>OX382355.1:8749346-18749346 GCA_947508005.1 Amphipoea lucens
GTAGGACACTTTTAATCACAATCTGAATCATTTTGAAGGATGTTGCTAATCCATTGCTTCAAATGTTGGAAAAATTTGTCTGCTCAGCAACGTAAATAACGCAATGAATGTTGTTGAACTGTCTAAATGAAAGCCATTGCTACAATGTGTTACGCAATTATCCCGCAGGTCCAATCGTGTTTGCGACAAAGTCTAAATAACTTACATCGAGGATTCCTTGCTTTGTTGCCTCTGGATCGTTTTCTTTCAGATATTTTTGACGTATATTCTCAGTAATTTCGTCAATGTACGGAGAATTCTCATAGTAGAATGTCACTGGCGCGATAGTATCGAAAGCTGACATAAATTCTTCATATCTGGACGAGTTCGCTGTGATCCCTACAAAACAAAAATTTCAACTTTAATGAAAAAAATAAGTTGATTTCAGAGTGACTAGTACTATAAAAAAGGTATAAAGATGTTTGGTTATTTTAACTGTTACGTAATAACTGCTTAAGTACATAATATCGAATGCAAAAACAGTTAAGCCAGTTAAAAACATCTCACAATATAGTAAGGGCTGAACTGCATTGCGTAGATACTTTTTATTTCGTGACCACAGAACTTTTAATTAGGTGAATTAAGTTTAATGTCGGTCTCAGACTTGGATTGGTTCCTTTATACTGCAAAAATGGAATATCAAAACTACTTATAAAAATACAGCAGTGTTCTCTGCATCACCCTAAGGTAGACTGGTAGAAAATGCCCAAGGCATTAAGTCCGCCTTTGTACAGTTTTTTTACTTGTGCATAAAGTTTTAATAAATAAATAAATAAATAAAAAATATATCAAGCAGGTGTACAACCGTGCTTGCTTTATCAGCATTACTAATATAAGAAATCTTACAAACTGATTTCAAGCACCCTTCATTTTTGGTGAGGCCTGTCATCCAGGGCACTGCTGGTACGTCGGGAATTTTACGAGGACTCCTCTTGAGGAATGCCCCAGGGAGGTCTGGCTCCGCAACCGCTTTGAATGGGGTCATTGGCTCATAGTCCCATTCCTAAAAAGGTAATTTAGTACTTATCATTTACCTAAATGTTTTGAGAAGAACAAGAAACAAAGGTCACTTGTTAATATTCACATGTAACAGGGTGTAAAAAAGACATCACATTGCCGTTTAAGTACTACGCATTCTGTACATCAAACTAAGTAACATTGCACAAAATAATTGCTGGGAAACGACTTATTTTTGGTGAAAATATGCTGTTTGCGGTAGTGCGCCATGTAACACACGCAATACAATGTGTTCATGGGTGCATGCAACGGTACATGCAGGGGCCGTGGGGGTATTTAAATGTGTTTAAATATAAATTACATTAAAAACTTGTTCGTAAAAAAAACGTCAGTAAAAGTTGGAATTTTTGCCTTCAATATCTCCGTAACCAGAAGGTTTCCAGGTATGGTCCATTAAAAAAAAAATATTACAATGACGAGGAGTACAAGTGACTCTCGGCTTCGTAGTGTCTTTTTACACCCGTTATTTATGACATGACGGACGTGACCTTATTATTATTATTATTTATTGAATTAAACGCCAACACGGACCAATTATAAAATTAACTAATACAAATACAATTTCAATACAAAAATAAAATAAAAATTCAAAAATAAAAATACAATAACACGTCACAACAATTAAAACAATATTTCCACATTAGGGTACATGTACCATGTCACAGTGATACATGTAGGTACTGGCAGTCAAAGCGAAAATTCCCATTCAACATGATAGATGAAAAATATAATTAATAACGTTAGTATTGCAAGCATATTTGTGTGGTATTTAAGCAGGCAAAGTGGACTTACATAAAAACGAAACTCAGTGTTGATGATATCATAGCTGTCCTTGGTGCGAAGACAGTTAATCATTTTTTCTGAAGGCGACTGTGGGCAATCCATAAACTTAGCCAGGCGAAACGCGTTCCGGAGGGCTTCACCAGGTGGAGCCTCAGCCCATGGCACCAGAGCAGTACCCGACTCCGATATTCCTTTGTGAAATAGTCCTGAAATATTAGATCATTTATAAATTAATTACTCTATGTTGTCATTTATGCTTTGTCCCAAACTGGGATAATGTTTTATGATCTCAAGCTGGAACATCGAAAGAGTTTCCACAATAAAGGTGCTCTATTACAGATGCACAAACCCTGGGATTTTGATATATTAAGTAAAGACTAAAGTTTGCTTCATATGGAAATTGAAACCTCATTTGTTTTGCAGAAGCCAATTGCTCAGCCTTTGCGCAAATCGGATGCCTACCTAGTATTTCATCAATGCAAACTTACACCCAATTACTAAAGATAGATGAATAAATAGCAATGTAACATGTACCAAACGAATTTCATTTGGTTCATAGTAGGAAGCGTACATAAGATACTGCTTCAAGAGTAAACTTTGTAGCTAACACTTTCACATTTTCCACTCTCAACCACAACAGTTGGAAGTTCTTTGAACTCTCACAACAGCGTCAATCCGGACGCAAATGTGCGCAGCACCTTCTAAATAAATCAATCTAGTTGATACCAGCCCATAACTAAGGTGCTCCAACTTTAAAATTAATCCCTAGCTGGAATAACCACCGATGACCCACGCACAATGGTTGACTTGAAGGACTAAGTGCGGAAATCAAGCCTTCTAACATAGAGATCTGCTTAAGGTTGGTCGTTTCTCGTAAGAACCTTCGTCAGCGGTGATTACACAGGTGATTAAACAGGCTAATGATTTAAAAAAAAAACATTGGTTTACCGGCACTAGTTTCTGATATCATGTGGTAGTGCACACTGGCTCCACCAGCGCTTTCTCCGAATATTGTAACGGAGTTCTTATCTCCACCAAAACTCTCTATGTTCTTCTGTATGAACCGTAGAGCCTCTTGTTGGTCCTTCAAACCATTGTTACCAGGACAGTGTTCGTCTTGAGTAGATAGAAAACCTAATGGACCTGCAATTTTAACAAAATGTAGTTACTATTATTTACTATTGACTATCGACTTACTATTTAGCAAGTCAATATTTTTATTGCCACGAATCTTTTTAAAAGGTGCGAGTGCATCTTATTAGGGTTCCGTAGTCAACAAGGAACCCTTATAGTTTCGCTATGGCTGTCTGTCCGTCCGTCCGCAGCTTAACTCAGAGACTCTTAGTACACACGGCTACACATCAAGCTATATCTTTCCAGTTTGAGTTGACCTCGCATTGTATAGGTTTTTCGTACAATCAGAAGTCAGCTTATACTGGGTATGTATAGCTTGATGTGTAGCCGTGTGTACTAGAAAGCTATAATTTGGCATGGGTATACATATCCATCACACCGACAAAGTGGTAAAATAAAATCATGAACTCGTCTACCCCATGGTGTGCTATCGTTGGATAGGTCTTTCAAAAATATTGCGGGTTTGTAAAAACCATTTTTCCATTCAGGGATCCGTTTGTGTGTCTCCCCCCTGCCAGATAAATGGGTGATTTTGGATATGTGAAAAAAATTCACGGCAGTAGTATATATAACGAAATTAAAAGGAAAACTATCACAGCTAAGTAGGCTTTTCAAGTTTACGAGTTATTACTCGTAAACTTGAAAAGCCTACTTAGCTGTTCAACTGTTGGTGGACTGTTGTCCACCAACTTGCAGCTGCAATGTATGGGAGAACATGATGTTCAACTACAATGTTAAGTTTGTTCTTGGGATAAATTCATTCCACACTACGAAACCCTTCATTGTGCGTGGTCCGACACGCACTTGGCCGGCTTTTTTTTTGGTATTTATTTGTAAACTTAAACATCTTATAAAGTTGTTTTAAATATCATTCGTTGTTTAGTTACTAACCTAATCTGTAGTTTGTAGTTACTAATACAACATCTCTATCCAGAAGAAACTGTGGCCCATACATCTGTGTGGTAGCGTCTCCACACATCCATCCTCCGCCGTGAAAGAACACCATGACCGGTAAAGGCTTCTTTTCGACATCCTGCGAAGTTTACAATTATAAATTTAGTTGACATAATATTGTAAGTATTATGAATGGGAGTCTCTACTACAAACCGACGCAGGTTATTTGATTATTTCAATTCATGTTTGTGTTCAACTTTGAACTCGCAGAACCGGAATCTGAGCGGCCAGTGTTAAAAAACCTAAACGGCCTTTTAATTACGTTCCGTTTTACTTCGTTGGCTTTGTCCTTTAGTCGTTTGGAAGAGAATCTTTTCAAATCAAGGTTTATCTTCAGTCAGACACTTAAACCATGCAGCCATTTTAAAATTTCGAACTTTATTCAGAATACTGTAATGTTTAGTCTTTACACAAAACTAAACTTCGTACCGGACTAAATTGTCAGTTCAATACTAAAGGATTATTTATTAATTATATTTATTAATAAATAAATAATAAATATATATATTATTTATTTATGAAATTCCCGTAATAAAAAACGTTCTAAATCTAGTCGCAATCTCATCTCAGCGACAATCAATATCAAAAACTTGTCAAAAATGTTAGGAAATTAAAGGTAATTTTGACAGACTGAGATCACGATCAGACTGTGAACGATAATAAGATTACGAGAATTGGGGATCTAGAGAAATGTCAAACCAAAATTACGTTCTCATTACAAAAAAAAATCGAGCAGTATCGTGGGATACCAGGGTGTAGGTATATTGTGTACTTATTAAATAACTGCAGGTACACTTAAATAAATTAACAACGTTTGAGATCAACTACATGAAAAAATAAAACTTATTCATTAAATATATACTTGTACAGTCAACAGTAAAAGTAGATGATGATAATCAGAAATTCAATACTAATGAACGGAGTTCGCGTCAGAATTGGCAACTTTACTAGTAGTAAATGTTTGGTATAACTTACAATCACATACTTTTGAATCACTTCGACGCCAGAGTTCTGACGCGAACTCCGTTCATTAGTATTGAATTTCTGATTTTCATCATCTACTTTTGCTGTTGACTGTACATACGCTTGTTTGTGTTTGTTTGTTACACAAACTATAGCAAAAGTGTCGTAACGATCAAAAAGTTGCCACATTTTTCGGTCTAGCTCTCATTTGACAAGTGTGCAAAGTATAACGTGCGCTAAGGAACTTCGTTCCAAAAACTGGGCTTATATCTACAGTATCAAACGAAAAACCTTGTTTTTTTTTAAATAAACCGAAAGTTGAAGACGTCGTCATCAATTTAAATACGCACATTACTTTTAACTGGTGTGTAGACGTTGAGATACAAACAGTCTTCTTGTCCCACGATGTCCTTTTGGCGAACGTATGGGTTTTTCTGCACACATACAGGAGTTACGGTGGTCGCATCTAATGTATCTTGCCATGGTCCTATTGGAACAGGAGCCTGTGAAACATTTTTTTCTATTATAATTTACTTAATTTTATATGTTATCCAAAGAGCATTGTGTGCATCGGTCATTATTTAAACAACACCATGAACTTAAACGCACAGCGTACTTATAAATAAATTATTCATTAACGTACGGCGAGATTGCATTTTAACTAATATCAAAATATTTTTTCAATATCACCTAATATAAAATGTCTATGCCTCTAAAGTCACACCTAGCGGTATGCCCGCGATGCTATACGACTGGATTTCAACATTTTCCCATTTTCCTCTAGTGTTTTTTTTAATATATATTTTACTTATTCACATAATTATCTTTTCCCTGGGTTGAAATTAGCTACGTATTCATAAACTAATTTTCACCAACATCGGTTGAGAAGTTTAGCCATAAAACGTAACAAACAGACAGACATACATTATCGCATTTATTATACATGTTGTAATGTTATTGCAAAATATTGATATAGTAGATCTATATAATAATGTTAACGATATGATGTTAATATCTGCTTGAGGTGATCGGTGTGTCCCGCCAGGGTTGCGGGTTGTTCGAAAGAGTTACCAAGGCCCCTGGCACAGGCAACTGAAGGAACACGGGTGGGTTTTAGTCAGTAAAAGTCTGACATGCCCTCCCGCTCCGCCCAGAGCGGGAGAAGTTAAAAGATAATTTTCCACCCAAAAAAAATAGTGGTCGGTGTATACTTAAAAAGTTAAAAACACAGTTCTCTACATAATTATATCTAATGCCCGAATGTGTTGATGACGTGTTTTCATCTGTGTTCATCTGTGTTTTTCTATAATAACAGGTTGGCATTGTGCAACCTACCTATATGATTACGTAAACGTCGTAATTTCATTATAAATTAGGTTTGACGCGATTTAAATTAAATCAATTGAGAAATTGAGATTGTAAATTGTATGTGTTTGCATATGTATAGGCACATACAATCAGAACACAATAAAAAATATGCTATTCATCAAACACTACGTACTTACCAATATTTCACAATTACTTTATCTACCTATATTTTATTTAAAGTAGGTATTTCAAATTGATTAATAGCAATACAAAATAACACAAACACTGCATTTATCACCGGTACGGGTGCCAACCAACTCCCGTAGCAATTTACCTGATCATTATTTGAGGACACAAAAAATAAATAAAGAGTCATCTCCATAGAAATGTAAAAAACAGTACAAAATGTAAAAACTTCTTTCATATATCTATGGTCATCTCATTTCGCTGTGCGGTAATATAATAATATTCACTTACCTTAAACCTTAGATCTCCAAGTGACGGGACCGCGAACGGAATAGCGGTAAATGCGGATATTTGGCGTCCTCCCCTGGTTTGCATATAGTAACCTGCTACTTCACCAAGCGGGGTCCGCACCACCGGCTGCTTCTCGCTGTTCACATCACGAACATACAATGTTAAAAGTAAACTTAAAGTTACGAACGTCACCGTGGACTTCCACATTTTTGTAAGTCGTCAAATAAATGAAACTTGTTTGGTATGAGCACATCAAGATGATCGCGCCGCTTTGAAAGCAAACACGAAATGATAACAAACGCCGGTGTGTCTCAGGTTTTTATTACCTATATAGCGATCCGTAGCTAATGAACTAACTTACACTGTTGTATCACGTTACGTTGTGGCCTGTGGATTTTCCTACACATTCTGATGTGAAAGAAAACACAAATGTATCTACCTAATGAATATTTTCCTTCCGATTCTATCAAACGATCAACAAGAACAATATTTTATGAGGTTTTCAAAAGTGTTTACGATCACTTTTGAAAACCTCATAAAATATTGTTTTATTATGCAAGACCACTTTAATAACATGAGCTCGACATCTCGTACAGACTAATAGAGTGGTCACGTGGGATATTTCCATAATAACCAGGTAGAGGTACGCTAGTCGGAACAGCGATAAATTGCGATGGCTAATGATGGTATTAGCACACGTGGATAGTGCTGGATGTTATTAAAATTATCTATTAGTCTTTTACTAGTAGTTGTAGTAGTGTACCTAGAAGTAGAGCATAACCTATCCTACTTCTGCTCCTCCTATTTCAGCCGCCGAGCAGCGTTGCTTTGGACCGAATTGACGGGTATGGGGGCCGGTGTAATTGTAGATGTAGATACTTGAGCAATTGAGGTATTTCAGCATTGTTTCTGGGGACCGCATCCGAGATGGCTCTCTGGTATTGCATTTGGTCCGTAGGTCGCGGTGAATTCTTAACATCTGACTCCGTCAGCTTTTTTGTTCGTCACACAATAACATTTAGGTACTTAAGTATTTTATTTTCTAACTTTTTCTAAGTACCAATCAATATACCTACCTACCCTTTTTCCAATTATATTGTGGTCGGCTTCCAGTCTAACCGGATAAAGCTGAATAACAGTATTTTACATGTAGTGACTACATACACATACACTACTACTGCACTTAAATACTGTATGTATGTTGCTGAGGGGCAATTCTCGTAATTTTAAGAACGTTCACAGTCTGATCTCAGTCTCAATCTGTCAAAAATACCTCTAGTTTCCCTCTATTTTTGACATTGATTGTAGATGAGCTCGCGATTGTGAATGTTTTTAATAACGGGAATTGGCCATCTGATCTCCACAACCCAGTTAGGTACTGGGTAACACGATACCCGTTTGGTAGGTCTAGTCATCAGAATTTTTGGGTTTCTGACCACTGTCAAAGATTTACGATCTACGAATTAACATGCTTTCCGAGGCACGAAGGGGTCTCTATTCGTGATGGTAATTTCCCGAGAATATTCACCTAGCGAGAACTTTACCGTTATTTTAAGTTCTCAAGAATATTGTTTTGGAAGGGTAGTACTTACCTACTTTTAAATTAATGTTCCGAGAAAATTCTCCGTCAAAAAGAATATTGCAGAATATTGTTTTGGAAGAGAATTTAAAAATTGGGTAGAATAGTTTTGAACAATCACGAATTCTTTGGAACAGACTTTGATTTTGTAATACGTGTGTTAACACGTTTTGGTCGATACTTAGTATTTGTAATAACATTCGTTGCCTCCTGCCCATCTTTTAACTAGGTAGTAGGGTAGACCGGGGACAAAAGTAACAAGGGGCAATAGTAACATCGGCGATATTTCCACACATATACAACGCTTAAATGTGTGCGTCCGCCAGATCACGCGTCTAACGTGTCTAGACCTGCTCACCAGTCGGCGGCGCGCTCGCTGTGAAACGGACGTGCTCAGAGGGAATTTTTGATTTTCCACCACCAAAAGAAAGTTTTTTACTCTGAATTACGCGCTTTTTTTGTAGTTAGTGAAGGATTTATAGCCAAATCATTGTAATCACTCTGTTGCTAAGATGATTGGCTGCCATAATTGTGATAATTCCGCTGCTAAATTTCGATAGGTTTCTTGCAAATTTCAAATTTTGTCAAATGTACTACTTGAGGGCAATTGTAACAGCAGGGAAGGGGTCAATTGTAACGGTACAATCAACCCCGTGCTACAATTGACCCAACACGTATTAATTTCATATTTTTAAGAAATTAGTTAGACAATTATTGGAAGAATAATCTTTTCTTTTCTTTCTTTTTTATGTATGTATTTACAAAAAAAAAGTATTTAAGTAGTATATTAGCTGTATGGTACAGTCAGCATCAAAAGTCGATTAACACTATCATTTTTACATGTTATTAAATTGACAACAACTTTTTTCAATAAACTGATTTTTAGCTTTTCACATAATAGACAAGAGTATATATTCTAAAAAAATTTCTTCTGCTGCAATTTTGAAAAAATATTTTGCTCAATAACTAAGATTAAAAAAACTGAAGTGTTAATCACAAGCTTTAAGCACAAGCTTTGCTTAGTTTAGGGCTAGATGGCGCTGTGTGAATTGTCCAGGGATATTTTTTTATTTATTTATTTAATTAAATAAAAAATGAATAATAACATAATTATTCTATACTCTAAATATATAGTTAATTATTATTATGTATATATATATAGGTATAATACATGAATATATATATATATACATACAGAGAGAAAGAGAGGCAAAAAAGGCAAAATTCGTAAAATCAAATTTTCGACTTTCATTCTCCTGATGGTGCATATTTTTTGAGAGTGATCCGTTTGCTTAATGAGCAAATCATGTTCGTCATAAGTCCATTTTCGATTTATTATTTTTTTAATTCAGGGACGGTTGTAACAGGGGCATTTGTAACTTCATACAAAAAAGAAAAATAGTGTTTTTATACGTTTTACTGTCGTTATTCAACTAATATTAATCCTCAAAATTTGATTTTGGCCCAAAGCGAACCTGTGTTTACTTAAAGTTAATTATTATTTTGTTTAAAGCTACGAACAATCTATTTTAATTTTGTTAAACTTTCATGTTGATTATTGAACAAGTTTATGAAAACAAGGTTCCTTATAATTGAAACTGATAAATAAGTAATTAATCTACACATATAAGTAAATAAAAGTGATAATATTAACCAACTCTGTATTTTATTGTCTTTTAAAATGTTGTTACAATTGACCCATACTAGGGGTCAATAGTAGCAGTGAGACCCCTCGAATTCAAACTAGATTTTCTGTACGATAAATGCAATTTAAGTGTAATTCAAAAGTAAAAGCTTAAAGACAATGAAAATAACCTACTACCAAATGATCCAAACTTTGGATAAAGCGAGTAGATTTTGTGTTATAGGTCATTTAACAAAAAGTGTTACTTTTGTCCCCGGTCTACCCTACCTACTTTTAAATTATTTCAATTTTCAATTCTTCATGTTCCGGGAAAATTCTCCGTCAAAAAGAATATTGCAGAATATTTCTGATCAGAGATCATTCTTCGTGAGAGAGTTTTCTCTCAGCCCATACTTATGAGATGCAGCATAATTAGTATATAAGTTAAAATCAAAAATTGAAAGAGGTCCGCAAAGGCTTCTCGAAGACCACGCAATTGCACAGGTCTTTCGAAGCTGCAAACTTGGTTTTACACTATTGGTAGGTATCTAATCCTCAAAACATCACAAAAAAATTGTAAGTACTTACAGTGCACTTTTGTGCGACATAACGTGGTTACGGTGGTGTCTATGGTAACTGGCCTAAATCGAGCTCATAATTCCTCATACACAAACTAGGCTTCCTCACGTGTAGCTAAATCAGAGGGATTAATGATTGCGAAATTCATAAATATCACTATTGTGATATCTATGAATTTTACAATCATTATTTTATCATCAATCAATTTTTAATCATTATTTTATAATCATTATTTTTTTTAAATTATTATTCAAGAGATCAGACTGACATGAGTTGGATTTATGAACAATTAGCTGCACCCCGTGGTTTCACCCTCATAAGTGTTGATCCCGTGAGAATTTCGGGATAAAAAGTAGCCTATAGGTTAATCCAGGGTGTCAGCTACCTCCATACAAAATTTTATCAAAATTGGTCCAGCCGTTTGAGCGTGAAGAAGTAACAAACATGTAAACACACACACTCACAAACTTTCGCCTTTATAATATTAGTGTGATAGTGTGATGATGCGACACACTTATCAATGATTGGGAATGCGATATATTTGCCTAGAAATTTTGAGCTCCTCATATAAACTGTGTTTGACAAAGTTACCTACTTTCGAAGTTCTTCCTTCGACATCCGATCCGAGAAGTGTCAGACGCAATTTGTCAAGAGTCAAGATATCATACAATAGCAATTATTACTATCGAAAAAGTTTAGGATTTTGACCACGGTAACTTGGGGTCCAAAATGGGTTGTTCTGGGCATATCGATTTTTTTAAGCTTTTTTGGTTTCTACCTGCCGACCATAAACTGCTAATTGTGAGGATGAGGACTCTACTCCGCTTTGGACTTTAAACTAATATTTTTCTGATAGCTCATGGTCATGAACGAATGAGTCTTTAAAAACCAATGTATCAAAAAATTACTACTTCAAATTAAGAGTGGCAATAAGTTCATGTTATGTTTTTTTTACCTTGTTTTCGTGGTTGTTTACTCAATATTGACGTACAACATACAGAATTAACTTCCTTGTTTAATTAGCTTTCTAAAACGGTATACCTATAACAGTGTCCACTTTCAACACGTGTTCGAATAAAAAACAAAAGTCATTCCAGACAGGGTAGTATTTTGACAGCAAGTAAGTACTTGGTAGTACACATTTTTCGTTGCACGTCTTGCTTGCTGTAGATTTTGTTGTTACCGGTATGTTGGCTGATTGACATAATGCGACACGAAAAGAGAAAACGAGAGAGATCGAGAAGACAGTAGGTACATAGACCAACTAAAGTAAAAAAGATACAGGCCTTGAAAATGGCACCGGAGAGAGTGACGTGGAGGTTGCAAGACTTGCAAGCTACACAGAACAATCCCCAGCACTTAGTTTGGTATAGGATTTCAATTAGCATGAATCGCCTAGAATTAAATTCAAGCCAAATATTACCTAGTCACCGTAACCTAGTAGGTACCTGCACAGTACTTACCTACATAAAACAATGCAATGAAATTAAGTAAGCCTTTTTATCGGCGCTGTATCGGTTCACATAATCGAGCACAATACAAAGGTTTCAGTTTATTCCTATATTAACACGATCGGTTTGGTTTTTGTTAGTTTACTCACGGCTTATCCATGTGGGTTAGTATGGGTATTGGTATGAAACGTAAGGAATTCATAAATAAAATTACCATCAGTATTTTTTGCGCACACGCTTAGGTACGTTCTCACTGCGTCGTAAACCAGACATGCAATGTAGGTACTTACTGTACATAACGAAATTCAAAGCGAAAAAAAAAACTTTTTAAGAAAAAAAAAACCGACTTCCAAAAAAACACTACAAAGTGAAAAATAACTTTATTTCGGAAGTCGGTGTCTTTGGATCTGTATTTTAGTTTTTTGCCACCGACTTCCGAAATAAAGTTATTTTTCACTTTGTAGTGTTTTTTTGGAAGTCGGTTTTTTTTTTCTTAAAAAGTTTTTATTTCACGCTTTTTAGTGGGTCTGCTTATAATTTATCTAAGTTACAATAGCCTAGTGATTAACGCCTTTTACAAACAAAATATTGCTTTTCCCGATGCAGGGAAGTTAATTGTTGAGGAGTTCTCCAGGTCCACCATCAGCTCCATATCACCATTCACATTGTGACGAGCATAAATTGCTTAGCAACCATATTAAAGTAATCGAATCGCAACCCGTGAAATACTTAGATATTATTGAGTACTTCCGATGGCCATCTGTGGTCTTCATCATCAGTTCCACTTCACCAAATAGTGCTTTCCGAGAGCAAATGCACGAGTTACTATAAAAAATACCCAAATCGCTATAGGTGTGCCTATAATATTTGAAGAGTTCCTTCGATTTCTCCAGGATCCCATCATCAAATCTTGACCTGATGCTTTTAGACTAGATGCTGATAATCCTGGCTGCAGCATCAGGCCAGACTTATATGTCAACATTACATTGAACTTAAAATTTAGTCCTGTTTAAAATGAGCCCAAACACGACTACGGTGCTGTAATTTCAAGGTTGGTACTGTTTCTGATGCTCCTGGCTTCAGCATCAGGTCTTTAGGTACTTTGGTGTTCCTCATTAACAGTACGTTTATCCACACATCGAGCCCTTTTCAATGAGCCTAAACACGATATATCTGCTGTTAGTTGTCGAGGAGTTAGGTACTCTGCAGACTATCCTGACTGCAGCATCAGATCATGACTTGATGATCATGAGACCAAATGTGGCAAATGCCCTATCAAACATCAAAACAATTTACTAAAACAGTCCTTTCCTGTTCGAGTAACTTCTTACTGTTAAGGAGTTGTACCTTCCATCATCAGCCCAGCTACCTGAGATGGTGACATCCATACGCAAATACACAAGATACTTCATAAAATATGCGAAAAACAATAAGTGAGCCTATAAAATTTGAGGGTTGCCCTCGATTTCTCTAAGATCCCATCATCAGATATTGAAATGGTGACAATGGGACCACACGGGAAGCACCAGCTTTCAAATAAAAAAAGAATCATGAGAATCGGTTCACCCAGTCGCAAGTTATGAGGTAACAAACATAAAAAAAAAAAAAAAAAAAAAAAAATACAGTCGAATTGATAACCTCCTCCTTTTTTTGAAGTCGGTTAATAACAACGATCGGTCTGTTTATCTAATATTCAACCCGCGATTCTTTGAACAGAGCCCTGATTCACAACCATACGACAGGCTATCGTATCGAAAACCTGACATTTCGATAACCTGATTTGACTTGCCCTCAACAGCAAATAGCTGTTGGAAGAATAGCGGGCGTCTATTTGATTAAAACTGACAAATTTTTCGGGTTTTGAACTTGTGAACAGCGTTTAGAAGACTCCTACGATAACAATGATTAATGTTCGATACGATACGGAAGCGTATCGTGTGTTTGTGAATAGCTATGCAGAACGGGTATCTATCGCCAGTCGCCACAGTTTTAGGCGGTCTGTGACGAAGCAGTCGTAATTCTATAATATTACAGTAATATTATACAGAGCGATCGTAGTTATTTTTCGCTTTGAATTCCGTTATGTAGGCACAGTAAGTACAGTGCATGTCTGTCTGTCTGTTCGTTCTACCGTCTCACAGCCGAAAACCTGCAGAATTCTAACAATTTAAATGTAACAATGCTGGTTTACCACGACGATTGTTGGCATCCGTTTGTATAAATTACGAAAAAAGAGGGGGCCCTTCATACAGGGCAAGCTATTATGGTATGTCCAACTTTGAGTACGAAATAAGTAAATCGTCGAATCCGAGTCGGTTGGATAACATTCGGGAACCTGCGCAATTTCTAATCTGATCCTGGGGGCCGATTCTACTAATTCAACGCTAGTTTATTTCCACTAGTGGATCAGATTTGGAGGATCGAATCGGAATAACTTATATTTTCTTGCCCCAATCCCCAAATAACGGTTCTCATCTCAATAATGGCATTAGGCTTTCCTATATTTTTCAGTCATCACGAGTCACCCGCAATTTTAAAAAGGTGGAAACGACCAAAAATATAATAATCGCTGACAGTTTGACGCATGTCCCAACCTTACCTATTTGTATTTGTGTGTGAAGGTTAAGGTGGTTGTGTGAAGACTAGACGATTTTATTGAGAGGCCATAATACATGTTTGACATATTAATTCGTCAACGGACTGCTCAAAGATCTACACCGGTACCTGCTACCTTTTATATGTATACCTATTATTGTATTACTACATCGAACTGTTAAATAATACCTTCCTACATTATGAATATTATAGGTACTGTTAAAAACACTCAAGACTTATTATTAAAACATGCGACAAATCGAAATGGGAGATTGTACTCATCATTATGAACAACTTTTACTATGAGACCAAAAATGAAATCGCGAAAAAAAAAAATCAGCTGTTCCCTATTATTTCGACCAGTTATGCGAGCATAAATGTAGGGAACAGCTGATTTTTTTTTCGCGATTTCAGGTTTGGTCCCATAATAAAAGTTGTTCATAATGATGAATACAATTTCCCATTTCGATTTGTCGCATGTTTTTAATTTCACCCTGTATAGCTACTGTAGACATGAAGAATACAAGAAGGCCCATCACGCAGCACCATATTCAAAAACGACTCATCATGACCCACGAGGTTGCGTCAGCAAATTCAATTTTTTCAGTCTGAGTCCACTCAGACGTAGAAACTTCTTGTCTTACCGCATTGTTAGAAAGATTGAGACTTTTTTTTTTTTTTTTTTTTTTCTCGCGGTGGAAATCCTCATGGACTTCCTCTATCGTGGGGGTGACAGAGGGGCATGCCGGACTCTTACCGGCTAAAACCACCGCGGTGTTCCACCTCTACCTATAGCCGGGGGTGCGGGATTCGCAACAGCATTCACCGCTCCCCCGACAGGCCTCGATCCGCTGTTCCTCAGCGGGTCCCACCTCCCCGTGCGCCCATTCCTGTAATGGCCGCACCCACTCTCGAGTGGCGCGCGTGGAACACTGCAGCGCCAACTCGGGCCTGTCTGATCGGACGACGGACGCCCCTAGTCCGCCGACCGCAGGCCACCTTTCATGGAGGTCGCAGATCGTTTTGCACCCTTCTCGGGCGCCCGGTGCGTCTCCTGCGGGAGGGGAGAGAGGATGCGGCTTCTCTCTCCCGCTCGGCCGCCTCCTTTGCAGACATGACATCCTCGCAAAAGGAGGCAACTCCGTCCCATGCGCTCCCGTTCTCGACCATCGATTGAACGACGGCCGGGAGCGAGAGATCGCTCCCGCCTATTGCCGCGATGAGGTCACGGCGCAGCCCTGCCCAAGCTGGGCACTCTTCCAACGTGTGCTGCGCCGTATCCTCAGGGCAAGCCGCACAGTGGTGACACACCGGCGTCTGCTCCCGACCTATACGACACAGGTACTTCCCAAAGCAGCCGTGGCCAGAGAGTACCTGCGTCAGCCGGAAGCTGAGGGCGCCATGCCGCCTCTCGATCCACGCCTCCATGACGGGTCTTACCGCCGCTATAACGGCGTGCCCCAGAAAGATTGAGACTGGACAGTTTATCGCAAATAGGAGATTATAATAGATATCTATAAGTAATACGATTACTGATCCTTTCGGATTCCTACCTTATTTAGGGTGCGTTCCGAGTTGGGATGTAATCGATTTGAGCGTACTTAAACCGGCACCCTAATTGCGTAACACACTATCAATCGGAATCTGGATCATTTTGTAGCAAATTGCTAATCCATTGCTTCATAAGTTCGAAAAATTTGTTTGCTCAACACGTAAATAACGCAATGAATGTTGTTGAACTGTCAAAATGAAACCGATTCCGATTGATAATGTGTTACGCAATTGCCCCGCGGTACCGAATTAGCGTGAGCGTGATAACGATGTCCCGTGAATCGTCATAGATGACGTCATGACATGCGCCATCTTGCGATAACGCCGACCATCATCATTTCAGCCGAAAGACGTCCACTGCTGGACATAGGCCTCCCCCAAGCACCTCCACTTCGACCGGTTTTGTGCTTCTCGCATCCAACGAGTTCCTGCGGCCTTCACAAGGTCGTCGGTCCACCTTGTGGGAGGCCTTCCAACGCTACGCCTTCCGGTACGCGGTCGCCACTCCAGAACCTCCAGAACGCCGACCATGCCTTATAATAATATCACCGTGAGCGCTGTCAAAAATGAAAGTGTATGTTTGAGGGTGTGTCAGTCTGTTTTGTTTTCAGTTGCATCATTATCTTTAAACTATCGTGGCATTTTTGAAATTGTGCTTGGCTGACAGTCGCCACCTAACCAAAGAAGAAGAAGAAATGTGGTACTTATACAAAGAAATACTGTAATATCGTTTTGACATTGAGTAAGCACTGTAAGCGCGTTCACGAGCATTAATTGTTGACAGCCCTCTGCTGTCATAATCGTAATATCTAACTCGGAACGCATGTGAGATGGATGTGAGTGCTGTGAGCGATTATAGCTAATTCGGAATGCGGCCTTAGAACGCTCTCCATAAAGTGTACTTAGCACAAAATGTCTGCTTTGACGGAAGTGTTAACGAATCAACGAAGCGAGTGAGGCTTCTTGAATGTCAAGATCCGCTGAATACCGCTGATGGATCGGTGGTAAACATGACGTGGTGGTGGTGATGGCACTAAAAGAAAGTTAATTACTTAGGTAAATATTTTTTATTAGATATTTTTTATTAGAACGTCATTTTCAACTGTTATTATTTTGGAGACTAAGTTCTGTGCATTTTTCTGTTTAAAATGTTAAATATTCTGTGCAAAAGATATGACCGTCTTCGTGTCCTATATCTTACATTTTTTTCATTCAGCGAAATATTTGGGTCCTCCTCGTTTTCTAGCGTATTCGTTGGTTTAGAGACTAGGCTTAGGTTCCTCCTTCGGTACCTACTAGTTGATATAATGCGTTGTTTTTCGTTCTTTCTTTTCTCTTCAATTTCATCTATTTTCCGTAATATATCATTATTCTGTTGCACAATGCGATCTGCAACAGTTTTTATCTGCGCCAAATCGCTGTTTAATTTCGGTAATTGAATTTTATTTACAAGTTCAAACTTTTCGCTTATTGTATTAACGGCCAGCATTAGGCTATTTTTTTCCTTGTCCTTACTTAAGTCTGAACCGCTAGCGTGTGTACTGACATAGTTCTGACAGAGAGAACATTTCCATTGGTAACCTCTGTCTCCACGATCGCGCTGCTCCTTCACAGATTCGTTGACACATTTCATATGGAAACTGGACTCACATAATCCACATTTGAGACCTTCGCCACTTCTAAGTGACCGCAGACAACTTTTACATATCATCCTGAAATCATAATTGAATATCTCAATTTAACTGGGCGGCATAGGTACCTTTAATTAATGATGTAGGTACCTACTCGTACTGGATGTACTGTATCTGTTCATCAAAATGCACCCCATGATATGTTATAAATGGTGATTCAGGGATGATGGGAATCAATAACCTAATGACAGACAATGTACGAGTACACCGACTTAAGTACTTGGATCACTATCCTTCTGCCAATTAAATCCGATATACCAACTAACGATGATGCCGCGTATGACCTCTAGTAGTCTTACCTACCTAGTTTTCAGGAGGTCCATATGACATAATCATCATTCTCCTGCCTTTATCCTAATTTATTTGGGTTCGACGAAATGTCTTTTTCTTCCATATATGTATTATCATATCGTCCTCGCGGGAGTCACACCGTTTTTACCCATATAATCTTTCGCAAAATCCATTCATCATACAGCTATCCATGTTCACAGCTACTCAAAACTTTTCTCACGACATGTTCCTCATTCTTCCGCTTCACAACCTCATACCTAGACAACTGATTTCCAAATGACATAATATAATGTCATAATCGTAGGCCGGCCGAAACCCAAAGCCTGTGTTTTACCCATAAAGTTATAGAGAGTAATTGTGTTGTGGTAATGTAATGGTAGAGGTCATCATTATCCTACTAGCCATTTCACAACTACACACATCAAAAGTGTCTAGGGATCAACATATATTTTTGCAATAACTTTTCTCCTGATTGATATTAATTAAAATTTTCTTTAAGGATTCATCAAATAAAGTGTTTTCGTTTGTCACAGTAACGATAAACCAAGTCACCTTTGCATTAATAAAGAAATTTGCCATTTTCCTAATAAAGGGATTTTTGACATTTGAACCACTAACACAAAAGTTCGAAAAAAAGACTGAAATAACAGTTTTCTTTAAAATTTTATTGGGTAACTTAAACAATTAATAATCCGTGTTTCTACCGCGAACACTAACAACACAAGAACATCGGTTTGGCATACTCAAAATGAGTTCATCCAAATCACGCTGTGGAATGGCCGCCCATGTTCGTTGCAACAACAAAAAAAGGTCTTCTTGCGACTGGATACCCTCCATATTCGGCAGAGCTCTTCTCTGTAGCATATCCCATGCATGCTCAATCGGGTTCAAGTCTGGCGACTGAGCAGGCCAGGGCAGGACATTGATGTTAGCTGCGGCGAGAGTCTGTCTTACAACTCTTGCGGTGTGCGGTCGTGCATTATCATGCATTAACTGAAATAAGGGACCGATTTGCACTTGTAGAGGAACGATGACGTCTGATACAATCGTCTCAGCATAAATTTGAGCGTTGAGGTTGCCTCTGATCCAAATCAACTCAGTTCTTCCGCCGATCCAAATACCCGCCCATACCATGATGGTTCCACCACTATAAGGATGGACTTCCTGGCAGGATTTTAATCGCTGTTGGCGTCCAGGGGTTCTCCAGTGTCGTATACGTCTTGTATCCGGTCTCATACCAAAACGAGACTCATCAGAAAAGCACACGAAACGCCATTGTTCTTCTGCCCAATTTCTGTGTTCAAGAGCCCATTGATATCGAATCCTACGATTGTGCATTGCTATAGGTGGTACCCGTAGCGGTCTTCGGGAATGAAGGTTCACTTCATGCAAGCGGTTTCTGACTGTTTGGTCGCTAATTAAGTTCCCTGAAGAGTGATGAAGCCTCACGGCTAACATCATGGCGGTTATTGTTGGAGCTCTTCGAGTTAAGATTTGAATGTATCGGTCTTGTCTCCGTGTGGTGCAGCGATACCGTCCTCCATGGCGCTCAGCCACGGTACCAGTGCTTCGGTAACGTGTCCAAAGTCGACTGATAACACTCTGACTTGTATTCAGAGCTAAAGCCACAGTACGTTGCCGGGAACCAGCTTCTATCATTCCCACGGCTCTGAGCATTTCTTCCCTGCTTAAATGACGTCGCCGCTCCATAATAACGTTGGTTTTAATCAGTAGTAGGGAAACAGTAGCACTAATAATGTCTTCAATGCGTTGTATGTTTTTATAGGGAAAATATTGACAGCTGATTTTCATCTTTTACTCGAATTTGATTCACAGTTCCTGATTCAAATTATGAAATGCACCAAAAAGGATCCATATAAATTTATAAAATCATAAATTTATTACAAAGCCACATCTCAATCTCAAGAAATCCGCATAAAAATGCTTGATCCCTAGACACTTTTGATGTGTGTAGTTCACAACTAGAATTTGTTTGGGTCGGCTTCTAGTCTAACCGGACGCAGCTGAATATCAGTATTTTACATGGAGTGACTACTTATCTGACCTCTACAACTCAGTTAATGGGTAATACGATACCCCTTGTCATGAGTCAGTGGTTATCAGACTTTTTTTGGCTTGTACTATTTATTCTGTGCTTTTGATCTTCTAATTACACGTAACGACTGTCAAATATATACACACATCAACACGGTCTAGGGATATTTCATACTCAATTAAATAACTCGAAAAGTACTGGCCGCATAGGAATCTTTTATACACCGATTTGTTTGTAATTTATCTCAGACTAATTCCAAATTTAAATTTTCGAAAATTCTTTTGTTTCGGTGGCAAAAAATGTCTTGATGTATAGGAGAGGGAATTTTCATTTGTGCGAAATTTAGAAAACAATACGAATTACGTTTAGTTACAGTTTTTTTTCATTTTTAAACGAAAGATAAAGTTAAAATTGAGGTATTGTAGCTATGCAACGCCGACATTTGATGAGGGCGGAGATGTTACGAGCTGTGGGAATGCTGGAAGCTGGATCTGTTCAGCGTAATGTTGCTGAGGCCATAGGGACCCATCAAAATGTAATTTCAAGATTGTGGACACGCTATCGTGCCACAGGTGAAGTAGCGGAGAGGCACCGGGGGCCAAGTCGCATCACTACCCCCAGACAAGACCGATTTTTGCAAATTACTGCGCGAGCACAACCAAATGCAACGGCGACTCAATTGGTCCAAAGGCTGCGAGTGGAACACCAAGTGCTTGTGAGTGACCAAACTGTAAGAAGGCGACTGCATGAAAGCAATCTACGCTCTCGTAGACCACTCCGGGTCCCACCTTTACGGAGAGGCAATCGTGGACGACGATTAGAATGGGTTCGGAATCACGTGGACTGGGGCCGTGAGCAATGGTCCAATGTGCTGTTCACGGATGAATCCAGGTTCGGCTTCCATCCAGATTCACGAAGGACGCGTGTTTGGCGAGTTCCTGGACGATGGAGCCGTCTCAAGAACCCTCAGGAAGTTCACCCATACCAAGGAGGAACAATTATGGTTTGGGCAGGAATTCGTCTTGGAGGACGGACGGATCTCGTTTGGGTGCGGGGCAATATGACGGCAGAACGATACGTCCAACAGGTGCTGGGGCCCGTAATCTTGCCCCACAGAACACAAATGGGGCAAGATTTCCTGCTCATGCACGACAATGCCCGGGCACACACGGCGAGAACGGTAGCAGCTTGGTTACATACACATAATGTTAGGGCCTTAGACTGGCCTGCTCAATCGCCAGATCTAAATCCCATTGAGCATGCGTGGGATATGCTGCAAAGAAGAGCTCTGAAGGAAGTTCCTGAAAATCTGGCTACAGAAGATCAACTTTTTGCGCACCTCAGAAGGACATGGGACAATATTCCGCAGCAAGACATTGACAACCTTGTTCTGAGCATGCCGAATCGTTGCCGATGTGTTATGAACATCATGGGCGCTTTCTCAGACTACTAACTTCAAGTTTATAATCACAAATTAAAGGATTTTTCTATTTTTTTCAGTTTTTACTCACAAATTAAAAGTTCATTCATATACGATTTCCGTCTATGCTTCATTTTTTTTCCATAAAATCCTGAAATTTTAATCTAAGTACCTTAACCATTATTAAAAAATGGTAGAATATTAAATAACGTATCTTTTAAATATATACATGTCATATAAATAATTAACACATTGATAGTAATTCGCTTTTTTAAAAATATCCCTAGACCGTGTTGATGTGTGTATATATACGTACAAATGACAACAGGAACCAAAGGCTTAAAGTGATTACCAAAGCATGAAGAGGTTTACAATATGTAATGGCTAATCTAATGGTAACTTGTACAGGTACTTAATTAAAAACCTGCCAGAACTAAAAGATAAGTAAAGCAGCACTTGCACGGTCAAATTCGAGTTAAACCAATAACTGCAATGTAACTCGTATTTCATTGATATAAAGTATAATTTAGAGTGATTGCCGTAAGTTTGATAAAACTTCGGCAATCATTGCAATTTATACCTTACCTTAGAGATACACTAGCTGCGCCTCGCGGATTCACCCGCATAAGTTTCGATCCCGTGGGAATATCGGGATAAAACCTATCCTATGTCCTTTCCCGGGACTCAAACTATCTCTATACCAAATTTCATCTAAATTCGGTTCAGTGGTTTAGGAGTGAAAAGGTAACCTCGTACATACAGACAGACAGACCAACAGACAGACAGACCGACAGACAGACAGAGTTACTTTCGAATTTATAAATACACACATCAACACGGTCTAGGGATATTTCATACTCAATTAAATAACTCGAAAAGTACTGGCCGCATTGGAATCTTTTATACACCGATTTGTTTGTAATTTATCTCAGACTAATTCCAAATTTAAATTTTTGAAAATTCTTTTGTTTCGGTGGCAAAAAATGTCTTGATGTATAGGAGAGGGAATTTTCATTTGTGCGAAATTTAGAAAACAATACGAATTACGTTTAGTTACAGTTTTTTTCATTTTTAAACGAAAGATAAAGTTAAAATTGAGGTATTGTAGCCATGCAACGCCGAAATTTGACGAGGGTGGAGATGTTACGAGCTGTGGGAATGCTGGAAGCTGGATCTGTTCAGCGTAATGTTGCTGAGGCCATAGGGACCCATCAAAATGTAATTTCAAGATTGTGGACACGCTATCGTGCCACAGGTGAAGTAGCGGAGAGGCACCGGGGGCCAAGTCGCATCACTACCCTCAGACAAGACCGATTTTTGCAAATTACTGCGCGAGCACAACCAAATGCAACGGCGACTCAATTGGTCCAAAGGCTGCGAGTGGAACACCAAGTGCTTGTGAGTGACCAAACTGTAAGAAGGCGACTGCATGAAAGCAATCTACGCTCTCGTAGACCACTCCGGGTCCCACCTTTACGGAGAGGCAATCGTGGACGACGATTAGAATGGGTTCGGAACCACGTGGACTGGGGCCGTGAGCAATGGTCCAATGTGCTGTTCACGGATGAATCCAGGTTCGGCTTCCATCCAGATTCACGAAGGACGCGTGTTTGGCGAGTTCCTGGACGATGGAGCCGTCTCCAGAACCCTCAGGAAGTTCACCCATACCAAGGAGGAACAATTATGGTTTGGGCAGGAATTCGTCTTGGAGGACGGACGGATCTCGTTTGGGTGCGGGGCAATATGACGGCAGAACGATACGTCCAACAGGTGCTGGGGCCCGTAATCTTGCCCCACAGAACACAAATGGGGCAAGATTTCCTGCTCATGCACGACAATGCCCGGGCACACACGGCGAGAACGGTAGCAGCTTGGTTACATACACATAATGTTAGGGCCTTAGACTGGCCTGCTCAATCGCCAGATCTAAATCCCATTGAGCATGCGTGGGATATGCTGCAAAGAAGAGCTCTGAAGGAAGTTCCTGAAAATCTGGCTACAGAAGATCAACTTTTTGCGCACCTCAGAAGGACATGGGACAATATTCCGCAGCAAGACATTGACAACCTTGTTCTGAGCATGCCGAATCGTTGCCGATGTGTTATGAACATCATGGGCGCTTTCTCAGACTACTGACTTCAAGTTTATAAACACAAATTAAATGATTTTTCTATTTTTTTCAGTTTTTACTCACAAATTAAAAGTTCATTCATATACGATTTCCGTCTATGCTTCATTTTTTTTTCCATAAAATCCTGAAATTTTAATCTAAGTACCTTAACCATTATTAAAAAATGGTAGAATATTAAATAACGTATCTTTAAAATATATACATGTCATATAAATAATTAACACATTGATAGTAATTCGCTTTTTTAAAAATATCCCTAGACCGTGTTGATGTGTGTATTAGTTCAGCTACGGCTTCCTAGAAGATCGGTGGCAATGACGGCCTTTATGAAAATTATGGTACCTTCCAGGGTTTCACTTTACGGTGTCGAAAAACGCTCTCGAGGAAAACACATCAACTTATTTTCATAAAATATAAGGTTTTAGCGACGTCGGTCGATGGTATATTGCGACGCTATGTGGCAGACACCGCAGTCTTAGTAAACTCTAGCTTTACTAATGGCCTTACGTGGATCGTGAATGTCCTACCTTAAATAGTTTCCAATTTGTTGACAATTAGTAGATATCTAGCAAAGACATTTAAATATAATTATTAGTATCTCTCAATTGTCACGCGGTATTCTATGATAACTTGAATGTAGAATTAGGCAACAATAGAGATAATGATGATGACATACCTTTGTTCAATTTCCGTGGGCGTATTTGAGACCACGGAGCCAATATTGAAGAAATGCAAAATTGCAAATTACCTACCTATTGAATAAGAAGTTCAATTTTGTTACAAATCACATTTGCATTAGATTTTTTTTCGTATAATTTGCGCCAAAGCATACATAAAATAAACAATTTGTAAAGAAGCACAAATTGTAGAGCATTATAAATAAACTAAAAATAAATAAGAATCTACAAAAAATACCTCAAAACATTGTAAATATGTAACGATAACGTAGACTAATGTCACATGTCATACTTATTTTTAATTTTGCCAGAGATACAATAGAGAAGAATGAGATTTATATTCTCAAAGATAAGGCAAACATATTTTTAACCAAAACCGGAAACCCATTTGTAGAATTTTGCCTAAAATCTATCTAATTTCACCTTTTATGTCTGTAATTTATATGGTGTACATAATAAAGAGTATTATATTATATTCTATTCTTTTGTACAGTGTAGGTTTGAGAAACAACCCTTATTATCATCATTTCAGCCGAAAGTCGTCCACTGCTGGACATAGGCCTCCTCCAAGCACCTCAACTTCGACAGGTTCTGTGCTTCCCGCCTCCAGCCAATTTTATCTACGAGTATCTATTCAAAAAGAGCTAGTGTATTCTTCGTAAACAGGGACTAAAATTGCTCTTTAATCCCTAGGGACTAAAAGTAATTTGAATTTGGAATATGGATATTGTTAGTAAAAGTTCCAATCACCAAAGAGATCAATCACGAACATTGTATGAACAAGTAACAGGCTGTATGATAAAGAAAAACGAGCGAGAGCCAAATTATAAAAAAAGGTTGTGAAAAAATAATAAACGCGCGACTAGCATTCTGCCTTCGTTCGTATTTTGTGTTTCACGAACTTTGCCCAAAAAACTTTATTCTTTCTTTCTTTTTTATTTCTTTCTTTAATTGTTTAAATACTCAAAACTGTATGTAAATAAACGTAGGTAAGTACTATTCTTATTCATAAGTTAAACTTACTTATTTTTTCATAGAGGGTGATAAAAAGTAGAGTGTCCACCTCGGGAGCAACACTATTTTAAGCTCGAGTGACGTACGTTGAATCCCTCGCTGCGGTCAGGATCCTACTTTAGAACCCCTCGCTGTGCTCGGGATTCTACTCTAGAATCCTTCGCTCCGCTCTGGATTCAAAGGAACACTCTCGCCTTCAAAATAGTTGTTTGCTCCCTTGGCAAACAATCTACTATTATTGAAGATAACAGGCTAACTCATTAACGACTCCAGCAAGGTTTATAATTGTATGGGACCACCGCACCCGGAGCCTGGCAAGGCGCAGCGATGACAGGTGGAGTAAGGCAGTGACCATAGATATATGAAAGAAGTTTTTTACATTTCTATGGCAGTGACCAAGTGGCGGCCAAGGACTGAAAGACGTAATGTCGGTCGTCCGGCGGCGAGATGGGCGGACTTATACATTGTTTCCATTGCGGGTAGAACCTGGATGAGACTGGCACAGGGGAGTGGGGAATGGCACTTGTAAAGAGAGGCCTATGCTCAGCAGTGGGTAAAATCGCAGTGGATGATGATGATGATGATGACCACGCGGGGTTCTTGTACTAATTGAAAAAGAATCACGTAAATCAGCCCAGTAAGCACGGAGGAATCGGTGTACTTACCTGCATACATACATAAAAAATCTGCCTAGCCGATCCCAGCTATGTTGAGGTCGGCTCCCAGTCTAACCGGATGCATCTAACCTCCACAACCCAGTTACTGGGTAATATCCCCTTGGTAAGACTGGGTAAGGCATACATAAAAAATAATAATTGCAAAATGCAATAACCTCCTCCTTTTATGAAGTCGGTTCAATTGAAATGTTTCTTTATTTACATTGGTTCCTTGGGTTCCCATACGAGGAATACATTCGATTGCGGTGAAACTTTTGTAAGTTGTTGTGCGCACGCCCGCGACAGTATTCTCACTTCCATCCACGCAAGCGAAGCCGCGGACAGACAAAAGCTAGTTATTAATAACTTTGTTCGTTCAGTAAACCATTCAAACTGCCTATGCTGTGGCACCTGTCGTTTCTATAATTTCAAATACATATGTAATGAATGTGGTTACAGACAAACAATCAATAACGTTTTGATTATCTGCATTGCATTCCATTGTCTAGTCAGTCATTGCTACAAACAATTTAAAAGGCGTTTCTTTAAAAAAGTCTTCTTTCTTTGCCAATAATCGAGATGAATAGCATGATGATTTGAGAGGCCAATGTTCGGCCTTCCTACTTTCATGAATTTAGCTTTAGGCGAAAGCGTTAGAGTTGCCCGCGAAATTCTAATTTTCCAAGTATTTTGCATTTTGCTGGTCAATATCGTTGTATGTTGATCTAAATATGATTCACGGCCGTAACAAATATTTATTTATATAATCATAATCATAAAAACATATGAATACATCTCTCTAAGTTCATATTATTATTACCCTATTGGATGGCTATTTCTTGAAATCATGACATTTGAGGCTAATTCTGACTTAAAGAGTAATGTATTGCTAATTCTAATGGAATTTCGCGAGCTAATCCCCATAACACTGCTGCTGAGATGCTGTTATCATAACAGCATCTCAGCAGCCAGTAGGTGGAAGTGGCAAGTGGCCAAATTCCATCCTGGAAGGTACTGGTTTAGAACTTGTTTTGTGTACCTACTTGTTATCAATTCGACACGTATTGTAATACTATCGGAACTGCAATATATTCACATGACAATCAATTAGGGCTTCCAAACAAATATTCAAAATTTCTTACATAGATGTACATATATGCATGCATAGGTATGTATGTTGTCCACGTATTTCTCCGCAGTTCTATTAATAGGGTCGTGACCATTTCATTTAAGTATTTCAACTTAGGGAACAGTGCAAGTTTCATCAAAATCGATTCAGTAATTTTCAAGATATGGACCAATACGTGTAAGTGTGACGGCCTGGCTTACAGATACAATTGCTACGGGTGTAGTGTCAAAAGGAAAACGTCTCAAAACCTTGGTCAAATTCTAGTGCAATGTTTACACCAAAACTATTAGGTAATTACTTACTTACATATTACAAACAAATATTCCAGTTTTTATGACTTAAACTAAAAAGTACGAAAGAAAAAGTACTTAAAATACCGACTTCAAAAAAAGGAGGTTATTTAAAACAATTAAATCGACTTCAAAAGGAAATTCACTCAAAATTATGAAATAACTTTAATTCCGGAAGTGGAAGAAAACTAAAATACTGACCCTAAGACACCGACTTCCGTAATTAAAGTTATTTTTTCATAATTTTGAGTGAATTTCCTTTTGAAGTCGATTAAATTTTCTTAAGTTACTTTAAAGCTGCACCGGTCGACGTCATTACGTCAGCACTGGCTGTCGCTTAAAAATAACAATTTGGAACCAACACTGATGTCGCAGTGTTGGATCTTTATATGATCTTTATCGCATAGGGTTACACCTTCGGATATCTATGGTTACAGCATTTTGCATAGCGATGGTCGTTTAGCGTGGATCTGGTTCCAACTTGTTATTTTTGTGTTTTGTCTTTTCGTCACGTTTCACCGCAAATAAAAGTACTTTTTCTTTCTTTCTTTTTGTTAAATGTGAGTAAATTTAAAACTGTTTTTAAAATTAAGTATTGGAGAACAAACACGCTTAATAAACTCATGTGATAATATACAAGCTTATTAATACTGAAAACCCGTCAAAATGAAAGATTGAAACATTTTACGCTAGCAAGCTGCAAAACATTTAAATAAAATAACACTAGGTACACCAATCAAGTCAACAAACGTTTATACTTACCTACCTTATCTACCAGATGACACGGCAATTTTTTTTTGCACTGTGAGTATCTATGTTGATTAAAATATGATTTGCGACTGTTTCATATACCTATGTAATTACAGAATTATGACTATTTAATATTAAATGATCAATGAAACTCTCTCAAGTTCAAAATACCCTTTTGAATGACTATTGTTTTAAATCGTGACAATTTAGGTCATTATCCGTGGTCAATTTTAATTTAGTGAGATGTTATAAAGTTTAATTTATTCACAACGACAACACTACTAATTAAAAGCCTTAATTACAATTTACAAGCTAACTCTAAAATATATATGTATATTATTATACAAATATATACATATAATAAAAAATAAAAGAAAAAGGGAGGAGCTGATTGGGCATTAAAAAATTCGTCTACATCGCTGTCAATAGGATATAATGCCCAAAAGGCTGTGCAGCATTACCACGTTGGATGGCAATGCTGATTCTTTGGGCTAAAAATCGGCAAACCGTCTGGTCACGTGAAGAGTCAACCAACCGCTTGGCGATGTTCCGAAATATTCGATGAGCACTCGGAACCCAAGGCCCTAGTGTAGAACAACAGCAGCCTCAGCGGTCACCAGCTTACCACACTCAAAGGGATACTATTCTAGTTGGGAATACTGTATGAATACAAACTCAAACTGTTCACTTAGTTTTAATGGGTTTAGAACAAAACAACTATGTTATACTTATTATTACATTTCTTTGGGGAACCGATTCTAATCGAGTGTAGCAATCGATGGTTCAGGAGCGAATGTCGTCCGCGCACCCGCTCCTAGCCAACGAACCCCAAACATCCCCGCGGCAAAATCCCGCTCTCCAATTGGCCCACGACATCACGAGATAGGTACTAGTGTCGCGTAATCCAATCGTAGAGCGAACTATTTTCCCGCCATGCACCAATCTATTAAATCAAGGGTTGACATTCCCAAACAATAGAAATTAATCGTTTACACAACATTCCTTTGATAATATTTAAAACATAATATATTTATATAAAACAAAAATCGTAACAAAATTAACACATTTTAACAATTTTCTTTAAAAAACATCAGCTTATATTTATTAAAAAGGAACAAAACCTAACACTAGTGTTTCAACCCCAAAGCTCAAAGGTATAGCTCCCAATAAGGTTGGTATAATTGCGCCCTTTGAAGTTTTCTGCTCCCGCAGCAGCCGCCCCAGCACAGCTCACCGTGCTAGGAAGACGGGATGGCGCGAAGGTGTCAACACAGGTTGTATCCCACATCAAAGGCCTACCCAACTTCCAAAGCGTTATATAGATGACTTGCAAACAACCTAACACTGAGTTGCAAACTGCAAGAAACGTAAATAAGGAAATATGAATTTCGCGGGTTACCTTGAGTAACTACTACGAGTAGTAGCACGTAGCGCAGAATACATATAATACTTAGTATAAGTCTAGAAAGTAGATATTATGGTCATTAATTTTCATCATTAGATAGAACATTCTGGTTTACGTTAGTAAGTTGTAATGGATAGCATAACGACATCATTATGCAGGTACCTACCTACCGGTGCAAAGTGTGGTATTATCACAGAATACTTAAAGTACTACGTACAGAAAGGCCACTCCCTTCCCCGCACTAACATCAGTTACCGCACCTCACCCCGCACTTCGATGTGTTCGTCGCCTGCTCTTTAACAATGGCGCTCGCATACACAAGAACCGCAGCGCTGTACCTACCTACTGCTGACACGAACACATTATTTTTTTAAAGTTTTATATTTTGTGTTAATCACGATGGTTGTATATTGTGCATTATTTGGATGCTTATCTTCATCGAGGAACGATAAAGACAGGAGTTTCTTTCGGTTCCCGAAACATGAAAGAAGGTAAGGAACAGCAACTCAAATATCCTTTAAACCCATAAAAAATAAAAGCTAGTATATTACAGACAAACAAGTTAAGCCAGTGTTGTGATAATTTATTTTCATAATTTTCTCTATTATTAATTTATTTTCCAAGTTTTCTTCGTTTTAGAACAATTAAAACTTCCGTAATAATACCAAATTGCTCTCTCTCTCTTTATTGTCTTAGTTATGTCTCTTTCTTTCACGTTCTATTCGTTCTTCGACTTGAAAAGTAGTACAATAGAAATGTTATTAATTAGATTTCTGTGAGTACCTAGTGTCGCGGCGCGCGGCGCCCCATTGTTGCATACGTTCGGGCAGCGCCGCCGCCTACGCAATACTGCGCCAGCCAGCCCTACTAGATTTCACGCACACATTTACACGTATACAAACGTCATTTGTCAATGTAGTGGTAGTAGGTAATTATTTTGCGAGCGTTGTATGGAGTGTCCGGGGTGTGGTATTATTATGTAATTGAATAATGATCGTAGCCTCATTAAATTAAGGTGCTATTTAGAACCGAGCTGCCAACTACAACTGCCGACAGAGCGTGCAGCGGCTTCATATAAATCCATTTTTCACTTCTCATGTTCTAAAAGTTCGTCTTTATGTTGTGCTTAGGCGACATAAAATCGCTTTTTATGTTCTAGTGCATAAAGTAAATTTTTTTTCTGAGACTAAGGTAATCAGGCCCAACAGCCACACACGCACAATAAAACTTCGCAGATTAAAGTCGTGATTTATTTCATTTTCTTTAATTTATACCACTTCCGTGTTTTACCTATCGTTAATTTAATAAAATCAGGTAAAATAGTTGTCAATTATTATTTAAAAACGCAATGAAACGTTTTTATAACTTGGCAGTATGAAGTACCCAAGTCGAATGACAAATGTTAAAATTAAAAAAAAAACTTTTAAAAAGTTTCGTGGCGGTATTATCTGTGGTGGCGGGATTAGCTATGCTTTGCAACATTTTTGATTAATTATGTACTGTATACTTTATGCCTGTTTCATTTTCTCGCAATCGAAGTGAAAAGCAGAGTGTATAACTCAGGCATAAACGAGCCATTTTACCCCTCGACTTAACTATCCACCCTCGCCTGCGGCTCGCGTGGATATAAACGTCTCGGGGTAAAATAGCTTATTTTATGCCTTAGTTGTACAATCTACTATAATTCTCTTTGATATAAATACATACAGCGCCCGATTGCATGCAGTCGCTGCACGTGATGTCGGCAGTTGCAGTTGGCAGCTCGGTTTCAAATAGCACCTTTAGCGTCTAGCCGTTAATTTACTGTTTAATTTGGGACTTTACCTTCATCATCAGCCTACAGTAGTCTACTACTGGACATAGGCGTCTCCTATTACACGCAATTCAACACGATTTTCGGCAACTCTCATCCAGTTGCGACCAGCCATCCTGCGAAGATCGTCGGTCCACCTAGCGTGAGGGCGTCCTACCTTACACATGATGTGCCAGTATATGAAGGGGAACAAATCCCTCTTCATGAAAAATGCTATCCAGCTCTAGCATGGTCTCCCTGACGCCGCCGTACATGAAATCTGCGAGTAGGTAAGTAGGTATAATATGCACGTGCTGTAGGATTTTCCCTTATTTGTAACTATTATACCTTATTTGTACTATAACTAAATAAAGACTACCTAGTTATGCATGCTGTATCGACCCCTAATATTATAAGTTCGTGTTAGTTGTTACGCGCCTTGGGCGGCCGGAGCTGACACAGCATTCGCGGTAGCGCCGGGATGTTATGGCTAGACGCCCGGCGACACACATCCGTAGAGATAAGAACCTAGGCTAAGAACAATGTATTAGATTGAGTAAGCGCGCCATTTTAGTCTTGAATAAAACATCATCGCGACAAGACTCCTGTCGTTTCTTTTTAAAAAACCTTCGGCAGTGCCTCCGGGAGTTAACTGGCGCAGCCGGTAGGATATCCGCTGTCTAAACGCTGTGTTCGAGTACACAAAAATCGGTCTCGCGCGCGGCTTCGGGTATCCTCGAACCAAATAAATAAGTTACCACGTCTGGCGCCGAAGGTTCCTGTCCACGGCACGAGCAGCTCTACGGGAAGGCATGGGATCGAGCAGACTGTAAGTAGACCTTTTTACTATCCTGTCTCGTCCTTGTTATTTCCTGTGTTGCTCCTGTAGGACTTATTACGTAACTTCCAAACTAAAATCGTTGAAAGTTATTTGACTTCTGCACAAAATTGGCAGGCCTATTTTTAAGTATAATTTTATAAAATAAAGTGTTTAAGTAAACTAATCTGATTAAATTGTTGATTAAAATGCCGGATCAAATTGGGGGAGCTGTCCAAATGATCCCTAAAGATATTTTAAGTTTAATTCCTAAGTTTGATGGTGACACAAATATATTAAATTTGTTTATAAAGAAAAGTGAATATATTTTAAGAAATTTTAACGGCCCTAATAATGCTGTTCAGACAACTTATAATTTCCATGCTATAACTAGTAGATTGTGTGGCAGAGCAGCGGCTCTATTAAGTGAAAGAGAGGATATAAGCACATGGGACCAACTAAAGTTTATTTTTATTCAACATTTTGGTGACCCCAGATCAGAGGACTGCGTGGCTATTGAGCTAGAAAATTTAAAAATTAAATCTAATGAAGCTTATCTGGAATTCTGTAACAGAATTCAGCAAATACGCAGCACTCTGATCTCCAAGGTCAATTTACTCGCTAGTGAGGAAATGAAAGCAGCAAAAATGGTGATTTACAATAACTTGTCTCTTAACGTGTTTTTATATAATCTGCCAGAGGATTTAATTAGAATCGTAAGACTCAAAAATTGTACAAGCTTAGAAAGTGCACTTAGCGTCGTCATGGAAGAGGTCAATTTTCAATTTCAGTATAACGCAAAAAATAAAAGTAATACAAAAACAGCCCAGCCTCTTCCGAATACTAACCTTCAGGGTTTTAAATTCCAGCCTCCAATTAAACCTAATGTTCCAGCTGTAAATAATTTCGGTTATCCGGTTAACCAAAATTTTAAGTTTGGAGTTCCGCATCCGCCCCAAAATAATTTTAGGTCGGGTTTTAATAACAACTCTAGATTTGGTATACCAAACCAAACGTATCCCAAACCGGGTAGGTATGCAACAGCCTCGAGGCTATACACCAGTGTACATCTCAGGCGGCCCGCCGAACCAGAACAATTTTAAATTCGGTAACGGACCTCAACAAGGATTTAGACCTCAACTTAATAACGCACAGAATAGACCCAATTTTAATCCACCAAACCCGCAATTCAAATTCGGTATACCGCCGCAATATCAACCACAACGTAATTTACCCCAGCCACAAGACGCTGATGTATCTATGCGCACTGTCCGTCCCCTTAGAAATAATATGATTACAAATAACCCCGATGATGAGAATACGCTTTACTTTTATAATAATAATAATGAAACGCCTGTAGTCCAAGACCTGGATTTCCAACCTGACTACGTAAACTGTGAAAATAATATACACCTTACTGATAGTTACGAACACACCGCCTATGACAATAATTTCTACTTCGAAAATGTGGAGCCTGTTTCCAACGAGACTACAAACCAAGAAGAATACGTAAATTTTCCTATGATAGCCTCGGGAAACGACCGACCGAGGTAATCAATTTAAATTGCAATAGTATAAATCGATTACCACACATCTATATTCCGGAAATTAATGCCCGCCTAATGATTGATACTGGAAGTACAAGAAGCTTTATTAGCCCAGGAAAAGCCGATCAATACTTTTCTGCCTATAAATATTACGAACCATTCGAAGTTATTAGTACACATGCACGTAGCTCACACGACCAAGTTATATACATACCCTTATTGAAAACCTTCAAAAGCTTCCTCAAACACAAGTTCTATGTCTACGATGTCGATAGCCGATACGACGGATTAATAGGTTCGGATCTATTAAAAATGTTAGATGCAACAATAGACATGAAGACGCAAATTTTAAAAACACGAGATACAGAAATACCTATAGTATACAGCCTCACATGTGAAATCACTTTAGACCCTCGAACTGAAACAATAGTAAAAGTACCAACTGATCTAAATAACGGTGATGCAATCATTGACTTTAAAAATTTCGGTAATGACGTACGTATGCCTAGCGCTATAGTCACATGCATAGATTATTCTGCGACAACCGTTATTCAAAATGCTTCACAAAATAGCGTGACTATTACGTTTACTAAGCCTCTGACTACAACTAAACTTAATGACACTAATACCTGTGAAATAAACGTAACATCGGATGAGTTACTGAATAACTATGAAGTTGATGAATTACTGAAACAAAACTTAGCTAAATTACGATTAGATCACACTAACTTAGAAGAACGCGAGGCTATAGAAAAACTTTGTTTTGAATATAGAGATATATTTTATTGCGAACATCTTCCCTTAACATTCACAAACCAAGTAAAGCACCAAATCCGGACTACAAACGAAGAGCCTATTTTTATTAGACCTTACCGACATCCACCGTCACAAAACGCTGAAATACAAAAACAAGTTGATAAATTATTACATGATAATGTAATTCAAGAATCATTTTCGCCATGGAGTGCCCCCGTGCACCTAGTCCCAAAAAAGGTGGATGCTTCGGGTGAGCGTAAATTCAGAATGGTTGTAGACTATCGACGTTTAAATGACAAAACGACCGACGACAAGTACCCCTTACCGAATATTAATGACTTGTTTGACAAACTAGGAAAGTCATCTTACTTTAGTACACTAGACCTCGCTAGTGGTTATCACCAGATAGAGATAGAGAAACAAGACAGACACAAAACCGCGTTTACAACCCCGTCAGGACACTTTGAGTTTACCCGCATGCCATTTGGGCTTAAAACCGCACCTGCAACTTTTCAACGCGCAATGGATAACGTGCTAAGAGGTTTGCAAGGTATCCATTGCCTCGTTTATTTGGACGATATAATAATATATTCGAATAGTTTACAAGAACACATTGAAAAGTTAAGAAAGATATTCGACCGCCTTAGACAAAACAACCTCAAAGTGACACTAGACAAATGTGAGTTTCTGAGAAAGGAGGTACTTTACTTGGGACACAAGATTACTGAACATGGCCTAGAACCTAACGATGACAAAATCAGAGCAGTACTTAACTTCCCCCTTCCCCGCACACCCACCGAAATCAAAAGTTTCCTTGGCCTGGTTGGCTATTATCGAAAATTTATAAAGGATTTTTCTAAAATCACACAACCTCTTACTTCATGCCTGAAAAAGAAAAATAAAATAGAAATTACTCAACCATATATCGATGCTTTCCAAAGGTGCAAAGAACTACTAGTCAACGCTCCTATACTACAATTCCCTGATTTTTCAAAGCCTTTTATCCTAACTACAGACGCGTCAAATTACGCCGTAGGTGCTGTCCTTTCACAAGGAATTATTGGGAATGAAAAACCCATTGCATACGCCAGCAGGACATTAAATGAGGCGGAAACACGGTATAGTACTGTAGAAAAGGAATTGCTAGCCATAGTGTGGGCAGCAAAACACTTCCGTCCATACTTGTACGGACGCAAATTCACAATATACACCGATCACCGACCGTTAGCGTGGCTTAATTCAATCAAAGAGCCGAATAGTAAGCTAACTAGGTGGAAACTAAGGTTAGCCGAATTTGATTTCGATATAAAATACAAGCAAGGTAGTCAGAATAGCAACGCAGACGCCCTGTCTCGGATAAAATTAAATGTACTTACCAATCAAGATAATAACACATCCTTACAGGGTAACGTAGGTGATACTGAAAGACCTGATAGTCCAATATCAATATCGGACTCTTCAGAAACATTGACTGCCCCGTCACCTTCAGACATTATGTCATCTTACCCAGTCCGAGCATCTTCCTCCAGCACCCTCACAGCAGACTCATTACCTGAAACAATACACTCAGCACAAGATATCGATACAAACGGCATCCCTATCCTATATGAAGCTGTAGACACGAAGCCCCATCAAGTTCTTGTCTTTACCTGGAACAGAAATCAATTATCAGTAAAAGATTTATCACGTGATAAACAAAAAATTTTCGAGATACACTTACCTGTAGATAATCCACACTTAGTAAAACAATTCCTTCTAGAATACATACAACCTAAAATAAAATATTTCTTTTATTTTGAGGATCAAATACACCGTAACCAGTTTACAGACGCTGTTATTAAACTGTTTAAAAAAGATACTGTTAAAATTTACGAATGCACAAAAAGAATTATATATGTAGAGGACGAAGACGAACAACGTTCAGTCGTACTTACCTACCATCAAGGTAAAACCAGCCATCGCGGTATCAAGGAAACTCTCATGAAAATAAAGCGAAACTACTTTTGGAAAAATATGGACGTAACTGTCGCCACGGTAATAAATTCATGTGAAACCTGTAAAAAACTAAAATACGATCGTAAACCCTTGAAACCAGTATTACAGTTAACACAAACACAAACAAAACCCTTTGCTGAAATATTCATAGATCTTTTCTCAGTAGAAGGGAAATACTTTTTGACGATAATAGACGCTTTTAGTAAATTAGGACAGGCTTTCATACTCTCAAACCGATCCACTCCCGAAGTAGTCCGTGCATTAATTAAATTTTTCTCGTTCTATGGCGTACCAAACCGGATAAGTGCCGATCCTGGAACCGAATTCAACAATACCTTGCTTAAAGAAACACTTCAATTTTATAAAATCGATCTACACATAGGTACAGCACATAACCCTAATTCTATGGGTTTAATAGAACGCTTCCACTCAACCATCTTAGAAATATATCGTATCGCAAAATATGAGCGCCTAATTACTGATGCTGCCGACGTAATGACGTACGCGATTATGTCCTACAATCAAACTATACATTCGACAACAGGTCTTACGCCCTTTGAAGTTGTTTTTGGACACACCGATTCGAATAGCACCTTCGCAGTAAACTTTAATAAACAATATACGCAACAATTAGTTAACGATCACATGAAGCGAACTAAGTATCTCTACCAATACTTAACGGATAAAATAATAGCAAACAAAGAAAAGGTCAAAGAAAAGCGTGGTGGTGAAACATCGTTCGATATACAAGAAGGAGACACCGTATTCATAAAAGGAGTGAACATTAGACGAAGTAAAGACAAACCTCGTTTTCAAAAAGCACAAGTATCAGGCGAAATCGTTAGGAACATTTGCCCTGTTAAAATAAATAATCGTGACACAAAAGTGACACTTAAGGACATTAAACGACCTCCACAGGTTCCTCCTCGTGCTCCTGGCCCTGACCTCCAGGATACACACCCTTCAACTTCAAAGGATAGATAAGAACCCTGGCGTATTGATTCTGAAACAAGGTCAAGCTAGCGTAAGTTACAATAAGTGGACTATTATTAAGATTTTAGATTTAAGTTCGATTCACGAGGATTTAGAATTTAATATTAAAAGGTATGTAAACTTTAATGAATATATACAGAAACATTTGGGAAATGAAACCTCGAATTATCAGCTGTTTGATGCAAAACTCCAAACGGATTACGTTATGAACAGTAGCATAGAAAAATTTAAGCAGTTAGCCCCATCGATGAGGATTAAACGTGGAATTCTAAACCCTCTAGGATCTATTATTAAGATTATTACCGGTAACCTAGACAATGACGACGCTAGCAGATATGATAATATGATTGATAATATAAAAACACGTCAGGATGCATTAGCAAACAAGGTAACGCTAATAACTGAAATTTCCAAAGCTTTAGTTAAAATAACGAACTCTACTAAAAATAATTTCATTCAAATTGAAGAAGAAATTTGGGAAGTGACAAAATTAATTAATCAGACTAGCATTAACATTGCCATACATAACTTTGTAAATATCTATAATCTATTTTTACACAATTTCCAACTATTGTACAGCCGACTGAATGAGATTGAAATTTCTGTCACATTCAGTAAATTAAAAATATTACACCAGTCTCTGATAAAGTCTGACGAATTGTTCAAATCATTAAAATTCATAGAAAAATCTAATAAACTTATGTACCGAGTAAGCTATGATAACTTAGTTAAACTGGAACAGTGTATTGAAATAAAAGCTTATTCGAAGAGAAGTCAAATAACGTTCATATTAGAAATACCTTTAATTAAAGATGAAATATATACTTACTACAGAGCAATCCCCATACCTATTACCAATCATTTTAACCAGACCACAATCATTATTCCCAAATACCCCTACCTCTTAGTAAAAGGGTCCGAAATAGTCTCGCTCTCCCAGCCTTGCAACGAACTCTACGAGGCGAAGTTCCTGTGCTACGAGGACGAGTCCCAGCTGCCAATGGAAGACACCTGCATAACCGCATTAATGGGATTCTCCCATAACACAAGCTCCTGTTATCCTGTACCAGTTGAAATTCACACTCTTAAAATACAACCTGTGGGGAAAAGGCGTTGGATTATCTATAGTAGAGCCAAAAGTATACTATCAGAAATCTGCAATAACGAGATAACAAAAGAAGAAATAAAAGGTACTTACTCTCTTACCTTGGATGGACACTGCGATGTCAAGATTGGTAGAGTTACCCTAAAATCTAATCATACTACAAGTAATATCGGCTCTTCGAAACTACCAATTGTCAATCTCCCTGATGTAACACCCATCGAGCCACATCTGCAAAGCAAGCCTATCAATTTGGAGACTAGTGATTTAACAAATCTGCAACACCTAAATAACTTATTGGAAGTTAGTAAAAGTGAAGTGAAAATCGACAGTGAAAAGCCAATTAACGTGAAAAGTGTTAGCGTCGGCACTCTAGTGTTATATTTTATTATAGTTTTAAGCATTTCTGTATTCATAGCTTGTAAGTACAAAAAAAACCTTAAAAGAACGTTTATCCCGAAATGATCGGAGTGACAATAATCATCCCAATGATAATCATCCCTCCGATAATTTCGAACTTATGGGGGGAGGAGTTATGCATGCTGTATCGACCCCTAATATTATAAGTTCGTGTTAGTTGTTACGCGCCTTGGGCGGCCGGAGCTGACACAGCATTCGCGGTAGCGCCGGGATGTTATGGCTAGACGCCCGGCGACACACATCCGTAGAGATAAGAACCTAGGCTAAGAACAATGTATTAGATTGAGTAAGCGCGCCATTTTAGTCTTGAATAAAACATCATCGCGACAAGACTCCTGTCGTTTCTTTTTAAAAAACCTTCGGCAGTGCCTCCGGGAGTTAACTACCTACTTATAACGTTATTTATGATTGTTTTTGTTTTTTAATAAGCGAAACAAACGGTCCATTAGGTAAGTAAAAGTACCTATGTATATATGCTAATTTTAATTGGTGTACATGACGCGTTTTATCCGGACTCTCCGGATAAAACGGAGGAGGAGCTATACCTACTCCATAGGTTTCGGTATGTAGTTAGATAAAGGCACACCCCGGACACTCCATACAACGCTCGCAAAATAATTACCTACTACCACTACATTGACAAATGACGTTTGTATACGTGTAAATGTGTGCGTGAAATCTAGTAGGGCTGGCTGGCGCAGTATTGCGTAGGCGGCGGCGCTGCCCGAACGTATGCAACAATGGGGCGCCGCGCGCCGCGACACTAGGTACTCACAGAAATCTAATTAATAACATTTCTATTGTACTACTTTTCAAGTCGAAGAACGAATAGAACGTGAAAGAAAGAGACATAACTAAGACAATAAAGAGAGAGAGAGCAATTTGGTATTATTACGGAAGTTTTAATTGTTCTAAAACGAAGAAAACTTGGAAAATAAATTAATAATAGAGAAAATTATGAAAATAAATTATCACAACACTGGCTTAACTTGTTTGTCTGTAATATACTAGCTTTTATTTTTTATGGGTTTAAAGGATATTTGAGTTGCTGTTCCTTACCTTCTTTCATGTTTCGGGAACCGAAAGAAACTCCTGTCTTTATCGTTCCTCGATGAAGATAAGCATCCAAATAATGCACAATATACAACCATCGTGATTAACACAAAATATAAAACTTTAAAAAAATAATGTGTTCGTGTCAGCAGTAGGTAGGTACAGCGCTGCGGTTCTTGTGTATGCGAGCGCCATTGTTAAAGAGCAGGCGACGAACACATCGAAGTGCGGGGTGAGGTGCGGTAACTGATGTTAGTGCGGGGAAGGGAGTGGCCTTTCTGTACGTAGTACTTTAAGTATTCTGTGATAAAGGTAAACAAAAAAAAAACAGGTGACATAGTTAACCGACTAAATGTAATACCAGTCTATTCAGTTGTCATGCTATGTCACAGTTGTACTCTTCAATTTAGCAAAGTCATAATTCATTAAAAAAGTTGCTAAATTAAAGAGTACAACTGTGACGTAGAATGACAACTGAATAGACTGGTATTACGTTTAGTCGGTTAACTAAGTTACGTGGTTTTTTGTTTATCTTTATTTAACTACCTACTTAGGTAATATTACCTACAGTTGGTGGAAACAATACATAGGTACCTACTTCATGATTTTAAAATGCGTAACTCCAACCAGTGTAGGTAGGTACCTACCTACAATAAATGTACTTTTTCCAAATAATGTTTTTATTTATTTACGTGATTGTAGCGAGTAAGTACCTAACCTACTTATCAACCGTCTCCGCTGCATGAGTTGTCTAAAAGGCAAGTTAGACTGATTACATCATCTTCCTGCCCTTACGTATCCCAAATTATTTGAATTCAGTGCAGCATGTTTTCGTCTTCCATACCTACTAGCTAGCTACCTACCTACTTAGGTATATACCTAATATCTATCAGCCGTTATCTCCTTTTTCAGCGGACTAATTGCGTAATACCTACACTATCAGTAGCAATGGCTTTCATTTTGACAGTTCAACAACGACAACAACATTCACTGCGTTATTTACGTTGTTGAACAGACATTTTTCGAACATAATTATGAAGTAACTAGCTGCGCCCCGCGGTTTCACCCACATATGTGTCGATCCCGTGGGAATATCGGGATAAAAACTATCCTATGTCCTTCCCCGGGACTCGAACTATCTCTATACCAAATTTCATCTAAATCGGTTCAGTAGTTTAGGCGTGAAGAAAAGACAGACAGACAGACAGAGTTACTTTCGCATTTATAATATAGTTTGGATAGTTTGGATGGATTAGTAATGTCCTTCAAAATGATTCAGATTGAAATTGATAGCGTATTAAGGGTGCAGGCCCTATCATCTATCCATCGCACTCAATCTATCTGTCGCAGCGCACTGACTTAATTAGCATTTCGGTTAACTGCCTAGCCTTTTAACTAAACGGCCTAACAATTTTACATAAGGATTAATTTTAGTGCGGCCCTAAGTATTAAGGTATGATTCCGATCTCGGCAGCACGCAGCAGTGCTGCCGCGGCAGTGCGGTCGCAGCACTACTGGTCCTCATACATTTTCTATGGGTTTATATGAGATTACATTCCAAGCACGGCAGCAATGCAGGGCTGTAGCTAGAGTCGAATTTGAGGTAGGGCAGCATTGGTTACAGGTAGGGCGAAAGTAAAAAAATTATCATAATTGATCTGCCCTCGAAGCACAGGCTCCTAAATCAATCACCAAGTATATCATTGACCTCTAGGTCAGTGATGTACATTCAATAGCTATTCGTAGACAAATAATTTCTGTGACAGCATGAGCATGGATCTAAGAACTATTAAATCCTCAATGATGAAGAACAAGTGAACAAGATGGTTGAACTTCCAGATTTGGATGTAGAGATCCACGTCTGAGTGAGAGTGAGGTAATAATTAATTGTTGGGTGGGGTGATACGAGTAAATAGATACGACCAAAAATACCATTTAGATCATATTGTTTCTGAAAACTTATTATAATAATTGTGCCACATTTCATTAAAATTTCCTAAGGGGCCTCTGCGAGTTGGCTTCGGCCCGTCATACGCCTTCCAAAGGACCGGGACCCCATGGTCCCGAGATATATAAATTCAAAAGAAAACATAATAATAAAAAATATTTAAAACTCTACGATTCACCATGTTATTAAAAATGCGATGAACTTCGTTCAGATCAACTGATTTTGTTCTTTTTTTTTTTAAAGGCCATAAATACCATACCAACCATTCTCTCGTGACCCATTGACAGCCTTTGAGGGCTATTGATTGCAGTTAAAGTTGAAAACCCAGATTCGCACACTGCAGTGCTATCCTATCCTATACCTATCGCTACAATTTTTTTTTTATCTCAAACTATTTATCTTAGTTTTTGGTATTTTTAACCTCCGACGCAAAAACGACGGGGTGTTATAATAATAATAAGTTTTAAGTTTGACGTGTCTGTGTGTCTGTCATCGTAGCTCCCGAACGGATGAACCGATTTTGATTTTGTTTCTTTTGTTTGAAAGGTGAATTAGTCGCGAGTGTTCTTAGCTATGTTTGATGAAAATCGGTCCAAGATGGCCGCCGCCACAAAATGGCGGATTACATATTTTTTCACAACTCCCTCAATATGGGTATCAAATGAAAGAGCTTGACAAGTAGAATACTAAACACTATGATAAATTTCAAAACCAAGATGGCTGCCACCACAAATGGCGAATTAACAGAGGAATACGTTAGTATGGAATGAACTCCAACGACCACGAGTAACTAACTAGCTTCACTGTGGTAAAAAAATACGTACAGCTGCACAGATTTCGGCGAGTCACGTGTCGATCGTATAGCATGTTTACTAGTAATATACCTAATATTAAAAAGCAAGAAATAAAAGTTAAATTAAAAATTTTAAAAACCCCCGACTCAAAAACCTCTAAAAACTAAAATAATAATATATATTGGCCCTTTAAGTTTAATATAAGTTGCAGGAAATATTTTGATCCAAGCGCGAGCGTCCTCATGTCGGGGGACGGCTAATAAAAACGCCAAACAGATGAGGCTTAAACCCAGCAGTAATGGATGTAGCTATTGTAGAAAACATAACTGCTGTTAACTTGCAATTTTCATTAGCCGTCTCTCGACGTGAGGACGCTTGGATCAAAATATTTCCTGCAACTTATATTAAACTTAAAGGGCCAATAAGTATATTATTATTATTTTAGTTTTTAGAGGTTTTTGTTTGAGTCAGGGGTTTTTTTAATTTTTAATTTAACTTTTTTAAGGTAGGGCATTGTGATTTCAAGGTAGGGCATTGCCCCATAATGCCCCCCCCTAGCTACGGCCGTGCAGCAATGCTGCGCGACATTCCTATAGAGAATATATGCGTGCTGCCGAGATCGGAATCATACCTTTACTAACAGACTAATGTTTTAAAAAGTAGGTAGTAAGTCCGGAAAAGAAAAAGAGGAAGACTACGTACAAAAATAAGAAAAGCTCATAAGACAGAGAGTGGGCTTTAAGAAAATCCGTTGTTGGTATTCAAGAAGTACCTAGAAGGTACCGGAAAGGAAAAAATGTAGGACTATCTACAAAAAGGAGAGATGCCATCAAAAACATAACTTGTACAAAATCTCACAACTCAGTTCTTCTACCGTAAAAAGTTGCGGTTAATTTATTCAGTCCCTACTTAAGGGACCTTCTGTAAAAAGTTATTAAGTACGTAATTATAGCTAACCTAACAACATCTTATAGTGACCATATCGATATTAAAAATCTTTTATGTTTTAAATAAGTAGGTAAATAGATTAACTTGGCCATCGCATGAAAACACAATGTATCTCACAAGTAATACATATTATATTAAATTAGATAGTTTAGTCCAACAACACAACGATTTCTAGTAGAAATCGTTGTTATGGAAGATGTTATGAAGTTGTATAGAATTTTTTTACACAGATTTTCGGTCTCCAGCGCCAGCTTCTTTAGCCAAAACTAAACGAATCCTGGGTCATGCATACCAGCGGCGAGTTGAGACTGGCACAGGACCCTGGAGAGATTGGCACAAGCAGAGACGCCTATGGTGGTATGGAGTGCCTATGAGGGTATGATGGATAGCTGTGGGTAAAGCAAGCGACGAGTGGGGTAATTGCGTAGTATATTATGTACTGACAGTAATGGCTTTCATTTTGAGACACATTTTTCGAACATAAATTAGGTTGAGATTGATAGTGTGTTACGCAATTTGGGTGTTGTGAAAGATGTTGCTGATTGCTAATGCATGCATAGTGATAGAGTGGTCAGTCCCCCAGCAGCTACCTGCTAGATACCTACGTATGATGTTGATAGCTGATAGAAAATAAAATTGACACTCACTTCAATTAGTTTTATCGCTACGTAATGATGATAATGAAACACAATAAAAATAAGTAGGTATGTATGTACACCTACCTACCTAATGAATACAGCGAAGGTCAATTATAGGTATATCCAACATAATAATTATCTTTGTAAGTTATCTGTTAACTGTAATCTGTTTCAACAAGAGATTGATATTATTAGTCAGAAGTCCCTGTCAATAAGAAAACAGTAGGTTAGTGTACAGAGGCCAGCACATCAAGCTACCCTTATCTATCAAATTTTCGCAATTGAATATGAACCTTATTCGTTTGTGGTAAAGTTGAAAATCCATCAAAGAAATTTGACAGATTGGGGTAACTTGATGAGCTGGCCTCTGTACCTAGGTAGTGTGCCTATGCTAATTTTATATGCTAATGGTAAGTAGGTACGTACCTAACCTATTGAGTTATTCACATAAATGATAATAATATTATGTAATTTTCATGACTGCCAGAATTTTCGATAAATGACATTTGTGTGGATATGTTGCTAGTGGACACATATCCAACGTCAAAACCACTAACCATTAGTTACATAAATTTAAGCAACTTTTATAAATAATCCCCATTGCCTATTGTGTGACTGTACTCTCAGATGTCTCTCACAAAACAATACCTATTACCGACACTGCAATGTAATATTTTATTGTCTTGTTGTGCTGATAACAACACACTGCAGTGCAATTTTGATCGCAGTTCCAGCATGTTATTGATTCGTTTGTTTGTTAGCATGTTATTGATAAGTTAGCTAATAGCTATCAGCTCCAAATTCGAATTTCAAATAAGTAGTCACATTAGTGTTGTCCGGTTAGGAACCCACAACTTCGTGCATTAGAAGCGGAAACCGTAACCACTGAGCCAACACACAGTATTCTGATTGGGATCGTCTTTTCTCTATTTGTGAGATTTTTTGAAGCACACAAATGTAGAGGCGGACTTAATGCAATTTCTTAATCATAAATTCGAAAGATAACCCAGTGATAAGATTGTCATTATTAACTATCAAGGGTCACATGACAGCTAGGTATATGAATTTTGTGGACAATAATATAACTTGTGGGTGTGGTATAGGTACAAATCTGCCGAACCATTCGGAGAAAGTGGGTGTGATTTTATGTTTGTAGGTATGTTAATAACTTTGGAATTTCATAAAACAACATGGCATTGTATTTACGAAATGGTATATTTAAAATAACAATATAATCAGTACAACAGTCAGTTTTATTATGCAGTAGTATATCAAGTGTAAATCACCTTCAAAGTATTTTAAAATGGAAGTGTTTGCAATAAATATGTACCATAATGTTCATATTTCATAAAGACCCAAGTTTACCCACAAGATAATATAAAAAAATCTAGTAGCTTATTATCTAACATATATAAAATAGCACCCATAAGTTCCTTATATTTAATTACAAGTTGGCATGATATTTCTTGAATGGGGCCAAGCCAGCAGCAATCTTGTTACCTAGATCAGGATGAACTTGGGTGAAGATTTTAATAGCTCTCTCTTGAATAAAGCCTGCGGCATCCTTCAAGTGACCCACAATGTTCTCGACAACGCGCTGTTTGGCGGCATCATCAAACACCTTCTTGTAAAGTTCTGTAGCTTGAGAGAAGTTGTCCTCGGTCTGGCCGCTGTCGTATCTGTCAACATCACCGCTGACGTTGTACCTGGGCTGCAGGCGCTGGGCTCGCGGGCACTCTTGAGGGCCCGAGAATGAGTTGGGGAAGTAGTTGGGGACTCCCTCCTGGTTGCTTATAGCTTGTGGTCCATCCCGCTGGTAATTAGCCACAGTGACGCGGTAGGGGCAGTTTACTGGGATTTGCAAATAGTTGGCTCCCAGACGGTGACGGTGGGTGTCGCTGTATGAGAATAAACGACCCTGCAACATCTTGTCAGGAGATGGCTCAATGCCTGGCACCAAGTTAGCAGGACTGAATGCAATCTGTTCAACTTCAGCAAAGTAGTTTTTGGGGTTCTTGTTTAAGACCATTTTGCCAACTTGAATCAGAGGGTAGTCAGAATGGGGCCAAACCTTGGTCAAGTCAAATGGATTAAATTTGCAGCTTTCTGCTTGAGCCATTGTCATGACTTGGATGTACATTGTCCATGATGGGAAGTCACCCTTGGCAATAGCATTGTAAAGGTCTCTAATAGAATAATCGGGGTCTGTAGATGCCAGTTCACCAGCTTTGTCAGCAGGCAAGTTCTTAATTCCCTGGTTAGTCTTGTAGTGGAATTTTACCCAGTGTGCCACTCCTTGAGCATTGATAAGTTTGAAAGTGTGAGAACCATATCCATTCATTTTTCTGTAGCCATCAGGAATACCACGGTCTCCAAACAAGTATAGAATCTGATGAGTTGTCTCCGGCCTCAATGTGATGAAGTCCCAGAACATATCAGGATCCTTAAGATGAGTGGCAGGGTTCCTCTTCTGAGTATGAATAAAACTAGGGAACAAAGTGGGATCTCTGATGAAGAAAACGGGTGTGTTGTTACCAACAAGGTCCCAGTTACCATCATCAGTGTAGAACTTTACAGCAAATCCTCTAGGATCACGGACTGTGTCAGCAGAGCCACTTTCACCTCCGACAGTGGAGAACCTCACAGCCATTGGGGTTACTTTACCAACTGTTTCAAATATTTTAGCTGCACAGTACTTTGTGATGTCATGAGTCACTTCAAAGTGCCCAAATGCTCCAGCACCCTTGGCATGCACAACACGCTCTGGAATACGCTCCCGGTCAAAGGAAGATATCTCATCGAGGAAGTTGACATCTTGCAGTAGAGCTGGTCCATTCTTTCCAACAGTTTGAATAGCAGTCTTGACTCCAACAGGTGCTCCAGTTTTTGTAGTGATGTAGCCGGGAGAATCCTGGAACATAACAAACAAAAAACATTGTAAAATTATAAGTAGCAAAATCAACACCTATCCTAAAAACAATTTTGCCAAATAAAAATTCAGTAAGATAAATTGTCACACATGTTCACAGTACTTAATAAGTAATATGTTAATTCGCAATGCATTACAAGGTGAACACCAAGAGGTGTAATTGATGTTAAAATAAACATGTTCTAGAATTCATTCACTAATTACAAGTAGGTAGGTAGGTACTATGTGCTGCAACATTTCAATTAGGTAACACCAAAATCATAGTCGAATGTATGATTTATCAAAGTGAAAAACAAATTTTTATCAAAGTGTAAAACAATGTTTACACAAAATTCTTGATAATCCAAGTCGAGGTACAAAGATCAATGTATTAATGACGTGGGACATGAGTATCACTAATATACACACAATGCTCAGCATTACACAGTAAAAATTTAATGCAAATAGCTAATGTCAAATTTAATATTCCTAAGTTTAAAGTACATTCGTCGAATTTGCTCACAAGTTAACAAGAGTAAACACAGGCCGCGTAAACGAAGCACTTAATTACAATGTTGTTCACTGCCTACATAATCACTTTAACAGTAAAACTGGAACTTACTTTAAGATTTTTCTTGAAGTTAACAAGCTGGTCGCTGGCAGGATCCCTTGAAGCCATTTTGGTTTGGTTGGTTGTAAGCGTTCGTTGTCAACGGAACGGAGCGGCTCACTGGACGCGTACCGTGAACACAAATACCGCTCGGGCTGCGTGCGTAGCTCTTTTATAGAGTTTCCAGCGATAAACAACTATCATGCCAAACAAGTGCGACTGGTGACCGATATGTTATATCTAGATATATTTATACGCAGTCCATAGGAACTATGACAATATTCCATCACAAGTTATTTTTCAAATTCCCCTTTGCCATCTAAAACTGTTTCAATACATGTCAGTTGATCTTGCCTATCTCTACCGGCTGAAAACCGTTATTTAGTCTTAATAAAAACCAAGTCACTTAATAAAAAAATAGTAAATAAAGCTACAGACTAGGTTAAAAAAAATACTGAAACTTGACTACTCGGCTTTACTATGAGTATGACAGATTTTTATTGTTATGACAATGTCAGGTCACAGACAGCTGACGTGTATGACAAATGCATTCATGACATAAAATTCAAAAATCAATTTATTAGGTAGGTATGCATAATTTTTATGGCACAGAATATAATAATCTTTTGAACACTATTCCCGTCGACAGTGAAGTTAACGATATTTTCGTCTGATGCTTTCTCTTATGTTTTATGCATATACGTGGGACACTCAGAAAGTTTTGCGAAAATAAAAATAAAATGTTCTACAGGGTGTTACAGAAAGGGTATATCAATTCAAACAGGTTGAAGAGTGTGTCTGGTCTAGAATCTCTAAGTATACAAAAGGACATGGCTAAAAGTTCATAGACAAAAAACCCAGAATCGCCAGCAACGAAACGTATAAAAATGGGTTCACTATAGTAAACCCAGTACGGTTTCAAAAAATCAGCCTCCTAAACCATATAGTATAAAAGTTATTATACTTTGTGTGTGTATGTTATTCATACTTACATTGATTACTCGAATTTTATTTTATCACAATCTCTTTAGTATAATTATGATAATATATTAAAATATTGTAAATAATATACCCTTCATCTTTTAATACGTTTTATTATTAATAATCTTTATACAGGATGTTTTTTTTTTTTTGTACTTTGTTATAAAAGAGCTCTTTGTTTTAGTTTGACGTATGTCATTACTTCCCAGAATTCGATCCTTATTAGCGACACTATCGAATGGTGTAATAATACAGTGTTTTTTTTTTCAAAATCAACAGGTTCGATTCCTGGCTAGAAATATTGATTTTTCAAAAATCCAATGATGCAGTTTTAGTTTTCATCAAAATCAAGCCCGCGACTCCTTTGAGTACTTTTCGCTAGTCGTCATAGTTTCAGATTTGGCCATCCACGCCCACTTGAAAAATTCACCCTGTATATCTAGTATACCACGTCGTTTTTGCAGTATATTATTATATATTTTTGTTGCACATATTATGCCTATAAAAATGGCATATATGAAGTTTCTGGCGATTCTGGGTTTTTTTTTAGCCATCTCTTTTCAACTCAAAAGCAGTAACTTTGAAAATGATTAATCTTTTTTTATTTCGATAGTTTATTAAATTGAAATCATAAAAAACGTGTCACCGCACTACGAGGGTCATTATCCATTATCTATAGTGTGTCTGTGCGCCTAGTAGGTACACGCACATCATGCCGCCGCGCGCCAGTGCAGCGCCGCATTTTCAAAGTTAATGCTTTTGAGCTGAAATTTTGTACAGAGATTCTAGACTAGATACACTCTTCAACCCGTTTGTATTGATATACCCTTTCTGTAACATCCTGTATAGGTAGGTAAATATTTTTTTATTAAATCTTTTCAAAGTACTCTCCACTAGCCTTTAAACAAAGTTTCATGCGTCTGAAATCTGAACCAGTTTTCGAAATACTTTTTCCAGTCCACCGCGACACCTCGTTTACAGCCTGCTCGAACGCTGACAGCGCATCTTCCGGCGACGAAAATTGTATCCATTTGAGCTAATTTTTTATTTTCGTGAATAAAAAGAAGTCACACGGTGCTAGGTCAAGGCTGTAACTGCTGTAAGGAGAGTGACCCAGGAGTTTGACCGGCGTGCTTTTCAGGAAGTCCCTCGTTTTGAGCGCGGTGTGCGAAGGCGCGTTGTGGTGGTCGTGATGAGCAGTAGCCCGCGGAGCCCTGTGTTTGGTAAGTAGCTTGTTGTTGTGCTCACAACAGAGAAAACATCTGCCAAGCATTCTAGTAGTATACCATTCAGCGTCGATGCTTCTTTGGTTCCATAAAGGAATTGACACCAAGTAGCCAGTCAAATGAAAAAGCTCACGATCAAAATCTTCCCCCGCTTCTAGATCGCTTCACTTTGGTAGGCGTTGATTCGTTTTGAAACACCCAAACCGTCGGCTGGCGCTTCGTTTCTGGATTGTATTGATAAATCCTAGACTCATCACCTGTAATGATGTCGTAAAGCCTGCTTCAAATTTGTTTATCATATCACGGCACCATTCCACCCGGGCCTTGGGGGCCAACGACCGCTTTTAGAGCTGTTACTTAAAGTATGAGAGAAGAATTTTTTATTTTTATTTTATCGTAAGTATTGAGAAATCAATAAGTACTAATCACGTCTCTGAAGTTTACTTTTTTTTTGTTAGCCTATTTTGTGTCCCATTGCTGGGCAAAGGCCTCCCTTTTTTTCTTCCAAACCTCCCTGTCTAGTGCGATCTCTAGCCATGTTGGCCCTGCAAATGGTAGTAGATCGTCACGCCACCTTCGCCTTTGTCTACCTCGACGGCGATGTCCTGCCTCAGGCGTCCAGTGAGTTACGATCTTTACATAAAACCGTATTTTTAAACTTATATTACAGTGTCTCCTACACTAACTGCGATCGGACCCCACAAAAAGTCATCAAATTAATTTCTTTTTGTTTTATCATGTTTAGATATCGATAGCCATCACGTCTGCGGAGTTTCGCTTGCTAATTTTAGTTGATCCTGTATAGTAGGTATTATTTATTGACATATTAATTATTATAATATTCTATCTTATTACTTAGATTATGTATTTTCTTAACTAGTTTATGAAACAGATTAATCAGCCTATAATGTTCCCGCTACTGGAGCGCGGAACTGTCTGTGTGCCATAATTCATAACGTGGACTCAGTGCGGGTTGGTAGATAAATCACGGGTATTTCACAAGTAAGTAGAACTAGGCAAGACAAAAAAAATCCGCCACCGTTTTGAGAACAGTGGTATTGAAATAAATAGCACAAAGTAAAGAGCCTACCTGAGTTCAAACCCACGACCACGACCCATACGTATTCGGTAAGTCGAGGTTTTACGACTGGGCCGCCAGTATAATACGAGTAGGTAATACCTCCCGACCGATTTCGGTCACGGTGGCCAATCTCAACGGAGATTAGTCAGGTACGCAGGAGATATTATAGTGCACGAGTGTGTGCACAGGTACCTACACTCTCTGTTCCTTTACTCTCATAGTCCGATGGGACGGCAATCCGGCACGACCGGTGAGAGATCAGGCGCAGGACCAACGCCTTTACGTACGTGCTTTCCGGGAATTCCGGGGCACATTTCCAAATTCCGGGCTGCTACCAAGAAATTCCAAATGGAAAACCCAATAACACTTGCCCGACCTACCGGGCCGCCAGTGAACTACATAAACAGGATTTTTCTTTATTAAAATAGTGTTCTATCCGTAATCCGTATCTATACCATATGGCAAGTCAGGCTCAAGCAAACTGTGTTAAGGATCCAGACTGGCGGGAACCTTATGGGGGTAGCGGTAGACTCGGCACGATGGTGAAAGCGAGCAGCCAAGCGCAGGAAAAGAGTTACCTATTATTATTATCATTCTCTTGCCGAGTCTTGCCTTATTGATTGGGATATTTTGGATCGGCGTAACATGTTTTTTTTTGCTTCCATGCCTCTGAAAAAGTTTTCTATTATGTGCCTATTAATATAGGTACAGGTCCTATTATGTAGATATACAGAAATAGAGAATTATTTATTTATAATATATAATTATATTTTATACAGGGTGAAATTTTAATCACCGTTTTCCTCTTAAGAGGTCATTGTACTCATCATTATGAACAACTTTTACTATGGGACCAAACCTGAAATCGCGAAAAAGAAAAGATATTTTTTTCTCGATTTCGGGTTTGGTTGTTGTGTTTTTCCGATAACCCTGTATATATTTTCCTAGCATTAATGTTTGGGTTGCGGTATAGGGGTGTCACTCACACAAACACTGTATCCGACGAGCCGACTACATTATAAATGTAGCCTACGTGAATAAGTAAATTCGAATTTACGGAGCGACCCGGCCAAAAACCGTTTTGGGCATCAGTCAAGGACATATTTACGCGTTGGTAAATGAAAGCGTGGAGTATTAAGTATGATAGAAAACCTTGGCAATGATAGTGATGTGTTCCTCTACTGATGTTTTGTCACTGCTTCTAAGGATGGGAGTGACTCGCAAAATTTTCAATTGCTCAGGGTATGCGGAGACTGGTGGTTTAGGTTAAAGACATGACATAGAAGTGCTGTCAAGATATCAGGACATCCCGTAAGGGTAAAGAAGATAGTCAACAATCAGATGATTTCGTTCGGTTCGCGTCGATTCTGTACATGTGTGCGTGCGTTTTTCAAGGACACTTAGGTCTAGTAGTCCTCTTAAGTAAGGAATTTACTCGTGCAGATAAGCTACTGATATAAATTGTGTTTTATTCTTACATCATTAGATAAGCAGAAAAACTCAATGACTTAACAAAAACGGTCATCCGTTTGAAGGACTTTGACTTCATTAATTTCAATAAGCAAAATTAGTATAATTATTATACTTAGTGCACAATACACACGGTCGGTGCCCGGGCGCACGTTACACGACGACGTTTCATTAGATTTCATTATAGTCACGGAGTCGTCATCATTGCAGCTATTATGGTAACCACGCCCACATACAACCATGAACACGCGATTTTTGCCATGTACCTGGTCGAAGATGTAGACTTATGCTATGTAAAACCTTTTTAATATTCTTCAGGATTCTGATGGGGTGTGTGTGTGATAGGTAATGAAAAACCAAATTCATCGCCAGCGACGGCGCACGCCTTCACCGGGCCGGATGAGGCTTGTGGTGAGAAAGATGTGGTCAAAAGGGTGTGGTACAGACCATCAAACTGAACAATGGGACCAACATGGTAGGTAATAAAGGTGGCGGCCACACCCTTAAAGAACACACCATTCTGATACACGCTGTATAGCACATACTTACTAATACTATTAGGTTTATCCAACACCGTTAAATCCACCAGCTCGTAATGTCACTATGGTCAGTACCTACTATTAGTTATTCTGTGCTATGGTGGCAGTTAGTAAAGTAAACAAGTTTGCTTTTATCCAATTTACTTTATGCATCTGGTAGTATTATCGTATGGGTGCTTCATACCTATTATCTGGGTTATCATTATTTTTTATTTTGTTTAATCTCGTCTCATTTTTATTACTGACGTCAATGATAGCTATCGACCATTTGGAATCTGACAATATCGTAAAAACTCCTATGTTTCAAATGCAAATGTATTTTAATTATAACATACTGTCATGTGCCCTATGACTGAATGTTATTATAAATATGTCTTGCTTTTAGCCTGAGTTGTATGATACGCGTAGGTACCGGAAGACGATGACGTACAAGGTGGGCCAAAGACCTTGCGAAGGCCGCTGGAATCTGCTGGATTGCGCTGGATGCAGGAAGCACAGAACCGGTCGAAATGGCGGCGCTTTGGGCAGGCCTATGTCCAGCAGTGGACATCTTTCGGCTGAATTGATGATGATGATGTGATTATTTTACAAGCACAAACACAACACGCTAACTAATATTTTGAAGATTGTGGGCTGAACACTGTCTTGTCTAGGTAGGTACTCATATAGGTGATAACATAGATGGGTGATAAATAATGTTAAAAGGATGAAGGCCGTTTCATGTCGTACCTTTATTTAATATAAAAATTAAAGGTTTATTTTGAGTTTAAAACACGTCGACACTTGAACGTAATCTACTAGAGTGCAATGGAAAAAAATATTATGAAATTGATTGAAATTCAAGTGACGGAATAAATACCTAGTTATTATCTGGTCAAATCGCAGTAATTGGCCTTTCATGTATAAATATACTTACTTTTAACTCATTATAGTTACATAAATACTTCCACTCCTTATCTGTCGATATAATAATTATGATAATGACTCCTAACTTATGTGCGTATCTAAAATATTCTAATTTCTTTGTTGCCAGTTGAAATTTAGATACTGCTGTAAATATAATACGTAGGTATGTAACAACTGAACAAGACTTCTGTAGGGATGTGACAATATTTTTTATCAAGAAAGTCCATTGTTGATAGTTTGAAAATTCTCTTTTTCGTTTACCTACTTACTAAGGGGTTAATTTATTCTATGGGTGGGTAGCTTCAGTAGGAATTAGTTATGCCATTTATGTCCCCAGAGCCCTGATTCACAAACATACGACAGGCTATCGTATCGAAAACCTGACATTTCGATAACCTGATTTGACTTCCCCTCAACAGCAAATAGTTGTTGGAAGAATTGCGGGCGTCTATTTGATTAAAACTGACAAAATTTTCGGGTTTTCGACTTGTGAACAGCATTGAGAAGACTCCTACGATAACAATGATTAATGTTCGATACGATACGGAAGCATATCGAGTGTTTGTGAATAACGGGGCTGGTCTACAGTTTACTCTCAAAGCACAAAATCCGAAGTTTTGGCCAAAGTTACAGCCTTTCCTACTCCGTTTCACTTACGGACGTAAGATTACTTCGGGGCCCGAACGAATCTCAACACGATTTGACAGTGGTATATAAGCCTAGTCTTAAGCCTAGTTTTCACAGGCCCAGGAGCTGGCGGACAGTGACGGACAGTTACTTTCTGGCAGCTACTGGGTCCGTGAAAACAAAGTTGAGACAGTACTGACCGGTCAGTTGCTTCAAATTTTTTTGTTTCTACTGTACACTGACCTTCCCCCACTCCCACAAGGACGGCTACTGGGTCGTCACTCGCTCTATACGAACGCAGCTTGTGGGTCAGAAACACCAGGCCAGAACTAGTAAAGTTGTAACACAGTAGCTGTGTACTGCTGTCTCCTTTTTTTTTTTTTTTACGTGGAGATATGCTCATGCATTCTGCACTACCACGGGGAGATAGTGCAGTTATGTGGGACTCCAACCCACTAAAACTCCACGGTGTCCTCCTCTGCCTGCCGCTTACGGCGGGAACACGGGCACGCGTTAGCACTCATCCGTGAATCCGCCGCGGTTGTCCGTCACCGGACCCTCCTCTGGGGAGTATTCCCCATCTCCGGCGCACTAGAACACATAGCACGCCGTGACCACCCCAGGGACCAAACCAGCACATGGGCGCCAGACGACCCCGTGTCTGGGCACCCTTGGTCCCCCTGCGACGGGTCAGGTCATTGGCCCCGCCGCCTGCCAATTTTCGGCCGCAGAGGATAGGGAGAGCGGCCAACGTCATACCAACACTCCTCTTCCTCTGCGGCCCCACCGCGTCCGCCATCAGACGGTGGCGACCCCGTCAAGGCCGCGGAAGGTAGGGAGAGCGGCGCACCGCAATACCGGCACTCCTCTCCCGCCGCGGCCTCCAACCCTCAGCCGCGATGCCTCCGATACGACATCGCGGCCCGCCTCAGCTGCGATGTCGCTCAAGCGGCACCGCAACCTACTTCTTGGCCGCTACGTCGCGTCGTCGGCTTACCGGCAAAAGCCCTGACGAGCGGCCCCACCTCGGGTTCCTCTTCGCTTCACCGTGGGTGTCCAAGCCACGGCTACTGAGCCCCCCCCGCCTCGACAATGCGGGAACCCACCGGGGGGGGGGGGGTACTGCTGTCTCCTATGCAGACCCAGTAGTGAGAACGTGTCGGGAAAGTGACAGTACTGTATAGACAGCAGAATGTACAGTTGTAGACTGCTACTGGGTGGTCAGAAACTGGGCCCGTAAAAACCAGGCCTTACGTAAGATACGAACCATAAAACAGAAAGGTACGAACCCTACGGTTACCACCAGACCCAAATGTATAACCAACCCTGAAAAATTGAAAGGACAAATAACAAAGTCCGGATGGGGGCTAAAAAGCCGGTCTTAATCGGATACACTTTCGGACGGGTAGTAAACCTGCGCAGGGAGCTGTAACTTGCTAGGAGAGCAGCAACTAATATTTATGTTTGTATTTAATAAAAACGACTCCTACATACGTCTTACTTTTTTTTTCATCAGAATTTCATCAGAAGAATCAGTTACCGCGTCATTCGAATAAACGATCAAAATAAGAACAAGGCTGACCTTGAACGTTGTAAAAACATATTATTATTAGGCTACCTAAGTAATTCCTCAAAAGGTACTAAGTAAATTAAATGACTATCTTACAAATAAATACAAAAGGACATTTTTAGGCGTCGAAGTACTCGTCCGCATCGCTGTCATCCAGACCCGTGCCCAGAAGTCTAGCAGCACTGCCACGTTCTTTGGCCAGCCCTCTGGTCACGTGGTCTTAATTGGTCAACACCACAGATATACTGTTTTTTAATACATATTTGTATGTTCACTTAACAATAAAACTTACTATGAAGCCTGTATTCTCTGTAGGGGCACGCGAAGCGGTGTTCTATTATAAGAGGTCTATACTAGCTGCGTCCCGCGGTTTAACCCGCATAAGTTTCGATCCCGTGGGAATATCGGGATAAAATCATCCTATGTCCTATCCCGGGACTCAAACTATCTCTATACCAAATTTCATCTAAATCGCTTTAGTGGTTTAGGCGTGAAAAGGTAACATGCAGACAGACAGACAGAGGTACTTTAGAATTTATAATATTATTAGTACCTATATTAGTATGGATTTCAAAGGAATTGGGAATTGGCACAAGAAAAGAGAGATGTATATTCAGCAGTGGGTGAATTGGGGCTGTGGATGATGACGATGAGGAAGTTGAACCTGTGTACGCACGGCTACACATCAAGCTATACATAACCAGTATTTAAGCTGACTTCTGATTCTACGAACAACCTATACAAGGCGAGGTCATTTAAAACTGGAAAAGTATAGCTTGATGTGTAGACGTGTGTACAACTTAGCTCTGGCAAATTTTTTGTAAATTGACTAAGTAGTTTTGTATTTTTTTTTATTCATAGATTGCAAAGCTATTGAGAATGGAAAAACCCAATGACACATTGACTGTTCATTATCAATTTTTCAATTAAAAACTGCACGAGCATTTGCTGCTCCTTCAGCACCTACCCTTTTAGGTACTTATACAAATTGTAGGCAGTTACTTACTTAGCTACTTAACTTATTTACGCAACTCACTAGGAATATGGCGGTAGTCGGTACAATCAATCCTAGGGCTATTTTGAATTTTTGTTCACATTTTATCACAGGAACATTATCTAAAGTACTCAAACTCAAAGCATTTATTTCAATTAAACCATTACAGGCACTTTTGAATGGTCAAAATTAAGTAGTCGGTCAGTTAGTCAGAAAGTTAAAGCTAGTTGCCCATTCTAAAGCGTAGACCTCTATGGAGAAGAACGGGCAAGAAACTCCATGGACACTCTTTTAAATTAAGATATTACAAAATCCTGCTAACAATCTGCCTAGCCTTTTACCAACTAGGTTGGGTACCAGTCTAAACATTAAAGTACAAAGCATAGCATAATCAGCCTATAATGTTCCCACTGCTGGGACACGGGCCTCCTCTCTGCGAGAGGGAGTGGGTCATAATCCACCACGCGGGCTTTGTGCGGGTTAGAGATATCACATGTCATTGAATTTTTAGTTCTAGGACATGCCGGTTTCCTCACGACGTTTTCCATCGCCGTTTTTAGAGCAGTTGTGATGAAATAATTTACAGAAAGTTAAGTGTCTGCTAGGGATCGAAACCACGACCTGCTGTAATACGTAGGTAATAATAATAAAGAGTGTCGAACGGGCCTCTGAGAGTTGGTTTCGGCCTTCGCTATAAACGTCTTCCAAAGGTCCGAGAGCGGGACACTGAGTCTGTGCCATGATAAGTATGTCAAAGACATCAAACCATCTACTATGTATCGTGTGCCTGAACTCTCTCTGGAGCCCTGGCGCCGGTATCTTGAACCTGTTACCGGTACAGGTGGGCTACTATTTTTTATATTTTTAAATGTTTTTTTATTCTAATATTTAAAAATATAATTATGTGTACTTAATTAATGAAATAAAGGATCCAAAAATTAATAATGACCTTATTATTATATTATTTCAATGTCTTAATAATAGGGTTACTTGTTATTAAGACCCGTAATTCTATTTCATTATAATACATATAAATTATATTTATAAATATCAGAATATCGGTTTTTTTTTACATATATTGGGACCCTGGGGACCCGGACCTTTGGAAGGCGTACCGAAGCTAACTCGCAGAGGCCTCTTAGACAATTTTAAATGATAAATAAAGAGGCACCAACCAACCATTATCCATGTATGCACTATGCAAGTGCACCCAAGGACAACCTAATGATAGGGTTAATTATTAAGACAATTATTGAAGTAAGTACCATGTTTGAATGCAAGTTAATATAAGTACCTATTCTATTCTGTTTGGTAGATTGGCGAGACAGCTTTATAATCTACATGTCTCGCCAAACTACCAAGCAGAATAGAATACTAAATATTAATTTGCATTCAATATACCTAACTAACGTAGGTAATGATGACTTATTTGTCTCAATCTCGATAAAAGGTACCTACAAACGGGGTGAATAGGGATGCAGGGGTGAAATGGGACGAAACCTTAAAATGGATTTTAGCGATGAAATGATATAGTTTTTTGCCGACAAGGGCACTTAATCGTTAATTATAATGCAGTAAACACATTAGAGTCATCTTTGGGAACAATAGTAGATTGTACAACTAAGGCATAAAATAAGCTATTTTACCCCGAGACGTTTATATCCACCCGAGCCGCAGGCGAGGGTGGATAGTTAAGTCGTGGGGTAAAATGGCTCGTTTATGCCTGAGTTATACACTCTGCTTTTCACTTCGATTGCGAGAAAATGAAACAGGCATGAAATATACAGTACATAATTAATCAAAAATGTTGCAAAGCATAGCTAATTCCCGCCACCACAGATAATACCGCTACGAAACTTTTTAAATGTTTTTTTTTTTAATTTGAACATTTGTTATTCGACTTTGGTACTTCATACTGCCAAGTCATGAAAACGTTTTTTTGCGTTTTTAAATAATAAATGACAACTATTTTACCTGATTTTATTAAATTAACGATAGAAAACACGGAAGCGGTATAAATTAAAGAAAATGAAATAAATCACTACTTTATTCTGCTAAGTTTTATTGCGCATGTAGCTGTTGGGCCTGATTACCTTAGTCTCAGAAAAAAAATTTACTTTATGCACTAGAACATAAAAAGCGATTTTATGTCGCCTAAGTACAACATAAAGACGAACTTTTCGAGCATGAGAAGTGAAAATTATATTATTTCAATGTTATAATCGCTTTTAAAGTTTCGTCCCGATTCACCCCTGCATCAGTATTCGCCCCGTTTGACGGTAAGTAAGCACAAGCTAGATCACCTAGGTACTAATATCTATCTTGTGCTTATAGCCCACCGGCTATAAGCTGTTTGCACAAAAATAATTAATAAAGGAATAATAATAAATCGATTATTAACCAAATAGTCTTCTTATATTTTCTTATAACTAGGTAAAAATAAACTAGGTACTCTGAAAATTATTGTTACCAGGGATAAGTACCTACATCATTTTAATATTTTAACTTGTCGAGCCTGTCTCGTGGAGTCCGATAATATTAAGTGTTTACAGCAACAAACTGACACAATATGTAGGGAATACTAATTAATTATATTTATGCAAGCAATCGATAATGTCGTAATAATCGCGGGGAGTAGGTACCACTGGGCGTCTGTTATCTCATAGATAACAGGGTAGGCAAGTGTACATCCAAAACAAATAGGTGTAAGTATACTTTATACTTTACAAAAATGACGTGACGATCAAGATGATTCATCATTATCATATTTACAGATGCATCACTAACACAATAATTATACATAAGTATAGGTAATTATTCAGTATACAACCAAACATACACACATCGTGCAATAAAGTGTACATTTCAATAAATGTACCCTTTCAACATAGGTACTTCGCTATGCTTTTAACTTCACAATGCAGTGTATTAACAACAATGCTTTGTTTTTGCAGTACACCACAAATAACTACCTCTTCTAAACTAGTAAGAGATGAAGGAAAATAGAAAAAGCGCCACAATGTACATTTCTCATGTTTTTCTTTTCCATAGATATATGAATTACATTTCTATGTTCTTTCCAATTGTTTTTACCCTACCATGATATTTTACTGTCGTTTATACAGGGTGAAATTGAACACATGCGACAAATCGAAATGGGAGATTGTACTCGTCATTATGAACAACTTTTACTATGGGACCAAACCTGAAATCGCGAAAAAAAAATCAGCTGTTCCCTACATTTATGTTCGCATAACTCGCCAAAATGTAGGGAACAGCTGATTTTTTTTTCGCAATTTCTGGTTTGGTCCCATAGTAAAAGTTGTTCATAATGATGAGTATAATCTCCCATTTCGATTTGTCGCATGTGTTCAATTTCAGCCTGTATGTGCCTATTAGGAAGTCGGTAATGTGACCTCACCCCCTCACTGGCTTATTAGTCGATTCGTACGAATTAACTCGCCCCAAACGGGCGAATCGTCACGTCACGTCTGTTTTTTTAATTCTATAGGTACTTAGGTGACTCGCAGGAAGTTAGTTTATTTGTGGGCATGTCGACAACTCCAGAATTGTACATTATGATATGTGTAATGATCAATGCACACGCGTTTCATACGACGTTTCTCAACACACTTGCGAGGAAATAAACAGACTTGAATTATTGTGTGCTTGAATTGTTATTAACTTTTATGGAAAATGGCGCGCTGGTTTTGTTTTTCCGCGCGCCGCACTAGCCATGGGCGCGCAGGTGTAGGTAAATAAAGGCACTAGCAAAACCATTAAACAGCCTATATAAAAATATAATAAACATAGACTGATCGTAGTGTTATCGTATGTCAAATTGTAGTTTAGTTAGCAGAAAGTACTATTGGCATAGAGAAATATACATTAGTTCAGTGAGAATCCGCAATAATAGTTATTTTAAATAAATATATTTTAAGAGAAATAAATTAAAAGTAAAAAAACCTTTTTAAAAACAAGCTTTTGGTTAAATGTGCTAACAAAAATAAAATAAACTTTTCCTTTAAACCTTTTACATCAACTTTAACGTCACTAGTTCATTACACACTTTATATTTATAAAATAAAATCTTTTCGCGAGATTTAAAGTAAGTGCTGCTCGCATTCACGTAGTTTGAAAAAAAATTTTTTACTTTTAATTTTTTATAAGTATGTACCTAATTAATTGCACAAAATAGCGGCGAGATGTACTTTGTCCATCAAATGATCATTTCTCTTGCCATTGATTGACTATGTTGTCAATTTCTCCTTGTTGAACCCGTCCCTACAATGACCTCTTTGAATTTCTTGTCAATGAAGTCTCATTTGTCGTAGGGTTCACCCACCCCCAATCTGATCGATTTGCAAGGTTAAGTAATGTGTCACGTTTAGGTATGTGTACTGCGGTCAAGTATACGAGCTCATTATACGAGGGGACCTCTACATGCCCCCTGTTCTGGTGTCAGAATGTTTTAAATTTTGTCAATCAGCATGCAAAGTCCGGTTGTATTGTATCGTAATTCCCTCTAATTGGGTTGCAGTCGATTCGTATAAAATACAGACAGCGTTTGTTAGTAAGATATTATGATAGTAGAAGGTAGGCTTCTCTGGATAATCTTTTGTCCACCTATGGTCAAGATTAGACCCCAAAAACGACATAATAGAATGTAGGTATGACAAAAAATATCGTACCTATAACTTACGTTAATATCTATTACCTACAATAAGAAGGAATGGTGTGGTGTGCAGCTTCTCAGTCTCTGCAGGTCTCTGTATTCGATTTTGTCAATCTTTACAAGCAAAAACATAATTATTATAAGTACAGGTATTTCCAGTTCGCTCATTTTTAAACTGTTTATGTTGATCAAAGTCACACATATTCGAATAACTAGGTAGTAGGTACCTATAGATAGTTTGTATAATCTTAAATTAGCAATTACCATTACCATATTTTTTGTAAATAGCAATTTGTAGGTAAGTAGTTACCACCTTAGAGGTGTGTCCATATGGCAACAATAAATGACAACTTTGTTGGCTAGGTGGACAGACCAGATTTACTTTTCTAATAAAGTCACTGACCTTAATATCGGTAGCTATACAATAATGGTTCATGACTAGTCACGTACTCACGTGTGTGTGGGTACAATATAATGTTGTGCAATGTTACAGTTACATAAAAGTCTCATGGTTCTACTTCTACCTCCACTACACTTTTTATCTCGACTAAAATTTCAAAAGGAGATCATTATTGGATGGATTAAAATGTCATGGATATTGATGATCTCTTCTAGCTAACGGTACGAATAACTTCAGGTTATGTCTTTTACCAGCGTCAGACAGCATCTGTCTGGCATTACTGCTGAAATGAACCTTTTTGGCGCAGCCGTGAGGCACACACTATTGTTGTCTGAAACATTATTTTTATTTTTTTATTAATTTTGTATTTTGTGTTTCACGAACTGTGTCCAAATAAACATTTTTCTTTCTTTTGTTTTTTTTTTCTATAACAGCAAAACAAGCAGGAGATAAAACTGCCTATAGCACTGCATATTGACGATCCAGCCAAATAGGCAAATTAGGACCCTCACTTACAATGTATCAATGAAATTAAATTAAATACATGGCCAGCATTTTACACAGGAAGGTTTTGCAATCAAGGAATGAGAACCTGCCTAATTGCGTAACACACTTACAATTGCAATTCCTTTCATTTTGACAATTCAACCATATTCATTGCGTTATTTATGTTGTCAGAAGACACATTTTTCGAACATAATATGACGCAATGGATCAGGGATTGCCTTAAAAATCTGGAAGATTATAATAGAAAGTTACGCAATCAAGAATTTGCTTGTCCAGCACTAAGATCCTTCTCAATTTTTATGGTAGGTACCTATGTCTAAGTATTACTACAACTCTTTGAACGACCCCGTGATAAATGTAGCAACTCAATAAATATTCTTCTTTTAATTAAAATAATGAGGGATGCCCAGTCACTCGCAAAGGTTGGTAACACATTGCGGCGGTGGTCCCATTTTGTTAAAAAATACAAAAGTTGTTTTCGTTATTAAAACCTGCATTTGCGCTAAACTGGTTTTAAAACAAGTTTTAGCCTTATCTTGACGCTCACAGATGACTTACGTCACGATTAATATTTTTCTATCAGCAAGGTAAGTACGTAATAACGTATAACTAATCTAATTTCGCCACGTTATTTAATAAGCCACAATCTTCTGCCCACCAATCTGCTTAGCTAAGGGTGTTCGCACTTCAACTCACGAAGTTCTCAGAAGTAATAGGAGCTCGTGGCTAAATAATAACAAGGTCGATCTAAGGTTAAGCTATGCTTGCCGCGGTCGGTACGCGGATGGGTGACCACTCATTACATATCGAGATTCCTCCGTGCCTCGAAAAGCGCGTTAAGCCCAAGAGACACAACCAGCAGTCTTACCAGGGGTATCGTGTCCCCATTAACTGGGTTGTGGAGGTAAGATAGGCAGTCGCTCCATGTATAATACTGGTATTCAACTGCATCCGGTTAGACTGGAAGCCGACCCGACTATGTTGGGGTAAGGCTAGGCAGATTGATGGAGTTGTCAGAAGTAATAATACTATATCCACACTACATAGTATATTGTACATAATTATACCATACATATTTATATGTTACATATACTTTATTCATACTAAATTATTGTATTTAGTTCAATGCTGTGAACCTGTATCACGACAATCGGTGAATTTGTTTATCAATTTCAATTTATTACAAATTCTCATGCAATGATCTATTGTAAATCCAATTCCGGTGGCCATGTTGTATAATATTAAAATAGTAGTAACGGATTATCGATGTCTTGATTTGCTTGGTTTTATTTCTATAACAAATAGGCCATACAAAATTCCTCTTTTATAATGAGACACTAATTAATTAATCCAATTAGACATGGATCTCTTCTAATAATTGTAAAACTGTTGTAGGTATCTTATCTTCCACAGGATGTAGTGGCTTCCTGTGGGTGGTGGAACTTCACATTGATAGTTATCTACTTATACATATAATTTTTAGCCCCCGACAGAAACAGAGGGGTGTTATAAGTTTAACATGTGTATCTGTGTATCTGTCTGTGCCATCGTAGCTCGCAAAGACGCAAACGGCTGAACCGATTTTGATGTTTTTTTTTTGTTTGATAGGTGACTTGATCGAGAGTGTTCTTAGCTATGATTCAAGATAATCGGTTCAGCCGTTTGAAGATTATCAGCTCTTTTCTAGTTGGTGACGGATTGAGTTGAAATTTGGTATTTCGTTACTTCATAGAACTATTGCAGTTTTTAAAAGAAGAGTGAAAGAACACTATCTCTCCACCCTATCATAGTTGTGTGTATTTTTAATTAAGTATTTTATTTACATTCTAGTGATATTTATTTAAGAATTATGTATGTCTATTTGTATGTATGTAAGTATATTCTCGTAGTATTTGTTTAATTTCTTTTAGATTTTGTTTTTTATGTTTTTTTTGTCTTCTTTACTCTTTAACACGCTGTCTCATTATTTCTTGTCCTATCGCAGGTATGCTGGAAGAGATTTCTTATGAAATAAGCATCACCTTTGTACCTATTTTTCGGTTCTGTTTTTTTCTTGTCTGTTTATATGTGTGTACATAAATGATAAATAAATAAATAGTAACCTTGAATTGCTGCTGCAGCATCACCTGAAGTTTACAGAACATCCAACTCCCTTAATATACAGCAGAAGTATCGTGTTTGGGCTGTACAATATACTTAATGCCGGCTAGAACCTAGGGCTTAAATTACTTGCTTTAGGTTAGGTTTGCATGACATATAATTTGATATAACAACCCAGAATCGCCAGCAACGAAATGTATAAAAATGGGTTTCAAAAATCAGCCACCTAAACCATATAGAATAAAAGTTATTATACTTTGTGTGTTTATGTTATTCATACTTACATTGATTACTTGACTTTTATTTTATCACAATCTCTTTAGTATAATTATGATAATATATTAAAATAATGTAAAAAATATACCCTTCAATACATATTTTAATATGTTTTATTATTAATAATCTTTATACAGAGTGAATTTTTCAAGTGGGCGTGGATGGCTAAATTCGAAAGCTTGAGGAATAGCGAAAAATACTCAAAGGAGTCTCGTGCTCGATTTTGATGAAAACTAAAACTGCATCGTTGGATTTTTGAAAAACCAATATTTCTAGCCAGGAATCGAACTCGTTGATTTTGAAAAAAAAACACTGTATTACATTCAATAGTGTCCCTAATAAGGATCAAATTCTGGGAAGTAAGGAGAGAGATGAGAAGAGAGAGATGGGGGGGGGGTGAGATGGTATATGTTGTGATGATGAGTGTGTTTCTATTTGATTATTATTTTTATGCCTCGGACGGCGAGTCCTACATACAGGGTGTCCAGTAAATAGTACGACATACTGCAGGGGGTGATAGCTTGGGCCAATACCTACCAAAACAACATAATAATGTTCCGCAAAATGTAACTTTTTTTTTCACCACTAGGTTAAAGGCGATAAGAAAATCGTTCTGCGAAAATTTAAACAAAAAATAGTATTTCTTGAAACATTCTGGTTTTTGATAGAAACAAGACTTGTCAATGAGTAGAAAAACTATTCACGAATAATTTGATGTAAAACAAATACTAGAAAAGGAATTTTTCATTACGAGATGCGATGAAAATCTGTTTCAAGGTAGAGATTTTTCGATATATCGGAAAAAAAATTATAACTGTAAATCTGTAACATTTTGCGGAACATACATTGTCTTGTTTTGGTAGGTATTGACCGAAGCTATCACCCCCTGCAATATGTCGTACTATTTACCGGGCACCCTGTATATGCGCGAAGGCACTCCTTCCCGATACACATATCGGGTGGCCGCCGCAATCAGGGGACTTTATAGCAGTATCAAAGAAGGGGGTGCTTTATAGCAGTATCAAAGAAGCGCTTAGAAAAGCGTTTCATAAACTGCTGGACGGTGGGCATTCTAAGATCTAAGTGTAGATTCAAATTGCGAGCATATAAGGCGGCTTTTTTTGTGGATGGGAAATCATCAAATGACTCCTCACGCTCTGGGTGGAGCGGAAGGGAGTGGTAACACAAGAAAAATAAAAAAGGACTTTGTTAAAAATGAGCTCTTTATTTTAGTTTGCCGTATGTCGTTCCCTTTCCTTTTTTTTCAAAATCAACAGGTTTGATTCCTGGCTAGAAATATTGATTTTTGAAAAATCCAATGATGCAGTTTTAGTTGTCATCAAAATCGAGCCCGCGACTCCTTTGAGTACTTTTCGCTAGTTCTCATAGTTTTGGATTTGGCCATCCACGCCCACTTGAAAAATTCAACCCTGATCTAGTATACCACGTCGTTTTTGCAGTATATTATTATATATTTTTGTTGTACATACTCGTATTATGCCTATAAAAATGGCATATATGAAATTTCTGGCGATTCTGGGTTTTTTTTATAGCCATCTCTTTTAATTACGCAACTATGTTCATTGGCAAAAGAATCAGCATCGCCATGTACAACGTGGCAATGTTGACAGCCAAAAGGATAAAGGCACTTTTCCTGTCGATATCAATGCGGACGATTTTTTTGATGTCCTATGATTCTTTTCCCTCTTTTTGTATTTACATAATATTATTATTATTTTATTTAATACAATATTTATTGATCACAATATATTTATTTACATTATTTATGTATTTATATGATTTTAAGGCTTTAAAAAGGATTTAGGCTACTTGAAGAGATAAAAAAACGCATATCTTAACTAGTAGGTAATTATAGTTATCTTCAGCGTACTTTCTAGCTCTAGAGCTGAAATACCTACTGAAATGCAAAGTAAAAGGCACGCGTGTTTAATACACTGCATTGTGAACCTAAATTCGGTGCAATAAGAGCATGGTTACTAGCAAATACATAATTATGTTGTAAAAAAATTGTGTGATTGCGTTACGTGATGACAATAATTAGTATTTGTAGATAATACGACTAATTACTCAAATCACACAATGTTAGCTCTTAATTACTGTGTTTAACATTTATTTAAGACCAAAATGTTTACCCTAACATTGACATTGTTATCGAAACAAAATGAGTTAATTTTTATTAGTTTAACCATTGAACTGCGATTTTTTATGGGCTGATTACATTATATGTATGTAGGCAATGACTATAATGAACACTTAACTTTTATCCATGTTTAAAATTACACTACTTTTTTCGGGGACTTACGTCATACCTCTTGCCTCTTTATGCCACGTGGAACCGTGCACGAAAGCAGCTTAAAAGGAATGTCACAAACGGGTCCTAATCTGAAAAATTATTGTACCAAGTAAGAGGATACACATTAAAGCCGATAGCTAAATAATAATCGGATGATAGATAACACAAGTAGGCAGGTACAATATCATTGTTATGAATGCTATTTAGGTAGGCGTTAGGTAGTGGGGGGCTGGCGGCTGAATAATAACCAGGTCTATCAAAGGTTCGTGGGTGACTGACCATCCATTACTTATCGAGACCCTTCCGTGTCTCGTAAAGCACGTTACGTTGGTCCCGGCTGTCATTCGTAGATCTTTGACAGTCGTTACGGGTTGTTAGACGGTGGGTTTCTGACAACCATTTAAGGCTGGTGATAGACACGACACCCCTTGGCTTACCAAAGAATAACGTGTTACCCGTTTTGTGGAGGTCAGATAGGCAGCCGCTATCCGCTGCATGTAAGATACTGGTATTGGTGGATTATATTACAGCCCGCTCCCTCTCACAGAGGAGGAGGCATATGTCCCAGCTGTGGGAAAGTTATAGGCATTGATATTCAAAAGTAGGCTGAATTATGGAGACTGGAAGCTGACCTCAACATATTATGTAAGTAGTTGAAAAATGGTTAGACAGATTGATATAGAATGATATTTAGGTAGGTTTAAGGAGTTTACTGTTTCATCCCTTGAGGGATAAAAGTAAACTGCAAACGACAGCAAACTTTTAGTAAAATGATCTTGAAGCCAGGAATTCAATTTTGGGGCAGCGCCTGCAGCTCAAGCATTAGCATCATACAGAGCATGCGAAACGCTATTTAGAGGTCGATTAATATTAGTGGCGTTCCTTGGGTTGTCACGAACGCTGAAATACACAAGAGGTTATCAATAAATACGAGTTCAAGAACATCACAAATAGGTACCAGGAAAAGTGGAAAGGCACCCAACAATCTGGCTGCCGATGTCGCCCTGAAAACAAGAAATAACATGAAAGTGTAGTCCACAGTAGTGTAGCAACGTGGCCAGGGGCCCACCCGGGTGCATAAAAAAAAGTTGGAGTTCTATCTAAAGCGGTTAGGTTTTTATCAAGTAAAAAACATAAATACATAATTATCTTCTATCCATATGTCGCAGGGAAATGAGGATATCAGGGATTTCACGAAATCCCGGTAGATGTCGAATATTCTTGTTTATTACGTATTTTTACTAAAGTATCTAGTGATATGACAATCTAAGTAAATTATGAAGTTGTATTTTTTTGTTTTTCTAAACTACCTCTTAAGGGGGGAACAAATTTAGGTACCCCCCCAGGGTGTCAAAATTTGTATGGAAGAATTTTAACGTGCAGTCCGATTAACTCGAAATTCAGTAGACCAAAAATAAAGAATAACGTGTATCAAGGTTTTTCAAAAATCTACCCCTAACGGGGTGAAAAGGGGTGGTTAATTTTCCAGGGGCGGATTTTACTACGTGGCTTGATTAACTCAAAAATTGGTATAAATAATCACTGAGTCAAATTATGGAAACATCAAAATCGATTTTTTTTTAATTCTACCCCTGTGGGGACGAAAAGGCGGGATACAGTTAATATAAAAAATCTTAATCCTTTGGTTAAGAAACTTGGCAATATTTGCCTCAGTAAATAATAAAGATTGTCACTTTTAGATTTCTAAAAACCACACATTATTTCGGGGGTGACAAAGTTAATAGGTAAGCAAAAAATTAACCCGCTGTCAGATTAACTCAAAACTCAGTACTAACACTTAAAATAAAATAGTAGGTATGTGTTTTAGGGTTTTTCAAAAATCGACTCTTACCGTGGTGGAAAAGGTTATTAAAGTTTAAGGGGTAGATTTTACTGCTTGCTTCCATTAACTCGAAAATGAAAAAAATGTATGTCATACTGACATTTTAGTTATTGACTCCTGGATACTCCTTGACATTGAAAAATTAAAATGGTTAAAATGATTTTCCAATTTAATAATTTTGTAATATTTATTGTTATAAAGCATGGTATTTGGATAATAAGTTGTAATGTAGGTATATGTAAATTTTGCATGCCCAAAAATAAATGACTTGATTTGATTTGATTTGGAAACGTAATAAACGCTTTTTTAAAAACATGCCCCGTCATGGTGAAAGGGGAGGACAGTTTATTTGAAAAATCTTAGTTTAACTTAAAAATTGGCCCAAATAGGTATTTGGGCCAATTTTTAAGTTAAACTAATGAGTAGGTACTCATTTCTCTAAATAAATTATAAAGATCGTAAACAGTAATTTTCAATAACTGCCTTTCAAGGGGAGGTGGAGAGGGTGTTAAATTTTTTTTAAAGTGCTGTCAGTAATATTTCGGTAGAGTAAGCTATTAATTATTCATAAATCGGTCGCATAGGTAACAGCCGATTGGTTGAAGCAGAAAGAATTTATTATATTTATGTTCTGAAAGTGGAAGAAATTTTTGAAGTGAAAACTTCTTTAGCGGCGTTGCACACTTTTTATAATGGGGAAAAAATGTTAAACTCGCGTCAGGACATCGCGTCAGGGGGTCTACTCCCTAAGCACGAAGTCCGTCGTTTCGGTCTTCGTTACGGGCGTTTCCTACTCCCTATGACCTACGGACGGATGATTCGTTCGGGGACCGAGCGAAGAATGAATGACAACGCGATTTGACTGTTGTCCCTACTCCCGATGTGTTTCTGCCCGTCCGAACAGTTGACCATGACACTGGTTTTGACGGATAGTTATGTCAGTTGACACGACATCAAAATAGTTCTCGTGCTATCGACGAAAGTTACTAAAATAAAAGAATTTCAAACTATGGCTGCTTTTTTAATTATTGAAGAAGCTTTACAGGAAGAGCGGAGGCAACGTTGATTTTATTTATGCCAAAACTTTAGGTTGGCGAGTATTCCCGACTTCATAGGGAACTACTCTCTCGGGAACTAGGCTCACTCGGGAATTATTCGGGGACTTATGTGCGGATTAATACCTCTTTTGCCTCAACACATAGGAACCCCGAAGTGGTGTTGATCCAAGAATGTATTGAGCTGTATTACCAATTTGTCCCACCCATTTTTTGTTTACTTTTAGATTCTCACCCTTTACCGCTGCTCGACGGACTTAGTGAAATTGAGTTAAGGGAGTTGCACAGGCTTTCCCATAGCCGTTTTGAGCGAACTCTCCCGTCGGCACCCTTCAATAATCCGCGAGCCAATTCTTGGTTCTCACCCATAAAATCAAGAAGGGCCTCAATTTGCTCGTGAGTTGCTGCAGCGGTTGGGGCCATTTTACACAATTAACCATGGAATGAAAAGCTAATTAGAATACAGAAAACTTCCACGCTAACGAAGCTTGTGAACTTTTTTAAAATCACTTCTTTAAATAATCATTTAATAGGTTTTTTTTTCATACAATGAGTAAAACACACTGTGTACAAAATATAAAAATGGCTTTGCGACTGAGAGTCGCGGAGGATCGCCGTTGTACGTCCGTATGCGTTTGCGATCGGAGATCTCTCTCTGTCGCCCGCGTCGCTTTTGCTGCGCTACTCGCTAGCAGCTAGGTGCGCTACTCGCTAGTTGCTAGGTGCACGGGCGGCGGAATGGCACTGCGTAGCAGCCTGTTTTTTTATATTCCGTGGTAGCAACAACATCGTACTTACTATAGCCATAGAAAAATCCGTGCTATACTTTGACGTTTCATTTGAAAATTTTCTTCAAAAAGCAAACAGGCAAAGGTATCAACAGGATGATGCTGGTTTCCGGACAAAATGGCAAAAATAATTAAAATCTATATTTAAGACATAATAAAAATTATATTTTAAAAAATGTGGTATTTTTCTAACGACAAAAGTATTAATTTTTGTTTAATAAGCTAGAAAACTACAAAATAAGTAAATCGGTAATCGACCGGTAAAATAGCGCAACTCTATTGCTATGGGTCTTTCGTTCACGAATATTGTCTATGATTCCGTTTGAAACTGATGAATCCGAAATCGTTAGGGAGTAGGGTTCAGTCCGACGTATCGGACCACTGTCGGACGGGCTCGTTACTTCGTTGACGGACTTAGGGAGTAGACCCCCTGGACACGTGACCGTCAGGAGAGATTTCCCCCCCCCCCCTCCCCTCTTTCTACGGCGGCGCCAACCGAAGTGAACCAAGTGAGACACGATAATGGATGGATGGATGGATGGATGGATGGATGGATGGATGGATGGACGGATGGATGGACGGATGGATGGACGGATGAACGGACGGACGGACGGACGGACGGACGGACGGACGGACGGACGGACGGACGGACGGACGGACGGACGGACGGACGGTGACGGTGACGGTGACGGTGACGGTGACGGTGACGGTGACGGTGACGGTGACGGTGACGGTGACGGTGACGGTGACGGTGACGGTGACGGTGACGGTGACGGTGACGGTGACGGTGACGGTGACGGTGACGGTGACGGTGACGGTGACGGTGACGGTGACGGTGACGGTGACGGTGACGGTGACGGTGACGGTGACGGTGACGGTGACGGTGACGGTGACGGTGACGGTGACGGTGACGGTGACGGTGACGGTGACGGTGACGGTGACGGTGACGGTGACGGTGACGGTGACGGTGACGGTGACGGTGACGGTGACGGTGACGGTGACGGTGACGGTGACGGTGACGGTGACGGTGACGGTGACGGTGACGGTGACGGTGACGGTGACGGTGACGGTGACGGTGACGGTGACGGTGACGGTGACGGTGACGGTGACGGTGACGGTGACGGTGTCGGTGACGGTGACGGTGACGGTGACGGTGACGGTGACGGTGACGGTGACGGTGACGGTGACGGTGACGGTGACGGTGACGGTGACGGTGACGGTGACGGTGACGGTGACGGTGACGGTGACGGTGACGGTGACGGTGACGGTGACGGTGACGGTGACGGTGACGGTGACGGTGACGGTGACGGTGACGGTGACGGTGACGGTGACGGTGACGGTGACGGTGACGGTGACGGTGACGGTGACGGTGACGGTGACGGTGACGGTGACGGAGGCGGTGGCGGTGACGGTGACGGTGACGGAGACGGTCTGTGTAGTAGCCACACTGCTGTGTATTCATAAAATTCGTGTATATAAAGTGTTTAAAACATGGAAATTGAACAAAGTGCATCGATTAATGAAAAAAGTGACGCAGAAATAGTGAAAAAAAATTAGTTATATTAATTCAATTCATAATTGATATATTTCAACGTTACTATTCAAGTTTTCACTTCTGCCGGCACTCCTGGAGTGCAACCCGTCTTTTTTTTTCTAGGTCACTTTGAGGGCTGCTGGTCAGGGGTCGAGGGGCCACCTGAGCTTGGGGGCCCCGGTGCACTGCACCGCCTAGCCCTCCGATAGCTACGCCACTGAGTCCACCCACACCTGTGCGAGCGTAAGCTTGAATACAAAGTAAATGGCTCGCTGGAGCAGTGTTGCCAGATCCAATTTTCAGAAGTCCGTAGGGCTACGCTCAAAAATCTGTAGAAGTCAGCAGATTGTCTCTACAAAAATCCGTAGATCTACGGACATTTTTGAAAGCTAAATAAACCTATTTAGAGATGGACTGACCTTAAGCTTAATTATAAACCGGTAAGGAAATTGTTAACTAAAAAAAAATCAGTGGGAAAATCTCCAAGACAATCAGTAACATGTGTAATCTTTTTTGTATCATATTACAATAATTTGAAATTAAATAATTCAAAATGCTTTCTTTTTGCTTCTACCTCATAGCAAGTAGTTTTTATTGGTCTTTTTACAGATTCTGTGTTATGTTTGTTTCTGGTAGATGAAATCGAACAAAAATCCGTAGATTTGCGACCAAAATCCGTATGTCCGTAGATAAGACCTAAAGCCCGTAGATCTACGGACAAATCCATAGGTCTAGCAACGCTGCGCTGGAAGCACGCTCTTCCGGTTTTTACCTCCAACTCATCCGCTAAAAGGGTTTAGTTAGGGCCCATCTCGGCGCCCTATCCTAAATCATTGTTAAAAAGTATAAAACTGATCGCGGATTGCCGCAGAAGAGAAAAAAACTATAATTTAGGTAGTTATAGGAATTTTTAATCAATAAGTCTTTGATCAAATTGATCGAAGCAATAAGTATTTTTCAATACTATCGCACTGATGCTACCTTAGTAAAGTAGTTAGGTATTGACATTGTCGTGAGTAAATTGGCAGTGACCTTCGACTGTTGTGTGGCAGCTGGTGGCAGCATACATTTTAATATTTTTACCTACTCATCGTCGCCGCTTGATATTTACCTACCTTCTCATTGTGTAAATAAATTATTTTTCGTATTGTTAAGTGGAAGTTATTCTCTTTGAATTCACACTTGTATCCATACTTACATAAGTATTTAAATTAGAATAGTTCCGTTTAGAATTGAATAATTTGATTTGAACAGTCAACGCCTAGCTTTAATTAAATAGGTACGGTCAGCATCAAAAGTTGATTAACACTTCATTTTTTTTTAATCTTAGTTATTGAGCAAAATATTAGTTCAAAATTGCAGCAGAATATTTTTTTTTAGAATATATACTCTTGTCTATTATGTGAAAAGCTAAAAATCAGTTTATTGAAAAAAGTTGTTGTCAATTTAATAACTTGTAAAAATGATAGTGTTAATCGACTTTTGATGCTGACTGTACCTACGACCTGTTGATAGATGTTCTGTTCCTGAGGTGGGAATGCGAGCTTTCTAGATAACAGAGTTCCCACGATTATGAAGCAAAGTGTATGATTTTACAGTTTACGGTATCACCGACTATTATGATTTAAGAGTATGATTCTTTAGCATGTTATGATTAGAAGGTATGCTGCGAGAGCAGTCAAGTGGTGGCCCAGTGGAAACGGCTGCGACTCACGAGTTGTAGTTCTTTGGTTCGAACTGAGACAAGCACTTTACTGTTGTGGTAATTATTTCATCAACACTGCTCTCATAACGGTGAAGAGAAACATCATACGAGGGAACCAGTATGTCCAAGAACAAAAAAAAAACAAATTCGAAGACATGTGACAGTGACATCTGAACTGATTTGGATGAAATTTGGCACACGGATAGACTTATGACCTGGGTTAGGACACAGGCTATTTTTTATCCCGGTAACTATCTACAAAACAACAAATAGGTACCTAAGTATATATGTATCATTCAACATTCGCCTAACTTGCATGCGGGAACAATCAATTAATGACATAATATGCTGAATTAAAAAGTAGGCAATGAATTGTAAAAGAATACACACTATACACGTACACGTATTTGTACACCAATTTCATTGGAATGTATAGGACATAGAGCTCGACTGAAATGTATTCCTACATAAAACCTTTATGGTGAACCTATGTTCACGAATAAAGATTGATTGAATAATAATAAAATTTCAGTATCGTGAACATAGTAGCTACCTATATTTAAAAAATATATACCTAAGTAATTATTTTATTTTAGTAAACTACACCTTCATGAGTTACGTATTTCAGACTTAATTAAAACATAAAGGAATTACTTTTATAGTTAATGTTTTAATAAATAGGAGTTTTCACCCTTGACTAGTTACCCCCTTTACTATTAAAACCGTATTATATAAGATGAATAGTTACACACCGATTTCTCTCTTTCAGTCGTCAGTGATTTGACTTTCGAAAGAAGAAGAGAAAGCGTTGTGTAATTATACAGACGCTATACAACGTTTATTAGTAAGGGGGTTAGAATAAAAACAATTACATTCATTAAGTACAATGACCTACCTACATGATTTAGGTTGGTAGTATCAATAAGCATTAATTTTATAAAAACAAAAGTCATTTACTTATTCAAATTAGGCTGAGAATCAGCACTTTTCGAGCGTCAAAATTACTTAGGATAGTCCCCCAAAACGCACGCCCTTCACCACTTCCTAGCGCTTTCGCTGGGAAGAGGCAGTGGGGTAACAAACTCCCCAATAGGTAGATAGGTATCATGAATGTAAAAAGGGTATCATGTATGTAAGTATACACGATAAAACAACAAAAGCAGTTCTTGATTAAAAAAATTGGCCTCGACGACCGTTGGCAGTGAAGTTTTGTTCATGAAGTATTGAAAATGTACGTAGCAGGTTGCATTCTGTAGTTTCTTCCAACCCTAATGAGAAGGCGAGAGTATGTGTGTATGCATTGTTTGCTTTTAAGTAAATGTTTTGTCATCGACTTTTGTTGCTGACTGTACTTACCTAGATCCGCAATTTGAAGGATATTGCTAAACCATCGCTTCATAAGTTGTAAAGTTCGAATAAATTGTCTGTTAGAATAATTAACGCAATGAATGTTGTTGAACTGTCAAAATGAAAGCCATTCCTACAAGTCAGTGTGTTACGCAATTATCCCGCTGTTTTTAAAATTTCTTTGGCTCAGCCGGACTATTCTGTACAAATCTCACCGTGAAAACTTAGGTGAAGTCAAGTCGAGATCCGAAAACGTACGAAACTTTTAGATATTGGAAAACGAGTTATGGAACTCAAATGGAGTTGGGCGAGGCGCAGTGATGACTGAGGGATGAGAGGTCCTGGGCGGCAGTCGCCTCGTTCTGCGAACACGTCATGTCCCAGAAGGAGGCGGCGGAGCGCGCGCGGGCGGAAGATCCTCACGCGGCGTTGCTCCGAAGGCGGAGGAGGGGTCGAAGAAGACGTCAGTTTGACAGTCATCTCCGACTCCTCCCAGATGGAGGCCAGCAGGCAACAGGTGCGGGGGCACCTTTGCCTGTATTGCACAGGCCCCCATCAGTGTTGGACGGGAATGGCCAGGTGCTCCCGGCTATTCCCGTAGCCCCCCAGCCTGGGGGGCATGCGGGGCCCGCCAGCTAGGCGGGCATGCGCCGGGAGGGTTGTGGAAGTAAAGGCTGAGCCGGTTTCCCATGGCCCTCCCATCACGGCGATGTGGGGACACCGCTGAGTTTTAGTGGGTATACTGTCGGTGTGTAATTCCGACAGGAGTCCCACGTACCCCGTCTCGTCCCCCACGAGCGGGGATGCGTAACGCATTTCTCAGCGAAAAAAAAAAAAAAAAAAAGCCGCAGTGATGACAGGTGTAGTAATGCCAAGTAAGGCAGTGACCGAGGGGAGTCCAAGGAATGGAAGACGAAGTGTGAAAGTGTCGGTCGTCCGGCGAGGAGATTGGCAAACGATAGGTATTATTACTAATCCGGGTGGAACCGGGGCGCAGGAGCGTGGGGAATGGCACCAGAAAAGAAAGGCCTACGCTCAGCAATGGGTGCAGTCGTTGAAGCTGTTGATGATGATGATGATCACTGAATTTAGGTGTTACTACAATTTTGGTGGGGTAGGTACCTACATACAGAAAAACTGCTGCACGGTAGACCCAAAACGTGACCGGAGTCCTTTTTTAAAGTGGCCCAAAATCGCAGTATATCGGGAAAGGAGGTGAGCTTGAAGTGTTCACGGTGAGATTATTACATAATAGATCCGCAGATAAGAACCACATGTTGAAAGAAGAAAACTAACTTTAGGTAATATTAACACATCATGAAAATATTATTTTTTGTAAAATTTACAGATCAAGGAAGTCACGCACGAGACTGCGTGATTTCTTTGATCTGAAATGTTGACTTACTTTGCTACGTCAGCATATTTCCCACTTGGATAGGAACATTACTCACAATTTATTGTAAGTAAAGTCAAACAATTACCAAATCAAGTTCATTGCCAAACATTCAGCAACAAAGTTCAACAATGATTGATTGCTACAACACAATGATTGGTCCTGTCGAGAACCTGGAACCAGGAGGTTTACACTCTATGCACGAAATCCGTAGTTTAGGCCGACGTTACGGGCGATTCCTTCTCTGTATCACCTAAGAACATAAGATTGTTTGAGGCCCGACCTAATAATGAATGACATCACGATTTGATTGATAGTTGTCCCTACTCCATAATAAAATTATGTCCCTGTGCTTAAGCCCGTCCGGCCGTCCTAAAAAGTTAATTAGTCGGGTGTAGGGTTCATTCCGAGTTTCGAATTACAATATTCGGAAAGGCCTGTATTCACGGCCGTAGCTAGGGGGGGGCATTATGGGGCAATGCCCTACCTTGAAATCACAATGCCCTACCTTAAAAAAGTTAAATTAAAAATTAAAAAATCCCTGACTCAAACAAAAACCTCTAAAAACTAAAATAATAATATATATGGGCCCTTTAAGTTTAATATAAGTTGCAGGAAATATTTTGATCCAAGCGTCCTCACGTCGAGGGACGGCTAATGAAAATTGGAAGTTAACAGCAGTTATGTTTTCTACAATAGCTACATCCATTATTGCTGGGTTTAAGCCTCATCTGTTTGGCGTTTTTATTAGCCGTCCCCTGACATGAGGACGCTTGGATCAAAATATTTCCTGCAACTTATATTAAACTTAAAGGGCCAATATATATTATTATTTTAGTTTTTAGAGGTTTTTGAGTCGGGGGTTTTTTAAATTTTTAATTTAACTTTTATTTCTTGCTTTTTAATATTATATTACTAGTAAACATGCTATACGATCGGCACGTGACTCGCCGAAATCTGTGCAGCTGTACGTATTTTTTTACCACAGTGAAGCTAGTTAGTTACTCGTGGTCGTTGGAGTTCATTCCATACTAACGTATTCCTCTGTGAATTCGCCATTTGTGGTGGCGGCCATCTTGGTTTTAAAATTTATCATAGTGTTTAGTATTCTACTTGTCAAGCTCTTTCATTTGATACCCATATTGAGGGAGTTGTGAAAAAATATGTAATCCGCCATTTTGTGGCGGCGGCCATCTTGGATTGATTTTCATCAAACATAACTAAGAACACTCGCGACTAATTCACCTTTCAAACAAAAGAAACAAAATCAAAATCGTTTCATTCGTTCGGGAGCTACGATGACAGACACACACACACAGACGTCAAACTTAAAACTTATTATTATTATAACACCCCGTCGTTTTTGCGTCGGGGGTTAAAAATACCAAAAACTAAGATAAATAGTTTGAGATAAAAAAAAAATTGTAGCGATAGGATAGCACTGCAGTGTGCGAATCTGGGTTTTCAACTTTAAACTGCAATCAATAGCCTCAAAGGCTGTCAATGGGTCACGAGAGAATGGCTGGTATGGTATTTATGGCCTTTGAAAAAAAAGAACAAAATCAGTTGATCTGAACGAAGTTCATCGCATTTTTAATAACATGGTGAATCGTGGAGTTTTAAATATTTTTTATTATTATGTTTTCTTTTGAATTTATATATCTCGGGACCATGGGGTCCCGGTCCTTTGGAAGGCGTATGACGGGCCGAAGCCAACTCGCAGAGGCCCCTTAGGAAATTTTAATGAAATGTGGCACAATTATTATAATAAGTTTTCAGAAACAATATGATCTAAATGGTATTTTTGGTCGTATCTATTTACTCGTATCACCCCACCCAACAATTAATTATTACCTCACTCTCACTCAGACGTGGATCTCTACATCCAAATCTGGAAGTTCAACCATCTTGTTCGCTTGTTCTTCATCATTGAGGATTTAATAGTTCTTAGATCCATGCTCATGCTGTCACAGAAATTATTTGTCTACGAATAGCTATTGCATGTACATCACTGACCTAGAGGTCAATGATATACTTGGTGATTGATTTAGGAGCCTGTGCTTCGGGGCAGATCAATTATGATATTTTTTTTACTTTCGCCCTACCTGTAACCATTGCTGCCCTACCTCAAATTCGACTCTAGCTACAGCCCTGCCTGTATTTTCGTTGAAGGCCTTTAGAGAGTAGGCCCCCAGCTGTCAACGTCATAGTCGTCATCCTAGATTGCCGAAAGCCTTCGCCAACATCCTGGTACAGTTGGCAGCACTCGTTGATACGTCACCTACTTGTACTTATAATTAGATATCATCTCCGTTCCAACCTAAGGTTGTCGCCGCCCATTGCATCTGCACTAATGTTCAATCGGTGTGTCCTATTTTTAATTTGTATTTATTTTTAATAATAGGTATGTAGAAAATACACATAACACTAAAATATATCCATATATTTATGAAAAGGAAGAGCTCATTGAGCATCATAAAATGCGTCCGCATCGCTGTCAATGGGAAAAGTGCCAAAAAGGCTGGCAGCTTTGCCACATTGGATGGCAATGCTGATTCTTTGGCCTAACAATAGGGCAGCCCTCTGGTCGCGTGGAAAGTCGACCGACCGCGTGGCGATGTACCGAAATACTCGATGATCACTCGGACCTACCGCCCTAGTGTTCCAACCTGAAACGTCTCAAACAAATGGCTCCCAATAAGGTGTTGTATTTGCGCCGTTTCAGATTTTCTGCGCCTGTAGCAGCCATCCCAGCACAGCCCGCCGCACTAGGAAGATTGAGGATGCCACGAGGTTGTCGACTCAAGTGGCATCCCACACCACCCAATACAGTCTCCTGAAACAAGAAAAAGTCATGAGCCGTTCAATGCAAAGGTTTCAAACATACTTACCTATCACTTGGAATGGAATGTTGAGCCCTTGAAGAAGACGGATGACAGCAGAATGTTGAGATGGATGTGTTGTGGAGAGTGGTGAGAATGGATTTAATTTACATTAACATTTTGTAGTTTGTAACAGTTTATGGAATGAAGAGGTATGAAACGCATGTGAATAATAATGAATGAAAAGAGAGTGAGCGGAAACTACGGATTGTGTGAGGAACTAAGGGATGATATAATTAAAAGGGAGATAATGGATATAATGAAAGGGGGCAGAATGATATCGGAAGCATGACAGAGAGAGAGAATGAAAGAAAGTAGACTATAACGTTTCGCGCCGTTCTCATTATAGGATACAAAGCCATAAAAAGATTTTATATGGTATAATTTGGGCTTATTTCAGGTCTACTTTCTATTCTTTGCATGTTTCTAATTCCATCTTTTTAGTCAGTTTTCATAATATCTATGTGTAAGTACCAGACAACGCTCTAATAATTGTGGTCTAGGTATAGAAATACAAGTACCTTCTTAAATACCTACATTTAATTAGCCTATAATGTTCCCACTGCTGGGACACAGGCCTCCTCTCATCGAGAGGGAGTGGGCTGTAATCTGCCCCGCGGGCCCAGTGCTGGTAGGTAGATGTCCCACGTCTTCGAATTTTTGGTTCTAGGACATGCCAGTTTCCTCACGATGTTTTCCTCCACCGTTTTGAGAGCAGTGGTGATGAAATTATTTACACAAAGTAAAATGCCTGTCTGGGTTCGAACCCATGACCTACAACTCGTAAGTCGGGGCTGATACCACTGGGCTACCACTGTTCTTAAGATCGAATCAATCAAATTAAAACACAATGCGTCTTCGATTGCAAATGTGCAACATTGAGTTCTTCGAACTTAATTGTAAAGCGTTACGGCTTGCGACACCAAACTGACGACGAAAGGCTGAGGCATGCTTTATGCAGTAAATTAAAATTATCGTTCTAATGGCTGGTTAATGTGACGGATCGCGTTGCCACGGGCACGCTTCGACAACGGCCGTGGTGAACACACTTAATGAGTTTGTTGAACGTCATACAAGTAGTTCGCTCCTCTAGTGATGCGCGCAGTGGAAATGTACATGATCATCGCAGTCATGCTGATGAAGACTACTCTAGGATTGCCACACAATTGTGTTCATTACAGCAATTTGTAAGTCCAGTTCATCTAAGGACCGCAGAATATTATCTAAGACCTTTTTATCGATATCGAAAAAACCATCTCAGAGACTCGTGATTTTGAAAAGGAATAATCCTCTATTTAGCAATATATCCCTGTAAACTTAAAACACTCTTTATCTTCTTTATTGCACTTGAATTGTTCATAGCGTACAGCCAGTAAATTAAACATAGAACCAAAGTCTTACTTTAAAAATAATTTCGGAAAACATTTCATTACAGTTCACCTGAAAACTCTTTCATCCCGCCTGGATGCGACTGCTCTATTCATAACCTACGGAAAACTCGTTCAACGACGTCAAAACACATCGCGACACTTCCAGATATAAAAGATACCGGAATTCATTATGATCCGGTGAAGTTGAATTTTACCCAGAATACATCGTTTGATGAACAAACATTGCACAAGAAAAGTATTCATCCAATTTTCAAGTCTAAACAAAATACATTCAACGGTGCAAAAAAAGGTGAATCATTCTCAGAACAAGATAACAATGATGAGAGTGATAGCAAGTCTTACAATAAAAACAAAAAAAGATATACTTATTTTCCACAGCTGGTAGATGAAACAAAAGAACTTCCACTTCACTTATATTTGGATATAGACATTACTTCAGAAAACAATAATAGCCCACAACTTGAAGAGCTACAAAATATGTTTGATAAGTTTCAAGCTGCTGAAAAAAACTTATCAGAATGCATCGATCTCCACATTTATATATTTTCAAAATATATTGATACCATTAACAAAACAAATACGAATTGGGGACGAAAAGTTCAACATGATAACTTATCAAGCTTCCAACAGCTAACAGAGATTGAAAGCAAGTGTGATCAGCCTGCTAGTATCATAAAAAAAAGCATTTATCAAATAAAACAATTTTTGTCACGGGAGGATAAAACTACTGAGTTGACTCAAGATATGCAAGAGACAGTTAATATTGCTGATTCTAACAAAGAGATAGGAGCACAAAATGCGACAAATGAATTTGGACATGTAAATGCTGCTACGAGTGATATGTATCCTGACGCACTGACAACTCTTCTTACAGATGATATTTACAATAATTACAATGCTGCAACCGAAACTGTTGACATTGTTGCCGAAAAAATGGATAAATTACCATTTGATAAAAACTATTTAGAACATGCTTTAAATCATAATTTGTTTTACAACGATTTGTTACTGAACAACAATGACACCACCTCGACTTCATCCTTTTATGAGGACTCGACAGTGTACGACAAAATAAATCTGTCGGCTTCTACCGATCCAACAGGTTATGGGGACCTAGAAGCAACAAGCAAAACGGATCGGATAGAATTTAGTGAAAAAGATATGACAATACCACGAATTATAACAAAAGAATTTTCAAATGGCACCCTCGTGAGTGTAGTGGATGGTTATGAAAATATTTCTAATTCTGACTTTATAAATAATAGTGTTATATCAACGCCATCAAATAACGAATCAAACTCTAAAGTTGATTTGGTAAAGCCTAACATTGATAAAATAGGCCAGTCTGATACCGTAAACATTCATGGGAACCTTTATATTTCGTTTGGGGAAAAACAAATACCAGCCCGTTTTATCCAACAGTCGGATGGGGAATTAGACGTAGCAATCGATGGCTTCTCCATGTGCTATCAGATTCAAGGAAACCACATGTCAGACTTTATGAACTTGTTATGTAAATGTATTATACATAAGAATTGCACCTAAACATTATACTAATTACTAATGCAAATTTATTTTTACCTATATAGAATAACAGCCGGGATTTGCTAATCGTTGCCTAAATTATTTTTTTATTTTTTATTTTACATATTTCGGGACCATGGGGTCCCGGTCCTTTGGAACACGTACGAGGGGCCGAAGCCAACTCGCAGAGGCCCCTTAGGAAATTTTTATGAAATGTGGCACCAACCGACGATTATCCCTGTATGCACTATGCAAGTGCACCCAAGGACAACCCCCGGTTGGTGTAGGACTATTGCAAGATATGGAAAAATAAAAAGTTGGTCTATGGGTTTGGGTGGCTAAAGTGGACTGGTTACCAAGAACTATGAAAGAACTATGACCCCTGCCTGATCAATGTTTTAATAAAATGGCAGGGGGTGACTTGTACACTCATTAATGGGCCCCTGGAAACGGTCGCTAGCACATAGTGACGTAGCGACAAGGGGGCAACATATCCTGAAGTGCATATGAGGAGTGGAGAGGTATTTCACGGCTATCAGGACAATCCCGGAAGTACGGTCAAGATCCCTACCACCATCTTACTGGAATACTTCCTTGCTCCGAGAACGTTGGCTCTTGTGAATCTCCACTCAAGCCGGCCAATAAAGGCAAGAATGAGGTGGGAGCTCTGTTCCTCGTCATTGTTCACTCCAGCCGGCCAATAAAGGCAAGCCAGAGGTGAGGAACAAGACTTCTCCCGGGAGATAGGGTCCGTGGGGTCGCTATTGCCCAACAGCTCGCCACATGCTGCCCTGCGGGTTTCTGTATCTCTTTTGTTCTGGCTCCTCACCCTAGACCTATTCCGGCAACGTAAACTCTTCCGGCACAGGCCTAGAATTCGGAGCGTGCTAGCCCCACCACGACATCAACGTAGAGATACGGCGATGGGGTTATTATTTATAATTATAATTAAAGGAAGCAAGCAGATAATAATAACTGCCCATAGTTTTTGTTTACCCGTACTAAACGTATAAAGGCATAAATAGCATTAAATTATTACAACAATATTTTAAGTTGCGGTACCTATCTATTTAGTTTCATAGTTTCATCATATTCCTGCCAGTGTCTCCTGTTATTTGGGGTCGGCACAACATGTGTTTTCTTACATTCTGTCAGCCATCCGCATCACTCTATCACTCATTTCTTTTTCTTTCATATCATCCCACACACAATCCATCCATCTTTTCTTTGGTCTCCATCAACATTTATATTCATCACTCTTTTAGTCCTCCTCATCACATGAATGTGCCAATAAAAAAATATCCATTTCATCATTTCTGTAACTGACACCACAATCAAACTTTCTCTAAAATACTTATTTCTTACGGTAGGTATTCAGTCTTATCCGTCCACACATTCATCTCAACTTTCTCATCTCAGTTACATGGAATCTTTTCTCATACATCTTCTTCACGGCCTAGCATTTTTATTTGAATACTTATAGTACCTAACTACATATTTAGTTTAATATCTAATAAATGTATTCGTAAAATAAAATCATTATTTATCTAAAGCCTTTCATTGTATGGGTATTTGTATTGCCCCGCGACTTCGTTCGCATGAGTTCCGATTTCAGAAATAATTAATCTTTATAGAAAAGGTTTCAGAAACTCAGATACTAACTTCAAGTTCCTGAAACCATTATTATAGGTAAAGGCAAGCGTCAAGCGAAGTGTGAGACGCTCTCTAGCTAGATGGACCGACGACCTTAAGAAGGTGGCTGGGAGGGACTGGATGCGGAAGGCCGAGGAAAGGTTGTTGTGGCGAAGCCTGGGAGAGTCCTAGGTATGTCCAGAGCAGTGGACTACGATAGGCTGAGTTGATTGATTATTATATAGGGCGAATCGCTAAAGGAAATCAGAGCGACGGAGGACTCCAATACTAATAGTTAGTTTCACTGCACCCAAATTGCGCAACACACTTTCTTTCATGATTCAAAGGAATTCCATTGCTTCATATGTTTCAAAAAATCATCTGCTTGACAACGAATGTTGTTGAATAATAAACACACACAACAACACAACCAGCCTATAATGTTCCCACTGCTGGGACACAGGCCTCCTCTCGATGAGAGGGAGTGGGCCGTAATCCACCACGCGGGCCCAGTGCGGGTTGGCAGATGTCACATGTCTTCCGTTCTAGGACATGCCGGTTTCCTCACGATGTTTTCCTTCACCGTTTTGAGAGCAGTGGTGATGAAATAATTTACACAAAGTAAAGCGCCTGTCTGGGTTCGAACCTACGACCTACAACTCGTAAGTCGCGGCCGATACCACTTGGCCACCACTGCTCCAATAATGCTGCAATGCAATGCTGAATAATAAAAATGAAAGACAATTAATAAGCAACTACCCCGCTGGTCTCACATGTCATGGTAAGACTCGACGATCTCTGCTTCTTCTCAAGTCTCTGTGTTAACGAATCTACAATTTAAATTGAATGAAATCGATCCAATAGTTTATGCTTAAAACGTTTAAGTAGAATAGGTACAGAAAACTGTTCGAAAAGAGATTATTTTCGCATTTCGTACGATAGTGTAGCAGTACTTGGGTTGTTTAGAGTTGAAAACGGGGACAACGAGTATATGGCTGATGGAAGCTGTGACCTTCCCGTGATTACCCGTCACACTCCAGTTCGACTGCTGGTCCTGGGTTCGATTCCCGCATCAGCAAAATGTTATTGGGTTTTTCCATTTGGGAAAGTACTTAGTCTGGATTTATGCACGGTACCTAATTAGCAATAAACTCAAACTGAAAGCATTTATTTCAATTAAACCATTTACAGGCACTTTTGAACTGTCAAGAAGTCAGTCAGTCAGAAAAAATTAAGCTAGTTGCCCATTCCAGAGCGTAGGTACAGTCGAGTTCATTAATATATTGGCAGTGACAATGTTTCAAAATATTGTAAGCGTTAAAATGATCATATAGTTCTATACAAACTTAGACATCAATAAAATGTTTTCATATAAACTGTTCATAAGTATGTTACGATAGTGCAGTCAAAAATATCTGACTACTCTTCGAAACATAAATATCTAAATACTCTAGATTTCAATATATTTGTTGCAACCTAGGATTCATAAATATCTATACAGCTTTGAATATTCAACTAAATGACCTTTACCATTAAATTTATTTTTGCTTGCCGGAGCAGAAGTTCGAGTAATAATGCAATATTGCCGTTGAAGGATGTCATAACTGACCACTTCAAATTGATTTTGTTTCAAGATCTTTTTCATAGAAAAATAATTGCATAGATATTTGTGAACCTAACTTTGCGCTAAATAATATGAACAAGGGATTGCGAACAATTTTTAGAATCTGGCTGTAGTAATATTATTGATATAATGTAGTCACATATTTATGACGTCACAGATTGTTTACAATTTATTGTACGGCAAAGCTGTTTAGAGTTTTATGACACTTACCATTGCCTATATATTTTTGATTCATGAACATGCTCAGATATTAAAGAACTCGACTGTACCTATGGGGAAGAACGGGCAAGAATTATAGAAAATTATATTTTAACAAAAATATTAGTAAAAAAAAAATTGGTTCACTGCTAATAATTTAGTATTAAATGGAAAAAAAAAACTAAGTGCATAAGATTTTTTTACCAAATGTCAAAGGTAGTGATTGTGAGACAATATTGAATCAAGAGAAACTAAAATTCGTCATAGAACTGTTTTCCTAGGGATCACGCTCGACTCAAGGCTATAATGGGGTCCTCATTTAACATCTCTTGCAGGATGGCTAAGTTCAGCAGCTTACGCTGTCAGAAAATACGTCAATTTACTGATGTAGATACCGCGAGACTGGTCTATTTTAGTTACTTTCATAGTATCATGTCTTATGGTATTTTACTTTGGGGACGGGCTGCAGACATCGATTCTATTTTTATTCTGCAGAAAAGAGCCATCAGAGCCATATATAATCTCCGCAGGCGCGATTCTCTAAGGCCGCTATCCCACTGGCGTTTTACGAGCGTTGACGTCAACGTCGCGTCTGCGCGTGACAAGCATTAACGTCCGCTGAACGCGACGTCTATTTGAGACGTACAATCAGAAACATAATGGATTCCGACGAGGAAGCACTACTGTTGGCTTTAGTACTTCGACGAAAATTACGTACAAGAAAAAGAAAATCTCATCGTCAATTCTGGGAAAACCCTTTATAGATCACAAGAAAGTGAATATTTCGCACTGTATTCTAATAATATTAAAAATAATGAATCGGAATTTTATAAATATTTGCGAATGCCGAAGACTACATTTGACGAACTTTTACAAGTGATTCAAAGTGACATACAATATTTAGACACGGCGTGATTGTACCTGTTGCCAACAAACGCGACGTTAACGTTGCCCAGCCGCGACGTCAACGTCGTCGCCTCTGGGCAAAGTTGACGCTGCGCAGACGTTCGAGAGACGCCAACCCTCGTAAAACGCCAGTGGGTTAGCGGCCTAAGGGAACGGTTTAAGGAAATTAACATCATGAAGGTACCTTGTCAATATATCTACGAAAACGAAAAGTATGTAAGGAAAAATTTACATCTTTTTAGTAAAAGAGGTGAAAGACATAAAATTATAGTACTAGAAATAGGGACCTATTAGATCAACCAGGTTTCAGACTAACTAAAGTAGACTCATCTTTTATGGGGTTGGGGTACTGATTAAAATGTTATAATAAAATACCTCCCACGATCAATCAAATCAAACTTGATGATCAGTAAAGTGACGGATTTTTCTGACAGCGTAAGCTGCTGAACTTAGCCATCCTGCAAGAGATGTTAAATGAAGACCCCATTGTAGCCTTGAGTCGAGCGTGATCCCTAGGAAAACAGTTCTATCGACGAATTTTAGTTTCTCTTGATTCAATATTATCTCACAATCACTACCTTTGACATTTGGTAAAAAAAACTTATGCACTTAGTTTTTTTTTCCATTTAATACTAAATTATTAGCATGAACCAATTCTGAACCTGCAGTAGGGCGTTATTTACGTAGCACGTCTGTTTGCGCCTGATGCTTTAGCGACTAAAGTGTCCAAGTCAAGCATTGCTAACTGTTTCGCATCAGGTGCGAAGTGACGGTAGTTCACGCACAAAATAAATCGCATGTAAAAATAATGTCTACCTGACTTTTTGATATATAGACAACAAGGAACTCTCTAACAAGGAACATCGGTCCGCACAAATCTTTTTATTTTTTTATTAAATTAAATTATTATTAAATTTTTTTAAATTAGATTCAACGAAGTGTAATGTTTCCTAATGCTATCTAAAATAGATCCACAGTTTGAAGTAAAACTCCTTCGTTTTATTAAGCATCAAGCTCCAGTGTCTCGTCGTAGACATAATTGGCGACCGTGACAAGACTGAATCGGAAAGGAAATTCGGAGTACCAAGGCCTAGCTGGAGTTGGCCCGCACCGCGCCGCAGCTATCAGTCGGTCAGCACCGCTCCGCATCCAGCCCTCGGGAGAAGCACGTACATCGGAAGAACATTAGGCAGTACTTAGCACCGCCGGACATTGATGCTAAATACAGCGTCACACCGCAGCGCAGCAGCATTTCTGCAGCTAAGTGCCTTTCCTTAATTCCTAAACTTCCGTTCAAACCACGTAGCCTATATTCCTACTAGTTTCGTTATTTATATTTTTCCAAACTGTTTTTATTTTAATTTGTTTGGATCTGATTTTGTTGCTAATGTACAGGGCTTTGGCTATTTTGTAAGTATTTCTAAAAATTTTGGAATATGTAGCAACATACTTGCTGAAAGTTTCAGTATTGATGTAAGGCTAAAGGCCATACAGCTCGAACAGTCTTTTCCTACTTATCCTAATACCTCTAGTTGCCCAGTAACTAAATATAAAATTAGGGCAAATGCTTTTTGTTTTCTTTTCAAAAGTTTTATTGAATTGAGTCTCCACTACTGAAAAGAAATACTCGTATCTACAATTTATTTGCATCATCCAAATTTAACTTATCTTTTTAGTTTACCAGTCGTTCTTGGTCTAAATTGTGTTTGCACTTTTTGCAAAGGTGTTTTTAACTTAAAATTTACGGTTTGTCCACGATGATCAGACGGCAGATAATTTACGATGGCTTTATCTAAATAATCACAATCGCAAAAGACATTATCGACACAAGTAGCAGAAGTTGGAGTTGCTCTCATCGGTTCTGTAAAAACATTAGATAAATTGAGCGACTTGAAAAGGCTTAATAATCTACTGCTATTTGAATTATTTTCCAAAATATTAATATTAAAACTTTTTTACCAAAAAATTAACCGACTTCAAAAAAAAACACTACAAAGTGAAAAATAACTTTAATTTCGGAAGTCGGTGTCGTTGGTTCCGGGTTTTTCGTTTTTTGACACCGACTTCCGAAATTAAAGTTATTTTTCACTTTGTAGTGTTTTTTTTTGAAGTCGGTTGTTTTTTTTGTAAAAAAGTTTTTATTTTTCACTTTTTAGTTGTACCTACCCCACACAAATTCAATTAACACTAGTGCATTGAAGAATTGAAGACACGACTCGAAGAATCATCAAAATTCCCATAGAAATGCCGGAGATGCAGTACATTTATGCATATAACTTCGTACATAAGAATATATACTAGCCCCCTTATTCATAAAACTTATCAAACCTATTTTAGTTAAAATGGGGTTTGTCTCTTTCTTACACACAGAAATGACAACGTGACAGATAAAGACAAACGTTCTATAAACCTATTTTAGCTAAAATAGAGATAAAATAGGATTATGAATAACAGGGCTAATGTATTATATACTAAAACCTTCCTGAAAGTATGTAGATCACACTAATGAAAGAATTATCAAAATCGGTTCAGTAGTTTTTGAGATAATCGCGGACATACATACATACGGGTCGAATACAGAACCTCCTTTTTTAAAGTCGGTTAATTAAAAAAACAACCGACTTCAAAAAAAAACACTACAAAGTGAAAAATAACTTTAATTTCGGAAGTCGGTGTCGTTGCTTCAACATTTTCGTTTTTTGACACCGACTTCCGAAATTAAAGTTATTTTTCACTTTGTAGTGTTTTTTTTTAAGTCGGTTGTTTTTTTTGTAAAAAAGTTTTTATTTTTCACTTTTTAGTTGTACCTACCCACCACAAATTCAATTAACACTAGTGCATTGAAGACACGACTCGAAGAATCATCAAAATTCACATAAAATTGCCGGAGATGCAGTACATTTATGCATGTAACTTCGTACATAAGAATAATTACCTAATGTATTATATACTAAAACCTTCCTGAAAGTATGTAGATCACATTGCACTCATGAAAGAATTATCAAAATCGGTTCAGTAGTTTTTGAGATAATCGCGGACATACAAACATACATACATACATACATACGGGTCGAATACAGAACCCCCTTTTTTAGTCGGTTAAAAATCACCACAAATAATTGCGGCTTTGTTATTGGATGCAAGTTTCGTAGGACATCTTCCATTATTGACTCAAATACTTACAGAAAAGTTCTGATAACACTAGTTTACAAAAAAAAACTTTTTGTCGAACGCAAAGATTACATTAATTGTTTTTGATACATTACTACCCTACATAAATAAATTTAGTATTCATAAATTTCTATCACGTCAAACTTTTTAGTTAAACATTAAAACATTTTACGACTACCCGCGCATAAGTTGGATTGTGTAAAAAGTGAAATAATTTGTTAAAAAGTGTCTTAATAATAATTTTGTGTTCTAAAATGTCATCGAGGGTTTGTAAAACTAATCCAGACCATTTTTGTTACATTTGTGGCAAGATTGTGTTGTCAAAAGACAGAAGAAACATCACGGACTCAGTGAAAAGAGCTTATTTTCATTATTTTGGTTTTTCGATTGGAAACCTGGACAAACCATGGGTCCCTCATGTAGTTTGTGTGAGCTGTCAAAGCATTTTAACCAACTGGGAAGCAGGCAAAAATAAATATTTGCAGTTTGGAGTACCAATGATGTGGAGAATGCCAACAAATCACCATACAGATTGCTATTTTTGTTTAACAAAATCATTTGGTTTCAACCGCAAAAACAAAAGTAAGGTTCGATATCCTGAAGTTTCTTCTGTGACAATGCCTATTTTACACACTGATGGCATTCCATTCCCATCACCACCAGGCTCATCTTCTGGTGTAACTGAAGAAAGCAGGCTAATAAGTCAGAGTGACTTGCAGATTGAAAACACCAAAGAGGAGATCAGTTCTGATGAAGACGAGACTGACAACAAGGAACCACAACTTATAACACAGTCAAGGTTGAATGACCTTGTACGAGACCTACAACTGTCAAAGAGCAAAGCAGAGTTATTAGGTTCACGATTACAGCAATGGAATTTGTTAGCATCTGAGACTAGAGTCAGTATTTATCGCAGCAGAAGTGAACATTTCTCAAAATATTTTCAGCGGCATGATGAATTTGTGTACTGTTCGGACATTAATGGCTTATTCGTGTGTATGGAACAGGTCTATGATTCCAACGAATGGCGTTTATTTATTGATTCATCCAAAGCAAGTTTGAAAGCTGTGCTTCTACATAACGGAAATCTCAAACCGTCTATTCCTATTGGCCACGCTGTAAATACAAAGGAATCTTACGAAACGATGTCAACGTTAATCAAACTTATAAAGTATCATGAGCATAACTGGAAAGTATGTGGCGATTTAAAAGTGGTAGGCTTACTCTTAGGTATGCAAAGCGGTTACACTAAGCATTGTTGCTTTTTGTGTCTTTGGGACTCGAGAGCAAAGGATCAACATTATGTTGTGAAGGAATGGCCTAAAAGATACGAATATTTGCCAGGTACCAAGAATATAAAATACAATCCGTTAATTAATCCGAATAATGTTATTTTGCCACCCCTCCACATCAAACTAGGTTTGATAAAAAATTTCATTAAAGCCCTTGACAAGAATGGTCCTGCTTTTACATACTTAAAAGCTATTTTTCCTGCTCTTCCTGAAGCAAAATTGAAGGAAGGCATCTTCATAGGCCCTCAAATACGAAAATTGTTAAAGGACGATACATTTTCGTCACATTTGACTCAAATTGAAAATGCTGCCTGGATATCTTTTAAAACAGTGGTTCAGAAATTCCTCGGAAATAAGAAAAGTGTTAACTACGAAAGTATTGTTGCTGAATTATTACAGAATTACCAAAAAATGGGAGTAAACATGTCTTTAAAAATACATTTTCTTCACTCGCACCTAGATTTCTTCCCTGAAAACCTAGGGCAATTTAGTGATGAACATGGTGAACGTTTTCACCAGGATCTGAAAATGTTTGAAGAAAGATACCAAGGATACTGGGACCAAAACATGTTGGCAGACTATTGCTGGTCAATTATAAGGGAAACTGAGCAGTCTGATTACAAAAAAAAGGCGAAAATAAGTCACTTTTAATTTTTTTGTCGACAATTCTCTATAGAAGTGAAGTATTTTTGTAAATTTCAATTTTATTAAATATTTTTGAAACTAGACGTGCTACATTTTTTTAAGTCACAGATTCGTAACCAGCATAAAAAATTCTATTTAGGCACATGTATCTCATCTCTGCGTTTTTTTTCTTGTAAACTAGTGTAATTAGGGGGTCTGTAAACGCACACTACGACATGCTTATCTAATAAAGATGATAGAAATAAGATGTAGATTTGGGGTAAATCTACGTCTTATTGCTAATTAGGAACCGTGCATAAATCCAGACTTTTACTACATGGGACCTAAATATAAATAAGGAAATGTGGGTGTTACTACACCTCTGCTTACCTCTTCGGAGACTTGTCGCGATAATTTGTTATGTTATGAGTAGTGAGTGACATCTGGTAATAGAAACATGAGCCTCTTATTTAAATAAATACCAAATAGATGTGCGGTAGTGAATAAAGTTTATCTGAGTTTATCAAATCCAATCAAATCACCCAGACAGGCGCTTTACTTTGTGTAAATTATTTCATCACCACTGCTCTCAAAACGGTGGAGGAAAACATCGTGAGGAAACTGGCATGTCCTAGAACCAACAATTCATCATCACAACACATGTGACATCCACCCACCCGCACTGGGCCCGCGTGGTGGATTACGGCCCACTCCCTCTCACAGAGAGGAGGCCTGTGTCCCAGCAGTGGGAACATTATAGGCTGATTATGTATGTATGTATGTAATCAAATCAAACAATATTACATGCGCAAGAGCAGCTTCAATGAAACGAAACGTTGTGTCGGTAGATGGCAGTAGTGAGTAGAGTTAATCAAAACAAAATTTGCAAGGCATAGCCTGTACGAGTATATTGATGGGATGGTTATGGTGATGATCACTGGACAGAGCTATATTTATCGACATCGTGTTCTGCTTGCGCATAATTATGATTGTATTACACAATACTAGGTCAGCAAGCTGTCACAGCATACAAGTATTTATAGGAATTGACAACATTTCATATTTTTAACCTGTATGTATTATTATGTTATATAAAAGTAAATTCAAATCTAGGGCACCCATATTTTTTCGTTTTTCGAAATTATGTACTTTTCATTCATAATTTTAACTTTGAAATTCGGTGTATTCTAAAAAGACGTAAGTGCCAGATGACGGTAGAATGGCGATATAACCTTTGCTTTATTGTGACCCGTCAAAAAAACTGTTAGTAGATGTCACTTGTCTCAGTCGTTGTTTTGGTTCCGTCATTGGCGTATATTTTTCATTGGGATCCATTTTATTGGCGAAATATCAATCAAAAATTGATAATATTAACAGTAAGCAGCGTGTCGAGTTGATAGGAAAAAATATTGTTGAATTCAATTAAGTTTTTTAGTTGTTTTCTAGTTACACTTCCTAGGTGACATTGACATGTCTTGTTTGATATAATGTTTTCAATCAAAGACATTGGAATGCGCAAAGGTAACTACCTCATTCCGCCGTTTATGTGACGTCATCACATGTTTTTTGATTTTTATTTTTTTTCTCAGAAATAAAAAAATAAAATAAAAATATATTTGAACTCAGGATACGAAAATAAAGAAATAGTATTTTTGTTTTAAGGTCGTGTCAGGTTTGAAATGTTGTCAATTGCCTGATCTGTCTCTTTCCATTAGAATAGTGCGTTGTATTAGTGATTGTTATGATATTACTAGTTGACCCGGCGAACTCCGTACCGCATCCGAAAGTCCTAATCAATAAGAACGAATGTATGAGAAAATATCTTCATATTTTTACCGACTTCAAAAAAAGGAGGTTATCAATTCGACACGTATATGTACCTAATAATATTATTGCATTAAATTCACATATGACAATCTATTTGGGCTTCCAAACAAATATACAAAATTTCATAGATGTATTTTGTAAGTACATCTATGAAATTATGTATGTTTGTCCACGCATTTCTATGCAACTATTAATCGGATCGTGACCATTTTTTCTCTGTTCTTTATTGGCTTACATTTACTTCAACTAAGATCACAGTGTAAGTTTCATCAAAATCGATTCAGTAATTTTCAAGATGTGGATTATTGACTAATAGGTACGTGGTAAGTGTGACGGCGGCTTATTGATACGAGCTACGGGTGTAGTGTCAAAGGGAAAACATCTCAAAACCTTGGTCAAATTCTAGTGCGATATTTACAACAAAACTATTACCCTACTTATTACAAACAAATATTCCAAAAATTACAAAAAAATAAAAAAAAGTAATTTAAAAAAATTGTATCGTCTTACACGTATTAGTCTTTCTTTTCTTCTTTTCTTTATCTTGAAAATTACTGAATCGATTTTGATGAAACTTGCACTGTGACCTAAGTTGAAGTAAATGTAAGCTAACAAAAAAAATGGTCACGATCCGACTAACAGTTGCGGAGAAATGCGTGGACAAACATACATACATACATCTATGAAATTTTGTATATTTGTTTTGAAGCCCTAATAGATTGTCATTTATGTGAATATGTTGCAGTTCCAATAATATTACATACATAGGTACGTGTCGAATTGATAACCTCCTTTTTTTGAAGTCGGTAAAAATAGGTCCTGCCGTTCTTGTCTACGAATAAGTATTTATTAATTATTCGTAGGTTCTTGTGTTATTCTTATTATAAACTAGCTGACCCGGCGGAACTTCATACCGCCTGAATAATGTGACAATGACAAAGTTCAATAGACACGTGGCGCCATCTATTATAGTTAGGATGGTGTAACTAACCCATAGATATACTATGAAGTAACCCAACTTTGTTTTACTTAAATTTAAATAGAAGATTCTATACATACAGTCCTCTAATTTTTTTACTAGGTAGGTACATACCATAAAAGGAGAGTGGGAAACAAATGTATGGGATCTGGGCCCACCCTTCAATAGTAACATGCGATATACCGTTGGGTAGGGCTTTTTAAGCAGAACATTAGTTACTAATAAAACTATGGTAAAATGTTAGTACTTTCGTAGATATGTAGTCTTACAGTCGGAAACAAATAAATGGGTTCTGGGCCCCCCTTCAATAGTAACATGCGATATACCGTTGGATAGGGCTTTTTAAGCGGAATATTAGTTACGGATAAAACTATGGTCAAATGTTAGTACTTTCGGAGATATGATCATTAATTAATTGCTTAGAATGGGATCACTTTCATGGCAGTATAATAGTTAGTATAACCACAGATTACTAAATAGTTACTTCGTATAACTCCGAAAGTACTGACTTTTAAGTTTAGTCGTAATACTAAGTTTTATTCTGCATAAAAATAGCTATTCATTCATGTGTATCTTATTTCTATTGAGAGGTGGGCCCACCATTACTCATTGTCGTTTGATACTGAGGTGCAAATTGCTTAGAACCTAAGACAATTTGAAATTCACGGGGTAGACTATTGATCAAATAGGTAAGCTTGATAGATTTGGTACTTACATTATGATCGCATTTTGACCCTAACTACCTAATCAATGTACAGACGCCAGCACAACAACTTTCTACAATAGGTATACAAAAATATATTATTATGAACCATGAATGTATGACCACGACGCACCGCAGCGTCAACGCTAGCTGCAGCTGGTGCATTTGAAAAAGACACCGCACCGCTTGCCGCTAAGCCAAAAGTCGTTGTCGGGCGGTAAAAGGATGGCAAAATTCCGCCGCGGGACTACAGCAGTTACTATACTCTATGGACTACAGCGCTGCCTCTATTCTCCATGCTCTGAGGAACTCGTAGTGAATTCTTGTTTTTTTGTTGGTCACCCCTGGCCGGCTTATTATGGCATGTGACACCTAGGCGACATCCGTTTCCAAGGTTTCCCTTGAAGATAAAAATGCTTGTGGTATACTAGCGAACAAAATAAAAAAAAACCTCTTTACCGTATCACAATGAACTATGGGTTTCTACCGTTTTAAAATAGTGATACGATTTGTTTTCCCCTAAACAGGCTATTTTTATTAAGCTGTGGTGTTTACTTTTTTTTCTCCTGGCAATAATTACAACTAGAAACTAGAGTACTCAATACTATACTAATATTATCGACAAAAATGATTTTACCTTAAATCGATTAAACCTTCTAACGTATTACAATAATGCTATTTATATATTATATACTTTATTGTACACCAGAAAATACATAGCAAAGAAATACTATTATTAATAAAAACTTACAATGGGCGGCCTTAATGCTACGTACACACGTAACTGCTTTAGTCGCTAGCAACTCGCTGGCGATTTCAAAATCTCACGTCCTAACCAAAACGCAAAATGACCTTTAAAATATTCTTTTGAAAAAAAAAAATTTACTTTTTTCAATATAAATTATTTTGGAAAAAGTCATAAAAAATAATGATTAATAAAAGGCAATACAAGTATTTATTACACCTAGGACCGGTTTTTCAATAGTCAAATACCTAACCCATCAGAGAAATGTTAGTGGTTTGACAGCTTTTCCAGTAAAATAGTGCATCTAATAAAATGTATGTACAGACGCCAAAACATCAAGCTACTACAATCTGTCAAATTTCTATAATAGATAGATTTTCAACTTTATCTTTAAACTATAAGGTTCAAAGTTGATTGGGAAAATTTGACAGTTTCGGGCAACTTGATGTGCTGTCTGTACATACTATAATAGTATTTATTGTTCCTAAATCAGATGAAAGTTAACTAATGATTGCTAAATCGAATATGACATGTGTGTGACTGTTCCTACATTACCCTAGGCTGATAAAAGTGATAAAATAATCGTTTTTCATAATTATGTTAAATATTAGTGTTTAGGTCGGTTCCGCCTAAGGTGGAAAAGTCACACTCCACCCTGTATAACTCTGTACAGCTCGTCTCCAGACTGGACACTCTCCCACCGATTCTAATGAATTCTCAAGAAGTGTTCCGCCTTGTCCCCAATATAAACTATTTTCATTAAAAAAACGATTCACACAATCGATTAACTAGAACAAATCAAACAGACTGAAAATTATCTCAGCTTCGTAAACTATTAACTATAATTATTCGCTATAATACAAGCTATTTCATTTTGCGAACTCGATGGCGATATTACTAAATCGATTTCATCGATAAAAACGGACAGTCGGTTTCAAGCTCTAACGTAACTTCAACAGATAGTCATAGTCAATTGTAACGACGACTAAGACCGGTGAACATCGAGGAGAGGTCGTGGAGGAATTTACCATCTAGCCACCATCGCCGTTCGCCAATTACACCATGGCTGATACCGAAAAGGCGCCGCAGCCGCAGCCCCAACAGCAGCAGCAGCAGCAGCAAGAGCAACAACCCCCACAGCAACCGCAACAAGCTAAAGCGGCTAAACAAAAGCAGGTCATTGGTAAGTGTCGCTACGCCATCTTAGTTTTGCGTGTCCCCGGCATTAAATTTATGAAAAGCACATGTTCATTAAATCGCGGAATCTTACAATTTTTTGACATATTATCTATGCGATGTGACAAATATAATGGTTCGCAACGTTTAATTATAAATAATCCATAAGAATTATTTGATTTTTAAAAGTGGGCGTTCTAGTCGGCGGCGTTATTGATCGTGTGTTGACCCCACTGTAGAAATATATAACTACATAACTACGAGTAACGACGAACGAATCAATAATATCGCCGGCGGAATGGAGGACGGCGTGGCGTTCTGGACCGGGTTTCAACCATTTTGTATGAGATCAATCATAATCATCAACGCTTTTTTCCTATTGGAATGTTGTAGTTGTGTAATTTGTTGCTTGGCCATAATATTTTTCTTAGTTGCGAATGTACGTTATGATTATGATGTTCCTGCTCTACCTAACTTTTAAAAATAATATTGACATCATCTCTGCCCATTTTTAACCGACTTTATATTTAAGGGCGTGTAGGTGTCATTTACCAATTTCGTAAGTCTGCGTCTACTTAAATCGATGGCGGTGTGGAAAGCCATGCATCCTAAACATAACGTACATTTTAATTTGTAGTTCTGTTGTGGAGTAGACTTTCAAGGTGAGTGAGCTGTGCCTGGAGTAAGTTTTTAATGTGGTTAAATAGCTGCTGGCAGATAAATAATATTTCAGAATTTTATATTACATATTAGGTACCATATCCTTTGTGAATGCTGAGTGTATTTATGGCTATTCTTGCACCTACTTCTAAATATTATCATATATAGTATTACCTTATTGTTGTAATAGATGGATAATTATAATAAATTTGGTCAGAGGGAGTCAACTGCGGTAAATAAAGATCTGACTATCATTTTTATTATCAGTTTCATAAGCAAAAATTAATCATAGAACAACTTAAATTGAATTCCTTAGTAAAAGGTAACTAAATCTCGTGTAAGTTATTTGAATTTGTCAACTGAACTAGAAAATAATAAAACTACATGATGCACTATGAAAACAAACCAAGGTCTACAATAATTCATTAATGGATTGATTTGCGACTCCTGCAAATAATAATATAAAAGCTCGGGATATAAAATCATTTTAAATTATTTGTACAACCAAAGACAAAAAAGTTGGATAAAATTTTTAGCAGCTCTTAATTCTCATTATAACTCCTAAATCTCAGATATTGGGTTGTATTGGAATACCAAAACTTGTTTCAGTCACACTAGCAGTAGCAATTCACTTAAGTAAAAGATTAAATAATACAAATAAGAATTTAAAAGAAAAGCTTGTATTCTATGTCAACCATCTTAATCTTAGATATAAATGTAAACAAACAGAAATGTCAATGACAAGACACTGATGCTAAACATGTCGACAAACTTGAGATTTTATTCAACTGTGTCAAAGTAAAAAATAAATTTTAGGGAAGATTTTTCAATAGACAGTTAAGTTTTATTTGTGGAATAAAATTGATGGCTGACAGTTTTTGTATTAAAGAACTGTCAAAAATTCTAAATTATTCCTCTGATAAAATTATCTGGCATTGGTAAAATCAGCCCTTTGTAATGTATCAGAGTTAATTCAGAAGAAAATACAATTTACATGGATAGAAAAAAAAAACCTTTGTCTTTCTGTTAAATTAAATTCAAAAATGTTTAGAAACCCTGCATTGATACTAGTGTCATGTTTTGTACGCAAATTATTACCTATATTTTTAATTTTTCGTGAATTACTATAAAACTGATTATAGTGGTTGATAAAATTGGTACTAATGCATATTATATATTCATCCCTTCGCCAGTAAGTGAATGGTCACAACCCTTCATTGTGTTGTGTGGTTCGACATGCAATTGCCCAGTTTTTAGTAACATTGTTTAAAACAGGAATTTAACACAGATAATACGCTAAAAATATTAAAGATTTTCTAAGTTTTTTTTTCATTTATGAGCAATATTTAGTCTCTTATCCCTAATGTTCTGATGACCAGTATATGTATAATAGTACATTCAATTCAGATATATCAGGGTTTCTTTTTACTGTTGTAAATTAAAATAATAAGTAAGCAAATAATAACCAATACCTACAATTAATTAATAAAAATAATAAATTTAAAACCTAACTTAACTAAAACTATACACAAACTATAATATAGCATCAAGAAATTCATCCGCATCGCATTTGACTGGTAATGTATGCAAGAGACTGGTGGCATTACCACATTGTATGGCAATGCTTAGCCTTTGGCCAAGTTAAAAGCCAGCCCTTGGTCACGGGAAGTGTCAACCAGCCGTTTTGAAATTTCCTTTAATATGAGCACTTGGACCCCACAGCCCAAGGGTTACAACCCCAAATGGCTCGAAAATATAATTTCCGATAAGGTTATTATATTTTCGCCGCTTGAGGTATTCCGCAGCCGCAGCAGCAGCGCCAGCACAGCATGCCGATCCAGGAAGGTGGGATGGCGCAAGAGTATGGACACATGTTGCGTCCCACACTAAAGGCCTACCCACCTTCCATGGAAATAAAGACATACTGTCCGGTCTCTTGCCATCATCGTCGCGTGCATTGGGTTCTAAAACAGCTGGAACGCCGACGGTGACAAGAGCTCGTCGGATGATGTCATTAATGTTCGCGTGTCGCGCTAAGCGACCCGCACTTCGGCTGCAAGACAGGCCGTGGTCGTGTGTGTCTGTATTAATGTACTAAAAGGATACCAGTTCATAAGTAGATTGTGAATTGATTGATTCGTTACAATTAGAGAATTTTAATGGAAGAATGAAGCTGAATAAGAAACTATCCAGCTTCATTCTTCAATCTAAATGTTTTTGATATTCTTGTATTTTATTTTTTTTAGGGTTCGTAAAAACAGGATCCTATTACTAAGACTCCACTGTCCGTCTGTCTGTCACCAGGCTGTATCTCATGAACCATGATAGCTCGACAGTTGAAATTTTCACAGATGATGTATTTCTGTTGCCGCTATAACAACAAATACTAAATACAGAATAAAATAAATATTTAGGGGCTCCCATTCAACAGACATGATTTTTTTGCCGTTTCATGCTTGATATTAATAATGGCAACAGGTGGATGCTTGGAATATTTACAGAATAGGTACTTAGTTGTATATTCACTTTAAAAATAAATAATTCAAATAAATTAAGGGGGGCTCCCATACAACGAACGTGATTTTTTACATATGTAGTTTTAAATATTGTATGGTGGTACAGATCCCTTCGTGTGCAGGTCTGACTCGCACTTGGCTGGTTTTTTAACAACTTATTTCTGTTTCAGCTGAGAAAGTTTCGGGAACCGTCAAATGGTTTAATGTGAAGAGTGGATATGGTTTCATCAATAGGTAAATTTAGCATTAATTGCACTATTTCATAACACATAATTATATATTTTTAGACTAATTTAAGTAATAATACTATTATTTAATAATAATAATTTATCTGTCCCTGTAAGGAATGACACCAAGGAGGATGTGTTTGTGCATCAAACTGCAATCGCCCGGAACAACCCTCGCAAGGCTGTGCGCTCGGTCGGCGACGGGGAGGCGGTGGAGTTTGCCGTGGTTGCCGGGGAGAAAGGCTATGAAGCAGCCGGAGTGACTGGTCCCGGTGGTGAGCCGGTAAAGGGCTCGCCCTACGCAGCTGACAAACGCCGCGGCTTCCATCGCCAGTAAGTGAATGTTCAGTACTGCCCCCGATAGTTAAAAAGACGTATCTAACAAAAAGTAAAAACGAAGAAATAAATGTTTTAATGAATGAAACGGGAAATTAATAATATTTTGTTTTGCTAAAACCGCACTGGAGGAAGTTAGAAAACTATTAAAAATACAGACAGATGTGCCTTTTTTTTCTGATTCCGGCAATGTATGTAACTCAAATCTGAAAAATGTTAGATGCGTCTTTTTTCCTATCGGGGGCAGAGTAGACTTGTAGAGTTAGACTCGTAGAGTTTTGTTTTTTACTCTTGTTTTAACTAAACAAATTTTCAGGTATTATCCCCGTCAAGGTGGCGGACGTGGCGGGGAGGGCGCTCCACGTAGAGGTGGAATGGGACGTCGTGGGCCCCCGTCCAACCAGGGGGGTGCACAGGGGGATGAAGGTCAGGAGGCAGGCGGAGCACCTCAACAGCGCAGGTAAGGGATCATAGATGTGAGACAAGTTTGTTGTATATAATCGTTCTAATATAGAAAGATACTCATGTATTTCAATTTTCAGCTACTTCCGCCGCAATTTCCGTGGTGGACGCCGTGGTGGCGGTCCAGGACCCATGAACCGCGGGGGTTACCGTCGCGTTCGCCCACGTAACTTCCAACAGGGCCAAGCTCCGGGTCAGGGACAAGCACCGGGTCAGGGTCAACCCCCAACTGGCGGGCAGCCTATCCAAGCACCGCGTCAGAATGGTCAGGAGGCAGAGGCCCCAGCGACAGCTGCTTCGCCAACTCAACAGCAGGCCAAGCCAAAACCCACCACCAAGCCTGCTGGTACCACCATTGAGACCACTACCAATGAGAGCCAGGCCTAAACACCCGGCAGCTGCACAGTGTGGCACACCCTTACGTAGTGCATGTTAATTCTAGCTGTGCCACATATCCATCACAACTTTGTCTTGTCTGTACAACTGAAGAGTGTTTTGTTTTAATTGTTGTTGCAGAAGCTATTACATCTAAGAAAGTCTGCACTTTTATCATCTTCATTGGAATGTAATGTTCAGGGGAAGGTTTTATTGGAACTGCATAGTATCATAGATCAAAAATGTGATATTTTAATTATTCTAAATAATGTATTGTTTTACGAGTTTTTTGGTTGTTCCTACAACATGATTGTGTATGTATTTTTTAAACTAATTCTTAAACAATTTGGATATCTAAGATTGAATACAACTGTGCAATTTAATGTTGTACAAAATGAAAATAATATGCAGGTTCCTTCGCCCCAATTGATTGTGTATTTTGAAAAGAATGATGATTCTTTTATTATAAATTTTTAGGGATGTATGTTTTAACAAGTCTTATTTGTAATAAAATCATTAGTTCTGTAAACAACACTCTCAGAAATAAAAACTTCTTTTTACCTGTGTGAAAATAATTTTATTTTAATGATTGTAATCCTTGCTAGTCCTTCCATAAAATGTATAATAGCCAACAATTAGAGCTCTAAATCAGGCACTGCCGGGCGATTGCGTAACACTTTATCAATCTGAATCGCTCATTTTGACAGTTCAACAACATTCATTGCATTATTTACGTGTTGAGCAGACGAATTTTTCGAACTTATAAAGCAATGTATTAAGCAATTGGCTTCAAAATGATTCAAATTCCGATTGATACTGTGTTACGCAATTACAGGTCTGAATTAGCTAAAACAATCACTGAAGTACCTAGAAGGATATGCAATGCGGTGCGGCCCGCCCACGCCTACAAACATCAATAAATGGTTCCTTCGTTGCGCGGAAACTTGCGCGGGTGGACAATGACGTAGGTGTGGTAGGTACCTGTGCAGGGAATATAGGTGTAGATATTGCATCACTGCAGGATCGGCCGTATGTTATGTATGCATCATATACGCAAAAGCCATGTACGTTTGCCCCACACGGCCCCCCCCCCAGCAAAAGCCGCCCAAAGCCTTCCTATGCATACACATACAACGATGCTGAGCACCTCTTCTGTGTGAACAAATTTGGTTTTGCTCGTCATCAGAGAGCTCATGAAAGGAAAGAGAAGTAGTCGGGGTCGCTGTCGCCGGATACGGTGAGGTGGTGATATAAGTATTGTTGTATAATAAGTCCAGTATAATAGTATCGTACGTGAGTGTGTGGCAGATGCTGTAGCTGCACATAAATATTTTTCGTCAGAAATAGTGCCAAAATCTTCCAGGGTGTCTTGTGAAATTAAAAAAAACATGGATTTATTGTGCGTAAAATAAACATAAGTACCTACTGACTCGTGTTTGTAGGTAAACATTGGAAAACTTGCCTGCTTTTTACCGTCTTCAAAAAAAGGAGGTTTCAATTCGACATGTGTGTGATGTGAATGTGTGTAATATTATTGAAACTGCAATTTATTCACATATCGTTATTGTCAAACCAAAATCTGCTATGTGCCGTTTTTTGAGATTTCTAGATTTTGACCACAGCTTATAGGTCACTGTAAACTGTGTTTGTAGGTCGGTAAATCTTGAAATCTCTATTAGGGCTTCTAAACTTTACAAAATGTTATAGATGTATGTCCATGCATTTCTCCGCAACTGTTTATTAGATCGTGACCGTTTTTTTATTGGCTTATATTTACTTCAACTTAGGGAACTCGATGGGTATTATTACATTTCGAAAAAAAATTGCATAACAGTTCATCTACATCACAACAAAATCATGCGTGAATTATAGAATGATCCAGTGCAATTTTCAAGTTAGCACCAGCAGTATCTAGTTCTAAACTAGTTACTGATTGACGCGAGTGGAACTGCGCAGTGCGCTTATGCGCAGTATTCCAGTGCATCCAATTGAATAAATTGATCCACTCTCCGTTGGGATGCCACCAATTTATGTTCTATATTAAGGATGGCACGATGAGGACACTTGGAACTACGTACGTACCAGATGTGTTTGTTATTATATTATTGACAACAAGACGAGGCATCGGCTGGATAAAGTGCCTAGGTACCTATCAAACCTAAGCTACGTTCGTTCAGGCAGTGGTTAGTGCTTTATGAAAAGTCAGGCAGGCATACCCGAGGATAGAGTGGGTGAAGAGCTTATATGATATTATGAATTTCAGGAGGAATGTCGAGTACCTACCTAGTGTTTGAACGCCTGAACATGGTAGACTGATGACCTTGAGAAGGCCGTAGGAATCCGCTGGATGCAAGAAGCACAAGACTGCATCCTAAATTGCAAAACGCACATATCAATCTCAATCTAAATAATTTTGAAGGATATTGCTAATCCATTGATTTATGCGTTCGAAAAGTTTGTCTGCTCAACAATGTAAATAACGCAATTAATGTTGCTGAACTGTCAAAATGAAAGCCATTGCTACTGATAGTGTGTTACGCAATTAGCCCGCTGGTCAATGTGGCGACGCCTGGCGGAGGTCTATGTCCAATTGTCCAGCTGTGAACGTCTTGATGATTGATTATGGACTCCCATCATCATAAAACACAGTTAGTACTAATCATAAAGCTAAAAAGTTTGTTTGAACGCGCTAACGCTAACCTCTGGAAATACCAGTCGGATTTAACAAATTCTTTTTGCCTTTAATAGTCCACTTCTTAAGGAAGGATATAGGCTATTTAACATCACGCTACGACCCTTAGGAGCCGAGCAAGAAGAAAAAAGTCAGAATGAACGCGTAGCGAAAACGAAGTAATAACGCGGTGCGATGGGACCGACGCGTGACATGATGGTTTGGTGGCCGAAATTTTACGCAGACGAAGTCGCGGGCAGAAGCTGGCAGCTTAGAAGCACTTCCCCCGCGACTATATTCGCGTTTTCTCCTACAAATTCCATCCCCTTCCACCCCTATATAATGAAAATTTATAATCATCATCCTAATCATCGATGCATCGCCCGCCTTCGTTTTCGCTTGGCTCTCTTCCCGACTTTTTTTCTTTTTGCTCGGCTCCTAAGTCGTAGGTAGCGTGTTGTGAAATAGCCTAACCTTCCTCAAGAATTGGGCTGTCAAATGCAATAAAACTTTCAATAGAGTGCTCAGTGTAGCCACAGTAAACATACAGTAAAACATCTTCATACAAACGTGCCGCTCTCGGTTTGACTGTGTGCGTGCGCGCCGCGCGCCATGTCGGCACGCGATTTCACGCACACGTTAGCATAATATATGAGGGAATAAGGTGGTGGCAGTGCGGGCTGTGCAGCGCGACTGTGAGCACGCGCGTACGCTTCATGACCGCTTGCGTTCGTCAACTCTCGCCGGCGTTATCATAGCTATGCTTACAAAAATGCGTTTTGCGGAAATGACAATCAAATAGAATTTTTTAATAAAATGTTAATACTTTTTCAAACATTAAAGTTATATAATCCATAAAACGGTAGCGACGTTACGAAAACAGTCAAGTTTATTGATGGTTTTCAAATTACTATCAAATCTATATTACAGTTGTTTGATGATCTTAAACAAGAAGGGTTTGAATATTTATTGACAAGACGTTATCAAGATGTTATTGAAAATTTTTTTGGAAAAATTCGGTCAAAAAACGGGATGGCTACAGAGCCAACCAGTAGGTAGGCAATTCATATCTGCATATAGAAAGATTTATTTTACAAATATTATGAAGCCTCCAATAGATGGTAATTGTTCTGAAGATATCACAGAATTTTTGATTAGTTTGAAAAATCACAAACATTTCGAAACAAGTGCCTCAGTAATCGACAAACATCTGACCAGTAGCAATCAAACACAAGGAAATGAAAATATTTTGTCGGAAATCTTACGTTCTGACTATGTACCAATACAACATGAGCTACCGGAAAAAAATGTTTTTTTTTATGTTTGTCGCGCTTTGTTAAAAAAATGTGTTGATTACCATAAGAACTGCGATTTTTTAAATAATTACGTCGACGTTAATCAACGAGCGTGTAATTTAAGTGTAGAATCTAGATACACCCATTACAGGAATTACGGCAAAGATCGAAATTTACTCATGATCCCACCTGATGATTTTGTCGATAATGTAGAAAGGATGGAGCAGGTGTTTCGCAAAGCGTTCAAAAAGGACCACATCAACATTAAAATTGGTCGGTCAATTTACGATCAACTGAATGATATAGAATTTAAGATGCCCTGTCCATGCTTTCCCAAAAGCTTTTTACAAAAACTTTACATAAGAATGAGAATTTACTTTACATTAACAAATAATAATTTAAAGCGTTCCGGACGTGCAGAAACAGGAGAAAAATTTTCTCGGTATCAAATTTGTAACTTAGTAAGTATAATAAATGTTATGTGAATAAAGGCTTTTTATTTTTTACTAAATTTATAAATTGGTAAAATATTCAATCATAATATGCTTTTTATTTCATAAATTTAGATCAAGTGCTGCTTGTTCGAAAATATTAACTAAAAGTAAAAGTGACAACCCTGGGGACCAACGCAAGAGTAGGCTAATAACTCGGCGGGCGGCCTTAGATAACTTACTGTATACTTAAGGCGTTTTGGGGGACTGTCTTTTGTAATTTTGACGTTCGAAAAGTGCTGATTCTCAGCCTAGTTTGAATAAATGACTTTTGATTTTGATTTTGATTACTGTGGTGTAGCTTGCTACGGAACCGTAATTGTACGAACCTGAATAATTGCTCTTGGCTGGTTTTTTTTTGTTCATTTATTTTTTTAATACATGTACAGACGCCAGCACATCAACCTACTACAATCTGTCAAATTTATTTAATAGATTTTCAACTTTATCACTTAATCATAAGGTTCAAAGTTGATTGGGAAAATCTGACAGTTTCGGGTGATGTGCTGGCGTCTGTACTATCAGCGCCACTGTACAATGCTGATATTGCTCATGACGTTTGGTGCCATCTATTAGTGGCTAACTGAATCGCTTTGGTCCAAGGGAATGTTACCTTGTTTGCCTTGCTAGTTTATCTCTTGATTCGGTCATTCCTCGACTAGATGTAGCTGTCAGTCATTCAAGATCATTTAAACTTTAGCTACTGTAGGTTACGGTCAGCTCCTCTACCAAGACACGTCTTGTAGTTTTAACATTTCGGAAAATATGAAAAATAACACTATTTTACACAAACATGAAAATCGGTGTGCTTATAGTTAGAATAATAACTTTGCTTTCACGCGCAAGCTGTGCGAGTAACTACGAAATTACACAACTTATGAAAATAATTAAATTATAAACAAACATTTTGCATCGTTTTTTAACAAAAAAGCAACGCTGTAACCGAAATTGACTAACCTTGGCAGCCAATAGTTGCACCCTATGAAGCGGAACGTAAAAAAGTTATGAAAATTATAATTTAGCGCCAAATTATTTAAAAGAAATTGATATACGCAACTCATTTTGCGAAAAAATGTTGCTTACGAGTTGTCAACGTATGACTATCGATATATCAAAAAAGTAGACCAAAAGGTGTTAGGTAAATTAAAAATGAGAAGGGCGGTCTATTTTATGTACCTACCTATTTAGTTTCAATAGTTTCTTCTGAACAGATTTTCTATGAGGTAAACTACCTGCCTATTTTATTTACGTAAGAGTACTAAGTACTTATTAGTTATTCTGTGACGTAAGTGAATACTTATAAGTACCTACTAATCAAATATTTTGGATTGTTATAATGCTGTTTGTGCTACTAGCGCCTCTAGTGGTGAAGCTTGGCAGTATACCCACTCGAATCTCATACTGAAACTTATTAGTATGGTCATACTTAGGGTATGGTAGGTATGAATTGTACTTTTTTTAAACAATCTATTTCGTATCGCCTAATAACTAAATTAATCTACCTCACTATTTTACTGTTTCAGTCTGAGTCTGGTTTCATGCATAGAGATCATAATTTCGTGGGTGGGAATATCGGATCACTTCTTTTGCCATAGACAATATATTATGCTGAAAGTTGTACGGCGTGGAATGGAACGGCGCGGCGTGGAAGGTGGCCACCATAGAGTAAAGTAATTTATGAAGTGGAGGATACTTAGTCTGTGTGCAAGAAGCTTATAGGTAAAAAATGGAGACAACACTCTAAATACCTAAGTGAAGCCGACTGTGGTCGGACGCTCTCTTTCTAAATACATACATATGAGAAAGAAAACACATATCACTGTCTCGTTCTTATGTATGTATTTAGAAAGAGAGTGTCCGACCACAGTCGGTTTCACGTAGGTATTCAGAGTGTTGCCTCCACTTTTATCTATAAACTTCTTGTCTGTGTGGCCTCCGTACCCAGTACATTACCTGTGGATATCTCTAAGGTGGATAAGGCTGGGCGCAAACGTCCGGTTTCCTGATTCGGAATTCAGTTTCGGAATTCAGATTCGGAAACCTGAATGCAAGCATTTCATACAAAATGTTCTCACTAGCGCACACGTGCTTAAATTTTCCGTTCTGAAACCCGGACGGAAAATTTAAGTACGTGTGCGCTGGAGAGAACATTTTGTATGAAATGCGTGCATTCGGGGTCTCCGAATCTGAATTCCGAAACTGAATTCCGAATCAGGAAACCGGACGTATGCGGCCTGCCTCATAATGATCATTACTTACTCCTCAACTTACTCTATGGCAACAGACAGGTGACATGACATGTGGCAACAATGTATGGCAGAAACTATACTAGGTAGTTAAATTAATCGTTTTAGTCGAGTATTCAATCACTTAACTATATCTTTTCATACAGGTTTATTCAATATAAGATTTTATAAATTATAGATATGTAACTGATTTTATAACTGTACACGTAAAACTTAATTTATCTAAAGGTAACCCGCGAAATTCAAATTTTCCAACTAATTTTTTGCAATACGTAGCTTAGGTTGTCGGTTGATCGAAACACAGAGGACATTTTATTTGGATCGAAATATCATTCATGACAGTGACGAGTAGTATATTTACTCATTAAAATTGTATTGTAAGTAAATACATTTTTTTAAGAAAGTAATTAAGTATGCTGGTTCAAATATAAGCTGAAGAGAGTTGTACACTTGTACCTATTGAGTATTGATGATTCTGGACCAAATGTAACTTTAACCCTTTGACCGCCAAGGACGCATTAAAGCGTCATTCAATAACTTGATCGAGACGCCAATGACGTCTTTAAGCGTTCATCGCACTTCAACTTGTAATAACAAATAAAACTTTTTTTCACTAGCCAATCGTACGATAAATGATTTGTAATACGGTCGCGGCGTCGGGGGCAAGATAGATGAAATTTTACATGGCGGTCAAAGGGTTAACTTGGACACTTTATCTACCCTTACCTCAATTTAATTAAGATCGCATTCTGAACGCCGCCGCCTACATTTGAATCGTTTCATAGATTTTCCTAATTTTTACTAAATTACACTTTGCAGGTACGTGATGTACAGACGCCAGCACATCAACCTACTACAATCTGTCAGATTTCTTTAATAGATTTTCAACTTTATCACTAAAGGATAAGGTTCAAAGTTGATTGGGAAAATTTGACAGTTTCGGGTAGGTTGATGTGCTGGCGTCTGTACCTTCGTGGAGCAAACTCTATACAGGCTGAAATTTTAATTACCGTTTTTGTTTTTCAGGGGTCATTGTACTCATCATTATGAACTACTTTATGGGACCAAACCCGAAATTGTGAAAAAATCAGCTGTTCCCTACATTTCTGTTCGCATAACTCGACAAAATGTAGGGAACAGCTGATTTTTTTTTCGCGATTTCATGTTTGGTCCCATAAAACTTCACTCTGTAGAGTAAGTAGCTTCGGTCAAGATTGAAATAATATTGGTAAGCAATTAAGTAACTGAAGTAATAATGATAAATAAATATAAATAATGTAACTAAAGCACAATACTCTGCCATGTAAAGGATCCACGACCTCTATGCTAATGATATATGATTTTATTTATGTGTGTAGGATTGTACAAACAGTTTTGCAGTCAATCATAGTATTTTAAAAACTAGATGAGGTCGGTTTTTCCTATCTGACTAGTCTGAGAAGAAAGGCCGAAACAAATTCAGAGTCACAGTCTCTAGTCCAGATATAATCTTGATCAGATCATGTGAAGATCATGTAGATTGATGTCTGAAATGGTCTTTTGAAGAACCACACTGATAGTGATTTGAGTGGAGCTGCACAGTAAGAGCGGCTTCGCACTACATCCGATCCGAATCCGAATTAAAGATCCGACTTCAATCCGAATTGGGAATGTTCTAAATTCGGACGGATAGAGTTCGGATCTAGTGCGCAACCCCTCATACAAATAGGACTATGGTCACTTCGGAAGTTCGGACCGACATTAATTCTCGGTTTCGGTCGGATCGGATGTACCTAGTGCGAAACCGCTCGCTCTAAGGGGCCGTCTCCACGAGCGAGAGAATCGCAGCGATATTATCGTTGTGCCACGTATTTCTATACACTCTCTTAGAACGTGTCTCCACACAGCGATATCATCGCGGCGAAAATTTGATGGCACGGCGGCGAGACTATCGCCGCGATTCTCTCGCTCGTGGAGACGGCCCCTAAGTGCACGCATTTGTCAATGATCGTGCAGCTCACAATGATTGTTGAACATGGTACAATTATCTTAACTCAAACTCGGTAAGTACTTGTTATGTAATACCTAGGTACTTTTTTAACATCTTTGAGTGACATGGGACTATTTTACGATAGGTACTGTTTGAGTTCCGATATCTTTGAAGAATGATTAAATTGTTCTACCTAGTATTACGAACCTATATTATCGCCAGGCGCGGTCGCAGCCCAAGATTTTGGGGGGGGTCATCATGGTTGCCGAGGAATATTTTAAGGGAGGTTCATCTCCTCGTAGGTCTAGTGGTCGCAAGCGTTACTGCTGAGCATGAGGTCCTAGCTGGGTTCGATTCCTAGGTCGGGTAAAGTATTAATGGGTTTTGCCATCAGAAATTTCTCAGAAGCAGCCTGGAGTCTGGATTTGTGCCCGGTTGGCGGCAATAGGCTCGCTCTCTATGACATTTCACTTAATAACTGGCGAAATGTGGGTGTATGTACTATGTGAAGGTAGACTACCCCAGCCCAACCCTTTGGGGATTAAAGGGGTGATGACATGTTAAGGTTCATGTACATCTCCAGCTCCACATTACTTATGCTATTCAGGGACGCAGCTTTTACATTTGTTACTTAAATGCTGCCAAATTCGTTGTATGTATTAGAATGACAGATTGTGCAGGGTGGGGAGAGCGAGCGAAGCGAGCTCGAAAATTTTTACAACCCGCCTCTATTTAATTAGGTTTTGTTTTATATTTTTAAGTAGAAATAGGGGTTACATTGTCGACTTGTGCAGGCAAGCTCAAGCAGCTAGAAGAAACTAAAATGCAAGAGCGAGCGAAGCGAGCTCGAATATTTTTCACACTCCTGGTTCGATTTTCTTTCGAATTTCGATCATTCCAAAAGGACTAGGAAATACTTGCTTTGTCGACTTTTGAAGAAAAGCTCAAGAACCAACTTCAATTGCAAGAACGAGCGTAGCGAGCCTCAAAATTTTAGCACCCCACCTTGAATAGTCTCTGTTTTCTTCCACCCATCATACAAAAAGAGAACTTACTTTATCGAATTATGACGAAAAGCTTAAACTCGTTTTACAGCTGTTTAGGTTTTGGAATCTGGCCTTACCTAAGCCTTTCAACCTTACGTACGAGCGGGGTGCCCAATATCCCGACTTTCCTTCGCTCGCTTTTAAAGAAAAATATTTTTAGGCGCGTTAGAAAACCCACAGTCATTTCATAGTTTTAAGTTTTTACTTCAGTCGGCAGTCCCCATGTCTGCCGATGTTCTTAATGTTTTCGTGGCTCATGTAAAGTTTTAAGTTTAATAAGGCAAGTAAATCATTCAGACTCTTGACAGCTTGAATGATTTTGGGGGGGGTCATGACCCCCACGACCCCCCCCCCCTCGGACCGCGCATGATTATCGCTCTAAAAACTCGTTTGTACTGGTAAAAGCCGCCACCATTATCTAGGTACAGTGTATTAGCATAGATTTTAGAGATTTTATTTTATTTGAATTGTAGCAAATTTTATTTTATTATGTTGTATTTATGCGTGTCTGGGTGTTATTTTCGTGAAATAAATGAATTTAATTAATAATTAGCTTTACAAGATATTTTAGAGATAATTTTTCATATTTCGTATCTGGGTACATCTATCAAGCAGGTAGGTACTTAATAATTACAGTGTTGGGCGTAGGTAATTAATTTACTTTTGTAATTTAATTACTAAATTAATGAAAAGTAACTGAATTACTTTAGTTAAAATTACATGTAATAGAAATTACTGTTATTCAGTCACAAGTAATTCTAATTACATTAGTTTGTAATTCAAATGACTCAATTACAGCTGTTTACGGGTAACATTGCGGGTAACATACAAAACCACCTAAACTGTGCGGTTGTTCGCTTGCTGCGCGCATGCAGCACAACACGCGTACAAATAACATTGCAGTGTTCCATTTAACCAAAAATAATCCAATCAAGGGATGCATTTATAATGCACGAGTAAAACACCCACGTGTCCATTACAAATACTTTTTTTAAATGATTAAGTTTAGGTGACCTTATAATTAAAAAAATTAAAATTCATTCTGAAACGTAACTGTCCAAGACATTTATTTTACATAAATATATTTTGATAGAGCATCTTTGGGCCCATATTTTCCAGTTTTTTTTTTGGAAAATCACCTCCGGGTACCTACTGAGTAGGTAATAATTGTTTTAGAGTTTCGTTTTTATTTTTTTTTGTTCTCCCTAAAAACTCAAAATTGCGACTTGACACTAGCACAGAAATATTGCTCGTAACAAAACCTGATAAAAAAATCACGTCGCATTATCACGGTTTCGCCGGTTTTGGCGGTCATGCCCTGTTGAGAGATTATTCTCATATTCTACAATGATTAGTTTACCAAAATCTCACAAAATTTCTGATCAAATGTTTGAACAAAGAGTAGTGTTAAAGTCTAATTTAAAGTAAATAACTTTTTTTAAATTAATAATCACATTTGATGAATCATTCATCGTTTTATTTAACTTGCTACCTCAACTTTAAAAGAAATTATATACATAAGTAATTGAGTAATTGCAAATAACAATTACAATAATTGTAATTGTTAGTTGAATTACTTTTCAATAATTTCAAGCAATTTGTAATTGAAGTCGCCAATTACAATTTGTAATGTAATTGTTAATTTATAGTTAATTCCTACATTTGCCCAACACTGCTTAATTATACAGTGTGGCGATTATGTTATCACATTAATTGAAACCACGTATTCTACATCACGTATTTTAAATATACACAATTAAATATTTTCATAACAATTAACATTCTAGCCGTGGTACCTAATATGAAAATCATAAAAATGAATCGCCCAAATGTATGTATGTACGCGCATAAGTTCCGAACGATTGCACCAAATTGGATCACTCCTGTTTTGTTGTCAGGACAAGGTTTGTATGAAAGAAAATTTCGGAAATTCGATTTTTTTTTAAATTTACTATTTTTGTAAAATTGTTTATTTTATTTTTTTAACAGACTAATAACAACTTTTAATAATCGCTGTGATAACCTAATCGCCTATCTGTATTATTAAAATCGTAGCGGAGTGAAAACTGTACATAGCATTTTTCAAAGTAATTTTTACGAGGTCTGGAAACGACTTAAGTATGCCGAAAATATAGTTTTTAGAATTTTGTGTGTTTGTCTGGTGTTCCATCCACCATCACACAAATATGCTACTCCTACTGGATAGATTTTACTCATATTTTGCAGAGATGTTCTTTAAAAGTCTGGTCAGACTGTAGGTTATCTATATATATAAAAATGAAACCCGTTTTCCGTTGTCACGACATAACATGAAAACGGCTGGACCGATTTCGATGAAATTTGGTATAGAGATAGTTTGAGTCCCGGGAAAGGACATAGGATAGTTTTTATCCCGATATTCCCACGGGATCGACATTTACGCGGGTGAAACCGCGGGGCGCAGCTAGTAATTTATATAAACTATCACGCTCGCGCTATTTACGAGTACTATAGCACAGATAATATAGTACTCTACGGCTATAGTGTTTGCTATAGGGGATGCATGTTCGTATTCTTCTCCGCAAATTGTAAAAAAGTTAGGATATTGCAGATACTTAGCTACCGATTTAACTTTTTAATTGATTATCATCACGCTACACCTTTATGGAGCTAAGCAGTCAATCATGATAACGGGGCAATAAGGAAAATGGTAGAGGCGACTGTCCTTACTTTTTTGAAAAAATATTACCTACTTATCTGAATTCACAGATTTTGAAAAAAAAAATACAGTGCAAGAATATGGGCAATTAAAAAAAAAAAATCTTTTTTTGATGCCAGTTGATCCTGTTTCTTATAAGGAATAAAAAACTCTAGGGACCAATTGAGGTTTGAGTACAAGAAAGTCAGAAATCGCAAAAAACTTCACATACATTTCGTAGAAAATGAGATTGAGATGAGAGAACACAATATAAGTACCAGTGTATGACACGGACCAGTCGAATTATTCCATTACTTCACTGGGCTGATTATGGAACAAATATACAGGGTGTCCCTGGAAGTATGGATCAAATCGAATAGGTACGTGGGCAAGGTCATTTCCAAACGTTTTAGCAAAAAAAAAAAAACAAAAAAACTAAAAAAAAAAAAAAACAAAAAAAATATACTAAAAAAAAGAGAAGATATACTTATCGAATTCGTGAAAACTATCAGGGCTATAAACTTATTTTTTTTAGATAGCCCTGATAGTATTTTTTTATGATTATTTTCTTTGAGCACTGAACGGAGCGATTGAAAAAAAAAATCGGTCATAACTTTCGAACCGTAAAAACATTCACTGACATTCTCAGGATTAAAAAGTTTGGAAATGACCTTGCCCACGCCCCTATTCGATTTGATCCATACTTCCAGGGACACCCTGTATAGAAGATAGTTACAGCCTAATAAATGATTATAGTCAGTAGTAGTCAGTAGTACTCCACTGACTCCAAATTCAATTTACACTAGGTAAATATCGGGTCAGCACTGACTTGTCTCGAGTTTGGAGTCAGTTACTTATCCTGTCTAAATCAGCCTTTAGGTCATGTAGTCCCCTAACAACGAAAAACTTCGCAGGAAATGGGAAATATCTTCTGAAGGCTGCGGGTGTCGACCTCAGGACGAGTTTTTTTTTAAATATTTATACGACTACCTTCAACATGATCGGAGCCTTTGTCTGTCTGTTTATTTTTGATACTAGTCATCACATTATTGTCTCTCGTACTTTTATTCCACATACTATATCTTTCTTACATTTACTTATACATTCACACTAATCCAAGCTTAAGTCTATTTTACAGTTTATATATTACTAGCTGCGCCCCGCGGTTTCACCCGCGTAAATGTCGATCTCGTGGGAATATCGGGATAAAAACTATCCTATGTCCTTTCCCGGGACTCAAACTATCTCTATACCAAATTTCATCGAATTCGGTCCAGCCGTTTTCATGTTATGTCGTGACAACGGAAAACGGGTTTCATTTTTATATATATAGATTTGTTTCTTGCATATTCTTATACTATTTTACTTTTCCATATCTCTTTACTGTCTTACAAATACGGGGGAGCATTTCTTATTTTTGTTCTTACTTAATCACCTGTACCCTCAGGACGAGTTCCTTCTTACATGGACAACTACACATACGTCGCTTGCTCCCGCGTCACCAGTCCTGACTTTCTGTATAATCTGGCTGCTGAGATCAAAACAACAAACGTATAGTACATACATATACAGGAAAGTTTTATGAAAAGGTGGCTGTCATTTTATAATATTACTAGCTGCTGCCCGCGACGTCGTCTGCCTGAAGGCTCTACAGCACCAAAAATACCTAAGATGCCAGTGTCGCTGTAGCATTATAAGTAAACAACTTTTAAAATAGCATTAAAATATAAGTTTTTTTTGCAAGCGAAGCAAGTGAAGAGAGTTATATGGGAGTCCTGCTGAGTTCAGTGTGGTGTGGGGGATGTGACTGAAGGAAATAGAGAAAACAATGCAGGAATACATTCCAGGACACAAAAGAGTAAAAATACGTACAAAGGCATCATACCTTAAAACACTTCCCTATAAACAACGTTGGTAGTTATGCTGCCAGGAGCCAAAATGTAAAGAGAGTCAGGACTGGTGACGCGGGAGCAAGCGACGTACAGTTGTCCGTGTGAGAAGCAACTCGTCCTGAGGTCGACACCCGCTGCCCTCAGTGTCTGCCTCTATTGATGGTTATCGCGAAGCAAACACTCACGGGGAACTGTACGCGCTTGAACTGGAACGGGAAGATATGAGGTATGAGGGGAATGCGTGGTATAAATACTGCCTCGCCAACGCCACCACCCGTAATAATTTCTGCCTCAATGGTGTGTCTGTAGAGCGAAATGACTTTAGGGTGGGTCCCGTTACACAACTTCAGAGGAGATAGGTTCCGAAGAAGCATAATCGGGACACCGACCTTCAGCTTGATGGTATGCGCTGGAAGTCCACTTGCTGACAGGGAGTTCAGAAATTCCACGGGATAATGTGTGGCGTCATCTTGCTCGACAACAGTGTTTATCGAGGTGTAGACCACTTCATTCTCCTCAATTTCCGAGAGAATGCATTCGTTAATTGCTGCAGCCTGATCATTTTTGGACGTCAAAATGGCCCGCTCACACACCCAAGAATTCTGCAGGTGCAGTATACGATAGATGTCCCCGTACACACAGCAAATGAGTTCTTCTAAGCTGGATACCACTCTACCGAGAGACTCTGGAAGCACCACCTGTCCACCTCTCTCTTCTGGTAGAGTGCCTTCGCCAAGATTTAGAAGGACATTGGAGAATTCTTGAGCACGTGCATTGCCGCCGAGCCGAGCTCTCATATTAATGGTCAAGCGCAGCGTACGAACTCGTGACCACAACGAAGATAGTTTCAACGAAGCATTCACCTCGTCAGCCCTCGATCCCCGTGTCACCACGGGAAGCGTTTGCCGGAAATCGCCACTGAACAGAACAGCTGTGATACGACGCATCAAATGTTCGTTCCTGCGGATGTCTTGCAAGATTCCGTCCACGGCCTCAACTGCCTTCCTATTGGCCATCGTACACTCATCCCATACGATCAAAGAGCAATCCTTGAGCACGTGTCCCTTATCGCTGTTACGTGACACACCACAAACAGGCGTTTCGGCGCTCTCTAAATCGATAGGAATTTTAAACATGGCATGTGCTGTCTTGCCACTCGGAAGCAGTGTGGCAGCGATTCCCGACGACGCTACAGCAATAGCAATTTTGCCTTGCCTGCTGACCTCTGCAAGTATGCAAGTGGTAACAAATGTTTTTCCTGTTCCACCAGACGCATTCCAAGAAAAACATTTGACCCTGGTTTTTTCCCAACGCTTTCAAGGACGGTGTCATAAATTTGTTTTTGCTCTGAAGAGAACAAAGCGACATGGTCATTTCGCCCGGATCGTAATTTGTCTCAGCGTTATACTCCCGATTTACACGGTCTTGATGCGGTGATCATTGGGGAGCTGGTAACCCATATTCGATCAGTGGATTGCCGCCGATAGAAATGACCACATCTTGAAGTGAACTGAGACAGGTGTTCAGCACGCGTTCATCAGTTACTCCGACTTCGTCTCCAGTAGAAACATAACTTTTTTGTAATACTTAACACCGCATTTTTTTTTTTATTGTCGTCCTCAACTCTGCTCAACATTTTAAGGGTTTTGTTGGAACTTGAATTTGTCAAAACGAACTATACGATACAACTTTTATGAAGAAAATGCACATTGCCATCTATGAATTTTAAGAATAACTAACTACTAACCTCGCCAACATGATCAAAGAACAATGTCAGATGTCCATAGTAACTTTGGCTCAATATTAATTTGTCATGGACAGTGAAAATTCTTACGTTTTTTTGTGTAGTTTAATGTGAAAAGCTTTTCTGTAATATCCACTTTTACACTGAACTTCTAAAGAAGAAGTTATTCAGACATTTTAAATTGGAGGTTATTGTTGCTCTATCACGCGTCTGATAGCATCTTCTCTTTCTGAACTGTTATTTAAGGCGTGAGACTTTACACGATGCAATGAATGACCGCAACCAATACAAAGATTTCGATGCACAATTGATTCAGTTGGCGCATAGCTACTTGTTGGATTACTTGTTTGTTTAATAAATAACCAACAGTAATGACAAACAACACTGACATTTGGAATCTAAAACCAACAAAATACGGTTGTGTTGCAAATTAACATTTAGCTTAGTTAAAACAGTTGACATTCTATTAATAAAAATCGTACTTTACCTCAGAAAGTGAAGTCCATTGCCGTAACAATGAATGGACATCGTCAGATTCAAGTAAATGCCGTTCCATCCGGAACACATTTATACCACAATTAATACAACGTAGTTGATGGTACATTGTTACAAAATGTGTGGTATGAATATAACACAATAAGTCTATAAAGCAAACGCAGATGAATTTGAGAAGGAACCAAACGTACACAACCACATAGAAAAACACCGACAACAACAACATGTTTGAACTGGCGCGCGCGATTTTGACAGAACTGCAAGTTTTTTTTTTTTAATGGCGAACTGCTGGTTGCCATTACAAGGCGATTAAGTTATCGAATACAGATCAGGAAAATCGATTTCTTGAATTTCGTTCTAATATTCTTTAAAAAATAATAAATGTATTTTAATAAACACGACGAACGTATTATTTAGATAAAAAATAATAATTAAAGACAATTGTGAGGTGGTAAATAAAAACTAAAGAGTAAATCGCTTTAATTATTTAGAATAATCGATTACAGTGGCAGAATAGGTAACTACCTGACACTTTTATTTAAAAAAAAGTAAAACCTAGAATTCAAGAACACGATTAGTAAAATGATTACTTATTAAAATGATTTTCTTTTCGAACAGTTCTCGAAAAGAAATAAATATTTTTTTAGAAGTTGGAATTTTATATTTAAATTGTTGTAGGTAAAAACTTCGTGTCCGTGTGAATTTAGTTTTAAAAGTTGTGTGAGCCGAAATCTGACATTGTTCTTTAAATTATTAATTTCCAAAAAGTGTCAACATGTAACTTGATTTGATTTTTATGAAAACTCATAGATGGCGCTGCTTCAAAATTTTCTTTATACTACTAAAATTCATTAAACTATGTTTTTTCTGCCCAAGTTACTTAAATGGCGTAGTTTTTATAGTGTAAAGCTAGATAATAGCATGGCTTACTGAAAAACAACATTTAAATATGCGTCGTTAGATTACACGCTGTCACAGAATGCGTAAGAAAAATAAATATTCACAGCTCCTCCCCCATAGGTGATAGCGTGATAATATGTAGCCTATATGTTGACCCGACCTCTTAGTAATATTCATGCAAAATTTGAAGTAAATCCATGCAGTACTTTTTGAGTTTATCCCGGACATACAGACAAACAGACAAACAGACAAAAATTCTAAAAACTATATTTTTGGCTTCGATATCGATTGTAGATCACGCCCCAAGTATTCTTTTAAAAAAATATTCAATGTACCGTTTTGACTTTCCTACGATTTTATTATATGTATAGATATAGATGTGCTCTTACGACTCCACGCGAACTAAGTCGCGGGCAGAAGCTAGTTTCTGAATAATATGATCCCACGCATTTCCTGATTTAGCTGATGGGTTTCTGAGCGGATTCAAAGTGATGTTTTTCTTTCTGTTCACAGTCACTCTGAAAAAAAAAAGACGGGTTGCACTCCGGGAGTGCCGGCAGAAGTGAAAACTTGAATATTAACGTTGAAATAAATCAACTATAAATTGAATTAATATAACTCATTTTCTTTCGCTATTTCTTCGTTACTTTTTTCATTACCTAATAGATGCACTTTGTTCAATTTCCATATTTTAAACACTTTATATACACGAATTTTACGAATACACAGCAGTGTGGCCACTACACAGACGGTCGAGCCATCAGTTGTCACCATCCATGGATGCGCGTGACACGCTGTAACATAAACACACACGAACATTCGCGCAAGCGCCCTGCGCCACCTAAACGAAACAGCAAGCATACATTTTCGCCGCGCCGTAGAAAGAAAGGGGGATACTTCCTCTCCTACGCCGCGCCGGCTGTCTACTCTCCATCCGTCTTACGAATTTTCGATCAGGGTCACGTGTCCTGACGGTCACGTGTCCTGACGCGAGTTTAACATTTTTTACCCATTACAAAAAAAGTGTACAACGCCGCTAAAGAAGTTTTCATTTCAAAAAACATCCCCAGAAAGATGTTTTTTGAAGTGAAAACTTCTAATCCACTGATTTTCACAAGCATATCTTTCTAGGGAGATTAAGCTGTACTACCTACTTATCTATCTAAGTATACTTACCACAGTTACCACAATGTATGTACACGGTAGGTACTTGTTTGGTATGCCATAAGCCATAATGAAGTCTATCGTTATTGCCTGACTGACACTGAAAAATTACAGATATCCCAGCAAGAGTAAGTATGCGCTTGGGCAATCATTGTCTATCTTCGAAAATAGAAACGCTAGAATAGGTGTTATTGTTACTATGACCTATTTTGTATTAGCATGTTTACAAAATGTGATTAACAACTATAAACATTTCCCAAAAAACTACATTGCCTTACTACGATATAAGCAAACCACAGATATAGGTAGATAGACATAGATAACGCAAGTAGGTATCACGATCTGTATGAAAACCAAGCGAGCCATTTTTTGACTACCTACTATGACGTCAATCGATTTGATTTTCCCATCATTAAATAGTGCTTTTAGTGATGGGAAAATCAAATCGATTTAAAGATTAGCCGCGTGCGGTGAGCGTGAGTAATTGTGTACAGTAAAGAATTATTAGAATTGTTTAAATCGTTTTATTAATCGATTTTGAGACAGAGTAATGAGATAGACAGAGGAATGAGATATAAACAGAGGAAAATAAAATTCCTAATCTTCTTAGTAGGCAGTTAGGGATTTATATTTTTGCAAAATTGTTAGTATTTCCCTAATTTTCTTGTAATTGTTGTAGACTGTCAAAATGTCAGAAACAAAGAAAAAATCCACAGATATAGATACAAAATCATTCCTCTGTTTCCAAAATCGATTCTCGAGAATCGATTGGTGTTGCATAGCATGAACAGCACTAATCGCTAAAATGGACAGAAAAATGATAAAAGCGCCTGTACTACGAAACCGAAGTTGTTCGATATCCATCACCTGTTAAAACAAAACATCGCATCAACCGCTTCAAGTAAAAGCGGCAATGTAATACGAATATGCAGCTTACTTTTGACGACCTATGTTTTTCTCAAATTTAGTATTACCAGGTATTACTGTGCGTATTAGATTCAAAATTATTGATTTTAAAATTAATTACGCATAATAATTAATCAAAAAATGACTTACAGATGGAAGGAAACGTTTACTTTATTTTTTCTCACTAGATTTGAACTGTTTTTACAATTTATAACAGCGCGTTTTTTAACTGACGTCCGACTAGCGCGGCCACACCGATACGACTGAGCCCGAAAGTGGCGGCTTATGATTCTGCAGCATAAGCTGGGCACGCGAAGTAGTTACTCTTGCGTTATCTATGTCTTTCTATATCTGTGGTACGAACAGAGTAGGTAGGTAACCTTATAGGTAACCCAGAGAGAGAAAAATTCATACAAACAGAAGCTTTGCCTTTGTTAGGGGATACTCTGTGGCGACGTTCGTACTCATTCGAATGTGGACACGAAGATTATCGAAGGACATACATTTTCTGGTTTAACTGTACCTGCACTACTAGGTAGGTACTTAGGTCTAATCCGGCCGTTCCCGCTCTAGGCAACTACTTACTAGTTTTATTTATTTGACGCGCACTATAACGGTTATTTGTATTTATACACATTTTCATCTGACCTGTAGGTACCTACCCATTAATTGAATCATTAATAAGTACTTAGTATTTTTTTTCAATTCTACATATTTTAGTAATGTACTTACCTATTATTAATTTATTATTAATGATTTAAGTAATTATTCTGTGACTATAAAATCATCGACGAAAAGCCTCACTTATGTACGCCAGACTTTGAGAAAAACCAAATTGATGAATAAGAGTAAAAACAAAATGTGACTAAGTACGCCAACATTTCCCAGTGTACCGAAAACATTTAACTCATGGTTGCAAGTTTAAAAGATAAATTTTCCAAAATTTAGCGTTAGTATTAAACAAGTTTCCAAAAAGTGCCTTGAAAAGCTCACTATACAGATACCTACCGTAATTCTGTAGTTAAATCGCCTAAAATACCTACATAGCAAAACTGTTAAAAAAGTTCAAGCTCCACCTGATTCATTTTTTTTTAATTAGTCTAGATGGTTAAATAGGTAATTAATATAAAAGTTCTTAATTTTTACGTATATAATAACTTTATAACATTTTATTTTGATTTTTTAAGATTAGTACAATTATTCATAAACATTTAAAAGTTTTAGGCATTTCAAATGTAAACGTAGAACATAAAACGATATCATTGTTAATTTGGTGCCTCAAAAATCGTGATAGCACTTTCAATAACCGTTATAGCGTTTATTTCATTTCACTTTTCTTTACCCTCCTAAGTCCTACTCCTACCTCCGACTTCTAAGCTAGACGCGGAACGAGGGGTGAACGATTAGGAAAAACATGTCGCGTTCTTCAACGCTGTTATGCCCGGGCCACACCGACGGGAAACCCCGATAATTATCGCGATGACGGGCGTTAATCGTAGGTGCAGCCACAACGTATCGCGATAATTATCGGTGTTTCCCGTTGGTGTGGCCCGGGCATTAACGAGTGGAACAAAACATTCCCAGTCGTTTATAGTGTTAACGACGGGGTATTACCTAACGAGCGGGAACGACCCGTTTAATATTATTTAGTATGTCATCATAATCTTCGGACAGAGTTCCGTAGACACTACAAACATGTGAGTAGGGGAACCGGGGGGAAAGCTGAGGGAAAGCCTAAGAGAAAAAACGATAAGTAGGTAACTAACGATAAACTAGTTTTAAGATTACGTAAGAATAGATTTGACTTTTTGAGCTGGCCAAAAATCAGACCAGAATGGCCGGAAACAAACATACCTCTCACCTCACATCGTGCGAGGTGAGGTGACTGATGTTTCTTTGCCTTGCCTGCCAATTCGGGCGTGTCTACTCCCGCGCCTCAGATAGTATAACAAGCTGCTATGAATAGTATTTTTCATGTTATGGGGATGAGCGGCATTAGCTGGTGGTACCATTCCCCCTACTTCCCCTACATATACTATAGCTGCAGTAAAATGATAGCTTATGTGTTACCACTTTGTAACGAAATTTACATAGCGATGTGACAAAAGAATCGATTCATTCAATTAACATTCAGTTCAAAATCGATTAAAAAAGGATAGTATATCTATACTTATAATAAATCTGTAGAGAGGTCAATTCTGCGTTTATTACCGTTGGATCCCGTTTTTTGATCCCGTTTTTTAGGTATTACCGATGGATCCCGTTTGCTATTTCCGTTGAATCCCATATTATAACAACATGTGTACATTTCAGAAGAAAAGTGATTTACCTTTATCAAACACTAAAAAGAGATTATTTTTAGTGGGTTACCCGGAACCGAACTAGTTAGATTAGGTTAATAATTAAAAAAAAAACAATGTTAGGTTAGGTTAGGTTTAAACTGTGACCCCTACGCACGAGCCGAGCGAGCGAAGCGAGCGGTGCCGCGGCAGCGGCCGGCGAGTGCCAGAAACGACTAGATTATATAGAAAATGAGTTGTTTGTGAAATAAATAGTATACGAAACGTTGGTTGTAAACTAAAAATTTGTCAATGGAGTTTTGGTGAAACATTAGTGAACCCCTCATTTTATTATAAACAATTTTGTTGTTGAAAGTACCCGCATTCATATTTTTTTAAGCATTCGGGATCCAACGGAAATACTTTTCGGGATTCAACGACAATAAAACGTAATTATCTTGCATTTTTTAAATTCGGGATCCAACGGAAATACATAATAATGTTTTGCGGGATCCAACGCCAAAAATATTAAAATGGGATTCAAAAACGGGATCCAACGGTAATAAATCCAATTCTGTACATGAAATATATTTTCAAAATAACTATCAGGGGGTGATTAGTGATCGATACTGATGCCAAAAATGCAATCAGTAAAATTTTTGTCTGTCTGTCTGTCTGTCGGTCTGTATGTTCCTTATAGAAACAAAAACTACTCGACGGATTTTAACGAAACTTGGTACAATTATTCTTCATACTCCTGGGCAGGTTATAGTATACTTTTCATCACGCTACAATCAATAGGAGCAGAGTAGTGAAGGGAAATGTTGGGAAAACGGGAGAAGTTACTCCATTTTTTAAGCTTCCGTCGCGTGTGCAGCCTTAATGGTTAAAGTTACATAGAAATCATGTATGACCGAAATATTCTACATAAAATTGTCTAAAAAATATCCCGCAACAGCATATGTCTATCTTTTATGGTTGACTCACAATAACACGTGTAACTCCTGATAGCTTAGCAGTTCGGAGCATTCTGATTATATTTGTTTACTCTTACGTTTATAATACTCTCACTCATCCCTAATTTAAAAAGTTAACATTAATACCTATTCAATAAAAAAAGAATCATAGAAATCGGTATAGAAACACCAAACTTATACATGAAATAAGCCATCGCGCCGTCGCACGTGAATAATCATGCTATAAGGATTATTTTTGTGTAACGGTTGCCGCGCTCGACACGGGTCGCGGCGGCGCGGGCGGTAGGGTATAAAAAGGCGGGAGGTCCGTCATTCAATATTTGGCTGTTGATGCGTTCAGAGCGTTCGACCTTATTGACAGACAATAATTGATATTGAGAAACCGTGCTTATCAGCGCGACTTTTAGTCTTTAAATAGTTTATTTGAATTTCTTTTGTTGTTATTTTGTAAAATAGGTATGAGTTGTTTTGGTAGTGTTTAAATATTCGTTCAAATTACAAATTATTAAGCGTAGGTACTTTTATTAATTAAAGTAGTTATAGGTACCTATTTATTTTTAAGTGAAGTAGGTATAGGTAGATAGTACCTATTGCACAGGCGTTTCAGCTTTATTTTATTTCTTTTTTGTTGTGAGTTGTATATATTTCTGGGTATGATTCTATTAGAATATTTTAGTGTAAATAGTCATTAAGATTTTAAGTGTAAGGTAGCTAAAGTTAGGACCTTTAACGTAGGTTATTTTGTTAGGTAACTGACAGCCTTTTCGTTACCGTAGATTATTACACAATGCCACCTAAAAAACCATTATCTTTATCTCGAACTTCGAGTAAAGCTAAGAGAATGAGAATTACGCGATCTCAAGAATCGGCAGAGGAAAGAGCAAATCGGTTAAACTCATAAGAGTTAGAGCCTCAACTTCTCGAGCCAATGTCATAAACGATTTTTCAAAATTCCACCCCTGTCGGGGTGAAAAGCAGGGATAGAGTTTATTTGAAAAATCTGATTCCTTTGTTCTATAAACTTAAAAATTGGCCCGAATACTTATTTATCTAAATTAATTATAAAGATCATACCAACATACATTTTCGAAACTTTTAGAGGAAAGTACGAATTTCGCGCGGACGAAGTCGCGGGCAGAAGCTAGTATTTAATAAAATCCTTAGGTTCATATGAAATTGGCGTTTTATATGGAAAAAGCAGAACGATTTTTTAAAATGAAATGATGTATTTAATCAATCAAACCATCTGTGTTACAAATCTTGGGGCGGTTTTGACCGTTTATTACCGTTAGATCCCGTTTTTTGATCCCGTTTTTTAGGTATTACCGATGGATCCCGTTTGCTATTTCCGTTGAATCCCATATTATAACAACATGTGTACATTTCAGAAGAAAAGTGATTTACCTTTATCAAACACTAAAAAGAGATTATTTTTAGTGGGTTACCCGGAACCGAACTAGTTAGATTAGGTTAATTATTAAAAAAAAAACAATGTTAGGTTAGGTTAGGTTAAAACTGTGACCCCTACGCACGAGCCGAGCGAGCGAAGCGAGCGGTGCCGCGGCAGCGGCCGGCGAGTGCCAGAAACGACTAGATTATATAGAAAATGAGTTGTTTGTGAAATAAATAGTATACGAAACGTTGGTTGTAAACTAAAAATTTGTCAATGGAGTTTTGGTGAAACATTAGTGAACCCCTCATTTTATTATAAACAATTTTGTTGTTGAAAGTACCCGCATTCATATTTTTTTAAGCATTCGGGATCCAACGGAAATACTTTTCGGGATTCAACGACAATAAAACGTAATTATCTTGCATTTTTAAAATTCGGGATCCAACGGAAATACATAATAATGTTTTGCGGGATCCAACGCCAAAAATATTAAAATGGGATTCAAAAACGGGATCCAACGGTAATAAATCGTTTTGACTGCTTCATCGGAATTGAACTTTTTATCCTTGCAAGAAACTATGCAAATTCCGGAAAAAGTGGTAAGTAATCTATTGGAGCAAGGTCCAGGGAGTATGGTGGGTGTCGGGAGACATTTCAATCGCAGGATTTTTAGAGTAAAAAATGAAACAAAAATAATATACCTATATATTTTCTTGTTACAATCTTTCCGGAGTAGTAAGGCTATTGTCCTTATTAAATCTACTTCTGCGTTTGGCTTGAATTTAGGTAGAATTCCAGCGCACCTCTCCTCAAAACTTTTCAGCCTATATTTCGACACGATTTTTGGGAGTAAAAGATTGACAATTTTTTAATACGACTAGATAAACGATCAAAATGACTTCGTGTTTTTTTATGATCGGGTAAAGTTGTTATTTATACCTTGTTTTGAACTAGGTATAAATAATCTAGACTGTGAATGAAACTAGAACATATTCTTTTATGCGATCAATAGATATAAAGAATATTTTGATTGTTTAATCAAAATTGGTAAATTTCGAATACTTATCCGGGTCCTAAAACGATGTTTCATTGCGTCAGTACTATAATACATTCTGTGATTGCGTTGTAACGACATCACTAGTAGACATAGAGTGGTAGGTAATAATTTTTTTCGAAATTACAGTAAGAAAAATGTCATTTTACTGCAGCTAATTAGAAGTCCCACGGTAGATGTTAATCTATAATGACGCCAATCGAACCGTCTGTTGTTTCGCCTTGTACTTATAATCCCGATAAAATTGTTGTTGGAACTGTTAAAAACATGTTCAAAACCAAATGGAACCTGTACAAATACGTACACACATGAGTAAAGAATGGGAAAACTATTTAGGTACTTATCTACCTATCTACTCCATTGAGCACACATTATTATTATTATGTAACTAACGAGCTAAATGCACCTATTCAACTAAGTAAGTACTTACAAATTACTTTACAAAGATCAGAAGTCAGAGTTTATCAAAGATTATAATGAATTGCGATAGATTAGATTAGATCTACTCGTAGAGACTAAATAGATGTCATTTTTACAAACTCTATAGAAGGATCACTTGGAAAAACTTAATAGGGTTTAGTATATAGAGATTCCTAAATTAGAGACTTGATGTACTTAACTACCTAACCGTATTTTAATATTATTACTTAGAGCAGAATAATACATACAAAGTAGCAAACAAGTTTTTGCTATTAGATACGTATTAGGTACGTATGTACCACAGGGTAGCGATGAGGAACTAATCATTGACTCGATTTTGTTGTCAGAAAAATAAATTTTTATTTATTTTTGCCATCATTTTTACAGATCATAGTTAAAACGCAAAAGCAATGCTCAACTAAAATAAAACAATAACCAATAGTGTTAATGCAACCAGTAACATGTATAGAAATCTAAGTATATTTATGTATCTGATTAAGTCTTGGCCCTTCACAAGATCATGTTCATAGTCACATCAAAATGTCAAGAACACACGCTCAGGTGGGTTCAGGTGGCGTTGTCGCGGTGTTTTCGCGTTTAATTTCGATTATAGACAAAAAGTATTTCTCGCAATTTTCTCTGCGTTTTCCCAAAGTTATGCTTATTTTAAGAAAGCCGCAGCCATCTACATATAAGTATATATAAAACTTGAAGTCCTGACTGAGTGATATATCAACGCACAGCCTAAACAGCTGGTCCTAGAGACATGAAATTTGGAGGGTGTGTTCTTTGTGAAGAGTAGGTATCCACTAAGAAAGGGTTTTTCGAAATTTCACCCCTAAAAGGGTGAATGGGGGAGGGTAAAATTTCACGCGGACGAAGTCGCGGGCAGAAGCTAGTGTTTTATATCATTTCAATCGTTTTGTGAACTGTACCAGATAAGTTCTTAAACGAGCCGACCTGCGGTAGTAAAATTTCCACGCGATGGAATGATATATCCGTGTCGAGTACCTACACGTAAAAAAATGTTTGAGGTCAGTTAGAATAACAAAACTAAAATCGCTGTGATGGGTCGAAGCGCTCGCAGCGGTGCCTCTCACCAGACTGCAGCGAGAGGTGCCTTGACACAATAGTGGTGGTAACTAGCGAGCCATTCATGCTACGACTGCGGATGCAAACTCAGTGTAGTGTCGACAACTAGCGAGTGTTGCAGCTCACGTCGCTGCCGTTTGCAAAAGCCGTCATATTCGCCAAACGTCGGTTGTGAATACCATCCAAGTAAGTCTAGTGAATTTATATTTCTTCACATACTTTATGGTGAATTTGTATTATTTCCTGCTTTGCGCCATTGCTGTTCTGCACACGTACCTACCTGCGATTGTTTTAGTTACGTACTATAAACCCCCAAATAGAAATAAATATATGAACCTTGTGTTTTTAACTATTATTAATTCAGTAATTAATCATTATTTTGATGCTTGGATGGTTGTATAATTTGATGCAAAAATTCGTGGTTTATTATTTCGTTTTATTGTATAAGCACTGTACTCAGAAAATATAATTCACATCTACCTTGTTCTTTACTGGTTAGTTTAATATTTTGTGTTTACTAATGGTTGTCATGGCCGAAATACGGTCTGCAGGTCTATCTATTATATAGTAGCCTGTATAAATATACTTATTTCGTAACATGTTGTTTTTCTATAAAAAAATAATGGAATAAGTTAGTTTACCTAAATTTTAATAGGTAGATACATATAATGATTGATTATACTAGTTTACGGATTTGTTTAATACGTTCTAAGCTACGAATAAAATAATATTACTTACTTATTCGTGGGTTCTAAGATGTGGACAAAAAAATTGTGTACCTATAAAAACATAAGATTTAAAACATTATTTATGTAGATTACTTATGCCCAGTCAGCTACAAGTCCTAGAAAAACATAAAAGGTATCTACTTGTAGAATTTTTCATGCTACAATACCTAGAAATTGTATTTACAGAAACACAGTAACCAATTAAAAGTGATTAAGTACTTATTAGATGAAACAATTATTTTATTATGAAGGTACAGACGCCAGCACATCAACCTACTACAATCTATCAAATTTCTTTAATCGATTTCCAACTTTATTACAAGAGCATAAGGTTCAAAGTTGATTGGGAAAATGTGACAGTTTCGGGTAGGTTGATGTGCTGGTGTCTGTATCTATATATCGCATTTCTCAGTAGCAGTCTGGATTTATGCCCGGTTGATGGTAATAGGCTCGCCCCTGTACACTGTACTATAAGATAGGTACCTATTATAGTGCAGTGTACAGGGGGAGCCTACTTACACCTCTGCCTAAGGCCGAGGCTACATTAGGCCGCGACGCGACCTGCGATACATGAGCGATTAAAACAAATGAATGAATGCTCACGTATATGGCTAGACCCTACATCAAATGATCGAACTTTGATTTCTTTATGCGATAGGAACAACATTACTGTAATCACGACATCGGCTATATCAACATACGAGTATCAGCGAAATTGAAGCGAATTTATTAGAAAATTTTTCACTTGCACGACTAGTTCAATAGTGCTATTAAGGCTTGAGTTCACCAACATTCTAACCACCGGTTAGGTATTTAAACAGTTGGTTTAAATCTTTCCTAAGGAAATTTTAAATATAGAACTGATTAAATATTTAATCAGTTGATTTAAATGTTGGTGAACACAAGGCTAAATATGCGTGTGGCTACATTATGCGTATAGTAAACCTCGATGGATGATTTGATAGCATGTGTACTGTAGCCACGTCATCGCCGAATATACGCCGTATGTTCACTTATAATGTAGCCATACTATGTTTATTTCGTTTCGATCTTCCAGTCGCATCGCAAATCGCTGCCTACTGTATAGCCTCAGCCTAAAGCTGCCTGTCCATTAACGCGAAGCGGAGAAACGGAGAAATATTAACCAATAGAAAATGACATTTAAATTTTATGCAATTCTGTTGGTAAATATTTCTCCGTTTCTCCGCTCCGCAGGAAACTGAAACGATTTACCCACAGTCGTTTGGCCCATGAACCGTTGGTCAATATTATCTTTAACCCATGAACGTTTCATCCAAAGAACTTTTCACCCATGAACGTTTCGCCAACATAACTCTACGTCAGTGAATGCTTAACCAACAGAACGTTTTGACCAATAACTTTTCACCCAAAGAACAATTTACCCATGTCAAATAGAACTTAGGATGCAAGAGCGACCGAAGCGAGCTCGGGACTTGGGGCACCCCGAATCGGACAGGTTAGGTTCGAAGGGGATGACGGCGACTCAAGTGAGCGAGCAAAACCAGCGAAGGGCACCCCGAGGTTAGGTTACTTTCCCCCCCGGTGGGTTCCCGCATTGTCGAGGCGGGGGGGCTCAGTAGCCGTGGCTTGGACACCCACGGTGAAGCGAAGTGGAACCCGAGGAGGGGCCGCTCGTCAGGGCTTTTGCCGGTAAGCCGACGACGTAGCGGCCAAGAAGTAGGTTGCGGTGCCGCTTGAGCGACATCGCAGCTGAGGCGGGCCGCGATGTCGTATCGGAGGCATCGCGGCTGAGGGTTGGAGGCCGCGGCGGGAGAGGAGTGCCGGTATTGCGGTGCGCCGCTCTCCCTACCTTCCGCGGCCTTGACGGGGTCGCTACCGTCTGATGGCGGACGCGGTGGGGCCGCAGAGGAAGAGGAGTGTTGGTATGACGTTGGCCGCTCTCCCTATCCTCTGCGGCCGAAAATTGGCAGGCGGCGGGGCCAATGACCTGACCCGTCGCAGGGGGACCAAGGGTGCCCAGACACGGGGTCGTCTGGCGCCCATGTGCTGGTTTGGTCCCTGGGGTGGTCACGGCGTGCTATGTGTTCTAGTGCGCCGGAGATGGGGAATACTCCCCAGAGAAGGGTCCGGTGACGGACAGCCGCGGCGGGTTCACGGATGAGTGCTAACGCGTGCCCGTGTTCCCGCCGTAAGCGGCAGAGGAGGACACCGTGGAGTTTTAGTGGGTTGGAGTCCCACATAACTGCACTATCTCCCCGTGGTAGTGCAGAATGCATGAGCATTTCTCCACGTAAAAAAAAAAAGGTTAGGTTACTTTAAACCATTTTCACAGAAATAGGGGCCCCGCGAAGCGGGGCTCCGTCGACTTTCACCTTTCCCGGTGTCTGTTGGCCTTGTCCTTTGGGTGAAAAGTTATTGGTCAAAACGTTCTGTTGGTTAAGCATTCACTGACGTAGAGTTATGTTGGCGAAACGTTCATGGGTGAAAAGTTCTTTGGATGAAACGTTCATGGGTTAAAGATAATATTGACCAACGGTTCATGGGAAAACGACTGTGGGTAAATCGTTTCAGTTTCCTTACTCGCGAGGGTAATATTATAATAAGTCCTACAATATTATATTACACTATTATTATAAAGTATAAGTATAATAATATTAGTAGGATTATACTAGCTGCGCCCCGCGGTTTTACTCGCGTAAATGTCGATCCCGTGGGAATATCGGGATAAAAAGTACCCTATATGTTAATTATACAGGGTGTTAGCTACCTCCATATAAAATTTATCAAAATTGGTCCAGCCGTTTGAGCGTGAAGAAGTAACAAACATACACACACACTCACAAACTGTCGCCTTTACAGGGTGTTACGGAAAGGGTATATCAATACAAACGGGTTGAAGAGTGTATCTGGTCTAGAATCTCTGTACAAAATTTCAGCTCAAAAGCAGTAACTTTGAAAATGCTTAATATTTTTTTATTTCGATAGTTTATTAAATTGAAATCATAACAAACGTGTCACCGCACTACGAGGGTCATTATCCATTATCTGTAGTGTGTCTGTGCGCCTAGTACACGCACATCACGCCGCCGCGCGCCAGTGCAGCGCCGTGATGTCGAAATAAAAAAATATTAAGCATTTTCAAAGTTAATGCTTTTGAGCTGAAATTTTGTACAGAGATTCTAGACAAGATACACTCTTCAACCCGTTTGTATTGATATACCCTTTCCGTAACACCCTGTATAATATTAGTGTGATTATAAACCTTTCTTAGTGATCGATGTTATAAACGCGAAAGTTTGTGAGGATGGATAGATGTTTGTTACTCTTTCACGCAAAAACTCCTGAACGCATTTGGATGAAATTAGGCACACAGATAGTTTATAACCGGAATTACTAGATAGGATACTTTTTAGTACAATAAAAACCCTTCTTGGAAGCGTGATGTTATGCTATGTTATTGTTGCTCTTTATCTGAACTTAATATTTTAAGTAAGTTCTCTAAGTCCTAATTTCAGGTAGTCTGTTTCCTGGAAGTATATTTTTCAGAAGAAAAGAAGTTTTTATAAAGTAGGTAATGGAAAATGTTTAGTTGTATTGTTGATACAATATCTCTCTGGTAGTTTTTAACTCATAATTTGTACAAGTAGGTACCTTCTTAATAAAGGGTGTTTTTGCGGAGTTTCTTGTTCATTGTAATTTTTCACATTTAATAGTTATGAAGCAAGAACAACGTTTAGTTGATCCTTAGTTTAGTTTTCATTAATTAATGTTAGTTGTTATAGGTAACTGGGTAACTCGTAAACGAATTTTATTTTTAACTCCCTTGGTCGATTTTCGAAAAATTTGAAGAATTTTCCATTTGCCTAGATGTCCGAATGTAAGACGAGTCTGAAGTCTTGTTTTCTACCACAATTTCTCACATATTTAAATAATTCCAAACATAATTATTATTTATACCTACATCTAAACGCGTTTTGTTATGTTACGATTTTTCGCTTTATCGGAAGGTAATAATTTTCATTCAAGCGTATCGTAATTAGTTTCGTTTTATATTCGTTTGCCATAATACACGCAACTTGAAGTTTATAGGTCTGCGCATGCTAAAATTAATCAAGGTCTTGGTGGGCAAAGAAATAATGTGATCAAGTTGCGAATTGCGAATGCGATCAACCAGCATCACTTTTAAGTACCTATTTGTATAAAACGGTGAATTCAGACAGACAGGACATGATTCTGTACCACACGCTGAATTTTTTCGTATATTATCAAAAAAAAAAACTGCTTTTTCATAAAAGTGCAATACCTCAAAAGGTCAAAATGTATGAAACAGCAAATTTTACATAACGTTTCACAACATGAAGGTAATAGAACCACAGGTAATGTTTGAACTTTAATCTGTCAAGCTCCGCTAATGAGACACAATTGATTTTCTATTGTTTCGTCGCCGATCGGCGAACCGCGCCGCTTGATCGGTTAAGAGGGTATGACGGTTTGTTTGCCACTCTAAGCCAACAGGACTGCCCAACTCGCCTGCCAGGCAAAGCAGAGGTTGCCTCTTTTTAAGTTTCTGTACGCTTTGTCGTTGGCCATTGGGGTATACCTAATTGCGTAACACATTACACACTATTAGTAGAAATTGCAGTTTAACAACATTCATTGCGCAATTTATGTTGATGAGAAGACTAATTTTTCGATCATAATATCCTTCAAATGATAGTGTGTTACGCAATTAGGATGCTGTTTGCCAATTTGTAACCACTTGTGACACTTTTTAATCTATGACCACAGAATACTTAATAGTACCTACTACGTACTATGACTTTACAAAATTTTACCCTATGGATTCGTTTTGGGACAGATTACAATACCAATTTTTTTATTGATCCTTTTTCTTGATGACGAAAATAAGTTTATTGTAATTTCTGTTTCCTGTATCCAGAACTACATAAGTGACGACCGTAGTGCGACCTATATACCTACTTCACGATAAAAACATAAGAAATGTTCCTTCTCAATGCGGTCATGTTTGATTTATTGCTCCATAACTTTGCAATTTTATTTATAGTTGTTTACGTTAGGTACATATTATTATTGGTCATATTCTTTATCTATATGTTAGGTACATGAAACAAAGTCGATTTTCGTGTCTGTCTGTGTGACCGCTTCTATTAGATCTGTCTAAACTAGGATGGCAATGAATTTTGATGCGGATTACCCTTTCATTTAGACCATTTATTCCGGAAGGTTTATGTATACCTAGTATAATAAAAATAAAAAAATAACTCTGATATAGCACGGTATAAACGGTGAAGGAAAACATCGTGAGGAAACCGGCATGTCCTAGAACCAAAAATTAGAAGACATGTGACATCTACTAACCCGTACTGGGCCTGCGTGGTAGATTATTAAAGCCCACTCCCTTTTAATACTTGTATATATACATATATGTATAATTTGTTACCTGCAAATTACCGGGTACAGTCTGATTTTAGGATGAACTAGTTTGGCCAAACCAGTTCTCATTCGCTCGCTCTTGCACCCTATGTCGAAATCCTGTGTAAAGGGTTTAAAGTAACCTAACTAAACCTAACCTCTGGGTGCCCTTCGCTCGCTCTTGCATCCTACGTCGCCTATCGACCGACCGCAACCATGCAACCAGTGTAGGGAGTTCGGCCTAGGCGAAACTAGTTTATCCTAAAACCGGGCATGGCCGGTAACAAACATTTTTTTTCACTTTAACGGACTCAACCAGATAATTTGCAGATTAACAAGTTAATCTGTACTCTAACTGATTTACGCACATTAGCGGTAACATTATACATATAAAGGGAATAGATCAACTTTATCAGAAGAGGCCATGTTGCGTGGGTTTGCGGGCGAGGAGTTGAAAGTATTATGAAAGTCTTTATGAACAATCACAGGATGTCTAATCCAATTATTTAATTAACGAAAATGCATGAATGACATTCCACCAAGTACGTGGGGCGCGAGCGCAATCAATTTACACACAATTGGATATCATAGCACAATTCCTCCAATCAATATCGTCATTTACGATCAACCAACAATTAATGTGAATGTATCCCTCACTTTTCCCTTGTTTTTATAATGGCGGGCCACCTCCCCAGTCCATGGTGTTACGTCAAATTGACAGTTGACATATCTTCTAAAAAAAACAATATTAACCAAAGAGGTTGGCATCACCGAACCAATTCTCTAGACGCGCCGACACATATATACGAATTCAAGGTTGAGAGGTGTTGAGGTGACTACGCTATTTGTTTTGAAAACAACTCTGCAATTTCCTCTTAAATGCATGCCGACTGGTGGCCGTCCTGATATCAAGAGGAAGCGCATTCCAAAGAAGAATGGGCTGAATATGAAAGGAAGATTATGCTTATGTTATAGCATAGATATCTCGATGTTTTGACACGTCGCCATTGAACCCGTGTGATGCTGGGGCGGGTCGCTAGTTTCCTTTTACATTTAGTCAGATCGCAGTACATACCTAGAACATTTGAAGTACGAATGTTTATATTTGCCCAGTCGCAGCAGGTAGTTAAATATCTTTCAAAAGTCCGGGTTCAACGTTCTAATGTTGGGTATTTTGTTGCCCATTAAAACGATAGTAAGTTAGCATCTAAGTACGTTAAAATTATATTGAAAGCAATACATTTACATACACTACAATTTTCTATACATTTGCAATTTTAGATGATTAGATCACCAAAACAATTATATAAATGTGATAGTATTTTTATTTCCATTAATTAGGTATGGTAGAAGAAATCATGTTGTGACCCCAAATAAATTGGGAATAAAGGCAGATGAAGAGAAGAGAGATGATGATAATGATGAGTATCTTTATAACCATTAAGCTATGGATTCTCGACATTCCACATTATCAATATCGCCAGCAGTCAACGACGCGCGTAAGATCTTTCCTCGTCCAGTCACAGAAAGAATCTTTTGCTGGAGCTTCGCAGTCATTGATTTCATCGTAGACTTCCGTTTCACACTTTGTTGTGTGTCCTGAAATCAAAGTGATGATTGATAGGGTGGACTAGCAGCTATAGTAATTAAGTAAAACGTAAATAATACTTGAAAACATTGTGTTTACTTGTATATGTAATTTTTTTATATTTAAGTATGTATATTTACATAATTTAAAAAGCTAACAATCTTAAAATAATAATACACACATCAAAAGTGTCTAGGGATCAAGCATTTTTATGCGGATTTCTTGAGATTGAGATGTGGCTTTGTAATAAATTTATGATTTTATAAATTTATATGGATCCTTTTTGGTGCATTTCATAATTTGAATCAGGAACTGTGAATCAAATTCGAGTAAAAGATGAAAATCAGCTGTCAATATTTTCCCTATAAAAACATACAACGCATTGAAGACATTATTAGTGCTACTGTTTCCCTACTACTGATTAAAACCAACGTTATTATGGAGCGGCGACGTCATTTAAGCAGGGAAGAAATGCTCAGAGCCGTGGGAATGATAGAAGCTGGTTCCCGGCAACGTACTGTGGCTTTAGCTCTGAATACAAGTCAGAGTGTTATCAGTCGACTTTGGACACGTTACCGAAGCACTGGTACCGTGGCTGAGCGCCATGGAGGACGGTATCGCTGCACCACACGGAGACAAGACCGATATATTCAAATCTTAACTCGAAGAGCTCCAACAATAACCGCCATGATGTTAGCCGTGAGGCTTCATCACTCTTCAGGGAACTTAATTAGCGACCAAACAGTCAGAAAACGCTTGCATGAAGTGAACCTTCATTCCCGAAGACCGCTACGGGTACCACCTATAGCAATGCACAATCGTAGGATTCGATATCAATGGGCTCTTGAACACAGAAATTGGGCAGAAGAACAATGGCGTTTCGTGTGCTTTTCTGATGAGTCTCGTTTTGGTATGAGACCGGATACAAGACGTATACGACACTGGAGAACCCCTGGACGCCAACAGCGATTAAAATCCTGCCAGGAAGTCCATCCTTATAGTGGTGGAACCATCATGGTATGGGCGGGTATTTGGATCGGCGGAAGAACTGAGTTGATTTGGATCAGAGGCAACCTCAACGCTCAAATTTATGCTGAGACGATTGTATCAGACGTCATCGTTCCTCTACAAGTGCAAATCGGTCCCTTATTTCAGTTTATGCATGATAATGCACGACCGCACACCGCAAGAGTTGTAAGACAGACTCTCGCCGCAGCTAACATCAATGTCCTGCCCTGGCCTGCTCAGTCGCCAGACTTGAACCCGATTGAGCATGCATGGGATATGCTACAGAGAAGAGCTCTGCCGAATATGGAGGGTATCCAGTCGCAAGAAGACCTTTTTTTGTTGTTGCAACGAACATGGGCGGCCATTCCACAGCGTGATTTGGATGAACTCATTTTGAGTATGCCAAACCGATGTTCTTGTGTTGTTAGTGTTCGCGGTAGAAACACGGATTATTAATTGTTTAAGTTACCCAATAAAATTTTAAAGAAAACTGTTATTTCAGTCTTTTTTTCGAACTTTTGTGTTAGTGGTTCAAATGTCAAAAATCCCTTTATTAGGAAAATGGCAAATTTCTTTATTAATGCAAAGGTGACTTGGTTTATCGTTACTGTGACAAACGAAAACACTTTATTTGATGAATCCTTAAAGAAAATTTTAATTAATATCAATCAGGAGAAAAGTTATTGCAAAAATATATGTTGATCCCTAGACACTTTTGATGTGTGTATGTACAAGTATATAAAAAGGGAGGGAAAATAATCAAAGGGCATCAAAAAATTCGTCCGCATCACTGTCAACGGGAAACGTGCCCAAAAGGCTGGCAGCATTGCCACGTTGTATGGCAATGCTGATTCTTTGGCCAAAAAATAGGCCAGCCCTCTGGTCACGTGATGAGTCGACCAACCGCTTGGCGATGTCTCGGAATACTAAGTGGGCACTCGGGCTCCATGGCCCTAGTGTTTCAACCCCAAACGGCTCAAATATGTAAGTTCCAAAGAGATTGGAGTATTTGCGCCGTTTGAGGTTTTCCGCACCTGCAGCAGCTTTACTTGTATATGAGAAAAATATAATACATAATGACACCACACATCAAAATTAAAAGAACATAATACAAATTCAAATGCTGTGCATCATAGACAAGTATACGTGGACAGCATCACGACCTTCCAATAATGATAAGCATCCAATTTGCAATTGTGTAAGATTACTGAAACCCCGCACTCTAATCGCTTCGCAATGTTTACTTATATCTTTTTCCATCCGTCATTTTGTTATACCTATACAACATGAAAGGAAAAAATAAGGTAAAAGAAAATTTATATTTGAAAACTTTGCCTGCTCAGCAAAAAAAGTAACGCAATGAACCTATTATTTAATTGTCATCACTAAAGGGGTCTCTATTCTGGGGTTGAAGGGTAGGGCCCTTTGTACCTACCTACAGTACGAAAACGCGTCTGTCAACAAGCTTTTTTTTCAGTTTTTTTCTTCCTTGTGCAGCTATTTTGCCTTATTTTTCTGACTACATTCCAAAACCCTATCCTCACTGGTTTGCCTTGTATTGAATGAGGAAGCTGGTGTGACGTCACTCCAGCTAACACACACTAAACGACTCATATTGAAGTTTTTGTGGCAGCAAAATTAAGACTGGGAACTTTGATTGCAGCTATTATGCTTTAAATATTGGCATAAGTAGAATTATTCTATCACATATGAGGAAGCTGGAGACACATTCCATAGTGATCCATATAACAGTGACGACCGTGCCTACACACGGCGAGTAAACCGTAGTTTTTTATGGCAAGAAAAACAAAGGGCCTAATGCGCTTTACGTAAATTACCCCTTAAGGCTGCGTTTCCACCAGTACGTAGCAAGGGATGTGTGTGAATTGTGAAACCAACCAATAGATAACATCGCTTCATTTTTATAGCTTGAACTAAGTTAGCGTTGGTATTGGTTAGTTTTACTCACATCCCTTGCTACGCATCTTCGCTCATTTCTGGTGGAAACGCAGCCTAACCCTCGAATTACGTCGAGTGCGTTACACAACTAGGGAGAGGCTGTTGGTCTTTTTTCCTGTATTTTTTCTTTCATTAAAAGTATGCACTTTTAATAATAGCATTAATCAGCTAAAGCGCAAAGCGGAAAACATGTCTTTTTATAGAAAATATTAAAGTTACAATAATTGCAATGTTTTAAAAATATTTTTTTTAAATCATAATATTATGAGACCGTAATTATTATGACCCAGCAAGTAATAAAATAACTATTGTAGGCACATCTTAAAACACATAATTTATATTTATGATTTAAATAATTGAATGCCAAAGATTTTCTACTGGTTATTATCGATGACCCATATGAGTAAATTTCCCAAAACATAGTGACTAGTTGTTACGAAGGTATACTTAGTAGAGAAGTCAAATAATAGAAAACCATACAAAAACACCACGTACCTAAACACGGCGCACTTTGATTCAAAAGGTCGATTTAGCAAGACAAAAAGTGTTACTGAAATTCTATAATAATAGGTACTAGCAAAAGCGAAACACGCTTTATTTTTAGCATAATTATGTTGTCCCACTGCAGGACAAAGGCCTCCCTTTCTTCATTCCACTCCTCTCTGTCTTGAGCTAGTGTGGACCAATCCTGTCTGCCTGCCGGCGACAAGCTTGTCCCACCATCTTCTTCAGGGTCTGCCTCATGGTCGCTGGACGTTTTCTGGGACCTTTGGCTCATGACTCGTTCGACCGATCTTAAGCTTGGCTGCTTTTTGGATGACGTTAGCGATTTGTGTTTTGAAGCTTGTTATAACTCCATTAGTTATAATTTTGAATACATTTTTCTAATTATAACTTTTACATGATCCGAATTATAATTTTTTTTAATTTATGAATTTAGTAAACCAGTTTCTGGAACCGCTACTTCTGTTGGAAATCGTTCACATAAACATAGCAAGAACGTGAATCTTACTAAGTTTATCTTACACTGACATAAAGTGAAGGAAATCATCATGAGGGAGCCCGTTAGTCCAGCAGTTCCCGGAACCCTAATTAATACCATTATATTTTTTTTTAATTACTCACGTTTGCAGATAGGCTTGACGATGGCACATCTTGTTCAAGTTGTTCAGGATAAAGCTCACTGTGTTCGATGTCTTCCAACTGTTGGCTAGAGGATGAACTGGAGACCTGCAATGGCACGAAACGATAAATACATACATGTCATTATGAATAGGCGTCATAATACAGTCTGTATCAGAAAGGTGTGCTCAAATTTAAGGGTGTGGTAGTGACCATCAAACTGAACAGCTTTCTCCAAGGGACAAACATCGTAATTGCGCAAAGTTTCCGATTCAGTTAGGTCTAGTAGTATAATTTGTAGTTTTGTATGAGACAGCTGATAATGCTTTCCCGTTAGTTTGATAATCTGTACCAAACCCTTAAGTTTGACCACACCCTTCTGATACATTATGTACCTACAATCAAACGAACAGTTAGGTATAGATACAGGCAAAATGTTAATCTTTCCAGTACACGGCAAATTACAATTCAATTTTGTGCTTTATAACTCTTTAAGCTTAAGACAAACTGAAATCTAGTATGTAAAAAAAGACTACCATTTAGCATAATCAAAACATTGTTAAGGGTAGGTCTGTCTACCAATCTCTTTGTTGGATTGTACTTGATGTGAACAAAATGAACCAACCGGAATGAGCGATTTCCTCTTAGATCTATCCATTTCGAATGGTACATGTACAGGCGATTTGTAAATGGGATCGATGCACAGTCTGTTGTCCTCATTGGCATTAAATATGAAGAATGAATTGGCTAAAGGCGGGAGGCACCGCATGAGGATGTGCCCACCGGCCAGTAGGGCGCACACGAGCGCTCCAACCACAGCTATGACAGGAGCATAGCCAAGGTATTCTATGGGTAAACTACACTCGGATTTCCGTTCATCAAACCTAAAAAGGAAAACGTTCATAAGTTTAACAAGTTTATCTTCCCTTGGCAAGTAATGGACTTGAAATGAGGACAAGATAATAATATTGTAAGTGGGCTGTATTTACGGAACACACATTATTTTATGCAACGGATATATCTATGTCTATACGACTTGATGAATCAGGAAGTAAAGTGAACGGTACTTTGTGAGTGATTGTACTAACTATAACTAATGCGAGCGTATCAAACAAACCGAGCACGTGACAATATATAAGTTAGCGAAAAAAGTCCTAAACCTGAGTATTTAGGTAGAAGAGGCCCAGGGTACTATTGTAGTACGTACCCACTGAGATTAGTTAAATTATAACTTAAAGTAAAAGTTTCGATCAAAGTATATTTTATCGTTATGTGTCGAAATGTTCGGTTCCCTACAACATGGTTGAGCTGGATGGTGCTGATCCATGCGTCATGTTCGTGAACGGACGCCGTCGGTTGAGATTGGTCATCTCTTAACTGCCAAGGCTTATTTTTAATCTTATTTCTTGTATTGTTTCTTCATTTGTGTGTTTTTTTACATTGTTCTCACATATAGAGGCAACAAGAATAATGTACCCAGGATTTTGTAATATCTTGATTTAAAAGAGTGTCCATGGAGTTTCTTGCCTGTTCTTCTCCATAGAGATCTACGCTTTGGAATGGGCGACTAGCTTTAACTTTCTGACTAACTGACCGACTACTTAATTTTGACAATTCAACAGTGCCTGTAATGGTTTAATTGAAATAAATGCTTTGAGTTTGAGTTCAACAAGACTATCCAATGTAGGCGCTCGTCGAACGTATGCGCATACCTGTAGCATCATCACCACAGTTATGCGCCTACGTGTACTACGCAGCGAAGCGTAGAGGTCTCGCGACTCTCTACGCCAGCTACGCCTACGCGACCGCTACGCCAAAGCGGCAGCTACGCCGAATCGTAGCGGTTGTAGCGGCTGCTACACCAACGACGTGGCCGCTATCTCTACGCCAACGCAGCTGCTGCCACACCAACTTCTCCCCTACGCGGCCGCTACGGCTAAGTGTCCGCTACACCCGCGCCGCGCCGATGCGCACGTTGCACTGCATCGCGGAAGTCATAAGCCGGGTCCAGACATGTATCATTTGCCCGATCCGATCACCGTATCCGTATCGTCGACGCGTATCATGATCGCATATGTGGACGGGTAATGATACGCGTATCATGATACGCGATCTCGATACGCCGTTATGATACGGCCCGTCCCATGTCGTGTCGGTTTTTGTCCGATCATCAAAGGTGATACAGATACGGACGTGGGTCAGTCTGGACGCGTCACTCGCGACGCTCGGTCGGTTGCACGTGCGCATCATTTTCAGTCCTTGCCGTGAAGTAAAAACAATGAATTGGAACAATGAAAATGTTATTAAATTTATCGAGGCCTATAAAGAAAAGAAACTGAAGAAGAGCAGAAACAGAACTGGGCAATTTGATAGGTACGCGATCATGATTATTGTGAAGATACGGATACGGAGCAAATCAGAGGCGTCCACAACTTGATACGGGGCTTGATACAATACGCAGAAACGGATACGGTGATAGGATCGGGTAAATGATACATGTCTGGACCCGGCTTTAGGAGCTCCACACACTGCACCGCGCTCTGCCGCGGTGAGCAGATAACGCGCCCTCGCGCGTTATTTTTTACATACAAAAAATCACGCCCTCACGCGCGGGAGTTGAATTTGTATGTAAAAAATCACACGCGGGGGCGCGTTATCTGCTCACCGCGGCAGAGCGCGGTGCAGTGTGTGGAGCGCCTTAGAGCTTCGAAGTTATAAGCGTCGTGTTTTAGGCTTGAAATGATGACCATAACGAGATTTTTTGCAGTTTCAGAGATATCCTGATTTTTCATACCTGCTCCATACATTTTTTTCGTAAACACATTATAAGTCTTCAGTTTTCAAGCCAAATTACTTCTTTAACATATTTGACCATACTAAATAGAAACCATTTCAAGCCCAAAAAACTACACTTAAAACTTCGAAGCTCTAGGTCTTCTAATTATGCGACTTCCAACGTGGCCGTTCTAACTCTACGCCCACGTGGTTGCCACACCAACTTGTCCTCTACGCGGCCGCTACGCTGCGCTGAGGCGAAGCGGTTGGCGCTACGTTGGACAAACGCCAAGTGTGAATGAAGACTCTGTCCGGAATGGATCACATTGCGAATTTGCAACATGAGATTATTATTGCTTTTGTCACGTGATCACGAACGACTTCCAGTCTGCAGTCTTACTATTCAGGCGTAAATAATTTTTCCTAAGAACCATCGCCAAGTGCGTTTTGTTAGACCAAAAACGGCACGCTCTACAAACGTAATAGCTTTGGCACAGATCATGATTGAATGATAGCCCAATTGTCATTCATTAAAGGTACTCAATACTCAACCTGAATGCAACCATGATTACATGACAACAGAATAGTAACGGATCTTGAGTAAATTATTAAAGCTATAAATGTTGGAGGAGTTATTCCAAGTATAATATAGGTACGCTTGCTACAGATCAGAGAAACATTTTTGCGCTTAGCAAGGAGATATCTAAGCAGGGTTATGAGAATCGCCTATCAGTTAATTACGGTCAAAGTCAGATATCAGCCAGGACAATTCTGAATTAAAAACATCCAGCCTCTATTGCATGTACTTAAGAAAAGTAGTCTAGCCTGCTATTTGGATCAAAATGTGCACGCAAAGCAAGTTACCGATCGATAAATTATTCACAAATACTCTTCCTCTTCAAACCAGGCATGAATGTTATGTGTTATGCACAGATCGCCGACGTCCCAGGCTACCCGGTGTTCGGGAGGTCGACATCGGTGTGATGAAAGTTTTCGACTAACCAATCAGAGACTCCGCAGTTTTTAATACCATCGCACACGACGCCACTGGTGAAGCAGAAATCTTGTTGATCTATCACACAAAGTGTTTCGTTCCGCAAATTGCATTTACTTGGAGGCTGCAGCCTTGCTGCGGTTGCAGTCACTTGATACAAATCCGCCTGCAAGCAAGTTTCATATTTTAGAAATACCTCAACTTGTGAACGTGTGTGATAGGTGAACGCAAAACATGTTTCTCGCTTAGACAAACCATCCAACCGTTTACAACTGAGAATCATTTGATTGGGGTGTCCTCAAAAAAGGCAAAACATAACAATTAAACATTATCTGGCAATATACCCCCTAAAACTTCATGACGATGTCTATTTATAGAAAAAAACCGGTATTTTATTTTTATCATGGCCAGTGTTTTTTTTTGCGGCAGGTAGGTATTTGGTGGTATTAGGTAGACATGGCGACACATCAAGCTTAAACATTCCCAGTTTTAGCTAACCACGCATTGTACGAGTATAGGTTTTTCGTACAATGGGAAGTCAACTTATACTTGATATCGTCGCTAATCTAACTAACTGACGTATCTGACAATTAGGACTAAGCCGAACTAACTATAGTAATTTGATACATTTTCCAAGTCGAATCTGATATTTGATCATGTATTCCGAACGAAATAAAAACAAAGATCTCACGAAGCTACGACCCACGAAGTGACGTATCTGTTAAAATATTTATACCTAATTAAGGTGAATGGGTAGTTGTAGCCCGCGAAATTCAATTTTTCTTACGTTTTTTGCAATTTTCAGGTCAGTGTCACGTTGTATCTTGATCAAAATATGATTCGCGACTATACCTAACCGGTACGTATTTACAGAATTATAATAATTAGAATCATTAATACATCTTTCTAAGTTAGATTTCTACCGTTAAGAACAAATCTCGTATGGAAAAGGTGTTTATGGTAGAAATCTAACTTAAAGAGATATATTAATGATTCTAATGACTATGATTCTGTAAATACATGTCTATTATAGTCGCGAATCATATTTGGATCAAGATACAACCTGACACTGATCTGCAAATTGCAAAAACTTAAGAAAATTTAAATTTCGCGGTCTACCATGTCGCATTCACCTTAAAACAATATTAACACGATAACAATAGTAGTAATACTGTACTGTAAAATATGCTTCGAATCAGGGGGTCTACTCCCTGAGCACGAAGTCCGTCGTTTCGGCCTTCGTTACGGGCGTTTCCTACTCCCTATGACCTACGGACGGATGATTCGTTCGGGGCCCGAGCGAAGAATGAATGACAACGAGATTTGACTGTTGTCCCTACTCCCGATGTGTTTTTGCCCGTCCGAACAGTTGACCATGACACTGGTTTTGACGGATAGTTATGTCAGTTGACACGACATCAAAATAGTTCTCGTGCTATCGACGAAAGTTACTAAAATAAAAGAATTTCAAACTATGGCTGCTTTTTTAATTATTGAAGAAGCTTTACAGGAAGAGCGGAGGCAACGTTGATTTTATTTATGCTAAAACTTTAGGTTGGCGAGTATTCCCGACTTCATAGGGAACTACTCTCTCGGGAACTAGGCTCACTCGGGAATTATTCGGGGACTTATGTGCGGATTAATACCTCTTTTGCCTCAACACATAGGTACCCCGAAGTGGTGTTGATCCAAGAATGAAGGTAAGGACATATTAAAGATTCTGCAACTTATTGAGCTGTATTACCAATTTGTCCCACCCATTATTTGTTTACTTTTAGATCCTCACCATTTACCGATGCTCGACGGACTTAGTGAAACTTCCCATTGAGTTAAGGGAGTTGCACAGGTTTTCCCATAGCCGTTTTGAGCGAACTCTCCCGTCGGCACCCTTCAATAATCCGCGAGCCAATTCTTGGTTCTCACCCATAAAATCAAGAAGGGCCTCAATTTGCTCGTGAGTTGCTGCAGCGGTTGGGGCCATTTTACACAATTAACCATGGAATGAAAAGCTAATTAGAATACAGAAAACTTCTACGCTAACGAAGCTTATGAACTTTTTTAAAATCACTTCTTTAAATAATCATTTAATGGGTTTGGTTTTTTTTATACAATGAGTAAAACACACTGTGTACAAAATATAAAAATGGCTTTGCGACTGAGAGTCGCGGAGGATCGCCGTTGTACGTCCGTATCCGTTTGCGATCGGAGTTCTCTCTCTCTGGCTACTCGCTAGCAGCTAGGTGCGCTACTCGCTACTCGCTAGATGCACGGGCGGCGGAATGGCACTGCGTAGCAGCCTGTTTTTTTAGAAAAATCCGTGCTATACTTTGACGTTTCATTTGAAAATTTCCTTCAAAAAGTAAACAGGCAAAGGTATCAACAGGATGATGCTGGTTTCCGGACAAAAATAATTAAAATCTATATTTAAAGACATAATAAAAATTATATTTAAAAAAATGTGGTAATTTTCTAACGACAAAAGTATTAATTTTTGTTTAATAAGCTAGAAAACTACAAAATAAGTAAATCGGTAATCGACCGGTAAAATAGCGCAACTCTATTGCTATGAGTCTTTCGTTCACGAATATTGTCTATGATTCCGTTTGAAACTGATGAATCCGAAATCGTTAGGGAGTAGGGTTCAGTCCGACGTATCGGACTACTGTCGGACGGGCTCGTTACTTCGTTGACGGACTTAGGGAGTAGACCCCCAGTTACGTTACTTAGTTAGATTAGCGACGATATGTCGTCGTGCGTACGAAATATCTTTTTGAATAGCTAAGACAACAGCAAAAGCAAAAAAGTGGGTATACGTGATTCGTTATACCACGTGAAATAACACAAAACTGTACAACGTATGCATAAATAACGATTAGGCACACGAGTACACGCGTGAAATTTAGTTTAAACTGACTAAGTATTTATGTATATCACGAAGATCATAATATATGAAATACCAGTTTTACTACTATTTAAAACGCACATTCTATTCGCAGTGAAAACAGAGATTTGTTACTGACCCTCAAGTCACAACCACATCACAACTATGAGTGAGCTCACTTTTATTGTCAACTAGCTTCTGCCCGCGACTTCATCCAGCGCGCGTCGCAACGCGTCGCTCACTCGCGCATTTTTTTGTTTTCGCTTTGTCAACTAGCTTCTTTCTGACGTTTTTTATTTTTGCTTGGCTCTCAAGGGTCATAGCGTGATGTTAAATAAGACTATCCGGCCTTTAAGCCTATAACCTAAAGAATTGGGCTATCAAATGCAAAAATAATTTTACAAATCAGACAGGCAGTTCTAGAAATTACCTAGCTCGTTCAAACAGACTAAAAAACTCTTCAGCTTTATTATTAATACTAGCTTCCCGCGACTTCGTCCGCGTAAATTTTTTTTGCCAACAAGTGCGGTCGGGTTGTTGAGCTCCCTAGATAATGTTGAGCTACACGATGGCGGATGCATGTGTGTCGACTGCTAGGATCGCTTTATTTACTTTACTAGCTGCGCCCCGCGGTTTCACCCGCGTAAATGTCGATCCCGTGGGAATATCGGGATAAAAACTATCCTATGTCCTTTTCCGGGACTCAAACTATCTCTATACCAAATTTCATCTAAATCGGTTCAGGTGGTTTAGGCGTGAAGAAGTAACAAACATATAAACACACACTCACAAACTTTCGCCTTTATAATATTAGTGTGATAATATATGCTAATAATAAAGCTAAAGAGATTTTTAGTATATATATTAATACTAATAATAAAGCTGAAGAGTTTGTTTATTCAAGGTTAATTGGCAGTGTAGATTCAATAATAGTCAAAATACTTAAACCCAACTTTTTGTTTTTTTGGATAGAATATGAAAAATGCAATTAGGTAATTATACATGGTGTCCCTGGAAGTACGGATCAAATCGAATAGGGGCGTGAGCAAGGTCATTTCCCAACCTTTTTAACCCTGAGAATGTCGGTGAATTTTTTTACGGTTCAAAATTTATGAACAATTTTTGTGTTTTGACAATCACTTCGCATAGTGCTCAAAGAAAAAAATCTTAAAAAAAACTATCAGGGCTGTTAATTTATTTTTGTAGATAGTTTTTTTTTAATGACTTTTTCTTTGCAGAGATTGAAAAAAAAAAAAACAAAAATTGGTCATACTCATACCTAACTTTTGAACCGTAAAAAAATCACAGACATTCGCAGGGTTACAAAATTTTGGAAATGACCTTGCCCACGCCAATTATTCGATTTGTTTGATCCATACTTCCAGGGACACCATGTATAATTAATCTGTGATTTTGCTGTCGCAATAGGAATTTGCTTACGTCTATATCCGAGTTGATGCTGCTATTACTCAAAAATCTGAATCGAATTCTTCCTTTGACAGTGATGACGAAGTATGACGATAACATGTCCCTGGATCCTATCAAATCGCAGAGTCGGAGGCACCTGTTCTTCTTGATCACGTTGAAGGCGTCTCCGTTTGCATGGCAGTTCTTGGATATGCTTGTGGGGAACTTTATGACCACGACGAGGAAGACGTTCTGTTCGTGCTGAGTCACTATTTCAATGTTGCATGCGTAGTCTACCTCATTTAATGTACGAAATACCTGCGAAAGAACGGAATCTTTGTGAATCCTTGTGATTGATTTGTTCATTGTTTTAATTAACGTAAATATATAATTTTAATCACCACTGCTCAAAACCAAAAATCCGAAGGCATGTGACATCTACCAACCCGCACTGGGCCCGCGTGGTAGGTACATTATAGCCCACTACATCTAAGTGCGGAAGCCTATGTCCTAGCATTGGAAACACTATAGGCTGATTATACAACTGATAAAGTAGGTACAGACTTACTTACCTCTTTATTCATAAACTTTACTAAAAATTAAGTAATGATTAGCGACTGTTTAGCCATACATTTGGCGTTGACGTTTAAAGGTCGTAGCACACGTATCAACTCGGAAAGGGATCGTAAGCATATCGCCTTTCGCGTCGTCGTCAAACAGTCGTCAACAACGTAAGCACGTAACCAAAGCGGATCAGAAGCTCCGATACGTCGACTCGGCTACGGCTAGGCGACGCCGCGCTTACGGCTCGCCGACCGCTGGTTGACGGCTAGGCGGCACTAGTTCAACGCAACGCAGACCGCGGGAGGGGGGAGGTGGGAGGGGGGAAGCGGGAAGGCTAGGGTACGAAGAACCGTAAGCGCGGGAGCTGCAAGTCGACCACGTATCGCACCGCGGTTCGTGAGCTTGTCCCGAGGCGAGGCGATTACGTTAGGGGCGTCGCCCACACGAGCTAGAGTCGAGAGGGCGCACACGTTTTCTATAGAAATAAATACATACCTATATTTATTCCTATGAAACTCCCTACTGCAACGCACACTAATCTAATAAATAAATATTTATCTAATAAATAAATAATAATTATACCTATAGAAAACGTGCGCCCGCGCCTCGACGCCGCCTCGACCCTAGCTCGTGTGGGCGACGCCCCTTACGATCCCGATTAGTGTGCGTTGCAGTAGGGAGTTTCATACAAATAATACTGAACGGCTCGAGTTGATACGGTGACAATCCTTTTCCGAGTTGATACGTGTGCTTCGACCTTTAACGTCTCTTAACTTTAGGCAACGTTTATGAATAAACCACAAAATACGAAAGTTTTATTGAAATAAGAAAAAATGTCAACTCGAAACTAAAACTGGCTTGACGACTAGGGAAAACTGGCTTCTATAAACGACTACTTTGTTTTGTAGAAAATTACCTTATTATTAGCACGAGGACTCTATAGAAACTCCGACTAAGTATTTATACTACCAAGCAGAAATAAAGATAAAGCTTTATTGCGATGGGTTTGCGGTCATTTTTTTAGGTAGGTATAACGATTACCATTAGGTAGATATTATTTTGTGTATTCTTACTTATTGACTTTGACTTGACATGAATTACTAACAACTACTACAACTTAATATCATAATTATTTTAACTGACAACGCTAAGTGGAAGCGAAGCGTCCGTCGCTGCGTATGTCGTCGTCTTTTTTAGTCATAGTAGGAATGTGATGGATGCAACTCTAGAATAATACAACATTAGTACGGGTATCAATCATAAAATTAGGTCATTCACCTTCTTATACAATATATGTACCACTTCTGGCTCGCTGCATGTACAACCAAATATGTAACTAATAACTTTTATTGCAAATATTTTGAGTGAAAACCAATAAATATACAGGGTGAAATTGAATTCTGGGCATGTTTTTAAGGGGTCATTGTAATCATCATTATGAACAACTTTTACTATGGGACCAAACCTGAAATTGCGAAAAAAAAGTCTGCTCAATCCGTACATTTTGACGAGTTATGTGAACATAAATGCAAGGAACAGCTGATTTTTTTTCGCGAGTTTAGGTTTAATCCCATAGTAAAAGTTGTTCATAATGATGAGTACAATACCCATGAATTTAATTTCACCCTTAATGCGGCAAATGAACTTAGGTATAGTCTGTTCCAAAAGCATTTGATGAAAGTGAAAATAAACCCTGTTCAGGCACAGAATAACTAAGTACTGATTGCGTAAGACATTAACCTGAACTAATTCAGGTTAATGTCTTACGCAATCAGTGCTGGCTTTAGGGGGGGGGGGCTTCCCGGGGCACCAGGTACTACAGGGCGCCGCGCGCGCCAGCTCAGAATACCCATTTTTATCGATCTAAAGGAAAACTAGACTCAGCGTATTAACTTTTATAGACTTATCTCGTAGGAGTGATTATGAATATTCTGTCTAACAAACACGAGCTGCCATTTTGTCGCTTGTCATATCTCTCACCAAATAATGTCGATCGAAATAGAGGCAATAGGCGAGAAATTGCAACTCGTATTAGGCCCCCTGCATTATACAAACTTTTCTTTCTTTGCTTTTTACATACTCGTAAGTTCACAAGCAAATCAAAAACCTTTTTAGAAAACCTGTACGTTATCAATAACTTACCTACGAATTATTTATTTATGTACGAATTCAAAATAAGTTTTTTTAATTGTTTTTGAAGCACCCTAAAAGGGCGCCAAAGGCATGACTCGCCCGGGGCGCCTAGATGGCTAGGCCGGCCCTGTACGCAATCACATCACTCATTTATATACAGTTGCAGTGTAACCTGGCCCTGGACATGTGACAAACCTCTGCTACTGATAATTACAATGAGGTCCCAACACTTTTGCATTGAAATATTTACCTGTAGGTACCATATTAACCCTTTTTATCTGAGAACACATTTGTAGGATTTTTTCGATATTTACCTTCGATATTAAGGGTCGTTGCTCATAAGTAAAATAACTAATAATAATTTAACATTTTGAATACTGCATTTTTAATGAACATTTTCACCAAATGAAATATGGTACCTACATTTCGACCTGTCTTAGCGGGGGCCTCTGTAAATAAGGCAACTGTCATTTAAAACCTGACTATTTGGAAAAAAAATATCAGCTGTTCCCTACATCTATGTTCGCATAATGTTTTTTCGCGATTTCAGTTTTGGTCCCATATTAAAAGTTGTTCATAATGATGAGTACAATCTCCCATTTCGATTTGTCGCATGTTTTCAATTTCAACCTGTAGTTATCTCACGATCCTATAACTTTAATGGTTTTTAAAGTAATTTATTTTTAAATGGCAATGCAACAAGGAAATAGTTTAGTTTCCTGTCTCAAGAGTTATGTGCTCACGTACCTGCCTACATGGTTCCATGATTTAGTACTTAGTTAGTAATTAAGAATACCTTGAACATGTTACGTTTGACATACCATGGTGATGGTGTCTGACATCCCCATGCCGAATGATAGGTCGTAGCGCAGTTGTCCGGAGAAGGCGCAATCGTTGCTGACGTCGATCGGTCGGTAAAGGAGAAGCAAGCCGTGCATTGCTCCGTAAACAACCGAAAAGAAACATATTCCCACGACTATTAAATGTGGCTGTGACATTTTCGGCCATTTCAAAATCTAGATGCCCATGGATGCGAATTTTAATCCAATGAGAATAACTGGGTCAGGGTATATTTCCATTGAAGCAGTGACGTGCAGGAATCAACCAATCATCTTGGTCTGGCACTCAACGGATTTTGGTTCGCTTTGTAATGTATGAAAAAATGAACCGAGCGCTCGGCGCGGGCGGTACCGATAGTGGATGCCGTTCTATATGAATTCAAAAGCAAACCAAAAACCGTTGCTTGCCGTGCGTGCGTTGCGGCCGGTGCGGACCAGATTCATGCCAAGTTTAGAGAGGAAATAAATGAAAAAAATATATAGGCCGACCGCTTAATTGGCTGAGGTAGCTGCGCGATGCGGGAAGGGTGATAGTTGTCACAAGTTGACGAATCACTGAGCTCTCGCATCACGTCACCACACCCCTATCCACATTTGCCACTAACGATATGCGAAAATATTAAGTCGTACTATAAGGATAGATCTATTAAATAATTTCCAGTTTCAAAGCAAGTGTTCTTACTGTATTTTATGATCGACAATGTAGGTACTGGTAGAGGTTCCCTATCCATTTGCATACAATTTTAAGCCCTATTATAACTTAGCATAATTTTGTTTGGCATAATTATATTTTCGCATAATATAATTACGCATAACAGCTTACGCATAATTATTTTAAGCATAATTTCTCTAGTCATAATAATGATTAAGCATAACATTCTAAAGCATAAAATTTAGCATGACCGTTTTATTTCTAACGACGTCAGGTCGACGGAGCCCGGCGTAGCGTAGCGGGGCTCCTATTTCTGTCTGCAGGGTTTAAAGGAACCTAACCAAACCGAACCTCGGGGTGCCCCTGACGTCGTTTAGTATTATGCGAATCAAATGTATGCCAAAACAAATTAGTCTTTAAGATGATTATGCCAACATAAAATGTATGCCTAAAAAAATTATGTTGAAGTATTATGATGCCAAAACAAATTGTGCCAAAATCGTTATGCCGAAGTATATTAGGACAAAGAACATTATGCGAAAAGAAGGGTTCCCACTGGTAGACCATATAACAGCGAATGCGCCAGAATCGCCTTTCAGAAAAGATGAAAAATGTTTTGAGAAGGCAGAAATGCATTTTTTTATCATTAATAAACGCAAATAAGGCGAAGATTCAAACCCTATTGTAATAAGCAACAAAGAACAAGACTTAATTATCTTTTTATTGACATTATTAATTCTTGTCTTATCTTTTCTTTTGTCTGGAGTTTGACATGCAAATAAATGCGATCTTAAGTTCTATTTGCATTTGCTTCAGATGTCGGGTGAAAAAGCCATGGTATTTGCCGATGGAGAACACAAGAACGGTAACGATTATACATACAAGAAAGATTTTCGGACTGCTTTACCACAATTTCTGGCTGTCAGCGCAAAGAACCTGCTTCTTCTAGGTAAGTTTCTTTTACATCACTGTGGTTTATTGTGGTGACTCTTGGCTTTTCCGGGACCGTTTTTAGTTGGTCCTTGAGATTCGGCATGTCCGGGCCTTACCCCCACGTCTTATTTAAAAGCGATCGTCACACAAAAATGTGATCATCGCTTTCATGTGTCACTTATGTACACGAAAGCGAGTAATGTCGGCGGGACAACGCGTTCAGGTTCACCGAACAAAAGTGACACAATATATGAAGGTGATGATGACGTATACGTGCGACGATCGCTTTTAAATACATAGGACGCGGCCAGTTTTCTCCACACTGTTCCATCTCAATCTCAATTAATCAGACTGTATATCGACTTCCAAAATTATGATTTTCTTTCTGAATGCAGTTCTTATTCCGGGTATACATGGATCTTTTTGTATTTGTATCATTGAAAGTTTCGTGTAGTGATTATTTTCTTGTCCCCAAAAAGTTTATTTTTCACCTTTCAAGCAGCATAGACTTTCTAAGATGTCGTCAACAATAAGCAGGATATGTGTCACTTTTAATTTCGTACAATATTGTAGCATTCGCGATCGAAGGCTATTCGGAGATTGCCAGAAACTTTAGTTCAGTTTTTTTGTTTTCGTTTTTATTTATAGTGTTTGTCAGTGTAATCTTGTAAATGTACTTTAATTACATATTGTTTAGGCACACCTACTGTATAAATTAGCTGTACCTACCTCAGTTTTCCGAATAAAATAAAATAGCTAAAGAGCTGTAACAATCCCCCACAAAATATTTTGACCAAACCTCCCTGATTGTTTCAGGATATGGGATGACACTTGGGTTCTCCACAATTCTCATGCCAGCTGTACAAAGCCCGAAAGATGGCGAAGTTTTACATTTAAACAAGTCAGAGATTTCATGGATCAGTAAGTTTGGTATTTGTAATATATAGGTTACGGGCAATTTGATAAGTCCGAGCACTATTAATAATGGCCGGTCTGTATTCATAATGCCCGACTCAATTGGGCAATGTGATTAAAACAGCATGATTAATCACTTTTCCCGGCCATTATGAATAATGCCCACCCTATCTTGGGCAAAGTAATAAAATAGGTGAACTGTAGTGTTTTTGTTTATTAAATGAAATTAAACTTACAAAATTTTCATGAAAAGTTAACAAAAAATAAACTATTGAACATAGTTACCTACTTTTATTTTGACAAAAATATTACTTTTAAGAGTAAACTAAACGCAAGCTCGAACTCACTGGTGGTCATGGCCAAAATCACGCTGTCTAATTTGCCTTCGTGTCTGACGGAGCTAGTATCAGTGATGAGCAGTTAGACGCTAATCTACACGCACAACATCTAGTTCTCACGCACAGAAACACCGTTCCGAACTGATAGGCGCATAAAAATATTTAAAAAGTGCTTTGGAAAATCGAATTCTATGAAAAATCCACTACATAAATCAATCACAAATAAAGTTTCTTGAACTCTTCGATAACTGAGCTTTGTCGGTACGGATTTAATTTTTAATATTTTTCAGTTCTTTTATTACTTATTTACACCCAAAGTTACGTTAAAAATAGCAAGAAAAACGAATCTTTGTTGGCTCATAACTTTTTAAAGGCTTGTTATTTTACAATTCTGCTTCCGTACAGATACAATCAATAATTAGACAAAACGATACAATGTTTAACTTTGGATGTACAATGTCAAACAGTGGAGTAATACTCTCCCGAAATTTGTATGGAAAAAATATCGAATAGTGGCACCTTAAGAACAATAGTTTAAAAATTAGTAAACTGAGAAAAATCAACAGAAATATCTAATAATTAAGGACTGTGCAAGACAGTTATTAAGTTAGAATTATTTATTCTTGCAAGATGAGCTTTTGTGACATTTGGAATTGCAAAGAATGTTTGATTTCTTGGCTACAAGTAGGGAATTATTCATACTGCCCGGTCCAAGTGATAAATTCAAGCTATCTCAAACACTGACTTATTACATGGACCACGGGCCGTCGGGCATTATTAATAATGGCCGGTCAAAGTGATAAACTAATCACTTTGCCCATCGCTCTTGAGCATTATTAATAATGGCCGGTCCTTATTAATAATGCCCGGTTAATCACGTTGCCCGTAACATATACATACGAGTAATCTGCAGTACTACACCAATTACCTACCTATGCAAGAACATTGACATCATTCATCTATTTTTTTTACGATATTTTTGCATAGTAATGAATTTGTTATGCCTTGCATGAACTTCCATGTGTGTTTGTCACGTTTTCAAAAATAAATAACTACGATTGTTGTAACTTGTACGAGTAGCCACAAATGTTGCCATAAGGACTTATCTACTTAAATTATTTTGACAAGCTTATTTTGCGTTATAGATGAGGTTTTTAGGGTTCCGTACCTCAAAAGGAAAAAACCGAACCCTTTTACGATAAATAATACTTATACGACGATACGAAAACTTCATCCGTATAGTCTACTTCTTTAGGTTGTATTATGCCTGGCAATATATTTGATTTCATACAGTTATTATTGAACCTCTCAGTTCTCAGTTGGTGGCCTTGGCTAGCCGAGGCCCGTGAGATGGATAAGTAGCTATAGAGTATTGAAATAGAAGGTACACCTTCAATCCACTCAGCGCAACTATAACATTATCAGTAGCAATGGCTTTTTTTATTTTGACAGTTCAACAACATTCATTGCGTTATTGTCGTTGTTCTGCGGTTGTGTCGTCAAGTTGACGACACAAATTTTTCGAACTTAAGAAGCAATGGATTAACAGTATCCAGGATACTGCTGTATGCTACATGATTCAGATCGTGATTGAAAGCGTGTTACGAAATTAGACATTTAAGTGAGAAATCATGCTCACTTAAATGTCTCACTGATGGTGGCGCGTGTGTTGGATCATTCGGTTCCCTACAAAATGGTTGAGCTGGATGGTGCTGATCCATGCGTCATGTTCGTGAACGGACGCCGTCGGTTGAGACTGGTCATCTCTTAACTGCCAAGGCTTATTTTTAATCTTATTTCTTGTATTGTTTCTTCATTTGTCTGTTTTTTTTACATTGGTCTCACATATAGAAGCAACAAGAATAATGTACCCAGGATTTTGTAATATCTTGATTTAAAAAGAGTGTCCATGGAGTTTCTTGCCCGTTCTTCTCCATAGAGATCTACGCTTTGGAATGGGCACCTAGCTTCAACTTTCTGACCAACTGACCGACTACTTAATTTTGACAATTCAAAGTGCCTGTAATGGTTTAATTGAAATAAATGCTTTGAGTTTGAGGGTGCCAGTCTAAAGATGAAAAACCTCAAGTTTCCTATGTACAAAACAATGCAACGTCACTTACCTACATGGAACTGTCATAAAACATGAACAATATACGTAGAAGCGAAAGTTACTTCACAATACGTTTGTTTATTTCAAAAGGCATTCACTTAATTGAACCTGAACCTGGCACAATAAGCATACTTATATTCAAAGAATTCAATGGTTTTCGCAACAAGTTTCTTTGCAAATTCTCATAGTGTTTTTATTTTTATTTTTGCAGGTTCTATTAACCTCATTATAGTGCCTGTGGGATGTGCCCTATCAGGGGTAGTGACTTCTCCGATAGGCCGTCGGAGGGCGATGCAGATGGTTAATGTACCTTTCTTCATAGCCTGGCTGATTTTCCACTTTTCGACAACTACGGGGCACTTATACGGAGCCCTATTCTTAACCGGATTAGCTGGAGGATTACTAGAAGCACCTGTAAGTATCATGCTCACAATATAATATTACGTGAGTTTTTTTTAGGGTAAGACGCTTAAATTTGTTTCCGCTCATTAGGCTAAGAGCTCGTCGAAGTTACCTACTGTAATATTGTAGTAAAACAGGGAATTGCGTAACGCACTATCAGTAGCAATGGCTTTCATTTTGACAGTTCAACTATACATTCATTGCGTTATTTACTTTGTTGAGCAGATACATTTTTCGAACATACGATGCAGTGGATTAGCAATCTCCTTCAAAATTAATCAGATTGAGATTGATAGTGTGTTACGTGATCAGGGTGTTGCATTCGTGAAAGATAGTTCGCGTATAGTCTTCCATTTTATAAGGCTAAGATGCTATATAAAGCAATTAATTTATTTCTTAAATTTCTCAGGAAAAGTTTAATTAACTACTGCAAGCTTTATTTACCAACTGTTGCTGGTTGTAAATTATTGGCGCGACGCCGGTCAAAAAATAAACAATAAATTATTGTAACTGGGTCGCCAGTTACAATAATAATTACTTATTTTATTTCCAATATAAAAGAGAGTAAACATCTCAAATGGTCCACGAACTTAATTAATGAGTTTGTAGTAATTAATTACTCATTGTGGACATTGTAATGCACTTATCACTTTAGAATGAAATATAGCGGGTTATTGGAAAAACACCAACAACCTCTTAAGAGGTCATTGTACTCATCATTATGAACAACTTCTACTATGGGACCAAACCTGAAATCGCGAAAAAAAATAAGCTGTTCCCTACATTTTGAATGTCTGATTTTTTCCCATATTCAGTGGTGGACTGCGATAGGCTCCAGTCTGGGGCTGCAGTTGAAAGACAATAGAAACTTCTACTGACGTTTAAGCTGATCGTTCTAGGTGCTGACATACGTGGCAGAGATCACACAGCCACACCTTCGAGGTGCTCTCACGGCCACCAGCTCGCTCTGCATCATACTTGGAGTGTTCACGCAGTTCCTCTTCGGAATATTCATGTACTGGAGAACTGTGGCGTTAGTCAACATCGCATTTACGGTAAGTTAAAAAGAAATATCTACTGTTAACTCGTAACCTAACTCAAGGTAAGGTGGTATAATTTTTACACAACACATATTTATTTATTTATTTATTTATATATACTTTATTGTACACCACAAAAATACATAACATGAAATAAACACATTAAACACTACAAAATATATAATGGGCGGCCTTATCGCTTTCTGCGATCTCTTCCAGGCAACCTTGGAATGGACAGTGATTTCCCTGGACATAAAATGGGGCTGTTGTTGGTGCAAATATTATGTATACAATACAATAAAATAGATACACAGATAAATACATATCCAAAATTATAGATACTTAAATATACAGGGTGGTCCAAAAGTCGTGGATCAAACGAAATAGGGAGATAAAGGAAGTCATTTTCGACAAAAAATCTTTCTACAGCATTGTCATAATTCAATTGCCCTAAAAGTTATGAATATTTGTGTATACCGAGTTCTTTTACAATTAGACGAATTTAAAAAAAATGTGATATAAAACAATAAAACAAACGCTGTTGTATTACTACTAGATAATGTATCAGCACTACAAAATTCTATTAGGGCTCTGTGTATCAAATTTCAAGAGCAATTTATTTTTTTCCCAAAATTTTGTAACATTACTAAAAATTATGTCTCACTTTAAAAGCGTTGGAAATGACCTCCTTTATCCCCCTACTTCGTTTGATCCACGACTTTTGGACCACCCTGTATACATACTAAATAATTATAAGCACCGAAAATAAAATAAGACAGTAGATGATAGCAGTTAGGACAAAATCACAACGACAAGTAGTGTTCCTTTACAAGTCTTTTGAACACGTGTAACGACTGCGCGCGTTTTATTTCAACTGGCAACGCATTCCACAAACGAGCGGCCTGGACAGTAAAGGATTTATCAAGAAAAGTTGTGGAATGCGTTGGCATTTTGAGCTTTAAGTTATCTGATGACCTTAACAATTTCGTGTGAGAGTCACAAAGAAACTGAAAACGTTTCTTGAGATAGAGAGGGGTGGAAGGGGAAAAGAGAACATTGTACAAAAGGGAAAGAATATGAGCATTCCGACGAAGGCGAATTGGTAACCACTTGAGCTTCACACGAAATTCGGAAACGTGGTCATATTTGCGCAGACCGAATATGAACCTTATACAAAAATTTTGAAGCCGCTCAAGTTTATCGAGTTGGTCTTGGGTAAGATCAAGGTAGCTGGCATCAGCATAGTCAAGGATGGGTAGAAGAAGTGATTGTGCAAGCGCAATCTTAGTGGCAGTTGGTAGAAAATTACGCAATCTCTTCAAAGACGCAGCGGATGCAAATAGCTTGCGGCTAACTTCCTGTAGCTGGGCAGTCCAAGAGAATTCCTTATCAATAAATATCCCCAAGTTTTTAACTTTGTCACTAAAGGGAATCACTGAGTTGTCAAAAGAAACTTGGGGAAGAGTCGTCCAGTCGATTCTTGAGACCGTCCTAGAACTGCCCACCACTACAACCTGCGTCTTTTTGGGGTTGACCATAAGTCCATATCTCTCGCTCCAGTCGCATATACGGGCCAAATCACGATTAATCGTTAAGATAGCCTCGGACAGATTTCCAAGAGAAGCTCGCGAGTATATTTGTAAATCATCTGCATAAAGATGGTAGGAAAAAATTAGTCCGTCAGAGATTGAGTTAATAAAAACCGCGAAAAGTAAAGGGGATAGAACGCCACCCTGAGGTACACCGGCAGAAGTATTACTCCAGGAAGACAAGGTCTCTCCGATGCAAATACGTTGCCGGCGACCGCACAGGTAACTGCGAAACCAGAGATATGTTAAGAGAACAAAGAATGCCAAGCAAAACATCAAAATCAACAGTATTAAAAGCATTACTGAAACCTAGCAAAGCTAAAACCGTTAGATTACTGTTTTCCATGGCTGACCTTATATCATCCGTAATGTTCAGAAGCGCTGTGGTGGTGCTATGACCAGGACGGAAGCCAGACTGGAAGGGGTTGAGGAGATTATTTTTAGAGAGGAAAGTGCTTAATTGATTGTGGATTAACCGTTCAAGGACTTTGGATAGGAATAGTAAGACGGATATTGGACGGTATTCGGAAAAGGTCGTGGGATTAGACTTTTTAGGTAAAGGAATTATTTGAGCATCTTTCCACGAGCATGGAAAGACACCACTAGATGCCGAAAAATTGAGGATATGACAAATGACGGGTAGGATGACATCCAGCACAGGGACCAACATATTACGGCTGATACAGTCACTTCCTACTGCATTGGAAGTAATCGATAGTATGGTCTGCTTATCATCACATGCGGAGAACTGACCAAAAACAAATGGAGAATAACTGGGAGTCGGAAGAGAAGAAAGATTATTCAGTGTATTCGATTTTATTGTCCTATCAAAATTGGACGAAGCAGTAAAATGATTATTCATTGCATCAATGTCTAAATCTTTCGGGATTGTCTCTTGCCGGGTTTTACCGACCCCCAATGATCTAAGAAATTTCCAAACTTTGGATGCGTCCCCATTTTGGACAGAAGTATGAATGTGGTGGCGATTAGCATTCCTACACACCTTGTTGCAGTGATTACGGATTGAGAGGTATCTTTCCCTGTTAGCGTCATTAGCCCTGCGCTTAAATTTAGACTTCGCCGTAACTTTTTTGAGCATCAGCGTTTTAATATAATTTGTGAGCCACGGCGCCGGCAAATGTTTAACCTTAACTGCTCGAACAGGTGCGTGTTGATCGTAGAGCTCGATAAGCTTCGCCGTAAGAATATCAACTTGCTCATCGACTGAAGCAGAGGCAAACAGAGCAGACCAATCTATATTGCTGGTATCCTTGCAAAGATTATCAACGTTCATGTCACCAAAATTGCGTTGCATGGGAATCTTAGCTTTAGCCTTAGGTGGGCGAATTTTGTATCACATAATACGTTTCGTGATTGTCAATGAATGAAGAGAAGTGCCAATCGAATGGTCGAATCACAGCCATGACCACAGATTACTCCATGACCCCGATGTTATGGTCCGTGGTGCTGTGGATGCACGAATACGTGAAACTGTTACGAAAAACACATAAACTGGTACTTATAGGTGCCTATATAAATATAGATTAAATTCTGTGGTTAAAAGTACGTAGTGTACATTACCCTACCTTAAGTTAATAGGTAGATTGTATAAACTAATGACACAGTAAAATGATATACACAAACTAACATGTGTTTGAACCAGAGTCTTCGTAACTTTCTTAGTTATAGCTCCTTGGCAAATAACCAATGATCCTTACTTTTGTTTGAAGATACTAGCAGTAATCTCCTTGTTCTTCGTGCCGGAGTCTCCGCATTGGCTGGTGTCGAAGAAGCGCTATGATGATGCTAGGAAGGTAGGTACGATCAAACTGACTCATTACTTTAACTTGGCCTGCGGTTGTTCGGTTGATCTTTTGTTCTATTTAAATAATAATTCCTATGATTGATGGTGTTACCTAATTATGAATTTCAGAGCTTGCAATGGCTCCGTGGATGGACAACCCCTAGCGCTGTGGAACATGAACTGAAAGACATACAACATTTATTTAAAAGGGAGCAGAAAGGTTATAATCGCTTACTGTCTTTTCTACTATAACAATTTGTCTAAGGGAGTCTAAAGTAATGGTTTTTGTTTCAGATCTAACTGACGTTGATGAGACAATGTCTGAAAAAATGTCGTATTACATGAGAAAAAGTTTTATGTTGCCATTCCTCCTGGTGACTTTCAGTTTTTTCGTGGGCAATTTTAGTGGCATGCTCGACTTGCTCGTTGTGGGGTAAATAAAATAATAGTGGACTGTATAAGGCTCGGTATATTGCCGATTATATCTACAAGTAACTGCCCGGACAAACATATGTATATGATATTAATAAATCGTTCTAAGTGTCGTCCGTCGCGGTGGGCTCCGAGGAAGCGAGTGCCGCTGGCCGGGCAGGCTCCCCGCGCTGCACCTTCACTCGCTCGCCTGTCGCCTGCGCGTGCCGTCTGCGTGTCTGTTGGGTGCGATTCCCAACATGCTGCCCGGGTTGAAGGGAAGACTTCAAAAATCTGGAAGGGGGCAGATGTTATTAAAGGCCCTCCTTATGGTGCCTCTCTGTGTCTTCATCTCTGCGACTCTGGCTACACCGTCGCTGCCAGGATAAATCTTTGTGACCCTTCCCAAGGACCAAAGAAGAGGAGGAAGAGCTCTATCCTTTATGAGGACAAGAGAGCCTAACTTCAGCTCTGTCTTCGAAGAGCGCCACTTCACCTTCTGCTGCAGTAGAGCAACGTATTCAAGAGAGAAACGCTGCCAGAAGTGCTGTTTGATGTGCTCTATTCTCTTGAAGCGCTCCAGGCGAGTAATATTGCGATCAGAGACCTGTGGATGAGGTATAGCATTAAGTGGCCGTCCAATTAAGAAGTGAGAAGGTGTCAGAGCGGAAAAGTCATGGGGTTCTGAGGAAAGAGGAGTTATAGGACGTGAGTTTAGAACAGCTTCTATTTGAGTGAGGCATGTAGCCATTTCCTCGTAGGTGAGATGAGTGGATTGCAATAACCTTTTAAGATGGTGTTTTGTGGAACGAACAGCTGCCTCGGCTAAGCCGTTGAAGTGGGGACTATACGCAGGTACGAATTTAAATTCTATACCTTCTTGAGATATGTGACTTTCAAGGTCTGATTGTACAAGAAACTTTGATAGCTCATTGTAAGTGCCGACAAAGTTAGTGCCGTTATCGGACGTAATACTTTGCGGTTTCCCCCGACGTGACACGAAACGATTAAGAGCGGCTAAATAAGCTTCACTAGATAGTGCCGTAACGAGCTCGATGTGACAGGCCTTTGTCGAGTTACAGATAAAGATTGCCAAAAATGATTTAATAAGTCTGCAACCTCTGCCTTTCCTGTCCGCTATCATCACTGGCCCTGCGTAATCAACACTACTATGTAAGAAAGGGTACTCTAACTCAGTTCGAGTTGTCGGTAACTGTCCCATAATGGGTTGCACCGATTCCGCTTTGTATCGGCAACATCGAACACACTTATTTACAATGGTTTTGGCTAGGCTTCTGCCACCCAAAGGCCAATAAGTTTGCCTAGCGTTCGCTAGTAAGAGCTGTGGACCAGCATGTAAATATTTTAAATGTAGATGCTCAAAGAGTATCTTAGTAAAATGATGCTTGCTGCACAACAAGATAGGATGCTTTGTATCGTACGTATATGGGGAATTGTCTAATCTACCACCAACACGCAATAAGTTATCGGGGTCTAGAAATGGGGATAATGAAGTAAGTCTATTCTTTTTGTGTAATGTTTTTGCCGTTTTAAGAATAGCATATTCATCAGGAAACATTTCCAATTGAACTTTGTTCAATATTAAATTTAATGAATTTTTAAGTTCGACAACTGAAAGTGGACCAGTACTTTTGTTGGTTTTATTTCTACAATTATGTACAAACCTTTGTAAATATGCTATTGATCTTTGTACATGAATTAAATTAGATCTACTGTTAATCAAACTACTAATAGGATCTACATTAGAAGTACTGTTAGTTACTACAACAGAACAAGAAACCAATTCTGGTAGATCGTGTCTCTCGTTATGATTGGGCATTTTTGGCCAATCACGTTCATCTTTCTTTAAGAAAGTGGGACCAGACCACCACAAGGAAGAACCACTGATGCAATCAGCCTTCAGCCCACGAGAGACAAGGTCCGCCGGATTGTCTTTCGACCGTACGTAGCCCCACACGTGACCCTCTGTGCTCTCTTGAATTTCGTGAATTCGGTTGCGAACGAAATTTTTTAGTTGCAGTGGGGGCGTAGATAACCACCCAAGAACTATGGTCGAGTCACACCAAAACCTACATTTGCTTATCTTTAGAGTAAGAGAGGTTAATACTTTTGTACACAACCTTGCAGCCAACAAGGCTCCGCAAAGCTCCAGACGAGGTATCGTCGTAGGCTTTATCGGCGCTACTCTATTTTTAGAGGTTAAGAGGTGTATCTTTACTAACCCTGATTGATCCACAGAACGAATGTACAGACAAGCGCCGTACGCTCGCTCTGAAGCATCTGAAAAAACATGAATTTCATGAGTTCCTGAGGTATCACTAAGAACCCATCGAGGAATTCTTAAGTGATTCAGAAGGGGTAAAGTGTCAGCAAATGCAAGCCATAAATGTTTGGTGTCTTGTGAGACCTCATCATCCCATGAATATTGATCGATCCACAATCTTTGCATGATGAATTTGGCTTCAACAATACACGGGCCGACGAGTCCCAATGGGTCAAAGATCTGACTTATTACTGAAAGTATGTGACGTTTTGTTACCTTTTTATTTAATGTTATATTAATTGCGAATGACAAAGTGTCCGAATCACAATTCCAATTCAGACCAAGAGTTTTAGACGAGACATCCATGTTAGTTTGTGAAAAGTCTAAAATATTGTCAGCTGTATTACTATAAGAAGGTGCAATTTGATTTAAAATTAATTTATTATTAGATTTGAATTTTCTTAAATTTAATTGCGCTGATTTTAAGGTAGATATGACTCCCTGAGCAATATCGATTGTTTTATCTATAGAATCAGAGCCTCCCAGATAATCGTCAACATAAAAGTCTCTTTGAATTGATTGTTTGACGTCATCATCAGGGGCGCTAGAAGCCAAACTCACCAAACATTTGGTGGCTAAGTAAGGCGCACTTGCCGTGCCATAAGTCACCGTGTTGAGTTTGTATGTTCTTAAAGGCTCTTTAGAATCAGAGCGGAAGATAATTTTTTGTAGAGAGCGTTGAGAAGGCTGAAGTTCAATCGCTCTGTACATTTTTTCAACGTCACCAGTTACAACATATTTATGCTGGCGAAAGCGTAGCAGTATCGAAATGATATCTTCTTGTACAGTCGGGCCAACCATTTGGATGTCATTTAGTGACACACCAGTACTAGTGGTGGCCGACGCATCGAAAACTGTACGAAGCCTGGTAGTTGTACTTGATTCACGGATGACGCCGTGGTGGGGTAAAAAATAGTTATTACCCTGAAGACAGCTCGGCGAAGACTCCTTATCTTCAGTCATGTGACCTAGGCGTTCATACTCTTGCATGAACTCAACATACCTGCTTTTGAAGGCAGGGTCCCTAAGAAACCTACGCTCTAGTGACATGAACCGACACTTTGCCTTTGAAAAGGAATCGCCTAAGACTGAAGGATCTTTTTTCAGTGGCATGGTTACAACAAAGCGTCCGTCGTCTTTACGATAGGTATGTTCCTTAAAGCTCTGCTCACAGGCACGCTCCTCAGGAGATAAGGAGTGCTTGGCTGCAATGGTATCTAATTCCCAAAAACGAGATAAGTCTGGGTCGGCGTCCTCATTTAAAAAATGACAAACGGGAGAAGAAGAGTGTGACTTATGACGGGCAACGTACCCTGACACTAACCAACCCAATTTCGTTTCGTATAACTTAGGCTGATTTTTACCTAAGTCTATAGAATTATTGCATAAGACGGACCAAAATACCTCGGCCCCAAGTAAGATGTCTATAGCTGCCGGTATATTAAATGTTGGGTCAGCTAGACTTATTCCCAATGGAAGAGGAATGTTATCGGTGTTTATAAATGAAGACGGTAAAGCTCTAGTGATCTGAGGTAAAATGTGACAGTCTACAGTAAGTTTACAGTCGTCATCATAGTGGGACATAATCGTAAGGCTGCAAGACTGTGTACAATAAGAAGTATTATTATTTATACCTGTCACGGTGGCGCTCGCACTACGTCGTGACAAACCCAGCTTACCGCACAGTGACTCATCTACGAAGTTGCCCGTACTGCCGTTGTCCAGAAGTACGCGGGCATTGTGCACGTCGCCCTTGCTGTCAACCACTCTCACGATCGCTGTGGAAAGCAAAACATTCGAAGGAGTAGTAAACTGCTGAACATTAGTTGAACCGGCAAAGTTGTTGACGGGAACCACTGGTTCAGGAGACGGAGTTGTTTCTGCCTCATGTAGATGAAGCAGAGTACTATGCCTCTTCTTGCAGTATTTGCAAGGTACGAGATTGCACCTTGATTCTGCGTGCCCAAATCGTAGACAATTAAGGCAGACCTTTGTCTCTTTGGCCTTTTGTATACGAGCTTCAACAGACAGGGCTCTGAAGGCATCACAATTAAATAAAAAATGAGTCTGACTGCACATAGGACATGTTAATTTTCTTTTATTATTATTATTTAATTTTTTGTCTTTATTATTATTCTCATTTGTTTTTTGTTCTGATTTTGTAGCTGTAAGAAGATTAGAATTATGTTTGGAAGTGTCTGCCTGTTGTACTTTATTGATGTTTCTTTTATGTTCTTGCAAAGTTTCTAATAAGTCAGCTCTGTTGCTAAGAAACTTTAAAAAAAAATCTAACGAAGGTGGGTTATCTAAAGTGTTTCGATGTTCTTCCCATTCCCTACGTGTGACACCGTCAAGTTTTTCGGACATCATGTGGATTATGAGGGTATCCCGTAAGTTAAACTCAGTGTCCTGACCTAACGTTGTCAAGGCACGAAGATTTTTATTCGTGACATCAATAAGGTTACGAATAGAAGAACATGATTCACTCTGCATATACTCAACGCTAAATAACGCCCGAACATGATTATTAACGAGCAATCTTTTGTTGTCGTATCTATTACACAACAAATTCCAAGCGGACTCGTAATTCTGAGCTTTAAAATCTAAACTATCTATGACTAGCAACGCACTACCTTTAAGAGACGCACGCAGATAGTGCAATTTATTAACGTTGTCCATGTCCTTTCGCGAATGAATGAGCGAAATGTAAGTGTCTCTAAATTCCAGCCAGTGTTGATAGTTTCCCTGAAAAACTGGTAAATTTATTTTTGGCAACCTAACACAATCGTATTTAAAGCCACCTGCCTGCACATCCGCATCACCCGTTACGTAACCATCTTGTTGACTGCTAGACTGGGGGGGACGAGCGCCGAGCAGACTCCGCGCCGTCGCCACCAGCTTATAATACTGGTTCTCAAACTGCTCGCGCTCCTTGATCTCGTCATCGGGGTTTTCCACCAACAACTCGATGTCACTCTGTAATTTGTCGAAATCCACATATAAGCTATCAAATTTTTTAAACCTAGTTTCCAAATCTATAAGTTGTAAGCTACTAGGTTCGCCGCAACTTTCAAGCATGTGAAGGTAATTGCCAAAAATAGTGAGTTTAGATTTCATACAGCTGCGTTTTCTAACGAGTTTCTCAACTTTTTCGTCAGCCATAGCTTTAAATTCTCAAGCGCTAATTCACAAACAAAGTAATGATAGATAAGAAACCAGTTTATTATATGCGAAGATAAAAAAATGTAGCTAGCTAACTATAGTGCGAACAAAAGAACACCTGACGCGCAAGTGTGTCGTCGAGCGATCAGCTGTTTTAAATAAGCAGCGTAGTAAACGTTAACAGATGGGGAAATATAAAAAAGGTTATGCAGTAGCTTTGTAAGCAGAATAATTGAGTTTTGATAAATGCAAGGCTATGAATAAGAATGGTTTATCTTCAAATGATTTAAAGTGAAAGTAATTGAAAGCACTCACTTAAATTATTGCTATTTAAACTTGAAATAAGAGAAAGAATAGGAAAAGATAATAAGGGACAAATTGGAACGAACTCACTCAATACTTTAACCATCCATAGGATAACCGATGATGTTGCAAGTTCTTCTTTGTCCTTGACGATGACTCGAACTTTCGACGGGTCCAAAGTCCGTTGTACGGCCGACTTCTAGACACTTCTTCTCTGGGCGTGTGCGGGAGCTGTGCGTAGTTTCTTCGACAGGAAATTGACGACTCCTGCAGGAACTGTCGCTGCTGAAGACCGCAGTTGAGGAGCTTCGAGTTTGAAGTTTTCTTCCAAGACCGTTACTTTTTGAAAAATAACCGGCGAGATCCTAGAAGGACCAATGTTCGACTTGCTCGTTGTGGGGTAAATAAAATAATAGTGGACTGTATAAGGCTCGGTATATTGCCGATTATATCTACAAGTAACTGCCCGGACAAACATATGTATATGATATTAATAAATCGTTCTAAGTGTCGTCCGTCGCGGTGGGCTCCGAGGAAGCGAGTGCCGCTGGCCGGGCAGGCTCCCCGCGCTGCACCTTCACTCGCTCGCCTGTCGCCTGCGCGTGCCGTCTGCGTGTCTGTTGGGTGCGATTCCCAACAGTAACCTTACAGGTAAATAAACGTCTAGTTACTCGTATGTTCTTATTCCCGATCCAAATATTTTAACTATCAATAAATACATAGAATCGTTTGCATGGTAGCAAACAAAGTTGCGGGTTATGGCTAGTATCCTATGTACTTATTGATAATTAAAATATTTGGATTATATTTTTTATTATTTATGTTTTATTTGGGGGAGGCCTTTGCCCAGCAGTGGGACAGAATAGGCTAACAAAAAATATATTTTTTTTTAAATTATGTCATTGACTAGCTTCTGCCCGCGACTGCGTCCGTACGACACCGCGTCGCATTGCATCGGCCGCCTGCGCTATTACTTCGTATTCGCTTAGCGTTCTTTCTGACTTCTCTTCTTCTTGCTCGGCTCCTAAGGGTCGCAACGTGATGCTATAGCGTATAAAATAATATATAAACCTTTATCAAGAATTGGGCTATCAAATGCAAAAAGCATTTTTTAAATCCGACTGGTAGTTCCAGAGATTACTGCGTTCAAACAAACAAACAAAAACAAGACTAACTACCTCGCAAGTGCTACTGCCGAGCATGAGGTCCTGGATTCGATTCCCAGGTCAGGCAAAATTTTATTGGGGTTTTCTTTCTGGAATTTCTCAGTAGTAGCTTAGATTTGTCCTCCTGACAATGCAAGCCGTGTCCGGAAGTACCGCTGTCTGAATCAAGCCCTTGATCCAGCTGCCCAACGAGAGCCTCCTCAGGTGTTGGACGAGGCTCTTGGCTATTAACCCATTATTTTAGTTATTTTTAGTCTATGTTATCCCCATAGTTGTACCACTGCAGGGCAAAGGCCTACCTTTCTCCTTTCCACTTCTCTCTGTCTTGAGCTAGTGTGGACCAAACCTGTCTGTAGGCGTCAAGCTCGTCTCATCATCTCCTCCTGGGTCAGTCACGGTGTGGCCGAACCTACTAATGGATCTTTTTATTGCAGACCTACGCAGTGTCTATATTCCAAATGCTGAAGGCGCCTATCGATAAGTACTACGCAACGTTGATTCTTGGCGTGCTGCAGATAGTGGGCGCCGGTATATGCGTACTGCTGGTGCACTACACAGGCAAGCGACCCCTGACTTTCTTCTCCACGGGGGGAGCTGGAGTCTGCTGCATACTTGTTGCGAGTTACGACATTTATATCAAAATGGTAAGAAGACAGCCATTCTGAGAAGGCTGACCGCTTGTGATGTGTAGTAGATAATCAACAACGAAACATTGTTCTGCCAAGTTTATAGCCTGAAGTATCACTAAGATTTTTCCCCTATTCTAAAACTGAGGCTACAGTAGACAGCGACGATGTGACTGGAAGAACGAAACGAGATAAATATGGTATGGTTACATTATAAGCGAAAATCCGGCGTATATTCGGCGATGACGTGGCTATAGTATCTACACATGCTATCAAATCATCCATCGCGGTTTACTATACGCATAATGTAGCCACACCCATATTTAGTAGTACTATTGAACTAGTCGTGCAAGTAAGAAATTTTCTAATAAATTCGCTTCAATTTCGCTGATAGGTATGTTGATGTAGCCGATGCCGTGATTACAGTAATGTTAAGTATTCCTATCACATAAAGAAATCAAAGACCGGTTGTAAGTACGGTGTAGCCATATACGTGAGCATTCATTTATTTGTTTTAATCGCTCATGTGTCGCAGGTCGCGTCGCGGCCTAATGTAGCCTCAGCCTCACTCTTATTGGTTGATTTTTAGGATTAGTTTTTTTGTGGTACCTACTTACTATCCAAAATTCAAGTTTTTATCTAAGCTGTTTGTGTTGTATCAATAGGTACAGTACAAGTCTATTTTTAAACCCTACAGACGTTGTCCTATCAAAATTTGAATAGGTCTTGAGTTCACAAAAATCCTATCGAAAAGAGCACTTTCAGTTTTTCTCGAATTTCCAATTTTTGGGGCAGCTATTCCAATTTTTAACCGACTCAAAAAAGCAGAAGGTTCTCAATCCGGATGTTAATACTCGTATATGTATATTATTTATGTATATTCGGGCATAACTCCGTTATATATAGACGGATTTGCAAAATTCTTTTTCTGCTCGAAAGAGTTTTATGCCGAATTGGTCCGATTTTTGTAAAGTTCTGATGATGAATTTCCGAGACAGACACCGGAACTCTTCAATACTTACTTAAATGCCGGCAAATCAACCCCAGTGCACCCCAATAGAGAGGCGGGCCGCAAACTTAACATCTTTTGGGGTGGGGTGTCCATCGAGCACAGTAACTTCCCTAAATACCATGGTGTTACTCTGGACAGGTCTTTAACATTCAGCAAAAACTGCAAGAACATCAAGCAGAAGGTGCACACTCGCGACAGTCTTCTTCGCCGACTGGTCTCATCGAAGTGGGGTACTTCGCCTGACGTTATGCGGACTACTGGACTGGCGCTGTCTTTTTCTGCGGGAGAATTCGCGTGCCCCGTGTGGAGTCGTTCTGCCCATGCAAAGCTAGTGGATACAGCTTTGAATGAAACGTGCCGGATCATCACTGGTTGCCTAAAACCGACCCCGGTACAAATGCTGTATCCACTAGCAGGAATAGCGCCACCAGTGGTTCGCAGAGCGGTGGCAAGCTCCAGCGAAAGAGCCAAAATGGTCTCCGACACACGACACCCTTTGCACGACAAAACCCTTGTGCCACAAAGGTTGAAAAGCCGAAATAGTTTCTTAAAGTGTGTCGTCCCACTCACTGGCGAACCACCACAAGAAAGACTGAAGCTGTGGCGGGACAGTGCTTCCTTACCCAAACCGTTCGTTCCACCCGCTGAGGACCTCCCACCTGGACATGAGTTACCTTGGGTAACCTGGAAGTCTTTAAACAGACTCCGGACCCAGGTTGGCCGAAGCAAGGAAAACCTGTTCAGATGGAGATTTATAGACGACTCCGCCTTGGAGTGTAAATGTGGTGCTGTTCCACAAACGATGGGACACTTATATCGTGCCCTGCGTGTCCTGTCAGCTGCACGTTACAGGAACTGATGGACGCTAGTGATGGCGCCAAACAAGTGGCCGAATTCTGGGCCGAGTACATTTAGATTGCTATCGACACGCTAAGAAAAAGATAGATTTTTGTTACAAATAAAATGTAATGTTTCGATACCCATATCATAGGATAACAATATTCTTTATCCTCATTATTGTTTAGTTAATATAAAACTTATCACAAAGAAAAACATTTATCGAGTGACATGTTTCTAATCGTTTCAATTCATACCTTTGATAAAATGCATACCCTCCTATAAAATTACAACAACGCGGTCACAAAAACAATGCGGGTAAATTCTAGTCAAGCAGGAAAACAAGGCATTCTTAAATTATACAAGGTTGTACCTACATAAAGTTACTTAACTCATTGTCTTTAATAATTAATAGTCGACGGAGCCCCTCTCCGCGGATTTCTGTCTACAGGGTTTAAAGTAATCTAAAGGCGATTTAGACAGGGTTAGTAACTGTCTCCAAAATGACGGGGGCTCGTCCGCTCGCTTTGCTCGCTTACTCGAGCCCGCGTCATGCCCTTCGAACCTGTCTGAGTCGGGGTGCCTCAAGTCACGAGCTCGCTTCGCTCGCTCTTACATCTCATTGAACTAGAGAACTTATTCTCTAGTTCAATCTTGTGCGTTTCTGGGAATTAGTCTAGCATAACGTCTATTTTTTAATTTGTGTTGAAATAATATACCGTGGAAAAATACACCGAACAAACAATATTCGTTAAAAATTATTCGACTGTTTGATTAGTTTGTTAAATAAAAAAACGTGATTGTAAAATTCATTGAATTGTGTTTCTGTGAAATATGTTTCATTCAAGTAAATAGTCGTTGAAACAATAATATTCGAAATAAAAATACAAGGACCAAATATTATATGAAACATTTTCTGCGAAACGAAATTCTATGAAATTTATGTCTACAAAACAAGGGAACACCGTATAAAACGCGTGTGTATTGATCGTTATACACTCGGCTTCCTTATCGCGAATAATATCGCCTCGAGTATAATGATCAGCATGGCACACATTTGTATCATAATGTACTATTATAAACATTTACAGAACGGTTTTGGTGAAACGATGGAAGTAACGAATGCTACTTTGACTGCCATGAACGCTACGTCAGCTAACATACACGAACAAACGGTAAGGTTCTTCATTTGAGGACTTCTATGTAGGTTCTTGTTAGGGAGGTACACATAGGTACTGGATCTGGTATGTAAGTAGTAGTGTGCAAAAATTAACACGAGTAATGTTGTTGCAATCAATAGGTACCTACCTACTTTGTCAAAAATGTTTAGTCATCTAAAACTTTTTTATTAACTACGTACATCAGGCACAGAACTTGTACCAACTTAGCTTGTTTTATTAATTTATTACTTTAGCACAATGTGTTTGCAGCGGAACCCGTACTCCTGGATGCCCATGACCCTGCTGATGCTTTTAGCTCTTGTTTCCCACACGGGTTTGAGATTGCTACCATGGATTCTCATCGGCGAGGTAAAATATTCATAATCAGTCTATAGGCACATAGGTAATGTTTCCGCTGCTGGGATAGGTACAGGCTTCTTCGTGAGAGACCGTACCTATAGCCCGTAATGCACCACGAAAGCATATCTTTCTACTGTGACGAAAGCCCAGTGCGGGTTGGTGAATGACGCAATCATGTCTTTGAATATTCGGGAAGGACATGCCGGTTCTCTCAAAATGTTTTCCTACTGCTTTTTAAAAAGTAGTGTTTATGAAATAAATAGCGCAAAGTGCATGTCTTCCTGGGTTCGGGTTCATAACAATAAGTAACTTTAAAATTTTTAACTGAAGCTGTTGTGTACCTACATAAAAAAGTCGGTTAAAAACTACAAACCAGCACGTAAAGATCTACGGGAGATGGGAGATAATGACGGGGTCGATAGGAATTTAATATTATTCGTTGACTTATTCCTGGTTTCGTTTTCAGGTGTTCAGTGCAAAGACCCGTTCGGGCGGCGCAGGCGTAGCTAGTGCAATCGGCTACTTATTCGGGTTCCTGACGAATAAGATGTACATAAGCATGGTAGATACTTGGTCAATATGGGGCACCTATGGTTTCTACGGCATTGTTAGGTAAGGCACCTTTGACTTAGTTATTCATGTATTATTTATTGCAACCTGCAACATCGAATCGTATAATTCAGACACTTAGATCTAAAAAGATACATATTTAGGTGCACGTATCCTGCCTGATGTCAAAGCCGAAGTAAAAGAGATGTCGTGTCGGTATCCAAGGCCTCAATAGGTGCTCTTAGATGTACCTACGTGTTGATGAGATTTCGTATTTACTATAAAAATTAAACTCAATCAGATCAAGTTATTTAATTTACTTGTTTATCTACACAGGTAAATCTCGCGACAAGCTTTTATATCATATAAATTGTGTACCTACTTAATGATGTTATAAGTTGATAGAAAAGTTTATTTTATTCTTTTTAGCGCATTTAACTAAAAGCTTGTTTTTAAAAATGGTTTTTACTTTTTATTTATTTTTTACTTTTTAGGTATCGCTGGATAGGTTTTTTTTTGGAGCTTAACTCGCATTCGTATTCTCAGCAAGCCCTTTCATTTGACACCCATATTGTAGAAGTGCATTAAAAATAACTAGTCCGCCATCTTGGGTGTTCCGCCATGTTGGATTTAGAATGACGTCACTTTATTTTCCTAGTTATTCTCAGCAAGTCCTTTCATTTGATACCCATATTTTAGGAGTGCATTAAAAGTATCTAGTCCGCCACATTGGATTTAAAATAAATAAAATAAAATAAAAAATAAAATAAAATTCGTTTATTTCAGGCAAGTTTTTACACATACACCCATAGTATCAAAAATAAAAAAGAAATTAAATTAAATTTGAAATAGATATTAAATTAAATTATTATTAAGTATTTAGATAAATTATATTATAAATTATAGTTTTCTTATAAGTAAATGTCAGGTAGGTTATATTTAGTTTTAAAAACAAACAGTCATACTAAAATAAAATGCTTAGTGGTCATGTAAATGGTGCGGAATACTGTAGTCACAATGTTGTTTTTACACTTAATCAGTCTCAGATGAAATGATGCTTTAAGCCTACGTAATACAGCATAAAAATCGTCAACCCTGTTTTCGGCAAACATACCAGACGCGCTACACCGCCAGGGCAGATTAAGCATGGCCCGGAACGCGTTGTTGTATTGTACACGAAGAGTATTATAGATACTCTTCGTGACGCTACTTTATTTTTCGATTTATTCTCAGCAAGCCCTTTCATTTGATACCCATATTGTAGGAGTGCATTAAAAATAACTAGTCCGCCATCTTTTGTGTTCCGCCATGTTGTATTTAGAATGACGTCACATAGCTAACCATGCATTGTTATCCAAACTAAACGTGTACCTATACAAAATTTCAGCTCAATCGGTTGAAGATATCTGCTTCAAAATTGAGTTGCAAGAGTCCACCCGAACAAACATAGTTACATACATTGCAATTTAAATAAAAGCTTGTAAAATACCTATTATTTTATTTCAGTTTTGTTGGTGTCATCATATTTTATTTCATTTTACCTGAGACCGAAGGCAAAAGATTGAATGATATTGAAAATCATTATGCTGGAAAAACAAAACTTACAAATCAAGTTTACAAATCTCAGGTAGGTTTACACCTAATACTTACACTATTAAGTGCGTTGTAGAAAATGCATTGTACTTAGAAAATATTTGTGCGTAATGTGGGTTTAAGTACGGACTTAGGTAGGTACCTATAAAAATGCATAATGCTCTGCTTTAATAAATGAAAGACAAATCTGAGAAAAAGTCCTACTTCGTAAATATTTCTCACCAGGATTAGGTATGACTCATGGACTTATCATAGAGACCCATTACTCAATTTCAGCCAATCAAATGGGTTTAAACGATTTTTAAGTAATGCTTGAGTTTTGAGTGAGGTTCTGTAATACTAGCCTTAGTGACCTATGTGAAATGTCCTTTGTGAAATCGTGCGCGACCTAAAGGAAGGTAATGTGGTCGTCAACTCGAAGCAAGCTTCCTTTTGGTTTAGTAGTTAAAACCTCCTTTAAAAAATAGTGCTTGCATGAAAAAATAAACAAACTAAGCAGCTTTTTTACTTGCAGAAAAAACCGAAGAGAGAATATGATCATGAACTGAGAGGCACTTCAAATCCTACATTCGAAGGAGACACTTCAAAATTATAGTCAACGTGTGAGGCTACCAAAATTGCAGTAGTTTCCAGTGTGATTATTGTGACTGCAGTTACCAGTTATGAACGACCACGCACGCATTGCAGATGGCTGTACGGTACAGTCAGCATCAAAAGTCGATTAACACTATCATTTTTACATGTTATTAAATTGACAACAACTTTTTTCAATAAACTGATTTTTAGTTTTTCACATAATAGACAAGAGTATATATTCTGAAAAAAATTCTTCTGCTGCAATTTTGAACAAATATTTTGCTCCATAACTAAGATAAAAAAAAAACTTAAGTGTTAATCAACTTTTGATGCTGACCGTTCATGCGGGCGTGGTCGTTTTTCATTGGAAAAAAACATAGTACAGGTTGTGACACCCATACATAGCCTATGTAGGTACTAGAAACTTTACTTTTACGCGTTCTGACTATGCAATGTAAAAATCAATAAAATCAGTCGTACTTACCTATTTATATTATAACACACACATTCAAAATTTTCAAGGAAAACACAATGGTGTACGCCACAGCTCATCATGGCGAAATAACGCTGACCTACAGGCTAACATCATTATAGCCCACAATAAAGTACCTACACACGGCGACACATCAAGCTATACATTTCCTGTTTTAGCTGACCTCGTATTGTATACTTAGTATAGATTTTTCGTACAATCAGAAGTCAGCTTATACTGGTTATGTATAACTTGAGGTGTATCCGTGCGTACCTACCTATATATCGTTCTGGCGTAATATCGGACTTCGGTCGGGCATAATTGAATGTGCGTTTCGTTATTTGGGCAGATGAGTTGGTCGCTAAGTACTGTCGTTTGCGCAGAGGCACGACCGTGTCTCGTTAGGAAAAAAAAAAAACAATAAATATCTGTGATCAATAATAATTGTATATATTTTTTTAAGTTGAATTATGTATTTTATAATTAAGTATAACTTATCTACTGGGCAGAAATAAATAAAAAAATTAAGCTTTAAATACCTTTTATGTGTTAAATTATACCTTCATAAATAAATAGGGTACCTACCTACATAAATATAAATGTTTATCGTTGTATTATTTATTTATCTTTCCCAAAAATTAATCGCTTCCTGTATTTCAATCTGTAATGTGCAGTTAGCCCCAAAAAGATGTATATGTTGCAGTCAAAACTCATAACCAGTCAAAAGTACTTTTAACTGAAAAAATCAGGCAAAAGTAGTTTTGACTGAACATGTTGGTCAAAACTAGTTTTGTCTGAAAATCGGTAGTCAATAGTGATTTTAACTGACAATATTTGGTTAAAAGTGATTTTGGCTAAAGCTCTTAGTCAAAACTAGTTTTAACCAATAGAGCATCAGTCAAAATTACTATAACCAGTAGTAGGATGTAATAAAATATTTCATGTTGTAAATTCGTTTATTACGAAGATTTAGGTTAAGGTTTAGATAAGTAATAAGTACAAAGAAGATGTAAGAAGTACACATAAAAAAAATAAAATCCAATATTCACAATTACGTTAATTCTTTTTTAATCATTATTATCGAACTTTAATTGAAGTAAAAAATGCCAAACATTATTCGTTATTGTACAATGAGAACCTCGTAAATTAGAAATGTATTTACATGTTTTGCTTTAAGTAGGTATTTAAAATACAGTGCGACATACTTAAGGTCCGGCGTTTCTAAATTTGCCAAAGATGTAAGCAACACTGGCCGCTCCAAATTGAATAAAATCGATATACAAGAACATTTATTTTAAGTAAGTAGTATGTTTTCGTCTAGTTAGCTCGGAGATTTAGACAAAAACAAACATTACTTAAAATAAATGTTCTTGTATTTCTTTTCGTGCTCACTCATTTATAACAAATATCTTTTGATTTCCTAATTACCTATATTTAGTTTTAAAAAACTTTACAAGTGCATTTTTTCCTTATTTATGTCGACTGCCTTAACTTTTTAAGAGTTTTGACTGATAGAACCAGTCAAAACTACTTTTAACCAGCTCCATTGGACAAAACTAGTTTTGACTATTTCAGTCAATAGTACTATTGTCGAGAGCTTCCAGTCAAAAGTACTTTTGACTGATTTTGTTAGTTAAAAGTACTTTTGACTGGTTGTGAGTTTTGACTGCAACATATACACGGACAAGGAACCATTTTATTATCTACATACACGGTTCCATAACAGTCCAGCAGTGTCCATGTAAAGCTATACAGAGTGAAATTGAAAACATGCGACAAATCGAAATGGGAGATTGTACTCATCATTATGGAATTAGAAAGTACTATTGGCATACAGAAATATACTCAGACATATATAATTCAGTGAGAATCCGCAATAATAGAACGCCAGTGGTCTTTTCCGTTTGGTTCCGGGAGGGATGACGGACAATTATAAGGTGCATCCAGAATTCCAGACAGAGCGAGGCATGCGCCGCAAGTGCTTTTTTTGTATGTTAGATGCCTCAGCCTGAGGCAATCGTAGGTACATATAAAAAAATCATTTGCGGCGCATGGCTCGCTCTGTCTGGATGCACCCTAAGGTGAATACGTCGATATACCTACGTCAGGCGCTACAGGACTAAACTAATATTCATCTTCTGTCCTTTTCTTAATGAAATAGAAAGAAAAAGATGCACTGAACTTGTTTGTGAACAAGGGAATCGGCGCCAGTTTCTCCTTTTCGATAGATTACGTAGGTAAGTATGAATACTACGGTACTTAAATACCTCGGAATTTTAGGCGCTTCACACACTGCACCGCGCCCCGTCGCGGCGAGCAGATAACGCGCCCCCGCGCGTGATTTTTTACATACAAATTCAATAACGCGCTCACGCGCGGGAGCGCGGGAGTGTGCAGTGTGTGGAGCGCCTTAGAAATATTAGGTCCTTACATATGAAATTGGCCTTTTGTATGGAAGGAACAAAAAGTCGAATATTTTTTAATATAATATATTTAATTAATCAAAGTATGAACCATTGTTTTCAATGCACTTTTGCCATCTTATAGGTAGTTCATTGATCCCTTTACTAAAAAAACCAGTCGGACGGGAATCAATAAAATCTTTGAAGGCGATTTGGACTGCCCCATCGGAGTTGAATTTTTTCCCTTGCAAAAAGTTATCCAAATTGCGAAAAAAATGGTAATCTGTTGGAGCAAGGTCCGGGGAGTACGGAGGATGTCTAAGACATTCCAATTCAAGCTCTTCTAATTTGGTAGCCGTCTGTTGCGCAGTGTGTGGTCTGGCGTTGTCGTGAAGCAGCAGTGGCGTGGAGCGATTGACCAGCCTTGGTTGTTTAGCCGCTAGCTTTTCCATCATGGTTTGTAATTGCTGACAATAGACATCAGCTGTAATAGTCTGGCCAGATTTGAGAAAACTGTAATGAACAATACCGGCACTAGTCCACCAAACGCTTACAAGTAACTTTTTTGGGGTTAATTTTCGCTTGGGGCAGGATTTGGCTGGCTGGCCAGGATCCAACCATTGCGCTGAGCGCTTCCGATTATCGTAAAGAATCCATTTTTCATCACAGGTAATGATTCGGTTTAAAATACCTTCATTGTTGTGCCGGTTCAGTAATGTAACGCAGCAGTCGACGCGCGTTTGCCGGTTTGCTTCAGTCAATTCGTGAGGTACCCACCTTTCAAGCTTTTTAATCTTCCCAATTTGCTTCAAGTGAATTAAAACAGTTTTATCACTAACATCGAAGCCTGCAGCTAACTCGGACGTGGTTTGCGATGGGTCCGCTTCCACAATAGCCTTCAATTCTCCATTATCAACTTGGGTCTCAGGCCGTCCACGGGGCTTGTTCTGCAGGTCGAAATTTCCAGAACGAAAACGTTGGAACCAAAAACGAACTGTGTTTTCTTTTGCAACATGACCGCCATACACATCATTCACCCTTCGAGTCGTTTCCGCAGCACTAGTGCCACGGCGGAACTCGTACTCGTAAATAATGCGATATTTTAAATTTTCCATTTTGTAAAATGAGTGACGCAAACAGAAAAAACAGAAGAAAAAAAACAAATGAATGACGGTCATCGAAGCACAAATACATGAGTAAATAGCTGTACAAATTTGAATTTGGAATTCCTTACCAAAGAGGAGAAATTCGTGATTAAAGTGGCCAGTACGAAAAACGCCAATTTCATATGTAAGGACCTAATAAATTGTTTAGTTTGAGTACTTAGGTACTCGTAACGTAATCCTGTTAAATGCTACAATATAAGTATACCGATTTCTATAAATTTAGATCATAGGTTAGTAAGACAAGGGTAGTAATGAATGTACTACACATGAATTCATTCTTATTTTACTTATGGGTGATTTTTCAATCGACAGCTGATAATATACTTTTTATTCGTAGAATAAAACTGACGTCTGACAGATTTTGTATGTAAGAACTGTCAAAAATTCAAAACTATTCCTCGGATAAAATTATCTGGCATTGGAAAAGTAAGCCCTTACCGCCCGGCCACGACATTTTGCTTAGCGGCAAGCGGCGCGGTGTCTAGTTGTCAAATGCACTGCTGTCGAGTGTCGTTGACGCTGCGAGCGTTGCGTCGTGCCACGGTATGAACAAATAAGACAAAACAAATAAGTAAGTAGGTATACGAAAATGTATGAACATTTTCGTATACTTCTTTACATATTTACAGAATTTAAAAAGCTAACAATCTAAAATGATAATATGTACAAGTATATAAAAAGGGAGGGAAAATAATCAAAGGGCATCAAAAAATTCGTCCGCATCACTGTCAACAGAAAACGTGCCCAAAAGGCTGGCAGCATTGCCACGTTGTATGGCAATGCTGATTCTTTGGCAAAAAAATAGGCCAGCCCTCTGGTCACGTGAAGAGTCGACCAACCGCTTGGCGATGTCTCGAAATACTAAGTGGGCACTCGGGCCCCATGGCCCTAGTGTTTTCGTATACTTATTTGTTTTTACCGCTTGTATCCCCGCGCTAAATTGCCGCTGATAGCGGCAAGGTCGTGGCCAGGCCGTTAGACCATTTAATTTTTTAAGATTTTACCTTAATCTTTGCCGGCCGGTCTCATCGCCGGTGTTTTGTCGGTGCTGGTGTCCTGCCGGTGCCGGACATGAAATGAAAACACCTATACTCCATTTATTATAAAATTAGAAAAAAGATGCTCGCAGAAGCAGGAGTACGAAACCTTTTATTTTCAAGTTAAGTTCAAACAATTTTAATAAATAATATAATATTGTAGGGATGAATTTATCTCAGGGTTGTGTATTGGTCTATTAAAATTATTAGAACGCACGATTTAGTAAAAGTATATAATTGTAAAACACAGCTGGGCACAAACAGGAAAATGGGTAAAATATATATGAACAAACAAAACTATTCGCGAGCGGGGCGCGAGCGTGGCGTACGGCCTCGCGTTCCCTCGTCCACTATTATTGGTTAGCGCGGGAGCGCGGGTGAGCATGTATGCTCCCCGTTCCCGCGCATAAGGGCACGTACACACACATTCTAAAAAGGCCGTGTTACAATATGCTTTTTTTTGTAAGTAACAATGAATGGCATATTATAGTAAAGCATATTCTATCTATCTACACGTCACAATGCTTGGATAGGTACATGAAAAGAAACAATTTTTAGTAACAATCAGTTTATCAAAAACAACTTTATATAAACCGACAAAATAAAAAGAAAACACGTGCTACCACAACTTATGAAGGGAATAGGTAACATTTTGGATTTGGTAGAGTTATAGTGACATGAAAAACGTTCCCGGTACTGTCCGCCCCTGCTTCTTTTAGATTTTAAACATTGACACGACAATATTTTATGTAAAAACTAAATAATATTAAATGAAAGCCTTGTAATTTCAGAAGGTAGATAGTTTAAATAAGTACAATTAAGTGTGACAGCTGTTATTTAAATTGATTATATTTAACTCCACATCAATCTTGACTATAATAATGTTTGTTGTATTTGTATTACAAAATGTGCCTCTAAAAGAGCCTTTTTTAACTTCTGTTTAATGGAGTATAGATGTACAAAATCTATGGAAAAAACGGTTGTGGGAGGTACTTGCAAAAAAAAATATTTCGCGGATACCTGCTGCTTCTGCCCATTTATTCATTAGTGTGTAACGTAGGGATTCTTTGCAAAGTGGTAGCCGTAGGTGCTAATAAGATTTTATTAATTAATTTATTTAATAATTTAATAATTTATTTTATTAATTCATCATGGAAAGATTTATATCTCTTGAAAACATGTATTTATTTGATTTAGATGATTCTTCACTAAGTAGACAATCTTCTGTATCAAGTCTAGAACTCTGTAGGTATAGTTCTAGTCCCATTCCAATTCTTGGTGACTTGGGTATCGGATCATCAAACGGTGCAACTGATGATCATCGACGAGGCGGTACCTATTACACATGTTCACGAGCTCCTGTTTGCGGTCGAACAGGTAAGTTATAGACAAGTTTTGTTTTACAGTAGGCACGCGAGTTGATTAGTAGATAGATATTATATTCTAAAGATGCCTTTAGTGGAAGGACCTACTAATCAATTCATAATCAATATTGTCATTTTAAGTACCTAGGTAACTGTTTTCAACGATATAACTATACCTACAGGTTGAAATTGAAAACATGTGACAAATCGAAATGGGAGATTATACTCATCGTTATGAGCAACTTTTACTATGGGACTCAACCTGAAATCGCCAAAAAAAACAGCTGTTCCCTATATTTTGGCGAGTTATGCGAACATAAATGTAGGGAACAGTTGATTTCTTTTTCGCGATTTCAGGTTTGGTCCCATAGTAAAAGTTGTTCATAATGACGAGTACAATCCCCCATTTCGATTTGTCGCATGTTTTCAATTTCACCCGGTAAAATGTGTTAAATTAAAAACTTAATAAGATCATAGGCGAAGTGTGGTTGTAGGTACAATAGGTAACACCCCTATAACTTAACCTTTCGGGAAAAATAGTAAGATCTTTATAATAATTAATGTTCCACGTTTTTTGCACCCTGACTGCACTTAGCACCCTGCTATACTTAGCACCCTGACTGCACCTTATGTACCTAGGTTGCTACAGTGATATTTTGTCGCCTGAATAACATTGACTAGGGGGCGTTGTTAGAAACATTTGTGAAATTGTGTCGTAATTGTGTTGACAAAACAAGATGGCGATCGTTCTGATTATGGCCACGCGCCAACATTACCTTATGGCGTTGTAGGTACTTACTTATTATCACTGTAGGGCACTACCCGGGCAAACAAAAACTATTTTTTAGGTAGGTACCTAGACCTACACATATCAACGAAATCTAGGGATATTTTAGTTATTCATGTAGGTTATAAAAGAAACTACGCGGCTACGTAGAAAATCTTATAGGTACATAAAATACCTACATAGGTAATTATATCGAAATGTGAAATACCTAGCTATTCTATACTCTATTAAGAAATTAACCTTTTTTGTTAATGGCAAAAAGCCATTAACAAAAAAATTAGTAGGTACCTAGCAACATATTATCTAGAAATATGCAAAAGTTAGAATGTTGTAAGTACATACAAAAAAACGTACTTTTTGGTGATTAAATAAAGAAATAAAATAAAATAGTAAATTAAGGTAGATAATCAAGGAACATAATTGGAACTTTATACCGCATATAACGACGTTAGGCATAAGTATTAAATTTGGTTTATTGGAAACAAAACATTTTATTTTTCAGAAAATGAAATGTTAAAAATTGGTGGTTGTGTTCAAAACAGCAGCCATCCGAACTGCGTAAATTGTTAATGGAAATACCATCACAAAAGTTCGAAGAATTTTGGCTTGCCATTATAAATAGAATTAAAAAGTATAGGTACTTAAATAAATTTCTTTTTACTATAAAAATTTCTACGATGCGTAATTTCATACGTACTGCCTGCTTTGACAGTTATTTGTTTTCAGATAAATTTTAATATGTCTTGTAATCTTGTTGTGGCTATTTTCTGTAAGATAACGTCAATTTTGATTTTTCATCAGGCGTTTAAAAAAACACTAAATGTAATCCCGTGGAACTTGTTTTTGGTTTTTGAACTATTTGTGCACATTTTAAAATAAAAACAGGAAGGCATTGTTGCTGCTTATTTAGACGATTACTCTATTTTGCTTTACGTGCTACATATACGCCAGTTCGATTGCGACAAAGGTCGATTGTGTCCATGCGCCTAATTTTATGCGGGGCACGTCGAGGAACGCGGTACCTTATCTTTCCTTATTTTATACATCAATGTTTTAGGTAACATTAAATAGAAGTACCTAATCTGTAGGTGAGTCATTTTCAAAAAAAGTGTACATTCGTGTTTCGGGTGTGTCATACAACTTTAATTAAATTTTTAAAGAACAATTTTTACTTTTTAGAAAAACAAAATTAAAAATTAAGATCTGTGGTCAGTTTCTAACAATATTCTATAATTTTGCTGCTTAAAAACACAGTCATAATACCTTAATTTTCATAAATGTTGGTAGAAGGTACCTATCTATTTTAGCGCTGTCCCACTACCAATTTCAGTAAAATAATGTATTTTGTAGACTTAAATAAATATACTGATGTGTTTGATATTTCGGAAAGTATAGTTAAGTATGTAAGATTTGTTTCACAATTACAGAAACGGTGTAGGTAATGTCGAACAAAATATTTAAATAATTTTATCTTTGTGAGGACGTATCTGGTTAAAGTGGAAAATTCCCCTCCGAACACAATTTTTGCGAGATGATTGCAATAAATAATACTAGGTATTTTTTAATGCTGTCAAGCGGTTTCGTAGTTTGATTCGTCCGTTTCGACAGCGATCGGCGAACGACCAACACGCACTTCAGTAGCGGCACAGTATTACAATAGCGGGCAGCGGCACAGATAATATTTACTCTACGTAGGGGGTATTTTTGACTTTCCACAACCGCAACCAGTTTCGAAGTTTATAAGTTTATTTCTTGCATATTATTTCAATATCTCTATTAGCTTTATGTGAACCCAGTTTGCTACTAAGCCTGTTGATGAGATGTGTTAGTTTATAATAATAAATACAAAAGAGTATAAAGTTGGCCTCCGTTACTTCTGTTCCGTTACCAAAACGCAGGTAACGTACAGACGCCAGCACATCAAGCTACCCCAATCTGTCAAATTTCTTTGATAGATTTTCAACTTTACTGCAAAGCAATAAGGTTCATATTCAATTGGGAAAATTTGACAGATTGGGGTAGCTTGATGTGCTGGCCTCTGTACAATTGGAATGAAAAAGTTTCGGAATGGAATTGAAATTAAAATGATGAATACATATTTTGCTATTGTTGATTTTATTTTTATCTGTTTTGTATTAAAGTACGATACATCTTGAACTATTTGATAAAATCCAGACGTGTTTTATTTTATTTCTATAATCGAAAACTATTCGTTGCGGAATGGAAAAGATTTTGTTCCCCAGGGGGAATAAATCTACACTTCTACACTAATAATATTATAAAGAGGAAAGATTTGTATTTTTGTATGTTACGAATAAACGTAAAAACTACTAGACCGATTTCAAAAATTCTTTTACCGTTAGAAAGGTACATTATCACTGAGTAACATAGGCTATATTTATTACTAAAAAAAAAATTAGGGATCCTTAGAAATTCCTACTAAAACCAACCCAAGGTGTAAAAAAAATAGCCATAAAATGTCTTTCATCGCATGCGCTGCGGAAAGTATTGATGATAGAACAAAAAAATGTTTCACAATATTATAGAACATATCAATATCTCCAAAAAATTCCGCGATACCATATGTCCAACTACTGTAGTTATGTCACTATAACTACTTTTTTACATTTTAAAAGATGATAGAAATGCCGATCAAAATCAGACCATGTTATCTATACCTTTGTATTGATTCTTATCGAAATAAATTATTTTGTATTCAAGATTGTTTCAATACCTGTTGATTACTTTTTGAATTATTGAAATCGGACATTCCATTCAAAAGATATTACGAAATTAAAAATGTCAGTAGAAAAAAAAATACACGCCGACGACGCGCCGCGCCGCCGTGTTGCTCCACGCAGCCACAGAATACGACGTAGCGCAGCGATAAAATTCTCGTGTCCACAGTGTTTGTAACAAAACTCCTCCGAAACGGCTTGACCGATTCTTATGAAATTTTGTGTGTATATTCAGTAGGTCCAAGAATAGGACGTAAACTATTTTTTATTTTATTTTAACTGCTACTATTGTTCGTGTAAGGTAGGGGTAGGGTAGGAGTAGGGTAGGAGTAAGGTCGGGGTAGGGTAGGAGCAGGGAAGGGGTACGGTAGGAGTAGGGTAGGAGTAGGGTTGAGGTAGGGTAGAAGTAGGGGTAGGGTAAGAGTAGGGTAGGAGTAGGGTAGGAGTAGGGTAGGAGTCGGGAAGGGGTAGTGTACAAGTAAGGTAGGAGAAGAGTAGGGGTAGTATTAGGGTAGGAGTAAGGTAGGACACCACGCGAACGAAGTCGCGCCGGGCAGCTAGTAAGTTATATTTCAATAAATAATTCAGAATATGACGTATTATTTTTTTTTTTCTATAATTAAAAGATTACCAATTTATTGTAAATTTCAGGCAAAAAACGAAAAAGAACAAAAATATGCAGCATACTTATTTTTAAGTGTACACTTTTTCTGAAAATGACCCAGGTACTTACACACGGCTACACATCAAGCTATACATTTCCAGTTTGAGTTGACCTCGCATTGTATAGGTTTTTCGTACAATCAGAAGTCAGTTTATACTGCTTATGCTGCTTGACGTGTAGCCGTATGTACACTTGACTTATGCTAGTTAACAAATCAGGTAGGTGTTGCAACCAGCACCGCTACTAATTATAAAATAACTTGTGTTAAGGTGAATGGGTAGTTGTAGCCCGCGAAATTCAATTTTTCTTACGTTTTTTGCAATTTTCAGGTCAGTGTCAGGTTGTATCTTGATCAAAATATGATTCGCGACAATAACAGGTACGTATTTACAGAATTATAATAATTAGAATCATTAATACATCTTTCTAAGTTAGATTTCTACCGTTAAGAACAAATCTCGTATGGAAAAGTGTTGATGGTAGAAATCTAACATAAAGAGATATATTAATGATTCTAATGACTATAATTCTGTAAATACATGTCTATTATAGTCGCAAATCATATTTTGATCAAGATACAACTTGACACTGACCTGAAAATTGCAAAAAACGTAAGAAAATTTGAATTTCGCGGGCTACAACTACCCATTCACCTTAAGGGCAGTGGTACAAGCCCAATACAAAGATCAGTTTCACAAAAGAATTTCAGGAGAATTAATTTAAACAGTTAATTTCAATTGAAGATCACTACAGAGTTTGAGAAGGTCTAATTTTTAAATTGTTTTGTGTATGGTCAGGGATTCCCGGTAGAATGAACAGCAGTGCTCCAAATGTTAAAAAGATATAGATAATTTGTTTTGTCTATGGTCGGGGATTCCTGGTAAAATGAACAGCAGTACTCATAGATATAGAATTACCGTAGATTGGGCATGAGAGTGAATGAGAGCTCCCGCTTTAACGGAACTTTGCTGTGTTAGAAAGAGAGAGAAAGTGATGCTGTTAACAGGGCCAAACACGTATTTGCTACCGGCCCATACCGGCCCCGGTGACTGTTTACGTGAGCGTTTCGGCAATTATTTAAGCGAACTAGAGTGATAACCTGTGATTAAATAACCATAATACGATGGTTTCTTGTGCAGTACCAGGATGTGAATCTTCCAAAAAGAAAAACCCCCAGGATTACTCGTTTCACCAGTAAGTTTACAATGTGTTTTGATCGTTATTTCTGCATTAACAATGCACTAATAAGCCGGCTATAAGCAAAATATGATGAGAACATTATTATACTTACGATTTAGATGAATTAGCATGCCTAAAACCACCGTATTTAAGAAATAACAAATAGAGAAATACGAAGGAGTTATAACCTCACTTTTTAGTGATACGATAGCCTAATTTTTGTTGATATCGACAGCTAAGATAGGTAGCTTCATACAAATGCATAATCTTAGAAAAATAGATTATATTTAAGTACTTATTGTAACAAACAAAATAAAATATAGATATATGTATTACGCACACACTTACATTTTACGCACACTTAGATCAATGGTTTTTGGTCTCGTTTGATTGTTGACATTACCAATCTACGGAATTCTATATCTATGGCAGTACTCCAACAGAACACTGCATTCCATTCTAGTGTTGCCATCAACAAATACTTAAATACCGCACGCTCAATATTACATGTAAGTATACAACAATACCAACGTCTGCCCACCAAACAATTTGCTTGATACTTGCAACAATATCCATCAAGAGTAGCTCTAATTTTAGAAGTCGGATGTTTTTGGTAGGTAGTACCTACCTAGAACACCGACTTCTAAAATTACCTACTAGGTACCTACCTCAATGCACCTGAAAAAAATAGTTTTGTGTTAGAAAATAAGCGTATTATAACTAACTAGCGGCCCGGCCCGGCCCAACTTCGAACGGGTGCAATTTTTTTTTCTCGAATTTCCGAACACAAAAAAAAGTAACTATCCAATTAGGTGCAGTGATTTGGAAGCTATGCGCGTACGGACATTTCGGCGACCTTGTTTTATACTATGTAAGGATATTGTTATTGTTCTCTTTGGTGTGCCATAGTCGAGAACTCGAGATTAGATAAATATCACCGACACTGCCACACTACCTAATTCTATAATTCAATACGAAGGTAGGTAATAAACCAGGAAATAGATACATTTTAGTCCCATAATTTTAAGAGTAATAATATATATTCTGTGGGTCTATCGTTCGCTGTCAGTTGATAACGTGTAATTTTTTATTAATTGAAATCGTCATCGTTCGTCATTGATTATCAAATTGACAGTGGAATATGAGTAGGAGAAGACTATTTTTACAAAGTCGAACAAGGCTGATCTTAGCCGAATGTGACTGACTGACTTAAACCTCAATGTGTAGACGCCAGCACATCAACCTACTACAATCTGTCAAATTTCTTTAACAGTTTTTCAACTTTACCACTGAAGTATAAGGTTCAAAGTTGATTGGGAAAATGACAGTTTTGGGTAGGTTGATGTACTGGCGTCTGTACCTACCAATATTTAATGGTTGCTGTATTTTGGATCTTACTACATTTCAAACGTTCGAAGGTGCTGGGATCTTAGTTTTCGAACTTTATCGAGACAATGGAGTGCCTAGTCTGGACGTTAATGACTGAGTAACATCATAGAGACTAGAGTCAAACAGAAAAGCAACGAAAAACTACAATCCGTTTCAAGTTGATTTTTAAACCACCTTACGCGAAAGTAAGCAAACTTAAAAATGGGATTAATCACAGGTGAACCTGCTGCAGCGTCAGTGGTACCTTTTTTACACGGTGTCCTGCGTGAGCGACGAATACGACGCGACGCGACGCAACACGACGCGACGTAATGCGACGCGATGCTACACGCGACAAATGTCCTACGTGATTTTGGTCATTACTTTTCGAATCATGGAGAAGTACAGTACAATTTTGCTCGAAAGTTCAATATGTAGTTAGTGATGTCGCGTCTGGTCGCCCTCAAAACAAGTACGCGTTACGTCGCGTCTCACCGCAGAACTTCTCGGGGTAAAATAGCTTCTTTTATGCATTAGTTGTACAATCTACTATTCTCAACCATGCTTGGGAGCATTATTTTGACAACCTTCTTCGAGATAAATCGAAATTGCTGTACTGGCCAAATAAATACGAGCAGCGGGTTGCAAATAGAAAGCAGTTTATTGAAAAAAAAATTAATACTTAAACGCGGGAAAAAATATTGTTGTTCGTCATTGATTTTGAAAAGTAATTGTATTTGACGAAAAAGTTTTGCCTAGGTACTACTTAATTTTAATTTTCGCGAATTATTTGAGAAAAATACTATACAAGCCTTGGCCACACTAGGTTCAATGCCTCTTTTGTTGGCCGCTGTAGTAATGTACTATTCCTTCCCTGAATTTTTGAAGTCAAGGACAGAAGGAAGTAAAAAAAAAGGTCACGTTTCATTATTTTGGATTACATTTGAATACCTACTATTTTCACGTTGATTTAATTATTTTTTTACCTTTGCGTTTCGATTTTTTAGCTACAAGTGCTTACGGCAAGCGTTGACTTGTAAATAAACGTAACTCTTCTGCCCCCGACTTCATCCGCGTGAAATTTCGGCCCCCAGCCCCAACCCATCGTGACGCGTCGCATTGCCCGTAGCGCGGGTGGGTAATGCGTACAGAAACGAATATAGGGTACCTTTCATCCCGGAAAAAAGTGCTGTTCCCGAGGAAAACCACAATACACGTGGCGCCATCTATTATCATAATAACGTTATTGTTGTTTTCCCCAGGAACAGTACTTTTTTCGGGATGAATGGTTTCTGTACTCCTGACAATGTATAAGCAAATTTTCAGGATGACCGGTTCAGTGGTTTAGGTGTGAAAAGGTAACAAACAAACTTACTTTCGCATTTATAATATTAGTTAGGATTATAAACATAGATTACGTTGCATGCGCAAGTTGCGCAACACACTTCTTGATGCACCGTTACATCCATCCAGTAAAGCTAGGTTTAGACTACGGCACTATATGTGTGCACCATAGATATATAGGTGTGCACACTTTGTGTCCAAGTGTCTCTTGTGGTTGACGAGTTTTCAAACAGGTTCTAAAACAACGAATTTTGCGTGGAGCAATAGGAAAGCTGAAGTCAAAGCATTTATTAGTAAGCCATTAAAATCACTTTGAACGTCAGGATCGGGAGACTACCAAAAGCCGTTTAGTGTTTGTAAAAAGATTGGAGCTTTACCTGGCCTGGAGTGATCGATCTTTTTTTTTAATTTATAGGCGTAACTTTTCCTAATAAATATTCGAAACCCTCGTATTTTATTCGACAGAGGTCTTCGTAAGATTTAGGATTTTCTTCGCGGAAAGCAAATTAAGCAATTTATGGTTAACTCCTAGTTCTTGTGAACTATGTATTTAATTTACATGATAATATAAGCAGTAATCTGCGTGTTGTGATGTCTTCTTAATTTCTTCTATTCTATTATTTTTATCTCACCATCTGACTAGTCGTTTCCCAACTATGTTGGGGTTGGCTTCCAGTCTAACCGTATGCAGCTAACGCAGCTGAATATCAGTATTTTACATGGAGCGACTGCCTATCTGACCTCCACAAACCAGTTACTAGGTAATTCGATACACCTTGGTAAAACTGGTTGTCAGTCTTTCGGGCTTTTGACGACCCGTCACGATTGTCAAAGGTCCACGAATGATAGCCGGGACCAACGGGTTAAATGTTCTGTATAAATAAATTGCTGGGGCTGCAGCTGTTTCCACATCCATATTTTCCAAAGCGCCAATGCAGAATGATTATACGCCAAAGTGTAAACAGCGACCGCTGTCGATCCGATTTTTTTGGCCAACGCCTTGGCCCGGGTGTACAGCGGGCTTTACAATTTACAAAATAACACGTGTCGTATTCGTATGTCCGTTATGAAAGCCAGTCTTCAAAAAAATATTCCTCTGTCTACGACACAGAACATTATTAAGTACTCCTAGCGGGCCTACGGTTCAAACCAGTTCAAACAATGAATAAAGAATAATTCTTTATTCATTGCGTTCAAAAATTCAAATAAAATCAGTGTTTCCAGATAATTATATTTTTTTACCAAAAATCTTTGACATTGTAGAAAATAATATAAAATACAAAAGGTATTCGAGTAACTTTTTATAATTATAGTTATAATACAATTAATGGGGGTTATAAACTGAAAGCTCGTCATAGGTGGCAGCACTGTTTGGCGCCTACAAACCGCCATTGTTTTGATAAATGTGTACTTTAGTGTCGATCACAAATTAAACGAAAATTGGATAAATATCTATGAGACTTGGAGTGTATCTAAAGAAAAGGGAAGAGTCTATCGCTGGTAAAATGGAAAATATGAACCTTTTATAATCATAGGAATAGCTAGATTTTCCCTCACCATACTTAGTCACAAGAAAACGTGACCATACTCAAACATACTAAGAAGAGTGAGCTTATACATTATTTAAAATAGCGTTTATATGACAATCAAGTATAGTCACTGCGTCATTGTGTATCAGAGGTGTCAAAACAAATCAGAAATGTGAACATGTTTTGACGCGGTAGGGCAAATCTAAAAATTTAAATCTTTACCACTGCTGTTTACACTGCAGCACTGACTGGCACTGACAGCCACCGCGCCGTTTCGTTCTGAAATAGTGAGCTCCTTTGAACATTTTATTGTTATTGCGTGCGGGGTTATAAAAAATATTGTAAATGCCTGAAGATACTCTTTAGGCACCTAAGAGTATACCTAATAATTAGAATTTCAACTTCTCTAAAAATGTTTATTTTTTTTTTGTACAATACCTGCCATCATTCTTTTCGTCTTTACAAATACATGGGACCCCGTATTTTTGCAGTCAACAGGTGTAGAATGGGGAATATTAATAAATTATGCGTAAAAAAAGTCGCCGATGGATGGTGACAGCTAGCTGTCAAATTCTTGGACTTTGGATACCAGTGACATCTGAAGAGAGCAAGTAGCAGGTTTTATCCTCAAATTCAAAAATATTATTGTCAATTAACTTCTCTGATAATATGGTGGCCCCCTGGTACCCATAGAGTATAGTAACTAAAATCTGGTACCTCAAAAATAAGTTATATTTCAACCATTTAACTTATCTATCACATTGACCGATTGAACTGTATATCTTTCACTTATCTTAAAATTATTTTTTGTTTAATCAATAATTATAAACTGCAGATATTAATTATCAAAAATCTAGTTTGAATTAATTAAACTACGTTACTTAAAAATATAAACTGGCTGGTCTTAGGGCAGACTTTTATACAACTCAAAAAATAGTGTCGGGTTGTATGTAGTCCACATCACTGACTAGACCGCTTGTCTAAAAGAGGTCAGTGGTTACTACTCACAACAACTCAAACTAGATTAGAGGGTTCTTACTGTCTACTGACTCACTGACTAATCTCTATCTTTAGTAGTCAGTGAGCAGTAGAGTACAGTTGTTTTAGTAGGGTGATATGAACCTAGAGTTGTATTGACGAATCTAAATATTTTATTTCTGTAAATATTGAGACTTACTCGTGACTATTCTACTAATTTTTTTTTCAACTCGTACATTTTTCCCGACACTATGTCATGCTGATGCCTACTATCACTAGATAGAAAAAAAATGACATGCTAGCGGAGCATTGCATGCGTGACGTGAGTAGACGTGAACGATCGAATGACAGTTTTAAGATTTCAAAAATACGTGATAATATTCATATTGCAAATAAATATTTTTACATTTTTTATCTTTATTTAAACGAAATAATACTTCGGCACCAACGCTAAAATTAAGTGATTAGCAATAATTTTTGACTATCAGTGACAGTCACGTTTGTTTATTGGTTAACATCCGCCATTTTGTACTGTCGTTTGTTTAGTGACTGGGGCTCTATCCTAGTGATGCCAATATAGCATTATCCAGGAAATATATATTGTGACTTCACAAGTGGTGTACAATGTTTTTGCTAGAAACTTTGCTTTCTAAGGGTAAAAATTAAATCGTGTGACTTGTCAACTGACGTCGGTTTATCTACCTATGTGCCGGATGTGTCCTACAATCGGTTAGGGCGATTTTACGTGCCACCTTGAGTGGTGTACGTGTCCTGATACCTATGCTGCCAAGAATATGAGTAGCAACGGGAATCAGGTGCCGTTGGCGCCGAATCAGCGAGGACCCGGACCGTATCCTTTTTCATATATGTGTTTTATAAAGTTTGTATCATTTTATTTACGTAATATATGCCACTTCAGCAGTCGGTAGAACCGCAATTGCGAATAAATACAAATGTTGTTATTATTGCCACTCATGTAAGTAAGTTATAAACCAAAGAGTAGGGCTGGAGTTAGCTCCAACCTGGTTGTGGACCAACTTACAAGTAGTTTACATTGCATTCTGGCAGGCTTTATTTGTTTTGCTGCAACATGACTTGTAGTAACCATTGTTTGTGACAATTTTGCATGAATATTTTGAAATTTTTTGCAGTATACAATATTTCATATTGTATTGTGATGTTGTAAGCACTAAATCATTCATTATTTTCATTTCATTAATACCTATCTAATGTATTTATCATGCAAAATATACTTACAAGTCAAGTGTGGACATTCAAATGTTTAAAACAATTGATTCATCAGAAACAACTTAAACCATATCAGTTATCTTTAGTTAATCTGTAGAGCAAAGCGAATGGCCCTTTATTTTACATCTTTGTGCGAAATGGGAGGTCTCACATGTGTTTTTGACTTTTTATTCAATGTAGTTGCTTTACTCTACATTGTAATTAATTTTATACAAGCAAAGAAAAGGGTGCTGTTGAATGGGAAAGTAACACAATTATTATTTTTACATCAATATTTCCCATACTGTGCGTAGAATCAATTATACTTCTTCATAAAATTATATTGTGTACTTACAAACATATTGAGTAGTGTAAGTGGTTTAGACTATTCAAATTGAGAATGATTAAAATTAATACTTACTGGATGCCCTAAAAGCATGTTTTCTAGGTTTATAAACATTATTTATCATAATTGATAATTTGATTGTCTATGAAACAAGGTAAAGCATTATTAACAATATACTTTTAGGGTTGTTATGTTTTACATAATATAATCCCAATCAACAGTTTTTTTTTTACATTTTGCTATACTTTGTTGTATGTATGACTAACTTTATAGATACAATTATCAGTTAATGCAAATGTGCGAAAGGAAAACAGCTTTACATTTAGCATTACCCAGACTAATACAAATTTTGAATTATAAAATCTTTGAAAACTGCAATGAAAGTAATGTTTTGTTTACACAACATAATCATTCAAACTGTGAGTAAAAGTACAAGTTATCTCATATTTGTATCTTAGTTGTTTGTGGTTTTCAACCTAAGGTCTATCTATGTTTTAGTGTACTTTAAATATTTATTATTGCAGGTTCTGTGTTTTTGGTTTATAATATGCTATTAATCACTCTGAACTGGAAGATAAGTTATCTAGTTTATTATTTCTTATGTTACTTGTTTTCCATTATCAGAAATGCAACTGCTTTATTTTGTAATAAGTAGGATTATATTCAATTGTTAATTTTGACTTCCAGTAAATCTAAAAACATTTACTATATATAACATAACGTTTACTATATATAACATTTACTGTAAGGGTAGGTATATGTGCCAACGATATTGCATAACATTGCTTAACTGTATCTTTAGAATAAAAATAGAATTTTCTCTTTCATTTGATACTAAATAGTTAATTAAGCCAAAAATGGAGTTAGCAGCTTAGAATACTTAGCCGACGATATATGTTGCAGCCAACAGGTTTAATTAGCCATTCAGTTAACTCCCTAGCCTTTTAACTACACGGCGCCGTTCAACTAGCGGCCTGAATGATATTCCGCCAATTCGTTTAATACAACATTTAATGAACCCCCTTACAACCCCCTTAATGTTGTATAGTGTCTGTAGTTACACAATGCTTTGTTTTCTTCTTTCGAAAGACACATTACTGACAACTGAAAGAGAGAAATCGGTGTTTACCTATTCATCTGATATAATATGTTTATTAGTAAGGGGGTAAGGACGTAACTAAAATATTTAAAAAAAGATGAAACGTGTGACAATAGTAATTGTTTGTTTTAAATTAGTTATTTATTATTTGGTAAACAAGAGTCCAAAGTGTAACTCAATTATTAAGTATGTACTTACATAATTAAAATATTATTTGTTAACGCAAGTTAAACTTCCATGGCACTTGGATCCGCAAAGGACTGTTTTTAAAATACGCACATCTATTATTGCGACACTGATTTACAGCAGGCTTACAACTACATTTTTGGAATCCCTGGCCGCCGAAAGGCGACTGACTTGCCACAGCCTCTTTCAAAGAAATTAGAGTTACATTGCCATAGTTTGTATCTGAGTACTGCAACTCTTGCCATGAAAACTAATTTTTTATAGTACCATATTTAGTTCCAACTTTATGAACACCGTTCCTTAGATCAACAATTTTACAGTCAGGCCACATTGTAACTAATTCTTTTATTACATTTGCAGTGAACTCTTGGCCAATGTCTGATTGTAAAATTTAGGGTGCCCCGAATATCAAAAAATCTTCACCAGCTTAGAAGCAATTTCAACAGCTTTTTTGATTTAAGCGGACGCATATTTAATTTTTTTTGTTGCGTCAGCTTGATAGTTTAGGAGCCACTTAAACTCTCCATTGGGGCAGGACTGTAAATCTAAGGTTGACTTGTCCTCTTAAATTAAAATCACGTGAGATGATTGTTGAGAGCAGTGTTTATGGAGTTTCTTGCCTGTTTTTCTCCATAGAGATCTACGTTTTGGAATGGGCAACTAGCTTCAACTTTCTGACTAACTGAGCGACTATTTAATTTGGACAATTCAAAAGTGCCTGTACATGGTTTAATTGAAATAAATGCTTTGAGTGGAGGCCCAGTCGTAACAGCCCCGACTTACGAGTTGTAGGTTTTGGGTTTTTTTCGGGTGGTTTTCGATCCTAGGCAGGCGTTTTACTTTATGTATATAATTTCATTACCACTGCTAAATGGTGAAGGAAAATATAGTGAGGAAACCGGCATGTCCTAGAACCAAAAATTTGAAGTCATGTGACATCTACCAACCCGCACTGGGCCCGCGTGGTAGATTACAGTCCATTCCCCTCTCGGAGAGAGGAGGCCTGAGTCCCAGCGTTGGGAACATTATAGGCTGATTATTATTATTATTCTCTTGTACGCCGTACTAAACTATCACTAAAATTCCTTACTTTTTGTTACGAGAATATTACAACAATTCTGAAAAAAAAAAATCTCTAAATTTAAAAATAATTTTGACACAACTAAAATCGAATTTGACAATCGCGGCTGGTCGACACGTCGTACTTGTTTGCCCTACCCCGTGATTTTTTTAGAGCCGCAGGAGCGCAGGGGGCTGTCTTGACGTGTTTTTTAAGGAACTTTTCACTTTTTGTATGGAAAATATGAAAATGATTACCTACATGTTGAGTTTTAGGGGTTTATGGGTTTCATAAAGGGGGTCGAAATTTTCATTATGTGAATTTCTATTCATGACAACTAGTTTAGTCAGATTTAGTTCGATTTAGTTAGACAACCACAATTTTAGGTGAAAAACGTGAAATTCAGAATAGCAAATTTGCCATCGTAGTGCTGTCAAACTAAAATATAGTTAAGTTGTGTCACTTTAGTCAATTTCAGAATGGGAAATCGTCGTTTGACAGGAATAAACTAAAGTTTGGTGATTTTTAGTCTAGCTTAGAGGCATTTGTGACAAGAGAATCGGCACCAATGTCTTTTCTTGGAGCTTTTCTTTTAGTTTCACATACTTATAGGACAAAGAGACACAAAAACTTCTACAGCTTTTTTTGGAATATAGTGGTGCCGATTCTGTTGTTCACAAACTAAACTAAATTTAAGTTCAGTGCATCTTTTTCTTTCTATTTCATTAAGAAAGGACAATAGATAAATTTTAGTTTTGTCCTGCGAAATTAATCAGCGCCTGACGTAAATTGACTTAATTTTAGTAGGCAAGTTTTTAATCACTTCTAAACTTGTATCGAGTAGTGTCAGGCAACAATAACAAAATCAACATTATTTTGTATTCATCATTCTTGTAGTCACATGCATTTCATCCCTCATTACATGACGATACCAAACGATTTCCTTTTAACTTTTATGTCACTGGCGCCACTTTCAAACTTCTCCTTTTATACTCATTTCTTAGTTTATTAATTTTCGTCATTCCACATATCCTCATCTCCGCTACATGCAATCTTTTTACATCCGTCTTCATCTATCCATACAGTACGACAGGCCTTCACGAACTTGTAGATTTTCCCCTATAACTTGAGGAGCATCCTGGCCACTTCATCTATCCTGAGTTAATCCGGTACGTTACGTCTTGGTGTACTTCGCCATCCCATTAGACAAGCGACCCGAGGTAATGAAAGTCGATGCCAATCGGTAAGGACATTCCGGCGAGTGATATGGGCACAGGACTGGAGAGACCGCCAAAATTACAATACAAGTTCTTCGTTTTGGTTCTACTTAATCTCAGGCTAACACTCTCCAGTCGTCCCCACCACACCTCCTCTGGACTGCTCTGGACCCCGCCACTCTCGGCTACTAGCACAATGTCATCGGCGAACAGCATACACCAAAGAGCCTCTTCCTGGATGTCCGACGTAAGAGTGTCCATTATAACCTGAAAGAAGTAAGAGGCTGAGTGCCGACTGCCGACTCTCGGTGTAAGCCGACAGCCACATTGAAGCTGCCAGTAGCGCCCATTTGTAGACCGAACTTGGTACTGCATCGACTCTACATCGCTACAATCAACTGCGCATACTTCCCAGGCACACATTTATCCTTGAAACTTCTCGAGGCGCTCAGTTGTATGCCTTTTCAAGGTCAACGAATACCATGTGCAAGTTTTTATGCGCACCTCTGTATTTCTCGCACAGCTGGCGGATAGCGACGATGGCACCCATTGATCCCCGATGAGGTATAAAACCGAATTGGGTTTGTGAAATTTCACCTCAAACTAACATTCTCATATTCAACACTGCCGTTCTTTGAACTTGTCTCTCTTCCTTGTCCTCTTCTCTTCCTTTAACACATTCTGTATTTCTGTCGACCACCCTGTATCTCTATCGTACCCTTTCCTTTCGTCTCTCCCAAAACATCTGTGGTGGCGCCCCTAATCACCTCGCCATCTCATTCCAACATTCATTTACACTTCAATTATGTCTCCTATATCCTACCATTTTATCCACCACTCGTTCTTTCTTCGCAAAATTGTTCTTTAGCATATCGTCGTTGTCAAACCAAAATCTGCTATGTGCCGTTTTTTGAGATTTCAAGATTTTGACGAAAATCAAACATCAATCAATCAATATTTTTTTGTCAAAATCTTGAAATTTCAAAAAAACGGCACGTAGCAGATTTTGGTTTGACAACGACGATATGCTATTTTATTTTAGGGGGAAGGTCGCTCTTTGCTTTTATTGAGCTTAATTTCTTATTCCTTGAGGTAATAAACTTCAAACTTCGTAAGAAGTTATTAGTTTTTCGAAGGGATTTAAGGGGGTGTTAAAGTTTGTATGGAAGAATCTTGGCCGGGTCTAGACGTGTGTAATGCAATGAATGTAACGCTAATTCTGCGTGTGGAACTGGCGAATTTACACATGTGCCGCCAGTAGGCTATAAACATTTTGCCTCCCCCCCCCCCTACCGACCTCTACAATAATGTCCCATGTCTTTCTGCTTCGCCTCATAGGCGTATATAGGGGGAGGTGGGGGGGCTTGCCCACCCTAGAATGGTCTCAGGCCCACCCTAGGATGTTTAGGGACCTATTCGAAATTTAAGCTGGATACTTACATACTTTACTTCACACAAAAGCAATCAAATAAATTAATAATCTACCACCATGAGACCTACACAAACTTATTATTACCTACATAATACATTCCATTTAGTTACTTTTGAAATCACAAAAATAATTATGTATGTGTATGTATATACATGTATTACACAGAAAAATATCAAATGTAAACTTAAGCAATATTACTTAAGTATTATGTAGGAATGATTGTAACCATTTAAAGACCTTAAGATGTTAGTAATTGTATAGTTCGATATTGAGATAGACTCATGATAGCACAAGTTTAAACCTTAGTGGTTTTTGGTTGCTATTTATTATGAATAATCCTGTATTCTTTTGAATAAATGATAAATAAAAAAATTGAATGTACTAATAAGCAACGAAATAAGCTAGAATATTATTATGATTAGACGGCCCGGGGGCAAACGCATCGGCAATCGGCCATACAGGCCACGGCAGGGGTTGCGCAGGTCGTTGGAAGGATCGTCTGGGTCTCTAGGTGGCTTTGCACAAATCTGAGGCCTTCTGTTTCCATGGGCCTCGGAACAAGCCATCACGCGATTTACACATAGTGGTAGGATGCATCCGCATCGGTGTCGAAAAGATGCAGGACCTAGGACTTGTCCTAGACAGCCAGTGGGACTTTGGGCCGTACATTCAGCGGCTGGTCCCCAGGTTGATGAGCGTTGCAGCTGCTCTTGCGCGACTGCTACCCAATTTGGGGGGGCCCAATGCCTCCTGCCCGAGACTGTACGTGGAGACGTACGAGGGTGATAAGAGGATACCGGTCGATCTCCTACGAGGCAGCAACTCTCCTGGCCGGATCAACGCCTTGGGATCTGGACGTGAAAATCCTTGCGTCCCTATATCGCTGGCGGAAGGTGGAGCTTGCGCGTGGTCAGCCTCCGGTTGCTCGGGTATTCGAGCCACGAAGGACTGAGCTCCGTCTGATCCTAGTGGCTGAATGGAGGAAGCTACTTGCGCAACCCAGGTGGGGGCTCGCCACAATAATGGCGGTAAGGCCAGTTATGGAAGAATGGCTGGAGAGGCAGCATGGCGCTCTTGAGTTTCCGGCTGACGCAGGTGCTTACTGAACACGGATGTTTTGGGAAATACCTGCGTCGCATAGGTCGGGAGCGGACGCCTGCATGTCATCACTGTGTGGACTGCCACGAGGACACGGCGCAACATACGTTGGGAGGAGTACAGCTTGGGCCCAACAGCGCTGTGCCCTCGTCGCGACACTTGGTGCGGGTGATCTGTCGTTTTCGGCGGTGGTTCAGTCCATGGTCGGAAGCGAAAACGCGTGGGATGCTGTAGCCTCTTTCTACGAGGCAAAAAAAAAGGCATGCAAAGGAGGCGGCGGAGAGGAAGAGATAGCATACCTCTCATTCCATCCGCACCAGAAGAGCAGCCGGGCGTCGAAGGGCGCTTAACGATTTCCGGCCACCATAAGAAACTGCGGGCGGCGAAATTGGGGCCGTGTCGTCGCTCGAGCAGTCGGGCTCAAAGAAGTGGCACGCAGTATGCGCGCCTTATACATATAATGGAAGGACGTGCGGTGGTGGGATCGCCCGCACTTGGGGATGGGGCCCGCTAGGCATGGCGGGCTGATACCAGTCGGGGGTGTGTCGAATGTACAAGTATCTCCCGTGCCCCCGACTTATGGTAGTAAAAGGAACAGTGGGGTTTTAGTCGGTAGGAGACATACCCCTCCGTTCCCTCTGTTCTTCCCGGACGGTGGGTATCCATGAGGATTTCCCCACGAAAAAAAAAAGGTTAGGGCCCAGGCCCCCTCTGGAAAAAAGCCCTAGATACGCCAATGCTTCGCCTTTTCTTCAAAATACTTAAAATGTTCTCATTCATCAGCAACGAAAAACTTGCAAAGAGATTTGTAAAGATCGGCAACTGTGATAAAATCTACGGTAGAAGCCTGAATTTGAGCATTCATTCACTTTGTTTATTATTTCCAAAAAAACACTGTAGGTATATAAATATTAATCTTTTTAATTCCAGCAAGACATTTATAAAAAATGTTAACCCCAAATTTGCCGCCCCTAAAATCTGCCACCCTAGGCTCCAGCCTACTCAGCCTATTGGTAAATCCGTCACTGTGTGGAAGACACTATGATCATTACACGTCTGGACACGGCTTAATTCGCGTACAGACGCGTGTAATGTAATGCGAATATTGAGGACGGCATACAAACTCAACACGAATCTTGTATGTATTCGATTGCGAGAACCTTTGTGTTCGCTCTAAAAACCGACAGCTGATGGATCAGCGCGAGCACCAGCCCGAGCGTTACATGTAATGCTCGTAGTGCGTCACGCAAAATGATTTACGTTACATTACACATTGACACGTCTGGAGAAACAAAATATGCGGTCAAAAAACCAAAATATGCGATACGGACGAATTTTTTGATGCACAATGATTCACCATTTAAAAAAAAAAAAATGAATTTCGCGGGCTACAACTGCGCATTCACCTTAATACATAATTTACTCAGTTTGAATTATTATGTTGTGTAAAAGAAATATTACCTTCAGCGCATTTTTCAATGATTTTATCATTCTATTTCAATATTTGTATTATTTTGGTAAATGCTAAATGTAAAGCTGTTTTCCCTTCGCACATTTGCATTAACTGATAATAGTATGTATAAAGTTAGTCATACATAACATACAACAAAGTAAAGCAAAAGTGAACAAAAAAATAAATTGGTGTTTGGGTTTTGTTATGTAAAACAAAACAACCCTAAAAGTAAATTCTCCCATCACACATTAAGGCAATGCTTGTACAGTCCCTTATCTTCCCCATAATTGACTATGGTGATGTGTGCTACTATGACCTGAATGCAGATCTCCTCAATAAACTTGACCGACTTCTTAATAGCTGCATTCGATTCGTTTTCAATCTTCGCAAGTATGATCATGTATCCGCACATCGAGCGCTTTTAAAGTGGTTACCTATCCGGCAGCGCAGAGCGTTGAGGGCTTTGACTACCCTGTTTTCTCTTCTTCACAATCCCGCTTCTCCTTCTTATCTGACTTCTCTTTGTCAATATTTATGCTCTGCACACAGCAAGAATCTTCGGTCCGAGAATAATCGTCTTCTTCGTTGTCCTTCTCATCGATCTGGTTTTATAAAGTCGTCTTTCTTTGTCCAGGCGGTTTTCCTTTGGAATGCGCTCCCTCAGAATATCAGGACGGTAACCAATCGGTTCACGTTTAAAGTGAAAGCTCGAGAACACATACACAAGAGGTTGGCAGATTCGTCTCAGAATTAAGTTGTTGTAGGGTTTCTTATTTATGTCTCATAACTATGTCTATATATATATTGTTTACATATGTATGTATCTATGTATTTATTATTATATCTATTCTTATATCTTAGTCATAAATATTTTCTTATCTTTTCTTTCTGTTATTGCACCTACTGTGTATTGTCTCTGCATCACCCTAAGGTAGACTGGTAGAAAATGCCTAAGGCATTAAGTCCGCCTTTGTACAGTTTTTACTTGTGCATAAAGTTTTAATAAATAAATACATAAATAAATTGTTGATAATGCTTAACTTGCGTTTCATAGCTTTATAGGGCTATGAAGGTCCGTGGCATACCTACTGTCGCGCCATTTTTTTTTTTCAAAATAGCGGCCACGCGTTATGCCTATTTAAATCGATAGCTGATAAGAAACATAAAATTGAAAGAAAACATAATAGGACCAAACCTTCTAAAGCGTCACGTTTCCGAGATAAATAATCACTGTGAACGTTAAAAAGTAAGCAAACATCTAAAAATAAAAGATGTCACGTGAATAACTTTGGACGTTAATATCTCGGAAACGTTCCGCTTCGAAGTTTTCTGTGTGCATTAATGTAAGGTACCGATTTATATAGGTTAGATCCGTGGCCGCCATTTGGAAAAAAAAACAATATGGCGCCACAGTAGCTATACCAGGCTCCATATATAAAAATCTTCAATCCCCTCCGTTGAGTGGTCCCGAATGTTTATGATACTAGAAAACATACTTTCAGGGCATTCATTAAGTATTTATTTTAATCAAGTTGAATTGGAATAGCCTATACACTACCGCATATGTTTGTAAGTGCACAATACATATGATTAAAGAGTATGTTTCAGGTTTTGTTACAAATTGATTCTACGCACAGTATGGGAAATATTGAAGTAAAAATAATTGTGTTAATTTCCCATGTAACACTCTTTTATTTGCTTATATAAGGGCTGATTTTTCCAACGCTATATAATTTTATCCGAGGAATAATTTTGAATTTTTGACAGTTCTTTCATAAAAAATAATATGTCAAACGTCAACTTTATTCCACGACTAAAAATTATATATGTCGATTGAAAAATCAGCCCTCAATTAAATAACAATGTAGAGCAAATTAGCTTCATTAACCAAAAAAATACAAACGACTATCATACAAAAACTACTACGTGAAAAACAACTTTAATTTCGGAAGCTGGTGTCTTTGGTTTTGTATTTCGATTTTTGCTACTGATTTCTAAAATATTACATTTAAAAAAATACTCCAAATGCATAACCTCCTCCTTTTTTGAAGTCGGTTAAAAGTCAAAACACTAAATTTACTCGAACTAATGACGTGCCTTTAACAATAATTTCCATCTCTGACGGCATGCCATAATGCCAGCGGAAGTTATATCTAATACCGTTGACAGTGTGTAGTTAGTACTTAATACTTTTTTTTAACTTTGAACTGTCTTGAAATTGACCATACTAACTTTATATTAATCGCTTCAAGCGTTTGGCGATTCCTAAAGGCACGGCACTAGTTCCAGTAAATATTGGAATAGCAACCCCGACGAACCCCACGACGAACCTGTAACAAAAACACTTGCCTGAGTTTCGTAGAATCTTTTTAGTTTATCATTCATTACTGCTTTAGTTCCTATACATTGTACAACCCTCACGTCGTTTAGTAATATGAACTGCAATGGATGCCGTTTGATCCGTTTTGTCGCTAGCTTTACACTGAACTTATTACGAGGGTAACTAGGGGCGTCTTGGAACGCCCCAAATTTTTTAGCAGTGGTTGTAGATATTCTTGTCTCTTTCTTTCGCTATGTCGTGATACACTTATGAAATGTTCATTGGTGCGATATCTCATCAGACGATTTTGAAACATTGATTACTAGTGATATTAATAGAAACGTTTTAATAAGTTATATCAAAGATTTGTTCGTTCGAACATTCGTAAATCATTGAAGTTAACGTGAAAATGTCACGTTGACGTATATTTGAGTGCGAGTGTAGAGCGATGTAGCATGTAGTGCGCCGTTTGCTTATCGATTTTCTCTATGCTGCATTAAATTACTATTTAAATTGTGAATACGGACTGCATTAAATAATATTTGAATACGCGTTGTGCCTTTATTTTCTAAAAATCAAGTAAGGAATTTGGTGCAGTGATTAATATTATTGTGATCACAGCTGGCGTAACTTTAAACTAATCACAACAACACCGACAGAAAGCGATACTCATACATGCAAGACAACTTTAAACTGAAACACGTCTAGTGACGTTATATTACGAAATGATACATTAAATTATAATACTGCCTTATGCCGATGATCGTATATCCATTGTTTTGGGAATGGTTCAACATTTGGCTTATTCAATTTCTAAAAGATTTATATCATGAAATTAAAATGGTAGCACTAAGAGGAACAAATAGTTCTTTAAATACTTTGTCACATGCATGTGTCAACCATGGAAATCAGTCACAACAGAGTGCGATTGATGTGGCGCAAAGTTTACAAACATCATTGAATATGCCACAACCACAATCGGCAGTGGCACAGCACATCAATGCGAATCAAATCAATTTGCAACCCCTGAATAATGTTTCACTGCAGTTTATACCGCAGCATACGAATGCTAACTCTATGAAACATGAACCATCGTCTTCTCGGTATTCAAACTCTAATTGCATGCTGCCTTCGCATCATTATCGACTATTAACTCAAACTAGTAAGTGTGTACTAACGACGCTATCATTAATATCGGGCATTTATGAAAATATTTGCTTTGTTCGTTTTTCGTTGCTCTTTAGACTAATGTTTTGTTATGTTAGTTAACCACAAGTATCGATTGTATTTTATGTGCTATTGTTATATCGTTAACCATTACTTTTGCTTGATACTTGCTGTATTTTCAAAATAATTGGCAACTAATTAAATGCCTCCCGGTCTTTTCACATGTTACCTTTTTTTTCGACCAAAAACTACGTTAACGGTGGTTTCGCACTACGTCCGATCCGAATCCGAGAAATGCCGGTCCGAAGTGACCGTAGTCCTATTTGTATGAGTGGTTGCGCACTACATCCGAACTCTATTCGAACTCTATCCGTCAGACTTTAGAACAATTTCCAATTCGGATTGATTTTTCGGATTCGGATCGGATGTAGTGCGAAACCGCTTTAAGTCATTAAGGCCCTTTGTAACCGTTACGGTTTCTTTACGGTGTTAACCTTGCCGTATGACCTTGTATATGACACAGTTCTATGGTATACGGGATACGGCGCCCTGCCGTAGTACCGCCGTGTCATTATCAAACTTCCATAGTCATACATACAACACTGACGACCATGCCTACACATGGCGAATAAACTATAGTTTTTCATGGTAACAAAAACGTGTGTGTATAAAGGGCCTTAGGTTAAAATTACAATTAAGGCATAGTATGAGTACAAAACTACCAAGATATTTCCTTAGCGCAGTACAGTTATCCACGGGCGTCAACACCACACAGTGAGTTCCTAAGAAGACGGAGCGGACAATAATGCGCAGGCCGCATCCAAAAGTGATGGCAACTTCAATCTTGTGACTGCTTAAAATATGTGTACATTGTGTTTACAGGACCGGTGGAATGTTACCACCCTTCAGGCGCCGCCGGGGCCGCATACATGCCGAGTACAGCCGGTGGCGCGCAGCCGTCGGCGCAATCTTCGCTGAGAGTTCAGCCGACACCGCAGCCGTCGGCACCGCCGGCACCTCAGCAGGACATGTCTAAGACTAACATGGTAATAACAATGTAACTATCTGCTAATGGGTATGGCATAACGGTGTGGCTTTAATAGCTTAATAAGGCATGGTGATGGTGCAAGCGCCGCTGTCATGTAAAAATGGGACTATTGAGAGTTTAATATTTTAACCTGCATAGCTATTCACAAACACTCGATAAGCTTCCGTACCGTATTGAACATCAATCAATGTTACCGTAGGAGTCTTCTGAACGCTGTTCACAAGTCCAAAACCCGAAAATTTTGTTAGTTTAAATCAAATAGACGCCCGCTATTCTTCTAACAGCTTTTTGCTGTCGGGGGCAAGTCAAATCAGGTTATAGAAATGTGTAATTTTTTTGAAATGTAATGTATTCAGACACATTTCGAGACTATTTCACTATACGAAAGCAGCATAGCTATTCACAACCATACTATCGTATAGTTGGTTAAAATTTAGTCAGTTAACAGGTGGTAGTGGGACTCACTGCCCAGGTTGCACCTACCTCGTGGCGGCAACTTTAATTTTGATACGTACTTAATAAACATAGCAGATTATGAACAATATAATATTATTCTATTAATTTTTGAAAGTTTTTATTTTTATTTTTTTATGTCCAGGTCTTTAGTCTCAATTATGTAATTTTGTAAATTGTTTTTTCAACTTTGGTGTGTGATTATTTCCAGGCTGGCCATAGTTATGTATCGCAGAACCAGACGCCGCAGCCTCGACCTCACTCAACGCAGTTCGCCAACTACAACCAATACAGAGCAGCGCAGCACGGAACGAGACCCAATACACATCCCAGGTACTCCATTATTACTTCGATAATACTTAATACTTGATTAATATTTGACAAATCGTTAAGAGGGGCTCGTGGATAAGTAACAGTCGCACAGGAAGATCAATCAAGGTTAAGCCCGTGGATGGGTGACCATTTCACACCGAGAGCCATTCCTCTCGTGCCTCGGAAAGCACAGCACGTGGCGGCGTCGGTCCCAGCTGTAATTCGTAGATCTTTGACAGCACTTAGTTACACTTAGGGTCAGGAGCCCGAAAGCTTGACGACCAGTAATACCTATGTGGTCTTGTTACCCAGTACCTGGGTTGTGGAATTCAAACAGTCAGTGGGTCCTTGTAAAATACTGGTATTCAGCTGCCTCCGATTTTGAAAATTTTGAACAAATGACTAAATCATTAAGAATCAACACCTTTTAGTGTCACGAAAGTTATTTCGTAGAGAGTGTTCTAATATTAATAATAAGTAGTCTTATATAATTAAAACAACCTAGAATCTCATCAGACGTCAATCTTAAGGATTGGATCTGAACTTGACAGTAGTATGCACAGTACACTGCCATCTGTTCGGTTCAGTAAAACTGAATCCGTCTTGGTTCACCTGCTGTGTTTAGTTTGACCAGTAAAAACCTGTTACGGGAATTAATGTCAACCGGTGGAACTGTCGCCAGTCTGTGGCGAGCTCTATAGGAGGTGTGCGGAACTGGTGGAGCACAGGACAATACATTGTATGGTGTCCCAGCAGTGAAGACTTATAGGCCAATAATGGTACTAGTAGAGAGAAGGCAAAGGGAAGGCTTTGCCCAGCAGTGGCTAAAGTAGGGCACAGCTAGGATAATGATGTTGATGATAGAATATGGAAGGTACTTATGTGCCCCATTCAGCCGCTTTTCTGAGTGCTGTGCTTTGCGCACTGTGCTCAAATACCTTAGGCGCCCTCGATGGCCGACTAATGAACGGATATTAAACAATATTACCGAGTGTGATAATTAATGAGTTTTTATTCCACTAAAATGCAGCAATAGAAAGGTAATGAGTTATGATTTTATATATGTATGTATTTAGGTATTATGTGTGTATCCTACTACCTACTATCACACTAATATTATAAAGGCGAAAGTTTGTGAGGACGTTTGTTACTCTTTCACGCAAAAACTAATGAATGGATTTTGATGAAACTTTACAGTAATATAGCTTATACATCAGAATAACACATAGGATACTCTTTATCCCGATATTTTCACGGGACCGACATTTACGCAGGTGAAACCGTGGGGCGCAGCTAGTATAATAATCCATACTAATATTATAAATTCGAAAGTAACTCTGTCTGTCTGTCTGTCTGTCTGTCTATCTATCTGTCTGTCTGTATGTTACCTTTTCACGCCTAAACCAGTGAACCGATTTAGATGAAATTTGGTATAGAGATAGTTTGAGTCCCGGGGAAGGACATAGGATAGTTTTTATTTCAATATTCCCACGGGATCGACACATATGCGGGTGAAACCGCGAGGCGCAGCTAGTAATCACACTAATATTATAAAGGCGAATGTTTGTGAGGATGTTTGTTACTCTTTCACGCAAAAACTACTGAACGGATTTTTTTGAAACTTTACAATAATATAGCTTATACACCAGAATAAGATACTAATAAGACATAAGATACTTTTTATCCGATACTCCCACGGGATCAACACTTATGCGGGTAAAACCGCGGGGCGCAGCTAGTGTATTATGCGCTCGTAGGTGTATGGAATTGTAGTTCAAAATCTACTGATACTGTTTTGTCAGTTCTATTGGTGTTTCTTCTTTGGTAAAAAACTTGCCGTACATGAAGAGACCAATTTAGGTCACAGGACATTTTATTTCCAACGCGATAATACATTCCGCATAAGAAAACATCAGGTCTGAATTCTCCAAATGAATATGGATATAGGACACCCTCATTTCGCCTGTTATGTTTAAGTTCCATGTAATGGGGAGCGAGTCTATTGCCTTCAAACGAGCATGAATCCAATTCGGGTAGTTGGCTCGTTGGTGGAATACGGCCCACTCCTCACAAAGAGGAGGCCTGTGTCCCAGCAGTGGGGGGAACAAAAGACCATCCAGACTCCGTGCTCACGTCTCCGTGTCCGTCTCCGTCCGACTCAGAAATTCTTATGTGCAACTGTCAACTGTTTACTCCTTGTGGATATAAATGGCTTTTGTTTTAATTTTTCGGATAACTAATGTACGTGGTTCTATGGTAAATTAACTGCTTATATTTCTTTCTATTTTGATATTATTCAATATTGTTCGATTTACTTCCACAGACAACAACAGTCGTACATTCCTAGTGCTGCTGCCACTGCTACCGGACCTGTCATGTATCCGACGTTAGTGTTTCAGCCTTCGCCCATGGGAATGCAAACTTACCAGCAGCCTCGTTCCAGTACACCAGGGTGAGTGTTCACTTATTTTTAACTGGAATAATGAACTTCAGTTAATATTGAAAGTTTTAAGGCCGGTTGTATCAAACGGTTGGTTAACGTAACATACGAAGGCAAGTCGTAAGTCATAAATGAAGGCCATAATTTTGTGAAACAACGCTTGTTTTGGTTTGACGATAGTTAGTGCCATTTTTGACGTATACGCGTGCGTCAAGTGGATGTGAAATAACCCGCCCTTAGGCTTTACAATAATGCTCTCGCTTCCTGTTAAATACAATAAATAGTCGGAATTCATCCAGATACTCAAAAAACGATGATAAAGCATCACCCATCAGCAGTCCCTCTTAGAACTCTTAATTGAGTAAACACCTAGTATGAGTTTGTGTATCTACACGCTAAGGCCGGCTGCACTTCTAAAAAAAAGCAAGCTACACTCTATAAATCGCCGTTTGTAGCAAAAGATCCCTAAATGAGGGCTTAGCTGGAGACGGTCTGTTATCAAACGAGTTTCCATTCGATGGGATGTTAAGGCCGTAGGGACTGAGAGGCGCGTCGGTCTTGACCGGACCGTCCTGATCTCTGCGGCAGCTTCATTCATATAGCTACAAATTGCCATGCCATGGTAAAATTAGTATTTAATTTGCCAGAATGTCAATTTTCTGAAATTCTAAAAGTGTAAAGGAGACTATTTTTGTTATAGCTGGTGGCAGATATATCATAAAATGCCTTAGAAAAATTCACTAAAGCAATATCTCAGAAACATCTCTGTTTGGCAAGAAGTTAAAAGGCTTGATAATAATTAGTTCCAGCAGATTGAATTGATCATATTAGAAACAGGGCAGTTTAATATTTACTTTTATTAATGTTATGTTGTTTCTTTACAGGTACTATCCATATATGGGACATTATATAGGTTATAATACACCTCCGAGCCACACCCCACCATGTATGTAGTTTAGTTAAAATATTATTTTTTGTAGTGTTTTGCAAAGTCAGGGAAATTAATTGATAGGCTATTTGACTACCAACTTAAATTGTCCGTATATTCAAATCACAGCTGTCATTCTTTGAGAGTTGTATAAAATGACTATAACACGGCAAATTGACGTAGGGTGTCAATTTGCTTAATAATTGATTTCCCTGTCTGTACACAAGACGTGTACTAATAAGTGTCTGGCGGTATAAATTTCGATGTATATAGATAATGGCAGATTTTGCTGTGCACCGACTATACTAAAGAAGATATAGCTATATTTTAGTAACAGTCAAAACATGTAGAATGAATATAAAGCTTTATATTATCAGGAAAGTTCGGTTGAAGTGTTGTGGTCGTGACATACGCCACATGCTTATTTTAGAGTTTTGACGAAATGTAAATCGAAAGTCGTTAATTCGATGATCGATTTTTTTCAGTCTTAGTGTATGGGAAAGCAAGACACCACGTCTTTAAATATTTTTTGTTTTATTGTCTCGGTGCTCAACAAAATCAGGCTCCCTTGTATATGTATCTTGTATCCAAGGGCCATTCTAGTACTTTTTTCTTTGTAGTTTTTTTTTCCTTCAACCCGGCTTGAAAACACGTATATAAAACGAATTTCCTTGAACATAAACTGCAATTGAAGCAAACCTTAATTTTTAAGTTAATATTGGCACTAAAACTTCATTTATTCCTTTACCTTCACAAATTACCCTAGAAAGTGTTTTAGATAAATACCATCTATTTCACTGCCTCAATTAGTTTTTGTTATAGTTTACTGAGGTGGTGGCCAGTCGGTCATATTAAAAATTTAAATAATATAAGTAAGTAATAATAATTAGTCCGTATTGTCCTATCGGTCGAAGTGGGTGCTTTTGGGGGAAACCTATGTCGAGCAGTCTTTCGGCTGAAATGATGATAATGATAACGAAATTAGTTGATGTGCCACTAACCTGCACTGCGCAGCTTAGTGACGCATCACGTGTACTGCTTTTGTGAATTTTACGGACGAACTATTTGACTTTGGCGCGCTTACTAGAGAGCACTTCTATTTTTTGAGTGCGAGCAAAAATGAACTTAGTGGTGGTCAGGCGGGAGTGTCCGCGATAGTACATAAAACGCAATATTCAATCCTCTACCTTGACAATGTATTCGAACTATGAAAATCTATGGGTGCATTAAAATATATAGAATACTCTTTATTATGAACACTAAATGTTACAGATAAAAAGGTGAAATTTGGCTTATTCCGATCGGGTCTCACAATCCGATCCCACCACGTGGGATTCGCTAGGAATGCGGACAAAATAATTAGCTGCTTCGGGTCTATGTGATCGCGTTGTTCTTCTACGCTACGCAACGGATTTTGTTGCGGATATTAAACTTACATAACAAAAAATCTAGATTGTTTGGCAAGTCTTAAAAACCGTGCGAATCAGGGGCGGAACGCTAGTCTAGGATAAAATAGAATTGTAACTAAAACACTTTCTAAGAGACCAGACTGGCAGTAATGTAGTTATTTTTTATTGTAGTTCAATTTTTGTACTTTTATTCAATAGTGAACTTTCAAAATTTTGTAATATGATTGTTCTATCCCGCAGATTACTACGCTTCAAACAGTCCCCAGCTGCCAACGCCAAACATACAAGCCAACGCCCAAGGTGGTAGAAGTAATCCCACTACATTGGTGGGGCCACAGGGTACACCCGCAACCCCCACTGCGCCCACTGCCACGCTTCCTCACCCACAAGCTTCTACACTCATGCACCAAACTATGCCTGGTAACCATTTACTTCTATTATTAATGAGATTAATGAGATATTTTTCTACGAATCCAGGGTGAAATGAAATGTTGAATCTGTGACACAAACTATACCACTCAGCTTTTTGTCATGTGTAACAATTTACCACCCGGCTTATTTCATATGTGACGTTTGACTGTTATGACCCAATTTAGCTGAAGTGAGATTACTTATGCAAAGCCGAAAAAATGCAATCCTTTATAATTTTTCACAAAATACTCCCAATATAATCCTTCACCTTGCTGCAAACTTCAAGAATTATTTCCTTATCTGTTTGTCTTCCCTCCATACAAAGAAACAAATATTCCTTATTTTTTTTATCCCTACATACACATTCTATTTTTTTACCTATATGGATTGATTTTTAAACATTAATTCCATAAAAGCAATTTTTCACGGGTTTGAGTTTTTAACAGGAAACACTGGCAGCTCAGCAATAGTTAGAAAAAAAAAATTAGGAAATTTTTATGTTACAAATCCATGTAGAGTTTTTCAAGCGTAGTATGTTACAAATCCATGTAGAGTTTTTCAAGCCTTTAGTTGGATAACGAATTGTTGGATGTATAGTAAATTGTGAAAATAGAAATCGCTGATTGTAACAAACAAATAGTGTTACGGACAGATGTTATGTAAAGTAGCTACAAATTGAATAAAAATTATATTTTGCTTTACGTGTGATAACTTATGGATAGCTTATGATTAACTTTTGAAGTAGTAGTCCTCCATACCGAATTTTGGCCATAGCGGTCAATTTCAGCGGAGACTAGCCATTGGCGCAAGAGATATAGAACAAAATCACATAATAAAAACAACTAGGTAAGTTATGGATAAAAATTGAATAATGGCTGCTAAGCCTTCCGGTCTGCTTTCTGTCCATTTTGAAATGTGAGAGCAGTTTTTCCTGAAATAACGTTGTCAAAATAATTATTGAATGGGTTCAATTTTGTTCGTTTTTTGATAGCGTATTTACACAGTGCACTGTGGTTCCCCGCCCGTACTGAGGTGCGACAAAAATATAAACTACTTTATTTCTGGGATTTAATTAATGAAACATGTTATATAAGGAGTATTAACGATGTAATAATGTAATTAACAATGAAAAAATGTATATTACCCAATTAAAAATTTAAAATATAAATTTAAATAGAAAATTATAAATTCAAATTACAAAAAAAAATATTCTTTAAAATTTAACATTACAAAATCCTTAAAATAAACAAAATAAATCAGCTACTTATACAAAGTTAAACAATATAAAACATAAAAAACGTTACATTATCTTAAAAACTCAGTAGTTCCAAAACAGCTTTTGACAAAACTGATTTTTTCTTTTCGTGCAACCTCCTAAGTCCCGTTATAAGTGGGTCAAAACTTAATAAAAGCCTATTTAAGAGGTTTCTATTTGTTCCTAGCAAAATTCTACGGAGGGATAACTTGCGCGTCGCACCTAAATAACTCAAAATGGTGGAAAAACGTGGAAAAGGTTTAAGTGGAATCATAAAGAATAAGGTATCACCACCTAACATAAAAAAAACTGAGACCTAATTATGCTCCAATGTAAACTAAAACTCGAGAAGTATCTATCTACAATTTAAAATGCTCTCTAAAACAGTACATCACGTAGCAGTCACATAAAAAAAGACTAATGATCTTCAAATTCTAAATAAAATTAAAAAATAATGTACATATAATGTTTTTGGCAATCCATCATTAATATAAATCACTTGTGTAATAGGTTTCCGGGAATCGGTGAACAAAAACACGTAACAAATGTGCGAGTCACTGATAACGTGTCGGAGCACACCAGTATTCACACTTTCGATGACGATATGGGAATGAAAGTAATTAGCCAAGTGCTCTTAATTTACACTTTTGTTAAGTTTGGACTTCGTAGATGTTATAATGATTATTGCTTTTAGAGAATCTCAGTGTGGCCTTGGGTGATTTTTGTCGTACTAGGGAACCACAGTGCAGTGGTGCGATTGGCGAGGCGAGCATGTGATCAGCACCCTAATTGCGTAACACACTGTCAATCTCAATCTGAATCATTTTGAAAGATATTGTTAATCCATTGCTTCATATGTTCGAAAATAACAACGTAAATAACGCAATGAATGTTGTTGAACTGTCAAAATGAAACCCATTGATACTGATAGTGTGTTACGCAAGTACCCTGCCGATAACTACTCAATCGCCTCGCCATTCGTGTGCGCGCTGGTAATCTCTGTTTACACTTTCGTATGTAAATTAACATGGACGGTTTTAGGAATGGCGAATTACGTTGTTAAAACCCCGTACAAGAATGTTTTGTTATATTTTTTTTTAAACAATGTAGCTATTCGATTGATGCAATCTTCCGCATACGTATCGGGAAAGGACTATTTAGGAATAATGCAGATTTGGGGTCCCTTTTTTCATTTGAAAGCTAGCCTACTGGCTGTGGCCTGGACACTTGTCTAGGAAAACTTCTACATGTACCCATATCAATTTTTCCAGGACGTCTAACAGTTAGCGTAGCTGCCTTGATGATGCCCGTTAATAAACTCACCCAGTAAATTTTGCAGTGAAATAACAAAAGAAGTAAATTCGGTCTTATTTCTATTAACTTATGGGTCACCACGTTATATTATATGAAATGAGTGGCAGCGCCACTGTTGCTAGCAACACTGAAATCACTCTAGGGTGATTTCAGTGTACAACTAACTTCTTAATCACTGTAATCCCTCATAACTGTCTTTCACGGAGCATGGACGTCAGTTGGTTTTAGCGACAAGTTTCGTTATAAAAACTATAAAATGTTATACAATATTATGTAAACATGTTAGTAAAGCGCGTTAAAGTCGTTATCACATATATGATTGTGTTAATGACTGAGATCTTGCGCTTATTTTGTAACTCGTTGTGTTGTACCAGTTAGGTAAAATAAGTAAGGCGTTCTTTAGTCAAAAGGTGATCTTTTTGACAGCATACATTTTGTACCCAACAATAAAGTAAGAAAGCAGAAAATAAAATCATCATTTTAATGTAGAAATAGCATCCTGAAATATGGCAGAAATTGCTTATTGATAATCCCAATTGTGTCACGTTTTTTGTATTTTTTTTAGATTCACTAACTTACTTGTTTTTCAATAATATTTGGATATAGATACAAACGATTACTATTTAACTACTATGTCAGAGCGAGGCATTTGTATATTGGAAATTTTTTTCAATCGGTGGGAGAGTGACTGGTCTGAGGCGAACTCTACAGAGCTGTGCGATACGGATGGAGCATAGCTCCTTTCCCGCAGGGAAAGCCGAACCTAACCTAGCTTCACTGATTTAAGAAAACGACGATTTAAATTATGTCTTTGGTGTTCATTACAAGCAGTCACTGTGTTTACTACTAATATCAATAATGAAGAACCATTTTACGAAAAGGATATTTTTGTATCACGCAGAAATTGCCAGATGGATTTAAATTACACTTTGTTTTATTTGTTTTATCCCGGACAAGCGAAGCGGTAAAAAGTTGCATCGCCGGAATGGTGTATTTAAGTAAAACCTTCAATAGTTAGTGGCCGGATTTTAAGAAACTCAAGAATCGTTCCTTTTAGGATACTAGTAATTGCACCACGGGGCAGCAAAAATAAGCACATGGATCAAATGCGAAACAAGCCAACTTGGCAACTTTGGCAAATGATTCGTCCACCCTCATTACTCCTACTTCAAGGCTCAGACTCGACTCAGTTGTCAGCAACGAAATGCTAACAATTTGAAATTGTGATTTAATATTGTTTCCGATTTCCACGCGGTAGTCGACTGAGTCAGTCAGCAGGCACTTTTAATATACTTAAGTAATTTTGTTTATTACGAATGACAGTAAAACAAAACGTCTTGGCTCTATTTGCACAGTTACGTTAAACTCTGTGACCATGTATGTGTAGCATGAACAATGAACATATTTTAACAAGTTTATCAATTTTGTATGCTAGCGATCATTTTCCCTACCAATACGTGACAGAACCCATGCAGCTCGGAGCCTGTAAGGACCACGATATGTGATGTGATGTAAGAATAGACTTACATCCAATTCTCAAAAAACGCGTGATGCCATTAGCTGCATTTGAACGATATACGGTCATTTTCAAAGCGTACGTCAACGCGCGTTAACGTACGCTCGTGTGAACCGTTCTAACTGATAGAAAGATCCGTATCCGATTCGAAGAGTACCGTACACTTCGAAAGCAATACGATCTGATTTTTGTATAAATGTAGTCAATGGATACCTCCATTTACTATATTAATACATTTTTTATAGTTGTAGCGGATAAAAGTACGTTGTACATAGGAAATATTTTCGCGAATTAATTGAACTCTGTCTGTTTTTTAAATCATCACGAGAAAAGCTGGACAGATTTAAATGAAACTTATTGTTGCATAGCTGCTAGCATATCTTAAAAACTGAGACATTTTATTTGAATCTTTCGCATGGGTCCTTTTAATCTGGCTATAACGCGTTTGTCCCTATACAAAACAAAGGTCATAAACGAGTTAAGGTTTCGTCGAAAAGGTGTAGTTGAGTTAATTTATCATGTAGTCAATGTGTGTTTGAATATCCAAGTGAACGGAATCGCGTTACATAGCTTTAGGGTGCAAACAGACCGCGGTCGATTTGCGATTGTGAAATTCGAGACATATACAGGCTTATTTTTTATCACCATCTAAATTTTTACAGGGTGTTCTAACCCACGAATATGAACAACTTTCACTATGGGACCAACTCTGAAATCACGAAAAAAAAATCAGCTGTTTCATACATTTTGGTCAAGTAGGTATTGAACTTTTTTATGAAACAGCAGATTTTTTTTCGTGATTTCTGAGTTGGTCCCATAGTGAAAGTTGTTCATATTCATGGGTAGAACAGCCTGTAAAAATTTGGATGGTAATAAAAAATAAGCCTGTATAAAGGCGACGGTCCCGGCCGGTCGGTCTGGTTGGACCCTTATTAGTAATGATGGTATTTGTGCTGTTTTCAGACTTCCACGCGGGCGGAGTCGCGAGTACAGCTCGTTAATAAAATAGTAGTGCATGATTAGGATGTTATTATCTATAATAGCATGATATTTTAATTTTCTGTTTTTTTTTTTTTTGGTTACAATATGAATGGTACCCTTACTTATAAGTTGTTTTATAATCTATGCTGTGTCTGCTCAAACCAATGCTTTTGTTTCGTAAAGGTTTGACATAGTTGTAGTTTGATGTAGCCGATTCCACTTATTACTAATCAACTGCAACTGGCGAAATCTGGGCACTTCGACTTTTAGAGACGTCGCGCGCAACGCGACCGCGACCACGGTTAGTGGCTGCAGAAACCAAGTAATGTATCGTAACTCCAATACGCATCGCGCACTTGGCCGCACTTGCGGCCAAATCCGCATCTTGGGCAGAGCTTCTCCGACCAAGGTTTTGACCACGTCCGCCGTGGTCTTGCGCGAGAGCGCCAGCTTCCTTAGCCGTGACGGTTCAGTATAAGATTATGCAGTGGCATGTATTTAATCGAACCTCAAATAATTCTCATTTTGCTTTCCTAAATATATTATTGAACACTAATATAATGAATGCGCCTCTTTTTGTGACCCTCAAATGATTCCAATTCTGGAGTCCTAAATATATTAAACGGCCAAGTAACTGCGACCAACTTGGGTTGTAGTCAGGCGGTTGGTCACTGATCTGATCTAACCAAACCCATTTCGTCGGGTGCCTTTGCTTAGTTACTACGACCAATTCGGATCGGGCGTAATTGGTCACAGTTTTTGAGCAAGCGTATTTCGCATGAAAACTTGATAACTGAGTAGGAGGGGCATGAAGAGAGAGCCAAAAATATATTTGAAAAGTCTCAGATAGGGTCACTGCGGATAGGGACCCGCTTTAAAATGTCAAATAAAGTAATGGGTTGTTCAGCGCCGTTGATTTTTATCTCAGGCCCCACTTAAAACGACCTAAATAGGCATATGTAACGAAGATATTGTGGAGTTTCAAAAATTTAATTTTACCTTTTTTTTTAAAGGATATTCAGCCCCGAATAAGTCTAGTATATCTTACCTGATACTGTTCCTTGACCTATTTTATAGTGAATATAAAAATCTGAGGGATAATGGAGGCTTTCAGCAAATCTGACGGGGTTTCATAAGTTCAGAAGAGTACCCAAAAGTAATCATAATTTTACATTAACTTCTAAATCAACCTCTGTTCTTCACGCCCCACATACTCAGCTAATAAGTTTTCGTGCTGAGTATGCTTGCTGAAAAACCTAACCCTAACACGTGTGTGGCCGTGATGCCCCAGCTTCTTAGTTACTGCGACCAACGTGGGAAAAGGCCAGAAAGTTAAAAAGAGGCACAATTATTAACAAAAAGTGTGCATCATTATAAGCCCAAACAGTTTTTAGAAGTTCATTAATTTAAAAAAGCAAACAAATTAAAATTATAGCTTTCAATTAAATAAAATGTGTATGTTTTGAGATTTGAGCATTAATTTATATAGAGTAATGACGAAATGCATCACCCTATTAAAATGACTAAAAGAAACTTTTTAACTAAGACATAAAAAGGTTCAAGAATTAGTAGCTAATAGAATTAAATAAAAAATAATTCTTGGTGACTTATTTAATATTGTATTTTGACAACTTGTATTATACAAGTGAATTTTGCTATTCGTGCAGCTAGTTAAACTTACTTCATACAGGCTATTGTGGTTTTTGTTCAAGATTGCACCTGTTAGAACCACTAGGAATACTTAAAACAGTCTTATATTAATTTTGCTCTTAGGTATACGCCCATCTGCTCCAAAAAGAAGTCATAGAGTACCTATCATCGACCCTAGAACGCGTAAGTACAAAGACAGAGATTATAAATTAATACGTTGTTTGAGCAACTACTATTTACGATTTTATTTTATTTTATTTCAGAACAAGATATTTTCTCAGATTTATATACCAACGACACAAATTTTTTAAGCAGCGAAGCTAACGATCGACACACCCCGCAGCCACCCGTAAGTACATATACTTATTTCGCCTTTATTAAATAATTAATATATAATTTTTCAACATTTGATTATGTTGAAAAATTACCAAATATATTTTCACAAGTTTTATAATTGAATAAACCATGTTAGATAAATGGTATTGTGATTGATTTAGAAAAACAGTTTTTATGAAGAGCAGTTGTCTACTGTATAAGCAGCCTTCGCTTAGCGACAATGATACGATTATTTGTACAGTAAATTTACAATTTGATACAATTCATGGTGCAATCTGATTAATATAAATTTCATCGAATAACTTTGTTTTTTGTTATGTTTTAGTACTAAAATGGTGTACGATACTATTTCAGTGTACCGAGTATTCCTAAGACTACTTCTAATTTTTGAATTTGATTTAATTCAATTTAATTATAATTTCCTTACACTTCGTCATTATCATTATAGTTGTGATTTTTGTGTGACAGACTCGTAAATATTGTCTGCACGAGGAGAATACTTTTGGAACATTCCGTTTATCTCCTTTGTTTGTAGATAGTCACAATAGAATATGCATTTATTTTGTTTATAGTAGTAATACATTAAAAAAAAAGCTTACTGAAATAGCATGGTTGAAATTACTCATTTTCATACAATATATTCTTTAAGAACAGACAAAACCACCACATTGCACCTGTCTCACCGCCGCGGAGTATGTTATGGTTATTATGACACCCAAAACAATGACATAATTGTTTTCAGCCACAAACCGAAGACGGTAATCATGATTAGGAATGCAAGAGTAGAACTCCCGTATGCCAGTTCTGTTTCGTTCTTGAGCTTTTTGGCCTTAAGTCAGGAAACTAATTCTAGTCCAAAAAATATAATATGATACAGAAGTTTGTACAGAATCATTTCGGATGTTTATACAGGCTGAAATTTTAATCACCGTTTTCCTCTTAAGGGGTCATTATACTCATCATTATGAACAACTTTCACTATAGGACCAAACATGAAATCGCGAAAAAAAAATATCAGCTATCCCTACATATTGACGATTTATGCGAATATAAATGTAGGGATTGCATATGGCTATTAGAGGGGGTACCAAAAAAAGCATCATCCTTTGATACTTTATTAGCTTCTTTAGAATGCTGCCGTATATGTGTCCGATTAATTACATTAAAAGCTCTATATGCACTATCCGAAAATATAAAGAAAATATCTTAGAATAAAATTGCTATCAGGGTTGTCACTCTCCGAGCCAAAAACAGGGCCGAATATTCGTAAAAGAATTAAGTAATTTAATTTGTATCAAATTTAGAAAAAAAAAATATAAATATGTACTTACTTACTTTTTCTCAAGTACAAGAGGGTTACCAAAAATTATTCGTGAATGCGATTTTGTAGCCCTATCAAATGATTCTGTACAAACTTCTGTATTTTTAATATTTTAGGACTAGAAATATTTTTCTGATTTTCGGCCCAAAAAATTGTTAATTTTGTGTTTTTTTTGTCGTGAACCAAACAGAACTGGCACTCGGGAGTTCTACTCTTGCACTCCTAATCATAGTTACCGTCGGTTTGTGTCTGAAAACGATGATGTAATTTTTTTGGGTGTCATAACAGACTGTTCGCCGCCACGTCGCGCGTCGTCGACTGTGCGACTGGCTATTAGCTGTCTTTCCGCTTAAGAAACGTAAAATCAATGCACTCCCGCTGGGTGACGATTAGCAAGTAACTGCTTTAGGTCGAAACTAGTAACGAATCATAGATCAGCGAGAATATTTTGTGACCACCACAACAGTATCGCTAAATAAGATTCTTCTTAAAACAAATCTAATTTAGTTGCTTCGACAAACTAGTGTAAACAGAGCTTTCCAACAATTAGAACAATCTGCTACTTATCATCAAGTTTGTTGTAACGTCTATAGCCATGTAAACTTCCCTCAGTGACGGTCCTTAGGCACCAAATCAGGTATGTTTTTTTACTCGTAGACTACTAGTTAATACTTCCTAGTTAACGTTACTAGTTCCTTGCTCTACTTGCTCCTCTAATCGGCGGTGGGTTTTATTCATGTAGCTGCAGTGATAAGAGTTATCAAACAAATAACTCGATCTGAGACGCGGCCAGAACACTTCTTATATAGTTATTTAATAACCCCTGCTGTTTTGCTGTCTGCCGACTCTTTCCAAGATACTAGCTTAACGAGCTCTTTAATGTTTTTTGTCGGTGGGACAAGTGCCTTGAACGGGTTGATAAGTAGTCGTTAAAGTGAAGTCTGCTTGTAAATTTCGCATCAATTCAAATATAAAACTCGAAAATAGTAGAATAAGCCACCAGTCACAGCCACTAGTATCGTAACATGGCCACTGCTCTGTTACGGTACCTTCAGCCACCTGCAGCGTTTGGTCGATGCTTTTTTCAGGTAAATGTTAGTGTAATGTAGTTAGTCTCGAAAAATCCTTCAAACAAAATGCATGTGAGATTGCTACTGCGACTTGTGACGGCATCTAGTGGTCGAAGGGGGATGGCCTAAAAACTATGAAAATTTCTCTACTCCTCTAGCAATGAATAACACACTGTATTTTTTAATTTCCTGCCTCCGTAATTTCGTAAATATTGGTCTAAACCTGCACATATGACATGGAAAATGTAATATGACAGACATACAGACGAACGGATAAGATGGAATTAATAACTGGAGTTAGTTACAATGCAAGTTGATTTTCTACTTAAAGTAACCTATTCATTGCTTAGAGGGGTAGACCAAAATTACCAATTTGTTGGCACCGACTACACCGTTTTTCGTGAATTTGAGGGTCATAATTTTGACCAATACAAATAATGACAGAGACTATTAGTTAATAAACTACTTTAAATTATTTTTATCCAGGAGCCAACACACAGTATCGCAGAAGAATTCAATAGAATGGTCAACGAAGTCGCCAATCAACCTTCTTGTGATAACTCTATTAAATCGAATTATGTATCAAAGAACGTGGATGTACCCGTGGCATCTACGGCAAGCTCTGTCCAAACTCAACCAAATGCAATAAGCTCTATAAATAATAATTTAGTAAAGTCTGAAATATTAACTGTTAACGAAAGTAAACATTTAGGATCTGATGTTGCTGTGGAATCAAACGAAACACCAATAGTATCAGCAATATCAGACAGTCCTGTTATAGTGCCTAAAATGCCTATGAATATTAAGCAACTACAAAAGAATAGTGAACCGACAGTTCAGTCTTTAGTCCTAGATACAAATAAGAATATACCACCTAATAAGCAATTTAAACAAAGCAAAAATGTGCCTCAAGTCGAAGAATTAGAAAAGCCCCCAGAAAATATAAATGTTGCACAAGTAGCCATAGCCACAGTAGCTCCAATTACGACCTCGACAGCGATAACGTCTACCACCACACCAGTGCCTGCTTCAACACAAACCACTTTCTCTACCGCGGCTCCAACACCTGTCCCTGTTCCCACGCCTGCCCCTCAGCCCCAGAGGATACGAGAACCCAGAGAAAGAGTCAAATCAGAAGACAAAGAAAAACATAAAGAGAGGGAATCACAGGAAAAAGAATCCGTGTCTGCATCCAATAAACCTAATGGTCCGACACCTGTAGGTAAGTAAAACTATCTTCTTAATCTATCTATAAATGTTAATAATTATCATTGCTTCCATCGCTGCGGCACCGCCGGTAGAACACTTATTTATTAGTTGTTACATTTGCTTTGTTCAGTTGCACACATAAACCTACTGCTTTCGATGTGAAGTTGTATCGTTCCACGAATAATACTATAATTATTATTCGTGGATTGATATGGTTATGTTTGAGAAATTGTGGGTCTGTTTCGTACATTTACCTCTTTCACACTGACTTTTGTTGATTCCGTTTCCGCGAAAGCGGTAAACGCATTTTGCGCAAATAGAACACGATGCAATTGAACTAGCCTTAATACCGTTTTTTTTATCGACTTCTGAATATTCGAGAAGCATCTCTTGTACACCTATTGCCGGACGATGCCTCAACCTGTTAAACCGCAAACTCACTACATAACATACTATGAAAAACTATCCCTTTTATTCAATAATTTACAACATTTGACATTACATATAATTGTCAAACAGTGGCCACTGTTTGACAATTATATGTAATGTCAATGAACCGATTTTTTTTTTCAATTATGTGTATGAGCAATGGAAATTAAAAAGCAGTAGTTATTAGTAGGCGGTGACTTATTGGTTTAGTTCACCGAAGGTAAACTAATCAGGTACTATCTAAATTAAGTTTGTGTTTCGTGTTTATCGTACCAAACCATGGACGTTTTTCGATTCGAGACTTTTCGAACGGATAAGTAGGGACATTTCGTCTGCGGTAATTTAACAAATTGAGATGGGTTTCTCTTCGCGAATTTAACTAGACACTACGGTCGCATACCTACACACACATAGGTACGTTCAAATTGATTACTTAATTAATTTTCTGATCCAAAACATCACGTCGACCGGTTTGAGACACGTGCATAAATATACTCGGCAATAATATCTGATATCATGATTCATCCATTGATATCTGTTGTCAAGACGATGACAAATATATGAGATCATTTGTGAAACGCATATACAAGTAGCAGCAAAAATATGTGACATCGAAGGAACATCAAACCTATCTGATGAGATAATCGTCACCAAAATATAAGATGCATCGTTTTCAAAAATATGTCACCTCTTAGAATGTAATAATATCGGACATGATGTTGTGATGCCTCGTTGTGACAAAAAATGGCTGACATCACATTGGCAACATAAAAACCTAACAGTATTGTTAAATACCGAACACCGAGGATAGTACTTAGTACTTTTTTGACCTTATGGTGTTGCGGGTATGAATTGAAGACCTACCTTTATGCTGTTCTAAAACTGGTTAGCTATAAATCATAGACTTAGAGAATGGACTGAGCGTTTCCTATCCAGCTGTAAAGTAAATACGGTCAGAAAAGTGTGAGAGAGACAAAGCGAGCGTGCGGCCAGTAGTCGTCTTTTTCTAGGATTTTGATTAGTCCACGTCACAGCCTTGCAGGAGCGGATGAATTGTATACTATACTTCATGCAGACAGAGATAGGTATTGGCCGCACGGTTGCTTTATCTCTTTCTAGAGAGTAGTCAATTTCATACGGGTATTGCTTAGTTCATTCCCTAAGTCTATGGCTATAATTCACAAGGACTAACATGACTTACTGTCAGATATTTATGCTGCCAGTGGGGTCTCACTTTTTTTTGTAATATAAGCGGCGCTGTTTGCGATATAGAAGAAAACTAGAAACATACTGTAAGGTTTCTATGCTGCCAAAGTGATGTCAGTGTCAGATATTTTTGATCTCAGAGGTATTATTATTCTTATTAATTATTCTTCTGAATTTAACTGAGTAATTAGGAATTCTGGTGTTCCATCGATGCCTTATTATTACATATCTATTTGTGCTGCCTAAAAAGATCACATACAGGGTGAAATTGAAAACATGCGTCAAATCGAAATGGGAGATTGTACTCATCATTATGAACAACTTTTACTATGGGACCAAACCTGTAATCTAGAAAAAAAAAAAATCAGCTGTTCCCTACATTTATGTTCGCATAACTCGTCAAAATGTAGGAAGCAGCTGATTTTTTTTTCGCGATATTAGGTTTGGTCCCATAATAAAAGTTGTTCATAATGATGGGTACAATCTCCCATTTTTCATCGTAATCGTCCATGTTTTCAATTTCAACCTGTAAATTTGCCGCCATCTTGACGACATGTTAATGGATGAATCATGAAATCAGATATTATTGCCGAGTTGTTCATAGTACCTAGTATATAAATTATGTTCGTGACTGTACTTTAGTCATTTATTTGACCTTTGGAAAATCTTTTTCAAGTTCGCTGTATGCTTTCTAAAACGTTCCTTATCTATTTTATAATTATTGAATACTTTTTTATCCTTTATTTTTTAATAATATATTATAATTATGTTCTGTCTAATATACGACAGTGAAATTAATCAGAAGTGTTTACGGTCGTTTCATTGGAAACAAAGTTGACCAACAGTTACGCAAAATTGTTTACAATACATACGAAACATTTACCTATTTATTGCCAGCACCGTGCAACATTCCATTTTGCCAATTGTTTCCCACGACACAAAACATTGTTGCTTGGCTTTGTTTCTCAAAGAATACGAGGGTTTTTTGATCAGATCAGAGGTAAATCAAGGAAACTGACCATTTTCCATCAAGCGGAAATTATTTAGAATCGTCTCTGTAAAGGCTATGCGAATCACCGCCCAAGTAACTTCAGCGATTATCATCCATAGTTTAATTGCTACACTGCAGTCAATTTGATTGAACTCCTTCCAGCCGTTTTCATGTGATGAGATAAGACACAGACAAGGCAAAAAATACATAGGTAGGTATATCTATCCATTTTGGGTTCTATTACTTATTTCTATCTTACATCTGTTGTTCTCGTGAAAATATTTGCCATGTACAAACCAGTACAGTACGCGTAGCATGACCACCGTAGAAACGGGTTTTGTCGACAGAAGAATCTAGACAAAATGACAGATTTCTGTAGAAATCTGTCTACTCAATGGTGGTCATGCTACGCGTCGCGTGCAGACTTTTTAGCCTTAACAATTTAATACTTACCTAATAATGCTGGTTTTTTGGTTAGCTGTTTTCTATGTCAGGAGTAGCTTCCATTGTCACAATTCCTCGGTATCAAAACAAGAAGTGATCGTCGTAATTATGTATCAAAAGATTTACCTATTTATTACAGCAAATAAAAAAATAAATTGAAAAAACACTAAAATCAACATGGTTTTAGATCACGCAAAAGCATAAACTGTCTATAATGTTACCACTGATGGGACACAGGCCTCTATCTGTGACAGGGCCGTATTTCACCACGCGGGCCCAGTGCGGGTTGGTAGATGTCACATGTCTTCCAATTTTTGGTTCTAGAACATGGAACACGGTTTCCTAATGATGATTTTATTTCATCGTTTTGAGAGCAGTGGTGTTAATAGTACATTATGATACACGTGTGCTATGTTGATCATTATACCCGAGAATATTTAACAATACAAGTCTGTTTTTTTCCTCGCAAGTGTGTTGAAAAACGTCGTATGAAACGCGTGATACCACCTCGGGTATAATGATCAATGCACACGCGTTTTATACGACGTTTTTCAACACACTTGCGAGGAAAAATACAGACTTATATTATTAAATATTAACTTGTAAATCTTGTAAATAAAGGCACTGACAAAAGCGCTAAACAGCCTATAAAAAAAATATAATAAACAAAAAATAATGTTTAGACTGATCGTAGTGTTGTCGTATGTCAAATTGTAGTTTAGTTAGTATGGAATTAGAAAGTACTATTGGCATAGAGAAATATACATTAGTTCAGTGAGAATCCGCATTCCAGTCAGGGTCTTTTTCGTTTGGTTCCGGGAGGGACCACGGACAGTTTTAAGGTAAATATATCTTAGTTCACTTTGGGACCAAGGACAATTCAGACTATTAAAAAAAAGTGAAATATGGCCCTCGGATTCCTTTTGGCATGAAGTCTTTTTGACGAGATTAAAAAAAGCGCACATCTCCGACTAGTAAATCTAAATAGTTATCTGTGGCGTTACATAAAGTAAAAAGCACGTGTGTTTAATACACTGCATTATGGACCTTAAAGCGGTTCATTAAGAGCCACTTTACGAGCATGTGTGTTGAAAAAATATGTAAGTGTATATGTTTAATTGTCATCTTACAATTTGTAGTGATAGACGCATTTGAAATCATTATCGATACTTATAGTGAAGTCCCCAATTTTTTTTTCGTCGTTTATAATGAAGTTTTAATAAAACAAGTTTTCATTTTTTTTAATCAATTTAATTTATATTCACTCTCTAACAAACCGCCTTCGCTACCATAATCCCTGCATTAATTACACATAATATAAAAATGTCAGGTTGTCGGTTGTAAACTAATATTAACAAAGGAGAATGGGTGAATTTGCCCTGAAGCCCAATAGCGTTAAGACACATATCAATGTAAAGCTGTGCTCCAAGGAGAGTATTTCTTATTATGACGGTTTCTCTTGACTGTTAGTACGTAATGGTAGGGGAGCCCAGAGGGTTTTTGAGCAAGCATATTCAGGGCGAGAAGTTGATAGCTGAGTAGGTCTGGCATGAGGAGAGAACACCGAAAATATATTTAAAAAGTTTCTGATAGGAGACCCCTGGTCAGGAGACCGCTTTCAGATTTCAAAAAAGGGCCGAAATTAAAGTGATCTTCAGAGGCGTTGGTTTTGGCATGATCGGGTCTGGCCTAACCCATAATGACTTAAATAGGCAAATCTGACGGAGAAATTGTGGGCTTTCCCCAAATCTGACGACTTTGAAAACTCAGATTTGGGCCATTTCTAAAAGGATATTCAGGGCGAATGAAAGTTATTCTACGCAATAGTGTTACGTGTCCTGATAGTGAATATATAAATATCTGACGGAATGATGGAGCCTTTTGGCAAATATGAGGAAATTTCATCAATTCAGAAAATTACCCAAAAGTGGCCATAATTTTGCATTTATCCCTAAATCAAGGAACCTAGTAGCTTCGATTGCTGTTTGCATTGGAAGGTGACACGTTTGTGAAGATTTCTCCATATTCAGAAGTTTGAAAATACTAAACACTTGAACGTAATGATTAAAAGTTAAGTAGCAAAATTAAAACATCGTCGGAGTACACCATAAACAAAGTTGATTATTTCAATATTTTACTATGACACCAATCAAACCAATTATTTCAAAAACATCCTCATCTTATGGGCTATCTAACGAACTAGTAACCTTTTAAAAAATATTGTCAGATGCCCGTCAATTGTTTGATAAAACTGGCAAAGGTGGAAAGCCATACTTACTAAAATTAACGAAAACATTAAAGTAACGACTTGTTTACGTCGTAATACTTTTCTATTCGAGGTTTTATTGTAACTACGAACCTCTGCGCTCGATATCGTTACTGATATCGCCTCCAATTCTCAGTGATAGTTCGTTATGAGAGTTTTGTTAAATAAGTCCCAACACTTCTGCTTAGGCCGCTAGCTGCTAGTTAACTAGATTAAATGACAGATCATAAGATACAAATTTATTTCTAACCGATTTCTAAAAGAGGGAGGTTATTAGTTCGTCTGTATATACAGGATGAATGTTTCAAGTCATCATGTGGATGACCAAATCCGAAACTATAGGTAATACCGAATAATTCTTAAAGGAGTCACGGGGTGAATTTTGACGAATACTAAAACTGCATCATTAAATTTTTGAAAAATCAATTGCTCTAGCCAGGAATCGAACTCGTAGATTTTGAAAAAAAAAACACTGCCTGTTTTATTGCACCCTCCGACGGTGTCGTTAGGAAGGATCAAATTCTGGAAAGAAATGATACACGCCAAAGTAAAGGAAAGTGGACATTTTTAAGATTAACTAAAATCAGATAAACAAGTTGATTAATTATGGTTTAACAATGAATTCAAAATATAATTTATTATATTAAAAACATAAGTTAACGGCCAAATAACTACTGCTACAGTGCAAACGAGCAAATCACTTACATTCTATATACTTAAAAACTGTTACTATCTTAAAATAATTGTTTTCTGTTAAAAATGCGTCCTTTACTTTACTTTGTCGTATACCCCCCGATGGTGTCGCTAATAAGGATCAAATTCTGGAAAGAAATGATATACGACAAAGTACAGTAAAGGGGGCATTTTAACAAAAAGCATTTATTTTAAGATAGTAACAGTTTTTAAGTATCTAGAATGTAAGTGATTTGTTCGTTTGCACTGTAGCAGTAGTTATTTGGCCGTCAACTTATGTTTTTAATATAATAAATTATATTTTGAATTCATTGTTAAACCATAATTAATCAACTTGTTTATCTGATTTTAGTTAATCTTAAAAATGTCCACTTTCCTTTACTTTGGCGTGTATCATTTCTTTCCAGAATTTGATCTTTACTAACGACACCGTCGGAGGGTGCAATAAAACAGGCAGTGTTTTTTTTTCAAAATCTGCGAGTTCGATTCCTGGCTAGAGCAATTGATTTTTCAAAAATTTAATGATGCAGTTTTAGTATTCGTCAAAATCCACCCCGTGACTCCTTTAAGAATTATTCGGTATTACCTATAGTTTCGGATTTGGTCATCCACATGATGACTTGAAACATTCATCCTGTATATACAGACGAACTAATAACCTCCCTCTTTTAGAAATCGGTTAGAAATAAATTTGTATCTTATGATCTGTCATTTAATCTAGTTAACTAGCAGCTACCGGACTAAGCAGAAGTGTTGGGACTTATTTAACAAAACTCTCATAACGAACTATCACTGAGAATTGGAGGCGATATCAGTAACGATATCGAGCGCAGAGGTTCGTAGTTACAATAAAACCTCGAATAGAAAAGTATTACGACGTAAACAAGTCGTTACTTTAATGTTTTCGTTAATTTTAGTAAGTATGGCTTTCCACCTTTGCCAGTTTTATCAAACAATTGACGGGCATCTCTCAATATTTTTTAAAAGGTTACTAGTTCGTTAGATAGCCCATAAGATGAGGATGTTTTTGAAATAATTGGTTTGATTGGTGTCATAGTAAATTATTGAAATAATCAACTTTGTTTATGGTGTACTCCGACGATGTTTTAATTTTGCTACTTAACTTTTAATCATTACGTTCAAGTGTTTAGTATTTTCAAACTTCTGAATATGGAGAAATCTTCACAAACGTGTCACCTTCCAATGCAAACAGCAATCGAAGCTACTGGGTTCCTTGATTTAGGGATAAATGCAAAATTATGGCCACTTTTGGGTAATTTTCTGAATTGATGAAATTTCCTCATATTTGCCAAAAGGCTCCATCATCCCGTCAGATATTTATATATTCACTATCAGGACACGTAACACTATTGCGTAGAATAAATTTCATTCGCCCTGAATATCCTTTTAGAAATGGCCCAAATCTGAGTTTTCAAAGTCGTCAGATTTGGGGAAAGCCCACAATTTCTCCGTCAGATTTGCCTATTTAAGTCATTATGGGTTAGGCCAGACCCGATCATGCCAAAACCAACGCCTCTGAAGATCACTTTAATTTCGGCCCTTTTTTGAAATCTGAAAGTGGTCTCCTGACCAGGGGTCTCCTATCAGAAACTTTTTAAATATATTTTCGGTGTTCTCTCCTCATGCCAGACCTACTCAGCTATCAACTTCTCGCCCTGAATATGCTTGCTCAAAAACCCTCTGGGCTCCCCTACCATAAGGAGCTACAGAGCTCTAAATATCAGTAATATGCAGTTTTAAATAAAATGTTAGATTTTTTCCAACGTTGTATTCACAATAATTACATCACCCAACTTTAACCGACTCTACTGTAAAAAAGACGTACTTTCTACGCTATTTTTACAAGTGACTTTAAGATGGCGTGTTTTGTTTGTTGTATTCACAATAATTACATCACCCAACTTTAACCGACTCTACTGTAAAAAAGACGTACTTTCTACGCTATTTTTACAAGTGACTTTAAGATGGCGTGTTTTGTTTGGATTCCAAAATAGTACGAAACTTACATGATTACTTCTTAGTAGAGGGAAAAAAAGTTTTTTTTTTTATGAAACCGGATTTCATGCCAATTCTGTTTAATGAGAACCACTTACCAAATTTATGAGAAGTGCCACTGAACATTAACTGCATGTGGTACCAGCAAGACGGCGGCCCAGCGTATTATGCTCGCACAGTACGGGAGTTTCTCGATCAAGAATACTCCGATAGGTGGATTGGGCGGGGTGGTACAATTTCGTGGCCTGCCCGTTCACCTGACTTAAACCTTTTAGATTTCTTTTACTGGGGAACGAAGTATACTCTAAACACATTCAAGATTTATTTACACGAGCTGCGCCAAAGAATTGCAGAAGCCGCTGAAGGCATGAACTCAAGAAGATACGCCAGTCATATTACGCGATTATTTTTAAGAAGATGTAGAGCTTGCATTGCGGCTGAAGGTAAGCAGTTCGAACATTTGTTCTAAAAAAACCTTGTGAATCTAATTAAATTAAAATCGTAACTGAAAAATTCCAATAACTGCATTTTATTTTAAACTTGCACCTAAAATTAACAAATTACTTGATAACCCGTGGTACCCTTTGGCAATAGCGGCGTCTCTATCTGTTTCAGTCACATTGTCGAAATGGCGTGTAGTTGTACCTATAAGTTATGGACTTAAAAATGCCTAGGCTGCATTATCAACATTTTAACTCATTAAACAGAATTGACAAGAAATCCTGTTTCATTAAAAATAAAACTTTTTTCCCTCTATTAAGCAGTAATCTAGCAAGTGTAATAACATTTTGGAATCCAGACTAAACGGGCCATCTTTTAAAGTCACTTGCCAAATTAGCGTAGTACATTTTTTTTAAACTACAGTCGGTTAAAGTTGGGTGATGTAATTATTTTGAATTTATTGTTGGGCAAAAATCTAACATTTTATTTAAAACTGAGGCGAAACTGTAATTTACAGAAGGGTTATTCATAGTTACATTACAGAAAAAAAATCAAACAAAATTTAATATTTGCAGTCACAGGACTTGAAAGATCGTCTCAGGGTGACTCGGCCTATCACCCGTTTCCGGCTTGACGTTGATTTCTGGGACACCCTGTATATCTTATGACTGTTCCCTTTGAAAACTGACTAGAGGGGACAAATGGGAAGTCTGATTCTCAGTTGTCACCGGGGGGAGGGGGGGGGGTGACATTTGCTACGATTCCTTCCTTCCCAGAAAAAAAAATGTAATTACCATAGATTTCAGCTTTTTTATTTCTTATGCTACATAGAATCAAATAAAAAAATTAACACAATGTCAACACGCTTACAACAACAGAAAAATATTAACTATTAAGTAAGTAAATAAAAATGAGAATCAGACTTCCCATTTGTCCCCTCTAGTCAGTTTTCAAAGGGAACAGTCGGCACAAATTGTCACCCCGGTGACAACTGGGAAGACAATTCCCATCTGTCACCCCGGAGGACAGGGCTAGAGGGGACTATTGGGAATAATCCGTACGGTGCCCATTCTTCTTTCACCTGGGAAAAACAATGTTAATTAAAAAAAAAACTGTTTCAATCAAAAGTTCTAACTATAGTATAGTTAAAATCTCGCTGCAGACTCGGTCATAAATCATTCGTGTTTCGCTCTCTTTCCCACTCAGGGGCCTTATGGGCAGGCCACGCCCACACGTAGTCCTGTGCATTACTGCAGTCGATGAGTGATATCGATAGTTTTATATATTTATAAATGGGGTGAATGGGGTGATAGAAATAAATACACATTTTTTTTATATTTTATTACCAAATTTACTACAAAGCATATTAAATATATAAACAAAAGAACGTATATATAAAACTAAAAATAGAAAATTAAAATTCTTCGTCTGAGTCATCGTCATCCACATGAATGATGAACTCTTCGCATAAATGTGCTTTTCTTAAGTCTTCATCTTGCAGCAATTATGCATGTTCCACACATTTTTGCCAATTTTCGTGATAACCTTAATGATTCTGTTATCGATAATGGCCTTGCGCGCGTGCAACTAGCGCACATCCCTACTCCGGTTATGATTTATGACCGAGTCTGCAGCGAGATTTTAACTATACTATAACAAAATACTTAAGGCCCCCGCGCACTCGGCAGCCAAGCTGCCTACTGTTACGATGCCTGAAAACTGTTATGATATTTCTCGAATCCGTGACTTTATCGTGTCGGCTCCGTGTGAACAACGTTCAGTTTCTTATACAAAACTCACTGTCACTACTGTACTTATACAATAAAAAATCGTATCCGATATACGTGAAAAATAGCACCAACCTGGCTTAGCGGTAACCGTATATAACTCGGTGCCGATGCTCCAAAGCACATTCGTCGATGACGAGTCGTACGTATCCTCGTTGGTTTGTAACTTTTGACATATTGATAAGTATTTGCAGTTGCATCTATGCCACTTTTGTTTTGGCAATTAGTCCGATGAGACGGCAATCCGACATGACCAGGGGCGGTTAAAAAAAATAAGTTTAAAAACTAAAACCCGACTACTGAAAAGGATGAAATAAGAAAGTACCTTCCCGTGGTCGTATGCCGCCGTACTAACATATTTTAAGCTATGATAGCATGCGACCACGGGAAGGTACTTTCTTGTTTCATCCTTTTCAGTAGTCGGGTCTTAGTTTTTAAACTTATTTTTTATTTAATTGTTTTGGGGCTTATGTCAGTAATATTTATATTTTTGAAATGTGCGAATTAAGCCCTTTCAATTGATACCCAACAAGGCATGATTAAAAAACATTATTTTTTAGATCATGACTTTTTGTCCGCTAGAGGGCGCCATATTCAATTTAATGTGACGTCACATAGCCTATAACCAGCGGACAATCAAGACGCTTCCAACGATACCTCATTTGTCTAATTATTACAAGCAGTTTAGAAGTTATGAGGGAACTTCAAAAACAAAAGAATATGGTTACAGTATAAGCGAAACAGTAAGACCATTTTTAGATTTATTTACTAAGTAAAAACTTAAATTCAGGATTTTTGAAAATTCATCCACTAAAGGGGATGACTGTACCTATAAAATTTCGACATTTTGGCGAATACCACAGGGCACACGGTTTCTGTATTTGATAAAAGTCTCAATTTCACTGACAGACAACGCACTGCCTCAACTGCTGAATCTAGAAGCATGAAATTTTGCACAAGAGTTCCTTTTGTAACGAACTAAATTACAACTTTGGTATGTTCTATCAAAATTACATTTTGCGTGACTATTGGGATACACAGTAGTAATTTGCAAAGAAATAAATTATTTGATTTGAACTTCACAAGTGCGACTGCTGACCATGGGTATAGATTCCCAGGGCAGGGTAGGTAAAGTGTTCTTGGTTTTTTTTTTCAGCAGGAACCGTTACATTTTTAAACTTACGATCTCAAAACCATGTTTATCTGTCGTTTAGGCTAAACAACTTTTCAAATAGGAGTTTGACGTAAGAACGAAATTAGACACGCGTTGAAAAAAAATGATATTGTTAATTCTTTTGGCGTTTACTTAATTTCTTTTTCGACCATTAGTTCAGATTTACCCTAAAAAAAATTGGGGGCAATTTATATTTTTGCTACTACACATATCAAAAAAGTCTAAATAACACGCATCATTTACAGCAAATGCATGTTTTATTTAATCTTTTTGCTCTCGGAAACATTATATTATACTGGCTGATTTTAAAAATAGAAACTTCGGTTGCGTTTTGTTTTCATTAAAATAAAAACTAATTATGTTTTCCCGATTTCACGTGTTTTCGTTGCTTGATTTTGGTATTTTTTTCACTTTTATCATTTTGAGATACAGTTATACAGTTTTTGAAAAAAAAAATGAGTGACGAGTCGTTTTTTATGTCATGGAGCGACGCCATTTGACTGCTGATGAAATGCAGAGCTGTAGGAATGCTACAAGCGGAAAGAAATCAGTCCCAGGTATCTCGGCATTTTGGTGTCAATAGGAGCGTATTTGTCGTCTTTGGCAGCGTTACGTTAATACAGTGATTCCTGCTGAGCAGCATCCAGGACGTGAAAGGAGTACAACTGCTCGACAGGACCGACACATACTACTGATTGCAAGACGTCAGCCGATGTTAACCGCCCGGCAGATAGTTTAAAGCTACAATTCTCAAGCGGTGTTGTTATTAACCACCAAACCGTGAGAAATAGGTTGCATGAATACGGCCTACGAGCACGACGCCCAATAAGGTGCCCACCTAAGTATACGCCATGGGGATCGCGCCCGTCGAAACGAATGGTGTAGGGAACACTTGACATGGACCCAGGAGCAATGGGATACAATTTTATTTTGCGACGAGTCCCGGTTTGGATTTAGGCCTGATTCGAGAAGGGTAAGAGTGTATCGTCGTCCCGGAAATGCTGAACGGCTGAGATGCGTCCAGGAAGTGGTGCACCCTTACAGTGGTTCCACTGTGATGGTATGGGCGGATATTATGAAGAACAGACGAACTGATCTCGTTTTTGTAGATGGCAATATGAACGCTGAAAGTTACGTTCAAGATGTCCTCGGACCTTATATTCACCCATTTGCACAAAGTCTTGGCTCAGATTTCACGCTGATGCATGACAATGCGCGTTCGCACACAGCTCGGAGAACCAGAGAGTACTTGGCAATGGAAAACATCCGGGTATTGCCGTGGCCTGCACAATCGCCAGACCTCAATTCCATCGAGCACGCGTTGGACATGCTCCAGAGACGTGTTCTCGAGAACCTGGACGGAGTATCGACAACCCAACAACTGAAAGACTTGTTTGAAAGCGAGTGCCGCAGGATCAGATAAATAATTTAATCTTATAAATTCAATGAAAAATCGTTGCCGACAAGCTTTAAACAACAGAGGCGGCCTCACTTTGTATTGAATTACCAAATAATTAAAAAAATGTCGTTATTAAATGTTGTAAAACATGAAAAGTTTAATTTCGTTTTAACTTTATTTTATATACTACGTATGTTACGGTACACATATTGTTAATTATTGTGATTAAATGAACAATTGAATGAAGGATTTGGTTGCTTTAGTCACTAATGCATCAAAAAATGCTTAGTTATTATTTATAAAAGAAATATAAACAAGTATATTACAATAGTAAAAATAGTTCAAAACCGTACATGTTGCTTACTGTTTTGATGTGTGTAATTTGTGCGTTGACACGTTTCGACGTTGCGTTTTGTTACTGCTTATCTATATATTTCCATATTTAGTATTATAAATGTAAAGAATGATGTGTGAAACTAACCCTGTATATCTTATCTGTTTGTTACCTTTTCACTTCTTAACGGCTGAACGGTTTTCGATTACATTTGGCACACCAAGACCCAGGTTTTATGTAGGGGACGTACCGCTCGCTTTTGCCCCCTGTTCCTTATATTCCTACTGACAGTGGCGTGCATTGCATATAGGCATATAAGCAGTGCCTACCTCGATATATCAACATAAGTCTGTCAATTACATTTTAGTGTGTGTGCCCCACAATTAAGAAACCTACTAAATTATCATACCTAACAAAAAACAAAATCTTTCATACAAACACGCGCGGCAGTAGGCAGTCGCCAGACGGCCTACTCGGCTCCCGTACTATTCGCATAGTGTCATTGGTCTTTACTCGTTCAAGCTAATACGACAAAATTAAAAAAAACATACGTCTCATGCGTAATACCATGACGTTCGACCTTCGCAATTTATCACCCTTAAGTAGGCATGCCTACTCAAATAACTATACTTTTGACCTCATTTTTTTTGTGATTAGTGACCGCGTTTGCCTAGACTAGACCCGGCCTAGTGCCTACCTACTCTGAAAACCAATACACGCCACTGTCTACTGATATATCTCCACTGGTAGGGATACTTGGAGATTTTTTCCAATTATCGCTACCGGTAGGGATATATGGAACCTTGTGCTCCATATATCCCTACTGATCTGCAACGGTTGGATATTTTTTCCGTTTATCGCTACCAGTAGGGATAAAAGCTTTTCAAGGGTTTCTTTATGATTAATAAGGTGTTCCTGAATTACTTGTGATGACAAATATGAAAAAAACAAAAGAAAACAATCATGAAAACAATTTTAATTCACATAAACCCGTACTGAATTTGTATTCATTATTGTTTTGTTTTTTTTTTTTATTTATTTTTTGTAATCACAAGTAATTAAGGAACACCTTATCAATCATAAAGAAACCCTTGATAACTTTTTATCCCTACTGGTAGCAATAAACGGACAAAAAATCCAACTATCCCAACCAGTGCGGATCAGTAGGGATATATGGAGCACAAGGTTAAATATATACCTACCGGTAGCGATAATTGGAAAAAATCTCCAAGTATCCCTACCAGTGGAGATATATGAGTAGGGATATAAGGAACAGGGGGTTTTTGCGACCAATTTTATACCGAATAAAGGATAATGGCTTAGTGCGTACCCAGACACTAATTGTAGCATTATGAACTATGGTAATTTTTGTTGCCCTCATTGAGTAGTTTAATTAATACTAAGACAGCATGTCTGAATTCAGAAAAAAGATATGTGAGTAAATTGATTTAATAAAGGAAATACATTTTAACTTATCCTCAAAACTTATTGACCTGCTAATAATGGACATTTTTTGAAATTAATAAACCTCTAACGTCTGTTTGCGACTATAATGTTGCACTTTTAAAATAATTGGGTCTCTTTTTACCCGACTACAGCGAAGCAAAAAGGAGAGTTATGATTTTGACGCGTATGTTTGTATGTAGGTATGTTCATCTGTTCCCTCGTAACTTCTGAACTATTCGTCATAATTTGACAAATGAGGTATCGTTGGAAGCGTCTTGATCGTCCGCTGGTTATAGGCTATGTGACTTCACATTAAATTGAATGTGGCGCCCTCTAGCAGACATAAAATCATGACCTAAAAAAATATTTTAATAATGCGTGTTGGGTATAGTGTATATATATATATACCTAAAAAAATATTTAATAATGCGTGTTAAAGGGCTTAATTAGCACATTTCAAAAATATACATATTGTCAGCTGTTGCTCACGGCTTTGCTTTCATGCACCCGATAATTAGGAATAATTTCTGTAAAATCACGCCTCAGATTTAAAGAACATTTTCGAAATGTCTTATTTAACCTTTCGTATGGGCGAACGTAAATCTACACGAGACACAATGGCTTTTTAATTGTGTCTGTAATTACGGCATTCAACCGGTTAAAAAAAATATAACTGGAAATCTCTGTTTCTATAGAAAATCGGTCTAATTTGGCTGTGCCACTGTTTTTCGAAAATGTTCTTATCTCACTTTTTTAGACTTGTATCCTGCTTATGCGTACGAAGTTTCATTAAAATCGGTTCATTCATTTCGAAAAACAAGGGCTTGAAAGTTTGTATGAAATGCCGTACGTCGTAAATGCTCTTAGTATAATGATTGCGGCCCCTTTTTGTATATACATACAGGAAGGAAAAAATCAATGGGCCCTGAAGGGAAACCACTTTAACCCCCTTACTAATAAACGTATTATATGAGATGAATAGTTACACACTGATTTCTATCTTTCAGTCGTCAGTAATTCGACTTTCGAAAGAATAAGACAAAGCGTTGTGTAACTGTACATACGCTATACAACGTTTATTAGTAAGGGGGTAAATCTTTAAGATAGATTATTTTACTTAAGGGGCTTACAGGACCTAAACGCAAAAACGCAAGTTTTAGAAACAATAAATGTATATGATCGACTATAGTAAACAAAATCAGAAAAATATATTATGATATTCTTCTTCATGGTGGATGTATGGAATCCCGTACCATGGCTGCATCAAAGTCAAACTTAGTTTTTTATAGACTACACTTATCAAATTAACTCCCACAAAAGTTCTTTTTGTAAACAAAATCCGGGTTTCAGAGATTTTCAAAAAAATCGAAATAACCTAAAAACTAGGCACCTACTTTATTTTGTTTGCCATATCATACACGATGACAATTAACACAACATCCTTCTGGTGTAAATGCTATATTACCATCTTAAAAAATCCATATTATTCATTATAATCCTTCAATTACAAACAGGAAAACAGAAATATCAATTTCATGCAATTCGAAAACGGGAAAAATTAAATGATTGAAGTGTTACTGTCACTTGACACTTGTCTTTCTGACAGTATCAGATAGTGATGTGGCTCGATTTAATTAACTCGTAACTCGACTAAAATAAAGGGGCAAGTCCATTTACTCTCGAGGTGCCAGTCGATTAGATAAATATCACACTGCCACTATAGTTAACTGTCATTCTTTATTCTATAATTGAATGCGAAGGTAGGTAATAAACCAGGAATATTTCGTGTAATAAACCGGCAAAATAACAGTATTTTCTCAGGTTTTTTTCTTATAAAATCCTGTGACACTGTACATCACAGGATGTACAGTCACAAGATTTTATAAGAGTAAAATTACATATTCTGTGGGTTGGTTCTGTCAGTTGGTAACGTGTATTTTGTCATTAACATCGCCACCGTGTCGTCATTGATTATCAGATTCACATTGGAATGTGAGTTAAGTAGGAGAAGACGCTCTTTACAAAGATGAACAATGCCGATCTTAGACGAATTTCACTGACTAAAACTTCAAAGTACCAACATTTAATGGGTGCTGTATTTTGGATCTTGCTATGATTCTTTTCTTTAAGTTTTTTTGTGTGCATTTCAAATGTACGAAGCTGCTGGAAACTTAATTTTCGAATTACATAATCGCAACAATCGTGTGTCTGAACTTTAATGATGACTGAGCAACATCACTAGAGTCAAACTGACAAACAACGAAAAAACTACAATCCGTTTCACGTTGATTTTTAAACTAGGCGAAAGTAAGCAAGGAGGACCTGCTGCAGCGTCAATGGTACATTTTTCGTGATCCCGGTTAGACTTCATTGAAAAACTCGACCATTTTTTTTAAAATGATAAATTGGTTATGTTTTTTTAAGTATAATACGATTAATAGACGTTACAATACAGTGGGCTAAAAAAGCTTTCTCTATTCAAGGTTATATTGACTTTTCATTTGAAACGGAACGTCATGTAAAGGGAATAAAACAATATCAACACTTTTTTACTTTAAATTAAATTCCCTGTTCAAAAATCAAATCCCCGACGCGTAATGTCGTAAAAAATTATGAAAATAATTACTATAATATTTTGATCTTGATGCATGGGGCTTTTTGGTTCCACTTTTGGTCATTGCCCTTTAAAATTTCACTTGAAAATAAAAAGTCATATTTATGATAACTACGAAATATTTATTCTAAAATGAAATAGGTCAAAAACATTTTGTTGCCAATTTCGTGCTTACTCTATTTTAGAACTAGACGTAATTCTTGGTATTACATTTCAATGCTCAGAACACAGTATTGAAAGACACAGAGTTGCAGAATATAAAATAGTTTTCAGGCGAAGGTTCGTTTTGTATGGTGGCAAATATTTTTAACCGATTTAAATAAGTAGGAGGACTAAAATAGTACCATATTATGTTAATCGGTATGTTTAAGCGTAATGTATGTTTAATTACTTTTAAACAGATTCAGCTTGTTATAAAGTTGTCTTTTGGAATAAATTTTTATTTGAGAGGTTTCTTTTTTACAAATATGTATAATGTAATCTTCATGAATTTTTCTATAATAAGTTTCATCAAGCTTATTTTATGGTTGTGTTCGTTTTCCCCAGAAAACATCCTTTTCAATACAGGGTATGCGTTTAAACCGTTGACAAACATCTACGCCTTTGCGTGTTTTGTGTTATGTCCAATCTGTCAAAATTAATCGAACATATTGTAGAATTTTTATAAGGATTGTGTATTTCTTCTTCTCTTTCTTTCGCGACAATAGATACCCATTCTGCACAGCGAAATGGGTCGCTAGGAAATATACAAACAAAAATAACACATAACATGACAATACCATTCCCTGTTCCAGAACAGTCGATGTTTGTTAGAATAGTTGGCGCTTTGTCGCAAGGATTGGCCAAACAATCATAATATTTGCTAATTGATTTTTCTCAAACATCGTTGGAAATTTGAGCATTATTTTGACAACCTTCTTCGAGATAAATCGAAATTGCTGTAGGGGCCAAATACATTGGGAGCGGTGAATGCTGTTGCGAATCCCGCACCCCCGGCTATAGGTAGAGGTGGAACACCGCGGTGGTTTTAGCCGGTAAGAGTCCGGCATGCCCCTCTGTCACCCACACGATAGAGGAAGTCCATGAGGATTTCTACCGCGAGAAAAAAAAAGGGGCCATATACATGCGAGCAGCGTCCGGCAAAATTTGTATGAAAATCCATATCTGTCGTGGTTTAGCGGCCAAATAAATTACATATTACCTACTCATATCTGTCGTGTAATTTAAAAATGAAACGATCTTTTACTCCGAAACATGGCAACCGAGGAGCTAAACTTATCAAAGGTTTTATTTAAATTTCGAACTGTGTTGCAAATAGAAAGCTGTTTATTGAAAAAAAAAAAAACAAATTACCACTTTAAAGCGGAATAGTAGATTGTTATGCAAGGGTCGAAAGGAATTGATGACTTTCACCCGTGTCAAACACTACTTTTCATTTCGAATATAAGGAAAGTAAAAAGTAGTAGTTTTTCTAAAATATTTGTTGATAACAATAACATGCAAAGCTTTTGAATTTCGGTACAGCTTACAGGGTTAGTATCCTGCCAAATAATACTATTGCCTTTTTTTATTTTAAATATGGAACACACCGCGTCATCGCCGCGGGCTGTCCCGCTTAATAGGTTTTTTTTTTTAAATTCACACTGGCTGTTTATACACTCACAAGACTGCAGAATTTTTCTTAATTTATGTAAAAAATTTCGTAGCTGACTACAGTTCTATTTTTAAAATTCATTCTCACCCTAAAGAGGGAAGTAATTACTATGAGTCTTTCCCGCCCTGTGGTGGGAAGCAGCGTCTTCCACCCGCTATTTGGATCAAACAAACACTACTTTCCGAGTATGAGAAATGAAAAAATTATTGTTGTTCATCATTGATTTTGAAAAGTAGGTAATAGGTAATACGGGCTGGTGTCCGCAACACGTCAATGCGCGTATTTTGCGTACGGTTTTGAAAAGTAATTGTATTTGAAAAAAATCTTTAGTATTAATTTCCGCGCATTATTTGAGAAAAGTACTATACAAGCCTTGGCCATAACTAGGCATTGATGAACGTCCGTCAGTGCCTCTTTTGCTGGCCGCTGCAGTAATGTAGGTAGTATATATTTACTATTTAATTGTGTTATTATTTTATGAAAAACATTTAATGATATAAACTTGAAAAAAATATATTCCTTCCAAAATCTTGATGTTACGGTGGTTATTTCTACAATTTATGAATGCGCACTGCGGCATTTTGACGTCTTAACGTTGGTGGGTATGATTACCATACTAATTTGAGACATGCTATGCATGACTAATTTCAGACATGCTTTCTTTGGATTAATTAATCTACTCCCTGAATAAAAGATAGACATAGTTAACACAGCAGTTTTTTTTTTTTTTTTTGGATAATTGCGGGACCAATTGAATATTAGATTGTTTGCCAAGGGAGCAAACAACTATTTTGAAGGCGAGAGTGTTTCTTACGTCACTCGAGTTTAAAATAGTGTTGTTTCCGAGGTGGACACTACTTTTTTATCACCCTCTATGAAAAAATAAGTAAGTGCAACTTATGAATAAGAATAATACGTTTATTTATTTACATACATTTACTTGGGGAAGACATACTCATTTTTATAAAACTTAGTCCTAATTTGAGTAAACAATTACGAACGAAGGCAGAATGCTTTTCTCGCGTTTTTTATTTTTCACAACTTCTTTTTTTTAATTATAATGTTCGTGATGGATCTCTTTGGTGATTGGAACTAACAATATCCAAATTCCAAATTCAAATCACTTTTAGTCCCTAGGGATTAAAGAGCTATTTTATTCCCTGTTTACGAAGAATACATTTTTTTGAATAGATGTGATAAAAAATTACTTTTCACTTCTCATGCTCTAAAAGTTCGTCTTTATGTTGTGCTTAGGCGACATAAAATCGCTTTTCATGTTCTAGTGCATAAAGTTTTTTTTTTCTAAGACTAAGGTAATCAGGCCCAACAGCTATACGCACAATAAAACTTCGCAGATTAAAGTTGTGATTTATTTCATTTTCTTTAATTTATACCACTTCTGTGTTTTCTATCGTCAATTTAATAAAATCAGATAAAATAGTTGTCATTTATTATTTAAAAACGCAAAGAAACGTTTTTATGACTTGACAGTATGAAGTACCCAAGTCGAATGACACATATTGAAAATTAAAAAAAAAAAACTTTTAATAAAGTTTCGTGGCGGGAATTAGCTATGCCTTGCAACAGTTTTGATTGATTATGTAAGTACTGTATACTTTATGCCAGTTTCATTTTTTAGCAATCGAAGTGAAAAGCAGAGTGTATAACTCAGGCATAAACGAGCCATTTTACCCCTCGACTTAACTATCCACCCTCGCCTGCGGCTCGGGTAGATATAAACGTCTTGGGGTAAAATAGCTTCTTTTATGCATTAGTTGTACAATCTACTATATTGGCCTTTCATTTCTCTTAGTTGTTTAATAAAATATTCAATAATCATGAATGTGCGAGTCAGTCGCCGCACCCAAGGAGGAATCCAAAAAGATCATGTCAATGTTGTAAAAAAAAACTTATTTGCTGCTGGCGTCCTTGAATCACGTGGACGGCCGCTCCTAGGTCTGTCACCGACAAAAGACATCTCGGTGAATCTTTTGATAGTACGATAGACGAACTTGCTTGTTATACCGAGCGACTTTAAGAGGTTGAAAATTTTGACTGGCGGTTTGTTACACTTGTTTAGCGTTATTACTGCGACACGATTCTCTTTGACACCCCACTCCATATTTTTAGCTGGGATTGATGAGACCAAGTAAGGTTTTTATAGAAGATCAAAGCCTATTTATATCATAATAAAACAATTGAGTATCATAAGTCTACTCAACTTATGAAATATTCGATTTTTAAAGGTAGGGACAGAATTTGTGGCCAGACTAGGTAGTATTGGGTGAAGAAATAAAAACAAAATATTTAAAATTAATGAATGCTTGGAAAACCAAAATTGAAATTAGTTGCTTAAAATAACTAAAACTATAAATTTAAAATGTAATTAAAATACCTGAAAAATACTTTAACAGGTACCGAATTGTTGAAATGGCACATCAGGCTACATTCGAAACAATGAGTAGTAGGGCAAAGGAAACATGATCTCAATTCATCTCAATTATTTTTTGAAAAAGCTAGCTTTGGCTTACATAAACTGCACCCTTTTTTATTGCACTAACCTAAAAGTATATTATAATATTTCATATAACGTCCATTAAGTGATTGTTTTGATGAGCTATCAACACATTATACAGGGTGGAAAAAAACAACGGGCCCTGAAGGGAAACCACTTTAAATCCTTTAGATAGATTATTTTCCTTAACGGAAACATTCCTTTATTTTTAAAAGAAACAAAACTGCATTCACAGATTTCTCGACAAGCTTACCTAAACCGGGAATCGAACCAGCTAAAAATTCAAAAAATAAACACTTGCTATTTTTACCCGACTGCGCGACGCAAAGGAGTGGTAATGTGTTTATATATTAATTGATAGGATTATTGTTCAGGATATAATCTCTCTAATAACCATAATAAAAAAGATCTTGAAATCTAACATTAATTTTATTTTATCATCAATTCTAATATGAAGGACACTTAAACATGAAAGAAAATTATTACCTACCAAGACATTGATACTTGAACTACTTATTTAAAGGGGTTTGAAGATTTTTGTATGGAGGGTGGCCCTAAGGTCAGCCGCCATTTTGATTTTTTTTCAGAATCGCGGTGCACAACAAAAGTTATATATTTAGATAGAGGACACTTATACAAACAAAAAATGCATATAACATAATATCCTAAAGCGTCAGGTTACGGAGTTATTCACCGAAATGTAAGTCGAAAACAACAAGGTTTTTTTTTGTTTTTTTTTTCCCTCCAGGTAAGCATATTGAACTATTGAGGTAACAGAAACGTTATGAAACCTTTATGGAGAAGAAACAAGTGAAGAATAGACATTTTTTAAATAAATTATTAAACATGGCAATTTATAGTTCGTTTTTGAATCCCAGAGACTTTTGTGTTTTCGTTTTTTTTAGTATAGAAGTTTGACATTACACTTGCCAGATTAGTCTCTAGGATTAAAAACGAACTATAAATTGCCGTGTTTAATTATTTATTTAAAAAATGTCTATTCTCCATTTGTTTCTTCTCCATATAGGTTTCATAACGTTTTCCTCACCTCTTTAACTTCATTAGTTCAATATTCTTACCAGGAGGAAAAAAAACAAAAAAATCCTTGTTGTTTTCGACTTATATTTCGGTGAATAACTCCGAAACCTGACGCTTTAGGATATTATGTTATATGTATATAACATAATATCCTAAAGCGTCAGGTCTATAACATACAATACATTACAAAACACAGTAACAATACATTTATTGTTTGTATAAGTGTCCTCTATCTAAATATATAACTTCTGTTGTGCACCGCGATTCTGAAAAAAAATCAAAATGGCGGCTGATTTAGGGCCAAAACCTTCAAACCCCTTACAATTTTGTTACACTTTAATAATTTAAAGCAATGAGGGATCTCATTTCGAGCAACTTATCAGTTAAATTATTCGTCGTCATTCATCGTTACGGATACACAACAGTCTTTTTTGAAATTCACTTCGTGTAGCCTTCTGCAAAGTGTTGTGGTTTATATGCTCCTTATAACATTTTTTACCGCAACCCCTCTTCTACAGTCTCATAAGACATTTTGTAAAGGCATGTATTTAACGCGGCGACAAATTAATCTTAATTTGGGATTAAAAATAATTAAATCCGGTAGCAAAAATAATAGGTTGGCAGCTACAGCGAAGGATAATTTTAAGTAGAAAGTAGCAGCTTTAACTATCAATTGTTAGCATTGTTTTAATTTAAACTGGCAGATAAAAAGTAGAAAATGGGCATTTTTAAATTATACAATGAGGTTGTATATAAAGTACGTAGTAGTCGGAGCCCCGCTTCGCGGGGCCCCTATTTCTGTCTGCAGGGCTTAAAGTAACCTAACACGAAGGGGATGACAGGGGCTCGTTCGCTCGCTTTGCTCGCTCACTTAAGCCCCCGTCATCCCCTTCGAACCTAACCTGTCCGAGTCGGGTCGCCCCAATTCCCGAGCTCGCTTCGCTCGCTCTTGCATCCTAAGTTCTCAAGTTGTGTGTATCTGGGAATGAGTCTTCAGAGATGCCTATAGTTGTCTATAATACAATTTTTTGTTATCTCACTATTAATATTAGTCGTCATGTCGTTATTTATAGGACCTCGCCTATGATTTCAATTGGCCCTGTTTAATATGTTCGCTACCTTAAAGTAGCAGGCTAGTAGTTAGTCGCCCTTTAAGTTTGTTAGTCGCCTGAAAAATAATATTCCTTTTGTAAATAACATTTTTTATGGCACTCTCACCGTACCTCTCACTGTAGAACTAAATTGCAATTCTTGTTTTTTGAAAAGTAAGCTTCTAATAAATAGAATTGTTCTTGATACGTCATTATTACACAATTACGAAATGGAAACAAAACAAAACAAAATCGATAAAAATGGCCAAAATGTTCGTTCGAATTTCAAAATTGCAGTTCCGCACCGCAAAGATTTATTTTCGTTGGATCCCGCTTTTGAATACCAGTTCAATATTTTTGGCGTTGGATCCCGCAAAACATTATCATGTATTTCCGTTGGATCCCGAGTTTAAAAAATGCAAGATAATTACGTTTTGTTGTCGTTGAATCCCGAAAAGTATTTCCGTTGGATCCCGAATGCTTAAAAAAATCTGAATGCATGCATGCAATGCATCTGAAACAATAAAATTGTTTATAATAAAATGAGGGGTTCATTAATGTTTCACCAAAACTCCATTGACAAATTTTTAGTTTACAACCAACGTTTCGTATACTATTTATTTCACAAACAACTCATTTACTATATAATCTAGTCGTTTCTGGCACTCGCCGGCCGCTGCCGCGGCACCGCTCGCTTCGCTCGCTCGGCTCGTGCGTAGGGGTCACGATCTTAACCTAACCTAACCTATTTTTTTTTTAATAGTAACCTAATCTAACTAGTTCGGTTCCGGATAGCCCACTAAAAACAATCTTTTTTTTTCTATGTGCAAGTCGATGAAAGAATGAATTGTTACGAATGAGTGTGATGAATGAGTGTGTGACTCTCTATATATTTTGGCTGCTGAGACCAAAACTGCAAACGTACAAGTGTACAGGGAAAGGGAATGCGGCTGTTACTTTACTATATTGTGGTGTCTTACGACTTCCACGCGAACGAAGTCGCGGGCAGAAGCTAGTGTTTGATAAAGGTAAATCACTTTTCTTCTGAAATGTACACATGTTGTTATAACATGGGATTCAACGGAAATAGCAAACGGGATCCATTGTTAATACCTAAAAAATGGGATTCAAAAGTGGGATCCAACGGAAATAAACGACCGCAAACAATTTTTAAAGGACATGTCTGGTGGAGCAATGGGCGAATGTCTAGGCAGTCAAAGAAAATGTTCAGTAATTATTGTTATATTATTATAATCGTCGTATTTTATAGTTTATTAATTAATAAGTTTCAGGAGTCAGGATCTTGCGTAAACTGGTCAAAATAAGGATTATACGCTAGGGGATTTTTCTTAACTTTGTTTAGTATAATGACATCTGTGAGCGAATACAGGTACTAATTGGTGGTATGTCTTTGTAAGGTTAATGAAACATTTTGTTGGTCTGAGATCATATTCTACAGTTTATTGGATATTTCTATTTGTGTAACAAAAATGTTAAGCACCTATTGTTTGTCACAATATTATAATATTATAATGGCATCATCTTTAATTCCGTATTTTGGTTTCTATGTTCAGTACCCATAATATTATTAATATGTAGCTACTTTTTGATACTGAATTGGGATTATAATAAATAAAACTATGTATGTATTTATTGCAAAACAAATTAATTTATTGTAGATACATTCTTAAATAAAATGATAAAAAAATTAAACGTCTTCTAGAGACACCAAAACATTGTCCAAAAATGTAGCTGGTGCTAGCACGTTATTTTGATGCCTTGCCCAGCCAAGATACCATACTAGCGTCATGACGTGGCAGACCATTGTATGACCTAATAATCTCTCATTGTCAGCAGCTTTGGTATTTAATAAATTATAACAATCGTGACACTTGCGTATCCATCTAATGGGAGCTGGAACAGTACTCTGTGGCTGGAACAATAAGACGTCATTGTATTTTTCAAATTATAACACAACTGCTCAATGTACTGCCTTTCCTGCATGGTTTACGCGACTGCCGTAGTATAGAGGCCTACCTGTTTGATAACCATCGAGCAAGTCTCACTTGCAGGGGTAACGCCAGCCTTGACACGATATGTCTGCGAATCCGCAGCACATTGATGCACCTCATCATAATATCCAAATCGAAAGGAAAAGCAGAATCCTATAAGTATAGCAATAGTCATCGTGTCTAGATGATGTCACTCCGTGTAGAATAGCAATGGTCGTTTAAAGAAAATATCCATAACAGCATGGTATAGAAAATAATCGCATAGTAAGCAAGGAACGCATACACGCAACTTGGAATTGACAACCAAAAAATAAATGTCAATGCCATGTCAAAAAAGTAATAAATACTTACCTTCATGTTAGGAAATGGGTATCCGAAGAATAACACGTTTGATGTGTACACTAAAATATTTTAGTAATATTGTCGTATTATATACGCAAATACGTTAATATATTCCTTTCATCTAAAATAAGTGGCTTATAATTATTGCTCACACTATTTAAAGATAATTACGGGATAAAATGGAACGTCAAAAACATTTTTAGTACTTCCCGTTTAAAATGGCAAAGCGGAAGCTACGATTTAGTACTGTTTTTTTGAGAATTATGTTACGCAAGTAATACTGAATTAATTAATCCATAGTAATTTTAATCTAAATTTTTAAATCTTACTGAAAAACCTTAAATCATGAACATATATCTATACCGGAATTACCAGAGGGCAGAAACTGGACATGTCCTTTTCTTCAGAACGCCTTGTCTAAGAAGGAATAGAATTTAAAATTATAACGTATCTTTTACTTGTTGAAAGTGAACAGTTCAAGTCTAGGTAATGTTGATTAAAGCCGTAGATTAAAGCCCTTGTGTACTAAATATTAGATTTCATGGATATCTTGTACGACAGACGAGTGTAAGACCTAATGTTTCTTGGAGAAATTTTATCTTTAACATTGACTGTATCGATTAGTGAAATAAAATAGCGAGTGTTTATTTTATGAATTTTTAGCCGATTCGGTTTAGGTAAGCTTGTCGAGAAATCTGTAAATGCAGTTTTGTTTCTTTTTAAAAATAAAGGAATGTTTCCTTTAAGTAACATAATAATTTTTCTTAAAGATTTAAAGGGGTTTCTTCAGGGCCCATTGATTTTTCTCACCCTGTATACAGTGATCTTCAAAAGTTAATTGACATTTTTCCACATAGGCTGTGATGCCACATTCATCATCATCTGCCTAGCCTTTTCCCAACTATGTTAGGGGTTGGCTTCCAATCTAATCACATGAGATGCCACATTACGATTTAAAAAATAAACGGTTACTCCTAAGGGATTAACTGATTATTTTTTATGATAAGTCATAGGTAGTTGAATCACACTAATATTATTAAGGCGAAAGTTATGTGCCTCGGGGCGCAGCTAGCTAGTCAATAAATACGTTATAGCGTACAGTTCAAACATTTAAGACTAGAATTTTCAGCTGAAGTCGAAAAATGTCAAATAACTTTTGGAGGGCACTGTACAGATGTCAACACATCAAGCTACCCGAAAATGTCAAAGGACATGTCTGGTGGAGCAATGGGCGAATGTCTAGGCAGTCAAAGAAAATGTTCAGTAATGATTGTTATATTATTATAATCGTCGTGTTTTATAGTTTATTAATTAATAAGTTTCAGGAGTCAGGATCTTGCGTAAACTGGTCAAAATAAGGATTATACGCTAGGGATTTTTCTTAACTTTGTTTAGTATAATGACATCTGTGAGCGAATACTGGTACTAATTGGTGGTATGTCTTTGTGAGGTTAATGAAACATGTTGTTGGTCTGAGATCATATTCTACAGTTTTTTGGATATTTCTATTTGTGTAACAAAAATGTTAAGCACCTATTGTTTGTCACAATATTATAATATTATATTGGCATCATCTTTAATTCCGTATTTTGGTTTCTATCTTCAATACCCATAATATTATTTATATGTAGCTACTTGTTGATACTGAATTGGGATTATAATAAATAAAACTGTGTATGTATTTATTGCAAAACAAATTAATTTATTGTAGATACATTCTTAAATAAAATGATAAAAAAAATTAAACGTCTTCTAGAGACACCAAAACATTGTCCAAAAATGTAGCTGGTGCTAGCACGTTATTTTGATGCCTTGCCCAGCCAAGATACCATACTAGCGTCATGACGTGGCAGACCATTGTATGACCTAGTAATCTCTCATTGTCAGCAGCTTTGGTATTTAATAAATTATAACAATCGTGACACTTGCGTATCCATCTAATGGGAGCTGGAACATTAAGACGTCATTGTATTTTTCAAATTATAACACAACTGCTCAATGTACTGCCTTTCCTGCATGGTATACGCGACTGCCGTAGTATAGAGGCCTGCCTGATTTGATAACCATCGAGCAAGTCTCACTTGCAGGGGTAACGCCAGCCTTGACACGATATGTCTGCGAATCCGCAGCACAGCGATGCACCTCATCATAATATCCAAATCGAAAGGAAAAGCAGAATCCTATAAGTATAGCAATAGTCATCGTGTCTAAATGATGTCACTCCGTGTAGAATAGCAATGGTCGTTTAAAGAAAATATCTATAACAGAAAATAATCGCATAGTTAGCAAGGAACGCATACACGCAACTTGGAATTGATAACCAAAAAATAAATGTCAATGCCATGTCAAAAAAGTAATAAATACTTACCTTCATGTTAGGAAGTGGGTATCCGAAGAAAAACACGTTTGATGTGTACACTAAAATATTTTAGTAATATTGTCGTATTATATACGCAAATACGTTAATATATTCCTTTCATCTAAAATAAGCGGCTTATAATTATTGTTCACACTATTTAAAGATAATTACGGGATAAAATGGAACGTCAAAAACATTTTTAGTACTTCCCGTTTAAAATGGCAATACGGAAGCTACGATTGAGTACTGTTTTTTTGAGAATTATGTTACGCAAGTGATACTGAATTAATTAATCCATAGTAATTTAAATCTAAATTTTTAAATCTTACTGAAAAACCTTAAATCATGAACATTTATCTATACCAGAATTACCAGAGGGCAGAAACTGGACATGTCCTTTCCCAATCAACCTTGAACCTTATGCTGTGGCAATAAAGTTGAAAATCTATTGAAGAGATTTTACAGATTGTAGTAGCTTGATGTGCTGGCGTCTGTACATTATTAGCTTCAGGTGTAGGTAACACTTCAGTTCTTCTCTTCCTCTAGTTGGCGGCATGAGGGAATTATACCTACCTAAGTTCTTCGATAACATTTTAACATCACCTCATTAGACAAACGTACGTAGACACATAATTAATGCACTGATAAAACTTTTATCATAAATTAGATAGGCCCAGCTTGCTTGTTCTTTTCAGTTTTCGTGCAACCTCTAGAATCGCGCGTAGTGCCATGACACCTTTGTACGCCTTTTAGAAGAACCGTTTTGAAGCCAATTCACCTTGTGCAAAAATGCGTAAATCAGTAAATGGTTTGAGTGATGTTATTGATCTTTACTTTGACTCTCTTGCTAATCAGAAAGCCATCCTTAATCGTTTGCCAAGCAACCCCCCATCGTAATTAACTATATGAATTGTGTCAATTTTGCCACTATTATTAATGCTGTCATATTTAGGGTTCCGTACCTCAAAAGGAAATAACGGAACCCTTATAGGATCACTTCATTGTCCGTCTGTCTGTCTCTCTGTCTGTCAAGACCCTTTTTCACAGGAACGCGTGATGGTATTAAGTTGAAATTAATATCAAATATGTAGATCTACGGTCCTTTAAAGCTTTAAAAAATATCAAGCTTCTACGAGGGCGGCACTGAAAATTTCGGGAATCACGGAAGTGACACAACATTACTATTTAAAAATGTATTTATTGCTTTTCGAAGTATTCTCCGCGAAATTTGACACATTTTTCCATACGATGGAACCAATCATTGAAGCAAACATTCCATTCGGAAGTTGGGGTCTCCAAAATGGCCGTTTTGTAGGCGTCCACAGCTTCGGCAGGTGATGAAAATCTCTGTCCACGCAATTTATTCTTTATTTTAGGGAAAGTATAGAAATCATTAGGGCTTAGGTCGGGGCTGTACGGCGGATGGTCTAATAATTCTATGTTTTCTTGCTCTAAAAACTCTTTTGTTCTGTGCGCGGTGTGAGAACTCGCATTGTGATGGAGGATGATGCGGCGGTTGCAGTTCTCTTTACGGAGTTCAGAAACGACCTGTGGCAAACAAATGCTAGCATACCATTCTGCATTAACCGTTCTTTGTCCCTCAAGAGGAATAGTCGTAACATGGCCGGTTTTGGAGACAAACGTGGCCACCATTTTTTTTGCAACACTCCGTGAACGAACAATTTTTGTTGGCTTTAACTCATTTTCGAACACCCAAACTCGTGACTGGTTTTTTGTTTCGGGTTCGTACGCGTATATCCAGGATTCGTCACCTGATACGATGTTGTATACAGCATTTGAGGACCCTGCGTGGAATCTTTCGAGAGTTCTGACGCACCAAGTAACGCGAGCCGCTTTTTGCTCTTCACAGAGCGAATGCGGTATCCATCGGGAAAACAACTTTTTTACACCTAATTGTTCATGCAAGATTATTTGTATTTGACTCATGCCAATGTCTAAAGTTGCCTGAATTTCGCGGTATGTCACATGTCGATCTTCCTCAATCAGCTTACGCACAGCATCAACGTTTTCTTGGGTGACTGCAGTTTTTGGACGACCTTGACGGGGATCATCACTGAGCTTGACATGTCCACGTTGAAATTCAGCAAACCAGCGATAAATTGTGGTTTTGGATGGGGCTTCATCACCAAATGCAGAAATCATCCGGTCAACACACTGTTTTTGTGTTAAACCACTTCGAAAGTCATAATAAATCATCGCTCTTGAATTTTCTCGAGTCAATTCCATTTTCTCAACGACTAAACAAGTTTGACGAAACCTTGTGACAAGACCGAGAATATTTTTAAATAAATAAATGGTATTCGATTTTTAAAACCAAGGAGTTTTCAATTAAAAAGATAAGATTTAATATCTATTTCAAATTTAATTTAATTTCTTTTTTATTTTTGATACTATGGGTGTATGTGTAAGAACTTGCCTGAAATAAACGATTTTTTTTTTTTTAATATGACAGGAACAGTGGAAATATTCCATTCCCGATACTTTTAGTGCAGCCCTCGTAAGGCAACGCAATAAAAAAATACGGTTTATGTGACATACAGTTATGGTCATATAATTAAGAACAATTTGCAGCTCCAGATTTTTTTTATCTAAATCATGTCATGTGTAGTTATGTGTTCCTTCTTAAAAGTAAGTACCTAGTTATTTTATGAAATAGCCACATGAATAGAATCACTATTTTTTTTTACAAATTTTATTTATTCTCTATAGTAACAAATTCAAATAGTAATGAAGCTGGACAAATAATTAAGAACGATGTATTAAACTGATCGATAGTTATTTTATATGAAACTTATATTTAATTAATCACATTAATGTGAAGTGCGTAAAGAAAAAAAGCAATTTAATACATTTTAAACTAAAATCAATAGTTAGTGGCTTTTAATTACTGCTTCACACCGACGAGGCATTGACTCTATAAATTTTTGACATTTCGCAAGACAGATAGAGTTCCATTCTTATAAGAAAACGTCGTACAGCTCTCTTAAATTGCCACACTGTCGATTTAAAAACTTATTCTTGACTTCGCACCAAAGATGCTCTATTGGGTTTAGATCTGAACTGTTAGCTGGCCAATCTAAGACAGAAACTGATTGCGATGTGAGACATTCCTTAACAGTGCGTTGCAGTGTGCTTTGGATCATTGTCGTGCTGGAATGTCCAAATAACCGGAAGCACGTCATCAGCATAAGGTAACATTGTTTCTTCCAGTATATTTGTATTGGAATTGATCCATGTTTCCTTCTATCAGTTTAACATGTCCAACACCATGTCCAGAAAAGCACCCCCAAATCTTCACATTTCCCCCACCATGCTTTAATATCTTTTTTGTGTACTTAGGGTCGAATGCATTATTCGGAGGGCGTCGTACACATCGTTTTCCATCAGAACATACCCTGTTTATTTTTGTCTCGTCAAAAAAAAAAGAACATTTTTCCACTGTATAACTATTCAGTTTTCATACCTTCTTCCAAAAACAAGCCTGGCTTGCCAATGGCACCGTTTCAACATGGGCACCTTCCTTGCCATCCTTCCGTGCAACTTTTCTTCTACCAAACGCCTTCGAATAGTGCGTGCCGACATTGCTGAAGGGCTGTTTTCACCAAAATATTCTTTTCTCAGCTCATTAGACCCTTTAAAAGAATTTTGAAGTTTGACAAACGAACGATATTTCGATCATCTCGACGAGATGACTTTCTCTATTTAGGTACATGCGACAACATTTGAAGTATTTTGTTACATGGCAAATTGCTTCACAGCGTGAAAAACTATCGTTTTGGAGCATTGCAGATGGTCGGCCATCTTTTTCTGTTTTATTATTACTTCCCTTGTAGATTTATCACAACTTTTATTTTTCCCCATTGTTTTCATATAAAGCAATCACATTGTTTTCATATAAAAGAGTTATGCAGCACTAAATGGCGCCAAAATTATTCGAATAGTGGCGTAAAACCACAGAGTCATCTATTTAAATTTGAATAAAAAAATAAACTATTCAGCGTTCTTAATTTATGTGACCAGCCAGTAAGTAGTAATACTAGATTTAGATCTAATGTATAAAGTTTACCTATTTATTTTTGAGCCAATCATGTGTATCAACGGATGTACCGCTAGTATGGAAAAGTTTTGCGATACCGAGAGAAATACAAAAAATACATGCAATTAGTTATACTTGTTAGTTTGAAAAATCTTCCGTTTATAAGTTCTTAATTATATGACCACCACTGTATATATTTTGATATACGCAAATAAATCAAAACCTATATAATAAGGGAGGCAAGAAGCATGGTCTCAGAGTGTTAATTTCTAGTTTAATCACATAAAAAAGATTTTTTTTGCGATTACAAACTTATTATATAATAACGGTGTATGGGTGAATATTTTTTAAAATACAAACTTAAGTTTGTTCTTGGGATAAATACATCCCTACTACGTTCCGTAATTGGGATGAGTTTCATTGTGCGTGGTCCGACACGCACTTGGCTGGTTTTTTCTTTTATTGTTTAATAATTTATCAATGTTACCAATTTTTTATACTTACAATGAATTTTAATTTTATGTCGATCCTTAAATAGAATAAATATTTTTTGCGAATATTTTTTCAAAAATCTTAATCTTATCTCTGTTTACCGCCGCTGTTAATAATTTATCAATTTACCCATGTAATATAATTTTTATTTAATTTTATCTAGGTATATTTACCAATGTTGTCACTGTCATAAATTAATCATTTTATTTAAATCTTTAGTTATCTGAAAGGGTTTTATCAGTTAGTTATAATGTCACCCCCGTAACAGAAAACATTCAACAACTTAAAACTATACAATGAATGTCCCTATTCGTTTTGGTAGATAACGAACAACAGTCGATACAACATCCTAGCCTCCTCCGACAAAGAAGATGCTAGGATGCTGTTACATGCACCGACTTCGAATCCCACACCGAATATTTAGTGTTCCTGTCAAATCCATCAGCACGTGGTAAATATCCTCAATCACCCCACAAACTTCGCAGTTTGGTGAGGCACTTTTATCCATTAAATATTTAAACTTATTCGACGGGATGTGGCCTGAACGCATCCTCAACAGAGCTAGTACATATTTCCTATCTATCTCCTTTCCTTCAAACCATGGGTAACGAAGCGGTTCAGACTGGATGGTATGGTGGACTGGTGGATTTCAATAGGTACATGGTTCTGGGACCCCTAGTAGTTAAATTTTTTCGCCGGTTACTATAAAAATAAAAACCTGTTCCATACCTTTTGACCGCGTAGGTATTGCACTGTTGTATGGAACAGATGTTTTTTTTTTTATAACTGACGAATTGTTTCCACGCTATACGGCGCGGCGGTGTCTAAAATCATTTGTACTGAATTCATAGTTACAGTTTGCCCGTCGATGTCCGTGCCACCCTGTATAATATCATTTCCATATACAATGTTAACCAATTTTTCAATATAACCAATTTAATTTAATTGAATATTAGTTTATTATAAAAATAAGCTAACATACTTAGAAAATTAGCTTATTTTCCGGATTTATTGTTTTATGCATGTGGTGTTTACCTATAAGTAATTGTTGCGCTGTAATTTAATTTCATGAATGTCTGTCACTGAAGTGTTGGTAAACGTAATAAAAAAATGCAGGGATCGAACCCCGGAAACCGCCGCGCGTCGTCCAATAAGTAGAAACACGTCGTTAAGTTTTCTGCCTCTTTTCCCACCAGGCTGCGCATTATTGTTGCATACCAACTACTTAGACGCTGAATGCGATCCTGCGACTTCTATTGTATAGTCATCTGTTCATAGTTACGATTAGTAAAGGTTTTACCAGGTTGCGACATTTGTGAAGGCTGTGCGGTTTTCTTTGAAAAAGGAAATTCGCTCTTCTGTGCACCAAAAATATGACTTGGCATATAATATCTTGTCACTATTTCTCTGGTTATATGATTTAAGCCCAGGTAACGTTAAGCAAAAACTTCAGTTAAGCATTCACTCGTTATGTAGAACTTCCGATCTAGGAATTTTGTAGCTTAAGCACTCATTAGGTAATTTCGGCAATGTGGAAACATGTGGCATGCTGATCAGTTCTGTTACGTAGTTATAGGATTAGATCAAGTTGATTATGTCAAGTAGGTAAATGAGCAGCTTTCATGTGTTGTCGGGACAATCTATAGGTACTGAATGGCGATGTGTCAAAACATCAAGATTTCTGTGCTATTTGAAAGTTAAATACTATTGTATTATACACATAAACCTTCGGGACTAAGTTCCACTAAATTATGGTAAAGAAGTAGAAACTAAGAACAGTATAGAACTAACACACACAGGGAGACAAGTAAAACGACTTTGTTGACTTGTAGATCAGGCGCGAAGCTATCTAAAAAGCCGATTCGTCCCGGCTTCCCTTCGGAAGTTCGGAACACAACCACTATCGTCATTGAAAAATGGTAAAGGCTGTACTAACGAGATCAAAGAATATCGCTATCGGCCGTTTCGTTGAATTTCGTAATGCGTTCAGCACCATAATTGCGTAACACACTATCAATCTCAATCTGAATCATTTTGAAGGATATTGTTAACCCGTTGCCTAATATTATGCTCGAAAAATGTGTCTGCTCAACAACGTAAATAACGCAATTAATGCTGTTGAACTGTCAAAATGAAACCTATTGCTACTGATAGTGCGTTACAATTACCCCGCGGGTCGGGCATCATTAAACCATTTGACGTAATCGCATTTTATCGTTTTATTTTGTTTACACTTGTAGTTAAGGTGAATGTGCCATGGTAGACCGCGAAATTTAAATTTTCTTACGTTTTTTGCAATTTGTAGGTCAGTGTCAGGTTGTATCTTGATCAAAATATGATTTGCGACTATAATAGACATGTATTTACAGAATTACAGTCTTTAGAATCACTAATATATCTCTTTTACTTAGATTTCTACCATCAACACTTTTCCATAAGAGATTTGTTCTTAACGGTAGAAATCTAACTTAGAAAGATGTATTAATGATTCTAATTATTATAATTCTGTAAATACGTACCTGTTATAGTCGCGAATCATATTTTGATCAAGATACAACCTGACACTGACCTGAAAATTGCAAAAAACGTAAGAAAAATTGAATTTCGCGGGCTACAACTACCCATTCACCTTAATGTGCACTTTGTTCGTTTTATTCATTGAATTTATTAGTATAATTAATTATCAGTTATCAGTTTATATTTAGAGTTTGTTTATTTGTTTTGTGTGTAGTGAAAGTTTGTTGTAATTAGGTATTTGAGGTACTCAAGTAGATAGTCCACTAAGGGCTGATTTGACCAAAGTTAGATATCTTTTATCCGTGGAATAAAATTGACGTCTAACATTTCTAATATGGAAAACCTGTCAAAAATTCAAAATTTATTCTCAGGATAAGACTTATTCTAGGTATAAAAGTTTGGTGAAATTTGCCCTAAGTAGAAATTACTTATTTAGAGTATTCTGTGAGCCACCGCAACAGCGAAGACGACTAAATACAGAAGTAGATGCTAGAACTATGACTGTATCGGCGTCTTTTCATTAAAATAATAGACAATGTTAAGACGCAAATAATTATAACACAGGTATCTACCAATCACTTTCTCAAATGAGTTTTCTTAATTTCCTAAATAATTCTCAGTATACTTTTTTATAGTAAGTAGATCAATTCCAGATGAAATAATAACTTCTTTGCTATTACAATTTCCGCAAATATTTGAGTTCGCTGCTCTAAAGAACGAGTTGAAAATCTTATAGGTACCTACACAACTCAATCTTTAAATATATTAAATGTTTACGAGATTTATCTCAATTTTCCAAATTCATTATTAGGTGACACTTTTCCACAAATTACAACATTATGTATTACATTTTTAACACTTCTTGTTACAGTAGCATCCGCGGAGAGGTCGTTTTCGGCTTTGAGGCGAATTCATAAGTAAATGCATGATCCTAAAAACAAGAACGATTGACTGATCTAGCCATTCTTTCTATAGAAAAGCATTTACTGCTAAAAATTAAGAATCAACCTGGCTTTTATGATAATGTCTTTAGAGTATAAGTAGTATAAATCAGTAGTCTTGTAGTTAAGTAGTTTAGTCTAGTAGACATCATATCGTCATCACAAACGACTTCCTTCTAAGCCACTTTCATCTGGGGGCACGGTAGTGACCCCGCCAAAAACAAAAAGCGGGGGCACTACCTACCTTTTCTCGAAGCGTTTCGTCGTCTATCAGTCAATCTATCAGTGCTTACACGTTTAGTAAAGGTGGAATGAAGAAACATCTACCTATACGAGACGGAAGCCAGGAAGCCAGTCACAGATTTTAACTTACTGGACTTAGGACTACGTGCGCGACGCCCGACCTAGGTAAGCATTTTTGCACTGTTAATAAAAATAGGTACTTCTAGGCGAAATGTAGTTGTACAATAATAATAATATAAATTACATACAATACAATAATATAAATTAAGGGAATTTTGGCGTGATGTTTTGTTGTATCAGTATATTATTGATAATATTTGTAAGTTACTGTTTAAGTATTAATTAGTTAATAATTACTTAATTACTTATGACGAGAATTAAGTTTTGATGTTATTGTCACATTAAGGATCTAACGCCGAACAGGTTAATAATTCATATAAGTCGTAGTAGTAAGAAGAACATTTATAAACGAGATCTTTTCAATGAAATATATCTTAACGGTATTGGGGGGTTCGGCAGGTTTAACATTCTGTCCGACCGACTCTTAGAAACATTGTTGTTGTTCGTCTATAGGAGGCTATGTTTTAAAGTGGACAGTGATATGCTTAAAATAAGATATTTTTGCAAGGCACAGGATTAATCAAAGTTAATTAATTGACAAAATACCAAAATTTCAATACCTACTACTTAATTTACTCACGTTTAAAGCTATATAGCTTCTCACCTACTAACAATCCAGAGAAGTCGTCATATCACGAAATATTTCCCTTAAAGCAAATTTTCCATTGGCATTTATGAAAAGCGTTGGGCGTCAGGTTGGATTAGCCAAATCACCTTTTGATATTTACCAAAATGTAGGAGACCATATCTATCACCAGTAGCACCGCCAGTTTTTAAGTGCCCGATTTAGCCGTTTTTTTACCACCATCACGCAACACATTTCACGTAGTAGCTTTTAGTATCATAAAAAATAGTTTTTCGACACCACCCATACTTTGCATGCCCTATTAAAGAAAAAATAAGTTTCTGGACTCGACAAAATAATGTTTAATTGGCCGAAAATTGCCTGCGGCAAAATTGGCGCACTAAGTCTGTCTAAGGCCCCGGACGGCAAAACTAAATGCGGCACCCTCGCTCCGGTATGTAAAAAAATTAGAGAAGAGAAAACGTGCATAAAAGAGCGAGCGAAACGAGCTCGGAAATTTTAGCACCCTACCTCGGAAAGCTCGGGTTTTCTCGCGATCAATCATACAGAAACAGGAGATTCTTTGTCAACTCATGCAGAACAAACATTTATACAGGGTGACTTGTAATTTGACGTATTCCTTCCCGGACGCGCGATAGTGTGACCTATTTGCAATAATTAAGCGCATATTATATAAAGCTTAAATATATATTTTTTTTAATTTGTCAGAATTCGTCACTAAATATCAGTTTTCTCTAACGTCTCAAATGAAATGGCCCTCATTATTTATTCCATCAGGTACCTAATATTTTAAAAAACCTTTCGATTTTATAAAATTTTATAAAACATCAAACAGTTAAAGGTAAAAGGAAGAAGTTTATTAATAATTTTTATAAATCATCTATGTACGCACGGCTACACATCAAGCTATATATAATCAGTATAATGTGACTTCTGATTGTACGAAAAACCTATCGCAATGCGAGGCCAGCTAAAACTGGAAAGTATAGCTTGATGTGTAGCCGTATGTACATGAACTTTGACACCAGTTATCTCAAAATTTTACTGTGGCATTAAGCGTTGTCTGTGTGGTGCCGGACTTAAAGAATAGCACCACCCCATACTTCCCGTGGGTGTCATAAAAGGCCACTAAGAGTCGTACCGGAGAATGGACAGCAGCGTTCTCTATGCATTTCACCACCATACTGCGATCGCCAACCCGCCTGCCAAACGTGGTGATTATGGCAACCCAAAAGAGAACGTCAAGCACAAAAATCACATGTCCCCTAGTACCCGGCGGCCCGCCTACCCTTGGCTACGGTAGCGGCCAAGGCCATGGTGTGGCAAGGGGTGCTAAGAATCCCCGGAAGAGATCCGGCTACCACAATCACCGAAAACGACCTGGCAACATACAACACGCGTACACTCCGGATCGACGAGAAGATCGTCGAACTCAAGGAAGAATTGAGCAGGTTACGATGGAGTATAGTGGAGTTATCTGAAGTCCGAAGAGAGGGGGAGGACTCAATAATCCTCAAATCCGGAAACTTGCTCTATTTCCGAGAAGGCGACCAGCAGTCCCAAGGTGGTGTCGGGTTTATCGTCCATAAGACCCTTGTGAGCAACGTGGTGAAGATCGAGTGTGTCGACCAGGGTGGCATACTCAAAATATCCGAAAGGTATTCGCTGAAGGTCGTACAGGTTTACGCCCCGACCTCGTCACACCCCGACGATGAGGTGGAGACCATGTATGAGGATATTTCCAGAGCCATGCATGGCTCTAAAACTCGCTTTACCGTTGTCATGGGGGACTTTAACGCGGAACTGGGTAAACGAAACGATGATGAGCTGCGAGTGGGACAATTTGGAGTTGGACGCCGGAACCACCGGGGCCACCTACTGGCCAGTTTTATGGAGAAGGAAGGCCTCTTTATGATGAATTCCTTCTTCAGGAAACGTGAGCACAGAAAGTGGACCTGGCAGAGCCCGGATGGTACAACTAAAAATGAGATTGACTTCATTATGTCGACGAAGAAGCAAGTATTCAATGATGTCTCTGTGATCAACGCGGTGAAACCCGGAAGTGATCACCGCATGGAAGGAGGCACATTGAACATATAAAGCTGGAAAGATCTCGACTAATGAAGTCTACGCTCCGCCCAGCATCGATCCAAATCCAAAACCCCGAGAGCTTTCAGCTCGGACTTCAGAATCGTTTCGAGTGCCTAGGGAGCTCCGTGGACGATTATAACGATAGGTTCGTGGAAACTGGCCATATGTTTGGGTCTAAGATCGTCAAGACCCGTCGTTCGAATTAAAAAAAGACGCTCTCTGATCCTACTTAGCGGTTCATGAAGGAGAGGCGCGAGATGATCCTGCAGTCTTCAGATGATGCGCTCAATTACCAGCAGCTCAATAGACGGATCTCTAAGTCCTTGAAAAGCGATCTTCGCCGCTTTAATACAGACCGTATTAAGGACGCTCACGCGATAGAGCGAAATAAAGGCTCCAAAGTCTTTGCTGGAGATCTGTCTATTGGGCAGAGCCAGCTTACGAAACTGAAGACCGATGATGGCAGGATCGTATCCGCAAAACCTGAGCTGTTGAGAGAGGTTGGCAAACGACCCAAGAGCTAGATTGACCCGACACTATACCGAAGACATCCCGGACGTCAGCCTGTACGAGATTAGGATGGCTCTGAAGCAGCTCAAAAACAACAAGGCGCCGGTTGATGACGGAATTACGGCCGAGCTCCTGAAGGCCGGCGGAAAACCCGTTCTTTAGACCCTTCAGAAGCTCTTTGGTTCCGTCATACTCGAGTGTAAAACACCACAGACATGGAACAGAGGTGTGTTGATACTTTTCTTTAAGAAGGGCGACAATGCCCTTCTTAAGAATTATAGGCCCATCTCACTTCCGAGCCATGTCTACAAGCTGTTTTCGAGAGTCATCACGAACCGTCTCGCGCGCAGGTTTGACGACTTCCAGCCTCCCGAACAAGCCGGATTCCGGAAAGGCTTTATCACCGTAGACCACACACATACGGAGTATAACCTGCCTCTCTGCTTAGCGTTTGTGGACTACGAGAAAGCCTTTGATTCAATCGATACAAGGGCTGTACTACAGTCTCTTCAACGGTGCCAAATCGACTATTCGTACATCGAGGTGTTAAAGTGTCTGCACGAAAACGCCACTATGTCAGTCCGACTCCAGGAACAGACCTCGAAACCTATCCTTCTGCAGTAAGGTGTGAAACAGGGAGACGTTATCTCTCCGAAACTGTTCACCGCTGCACTGGAGGATGTCTTCAAGGTTCTGGACTGGAAAGAGGCTGGCATTAACATCAATGGCGAGTACATAACTCACCTTGGGTTTGCCGACGATATCGTAGTCATGGCTGAGACTATGGAGGACCTCAGTAAAATGCTCGATGATCTCAGTAGAACTTCCGAAAGAGTGGGTCTGAAAAAGGACATGGACAAAACGAAGGTCATGACAAATGCCCATGTAATACCCACTCTCATAAAGATCGGAGACGCTACACTCGAAGTCGTGGACGAGTATGTTTATCTAGGACAAACTGTGCAGTTAGGTAGGTCCAACTTCGAGAAAGAGATCAAACGTCGAATCCGACTCGACTGGGCAGCGTTCGGGAAGCTATGCAATATCTTCTCGTCCCACATACCGCAGTGTCTCACGACGAAAGTCTTTGACCAGTGCGTGTTGCCAGTACTGACATACGGCACTGAAACGTGGTCGCTCGCAATAGGCCTTATTAGAAGGCTAAAAGTCACCCAAAGGGCAATAGAGAGGGCTATGCTTGGAGTTTCCCTGCGAATCAGAAATGAGGAGATCCGCAGGAGAGAACTAAGGTAACCGACATAGCCCGAAGAATTGCCAAACTTAAACTAGTAGTTACATTACAAAAATAACCGTGATAACTATTTACATACCTACAAATTTGTACGGAACCCTCGGTGCGCGAGTCCGACTCGCACTTGACCGGTTTTTTTTTTCAACTTTACTGATTTATTTCTCACAAAAATTAGATTCCAATTGAACGTATGAATCATACAGAGCATGTAACAGTTACGTTGCCTACCTTTTTCGGGTCCCTATTACACCTCATGTTCACGCCGCGCACAGCATGGATGGAAAGTAGCAGATGATGTGATTTTTTACTCCGTTGGTGTAATTGCCGTATGGCGTTCCAGTGTGAGGATAAATAAAATAAATAAATACCTGGTGACCCGGTAATAGGGACCAGAAAAAGGTATACTTATATAATTCATGAGTATAGGTCCAAATTAAACTAATTATTACAGAGCTGCACACATCAAAAGTGTTTAGGGATCAAGTACATTTTTAACTAAGTATAAGAAATTATTCAATTAATATTTACCGAATCTAGTCTTCCAGACTGGCTTCTTATTTTAATTCCTGTGTTTAAGTTAACAACTTATCTCTATATTTTGTAAAAATTAAAAAAATTGCAATTTTTCCAAATTGTGGGAAATTGACATAAGTTAATGTCGTTAATTCAAAAATGTGGATTTTTAAAATTTGTATTGTATAGATAAAATAATAATCTGTGTTTCCACTATTGACACAAATCAGCGATTTGGCATGTTTAAAATCAATTCATCAATATCACTTTTGAGGACTGGCTGCCCACGTTCTTTCTATCAAGACAAAAAGTTGCTGTGGGGTATGCACGGCATCCATTAGCAGAGGGCAGAGCTCTTTGGAGCATATCCCATGCGTGCTCAATTGGGTTGAGGTCTGGCCATTGAGCAGGCCACGGCAGAACGTTGATGCGAGCATCGGCAAGAGTGCGTGTTACGACTCTAGCCGTGTGTGGACGTGCATTGTCGTGCATTAGCCGAAACGAACACCCAACCGGTTTCGCAAAGGGATGATCACGTCTGAAACAATCCTCTACGCATAAATCTGAGCATTGAGGTTGCCCCTGATCCAAATGAGATCGGTTCTTCCACCGATCCAAATACCGACCCAAACCATTATTGTTCCCCATCCATATGAATCAACTTCCTGACAAAATTTTAAACGTTCTTGACGTCCAGAGGTCCTCCAAACTCGAGTACGTCTTGTTTCCGGCCTATGCCGAAACGAAATTCATCGGAGAAGCAAACACAACTCCAGTCTTCTTCCTTCCAATTTCGGTGTTCGCGAGCCCATTTTAAATGGGCCCTACGATTGCGGGGTGCTATAGGTGGAACTCTCAATGGCCTTCGGGAACGCAGACCCAAATCACGTAAACGATTTCGCATGGTTTGGTCGCTTATCAGCAAGCCTGAAGGGCTGTGGAGCCTCGTAGCCAACATCATGGCGGTCATGGTACGATTCCGTCGAGCAGTATTTTGGATGTAACGGTTCTGTCTGCGAGTGGTGATGCGAGGTCGTCCTCTATGTCGCTCGGCCACGCTGCCCGTGATACGATAGCGTGTCCAGAGGCGACTTATGACGCTCTGCGTAGTGCCCGAGCGACAGCCACAGTACGTTGCCTGGAAACAGCTTGCAACATTCCGACGGCTCTCATCATCTTTTCTTGTGTCAAATGATGTCGTCGCTCAAATGATGTCGTCGATGCAATTTTTTTCAGTTCCGATGCAGAAATTGTAATGGTTTTGTAAAAACGCTATTACACACTTTTATAGGAATCCTGATTGACAGTTGATTTTCTATTTTTAACCCCCGACAAAAACAGAGGGTTGGTATAAGTTTGACGTGTGATAAGTTTGACGTGTGTATCTGTGTGTCTGTCTGTGCCATTATAGTTTCCAAACGGCTGAACCGATTATGATGATTTTTTTGTTTGAAAGATGACTTGATCGAAAGTGTTCTAAGCTATGATTTAAGAAAATCGGTTCAGCCGTTTGAAGATTATCAGCTCTTTTGCAGTTGATGAATTGATGTGAGCACCTTTCACAGGTCTGATTGAGTCGAAATTTGGCATTTCGTTACTTAAATGATAGTAGAAGAACCTTGAACTGCTCCTGCAGCATCACCTGGAATTTGCAGGATACCCAACTTCCTTAACTTACAGCAGAGCTATCGTAATTGGGCTTGGAATGGTCTCAATGAATAGGTTATAGGAAAGAGAAATAAAGGAGGACCGGACAAATTGGTCCCCACGGCTAATAACAACCAAACATATTTCATTAGATAGGCATTTTAATAAATAGCACTAACTACTAAGGCGGTTCTTATCAAATCGTTCTGTGAAAAAAGTTATGGCGATGTTCCGTAGGACGGACCTGGACGGTAGATAACGGAATACTTGAATAGAGTTTTAATATTCGCAAATGTGTGCATTCCGATGATAATAAAATATGGTACAATCGAGCTGGTCAGATGATAAACCTGAGCCCTGATTCACAACCATACGACAGGCTATCGTATCGAAAACCTGACATTTCGATAACCTGATTTGACTTCCCCTCAACAGCAAATAGCTGTTGGAAGAATAGCGGGCGTCTATTTGATTTAAACTGACAAAATTGTCGGGTTTTGGACTTGTGAACAGCGTTGAGAAGACTCCTACGATAACAATGATTAATGTTCGATACGATACGGAAGCATATCGAGTGTTTGTGAATAAGGGGGCTGGACGCTAGTTAACGGAACACTTGAATAACTTCTGGTAAACCCATCTAGTGTGGACTCATATGATGATGAGATGCGTCTTACGAGTCCATACAAAAATATCTATAGTTTAAAAAAACACCATAAGGGTTCCTTTTCACCATTTTGGTACGGAACCCTAAAAACAAATAGAACAGATAAACAGTTGTATATCTTCCACTATTATGTGCCTATGTTTTGGTTTCTTGCGTAATTATATTCGTTGTAGAAAAAAATTTGGACTAGTACTTATCATTATCCAGGGAGAAAACAGAGGAATACGTTAGTATGAAATGAACGCCAACGACCACGAGTAACCAGCTCCACTGTGGTAAAAATGCGTACAGCTGCGCAGATTTCGGCGAGTCACGTGTCGATCGTATAGCATGTTTAGTAGTAATATAATATGATTAAGTTTATAAAGTTTAAAATTATTATTATAAAGTTATTATAAAGTTTAAATATTTTAAAGCAAGAAATAAAAGTTAAATTTAAAAACCCCCGACTCAAACAAAAATATTGGCCCTTTAAGTTTAATATAAGTTGCAGGAAGTATCTTGATCCAAGCATCATGTAAAGCGTCATGAAAACTCCAAACAGATGAGGCTTAAACCCAGCAATAATGAATGTATGCTATTGTAGAAAACATAGCTGCTGTTAACTTCCAATTTTCATTAGCCGTCCGCCGACGCGAGGACGCTTGGTTCAAAATATTTCCTGCAACATATATTATATTAAACTTAAAAGGCCAATATATCTTATTATTTTAGTTTTTAGAGGTTATTGTTTGAATCAGGGGTTTTTAATTTAACTTTTTAAACAAAATTTAAAGAAAATTCTTTATTCAAATAGTGAAATTAACTAAAAAGAATCAAGAACGATCCAAAAAAGTTAATATAATAATCCCCAATTGACAACATTTCATATTTTTAACCTGCATGTATTATTACGTTATATAAAAGTAAATTCAAATCTAGGGCACCCATATTTTTTCGTTTTTCGAAATTATGTACTTTTCATTCATAATTTTAACTTTGAAATTCGGTGTATTCTAAAAAGACGTAAGTGCCAGATGACGGTAGAATGGCGATATTACCTTTGCTTTATTGTGACCCGTCAAAAATACTGTTAGATGTCACTTGTCTCAGTCGTTGTTTTGGTTCCGTCATTGGCGTATATTTTTCATTGGGATCCATTTTATTGGCGAAATATCAATCAAAAATTGATAATATTAACAGTAAGCAGCGTGTCGAGTTGATAGGAAAAAATATTGTTGAATTCAATTCAGTTTTTTAGTTGTTTTCTAGTTACACTTCTTAGGTGACATTGACATGTCTTGTTTGATATAATGTTTTCAATCAAAGACATTGGAATGCGCAAAGGTAACTACCTCATTCCGCCGTTTATGTGACGTCATCACATATTTTTTGATTTTGATTTTTTTTCTCAGAAATTTAGAAATAAAAAAATAAAATAAAAATATATTTGAACTCAGGATACGAAAATAAAGAAATAGTATTTTTGTTTTAAGGTCGTGTCAGGTTTGAAATGTTGTCAATTGCGGCGATACTCTAAAACGTACTTGATCCCTAGACACTTTTAATCACGTGTCTTTATGAAGTTCCCGAGGAATGTTAGCTAAAATATATTTTTTACTCCCATGATGTCAAAGTTTCTATTTTTTTACAATATCATATTGATGTGTACGTTAATTCCGATTTAAAAAAAAACATTGCATAATAGCGCTACGCTGACCATCCGCGGCTCGGGCCTGCTTGACAATCGTCCAGTGTTGGGAAACTGTGCACAATGTCCCTCTTAAATCCTGAAGATTTGCTGTAAACAGGAATCACAAGACTCGAGACTGTACGCGGTTATTAAACATTGACAGAAGTTATTTATTATTCTGTAAATTTTTCGTCATCATAATAATTCCGTTAAAAACCGATTTCTCACCACTTTCCGAGACCTGTCAGGGGATCGAAATGGAATGATGTGGCAGTTTTAGCTAGCAAACAGCCAGACGAAGATGAGAAATATGATTTATGCACCCAGAGATCAGCCCCCTTATTCACAAACACTCGATATGCTTCCGTATCGTATCGAACATTAATCATTGTTATCGTAGGAGTCTTCTCAACGCTGTTCACAAGTCCAAAACCCGAAAATTTTGTCAGTTTAAATCAAATAGACGCCCGCTATTCTTCCAACAGCTATTTGCAAAAATTTCCAGAAATTGCCTAGAGAATTCTGATGAAGAAGAAAATTTCAGCGAAAATATATGACTCGGATTCAATTATTTAGATGGATGATGATGATGATAGTATATCTAAAAAAAACTTTTTCCAATAATTCCTAATTAATCTTCCTCAGGAAACAATAACACTGCTAAAGGCTCCAGAGCCTTTAGCAGTGTTATTGTTTCCTGAGGAAGAGCCTGTTTTTTTATGGGGACCAAGACGTATATTCGAGCAATATTGGATCGGAACTTATAAACAAACGGTTCAAAATTAGCAAATGTTTTCAAGTTTGTATGACATGTGCAAATAGGTGCAAGGGAATACAACTGATTCCTTTACAGCACGAGTCAGGGAATACGAAAAAAAATGTAACAGCTCGGATACACGCAGATACATTTTCTAATGTCTTAACAGAATTCATAATTAAAAATATGAACAAAAGAAAAGCAAACACGGTATAAGTAATACATGTCTAACTTTCAAACTCACCTTCTAAGGTAACTAAAATACTGTAGGTGTTAATATAATTGCGTTTCTGTATGTCTATCTAAAATTTCGCCCGTGACACACCTTCAATCAATCACTTTAAAAGGCGAATAAACGTCGATTACAAAATCCACATCCAAAGTGTTATAGATGTTCTCGATGTTATAGTATGAAAAATATCGACACCTATCCGCAAATTATTACCAAATCATAAAGTTGCTTAATCTAGCTATTGTTTAGAAATATTGTATCGTTGAATATTACAAATTTTGGGTAAAGTGACGCTACATACGGGTTATCTTATTTCACAGTGTGACACCGAACGTCACTATTGTAAGTATCGAGTTGGCGAGATCCGATGAGATAAACGTCTTCCTTGTCATTTATAGTCTTCTATGGCCATCTGGTGCTCATAGGACAACTCTGCTATAGTCCATGTCATAATCATCCTATAATGTTCCCACTGCTGGGACACAGACAGGCCTCCTCTCTGTGAGAGGGAGTGGGCATGTACCTACAAAATATTCGTCCTATTTACCAACATGCACATTGACTGGGTGCATAAATCATATTGCTCCATCTTTCGTTTGTTTTTTACCTTTTTGGTCGCTGCGTATGAAGAAGTCTCGAATATCTTGATGATTTAAGAGGTCCATTGACCGCCACCTGACATTGAGTTCGTTCTTCCACGATTGTCAGGCAGGCCCGAGCGACCTTTGTAGCGCTATATGCCATCATTTTCTGAGATCGGAATAACTTCCACCTCAATATGAAATCTTAAAAAATAACGTTTTACAGCATGGAAGCAAAAAAGTCTTATAAACTTACATTCCTGCGGAACTTCAAAACAGCACTGAAATAATATATTTTTATGCAGGTCAATTTTAACCTATTCTCATTAAAAAATCCCATAGAATAGGTTTAGTTTGTTCACAATTTGGTGTTTAGGGTTGGTTGATATTTACTGCAAGTCAACTCAGCGGCACTGCCGCTGAGTGTTTGATGACTTTGGCGAATCAATAAATACCCATTACAAGCTGATCTGAACTCAAAAACTGAGCACAATCAATACTTTTTAAAACTAGGTAGTTACTAACTTGTTATTGACACGTGAGTAACGGATAGCTCCATGTTCCTTGATTGAAAGAATCAGTCATTTCAGTTGTTTATTTTGTTTCGTGCAAGTAGCCCCAAAGATGTCCGTGTGAGAAGGGCATTTAAGGTAATGCAATAAAGTAACTAGTCGTACCTAATTATGAAAAAGTAGTGTCTTTGTCATTTCGGATGACGTGGACGTGACATAAATAAGAAACTTGATAATTTCTGTCACCTAACTTTACATGCAAATAATATTCTGCCGAGTATCTACTTATAGAACAGTATCCGATCGGTAAAATCATCCCATCTTACCTACTGGTAGAACTAGTTTATTACGAGCCCCATGCATTATTTACTACTCATTTTAATACCTACTCCTATCAAAACTTAGTCTCCTAGAATATACTCGCTATTAAAATTAAAATTCTCAGTCGTGGCCAAAGGTCATACCAAAAAGAAGCTAATTGAGCGAGTCTGACTCGGAATGAGTCCGTAGTGGTGTAGTGTTTCTAAGAATCGATCATCAAATCGATTACATTTCACATGACAAATATTCTTTTGTAACTTTTGCCTCCTTGTTGGTTACTTACGGATAAATTTAGATGTACGATTCTTGGTCTTTGCTATGTTTAAAAAAATAAAGCTTAATTCATCGCATGGTACTTACTGGAAATTCTTTGAGAATTTCGGATTCTCGGAACAATTTCCAGTACTTCAGTGAGTTTTATCTTGGCAGTTGATACAGCCACTACTTGCAAGACATTAACTGCGAGTATCTAATTAGCGTCTAAGCGAGTCTAATTTACCATGTTATTTACCATTACAAGGTATACTTGGCGCACTGTATTCTCGCACTTCGAAAAGAATCATGGCGAGATCCCTTTAATTTGTACAAAAAAAAAGAGTTAATTTAGTGTTCAAAATATTTTCCAATGTTGAGAATACATTACCAGGAGTAGATTGATATACTTATCATATTTTTAACACCCCGCCTAATTTAAATGTTTCGAAATAAATATATCGGTTTTTCTTTTCATCTCGTTGCCCATTTTGTATTTATTAAAAATAAATTACAGTATTTGACAACCTCGCCCCCTAAAGATTTAAATAGCTAGATTTGCCCTCACCGTACTTAGTCACAAGAAAACGTGACCATACTGAGAAGAGTGAGCTCACACATTATTAATAGCGTTTATATGACAATCAAGTGTAGTCACTGCGTCATTGTGTATCAGAGGTGTCAAAACGAATCAGAAATGTATTGACGCGGTAGGGCGAATCTAAAGATTTAAATCTTTCCACTGCTGTTTACATTGACAGCCGCCGTTTCGTACAGAAATAGTGAGCTCCCCTTTAAACTACTTTGAACATTATATTGTTATTGCGGTGTTATAAAAATATTGTAAACGCCTGAAGATACCTATGGGCACCCAAGAGTATTAAGAATTAAAATTCCAACTTCTGAAAAATCTTGATTTTTTTTGTATGTATAATCCTGCCATGATTCTTTAGGATTCTCGAAGAATTCCCAGTACCTTTGTGACTTTTATCTTGGCAGTTGATACAGCCACTATTTACAAAACATTAACTGCGAGTATCTAATTAGCATCTAAGAGAGTTTTAATTTATCATGTAATTTACCGTTACAAGGTATACTGGGCACACTGTACTGACACACGACCAGTAGCTCGATGCCGGTGGAGCGCGGTGTAGCAATTATTCGGACACATAATACTTACCTACTCGGCTTATCGTGTAAAAATATTTTATAAACTTGCTGAGTCATTATTTCCCTAATTACTCATAATATTCACCAAGCAAACACGAGTATGGTACGGCTCTACGTAATGCGTCTGTGGTTGTCGTTCCAGTTGTGTTTTACTAAGAGCACTGAAACTTGATTCGAAATTTTGTACTCTATTCCTTAGTTTCTTTGTCTGCAATATTTTACGTAATATTTGTGGCGAATAAAGCTTAATCGATTAATTGTGCACTTGCGCACAACACTAGCTGCTCCGAACCGCCTGTCCGCATGGAACGATCCAAGATGGCGGCTTTTACCTTACAGTCACTTTGAGCATGGCTGCGTTTTAAATATTTTAACCTTTTTTATTAAATCTTTTTCATAAATTGAATTCAATAATTTATCTTAGTTAGTATTAAATATTTATTTAACTGTTAACAATAAGTAATGTGTTTCAAGTGCAAAGTGTGTTAAGTCGGACAATATTCTAGATCCTTGAGTGACCTTTTGAATAGACTTTCTTTTACCATATTGTTACATTATCGTATCTTATTTTAATTGTGTGAAGATTAACAAGAAAGTTTAACGGATTATTGTACTGTGATATAATTTATCTATCAGAGCCACATAAAGTCTGATATTCAGGTACTGTGCAAGAACTCCCACGTGGAAATATCTCACGTCTCTATTTATAGACCACGAACTTGGTTCATAAAAAGTGATAGGATAGATTAAAAATCAATACAGTAAGGTATTTTATATACGTAATTTGCTCTGTAATCATGAATTACTTTATAAATCGTACTGTAAAGTACACCGATTAAACCGACGCCATACAAATTCAATTGTCTCCATATTTTATGTGATTAAGTACGTTACATCCTTCTACTAAAAATTTTATCGGACAATATGTTGTCTCGTGTTCAATTTCTCAGTAACGGCCTTGATTTTAGTAACTTGTTCGAAAGCAACAGGTGAAAATGTTTAAAATATCCAAATTCATCATCGAATTTCAGACATGCATTGAAAGCAACATGAAATTGTGAAAAAACATCTGAATTTCATAACTCATCCATCATCTAATAATTACAACCATGCAACATACTGACTCACTTAATGAATAATTTAATACCTAACTTGCTACATATAGTTGCAACTTGATATTAATTCTTACTGTTTTATTTTTTACAGTGATTAGTTCAGTTGATAGCTTGGCAGAAGCTATCATCCTTCCAACTAGTCAAAGTAATCAAGGATTATGTGTGGAGCCAACAAAGAGACAAATACCATTAAAGCAATTTTCACCAGCCCCAGAGGCTGAAACCCCTGCTGCTGTAGCATCAAATGTTGAACTTGTAATCAAGAGTGAGCCTGTTGTTGAAACTCCTCCCACTGCCACACAACTGTTATCAGCTAGCATAGAAAAAGTTGCCAAGGAACAGCTTTCAAAGGCACCTGAACTAAAAGAAGGATCAAGTGCGATAGAAGCTCAAGCTAAATTAACACAGAGTATATCTAGTGTACTGCGCACTAATCAATCTGATTTGAAAATGAAAGATATTAACCTTAATAATAAGACTACAGGTTTGTTCTTTGTTTCATGTAATTGACTTCATATTTTAGTTTATTATAATATGCTAGATCATTATCTAGTTTTGTGTATAAATCCTGTTTTTTTTTTTGGGAGACTGAAACAAAAAAACATGATGTTATTAACATTTTCTGATTTTTATGTTATTTCATTCAATGTCTTTTAGTACCTAGTGGCAGTGTGAATTTTAGATCTTTTATCCAGCAATAGCACAGTAATTGATTGATTGATAACTGAGATAAATGATTGTCAGTTCTGATGATAATACTCAATATCAAATTAGGTTCATCATTATTTTTACTTTTCATCTGTTAGGAGTGAGGAAGCTGTATGATGTTGACTTAGTGCTAATCAGACTCAGTATTGAGCTTCTGGGAAAGGTCCTTAAAATCAATTAACTAGCTTGCTTCATTAACATTTATTTTCTGGCCTAGTACTCAATGTCTAGTGACTAGCAGCACACTACTAGCTAGAACTAGCAGCACAATATCACTTGTACTGAATTATTTTATTTATTTGCGAACAATCAATCAAAGGGTCATCTTAGATTTCCAATTACACATTTGAGAGGTTTTGAGTTATCCATATTAACATGTGCAGGGTTTTAGTACAAAGTAGTAGTGGAAAGCTGACACTGGCCCCATACAAAATATGACTTCAAAAAAAATCATAAAGGTTAAATTAATTGTGTATAGCTAAATTGTCTTTTCTATTGTCTTCAAATTTTATTTATTGATCTGAGGTGCTGTGTGTGACAGCATCGTGAATGTATTGTTGTGATTTTTAATTTGCTTATGTTGAGTCGCACTGTAGAACAATGACCTACTTTTGTCACCTTTCAAGTCTCTCATTCTTAGCAGTTTGCCCATCAAACATGGCCAGATATTGACTGACTTGCGCAACAGTTGACTTGTCAACATCCTCCTTCAGCCGTCCAGTAACTGGCCATCTTTAGTCTTCTGTCCATGTTCATAACAGTGACATTGGCAGCTCACCAAAAACCAGAAGTCCCACTTTTGGTCAGTTTTTCCAACAGCTGCTATTTTAGTTTTGGGGACTCGGGAAGGAATCAGCTTTGGGTAGGTTAGGACAGGCAGCGGGCAGGACATATAAAAGATTGTTAGCTTTATTGGAGGATTTCCTTTGATATTTTTCAACAAGATTCATATTTTCTATCTTCCCAGAAGCTCTTCCGAACATTTTAATTTGTCTTTAGACTTATTTTTCTGATGTGCAGTTCTTTTATATACTGTTCTTATTAACTCTTCTAGGTCTGAGTGTCTGTATAGGTATTCTAATTATTAACTTGTCAAAATTGCACTATTAAAGCGACTTAAGTTTATAAAGCAGTTGAGAGTTATGGGCTCCAGACACGGGGTCAGTTTATCAGTCAGTTCAGTTGATAGTTCACTGGCTTTGTGTACGACTACATTTGAAGAAGCCTCTCAAATGTGTAATTAAATTTGCGAACTACTGTAGTTCGCAAATTTAAAAAAAAAAAGGGGAAGACATTTGACATCTACCTACGCGCACTGGGCCCGCGTGATGGATTACGGCTCACTCCCTCTCACCGAGGAGGAGGAGGCCCCGAGCAGAGAAAATTCTTGGCTGATTAAGTCATATGTTGTTGTTGTACATTTCAAGAGTTTCAGTACTGACTGGCTTCATGTACGCATCAGTCACTGGACTGACTCGCAGTGATCTCATATTAAGCAATATTCGCGAATAAATAAAACTAAACCATTTTGACACCGTTTGTTGCCCAGTCGAACTGACTGTGTAAACCTGACACGTTAATAATATTTTTTTTTTATCAACGTACCCAGAGGCTTTGTGTTTGAACAGTGCCAGCTCAACAGACTTTTGGGTTATCTATTAAGAGGGTATGGACATTTATATTTTGTAATCAAATGCCATTTGCATAAGGAAGAAACACTTTGCAAGTAAAATGGAATTTGATCCCCAATGGCATTTCAGACAGATTTACTATGAGTATTATTCATGCCATGGCATAAAAGTACAGTAAAAACTGCTTGGAAAACTGTTTCAATTGTCAGCATTAACTAGACAGATTAAATTTTCATTTAACCTCTTCAGTCAGTATTTTTTTAATAGCAAGTCATTGTGTTGCTGATAACCATCAAGAATAGATAAAACATGTGCCTGCACTGCTGACATTTCTCATCAGTTTTCTAAAACCTTGCATGACTAGGTAGTAGAAGTATTTCCTTAAGAAGTTTAAAACAAATCTCATCATTCTTTGTTTTCCTGTGTTAGATTCAGATACTGCCAATGGAAACACTACTGATACAACTAAAACTGAGACTGTTCAGGAAGATATCAATAAAAATGAAAAAGTTTTAAAGAATACCAAGAACGCTAATAAAAAATCTGCTAACAAAATGGCTAATAATGAGTCAAATGTTAAAGAAGCTGAGTCATATGAAAATGGTAAAAATGAGACTGATAAAGTAGTTAATGTAGAACAAGATAAAACCCAGCCTGCTGATGAGATGACTACTCCTGATCCTGTGCCAGAGGACACTTCAAAGATTGAGCAACAGACACCACAAATCTTTGTGCCCAAATACAAATATAGTGAAGGTTTGTTAACTTTTAATTTATTGAGCTTGATAATCTACATCATCAGTTTTTTAAATATATTTTAATACTTATATTTTCAGATCAATGGTCTCCACTTAATACTGCCGGCAAAAAGTGCTATGATATTGACTTGCTCAAGCAAATAAAGGAAGATCCACTTTCGAAGAACAAGCCTAATGTTCCTTTATTGGAACATTGCAATGTCATTAGGGTATTGTCATTATTCTGTTATTTAATTATGTATATATATCTATACATACAATAATTAGAATGTGATTTCTACCTCATTACTTATTTTCCAGACCACTCCGATGCAGGAGCAACAACCATTTACGCCTATTTCGAGGCCTATAAATGATTCTCTATTTCCCCCATTCGCTAAGAGTCCTGGTATGGGATCCAGAAATAACACTCCTCGAGAAACTAAGAAAGATTCAAGAAATACAGCACCAATTGGTAACATGTTTTGTTTTATATCTCAGTGATCATTATTTCTATATTTGACTTTGAAATATATTATTAAAATCATTCTTTTTACACAGGCAAAGGAAGTGTCAAACTGACCCCAAGTCCAAGTGGTAACAGCCCACATAAACCAGTTATCCATGTGTCATTGTCATTAAGGGAGGAAGTCAAACTTAATGAAGTAGATTCAGCATGGAAGCCTACTAGGTTCCGTAAAGATTCTATCAATGAAGAAGAATTCAGGACACAGGTAAACCCATTTTAATTTAATTATAAGAGTAAATGATGTCTGTAGTGCATCGACTTAGCTTAAGTCAAAGGATTGATTTCTTCTTACTGATCCCTTTATCTTCCCGCAACTTGTAGTGAGTGTCGCGATGCAAGGTCATGTAACCAATATCTGACTGTCTAGTATATTGCAGGTTTGGTTATTATAACTTATATATTTTGACCTTCAACTGAGTATGTAAGTAGTCACAAAATAAGAGTTTGTTGTGAAAGATTAATTTTATATTACCCCTAGACATTAAAATTGTATTGTACACTGTGCTAAATCTAGGCGTGTCACATGATGTAGATGGCTTGTAATTTGACGCGCTGGTATAAATATGAAAAAATATTTAAGGGTGAAAGCAGATTAACAAAGAAGACAATTCTTATTAAAGTAAACTAAAAGATTTAGTGAGCAACATATTATTTACATCATAACACTTTTTTTCAAGGTTTATTGCAGCTAGAGGTTAATAAACCTCTGTGCTTGATACCAAATAGTGATACTGTCCCTGATTCTTAGCTATTGTTGTCTTTGTGGCTTTGGAATAAGCCACTCTCTGTTTGTTGCTGCCCCAACACTTTTCTGAAACCAGCAGCATGGAATTAATTTCGAAATAGATGAAATAACTTGACACCTTAAATTTAAAGAGTAAGCTGGTAGTGCTTGGCATTCACTTAGACAATCGACACCTATAATTATAAGAGTTATCAATGTCGCTTTACAAGTCAGTCATACAGGGTGACCTGTATCATTTATTACTGGGGTATAATACGCGCCACGAAAGATGAGACTTGACAAGCTCAGTAATAGGGAGTTTGCGCAGGTAAGTCGTGTACGAAATAGTTACCCTTAATGTGTATATCTATTCAGGGATTTATTGATGACATTTAGATAAAATTATTAACAATATTATAATATTTATTACGAAATAATAAAGTTTAAGATTAAAGTCAAGTCTCATATTTCGTGGCGCGTACTATACAGATGAGTGTATGGTACAAATTCCGGTACGGCATTACATTGAAATGTAATGTTGATGCTAGGTGACATCTATTGTTCCTATTGCTTTTTTGTATTTCGTTCAATTTAATTCTTTCAGGAGCTTTACAAGAAGTTCAGGGGTATTTTGAACAAGCTAACTCCACAGAAGTTTGATACTCTTTTGGACAGAGTGAAAACTTTGGATATCAACAATCAGAAGCGTCTAGAAGGTGTTATTGATTTAGTATTTGAGAAAGCCATTGATGAGCCTAACTTTTCTGAAGCCTATGCCGCCATGTGTAACAAGTTGTCTGTCCTAAAGGTAATATATAAAAAAACCTCGTTATGCTGATCATTAGACAAACATTACTTGGGCTGTATTAACATTTATATTATTATTTATTCCACAGGTACCTGCTGACAACCCAACATCACCTGACAAATGTGTCAATTTCAGAGCGCTTATTATCAACAAATGCCAAAATCAATTTGAGACTCATAAAGTGGATGAGCAAATATTGAAATACGAAAGTGAGCTTGCTGCTTGTACTGACCCTGTGAGTTATAATGGCAATAATTCTATACATTTCTCGAATTGAAACATGAAACAATATTAATTAACTTAAAACAATTTCAGGCCAGGAAGAAGGAGCTGACTCTTATGATAGTTGAAGAAAATAGACGTCTTAGAATGAGGTCTGTGGGAAATGTGAGATTTATTGGTAAGTTTGTGATCTTTCTTTTTTTAACAGTTGTTTGATTTTCTGAAAGTCAATTTCAATTTAATATATTAATTTCATTATTTTTTTTAAAACATGTTATTCAAATTGTATAATAAAAACTCATAATTATTTGGAAAATAGTTCGAATATAAAACTTTATGAAATTACAAAAATAGAAAAAAATGGACTTGCCGGTTGGGAACATGAATGCAAAAATGTTAAGCTTGATGACAATGTAGCAACTTAACAAAAGACTTTGTAATCGATTACAATTAAACTTACTAAAATGGCAAATTATTGCAGATTGAGTATTAAATTGAAATAAAATTAAGTTTATAATATTTATGTTGAATTTACTTTAACACAAATTGTTGTTTGAAGTGTAATGCAATCTTATTGTTTTTATTTAATTAAAGATACACTTAAATTTTATTGTTACTTCTTTTTTATGTTATTTATTCGCATATAAGCCTAATTGTATCCAAATTTTGTCTGTAAATTATTATAATGCACAATTTCTGCCCAAAACTGCTCCAGCGAAAGTCTTTATTCACGTAAACGTGAAATAGCAAACTATTTGCGAATATCATGAATAAGCATTAAAACTAATCTATTGCTCCAACATAAACATTGCGCCTGCTTTTTCCGATGGATTAGGCTGAAGTAGTACACCCAGGTGGTGGTTCTATTTGATTTGAATTTTATTGAAAATTTAGCCAGCCCAGCTAATTGTTTTATTGTTGCAGAACAGTCTGTATACCTGTTACGGCTGTTACGATAACTAACAGTATTTGCTAATGCGACATGTTTTTTATCTTGTGTTTTAATTAGATTTATGGCAATACGCGAATTTGTTTTGGCGAGCGTTACTAGTTTTTGAAAGAAACAAAATTTGGGCAGTTTTTTGTCATTTTCTTGCAATTACATTTCTATACATGATTGTTACAGGTGAGCTGTATAAATTAAAAATGTTGACATCTAAAATCATGGATTATTGCATGAAGTATCTGATCGAAAAAGTTGAAGAAGAAAAGCTTGAGTGTCTCTGCAAGTTACTGACCACCATTGGAGAACAAGTTGAAAATGAAGTCCATGGCCAACTTGATAACATTTTCAAGAAAATGCAAGATATTGTCGAACGCAAGTCCAATAAAATAAGCAGCCGTGTTAGGTTAGTTTCAACAAAAATAATTTATATATTGATATATTCATTCCATACTTTTATTCAATAAATAAACACGAATGTTGTTGAACAGGTTCATGCTTCAAGATGTAATTGAACTCAGGAAACGCAAATGGGTGGCTAAGACTGTTATTGATTCACAACCTAAAATGATGGATCAAATTCAAAAAGAAGCTGAGCAACAACAGCGTCATATTGAGGTAATTTCAGCTAAAGAAACTACTGATAAATGTTCTATAAATAAGCAAGTGCAACATAAATAATAATGAGGGTCGCACATAACATGTGGAAAACACTTCAAAGGCCTTATCTGATATACTGTCATGTCTAAATAAATTTACTTTCTCTTTTAGTTAATGAATGCTAGCCCAATTGGTGGTGGATTCCGCCGCGATGAAGGCGGCCGCGGCAAGCGCGGCGACAGTCGTAGACAGAATTCAAACAATTCGTTTATTGATAATACTTGGAAATCATCCCGGGCCAACTACCCAGTGGACACACTGAAACTTAAGGCTGTAACCCAAAAGGTATGCTTATTTTTCAGTTAAAATGATGATGTATGGATTTTATAAAAGATTGTTTTGGATAGGTAATAAGTGAACACTAAGATGACGACTGATAAACATGTATGGAACAAAAACTTGTACTGTGCTACCCTGTAATAAAAATGGTGTGGTAATGAAAATTTATTATATATTTTTAATTTTTAAAGTGTATAATAATGTCCGAAATTAGTGAATGTTAAGATGCACCAGTGTATGTCGACAATCACCAATTGCTGGTGAAAGTCAGAATTTGTTTAATTTTTCACATTTACTTTGATTTAGTTTTGGTGATGTCGATTTCACATAATTATTGATGACACTTGTATGTATATACCTTCCACAAATTATCACATGTACTAGCTGTGCCCCGCGGTATTCACCCGCATAAGTGTCGATCCCGTGGGAATATTGGGATAAAAACTATCCTATGTTCTTCCCCGGGACTCGAAACTATCTCAATACCAAATTTCATCTAAATCAGTTCAGTGGTTTAGGCGTGAAAGGTCTTCGACAAATTTTAATACGACAAGATTTTAATTCGATACTACGGAACTCCGACACGTCTTCATTTCGACAATACTTTAGTTCGAAATACCTTAAGTCCGACACTACTGTGCTCCGACAAAGCGTTTTTTCGACATGACTTAACTAGGAAACGATGCGACTTCGACGACATGCTTCTTCGACAACTATGGTAGTCCGACATGAGTCAATTTCGACGTACTCTACTCCGGCATGCTGTACTTCGACAATATCTTACTTCGACGTTATATATCTAAGACACGATGCTACTTCGAAATTATTCTGCGACATTAGGAAACAACTAAAGGGTCTCGCCGGGTTTCCATATGAAATCTGCACTGGCGTCTTTTTTGACATTGGTACCTTTAATATGTTGCTAGTAGTTTAAAATAATTTTTGGCCAATTATCAAACCCCTAACTCCATTCGTTTTTGGAAAATGAGGGTTGCAACCCCTAACTTCAAAATTATTTTTCTACGAAACTATGATAGATATTCGCATGAAACCAACGCGACATGAAAGCTCTTAATTAGCTTTACATTACATATTTTTTTTATAATTTTTTAAATAACTATAGGGCTGCAAAAAAAATATTGAAAAAAATAGGGGTGGTTTTTAGTAGCTATTTCTTGAGGTACACCGACCAAAAAAAAACCGTATAATCAGTACATATCCAACTACAATATGTAATAATTACATAGATGTGAGATAGGTGGAACATATTCAAAAAAATAAAAATTATATGTAAGTGGACACATATTGAATTCTAACTAATTCAATAAAAGTCACTTAAATTAAAATTAAAACAGCATTTTCCATGAAATATTAATCTTTTATTTTCCATATAAAAATATTGAAATAATTTAATCTTCGTCACTATTTTCTTCTATATTTGTAGTATTTGTAACATCAAATATATGTGTTAATATTTCAGCGAGCTTGATGATCTCCGATTTGTAACGGCCATGTGATGTGACAAATAATAAATTATTGATGCTACATGTGAGCAACAACCTATAGTCCTATTTCCATTAGCACAATCACAGGTGTATCTCTTTATGCCCTTATAGTTATTCATATTTGGTTCGTATTCAATAAAACATTGATATGTCTTGCTATTGATGTGTCGAGAACGAACTTTCATCCTTATTATATAATCATTTTCTTTTAAGTATTCAATATTAATATTGTTGTCACTATCCAGCAGCTCAGCGAGGAAACATACCACTTGTGACATTTGATATGTTCCTGTAAAGAATATTTTGAGGTCTTTTTCGGTTAATTCTGGAAAATCTATGAGGCAAGTAGAAGACAGTGTTGTAAAAAGTTTTTTGCGACGATTTATTTATTATTATAAAAGATTGTAAAGGCGTTTATTAATCATGATACGACATAGAAATAATCTAAACAGACGTCAGGTTAGATCAAGTTTAAGTAACAAAATGAGATTTTAATTTTTTTGAGTATGTTCCACCTATCTCACATCTATGTAATTATTACATATTATAGTTGGATACGTACTGATTATACGGTTTTTTTTTGGTCGGTGTACCTCAAGAAATAGCTACTAAAAGCTACCCTTATTTTTTTCAATATTTTTTTTGCAGCCCTATAATTATTCAAAAAATTATAAAAAAAAATATGTAATGTAAAGCTATATAAGAGCTTTCATGTCGCGTTGGTTTCATGCGAATATCTATCATAGTTTCGTAGAAAAATAATTTTGAAGTTAGGGGTTGCAACCCTCATTTTCCAAAAACGAATGGAGTTAGGGGTTTGATAATTGGCCAAAAATTATTTTAAACTACTAGCAACATATTAAAGGCACCAATGTCAAAAAAGACGCCAGTGCAGATTTCATATGGAAACCCGGCGAGACCCTTTGTGAAAGATGGTATGGCTAGAAAGGGGGTGAGTACCGAGATGACGACTAATAGATAAGAATGGAAGACAAAACATGTAGCGCCGACCCCAAATAAATTGGGATAATATGGTTAAGAGTGTTATGATAAGGAACAAATAATAACTTGTATTTTTAAGGTATTTCGAACTAAAGTATTGTCGAAATGAAGACGTGTCGGAGTTCCGTAGTGTCGAATTAAAATCTTGTCGTATTAAAGTTTGTCGAAGTTCAGTTGGTAAGTCTTCTACCTAGCCTTTTCCCAATCCTGTCCCATGGACAGGGTTATATTAGGTCATACATATATATACATATTGTTTGATGTTTGTGAATTCTCTTTGACGTCATCGCTAACAACAGCGGTCGAACGAGCAATACGGGGCTGGCCACTTCTTGCTAGATTTGTAGTGGACCCAGTTTGCACGAGGCGCTCAGCCAAAAGCTTAATTGTTTGAGCACGTGGAACACGACGACAAGAAAAGCGACGAAGAAATTCACGCTGCGTTAAAACAACATTTGTCAAATAAGCTGTAACAATAATTCCTCGTATTCCTCGTTCTTGAGGTGTGTATCGTTCAATGGCTTCTTGACAACTAATTCCCTATAATACAGTACCCGGCGATAAATATTGCACATCGACCTTTGGAAAGAAACAATCGGCTAATTTCGGCTTCGTAGTGCGTTATCTCTGTCGCACACTACCTATGTGACGTTAACTGACGTTTTGTCAGTCGTTGTTCAAGTGCGATAGAGTGCGGTCGCGTCCATTTCAAAATATATATCTAGAGTTGTTAACACCCCCAAATTTAAATAATTTAAAGTTGTACTATGGCATCTTTAGGAAAAATAGGCGAACCTTTTTATTTTACCCCAACCTAAAGCAATCATTTATAGAAAAATTGGTGTATTTTATACAAAGAATAAAAATAATTATCAAAAGAAGCAAATCATAATTGTTTTAACAGCTCCTAATAGATACCGGACTGTTTGTATTTCGTGCGACAGAGATAACGCTCAACGAAGCCGAAATTAGCCGATTGTCTCTTTCCAAAGATCGATGTGCAATATTTATCGCCGGGTACTGTATGTCTACAACATAAATGTCAATGAACGGCGACATTTGGCACCATCTGCAAAAAATTAAGGAACATTCACATTGACATTATTTTTACGCTAACCGTTAGTAATATATTTATGCTTTGTGACTGTACTTGTGTGTTTGTACATGTCATGGGTAATATCTGACTGAACTTGGATAAAACTAGGTTCACAAGCATAAGAATAGATTATTTCTAAACTTATGCAAAACAGGTTGGGTGGGTAATAATACTGTTTGAATATCTAACAAGCAGAATATCTAACTAATACGAATTTCTTTATTATAGTTCTTGATAAGTTGAATGATGCTTGATATCATTGGCTCGAAGTAGCTCTACCTATTCCGATTATTGCTGATAACATTCACTGGTGACTGACCTAAGGAATAAATTACGGTCATTCACCAGCTAGCTTGGTGAATGTTAACATACACCAGAGTATCTTACGATACACTGCGCTTCGGACATTGTAACATATACACCTTGCAACGGTTATAGAGATGTATTGTATCGCCACTACTATTCAGTCCGGCCGCGCTAAAGTTGCCTAAGATGTAAACAACAATGGCTGCTCGAGATTGAATAAAATCGATTAAAGAATCATCTCAACATAACTAAGGCCACAAAGATCAGGCTCTATACACTTGTATTCCTGTACGGAGCTGAGACGTGGTCAGTACAAGAACTGGAAAAGAATAAAAGTAGATACTCTAGAAATGTGGTGCTGGAGAAGAATGCTTGGGGTATCATGGACGGAATTCCGCATAAACGTTTCCACACTCCAAGAACTGCATCATTTAAATTACATTGCCAGTCATCATTGTGAGAAAAAACAACATGACGTGTCATAGCCCAGCCACACACTTCAATCTCTCAATCAATAAAGTCTGTCATAATTTCATAATGTCATATAAATATAGTAAATTTCATCAAATGGCAGCCAATGATGGCATCACCCTGCGATAAAGCCCCAAAACAACACTGCTTTGAAAAGTATTACAACATAGTGCTTAAAGAGGAGCAGTGCGAGACTACTCAGGCCCGAAGGAACAGAGTTTACAGTGATGGTTCGAGGACTGAAAGCGGGACTTGAGTCGGATTCTTCTCACACAACCTCAATATAAAAATATCCAGACCACTGGGAATGCTCAACACGGCCTACCAAGCAGAGTGTGTTGCCCACACACTCTGCTTGGTAGACCGTGTTGAGCATGTAATACAAGCAGCTAATGCCGTAGCAGCCAGGAGAGTTATGGACACATATATTTTCATACTCTCTGATAGCGCCTCAGTCCTCCAATCCCCTAGATAAAAAATGCATCACATCGAACCTAATACTAGAATGTCACAATGCACTTGAACGGGTAACTGTTTTGAACCGCAATATAGTGACACTACAATGGATAAAAAGAAACAGTGGATCATTAGAAAACGACGCAGCTGACGAGCTCGTCAGCTGCGTCGTTTTCTGTAGTATGTCAGTTTGTGGACTGGAACGTGTCATCCCCATCCCCTTCAACCAACTACGCAGGTGGCTACAGGAGCACACCCATACACAAGCAGAGAGCTGGTGACGTCGTCACCAGGCTGCAGGCAGTCCAAGGAGCCTATGCCATCATTGGATGGCAAACTAACCAGGCGGCTATTGTGACTAGACAGGAAAGGCCTGCGCCTGGTGACGGGGACCATCACAGGACACTGCTCGCTAAACAAACACTTCCATACAATAGGCATAACAGACAGTCCCCTATGCAGGGCTTGCATGGAGGCTGATGGGACCGTTGCGCATGTGCTCTTTGAGTTCACAGGCGTCACCCAGATTAGATCAGAAATCGTCGGGACACCCAGATCCTACAGGGATGTTCTTGACAGACCGGGAGACTTAGTCATTCTTCTGGAGGGAGATGGGCTGGTTGGAATAACCATCGACGGCCGCCGTGGCCCACGCACAAAGGTCCATTTGAAGGACTAAGTGTGGAAACCAAACTCATAACATAGAACATAGTAAAGGGGTTTGAAGGTTTTGGCCCTAAAATCAGCCGCCATTTTGATTTTTTTTCAGAATCGCGGTGCACAACAAAAGTTATATATTTAGATAGAGGACACTTATACAAACAAAAATGTAATATAACATAATATTCTAAAGCGTCAGGTTTCGGAGTTATTCACCAAAATATAAGTCGAAAACAACAAGGATTTTTTTGTTTTTTTTCCTTCTAGGTCAGCATATTGAACTATTTAGGTAATAGAAACGTTATGAAACCTTTATGGAGAAGAAACAAAAGAAGAATAGACATTTTTTAAATAAATAATTAAACACCGCAATTTACAGTTCGTTTTTAATCCCAGAGACTAATCTGACAAGTGTAATGTCAAACTTCTATACTAAAAAAAAACGAAAATAGAAAAGACTTAAATGTCAGATTAGTCTCTGGGATTAAAAAACGAACTATAAATTGCCGTGTTTAATTATTTATTAAAAAAATGTCTATTCTTCATTTGTTTCTTCTCCATAAAGGTTTCATAACGTTTCTATTACCTAAATAGTTCAATATGCTTACCTAGAGGGAAAAAAAACAAAAAAATCCTTGTTGTTTTCGACTTATATTTTGGTGAATAACTCCGAAACCTGACGCTTTAGGATATTATGTTATAGTACATTTTTGTTTGTATAAGTGTCCTCTATCTAAATATATAACTTTTGTTGTGCGCCGCGGTTCTGAAAAAAAATCAAAATGGCGGCCGACCTTAGGGCCACCCTCCATACAAAAATCTTCTAACCCCTTTCCTTATTACGTGGCTAACGCCTTATAATGGCCTTAAATTGTGTTTTTGGTAACATAACTTACTTTGTTTTAGAATCTGAACAATATCAAATTGGCTCCACATAATTCAGCCTGGAACCATGGCTCAGGTACAAAGAATACTGCACAGGCGAGTAGCAATTCCATGATCAGCATCAGCAAAAATATGTACAGTGTTCTAGAGAATGTACAAACTGATCCTACATCGCTTAGAGGCAAGTACTTACTTACTAACACTTCACACTACTTAGTTACTTAAACAGCAAAAACACAAATGTATTATATTATTTAAGGGGTGATTTGGTAGGTTTTGAGGATCATATTTCTATTCCATCCATGATTTTCATTTCACCTGCCAAACCTTAAATAGAAGTAAGTAGTATATGAGCTTGAGACCAAACAAGTAGCTTTTTTTGGTTTAACAAGTAGTTTTGGGTTCTTTATTCTTAAATTTCGGGTAACATACACAATGAAAGTTAAGATCTACTAAATATAATGTAAAATGGTTTAACATTACTTTTATTACTGCTTAAGTATATTTATAATTTAATGTTATAGTGTTAACAAATTTCTGAAATGTATTGGTTGTTTTTCAGCTAACAGAGATATGACCCCTAATTATTCAAAGGGAGCATCTATCGAAAGGTCCACATTCAACTCCAGAGGTGACTTTAGTAAGTTTATAATATTATGATATTGCGTTTTACTTTTGACATTCACGTGGCGGCATGCCACGTGCCGACCAGCGGTTAGTCCCGCCCCGCCCTTAATTGTATTTGCCAAAATGCCGACTTGATAGTCATACATTAAAAGATAAAAGATATTTTATTTTGCAAATATGGGTACAGTACATGGTGTTATAAGGAAATAGGTTCAGCCATATTTTACCAGTAGGCATGCAAAAATTACAAAAATAAGAACTAATACATTAGACTGTAACTACATACTAAACTTTAACATACAAACAGAACAAGAAACAACACAAAACCAAAAACATTATAGTAAACAGTCTATCTTGTCCTTTAGTATTTCTCTCGTTTAACGCAGGACTAAACGCAAAATTATAGACGTGATAACAATAAAACTTATTGTGTCTTGTGTACAGCCTAGTGTCCCGCCACGTGTTAACTATTCATTCTGTATAAGTATGATTTAAATAGGTTCTAAAACTACCTGTAATTTAAATTACAGCAGCAAGTGGAAGTAGCAGCCGCTCCGGTTCGGTGGGCGTAGCTCGCTCCAACTCCGGTACGCGCAGCACGAGCGCGGCGCCGACCACGCCGCCGGCCGCCAACGAGGCCCCGGCGGCCGTCACGGCACCTGCTCCCGTTCCTCAAGAACCGCTCCCGGAGCCTAAGAAGAAGTCGATCAAGTCTATGATAGACCTCTGCATCATTAACTCGGATGATGTTGAAATGGTAGCTGAAGTCAAGCAACTGTACACAGCCCAGTACCATGCTGCTGTAGTTACTGAAATACTCAATGTTGCTGTAGAAAAGTAAGCACAGTATTATTATACTGAACTTTGTATATTTAGCTATTTAATATACAGATATAGTTACATCACTATTTTTTTGTAGGTCAGCAAAGGCGATTCCTGTCATTTCAAAGGCATTGCTCAGTTTAGTGGCATCAAACACCATCTCCCCTGACAATTTTGTAGCCGGCGTCAAAGAAATATTAGAATTCGCACCTGATCTTTACATTGATATTCCTATGCTGTATGATAATTTAGGAAAGATAATTGCACCACAAATCGAAAAGAAGGTAAATATACTAATTTGTTATATGACATTATTAATAATACTTAAATAATATGGTCTATGTAATAATCACTATATTTATTTTCAGCATATCACGTTTGTACAGCTATTTAGGCTTTCTGAAAGCATAATTTCTGCGAAACATGGGCATCTGTTTTTAAAAGCAGTGATTAGAGACCTAAAAGAAAGTATGGGACCTTCCTTTGTAAAAAGCAAATGGCAAGAGTCTGGTCTTCAAATTAAACAATGGATGGATGAAAAACTTGTAAGCATCTCGTTTTCTATATCAACCTCGTAATTTTTATTTGCTTACTTGTATATTAATTTTTTATACTAAAATTAATTTTGATTTCAGGTGACAGCATGGTTGGAAGATAATAAGTTTGAATTTTTGGAAGGAGATTCTAAGGTTAGCGAAGAAACGAAGAAAATCTTAACACCAGCTCAAACTCAAACCAAATTAATTCAACTTATGAATGCTGATGAGACTTGTGAATGTATTAAGGGATGGATACAGGTAAGATACATTGAAGCTTCGAGTGGAATGAGCTTTTAGGTCTTCATTTAAAAATATCATAGATTAGAAAGATTATCATTTATAAACTGAAAATTGATGTGAATATGAATTTGTAATAATTTCCCGTTGATGTGTTTCCACAGGACAAGATTGGTAATTCTACGAATGAGGATTGGTTTATGCGAGCACTAATTCAAGCTATATGCGAACATGCTCTTTTCGGGCCTGAGGGACGCGATGTGCCACACTTCAATCAAGACCGCATGAATAAGTATGCGAGTCTCATACATGACTTCGGCGAAACAAAACAGTCGAGAGAGGCGAGCTGTTTGTTCGGCATACAACAGCTTATACGTAGGCTGGAACATCCGCAAGGTTAATATAATAATCAATTTAATTAAATAGATTAGTGTGTAATAAGTGGGTCGCTACAAAGTCGGCTGCTTGATATATATTTTTATCAATTCATCAAATAAATCTAGCTTAAAGTTAGCTTAATACCTAGTATACAGGGTGAAATTTCAATCACGTTTTTCCTCTTAAGGGTTCATTGTACTCATCATTATGAAAAACTTTTACTATGGGACCAAACCCGAAATCGTGAAAAAAAATCAGCTTTTATGTTCGCATAACTAGTCAGTGTAGGGAACATGTATACTAATACATGCTTGTCTATTGCAACGAAAACTAAACTATTGATACTGGACTGATTAGAAAGTAATGGAGAAACACTCTTAACCAAAAGAGATCGCAGAAAGCGATAAGGCCGCCCATTGTATATTTTGTAGTGTTTAATGTGTTTATTTTATGTTAATAAATATAAATAATAACCAAAACTACTTCAGGTGGTAATTAATTGAATTGTTTCTTGTTACAGGCTTAACTTTAGAGATATTCCAATATCTGCATGAACAATACATAATTTCATTAGATGGGTTTATTGCATGGGAGGAGTCTGAAAAGGAGCCAGAGGGAAAAGGTAAATTTTGATTTCTTTGTTTCTTCAACTATAACTAGAAGAAATTTGGCGATAAACTTAAATGCTGGTAACTTTCTGTTTGCAGGTGTAATGATGAAGGCGTTGGTTTCGTTCTTTACGAACATTAAGGAGGCCGACAACGAGGACTCGTGCAGCGAGGACTGACGAGCGCCGCGCCACGCGGTCGCGCTGCCGCCGCTCTTCGCGCCGGTGATCGCACCCGTGCTGATCGCAGCCACGCCTGACGCAACATCTGCATTCAATGTCTTCTATATTTTTATATATTAGAATCATCCTAAATGGAACTCATAGATTATATTATTATTATGATAATGCTTAACCTAACAGAAGCTAGAAAAAAGTTGTATAATATTTTTTAACGCGATAGTTATTTATCAAGATCTTAAATTAAAATTGCTTCAAAATTTTAATGTGTGGCTCAGTATCGTACCTAATTGGAGAAATGCGCCACATTGATTTTGAATGGGTGTAATTTCTGGGGGACATAATAATTATGGTCATTGATTGATTATATAATCATTATTTTATGGTTAAAATAGTTTTATCCATTATGAAATCACAGAATTAAGTAGTCTGGTTTTTATCATTATACAAGGCCACAATAATATAATAATTGAAATATGCATGTTTTAACCGATAATTATTACGCGAGTGTTGTCAAGATACAATATTCTCTGTTGTCAAGATTCGCAATAACATCTATTGGTTTTTAATAAATATTTATTTAAATGTTTTTACTGTTTATAATGTTAATTCTAGAAATACAAATATACATGGTTAAAAATTGACTTTTTAATGTAAAAAGTCAATTAATGGTTTTGCCTATACTGAGGATTATTTTTTTAAATGTATTATATAAAATGCCAATCTTGTCAGCAGAGAAAGTAATTAATCTCTGGCAAATTAAACATTTTACATGAGTTTCCTTGCGAGATTTAGCCTACCTTAAGCTCTTGATGCATAACTTGTACGCTTTGAACATCTTTGCGAAAATTATTTAAAAAAAAATTAACTGTATATTCTGGTCTAATAGAAAGATACATTTGGATGCTTTCATTGGGTTAAAGCTTATAATAGTCTTACTACTAGTGAAGTCACTGTTTAGAGAAATATGTTTCCTGTTCAAGTTTTTGTTTTTAAACATAAAACTGATAGTTAATATATGAATCTAATTATTTACTTAAATCATATAATTCTATAGGTAATAAAATAGCTAATTTTGGAGTTGAAAGAGTTGCATGTAGTGGCGGATTTTTCTACTGGGCGTCCCAAATGTCAGATTGTTGGCGTCTTGTTAATCATGAACGTTATTTTTGTGAATATCATGTTATGGCGATTGGGTTGTTTGATTCGTCTTATAAAATTCGCCACTGCAAACAGTAGAATTTATATAAAACACAACTCCAATTCCAGAAATTGTTAATAATGATACTTAATAACCAAGCGCCCGAATAGTAGAATGATTAATAACTATTTACACCAATTGCAATTATATAGAAAATAGTTAAAAAAAAGTTTAATTACATGATGATTAGCTCCAATTTAAAATGCTCTCAATTATTTTAATTTCCATTTTTTAATATTCAGTAAGTTTTAATTTCATCATTTAAATTTATCCTTTTTTATCATTTTAAAACCCGAAATTAATCTATACCATGTGACTTTTAATTTAATAGATATTTTTATTTAGTTTTAATTTGAATAGTTAGCTGTAACTCAGTAAGCAGTGATATCTGTCTCAAATCTTTCGTGAATTCAGTTGGCAGGGCGCGAGATGCGCGGCGAGTAGTGCGGGCGAAGGCGCATAGACGCCTTCGCCTTGGATGGCACGCTTCGCACTCCGTCTTTCGCATGTTAATTTCTCTAACTGTACTGTCTCCGCTGCTGAGTTTTTATTACTTATTAGCTACTCTTGTCAGTTACTATGTATGTTATGTAAATAAACTTTTTAAAAAAAAGCTAATGTTTACTGAGTATTCCTATTAATGAACACCACAATGTAAAACTAATACTAAAGCAATAAATGATAAATTCCTAGCCTTTCAAAATAATTCTAAAAAATAGAAAAAATAGTACTTTTATATTCCATAGAAATGTATATTCAACAAGAAATATTAGTAACAACACACGTTATTTATTATATTATAAATTTTATAAAAAAAATATAAAATAAATCTCTGTTTGAGGTTTTTGTAAATAAACGTGGTTTTAATTTGTAGTTAAAACCTGAAAGCAACCCATAGTAACTAATATTAACTATGTATACAGGATGTTACAGAAAGGGTATATCAATACAAACGGGTTGAAGAGTGTATCTCGTCTAGAATCTCTGTACAAAATTTCAGCTCAAAAGCAGTAACTTTAAAAATGCTTAATATTTTTTTATTTCGATAGTTTATAAAATTGAAATCATAAAAAACGTGTCACCGCACTACGAGGGTCATTATCCATTATCTGTAGTGTGTCTGTGCGCCTAGTACACGCACATCACGCCGCCGCGCGCCAGTGCAGCTCCGTGATGTCGAAATAAAAAAATATTAAGCATTTTCAAAGTTAATGCTTTTGAGCTGAAATTTTGTACAGAGATTCTAGACCAGATACACTTCAACCCGTTTGTATTGATAATATACCCTTTCCGTAACACCCTGTATATTGTACCTACATGGACTCTAACAAACACCAGCTTCAGATCGATCGATCTCCTATGTATTGTTTTATACTTATAATTTAAATATTTTTGTACCTACAGTATACAGGTTGAATTTTCGGTTTATTCCCGGTCGTCCCCACTGGGCACGAGTGGGAAAAAAAGTTTTTTCCTCCCCAGTGGTGATGATTGGATTTCCCACTCGTTCCGCTATAGACCGAGAGTCAAAATGCAACAATAGGGATTTCAATAAGAGATTTCACGGATTTTTCCCACTCGTGCCCAGTGGGGACGACCGGGAATAAACCGAATTTTCTATTAAGCCACTATAGATTATGAACCAGTCCCAGAGAAAAACGCTGATATTAAAGTTATTTTTTTTTTGACTACTTGTTTCAGCAGTGCTCAAAACATGAAATGGAGGCCATTCGAACAATTTATACCATGGCCAAGGTTAATGATTAAATCTAAATTCTTTAGACCCATGATTGTTACGAGATTTCGTATGTATTATGAAGTAGATGTATCTTCAGAAAGGGGTTTGAAGATTTTTGTATGGAGGGTGGCCCTAAGGTCAGCCGCAATTTTTATTTTTTTTCAGAATCGCGGTGCACTACAAAAGTTATATATTAGGTCCTTACATATGAAATTGGCGTTTTTCGTACTGGCCACTTTAATCACGAATTTCTCTTTGGTAAGGAATTCCAAATTCAAATTTGTACAGCTATTTACTCATGTATTTGTGCTTCGATGACCGTCATTCATTTGTTTTTTTTCTTCTGTTTTTTCTGTTTGCGTCACTCATTTTACAAAATGGAAAATTTAAAATATCGCATTATTTACGAGTACGAGTTCCGCCGTGGCACTAGTGCTGCGGAAACGACTCGAAGGGTGAATGATGTGTATGGCGGTCATGTTGCAAAAGAAAACACAGTTCGTTTTTGGTTCCAACGTTTTCGTTCTGGAAATTTCGACCTGCAGAACAAGCCCCGTGGACGGCCTGAGACCCAAGTTGATAATGGAGAATTGAAGGCTATTGTGGAAGCGGACCCATCGCAAACCACGTCCGAGTTAGCTGCAGGCTTCGATGTTAGTGATAAAACTGTTTTAATTCACTTGAAGCAAATTGGGAAGATTAAAAAGCTTGAAAGGTGGGTACCTCACGAATTGACTGAAGCAAACCGGCAAACGCGCGTCGACTGCTGCGTTACATTACTTGAATTGGAATGTCTTAGACATCCTCCGTACTCCCCGGACCTTGCTCCAACAGATTACCATTTTTTTCGCAATTTGGATAACTTTTTGCAAGGGAAAAAATTCAACTCCGATGGGGCAGTTCAAATCGCCTTCAAAGATTTTATTGATTCCCGTCCGACTGGTTTTTTTAGTAAAGGGATCAATGAACTACCTATAAGATGGCAAAAGTGCATTGAAAACAATGGTTCATACTTTGATTAATTAAATATATTATATTAAAAAAATATTCGACTTTTTGTTCCTTCCATACAAAACGCCAATTTCATATGTAAGGACCTAATATTATCAAGTCTCTGGGATTAAAAAACGAACTACTTATAAATTGCCGTGTTTAATTATTTATTTAAAAAATGTCTATTTTTCATTTGTTTCTTCTCCATAAAGGTTTCATAACGTTTCTATTGCCTCAGTAGTTCAATATGCTTACCATGAGGGAAAAAAAACAAAAAAATCCTGTTGTTTTCGACGTACCTATATTTCGGTGAATAACTCCGAAACCTGACGCTTTAGGATATTATATATATATTATATTATATAGATTCTGAAAAAAAAATCAAAATGGCGGCTGATTTTAGGGCCAAAACCTTCAAACCCCTTTAATATACCTTCTTTTAAATAGGTTTTAATGTCGCTTTTATTTAATTTAATATTCAGCTCATGGTTCCTTTCAGGGGTTTTGATCAATGACCTGAAGGCCAATTCTCGTAATCTAAAACTCAAAATCTAGTCACAGTCTCATCTCGGCGACAAACAAATGTCAAAATGTAGGGAAATAGAGATATTTTAGACAGATTGAGACTGATCAGACTGTGAACGTTCTTAAAATTACGAGAATTGCCCCTCAGTAGTAACTTATTTTTTTTTTTTTTTTTATTTGAAATGGGCTTGCTCTTGACTCTAGGCCTAGGTCAAAGGTGACAGAGACAAAGTCGACGATGGAGCGAGCTTACCCAGAAGAAGCCTGTTCACTCTCACTTTAAAGAGATTCGGGTTGTATGCGCTCGGAAAAACAGACGCAGGTAGAGAGTTCCACTCTTTTGCTGTGCGCATTATAAACGACATTTGCAAACGCTTAGTGCGAATTGGTGGAACAGCAACCAGGTAGGGATGGTAACTTGCAGTGCGCCTGGATGTCCGAAGGTAGAAGGGGGCCGGTGGAATGAGGTCGTGGAGTTCTTGGGCACATTCACCGAAGTACAGTCTGTAGAAGACCGACAGGCAGGCAACCTTGCGGCGATGAGCCAAGCTGTGAAGCTTGGCATCCACCAGTTTTACGTCGCCAATGAGCCTCTTAGCTCTGCGTTCCACCGAGTCAAGCGCGGCAAGTTGGTATTTCGCTGAGCCATCCCAAAGGTGGCTGCAATACTCCATGCAGGATCGGACTTGTGCTTTGTATAGGGTTAAAAGCTGTCCAGGCGTAAAGTATCGTTTCACCCTATTTAGGATGCCCAGCTTCTTGGCCACAGTTTGGTCTTTGTACTCGATGGTGGCGCCGAAGTTGAGACTAGATGTCAACTCCATGCCTAGAAGCTCGAGCCGATCAGTTACAAGAACAGATGTACCCCGAAAAGTAGGAGTCTGGTCAAAACGACTCCTTTTGGCGGTAAAAAGACACGCCTGTGTTTTGGTGGCGTTAAAAGAGACCAGATTGTCATCACCCCACTGGGAGACAAGGCTTAAGGTCAAATCTGTCCGCTCTACCATGGCCTCTCTCAAGGATCGAACTTCGGACCCGCTGGCCCCTGCATTGGACAAGTATCTCTCTGAAACTGTACTGTCATCCGCGTACCCAACAATACCAGGCTGAAGTAGGTCATTGATGTGCAGCAGGAAAAGAGTTGCAGAGAGAACAGACCCCTGAGGAACTCCGGCATCAATAGCCATAAGGTCAGAGGAGCAGCCATCAACGACTACTCTGATCGACCGCTCACTAAGGAAGTCTGATATCCAGCTACAAAAACCAGCTGGGATGCCATAAGCAGGAAGCTTACTGAGGAGACCGGCGTGCCAGACCCTGTCAAAGGCCTTCGAGATATCAAGCGATACAGCAAGTGCTTCGCCGTGTTTCTCGATGGCTTCGCCCCAACAGTGCGTGACATACACAAGTAGATCGCCAGTTGACCGCCCCCGGCGAAAGCCATATTGACGGTCACTGAGGAGATCATTGTCTTCAAGGTAGGTCAGCAACTTACTGTTCAGTACCCTTTCCATAACCTTGCACAGAATGGAGGTAATGGCGATCGGACGGTAATGGGCAGGGTTTGCACGGTCGCCCTTTTTGGGCACTGGTTGAACATTTGCAAGCTTCCAGCATTTCGGCACCGTTCTTTTTTCAAGAGAGAGGCGGAACAAGCGTGTCAATACAGGAGACAGTTCAGGCGCACACTGCCTCAACACTCTCGCTGGAATACCATCAGGCCCGCTTGCCTTGTTCACGTCTAGACTGCACAATACTCTTCGGACCTCTTTAATATGAACTGCGATCTCCGGCATCGAGGAGTCACAATGAGGTACAGTGGGTGGTTGCTTGGAGCCAGCGTCCAGACGTGAATTGCTTGCAAAAAGAGATGCAAATAAATTGGCTTTCTCACTTGCAGAGTGAGCCAGTGAGCCATCAGATTTCAGCATTGGAGGTAAAGTGGGACGACAGAAATTCGTTTCAACCGCTTAAGACAAGGACCAGAACTGTTTACTACCCGGGGGGTGCGCTGCCAGTTTGGTCGTAATACGTCCGACATGGTCAAAATTATTCATACTGGCTGAAAAAAATCACCTGTATACAGCAATAAATAATTATAAAACACATTTTACCGTCGCGCCGGCACATGAGTAGACAAACGGAACAGGGGGTCTACTCCCTAAGTCCGTCAACGAAGTAACGAGCCCGTCCGACAGTGGTCCGATACGTCGGACTGAACCCTACTCCCTAACGATTTCGGATTCATCAGTTTCAAACGGAATCATAGACAATATTCGTGAACGAAAGACGCATAGCAACAGAGTTGCGCTATTTTACCGGTCGATTACCGATTTACTTATTTTGTAGTTTTCTAGCTTATTAAACAAAAATTAATACTTTTTTCGTTAGAAAATTACCACATTTTTTAAAATATAATTTTTATTATGTCTTTACATATAGATTTTAATTATTTTTGTCCGGAAACCAGCATCATTCTGTTGATACCTTTGCCTGTTTACTTTTTGAAGGAAATTTTCAAATGAAACGTCAAAGTATAGCACGGATTTTTCTATGGCTATAGTAGGTACGATGTTGTTGCTACCACGGAATATAAAAAAACAGGCTGCTACGCAGTGCCATTCCGCCGCCCGTGCACCTAGCTCCTAGCGAGTAGCGCACCTAGCTGCTAGCGAGTAGCGCAGCAAAAGCGACGCGGGCGACAGAGAGAGAGAACTCCGATCGCAAACGGATACGGACGTGCAACGGCGATCCTCCGCGACTCTCAGTCGCAAAGCCATTTTTATATTTTGTACACAGTGTGTTTTACTCATTGTATGAAAAAAAAAAACCCATTAAATGATTATTTAAAGAAGTGATTTAAAAAAAGTTCATAAACTTCGTTAGCGTGGAAGTTTTCTGTATTCTAATTAGCTTTTCATTCCATGGTTAATTGTGTAAAATGGCCCCAACCGCTGCAGCAACTCACGAGCAAACTGAGGCCCTTCTTGATTTTATGGGTGAGAACCAAGAATTGGCTCGCAGATTATTGAAGGGTGCCGACGGGAGAGTTCGCTCAATACGGCTATGGGAAAACCTGTGCAACTCCCTTAACTCAATTTCACTAAGTCCGTCGAGCAGCGGTAAAGGGTGAGGATCTAAAAGTAAACAAAAAATGGGTGGGACAAATTGGTAATACAGCTCAATAAGTTGCAGAATCTTTATCTAATATGTCCTTCCTTCCTTCTAGCGAATTAGAAAAATTAATAATACGATTTTTTAATTTTTATTTTATTTCCAAGCCCCATGGATTTTGAAGTTAAAACTGGTTGCTAGTCTTTTTATAGATCTTTATAAACCTGATAGCACATACAAAAGATTGTTGCAGGGCGGGGGACGGGCCTAGCGAATTAGGAAAAATTAATAAAACTATTTTTTCATTTTTATTTTATTTCTAAACCCCATGGATTTTGAAATTAAAACTGGTTGCTAGTCTTTTTATAGACCTTTGTAAACCTACTAATACATACAAAAGTTCTATTGAAGGGGGGGGGACGGGTCTCATACAAATATGGTCATCGTTCTTTAAGTAAAGTCCATGCTACTAACCGTTAAAGAGTTCCCTCGTAAGGAGACAATGCTGGCTGCAGCAGCAGTTCATGATAAGTATCGTGTTGAATTATCAAAATTAAATTTCGTGATCGTGCTACTAACTGTTGAAGAGTTCCCTAGTGAGGAGACAATCCTGGTTGCAGCGTCAGGTTATATCTTATTATTGTATTATCACCAAGTTACGTAGGTAAACAAAATTTCAGCTCAATCAGACATCGGGAAGTGGTTCAAATCTTACTTGCAATATTTAAACTTAACACATACCTACAACATACCAACCCACCCTACCTACCCACCTACAAATGTTTAGTAAAAACTTGTAATAATAATAAAAAGGTAAAAACACCGTGTAGGTACAACCCTCTTCTTATCAAAAAAGGATCATACAATAAAATAAAGGTAGGGTAGACTGGGTACGAAAGTGACAGGGTACGGTTGTGACAGAGCTCGTATTAGCAAAACTATCAACGGGGCGGCGAGGGGTGCAAGGGGAGAGAGGCGCGGCTCGCATGTCCGAACGTGTTTCACAGTATTGCGTCAGCCGTCTCGCGCGAATATCTGTTACAGGAACCCATAGTGTGTTTTGGAGACCAAAAGTAAGTATTTTTGGTTGTTTCTTTTTGATAATTGTGTTTTAATTTACAGATTGACTGTTAAGTGTTTTTATTTTTATTATGTATTGGTCTGTAGTCGACAAAATTACGGTAGTTACTTTTTCAAACAATTAGTTTATACTGTCATATCGATAGGTTATGTTGCGAAAGATAGTGTGGGGACAGTTGTGACAATTTTTGTGGGTACGGTTGTGACATCAGTAATCGGTTGTTTTTATACTTTTAGATGCCTAGAAAACGCGTGAGGAAGACTCAGAGGGGTCAGAGCGACTTGTCCAGCTATGCAGCTGACTATGACGATGTTAAACAGGGAACTTCTTTACGTGTAGCTTCAGAAAAGCATGGAGTAAATCGCATGTTCCGAATAGGAAAAGGATCTCAAACCTAGAATCTCATTTAAGTTTTTATATTTTTAAATATTTTATCAAGGTTGTGTTTTGTTTGATCTCAAACTATAGGCAACATTTTCTGTTTTTATTTCTAATATTGTTAATAATTAAGTACTTAAAGATGTCTGTAATAATTAGTTTTGACTGATTGAAATGCTGAAGACTGTTTTAATGATAACAAAAAATAATGCCAAAGTGCCCTAGTAGGAAGATTTAATTTAAATAAAGATGTAAAACTATGTAAAACCATATTTGAGTATTATTTATGTATGTCACTATTGACCCCAATCGCTGTCACAACCGCCCCTGGCACGGGGTCGGATGTGACAGAATAGACATTTTTTCTGTAATTGATTTGTGAAATAACTATAACACCTAGGAACACAATTTTAGTATTCGAATGATCGCACATGTCAACACGAATATTATCAGTATTTTTCGTTCAACTAACCAGCATATAGGTAAAACTATGGATCATCAAACCAAAATTGTCACAACTGTACCCAGTCTACCCTACCTACTTACTCGAAAAAGTACCTAATCAAATATTTTACTTCAATATTGTACTTCTTGGGATAGTTAAAGTATGATATATCTTTACTTTTTCTAGTATTATTCATACACACAGTACAATCAACAACTATTATTAACAATAATATACCACGTTTTTACATTAAAATATTCAAACTTGCAACTAACAAAACAAACAACGTGCGTCGCACTGACCCTGAAATTGTCAACTGGCTGTGCCAGCGTAAACCGGTTTTTTCCAGTCTCGCCGCGTACGCGACAAGCGGTCAGTGGTCACGCACACATGCCCCGCGTGCTTGTAGTAGTGCAACCGATTCGCGCGGTTGCTTGAAGCTTTGTATCTGTTCCGTTTGTCTAATCATGTGGCGCCGGCCCGCATCGCATTTCATTTTAATCTGTCAAGCTCCGCTAATGAGACACAATTGATTTTCTATTGTTTTGTCGCCAATGGGCGACGCGCGCCGCTTGACCGGTTAATACAAAATAGTGCAGTTCGCATGTCCGTGACTACCGCCACCCCACCAACGCCGATCGCTTCCATATTTGGTAAATAATTAGTACCTACTCAATTGGTACTAATTAGTACTCGAACAAAAAAATTGGTACTTACCTTAATAGTTTTCGAGAGAATCGACTTTGAAGGTGGTCCTGCGGTAGTCACGCTCCCTTCAGCAGGTACACCACAGAACAGTTAAATCTGTTCTGTGAGGTACACCATGAGCGCCGAAAAAGGGGGCATGCTACAGCTATTCTAAATGAACTTCTAGGAAGCGTTTTTGAATGACGCGTAGCTATCAGCGCGCACGGCGGTGGTCAGTGCTGATAGCTAGGCGGCCGTAAGCGTACCTAAGTACGTTTTCGTTTACGTCATGAAAATCTGTAATTTTCACCAGCATTTGTCATTAAGGTGTTAAGAAAAGCTTTGTATTTGGACATTACGGCCGCAAGGTGGCGGTCACCGCACTTCTAGCAAACCGTAGCTTTAGGCAGATGACGACGTTAAACTGGATTGGACATGCTCTTGATGAAGTAGGCTAGTAGACTGCAAGCCCTGTTTGCAACATCTAAGACACGAAGTCGGTTAATTAAAAAGAAAAAAAAAACCTTTTTAACAAAAATACAACCGACTTCCAAAAGAAACACTACAAAGTGAAAAATAACTTTAATTTTGGAATTCGGTGTCTTTGGTTTTGTATTTACGTTTTTTGCCACCGACTTCCGAAATTAAAGTTATTTTTCACTTTGTAGTGTTTCTTTTGGAAGTCGGTTGTATTTTTGTTAAAAAGTTTTTATTTCACGATTTTTAGTGGGTCTGCTTATAATTTATCTAAGTTACAATAGCCAGTGCCAACATGCTCATCGCCTTTTACAAAATATTGCTTTTCCCGATGCAGGGAAGTTAATTGTTGAGGAGTTCTCCTGGTCCACCATCAGCTCCATATTACCATTCACATCGTGGCGAGCATAAATTGCTTAGCAACCATATTAAAGTAATCGAATCGAAACCCGTGAAATACTTAGATATTATTGAGTAGTTCCGGTGTCCATCTGTGGTCTTCATCATCAGTTCCACTTCACCAAATGGTGCTTTCCGAGAGCAAATGCACGAGTTACTATAAAAAATACCCCAATCGCTATACAGGGTGTTACGGAAAGGGTATATCAATACAAACGGGTTGAAGAGTGTATCTGGTCTAGAATCTCTGTACAAAATTTCAGCTCAAAAGCATTAACTTTGAAAATGCTTAATATTTTTTTATTTCGACATCACGGCGCTGCACTGGCGCGCGGCGGCGAGATGTGCGTGTATTAGGCGCACAGACACACTACAGATAATGGATAATGACCCTCGTAGTGCGGTGACACGTTTGTTATGATTTCAAGTTAATAAACTATCGAAATAAAAAAATATTAAGCATTTTGAAAGTTACTGCTTTTGAGCTGAAATTTTGTACAGAGATTCTAGACCAGATACACTCTTCAACGCGTTTGTATTGATATACCCTTTACGTAACACCCTGTATGTGTGCCTATAATATTTGAAGAGTTCCTTCGATTTCTCCAGGATCCAATCATCAGATCTTGACTTGGGGACTATGGGACCACTTCAGAAGTATCTCCTTTCGAACAAAAAAATAATTTTGAAAATCGGTCCACAATTGACGGAGTAATCGCGTAACAAACATACAAAAAAAAAAAACATACCGTCGAATTGAGAACCTCCTCCTTTTTTTAAGTCGGTTAAAAATTTCAAGATAGACCAAGAACTTACCTACCTAAATCGGTAAGTAAATAAGAATGTTTTAATGAAATGTTTCTTTTTATTTTCTACATGAGTTGCTAAAGTAGGTAGGTACCTATGTCATGTCAAAGTCAAAGTCAAAGCATTTATTTCAAATAGGCACATAAAAGGCACTTTTGAACGTCAAAAATTATCGTAAAATAGAATTGATTCTAGTCGCCCATTCCAAAAGGTAGTTTTCGTATGGAGAAGAACGGGCAAGAAACTCCACCGTTACTCTTTTAAAATGTTTAGGTACAATATTTTGCATGGGTACATTATTTATAAAATAACATGTGAGGACGATCCACCTACAATAAAATTACTATACCACAATAGGTAAAAGAATTAAAAACGAAACCATGACATATAAATTAATTATCTGATAGATACATGGTGCTCACATATTTACAAACATGGTACAAGCAAAACGATTTGTCCCTAGCGTTAACTGAAGTGGACAAAAGAAACTAAACCTTACAATACGGCCGATGCGCGATGAATCATAGGCGGTCCAATTTGCGCAAATGGCTGCGCAATAACATTTTATAGGAACCAAAATGGTGACATGAGGCGAGTGTGAGTGAGAGGACGTAAGTTCGAAGAGCCTATGTCGCTTACACGAGGGCAATTTCCTTTAGATTCAGATTCTTAGGTGAGAATTGCCTAGCAATATAGGTACCTATCGTAGGTAAGCATCGTTTACACGAGTGTAGGTAGGTACCTAAGCACGAGTGCGACAAATCGCCTCGTAAAGTCGTAACTAGGGTTACCATCCGTCCGGACTTCTACACTTTTGTCCGGCTCTTTAATTTATCCGGATTTTTTTGGCTTAGATGGAATACGAGTAGGTAATAAAACTTATACTTAAGCACTTAATACCAAATAAGTCTTTAATATTTATTAACTTCGCATTCATCTAAAGACAAAATACACTTCTTTATCAATCAACTTAACGAGATCAAACAATAAATCTTGTAGGTAGGTATTGAAAATTTGCAAACAATCATTAGTTCAAACAAAAAAATTCTTCGAAATAAAAATAGATTTACGTAAAATAATCAAACTTAACTATAGTTTCTGATATAGGTTTAATTTTTATTTTTCAGCACACTTTTTACCACTAACTAAGTGGGTAAATATTTGGATATTGTGACTAAAATGTCCGGACTTTTATTGAAATGTCCGGCTTTTTGTCAGACCTTTTCAAATTTCTAAATGGTAACCCTACTCGTAAGGCTGGGCGCAAACGTCCGGTTTCCTGATTCGGAATTCAGTTTCGGAATTCAGATTCGGAAACCTGAATGCAAGCATTTCATACAAAATGTTCTCTCCAGCGCACACGTACTTAAATTTTCCGTCAGGGTTTCAGAACGGAAAATTTAAGCACGTGTGCGCTAGTGAGAACATTTTGTATGAAATGCTTGCATTCAGGTTTCCGAATCTGAATTCCGAAACTGAATTCCGAATCAGGAAACCGGACGTTTGCGCCCAGCCTTAAGCTGTCTAACAATCTGACAGCGACATCTACACACTGAAGCTCTAGCAGCACACAAACCGACGACATGCTCTGCTGCGCATGTCGTCGGCTTATGTGCGCGCTCAGTTGTCTCAAGTCTGGCGGCTTTCGTCGAGTAGTGACTAGAGACGTATTTCTTTACACAAACTGAGAACCGCACATGCCGCAGATACTGCGGCCCTCGTGCCGACACATTCCCTAGGTACCCTGTACCTATACTTTATTTTAGAGTAAGTACCTAAAATCAATCATTGTATATTTCTTTAGAAATAATATCTATTGTAATCCAAACTAATATTACAAATGCGAAAGTAACTCTGTCTGTCTGTCTGTCTGTCTTTTCTTCACGCCTAAACCGCTGAACCGATTTAGATGAAATTTGGTGTAGAGATAGTTTGAGTCCCGGGGAAGGACATAGGATAGTTTTTATCCCGATATTCCCACGGGATCGACACTTATGCGGGTGAAACCGCGGGGCGCAGCTAGTTTTAAAATAAAAATTAACCTGATAGGTATTAAAAATTATCGGTATACCTAGTAAAATTGGTGTGATGATTAACTTTCTATAAGAATATAAGATACCTATTAAAGAATCAGAAAAAAATAAAATAAAAAGTAGGTTTTAGATTGAAGGTTTTTTTATGTAATTATCAGTTGAATCCCAATAAAAATTATTGTACTAGGTAGGTACATAGGTACCTGTTAATTTTTGTAAAGGCTTATGCAGAATTTGATATCGTACAACTGCATGATATCTGAAAATTCTTCAGTTACAGATCCTACAACATCTTTCCAATAATCCGTTTTCTCTTCATCGTCTTGTATTTGAATTTTTATTTGTTTCAAATCTGAAACATAATAAAGAAAATTTTTGTTTTTAATAAAGAGGATAAAAATATAATAACCTTACCTAAACTAAAATATGGCGACGAAAATTCCTTCCAAATCGCAGTCGACTGGTAATAGAACCAAAAGACTGGAAGCATTGCCACGTTGTAGCTAAGGCAATGCTCTGGCCACGGTAAAATCAAGCCTTGGGTCACGGGAAGTATCAACCAGACGTTTGGCAATTTCATTAAACAAACTCAACCCCAAACAGCTCGAAAATATAATAACCGATAAGTAGGTATATACCTACTTTCGCCGCTTGAGGTTTAGAACAGAAATATAAATTGGATATGTACCTAAGTAGTGTAGGTACAGTTCTCACCGGTCCCGCTACCAGCGGTTAACGAGAAGCGTGTAGAGCTAGCAACTAAACCGAGTAGGTGAGCAGCGAGTGCGCGACGGTGACTACTCGCTGGTGCGCGTAGGCACCTAGGCACCCCGACAGCACAGTATAAATATGAACAGTATGGAAACTAGGCCTATTTGTTGAAATAAATACCTACGACTCATTAAAGCGTTAGGGTTGTCACTCTTAATGTCTGTAAAATTGATGTGTTTTATTGTAACGAAGTTTTTAACGTGGTGTGCGGTTAGAAGTTGACTGATTATCTTTCCCTCCTTCTGGTCAAAACGTAAATCCAAGATGGCGGCTGCGAAAAAATTCAAAATTTTCGTCGTGAATATCTTTTTCATAGTTTTCGAGGGTGCTAAAGCCGATAGTGAAAACAAAATGCGCGTCGCTCGACCGATGCCTAGTTTAGCCCTGCACCTTACCGTTTCTACTCGAGAATGGGTGTAATAGTAATTAAAGATTTATATCTTTAAAGAAAACAATATTTTTAAAAAATATCTTTATTCTTCGTAATTATGTTAAATCACATTTTTCGATACTTTAAACCGACTACTTGGGAAGTAGTGCTACAGTAAAAAGAAAATAATATTATGTGGCGACTTCATAAATGTATTAAACAAAAACAAAGTGGAAGACAACAGGAATAAAAAAATGCTGCATGCGTAAACAGCAATTATTATGAAAGTATCGTAAGAATCGAAATATCATTAAAAAAAAACAATTTTAAAAATTTTGCGAGTAGATTACAACGTGTTATAAAACTGACAAAAAAGTCTCAGAATAATTACTTTATCCATACAGCTCAAAACAAATGTAGGGCTACTTGGAACGTTATTAGTAAAACAATGTGTAATGTGCCAAAAAGCGAAATCAATCAAATTAATATACATGGTAAACATTGTGGTGATGATCCGCAGACAATTGCGGACTTTTTTAATAATTTTTTTTATAGACCAAATAAAACGCAATAAAAGTTGTACTAATAAAACAGAGACCACGGACCGTCCAACTTTTTGAAAATGCGTCGAGCGTATTGAATGAAATTTTTCGTTCTTGTTTTAAAAGAGAACAAAAGAGAACACTGTAAAATTTACATGTAGCAGGCGAAACTATTTTTCAGTAAATAATTTATAATTACGAATAATAGAGATATATTTTTTTTAATATTGTTTTCTTTAATTACTATTACACCCATTCTCGAATTGAAACGGTAAGGTGCAGGGTTAAACTAGGCATCGGTCGAGCGACGCGCATTTTGACTTCACTATCGCCTTTAGCACCCTCGAAAACTATGAAAACGACACCCCATGACAAATAAATGGAAAAATTTCACAGCCGCCATCTTGAATTTAGATTTTGACCTCACTATAGGCTTTAGCACCCTCGAAAACTATGAAAACGACACCCATGACAAATAAATAGAAAAATTTCACAGCCGCCATCTTAGATTTAGATTTTAACGTCACTATCGGTTTTAGCACCCTCGAAAACTATGAAAACGACACCCATGACAAATAAATGGAAAAATTTCACAGCCGCCATCTTGGATTTAGATTTTGACCTCACTATCGGCTTTAGCACCCTCGAAAACTATGAAAACGACACCCATGACAAATAAATGGAAAAATTTCACAGCCGCCATCTTGGATTTAGATTTTGACCTCACTATCGGCTTTAGCACCCTCGAAAACTATGAAAACGACACCCATGACAAATAAATAGAAAAATATCACAGCCGCCATCTTGTATTTAGATTTTGACCTCACTAACAATTTTGGCAACCTCTTTAACTACCTACGACACCCATGACGAAAAAAATGTTAGCAGCCGCCATCTTTGATTTACAAATAAATTCACGTCGGTGCATGATCGCACGAGCCATTATTCGATATCGATTATAACAATAAATCATTCTTACCTTTCAAGATCAGCAGGGAGTTTAAAAAAGGAAAGCTCCGGTTTTGAAGAAGTCGAGTTCAAACAGTTTTTATTATTAAAAAGATGGACGATCCGTGGCGACACGATTATTCGTTCCAACACGGCACCCGTGACTGAGAGTACCCCGACCATCGCTTAGGAGTACCGTAGATGCGCGCGTCTGTGTGAGTGTGCCGTTGCGACCGTTTGTACGTAGTTTCCGTACTGTTCGTATCTGTCTACTGTGCCGACAGCCCGGTGCAAACTTTGATAGCTTTTGTCGCTGCGACAAACGAGTAGTCACCGGCGGTGTGTACAGTCAGCGATCAACAGTTAATATAAATGTACCTATCTCTTTTACTACGTGGCGTAGGTGAGCTCGCTACTCTCGCTCGTCACGAGACTGTGCTCGCCACAATGGGCTGAGTTAGGGAAACTCATCGTTAAGCCAGCTTAGCTTGATGTGAAATTGAGAGCACCACATTAGTTGGGACAGAGCAAGCTCGGCGTGATATTGACTGGTAAGGTGCTAGCACCGCTAAGGATTGCTCAGGGAACTGTCACTAGGTTAGGTTAAGTTTCAGCTCTTATGAGGTGTACCGCGCGGCGAAGAGGACTCTGTGGCTGGCCATCGGCGAGGCGAAGACGCGAGCCAGGGAGGAGATGTTGGAGACTCTAGATGGGAATCCGTGGGGGCGCCCATATCGAGCGGTTCGATATGGGCGCCCCCACGGATCCCCATCTATCATCTCTAATGCGCGTACTAAATCTCTAAAATAAGTAGAAAGAAAGGCGATCATTTAGTGGGGAAAATATGCTTCGAGCTATTCTAATTCACAGAGAAGGAAAGAGTTTGAGAAAAGCTGCACAAGAGTGCAATGTGTCCTAACGCTGTACCTAAATCCTACGCTGTTTTGATACATAAAAAAAATATAAGAATATCTAATAGATGATCCCACCAAAAATATTTTCATATAAAATGTTGCCAAGACGAGACCATATGGCTCGTACTATCAAAAAGTTATCAGATCTCATGTAGAGCCAAGCTTCTAACTCTACGACTACACCTTAGTCAAAATATGAGGCTCGGCCGTTTCGTTACTGCAAGCACTATTGTATTACAAAAAAGTAATGAACATTGAATAAATTTTTCACTTTACGCCCATGTGATGGTAGCGAAACGGCCAAGTCTCATATTTTGACTAAAATGTAGAGTTTGTGAAGGAAACACATTACTTTTGCAATATATTTCTACAAACGGTGATCTGATAAGTACCTACATAGGTATAATTATAAAAAACTAACTTTTGCAAACCCCACAAGCAATCATATGGAATAATGTCTTTATCTCCACTTCATCTTCAACTTTGCCGATGTAGAAGAGACGCACCAGCTTAGGCATTAGCTCCAAGATACGACGCAGTGGGAATACAGCGAATCTCCACTGATGAATGCTCAATGTTACTGCAATTAAAGTATTAAACTACCTTAATGAAAGTAAAATGTACCTCACCTACCTAACTAGATAGGCGAGGTAGATTACGCACATCAAATAGGGAAATAGGAAGATTTAAAAAAAAAGTTAGTTAAAGTACATGATATAATAATATAAGTATATTAATTGTACCATGAGTAAGTATATTATGTTTTGTACCTTCTTAGTAACTTTCGTCGTTTGAAAAGGGAATAGTTTTTGAATTTCGGTCAAAAGATGAAAATCTTCTGTCAAGTCGTATTTCTTTATACGAGGGGCGTTCAATTAAAAATGAGATTGGGATATGAACTCTTTGAAAGTATTAAAAGTTAATACTTGGTGGTAATGCTGGAATATCTGCTATATACATAAAAAAGTGATTATCTTTTGTTTTTAAATAATAGAAGTCATTTCTTTGCAGTTGATTGCAAACTTTTGGCCAAAATAGAAAAAAATAAGTACCTACGCGCGTTTATTAAGTAGGTACTTATCGGTGCTTGAAAAAATTTACCATGGAAGAAGTCAATAAAGATTTGCACGTTGGTACACCGAATTCCAATATGGAAGACCATCCATCAAAAATTACCCTCGCTTGAGACGCCCTACGACAGCAGTGACCGTAGAAGTGGTTACAAATGTCAAAAAAATTGTTTTAGGAGATCGTCGTATCACGGTACGTTTTTATTGCTAAAAAAACAATGATTTCAACATGTTGATTTACTGATGAACAAGCAGGTTGTGTGCAAAGCATCTTACTACATGAACGCTTGGGGATGAAAAAAGTATCGGCGCGTTGGGTACCCAGAATGCTTACTGATGCGCAAAAACCAACGAGACTGAATATTTCTGGAGGCTCTTTGGAACTGTTGTAACAAGATCCTGATCGGTTTTTGACTCGATTTATAACAATGAAGGAAACGTGGCTTCATTACGATCTAGAAACAAAATTACAGTCTATGACATGGAAAAGACTATCAACTCCAACTCCTAAAAAAATCAAGGCGATTCCTTCTGCCGGTAGGTAAGGTCATGGGCTCTCTTTTCTGGGACAGTCAAGGGCTAGTAATGATTGAATACCTCGATCTTGGAACTACTTTCACAGGCATTTTATATGTATAACACATTAAAAAAAATACACAACGAAACCGCTCACTGCTAAGCTACTATCCGCGAGAAACGGCGATGCAAACTGCAAAGATTGTCTTGTTTCATCAAAACTCAAGACGCTGGCTATGAAATACTTGAGCATCCTCTATATTCACCAGACCTTGCCCCTAGTGATTTCTTTCTATTTCTGAGGTTGAAGAAATATCTGAGAGGACAGTTTGAAGACGATGAGGCAGTAGTCGCTGAGTACAGGCATTTTTAGCTGCTCAGGAGGAAGAGTTCTTTAGGAAGGGAATTTTAAATTTAGAAAAAAAACATATTTCTGGTGTATTTCACTAAAAGGTGACTATGTTGAAAAATAAAAAAAATAATTTAATACATAAGTTACCTGTAACATACTCATTCTCACTAGGTATTTATTGAACGCCCCTCGTAATCATGCAACGGGTAAGAGGCAAAATCAGTAAAATTTCTGCCATACTTCTGAGTGGAATCAATACAAAAGAACGTTATTATGGAGAGAAGACGTCATAAGACCCCAAGAACGAAAGGATCAGAGCCATGGGAATGTTGGAAGCTGGTTCTCGGCTGCGTGCTGTGGCAATCGCTCTCAGCACTACGCAGAGTGTTATAAGTCGACTTTGGACACGTTACCGCATCACGGGCAGCGTGGCAAAGCGACATGAAGGATGAGCTCGAATCACCACACGCAGACAAGTTACTACAAATTACTGCTCGACCAAATCGTACAATGACCACGATGATGTTGGTTACGAGGCTTCATAGCTCTTCAGGGATGTTAATAAGCGATCGAACCATAAGAAATTGCTTGCATGAAATTAATCGCTGTTCCCGAAGGCCTATTGGGCCTCGCAATCGCAGAGCAACGTACGGCTCGTGAACACAAAAAATGGGCAGAAGAAGAGTGAAGTATTGTGTGTTCTTCTGACGAATCTCGCTTTGGTATGAGGCCAGTTAGTTAATAGACGTACACGGTATTGAAGGACTCCAGCCCCCTTATTCCCAAACACTCGATATGCTTCCGTATCGTATCGAACATTAATTATTGTTATCGTAGGAGTCTTCTCCACGCTGTTCACAAGTCCAGAAACCCGAAAATTTTGTCAGTTTAAATCAAATAATAGTCCGTGTGGTGCCGGACTTAAAGAATAGCACCACCCCCCTTCTTCCCATGGGTGTCGTAAAAGGCGACTAAGGGACGTACCGGAGAATGGGCAGCAGCGTTCTCTATGCATTTACCATCATACTGCGTTCGCCAACCCGCATGCCAAGCGTGGCGATTATGGTAAATCCCCCCTAATGACAAGCACAAAAAATACTTGGCCCCTAGTGCCCGGTGGCCCGCCTACCCTTGGCTACGGTAGCGGCCAAGGCCACGGTGAGGCAAGGGGTGCTAAGAATCCCCGGAAGAGATCCGGCTACCAAAATCAACGGAAATTGGACCTGGCAACTTACAACACGCGTACACTCCGGACCGACGAGAAGATCTCCGAACTCGAGGAAGAATTGAGCAGGTTGCGATGGGGCATAGTGGGATTATCTGAAGTCCGAAGAGAGGGGGAGGACTCGATAATCCTTAAATCTGGCAACTTGCTCTATTTCCGGGAGGGCGACCAGCAGTCCCAAGGTGGTGTCGGGTTTATCGTCCACAGGTCCCTTGTGAGCAACGTGGTGAAGATCGAGAGTGTGTCGACCAGGGTGGCGTACCTTATACTCAGAATATCCGCAAGGTATTCGCTGAAGGTCGTACAGGTTTACGCCCCGACCTCGTCGCATCCCGACGATGAGGTGGAGACCATGTATGAGGATATTTCCAGAGCCATGCATGGCTCTAAAACTCACTTCACCGTTGTCATGGGGGACTTTAACGCGAAACTGGGTAAACGAAGCGATGATGAGCTGCGAATGGGGCAATTTGGAGTTGGACGACAGAATCACCGGGGCCACCTACTGGCTAGTTTTATGGAGAAGGAAGGCCTCTTTATGATGAATTCCTTCTTCAGAAAACGTGAGCACAGAAAGTGGACCTGGCAGAGCCCGGATGGTGTAACTAAAAATGAGATTGACTTCATTATGTCGACGAAGAAGCAAATATTCAATGATGTCTCTGTGATCAACGCGGTGAAAACCGGAAGTGATCACCGCATGGTAAGAGGCACATTGAACTTAAATATAAAGCTAGAAAGGTCTCGACTAATGAGGTCTACGCTCCGCCCAGCGCCGATCCAGGTTCAAAACCCCGAGAGCTTTCAGCTCGAACTTCAGAATCGTTTCGAGTGCCTGGGGAGCTCCGTGGACGAATATAACGATGGGTTCGTGGAAGCTGTCCATACGGTCGGGTCTAAGATCTTCAAGACCCGTCGTACGAATACGAAAAAGAAGCTCTCTGATCCTACTTTGCGGCTCATGAAGGAGAGAGGCGAGATGATCCTGCAATCTTCAGATGATGTTCTAAAGTACCGGCGGCTCAACAGACAGATCTCTAAGTCCTTGAAAAGCGACCTTCGCCGCTTCAATACAGACCGTATTGAGGAAGCGATAGAGCAAAATAGAGGCTCCAAGGTTTTTGCTAGAGATCTGTCTATTGGGCAGAGCCAGCTTATGAAACTGAAGACTGATGATGGCAGGATCGTATCCGCCAAACCTGAGCTGTTGAGAGAGATCGAGAGGTTCTATGGACAGTTATACACGTCAACAAGCAACCCCGTTACGAGTCTGGCAAACGACCCAAGAGCTAGATTGACCCGACACTATACCGAAGACATCCCGGACGTCAGCCTGTACGAGATTAGGATGGCTCTGAAGCAGCTTAAAAACAACAAGGCACCGGGTGATGACGGAATTACGGCCGAGCTCCTGAAGGCCGGCGGAAAACCCGTTCTTAAGGCCCTTCAGAGGCTGTTTGATTCCGTCATACTCGAGGGTAAAACACCACAGGCATGGAACAGAGGTGTGGTGATACTTTTCTTTAAGAAGGGTGACAATGCCCTTCTTAAGAATTATAGGCCCATCTCACTTCTGAGCCATGTCTACAAGCTGTTTTCGAGAGTCATCACGAACCGTCTCGCGCGCAGGTTTGACGACTTCCAGCCTCCCGAACAAGCCGGATTCCGTAAAGGCTTTAGCACCGTAGACCACATACATACGCTGCGACAGGTTATACAGAAGACCGAAGAGTATAACCTGCCTCTCTGCTTAGCGTTTGTGGACTACGAGAAAGCCTTTGATTCGATCGAGACATGGGCTGTACTGCAGTCTCTTCAACGGTGCCAGATCGACTATCGGTACATCGAGGTGCTGAAGTGTCTGTACGAAAACGCAACTATGTCAGTCCGACTCCAGGACCAGACCTCGAAACCTATCCTTCTGCAGCGAGGTTTATTAAGTAGGTACTTATCGGTGCTTGAAAAAATTTACCATGGAAGAAGTCAATAAAGATTTGCACGTTGGTACACCGAATTCCAATATGGAAGACCATCCATCAAAAATTACCCTCGCTTGAGACGCCCTACGACAGCAGTGACCGTAGAAGTGGTTACAAATGTCAAAAAAATTGTTTTAGGAGATCGTCGTATCACGGTACGTTTTTATTGCTAAAAAAACAATGATTTCAACATGTTGATTTACTGATGAACAAGCAGGTTGTGTGCAAAGCATCTTACTACATGAACGCTTGGGGATGAAAAAAGTATCGGCGCGTTGGGTACCCAGAATGCTTACTGATGCGCAAAAACCAACGAGACTGAATATTTCTGGAGGCTCTTTGGAACTGTTGTAACAAGATCCTGATCGGTTTTTGACTCGATTTATAACAATGAAGGAAACGTGGCTTCATTACGATCTAGAAACAAAATTACAGTCTATGACATGGAAAAGACTATCAACTCCAACTCCTAAAAAAATCAAGGCGATTCCTTCTGCCGGTAGGTAAGGTCATGGGCTCTCTTTTCTGGGACAGTCAAGGGCTAGTAATGATTGAATACCTCGATCTTGGAACTACTTTCACAGGCATTTTATATGTATAACACATTAAAAAAAATACACAACGAAACCGCTCACTGCTAAGCTACTATCCGCGAGAAACGGCGATGCAAACTGCAAAGATTGTCTTGTTTCATCAAAACTCAAGACGCTGGCTATGAAATACTTGAGCATCCTCTATATTCACCAGACCTTGCCCCTAGTGATTTCTTTCTATTTCTGAGGTTGAAGAAATATCTGAGAGGACAGTTTGAAGACGATGAGGCAGTAGTCGCTGAGTACAGGCATTTTTAGCTGCTCAGGAGGAAGAGTTCTTTAGGAAGGGAATTTTAAATTTAGAAAAAAAACATATTTCTGGTGTATTTCACTAAAAGGTGACTATGTTGAAAAATAAAAAAAATAATTTAATACATAAGTTACCTGTAACATACTCATTCTCACTAGGTATTTATTGAACGCCCCTCGTAATCATGCAACGGGTAAGAGGCAAAATCAGTAAAATTTCTGCCATACTTCTGAGTGGAATCAATACAAAAGAACGTTATTATGGAGAGAAGACGTCATAAGACCCCAAGAACGAAAGGATCAGAGCCATGGGAATGTTGGAAGCTGGTTCTCGGCTGCGTGCTGTGGCAATCGCTCTCAGCACTACGCAGAGTGTTATAAGTCGACTTTGGACACGTTACCGCATCACGGGCAGCGTGGCAAAGCGACATGAAGGATGAGCTCGAATCACCACACGCAGACAAGTTACTACAAATTACTGCTCGACCAAATCGTACAATGACCACGATGATGTTGGTTACGAGGCTTCATAGCTCTTCAGGGATGTTAATAAGCGATCGAACCATAAGAAATTGCTTGCATGAAATTAATCGCTGTTCCCGAAGGCCTATTGGGCCTCGCAATCGCAGAGCAACGTACGGCTCGTGAACACAAAAAATGGGCAGAAGAAGAGTGAAGTATTGTGTGTTCTTCTGACGAATCTCGCTTTGGTATGAGGCCAGTTAGTTAATAGACGTACACGGTATTGAAGGACTCCAGCCCCCTTATTCCCAAACACTCGATATGCTTCCGTATCGTATCGAACATTAATTATTGTTATCGTAGGAGTCTTCTCCACGCTGTTCACAAGTCCAGAAACCCGAAAATTTTGTCAGTTTAAATCAAATAATAGTCCGTGTGGTGCCGGACTTAAAGAATAGCACCACCCCCCTTCTTCCCATGGGTGTCGTAAAAGGCGACTAAGGGACGTACCGGAGAATGGGCAGCAGCGTTCTCTATGCATTTACCATCATACTGCGATCGCCAACCCGCATGCCAAGCGTGGCGATTATGGCAAATCCCCCCACTCACACAGACGCGCGCATCTACGGTACTCCTAAGCGATGGTCGGGGTACTCTCAGTCACGGGTGCCGTGTTGGAACGAATAATCGTGTATTTAATTTATTTCTTGCGCCACCGATCGTCCATCTTTTTAATAAAAACTGTTTGAACTCGACTTCTTCAAAACCGGAGCTTTCCTTTTTTAAACTCCCAGCTGATCTTGAAAGGTAAGAATGATTTATTGTTATAATCGATATCGAATAATGGCTCGTGCGATCATGCACCGACGTGAATTTATTTGTAAATCAAAGATGGCGGCTGCTAAAATTTTTTTCGTCATGGGTGTCGTAGGTAGTTAAAGAGGTTGCCAAAATCGTTAGTGAGGTCAAAATCTAAATCCAAGATGGCGGCTGTGAAATATTTCCATTTATTTGTCATGGGTGTCGTTTTCATAGTTTTCGAGGGTGCTAAAGCCGATAGTGAGGTCAAAATCTAAATCCAAGATGGCGGCTGTGAAATATTTCCATTTATTTGTCATGGGTGTCGTTTTCATAGTTTTCGAGGGTGCTAAAGCCGATAGTGAGGTCAAAATCTAAATCCAAGATGGCGGCTGTGAAATTTTTCCATTTATTTGTCATGGGTGTCGTTTTCATAGTTTTCGAGGGTGCTAAAGCCGATAGTGAGGTCAAAATCTAAATCCAAGATGGCGGCTGTGAAATATTTCCATTTATTTGTCATGGGTGTCGTTTTCATAGTTTTCGAGGGTGCTAAAGCCGATAGTGAGGTCAAAATCTAAATCCAGGATGGCGGCTGTGAAATTTTTACATTTATTTGTCATGGGTGTCGTTTTCATAGTTTTCGAGGGTGCTAAAGCCGATAGTGAGGTCAAAATCTAAATCCAAGATGGCGGCTGTGAAATTTTTCCATTTATTTGTCATGGGTGTCATTTTCATAGTTTTCGTGGGTGCTAAAACCGATAGTGAGGTTAAAATCTAAATCTAAGATGGCGGCTGTGAAATTTTTCTATTTATTTGTCATGGGTGTCGTTTTCATAGTTTTCGAGGGTGCTAAAGGCGATAGTGAAGTCAAAATGCGCGTCGCTCGACCGATGCCTAGTTTAACCCTGCACCTTACCGTTTCAATTCGAGAATGGGTGTAATAGTAATTAAAGAAAACAATATTTAAAAAAATATATCTGTATTATTCGTAATTATAAATTATTTACTGAAAAATACTTTCGCCTGCTACATGTAAATTTTACAGTGTACTCTTTTGTTCTCTTTTAAAACAAGAACGAAAAATTTCATTCAATACGCTCGACGCATTTTCAAAAAGTTGGACGGTCCGTGGTCTCTGTTTTATTAGTACAACTTTTATTGCGTTTTATTTGGTCTATAAAAACATTATTAAAAAAGTCCGCAATAGTCTGCGGATCATCACCACAATGTTTACCATCTATATATTAATTTGATTGATTTCGCTTTTTGGCACATTACACATTGTTTTACTAATAACGTTCCAAGTAGCCCTACATTTGTTTTGAGCTGTATGGATAAAGTAATTATTCTGAGACTTTTTTGTCAGTTTTATAACACGTTGTAATCTACTCGCAAAATTTTTAAAATTGGTTTTTTTTATGATATTTCGATTCTTACGATACTTCCATAATAATTGCTGTTTACGCATGCAGCATTTTTTTATTCCTGTTGTCTTCCACTTTGTTTTTGTTTAATACATTTATGAAGTCGCCACATAATATTATTTTCTTTTTACTGTAGCACTACTTCCCAAGTAGTCGGTTTAAAGTATCGAAAAATGTGATTTAACATAATTACGAAGAATAAAGATATTTTTTAAAAATATTGTTTTCTTTAATTACTATTACACCCATTCTCGAGTAGAAACGGTAAGGTGCAGGGTTAAACTAGGCATTGGTCGAGCGACGCGCATTTTGACTTCACTATCGGCTTTAGCACCCTCGAAAACTATGAAAAAGATATTCACGACGAAAATTTTGAATTTTTTCGCAGCCGCCATCTTGGATTTACGTTTTGACCAGAAGGAGGGAAAGATAATAAGTCAACTTCTAACCGCACACCACGTTAAAAACTTCGTTACAATAAAACACATCAATTTTACAGACATTAAGAGTGACAACCCTAACGCTCCAATGAGTCGTAGGTATTTATTTCAACAAATAGGCCTAGTTTCCATACTGTTCATATTTATACTGTGATGTCGGCACGCGATTTCACGCACACGCTAGCATAATATATGAGGGAATAAGGTGGCGGCAGTGCGGGCTGTGCAGCGCGACTGTGAGCACGCGCGTACGCTACATGACCGCTTGCGTTCGTCAACTCTCGCCGGCGGCGGCCACTTAAATTACGAGTATCATGACTTCAAAAAGGGGAAAAAAATATTGTAGTGTTTTCGGGTGCCTCGATAATGATTTCGCAAACCCGGACTTATCATTCTTCATAGTTCCTACTCAACCAGAAATGTAAGTACCTACTTATACTTAAATATTATTAGAAAATGTGGTATTGTATTGTTTATTTCACAGTTTATTTGCTTTATTAAGAGCGTAGCCGAGTCGCATTTTTCCATATAAATGTACCTATTCCCAAATTTACTTTCTGAATACTATGTTTAGAGCTAAAGTTTATTTTTAGAAGTCTAGTTTTTAACCGACTTCTAAAAAAGGAGGAGGTTCTCAATTCGAATGTTTGTATTTTTTTTTATGTTTGTTCCCGCATAACTACGTTGCTTGCCAACCGATTTGAAAAATTCTTTTTTTGTTGGAAAGGGTATACCTACTTCCCAAATGGTCCCATGAAAATTTTATCGAAATCGGACAAGCGGTTTTTGAAAAATCAACAACATTCTAAAAATTTATCTACATTGTCTACATTAACGATCTTTTTGTTTACTTTTTTGTGGGGTAGGTACAACTAAAAATTGAAAAATAAAAACTTTTTTACAAAAAAAAAAACAACCGACTTCAAAAAAAAAACACTACAAAGTGATAAATAACTTTAATTTCGGAAGTCGGTGTCAAAAAACGAAAATGCGGAACCAACGACACCGACTTCCGAAATTAAAGTTATTTATCACTTTGTAGTGTTTTTTTTTTGAAGTCGGTTGTTTTTGTTTTTGTAAAAAAGTTTTTATATTATAAAACAGAGGATTGAGTACGAAACATCGTTTAGGTAAACGTATTTGTCGCGTATAGTTGTAATAAGGGCAATTTCACAATAATTAATATTGCAAATTAATTACTATTGAAATTATTATTTTTTCTATTGTCTGATGTGTTGTTCAATCCAAATATGGTGTCTTAATCATAATATTAACTTAACAAAATTACAGTAACATGTGACCGACTAACGCTTAGGGTTGCTTTACGTCGACGTTAATCAACGAGCGTGTAATTTAAGTGTAGAATCTAGATACACCCATTACAGGAATTACGGCAAAGATCGAAATTTACTCATGATCCCACCTGATGATTTTGTCGATAATGTAGAAAGGATGGAGCAGGTGTTTCGCAAAGCGTTCGAAAAGGACCACATCAACATTAAAATTGGCCGGTCAATTTACGATCAACTGAATTATATAGAATTTAAGATGCCCTCTCCATGCTTTCCCAAAAGCTTTTTACAAAAACTTTACATAAGAATGAGAATTTACTTTACATTAACAAATAATAATAAAGCGTTCCGGACGTGCAGAAACAGGAGAAAAATTTTCTCGGTATCAAATTTGTAACTTAGTATAATAAATGTTATGTGAATAGCTTTTATTCACATAACATTTATTATACTAAGTTTTTATTTTTACTAAATTGGTAAAATATTCAATCATAATATGCTTTTTATTTCATAAATTTAGATCAAGTGCTGCTCGTTCGAAAATATTAACTAAAAGTAAAAGTGACAACCCTGGGGATCAACGCAAGAGTAGGCTAATAACTCGGCGGGCGGCCTTAGATAACTTACTGTATATTATACTGTGACGTAGGGATGTTCACAATCATTTGGTAAAACCAGTTGCCTACACCGTCGATACCTACATTTGTGATTTAATTCGTATCAAACTGTTGGACTCACTTAATGTATTGGCGTAGCGGTATGCTATATGCCGAATGAAGCAGCTCAAGTCGGAATCCTGTCTATGTCGCGTTTTTATGTCGATACCCAATTGCAGGTGCACTTCGCGTAGAGGTAAACTTGGAGTCAGGAAGCGTCTTACATTGTCGTAGTCACGAATACGAACTGTTTAAAAATAATAAGTAGTTAAAATAAATAGGTAGGTCTTACTAGTACTCTGAAGTCAATGCCGAAGAGGTGTGACACCTCTAAGGGCTGATTTTTCCGATAATTTTATCCGAGGAATAATTTTGAATTTTTGACAGTTCTTCCATACAAAATCTGTCAAAGGTCAACATTGGCGCCGATTCCCTTGTTCACAAACTAAACTAAATTTAATTTCAGTGCATCTTTTTCTTTCTATTTCATTAAGAAAAGGACAGAAGATAAATATTAGTTTAGACCTGTCAAATTAGTCCATGTCTGACGTAAATTGACGTATTTTTAATAGCCAATTTTTTAATCACGTCTAAATTGTCTATGGAGTGTCTTAATTTGACAGGACTAAACTAATATTTATCTCCTGTCCTTTTCTTAATGAAATAGAAAGAAAAAGATGCACTGAACTTAAATTTAGTTTAGTTTGTGAACAAGAGAATCGGCGCCATTATTCTACGAATAAAAATTATCTGTCTGTTTGGCATAGTACACCCCGCCCCGCTTGCTCCCCTAGAGCCGATAGACTCGACACTCGCGACTTCGCGAGACGCGACGCGCGAACTCGCTCGTTTCGATTTTTTGTTACAATTTCTTATTATTCAAAAAATCTGGATTCGATTTTCAAATCTGGATTTGGAAGTCCAGTAAAAATGTGTGGATATCCGGATTTTTCGGATTTCGGATAGTCCGGATTGCATTCCCTAGTCCGGACCCTTAATCGTACACAGCCGGTTCAAGGACAGGGAGCAAGCTGCGGCCTATTTAGAACAAAATTTACTGAAGAACCGGCGCCTGTCGGGACTCAGGAAGTCAGGAACGTGTTATTACTTAAAATTTCTGGTATGACTCGTCCAGTTTTATTATTGACGCCACTTTGGGCGCAAGCAAAGCAGACTCTTGCAAACCTTCGGCAGTAGATCAGGTTACAACCTAAGTACCTACCTAGTTTACCGATGTCAAGTAAGGTAAGTAGGTATTTAAAAATGTACTTAGGTATTATCAACATCAAACTGACAGAATGCGAATAGCAGATATATGTCGGGACAGGCTATGGCAATGCTTCGCCAGGTGGAGTCCGGTATATCGTACCCTCCAACACCGAGGGCAGCGTCGGTGCGGCCGGGTATCTGGTCCTCTCTGCAGATCAGCTAGAATTAAAGAAAGTATATAAATTGTCCTGTTTTAAATTGAACCAATAATAATTTGCTGCAAAATATCTATCCAAGTATTGCTTATCCAAATTATAATTGGTGCCGATTCCCTTGTACTTATATAAAGGCGCTGATTAATTTGACAGGACTAAAGTAAAATTTATCTTCTGTCCTTTTCTTAATGATATAGAAAGAAAAAGATGCACTGATCTTAAGTTTAGTTTAGTTTGTGAATAACAGAATCGGCACCTGTCTCAAAAAGATTTTTACTTAAGTGCAAACTATTATGGCCTGGGCTCCCGACACGTATTTTGCGAGTCAGTTTATCGGTTTGTGTAGCTGACTGACTGCTGTCTTCAAACGTATTCGTACACAAAGAACATTCGTTCGTTTCTGTCAACTCAACTGACTCGAAAACTGAAGGCCACTTTCAGCGAAAATCAATGTCAAAAACTTGCCAAAAATGTAGGGAAATTAGAGGTATTTTTGACAGAGCCTAGTGCTAAAAATAAAAGCGCTGTAACATCAAATGGTTAGCATAGGCATGCGGTTGACTATACCAACGTTATACATACATATTAAGTGTATACCTGCAATCGAAAATGTGGTCTTTTGATCACCGGTAACAAAGATATCAGTGCGCCTCCAGTACCATCGGCTATGTGCGCATATTCTAGAGCTAGAATACGTAGATTCGTTAACTCCCCAAGACTTCGAAGAAAAGTGTGATTACTATCAGGCCTCGATATATATTGGCCACTTCCTGAAATGAGATGATGTTTGTTAATTAGTCGAACATTTACATGCCAAGGACACTAGGTAAAGTTGTATAGAAAAGGGTCTATAAAACTTGAAGTAGGTACAAATGTGGTTTTAGTATAGAAAATACCTAATTATAGTTAGGTACATAGTTTAATGCTCGTGTGATTACATTGTACCAACACTTACCAACACATTCACATGGTGATTTTTATTGTAATACTAGCTGCGGCCCGCGGTTTTACCCGCATAAGTTTCGACGCCGTGGGAATATCGGTATAAAAAGTAGCCAATATGTTAATCCAGGGTGTCAGCTACCTCCATACAAAATGTTATCAAAATTGGCAAAAACACACACCCACAAAGTTTCGCCTTTATAATATTAGTGTGATTTATTTATTTACTTCTTGGATCGCCAACAGAGGCTATACAACGCAACGTTAGTGTAACGTTATCAGAATCGAACGCAACAGTGTTGAGAAATGTTTTATTATACGAGCACCGACGGAATTTTGCGAAAAATAGCCGTTTACTTATTTATACTATTTATTTTTACATTTCTTTGTAGGACTTCATTGATAGAACTTTGAACCAATAGGCCCTTTACCTATGTTATATTTTGTTTTTATTCGTGCGTGAGCAGTGGTGACCCAGTGGTAACGGCCGCGGCTTACGAGTTGTAGGTCGTTGGACTCGTTGGTTCGAACCCAGACAGGCGTTTTACTTTGTGTAAATTATTTCATCACCCTCTGCTCTCAAAATGGTGAAAGAAAACATCGTGAGGAAATCAGCATGTCCTAGAACCAAAATTCGAAGACATGTGACTTCTATCAACCCGCACTGGGCTGGCGAGGCGGATTCCCACTCCCTCTCACCGATAGGAGGCCTGTGTCCCAGAGTAGGAACATTATAGGCTTATTATGATATTCCTCGATTATGTTGTTGATAAATATCAAAATGATGAAAGAAATATTACGTAGCAATTTTTTACGTTTAAAGTAAGTACCTGGGTACTAAAGTAAGTAACTGGTACCATGGTATAATAATTATTACCCAGGAGATCTACTTATTGCTTGGCTCAAGCAAATAGAGGCCTATGGGCAATGTAGGCATTGGCTTGGGCGGAAGTCAGCTATGGATGAAGATGTGATGACGAGATCTGTTGCTGTAGCTATAAAGATCAATTAATTATGCCCAGTCGCCTTTACGACAAATATCTATCATTGTAATTTTACGTCTTAATGACTGCATTTCAAGTAGCCGCGTGAAAATAACAAAACGGATTTTAATTAAAACTTTTTTTATGAAAACTACATCGTGTCAGTCTATAAAAAAATAATTGTTTGAAGGACAGTGTCTCTATCTTGGAAGATAGTGAAAAGTCAAACAATTTTTGTAAAAAAATGAAGTAATTTATAAACGTATAAAAATAGAAAAAATACTATAAATTCTGGAAGTTTATTATCTAGAAAAACACATAGAAAAAGGAATATGTTACAACTTGTGCCTTTACTGTTACTGTGTCCGAGTTGCAAACTGTTTTGTTTTTTCATACCATGTGCAACATTACTGGGTATGATGGGAGTTTATCTCGGCGGGATATTTTCACACTTTTCTGATGTGGCGTACGTTAAAATCAATACGATAGTTAACACAACTAAATTTTAATTAAACAAAATATTGTAGGAGATTTGTACAGTACCCGGCGATAAATATTGCACATCGACCTTTGGAAAGAAACAATCGGCTAATTTCGGCTTCGTAGTGCGTTATCTCTGTCGCACACTACCTATGTGACATTAACTGACGTTTTGTCAGTCGTTGTTCAAGTGCGATAGAGTGCGGTCGCGTCCAGTTCAAAATATATATCTAGAGTTGTTAACACCCCCAAATTTAAATAATTTAAAGTTGTACTATGGCATCTTTAGGAAAAATAGGGGAACCTTTTTATTTTACCCCAACCTAAAGCAATCATTTATAGAAATTTTTTTGTATTTTATACAAAGAATAAAAAGAATTATCAAAAGAAGCAAATCATAATTGTTTTAACAGCTCCTAATAGATACCGGACTGTTTGTATTTCGTGCGACAGAGATAACGCTCTACGAAGCCGAAATTAGCCGATTGTCTTTTTCCAAAGATCGATGTGCAATATTTATCGCCGGGTACTGTACCTATTGTAGTCGCCAAGACAACCATTCATTGATACCTACTATAATGCGTTGCCACGGTAACAAAAATTTGTTAGTTGAAAAACCTGAAAATGGCAACAGACGAAGAAAAGTCAAAAATTGAAAAACTCTTGCAAGGATTAGAAGTGCCTGAAGTAAAGTTAACGGAACGTTGTTTTGATCTTGTGAAGAATTTTCACCAGAGATTTGGTGGAGAGGTTGAGGCAGAAAGTCGCCAGGAGGAAAACATGAACGACCTGGGTGAGAACCCGTACAAAGTTGATCGACGCTTACTCGAAGAAAACGAAAAGAAATTGAGAGAATTATTAACTGAAACTAAACGGTTCGTATTATTTATTTATATTTCAAAGTATACAGCAGACAGACTACTTGATGTTTATGAGCTTAGTTTTGCTTTAACCACAGTAAGTAGGTATCTGTGTTACCTTAAAGCAAACAGTTTCCCGATGAACTAGTTACTAAAGACCCAAGCGCGCAACTACACTGAGTGACACACGAGTACATAATTTGGATTAGGAAGGAAATAAAGTCCACTGGGTGTATATGAGTGTACCTATAAGTAATTCCCAGTGAACTTAATTGATTACAGCAAATACAAACAACCACACACAACAACAACTGTAGCATATTACAAAGAAAATGTACAACTAAATATGGCCATCTGGAGTGAGGTAGCTGTACTCGTAGGTACGCATTAATTTTGCTAGAGCATTTTTTTATGTTTTTCAGAGCCAAAAAAGCAAATGCCGAAAATGTGCTTTTGACCGGTGCAGACCCTAAAAGACCATGGCGAACCAATTCTAATAAAGAGAAGCTACTTCGTGTAGAGAGCGACCTCAAGCGGCACCTGGAGAAGTCTTCCCAAAAGATTGTACCTCTAGTTGAACAAGAGATGCAGGACCTCGTGAAGGAATGTAAAGATGAAGGGCGAGTGGCGCCGGCGGTGGGAGCCAACCGACTCAGAGACACTGTTGACGCCGCCAAGAAGAATCTCCCGCATTTCCAGTATAAAAATATTAACAACACCACGGCCACCTCGATCATGCTGCAAGCTCATGCATTTCATGATAAACCTGCGCCATCTAAGGAGTCTTCTACTATTGAGTGATTTGTTTTGTAATGTTTTTGTTTGTCTATTTCTAAAAGAATTATTGTAGTACAATTTCATGAAATCATTGTTTTATTTCTTACTCACGCCCTTTTTTTTTAGGGAAATACTACAGTACATTAGTCTTTGAACTCTTGCATCGAATTCTGTAAGGTTTCGTATTTAGGTATTATTACAGATACAAGATTTGTCGAGTTGTCGCTCTAAATGTGGGCTGTAAGACCTAACAAACTTGATGATGAGGCCTGCACGAATGCACTCACATGACGATACGAGAAAGTTGGCACATGCTATATAAACAAAATAATACTAAAAAGTGTAGTATATAATTATTCCGTGTATCGAAAAGAGTAGCTTTACATATCCATATACTATATATCCATACTAATATTATAAATTCGAAAGTAACTCTGTCTGTCTGTCGGTCTGTCTGTATGTTGCCTTTTCACGCCTAAACCGCTGAACCGATTTAGATGAAATTTAGTATAGAGATAGTTCGAGTCCCGGGAAAAGACATAGGATACTTATCCCGATATTCCCACGGGATCGAGACTTATGCGGGTGAAACCGCGGGGCGCAGCTAGTGTAGTATAATGTTAGTGCATGTTATTTAAACAGCATATAATGGGGTTATTTCGTTTATGGGTAGTTCTTCAGGGACAAAATTTTCGATGTCTATGGGTATATTTTTGTAACCAACTAACAAAACGGCATGTAATTTTTTTATTGTACAGTTTAGCTTTATGCCTAGTAAGGCATAGCAATTATTTAAAAAAATTCATTTGTAGGACAAATGATATTTTTTAAATAATTGCTGTCTAGTTACAAAATAAAAATATTTGAAGTTTGTTCTTCTGATTCATGTAACGCGTCCGTTTGCCATTTTCCAGAACAAAATGGTCGATATCGCATTTTCCCTTTGATACATCAATATAAATTATAATTATACCGAAAGGAAATGAGTTGTCTTCTTACAAAAGAAATGTGTATTGGTTATAACTACGTTAGTTTGTTTATAAATAAGTAAATAAGGAGTGTCCGGGGTATAATACTGATTGATGTGGCGTAAGCTTCACTTGACCGTACTTGGTCGGGTAATAATAATGAGAGTCTGGCTTCCCGGGAAAGCCAGTCGTGCAACGGACGAGCTAGAAGGTGGACCTGCGGCTGGTTGGCTTAGATCCCAGTGTTACGAAGGAAAATATCTGATTCACCTGTGTTTGGTTCAGGTGGCATTATGATTACAATGCCTACTTTATAAAATTTATTTTATTGTTTTAAAACTTCAATCTGTGTTTCGTGTGATGCTTTTGGGTTATGGAATCGTGTAGAAAAATGACAATAATGAAGTCTATATGTATGATGAGTTATGCATGATTGTAGGCAAAATTCTGATTCACCTGTGCCTGATTCGTATGGTCAAAACCCCCATATGACTAATGAAATACATTAGATTTCTCTAGAAGAACTCCAGCACGAAAGGATGCATTATAATGTCCAATGTTTGACCGTGTACAAGTCAGTAGTTCTAGTCTTATTTATTATTATTTACTTAGCTATAACCTTTTGAATAATTAAAAAGTGACAGGAGTATAAAACTGTTCTAAATATGACACTTTTGATATGTCTTAGTCTTAGTTAAGAATGAATAATTATTGTTTAGAATTATCAATCAAAACTAACGGTATATTTATTACTTTTTATTTTTGTTTCTGATTCATCTGGGCACAAAATATTCGAACGTCGATATCTTGAAAACTGCTTTATAAAAATGAGTCCCTCATACAAACATAATTATGTTATTTGGTATGGTATTTTTATGTATATTTGGTATTTTCATATGAACATGTGTTACAGAGCTGAAAGTGAAATTAAATTTTGGCCATATGGATCAGTCGAAGAATCAAATTTCGAAGAACTACCCTTATCCACTCCAAAAAATCCACCCTAAGGTGGATACGTGTAAACGCAAGTCCGACCACCCTAAGCCTATAATTTCTGTTTATCTAGGGTGGATTCTCGGACATGCGTTTCCGCGTATCCACCTTAGGGTGGATTTTATATCATATAATAAATATAATGTTGTTAAAAAGCCTACTTATTTAAGTAGGTTTTTTATTGTTATTCTTCTCTGTTATGGTTTGTTAAAAATATTTATAATATTATTTATTAATAAACGCACTTACCTGTGATGTTCGAGTAGTTGATAAGGAGAGGATTCTCGTTGGGCAACACGAATCTCCACAGGAATAGGTACTTGAGACTGTGTGCATTGAAACACGCTAGATGCTGTAGGAGACTAACTCCCTCAATTCGCTTGCAGCACAAGTTTTCGAACGATACTAGTTGGAGACGGTCCTGAAAACTACAGTCATCGAATACTTTAATTCAACATCCTTTTACTTAAATAGGTATTGATATTTTAAGAAACTAAACCATTTACTGACCCTTATTTATAGCAAGTAAGGTTACCGCAAAACGGGGCTACTTTGACTTCTAGGGTTACTTTGACAGATGTTGTAGCTACTTTGACAGAGCGCCAAAATCGGTTTTCGCGTGTGCTCAGCAAGTGTGCGTGACCTCGAGTAATATTGCGCGAGGCGCGGGGTGTGGGGAACGCGTCATAGCGTTGTGATCGGCCTGGTCAAAGTAGCCCCGTTTTACTGTACTGCAAATAGAAGAAAATATACATAACGCTATGTTCTTAATTACTCAGCTGTTAGGTGCTTATTGTTAGTTTCTTTTTATATTTGTTGGGGGTTTTCACAATGACTGTGTAAATAATAAAATCACCGAGAAAACAATATTAACGGAATATCAAGCCTCTCTCTATTAAAAAGCAATTAATATTAATTAAATGATACCTTAGGATGTGCTGCAATTGCCGGAAAAATTCTTTCCTTTTGAAATAATCAAGACGATTAAGCTTGATGAAGCAATCGGGAACTATAAGTCGGTCCATTTGATCCTGAGCCATTGTCATTCTCTATTGCGAAAATATAACAATAAGTATTTACTAAAGTGTGCATACACACGAGCCACACGCGTCAACAGTAGAGGCAACCGCAGCCTACGACAACGTGCCACTCGTTTGTTTGAGCACCGTACTCAAATACAAGAGCGCGGAGCGGCGTTGTCGACGGCTGCAGTTGCCTAACTGTTTGAGTGACCACTATACATAAGGTCGTAGGTGAATTAAACGATTTTTCAAAATGTTTAAATAATTGTAGAAATGATATTTTAGAATTCGCATCTAGTCAAATTATTTCATTCTATTTCGATACCTTAATTGGCAAATCAGCCAACTCCATATGAGCAAATTTTTCAGGAGACACTTAAAACTGTATAATATTTTTTGTAGACTCAAATCAAATCAAAAAATATTTTTGACAAAATTTGGAGTTGGCTGGTTTGCCAATTAAGGTATCGATTTTATTCCCCCTTAACCTCCGCATTCTGGTGGTCTGTGGAAAGCGCAGGAGTCGAGTCGAGTAAATACCAACTTCTTCGTGTGATAGGTAACGCGCGCCTCACGTTTGAAGATTACATAACAGTATTGGGACAAATTAGAAGCTAGAATACTAAATTCTTGACCACTGTCTCCTGTTTTACTTAATCCAAATGACTTTCCCCGCTCATTCCTGGTCAGTTTCTTACTGACCGACCAATGCACGCGCCAGCCGGCGATGACCTACGCAATGTCACTGTTAGTCGTTTTCAGTAGTACCAGAGGGTAGAACAACTTCGACAACACTTCTGCAACCGGTGGGTGAAGGAATAGGCATAAGGACGTGCCCAAACTAAAGTCCTAAGTAGTTCAGTATTTATTTGGTTTATTTACATATGTACACACAAACTAAAATATATATATACTATATACAAATAATAATAATAAAAAAAAACAGGAGTTCATTGGGCATCAAAAAATTCGTCCGCATCGCTGTCAATGGGATAAGTGCCCAAAAGGCTGGCAGCATTGCCACGTTGGATAGCAATGCTTATTCTTTGGGCTAAAAATAGGCCAGCCCTCTGGTCACGCGAAGAGTCAACCAAACGCTTGGCGATATCGCGAAATATGCGATGAGCACTCGGACCCCAAGGCCCTAGAGTTTCAACCCCAAACGGCTCAAACATATAGCTCCCAATAAGGTTGTTATATTTGCGCCGTTTGAGGTTTTCTGCTCCTGCAGCAGCCGCCCCAGCACCGCCCGCCGTACTAGGAAGATGGTAGTAGTTCATAAGTATAATAACCTCCCACCTTTGAAGTGGCATTTAGGACGTTTCCTTCGCATTATCCCAGGAAAGAATGGTATCTCCCAGATGGCTATTAACATACAGATGTCATCGGGCGTGATGAGGCGCGCATTTGCCGTGGTTTTGTCCTCTACGGACGTGATTGACACTGATGCTGTGAGTGAAGACCATTGAAAGGCACTCTTTCCAAGGCCGGGGGCATGTGAATTCTTACTTCATTTACGCACATCTAGGACTAACTAAACGCTACAAAATAACGATCTCTAGATCGTGACTAGTTTTGATTCATGAAACTTCAACATAATTCATTCATCTTACTTTTAATCAAACCTAGCTTCAGTTGTCTGGCTATCTGAGCTACCCTTAAATTCCTTATCAATTATAATTTATTAACTTGAATATTTACAACCTATTTATTTAACTATTTATGTACACAATATAAACAGACAAGACGAAAGGAACAGAAAAATACGCACGAAGGTCTTATTCTAAGGAAATCTGTTTCAGCATAACTGCGATAAGAGAGAGATGTAAAAAACGTGTGCATGTGTAGAAGGGAAACAAAATACAAACCTAAAACCTAACTGGAAGTCTACAATATTCCTGTAGCCGTGGAATCATATTCATATGCCTATAGTTTATATACAAATGACCAAAGAAATAACAATATGTATTCTACCTTTAGAGTGAATTCCATGGTATTGTATAATTCACGTTGATAAAGATTGGATTGCGTCTTTAGAGCAGTGTTGGATCTCCATAAGTGGTTCGCGTGGGGTGTAGGCAACCTCGGGTACGGGTAGGGGCACACAAACATCACTTTTTCACAATGGCGGTCCCCCGTCAAGTAACGCTGCACCTCATCTATGTCCCAGTGCTCACTTTCTTTAGACCTGTAGTAAAGCACGTAGGTTGGTATTTTTCAAACTTCAGGTAACTTTGATCTGAGAAATTAAAATTCTGGTTTAAAAGTATATTATACATATACAGGTTGAAATTGAAAACATGCGACAAATCGAAATGGGAGATTGTACTCATCATTATGAACAACTTTTACTATGGGAACAAACCTGAAATCGCGAAAAAAAAATCATCTGTTCCCTACATTTTGACGAATTATGCGAATTAATGTAGAGAACAGCTGATTTTTTTTTCACGATTTCAGGTTTGGTCCCATAGTTAAAGTTGTACATAATGATGAGTACAATCTCCCATTTCGATTTGTCGCATGTTTTTTCAATTTCACCCTGTATAGAGAAAATTAGTCAAACCTTCATGTTTATTCTCCAGATAAAAGTTATCAGACGGTTAAAAAAAAGGGCAAGGGGTAAGCGTCAGGGTACCCCGTGAAATTCAAAGTTTCTTACGTTTTTTGCAATTGCAGGTCAATGTCAGGTTGCATGTTGAACAAAATATTATTCGCGAGCGTAAGAACATGTACTTCTCACAGATATCTTAGATAACACAAGTATCACGATCTGTATGAAAACCAAGCGTGCCATTTTTTTGATTGCCTACTATGACGTCACAAGCACTATTTAGTGATGGGAAAATCAAATCGATTCAAAGACGCCGCGTGCGGCACTTTTCTCGCCCCACCCCCGGGGCCCAGCGCCATTTTTTTTTGGGTTAGAAATGATCAAATAACTTCTCCCGCTCTGGGCGGAGCGGGAGGGCGTGTCAGACCTTTACTGACTAAGGCTGGCCGCATACGTCCGGTTTCCTGATTCGGAATTCCAAACGGAAAATAAGAACGTGTGCGCTAAAGAGAAGATTTTGTATGAAATGCGTGCATTCGGGGTCTATGAATCTGAATTCCTGATTCGGTTTCCGAATCAGGAAACCGGACGTATGCGGCCAGCCTTCAACAACCCACCCGTGTTCCTTCAGTTGCCTGTGCCAGGGGCGACGGTAACTGCGCTCACGTTCACCCAGCCAGCAGTACAGAGTACTGAGTGCGAAAGTGGCGGCTTACGATATTTGTTCGTAAACTGGGCACGCGAAGTAGTTGTTCTTGCGTTATCTAGGTGTATCTGTGGTATGTATTTATGTATACGGTCTTAAATTAGAGAAAATCTTAAACGATAGACGAAAGTCGATTAAACTTACAATGTGTGTCATATTCCAGTAGATTTAAGATAGGTATTCCAGCATGGTAAGTACTTACAAGAGGGCGTCATCTTCAGTCAGTATACCAACTGATTTTTCAATGTACCGTAGCCAAATGAAAGGGTTTCGTGTCCAGTCATCCAGGGCAAGTTGCCCCGGGCTAAAGCCGTAGTCACGGTGGTCCTGCCATTTCACACTTTCTAAGTGACCAATAATTTTAATACACTTGCAATCCGCTGCACAGAGAGGAATTATATTAGGTACCTATCTAAGTATCCATACCAACTGATATTATAAATTAATGCGAAAGTAACTCCGTCTGTCTGTTACCTCCCTCTTCACGCATAACCCACTAAAGAGATCGTTATGAAATTTTTAGATCTAAGATACTTAGTCTGGGACCCGAAGAAGGATACGGTCTAAGCTAAGGTAGTTAATTGGAAAAAACGGAACCTTTATAATTTTAATCGTTTTCGATTAACTTGAAACTCAGTATTTATACTTAAGACCAAAAATAAAGAATAACATGTATCAGAATTTTTGGAAAATCTACCCCTAACGGGGTGAAATGGGGTAGTTAATTTTACAGGGGAGGATTTTACTGCGTGGCTTGATTAACACGAAAAGTGCTTATAAATAAATCTCCGAGTCAGGTAATGAACACCTCCCAAACGATTTTTCAAAATTCCACCCCTGTGGGGGTGAAAAACAGAGAAACAGTTTATTTGAAAAAATCTGATTCCTTTGATCTATAAACTTCAAAATTGGCCCGAATACTTATGATCAGTGATAGGAATAGGTAGTGCCTATTTGCCTAAACTTCGAAGAACAGAGACAAGAAACGGAGACTTCCTTAGGACTAATTTTTTTCCGATACATCTGTCCCGGAATTTCGATACAACACTTAAATACATTTAAAAAAATGTGTTATTTGGAATAAGTAATTCGTCTATATTTACCTAAAGTTTGCGACTAGATATATCATAATAAATAACATACACAGTCGTTACAACCATAAAACTTTCTGAATTTTTTTGTTGGAGAACTTTTTGTAAATGACTTGTTGATACACAATGAATCACAATATTTGTATAAGAAGCTGTACACGTTTCGAAGTAAATATCTTCTTTCTAGCTCACTCTAGGCGTCGCTACGTTTAATGAGATTTGTAAAGTTCAAGTATAATAAAAGGCATTTTGTCTTTAAAATAATAAAACGGTATTTTTTTATCATTTTAGCATTCTCTATAGTAGAAAGAATTTATCATTTAAAAAAAAGTATTTAAAATAAATAAATAATTCATTTATTTGCCAGAATGTATGTATACAAAGTGTCTTAATATCTAAAATCTTAATATAAATGAGGTCCCTTTACATTCTACCATTATACATGATGTACAAATATTTGGTCACAAATGAAAATACAAATACCTTTTTTTTCTTTCATCTTAATGAAATATATTTCTAAAGTACCTAAGTATGTTTAAAATTGTGCTTGATATTAAAATAATTGCATAATAATGGTATCACATTGTTAGTAACAAACTTAAACTCAAATTTTTTTAAAAACATGATTAATTTAATCTTTATTGCACCGAAAGTACAATACGACTTTTACGGCAGCGCGTTTCGTTATCTATTCTTAGAAATTACAAAATGTAACCGCCATAGTTGCATACCTGTGCGGCGCGGGGAGGGCCCCTCCATATTCCCTACCGCCCCGCGTGCGCGCAGGTTACCTTCACTTCACTCCTGTACTTTGGTTTGTTAAGTGAGCATCTTCCTGTATTGTTTCTGTGAATATTGTTTTTCACCTTCGCTCGTTTTTTGGTTCATTGGATCTTCTTAATACGACTACTTTGGCTTGAATTTATGGATTACGATTTGCTGCAATAACATTCTTCCTGTCTGTCTACATCAAATAATACGGTAAGTCTACATTTATTACTAATAAATGTAGACTTACGTAAGTAAGGTAAGGTAAGGTAGGTAAGTCTACATTTATTACTAATAAATGTAGACTTACCGTATTATTTGATGTAGACAGACTGGAAGAATGCAATAAAGATTAAATTAATCATGTTTTTAAAATTTTTTTGAGTTTAAGTTTGTTACTAACAATGTGATACCATTATTATGCAATTATTTTAATATCAAGCACAATTTTAAACACACTTACTATAGAAATATATTTCATTAAGATGAAATAAAAAAAGGTATTTGTATTTTCATTTGTGACCAAATATTTGTACTCATGTATAATGGTAGAATGTAAAGGGACCTCATTAATATTAAGATTTTTGATATTAAGACACTTTGTATACATACATTCTGGCAAATAAATGAATTATTTATTTATTTTAAATACTTTTTTTTAAATGATAAATTCTTTCTACTATAGAGAATGCTAAAATGATAAAAAAATACCGTTTTATTATTTTAAAGACAAAATGCCTTTTATTATACTTGAACTTTACAAATCTCATTAAACGTAGCGACGCCTTGAGTGAGCTAGAAAGAAGATATTTACTTCGAAACGTGTACCTACAGCTTCTTATACAAATATTGTGATTCATTGTGTATCAACAAGTCATTTACAAAAAGTTCTCCAACAAAAAAATTCAGAAAGTTTTATGGTTGTAACGACTGTGTATGTTATTTATTATGATATATCTAGTCGCAAACTTTAGGTAAATATAGACGAAATACTTATTCCAAATAACACATTTTTTAAAATGTATTTAAGTGTTGTATCGAAATTCCGGGACAGATGTATCGGAAAAAAATTAGTCCTAAGGAAGTCTCCGTTTCTTGTCTCTGTTCTTCGAAGTTTAGGCAAATAGGCACTACCTATTCCTATCACTGCTTATGATCATAAACATACATTTTCGAAATTTTTAGAGGAAAGTCCGAAATACACGCGGACGAAGTCGCGGGCAAAGTGCTATTAATATATAAAACTCGAAGTCCTGACTGAGTGATATATCAACGCAACGCCTAAACGGTGGAGATGATGATGTTTCATAAATGCCTGGAAACGGATGCTATCTGCCATGTTCAGCAAAGCTTGCTGTCCAGTCATTATAAATAAGTATGTAAGTTAGTTACTTGTCTACCCACGTCTCCTCCTATCTAGTCTAAACTGTGTCTTACACTCGTCTTTTGTAGTATCCAGAGGTTTTGGTTTAGTTGATGTCGACTTGTTTCTAGTTGCTTTACTTGGCTTATCCATTTTTATTGTTGTTTTAACTCGAGTCGCAACAGCTGTATTAAATATAAAATAAAAATAATGCCTAATGATTTAAATAGTAGACATCATCAAAACAACATATTTTAGCATAAAAATCTTTGTAAATTTTAAAGAAAATCAAAAATAAATATTAATTACAAAGTAAACAATCAACAACTAGAGTTACTAAAACAATGTCATAGCTATGTCAAAGATACACATAGATATTTTTAAAAATCCTACACTTGAATCTATCATCAAGTAGCGAAAAAGTTTCGTCCGCAAATACTCTTGTACATAAATAAAAATAAAAAAAAATAAAAATTAAATCGACTTCAAAAGGAAATCCACTCAAAATTATGAAATAACTTTAATTCCGGAAGTCGGTGTCTTAGGATCTGTATTTTAGTTTTTTACCATCGATGGAAATATGGTGATATTTCACATTTAATCTAATACTCGCACTGTACAGAACAAATACAGTAAAACGGGGCTACTTTGACTTCCAGGGTTACTTTGACAAGGCCGATCCCTACGCTATGACGCGTTCCCCACACCCCGCGCCTCGCGCAATATTACTCGAGGTCACGCACACTTGCTAAGCACACGTGAAAACCGATTTTGGCGCTCTGTTAAAGTAGTTCCAACGCCTGTCAAAGTGGCCCTGGAAGTCAAAGTAGACCCGCTTTGCGGTATATATTTTTAAATAATGTAACATCAACTTCCGGTGGGTGTATTTGTTACACAAAGCGGCTATTCAGATAATAATGTGGTTCAGCTAACATGGAAAAACATGAAAGGTAGGTATCCAAAAATTCACAATGACTCTTAATGTAATATTTTTTGGCAAGAAGCAATGACATGTACCTAGCACAAGTGAAGGAAAAAATCCGAGAACCGTAGTTAAATACCTACTTTGTACCCTCGGTTCGCGAGTTCGACTCGCACTTGACCGGTTTTTTTTATTTTATCTATTTCTTTTTTGGTACATATTTAAAAAGAATTAAAAGTAAAAAAAACTTTTTTAAAAACAAGCGTTTAGTTAAATGCGCTAAAAAGAATAAAAAAAACTTTTCCTTTAACCTTTTGAACGCCATTGTCACATATATGTGACAAACGAAATCTTACCCTGAACGCCAACGTCACAAATATATGACAAAATACACGTCAGTCGTCGTCGTCGGATGTTATGATATAAACAATTTAATCATTAATTTGTGTGTTTTTATTTATAAAATTTAAAAGTTTAAGCTTCCGTCTATATTGTATTGTATGAAACTAGTATAAATAAACCACCAATATCGAGAAATTTGTTGTTTTAAGTGTGTGTGTGTTGTTAAAGTGGCCTGGCGTCAGGGGTACGGCGATACGTTCATACTCTGGCGTTCAAAAGGTTAAAACTTTTACTATCAACTTATAACGTCATTACACAATTTATATGATATAAAAGCTTGTCGCGAGATTTAAGTAAGTACTCGTATTTACTTAGTTTGAAAATTAAAATCAATCAGATCAAGTTATTTAAAGAATGATCAAAATCGACCTAATCTGTAAAAAGTTATGCGTGGTCATACATTATAATCAGTGAGTGAACAATCAATCATCCCCTGTTTTCCTACCCTTAGGGTTAGAATTTTTTTCAATGTTATATGGGACCAACTTCGGGGTATATCCTTTCCAATAAAAAAATAATCATCAAATCTTTCTCAGATAGTCGTAATTAAACCATTTAAACAATCCGTGAAATCTCTTATTGAAATCCCCATTATTGCATTTTGACTCTCGGTCTATAGCGGAACGAGTGGGAAATAAAAAGTTCCAATCGTCCGTCACCACCGGGGAGGAACGAAACTTTTGCCTCCCACTCGTGCCCAGTGGGGACGACGGGGCGGGGACAACCGAATAAAGGCTGGTTAGTTTTGGGGCTAAATTTAGAATTTTAAGAGCTATGTAGCCGGCTGTAAAGTCCTTGCACAGAAAGCAAAACCGCCTCGAGTTTTCAATAAATCTCTACCTACTTCAGTGTTATACAGCCATATTGGCTGCTTGGGCGGTTCGTGAGTTCGATCCCCATCAGTCAGAAACTTACCACCCAGTACCTAAACCAAGCGAAGACGTTTTCACGTCAAACAAACACAGGGAACAACCTTAATAAAATACATGGTTCTTGGAATTTCATTATATTTGAAAAAATATACAAAGAATTAATGTTATAATTAATTTGTTCTGTACAATTTAAACATATTTAATTAAGAATACTAATAAATGCGTTATAAAAAAGTGATTATTAAACCATTTTCAAATACATCATTAGGTATGCGACGAAATTATGAGAATACAACCCGTATCTATCTATTAGTTAGCTGTAAACAATGTTTAATTTAGAACTAGCATATTAGATATTATATACAACATTATAGAACAGTTAGTGCTTATTTATGATTATTTCGATATTTTAAAGTCCCGTTTGAGACTTACGGCACATCAGAGTAGTAAGAATTTACTTATATACTTGCTACTTTCAGATAACAGCTACTTCAGTAAAATCCACCATATTGTACGCTCGATGTTGGCATGCGTCGTGTTCTCTTAGTGTTGGTACCTATGGGTAGATAGGTACTTATACAAATAAAATCACAATACATTGTATTACAATATAACAGAGATAACTACTTACAGACAAACATATATTATGTAGTTGAATTTACTATAGCACTATAATTATCAAAAGTATCTTCATTTGAAAAACATCGATAGCTAAAAAAGACGACTACCTACTAATATTTTCGTCTTTGATCTGCACAATATTTTCTAGTAAAATTATGAAAAACAAATAGACTTTGTTGTATCTCATCGATATTTTGAGAAAATTCGTATATTTACTAACCATTTTATACTAACCAGCAGTCTTCCACTTATAATACTCGTAAATACGAAGTTTCATTTTCATATTTACGCTAAAATATTGACAAGATATAACAGAGCACATTGGACGTGACAAAATATCAATAAATTGCATGAACTTGATAAGCGGCCGTACATCTAGTGAAACACTGAACAAGTAGTATTTCGGGAGGTGTATTTTGTATCAATTGTTATTAGAAACGAGAATGCCATCTTCTTAAAACCTGATACAAGTTATAAATATTGATAACAGTGGTACAGATAGACACTAAAGCACAATTCATTAAGGCAGTAGTGTCTTCCTTCGATTGTCTATGGGACTCCGGATATTTTTGGACGAAATTTATTGTCAATATCGGATTTTTTGTTTCATATTTTCAGTCTTTGTAATCCGAATTTGAAATTGGATGGACTTCCATTGATGTTATGTGTATAAAATAAAATCCAGTATAAACACAGTCATGGTCTCTTCACTATATCGTACAAAGTTAAAATGGTCTAATAACGAATCCGTTTAAAAGTGATTAAGCATATACAAGTGCAACGCTTGTATATGAAAAGCTCACTTTTCTTTAGTTTACACAAGTTTTCCTCTTCAGTGTTATTTAATAATTATGTGTCTATACATTGTCGTCATAATACAACGAAATTTCGAACTTAACAAAGGAATGCAAGATTTTAGTAATGAAACAGCATCTATAAATAAGGCAGTTTATATCAATGATAACTAAGTCTACTGAGAGCGAAGACAGACTAATATGCGTTATAAGTACCTATGTTTAGTAAACTAGTGTTTTTTTTAACTGATTCTCTAGTATGATTTGTTTATGATTCGTGACTGGCGCTGAATACGAAGTCGACACATGTTTTGTATTTATAAGTAGATTCTTAATTATTATTTTCACCTTAATGCAAACGATTACACTTAGATATAATAATATCTAAGTGTATCAATACATATTAATAGACATTAATAAGGCCTCGTAGCGCTAATCAAATAATCATATTACACTGTCTCCACTCAACAGTACCTATCAACCAACTAAAATAAAAACATTCGTACGTAATTTATCGTTAAATAATTAAATCTAGTCAGGTATTCAAAGCTTAATTTATTAGCTAATTAGCTACACAAGGACCGAGTTCCAGTGCTGCAGTGTTCCGTTGAAAGACACAAAACAATTTACACAATATTTATCGGCTGTTTATATTACAACGGTGGAAACAAAATTAAAATGCTTTAATCATGACATCTCGCCTTCATATGAAATTTTTTCAGTTTTAAGTCGGTAGGTACATACCGCATAATGGCAATAAAAAATCTTAATTATTTTACCACCGTCATCATATAATTAAACTGTATTCAGCAAATAAATCAGACACGACATAATCACAGCCCAAACATAATAATAACGCTTACTGATGGTACACTGAGATCAGACACATTGGAGTTCTGTATATTTTTCATTTTGTCCCTCCCTAAACCGTTTAATGATACAACACCTAAGACAGTGCTCATGGTAATGCTTGCAAATGGACGCACCTGCATATACCTATGTTGTGTTTGCAGCCTCTCGTCTCGACAAGATGTTCAACCAAACGTTGTGCACTGCTGCGCCCGCGCCGCTGCCTTCTAGGTACTATATACATTCACGTGCAAAAAGATATACTATTAGCTAATAGTTAAAAAATCTATTCTCCTAGATTTTTAAATGAAATAGCATGACAGAATGATAATTGCACAATTGCTTTTCATTTCAATTGGTACTTCAGGAGACTGCCTGTAGGTACTCGTATGGACATCTTCTGCACGTGACTGTTGCAGCTAGTTTAGTTAGAACGATGACTACCTACTCGTAAATATTTCGAAATCCATTTATAAATCATAGAAGTAATAAAATCAGAACTTATGGCACACACGAGGATTTAGTCAGTATTACGACTACGCGCATCACTACTAGCTCACTTACATTGTTATGTTGAGTGGCATACGGCCATTCGAAGCTTTTATATCGCATACCCTTAGACACGGTGAACTATAAATCGATTTATTTGCTCTTCGGGTATGGAGTATCATGTTAAATAATTATTTAAATACCGTTATATCGCATCAAACCAACGATATTCTGATGCAGTTTAAAACTCTACTTATTCTTACATATAGACTGCCCGAGTTTATAATAAAACATATACAATAATTAACTAGGAACATAATATAAAATTGACAAAACTCCAACTCACGCAATAAATATATTTTGCAAGTTCACTGCAAGCAATAATTAGATGCCTACCGAGGCACAGCACGTGCGCATTATGTATAAAGTTTGTATAACTTCATTTTTTCTAACTTCTAATTAAATATTTATTATAACAATATTTGCCTAAATTATGAATTTTACGAAAATTAAATTCCTTATATTCTCAATTGCAAGTGAACTTGCAAAAAGCCAACCTACATACCTTAGTATACCTTTCAAAATAGCACCCCATTCTGATTACTATATATTTTTGAAACTGCGTTCAAAATGATAACAATTTATCGAGATTGGTCATTTTTAGAAAAAACACGCTCTACAAAAATGTTGCATGTAATTTTTTTTCAGATGCCTTTAATATTTAATTTTGTAACTAAGTTTCAAGTTAAATACGTGACATTTACCTAACTTCAGAGAGCTTAGTTTATAATTAATAGAAAGGCTTAAAGTTATATAACATTTAGATTCTATTCGCTACGTTATCTGTGTAGCGGTTCATGAGACACCGATCTCGTTACAGTGATTCAATGCCTAATGTGGCCAAACATATAATTATCTACCAATAAATACCTAATTCCAGTAGGTAAATGGCGTTTTTAATGTTTCTATTTGTTGGAGAAGCATGTGAAGCGCCTGTATTGATCAGAGTAGGACGCGCGCGGCGACGCGGCTCAGACGGCGGGCTGCGCAGGCACCGCCGGGTGCGTGGACAGGTGCGTGGACTCGCTGCGGCGCGGCGGCGCGGGCGGTGGCCGCTTCTTGATGGGCTTCGGCTCCTCCCGCCGTGGCGGGGGCTCCCCCCGACTGAATACGTTTTCATAGAAAGGATCCTCGACTCCCCCACCATAGTGCTCCTGAACCCACATTGACACGCTCGTCTCTTTATAGTCCTCCGACAAAGGGTATTCTCTAAAACCTAGAACCTCGTGTGGTGTAGTTGCAGGTTCCAATTTACATTTTTGTGCTACCTGCCATTTTTTTCTCATAACCCTTTGCAGATCTCGAAGGAACTCTTTCGGGGGATTACTGTTTGAATCTGCTAATTTCTTTGGCGACGATAACTTCGTGCTTTCATTTCGTTTCGGTGGTGGTGGCTTACGAGGTGATAACGGTGGTTGTTCCTTTAAATTGAATGATATTTTCTTAGTCTTTTTACTATCCGAGCAATTCGGTAGGTCATCAGCAAAATTCACTTTTTTCATGGAGCCTGTGCGTTCCTTAGATGGTTCAGCTGTAACTTTTCTCTGAATGGAGGGACTGCCATTACTTATTTTCTTTGTCTGAAGTTCGGCGAGACAAGCGCCGTATGCTACGTTTTGCTGACCATAGATACTTTTATCCGAATGTAGGGACGATGTTCGGGATGCTTCTGAGTGAACGCTATCGAGTGAGGGCTGGCGCGGGAACGTGCGGCTCTGTTCGGCACTACGCGCAGTGGCTCGCGACTGGCCAGCGCGGGCCGCCTGCTCAACCTGTTGCGCAGTGAGTTGGTTCACTATGTCGTGGACGCGTCCCGCAGCCGTGTGCGCTTCCATTGTATGTTCTGGAGGAGGTGGAGGAAGGCTGAGTTGTGAGCCGGTTAGGTCCTCGTTGGGCTCGAGCGGAGGCGGTGGCGGGGGCAGCGAGTCGAGACTCAGGGTGGAGCTGAACATGCCGTCCGGCACATCTTCGGTTGGAGGTGGAGGTGGGGGCAAGTCCTCTACGGTACTCACTGCTGGTGGTCTCTGTACTTTGTCGTAGATGGCGGTGTACCCGTATAAGGCGGAGCCGCTGTCGGAGCTGTTCCGGTACATGCTGTCGCGGGGAATACTCTCGTAGTGTCCGTAGGTCGGCGAGGGCGGGTCGTGGCGGACCGGGCTGCCAGTGCTGCTCAGGCGACTGCTCGTTGTGCTGCTAAATACACTTGTCTCTGCGGTATCTGTTGAATAAGAATACATTGTATCTCTTTGTTAAATTGTAAGATGTTGATTATCTCATGTTCCGTCGGCTCTGTACAAAACTTACCGATGGTGTGGTGTCGTTTGAGCGTGGAATCGTCGGTGCGCGCAGAGCGAGGACGCCTCGTCAGCGTGCCCGAGTCGCCGCCCCCCTCGTCCTCCACACCGCAGTCGCCGCCCTTCTCCACCATCTCTTTGAGCTGACGAGTCATCCAGGTTAACGGAATGTTGGGCTTCATCGAAGGTTTGCGTTTTATTGTACCTGGAGTTTTCAATTCACTTGTGTGAAAAAACAGTTTTACCAAAGTTTATTCGACGTGAAATGAGTGAAAAAATATGAAATGAGTGAAAATATATGAGGTCGATCAATAACCATAACTCAAACAATAATTAATTGAACATTCATAAATTGATCTGTGTTGCGGTGTTAGTAATAATATTTAATTACCCATGGGAAATTCGCAGTCGAAAGCACTTTCGGAAGCGGTGCCGCCGTCGGACAGACATCCGCTCGAACTGGACGACGATGCGCGGGAATGTCTGCACACGTTAATAGTTACAATCATTTTTGTTTGTAAACAAACCGTTGACACTTAGTAAATAAAGAAAAAATAAATAACATAAACTTGTTGGTTTATTAGAGAATAAAGCAGCAATAGCGACATTATTTACATCATCATCATCTGCCTAGCCTTTCCCCAACTATGTTGGGGTCGGCTTCCAGTCTATCTGACTGTAAGACTGGTTGTCAGATTTTCGGGCTTCTGACGACCCGTAACGACTGTCAAAGATCCACGAATGACAGCCGGGACCAACGGCTTAACGTGCTTTCCGAGGCACGGAGTGGTCTTGGTATGTAAAGATGGTCACCCATCCACGGACCAACCGCGGCAAGCGTAGCTTAACCCGATCGATCGACCTGTGCGGCTGATATTACTTATTTATATAGCCACAAGCCCATCAATAACAACATACAATTAACACAAAATATGGCACTCGCATTTCATTCCTGTGGAAAACATAACATAAACGCAAGCATTTTGAGAATAATCTGATAGAGACATTACGACAAAATGATAGATTTACAATGAACAATCGCTTAGATTTAAGAGGTAAATAAAATGGGTAAAAACAAAATGTAACAATTTAACATAATTTGTAATGGTTTTAGAATCAGGAAGTGATCACAAAAGACGTAACTACTGAACATAGTTTTCTTACACATTTGAAACGTTCCATTTTATAAAAGTTTGTGAGTGTTCACGTATGTGTGTACTGAAACCATTACAAATGTGCGCAGGTACAGAACGCGGCCGTGTATATGGCACATCAAGCTTTAGAAACAGACATGGGACAGGCATAGGTTACAGAGTGACAGAGACGACGTGCTACAAAACCGAACTATTTATACGAAGCATACTATTGTGTAGAATCAAGTTCTTTTACAGTATTTTTATATCACGAAGCGACGTGCGCTTTACATGTGGTAACCAAGTGGACAAAAATGCTGAGAATGTGTGCGTGAAGACGACTAGGGTCGGCACATAACATACACAAACACACACACACTTCCGACATCGCCATTCTCTCGGACGGTACCGAGAGCTCCTGTGCTTACACACACATTCACAGTGTGTTTGTAGACTTGGTAACCACAAGTAAAGCGCGCGTCGCTTCGTGAGATAAAATACTATAACAACAGACTTCTGCGCTCTGTGCAAGCTCTAGGAAGAGGTGAAGAGCGGAATTTTGGGGGTCTGTCTCATGTTGACGTTGAAAAAGTGCTGATTAGCCTAATTTTAATAAATTACTTTTGATTTTTTTGATGTGCCCTATTCATGGCCTGTTACATTTAGCGACATGGGTAGGATACCAACCTGCCGCTACTGATATCCGAGTTGGCCACGCTGGCATTGCTTGACGTGGACTGTGCTGGGCTATTGATGCCTAGTGCCGGTAAGCCGTTCGTCTTTGTTGGTATAGAAGTGATCTGTAAAAGAAATAATGTGTTAATCTTGCACATGACAAGTTGACCAGTTTTCCAATGAAACTTTGGAAGTCATATTATAACTAAAGTAATAGTCCATAGACCGAATTTCACCCATGGCGACCAATTTCAGCGGAGACCAGCCTTCGGCGCGGGAGATATTATATTATATAGTACACAAGCGTGTTCGCAGACACAGATGAGCTCTCTCTTCCGTCCGATGGGACGGCAAGCCGACTCGACCGGACAGAGATACGGCGCAACGCCAACGGCTTAACGTGTTTTCCGAGGCACGGGGATGTCACACCGCCAAGTTCCAAACTCCGGGCTGTTACTAAACAGCTCCTAATGGAAAACCCCAATAATACTCGGGCAAAGTTTTATTATTAACTACCAATGTAATTAAAGCCCATTTTAAATAGAACTCTCATACTTAGTATTTCGTTTGGAAATAATAACAGAAATGGACAGACTGTTTAAATATTTGATACTTACTGAACATGATCGGGCATGGGCGAGGTGGTCTAAATCCTCTTGGGTGAGCTCTTCCACTAACGAACGATAGTTCTCTAGCAACTGCCTTCCATGCTGTAAAAATACGAGGGAATAAACACATGCTACATAACAAGCAAATTATAAGTATTAACTTATTAGTTACATACATTAGCAATACTTATTAGCATTACTTATTAGCAATGTTACCATGTGCAAATTGATTATGGTCGATTGGTGCCATCGACCATAGAGATGTAAAAGACAAAACTTATTTCTTATATTTATGCCATCGACCATTCAGCTTTATCAATCATTGATTTGTATGTAAGTATATAAATGAAATGTATGTACGCGCATAACTTCCGAACAACTGCACCAAATGGGATAATTCTTTTTTTGTTGTGTTCGGTACTGCCAGGAGGTTTGTATGAAAGAAAATATCGTAAATTCGAAAAATAAATTGCACCCGTGCGAAGCTGGGGCGGGCTGCTACGCTAGTAATCTATATATAATAATATATGACATTTTCCCATTCAGCTGTGATATTCTCTATGGCTGTTTAGAATTAAAATTCTAGTTCCAAATGTTTGAACTGTACATAATATATGACATTTTTATTGACTAATTCAACATTTGGCTTTTCATAAAAAATAATTAACTAATCCCTCAGGATTACCTGACTATTTTTTATTTTAAATCATAATGGGGCATCGGAGCTGAAGTGGAAAATTGTCAACTAACTTCTGGAGGCCACTGCCGTTTTGGTCCTTCACATACTTACATAAAAAATAGGAGTAGATACTATTAAGCATGTACTAGGTACTGTCTCATGGTGCACCGCGGCCAGTTCCATTTTTTTTTTAGGAAATATCTACATCCATGCACACGTGATATTTTATGAGGAACAAGTTCGAAAAAGGATTGCTGGCATTTTTTTATAATATGCCTTCTCTCGTCTTTAGTCACTTTTGACATTGGGATTACACCGTTAATGACTCGGGCTTAAATGATTATGTATTATTGTCGTTATCGTTTTGAGTAACAGAATCACTTAATCAGCCTATAATGTTCCCACTGTTGGGACACAGGCCTCCTCTATGTGAGAGGGAGTGGGCGGAAATCCACCACGCAGGCCCAGTGCGGGTTGGTAGATGTCACATGCCTTCGAATTTTTTGGTTGATGTTTTTCTTTACCATTTTGGGAGCAGTGGTGATGAAATAATTTACACAATTATATCGTGTCTGGGTTCGAACCTACGACCTACAAATCGTAAGTCACGGCCGCTACCACTGGGCCACCACTGCTCTAATCTTTCTCGTTTTGATAAATTTCTTTCTGGTAGGGATAGGTACATAATTTTTGAATTTATTCGGTGAGATATGGATTTTTAAATTTTGTGAAACTGGCATGCGTCTGACAGTCTTATAATGCGCCTGTGTAAAGGTTGAAGCAGGTTCAGATAATTTACTTACAATATTAAACGATAGTATTCTTGCCCGTACCTTTGCTATGCGCATCGCGGTCACCCATCTCTCGAGAGTTCGCTGATCATCAGCGCACAGGAACTTAATAAACTTAACACTCTTTGGTTGCTGCAGCTTCGGGTGTTTGATAGCGAAGCAGTGGTCGGTTGGCGACTTGTACTTCTTCTTCCAGTTCAACCCTATGTAAACTTCGTTAGTGTCAAACGTCGCTAGACACACCAGCTCTTTCAGCGTTTTCACCTTATCCTTTGGCGAGTAGTATAGTCCTAGATAATAAAAATTGAAAAGTAATTAAAGAAGAATGTTATTTAATACTAGAAGACATGTGATTCGCTTTGGCTTATTCGCTTTGCTTATAAAAGACGTAGGGGGTGTGGCCACACAGCGCAGGTTGTCGTATTAGTTACTAACCAGACGGTCGCAAAACGCAGTATATTTTCTTCCATCCTTTTTTGGCATCGTTTTTGAGATAGAGAGGTCCCTCCATCGGAGGCACTGGATGGCCTGACACGGACGGTATCGTGCTCGTAGTTCCTCCACTCTGTCCGAAAAACTCTTCTATGATTACTTGTCTCGAATGCTCGTCATGTTCGCTGGACCAACCTTAACATTTGCAATTAAATATTAGTAATAGTTCATTTGTAATCTTAATAAGTATGCTTACATCAGGTTGCAGTCGCATCGTGAATTTACCTCTGTCGTCTTCTGTCAACAGGAACTTTTCTGGTGTTTGGAACAGAGTTATTTTATCAGGTCGCTCGGCGAATAGGATTTTGTTTTTTGATTCTCTCGTCCATAACATTAAATTGTCGACTAGCATCTCATGATCTTCGTAAACTCGTTCTACAATTAAAGATAAATCTGAATTAGGTAACTGTTTAACTATATCAATATGAAAAATTACAAGTCTGCGATCTCCTTACCCATATGGAGGTCAGGCAGGTGTTCAACAATGGCCCACTTTGGTTCCATAGTGACGTGGTTCTTGTCTGCCAGTAGTCGGGCCACGTATCCACAAGTCATCTTTTCGTCGACCAGCAGACTCTTGGAAGACCCATCCATTGAGAAGGCTTTGATGAAGAGTTTCTTGATGTTAGCTTCGCGCATTCTTTCCAACGCTAACTTTATTTTATCAGCTTTTAGTTGGAAACTTACGTCCTAAAAATGTCACAACGAAAAGTTATACAGACTGGTTATTACAGATGGGGCAGTAAGGGCAGAACCCTTCGCTGCCTATATTGCCCCATATAAAATTGTCAATACGTATAAATTGATAAATAAGGTTTTGAAAACAAAGAATGAATAGAATTTACCTTCTGAGATTGATGGAGATTCAGTTTTAACGATTTGCATTTCGTGCTAGTGCTACTGGACGCAGAAGATTCGCTGGACAGCATGGAAACCTTTAAAAAAACAGTTCGAATGTACCTAATTAATTGAGAGGATGCAGGAGCCTCCACGAGAATACTAAGCGTTCGCCTGGCAGATCGTGAGCAATCAGCCGCGCAACCGACCTGCTGACTGGCTGGCCGGACATTTTACAGCTAATATTCTCGTATCTTATGCCAGTACACCAAAGAAGAACCAGTTACTACTCCAAAACCATCAATTAAAACAAGAACCTATTTCCCTTTTAAACATTTGTTTACTGTTGGTAGCTTGAGGGATGAAATCGAAAAACCCGTTGTTGGTTATTAGGAATTTAGGATTCTTTTAGAAGCAAATATTTTGAACAGCTTGATGGGTACGTTTTAGATTTAAGATCCTAGCGTTATTTAGTTTTTGGTAAAAATTCTTCAAAATGTACCTAGTTGGTAACTTACAGTGTCGCTAAAGGCCGAGTCATTGTCGGGGGAGTCGGTGCGAGCGATGCTGGATGCGCCGTCTGCGCACTCTTTATCTTGCCTCTGTGAGCCTTCGGCACCGCCATCAGCCCTGGACTTTGATACCGATGACAATGCTGAAAGATAAACAGGAAATTATGATATTAGGATGTCTTGTAATTTTGACGTTCGAAAAGTGATGATTCAACCTAATTTGAATAAAACTTTTGATTTTATGATTATGATAATTTTTATCATAATAAACATTGGAAGATTTTTGGGTGAAATTAATTAATACGTTTGACGTGTCATGTCGGCGAAGTTTCACCAATCAGTTTAATTTAACTCCAATATCATGGCCTAAAATATTTCATGCAAATAATATAACGGGTACTTGGGTTACCTGAAGACACCCTGGATATCTCTTCATCGTACTCGGAGTCTAGGGCACAGAGCTCCCCCAGTATGGCATCCAGGTCAGCATCCTGCGTCTCTTCCAGGTTTGCCATCGAAAACCTATACGTGTCGATGCGAGGCGCCACGATCTCTAGCGGCCTCAACGCAGAGGTTCCATCACTCGACGAGTTCAAGCCCTGAAATTAAAATAACAGAAACTCAATTAGTATACCTACACCGTACCTAAATCATTCGTAAAACTATTCGCAATTATTCCTACAACACCTATTATAGTCTTAGTAACTAATCCAACACCTTAAATGCCGCGACAGGACGCCATGAATACAAATGATGGACCCTATACATGTCCCTATATGTCCAGGAATTAATTATTATCAACGCATATACAAGTTGACATCCCAAATCATAGTTGGGAATGCATTGTCTTCAAACAATGAACTTGGTAAGTTTCAATGTCTGTCCTATTGTGTCAACAGTTAATTATTATTGATACCAGTGATATTTATATAACATGAGATTACACAGTCATGTATTGTGTAAGTATCTCAATAGAATTGTCATCTCTTGAGAGTCGTCAAGTACGTATATTGTTCGATGGCAGCACAACTTCACGATTTAATTTTAAAGCTGACCCGTTAGCTAAGTATCAATTTATTAATTTGTAAGTACCTATTCATTGGCTAAACATCATGCCCATAAACAAAACGATGACTCTATTTATATTATATTTTGAACCAAGTTTATGTCATAAAATAAACATTTAAGTAAACAATTGAAGTCTTGTTTATCAGCAGACTCATTAGTCACCACGTACCGTCGCCGTCGATGTCATATCCAAACTTTGTTCAAAGCTTTTATTTTCTGTGGGAGAGTTGTTCACGCTTCTTGCTTTCCCGCTTGCTAATCGGAAACTTCTGTTGAGAGTTGACAGAAACCCTCCGCGCTGCCACTTACTCGATTCGTTTAGTTGCACATCCATCATTACGTCTACATCGCAACGTGCAATGACTCACAAACCAACACTTCACACTATTAGCAAAGCGTGCCAAAAGCCGGCGCTATGTCGCGCGGGACATGCTCCCGAACTATAAGTGCGTCCGTATGGATACGGCTTATGGACGGAACCGACTTAAATAAAACGCAGTCCAATTAATAGCATTCTGCACTTTTGTATAAGTAATAAGTTAAGTCAGATGTAAGTATGCACTTATAATGATTGGTATGTATGGAAACGAGTTTGTTATTTCAACGGGGCACAGAACACGGAGCCTGCGCGGGACTGCACCACAACTTTACCGCACTACAGTTAGGTATGATATCGCTCACAGAGTAGTGACCTCGCCCGTTCACTTCTCCAAAAACAAACTTTTCGCGCCAGCTATGATACGTGTTTGGTAAAATCACAGAACAAAGAGCACTAACGAGGAACCAAAAACGCGTTCGACGTCCGCGGGCACAAACCACAACTAGGCAGCGTAGAGCAAAGTGAAGTGAGTAGTATTACAAAATGAAGCATGAGCGCTCGCTGAGTCGGCCGGTCGCGGCAGGCACAGCGCAGGGGGGAGGCAAGCAGACAAGCGGCAACCGTGTTTTGTGACTTGCGCACGTGTGCGCGGGCCGCTACGCTACGTTGTTTGATTCCAGAATGAGTGGCCGAGGCTGGCACGCTGGTGTGCGTGCGCCCTCGCGCCGCACGCGGGGGCTGGCTCGACGCGCTGCCACACTGCCGATGCCGCTCAGCCTACACCATAGATAGGTATACATTTCTATGGCCTACACTCACTCACGCATTACTAACTAAATTATCAGGTTCTGATAATCACCTCAAAATAAATATTATATAGTGAAAAAATTAGGTAGGTAGGTATTTGTTTCAGTTTTCTTCCATATTTTATGAGACCCCAAAAATATTGTATAAGTCCAAGTAAAATATTGTATCGTACAGTTAAAAAAAAAAAAAACTATCTTATGATCATAATTGGGTAAATAATTGTATCAGTTTCTCAATAAGAATATATACTATAATATTTATAGTAAGAAAGTATATTAAATTGGCACGTAAAAATGAAAGAAGAAATCGGCAGAATGACCTAGTTTTATTTGTCCTACTTTTGTCCGCACCCCGCCGCACAGTATACCCACTACCTAAAAAAAAGTGTAACTTTTCCCAAAAATATGTTCAACATAATATTCGAAGAATAAAATAAATGTATCACAATAATGAGTAGGTATTCATAAATATGTATTAATATTGAGTGAGAGAGGTTTGCGGTTGCACACTACTCGGCTTACCCCTACTCGTACAATTATTATCCACACAATTTTTAATGTCAATTTCGGTAATCGCTTAAAGCAAATTTCAAAATTATATCTTTAGGCAGAGAAGTTATAATGAGTTTTGTGAATTCGACGAGACTATACCCGAAGTTGTATGAAAAAGATGGACAAAAAATGGGAAACAGGTGCTGCGCTGGAAACACCTGCTCGTGCTCAGCCGATACACGACAGATGTGCACGATCCACTTTTATCGATCTCTGACTTACTGTACACAGAAATATGCGAATAATAAGTTCAGCATATATTCCATATTGCTCAAATTAGCCTGCGCGTGTTATTAGAGTCCACATGGTTTTAAATAACGAAGAGAGGTCATCGATATCATCTATGTAAAAAGTTACATAGCACATAGGTAAAATTTATTTAGAGAAATGTAACTATTTACACTAGATACTAAATTAAATGACAAACTAACTATACAAATAAATACAAAAAACAAAGGACACTTAGTCGAAGTACGTCCGCATCGCTGTCATCCGGAAACGTGCCCAGAAGACTGGCAGCATTGCCACGTTGAATGGTAATGCTAATTGTTTACCCAGCCATCTCTCTGGTCACGTGAAGTGTCGAAAGGAGACGCGCACTCGGGCCCCATGACCCGAGCGTTTCGACCCCAAACGGCTCAAAGCTGTAGTTGCCCATAAGGTTACAGTAGGTATAAGATAACATTGAACAATATATATTAAAATCAGAAAATGTAAGCGATAAGGCCGCCCTTTGTATGTTTTGTAGTGATAATCGTATTTTTGTTATGTATTTCCTGGCGTACAGTCTATATCTACATATATGTCTATATATAAATAAATTAAAGTCGGGTTAGTTACACCATTTATAACTCGGGAACGGCTGGAACGATTTTTATGATATTTGATTTGTTGGATTTAGCTCAACCTCGACTAGCTGAATAACTGTTAAAACATGGGAAAAACTCACGAAAAAAAAACATAATTCATAATCTGAGGCGGTACGAAGTTCGCGGGGTCAGCTATATCTTCTAATATATAAAAATTTCGTGTCACAGTGATTGTTGTCGAACTCTTCCGAAACGGCTTGACCGATTTTTACCCCTAGTGATAAGGGGGCCACCCTTATCACTAGGCGTGAAAATCGGTCTCTCCAGATTTTTTTTGGAATCGAAACTTACGCGGGTGAAACCGCGGGACGCAGCTAGTATCTATATTAAAACAAAGTCGGCTTAGTTACACCATTTATAATTCAAGAACGGCTGGACCGATTTTTATGATCTTCGATTTGTTGGATTTGTCTCCGCCCCAAATAGCAGGAAAAATCCACGAAAAAAAGAATTCTGAGGCGGTACGAAGTTCGCCGGGGTCAGCTAGTACCTAAAGTAGGTATATATAAATAAATAAATATAGGTAGCATTTTCTGATTTCGATATATCTTTTTCTTAGTTTTACAACACAAGGCATACACATTAGGAACACGAGTTATATAAAACATAATGAAGTGAGCTAAACAACATTCACAGTTGGACACCCCAAATGATGCATTCTAAATGGGCGCACATCTGTCGCATTGCTAACGAAGAGTTGTCACAACTTAATCTGTGCCGGAACGACTTGCAATTATTATTAATAAGTATTGGCGACACTATTCAATGGGGGAGCTTTATCAAATATGATGCAAAAGAAACAGTAATCATGTCACGAAAAGGTTATTAAAGAAACAGCTAAAGGTCTGTTGAAAATCAAGTTATCGTATGTTCGCAGCCGAGATGTTAACGCAAGCCGCAATAAGTTCGACGAGGCGATGCAAAATCATGGTAAAAGCGCATATGCGCGCGCACCTGTCCCGCGTTGCGCCCGCGCCGGCTGCAAGCCACACGTGCTCTTGTGATCCAGCATCAATCATCCCTTTTAAACTCAAGCAGCCTCTCCGTTTTTATTTATTTAATTAATGAAGGTATACTTATCTTTCGACTAAAATACGATTCCGAGTTTAGGCGAGATGCTTCTATTTATGGCGCACGATTGGCTTCAGTTAGGCAACGTGGCGTTTTTCAAAGAGTACCAGTGAAATATTATGTTACCTGTTGGTAATGCGATGTTAGGACGTGAAGATGTTAATTTTTAATGGAAATAGACGGGCAAGGCTTGGAGTTTCTTTCTACGGTAAGTTAGCCTACTTGCCCAAGAACTCTTTGAACACCGTAAGGCTTTGAGAAGTTACTAGTACCTAGTATTGAGTCCCGACGTGTCCCTTAAGCCCAACGCTGATGTAAAAATAGGAGTTGGTGTGATTTGCTTACCGCAGTGAGCACGGTGAGCTCGCCGAGCCACTCGTTGAGCAAGGCTTCGGGGTCGTCGGCGGCGGCGCCCGCGCCTTGTTCCTCTACCAACGCCATCTGGAAACAATAATTTAATTTTAACATTCATAAATGAAGCGCAAAATCACCTACTGTTAAACCAAGCTCTCCATAATATAAAATTTTATTAACTCTGGGACAAAGACTAAATAAATGACGAAAATACGACCCAAAGAAAACGTTAATACACAATTTCCCTTTCATTCAGGCCAGAATAAGTCCACATATTTAATGGATAACTTTTATTGAACTTACATTTATAATACCTACTCTTATGTCTAGCTGATGCACAGCGGCCAGCACAGATTTCTTTCTGAATCTGTAAAATAATTAATTTCATCCGCAAGCCGTTTACAACGGCTAACAACTTGCAAAACTCCGCGATACGAGTTGCAGCCGCCTTTCAAGATATTATATTCTGAGAAATTATATCTTCCTTAGCTAGGTTCGACATTTTGCCGAGGTAGTTGCGAAGACTTGAAACTATTTCGTTGTCTGAAGCACACAATATTTCACGATTATCTTCAATTTTCTTTTCTCTCTTTAGAAAGTAATAACGTGTTTCAAAAATAAAAGTTTGTAGCTCTCCGTCTACTCGAACATATTGTCATACAAGTCTACAAACCAAAGCCTGTATCGAAAGCCTGCACCTGTATCGAAGCTAAATTCTAACCTGAGTCGCTGAGGCGCTGGGACCCTTTATTTCGGAACGGATTACACTTTCGTTCCTGTTAGGGGCATTAGACAAAAGCTAGCTGGCATTTATCATTAAATTGTAAACAATCGGCTGCCATTCGTATTGTCCCGGCCTCCCGGGCATCTACTCTCCATTTAGTCGGAACTGTACCTGTTTACTCTATTGTGTGAAGTGCTATTAGTTAGCGGATTAAAGTTTAGCTTGAAAAGTTAGTCTGCCAGCTATAGTTGCTAAGTAGTAAGTAGCAACGAATAAGTACTTAGTTGTTACTGCTTTGTTTTGAAGCATGAGCAAAGTTCGCACTAAGCGCTCATTGGAATATGTACTTAGTAATAAACGATTTAATAGCATGTTTATTATGTATAAATGGTAAATGAGTGTTAGGTAATAGCACGGATATCGAGGTAATAGTAACAAAATTATTTTTGACTATTATTGCATTTAAATCTTAATTAAATTTGTACTGTACAGAAAGGTACATAAAAACGTAAGCTAAGCGCACATTCAAATTGCGCCAAAGCGGGATGCAGCGCAACGCATTGGCGGATCGCTCGCCAGGTGTATTTTTGCGGCCGCTTATTGCGTTGTGGTCTGCCTGTGGTTTGCAATGGTTCTGATCTTCATATAAAATGAAGGAGAATTTTTGCAATATGCGTTGTCCACACTTGCTATAATGTGCTGATTTGTATAGGTATTTTAAGTAACTGCACTAACTCTGATCACGGACCCAAAAATCATGCTTTTTTCGTTTTTTCATCTATAAGCATCGATACGTCTGCGAAGTTTTGCCATCTAATTTAACTTAACCTTGAATAATTACAACGTTCGCTAGTTGCACAGTATCGAAACACATCGTCTACGCAGAAATAAGCGTCTTCGACGCAGCTGCTACGCAGTGCTACTCGGTTTTTACACAGCGCTACGCAGCTTTTACACAGAGCTACGAGCCTCCTACGCCACTGCTACGCAGTGCTACGCGCGTCTCACGTAGCGTCTACGCTACGCTACCCGACTTCTACGCCGCTCCCTACGCCACATCGACTCAGCAATACACCCACTAATACCGAGTTCATACAGTTCGATTTTAGGTGATCAACTGCTAAGTCGAAAGCGAGTTGAACCGTCTGAACAGACTTCCAATCAAATTGAATTTCAATTTCGAGTTTTTTTGTAAAGTTGTTCAACTAAAATCGAACTGTGTGAACCCGGTATGAAGTACGTCTACGCAGCGGCACCAAAAACGACACTAAAGAATTATCCAATCTATAATGTAATGGTGGCTCTTTTTGTAATTAGGGGCAATAATTTCTTATTGTGCATAAACATAAGATACATCTGTAGATTTCTGTCTCAGTCTGCCTGCGACTTCGTCCGCGTGAAATTTCACCCTCCCCCCATTCACCCTCTTATGGGTGGAATTTCGAAAAACCCTTTCTTAGTGGATACCTACTCTTCACAAAGATCACACCCTCCAAATTTCATGTCTCTGGGACCAGCGGTTTAGGCTGTGCATTGATATATCAGTCAGTCAGGACTTTGAATTTTATATAAATAGATTATGGTCCCGGTACGAAATTAAACTTTATGTAAGTAAACACGAAGTTATTATCTACAAAGCGAATCAAGAATAACAGAAAGAGTGTAAGTGGAGCGCTCGTGGGCCGCTGCTCGCCCTAGCGCATTATGTTTTTGTTGTCCTAACTTCCATAACCGGGAAGGAAAGTTGGATTGATGTAACATTTTACGTAATGATACTTACAACAATAACACATAAAAGAGATATTTTCGTAACTTCACTACAATAGAGTATCAAGACGGTGTCGTGACTACCCACAGCTACTTATAAAAACTGCAGTTCAGCATCAGTACGGTCTTAGAGCGAAGCCACACGATGCGTTGCTGGCGCGTTGCGATCCTGAGCGGACACGCTGCGTCATCGTCGTCAATAACTCATACAAACCACAGTGACATGCCACACGGAGCGTTGCGACGTTGTGCGGCAACGCAACCCATGCTCAACGGATAAGGGGACTAGAGAGAAGAAGCGGGAAGGGGTATTGTGGTGCGACGCCGAGCATCGGAGCGGCATCGCAGTGGAACGCAGTGTTGCTTGTACTATGTAAAAAACTGACACACCTCACACACCCAATACCGAGACGCTACGACGTCGTAGTACGAGACGTTGCGTTGTGACACCAAATTGCACGTGTGGCAGTCAGTCCATTGAAATCATAGCGGTGCGACGACGCAACGCACTGGCAACGCCCGTGTGGCCTGACTCTTAATTCTTATAAAAATGATGTTTGTACATTTACCTCCGCTTTCAGACGTCAGTTCTATTTACCATAGAAAAGGAAGTCCTTAAGAAAGACTTCGTAAAGAAATCTCAAGTCTGAAATGAGGAGCATCAGTCGCCGTGATTCATTTTTATATTTAGTTACAAAAGGTTTTCATTTACAGTCCAGGTTTTGTTCAGTTTAATTATTCTGGCATGAAATACGTACCCTACGTTTCAATACAGAATAATTTATTAAATATTGTGGGAGGGAGGAAAGGGGGTTTATTAGTATGGCAATTACACCGCGTGTAGACTTAATAATGTGGTGTAAAATATCGCCTGGCATCAAAATTCACGATTCAATTGATCAATAGTGTCGACCGGTAGAGTGTTTATTTACTAGCGTACCGTCTATTACACGTCGCTTCCTCATCAATATTATTTTGTCAGTTAGATACACGAATAATGTTGTTTATATTGTCGGAGGTAGGTAACAGTATCTACCTCCGACAATATAAACAAAATTATTAGTAACCGTACTGTGCAGTACTTTAACGTTATAGACTAACCTCCTTATTCATAAAACCTATCAAACCTATTTTAGTTAAAATGGGGTTTGTCTCTTTCTTACACACAGAAATGACAACGTGACAGATAAAGACAAACGTTCTATAAACCTATTTTAGCTAAAATAGAGATAAGATAGGATTATGAATAAGGGGGTTAGTATTTCCATTGAATAATGTTGCTTCTGGGAGACCAGCTAGACCGATTCGCTACCGTAAAGAGACACAAGCACCAAGAATCCGGCTCGAAGGACAAGGTTAAGGCAATAGCCTTACTCAACTTAATCGATGATGATAAATATTGCCTTGTAAATTATTTGGTATCAGGTTCGGTATTAGCCATATACAAGTTTATGTGCTGTCATAGTATTAGCGTAATGAATAGAGCGAGCTTTCTCCTTAAATATATAGTCGCACTAACTTAGGGGAAAGTGTAGCAATTGTAAAGATAAATTAATGCGTCAATTTGACGCGAGTGGTCGTCAATAAACAGAGATGCGGGTCGGTCCAACTCACTGATATTATACTAACACTACACGGCTGAAATAGTCCAAAAACATTGGTACATTTGTACATAACTCACGCTGGGTAACAGTGTTGACACTTCCCGTGATCCAAGGGCTGGCTTTTACCTTGACCAAAGGATACACGTCGATGATGCGGAGGAATATTTCGACGCCATATTTTACTTTGTTTATAGTCTTTGTTAGCTCAGAATACATATAGTTTTTTAAACAAATTGTACAAAAGTGAAATCAAAAAAATACAATAGAAACGTCAGAAAACCTCCTCTAGGTACCTATGTTTAAGCTTCATACAAGAATGCCAGTAACCACGCGCAAAAAGACACAAATCATTTACAGCAAAGATACTTTTTTTTAATAATACCTAGGTATATGAAGGAATATGTAAATAACCATATGTTTCACGAATGAATTTAATTACATCTGCTACGATGCGAGTTACGACTTTTTATTGTTTTTTTTTTCATCCTTCAAGTTCCACCTGTTGGGCCGCGGACTGAACAGCTTGACAATCGTGTTTTTTTTTGTATTCTCGAAAAAAATTAAGTTAACTTTTTATTTGTGGATACACATATTTTTTTGCTTTAGGTAGGTTAACTCAAATTGACTACCAATTAAACTCTGTGAATCTTTGATGGTCGTATGACCATAATATAAATACGAACATACAACAACAACATATGAATATAAGCACGGCAAATTGATGAATGTGTATTACGTAATATACAATCTGCTATCCAATTAATTTCGCTAACTTTACAAGGTAGATTGCGTATGTACATAACTGAGGTTAGGGGTGGCTCTGATTATTTTGTGAGATCGGGTAGACCTCGAGAAAAAACAGTAGAACCATCAGTCGCACCAGTAACAGGGTGTCGGTGATGTGGTCTACCACCCCTCCCTCCCTCGACCATCGTATTCACCGTCGCCTCAGACTACCGTATTAAGTTACCGAATAATTTCGTTATTGCAACTAACAAAGCAGTGCAAGGGCCCGGCCGCAATCATTACAGGGAAATTGACACGTAGGGGAAGTCAAACTGACCGTGAATATTTGCAAGCCACATGATACAAAAACGCTTGGCACTTCGAATGTTATAAGAGTGCATCATGGTAACCCCTATGTACAACATCTAAAATCTCAGGGATCGATCGAATGTGTAGGTGGTTTAATCCACCCATCTACCTATAAGCTTTGAACCCTTCCCCCTAACACCGCAAATATTTTTCTCGCCTCAGCCCTACCTTTACCGGTCTATAATTATTTTTGACAACAACCCTACCTCTGAATCAGTCAGAAATGGCTCATTGGGTTCTAAAACGTTGTTATAGTGGTGTGCGTACATACACCGTCACACACCATCACGCCCACTCACACCTTACAAGCCCAACAAAATGTTAACTATTAATAATTTTCATTAATCCATGTCTAGAATTTAACAAGTGTAATTAATTGTTTAATTTTTCTCAATCTTGTCTTTAATAATATCCTCAAAATGTAAGGTACGAGTAAATATAACTTTGTTAAACGTACTACTGAGCCTCAAGATACAAGCGACGACGCTTAGTTTGTGGCTCACCAGATTCGCTAAATAGTATTTTTACTCTTTAACTAATACACTTTATTAATCTCGTATATAGGTACCTACTTATAGTTGATTTACAATCAAGTGCATCAGTACGCAATGATCCCTGATGACTAAAAACAAGTGCATCACTACGCAATGATCCCTGATGACTAAAAACAACACATGACATAACATCATGCCTGTATTTCCCCGAAGGGTTAGACAGAGGTGCACCTTAGTACTCGCACATTTCCAAAAACAAGTAAGTATTTTGCCATAATTTTAAAATTCTTGCCGTTAGTTTTGGTTTATTATTATGTGTGATCACTTATTTGTGAGATTGCTGGTAAACTTATAATTGGCGACTGTGTAATACAGAGGCTATTGTGATCCCTGTTGCCTGTTGGTGTACCTTAATAAATAAATACTCATAAATAAGTATGTAGGATATAGGCAATACTCATATAATTATATTATTACCTTTTTGTATACCGGTATTACTTATCGCGGACAGACTTGTTGATTGGGGTAGTTTGAGAAAAATCTAATAACGAAATTCAAAAAAGAACTTATTACAATGGTAATAAGTTCTTTTTTGAATGCGGATAGACAGAAAGTGAGAATGGGAAAACATGTTCTATACAACTTCTGCCTAACCTTTCGAGGGAAACACCCGTGAGGTTAATATGTTAAAATATAAGTTACCATTAGCACACACACGAAACTCCCTTGATATTAGGATTACTTGTCACTGTTTACCTTGACCTAATGTAACTATATCATTCAAATAGTTATGAGTATTTATATATATATTATTATATATATACCTACCTAGCTAGTAGCTAGCTTCTTATGTACTTACATAATAATATTTTCGCATAGCTCTTTCAAACCTTCGTAATTGGAGAGGCACCATAAAAAAGAAGATTTAAAACGGACACGTGAGTATAATAGGCAAGTGATGATGAATAATCAACTACCTAATGTACCAATGTAGGTACCTAAGACCGCTGAGAAACAGCAAAGTCCAGGCAATAAATGCTTGGAATTGAACTTTTGTAATATACAAATACTCCTAATCAATAAAGATTGCGCTGGATGAAACCAATTACCTTGAAGCATTCAAATGCCGCCTTTGTCGATATTCCACGGTTCGGTACGGCACAGGAAAGTCCTCGATACGCGGCCCGACCAACCGGGAAAGTTTTAAAGTGAACAAACAATACAATCCAATTTCTTCAATGCTGCACTTAGCTCCGCCGGGCCTGCACAGTAATATGTTCAACAATAAACGCGAACCGTTCTGCGATTCGTTTCGCTCACAATCGCTTGCGAGCGACCAGTCTAAAGTGCGAACCACATAAATGATATTGCGGTATAACATGCGTACTGGTTGACCACCACTAAATGAATGAATACTCTATGAGGTCGTGTGAGTGACGCGAGCTATGATCATTATACTAAAAACGTGTGTTACGTCATTTATATCAAACAGAAACACGCTCAAGGGAAAAGTAAGAAATACATCGCAGAAACAAGTTCTCGGTCACATCTCTTATCGGTTATCATTCCTGGCTATGAATACAATGTGCTAGTTGTTGTACTACTGGAATAGTGTTGAAAGAAATGAGTAGGTAACATTCTTCACTAGTAGTAACTTGTAGGACAATGATAGATTGTTACATATAACAATATCTACTTAGCTACCATTTCGTAAACAGACGTTTCAGCGTTCATTGTATCGTCGGAAGGACTATTCATTGATAGTCCTAATATTTTGGGTTAAATTGTAAAACCTAACATTTTATAAATTTTATTTATAGTGTTGCTAAAATCTCTGCCCACGGTCTCACCTTGTTTACACCAGCAGCGAGTCGATGACTGTTCTTCCGTTGAAGCTGGTTCATAGCATGAATCATATCGCATCACAATCATTGTTTGTACAACCGGATTAGTTTATCGCCGCCGCATAAACAAAACTTAAACATATTACGAAATCTCTATCTATGGTAGGTATAGGTAGGAGACGCGCCGCCAAACCTGTCTTAGCCTTTTATTTAAAGTTATAGCCCGTTAAAGTGTGTTTCCGTATTACAAAAATCTATACAGGAAAATTATATCCTTAAAGTAATTATTTCTACATCTAATACAATTGGCACAATGTATATACAACATATAAGATAACAGTAGATTTAATAGTACTTGTCGAGCTCAAGCCGAATAGGTTTTAGGGTTCCGTACCCAAAGAGTGCCAACGCGAACCTATAACTAAGGCTCCACTGTCCGTCCGTCTGTCTGTCACATCACAGGGCTGTTTCTTTTGAATCGTAATAGGTAGATAATGTTCACAGAGTGACTACTATGACCGCTGTAACAACTAATAATGAAACTAAAATTAAGTTAAAATAATTAAAGGTAAGATTATCATACATGAAATGTGTTTAAAAAATATATCTTGTGTTAAATATACCGTCAACTACTGCACCGCCTGCACCGCCACGAACCCATACCATCGTACATGATGGTATGGGTTCCCTTCGTGTCGGCCAGTTTTTATTTTAGCCAAATTACGAATTCTTATTCGCTTTACAGGAAGGCCTGCCTTATGACACTACTATAATGCTTTGACTGCCATGAATATGACTGTTATAGCACAGAATAACTAATAGGTAGTACTAACGTAGTTATAGGTATAATTACCCAGTGAATTGAATATAACTACTGGACCAACATTTCATTATCATATCATTTACCTGTACCTACTTAATGAAATTGTTTCTGAATGGGATTTATGAACAGGATAAAACACAAACTAAACCGCATTGCAGGCTTCTTCTGTAAAACACAAGTACCTAAGTAAATGATTAAATAAATTGTAATGTCAATACTTCAGAGTTCAGACGCAGTGTCCGGGAAGAGGGAAATCTGTACATAAGTAAATGCAAAAACTGCTGTCGCTTTTCAGTACACTCGCGTGTTCGCTCCCCCTTCTGGGGTTATCTCGGTTCCTACGCCGAGAACGGATTGCAAAGCCAAAAAATGTACTAACAGTCAACGGACTGGTTTACACATACTATAACCGGAGTAGGTATACTACCTTATCTATCGTGGTAGGTGTGAAACGTTTTCATTTATTACTGTATGATGATTTGATGAATAACGTATTTTTTTCCTGTTTTGCACACGTTTTTTGGGGTATCGTATTACCCAGTAACTGGGTTGTGGAGATCGCAGATAGGCAGTCGCTCCATGTAAAATACTGGTATCCAGATGCATCCGGTTTGACTGGAAGCCGACCCCAACATAGTTGGGGAAATAGGCTAGGCAGATGATCATCAGATGATGATGATCTTTTAGAAAATCCAGTACTGCCACTAGCTCCGCTCCTAGCAAGAAGATTGGATGAATTCAGGACACGATTCTAGACCCCGCAGGCGTAGAAATTTTTCGTCAACATGACCTAAAGCGCGATCTTTGTCGGACTGCATAGAAAAGAAAGAGAAGCGCGATGACACAACGCTGGTAATTTATAGCAAAATATGAAGCAATTATCTATTTACGAAAAATCTATTGTTTGGACTAAAAAATTAAAACACTAGCGTTTTAGTGTGGTTTTAGTATGTTGCTTGTAGAATAATTTGACAAAAAATCATAATGATTGTATGTATATTAGTATGATTTTTATTGAAAAAAAAAGGTTTTTAGAGGTATCTTCATGATTTTTTTTCTATCATACTAAATTAGTTGTATTATGTTTTCAACACACTATCTACCTAGCATATATCCTGGAGAATAACATATATTTTTTTGATTTTGTTTACTGTAGTCGATCATATAGTTTTATTGTTTCTAAAACTTGCGTTTTTTGCGTTTAGGTCCTGTAAGCTCCTTAAAACAGCTGTTTTTTTTTAATAACCAACTGATGCTTGGGTCTGGACTCAAGTACTGAGTTCATGGTAACGGTTTGCGCGACGATATCCCCTACACCCGACCCGTATTGTACAACAGATAAGTACGAAGCTTCAACGCATTCATCAGATAAGCATAACAAATAATTGTTAATTGATCTATACTATCATCGTATTACTTGGAAGGTAAATATAAATAATGACTTCCCATGTCCACACTAGAGATATCGTATACGATGCAATTGACATGATTCATGTTCATGCCCTATTATGGCCCATCGAGTAGAGGTGTTGTAATGCAACGCCGCGAAGCAGAACATAGTATTACCCTGAAGGTCAAAAATGCTAGTCATAATACTTCATAGGTGGTTCAATAATACTGCTACATACAATGTTTTACAAAGTATAATGTTACTAATAATGTTTATACTTTGCACGCCACAGATTAATTTTAGCTATTGTGAAATTCTAGTCATGACCTATTCAGTGTGTAATGTTATTGTAAAATAATATTTAATTTATTTTATGCTTATGCAATATTCATTATGGGTGTTCCGTCTCATATTCATTGACATGATAGTCACGAAGTGCCTTTTATGTGTACCTTCAAGAGGTTTGATTGCCAATGTCAAAAGTACAAAGCATCATGTTCTTTTAAGGACCTCGTATATTAATTACAACGACCAATTAGGATATCATCATCAGGTTCAATCATATCAGGTTTTATACCAACTGTAGACGACTCCTGAAATACCTCTTCAATAATTCAAGAAGTAATTTGCCCAGGACCGGATTGAGTAAATCTGACGTCCGCGAGACGGCGACAAGCGAAACGTTTCCTGCCGAGACTGCCCGAGACGAGGCCTTTTTAACGAAGTCGGCTTTCGTTCGTACTTAGAGCTTCGACAATAATGGACCTTTAATACTATACTAACTCTGGAACATAGGAAGGTACTTAACACAAATTTGGGTTAAATACGTTGTATGCAGTTTAACAGTTTTTTTTTCGATAAAAATGTGTTCACGTCGTAAACTGGCCACGGTTTGCCCGTAAACTGCATGAATGTAAACACTAAATAGCGCGCATGGCTGCATACCTCGTTATGCGCGCGCGCAATTCCGTTTTAGTGCTTCCAAAATAGTTTAGTGTGCTGGTTTCCGTACCATACAGGTAACTAGATGAAATAGGAGTTACGTTGGCAAATGTTGTAATTAGAACAATTACTTTACCGTCTGACATCAGTGCTGGTTGCACGAGAAGCGTCTAGCTTTCTGGATAGAAAATTGTTTGTGGAGTTATACCAGTGTCCATCTGAAAACTGTAACCATTTAAGTAATATCATACATACAAAAATGATCAGTTATAATTGAGTAGGTACTCAACAAACCTAAATAACTTTGGTAAACTCCGCACCAACTCAGGTAAACATAAGAGGTTCATGACGCGTACTTGCGGTGCTCGCCGTGCCCAAATATAGAGCAAATTCCAGCCTGTTGAGGCGACTATTAACATCAGCCCCCCCTCCTCTCTGGTCTGTGCAGACTCGAGCCCGCATCAAACGCCGAGGCGCCGCCGCGGAGCCGACACTGCACGGACATTGCCCCGCACATTCTCCCAGCCCGTAATGTCCCGGCAACCATTATATTCTCACAAAGAGTTATGCGACTCCACGCATCACCCAGCTCCTTGGACAGGAGTAGTGTCACTGGCTCGCTATCGAAAGCGAAATGCTCAACTAGAGATTTGTTGCGTATAAGGCCGCGTCTCTGATAAGCAGCATTGACTTCACAGACGCTGAATGTTCGACGGAATAAAGGCGTACTTGTAAGTATTTATTATCGCAACATTTTATTTGAATGTAACAAGCGGCTTAGTAGACATTAATGCTGCGAGACAATGGGCCCGTGTTCGTACTTCATAGGCGATACGTCCGTGCGAAAGCTTTTAGCTGCTTTTGCGGCCCGGCCGCGTGACACCGCATATTTTACACACTTGAGAAACGCCTCCGCCCTTAATGCATGCTAGGAGTATGTAACGTACGCCTTCTTGGACGTGAACACTGATATTGCGGAAACCAATGTCTGGAGCGGAGGGCTTATAAGTTCGTGAAGTTTGGCAGGCACGCTACGAAGTCAAGTGTCGAAAGCTGTGATGAGTTTCGCTATAATTATAAGTTTTAGCGATAGGTTCCTTCCCGTTTATAATGTACAGTTAGTGAACTAATCTTAGATGCAACTTGCATACTTACAATATACGTGGGATACTCAGAAAGTTTTGCGAAAATAAAACATAATGTTCTATAGGTAAATATTTTTTAATTAAATCTTTTAAATGCCACTCCACTAACCTCTATACAAAGTTTCATGCGTCTGAACCAGTTTTCGAAACACTGTTTCCAATTCACAGCAAACACCTCGTTTACAGCCTGCTCGAACGCTGACAGCGCATCTTCCGGCGGCAAAAATTGTATTCCTTTGAGCAGATTTTTTTATTTTCGGGAATAACAATAAATCACTCGGTGCTAGGTCTGGGCTGTAAGGTGTGACCCAGGAGTTTGACCGGCATAATGTCCAGGAAATCCCTTGTTTTGAGCGCGTTTGGTCGCTTGTTGCTCACAACAGAGAAAACTTCTGCCAAGCATTTGGTAGTATACCATTCAGCGTTGATGTTTCTTTGTTTCCGTAAAGGAATTGACACCAAGTAGCCAGTCAAATTGAAAAAGCTCGCGATCAAAATCTTCCCCCCGCTTCTAGATCGCATCACTTTGGTAGGTTGGTTGGGTTTTTTCGATTTGTTTTGAAACACCCAAACTGTCGACTGGCGCTTCGTTTCTGGATCGTATTGATAAATCCAAGACTCATCACTGTAATAATGTCGTAAACACGCCGAGACGAGCCTGCTTCAAATTTGTTTATCATATCATGGCACCATTCCACCCGGGCCTGCTTCTGAGCAGCGTGAAACTATCCTCCTCACGCAACGATGCACGTGTAGAATTTCGTGAAAGCTTCCCGATCCAACCTGCAGTATGTGCTGAATCTCTTGATACGTAACTCGCCTATTGTCTTGAATTTAATTTTTTAATTAATTTTTTCCGTAACTGCCGTCAAAAGGCGACCACTACTTTCTTCATCCTCCAAATTTAGTCGACCGCGCTTGATTTCGTTATACCAACGATACACGGTTGCCTTAGAAGGACCTTCATCCATGAATGCCATTTTAAGTCTATCGTACGATTCGTTCGGTTTCAGGCATTGATATATATGTTACTTATTTAACTCAATGGTTTCAGGCGACAATCGTAAAAAATCATAGCGCGAAAATGTTCCCGGCGCATTTAATAAGACACGATAATATTTTAAATTAGCTCGCAAACAATGTGGAGGGAAATTTTGAAATTGGAACGTACCTATTTATACTTACAAACTTACAAATAATTATATTTTCAAAATAAATTATAACTGGCCAGTCTCTCATACATTAAAACTTTTTTTTGCAATGCTTTCTGAGTGGCCGGGTACTGTTGTTTGGAACAACTGGATGAATGAAAATACAGAATACATTATGTCAGTATTCTGTACTTTAAAAGTACGAATTTAGTGTAGTGTAGTGAAGGTTGAGCTTTTCCTTTACTCATTCCGGTGTTAAGAAATCAGATTGGAATAGATATAGATTGTTTTCTTACGTTTTTTATTTATTAACGAGCAAGGCATATTCTATGGAGAGGTCTAACAAGTTCGCCACGGTCTACATAAGTTATTGGACAAGGAACTAGGTATATATTATCATTACTAAGGAGGTAAGTTCCATATTGTTCCCAGTGCTGAATAACAAAGAATTTCTTAACGCGGGGAGAGTGGGGTCTTAATTAAAATGAATTCCTGTGAGGAGCGAGTAGCGGCGTAACGAGCCATTTGTGGCTATTAGCAGAGAACAATTGGACGAACACGCGAGTGCAAGCAAGTTCACTGAAGATCAGGAAGCCATATATTAACGTTTAAAAAAGAAATTTATTGTTTAAACAGCAACGGCCGCGTCTTCATAACATTTGAGTCTCGTTTATCTGTATCACTTTCACGTCCTATTTCCATCACACGTTCGGCTTCGGATATTAGGACGTTCCGGTATTGCTTCCTATCCCTGCGCTCCGCAATGCAATCTGTGGCTCGCTGCCGGAATCTGGGGGCACGGTAGTGCCCCGCCAAGACGAGCCAAGCGAAGCGCGAGGGCACTACCTACCTTTTCTCGAAGCGTTTCTCGTCGTTTTTTTGTAACCCTCATAACTTGGGTTTGGATTATACCAGATAAACAAAATTCTCGGGATATGATGTCAATAGTAAACTTATTAAACACATGAAGTTTCAATTGCTTAGCTCTTATACTTTAGATTATATTGATATCTAAAAAATTCCGATTTCGTCACTGACTGATGATCATCAAAACTCTTGGGGTACCTACTTCCTGAAGTCCTAGAAAGCTGAAATTTGGTATGTAAGCTAGTATTAGTACACAAACAACAAATAAATTCTAAAACTTGGAACTTTTACCCCCCAACCCCTTAAAGGGGATGGAAGTTTGTATGAGACTTCCGCATATGATGCTAGAGGTCTGAAAATTGATATAGGGACTCCTTGTTATAAATAATAAAATACATATTTCAGAATTTTTATTATGTAAATCATCCAAAAAAAAAGAAAATTACATTTTTTTTCATAAGCAACTTACAAAAAGATGTGAAATCCCACCAAAACCTTTTCATGTAAAATGTTGCCAAGACGAGACTACATAAGTATGCCTCGCACTGTCAAAAAGTTATCAAATCTCATGTAGAGCCAAGCTTCTAACTCTACACGCACTTCACAAACGCTCCATCTTAGTCAGAATATGTGGCTTGGCCGTTTCGCTACCATCACATGGGCGTAAGGTGAAAAATTTATTCACTGTTTATTACTTTTCTGTTATACTATGTAGTAATGAAACGGCCAAGCCATACTTATGTTGTCTCGTCTTGGCAACATTTTACATGAAAATGTTTTGGTATGTCTATTTCCGTATGCGGTTCCTGGCTAGATTTCGATTGATGGTGATAGTTGTGCGTGGATTGGGTTGCTGGTCTGTTTACGATCTACGTTCATCGCGGAGCAAGCCGTACGTTCGTAATGCCACTCACGCGCACGCACTGCACTCAGTAATTAACATTAAAACAACCTGCGATTAACGTTCTAAACATAAAATAAGACATTTATGTTCTAGCACTACTGCAATACATTGCATCTTACTTTTACGAATCTTCTAGAGGCATCTTCAGAATATTTCTTCTCGGATTTACCTAATACCTTCAGTCGATCCAAGTAAGGTAAGTTATTCGCAAATATCCAGGATATTCTCGTCTTACGGTTGAATGCATATCGAGATCTGAGAAAATCCGACTCTTGTAGAATTACAGAAATAGCAGTTGAAATGCATTTATAGAGCGTAATAACTGACGGCAGCCATAATCACACTAATATTATAGTGGCGAAAGTTTGTGACTGTGTTTGTATGTTTGTTACTTCTTCACGCAAAAACTCCGGAACGGATTAGAATGAAATTTGGCACACAGATAGTTTATAACCAGGATTAAAACATGGGATACTTTTTATCCCGATATTCCTACGGGAACGACACTTATGCGGGTGAAACCGCGGGGCGCTGCTAGTGAAATATAAATGAACAAAGATTACTGATAATATCGTTGTCACGGGCTCCACTAACTACAGTCGTGGGAGAACGCCCATTTGTTCAACAAATGATTTATAGAAATTAAATTAATTGGTGAGGAGACTCTATGGATAGCCGGCGTTCAGGTTGATAAGTATAGGAAGCCACGGCCCCCCTCTTGATTGCAAAATAACAGTGTTTACTCCAGCACGTGTGCCACGCAACTTTCTAGAATATATTTTATTATTACATCAGCAAGGTTTAAAATCGCTTAGCACATAAGGGTTGGCAATAAATAATAACATTGTAAACTACCCCCATACTATGTGACTGCCGGCAACTGTCAAATAAACGTCACATTAAATATTTACCACCATGGATGATTTTATTTCGTTTTATTTATTTTAGGAAAACTTACAGCTAAACAAATACAGTAAGTAATAGTTTATCACACTAATATTATAAAGGCGAATGTTTGTGAGTGTGTGTGTGTGTTTACATATTTGCTCAAACGGCTGGACCAATTTTGATAAAATTTTGTATGGAGGTAGCTGACACCTTGGATTAACATATAGGCTACTTTTTATCCCAATATTCCCACGCGATCGACATTTACGCGGGTGAAGCCGCGGGGCGCAGCTAGAACAAAATAAGGCCAATTACAAGTTTCCACTGTCCACATTGATTTCCAGTTTGCGATCCACATTCAGACATTGATGTTGTAGGTACTCAAATGTTGTAAAACGATTTATTTAATTAACAAACATTAAGTATTGCGCTTATAATGTTGGACTTGGCTGGCAGTGAACTTCATAAAGTTACTGAATGAACATGACATTCCATTGTGCAGTGGACAATATGTATAAAAATTAAATTCAAATTAAATTGTCTAGCGAAAATCTGCAGGCGTGGTGGGTATGGATATCTAAATACTATAAAATAAAAAGATTTAATGATTTTTTGGGGTTCAACGACCGCTGGAGGTTTGGTACTTGAAGAATGAGTTGAGAAAATCTGTTTTCTTTTGTTTCGGCTAGTTGAGATATCGATGTACTCGTACATAATTTGTCTGTGAAGTTTACACAATAAAAAGCTGATTTTTTAAATTAATATTTCAAGTACCTACCTACTACCTACTACACTAACTGCGGTGAACACAGCACAAAATAAGTCGTCAAATTAATTTATTTTATGAACCTGACGGATGTTTTCGAATAAAATTAATTTTATTAATAGAAAACAAACAGGTCATTTTTTTTTTGTTAGCCTATTTTTGTGTCCCACTGCTGGGCAAAGGCCTCCCCTTTTTTCTTCCAAACCTCCCTGGTGACGTGAGGTGGCGTGACGATCTAATATCATTCGCATGGCCAACATGGCCAGAGATCGCACAAGACAGGTCATTTGTCAAATTAAATTTCATTCGAAAACATCCTATTAGTTTCTTAGTATGCTTCTTCAACTGTTGGTAACTACTTATTTGAAATGATGTTTATTTTGTGGTAACGTGTGGAATAATCGTGTGAAATATTTCGATAAATGATAAATTTATTATTTAGTATATTTGTATTGATGAGTTCGATTTTCCTTATGGCTATGACGTTCCCTGAGAAGAAATGAAGAAATGCCGAAATCAACACACGGGGTCGTGGTATTGTCCTATTGAGAAAAGCCCCAAGATTTGATCGGATCTGTCCTGCCAGCAGGCAAATTAAAATCAGTCATCGTGTAGCGTACTCCTATATTTGGGAGCTCTAGCTACGACTCGACGAACATTACTATTAGTAAAGTATTTAGAAGGGTGGCCAATATGGGTAGGCCCCTTGAAAAGCTCAAACTACCGGACCATCAACTCTGTTATGTAAAACAATGGCCCACACACAATCGCAATAATAATTAAAATAACAGAAGACATTATTTAAATTGATAATGTTATTGTGTACATGAATAATTAATAAAAAAATGCTGGTATAATGTGAGTGGTCGGTGCATGCGAGTGTGTCGTTGACGGCGGCGGCGATGGCGGGCCGGCGGCGGCGGCGGCGGCGGCGCGGCGCGGGGCGGCAGGGGCGCGGTATTGATCGCGCGGACGACTGCACCACCTGCCACTGCAACTTGGAAAATTCGCTTTTCTCGCAATACAATCATTCGGACAATACCGATAACACCCACGCGCTCCTGACTCCATTTCGCCCGCTCTGACAATAATAATTAAGTATCTCCCTCTTTGCAGCATTCAATTATCTCTAGCCTGCGGCTGATAGGATTCCGATTATTTTCTTTTAGCTCATATTCATTGATTTCAGTTCAACAAAAAAACTCAATTAGTTTTTTTAATACAATGAGATTGTTTTGATTTTTCAGTGTACAAGATCTATTGTACAGTCAGCATCAAAAGTCGATTAACACTATCAGATTTACATGTTCTTAAATTGACAACAACTTTTTTCAATAAACTGATTTTTAGACAAGAGTACAGAGAGAGTAGAGAGAGTTTTTTACAAGAGTACTGAAATATTAAAAAAAAAAAATCTGCTGCAATTTTGAACAAATATTTTGCTCAATAACTAAGATTAAAAAAACTGAAGTGTTAATCAACTTTTGATGCTGACCGTACCATCGAAGAAACTTGCATCTGTCCAATTTGAAAATAAAATCCTGTGCACACGATGACCATATCTAGTTAGCAAGCGTTACTATTGCGGCCGAGCGCTGCAAGCAAGAATAGCCCTTACGTTGCATATAGATGTAAGTTTCAAAACTTACATCTGCCCAATTTGAAAACAAAATCCCGTGCACACGATGACCACATCTGTTAAAAGCTTTAGGTACTATAGCTGCCGAGCGCTGCAAGCAGGAATAGCCCTTGCGATATATACATAGATGTATGTTTCCTCGATAGTACCTATGATTCAAAGTGTTTTTTTCAATCCAGAATATTTGTGTCATATTGAGCCACAAGAGAAACATTTATTTCTATTAACACAATCCCAGATTTATATTTATGTATTTTGTGCCCGTCGTAGTTCAACATTCGTACAAGCAAAGTAGGTAAGAGCCAAAGAAACGAGTTAGCGTACTGCGTAGGCGACACGCTGCCGACTTCAACCGAGCTGCATCACGATTGCGATCTTTTACAAACACGTTTTTACTTTACGTGGCAGCATTTTGATTTACAAACACTATCAACCTCTCGCCTCTCAAAGTTATGTTAGCACAGTAAACGCGAACATTCGTACTGAGATAATTTACGCGCGATTGATGAAAGGAAATGGTTCGCATTCCCTGTGTACGTAGTTAAAAGTAAAAATACCTAGGAGCAACAAATGTCGGTGCCATGCGCCACATGGTACTAAGCCGCAATTCAATAAGCATGACATATCTATCTAGTGCTATAATGCAGCGTATAATATCAACGTGGTGCATTAATCACGCGAAAACTGTATATAAGACGATATTATGTAGATATATTACATTAATCGGTCACATGCGTGTATCGAGTATCGAGCGTTTGATACCTGAAGGCCAATTCTCGTAATTCAAAACGTTCAAAATCTAGTCGCAGTCTCATCTCGGCGACAAACAAATGTCAAAAACTTGTCAAAATGTAGGGAAATTATAAGTATTTTTTTGACAGATTGAGACTGAGATCAGACTGTGAACGTTCTTAAAATTACGAGAATTGCCCCTCTGATAGTATTGGTCGGCAAACACCGACTCAGATGCAGAGCAATTAGAATGCTCAATATATTCATTGCTTCCACATGTGAACTTAGGTGGTAGGTTTTACATTCTTATGATCATTGTAGACCCTGTCGGGCACAGAAAAAAGGATGGGCGGCAGTAGATAACTTACAACACTGTATCCTATACCCTTTCGTATCGGAAGGACATTTAAGTAAAACGTGCTATGAGCACAATGTCCTAAAAGCAAAGAAATACTTGTGAGCAGCTCCTCCTATTAAGGCTATTAGCAACATGACCTAATAGCAAATGGTCCTAATATCATAAGGACATGATAGCAACACTTACAATAGGCACCTATACAAAGGCAAGTGAACATTATACAACCATCACACGCCAGATAATGGAATATAAGCAAAAAAGGCTTCAGAGGGGAATCAGGGTGAAATTCATCTGATTTGCGTTGCTCACGACAGATTATGGATTCTATGAATTTACAGAACTACAATATAGAACAAAAACTTTTTAATGAGATGATGGAATTTATGGGTGAAAACAATATAGAAGCTGAAATATTTCTTCTCCTGCCTTTCTATTGAATTAAGCTGTTTCATATTATTTAAAAACTATTATTTCACGTTTGGCAGAATAGGTACTAGAAGACAGATCTCTCCACCTTGAAATCTGAAATTGTTCATTGAATCAACGCGAGAAGTGCATTACGTATGTAGTGCGTTAGCGTTACGTGTGTAGTGTCGTTAGGTATCTCAGTATCTGTAGGTACCTACATGCTTTATTTTTTCTTTCTAAACTCCCAAGGTGCACTACGTAAGTGCACCGTGTCGTTTGGGAGTCATATATGTAGTTATACCTACTTACATTCAACAATGAAGAAATAATGTATGAAAGTCGCTGGAAAACTAATTTGTGTCAAGTGTCTAAGTATGTCCAGATGGGCAATTCTCGTAATTTTAAGAACGTTCACAGCATAGAGGAAAAGTTTTAATAGGTTCACAGTCTGATCTGTCTCAACCTGTCAAAAATACCTCTAATTTCCTTGCATTTTTGACAAGTTTTTGACATTGATTGTCGCGCTGATATAGAGTGCGACTAGATTTTGAACGTAAAAACGTTCAAAATTACGGGAATTGGACTTCAGGTCAAAGGGTACCATGATTAGTTCTAGCACATGTCTTAGGGTACCTATGAGTGTGATTCTGTATTGGTTCTTTGTTTAGTTTGAAATAACACAGAATAAGTTTAGAGGTATGAGTGAGTTACTTTTCACCCTGTTCCTCATAAGCTGGTGACACAGACATAGTTCTCCAGGTACTTCTGTCTAGAACAGCACGCACTATATTTACGAAACTGATTCCGATCTTCTATCTTTTTTTGACACTTTACGATCTGAGACATCCATTTTGCTCTCCAGACGTTCTTGCAAAATCGTCAATGTTACTCTGGAATTAGAATGTATTACATAACATCGACAAAAGATCCCCGTGAGTCGTGACGATCCCCTTGATAGTCGGGGCAAATATGTGCCTCGAATAAGCTGTTTTTAAATAAGCAATTTTTGTGGGATGGAAGCCTTATAAGTCAATTCACGTTCTTTTCAACAAAACAATACATTAAAATCGGTAAATGAGTACTTTTAAAATTTGTCGAGGGATTCCGCAATGTACGTTTATTTTATTCACGTAGCAACGACGAGGTGGAGGGTGGCTGTCGAAGGAAGAGGCGCGAGGAGGTAGCGGCCAAGACCTTCAACAAGCGGTGCTATTGACCTGCAAATGGTTTTGTAACGTCATGTGAACGTAATCGAGTGTTAACGAGTGCCTTCGTTTTCGGCGTGTACTCACTCCGGTGCACAATAACTTGCTAGCCGTACTGAGTGTCACACCTCAGTACATTCTAGTCGCTCGCCTCTCGGGGGTATCTGCGCATATTGTTCTAAATTGCTTTATCCTGGTCAAATGGCTGCTGAGTGATTTCACATCCTGCGTCACAGAACTAATCTTCTCAATTGATTGTTATATAACAATCACTAAAGAAAATAGAGGTCGAACAAATACGTCCACTTTAGTACAAGTTGACTGAAAACCGAGGAGGTACTCCAGTGCAACAACTTTTTCTCTCGGCGGAGGTTGAGAGGCGACAAACACAATGTAAGGCAGGACAATGGTGCAAATTTGGTGGCATCGTTCCTTCCGGCAATGCGCACAAGGTCTGGGTTGATCGGGTCGACGTCCTGCGCCCCGCGGCCCGCGCCGCCACCCCCGCCGCCCCGCCAGCTGTCTCCGCCCGGTTATATTTAGACCGGATGGCGGAGTTCTCACTGAAACAGATTCTCCCCTCTGTTTGCATAACGCACCAAATTGTGTGACGGACTGACTCCTTTATTGCACGACAATGATGGCCACGAAGTGCGGGTCGCCGCTGAGCTTGATTCGTTTGCATATTAATTAGGCAAAATTAAACGCGATTGTTATATCAGTGGGGTATTCATCGGAGGTGAATGGAGCTTCGAAGCTACTAAATTGGGATTCCTCGAGCGCCGCTCGGGCTCCATGACTGTCATGACACAATGCATGCAACACACATGGTCGTGGACGTAAACTTTACTAAGATAGTAAATCAAATGGACGATCGATCCCAAAAAGGGCAATGCACCGTTAGCCGACTAATGCAGTAAGATGCAAACGGCTGTTGCGCTTGCACAGTTAAACACACAACGACGCATGACATATCGACGCGATTCTCACCACTAATATCTACCGGCCAGCGCATTATAGAAAGTAAATATGTCTCGACAGTAATGACTATGTTAATTTCGCCGCTCATGCACGTTAGTCGGCCTAAACGATACTTGAAAAAACAGAGCCGTAGTCAAATAGTCACAGTATGTCGAAATGGTGTCGTGTACAATTGAAGATCATTGTTTATTGAACAGATGAAAAATAATGCCAGATATTTATACTTGCATTAACACCTATATCATCTTTATTGTTGCTTATTTATCAATATAAATTAAATAACCTTCAAGTAGGGAATGCCGGTATTTCCAGTAGGCAAGTACGTATGCCGTCAAGGAGAATTTATATATTCATAGCTCTATTAAAAGGTCTGTTGACATCATTGCCTTTATTATGTTGACCATGTTGACATGATGCCGCTGGATATAATTACTGTCTCATGATTAGTTGGAATCTTACATACAAGCTAGTAAATATTTGCAGTACCTATACCTGGCTACGTTCCTGATTTCAATAAGTTGAACAATTGTTACATTAGGTATGAAGTTATGAATTGTGATAAAGCTTACAGAGCTACCATTTAATATTAGGTATAAGTACTTATGTATACCAGCTTCAAATATATGTTTATGCGAAAGGAAAACCGTAAAAGAATTGAAAAGGGTGTCGTACTGATAGTAGATAGCATAAAGGCTCCCGCAGACAGGCGCGATGCTACGTTGCGACGCGATTCTGGTCAATAACAATTTCCATTAAGTTTTCATAGGAATTTATTGTATCGCGTCGCACTTATCTGCGAGATTTTTTCCGTTTTTAACCGACGAAAAAACGGAGGAGTTTATCAATTCGACGCGTATATTTTTTTTTTTTATGTATGATCACGCATAACTTTTTACAGAGCAGTCCGATTTTGATAATTCTTTTTCTATTGGAAAGGATATACCCCAAAGTTGGTCCCATATAAATTTGGAAAAAAAAATCCAACGCTAAGGGTAGGAAAACAGGGGATGATTGATTGTTCACTCACTGATTGTAATGTATGGCACGCATAACTTTTTACGGAATACTCCGATTTTGATAATTCTTTTTTTATTGGATAGGACATACCTCGAAGTTGGTCCTATGTAAATTTGGAAAAAAAAATCCTACCCTAAGGGTGGGAAAATAGGGGTGATTTATTGTTCATTCACAGATTTTAATGCTGAGCTTGTATTACAATCAAAATAAAAGGCCTATCAATGTTTGTATATCAAGCCTGTTTTTTTAAGTATTAGGATTATATAACAGTTAATATCTAAAATAAGGTAGGTAGCTATTTTAAAAGTAATAAAAAATTAAGCATGTAGTAATTAGTAAATTATAGCCTCAAAAAATTATAAAATAAAAACTTTTTAACAAAAAAATTAAACCTCCGAAAAAACTGAAAAGCAAAAAATAAAAACCTTTTTTATTTTACCTTAATAAATAAGTTCTTAAACTAATGCAAGTATACCTAAGAAATTTAGAGTCGGCGCCAAACAATCAATGAACAAAGATCACTAAATTACCTTAAATTTAAAGAAATAACCAAATCAAATTAATAATGCAACGTGAAATCTCCAGCGATAAATATAACATTCCAAACAAAAAATGCGCTCTCCGCACGACCACTCGCAACGATATTAAGTTGCTTGTTTGGCGCCGACTCAAAATTTCTTAGGTATACTTGCATTAGTTTAAGAACTTATTTATTAAGGTAAAATAAAAAAGGTTTTTATTTTTTGCTTTTCAGTTTTTTCGGAGGTTTAATTTTTTTGTTAAAAAGTTTTTTTTGTTTCATATTCGTAATCCCCGACAAAAATTCGAATGTAGAATGTAGGCAGTTATGGCATCAATATATTTATCGGCAACACATGTAAAATCTATCCCTTTGAGAAGATGCGTTGAAGTCCAGCTGTCCCCCGGCGGCGCGCGGCCTACACGTCTCGTTGCACCCTAATAGGTTCGTATACATTCCTGATTCACATTGCACACACAAGCTCGTGTCCTAATTGGACTTTCAAATACCATTTAATGCGTGATTAACTGGACTTTCTCGTGTTTATTTGTGATTCCTAATTGCCTTACTACCGTTATTCAAGAACACGTGGCGGCGAAATCCTGAATTCGCAATCGTCTGTATTTATTCCATTTTAATTCACCTTTTGGGTCAAGCTTCGCGACGTACTGTCACCGTAATTATAAGTGCACCTGCTTTGTATACAGGGGCAAATTGAATTAGCTAGCGAAACTCTGCAGACGTGGTAGGTATTGATAAAACTAATCATGATAAAATAAAAATGATTGGATGTTTCTTTTTGGGTCAACAACCGCTTGTAGTGTTGTTACTTGAAGTATCAGTTGAGAAAATCTGTTTTTCATTTCTCATACTCGGAAAGTAGTGTTTGTTTGATCCAAATAGCGGGTGGAAGACGCCTGCTTCCCACCACGGGGCGGGAAAAACTCATAGTAATTACTTCCCTCTTTAGGGTGGGAAAGAATTTTAAAAATAGAACTGTAGTCAGCTACGAAATTTTTTACATAAATTAAGAAAAATGCTGCAGTCTTGTGAGTGTATAAACAGCCAGTGTGAATTTAAAAAAAAACCTATTAAGCGGGACAGCCCGCGGCGATGACGCGGTGTGTTCCATATTTAAAATAAAAAAAGACAATAGTATTATTTGGCGGGTTAGGTACTAACCCTGTAAGCTGTACCGAAATTCAAAAACTTTGCATGTTATTGTTATCAATAAATATTTTAGAAAAACTACTACTTTTTACTTTCCTTATATTCGAAATGAAAAGTAGAGTGTTTAACACGGGTGAAAGTCATCAATTCCTACTCGGGCTATAGCCGCCCTCGCTGCGCTCGGGCGTCTAAATGCCTCGTATAGGAATTGATTCCTTTCAACCCTTGCATAACAATCTACTATTCTTTTGTTCTTCTCGTCATCAAGTCAAGTGAAGTTTACAAAAAAAACTGTTTGCTAAACTGTCATTGCAAGTGACTACACTAATTGCGGTCGATGACCACACAAAAAATCATCAAATTAATTGCTTTTTTGTTATATCATGTTTAGATATCGAAAATTCGAAACCCATCACGTCTGCGGAATTTCGCTAAGTAATTCAATTTAATATTAAGAAAACTTCCACTTTAAAAAGGAATTATGATTACGAAGTCCATGTTATTATTTTTGTCATACTCTTGACAGAACTTCTATACCCATTGAAATGCTATTGGGGGAGGAACTCTGACCGAGAAGACCATGGATGATGCACGAATAACCTCATAGAAAAACATGGAACTTACCCGCTTCTATTTGATGGTTTATCGAAGCTGCATTTTAATTTTAAAGGTGATGGAACCTGAAACAAAAATAGGTTTTTTAGAAATGCAGAAACAAAATCATACATGCACTCTGGATTGAATTACCTCATCCATTAAAAATCCAGTGGCATCTGTTTGTATTGTTACCTTTGTTTATTCGTACATAAAGTAAAATTAAAAAAAACACAGCCGTATTCCGGAAAACTGCGATCCGCCTGCGGGCTGTGTTGCCGGAGAGTTATTAAATGAATGACCACAAAGCTTCGATTGCAGTGCCTGCTGTTGATTTTAACCAACACATTTTAAAATAAAAGTTAACGTGGAACACATAAGCGAGGCCGCGGTCAAAGCGAAGTCTAAAATGAATAAAACCTCGGTTTGGACGTGGTTTGCACGCTGGCGTCATGGTAAAACGAGTGAAGACTGCCATATGCGGAACTTGTATAGTCGTCCACGGTGGCCGACCAGTTTTTGATCTAGTGCAAGAAACATCAAGGTAGACTGCACTGAAAAACTTGAACTACGAGTACTTAAGTATACAGAGAATATTATGCCTCTAATCCCTGAAGGGTTAGGCATAGGTACACACACTTTTCGCCAGTTATTTTTAACCGGCTGAATGCAGTAATTACAGAAACAATTAAAAAGTAAAGTAAAGTAAAATCGTTTATTCCATATTTTAAAATTACAATATCGAGGTATTGTTGGTCCCAAACTTGGCACAGCCTGTGTCTTGGGCACCATTACAATGGTACAAGATTTAAATAATTAAGGGAAAACTAAGAAGAAAAAACAAATTAAGGGAAAACTAACTAAAAGCCATTGTGTGTCGCGTGGATCCACGTTCGTTACACATACGAAGGGTTGAGTCTATTGTGCTATTGCCATCAATGAGGCATTACCGCGGGCTGCTACTGAGAACAGCTTAGGTATCTGTATTGAATTTATACGTTTTTAGGTACGTAAGCACCCAATAATCAACCGCTCAGAGGATTGAGCAGCAAACATCAAACTATCACAATAATATTAGCAGGAAGTAGCGCTTTCATGACGGCAGGGATTGCTCATTCATGCACTCTGAAACACGCTTTGAGAGGCTTTGAAACACGTTGTGATTAGTTTTCAGTCTAACTAGGAGGGCCTGAATTTCAGGAATTTCAGGCGCTCTAAAATCCACGCGGCTCGTAACAAAAGCATGGCTTTTACCTGCATTTGACAAGCTCTCTGCGTTTCAGCTTCAGCCTTTTGAGTTGCCATTACTCGTATTTCAATTCATCGGCTTTCGGCACGAGATAAACGCGACGGTGATAATTATAATTTTGGATGCAATTTCAAAGCGAATGACATAAATGTATTTTGGGAGGGATGTTATGCCAGAATTAACGTTGTTGTTTTGTGTAGCGTTGTTACTAAAAGATTTCTTAAATATATAGCCCCTGTGAATAGAATTAAGTCCAAATAAACGCAAAGAGTACTTAAGTATAATATGAAATGTTATTCAGTTAATATTAAAATTCATGTACAAACTCTTTTATACAAGGATAGGTAGGTACTTATGATATTAAATTATAGCAGACATATGTATTTTATTAATTGCGCATGTTTATCCTGAAGGTCGAAAAACAGTGCACAAACCGTTTTGCTAAACTATCATGTGATATGAATATCCGCTTGGAGATACATTTATTTAAATTAAAATACAAATATGAGAGATAGGAGCAGTGGTGTCTCAGTGGTAACTGCCGCGACTTACGAGCTGTATGTATGTCGTAGGTTCAAACCCGGACAGGCGCTTTACTTTGTTTAACTGCCGCGACTTACGAGCTGTATGTATGTCGTAGGTTCAAACCCGGACAGGCGCTTTACTTTGTTTAAATTATGTCATCATCACCACTGCTCTCAAAACGGCGAAAGAAAATATCGTGAGGAAACCGGCATGGCCTAGAACCAAAAAATCCAGGACGAGTGACATCCCGCACTGGGCCGGCGTGGTAGATTGCGGCCACTTCCTCTCACTGAGAGGAGGCCTGTGTTCTAGCAGTGGGAACATTATAGGCTGCTTATGTATGTTATCTATGAGAGACAAAGGGAGACATGAGAAAAATATTTTTATCCTTTATAATCAGGTCTTGTTTATCAGAGCCGGTTCACAATAGACCCGAGGTCGTTTTACTAAACGGAAATGCCAGACCTACACAACCTGCGCCCGCGAATATGTAGATATTGTTACTAAATCCACCACCTACTATTACTGCTTAATATTATTAGGTAACAGTATACGCAAGATTTGTAGGTAATAAATCTATTAACAATATGAAAATAAAACAATCAATGAAACAGACATCTACGCTCTTCCTAGATGTACCATTAACTATACTGACAACTGGCTCCCCAATTTACATTAGGTAAAATATACCTAATTAAAATTAGTCTCTCGTATAGATTTAGCAAACTTTTCTAGGCTGATTAGGGATCCGTCACAGGCAGTCGTGGCCATGTCGCAACTTGCAGAACGAAACTAATTCGTGCCTCGTTAAGTCGAAGCCACGATTCGGTCTTATGGATAATCGAAATGTCAAAACAGTATGAGGTAAGTTGTTAAGCTGACTTCTTGTAAATTAACGACAACTTAAATTTTCACTGCCTTCGTTTCGATCCATAGAAATGTCTTTCTTACATCTATATTTCGATCAGATAAGATTTAAATAAACATATGTATGCACAACATGTTAAGTTGCCAAGTTTATACTATAGAAAGCATTAAAAAGAAATTGTTAAGAGTTTCCAAATATATGAGTGAGTGCGCCCACAGTATTACCAAATTGTGTTACGTTAACGATATTTGTGAGCGTGGGTCGTTAGTAAGATATCAGACAATAGAGCTGTGTGTCACGGACGCTGAGGACAGTTCCACGGAACCCACGAGACACAACACAAACTAGTTACGTATAAATGGTATGGCACTTGACCCACTTCATCGTTCAGACTAAAAAGTTCAGAAACGTGAGGATTTTGTCAATAGCTCTTAAATGTTTATTTCTACGTTTTAAATATTCCGTGCGACGGCGACGATTGGATTCCCGGACAGTCACATTAAAATACAACAAAGATTTTTGGATTCGACGTAAAAATGTAGGTTCGAGGAATACACGATGCCTTACAACAGTCGTTCTATGTGGTAGGTACATACGTGGAGAGGGGCTATGAGACCGAGTACATGCATATTTTCAATAGCTTCCTAGCACTTCTGTTAATCGAAATCGAAGCCAGTCAATCGCGAGTGCTATTACGTGCTCCAGTAAATTATTCTGCATCGGACTGCACCGGACCCCGGTGGTAAAGTTGCTCGGGCGCTGTTTTGTTTGAGTATCGCCATACTATGAGTACATCACCCATATTGAAACATAAATTACGCGTACGACTGGAACTCGCGTTGGGTTTAATTAATTTAAATCACGTTACGTTTTTTACCTGTACTGTAGGCGCATTTATTTTTATAATAAAATACATAACTTGATATCTTCGAAAATTAACTGAAATGTCTATTTGAGTAAGTAAGTATTTACGTCGTTACACGTATGAAAACATTGGTAGGTACGTACAGTTCTACGGGTGTGCTTTAAAAAAGCAATGTTGATAATCTATGCATAAAAAAATTTGCTTGACACTGGTACTAGTAGCCGAAAACATAATCCATCTGGAAACAGGACATCATGTCTACGTAGCGTGTTCGATGGATGATAGGAACCGCGCTATCGGGTATCAGTCCACGTAGGAGTCTTGCATCACAGTTATAAGACATACTTAGATAGTTTAGGTACTGTGTTTTATTAACTTCGTAATCGGGAAATGCGTAGGCTATCTCATATTTCCGCCCACCCTTTACGAAATAGTGCTGTCCGTTTTTGAAATAACGGCTCCAAAGATAAATTAAACTTAGAATTAATATTCATAGCGCTCTGATTACTTGTTTGCTGTTTGTAATGAGTTCGTGGTAGTGATAAGAATATTATCTTAGGGGTTAGTTAGTCTTGCAGAGTTGAATACTTAGTTGTTTAATACAGAAAGTCTATGCGTGGTCTTTCTTTTTTAAATTATCAATCAATTTGCCTAGCCTTTTCCCAACTATGTTTTGGTCGGCTTCTAGTCTAACCAGATACAGCTCAACACCACTATTTTACATGGAGCCACTGCCTATCTGACTTCCACAACCCAATGTCTGGATAATACGACACTTCTTGGTAACACTGGTTGCCAGACTTTCAGGCTTCCGACGAACCGTAATGACTGTCAAAGATCTACGAATGACAGCTAGAACCAAAGGCTTAACGTGCTTTCTAAGGCACGGAGGGGTTTCGGTATGTCCCCCTCTTCGGACCAACCTCGGTAAGCGTAGCTTAACCTGATCGATCGACCCGTGCGGCAGTTATTAAACCACGAGACCCTCCTTTCTTTATTAAATTACCTACATTTAAAACAAAAAATATATCGGAGTTGTGGATCACAATACAATACCTTATTTAGAACCTCGCTTGCAGAAACATTTTACGAAATAACTAACAAGACATTTAACAAAAAACGTGCAAACTCAAAACTGGGTCAAGTTAACTAAAGACGAAGATATAAGCCAAGTATAAGGAAACATGTGTCAAGTTAACTCACAGGGAATTATTTTATTGTATAAACATAATTTACAAAATACTCCGTTGGATGACCCAGTTTCAATAAAAAATCTCAACACGCTTCATGTAATCGTCGATAAGCTTAGAATTCGCGATAAACGCTTATGTAATAGAGTTTATACATAATTGTGATATATATGAGCGTAATGCAAATAATAAGGCGGCAAAATAACGCGCGATAAAAATTCTGATCACACCTTTATTTGCATTATGCTAGTCGGCACGACTTGGATACCGCAACTGATAAGTCGTATTTTAGGGTTCACTTGGAGGGAACACTAAACAAAAATGCGTTTTGAATTCCCAATTACATCATTATCAATTATGTTCTAAATTATCGCACTTTGAAAGCTCTGAACTTGATTTTTAGGGTTCCGTACCTCAAAAAGAAAAACAAAACCCTCACTTTGTTGTCCGTCTGTCTGTCCGTCTGTCTGTCCGTCTGTCAATACCCTTTTTCTCAGGATCGCATGGTGTTACCAAGTTGAAATTAGTGATAAAATCAAACTTCTAATTCAAGGCAATCAAAAGATACGGGCTTTTATGTTCCGTTTATGTCGCATATTTTGATTCTCGCAAGGGAATCAAAACCTATAGGGTACTTCCTGTTGACCTAGAATCATGAAATTTGGCAAGAAGCAATATCATGTAGCACAAGTAAAGTAAAAAATCCGAAAACCGAAAATTTGTAGTTACATACCTACTTTGTACGAAACCCTTGGTGCGCGAGTCCGACTCACACTTGACCGGTTTTTTCATATCATGTCTACTAAGACGAGATTTTCTCAGAAAAATACATAGTAGGAGAAGTAGATATTTCACAATAAATCATAGTACGATTACTTTTTGCAAGTTCTTCAGTTTGATTTCAGTTGAGACATTCATAAAGGTTAAACTAAATACCACCCAACTATAGTCGCTTACTTTCATGGCCTTTTAAAGTAATACATAGTTATAATTGTGTACACTGCAATAATAAAAAAAACAATTCTTTAACGCTTTCAAATCACAATGTGGTATCCACAGCTGAAATGGAAAAATGTCAACTAACTTTGGGAGACCACCTATCCCCTTACTAATAAACGTTGTATAGCGTCTGTATAGTTACACAACTCTTTGTCTTCTTTTTTCAAATGTCAAATTACTGACGACTGAAAGAGAAAAATCGGTGTATAACTATTCATCTGATATAATACGTTTATTAGTAAGGGGGTATGTGTGGGAAGGGTGATACTTTTTTTTTTAATATTCTGCTCCGGTTCTAAGCTACATTTTGGAAAAATGTAACCAAGACTAGCAATTCTATATAACCTTCATTTCTGCAACGCAATCTAAAACTGCTCACTTGAAGTTTGTTGCGGATTCGCTCACGATAAAAGTTGACAGAAATGATACCACGACTGCAACCTTCGAGAGAACACGATTGTGCTTCACGCGACCGACCAAGAACTGTATAACCTAGCTGACTTGGTTACTTCTAATAATAGCATTGTTCAAAGAAATATTACAGTGTTTACTCTATTTATGTTGATAGCATTGAGTGTAAATAATACTGACGTGATCACTGTATTCACAAGGCTTGCTGTGAGTAACGTGCGTGTTTTGGATCTTACCTGTTTCATCTCGATGTTTTGACATGGAATGACTAGCAGAATGTAGCCAATTTATTTGTCATCATGCCTAACTGGACTGCGGCTGTCCGTGTATAACATTAATGAACGTGTCGTCTGTCTGTGTGAATCAATATCAACAAGCACTCAACCAGTTTCAACAGGACATACAAATGGTTGAAAAGAAAATTAAAACCGAAATTGCTTGTTTATTTTGAATGCCCTGCGGTGAGGGTCGGTTCGATCTTTCAGTTCAATTGTGTGCTTTACAAATGATTTAAGGAAGAACCATGTTATATTATTATGGAGATCGTATATATTCTTAACGTCTACGTTAAAAGAGACAACAAAACGCAATTTTGATCGAATGAAACTTAACAGGTAATTATGACTTGAATGTCGATTGTTGCATCAAAACACAATACCAAGTTTATTTCGGCTTATTTTTAGGCTCCAGTGATCGTTTTCAATTATACAAGAACGTAGGTACTTAAGTGTTCATTAGGCGACAAATGTACCGTAACCGACAGTCGGCGCAGACGCAGACCGTTGAATGTCGAAATGTGGCGTAGAGCACGAAGCGCGAGGCGTGACGTCTCGACACATTATGTCCTCAACGAATCCCAAACAACTCTTAAATTGTTAAGTTACTGCTCACTTACATAAAAAAATAAGGGTGACAAGAGATTGCCGATGCAGCTTAAAAAGAAACAACTGACACAAATTATGACTACAACTAGTACGTGAATGCGTTTCATGAATCTTAAGCGTGATTACTTTCTAAGAGCCTTTACTTTTCCTTTGATTATTTTAGCTCCAAGTTCGCCAGCTGTGTTGTGCAATAGTTATGTTGAATGCTCGCTCTACTCAAACCCATTCTTATAGTTTTCCGAGGACAATTACCGAGGCCCGGCGGCGGCGGCCTGGCGACGTGCAGATGAACCCAGTACATAATTAAAGTTGTTACACGATTATTTCGTGTGTGTCGTCCTTGTAACGAATACTAGCTCGATGAATCAATTGAGAGCGAGCGCTTGCGATTATCACCACAAAGTAAAAACTGATGTCGCTACTGAGGCCAGGCGCCGCCGGGTGCATCATTTGTATTACAAGTAGGTACCCCTCTTGATTTACACGTAGATAAGTTTTATTTGTACGACTTGTAGTTATGCGACTGACAGTATCTTATTGAAGTGATTTAAATTGCAATGGCAAGTTGTTGTATTAGGTATACCAACGTGTATTTGTTTCCGTCTTCCGAACACTCGGTGACATTTATTATGTGACGATGTTATTATTGTCCGGTGTAGAGTACAGTCTAGACACGTCTCAAGTGATTGTTGGGCGCCGAAACCACCGCCGGAAGGATGTCCCAGGAGGCGGCGCGTGCGCTGCATACGGCGCAGCTTTATTAATAACAGTTCGATACGACCCGCACTAACTTATAACCACGAATTTATATTCTTCCGATGTCAAGTAACAGGACTGTGTGACATCAGGAGGCTCATAAACGATAACTCCTGTGGAGCTTACCTCGAATATGTCGCCCCTGATGTGGATTTATATAACAGTTTCAGATAAAGTACATATATATGTGTATGTATTATTAACTATAGAACATGAGAACAATGAGACACAGACAAATTAAAGAATAACAAGTACAGTTGGCTTAATACTTGAAGAGTCGTAGGGAAGTACAGTAAAACGGGGCTACTTTGAACAGGCCGATCACAACACTATGACGCATTCCCCACACCCCGCGCCTCGCGCAATATTACTCGAGGTCACGCACACTTGCTAAGCACACGTGAAAACCGATTTTGGCGCTCTGTCAAAGTAGCTCCAAAATCTGTCAAAGTAACCCTGGAAGTCAAAGTAGCCCCGTTTTGCGGTATTGTATCAACTAAATTTTAAGGAATCTTCGAAAGCTACATGTATTATGCGAATTTGTGTGTGAAACATCGATAAGTTCTATAAGTGTCATAATTATTATATGTATGACAAACGTTATGCCCTTGCCCTCTTACTAATAAACGTATTATATCGGATGAATAGTAACACACCGATTTCTCTCTTTCAGACGTCAGTAATTTGACTTTCGAAAGAAGAAGACAAAGCGTTGTGTAACTATACTGACGCTAATACAACGTTTATTAGTAAGGGGGTTAATTTATAAACGATGGTTAAGTTAACTTATACTGATTAGCGCCTGTTTAACCATACATTTTTGACGTTTAAATGTCTCTTAACTTTATGAAATGTTTATAAATAAACACCATAATTATTATGATATTATTATTGTTGAATACTATAAAGGTACTTTGGTTTAGTTGAAGGCTTTTAGGCAGAGACCAGTCGATTCCATATTTTTTTTAATTAGGTTTCATAATTTCAGTATTTTCTATTTTTCTGCTTGGTGTTGTGATTAGTCTCATTTATAAGCATTTCTGACAATACTTGGAGAATTGTTGAGGTTCTTTACTTACTTATTTTAAGATAGGTCTTGTAGTCAGCGATATACCTATTTTCTGAAATCAAAATATTCATAGATTCTAAACAATTAAGTCAGAGGACTCCTTTTATTTGAATTTAAAAACTTAATTAACAAAAGCTTGCCCGAATACAGATCCACCTGACAATCCATCTTCCCAGAGACGGTGGGATGAGCCGCTCTGCAGAGTAGTACAGAACAATTTACTTGACTCGTCTGCTACTTCTGCGGAACATGCACGCCTGCTGGCTGTGGGTAGATGGGAGTCGGGACTTTGGCTTCATGCACTACCTTCGTCGAACATAGGCACTTTGTTCGACGACACTACTTTTCGCCTCGCTGCTTCCCTGCGACTAGGCACTCCTTGCTGTTCCCCTCATCGCTGTCACTGTGGCGAACACAGAACAGTTAAAAGAGGTTAGAAGGGCCTTGTGGGCGGGGCAGGCGCGCCGCACTTATGAGCAGACGCTCAAATGTTAACCAAAATTTGATTCACCGGCCAACAATCGCGCTCTTGTTGTGACAGCGTTCGAAGCTCCGCGGAAAAAAAGAATTATACCGCATTGCGCTATTAAAACGTGTCGGAAAAAAAGCCAGGAGTGTAGTGAAACCTGAGGAGGGATTTCTTTTCACCGGTAAGTCCAAAAACCTTAAAATACAAGTGATATTTGTAATTATTACAAAAGTATTATGTAATTTGTAGACAAAAACGATAAAATCGCATTCAGATGCAAAATTATACATTGCTTGCAATACATGGGTACGATCTTGTACGACGTAAGCGGTCGCGCGTAATGTATTGCGTTCACTGCGAACGTCACGTGCACCGAGCCAAAGCTTGAATTCAGCGAAATCTATGCGTATCGATAGTGTTGTACCAAATTGTAAACAATGTCGATATTATGTGTGTACGAATGATTATTTTCAGTAATATTATTTGTTTATTGTGGATTATTCATTTAGTTTCTGAATGGGCTTTTCGTCTAAAATTTGATTTAAGGTTAGCAATTTATGATGAAAACATGAATTTTTTTTTTCTTAGGTTCCCAACGGATCCAGCTATAAGAAAACTGTGGATTGAGGCAACTGGTAGAATTGAATGAAATAAATTATTGTTCAATATTAAAATATTCTTTTATTTTTTACTTGTGGAATTTATTTACTTACTAACTTTAGCCCAAATTATTTTTCAAAATTAAAATATTTTCAATTTTTACTGTCATTTATTTCCTTACTTACTGACTTTAACCCATGTCTTTGTACGCATGAATGTCGTTAATCGCGGACAAAGACAACCCAGAAGGTTCCAATTCTCGTAATTTAAAACGTTTAAAGTCTAGTCGCAGTCTCATTCTCATCTCGGCGACAAAAAAATGTCAAATCCCTGTCAAAAATGTAGGGAAATTAGAGGAATTTTTGGTAGATTGAGACGTGAGATCAGACTGTGAGCGTTTATAAAATAACGAGAATTGCCCCTTTTCATGGGCGATTGTTTTTTCGCGCACAATATTTTCAACTCTTAGTATTGAGCCGAGCATTGAGAATCTTTATTCGTAAAATAACATGATACTGTAGAGTTAATAAATACATATTTCACAGGGTAACTCACAATATTATGTTAGTACGACAGAGAAAACAGTCGATATGGCCGTCGAATTAAAATTTTCTTTTTCGTTTTTAGCAAATTGTAGCTTTATTTTACGTTTTATGTTATTCAAAATGCCATTTACCCCCGTAACGGTTACTCAATAATAATTTAAATATTCAATAATCATCAAAGCCCTCAGTATAGTTTTCTAGGTTTACGATGCTCGAAAATAGCATTATTTCCGATAAAAACATGTTTTAGAGCATTATCATGATGTTTGATGATAAAATTATTTTATTGTTTATTTTTAGTAAATCTTATCTTTACGTGCGCAAACAACATTATGAATAACATTATTATAACGTATAAAACAGAGCTGCAACTAGCAGAAAACGAAAGAAAATTTAAATTTCGCGGCAGTATCGGATGTTCCCACTTAATTTGCCATTATTATTTATATTTATTTAGGAAGTCCACATTATTCGTACCATACCCGCAACTTAAAAAATTGAAAAACTTTAATTTTCAAAATTACAGTAGTTTTATCGATATAATTGATCGACCTTTTGGTTGCCGTAACATATATGAGAAATGAATTGCTGTGTGAGTGTACGTCAAACGCAGTGTTTGCGTTAGTGTGACAGCCAATAGCAAACACGCGATCTAAGTGCATGTGGTTTATTTGTGTGTGTAATGCGCGTACGTATTGAACTCTTGCTTGTAGTGGAGTGAAAGAGTGGGAGACATGCGGCGACACGCGTTCTAATACAAATCGGGAACTATTTCCTTTCTAACTTCTTTTATCTGTTCTGTGGTGGCGAAGATGTCAACAGCCTCGGACACCACGGCCTGTCTTGCAGCCGAAGTGCGGGTCGCTTAGCGCGCCACGCGAACATTAATGACATCATCCGACGAGCTCTTGTTACCGTCGGCGTTCCAGCTGTATTAGAACCCAATGGCTTGGTACGCGACGACGGCAAGAGACCGGACGGTATGTCTCTATTTCCTTGGAAGGTGGGTAGGCCTTTTTCGATACTCTTGCGCCATCCCACCTTCCTGGATCGGCATGCTGTGCTGGCGCTGCTGCTGCGGCTGCGGAAAACCTCAAGCGGCGAAAATATAATAACCTTATCGGAAATTATATTTTCGAGCCGTTTGGGGTTGAAACCCTCGGGCCGTGGGGTCCGAGTGCTCATGGTCTTTTTACAGAAATTTCAAAACGGCTGGTTGACAATTCCCGTGACCCAAGGGCTGGCTTTTACCTTGGCCAAAGGCTAAGCATTGCCATACAACGTGGCAATGCCGCCAGTCTCTTGGGTACATTACCAGTCGACAGCGATGCGGATGAATTTTTCGACGCTATATTTTAGTTTTTGTATAGTTTTAGTTAAGTTAGTTTTTAATCTTGTTATTTTTGTTAACAATTAAGTTTTACTGAAAACCGTTTCTGTTGTGTTTATTTGTCCTATACCCCACACAAATGTATTACAAGCTTGGTAATATTAACTTTTATTTTAGGTACATACGATAGCGAATTCCACTTGGATGGGCTGGGCTCAGTGACTATATCTAGCTAGACTAATAGCCTTCGTGCTAGGTTCCCATGATAAAGCTAAATGGGGCTACAAATCGAGAGACATCTTTAGTCTATGAACTTGGCTTAACTTATTAGATTTGACCATAGATAACATAATGAAACAGTATCTTGGAAAATCAATTTTCCCGAATGACAAAGAATGGGTAATTTTTTTTTGGTAAGTTAATGCAGTGTAGGTCGAACGTTCGGACCAGGACAGGCGCTTTAATTTGTGTAAATTATTTCATCACCACTGCTCTCATAACGGCGAAGGACAACGGGTAAGGTATATTATGATATAATTACAAAACCGCTAATATTTACAAAATATGACAACTGAACCTATGGCCTAGAACCAAAAAATTCGAAGACATGCAGTGACATCTACCAACCCGCAATGGGTCCGTGTGGTGAATTACGGCCCTCTCCTTCTCATCGAGAGGAGGCCTGTGTCCCAGCTCACAGCTGTAGGAACACTATAGGCTGACTACAAAGTTATGACCTACTGCCTACTGCTTTTTATAATTTTCATAGACTATAAATAAGTCATTGCAATTTTCTTCAGTAGACTTCCAACTGAATGTTGTAGTGTATATGTCACTATACATATAGCTAGGGTATACTCGTAGGTACTCAACTGTATTCACGAGTACTAACATATTCAAAATATGCCTCGCCTTCTCGGAGAGTATTCGAAGCGTTATTGTTATGATAATATCGACGTTTTCATCTGACTCGCCGTAAAGCTCGCCCGAGCAAGGGAATCGAGGCCGTGCGAATCGAAAGAGGAGATTCTTTCAATATTTGGACGTGTCATGTGCGGAATGCAACGCTCTGTCGTCATGGCGCAGCTCGTAGTGTGGCATAGATAAATTATTTTATTAGATGCGACCACACGCAGCCTGACAGTTCGGCGAACCCACTCGCCGAGCGACGCGTGAGTGTTTCATGAGCACGAATATTCAGCAAATAGTATGGCACCGCTGTTGTATCGCCATCGAGAATAATTGTAACAACTTCACCATAACTTATTTAAAGCTCACTTTTAGTTGGTGCTTGTCAAGTATTATGAAAACTTGGCTATCGAAAACAGTCACAGGTATTGTAAAGTCAGGGAAAAGAAATTTTTAATTAGGTACCTAGCGAATACTCAAATCACAACTGTCAATCTTTGACAGTTTTATGAAATGGCTATAACACGACAATTTGACGAAGGTTATCAATTTGGGTGACTGTCAATTTCCTTGACTATACTAACAACCAGGTACTGTCAAACCAATAAATAGTATGGAACATTTAATCAATAGCGAAAATGTTACCCTGCAGAACGTTTTCAGTCGGTAGGTTTATTTATTTCTTACTGACTGAAAACTGTTTGCAGAGTAACATTTTCCTTTATAATATCCCGTAACAAAACGAAATCTAGAAGCGTTTACTTCGTACCACTCTGCGTTGTAAAAGTAGATTGCACTTAGTACTAAAAGCAGGTAAGTTGACTTGAGCTGTTTGATCTTAATTAGGACCGATGTGATTTACTTAGGCTTAAGCAAGACTTGTGTAAAATAAACGTCTGTTATACTCTATACCTCTTTCTATTAAACGTATTATATCAGATGAATAGTTACACACCGATTTCTCTCTTTCAGTCGTCAATAATTTGACTTTCCAAAGAAGAAGACAAAGCGCTGTGTAACTATACAGACGCTATACAACGTTTATTAGTAATGGGGTATAAAGTTAGTTTTGTAATGGATTAAAAGTGGTGGATTTTGACGCCTTTTTGGCATATAATTATTATATAATTAGGCAGAGCTAGGATGACACAGATTTGAAACCATAAAAACGATAACAATGCACCTAGTAGAAGGTACTCGACTACCTAGTAATGATAAAAAACTATAAATGTGCTAATCGCGTTCAGTTTTATTGGTGAAATTCGCCCTTAGTCTTACACTCTGAATCCTCCGATGTAGTATATGAATCCTCCGATGTAGTATATGTAGTATGACATATTATCCAAGAATCTCATAGCACCAGCGACGTTTCCACCGCGTAAGAGACGCGATACAACTTAAGATCGTGATAAGGCATGTTTGCAAACTGTGCACTTCTATCTCGGTTCCACGTACACATATGCAGATGAGTTATGACGTGACTAAATTATAATAGTAGGTAGTTGTGTAGCTACGAATGCAGATGGTTAGGGTAGGTATTGAAACCAGCATAGCTTGTCCGATATTGTGTTTATACAAACATGTTTGATTAGTACCTAAATTGCACTGATATATGCATATGTAAATGTTTGATATAAACGACCTCGTAATGAATGTGTAATCCTGCTTAGTATTAGGACATATACATACTATATTATGTTATAATGTAATAAGTTTTTCCTAATTTTATTGTAAAATCACATTGATCACAGCGAAAAAGTAAACTTGAAAAAGTTCAAAAATATACGAAATGCCATAGAACATTTTAGTTGCAATAGATGCTGAGCTGCATATACAATGTGGAGATAACAATCCTAATCCTAATTCCTAAGGGTCAGTTCACACCGCGACGCGACGCGACGCGCAGTTTTCAAGATAGCAATACAATTATAGACCGTATCTACTACACAAAAAGGTACACAATTCAGTGAGGTGGGCCGCGCGGCGTAGCTCGACGTAGTAAAAATAGCTTCTAAATAGTTTTAATTACAAAACGCCTGTTATTTATATATTTTGTAATGAAAAATATTTAGAAGCTATTATTTCCCATTTTCCATGGCATTAGCAGTTGATTTTTTTATGGTGATAAGTGACGTATTTAACTACCATTTAGTTTTATTTGCGGATGCTACTAACGCATAATTAAAATGAAAAAAAATAAAATCTGAAAAACTGAAATCTTTTTTTTTCTCATTAAAAGCTAACATTTTCGGACCGTAAAGTGTATTAAATCCTTCACTATATTCTTAACAAATTGAAAATACCAGAAACATATCGGCTTTATTTATATCCAAGTAATATATTTTTTTAAAGAACGATGACCATATTTGTATGAGACCCGTCCCCCCCCTTCAACAGAACTTTTGTATGTATTAGTAGGTTCACAAAGGTCTATAAAAAGACTAGCAACCAGTTTTAATTTCAAAATCCATGGGGTTTAAAAATAAAATAAAAATAAAAAAATCGTTTTATTAATTTTTCCTAATTCGCTAGGCCCGTCCCCCGCCCTGCAACAGATCTTTTGTATGTGCTATCAGGTTCATAAAGATCTATAAAAAGACTAGCAACCAGTTTTATCTTCAAAATCCATGGGGCTTAGAAATAAAATGAAAATGAAAAAAAAAAACGTTTATTAATTTTTCTAATTCGCTAGGCCCGTCTCCCGCCCTGCAACAGATCTTTTGTATGTGCTATCAGGTTCATAAAGATCTATAAAAAGACTAGCAACCACTTTTAACTTCATAATCCATGGGGCTTAGAAATAAAATGAAAATTAAAAAATCGTTTTATTAATTTTTCTAATTCGCTAGGCTCGTCCCCCGCCCTGCAACAGATCTTTTGTATGTTTTATCAGGTTCATAAAGATCTATAAAATACTAGCAACCAGTTTTAACTCCAAAATCCATGGGGTTTAGAAATAAAATAAAAAATCGTTTTATTTATTTTGGGATAAAGTAGTGTCTTGTTGTCGCGGGCGCTATTTTGAATCTTGAACGCAACGAAGGATTCTAGGTTTGAGTTGACTCCTGAGCGAAGCGAGGGAGTTAAGACTTGAATCCTGAGTGCAGTGAGGGATTCAAGCTCGCCCAAGACGAAGACACCTGCGTCTCTGTCGTGGACGAGCATATGGCAGTTGTCCCACCGCCGGCGAGGAAGCGACTAACTGTCGGCTGTTTTCTCGCTCACGAAACATACAATAGATATACATTCCGTGTAAACAAAAGAGATGCATATATTAACAGTTGATCGCTGACTATTCACACTGCCGGCGAGGACTCGCTACACTGGTTTGTCGCTGAGCGACAAGAGCTATCAAAGATAATACTCGCCTAGCGATACTCGCTCAGCGATGGTCGCTTGGTGGTCAGAGCTCACGCCGAGAGAAACCCCTGTGAGACTAACCGCCCCGAGCGAGTGGTGCGAGTAATCGCCCGTCGCACTCGAAAACTCCCACAACACACTCGAATTAGCCCAGCGACAAAACTATCGGAACTACACACACGCTGCTCGCTGCTCGCCAACTCGTTTTCAGTTGCTAGTTCTACTCGCTAATCGTTCATCGCCGCCGGTGGGACAACTGCCTGCCTATAGGTATAGAAAAATTGGACGAGTAACGAATGACGTTTTCTGTTTTTTTAAATGGCATCTCTTAATTAATCTTGAGATGTTTGAAAATCAAAGAATATGGTTTACTTACAAACTCTTATTTTGTGCCAAAAATATTAACATTAAAACATGATTTTTCTTGGAATATCCTGCACTTTTGAGAGATGTCGTCGTAGTAAAAATTGATCACCTTGTTAAGACGGTTTGAATGAGATACATTTTAAGTTTGTTGGTCGATGTAAGGCTTGGGGGGACGTTCTGGCAATAAACATTAAAACATGATTTTTCTCGGAATATCCCGCACTTTTGAGAGATGTCGTCATAGTAAAAATTGATCACCTTGCTAAGGCAGTTTGAATGAGATACATTTTAAGTTTGTTGGTCGATGTAAGGGTTGGGGGGACGTTCTGGCAATATTAACATTAAAACATGATTTTTCTTGGAATATCCTGCACTTTTGAGAGATGTCGTCATAGTAAAAATTGATCAGCTTGCTAAGGCGGTTCGAATGAGATACATTTTAAGTCTGTTGGTCAATGTAATGGTTGGGGGGACGTTGCGACGAAATAACACTAAAACATGATTTTCTCGGAATATCCCGCACTTTTGAAAGATGTCGTCATAGTAAAAATTGATCACCTTGCTAAGGCAGTTTGAATGAGATACATTTTAAGTTTGTTGGTCGATGTAAGGGTTGGGGGGACGTTCTGGCAATATTAACATTAAAACATGATTTTTCTTGGAATATCCTGCACTTTTGAGAGATGTCGTCATAGTAAAAATTGATCAGCTTGCTAAGGCGGTTCGAATGAGGTACATTTTAAGTCTGTTGGTCAATGTAAGGGTTGGGGGGACGTTGTGACGAAATTAACACTAAAACATGATTTTCTCGGAATATCCCGCACTTTTGAGAGATGTCGTCATAGTAAAAATTGATCAGCTTGCTAAGGCGGTTCGAATGAGATACGTTTTAAGTCTGTTGGTCAATGTAAGGGTTGGGGGGACGTTGTGACGAAATTAACACTAAAACATGATTTTCTCGGAATATCCCGCACTTTTGAGAGATGTCGTCATAGTAAAAATTGATCAGCTTGCTAAGGCGGTTCGAATGAGATACGTTTTAAGTCTGTTGGTCAATGTAAGGGTTGGGGGGACGTTGTGACGAAATTAACACTAAAACATGATTTTCTCGGAATATCCCGCACTTTTGAGAGATGTCGTCATAGTGAAAATTGATCAGCTTGCTAAGGCGGTTCGAATGAGATACGTTTTAAGTCTGTTGGTCAATGTAAGGGTTGGGGGGACGTTGTGACGAAATTAACATTAAAACATGATTTTTCTCGGAATATCCCGCACTTTTGAGAGATGTCGTCATAGTGAAAATTGATCAGCTTGCTAAGGCGGTTCGAATGAGATACGTTTTAAGTCTGTTGGTCAATGTAAGGGTTGGGGGGACGTTGTGACGAAATTAACACTAAAACATGATTTTCTCGGAATATCCCGCACTTTTGAGAGATGTCGTCATAGTAAAAATTGATCAGCTTGCTAAGGCGGTTCGAATGAGATACATTTCAAGTCTGTTGGTCAATGTAAGGTTGGGGGGACGTTCTGACTCATCGTCCTTTCTAAATAAAAAAAATAATTAACTTTAGACGTATTTTTTTCAAAAACTATAAAGATTTAGCACGTGGGAGTTCTTGTCCGAAGTTTGTCGTATTGAAATGCGTCTCTTACTGAACTTAACTCAAAATGTCAGGTCCAAGGATATTTGGGAACACAGTGCAGCTCCGTGTCATTGTAACAACGAAAATATGGCCGAAACCTGAAAAATGGTAGGTATAGTATGTATAAATTTATGGTATGGTACGTTCAGTGTGCTGCCGGCACACCATTTTTTGCAGGATTGTAAAAAAAAAATAACATTTGTAGTAACAACTTCCGCATGCATTATTTTCTAATCTAATTCTGATGACACGCTTTATGACTTATGTCTCAAGCATAAGGTATAATATGAATTAATTCGCACAGGGAAATAAAATTTAAGAACAGATTTGGCGAAGGTTATTGAAGTAGCGTGCTAGCAACATGTTGTGTTGAACTGCAGATGTCTTTAACCTGTCGGTGCTGGCGTGTTAACAGATACATCATGTAAAAAATGTTAAAAATGAAATAATTAATATGTCCAGCGACTAAACTATTGGATATATTTGATTTAATTTTTGCAGACTGGGAACGTCATTATACTTATACGAAGTTTAATTTATTGTTGTATTATCATGTCTACTTTGTATAAATATATTTATTAAGGCTTAATATAACCAACGCCACTATTGCTGGTTCTATACCTACATACTTAATCCATACAAATACATAATACCTATAACTTCGTAATTAACTCTGTCTGTATGTTACCTTTTCACGCCTAAACCAGTGAACGGACTTTGATAAAACTGGCAAAGAGATAGATGGCATCCTGGGGATATAGGCTACTTTTTGTCCCGTTCCCACACGTTCCAGCACGTTCCCGAGCGAAGCCACGGGCAGAGGCTAGTATAAGATAATAATATTCTTAGTAGAGAGAAGGCTTTTATGTTTCTAGACCAATATATACATAAGTTAGCAAGTCACAATGACAGGGTAGCTTTGTTTGACTAAACTTTCGAATTCCGTAACCTTGACGATACTTTTTATCGAATTCAACTTCGCTTGGCAAAAAACAAGCTCAAGAATATTAATAATGCTCCAATAAACTTTTTTCTACTACCTATTGTCAGCAAACCAATTTTGATTTCGTTCATTTAAAACGAGAAATAAACAAGCGCACAATACATTGGATTAAAAATGAAAAGTGCTTCGTAGTCTGTAACGTTTTTTTAAATACGATAAACAATGACGAAGGTAAGTATGGTATGCAGATAGCGGGACGTCCGTATTGTAGATACTGACATTTTCTAAAAGAGAGACTGCGGGTATCGCAAAACTGGATAGAGTCGCATTTGCCCCGGCGACGGTCGTGGCCGTGGGATTGCAGTACAAGCCTAGACCGTCCGAGACGATCTAGCGGGATAAACGGCGCTTGTTGTTGTCGTTAAACTTTCTGTTAAGTCAAAGTCCATTGGCGCCTCAGTCACCCTCCTGCGACGAGCGAGTCCTCCCACGCCATCGCCACGATCGGTGCACTACTGCCCACATGCGCAGGCGCAGCCGCTTCACTCATATATCATGAACGAACGCTCTAATAATGTTTTCTGAGAAAAAGTTTTGTAGGTGTGTAACAATGTATGCTCAGTATTTACATAAACACAGATATTTACAACTTAATGGATCTTTGTATAACTTCTAGCCACTTTAACGAAATATCGATTTTAATAAACCTGCTGGCTGCTGTTGTGCATTCCGACAGTTAACCTTTTGACCGCTTGTGTCGCATTTATGCGACACATTTTTCCGTGCCCTTACCGCTCGTGTCGTATTTCTGCGACAGAGAACATGCACGATTTTTTCGTTCTATTTTCGTCCTATTAACTGCTCGGTACAACTAAAACCATTATTAAATAGAGATAAAAACTTTTTGACTATTTTTTAATCGATACAACGATATCTCCTCCTTAGGTTCGAGGTGTCTCCTTATTTTTGTGTATTTTATCGATTTGTAGCCGCACGCTAGGGGCACGGCAATTGATATTTAGCCAAGCGCTTAAAAGGTTAAAACTATTTACATGTTACTAGCATTTAGTTTGCGTGTAATAGTATTTTTCACTTAATCATATTTTTATGCGTTTGGGTGTAAAAAGCCAGGTGTTTTAATAGCAATTTAATTAGCAATTTTCGTTTTCCACTTCAAGACACATTTAGCTATTAAGAGTTACGATATTAAATGCCACATTTTTATTGCTACCTCATTTTGTGAAGGTAATAAATTGATATCGGTAACACTTTTCCCTAACAGATACAATATTTGACTGCACTAAAAATTAGGAAAGATTAAAGAACAATTCCTATATTTTAAGATTACATTCTTTTGTCGAGTGACATTTAGTTGGGTCGGATTGCACAATTCACAAACAACGCGTTGTTGTTATTCATATTTAATTGATAAACAACCGTTAAAAAATAAACAATGGCTGCTATACGTCAAATGTTTATTCAGTAGCTAATGCGTTTTAAATACCAGTATTGAGGATGCCATAGAATGTGTTATTTCCTTCAGTTATGTAGGTAACGTTCATTTCTTAATTACGTATGCATTTGTTGATTGTCGGCTAGCTAATGGAATGTTGTAAGTAACTTATTTATTTTGTTATTTATTTACTTAACTTTGGCTTACCTACTGATCAACATCATCATCTTCCTAGCCTTTTCCAGTGTAACCGGATGCAGCTGAATACCCTGGTATTTTACATGAAACGACTGCCTATCTGCCCTCCACAACCCAGTTACTTCGTAATACGATACCCCTTGGTAAGACTGGTTGTCAGACTTTCGGGCTTTCTGACTACCCGTACCGACTGTCAAAGATCCACGAATAGCAGCCGCGAACATGAAGCTCAATTATTAAAATTTCGTGGTAGCGTGCGTTCGTTGTTTAGTGTTTCGTATTAAAACATACGGGGACGTGTTATTCGATGTTACACTTTTCTAAGATAACACACTCCACGTAACACACCCTAATAAGTGCATCATTAGAAGCGCAAAAAGTTTTTAGAGGTCCTTAATTTAAAAAAAGTGTCTTTCGTTAGCACATTAGCAGGTCAATAACTTTTGAAAAGTTAATTTAAACATTTTCCTTTATTAAATCAATTTAATTTCCTCACATATCTTTTTTCTCCGAGTGAATTCAGACATGCTGTCATAGCCATGAGGGCAACAAAAATCAACATAGTTCGTTATGCTAACTTTGTATCTGGGTACGGTCTTACCCATTCTCCTTTGTACGCTCGAGGGTCATGTTCTGAATTCATGGTTTTAGTTTGCGTGTCGATGTGCCTGCCTGTAACTTTGCATGGTTGTTATTTCGCAATAGAACACAATATACCTAAGCATTGACCAGCAAAAATATTAATCAATGTACTGCAGCGTAATATGTGTTTATGTGGTTGGTGCTGTTCAATTAGGTATGTTGTCACTATTTGAGTTTGAAATATTTGCTCGTGTTTATGTTGCTAGCTGCAATGATTGCATTCGGATCATGTTTTCAATCGCAGTTTTCACGCCGACGCGGTCGTACCAGCTAAGCTTTCAGTTTTGTAATTTAAACTGTCATAAACGTAATTTGAATCCACACCACAAGAGCTGCAGTCCTGTTAAAATCCGTTGTTTATTCACAGTGAATTTTGTTAACAAATAACCTGTGTTAACTTTCATTAATAGATCTCATTGCTGATAAAAACACTTCCGATTTTGCTACAAACTGTTGCGAAATGAACGCTCACTTCGCACGTAATAAGTATCTATACGCGACCCCTTTCATTACCATTCTACAACCAGTTTGTACCTGCTACATACAATATTACTACCGACTCAATCAAAATTAAATCGATATGATAAATTACTATTATCGCTTCATTTCAAGTTACAGTTCCGGTATCGAGTGAGAATGAAATTCGCAAATGAGATACCTATCGATTTTCCATAGATATCGTTGCGGATTTCAGATTGTTACAACGTGTCCATGTGGAAATTGTTTTGAAAATGTCCACTTCTACATTAAATAGTGATATGCATATTTTAGTCGCTATTTTAAAGGTTTTCTTTCAGACGATGACCACCTTAAACTGAATTTAGTGAACAAAAGTGTTTAACATAAAACCTAACCTAACATAAAACTTCAACGTGTAACACAATGAAAGTTCTGAGAGTTCCGAATCAACTACTGAATCGATTTCAGTCATCAAAAATCTTAAATCCATTCATTGACTCACAGACAACGTACAGCCTACATCACTGCCTGGGTCAACGTAAAAGCATGAATTTTTCACAATAGTTCCATAATTAGCGAAAGTGAGCACTGTGAACCATTTGAAAAATAAAGAGGTAAATATTATTTGATGAAAGTTTGTAATTTCGTAATTTTTCCGACGGGAAATCCCATCGGGCTTGTACTTGACAATAGAAGGGGTTAATAAAATTAACCCCCTCTGTCGTACGCAAGATATCAGTTAGGACAGTAACAGACATGACAGCCTTTTACAAACCAATAACACTTTTTATAATGTAGCTTTGCAGCTAAGTCACAGTTACGAGTTTCAAGTCACCAAATCAAAATGCATGCAGAAGTATCCTGCATGCATTTGGATTTGGTGGCTTGTTGGAAAGAATCGCTGAAGTGAACATAATTATTTAGAGAACCAAATATGTGTGGTTCTTTCCCCAAAAATATATCTATCTACATGGTCCTCACATGATCTGACCAAGATTATGTCTGGACTTTAAAAGAGACTTTGACCCTTGAATTTTTTTCGCCATTTGTTCTCCGGGGTAGTCACAGGTAGGACATGTCGACTCCATCTGGCTTTTTTTGTTTTTTATTTTAATGACGTGTAAATGAGATAAGTACCGGTATCCTATTTCCAGAGTAAACAATTTCATTTCACTATTCCTAAGATTCCCGGAAACGGCAATTTGCATTAATATTTACGTATGCTCAAAGAGAAACTGTTTCCATCCGGCAAGTAAGTAGTTTCTATGGAGCCAGTTAGAGGGTGCCCACTTACACTGATTGAGAGTAAAACTTGAATGTTGTTGTTTATAGAGATGTAGACGGTTCGCTCGTACCTTGTACACTAATTACGACACAATTTCCTCCCAAACTCCGTGTTCATAATAAACTTCGCGGCAAGCGGCCGACTTCGCGAAAAGTTATAAAAAGAAAATTCTTGACTTTCCGTTTTTCTTTTGTTTCTAGTTGTGGTAAACAGTTGAAACCTTGAGCAGTGGAGCAAACTAAATATTATTAATAATGAGTTCTTGAAAGTCATTCAGAAATCGATCGCAGTGTTTTCTACAGCTACCGAGTTTGTAGTGGACAGACAGCTCTCGTAGTATTGAGCTTAAATTTTAATTAAGATTCAATTTTTCTGTTTTGTAATTAACAATAGTTGAGCCTGAGGCTTTTCTGACGATCTATGTTTTTGAGGGTATCACCACGACTGTATGCCTCTTTTTAGGAGACAGTTTCTCTGAAGAGGGCAACAGGATCTCACTACAATAATATGTAAGTGATGGTATAGTAGTTTTAGTCATGAAAAGTGGTACATATATATGTACGATGACATATCAAGCTATACATACCCAGTATAAGCAGACTTCTCATTGTATGAAAACCCTATGCAATGTGAGCTCAGCTAAAACTGGAAATGTATAGCTTGATGTCGTCGTCTGTACCAAAAAGATACAGAATTATATTTTTTTATGATTGTGCGAAAGTTACCTTTATAAAAATCTAGTAACTTTTGCTATAGAGAGCTATAGTCATCGCATTTCTCAACAATTAATAATTGTAATAACGTCCGACTGGTACTGTGCTATCGGCACTATCTGTACTGTAAACGTTGTGCCACTTTAGGTAAATATAGGCACCAAATAGACGGTGTTATCTTCCACGAGGAATATCTGGCTAGCCCCGTTCCACGGTCGACGCCCTTGGGCGACGTGGGACGCGAACTAGCGCGCATGCATTCATTATTATAATTGATATAGATTGCTTAAAAATCTACAAATTATGTGAAAATAAACAGAGTTAATAATAAGATACCCTCATTATCAACACAGCTGTAATTGTAGGTATTTGGTAGTATTTTACTGGTCTGTTAGTGCAATAGGTAACATTCTTTTGTATGAAATTACAAATATTCATAGTTTTATCTTTGTTTAATTGTAATTCCCTATACCTACATAATTATTTAAATTTATTTTTGGTAATTTTCTTCCTTGGAAAGACACTCAGTAATCAAAATAATACGAATGCGTGTTTTTCATTTAACGCCGAGTGCCATTTGTTTGAAGCATCATCGTAAAAGGACTAAACGAGTGAGTGACAAAGCGAACGCGGTGCATTCTCGACGCATGGCGCATGCGCCATCGCTCGCAGTGGCTGCCAGTGGCGAGAGCGAGCCGCGCGCTATAAATAGTTCCCTATAAAAATAAAACATCTTCTGGGAACTTCCGCATAAAGCAAGGGGCTTACAATTTATTGAATTTTTTGCGTGCATCCGTCCTTACTGATAAAACTAGTTTCTTTTTCATGGGTGTAAGACAGAGGAGCTTCCTCATCGATATCGTCTGATGTTTGATCTACAGTACCTACAAAATTAATAAAAATGTTAGACCCAATTTATTAGCGTCAGGTATTTACTCCATGTTTTTTTTTTATTCTTGCTATTTAATTTCATATCAAATGTATTGATGAGCTGCGTGGCGATCGGCCGGCGGCGCGTGAGTCATGCCGCGAGGTTTGCGCGCCGGAAGTCCCTTCCGGGAACGAACATGCTCCACGGTAACGATAAGCCTACGTGTTGTGTCGTTGTTTGACATACACCACACTACCTAGGCCTCTGCAATCTGATATAGTAAACTGAAAAGCGGTGAAACGTTCCACAACTGCAGACATTTTTCAATTTTCCGCTTTCCGCCGCGCCAATTTCACTTGACACTAAAGTTTCTTATCTAACCCCCTTGCAATATACTGGACTTTTGAAACGTTTTGTTAAGTTTCGTGAAATAAGAAGTAGGTGGGTACTTAGCCGCAGTACTTTTTGCAATAAGTACCAGGACACTTTTTATGTACCTAAGTAATGTTTGGTAAATAGGTAATGATAATTCGATGGTTTTCTTATTTGACTTTGGTAGACACGGGTTAGTTTGACATTATGCAAACCTACATAAGTGGTGATTTAAATGTAAATAAATGTATATTACTGTAATTAAAGCCTATATATAGGAGTCATATACAGGGTGGCACATCAGGGTGAACGACTCTGCGTAAAAATTTTTCGTCGGTGATATAAATGGCCTAAGATCGCTCAAGGCAGGGAGGTTTGGAAGGAAAAAGGGGAGGCCTTTGTCCAGCAGTGGGACACAAGAGGCTTACGAAAAAAAAAATCGCAATGTAAAAAAATTCTGCTCCATACATTTTGACCGCGTAGATCTGCAATTTTCTATGAAACAGCTAATTTATTATTTTTTTGAAAAAATCTTAGTCTAGACTCATGCATGTGCTGAATCCATCGTTACAGTTTGCGCATCGATGTCTATGCCGTGCTGTAAATGATCGCACCTATACATATAACAGATTTAAACAGATGATGAGTCGTCGCATGACTACAGCCGCAGTCGCTTACGACACTTAAGTAGGCATACACAGTTTATTTATTTGCATGGTAACATGACATCGGAAATTAACTGCTTGTACTCGGTATGATGGCGAACTCAGTGATCCATCATCCGAACTGACGTTTTAAGTCTCATTTAATGGAACATTTCCGGCGAAGAGTGCGCGGACGCATTGCTCCGATTGTCGACACTCGGGTCAAGGGTTGACCTTTTATTGTTCGGGTATCGATAAGCGAGGCGCCGCTGTCAACACACATCACTAATGTACGGCTATTACGCTTGAACGCTATTAAACTCTCGGAACTAAAATGGAAAGTTGCAAAACAAACTGAGAGCTGGCAAAAACTAGTAGGGTATATTTTATTTTTAACAAACTGGCTGCTGAGTTTTTGAGCTCTCAGGTTTAAATAATTTGATAACGATCTAATAAAAAAAAATGAGTTTCGAACTTTATAAGCGGTCGTCACGATGCGTAAAGAACTCATTGGCTCTCATTAGGTGACATGTGCCATCCCTTATAATTTATTACTGGTTTTTCCTGTGGACATACATCTACTCCAATCTAATGCGTAAGGCATAGCAGGGCGCCGGAAGCTCGTCGCGTGGTTCGGTGCCATATACTGGGAGCGAGCCACCCCCCGCGCCCCCCGCGGCCGCACCCCCCGCCGCACCCGACCATCTCCCTCGAGGTGAATGAACGTCTTACAGCGGATTTCTATTATGTATATTAGGTATGCCTTACCAATGTTCCTCAAAATTAGACAGAAATACGAGGACGAAAGTATTCGTCAATCCCGTTTAGTTAATACTGCTAAGCCCTTTCCAGTCCCTGAATTTTTCTAATAAGTAACTGTATTGCGAAATTTTATTAATTATGTAATTAACTGCTATAGGTACCTTGGTTTTGTCTGCGGATAATAATGAAGCGTCCATGTTTTTCGCAAAAAAGCGAGATATTTTCAAGCCTAAAATAAGTGTGTCGTTGTTATAGTACCATAAGTGTTATTTGTTTTCGGCTTAGTGCGGAGCGAGACAGGCGAGTGGGGGCCAGGGGCGCTCCCTAGTCGCGGCCCGCAGCGGGCAGGGCAGTGACTCATCCAAAATGTCAGCTGTACGAGCACATTTTGACAATCAATCCCTATTTTACATACCTAAAGCCCCTTTCTAATAAAAATGAATTTGAATCTAGCATAATATCTTAGTATTATTAAATGTATAAATGCAAGAAGAAGAAATGTAATAATTCATTGTTCACATTATGTAAGTTATTGATTCGAGACGGCCATATTGCTTGTAATCAATGTTTGGCTTAACTTAACATCAACTTTTGCGAGAAAGTACTTAGGTGCGTGTGTACGAGGAAGTTAGTTACGATACGCACTTGTTTTGTACTCACATTTACAATGGAACTTACCGTACATTTATATAATTGAGAAAAAGAATGCTTCTAAAATATAGGTACAAAACAATAGTTTTAATGTAGGCATTCCAGAGGTGAATAAATTTTGATTAAGTACCAAAAAGAAATAATTATTACCTATTGAAGTATTCATCAACTTTATTATTGTAATACCTAATAGACTTGCCTAAGTTTCGCTGCACCGTCGTTGGCGTCAGTGGCTAGATAATAATATTTTCAATTTCTTGACGTTATATTTCGACTTCATTTTATTATTGTTTTTATGAATCTGCAGGGGTTCAAAGTACTTACATTATTTGAAAGAACACTATAGGTCCCGAATATTAACTATTAAGGTGAATGCGCAGTGATAGACCGCGAAATATAAATTTTCTTACGTTTTTTGCAATTTGTAGGTCAGTGTCAGGTTGTATCTTGATCAAAATATGATTTGCGACTATAATAGACATGTATTTACAGAATTATAGTCATTAGAATCATTAATATATCTCTTTAAGTTAGATTTCTACCATAAACACTTTTCCATACGAGATTTGTTCTTAACGGTAGAAATCTAACTTAGAAGGATGTATTAATTATTCTAATTATTATAATTCTGTATATACGTACCTGTTATAGTCGCGAATCATATTTGATCAAGATACAACCTGACACTGACCTGAAAATTGCAAAAAACGTAAGAAAAATTTAATTTCGCAGGCTACAGTTGCGCATTCACCTTAACTGCAATTGTTGCGAACAGTACCTGCCTAATAGATAATATTATTTTCCACGGAGTTATAAGTAAGTGTAACAAAGTTTAACAGCGTACTAGGTACATGAAGCAAAATATCAAACAGAAATCAGATACGTGTGAAAAGATACAATTTCTAAAACTTCTAGATATTAATCTTTCAGGGAAATCGTATTTTAAAACAAATGAAACGTTTCCAAGCAACCAAATAATATGGGGGAATTGACACAATAATAGTACCAATGGCATTTTGACAGTTCAACAACATTCATTGAGTTATTAACGTTGTAGAGCAGCCACATTTTTCGTAAATATGAAGCAATGGATTAACGATGTCCTTCAAAATGATTCAGTTTACGATGACATCATGCCCACCACCTATTCCAGCCATCAAACTGTAAAATCACCAGGTTCTTTATAAAGCAAAGCTTCTGCATGTTTTATACGAGTAATAGCAGTTACTTTCTAAAAGGGTCCTGTTAGCGCAAACCTTTTTTCGTAGCTAAAAACATAGCTAGTTTTTTTCCACGTTTTTCCAAGTCGAGGCACCGTCGTGAGCGCAGGCAATTACCTATTAACTCAAAATTGAAACGGAGTCGCGTCGACGATGTTAGTTTCTTTGTAAATATAATGGTAACTCTTTGAAAACTCATTGTACCTTTCCTTTGATGTATTAAGGAAGTTCATCTTCAAGACACGCAGATGCAAGCATCAGCATCGTCGCTTTGCGTACCTTCCCGATGTTTTGACATTAAGTTTATGAAAACTTTTCTAGATTGCGTGGTTTAACTAGGTAATACCTATACTTATACCCGTTAATTAATAATTAATTCTTAACATTACAGCATCTACTTTTATAATTTTATGGGAAAACTACTTATACGGATTCTATCTGATTGAAAAACTAACGCACACCGCATATTGAACCTATCGAAAAACCACGACAGAAGTCAGGCTGGGCCACTAGTATGTGCCGGAAATGGATTAAAAACACATAACTTACCAAATAGGTTGTATAAGTGTACTGGAAGAAATACTAACAATGCTGGCCGCGGCCGCGGTCTGCATTGCCGACGCACTGCGAGCGTATCGAGTTGCAGCTCGAATAACACAAGCTTTTCACGGACGCACATTATTATTATTTACATTGAAAATTTGATGTTTCTGCCCTGCTTGCACTAATTGGTAATTATCAGTCGTTTATACCACTGGTTTCGGCTTATTATACTTAACAGGAATAATTGGGGTCCATATTGGCTCACCTAAAGTTCTTTACCCGAAATTGTTCTTCCTAATAATTTGTAATCCGAATGATCACTCTTCCTAAAATTTTTCATCCTAAAGTTTTCATTCATACTATTTGTAGTGCTACCGGCGATGTTCATAACACTCATGTTTCCGAAAATTGTAATTAATAATATCATTAAGTAAATATATTTAAACTCCTACTGTGTTTTATCATAACGCTTTTATCCCTAAACATAATTACCTTAATATTTTTATGGCCTGGGAGTTTATACCGCAGTTTTAACCGTACCTAAACCAATAACTATAGAACCGATTCGGTTCTGGCACTTCGCCGGCCGCTGCTGCGGCACGCTCGCTTCGCTCGCTCGGCTCGTGGGTTGTGGTCACAGTTCTAACCTAACCTAAACCAATAATTATGAATAGGATCGATTCGTTTCTGGAACTTGACTGAATGACAGGAGCGGGAAATCTAAACAAAAAAGATATGACTTTGAATAATAGTGTAAAAGATGGTTATGTTGAGAAAATATAAGGAAAACAAATAAAAGTATAATATATGTTTATTGCTACTGATATTATGAAGTTGAATGCTTCGGAATTATGAACATTAGAGACAGAGTAGTTAGGAATTGTGATTGTTGGGATGAAAAATGTTAGGAAGAACATTTTCGGATTTCCAATTATCGGGGTTGAAAATTTAGGTGAACTTTGGCGCACCCGAATAACTGACACCGAATCATGATTTTCGGGTGTGAAAATTGGTTAACTGGACACGTTATGATTTGTAATTTAATTTTCGATTTATAGGAAGCAAGTCATGTGGAGTGTAAAGCACAATTAACTTAACAGCAACTGTATAATATTTTTAATTGATGGGTACCTAATTAACGTAATTAGTTTCTCATTTCACTAATAGATTAATGTAACTTGTACGTTCGACTTTAAAGTCCCGTTTTGTTTTCGCCCTTAAAAAATATTCTGAGAAAACCTGGACCGAAGAAACCTAACACGCAGTAAGCAAGCATGCCAGTGGTGGTCAATACTCATTCCTTCTCTGGGTGAGCTGAGGCCTTTGCCCTGCAGTGAGACAGTTACAGGCCGGTATTAATGCCTATTGTTCGTATAATTGCGTTTAATATTGTTTTTTTTTTAACTCTACTTTTGCTCCGTCTATCTAGGTTGAAATTGAAAACATGCGACAAATCGAAATGGGAGATTCGTACTCATCATTATGAACCACTTTTGCTATAGGACCACACCTGAAATCGCGAAAAAAATTTCAGCTGTTCCCTATATTTTGACGAGTTATGCGAACATAAACGTAGAGAACAGCTGATTTTTTTTTCGCGATTTCAGGTTTGGTCAGTAGTAAAAGTTGTTCATCCATCCATTTCCGTTTTTTGAAAGTTCCACCTTCATAGTGGTGACCTAAATAGGAGATCAACAGTTTGTATGGAAGTATGTTTGTATACATTGAGGAGCACTCTATCTCTGAAGAAGATATTAAGCACATCACGAATACCGCGCGTACGAAGTCGCGGACAACAGCTAGTTCCAGCATATCTCAATTGACTGCTAAACAGACGTTAGTTACGCAAAGTTAGTCCTCCTGGAGAGAAACGCGTTGTTTACTTTGTATCTATACATTTCCTTGTAGCATGGAGAATAGTTTTCTGTCTTCGTGGCGTGATCCGTCAGTCCTGTTTTCCTGCCTGACGTCCCGCCGAGCGACGGTACTGTGTTTTTGTTTATTAGGTATATACTCGTACGTCAATGGCACGCTGCAATTAAGTCGACCGCAAATATCGACTGACAGCTGTCAAACACATACCTATTTACACTTGTGATATAATGTAGTGCTTTTATAAAAAAATATAACCACAGATTTTACTTATTCTGAATACTATACTCACTTCCATTTGTGCATACAATGCCTCTCGCTTTTTATAATAATTATATATTGTTTTAAACGACTCCAAAAATTCTCAGTAGTTCCTTCAAAGGAACTGCGCGAAGGAACTAGTGAGCATAAACGGATTTTGAGGCGTTACAATACCTGTAGAGTGCATGTTCTCGTATTATTAGGCGTAATACCATGTATTTAGTGTTTTAAACAGACAGAAAAGACATAAAAAGAAAGAGTTACTTATTTTTGTGGTAAGTAAGAAAATCCGGAGTATTATCATGAGTATTATTGAACGCGCTGCAACGTCCGCTGCGTGTTTTTGCTGATTGTTAACACTTTTCACATGACATCATTTGTTCATCAAAGCAGTAACGTTGAAACAAAACAAAAAAAAAGAGAAAAGTAGGAATCAAACCGTCTTACTACAAAACGAAATCTTACTTTAGTTCTAGCTTAGAAACCTTTGAGCCAGTATTTTTATTTCGAACTTTATATAAGCTTTCATTTTTGTATAAAGAATTGCATTGCCATAAAAGTTAGGTTCTTAATTCAAGAAATGGCACGGTGATTCAAACGAAAAGGCCAATATTTGTAATTTAAAAATCTTGTCGCACTTTCATCAAAAACTTGTCAAAATGTTTCAATTATCAAACTGTGAACATTCTTAAAATTACGACAGTTGCCCCTCTGATCTAAAGAAAACCCTTGTTTTGTAAAATGTTCGAAAATCGCCAGCCGCACTATAAGCAAGCATGGTGATTATCTATCTTATTATTTATCTGTGAGAGAAGCCCAAAACTGGCACAACTACGTGCAGATAGTGGGAGGTTAAATGTAAATGTAGAGGGCCGATTGCTGTTTACTGGGGAAAAGCGTTTCAGTGGGGATCGCTAGCAAACCCTAACCGCATCGCCGGCAAAAGGGACCATAGTAATTAACCAACAGAGTACTAACGCTCTATGACGGGATAGGAGAGGTCTATTTCAAAAAGCAATCTCCAATGGAAATGCATTTCATCAAGATTGCACTAGTTTACTATTGCACTAGTTTCAAACTCGACGGAAATGCACAAAAGTTATTTAAAATAACAAAAATCTCGGACAAAACGCTGTATCGCAGTAGGTATCGGCAATCATGGCGATTATTAATTACAACGCGTAACTAATGAGCCAAGACAATCGATGAATCGATGACACAACTTACATAACAAGACTAGCGACTTGGTATTGAGTAAAAACAACTTTTTTAACCTCAGGAGTGAGGGAGAATCTAAAGAAGGTTGATTTCATTACCTAGTTGCTATGCTTGATATTCCTTTGTAGTTAATTAAAACATGAAGGTGGAACGATTACAATGGGTGTTTATTTTGTGATAGCTAACTGCATTATGTTACTTGCAACGAAGTTTACGTTTTTAGGTTCAAGAGCCTTCCTAGTTGTAGGTACTCCAGTAATATTGGTATTCAATAGTAACAGCTTATTATCACTGTCCTACTACTTTCTAAAAGCGATAAGTACGCTTCGTGATAACTATATTTAAGCTGAAAATTGGAAATACTTTAAAACAGGGTTGATAAAAATCATGCCTTTTTTAAATTAATAAAAAAATATGGTTTTATTTTTATTTAAATCTGAGTTTTTCAATCGCTATTTTTAGATGTTCAGCTTAAGAAAAAATACTATCATTATATTTATAATCATTTACTGACACCTAATTAACAGAAAATCAACGTCAAAAAACAAACAAAAATCACGCCGTGCGCAAAGTCAAATCACTTTGGACACTTTTGATCGCTATTTTTGAGAAAGGGATTTTTTTTATGTTATTATATAAAGAGTCAAGTTCTAAATCTTGAATGTAGCTGCAAGCGAACCTATTAATTCTTTATTTGAAAGTTTTCACACTGCTTTGGCGAACTTGCCGCGAACGGAGTTTTTCATTGAAATGCACCCATACAGCATCTTTTTTTCATCCAGACATTTTGTTGTATTGAAATGTTTGGCTGGTTTCTGTTTTCGTTGCGGTGCACAAAACAATTGATTCATTTTTATCGTGATTTAAATCATCTAAACCCTGCTTTCAAAGGTCGTTATAAAGCTTTTCCAGAACGCCCTCATAAAATATTATCAAAATTCAATAGCTTCTATTTCCGAACTTCCGATAATACTGTAGGATAACAGTATATCCCCATACTAGCTAGCTCTGCTATGTAGGCAGTAGATAGGCCAGCCGCAGTCTGCGGTTCTATTGAATCTCGCTGGCGTAAAATTAAGTTTGAACGCTTTGAACACTTTCTGAACTTAATTTAGTTACTGCAGGCGGAAATTTAAAAGAGAAATTTAAAAATATTGGATAGGATTCATGTTAGTGTGAAAATCGGTTGTCATGGTATTGGTTTATGAAGCGGTGTGAGAGACGTGTCGTGAGAAGAATTTTTACTATTATCTATTAAAAATATCGAGGAAGACCAAACAAACTATATACATAATACATTGTATGAAGGACGATGGCTGAAATGAGAGTGAATACTGAAATGACAGTTTCTAGAGATTATTATGGAATTAACTGAAGATGATGATGACGTGATGAAAATGGTTCTACTTCTCTCTATTCAAGCGTATCTACTCTATTGTCCTTTATCTATCCATTTGACCTTATCAACTAGCGTAACTTTGAACGTTGATGTATGCCCCCAAAATCAAGGTTTTTCTTTAGATCAGGTTTAAAAACCATGAAATGCAGTTCTTTATACAAAAATGGCAGCTTATTTCGGTAAAAAGTTGTCATTTTAGTATTAAGAACTTTTTCTACTCGTAAATCGAAATAAAACTCGAAATACAAATACTGGCTCAAAGGTTTTGACTAGAACTAAGTATAGTTAGATTTTGTTTTGTAATAAGACAGAAGGAGTTTAGTGATTTCAAACAAGGTTCAAACCTGCTAACGGAACATGGGTAAAAGTAGGCTTGAGTTTATGATTCCAACTTCTAACTTCTTCCTTTTAGTCTGGTAGGTGATTTATGGAATCTAAGAATAGAGGTCAAAGGCACCCAGCGCAGGGCACGTCACGACAGTGGCGATAAGACCCCTCTTTGAGGAGTGGCTAGAGAGGCGTCACGGCGTTCTCACCTATCGCCTGACGCAGATCCTCACCGGACACGGATGTTTCGGGAGGTTCCTGCACATCATCAAGCGGGAGGAGACGCCCGGGTGTCACAATCGCCCAGAGGACACGGTGGAGCATACGGTGGAGGTCACGGTGGAGCACCGCCGTGTCCTCGTAGAGGCGATTGGCAGCGACGGCGAAATCTCGCGTCCGGCCCTGATTCAATCCATGGTCTGGAGCGAGAGGGAGTGGGAGGCAGTCACCACCTTCTGCGAAGCAGTCATGCTAGCGAAGGAGGTGGCGGGATGGCTGAGGGAGAGAGCCTTACGTCCCAGCCGCGTCGCGAGCCGCGTGACGACTCCCGGCCACCGCAGGCGAGGGCCTGCGGACGGAGAGCAATGGGTAGCTCACCGTCCGATCAGGACTAGGCCCGTGCCGGACGGCGCGTAAGTGTTCACGTCACGCGTGCCTCAATGAGATGTCAGCATAAAGGAAGGGGCCTGTCAGGGCTGAAGCCTGCCGGGGGTGCGGGATTGTCCGAAAGGATTACCGCTACCCCGGAACATAAGGAGCTAAGGAAGGAACACGGATGGGTTTTAGTCAGTAAGAGTCTGACACTCCCTTCCGCTCCACCCAGAGCGGGAGGGGTCATTTGATGATTTCCTATCCAAAAAAAAAAAGAGGTCAAAGGCAACAGCCGAAGCCAATAACCATATAAGTATGCGACGAGTAAATAGTTTGTAGCAGGCAGCAGTCTCAGTCGGTAAAGAGGTAGCAACAGGCTCCTGTGCTATCCTAACTACTTACCATCTGGGAATATCTAATGAGCCTCATTAAATGAGACAATGTGACGAGATTATGGCATCACCCAATCGTCCATCGCTTGTTGTAAAATGCTCACGTCCGGCTGGGTCCATTTCCTTAACCTACCTATAAGGTAGATACTGCTGATGACCGAAACGATGACCTACCTATGCTAGGTACTGATGGCGGGGCGTGAAATACAATTTAGATACATAGGTATCGAAAAAAATGACAGCCTAGCAAAAATATCTCTCAACTGAAATATGAAATGGAACAGCCTTTTTTACCCGACTGCGGCGATGCCCAAAAATCGGGTTATGTGTTTGACCTGTATGTATTTATGTAGGTATGTCCGTTTCTTTGTTCCCTCGTAACTCCTAAACGAATGAACGGATTTGGATAAATTACACGACTTTAGATTTGTCTTGGTAGCGCGAGTGTCATTGGCTACATTAAAATAAAAAACAAAGTAAAATGCGGATATGGGCTGCCATATTGTGGAATTCGATTTTTTTCATTTAAATAAAAAAAAGTAATTAAAAAAACTAAAAAACCCGACTGCGGTAAAAAACTTAAGTTAAATAAAAACAAAAACTGAAAAGCTAAAAACAAGCCCAATTTAAATTAAATAAAAGTTGGAAAATATAGTAAATAAAAATGGTATGGGTTCCCGCGCAATGCGCAATATTCTCGATATGCTCTCTGGATCGACATTGCATTTCATGCATTTCCCAAGCGCTCTCCGACAAGACGCGAAAAGTGCAGCATAGAGGTCCAATAACCTGGCAATTGAGTTGTGAACTCATCGTGTTTTTTTTCTCTGGTATTTATAAGGAACCTACAACTATTTTTGTAGGGTGAACATTTTATTCGATTTCGTCACTTTGAATACCGTACTATTGAACAAAGGTTCGGGTGTTTTATAATAATTCGGTACATCTGGCGTGCTTGTCAATTGGTCACGCGGCCTAACTACATTTGAACATTGCGCCATCTTAGTTATAACAGCTGTTTTATTCATAGGCAACCAAATGTTTATTATATATCCGTGTCGACCAGCTTTAGCGTTGTTTCAGACGGCTCTATTGGAATTTGAAATAGGTTTGACGGAAACTCCTTTGAGAAAAGGAAACTCCTTTCTTGTCGTCAGTGATTTTGTAACTAGTAAATACAAGTATCCACCCTCGGGCATCCAACGCTTAGAGAGTTGCAAGAATATCATTTGAATAAACGAGACACCCACGGAATAGTTAAAATGTGATTGGATAACGAAATAAAGGCTAGTCTAGGAGAAGGCTACATTCTATAGGTACCTAAGGTGAGTGAAATATCTGTCTGTATCTATGTCTTCATTTGGAAATGATTTAATGAGGACACGATAAGGTACTTCTAGGAACAAGATAGTAGGTACAGGATGTAACTAAATACCTACATACAGACATTTCTAATATATTGCACGTTTCCTGTGCTACTTAAGCAAGTATCTAGAAAAAGGTACTATACTGTATCAGATTCCAAAACACAATTCATCTAATGTGTTTTTATTCAATTAATCCCATTTTTTTTTGTATAATTACATAATTATACAATATTTTATAAGACTACTTAGATAGGTACATTGAAAACTAAGCTACTGTATATTATATAAAAAATTTGCGATTATATGGTATATACCATATATTTTTTACGACCTATTAGCAAATTAAGCATCCGTACATAGAACTCCTAAATTAAACGCTCGGTGCGTGAGTTCTCAAATTAAGAGGGTACCTACCTGTTACATTTAATTTAAGAACATCCTCTATTGGCACTAATAACTAAATAAACAAATTAAGGCCATAATTAAAAATATAAATAACCAACGACTTATCACAACAAGAAATGGAACACTTACCAGTTTCCAGATACCGCTCCAAGATTGTGAATAACAAACAATCCCAGTCTATTTGCACAAACAATTCATGATTCGTAACAGAGAGATTGTCTAGTATTTATTGTTCACTTTTAAAATGTTCACGAAGTATTAGTCTGTCGACAGAACGTGCACATTCCGTCGATACTCGTCGGTGTGGATCTGTCCGTACGTCCGCAGCGAGCCTCGGCCGGTATCATACCAGTCCGATACTATACCTAACTCAGTCGCGGCGTGTAGGCGGAAACGTGACTTTGTATACCACGCATTTTGTACGATTTCAAGCTGCGCATTAGATTCCCGCGGTGGGCGACATCTGGTGGAGGCGCCGTGTGTTATAAACTTATATTGGTAGCACACTCGCCCCATAGCGATATTAAACCAGATAAACTTGTGATGGCAGCGCCATCTGTGTTCTACTACTCAAACATACATTCTCCAGTGCGTCGCGAGGTGAATAGCGGCTCGTGGACATGTTTCATGTCGATCATTCTAGTTCCGTGAACTGACACTAAGTGGAGCTAGTTGCTACTTTCTAATAGAAAACTATTATCTTCAGAAGAAAGTTGTAAACTAAATTGATGTTAATTATGAGCTAGTGTTTTTAACGATTAGATACTTTTTACTGAATAAATAATCGGTCTAATCAAGCGGACCTGCGGACCGTACGCATTCACAGTTCTACTTTATATTAATATTTGATATAGTTTTTACTTCCCTAGTTTAGTTGCTGAATGAGCACTAAATTCTTGCGTTTCGTACATCTAAGGTATGATAAGATAATCCTTATACAGCGTGATTGGTAAAATAATAAAAACCTCTCGGGACTATTACTACCATCATAAACAACAACTTTTGTTCTATGACTTTTAATAATTTATCAGATTTTCGTACAAAAATAAAAATATTTCAATTCAACGCTCTAAATTTTACGAACTCTACAAGAAGCAAAAGAAGGCGCTAATTAGGTAAACAAACTGCCGTGTCTAGTACAAAATGCAGCGGAGGGGAGCGGGGATAGAACAACGAAATCTTGAAGGTTTGTTTTTGGTAAATGTATTATAAAAGTCATAGAACAAAAGTTGTTGTTTATGATGTTAGTATAGTTTATACAGTCCTAGAAGGTTGTCAGTGTTTTACCAATAACCCTGTATAAAAAAAAAGACAATAAGTACTTACTTTAAAAAAATATGTGCCATGTAATTACCTACAGTTAATTACCTACCCGCGCGGTACGTAACCCCGCGATAGGGTTGCCCGCCTACAGTATTTTAATTTCATCAACCTACTTGAGTTTCTTTCTAGTTTTGTGATTGTATAGGTAAAGATCATATTTTTATTAAAAAAAATGAAATTCATTGTGAATGAAATAGGAAGAGTTCAATAAAATACATGTTGTGTTTTTTGATTAGTATCTAGATTTAATAAAAAATTCACCCTTAAATAAATTTGAGACGGAAAAATATTTGCGCATCGACGTATGAAAAGTTAATTAGTTGTTAAAAGGTCGGTAGGTCACTCGTGTTTCACTTTTTTCACCCTATTCACTTATTTATTTACTAATTCAGGTATTTTACCTATTAAAAAAAGAAACAAATCGTATCGTAAAAAAACAATTCTAGTCTCACTTTTCGGAGTTTTCATGTAATTTAATTTAAAAAATGTAATTCCTGGGAGCGTTATTGACGAATTCAAGCAACCAAAAACAGCACAATATAGTCTACAGGGTGAAATTGAACACATGCGACAAATCGAAATGGGATAATACTCATCATTATGAACAACTTTTACTATGGAACCAAACCTGAAATCGCGAAAAAAAAAATCAGCTGTTCCCTACATTTTGGCGAGTTATGCGAATATAAATGTAGGGAACATCTGATTTTTTATTTCGCGATTTCAGGTTTGGTCCCATAGTAAAAGTTGTTCATAATGACGAGTACAATCTCCCATTTCGATTTGTCGCATGTGTTCAATTTCACCCTGTATAATATCTCTTTGGCATAAAGCACGCTTACTGCTGTCACTGCGGGCGGTGCATTCGAGACGTAGCGTTAGCGTAGCCGCTGGCGTAGGCCTTAGCGTAGCTGCTGGCGTAGGCCTTGGTGTAGCCGCTGGCGTAGGCCTTAGCGTAGCTGCTGGTGTAGGCCTTGGTGTAGGCGCTGGCGTAGGCCTTGGTGTAGCCGCTGGCGTAGCTCTTGCTGTAGCCGCTGGCGTAGGCCTTAGTAGCCGCTGGCGTAGATCTTGGTGTAGAAGCTGGCGTAGGCCTTAGTAGCCGCTGGCGTCGATCTTGGTGTAGCCGCTGGCGTAGGCCTTAGGCCTTGCCGTAGTCGCTGGCATAGGCTTTGGCGTAGCCGTTGGCGTAGGCCTTGGCGTAACCGCTGGCATAGCTCTTGGTGTAGCCGCTGGCGTACGCCTTGGCGTGGCCGCTGGCGTAGCTCTTAGCGTAGCCACTGGCGTAGGTCTTGGTGTAGTCATTGGCGTAGGCCTTAGTAGCCGCTGGCGTAGGTCTTGGCGTAACCGCTGGCGTAGCTCTTGGTGTAGCCGCTGGCGTAGGCTTTAGTAGCCGCTGGCGTAGATCTTGGTGTAGCCGCTGGCGTAGGCTTTAGGCCTTGCCGTAGTCACTGGCATAGGCTTTGGTGTAGGCCTTGGCGTAGCCGCTGGCGTAGGCCTTGGCGTAGCCGCTGGCGTAGGCCTTGGCGTAGTTGCTGGCGTAGGCCTTGGCGTAGTTGCTGGCGTAGGCCTTGGCGTAGCCGCTGGCATAGGCCTTGGCGTAGTTGCTGGTGTAGGCCTTAGCGTAGCCGCTGGCATTGGCTTTCGCGTAGCCGTTGGCGTAGGCCCTGGTGTAGTCGCCAGCGTAGGCCTTGGCGTAGTCGTAGCCACCGGCGTGGGCCTCGGTGTAGCCGCTGGCGTAGTCACGTTGTCTTGGTTAGACACTTTTTGATTGTCAAGGAGTTGTTCAGTTAGTCAAAAAGATAAGCTAAGCTTTTATATAAATTCTATGAGATATAATGATGATATTATTATGTAAAAACTCCACGGTTACTCGTAAAATGCCCTGGTTATTACAAAAAAATTACAGACAGACTCACAACACTCAGTTTTTAAGTCTTAACTCTAGCTATTAGACAAATACAACAGATCTAACCCATTTAAACTGCTGTTTGACAGTAAAAAATGAAGATAACTGTTCCAAGATACATATCTAATTTGGAAACCGTTCACAAAAAACTGGATTGTCAAACAGTGGACAAGCTCATGGGATCACAATACACAGCGTGGGTGTTATCTTGTAGTCCGTGCTGTCATCTGTGGGGGCAATGCTCCTACGAATGACAGGAGAAAATAATGCATTGTCACCATCGATGTCGTTGCTTTATGCCAATCAGTTATTATTTTCGAAATGAGTCAGTACAACGGTAAGCTGAATGTGAAACATCAATGTCGCATTGCGTTCCTTTAGCCTATTGCATTATGATTATTCTTCTCTTCACGCTTGATAACGTCACGCCTATTTTCACCGAAGGGTTAGGTAGAGGCGTGTTATATGTTTATATCCCATGTAACAGGGAGCGAGCCCATTATTATAATATGGCTTTGTTTGTAACGAAGAATCACTGGCTCCTAAGACACACGCAACTAAGTACTTACACCTTTTTTTTTTCATGGTGTTATCCTCATGGATATTCTCCGTCTGAGAAGAACGGAGGATTATGTCGGACTCTTACCGAATGTTCCTTCTAGTACCATGGTTCGGGGTGCGGGAGATACTTGTATATGGAGAATTATAAAACGAGCGAATAAAAAAAAACATAGCGATTGATGATGACTGTTTTAATAACTTGAGCGGTAAGAATTTGAGTAAGCGAAAAATTAACTAAACTAACGGCGAATATTGATTAATGATAAAATCCAGAACGATCGCTTACAAAAAGGCCACAGCATCCCACACGTCTTCGCTTCCGATCATGGACTGAGCCACGACCGGAAGTGAGAGATCACCCGCACCAAGTGTCGCGACGAGGGCACAGCGCTGTTGGGCCCAAGCAGTGCACTCCTCCAGCGTATGTTGCGCCGTGTCCTCGTGGCAGTCCACACAGTGATGACAAGCGGGCGTCCGCTTCCGACCTATGCGACGTAAGTATTTCCCGAAACATCCGTATCCGTCAGCCGGAAACTGAGGGCGCCATGCTGGCTCTCCAACCATTCCTCCATAACAGGCCTTGCTGCCACTATCGTGGCGAGCTCCCACCTGGGTTGCGCAAGTCGCTCCCTCAATTCAGCCACAGGTACCTGCACCTAGTTCAGGAGTCAGAGTATCAAAAGTATTGTGACCTAGTTATAAGCCCTATATGCTGTTAGTTTTTGGATATTGTAACGACTTTTGGTGACATAAAGGATTTATTTATTTATTTATTGCTATCAACCGGGCACAAATCCAGACTTCACACTGCTACTGAGAAATTACTGATAGAAAAACACGATAACAGTTTGCCAGGCCTGGGAATTAAACCCAGGACCTCTGCTCGGCAGTAGCGTTTGCGACCACTAGACCAACGAGGCTGTCATTATTAAATATATAAGACAATAAATTATAGCCAAAAATTTTCGATAAACCTTAATCTAGCAGATAGTCTACCCAGACAACTGCGGAATTATAAAATAAACCTTCCGTTTAATTGATATACTACATACGGAATATATACAAAACTGTATCTCTCTTTTGGGATGCATGAAGAAGCCTCCTCGCCACCACCAGTTTGTCCCACCAGTTACTCAACTGAACCGAGCACTCGGCACATCCTGGACAGTCACTCACACCCAACACCTTATTTGACTGGCCAATTCTTCCTTTGCGGTGGTAGGGCTAAGCCTCGCCCGCAGGGCAATTACATAACACATTATCAATCGGAATCGGTTTCATTTTGACAGTTCAACAACATTCATTGCGTTATTTACGGGTTGAGCAAACAAATTTTTCGAACTTATGAAGCAATGGATTAGCAATTTGCTTCAAAATGATTCTGATTCCAATTGATAGGGTGTTACGCAGTTAAGGTGCTGGTTTGCGGCCACCCTCCCGCCGGCGTTAAGCAGTGCTGTGTTTCGTCGAAGCGTGGGAGTTCCAGTGCCTTAGGCACCTTCTGGACACGCTCGTTCCATCATAGACCTCATCCATCGCTTTCCATCAGGCGTGATCGAGGTCAAGAGCGGGGCCCACACAGCAATAAAAAAAAATCTCCTAGTCATGAATTGAGACATATTTTAATATTCACCATCATCATATTTTCCGTAAGCACCTAAACTTGGCCCCTGTTCAATGACCGCGAAGATCCATGCTTAATTTGTAAATGAAGAATATCTTCACAAAACAGTAGGAAGCTTCTTTTACGATATCAAATTATCTATAGACGGACCAAAGTCTTACTTAATAGTTAGCCAGTCAAAGCAAGTTTATTATTTATTGAACTTGAAATTACATATTCCTAAAATGTTTATTTTTCTTTTCTCAGTATTAGTGTCTACCCTAATGGTTGCGCTTTGAGGAATACCCCTAATTTATACATTATTGAAACTAGTTACCTACTAACTTTGTTATTTGCCGGTGGTTACAAACTTACTTATGTGATCGATGTGCCTATGCATATGCATTTCGGACATGTCAAGTTCAAGTTCAAACTACGCGGGGGCGGCGCAGCGCGAGGAAGGTGACATGACATCAGGAAATGAAGAACCACTCGGAACGGCACCTAGCACGTTGTATACAAATGAGTATGCTGTAGCTACCGAAGTATAGGTCACAAGTGTCGCGACCCAGCTACATGTGCGCTTTCACTGCCTACGTCACACTTTCATGTAAACAAGTCACAGGAAGCCGAGCTTGCACTGTGAGTGAACTGAACATCCCCCGCGCAGACGCAATAGGAAGTTTTGTAATAACGTTGAACTTGTGACGGGTAAAGGAAATCGAAAACGATTTCTTCTTTTTGGGATTCCTTAGCGAAATGGCAAAAAACGGAACCCTTATGGATTCGTCATGTCTGTCTGTCTGTCTGTCCGTCCGCATGTCACAGCTATTTTTTCCGAAGCTATAAGAACTATACTGTTGAAACTTGGTAAGTATATGTATTCTGTGAACCGCATTACGATTTTCACACAAAAATAGAAAAAAAACCATAAATTTTGGGGGTTCCCCATACTTAGAACTGAAACTCAAATTTTTTTTTTCATCAAACCCATACGTGTGGGGTTTCTATGGATAGGTCTTGAAAAATGGTATTGAGGTTTTTAGTATAATTTTTAATAATGTAAATTCTAAACTGAATAGTTTGCACGAGAGACACTTCCAAAGTGGTAAAATGTTTGTCCCCCCCAGTAACTTCTAAAATAAGACAATGATAAAACTAAAAAATATATATGATGTACGATAGGCTGCAAAAGTGCATGGGTAGTACAGAAACAAAATCGTATGAAGCGAGAAATGACGCCATCTAGCGTAAAACCAGTTAACGACTAACAAAATTTAATTATGCTGTTATTAGATGGCGTTGCTTTGCTTTATATGATAAAATATTTTTGTAGTTTCTTTTTGTCTCTTCAAACAATTTATAATTACCTAATAATTTCTTTTAAAGAAAATTGTTCCTAATTATTAACCTACTATGTTAAAATTGATTATTGCTAAGTAACTACCAATTCGAATATTAAATTAATTATTAAAATACCCACTCGTTAGCTTAATAAATATATTCCTATCGGTTTATTTTATTATTTTTATCATTTAAGCTACGTATGCTGGTAAATGTAATGTAATAATTAGATAAATGTATTAGCCTTGTAACTCCTTGCTCAATCCTACTTAAAACGTTTCTTCCTAACTCCCTATTTACGTTTAGTAAATTAGTCATAGTTGTGAAGAAACCAACGCCATCTAGTTTATTTTCGAAAACTTGAATTCAAACGTTCACGGGAAAATAGACACTAAGGTACCCATGCAATTTTGCTGGCGACTGTACATTACCATGTAAACTTTCACCGAAAATTGGTTTGAACGAGATCAAGTAAGTAGTTTTTTTTAATACGTCATAAATCGTAAACCGCAATTTACCTTTCATTCAATCAACTCAAATATTAGGTCCTTACATATGAAATTGGCGTTTTTCGTACTGGCCACTTTAATCACGAATTTCTCCTCTTTGGTAAGGAATTCCAAATTCAAATTTGTACAGCTATTTACTCATGTATTTGTGCTTCGATGACCGTCATTCATTTGTTTTTTTTCTTCTGTTTTTTCTGTTTGCGTCACTCATTTTACAAAATGGAAAATTTAAAATATCGCATTATTTACGAGTACGAGTTCCGCCGTGGCACTAGTGCTGCGGAAACGACTCGAAGGGTGAATGATGTGTATGGCGGTCATGTTGCAAAAGAAAACACAGTTCGTTTTTGGTTCCAACGTTTTCGTTCTGGAAATTTCGACCTGCAGAACAAGCCCCGTGGACGGCCTGAGACCCAAGTTGATAATGGAGAATTGAAGGCTATTGTGGAAGCGGACCCATCGCAAACCACGTCCGAGTTAGCTGCAGGCTTCGATGTTAGTGATAAAACTGTTTTAATTCACTTGAAGCAAATTGGGAAGATTAAAAAGCTTGAAAGGTGGGTACCTCACGAATTGACTGAAGCAAACCGGCAAACGCGCGTCGACTGCTGCGTTACATTACTGAACCGGCACAACAATGAAGGTATTTTAAACCGAATCATTACCTGTGATGAAAAATGGATTCTTTACGATAATCGGAAGCGCTCAGCGCAATGGTTGGATCCTGGCCAGCCAGCCAAATCCTTTTTTTTTTTTTTTTTTTTTTTTTTTTTTTTTTTTTTTTTTTTTTTTTTTTTTTTACGTGGAGAAATGCTCATGCATTCTGCACTACCACGGGGAGATAGTGCAGTTATGTGGGACTCCAACCCACTAAAACTCCACGGTGGCCTCCTCTGCCGCTTACGGGAACACGGGCACGCGTTAGCACTCATCCGTGAACCCGCCGCGGCTGTCCGTCACCGGACCCTCCTCTGGGGAGTATTCCCCATCTCCGGCGCACCAGAACACATAGCACGCCGTGACCACCCCAGGGACCAAACCAGCACATGGGCGCCAGACGACCCCGTGTCTGGGCACCCTTGGTCCCCCTGCGACGGGTCAGGTCATTGGCCCCGCCGCCTGCCAATTTTCGGCCGCAGAGGATAGGGAGAGCGGCCAACGTCATACCAACACTCCTCTTCCTCTGCGGCCCCACCGCGTCCGCCATCGGACGGTGGCGACCCCGTCAAGGCCGCGGAAGGTAGGGAGAGAGGCACTCCTCTCCCACCGCGGCCTCCAACCCTCAGCCGCGATGCCTCCGATACGACATCGCGGCCCGCCTCAGTTGCGATGTCGCTCAAGCGGCACCGCAACCTACTTGTTGGCCGCTACGTCGTCGGCTTACCGGCAAAAGCCCTGACGAGCGGCCCTTCCTCGGGTTCCACTTCGCTTCACCGTGGGTGTCCAAGCCACGGCTACTGAGCCCCCCCGCCTCGACAATGCGGGAACCCACCGGGGGGGAGCCAGCCAAATCCTGCCCCAAGCGAAAATTAACCCCAAAAAAGTTACTTGTAAGCGTTTGGTGGACTAGTGCCGGTATTGTTCATTACAGTTTTCTCAAATCTGGCCAGACTATTACAGCTGATGTCTATTGTCAGCAATTACAAACCATGATGGAAAAGCTAGCGGCTAAACAACCAAGGCTGGTCAATCGCTCCACGCCACTGCTGCTTCACGACAACGCCAGACCACACACTGCGCAACAGACGGCTACCAAATTAGAAGAGCTTGAATTGGAATGTCTTAGACATCCTCCGTACTCCCCGGACCTTGCTCCAACAGATTACCATTTTTTTCGCAATTTGGATAACTTTTTGCAAGGGAAAAAATTCAACTCCGATGGGGCAGTCCAAATCGCCTTCAAAGATTTTATTGATTCCCGTCCGACTGGTTTTTTTAGTAAAGGGATCAATGAACTACCTATAAGATGGCAAAAGTGCATTGAAAACAATGGTTCATACTTTGATTAATTAAATATATTATATTAAAAAATATTCGACTTTTTGTTCCTTCCATACAAAACGCCAATTTCATATGTAAGGACCTAATATAAAAATAACTAAATTAAATTTGGCACGAAGCAATGTTTTATAGCACATATAAAGGAAAAATTCCGAAAACCTTAAATTTTTAGTTACTTCACATATTTTTTTTTAAATAAATGCCTACAGGTTTGTACGGAACCCTCAGTGCGGGAGTCGGACTCGCACTTAGCCGGTTTTTTTTATTATTCACTTCGTTTTTTCTTTCGATTCAGTTTTATTTAAATAAATAAAACTAAGACGACTAGAAAAGTATGTTGGACGTATGGCGAGAAACTTACCCATCTATGTACGCACACATAGCTACCTAACCACGTGGGTGGTTACTCTTCGCTACGCTCCCCTGCTTGGCGGAAGAAAAAGAAAATTAGTAGTGTGTTCCAGTTTGAAGGAATTCCGGTGTAATTACAGGCACTCTTGACATTTCAGCTGTCTCTGATAATGGCAACGGGTGTGCGATGCCTCTAGCTTAGCAGATTCCAGAGGCGGCGGCGGTTACCACTTAACATTGAGTGGGGCGTCGACTTGTATGAGAAACATAAGAAATAGTAATATGCTTTTGTCTTTTGTTTGACGTCGCGTCAGGCCCAGACAGAGATGGCGGGATGGGCTGCACTCCTTTGATAATGATTGGTCTTTTGCTGCTCTGGACAGGGAGAGTTGGAAAGAGAGTAGGGAGGCGTTTGCCCAGCCGTGGTACATTAATAGCTAAAAATAATATGATTTTGTCCAACTTTATAACTGCTACGTTTACTGCCACAGAACAGATAAATAACTGTTCTGTGTTCAGTGTTTACTGCCCTTGACTTGTTTTGTATAAAGTTGTGTAGTTTGGTTTAATTTAATTAGAATTGCAATACTAAAAAAAAGGGCTGTTTATTTATTACTTAAGACAATTTTGACCATTTTCTAACCCCCTACGTAAGAAAAAACATAACCCTCCTTCTGGCGCAGTCGGCTAAAAATAAGACTTGGATGAACCCCCTCCGACTCTTTCAATCAATCGTAAGATCAGTATCCACCAAAATTGCAAAGAAAAAGAAGCAAAAAAATTAAAAACTTCTAATTTTTGCTTACCACCCCCACGTAAGAAAAAATAAGATTCGTTTAGAAACTGTTTATCTATATATATAAAAATGAAACCCGTTTTCCGTTGTCACGACATAACATGAAAACGGCTGGACCGATTTCGATGAAATTTGGTATAGAGATAGTTTGAGTCCCGGGAAAGGACATAGGATAGTTTTTATCCCGATATTCAAACGGGATCGACATTTACGCGGGTGAAACCGCGGGGCGCAGCTAGTAAGTAATAACATAACAGAGGTACATTTCCCCAGTAACAGTGGGCGAGCCTATTGCCATCAGAAGGGCACAAATCCGGACTCCGGGCAGAGAAATTCTTGATAGAAGAACTGAATAACACTATCCAACTTGGGTATCTAAACAAGGACCTCATTCACAGCATTAGCACGTGCGACCACTAGACCACGCAAACTGTTTATGTACTATTATATACATATTTTGAATAGTTCTCAAGATCGTAACGTAAAGGAAGCCTATTTGTAGGGCATACAAAATACAACATATCGCCTACGAGGGATGACCTTACCGCTTGTAACTATACTTACTCCAATGACTATTAACAACTCACACTGTTTAATTTAAAACAACTAATTAGCTGTGGCAAGGGGTTTACTAAATGACCCCGAAGTTAATACCTACATTTTCAGCCTTTGCTCGTTACTGTTAGACGATGTTAATCCTTATCTTGCAAATGAGGTAAATTTAGAAATCCGTTGATCCTTCAAGTTTAGTGTAGTGTGTGTATATAGCATTACTGGAAGTGTTTTGCGGAAACATAAACGGTACGGTCATTGGTATGCATAGGCTGCGCTGACCAATGACCTTTCCGATAGTTTACTATGCTGCGAGCAACAAGGATGGATCCTATGTACTTAGTACGTCTAATAGAAAAATGATTGCTGGCAACTGACAACAGTTCCTTTATTTTTATTGTAGGTACACATCGGGAAATTGATTCAACGAGTATTCTAAGCCCTCTGTTAAAGTGTTTTGTTATTTTATACTGGGTTATTTTAAATTGGCTAGCTGTAGACGCATTGGGTATCGATATGATAAAACGAAAAATAACTTAAATTGATGATTTTTTTTTTGTGGGGGTCAAAAACCGCAGTTTTGTAGACACTTGAAATATCAGTTTAAAACATCTATTCTTTTTTGTGTAACAACACTAACAGCGGTCGTTGACATACTAATAACAAACATGAAATCATTTTATTTTATCCCCATCGCGTCTGTGGAGTTTAACTAGCCAATTTAAAATAATCCTGCATATATCTAGAAATAGATCGCCTAGTCTCCACTTCATCGGCGCAGTCCGAGTCACTATATGATAGCTTTCCACTATAGTGGAATAAATATATTATTCTTTACCTTAGAAACTTATACTAAACCATTTTTCTTGGTTTCTTTTAAACATTTTAATATCTATGGCAAAGAACTGAAATCCTTTATTAGTAACGTCCTAAATGTCAGTACATTTAGTCAGTACTAATGAAACATCATCGGGTCCGTACCTTCCTATGCGTAATTGTGTATGCTTGTCTCCTTGTATCTGCGTTATTAATAAGGTAGTAGGTACGTATAGTATTTGTTCAGTCTTCGCATAATCTATCTCTTTTTGTATTCATTGTTCTGAAAACCGTATATACTGAACGTAGTCTGACAAGGTTTGACATTGATTGTAGCTGAGATGACATTGCGACTTGAATTTGAACGTTTTTTAAGTACGAGAATTGGCCTTTAATGAAAATGATATCTTGGTTGGAATATTTTTGTTGGTACCTAATCATTTTAGCGGGTTAATTGCGAAACACACATAAAATGACAATTGATCGCAATTTCTTTCATTTTGACAGTTCCGCTACGTTCATTGCGTTATTTACGATGTTGAGCAGACGAATTTGTTAAACCTGGGAAGCAATGGATTAGAAATATCCTTCAAAACTCAAAAACCGTGTTAGGCAATTAGGATGCAGCACCCTAATTGCGTAAATACTGTCAATCTCAAACTGAATAATTTTGAATTATATTGTTAATCGTCACGCCACCTTCGTCTTGGTCTACCTCGACGGCGATGTCCTGCCTCAGGCGTCCAGTGAGTGACGATCTTTGCCCATCTCTCCGGGTGCATTAGTGAGACGTGTCCGGCCCATTCCCACTTTAGCCTGGCTGTTTTTTCTCCAACATCCGCTACTTGAGTTATGGAGCGCAGGGCCAACATGGCCAGAGATCGCACAAGACAGGGAGGTTTGGAAGAAAAAAGGGGAGGCCTTTGTCCAATAGTGGGACACAAAATAGGCTAACAAAAAAAAAATATTCTTAATCCATTGCTTCATAAGTTCGCAAAATTTGTTAGCTTAATAATGTAAATAACGCAATGAATGTTGTTGAACTGTCAAAATGAAAACCATTGCTACTGATAATGTGTTACGCAATTACCCCGCAGGTTAAGTTTGAGGCTATCTATATTTAGACTTTTAAAAACGGATGCCTTACGCGGGTGGCGCAACAGCAATTTGTATCAAAACCCTGTATATCAAAACAAGTTCAGGGTTTAAAAACAGCCATAGAAAAGTTTTTATTCATTTCAATCGGCTTATAAAAGGACTGCTGCTTTTATTGACCGATAGTAATTGAATAGCCGATGGCAAGTGTCGTAGTGAGTGGTAGTTTGCGTAGAATACTACCACTCAGCCCTCAGGCAACAGCAGCATTGGAAATGGAAAAATAGTAGGTCAATCAATAGTTTATTTCGTTTAGCTAACTGAATCCCTGTCAAAGGAACTGAGAATTTATCTATTTATCTACAGCTAGGACCTGAATTGCCACTTTATCGCGAATAACCAAGGAAAATTACAGGAACATCTTTCTGTTTATAGAAACTAAATGAGGTGCATTAGGAGCAGTGGTGGCCCAGTGATAACGGCCCCGACTTACGAGTTGTAGGTCGTGTGTTCGAACCCAGCCAGGCGCTTTACTTTGTGAAAATAATTTCAACACCACTTCTCTCAAAACTGGGAAGGAAAACATCGTGAGGAAACCGGCATGAGATCACGGCCCTCTCCATCTCGAAGAGAGGAGCCCTGTGTCCCAGCAGTGGGAACATTATAGGCAGTAGGTAGCTAGGCTCAACTAACTAGAAACGTAGGCAACGGTTGCGTGATAACTTGTTGCTTTCATAATGAGTGTCAGGTAACAAAGGGAGGTGTAGGACTGTTGTCATCATTAGTGTGACAGATTAGTTGCGGTAGTGCAGCAACCGGTTAACAATATAATAAGTGTGGTAAGTTATAAGCATTGTTAGGTTCCCTATTACTGGCCACATAGGTACCCATACTAATATTACAAATGCGGAAGTAGGTACCTCTACCTGTCTGTCTGTCCGTTACCTTTTTTTTTTTTTTTCTTTTTTTATTTGAAATGGGCTTGCTCTTGACTCTAGCCTAGGTCAAAGGTGGTACCTACCTTTCCACGCCCTAAGGCAAAAGCGCCAGTGCAGCCCGCGAAATTCATTATTTCTTACGATTTTTGCTATTTGCAGGTCAGTAGTGCCGATTCTCTTGTACACCGAACTAAGCTATCACTAAAATTCCTTACTTTTGGTTGTGAGAATCTTAAAGCTATGCTGCAAAAAAAAATCATTTTAAAAATAATTTTGACACAACTAAAATCGAATTTGACAATCGCGACTCCACGTGGAAGTACTTGTATGCCCTACCCCGTTATTTTTTTTAGAGCCGGAGACGTGTTTTTATACGGAATTTTTCACTTTTTGTATGGAAAATATGAAAAATTATTACCTACCTACATGTTGAGTTTTAGGGGTTTATGTGGGCGATAAAGGGGGTCGAAATTTTCATTATTTTTGCGATACGACTCACTATTTTCGAGGTACATGCAAAAGAAAAGAAAAAAAAGATACAGTGCTGTTTTTGCACCTGAAGTCGAGGTAGTTCATGACAACTAATTTTATTCCACGCCTTTTTAATCGCGATTAAAAATAGTCAGATTTAGTTAGACAATCAAAATTTTAGGTGAAAAACTTCAAATTCAGAATAGCAAAATTGCCATTTTCAATTTATTAATAACTCAGTGCCATCTTAGTACTGTCAAACTAAAATATAGTTAATTTGTGTCACTTTAGTCAATTTCAGAATGGAAAATCGTCACTTGACAGGAATAATCAAAATTTTGGTGATTTTTAGTCCAGTTTAGAGACATTTGTGACAAGAGAATCGGCACCAATATGGTAGTAGGTATGTACCTACATATGATTCGCGAACTTAACAATTTTTTATTTTATTTTAACTGAAATAATAATAATAATCAATACATCTCTCCAAGTTCATATTACCCTATTCAATGGCTATTTTATGAAATCATGATATTAAGGCCAATTCTAACTTAAGGAGTTGTATTGCTGATTCTAATGGTTATAACTCTGTAAAACCTGTATTTGTTACGGTCGCGAATCATATTTTAATTACCATACAAGCTGACACTGACCTGCAAATTGCAAAAAACGTTAATATTTTTGAATTTCGAGGGTTACCTTAGCGCATCCACCTTAAGGTGGAAATAGTCGCGAGCTCGAAGTCAATGGTGGTCATGGCCAAAAAGCACACTGTCTCACCTGGCTTCGTGTCCAACAGAGATAGTATCAGTGATGAGCAGTTAGACGCTACTCTATACGCACAAGTCTAGTTCTCATGCACAGAAAAACCGCTCCGAACTGAAAGGCGCGTAAAAAAATTCGAAAAGTGAAAAAAAAAATCACTGCATAAATCAATTACAAATAAAGTTTATTGAGCTCTTCGATAACAAAGCTTTGTCGGTACCGACTTTGTTTTGAAGATTTTACAGTTTTTTTTTACTTATTTACAACCAGATTTAAGTTAAAAATAGCAAGAAAAACGAATCTTAGTTGGCTCATAACGTTTTAATGGCTTTTTATTTTACTATTCTGTTTCCGTAAAGACAAAACTAATAATAAGACAAAACGATATCATGTTTAACTTTGGATGCACAATGTCAAACAGTGGAGTCCCTCTCCCGAAATTTGTATGGAAAAAATATCGACTAGTGGCACCTTAACAGCTGAACGGATTTGGATGAAATTTGGCAAACGGGTAGCCCATGACCTAAGTTAGACGCTAGGATACCTTTTATTCCGGCAGTACGTTCCCATGGAAAAAATTCCGACCTGCGCACCAACCAAGCCGCGGGCAACAGCTATTGCACCAATAGATTGTTAAAACCGGAGATAATTATGTGATTACGGTCATATAGTGAACATGTACTTGTTAATCTTTTGATGTGTATTCTCATTGTATGAGGTAATTTTGCTATGCGTTTTGCACGTGCCTTTTTATTGCATATGTTACTGATGCTTAATAGGTAATAGTAGGGGCTGCCGGCTGGTGTCCGCAACTCCACGTCAATGCGCGTATTTTGCGTACAGGGTAACAGTAAAATCCTATATCACAAGTATAGTTATATCATCATCATCTGCCTAGCTTTTTCCTAACCATGTTGGGGTCGGTTTCATGTCTAACCGGATGCAGCTGAATACCAGTATTTTACATGGAGCGACTGCCTATCTGATCTCCACAACCCAATAACTGGGTAATACGATACCCCTTGCTAAGACTGGTTATCAGACTTTCGGGCTTCTGACGACCCGTAACGACTATCACAGATCCACGGATGACAGCCGGAACCAAGGCACGGAGGGGTCTCGGTATATAAAGATGGTCACCCATCCACGGAAAAACCGCGGCAACCGTAGCATAACCTGATCGATTTACCCATGCGGCTGTTATAACTTAGCCATGAGCCCCTCACAAGTACAGTTATATTGGTTATTAATAATAACTTATTATCTTGTAGGTATATTTCTTGCATGGATCAAATTCAACTACTATAAAACATCACCAACACGAACTTTGGTGTTTATAATATTGAAAATGTCGCCTGTTGATTGCAATGGTTCATCAATTTTAGTGACTCTTTTTCGATGCAAAAATAGTGTTGAATAGTCCACCTGGTAATAACTTTATTACCTTCAGGTTGAATGTCTCTTGTATGACATAAAACGACGAAGACGTTTTGGGCTTTGGCCTTTAGGTGTTTTGCCCTTTGTCTTTTGTCATCGGTTTGTACAAATTACAATAACCACATAATACTTCCTTCGCTGTCAAAAGTGTAGTAGTTTTGTGTAAACTTCCTTCCATTCAAACACGCTGTTTAGAACAAAAATAATTACATACGTTGACATTATTTATCTTTGCTTACTTTAAAGATTACCAGACGTTGTGCATCATACGGCTGGGTGAGTCCTCAGAAGCAACACAGGTACACTGACACACTTTTTTCTCCCGCGAAGGGGAAACGTCGCTGGTTTTGACGAGTTTTGGAGGTTCCCTTCGCGATCGAATCAAAAATGTAGAGATCCGTAGGAGAACCAAGGAAACCGACATAACCCGAAAAATTGCCTAACTTAGCGCTCGGGGTCACAACACCGCCGCCGCGCCGTGTACACAAGCACGTAAATGGCAGCGGGCAGGGCACATTGCACGCAGAGCAGATGACCGATGGGTAGCGTTGGAAGGGCTCAAGGTGAACCGATGACTTGGTGAAGGCTGCAGGAATTCGCTAGATGCGAGAAGCACAGAACCGGTCGAGGTGGCGGTGTTTAGGGGAGGCGTATGTCCAGCAGTAGACGTTTTCCGGCTGAAATGATGATGATGACGATGAAAGGAAAGGAGGCTATCGAGGCTAGGTTATACCCAGCTTTGGGTGATTTCAGGCTGAATTGATCATAATGACTAAGTAGCCAACGTAATCCTGCTCAATGAAAAGTCCCTATTCCGTTAATTATCTTATAGTTTTGGATTATTAAACTATAATGGCCAGTGTAATTTTGTTTTTATTCTTTAACAAGGATTTAAAAACATGATTCATAAATTGATTGACGATATTCGTGCTGTAATTGATTTTTGTAAAGGAGTGACGATAACTCAATTGAGGTAAATTGATTGCTTGAAGGAAACGACACATATTCATAAACGAGTTATAAAGGAAAATTATATTTATGAAAGCTTTTGCCCGTGGCGTGCACGTGGAGTTCGGAAATAATAATCGAACGGGAACGCAATACCGGTAAAAGTATTTCCTAACCCAGGTCATGCTGTGTGCCAAAGCTCATTGAAATCCAGTCAGCCGCTCAGGCGTGGAAAGATAACAGACAGTTACTTTCGCATTTGTAATATGAGCATGGATTTAGTACAGCTACAAAGAAACGTAATGTTGTTTTTTTTTCATTTTTAATTTGTCATTTGGTTTATTGTTGGCTAATATAGCCTATATAGTGTCGCACTGCTGAACGGCCTCCCCTTTTTCCTTCCACATCTCCCCGTCTTGTGCGATCCCTGACTATGTTGGCCCTGGAAACCTTATCAGATCGTCACACAACCTTCACCGTCATCTACCTCGACGGCAATGTCCTCCCTCAGACTTACTCAGTAACGACCTTTGCCCATCTCTTCGGGTGCATTCGCGCGACGTGAGAGGCATTTCAGCTTGGCTGTTTTTTCTCCAACATACGCTCATTTATCAAATTAAATTTCAGTCGACAACATCCATCGGTTTCTTACTAAACTTCAACTACATATATCCGACGATCCTGCATACCTTCTTATCTCTTCTGTTGACTGTACCTAGTGAAACAAATATATTTAGCACTAGTACAGTCCATTCTTCAATATTGTATCACAGTTTAGGGAGGTGCACATAAAGCCCTTAGAAATAGCCCAGAGGGCTGTTCTAAAAGTTTGTACTTTTAATCCTTATTTGTACCCAATCCATCTTGTCTATCAGTCGTGTGAGGTCCTGACAGTTCGCCAGTTGTTTCTATTTCTTGTGGTTCTGAAGCAACACTCTTCACTACAATTCTCAAAAGGTGATCTAGCTGGAAGACGAAATGTTATTAGTAATATTAACCGACCTTCTTTCAGACATGCTTACGTAAACAAATACTTTTGCTTCCTGGGACCGTACTAAGATTAATGACACCTTGGAAGTATATCCGCTAAATAAAAAAATAATGTAAAAGCATACTGTTTAAATACATTAGTAAACTCACATAACTCAAAAATATTGAAATATTAAACTCTTATACTCACGTTCTCGCACTCTTTCACATACTACTCACCGAGAGGCTATCACTCTACATACGGGTAGTTCTTCGTTTGATTCTTCGACTGATCCATATGGCCAAAATTTAATTTCACTTTCAGCTCTGTAACACATGTTCATATGAAAATAGACATACCAAATAACGTGACCAGAGGGCTGGGTCGTTCTTTGGCCAAAGAATTAGCATTGCCATTCAACGTGGCAATGCTGCCAGTCTTCTGGGCACGTTTCCGGATGACAGCGATGCGGATGAATACTTCGACGCCTAAGTGTCCTTAATTATTTTTATTTTTATATATTTGTATTGTAAGTTAGTTAGTCGTTTATTTTAGTATCTAGTGTATTTAGTAGTTGAAAATGGTTAGTAAAATAATAAAGAGAACTTAAGAAGTTTTTTACTGAAAAATGTTATTATAATGTTATGGATTTTTCCAAATAACATATGTTTGTATGAGGGACACGTTTTTATAAAGTAGTTTTCAAGATATCGACGTTCGAATATTTTGTGCCCAGATGAATCAGAAACAGAAATAAAAAGTAATAAATAAACCGTTAGTTTTGATTGATAATTCTAAACAATAATTATTCATTCTTTACTAAGACTAAGACATATCAAAAGTGTCATATTTAGAACAGTTTTATACTCCTGTCACTTTTTAATTATTCAAAAGGTTACAGCTAAATAAATAATAATAAATAATACTAGAACTACTGACTTGTACATGGTCAAACATTGGACATTATAATGCAACAAAAGCACTCCTTTCGTGCTGGAGAGGGGAAATCTAATTTATTTCATTAGTCATATGGGGATTTTTACCATACGAATCAGGCACAGTTGAATCAGGATTTTGCCTACAATCATGCATAACTCATCATACATACAGACTTCACTATTGTCATTTTTCTACAAGATTCCATGACCTAAAAGCATCACACGAAACGCAGATTGAAGTTTTAAAACAATAAAATAAATTTTATAAAGTAGGCTTTGTAATCATAATGCCACCTGAACCAAACACAGGTGAATCAGATATTTTCCTTCGTAACACCGGGATCTAAGCCAACCAGCCGCAGGTCCACCTTCTAGCTTGTCCGTTGCACGACTGGCTTCCCCCCGCGCGGAAAGCCAGACTCTCATTATTATTACCCGACCAAGTACGGTCAAGTGAAGCTTACGCCACATTAATCAGTATTAGAAAATTTAAAACTCACATTAAACGTACACTTTGTAAACAAGCATACTATAAATTAGAAGATTATATCCAAGATAAGAACGCTTGGAAACATGCTGGTCCTGCTCCATAGGACAATCTAGAGTCTAGAACTCTAGATAAAATCAAACTGGTTGCTAATTTAATAGTATTTTTTTTTTATTCGTTTTTACATTCATTACTCACACCCTGACTTATTACTTGTATTTTTTTTTAAATTAAAATCGTTTTGCTTGTGCCATGTTTGTAAATATGTGAGCACCATGTATCTATCAGATAATTAATTTATATGTCATGGTTTCATTTTTAATTCTTTTACCTATTGTGGTATAGTAATTTTATTTTAGGTGCATCGTCCTCACATATTATTATATAATTAATGTACCCATGCAAAATATTGTACCTAAAACATTTTAAAAGAGTAACGGTGGAGTTTCTTGCCCATTCTTCTCCATACGAAAACTACCTTTTGGAATGGGCGACTAGAATCAATTCTATTTTATAAGATAATTTTTGACGTTCAAAAGTGCCTTTTATGTGCCTATTTGAAATAAATGCTTTGACTTTGACTTTATACGCCGGACACTCCTTATTTACTTATTTACAAACAAACTAACGTAGTTATAACCAATACAAATTTTTTTTGTAAGAGGACAACTCATTTCCTTTCGATATAATTATAATTTATATTGATGTATCAAAGGGAAAATGCGACATCGACCATTTTGTTCCGGAAAATGGCAAACGGACACGTTATATGAATCAGAAGAACAAACTTCAAATATTTTTATTCTGTACCTAGACAGCAATTATTTAAAAAATATCATCTGTCCTAGTAAGGCATAAAGCTAAACTGTACAAAAAAAAAAATTACATGCCGTTTTGTTAGTTGGTTACAGAAATATACCCACAGACATCGAAAATTTTGTCCCTGAAGAACTACCCATACCCGTTTGCTTATTTTCTTTTTTAAACAATTTTTTCTGTGTAATGAATTAATGATATTATACCAGAGCTAGTATTGTAATGGTCATCATAAGAAAGAGCGCTGATGTCTGAGATACAGATGTTTTTATTTAGTTCAGACACAGATGCCTTCACTATAAAACTAAGAAACATTTAAATTGTCCTGTATTTCTGTCTAAATGTAGCATAAGTTTTTGTGACAAATAAATAAATAATAATAATGATTATTTTATGATTTTACATATCTCGGGACCATGGGCTCCGGTCCTTTGGAAGGCGTACGAGGGGCTGAAGCCAAGTCGCAGAGGCCCCTTAGGAAATTTTAATGAAATGCGGACGGTTATCTTTTTATGCACTATGTAAGTGTACAAGGATAACCCCCGGTTGGTGTAGGACTATATTATATTGCTATATGGAAAAATAAAAAGTTAGACTATGGGTTTGGGTGGCTAAAGTGGACTGGTTACCAAGAACTATGGAAGAACTATGACCCCTGCCTGATCAATGTTTTATATATATACACGGATAAAATGGCAGGGGGTGACTCGTACACTCAATAATGGGCCCCCGGAAACGGTCGCTAGTACATACAAGTAACGTAGCGATAAGGGGGCAACATGTCCTGAGGTGCTTATGAGAGGAGTGGAGAGGTATTCCACGGCTATCAGGACAATCCCGGAAGTACGATCAAGATCCCTACCAGCATCTTACTGGAATACTTCCTTCCTCCGAGCACGTTTGCTTTTGCGAATCTCCACTCAAGCCGGCCAATAAAGGCAAGCCAGAGCTGAGGAACAAGACTTCTCCTGGGAGATAGGGTCCGTGGGGTCGCTACTGCCCAAAAGCTCGCCACATGATGTCTTGCGGATTTCTGTATCTCTCTTTGTCTGGCTCCTCACCATAGACCTGTACCGGCAAAGTAAACTCTTCCGGCATAGGCCTAGAGTTCGGAGCGCGCAAGCCCCACCACGACGTCAACGTAGAGATACGGCTATGGGGTTATTATTATTATTATAAACACTACATCAGAAAGCTCTCTGATAGCACATCGCAATGGTGGACCACGCCGCCAGGCTCTTCTTTTTTTTCTTGCCCTACTACTGGGCAAAGACCGCCCCAAGTCTGCACAAAAACTCTTTTTCTTGAGCCGACTCGATCCAGCCCTCGTGGTATGTGCTTAAGAGATGTCAACTCCTCTTTCTGGGCCTCCTTGCTACTTGAAATTCAGGAACACAGTAGGGTTCAGAAAACTTGTCAGTAGGTACCCCGTTTTTGACATTGCAGTTTAAAATGTTTTATATAGAACCTCATTTTACCCAGAATTCCGGTTCGCCTAGCCAGGCTATCTACCTAAGGCCTTCGGAGCGCGTTATCTAGCAAGTGCGTTGGTAGTCTCAGCCTATTGCTATTGCGATTGTAAGGTATGTACGATTTGCTAATTAGTAATTAACGAGCATCGGAATCGATAACCTCGATAATGTTGAATTGAGATAGTCAGAAGGGACTTTTTTTTTTGTATTGAGATGTTTATTTTTACTCTTGTTTTATTATGCTGTTTTCTCATGTCAGATGATCAGAGATCTGCAGGCTCATTGATGTGGTGCCATCCCAGAGACAAAACTGGAGTGCGTCATTCATTACATACCATGACAATTGATTGATTGGTTTCTTCGTGAAAAACACTATTTATTAAAAATGATATAATAATATTATATTATACAGAGTGTCCCTGGAAGTATGGATCAAATCGAATAGGGGCGTGGGCAAGGTCATTTCCAAACTTTTTAACCCTGAGAATGTCAGTGAATTTTTTTACGGTTCAAAAGTTATGACCGATTTTAATTTTTTTTTCAATCACTTCGCTTAGTGCTCAAAGAAAATAATCATAAAAAAATACTATCAGGGCTATTTAAAAAAAATAAATTGATAGCCCTGATAGTTTTCACGAATTCGATCTTTCTTCTCTTTTTTTTTTTAGTATTTTTTTTAGTATGTTTTCAGTATTTTTTTTTTGCTAAAACGTTTGGAAATGACCTTGCCCACGTCCCTATTCGATTTGACCCATACTTCCAGGGACACCCTGTATAATGTGATTGAATGAAGCATCGTATAAAGCATTATACGTCATTAAATTCAATGTAATTTAAGGATAATCCAATAAATCTGCCAATAAAAGAGACAGTAAAACTCTTTATTACACGTTATTTAATTATATTAGTGAGCAGTTTTATCATTTTAATTGCACAATTCCAGTAAGTTCAAATAGACACCTCGTTATTTTATTTTATGGATGTTTGTGAAGTAGGACGTTGTTATTTATTTTGTTAACTTCTGGAGACTATTGTTTTCTATATTGCACGTTTAGAGGTCAATCACTATAAAATGACGTCATAATGTTTATGCACATGATATGTTATAAGTGGGGCAATCGTCCATACTGGAGATGGCCACCTATTGGTAAAAATAAAAGACGCTGAAAGCCGCTGCGGTCTGCGTATCTGAACGCTTATCAGCAATTCAGGAGCCGTTGTAACAGTTATGTAGTTACAGTAAAACAAGCAAACCTTTGACACAGCCGTCTGATGTATCGCGATTTCAGGATTTACGTCATCATATTTTCCGACGACCTTGTGAAGGCCGCAGGAACTCGTTGGATGCGAGAAGCACAAAACCGGTCGAAGAGAAGGTGCTTGGGGGAGGCCTATGTCCAGCAGTGGACGTCTTTCGGCTGAAATGATGATGATGATGATGATTTTCCGATGGACATCGTAAGGGATTTTATGTAATAATTAGATATGTCAGCGAAAAAGACGGAATAGCATGCCGTGCGAGAACATAAACCAGCGGTTGGGGCACGTGTATAATGCTTAAGGCGCAGATATACGACTTCTAATGATTTTAAATTCAACATCACGTCTAATCGACCGGACTGATTTCTTTGAAAAAAATAAATGTTATACTAGACCATTTGCTTCGTAATTTGATATGTGAATATTTGCAATTATATTTTTTTAACATAGTGTAATTAATTTGTAAAGTAATGTCTACCGCGGACATAAAAACGATAATCACGCAAACACTATCGGGTGTATTTTCATAAAACTTTCACCATCTAAAAGACAATTTAAGTCCCCGAATTTTAGTATACGGTTTTTATTTGTTTGGTGTTTGAGAGTTTTTGTAAATAGATAATTGCTTCATATTTGCAATAAATTACCACGGTTGTGTCATCGCGCTTCTCTTTCTTTTCTATGCAGTCCGACAGTGACCGCGCTTTAGGTCGTGTAGTCGCCTTAAAAGTGGTTTAAGCAGAAGGACTATTAAGTTCTGTAGTTTCTAGAGGTGTGCATTTTATCTACATTGACAAACATTGCAACTTTGTTATCATGTGGTATTGGGGTCTACGATTAGCTAGTCTGCCCAAGTTCACGATTACCTGGTCAGCTTTCAGCATAATCATTTCTTCAATTTAAAATCCTAGGTACCTACTTAAAACCAATAATCTAAAGAAAAGAGACTTGCATGTCACTTGGGAATCTACGAGTACATTTCTAGGCTAAGTTTGTACTGCGGCATTGCGACCGTCGTCAAAACAATACGTAGGTATTGTACCTAGTAATTATGCGTAAAACTCGTACAATAGCAAGCAGGTTGCACGGTCTCAAGAAAAACACCACTTTTCGCAATAAAAAGGGGTCATCAGGCCTCCCACTGAATGATATAGTAAAAAGAATGAATAAATATAAGAAATGTATCAAAATTGGATTAACATACTAATAACTTTCGAGTTTCTTTTGGAAATTGAAATAAATCTGTGGTTAAAATACACCAAATTGAGGACCAAAACAAGGTCGGTTCTAAAAATACCAACATAAAACACTTTCTAAAACCAGAATAGTTGATAGGTAGACGATCACACATCCCGATAAGCTATAAATCATAGTTTATTATTGTTTTTTTCTCCGAAACAACGTGTTTTAAGCATAGACAGATAATTATGTACGAGATTTTGGATTTTAACGGTATCTAGGATCAGTTTGTAGTCGAAAAATGTGCAAGGAATAATATTTATTTATGAGGAGTGGAGAGGTATTCCACGGCTATCAGGACAATCCCGGAAGTACGGTCAAGATCCCTACCAGCATCTTACTGGTATACTTCCTTCCTGCGAGCACGTTTGCTTTTGCGAATCTCCACTTCAATCTCTCCACGCGTATTTAAAAAAAACCGGATAATTTAACAGTACTTGCCTATTATATTAATCAAATAAACCGCTCTCTTCTTTGTGTTAGAAATAGCATTAACGGTCTCGGTAATATTCAATTAAGTAAGTAGATGTTTGTATAAAGATTCCCAAAACCGGAAGAACTGACTTGGTTGTTTCACAGAGTTACAACCAGTTTATCTGCGTTTTCCACTGCAAGGAACCGTTCGATAACCTAAAAGTTTGTGATTTGTTTAAATTTATATAATGTATGTATTTACGTGTTGTTAAACGCACGCCACTGACGCACGCCATGCATCAGTAGGCCGGTCGACCTTGCCTGAAAAGGCATCTGCACCCGAATTACGTAATACACTATCAATCATAATCTGAATCATTTTGATGGATATTGGCAATCCATTGCTTCATAATTATCTTATTGTTAGAAAAAATTGTCTGCTGAACAACGTAAATAACGCAATTGGATATTGTTGTGTCAAGTGTCAACATTAAAGGCATTTCTACTGATAGATTGTTACACGACTACCCCGCTGCTTACTTACGCATTGTAAGATTTTGCTGAAGCAAAACAACAAGCCATGACGCACACTATATGATAAAATACATTTTATATTATTTTACAAATAATAAAAAAAGAAAGTTGCAAAACAAGCGAAAGCGATTTGTTTTGTTTCTTATTGGTGTTGAATTTGAACTGAATAAACAGGATCTGTATTCATGAATCCTCCGCTCTAGTAAGTGGTCGGTCGAGGTTCGTAGAAACACTGGTCTTGCTCCAGTTTCATATTTCTGGGTATAAAATGGTACATTTTACAACAGGCTACAAACGTGTTTGACTGTTGGACCCTAAAAACATGTAACAGCAAGCTCAAGGGATAAGTATTGATTGAAGACCTGCACGGCTGCATCCCAATTGAGTAACACTCTATCTGTCAGAATCTGAATCATTTGCTAATCCATTGCTTCATATATTATGTTCAAAAAAAAATCTGCTCAACAACGTAAATAACGCAATGTGTGTTGTTGAACTGTCAAAATGAAAGCCATTGCTACTGTTAGTGTGTTACCCAATTAACCAGTTTTTGAAGTAAATCCATACTTCCATACTTAATATTATAAATTTGAAAGTAACTGTCTGTCTGTATGTTATCTTTTCACGCCTAAACCACTGAACCGATTTAGATGAAATTTAGTATAGAGATAGTTTGAGTCCCGAGGAAGGGCATAGGATAGTTTTTATCCCGATATTCCCACGGGGTGAAACCGCGGGGCGCAGCTAGTATTACATAATCCATTGGTACCTACTAATGCTAGAAAAATTCGTCTGTTCAACAACGTGAATAGCGCAATGAATGCTGTTGAAATGTCATAGGAACCTAATGAACAGCTTGGCCATTGTAAGTGCGATGCACAATTACCCTGCGGAATACGCTCAATGCTGAAAGTGCGGAATGGACTGCGAACGCACCGAGATTTAAAAAAAATGGAAATAAAATATTGTAGAGCGTCGTCTCGGTCTCCCTTTACGACAGACTCTTTCTAAAGTGCGATGTAACATTATATTTATGAATGCCCGAGTAGGTATAACTGCCGATCTATTCCGTATGTGAAAACTTAGGTAAAGCGGGCTTGAAGTGAGCTGTCTGTCCACCTGATGCTGAGGATTTACACTATTGACAGCTGACTTCAAGGCCGTTTTCACGGTGAGAGTTTTTAGAATAAAGCAGCAGTTCCTACTTTATAATGAAACACTTCAACTTGTTTTATACATTTTAAGTCTTCCGTAATCGTTATATCGCTCATTTGGAGAAACATCGACGTAAATGTATTTTTTCCTAAAAATGAGTTAAATATGCCAAAGCACTTAGAAAGCGTATTTACGTTAGGAAAGCATAGACGTAAAAAAGTAGCAGTTACGTCGATGTTTCTCCAAATGAGCGATATAACAGTTCATTCAACATTATAGTAGATCGATTAAAATCAAGAATTGTAGGTTACAATAAAATTATGAAAACTTCGTGAAACATAAATACATAAATTATTATATGAAGGACCTACTTAGGTAAAATCATTACTAACTTTTATTTAATACACCAAAGTTAATCATCATCATCTGCATCAAATATAATACTAAGTTCTAAAGTAGACTTAAACTCGTTACGATAAGTACATAAATATTAGGATATCTATTTAATTGTCACTCCTCTTGCTCAAAAAGATCGTCATTGTAGCGTACCAGCGAGGAAAAAGTTGCAATTCTTCGTATAGGGGAAAAAGTTTTTGTTTTTAAAATAATTTTTGTCTTTTACCAACGAGCCTACAAAAACGAAAACGTTTTTATTCATAAGTAGAATAATCATGAATAAAGAGTCGACTTATTGGTGTTTCATAAAAAAAGAAGAATATTTTATTTAAAAAAATAGAAATCTCTTCGAATGTGCGTGCATTGCGTTGCGGCTACAGAAGAAATAAGAAAAAGACATTGGCGCGAAATCTTTAGAATGTTTCGCTGATTGCAAATTGAATTAGTGACTGTAATTTATTTTAAAACAGTGAAAATGTCATCATCTAGTGAGAATGGAGACCCTAACTTGCATATGGATAAGAAAGGAAATGAAACAAATTTGATATCACCCAGCGTATCACGGAACGCAATATTCTCCCAACTAGCCCACGACCATCGACATCAAGGCATGAGTCAACTCAGCTGATTCTCTATTCAGAACATTCAAACGAGGGACCCGTAGACCTCGCAAACCTGGAACTACGTGTATCTCCCACGTTTACCCCACAGACAACTCAACATTCATCTTCACAGAGGACTGAAATTAAGTTGCCAGGAAAAAACATCTCGTTAAATATTCAGAATTGTACAAATTGTACATTCAATTTTTAATAAAATTAACTATTCAATATTGTATATTTTCTCGCAATCGTAGTGAAAAGTTGTAACACACGGCGCAAAAAACCCACTATAACTCGGTTTCGATTTACTCCCTCGTATAATGGGTCACTTTATCCCCTTGTATAACAATCTACTATTAACTATTTATGTACACACATATATAAACGGACAAAAAAAAGGACAGAAAAATAGGTAAGCACAAAGGTGATGCATATTTCTAAAGAAATCTCTTCCAGCATCCCTGCTATAGGAAAGTAGAAAAAGAGATGTAGAACAGCATATGAAAGAGCAAATCTACCTGAGTTTTGATAATAAAACTGAAGTAGAAATAATAAACTGAAAGAAAAAAAGAACATAGCGAAAGTTACTAAGTTTACCTAACCACTTTGAAAGACTGAAACTGAAAGACACGTACCCTTAGTAAAAGAGCAGCCCTTGCCACCACCCTAAAAGTAGAAAAAGATGATTTTTGCGAAAAAATAAAAAAACAAAGCAGGTACTATACTACTAAAAGTTAGTGCACTGTGCACTTATTTTTAGTTCAACTCTTTCAGGAAATAAAATTATTTATTCTGTAAATAGGAAATCGGAATCACGTTTACACACCATACTTACTTATAAAACAATAATAAGCTAAATGTAGTCGATATTCCTCATCCGACTACCCCAGAGTATAAAATAGCGAAACAAACTCGGGGCTCAAAGTCTCTTAGTCCAGACATTCAGTATCAAAAATTTCGTGTAATAAAATGCAGGATGGCATCCGGACAGTACCAAAACAGTTGGAGCACCTGTCCCAACAAACAGACGGCACACATGCGGAGCTCGAGGAACCGACATACTACAATACCACCAAGGAATGAGAGCATAAATAGGCATAAACGTTATCAAACCGCCGAATAGTATTGTAAACTGAAAGAATAAAATCTGCAGAAAAACACGCGTGATGTCATTGTTTATAATTTTTATTGATACGTATTAAACATTAACAGTATATTTAGGCAAATTGCAGATAACAGACCCATACCAAAATAATATATTTTTCAAAATACAAATAGAATAACAAATAATTGCCGCTAAAATGTTACCTTATTTAGAGAAAACTTAAGATAGCCGAAGGATTAATTAGCTATCTTCATGATTACAAAAGCAATCATTTAAATGACAATGGTGATAAAATAAATTACTGTATGGGTACTGTGTGTACTTTTTCACATCTTCAATCCATTACGCTTAAAAATATCTAATCCATACTTATTTTACAAAATAATACGAAATTGTGTCAATCTGTCTGTTACCTAAGACCGATTTAGATGAAATTTGTAGAGAGATAGTTTGAGTTCCAGGAAAGGACATAGGATATTTCATAAGAGCCCATGTAAGTTTATTTGAAACAAAATATTTCGATTTTGATACTTTTTATCCCGATATTCCCACGGGATGGAGACTTATGCGGGTAAAACCGCGGGGCGCAGCTAGTAACAAATAAAACTATCTTGTTATTATAAACTTAATAGTTAAAAGGTAAATACAAGTAATGACGTATGTACTTACTTATCATTTTATGGGATTTCCCAAGTACACGTCAACACAAAAATATATTGGATTCTAGGAAACTACGTATAATAGTTTTTTGTTCATAAATTGGAACAGTACATTTTGGTTTTCCTCTGTTGAGTTTTAATTGAAACTGACCTGCCCACAATTCCGTCTATGTCGTGGCGGCTCGGTTAGCCAATACCTGCGACGACCATTGGCAAGTACCTACACTGTATTATAAACCTTACAACAAGAAATAGGTAGGGAGAGCCGTACCTATAGTACCTACACATCGCTAGTGTTGTTTAGTGACGTCTTCAAAAACCCGCTTGATAATATCATAACTACTTACTCAGATATAAAAGTTTGGTCGATTTCGCCTTCAATAAATAAAGTAATGAAAAATAAAATTTTGGTGTCGGTATTGATGTCTGCCTTCAGTCTAACCTGGTGCAGCTGAATTGCTGAATGTAAGTATTTAACATGGATCGCCTGCCTATTTGACGATCTCCACAGCCCAGTTGGGTTACATAATACCTCTTCGTAAGATTGGTTGGGTTTTGGACTTCTTACTACCTGTAACGACTGTCAAAGATCTGACACTGAAATGACAGCTGGGAGTAACGGATTAACGTGCTTTCCGAGGTACGGAGGGGTGTCGAAATGGTAACGGATGGTCAACCATCCACGAACCGACCGCGGCAAGCGTAGCTTAACCATCGATCGACCATCAACCGGCTGTTATCATTGAGCCACGAGCCCCCATATAATAAAAAAAAAAACAATTTAGGTATACAAGCCAAAAATGAAGATACGTAATTTATTTTGCAGATCGATTTTAGAGTTCGATGTCACTAAACGATCATGCCATGCTAATTAGTACAACAATGGAAACGATATCGACCCAAAATATTTGTTTAGGTACATTTCCAAATACTTGCCCATAAGAATTTAAAATGCATTATATTTTCATCGTCCAAAATTCCATCAGTAAAACTTTGGCAAGATTTGCTATGTGTGAACATATTTTATACGCAGATACCTATACTCGTAACCTGCAAATGGTGGATATAAAAAGATAACTTCATCAAAATGGACAGCGACGGGCTAATGAGACAGCATGACACAGTAATGAGTTGATTATGGTGATGACAGACCGTGTAAACTGCCTGCAAATGAAATGATTACGAACTGCAAATTTACTTGACCCAGGCTCTGACTGTAGCCCACCTTGCGTTTATTATTGCATCCTGGCTCCTGTCATACCGCCGATGAAAAAAAAGTGGCTAGCTGTTGACTATATTCTCGCTCAAGAAACGTATGATAGAGAGAATTGTCGCCGGCAATGTGAACAGTCAGCGAAGTATCTCTTTTACTGACACGGGACCTACATCTATGAATTGTACGTTTCTTGAGCTCGCAGTTGCTTCCCCGTCGGTCGTGGGACAGGCAGTCTAAGGCACCACCTCCACAAGCGAGACAAACGCGGGCATCGCGGCGAAAGTCTCGCTATGCCATCAGACTCTATGAATCAATCTCCACGCGGCAAAATCATCACGGCAACCATTTTAATGACACTCCGGGACTATTGCCGCTATTCTCTCACCCGTGAAGATTGCGTCATAGTACTCGTATTATTGAAAACTAGCACTTTGCCCGCGACTTCGTCTGCATGTATTTCGTACTTTCCTACTAATTTTTCAGTTTATAGATCAAATGAATCAGATTTTTCAAATAAACTGTAGGTATGGGGGCTTGTCACCCCCACAGGGGTGGAGTTTTGAAAAATCGTTTAGGATGGGTTCATAACTTGACTCAAAGACATTTTTGGGGAAAACTCCACCCCTTAAACTTTATTACCCTTTTCCACTTTGGTAGGAGTCCATTTTTGAAAAACCGTAAGATTTACTTTTTTATCTTGTTTTAGTATTACTGAGTTTCGAGTTAATCCGACAGCGGGTTACATATTTTTCTAACCTTTGTCACCCTCTAAGTCCTCTGTGAGGGGTTTTTTAAAACTAAAAGTGACTATTATTTATGTTATTCTTTATTTTTAGTCTTAAGTATAAATACTGAGTTTCGAGTTAATCGGACCGAGCGTTAAAACTCCTCCATACAAATTTTGGCACCCCCCAATACCACTTTAGGGGGTAATTTAGAAAAACAAAAAATGCCAAACTTCATAATTTACTTAGATAAGTATTCGTGCCAAGTTTCAAGTTTACTAACTCAAGGAATAAGATTTTTTATACAAACAAAATCCCCCTTTTCATCCCCTTAAAGGTTGAATTTCCAAAAGCCCCTTCTTAGTGCTCCCCTACATTATAAAAGGAAGCCGTGTGTAAAATTTCACATTCCTAGTCCCAGTAGTTTCGGCTGTACCTACTTTGATATGTCAGTCAGTCATTCAGTCAGTTTCTTCTTTTATTATGTAGATATATAGATGGATAGATTTGAGATCATTGACAGGATTCACTTGAAATAACACGCACGTGATTCGGAGACTCTGAAACCGATTGCGATAATATTTTAGTCTTAAGACATAATATTATACAACTAGGAACCCAATATACCTCATTGCACTAGCATTCGGAGTATGTATGGAATCCATTTCCATACAAACTTTGTAAGGCTCTCGACGAAAATGAAAAGTGCCAAAATTTCATCCAAAATGGATGAAATATGACACTTTTCACACAGGTAGATCGATACGATCTTGTATTTTAGTATTTTATCTGGGTCTTTGGTTGGTAGACTCTTGTATAGTAGTTTCCATAGGATGCTAGTGAAACCACGGCCAACTTCCAAAGTATCATCATCATCATCATCATCATCAGCCTATAATGTTCCCACTGCTGGGACACAGGCCTCCTCTCTGTGAGAGGGAGTGGGCCGTAATCTACCACGCGGGCCCAGTGCGGGTTGGTAGATGTCACATGTCTTTGAATTTTTGTTTCTAGGACATGCCGGTTTCTTCACGATGTTTTCCTTCACCGTTTTGAGAGCAGTGGTGATGAAATAATTAACACAAAGTAAAGCGCCTGTCTGGGTTCGAACCTACGGCCTACAACTCGTAAGTCGCGGCCGATACCACTGGGCCACCACTGCTCCCAAAGTATACCTCCTAAATAAACAAGTTTAATAATTAAAAACAGCATGTTGTTCAAAGTGCACTCACATAGACCGGTCAATTTGACGGACCAATTGACTGCAAAAGGCAATTAACGACGATGCTATGAACTCTGAAGAAAATTGCTTTCACTAACAGGTATACATACAACAGCTGCAGTCTAGTAACCCGGGTTATGCCCTAGATACACGTGGGTTGTTTCTCAAGTCTGGATAGTAAGCTAGTGTTAGTAAGCTAGCAAGCTAGTAACTCTTGCCACTTATATACAGAAATAGCTTATTTTCAAGGCTAGTACGCTAGTGAAAAATCTAGTAAGCTAGAGTCTCAAGCTAGGATAGTTGCACCTCCTGTTTTTACTATCACGGCTTGTACTGTTGTACTAGCTTTAAGTTACATGTGGCCGGCGATGCGAGTATTCGATTGGCTAGCCAGTGACTACGCTTTTTGTTTTTCGGACCGCTACCACGTGTCCGGCGAAGCTAGTATTCGATTGGCCTACGCGTTACCAAACTGTAAAATTATCTGGCATCATTTAAATAGCACTAACATGTGCCAAGTTAGGTTCTAGCTTGCTATCCTAGCTTTGAAAAACTAGCCTCGTGTGTCTCAGACATTACACGAGGCTATTTTAGCAGCTAGGATAGCAGGAAAGTGCTATTATTAAGCTAACAAGCTATTCTAGCAATACAGCCTGGACTCGTCCAAACAAAACTATCCTTATTTTTAAGGTAGTACGTTAGTGGGAAAGATAATAAGCTAGTGTGATAGTTTTATAGAAGGGGGTTCTATTTTTCTGCTAGTAGCGCCCCCTACTTATACTTATTTTAGTATCCTGGCTTATGAGACCGGTGAAAATAGCATCTAATCGAATCATTTTGCTCCACGGCGCCGGCGTGTGTCGCTACAATGTTTATAGAGACTTAAAAATTTCTAACATCGTTTAAACAGCTCTAGCACGTGCCAGGCCATGATAGTAAGCCAGGATATTTATCTTAGCTTCAAAAACTAACCTGGTGTAACCCGGGCATAATTAGATATTTTAGGTATTATGTACTTTTTTTCAGCCGATCCAAATTTTTGGTACTTACAAAGAAGAAAAAACTGTTTTTTGAGCTATTTAAACAAAATTAAATATTCCCTAAAAAATAAAATGTTACTTTTGTCATCAAAATGTAACTTTTTGACTCATGTTATGTTATTTTTGACAAAAGGGCACTGGCAACACTGCGCTGTAGGTATCTACTAGGTACTGCTGACACGAATTCATTATTTAATTCATTACGAACACGACTATATAAATAAACAATTGAACGCCGCTCGTTCAAGGTCAAAATAATAATAAAGTAAAAATATTAATGGTCAAAATAGTAATAATAGTAAAAGTCATAATAATGCACATGTACGGCCAGCGCCGTCGTCGTTCGTTTCGCCCGACGCAAATCGCTGCACTTTCCGCGCATTGAGTTAAAATGTACAGTACATTTTTCCGCGCCATTTTTTTACGCTACGCACGACATCCAACCCTACTAGAGTTCACGCACACATTTGCACGTGTATAAACGACATTTGGTTATTTGGTAGTAATAGGTAATTATTTTGCGAGCATTGTATGAAGTGTTCGAGGTATGATCAAAGGAGGTTTTAGTTGTAGCAGGTGGCGTTCTGTAATTTGTGCCTACTCTCATAGTGAAAAGGCGTGAGTTTATGTATATATGTGTTATTCCTAGTTTAGGAAAGGAAGTCTATTTATCGGACTTACCGTTGATGGACCGGAGGAAAACATGTTTCTATTAAAAATTGCTACACTCCATGCTTTAGATTTTTATTTCTAATTAATAGTTACACGTGTTTCACATTTATTTTGTTATTGTTTTGTATGATTTCTTTTTACAGAAGATCTTAACGGTAGGTGTGAAATCGGCATTAGCTGGCAGTAAATAAAGTACCAATAAGGAAATTGAGGATAACCAGCAACCAAAAGACTCCAGACGCATGTGTCAATTCAATTTTTAAAACATTTAGGTGCAGGACGGCCCATTTACAGTGGTCAGCATTTTTCTTAGAAGCTACACTTTGTAGAAGCTAGCCTTTTTTGACGCACCATTAAGAGGGAAGCGCCAGGATAGCCCGCGAAATTCCAATTTTCTTACGTATTTTGCAATTTGCAGGTCAGTGTCATGTTGAATGTTGATTAAAATATGATTCGCGAGCGTAAAAAGTATGACTTCACAGAATTTTTATCACTGCATCATCAATACAACCCTTTGAAATCATATAATCCTATTGAATGACTTTTTCATGAAATATCAATCACTAGGTATGATCAATTGTTCAGCGACTGTTCATAGTGTAGGAGGTACATTTTTATTAGGAGGATTTCTTCTCTTCGAGAGGAAATGGGCTGCAAGACACCAGCATATGTCTTCGAATTTTTGGTTCCAGGACATGCCGATTTCCTCACAAATTTTTCCTTCACCCTTCCCCGTTTTAAGAGGTGGTGATTAAATAATGTATACACAGTAAAGCGCCTGTCTGGGTTCGAACCTACGACCTACAATTCGTGTCGCGGCCGTTACCACTGGGCCACCACTGCTCTGATATTTTATTAACTCTAACGTTACTAAAACAATTTTTGACAGGAAAGCCTTTTAAAAGGCCTGTCATAATATAGTGGTCGTGTGCAGGCCGAAATTATGCTATTTTGGGCCTTTTAAAAAGCCCGTCGCAGTAACTGGGGTAACATGTTTCATTTGAGCTCTTGCCTGACCAATGTTACACGGATGAAAAAATACCAGGGGACGATTTTAAATTACCGCTAGCACATAGTAATATAGCGTCAAGGAGCAACGTATTCATAGGTACTCGAGGAGTGGAGAGGTATTCTCAAGACGATCCCGATGATCCGTTTAAGATCTTACTGGATAACTACCTACCTCAGAGCAACTTTGGTTGGGAATCTCCACTCATGCTGGCCAATGAAGGCAAGCCCAGGGCGGCAACTCTGTTCCTCGTCAGTGTTAACTCCGCCGACCCTACAGACGCGTGTAATATTATCTCCGGCTCAATACTTGTTACATCCTGGAAGCTCGTTTTTGAACGAGATGTTTTATGACAATTATTAACCAACAATCAAAGATTTAAAGTGTCGAAAATAAATTTAGAGGTACGAGTAGGTACACCTCTACTACTTTTATAGGACACATAACGCTGTTTCTGTTGAGCGCAATATAAAATTTAGGATAGCCATTTCTCTCCGATAAAACAGAGTTAGAGCTACCTACCTGGAAGTTTACGCCTAGAACTTCAGTCGAATTGTTACGACACCCACGCTTTGTAATATTATCTAAAAAGTGATGCCCAGAAAAAAACGTAGATATAGGTATTGTTTTCTAACGGGAAAAATAGCCTGCCAATTTTTTATTTTATAACGAAAGTCAACCCCCAATTAGGACACCCCAAAATAATGTAATGGTCACAAGCCTCAACGCTCATAATGCAACGTTTTCGTTCCAAGTCGGCAAAAACAAAATGCATTTTTTACAAACCGATTTTGCAATTGTTTTCACTAATCATTTTGAAATCAATTTAATTTACTCAAGGGTAAAGTTAAGTTATGATTTAATGGTTGGTACACATATCGCTCATTTGGAGAAACATCGACGTAATTGCTATTTTTTTTTAAGTCTTTGCTTTCCTGACGTAAATACGATTTCTAAGTGCTTTGTCATATTTAACTCACTTTTAGGGAAAAAACACATTTACGTCGATGTTTCTCCAAATGAGCGATATGTGAACCATCCACTTCAATTGTTGTGTGTCTATTTCTTCTTGTACCTATTCTTATTATATGTATTATTATAAAAAAACATGTATGGATGATTATAATAAGAGTAACTACTAGCGATTGTGATTTATCTGAAACAAATGAATTGATTTGAATTTAATTGAACAATTCGAAGACATGTGACATCTACCAACCCGCGTGGTGGATGACGGCCCACTGAGAAGAGGCCTGTGTCCTAATAACAACAAGCAGTGCAGTGCTGTGCAGTGGAAACAATATAGGCTGAGGCTTACACAAATGTGAAGACGTAACATGAAATGTAACATACGTTGAAGCAAACATTCCAAATACTCTCCCAGACTCCTAAATCGTGCCACCCTGCACTTTTTGTATCGTGTTTGTATTATTTATTGGCCGTCAATTGAAATTCGGAACAATGAAGGCACCAAAATGATGGCCAGTATGTCGGCGGCATCAAACTTCATAAAAACGTTTTCTTTGACTAATCATGATTTTGATGCTTAAGGCTTATGTACCTCACTTGGGATTGCAGGGTGGCTCGATTTACAAGTCCGGTAGTAATTTTTTGTACACCCAAACTCAAACTCAAAGCATTTATTTCAATTAAACCATTTATAGGCACTTCTGAATTGTCAAGAAGTCGGTCAGTCAGAAAGTATGAAGCTGCCCATTCCAAAGCGTAGGTACCTATGGAGAAGCCTAAAATCATTCACCAATCTTCACTGTTCTTGTTCATCCAGGATTCAGACACAATATAGAATATTTTGTAAATAAGTACACCGTAAATATTACAGATATAAATGTAGAACAACCTTTGGATGGATTTAGAGGAAGGAGAGACAATACTGCAGGTAGTCTATGGAATACCATTTACTCCCCCCTCTCGATCGCCCTATCGCCTGCAGTACCATTGAAATGACCGCCACGATGATTGTCATTTACCTATACTTACATTTTTTAGGAAGGAAGTACGCAATGTGACTTTTACGAATAATTGTTACCTCGATACCGCTAGTTTGTAGGTTACTGATTGCTTCATTCAATTGGTAAAACACCGTGTCGACGAAAGGAATTATTTCACGAAAATAGCTCAACATTTTATGTAAAACTTTGTTATTTTTTTATCTATCTGTGTAGGTAGCTGCATAAGTCAAGTATCTTACTGTTTTCTAAATTATTATTTACTAGCTTCTGACCGCGGCTTCGGCCGCGTGGATGTCGGAATCTATCCCACTGTCCTTTGTCGTTTCCCAGGGTGAAAAGTATCCCCATACCAAATTTCATCAAAATTGGTCAGCCGTTTCGGCAATTAGCCGGAACAAACAGACAGACGGACAGACAAAAATTGAGTTTTTGTCATACATAAGTACCGTATATGCTTTCATAAGCATTTAGTCATCATCATCATCATCAGCCTATAATGTTCCCACTGCTGGGACACAGGCCTCCTCTCTGTGAGAGGGAGTGGGCCGTAATCTACCACGCGCATAAGCAAAGCATTTAGTAAAAAGCTGAATAATAAACAGACACTAAAAATGTTATTTATTTGTATACATTCAAAATTCAAAAGTTATCAAGTTGTTGAAGGTAAGAAATACTTACACTTTATCAGTTTTCTACATTTTTTCAGGGAACCTGAAACGTGAAAATTTTTATTATGATTTGAATCCCGATCGCAATGCGCGATCAAAATGCGATGCGTTTTGCAATATTTTATTACGCAAAACCTTGCATTGTCTTACTTACTGTTTTTCAACAAAATTAAATGACTTGAAATATTTTTCTGAGCCAACGTCATAACGGAACAAGATATGTATGAGAATGCATTATTTAAATGACCTTTCAAATAAATACGGAGCAAAATTGTGTCGTGTTCAAATTGCTTAGAAAGAAGAAAAGGTAGTATCGTTGTAAAGGTCCCTAAAGTGGCCCTGTTTCGCTAAATTGTCTATGGAAATGAAGACATTAATAAAGCTTAAATAAATGCTGATTTTCCGGGACGAGCGAGTAGTAGTCATTTGTTGAGAAAATGAGACGCGATATGAGATTTACATAAAATTATAACCAATTAAGAAATAACTGTAAGGTAAGATAACATAGGTACCTGCATCGATATATACTCATATGTACTATACTCTATGGGTACCTACTTAAGGCTAATAGAGGAACGAAAGTGTTTTCTTGTACCTACATACGTGTTTTCAAAAACAGGCGTATTGGTAATGGTCAATTTAATGATAATAATTTGCAAAAGCAGCTATTAAATTTTTTTATGATAAGGACACCTTAACATAAAGAAAATCTAGGTACATACGCCATAAATATCCATCCGAACTGACGGCCACATTCTTAAGATATCTGGATACGTTTGTAAGAATCGTGCAGTTATGTGAGCCTTTGTTTTTAGTTCACAGAAGATTTACAAGAGAATAAAACTTCTTTTCGTCTTGAGCAGATTATTTATTTATTAAAACTTTGTGCACGAGTAAAAAAACACTGTAAAGAGACGGACGGACTTAATGCCTAAGGCATTTTCTACCAGTCAACCTTAGGGTTATTTATATAGGTAGGTACTGAACATTTTTTAAATTAGTTATCATAATTTATTACTGTTACTTGTAACTTTAAAGTTACGTTACCATTTGGGATTCCACGCAATCCGCAGGGTACGGACTGAATTCAATTAACATTACACAAAGCAATACCCATAGCCTACTTAAATAACTATTAAGTACGTAGGCAGGTACATGAAAAGTTTACGCGACTACCTTCAATAATAGTCTTTATTGTAGGTACTGTATCTGCCAAAGACATTTATGTAGCACGTCGAGCGCACTTGACCTGCAAATTTCGAGACAATAATGTTTTTATTTTACAAGGATAGGCTCGGTGAGTATGCCGTTGTCGTCACGGGTCAACGGTACCCAGGACCTGTAGGTCTTTCACAGAAAAGAAAAAATGTTGCAGAGTGTGTCCTCCGAGAAGGGGAAGTCTATAAAAGAGAATGGCAGGTGGGCGCGCGACTCAGTCGCACCGCGGTCGAGCACGTAGCAGTGGCCGACTGGACACCAGCGTCGACAACTCAGGTGAGCGTTACCCGCCGCCGTCTAACACCTCCTCCTAAACCACTCGTGTCCTACGAGTAAGGCATTTCGCACCTTCCTAATTCGTGGTGTTTCTGGCTGGCCGCGCAGTCAACACGGAGAGCCTACTACCGCCGCGATTCCTCGCCCGCCTGTTGCCCGCGACGCTCGCGCCCGTCGCTCTGCCCGAGCCGCATGCAGCCCGCGTAAGTCACTCGCTAACACAACACAACAAGTACGGTTCAATGAGGTGAGTCCCATACTAACATTACTTGCTAAATATTCTTATTGTTGTGTTTGTGCTTTGCGATGTGCTGCGACCTTCTCATTTTTTTTTCAAGTCATTTCATAAGTAAACCGATATTAATAATATTTTTTTAATGCTGAGTTATCAACGTGCAGTTAAAATTAATGAGATGCAATCTACTAATAAATCATTGTTTTCTAGCTTGTTCTATTACGTCAAAGGAAACAAATGAACGTAAATTTTGATAAGCGCCGATGACAAAGTGTAATAAGTAATAACTAATCAAGTTTTATGGTTATGTGTTGCAACAAGTGTTGGACTCTTAACGAAAGATGGACTCCGATTAAAAACATAAAGTCAAGTCAAAACGTGCACATAAAATGAATATTCGTGCAATGCATTAAAACATGTTTGATAAAACTTGTGATTTATTAAACCAGGCAGAAAATTATCGGCTTTAGTGTAATGTTATGTTTAATTTAGAAAGAAATGAACAGTTACTTTGTGCATGAAGCTTGATGCTTGACATTTTAGATAATTTTTTACCTTAAACATACATAACATAAGGTAAAAAATAATCCAAAATGTGTAGTCGATGTGTTATTATTAGATACTTATTAAATATTCCTGTTCGTATTTCCAAAACGTGCAATTCAAGTGAATATAAATCGACGGTACTTTACAAAAACTAACTTTAAGTGAGTACTTTCAAACTTGTGGTTAATTTAGTAACATGTTCAATTTGTATGAGAAAAACATTTTTATCATTTAATATTGTTGTAATTAAATCTGCCAATACGACAACATTTCATACTAAATTGTACCTATTCTATAAAGTGGGTAGGCAAGCGATATGCTTGTTTAAAGTTCAATATCCGTGCGAGCTAATGAACATTTGTAATTTCACCTATAGACAAACATCCCGAAAATGTCGCTACAAATGATATTTGCTTATTGGCGTCAACTAAACATAAAAATTGATGATTCGTAAAAATGTTCGGTAGGTGTAGGTACTATTTACACCAACTTACTAAAATAATACATACCTACTTACCTGTCATTTTATAATTTAGATAACGCTTAGTTTAAAAGGGCCATTATAGAATAGAAAGGAATAGAATACTTATTATTATGTAGGTACAGTCAACAGCAAAAGTAGATGATGAAAATCAGAAATTCAATAGGTACTAATGAACGGAGTTCGCGTGTGGCGTCGAAGTGATTCAAAAGTATGTGATTGTAAATTATACCAAACATTTACTAGTACTGCTGCCATATATGACGCGAACTCCGTTCATTAGTACCTATTGAATTTCTGATTTTCATCATCTACTTTTGCTGTTGACTGTACGCCATATAATTTAGATTCTCACCCTACATAACCAATAAAGTAATGTATTGAAATTAAGCCGATGATGTGCCTATCCTGTAAAGATTGTATTTTTTAAATACTTAAGTAAAGCTTCAAATATTAAAATAAGTCGCAAAATTTCCATCAATTAAGATGTTATCGCCATTATTGGCAAACAAAACTGCGCAAGTTTGACCCACTTCGATATGATCAACAAAACATTCTGTTTACTGATTAATTATTTAAAAACTGATCAAAATTAAAATGAATTCATTCAAAGAAATGGATTACGGATCTATGAAGAAGGAGTAGCGTGATGCTATTCGATTTAATTATAATTAAATAGTCAACAATAATTAGATGTCACAACAATAGCTTGTGTGTCTTTTGTGTTTGATATAAAAACAGTGATAATTATGAAGGCACACTGTGTTTCTTGGTTACATCGCTTTGTATACGTTTCCAACATTTGTCAACAGAGTATATCAAAGAAGAAAAAAAAAAGAGCACGCTTTTCTTTTATTTGTATGTTCTTTGCTTGAGTTTCTTATAAGTAGAAAGGGTATGCTTAGACCGACTGGAATAATTAATCATTAATGTTTTTATTAATTTTTAACTTTAACTTGTTTTCATAATACTTAAGTGTAAGAAAGAAATAAAAACTAGTTCCTTTAATATGTACCTACTAAACATTATTTTCTGGTTACCATAATCAATCAGCTCTAGACTTGCCCCAAAATCATTAGCCTATTTTATAAAAACATGGCCGATTAGGAATTCAAATTTTCAAAAGTTTTTCAAAGATCGTAGAAGTTACTAAGTTAATTTTCAATACATTTCTCTTATCTATTATGGTTTACATATTAATTAACGACTGAATAGTAGCCGAGTTTATTCAGGTATCAGCGTAATAGCATAATAAATAATTATATCGATACCTTAATCCGCAAACCAGCCAACTCCATTTTTGTCAAAAAAAATATTATGATGTCGTTTTTTAGTCAAAATAAAAACTAGAAAGTTTTAAGTGTCTCCTGTAAACTATAGCAAAATGGAGTTGGCTGGTTTGCGGATTAAGGTATCGATATTCAGAATAACAACATACCTATACATTGATAGTAAAAATATTGTATTCCATATTATTCATTGTATTCTTATACCTTACTTTGTGCGGCGCTTTACTTTGTGTAAATATAATTTCATCACCACTACTCTCGAAAAACATCGCGGGGAAACCGGCATGTCCTAGAACCAAAACTTCGAAGAAATGTGACATCTTCCAACCCGCACTGGGCCCGCGTGGTGTATCACATATTCACGGCCCTCTCCCTCTCACAAAGAAGAGGCCTGTGTCCCAGCAGTGAGAACATTATAGGCCGATTATTATTTTCTTGTTATTTAACACATGACTTTGCTTTTGATTGGCAATAAGTACGCAGCTAAGATTACATGTGGTGTTTAAAGCCTTAGCAGTCGCCATACAATCGGTTATCTACCGATGTTTTGTAGGAGCTACATAAAATGTTTCAACGCATACGTCATACACAACATAGGTCATACAAAAACACAGGCCAAGTGCGAGACGGACTTGACACACGAAGGGTTCTCTGCCACCGTACTATATTGCACACTAAATACATATAAAAAAGCACTAATTTATTTTATTTTTATTATTTGCGGTTGTAGCGGTAATAGAAATACACACTCTGAAAATTTCAACTGCTTGCCTATTACGGTTCATGAGATACAGCCCGCTGACAGACAGACCGACAGACTGACTTCGGATGCTTAGTAATAGGGTTCCGTTGGCACCCTTTGGGTACGGAACCGTGACCGATTGAAACCTACAAATAGAAAGCCGTGTACGCGCGCTAATGCAATAGCTCAGTAATATTTGAGTCTGCGCTCCATTCACTTTTCTTAAAGCCCTCTTCCACACCTTTTAAAACATAACCAATAAATTTCTTGTGAAGTGCACTCCACAAAGATTTGATGCACTTTCTACATTTTATACCCCAAGCCAAAACAACATTTTTAAAAGCCACAGACGTTTTCGTACATTGCAATGACCAAGTACATCTAAGGGTAGTATTTGGGTGGCAAGTACTTATAAAGTATTATTCGGTTTTATTTTTATTTTGCCACTTGAGAAGAGTAATGCGCGTCCTTGTGTATGTAGACACCTCTTGGATCGTCTGCGTCTATCCCATCATCGTAAAATTGACGCCGGTAGTAAAAGCATCCGCGTCCATCACCTTCGGAATGCATTATACACTGTACAATTTATTGATGTTCCTATGAACATTACACACGCTCCCTGTTAGTAGACTCACAATGTCTTACGTTTCATAAGATTCCATGTAGGTTTTATTTGAAATAAAATATTTTGAATTGTCTCTCAAGGGCAATTTGCTGTCATAAAACTAGTCGCTATTTTTAACTCGGCTAACTTCGTACCGGCTCAGAATCAATAAGAACGAATGTATGGAAAATGTTTTTTTTTGTGTATTGTTCCCTTTTTTAATAGTTATTCTGCTATTCGGGGCGGAGATAAATCCAACAATTCAAAGATCATTAAAATCGGTCAAGCCGTTCTTGTGTTATAAATGGTGTAACTAGCCCGACTTTGTTTTATTTATTCGAATAAAATAAGTTTAGATTTCATGGTATTTGTTTAATTTAATTTACTATGTTTGCTAGGGACATGTGATCCTTATGATTGACCCTATCGATTGGTAGTAAAAGTATAGGATAATATTTTTTCGGATTTTAGTCAGTTCGATTTCCGGATGTTGCAAGCGTATTTTCAAAAATACATAAATGCAGTTTTGATTCTTCTTAAAAATAAAGGAATGTTTCCTTTGAGTAAAATTTGGTGTCTTCAGTATTTGAGTACCTACTTTTCCTCGCAAGTACGCTTCGAAAATTCCACCCTGTATATAGATTAAAGCACTACATAAATAATTAACATTCGTCATTAGGTTACGAATACGGTAGATATTATCCTGATTTTCATCAACCTTTGAGTTCATATCCATACTTACCTCTTATCTATTTACATAGAGGGGCCCGTGGCTAAATAATAACAGCCGCACAGGTCGATCGATCAGGTTAAGCTACGCTTGCCGCGGTTGGTCTGTGGATGGGTGACCATCTTTACATACCGATTGGTCCCGGCTGTCTTTCACGGATCTTTGACAGTCGTTACGGGTAGTCAGAAGCCCGAAAGTCTGACAACCAGTCTTACCAAGGGGTATCGTATTACCCAGTAACTGGGTTGGGGAGGTCAGATAGGCAGTCGCTCTATGTAAAATACTGGTATTCAACTGCATCCAGTCAGACTGGAAGCCGACCCCAACATAGTTGGGAAAACGCAAGGCAGATGATGATCTATTTACCTTGTAGGAGCAGTTGATGATAAGGCTTACGGCGACTTATTATGCGATTCACATGAATTTACTCGCCCGAAACGTGCGAATCGTCACTTTTAAATAGTATTATCTTTTCTAAAGGTGACTCGCACAAAGTTAATTAATTTATTTGTGGACGAGTCGACAACTCCAGAAATATGTATAATTGGCACATTTTGAATTTTATGCAATGAAGTTAAGAAAAAACGTACACGTTTTATAATATTTCACTCTTTACTTTTGTACGTTAATATGCTTTTTAGGGTTCCGTACCCAAAGGGTAAAAACGGGACCCTATTACTAAGACTCCACTGTCCGTCTGTCTGCCTATCTGTCCGTTTGTCCGTCTGTCTGTCTGTCACCAGGCAGTATCTCATGAACCGTGATAGCTAGACAGTTGAAATTTTCACAGATGATGTATTTTTGTTGCCGCTATAACAACAAATACTCAAAACGGAATAAAATAAATATTTAAGGGGGGCTCCCATACAACAAACGTGATTTTTTATTTGTATGTAGTGTTAACTCGCACACGAAGGGTTACCACCGTACTTATTGTACGGTGTTACGGAACCCTTCGTGTGCGAGTCCGACTCGCACTTGGCCAGTTTTTTTCTATACTTTACTGCAACCCGCCCACAATCAAATTAATATCTATTATTTAAAAGTGACGATTCGCCCGTTTCGGGAGAGTATATTCCTGCGAATCAACTAATAAGCCCTTATGGCACGCCTATGACATTCGCCTTCTGAATCCATGTCATGATATTGGAATAGAAGTTGATGTACCTGCAAGGTTCGTCGACATATATACAGGATGAAATTAAATTTATGGGCATCCTTTTAAGGGGTCATTGTACTCATTATTATGAACAACTTTTACTATGGGACTAAACCTAAAATCGCGATAAAAATCAGCTGTTCCTTGCATTTATGTTCACATAACTCGTCAAAATGTAGGGAAGAGCTGATTTTTTTTTCGCGATTTCAGGTTTGGTCCCATAGTAAAAGATGTTCATAATGATGAGTACAATGATCCCTTAAATGGATGCCCATGAATTCAATTTCATCCTGTATATACCAAATGATGCTAGCGCAATTCGCAGAGCAATTTTATATAACATAATTAGCTATTATAGTAATCTTATACACGCCATAATTTTCTTCTCAATGCGTCTAACGAGTTTGTTTTGAATTAAAATCAGACTTAATTTTATGAGTAGGAATACACAACCTGGGTTGTACATAAATGATAATCCGATTTAATATGCCACATGCCGAGATATTGCTTCGGCGTGATGCGCAATTCTAACGAATAAGTGCGTTCGCATTTTCTATAAAAACAGTGCAGGTGCACCTGCAGTTTAGTATGTTAGTGTTATAGCCTTTTTGCGTGATGACCGACTACTACGGTGATAGTTCGTCATGATCTAAACTTTAGGAAAAGAGAAAACGTGTAGTGACGTAATAGGATCTTACGTTTAGCTGACTTGTAACTGTTCAGCAACCTCATGTTCTAAGCGATTACATAGCTAAGTAAGTACTGGAAATGACTCCGACGTTTATCGATTTGATTATTCGATTATAATTACAATATCACTTCAATCACTCACTCGACACGAAATCTACGAAACTAAATTTATAAACCCTACACTCGAAAATTAAACGGAAGGGGTTATAAAGTTTCTTTTGATCGAAAGTAACACGGCCTATCTTTATATATATATATATAATTCTTCTGTACGTGTGAATGCCATTGGACTCCTAAACGGCTGAACTGATTTTCATGAAATATTTTGTGTGTTTGAGCGGGTAGGGGGATGGTTTAGATTCACAAAACCCGGAAAATAGCGCTGCGATCATAGATATATGAAAGAATGCGATCGAGTTCTAGGAAACAGGACAACTTCTGTACTGACAGCTAGTATTATATAAATTTTGTTTTTGTAATAGTTGACGAACCTGAATCACTTTTGATGTAGTAGGAAATAATAAAATTATAATATACGAGTTTTAAAAGGTAAAATATAACAGTTACAATTTAAACTTTAAATCATTCATTTATAGCTGTAAGTGAGCCAATATTAGCGTACCATTACAAAAGCGGCTACAATAGTAATTGTTGTTTCTTGTTTCATTTCAATACGTCACTCACAATTCGGTCGGCCATCTGGACCAATTGAGCGATATTACATATCTATTGATTTACACGCTACCGAATCGAGACATCAAAAAGGCCAATCTAGATACACGTTTTGCTTCTAGATTTATTAACGTTTAGTACTAATACAATTGCATTGAACACTATCATCGTAAATTTGCAACAGGCAGGACTTTTTCACCAGTTGGCAGGGAGCTGTGCATTTAATGCGTAGGAAATGTACTCTTATGTAGGTTGGTATGTGGCTTAACTCTTGAACAGTTTTGGAATACTGAATTGCTTTCAGAGGTTTTCCGCAAAAACCTAGTCATTACTTAGCTAGGGAATGCCTAGTGTTTACAGTTCTTACTTCATCTAGCAATTAATGTTTCACTGACCCAGTGAAACGTTAATTAAATTGATAGAATACCAAATAGTCCGGCAACCAGTCACGATTGGACCAATATGTTGACAAGATTTTTTAAATCAATTATTAATGGGTCAAGCTGGATATCTTTTAACCTAATAACCTCTAAAGTACGATAAGGTAATAATTGAATTTAGAATTTAATCGAGAAAATGTTGAAATATTCGATGTAAAATTTTAAACGCTTTTCCTTGTGGCTTATAAAAATACCGTTTAGTTTTACCTTCGTGCGACATCATAAGTGAATTACCTACTGCCGTATTCACATTTTGCTCACGAGATTTATTCAAGCGAACTTTACTAGGTTACGTCAAGGCATATTTATAGTAAAACGTTGTCAAGAATTAATGTACCTAGCCATCCACAGTACCTGTCTCCATCGGCATCGTATTCTGTAACATATTTTAGTTTTGACAATATTGGAAATCGCTGAGATCTTAGGTGCAACAGCTACCTAGGTACATAAATACGGTCTATCCAGTAACCAGATACCTACATTAGGTACCTACAGTCAACAAAAGAGATTTGTATGCAGGATCGTCGGATATAGTTGTAGTTTAGTAAGAAAGCGATTTATGTTGTAGACTGAAATTTGATTTGATAAATGAGCTGTTTGTTTTCTATTAATAAAATTAAATTTTATTCGAGAACATCCATCGGTTTCTTACTAAACTTCAACTATGTCCGACGATCCTACATACTTATCTCTTTTGTTGACTGTCATCATCATCATCATCAGCCTATAGCAGTCCACTGGTGGACATAGGCCTCTCCTATTGGACGCTATTCAACTCGATTTTGTTGTTGACTGTACATGTGGTTAATCACTGTAGTGTCACAATGCCTTTATTAACTTCCTCCTCGACCAAGGTAGTATATTCCAGTTTTTTCCAGATAATAACTAAAATATTTTGCACGTTTGCTGATCGACTACATAATATTTGCACTTCTATTTGCCTACGAGCCAAATAATTTTCGGTATATTTGTGGCTATTTCCCTCTCACAGAGAGGAGGCCTGTGTCCCAGCAGTGGGAACGTTATAGGCTGATTATGTTATGCGGCTATTTCACAATTTGTTTAGGTAATCTCAGACGGTTATAATTAAATCAATTTGTGAACAATATTCAACTAGATTGAGATCATTTCTCTGCCAAGTTTCACGGTCAAGTAATCAGATGTTGAGATCAAGCTACATCGTGAAAGTTTCCAAGTTCGCCTGTCCACTAAGTACGGAACTCTAGTTTAAACCTGCTTCATCTAATCTGTATTAGAGTAGAAAACTAGACTTGTAGCTCCATGAGTAGTTTCTCTTCACAACGGTGGCGAGGTAGTCTGCTTTGAGAAATTATAATTATAATTTCTTGTGTGTTTTATATGAATATTCTCTGCATTGATGTTCTGAACAGTGGCGAGCATTGCATATAAGCAGTGCCTACCTCGATATATCAACATAAGCCTGTCAATTACATTTTAGTGTGTGTGCCCACAATTAAGAAACTCACTAAATTATCATACCTAACAAAAAACAAAATCTTCATACAAACACGCGCGGTAGTAGGCAGTCGCCGCCGTACGGCCTACTCGGCTCCCGTACTATTCGCACATTGTCATTGGTCTTTACTCGTTCAAGTTAATACGACAAAATTAAAAATACGTACGTCTCACGCGTAATACTTAAGTAGGCATGCCTACTCAAATAACCATACTTTTGACTTCACTTCTTTTTCTGATTAGTGATCGTGTTTGCCTAGACTAGACCAGGCCTAGTGCCTACCTATTCTGAAAACCAATGGACACCACTAGTTCTGAATACTATTTCCAGAATGTTGTAGAAATAACTGTACAAAAATTATTATCGAATGTCGTATTTTAATCTAATCTATAAGTAATACTATAATACAATATGTAAAGAGGTATAATTTATTTGTTTTTAATTTTGTATGTAGGGGTAACCTCCGGAACTACAAGTCAGTTTTGAAAATTATTTTTGCATTTGGCAGCCCAAATACTGAGGAAGGCTTACATCACGCTAGCACCCTAAACGAAAACGAAGCAAGCACCAAAAAAAAAAGGCGATGTGATGCGACGGGGTAGGTCTGGGAGGGTGACAATAAATTTCACGCAGACGAAGCTGCGGGCAGAAGCTAGTATGTCATCTAATAATTTTGATAAATTCGCATAGTGCCTATCGGCGACTAAAGTCATGGAAATCCATCGATAATCGTTTTCATCGCCACTTTCATGTACGAGTAGGTACATTCCTGATTACCGCGACCAACATTTCACCATTATGCATTGCTTTCTAGAAAAATGTTACGCACAATTTGTTATCAACATACATACAAACTGTACCGTAGAAGATACACGCGCGATGAGTATAATCGACTTAATTACCCAGTAGCCTGACGTACATACGGCGTTAATAACTTATGTGGTTCGTTACCAAGTTTTGATTTGATGAAACTCGCTGATTTGCCTAATTCAGAAGGTGCCGAGTGGAGTGGAGTCGAGTGGCGCACAGTACTTCAGCACAAATTGTGCGCATCCTACTTAATGGAGGGTAAAACTAATTTACTCCTAGTTTTATTAGTGCCTTAGTCATAGGCGTCACCTGCATCAGGGCAGCCTGGCTATATCTAGGTAACTACTAAAACTTAAATGAATTATAGCGATCGTCAATCATAGCTACTATAGTTCGATGTAACATTATGATGCGTCCACGTGTTCTATAACATCGCGTTCGATTCTAGAGAAAATCGTAATGCATTATAGGTAAATCGATATTTGATACAGTAGAGGGAGGAAAGTCAACCTTGGTCTGGTGGAGTCCACTTTGCATACATATCTATTCGAGAAAACTGACAGGGTAGTTACGGTTTTATACTTTTTATGTGCCTGGAAAACTTGTTTTCAAAGAGTGTAAATAATTTCTAACTGCCTTATCAGCTTATCATAGACGCCTGCGGAAATATCGACGTGGGTAGTTCCTTTTATGAACGTAGTACGTTATTAGTGTTAATACTAAATAAAGGTGATTATCGGTGACGATTTACCTTTTGATTATTGTAGGTATTACCTAACCTAGTTAAGATTCATATCAAAGTATTAATTGGGAAAACATACATAGGTAGGTTCTATGAATTCCGCAGAGGCTAACAATACATTAAACAAAAATAAATACCTCATTAAGTACGCAATTAAAATTTGAACCGTGTAAAGCGAATATTAAGCTCGGGTAGTCAACTAATCAAAACTTTTAGACACGTTTACTTTAGTTTAGTTTTTAACTACTTTAGCTAATATATTTTCACATATCTACCTATATACACATCCCTTCGTATTTCTATTTTCACATTAAAATAATATACTTACCTAGAGAATCGTAGGTTACTTACTTATTAGAATTTTATCTTTTCAGATTCAAAAAAGCAATTTTACAAATGAATTCAACCCAATTCCTATACCGAAAATAGCGTACTGATTCGAAATTGTTAATGTTATTCAGAGATGGTGAATACAAAACAAAAAAGCATCACTACCAAGTTGCAAAGATTGTGAAGTAAATCTGCCGGAAAAATGCATCCAGTCCGCTGCACCTTGTACCTAAGCTAGTAGCATATAGAAGATGCAATTTATAAGTAGTATCATATACATACGAGATTACGTCGTCCCAGCGTGTTTCAAAGTAAAGTAGGAAACAGTTCATTGAGTATCGCGTTAATGCTGATATTAGCTAACCTGACTGGCTCACGGCAACTTATGTGTGCCGAGCAGCTTCCTGACCAGTCAGACTAGTGCGCGCTGCACGCGGTAATCGCCTAGAACGTCGCGTCGCTGGGGACGATTTCTCATTTCTCTCACTGCTAGGAAAACGATTTCTATCGAAGATTATATTGTATGTTTACTAAATTGCCGTCGGTAGTAGCTAAGACCACCTGTTCTATAATAACATTAATAGAAGCGGCGACAGTTCAGACACGGCTGTCGTCGCGGCGTGTCAATCGTGTCCCGCGCGCCCATTGTCTCCGCCATAAAATAATTAGTGGATATTGCACCCTGATTCACAACCACAATGACCGAGATACACGATTCATTCAGGGACCCGGGGTTCGTAGTTCGTACCTACTTCCTATAGAGATGAAGGTCGTTTAAACATTTAACAGAGCGCGGTGAAACTCACGAATGGCTGTAGAACTTTCTAAATATTTTATATTAACAGCAACATTGTTGTTATAGTTTATTGATTTGATGAATGTATACAAGAGTCGTGTTTTTTGTTCTAGTGGGGACGCAGGATACATCGCAACAAGCTACGACATGAGGAACAACGTCAAGTGAGTACCTACCTTGGTTTATTTACTCAAATATTGTTCTTCTTACACTATATTATTTCCTATAAAAGATTAACATTGTTGTTAGTCTGTATCGTATTAGTCACCACTGTTTTAATTCTTAAAAACGTGGTGCAAAATGAGTATTGCGTAATGGTTTGGAACATCGTCAATAAATTAACGGTTTATCTCGAATATATACGTGTGATAGTCTAAAGCAATCTTCATTAAAATCGTTGTATTAACGACGTTGTTAAACCACACGTGCTTATCACCGCTAGGAATCCAAACTAGCTGCGTTACCTACACTCACTATCTCCAAGCTTCGCGACGCGGCGGCCTTTAGATAAACTTCAAGAACAAAGTATTAAAAAAAACATTTCACAATAAACACGTACATGATTTTTATTATTGTTCTAAATATGTTTAGTTTACCTATTATTATCAGCTATGAACGTCAGTTACTGGACGAACAAATTCATTTATTAACTCTTTTTTCAAGTAAAGCACGTCATACCGTTACCGAGAAACTATATGTACATACAAGAGGTGCAATCTCCTCTTAAAAATACAATACAAGTATACAACAAGATAATATTATGTAAATTACCTATTAAATATTGCTATCTTACGAGAATTCACCCACTTATCTCAAAGTTCCCACAATTTATAAATGTAATGGCGTGGCTGCGGCGTCACTCACTTGTGCCTACTTGGACTTTCATAAAAACATGTAAATGCTTGAATTTTCAGCGACAGTTTGATAATACTTACATATGATACGTGCGCAACTGCACGTGTTAAAACAATGGCAACCCAGCGGTTGATCTTATATCTTCCGTGTTTAAATAAGTAGCTAATAAACTTATAGAATTGACAATATTATTGGTTCTTTGACATGAGAATCTTGACTATAGGTACCTACCTACTCGTAAATATTGTTTCTTAAATTGTTTCGAAACTAGCCAGTTGAAATAATTGTTTTACAACTGAAAGACGTAGTCGTAGAGCATTTAAGAATAGTAGATGGGTTCACAAAATGTGTGTCGGTGAAGTTCTTATTCAAATACTTCGAGGCTTTGTGTTAATAACTCTCATAATGTTGACCATATCGGAGCTATGTTCACACTACAAACGGATTTTGCCTGATGTGATGTGATACAAGCAAATAAACCAACTTTGGTTCTCCAACTAGTATTTACACAATCACCATTTACGTTCTCATTGTGCAAAACAAAACTGAGATTAAGTTGCGAGTTACCAGCAAACAAACATGGAATTTTAATCAGAAAAACATAAATTCAAATAAGGCAAATTCAGAGTCGTGGATAGAATTGAGTACATTCATTATATAATGTAGGTACTGCAGTCCAAGATTACGTGTAACTAGAACACGTATGAATTAATTAACTTTGATTAGAATTTTTGATTGTCTCATTATGATTAAATAAAAAGTTCTGTTTCTGAAATAGTGCTAATTAACTTTACATAGGTATACCTACGTTAGGGTAATATTATTATCAATTTGATTGAAAATATATATATATCACCAACATCGCACCCTGAAATCCCCAATCTTTAAATGATGCATCATAAATAGACAATTTTGACGCGTCGTCGTGTACCAATCCGTATAAAACACTTCTGGTTTTTATTAATGAATGATTAGCACCTTTTCTTCCAAGTGTTAACAGAATAGAGTGTCTTGACGTCATTGTTTTTGTTACCTACGTTGCGCCACCGGCGCGGCGGTTTCGCACCTAATCTTAATACTGACTTTATAAATAATTCACATTGCTCTGATTTATATAATTTCTGGCGCGAAAACATTTCCGCTGTTCAGGCAGCTTTTCAGACATTGACTGTTCATTCCCGATCGGATATTTACCGGCGCATGTTCAATCTAAAAGCTGGGATCGGATTTTAGGATTCACGATTTTAATAGACTGCCGTTTATTTTTATCTGTACCTAAGTGACCTAAGTTTACTTTTACATTTATAGTGATTAGAGCCTTAGTTACCTGCGATGATATACATAATTCTACAGTAGCAGCTCTTGAAACATTACTTATCAATTCTGTTTTTACTTAATTAAGGACATAACCACTACATTTTATACCAGTAGTAGGTACGCTCCCGTGGGTTCAATTCTGACCTCTACGGAGATGCCGAGGCCAAAAGCTAGTTAGAGATCATTTAATTAAAAAGTTGTATTATCTAGTAATTTCTAGTCTCCCTGACTAGTCATTGATGTAAGAAGCAGCTCGTGTGACGTCACGCCTATGTTTGTCAAACATACGCCTAGCCTGCCTGTACCTAATGTACGGTCAACGAGCGAAAATGTTTCAAACAAACTCTTTCCCCAAATGGCGGGCACATGTTACCTTTTCGACTGTAATTTTCATTCAAAATATTGGCGTTTACGTAGTCAGAAAAATAATGAGGTGCAAGTATTAATTAACCTTAAGGTGCGTAACATTTTTACTCCTTGCTGACTTCCTACTGCGACGTGTGATGACTTGATCACTCGTGATGATCCTCTAGCCTCTATGCTAATAGACGATATTAGAAACGTAAACAAGCATGTAAAGTCAAATCAAACGTGTCAGACGGTAGTTTTCCTGCTTCGCTTGTGAAAATTTTCAATATAATCTGTACCTAACGTAAAATTGCTATCTGAATACATGGAGCTTGTATGGACTATGTCTGAATGGTATTTACTTAAAGGTTTATCAAAAAGGTTTATCACATAGTTTAATTGCACACAGCGAAAATTTATTCTGAATTTTATGACGTTAGTGTAAATTTTTTAAACTATTAAGTTATTCTAGTATCAGTTTAGTCTTGGTCTGTCATTGTGCTAAAATTATCAAGACCTAAAATAATTTTGTTTTCGCTCATCCCGTCCTGAAATAATACTTCAATGAATTAGAGGAAATTCAGCTGTGAGTACCTACCAAATATTTTGAAGCCGGAAAGTTTCGACGTTATTTTTAGTATTTCGGTAACCTGAAAGTATTTGGCTTGTTAAATGATAAAAAAAGATTAGCTCGTCCATCATTTTAACCGCATAGGTATAGCACTTTTATGAAACAGCAGATTTTTGAAGTGAAAACTTCTTTAGCGGCGTTGTACTTTTTTTGTAATGGTTAAAAAATGTTAAACTCGCGTCAGGACACGTGACCTGATCGAAAATTTGTAAGACGGATGGAGAGTAGACAGCCGGCGCGGCGTAGGAGAGGAAGTATCCCCCTCTCTTTCTACGGCGCGGCGAAAATGTATGCCTGCTGTTTCGTTTAGGCGGCGCAGGGCGCTTGCGCGAATGTTCGTGTGTGTTTATGTTACAGCGTGCCACGCGCATCCATGGATGGTGACAGCTGATGGCTCGACCGTCTGTGTAGTGGCCACACTGCTGTGTATTCGTAAAATTCGTGTATATAAAGTGTTTAAAATATGGAAATTGAACAATGTGCATCTATTAATGAAAAATATCAAAAATGCACAACGTTAATATTCAAGTTTTCACTTCTGCCGTCACTCCCGCAGTGCAACCCGTCTTTTTTTTTGATTACTTACTAATAATTTCTTCGCTAGGTCTAGAATCATGAGCTGAATTCGCGGTTACAGATTGCGCGTCGATGTGTCTGCCACCCTGTGTATAATCTAAAACCATCTTCACAGTCTCTTGCCCAGATTAATCTTGCCCAGATTAATCTTACTTGCCTATCAAGCTGAATTTATTGCAATCCATTGAAATCTCCGATAGGATACCCCCTAGAGGGATCATTAAAAAAATAGTGTCACTTCATAGTCATTAAAATAACCAGTTAAGGTACTATTTCTAAATTATGAGTTTTTTTAATGATTGGACCTTTGTCTAGCGTGGGAAACCTCTTGGTAGTACCTAACTAAGTACTCAATTTAGGTGATAATTTGGTAGGTTTTGAAGTTCATAAATAAGTTAGTAACTAATTAGTAGTAGATATCCTGAATGTCAGACTAATAAAGTAGCCAATTTTCCAGGTGGACGCTACAAACTGATAATATTGCTACAAACGTGACGTATATAATTATAATTGTGACAGACATCTAATTAGCACGTAGTAACAAATATCGAATTAACCAATACCTCTTCGTAATCCGAAATTGGTGATATTATAAAACCTTGTAAAGGCTTTTTATATACCCACTAGTCAGTCGCTTAAACTATTTGATGTATAAATATTTAATTATGAGAGAATATTAGACAGGTATATAGGATTTACCCAAAGGTCACGTTCAAGGTCACTCCTGCGTTATTAAACGTTAGTACCTCACGGTAAATATACACGAGCGTTAATAGTATAGTAGAACCAAAAACTTTATACAGCTAGATCAAGAAGGCGTTAAGGGAATAAAAAATATTGTTTTATAAGAATGAAGCAGGCGAGTAAAAACTGAGAGGTTTTTTGCATTTAGCAAATTAACAACAATACCACACCACGTTAGCTTCACCTTGAATGCCTCAATAATACAAGTAGCTTGAGTAAATAATTAGTATGATAGCTCCATCGTAAGAACACCTATTGTTATTCATGAAACTGATGTGATAGTTCATTCAACTCTTGAACTTATGCAGCCGTAAGTAACGGTCGATCTCCATACAATCGTCCTGGCACCACGCACCACGCACCACAGCCGGGCCACTCCAGGGCCGCACCGTTACCCACATAACCAATCACATGTATAATTTATTTTCGTATTTTATTTGGTCCTTTCCTTTCACTTAAAGTCATTGTGTTCAGGTTTGGATTAGTTCCAAGCATTGTGTGCAATCGAGAAAGCGGTTTCACTACTCGTAACGCGATTTATTGAATAGGTAATGCTTTTGCACTATAGAAAACCTTTATCGCGCTCCATACGATCAAAGGCAGGCTGCGAATCTGTTAATATAAACAAAAGTAAGAGTGATCGTTTTAATTAACCTTGACAGAAGCCTAGTTTCGCTAATATTAAGACGGTCAAAAAGGTTTATTGACCTCTCTATGAAGACAATGAACTTGTCAAACCGGTCTACGAGAGGCAGATAAAAAATCTCAATACGGTAATATCCAATGACATCGGATCTGTTAGTTGCATAACAAGTATTGCGCTGGTTGCGAGACAGGTTGTTACTCCCGCTGGGCACAAGCTTGACCTGGCTGGTGCTGGTACCGCCACGCCACCTCCTACCTACATTTAACTATATTATACCTATTACCTCACGGTCCACATAACGTTTTCTTTTAGAGCAGAACATAATCAATCTCTTTTTAGCTAATATCACCCGAAAAAACTTAATTTATTTGCCCTTGGAGGGCAGAGAATAAACGTATATAACGAAAGACGAAACGGGGACAATTAACCTGTCTACTTTATCCATATAAAGTGGAGGAGTCTCCGCGAAGCTAGGCACATAATTACTTCACTGTTAATATCCTCAAGTGATTTCTTTACCTTGAACGCTGCCCTGTTCAACGTTTTCTGCTCTATTGTACAAAAAACCAATGAAATCGTCATGGTCGTGATCATTTAATTTTAGCAGGAAGGTAGGTACTTGTTAGTGTTCGACGGAAAAAATGCATTAAATAACAAAGTTAAATAAATAATACTACATTACTGCAGCGGCCAGCAAAAGAGGCATTGATGGACGAACGTGTAAATGTGGGCCGCGGCGAAGCCGAGGCACACATACGTAAGTCCATCAATGCCTAGTTGTGGCCAAGGCTTCTATAGTACTTTTCTCAAATAATGCGCGGAAATTAAAACTAAGTAGTACCTAGGCAGAACTTTTTTGTCAAATACAATTTACTTTTCAAAATCAACGACGAACATCAAAATTTTTCCCGCGTTAAAGAGTTCATTTGTTTTTTTTTTTCAATAAACAGCTTTCTATTTGCAAGCCAGTTCGAAATTTAAATAAAACCTTTGATGAATTACCTCCTTGGTGGCCATGTTTCGGAGTAAACGATCGTTCCATTTTTAAATTGCACGACAGATATGAATTTACTATGTAATTTATTTGGCCGTAAAACACGACGGATATAGATTTTCATACAACTTTTGCCGGCCGCCGCTCGCATGTATTTGGTCAGTACAGCAATTTCAATTTATCTCGAAGAAGGGTGTCCAAATAATTCTCAAACCAAGCATATTTGAGAAAATAAAGTTATTGTAATTGGAATTATCAAACATTTAGATGTTGTAAGAAGACAGTTGCTTTAATAAAAATTGCAAAACATTGACACCTGTGTTTTTGTTCCCATGCAGCGATTATCTCTAGTATATAACAATAATGAGCGCAGTAGCCTTCAAAGCCATCACGACAATTTTATTGTAAACAATCGGACATCGGTGCTGCAGTCCGGCTGCGTGATAAACTGTTCTACTACTCGCACTAAGGATCCATCGCGACATTTACTTAGGTATATTAACCTCCTTATCAGATGAATAGTTGCACACCGATTTCTCTCTTTCAGTCATCAGTAATTTGACTTTCGAAAGAAGACAAATCGTTGTGTAACTATACAGACGCTATACATAATACAACGTTTATTAGTAAGGGGGCTAATGGTTAAAAAACTGGCGAGTAAAATAAGACGTAAAGACGGTTTAATTAATGGCACGTAGAACAATTAATAATAAGACTAATAATTGCAATTTACAAGTTAAACTTTCCTACGAGAGTTATCCGAGTTTGCCTGTTATAGAATCACTTTTAAATGGTCTAATTAGTGGATTTAGGTCCTGAGAAATATACGTCATAGATGCATCCCTGTTTTAGGGAAATTAACGGCTCAAAATACGATAAATTGTAATTTGCTCGGTGAATAAAAATGGTCGGCGGCACATCGTACGTCATAATTACTTATACGTCTCGGTGCATTTGGGAGAGGAAGCGTTTCCAAGACCTAGTGGCCCGGAAAACCTCTCCTTAATTTAGATTTAGTCGTGACTTCGAGTAAAGTGATCGACAGCAGTTTTATTATTACCAGCTATCAATCAGTGGCGATTGTACGGCACATTACTTACTACCTAAACTTATATAATTTAGCTGATGACAGCAGAAAGGCAATATAAATAATAGTTAAAAAAAAAAACAAAAACAATTGTATTAAGTAGGTATCAAAATATACCCGTATTAATGTTATATAAACAGCGACTCGATTCGATGGCACCTATCCGTGTTTTTATGCAAATAGGAAAGACGCCGCTATTGTTTTGTCAAACAGTCCTGCAAAGTATAAACCGTAACGATGGAGAACTGTGCAATTAGGTGAAACAATGCAAAACCGTGTTTCTGACAAATGTTTCAGCATCCACTCTTTTCTTTATATTCTCCTAACAGTTCCTTTGACTAGGCCAGGCAACAACTGCCGACCACATTGCTGGGGAAATTAGACAATAGAAGATGCTATTATAGTTATTTATGCAACTGTTGTATAATAAGGGGTATTAAAACACGAATGTGGGTTAATGACACGAGGCGAAGCCGAGTGTGATAATAGTATCATATGAGTGTTTTAATACCTAATTATGTACAGTTGCATACAAGACTTTATCTACGCCCATGATATGAATCTTCTATAAAGGTTCTGAAACAGTTTTTTGCAATACTAATATCGAACAAAAATGGCGGCCGCCGGGATAGGCACGACGTGAATTCGAATAACCAATGAGTTCCTTCTTTTTTAAATTACGGCGCTGTGGTAGTGAAACGCGCGTGCATGACATTGTTCTTTTTTTGAAAACAACCTTATAACACTCGTTTGGATGATAATATTATGGATACTAAAGAAAGAAAATACGTTTATTTTGGTTTTTTTTTACTATGACACTGGTTGTTTTAATGTTGGCAATAAGCTAACTGTTTAAGAAACTTTTCTAGAGGACTAGCAGCGCCCTGCGGTTTCACCCGCATAAGTTTCGATCCCGTGGGAATATCGGGATAAAAACTATCCTATGTCCTTTATTTATTTATTTATATATACTTTATTGTACACCACAAAAATACATAACATGAAATAAACACATTAAACACTACCAACCACAGTTCTTTCCCGGGACTCAAAATATCTCTACCTATACCAAATTTCATCTAAATCGCTTCAGCGGTTTAAGTGTGAAGAGGTAATAGACAGACAGACAGACAGACAGACACACTTTCGCATTTATTATATTAGTAAGTATGGATGTATAGCATGAGTGGTAGATAAAGAAAATTAGTTGGTGCGTTTTTGTCTTAAAGCTAAATTTTTTGAAGAATGTGTAATGAATATTTTCGGTTAAGGATCATAGCATTGTTTTTTCACCCCAAAAAGTAATTATTGCCTATGTATATTTTCATAGAAAAATATGAAAACAAAAGTGTGAAGATAGAATAGTAGATTGTTATGCAAGGATCGAAAGGAATTGATGACTTTCACCCGTGTTAAACACTCTACCTTTCATTTCGAATATAAGGAAAGTAAAAAGTAGTAGTTTTTCTAAAATATTTATTGATAACAATAACATGCAAAGTTTTTGAATTTCGGTACAGCTTACAGGGTTAGTATCCCGCCAAATAATACTATTGTCTTTTTTATTTTAAATATGGAACACACCGCGTCATCGCCGCGGGCTGTCCCGCTTAATAGGTTTTTTTTTAATTCACACTGGCTGTTTATACACTCACAAGACTGCAGCATTTTTCTTAATTTATGTAAAAAATTTCGTAGCTGACTACAGTTCTATTTTTAAAATTCATTCCCACCCTAAAGAGGGAAGTAATTACTATGAGTCTTTCCCGCCCTGTGGTGGGAAGCAGCGTCTTCCACCCGCTATTTGGATCAAACAAACACTACTTTCCGAGTATGAGAAATGAAAAATTAAAATGATAGGTAAACCTTTTTATAAGGTAAGAAAGATTATTTTTGTGGTCAACACAGGGTTCATGATTGTCACTATCCTATTATACAGCCGCCGCAGAAATGTTAGGTACCTTTATCTTTCAATAGTCTTCTCGTAATATAACTGTCGGAGACTTTTCCCGCAGGACCACAATGGTCCTTTTTTTCTGGTCCGTTATTGCTGAATATATATAAAAAAAAAGTAATGGCAATAATGACGGAACAACATGGCAGGATATGACTGCCGGCGACAAAGACTACGACTGTCTGCGTATTTTCCAAGCCCAGGAGGGAGAGTTGACATTAGGGACACACATGGCTATAACTTGTAAGGGATCAAGAAGCGCCTGCGCACCGTTAAGATTGCCAAGGGCCCGCCCGCAGCCGCCCCACGTTTCGGCCCGTATAACGTAAGTTGGTAGGGCCATGGGAAGGTTGGTCCTTTTTTTCTAACCTCTAAAGTCGAAACACCGGATAGCATTATTTCAATAGAGTTTACTTTAAAAAGATGACTACTAGGTCGCCATAAGGAGTTCCAAAAAAACTCTGATGAAATATAAACTGGCAACGTACTTAGTTACTCGTAATTCCCTATTACAGAACAAACGAACTTGAACTGAAAACGTTTTACTGCCGCAGAAGACTAACTGAAATCGTTTTACATTCCGGGGACAAGTGGAATTAAATCAGAAGCGAGTGACGGGCACATAGGGTGCCAATTGGTATTCCTAATTCACTTTATTGCCTAATGAAATAAAACGACGACTACCGAGGCCGCATTCACCAGGTTCCTATGGTTAAATCGGCCATTTACGTTCAATCAGTCGACCTTGACAGTAGCTGTTAGTCTTCTAAGAGCATTAAAACCCGCAAGTTTTAATTACCAATAAACAATGTAACTATACATTTACTACGCACGAAATCGCGGAATCGGACTCGTCTACGCACTGTTATAAAAATCCTATTTTATTGAATACGAATTGTTTGCCACTGTTATTTGGATGACTTCCAAAAATATCTTCCGGTCTTTGTGTGATACAGAAACCTAAACAACGCTATTGTTGACACTTTAATTAAATATTGTGAGAGATTATCTTCTGCTGCCGAAAGTCAAAGTTAAAATATCAATATCCATACAAACAAACTTACACCTTCTTCCCATGCAGGAAGGTAGAAATTACAGAACGCCACCATCAACATCCACTTATTTTATTACTGAGAAAACTTTTCTTTACTTAAGTACACGAAAATTAAGTCGTTGTACAGAACTTTATTATTTGGGTAAAGGAAATTGCTCACAAATGACTGAGTGAAGTCTAACGATCTGTTGTTCAGCAGTCCGGATCATGTTGCACAAATGATATCGCCATAATGTCTATTAACTTTTTGTGTCAATATTGTTTAATACCCCTTTGAAAATTCTAATTGAAAATTTTAGTAAAGTTATAAGCGTCTCTTGCAAAATCGTTTCAACTTTCAGATAAAATTCAAAGTAAATTAATTACGAACTCAATATTAATTATGAGCTTAACGTTTATAAGCAACTTAGGCTATTAAACACGATACTTTGTCAAACTGCACCTCATCGAGCTATTAATTACTTTTCTTGCTTTAATCAAAGCATCTTAGAGGTTTTGTTAACAATAGATACTTATCTACTGATGATGAGGATGCGATCCGACCGATTTCGGCCAGGGCGATTGCTTCAACTTCGCAGTAGTTATCGTTCGTGAGCTCGCATGTGGCTTATGTAGGTATCCAATATTTTTACTCATACTTATCTACTAAGTAAACATTAGCCCTAACAGCCCCCTTATTCACAAACACTCTGTATGCTTCCGTATCGTATCGGACATTAATCATTGTTATCGTAGGAGTCTCCTCAATGCTGTTCACAAGTCCAAAACCCGAAAATTTTGTCAGTTTAAATCAAATAGATGCCCGCTATTCTTCCAACAGCTATTTACTGTTGAGGGGAAGTCAAATCAGGTTATCGAAATGTCAGATTTCAATACGATAGCCTGTCGTATGGTTGTAAATCAGGGCTCTGGTCGATTTTCAGAGAACGTAGTAATCTTTTACTTGTAAAGGTTACTTATAACCAATAATACCATTATTTGGCGAATTGGCGTTATAACTTCAGTTCTTAGCAGTTCCTAGTCTACCACTTTGTTATAACTTTGATATTCGTCATAGTTTGTTGGTCTTAGCGTAGCGTGAGCGTAGGGTCCCATGTCGGGCAAAGTGTTATCGGGTTTTCCATCAGGAATTTCTCAGTCACAGCCCGGAGTTTGGAAGTTGCCGGTGTTAACACCCCCGTGCCTTGGAACCTGCGCTTGATATCTCTCCGGGCGTGTCGGATTGCCGTCCCGTCGGACTATGAGTGAGGGAAGAGTGAGTGCACCTTTGTCTTCGCCACTCACTTGTATACTATAAAATCTCCCGGGTAGATGGATAGTCTCCGTGGAAATTCGGTCTGGAGGACTTTTATTAAGAAAGAAAGAAAATAGGTTTATTTGACTCAGGTTAAGTAAGCACACAATATTCACAAAAAAAAATATATTCATCATAGGTACCTATTGTGTCGTGCAACTTAAAACTTACTGATATATACATAGATTTAAGCAGGGTCCTCATCAAGTACCCCGGTTTATATATAATTACGCCACAGGGTTGTATTCAAATAGGCTCCACGATTCACGATCCTTAATGTAGCTACAGTATAACACGGTGGTGGTAACACTTTGTTTCATTAGGATGTTGTTGGGGCAGCCCAGATACTGATACTGTAGTGCGTCTGGCATGTTTATGGAGGCTCGGATTGATGGCTTCCACGCCATAATGAGAAAGAAAGCGGCTTTCATATTGCACCGTATGGGAACAGCATTCTGAAAGTAATAGCGGACCGGTTAGATGGTTCATTTCTTAGACACTGGATTGTACTCCAGGCACAAAATAATAGACTTACCAACTGAACTTCGACAAACTTTACTACGACAAGATTTTAATTCGACACTACGGAACTCCGACACGTCTTCATTTCGACAATACTTTAGTTCGAAATGCCTTAAGTCCGACACTACTGTACTCCGATATAGCGTTTCTTCGACATGACTTAACTAGGAAACGATGCGACTTCGACGACGTGCTACTTCGACAACTATGGTAGTCCGACATGAGTCAATTTCGACATACTCTACTCCGGCATGCTGTACTTCGACAATATCAGATACTACTACTACGTTCCAGGTGTCTATATGATTTTGTTTTACATCATTGTCATTTGTCGGTACATCAAACTAAGTAACATTGCATAGCAATAATTGCTGGGAAACGACTTTAATTTTTGGTTTAGTGCGCAAAGTAACACACGCAAAACATTGTGTTTATGGGTGCATGCAGGGGTCGTACACAGGTCGTGGGGATATTTAAAGTTGTATTAAAACATAAAAAAAAAACTTGTTTTCCTAAAATAAAAGTCGGTAAAGTTTTGGAGTTTTGACCTTCAATATTTATAAGTACGAGTATTTAACCAGAAGTCGAAGGTATGGTCTAGTACAAAAAAAATCACTATGTCCACCGACATTGTAATGTAACACTCTAATGTACCCTTCCCTTTCTAATAAGTAAAACCTATGGGTAAAACAGAGCAGTCTGCTTGTTTTTTAATCTTCTTCTTTGTCACGTTACGGTTATGTTATGTAGAGGATGTCGCCATTGCTCTAATCAATATACCTACTTATGAAAAGCGCATCCTGGCGATGGCAAATGCAATGGTTTTTATCGCAGTAAAACAAAGAGGAATTGTAGCCATTATTATTGTTGTCATTGTTACTTTCCGTTCGACGGCCCGCTTTGAACACGGCTTTATTTTATTGGTTTTCAATCAAATAAAGCTGTGTTCAAAGGGAGCACTGAAGTGTATGATGACACGGGACTTCATTTTAAGTTGTACGTGCGTACAAGCATAGTGATGAAAGTGACTCGCTGCAAGCTGAAGTGATGTCATTAAACATTTAAATTTTATACCACACCCCGGACACTCCATACAATGCTCGCAAAATAATTACCTACTACTACTACATTAAAAAATGACGTTTGTATACGTATGAATGTGTGCGTGAGGTACTTGTGTTTGCGAGCGCTCTTGTTAAAGAACTGCGACGAATACGCCGAAGTGCGCGGTGAGGTGCGGTAACTGATGTTAGTGCGGGGAAGGGAGTGTCCTTTCTGTACGTAGTACTTTAAGTATTCTGTGTTTTATACCTAATACTTATCGCAATTTTGGTAATGTTCAGTAGAAACTCTCGGACCATTGGAAGTCGGAAAAATGCGAAAATCCAACATTTTTTTCATAATTAAGAGAAGCTGAAGGCGAAGGCTAAACGGTGAAGGAAAACATTGTGAGGAAACCGGCATGTCCTAGAACCAAAAATTCGAAGACATGTAACATCTGCCAACCCGCACTGGGCCCGCGTGGTGGATTACGGCCCACTCCCTCTCACTGAGAGGAGGCCTGTGTCCCAGCAGTGGAATCATTATAGGCTGATTATGTGTTATACACAATGCTTTTTAATAACCGACGGAATATTTCAGCGCATGGGGATTCAAAATCATGCACTGAATCCATAGTAACAGGTTGTGCGTCGCTGTCCCTGCACCCTGTATAGAAATATATTAGATTAAATGATTTTAAAACTAAGGCCTAACTGAACTAGATTTTATACCTAAGCTAACGTAATAAAAAGTATTGCTTCGATGAATGTTGGTGCACTTCCAATAATTCAATAAGTATACGTTCCGGTTGTTGACGGGGCTGTTCCGCTTCTGTAGCGCTTCAGGGCTATTTGCTGAAACTCGTGTCGATTGCTTCTACGCTACGATGCAAAAAAGATGCGCCTCCCTGGTGCGCCGGGTGCGGGCCAGCCCTAATATTATACTGCGGTGGATCGCGATCAGAATGGACTGCTTGTAGGTATGTGGATCGCTGTTGCAAACTTTCCTCATCGGTGTTGAGCTTGTAGCAAGGATTCGCATGAACAATATTGCAGGTTAAAACTAACGTAGTTAGATATTTGAGTCCTTTGTTACTTGTTATTATAAATATATAAATAAATAAAATACTTCACATTTATTAGTAGGTGCCTTGTAGGTACATACCTATAAGGGTCTAGCTAGGCCTAATCATCTATAGCGCGGTTCGATAATTGGACGAGAATTAAGAGTGAAATTTCAAGGACGCGACTCGTATAGGCACATTTCATTACATGAGAGAGAAGGACGACATAACTCTCTCTCTGTGTGTCTCTCACACTAAATCTCTCTTTTATGAAGTTTCATTAGCATCACGTGTACGGTGCTGCGCAATTTTTTTAATTACGAGTAGAGTTCTTGTATCATTTCTCGCGTTTACTTGATCTGTGGACATTGGCCAAATTATTACATGCTTTTATTTAATTTGCCTTGCTAGTTAGTTAACATGTATTGGTCAGATCATGCAAGCTGAATTAATTTTCATTCTCTTATGCTCCTAGGTTATCGTTCCATATTTAGTAGAAGGTAGTAAGCTCACGAACAATAAAAATGCAGTCAGCCCTATTAATTTGTACCACTTTTGCTGAATACAGGCTTAATTAAGTCAAACGATATTCGGGACAGATACAGGGAAAATGAAACGTTTGCTGATTTGCGAAACTCGGTGGAAGATGAACTCAATAGAATTATGACCTAATCGGGTTTCGGGTAAATAAATTCACATTTTAAACCGGGAATATATTGGTTCAACACGAACGACTTTGCTTGTAGCAAATTCGTTCGTGCTGAAGTAGTACCAGTACTTTATGTATTGATATTCGATACCTAGTATTATTATCTGTATTTCACTGTATTTTATGTACAGAATGGTATAATTTATGGCGATACCAAATTTTACTTACCCATTATGGTTGTGTCTGTTTTGCAAAAATAAGTGGACACCAGAGAGTGTTAAAAAATATTTTTGTAAAAATTATTTTTGCAAAAAAAAAGACCAATCATATGAATTATTATTTTGATTTAGTTTAATTTTTGTTCATATTATAGATATATAATATGAACAAAAATTACTAATTCTAATTTTTAATTCTGTTCTATGCAGAGTGTACCTAGGTGATAACCTAGGTCCACTCTGCATAGAACATGAAGTAAAAGAGTCCCTACTAGTGCGCTATGTGGTGAGCTAAAGTTTGTAAAGGTAAGCAAGTTATGCACCTGCCTTACGTCTCGCCATCTTTGTGTACTACAACTAGTGAACTAGCTAGATAGTTAAATCACATTTCTCTTGCACACAGTTATGGCGATGGAGAAATATTAAATTAATTAATGTCACGTGTAATTGCAATACACTAGTAAACATTTAGGTTATATTGTACTTAAGTAATTAATTTGTATTTAGTATTTTGTCAGGATTCTCTTTGTCTCTCTGAAGTCTGTTTGGACATTTGCTATATGCGTGTGTGTATTATATTATACTGAAGTTATTTGAAACAGATGCTCCTTATTTAAAGGATACATTGCCCTTCTTTGTTGCTTTTCCAGTATCAATACAAAATCGGTAGCGGCTAACAAGAAAAACAAAACTTGTTAAGAAAGACGTTTTCCTTCTAAAAATGTTTAAGCCCCTTTGCGACCAAGACTTTAAAAGAGTTTTCTTTAAATCCCCATAAGATCACAAGAAAGGTTCGAGTGGGATCCCCAGCGACTTCTTTTCGTTTAGCACCAAGGAAAATTACGCTTACAAGAAAATTGGGTTACCAAAACAAATTGAAAATTTGGAGGCAATTTTCTCCCCCAAAGAACAACCATTCTCAATGTTTTTTTATTTCCATTTTTTACACAACTTTGGTTAATTTAAGCTATAAAATCTTTTGCAGGCTATGGCCGGATAGCCAACAATAGGGGTTAGTGAAAGATATTTGCGTTACGTACTTACCTATCGCACTTTAGCTAAAACCATTATTCTCGCTTAACATAAGATGCTGATAGAACGCTGTTACTGCAACCTTCGAAGCCTTCGTGCTTTATAATATTAAGGTGAATTATTTGATCCTATTAAAAGCTTTTAATCTAAATAATCTAGCACATACTTACACACCGCACGATCATGTACATAATTAAGTAAGTAAGGGTGGTTTTTCCCAACACCAGATATCTTTTCATCCGTGGAATAAAATTGACGTTTGTATCAATAACTGTCAAAAATTCAAAATTATTCGATGGATTTGGCGATGGAAATTTTAGCCCTAACCCCCTTATTAATAAACGTTGTAAGTATTTGTCTTCTTCTTCCGAAAGTCAAATTACTGACGACTGAAAGAGAGAAATCGGTATGTAACTATTCATTTATACGTTTATTAGTAAGGGGGCGGGGACACAATCAGTATTCGTACAGCCCTACTAACAGCCTTGTTCAAGTACAACGATGTCTTAACTAAATTAGTAACACTTTATACGATTCTAGTTACTGATCAAAGTTTGATTCGCAGTAAATATGCAATCTTTGCATTGGTCACGCCGAAAATTGAACAAGTAGGTACATTGAGAACCACGAGTCGCGAGGAACTTACTTTTTAGTAGTAGGATCGATGCATAGGTACGATACCACTGGTTGTGTTTGATAAAACTCTAAAAGAACAAAAAGTCTGGTGGTGATTTTGGCTCAGAAATTTAAGGAACTACGTGGTACTATGGATGGAAGTCGGATTTTCTTGCAAGTAGAGCAGAAAAAAACGACTTTATCAAAAACCCAACTAGACACATTTTTGCAATTACCTATACTAATCGTCAATTGTTTCAGGCCATCGTTTTGGGGTCAGAGGACGAAGATGGAGAAGAGGCTGATACTTGCGGCTGGCGTGACGACAGTTCTCGCCATCGCCTTCTTCGCCGCATTCATTGCCACGCTTCTCGTCCGAACCTCCGCTGATATCAACGGTAAGTACTCCAACAACCAATTACAGACCAGCAGGGTGGAGACAGCAAAATGTAGGGTAGGATATCTTTAAGCTAAGTAGAGCGATAGTCTCCGCAAAGTAGCTGGTAGCAGCTGGATGAATGTAGATAAGGAATGATTAGTCTGTGTTTCATATTCATATATTTATTTGCATTCCATAATGTTGTAGTGCTGTTACAATGGCTTAAACTTTTAAAGCTAAGGTACAATTATGGACCCTGTAGGGCACAGCAAAAATTAAAAAAAATCATTCTTAAAATAAATAAAATTTAGGACAAATACTTAAAGGCTATGATTTTTTATTCATCTTCTAATAAAAGATACTCTCAGAAATATGATTCGCGATCTTTTTCATTTTGCTGCAATAAGACATTTTTCATATGGGGGGAGGGACCCGTAGCTAAATAAAAACAGCCGCTCTGGTCGATCAATCAGGTTAAGCTACACTTGCCGCGGTTGGTCTGTGGATGGGTGACCATCTATACATACCGAGACCCCTCCGTGCCTCGGGTCATTCGTGGATCTTTGACAGTCGTTACGTCGGTTCGGTAGTCAGAATTTGCTCTTATGTTTTACATATACATGGTGAATTTTCCAAGTGGGCGTGGATGGCCAAATTCCAAACTATGAGGAATAGCGAAAAGTACTCAAAGGAGTCGCGGGCTCGATTTTGATGAAAACTAAAATTGCGTCATTGGATTTTTGAAAAATCAATATTTCTAGCCAGGAATCGAACCTGTTGATTTTGAAAAAAAAAAACACACACTGTATTATTACACCATTCGATAGTGTCCCTAATAAGGATCAAATTCTGGGAAGTAATGACATACGGCAAACTTAAGGAAAATGTTGAATTTTAATAAACTTCTGATTTTAAAGTATTCATACCTACATTACGTACCTTGTTCGAAATGATGCTCAATATTTTTATTAACACACCCGCAGCGCAGTCACCCTCACAACATTATGTTCTAAATTCAAATTTCTATTACGATCTTTGGAAAATATTCTAATGGAATCAATAAATTGAAATGCTGAATGCAGTACAATCCGTGAGACGTCGAATCCAGCTATGTATTGAACAATGGTCATCATTTTGAACAATTAATCAGTTAAGGTTTAGTAGGTAGGAAACATAACCCGGGCCCGGCTAAATAATAACAGCCGCACAGATCAATCCATCAGGTTAAGCTACGCTTGCCGCGGTTGGTCTGTGGATGGGTGACCATCTTTACATACCGAGACCCCTCCATGCCTCGGAAAGCACGCTAAGCCGTTGGTCCCGGCTGTCATTCCTGGATCTTTGACAGTCGTTACGGGTAGTCAGAAGCTCGAAGGTCTGACAACCAGTCCAAGGGGAAGGGGTATTGTATTACCCAGTAACTGGGTTGTGGAGGTCAGATAGGCAGTCGCTCCATGTAAAATACTGGTATTCAGCTGCATCCGGTTAGACTGGAAGTCCGACCCCAACATAGTTGGGAAAAGGCTAGGCAGATGATGATGAGGTAGGTAACATAAGAAAAATAAAAAAAGGATTTTGTTAAAAATGAGCCCTTTTCTTTAGTTTGCCGTATGTCATTACTTCCCAGAATTCGATCCTTATTAGCGACACTATCGAATGGTGTAATAATACAGTATGTTTTTTTTTTTTCAAAATCAACAGGTTCGATTCCTGGCTAGAAATATTGATTTTTCAAAAATCCAATGATGCAGTTTTAGTTATCATCAAAATCGAGCCCGCGACTCCTTTGAGTACTTTTCGCTAGTCCTCATAGTTTCTGATTTGGTCATCCACGCCCACTTGAAAAATTCATCCTGTATACTAAATACTTGGATATACTTAATAACATATATGTTAGGTAGGTAGGTACAGTCACGAGCACCAATATGTCAACACTTGGCAATTTTCAATTGCGATTTTTTCGTGAAATAACGAATGCAACGTTGAAATACGATACTTAACATAAACGTATGGGTTCGAAAATACTATGTTCGTAAGAACATAAAATTTCATTCAAAAATAAAGGAGAAATTCGCCTTTGAATAAAGGCAAGTGTATACATACTTATAGACGTGACTGTACGGGACAAACAAAAAAAAAACAATTGCAATCCAAGCTCGGATGTAATCGGAATAAGTAATTAGAGAAAATTTTGCGTTGAGTGATTCAGTTCCTTTGTTTCTTTCCATATGGTTACAAGTACCATGACGTAAGGTCATTTAACGAATACATTCGACCTTACTGTCATCAAGGTAAATCAAATAATTGTAGAATTTTCGTCGCCATTTCCTGTGGTGGTTCACTTTTTGCGACCTTAGTCATGGCCAGTCATTGCCTTTTTAGGGTTCCGTACCCAAAGGGTAAAAACGGGACCCTATTATTAAGACTCCACTGTCTGTCTGTCTGTCACCAGGCTGTATCTCATGAACCGTGATAGCTAGACAGTTGAAATTTTCACAGATGATGTATTTCTGTTGCCGCTATAATAAGAATACTAAAAAATCAGAATAAAATAAATATTTAAGGGGGGCTCCCATACAACAAACGTGATTTTTTTGCCGTTATTTGCTCGATATTAATAACGGCAACAGGTAGACGCTTCAAATATTCACAGAATATTTAGTTGTATATTCACTTTAAAAATAAATAATTAAAATAAAATAAAACACCGTGGTTACAGACAGACAAAGGTTATAATACAGTGTCTAATATTGTATAGGTAGATACGGAACCGTTCGTGCGCGAGTCCGACTCACACTTGGCCGCTTTTTATAATGCACTAACTTCTGTCCATGTATTCGTCCGCGTCATCGGATCAGTACTTCCAGAGATTACCTTTACAAACAAACAAACAATTTTACCTCTTGTGGGTTGCAGGCGTTGCAGCTGAAAATCAGCGCCTTGTGTTGTCATCTGACATTATGCTGAGCTGAGACCCTTTTGGCATTATAAATCATTGATTTCTGTTTTTTATAGTTTTATGGTGTATTTTGTTTTTGCTGTAATTCCAATAAACACATTTTTTTCTTTCTCTCTCTCTCTCTCTCTATTACGACTTTAGTAGCGTGATTTTCAGAGAAAACCAGTGTTATTCTATGTCTATTTTAAAGTATTTCGATCGTTTATTGTGGGTCGTAACTCGTATTCGTATTACTCGTATCGCTTCCATACAGAGCGATAATCACTGATCGCCGCGCCGTTCGTTATTTCTTGGTGTTTTCACTCGAATTTCCGGATTGGGTGAAATGAGACCGCTAGCGGGAGCTAAAATAAGGCAGGGATGCCTTAATTTACCTTTGAAACCTCTAATATAATACAAATAATTGAAATTTGGTAATACGACTCTTGATAATATTAAACTTTTTGTTTTGTATTTTGGAGACAGCGATAAGACTAAATTAAAACAGGATAAAATAAAACCTTGATTTAAATATAGCCGAAAAATATCTTTTTTTTTTGTTATCCTATTTTATGTCCCATTACTGGGCAAAGGCCTCCCGTTTTTTCTTCCAAACCTCCCTGTCCTGTGCGATATCTATCCATGTTGGCCCTGCAAATGATATTAGATCGTCACACCACCTTCGCTTTGAAAATGGTCTACCTCGACGGTGATGTCTTTAATAAACGACAAAAAAAAAATAAGAAGGGCCACATACTGCACATGATAAAATCGGCGTTAACAACAACGACGTCACAAATACGATATTACGCATTTTGTACTGATTGTAGTTATTTTAAGAGAAGGCCCGCTCCATTGTTATTCAATAGATAGATAAAAGAGGGCAGGTCACGTTATAAACCGAATTTTAATTGCTTACGTTGAATGTGACACTCTGGCAACAACTACGTCTTAATTAAACTTGTATACCGCATGGATGTCGGCGACGCGGAAGTCCCGAAGGGGACACGAACACGACGTGGTATAATTTGCACATCACTGCACAAGATTTATCTTGAGGAAACTATTAGAAATCAATCCAGTCACTATATCGAAGAAAAAACTGTAGCGTTAACGCAAGAGAACGTTGGAAAACGCTCTGAAACGTTGAGGGTTACCAAACGCTAGATCACGTTGTGTGTCGAAACATGCCATGCTCGGGCGCACGCACTCGTGTCGCTGACATTAGGTACACTATATAATAACAATATTACTGTACAGAGGTCAGTTTCACACAAAATTGGGCAAGTTCGATTGAGAAAGCTAACAAAAGAACTTTATAATGACAAATATCGATCTAGGCAATTTTTTGTGAACGTCTGCAACAGTGACCGGAGTAATAAACTTTATCCTTGCTGATTCTCCGTTTTATCACCCATTTGCCTTATAAGTTACTCGAATTTATGTTCCACACGTCATAAATCCATGACCTGCACCCTAATTGCGTAACACACGATCAATCGGAATCTGAATAATTTTGAAGCAAATTGCTAATCCATCTATAAAGTCCTGACTGACTGATATATCACCGCACAGCCTAAACCGCTGGTCCTAGAGACATGAATTTGGAGGGTGCGTTCTTTGTGAAGAGTAGGTGTAAGTAAGTGTAGTGTACTAAGAAAGGGTTTTTCGAAATTCCACCCCTAAGAGGATGAATGGGGGGAGGGTGAAATTTCACGCGGACGAAGTCGCGGGCAGAAGCTAGTTGCTTCATAAGTTCGAAAAATTTGTCTGCTCAACACGTTAATAACGCAATGAATGTTGTTGAACTGTCAAAACAAAACCGATTCCGACCGATAATGTGTTACGCAATTGCTCCACTGTTTCTATATCCAAAAAACTAATCGTTTTCATGCGGATGGTAAGTGTTCGCTAAAGTAGGTATCATCTACGAGTATATCAGTCTATACTTATCTACTATATTATCATCATCAGCCTATAATGTTCCCACTGCTGGGACACAGGCCTCGTCTCTGTGAGAGGGAGTGGGCCGTAATCTTACTTACTATATTATAAAGAAGTAAAATTTGTTTGTTTGTAAGTTTGTATGTAGGGAGCTACCCAGTCTGATTTCAAAAATTCTTCTTGCATTTGATAGCCTAATTCATGGGGAAGGCTATTGGTTATTTAACATCACGTTATGACCCTTAGGACCCGAGTAAAAAGAGAAAAAAATCAGAAAGAACGCTAAGCGAAAACGAAGTAATAGTGCAGGCACGTGATGCGATGCGACTTGGTGGGTCGGGGAACAATAAATTTCACGCGGACGAAGTCGCGGGCACAAGCTAGTGTGGAAATAATGAGGTCTAGACTACTATGTAAAGTCATTGGGGCTGACTTATGAGTTACTAGCTGCACCCCGCGGTTTCACCCGCATAAGTGTCGATCCCGTGGGAATATCGGGATAAAAAGTAGCCTATATGTTAATCTAGGGTGTCACCTACCTCCATACAAAATTATTAAAAATTGGTCCAGCTTTTTGAGCGGGAAGAAGTACAGTAAAACGGGGCTACTTTGACTTCCAGGGTTACTTTGACAAGGCCGATCACAACGCTATGACGCGTTCCCCACACCCCGCGCCTCGCGCAATATTACTCGAGGTCACGCACATTTGCTGAGCACACGTGAAAACCGATTTTGGCGCTCTGTTAAAGTAGTTCCAACGCCTGTCAAAGTAACCCTGGAAGTCAAAGTAGCCCCGTTTTGCGGTAACAAACATATAAACACACACACACTCACAAACTTTCGCCTTTATAATATTAGTGTGATGTGATTATTAGATAAATTGTTTCTAGGTAGGTACAAAGACACAGACACGATGCTTAGCAGTCATTCAATGTCCAATGTATGATTCGTATAAAGAATAAAGTGATTCAAAAAGAGCTTCAAAGTATATAAATATGAATCAGCAAATAACTAAGTATAGGTACCGGAAAACCAAACGCAATAATTAAAGCATCAAAATAATCAAAGCACGTAAGTTTTTTTTGAGAAGGAAACTTCCACAAGTAAGTAGGTAGGTACCACAGTACACAGCTAACAATGGCCAGCCGCCGTGGGTTCACGGAGCTATTCATTAAAGATTTCTTACGGATTCACCATAGGTACAATTAACTATGTGCAGTGTGTTATTTATCTAAACTATTACATGATCTTTGACAGTAAAGCAATCAGTCAACAAAAGAGATAAGTATGCAGGATCGTCGGATATAGTTGATGTTCTCGAATAAAATTTAATTTTATTAATAGAAAACAAACAGCTCATTTATCAAATTAAATTTCAGTCGACAACATCCATCGGTTTCTTACTAAACTTCAACTATATCCGACGATCCTGCACACATATATCTTTTGTTGACTGTAAAGGGAAATTTAAGACATTTTCCAGTGGTGTTCACAATGTTATTATCCGAGTGTGCGACAGCAAAGACAGGATTATGTTTTTCACGCGTAGATATGGGTACAAAGGTAAGCCTTTATCTATCTTTGTACCATAAATATCCGTGCTTTGTACCCGTCCCTTTACCTATTTATTTATTTATTTATTTATATATACTTTATTGTACACCACAAAAATACATAACATGAAATAAACACATCAAACACTACAAAATATACAATGGGCGGCCTTATCGCTTTCTGCGATCTCTTCCAGGCAACCTTGGGACCTATCTTTGTATCATAGATATCGGTGCTTTGTACCCATCTCTTTACATATCTTTGTATGTGGGATGATCTTAGAGAATGACAAAGAATCCATAATCCGAAGCATCCTAGCAGCTGGACGGATTTTTATTCATGAGGTGTTTATGGACTCGACTGGGCTGTGCGATGGATTTATGCTAGAATTTGTTATTATACAATCAATATGGCGGATATTAGACATAAATAAGTAATGTCTTGAAACAAGTTATTTTAATACCATGATTTGGGTGCAGCGCAGACGACACACTTTTTGTGCCATCGAGTTTGCGGCGCACAAAATGTCTCTTTGATACTAAGTAAGCTTTTAGTATAGTAGCCGAAAATTAGAACGCGACATCATGCTATGTTTATTTCAACTATTCCAGGCGTATCCTGTTATTACTTCATCTACAATTTCCATTTTATTAGTACTTACAATAAAAAGTGCGTCACGGATAGTCTGTCGTCTGCGCTGCACCTTGAGGAGACGATTCCAAAAAGTGACACAGTAAAAGTTACAAAATAAAAGACAAAATTAAAAAATAAAATAACCCGACTGCAACTTATATTCCTTTTTATTCAAACCACATAACACACAAAAATTACTACCTTCAAGAATATTCCATGAAAAGCTGTAACTATCCACTTGATATTTTTGGATTCTGCATGAACAGGAAAGTACGGTGGTTTTAAAAATGGCGACGAGGCCAAGTTCAAAACACGAAATTCGGTCAATAACAACGAGCATATCCGAAAGGTGTGCTTATTACGTTTGACGCATAAGGGTCAGTTTACACCGTCACGCGACGCTACGCCAAGCTACGTGTACTTATCAGGATAGCGTACTTGTTTTGGTTCAGTAGTCTACATTGGGAGCACCCCCGGATCCACGAGTGGGTTTTGCCCAGATTTTTTAGGGTCCAAAGTCTACAAGGAACCCTTATGGTTTCGCCATGTCAGTCCTTCCGTCCGTCCGTCCGCAGCTTAGCTCAGAAACTCTTAGGTAGTACTAGAAAGCTATAAATTGGCACAGATATCTATACATATTAATCAACATAACAACAACATAACATAATCAGCCTATAACGTTCCCACTGCTGGGACACAGGCCTCCTCTCTGTAAGAGGGAGTGGGCCGTAATCCACCACGCGGGCCCAGTGCGGGTTGGTGGATGTCACATGTCTTCGAATTTTTGGTTCTAGGACATGCCGGTTTCCTCACGATGTTTTCCTTCACCGATGTTTTCCTTCATATTAATCACGCCGACAAAATGGTAAAATAAAATAAATCAATACCCCATGTTATGGGGTAAGTATCGTTGGATAGGTCTTTAAAAAATATTGCGAGTTTGTGCAATCCGTTTTTCGATTTAGCAATCAGTTTGTTTTTGAGTCAAGTGTCCCCAGCCAGCAAAATGGTTGCTTTTGGATATGTGAAAAAATTTACAGCAGTAGTATCTATATATGTCGTGGTTATATCGTAGATTTGCTCACTTCATGAAATGCTCGAGAATTTCATGAAATGGTTCACTGTCTATTGGCCACATCATGATGTGGTCTGGCCAGATCAATGAAATTACTCAACGTTTGACGATATGAACAGTTAAACACACGACTACTTCATGATGTGGCCAAACATTAGTGATCATATCGTAAAATAATTAGAATATCCGCCGGTAGAGGCGTTGATGTCGTTTTCCTCTGTGGGTTCCCTATCCATTTGCATAAAATTTTAAGACCTAATATAACTTGGCATACTTTTGTTTCTGCTAATTATATTTTCGCATAACAGCTTACGCATAATTTTTCTAATCATAATAATGATTAAGCATAATATTCTAAAGCATAAATTTAGCATGCTCGTTTTATTATTTCGGGTTGTTCGGGTTTAAAGGATCCTAACCAAACCGAACTTTAGGGGTGCCCCTAACGTCGTTTATTATTATGCGAACCCTAAATTCATGATATGGCCAAACTTCGAATGATATCATTAAACGTTGACTTTTAAACGATATGGTCAATCTTAGCTGGCCATTTCATGATACACAACCATTTCATGCAATGACCGAACACTTCATGAAATGATCAATTCTATGATCTGGCCACGACATAATATATATAATGAAATTAAAAGAAAAACTATCACAGCTAAGTAGGCTTTACAAGTTTACGAGTAATAGTCGAAAAACTTAAATTTGCAGTTGCAATGTATAGGAGAGAGCATGATTTTCAACTACGATGTTAAGTTTGTTCTTGGGATAAAATTATTCCAATTCCACTTGGTCGGTTTTTTTTACACTCTGCGCAACGCCGCAACGACGGCTTGAGGATACCACCTCCGGCCAGGTTTCGTTTACTCAGAACAGTTTTATGTGAAAACAGCTGGCTTCTTCAAGCATATCTCGCAAGGTCGCGTCGCGTCTTCGTCTCTGTGTGAACTGATCCTAAAACCAACACATTGTAGTTCCAAAAAAGCTTTTTTTTTTGTAACATTACTTGCGAAATATAAGAAGCACTAACCCAGGTTCACACGAGCGATTTGCAACCCAACAGCAACCTTATAAGAATGAGAGTAAAGATCACTGTGATTTGGACAGTAACGCAAAATCAGAGGTAAAATAACTGTGAATAGACTGTAACTCTGTTGTAGCGAGTTACATTTGTTACATAGTCATAATCTGGAATGAAACCAAACAATAACGTTATTAAACAAAACTTTATCAAGAATCAAGAAAGGAAATTCACTGGACAGTAAAAGTCATATGGTCAGCGTCGAAAGTCGATTCGACACTTAGGCGATTGGCACAATGCACCGCATTACGCAGCGGGGTGCGTGAAATGGAGCCGAATTCCCCGCACGGAACCACGTTTTTATTGAATTTGTATTCACGCGCGGGGGCACGTTATCTGCGTCCCGCTGCGTAATGCGGTGCAGTGTGCCAATCGCCTAAACTCAAACTCAAACTCAAACTCAAACTCAAAGCATTTATTTCAATTAAACCATTTACAGGCACTTTTGAATTGTCAAGAAGTCAGTCAGTCAAAAAAAATGAAGCTAGTTGCCCATTCCAAAGCGTAGGTACCTACCTATGGAGAAGAACGGGCAAGAAACTCCATGGACACTCTTTTAAATCAAAATAATGTGGTTACAAAGTCTTGGTTACATCATTCATGTTAAAAATTATACATGTGAGAACGATGCAGAACGTTAAAAGCGTCCATAATGAAAAGATGAGAAAAAACAACAATTCAAATAATAAATTAAAATAAGCCATGGCAGCAAAGAGATGACCAGTCCCTACTGACGGCGCCCGTTCACGAACATGACGCATGCATCAGCACCATTCAGCTCAACCATTTTGAAGGGAGCTAAATGATCCAACACATGCGCCACCATCAGCGAGACATTTGAGTGAGCATGACATACTCTCAGCCGCCAGAGCACATTCAAGTCAATGAAAGACGTACCCAGTAAATGGTAGCTTTATAGTGTGTACATAGTACTCACACATGTGTTATGCAATTATACAATACTAGGAGATTGAATTTATACAATGCAAAGATAGACTTACAATCTTCAGCAGCTCCAACAGTATTTTCAAGTGTTAATCAATTAGTTGTGGTTGTGGAGCAGGACCAGCATTGAGCCAGGCATTTTTATCCGCGATGTAATCCCCTAACTTATAATATGCCTGCCTGCATAGTGTGCGTTTAATACAAGACTTGAATTTTGTCTCATTCAGTTGAAGAATGTGGGGAGGTATTTTATTATAACATTTTAAACAGTACCCCATAAAACCTAACATAACATAATCCGCCTAGTTCGTTGTTCCCACTGCTAGAACACAGGCCTCCTCTCTGTGAGAGAGGACTGTAATCCACCACACGGGCCTAGTGCGGGTTGGTGAATATCACGTCTTAGATTTTTTTGGTTCTAGGGCATGCCAGTTTTCTCAACAACACTTACTTTTACGTAATATGATTACGTATTATCATCAAAATTGCCTCCTTTTCAGTATTTCAAAAGTTAAGAGAAAGAAAATTGACCAATTTTACAGCCATCTCTTTTCTTTCGTAGCCAACTGTACCTGTCAATTGTACAATAACGAGTGACTTCCAATAACTGTGGGACGTTTGCAATGTGCGACCCAATTAGTAGTGATAGGATAGATACATTTTCTTAGAACTTCCTCATAAATAATTGGATTGAAATTACTGACGGGTTTTAGTCACTATAGGTATATCAGTAATTTTGATCCAATTACCTAAATTCAAAGAAATGGAGTTGTGGTTGGTGGTGGTCGAAACTACAGTTAAGAAATAGTGTGTTTCTTGAAAATAATATTGTTAAAGTGATCTGTCCTTTTGTACAGACAGCGTCAGAGAAAAGGGACTCATTACCAAAGGGGGTTCCTTTTCTCTGACGCTGTCCGTACCTACATAACATCTCTATTCTTGCCTGATCCTACTTATATATTTTATTGCAGCAAAATATTAGTGAACGTTCGGTATTCCTTTAAAAATATTCAGTACTAGCTGCGCTCCGCGGTTTCACCCGCATAAGTCTCGATCCCGTGGAAATATCGGAATAAAAAGTAGTTTATGTGTTAATCCAGGGTGTCAGCTACCTCCTTCCCAAATTTTATCAAAATTGGTTCAGCCGTTTGTGCGTAAAGAAGTAACAAACATACAAACACACTTGCAAGCTTTCGCCTTTATAGTTAGTGTGATGTGATATTCTGCACCAACATCTAGCATGAATGAGTTATAAGTACCCTGAAACCAGCCGGTCTATTCTTGTAAATCTCGACGTGAGAACTTTGGCGAAGTGACCTTGAAGTGAGCTGTCATTCCATCTGGTGCTAGGCGCTCACTTTAAATTCCCTTCACTCTAGCTATCACGGTGATTTTTTTTACAGCATATCACTGCAGTTTGTCTGATTATTCTTTCACATCCTACTTACCCTCTTCTGCTTACCTGATCATCATTTGTGTTCTTCATTCGCTCATTAAGCACGTATTATTTGCATTTTAGACATACCTCAGACTAGTGAACTGAGAATTTCCTCGTCCATCCCGCCTGCAGTAGCCGTGAAAGGAACTTCTCGAAATGATGGGATATGCAACAGCCCTGGATGTATTCACACAGGTACGTACATTCATTGCAAACTTTAAACTAAGGAGAGTAAAGCACGCGGAGTTTTAGAAAAAGTATTGCTTTATAGAGGACACTCAATGGCGGCTTGACACTCATATGTTACACGTCTCTTTCTAAAACAACTTACTTCGGTCTCTCTTCAACATGAACACTAATGGCTTCGGTCGCGGTGGTTTAAGATTGTGTGAGAATGCTCAAACGCTGTAATGCCTCATGGTGTCATTTTTAAGGATATTGAAGCTAACAACTGAAACTCTTATCGCATTTCAGCGTTTGATGTGTTCATAAGAAATCTTTCAGATCATAATTTGAATTTTTACTGAATGCACGGAGAAAGTATTTGATCATTTGTTAATTAAATTACTAAATACGGATGAACATCACTTAGCAGTGCCTGAGAAGTTCAAAAAGTTACATAATTTATCAATAAGTTTCAGCTTCAAGGTCTGTTTCTTATTGTCATGACCCAGTACAAAATAAAATAAAAACGTCGGCTTATTGTGTGTTGGCCACAAAATGTAACGTAACAATGCATGTACAATTCGACCGGCCAAATCTTTATGTTTTCTTTTTTATATTTATGTAGCGTCCAAACTGCTGTTGAACATGGATGAGGATGTGGACCCTTGCGATGACTTCTACGACTTCGCTTGCGGTTCGTTTGTGAAGAACACCCGGATACCTGACGACAAGACTTCGGTGAACACCTTCTCCATCATCACAGACCGGCTGCAGGAACAGATACGAGCCTTATTGGACGAGCCCATCAATGAGAATGAACCTAGGCCATTTGTCCTGGCGAAAACCTTGTACCAGGCTTGCATGAACCGAAGTAAGTGCTATTATTTATTTATATATTCACAATTTATTACCTTAATTAGTCTACCAACGACCATGTTGATATTACAATATTAACAGCGTGGCAGAGACATCGACGCGCAACCTGTTACAATGGATTCAGTACATGTATGATTCTGAACACCCCTTTGTTGAAATTTTCGTCGGATAATTTTTTTTTTATACTCGGCGAAAAATTTGTACGCCAGGGTTCATAACCCAGAATCATGTGCTGAATTCATGGATACAGAATGCGCATTAATGTGCTTGCCACCCTGTAAATGAAATGCTAGTTCCATAATAGTACATTATGATGCATAATATGTGTGCTACGTTGATCATTGCACTCGAGGCGGTACAATAAAGAAGCCGGGTGTGTAATGATCAATGCACACACGTTTCATACGACGCTTTCAACACACTTGCGAGGAAAAATACAGACTTATATTGTTGTTAACTTTTATGGGCACTGGCAAAACCGCAAAACAGCCTAATTATACACCGTGTTCCGGACGATATACATAAACTTCGACCAGATGTTCAGACCATGGAAATAAGCATTTTTCCTTATGGACACATTCATGAATTCTTATTTTTATTTTTTTTTATTTTCATTTAAACGAAATACCTTGACGTAAATCGCCTGATATGCATGACTCTTTATCCGAATTGGCAGCGATGACGTATTTTCATTCATAAGATTTGGCGGACTGCAACTTGTCAAAACTGAGTTAAAACCCTTTCTTACTGCATAGCTCAATTAAACACTAAATGAAATTACAGATATCTTTGTAACGAAGCCTTTTTAAGTACTACTTCCATTGTTAGATTTAATTTGTAAAAGCTATAGAAGCGTTTGACAAAGTTTATGGATATCGTGAAGAACACGGTGTATAAAAAATATAATAAACACAGAACAATGTTTAGACTGGTCGTCGTGTTGTCGTATGTCAAATTGTAATTTAGTTCATATGGAATTAGAAATTACTATTGGCATATAGAAATATACATTAGTTCAGTGAGAATCCGCAAACGCCAGTCAGGGTCTTTTTCATTTGGTTCCGGCAACGGACAACCTACTTAAATAATTTTTTGTTCATTTTGGGACCAAGGACAATTCAGACTATTTAAAAAAAGTTATATATGGCCCGCGGATTCCATTTGGCATGAAGTATCTTTGATAAGATTAAAAAAAGCGCACATCTCCGACTAGTAAATAAGCTGGAACAGCACGCGTGTTTAATACACTGCATTATGGACCTAAAAGCGGTTCATTAAAAGCCACTGAAAATATTTTGGTTGTCGTGTTGGCCTGGAGCTGGTTGTTGTGCTCCATGGCCTGGAGAGTACAGGAGGTTAACCCGCTTCGAGGTGGTTGTTGGTTAAACCTGACCAACTATTTACCGACTTTTTAAAATTTTGTAGGTTATTAAAAAAAAACATGTCCTATTTAATATTTCTAACTCAATGACGACAATGACGTATGAGAAGAGGCTTTTGCCCTGAAATTGGATAATTACCTACAAGCCGGTCTAATAATAGTATAGTCGTGAGAATCTTAGAGGTGTTTGGGTTTAGGTATTCTGTGTTATAAGAATCATTGTTTCCGTGAGGTGTGTAATACTAGTAGATAACTCATTTGCGACGGGACGAATAATTTACCTTAAAAAAAAAACGCAACTTAAGCATACAGTACCCGTAACTTAAACATATGGCAGGGACATAGACGAGCAACCTTGACCATGGAAATTGTTTTTTTTTTCGGTTATTAAAAAAATTGCTATTCCATACATTTCGACCGCGTAAGTATTGCAATTTTCTATGAAACAGCAGTTTGTTTTTTGATAACCGACGCAAAATTTCTGCGCTAGCTCTAGAATCACGTGCTGAATTCATGGTTACAGTTTACGCGTCGATGTTCCTGCAACTCTGTAGTTTAGTGTAGCATTCTAACTGGCACAATAGAAGCGAGTTACACACGACAATACTACGGTGCCAGGTGCACTCAATTATTAATTATATTTCACGACTATATACGTATGACACGAGTTTCATTGCTCACACTACAGCTAGTGTATACACGGCTACACATCAAGCTCATATACCAGTTTTAGTTGACCTCGCATTGTATTGGTTTTTCTTACAATCAGAAATCAGCTTATACTGGTTATGTATAGCTTAACGTGAACCGTGCGTACACCACCAGAGACTAACTTAATTAAAATTTAACTTAAAACTTCCGCGACATCGTTTTAAAATAATTGCTATTAACTTTTACAAACTATTTTTGCATAAAGACAACAAACTTTGGGCCCCAACAAGATAACCGCAAATTGGAAGGCAAAGTAAACAAACTTAATTCACTGTCGGTAAACACTTGGTGGGTCTATATTGTTATTACATTTTGAATATAATGCTTCTAAAGTAGTGTTTAAGAAATAATTTTTCCAATATAAAAGCTTACGGAACTTTTTATGAATTTGTTTTTGCTGCTTGTTGTTGTTCTGAATAATTTGTGGAGCTGAAATAGGAATTACTGAAATAACGATCTACGTTGCTCCGATATTTTTATTGCAATTTGCAATATTTTTTTTTTGTGCTATGTGATCATTGTACGCGAGGCGGTATTGTTCGATAAGGAAGCCGAGTCTATAATGATTAATGCACACGCGTTTCATACGACGTTTTTCAACACACTTGCGAGGAAAAAACAGACTTGTATTTTTATTAATAATAATTGTCCCGAGATATATTAAAACATAAAAATAAAGAATTATATTTATTCAAAAATTATAAGGCATGAAAATTAGTAGGTACAGTTTTTCAGTATTAACTTTATGGAAAATGACGCGCTGGTTTTGTTGGTCATGTGTAAATAAAGGCACTGGCAAAACCGCTAAACAGCCTATAAAAATAATTATAATAAACACAAAATAATGTTTAGACTGATCGTAGTTTTTTTTTTGTCTTCGCACTGTTTGTGCGTTCAGCCAATGACACGTTTTGTTCTTTATTACAAAGGCAACAAGGTACGGAAAGGAATATTAAAATTATTCGAATTCATTATAACGGGATATAGGGATAATATCTATAGGACTGATATTTATAACGGATAGAATAATGAGCTAAATACAATGACGAAACATTATACCTTAATATTATTTAAAGTACCTAATGAATGAGACTATACATTTTTTAACAGAAAAGCTATTTGTACAAAGTAAAGATAGTATTGAGGTGGGAAATGATCGTAGTGTTGCACAGTGTGTTAGAAAGCCCGATTTTGTTGCATGCCCTTTTTATTACAGAAATCGATAGTATTTATCATTTTAAGCACTACAGTCAAAGTCCGGCATCGATACGACTTGTAGATGTTTTTTAAAAAAATCTCAAAGTTGCTGTATAACCGGGTCATGAAAATAATAAAAAAAATTATATAAAAAAACCAGCCTACATATTTAAATTTCCATTATAATTACTAATCAAACTTATAATACCTAACTATCTGACAAGTTTTCGTGTCTGTATTACAAATAGATCGCGAAATATGAATATTTTTATGTTTTTTACTTTTTATTTAATTTCTTGGCAATAATGCGGTATTAGATGGAGATATTTGACCAGACGATTGTCAACATGTATGTCTATCGACATTATTAAAACCACAATCTAATTCAGCGTTATTTAGAAGTTATGAGAATTTTTCTATTTTAGCCAGGGTTGTCACATTCGAAAATGTCAAGTTTTATCCGGGTTGTAAAAACTAAAAATATTTACAAAAAACTGAAAAATTATAAATCTTGGTTTTCATTTTGAATAATTAAAGTATATTCATCATGTTCAGTGAATGACGAATGATCATCCACTAATGGAAAAAAAGACCTAAATAATGTTCGTTTGATGTTTAGTAAACATTTTCAACAAATCTTGACAAGATTTTAATTAGTATCACCGTCAAATCTCCAACTTTTACCTTTTAGCATGAATGTGTTTTTTATTGCAAGGTCATAGTTTTATTTACACTAATTATATGGATAAACAAGTAGACGAGCCACCTGGTTATAAGCGGTCATCGTCGCCTATACCACCTATCGTCCCTCTAGACATGTCGCGCAAGTATAAATGAGACGGCAGTTACCCACCCTGAGACTTTAAGGTGTGTTCTGTCTCACGTGCCTATAATTTTGCTGGCTAACTGTCCTTCAAACCGAAACACAATAGTCCAACACTACTGCTTGGCGGCAGAAATAGACGAGTCGGTGGTACCCACCCAGGCGGACTAAGCGAAAGAATCAAAGAATAAGAGTGCCCATGGGTATAGTTTCAGTTATTGGTAAATGCACATATAAAGATAATTAATCGATAATATATACGACTTCTTTCAGCTAAACTCAAAATTATAAAAAATATTAAATTTAAAATTCTGGTTAAAGTGACAACCCTAGTACAAAAAAATCCGGATATAACTGAAAATTCTCATAACTTCTAAATAACGCTGAATTAGATTGTGGTTTTAATAATGTCGATAGACATACATGTTGACAATCGTCTGGTCAAATATCTCCATCTAATACCGTATTATTGCCAAGAAATTAAATAAAAAGTAAAAAACATAAAAATATTAATATTTCGCGATCTATTTGCAATACAGACACGAAAACTTGTCAGATAGTTAGGTATTATAAGTTTGATTAGTAATTATAATGGAAATTTAAATATGTAGGCTGGTTTTTTTTATATAATTTTTTTTATTATTTTCATGACCCGGTTATACAGCAACTTTGAGATTTTTTTAAAAAACATCTACAAGTCGTATCGATGCCGGACTTTGACTGTAGTGCTTAAAATGATAAATACTATCGATTTCTGTAATAAAAAGGGCATGCAACAAAATCGGGCTTTCTAACACACTGTGTGTTGTCGTATGTCAAATTATAATTTAGTTAGTATAGAATTAGAAAGTACTATTTTCATAGAGAAATATACATTAGTTCAGTGAAAATCCGCAATAATAGAACGCCAGTTAGGGTCTTTTCCGTTTGGTTCCGGGTTGTCCGTGGTCCCTCCACGGACAATTTAAGGTTAATAAGTTTTAGTTCATTTTGGGACCAAGGAAAATTCAGACCATTTAAAAAAAAGTGAAATATGGCCTGCGGATTCCTTTTAGCATGAAGTCTCTATGAAGAAAAAACGCACATCTCCGACAAGTATAGTTTAGTAGTAAGTGATAGTTATCTGTGGCGTTACCGCACTAGTGCGGTAACATGAAGTAAAAAGCACGTGTGTTTTATACACTGCATTATGCACCTAAAAGCGGTTCATTAAGAGTCACTTTAGGAGCAAGTGTGTTGGAAAGATACATATAATGTATAGTAAATATGATCTTACAAAAAGCATGAATCAGTAAAAAGGATTAAATTCAAATATTAACCAAGAAAAGTAGGTACCTACTTACCTAAGACAAATGAATGCAATCGCTTGGTATACATCGCGTGTTTCAACCTAGCGCAGGATATAATGAACTTAATTACGACAATTATTATTTAACTGTTGCTTAGACCCGTTGTGGAATAAAATTTGCTTGAAAGTGAACTAAGTAAATGATCTTGCTTCCGTTATTTGCACAATCGGTGATGTACCTAAGCGATGAGTGATTGAGCTAGAACAAATTCAAATTATTTAATTTCCCTTCACAAAGAATGGGTTCATTTAATTTAGTCAAGCTTAGAAACTATTGACACTAGTTTGTGAGAGACTGGTATCTGCACTAGGAATACCTGTAAGTATAGCAGATCACCAGAGTGAACATAATTAGTTATTTAGTAAATGTGAACGGATATAGGGCTTAATATAAAATCAATGACAAACACACAGATTAAAAACAATAAAACAAAAAGGTACCCAAGTGGAAAAAAGGTGATGTAATATGTGTAAGGAAAGTAGCGGGATGGACTATTTTGGATGTGTTAGTAATTCCCCAGTTGCTTAATAATCTAAATTGAACTGTATACGTATAGCATACTAAGTGAATGTCCACTAGTGTCGTTGCGGTTACGCTGTTACTCGGAGCACGCAAATATTTTCACTGTGATAGTAATGTTGCAAACAAAAGCGACCAACGCTTTTTGTTGCGTCAACATTATTATTTTTAATATTCTTTATGTATGATGAATCCTGGGACAATATATTTCTGAATAATTATGTAGGGTGTACAGTCACGTCTAAAAGTATGTATACACTTGACAATTTTCAATTGCGATTTTTTCGTGAAATAACGAATGCAACGTTGAAATACGACACTTAACATAAACCTATGGGTTCGAAAATACTATTTTCGTAAAAACATAAAATTTCATTCAAAAATAAAGGAGAAAATCGCCTTTGAATAAAGCCAAGTGTATACATACTTTTAGACGTGACTGTACGCACTCAATCGAAATTAAAATAATATAACTTTTATAAAGAATCTATTTCTACCGCCCAGTAATGTAAATAACTGTGTTCCGGATTGAAGGGTAGGAGTGCAGAAGTAATTACAGGTCGACTGCTTATTTGTCATCAAATAACATTAAATACCCTGATGGCAAATTGTCTCTTAGAAATTAGGACTACCGTTTTTGTCTGTCTCTAATCTGCATGTTGTGATCTATGTCATTAGCTGCCATCGAATCTCGCGGTGTGCAGCCACTTCTGGACATGATGAAGAGGCTCGGCGGTTGGCCAGTGCTCGACGGTGACTCATGGGATGAGAAGTCCTTCTCCTGGGAAAAGTCCGTCTATAACTTCAGAGGCGCTGGATACTCCGTGGATTACTTCCTCGACTTCTCCATCAGTGTCGACGTGAAAAACTCCACCAAGCGCATCATCGATGTAAGAACCCAAACGTATCAGCTTCGTCACTTCTTTTAGATTATTCTGATCCGGTCGGCCGACCTTGTAATTCGAGTAGGTCCATTTTTTTGTGAGACTTGTTATGTGTGACCACATATCCACAATAATGTGCTCGCTCGTTAAAATTACCTAAGAATAGCAGTTACCTTTACAGCGAATTGATTTTTGCTCAGCGAATTGTTCTATAGCACGCGAATGTGTTCAATAATGTGATTGTGTAATACAACTGCTAAGTGAATGTTTTCTAACAGCTGGACCAGGCGTCTCTAGGTCTGAGCCGGGAGTACCTGAACCGTGGATTTAGCGATAAACTCGTGCAAGCCTACTACGAGTACATGGTTGACATCGCCACTTTACTGGGAGCGCAGCGCGCCCGCGCCGAGGTGGAGCTGAAGGAGTCGCTGCAGTTCGAAATGAAACTTGCCAATGTAAGTCACAGAGACATCCATGGAAAACACTTCAGTAGTATCAGTAAGCAGAACCGTTTATTTTTGTTGGATCCCACTTTTGAATTTTTTAGGCGATGGATCCCGTTTGCTATTTCCGTTGAATCCCATGTTATAACAACATGGTGTACATTTCAGAAGAAAAGTGATTTACCTTTATCAAACACTAGATTAGGTTAATAATTTTTTTAAATATTGTTAGGTTAGGTTAGGTTAAAACTGTGACCCCTACGCACGAGCCGAGCGAGCGTAGCGAGCGGTGCCGCGGCAGCGGCCGGCGAGTGCCAGAAACGACTAGATTATATAGAAAATGAGTTGTTTGTGAAATAAATAAGTAGTATAAGAAACGTTGATTGTAAACTAAAAATTTGTCAATGTAGTTTTGGTGAAACATTAGTGAACCCCTCATTTTATTATAAACAATTTTGTTGTTGAAAGTACCCGCATTCAGATTTTTTTAAGCATTCGGGATCCAACGGAAATACTTTTCGGGATTCAACGACAATAAAACGTAATTATCTTGCATTTTTTTAATTCGGGATCCAGCGGAAATACATAATAATGTTTTGCGGGATCCAACGCCAAAAATATTAAACTGGGATTCAAAAGCGGGATCCAACGGAAATAAATCAGCAGAACGACCGTTTCTGCTAAGCCCGTCGATAAAACCCTTGATAAACTAGCTTTGTGTAAATATCGGAGAGAACTTTTATAAGCTTCGATAACTTTTTTAACAAAATTCAACGAAGGCGTTTGTATAACTTTATAATAATCGTCTAGTCGACCATGGCAGTTATCGTCCAAGGTCTTGATACCTATTTGTAGCATTTGACCTAATTGCGTTGGCGCCTTGGCCGAAGATGTCAATCGAAAGGCGTTGTAGGTGTTTCAGTTAACAAGCCAAGTCCAAGAATGATAGAGATGACTGAGAACCTTTATCTAAACTATTGATTGCTTTCGCAGATTTCCTTGCCACTGGAAAAACGTCGTAATGCCACTAGCCTGTACAATCCGATGACCATTGCCGAGCTAACACAGAAGTTCCCCAAGTACGTATGGCTAAATGATAACTATTTTCGTTGCTACAATAGTCAATACTCTTTATTATGTAGGTACACCATAAAAATTGGCATAAATTAATGTAGAAATTTTACATAGGGTGAAACAATGGGCGATTTTATAGCTAAAAGCGAAAGCTTAGCTGCAAATAACTTCTGCTGCTGTTGCTTATCTTGGTAGATACAAGCAAGTAACTTACGCAGGGTCAATAGTTAAGAAACATAACACATACTTATATTTTAGAATACGCGTCGTATCTTCTGTTGCGTTAGCGCTGAATAGTTGCATGACCACGTATTTCTTTGTTAATGATCATAATGAATAGCGTTGGCAATTTGATATAGGTACACACAATACACATGATGATGATGATGATGATGATGGGGCTCCCTTTTCCGCACTTAGACTCCCATTTGGTCCGTTGTGCGTAGGGATTCTGGCTAACAGAGCCAGCCTAGCTCCGTCCAGAAGCACAGAAGCTTCCTGGGAGCTTCACAGGCTTCACGGAGCGACCTCACTGTTCCGAGGATTTTTTCGCGTTGAGAAGCCACCGCCTCGCATTCCAGGATGACGTGGGCGGCTGATTCCTCGGCGTCAAGGCAGCCCCTGCAAAGGGGGCTGTCCGTGGCGCCTATGTTAAAAAGATGTTTGTTAAGAGGGTTATGGCCCGTAATTGTACCTATTATTATTCTGAGGTTATTTCTACTTAGGCTAAGAAGTTTTTTAGTTAATCGCGGGTGTATCATTGGTAAAGCCAATTTTGACTGTCTGCAGTCTGTTACCCGTGACCATCTGTTGTTATGGAGTTCGGTCGATCTTTGGCGAATCCATGCACGAAATTGTGAGAAAGGCAGAGGGAGAAGTGGGTACGGGCCTAGCACCTTCATGTCAGAGCCTCTCTTTGCAAGATACACATACACGCAATGTTTTTGAATCTGTTGGTTCTATCGATTCGAAAAATGTAACCAACCCTCAAGCGGGAGCCATGCTTCCACATACCCACCTATTTGAATAGCCAAGACCTGTATTTATTCTTAGAAAGCAACCCAAAATTAATAAAAACCTCACAATACTTCACTCAATTAATTCTTTAATCTAGCAAAAGAAAAAGGTAATAGATAGATACTTAAGACCCGCAGGGTAACTGCGTAACATACTATCAGTAACAATGGGTTTAATTTTGGCAATTCAACAACATACATTGCGTTTTTTACGTTGTTGAGTAGACAAATTTTTCGAACATATGAAGCAATGGATTAGCTTCAAAATGATTCAGATTGAGATTGATAATGTGTTACGCAATTAAGGTGCTGGAGTGAAGTCCTGCCCCCTTATTCACAAACACTCGATATGCTTCCGAATCGTATCGAACATTAATCATTGTTATCGTACGAGTCTTCTCAACGCTGTTCACAAGACCAAAACCTGAAAATTTTGTCAGTTTAAATCAATTAGACGCCCACTATTCTTCCAATAGCTATTTGCTGTTGAGGGGAAGTCAAATCAGGTTATCGAAATGTCAGGTATCCGATACGATAGCCTGTCGTATAGTTGTGAATCAGGGCTCTGATCGGTGTGCCGTGTCCACAACTATGCCTCATTGTACTATTACCTATGCTCATGATCCAAAAGCTAGCTTCATTATTATTATGTATATTCTTTATTAAAAAGTATACGTAACTTTAATAGTAACATGATTTCACAGGATTCCATGGTTGGAGTACATTAACCGCCTGCTCGCTCCCCATGTAACCATTGGCCCGGAGGAAGTAGCCATCGTCAGCGTACCCAAATACATTTCTGATCTCGAGGTTTGTATCCTATTTGTACTGTATTATTCCAGTCAGTCCCGGCGTGGCACGATATCGGCCCATTACAATAGAAAATCAATTGTGTCTCATTGTAAGTTCACTTCACAGAAAAGCTACTATTTGTTTCTGAAGGTACTTCTGTTTGCAGGTAGGTACTTTGTGTTGAAATTATAAGGGTATGCGTATGCGCAGACCAGGAGTATTTCACTTCATCATCATATTATTTTTTTTTCATTTTCTGCCTTATTAAAGTCCTCCAGACTGAATTTCTGCCATAGCGGTCAATCCCAGCGAAGACTAGCCATCGGCGCGGGAGATATTATAGTGCACAAGTGTATGCGCAGACACAGGTACACTGTCTCTTCCCTCACTCTCATTGTCCGATGGGACGGCAATCTAACACGACCGGAGTGAGATCAGGCGCAGGAACAATCGCTTAACGTACTTTTTGAGGCACGGGGGTATCACACAGCAGACTTCCAAACTCGGGGTTATTAGGTACAAAGAAATTCCGAATGGGAAGCCCAATAACACTTTGCCCGACCCGGAAATCGAACCCAAACCACAGTAGTCGCGCTTACGACAAACGAGGCAGTCTGCTTTATTATACAGCACCTGCCGTGAAAATGTATCAATTTTGTATTTTTTGTTAAATATGTCGTATTGTCATATTTCCCAGTTATATTTCTCTGTCAACGGTTATGTTATATACAGGGTGGAATTTTGTAATGCCACCTGAAGGGAAAGTACTCTTAATACTGTAGATAGAAAATTTTACTCAAAGAAAACATTCCTTTATTTTTGAATAGAAAGAAAACTGCATTCAAAGATTTTCGAATATTCGCTTGCCACACGCGGGAATCGAACCGACTAAAATCTGTAAAAATTACACCGTGTACTTTTATTGCATTGATCGTTAGGATCAATTATAAGGATGAAATCTCTCTAACAAACTTGATAAATTAAATGATAGGAAAACCACCGACAACGACCGACGATGGCCGACAGCTAGACAGTAGGTAAAGTAGGGGTCTAATGCGCTTTTATTTTACTACAAAAATAATATTAATTAACTAGCTGGCGACCCACCCCTGCTTCGTACGGGTGCAACGGCGAAATGCCAAGACGACGTGTGTTATACATGTACAATATGAATGTAGTCGTATTATACACACAAATCTTCAAGATCAAATTCTGTAAATTATGGTTTTACAGCATCAAAACCCGTTGTATAGTTTAGAAGGTCGCGGTCAAACATAAAAACAAAAAAACCGACTGTTTTATTCATAGGTACCGATCTACTATGTATAAAACGATACACACGACGAACAACACACACGATAGGTACATACGATCTGATCAGGGGAAGTTTAGCTCCACGATACTTCAGTCAGCATCTAACCATGTTACGTACGGTCAGCATCAAAAGTTGATTAACACTTCAGTTTTTTAATCTTAGTTATTGAGCAAAATATTTGTTCAAAATTGCAGCAGAAGAAATTTTTTTAGAATATATAATCTTGTCTATTATGTGAAAAGCTAAAAATCAGTTTATTGAAAAAAGTTGTTGTCAATTTAATAGCATGTAAAAATGATTGTGTTAATCGACTTTTGATGCTGACTGTACCTAAAGGTTAGATGGAAATAACACGTAATCATAGTTTATGAATAGAATTATGTAGGTAATTTTATTAGTAAGGAAAGTAAACCAACTAGCCACCGGTAATTAAGTTTTCTCGAGCTCGGGGCAACTGTCCGTAACGCTTGAACGGAGCTTTATTAAATTACTTTAGGTGCATCGAAAAGGGGGGATGTCGCAGGGGACACAAATTGCGCATGAAGCCTTCTTCGATAAATAACCTTCTATTTTTTCCCTTTTCGCTGCACATACGTATAACATTAGTGCAGCGGCCAGCAAAAGAGGCATTGATGGACGAACGTGTAAATGTGGGCCGAGGCGAAGCCGAGGCACAAATACGTAAGTCCATAAATGCCTAGTTGTGGCCAAGGCTTGTATAGTACTTTTTAACCGACTTCAAAAAAGGAGGAGGTTCTCAATTCGACGGTATGTTTTTTTTTGGTTTGTTACGCGATTACTCCGCCAATTGTGGACAGATTTTCAAAATTCTTTTTTTGTTCGAAAGGAGATACTTCTGAAGTGGTCCCATAGTCACCAAGTCAGGATCTGATGATTGGATCCTGGAGAAATCGAAGGAACTCTTCAAATATTATAGCCACACCTATAGCGATTTGGGTATTTTTTATAGTAACTCATGCATTTGCTCTCGGAAAGCACCATTTGGTGAAGTGGAACTGATAATAAAGACCACAGATGGCCACCGGAACTACTCAATAATAATCTAAGTATTTCACGGGTTGCGATTCGATTACTTTAATATGGTTGCTAAGCAATTTATGCTCGCCACGATGTGAATGGTGATATGGAGCTGATGGTGGACCAGGAGAACTCCTCAACAATTAACTTCCCTGCATCGGGAAAAGCAATATTTTGTAAAAGGCGATGAGCAAGTTGACACTAGGCTATTGTAACTTAGATGAATTATAAGCAGACCCACTAAAAAGCCTGAAATAAAAACTTTTTAACAAAAAAACAACCGACTTCCAAAAAAAACACTACATAGTGAAAAATAACTTTAATTTCGGAAGTCGGTGGCAAAAAACGTAAATACAAATCCAAATACACCATTCTATTTGCAAGCCAGTTCGAAATTTAAATAAAACCTTTGATAAGTTACCTCCTTGGTTGCTATGTTTCGGAGTAAAAGATCTTTCCATTTTTAAATTACACGACAGATACATATGAGTTTGTAATTTATTTGGCCGCTAAACCACGACAGATATAGATTTTCATACAACTTTTGCCGGCCGCTGCTCGCATGTATTTGGCCAGTAGGTACAGCAATTTCGATTTATCTCGAAAAAGGTTGTCAAAATAATCTTCAAAGGGGTTAGAAGGTTTTGGCCCTAAAATCAGCCGCCATTTTGATTTTTTTTCAGAATCGCGGTGCACCACAAAAGTTATATATTTAGATAGAGGACACTTATACAAACAAAAAATGTTAAATAACATAATATCCTAAAGCGTCAGGTTTCAGAGTTATTCACCAAAATGTAAGTCGAAAACAACAAGGAATTTTTTGTTTTTTTTTCCTCTAGGTAAGCATATTGACCTATTGAGGTAATAGAAACGTTATAAAACCTTTATGGAGAAGAAACAAAAGAAGAATAGACATTTTTTAAATAAATAATTAAACACCGCAATTTATAGTTCGTTTTTTAATCCCAGATACTAATCTGACAAGTGTAATGTCAAACTTCTATACCAAAAAAAACGAAAACACAAAAGACTTAAATGCAGTGCCGGATTAACACCTAAGCAAATTTTTTTTTCTCGGGGGGCACCATAAACTAGGCGCGGTCCCAGGGAGGGTCATGGGGATCATGACCCCCAAAATTATTCAAGCTGTCGAGAGCCTGAATGATTTTCTTACTTGTCTTCACAGGCGTGGATTGCTTAGGGCATCAAGTAGTCTTAATCCGGCACTGCTTAAATGTCAGATTAGCCTCTGGGATTAAAAAATGAACTATAAATTGCCGTGTTTAATTATTTATTTAAAAAAATGTCTAGGTATTCTTCATTTGTTTCTTCTCCATAAAGGTTTCATAACGTTTCTATTACCTCAATAGTTCAATATGCTTACCTGGAGGGAAAAAAAAACAAAATATCCTTGTTGTTTTCGACTTATATTTTGGTGAATAACTCCGAAACCTGACGCTTTAGGACATTATGTTATATTACATTTTTGTTTGTATAAGTGTCCTCTATCTAAATATTATATAACTTTTGTTGTGCACCGCGATTCTGAAAAAAAATCAAAATGGCGGCCGACCTTAGGGCCACCCTCCATACAAAAATCTTCAAACCCCTTTCCAAGCATGTTTGCATAGTAGATACCTAGATAAAAGTACAATTGGGAGTAGGTACTAAGATTGACCATTGATTGGTGAACGATCGACCATCAATCGATACGAACGTTTGGCAAAATGGTTTAGAGACAACAAGGTTTGGTCAGTCCTATCAGTCAGTAGTTTTAAAATATTGAGGAAAAAAATGTAAGTACATGTAAATTAAGCGTCTTATAAGACCTGCTTACAAAATAAATATCATTTTATTTCACACGCATCTATCAACGAAAAATGTAGCACAACACTGGAGCGATCTGAACGGCTGATGTCATCGATCGACAGCTTTCGCTCATCGAACCAGAAGATACGTACGTGTCCCTGCAACATGACACGTGCCTTGTTGTAGGCGGAAAATAGATTGAGAACCATTTGTTTGTAAGCCATCGAAATGCCGTGAAAATTAAAACATTTTGTATTTCCCAAAGGTCCTTCTGGAAACCACTCCGAAGCGCGTTCAAGCGAACTACGTGATGTGGCGTGTCGCGGGCGCATCGGTGTCGTACCTGACTGAAAACCTACGCAGGCGCCAGCTAGCATACGTCACCGCACTCTCGGGGAAGACGGAGAGGGAGAGCCGCTGGAAGGAGTGCGCTGATACCACCAGTGTTAGGTATGACGAGTTCTTTCTCACCTCTCGTTATAGAGTAACTGGTCAAGTTCGTTACCAGAAACTTCTTTCTTACTTGCCTTTACTCTAAACAGTACTTAAGCCTCATAATTCAAACATAATCTAAGTTTCGGTTAGCTTTTAGTGTTAGCTTACCAATAAAATACTCTTACGGGTTTTTCAGAGTTTGCTTATGATATAAGTATTCAGAACTAAAGACTTGAACGAACTGAAAATAACGCCTCAAAGGGATTTTAAGAGTTCTGAATTTTCGCCAGTTGTAAGTAGAAAGTGGCACGTCGCAATAATTCTGACTGGTCAATACATTGTCGACCAATTTCTAACCATAGTATCTAACGCACATACGTAATAATAACATAATTATGATGTACCTAGCTTTGTATATCCATTAAAGTGCAACATTTACCTACGGCACAATAAACTATGTTTGCGCGTGCCACGGTTTGAGTTTGACACAACTTGATTAGCACTAAGTTGCTATAAACAGATGCGTACGATCATGTTTCGGACAGCTATTCCGGAGTTAATTTCAGTCATATTTTTTATGATTTTCAGTTTTAGTTAATTTCATCCAGCGAGAATGTTGTCTGTGTCAGAATGACTGGACGAGAGATTTTGGAAGTTTGAGCCATACCAAGTATTTGGTACGCACAAATAAATCTACATAGAACTGGACTTTTACAAATAACTATAGGAAGGTGGCAACTACCTTTAAACCTAATAGGTTATTCTTTTTTTATCGTTATTCAAAGAAATTAATAAGCATTTCAGGCACTTCTTAACCTTTTAACCGCCCGACTTTATATCAGTCGTCGTGCCCCCAGCACCGGACAAAAAAAAACGAAAAATAAATGCCGATGAAACGAGCTGTGATGATGTAATAATAATACAGATTAAACGAGCTGTGTTATTTGGTCGTAGGTATATATACGACTGGCGGAATGGACACTAAAATACTTGTCGGATTAATCCGACGTAAGCGGTTAAAAGGTTAATAGCTGAATTGTTATAATTGGGTACGTTTTTGGAAAAAAATAGGTAGGTAAGTCGTAGGTACCTATAAGAAATTCATTCCACATTAACATCCCTAACACAAACTATTTTAATCATCACATTAAGAAGGTACCTAACTTACTAGGTATACCACTTGTTTCATCCTTATTCCTACATTAAAAACCACAAAAGAAGTTAAGTAGGTAGGTACTACTTATTGCAAAATATCTACCTAAAACAAAATAATCTAATGTAGTGTTGATTTCAGTATGTCGATTGCTGTGGGCGCCCTCTACATAAGGAAATATTTCAATGAGAACTCGAAAGCTAATGCATTGGAAATGGTGAACGATATCAGGTAATGTACCTATCCATTTATGTCATAATTTATAGATGAGCATCGTATGCAATGCATTTTAAAGTGCCCATAGCAAAATAAAGTTATTGATGTTTGCAATAGAAGCGAAAACAGATTGACAGAGCTGAGCAACAATTTTATGGGATAGGTATACTACCTACATAGGTAGGTACTTATTAAAATATTATTATACCTATTAATCTAGGTAGATTAATAAGTATAATAATATTTTAATAAGTACCTACCTATGTATGTATGTAAATTAAGTACCAATAGGTATTGGTACTTAATTTTATAGCTGTCTATTAAACTTATGTAGCTTTGTTTGACTATAAAATTTTATAATTAAATACCTAGTCTTCAATACCCAGGTACCTACCTATATTATGTACTTTAAGTACTAAATGATGCACCTGATACCTACGTAATGAATAATAACATCCTGAACCGCAGAAATAATGTAAATCTAAGTCATTACTAGTATTATACCGACTAATGACTTGGTAGGATTATTATAAATTGACTCCTAGATCAATACCCATCTATCGTCAAATCAGTTATCATCTACTTCCAAAAAGGAGTTGTCTGTATTCGACCCGTAGGCACCATCGCGGCCTTTTCCGCCTGATCATTTAAAAATTTTTTCGCCTAAATCCTGCGGCGGCGCCAAGACATGACTCCTTAAGTTTTCGCCTATTAGGAAAGCGATAATGCAATTAGTTGCAACCTGCACTGCGCAGCTTAGTGACGCATCACGTGTAGGTACTCCTTTTGTGAATTAACGGACAAACTGTTTGATCTCGGCGCGCTTACTAGAGAGCGCTTCTATTTTTTTTAGTGCAAGCAAAAATGAACTTAGTTGTGGTCAGGCGGGAGTGTCCGCGATAGTACGTAGGTATTATCTCTAAAACTACTGAATCAATCTTCATGATGTTTTCTTTTTTGTCCTTAACATTAAGCTTTCGATTTAAACTATGAAGCAACTGTAAAAGAATGGTAACTTTCCCCTCAGACAACAATTCCGCAAGACTTTGAACCAGGTCGATTGGATGGACGAGAAGACTCGTAAGGCTGCGCTGGAGAAAGCTGATTCCATGGCCTCGCACATCGCCTACCCCTCTGAGATGTTGGACAACGACAAACTTACCAAATTCTACGAGGGGGTGAGCTTCTTACACTAACTGTCGATTTATGAAGTGTTAATCAACACAAAAAATTATTAACAGTGGGACTAGCACGAACGCGTTACGTGAGTATGAACGATTTTGTATAGAAATTGCAACTATCCTAAAGTATTTTGGTGTAAATTTCGCGACAAACACAATTAGTAGGTATACCTATCACCCATAGATAGAAGTCTTAAAACTATCTACCTAAATATTATGTTGGAATTTACGTACCCAATTAGTGCTAGGCCCACTGACTGTTGAAGGTAACTATAACCTATCTACCGATCATCATTTTAGGTAAAAGTACCTATTTCTTTTTTAAATAGGTATGGCTCATAGAACAATAATAAGTATCAAGTATTTTAGATCAGTGGAGTCCTGGTGAATAATGGAAAAAAGATTTCAGAAATATAAATAAAAATGTCTTTTAAGCTGGAAATGTCATCGGAAAAACTGATGGAGTCAGTCCTGAACCTGACGCTGTTCGGTACGGAGTACCTGTTCGGCAAACTTCGTGAGCCCGTGAACAAGACTGACTGGGTGACCCACGGCCGCCCCGCCATCGTCAACGCGTTCTATTCGTCTATTGAAAACAGCATCCGTAAGTTAACCTGCAGTGCTACCAGGATCTTTTGGCGCCTAAATGACATTAAGGGCGCATTCCACCAAATTTTTATACAGGGTGAATTTTTCAAGTGGGCGTGGATGGCCAAATCCGAAACTATGAGGAATAGCGAAAAGTACTCAAAGGAGTCACGGGCTCGATTTTGATGAAAACTAAAACTGCATCATTGGATTTTTGAAAAATCAATATTTCTAGCTAGGAATCGAACCAGTTGATTTTGAAAAAAAAAACACAATTGTATTATTACACCATTCGATAGTTTTGCTAATAAGGATCGAGTTCTGGGAAGTGATGACATACGGGAAACTAAATAAAAGAGCTAATTTTTAACAAATACCCCTTTGCCTTTGCCCTTTGAGCCCTTTGCCCAGCAGTGGAACAGAATAGGCTAAACAAAAAAAAAAGTTGTTGCTGCAACCCAATTTTTTGGAAACAACGTGTCACGGCAGCACGTTTTAATTTTGTTTGTGTGTCTGAACAGAGTTCCCCGCTGGTATTCTGCAAGGTGCGTTCTTCTCCGCCAAGCGTCCCGCCTACATGAACTATGGAGCCATCGGGTTCGTCATCGGACACGAAATCACCCACGGATTTGATGATCAGGCAAGTATTATCTAATGTTTAAATTACAAGTCAAAGTACCGTCGCGCAAATAAGTTGCAAGCAAGTCTAGCTGAAGGAAACCTGTAAAAAATTAAAAGAATAGGTATTTTATCTTTTGAGCAATTGTTAGATACATGTAATGACCGAAGATAATGGTTTACCAGATTGTTTTCTTTTGTGCATGTTAAATAGTTCTATTTGTTGTTGTTTGACTTACCTTAAGACTAACCATAAATTATGTTTTTAGGGTCGCCAATTCGACAGGAATGGAAATCTAGTGGACTGGTGGCAGGAGACGACCAAGCAGAAGTATCTAGAGAAAGCCAAATGTATTATTGATCAGTATTCTAACTACACCGTCGATGAAGTTGGACTTAAGGTATATTACAATTTAACATTTAAGAATATAGCATCCGGTCTGATTACGTAGATTTTTAACACCCAGATTCTGAGGAGCCAATCACAAAAAAAATCCTACTACCCCTAAGTTACAAACTGTCAAATTAATGTTAGGTAAGTATTGATGTGATTGGTGGCCTGATATAACAACACCCAATCAAATCACTGGACACAAGTTTGAGTCTGTTGATGAACAAAAACGAGAATACGAGACTCAGAAAGCGGGGTTAGTTTCTAATGCAATATCATTGCTATTCTCACATAAGGTAGGTATAAAATATAGGTGTCTGAACATAAGCCATTTTCGCAGCTGAACGGAGTGAACACCCAGGGTGAGAACATAGCAGACAACGGTGGCATCAAGGAAGCTTACTACGCGTACCAAGCGTGGACCCAACGACACGGCGCCGAGGAGCGACTGCCAGGACTTGAGAGATACACACCTAAACAGGTTCATATATTTTCATTCTACATCTTACCAATTTGATTTCAAATATCTTGTAACATTTATTTTCTGTAACAAAAACTACAACGATAAAACACTGTGTAATCGATAGTTCAATTCATAAGAGATCACAGATGTAACAATTGCAAACTGAAATCAATCTTCAAAATAGTTTTTATTAATTAAGTATTAGTTAACACTAGATTACCTAAAAGCCAGTCATGGATATCGCAACGCAACAGCGGTTAGATAAGTGCAACTGTCGGTTTTTCGCAGCTGTTCTGGCTGAGCGCGGCCAACACCTGGTGCGCGGTGTACCGGAACGAAGCCATCAAGCTGCGCATCACGACCGGATTCCACGCGCCCGGCCGCTTCCGCGTCGTCGGCCCCATGTCCAACATGGAGGAATTCGCGGAGGACTTCCAGTGCCCCGCCGGCTCGCCCATGAACCCCCACAAAAAGTGCAAAGTATGGTAGTACCACACCGCACCACCGCTCGCCCCTCGAACGTTTCCATGCACCACATGGGACACATGCTACGCCTACCTGACGAGCTACTTGAGCCACACACACGACAATGAATATTCGACAAAAATTTATAAATTTCTGTACTTAACCTAGAAACATTTATAACGTAATGCGAATTATTAGACGTATTTTCGGTCATTATTTATATAAACAATTTTATTCTATAGTAGGTACTTACGTACCTATAGCTCGACAGTGCTGGGTCGATGTACCTACACCTATTGTACCCTACGGTTAGTGCAAGATTGTGGGTGTTAAGTTCGATGTTTAGATGTCACCTGATATTTCGATGTTGTTAAACTTGTAAATAGATTAGCTGAATTGTGTTTATAGATAGTAGGTATATACTCTTCAATCACATGCTACGCCACGAGACACTAGATTTCGGTGAGACTTTAGACTGAGCACAGAACATTAGATATTTGACGGGTAACATACACAGTGTAAAAGTATTATGCAATCTTGTACATCAGAAGCTCCCCTTATATTAATTTAAAGCCCGCAGGTAACACAGTTTGTTACACTTTAGTCTTTCATATTTATTCTGAGCCGCAGTTCCAAGCCGCCGAGCAGAAACCATTCGATTTTTATTAATAATATTACTAAACAATTGTATTATTATCTGTAGGAACTATAACTGCGGCTGTTAGCGTATTTAATGTACTAATACTGTATCGAATCGCACTTAGATGTGACTATGAAACGAACAGTGATAATTTAATTTAAAGTTAAGTATACCTAGTTAGTAGCGTTTTTGGATACAATCGTATTGTTGTAAATCATTGAAACACCAATATAAGATCATTTTTATCAAACACTGCTTTTTATTTGAGCGTAGTTGCACCACAAATTGATTCCCATCATTTTATTAAGGTACCTGAATAAAAAAGCGCGCTGGGTTGACTATGTCTTCAAAGTCGCGGGAAACACCTGGATGAGAGACGCACGGAACCAGGAAGTATGGCAGAATAAAAGGGGAAGCCTATACCCAACATTGGGTGATTCTATGATGATCATGACCTGGGTAAAATGTTCCAACAAATGACTATGCTAATCTATCGTAACTCAGTGTTGACTGTTGCCCTTTGATTCAAATCATTCTAAGAACGTATTCAATAAACATCTTACAAAAACATCTAAAATTGTATTAAGTAAAACATCCAATTGACTATGTATATTTTCTTAACGGCGAGTATAAAATAATACCTACTAAAGCTAATTGGCTCTAAAAATTGGTATAAAGGAAGATACAGTAAGTCGGGAAAGGTCTAAGTTGAATGGTTGATACAATAAATTGAAGCTGACAAATTGAGAACTTGTAGAACAAAATTAGCTATTTATTACAATGAACGCAATAATTAATTACTCTTTCGGCGTCGTACCTTTTCCGACTCACATTATTTCACTAATTACTAAAATAAATAAGACTGATTATGATGATCCTTTATTTCAACAGAAAATTGTTATTACACTCAGAAATATTGGATGAATACTACACATGCATTGCGATTCTCGATCAATAATTAAAACAACATACATATTATAGCGTGTTTAGCGCTTTCCACATAGTACAAGCAATGTCAGGCTATTTAAATTCTACGATCTATTATCGGATAGCCATGGGATAACTCTACTGTATGTTTGAAAACATCACAATGAAATCTTTAATAATTAATACGTTACATCAAATGATTGTGCGAATTGTCGCCCGCTACCTAATATGATTAAGTAGACATGTAGTAAGTATAATCTTAAAATTACTACTTTAATAGCTGCAAATAAATAAAACCATGTACTAAATCTAATAGAAGTGACTTTCAAAACATGATATAAAAGATTCAGATTAGTTTTTCAAGAATAGAGTTTTTATTTAATAAAGGAACATACAGTTTTTTTTTTAATATTCAGTAAAATAAGGGTGGAGCCACAGTTGGTCAGTCTCATCCCTCGCTATCAAACAATGTACTTTACCCGAAGACTACTTGAAAATTTTTATCAGCACCGAAAGCTAATGTGTTTTTTCCATCACTGTCTAACTACTGTGAATGCATCCTTACAAAACAATTATAATATCTAAAATGCACTAAAGAAACAGCTGCAAGTATAAATAAATAAAAAAGTAAGAATATCTGAGATCACGAAAGTAATGTGCTTTTAGACTGCAATACTAAAAATAGCCTGAGGAGGATAAATTCCATGAGGTGTTACAATATCAAGTGACTAGTTGTTGTAGACTGTACAGTGTGTTTTGATCTTAAAGTACATATTCATTTCAAATAGCTTATTGACCCACACACACCAGTGAAGTTCAAATATTGAACACACTATTAAATCTGCAGTTACACCGCACTAAACATTTAAATTGTGACAGAAATCCGCTCGCAAAAGCCCTTCCATTAATTTTAATTATGAATCAGTCATCATACGGGTGTTAGCAAATTTTTTATTGTCATATCTACCAGCAATACTTTTAGAACTTTGTTCTCATTTTAATTTTGCTTTTCTTAAGCCAGTACCTGCACCGCATTCTTTACCTACCGAGCTCCGTGCGGAAACGACACTAAGGGCATATATGCATTCAGGACAAGGGGCAGTATCCACATTTTGGATATTATGAGTGTTCAGTACCAAATCCGTAGCTTGTCGACGTTTGTATGCCGCCGCAAGCATCAAGGCCTCCACCACATAAGTATGAGAGTATTTCCGCATGCAGTGATACTTCCACCGTGTCGAGTACAATCGCCCTTAGTCCGATATTGCCAAAGCCACTCCAGCCTAACATTAGCCAGTAAATGGTGACTATTCTCACCATTACCGCACAGCAGTCCTATCACCTACGAGCACCACAATAACACAAGTCCCTCTGTTAAACACTAATACTTGCGAGTTGGAAAGCTGAAACACATTCAACCATACGCTACATTCCTTCCACTTAAATCATGGCCGATATAGAATCGTTTAACCCGTTAAACACCGCGTCATAATTAATCAGCAGGTAAAGAAAATAGCCTATAGTCCAAATAAAATACCAATAGTCTTCCACTTTCTCTCATGGCAAACTATGATCCCTCACCGCAAATTCTTGGAATATAGTGAATTTGGAACTTTATTTTTTTTTTACTTACTATTAGTGCACGATGCACAAAAATATAAAATTGCGTATTTTTTGTTTAAAGAGAATTTTGTTATTTAGCCCACTAATGTTTTAAATTTCAACCGAAGAAGTCAGAAGTCCGCGATCTTTAATAGGTTAACCATGATAATCTTTTAGTACTCGTAGTACTTTGATAAAGCTTTAAGACCAAAAAACACTGCATTGAAAATGCCTAACTAACGGCACATGACTATAGTTAAATACTATGAGTAATTAATACTTATGACAACCATCTTAATGTACCTTAATGTCTAACATTTATAATAATATCAATTTCGACAATCTCGCACCGTGAATAGTATTAATACCTGTATTTTGGACAACACTATAATCAATAAATTATTATATTTCTATAATAAATACGTCCACGGTGCTATCGATGAGTAGATATTCAGAAATGGTTACACATGAATATATTATGAGGACTTATTCGTCCAGACTCGGTGGGTTGTCTTCGGCGAATGCCACGTGCGGCTTCAGATATATCAAGAACGCGAGGAGGCGATCGTTTTCGGCGTCAGAGCCCCTGCAAGAAAGAAGGAACATAACTTATTCATTAAGCATCCAACCTTCCAAAAGGAATTTTTAGGCTTAGGTATATAGGGGTTTTCGATAATACACTTTAATCATTTCAACGCGCTGTTCAACTGTATAGCGACTCACCTTGATAAATGCCGAACATTTCGACACCTCCATGCAATAACATCGTAACTCACTTTTTGTGATTTTACAGGAGAGCGATTTTAAAGTTTGAAAAATTATAGCAAACTCAAAACACCCCGTACAATTTTTGAAGCTGGCTCTATTTAATATAGTTTAGGCGGACTATAAATAGGTATGGTTAAGTTGTAAAAGAAAAATTGTTTTCATGGGTTTTCATATTGTTGACAAAAAATATTTTTTTGGATTAGTTACAATACTTTGACGTTGGTTTATTTTAGAAACGAAAGGGAATAGAATTACAATGATAGTACAGAAAAAATGCTTTATTTTTTTACATAACAATGCCGTTGTAAAACAATTTTTGGAAAAAAGTGAGTTACGATGTTATTGCATGGAGGTGTCGATTTAATAACTGTGTCTAAATTCGTAATATAAATATCTGTAATAAATTCGCGCCAATAGACAATCTAATATGGCCACCATCGGCTGTTAAAGATACCTTGTCCATATTGAAAAGCCCTTTAATAATACGCTCTTACCGGAATACATAACTGGCGAAATGTTGTTGTAAGGTTAGGCTAAGGTCTTCACCTAACCCTGCGACGTGGAAAACATAAGTGATGTTATGTTTTGGCAGATAACCGACCAAAGCGAATCGGTGATCGACACTACGGAAGAAGGCGATTACTGGCGCAGAGGGACGCGAAAAGTAGGTAAACCTATTCCAAGAGACGGCACGCATGCATTAGCCATCGTGAACTCGACCCTTTCTTAGGGAGCTCGACGACCCGACACACTACAATACATAGCGAAGGCATAAAAGTTACCCAAACTAAGGAATAGTTGTGTGTGTGACAATATAAAATGTGCATTATGTTTACACTAACAAAATACGTGGGATAAAAATGATTTTGCATAATAATTAACATGTCGAATTTTATGTCAAAATTATTTAAGAAATATGCAAATCACAAATCTTAACAGAGCAAATGCCAAGCTTTATGGTCTTCTAAATAATCAGTTATTTTTAGTACCCTTTTATACATAGTTTAGTTTTAATACAGCTTTTAAATCGTTTCAATCAAGGTCAATGGTGTTGTAAAAGCGTAAACATTGAAACATGACCGAGTTGCTACTACTACTCTGTGGCGGTGAGTGCGATGTACAGCCAACTTCGCAAAAGGAGGAGGTTATGCATTCAGCGATTTTTTTTTCGTGAACGTGGCCCAACTCATTCCTGCCTAGCCTTTTCATAATTCTTGTACACTAAAAACAGTGATACTCACAATGTTAACACTAGAAATAAGGACAAACTACGTGCTCCCTTTCACCGGCTTCATAAGGTTCATAACTCATTTGTTGGGCTTGGTATAACCTTTTATAACAAGCTACCTTCTTCCTTGCTAGATTTGCCTTTTAATAGATTTAAAGCTCAAGTAAAATCCAACCTTTGTTCAAAAGCATACTATTCCATCAACGACTACTTAAACGATAAGAATAGTTGGTCGCCCTGATTAACTCAAGACAATTATTATGTTCTTTCTCCAGAATTAGCTTACTGACAGGTTATATGAGTTTATATAATTGTTTTTATTTTATTTTTTTGTTTTTTTTAGTTGAGAGTTTTAGTCAATTCGGTTTAATTTTATTGTAATTTATTATTGACATAATCTACTCATTTCAATGTCTTTTAATGAGTTGATTGCAATATGTGGTTAGCTAGCGACCTCTACGAATGATCATATTATTATTCTTGCTTGAGCAACCGGCAGCAAGTTCGTCATGCTCCCTTAGATGTCATTGCTTGCGGTAGCGTCGGGGGTCGGGTTGCCTCCTTCCCTCAAATATGGCGAGGGGGGTAATGGCTGATCTTTGCGTTATGCTCGTGAACGGGTGCTGCTTGTGGTGACTGGTCGTCTTGCTGACCATGGTTTTATTGTTGTTATTAGTAGTAATAACTTGTTTATTTATTTTACTTCGATGGTCCTAGTTTATCATTTGTGACTTCAAGTGACAGCTATGTAAACAGAACCCAGCATTGCATATATATGTAAGCTGTCACGCCCTTTATACCTGGAGGCTTTTATTTGGTCAGTAAGTTTTTTTTTGTTTGTTATATTTTTAATTTTTTTTTGCTTGAGTACGTATAGTGTTTATTGTATTTGTTGGTATATTGGCGTGGCTAGTTAACCTATGCCAAATAATTTAATATAAGGTTCTGTGTCCTGTAATGTTAATTACTTTGCATACATAGTATTGTATAAAATTAATTCTTTTCTAACTGAACAGACAGCTGTGCTGCTGGGGAGTTTGTTCCGCCACTTCTTCTCCCCAGCGAAAGCACTAGGTAGTGGTGAAGGGCGGGCGTTTTGGGGGACTGTCTTTTGTAATTTTGACGTTCGAAAAGTGCTGATTCTCAGCCTAGTTTGAATAAATGACTTTTGATTTTGATTTTGATAACTATGTTCGGGACGGCTTCTAATCCAACCGGATGCAGCTGAATACCAGTATTTTACGTATAGCGACTGCCTATCTTACCTCTACTCAATTACTGGGTATATACCCCTTGGTTGTCTGTCTTTTGGGCTTCCGACTACCCGTAAGGATTGTCAAAGATCTACGAATGACGAAAGCACGTTGGCTTTCCGAGGCACCGGAGCTCAATATGTAATGGATGATCACCCATCCACGAACTGACCGCGGAAATATTTAGAGATTACGAAACAGTTACAGTTTTAATATAAGTTTCTTAGTAAAATTGCGGAAAAATCGGAGGAAACGCAAGTTGTCCGAATAGTGCAGGGAAAAGCCGTACCATATTTTTTACGCCTTGGCAGCACCAGCACCAGGTGAGGCAATAGTACAGGAAGATGTCAAACATTCGACAAATTCAGTACATTTGATGTTAGTTCCAAATTTCGTCATGTTCATAGAGAATTTTGTATCCGTACTAAGCCAATAAGATTTAGATTGAGTACTATACACCACAACATTTACTGTGTACAGCTGTATCAATCGAAGAATTTATAAGTGCCTTTAGTTGAAATTTAATTCTTTATTATGCACACTTGCTTTTCCAATTCACTTAAGACATTGGCAGAATGGTCGATCTAAATGTCAGAATGACCGAAATAGAATAGAGATATAAGTAATAGAAAACTTACTCAACATCGATCTCAATAGCCAGCACGGTGTGATGCGGCTTTCCTTCCTCGTCGAACCATCTGGAAATATCCACACAGAAGTGTTTGAAGTAACTTTTAATAAAGGATACCTTAACATTAGGAATTCGTGTCACTGCCGTGCCTAGGTTAGACGACTGTTCTTCATATCGCTCATTTGGAGAAACATCGACGTAACTGCTACTTTTTTTTAAAGTCTTTGCTTTCCTACCGTAAATACGGTTTCCAAGTGCTTTGTCATATTAAAAATTTACGTCGATGTTTATCCAAATGAGCGATATTCCAATGAAAAAACGTCCGGACGCCAGTAAGCTTGGTTCGGCACTTTAGTCTATCCATTATTAGCCATCTTACAAAGATCGTCGTTTCTAGGATCTCCAATATCGTTACTGGAACGAATACTGATAATGATAACTCGTAGCTTAACTCTGGGCTGACATCATTTAGACGGCCATGATTAATTTTCGCTTCGGGAATCATTGTCTATCTTCAGAAATACGAACGCACGACCATGAGATCTAATAGAGAACTGTGACTGTGATACAACCATGGGTGTACTTGCCTATTTTGTATTACCATGTTTACAAAATTGTAGATCAATTCCATAAAACTTCATGCAAACGCGTAATGATAGGTACTTATTACTACAAAATGATACTACCGCAACATTACCTTTGTGGGTTGTTATTCTGTGACGTTCGTGCTCATTCGGAAACACGAATATTACCGAAGCGCATGCATATACAGTACCCGGCGATAAATATTGCACATCGACCTTTGAAAAGAGACAATCGGCTAATTTCGGCTTCGTAGAGCGTTATCTCTGTCGCATGAAATACAAACAGTCCGGTATCTATTAGGAGCTGTTAAAACAATTATGATTTGCTTCTTTTGATAATTCTTTTTATTCTTTGTATAAAATACACCAATTCGCGTCGAAATACACCAATCGCGTGACTGATCTCGTAAATGTTTCCCTCTTTTTCCTAAAGATGCCATAGTACAACTTTAAATTATTTAAATTTGGGGGTGTTAACAACTCTTAATATATATTTTGAACTGGACGCGACCGCACTCTATCGCACTTGAACAACGACTGACAAAACGTCACATAGGTAGTGTGCGACAGAGATAACGCTCTACGAAGCCGAAATTAGCTGATTGTCTCTTTCCAAAGGTCGATGTGCAATATTTATCGCCGGGTACTGTACTCTGTATACATACATGTCGGCGAAGGGCGGCGCCGAGCAGGGCGCTACAGCGAGCGCGCGCGGTCGCCGCAGCAGGCTGTGCTCCCCGCGCTCCCCGCCCGCCACCTGCGCCGCGCCCAGTGTCGAGCGCACCACGTGCCAGAATCCGCGCACAGCGGCGCCCACGCCGTCGATACGCTCGATGCGCACCCAGCCTGTAATCATAAACCGATGTTTACTATAACTGAACAAATAGTAACGCAATCTTCAGTGATGTTGACGAACGGGACTGTTACTTAGGTGTCAAATTCAAATTTTACTGCTTCTTGTGTCCTTGGATTATACGTAGGTATTGTAACGAATGCCACGCTATCTCATTTTAATATTTATTTCTATAATCTTTATCTAATGACTGCATAACTTACACATATATGTTTTATTTAACAATTACTTCTCGAGAGAAGCCCTACTCACATAAACATAACATCATCATCATATTATGTTTATAACAGTCCTCTGCTGGACGTAAGTCTCTCCACTTGAACGCGATTTTGCTCGATCTTCGGCTAGTTTCGGACTATTGCGATACCAAAGAAAAGTACCAATAATATATTTATTCACGTAAATCACAATTTATGAAATTACCAGCTAATGCCGACGGGGCGTCAGGTTGGCAGTTGGCGCAGTAGCACCGCACCTGTCCCCAGGACACGGCATGGCGGAGCTCTGGGTAGGGCAGTACCAAGTAGTTCCAGTACTTCAGTACAAGATGCAGGTGTTCACACCCCTCCCCAGATGCCTCCCACTCAGACTCCAAGCTATGACCCTCCGCACCCTCCTGGTCCAAGCACAGAATGCGGTTCAAGTAATGCAAGTACTCCACCGACAACGACTCAGACCAAAAATCGTCGCGACGTGTCGACTCATCAATGGACGAAGACTGTTCTTCAGTGAGATCGGGCAAGTTCCCAGTCTCCATGGTGAGGGCGTCTATAATCTCGTTGTCCAGATTGTCGACATCGTTAGCCTCCGGGTAGCGGTCGTTGTGGCGGATGTTGGTGTCACAGAAGTGCTCGTGCGCGTCGTCGCCCACCCGCGAGCCCACGCTGTACGTGTGGCGCAAGCCGCTCGCCCCGTCCTGCTCATCACTCGCAAGGCTGAAGTTGTGCGTTGAGTGACTCTTTTGAATACAACGGTTCACTACCTCATTGTTATCGGCAGGCGGACTGTTGTCTCGCTGTGGCAAATTGAGACTCTGCGCCATCGGGGCCTCAGCTGGAATGTCTTGACTTTTGCTCTTACCCTTGACTTTACATTTTTTCAACTTCTTCTTCACAGGGTTTGGTACAGGCCCTCCAAGAGGTTGCATCACTGGCAGTGGAATTGGTGTCGGAGTACGGAATGGAAGAGGAGTCGGCACACAGTAGGGCATGAAGCTGAGTCCAGGGCTGGGGCCAGCTGGCATAGGTAGAGGCTCCCAATGGGTGTTGATGAGATTATCTTGACTGAAAGCTTTCTTTTTCTTCTTTATCAGCGATTCTGGATCAACAGATTCATCGTCAGCTTCCTCGTCAGATCCGTCGTCAAGCGCCTCGTCGCGGTTCTCAGTGATCACCGGCAGATCTAGTGATGCGCCACTCGCAATGACGTAAGGGTGAAGTAACACCGATATCTGAAAATAATGAAAACCAGTCTGTGAGTAGTTTCGTATACTTAGAACAGGTACAAGAAATTGGTTTTTGGGATAAGATCTGTCACAAACGACTCCATAACTTTATGAAGAGATTTTGGGGTTAGAGATTCTTTCTTGAATCTAAAAGAATATACATTGCTCACTTACCATGAATACATAATAATTATGACAAAGACTAGCTGTTGCCCGCGACTCCATCCGCATGGAATTAGTAATTTGGGTACTTAGCTTATTTTTTATCCAATCTGCTTTTTTATCTTTTTTTATAGTTTCGGGCATAAAATTATTCTATATCCTTCCCCACAACTCAAACTATCTCCACACCAAATTTCATCTGAATCGGTTCAGCGGTTATTGATTCCCCATACAAACTTTCACCCCCCTTTCCTCCCTTTTAAATTATGATTTCTGGTATAAAAACTAACCTATGTCCTATCCCAAGACCCAAACTATCTCTATACCACATTTCATCTATAATATATAATCGGTTCAGCGGTTTAAGCGTGAAGAGGTAACAGACAGACAGACACACTTTCGCATTTATAATATTAGTATGAATGTAGATTTTCAGTTTTATAAACATAAGGTGGTTTAGTTTAACTAGGAATCGAACCTAATGTTTCTTTGCTAAAATATCATTAAATTTCGTCGCAGCTCGCAATAGATTGACAATGACAGTCAAATGTCTTTTTTTTTTTTAACGTAAACCTGCATAATTATTTCACGGAAGACAATTGTCATTAAGCAATAGTGAGAGCAGTGGTGGCCCAGTGGTAACGGCCGCGACTTAGAAGTTGTAGGGCGTGAGTTCGAACCCAGACAGGCGCTTTACATTGCCATTGTGTAAATTATTTCATCACCACTGCTATCAAAACGGTGAAGAAAAACATCGTGAGGAAACCGGCATGTCCGAGAACTAAAAATTCGAAGACATGTGACATGTACTAACTCTACTGGGCCCGCGAAGAGAGGAGGCCTGTGTCCCAGCAGTGGGAACATTATGGGCTGATTATGTTATGTAATAGTTAAGTAATGTCAAGGAATTGAATTCTTAGTAAATTGCCTACCCACTTAAAATGTCCCTAAATAGGGTAGTGTCCTGGGTAAAAAAATAATAATTCTAATTAGTCCGTCAGTTAGATTATCGAAAAATAATGGACCCGTATTTTTTCTTTTGTCAATCAAACAAAAAATTAAAAAGATAAAGCACGTCAAAATTTGGGAGTGGGGGGTCGTGACGTCACGCCGTGCTAAAAAGTGTCGCACGGCGTGACGTCACGACGAATTTTGACGTGCTTTATCTTTGTCATTTTTTGTTTGATTGACAAAAGAAAAAATACGGGTCCATTATTTTTCGATAATCTAACTGACGGACTAATTAGAATTTTTTAGGAAACTAGCCTATTCAAATCACACCGTCATTCTTTGACGGTTGTATTAAAAGGGCTACAATACGGCGAATTGACGTAGGGTGTCATATTGCCAATTAATTTCCCAGGGTTTTTTAGTTGATGGTAAGTAAATGTACATTATATATTATAACTAGCTGACCGCCGCGAACTTCGTACCGCCCCGCCACGCGCCAGCCGCTCTGCTCCCGCTTTTTAAATCTCTGATATCTTCTAAGATATTCATTTATTTCATTTGTAAAAGATAAAAATGGTTACTGTGGGTTATCCTTAGGAGATAAACATATGCAATCCCGGACTTTTTCATCGATCTTTTTAAGATATACAATTCCGTAGTACATTAATTTGATCTATCCTTTCCTAAACCTTACGATTTAGCTAGCGTTTGCAATGTAATCGCACAAAACTATGTTTGTTACATTACAAATCTTTGAATTCATATGTATTATACATATAAACCTTCCTCTTGAAAAACTCTATCTATTGCTGAAATCTGCATTGAAATCCGTTGCGTAGGTAGTTTAAAAGATCTAAGCTTACAGGAAGCGGGAGCGACTTTGTTTAATACTATGTAAAGATGTTAAATGCACGATGACCGCTGGGCAAAAATCTCCACACAATGGGTACCTGAAGATGGACGACGCCGCCGAGGCCGGCCCAAAAAAAAAATGCCGAGATGACCTGGCCGCGTACCACGAGGACTGGTTCGAGGTGGCGCGGGAAAAGAGTTCCTGGAAGGATTTGGGGGAGGCCTTTGCCCAGCAGTGGGACAATATAGGATAACAAAAAAAAAAGTTAAATCAATTGAGTCCAGTAGGTGGCCACGCCCATGGCGACAACAGTGGGTCTTTTAGGCCCTCAGAAGTGCAGGTGTGTGGACAATTTGGACCCTCCAACATATGGGCTGGCTGTACATACCTGACAAATCCTGCCGTACAAATCGATGGTCGGGAACACATGGCTGAAGCGACGCGGCACGGTGGCGATACAGCCGATCAACTTGCCGTTGACCTGGAGTATGAGCTCGCTGGTGAAGCGGAAGTGGATGGTCAGGACCGACTGCTCCGTAAGTTCGTCGAGGGCCATACCCATCATGGAGTGGAACTGCGAATGGTAATAGGTCGTTAATGTTGCAACTACTATTTCTGTCTTTTACTACCCGTTGTTCTAGTGGCAGCAAGCGCTACTGAGCATGGGTTCGATTCCTGGACCGGAAAAGTTGTTTTGGGTTTTTTCATCAGGAATTTCTCAGCAGCCCGAAGTCTAGATTTGTGCCCGATTGATAGCAGGTTGGCTCGCCTCTTATAATATGGGACTTTAACATAACTGGCGAAATGAGGGTGCATTATAGGCGCACCTCTGCTATAATGACCGTAGCACGTCAAAAGTACGCTACGCCAACTCTATCCAAAGTAAAGAAATGAAATTCTTAACCAACTGCTAAATGCAGGGAGCATTTAAATTAACATAGCAATCTTATATTATTTGATGTATAGTTTTAAAAAGTGGCAACTCTCTCTCTCTCTTATACGAAAACCTAGCAATGATGGCTCTCTCCATATTTTCCATAATATAAATTCATTTCTGCAACCGTAACTCTGTTTATCATGGAAACCCAAAGTCCAAGCAAGCAAGCAATGAAGCATTTAGCATTTTAATTTTCGGCATTATTAACTACGAAAACTACAGCTTCGACAACCAAAGAATTATTTGGCACTTCATATGGCCGCTATCTTGGGTTTTTATATCGACATGATTTCACTTCTTCGAAACTTAATTATAACATTCTGAGCTGTAGCAAACTTACGTCTCACGTAAGTTTTGTTACTGTCATAACGAGTATAGTTTTTAATTATTTGTTTTTCTATTCCTAATCAATACTACCAGACTCTTCTACATTCAGGAGGAAGACAGGTTCATTGATCACCACGCTTGCTCAAGACGGGTCGGCGTTTTAGTTCTTATATTAACTACTAGCCTCTGCTCGCGACTTCGTCCGCGTGAAATTTCTCGTTCCCCCTACCTACCCCGTCGCATCGCATCGCCCGCCTGCGCTATTTCTTCGTTTCCGCTTAGCGTTCTTTCTGCCTTTTTCCCTTTTCTCGGCTCATAGTGTGAAATTAAATAGCCTTTAACCTTCCTCGAGAATTGGGCTGTCAAATACAAAAAGTTTTTTCAAATCCGACTCCAGAAATTCGCATTCAAACAAAAAAGACAAACCCTTCACAGCTTTATTGTATTAGTATAGATAGATAAACATCATGAGGACACCGGCATGCCCTAGAACCAAAAATTCAAAGACATGTACCAACCCGCACTGGGCCCGCGTGGATTATGGCTAACTCCCTCTCGAGGAGAAGAGATCAGTGTCTTAACAGTGGGAACATTATAGGCTGATAATGCTATAAATAAGTTCAGGTTTCCTCACGAAAACACTGGAGTAAAAATACTTACAAAGGTCCCGTTATCATTGAGCAGGTCGTTGGATATTAGCCAGCAGGGTGGCTCGATGTGCACGCCGTTGGACGGGGTCTCGAGTGGCAGTACCCCCACCGCGCCTATGGCCACGGTGCCCAACCAATCGTCGCATGTTTTGTCAACACGGAACTGCAACAATGTAACAGTTTATGTGTAGATCTTATGTGGGAATAGATAGAAAAATTAAATATTAAATATTTTATTGTATAGGTCATACAGTAAGCAGGTTCCCAGGTTTGTGGAGACGAAATGATTAGCTTAAAATATTACCTACAGCTAGGTTACAAAATATTATATGCCAGTGAGCCCCAAACTAGACATTTAGTCTGTATCTTGGGGCTCGGGATAGGTAAATAGATCTACGGTGCTTCAAGAATCTTTTGGCGCTCGATAGACTCAAACTCAAAGCATTTATTAAAATTGGACCATTTATAGGCACTTTTGAATTGGTAAGGATTCGGTCAGTCAGAAAGATGAAGTTAGTTGCCCATTCTACAGCGTAGTTGGTTCCTGTGGATAAGGCGCGACAAACTCCATGGACACTCTTTTAAATCAAAATGTTGTTACAAAATATTGTTGACATCATCCATGTTAAAATTATAGAATTGTGAGAACGATGTAGAGAGACGAATACGTTAAAAGCGTTCAGAGCAAAAAGTAACAAAAACAGACATTTAAAAATATAGCACAATTCAAATAATCCACGGCAGCTAAGAGATGAATAGTCCCAACTAACGGCGCCCGAACATGACGCATGGATCAGCACCATTCAGCTCAATCATTTTGAAGGAACCGAATGGTCCAACACGCGCGCCACTATCAGTGAGTTGGCGGCGTTAGTTCCGATTTTGGCCACGCGCCAAAAGATCCTTGTACAGCTTTATCTTGTGTACCACACGTTAGTGGTAATAAAGACAGTAGGTACGAGCTCTTATTCTATTTGAACAGCGTACTTCGCTATGCCAGCCCAAGGTCAGTGTTACTACCGAATTACGATCAACTGTGCATATGAAACGGTTTCGTGGCAGATTGACGCACAGCCTACGTTAATTTGCTAGGCATTGACACTGACTATAAATATTTTGAAAATTATGTTTTGATATATTATGTAGCAAAATTCTTCAACAACCCCAGATGTTTTGAAGGATTTTTCAAAACGCCTGTGCTGATTATCGGGGCAATTGATAAATGATTTATTTTCTGTAAGTAGGTAGGTTTGTACAAACACTTTTACAAGTCAATCATTTTTTTTAAAGCTAGATGAGGTCGGCGTTTCCTATCTGACTACTCTGAGAAGAAAGGCCGAAACCAACTCAGAGGTCACAGTCTCTTTTAAAGTCCAGACATAATCTTGGTCAGATCATGTGTGAAGACCATGTAGATTGGTGTCTGAAATGGTCTTTTGAGGAAAGAACCACACAGATTGAGCGGACCTGTCCAGTCAGTGTCAATTAAGTTTCTACACTCTCACTATCCTAATAATCATCTCTTTATGTACTCTAATTAGGTTATTTTATCTGTTTCTCAGGCAAGTACACGACTATCCAAAAAAGATGTTTTATCATTTACTTTCTAATATACAGAAAAATATACTTGTACCTACGAATATTTTTTAAAATACTTAATTAATGATCATAATATGATTTATATGAGGATTTGAAGAAATGAATTCGCAAAATAGGATGAATAATATAGTCGCACTGAAACTGATAAACGCCAAGCAATACGAATTATGAATGTAAGTAAAATTACCATTAAGCTAGGTTTAGCTGTGCTGTGGCTGAGCTGTGCTAGCCAGCACAGCTCAGCCTTTTTATGAAAAAGCCTTTAATGAAGCCCACGGGTGGTCTTATTATTTTGCAGTACATGTCCTAGCTGTCTTAATATGCATAGCTCGTCTTATTTTACTTTTAGTAAGTGTGCAGAGCTGTTATTAATGACCACCTATATAAACTATTCCGTGTGACTATCTTGTTTCGTTGAACTAAGTGCCGCTCTTTCAATCGTCATATAACTTTTAACTGAAGAATAAATAAGGCAGATTGATAATATATATTTTCACAGATGTCAAACCGTAATTTTTATTCCTCAGATAAATGTTATCTGAAAATTTTATAATCGGTCATGAAGCGTGAAAGTATACAATATTGCATTCGCAAACAAAAACATATCGTATTGTACGCTTATACTTCGCGTCTATTTATACGTTGCGAAGAAAATTTTCGCTATGACTAGTATTCTCAGCAAATACCTTTTATTTCGCTTTAAGATTTTATGAAAGAATGCAAAGCAGGCGCTATGCTAGTAGGAAGATAAGGGGGCAAGGGTTTAGATTTGCTAAGCAAGGATTAGTCCTCGATTGCTCTTGAAAATAGATATTTAGGTTATTTAATGGGAAATTGTCAGTTTTTAAGTGTGTGTAAAAATGACGATTTTTTGATGACATATCAGCTCAGCGACACATTTAACCAAGATCTTGAAACCTACAATTTCCTGATATTTATAATTTTAATTCACCTCAAAATCGCTTTTGGGCAATAATTAGGTACTGCAATTCGCAGCTGATAAGAGTAATTCGCATCGGTTTAAAATAAAAGATTAAAAATAAATAATTCATATGCTTTGTTACTTACTCTGAAGTTATGTCCGCGACGCAGTGGCTGACTGATGACCGCAATACCGTCTTTATATCCCCTTAAACGTGCCGCCACCGTATCTAGAATAAAGTACAAGGTGATTATTGGGGCTGAATGATTATGCAACATTTGCTGCTACGTATTCAAATTGGATGGGGCAGAAATATCAGATACATATTTTGTTGATTACGGGCATTTTTCTGCAGCTGACTAGTGTTTGCTTGAACGCGAGTTTTATAATGACAAGTACTTAAATTCTCACTATAAAGCCATAAGAAAAATTTTTTCATCTACCTGAGCTGCACAGCCTTATATTCTTTCCATGTATGTTGTAAAAAGTGTAGGGCAGTGGGGATCTGCGCGGAATAGGCTTTACGATGGTTTGCGTTGGTTCACTGGACCCGTCGGCGGGGGGCTCGTCCTGGCTTTCCGAACCTTCCTCTCCAGCGCTGGTACTGGCACCGGCACCCGCGCCCTGGGTGGAGCTGGCACCGCCGTCAGTCGCTGCAGAAGTGGACGGCTCAGTAGACGTCGAGGCCACCGGAGCGTTAGCAGCGGGCGGGGCAGAGCCATGCTTGCCTTTGCCTTTCCCTTTACTCTTGGCTTGCTCCCTAGCTTGCTCGCGAGCTGCAGCACGTGCGGTGGCGGCAGCCTCCGCAGCGGCATTGGCAGCGTCTGCTGCGATCTTGGCGTACTTGCCCTTTAGAATGGGCTGCTTGCTCTTGCGACCCATCGCGTCCTCTTCAGCGGATGCGTCCTCTTCTGTTGGTAGTTGTTCGTCAGGCTCCGGGGAGTCCTCGCTGGAGAACTCGTCGTCGGGATAGCTAACCGTCCGCTCGGCAGTCCGAGGGTCACTCACTGGACACTGGGCACCCACTACGTTCGTGATATTGGGTTCAAACACGTCTTCTTGGCAAATGTGAGTTGCCGAGAAGAGCGGCGGTGGTGCTAGATGCTTCGGGTAGTCGTCGCTGTCATTGGGAACTGAAATAATACAATTTTCAATTATAATAAAAGATTCATTTTCTTACGTCTTACCTACTTATCACTTTAGTAAAGACTGAGGAAGACTAGGAGTATCACACTAATATTATAAAGGCGAAAGTTGTGTGTTTGTATGTTTGTTACTTCTTCGCTCACAAACTACTGATCGGATTTGGATGAAATTTGGCACACAGATAGTTTATAACCGGGTTTAACACATAGGATACTTTTATCTCGATATTCCCACGGGATCGATACTTATGCGGGTGAAACCACGGGGCGCAGCTAGTTTAGAATAAATCTGAAAGTCTTAGATGTGTAACTAAGTTGTAATATTATAAGACCTGCTTCTGAAGTACGAGGATGCTTCTAAACCTAGGAAGTGCTAACTTTTGTGTTTTATATCTTCTTTCTCAGTTTATCTTGGAAATCACGGTGAAGGAAAACTCTGGAAAACGTGGTACGCACAGCTAGCGTGGCGATTACTGCTCGTGCAGTGTTACCCTGCAGTGGCTGTCACGGTCAATATAAATGGCAGCAGCGAACTGTCTAGCTGGTCTAATAGTCGCAAGCGCGACTGCTAAGCTAGGATCTTGGGTTCGATCAGCAAGTTAGGCAGAATTATTAGGTTTTTTTCTTAAGAAAATCCGAGTAGCAACCCGGGGTCTGGATTGATGACTAGTTAATGATTATTGTAAAAAAGTAATTTAAAAAATTCAATCGACTTTAAAAAGAAATTTACTCACAATTATGAAATGACTTTAATTTCGGAAGTCGGGTGTCTTGGGATCTGTATTTTAGTTTTAGTTTTTTGCTACCGGCTTCCGAAATAAAAGTTATTTCATAATTTTGAGTTAATTTCTTTTTGAAGTCGATTTAATTTTTTTAAATTACTTTTTTATATCAGACCAGGAAGATATAGTAAAATTGAATAAGAACATTAGCTGTATGCATCACCATCATCTGGTCATGTAACCATATTCAAGATAGACATGATTTGATTTGATGGCACTTGACTCGCAATACATGGCTTAAACTTACTGGCGCAAAAATACTCTACTTACATCTCTGTATAACAATGTGACAAGCCGATAATTATCGACATTTGTAACGTAGTATGCAGTATGCACGAGGGCCTGAAGGGCTACTGCGCAGTACAATCGACCGCTGACTGGGGCAAGCCATGGATAAATAAATGACTGTGTTAGGGTGGGTTTACCTCAGTCACTTGGAGAAAAATACTACTGATCGGCCGCGTCTAGTAGTATTATATCATGATACGTGCGACTTAAGTAGTCCAAATTAAAAATGGAATACTTAAGTCACAGAAAAGCGTGACTTAAATGCGGGTTTAGGTCACACAGTGCTATAAAAACCTTTTTTTTTACTTACTTGTTTGTTGATTCAGTCCAAGGTTGCCCTGAGCTAGAGCTTGTATCTTCGTGATGTGACCGTAGATTTCAATGACCACGTACACTTTCTGTTTGAACAAATAGAAATATAACGATCATTTTGTGTTTTATATAAAACGTCAAGGTAATCAACGTGAAATTTACCTTTTTAAAACTCAGCGATTATTATAATAAAACCTCGGTATTTGTAGTCAAGTATACGGTTGCAGTGAGTGATTTACTAGTACTTGAGATACTAGCAACGTGGATGGATGGAGATAGATCTAACCCTTAGTCGGAGCTACCTACAAAAGACTGACAGTGATCACTATAAGTGTAACACTGTCCAAACTTCGAGATAATAAAAAAAGGTAAATTTCCCTTTAATTCTATAGCGTTATATATGGTTTTTAATGAAATTGTTTACCGTTTAGAACTTAAATTAAAAGCAAATTATAAAGCATATATTTATGCATTTACTATAAAAGCAGCATGCTCCTTTTACATGAGACTACAGGGGTATACACAACATGCAATTTGGTAACACAAAATAAAATGGAATTACAGTTTCTGAAGTAATCGTGACTAAGGATCGGAACAAGTGAATATATGTGTAGCGTAGAAAAATTTTACCGGTCATCAAAAAAAAAAATCTGTTTCATACAAAAGTGCAATACCTACGCGGTCAAAATGTATAGGACAGCAATTTTTATTTTTTATAATGTTTGGAAAATTTGAACGCAGGGGCATTCAAAATCATGTTTTTGAATGAATCCATGGTTTTAGTTTGGGCGTAGATGTCCCAGCCACCCCACCATATTATATTCTAATAAAATACCACGTGTTCCTAGATCTTCGTCTGTAACTGTCCTCCATTTTATTTTGTATAACAATAAATTTAGCGTTACATACATTAAGGAAAACTAAGCTTCTAGTAGATAACGCTATTCAAATTGAAGGCACAATAACGTGATATTTTCGTTATTTTCCCTCCAATTTTAATTGCGTAGACTCTAGTCTCAGTTTCCCATAACGTGTAAAAATCGCATGAAAAATTCGTATAGCAACGCTATATGAAATCTAGAGTATTTATGTATTTTTTAAATAGATTGATGATGAGTTTTAATTACATTATTTTTATTATATTTACATTCAATACAACTTATGTTTGGTCTATTGAATGGGTGAAGCTACCGCCGGTTCGGAAGATGATTGGAAGTCTACTGAAGAGAACCGGCACCTTCAGTAGTGACTACTGTCTGAATACAGTTATACCCCGACTTACATGCTTAAGTTCGGCCCCGCCCAAGCTGTCACTTCTGCTGTCCACGTTTCATTTCTTCGCATCCCCTACATGACCTCTCTCTACCCTAAACCTACCCTATATTTCATCCTCATAATATTTTCGGGGCATGACTGTATGATCCCTTGGATTCTATTGCCTTGCCCAGCATATCGTCATTACAAATATGTACTTAATAAGATAAACAATATATGTACATAAAAACATTTACATGCATAAAAAAAACTGTGTGTACTCAGTATGTCACAATTTAAATACCTAAAACTGCAAGATGTCTGTGCTATTTTTAATAAGTACACATTGTAGGTACTGATTATTGTATTTTGTTAAACATTTAGGGCCTGCCTAAACTAGCCCCTCACTCGAATGTAATATAATTATTTATATAATTCAGCATGATACCAGTCGTGGTCATCTAGCAAACACAATCCGGAGTGATAATGAGCCAACAATTGGATTTATTACGCCTAATAACTACATTAGAGGTGGCTTTACAGTCGGCTAATTAAGTTGCAAGTTTGACCGTTGTGAACATGTAACATGTGTTTGACGGATATGATCGTAGCACGCTATCCATACATTATCAAACGACGTACCAGTACCCTCTTGTACCTAACTTTTTAAGGCTAATGACGGTCGATCATGCCGTGTGAACTTGCCCTTACGACTAGGTAAATATAGTGACAAATCGTGAAGTGCGTTTCTAAAGCGCCTAGACGTAATTAAATTAATAATAAAAGTAGCAATGAGAAGAATAATATTATTTAAAACGCTAATCATACTTATAATAAAATTGCTCGCTATAATGACATGAGTCTTCTAGCAACTTACTTAGAAAAAGGGAAATCTAGTAGATTTGAATCAGAGCAAGAGCAAGCCATGAATGAGGTGGTTAAATTTGATTTCTTAAAAAGATTATTTGTATTGATTATAAATTTGCTAAATAAGCTTGATTAAAAATAAGGCTACTAATTTAAATTGGTTTAAATAAATTCATCTTTTTTATAGTTTCTGGAAGAATGACCTTTTTTTAACTTTTCTTCGACTTTCCTACACAAAGAGAGACAATATCAAAGTTCATAAGCTTGTTCGGCAGTTAAGCGGATATAAGGATACGGGGAAAACCATGACGTCGTATTGCCAGTTAGTTCAAGCGCTGCATACGAACTTCTTTGCTAATTCCATGTTTTAATTGAATTATTTTTGAATTAGCATCTTCGTTCTTTTTGAGCGCGTAAACTGTACTGCATGGAACATGAATGGATGAAATGTTTGTGTCATGGTATGTCCCCGTAGCAGCAGGGTGGCAAGCAGAGCATACAAGCATAAGGATTGTATAAGCATATAATAAGAAAGCAAAACCACCGAAAAAGCCTTGTCCACTAAGTCGCTGAAGGCGAAACTATCCTTCATCAATTATTCACACTGCTTTATTTAAGAGATTCCGATACGTTTGTAATCAGTTGTACTTATTTAAATTGCATAAGTAGGTAGATATCACTGCAGAATTCATATTCGTAGCCGTGGTTTGCAGTTTATCGGAATACCAGCCTATCTTCGATTAAAGACAGTGCATTTTGACTTCCACACAGTTCGGGCTGACAACTAGGGAAATTAAAACGGCTCACTCAATGTCGCCAGCGAGCCCTACAACATTATTCTGCATAAAATGCTCGCATACGCCCCAAATAATTAGACAACGCACTGGTTTATGCCATTCGCTCAGCGAAGAATCAATTTAATTATGCAAGTAATTTATTAAGGGTCTCCCATTTTGCCCCGCAATTTATTTAGATTTCAAGGGCGGGAAAGGAGTTATAAATTTTGAATGCTAACAACTCCAGCATATTGGGCCTAAATTGCCAATTAAAATACAACAACTTTGTCCTCGTACCTGTTTCGTTTACCGCCCTTCAGGCAAACACAAAGAGGTAGGGATTCTTTGTTTCGTCGAAGCATTGAAATATGTTTATTAAGTTCTTGCCCCGGCCCAAGCGGAAAATTTTGTCACGAGGGGAAGAAGCCAATTTTAACCCTAGCAACAGGAGCAAAGCTTCAGGAAAAAGCTTTCCTTCCCATAAAAATTAAACCAAGTATTTTCTTGTTTCACTTTCATGAGAAGGGACATACGCAAGTATTCATTTATTTTTATAAAAAAAAACGCTGTCATCGATATTTTAAGCTATTTTAAAAATATTGTTAGTAGGAATTATAGCGTTATTTCAGTCTGGTCAACGTGTTTTGTCTTTGCCGTGATCTATTTCTAGTTTTATAATACATAGATACCTTTTTATAGTATTTTACATAAATACATACTGTAAAAAGTGTTGGCATATGCGATGACTCAACATATACAAATAAATATCTAATACATAAAATTAACATAGTTTCATAATAAATAATGTAACATATTATACGTATTTTGGTTATAAATCGTTTTAACGCGTTTTAATTATGCCTGAAAGCAAGTTTACCAAGATACCTTGGCATGGTGTACCTTATTGACGTTGAAGAGACTGTGCCAAGTCTTCTTCCATTAAAACCCACATCCATTCTCACAAACATTTTACAACTTTCACCACGGCAAAAAGAAAACAAGTGTCCAGTGTCGCAAGTAGGTTATGTTTTTCAGTCATAGGCCAGGTTGAATGTCAGTAATCGCGGACTATTTGCAAACCTTCCACTGCTAGACTCAGGATGGTGCCGTGGTACGGTGCACGGCACATCCTGGGTCTAGGTGCCCGGGCTGGTTATCCCGCCACCCGTCGGTCGCCAGGCGCCTCGTTGGTATTTGCAGGGTGCACCGCGTGCAGGTGAGGTTGGCTTTCGGACAAGTTCCTTTACACCCCTCTGTTGTTTTACTTGACTTCAAACATTTATTTCGATTAAATATTTCAAATACATTTCATAAGTGATTAAATTGATTGAATGATTTTATAATTTCAACAAAGACAACAACTACTATACTCTACAAAGCGGATACAATGTCAAGTATTACATAATTTCTAAAGCTCAAACTGTCACCCAACCCTAGGCCTTCTGGGTTACATAACAGAAGAAACGTGTATTAATCCCGCCATTATTAATACTAACGTCGGGAACTTTCTCGAAAGCTGTGTCGAGTTGTTCTGAGTTGTAGTAGACGAGTACGCGCGAGTCGCTGACTTTCTTGAGACCGATCCTGTCACCGGGACGCAGCCACTCGAACGATGGGACAAATGAGACCAACTCTTGTTTCCGGGTGCCCGGCTGCGAATATTTCATGTATCGCCCTGAAAAATAATATAAACATATTCGAAAATGGTACCCACAACAAAATAATACATTGAAGTAGGAACACAGTGCGAGGCCGCTGCTACCCAGTGCGAGAAACAGGCGTGAGACCATACTTACGAGTGCGTCTGTTACCACGGCGGCAAAGGCCAAGTCGCTGTACACACGTGACACATGGGCGTTTAATCGCGGAACCGGAGATGATCAAGCTACTTTACAGTTCAGTGATAAAAACACAATAAACATTGAAAAAGTATCAGTAGTTGTTGCATGACTGAAGTTCGCGTCGCGTCCAGTTTTCCACATTGACTGCCAGACAGCAGACACAATAGAAAATCTATTGTTCCCGGTCACCGGTGACCGCGGTGGCAGTCAATGCCTTAACAGCTTTCGTTACCATAAAAACATTTGTTGTTTTTAAAAAGCGATCAAAAGGTTAAAAACCCTGATTAGTTTCACCGACCAATCACGTCACAACATTTTAACAACGACTAGTGTGTTACCATCTATATACGCGGTGAAATGCGGCAAGCAGGCGACGCTGGGGGGCAGACTGCGGTTCACGTGCGCGTTCAATATGTTGATATCCGTGATCCCTATGCGGAAGCTGCCAGCGTAAGACGTTTTACAATCGATGATCTTTATCTGTCAAAAGATTTATTATTAGGTATTTAAGTTTAGGAACACAAATTTATATTTATAGTATTTTTCAAAATGACCTATTCTGGTGAACTGATAGGCTCATACCTCAAATAATTCCCCCAGGGCAAGATGTGCCGAACTGAACACCAGAGCTGCCATCGGGTCAGTCGTCAAACGACGCGCGATGGAGTAGTCGTGCATCAAACAAATGTTGTCGCCGGAATATTCAGAGAAACTCCTACAAAGTTATATAAACGTTACCAGACATTTCTTACGGGCCTTTGCAGCGTGTGAACGATTTGAAGCCACCAAAAAACGGGTCGTCACTTACCAATATGGCGGAGGTGGCGACGACAAAGCCCTCGAATTACTCAGCATAGAGTTGTCAGAATTAGTACAACCATTATAATTGAACGCTCTTTCTTCGTTTTGCATTATGGTCACCTGTTAAAACGTACTATACACTTTATACTCTGCACTATTCATAATTAATGACGACTAAATAATTAATGATTACATTTTCATACCTGTGTACACTGCCCATATAGATCGACGACGGCATATATGTTAAGATGGGGCACGTACCAAGCCTTGCCCATGTCCATTCCGTCCAGGTAGTAATGCAGGCTGCGATCAGCGTGCCACATCATACCTGTTTCCGTACAAGAAATAAGCAAAAAAACATATAAAAATCGACTGAGTCGTTTAAAGGAAAAGGCCCCAACACAGGCGAGCAATGAAACGAAGAAGAAAAGCGTAAAGCATGAATGTGTATAGTGAAGGAAGGATGATATGAGTAGAAAAGAAAAAGATGACAGATAGAGAGAGAAAGATGAATGAAAGGAAACGACAGACACAAAGATACACCCCAAATAAATTGACACAATTGCAGTCGAATGATGAGTAAAGCTTACGATACACCGTGCAACGTCATCCCGACAAAACACGACAGGACAGGGTACCATGTTATCCTTTGACTATAAGATTACTTACCAACGCGACTTCCAACTGTAAGCGTATCCAGATCAAGCGGATATCCGCTGCGCACGCACTCCCCATCCTTCATCATGGCGGCCCCGCTCAGTATGTACGTGTCCCAGTTGAGGTCGGTAGCTGTTCCCGCGATGGCACCGACTCCCCCGCTAGCCTCCAAGTCATCCGGACGTATGGCCGTCACACCTGTGTAGTATGCTGAGGTTAGCCAGCTTCGCGGGATGTGGCAACGTCATCATGACGAGTAGGAGTATCTTTGCTATATTATGGATGTAACAGTTTGTACTCGATCACGTTTAAGCGGATTTGGATAGATATTGGAACCATGTAATGGATTAAAACAAAGGGTCAATATCTTCTTATTAGCGTGTAGATAGCAATCTAAATGTACTCGGCCCAGAATTCGGCCACTTGTTTGGTGCCATCACTAGCGTCCATCAGTTCCTGTAACGTGCAGCTGACAGGACACGCAGGGCACGATATTTAGTGTCCCATCGTTTGTGGAACAGCACCACATTTACACTCCAAGACGGAGTCGTCTATAAATCTCCACCTGAACAGGTTTTCCTTGCTTCGGCCAACCTGGGTCCGGAGTCTGTTTAAAGATCCCTATTATCAGTGAACATGAAGTTCCTCTAGGATGCGAGTGAAACTGAGAACAACAGCTAGGTATGATATAAATCGGTAATCCATTAAACATTACAGTACCCGGCGATAAATATTGCACATCGATCTTTGGAAAGAGACAATCGGCTAATTTCGGCTTCGTAGAGCGTTTGCTCTGTCGCACGAAATACAAACAGTCCGGTATCTATTAGGAGCTGTTAAAACAATTATGATTTGCTTCTTTTGATAATTCTTTTTATTCTTTGTATAAAATACACCAATTTTTCTATAAATTATTGCTTTAGGTTGGGGTAAAATAAAAAGGTTCCCCTATTTTTCCTAAAGATGCCATAGTACAACTTTAAATTATTTAAATTTGGGGGTTGTTAACAACTCTAGATATATCTTTTGAACTGGACGCGACCGCACTCTATCGCACTTGAACAACGACTGACAAAACGTCAGTTAACGTCACATAGGTAGTGTGCGACAGAGATAACGCACTACGAAGCCGATATTAGCCGATTGTTTCTTTCCAAAGGTCGATGTGCAATATTTATCGCCGGGTACTGTAGGTACTTATTCCAAAATTCAACCACATCTCACTCAAAAAATCAGTACTTACGTAAATCAGACTAGGCGTAAAGTCTGTGATAGAAGACATAAAAATGTAATCATCTACTTACCAATCTCGAGGCTGCCAATCCAGCAGTCGACCATTTTATCGATGCGTAGTTCAAACATGTCACATTCACGGAGAGGTCGCGAGCTGAACAGCACCGCGTCGTTGAACTCCGAGTAGACGGTGGCGCGCCAGGCCGTCAGACGGTTGCGACTGAGACGCGCGTTGCGACCGTGCACTCGGTGGAAACACATCTCACTGGACAAACATGACAGTCTTATTGCATCTGTTGTATTTTTATGTGTGTAATAAGATGACATAGGGTCATTCAAATATACCAATTATTAATTAGCCTATAGTGTTCCCACTCCTGGGACACAGAGGGAATGGGCTCTCGAAGAGAGGATGCCTGTGTCCCAGCAGTGGGAACATCATAGGCTGATTATGATGTTATAATGTAGTTACAAAAGTAACTCACTTATATGTAAGTGTATTGTTCAACAAAAGTCACATTTGAACCTTATGTATCCTGAAATAAACACGTAAAAATGTTCTGAATACTTACGGAAATATAGTAGCATTCGATTCCGTAGATAATGGCGATTCGGGAGAATATATCGGTGGTGGAGTGTACTCATCCACGATTGTCGCCTGTGCGGCGCGGCCGTACAAATCTAAGTAGACAAGAATGTATTGTTGTTGGACTAGATATAAATAGTAGAAGCTTCATTTGTTATTTGGCTGTTTATATGAAAATGTACGCAATAACGTAAAACCGATAATAAGAATAGCCCCGGATGTTAATAACCGCTTAATTGAAACAACGTGTCAGTTGTTTTTACGACTTAATGCCCCCTCATTACGCCAAAGGGGTAATAAAATGAAATATAACTCACCTATAATGCCAAACACGTGTTCAGGTACATTAAACGCGGCCGGCCCCTGATCCACGCCGTTGACGAAAAAATGTAGTATGCCCAGTTCTTTGCGCATTACACCCACGGTGTCCCCTTCCTATGACGTCACACAAATGTATTGCAATAGGCATAATAGGTATACAAAAGAAACATTAAAGGTTAAATGGAAACTTACCACAAGTTTGTTAAGGTTTCTGACGTACTGTGGAATTACGATGGAACCATCGCGGATTACGTCTTCTCCGGTCACAGCCCACGTGCCGGATCTAGGGAGGAAAAAATTATCAATTACGATTCCATAGCCCAACCTATTTGAGCTTAACATTACTTAGACAATGACAGAAAGACAGACGAAGAGGACTTACTTTGCATTGCTCATTTTGAATGGAAACTTTATATCATTAGAAGAATGCTGCGTGACTCCAATTTCAATGCTTCCAGCCCACTTCGGAATAACGAGATCGAGACGTACTTGGAACAGTTCGTTGGTCCTCAAAGTACGGTTCGTCATTACGATTCCGTTGTTGAAGTACTTGAAAGCACTGAAAATTTTTGAAAATCTTAGTAAAATTCTACTAAAAAGTTACGTAATTTTCAGTAAAAGTTAAAATGGATACTTACTTAGGCCTATGAGCAGTCTTACCATCGTTAATAATAATAACATTCGAATCACGCAGCGTATGAAATAAAAGGCTCTCTTCATCTATTCTTGGTCTAAACCTGCCTGGAAACATGAGAGTACATAATAAATCACCCTGAATACAAAATGCGAAATGTTACCGGATCTCGCAGTGAAAATGGCGTGAGTACTTACTTGGTGCAGGGATTTCAGGTGAAGCGATCACGAGCGGTGCATTGTTGATGTTGCTGTCAATATCTTCACAAGGATCCACTATTGACACCTGGCAAAACAAAATTCGATGTAAAATTATATCTGCAAGCCTGGATGACCAATATTCAATCAAACACTGACAACTGAGCCCTGATTCACAACCATACGACAGGCTGTCGTATCGAAAACCTGACATTTCGATAACCTGATTTGACTTCCCCTCAACAGCAAATAGCTGTTGGAAGAATAGCGGGCGTCTATTTGATTTAAACAGACAAAATTATCAGGTGTTGGACTTGTAAACAGCATTGAGAAGACTCCTACGATAACAATGATTAATGTTCGATACGATACGGAAGCATATCAAGTGTTTGTGAATAAGGGGGCCGAAGACGGCTCTAGAAAACGACAGTATAAGTGAACAAAAACTAACTTTGACGGTCATGCCATACAGATCCACCACTCCCCAGACTTGCTGGTCTACTTTGTCAGTAGCAACTCCTTGATCGACACCATTGATGTAATAGTGCAATTTACCATTGCTCTTTCTCATCATACCAACCGTGTCACCTTCCTATAAAAAATACACATGTTTATCTTGATATCTTAACTAAGTAAACACGCGAAATAAATCATTTAATAATTTTGAAGGGGACATAATAATGGTTGGGTGGAAAGCAGCTTACCCTAAGTTCATCAAGGTTGAAGTTGCCATACTCCATGCAAGTTCCATGTCCGTTGAGAAGCACCTTGCATCCGGACATCATGATAGTCCCGGAGTCCATGTTAGTCATCGTAGATGGGAATCGTATGGTGGCTGGATTGTGGGTTGTTACACCAACCTGTGTTAAATTACTTATGTAAATCCAGTCAGCCAGAAACTATTAACACTGGTGGCTCTAGACGATAAAAAGGATAACAGAATTTAAATGTTCTAACTGAGCAAGATAGTTAAACATCTGGATGAATTGCGGCCCAGCAGCTTAGCACAAATTCCACGTTCGTCATCGTATCGTTCAAACCCCGCATGACGTCACAACACGAATGTCAGTTGTTTATGTAACTTGGGGGGCTAGTTTATGGGAATAGTTTGCTTATAACAGCCCTACCTCGATGCTGCCGCTCCACTTGTCCACGAGTCTATCTATGCGTATCTCAAACAACTCGTTGTCGTAGAGCGGACGATGTGTCATCACCACGCCATTGTTGTAGTCGTCCAGTGGACGAGCTCGCTCTGCAGTCCTATATCAATACCATAATACCATAAACATGTTGTTTACCTATCACATCGGATTATAAACAGACACGTTTTAAAGTCAGCTTCAGTGCAAATCGATCGGGACGTAGGGTCGTATTAATTTCCATAATAATATCGCCAGGAGGGGCGATCGCAAAGAAATTGACTTCATAAGCTGATTTATTCAATGAAAATGGTCGAAAACATGATTCAACAAAACAAGACTTACTTGTTATTACTTGTCAGTTTCACTAAGATCCCACATCTTGGATGAAACCGCAAGCGGTCTTGTGCAACTGTGAAAAAAACATTACTCAAGTAACATTTACCACAAACAGAAAACTAATTATGATTATTAAGTACTAACCAAGGGCACAAGCACCTTCGGAAGTCATTGGAATGTAAACATTACGAGTCTCTTTTGGGTATTGGCTTGACTCGGGTGGAAGACCTGCTCCGTCCATCTCACTTGACGTAAGTGTATCATCATTGTTTGGATCCTCTTCAATCTAAAATATTAATACTCTCATAATTCATAACTCATTCCAAACCAATTATTTTACAACTCTGAGTACAATAATAGCCGACCTGATCCATACTACTATCCATCATGGGTCTTATTTCGTTGGTGCGCAATATGGACACTTGAACGCACTGACCATATAAATCAATAACAGCAAACAATCTCGGAGGTAGATCTCTTGCAGCTATCCCGAGACATCGACCGTTGAGGTAAAATGTTAACTCTCCCTGAGAAGGAAAACGCAATAGACATGAAGGACATCAACGTGTAGGAGTTAATACTACCAACCAAGACCTTAATTAAGCAAGACAATACAATGAACATCAAAAAGGAATATTCCAGGAAAATGTTAGTAAAATCTAGAAACCGGTAGAAGCAAGAAATACCAATCAAAAAAATCATAAAATATTTAATATTACTAAACCATGACCAAATGCTCAAATTTCGTTTCTAATAACTACCTTACTAGTTTTCATAACACCGATGCAGTCTCCTTCCCGCAATGTGTCCAACTCGGGTCCGTAAGAATTGACCAAAGTGACACCATCTTTCACAATGGAGCTGCCTGACATAATCTAAAAAACACATCAACCATTTTCACTTACTCTTGTTCCCACAATAAGCAAGCAAAGCAGCATTACATTTATGAACATTAAAAAATACACTAAGTGGTTTTATTTCTTCCCCTCGTCACTCACATTTGCACAACTATGCAAACTCACAAGTGTGCAATAGTGTTTGCTAATGACTATAAAGTAAATACGTTTTTACAGGATTTGCGTGTTTATAGGTAGGTAAGTAGGTAGGTAGGTGGTAGTTCTTGTAGTAACTAAATGGCCAAGCCACATATTTTGACTAAGGTGTAGAGTTTATGAAGTTAGGACGTGTAGAGTTAGAAGCTTGACTCTACATGAGATCTGATAACTTTTTGACAGTTCGAGCCATATGTTGTTTCGTCTTGGCAACATTTTACATGAAAATATTTTTGGTGGGATTTCAGATCTTTTTGAAAGTTGCTTATGAACTTTTTTTTGGGTTGATTTACTAAAAATCTTGAAATATGTATTTTATTATTTATAACAAGGAGTCCCTATATCATTATTTTCAAATGGCATCAAAATTTGTGGAAGTCTCATACAAACTTCCATCCCCTAGTTTAAAGGGTTGGGGTGTAAAAGTTCCAAGTTTTAGATTTGTTTTGTTGTTTGCGTACTAATACTAGCTTAAATACCAAATTTCAACTTTCTAGGGCTTCAGGAAGTACCCTAAGAGTTTTGGTGATCATCAGTCAGTGATGAAATTGGGGTAGATATCAATAAAACCTAAAGTATAAGAGCTATGCAATTGAAACTTTATATGTTTAATAAGTTCACTATTGACATCATATCCCGAGAATTTTGTTTATCTGCATAATCCAAACCCAAGTTATGAGGGTTAAAAAAAACCACAAAGCACTTCGAGAAAAGGTAGGTAGTGCCCTTGCGCTTCGCTTGGCTCGTCTTGGCGGGGACACTGCCGTGCCCCAAGATAATGCTTACCCATGCTGTATTTCTGAGTTTAGTTGCCGTAGCAGGAAGTTCCATAAACTCAGGATCTAATGTTGTAACACCTATTTCCAGGCTGCCATTCCAAACATTCACCTATATAAAAATACATACATGTAGTAGTTGTCAAAGTAAAACTGGTATGTTGAAGATTCATTTTACTTGGTAGTGGATGTCCACTTTCAGCATTTTAGCTTGCCAACCAGTAGGTGTCTTGTCAGCATTATGTTAGAATTATCTACTTGCTGGTGACAGATGGGGAAGCAATGAATAACACGAGTGGGTAATTCTAATCAAGCAATATTCTCAGAGTAATTGCGTAACAGAACGAAGAAACTAAATCATAACAACATGTTCAGAATTTCCACAAAATTCAGGGAAATTTTTATTTATTGACATTTGATCATCCCTTAGACATTTTGATAAGACCAACCCTACACCAACTTACCCAAAAGGAAATGTTTAGATGAGCTTGCCAACTATGAATATAAAACTAATTAATATAATAAAAGATTTTAGAAGAAGCAGAAGTAACTGCATATAGATGTGGCACTATTGACATGACAAATTAATTACGAGCATAATGATGATGCACTATTTCACAGTTTTGCACTAAGGTGGTATCATATTTTACAAAGGACAGAGATTCATGTTGCTTATGAAGATTGGTTGATAAACTACATGGTAACCGAAACTAATGATGATACCTAGATGTCACAATTGGAAAAATATTTGGGAAAGTAGTAATGTTCTCACAGAACGGTGCAGGGTGGAGGGCGGAGCCAGCTCATAGGTAAATTGACGATGCTAGAACCAGAGTGATCTAAGTGACATTTTTGGGTAAAAATGGTTTTCTTACACAATTGCATGGAAAAATCATAAAAATCATAATTCTTGTAAAAAAAAACATTTTTGCCAAAAATGTCACTTAGATCACTCTGGTTCTAGCATCGTCAATTATATGTCATTAATACAGAAGGGAATAGATTTTGAATTATATCCACTTATGACTACTACCATCCTCCCCATTCCATTGTTATTACACTAGGTACTTCAAAAAAATTAATTTATTTGATTGACAAATTATGCATAACGAAAAATTATCCAAACACAACAGAATCAAAGCTCTCTATAATAATTTGTTTGAATTTATGGCTGTAAAATGGAATAAAAAAAAGTCAATAATGTTTTCTTTGTTCTATTGTCTTACCTTTCTATCAACGGACACTTCAAATATAACATCATCCTTCAGAGGCTCCGAGCTTAATATTAAGCCATGGTTAAACTCTACAAAATTTCTAACAGCTGTAGAGTTTTCATTCAAGAGTGTGACCCGGTCGCCGCACCTTCTATGAAACCTCATCGTTTTCTACATACACTAAACTATGCACAGCTTATAAAGTAATTTAGAATCTTTCTGTACATAATATCAGTTTAAAATCCTAATTTGATGTATTTTATTATTCACATTATTTACATGAACATCACGAACAAAAAGTAGCACCCATTAGGCGTTAATTATTTTTACGATCGCTCAATTACAACAACGTCGGGTGAATAGAAACTAGTAAAAATTAATATTTTGTAAAATGATATAATTCCTACCACGCTCATTATTAACGTTAATTGAAAAACATAAAACTTTATCACGAATAAGCGAAAAATAACAAGAAAAATATCATATTGATTTTCACTGGTATGACATGACTAACTTTTTCCGAACCCCGGGATAACTCAGGATCGGGATACTTGCTGTTTGAGCAAGTAGTAACGCAGTGTTATGAAAAAGTTATAAAATAAACTATTGATTTTTACACTGAAACAAAAGAGGTTTTTTACATTTTATTATCGTACAGACGCCAGCACATCAAGCTACTACAATCTGTCAAATTTATTTAATAGATTTTCAACTGTATCACTACAGCATAAGGTTCAAAGTTGATTGGGAAAATTTGACAGTTTCGGGTAGCTTGGTGTGCTGGCGTCTGTACATTGTGGTGCATTCTTTAGGCACGGGACAAATACAACCGGCGAGTGGCGCGGGCGCGGCGCCGGCGAGGTCCTTAAGGCACGGGACAAATACAACCGGTGAGGGGCGCGGGCGCGGCGCCGGCGAGGTCCGGGCGAGGCACTTCTCATTACCTACGTGTTTTATATGAAATGTATAAAAGTGGCGGGGCGCGGGACATAAACAAGCGGTGAGGCGAGGGCGGGGTGCGGTCGGGGTTCGGACGCCACTCAATTTTTGTACCTACTTTAACTTCAACACATTGTTTTCTAACGGACCGTCCGCGTCGCATGTTCGAAAACTTTTTATCGGGTTTACAGAAACACCAGTGATGATTAACGTAATTAAAAACGTTCAAAATCTAGTCGCAATATAATCTCAGTGACAATCAACAAATGTCAGAAACTTGTCAAAAATGTAGAGAAATTTGAGGTAATTTTGATAGGTTGAGACTGAGATCTGCCGTTCGATTCTGTAAAAATCTCACCGTGAAAAGTTAGGCGAAGTGAGCTTAGAGTGAGCTGTCGACAGTACAGTAAAACGGGGCTACTTTGACTTCCAAGGTTACTTTGACAAGGCCGATCACAACGCTATGACGCGTTCCCCACACCCCGCGCCTCGCGCAATATTACTCGAGGTCACGCACACTTGCTGAGCACACGTGAAAACCGATTTTGGCGCTCTGTTAAAGTAGTTCCAACGCCTGTCTGTCAAAGTAACCCTGGAAGTCAAAGTAGCCCCGTTTTGCGGTATCAATCTCGCATCAGCGGTGCTATTCTGTAAAAATATCACCGTGGTAGTTTAGGTGAAGTGAGCTTAAAGTGAGCTATCATTCCAACTGATGCTAGTAGGGATTGACACTATTGACAGCTGAAGTTAAGCTCACTTCACCTATGTTTTCACGGTGATATTTTTACAGAATAGCACTACAGTGGTATGACAGCTCACTTCACCTAAGTTTTCACGGTGAGTTTTGTACAGAATAGACCGGCAGGTTGTTAAAATTACGAGAGTTAACCCTCATGGATAGTCAATTAATTGTAGTGGCGGTCCGTTTTAAAAATTTATATGACTGTCGCGGTAGGTTTGGTAGATGATTAGTATCTAGCAACCGGGAAAAATAAAACGATTTTTTTTTATTACGTAATAAATAAATAGTAAGTAAGTATGTAATGAACAAAAATGACAAACAAAGTTGGTATGTAAGTAATTAATATTCATTTGAAAAATTGCAGTTTTTACTTTGGACTAGCTGTCTGAAGTCTGGGGTATATAAACTACGCGTGAGTCGTGTGACAAGTAGGGAACGCAAATCCGTTCTGTTCTAAAATCCGGATTTTTGGTTCATTCCGGATTATCTGGATTTTACGGATTTTTCATGAAAATAAACAAATCTACCCATATTAGTTTGTTAATTGATGTTTCTTATATTTGTGTAAATGGATTAAAATAAAAGCATATGAAAATCAAATCAAATGAACTTTTTAATAGTACACCCACCAATAACTCCATAATTGTGGTATTTAATGATGATAGTTTGAATAATTCCAAATAACAAAAAAATTAAAAAGTCATTTGATTTGTTTTTCATGTGCTTTTATTTTGAGTTTATTATGCCAAATCGAATGCCAAATAATCGAATAGTAATTGATCGACTACTATAAATCGAACGTCTAAATACTCGAACGTTCTTAATATCGAATGGTTAATAAATTGAACATTCAATATATCGTATCTACACTCAATACATCGAGTGTTCAAAATATCGAATGTTTGTTTGATCGAGCGTTCAACGCGTCGCATATTAAGTATTCAGTATATATAAATTTATACTGAATACTTTATTTGTTTGGAAAATATTATGTTAGGGGAAATATTCATTCTCGTGAGATGGGAAATAATAAAATACGTATAGCACGCTCATCACCTATGTTTCCACCTTCATTGTAGGTTCCACCTTCACTCTAGTTTTCCTAGAACTCAAAACAACATTGAAGGATGGCACAGAAGTTAGAACACGTTGCTTGATAAGCACAAACGGGGTCTTTATGCTACCATAGAATATTTAGTTAAGGAGCAAGCTCAGTGGCGGATTTACACATTTGCCGCCAGTAGGCTATTCAAATTTTGCCGCCCCTACCGACTTCTACAATAATGTCTCAAGTCTTTTGTATACTGCTTCGCCTTTTCTTCAAAATACTTAAAATGTTCTCGTTCATCAGCTACGAAAAACTTGCAAAGAGATTTGTAAAGATCGACAACTGTGATAAAATCTACGGTAGAAGCCTGAATTTAAGCATTCACTTTGTTTATTCTTTCCAAAAAAACATGGTAGGTATATAAATATTAATCTTTTTAATTTCAGTAAGACATTTAAAAAAAATGTTTGCTCCAAATTTGCCGCCCCTAAAATCTGCCGCCCTAGGTTCCAGCCTACTCAGCCTATTGGTAAATCCGCCACTGAGCAAACTACAACAAATAGAACAATTGAAAAGGCAAACGCGGGACTGGGAAGATGTACTCCACAAAAAAGAGGCAAAAGGGATGATAATGCGATTGAAAAAATATAAAATAATAAAAACAACATGGATTTATGAAAGATTCTCCGTGCAATTACAATTGACAACATTTCAAACCTGACACGACCTTAAAACAAAAATACTATTTCTTTATTTTCGTATCCTGAGTTCAAATATATTTTTATTTTATTTTTTTATTTGTTAATTTCTGAGAAAAAAAATAAAAATCAAAAAACATGTGATGACGTCACATAAACGGCCGAATGAGGTAGTTACCTTTGCGCATTCCAATGTCTTTGATTGAAAACATTATATCAAACAAGACATGTCAATGTCACCTAAGAAGTGTAACTAGAAAACAACTAAAAAACTGAATTGAATTCAACAATATTTTTTCCTATCAACTCGACACGCTGCTTACTGTTAATATTATCAATTTTTGATTGATATTTCGCCAATAAAATGGATCCCAATGAAAAATATACGCCAATGACGGAACCAAAACAACGACTGAGACAAGTGACATCTTACAGTTTTTTTGACGGGTCACAATAAAGCAAAGGTAACATCGCCATTCTACCGTCATCTGGCACTTACGTCTTTTTAGAATACACCGAATTTCAAAGTTAAAATTATGAATGAAAAGTACATAATTTCGAAAAACGAAAAAATATGTGTGCCCTAGATTTGAATTTACTTTTATATAACGTAATAATACATGCAGGTTAAAAATATGAAATGTTGTCAATTCACACAAAATTTTAAAATGTACCTATAAAAGATAATAATTAAAGATTAAAATGTGATTTATTGATACTTCGATAGAATGAAATACGATGCGTTGAACGCTCGATCAAACTTCGATATTTTGAACACTCGATGTATTGAGTGTACGATATATGGAATGTTTGATTTATTATTATTCGATATTCCATTCGATATTATGAACGTTCGAGTATTTAGACTTTCGATTTATAGTGGTCGATCAATTGATATTTGATTATTTGGCATTCGATTTGGCATAGTAGACTCGACACTCGCGAGAGAGCGACACGCGAATAGCGAACTCGCTCGTTTCGATTTTTTTTGTTACAATTTCTATTATTAAAAAAATTGGGATTCGATTTTCAAATCCGGATTTGGAAGTCTAGTAAAAATGTGTGGTTATCCGGATTTTGCGGATCACGGATAGTCCGGATTGCATTCCCTAGTGACAAGCGTGTCCGTGTGCGTCACCGTTTGTTTACAAACTCCTACGGCCGGTATCGATATTCTGCCAATGTCAGTGACAATTCGCGCTCAGTCGCAAAAGGCACTTAATATTATTGGTATGGCGGCGCGGCGACTCTGTACTCTGTGGATGTATGTACTTACAGTAGGTATGTATGTTTGTAGGTACAGTATTACATGTTTAGTTATGCGCTTCGGCAATCTTCGTTTTTCCGAATACTACGAATATACTCCCAAATCCGTCACTCAAAAGTTATGAAAACTTATTTGAAGGTAGGTTTCTAATTGGAGCTGCTGATTTTCGCACATGTAACCGCTCTATATTTTCATCACCACGCGTTCTTATATTTCCGAACACAGATGCTTAGGTATAATTGCCGAGGCGCAAACATGTAGGTAAGTATTCTTATGATTGTACTATTATTTCATTTTAAAGACGGGTCTGGACTAGCCTTTACTTTCGTACGGATTCGCGACTCACCGCTAGGTGGCGTGAGTGAACCTTTTTGTCATATCTAAGTTTTTTTAGTAGTACCTATTTATTTATTTATATATACTTTATTGTACACCACAAAAATACATAACATGAAATAAACACATTAAACACTACAAAATATACAATGGGCGGCCTTATCGCTTTCTGCGATCTCTTCCAGGCAACCTTGGAATGGACAGTGATTTCCCTGGACATAAAATGAGGCTGTCGTTGGTGCAAATATTATGTATACAATACACTAAAATAGATACACAGATAAATACATATCCAAAATTATAGATTTATTATCTACTTAAATATATACATACTAAATAATTATAAGCACCGAAAATAAAATAAGACAGTAGATGACTGCAGTTAGGACAAAATCCCAACGACAAGTTATGTATAGTTAGTTATGTTTAGTTAAGGTGATCAACTGTACCTACCCGACCCACAGTGTCCACAATCCAATGAAAATGAAATAAATTTCATGAAATGAGATGAATTTCACTCAGTAGGAAGGTCCAACTGAAGTTATGTAGTACCTACCTACCTATTTCATAATTTCCTAGTTTAATAGGTAGCTTTTAACGTACTTAATTTGGTTTTTAGCACGTACATTAATTAGGTGCTTACAATGTGAACATATACCTACCTAGTAGGTATAAATTCCATCTAAATACGCTTTAGGGTGGATAAAGACATATACTTTTATAGGTAAGGTTAGGTTCGCACCCCTGAATCAATTGGCCCTTTCAACGTGTGATCTTTTTTTTGTTCAGCCTATGCCTACTGTCCCACTACTGGGCAGAGGCCTCCCCCAAGTCCTTCCAGGAACTCCTTTCACGCACCACCTCAAACCAGTCATCTCGCCACCGCTTTCTGGGCCTACCTTGGCGGCTCAAATAACTGAATTAAAATGCAGCTGTCAATACAAAGAGACATAATTTATTACCATCGTATTAATCATTACAGTCTGTGATAAAAAATTGCACAATTATTGAAAACTAGGTTAGGTAACACCACCACGCCTAGATCTGTGTGATCTCTGGCGTACTCACAAGGAACAACGTGTGATAGAAGAGGCCGTTAAAATGTAATGTACCTAGCTAGCTTAGAGAAAAGTTATGCGTCAGGAACGGCCGACTTTGTTGTAGTGAAGGATAGAGTGTAACTGGATCGGGGAGTGTTTTAATCCGTAGGTGCTTATTATGCGTGTCGCTTGCCATGCGAACCTCAACATTATCGTCCACGACAAACCGAACAGCTCACGAACTCACAGTACACTGAAGCTCCCTTGAGCACGCGAACGTGAGTAAGACTCCGCCGGGCACAATACGAACCCGATAAAATAATCGAATCACATGTACCTAGGCTAAAAACCTCAAAGCTCATAATCTATGGAATAAAACAAAAAGTTTAACATTTTATATTATTTTATTTGAGTGAGTGCGCTTTTACTAAATTCGAGAAAATTCGGTCCAAAACATTTAATTTCGAGGGAGTCCTAATGCGGCATTGTGCCACCCCAAGCGGGCGCCGGGCGCCGCGTCACCGCTGTTTTCCGAACCAGTTCCCCAGGACCGTATTTTCTCGGATAAATTGACGAGGCGCGCCCGATATTATGTCGCATTATCTGCACTGTGTATTTAATGTTAAATCTCTGAATAGGATAAATTACATTCTATGTATTATTAAATAGAAAAAGAGACGATACCCAATTGAGACATTTTTATAATATGTCTAGCTTATTTTTCTTTTTTGTTTTAGGTGGGAAATATGTGCTTGTAATTGTTGTTCTTATATATATCTTATTACCTTATATAGGTACCTAGATGCGTTTTAGTTTTTTATTAGTTATTATTTTGATTGATGAACTAAAGAGCGATTGTCATATTATTTCCCTAGCACAAACAAAAAAGGTACTTACAATTTTATAGGGTAGTCTTATTTTAGCCGCGGGTCTTATGGATGCAGGCACCGGGCAGCGCACTGCATCCTCCGGCCGCAGGTTCTCAAACTTAGCCTTGAGTCTTGCAACGTTCTTACCCCTGTAGAGATAAATAATAATTTAATAAATAAATTACATACTTAATGTTTGGAATATTTTACCAAAAATATCTAGGGGATGGTGTATACAGGTGGTTTCCTTAACAAATTGGGTATACTGGGCATTAATCGTTTTAATTGAACTCGTTAGTGGACATTCAAAACAGAGTTTTATTTATATATTTTATTTGAAAGGTACTCCAACGACTTATTCACTAAACATTGACATAATAAAAAATAACATACGCATTGAGTTCTGGTGAATTTGTCACTTATACCTAATCGTACACAGCACTTACATAAAAATAGCTTCAAAAATATACGTTTTAACAGGATAGCTTCTAAAATATACGTTTTCAGATATTTTTATTGCTGTAAATACATCATTATTTTAACACGAATGATATATCATTCGTACCTAGCCATGTCTGATAAGACATGGCTAGGTCATCATCATCATCATTGATTCAATAATTTAATTTGAATAAATTCAGAGTGTTTTGTTTCATTCATTTTCCATAACCATCGGCCCTCCATAAGAATTAGAGTGTAATAGAGTAAGTAGTTAGGTGTTCAGAACAAACAACTAGATATGTCTGCTTTTTATTAGCCCTAGTTCTGTGCCTCGATTTTACAGAAAAAAACGTACCTACTTGCTTTAAAGCTGTGCCGTAGATAGATTCCTACGTTAAAAGAGAAAATAATGGATGGTGACGTAATGCGTAGTTGCAATGGCGACATACCTATACGAGTATATACGAATTAACATGTCTTATTTGTACTATAAAATAATCCGATTAGTTCTTTCCCCGATTGAGCGAATGCATAAACGCGCGACGACAGCGTATAAATTATTGAACCAAAGCACTCAAATTATGGATAAAGTTTTTATTTTAGCACTCTTTATATTTGTCTACGTAGATTACACTAGGTCACGAATACCTATTTCACCAAGATCTCCAGATTTTTTAAAGAAATCCTTCAATTATTATGAAAATCCATGAAATCTATTAATCACAAATTATTATAATTTTTTATTTATTCTTTGTATATTTACATAATTTAAAAAGCTAACAATCTTAAAATAATAATATGTACAAGCAGGGCTGTAGCTAGAGTCGAATTTGAAGTAGGGCAGCATTGGTTACAGGTAGGGCGAAAGTAAAAAAAATATCATAATTGATCTGCCCTCGAAGCACGGGCACCTAAACCAATCACTATGTATATCATTGACCTCTAGGTCAGTGATGTACAGACACCAGCACATCAACCTACCCGAAACTGTCTGATGTTCCCAATCAACTTTGAACCTTATGCTTTAGTGATAAAGTTGAAAATCTATTAAAGAAATTTGACAGATTGTAGTAGGTTGATGTGCTGGCGTCTGTACATTCAATAGCTATTCCTAGACAAATAATTTCTGTGACAGCATGAGCAAGGATCTAGGAACTATTATATCCTCAATGATGAAGAACAAGCGAACAAGATGGTTGAACTTCCAGATTTGGATGTAGAGACCCATGTCTGAGTGAGAGTGAGGTAATAATTAATTGTTGGGTGGGGTGATATGAGTAAATAGATACGACCAAAAATACCACTTAGATCATATTGTTTCTGCAAACTTATTATAATTATTAACATAATAATAAAAAAAATATTTAAAACAGCTGAATTCTACGATTTGCCATGTTATTAAAAATGCGAAGAACTTCGTTCAGATCAACTGATTTTGTTCTTTTTTTGTTTCAAAGGCCAGAAATACCATACCAGCCATTCTCTCGTGACCCATTGACAGCCTTTAAGGCCTATTGATTGCAGTTAACAGTTGAAAACGTAGATTCGCACTCTGCAGTGCTATCCTATCCTATACCTATCGCTACAATTTTTTTTATCTCAAACCATGAACAAACAATTTAATTATAATAATTTATCTTAGTTTTTGGTATTTTTAAGGTAGGGCATTGTGATTTCAAGGTAGGGCATTGCCCCACAATGCCCCCCCCTAGCTACGGCCGTGTGTACAAGTATATAAAAAGGGAGGGAAAATAATCAAAGGGCATCAAAAAATTCGTCCGCATCACTGTCAACGGGAAACGTGCCCAAAAGGCTGGCAGCATTGCCACGTTGTATGGCAATGCTGATTCTTTGGCCAAAAAATAGGCCAGCCCTCTGGTCACGTGATGAGTCGACCAACCGCTTGGCGATGTCTCGGAAATCAAATTAAACTAAATATAATAAAATGCGTACCAACTAGAATTATTTTAAGGGCTGATTTTTCAATCATCTGATAACTTTATTAGAGGAATATTTTTTACATTTTCACAGTTGTTCCCATACAAAAACTGTCAAACGTAAATTTTATTCCTCGAATAAAAGTTATCTGGCGACGGAAAAATCAGCCCTAAATCTAATCAATTTACTCATCTTACCTAAGTATCTCCCGATTGCCGTATGTTCCTACTACTACTCATCAATCCAAAGCTAATAAATTTTGGTTGGAAATACTGCAACCGATAACGATGATACGAGCTACATCGAAGTGCATAATAATAGTATCACAGCCTCCGTATCGATCGGCGCCGGTCGGCCGAACCGGAAACGCACCAACACACGTCAAGTGACGTTGACCACTGTGTTCCCACACCTCATAAGCAGCACTACAAGTTGCCAAACCTCCAATAAAGACTATTGAAAACACACTGTATCTCACGACAAACACGTCTAAGATGATACGTATGTAAGTTCACATCCACAGATATCAATCAAAACATCTCGAAATTGGTCCAAACTCCTCCTAAGAGTAAACAATACTAACTTACCAACCTGATTCGTGAATAGTAAGACAGCATTCTTTTATTAAGTTTTAGGAACACACTGCTACTCGTAGTAATACCTGATAGTCAATTAATATCACTTTTATGAAATATTTTAAGAGCAGCATCGCTGCAAACTATCTTAATAACAAAATTGTAGTTCGGACTGCGCAGGTTTTCAGTCATAGACTGGCCTACATGGAATAACGTGATATTGGCGCCGTAACTTCACATTTATGCAAATATCCACCTGTATGAATGCTTGCATTTTTTAAACTCTCTTCGGCCTTCGTAAACTTTTACATGAATGGCCTGTTCCTTCGATTACTTTATCTACTTCCTGTTATAAATAATAGAAATTTAAGAAAACAGGTAAAGAGTGCCTTTGATATCGAAAATAGAATAACTAATTCAAAAGATTTCATCTTGGTACATCGTAGATTTCGTAGTTATGTGTAGCCAGTTAAAAATTCAAATATTGAACAATTCAGTAGTAAATGATTTTTGAGATATAGGTAGGGAAATATTGCGAGATTTTCGTAACGGAGTACTTAATGTGTATGTAATTTGCTGAATTTCTAGGAAAAAAACAATTTGTAAGGAGGCTTTTATAATCAGTTTTTTGATCAAAACTAAAATATTTTCAACCTCAATATTGCAATTTTATGTAGAGTTATCCGCGTCTTTATAACTTGTATTGTTTGGATAGTAGCGCCACCCCGTAGGGAACTCTCGAGTAGGTGTCTACGCTTTTTTTTTCGCTGGGTTTGCCTTAACCTTACCTCTTAAAAATGTTTATTAACCATAATGCCTACACCTGGAGGACTAAATACCAGTGATAAGGGATTTGCCCTATTATATCATTCTAGATCCAGATAATAAAAAAAACGACATTTTATAGCGTAATCTCAACTCTTGAAAAAGTTTAGATCGCATTTAAGTAGGTACGTGTATATTTTCAGTAAAATAAATAAAACGACTTGAATAAGAACCATTGCAGCTCGTAGCAAGGTTATAAGATTGCCCGAGCACATGAATACTAAACCTTATCTCATTGCATTAAGACTTATGCAAGCGCAGTCAGATACTGGGTGCAGTTCACACATTGTTTCAGTCATCCGATAAAAAAGCGTTCTTGCACGCCTGGCAAATAAATTGTGTTGGCTTTGTTGTTCGTATTAGTATAGGAAGAGATAAAAATATTTTCACTGGTGGGTAATCGACCTACAAAGATCTTGATATTTGGGCCTGAAATGTTTAAGTAAGCAAACCCTGAAACTTTATCATTATTTTTTTATTGAAGAGTGATGATTGTTTAAAGAATGGCTCGTGATTGAGGGTGCGACCGTAAATATATTTATTTATTATTTAATCTTGAATTTATCTCAACAATTATTGTATGCAAAATAAACTGCGTTCTAAAATAAAATATCGCGTTCATGAGCTTTGGACTGAATCATGGAATTAATTAGTACTATAAAGTTGGTCTGTATAGACTGAAAAGGTATTACTGAAAGGCAAGGATTATGCTGAAACTGAAAACTATTTTCACTAAATTTCACGTAGGTTAGTTGGTTATTGTGAAGTTTATACAACTAATTTTTAATATACAAATGAAGTTTGTGTGCAGGATGTATTAAAGCGCCCTATATGTGATGTGTGAAAATAACCAATAATATCTCTAGCTTGAACTAAGTTAGCGTTGTTATTGGTTAGTTTTTACACACATTCCTCGCTACGCATCCTCGCTCGTTTCTGGTGGAAACGCAACCTGACGCGGGGGAACCGTGGCAGCTGTTTCCACTTTCCGCAGCGTTAACTAGGGCTATATAAGGCGCTTTAATACATCCTGCACGCAAACTTCATTTGCATTCCCTAGGGAGGGAACGAGACAGGTGTCATGGTGCCCATAACAGGGATGTCACCGGGGCCGCCCTGTTTACGAATGTAGTCGATTATTTGAATGTATTATTCAACTAAACTGAGGGGTAGAATTATTTTAAAAAATGCTGGTTTTGTTAAAATGTACGTCAAATCTAACCAGATAACTATTCCGTGAATAAAAAACACGAATATCAGATTTGTGATTCTGGATTTGATTTATTCGTACAGAAGGGGTATTATACATAATTATAAAGGAGCGTTGTGTTTTATTAAATGTTAAATTATAACACGAAGGATGTGTTCGATGATTAGTACGTTAGAAAGGTTGTTTTAAACCAACAATATTCAATTGGATCAGGGATATTTTGTGATTGGGTTTAGAATTTTTATCACTGCTTGTACACATTGGTTGGGAATAGTCATAGGAATAGTAATACATATGTATATTAGATGGCGCGCGGATTGAGTACCGTTTGTAAGTGCTTACTTTTGTGTCACAATGCTTTTGCAACCCTCGCACGAAAGAGCTACCTTTGCGCGCGCATATTCTCCATCTCGCTCTTGCAAAAACTTGTGAAGGTGTTACAGCAAGAAGTCAGAAAATAAGTATAACCTGTTGCGATATGGTTTTTCTGGGCAGCCACACACGACCGTAGCTTAATGAACTGTAGAGTAATTCAACATTTTAGTTTCCTGTTAGGTAGTTTGTAGGTAATTTGGCTACGGCCTATTTCTGTCACAGACTATGAGAACTTTTCAAGCTTAAATATGGCTACTTCGCAAAACTGTCGAGATAAACAGCTAACAATGTACTATAGTATCCAAAGTCTGCCTAGCCTTGCCCCAATTATGTTAAGGTCGGCTAGGCCTCTTGTCTCATCGGATGCAGCCGATTAATAGTATTTTACATGGAGCGACTGCCTATCTACCTATCTCGAAGAATAGAGCTTCAAATGTTCATAAATTCAAGTTGCATAATTTCTTACGAAGAATCTACAATTTAAATATAAAAACTAGCAGCGCTCCGCGGTTTCACTCGCATAAGTTTCGATCTCGTATCGGGATTAAAGGTACCGCAAAACGGTACTTTGACTTCCAGGGTTACTTTGACAGATTTTGGAGCTACTTTGACAGAGCGCCAAAATCGGTTTTCACGTGTGCTCAGCAAGTGTGCGTGACCTCGAGTAATATTGCGCGAGGCGCGGGGCGTGGGGAACGCGTCATAGCGTTGTGATCGGCCTGGTCAAAGTAGCCCCGCCTGTTCAAAGTAGCCCCGTTTTACTGTATCCTATGGATTAATGCCGGTTCTTAGACAGGCATGCCAGACTTGGTCTCTCAAAAAGTCACTTTTAAATAAAATAAGAAGGAGTCAAAGAGAAATAAAACGGAGCTACATGAACATCATATTGAAAGATAGAGTCAGAAGTTCACTCATAAGAAAAAGAACAAAGGCGCGGGATGCGGTCAAACAGGTCCTGACACTGAAATGGTCATGTCGAATTCAAAGAGCTATGGATGAAAGATGGTCACAAATAATTTCAAATTAATACCTATTAATTAAAAAAGGAGGAAGGGTAGACATTTTAAAAGATGGAGTGACGACATCGTATGAATAGCCGGAAACTTATGGCCCAGATGGGTAAAGGATAGAACCACCTGGAGCGGTTTGGAGGAGACTTTCACCGCAAAAGGCGGCCGTTACACCTGCCGTTTTTGCGTGAGTGAGTAAACATACAAACTTTCCCATTTATAATATTAAAAGGATTTACTTCTCGAAGCTCGAAAGCGAAAGTAGGTCACACAAACACCGCAACACGAAATAATTAATGTAAAAGTAATAAAAAAAAAACTTTAGAAATCTCTTGACTGAAACTATGTTCGCATAAAATGTAACGAGCACATTTTCCCATGGTTTCCATATCGTGATTAGTTTCTCGGCTCCTATTTATGTGTAAAAAAAACCTTATATTTCTTACGAAAAAGAATACATAGGTAGGTAACATGCCTATTTATAAATTAAGTACAGTTTCTTGAATTCTATAAAGTTAAACGTATGTATTTTAAATTAAACCCCTCATTAATTTGAAAGAGACGGCCTCTTCTAGAGATTTCAATTCCTCGCTGTCATTGGCTGTATTCATCCGCTGTTCGGCAGCCACTATAATGACAATAAGAAAACCTAAACACAAGGTTTCATTCACTCGCTTCAATTGCCCTCTAGCCGCCGTCGCCCTTTTCGCCTCAAAGGCCCGAATCAGATCGAAATTACCAAAGTATGAAGAAACACCCATATCGAAATTGCAAACAGTATTCCCCGGCCCAAAATATATTTTAAAAAAAGAGTGCTAAGTTTTTTAAACCAAGAAAACCAAAGAATTCTTCACTACGAAATGAACATGTTAGTATCCAATACATGTAAGTTAAAAGTAACGATAAAGGCGAACCCGTAAGTAAAGCATCGAGTCCACAAACACTACTCAGTAGTACTAAATCGAAATACCCTAGAATAAAATTGCAATAACAGCCTGTAAGTACAAAAAATCTTTCCAAGACTAGCAGAAATAACATACCTAACTTGATTACCCGCCTCGAGCTGCCGGAGGCGAGCAAACGATAATTTTAATAGATAATTTCACAAGGCAATTTAGTTAGGTACACGTTTTTCCAGAGCCGTTTTTTTTCTGAATAAAAATTCAAATCTACAAACGCGTGTGATCTGGAAAAAATAATTAATGATTCTTTTAAAGGAAAATATTTAGTCGTTAGTTCTTAATTTGCCCCACAGGGCAAATGTAACCTTCATATTATATAAACAATTAAATTTCCGTATTTCAAAACTAATTAACTTTGAATAAAACCAGACAATACTTTAAATTAGTTTGTAAATATTTCTTTCTTTTCTTTTCTCAGAGGATTACGTTATTATACGTTTTTTTTTTTTTAATTATGCTTACTAAATAACTTTTTTAGATACGTTTTTCTATTTGTTCGATGGACAGATACAATCATGTTGACCTGTGTTGTTGTTAGCTTTGTAATGAAAGTCCTAAAACAAAAAGTAGGTCTTATTAGCAACAGGATATAGATACCTGTACCGTAGGTCCAACCTAGGGTAATTCAACGGAGTAACGAGTTGAGAACTTATGAAGGCGAAGTTCCGATGACACGTGTATTAACTTATCTACAACAAGTCGGAATAACTTAGTACTACAATGTTATCCCTAATATAAATAGTTATAAAGTTGTACTGTCTACTAATTTATCTATTCAAGACTGATGGTGCGCGTCTGGTAAGTAGATCGGATTACATCTTAGAATGGCCACTGAACAGTAGTGCAACTATCTATGGACACAAGACACACGTCATAGAATACGTGTGTAGCAACAAGTTCCTACTCGTAAAAGGAAATATTACAACGTTACACGAAAGAGACGCGATGTCTGTAAATGCACATGAAAAAGAAATAATAAAAAGTTATTTTCTGTGATGTCTTAAGATTTCGTAGACGTCCGTAACACCTTGCTACGCCAAGCCGTAGCAGTGTTTTTCATTTAGATGCTTTTGTATTCGAATTACAAATGTATTTAGTTTTAACCTGTGATGATTACATTTCGTAACACTTCATTTCCTAGTAATCGAAAAGGTATCCTACTACTGATATATAAAGGATACATCAACATTTTGTAGTTTTAATAATTTTGTAATGTCTACATTTCGTAGACGTTCGTAGCACCTTACTACGGCAAATCGTAGCAATGTTTTTGGTTTTATATTCGAACTTCAGATAAATGTATGAGATGCGCTTCATTTTGTATTTCAATGATTTTGTGATGTTTACATGTGATGCACAAAACGTTGTAGTTCCAATCTGTGATGTCTACATGTCTAGAAGTTAGTGCTCCTTGCTACGGACCTTGCTACGGTAAGTCATGCGCAATGCTTTTTAACCGACTTTAAACAAAGGAGGAGATTATGCATTCAGCAAGTTTTTCTTTTGTTCGGGTAGATGTTTTTATATTCGAACTTAAATGAATCGTGTGATGCACAAAATTGTGGAGTTTTAATCTGCGACGGCCATCCCGAAGACGTCTGCAGCATCATGCTACGGATCTTACTACGCAAATCGTAAAAATCTTTTTTTAAATAAAGATGGTTATATATTTTGCATCCGTGATGATATTATGAAATGGTACATTTTATAAAATTCGGTTTTCGTAATGTTAGAAGAAAGTTTAAAGTTTTAATTACCGCTCATTGGTAGGTAGAATGAGGACTTACATTAATTAATTACTACACATTATTGCACAGTATTAAATTAATATTTTAGTTTTGAGAAGTATATCATTCGATATGCTAGTTCTTGCACTCCACTGAAGTATTCAGCTCCGCTCTTGGACTGAAAAATGCAAAGCTGACAACTACTGTCGTAGCAGCTATTATCATTCTCGCGACTCTAATTAAACTTATGGAACTTTCGAAAACCACTGAGCCTTTAATTCTTTAATAACGAGAAAATTACATCCAGTGTTCGTTTTCAATTATGGAACCTTAAGAATTCAATTGAAAACGTATTTCCTTAATAGAGGGGAGGTTGATAATAATAGTGTGTAGGTCGATCTTGCTTGCGGCTCCAATATAATGAACATTGTTTGCAGAACGAACATTCCGGGCACAGACAAAGAAAAACTTTAACGGGTATTCTAAGAATTATATTAAGCAGCTTACAATTTTCAGCGAAATTAATTATGAAAATAATAACAATTTTACTCAAAGCATTTTCAAGGAATATAAAGTTCTTCGCTTTGTTTTTTTCAGCGAAAATGCTTCCTGTTGTTGTCTTCAAGAAACGAAATGTTTCTTTTGTACTTGTCTGCAAAGAAAGCGTTTCATTGCTTATAACTATTAAAATAGTTCATAAAAATAATTCTGTAAACGCAGAACGAGTGCGTAACGATACGGCTTTATTCCCAATAAAGCCACGATCGGTATAGCGTGCTATGTTGATCACTAAACTCAAGGCGGTATTATTCACGCGAGCCGCAGGCGAGCGCAATAAGGAAGCCGAGAGTATAATGATCAATGCACACGCGTATCATACGACGTTTTTCAACACACTTGCGAGGAAAAAAACAGACTTGTATTGTTAAATATTAAGTTGTATGGAAAATGGCGGGCTGGGTTTGTTATCTTTTCTTTATCTTTTCCATAAGAGATTTGTTCTTATGGAACAAATCTAACTTAGAAAGATGTACCTATTAATGATTCTAATGATTATAATTCTGTAAATACGTACTTTTTATAGTCGCGATTGTCGCGAATCATATTTTGGTCAAGATACAACCTGACACTGACTTGAAAATTGCAAAAAACGTAAGAAAAATTCAATTTCGCGGGCTACAACTGCGCATTAATCTTAAGGTAAATACATTTTAGTTAATTTTGGGACCAAAGACAATTCAGTTTATTAAAAAAAAAATGGCGCGCGGATTCCTTTTGGCATGAAGTATCTTTGAAGAGATTAAAAAAAAAACGCACATCTCCGACCTCCGACTAGTAAATTAAATAGCTGTGGCATTATAGCACTAGTGCCGTAACGTAAAGAAAAAGCACGCGTTTTTAATACACTGCATTATGGACCTAAAAGTGGTTCATTAAGAGTCATTTTACGAGCAAGTGTGTTGAAAAAAGTAGTACCTAGTTATCGACAAAGTAATTAATAATATTGGTCTGGATCCCTTTGGGGAACCAGACCAAAGGGATCCAGGGAGGCAGGTATATTTTAATGAACTATTTGCTATAAGCTGTAAACTGCCGCTACCGGTCGTCCTACCATAATCCCCCTTTCTTGATCATCGCAGGAACAGTGTGTGTACCTATTTATAGCGTTTGTCGCCATCATTTGAAGAAGGGAAATTAAATGTGGATGTCGGAAAGCAATTCAATTTATTTATTCAATAACAATTTTTACATCGTTTCTGAATTTCTATAACTAAATATATAAGAAACATCATGCATCCTTACAATTATCCAAATTACATAAAAATCAGAATAATAATAAAAATAATAAGTTTACTTATGTCGTACATAAGTCAATTCATAGAGTTCAATAAATTTTTAAATTATGTTACTTTCGACTTTTGTATTAATTTATAATTCATCAATGGAATATAGACACTTATTTAACAAGAACCGTTCAAGCTTATTCTGAAACCCACTTGTATATACTAGGCTTTTTATTTCTGTCGGCAGTTTATTGAACTTTTTTAATGACTTGTGGCAAGCGCTATGCTTTACAACGTTCAGGTGAGGCACTTGCTTCATCTGGAGATCTTTCCTTTTTGTACTCTCCCTTTTTTGCCATTCATCTTCAGTCTCATATTCAAAGATATACTTTGATAAGTTACCAAGGAAGACCAACATGTAGAAGCTTGGGAAAATGCAATGCTGAACTGTTCTGCGGCGTGCCTCCACTGCCAAGGGAAATGCCTCAACGGCGTGTCTGTTGACGAAGACGATGGTGAAGACGACGTAGCCATCCACTGAAGATGAGGGTGCCTTGGTAAAAGAACCCTTGTCAGGACCCTCACGGCCTAAACGGATGAAGACTTAAATGGTATATCCATACTAATAATATAAATGCAAAAATTTGTCTGTCTGTCTGTCTGTTACCTCTTGACGCTTAAACCGCTAAACCGATTTAGATGAAATTTAGTAGGTAGATAGATTATGACCTGAATTAACATATAGGCTACTTTTTATCCTGAATTATCGCGAACGAAGTAGCAGGCAACAGCTAGTGTTAGATAAAAGTAGTTTTTTTTCAGAAATTTTCACTTTTCTAGAACGTGTAGTTCGAAAATGGGTAGCAATTCGGAAAAAGTGTATAAGATAAAAGTTGTAGAAAATTTTATTAGCTTTCATTACATAGAAAATATGTTTTCTCTACGACGCACCGTTTTAAAGATGTTAGCGAAAAAGTCAAAAGTGGAAACTTTTATCCCCCAGCCCCCTATTCCGGCTCACCTCCTAGACGCGGGGACTATTAGTATGTTTACTCCCTAAGTACCCTGAATAACTTTCTGAAGAAATCGCTTAGGTCCCAGCTCACGCACTCTACACCTCCTTTTGGGTTATTCGTTGAGTGGACTAACGTGTTAATTTGGAAATGGCTGAGGCGCATGGTGCAGAAAAATTCCGATCACGCGGGTGGACGGTGGAGTGGATAACAGTAAATTATAATCTCCTTTCTATAATTTTTATTGTAAACCACCCGAGATTTTATATTATAAATTCGGGGTATATAAGAGTTTAAAAATAAAATATGTTGAATTCTATCATAATGAATATAATAACTAAGTAGGTCATCTTTACTATGGACTCTTTCGAATAACTAAGTAGGTTTTGTTTTTTATTTACACTTTGACCTACTTAACTCTTTTTATGACGGGTTACAACCACAGCGTCATTGAAACAAGAAAACATCTAAATTCGGTCGCGCCCTATATATGCTTTTAAAATAATACTGAAAAAAACTAGTTTTCTCATTATATGGGAATGAGGTTTGAAATATTCGCTACACGGAGATTTCAAAGCGGACCGAGCCATTCAACAAAATTAAAAATATATATATTACTTACAGAGTCACAGTCAATGGCTAGACTCTACTTTCCAGTAATATAATATAATAGTTAAGTATTCCGTGTTCATTGTTTTCTATGAAATCAACTAACATAATTGACAACATTTCAAACCTGACACGACCTTAAAACAAAAATACTATTTCTTTATTTTCGTATCCTGAGTTCAAATATATTTTTATTTTATTTTTTTATTTCTAAATTTCTGAGAAAAAAAATAAAAATCAAAAAACATGTGATGACGTCACATAAACGGCGGAATGAGGTAGTTACCTTTGCGCATTCCAATGTCTTTGATTGAAAACATTATATCAAACAAGACATGTCAATGTCACCTAAGAAGTGTAACTAGAAAACAACTAAAAAACTGTATTGAATTCAACAATATTTTTTCCTATCAACTCGACACGCTGCTTACTGTTAATATTACCAATTTTTGATTGATATTTCGCCAATAAAATGGATCCCAATGAAAAATATACGCCAATGACGGAACCAAAACAACGACTGAGACAAGTGACATCTAACAGTTTTTTTGACGGGTCACAATAAAGCAAAGGTAATATCGCCATTCTACCGTCATCTGGCACTTACGTCTTTTTAGAATACACCGAATTTCAAAGTTAAAATTATGAATGAAAAGTACATAATTTCGAAAAACTAAAAAATATGGGTGCCCTAGATTTGAATTTACTTTTATATAACGTAATAATACATGCAGGTTAAAAATATGAAATGTTGTCAATTATGGGATACCTACTCAGAACTCAAAGTATTGAGATTAGTGATCTGACTTTCCTTTCACACACGTGGCTACATGTACCAATCTACCTACTTCAGTTTGGCGTGACTATTATCAGAAAATAATAAACCAGCTACAATTGCCAACGCGACGTTATTTCAGCCATCAGTGTCATAGGTAATTTAAAGAGCATTGCAGGGGTAGGGGAACACGCCGAACTTTTCATCGCGTACGTGTTTCGGCAGATGTGTTGCTAAACTTAGGTAAAGTCCCAACCCGTTAGTGCTCGCTTGTACAGTTTGCAAAATAGGCCGACTGAAAATAGGTCGAAACAGGTTGCTAAGCCTTCTAGCTGACACCTTCGTCTGTGAGCGCGAGCAGGGTTGAAAGTGTTCCTTTATTGATTCAGACGTGGTACACCATGAAAAAATCAGATCTATTATATAAATATATCTGTACATACTCAGAAAGATTGGCAAAAATTAAAAAAAAAAAAATTCTATAGGTAAATATTTTTTATTACATCTTTTCAAAGTACTCTCCACTAGCCTCTATACAAAGTTTCATGCGTCTGAACCAGTTTTCGAAACAGTTTTTCTAGTCCGCCGCAGACACCTCGTTTACAGCCTGCTCGAACGCTGACAGCGCATCTTCCGGCGACGAAAATTGTATCCCTTTGAGCTGATTTTTATTTTCGGGAATAAAAAGAAGTCACATGTTGCTAGGTCAGGGCTGTAAGGAGTGGGCACGCCACAATTGCGGCGATAAGTCCCCTCTTTGAGGAGTGGCTGGAGAGGCGTCACGGCGTCCTCACCTTTCACCTGACGTAGGTCCTCACCGGACATGGCTGCTTCGGGAGTTCCTGTTTCGGATAAGGCGGGAGGAAACGCCCGGGTGTCACCATTGTGTGGATCGCCCGGAAGACACGGTGGAGCATACGGTGGAGGCCTGTCCAGCTTGGGCAGAGCACCGCCGCGTCCTCACGGCGGCGATCGGCGGCGGCGATCGGCGGCGGCGATCTCTCGCGTCCGGCCCTGATCCAGGCCATGGTACGGAGCGAGAGTACATGGGAAGCCGTTGCCTCCTTCTGCGAAGCAGTAATGCTCGCGAACGAGGAGGCGGAGCACGTGAGGGAAAGGCAATCTTGGCGCCCTCGCGCCCCTAGTCGCCGCACGAGACGCCCTGGGCGTCGGGAATCGATAGCCGATTCCCGGCCACCGTAGGCGCGGGCTTGCGAACGGCGAGCAATGGGCAGCTCGCCGTCCGGTAAGGACCAGGCCTGGGTCGACGGCGCGTTGTGTTCCACGCGCGCCTCAAAGAAATGTCAGCACTAACTGACGGGGTCTACCAGGACCAAAGCCTGCCGGGGTCGCGGGTTGTTCGAAAGAGATACCGTGGCCCCTGGCACAGGCAACTGAAGGAACACGGGTGGGTTTTAGTCAGTAAAAGTCTGACACGCCCTCTCGCTCCGTCCAGAGCGGGAGAAGTTATTTGATGATTTAACACCCAAAAAAAAAAAAAGGGTTGTAAGGAGGAGGACCCAGGAGTTTGACCTGCGTGCTGTCCAGAAAGTCCCTCGTTTTGAGCGCGCTGTGCGAAGGTGCGTTGTCGTGGTGGAGCAGTAGCCCGCGGAGCCCGGTGTTTTGTCGCTTGTTGCTCACAACAAAGAAAACTTCTGCCAAGCATTTGGTAGTATACCATTTAGTGTTGATGGTTCTTTGGTTCCGTAATGGAATTGACACCAAGTATCAAAATCAAAATCTTCCCCGCGCTTCTAGATCGCTTCACTATGATAGGCGTTGATTTGTTTTTAAACACCCAAACCGTCTACTAGCGCTTCCTTTCTGGATCGTATTGATAAATCCAAGACTTTATCACCTGTAATGATGTCGTAAACACGCCGAGACGAGCCTGCTTCAAATTTGTTTATCATATCACGGCACCATTCTACCCGGGCCTGCTTCTAAGCATCGGTGAGGTTGTGCGGCACCCAGCGTGAAACTATCCGCCTCACGCGAAGATGCACGTGTAGAATTTCGTGAAGGCTTCCCGATCCAACCTGCAGTACTTGTATGTGCTGAATCTCTTGATACGTAACTCGCCTATTGTCTTGGAATAAATTTTTCACTGCTACTCGTAGCACGTTTTCTTCCTTAATAGCCGTCAAAGGGCGAACACTTTTTTCTTCATCCCCCAAAGTTAGTCGACCACGCTTGAATTCGTTATACTAACGATACACGGTTGCCTTAGAAGGGCCTTCATCCATGAATGCACTTTGAAGTCTATCGTACGATTCGTCCGGTTTCAGGCGACACTTGAAATCGTAAAAAATCATAGCGCGAAAATGTTCCCGGCTCAGATCCATTTTTTAATGAGACAAGATTATTTAAATTAGCTCGCAAACAATGTACAGGGAAATTTGAAATTGGAACGTACCTATTTTACTTATAAATAATCATATTTTCAAAATAGATTATAACTGGCCAGTCTCTCATACATAAAAACTTTTATTCGCAATACTTTCTGAGTGGCCTGGTAGTAGCAAATGTACTCATCTTACTGCTAGGCAAAGACAATAAAAATCTTCGGCATCCAAATAAATCACTGGCTACGTGTTTAAATTTAATTTGAAACATTCAAACTACTTTATCTATAATCTAAAAAGTGAAGTGGTATAGCAACACAAAGCTTATCATAAAATTAGAAGTCAGAACTGTCAGAATCAGAAGTCTGCAATAGTGGAGCCAATACTAATAAAACTTCAAGAAATATAAAAAGCTGGGGCAATAAATATTTTAAACGGCGCGGCTCTAGATTCCCTTCAAGTAGTAATTCTAATATTATTATTATCTGCCGGGTAGTGTACAAAGACTTCATAAACCCGTCTTTCTTTGTAGAGCGCCGTACAAAAGATCTTCCAACAAAAGAGGCGAACGTGCTTATGGTTAAGGTATATTTAAAAGCCAAGTGGCTGTCCTAGAATAAACAAAGTTTATATTTTACTCCACTTTCCGTGCTGGTAATGGATACATTAGATATAAATGCAATAGAATCATGTAGGCAATATTTAAATGAAAGCATTTTCCTTGTAGTTTGCAACCCCCACCTGTTGAAGGCGGAGCTCGCTTCTATAGGCTAAAAGAACCTACTATTAAGTTCAAGAAGCTACCATTAGTACTTGACATACATAAGATACCTAGAATGTTATAAAATTAAACTATTTTACGATGAATGAAGTAAATACTTTCCATTAGTTAATAAAGAATCACTTTGAACAGATTAAAACAATTTGACTGGCACGCTATTATTTTATTAAGTGGTTTCACTAATGTAGACATTGTCGTATTTTGTGAAAACCTTTTCGGATTGGAGGGTTCTCAACATATGTATTTTTTTATTAAATTACTCAGGTAGGTAGGTACTTGTAAATATAATTTGTCAACCCCAAAAATAACAATCTGATTTAATATTTAAATGAAAAGTGTAATAATCAATCAAATTCTATTAAATCACACACACCAAAGCTGATTAGAATTTTTAAATCTCTAACAATAAATATAGGGAATAGCTGGACGAGATAAACAAGCGATAATAATCATGATAAAGCGAGCGTGTACACATACATTTATGAGCACCCTTCATCATGAACGCCATCGAAAGGAGGCAGACAGTTTCCAATTTAAACTATAACTACAATAATTAGCTTTAACAGGTGAAACTATTGGAAACAGACTCTATTCCAAGCAGCACACGAATTGTAATTGAAAGGATAACGCGAGATGGGCTGCACGCGCTCCAACAGTTGTTCCACAAGGGATTAAGTAGTCGTTCGAAGTACTGAAGTTACGGCGTTTCGTTCATGGTGATAAGAAGTTTTGATGTGGGCGGGGTATCGATCGGCGCCGAGCGAGTGCGCGACCACAACTCCTGGCAGTCAACAGAAAGCACGCTGGCAGCAGAGACTCGGAGAGTATTATCAGTCGAGACCTGACGCGGGATGCACACGCTCATCTTGCTGTTGTTAGCGGCCGCCGCCGCGTGCGCTGTCCCTCGCCCTCTCGGTAAGTTGACAACTATGTGCTCACTTAAACTTACAATATGCTAATTAATGTCTAATTATACAAGCATTATTTATCTAACGCTGATAAGCATTTCCCGAATACTTTTGTGTTACAGCCGCGAATTATACGTGTAATCATTGTCTGTAATATATTTAAATTATTATGCTTTTTCAGTAATTACAATATTACCCCCGTAGACACCTGTTAGGTACATGTTGCGCTCTTTTGTATTTTTTTCTAAATGTTTTGTGTGTTGTACCCATTTAAAAATTAACATGTAGTTATAGCGTCGCCGTTTAGTTAGAAATATTTGTAAGTTGGTGTTAGTGTGTGAAGTGTTCAGTGTTTAGATTATTTGTCACGAGCTAGTCGTAAGCTTGTTGGTTGCAAAAAGTCGGCTTCCATTTTTAGAGCTCAGTTTACATGTTTTGTCAAACCTAAGTTGATGTTGTGGATAACGTTTGCAAAAGCCTCGTGTAGGTTTTCGCAAGCGTTTCGAATTCAGTAGTTAGATAAAACATAAAGTAAAGGAACTTCAAATATTATTTGATGTTCGCTTATTTTCACAAACTTAGTTAGAATTATTAGGGAATTGTGACGTGCGACATCTGTTGCAATGTTTTACAACAATGATAAACACGCTGTCCCGACTTCCTGGCCGTAGCAGTAGTTTTAGATAAATGTTACTTAGATTGTTGTGATTAGTTAGATATTTTGGTGTAATTTGTTTGACTTTTGTTTAATTTGTTAGATATTCTGTTTCCTATGTTTTTTTTTATTATTTACTTTCGTCGGTACGTTTATTATTTATTGATGAAAATGTATACTTCAAAGTTTATATTTTCTATCAATAGCCGTAGGTAACTAGTGAGCGAATATGTAAACTTTAAAGTTTATATCATAAATAAGTAATAAATAATAAATTGCAGAGCTAAACATGAAGATTGAAAAAAATAAATGAAACAAAATCTTCAACATAACAAGAGAGGAGATGTCTCGTTACATATTCTGTCAACTTAGAACTGACCTACTTACTACTGCTAATACTTAGTGATATTTTAAAAACCCATATAAACTTGAAAAGTTGGCTAAGAAAAATCATAACTATTTAAAAATCTTTGCCTGACTGAATCAGCAGCCATAATACTATTTTACAGTTTTGAACAATAAAATAAAAACTGTATTCAACCTAAGGATTTATATAATGGGTTTTTTACCGGTTGTTCCCCATAAGACCTACATTTTGAAGCCTTGCAAAAAGAATAATTATGAAAACAGGGTCGACTTCCGTTGTAGCTATTTTCAAGAAGTATTTCACAAAAATCGCCTGTCAATTACAAGACACACCGGTGCGATAGTTTGCGAACACAAAAAGAGCAATTAATGTTTAAAATGAAGGTTTTCAATAAAATACAGTAAAATACCACACATTAAAACTTAGTGACAACCAAAAACCGCGCGTACAGTCAATGTTGAAGGAAAATCCTTTCAAAACATTCAGGTACACCTCTCTAAAGAAAGAGGTGTAATAAATCGGTCTTGTTTTGAAGAAACTTCAAGACTTTCGATACATTTGGGATGATTAGCATGACATGCGCATAGAACCTAAATTATTAAGTCTTTGAAACTTTGGAGACAGTGTCCTACGTTTAATGACCATAAAAAAGGAGTAACTAATCCATCAATTTATAAACAACACTTTCCAAAACAAAGTCAAAGACAAAAAAAATACGAATCCCTATAAAACATTTATTTCTGAAACAATTAGGTAAATGATAGCATTTAGCAGTATTACATTGCGATTAAAAAAAAACTCTCAAAACTGTTAAAAACCGTCATCCTATTTTGTCTGACTGAGAAAATGCGATTAACTAATAAGCTAACAACGTAAATTCTATAGTAGACCTAAACTTAGATTGTCAGATAATAGGTACAACCCGCACTGGGCCCATGTGGTGGATTACGGCCCACTCGCTCTCACAGAGAGGAGGCCTGTGTCCCAGCAGTGGGAACATTATAGGCTGATGATGATGATGAGGTACAAATAATTCTAATTAAAAACAACACAAATAACTAAACCACCTATAAAAAATTGCATTTTTACGAACCTAAATCTAAAAACCCAAATAAAAACATTTTGTGTCATGCCGATCATCCTAGAGTAAATACTTAAATCATTGTTGTCTAATTCATAGAAAAATATGTGGATAAGAAGTGGTAATGATTACAACTATGTGTAAATGTTAGTTATATGCAAGTAGTAGTTTCTGAACAGTTCGCGGCAACTCATAATACTGATGGGCACAAATGGAAACACTTTCCGGTATAAATTACCGCTAAATACGATTTGAGTTCGGTGAGACGTTTTAACGTGCAAAAGTGGTTAGCTCTCGCCACCACTAGTATTATATTATCTGTGCCACCACTTATTTATTTTGTCTCTGCAGTCTTAAACCTAGTGCCATATACTTTTCCTACAAGGGAGAATTCACTGAATTATGGCGTGATTTTGATACTGTTATTACATATGTCCAAATATTTACCACGCCGTCAAGATTTATTAGTGGCATACACGTATGTATACACATATGTACTGCCTATTCCCGTACGGCTAATCAAACACATTCTAATGTTTGCAAGGGCACATAAAAATATAAATTAATCAATCCTTTGGTAAGATAAGACTGGATAAGTGGGAGAGAAGTGCAGAACATAATCTCACTGAATGAAACGAGCACGATAATACTGTGTAATTTTATCCTTCGTTCAGGATCTAAAGTACCGCTGTAATTGGTTCTATGAAGAAAATGCAAAGTAATAAGAAGGGATTCCATCTAAATCCATTGAAATCTTTTTTGCCTGTAAGCAGAAGTATAGGTAATATTGCAAAAAGTGGGGTGCTGGACTTGAATTCAATAAATAAATGATTTCATCCAAGAGTTGGCAAGACTAAGGTGGTATTACATCGAAATACCTATTCCTAAAGCTCAAAGAAATATTAAAAAAAAAAAAGAAAATCATTCGGGTGCCGGCCACAGAGAGCAATATAAGGTACCAAAAATATTCGGTAAACTTAAAACTCATGTTGTAGAAGCCAAATTGCGTCTACAATATGAGTTTTAAGCTTACCCTATGAGGTAACAGCGTAAGTGTATATATACACTCACGCTGTAAGTATATGTATATGTACACAGAAGATAACATTATATTATAGACATACATTCAACAGGTTAATATTGTAATACATAGATATAATTTAATTTATTAATATATAATAAGTTATGTAGGTACACATTATTTTTTCTATGTTTTATATTCGTGATTTAATAATTAGAACGTATTCTTTTTTGTATTTATGTCTTTTTTCGTCTTATAATAATTTCCATAGAAAACATTTCATGTAGGTATTTACACAAAATTCCAAATATGCACGCTCAAGTAATTCACTTAGTATATGTAATTAATTAGTATATAAGTAAATTATATTTATTGAAGTAGTCACAAGGTACTTATACAAAAGCTTATTTCTTCCAAGCATCTTCTTCTTTCTTTCTTTTTTACTCTTTTTCATAATTTGTATAAGGTAGGAACTGTATTATATAGAATTAGTATCAAGTTTTTTTTTCTTATTTATTTGAAGGCGTTAAAAACTATAGGTTTCACCTAGATACCTATATAGTTTCACCGTACCCGTCGGTCCATGTATTTGTCGGTTACTCGTAGTTGACTTTAAAGTCCAATGAAAGTATGGTTTGGCCGGCATAACATTTATTATATTATGGCATATAAATTTATAACATCTTCGAAGTATGTTACCTACGTATCACTCAGATATTTTATTTAAAAGTAAGGAAACCTTTGGTTGGTTTGTTATCTTCATCTTTAAATTACACAGAGTACAGGCACATTAAAAATGCCGTAGAAAAACAAAGCCAAACGAACAAAATCAGCGTGATCAATGGAATCGGAACAAACTTTCAAAGTCACGTTACATTTCCTGAATTAAAAAACACGTGACTTTGCCGATTACCCGGTTCGCTCCTACCTTATTCAAAATATTGTTACGGTGGTAAATAACACTGAAAAGTTTGTAATAGATATCAAGTAGGTACTCATAATAGAGGTTTTTCGAGGAAACATGCCTTGGATTATACTGGATTTAAGCTTTGAAATAATAGAGAAGTGAAAATGTTTTCTTTTACCACAATCTAAATGTATAGCGAAGTATGGAAGAAGTAGACGTCATGATCATAATCATAATTATTTATTTATTTGCGAATATGGGTACATGTTACGCTGACTCTAAATAAATTGAGATGCAAGAGAATGAGGATTCTAAAACGATAATAGGTCGACTAGAAAGTCTTGATTAATGCTGAATTCAGGCAAATGAGGCATTAATAACTGACAGATACAAGAATTTTGAAAGAGATAAGTTAAAACGGCTTCTTTTAATGCTACTGGATTTAAAAGCGGGGATAAAATCAGTACTTATGCGATTTATGAATGACAAGTGGTCTCACCTAAGTACTTACAAACTTTATAAAGCTGCACGGTAGGTACTTTATGGTAGACGTGTGAATTGTGGACGGTGTAGGTGTCTATGAAAAAATGCAGAGATTTAGGAAAGTGACAAGGATAACTAAAAAAAAGACATCATAAGAAAACCTGAACGAATACGCCGTTGGTGTAAGCGGGGTGATAAATGTCAGTAAGACCATAAACAGACTGATTAACCTAGTACCTAGCTAAAACTTAAGTGAGAAACACAGGAATCTAGTTAATCTACTCTATTCCATTGTTTCCGTGTCCCAGTGTTTGTGTTTCAATGTAATCCGGTCTCTAGTAGTTCAATACAATTACAAGATAGATAGAGAGATAAAACGTTTATTGAGTGCAACAAAAGACCATTATACAGGCATTAAGAAAACATCAAAAAAGGTGAAAAAAACAAAGATTAAAAAAAAAAAATTGACCCATAGACACCTCATATGACATTTATAACGGTCGATCACTACTAGGCGATATGTGTCTCATGGTTGCACTAAAGAGTCCAGCTCAGCATATGCCAGGTACAATACCTGAGGCTGGTATTCTGCTGCATCCCGTTAGTGACACACGGATGTCGAGAAGACACATCCGAGTTTCAACAAAATTTTACCTACAACAAACATTCAGAATCTTTGGATACTCTCTGAAGTATCAAAAGTCAACATAAACCAATGATATACAAGCTGGCCGTTAATAATGCAAATATAGCAGAATGAACAAAACACTCTTAACTAAAAGGCCATTCGTCTTAATTATAAAAGTGCAGTTACCATTACAGGTGGCGATCCATTATTGTGACAATTATAAACATTATTACATTTCATTCGCCACATTAATTACCTGCCTCGGAGCCAATTCCTACTAATATTATAAATGCGAAAGTTTGAGAGGATGGATGGATGTTTGTTACTCTTTCACGCAAAAACTTCTGAACGGATTATGATGAAACTTGACAATAATATAGCTTATACATCAGAATAACTCATAGGATAATTTTTATCCCGATATTGCTACGGGGTCGATACTTATGCAGGTGAAACCGCGGGGCGCAGCTAGTACAACCATCAATCCAAAAGGATGATTGAGTTTCATGAACGCCAAGCGCGATGCTCGGCCGCTTGCCCGGCTGTTCCGCACGTCACATTATACCACTGCAAAATGTAGCTGTGTAATTACATTACAATGTTCAGAGTTCCATGCATAATGTATCGTAGAACTATTGGAGTGCAACATGATTATCTGATCTTACAATAGAGAAAACGTGCTAGTGTGAGAGAGATGTCGGAGGCTAGCTTGTAAAAGATTTCTCGATTTGAATGTGAGTTGGTAGAGGTTTGTATCCAATGACTTAGTAAAACACTAACCTGCATTGGGTCCGCGTGCTGCGGCCTATTCCTTCTCATAGAGGGGGGCTGAGTTCTAGCAATGAGAACATTCAAGGCGTAGGTTTTAAGGTGAACAAGTAAAGAATTGATACTCCAATTCTGAAGTCCAAGTAAAGAAATAATCAGTCTACAACAGTCCGCTCTCTTAGCTCTGAAACAGTGGATGCAAAAGAAAACCCAGTTATTTATTGAAAATGTCCAGCTATATTGAGGTAACTTGTGGTGAAGTGTATTTTAGCATATTCAAGCAGAATGATGACGGACACTGTATAAGTATCTTATAAATAGGTACTGTGCGTTATAAGACAATGCACAGTACTGCGCTAATATTAAGTAAGAGATTTTCCAGCTACAAAATCGATTTATAGATATCGTTAAAACTTCCATCCGAAAACACATGACGATGAAAATATCACCATCATGCAAAGGGGGAAGGCGCAAGAAAAGTTTAATTGCTCATATAGATATTATTTTGTAGACGTAACCAGGAATTATGGGTTGAAATAATAACTGGTCACAAAGTATGCAAGTGTCGTCACTGTTTCGTCAGTCGCAAAAGTGACAGCTGTGATCGTAAAATCCCAGGTTCTATTTCCAGGTCGAAAAAAATACTACTGGGATTTACTGATAGAAAATTTCCAACCATACCCGTAAAACCGTAAAAGGCTCACTGCATTCTTTAGCGGGGGTAAGGCGCGATGGTACCTATGCAGGTAGCATTACATAAAGTAGCTAAGTACACGAAAGCTGTATCTGACTTGTGCTATGCCTGATATTTAGCCCAGAATTCACGTGATCTTGGAAGGTATCTCATAGTTTATCTTACACCGAGCAAAGGTGGGGGAGTTTGTTATAAATTGGGCCAAATAGTTTATTTCGTCATCCTGGTTTCGCAAGAAGGCTTCATAGTTTCCGAACAACAATGTAATATCACATTTTCATGACATGGACATATTTGGAATTCCAACTTGGCTTTCTGAACAACTTTTATGTAAAGGTTCTTGAGTCTGGCTAGTAGGTATGTGAACAACGATTGGAGTAAACCGTCTTCGTCTGAAACCTAATTAATGACATCAATGACAGAATAGCTTATTATTGTGTGTTTTATACCTACATGTCATGTAGGTATAAAACACATAATAGCTTATATAAGAAATAAATATACGAGACGGTATTAGGTAAAGGTAAGGTAAGTTATAGATCTAGCGCGTCTTCTATATGGTCAGCAAAATAAGTACTAAGTTAAGTATTTAGCTTTAGCACACAATTTTCTTAATCCTGGTTACGTCAATTCCATGCTTGTAAGAACCGGTTTTTATTGTGTCGTGACGACTGATAGTCGTCCTGTTAAATAAAGAGCTGTTTACCATTACTATTAGAAATTATAATACAATTTGATTTATTTTCCGTCCTCACTTCACAATGAAAACCGCTAACACATACTTTTAGTAGGTAAATAGGTAAGGCGAGGTTGATCTCTCTACTGCTCAAAGCGAACTGTCAATAAAGCGACTGACCTTTCTAAATCTTAGAATTTAGCTGAATGAAGTTGTTTTTTTCGTCATGTGAATAGTTAGCTGCATTATATAGTGACCACCCATCCTGTCCACCAATATCGGCGCGCACGTGCCCAGAGTGTTCATCTTCAAGAATTTTAGGACCGTCAGCTGCGCCATCACTGTCGCAGCTGCCGCACCGAATGGGGCGACAACCGAGACCATTTCGCAGCGACTACATCATGCCGCGGATGCTGATGCCCAACCAACTCTATGGGTATGAAGACAGCCCCCGCGCGGTCGCGCCTACTGAACAAGATTGGCTGAGCAAGGTACGTATTCAAATGGTCAAGTATATTAAATAAAAACACAAACAGAGTAAAAAGTAGTAGTGTAAGAGCGGTTTCGCACTACATCCGATCCGAATCCGAATTAAAGGTCCGACTTCAATCCGAATTGGGAATGTTCTAAATTCAGACGTGTAGAGTTCGGATCTAGTGCCCCTCATACTAATAGGACTATGGTTACTTTGGACCGAAATTTCTCGGATTCGGATTTCAAATGTAATGAGAGAAGGCAACATCAAAACAGAAAAGCACAAACACGGAAGTTCGGCGTTAGTCATGAGAATACCACAACAGTCTTATCTTTGACCGCAGTTTATTGTATGACATCACGTGGCCGCTGACGATAGGCAACGTTGCATCGTATACTACATCGTAACACAGCTCATTGTTGTCAGGTCACAATTACTCCACGCTCCGGCGAACGTGATCATGTTCAGTGATGAAACCGTATCAATGGGCTCGCTAGGGTTAACCCCGAGCGCAACGTTCTTTACAAACTTGAGGGGTGGATTATAAAGGGTTAACAAAAATTTCGAACAGGAAAATAGGGTGTTGTAATTAAATAACTTCTCATGCCAATCACATTTTTCATTTATCTCCTATCTAATAGGTTACCTCCTACCTAATATTAATTTTTCATTTAATTTTTTAGTTCTGTTATAGTAACCATAGTGGATATTATGTGTGTTTACATAATCCATACTATCCATACTAATATTATAAATTCAAAAGTAACTCTGTCTGTCTGTCTATCTGTCTGTCTGTCTGTATGTTACCTTTTCACGCCTAAACCACTGAACCAATTTACTTAGATGAAACTTGGTATAGAGATAGTTTAAGTCTCGGGGAAGGACATAGGATAGTTTTTATCCCGATATTCCCACGGGATCGACACTTATCCGGGTGAAACCGCGGGGCGCAGTTAGTCTGAAATAGTCGCAAAAAGGACAAGTGTTGAGGTATGACCATCTTGTCTTGCGACCTTTCCTTTCCCGTCATAGACGATAGCTTTTAAAATGATAGTTTACTTGCTTCTGCCCGCGGTTTCATCCCCGTGGGAGTCATAAATCATCCCACGGCAACGTGATACTAGGACAAAAATTTGCCTATACTAGCCCTTCCCCAGGATGCCATCTATCTCCTTACCAAATTTTTATCCAAATCCGTTCAGTCTGAACGGATTTGGATAAAATTTGGTAAGGAAAACTGAACGGTTCAGGTTACATGCACAAATGTTGAGTAATAATAAAACTAATATAAAATCTGCAACACTTTTCTTGCAACCTTTATCCAATAAATATCTTCCTCTTTGTGAGAAGAGGGCTTTGAGTTGTATTTCAATCTTGAAAGGTGTTAGAATAAGCTAAGTTTCTATTAGATCAGTTTATCTTTATAGCTATAAAATCACGCCACTCAAAGAGTGTGCAGTCGGTATTTTATGAAACTAATTGATTTTTCTCGGCTGGCAACTCGAACCGATACAGACTTTAGGCGAATTTGTGTATCAATTACCTTAGGATATGGACTTATTCAGCCTTATTTATAAAAATATCGCTAATCACTGATTAGCTACTGTTTAGCTTAGCATTTAATTAGCTCTTAATCAATGCTTAACTTTTCTTTATTTATAAACGCTAGCTAGCAGGTGATTAGTAGCGAAACGAAATAGAGGTGAAATTATGCGTTCGGTCATAATCAGAATAGTGGACTAAAATACTGATTTTTTAGAATAAACTTGTCAAAACTACGATTGGAATAAAAAATCAGATAAACTCGTAAATACTAACAATTATTCGAGTTACTTGAGATAGGTACCCTACAACTAAAATTGATACCTACGCGTAGTTAGTTCAGATATTAAGCTCGGTTAGTGCTCACTCAGGTATGAGACATCGCAATTTGCACCAACCTCACTAACCTAAAGCGAGTAGGTAACGTTCGCTTCAGGCATTTAGCACAATCATCATGCAATGCCCAGATTTTTTCTTATTGTCACGAATGAAATGATACCTACTTATTCATAATTTATTCTCACCACGGCAGTAAGCATAAATTCATAGCCACGTAATCTAATGAAGATAGAACCTCGTCATATGTGGCCACGGTTCTGTAATAGCTTTATCCTCGAAGTCTAGGAAATTTCTAGACTTGCAACTCAAGGTAGCTGCAAATGAGGGCTACGGAGGCCGATATGAGGTCAGGCAATAACGGATATCGATTGACTGACTATTTCAGGATTGAAACTTCAGTGATGACTGCAGTAAAAACTTAATACGAGGTACGATTTAATAAACACCAATAGTAAAACTAGGGTCAGTGGGTCGTCTTATAGATAGGTACAATGTTACATTGATGGTCTTATCACTGATAACGATGATTATCTACAAAACACCCTTTAGAAAACCTTTTCTAATTGAAATATCAAACTGATTACAGTATCTTTATAGAGAAAATTGGCACTTTTTATAGTTAAAGCACGGGAATCGCCGCCAATGTTGAAGGTTATAACAACATAACCTGTTTGCGCTTTACGGCGCATGCCGAAGGATGCCTCTAATTTATTCACTGAGTTAGTACTTATGTTATGTTAGCACAGTTTATAAAATAAGCTTTTAGCGAGCTTATGGTGTTAGGTCGCATGGTCTTTCAATAAACTAAGGAGTCCCTAATATCTCGAAATGACAGTCCAATGCGTTTCATTGACGTCCTCCCCAACCCCTCCAATTTGTACAATAGAAGCTGGGTTGCCAAGCTATAATATTGATAGTTTACGGACCCGTCCTTTAGTACATACAAGCTCGGGACAGGAGTGCTGTGAACGCATTGAATCTGTTGACCGTAGATTTCGGTATGAAACGTACCTAGCGTGAGCTTTCTGTACGTCTGTCGAGGATATAGGTGAGAATGAGATGAATTAGTAAAAGCTATCATAGAGGTGTACATTTCCGATCTGTGAGTGGAGGCAACTTTAAAGTTAGGACTATAAAATTGTAATAATAACAACATGTCAGTTATTTCAGATGAACGCAAGTAGCATAGGGTTTGTTAAGAAACTAATTAACAATCGTGTTTGCAGAAATAAATGTAAAAACTATTTTAAGTGTATCTTAGTGCAAGCTTGCCTACCTACAGTCCGGCCAACGAGAGAATGCGTTCCTAACCCCTGACACTGCGTGAATTCCTTCGCCCAATATCCGAGTCAGATAAACTCGTAAAGACTAACATTTATTCGAGTAACTTAAGATAGGTACCCTACAACTAAAATTGATACCTACGAGTAGTTAGTTCAGACATTAATCTCGATTAGTGCTCACTCAGGTATGAGACATTGCAATTTGTACCAACCTCACTAACATAAAGCGAGTAACGTTCGCTTCAGGCATTTAGCACAATCATCATGACAGATTTTTTCTTATTGTCACGAATGAAATGATACGAGTACCTACTTATTCATAATTTTTGTCAGTTAAGTATATTTTATTCTCACCACGGCAGTAAGCATAAATTCATAGCGTAATCCAATGAAGATAGAACCTCGTCTTATGTGGCCACGGTTCTGTAATAGCTTTATCCTCGAAGTCTAGGAAATTTCTAGACTTGCAACTCAAGGTAGCTGCAAAATAATGAGGGCTACGGAGGCCGATATGTGAGTTATAACTGATATCGATTGTCTATTTCAGAATTGAAACTTCAATGATGACGGCAATAACAACTTAATAGATACTATAGAATCCAGGTATGATTTAATAAACACAAATAGTAAGAATAGATAGGTAGATACAATGTTACATTGATGGTTTTATCACTGATAACGATGATTATCTACAAAATACCCTTTAGAAAACCTTTTCTAATTTAAATATCAAACTGATTAAAGTATCGTTTTAGAGAAAATTGTCACTTTTTATAGTTAAAGCACGGGAATCGCCGCCAATGTTGAAGATTATAACAACATAACCTATTTGCGCTTTACGGCGCATGCCGAAAGGATGCCTCTAATTTACACTGCGTGAATTCCTTTGCCCAATAACCGAGTAGCCAGATTAATTTTAAAATCTTGTAATTGCACTATGGAATACCCATAGTGTAAAAACGAGATTTTTCTCATTTTCTTGCTAGATGAGTTGTAGCTCATTGTATGATGATGTTGCCAGCTCTGATTACACAAACAGAATAGGACTGTACCATGCATTAGGCGCCATCTCCACGGGCGAGAAAAACGCGGCGAAAAGTCTCGCCGTGCCACCATTTTCTCGCCGCGATGATATCGCCATGTGGAGGTTGCTTCATACAGTTTTTAGTAAATTTGAAGCCACGGCGTGACTATCGCTGCGATACTCTCGCCCGTGTAGATGACGCCTTAATCTTCTTTGAGCGTCGCTTTAGTACTTAAAGTTGAGATTTCATTCGAGAACCTTAATCTCTTGTTTTTCCAAGCAACACGGCGTACACTTTCAAATTATGACTCAAAGTTGTAACACTTCGCTCCTCTAAGAAATTAAAATACAGTTTAAGCAACTAGGTCATTTAATGAATTAAATCATAAATTTAATGTCTTGGCCATTTGCGCGACACTTTCTCAATAAAATGAGCGCTAGGATATACCTGAGGCTAAGATACCTACATATCAAGTATAATTATAGAAAGTACGCCATGACTTTTATGGCGACTTAAAAGCCGCCATAATTTTAGTCCTTGTAGTAACGAAACGGCCAGGCCACATATTTTGACTAAGGTGTAGAGTTTGTGAAGTTAGGGCTTGTAGAGTTAGAAGCTTATCAAGTTATAAGTTAGGTTCAAAATAACGACGAAGCGCTTCGAGAAAAACTAGGTAGTGCCCTTGAGCTTCGCTTGGCTCGTCTTGGCGGGGGCACTCCCGTGCCCCCAGGTAATCGTAGCTATTGGAGATAACAATGTTAACGAGAAATTATCGCTACGGTAAAGTGCTACGGCCTACGAAAACGAATAAATTAATTTCCGTATTCACTGCTACGTGAAAGCTACAAAAATGTTTTATATAAATTTTGCATGGCTACGTTGATAAATATAGCAAAGATGATAGTGATAAACTAAGAAGTACAATATAATAACCGTGCGACCATAAATGTTGTGGAAAAAAAATTATAAGGTTTCCAAATAGATATTATGTTTTGACATTTAAACCTCAAAATGGTAAGCTTGTTTTTAATTATCTATGTCCTTTGTTGTTGAATGTTGAAATCAAGTTATGTATGGAACCACTATGGGCTTATCAATTCGAGCAACCCAATTTATTAGAGTAGAAATTCGTGTGCAAAGGTAGGAAAAGCTTTGTGCTACGGCGATCCATTAAATATTCGTAGACACTGCTACGACAGAGCTACAAAGCATTGGCGCGCGAGTAGAAATAAAAAGTTCGCTAAAACTTTAAAAGCTCTGGGCGACAGTAGGATAAAGCAAAAAATAAAATCACTTTATATAAAAAACAACTGCTGTTAGGCACTAGATATTCTGTTTCTAATTATTATTTCCAGTGATATTACAGTCGTAAATAGCATTCTGAAGACCATTATTTTAATGACTCTGATTGACATAATGCACCCCTTGGATTGGATCAATTTGTATCGTAACTAGACTACCGATATTATACCAACGACGTCGCAATAAATGTCATTACAGACACGCACTCGTGAGTTAGTTACGAACTGATTTACCGATAACCTGGGGGCCTAAAAAGGCCACTTTCGCAGAATCATAAAAGGATAACATTATGAGTCATAATAAAAGTCCTATAAAATGGTCACAAACTGACAATTCATAATATTATTTGACATTAAAGCAATTCATATTTTGTGGACCATTTGTGGGCCAAATGCATAATAAATATTATCCTTGTTGACGCTTGCAGCCTGCTCAGATTGCTCTGAACAGAATTGTTTTATAAATGTGATTTGAAGTTTGTGTTCCGATTAGAAGTCAAGCATCAGACGGACCAATACCGACACAGTCGAATGCGCCCGCTCATCTGGTTACGTATACCAGTTTTTGTGTTTAGTGATAGTACCTAAATAAAATGTAGAAATAAATTAAGTAGGTATTGCATTTTACTCGTAAATAAACAATGAAAATTACACACGTTATAACGTAAATGAAAGGAATACACGATGCTACTTCTCCTTCTAAGCAAATTGTTTAATAATAGCACTCGCTTGTTCTATCGGGGCGGCAACCTGCGCTACACTCGTCATTGACACAATAATGACACTTCCGTTAAATATAGGGAGGCAACACTCGTCAACCGCGATATGATAATTTCTAGAAACAAACCCTCCTATGTAGCACTAACAACTATCTAATTATATAGTGCATACAACCGTCGCGACAAAGGGCCTCGAAGGTTGTATGCACAATATAATTAGACAAAACACGAACGTTGTTCATTTATTATGGAAATATTAAGTGCATTAGCGAGAACGGACTGGGAACCAATGCGATGACTGGGTCGCAATTACGATTATTGTTTGATCATAATTAATGCTTCTGAAAGGGGTTCGATCGAACATTTTTCTATAGGAGTACGCGTCACTATGTTGTTTTTTTTTTCTAAATCACGGTAAAAAAAAAAAAAAAAAATTTAATCTATTTATTTCAAACAACTTGTCACGGAACATTTTACATCACATAGCACTCAATCTTGGAATACAAAATAAGATTATGTGCGCTATTAACTAATTTTAGAGTTAGCTCACTTAAATAACGTTAAACTCAAAGCATTTATTTCAATTAAACCATTTACAAGCACTTTTGAATTGTTAAAATTAAATAGTCGGTCAGTTAGTCATAAAGCTGAAGCTAGTTGCCCATTCCAAAACGTAGATCTCTATGGAGAAGAACGGGCAAGAAACTCCATGGACACTTTTAAATCAAGATATTACAAAAATCCTGGGTACATTATTCTTGTTGTTTCTATAATAATATGTGAGAACAATAAAGGCTCAAAAAAACCTACACGCAATATACCATGTAACTGGTATTCATGGGTAGAGGACACTTAAAGAAATATGTTAACAATATGGTGCCCTAAAGTGTAACGTTGCCGGGATATTTGAAGGTAAAGTCAACAAGTGAGAACAATGACAATCATTATAAAAATGAATTAAGCAAAGGTAGTTTTCGAAAATGTATGATTTCGATCTTAATTATTTATTTAGTTAAGAATTCGGGCCATAATTTAAATTTTACTGCATGCCTTATGCAGTAATCGGTTGCCTGTGCCAGGGGCCACAGTAACTCTTTCGAACAACCCGCGACACTGGCAGAGTGGTGCGATATTTTACGTTTTATTTATTTTGGCACAGGAAATCGAACGTATTAACCAAATGGAAGACGATGGGGACTTTACACCATTCGAAGAGGAATTTTTGCGTTGGATTTCTCGGGAACCTTACTTCCCCCGCCCCTTTGGACAAGAACAAGCAAGAGCGCGGGAACAGGCTTATGTTCACGAGACCGTAACACACATACCGATAGAAGTACGGCCCCTGCCACCCCCAAGGGAAATTATACCAACGAAGTCCATTCCGGCGGCACCAGGGATGTTGGTGCGGTCCCGTAAGACATTTCCACCGTCTACTTTTATACCACCGGCAGCCACGAACCATGAGGAAAAGAAAAAGACGTTTGCACTGACGCCTCTTGATAAGGAATATTACGAACCCGCAGACAAAATTGTGACGCAAAGTAAGTTGAACAACTTTCAGTAAAACTTTTTCTTTTGTTAACCCGAGTCAGATTTATGAGGAGTGATATGGCCTTGTTATGAGCGCGTGACTAGTTCCTAGTTAGCAACATGTCACATGGAGCTACCGCTCGCTCGCTTGCTGACCTCGAAGCCGCGACCTACGACGAAGTATTTTATCAGCGCAACATTGGCGGAAGCTGCAACTTTTCCTGATATTAAATATTAATCTTATAAGTAACCTTTTACGCTACGCCACGATAACTCGATAGGAAATGAGCGAGATTGGCTGCCATTTGCAAGCCGACATGGCATAATTTACTTTCCGGACTTCCAACTACATTTTTATTTGAAATAAGTTTTATATCATTACATAATAAAACTTATTTCCGTTTAATTTACAAACTCCCGACTGTCGGGAATTTGCCTGAATTTTATTATTTTTCGAAAGCGTTTTCAAGATGTGCAATCATGAGATAACACCCCGTCGTTTTTGCGTCGGGGCTTAAAGACACTCTCGATTATAATGTTTGTTTTTCAAAAACAAACAACATAATAATCATAGCTTTATTAAAAACTGGTGTTGTTTAATTTTTGTTTAAATAATTTCTTCGTGCTTGACACTGAAACACATGGTGCATTTGTTTGACCGCGATGCCATTATTACAGAATCCGACGGGCCACACGAAGGCGGCGATTCAAAAACCCACCACAAAGCGGTAAACGTTGTGGCATTCCACCCACCACGCCAGATACGACAGAATCCTAACCTGGGTAGAACGAAGAACCTAGTCGCTGAAAACTTGGACCGCCTCAGAACTGGACTGTAAGTATTTTAACATTTCTATTCATAAATCATCTTATTCATAGTTTTAATAAATTTTAAATACTTTACTGTCTTTAACTGCTTTTAGACTATAAAATTATGTTGAAGTGACATTATCTCCATTCGTGGAGAAAATCTTCTAACTAATATTATTAAGCTAGCATTAGTATTGATCAAAATATTTTTGTGCAAGTAGGCCATCATTTATCGGAGACTTAGTACCTAGAAAATTATTTAGCAATTCTAATTAAAATTATTACAATAGACTCCTAGGTACTGGAAGGTACATTAATTCAAGTATAGTTAGGCACAAATGGTTGTGATTGTACATTATCAAAACACATTATACGAGTAGCACACTATATACGGGTTCTTGATTAGAATAGGGGCCATCATCAGCCTTTATCCCAACTATGTTGGGGTCGGCTTCCAGTCAAACCGAATGCAACTGAATACATATATATATATTTTACATGGAGCGACTGCTTATCTGACTTCCACAACCCAGTTACTGGGTAATACGATACCCCTTGGTAAGACTGGTTGTCAGACTTTCGGGCTTCTGACTACCTGTAACGACTGTCAAAGATCCACGAATGACAGCCGGGATCAACGGCTTAACGTGCTTTCCGAGGCACGGAGGGGTCTCGATATGTAAAGATGGTCACCCATCCACAGACCAACCGCGGCAAGCGTAGCTTAACCTGATCGACCCGTGCTGCTGTAATTATTTAGCCACGGGCTACAATAGGTACAATGCATTTTTATTCCCGACTTTTTCCGACGTCTTTGCCGAATGACTCAGTCCGTCTTAACAGTTCAAAACAAGATTGAAAACATATTGGTAATATAATAAGTAGTGTCCGACCCAAGGCTCGGTTTCAGTTTCGGACATAAAATCAGATTTCGGATGCAGTATCGGGTTTGGCCAAAACTCGATTACTTCGAGGCTGCATCGCTTTTTGGCATATCGGCTAAAATTATGCAGTGTTTACTGTTTAGACCTCAGTCGAAGTAACGAGCTCCTGGAAAACGACTTAATTGGTAACCGCAGATGCTAATAGTAGCAAGGCAAGGCAAGCTAAGGCCTTTATTTAAGTTAGGTCTGACGATTCGACCGCCATTTTAAAATTTTACTGTTTTTTACACAAAATCTGCCAAAAGTCAATTTCATATTTGAGTAAAACAAATCTGATAGTGCAAAATCAGTCCTTAATCACATTATTTGTTACAAACCTCACAAAATAATGTAAATTTACTTCTGCGCTTTTACTTAACTTCTTAAGGTTCGGTGTCGGCCGAAACCAGAAGAGGAGCCGATGATTCCGATATAACCGAGAAATTGACCTACATCTCATTATTCGAAAAACAAAACCAGTGGAATCGATTGTTTCTTATTCTAGACAATTATTATACTTACATCTACCTATTGTAAGGCATCCGAAATGTTTTTCTTGTTGTTTTCGTTTTTGTTATTATATTTGATTACTTAATAGTTTATTTATTTATAAGTATAAAAATTATGTATTAGGTAAGTATGTTGAAACTGCTTGTAGGTACTCTCTGTCACTTTTCCCTAAAAGCTCATTAGAAAATCGTCGCATTGTCTGGCATTAATGCTGAAATAAACCTTTTTTCAGAGCAGTGGTGGCCAAGTGGTAACGGCCGCGACTTACGAGTTGTAGGTCGTAGGTTCGAATCCAGACAGGCGCTTTACTTTGTGTAAATTATTTCATCACCACTGCTCTCAAAACGGTGAAGGAAAACATCGTGAGGAAACCGGCATGTCCTAGAACCAAAAATTCGAAGACATGTGACATCTGCCAACCCGCACTGGGCCCGCGTGGTGGATTAAGGCCCACTCCCTCTCACCGAGAGGAGGCCTGTGTCCCAGCAGTGGGAACGTTATAGGCTGTTTATATAAACCTTTTTGACACAGCCGTGAGGCATACACTGGTATTGAAACAAAAAATGAGAATAATGTTTCAATTTTTTTTTTCTCACTTATTTATTTTGTTTTTTGTATTTTGTGTATAACGAACCGCGTCCAAATAAAGGTTATTCTTTCAAAATATTCATCTTTCAAAAAATTACCTTGGAGAAAACACCAAATATATACTCGTACTACGGTAACGCGTATTTCCCTTTCCGTGTTCAACTGGCGACACCGGTCTCGCGAAATCAACACGCTTTTGTTTTACTACGGAATTCTACGAGCCCGTGTTCAATTCGCGTCAACTGAGAACGCTTTTGCGATCTTGCAATTTTTGTGGACAAAACGCCTTTGCAATTTTTGTGGACAAAACTGCAGCGGTTAAAAATATTTATAAATCGAAGTTTATTTAATAGCTTCGAAAAATAATAACATGGAATGTGCTGACAAGGTTTGCGCTATCAATAATAATTCGAATTAAATTGATCAAAGGTAATTTAAACTAACTAATGGCAGACGGAACTGCGTTTGTTCACTTTCAAAGATAAGTAGGTACATCGGGCCGGAAGTGGGCAGAGTCCGCATAACATGTAATAGCACTTAGCCTTTAGTCTGTGCTAAATAAATGTATTTTCTTTCTTTCTTCTTTCACTTTGATTTAGACAGCGGGAGTTACACTTAAAACAACAAGAAGCAAGACTATTAAGAACAGGGTTCGTTTTTGGGCTATTGACCTTCGAATTTGCATAGTAGGTAGGTACTCCTAATAAGAAACATACTTACGATACGTATGTGCTATAAGTAACATCTGATGGACCTGACTGCGGGACTAGCGCGTTTCAAACCTTTTTGAACTAAAAGAACTTTTTGAACTAAGTGATGTTTCAAAAGCTACATTGACCGAAAACGTGGGAAGTTGTGGCGGATTTAATTGCAATATCAGTTACATCTCTATACGAGAGGGTGGTTTTTCATCACTGGTATAATTGCTGGATGTTATATTATTTTATTGTCATATTGAATTCACATATCATCTATACTAATATTATAAAGATGTAAAATTTGTTTGTAAGTTTGTATGTAGGGGGTAATCTCTGGAACTACCAGTCGGATTTGAAAAATTCTTCTTGCGTTTGATAGCCCAATTCTTGAGAAAGGCTATAGGCTACATCAACATCACGCTATGACCCTTAGGAGCCGAGCAAAAAGAAAAAATGTCAAAAAGAACGTTAAGTGATAGCGCGGGCGGGTGATGCGATACGACGGGGTGGCCCGGGGGAAACAAGAAGTTTCACGCGAACGAAGTCGCGGGCTGAAGCTAGTTAATAATAACTCGATGAGTATTAAACTACTATTTTTTATATTTTTTCATATTTCTTTTAATCTTTTTGTTTATAAACATACCTATTTTGAAATGCAATTTATTTAAATGAAATAAATGACTTAATGAGTATGAATGTTACGAAATCCCGCGAAAAACGGGGGTTATTTACCCGTCTCCTCGGAGTGCATAGAACTCTATGCCCTTTCGGGTCATAAGTCTGCTTATCAATCTACAATACCTAGACAAGCCATAGTTATTGTGGAAAAATTGAATACAAGTTATTCAAAGGGGCGTAATCTTCAATTGTACTTCTCGCTGCTTTTAAGAACCCATAGGGAAACAACACTTTATTACTGAAGGATTATAGATTACAATTTAAGTCTATGGAACTTTCTAAGGAGGAAACACTGTTTCTGGGAAAACATATCTGAAAACAATAAACAAAACTATATTTGTTTGTTTTTAGAGTTCCGTACCTTATAAGAAAAAAAACGGAACCCTTATAGGATCACTTCGTTGTCCGTACGTCCATTTGTCAGCCTGTCTAGACACTTTTTCTGAGAAACGCGTGGAGGTAACAAGTTGAAATTAATAACAAATACGTAGGTTTACGGTCCCTGGAGCTCTTAATAATTAATCAAGTTTCTAAGTTAACACAATAAAAAAATACGGCCGTATATGCAACATATTTTGATACTCACAAATTAATCAAACCTATAGGGTAATTCCCGTTGATCTAGAATCATGGGCAAGAAGCAAGGTCTCACACCACAAATTAAGGAAAATGTCTGAAAATCGTTAGGTTGTAGTTTTACCACTTTTTTTTAATATTCTTTACTACGATTTTTATACTTGGTATCTGAAAGTAAACATAAGTACGAGTATAAATTAAATTATGTAAATGTAGGTATATGTCCGGAAACCCGAAGTATTTATTTCCTACTTATACTGACTGGCCCCAAGAAAGTCACTTAATTTTTTTTTATGTGTTCGTAGTCGTAGTTTGGTGAATTGTTTGAAGTGCATCCTTTCATTGTGATGATCGTAGGAGGCTATGATGTGTTTTAGTTAAATAGGTAAAGTTGAAATCCGATTGATAGATAATCATGAAGTTAGCAGTAATGATAAAGGAGATTGGGCTAATCGCTCTGACGCCCAATACCGTTAAGATATAATACAATATAATATGTAACATAATTAACGCAAGACTTCATACACCCCAATTAGAGTATTGAGTTAAAAGTATTTTTTTAAAGCTAGCTATTTTTATAAAGAACATCGTGTTAATCCGAGCATTACTTTATGTATTAAAATTTAGTCTTATTGCCTTGGAATAAGATTTAATCTTCTTTGGCTCAATCGGCGGCCATTATAGTAAAATACATAATTTTTGAAAAAAAAAATACCCATAACAAAATTCACTGAAATCGATTCAGTAGTCAATTATGAACAAACTACTTTCAGGACTTGCGTTTATTCTGTTACATCTTTTATAGGTATTAATGGATGCTACTGGATAGATCGCTTCAAGGAAAATATTTCTTACTAAGAAGACTTCTCTCCATTGTTAGTACGTCAGGAGCAGCAGAGCTCTAAATATGAGTGATTCTGATTAAGTATTATTAAACCTAGTGTTCCGTCAATTAATTAACTATCATTACTTCTCTGCCTTGCACACCATCTTATAAGCCTATAAACGTCTATTTACAAACATTGGCCTCCTTGATGCCGTTTAAGGGACAATGTTTTTAAGATTCGGTCGGCCGGACTGAACGCGTTAAATCTACCGCACCCCCCAATAGCGTTAAGATATATGCCAATGGCAAGATCTCATCAAGGAGAATATTTCGTGTTACGACGACTTCTCACAATTGATTGTCCGTTTGGAGACACCGAGCCCTAAATGTGACTAATTAAGTATCATTTAAAATCTGGTATTTCGTCAATAAATTAACTTTAATTACCATAATTAATACTGTGCTTTTCAAACATCATCTTATAAAGGCTTACAATATAATGTTTGAAAGACACAGTATTAATTAAAGCTAATTATGGCGCTGGTCAACGTTTATTTTAAAACAATGGCCCCCTATATGCCGTTAAAGGAACAATTTTTCTAAGAGTCGGTCGAACAGAACTTTAAACCTGCTGATTCTACCAATACCGTTAATATATATTTTGATCACATCTATTTAAAAAGAGCACAGGGACTATAATTGCTCTTTAATCCCTAGGGACTAAAAGTGATTTGAATTTGGAATGTGGATATTGTTAGTAAAAGTTCCAATCACCAAAGAGATCAATCACGAAAATTGCATGAACAAGTAACAGGCTGTATGATAAAGAAAAACGCGGGCGAACGAAATTAAAAAAAAGTTTGTGAAAAAATAAAAAACGCTTGAAAAGAATTCTGCCTTCGTTCGTAATGGTTTAACAAATCAACAAATCAAATTATTTATTTGCTAGAATGCAGGTAAGTATACAAATAAGGTCGTGAAGAATTAAAGTTGAGCCATACATTCTGCCCAAGTTTCGGCATGCAAAATTTAAATGAATGAATGAAAGATGCTTTAACTAATTTGAAAACACTTTTCAGATTTAAAAAAAACTTTACCTTTACTTAACTTTACTCAAAATTGTATGTAAATAAATAAACGTACTATTCTTATTCATAAGTTGCACTTACTAATTTTTTCATAGAGGATGATAAAAAGTAGTCAAGTAAAGTCCACCTCGGGAGCAACACTATTTTAAGCTCGAGTGACGTACCTACGCTGCGCTCAGGATTCTACTTTAGAACCTCTCGCTGCGCTCGGGATTCTACTCTAGACTGGGTGTATTATAGGCACACCTCTAGCATTTGAATACGAGTATTCTCCGAAGGGTTATGCAGAGGTGTGAAATACAACATACCAAAACATCATGTCTGAATCACCTACAAGACAAGCAGATAGGTATGTATAGTGCAACTACATTCTTAAGTAACTATTCTTAGTTTTTTTCATCACCATTTAGAGAATTTATTCCGGAAGGTTTATGTATATAACACTTAACTAAATTATTAATTAATTATTAATTTAACTTAGATATAGCACATACTTCTCGATTTTTTTTTTCATGTCGCTACGTTAGTAGACTGCATCCGTGCGAAGAACCCTTGCTTCAGTTCACTTGTTATCTTTAAATAATATAGTGACGTTGCTTAATGATGATGGCAAATACCTACTGGTAAAGCAATCGTTCAACATGCATATTGAAAGTAATATAGTTTACGAAATACGGGAGTTAAGATGTAATTAGTCACTTTAAGAGCAATGTAATTCCAAACGGACAAAAAATTGACACAAGTCATCATAGTAACAAATATATGTTCTCCTTAATAAGCATTATCAATCGATATAAATCTTATGGTTATTCGGCGCAGAGGCAATTAGTAGTTACATTTTAGGATTTGCACTCCGGACGGACTAACGACTGGCAAAAGTTTTGATAGTAGCAAAGGTTCTCCTTGAAAAGAACTTTCCATTTGTATATATCTTATGGCTATTTGGCTTTAGGGCAGATATCCATAGTTCGCTGCCCATTCTCCTTTTACAAAATCGACAGTATAGCGTTTTTCTAGGGCAAATAAGGACTACCGTATACCTGTCTCCTTACTGCCAACCAACCTGCGCTGGTTGAGAGTAAACCCTACTGATGTGCCGGAGACGAGGTGAAGACTAATATATTAAACACTTAGAGATTCCTTAGCCTCCACTCCTAACAGTCCTTAGTCGCGCATGGAAATGAAGTTCGTCCCAATTAACACTTTTGTTGAAAGCAGCCTTCACTTGTGAACGTATTCTCAAACAAAGCTACGAATACAAGCAGTGTGTACACGTGTGCAGACGACATTCAATGCACTTTAAAAACACACACTTATTAGAATCGTTACAAAATTTTGCATTATTTACATCAATTGTGAGTGACAGCGAATCAAAATTTTATTTAGGCGTTTTTAGATAGACGCTAAAGAACAGTCCTATTAATGTCTGTGTTCTCAGCTGTTTTGATAAGATCCTATTTTTCATGTAAAACTGCAACATATCTGGCATCAGATAGCTTTGTTTGTAATTGCACGGCTCTGCGGCTGACCTTGTGGACTGTAACCAAACGAGTCGATTGATTGATGGGAAATCGAACTCTTGCTTAGCTGTGATCGTGGCACAACCCACATAAAACTATGAAGTACGACCAAAGTGCAACAAAAACCAGCTTGCTAGCTTAACAAAACGGGCGTTAAAAGGACTTGTCACTTTTGTGTCATTTAATTTTGGACAATTATGTACATTTATTTTACTTATAACCCAATTGGCAATTTCGGTTCATAATAAAATAACTATCATTTCTACCATTATACATTAATAGTAACATTGTCACATCACAGGACAGGACAGGATAAATGCTATTGTTTTTGCGGCTCACAGAATAAAATACCTATCTATGGAAAAATAATTATATAATGTATGGATACCGTTTCGAATATATGACAATAAAATATAAAAGTCTTACATTAGCTATCTAATGTAACACCTTGCCTTATTAAACTAACACAAATGAAAATATTTATTATTAAATGCATGCAAAGAATATTTTTAAGCGCGCTTTAAGAGTCTCACTCGCAGAGAACACTAATACCCTAGGCTCACTCGACTCGAGGACTCTCGTATTGGCACCGATCAATTATACAACGCCAAAGCCGACACGGTGCCTTGACGCTGACGCAGCCGCTGTCTATTCAATAACATATAATAGAAACAGTTGCAACAGCAGCTAACAAACTTATTGGGAAATAACTATTTTGATAGGGTAAACTAAATTAAAATGTCATAAAAAATAACGGTAAGTATAGGAAGCAAGAAATAAAATATGCAAACAAATTCACGCTATCCATACATTTAACCATTGTGGGTAAATTAAAACATCAATTACTGGGCCATATTTATCATCGAGCATGCATATTGCATAGCTTATTGCCTTACCATCTTATTTCGCTATATCAAGCCAGACCTACCAGCATGTGATCCTATGTATGCTTACCTCAGTCACACAAGCATATTACCTATAAAAAACCGTGTATTTTTTACAAAATTATGAAATATTTAGTTTTGTGTTAGCGTAGTTTTAGTAGTAGCATTATTCACCTCTCATGGCCACGTAAAAGGTGCCAGTCGTAGCGTATGCGTGTTGAGCAGAGAGACAATATCGTAATCTGATTGTTAATATTTAGTACCCAAGAGAACCCTGCGGGCACCGACAAGCCTCGCCACATCCATGTGCTGGAATCGACGGCCGACCCGGCTGACTCGATCTATGGAATAGCTCTCATTGCTGCCGTGGGCACAGCGCTCACCATGGCCGTCATCGGATTCGCTATCGGCTGGTATACGTGAGTCGCTAATAACCAACACATTTAGTTGCACTTCTCACTTTCTAGTGACATAATTCACTCACAATAGTCACAATCACCCCACAGGCTGAGTAAAAAAGCTAAAGCTGCAGCAGACGTGGACTATCCAGCATATGGAGTTACCGGTCCGAACATAGACACATCAGGCGACAGGAAACTGGCACACTCGGCGCACATGTACCACTACCAGCATCAAAAACAACAAATAATAGCTATGGAAAGGTAATGAAATACAAAAAAAAATGTTCAACTGTTTCTCCTTCCAGCTTTGATTCGAGTATAACAATTGGAAAATTGCAGAGAATGCCGATTGCTTACTTTTCTTTTGATTAAATAGCAGGAATATGCACGGGAAACAAATAAGAGCCGGTGTTCAGAAAGGAATGAAAAGCTCAGCTTTATTTGAATAGTTTGCTCTAGGAAAATAGAATTGCTAACGTACAATGCTACAATCCAATGAAAAAATATGACGAAGAGCAACGTTATTTTACGTTGAAACTGTTAACGAACTTCAATATTCGGTGCAACCCTGCATTCGATACTAAATGTTTTCAGACATGAAGAATTTATGACTTCATTTGGAACACTTTTGTTTAACAATGATCTTATGTAGCGTATTTTGTATTCATTATTTTTTTTTATAATTAAGTACCTTTTAATTAAAAACGCTTTTCTCTTTATTAAAAATAAACTTTTTTTTAATTGAGATGGGCTTTAAAGGCTTTTGCTGAAACGAGCACATAGATTAGAATAGAATACTCTTTATTTTTATTTTATTTTTTAACTCTTTATTTTTTTATTCTCTTTATTTTTTTAATAAAGTAAGCATAACTGTGCACCATTTGTAAGTGTATGTGTACACAGCTTGTATATTTTCAGAATAGATTAACATAGACCTTTGTGTAACAGTGTCCGGCTGTAACGATGGCACACCGATTATTTTTTTAAGTTCCGCTTTGTGGAGCTTCATCTCTGCCACTGATATCTGTAAGACAGTCTCTTTCTTGAACTCGCGTCAAGTTTATGCCCAGGTACATACTAGCGGTTCGCGTCATGTCTATGCCCCGGTACTAGTGATAATCTTACAGGCAAGTATAGGGGGCAATGAATGCCTATTCACCGCATATGGTACAAAATCGCTGGTCACTTCGCATGACACTTCACTTTTGACCTGCTATAAGAGTGCTTCTTATAAAAAGTCCGTCTACATATTTCAGGAATGGCTGTGAGCATCGTAACGGCTCCATGTCTGACCCTGAATCTGAGGAGGAAAATGAGGAAGGAGATTACACCGTATATGAATGCCCTGGATTTGCTACGGTACGTACGCTCACATTTTATCGACATCTCGAACATATACCATAGGTAATAGGCAATACGGGCTGGTGTCCGCAACACCACGTCAATGCGCTTATTTTGCGTACAACATACGCGCATATTGTATATAACATATACCCATTACATATAACATATACCTTAGTATCTATTGTTTTGTCTATGGGAACTTTAATTGCTATAGGAACTGAAAAGGCTATAGAGACTTAAAAAACTACAGGAACTTAAAAGGCTATAGGAATTTAAAAGGCTATAGGAACTTAAAAGGCTATCGTAACTTAAAATACTACAGTAACTTTATAGATTATAGGAAATTAAAATTCAACAGAAACTTAAAAGGCTATAGGGACTGTAATGAATTAAGTTCCAATTTTGCTGAAACAAACAAAGGACTTCCTACCGGCACAATAGGGGAGATCACTGCTGGTGTCTAGATGAGGAATATTAGCAAGTATAACAATCTATGCAGCTGTCTTTTTAGAGTATTTCATTTAAACAATCTGGAACTGATCTCTCATTTACTGACAAAATAATATCCGGCTAATACCCGGAAATCGGATCGTGCTCTGATGCCGAGCTTTTGTTCTGGGAGTCCTTATTGACATTGAATTATTCAGGAGATACGGCCTTCTTTACATCCAATCAACATACGACTTGCATATTGCTCACGCTCTTACTTTTAATGTCACAAAGAAAGCAAGGCATTATAATGTTATTGTTTGCATTATAAGGAAAAAACAAAGGTCTTGTGTAAGCGAGAACGGAATATGGTGGGGTTGGGGAGTTTACAAAGGGCATTTCAATGTTCCAACATACCTGAAACTTTGAAAAAGTGGGCATCTTGGGCATTTACTAATACCTATAGTTTTCTAAAGATATAGGATACAGTCAGCACGGATCCAGGCGTCGACAAGTACCTCCACCAAAGGACCGCCATAGGCTGAGTAGTGAAGCCTTAAATAAAATAACAGTTCTTGAATTAATGCACTTTAATGCTCTTTCTTTCTAGGAAACTTTATTTTTCATGCACGAACATTTTTTGTGAATGAAATATTCGTCAACAAATTGCTTCAACCTTGTACTGAATATCGGGCTACGTATCCACAGACGGGAGAGATGGAAGTGAAGAACCCTTTGTTCTCCGAGGACCCGACCCCGGCCACCCCCGGCAAGTGTGAGATAGTGAAGCCCCAGCCCAAGGACTAAGTGACTCCCGCGCACCCCCGTGCACCTCTCACGCACCCACGCGTACGCCTGGCAATCGATCTACATACTCTGCATTTTTTTTCTGTCTGTATCTGTTCTTCACTCTCGAACAACGCCACGGTTACGTACTTAGCAGGATCATAAATCACACAGTAGAGTCTAGATAAATGTCTACCCGTTGTTACGCTATGTTATAAAGTGCATTTTATAAAGTGGTTGACCAAATGTCAGCCACCTCATGTCGCCATCTTCTTCTTGTCTAGTCGATGGCAATCTAAATAGAACCGGCCCAGAATTTCCGTAGCGTCCATGTCAATGTGGAAGGCGAAGGCCACATTATAAATGCACAACTCAGATTTAAGAGTTTCCTTTTCGATTTTATCTACTATTTATGTGGGTACCTGTAATACAATGTTGCAGTATGATACACAAAATAGAAAATATAAAAAAAATCTAAAGAATTGCATCTTGAGATGTTTCTCATTTTAATTATATACCCCAAAGTCTAGAATATTTTTTAGTGCAACACCTAAATATACATATTATATTATGTACCTAATACTATAAACCTAACGAATTTATTTATTGTTTTCTATTATACAATACTATTATCAATGATATGCGTGCATACTTGGTAAAAATACAAGGTAACAGTACTAAAAATATCGAAGTAAGTACCTTAAAAGCCCTTCCTAAAAAATGTAAGTTTTAAAATTACAAGTAAATTCCAATGCCGTATCCATGAATCTCTTTTTCTTTTGTGACGGTTCGTCCAGAGAAGCAGTGATACGGCAAACGATTCAAAGTCCTTTTTAAGGCTCCCATTTTAACCACTTTGAAATTGATTCGGCCTAACTATAAGTATTAAGCTTTTATTGATTATTTATAAAGTTTTCAAAATTATTGAAGATAATCTACGTTTTTTTAGGAAGGCACATTTTAATAGCCAACTTGTGCATGGAAAATATGTATGTGAATTGATGCCTATATTATTGTACCCCTAAGAAGTTATTGGAACTTAGAGAGATTTAAAAAAAAATTATTTGGTTCATGTTTTCTGAAAACATCTGAATATTTTATTAAAACTCTACCTACTTACAGTAATTTTTTGTGTTGACATATGTGTATGAAGTTATGATCGGTACCACGCCTAACTATTGGCGATACAGGAATAATTATATTTACATAATAGTGATTATTATAAAACCCTTTGCATTGTAAATAAGGTCAATTTGCTTTAAAATATATATATATATGTATATATTTATCTAATGTTCAATTCCTAATATATAAACAAGTTTCCACTTGTAATACCTTTATAGTATTAACAATTATATTATTATATACTAATATATTTACACATAATTATGAAGTCATAAATATTGAATTAAATTGTAATCAGAAGCATTTCTTTGCATATAACTGAACAAGTTTCATACCTACATATCTTCTACAATTTGCCTTTGTACTATTTCCTAGATGTTTAAAATTACCATATGAAATAAGTATTTATTAAATGTTACTAAAAAATCATGTATAATATGAATAATGATACATACAACACAGTAACCTCACCGTAGGAGTTGACATACTGTTCTTAATAATAACAGTTGTACACCTTAAGATTATTAAATAATATAATAATTAACTTAAATATCCCTGTATAATCTATAGTAGAAATCTTAAAGATTCGTATTTTCGTATTGTTCATATATATATGTATATTGTGGAAAGGCCTGGCTAGGACTCAACAGCGCGAGTCGAGCGGAGCACGCGGCCGCTGCGCTGAATACAGCTCAATCAGCAAACCGCTTTTGTGTGTTGAAAACTAATGTACCAACTAGAATCCCAATGTTCAGCATGTACCCGCTCAAATCTCTTTAGAAGAATGTTAGAACAATTAGATAGGAAATTGAATTGACCCGGATTATTGTATTTTCAAAACTCTCCCAACTGTATTACAGAATATATTTTCAGTTCACCTACAAATCGAAATGTTTTTAGTTGTATTTTGTTACGATTCGAAAGAGATGTACCTATTAATTTATTTCCCATTCTATGGATCTATATTTGTTAGAATAGCTGAAATTTATAAAAAATATACCTATGATATAAATGAATGTTAAATTAATTGACGTTATCATATAATCACTTTACTCTTGTAGCAAGTCAGATATTGTGTATTTATTATAAAATTATATCGGGCAGGTATGACCTGGATGTATCGAGTTATTTTTAGAATATTTTACGTAACTACGTATTGTTCTGTCAATTTTAATTGACTGAATATCTCACCGTGCCATGCACCTAGTGTTGCCAGGATAACGCAATAGGCAGTATCATAAGTCAAGGTGTTTTAAAATTTAATTCTCTCAAAAAACATTGGCTTCTTTTGAATTTAATTTATACAGAACAACCGAGTTTTCTTTTATACTTGACAGTTACAATGTACTGAGTATCGAATTAAGTAGATATAGTAATGTACTGAATGTTGTTTCTCTGAAATGTATCTATCCTCGAGAAAATATAATATGTAATAAGGAAATATCTTACTTGAGCTCAGCTAAAACGATCAGACACCTGACTTACTGTAGTAGCATCGTGTTCACTCTTTATTAAACAATAGAAATTACTCTATCACAGATTATATCACCAAATATATTAGTGTATCTATTTTATGTGTATTTAAATTAGTCCTGAATATATATTTAGTTATAAATGGATTAATGTGATATATTTCATTATATATATGTATACAATGCAAGTGTTGTTACTAATTTATCCTAACTTACCCACCCCATTATTGCCTACTATTAGGAAACTGGTGTTAGGTTACCTAGGCTTCTAGGCTAGGTTAGGCTTCTTCTTCTTTTACTTTTTTTTCTTTCTTTTCTTCTTTTTTTTAGTAAGAAACCGATGGATATTTTCGACTGAAATTTAATTTGATAAAAGAGCTGTTTGTGTTTTATTAATAATATTTGAGAATATCCATCGGTTTCTTACTAAACTTCAACTATATCTGACGATCCTGCATACTTATCTCTTTTGTTGACTGTACATGTTTTCTAAAAACTTTTCATCTAATCCAATTAAAGTATTTCAATACAAGGCATTTAACCCCTTATGCACCACATTCTGAAAGAGACTGATAGGAGCGACTATGATACGGTTACGCCGTAGCGGACTGCTACGAGCGTCTACGAAGACAACTGGGAGCTGCTACGCGAACCTACGAGATGCTACGAAAAGCTACAAGACGCTACGAGAGGCTACGATTCACTTAGCTAAATAATGCACACGAAAAATAAAGTAAACGTTTGACTAGGTAATATAGCATAGTCAATAAACACGTACATGGCAGTGGTGGTCCAGTGGTATCAACCCGGAGTTACGAGTTGTAGGTCGTGAGTTCGAGACATGTGACGTCCACCAACCCGCACTTCGCCCGCTTGGTGGATTATGGCCCTCTCCCTCTTTCAAAGAGGGGTCTATGTCCCAGCATTGGAAACATTATAGGGATTATACTGTACTATACCTACCCACACATACCCGAACCGGGTTGCAACGATGCACTGCTCTCTGAGCTAATTCAACAAGGTTATGTAGTACAAAAGAAAAAAAAGGCATTTTCGTAGGTGTGTATGACATTATTGCGTTGGGGTTTGACTTTTTAAATCCTTAATCGAGTCTTATGGTCCCCGTGGTAGTGCAGAATGAAGAAGGTAGGGGCAAAGTTTATTTTATGAATTCCACTGCCTATAAGTTTTAATCAATGAATACTGCAGTGGCTAGACAAAATATTTACCCCCTTACTAATAAACGTTGTATAGCGTCTGTGTAGTTACACAACGCTTTTTCTTCTTTCGAAATTTAAATTACTGACGACTGAAAGAGAGAAATCGTTGTGTAACTATTCATCTGATATAATACGTTTATTAGTAAGGGGGTAAGTAGGTAAACTGCATAAAAGTCCATTGGTTCCCATAACGTGGCTAGATGGCGTTGAGATTGAATTGAATCTCACTTTTTCATACGTTACACGATCCATGATCTGTAACACTGAGACATGCCGTTTACATAGCTATATTTTTATACTTTTATACCTAGTTGTAGGCGAATAAGTAGTTAGTTCGACGTCGTCTTTTTAAAATGACCGTTCACATGCAGCAGTCCCAAAACCCCTAGTACCTACTAGCGAAGGTGATAGAACAGAGGGGTATTTCTCATAATTAAGATCGTTCACAGATTTCAGTCTCAAGCTGTCAAAAATACTCTAATTTCCCTACATTTTGACATTTGTTTGTCGCCGAGATAAGACTGCTACTAGATTTTGAACATTTTAAATTACGAGAATTGGCCTTCTGTTACTCTGTAAAGTTTTACGAGTATATAACAATTTTAGGTTCGGTCCGTATAGCCCGCGAGGACCGCTACGCAGCTACGAGCGCGTAGCGAAGAGCTCCGGCGTAGCACGGGATTTCTCTACGGGAAGCCTCATAAGGCGCCACGTGAATGTTTCGAGTTGTTACCATATGCTGGTTTTAGTTCGTAAAAGTTAGGGAAGTAGGTACTCGTACTAACTCGAATGGAACATTCAGGACCTGTGTTACTTTGTGCAGTATTTTAACAAAACGGTTAGAGTCTAACAAATATATTTGACTTATGACAAGTTATGCCACGTTTAACATGCTAAACATTGGTACAGACGTTACATAATCTTTTCGGGCTCAACCCTTACTCTTAGTAGTCTCATAGTTATAGCGATTGAAATCTTGCATATTTTTTTGAGTCAGAAATATTGAAATTACCGCCGGCTGTCTGCTAAAATCTTACCGTGAAAACGTAGGTGTGTGAGCTGTCAATAGTGTCGATCCCGCGCGTCAGGTGGATTGACAGCTCACTTCACCGAATGAAAATACGTTTTCACGTCAAAAAGGTTTTACATGAATACTCCTCCGCTTTGAAGCTTTGACATTTGTATTTTTCTTCCGTTGTTATGATAAAATATTATGAGTTGAATCATTTCACTCAGCTTTGTAAATTTATTTTTCTGAGAAACATATTTTTTTATGGTTGCTCAGCCGGTATTACAAACTTGTATACTATCTTAAGTTAACGTTAAATAAATAATCTATATATATAAAAATGAAACCCGTTTTCCGTTGTCACGACATAACATGAAAACGGCTGGACCGATTTCGATGAAATTTGGTATAGAGATAGTTTGAGTCCCGGGAAAGGACATAGGATAGTTTTTATCCCGATATTCCCACGGGATCGACATTTACGCGGGTGAAACCGCGGGGCGCAGCTAGTTATACATAATTTTTTCTTGGACTTGGAGTTACGTTCTCCAATTTAGGCATGATTTTGCCAAAGTTTTACCAATATCTGGAAAAACTGCCAAAATGTTAAAAGTTCAAGATTTATTCTGTAAGTATATTTCTATAAAATTCAACATTAATTACGAAAATTGTCCTCCAGATACTTTAAAAAATTCTAATGCTAAATAGTACAAACAAAATAAAAATAAAAATCTAAAAAACAAAACAAGGTTTTTATGAACGAAAAAACCGGCCAAATTGCTTCGTACCAAATTTCAAGATTCTGAGTTCACGGGAAGTAACCCTGTAGGTTTTGATTCCCTTGCAAGTGTCGAAAACTTGCGGTGCGGCATAAACAGCTGAATCTTTTGATTGCGTTGGCTTAGAAGTTTGATTTTTTCACAGCTCCAAAGGACAGTAGCCCTGAGTATTTGATATAAATTCTAGCTCTATATAAATGCTACCTCCACGCTTTCCTGAGAAAAAGGGTCTTGACAGACAGACAGACAGACGGACGGACGGACGGACAACAAAGTGATCCTATAAGGGTTCCGTTTTTTCCTTTCGAGGTACAGAACCCTAAAAATACTAAATAAAACTTACGTAAACATATAACTTTAATATTTTCTTGAAAGCTCGCGGCGGAACGCCTTTCTTGCACTTGAAGATTAGCCTCAAGCTTTTTATTACTTACATCCACTTGATTATCATGGTTTATACAGGGCTCTTGTTACAAGCTTTTATTAGTGTAGAGATTCATAAATAACATCAAGACGGTACTCTTAGCGGTGGAAAAAAGTTTATTCTCATTTGAAGTGTGCACTGTGCACATAGGAAAATGTGCAACAGAATAGGTGTAAAAATATAATTATTCCACTTTGCCCCACCGGCCGCCCCACTGGTGGGGCAAAGTGAAATGCCTGGTGACACAACGGGCAGTCTATTCGCGTCTCTGAAGGAAGAAGGAGTTTGTATTATAAGTCCGGCATGAGAAGGAGAGACACATATAAGTCCATGGTATGGACTTATTATATTACGTTGTAGGTAAGTCCATGGTCCATGGAGAGACAATACTATAAGTAGTATGTGGTACAGCATTGACCAAAAAAATCAGCTGTTCCCTACATTTTGACGCGTTATACGAACATAAAATGTAGGGAACAGCTGTTTTTTTTTTCGCGATTTAGGTTTGGTCCCATAGTAGGTAATAGTTGTTCATAATGATGAGTATCATGACCTCGATGATGATGATGATGAGGCTCCCTTTTCCGCACTTAGACTCCCATTTGGTCCGTTGTGCGTGGAAAATACAATGACCTCTTAAGAGGTTGTTGGTATTTTTCCAATAACCCTGTATGTCCATTAACCCTTCGTTAACAGTATCGTGGATCCACGCGAGTCACAATGGGTTTTTTTGTTGTTTCTGTAATTACGGCATTCAACTGGTTATGTGTGTCATGAAGGAACATGAAAGAGGGGTTTCAGGACTGAAAAAATTCTGTAGAGCTGAAACAAGATATGAGAATTCCGGCGAAGTATTTTGGAACACTTGAACTTTTTACGAAATTCAGAGATGTGATCGTATTGGCGCAGGTGAAACATAAATCTTATGTAGAAGTACAGCATTTTCTTATCCACACTAATATTGTAAATTCGAAAGCAACTCTGTCTGTCTGTCTGTATGTTACCTTTTCACGCCTAAACCGCTGAACTGATTTCGATGACATTTGGTATATAGATTGCATCCCGGGGATGGACATGGATAGTTTTTATCCCGATATTCCCACGGAAGCGACACTTATGCGGGTGAAACCGCGGGACGCAGCTAGTTTACTATATTTTTCCTTAAACTACACAAAAAGACAGTTAAGAACATTTTCGAAAAATAGTGTTACAGCCAAATTAGACCGATTTTTTTCCATAGAAACAGAGATTTCCAGTTATCTTTTTTTAAATAAGACATTTCGAAAATGTTCTTTATTAACTTTTTAGACCTTTGTACCCTGCTTATGCGTATGAAGTTTCATTAAAATCGGTTCATTCATTTCGAAAAACAAGGGCTTGAAATTTTTTTATGAAATTCTCTTACCCATTTCTTTTCCAATACAATCGAATAGTTTCAGTGACCGTTCACCGCAGCTGTCATTGGCAGGTCTTTGATTACCATAGGATAAAGTAAAACCTGCAACACAGTGCCATAGCCTAGTGCCTCAGGGTATCATGTTAGGAGAAAAGCCGAGGGGTTTTAGATGGTAAGAACCCGACATAATCAAACGTTCCTACCATACATACATTCAAGAGGATTATTCCAATAAATCATCATCATCTGACTAGCCTTTTCCCAGCTATGATAGGGTCAGCTTCCAGTCTAACCGGATGCAGCTGAGTACTAGTATCTTACATGGAGCGGCTGCCTATCTGACCTCCACAACCCAGTTACTAGATCAAACGATACCCCTTGGTATTACATTAGTATTTAATATTTATTGCAATCCCAATAAATATTAAAACTGTTTCTGACACATTTTTGTTTGGGGAATTCAACAGCATAATTCCGTTTTCCAGTAAATGAATTTGTATAGGATTTTCAAGGCTTTGCTGCGGTTTTTCAATTCATTCTGCTAGTGACAGATTTCATCAGCATAAAGTGTCACAAATAAACGGGGTTACTCGGTTAATTGAGCCAGCGACCGCTACTGGCAGGCGGGCAGCACCGGACAAATAAAGTACTTTGTGTATAATGGTTGTGGTCAGCGCGCCTCGCCGGCTGCTTGTACTCGTATATGTCGCACAGGATAAATGGAATATTCATTATTGCACCTACCACTGTTTGTCTCTGCATCACCCAAAGGTTGACTGGTAGAAAATGCCTATGGCATTAAGTCCGCCTATGTACATTTATGTGCCTGAAGTATTAAATAAATAAAAGTCGTTTTATTTTCGAACATCCTGGATTTTTGCAAAAATCCGGCTAACCTCAGGTAAATTGGGAACAACGACGAAGAGTATGCGCTTGTTAGATAACTACAGCTACATTCGAGCTATATTCTGGCCAACCAAAATAAAGATTATATAACTTGACTCTTCGATTAGCCAATCGGCAATTAATTAAAGTTCTAAATTCTAATTGCCTTGATGGCTTAATCCTTTATCTGGAGTTAGAAATCGTTTTGTAACGAGACGGAAATAACTATTTTCTAAACCGAGGGTATGAGTCCAGAATCCCATGCTCAGTAGAACGTTACTCAAACTAGACATTCATGTCGTGTAAAGACAATCGAACTACATCCTTTATAGGTGTCCCAATTTTTGGGAACAAAGTCTTTATATGGTAGGTAAGCCATAAGACCTTATTCCTAAAAATTAATACAGACCTTATTTTTTGTATTAATTTGTCTATTATTATTATATTATATTGCCATCATTACATGGCGGAATGTGTCTTTGCACTGAAATTTTATGTACCTAATTAATATAATAATAATAATAATAATGTTTATTTCCGGAAAAATGTTTACAAAGATTACAATTACAGTAGCGTGGTACAATATAGAGAGCATTGAGTATCATCTCCTGGCACCCAAACTAGGTTTATAGCCTGTGACTTGGGGACCAGTGATTCCGTAAGGGTATATGATTCAAGACGTTTAGTAAAATAATTCAGTAAAACTGTGTTCACCAGTAACATGGTTAACATAAGAAAATAATCATTATTTATGTGTATAGAAAAAATAATTAAAACAAAAATAAAAAAACTGTTTGTTAGTGTTAGAGTGAGTTGGTCATGGTAGGTGTGGTAAGTATGTTGTGTATGCATGTGTAAGTAATGTGAGTGAGGTTTGTGTACGGTGTGAATGTAGCCTGGTAGGTGTAGTAATGGTGGATGTGTAAGTGCGAAAATTGGATAGAATGTATGAGTGTTTGTGTGTGAGAATACTTGAATAAGAGATCTGTCTTAGGCATATGAGAAAAGAAGTTTTTCGGTCTCCTCATATGATTTCTCAATTAGCCATTCTTTAACTGTGCTTTTGCATTGGTGATAATTTAGACTGTGGATTTTGAGTAATTTATTGACTTTATTATATATGATATAGCTGAGGTATGAGAATTGGTGTTGTGCGAAGGTGGTTTTGTGTCTAACTGGTGGAAGGGCAATGTCTGCGCGACGTTTGGTACTTACTGTGAACGGCAACCGATGTTTCCTTAATACACATTGTAGCACATATAAGCCTCTCACTGTCGAAATCCTGCTTACCCTAAAAAGTTCCAAAGTAGGGTATCTATAGGGCTTGCAGAACATAACTTTGAGAACTGCCCTCTGAGCTCTCTCTAATTTCAGAAAGTATGTTTTGCAAGCACCACCCCAAGCCGGCAAACAGTATAGGAGAAGAGACTGACAGAGTGAATAATAGACCATCACAAGTGTTTCCGAGTCAGCCGAGCAACGGAGTTTCATAAAGATGGAAATGAGTTTACGCGTTCGGGTGACAAGATTATCAATATGACTATACCAGTTCAGGTGTTTGTCAATTTGCACGCCCAAGTATTTTATGCAAGATGTGGCTGCCAAAGTGGGACAGGAACAGCAGGAGTTTGGAGAACAACTATGTACTTTAACAATAGGTGTTTCCTTTGGCTGAGTCTTATTACTTAAGGAAAAAGAAACAAGCTTCGTTTTTTCTGCATTCAGGGTTTTTTTTTTTTTTTTATTGCTGAATGGGCCCGCTCTTGACCTCGATCACGCCTGATGGAAAGCGTTGGATGAGGTCTATGATCGAACGAGCGTGCCCAGAAGATGCCTAAGGCACTGGAACTCCCACGCATCGACGAAACACAGCAGGCTGCTTGACGCCGAACTCCGGTGGGAGGGTGGTCGCAAACCAGGCGGGCGTTAGCCCTACCACCGCAAGGGAAGAATTGGCCAGTCAAATAAGATGTTGGGTGTGACTGCCCAGGATGCGCCGAGCGCTCGGTTCAGTTGAGTAACTGGTGGAACAAACTGCGCTACACGGGGAGGCTTCTTCATGCATCCCAACAAAGGGTCAACAAATTAATGCTAAACCAGTTCATGATAATGTCCAATACCATCTGGGCATTTTTTTCTGTCTCATTCCAATCATTCCCATGAACAACTAGGGCTGTATCATCAGCGTAGGTAAATATGAAGCAATTTGGTAATGGAAGTGAACACAGATCGTTAATGTAGATGAGGAACAAGGTTGGACCTAGAATGCTGCCTTGTGGGACCCCGTATTCTATTCTAGCTTTATCGCTTATTACCTCATCCAATTTAACATGTTGGAAACGATTCTCCAGATAACTTGAAAAAATGTCAAGTGCAGGACCACGAAATCCCATCACGACAGAAGTATGGGCGTAGAGACAGTGTCAAACGCTTTCGAGATATCCAGAAATAAACCAATACACCGCTGCTTCTTATCCATGAGGTGAGTCACTTTTTCAGAGAGTGCAATGACAGCATCCTCTGTTGCAATTCCGGCTCTGAAACCGTATTGGTTCTCGGAGAGAAGTTTAGGAGCATTAATGTACTTATGCAAACGGTTGTTCAGTATCTTCTCCAGAATCTTCGAAATGGTTGGAAGAATAGATATAGGTCTATAATTTTTGACACTGTCTCTGTCCCCTCCCTTATGAATAGGGTGGACTAGAGCTGTTTTGAAACTGTCCGGGAAAACACCGGTAGATATCGCAAGATTGCAGATATGTGTGATGTAGGGGATTAAAATATTGCGCGTTAACTTCAATATATGTCCCGAAATACCGTCAATTCCAGCTACAGAGCTTGATTTCAAATTAATTATAATTCGCTCTACTTCCGAATCGTCGGTTTCCAGGACACACATCGAGTTACAAGCTGAAGCTGAACTTGATGGGTGGACTGGCATATTCAGACGCTGCTGTATATTTGTAGCTAGGTCTCTGCCTACATTAACAAAGTAATTGTTGACCTTGTTTGCTGATGCAAGTTTGTCAGGTTCAAGTTGTTGCAGTTCTTTCAATGGTGAGGGTGTGGATTTTGAGTGCGTTATGGATTTAATTAAATCCCATGTTGCTTTGGAGTTGTTTTTCCTTTTCATAAATTCAGTTTTTTCGTAATTAATTTTCAATTTCCGGAGCAAAGAACTACAGTAGTTGCGATAGCGAGAATACGTTACTTTGAGGATGGGGTTATCAGATTGCGTTTTTAAAGTAAGGTGCATTTTATCCCTGTTTCTAATACAGCGAAGTAAGCCAGTAGTGATCCAGGGCTTGATGTTACGGTTCTTTCGTGGGACTTTGGAGAAACGAGTGTGTTTTTCAATAATTTGAGTCAGTAAAGTTGTTAAAGTGTCCGCTGCTTCATTAGCGTCATTAGAGAAAAGGATTGGGGAAAAGTCGGTACTCTCAATATCTTTTTGGATGCTTGAAATATCAACAACCTTGGCAGTATAGGTGAGTTTGGGCTTGGGAACATCTAGGTTGACACTCAGGAACACAGGTAAATGGTCAGTAATGGGTGAGTCTATGACAATGGATGTTCCTGGTTGTTTGGTTTTAAAAAAAATATGATCTAGACAGTTATTTACTCGTGTAGGATATAAGTGCGCCGGTAATAAACCATGCGAGGCAGTGAAAGTGAGGTATTCGTACGAGTGTCTATCATTGTTGTTCGGCTTGATATCAATGTTGATATCACCGACCAAGGCAACGTTTTGAAATTTTGTTAGGGGTTTTAAAATGGAATCCAAGCTGCTTAAAAAATTATCAACGTGGATGAAGGAAGGTGATCTATACAGGGCTAAGATGCCAACATTATTGTTAATTTTGCAAAGTAGACAGTTTGCGTCAGTTATATCAGATTCAGAAACGGTGCAGTGCAGAGAAGACTTAATATACATAACCACCCCATCATTCTGGTTTTTTGTGTTTTTTGTGAAGTAGACATTGTAACCATTCATGTTGGGAATTACAGCAGATTTTAGCCAGCACTCGGTCAATATAATGATATCACAATCAATTTTAAGGAGATGTAAGAACGCTGTAAAACTGTCAAAGTTCTTGTTTAAACTGCGAATGTTGAGTTGTAGTATGGATAAGTTCCTTTGCGTCTTTGGTATTTTAGATAAACATTCACCTAACGGTAATTTATAAGATTTTGATACTTGATAGGCATCTAATTCTAATTCAAGGGCATTAATGTGGTTAGCCATTGAAAGTAAGTAATATGTTCCAAAATAAAGTGGTGCACATATTTAGGCATGGGAAGATGACGCAATCTGTAACTGAATCAGGTACATTTTCCGTGTAGAGGCGTTCAATGACAACAAAAATGGTGAAGTTATTATTCTCTAATAAAAGAACTGTGATGTATGAGTGGATACAAAAAGTTTGGAATGGTATTGTCGGCGAGAAAAAGTGTGTGAGGGACGAGCGTATGAGTGTCCAGAGGTTTATGGATGGAGAGTGAGTGTATTGAGTATTATGTGTATGTGAAGGATGATTGTAGTGGTGGGTAACTCTTAATACATAAGCAAAACAAACAGTGTTAATAACCTTAAACATGCGGGGAATACAACTTATAATAATAATATGGTAGAAGTTAGTTATTATGATACCTGTATAAAAAAACAATAATGAATGGCGGTTCAGTAGTCATTGGTTCGTTTGTGCTAGATCCCGTAGCGTCTGCTCAGATTTGACCAGTATTGGTTTGACTCCCTCTTCCTTCCGCAACAGTATGTTACCATTGGCCGTCCAACAAAATTTATACTCCTTAAGCTTTGCAAACTCGCGTGCCGCAAAAAATAATTTCCTTGAGCTGGCCGGGAGGTACTCACTGACATATATTGGACGATGGTCGCCAAGAACTCCTATGTTTGCAGTACTGAGTCGAGACTCCTTTGGTTGCTTGCTGTTGAAGCTGCGCACCGAGCTTAGCAACACGTTCTTAGTCTCCATAGTGATAAATTCGGCAACAACCGGCCTGACGGTACCTGGTTTGCCAGGCAGTCGGTAGACGTCGCGGATATCGATGTCTTTAAGGGGCACGTTGACGGCAGCACTCACACGGGCAACAATCGCAGATAGATCTTTAGTACACTCATTTTCTTTGAGTGGTATATTGCGAATCTCGACGCAAGAAGAGCGTGATAATTGCTGCAAATCTTCGATTTTCATCTCTAAGTTTTGTATGCAATCCCTGTACATCTGTTTGTCTTTTTGTAATTTAAAATCAATTTGTTTCATCAGATCGTCGTATTGATTATTGATGAAACTGACCGTCTTTTCAAATTCAATGTTAGCTTTTTGAATGGCTAAGTTTTGCGATTTCAGCTCAGCTACCTTCGAGAATAGTTTAACGAGGGATGAACTTTGCTCTTGTGAAAACTTTTGGAAATTAGCTTGTTCCTCCGCCTTCCATGTATTGAGCATATCTAAAATTTCCTGCTTGAAGTCTTGCAGTTCACTACCAGGCGAAAAAGCTGGTCGTGGACGTTTATATCGCGAGGTGATATTAACACTTTCATAAGGGCTGTTTGTAGTAGCCTGAGGAATGTCGGAATCAGACATTGACTGAGCCATGCTACTCATAGACGCAGGAGTAGCTGGGGGAGTCCGTAATGCGCGAGGCATTATGAAGCGCCCCTATTTTGTACCTACCACATTTTATATAGATAAACGATTTTTATTCCTATAAAGTTGGTCAACGACAGAGAGAAGAGCAGTGGTGGCCAAGTGGTAACGGCCGCGACTTACGAGTTGTAGGTCGTAGGTTCGAAACCAGATAGGCGCTTTACTTAGTGTAAATTATTTCATCACCACTGCTCTTAAAACGGCGAAAGAAAACATCGTGAGAAAACCGGCATGTCCTAGAACCAAAAATTCGAAGACAAGTGACATCTGCCAAGTGCTAACCTGAACTGGGCCCGCGTGGTGGATTACGGCCCACTTCCTCTCACTGAGAGGATGCCTGTGTCCCAGCAGTGGGAACATTATAGGCAGATTATGTATGTATGTTGTCAACGACTAGATTTTATTCGATTTTCTATCTTTACGAACCATTTTTGGTGGCCACTCAGCATGATGGTAGCGTGGCTGTCCAGTTTATTAACGCTAGGCTAGGTAGGTACAGAATTCAAATTAGGGAAGTTAATTGTTTATCAAATTGACACCCTACGTCAATTTGCCGTGTAGTTATAACTCTGTCTGAAGAATGAGAGTTGTGATTTGAATATACGGACAATATACGGACAATTTAATTTCAATCAACCAAAGTCAATTTGCTTAACTATTAATTTCCCTCATCATCATTCATCACTCATGGGTGTTACTAAAATGCCTCAGTCTGTGGTAAACTTTTATTGGGTCATCATGATTGATTATTTGAATGGATGGTCAGCTTAATTATATTAATATTATGAGCGAAACCACGTCAATTAAAGCCTTTTCGCATTACCTACAAAATGATGAACATTTTGTTGGTATTGCGAAACGGCTTTAGTTTCAGTCGTGGTCAATAGTCATGTTATTAACCTAATTAAAGATTAATTTTGCCCACTCTGCTTATTTTGTGATAAGTCAGTAAAATCAAAGAGTTGTGGCATCGATCAAATTGTTCCTTTTTTAAAAAGTTTAATTGACATTTAAGTTTTTTTCGGGCTGATTTTTTCAACGCCAGATAATTTTATCCGAGGAATAATATTGAAGTTTTGACAGTTCTCCCATACAAAATCTGTCAAATGTCAATTTTATTCCGCGAATAAAAATTATCTCTCGACTGAAAAATCAGCCGTACGTCAAATGCTATTTTTATGAGGGCTGATTTCACCAAGGTCTTTTATCCGTGGAATAAAATTGACGTCTGACATTTCTAATATGGAACAGTCAAAAATTCTAAATTTACTCTTAGGATATGACTTATTCTAGGTATAAAAGTTTGGTGAAATTCGCCATTAGTGTTATTTCAATCTCATCATACAGAGAATAGGTACGTTTCTATAAAATAAAACACCAAAACTTGAGCTAAACATTTTAATAGTGACAAACACGATAGAGAATCTTGATTTTAGACAAAACTATTGAACAATTACCATAATATACGTACTTAATGTACCTCTGACCTGAATGTACTTTTGACCGATTAGACTTTTGGCTGCAACATAGACAATAACAGTATTATAAATTAGGATTATATAGGTATTAAAAATCCGTAGATATTATAATTTCCATAACGTGAAATGCTATAGCAAAATTCTTCGACCGTGATTAATTATTTCGTTAACAGTATTTGAATAAAATTTTATACACCGATCATTTTCTCTCAAGTACACCATCACCATTAACAAAACTTAGAACTAGTACAAAAAATAAATACAGTACTACATATTTAAATACAGTACTAAAATAAATTCTATAACCTGTTTTATATCTAGAGCCCCTAGAGGGAGAAAATTAATTGCAATTGAAAACTGGAGCTAATTCGGACAGTTTACACAACAGTGGTTGGTACAGAAATGACATTATTTTAACGTTCACGAACACGATGCAAAATACGTTCAAAATTAACTGAATTTCGTAGCTTATGTAATTACGCCGCCGAGGTCGGCCCCGAAAGCAGTGGCGAGATGACCTGGACGCGTACCGCGAGGGCTGGTTCAAGGTGGCGCGGGAAAGGGGCTCCGGGAAGGATTTGGAGGAGGCCTTTGCCCATCATTGGGACAGAATAGGCTAAAAAAATGTAATTACAGTTAGAGTTATTTTATACGGACTGTTTGTGCTAATCTCACGAAGCTAGATTAAAACCTTAAATTAAAAATTAAAGCTTACGATTATTTGCTCTCAACGTGTAAGACGTACAAGTAAACATTAACATATTCCGCCGTGCGGAGACGGTCCTGGGGCCTACTCTCTAACGGCCGAACCCAATTAATTACCTATCTATCACCAGTTTTGGCATACTGGAGGAGGAAAAACCTATCTCTGGTTTTAACGACCCAATAATCTAAATCAGTAGCGATGTGTGTGATTATATTATACTGACAGTTACCTACCCACACTGGGCCCGCGTCGTAGATTATAGCCCAATCCCTCTCAAAGAGAGGAGGGCTGTATCCCAGCAGTGGGAACAATAAAGACTGATTATGATAATGACAGTTATAATTATACTGGCTACCATCAATAGCTATCGGTCAATATAGGTTATAAGTGTCGATCCCGTGGAAGTATCGGGATAAAAACTATCATATGTCCTTCCCCGGGACTCTACCAATCTCTATACCAAATTTCATCTAAATCGGTTCAGTGGTTTAGGCGTGAAAGGTAACATACAGACAGACAGACAGAGTTACTTTCGAATTTATAATATTAATATGGATTGGGTTCGGCCGTAAGTCCGTCATCGACGATACCTACTGGCCCGACGGAAAGTAGTTCGATACTTCGGAATGAACTCTAATCCCGATTAATTAACTTTATAGGTCGGGTAAAAAACACATCGGGATTAAGGACAGCTGTCAAATCGCATTGTCATTCATTCTTAGTTGTACGAAGTAGGATACACCCGTAACTTCGACCGGAACTACGGATTTCGTGCCTAGAGAGTAAGCAACCAGGTTGCAGCTCTTTCATCTTTCTCTTCTTCAAGAGTAAGTTGTACATAATAACTAGCTTGCAAGAATCCATCTAAACATGCTATCAAGTAAACATAATTCAATCATTATCATCGGCTTATAGCAGTCCATTGCTGAACATAGGCCTCCCCTATTGCACGCCATTCAATTCGATTTTCGGCAACTCTCATCCAGCTGCTACCAGCCATCCTGCGAAGATCGTCGCTCCATCATAATTGAATAGCTTGTAACAAGTTACATAACTGAGAATCCTTCCTAAATTCACTTCAACGTTATTTTAATTAAAAAGATTCCTGCGAGCTACACAAAGCTGCTATCTCATCAAGTTTTAATTAATTAATTTCGGGTCAGCACTAGATTCGTTAGATAAGCTAACAGACCGAGCAGAGAGGTACTCCATGATTTTTAGATTTTTCCCAGTCCAAGTATTAATTCGGCTAGACTTGAAATAGGACCAATAGGTATTAGGACCTCTCATCATCTCATATCAGCCTAAGAGAAATAAGATGTGTGTTTAAACAATTTTGTCTGTTTCTTCTCATCTAGAACAGCTTCCACCTACTTCTAACTCTTCCTAGCATCGCAATATTAATTATTTAAATGATCTTAACTTTAAACTTACATTAAATATTTCAATTATAAAGTAAAATGAACAAGTTTATTTGTCACGAAATCCTTATTCAAAATTATATTTTAAATAATGAAATTAATTTAGATTTGGCAGCTTTTTTGGACGAATTGATGGAATAGTAAAGTATCATAAGTAAGAATTATCTTCTATGTAATAAAGAATGTCCCAATGTAGCTCCAGTTTATGTAACCATTGTTAAATAAGACATAATTATATACCTAGATATTCACGTACCTACGAAAAAGTTTGGGCATAATCATAAGTATACTTATTTCATGTGCTTTAAGGTACATCCTTAAAATAAACACAGGTAAATTATATTATATTATCGGAGTTTTTATTGAGTATAATGAGCATATACGTAATTATTAAATAAATATCGGTGCTTCTATAAACAAATCTATTTAAATTTCTCAAACTTCAAGAGAATCATATCCATTCCCATAAAATGTATTATTAATGTATTTATTCCTTCATTCTTATGTACACAAACCTACAAGAACTATTGCATGTAATATAATATTCTATGTTTAATAACAAAATACGAAAGTTCTAAAAGATTATTATAAAACTGTTTTACATTTTATATGTTCACAATATGTTAATGAAAAATCTTTCGATTCCCGTCAGCCCGTTGTTTCATATCCGACGAATTCAAAGGGATATCCTACGAATAAGTATTCAAAGAGCTTTACTAGAATTCTCTTCTACGTTGTAGCCTAATTTTGCTAACAGCTAGGCTGTTACAGTTACGTAGAAAAGCTATCTTGTTTCGTTTTCATAGCCTGACCGTGGCAGGGTTGCCACTGGCCCTCCTCTGTCATACTAGTACGCAATTAATTTACACGTTCAATCATTATTTTAACCACACCCTGTAATGCAAGCCGTCGCGCGGCTAATTAATGTGTCTTGTGACACAACTCCCATTTCACACATTTTAATTTATGTACATTCTCTTTAAAGCTCCCATAGACTGGCGCGACTCGACAGCGCGACGCGTCTCTAGTAGAACAATTTCTATGAAAACTTCTTGGACATTGTTCTACCAGAATCGCGTCACAGCGACGCGTCGCGCTTTCCTGCGGGAGCCTTTATTATGCAAAAGTGATGGATTACCCATCACTCGTATGAAAACGCAATTTATTACTGGATTCCTAAACTTTTAACCATTTCGTAGGTGAAACTCAAAAAAAGCAGGTAATTCAAATTAGTAGGAATTAAACGCTCACGTAGAGACCTCGTATTACAGATATAGCTAAATGATTATGTGAATAAATTGACCGCAACATGATCAAAATTAAACACATCTTTCATTAATTACAATGGGTTTCTTAGTAAAGCTGTTTAGAATTCATATACCTAGACGGCGGAAAACTCTTATTGTTATGTGTACCAAAATATGTTGGGCTTCTCCCGCGTGTTGTTTGGAAATAATCCCGCTCGAACGTACTACCGGGATAGAAAATACCTACCATATGTTCTTTTTTTTTTTTGTTTCCGGGGTGGAATATCCTCATGGATGTCCACCACCCTGGGGCGGGCGGCGGGGTCTGTCAGACTCTTACTGACTAAAAACTACCCCGGTGTTCCATCTCGCACCTACGCCGGGGGTCGCGGGAACGTACTATCCTTCCGCAACCCCCGACACCTACCCTATGTCTTAAACCAGGTTATGGTCTACCTGTGTGCCACATTTATTCGAATTCGTTGAGTTATTAAGGCGTGAAAAGGTAAGAGACAGCAGCCTTTCGGATTTAGGGTTATTGGAAAAACACCAACATCCTCTTAAGAAGTCATTGTACTCATCATTATGAACAACTTTTACTAAGGGATCAATCCTGAAATCGCGAAAAAAAAATCAGCTGTTCTCTACATTTTGACGAGTTATACAAACACAAATGAAGGGAACAGCAGATTTCTTTTTTTCGCGATTTCAGGTTTGGTTCCATAGTAAAAGTTGTTTATAATGATGAGTACAATAACCTCTTAAAAGGTTGTTGGTGTTTTTCCAATAACCCTGTATAAAAGTATAATTATACAAGGTGGCAGACTTCGACGCGCCAACTGAAACTATGAATTTAACACATGATTCTAAACCCTCTAGCGTAAACAATGTGTGGCGGTTATAAAAAAAAATTTGATATTTCATAAAAATGTGCAATCAATACCAATGCAGAATGTATGGGAGAGCTAATTCTTTTTTAGTACCCCGCGAAAATTTTCAACGCAGCGGCGTTCAGAATCACGTATATACTGATTCTGCGGTAACAGATCGTGTGTCGATTTTCCTGCAACCCTGCACAGTATTGAGGACAGCATGTTATCACGGGATTGTTACAGATTAAATACGATATTTTAGTATTTTCGGTAATAAACTTACAGCCGCAGTTTCCTATGTTCCCGATAACGGCGGTGTCGGGCTTTTATCCTACTTTCCTACAAATATTATAAATGTTTGTGAAGATGTTTGGATGTTTGTTACTCAATCACGCAAAAACTACTAAACTGATTTGGATGAAATTTGACACACATATAGATTATATAACCGGGATTAACACATAGGATACTTTTATCCCGATATTCCCACGGGATCGACACTTACGCGGGTGAAACCGCGGGGCGCTGCTAATCAAGAATATAGTTGATCGAAGGCGTCACGATTTATTTTAGAAACAAATGAAGTTCGAATTGAACTTTATAAAATTAAACGTTAATCACGAAGATAATAGAATGCTAAAAAAGAAAATTACCTCTCAGGGAAGAGCCAGTACAATTTTGTACCGCTTTTTGAGCTCGTCCTAACTAATTAATATGTCCCGACCTAATTCCACATGTGTAAAACAGATTCTCATTTAAATTACCTCTAACCTACATTTGCGTTGAAACTGCATAATATTTAAACTTGTAACAAATCTCTGTTTCGGTTAAACAACACCGCAGTGCGCAAACAAGTCTACTGAAAAATTCATTAACTGAAATGTTAGGTATCGTTGCTGTTTTAAATTGTTTGTAAATGTTAACCTTACGAGGGTAGTGAACACGTTTCGGATTAGTAGAGATAACGGGTGTAAAAATAACCTTAACGAAGCCATGAGTCATTTGTCCTTCCCGTTCCGTATTATGTTTTTATTTGCACTGGACCATACCTGGGAACCTTCTGGTTGCGGAGGTAAGGTAAGGTCAAAGTTCCTTTCTTTATCATTTTTACGAAAACAAGTTTAAATGTTATTCCCACGACCCCTGTACCGTTGCATGCACCCATAAGCACAATGTTTTGCGTGGGTTACATTGCGCACTTTACGACAGTGCCAAAGCAACGTCACGAACACGGGTGCACTTTCACACCAATAATAAAAGTCGTCCTAGCAATTATTTTTGCACCAAGTTACGTACTCAGATATACAGAATTCGTAGACGTCGGCTTCATGATGTGTCATTTTACACCCTGTATTGTAGTAAACAGTTTAAATTTCGTTTAACTTTGAAAGTAACTGCCTATTTGTCTCGTTAGAATGTGACTAATATTAGTTTAGAATATTTGTATTGAAGATACTTAAAGTCGTGACATAAATTCACGCCCTTTTAAAATATTCGTAGTATTTCTTGCTATCACATATTATTTTCTTTTAGAATATTTTCTTGAATTAAACTACATACACATAAATTCAATTCCGTTTAAATTACTAGTAATTAATATTATTTTTTGGTGTTATAAGTAGATTATTTTAGAATATTTGATGAACTGGAGGACTACATAAGTACGCGTCCATTTTAATTACTTGCACCTATTATTTCTTGCTAACATACATTTTTTTAGAATATTTTACGAACCCGGCACTAACAAAACGACGTAACCGGAAATTCACGACCTTTTAAATTACTTGTACCTATTATTTCTTGCTATTGTACCTACCTATATTTCACCAGTATGTAACCTATAAGCTGACTTGTAAGAATCCTATTATACCTATGACTTGCTGCATATCACTTCTGTGTAACACTAAACGCCTCCAGACAGACTTAATGACAATAAAACTTCTATGTGTCTCGTTCAGTGTTCTTCAACCGATTAATTAATACTGCCACTGTCTAGTATCCACTGTGTATATATATCGCATATTAAGCAGAGTGCAAGCGATGTAGGTCGCCGCGCCAAGAAGGCACAATGGCCCAACAAAGGCCACTTTCTGACAGCAATCTATTATTATCTATTCGGAGCTATAGCTTAGCTTATATCTCAGCACTATACTGCTCTCGAGCCATTTGAGAACATTTACATAGGCTATACCTATTTGAAACAGATATAATATAGCTACATTTGTTTACACATCTACAAAAATCTTATTACCTAACTACTTATTACAGAAAAAGTACCTAATGTAGGTACTGTTACTTATAATTAGTTACAAAATCTACACCTGAAGCAAACTTATAGACTAAATAAAAATGAAACATTACAATAATAACATGTTTATAAACAAAATATGCGCAGTAATGAAAATGACCACACCGCAACTCAACACATACCTAGACATATAAGTAGGTACCTACGTACTTAACAATCCTCAACAATAATTAAAAATACATTAGAAAAGGCAGTGAAAACATACAGACAGTAAAAGAGAAATGACAGCTAACATTACAATCTAAACCTACTCTGAAACAAAAGAAATCAAAGATAGTCTAAGCACAGCCTTTAATTTGAGAAAACGTTAACTTTAACCGAGAGGCGAGCGCCAAATATACTACTATCTATAATATCTATTATTTATTTAAAGATGCACGATTATATACTGGAATATTGATGATTATAACGCGATCACGGGACGAGCACAATTAGATAAATTGGCAATTCTCCAAAGGCACTGGATTCTTGAGAAGTACGTACGTAATACAACCCGCTTCAGAAAACTCCGTTTTCAATGGGAACTAAAACCGGTGCACTCGCCCCTCGATGTCGTAATTAGTTAATATTTATAATGAACACGAATAGCATACACGTTATAGTTATTAAATACCAGTAACATAACAGCTCACTTACTTAGAAATCAGAAATTCAAGATTTGATATTTCCATAGACAAATCAGTTAGTAATCATTATTATCATAATCTTTTAAGAGACAAAAGTCACGCCCACAGAAAGCGGTTACAGAATGTGCGTTCAACAAAATTTACAAATTATACATTGACTTTGTTTCAAAATTATATCATATTTAACACCATCGAAATAATATATTACCGTTTCAGGAAACCACAATGTTTTTTATACATTTTAAATACATCCGACTCGAACGTTTATAATTTGTTTTTAAATTCACAATACATACGTAAATCGAACACAACTTTTTCCGTATTCCGTATATTTATGTTGTATTCCGTACAAACCAAATAATAAAATAAATGCTTTATTACACCACCCTCGAGAGTCCCGCTCTATCCCCTGTGGCGACTAGACGTTCCCTTTGAGTTGTTGTGTACTTACTAATAATTCGGTGGTTTTACTCTAAATCCTAAGCCCCTAATAAGAGATAATAGTGAAGCGTAACCCACTATCAATAGCAACAGGGTTCACTTGGACAGTTCAACAACATTCATTGCGTTATCTACGTTATTGAGCAGACACACATTTCGAACATATAAAGCAATGGATTAATCCTTTAAAATTATTCAGATTGAGATTGATAGTGTGTTACGCAATTAGGGTGCTCGCTAACGTTAAATTATACGTATGCCATGCAAACCTAACCATACCGTAGGCTCTAGTGGGGCATTAATATTGTACTGAATTTCATTATGACCCGCTGGTCATTAATGTGATTTGAATTTAGACCGTCAACTGAAAAAGTCGTATGGAAAAATTAACCAAAAAAACAAAGGTCGACCAAAGAGTTCTCACATCATAGGTTATAGTCGCCGTCGACGAACATAATGATCGGTTGTTGTGGCGCATATACCTCCGTGTTGGATTTCGGCTGACGCTCCATTGATGATATTATTGTTTTTGATAAAAAATCCATGAGATTAGATTGAAAAATCAACTTATGTTATTTTAGTTCAATATCAGATTTGATGCCCGCAACTGCATAAGACTGCTTGAAAAGTAAGCTAGCTAGCTTTGAATGTCAGTCGCAGTCGGGTTTTGATTTTTTCATTTTATTTTTATTTGAATCCTTTTAGTGTGTTACATTTTTGGAATCGTCTCCTCAAGCCCCCTTTTGATGCTTACCCCACATAATAATGATACAATTTTTTTTTCAAGACCTTGTTTTGTTGTCTTGTTGTTGTGATTTGTTTGTTTTTGTCTGTAATTTATATGACATACATAATAAACAGTATTCTATTCTTCTAAAATCCGCCATTTTGATTTTACAAACACAAAACCTAGCCTATAACCTTCACGCGACCCAAACGAGTACATAGACACCTCAGCTTCTAAGGTTTAAGGAATTCCACGTACAAAGATAGTCCTGTGACGTAGTCGGGTAAATAATGCATGACGTTGTGGTAAGACACTGCAAATAACTTAGGTATTCCTCAGTTATTAAAAGTTTCATAAACTATTCATTCGATAATCGAATTAGTTTTTATTACCTTGCAGTAGGTGCGAAAAGTAGAGTATTCGTCCCAGGGATAAAGGTGTCTTCGTCTTGGGCGAGCTTGAATCCTTCACTGCAGTCAGGGTTCTAGTCTTACTCCTGAGCGAAGCGAGGGAGTTAAGACTATGCGTTCTGGATTCAAAATAGCGCCCGCGACAATAAAATACTACTTTATCCCTTTAGTGAATAATCTACTATTAACAAAGGCCAGTCCATTTTGCACAGTCGGTCTGCTCACAATTGAAAGCTAATGGCATAAATATTATTGATATTGATCGGCTGTTCCAATTTCCAATACCAGCAAGTTTCAAACCAAGCTTCATTAAAAAATGTGTACTTATTTTATGTCAGCAAACTGACGATTTTTAAGATTATTATTATTTTAACTAGGTCAACCAGTAAACAACTCTATACCTACATAGGCTATGCTTACAAAATCTACAAAAACGCTCTCTTACAGCAAATGGTATTTCAACAACGAAGTGTTTAAACAAAATTATTTGATTTGTTCGGAATACAACATTATTCCATCCGGACTTGGCATTCATGATATCATGAATGCCAAGTCCGTATAATGTATAATATAATGTATAACAAGAATAATAGCTTGTGATTCTTTCCATCTTATACTCGTAATATGTACACTGGGTACATGCGAAAGAATACAACATCCATACATCGATCGTTGAAAACTTGCGAGTGCCGTAACAATAATAATGTAGCACGCTACTGTACTATTCTATATTCACTTTAAGTATACGTACGTGAGTTTTATATTGACCTCCTCGTTTTATTTTATTCCGCTCTAACAATATAGAATAAATTAAACACTACATAATGCTTAGAACTAGCAAATATTCATTGAGAAAATGATATGAACTTTATTGCACAGAGCAAAGTGTTTGAACTTAAACACATTATTGTCAAATATACTCTCTTGGACTACCTATACATACTCATCGCTTGCTATGATTGAAAATGCAGAATCATTATCTATTCGTGGCAAGACTAATTTACAGGAATGATCAGTAGTGATTATATTCATTGTCAAGAAATATCAGGACATTCTAATTTACAGCAATATTAGGTCAACAAAACGGCAAATTCATGTAAGTAATTTGCTGCAGAACATTTTAAATTCAAGAACAATATAGAACATGGTGGACAGGTGTGAAGCCAGGCCAGGTATCTAAATCCTTAATATTGGCTGTACGACAATACTGTGTTTGTGTTCGTGTGCTCAACTTTACAAAGGATTTACATACCCGCCAAAAGGTGGACTCAGTCATCATTGTCCAGGCCCAGGAGCTCCGCAGCCAAGCGCCCCTTGGAGCGACAACACGCCGTCAGAAACAGTACTCTAAGCGCGAGCCTGAACTGCGGGCTAAATGTCAGCAATATAACAATCTTCCAAAATGAATTCATGATGCCCATCCATACCACTCCAAAATGCAACATGGGTACCTTTATTTCCTGGTCAGTGCAATATTCGTAGAGTTTAACGAACACATAAGGAGACCAGCTCAACCAGAACGTACACACCATGATGAAGCTCATCCAGTGGCTCGGGTTGGAGAGGTTCTCGGCCAGCGCCGTCGCGTACTCCTTGTCGTGGATGGGCACACCGCTGTTCAGCCGGCGCTTCATCGAGAAGATGTAGTAGTAGTTGTAGACGATGGAGATGACGCTCGGGCCCAGCACGAGGATGCCGAGCGTGGCCGTGTACGCGTACGTCGTGCCCCAGTCCAGCATACATATAAACGTTTCCGTGTCAAATTTGGCTTCCTTTTTGTAACCTAGTAATGGTGGACAGCAGAGCATTGCAGCTGAAATCCATGTGAAAACCATCCAACATTGGCTTCTAGTGCGCGTTTGTACCTGGTCCATGAGCATTGTTATTAATAATTAGCCTAGAACAGGCGCGGCCTAAACTAATCTAACGTTTCTGAGATTTTATTGGAATAGGGACAAAATCATTTAAAATACTAGGAATATTAATATTACAAAATAATTTGTCATGCTAATGATTAAGTTCCACTAATTATGTAGATGTAAATGTTATTCATAAAGGAACTATTTAAAGAGAGAAAAATTAAATCGTAATCTACTATATTATTGTAATTATTCAAAAGAAGAATCGATTTCGTATGGTTAGGAAAATGTGGGTTTATTAACTGTTTTATCAAAGGAGTCAGAATGATCAATTACTAATGCGAATGCATAAAAGATGTAAGCTAGCTAGCTAATAAAAAAAATATTGAAAAGGATAACTACCGTCGCACTAACCGTCTCATAGCGGAGAGGCTTCCGAACTGCGAGATAACGGTCAACGGAGATCCACATGAAGGTGTACACAGAGACGGACCACAGCGTGACCTCGACGTAACCGGCTAGGCGGCACATGAGGTCGCCGAACATCCAGCGGCCCGTGATGGCCGGGTATACCGACAGCGGCACCACCAGCACGCCGATCAGCAGGTCGGCCACCGCCAGCGACAGCAGGTAGTAGTTTATCACTTCGTTCGAAAGACCTGCGTTCACAAACAATGAACCGTATCATTTTCATTTAATATCTGACTTATAAAGTATCAATGTTCTATAAACATTTATTTTTATCGATCAAAGACGGAATTCTTTCTCTGACTCAAATTAAGTGTGTGACCAATCTGCTTAGCCTTTTCTCAACTATGTTGGGGTCGGCGTCCAGTCTAACGGGATGTAGTTGAACCAGTATTTTACTTGGACTGACTGTCAATATGACCTCTACAATCCAGTTACTGAGTAACACGGTACCCCTTGGTAAGACTAGTTGTCAGACTTTTGGGCTTCTGACTACCCGTAACGACTGTCAAAGATCTACGAATGACAGCCGAGACCAACGGTTTAACGTGTCACGAGACACGGACAAGTGTCAGAGAAAAAAAATCCGTCTTTGAATGAAAGATTATAACTATATGTTGTAGAAACTTGATACTTTAAACACCTTTTCCTGTTTGGTAGTAAAATTTTTATTCATCTCTTAAATAAGTTGCAATCTATAGTTTTGTATAATTTAGAAGCATTTTTTCAATTTTGTAAATGAACCATGGATCCGTTTCTTATGATTTTTTTATGTTGACTTGAAAGAGCATGGCAGTTAAGAATGTGTCACGCTCACTTAAATGTCTCACTGATGGTGGCGCGTGTGTTGGATCATTCGGTTCCCTGCAAAATGGTTGAGCTGGATGGTGCTGATCCACGCGTCATGTTCGTGAACGGGCGCCGTCGGTTGAGACTGGTCATCTCTTAATTGCCAAGGCTTATTTTTAATCTTATTTTTTTGTTTCTTCATTTGTGTTTTTTTTACATTGTTCTCACATATAGAAGCAACAAGAATAATACCCAGGATTTTGTAATATTCTGGATTTAAAAGAGTGTCCATGGAGTTCCCAGCCCGTTCTTCTCCATGGAGATCTACGTTTTGGAATGGGCAACTAGCTTCAACTTTCTGACTAACTGACCGACTATTTAACCAGTCAAGCAGCGCGTGTCGCCCATTGGCGACGAACGAAATGTTTGAAGAAAATGCTTTGAGTTTTGAGTTTTAATAGTCCATAGGATCGATACAGATTAAGGAAGAATAACTCTTATTACTCAAAATTCTTTGCCTGGTCTGGTCCTATAACTCAGATGTACGATAGTTTCACGTTCAATGTGCTAATATAAACCGTTTGAAGGAAACCTGACCAATTCACAAGATTATCCACTTCAGCACGGATTAAATTTTCCAAGGGATAATAGAGACTAAAAGCGATTACGAATCGGCATCCTATTCCAGTATTTAGTACAAGGACTAACAAAAAATGTATACATAATAATGCTTTGATACAATCTATATTGTTTGTATAAAAAACGTGTAGATGTTGCTATCACAGTCAATCAGATTGGCGATTTTGGTTTCCTATTACAATTTATCATCATGACATTATTTTACTTGCTTGGTGTGTTTTGTAAATTGTGTGATCTCCCATAATTGGAGAATCATACTTATTTATTCATTTATGAAATCTTCATGCACAAGTAAAAAACACTGTGCAAAGGCGGTCTTAAAGATGCAGAGACAAAACATGACAGGTGCAACATAACGGATAGATACCTCAAAAATATCTATAAAATGCAAGAAGAAATAAGTACGAATACATACATACATCGATATGAACAAAATAAACGTTGTCAGGAGAAATAACGATCGAAAAGCAATTGGTGCTCGAAGACATGGTCATATTACGAAGACTGGAAACGAATCGAATGCAGTTATTGAGATTGATTCAGGTCTGATCCCCTGAGCCCCCCCCTACACCCCCACCCCCCCTCTCCTACCCTGCTAGTTCTTCTTCTGTTTTAATCTCTGGCTTATCCACATTATGCTAGGTTACTCTTTTTGACAGGTAAGTACAGTCAAGATAAAATAAACGTTTCATGTTTTACAAAATTAAATAAAGAATTTTTTTAATGTCCGAATACCATGCGTGCTCGATGGGATTGAGGCCACTGCAATACCCGAATGAGGTGGTACACTTGTCTTTGTTCCTTTATTATCCTGTAAGTAAGTAGGGTCTAATGGAGATCTAAACAAGTAAATAAATAATTTAGCTTAATAAAACATTGGTTTCATACTTACATTTGCCTTTGAAATTAAGAAAGGAGGCTATGATGAGAATATTAGAGACGACGATCGCTACGGCCATGACGGCGATGATGGCGGCCTGCGTCAGGGTCTCGAAGGATGCGAGCGGGCTGTCGGCCACGCTGACCTCGCCCGCCAACGCCGCTCCGCCGCGCGCACTCATCATCTTGGCAGGCATGGCTGCACACAGCACGACATTCTCATTGTCACACACATAATCAGCGTATAATGTTCCCACTGCTGGGACACAGGCCTCCTCTCAGTGAGAGGGAGTGGGCCGTAATCCACCACGCGGGCCTAGTGCGGGTTGGCAGATGTCACATGTCTTCGAATTTTTGGTTCTAGGACATGCCGGTTTCCTCACGATGTTTTCCTTCACCGTTTTGAGAGCAGTGGTGATGAAATAATTTACACAAAGTAAAGCGCCTGTTTGGATTCGAACCTACGACCTACAACTCGTAAGTCGCAGCCGTTACCACTTGGCCACCACTGCTCTCATTGTCACACATCGTCATGTTATCATCACTATGATTCACGTTGGGGCTCAGTTTTCACAACAGTGCTCATAATTATACTTTATTTTAGCAGAAAAATATATGTCTCGCTCGATGTAGCTACAGAACACCTACAACTTCAATTTCATAAAGTGACTACTGGGTGAGCGGGTAGAGACAAATTACTACCGACTCATTAGTTGCGGATTCACGACTAATCAAGACTCAATTCAACTGATCACACCGTTACAGACGAATATTACTAAATATCATTAATTATGCTATTAGTTTCTGGGTCGTGAAGTTTGGATAACTACACAACAGTTGTCGATATCTTGTTAAGCTTTTAATATGGGCAAAGGTCTCCCGCGAAAGTCTAGCGCCGTCTATTTTTACGGAGACCCAGTTTCAAGACGCAGGTCAGCTTCGACTCAAGCTAAACCAACAGCAAACTAACTTTAGGGAACTATTAAATGATGACTGCCAGCTGTCTGTGTGCCTAATGGAATATTGAGGTTTTTCATTTATTGAAACGGTTTGGACTTTGACGACCCTTGTTTTATGAATATTAATATATTAGGAGCATTGGTGGCCCAGTGGTAACGGCCGCCACTTAAGAATTGTAGGTCGTAGGTTCGAACCCAGACAGGTGCTTTACTTTGTGTAAATTATTTCATCACCACTGCTCTCAAAACGGTGAAGGCAAACATCGTGACGAAACCGTTATGTCCTAGAACCAAAAATTCGAAGACATGTGACATATATACCAACCCGCACTAGGCGCGCGAGCTCGATTACTGCCCACTCCCTCTCACAGAGAGGAGGCCTGTGTCCCAGCAGTGGGAACATTATAGGCTGATTATGAATATATTATACTAAAGGTAGTTTTCATTAGTGTGGTTGTTAACCTTTCATAATTTTAGGCGAGATCTTTGTCCTTTATTGATGCTTCATTAACATGTAAGTATTATTAGTATTTATGAGTTTACTTACCGCTTTCGTCGATTGAAGGTAGTGTGAATACTAAACTGGACCAGTCATAGTCAATACATCAGGATCTGTTAAAAGATAAAAAGAGAAATGATGAGTGGAGAGTTTCATACAATACTCATTCTAATCTTGTAAGCCTTGCGTTTAAGATCATATCTAATATTTTGGTTTTTTGTATATTTTCGGGATGTTGCCATTATGGATGGCAATATACGTATATTGAAGAGCAACCATTTTTCATTTTGGTAAAATAATACAGTAGCAGCAATCAATTAGCATTACGGAAGGCGGGGGACAGTGTGTTGTGGCGCAGCCCGGGAGATCGGTTACGTAGATAGGTACCTACAGACAGCCCCACATCAGTAGCAACATTAGTACTACGAAAACCACCCTTACTACTACGACTTAAAGACGCCGTCAATCCATAAAAAATGTTGCTACTGATGTGCGGTTGACTGTAGATATACTGTGTCGGTGAAATCGCTTAGCGGCGAAAATAAATGAAAAAGAAGACAATGTGCCGGTGTCCCATTTCAATAGAATAGAATAGAATACTCTTTATTATGTACACCATATAAATTACAGACATAAATATAGAAAACTTTACAATGGGTGACACAATGGGCTGTCTTATCGCTAAGAGCGATCTTTTAAAGACAACCTTTGGATGGATTAAAAACGGGAAGGACAGACAAATACTGTAGGTAGTCTGTGGTGTACCATTTACACAATACAATAAATACATACATAAAGGTGAATCAAAAGGTGGTTTCAATGTGATGTATGGCATAAGATTTCGAAACTAAGCTTAGATGATAACAAAAAATACATAATTTGATTATAATTTTGTTCCATACAGCATGATGTAAAAAAAAATTCGCAAGCGGTTGATTTGTTTAGTAATTTCTTGATTGCAATAGATTTTCACGACAAAACGTTTTTGAAAAAATAAAACATAATCCCCTTATTAATAACCCCGGAGTAACGTCAAACGGGGTGAATAGGGATGCAGGGGTGAATCCGGACAAAACTTTAAAAGGGATTTTAACAATTAAAATAATATAGTTTGTTGTCAATAAGGGCACGTAATCGTTAATTAAATTACAGTAAACACATTAGGATCCTTTTTTTTAGTAAGTAGGTACATGATCCTGAAATTTGCTGTTCAGTACATTTTGACCGCGTAGGTATTGCACTTTTCTATGAAAAAACCGATTTTGTCTTAGATAAGTAGAATGACTCCATTCACAAGACCTCCCTCGATGCTACTTCAAATTCAGCCCCACTACCAACGAGTTCTATATCGAGTTCGTTCATTTTTGAACAACCTGGCCTATATTCTTCGCGCCGGTCATTGGCTTCACCTCTGACCGGCCGCGCTTCTATATTTGTCGAGATACTTTCACTTCCAATTACTTTTAGTGGTGCCACACGATATTAGTCAGCGACAACATCAGCGGAGTTTTATTAAATAAAAAATATAATTATCGCAAAGGTAGCCAAACCCGCAAATGCCTCGTCTAGCGGTCGCAAGCGCTTTTGCTGAGCAGGAGGTCCTGGGTTCAATTCCCATCTCAAGGGGCTAAAACATAACGTGGTGTGAGTGTACTAGGTGCACCTCTGCCCAACTCTTCGGAGATAAACAGGCGTGAATGTATGTTATCGCAAAGCAGTTGATTGAAATTTTCCGTGATTTTTCTACAGGGTTAAAGGAACATCGACGTCTGCCAGGGTGACGGGTTGTTCGAAAGAGTTACCGTGGGCCCTTGGCACAGACAACTGAAGGAACAACAATTGTTTGATATTCTCCCACCCAAAAAAAACGAAAAAGTTACATCGACGCGCAAATTGTTACCATGAATTCGGCACGACGAATAGTTTTAAAGCTGCTGGGTCTAGATCATGTATGAAATTCAGTTTGCGCGTCTTTGCGTTTACACCCTACAAGCAAGCATTAAGGAAGCACCTATTCAAGATATTAAGGCGTGAGTTTCCAGGCCTGTAGGCTTTCGAAACGTTTCCCTAATGCAGCGCGACGTATTTATTTATTTACATAAGCGGTTTTGAAATCGACCCGGTTTTGGATGTTTTTTCATCTAGTAAATGAAACAATTCGTGTTTCAAACGGTTAATTTCCCTAAAACAAGTATGTATCTATGACATATTATCATGATATATTTTTTAGGACCTAAATACAGTAATTCGACTATTTAAAATTCATTCTAAAACAGGCAAATTCAGATAACCCCACAAGATTTTTGCAAATAGGTAGGTAAGTATGTATGTATAAGAAAACTTTTTAAGAAAAAAAAAACCGACTTCCAAAAAACCACTACAAAGTGAAAAATAACTTTAATTTCGGAAGTCGGTGTCTTTGGATCTGTATTTTAGTTTTTTGCCACCGACTTCCGAAATTAAAGTTATTTTTCACTTTGTAGTGGTTTTTTGGAAGTCGGTTTTTTTTTTCTTAAAAAGTTTTTATTTCACGCTTTTTAGTGGGTCTGCTTATAATTTATCTAAGTTACAATAGCCTAGTGATCATTGCCTTTTACAAACAAAATATTGCTTTTCCCGATGCAGTGAAGTTAATTGTTGAGGAGTTCTCCAGGTCCACCATCAGCTCCATATCACCATTCACATTGTGATGAGTATAAATTGCATCGCAACCCGTGAAATACTTAGATATTATTGAGTGGTTCCGGTGGCCATCTGTGGTCTTCATCATCAGTTCCACTTCACCAAATAGTGCTTTCCGAGAGCAAATGCACGAGTTACTATAAAAAATACCCAAATCGCTATAGGTGTGCCTATAATATTTAAAGAGTTCCTTCGATTTCTCCAGGATCTCATCATCAAATCCTGACCTGATGTTTTTAGACTAGATGCTGATAATCCTGGCTGCAGCATCAGGTCAGACTTATGTCAACATTGCATTGAACTTAAAATTTAGTCCTGTTTAAAATGAGCCCAAACACGACTACGGTGCTGTAATTTCAAGGTTGGTACTTTTTCTGATGCTCCTGGCTTCAGCATCAGGTCTTTATGTATTTCGGTGTTCCTCATTAACAGTACGTTTATCCACACATCGAGCCCTTTTCAATGAGCCTAAACACGATATATCTGCTGTTAGTTGTCGAGGAGTTAGGTACTCTGCAGACTATCCTGACTACAGCATCAGGTCATGACTTGATGATCATGAGACCAAATGTGGCAAATGCCCTATCAAACATCAAAACAATTTACTAAAACAGTCCTTGCCTGTTCGAGTAACTTCTTACTGTTAAGGAGTTGTACCTTCCATCATCAGCCCAGCTACCTGAGATGGTGACAATCATACGCAAATACACAAGATACTTCATAAAATATGCGAAAAACAATAAGTGAGCCTATAAAATTTGAGGGTTGCCCTCGATTTCTCTAAGATCCCATCATCAGATATTGAAATGGTGACAATGGGACCACACGGGAAGCACCAGCTTTCAAATAAAAAAAGAATCATGAAAATCGGTTCACCCAGTCGCAAGTTATGAGGTAACAAACATAAAAAAAAAAAAAAAAAAAAAAAAAAAAAAATACAGTCGAATTGATAACCTCCTCCTTTTTTTGAAGTCGGTTAAAAAGTGACAGTTAAATCTCGACAAGACCAACAGCACATACACCTTCTCTTGCTTGTGCTGCCGCTTCATTAATCAATTTAATCACGAACTAACAAATTAAGTATGTTGCAGTGCTTAATCCAATCCCTTCTTAGAACTAAGACAAGTTCAGACAGCGTGCAACTAGACCAAGGCCTTATTAACTACTAGCTGCGCCCCGCGGTTTCACCCGCGTAAATGTCGATCTCGTGGGAATATCGGGATAAAAACTATCCTATGTCCTTTTCCGGGACTCAAACTATCTCTATACCAAATTTCATCTAAATCGGTTCAGTGGTTTAGGCGTGAAGAAGTAACAAACATATAAACACACACACACACTCACAAACTTTCGCCTTTATAATATTAGTGTGATTCGCGTTCACACGACCGCCGTGTTTTCCGGCGCAAAACCGCGTTCACTCTCTCTGGCGCCGTTCTTTCCTCAGAGACTTTGGATTTCATACTATATGCCTCTTTACATAACGTACATATTCTTAGTGATCGCGTCGCCAAACAAGTCTTAAAGTATGAATCCCAGTCTCTGAGGTAAGAGTAGCTGCTCAGACACGATCAGCGCGCGATGTAATTCGTGTCACATGTACGCGCCCTTATTAATAAACCTCTAAACTCTACGTGGTATCGCAAGAATACCGACAACATCGACCTTGCATTACGATTATTATGACAAGGATTATTTATGAAACAGTTAACCCATTATCTATTTAAGTCGACATTTTAAGCGTTTTGAAGAGCATGGAATAAATAATTTGTGTAGGTATATCCTGTTTTACTAGAATTACTGAGGATTTCACTGTAGATACTTACTTAAAAGACTGCATTCTTACAGAGTTATACATTTCTCTGTTCAGATTATTTGTTCTGCGAATTGGAATAAAAAATAAAAAGTCAACGACGGCGACCAGGAAGGAATTACATTTTACTTTAATGGTCGCAGTAGTAAAAACATTAATTTGCATGGCGACAACGCGCAGCGCTGTAATGAATGTGAGAACAAAGATATACAACGATCATCTTTCGATCCGCCTCGAAATATTATGTAATTTATCGTTACATGTGTACCTACTTTAAAAATAGATATTTAATTACAATAGAAAAAATCCCAGAATGGGTGATTTGTCCTCTTTTCGTTGTATGACTTGGAAGTGACATTGAGTTTTAAGGTTACCACCTTAAAACTCAATGTCACTTCCAAGTATGTCTATTGTAGAATTACTTTGCCAAGTAATTCTACAATAGACATACATATTTCATCAATTATATTTAAGTCCCATGTAAGTAGAAACCTATTGCCATCCATCGGGCATAAATCCAGTTTCAGAGCTGCTACTAAGAAAAACCTATGTTGACAGACTTCGTATTTTATTAAAGACCAATACGCAAAGTGTGGGTGCACACCAATGTCAAGCCTGTGGCGTGGCGGGAGGTAAAATGTTTTTTTTTTTCAATGCTGGCTATGCCAATGTTACATGCACTGTGGCTACGCCTATTTATTTGATAATAAACTAAATCTGCAGTTTGCATCGTGACCCACTAAAACTGTCCTCAACATTGAATGGCTCTGTTTTCACCTAACTAGAACATATAACTTAGTATCGAGTGTCAATGCCAGAATATTTAACTTTACTTTCAATCTTCGCGCCCTTGTTGGTTCAGGGGTCAGTAGTCTGGACGGCGCCGACATTTTAGCTACAAAGTGTGATGTAAATATTGTTGTAGGCAATGAAATCTATTATGTATGCATTGAAAGATGCGCAACATTGTATTAACATGTTTTTGTATTGCGGGTTTTTTTGCTGGTAATATGCTGATGTTCCGTATCCTTACATAGTGTAAAACAAAGTCGCCGAAATGTCTGTACGCGCATAACATCCGAATGACTGCACTAAATTGGATAATTATTTTTGTGTTGTGTTCGGTATTGCCAGGACAAGGTTTGTATGACAGAAAAATTCGGAAATTCGAAAAAAGAAATTGCACCCGTGCGAAGCTGGGGCGGGCCGCTAGTTTATAATTAAACATAAGTTACGTAGAAAATGTTGCAGCTACAAATGATGTTGCGGGCAATATTGCTTTCAATGTATACAGCTTTAGCACCTTAAAACCACTTGTTCAGTAATTCGTGTAATTTTTCCAACTACCGTAAGTAGCAACCCCGGATCTAGGGGAGGGCAATTAGCCGTGTCCCGTGTGGCAACTTCAGGGGGCGACAAATACAAGCGTGGCAGACAAGGGCACCACCCACCGCACCGCAACTTGGCGATAAATGAGGTGCGCAGCACTTATTATCTTTCTCTGCGGGTGGCGCACTGAGGAAATCACTACGTGATTAGCGTAGGCATAGGTCGTCATCGTCAAGCAGTGTGAGCACCCGCTTCGGGGAGCGCAGTTGAATTCTGCCAGGAACACTCCGTTCAAAGCACATACCTACTCCACCTTGATTTGGCGATATAAAAAAGGCTCGACTTTGTGATCAAAAATGTAAGAAAAAATCGTTTATTTTAGAATTATTACTTAGCGAAGCGCAAGTTTTTCGAGCGTCCCGAACTTTCCGATGCCTGTAAGTGCAAAGGCGACACGATTTTATTAATTTCTTTACCACGACCGTGGCGACTCTGTTGGATTGGAGCATTATCGATCGATAAAATTTGACTAATAAGTTGCTGGCAAAATATTCGAGCTCGATTGGCTCGCTCTTGCAGCCTAGCTACTTTTCTGTATAAGTACTTTAAAAGTCTATATCTGAGAGTGCTAATAGATGGCACGGCGAGGCCATCGCCGCGATTCTCTCGCCCGTGGAGAATAAGATGGCGCCAAGTAAAGACAATAAGAAGACGGTTTGGAACGATAGGTAAAGCCTGACATCGCAAGGTTAATCCTAATAAATAAATCCCAATCTATCATATTCTTGACTGTATTAGTACTAACTACTCTAATAACGTGATTCTAATAATTATAATAAATTGTTATTCATATCAAATACCTACCGTCTTTGAGTGCGGCAGTAAGCGCAGCAAATTGCACCATTACACTAGTGAATCACCTCGGCCGTTATAAATGCGCTAAGCGAGGAATAGAACCTAAAACGCACCAAGAACATACCACATGAAATTCAATAGAATGCGTGACCCCTTTTCGCATAGAGACAACGGATTTAATATACCCACACCCTTTTCAGAACGCGGCCTACGCACGATCACTTAGTGAAAACGAACCCGACGCGGGTCGACTGAAGGGCTAACGATGCCAGAGATAATGAGTTCCAGTAAAAATTACAACTCGCGTCAATCAATAAATAAAATTGCAAAAAAACGCATCACTTATACAATTTTGTATTAAACTTACAACATAGCTTTCGTAGCCAGAGCTAGCATGCCTCGCGGAAGCGCTACGCCGCATGCTACGAAGCGCCTCCACGATCGCACGTAGCGCTACGCAAGATCAATTCGCAACCTTGAATGCATTTCGTAGCCGCAACAATTCGCAGTTGTGAGGTTTTTCAGTTTGACCTTGGATCTCAAAGCCAAAGGTTACATTAGAAATGTAAGTATTAAAACACAACGTCACAGGCACTAATTAAAATGACGGCGCTACGGCATAAACGAGCTAATTAACTGCACCACACCACACTAATATTCAGCAACGATATAGTTATCGCGTTGGCACTAAACATTTTCGTATTGCGATGTGTGGGACGTAATTTCATTCTAACTGTGTTTTTACACATGAAGACGCGAGTCACAATTTCAATTGGCTTCATGCCAAAATCGTTTACTATTGTACTTGCCGAAATTCACTAAATTGTAGTATTTATTCGCGTAAAGCAGGATTTATTTTTGTTATTACCAATGCGTTATTAGTAAACACAGACACAGACATGTACAGGCATAATAAAAATTATAATTAAAACATTTTGGGAGCCTAACAACGCACCATTTATAGAGTACGACGTCACTACGCGCCGCAATGCAATGACCAGTCTGGGCGCCGGGGTGCAAGGTCAAGTACGCTCACACGATGGATAAGACTGATGTAACGTTATGCACTTACGTAATCGAGTAAACACGATGAGATGCGAGATCACGGATTGAGCAAAATTCTATGTAGACTTTAAATTGCGACAACACACTGAAATTCGCGAATTTTACGCAAAAACTATCGCTTTAACCAGCAAGTATCGCGCAAAAGTGACGCACCGCTACGGAGCGACGACTAGGGGCGGTGTTATTGTACGGGAGGGAAGCGTGAAGCGCACGCGGCAATTTGAATTCAAGGTCGCCTCGCTGGAGCTCCTCCGGCAGCTGGGCGCTCCAAGGTTACGCCTTCGTTCCGCTCGGGGCTCAATCGATACTAAATTATAAAGAAATACCTGGGTGCTCCGTCGCCGAGCATTTACTCGCTCTACACACGTACAATGCCATTGGTAACAAACGATAATGCTACATGTTTGTGGCTACCATGTTTATAATGAATTCCCTCATTGCCACGCGCTTCTTTGTCTAATCATGTTTCGCCAATTTTAATTAGAAATGTCTTAAAATAATTTGTAGGTATAGAAAAGTCATTTTCTCGGAACAGTTGTTTTTTTATTAAATTGGTTAACTGTATTTAATTTAAGCCGTTATTCAGCATTCCGTCACGATTCCGTTCGGTATGTTCGAGATTTAAAATTGTTATATCGATGTAGGTATAAATTGTATCTAATACTAAGTGGAAAAAGTACTTAGGTACATGAAACATTATTAATACCTATTAATAAACTTTATAAAACGGAGAATATCTCATGCTTATAATGTTTTTTCCAGGAAACAGTCCGCACTCCTGGAAAAGCGGCCGTATTTAACATTTTTTTTTATTTTAACACAGATTTAGGATTTTGGCATGTTTGCTTGGAAAGTGGCGAAATGCCTCACAAAACAGCATGGCTATTTAATATTGTGCATTTTATAATAATTCGGCATTTTCGTGTCGTCGGCGTGGGTCTTGCTACTTATTTGCGCGTCATAGTCGTTGCGCTCGAATTCTTGGCATGACGACAAACTCATTTTCAAAGCATTCTTCCAATGTTTCACATTTTACTATGAGCATGAGCACTTTTACTTTGTTATTATCATAGTGTGATAGAAACTAATAAAAAAGTTACTGCGCTCTGTAGCAGCATTCACGTGAAAACTTTTTTCCATATATGGAGGTTTCTATCTTCTATAATCCTGTTACTCAGTAACTGGGTTATGGCGGTCAGGTAGGCAGTCGCTCTATACCCCATGGACATAATGGCTACTACGATACAATGCGATGTACAGTACAAAGCGGTGACGACGGGCCATTGGCACTAGAGTGCCGTCGTGGCATCACGATGATACAACGCTTATACTCGGTTTGTCGCTTGAGTATTGTTAAACTTTAGCCTGCAGGCTATAGGTCAATTTATTTTCGATATAAAATCTTCAGTACAGCCCGATTGAAACTTTACGGTGGCTCTGAAGTGCGCTACTCGCTGCGCAGTACCTCACCCCTCACCCCCGCTGACACGTGAACTTGTTACTGCGCAGCGACTCGCCCCATGTTCCGACCCGCAATAAAGTTTGAATCGGGCTGTATCAAGGCGATTAAAACGCCGCGCTGATCAGATAGGTTGAAGCAACGGCTCGTCCTTACTGATCCCTAGTCCCAACTCGCCCGCTTTTTTATATGCCTAGTAGCTGCAAGGGTACAGTTTCTCGGAAAAGTGCTACGATGTAGAAAATAAACACTTATGACGAATTAAATTTTGCTCTTGATCTTTTTCTATATATTTTTTAAACAAAATAACCCACTAAGGTCCGTACGTCAGAACGTTCCTTTGATCGTCAATCAGTCGATCATTGTTTAAGTATAGAATCAGTATTTGAGCATCGTTCTTATTCAGAACGGTAATCAATCTATACTCAGCTAAAGCGAGATTCAAATCGAGCCTCAAGCAAAGATGTGTATTGTCTACTACTACTAATGTCCGATTTATTTTATTTACCAACTATGTTCTGATCTTTACAGGATTAGAAATATTAAAATGTACCAAAAAACCCATATATTTAGGAAATAAGCGTTATTTTGTTAGCTCCGAATAGTACAATCCCAAATTTATTAAGTAAAACTGTTTTAAGTAATTTTGTATTAACAGAAAGCTTTAATTACCGATTTGTGATGACTGAATAAAAATAAATACAAACCATACCAGCACTTTTCTTACCATCAGTACTTTTGCGCCTTCTAGCTATACATGTAGGTAGATATATACGGACCGGGCGAGTCAGGACTAGGGATCAGTATGGACGAAGCCGTTCTCAGTTTGTGGGAGGGAGCTGAAAGCTAATAAAATTTTCTACAGCTTTTATCCTACACATCATACCTTCTAAATTCTAATTAGTTTTCGAGCATCGCGCTCTGAAAAGCTCCGCAGGTGTCTGTCTGACTGTTACCTCACCGATTTAGATGAAAGATGAACGGTCATTTGTGACCCAGACCCGACACGAAAGAGACATGTCTCAGTTTTTTTGTTATTTTAAATATAGCTCAAATAGATATTTTTTATACTCGAAATCAATGACTAACACCAAAATATTGCCTTAAGTATGTTTTTGTTCAGGTGATATACAATTTTCTTTTAATACCTATTTACCTACAAAATTCGTAATTGTATGTACCTAATTCAATGACGATACAATAATTATGGAATTATCGAGGTGACCTGGTGATGGAATTGGATTATGTATTTTATAAGCTTCTAGTATAACAATCGAGTTAGAGTTCATAAAATCGTCTTAATCGGTGGTTTATGCAGATTAGAGATTAGGGTGTCATTAAGAAGCTGGATAGACAGTGGAATATTTTGGTAGTTAGGTACTAAACACACCGAGTTAAAGTTTTTTCAGTGCCGTTGGTGAAATAGAAATAAAACCAATATTTGGAAATCATGGTTTGTTTTATTCAATGTCAAAGTCTCTTAAAACATAATTCATACCCAGTGCGGGATGGTCAACGTGATCCCGATGTCTAGCCCACCCCATATAATACACGACACAAATGACGTGTGCGCAACTTCCGAGCGTCCTTTTACCGTGGTAGCTCGTGCAGTAATATTCTGTTATTGCATTTATTCCTTTATATTTTCATCCAACGTTCACACGCAGCATAATTATTATCGTCAGCCATAACAACGAACTACTCACAAAGCAAATAATCAAGTCCGGTAAAGAGAAAGCCGAAAAAAATCGTCGTAAAATATAATATTTATGTTTATTATACCCTTTGATAGAATTTAGAAAAAAAAACAGTTTTTGTTTTCTACTTTTTAGTTGTACCTACCCCACACAAATCCAATAAACACTAGTGCACTGAAGAATTGAAGACACTAGAAGAAAAAAATTCCAAATTCGCATAGAAATTCCGGAGATGCAGTACATTTATGCATATAACATCGTACATAAGAAGAATTACCTAATGCATTATATACTAAAACCTTCCTGAAAGTATGTAGATCACATTAGTGAAAGAATTATCAAAATTGATTCATTAGGTTTTGAGAAAATCGCGGACATACAAACATACATACATACATACGGGTCGAATACAGAACCTCCTTTTTTTTGAAGTAGTTTAAAAAACGCACAGATCTCAACACAAAGCCAATTTTATTTTATATTTTTTTAATGACATCTCGCAGTTCAACTTTGAGGTTATCGTCTGCTTAACCGGGCTTGCCTGTGGATGCCTCAATAAATTAAGGCCTCCAGCTGTCTATTTTTGTATTTTTATCTAAATTGGCGTCATTTTAAATGGATATAATTGCTAATTATTTTAAAATATTTTGCCTTACCAAAATCAAAATGGTAATATATGGGTGATAGCCACTGATATTCAGAATAGTGTTCATTTATTTATGTTATAATTATTTAATATAACAAATTAACTGAGATGCGTTCCTTTTGTGTCGGGGCAGGGTAAATTTTCTATGGGACGTGACCCTTCTTCTTTGGTATAGATAGTTTGAGTCCCGGGAAAGGACATAGGATAGTTGTTGTCCCGATATTCCCACGGAAAACTTATGCGGGTGAAACCGCGGGGCGCTACTAGTAGTAATAGATAAAAGTTTCGATAACTCAACGGCTGAACGGATGTGGATGAAATTTGGAAGGTAGATTAGGACCCAGATTAACATATAGACTAGGTACTTTTTATCCCCAAATAATGCGAACGAAGTAGCAGCAACAGCTAGTGTTTGATAAGTCGTTTTTTCGAAAATTTTCACTTTTCCGGAACGTGTAGTTCGAAATGGGTAGGAATTCGAAAAAAGTGTATAAGACAAAAGTTGTAGAAAATTTTATTAGCTTTCATTACGTAGCAGATATTTTTCTCTACGACGCACCGTTTTAAAGATATTAGTGAAAAACTCAAAAGTGGGAACTTTTATCCAACTCCGGCTCACCTCCTAGACGCGGGGACTTTTAGTATGTGTACCCTAGTGCCCTAAGCACCCTGAAAAACTTTCTGAAGAAATCGCTTCGGTCCCAGCTCACGCACTCTACACATCCTTTTGGGTTATTCGTTGAGTGGACTATTTATCGGATAAAAATATATGTTGTGGTTGCAAATCAGCAGAAATACATATTTGACTAAAAGTAAAGCGCCTGTCTGGATTAGAACCTACGACCTACAATTCGTAAGTCGTGGCCGTTCACTTGGCCACCACTGCTCTCAAAATAATAATATTTAAAAGAAATGTTTGTTATTAGAATGAATGCGTTTAAAGATCCAATCTGATCATTGATGTGGTGAAAAAACAATAATTAATTACGTAGCCCTGTACGTGGCCCCTTAACTACGTAGTGAATAAAACATGAGTAGGTAGGGGGTACACCCTACCTACTCGTTTTATTCACTACGTAAAGGTAACGTACGTACCGTATCTATGTACACATAGGTACGGTACGTACGTAATCTTTTGCTCCCCAACTACTTTTACTATAACGTTTTAAGGCGCAGATATACGACTTCTAATGATTTTAAATTCAACATCACGTCTAATCGACCGGACTGATTTCTTTGAAAAAAATAAATGTTATACTAGACCATTTGCTTCGTAATTTGATATGTGAATATTTGCAATTATATTTTTTTAACATAGTGTAATTAATTTGTAAAGTAATGTCTACCGCGGACATAAAAACGACAATCACGCAAACACTATCGGGTCTATTTTCATAAAACTTTCACCATCTAAAAGACAATTTAATTCCCCGAATTTTAGTATACGGTTTTTATTTGTTTGGTGTTTGAGAGTTTTTGTAAATAGATAATTGCTTCATATTTGCAATAAATTACCACGGTTGTGTCATCGCGCTTCTCTTTCTTTTCTATGCAGTCCGACAGTGACCGCGCTTTAGGTCGTGTAGTCGCCTTAAACTGTTGATCACTCTCGTTTACGGTCGATGACACTCAGCAATGATTACTATTTTTTTACCCTGTTCTCGCATTTGATGTTTTTGCTATATTCGGTGTATCATTCGGGACATCGACGCTCAAACTGTGACCATGAATTAAATACATGATTCTAGACCCACCAGGGAAGAAAGTTACGTCGGTTATAAAAAAATAGTCGTGCAATACATTTGACCGTGTAGGAATTGTACTTTTGTATGGTACAGTCAGCAACAGAAGTCGATTAACACTGTCATTTTTACATGTTATTAAATTGATAACATTTTTTTTTTAATAAACTGCTTTTTAGCTTTTCACATAATAGCAAAGAGTTTATATTGAAAAAATTTGTTTCTGCTGCAATTTTAACAAATATTTTGCTCAATAACTAAGATTTAAAAAACTGAAGTGTTAATCGATTTTTGTTGCTGACCGGACCTACAGCCGATTTTCGATTAACGTCACAAATACCTATATGACAAAATACACGTCGCACGAATCGCAAAAAATTATAAAATAAACAATTTAATCATTACTTTTGTGTGTTTTTATTTATATAATTTAAAAGTTTAAGCTTCCGTCTATATTGTATTGCATGAAACTATATTGTATTGCATGAATAAATAAACCACCAATATCGAGAAATTTGTTGTTTTAAGTGTGTGTGTGTGTTGTTTTGTTAAAGTGGCCTGGCGTCAGGGGTACGGCGATACGTTTATACTCTGGCGTTCAAAAGGTTAAGTAAGATAATTATATGAGTTCACTGTATCTATCTAGGTGTAAGAACTAATAAAGTATGATAGTATGGTATTTTTACTAGGCTACCTAAATAAACTGAACACTTGAAATTTTCTTACTACACTATTATTAATTATGCATTTACTATCTATCATTAGACTATTTCTACGACCTTTGTGCTAGGAAACAAACAACCACAGACATTTATATTCGTTCACACGTGTATTTCCCGTAACTAGCTAATTATTTTTCTGTAACCGGTAAAAATCTAATGAGAGGTTAAATATTTTCTGACGAAAGAGGCGTTAAACGCGTAAGTTTTGGATCAATAGGATGGTAGCTATCGCAAGATACAAGCAAGAAAGCCAAACCCTTGCCTACAGGGAACAAAACACGCAAGCGTATATACACCCTACTTATTTGTCGTGACCAAGCCGAATTTTTCATCGATTGAAGCCAACCACGATACCGTAGAATGTTTACATAGAATTTACGTTGTCATCGGTATGCGGCATAGAATGAAAAGACGGAATATTATATCACCAATTTTTAAGCAAAGTCCAAACAAATATAAATTATTATCCTTAAAAAAATAAGATCACTGTGGCAAGGCTTTAAATCACTCGGGGAAAAAAAGTTACGACAGCAGTATAGTTTTGTAAACTTTTCAAACTAGCATAAAAGTGTTTGATACTTACTTTAGGTACGTATCTTGCATAGTGTGCTCGATGTATTCCTCAGGAGTTTATGCGTTTAATTTCGCGCGAACTCGGCGCCCTCTGAGATCGTTCACAATAGCGTAGGGTCGCGCTTCACTCGCTTGTGGCAAGCGCGGCAACTGTTACACGACTGTAGAGACTCGCACACAGCGGAGCATGGTGCGCGCGCATTCCTCCTCGCGTTTTAACAAAATGCTTTACGCCATTGAAGGAAAACAGGCCGCTTTTTATCAGTAAATACAAAACTCAGCCGACTCTGTATGTGACTTTGTTGTAAATCGCAAGTAACCCTCTAAACAGCGCGACACCGCGTGGTGGCTTCGTCGCAATGCAGAAGCGAAAACGCCCTCTCTCACTACGTTGGTCCGACAGCATCAATTATATTATGCATCACGAACGCTCTTGCATTAGCCAGTATCATGTTTTGTTTGGAAATATGAATTCGAGTTGAACTTTTCACTCATTAGTCATTTTTTATGTTGATGTGTTCTGAGGTTTGACCAAGTTTTCTGTGACATGAAAATAAATGGGGGCAATCAATGCTCGTTAGAAAAACATAGGAGTTAAACAAAAAACAACCTTATGTCCTATACAACAAGTTTCAAAATCTGCCATTTCACAGAAGATTCGGCCAACCTATGTAAGCAAGAGTACCTAAAAGAAATGTGAATAACATCATAGTCTTTGCCAAACGTTTTTGCCGCTCTGAAGGAGAGACGCACGCCTGCGCAGTAGACGGCGAAAGTGCGCAAGGAGTCGTTACGCAGCGGAGTCGTCACAACACAGTAGACATGTCTGCATATTCACAGATTGCCTTTTCTATTGTGCGATTAGTGCGATCGACCTGCTTCTACTATCACTCGGCGCTAATGTAAGAGCGATGTCGTGCGTCTGGCGCCACCCTGTACTTACCTAGGACATTCCTTCGCAAGTTTTGGTGCGGTTGGTAAATACAAAATCAAAATGTAAATTTCGTAGGAATTTTATTGAACACAAGAGCACACATGTGCTAGTAAATACACTTAAGAATAATGTCGTACAAAGCTTAATTACTATGATATTCGTTCCTCGAGTTGAAATAGCAAAAAAAAAAAAATAAAGAGATTGTAATATAGGTATGATAACAATCATGAATAAGTGCAAGATATGCAATACATATGCAAAATACAGTAGCAGTTTATAAATATAATCACCATTAAAGTATGAAGAATTAGGTGAACTATCCTCTTCATATTTTTTAGGTAACAGAACATATATTAATTTTGTCAGAAAAAAATGTTACACACCTTCAGTATCAGTCAAATATCATAGCCTCACTATAACTATACTTAAACTACAATACAAAACATAGATTTACGTAGCTTTGGTAATATAAAGAAAAAACATTTTGCATTTCAATACAAAATATTGATTAACATTGTGCATACATTAATATTCGAAGAAAAGTTAGTGCTCCATCCTTACTATGCCGTAGATATTTTGAACTTCATTCATGATATTTGAAATTAAAGTAGGTATAACTAATGACTTACATAATCATTCGAGTGCATCTAGTGCCGCTGCTCGGGTCGCATGACAGGCCTAGCATGCAGCGTATTATGGGTCAGTGCGCGATTGAACGCAATCGCTACTACGTGGAGCATACTAAAAGTTTCTGGATCTGGCCAAGTTTACAATAAAAAATAAGTTTAAAAACTAAAACCCGACTACTGAATAGGTAATAGGTAATACGGACAAATGTCCGCAACTCCACGTCAATGCGCGTATTTTGCGTAGATTTATTATTAGATTTATTTTATTTTATTTTTAGTCGGATTTTAGTTTTTAAACTTATTTTTTATTTAATTATTTTGGGGTTTATTTCAGCAATATTTATATTTTTGAAATGTGCTAAATAAGCCCTTTCAATTGATATGAAAAAACAACCAGAAACGCCTACGTGTCCATTGGTGCCGTAAAATGATAAAAAAAGTTTAACGGAGGACAGTCATTGGCTGTCTATAATATTATCGTGACAGGTGACGAAACCTGGGTGTACTGCTTTGAACCCGAAAGAAAAAGCCAGTCGGCAGACTGGGCCTTTCCTTGTAATGATTTGCCGACAAAAGTCGAAGCATCGGTAAAAAAAATGGTTGCTTCTTTTTTCGGCAAACCAGGACATTACAGTATCGCTTGAAGATCAAAGGAAAGTAACTGCAGATTGGTACGTCAACACTTGCTTGCCCAGTCTTAGAAAAAGTTCGCGAAAAGCGTCCTCGAAGCAATGTCCTCCTTCACCACGATAACGCATCCTCACATTCCGCTGAGGTAACAGAAGCCTATTTTAAGGCTTTAAATGTGGAACTGATGACGCATCCGCCTTACAGTCCGGACCTCGCACCCTGCGACTTCTTTGTGTTTTTTAAAAATGAGAGACAAACTTAGAGGCACACGCTTTACGAGCCATGAATCTGCGGTGAATGCGTTCCATGAAGCCATTGAAGAGGTTTCTAAGGAAGACTGGTCCAATTGCTTTACACAGTAGTTCCAGCGAATGCAAAAATGCATTAATTGCGAGGGAACATACTTTGAAAAACAATAATGTATCGTAAGTCTTATTATCAGAATCCAGAAACTTTCAGTATGCCCTAAGTACAGGGTCCCATTAAAATAGGTGGACAAATTTTAACACAACGCTCAGTACGTCTAACCAAAGATATCCAGGCAAAAAAAACACGGATTAAAGTGATTATTTTGACCTAAAATAATAAATTAGTGTATTTTCGTTAACTGATTATTTTTCTTGTAAGTATCTAATGCGTTTTTCTAATATATTTTTTTATCATCGTCCTTATTTTAGTGGTCTGAATGATTCTAAAAGTTTGTCCATCTATTTTAATGGGACCTTATGTATATATCGCAACACAGGCACAATATAGACACGGAAGGTGTACACCGTATAACGAAAAAAACGCACCGACGCAGACACGCGTGTACGTACAGCGAGTACCAACGCATTCGCGGCTGACATTTGTTTAGAGCCTTAGCACACCTCCGCCGCGAAAATAATTATGGGAAACCGCTTTAAGAATTCCGATAAAAAACATTACTACATTATGTTGCCATTCGAGTAGCGGGACATCATGAGATTCAGTTGAATTGTAGCAATCGGAACAAAATGTCGTCGCTTTCGAATTAGTAAATACAGTATGTATAGGTTTACTTCAGACCTCTTAGATTAGTTTTTCCGAAAATCAATATCCATTTTACAAAACAAAATAAGTTTCGCTTTTTAAACTTATCGACTGCCACAGATACGTGTGAAACAAACGCGGCTCCGTAACAAAATAACAGGCTGAGCGCAGAGGTGTAACTGGCTTCCGAGCAAATCAATCGGCGAAATATAATCAAATCTGTGCTTTAGAACAGGCAGTTTCGCTTCTGATTGACTTGTACCTACAACGGACAAGTCATGGCGGAACTACTACGGTTTCGCTGCTATGGTTTCGCGGTGGAGATGTGATACCAACCTTAACATAGTTTGAGATCGTCCGCCGTACATACGCGTTCGTTCTCGCTCGTTGTATGGAGCCCGCCTTCTGAACCTATATATTCTGTGGCACAGGCGCCGCGGGGCGCTGATTGCAGAGAGACGGCGACCTATTTTCACAAAACCATTAAACATGAGGCAGCGCCATTGCGCATAGAAAACAAGAAAATTCACGTAGACATCACGTTTTTTTTTTATACGGCGTAACAAGTGGGCATAATGGTAAAGTACAGGTAGTAAGGTAAGTCTATTACATTATTTTGTTTTATTTTCCTACTTATTAATGAGATTGCGTATAGTTACAGAAAAGACACAATGTTAACATAGAAGTATAACAACATTCTAATATATTGAAGTTTACTGTTGTAACAGTTATGCTAGGATTGAATTATTGCTTAATCTTTTCACATTATAGGCACCAAAGTCTAAATTCATTAATCGTTAACATTTTTCACTAACTCATGAAAGTGAGTGAATTGAAACAGGATATAAAAGAGTTCGTGATGAGATTCAGTGATATGGATTTATTTGACTCGTGTATTCATTATTGTCTTTTCGAATCTGGATATTGTTAAAAATAAACAAGGTGTTGATCCGCATCCTCGCCATATACATATGTTGCGCAAGTTATAAAAGGGATACATCATTACAAAATCACTTTAAAAATCTTCGGTGATTAATACAGGGTGTTACGGAAAGGGTATATCAATACAAACGGGTTGAAGAGTGTATCTGGTCTAGAATCTCTGTACAAAATTAGAGCTCAAAAGCAGTAACTTTGAAAATGCTTAATATTTTTTTATTTCGATAGTTTATTAAATTGAAATCATAACAAACGTGTCACCGCACTACGAGGGTCATTATCCATTATCTGTAGTGTGTCTGTGCGCCTAGTACACACACATCACGCCGCCTCGCGCCAGTGCAGCGCCGTGATGTCGAAATAAAAAAATATTAAGCATTTTCAAAGTTAATGCTTTTGAGCTGAAAAATTGGGATGGGGCGATTTTCTTACTAATACGGAAACATGAAGATTACCGCGTATACCCATCCTGGTTTAAAATATTTTTAATAAAATAAGCGTGTTTTAAAATTTTCATATAAATACTGTGAGGGCGCGGACCAATAACCTGCATAGTTTGAACAAATTCTGTTTTTACATCTATAATTATTCAAGCTTAATTCATATCCGTCTAAACACGACTCAAACTGGGTAGGTAAGTAAGGCAAATGAGATATCACACAGAGTACATAGCTAGAAATAAACTAATTAATATCAATAACATAGGATTTTTTAGTGTTTGTTACATATTTATATGCTTAGAATAGGTAGAGTGAGAATGTTTCAGCCACTAATGATGACTAGGTTTCGGTAGACCAGAGTCCTAAATGGTAGTTTTATAGTACAAACGTAACAGTTTGCGAAAGCTGAGATACCGAAATAAATAAACTAGAAACATTACAAAAACAACTAGGTACCTATAATTCTCTACATCGAAAACTTAATGGAACGCTTATAGAGGAACTGTAAAATATTTTTTGGCAGAAAGAGGTACCTATTTGGGTGAGTAACAGAGTTCTATTTCAGCTGTAAAACATACAACACACCATAATGTCAGAGGCGACAGTTAAGCAAGAAACGCTCGCGTGGAAACATTTGAGAAAGATAGAACCTTATCACCCGTCGCCATTTTGATTTTTTTATGCTCTTTCGGCGCACTTTTTATCTGGTATATAAGTAGAAGACAACTGAACAAACAAAAAAGATCCAGGGATGTGGTGCTCTCTATAGTTCCATATTGCCGATATTTGGCGGTAAAGATGGATACTGTATATCCATCTTTACCGCATTTTGCAGAGAAATAAAAATTAAGATGTGGTGACCATGCCTGCTTCCATAGAAAAATGTTAAAACCCCTTTAGGCGACCACAAAAGCGACTAATCAAGAGAGAAGTTCATAACACAATGAGGTGACACAACGTAGCATTGCGATTTACGAAAACCGGACGATAACCATGAGATAATAAATAAGAAAGTATCATAATCTCCTGTGCAATAGAACTTAGAATTTGCTATTTAATGTGAACGATACGTACAAAGCTTATACAATAATATTTTACTGCGAATAGAGTGTTTACTTGAAAATGTATCCAACAGAATATGTATTTTAATACTTTATGTTTAGAAAGTTTAAAACATTTTATATTTGATAAAAATGGCACAATATCTATTTACCTATAATTACTTCTATTTTCATTATTTCATAATAAAATATTTATTTTTGCTATGGTTAATTCAATGTTATTGTACGTAACTATGTGCTTATGTGAAAATCTATAAACTGAAAGCGTTTTGTTTTAACGTTTCATTAAAATATGAACATTAATAATATTACTGATATTGATTGTCAAAACGTACCTAAATTACAGGTTCAATTACAACGTCTACAGTCGGGCATAGTTATCGTTACAATCTAATATCTACGTTATAGCACCAAGCTAAAAATAACTTTGAGTGATCGCGATAAAAAGACGTTAGCACTTTAAATAACATTTACGTGTATGATATTTTTACAATAATCAATCAATTTCCAATCATCTTCATCACTTCATCACTTCCAATCAATTTTACCAACCCGCACTGGGCCCGCGTGGTAGATTACGGCCCGCTCCCTCTCACAGAGAGGAGGCCTGTGTCCCAGCAGTGGGAACATTATAGGCTGATTATACTATACTTATACAATCAATTTCTGTCTGACCGTACGTCGATATTATATTACCTATCTAACAAGTTTCGTAATATTCCTAAATCTTATTTCCATTCACAATTGACCTCGATGTCACGTACATGGCCGGCTGCATCTAAAGGCTGCTTAGACACGAACAATATAATTTGAGCAACACGTATTAGTGAGCACAAGAAACGAATGTTTGGTATCATTTAAAAGCGACGCTACAATATTTAGCACTCAATTGAAAGCTTGATGTTGCGGATTGTAAACACTAAATGCCAAATAAAAATCGTATAACTTTCACAAGCGCGAATGAAACAGTTTTCAGAAACGAACAACTTTCTGCGTAGCGACGCAGAAAGTTAGTTCGTTTGTGAAAAGTAGATAGTTCAGTATTGTTTCTGTTAAGTCTGTAAAAGATCCCAATAGTTGAGCGACGCGAATTTGAAATGTTAAAAATTGAGCGTCCGTACTGGCAAGAAATTCTTATTTATAATAATTTAGTAAGGATAGGCTAATTGGCAAGTAAATAGCCTCAAGCAATATCACACTAATTTGTTCATGTTATATAGAATTCGCCAAATAACTTATTAGCTCTAGAGTATTATATTTTTAGAATAAACCAGAATTCGGTATTGTGATGATAATCTTAATAAAAACAATTCACATAATATGGGAAAGCTACTAGCTACCTAAAACAGCGTGTTTTACTTTTAATACATAAATAAACCCAATATTTGACATAAATATATCATTTTATAGTTATCCAAAAAATATTGTAAGTATCATAATATTATATGATATGTTTGTTTGTTAAACGAGTCCCATAATAGTTTTAAAATGGCTAATACAATAACTGCGTTCTATTCATTCAATATGATAGAAAAATATAACAATAATTTGGCTGCCCGATAAACTTTTAAAGTTTATGTAGGTATGTGTACTAATCCTCAAACGCGTGACATATCAATGTGACGGGTGAATATAACGCACTTGCATCTTAATTATGTAAAGCATTGCATTATAATTCCACAGAAATAGTATAAAAGCGTTAAAACCACATTTCAATTGAAAAAGTCATCACTGTAAAGTTCCGTATATTTTATAATCGTTCAATTTCAGAATGAAATTAATATCAGTTTAATCTGCCAAGCTCCGCTAATGAGACACAATTGATTTTCTATTGTTTCGTCGCCGATCGACGAACCGCGCCGCCTGACCGGTTAATATTGGTCGCAGTCTGCACCCAACTTTCGATTTATCTTTAAATTGCAATATTGATCCATCCTATGAAACCTTCACTCCGAAGGATAAGGAAAGGTTTTTTCCACATTTAGCTGCCAAAAGAGCTTTAATGCTTTCAACTTTGACAGAAACCTTTTGGAAATTAGTCAGTCGCAGTCAGAGCGAACTGAAACTGAGCTCGTTTCGGACGGACATAAGTCGGACACGTCGTACCTTGCAACGGAAATACGGAACTCTAGAATGACTGACAAACATCAATAGAATTATGATTACACTAAATGGCGTCATATTCAGATGAGTACAAAACATATCATCGATAGTTCTTAACTATGCACACATAATCAAAAGCTTTAACAACTAAAATATAACTTGTTCATAAAAGGTTACTTACGTAGTACAATAATACGATACTTGAATAATGTGATGGCGAGGTACAATCACCAAATAGCTTGCGAGTAGATACATCACTTATTCGAACGACATGAGATTAGCCGGTAAAGGCTTTTTAGTTGTGACATCTTCTATCACCCTCACCCACATCCTCGCTGCGGACTCTGAAGCGGCCCTAGGACAAAAAGGATTTATTAGTGACTACAAATTTATGAATTACTATAATTAGCCCTAAGGTCCTTTTTAATAAAGACCACACATATTTTTGAGCTAACTCATAAAGAACCGTAAAAAGTAAAAATGACATTCAACTTGAAACAACCTTAAGAGATAGTAGAACAACACTAAGAAGAACTCTCAAACGCAAAGCCGATTTTTACGACAAGTTCTAAATAGCAGTTTATGTGAAACCATTATGGAGAGCAAACATTGTGGTAAGCATTTCCAATCTACATCTACGAAATAATTAAACGCAGAGTTAGTGCGCATACACACGAACGACACGCGTCGACGACAGAGGCTACTGCTGCCGTCGACGCGTGTCCGCGGCAGCCATCAACGCGTGCGGCTGCTGTCGACAACATTCCGATGCGGCTGATCTGTCGCCGACGCGTGTCGGCGGCAGCTATCAACGCGTGCGACTGCTGTCGATAACATGCCGATGCGGTTGATCAGTCGTCGACGCTTGTCCCTCGTTTGTATGAGCACTAAACTGTGTGAACAATGTTAACTAGGTCAAACTTTGTATCTAATTTCAACTAAATCGCATGGAGCGTTCTACGATAAAAGACAATGGGCAAAGGTGGTTCTGTCCGCTATTAACGAGATATATTTTATGTAACTGAAAAGTTTATTAAATTCTAGCGAAACTGTTTCACGCTGTTTTTACGACCTGACAATGTTGACAAAATATCGAAAAACTGCAATATGGCAGATTGAGACGTAAGATCCCGGCTCTTCTGCATCCTCCCACGATTGCTCTGCAAAACGCTCGGGTTGATCGACTGTGGAGAGGTAGTACATGTAGACCGTGGTAAAAGTTACTTACTTGAACTTGTAGAGCGTGCCAGAATGCTGGTTGATCAGCTGGAATGCGTCGGCGCTGTCACCGTCCGCCATCTTTGCGAACCACCCTACCAAACATAGCACCTTGCACTTTTCCTCCCGGAAATCACTCCGGGTTGTCCTGCAGAATTACAACATACATTATTTGGTTTAGGAAAGTGATACATGATCGCCCGGTATAAGTGACGTTTCTTGTCTGGGGAAGGCTACCACCATACCAGTTATTACAGCCACATTAGATATTTCAACATTGTATCTAAGGTAGAGAAAACACGTGTGATGCCGCTGCGGTATTATAGATAAATGATCAATATGTTCTTCTATTCACAGGCCGATCGACAGAGCCTACGTGGGACACAGTTTTGCGAAAAGAAAAAAAAAATCTATAAGTAGGTAAGTATTTTTTTATTTAATCTTTTCAAAGTACTCTCCACTAGCCTCTATACAAAGTTTCTTGCGTCTGAACCAGTTTTCGAAACACTTTTTCTAGTCCGCCGCAGACACCTCGTTTACAGCCTGCTCGAACGCTGACAGCGCATCTTCCGGCGACGAAAATTGTATCCCTTTGAGCTCATTTTTATTTTCGGGAATAAAAAGAAGTCACCCGGTGCTAGGTCAGTAACAATATTTTCAAAAAATAGATTATAACTGGCCAGTCTGTCATACATAAAAACTTCTTTTCGCAATACGAATCTGAGTGGTCTGGTATTTCAGATTTCCTGGTCTTTAGTAGTCGAAATATCACGAACTTAAAGACTCGGGCTTTCATTTCCTAGAAATTTGACCTACACGAGTTAAAGTCGCTGAAAAAATCGTCCTTCTTCGTTGTCTAAAACTCTAACCCCCTTATTCATAAAACTTATCAAACCTATTTTAGTTAAAATGGGGTTTGTCTCTTTCTTACACACAGAAACGACAACGTGACAGATAAAGACAAACGTTCTATAAACCTATTTTAGCTAAAATAGAGATAAAATAGGATTATGAATAAGGGGGTAAATCACTGAGTCCCGAGACTAAGAAAACCAGTTTTAGTTAGCGCTAACGTATTTAACTTACGTTGAGCATAATAAGACAAACACGTTACCTATACATGTATGAATAATTATTTGCATAAACAGATTTCCATATCCGTCGTGTTTAGCGGTCACATGAATAGATTCCATCGAGTGTCGACATCAATTATGCGCGTATGTATGGCTTTGACAACGCTTGGTATTTGGTTTGCGTGTTTCGATCGCACACGTTGCCGGTAGAGTAAATGACGTCAAAATGGATGCATATGAAATTGATGTTTATTAATTCAATGTGAAGTATTGTTTTTGCTATTTCTATCGAAATAGAGGTCTGAAGTAATCAATAGATGAATGTGTAAATATCTGCTCAAAGATTAGTCACTTAATATTCGCACTTACCCTTTGAAAGATTTCGAAGCATAAAACACGAGAATGTTGCCAGAAAGCTGCAGCCAGTACCGCTGCCACGACGACAATGATATTTTCCTGCCCTCTTTTAAAATTGTCTTCCTCCGTACGAAGCCTTGGAAATCACACTGAATGACGTCTGCCTTCGATATATCACTACAACAAACATATTCTGTATCAAATCAAAACTTTATATGTGTCGAGATTATTCCCTATTTCACGATAGCACTAGAATAAGAACTAGGTCAACGTAGATATGAAATATTCCGCGTCGACAAGAATAAGATTGGAACGGGGTGTATAATATGCTAAAGGAGAATGGGTAAGACCATACCCAGACACAAAGTTAATTGTAGCATTATAAACGATGTTAATTTTTGTTGCCCTCATGGAGTAGTTTATTTAATCCTAAGACAGCATGTTTGAATTCACTTGAAGAAAAAGATATGTGAGGAAAAGAAATCGCTTTAACACTTTCACTGTCCATGCATTACATGTAATGCACTGATGAGTTAGCTCCGTACGTCCGTGCATCACATACAATACACTATTAACCACCAAGAATAGTGTTGTTCACGAAAAACTTGAAAAATCAATCAAATAAAAAAAAAGACGGGTTGCACTCCGGGAGTGCCGGCAGAAGTGAAAACTTGAACATTAATAACGTTGAAATAAATCAATTATTAATTTAATTAATATAACTCATTTATTTTCACTATTTCTGCGTCACTTTTTTCATTAATAGATGCACTTTGTTCAATTTCCATATACTTTATATACACGGATTTTACGAATACACAGCAGTGTGGCTACTACACAGACGGTCGAGCCATCAGCTGTCCATCCATCCATCCATCCATCCACGTCCAGGTCCACGTCCACGTCCACGTCCACTTCCACTTCCACGTCCACTTCCACTTCCACTTCCATTTCCACTTCGCCTTCCACTTCCACTTCGACTTCGACTTCGACTTCGAGTTCGACTTCGACTTCCACTTCCACTTCCACTTCTACTTCCACTCCATCCATCCATTCATCCATCCATCCATCCATCCATCCATCCATTGTCGTGTGTCACTTGGTTCACTTCGTTTGGCGCCGCCGTTGAAAGAGAAGGGGGGAAATCTCTCCTGACAGTCACGTGTCCTGACGCGATGTCCTGACGCGAGTTTAACATTTTTTACCCATTACAAAAAGTGTGCAACGCCGCTAAAGAAGTTTTCACTTCAAAAAACAGATAATTCTTTCAACCTGCCAAGTACGTAATCTGGCTCCCTCTTTCGTTTTCCTCGTAGAGGTTTATCAATGAAACAGTCCGCCAAAATATACACGAGATCAACGATTTGACCATGTTTGTTACCTATACATCGATCGTGTTTCGACGTACTTGGACAACACTATTGGTCGGCGGTTGAAGTTCATACGTCCATGCATTGTATATAACGCACTATTGGACGTGCAATAATTGTAATGTTAATTGTCTTAGGACAGTGAAAGTGTTAATAAAGGGAAATATTTAACTTATCCTCTCAAAACTTATTGATCTGCTAATGATGGACACTATGACATTTATGAACATCTAAAAGCTATTTGCGCTTCTAATGATGCACTTTTTTAAATAACTGAGCCTCTTTTTCACTTTCTTTTATTTTAAGAGGTGCACAAAAGAAAACATGTATTTCATCGAACCTTTAATTATTCTCATTATGCGCTGCCAAAAATATTATTCAAACAAAGAAGACAAGAGCTACTTCTCCATCTCTATGTATACCATCTATTGTTGTTGGTCATGAGCATGTCCTTTCATAATATCCTTTGAGAGTAATAACCTTTAAGAGTAATATCGTTTCCTTTTATCAGTTCCAGATAGAACGGATATTGCATTATCTTGCTCAGTTATCAGATTGAATAAGGGTATTGAAGCTGCTTTGAAGCTCTTATTGCTTTAAGTACTTCCAATATTGAACGCAGCTTCAACCACATTTCTTTTTAAATCGGACGTCCTGGCTCTTATAATTTAGCGCATTTTCTTGTTCTGACAAATAAATGACATATGTAATCGTATATACTAATGTAGCGTCAAATTTTGTTACTGTCAGCCTGAAAAACATGTATAATTCGACCAGATTTCATTTGATTATCATAATGTATATTTTGTGGCGACACATTGTTAAAATAAAAAGACAGTTAAATTAATTCTTGTCATCTCTTTTGAACCATAAATTGATACTACTCTTCCACTTTGTGGTTTAAACTGGACTATCGCCTTACTTAAACAATAACGTTTCACATAAAATTTTATTTAAATATTGCATGACTTGGCTTGAAAATACAGAAGAGGACCCCATAATAAACAGCTTTATAAAAGTTACTCAAGACTTATTACTAAAAAAGTTGTTTTCTTCATTCTTCAAAAACTTCCACGCCAGTAGGAAGTTTTTGCAGAAAAAGCTAAAGGTCTGGTTAAAACTGATGCGAATCCCGCGCGGGATGCTGGTAGAAATACGGTCGCGCCGATTTCGTCAACTAACTGTATGGAGGCGTTCGAACGGGGCCGTAATTCTCTATGACACAATTAACGAAACCGCGCGAAATCAACGCGAGATTGGCGGGATTAGCTAAGGAATTGACGTGGTTTCGAAGTAAGTAATCCTTAAGTGGTCATAGTGAATTAGGGCCCTGGACGAATAGTCGCATGACTTAACACAATCGCGCGAAACGCCTCCGTGTGGCCAGAGCTTAATACTATACTATCTTAGAACTTGTTGCAGTTCAGCTCGCTACAACCATAGGGGGTCTAGAAATAAAACCTGACCTATTCCCTCTTTTCTGGTAAGTAGTCATAACTATTTTTTGTACTTTTGAGATCATTTTGACAGTACAACAAACCGCATAAACATGACCTACAAGATACAGGAAGAGTTCTCCGAATACATTTCAAGATAAGTGTAAAAAGGCGAAATAAACATATTAATAATTCTTACCTGTGAGGCAGCGACTGGGACATTTTTCCGCCGGATACGGAACTGGGTGACTCCAGCAACGTATCATCGAGCAAGTTTACTGATCCCGCAGGAGTCTTATTTTCCATTTTGTCGTCTGTATGACTTTTTCCAAATATGCTGAAAAGTGAGCGTGAACTTAATACATGCTCATATATAATGCAAGCACAAACTAAGGGCTCAAAGATAAAAAGCATAGTATTATGCAAATTATTTTCTAGCATTGTTATTTCAAGAGGAAACGCAGCGTGGACGCGACGCTACTTTCAAAAATGCATTGCGCTGTCCTTGTTATTGTGCGAAACAGTCAACATATCTGGTGGCACATTCTGCTGTTTAAAATGATTGCGAATTTAGTACGGCGCTGTGGTATAACTAGGAATTAAAAATTATTAAGAAGGAAAAAAGATATTCTGAAACGATGTAGTGACATGCCGGATATCTAGGATATGTAATATGTCTGTGTATCTATTTTAGTGTATTGTAAATATAATATTTGCACCAACGACAGCCCCATTTCATATCCAGACAAATCACTGTCCATCCTAAGGTTGCCTGGAAGAAATCACAGAAAGCGATAAGGCCGCCCATTGTATATTTTCATTTAATTTTTGTTATGAACTTTTGTGGTGTACAATAAAGTATAAATAAATAAACCTATTGCAGGTTAAAAATAGTTGCTGCACCCATGCACAGAATCTAAGGTAGGTATATACAGGAACATGTTTGTAAGTAGCGCCGACCGCAATTTCCTCTTACAATAATAGAAAGCTCTTTCATCTATTATATATATATATATATATACTCTATTTCTCACACGCGAGCGTTAAGCCTTACGCAAAGGGTAGAGTTCCCAATGCATTTTGACATAATAATAATCATGTAACACATGAACGCAAGTATACACCTATAAATTGCGCTGCAGACCGTGTCTGTGTTGTCCCCTAAACTCATTATAATTTTTCTGATATGCTATCAGATGATGACTATCAGAAAATACTTGCTTGAAAATAATTTTAGAGTAATAGGTAATACTCTCTTTATACCGAAAGGAATTATGAAATTATACAACAGGGCTGTTCACTAGATACTTTTAGCTGGCTAGAAAACCTGGCTAATAAATGGCAAAAAAGATCTAAAGCACGTATCTTTGTCAAATCCATACTATTATTCTCTGTCTGTCTGTCTGTATGTTACCTTTTCACGCCTAAACCACTGAACGGATTTCGATATTTGGCAGAAAGATAGATTGCATCCCGGGGAAGGACATAGGATAGTTTTTATACCGATATTCCCACGGGATCGAAACTTATGCGGGTGAAACCGCGGGGTGCAGCTAGTAAATGTTATATTTTATAAAAACCAGAATTAACCTAAAGATAGAATAAATGTCTATATTACTCGCATAAAGTCAATTCATAGCAGTTTATATCTTCACAATTAAGGGAGATGCATAGCTTCCTAACGCTTGATTACTGTTTCAAATAAGTTAATTGAATGCAAGCTAAGGACCTGCTTCACAAAGTCCAACAGGCACTGCCCAGTAGATCAATAAAAAAATGGGACAGAATTATCTGCCATCATGGAGATGGTGAAACTGGCCGTTAGTGTACTACGTGGTGCCGGGAAAAGGATTAGGCTGAACACGAAGCATCACAAATTCAGTAAGCACAATCAAAAACATCACAACATTGATTAACGACAAACACAAAGTAGACACAGTGGAAATGGAAATGTTAAATACAGAATAGCAATGACATGCAAGCTTAAAAATAATTACATAATTGTATTCGCCGGCGTCCAATAGACATAATCATCTTTAAAATTGTATTTAAACTAAAAGTTGGTACAAACAGCCCGCACAACGACAGTAATTGAGAGGCTTTGTGTTTGTGAGTGGACGCAGAATCAATTGAAAGGCAACACGTGCTCGTTTTGGTCGGAAATCCGATTAATTGGTTAGGACACGGGGAACAAAATCAACGCGACAATAGCGTGTTCGCGCAACGACCGCTTTTTTTACGATACGGCCTTACATGTCGCAAACTCGCAAGCCTGTACAAACTGTTGATACAATACGCGTTTGCGTAAAAACGCCTGTTTTGTTATGCGGGCGGTACACCATTACCGCTAGTTTCAGTTATATTCTACATTCTCTATTATTATAAACTCTCCTAACCTCTCGTCTCCTATCTAAACATAGAAATCTATACGGAAAACGAACAAGACCGTGTCAGACTCTTCGGTGCCTTGTTCACTCAGAACAATTAGGGCGAAAAGATGATCCATTATGTTTAGTTTTACCACATTTTATATGTATAGGGGAAAGTCGATTCTATTTATATGCTCCATATTATATTCTATTCAAGGACTTCATTAAGAATTTCAGTTATATTTTGTAACACAAATCCTCCTAAATGGGCATGACTGTTTTTGAATGAGAAGCCTTTATAATAAAGAGTAATTTTAAAAACATTAAATTACGTTTATATTACATTTTAATTTGACGAATCCCGTGACAAATATGAATGAATAATCTGAAATTCGGTGGTATTATCGAAAACAGTAGGGTATCTATTTGTTTACTACTGAGTAAACAAATACATAGTTAAAATGTGCAATCACGTTGGTATGCAAATACATAATCTCCTCCCGTAGGCAATCTATTGATTATATGCAGTGCAAAAATATTATTACGATCGTCACCAATCATTTGCCGATATACCAGGCCACTCAGAAAGTAATGCGAAAAAATGGTTTTTCACTTCTCATGCTCTAAAAGTCCGTCTTTATGTTGTGCTTAGGCGACATAAAATCGCTTTTTATGTTCTAGTGCATAAAGTAAATTTTTTTTCTAAGACTAAAGTAATCAGGCCCAACAGCCACACGCACAATAAAACTTCGCAGATTAAAGTCGTGATTTATTTCGTTTTCTTTAATTTATACCACTTCCGTGTTTTCTATCGTTAATTTAATAAAATCAGGTAAAATAGTTGTCATTTATTATTTAAAAAGGCAAAGAAACGTTTTCATTTTTTGGCAGTATGAAGTACCCAAGTCGAATGACAAATGTTGAAAATTAAAAAAAAACTTTCAACACACTTGCTCGTAAAATGGCTCTTAATGCACAGCTTTTAGATCCATAATGCAGTGTATTACAAACGCGTGCTTTTTCTTTACGTTACGGTACTTGTGCTTTATTTCCACAGATAACTATTTAATTTACTAGTCGGAGGTCGGAGAAGTGCGTTTTTTTTTAATCTCTTCAAAGAGACTTCATGCCAAAGAGAATCCGCGAGCCATATTTTACTTTTTTTTAAATAGTCTGAATTGTCCTTGGTCCCAAGATGAACTAAAATTTATTTACCTTAAGATGAATGCGCAGTTGTAGCCCACGAAATTAATTTTTTCTAACGTTTTTTGTAATTTTCAGGTCAGTGTCAGGTTGTAGCTTGATCAAAATATGATTCGCGACTATAACAGATACGTATTTACAGAATTATAATCATTAGAATCATTAAATACATCTTTCTAAGTTAGATTTGTTCCATAAGAACAAATCTCTTATGGAAAAGTTCTTAGGGAACAAATCTAATTTAAATATATATATTAATGATTCTAATGACTATAATTCTGTAAATACATATCTATTATATAAATATACATTTTGATCAAGATCCAATCTGATACTGACCTGCGAATTGTAAAAAACTTAAAAAAAAATTAAATTTCGCGGTCTACCACTGCGCATTCACCTTAGGGTGCGTCCACAGATAGCGAGGTATGTGCCGCAAATGATTTTTTTATATGTACGGTTGCCTCAGGCTGAGGCATCTAACATACAAAAAAAAGCACTTGCCGCGCATGGCTCGCTCTGTCTGGATGCACCTTATAATTTTCCGTCGTCCCTCCCGTAACCAAACGGAAAAGACCACTGGCGTTCTATTATTGCGGATTCTCACTGAATTGTATATTTCTCTATGCAAATAGTACTTTCTAATTCCATACTAACTAAACTACAATTTGACATACGACAACACTACGATCAGTCTTAACATTATTTTGTGTTTATTATATTTTTTCTATAGGCTGTTTATCGGTTTTGTCTTTGCCTTTAAGTGAATAAACGGGCGCCGTGCTAGCAATGCGCGCGCAGGTGTAGGAATGACCATTACTTACTCTATGGGTAAACCTGCGCGCGCACGCCAGCGCGGCGCGCGGAATAACAAACCCAGCCCGCCATTATCCATACAAGTTAATATTTAACAATACAAGTCTGTTTTTTTCCTCGCAAGTGTGTTGAAAAACGTCGTATGATACGCGTGTGCATTGATAATTAAACTCTCGGCTTCCTTATCGCGCTCGCCTACGGCTCGCGCGAATAATACCGCCTCGAGTTTAATGATCAACATAGCACACATGTATCATAATGTACTATTAAAAAGTTTCCTGGCGGTATTATCTGTGGTGGCTGGAATTAGCTATGGATGCAACATTTTTGATTAATTATGTACTGTATACTTTATGCCTGTTTCATTTTCTCGCAATCGAAGTGAAAAGCAGAGTGTTTAACTCAGGCATAAACAAGCCCTTTTACCCCTCGACTTAACTATCCCTAAACGTCTCGGGGTAAAATAGCTTCTTTTATGCCTTAGTTGTACAATCTACTATTATGCATTAGAAACTGGCCAGTTATAATCTCTTTTGAAAATATGATTATTTGTAAGTAAAAAAAAATAGATACGTTCCAATTTCAAAATTTCCCTCTACATTGTTTGCAAGCTAATTTAAATTATCGTGTCTCATTAAATAATGGATCTGCGCCGGAAACATTTTCGTGATATGATATTTTAGGGTTCCGTACCCAAAGGGTAAACACGGGACCCTATTACTAAGGCTCCACTGTCCGTCTGTCTGTCTGTCTGTCACCAGGCTGTATCTCATAAACCGTGATAGCTAGACAAATGAAATTTTCGCAGATGATGTATTTCTGTTGCCACTATAACAACAAATACTAAAAACAGAATTAAATAAATATTTAAGGGGGCTCCCATATAACAGCCGTGATTTTTTTGCCGTTTTTTACTCGATCTAGAAGCGGGGGGAAGATTTTGATCACGAGCTTTTTCAATTTGACTGGCTACTTGGTGTCAATTCATTTATGGAACCAAAGAAGCATCAACGCTGAATGGGATACTACTAAATGCTTGGCAGAAGTTTTCTGTTGTCAGCAACGAGCGACCAAACACAGGGCTTCGCGGACTACTGCTCCACCACAACAACGCGTGTTCGCACACCGCTCTCAAAACGAGGGACTTCTTGGACAGCACGCCGGTCAAACTCCTGGGTCATCCTCCTTACAGCCCTGACCTAGCACCGTGTGACTTCTTTTTATTCCCGAAAATATAAAATCTGCTCAAAGGGATACAATTTTCGTCGCCGAATATGCGCTGTCAGCGTTCGAGCAGGCTGTAAACGACGTGTCTGCGGCGGACTGGAAAAACGTTTCGAAAACTGGGTCAGACGCATCAAACCTTGTATAGAGGCTAGTGGAGAGTACTTTGGAAAGATTTACAGTTTGGCAAGAAAGTCCTGAAACGGAACTAAAATATTTAATCATTGGCAACACTCGCTCTGCCTCGTCGAGTAAGGTACATAATCTGTCATTTCTTGTAATCGGTGACTGTTTCTCGTGTTTATTTTTATTTATTTGCGTTATTGTGGTGATACTGGTGACCCATTGTGTTCATAATGAACAGATCTGTTATTCGCAGCTCCGCGAGAGCGATAATTTATAAAGTGTACGTGAAATGTTTGGCGGAACTCGAGGCCGGACAAATTTTATCCGATCTCAACGATGTGTTTAAAAGAACCGCTGAAATGAGAGGTAAAATTATATTTTATACATGTAATCAGATGCAATGTATGTATTTCAAGGTGCAATATCTATCATAAACCTTTCATACAATTACTAAAATGTACATCCACAAAGTTGAGGTTATGTTTACAAAACACATTCGGAATGCAGCGCGTTCGTATAATTTTGATACTTTTGGTTTGATAATTATTTCATTTTTAATTCATTATAATAAGTAATTGCATATGTTCAGTTATTTTTACTTTATTGTTCCAGGCAGTGGCTGAATAAGCGCTTCAGAGCATTTCAGTTACCGACTGCGAAAATTCACGTCAACATGTCAAGAAAATGGAGAAAGGTTATTTTCGAAGGGGGCAAACTCTGTATAGTGACGTTGAAAAAAGTTTACATAAACCTAAATGATGAAAGCAGCAGTAGTGACACATCTGAAGACAGCCAGCAGAGTTTTTTGGTGAAAGCTCACACCAAGACATGGATGAAGACTTTTTGGGAGTGGAATACTTAGAGGAAAACATTTTTGATTCTGATTAAAATTTTTATTCTAATTATTTTTTTAGTTTTTGTTTAGACTACCATTTCCTATTGAATTGATCTGGGGTCTTTTAAAACATAAAATTGTCTCACATAATGTGGGATTAGTTGACATCAAGGCATTTTGAAATACATAATAACTTTTTTTTAATTCATTAAAATATATAACCGCAAATGTTATCGTTATAGGCAGTGACTGAACAAGCGTTTCAGAGCTTTTCTTTTTTTCATAAAACCCGCCAATATTCACATTAAATGTAAAAAAAATCTAAGTATCAAAACCGTTTTCGTCGTACTATATAGGGTTACAACATGCACGATAGTGGCGCCACCATTATTTTCACGACTTTTTTGCCAAGCTGTACTTGATAAAAAAATATTTACCTATAGAACATTTTTTTTCTTTTTGCACAACTTTCTTTTGTATTTATACACTTCGTCAGTTTCAAAATTTCAAAGGATTTAAAAAAGGCACTTAATTTGATTAAAATCATTTGATGAACAACCTAATTTGATCAATATATTGATCACATGTTGATCTATGAAGGATAATAATATATTGTTTATCAAACTTACGCCATATTATTATACTTAGGTTACGTACATTTTCCTTTCCATGTTTGATAAAAAACCTTTAACAAGAAGTTTATCAATAAAATAGTCCGTTCCCTTCTAATTAATTGGTTATGCTATCAACTAACCGCGCTTTACATGGAAGCGCAAATTAAAAAAAAAAAATCGAAGAAACTTTACAATACTGCAAATAATTTATTTAATTACTACACCTTTGTTAAAATGAAGAAGGCACATTGAAGTTAATAAATGTTATTTTAAAAAGGGATTATGCGAGGGTGGTTTGTGGTTACTATGTCAATAAATTGAGGAAAGTTGTGTCGCTATTTTGTTTATTCAGTTCATCCATTTGCAAACCAATTAGCAAAGTAGTGTTCCAAGATGCCTTCTTATGAAAATGCTAGACACAAAGATCGAAATTACGAGTCCAATGGAAAATAACAATGCGCCTGACACGTTTGAATGTGAAACTTCAGTGGAGAACTTCAGGGAAAATATCAAAACTGGAGCAAACAGTGTACGTTAGTACTTATGTTTCGTGGTAAAAACAATACTAGGGTACATGAAATAGTTATGTTAACACACGGCTATAACGAGCGATTGGGGTGTAATCGGTCTGCAATCTGCGTTCTATACTGGTAGTCCTATAACACTTATGGCAATAAGGTGTGATGACGGAATGTTTTGATGTCCGGTCAGCGGGCCTGGGTCCCTGGGGTTTATATTTTGTCACGATACAAACTATTTTATACTTGTGGCCCTTGGGTATCACTTTATTAAGCACACAAGGAGTCAGCAAATTTGTCACATCTTATTTGAACATTTATTAAGTACAATGTTACCTACGTGTGCCGCAACACGATACGTTTGATTTCCCGTCAAGTTTCGAACTTTGTGGCAGGCAAACACAAGAAAGAACAAAAATAAAACATGCTTAAAATTACTTTTAATTATTTCTACAATCATTTGAATAAAATATACATATCATATACAGTCGTTGTCTACATAACATTACAACGCAAGCCTCCGTGTCCATAACTAGGAAAAGACTCACCCAATACCAAAATTGACCTTGTGAAAATTTCTTGGCAAGCTCGCGCTACGAAACCTAGGTGCCAATCGCAAGAGGAAAAATACACTGTAGGTACATAATTAAAATTTTACTCCAAAAACAAAACATGATTATGTCTCAGGGCTATAATTTCAAAACGCCTTAAATTTTGATTTCATCATTATATAATTTCGTGCCAATGTGTTCCGAGATATTTCTTCCAAAATATCGAAATCAAAAATAATGAGTGGAAAGTGAGGGAGGTAGTAAAATTAGATAAATATTAAGAAAAGAAAATAGGATACTGAAAAATTAATACATTTTTAAGTTAACACATTATATTTCGGTATTATAATACAGTGTATATGTCGCAGCCAACTGGTTAAATTAGCTGTTTAGTTAACCAGCTAATTAAACCAGTTCACTGCGACATATAGATGATACGAGTGAAACCGTCCCATTTCAGTTATACGCTCACTCATGTCATGTCAAAATTGGAACTTCTGGGTACGAGACATAGCACTCAACATTTCATTAAATGTATGTTTGTATGTCCGCGATTTTCTCAAAAACTAATGAACCAATTTTAATATTTCTTTCACTAATGTGATCTACATACTTCCAGGATGGTTTTAGTATAGTATAATGCATTAGTAATTATTCTAATGTACGAAGGTATATGCATAAATGTACTGCATCTACGGCATTTCTATGCGAATTTTAATGATTCTTCTAGTCGGTGTCTTCAATTCTTCAATGCACTAGGGTTATTTTAATTACTGTGGGGTAGGTACACTAAAAAGTGCAAAATAAGAACATTTTTCAAAAAAAAACAACCGATTTAAAAAAAACACTAAGTACAAAGTGATAAATAACTTAATTTCGGAAGTCGGTGTCAAAAAACGAAAATGCGGTACCAACGCCACTGACTTCCGAAATTAAAGTTATTTATCAACTAGCTTCAGCCCGCGACTTCGTTCGCGTGAAACTTCTTGTTTCCCCCGAGCCACCCCGTCGTATCGCATCACCCGCCCGCGCTATCACTTAACGTTCTTTTTGACTTTTTTTTCTTTTTGCTCGGCTCCTAAGGGTCATAGCGTGATGTTAAATAGCCTATAGCCTTCCTCAAGAATTGCGCTATCAAATGCAAGAAGAATTTTTCAAATCCGACTGGTAGTTCCAGAGATTACCCCCTACATACAAACTTACAAACTTACAAACTTTACCTCTTTATAATATTAGTATAGAAGTATAGATTTGTAGTGTTTTTTTAATTCGGTTGATTTTTTTGTAAAAAAGTTTTTTTTCATTAATAGTTGTAAAATTTGTACAATAGGCCTCTGTTGAAAGCGGTTTAAATCGGCATCTTTTGAGGGTTCGAGTGCTCGTTTCTTTGGTGCTTACTGCTTAGTTACACCAAAGATTTGCATGATAATTAAAGATTGAACATTTTAGCTTATTTACAAATGCGAGAGCTTAAAAATTCTAACGATAATGTTAATTAAAACAACGTCAAAATATTTCCTTATTTATGCTGTTTCTGATCGAGATGTGTTATGTTCCGTCAAGTATAACGTTCGGCAGAACGTAATATTATGGCATAGGTAGATCATATCTTAATTATTGCAACTTCTCTAATCAAATTGTTAACTGTTAGGCCCTTTGTACACAAACGTTTTTCTTGTCGTGAAAAACTACTGTTTATTCGCCGTGTGTAGGCACAGTTGTCAGTGTTGTATGGATCACTATGGAAGCTTGTTGACAGACACTTTTTTCTACGACGCGGTTTATACGCCGTACCGTAAAAAAACCGTGCCATGTACAAAGGGCCTTCTTACGTTTAGAAAAACTTGTAACAACAGTTAAATTATTTAGCTGACGTATACACGGATAGAACGGAATTTATACAGCCATCTATACCAGCTGTTCTAAAGAAATTCTTGTTAAACTATAAAGAGAGAAGTATAAAAAAAAGTAATTAAAAAACCCGACTGCGGTATAACACTTAAGTTAAAAAAAAAACTTAAACGCTAAAAACAAGCCCATTTTAAATTAAATAAAAGTTGGATGCAGGCGGGACCCATTCCATATTTTCAAACTCAAATGGGTCCCCCGCCTGCATCCAACTTTTATTTAATTTAAAATGGGCTTGTTTTTAGCTTTACAGTTTTTTTTTTAACAAGTTTTTTACCGCAGTCGGGTTTTTTAGTTTTTTTAATTACTGTTTTTATTTCCAGCTTTTTAGTTTACAAATTTGAAAGATTTTATTTTTTTTTTTCATTCGTTTTTTACGTTCTGTTATTATTTATTACTTTTAATTATATAAGTTGTATATATTTTTGAAATCACCTTTTAAAACCCTTCATTTTGATATCCCACTCGACGGTATTAGAAAAAAAATATTTCGAACTCCACAATATGGGGTGACATATTGTGGAGTTCGAAAAAATCCGCCATTTTACTTTGTTTTTTTATTTTAATGTAGCCAGTGACACTCGCGCCACCAAGACAAATCTAAAGACGTATAATTTATCCAAATCCGTTCATTCGTTTAGGAGTTACGAGGGAACAAATAAACGGACATACATACATACAGGTCAAACACATAACCCTCCTTTTGGGCTTCGCCGCAGTCGAGTAAAAACTAAAAATGATTTTTATTAAATACCTATTCAACAACGATACCCCACTTGACATAGTTTGTTGGCTTTCATTTTATCATTTTCACAATATGGCGTCCAGTAGTCGCCATATAGAATTTTCACTAACGTCATGTCTTTAGTGACACTCGCCGAGTCGCCGGACTAAGAGGAATCGATTGACGTGTGAGTCATAAAAATCGGCCTAGGCGTTTGGTCTGTACAGTGCTTCAAAGGAATATACAAACATACATACATAGGCTGATAAACACATTACCACTCCTTTGCGTCGCGCAGTCGGGTAAAAATACCCAATAGCACTTTAATAGAAACGCATCACGCTTTCGATATGCAAGTTAAGGAGATAAAAAACTGAAAACTCAATAGGTGGAATTTGTTTCTAGACGGCACTGGAAAGGTATAATTTTGTTCCAGTGTCCAATGACGCCTATAATTAGGTTGCTTTAATATACACTAAAGAGTCTGCCGACTTTTGCCGAGAATTTTGAAGATATTCATAATATTATAATAATTATTTTTAAGCTTAACAAAGTCTGCTGACGATATGAGATCGATGTGAAGTTAAAAGCAAAACCAGCCAGCGTGATGATGGCAGTAGGCTAGCGATTTACACATCTTGGATGGTTCTACACAGTTAAATAGCGTTTGTTCTTTTTTAGTTGGCATTTTCTTAGCTTAGATTTAAGTGGGATGCGCTAAACCCGAAACTAAAATTTTCTTACTTTTTTTCAATTTGCAGGTCAGTGTCAGGTTGTATGTTGATTAAAATATGATTCGCGACCGTAACAAATAATGACTTTACACAATTATAAACATTAAAATCAGCAATACAACTCTATAAGCTATAATTGGCCTCAAATGTCATGATATCATGAAATAGTCATTGAATAGGGTAATATGAACTTAGAGAGATGTATTGTTGATTTTTATGATTATAATTTCTATAAATAAATATTTGCTACAGGCGCGAATCATATTTAGATCAACATACCACCTGATACTGATCTGAAAATTTCAAACAACGTAAGAAATTTTAAATTTGCTGGCTACCCTGACGCTTTCGCCTTAAGAATGAAAATGATTCACACTAACAGACAAAATATTGAGGCAATTGCCCAGACAAAGAATTTATGATATTCTTATGATACTAAAATTATTTTGGAATAATGTATTAAAAAAAAAAAAAAAAAAAAACATAATTTTGAAACAAAAAGTACTCCAATACCGAATATAATGTTTGTATTTCAAAAAACATTGAATTAGAAATTAATTTTTCAGCATATCCAAGTTAAAACAGGACTCTACAAGGTAGCAATGAGTGTTAATCAGAAATTTGAAATATTAGACACCAAATTGCTTTATTCAAATAGTTTGAACGTACTTGGAACCGAGGGACCGGCACTTCCGATGTGTCGGGATGAACTTGCCCTGGTGACAGGAACCCGTCAGGCGAAGCGAGCCGGAGCCTAGCTTGTGGGATGGTGATATGTTAGCCGTGGTCGATGCTCCTGGAGTTATCACTTCTTTCACGGACTCCTTGGAACCAGCGCAACTCCCCACTGGTGATGGAGGCTCCAATTTTAGCGATAGCCTGTCATTAAAAAAATCGTTACAATTTAAAAAGTACTTGAACAAAATAAACGGTATTATTTTGACTAATAACTTTCATCTTGACCCATCATAGATACAATACTAAGGGGGGTTGCCGTACACTCTTAAAGCAGCTTTATACAAAATCGCATGAAACTTTGCCAACCATTGTCTGTTCTCTTGAGCTGGCCTGCACAAGTGCACATCTCCTTTTCTGTAATTGATTATGTTACAGGAACAAAAACAGAATCTATAATTTCAGCTAAGCTCTTAAACAAAAAGTATGAAATAACAAATAAGCACAAAACATTTGCAGGGGAAAACATCGTAGCATAAAAACGCAGTAATTTTCGCAGTTATTTTTAAATTGCAGGTGCTCTAATTACTATTGTAACATGTGATTCTAAAAAATGAGGAGGTTGAAACAAAAAAAGGGTTAAAAGTAAAAAAGAAGACCCAAAAAGAATTTTATATTGTAAAATTATAAGGCTAAAAATGAAGCTAATTTTGCGTAGCCCGCTAATAGAGATCAGATATGTAAAGAAGATCGCGTTCTGAGTGAGCCGGCCCTACATAATTTGGGATAAGGGTAGAAGAAAGACGAATGATGATTGCGGCTAGAAAAACAAAGCAAATAATTTCGCTATGCGTCCTTACCCTTTAAAGCCCTGCACGTAAAGAACTTAACTGTCCCAAGATCGACTAGTTACTGGTTGGAGGGCTAGCAAGCACTGTGATTACTGATTACAGTTGAAGTCACAATCAGAGCGTAATTCTAGAACATGAAGATTGACGGATGCATTGCGCCGCCACAATGGTAATTGGCGAACGTGGCCCGACCGTGCACACCACGCCATTTATTGGTTATATGCATTCTTACATACTATCACTCCATACGTAGGTAGGGGACCCAGACACTAAAAGTTGTTACAATCGTGCTTTTATATGAGCCAACGACTAGGAATACAGTATAACTGTTATGCCTAAATAGGAGGTTTTATGATTTGTAAGTTTACTTGAAAAGATGAGAGTACGCATAAAAATAATTGATCGTGTATCACGAGTTTTTTAAACTACAGATCTATCGCGTGTTACCATCTAACATTATGTAGGTACTCCAAAAATTATGAACCTAGAATATTATAAATATACTATACTTACTTATACTGATCATCTTCGAGGAATTTCTGTAGTTCTTCAATATAACGTACGCTGTTTAGGTAGTTAGAGACATGGGGCAAGGGAGCGATGTCATACTCCGACGTTTGGTACTTTTCGAGCGCTTTCAAAACAACTGCCATCTTTGCAACACGGTGGGGCGAATCCGGAGGATGTGCGATGTCGATGTACACAAGATCCGTCAAGAATATACCTGTTGAACACATAAGTATGATTAGTAAACAAATACAAGTAAACTAGAAAAGGTATGCGCTTCGGTAATCTTCGTGTGTCCGAAGATAGACGATGATTCCCGAAGTGCATACTTTTCTTGGGAAATCTGTAAACAAAATATATAAAAAAGTAGTAAGTACAGTCACGAGCATAAATATAATACTATGGCCATTTTGGCAATAATATCCGATTTCATGATTCATTCATAAATATCTGTTCTCAAGAAGACAGCAAATCTATGTGATCATCTGCGGAAGGCATATACAAGCAACGCAAAACTATCTGACGAGACAAGCAACGCCAAAACATAGGATACCGCATCAGCTTAGAAATGATGTGTCACCTCTCAGATTACATAAATAATTAAATATCACATGTACGAACATGTCTTGTCATTATAAATATCTGCCTAATAAAGTATAATATTTCGAATTTTCTTCAATCAACATAGCCTTTTCCCAACTATGTTGGGGTCGGCGTCCAGTCTAACCAGATGCAGCTGAATACCAGTATTTTACATGGAGCGACTGCCTATCTGACCTCCACAATTCAGTTACTGGGTAATACGATACCCCTTTCGTCAGACATTGGTTGCAGTTTTATTTTCCTTTGAAATTGATTTCATGAAACCTTTGACCACTTTGCACTACTTATTACCTATACAGGGTGTTACAGAAAGGGTATATCAATACAAACGGGTTGAAGAGTGTATCTGGTCTAGAACCTGTGTACAAAATTTCAGCTCAAAAGCATTAACTTTGAAAATGCTTAATATTTTTTTATTTCGACATCACGGCGCTGCACTGGCGCGCGGCGGCGTGATGTGCGTGTACTAGGCGCACAGATACACTACAGATAATGGATAATGACCCTCGTAGTGCGGTGACACCTTTGTTATGATTTCAATTTAATAAACTATCGAAATAAAAAAATATTAAGCATTTTCAAAGTTACTGCTTTGGAGCTGAAATTTTGTACAGAGATTCTAGACCAGATACACTCTTCAACCCGTTTGTATTGATATACCCTTTCTGTAACACCCTGTAGTTTCGAATTTAACCTGTCAAGCTCCGCTAATGACACAATTGATTTTCTATTGTTTCGTCGGCGATAGGCGACGCGCGGAGCTTGACCGGTTAATGTGCCATCGCAACAATCATATTCATTTAAACGACTGACATGTATGTATGTTCCCCACACTTCCATGCGGCTGACAATGTTTTTTAGGTGGAAGATGATCCCAAAAACTGTCCCACAAAGTCTAATGGCGCGGTAAAAAATTGATTTTTTTAAACTTTGACGTGCTCTTAATTAGGACTTCCCTACTGCTGAAGCAGCTGCTCTGACGCTCAGAAGGTTAATTCTCGTAATTTAAAACGTTCAAAATCTAGTCGCAGCCTCATCTCGGCGAATCGTTCTTAAAATTATGAGAATTGCCCCTCAGATCCCTTATGCATAAAAAAACCTTTTTGTTATGATTTTCAGTCTGTATGAAATAACTTGTTCAAACTAACGCCACCGCCCGTACTATAACATATCAAACAAATGATTATTTCAATAAGATGTAAGTAAATTACATGATATAGAATGCACGCGTAGGCATGCTATGATCTGACTAACAGACTACATCCATTGTGTGCCCATTAAAGGTACTCTATGCCGCATTTATCGTCGTAAAGCAGAGACATGGCGTGGCAGTTATTTATAGAAATGAGTAAACTGAACTTGTCTTTGTATTGGAAAAAGTTGACAAAGTATGGTCTTCTTAGCTTAATTCGATTACCTAAAGATTGCTAATAATAGAAACTGCTCCTAATTCGCTAGGCAGCCACGTGCTTGGCACACGACTGCACGAGTAGTGATTTTTACATGTAAGTAGGTAATTCCGGTGCACTTTCCAATCATCCCCATAACAATCTTGCCGAATAGCTAAAATATTCCCATAGCAGCTACAGCTTTCTTACAATACAACCAGCGACCCGCCCCTGCTTCGCACGGTTTGTACGACTTAAAAAAACATAGAGATTTCATTATATAAGTTGAATATTAATGTACTATTATAGACATAAACCTTCCGGAATAAATTCTCTAAATGAATGATGGTGAAAACCGCTTAAAGATCTGTTGCGTAGCTTAGCAGAAAAACGCGGTCACTCAGATAGACGCGAAAAGCGACTTTAAATTTGTATACATCGTGTAGTGTACTGTATGTGTAGTTGTAGTTTTTCTCTTCTTTTTATAGGGTCTTGGAATGAAACTGTCTTCAAGTTTCTTCGCTTTTATTTCTTGCTTGCTGAGTTCGACTGTTTTCGATCGACTGTGTCCGCCACGGTTTGCCCGTCTTTTATACAATGCCCTGGCCAATCAGATCGTGGCACGTAGTGGCAAGGTTCGCAGTAGTGACTGCGAACCTTGTACCAGAATGTTCGGGAACTTTCTCGGACAATTTTCCGCGGCAAGGTATTCCTTACGAGTTTCTAGATTTTTCTAGTGTTAGGGTAAATTTTGCCCAACTAATTACAAAGATTTGGAACAAAAAAATTAACAAAATTCTGTAACGGTTCTCGTTACGGTGAAGCTTTGAAGTACTTAAGGTTTATGTAACCATGGTACAAGTGGTGCCACCAAGCGTGAGAAATATAATTTATCCTATCGCTACTTACAAATTGAATACGTAAACTTAAGAGAAAAGATTAATTAACATATTGTCTCTAACGAGTACGTAACTTAATCATACATAATCCTTTCATTCATGCACGCTCGGCGTTTGTTACACATCGATCCGCGGCAACGTGAGTGAAGATGAATAGAAAAGACCGAGCTATATCATTGAGTACGTTACATATGATTGATACGTAAACAAATGCAGGCCATCGAAGCCATAACAAGATATCGAACGTATGCGTATCGCACATGTTACTTTCACACGGAAAAGTCAATAAATACTGCTTCAGCATATCTATTAAAATAGGAAATTACTGCCGCGGCCTGCATGATTCGCTGGTGGTGGCATGTGTATTGGATTATTAAGTTCCCTTCAAAATGGTTGAGTTGAATGGTGCTGATCCATACGTCATGTTCGTGAACGGGCGCCGTCAGTAGGGACTGGTCATCTCTTAGCCGCCACGGCTTATTTTAATTTATTTTCATTTCTGATTTGTATGTTTGTTTTTGTCTTTTTTAGAGCGGACGATTTTAACGTGCACGTCTTTCTACATCGTTCTCACATGTATAATTTCAACATGAATGATGTTACCATTAATTTGTAACTATTTTATGATCTAAGTGTCCGTGGAGTTTCTTGCCCCTTCTCCATAGGTACCTATTACGCTTTAGAATGGGCAACTAACTTCATCTTTCTGAGCGACCGACCCCTTGACAATTCAAAAGTGTCTGTAATTGGTTTATTTGAAATAAATGCTTTGAGTTTCGAGTTTGCAAAACGAGGCATTGACGGACGAACGTTTCGCCTCAGCCCACATACGCGAGTCCTTTAATGCCTGTTTGCGGCCAAGGCTTGTATAGTACTTTTCTCAAATAATACGCGGAATTTAAAACTAAGTAAATTAATGATTTTCAAAATCAATGACGAGCAACAATAATTTTTCACACGCCAATATGTTTATTTGTTATTTATTTTTGGTCTTTATTTGCAAGTGAGTCCGAATTTTAAATGAAAACTTTGATAAATTACCCCCTTAGATGTTCCGAAGTAAAAAGTTCGTTCCATTTTTTAATTAAGTATACGATAGATATGAGTTTTCATAGTCATTTATGCAGCCGCTAAACACGATAGATATGGATTTTCATACTAACATTGCCGGCAGCTACTCGCCTCTTATTTGACCAGTACAGCATTTTCGATTTATCTTGAAAATAATGTCAAAATAATGCCCGAATATCCAAGTATATTTGAGAAAAATATATGATATTAGTTCAAGGCTTTAGGCTATGCATCCTACTTGACCATTCAGCAAAATAGTCTCATATTATAAATGCGAAAGTAACTGTCGGTTTATCTATTACGTTTTCACGCCTTAGCGGCTGAACTGATTTGAATGAAACTTCGTTACACGGACAGACCATAACCTAGGTTTTCCAACTTACACGCGCGACAAAAGCTAGTGTGATATAAAACTGATGCAAAGAATTCCGATAGGATGCTTTCTTAGTTTACGTAGAGAAAAAGGTCACGCAATTTTCCAGATAAAGTTAAAATCAGTTAATATGCCACCAATCACCATGTTATCGATCGATCGCGACCTGATTGTACCCTTATCGCCTTCACTTTCAAGCTGAGACACGATAATGCCTAGTTTCCACCAAAGTGGAAGCGAAGAGAAGGGATGTATCGATAAACCAGTAGGATTGCGTTATTTTGATACCTCTCAGCTTAGTTTCAGCATAATTCAATGCTCTATTGGTTGTTTCGATGTCATCGAGTTCACACACCGTAGTGAACTGCTTAAAATATTGCGGGGTATTCCCCGGATCATTTCGTAAATAACTTTTTGTATCAGAATAGAGATAAGCCTACGTCAAAAAATATGTATAGATATTTTAATAAAAAGGGGTGGCTTACTTTTTTTTCTGGAATAGTGGTTTTGTTTTTTACAAGTATCTATGAGACTTAACGTAATCGATACATAACTTACCAAGATATGGAATGCATGGCAAAGGAATACATCTTAAATATTCCCTCAATGCAGTCCAATTGTCCTTCTCACCAAACAGTTCTGCGAGTTTATCGAACTGTTGTTTATCCTTTTTAGATAAGCACGCCCATGTTTTTGTCAGCCTGTAAATGAGAAAATATATCAATCATTAAATGGATATTCATTCACTAGAATGTACAATGATTACACATTTATTGAATTAATAAGAAATAACAAGGTTTTTGGTGTCTCTAACAGCATTTCACCATTGTAAGTAGCAACTTTACACACAATTTTACACAATCTACAATTTTTTATAGGTATTTTATAATTATTTCACCTGTATATGCTGGCACTGTGCAACGCGGAGATAACAGCAAACAGAGAATGCAGATTGTTCAGTTCATGCAACTTTTTTCCTACTTTGATAAAATGCGCCAATATTTCAGCTCGTGCTTTTGGCGATTGCCCATTTAGTATTTCCTGTACTGTCCAAAAACTAACCTGAGAACAAATAAATGTTTCATTAGTAACATTGCATTGTTAGCTTGAAAATTATTGTTTCAATGTCATGAATATAGGAAGTTGTCCTTTTTATCGCAACTGATTCCGCGCAACAGCATTGATACTGAATAAATATCGCTTTGTGTACTGAGCTCGAAGTAATAAAATAATGCTTGCTACATAACCAGCCTACAGACTGCTAACAGAGGCTCTTATTATTACATAACTTAGAGGACAGATCTAAGATAACAGCGAGAGCTGTTCCAGTTGCGTAGTTACACATTATCAGATCACACATTACAATCTCGATCCTTAGTCTTCAAGGATGTGAACTATTCAGTGCAGGAAATTATAATCATCAATTACATCGAGTTGCAGCCTCTTAACAGCATAAGAATACCCCCTGATGAGGTCACTTATTGTGATTGTTATCATCTACAATGTTCAATTACTGACATTGTTGTATGAGATGACTTATTGAAGTCAATTATGTTGACTTATATTATTGCATTGTGTTATGGGTTGGAGAAACGAATAAAGTTAAAGTCTGCATGTAAAAAATTTGAAAATAAAACATCTAAGATTGGTACGTTAGTTTATTTATTTTTTTCAAGGGTTATCAATAGTATATTTAGCAAATAAATAGCAAAGTCATCATTAACTTACCCTGTTAAATCTTTTAGTAAAAGCTACCACGTTGGGCGCCACAGTCAACTTGTTCAGTTTGTTCCATCCGCAAGTAGTCAATTCCTCTGGTCTGATAGATTTAAAACAAGGCAAGTCCAGCAGAGTCAGCTGATTAGCAATATCTTCAGGGGTAATGCGTAGTGCTGAGCACACTATCTCATCCCAGGACTGGTTGATGGATGAAGCAGGCGGCAGACTGCTTGTCTTGTACTGGTAGACAGGATCATTTTGCCTACCATTTCCGTTTTCACCGTGGCTGCGTAAAAATAATACTTTTGTGAGCAATGAGAATTTCAGCTCCTGTTGATGAGTTCACTAAATCACACCATAATGGCAGAGTGGATTTGGATCGACTCATATTAAAGCAGGTTTTAATTTGTAGGTATCTTGGATGAGCACTACTATTGTTGGTTATGTCGTAGTTACGGCTAATATAAACACGACAGTATCATAACCATATAACATAGTATCCTGTAAAGTACATAATGAATGCCTACAATATAAGACTAAAAAAAGATAAGCACTTTCAGACCATAGGCTTGGCAGTAGGCACTATAAAAACTTTGAACCAATTTTAGTAAACTCGTTTTGTGATAGAGCATTCAATATGCATTATAACATCTGTTCAAAAAGAATAAATAAGAAAGTAACACATCTCATGTACGAACCCTAAATATGTAGTATTAAACAGGCACTAATAATATACTTAAGTATAATGTATTGATAGTCCATTTTGTCCATCAGAAGATTTGTACGAGTAAATTATTATTGAGAACTATTGTAACATAATAGATAACATTATCTCAAATGACCTCTTGTATTGCATGCAATAACAATCATTTGTTAAAGAACAACATCTCTTTTATTTATAAACATTATTATCTATGGGCGTGAATAAAACGAAGTTAAAGAAGTTTAAGAAGAAGAAAGTATAAGTAAGTAGTAATAACTAAGAAGAAAGTATTCTAAGAATATTAAAAAAAATATAATCTCCTCTATGACAACTCCGCTAAACTCCGCTGTACCGTCGCGGCCTTTTCCACCTGATTACTTAAAAAAAATTTCGCGTAAACCCTGCGGCGGCACCAAGCCACGGCCCCTTAAAGTTTTCGCTTAGTTGCAACCTGCACTGCGCAGCTTAGTGGCGCATCACGTGTACTCCTTTTGTGAATTTTACGGAAGGAAGAACCATTTGACCTTGGTGGGCTTACTAGAGAGTGCTTCTTTTTTTTTAATGCAAGCAAAAATAAACTTAGTAATGGTCAGGCGGGAGTGTCCGCGATAGTACATTCGGAGGCATGGAAATGTGTAGAAATAAACTGTTTCCAGTAGGGATTTATTACAATGTTGCTTTACCTATCTTAATGAACCTTAATGGTCAATCAAGAAGAGTCGAAACTATTCTTAAAAAAATGGTGCAAAAAATATTACTGTATTAAGAAAAGTAGCCCACCACTTTTGTCTTATATTATAAGAAACAGAGTATAGATTAAATAAATAACATTGTCTAAAACATTATATGGTTAGAAAGGGGGTGACTACTGATATGACGACTAATAGAGTATGGAAGAAGAAGGCATGCTGTGTCGAGTCCAAATAAATTGGGATAACGACAGGAGAATAATGACTAGTATAGTATAACTGGCAGGTGTCAACTCCACATCCTCCAGAATGATAAAATAAATGTATCAAATATGAATAATACCCATAGTTGTAATAACAGGCACAGTCATCCTTAGTTATAGTCTTCTGGCTGTTCACAGGAATGTTAGAGGATTTCTTATTACTCTGTTTACATGATGGCTTGGATTCAAGTGGCCAGTTCTCTTCATCTTCATGCTGAAACATCTTTTTTTATTTATTTTACCATTTATGTACACACATATCAGTATAAATAGACAAGAAAAAAAAACAGAACAGAAAAAACTAGGAACAAAGGTGATGCTTATTTCATAAGAAATCTCTGCTAGCATAGCTACTTCACTTTTTAAAATAGAAAGATGTTCTGAATTATAACAGTCAGGGAACCAAGAGCAGATTAACACATGACGGGCTGATTTTTCAATCAATATTTTTTTTTTTGTCTTGGAATAAAATTGACATTCTGACAGATTTTGTATGGAAGAAATGTCAAAAATTTAAAATTATTTATCAGATAAAATTATCTGGTGTTGGAAAAATCAGCCCTATGTCAATTTGCTATGTGATAGATATTCCATATGACTGACAAAGAATGACAGTTGTGATTTGAATTTAGGGACAATATAAATTGATGCTCAATGTGCTTATCAATCAAGTTCCCTGACTTGATACTGGTTTTAATTTTTCTGAACAAATTAAGCCAATATTTGTGAAGCCGACATTTATTATGCATAGAGGCTATGCAAACAATATGCTTGGTAAACATTAAATAAATGACAAAGAATCATGGGCAAAATAAAATTGACTCAGTTCTTTATATGATATAACACTAGCAGCGCCCCGCGGTTTCACCAGCGTTAGGTTCGATCCCGTGGTAATATCAGGATAAAAAGTATCATATGTGTTAATCCTGGTTATCTATACATATAATAAAATCGTAGGAAAATCAAAACTGTACATTGAATATTTTTTTTAAAGAATACTTGGGGCGTGATCTACAATCGATATAGAAGCCAAAAATATAGTTTTTAGAATTTTTGTCTGTTTGTCTGTATGTATGTCCGGGCTAAACTCAAAAAGTACTGCATGGATTTACTTCAAATTTTGCATGAATATTACTAAGAGGTCGGGTCAACATATAGGCTACATATTATCACGCTATCACCTACGGGAGAGGAGCTGTGAATCTTTATTTTTCTTACGCATTCTATGACAGCGTGTAATCTAAGGACGCATATTTAAATGTTGTTTCTCAGTAAGCCATGCTATTATCTAGCTTTACACTTTGAAAACTACGCCATTTAAGTAACTTGGGCCGAGAAACATAGTTTAATGAATGTTAGTAGTATAAAGAAAATTTTGAAGCAGCGCCCGCCATCTATGAGATTTCATAAAAATCAAATCAAGTTACATGTTGACACTTCTTGGAAATTAATAATTTAAAGAAGAAGGGTCACGTCCCATAGAAAATTTACCCAGGCCCGACACAAAAGGAACGCATCTCAGTTATTTTGTTATATTAAATATAACAGAAATAAATTAACACTATTCTGAATATTAGTGGCTATCACCCATATATTGCCATTTGATTTTGGTAAGGCAAAATATTTTAAAATATATTTTTTTAATGAATAGCAATTATATCCATTTAAAATGACGCCAATTAAGATAAAAATACAAAAATAGACAGCTGGAGGCTTAATTTATTGAGGCATCCACAGGCAAGCCCAGTTAAGCAGACGATAACCTCAAAGTTAAACTACGAGATGTCATTAAAAAAATATAAAATAAAATTGGCTTTCTGTGTTGAGATCTGTGCGTTTTTTAACCGACTTCAAAAAAGGAGGTTCTGTATTCGACCCGTATGTATGTATGTATGTCTGCGATTTTCTCAAAAACTAATGAATCAATTTTGATAATTCTTTCACTAATGTAATCTACATACTTTCAGGAAGGTTTTAGTATATAGAAGGTTCATTATGTTATTATTATGTCAAAGTCAAAGTCAAAGTCAAAGCATTTATTTCAAATAGGCACATAAAAGGCACTTTTGAACGTCAAAAAATATCTTAAAATAGAATTGATTCTAGTCGCCCATTCCAAAAGGTAGTTTTCGTATGGAGAAGAATGGGCAAGAAACTCCACCGTTACTCTTTTAAAATGTTTTAGGTACAATATTTTGCATGGGTACATTAATTAAATAATAACATGTGAGGACGATGCACCTAAAATAAAATTACTATACCACAGGTAAAAGAATTAAAAACGAAACCATGACATATAAATTAATTATCTGATAGACACATGGTGCTCACATATTTACAAACATGGTACAAGCAAAACAATTTTAATAAAAAAAAAAATACAAGTAATAAGTCAGGGTGTGAGTAATGAATGACAAAACGAATAAAAAAAAAAAATAACAATTAAATTAGCAACCAGTTTGATTTTGTCTAGAACGTACGAATGTACGAAGATATATACATAAATGTACTGCATCTCCGGCATTTCTATGCGAATTTGGACGATTCTTCTAGTCAGTGTCTTCAATTCTTCAATGCACTAGGTGTTAATTGGATTTGTGTGGGGTAGGTACAACTAAAAAGTAAAAAATATTTTTTTTTTACAAAAAAAAACCACCAACTTAAAAAAAAAACACTACAAAGTGATACATAACTTTAATTTCGGAAGTCGGTGTCTAAAAACGAAAATGCGGAACCAACGACACCGACTTCCGAAATTAGAGTTATTTATCACTTTGTAGTGTTTTTTTTTTTGAAGTCGGTTGTTTTTTTCTAAATTGTTGTATCGTCATTGAATTACCTACATACAATTACGAATTTTGTAGGTAAATAGGTATTAAAAGAAAATTGTATACCGCCTGAACAAAAACACAAGGCAATATTTTGGTGTTAGCCATTGATTTGGAATATAACAAATATATATTTTAGCTATATTTAAAATAACAAAAAAACTGAGATATGTCTCTTTCGTGTCGGGTCTGAGTCACAAATGACCGTTCTTCTTTGATCATGTTGGCGAGGTTAGTAGTTAGTTATTCTTAAAATTCATAGATGGCAATGTTAATTTTCTTCATAAAAGTTGTATCGTATAGTTCGTTTTGATAAATTCAAGTTCCAACAAAACCCTCAAAATCTTGAGCAGAGTTGAGGAAGACAATTAAAAAAAAAACGCGGTGTTAAGTATTACAAAAAAGTTATGTTCCTACTGGAGACGAAGTCGAAGTAACTGATGAACGCATGCTGAACACCTGTCTCAGTTCACTTCAAGATGTGGTCATTTCTATCAGCGGCAATCCACTGATCGAATATGGGTTACCAGCTCTCCAATCATCACCGCATCAAGATCGTGGAAATCGGGAGTATAACGCTGAGACAAATTACGATCCCGGCGAAATGACCACCATACGAAATGACCATGTCGCTTTGTTCTCTTCAGAGTAAAAACAAATTTATGACACCGTCCTTGAAAGCGTTGGGCATAACCAGGGTAAAATGTTTTTCTTGGATGCTCCTGGTGGCACAGGAAAAACATTTGTTACCACTGGCATACTTACAGAGGTCAGGAGGCAAGGCAAAATTGCTATTGCTGTAGCATCGTCGGGAATCGCTGACACACTGCTTCCGGGTGGCAAGACAGCACATGCCATGTTTAAAATTCCCATCGATTTAGAGAGCGCCGAAACGCCTGTTTGTGGTGTGTCACGTAACAGCGATAAGGGACACATGCTCAAGGATTGCTCTCTGATCGTATGGGATATGAGTGTACGATGGCCAATAGGAAGGCAGTTGAGGCCGTGGACAGAACTCTGCAGGACATCCGCAGGAACGAACATTTGATGGGTGGTGTCACAGTTCTGTTCAGTGGCGATTTCCGGCAAACGCTTCCCGTGGTGACACGGGGATCGAGGGCTGACGAGGTGAATGCTTTGTTGTGGTCACGAGTTCGTACGCCGCACTTGACCATTAATATGAGAGCTCGGCTAGGCGGCAATGCACGTGCTCAAGAATTCTCCGATGTCCTTCTAAGTCTTGGCGAAGGCACTCTACCAAAAGAGAGAGGTGGACAGGTGGTGCTTCCAGACTCTCTCGGTAGAGTGGTATCCAGCTTAGAAGAACTCCTTCACTGTGTGTACGGGGACATTAGTCGTATACTGCTCCAGCAGAATTCTTGGGTGTGTGAGCGGGCCATTTTGACGCCCAAAAATGATCAGGCTGCAGCAAGTAACGAATGCATTCTCTTGGAAATTGAGGGGAATGAAGTGGTCTACACCTCGATAAACACTGTTGTCGAGCAAGATGACGCCACACATTATCCCGTGGAATTTCTGAACTCCCTGTCAGCAAGTGGACTTCCAGCGCATACCATCAAGCTGATGGTCGGTGTCCCGATTATGCTCCTTCGGAACCTATCTCCTCCGAAGTTGTGTAACGGGACCCGCCTTAAAGTCATCTCGCTCCACAGACACACCATTAAGGCGAAAATTCTTACGGGTTGTGGCGTCGGCGAGGCAGTATTTATACCACGCATTCCCCTCATACCTCATAACTTCCCGTTCCAGTTCAAGCGCGTACAGTTCCCCGTGAGTGTTTGCTTCGCGATAACCATCAATAAGTCGCAGGGGCAGACACTGAAGGCAGCGGGTGTCGACCTCAGGACGAGTTGCTTCTCACACGGGCAACTGTACGTCGCTTGCTCCCGCGTCATCAGTCCTGACTCTCTTTACATTTTGGCTCCTGGCAGCATAACTACCAACGTAGTTTATAGGGAAGTGTTGTAAGGTATGATACCTTTGTACGTATTTTTACTCTTTTGTGTACTGGAATGTATTCCTGAATTATTTTCTCTATTTCCTTCAGTTACATCTTATGACTGAACTCAGCAGGATTCCCATATAACTCTCTTCACTTGCTTCGCTTGCAAAAAAAAACTTATATTTTAATGCTATTTTAAAAGTTGTTTACTTATAATGCTATAGCGACACTGGCATCTTAGGTATTTTTGGTGCTGTAGAGCCTTCACGCAGACGACGTCGCGGGCAGCAGCTAGTAAGCCATATGTGTGCAAAATTTCATTCAAATCCATTCAGTAGTTTAGCATGATTGAGTAACAAACATTCAAACATCTTCACAAACTTTCGCCTTTATAATATTAGTGTGATAGTAGGAAGTATTATGTAGGATTAGTTTACTGAGAAGTTACCAGAAATATCCATACATATCTATGGAGATGATTGACATCTGTTTTTACAAAATATCAACCATTGATCATGATTTGTGTCTGGTCCGTAGCAATAGCAAATTGAGGGGGTACTATAGGTGGACCTCTGCCTAACCCTTCAGGGATTATAGACGTGATTTTATAATGTTATGTGTGTTAAATAAAGTTGACAAATGTTTGGTTTGTAAACATAGGTCAAGCTGTTGATACAAAAGTGACCATGATTCTTTGACAAGTTTGCAGGGCGTTGATAACAATACTTGCATGCTACAATGTCAGATTATTCGGGTAAATATCATGCTGCATTTTAATGTGTACTGTTAGTCAACTAATAATCAGGAGACTAATAATACAAAGCTTCTTTATAATCACTAAGAATCAAAGGTTATCAGCTTATCAAACAATGGGGTTTATTTATAAAAAAATGATTAATTTTAATTGATATTTAAACATCAAAAATGTATGGTTACACCATTGCTAATCACTACTTAACTTTAAGCAATGTTAGTATAGTCATAGTAATAGACATTTACATTGTAATTAGTAATAATCAGAGTCATAAGACATAGATCTAAGTATCATAATATTTAAAAGCTAAATTGATATCATACCTGTAATGGAGCCTGTTCTATGTTAATGTTATTAGAGTGCTTAGCTACTCAGCTAACTATGCTTACATAATATTAGATTATCAGATTGCTGATTCCTTTCATTCTTAGCTATTTAGAAAACAATGTGATTAAAAATGAACGCTGCAGCAAATGTTAAAGCAGTAAATGTTTAATGTGAAATCCAAATTAAATGGAAGCAATCCTATTGCCATTAAAAATGCACAATTAGCTACTACTGATTATTTCCCAACAATGGTTTGGCCAATCTGAGAATCAAACCCAGTAAAAATTTGCAATATTTTGAGAGAGAGGTCTTAACATAAATTGCAATATTTTATGTATGATCAACCTCATCCATTAATTATTAATATTCCATGTTAATTATCTTTTTTAGTACAATATTAACCACAAAACCTGTTTGGCATTCTTTTCAGTTGCAATATTTGACAGTTGCAGATAAATATTTAAAAGATACAAATTAATACTCTCAATAAACTCGGCATTGCTATTCAGTATTCTTTAGCATGCAAGGAAACATCCATTCTTAATAGATAACTTTTATCATGAAAAGTTACGGAAAGATGCAACGTGGATATTTTTTGAAACATCACAAAAAAGCACAGAAAAATAAACAATATAACTTGAATAAGAAGTCCCAGGACCGTGATTTGTGATATTGTTAAAAAAACAAGTCTTATGGAATAACATAAGGAACACAATGAAATAAAATTATATAGTTAAAATATACCTCAACTATCCTCAGGACAGCTAAACTATCACTCAGAATATCCCGCGGCATGATGGCCTACTACGGCATGTACCTACTGTGATAAAAAATATAGATGAAAAAAAGGATAAACACAGCAGATAGTACACTTACTTTACAAGAGTCACAATTATTTCGTTGGACTGATGTCATGATATTTAACGCAAAATCTTGTCAACTTATTTACGATTACAATAATCGGAATCATTACTTATACAGAAGACTTCATAATTTATCAACAAACAAAATCATTATTTTAAAGAAAGCAAATACCAATGTTTAATTAGGTGCAGTCTTGTTATTCGTTGCTTTTCATGGATAAACGGTACGGTAAACTTGATTAGGAAAGAACTAATCAATATATATTAAAATGTAAATACAAATGCAAGAATTTATAAATTAAACAAATTAAATTAGCGCCCCTTACACTGAAGTATGACCTTTCTAACATTAAGATGTTTGTTTTCTTCATGAAACTTGGGAAAAATATATATTTTAATTAATTTATAAATATTACTACATACCATCGCATTAGCATCAAATAACTGAAATACAGACTTTAAATTAATTAATTTGCATTTGCGATTGAGTGATTGAAAAAGTAAGGTTTCACCAAATTCAACTGCAGAGTTGCAAGAGAAAAATAATGCAAGAAGTACGAATGACGAAAGAAATGCTGCCAGACAAAAAATATTTTAAAACAAAGACAATCAACTCCTCAATGTATTCACTAGGTGACAAGGACCAACGAACGACTCATGACATGACCCTTTCTAGAGACATCGCGTGTTTATATTAAATCAAATAGACGCCCGCTATTCTTCCAACAGCCATTTGCTGTTGAGGGCAAGTCAAATCAGGTTATTGAAATGTCAGGTTTTCGATACGATAGCCTGTCGTATGGTTGTGAATCAGGGCTCTACCGGGAGTCGGGAACGAAAACCCGCTTCTTTATGTAAGCACCCTATTGAGGCAAAAGAATGGCCTCTGGACTCTGGGCAAGTGACACATGGGATCATGCGATGTCTAGTCAGACTCTGGTCTCACAAACTTGCTAACCCGTAATTGACCTTGAGACGTCGTAACTACTTTACCGCACTATCCTGTGGTTGCCTGTACACTCAAAGCCTCCAGCCAGGGCCAAATATCTTACAACTAAGCGACTGCACACTAAAGGCACCCCCTGTGGAGTACGAAGGTAGATGGGACAGGCTGGATTAAATTTAGATTATTATTATTTAAGCTTGATGAAATCGGCGTTTCCTATCTCGGCATTTCCTATCGCAGCTGTCGTATGCACGATAGAGTTAAACTGATCGGGGATGGAGTCTAAACGGGGATATTGGATTTCAGGCGTTCGCTTACTTTCCTCCAGTCTGTTACCACTTTTGGTTGGCGTCGGGGAGACCAATGCGACGGGCTAGTCGGATGATGACTGGCCGGTGGTCTGAAGAGAGCTCTTGTTCCGCGTCTAATCGTAGGTTGACACTCTTTAGAAGCGCCGCGTCGAGAACGTCGGGGCGTGGTTGGCGTCGTGGGGAAAGTGAGTGGGAGTCATCGATCTGATGACATCGAAACTTAGTATGGGGGAGAGGTCAAACAGGTGTTTACCTCTGGTAGAGGTCTTGTTGCTGTTCCAGGCAAGATGTTTGGCGTTGAGATCACCCGCTATGATATATGTGGAGGCTTGTTATTAGCAATTTTTTAATATTACATTCTTTATGTCAGTGGTTTGTTAGTCCAAAAGCCTTCTTTAAAATAAAATAAATAAATAAATGATAATGGAATCACTCAAGCCAAGAAGGGCAGAGAGGTTGTCTGACAAGATTTGGATTTTAGGGGGGAGGTAGGCCGAAACTAAGGTAATCGGTTGGTGGCCTGACATACCTAGCCGACAGGTAGATACTTCTTATCGTGAGAGAGGTCACCCGTAATTTTATTTAAACTTTATTTAGGTTGGTTTGCTCTTCAAGTCTTCAGGTTTGCTGTATGTGCTGGTCCTATAAATGGACTTGCTTGCTATTTTTTTGTATGCTGTAGTACAGTCTTGCTAACAAAACGGGTTATATTATTTTCACTAGTAACAAACATTGAACCATACGCTATCTTATACTATTTAACGGTCAAGCACCGCGTGTCGCCTATTGGCGACGAAACAATAGAAAATCAATTGCGTCTCATTAGCGGAGCTCGACAGATTAAATGGTCAAGTTCGACATGCTGCTGAAACAAAATACCTATAAGGGGTTAGAAGATTTTTGTATGGAGGGTGGCCCTAAGGTCGGCCGCCATTTTGATTTTTTTTCAGAACCGCGGCGCACAACAAAAATTATATATTTAGATAGAGGACACTTATTCAAACAAAAATGTAATATAACATAATATCCTAAAGCGTCAGGTTTCGGAGTTATTCACCAAAATATAAGTCGAAAACTACAAGGATTTTTTTGTTTTTTTTCCCTCTAGGTAAGCATATTGAACTATTTAGGTAATAGAAACGTTATGAAACCTTTATGGAGAAGAAACAAATGAAGAATAGACATTTTTTAAATAAATAATTAAACACGGCAATTTATAGTTCATTTTTTAATCCCAGAGACTAATCTGACATTTAAGTCTTTTCTATTTTCGTTTTTTTTTAGTATAGAAGTTTGACATTACACTTGTCAGATTAGTCTCTGGGATTAAAAAACGAACTGTAAATTGCGGTGTTTAATTATTTATTTAAAAAATGTCTATTCTTCTTTTGTTTCTTCTCCATAAAGGTTTCATAACGTTTCTATTACCTAAATAGTTCAATATGCTCACCTAGAGGGAAAAAAACAAAAAAATCCTTGTTGTTTTCGACTTATATTTTGGTGAATAACTCCGAAACCTGACGCTTTAGGATATTATGTTATATTACATTATTGTTTGTATAAGTGTCCTCTATCTAAATATATAACTTTTGTTGTGCACCGCGATTCTGAAAAAAAATCAAAATGGCGGCTGATTTTAGGGCCAAAACCTTCAAACCCCTTTCTTTATACTATATTTCCTTACTATTTAAAAAAAAAAACATTCAAAATCCATGGTTTTTTTTTTGTTTTTTGGCAACGGAGCCGATATCGGCTATTCTGCCAACGTCAAAAAATCCATGGTTATTTTTTCTTTTAATTGTTGACAGCAATCTATGACAGATGAATAACCTCACTTCGCCATTGGCATTATTGAAGAAGAAGCGAGATCCATCAGTTTCGAAGTTACATTATCAAACATGGCTAAACCAGTGGATTTAGAATTGAAAAAAGCATTTATTGAATTGCAAGTGAAAATGGTAGAAACCAGTGAAAAAATTCAGATCATAGACTCTCAAATAGATGTACTGAAGCGTGTCATGCAACATGTAGATATTACTCAGCGAGAGATCAGTACATTCCCATCTGATACAAAAACTTACGAATCTGTTGGCAGAATGTTTCTTCTCACAAATCTAAACGAAGTCAAGAACAACCTCAAAACCCGAGAGTCTCAATTAACAGCTCGTACAACAGAATTAGAAAACAATAAACAGTATTTAGAGAAAAATCTGAAAGAGAGTGAAGACAACATCAGAGAAATGGTACAACAAAGGAAGGAGCAGAGCGAAGCTAAATCTAACTAAAGACTAACAAGTATTATTGTCTTCTTATTTGTGTATTTATTAATGTCATGTGTATTTGTGATAACAATTTGTTTAAATTTTGTGACCTGCTTGACCCCTTGAGTTAATCTTAAGCTTTCTAAATGTTTCTTCCAGAATAGGTTTTAATACAAATAAATATTTTCTACTAATTCATTAATGTTTTATTTAGTAGGGAGACAGCAGGATAGAAGCTATATAAAATATAAATTATCTACCTACCTTTTAGAAATAAATTAATAACCTAAACTTATTGTAAGTTCAAATTGGAAATCATGGGGAGAGGCCTTTGCCCAGCAGGGGGATGATGCAAGCTAACGGTAACAATAAGTTCAAATTAATTGACATTATTGTCTTGTCAGTGAATAAATGTTTTTATTAGTGACATTTCACTTGTAGACAGTTTAGACAGCATTATGTCTGTCTGATACATGCGCTGCACACACAGAGTATTATACTTTTTGGTAGATCCTCCAGACAGTAACCCCAGTGGTGGACTGGATAAATGATGGTTAGGTTTTCTTTTGACCGAAGTCTCTATACAATACATACTTCAGAGATAAATTAGTTGATAACAGAAAAGCTAGAGCATCCAATGAATAGAGGTCGAATGTTTTTTTCACTTTGCATAGCTGAAATTTTCCTTCGAACATTTATACAGAAATAAGAATTAGGTACTTAGTCAACCTAATAACAGTTTGCTAAAATTTTCGAGCTTTTAGGTTTTGTTTTCACTAGCATGCAGAGAAGTCTGAGATAAAATAGAATGTTGGTTCGAAGAGCAAGTGTATAGAGCTCAAATTTTTTAGCATGTCTTTTCACTGCGAAAAGGAGCCAGTTCCAGTTATGCCCTGCTTTCCAAGGTGCATCTGTACCGGTTACCAACCGCCTTCAGCTTTTGGGCATGGAATTGACATCAGACCTCAACTTCGGCTCAACCATCGAGTCAAAAGCTCAGACCGCAGCCAAGAAGCTGGGCATCCTAAATAAGGTGAGGCGATACTTCACACCAGGACAGCTTTTAAGTTTGTACAAAGCTCAGGTCCGTTCCTGTATGGAGTATTGCAGCCACTTGTGGGATGGCTTAGCAAAATACCAGCTTGCTGCACTTGACTCGGTGGAACGCAGAGCTAGAAAGCTTATAGGCGACGAGACGTTGGTAGCTACGCTTCCCAGCCTGGCTCATCGGCGTAATGTGCCTGACGGTCTTCTATAGACTCCACCATCCCACCATCATCAGATCCCACCATCGCCCTTTTACCACCGGACAACCAGACGTACTACAGCGTACCATCCGCACTTGGTTGATATCCCGATGAGTCGTACTCGGCGCTTCTCCTCCACTTTTATTATGCGCACAGCCAAAGTGTGGAACTCTCTGCCGGCATCTGTGTTCCCTCCCACATTTAACCCGTCTGCCTTCAAATCAAGAGTGAACAGGCATCTTCTGGGCACGTTCGTTCCATCATAGACCTCATCTATCGCTTTCCATCAGGCGTGATCGAGATCAAGAGTGCGCCCATTTAGCAATAAAAAAAAATGTTTTTATTTAGCGTTGGGACCCCCTCAACTACCTACAAACTCCCTTTTACTTACTGAACATATTTTTTTCTTGTTAGGGATTGATTAAAAATTATTTCTCGCAACTTGGGAATAAGCAGGCCATCATAGAATGAAATGTCAAGTAGTATAATAATACCTACCACTACCATGCAAGATTCCCCAAACAGAAAAGTTTGTTGCTGAACCTTAAGGTACTGACCAGTGTTACGGGCCGCATTGTACCATTCGCAGCGAGCATGTTATGTTACACCGTGTTCTAAAATAAGTGTATGCGAGTGCCTTGTTTCCCCGTACTGACTGCGCGTACGATCGCTGTGTAACACGCTTTTAGACTATAAAGACTGTACCTAACTATAAAGGTATAAGTCGTTGGTTATTATTTTGTAGGTAAATTGCAATGTATAGGATACCAAGATGCTGACAAGACAGCAAATTGCGTGGGCATCACTATAATCAAAAACTTCCTGTGTTCAAATTTATCTCCATGTATGGTTTGGTTTTATGTAAACTGCAATGCCCACATCTGTTTCTTCAAGGTCCATGATTGTAAAGACACTCTCTTCTTACAATCAGATCAGCCGCCGTGGACGAATCGCTAGTATTATATACGCATATCATATAGCGATAGCGACTAGTCGACAGCGACACCCTCTTGCCTCTCTGGTACATACCTACGCGGTTAGTTGTAGTAATATCAAAGAGATTTAAGATATAATTTTAATGTATTTGAGTAATATGGAGTCTTGCTTGTGCCTCGTTCCGATGCGTACGTGTTTGCATATTCTGTGTTTTGACTAGCGCGGCGCAAGCTGTCGTTCGTATTATTTTTTCGCCATGAGTAATTAACTTGTGGCGAATGAGCTGCTGGCGTTCCTGCAGCAGAAGCTGGATGTGATGGACGAAGTATCCGCTGTCCAAATCTGCGCAATAAACTTCAGCGAGTTATTAGTTATTGTTGTTTAGTGTGCTGAACAAGCGCGACCAGATGGTGTCCCGCCGGCGTGACGAGACTAAGAGAAGCCTGCAAGACATTACCTATCACGCTGTTCAAGGAGACCGACCCGGACGACGTGCCGACGTTTGTGGCGAAGGAGCTGGACAAGCTGCCAACCGTCACCTTCGACCACGTCGATGTTACAAGCGTTCTGAAAGACATTGTCTTTCTGAAGGCCCGCCTCGCGGATGTTCTGGCGTTCTGCATCCCAAAACATCGTCGCCGATTTGCGCAAAGAATTTAGCGAGTTGCGCAACAGCGTGGCGGTAACTAGGTCATCAGTCAATGCACCTAACGTAAACATAAGTCGCGGAGATGGTCTCGATTTTTCGTTGTCGAATTCCGCGTCTGCAGTTTCGTCGCCAGCGCACCCGTCGTTTGCTGGGATTGCAGAGCGTCCCGCCCGCGTGCCCCGCAGCCCCACGCCCATTATTGCGGCTCCTCCACGCAGTGCCGCCCGAGCCCCTCACCCCGTCCCGCTGCCAGTGTCTGCAGCCCTAGCGAAGCCCCTACAAAAGGAATCCGCTAGCGTCACCGCGAGTGCCCCAGGAGCTCTTATTATGAAGCCTACGCCAAAAAGGGCACCGAATAGGCCTGATGATGAGGGTTTCGTGACGGTACGAAGGAAGAAGCGCCGATCGAACGAACAAGAACCGCTGCGGCAAAGCTCCTACGGAGCCCGAAGTCAGCTTGCGTGCCGCAAAGCCGAACACACCGGTATACATCTCCCGCCTACACTACACCACTAAGGCGGAGGACATCGTGGAGCACGTGCGCCAGAAGACGAGATACACGCCGAGGGTGCAGTTCCTGGAGTCGCACCGCAACGTCAACTTCAAGGCGTTCGTGGTGCGCGTGTCGAATTACTATCTGCATATGAACGCAGGACGTGGTGTTCCGTCGCTTCCGCGGACAAGTACCTACTACAGAACTGCACAAGAGTTAGCAGTGAAGTAGGTAGGTACTGTTTTTAAGTGTTTTATAATAATAAAAATAATGTATTATTTATTGTATGGGCCTGAGTCGCTTGAAATAAATAAATAATAAAACAATATCGTGAGTGTCGAACATGAAGTCTGGCAAGTAGGTAGCCCACGCATTTTTCTTCGCGCCCGCCGAAATCCACGGCCACTCATCCCACGACGCATGAATATACCTTACATGGCGTCACGTGGTATGTACTATGTATTCTGTGGTGTCACATTGCGTGCTTTTTGTTTAACCGACGAAAAGAGGAAGAGGTACTTCGTAGGTATAGATATTTTTTTATGTACCTACATGACTACGTCTATCATGCATGATATGTATGACGCGTAACTTTTTACAGAGTAGGTAGTCCGATTTTGACACTTCTATTATCCCATGCCGACTCGTAGTCACACCAGATTATCACACCAGTATGACAAACAGGATATCCTACTTCCTATGCGAAAGTTTGTGAGGATGGATAGATGTTTGTTACTCTTTCACGCAAAAACTACTGAACGGATTTTGATGAAACTTTACAGTAGTCGGTCAGTGTCAGGTTGCATCTTGATCAAAATATGATTTGCGACTATAATATAGACATGTATTTACAGAATTATAGTCATTAGAATCATTAATATATCTCTTTAAGTTAGATTTCTACCATAAACACTTTTCCATACGAGATTTGTTCTTAACACACTGACCTGAAAATTGCAAAAAATGTAAGAAAAATTGAATTTCGCGGGCTACAACTGCGCATTCACCTTAACCTTTTAACCGCCCGACTTTATATCAGTTATCGTGCCTCCAGCGCCCGAACAAAAAATTAAAAAAATAAAACGAAAAATAAATACCGATGAAACGAGCTGTGATGATGTCATAATAATACAGGTTAAACGAGCTGTGTTATTTGGTATATACGACTCTGACGGAATGGACACGAAAATATTTGCCGGATTAATCCGACATAAGCGGTTAAAATGTTAATAGAGACCTGGAGTATAGATGCTGGCGGGAAAAATTCCGAATCATTCCCGTCGAATACTTCGGAAGTATTCCGAAATATTCTGAAACTTTGGGAATATTTCAATTGTCAAAATAAAACCGGGAAAATTGTATTAACCTATTAAAAGTCACTGTACTCGATTGAGTACAGCGTAACAAAGTAAAATAATAAGGTGTATCACTTAAAATGTACAAGATCTGTAATTTACACTTCGGGATAAGGCTGTACTCAATTGAGTACAGTTACCTCTGATGGGTTAAGATTAAAAATATTCTTGACCAGCGGCCAGTCCCGGCTTCGCACGGGTGGATATAAGATTACAATGAATGTAGCCTATGTTACTCAGTGTGTTTTACTTATGTGCCACTGAAAAATAAATTCACCCACCACACAACAAATAAACACGTTTATTCCTGAATAATTCGGGCGAAATATTCCGCGGAAACATTCGATTGCGGGGTATGAATCTTTCTCCGCGGGCGAAAACTTCTCCGGGGAGCATCTCCCCTCTTACCGCACCCCGCACCGCCATCGCCTGCATCACCGCTAACAAAGAGTTTCAAATAAATGTCACTAGATGGCACGACATTTATTGATTAATGGTTGAAGTGTAATTTTCAAGTTTTTATTGATTATAAGGTTTATTCATACATAATCAACTCTTATGCACACCAAATTATGTAACAATAAGCTCTTATTTCAAATTTCAAAGATGATTGGAATGCACAATTAATATTTATACCAGTAGATGGCGCTGTATTAAATTTCAATTAAATTTAAATTTCATCTCGATTTTTTAAATTTTGTTTTGTTTAATAATATCACTGATAATAGGAGTACGTAGCAGCAGTACAAAAGTACAGTGTGCTTTTAACGTCATCTATTCGGAATAAAAGTATAATGTAACCCTTCTTGCAAAGTCGCTACTAACACCATCTATTGGGAACGAACGCGATTGATGTACAAAAATAGCTAGAATTGCCAGATGAAATCTGCTCTTTACGTCGGGACATTTCTTTGTATGGGATGAGGCATCTGTATGCTAGTATCGATGCAAAATACGATATTTCAGCAATAAAAAAAATTAAAATTTCTATAAAATTCATTTTGAATAATTCTGATTTAAAGAAACTTTCCCAGAAGTATTCCGGAATTATTCAGAATTTTTCAGAAGTTTTGCAACTATAACCTGGAGTTTATCTGATGATGGAAGATGAAGAAGACAGTCGGGAGCTCAAGAATTTACAGGAGCTACATCGTGTTTCATCGTTGCAAGGACTATCTCCGAACGGCGGCTGGTAGCAACTGGATTACAGTTGCCAAAAACCGTGTTGATTGGAGAGGCCATGTTCAGCGCAGGATTGTTGTAGGCTGATGATGATGACATCGTGTTTAGATATTTCATTAATCTTTACCTAGCTGAGTTATGGTTTGACTGTTATCGAGGGTCTGACAATGGAGACGGAAGGCTGTCGAGAACTTATTTTTCGGTTAAAATTATTTGTTAGGTTTTTTTTTTTTTCATATTTCTATGTTTCTGAACCCAAATGGGACCCTGTTACTTTAGCTCTGGTCAAACTGAGGCAAATCCCGTGCGGGATGTGAGACGAAAATTGCTGGCCACGATTGTGTGAACTGGAGGTGTTCAAACTGGCGTGTGGCGCGGATAGTCGCGTGAATTCCTAATTATTACAGCAATCGACGCGCATAGTAGTCCCTCGCGAAATTCGCCTCGGTTCAACCGTACGTCCTACACCGTCTCCCCGCGTCATTAGTTAGTTTTATTACGGACAATAGGCATTTACACTAAAAAACATTTAGTCAGGGCCGGTCTTAGCCATCAAGGCGCCCCGGGCGAGTCATGCCTTTGGCGCCCTTTTAGGTATATCTACCAGTGGCGAAGGTACCATACAACTCGATTCCCACCGGCTTCCCTTCGAAAATACAGAACATAAGCACACTATAGTCAATTCATAATTGAATTTTTTTTGGCATTTTTTTTTTTTGCTCTGGCTTACCTCTGTCATAAATTCACCCTTCGCCATTGATACCTATTTCATTACAAATAAAAAAAACGTATTTTGAATAAAATTTGTACAGACGCCAGCACATCAACCTACTACAATCTGTCAAATTTCTTTAATCGATTTTCAACTTTATCACTAAAGCATAAGGTTCAAAGTTGATTGGGAAAATGTGACAGTTTCGGGTAGGTTGAAGTGCTGGCGTCTGTACATAAATAAATAATTCGTAGGTAAGTTATTGATAACATACAGGTTTTCTAAAAAGGTTTTTTGATTTGCTTGTGAACTTACCGAGTACCTATGTAAAAAGCAAAGAAAGAAAAGTATATGTATAATGCAGGGGGCCTAATACGAGTTACAATTTCTCGCCTGTGTCTCTTTCGTTCTACATTATTGAGTGAGAGATAAAAGCCACAAAATGACAGCTCGTGTTTGTTAGACATAGAATACTCATACTCACTCCTATAAGTCTATAAAAATTAATACGCTGTCTAGTTTTCCTTTAGATCGATAAAAATAGGTATTCAACTGTAGTACCGGTCGCCCCCTAAAGCCGGCACTGCATTTAGTCAAATGGAGAAGGAAAGTGTAAGGGAGGCAAAACTATGTGTTTGGGGTCCGGGGCGGACTAAAGAAAGATGCAGGGTTGAAAAGTATCCACACACCAATACACGTTTGTAATATAAGGGTACAGTAAAGAATACTAAGGTTATCTTGATCAACACGTCAATTATTTTCAAAATCTTTATTTTTACACAAGAAGAATTGTTTCAATAATTCTTATATGAATTTTTTAATACTAGGTTCATGAATTTTATTTAAACTAAATTATTTCTTAACGAAAAATACTTAAAATTGCTAAAAAAACGTTGATCGTAAATAAAATAGTGAAATATTTACACAACAATCTAAATTAAGTAGTATAACGTAAAATTTAAATTTATATAATAACAAATATTACTTCATGTGACCTTATAAAATGGTAATAATGTTCAGTAAATTAAAGCTAAAAAAGCTTAAAAAGCATTGATTGTTATTAATGAATATAATTAAATAATGTTAACATTAAAATATTTATATGAGTATAAAATACCTAGTGATATTGCAAAGACTGCTTCTTTTATTAATTAATAACCATTTAATATATAGATATTATCATGTACTATAACTTTTAACATTTTACTATTTAATAAAATATATTTGAGTATATATGGAATGGGCAATACAATAATTGTACTAAAAGCGTATTCTATTCCATAAAATGATAACATATAAACCTTGAGGAAATAGCCTACACAACTACGGGCACGTAATAACATCATATTCGTTAAACATATAGGAAAGACAAACGGATTCTCCACTATTTGTGTATTATCTTGACACAGTTTGTAAGAAGCAGTCTCCCATTCAAGTCATCACAGGCTATGTGAATACTATTATAAAATAAGTATATTAATAGTTTATTAAAGATTAACTTGTCATGATATAAAATAAACATTGCCATTACAATAATGTAAATTAGAATTAATCATAAAATATTTAAATCTACAAACAATATAAATTACAATTTCCTATAACAATAGTCACATTTATGATTATTTATTTAGGATTCCACGTTATGAAGCTATGCTACTTTCACCTTCTCTAGAGCCATGAAGGTCGGTTGATGTCGTACGGCTGCCTGACGCCGAGAGACGGCGGGTAGCCGCCGGGGTACAAGCTCATGATCTGTGCACCTGTTTGCCTCAGTAACTCTTCCTGATGGCGCTGGAGATACTGTTGGTACAGTGGCGATGTCGGGTCAGTTCCAACAAAGGGATACCCTGCCCGAACTTGTGAATGACCAATGAAAGGAAAGGTGCTCGCAGTATGAGTCGAGTTTTGATGAGCAGGTTTCACTAACTTGTCTGCATTCGCTTCGGCATTATTGCGTTGCTGATGAGCAACTGCTGCAACCATATAGTTTGCTGCCATGAGCTGATTAGCGGTACTGTTGCGGAAATCTTCAATTGTAAAGCTGCCATTATCTCCGTACAATCCACTACTTAAAGCCATGTTTGTTGATGTTCCAAAATTGAATGCATTCCCAGGCATCATGCTCGACTTCACCGATGATAACACATCTGTCCCGCATGAAGTAGGGTGGTAAGCTTGGCTGATCTGTGCCGTTTGTTTAGCGTCAGAAGTTCTCTTCCTTTTATTTTTTGTTTTCGTGTCTATTTGTGAAGCTGCAACACTGGAGGTTTTGTAAATACTATTGTCCTTGCTCATTGACATGGATGGTTGGGAATATATACTAACAGACGTGCTGACTGGGTGTATTTCTGAAGAAATACTCTGTTTGAACATTTGCGCCATTTGAAATGATTTATCATGGTATAATGAAGCTGCTTGGCTACTTGCAAAACTGGACAAATACCTCTCATCATTAGTGTATCTTTCTAGCATTTGAGGAATATTAGGCAAGTTACGCAAAGTATCAAGGGGTAGTGAAGAAGGATTACTGTATGGTGTTTTATACGGATTTGAACTTACTAATGGATGATTTTGTACAAGTTTTTCAGTTTTTTGAGATTTGGCAAGTGTGTCTATATTTTTGGCAATTACGTCAGTATCACTTATCGATGATGCTGTAGTCAGGTGATCATTTTTAAGATGACCTCTTGGATTAGGTATTCTTAATTCACCAGGAAGATTTTGTTGCAACTCCTGAGTTCTTTGTAATGTTGGCCTGGCCACATTATATGAATTATATTGCTGTTGCTGAAGGCTTTTATTATAAGCAATAGTATTAGCACTTATTGCACTCATTTCATTCTTCAATTTTTCCACATTATTGGCACTATAAGGCGTAGAATAATCAGAAGGTAATAATTCTTGTTTCCGCATATGACTTGTCATTTTCCAATTGCCATAATCTATTGCAGCAGATGTAGGAGTAGTATTACAAGAATACAATTTTTTATTTGCCAGGTCTATGTCGCTTATAGAAAAGTTGCTTACGGTCTGTGAACTTAAACTTTCTACATATGGGTTGTGATGTGCATGAATAATATTTTGGTTCAAATTCATTTCATTATGGGCCTGACTGTGGGCTGGAGGTATATTTCCTGAATTCATGTTAGCTTTAGCAATACTTTTTTGCAGATGTTGGCTATTCAATCCTAAATTAATAGCAATAGCATCAACATCATACCCCTTTTGCTGTGGGTTCATATTCGATTTAGATACGTCTCGTGGCAAGTAATCAGCTTCATGTGAATGTGTGTCATTACTGCTTCTGCGATCAATCTCAGGGTTCAAATAACCCATGTTAACCATGTCGACATTGTCTTTTTTAATGATGCCAATTGGCTTATCCAAATCGATGTTGATGGAATTCTTGTTATTCTGTAATGATTCATTCATTTCATATTTTACTTCCCTGTTTTCAGTGGCAAATTCCATGGCAGCTTTTTCCCGTAAGCTATTCATTTTGGCTAATTCCGATTTTTCACTTAATGCCAATGCTATGTCGTCAACTGAGGTCGCAGTCATTGAATGCAAAGATGATGAATTTTTCGGGTATTCATTCTTACTTGATACCATTGTAACTTCTTTGTTTTCTGCTTTTAAGGTGGGAGGTACTGGGGAATGATCTGGTTCATTGTAAGTCCGTTTTTTAACAGGAAACAGTGCAGTTTTAAGATCAGCCATTATTTGTGTAGAATTAGTGGGGACAGGAATATTTGATATCGAAGTTTGTGGCGAATTTTGTACTTGGGAATAATTTGTCGAGTTCTGTGGGTATGGTGTATACGCGGGCGAGAACGGACCAGTATATTGATTTTGTTGATATGAATCTGGAGGCAGTGGAGTGAAATCATCATGAGCACGTGTGCTTTTGTTAGTTGCTGGAGTTTTTGCATTATCAAAGAAGGGAGGTGGGTTTTGATTATATGCAGGAAGTGGGCTCTTGTTATGGTCCACGAAATAATTCGGCGTCGATGGACCCGTGACATTGTTTGAGGCATAAACATGTTGGGAATAAGGCGAATAAGGAGAATGTGGAGCCTCACGTGGACTGCAGCTTTTCTCTGGGCTGCTTTTCATCGATGTTGTATCTTGATAGAATCCAGCTCTCACGGTTCCATTTATTATAGGGTATGTAATCTTTTGGAAATCATCCGTTCTCGGAGATGCGGGCGAGCGTAGCAACGGGGAAGTGTGTGACATTTGATGTCTGGGCGAGTCAAGATCCTGACTGAAGGATGATCTCTCTGAAACAGAACTACCAGTGCTGGTTCTTCTTTGCCTCGGCGTTGTGCCCACATTAGGCAGTGGACTTTCTCTGCCTTCAGGATTCGGAGTATCGGGCCCTGTCGGAGAGTCATATTTGACTGGATTCTTAGGACTGTTGACCTTGGTATCAGTAGTTACATTTTCTGGCACTTTTTCTTCAGATTCAACTTCATCTGGTTTCTTCTTCGCAGCTGGTGCAGTTGTACCAGTACTTTTGGGAGCACCAAAAGCTTTAAACCACGCACTAAGGTTAGGAGTAGCTTTTTCTTGATTTGGTTTAGTTATCATTTGCGGTTCAGTTTCGACCTCAGCGTCTTTTTTGTTTGGCTGGACAACAACTTCCTCTGGTTTTTTCTCAACAGGAGCATCTTCAATTTTCTCTTCTTTCTGAACTTCTGTTGTTTTACTACTATCTTTTTGATCTTCTGTTTTATTTTCATCATTATTCCCAAAGTTGTGATCATTACCAAGAGCGAACTCAACAGCTGGTAAAACAGAGCCGAGGCTAAGTTTAGGGCTAGATTCCTCTGCCTTTTGAGCATCACGAACTTTGTTTTGAGGACCAACTGGCAAAACTTCCTCTGCTTTTTCTGTATTTTTATTACTCAAATTAGTAAGCAAGTTACCTTTACTCTTTCCTGGTTGAAGTCTTTCAATAGTCCTTTGAATTTCTCTTCTTTTAAGCAACTTTGGCTCACGCGATGAAGGTCGTTTTCTAGAAATTTCTTTTCTAGTATGAACAGGTTTTTCTCCTTGAGAAAGCTCATCGTCCAGCCGGCTGTTTTCGTGGTCTTCGGTAGAAATAGTTTGAGCTGGACTATCGCACGGAGAACTCACATTAGATCCTTTTGGAGCATCATCAAGCCATTTGCTTATATCTTTTACAGCTTGTTCTAACGCTTCAGAAGCAGACTCGTTCTTCGCTGAATTTTTCTTACTACCTTTCTTAGGTGCAGACTTATTCTTTATATTTTCTATCGATTCATCTTCAGAGTCAACATCTTTGACAGTAAAATCATTTGTGTTGCTTGATTCAGAATTATCTAAATTGCTTTGACTTGAGGAGAACAAAGTATTGAACAATGAACTCTCTTTATACTTTTCATTTTTAGCTTTCAGCTTTTCAATAGTTTCTCTTAGCTTTTGATTCTTCTCTTTTTCGGGTATATTGATATTTTGCTTTTGTTTATCAACAGTTTTTTGTTTATAGTCAAATAGTGATTCCCATGCGTCCTTGGCGGCATGTCGTCTTCTTTCCTTTATTTTATCGTATTTATCCTTGACAAAATCTGGATCAGCAAGTTGATCAGGAGGATCAGTTTGATCCAGCTCAGTAGGCGACGGCGACGGTGTGTGAATAGAAGGTAATGGGCTGGCACTCCTACTCCTATTAGAACTCTCTAAGGATTCTTGTGAGACGCTACGCTTCAGAACTTCCGCAGGTTCAGGCTCATGATGTTTGCTCTTTTTCTTCTTTTGTTTTGACTTCTTGCCGTCCTTGTCTTTGTTCTTACCATGCTTTTGTTTTTTGCTGTGTCTTGTTTTAGATTCGGAGTGGTCCGATTTATGAGAGTCCTTTCTGTGATTTTTGGAATGTTTACCATGACGATGATGACCTTTGCGTTTCTTCTTGCCCTTACTTTGTTTACTTTTATGAGATTCTTTAATCTTTTTTGTTTCTGGTTCAGGTACTTCCTCTTCGGGCTTTTCCTCTTGTACAATGTCTGACGAACTGGACTTCGGTTCACCTGAAAATGGAAACAGAATATAAGCATAGATCTTATTCGTTTTTTAATTTTGATGTTGTCCCTAAATAACGTCGTTCCAGCCCTATGATCGATACTAAACAATAAAATAGGGGAAATGCGTGTACATCTTAGACCTTATTGCGCATGAAAAGGAGTTGTATAAAATGAGATAAACATTTTAAGTTCGCGACTCTACATAGCTTACGTTTCCAGACGAAGGTTCATTCAGCAGTGAAGCCGGCATTACAGTTAAAAGCCTAAAGCGAAGCTTACCTCCTTCAGAATGTGACTTTCGCTTTTTTCTCTTGTGGTGACTTGGAGATTCACTCGTTTTCAGTTTGTGTTTTCTTGATGGAGTTGGTAACTGGTATTCAACAGCAATTTCTTCATCAGATGATGAAAGTCTATGTATATATTTTTCAGTCAGTCGATCAAATGCAGCTTGTAAATTATCTACCATCACAGTATATTCTGAAAAAGTAGAGTTTATTTAATAACGCACAATACGAAATTATGCGTGCATGAAATTACAGTCCACTAGATTCTGTCCGCGACTTCGCCCGTGTGATTTCTTGTATTAGCATAAAACATTTCCTATGACATACCATTATACAGATATATAGATATTTTATACATACCATTATCCTGGCCATTGTACAAACGACAGTTGTTAACAATGAGCTTAAAATCCGCTTTAAACATAGAAAAGTCAGTGTAATAGCCACTGTCAAGGCGTTCTTCCATTTTCCGTAAATCCATCGGCCGTCTGATAACGGCGTAATAATTGGGCGCATATTCCTCTTCCACAGGGTCCATGAAGGGCCATGCATCGTCATGAGCAGTCAATTGTTTCAGAACTTTATACATGTCAGTCTGGATGTCCTCGTCGGTTTGACCAAATCTGCAAAAAGTAAAGATGGTTAGTAGCTCTAAGTTTATAGTGAATTAATATAATGAGAGCCAAATAACAGATAAATACATTTGTGATGTCTTGAGTTTTTTTCGTGTACTGCTGACAGGTTCGTCATTGTCAGGTATTACAATCTGTCCTGTAGCAGACGCCAACGAATTGTTCGTTTTTCGTCCCGTTTTTATGAGCGGCTCTGGTGGCGGTTCTCCTTTGTGAGTAGCAGACGAGTTTTTTGAACGCTTGTCATGGCTTTTTGACGACTTTGCTACTTTCTGAGGCATTTCTTCTTTTGCACTGGATGAACTTTTCGATGAATCCGACGAAACAGATTTAGACCTGAAATTAAAGTGAAGTTCTGAATGACGAAAATTCCGGAATTCTATTTAAACGAGACTTTCTACTGCAAAAATATTTGTTGTAATTGGTACCATAAGTCGTACATCTCTATGGGTGCTTGTTCAGTGTGGTGTCAAACTTAAGAATAGCACCACTCTATTGCTCGTGGGTGTCGTAAAAGGGAATGGGCAGCAGCGTTCTCTATGCATTTTTAAAACCATACTGCGATTCGCCAACCCGCCTGCCAAGCGTGGCGATTATGGCATACAACCCAATAATGACAAGAAATGGCTACCTCAATCACCGAAAAATAAGTTTAAAAACTAAAACCCGACTACTGAATAGGATGAAACAAGAAAGTACCTTCCCGTGGTCGCATGCTACCATAGCTTTGTATGTTAGTACAGTGGCATGCGACCACGGGAAGGTACTTTCTTGTGTCGAACTCCTAAAGGTAACCCGTTGTTAAGGCCCTCCAGAAGCTTTTTTTTTTTTTTTGCTAAATGGGCGCGCTCTTGGTCCCGATCACGCCTGATGGAAAGCGATAGATGAGGTCTATGATGGAACGAGCGTGCCCAGAAGATGCCTGTTCACTCTTGATTTAGAGTATGACGGAATCAAACAGCTTCTGGAGGGCCTTAAGAAGAAGGGACAGGGGTGTGGTGGTATTTTTCTTTAACCACTCGAGCCCAGCCTGGTAGAATATCAGCCCATTACAGTAGAAAATCAATTTTGTCTCATTAGCGGTGATTAAGCGGTTAAGAAGGACTACAATGCTCTTCTTAATAATTATAGGGCCATCTCACTTCTGAGTCACGTCTACAAGCTGTTTTCAAGAGTCATCACGAATCATTTCGCGCGCAGGTTTGACGAGTTCGAGCCTCCCGAACAAGCCGGATTTCGTAAAGGCTTTAGCACCGTAGACAACATACATCCGCTGCGGCAGGTTATACAGAAGACCGAACAGTATAACCTGCCTCTCTGCTTAGCGTTTGTGGACTACGAGGAAGCCTTCGATTCGACCGATATATGGCCTGTACTCAGTCCTGGATTTGTCAATACTCAATACTCAATTCTTTATTGCATTCCATATGTATTACATAGATGGTATTACAAGTAAAAGATCAATATGGACCCTGTCGGGCACAGCAACATTTTGAGAGAGGAAGTACAAATTCAATATTATTACAAATTACTAGATGTGCTTAATTGGGTGTATAATTATGTATATATATATATTATTAGGTTTGTGTATTTGGCATAGTATATTAGTTATTTTATGAAAGTATTGCGTAAGAATAATGTAGGTATTTTGAAATTCTTAATTAATTAATAATTCTTAGAAATATTTTCGTTATTATTTAAATTATTTTATTATTTATGTACCTATTCATATTTTCAATTATCTATATTTGTTGACTTTCTATATTCCATATTATATATTAGCTAAATTTAATGTGTGCTAATGTGTGGTTTATATGAGAGAGAATAAGTTTATTTTGCAATCGATTTGTCAACTAAAAACTCCTTTACTGAGTAGTATGCCTTGGATTCCAGAAATTGTTTCAATTTATTAATAAATATATTTGTTTTCTTTACTTCTCTAATGGCATTTGGCAATTTATTATAAATTTTTATGGACATAATTAAAGGGCTGGTTGAGTGCATTTTGAGTCGGGATTGAGGTAAGTTTATTTTGTTTTCGTTGCGTCGAAAAGTGTATCTTGTTTGTGTTTCTTCGCAAGTGGTGTAAAAATCTGGGTGTTTTCTGACAAATTTACATAATTCTAAGATATATATACAGGGAAGTGTGAGTATTTTGTGTTTTTGGAAGTGTGGTTTGCAGCTATCTGTTTGTTCTATATTGGTTAATATTCGAATTAACTTCTTTTGTAAAATAAATATGGTTTGTGAGTCTGTACTGTTACCCCACAGCATGACCCCATAGCTGAGCCATGCCTGGGCGTTGTCAATAGGCCGTATAGGCCGCGGCCTAAGGGCCGCAGTGTCCTAGGGGCGGCAGATTTCAGAGGACGTCCTCTTGATTTCAGAGGATAAAAGTCAAACAAGTTCACTGGTTTTCTTTTCTCATGGTTTTTTATACTGTATTAGTATAAAAAACCATGAGAAAACCACACCCCGCACACTCCATACAACGCTCGCAATATAATTACCTATTACTACTACCACAGAATACTTACAAGTACTACGTACAGAAAGGACACTCCCGTCCCCGCACTAACATCAGTTACCGCACCTCACCCCGCACTTCGGCGTAATCGTCGCAGTTCTTTAACAAGAGCGCTCGCAAACACAAGTACCTCACGCACACATACATACGTATACAAACGTCATTTTTTAATGTAGTAGTAGTAGGTAATTATTTTGCAAGCGTTTTATGGAGTGTCCGGGGTGTGCTACTACATAAACAAATGACGTTTGTATACGTGCAAATGTGTGCGTGAAATCTAGTAGGGTTGGCTGTCGTGCGTAGCGTAAAACAAATGGCGCGGATAGTAATTTGTGTAGGGGAACCGGACGAAGACGGCGCTGCCCGAACGTGTGCATTATTATGAAGTGACCTTGTAGTTCAATTGTTTATTTATATAGTCGGGTTCGTAATGAAATAAAAACACTAAAATAGTTTAGTTTAAATGACTTATCTGTAAATAATCGGTTATTAAATCGCATGGTATTAAAAATGCGAAATCTTACAAACAGTTTATGTAAATACGAATTCGATAAAGCATCACAATATCCAACCATCGTGATTAAAACTCAAATAAAACTTTTAAATCGCAAAATTGTGTGTTCGTGTCAGCAGTACAGCGCTGCGGTTTGCGAGCGCCCTTGCTAAAGAGTCGGTGACGAATACCTCGAAGTGCGGGGTGAGGTGCGGTATCTATATGAGCGCGGGGAAGGGAGTGTCCTTTCTGTACGTAATACTATTAAGTATTCTGTGCTAATACGTTAAATCCCTATAGAAACTCATTCCTATCGAAAATTATCAATCCTAGTTGCCTACTGTCACTGTACCTATTTTATCTATATTACCGGTACTGCGTAAGTGATGGATGAGAGCGGCGGGCGGCAGTGGCTCAACGTAACCACCTCCGCTTTCCGCCCGCACTCACCGATTTTGCTATTAAAAAGTCCGGTAAAATTGTAATTCTTGTTTACTACAAATGGAAAATAATTATTTTAGAAAGGTACATGCCGTACATGGGGGAGGGGAGAGGGCGGCGGAAATAAAGTGGCCTACACTTATAAAAATATAAATCCGGCACTGCCTATACTGCAGTCTCTTCAACGGTCGGAGACGGTACAATCGATGTTGTGGACGAGTATGTTTACCTAGGACAAACTGTCCAGTTAGGTAGATCCAACTTCGAGAAAAAGGTCAATCATCGAATCCGACTCGGCTGAGCAGCGTTCGGGAAGCTACGCAATATCTTCTCGTCCCACATATCGTAGTCTCAGACGAGTCTTTGACTGAAACGTGGTCACTCACAACGGGTCTTATTAGAAGGCTAAAAGTCACTCAAAGAGAGAGGACTATGCTTGGAGTTTCCCTAATTGATTGAATCAAAAATGAAGTAATCCGCAGGAGAACCAAGGTAACCTACATAGCCCGAAGAATTGTTAAATTTAAGTGGCAGTAGGCGCCTCATTGCTCGCAGAACAGATGGCCGATGGGGCCGAAATGTTCTGGAGTAGTGACCGTGTATCATAGAAGCTCGGAGTCCAGATTTACGCAGAAAATGCCAAAAGAATCACCCCCCCTTTTACATGGGACTTAAACATAACTGGCGAAATGTGGGTGTATAACTCTTCTGTGAAATCAGGCGTGATGCTATGTATGAAACTCCTATATCAAAGATGAGTCGTGAGATCAAAAATGGCTGCAGTTTATTTATTCGGGCCTTAAAACAAGCACCACATTATCCACGCGAAGCTTTATTTTAAGTCAAATCGATATCTACACGGCCTATCATAGTCCACTGCTAAACATAGCCTCCACAATATTGTGCCCTAGTTTTCCGGCTTACTTCAAAGGTACAACTACCAGCAGGCTTAGCATGACGCTTTTTGTTTCTACGAAGAATAGCCACAGCTCTTTCTATACAAAGTGACATTTCGTTTCTCCATTTTTGACATCGCACCGTAGAAATCCTTCTACAATCTGTCATTTTGTGTTTCGTTTCTAACGATCTTTCTCTAGGTCCTTTTTTATGTGTTCAGAAGAAAGTTTTCTATCCCAAACTGTCAAAATCACATTGACAACTGACATTTTGTAATCGCCATCGCCATGCTAAAGACAGTAGAAAACTTTCTACGTATATACGGTTATCTACAAAATCGCACGCAGCACGCAGACACGGGTTAGTAATATATGATATAATTACAAAATCTGTAATGTACAAGTTATAAGAACTGAATCTATAATTTTACTTGATACTAGCTTCTATCCGCGACTTCATCCGCGTGAAATTTCAGCCCCCGACCCATCGCGTCGCAGTCCAACGCCCGCCCGTGCTACTACTTCGTTCTCACTTAGCATTCTATCCGACTTTTTTTTTTTGCTCGGCTCCTAAGTGTCATAGCATGATGTTAAATAGCCTATAGCCTTCCTCAAGAAGTGGGCTATCAATTGCAAAAAGAAAATTTCAAATCCGGCTGGTAGTTACAAAGATTACCTCCCTACATACAAACAAACAAATTTACCTCTTTATAATATTATTATTAGTATATTAGAACAGATAATGATCAGTTAATATAATAAACGATTGATATAATTTTAAAATAACTAATTTCTAGAAGCATAACATACAATAAATATAAAATCGTTTGATGTACCACTCAAAAGACATAAAACCTATTTAGTCTAACGGTAAAACGGATCTACCCTTTGTGTGGGTCCTGAGACTCCTGAGTGACGGCGCACCGCGTATCGCGGATTGAGGAGCGGATTTACACGTCGATACCTGTCCTTAGTGCATGCGGGCTTGTTTAGTGTTGCGTTTATTTTACTTTGGTTTTAATAAAGTCGATATCAAAACTCAAACGTTTACAAATATTTAGAAAGAAGCAGATTCTTTACCGATGATTTATTTTTTTGTATAAAAAAAGAAAGACCGAAATTCTATCTCCAGAAAAAAGAACTATATGAAGAATTAAGACATCGAAATGAGAGGGTTTTCCATCACTGCTGTGATAAAATCTTCAGCAGGAAAGTCTTAATTCAAATAAATTTGCGACATTTCACTTCACTATCCGCGAGTAAAAATCAAAATACAAGTGTTGATGAGCGCATCCGCCGACGCAGGACACACATTTACGCAGCAAGCATGCAGCATGCAAGCAAGCATGCAACATGCAGCAGGCATGATTTCTTTCACGGCTCCGGCGGTCCCACGCGAGCTTATCGTCGCAGATGGTTTTAACGCGCACCACCGCAGCTTCGGCTTGCTGGACGGCGACGCGACGACTAGGGTTACACCCACCTGCTCCTCAGGTCGCGGTCCGCCTCGCCCCTCCGCGCCTACGCGGGCTTAAATTACACTCTAGGGGTAGGGCAGACAAGACTACGTGGAGTCGGTTTTGCAGCGATTCGTTTCTGCCACTAACTTTTGAATTTTTAAGACAATACTAATCCACGATGCCACGAAGGTTAAGGCGGGAGCGGAGCGGAGCTCCCGCCTTATCCTTCAAATCTAAACTATCCGAGTCGGATTGCTCTGAATTGGAGTGTTAACCATAATGAAGGCATCAATATATATTTTAAAAGATAGACCTAATGATTTTCGATTAAATAAACGTTATATCCAATAACGTTATACGAAATGAGTTTCAGAGTATATAAATTTTATATGTAAAGAAATGATATCAACAGTTGGTATATCTCACGTTTATTACATCTTGTGAACGTTATTGAAATGAAAATATACCAAATAACTTTATATGATATGAGACGCACCCCGCAGACACAGGCGCACTCCCTCTTCCCTCACTCTCATTATAGTCCAATGGGACGGCAATCCGACACGACCGGAAAGAGAACAGGCGCAGGACCAACGGCTACTCCAGCTACTACTTGGTTTTTCGGTAGACAGAAACACAGTCTGTCTACTGCAAATTACAGTTAATAACTTACAAAGCAATTTGGTGACTCTCATTATTTCCCGATAATTTGTGGTTAGGCCATCAATTATCGGGAAATAATGCGAGTCAATTTGATGTCCACGTCTTGGCACCAATAACATCACACTTAGACGCTCACAACAACAAATCGGAAAACTTAATTGGGTTGTGGCACAACCCTAAGTAGGCCATCAGGTCATTCCATTTAGTCAACGCTAGGATAAAATTAGACGGAATAATCTGTCCTCACGAGCACGCCGAGACGGTTCTGTGGTTGCAGCATTATGTATCTAACGTAATGTTAGGAGGAGCTTTAGGTGCAGCGCAGACGACAGACTATCCGTGACGCACTTTTTATTGTAAGTACCAATAAATTGGAACCTGTATATAAAATAATAGCAGGATATACCTGGAATAGTTGAAATAAACATAGGATGATGTTACGTTCTAATTTTCGGCTACTACATATAAAAGCTTATTTAGTATATCAAAGAGATATTTTGTGCGCCACAGACTCAATCGCACAAAAAGTGTGTCGTCTGCGCTGCGCTTTACTGTTTTGAGGTGGAGAGCCACATGGACTCCCGCCGTCAGGCTTAGACGAAGAGTTATCTGGCTAAAGCCACCATGGTGGCCATCTTTAGCAACACTCTCTAGCTTACGGTAGCGCGTGACTACCAAGTATACTGCCGACATTCCAGAGGCAATTCACTACTCCATGCGTCCCACTGCCAGTCTTTGCAGGCATTGGCAGCGGGAAACGTCATAAATCCAGGAGGCCTGGCGCCAAGGGCCAAGGCGACTGTCACCTCGACACCTTCCTTGGTCTTCGAGTTAGTGACTAGCGAAATTCCCCCAATCCCGCACAGCCGCCTCCTTCTGGACTATGTGGAGTCACAGAAGGAGACAACTACTTTCAACTTCAGTATTGATCTCTGCCAACCTATCCAACTTAGGACCAAGGATCCTTGAACGTATGGGCGTATGGCGCACATCGCATTAGTTTTATAACTTTTCTTTAATATGTGGAAAATGTCGTGGGTTATACATTTAATCACTCTGTAGCTCATATTTTATGTAATTTTGTAATGTGTAACCGTTTATTTTCCCAAATAAATAAAATAAAATAAAGAGTGAAGTTGTCAGCAATGCACAGAGAAGATAAAGCCGTGCCTTGTTCCGATCAGCTGAAGTTGCTCAGTGCATATAAAAAAACTAGCTGCCCGGCGCGACTTCGTTCGCGTGGTGACCTACCTTACTCCTACCCTAATCCTACCTCTACCCTTCTCCTACCTTACTTGTACACTACCCCTTCCTGACTCCTACCCTACTCCTACCGTACCCCTACCTTACTCTTACCCTACCCCTACTCCAACCCTACTCCAACCCTACTCCTACCCTACTACTACCGTACCCCTTCCCGACTCCTACCCTACCCCGACCCTACCCCTACCCTACACGAACAATAGTAGCAGTTAAAATAAAATAAAAAATAGTTTACGTCCTATTCTTGGACCTACTGAATATACACACAAAATTTCATAAGAATCGGTCAAGCCGTTTCAGAGGAGTTTTGTTACAAACACTGTGGACACGAGAATTTTATCGCTGCGCTACGTCGCCATCGTATTCTGTGGCTGCGTGGAGCAACACGTCCGCGTGTATTTTTTTTTTCTACTGACATTTTTAATTTCGTAATATCTTTTGAATGGAATGTCCGATTTCAATAATTCAAAAAGTTATCAACAGGTATTGAAACAGTCTTGAATACAAAATAATTTATTTAGATAAGAATTAATACAAAGGTATAGATAACATGGTCTGATTTTGATCGGCATTTCTATCAACTTTTAAAATGTAAAAAAGTAGTTATAGTGACATAACTACAATAGTTGGACATATGGTATCGCGAAGTTTTTTGTAGATATTGATATGTTCTATAATATTGTAGAACATTTTTTTGTTCTATCGTCAATACTTTCCGCAGCGCATGCGATGAAAGACATTTTATGGCTATTTTTTTTACACCTTGGGTTGGTTTTAGTAGGAATTTTTAAGGATCCCTAATTTTTTTTAGTAATAAATATAGCCTATGTTACTCAGTGATAATGTAGCTTTCTAACGGTAAAAGAATTTTTGAAATCGGTCCAGTAGTTTTTACGTTTATTCGTAACATACAAAAATACAAATCTTTCCTCTTTATAATATTAGTGTAGATTAGTGTAGATGGAGATTTTAGTTGCCCAGAATTATTTTTTGTCAGCTACCGAGTCTATGTTAGGTAGTTAGACCAACCTGGAGATGGAAGCTATAGGGCAAATTAGTTACGGCAGGTAGACATGCCGAGTGTTGAGGCTAGGTCCAGACTTCACTCTAGCGTGATTTTATTGTTCTTCAAATATTCGTATTTGGACTAGTATCAAACAGAGTGAAAACAATGAAATAGGTTAGCATGGAATGAACGACAAGACAGCGTATCCTCTTAAAAAAATTTTTGCTCTCCTAAGGGTGCATCCAGACAGTGCGAGGCACCTCTAGATTTGCTGCTTATTTTTATAGCAAACATTTATATTTAGTCTTTGTTGGGTTTCACTTCGAAGAAGCCTAAGTACGGCCTCCAGCCGAAATTAAGGGAAAAGTTTGAGTCTTATAAATACACAAGGTTTTATTTAAAAGAAGTTTTACTATGTAGTTATGTTAAGGCGATACGCATGCTAATTAAAAAAAAAACGTGAAATGTTTTTAAATTTTCATCGGCGAGGCCTACATTCGTCAAAGAATTTTAACACTGCGCGCTGCGGTGTAGATATTGCAGTTTTAGGTCAGCGCCATCTCTTGACCGATAATGGAACTAATGTAATTTTTGTTCATGATTTCGGAAAAAGTGTGCTGTTTAGAGACATCGTTTCATTTTTCTTGTAATCACACTAATATTATAAATGCGAAAGTTTGTGATTGTGTGGGTGTGCGTTTATATGTTTGTTACTTCTTCACGCTCAATCGGCTGGACCAATTTTGACAAAATTTTGTATGGAGGTAGCCGACACTCTGGATTAACTTAAAGGCTACTTTTTATCCTGATATTCCCACGGGATCGACACTTATGCGGGTGACACCGCGGGGCTCAGCTAGTCTTTACATAAACTTCTATCACATACAATATTTTCAGATTTTTCTCTATGCAAACTTCGGAGATAAGGGGGAACGGTATTTTTTATACATTTTTTATCAAAAGTTGAAAACTATGCGGCCTAAAAAAACCGGTCAAGTGCGAGCCGGACTTGCGCACCGAGGGTTCCTTACAAATTTGTAGGTATTTAACTACAAATTTACGGTTTTCGGATTTTTTCCTTTACTTGTGCTACATGACATTGCTTCTTGCCAAATTTCATGATTCTAAGTCAGCGGGAAGTATCCTATAAATTTTGAATCCCTTGTGTGTCGCAATATACGTTTTTTCCGGCATAAACGGCCGTATCGTTTTTTTACGTTAACTTAGAAGTCTGATTTTTTCACAGTTTCAAGGGACTGTAGATCTGAGTATACGGTTTTAATTTCAAATCGATACCTCCACGCGTTCTCGAGATAAAGGGTCTTGACAGACAGACAGACAACAAAGTGATCCTATAAGGATGCCGTTTTATTCCTTTTGAGGTGCGGAACCCTAAAAAAAGAAAAATGTTCGGGAATGTGCAAACAGCGCTCTTTTATAATGATACCCCACATGCTCTTGACCAAGACCATGCCCATGACACTCTTTTACTCCCTGTTGCAAAAAACAAAATTTTTCTTATTTGCAAAATAGTTGGGCAGACGTCATCTAAAACTATTCCAAATTTCAAGTTGATAGCATTAGTAGTTCTTGAGATATCTAGTTGTGACAGACAGACAGACGGACTGAGTCGCACCATAAGGGTTCCTTTTTACCTTTTTGGTATGGAACCCTAAAAAGAAGAATGAATGCATACCTCAAGAGATTTCTCCGCTTGGCTCGATTCTCCCGTGCAAGATCAGGTGTTTCTTTCCTTTCCTCCTCTTCTTTAACGTCATGCGTAGTCTGTTTAGTTTCCTCTTCCTTCTGTTTTATTTTTTGTAAAACACGACTGGATGTTCTTCTCGGCGCTAGCTCTAACAACCTTAAAAATATACCGAGCTTGGTTTAGTATTACAGTATAAAGGAATGTATATGATTTAGTATTATTATCAGTCGTGATAAAAAAGACAAAAACTGCTACTATCGACAAAGAAGTCTACTGTAAAAAGAAAGTAGTGTTGAATTCAATAAACTCCTTTCCCGCAAAGCGGGAAAATGCTACCTTTTGTAAAATTTAGTTTTCATTGAAGATGTTGGCAGTACGACGATAAAATAGGTCTCGTGGATGACATAATTAAATCAAGTATAAAATTTAATATTGTACTCTAACGACAATTAATATCAATCATGTTCATATCAAGTTAACCTAACCTAACCTCGTAAACATTTTTTATTTTAACATGTTCTCCGAATCTGGATGGGGCCAACTATTTTCTATCCATGAAGAAAGTCGCTGGAATTAAGTGTAGTCACGTAACTATTTTCTTTTAAAAGATTTTATAACATTAATAACGGGTAACTTATGAGTAAAGCCACAATTCGCCTTCCTAGGATACTAATGAAAACACGAGCTTAGTAAAGAGCTTGAATAGGGTAGTTTCCTGGGTAAAAAAATAATAATTCTAATTAGTCCGTCAGTTAGATTATCGAAAAATAATGGACCCGTATTTTTTCTTTTGTCAATCAAACAAAAAATGACAAAGATAAAGCGCGTCAAAAGGGGTTTGAAGGTTTTGGCCCTAAAATCAGCCGCCATTTTGATTTTTTTTCAGAATCGCGGTGCACAACAAAAGTTATATATTTAGATAGAGGACACTTATACGAACAAAAAATGTTACATAACATAATATACTAAAGCGTCAGGTTTCGGAGTTATTCACCGAAATATAAGTCGAAAACAACAAGGATTTTTTTGTTTTTTTCCCTCCAGGTAAGCATATTGAACTGTTGAGGTAATAGAAACGTTATGAAACCTTTATGGAGAAGAAACAAATGAAGAATAGACATTTTTTAAATAAATAATTAAACACGGCAATTTATAGTTCGTTTTATAATCCCAGAGACTAATCTGACAAGTGTAAAGTCAAACTTCTATACTAAAAAAAAACGAAAACACAATAGACTTAAATGTCAGATTAGTCTCTGGGATTAAAAAACGAACTATAAATAGCCGTTTTTAATTATTTGTTTAAAAAATGTCTATTCATCATTTGTTTCTTCTCCATAAAGGTTTCATAACGTTTCTATTACCCCAATAGTTCAATATGTTTTCCTGGAGGGAAAAAAAACAAAAAAATCCTTGTTGTTTTCGACTTATATTTCGGTGAATAACTCCGAAACCTGACGCTTTAGGATATTATGTTACTTACATTTTTTGTTTGTATTAGTGTCCTCTATCTAAATATATAACTTTTGTTGTACACCGCGATTCTGAAAAAAAATCAAAATGGCGGCCGACCTTAGGGCCACCCTCCATACAAAAATCTTCTAACCCCTTTGGGAGTGAGGGGTCGTGACGTCACGCCGTGCGACACTTTTAGCACGGCGTGACGTCACGACCCCCCACTCCCAAATTTTGACGCGCTTTATCTTTGTCATTTTTTGTTTGATTGACAAAAGAAAAAATACGGGTCCATTATTTTTCGATAATCTAACTGACGGACTAATTAGATTTTTTTAGGAAACTAGCCTATTCTATCATAAACAAAAAAATTAAAATAGAAGCGAAGCGTACGCACAGGGCGTAGGCCTGACGCTGTCTGACAATGGCGCCATTTTGAGCACATTTGTAGCAGAAGATTCGCTTCTACGAATTTACGCAAAGCATCGCAACAGCTATACATACGATGTTAAGCCTTCCTCCCAATGGAGAAGATTCTCAAATTCATAAATGATTCAGAAAAGCACGCGGTAATGCATATTTTTAATACTATCGCTCTATAAATATTTAAAGAGAACCAGTTTTTCGCGAATGCTTTTCTCTATTTCTTAAGACAAAAAAAAAATTGAAAAAAAGAAATTCTGAGTCATTCTACAATTAAATAAGTTACTCTGTATTTACACCAGAAAGGCGTTGCGCCAGCTTTAAAACTGCAAATAGAACTTGGGGTTTGCTTGTCTTTTTAATACTCAGGCCCTAATTGTCCCAAAATCCAGAATTCTGGTGTAACCGGGCCAAACTTTCGAACCTAAATTTTTTTTTTTATAAAGAATTAGCAATGCTCATATAAAATTAACTTCGCAAACGGTGTCACGCTAAGCGAATTTCACTTAAACTAAGCTAAAACGATATTAAGCTGCTTAAAATCCTCCACCGATAAGCAAAAGCATTAATTTTTTATCCATAGGTTTAGTTTGTTTTTTTCTGACTTTTCTGTACTCTGTTCATATTATGATGGTATTTTAATGAAATAAACATAAACACCCTTTAATGCTTCTCACTTAGCGTACAGCGTATTAGTAAAGTTAATAATAATCCAACTTTCGGTTTATGGTATGCTCAGCTCACGCCATATATATCATCATAAAAAAGGAAGAGAATATAATTCATCTACTAAGAGTTGACTTTTTAAAGTCCAAGTAGCCAGCAAAAAAGGCGTCAAACAAACTTTCACAATTTTCAAAGCTACACTGACAATTTTTTTCAATCAACCTGAAAAACCGGTTCTGTAGAAATAATTAAGGTATTATTTTTCCATGATCGATATACGTCAGCCACTGTTGCTGTATGTCACATTTCCATAAAATCGATACCATATTCTAAAATTATCTTGGCCTAGTGTCGCCCGCTATTGCATTCATAATTTATTCAGATTGTATCAAGTTCGAGCGGCGCCGCCATTTTTAGCAGAATGTTGCATAACAGCTCCTGTTCTGTGTAGCATAGCAATATTTCTATCTCTAATCTCATTTCCAATAGTTTTCTAGTTCGTATTCGTGCATATTCTTACAACTCACTAATAAATCACCTCCCAAAGAGAAGAAATCAACGACAAATGGTCGGAGATTGACCGAAATTAATAGGTAGGAAAACCCAAATTACACCAAGGCATAATCTAAAATTTCCAACTATTGGAATACAGACTAATCATAAGCCTACCACCTCAATTCAAAATCGATATTGATTCAGGAGTCGCAAGAACAATAAATAGGTATTCCTCAATTTGCAAGATTTTCTGTTTTTTTTTTCTACAAAATCAATTTAAGCTCTAAACATGACATCACAATGTACATATATGTTACAGTCAGCCAACTACACCATCTCCAGGCCACAGCTGGGTAAAGGCCACCCCATAATGTAATTCATGTATTAATAATCATTGTTGTTTAATGCTTTGAAATCGGTGATGGAAAAACGTGAGGAAACCTGGACTTTACAGTTAGTCTGAAGTCACCAACCCGCCTTGAGCAAGCGTGGTGATCAATGTTCGTACCTTTTCTGTAAGAGACGAGGCTTTTACCCTGCAGTGGGACGATATGTTATTAATATAATGCTTTCTTCAATGAAGGCGAAACCTTTAGTAATTCCGAAATGTTTAAGAACACTACTAATTGACACATAAGACCATTAGACCTTAACATAGTAACACAGAGATCAAATTTGTCAAGCAATAGCCAGCTCAGCCATACAAGCCAATGATCTAGTTAACCATCACCAATCTATAATAAGTAACTCATAAAAGTTTAGGGCAGGTGCACATAAACGGATCCAACGCGTTTCTTTTCGACACAAGCATTGAATTATATTCTCTATTTTGATTTTGATCAAGTATAAATAGTATATTGATTAATTTAAAATCCTCGGGCATGCCATCCGTCGGTGTGCGCTGGCCCTTATTATTTTATATCGTGCTTTTGTATAGTAAGCGTCAAACTTTATGGCGGCTCTGAAATGCGCTACTCGCTGCGCAATACCTCACCCCTCACCCCCGCTGATACGTGAATTTGTTACTGCGCAGGGACTCGCCTCATGTAACGAGCCGCCATATAGTTTACATCTGGCTGTACGTACAGCAGCATAGCATTTCTATTCGTGTATTTTTTAAATATTTATCATCAAACATTGTTTGTCAGCAATTCGCGTTGCAGGATTGAGCTTAACTTCCAATTGCATGGGCATGTAATAATAATAAATTATTGATACTGTAACAATTGTGACTTTTTTAATAAAAGCACATTTCACCAACAAAATCTGTGGTGTCTTTTTTGACTATCTTATGTCATATTAAATTTAAATGTATTATGATAATGTTTTATGGGTTTAAAATTATGATTTTATGAAATTAAATGTCAGATCGTAATAATATAATTTATTGTCTACTTAAAACTTTCATTTGAAGTATAAATTCATGAATTTATTTTAATGTACTGCTTTGAATACCAACATCAATTAAGTATTAGCTGAGTACTGGTTTTAACTACAAGGGATTGGGTGCAGAACACCAAATGGAAGCTTGAAATTCTTGCTAAACTATTGTGCAAAAGTATTTTGCTTTGATTCATAAAGAAGAAGTATGATGAAAAATGTCATTTATTTTAAAATCAATCAATAGACAAAAAATTAAGTGTCCAACAATTAAATTGTCAAATAAATGGCTTTACACATTTTTTTTTATAAGACTCATTTTTAGGGTTCCGTAGTCAACAAGGAACCCTTATAGTTTCGCCATGTTCGTCTGCCCGTCTGCAGCTTAGCTCAGAGACTCTTAGTACTAGAAAGCTATAATTTAGAGTGGATAAATTAATCACGCCGACAAAGTGGTAAAATAAATTTTTTTTTAGGATACCTCCTCTACACGTAAAGTGGGGATTGTTTTTTTCTCATCCACCCCATGGTGTGGGCGTGAGGTATCGTTGGATAGGTTCTTCAAAAATATTGCGAGTTTGTGAAATCCATTTTTCGATTCAGGGATGCGTTTGTGAAATATTTAGCTTAGTCAAGTATCCCCCACCTGCCAGCTAAATGGTTGCTTTTGCATATGTGAAAAAATTCACGGCAGTAGTATATTTAAAAGGAAAACTATCACAACTAAGTAGGCTTTAAAGTTTAAGAGTAATAGTCGACCAACTTAAATTTGCAGTTGCAATGTATGAAAACATGATTTTCAACTACAATGTTTTGTTTGTTCTTGGGATAAATTCATTCCAATTATGGAACCCTTCATTGTGCGTGGTCCGACACGCACTTGACCGGTTTCTTGTTGTTAAATGTATTTTTTGCAATGTCTTGGGAATCACACACTGTGACTAGGGTTACCCCGCCCGGCTCTTTATCAGAACTTATCAAATTTAGAAAATTTTACCACAGCTGTAACAGACCACACGACTGGGTGCGGGACACGGAGACACGCGCGTGTTCTTTCCGTCCATACTAATATTAAAAAATTTGACAGATACATATCCTGGGACATGGCGAAAGAATAGAAAAAAATATGAAATACACGCTGGCAAAATCTTGGGGAACAGCTTATAAATTAGTTGAAACGAGTTCGCGTTCGGGTCGATTTGCTCTGTTTCTCCGAATATGTGATCCGCCTAATATAATAGCATTACTATATACTCCATTTAATCTAAAAATTAACCACAAAATAATTGATTGTAGCAACTACAAGATAGCTTGATTGATAATATAGATATCAGTGAAAGCAAAACATGGAGTCTGTAAAAATATTGATTGTACAAAAATTTCATAAATAATACAGGAATAATTTCTAAAACAGAATATAAATATATAAAATTATGTTTCCTTTTTGTAATAAATTTTATTATACCCTTTTTGAAATATAGCTTTGTCATTTGCTAGAAGGTACTCAAAATAAATAGAAATATTTGATATTTAATCTGTCAAGCTCTGCTAATGAGACACAATTGATTTTCTAGTGTTCCGTCGCCAATGGGCGACGCGCGCTGCTTGACCGGTTAATAATAAGCATTAAACTGTGAAGTAATGATTAAATTATTTGGGGTGTGAAAACTAACAAAAAATTATTTTGATGCCATTTAATATACACTGTACAGTATTCTTCATGTTATCCATAAATCTTGTCAAACGCTTCTATAGCTTTTACAAATGAAATCCAACAAAGGAAGTAGTTCTTAAAAAGGCTTTGTTACAAAGATATTTGTAATTTCATTTCATGAAATTTAATTGACCTATGCAGTAAGAAAGGGTCTTAACTTAGTTTTGACAAGTTTCAGCCTGCCAAATAATATGAATGAAAATACGTTGTTGCCAATTCAGATAAAGAGGCATGCATATTGGATGATTTACATCAAGGTATTTAGTTTGTATGAAAATTAACAAAAAATAAAAAAATAAGAATTCATTTACTGTGTCCATAATTAAAAATGCTTATTTCCATGGTCTGAACGTCGAAGTTTATGTATATGGTCCGAAACATGGCACATATTAAATTAAAATTATTTTTTACTGTAACTATGTATTTATAGATTAATCAGAGTGCGAAAACTACAAAAAAATTATATTGATGGTATTAATATGTATTAAAGTAAAATTACAATAAAATTATTTCTGAGATTGCTGGTAAACCCATAATTGGCGACTGTGTAAGACCGAGACTTTTGTGATCTATAGTACTTAAGATAAATTATACATAGAAGCTGTTGGAGTACCTTAATAAATATAAATTAATTTTTACTGTAATTATGTATTTATGTAAGCATACACCATGCTTTGACTGTTAGTACTACTGGTAATTTTAACATAATCATTAGAAATGCACTGACAAAGTTTACTGTTATTAGTAATCTGTTGTGTCAATCAAGCTATCCTGTAACAGATGAAAAGTTAAATGAACTCACCTCTTTCGTTGTAACCGCTCCTTTTCTTGAAAAAGCCTAGGTATTTCAGGCAAAAAGTTTTGTGATAATGAACGGTACAACTCTTTCTCAACCTTGCTAGTCGCCTTGCTGAACTTCTCTGTCAGGTGGGTCCAGTCTTCTTCAGTAAAACAAACCACTTGCCAGACACGTTCAGTGTCCTCGTCATCGAGCCAATCATCACCATAAAACCAGCCACGTTTCTTGTTCTCTTTATTTTTTTTCTTTTTATTTTTGCCTTTTTGTTTCTTTACTATGTCTTCCCGATATAATCTTGTGCCGTAGAAATACCAATATGCTGAATAGTTATCATCCCAGCTGTAGTAAAAATTTACAAGTTACTTTAACCTGTCTTTTATAAAAAATTCACTAAACAGTCATAATTGATGATAAAGAACAATTCAAAATAATATTCTGTAAAATATTGTTAGTAAATATTAGAAAAAAACTTACCCGAGTGGCTCAACTCTTAAACTTTCAGCTTCAAGGTTTTTAAATAAATCGAAAACATCATCAGCATCTAATCGAAAATCACATAGTGCATACAATATCTCAACCTTGGTACGTAAGGGCAAAAATTGGAAATCAATGTCTGTATTGAATGGGTTATATCTCCCTGTATCAGTACATTTTCTTCTAAACAAACGCCTCAAGTACATCTGAAATTTACAAAAGCAATTAATGAGTCAATATTTAGGTGTACCCAAATAAACATACCGAATAGTGATGATCTACCTGATAATTAAAGGCAGAGATATCATTGTTGCCCAAACAGCCATTCAAAAGACGAACTATTAACTCAGTCAGGAGAGAACTGGCGGATTCTTCCGTGCCATCAGTCAACAAAGCTTCTTCTAGTTCCTGAAACACAAGTAACGATGTAAAACGTTATTCATTCAATTGCATCAGCAAGTATTCCATCAACCAAATTGTAGTTACTTACTTCAATGTCAAAATCCAAAAGGTTGAATGCAGTTCTGAATAAAGAACAAAAGTACGCGATGCTGGGCACTTCCCACCATGACTGAATATCTAGAAACCGTGAGAAATTCATTCAGACATCACTTTTGGGGATACTGTCTTCGAAAAAATATTCCAATTGATATCCCGTCTTAGTGAACCCACCTAAAATGCCAATGAAAGATGGAAACATAACCTTAAAACGATACGCTTTCACTGTTTGCTTCTATAGGATTACAAAAACTTCATTTTTAAGTTATTAGCATAATTTAGTAACGATTAATCATCAGTAGAATACTTTATATGAAACAAAAGAGAAGAGATACGAATATGCGTTGTGTATATCGAGACACAAACGCCATAACAGTTCACAAGTTGTACATACAAGTGAATCACTCTTAAAATAAAGATTTTTTAAAGATGTTCTTATAGCTCTGAGCAAATTAAATGGAAGTATTTATTTACCTTCCATTTTCTGTGCTTTTATTTACATTTAATCTGTAACATTATCAAATTATTATAATAAATAGACCTAAAATGTCCTTTAGTTGAACGGATGTTGATTCTTTTTTTTTTAGTCTGTGGCCTGGCTGAGGACTTTACTAAATCTGCTGGTCGATTTAGTAAAGTCCTCAGCAATACCTACTTACTTGATTTTGTCCAACGTCTAGTTAGTTCGGAGATTTAAACGAAAACTAACATTACTTAAAATAAAAACTCTTGTTTATCGATTTTATTCAATTTCGAGCGGCCATTGTTGTTTACATCTTTGGCAAATTTGGCGTGGTCGGACCTTACATACATATTGTAAATTAAAAAATATATAAAAATAATTTTCAAACAAAACTAAACAATTTATACACCTCATGAAGTAGGTTTCTTTTACCTCAATTTATCTCAAATATTCCACAACTATCACAACTATCTACACAACGCCATCTAGTCCCAAGCTAAGCAGAGCTTGTGTTATGGGTACTAGACAACTGATAAACATACTTATTAAAGTAGTAGAATAGTGGTTTACACTTCTTGTAAACGAATTGTTCTTCTTCTCATAAAAGTTGATCCTGACAAAGCGCGGCAAATTGAAAAACTGCATGTGGTATCTTTCGTAACTAATCGTAAGCATCTCGTTTCTGCTGTTGTTTTGCGCATTTGTTTTTTTTTTATTCCATGGTGTAGTAACTTTCGATTTTTATTAATAATAAAGTCAGTTTAAATCATGGATTGTGTTATAAGTCCATGGTGTAAATACAAATACTTTATACAATACTAGCTGCGCCCCGCGATTTCACCCGCATAAGTTTCGATCCCGTGGAAATATCGGGATAAAAACTATTCTATGTCCTTCCCCGGGATGCAATCTTTCTCTCTGCCGAATTTCATCGAAATCCATTCAGTGGTTTAGGCGTGAAAAGGTAACATACGGAGAGACAGACAGACAGACAGAGTTACTTTCTAATTTATAATATTATATAAGTATAAGTATATTAGTATGGATAAGTCCATGGTGTAAATACAAATAGGTACTTTATAAAATGGCCGTAGTTCGGGTGACATTCGTTGCATTCATCCACAGAGTACTTAAAACTGACATTAGGATTCTAAAAAATGTGAGGGGCTTATGGCTAAGTGATAACAGCCGCACCGGTCGATCGATCAGGTTAAGCGACGCTTGTCGCGGTTGGTCCGTAGACGGGGGACCATCTCTACATACCAAGAGCCCTCCGTGTCTCGGAAAGCATGTTATGCCGTTGATCCCGGCTGTCATTCGTGGATCTTTGACAGTCGTTACGGGTCCAGTACCAGTCTTACCAAGGCACTGACCTCTATTAAACAAACATGTATAATAGAGGTCAGTGTACCAAGGGGTATCGTATTACCCAGTAACTGGGTTGTGGTGGAGGTCAGATAGGCAGTCGCTTCATGTAGAATACTGGTATTCAGCTGCATCCGGTTAGACTGGACGCCGACCCCAACATAGGAAAAGGCTAGGCAGATGCAGATGCAGGATTCTAAAAATGTCGATACTTTTTATAAGGCCAAGAGATGTCCACATTCTACAATTTAGAATGTTGCCATTTAAAAAGTTTCGATTAATTCCCAGACTCAAATTCATGTGCCAAACACTAGTGCTGAATTGCTGATGACATTACACCATTACATGTGGAACTTTTATTAAAAAGGAGATTTTTCTCTTTTCAGTTTATTTTTTACAAAAGAAGTTTCTTTTGACATCCTTCCGAAAGCGAAAATACATTTAGTCAAACTAAGTTCCTAAATTAATATATTTTTGAGACGGCGTCAAACAAACAATATTTTACTTAGCGCCTTTTTGTTTGTTTGGCGCCGAGCGACTCGAACATTAGTAATCGGCAATTTTTTTTTGTACAAAAGTTTTTTAGAACCACGAACTAACTAACCATAGAGTCTTCAAAACCTCTATCATCATCAAAGCGTCGATCATCGACATATTTTTTATCTCACTCGTTTCTTGACTGACTCTTTCTTGCTTGAGTGTCTTGAATGTGACATGGCGTCCATCAAGATATATCACGGCCTTCTGTAAAACTGTTTTTAATGACAGTGGTTTCATTTTGCATTTTATTACTGAGGCCGTAATAAATCGTAGATTTGCATTGATGGTAATGCATGCAAGGAAACCTCAGCGAATAAGTGATGGGTATGATATGGTTTTGAATGCTTCGGCTTTACAGTCTGTAGATGGCGGTCGCCGATTTGAGTTTTACTGTAATTTAGGTGAATGTAATAAATATTTTTGTCTGTTTTCAGGTACTTTGAGAAGCATCAGTCCCATCCGTATCAGGTAAGACCCTTCCTCATGCTGTAAACTGATGCAGGAGCATTTCCAAAGATGATGGTTAAACCTTGCTTGAATTATATACTCCACTCTACGTAATAATTGATCCCGAGTATTCTTTTCCTGTTTTTATCAACCACATTTGACCTATGGAAACTAATATTATAATTACAAGAGTTTCATAGAGCGAAATATTTCTCTTCAATTCATAATTATTTCTTCATCATTCTTCACATAATCGAATTATAGGTATGTTAAGTAGGTACTTGTAAAGAGGACATTATTCCATTTATTGGACTTTCTTTTATGAAATGACTGAAACAATATTTTAATTGTATGGTGTAAATAACAATGACAATGACACACCAACATGTAACTTAGCTTGTTTACTATATACCAGCAACTAAATTGACTGAATTGGTATCAAATTGATATTTCACTGTATTTTGTGGATGCTCAACTTATAAACAAACATTTTTATGTCCACTGAGCTTTATTTTTATCATTGTTTACCTTCTAGTTGTTTATGCTCACATTAATAATAAAGTAGGTTATCAAAATACCTGGGCAAATATTATAGCTTAATAGACTTGTACTAAAATTTTATAAAATTAATACAATTGATTCTTATATTTATTTTAATACTGAAAATGTGTTTTCTTTGAACAGAAATACAATTCAAAAAGTGAAAGAAGGACAGCCAATGATTATGTCTCTTCTGAAAACCGATACACTCCTCTTCGATCCCCTAATGGTAATGTGTCAGCACATGGTCACAACACACACTCCAGTCAATCAGGCCATGGACACCACCACTACAGTCATGTGGCCGATGACAGAGGATATCCATCATCCAGGAATGCCTACCTGCAGAAGGGTTCTGAAAAGGAGAGAGATAGAGACTACAAATCCTCTAGGAATAAGTATACAGGTATGATTTCTTTACCTTTCAGATCAATACTCCTGTAAAGCATATAAGTTCCTTTTTCATAAGTTGTTTATTAATTAATATTACCAAGTGTATTTTACAATTCATAAATAGTTTGAGGTTCATAATTTATTTGTAAATAATAAATACACAATGCTCAAGTAAATACAGCTGATTGCTTTTACTATGCTCAATTTATGCAGGTGCTCATAATAGTTACAGATGCTTGCACAATGAATGTTTAAAGTTAAGCTAGTATTGGGAAGTTTAATCCTTATAAACAAACATTTATCCATAAGATAAAACCATTTTCAACTAAATACTTATGTATTTAGTTGAAAATGGTGGAAATTATGTTATCATAATTATGAAATTCTACCATTTTATTGCATAGAAGTATTGTTTAAATAAAGATTTACTACAAAGCTGGGCTATTTACATGTTTATTTCAAATATTACCCTCTTTATACAAAACATCCAAGTAATATTTAATGAAAACTTTAGAAAACTAATTTAAAATAATAAATACAACACTAAACATATTGCTTTGTATGTTGCTTTTCCAACTTTTCTTACTATGCCAAACCAAATATGAAACTCAATGATAGTTACGCCAGTTAAAGTTAGATGCATACAGGAATCATTAGTATTTTTAAACTGAATGCGACATTGCACTGCGACCAATTATTGTGTGATAAAGCGAATGAGAACAACTAATACATGAGTCTATGTAATATCAGATAATACTATGGTAAACAATGATTAAAATAAACAATTAACTATTTTGAATGTAATTAATCCTGGTTTTATTTAATTTCAGATAGTGTCAGATCACCGAAGGAACGTAGCAAAGACAGTGAAAGAGAAAGAAGTAATCATGAGCGAAATGAACCTGATAAAAAGAATAGGACTAGTGGCATGAACATTAGTGTTAGTAGGAGTAGTAAATATGACAAGAGAAGTGCGCCTTCAGCAAGCGTTTCTTCTGGCCGTGAGTGGTCAGAACATATTAGTTCATCAGGGAAGAAGTATTATTATAACTGTATCAGTGAAGTGTCACAGTGGGAAAAGCCTAGAGAATGGGACTCCAGGAGAACGTCATCCAAAGATTCAACATATTCATCCAGAAGCAGTAAGTTATAATTTATTTCTTTATTATTGTTTTCTTGTTTCTAGCCCTTTTAGCTCATAAATTGTCCTTTTAGTTTGCTAAAAAGACAATTTATGCGCTAAAAAGGGCTAAAAATTACATTATTAGGGTTCTACAAATTATTTGACTCTTTTCATCACTGCACACTAATGTAAAGCGCAAATATTACATTGTCCAGTTGTCCAGTCACATTGATCAATTTCATTTCAGTTGTAGGTAATTTTTCACCAATCATAACATAACTTGTTACATGATTAATCCAAGTTCATATAAAACTCAAAGCTTTGTTGATTGTATCAAGCTAATGTAATACTGGAATTCTAGATATTACAATAGAGAATGCTTCTCCTGTCTGTAATTGACTGAGCAGTGTAGACCTAGCTGGGGTTTATATTTTCCTTATTTTTTTGTAGAAACTTTAATAGTTACTAGTATAATCTAGAAAACAAATCATGATGATGATGGCATCAAGAAAGGTCTTTTATTTTAAAGGCCTATTTACACTTTATGTTTCTTACCTGTGGCATACAATAAAGTTTAAACCTTATTATGACTTGAATAGAATCACAAAAAGTAGATACTGCAACTTTTATTGTTGCTTCAACTATAAATGCCAAAGGGCATGCCACAGGCAATTAAATTGCACCAAGTAAATCAGGCTTAAGGGTTTATTTCACAGCTATCCTTCATAAAATTCTAGTAGAGTTTTAAAAAAAGCATGTAAAATGTGCTGCAATTTCTCATGCATGTCAAAACTTTTTTAGTACCATAGTTACTCAGATGGCATTGTTACCATCTCTAGCCAAAATTTGTTGAGGTAGCCATCCAAGGCATGGTCGTACTAATTTGCTTGGATTACAGTACACTGATCTGTCCAGCACAGGTTCTTATCAAGCATGACTGAGGGTCTTTCCTGCAAAAATCGAAAATGCTTATAGTAGATAATATATTTTAGTTATTTTATCATTTTATTGCTAAAAATCGCACCAGACAGGGAGGTTTGAAAGGAAAACAATGGGGAGGACTTTGCAAAACATAGGCTAACAAGCTTCAAAATTAATTGTCAATGAATAATCTAAATCTTTTTGGAATAAAAATAAAGTATATCACAGTCATACACAAACCCCAACAGACTAATTCAACCCGACAGCAACACACTCAAATCACTCCTCACAATGAACTATTAAACCTGCTCAAAAATATGTTAACACAACATAATTATTACACAATTATGAATACTTTGTTAAGCACCACTAAACAACAGTCCTTCAAAATACAGGGTTTTCTTAGTTTGAAGGAGAGGGGGTAATCTTATCTGTCATAGCCATTCCCATCTCTTAAAGAAACAACACTGATGTGACCTAGGCTAAGTTGTTTTGGTAAAATATGTATATATATTGGTAACAAAAAGCCTTAATTACAATTTACAAGTTAACACTAAAAATAATCAGGAAAAAAATAAACAGCTGTTTAATACAAAAGTTCAATACCCACTTGACCAAAATGTATGAAACAGCTGATATTTTTTTCGTGATTTCAGAGTTGGTCCCATGTTCATATTTATGGGTAGAACACCCTGTAAAACTTTAGATGGTGATAAAAAAATCTTTCTGTATATTAAAAAAGAAAAAGGAAGGAGCTCATCGGGCATCAAAAAGTTCTTACCATTACCACGCATTACCATGTTGGATGGCAATGCTGATTCTTTGGGCAAAAAATAGGCCAGCCTTCTGGTCACGTGAAGAGTCAACCAACCGGTGATGTCCCGAAATATTCGATGAGTATTCAGACCACAAGGCCCTAGTGTTTTAACCCTAAAAGGCTCAAACATAATGTAGCTCCCAATAAGGTTGTTATATATACGCCGTTTTAGGTTTTTGGTAAATAAGTGATTAATTACTAGTCTTTGAGGGCTTTTAAAATGAGGTTTTGGTAAATAAGTGATTACTTACTAATCTTTGAGGGCTTTTAAAATTGTATTTAACTTAGTGAAAGCAGCTACTACATTTTATATGTACTACTAGACCTTCGACCGCGTCGATTCGTATTTTCCCCTATAAAATTTCACCCCCATTAAAAGGTAGTTACTGGTTTTAGAAAATAAATGATTATGATCTTATTGATTAATGGAAAAAAAAATATATGAACTGTCCTCCGCAAACAGGGTTGATTTTTGAATTTTTTTTTATCTTATAGCATTTTTTCGTCATTTAGTATTTAGTTTGTGTTTACCAAGTTTTGACTTAATCAGGGCACGGGTAGTAAAATTCTCCCCTAATAACGAAATTACACTTTTGCCTCGTTAGGGGTCGATTTTCGAAATACCCATTTACTTGTCTTTCTTTTTTTCTGTAAAATGTGTGAGTACCTAGTTTCGAGTTAATCGGCCGCGCATTAAGAGTCTTCCATACAAACTTAAGACCCTTTGAGCGGTTTTAAAAAACAAATAGGTAAATGGCAAACTATACAAAAGTACAATTTATTTTGGAATGTATTCATGCCTAATTGGAAGATTTTTAACTCTAGGAATAAAATTTTTCATACAGACAAAAGTCTCCCTTTTCACCCAACTAAAAGATCGAATTTCCAAAACCCCTTTTTAGTACTTGCCTACATTGTAAAAGAAACCCTGGTGCAAAATGTCATGTTCCTAGTCCCAGTAGGTAAGGATGTACGCATTTATGTCAGTCAGACAGTATACAATGCTGTTTGCCTTATTTAGTATTGTTAACAAAATGGCACAAAGAGATGAGTATGTTGAAATAGTAGATTGTTATGCAAGGGTCGAAAGGAATTGATGACTTTCACCCGTGTTAAACACTCTACTTTTCATTTTGAATATAAGGAAAGTAAAAAGTAGTAGTTTTTCTTAAATATTTATTGATAACAATAACATACAAAGTTTTTGAATTTCGGTACAGCTTACAGGGTTAGTGTCCCGCCAAATAATACTATTGACTTTTTTTATTTTAAATATGGAACACACCGCGTCATCGCCGCGGGCTGTCCCGCTTAATAGGTTTTTTTTTTTAATTCACACTGGCTGTTTATACACTCACAAGACTGCAGCATTTTTCTTAATTTATGTAAAAAATTTCGTAGCTGACTACAGTTCTATTTTTAAAATTCATTCCCACCCTAAAGAGGGAAGTAATTACTATGAGTCTTTCCCGCCCTGTGGTGGGAAGCAGCGTCTTCCACCCGCTATTTGGATCAAACAAACACTACTTTCCGAGTATGAGAAATGAAATAGTAGATTGTACAACTAAGGCATAAAAGAAGCTATTTTACCCCGAGACGTTTATATCCACCCGAGCCGCAGGCGAGGGTGGATAGTTATGTCGAGGGGTAAAATGGCTCGTTTATGCCTGAGTTATACACTCTGCTTTTCTCTTCGATTGCGAGAAAATGAAACAGGCTTAAAGTATACAGTACATAATTAATCAAAAATGTTGCATCCATAACTAATTCCCGCCACCACAGATAATACCGCCACGAAACTTTTTAAAAGTTTTTTTTTTTAATTTTCAACATTTGTCATTCGACTTGGGTACTTCATACTGCCAAAAAATGAAAACGTTTCTTTGCCTTTTTAAATAATAAATGACAACTTTTTTACCTGATTTTATTAAATTAACGATAGAAAACACGGAAGTGGTATAAATTAAAGAAAATGAAATAAATCACGACTTTAATCTGCGAAGTTTAATTGTGCGTGTGGCTGTTGGGCCTGATTACTTTAGTCTTAGAAAAAAATTTTACTTTATGCACTAGAACATAAAAAGCGATTTTATGTCGCCTAAGCTCAACATAAAGACGGACTTTTAGAGCATGAGAAGTGAAAAATATATTTTAGTGATGCATCTTTTCTTCTAACAACCAAAACAGCCAAATGGAGCTGTAGGTACTCAATGAATGCACATTGTAGCTTCATTCTACAAAGGAAAAGAAGAATGCACTACCATTATTCAATAAAGGTTGAAGCTAGTTCATCTTGACCATTAAACTTGCTTTATAGGGATCTGCTACTGAAAATTGCTATTATATCATCATACATGTTGGGTATTTATGTATGTGGATGAGAGTAAAATACTATTATAATTTAGCCCTGAATAGCCTTGTTGAAGTTCTGGAGGGATGTACATGTTACAAGGAACTCTTAAGAGAATAATTTACAGATTACTTTGACAGTTATTTCTAAATTTCTAATTTCACATAGTTATTGTGTTCATCTACTTATTTCTGATGCTAACTTATGTAATTTGAAGAGAGTCCTATTCCTATCATATAAAAGCTTTACAACATGGCTGGACATTCTTTAAAACAAAGTGTTTAAGAGGGTATTTCTGATGAATAAACGTGGGACACTCAGAAAGTTTTGCGAAAATAAAAAAAAAAAACGTTCTATAGGTAAATATTTTTTTTATTAAATATTTTCAAAGTACTCTCCACTAGCCTCTATACAGTTTCATGCGTCTGAACTAGTTTTCGAAACACATTTTCCAGTCCGCCGCAGACACCTCGTTTACAGCCTGCTCGAACGCTGACAGCGCATCTTCCGGCGACGAAAATTGTATCCCTTTGAGGTGATTTTTTATTTTCGGGAATAAAAAGAAGTCGCATGGTGCTAGGTCTGGGCTGTAAGGAGGGTGACCCAGGAGTTTGACCTGCGTGCTGTCCAGGAAATCTCGTTTAGAGCGTGGTGTGCGAAGGCGCGTTGTCGTGGTGGAGCAGTAGCCCGCGGAGCCCTGTTTGGTCGCTTGTTGCTCACAACAGTAAAACTTCTGCCAAGCATTTGGTAGTAAGTATACCATTCAGCGTTGATGCTTCTTTGGTTCCGTAAAGGAATTGACACTAAGTAGCCAGTCAAATTGAAAAAGCTCGCGATCAAAATCTTCCCCCCGCTTCTAGATCACTTCACTTTGGTAGACGTTGATTCGTTTTGGAACACCCAAACCGTCGACTGGCGCTTCGTTTTTGGATCGTATTGATAAATCCAAGACTCATCACCTGTAATGATGTCGTATACACGCCGAGTCAAGCCTGCTTTAAATTTGTTTATTCCACCCGAGCCTGCTTCTGAGCATCGGTGAGGTTGTGCGGCACCCAGCGTGAAACTGTCCTTCTCACGCGAAGATGCACGTGTAGAATTTCGTGAAGGCTTGCCCTTCCAACATGCAGTATGTGCTGAATCTCTTGATACGTAACTCGCCTATTGTCTTGGATTAATTTTTCACTGCTAGCACGTTTTCTTCCGTAACAGCCGTCAAAGGGCGACCACTTCTTTCTTCATCCCCCAAAGTTAGTCACCACGCTATATTATAATTCGTTATACAACGATACACGGTTGCCTTAGAAGGGCCTTCATCCATGAATGCCATTTGAAGTCTCGTACGATTCGTCCGGTTTCAGGCGACACTTAGAATCGTAAAAAATGAAAATGTTCCCGGCGCAGTTCCATTTTACCGACTTCAAAAAAAAGGAGGTTATCAATTCGACACGTATGTATGTAATATTATTTTAACTGCATTATATTCACATATGACAATCTATTAGGGCTTCCAAACAAATATACAAAATTTTATAGATGTATGTATGTTTGTCCACGCATTTCTCCGCAACTATTAATCGGATCGTGACCATTTTTTTTATTGGCTTTCATTTACTTCAACTTAGGTCACAGTGCAGTTTCATCATTAGTTTGATGGTCTGGCTTATTGATACGAGCTACGGGTGTAGTGTCAAAGGGAAAACATCTCAAAGCCTTGGTCAAATTCTAGTGCAATATTAACAACAAAACCATTACCTACTTATTACAAAAATGTTGCAGTTTTTACTTAAAACTAAAAAATATGAAATAAAAAAGTAATTTTAAAAAATTAAATCGACTTCAAAAATAAATTAACTCAAAATTATGAAATAACTTTAATTTCGGAAGTCGGTGGCAAAAAACTTTAACTAAAATACAGATCCCAAGACACCGACTTTAGAAATTAAAGTTTTTCATAATTTTGAGTTAATTTATTTTTGAAGTCGATTTACCTAAGTTTTTTAAATTACTTTTTTATTTAAAATTCCTTTTTTAGTGAGACACGATAATTTAATTTAGCTCTCAAACAATGCGGAGGGAAATTTTGAAATTGGAACGTACCTATTTTTCCTTACAAATAACCATATTTTCAAAATAGATTATAATTGGCCAGTCTCTCATACATTAAAACTTTTTTTCGCAATACTTTCTGAGTGGCCTGGTAAAGGTATTATTAATACAAACACTAGAATTTCCCGAAAAATAACTATTGGCAATTAATCACCTATATCAACTAATGGGGCATTTATTTTACTTATGTCTGGTTACTAATGTTTGTTATTAGTGTTAATAATGGATACAGTATGTCACAATTGTTTTATGTTATGTTTTTCTGTACAAGAATAACTTATGACATGGTATGACATTAGCCAGTTCCTATGCAAACTGATTGTGGGCCTCACTATCCAGGATACGCCGGCGTACATTTAAACATCACCACTCGTATAGGCTATTTTCATGCGGGGTGCTTTATCTTTCCAATGTCCAATAAAGATGCACAATGATTGCGAGTTGTTGGTCGATAAACGCCACGCGAACAGGTACCGGCTCGCTTGTGGTACCCGACTGTCGATGAGTTACAAGCTAAATGGCATATCAATAATGTAGTTGTAAGGCACAATTAATTTTTCTTATAAAAAACTAGCAGCGCCCCGCGATTTCACCCACCAAACTATCTAAATCGGTTCAGCGGTTTAAGCGTGAAGAGGTAACAGACAGACAGACACAATTTCGCATTTATAATATTAGTATGGATATGGTTTTAAAACGAGTAGCGTCTATTTAGGCATAATTTTCATAGGTTTATCTTAGCAGCGATGCTATTGGCGTGCAGTGAGACAGTACTGACTTAAAATAATTATCATTTAAAAATATTCAGCTACCCTGGAATCTTTATTTAATTGTAAAAACATTTACCTAGTTAATCTTGTTAACATTGATCATTCACTTCGTCTAAGTTGGTCTTTAGCATAGTTGGGGATGCTCTATGATCATTATGGAATTTTAGCTAGGTATTTTTTACAATCAGCAAAGGAAATATAATTAATTTATAATAGGGAGCTAAATAGGATCTAAATGTAATTGATTAGACCTCAGTATCAATGCAGTGTAGTTTTATTGTAATTTCACCAGTTAGTATGACTCCTCAAATACGACCGTTAAAGCAGTTAAAATTTAAGTGGAAGCCATTTTAAAGTGGATCAGATTTTGTTTGACAGGAGACTGCTTAACTCAGGTGAATTAATGTCAAAGACTGTACAATATTCCCTGTCACTAAATGATTTGGTAATTTTACTAATGCATTTGTGAACCTCGTTAATAAAATTGTTCTGTATCTATGTACATATATGATTATAACAACCTTCTCATTGAACTCCTAAAGCATTTTTTAATTTTTTTGATAGCCGTTAATGTCCCACTGCTGGGCAAAGGCCTCTATACTCTCTGTCCACCTAGAGAGGTGTTAATCATTTTAGAGAGCTAAAATGATTAAATAATAATAATTTTTTCACTTCTCATGCTCTAAAGGTTCGTCTTATGTTGTGCTTAGGCGACATAAATCGCTTTTTATGTTCTAGTGCATAAAGTATTTTTTTTTTCTCAGACTAAACTTCAGATTAAAGTCGTGATGTATTTCATTTTCTTTAATTTATACCACTTCCGTGTTTTCTATCGTTAATTTAATAAAATCAGATAAAATAGTTGTCATTTATTATTTAAAAACGCAAAGAAACGTTCTTATGACTTGGCAGTATGAAGTACCCAAGTCGAATGACACATGTTGAAAATTAAAAAAAACTTTTAAAAAGTTTCGTGGCGGGAATTAGCTATGTTTTGGAACATTTTTGATTAATTATCTATACTTGTACTATATACTTTATGTCTGTTTCATTTTCTCGCAATCGAAGTGAAAAGCAGAGTGTATAACTCAGGCATAAACGAGCCATTTTACCCCTCGACTTAACTATCCACCCTCGCCTATGTCTCGGGATTAAATAGCTTCTTTTATGCATTAATTATACAATCTACTATGTTGCTATCGAACTGTTGCTGAGCTGGAGAAATGCGGCTGTCGTACTGAGCATGGTGATTGTTTTTTCCGCATACAGTTGACGCGACGAGAGAGCAGTGCGAGGCCCGTACATCGCACGGTCGGCATCAGTACGGCGATGTCAACCCAGGCGGTGTCTCCGGTGCGGCGGCAGACCGGCACCACCCGTCTGAATTGAAAGCGCCCTATGACATGCACTTGACCGGTATTTTTATTGTTTTTCCTCGTTTCATACTTATTTCAATGTCAGAATTGATCTTACAAAAAGAAGTCCATATATAGTCCATATCAATGAATGATAAGTAATGCTAACCATCCCTCATAAATTATCCCATTACGGATTCCGTATTCAAGGTTATTTAACGTAAGCTAAGCTCATACCTACCACGCATCAATTATTATATTTATAAACTGGCGCTATGATTGTCACTAGAGACGTTCAAGAAACGAACAAATCGGCTTATGTCTCAACTGTCTGTGATTTCACTAACACCCTTTTGAATCGGACACACAAATAAGTCTAATCGACAGAAATTATAATAAAACCAGTCCAATGGACTTGTTTTAAATGTTTTAACTTTCATTTTTTTATTTATGTTGTTTAGGTCGGGATAAGAGATCAAGTTCCAGATCGGGGAGGAGAGAAGTTGAAAAATCTAGTAAAAGAACGAATAGTGCCTCTGAGAGGTACTGGAATAGCAGTAGAGATGAAGAAGTGCATGATCGAACTAGACCAAAACATTCGGCTACTCCACATGACGGGAAAGGTGAAACATTCTTTTAATTATATAATATAAGTACTTTGTTTCTAATAGTACATTATGAGACATGTGTGCCATGTTGATCATGAAACACGAGGCGTATACTTCGCGCGAGCCGCAGGCGAGCGCGATAATGAAGCCGAGTATAATGATCAATGCATACGCGTTTCATACGACGTTTTTCAACACACTTGCGAGGAAAACACAGACTATTGTTAAATATTAACTTGTATGGAAAATGGCGCGCTGGGTTTGTTTTTCGGCGCGCCGTGCATACCCATACACTATACACTTCCTACACCTGCGCGCGCATTAATAGCGCGGCGCGCGTTTATTTACTTAAAAGCACAAAGACAAAACCGATATACAGCCTATAGAAAAAATATAATAAACACAAAATAATGTTTAGACTGATCGTAGTGTTGTCGTATGTCAAATTCTAGTTTAGTTAGTATGGAATTAAAAAGTACTTTTGTTAGTATGGAATTAGAAAGTACTTTTGGCATAGAGACATATACATTAATTCAGTGAGCATCCGCAATAATAGAACGCCAGTGGTCTTTTCCGTTTGGTTCCGACAGGGACGACGGACAATTTAAGGTGAATGCGCAGTGGTAGACCGCGAAATTTAAATTTTCTTACGTTTTTTGCAATTCACAGGTCATTATCAGGTTGTATCCTTATCAAAATGTGATTCCCGACTATAATAGATATGTATTTACAGAACTATAGTCATTAGAATCATATATATATATATTTAAGATAGATTTGTTCCCTAAGAACTTTTCCACAAGAGATTTGTTCTTATGGAACAAATCTAACTTAGAAAGATGTATGATTCTAATGATTATAATTCTGTAAATACGTACCTGTTATAGTCACGAATCATATTTTGATCAAGATAACACTGACCTGAAAATTGCAAAAAAACGTAAGAAAAATTGAATTTCGCGGGTTAACACTACGCATTCATTTTAAGGTAAATATATTTTAGTTAATTTTGGGACCAAGGACAATACAGACTATTTAAAAAAAAGTAAAATATGGCTCGCGGATTCCTTTTAGCATGAAGTCTCTTTGAAGAGATTTAAAAAAAAAACGCACATCTCCGACCTCCGACTAGTGAATTAAATAGTTATCTGTGGCATTATAGTGCCGTAACGTAAAGTTTTTCTTTACGTTACGGCACGCGTTTTTAATACACTGCATTATCGACCTAAAAGCTGTTCATTAAGAGCCATTTTACGAGCAAGTGTGTTGAAAAAGTCTTTGTTAACCGTCTTTTTTATTTCAATAGATGGACAGTCATTACAAGACATGGATATCTCTCCGGATAGGAGTACGCCACTCTCTGAGAATTCGTATGGAGCAAGAGAAGCAAATGCTGCCGTACGGAATAACGCAGAGAATAATGCAGTTCCGCCTGTTGTTGTACTCGATAACTCGAATCAACCGGTATGTTTCTTCTACATAGTGTTACTGTTAAATTTACGTATCGAGTCCCTATAACTAATGATTCATTCTCGGATGTTACAGAGTGGGTCGTTACTAGCAGCGGCGTTACCGCGGATCATGGCAGTTCAGCCGCCGGTGACGATACCGCCTGCCAATAATAACGGCGCGACGGCATCGCCCATCTGCGATGGTAACCGCAGCGGCTCGGGCACGCCGCACCGCGACCCGGGACCACCCACGCCGACACACTCTGAGAATACAGACCCACATGCACCACCACTACACTTAGACACAGCGTTACCTAGAAAAAGTAAGTCCTCAAGATTCATTGTTTCTTGTGACATTATTAGGTCTTATCACGAAACATTCATCTTGAAACAAATGACAAAATTGCAAATTTTAAAACCCCTGATCAACACATGTACAGTCACGAGCATAAATATAACACACATAATCAGCCTATAATGTTCCCACTGCTGGGACACAGGCCTCCTCTCGGTGAGAGGGGCATAAATATATTTTTACTAAAAATTAATAATTTGTTTCCACATCTGGCTCTGATCACCGCCTGCTTGCAATCAGGCATGCTCTGAATGATGTTCTTAAAGTTTACTTGGGGAATTTCGTCCCAGGCAGCTACCAGAGCGGTTTTGAAATCATGGAGTCTCGAGGAGAGTTGAGCTTTTTAAGCGCTTTTGTGTAGGATTCAAGTCTGGGCTTCTTTCTGGCCACTCCAATTTGGCAATTCTAGCCTCTGAGAGGTAATTATCCACGCAATGTGTTGTGTGCGGGCGGGCATTATCTTGCATTAAAAGAAATTCCTCACTACCAATGAACCCCATGTATGTAAAACATGTTCTTGGGTGATCTCTTCAACGCACCGCACTGCTGTAATGACGAGCGTCCGAACTTATTCCTTCCCAAATCATAACAGACCCACCATGAAAACTGACGGTTTACCTGGTAGTTGTGATCGGCAGAAACTGCTCTCCGCGTCTTCCCAGCACCCGTTCGCGGCCGTCTGGAGCTCAAAAGGCCACTCTGCATTTATCTGTCCAAAGAACTTGAGTCCAATTTGCGTGTTCGCGAGCACACCGAAGTCGAGCTAGACGGTGGTGCCGGAGGATTTCTAAACCTCGAACTGGTCTTAAAGCATGCAGGTCCCGTCCCTTTATTCTCCTTCTAATTGTTTGCTCATTTACATTGACCCCTCTGGCCGCTTTTAGGCGCTGTCGTATCTCGACTGCAGTGAGGAACCGATTTCTTAACCTTTTAACCGCTTACGTCGGATTAATTCGACAAATATTTTCGTGTCCATTCCGCCAGAGTCGTATATATACCACCAAATAACATAGCTCGTTTAATCTGTATTATTATTACATCATCACAGCTCGTTTCATCGGTATTTATTTTTCGTTTTTTTTATTCGGGCGTTGGGGGCACGACAACTGATATAAGGGCGTTTTCATTTTAAATGGCGCAGGTGGATTTTGTCGTTTTTTATTTTTATTTTTTTAAATATTATTATTAAAATATTATAAATAAAGAAAAAAAAAGTACATAAACACTATATTCCAAGTTTATTATTCCTTGACTGATCAAATAAGTTACACGGAAAATTAAAACTTGCATTTGGTCAAAATGTTACGATACAGACCAAATTGTTGAAATTTTAAATAAAGATAAATATCTATTGACTAAGTAGTAATACTTAATTTCATTAATTGATATCATAAACTTATACTGAGCGTTTTTCTCATTTAATTTCCAGCAGTTTATTTGTTATCGCGATTTGATTTTTGTTACTAAAAAGACATTTTTAGCCTGACTTACTTTAAAAAAATAATTTTAGAAAATAAAATACACATTTCTGCACTTAATTATTACATTTAATCATAACATAAATATATTTCTTACAATAATTCAAAATTCAAAGTGTCCTAAAACAATAATAATTTAAAAGGTTGTTTTTTAAAACCTGCGCCATTTAAAATGAAAATGCCCATAAAGTGGGGTGGTTAAAAGGTTAAAATTGCGAGAGTAATAAATCTGTCATATTGTGCTGAATACTAAGTGGGTACTCGGGCCCCATGGCCCTAGTATTTCAACCCCAAACGGCTCAAATATATAAGTTTCAAAGAGATTGGAGTATTTGCGCCGTTTGAGGTTTTCCGCACCTGCAGCAGCCGCCCCAGCACAGCTCACCGTGCTTGGAAGATAGGATGGCGCAAGGGTGTCGACACACTTTGCATCCCACACCAAAGGCCTACCTACCTTCCAAGGCATTATGGTCATCCCGTCTGGTCTCTTACCATCGTCGCGTGCCAAACCATTGGGTTCTAAAACAGCTGGCACCCCAGCGGGGTGACATAATAATAATTGGTTGATTTAAACACTACCCCCCTTATTCATAAAACTTATCAAATCTATTTTAGTTAAAATGGGGTTTGTCTCTTTCTTACACACAGAAATGACAACGTGACAGATAAAGACAAACGTTCTATAAACCTATTTTAGCTAAAATAGAGATAAAATAGGATTATGAATAAGGGGGTAAGTATTTATGACAAATATAACAGTATGAAGATGAAATACGTTTGCGTTTCAGTGGAATGCCTAGGAAGTTATTCGCAAGTTGTGGGCGGGACACTCCACCACGCACCTCCGATGCTGACGCCGTCGCTCGTGAACTACGTGCGCTCGGACCTGACGTCACACGTTACTGGTTGGCCTGCAGATATCCTAGAGAAGCAGGTAACTTGAAACTTTCCCACGCTCACTACATTACTGCGACCGCGTTCTTCCTGACGGCCGCCATGAGTCGAGGGAGTCGTCCACGCTCCGCAGAGATTGTAAGTAGTTTGGCAAGACAAAACACGCCAGGACTTGTGCACCATCTCCGAGATAGCCAGCCGGCGCTAGCTTTTTTTGTCTTATGTTTGTTATGGGCCGACATTTTCGGTGGACTCACGAATAATTGCGTTTCTTGATGACTGGTGGTCGACAAACCTCCTAACGTTTTGGCAGCTTAATCCTATCATTTATCTATACCATGTGATAATAAAAGTGTTCCATATGAATGTGGATGGCGATAAGAATAGAACTAGACCACGCGAGGGACCACGACCAGCGGGGATGGCCTACAGATCTGTGATGACAAAGAGGATGATGATGATCTTTCTTTCTGTTGTGCCAGGCAAATAAGTTTACTGAGGAAGCATATCAGCTGGGCTGCCTGCAATGCACGCGGGTATCCGCTGAGCTCAAGTGCTCTCGGTCACTTGTACGCCACACAGAAATTCGGGCCACGTTACAGGAACAAAAGTAAGTACACTTAAATTATATTTTGAGATACACAGAGAGTTTTTATAGCAGTACAAACGATACACTACATCTCTGCACTATCTGCAAAGCAAACATTAATGTATGTAATAAACGCCGTGTTAACCGCCCTTAGACGATTGCTGTATAGTCAACGAAAAAGTTGATGCTCCTTATTTAGATTATCATAAAACCTTTTCATATTTCTCGGGATCCCTGGGGACCCGGATCTTTGGAAAACGTACGAGGGGCCGTAGCCAACTCGCAGAAGCCCGTTAGACGTTTTTAATGAAATGAGGCACCAACCGACGATTATTCCTACCCTAGTCTACCCCCGGTTAGTGTAGGACTATTGCAGGATATGGAAACAAAGATATTGGATTATGGGTTTGGGTGGCTAAAGTGAACTGGTTATTTAGGACTATGGAAAGTCTATAGCCTCTGCCTGACCAATGTTCATAAAACCTCATTATTATTGTTTTCAATTATTGCAACATAATTCATAACAAAATATTTCAGCAATTTTAATCATCATCCTATATCTCTTTAAACATTTAGGATAGTACCATGTCATACATGGTGCCATTTGTATTTTGTATGAGCACCGCAGCGCACGAAGCAGCGTTGCTGCAGCGCCGCCGTGCTCATATAAATTTTAACAGAGGCTGAAATGACTCAGTACGTATTGCATCATGCGACGCGATATAAATCGGGAGCGACATGGAAGAATGTGCGCCATTATAAGGAGTAGTCTTCGAGTTAGCTAAATAGATCAATATATGACAGCGCAGCTTAGCTTGATGTTGATAAGTCTTGTTTTTCCTGACGAGTGTGTAATGTACCCTACAGAATAATGTACCTGCGGCAGCAGATCTCACGGCTAGAGGAGCTCAAGTCCCAGAACTCGTTCATGTCGGAAGACTAGGGCACGGGGCGGGGACGCCGCGCCCTCCCGCCGCTCTCCTCGCGCCCCCCGCGCCCCTGCTCCGCCGCCTCGCCCGCGCGCTGCATTTCCCGCCCTCCCGGGGGAACTTTCTTCACATGTCAATGCTAAACATTGTTCATTCCGTTCACTTTCTATGTAATTTAGATCGAATGATTACTCTTGTGTTGTGTGATTTGATGTTTAAACTTATAAGCAGGATTTTTCAATTTGCATGTAATTCGGATATTTCAATCGAAGTTCAAAATTAATTCGGCTTCAATTTGATTTGTATCGAGATGTTGGTTAATCAATATAATTATGTAATTGTAATACAAAGGAAGTATGTTTTGATGAAACTATTGTTTATGTAGATAGGTTAAGTAGGTACGTCTGGACAAACGACGCAGCGCGCGTCCAGAAGCTGAGATCATATTATAATAATATCTTTCTTCGCATAAATTTAACAAACTACACTTATTTTTCAAAAATAATTCAACAACTTTGATTGTCAAGTTTTCTATCAGTAACGAAAATCTTAATACAAATAATTAATAGTAATATTGTATTATTCGTTGATTCATTCTTAGATTATAAATGATAATTTGTCAATGTAAGGGTACTACAGTCTTTTTTAATGTGTTTACTGTAAAAATTAAATTATTGATTCATGTATTTGGTAGAAAATGATTTCAATAGTTCATACGCATCGTCGTGACATAGGATGTCGCGTTTAGTGGGCACTTAGCGAAGCATGCGCGGGCTCGGCACAGTCGTCACAGACACGGCGCCGCACGGAGCTTGTCGCTGCTGTTGTTCAGTTCTGACCAACAAACGTTTATTGTGACCAACAAACGTTTATAGAACCAAGTATTTTTAGTTATATTACCAAACTGACTTTCAAGCCGTAATGATTGAATTAATTTAAAACTTTAATAATTTTAGTAAGCTTTGAATTTGAAAGTGCAACACAGTGAAGTGAATGGATAAATATTATTCACTTCTATGAGTAACATAGTGAATCATTATTTAGGTAAAAACAAACTCCGGTCTAGGTCTTTTTATTTTTCTAATATTATAGGGCTAATATATTATGTTTGAACTGCTGAAATTAAAACACCAATGCATACATACAAAGGAAATACTACTGTGATATTCATTATTTCACACGTTTAATAAAAGTTGACATTTTTATGTATACAAGGCCTGTGTGGAGCTGTAATTAGGTGCACTCTGTTTATAAATCACTTAATTTATATTTTTAGGGCTTCTGAAATCAGGTCTCTGAAAAATTCTAATAGAAACCCAGAGCGTCGTACTTCAGCCGTCGCCTTTTTATGTATTTTAGTGTTAACTAGGGACCTGTCAAATCGCCCGCCGTAAACTTAGGATAGTAATATTTGAAGTTAATATATTAAGCGACTTTCGAACGTTGCCTCCACGCAGGACTTAATTTAGAAAAAAATCTTTCCACATTCTGTCAGAGCTTGCGCATGCAGCACGCAGTCAATCGTCCCGCGTTTTTTCTTATAAACCCGTATTGACGGGACAGATGGCACGCGGAACGCTTGACCGCCACTCTGCAAGCTCTTTTATCATTGTGACAATTTAAGTATGATAATTGATAATATTGAACCGGAATAAATAAATCAGTTTCTGATAATTTTATTATGTGTATTAATTACTTTGCATCCAATAGATAAATCCTTGTAAAAGGCTGAAGTTATCAAATGAGCTGGTTTATTCGAGTTGTTTCTGGCAACAGCCAACCGTGACCGTGGTTATAGAGGGAACATTTCGCCGAGCGGTAACTCCCATCACATGGTGAGATGTTCTGTTCTCTCGGTGGAGCTTTAGAAATAAAACAAAATATATACTATGCACCTATGTTTGTTTGTAATCATCTATAAAATACATACACATAAGGTAACACACACTACATTATCCTATTGTACGGATACATAATCTCGAGAAACCCATGATTATCGACTGATGTAGGTGCAACAATCCCAATAAAAGTAAAAAGTAAAATACGAATTACATTAATAAAACGAAAAGAGAAATGTACAATACCTACCCTATTAAAGTCACACATTCTTATTACCCGCTTCTTCCGAGGCCGGAGTTTCCATTCCGAAAAATGGAATGTAGCGCCGTTGCGCCCGCCTCTACTCTAGTTGCATAGCCGATGACTCATTGTGAAAACTACTATAGCCAAATACACAGGCTACCAGAATACCTACCTTCTTGCATTAAGTCGCATTAAACCCCAATTAACAAATTAAATATACATACATACCACACGATTACATCTAAAATATAATAACTAATTAAGAACATCGCCTCATGGTATGATAATACAACACTCTGATGATTATGGTTGCTGCTTGCTTAGATAATATAAATATTAGAAAGTTTCAATCAGTGATCTGTGTGAGTAGAGCTGTGCCCCGTATAATCCAAAAGCTTTGTGTTTGATTCGTTGGCAATAGTACGGGCAGGACAAAGTTGGTGCTGTGTCCAGTTGTGGACAACGTACCCGCTCGTTCTGACGTCTTGTATAACGGTGCTTCATAACGAGGATCAGGCTTGGGCAGTGTCAGCACAGGCTTGAACCATACCACCGGCAATGGAGGATTCATCTGACCTGTCGCACAGAACAGTCGCATAAGGTATTGATTCGTAACATAGGTACAGTAGGCACCACTAATGTTTAAGTTAATACACGGCAAATGCGAACCAACAGACGTACTTTATTTTGCTTTCATGTTCATGTAGCTTTTTAGCCAGTAAACGATTTAATTTTGATAAAAATAGGAAAAATATTGTATAAAGATACTCGTACATCGTATGCCACAGATCTATTTTTAAGGCAATAAACTCTTGTTTAATTTTTATTCGTTTCTGTCGAGTTATATTTATTTCAATATCTCTGATTCAATCCCAAATTTGATCTGGGCATTGGGACTGCCAGCAGAGCTTACTGACCTGGGAGAGCATCTACAAGAAGAGTTGACCTCATGTCCCAGCGCCCGGCGTCAATAAATAAACCATGAATGTTTACACCGTCTACTGGTCGTTCTAAGAAGCCGTAAACATTGGGCTCCCACTCCTCAACCTGAAAGACAACAGGAAAATATGTAAGTCAACTGTTAATAATTATATTATATGGATTATATTTACATAAATACTAATATACTTTATATATATTTAAATAGGTAATTGTCAATAATAATAACAACATTGAAAATTTAACGGGCAGACCCGATTCAAATCCCTATTCAAAATACCACCAGTACCTTCTTCCTAGCATTTTGCTTGAAAACGTCTTCTTGCGACAGGAACATTGGCAAGGGAAAGAAGTCAAACATGAGTGCGTCGATGGGCACGCGGTAGCGGCGCGCGAACGACTGCAGCGAGCCCGTGAGCAGACCTTGTGGGAAGAACAACCCTGAAACCCAGTTGCTCCGCTGGAGACCTTCCACCAGCCATTTCTAAAACAAACCCAAATATCTAGCTAGATTTCTGCTTGGATATAACCGTGTTAAAATTTGACAACATTTCATATTTTTAACCTGCATGTATTATTACGTTATATAAAAGTGAATTCAAATCTAGGGCACCCATATTTTTTCGTTTTTCGAAATTATGTACTTTTCATTCATAATTTTAACTTTGAAATTCGGTGTATTATAAAAAGATGTAAGTGCCAGATGACGGTAGAATGGCGATATTACCTTTGCTTTATTGTGACCCGTCAAAAAAACTGTTAGATGTCACTTGTCTCAGTTGTTGTTTTGGTTCCGTCATTGGCGTATATTTTTCATTGGGATCCATTTTATTGGCGAAATATCAATCAAAAATTGATAATATTAACAGTAAGCAGCGTGTCGAGTTGATAGGAAAAAATATTGTTGAATTCAATTCAGTTTTTTAGTTGTTTTCTAGTTACACTTCTTAGGTGACATTGACATGTCTTGTTTGATATAATGTTTTAAATCAAAGACATTGGAATGCGCAAAGGTAACTACCTCATTCCGCCGTTTATGTGACGTCATCACATGTTTTTAAATTTTTATTTTTTCTCAGAAATTTAGAAATAAAAAAATAAAATAAAAATATATTTGAACTCAGGATACGAAAATAAAGAAATAGTATTTTTGTTTTAAGGTCGTGTCAGGTTTGAAATGTTGTTAATTGTAAGAGAGTTGTACCTAATTGTAAGTAGGTAGGTATACCCATAATATTTTTCCAGGATTTCATATTTTACCTATGAATGCTTTGAAATGGTTCATCAGCATCCACAGCCCGACGCGACTTCACCCACTGCTGAGCATAGGCCTCTCTTTACTTGTGCCATTCCCTACGCTCATGTACCAGCCTTATCCAGGTTCTATTTTACACGCGATGGTAAGTGTCGTCCACCCATCTCGCTGCCGGACGACCGGACACTTCATCTTCCTGTTTTTGGACACCACTCGGTCACCTACTCCACCTGTCATCAATGCGCCTTTCCAGGTGTCCTGCTCGACACCATTTGAGTCCCATAATTCGTTTTCCGATGTTGAAAATCCTCGTACATCTTCGGATCTCGACGCTTGGAACACGGTCTTTAAGTCTTATGCCAAGCACGGACGCTCCATGGATCTCTGAGCAACCCTCACCCTGTACACAGCTTCCTGCGTGCGCGTCCACGTCTCATCACCGTACGTCACGGTGGGCAGTACACACTGGTTATGGTGACGGGACTTCAGACATGGAATTTTAGCTACTTTCAGAATGTCATCCAATTTGCTAAATGCGGCCCATACAAGCTGTATTCTTCTAGATATCTTTGTTTGTTGATGCTCTTTGCCAAATCAAAGATATGGCCAAGATAGAAATAGGTAGGTACTGGTCAACCATCTCCAACTTTTCATTTTCGACAGCAACAGAAGGATTTGAATTGCTAAAGATGTTGATCAGGCCATAGGTCATTCATCATTTAAAAAAAAACTTACTCCAGTAAGTTTTTTTTAAGATACCAAGATATTATCTTGGTATCTTCACTGATCAACACTTAAACAAATCACACATTACTACCCTATCCGGCCGCATAGGTACGGAAATTTATTTACATTTTTAAAACACTGCGACATGTAGCACACGCTTCAGTTACAGTAAAACGGGGCTACTTTGAACAGGCGGGGCTACTTTGACCAGGCCGATCACAACGCTATGACGCGTTCCCCACACCCCGCGCTTCGCGCAATATTACTCGAGGTCACGCACACTTGCTGAGCACACGTGAAAACCGATTTTGGCGCTCTGTCAAAGTAGCTACAAAATCTGTCAAAGTAACCCTAGAAGTCAAAGTAGCCCCGTTTTGCGGTACCTATCCGGAATGTATAGGTACTTCGTTTTGCCAATCACTAGTCACCTATTGTATTTCCTGCTGGGGCGGAGCTGCAAAGACAGCGATGAAGCCTATAGAAATCGCACAAAGCCATACTTAAAGTTGCCACCTTTCGCCCTATCTCATTTCCAACGACCGAACTTTATAAATCCTGGAACGTTTACAACAGTACATTTTTACATATAGTTTTACACCATACAGACATATCTCTAATCGTCGGGAAGACAGAATCTGCACTGTTCCACCTCCACGTACAGACGCCAGCACATCAAGCTACTACAATCTGTCAAATTTATTTAATAGATTTTCAACTTTATCACTAAAGCATAAGGTTCAAAGTTAATTGGGAAAATTTGACAGTTTAGGGTAGCTTGATGTGCTGGCGTCTGTACCTCTTTCGTAAAACGATTCTCTTTATAATTATCTTGCTCCATCTCTCTATAATCCTAATCCTAAATTTTGATATTGATTCTGAATTTGATTGTGATTATGATTTTAATTTTGGTTGAATTTATTGTCTTTTTACCCGACTGCGCGACGCAAAGGAGTGGTAATGTGTTTATCAGCCTATGTATGTATGTATATATGTATGTATGTTTGTATGTTCCTTTGAAGCACTATACAGACCAAACGCCTGGGCCGATTTTTATGATTCACACGTCAATCGATTCCTCTTAGTCCGGCAAGTGTCACTAAGACATGACCTTAATGAAAATTCAATATGGCGACTACTGGACGCCATATTGTGAAAATGAAAGTCAACAAACTATGTCAAGTGGGGTATCGTTGAATAGGCCTTTCAAAAACATTAGTGGTTTGGAAAGACCGTTTTTTGATTAAGTAAACTGTTCGTGACTTATCAAGCTTTAAAGTACCAATTTTCGTTAGAATCAAGTGTCCCCCCCGGGCGCGTCTCATATCGTAGGTATAGAGTTATTTGGTATATTTTCATTTCAATAACGTTCACAAGATATAATAAACGTGAGATATACCAACTGTTGATATAATTTCTTTACATATAACATTTATATACCTACTCTAAAACTTACTTCGTATAACGTTATTGGATATAACGTTTATTTAAACGAAAATCATTAGGTCTATCGTTTAAAATATATATTGATACCGTCATTATGGTTAACACCCCAATTCAGAGCGATCCGACTCGGACAGCTTAGGTTAGAAAGCCTTCGTGGCTTCGTGGCTTCCGAATTATTTCCGTTACCGTTACCGCACCCGAACTCAACGAACGCAATAGACGACGTAGGATGCAAGAGCGGGCGAAGGGCACCCCGAAGTTCGGTTTGGTTAGGTTACTTTAAACCCTTTACACAAAAATAGAGGCCCCGCGAAGCGGGGCTTCGTCGACATAGGATGCAAGAGCAAGCGAAGGGCACCCCGAGGTTCGGTTTGGTTAGGTTACTTTAAACCCTTTACACAGAAATAGGGGCCCCGCGAAGCGGGGCTCCGTCGACATAGGATGCAAGGGCGAGCGAAGGGCACCCCGAGGTTCGGTTTGGTTAGGTTACTTTAAACCCTTTACACAGAAATAGGGTTCCCGCGAAGCGGGGCTCCGTCGACATAGGATGACCATAGGATGAAAAAAAAAGTTTTTATCATATTAGACTAAATAGGTTTTATGTCTATTGAGTGGTATATCAAATGATTTTATATTAATTGTCTGTTATTCTTATAGAAATTAGTTACATTAAAATTATCTATACGAATATTATAAAGAGGTAAAAGTTTGTAAGTTTGTATGTAGGGGTTAATTTCTGGAACTACTAGTCGGATTTGAAAAATTCTTCTTGCATTTGATAGCCAAATTCTTGAGGAAGGCTATAGGGTATTTAACGTCACACTATGGCCCTTAGGAGCCGAGCAAAAGCGCTATGGGGAAACGAAGTGATAGAGCAGGAGACGCGGGCAAGTGATGCAATACGACGAGATGGGTCGAGGGAATAAGAAATTTCACGCGAACGAAGTCGCGGGCAGAAGCTAGTATCAAATAAAATTATAGGTTCAGTTGTTATCTTGTAAATATTAGAGGTTTTGTAATTATATCATATATTACTTACCCGTCCCCCCCTCTACCAACTAAACGGTTGTAGTTAGAAATTTAAATGTTACGGCAGTAGTACCTTTATATTACGAAGTTTAAAGGAAAACTATCACACTTAAGTGGGGTTTACAACTCATAACTAAAAAGAATAAAATAAAAAAATTAAATTTAAAAAATCAAAAAACCCGACTGCGGTAAAAAACATAAGTTAAAAAAAAACTGAAAAGCTAAAAACAAGCCCATTTTAAATTAAATAAAAGTTGGAAGCAGGCGGGACCCATACCATTTTTATATTTTCAAACTCAAATGGGTCCCGCCTGCTTCCAACTTTTATTTAATTTAAAATGGGCTTGTTTTTAGCTTTTCAGTTTTTTTTAACTTATGTTTTTTACCGCAGTCGGGTTTTTTGATTTTTTAAATTTAATTTTTTTTCTGTTCCTGTAAATTGTTTACATAAGTGGATGAAATGAAACTTATTTATTTATTATAGATAACTATTGTACGGTAACTACACTTATGTACAGATGCTGTTTCAAACTAAATTTTAAACATACAATCCTAACTATCCTAACTAATCCTAACTTCCTAACTAATATTATAAATGCGAAAGTAACTCTGTCTGTCTGTCTGTCTTTTCTTCACGCCTAAACCGCTGAACCGATTTAGATGAAATTTGGTATAGAGATAGTTTGAGTCCCGGGAAAGGACATAGGATACTTTTTATCCCGATATTCCCACGGGATCGAGACTTGCGCGGGTGAAACCGCGGGGCGCAGCTAGTATTTATATAATAATCCGCCAATCAGGGGACCGGATTCTAGCCTATCTAGGAGAACAGTACTTCACCCGTCTTTATTGTACCTATAAATGAACCTAAAAATTATATATAAGGTCCCATTAAAATAAATGGACAAACTTTTAGAAATCATTCAGACCACCAAAATAAAGACGATGAAAACGCATTAGATACAAATAATTGGCTAATGAAAATACACTAATGTACCTACCGGCAATTTATTATTTTAGGCCAAAATATAATCACTTTAATCAGTGTTTTTTTCTGCTTGGATATCTTTGGTTTGACGTACTGAGCGCTGTGTTATCTGTCCATCTATTTTAATGGGACCCTGATGCAACATTTGTAAACTTTGCAATCCCATTTTGAAATAAACTATTATTATTATAATCTTCGTCTAGGCCAAGGAGGCCTAGACGAAGATTATGGCCTGACTATTCTAAGTCCAGTCGAGCATCATGATGATTTTATAGCATTTTCTAAAGATCATCGAAGTTTCTAGCGAAAAGCACAGGGCCCATCTGCAAATCTTAAGTGGGACAGTTAGGCACCATTGATGTTAGCAACGCAAATACTCCCAATCTAAACTTTCACGATGTCTTCTAGAACTGCTGTGAAAGTTGAAATGGTGTCGCCCTGTCCCACTCCCCGTTAGATCGGTACGCGTTTGGATAGGGTATGAAATTAATGGGTCCGTAACGTAACTTCGAGAGTCATATTATGTTCGATTAATGGAAAGTCGACTGAACGATTGTTCGAATGGAATTTATTGCGAAACAACCTTTTATCGCCAAATGTTACTTCGACTGAACGATTCATCGAATATTTATTGATCGATGGACGGCTCTTTCGAATGAGGTTTAGTTATTATATAGTTTAATAATTGAAATAAAATGATTAAAAAAAGATTTTTCGTCACATATTATTTCATACATAATCGAGGAAATCAAACACTTTTATGATATTGTACGTTCTTCCCGGGCCTTATTAGAAGGCTGAAAGTCACCCAAAGGGCAATGGAGAGGGCTATGCTTGGAGTTTCCCTGCGGGATCGAATCAGAAATGAAGAGATCCGCAGGAGAACCAAGGTAACCGACATAGCCCGAAGAATTGCCAAACTTAAGTGGCAGTGGGCAGGGCACATTGCTCGCAGAACAGATGGCCGATGGGGCCGAAAGGTTCTGGAGTGGCGACCGCGTACCGGAAGGCGTAGCGTTGGAAGGCCTCCCACAAGGTGGACCGACGACCTTGTGAAGGCCGCAGGAACTCGTTGGATTCGAGAAGCACAAAACCGGTCGAAGTGGAGGTGCTTGGGGGAGGCCTATGTCCAGCAGTGGACGTCTTTCGGCTGAAATGATGATGATGATGATGATGATGACGTTCTTCCCGTAGATTTAGAAACATGAAATTTGGTGAAAAGGAAGATATTAAAGCACAAATGAAGGGAAAAATGTTTATTATAAAAAAATCCATTGAAGTTACGATTTTCGCACAAAGGGGTTTGAAGGTTTTGGCCCTAAAATCAGAAAAATGTTTATTAATCAAAAACCTTTTCGGTAGTTTAGGGTTCTTTAACGCCCTGAGAACTCCACTAATAATCCAAACATAAAATAATAATCACTAATTCGCTAATCATCAAATTTAAAAATTTAAACGTTGTTTTATTTTTAAAGTGGCAAATGTAAGCCATCGAGCTCATGAAGTAAAGCCTGTCCATGTGTTCGTTTTTTCAGTTTTTCTTCTTTCTCAACCTGTTTTTTCCAACCTTTAAGGGGTTTGAAGATTTTTGTATGGAGGGTGGCCCTAAGGTCGGCCGCCATTTTGTTTTTTTTTCAGAATCGCGGTGCACAACAAAAGTTATATATGTATTTAGATAGAGGACACTTATACAAACAAAAAATGGTATGTAACATAATATCCTAAAGCGTCAGGTTTCGGAGTTATTCACCGAAATATAAGTCGAAAACAACAAGGGTTTTTTTTGTTTTTTTCCCCTACAGGTAACCATATTGAACTATTGAGGTAATAGAAACGTTATAAAACCTTTATGGAGAAGAAACAAATGAAGAATAGATATTTTTTTAATAAATAATTAAACACGGCAATTTATTGATCCTTTTTTTAATCCCAGAGACTAATCTGACATTTTAGTCTTTTATTTTTTCGTTTTTAGGGTTCCGTACCTCAAAAGGAAAAAACGGAACCCTTATAGGATCACTTTGTTGTCCGTCTGTCCGTCCGTCCGTCTGTCAAGACCCTTTTTCTCAGGAACGCGTGGAGGTATGAAGCTGAAATTTATATCAATTACTCAGGTCTACTGTCCCTTGAAGCTGTGAAAAAATCAAACTTCTAAGCCAACGCAATCAAAAGATACAGCCGTTTATGCCGCAAATTTCTGCAAATTTTCGAAACTCGCACGGGAATCAAAACCTACAGGGTACTTCCCGTGAACTTAGAATCTTGAAATTTGGTACTAAGTAACGTCTTATAGTACAGATAAAGGAAAAATTGCGAAAACCGTAAATTTTTAGTTACATCATATAATAAAAAATATTTTTGAAAATTTTAGAGTTACTTCTTTTCTCATGAACGCGTATAGGTATTAAATTGAAATTAATATCAAATACTCAGGTCTATAATACCTTGAAGCTGTAACAAAATGAAACTTCTATGTCAACGCAATCAAAAGAAACGGCAATTTAAGCCGCATATTTTCAAACTCGCAACTACTCGCAAGGGAATCAAAACCTAAAGGGTACTTCCAGTCGACCTAGAATCTTGAAATTTGGCATGAAGCAATGTTTTATAGCACACATAAAGGAAAAATTCCGAAAACCTTAAATTTTTATACGGAACCCTCGGTGCGCGAGTCCGACTCGCACTTGCCCGGTTTTTTTTTAGTATAGAAGTTTGACATTACACTTGTCAGATTAGTCTCTGGGATTAAAAAAACGAACTATAAATTGCCGTGTTTAATTATTTATTTAAAAATGTCTATTCTTCATTTGTTTCTTCTCCATAAAGGTTTCATAACGTTTCTATTACCTCAATAGTTCAATATGCTTACCTGGAAGGAAAAAAAAACAAAAAAATCTTAGTAGTTTTCGACTTATATTTCGGTGAATAACTCCGAAACCTGACGCTTTAGGATATTATGTTAATTACATTTTTTGTTTGTATAAGTGTCCTCTATCTAAATATATAACTCTTGTTGTGCACCGCGATTCTGAAAAAAAATCAAAATGGCTGATTTTAGGGCCAAAACCTTCAAACCCCTTTGTGCGAAAATCGTAACTTCAATGGTTTTTTTTATAATAAACATTTTTCCCTTTATTTGTGCTTTATTATCTTCCTTTGTTACCAAATTTCATGTTTCTAAATCTACGGGAAGAACGTACGATATCATGAAAATGTTTGATTTCCTCGATTATGTATGAAATAATATGTGACGAAAAATCTTTTTTTAATCATTTTATTTCAATTATTAAACTATATAATAACTAAAACTCATTCGAAAGAGCAGTCCATCAATTAATAAATATTCGATAAATCGTTCAGTCGAAGTAACGTTTGGCGATAAAAGGTTGTTTCGCAATAAATTCCATTCGAACAATCGTTCAGTCGACTTTCCATTAATCGAACATATGACTCTCGAAGTTACGTTACGGACCCGAAAGGAATGAAGAAAATATTGAAATAGTAACCTCTATGAAATCAATCCTCAAAGTGAGATCGTTTATCCAACTGCCAAGTGACTTCAACGAGTTGTAGCCTTTTTTATGCCACATATTGGGAACTCTGTTGTTCATGAAAGCTGTGAAAACTTCTTCGAAAGCTTCTGACATCACCACAATACCCTGAAATAAACAATCAAATTAGAATTTAAGCGCAGGAAAAACACAGGTTGATACCTTCTGTTCCCACCTGCCTACGCCTAGGTCCCAACCACAACATACAAAATAAAAGCGGGGTCGTTCCAGATACGACCAGAGAAGATTAATAAGTAGGGACCCATGTAGATATAGGTAGGTACCTACCAAAAATGTTCGGTGTGCCGTTGCAAATTGCAAAGTTATAAGTTTGGTAACTTTGGTGGCCATGGCAGGACGAACGCTCATCCTGACAAGGCCACCATAATACCTTTCTGCAAAACGACAAGTTCTAAGTTTATGGTTATTTAATTCCACTAGTAGTTATTAATCGGCATGAGTCACACTGGTCACACACAAAATCTCGCAGGACAGTAACTGAGCTGTGCCTGCCTGCGAGCCGGACAGCAGCTCAAGGCTCAGGGATGTAATGGCCGTGCCTTATGAAACAATATTTAGTTCAAACTTTAACTCATAGTTGCTAAAGAACATGAACATACTTTGATTGCTTTTTGTAGCTCATTGAGTGAAGAGTGCAGTAGTGTTAGCAGCATGTTGAACCTGTCAGTTTCATGTATCAGTACAGTGGTTAGTGAATGCAGCTGCCCCATATCGTCGGGTATCATGAGGTCAGGATTGATGAGAGATTTGTCGATGCGCTTCGCGATCCTGGCTCGCGTCGTATCACAAACTCGCCAGACGATCTGGTCGGGCGTATCGCCGCCTCCTCCACCTCCAGTGCGCGGCTGCACGTCAACTATTGTTTGAATTAAAGTAACAGTTTCTTTGTTCTGTGGGAAAGAGAAGGTTTTTGAACTACATTTTTTTAAAATCACGTTACTAAATTATTGTAAGTATAGTCGGGATAGTCGGCATCGTAATTGATTTACCACTTAGAGGCCGGCACCCTACTTGCGTAACACACTATCAATCAGTAACACACTAGGAATCAGAATCATTTTGAGGCAAATTGCTAATCCATTGTTTCATAAGTTCTAAAAATTTTTCTGCTCTGTTGAGCAGAAAAAAATTTTGTAATGTGACGTAAATAACGCAATGAATGTTGTTGAACTGTCAAAATGAAACCGAGCCCCGCGGGTATTTGTGTCCGATTGACGAATTGTAACAGGATTTTTCGTTTTATGACATTCAACCGTGGTAAAGCAATTTCATGGTCCTATAATATGTACTTAAGTTATGGTTGTCTAGAAGAGCTACGGTGGCCGTCGCATAACGGCCGTATTGGCGGCTGTCCTGAAAATGATGGCAGCGGGCTTGACTTTACGGTGTCAAAAACACTCCAGGAAAACACCAACTTACTTTCATAATTAACGTTTCAGTGACGTCATTCGCTGGTAAATTTCAGATGCTATGTGACGCCCACTGCTCTTCTAGGAAACCGTAGTTTTACTGTACGATAGCGGTACAATCGAATTGAGTCAAGTTCAACAATATAAAAGTGGGTACCTACCTCGAATGCTATATTAGCGTTGTCGTGCATACCGAACACTTCCGGTCTTTCAACACTAGGTAATGTTTCTAAGTATTCACGATACTCTTCCAATTTATCTGATCTGGGACAATAATACGTGCCGGATTCTGAGTATGTGTATCCGTCCTCAAGAGTTGGCGGTGAAAAGAAACCTTTTAAAATAGTGGTCAAGCAACGTTGGTCCCACATGTCTGTTACCCGGCCACCATACGTTATAAGACCTGTAACGATCATTTCATTTACATAATGCAGGTACCAGTGGGGCGAGAGGGAGTGGGAGGCGGTCACCTCCTTCTGCGAAGCAGTCATGCTAGCGAAGGAGGTGGCGGAACGGCTGAGGGAGAGAGCCTCACACCCCAGCCGCCGCGGTAGACGCTCCGGGCGTCGGGAGCCGCGTGACGACTCCCGGCCACCGTAGGCGCGGGCCTGCGGACGGAGAGTAATGGGTAGCTCACCGTCCGATCAGGACCAGGCCCGTGCCGGACGGCGCGGCGCGTACGTGTTCCACGCGCGCCTCAAAGAGATGTCAGCATAATGGAAGGGGCCTGCCAGGGCCGAAGCCTGCCGGGGGTGCGGGATTGTCCGAAAGGGTTACCGCTACCCCGGAACATAAAAAGCTAAGGAAGGAACACGGATGGGTTTTAGTCAGTAAGAGTCTGACACTCCCTTCGCTCCACCCAGAGCGGGAGGGGTCATTTGATGATTTCCCATCCATAAAAAAAAAAAAAGGTACCAGTGTTGTTACCTTCTTTCCAGAAAGCTAAAGGCTAACTACAAAAATAGGCATATTAGTTAGGTAGGTACTAAAACTTATGGTACCAGCCCAGAGTGTTTTTGAGCAAGCATATTCAGGGCGAAAAGTGGATAGCTGAGTAGGTGTGGCATGAGAAGAGAACACCTAAAATATATTTAAAAGTTTCTGATAGGAGCACGTGGTCAGGATCAGGAGTCCACTTTCACATTTCAACCAAAAAAAAAAAAAAACCGACTTCAAGAAAACACTACCTACAAAGTGATAAATAACTTTAATTTCGGAAGTCGCATTTTCGTTTTTATTTGGCACCGACTTCCGAAATTAAAGTTATTTATCACTTTGTAGGTAGTGTTTTTTTTTGAAGTCGGTTCTTTTTTTTTTGTAAATAAAAAAAGTTTTTATTTTTCACTTTTTAGTTGTACCCTACACAAATTCAATTAACGATTAGTGCATGGAAGAATTGAAGACACCGACTAGAAGAATCACCAAAATTCGCATAGAAATGCCGGAGATGCAGTACATTTATGCATATAACTTCGTACATAAGAATAATTACCTAATGTATTATATACTAAAACCTTCCTGAAAGTATGTAGATCACATTTGTGAAAGAATTATCAAAATCGGTTCATTCGTTTTTGAGAAAATCGCGGAATACAAACATACATACATACGGGTCGAATACAGAACCTCCTTTTTTGAAGTCGGTTAAAAAGGGCCAAAAATAAAGTGATCTTCAGAGGCGTTGATTTTGGCATGATCGGGTGTAGCCTAACCCATAATGACTTAAATAGGCAAATCTGATTAAGAAATTGTGGGCTTTCCCTAAATCTGACGACTTTGAAAACTCAGATTTGGATATTCACGGCGAATAAAAGTTATTTTGTGCAATAGTGTTATAGTGAATAGGGTTGACTGGGTACGGTTGAAACAATTTTGCTTTAAACGCCCGTAGGACAACCATTTTGAAAAAAAAAACAAACACTACAGAGATACAGATCACTGCGACAGAGATAACGCACTACGAAGCCGAAATTAGCCGATTGTTTCTTTCCAAAGGTCGATGTGCAATATTTATCGCCGGGTACTGTACGCATTTACAGAATTATAATCATTAGAATCATTAATACATCTTTCTAAGTTAGATTTGTTCCATAAGAATTGTGCTCCATGCATAAGAACAAATCTCTTGTGGAAAAGTTCTTGGGGAACAAATTTAATTTAAATATGTATGTCGGAGACAGTTGTCAATTAAATTTGAGGGATAATCAACATAATTTGTTATGATTTCATGACATCACTAGAGTGTGCGCAAAAACCAAATGGAACGAACTTATGTATCAAATTTCAGGAATATAAAATATGGAGTGCCCCAAGGTAGCGTGCTTGGGCCACCCTTATTTCTCATTTACATAAATGATTTGCCAAAAGTGACACAACAACAAATGGTTTTGTTTGCGGACGACAGCACTGCCATAGTAAAATGTAATGACTTAAATACTTATCAATTTGACATTAATAATACTCTTACTGACATAATTAATTGGCTTAATATGAATAATTTAATAATCAACCTTAAGAAGACCAAAGTAATGCATTTCCACCAAAAAATCGAAGCCCCAAAACCTTTTATCAATTACAATGGTAACGAAATAGAAGAAGTAAAAGCAAGTGTATTTTTAGGTATCCATATTGACAATCACCTCAATTGGAAAGCTCATATAGAACAGTTGTGTAAAAAAGTTAATAAATCTGCCTATGCACTTTTTCAATTGGCTAGAAAGGTAAATAAAGACGCGTTACTTGTTGCTTATCATGGTTTGGTAGCCTCGCTTTTACGGTACGGAATAATTTTTTGGGGTAATTCCCCGGACAAGGGTTTAGTATTCAAGGCACAGAAACGGTGCATTAGAGCCATGTGTGGTCTGAAAACTGATGATAGCTGTGCACCGTACTTTAAAGCATTAAAAATACTCACGCTACCGGCAAAATACATATTAGAAATTAGTACCTTCGTAAAAACAAATCCCAACCTTTTTGAAAAAGTTACTAGGGTACGAAATGTTCCAATCCGTAGTCAATACAAAAATTCGTTGAGTATTTACAAGTGTAAAACTGCATTAGTAAAAAAAAGTGTCCTAGGTATGGCTCCACGTATTTATAACAAAATTCCAGACGCCATAAAAGAATTGAATCTTTCATTATTTAAAAAGAAAATGAAATTGTTCTTAATTGATAAATGTTATTATACTATTGAGGAATATTTAAATGACGAATCAATTTATCAGAATAGTAGTAGTAGATATTTAAAATGATTAATTTTGACATTTAACGAATTTGACATTTTTACAATGATTAAAATTGACATTAACTATTTTTGACATTTTTAATTCTTTAAATTCCTCATTTAGATTTGACATAACCTCTTAATTAAATTGTTTCATTTTCTAATTTAATACCATAGCTATGCATGATTTTAATAAAATGTTATTTGTAAAAAATAAATCATATTTGTATGCCTCATGGCATAACATAGCGCTCTGTTTATCAAATACAAGACCTGTATTTTTTCACCTATGTTAACAAATAAATAAATTATTTAAAAAAAGTTTTCTTATTATTTTACTATCAATTATTGTCTAATAAATCGGAACTTAATTTATTGAGTACTCAGTGTACACGTTAATTGGTTTAAGCAACTTATTTTAATAATTGTAACCGATGGTTTTGTTCAAAACAATTGATGACATGTTAGGTACTTTGATTTTAAAATGATTTACTTTGTGAAATCACTATTGTTTGTTTAAGACAATTATTCTTGTTATAATATTCGATTACTTTATCCGTAAGTCTTATTAGATTTAGCACATTTTAGTATTTTGTATCAAGTAAACACGGTGACGTATTTCCGTACGCCATTGGACAGAGTTGTTGTGGGGCGAGTGCGTGGTGGGGACAGACCTTTATAACTGAGCGCACTCGTTTGTGCTGGACAGTCAGTGAGAGGTGAGAGTCAGTCGGTGTTCGGACTCGACTCCTGAGAGAGCACTAGCTCCCGACAAACCTGTCGGTTTACTTGGGCGGCTCTGTCACTATACGAACAGTAATCGATCCTACGATTTGTTCGCAATTACTTTGTTACTGTACATAATTATTTTACTGTGTATCTAGTTGTGTCGTGTACTTACAGTGTGTGATTTGCTAGTGTGATTAATTTGTTCGTGATATTATAATTTGATTTGAACTGCAAACGGTTTTTCTATTGCGCAATAACTAACACTACCCACAGTACGCCCACAGTAGTTAATCAAATATGGCTGAAGATAACGAGACACAAAAACCTACTCCTGATCCGACATATATATTAATGATTCTAATGACTATAATTCTGTAAATACATATCTATTATAGTCGCGAATCACATTTTGATCAAAATACAACCTGATACTAACCTGCGAATTGCAAAAAACGTAAGAAAATTTAAATTTCGCGGTTTACCACTGCGCATTCACCTTAGGGTGCATCCAGACAGAGCGAGGCATGCGCCGCAAATGACTTTTTTATATGTACGATTGCCTCAAGCTGAGGCATCTAACATACAAAAAAAGCACTTGCGGCGCATGCCTCGCTCTGTCTGGATGCACCTTATAATTGTCCGTCGTCCCTCCCGGAACCAAATGGAAAAGACCACTGGCGACTATTATTGCCGATTCTCACTGAATTAATGTATATTTCTTTATGCCAATACTACTTTCTAATTCCATACTTACTAAACTACAATTTGACATACTAGGACAACACTACGATCAGTCTAAACATTATTTTGTAATTTATATTATTTCTATAGGCTGTTTATCGGTTTTGTCTGTGTCTTTAAGTAAATAAACGCGCGCCGCGCTAGCAATGCGCGCGCAGGTGTAGGAATGACCATTACATTACTCTATGGATAAACCTGCGAGCGCACGCTAGCGCGGCGCGCGGAAAAACAAACCCAGCCCGCCGTTGCATGCTAAGCAGTTGGTCCCGGCTGTCATCTCTGGATCTTTGACAGTCGGTGCGGGTAGTCAGAAGCTCGAAGGTCTGACAACCAGTCTTACCAATGGGAAAGGGTATTGTATTACCCATTTACTGGGTTGTGGAGGTCAGATAAGCAGTCGCTCCATGTAAAATACTGGTATTCAGCTGCATCTGGTTAGAGTGGAAGCCGACCCCAACATAGTTGAGAAAAGGCTAGGCAGATGATGATGCGGTAGGTAACATAAGAAAAATAAAAAAAGTATTTAGTTAAAAATGAGCTCTTTCCTTTAGTTTGCCGTATGCCATTACTTCCCAGAATTCGATCCTTATTAGCGACACTATCGAATGGTGTAATAATACACTGTGTTTTTTTTTTTCAAAATCAACAGGTTTGATTCCTGGCTAGAAATATTGATTTTTCAAAAATCCAATGATGCAGTTTTAGTTTTCATCAAAATCGAGCTCGCGACTCCTTTGAGTATTTTTCGCTAGTCCTCATAGTTTCGGATTTGGCCATCCACGCCCACTTGAAAAATTCAGCCTGTATACAGGCTGAATGTTTCGTCGGTGCTCCATGGACCAATTGTTTCACCAAATGGTCTATGGGGAAAATTACATGTTTCCATCGTCCGAATACCAACAGGACTATGGAGAATTGAGAAATGTTCCACTGCCCAGTTTAATAGTATAGTTCCTTGCCAATCTATTTAAAAAAAATATATCATAAACAATTTTTGTATCGCTTAATAATCATTCAAGTCAGAATGGATGACCAAATCCGAAACTATTGGTAATACCGATAAATTCTTAAAGGAGACACGGGGTCGATTTTGATCTTTTTAGAAATCTGAAAATGGACTCCTGATCACGGTGTTCCTATCAGAAACTTTTTAAATAGGCATTTTTTACGGTGTTCTCTCTTCATGCCACACCTACTCAGCTATCAACTTTTCGCCCTGGATATGCTTGCTCAAAAACCATCTGGGCTCCCCTACCACTAGTAAAAGAAAAATACGAGCAAGAAAGTGTGCTTTGCAAAATATTTTTATTAGTGTGCAGTTTCTTACTGGTAATGTATTCCAAAGCGTCCCATGGCATGTACCCATCCTCACAAAACATTTGCAAGTTCATCATGGCGCACTCGCGGTCGCTGTTATTGAACTCGTACGTAATGTTCCATCCTAGCGGACCAAATTTCTTGCGCTCCTGAATAATGGCGTGAAACATACAAATGCCAAATAACATTGTACGCCAATCTTGACCCAACACTGAAACAGGAATTTAACCAAGTAAAGGCCGTTTCCACAATATGTGTATGTGTAAGTATCTACAATACGTTTCCATAATATGTGTACCTAAGGTCAATGCAACTAAAATAAATTAAAAAATTAAAAAACTTCCGACCCAAACAAAATCCTCTAAAAACTAAAATAATAATATATATTGGCCCTTTAAGTTTAATATAAGTTGCAGGAAATATTTTGATCCAAGCGTCCTCACGTCTCGTCTCGATGAGGCTTAAACCCAGCAATAATGAATGTAGCTATTTTAGAAAACATAACTGCTGTTAACTTCCAATTTTCATTAGCCGTCCTTCGACGTGAGGACGCTTGGATCAAAATATTTCCTGCAACTTATATTAAACTTAAAGGGCCAATATACAGGGTGTCCGGTAATTAATGGATAACCTTGAAATGGCTTATGGCAGACCTTATGGCCGTTCAGAAAAAAATACAAAACAAAATATATCCTAAGTGGTACCTAAGATATGCTTTTTTTTTTAAAAAGACTACAAATTTTTACTTTATTTTACATTATTGTACGCTACATCCACAAATGAATGAATTCTATCGGTTTCTAGCGAATCGGGTATTTAGAAGATTTACGCAGGCGTGTCAGGGCAGCCGCATCAAAAATAACTGAACGACGCTATACGAGAGGTCAGAAGAGCATTTATCCGCAGATGTAGAGCCTGCATAAGAGTAGATGGCAAAAAATTTGAACATTTATTATGAATAGATTAATCTCAAATAAAGTATTATTAATGTTAAATATTGTTATTATTAAACCCTAATGGTCAGTTGCAATTGGATGTAAAAATTGTTCCAATATTTTAAATTTTGTTATTTAGTCAAATTTACTCCTTTACTACATTAACCGGTCAAGCAGCGCGCGTCGCCCATTGGCGACGAAACAATAGAAAATGAATTGTGTCTCATTAGCGGAGCTTGACAGATTAATAGCAATAATTCACAATTTACATTAGATACAATAATAAATTATACCATTATAAAATGTACTTGACACCGACATTATTTTAAAATTATTGGTCACTCATGTTTTCGTACATTTTTTTTATACCCTAGACATTTAAACTTTGTCAAAAAATTATTATTTGAAAATTTTTCACTGAAAAATTAATTAAAGTTTTTTTATTTTTTTTATTGCAGTAGCTAGACATACTATTTACTGCCTATTTGTCGGCATAGTTAGCGTATAATAATACAACAACAAAAAACCGATAGAATTCATTCATTTGTGGATGTAGCGTACAATAATGTAAAATAAGGTAAAAATTTGTAGTCTTTTTTAAAAAAAAAAAGCATCTTAGGTACTACTTAGGATATATTTTGTTTTGCATCTTTTTCTGAACGGCCATAAGGTCTGCTATAAGCCATTTCAAGGTTATCCATTAATTACCGGACACCCTGTATATTATTATTTTAGTTTTTAGAGGATTTTGTTTGAGTCGGGGGTTTTTTAAATTTTTTATTTAAGGTGAATGCGTAGTTGTAGCCCGCGAAATTCAATTTTTCTTACGTTTTTTGCAATTTTCAGGTCAGTGTCAGGTTGTATCTTGATCAAAATATGATTCGCGACAATAACAGGTACGTATTTACAGAATTATAATAATTAGAATCATTAATACATCTTTCTAAGTTAGATTTCTACCGTTAAGAACAAATCTCGTATGGAAAAGTGTTGGTGGTAGAAATCTAACTTAAACAGATGTATTAATGATTCTGATGATTATAATTCTGTGAATACGTACCTGTTATAGTCGCGAATCAAATTTTCATCAAGATACAACCTGACACTGACCTGAAAATTGCAAAAAACGTAAGAAAAATTGAATTTCGCGGGCTACAACTACCCATTCGCCTTAAATTTTATTTCTTGCTTTTTAAACTTTATAACATTATATTACTAGTAAACATGCTATACGATCGACACGTGACTTGCCGAAATCTGCGCAGCTGTACGTATTTTTGTACCGATACCGCAGTGAAGCGAAGCTAATTAGGTACTCGTGGTCGTTGGCATTCATTCCACACTAACGTATTCCTCTGTGAATTCGCCATTTGTGGTGACGGCCATCTTGGATTTGAAATTTGTTATAGTGTATAGTATTTTACTAGTCAAGCCCTTTCATTTGATACCCATATTGAGGAAAATAGAAATCTTCCATTTCTATAAGAGCCCTTTCATTTGATACCCATATTGAGGGAATTGTGAAAAAAAAATATAATTTGTCATTTTGTGGTGGCGGCCATCTTGGTTTTGAAATTTAACATAGTGTTTAGTATTCTACTTGTCAGGCCCTTTCATTTGATACCCATATTGAGGGAGTTGTGAAAAATTATGAATTCGCCATTTTGTGGCGGCTGCCATCTTGGACCGATTTTCTTCAAACATAGCTAAGAACACTCGCTACTAATTCACCTTTCAAACAAAAAAAACAAAATCAAATACGATTCATCCGTTCGGGAGCTACGATGCAACAGACAGACACACACACACACACCCCGACACGTCAAACTTAAAACTTATTATTATTATAACACCCCGCCGTTTTTTGCGTCGGGGGTTAAAAACTATTGCAACTAAAAAAAGAAAAGTTAAATCTTTAAACCTTTGCCAAAAATATCCACCTCACTCATCATCATCATCTTCCTGCCCTTATCCCATGTTACTTGGGGTCGGCGCAACACGTTTTCTTCTTCCATTCTCCCCTGTCAACCGTCACGCTATCATTCACTCCCTTCTCTTTCATATCATTCCTCACACAATCCATCCATCTTTTCTTCGGCCTTCCTCTCCCTCTCCATCCATCAACATGTATATTCATCACTCTTTTAGTAACATGCGTTTCGTCCCTTCTCATCACAATATGCCCATACCAAGCCAAACGATTTCCTTTCAACTTTTCTGTCATTGGCGCCACTTTCAAACTTCCTCTTAAATACTCATTTCTCATTGATGATTATTAAATATACTTACGGGGTGAATTTTCCAAGTGGTCGTGGATGGCCAAATTCTAAACTATGAGGAATAGCGAAAAGTAGGTAAGTACTCAAAGGAGTCGCGGGCTCGATTTTGATGAAAACTAAAACTGCATCATTGGATTTTTGAAAAATCAATATTTCTAGCCAGGAATCGCCCCGTTGATTTTGAAAAAAAAAAAAACACACTGTATTATTACACCATTCGATAGTGTCCCTAATAAGGATCAAATTCTGGGAAGTAATGATATACGGCAAACTTAAGGAAAATGTTGAATTTTAATAAACTTCTTCTTATTTTAAAGTATTCATACCTACATTACGTACCTTGTTCGAAATGATGCTCAATATTTTTATTAACACACCCGCAGCGCAGTCCCCTTCATTCAAATTTCTATTACTATCTTTAGAAGATATTCTAAAGGAATCAATAATATTGTAATGCTGAATGCAGTACAATCCCTGAGACGTCGAATCCAGCTATGTATAGTTAAGGTTTAATAGGTCTGTGGATGGGTGACCATCCTTACATACCGAGACCCCTCTATGTCTTAGAAAGCACGCTAAGCCGTTGGTCCCCGCTGTCATTCCTGGATCTTTGACAGTAGTTACGGGTAGTCAGAAGCTCGAAGGTCTGACAACCAGTCTTACCAAGGGGTATCGTATTACCCAGTAAGTGGGTTGTGGAGGTCAGATAGGCAGTCGCTCCATGTAAAATACTGGTATTCAGTTGCATCCGGTTAGACTGGAAGACGACCCCAACATAGTTGGGAAAAGGTTAGGCCGATGATGATGAGATAGGTAACATAAGAGAAATAAAAAAAAGTATTTTGTTAAAAATGAGCTCTTTCCTTTAGTTTGCCGTATTTCATTACTTCCCAGAATTCGATCCTTATTAGCGACACTATCGAATGGTGCAATAATACAGTGTGTTTTTTTTTTTTCAAAATCAACAGGTTCGATTCCTGGCTAGAAATATTGATTTTTCAAAAATCCAATGATGGAGTTTTAGGTTTCATCAAAATCGAGCCCGCGACTTCTTTGAGTACTTTTCGCTATTCCTTATAGTTTCGGATTTGGCCATCCACGCCCACTTGAAAAATTCACCCTGTATACGATTAAGCCACCTCACTCATTGATGATATATTAAATATATACGATTATATAGCATATATCATATATCGGAGATTAGTTTCTACCAAAGATAATGTCAAAAAGCTGTAAGATTTGCTTAAAATCTTAATAAATAACCCATGCGGGCATAAAAAGTCGCATTAGCCCAATGGAAGATTGAGTGACTTAGTGCTTTGGGGAGATTATCTATAGGGTTAAGGTCGGGTGGGTACTTGGAGGTATTGTAACGCGCTACCACCTAATCTAGTCGACCTATGTAGTTGAGTTTATGCGTAGACAGGTGGGTACTTTCAAATAAAAATAAAGGGTATTTAGATAGGTACGTCTTATCAAAGCGGACTAATGAGTTACCATGATTCTCGAAGAAATCTTCTTCCATTTCTATAAGAGCTCTTTTCACATTCGCTTTTAAACCTTTGGGCGGTTCATTTGTAACTTTAACAGAATTCTGCAATACAGATACAGGAAATTTGGGAGTAGGCATTGAACTTAGAAAGAGGCGGAATTCCGGTTGAGGCATGCCTGAGTCAGAACTGAAGTTAGCTACTATTACTTCTAGAGCCAGCATCCATGAAGCAGCTAAGTGGCAATTCTGAAAATAATTAACAGTAGGTAATAAGTAGATAACTGATCATGATTTTATTTATCTAGATACCCAATTTTCCCAATGAATTGGGAATCGGTTCTCCGTACCTGTAAGAAGACCCAATCGCCTTTGGGTTTAGCACCGTATATCATCTTCTCAGCGACAGGCCCTTGTCCCTGACCTAGCGAGATGGAATGCACACGATCTCGCATGCCCATCTCTGTTGCAAACTTCTGGAAAGCTCCGAAAGGATCCGAACCGGTGCTTAATACGAAGACGAGTGGGGTTGTTTCCGTTGTATCCGCATATCTAGAACAAAGTTAAGAAACAGAGATCCTTCAATTTTTTAATAGTCTGATAACTTCTGGAGAATAAAATTGATAGTTTGACATATTATTTTTTAAGTACTTATACAAAATCTGGGCTCCACTGTACTTCCTCACCCGTTTATTTGAAGCAGTTGTAACTTGTCGTATGTACCCACAGTCGTTTTCCGATTACACTACACACTAAACCAACATAATATACAAAAATAACACATTTGTAATGACAACTTAGGATGCAAGAGCGAGCGAAGCGAGCTCGGGACTTGGGGCACCCCGACTCGGACGGGTTAGGTTAGAAGGGGATGGCGGGGTCTAGTGAGCGAGCGCAGCGAGCGAACAAACCCCGCCATCCCCTTCGTGGTTATTCTTTTTTAGACCATAGAGCCCCGCGAAGCGGGGCTCCTACTACGCCTTTTAAGCAACTTTTAAGTGTTTTGAGGTTAGGTTACAAAAAACATTGGGAATTTTTTTCTCAGCCACTATGGTTTTGCGAACTTTTCGGTTTTAAAATTTACACTAAAGAGGGTCTATTCTATCTAAAAAAAGTAGCTACTATAAAAATCGCTTGTTTTCAGAAAAAAAAACTGTGGGAGTTTTTTTCTCGGCCCCTATGGTTTTTCACAATTTGCGGTTTTCAAATTACAATAAAAAGGGTCTATTCTATCCAAAAAAAAAAATTCCTACTATCAAAATGCGCCGGGTGAGGAACTACAGTGGTTCCAAAATCTGTCAAACTGCAATATTTATTACTCAGATAAAACTGGCTTATGTTTAACTTATCACCAGATAAAGTAAAATATAACATTTTTGTGCTAAATATAGTAAATGATCACCAAAATTAAAAACCCCATTTTTAACCGACGAAAAAAAAACGGAGGAGGTTCTCAAGTCGACGCGTATATTTTTTTTTATGTTAAAATACTTGGGTAAAGGTCATTGTGTAATTTTATAATTAATGGTAATTTTATAGGTACACATCAATGGTAAAGTTATTTTTATTCTCATTTGCTCGCCTTTGCATTAAACGGGTTGGTTTAGGATGGACATAGGATGCTATGTCCATCCTAAACCAACCCGTTTAAAACGAAAAAAACCGTTTTTCGATTTAAAACTGTTGGTGTTGATGACTATGTTTTTTTATAACTGCCTACATTTTCTTGATTTTATCGAGGTAGGGATATGACGGAGTACCTACAGATGTGAAACAGCCAATGCCGTTTTAAACCCCAAATAAATCGTTTTAAACGGTTGAAAACTCGCCTACACAAAATAAAAGAACTGTGTTTTACACTTCATTGTGGGCAATTTTTGGTCACCTCCTGATGGCATGTTTCGTTTTAATTAGTTCATAGAAAATCAATAGAAAGTACCTACCTACATTACCTACTACACTAAAACTTAAGTATGTAGGTATACCTACCTATACTTATTTATTATAATATTATATTACACACACTAGATTAGAAGACATCATTAATTATTTTTGAAAAACTAAATGGGGGTAAACGGAGCCGGTCGAAACCCAACAAGGTTTTGAAAAGGCAGGATCCAGAGAAGGACACGTGCGACAAGGATGGTTTCATCAAAGTGGAGAAGAAGAAGAAGAAACCTCCTTGTCGGAACCAGTGCGGCACCGCGCTGGCAGGACCCAACATGCTGCTGCGTCCAGCAATCCCGACGACGCAGCTGTACGTGTCCAGACTGCACCACTCCACGGTTGAGGAGATCGTGGAGTACTTACGTGTGAAGACCAACTGGACTTTGAGGGTCGAGAAGTTGGAGGCGCGTCACAACACGAACTTCAAGTCGTTCGTGGTGCGTGTTCCGACACACCATCTCGAGAAGTTCTTCAAAGAAGAGTTCTGGCCGAAGGGTGTTGTGTACCGCCGGTTTCGTGGCCGGCTACATGACACCAGTCAGCGAAACACGACGCCGTCACTTCGTGTTTAGTTAGTTAGCTTGTAATTATAATGATGTATTTATTTATAGTATTTTTAAGTTATATTAATATTGTATTTTATGTGTTTCCTATGGGCCTTGATGCCTGAAATAAATGGATAAATAAAATAAATAAATAAATTAACACAATAATGACATCTGTTTTACTTGCGCATGAAAGAGACAACGTTATGTGTTCAAGGCCGTCGCACCGGTGCCGTGTTGCCGCGCCCGCCGGCGGCCGGCGGCCGCGCGCGTCAATTTATGTTGCATATGTGTGTGTTGGGTAGGCGAGCTGGCGACGCTGCGTCGAGTCACGAGTGACGACGTCAACGAGTGCGAGAGGAGTTTGGTTTTAAACCGAATCAAATTGATTATTTATATCGTTTGAAAACATTGAAAAAAATGTTTATTTACCAACACAGAGTTTTTAACTTATCAATTGAGTTTTTATAACTTAGGTAATACCTACGCTTGGTCGGACGGACCAACTAGAACTAAACCCGCTAAGTATATCTACTCGCTAGCTCGCCTACCAATTTACCTATAAGTTCCTTGTCGCCTACCCTACACACAGATGCACATAAAACTGTCAAGACATAACGTTGTCTCTTTCATGCGCAAGTTAAACGGACGGCATTGTGTTAATGATGTCTTCTAATCTAGTGTGTGTAATATAATAAATAAGTATATGTAGGTGTACCGACAAACTTACTTAAGATTTCGTGTAGTAGGTAATGTAGGTCGGTTTCACCCGCATAAGTCTCGATCCCGTGGGAATATCGGGATAAGTATCCTGTCTTTTCCCGGGACTCGGAACTATCTCTATACCAAATTTCATCTAAATCGGTTCAGCGGTTTAGGTGTGAAAAGGCAACATACAGACAGACAGACCGACAGACAGAGTTACTTTCGAATTTATAATATAATATTAGTATGGATATATACGACCTCTCGCGTCCGGCCCTGGTTCAAGCCATGGTCCGGGGCGAGAGGGAGTGGGAGGCGGTCACCTCCTTCTGCGAAGCAGTCATGCTAGCGAAGGAGGTGGCGGAACGGCTGAGGGAGAGAGCCTCACACCCAGCCGCCGCGGGAGACGCTCCGGGCGTCGGGAGCCGCGTGACGACTCCCGGCCACCGTAGGCGCGGGCCTGCGGACGGAGAGTAATGGGTAGCTCACCGTCCGATCAGGACCAGGCCCGTGCCGGACGGCGCGGCGCGTACGTGTTCCACGCGCGCCTCAAAGAGATGTAAGCATAAAGGAAGGGGCCTGCCAGGGCCGAAGCCTGCCGGGGGTGCGGGATTGTCCGAAAGGGTTACCGCTACCCCGGAACATAAAGGGCTAAGGAAGGAACACGGATGGGTTTTAGTCAGTAAGAGTCTGACACTCCCTTCGCTCCACCCAGAGCGGGAGGGGTCATTTGATGATTTCCCATCCATAAAAAAAAAAAGGTAATGTAGGTAGGTACTTCCTATTGATTTTCTATAAACTAAGTAATTAAAACTAAACATGACGTCAGGTGACCAAAAATTGCCAACAATTAAGTGTAAAACACAGTTCTTTTATTTTTGTAGACGAGTTTTCAACCGTTTAAAACGATTTTGGGGTTTAAAACGGCAACATTTGGGTTGTTTTACATCTATAGTCAGAATTACGGGTGTATTGTTGCAGAAATAAATATTTTATATAATATGAAAGGAATTTACGAGCAATGTACTTGAATGTACCTTTAATGAAATTCAATGTACTTACCTCCAAGAAACAAGAACAATTATAATAATAAAGTGAGCCGCAGTTCTGAGAGTCAGAATGACTGGTGAATAGTAATAATGAATGTAATCGATATCTTATGGTTACCAGAGGAATGTACCTTCAACGTAACTCATAAATATAATATGAAAATATAATGATTTGACTTCCCCTCAACAGCAAATAGCTGTTGGAAGAATAGCGGGCGTCTATAACTGACAAAACTTTAGGGTTTTGGATTTGTGAACAGCGTTGAGAAGACTCCTGCGATAACAATGATTAATGTTCGATACGATACGGAAGCATATCGAGTGTGTGTGAATAAGGGGGCAGGTCCGGTCCAAACGTTAAATGGTATCGATCTAGCAACACTGAGTAAAAATTTTATTTTCCCTTTTGGCAACTGAGCCAATGTCAACTACCTAACCATTGAGATAGGGTGTTAAAGTTAAAACCTCGGAACAATAACTAAAGCATGTCGTGAGGTTAAAACCCATCTGAAAGACTTGTACAGCTTGGCAAAAAAGAGTCTGACGCGGTGACAGTTGGAACTAAAAATCGTTAATTGTGGCAAGATTGCTTTAGTTGTCAACTGTTAGTACATTCTATGTTAACAGTTCGTATATCGTCGTTTTTCATAGATTTCTAAAAATTATCAACTTTCGTTGCATAATTAACTAAATGAATAAAACTATTCGTAGTAGTGGCAGAGCAGTGATTTACCACGTCTTTTCGTGGTGTTTGGCCGAATCTCAAGCGGGACAAGTTTTGTCTGATATCGAGAATGTTTATCAAAGAACTGCCGATACGACAGGTATTTATGTACCATAAATAAGTCACTGTTCCTTAAATAAGTTTTTATAAATGTTTTGAATGCGAAGTTTTGTTAGTATCCAGATTTAAGTAACTTTTAGTCTTGTTTACAGAAATTGAAAATTGAGGTTATGTTTTGAAGTTTGACAAATCTCGTATACGCTAACCTCCATGATTGGATACTTGAAAATAATGAACATGGAATTAATAAAATACAGTTCCCTATTGAATTAATATGTGGAATTGCAAAGCATAAAATTGCTTCAGTAAATGTTGGGTCCATTGATATAAAGGTATGTAGCCTACTTTATTTATGCATATTTAATGTTGCTATGTAAAAACCATAGTTAATGTTTAATTATTTTTTATAGGTGGCTGTTGAACGAGCATTTTCAAACATTACTGCCGAAGACTGGAAAAATTCATGCAAGCATGTAATGAAAATAGAAAAAGAATATTATGGCAGAGGTGTGACTATGTATGAACAGATAGAATGTTTGGTAATAAATCTCAGAGATGACAGTAGCAGCAACAGTGATTTATCAGAATTAGAATTTGCTAGTGATTCTGAAGTTGCAGGAAGCTCTAGACAAAATGTGAGCTTTTCTGGCATTGAATATTTAGATGAAAGTATTTTCGTTTCGTCTGATTGAATGTTTTGTATTAAAATAAAACTTCAAAAAAAACGTGTTCTTTCATTATCCCTGTAAACAAACTACTGTCGTCAATTCCTAAAAATCCCACTGTTAGACTGCTCTTAGGGGCATGATTATCTGTCTGTGGGTACCTACTGCACCGCTTTCGTGACATTGAAGCCTTCCATGGTGTTTGCGAAGTGTCCAAGGGACTGAACCGTACCTGCCCCCTTATTCACAAACACTCGATATGCTTCCGTATCGTATCGAACATTTAATCATTGTTATCGTAGGAGTCTTCTCAATGCTGTTCACAAGTCCAAAACCCGAAAATTTTGTCAGTTTAAATCAAATAGACGCCCGCTATTCTTTCAACAGCTATTTGCTGTTGAGGGGAAGTCAAATCAGGTTATCGAAATGTTAGGTTTTCGATGCGATAGCCTGTCGTATGGTTTTGAATCAGGGCTCAGGGATTGGGATCATATCCCCAAAAATAACAAGTATCAAAAACTGTTGAGTCGTAGTATTTCGGGTTGCCACAGGTGCGATACTGGCGACCTCATTTATTCCACACTCTTTTTTGCCAAGCTGTATCTACGGTCATGAAAAAAAAGTTTAAAAAAAAGCAACTACTATGGGTGCATTCCGAGTTAGGACTGTAATCGATATTATCGATTTGACACGCTCAAATCGATTATATTGATTACATTCCTAACTCGGAACGTGGCATAACAGTCAAACGTCATCTGTCATATTGCGCGTTCCCGTTCGTTCGTATTGTTCGCCATCGTCAACGTCATTAACGTCAATTCGTCGTCAGTACTACTTGGTCTGTATTCTGTTCGTTTGTAGGTTTGTAGTTCGTTCGTAGCGGAGGGAGATCACTTTATTTTTCTCTTGCTTGTTGCCTCTCGTACAGTTTGGTGGTCTAGTCTCACTCATCTGTCATTGATTACCTACTACTTGTTGGTAGGTACTTGTTGTTGACACGAAGCGTGTGTATCTAATAAAATAATACTTAGCAAGAATTAAATTTAACAGCTATCAGAACTTGCCTAATCTCAGTAGACTGTGGAAAATATGGCTGCAGCAGTTGATTCTGTTAGGGTGTTTAACAAATTTACGTTGAACAATGGAAGTGAGATGCCTGCTGTGGGTAGTAAGTACAATTTTTGAACTTAATAAAACACCTTCAAATTGTAAGGCATTTATGCTATAATTTGACCCCATTTACAGTGTGTCTACACCTAGCAGCCTCCAAGCCATAACAGAGCGCGAGAGGTTCCAAGGATTAGTTCTAGATTTGCTGTTGTTTTGTCCATCTAAATGTTTATTCGAATTACCCCCAAAACCAAGTTTTCTAATAATTAGAAATGAAAATTAAAATAAACATTTCTGGTTAAAGTAGACAAAATATGATAGATGTATAATATGATGAACATTAAAGGGAACACATGGCTAAGATACTATAATATTTTATCTTAAGATACAATATCGCTTGCCATACAATTCAATGGACCACATTACACACAACGAAGATAATATTTATTTGATATTCCATTGAATTGTATGGCGAGCGATATTGTATCTTAAGATAAAATATTATAGTATCTTAGCCATGTGTGCCCAGTATGGGTATTATATATGTTAAAACACTCATCTATTACAATGTTTTTTGTTTGTTTTGTTTCGGGATCGATTCCCACCCAGGACAAATGTTTGTGTGATGAGCACAATCATTTGTTCTGTGTCTGGGTATAATTTATCAATAATATGTATGTATTTAGAAATACATAAGTATGTTTATCAGTTGTCTAGTACCCATAACTCAAGCTTTGCTTAGCTTGGGACTAGATGGTGTTGTGTGATAGTTATGGAATATTATTATTATTACTCTTATGTCCGTTATGTTAAGATATCCTGATTGATTTCCAATGGTTAAAAGAATATATAATAATCTACCAAAATCGTATAGGGAACTGCTAATCCATCATTTTAAAACAGCTTTATTCAAATGACATAATGTTATTATGTAGACAAATTGTTTTACCTATTCTGTGAATGAGTCTAAACTTTAAAGATTACACTACACAGAGATACACTAAGATTACACTTTTTACTATTGTAATTTGATAAATGATTGACATTCTTTTTTAGTTTTAACCAATTGTTTAAAATCTGGAAAGTACTACAATTCTTGTAAGTAAATTTAATTTCACTTCATTTCTGGCTATAGGTTTTGTTTTGGGCCAATATTTAAGAAATGAAGCACTATAGAAAATAGTTTTATATTAAAACAAGAAGCACAAAAGTAGAACTAAAGTTTGAGACTAATCTGAGGACTATCAGGTAGTCTGCTGGCTGATTGTCGACATCAAAAGTATTTACTGCAAGAAATGACACGGAACTAACTAAAGTTCGGATGAGAATGGATGGAAAAAATCTTGAACTAATCCCTGGAACCTCCTGCATTCTGTTATGGCTTCTGGGCCGTTGGTTGTAGGCACCCCAATTTACTATATGCTATTCAAACAGCTCCAGCGCAAGTTCTGCATTTTGCAAATGTTTTTCTGTCATCTTGATGTGTGCTAAGTGTTCAGGAGAACACTAAAGTAAAAAAAAAAAACTATTATTTCTTTGTAAAGAAGACTGGTCAAAATTGACCCAAAATTTTCGTAACTCCCGGCGCTAAAGAAATGTATCTCAGTTTATGCATTATCATGAGTAAAAAATAACTGCATATTTTTTTTATTTAATTTCTATGGCTATCATGTAAATATTGCTAATTTTTTTTTTAAAGGTGTCCAATTTTTTTTCGTTTAAAGTTGCAAATAAATGTTTAGATTTAGCTATTATGAATAAATGTGATGTTTTAAACATTTTAGATCGGGAGAACATAATCACTTTTATCTTTATCTTATACTTATTTTTTTAATTAAACATGCATGCATGCGTGAACTTAGTACCATGCGTTTAAAAATAGTGACGAAATAACTTATAAAAACTACAGAAATCAGAAAACTAGTAAATAAAATAGAAAACAACAAAAATGGCATTATCCGATTTTATTGATTTCCAATATCTAATATAGTCAGTATTATGAAGTCAAAGACAAATAAAAGGAAGACCATGAATTTTAACATTTGATGTGAAATTTTGTTCAGAAAAATGAAAAGCTGACATTGCCGTAAGGACATACAACTGACATTATCATAAGTAAAATGTTAAAATTCATCATCTTCCTTTTATTTTTGACACTATGTTATTTGGCAAAAAATAATCCTTATGATGAAGCCTTTCGATCGGTATGATAAAGCTACAGGGTGAATATTTTTCTCGTGTAACAGGTTCTGTTCCCGGTTCAACCATGTAATTATTTAAATATCTATGAATGCAGTTTAAATTCTTTTTTAAATTCAAATAATGTCTTCTTTCAGTAAAATGTTCCATCTACAATATTCAAGGTACTTTCCCTCCATGTGGCATATCCGTGGGACGCCCTGTATAGCATTATTACAATGATAGTCACGATTTTGGGTAATGGTGACTACCAATTATTAATATACTAAAAATATATTAAAATATGAGATAACTTTTTTTTTCGCCGGGCCTGGGTAAATTTTGTATGGGCCGTGACCCGTCTTCTTAGGCCTTTCAAGTTTAAAGCTAGTCTTTTGCCTTTGGCGTTACAATATAAACCTAGTGTTTTATTACAAATGCTACGCTATTAGAACACCTACATTCTTTCAGATAATATGATATGTAGAAATACCAATGTGTTGCAGGGTTATGCAACTAACATGACACAAAACTATCTACCTACCATGTGAATATGGTTGTAATAACCGATCGCAGATTAAAATGTGGGAAGAAAAACATGATTTCTGGTTTTGCTCTGAAACGGAGTAACTTATGGCATGCTATTACTCAAACATTAGAGCGACTACATCCCAAGAAAATCACTAGAATATTTTCTTTGACAATATTGTTACAGTAGATACTTATTGGAACCAAGTTCGTACTCATGCAAATCTGACATATTATTTAGGGCGTGGAAACACCTTTACCTGATGTATTATTTATGGTGAATATATTTTTGTAGTGGGAACTTTCCGTGTTCACGATCCAGATGAAGTTATGCAAGTAGTAGACAATGCTCTTTCAGCAGGATATCGCATGTTTGGTAAGTGTTACTACATGTCTGGTTAATACCAGGGTATTCACTGAGAAACAAACGCTGAGCAACATTGATTCCACAAACATTAACAAATAATTCAGCAACTATTTTGAGCAATTGTTTCCCAACTTTGTTTCCAATGAATATGCAGCTTAAAAAAACATTGCACCTTTTGGACCTCATCAAACCTGTCATTACCAAAGCATCACTGTGATGGTGATCACTGAAATGAAGGCATCAAGTTATTGATTACCCTCAATAGCCATCCATGCATCACTCAGTAAAGTGAAGTAGTAAAACATAGCATAGCAGTTTCAATTTTATCCTATAGGAACTACTGCATGTGCCTAAATGAAAAGTATCCTATGTAGTCCACTTAACAAAGGAGTTGTAGAGTGCGTGAGCTGGGCCTGGAATTTTAATTTTAAGATTTTTGCTATTGTGTTTTGTTTTGTATAAAAAACTTTACTTTTTGGCTCCATAAGTATACATGACTAGCTTCTGCCCGCGACTTCGTCCGCGTGAAATTTCAACCTGCCCCCATTCACCCTCTTAGGGGTGGAATTTCGAAAAACTCTTAGAACACATCCTTCAAACTTCTTGTTTCTAGGACCAGCTGTTTAGGCTGTGCGTTGATATATCAGTCAGTCAGGAGTTCGCATTTTATATATTAATAGCATTTTGCCTGCGTGTATTGCGTACTTTCCTCTAAATATTTCGAAAATGTATAATTTTATGATCTTTATCATTTATTTAGATAAACAAGTATTCGGGCCAATTTTTAAGTCTATAGATCAAAGGAATCTGATTTTTCAAATAAACTGTTTCCCTGCTTTTCACCCCCACAGGGGTGGAATTTTGAAATATCGTTTGGGATGTGTTCATTACTTGACTCGAAGATTTATTTATAATATACCAATTTTCGACTTAATCAAGCCACGGAGTAAAATCCTCCCCTGTAAAATTAACTACCCCTTTTCACCCCGTTAGGGCTAGATTTTCCAAAAACCCTGATACACGTTATTCTTTATTTTTGGTCTGAAGTATAAATACTGAGTTTCGGGTTAATTGGACCGCGCCTTAAAATTCTTCCATGCAAATGTTGACACCTCCCCAATCTTCCTTTTGGGGGTAGTTTAGAAAAACAAAAAATGCGAAACTTCATAATTTACTTAGATAAGTATTCGTGCCGAGTTTCAAGTTTATTAATACAAGGAATAAGATTTTTCATACAAACAAAAACCCCCGTCCGTGGGGTCGCTACTGCCCAACTGCTCGCCACATGCTGCCCTGCGGGTTTCTGTATCTCTCTTGGTCTGGCTCCTCACCCTAGACCTGTTCCGGTAAAGTAAACCCTTCCGGCACAGGCCTAGAGTTCTGAGTGCGCAAACCCCATCGACGTCAACGTACAGATACGAAGGTTGAGTTATATTATTATTGCCATCAGTTAACAGTTGAGGTGACAAAAAGTAACAAACACACACCTGGATGTTTAAATGTTAGGTGTAGAGAGGTTTATGATGTAGATCATAGGATCTTCTAATAAATCCCTGCAGTGCCTTCCGCTGGTGTGTGTTGACCCTAACTTACATTTAAAAGTGGCCTAGACTCGGTTACTATCAATGGTCTGCCAAATAAAAGTTGAAACAAAGGGTCAACATTGTTTCTTTGGCTTTGATAAGTGTTACCATGCTGGATTGCTGTATAATTACCGCGCATTTTATTCAAATTATATAGATACTGCTGCCGTCTACCGCAATGAATCACACTTGAAGGAAGCCTTCCAAAGATTGCTCCCACGACATGACTTGGACCGTGATGATATTTTCATTACAACAAAACTCTGTAAGTGCTGTTGTACAATGTAGGTATTTACAATAAGTTATTTAAAAGAAGATTTTAGAAGCAATCTATACAAAGTAGTACCAAAACAATAGTAATAGGTATTTGATTTTTGATAATTTCCATCTTGCTTGCACACAACAGATATTACACATACTGAGTGGAGCAGTGTTACAATGTGGTCTATTGTTCTATTAAATTCATACCAATACTTTTACCGGTAGTTTTTCAATTAGTAGGTAATAAGCTTATAATTTATTTTTTAATGATTAAGTGAGATGGTTGTTGAATAGGCTGTGAAGCTTAGTTCCTTTATTTTTACATGTCCTTAAATAATTTTATAATTACAGCACCTGCTGATCATGGCAAGCCAGATGTTATCAAGCGAGCCTACACTGCTTCACTGATGAATTTGGGGTTGGAATATGCAGACTTGTATTTAATCCATTTCCCTGGGACACGGAAAATTGCTAACGATAATAAAAAAAATACTGAGCTTCGTCACGCGACATGGGAAAGCATGGTTCGACTATATGATGAGGGCCTTGTCAATGCCATTGGTGTATCCAATTTCAACAATTATCACCTAGAGCTGCTTATGAAAAGGAATCATGGTGTAGTTCCAGCTGTAAATCAGGTAGATATACTTTATTTTATATCAATACTATATACCATAATATAACAACTGATCATTTTTTAATGTCTTTTTTTTTACAAAGGTGGAATGGCACCCCTTCTACTATCAAATGGAATTACTGGAGTATTGTAAGGCAAATGATATATTAATACAAGCATATTGTTCACTTGGAGGAAAATCTGTGCATGATGATGAGCTACTAAAGCATCCCTCAGTTACAAAAATAGCCCAAAGTCTCGGCGTCACCAATGCTCAAGTTTTGTTAAGATGGGCACTACAGCAAGATATTGCTATCATACCTAAGTCAACAAACCCCTCGCATATGAAAGATAATATTTCTCTGAAATTCGAAATTTCTCCTGAAGATATGAGGATACTTAGCAAGCTTTCAGAAAACAAAGTTAAGTATGCATGGGATCCCAGCACCGTTGTTTAACATACACGTCCTAGACGCACCAAATCAAAAAAAGGTGCTAAGAAGAAGCACAAATAAGTTGCAACTGTAAAAAAAATAGACTTGATTTAATTTAAATGTCACGGTTGCGGGATGTGACAGAGTGTCGATTGTATGTGCGTTTATGTTGTGTACAGGTGGTGGCGTTAGTTTGAACAATTGATTTCATACCGGCTGAATATCATAACAATAATTATAGTTTTTCCTTAAAGAGATCTGAGCCTCAGCTGCTCCAATAGTGGGGCATTCAAAAATTGTAAAAAAATACGTAAAAGAAGGGATTTCATACCGAGCTAGAACCCAATTCGGCAATTTTTAGGATCATCTTCAACCCAAAAAAAAAAATATTTTGAAAGGACTCTGATATAAAGACGTGATATGAGGAATTTCAAATTTCTATAGAAAACTTTTTTTTCTCATAACTCGTCTTTAAATCAGTATCAATTTAACTGTTAGCAACAATACGAATTGCCGTCAGCTGAATGTCTGTGGCAAAAGATCATAAGTTCGTTTTTCAAATTGTCAAAGAGACTTTCAACGCTCAAATAAATGCTGTAACTTTGAATTCCCCCTTTGATGCAGCGACTGATTCTCATTTTGATGATTATGGAATCATAAACAACTACTAGAAATCGGTATAAAATATGTACATCGCAAAACTCGCGCAGTACCTCCCGTTCCAAATACAACATATTATGGTTCTAGGACAATCTAGGGTGTTTTAAAAACGGCCTCGTTTTTAAAACAGCCTGGTTTGTTCTAGAATAAAAATATTTTAGTGAAAATAAGTTAACATAGTGGATACAAATCAGAAGGAACTGTGCATTTTATCATTTTCAACGATAAAGGAGTGGTGCGTCACAACAAGTTACAATATGTTGAGTAAACATATAAGAACATTTCAAGTTACTTGTTGATGTTAGTTACTTAGCTTCTGCCCTCGATTTCGTCCGCGTGAAATTTCTTGTTATAACATTTCTCAGTAGTGAAGGAATCTTCAGAATCGGATCAGTACGGTATATCAGAAAATTACCCCCTACATACAAACTCAAGTTTTACTTCTTTATAATATTAGTATAGATTTTAGTGTATTGTAGTGTGTTGCAGTGGAGATTGCTTTAAATGTTACAGTGCATTGTAAACAAAGGCAATGCTGACTATCATATACTTAGTTATACAGTGTTACCTATAAGATAGTTGTACCTATTTGGTGATATTTGGTGATAATAACAAGACTTGTGAGCTGTACTGGGATTAGAAAGGTGATATTATAAAAATGGGGCGGGTTGGGTTAACAGTAGCCCTTATCGTTATTTATTTTGATAGTATTAGATGACTATCACTTCGCCGCGACTTTGTACGAGTGCATTTCATATTCTCCCTTACAAAATTTAACACCCGCTCCACCCACGTTAAAAGGTATTTTATGAAAATTTATGATTAAGCTCTAACTCTAGCTTTTGCAAAGCGGCTTCGCCCGAGGGAAATTGAAATAAGTAAATAAAATACCTAATATGAAAAATCGTATTCCTTTGATCTAAAATCTTGGCCCGAATACTTACAAATATTAATAAATAGGTAATTAAGATCGTATTCGGCAACTACTTTTTATAGGGGTGGAAGGGGTGTTGGAATTTGTAGGAGAAAATACGTAATGCACACGAACGAAGTCGTAGGGGAAGTTCTAGTCTGTCTATAAAATAAAAATCATAAAATATTTTCCTCTTATTATAGGGCGACTAAGGAAGAAGTAGATTTCGAGTTCGTGCCCTAAATGTGACTTGTGTACGTGTACCCAATCCTAGCTCAGAATGTACGAGTGTTACAAAGTGAGATCATTCCAGAGAATTAAACCAAGATAATCTCATGCCGATAGCGGCTTGTTTCACAATTCTGTCTTGTGCGGATTTGGCCTAAATGTGGTTTTGTGTCCCATACTGGCACTTTATGTGCGAGCGAGTGTCTATTACAAAGTAGGGCCAACCAGAGAATGAATAAATGAAGTTAATCTAATGCAGATTGCGGCTTGTTTGACAATTCTGTCTGCATGGGCGACTGAAGTCGTAGATTATTAGTATTTTACGAGTATTTTTCAATTGTGTAGCCCATCTTAACACTAACGTCCCTACTCGATGCAGTAGGGACATCTTAGGGTAGGTAAGATTAAGATATTGTAATTTGTGTTGTAAACTACGAGGGTATGGCTTATTTATAAGGTGTTTTCGATATCACTTTTCTTTTGCTCTCTTTAATTATGGATGGACCACTAATGAATGAGCTTATAAAAATTAGGGAGGTGCACGTGTCTCACGTACTGACTGAGGTTTAAATATTTTCTAAAAAATTCGTAAGTCTACAGGCGACGCTTACATTATTTTGTAGCTTCAGATGATAATGATGTTAGAAATTATAAGCGTGCGCGCTATAGAATATTGCATTTTTTGTTACTTATATTATATATTTTTATGTTATATCATAATTTAGTTATAACTTAATCTTATGGCACAATTATTTGCGCAAGCGATTGTTTGATTTTGCGATTTAAGTTTGATTTGGCGTTGTATGCGACTTGATACTGATGCACCGTGCTTTTGAGAAACCATAGAACTAGGTGCTGTGTAAGACTATTTTGTCATGTTTGTTTAGGAGATGTTGCTAATGTAAGATGCTTATTATATTAAGTAATTCGAAGAACAAAGCTAACGAGTACACACTAGAAGTTTTCCTTGCCAATACAAAATACAATTAACCAGCACTAATAGTTTTTTTTTTGTTTGTATATAATTATTATCTTTACTAAAGTAAATGAGGTGTTTTGCCAAATACTTATTGTTATTGAAGTCCAAATTTTATAAATGTCTATATTGTCCTTTATAAGATGTTGTGATAAACTCACCGCTATTTGTTCAAAACAAAGCGGTGCGGTATCGAATATTCTATATATATAGATATATATACAGGGTATCCGGTGATTAATGGATAACCTCTTTAGGGTCCATTGTAGGTACTTATCATTATGAACAACTGTTACTATGGGATCTAACCTGAAATGGCGAAAAAAAGAATCGGCAGTTTCCTAAATTTTGACGAGTTATGCGAACATAAATGTATTGATTGGAAAAGCTGATTTTTTTTTCGCGATTTCATGTTTGGTCCCGGAGTAAAAGTTGTTCATAATAATAAGTACAATGACCCCTTAAGAGGTTTTCCATTAATTACCGGACATCCTGTATATATAGAGAGATATACAGGACGATATTTTTATCACTATCCAAATTTTTACAGAATGTTCTATCCATGTATATGAACAACTTTCACTATGCGAGCAACTCTGAAATCACGAAAAAAAAAATCTGCTGTTTAATACAAAAGTTCAATACCTACTTGACCAAAATGTATGAAACAGCTGGTTTTTTTTTTGCGTGATTTCAGAGTTGACCCTATAGTGAAAGTTGTTCATATTTATGGGTAGAACATCCTGTAAAAATTTGGATGGTGTTAAAAAAATCTTCCTATAGGTATATACAGTATAGTTACTTAACTAGTTAATCTCGTTCTAAAAGGTACTAGATACCTAATATCATTGATGTACTAACTATGCATAAACCTGTGTTTTCTTAATAATAAATAAATGTATAAGATCGTTTTTCTATCTACTTTCATAGTTTTAACAATCCGTGTAGGTAAAGAAATAATTAAAACTAACAAAGAAAAAGTATACGTACAGGGTGTTCAGTTGAATGGTGGGACTTTCTATAAACACAGATCCTAGGCTGATGGAGACATATTCCGCTATTGCAAATACTAGTTTCTCCTCTTTAAGGCACTTAATAATCAATAATTTTTCAAATGAAGTCAGTTTATTGTCCCAATTTGTATCCGGGGGCGTTGAGTTATTTTTATCGACGTGGATGTCCTGGAAACACAAATGTTATGTAGGGAAAAGTAAAGAATATTTCCTTAAAATTTTGAGTCCTTTCGACATATTTCCGTAAGAACATTCGTTAGATTCCTAAATATAGATAAAATACAAAGCACTTAGGCATCTTCTGGGCACGCTCGTTCCATCATAGATTTCATCCATCGCTTTCCTTCAGGCGTGATCGAGGTCAAGAGCGGGCCAATTTAACAAAAAAAAAATTGCGTACGCTTCAATGCTTAACACACGAACGACACGCGTTAACGGCAAAGGCAACTGTACGCGACGGGTGTCGACGGCTGCCATCGACAACACGGCGCTCGTGTATTTTTTTTTTATTTGTAATAGGCTTGCTCTTGACTGTAGTCTAGGTCAAATGAGCACCGTTCTCAAATACACGAGTGGCACGTTGTCGACAGACGACGAGAGATACAGATGAATGATGACAAATGACGATAGCGCAAGCGAGCACCCGCGAGTGCAGCACCCTAGTTGCATAACACACTTTCAATCACAATCTAAATCATTTTGAAGGATATTGCTAATTCATTGCTTCATATGTTCGAAAAATTAGTCTGCTCAACAACGTAAATAACGCAATGAATGTTGTGGAACTGTCAAAATAAAAGCCATTGCTATTGTTAGTGTGTAAAGTGTGTTACGCAATTTCCCCGCTGTAGCGCTTATGTTCGAGCATCCGCTGCGGCCGCGCCTTCACGGGCGGATTTTGCTCGAGCATGCTCGTGCAGTAGCCGCTCTGTCCGCGCAAACCTTAAATAGAATTTCTTTGCCGACTGTAGGTCTATCTCAACCTTTTGAACGCCAGAGTATAAACGTATCGCCGTACCCCTGACGCCAGGCCACTTTAACAAAACAACACGCACACACACACTTAAAACAACAAATATCTCGATATTGGTGGTTTATTTATATTAGTTTCATGCAATACAATATAGACGGAAGCTTAAACTTTTAAATTATATAAATAAAAACACACAAAAGTAATTATTAAATTGTTTATTTCACAATATGGTGCGACCCGTGCGACATGTATTTTGTCATATATTTGTGACGTTGGCGTTCAGGGTAAGATTTCGTTTGTCACATATATGCGACAATGGCGTTCAAAAGGTTAAAGAAAATCACTTACCAAATTGAACTTTCCAAGTGTAATAGGAATTTTCTTTAGACAATCTTCAACTAGTCCCTCGAAATCTTCTTCAGTTTCATTTAGGTGATTAACGGCTAGCCACATTTGTTCAGTCAACGCTTCAATTGCAGGTTTCTTACGTGGCACCTGGTATTTTTGTTATTATATAGGGTGGACCTTAACCGCTGTAGCCATAGGAAATCGCTTAGAACTTAGAATATATTATTTACTATTTGAACCATTGATCTGAACTGCAGCTGCATCTCAAATTTTTGAGAAATGGTACAATCGGCTAGAAAAGCGTCAAGTCTAAGGACAGTCTCCTATGAACGTTTTCCTGTAGCTACAACGATTGAGGATGTATATCAGAACGTTCGGCCAGTCGAGATAGGGAGCTGGCTGCTACTCCAGTTTTTAGTGACGATTATGTGACGCTTAAAGATGCCAGTCAAAGAATTTGTGACGGAACAGTTCGAAAGTTAGAAGCATTTATTTATGGCCGAACGACCTGATATCAGGTCGTTCGGCCAACCTGAATCTCCATAACTGAGGACCTTAGAGAAACTGTTACTGAATAAAGATTTAGTGACGATTTGGTGACAAACAACCAATGCTTTACTTTTACTCGTAATGCCACCGGTTAAAAGTAAAATGAATTTTGCTTCCTGGAACATCAGGACGTTCGGCCAACGTAATCTCCATAACTGAGGACCTGAGAGAAACCGTTAATGAATAAAGATTTAGTGACGAGACTGAAACGAATTTTTATTGCTTTATTTTTTTTTGTGACGGCCCCTTTAAATAGTAAATTGAAAATTTAACATATATAACCTCAAAACATTGGGATTATCGATTCCTCCACAACGAAGAAGCCCAGAGAAACCGTTAATGAATAAAGATTTAGTGACGGCACTGAAACGAACTTTTAGTGTTTTATTTTTTTTTGTGACGGCCCCTTTATATAGTAAATTGAAAATTTAACATATATAACCTCAAAACATTGGGATTATCGATTCCTCCACAACGAAGAACCCCAGAGAAACCGTTAATCAATAAAGATTTAGTGACGGCACTGAAACGAACTTTTAGTGTTTTTTTTTTTTTTTGTGACGGCCCCTTTATATAGTAAATTGAAAATTTAACATATATAACCTCAAAACATTGGGATTATCGATTCCTCCACAACGAAGAAGCCCAGAGAAACCGTTAATCAATAAAGATTTAGTGACGGCACTGAAACGAACTTTTAGTGTTTTATTTTTTTTTGTGACGGCCCCTTTATATAGTAAATTGAAAATTTAACATAATATTATATATAACCTCAAAACATTGGGATTATCGATTCCTCCAAAACGAATAAGCCTAGAAGACTCGTAAAACCCCTGATGTGTTATAGGTTTTCAGTGCAATGGTGTCAGTATTTTTGTTGATTCACTATTCCGCAATATGGCGGATGGCGACTGAAATAGGGTGACCATGTATTCCAACGAAACAAGTATTTATCAAGTACTTAATTACCTACCCTACCTAAATAATGAAGCAACACACGTCGTAATATTAAATTATATAAGTACAAGCAACGTTGAGCTGATGCCTGCATACCAGTGTCCACTTGTGAGGTTTTGTTATATTACTTGAGTCTATTTTGGCTAAAAGCAAACGAAAGTGGAAAGGTGACTGACATTGGAGATTGGGAAATTTGACTAAGTACAAGAATACTTAAATAAATAGGTACACAAATTAAAAAATGCTTTATTTGTAATCAATCATCCAAAAATAGCGGTAGGTTGTTAGGTACATAATAATTTGTACTTTTTAGAATTACAGTTAAATTGGTTCACCACGAGAGAAATTTGACAGCTTCTTGTGTTTACTGCTAGGTGATTGACTTGAAACTTGTCAAATCGGATTTCTTTCGGTGGTGGCCCGACAATAATTTTAAGTATTTTTCAGCGCTATTTAAAAGGTCCATTAACCTTTTAAATAGCGCTGAAAAATACTATATTAATTTCCTTAAACCGTTCCTTTAGAGAATCGCGCCTGCGGAGATTATAATATATATGGCTCTTTTCTGCAGAATAAAAATAGAATCGGTGTAGTTATCTTACTGTGATTTATCTATAGAACTGTTATTTAATTGTAAAATGATTGTCGGGCCACCACCGAAAGAAATCCGATTTGACAAGTTTCAAGTCAATCACCTAGCAGTAAACACAAGAAGCTGTCAAATTTCTCTCGTGGTGAACCAATTTAACTGTAATTCTAAAAAGTACAAATTATTATGTACCTAAAAACCTACCGCTATTTTTGGATGATTGATTACAAATAAAGCATTTTTTAATTTGTGTACCTATTTATTTAAGTATTCTTGTACTTAGTCAAATTTCCCTATCTCCAATGTCAGTCACCTTTCCACTTTCGTTTGCTTTTAGCCAAAATAGACTCAAATAATATAACAAAACCTCACAAGTGGACACTGGTATGCAGGCATCAGCTCAACGTTGCTTGTACTTATATAATTTAATATTACGACGTGTGTTGCTTCATTATTTAGGTAAGGTAGGTAATTAAGTACTTGATAAATACTTGTTTCGTTGGAATACATGGTCACCCTATTTCAGTCGCCATCCGCCATAGTGCGGAATAGTGAATCAACAAAAATACTGACACCATTGCACTGAAAACCTATAACACATCAGGGGTTTTACGAGTCTTCTAGGCTTATTCGTTTTGGAGGAATCGATAATCCCAATGTTTTGAGGTTATATAATATTATGTTAAATTTTCAATTTACTATATAAAGGGGCCGTCACAAAAAAAAAAAACACTAAAAGTTCGTTTCAGTGCCGTCACTAAATCTTTATTCATTAACGGTTTCTCTGGGCTTCTTCGTTGTGGAGGAATCGATAATCCCAATGTTTTGAGGTTATATATGTTAAATTTTCAATTTACTATTTAAAGGGGCCGTCACAAAAAAAAATAAAGCAATAAAAATTCGTTTCAGTCTCGTCACTAAATCTTTATTCATTAACGGTTTCTCTCAGGTCCTCAGTTATGGAGATTACGTTGGCCGAACGTCCTGATGTTCCAGGAAGCAAAATTCATTTTACTTTTAACCGGTGGCATTACGAGTAAAAGTAAAGCATTGGTTGTTTGTCACCAAATCGTCACTAAATCTTTATTCAGTAACAGTTTCTCTAAGGTCCTCAGTTATGGAGATTCAGGTTGGCCGAACGACCTGATATCAGGTCGTTCGGCCATAAATAAATGCTTCTAACTTTCGAACTGTTCCGTCACAAATTCTTTGACTGGCATCTTTAAGCGTCACATAATCGTCACTAAAAACTGGAGTAGCAGCCAGCTCCCTATCTCGACTGGCCGAACGTTCTGATATACATGATTGAGGTACAGTCAGCATCAAAAAGATAACATCGCCATGTTTTGGGACTTCATATAGATACAATATTATAACAGTTACTTAGTTCTAAAGATAACATTATTCTTTAGGTCTCAATTTTTCGGAAAACTAGGCTGCGACGCCCATCAACAAAGTACAGGGCCACCGTAGGAAAGAGTACCTAATAGCTACATTAGCTACCTATAACTACGTCAATATTTTGAATAAAAAAAAAACACTGTGTACTAACCACTGATGTACCGGCTGGTCCTCGTAGAACAAAATTCCAGTGGTCTGGACTAACAAGTCCGTCATGTAAGTAAATAGCCATGTTCAGAAGGAAACTGAAAACCAGCTTGTGTCGTTCAAATAGTCCTCTGGACACGTTCCGATATACAGACAGGGTGATTTCACAACGTAGGATTTCCAGCCTAATTTCTAATACGTCACTTTTTTCGCTCTTTTCTATGACTTGATTAAAGACCTGCAAAGGTAAGGTGGTGGTACAGTAGCTGCCGCGCAGACGTCAAATGAGGTAGTAGGTATACTGTAGTATGTGTCTTAGGTACGTGTAATATTGTGTTAAAATCATACGTTATATTTTGTTTACGTCACCACGGCTATACTGGTTCTTCCAAACAAACCTAATATGTATTGAAAGCTCATTTTAAACTCGCTTGATTGTTCGAATTGCCGGCCTACGCTACATAAGGTCGACTTTTGCAAACAATCTTTACTGTACCTACACAAGGTACTAAACACCTTACAGACAAATTGTGAGTTATGTTTATGTATGACACATTTAAGATCTTTTGCCTTTGAAGCGCTCGCTTACTCTTGTCTTTTTTAGTTCAAATTATGACAAGACGTACCCAACTATCTAATTATCTTGGATTCAGCGACTTGCAATGCTATTGTATTGAGGTTTGAAAATTTAAGAAGAGAATGGAGGAGGCCAATGTAAAATAAAAGAGGAGAAGCCATTCAAAGTCTTTTAAGAGTTGGTGTCTAAACTGAATAAATCAAATAAGTACATAGTAAATATATTTTTTCTTGAGCGCTGTTTTGTCTATTGTGTAGGTCACAAATTCATTCCATAGCCATAATATGTACTATAATTACTAAAAAGTGTAACATCAAAAATGGGTTAATTATGTATCTTATCCATTACTGGCCATGATAATGTGTAGCAGGCTTAATTTAACTCCATAGTACCCGCGACATGGTTCTGTAAACGCAGCTTAGGTACTCAAACAGCACACGTGACGTGCTCGTTACAGGTGACACACTTCGATAACAATAAGAAAAAAAAAACCGGCCAAGAGCGTGTCGGGCCACGCTCAGTGTAGGGTTCCGTAGTTTCCCGTCCGTCACAATAAGTTTTCCCACGTACAATTCGATAATACCCGACCCAATGTAATAAGTACCTACAGCGCCATCTCTCGGGGAATTGGGTTACTAATTAATACATAGACGTGCCAGAAGTTTTCGGTGGTAATTTTGGATTGCGAGAACCGATTTTAATAATTTTTTGTTAGAAAAAAGGTACGTTCAGGATAATAAAATATGTAAACGAAGTTAAAAAAAATGCTTGCATATACGATTATACTACGAACTTAGTCCAGAAATGATTTTGTACAACTTTTTGTCTTTTTTGTACAAAAACTGTTGTTTCTATCAAGTTCAAAATAATTTTCCTAGAAAGTCCTTATAAAGTTCTACTTTTCAGATTTTTTTCATATTTTCTAAACTTATGGTTCAAAAGTTAGAGGGGGGGGGACACATTGTTTTTTACTTTTGGAGCGATTATTTCCGAAATTATTGACATTATCAAAAAATGATTTTAGTAAACCCCTATTCATTTTTAAATACCTTTCCAACAATATATCACACGTTAGGGTTGAAATTAAAAAAAAAATCACTTCCCACTTTACATATAGGGGGGCTACCCTAATAAAACATTTTTTACCAATTTTTATTTTACCACTTTGTCGGCGTGATTGATATACATATTGGTACCAAATTTCAGCTTTCTAGTGCTAACGGTCACAGAGATTAAGCGAGGACGGACAGACGGACGGACGGACGGACGGACGGACAGACAGACATGGCGAAACTATAAGGGTTCCTAGTTGACTACGGAACCCTAATGATAAGGTGCCTACTGACCTGGCTAAAGTACTTCAGTGAGAACTGGTACATAGGGTCGATGTCTGCTAGTTGCGCTACAGCGAAGTACATGACCGCCCCCCGGGTGGCCACCGTGCGGTACTTCTCACGGGCTGCCGATATGCTCAACTCCGTTGCTTCTGTTTCTTCTAGACGAGCGTTTATTATTTCTGATGTTTCCTACGGGCAATGGGTTTGTTAATTTTTTGAAGTGAAAACTTCTTTAGCGGCGTTCCGTCAGGGCATCGCGTCAGGACACGTGACCGTCAGGAGAGATTCCCCCCCCCCCCCCCCCAAGTGAGACACGATAATGGATGGATTGATGGATGGATGGATGGATGGATGGACGGACGGACGGATGGACGGACGGACGGACGGGGACAGTGACGGTGACGGTGACGGTGACGGTGACGGTGACGGTGACGGTGACGGTGATGGTGGATGGTGGACGCGGACGTGGACGTGGACGTGGACGTGGACGTGGACGTGGATGGATGGATGGATGGACAGCTGATGGCTCGACCGTCTGTGTAGTAGCCACATTGCTGTGTATTCGTAAGTCTTTTTTTTATTTTTTATTATTTTTTGTATATAGTATACAGGGTGAATTTTCCAAGTGGGCGTGGATGGCCAAATTCTAAACTATGATGAATAGCGAAAAGTACTCAAAGGAGTCGCGGGCTCGATTTTGATGAAAACTAAAACTGCATCATTGGATTTTTGAAAAATCAATATTTCTAGCCAGGAATCGAACCTGTTGATTTTGAAAAAAAAAAACACTGTATTATTACACCATTCGATAGTGTTCCTAAGGGACTAATCACACTTATCCTCATAGTTTCGGATTTGGCCATCCACGCCCACTTGAAAAATTCACCCTGTATATATATTTTAGTTTGTGTTTGTGTGTACATATGTAAGTAGTTATAAACACTGTATCAAATAAAAATACGATATTAATAATTGATTTATTTCAACGTTAATATTTAAGTTTTCACTTCTGCCGGCACTCCCGGAGTGCAACCCGTCTTTTTTTTTTTTACATCGGAATGAGTGTTCTTAAAAGTTCTAAGCTCATCGTGGGCGCCATTAGCTCATTACTGCCCATTTAGTTTTAGTTGGGACGGACATGACCGACTTCATCTTTCATAAATCTCCATTAGTCATTATATCAGTGATAAATCAGCCTATAGTGTTCCCAGTACTGGGACACAGGCCTCTGAGAGGGAGTGGGCCGTAATCCACCACCCAGGCCCAGTGCGGGTTGTTGGATGTCACATGTCTACGAATTTTTTGGTTCTAGGACATGCCGGTTTGCTGACGATATTGTCATTCACCCTTTTTGAGAGCAGTCATGGTGATGAAATAAAATACACAAAGTGCCTGTTTGGTTCGAACTTACCACCTACTCGTAAGTTGGGGCCGATGCCATTGGGCCACCACTACTCTCCGTTATCTCAGTATTAATGTGTATTTTCTAGTTGTTGCCATCATATGTCCTATCATCATTCACATAACAAATTCATCCATTCTTTGATCTTGCCCTAATACGTAAAAATGTTCAACACTGACCTCTATTATTACCACTGGACAGGCTGTTCCAAGCGTTTGACAGCAATTTTTTTGTGTCTTTTTGAAGCGCCACTAGCGAGTGTCCAGCTCCAGAGAACTAATTTTGACATATGTTACATTTTGGTTGGGCTGTTCCAAACAATGTAAACGAAACATCGAAGCAATGTGTGGGATACATAGCAGGTTTTGTGATTAGATCTATCAAGAACAAAATTACATGTATTGATTGTTTGAGCGCTTGTGAATCAATACCGTCCGATGCCATAATACATATCTGATCGACGAAACGGTATCGCACTAATTATTCAAAAAAATAGAGGTGGACTAACTATTACATCACAAAGCATCGTTTCTATATGTTTGTTAGTAGAATCACTTTTTCGACAAGCATGCAAAAAGACCAATGGGAAGCCGCCGGTGGAAAAAATATTTCCGGCAGTTCTCACAGCAAAAGTTATAAAAGAGTTGCTACCAAAATCAAATACTTTGTTTCCAGAACTACGCGTTCATTTTTTGGAAACAATGATGTTTGAAACTTTAAATAGTCATTATGATGTATTAATTAAACAAATTATATTTAAGTATATCGATGTTAGAATTTTTGTAACAACGAAAAATTACTCTTTGTCAATTACAGGTCAAAGTATACGAAATTTCTTAACCCGTCAAATAATTTGGGCACGTCAGTAATTAAAATCGCTTATGCTGTTAGGAAAATAAGGCAGTTAACAGATGTAGAAACCGCGCGTTTAGTCTATTTTAGCTACTTTCACAGCATTATGTCGTACGGCATTTTACTATGGGGTCGAGCTGCTGACATTGAATCCATCTTTATTTTGCAAAAGAGAGCTGTCAGAGCCATTTATAATCTACGTCGCCGCGAATCTCTCAGGGAACTATTAATTATAATAAATGCTTTGACTTTGAAAAATATAAATTAAATATATAAAACGTGTTTTATTTTACCTTTTCGACTGTTACTTAATACATTCATTATTCCATTATTATTATTCATTCTTCTCTGTAAATTGTTAATATAAGTAGTAATTATGATGATACGTTTATTAATGTAAAAATATTATCAAAAGTTATCGATATTTGCTCGCTGATATCGACATCACTAGTTTTAGTACCACAGACACTCGCTACGGCTAACAGCGCCAAAATGGCGATTATCAATTAGGCACAAAAGCACTTTGACAGCCGCGAGTCCAGTGGTAATAATAGAGGTCAGTGATGTTCAATCATGCTCAAGCTTTCCTCAATTTACCCTCACCCTACGAACCAAAAAAAAAAAAAAAAACATTGCATTCCTTACTTTACTCTCGTTGAGCGTTTCTATCAGCTCTTCATCATCCAGAATGTTCCCAGTCGAAGCGTATAGCAATCTGAGGATCTTGTCTTCAATCTCGAGTAGACTTGCTTTGTCGGCATTGATACGAAGTATAAGGTCCGTTCGTAAAATCTCCAGATCTGGGCGTTCCAATCTTACTACGTCGCTAATAACAGAAAATGTAGGTAAAAACCTCATCATGAGTTTACGACTAGATTTTTGTCAGACTAGAAAATTGGTTAGTTGGCTTTCTTTTACAATTTTTTTTTCATAATGTTTTATAGGATTTATTTCCATGCAAATTATGTCCCTGATGTAAAAATCCTGGAATGGTGGTATTTTCCGAAGGGGCAATAAGAGCGGATTCCTCAACCTAAGTAGCTACAGGAAAACGGTCTTTAAGTAGCTATTTTTTTAGGGTTCCCTACTTGAAATCGAATGACGTTAGATCGAATAACACTTGCTCGAAAACGTTAACTCGATAGTAAATGAAATCGATGAATTATGAGCGCGACAGTTCACTACCTCGATGCATCGAAATCTCGAATAACTACGAGTATGAGCTCGAATTATCGGCAGCGCGAAGGCCATTATCTTGAAACATCATTTCTCGAACGACCATCTAATTGATTTACAGAATAGTTTTAAGGATTTTTATTTGAGTACAATATAATGAAACAATATTTGCGTAGAAATATAAATCAACTATAATCATGTAAAATAATTATGATAATAAAATAACATTATAAAGAAATAGGTACCCACAGTTTCTTTACCAAATAGGTAGGAAGTAAACTTATCTTTGTACGAAATATGGAATAAATGTCATAAGTATTAAAAAAAAAACAATTATAATTTTGTATGATAATAAAATAAAATTAATAAATAAATTTCTTAATGTGATTTTTTTTTTGTTTTTTTGGAAAACTTAATGAAGAACAAGTAAACACTAAACATGTCATAGAAAAAGCCAATGCCGCAGTAGACAAGACACCACGTAAAAAGAAAATGAGAGGTTATTGTGAAAGTAAAGGGAAAATGGGTTTACTCGATTTTTTGAGAGGTATTGCAAATCATACAAAATTATAATTGTTTTTTTTTAATACTTATGACATTTATTCCATATTTCGTACAAAGATAAGTTTACTTCCTACCTATTTGGTAAAGAAACTGTGGGTACCTATTTCTTTATAATGTTATTTTATTATCATAATTATTTTACATGATTATAGTTTATTTATATTTCTACGCAAATATTGTTTCATTTTCGTGCGAAAACGCCACTATGTCAGTCCGACTCCAGGACCAGACCTCGAAACCTATCCTTCTGCAGCGAGGTGTGAGACAGGGAGACGTTATCTCTCCGAAACTGTTCACCGCTGCTCTGGAGGATGTCTTCAAGGTTCTGGACTGGAAAGGAGCTGGCATTAATATCAATGGCGAGTGCATAACTCACCTTCGGTTTGCCGACGATATAGTAGTCATGGCTGAGACTATGGAGGACCTCAGTACAATGCTCGATGACCTCAGTAGAGCCTCTGAAAGAGTGGGTCTGAAAATGAACATGGACAAAACGAAGGTCATGTCAAATGCCCATGTAACACCCACTCTCGTGAAGATCGGAGACGCTACACTCGAAGTCGTGGACGAGTATATTTACCTAGGACAAACTGTCCAGTTAGGTAGGTCCAACTTCGAGAAAGAGGTCAATCGTCGAATCCGACTCGGCTGGGCAGCGTTCGGGAAGCTACGCAATATCTTCTCGTCCCACATACCGCAGTGTCTCAAGACGAAAGTCTTTGACCAGTGCGTGTTGCCAGTGATGACATATGGCACTGAAACGTGGTCGCTCACAATGGGCCTTATTAGAAGGCTGAAAGTCACCCAAAGGGCAATGGAGAGGGCTATGCTTGGAGTTTCCCTGCGGGATCGAATCAGAAATGAAGAGATCCGCAGGAGAACCAAGGTAACCGACATAGCCCGAAGAATTGCCAAACTTAAGTGGCAGTGGGCAGGGCACATTGCTCGCAGAACAGATGGCCGATGGGGCCGAAAGGTTCTGGAGTGGCGACCGCGTACCGGAAGGCGTAGCGTTGGAAGGCCTCCCACAAGGTGGACCGACGACCTTGTGAAGGCCGCAGGAACTCGTTGGATGCGAGAAGCACAAAACCGGTCGAAGTGGAGGTGCTTGGGGGAGGCCTATGTCCAGCAGTGGACGTCTTTCGGCTGAAATGATGATGATGATGATGATTGTTTCATTATATTGTACTCAAATAAAAATCCTTAAAACTATTCTGTAAATCAATTAGATGGTCGTTCGAGAAATGATGTTTCAAGATAATGGCCTTCGCGCTGCCGATAATTCGAGCTCATAGTTATTCGAGATTTCGATGCATCGAGGTAGTGAACTGTCGCGCTCATAATTCATCGATTTCATTTACTATCGAGTTAACGTTTTCGAGCAAGTGTTATTCGATCTAACGTCATTCGATTTCAAGTAGGGAACCCATTTTTTTAAGTTATTTGTATTTGCATTTACGGATTAAGGAAAAAATATAGATACTATTGTATTTTAATTGTATCAATTGATTCTGTTATGTCTGAGTATCAGTAGATTATCGGGCCAACGGAGTTTACGGAGTGCCTTAGTCACAAATCACGAAATAACGTCGATAACTAAAATAAAAACCATACCGCGGTTACAATACAAAAAATGGTGGTTAAAATAGAAATATTCTATGTTTACTTTCATTAGAAAATGGCCGCTGGAGAATCCAAAAGACGACTCCGCTGTCCCTATTGAATAACCATTGATGAATTCTTTAAGCTTGGGTACTTCATCATCATCAAAGAAAATTACGACTCCCGTCAAAGCATTGCAAGATCAATTCGTATCGACGTTGCGTGACCAAGTACTTGTCAGCCGCTCGCTGTGCCACAGGTAGTGCATTCTTTGCACACAATAAATGCATCCGTCAAGACAGCAATCAATTCGAGAATCTTCTCTCCTAATAGGCGTCGGTACCCACTTACTCAAGTAAGTACATACGTCTTATAAGGATAGAACTACAGTGGCCTCCAAAAGTTAATTGACATTTTTCCACTTCAGCTGTTTGAAATGCTATTATTGACTAATTCAACTACCTTTGACTTATATAATAAGTAATAAAAAATAATCAAGTAATAATTATAAGTACATTTTTGTATTTTTAATCATAGGTAATGTGACATCACACCTGTGGAAAAATGTCAACTAACTTTTGGAGGCCACTGTACCAGGCCACTCAGAGAGAGTATTGCGAAAAAAGTTTTTATGTATGAGAGACTGGCCAGTTATAATCTACTAGCAGCGCCCCGCGGTTTCACCCGCATAAGTGTTGATCCCGTGGAAATTTGGGGATAAAAAGTATCCTATGTGCTATTCTGTACCTATAAGCCATATTACTATAAAGTTTCAACAAAATCAGTCCAGTAGTTTTTGCGTGAAAGAGTAACAAACATCCTCAAAAACTTTCACATTTATAATATTAGTAGGAAGTACCTAGGATTTTGAATATATGACTATTTGAGTGCCAGTTTTTTTCTGTCTTGTAATATTATGTACCAATACGCTTAACTGTGCAACAAAAAACTGAGCGTTTTACGGTGTTCTACGTTCGGGCATTGCTTGTCTTTATTCCTAAAACAGATGTCCTACCTATTAGATACATACCTACGAAGCTGGACTACATTTACTAAAATTGACGATACCTAGGTAGGAAGACTTTTGCTCTGAGCAAACTATAGGTACAGTATCTATGGCTACTACATCTATGAATGCAAATAGAAATAGCTACAAGTATCGACCGGTAACGTAAACGAGGTATGTAGCCACTACGGTTAGTGTAGATGCCCTATGAAACGATGCCAATAATTTATTGACATTCTCATTTAACGGGTCTGAAAATAACGAATGCTAAGTATTTAACAACTTCAGTATTCTTTTTTTAATATACTAGCTGTGCCGCGACTTCGTCCGCGTGCGTTTCTGAAAAATTGGATTTCATGGGCTTTCATTTTTTTGCGCGGAATCTTTATTATTTTTCTAATATAAAAGTAATTTAAAGGCTTATATCTGCCAGTGAAAGCTCTGTTAAAATCGGTCCCGCCGTTTCAGAGATTAGACGGAATAAACAGAAAAAAAGTTTTTTTTTTTTAATTAAGTAATTAGATTTTGCTAATCTGTCTTTTTGCGATTCTGACCATTTGTGACAAAATACTAACGCCTGACAATTCGCTAATCTGTCATTTTGCGTTTCTGACGTTCTTCGCCCAAACCTAGGTACCTACCTTATAATACTTTCATACTTATATGCATTTAGTAAAAAGCTGTTATTTTTACATTACAAACAGACACTTCAGTTTTATTTATATGTATAGATAAAATCACAACTAACGCCAGTAACTGATCTTCAAGGCCAGACAGGGTGACGGTGAAGTTGACCAGGGTGACTTGGATGCAGATTTCCGGCAGGTAGTGAGGGTTTGCCAGTTTGGTGGTGAGGTACAGGCGGAAGTTCGTGTCGTACTCTATATCGCTGTCTCCCAAGTGGATGAGCAGTCTGCCAGCCTGTTGAGTTATTAGTTATTAACCTATTGTTATTGACGATTTGCTTTAATTAAAGGAAGCGCGAAGTCTTAACTGTACAACGCAAATGTGTTGCAATATCAAAAAGCTGGCGTGGGCTTGAACAAAAACAATCCAATGATGTATACCTAGTAAAAGCGCGCAGTGCTGCACACCCCCACCCTATTTCAAGTTAAACAAATATCAACTTTATTTCAATGAAAATAAGTTGATTTCAGAGTGACTAGCACTATTGAAAAAGTTATAAAAATGTTTGAAGTTGTAGCATAAACTGAACTTTATTGTGTAGGAATTAAAGTTATTTTTCCATTAATTCATATTTACATTTTTGGCAAAGAAATCGCGAACGCAGATTAGTTAGCCCAGGTTCGCACGAGCGCGTTTTTCCTGCGGCGATGTTTCTTCGCGCACTGGATGTCTGGATGTGCAACGCACTGCTTAGCGCCGAGTGTTGAAAGTCCAACAGTTTTTTTGGCGCGCTGAGACGCGCTCAAAAAAAAAGAGAGAATAAAAGAGAGAGAGCGACAGAGAGTGAGAGTTGAAAATCCAACAGATTTTTGTCGCGCTGAGACGCGCTCAAAAAAAAGAGAAAGAGGGAAAGAGAATGAGAGTTGAAAATCCAACAGTTTTTTTGTCACGCTGAGGCGCTCAAAAAAAAAGAGTGAATAAAAGGGAGAGAGGGAGAGAGAGTAAGAGTTGAAAATCCAACAGTTTCTTTGTCGCGCTGAGACGCGCTCAAAAAAAAGAGAGAATAAGAGAGAGAGAGTGAGAGTTGAAAATCAAGTACGCGATACAATCCCGCCGCGATATTTTTAGGTCCGTGCCTACATATATGGGCTTTCGAGTTCAGTATTTCGAGTTTTCGCGTTGGTCACCTGTAGAAATGTTTGCTTTAGAAGAACCGGCGATAATGTGGCCTCAAGCGTCTCTCCAAGGTCTTCGATTAGCATTGGCCAACCAAGTCGAATGCAATTCTCGAGGATCCGTAGGTAGTTTGGATTGATCAGTTTTGTTATCACAAGGCCGTTTTCTTTCTCCATGTTTCGTATCCACCTGTTAGCCTGCGATTAAAAAACTTAGTTAATACTAGGATTAATGAAAATACTAATCAACCTAAGTACTTACGGTCAGCATCAAAAGTTGATTAACACTTCAGTTTTTTTTAATCTTACAAGGGACGGCACGACCTTGGGGAAACGGATTTTAATGAATTTTCGTGTAGTGGTAGTATACCATGCGGGTACTACCACTGTAAAATATTTCCGTCCAATGCCCAGTAGAAGCTGAGAAAAATGCATGTAAAGATGTTGTATACCGTTTGAACGTACTGTGGCGTAAGCGGTAATGCTCTAGACTCGTACGGAGTCTAGCTAGTTGACTTTTTCTTAAGTAAAAAATATAAATTTTATAAATATATTTAAATAAAAAAATATGATTTGGAACAAAATAAAATCGAGTTCTTATAAATATTTTAAATTTAAATAAAAAAATATTAAGCATTTTCAAAGTTACTGCTTTTGAGCTGAAATTTTGTACAGAGATTCTAGACCAGATACACTCTTCAACCCGTTTGTATTGATATACCCTTTCCGTAACACCCTGTAGATATAGATAGATAGATAAGTACCATCCACATAGGTAGGGGTACTTACATAGTTAATCAACAATTCTATTAAATACATATATTCACGCCAATGTGGAATTGAGATTGGTTTTGGTTTTATTCAGAAATAAAAATTATCTAGCCCTCTAATAACAGAAGTGGGGAATCACATTCCGCAAAACCCAGGGTGGTATACTTACCAAAAATATGTATTTCGTATTAACAAATGAAAACAAAAATAGCTATTGCCTTCCTAGGTATGTTGCAGCGACGAAAGTAGGTACGTACCTATTTATTAATGTGTGTTTGGAGAACGCGGCGGTTACCGATAGGTACTTAAGGTCTATTATAAATATGTACTCATTTTTATCGACAAATGGACGTACATAAAAAGGTATAATACGTGGCACGAAAGATGGGACTTGACTTGATGGCATGGCACTCCTAACCCATCACCCCGTGAATGGCAGCCATCTTATTTTTTTTAATCGGCTGATATAGGTAGGGTATGTTCAATAAAATGCTATTTTAAATAAAACCATTCGAAATATTTATATATGTTGTTTAACAAAAAATATTTATGGGCGTGAAAATATTTAGGGCCAAGTAGGTATACGTTATGACCTGTTCCTGCGGGTCGATATTCAGAGGCCACCGGCCTGCCCGTGTCACCAGGATGCCGTTCTCCGTAGATACAGAATCGCGTGGCAGCCCTTGCGAATTCCATGTCCGAACCGTGAACGAGTCAGCCATTACCTCGATCAAACTGATGACAAAAGATTTACATTAAAAATTGGGATATCTTTGTGTGTATGTACGTACAGTCAGCCACAAAAAGATCTATACACGGACAAGGAACCATTTTATTGTCTACAACCTATGTTCCATAACATTGTATGAACACCGTATAGGTACAAAACATAGTAAGTATACAATTTATTATACCGAAACAATATAAACATTTGTCCTAAAACATCTATACACTCTATGACTAAAATAAAACAATGTTTACAGTGATAGTTCCAGAACGAGGTAAACAATACTGACAACGTCATACGACTTACATCGTTCCTTGTTTGTGTATTTATCTTTTTGGGCCTGACTGTGTCTACTTGGTTTGTGGCTAAGTAATCTGTAAGGGCTTTTAGACAAAAAAAAAAACAAACGTGCTGTAAAAAGGTACTTGGGAAATCTTCAGTAAGTGCGCCTAGTTTGGATTTGTGGCCGGTTAATGGCAATAGCTTTGCTTCGAATTTCATGGGACTTTATTTGCGAAATCAGGGACTAGGAGCAGTAGGCCGCACGTCGCTGGTAGCAAATCCAGTATATCCAGCTTAAGGTCAATGTGTTACCACAATAGATATAAGAAAGAAGTTTTTTACATTTCTATGGCTAATACCGAGGTGCAGTCGACTGTATTCACTTCTAAAAATACATAAGTAATAACAGCCCGACGGGTCGATTGATCAGCGGTGCTATTCTGTAAAAATCTCACCGTGAAAACTTAGGTGAAGTGAGCAGCTGGTCTATTCTGAAAAATGTCACCGTGAAAACTAAGGTGAAGTGAGCTTAAAGTGAGCAGCTGGTCTTTTCTGAAAAATGTCACCGTGAAAACTTAGGTGAAGTGAGCAGCTGGTCTATTCTGAAAAATGTCACCGAGAAAACTTAGGTGAAGTGAGCAGCTGGTCTATTCTGAAAAATGTCACCGTGAAAACCACGGATATCGAGGGATATGGCATGGAGGCGTGGCGCACGTCGCCTCTATAAAAGGCCATAACCATGGTACAATTATATAATACCATGGCCATAACTTGTAATCTGGGCGTATGTTAGATGCGCGAGTTGCGCGACGGCAGTAAGCGCCGTAGTCATATGTTTGTATCGAAACGTGTGGTGTCATTTCGTATTTTTACAAAATGCCGAATTGTTCCGTCCTTATTTGCAAAAATAGATCAGTCACAACAAACCTTAAGACAAGCGGCGTGTCCTACCACCGGTAAGTAAAAAATCACTGCACTAATTATATTATTTAAGAATTTTACAAATATTTCGTTGTGAAATATTATTGTGATGACATGAGAAAATTGCCTAGCAACGTCATTTGACATGGATCGTGTCAAATGATGCATTAGTGATGCGTAGCGCTGAGATATTGCTATCGATAAATTGTAATTTTACAAGAATTAATAATTATTTTTTTCAGTTTCCCGAAAGATCCAGAAATTAAAAATAAATGGATAGATGCAACAGGCAGGAAAAATAATTGGTTTCCCTCAAACCAATCTGTAATTTGTTCTGTACACTTTATTAAAAAGGATTGTTTTAAGTCGCCCGCGAAAAGACACTTCCTTTTTAATTGGGCTGTACCTACACTCAAATTAAGATACGAAACCGTAAGTTAACTACTGTTAGTACAGCCACGTGCAAAAGTATTATGCATGTTTACTTCATAATAAAAACAAAAGATAGGAATCCCAAGGTATTTTATGGTACAACACGTATTTTCTAGTTTTAAATTTGTATCTATCATTATTGTTCATTACTTACAGCCTTCATCACAACAAGAATCCATATCTGACAGAACCACCACTCCTATACCATGTACCTCTAGAGACAATAACGTTTTAAAACTGCCAGATACACCACGAAATAAAAAATTTGAACAATTGTTAAAAAAATGGATACTGTTATTAAATCACAAAAAATGCACATCAAACGTCTGCAAACGACAATAAGGCGATACAAAAAAAAAGTAAAAGATATGAAGGAAATTTTAGATGCATTGAAGGAGAAAAGGTTTATCAACGAAGATCAAGCTTTACACATAGAAAATATGAACGTTAGTTCTGGAGACCTGATTATTAGGTACAATACCAGCCTAGCTGCGGGACATGTCGGAAAAGCTAAGTACACTGCTGGCTTGAAATCATTTGCTATGACATTGCGATTTTATTCCCCTAAAGCATACGAGTTTGTTAGACAGAAGTTTGCAACATGCTTACCACATGTTCGAACTATTAAAAAATGGTATCAATCCGTCGATGCAAAACCGGGATTTACGTCAGAATCATTGAAGGCTTTACAAATAAAAGCAAAGTCGTTCTCACATGTATAATCTCAACATGAATGATGTTATCAATCCAATATTTTGTAACAATTTTATGATTTAAAAGTGTGTCCGTGGAGCTTCTTGTCCGTTCTTCTCCAAAGGTACTTACTACGCTTTGGAATGAGCAACTAGCTTCATCTTTTTGATTGACTGACCCCTTGACAATTCAGCGTAACACTTGACGCGAAACGGCGCTGGAAAGCGCGCGTCAAAAAAAAGACAGGGGCTAGATAATTATGCATGTGTTTTCATCATTATAATAGTTGTCAAACTCTAAGAAAGTGGAACGGACTTTTGTAAAGTACCAATAATCAACACTATTCTAAGTTTTAACCTTTTAACCGCCGGACTTTATATCAGTTGTCGTGCCCCCAGCGCCCGACAAAAAAATAAAAAACGAACAATAAATACCGATGAAACGAGCTGTGATGATGTAATAATAATACAGATTAAACGAGCTGTGTTATTTGGTCGTATATATACGACTCTGACGGAATGGACACAAAAATATTTGTCGGATTAATCCGACGTAAGCGGTTAAAAGGTTAAAATAACCCTCCTTTTGGGCTTCGCAGCATTCGGGTAATAATTATTATGTAAAAAAATTAGATTAAAATTAATGCTTGTTCGTCTTATAGGCTAGATTGTAATTAATTATTAAGAACCTGTTTATTTTAATAAACGTTTTTTTATTAAATGTTCAATAGGTTATTTGAATTGTTGTTTTATGATCGATAGTTAAATAGTTTTAATTTTACGTAAGACAGAAACTAAAGAAACTACTTATTTACTTAAATGTCATTTGCAAACAAATATATTATATTATTACGTGATTTGGTTTTATTGGTTTTTTATTAATATAACACGTTGAAAGCAGGAAAAATAAATAATACAAAATACACCCAAAAACACTCCTCTTTTTAGGGTTCCGTAGCCAAATGGCAAAAACGGAACCCTTATGGATTCGTCATGTCTGTCTGTCTGTCTGTCTGTCTGTCTGTCCGTCCGTCCGTATGTCACAGCCACTTTTTTCCGAAACCATAAGAACTATACTGTTGAAACTTGGTAAGTAGATGTATTCTGTGAACCGCAGTAAGATTTTCACACAAAAATAGAAAAAAAAACAATAAATTTTGGGGTTCCCCATACTTACAACTGAAACTCCAAAAATTTTTTTTCATCAAACCTGTACGTGTGGGGTATCTATGGATAGGTCTTCAAAAATGATATTGAGGTTTCTAATATCATTTTTTCCTGAACTGAATAGTTTGCGCGAGAGACACTTCCAAAGTGGTAAAATGTGTGTCCCCCCCCCCCCTCTAACTTCTAAAATAAGAGAATGATAAAATTAAATAAATATATATAATGTACATTACCATGTAAACTTCCACCGAAAATTGGTTTGAACGAGATCTAGTAAGTAGTTTTTTTTTAATACGTCATAAATCGAAAACCGCAATTTACCTTTCACAAAGTTACAACGAACTACAAGAACTTTTATATTATGTTACTTGCTGCTACGGAACCCTTCATGGGCGAGTTCGACTCGCACTTGGCCGGTTTTTGTAGTTGATATCTATCGATATTTTTATCGATCAAATATTTATATTAACCCATCTTCCCTAGTTGATGCTAGAGTTGCATGTGTGCATTCCGTGACTGTGTCTATACTTTCTAGTGCCCGCCCCTTTTGAGCATGTGTGCAATAAGATAGCACAAAAGTGTTACGCTTATTTTCTTGTGTGTGTGCCAAAAAAGCCGCCCAATTTGATCATGTGTGCCGTATCTATTTCTTTTGTTTTTGTGGGAGTTTCCGGAGTGGGGAAAATGTGGCGACACTTGAACTTGAACAAATATGCAGTGAAGGCATATCTCTCGGATATCTATGGTGAAAACTAAGGTGAAGTGAGCTTAAAGTGAGCAGCTGTTCTATTCTGAGAAATGTCACCGTGAAAACTTAGGTGAAGTGAGCTTAAAGTGAGCAGCTGTTCTATTCTGAGAAATGTCACCGTGAAAACTTAAGTGAAGTGAGCTTAAAGTGAGCAGCTGGTCTATTCTGAAAAATGTCACCGTGAAAACTTGTGGAATACCTGAACAACAATATTGATGCTAGGGGATTGACACTATTGACAGCTCATTTCAAGCTCACTACACCTAAGTTTTCACGCTGAGTTTTTTACAGAATCGCTCGACTGTCATTGCACCTGTTGCTAGGGATTGACATTATTGATAGCCTGCCAATAGTGTTAGTCAGCCCCTGACGTAAATTGACGTATTTTTAGTAGCCAATTTTTTAATCACGTCGTAACTTGTCTATGGAGTATCTTAATTTGACAGGACTAAACTAATACTTATCTTTTGTCCTTTTCTTAATGAAATTGAAAGAAAAAAAATTATGAACAAGGGAATCGGCGCCAATGACTAGAAATAAGAACAGGCTTATTTGTCACAGACAGGACAAGGGAGCAGGTGCAGAGGTGATCCACAAACCATCCCCATTATTATAATAAAATGAACGTTTGTTAATAGTTACTTATGCAACTGTTTTAATACCTAATTATGTACAGTTGCATACAAGACTTTATCTACACCCATGATATGAATCTTCTAAAAAAAGGTTCTGAAACAGTTTTTTGCAATAGGTAGGTACTAATATCGAACAAAAATGGCGGCCGGCGGGATACGATGTGAATTCGAATAACCTATGAGTTCTTTTTTAAATTTCGACGCTGTGATAGTGAAACGCGCGTGCATGACAATGTTCTTTTTTTTTTTGAAAAGGAGTTGCATAAGGATATTTAGTACCTATAACATTATAACACTCGTTTGGATGATATTATGGTTACTATGACACTGGTTGTTTTAATGTTGGCAATAAGCTAACTGTTTCAGAAACATTTATAGAGAATTTATAGCATGGGTGTAGATAAAGTATTTTAATCGTCAAAAATGTATGGTTACTTAATCGCTAATCATTACTTAACTAAAGCAACTCATATCCTGTCCTTTATGCCAGCGCCCTCTGCGCTGCCACTGACAGCACCGTAGTTAAAAAACACCGTACAGCCCGATTCAAATCTTATGGCGGTTCTGAAGCGTTTGTTACTGCGCAGAGACTCGCTTCATGTTCCGAGCCACCATAAAGTTTGAATCGGGCTGTACCATCGGCATGTAGAAGAAGCTGAAGGAGAAGAAGGCATGCATACTCACTTAAAAGTCTCGGACGCCGGTATCTCCAGCTCCTTACATTGTAGTATCCACTTGGAGACCAGCTCGCGCCTGTAGTTGGCGGGAAAGGCTCCGAAGTACGCGATGCAGCCGGAAGCTATTATGATGTCCCCAGTTGTACATATCAACGCCTCGGTCGCGGACTGTGGGATGCACATAGATAAAAAATTAAACAATCGCATAAAAGTGAAACTGGGCATTAAATTGATGGGTAATTTCGTGCAAATCCTTAATAGATTATTTATAACAAAATAAAATAGACACAATAACCGACTTCAATTAGCAAAAGTTATTAAATTACAAAGTGCCCCACCAACATGTATGTAGGTACTGTCGATGTGAACTCTCACAGTACCTACCTATCTTATAATTTTCTGCCATGAAACGCAACAATTTTATTATTTACTAGCTTTTGCGCGGCTTCGCCCGCGTGGATGACGGAAAATATCCCACAGTAACACCCTGTATACGACCAAATAACACATCTCGTTTAATCTGTATAATTATTATATCATCACAGCTCGTTTCATCGGTATTAATTTTACGTTTTTTTTTTCTCGGGCGCTGGGGGCACGACAACTGATATAAAGTCGGCCGGTTAAAAGGTTAAGGGGGGCTCCCATACAACAAACGTGATTTTTTTGCCGTTATTTGCTCGATATTAATAACGGCAACAGGTAGACGCTTGAAATATTCACAGAATATTTAGTTCTATATTCACTTTAAATATAAATAATAAACTAAAATAAATATTTAACCTTTTACTTTACTTTACTTTAACCGCTTACACCGGATTAATCCGACAAATATTTTCGTGTCCATTCCGCCAGGGTCGTATATACCTATACATATACGTTCAGATGCCACAGCACGTTTAATCTGTATTATTATTACATCATCACAGCTCGTTTAATCGGTATTTATTTTTCGTTTTTTTTTCGGGCGCTGGGGGCACGACAACTGATGTAAAGTCGAGCGGTTAAAAGGTTAAGGGTCCCATACAACAGACGTGATTTTTTTGCCGTTTTTTTGCTCGATATTAATAACGGCAACAGGTAGACGCTAGTAATATATTTTCAACACACTTGCTCGTAAAATGGCTCTTAATGCACAGCTTTTAGATCCATAATGCAGTGTATTACAAACGCGTGCTTTTTCTTTACGTTACGGTACTTGTGCTTTATTTCCACAGATAACTATTTAATTTACTAGTCGGAGGTCGGAGAAGTGCTTTTTTTTTAATCTCTTCAAAGAGACTTCATGCCAAAAAGAATCCGCGAGCCATATTTTAGTTTTTTTTTAAATAGTCTGAATTGTCCTTGGTCCCAAGATGAACTAAAATTTATTTACCTTAAGATGAATGCGCAGTTGTAGCCCACGAAATTAAATTTTTCTAACCTTTTTTGCAAGTGTTGAAAAAAGGTCAGTGTCAGGTTGTATCTTGATCAAAATATGATTCGCGACTATAACAGATACGTATTTACAGAATTACTTATAATCATTAGAATCATTAAATACATCTTTCTAAGTTAGATTTGTTCTATAAGAACAAATCTCTTATGGAAAAGTTCTTAGGCAACAAACCTAACTTAAATATAAGTAGGTATATATTAACGATTTTAATGACTATAATTCTTTAAATACATATCTATTATATAAATATACATTTTGATCAAGATACAACCTGATACTGACCTGCGAATTGTAAAAAACTTAAACAAAATTAAACTTCGCGGTCTACCACTGCGCATTCACCTAAGGGTGCATCCACACATAGCGAGGCATGTGCCGCAAATGATTTTTTTATATGTATGGTTGCCTCAGGCTGAGGCATCTAACATACAAAAAAAAGCACTTGCGGCGCATGGCTCGCTCTGTCTGGATGCACCTTATAATTTTCCGTCGTCCCTCCCGTAACCAAACGGAAAAGACCACTGGCGTTCTATTATTGCGGATTCTCACTGAATTAATGTATATTTCTCTATGCAAATAGTACTTTCTAATTCCATATTAACTAAACTACAATTTGACATACGACAACACTACGATCAGTCTTAACATTATTTTGTGTTTATTATATTTTTTCTATAGGCTGTATATCGGTTTTGTCTTTGCCTTTAAGTAAATAAACGCGCGCCGCGCTAGCAATGCGCGCGCAGGTGTAGGAATGACCATTACTTACTTTATGGGTAAACCTGCGCGCGCACGTCAGCGCGGCGCGCGGAATGACAAACCAAGCCCGCCATTATCCATACAAGTTAGTATTTAACAATACAAGTCTGTTTTTTTCCTCACAAGTGTGTTGAAAAACGTCGTATGATACGCGTGTGCATTGATAATTAAACTCTCGGCTACCTTATCGCGCTCGCCTACGGCTCGCGCGAATAATACCGCCTCGAGTTTAATGATCAACATAGCACACATGTATCATAATGTACTATTACAGAATAGTGAATGTACAACTAAGTAGGTACTACTTAGTTGTACATTCACTTCAAAAATAAATAAATAATTAAAAATAAATTAAGGGGGCTCCCATACAATAAACGTGATTTTTTATATATTATTATGTAGTGTTAAATATTGTACGGTGGTGCCCAAAAATGTATGGATGGTGAATGTTCTCCTTTTATCCAAATCTGTTCAGCCGATCAGATTGCATTCTTCATGAAACGTAAAAAATTCCGCCACTACGGGATCCGGAATACCGCTCTGGATCTTCCTACTTCATACATGAGTAAGGTCAGGCGTTCACGATAATGGAACAAGATCTCCCGCATCCACAGGGTGATTTAATTTGACGTAGGTATTTCTTCCAGGACGTAAAAGTGTGACCCATTTGAAACAATTAAGCTTAACCTTTTAAGCGCTTGGCTAAATAACAATTGCCGTGCCCCTAGCGCGCGGTTACTAATCGATAAAATCAAGATAATAATACCTACAATAAATAAGGAGGAGAAATCGTTGTATCGATTAAAAAATAGTCAAAAAGTTTTTATCTGTATTCAATAATGGTTTTAGTTGTACCACGCAGTTAATAGGACGAAAATAGAACGAAAAAATCATGCATGTTCTCTGTCGCAGAAATACAACACGAGCGGTAGGGGCACGGAAATATGTGTCGCTTAAGGTGCAGCGCAGACGACACACTTTTTGTGCGATCGAGTCTGTGGCGCACAAAATATCTCTTTGATTTTAAGTAAGCTTTTAGTGTAGTAGCCAAAAATTATAACGCGACATCATCCTATGTTTATTTCAACTATTCCAGGTATATCCTGTTATTATTTTATCTACAGTTTCCATTTTATTGGTACTTAGAATGTCTCTGTCCCCATTTTACTCGGAAAATTAGAACAGATCGGAATACGCGGCACAGCCCTAAAATTGCTTAAGGATTTTCTATCGGACCGAACCCAGTGCGTTAAAATAGGAGAGTATGTCAGCAGTGAACAACTACTAGACTTCGGTGTGCCACAAGGAAGTTTGCTCAGCCCCCTCCTCTTCCAAATCTATGTTAACGAACTCTGTCTACTCACTCTCCCTTCTACACATATTATAGCGTACGCCGATGACACTGTTTTACTGTCTAGCGGTCGTGACTGGGAAACGGCTAGGGAGGCCGCTGAAAGGTCCTTGACCCAAGTAATGATCTGGTTGGGCAATAATAGCTTAACGTTAAACGTCAGTAAAACCAACTTTATAACCTTTAGTTCTAGACCCTCTACCCTTCCATCTGACCTCTCACTACAAATCAAAGCCCATGTATGTAATGACTATAACCGCAACAATCCCTGTTCATGCCAGACTGTGACGAGAGCCTCTTCTATAAAGTATCTCGGCCTTTACCTTGATTCCTGTCTAAGCTGGAAGACCCACATTGAATCTCTGTCTGCCCGCACTAGAAAACTCATTTACCTTTTCAAAAAGTTGAGAACTTCCGCCCATAAGGATATCCTAAAAATGGTTTACACCGCTCTATGTGAATCAATACTAAGTTACTGTATCGGTGTGTGGGGCGGTGCAGCCAAAACAATACTCATACCAGCTGAAAGAGCCCAACGGGCAGTAATCAAAGTCCTGTTAAGCAAACCATTTAGGTACCCGACTGAGAAAGTTTATTCGGATTTTAAGGTGCTGACAGTCCGTCAAATGTTTATGCTTCGTGTGATCACACGCACACATAAAATTACCCCTTACAGTAGATGTAAAAGCCCTACGCTCAGAAGAAGACCCAAACCCGTTTGTCCCAAAGTTTGTACAAATACCACCTTTGCAAGGCGGCATAACCGTTATTTAAGCACTTTATTATATAATAAACTCCACAACACATTAAGCATTCATTCTTTGAACAAATTCCATTGTAAACAAAAAGTAAAAGAATATTTGCTAACCCTAAACTATGACGGCACGGAAGAATTGCTCAAACCATAACTTAAACAAAACAAATCAGGCACTCACTCACACAGACACACCTACACTTACTCATACATCTACACTTACACATACACAGCTACATTCACTCTAACACTCACATCCGGCACGTATTTTCCTTGTTATTAATCCATTGAAACTTTATTTACCCTTTTGTTCCCGTTTCTTATCTTCAAATTTAATTGTAATAGTCTAGTTTATTTTGTTTTTCTTTTTTACAAAGGTGCACATTACTAAATTGTATGTAATTATTATAATATCCAGAATGGACGGATGGATGACCCCTGTAACACAGGCTTTGCCTAGCATGGGGGTCATTGATCATTTATTTTGTACCATGCTATTCGCACGCTCAAATTAAGTTTCACTCTGTATCTGTGTACCTTTTTATGTCAAATAAATTTATTATTATTATTATTTTGTCATTTTACATATCTTATTATTATTAGAATAAAAAGTGCGTCACGGATAGTCTGTCGTCTGCGCTGCATCTAAATGCGACACAAGCGGTTAAAAGGTTAAAATGTTTTAAAATATTTTATAAATATTAATTACTTATACTTTTATATGAAGACGATGAACCTAGAATAATTACTATACCTACTACAATAGGCAAAAACAAATACTTAAGAAATGACATAATTGTAATACAGTAATTTTGTGCGTTTCATCACAAAGTTAGCTGATGTCACTTGGAAAGCTGCCACGCTAAAATGGAACTGGGCTGGACACATCTGCCGCATGTCAGACGAACAATGGGCCAAACTTACGACCCATTATTCTGTGCCAATGGTCCAGACGGAGATGGAGGAATGAGCTGGACTCCTTCAACAAGAACTGGTCCTTAGCAGCTTTGAACAGAGAGAAGTGGAACGAGAGTAGGGAGGCCTTTACTCTGCACAGTGGGACATCACAGGCTAATAATAAAACAATAATAATAACTTTCTGCTCTCTTATTACAAAAATTGCAACCGTAGACGATTCCTTACATTTTAATAAAGTCAGCTTTGCGGTGATTACCTTGACGCTGTCTTCCCACCGAGTCTGCTCATCGGCCAGCGCTTGCGTGAGCCGCCCGGCGCGGGACAGGCGCGCCGCAGCCAAGTCTACATCAGCTTGTAACTTGATCCGCTCTTCTTCAACAACCTATATTACTTAGTATTTTAATTAAGGAAGATAAAAGCAAGAGACAGGAAAAAATGGAAAGACGGAAGGGAGGCCTTTGCCCTGCAGTGGGACATAACAGGCTTATAATAGTAATAATAGCAATGGACTCACGCTCACCCCATATTACATAAGAGTATGACACTCCTAACAAAACTGGCAAAGTACACCTCCGAAAACCTAAATCGAGCCTCCCTGCAGTTTTTTTGTATAAAAGTTAGCGAAATGATGACAGCATTATAATACATTATTATACATTTATTATTAAGGAGGTCGGGAATTATAATATGTGGTCCTTATTTTACCTAAGTATGTATAACACGAGGGCTCCCGGGTATAGAGAAGCCGGTACCGATTGACGCGGGTAAAATATCCCCGTATAAAACGGGGAATTCGCTAGACGGACATGCCCACGGGCAAGCCTACAGGCATGCCCGCCGGACCTCGCTACTATAGGTCTGTGACGGTCCTACACTAGCAAATATTGCACAGACCTGGGCGCTTACTCTTGAATTTAATTCCGATAGATCGACATTAGAATTGTGACGTTTCGTACTTTTGAGTTCGGTTTAATTAAACTAAAAGGTAAAAACTTTTTAACAAAAAAATTAAACCTCCGAAAAAACCGAAAAGCAAAAAATAAAAACATTTTTTATTTTACCTTAATAAATAAGTTCTTAAACTAATGCAAGTATACCTAAGTAATTTTGAGTCGGCGCCAAACAAGCAACTTAATATCGTTGCGAGTGGTCGTGCGGAGAGCGCATTTTTTGTTTGGAATGTTATATTTATCGCTGGAGATTTCACGTTGCATTATTAATTTGATTTGGTTATTTCTTTAAATTTAAGGTAATTTAGTGATCTTTGTTCATTGATTGTTTGGCGCCGACTCAAAATTTCATAGGTATACTTGCATTAGTTTAAGAACTTATTTATTAAGGTAAAATAAAAAATGTTTTTATTTTTTGCTTTTCAGTTTTTTCGGAGGTTTAATTTTTTTGTTAAAAAGTTTTTATTTTATAATTTTTTGAGGCTATTATAATTTACTAATTACTACATGCTTAATTTTTTATTACTTTTAAAATAGCTAACTACCCTACTTTAGATATCAACTGTTATATAATCTTAATTCAATTATTATTTTTGTATAATAAAATACTTAAAAAAACAGGCTTTATAAAGCTCAGCATTAAAATCTGTGAATGAACAATAAATCACCCCTATTTTCCCACCCTTAGGGTAGGATTTTTTTTTCCAAATTTACATGGGACCAACTTCAAGGTATGTCCTATCCAATAAAAAAAGAATTATCAAAATCGGACTACTCTGTAAAAAGTTATGCGTGCTCATACATTACAATCAGTGAGTGAACAATCAATCATCCCCTGTTTTCCTACCCTTAGGGTTGGATTTTCTTTTCCAAATTTATATGGGACCAACTTCGGGGTATATCCTTTCCAATAGAAAAAGAATTATCAAAATCGGACTGCTCTGTAAAAATTTATGCGTGATCATACATAAAAAAAAAAAAAAAAAAAATATACGCGTCGAATTGATAACCTCCTCCGTTTTTTCGTCGGTTAAAAATTGGGTGTCCATTTTGGTGAACTAAGTGGAAATTAGAGCCGGGCTCCAAATTCAATCATTCAATTTTACCTTTTAGTTTACTTAAACCGAACTCAAAAGTACGAAACGTCATAATTCTAATGTCGATCTATCGGAATTAAATTCAAGAGTAAGCACCCTGTAGTAGCGAGGCCCGGCGCACGGTGGGCTGCAAATCGCCTTTCATAGACTTAGAGGCTTGAATTTTTGAAGTGACCTTTTTCTGGCTAGAAATGGATTCTACTGATCATTACTATAAAATTTCGTATGAGGCAATTGCGTGTACGCACGGCTATAGATCAAGCCTGACTTCTGATTGAACCAAAAACCTATACAATGCGAGGTCAGCTAAAACTGGAAATACCTATATACATATATAGCTTGATGTGTAGCCGTGTGTACAAATGAAGGAGTTATAATTTTTTTTACCTACCTGCCTACCTAATCAATAGAATGGTTAAACGTATGGCATAGTGGAACTTACTTTGAGCAATATAAAGTTTATTTAAACATTTAGTATGGTAGGTTTAATTTTTCAATCAAACTTATTTGATTCGTGAATGTTCCAACTTTTAAAGACAATTATGCTAATAATTTTATAAGGTTGGTATAATGTATTGCGCGGCCGCTTTTTTATAACATTCTAGATTTGGTCGGGTTACCATACCACGCATAATTTTTTTTTTGGATTATCTCGTTATGGTGTATTCCCGTTCGTCCCACCGACTTCGTCCCCGTGGTGGGACGAACGGGAATTTACAAAAATAATATTAAATTTGTTCCCGATCGTCCCATTCAGGATTTTAGAGGGACGAATGGGAATATGTTCTTAGATTAGTGCCATTCGTCCCACTAAATAATTTTGTGCGTAAAATGTTTAATCGTTGTTTCGCAGTTTACTTTAAAAGGAGAATGGGCAAATATGTATAAATATGTATGAAGCCTGGTACTCGGCCCAATAGCTATAATATACTATGTATCATTGGAAAGGTCTTTTTACAAGGATTAATGATAACCGAGTCGCTTGTCTCCTTTTGCTGTCGGAACGGAGTTATTTTGTGTTAAGTATTATATTATTTCTTTGTTTTTGTTTGAGTTAAGATAATGGTGATATTATATAGTTGTCTTATATAGAATCATGTGTGTTTTGCTTAATAGGTACTAAAATGAATAAACACTCAGGAATAAAAAAGAAAAAAAAATAACAAAAGTATGAAACGTTATTTTTTTTAATTATTATCAATAATGACATTGCTGAGGAACGCTGCAGCAGCAGTGAAGCCTTCATATCTGGCATATCCTAGATATCACACGATTGAAACTATATCAGCACAAGTGCCAACTGTTCGTCTTACGGTCAAACACGTGCAGTAATAATTGTATAAAATGTTATGGATATTGGTTTCAACATTGTTTTTTATCAATAAATAACAATAATAAGTTATTGACCATACGTGACGCGACTGTATGCGTCCGCGTAAAAGCTAAGCATCTTCTTTTATGTCATATTCATTTAAATCCTGGAGTGCGCTTTCTCTATAGTTTTCTAAAATGTATAGTCCATTTGATAAATGCTCGTTGCACTAGGATCGGGCTAGCTTCAGTTGATAGGTGCCCAAAGAAATTAAATAATCTGTTCTTCCGTCAGTAGTGGGAAGTCCCGTATCTATTCTAGTCCGTTTCTATTCTTTTAAAATCTGCTCTTCGGCTATTCAAACGTTTTCTTTCTACATAATCATAAAGTAGATTCGGAGAACCTATTTTCTCTCTGATTATATTTAGGAAGGCCTCTGAGTGAATTTTGTCATCGATGAGTATGTGGAAGTTTTTTAACATAGCTGCGGCGATTTTAAAATCAATGAACATTTTTGGTAACCTTTAACCCTAATAGTATACACATAAGGTCAACTTTTAAGTACTGAGTACCATTCTTGATGTTCGGTATTTAATATGTTGAAACATGCTGTTGGTATCTAGCACGATGTAGGCCTCGCCGACACATCACACAGTTGCGATGACGATGGTCCAAATCGATAAGCACAACAATAGTCCTCAGCACTAGCCAAGATAAACGTTTATAGCGGGTAACAATGTCTAAAAGAGGCGCTGGGGTCAGTGATGAAAACGGTAGTAACACAATACATTTCTCGTTTTAAATAATGTTGTTTAACATTTTTATTTTTTGTATCTTCAATCATGATAGGTATGTAATATTATCGTATTTGCAATTATGATATCAACTAAAACTGGAACTTTGGGGGCTTCCCGTAGGTTTTCGGACAAGGATTTGGGACAAGTCGCCATAGTAAATATTTTTCCTGATGAAAAGACCTATCTTATGACACCACAATGATTGCTATTGGAGCGAGTACCAAAATGCCCATTCTCCTTTAATATATTATTTTTGTAAATTCCCGTTCGTCTCACGACGGGGACCATAACGAATTCCCGTTCGTCCCACGACGGGGACGAAGTCGGTGGGACGAACGGGAATACACCCTCGTTATTAATTAGTGTACAAGTCTGAAATTTCACAGGTATGTAATTGAACTGTATATCTAATAATTATTGATATAAGATTCAGTTACCATTACTACAGGGAACTCGGTTAATCGGTCGTCAAATAACTCAGCTGCGAACCGTGACCGGAACAAATTGAAGTTTCATCATAACTTTTTAATTACGTATAGGATACTGATGAAACTTCAGTACCATTTATAAGCAGTAATTATCTATATAACAACGTTTCAAGGTAGTCTTTGGAGCGCTTATTGGAAGTGCTAGTACCTACTGCTAGTAGGACCTATTAAAGCTAAGCTATTTTAATATATAGAATTATTTCTATATACTAAAATAACTTCAAAACGGTGCATTATTGTAGATTATTTATTTTAGATGTCCTGTACAAAAATCATAATCATCCGTTTAGTCAATTCCGAGATGTAGCAATCGTGCAAACGTTACCGCAGCAGGGTTTTAAATATCTTTGCAACCATAGTTATACAAATTAAGTTGTAACATTTATTTCAAATTGATATCTAATTATTTAGATAACATTTATTTCAACATACTTACCCATTAGAAAACAAAAGATCTGGCTGCGGTAACGTTACTTCAGCCGGAACATTTTTTATCAAATAATTAAAAAACTATCTGCTTACCAAATTAAAATTAATTGGTAAAATGGTGCTTTTCGACATTTTCTGGCTGGGGTAACGCACACCAATTTTATAATAAGACATCGTGTCACCCTTGTGAAAATTGAAATTACATCAAATGTAAGTTTAAGTAAGTAAAGGTTTAAAACATTCAGGAACTACATATTCCTAAGTTTAGATTATCAGATGTGAAATGTGAATGTTTGAGTCAGTAGGGCATTATCTAGTAATAACTCACCCTTGGGTTGGGGCGGTAGCGAATGAATCCGTTACTTCGCATCTCGCTTGTGCATAAATAATAAAGCTTGCGTGGCGAAGATAGATAAATGGTGTTATTGATCAGCCGTCCTGGGAAGTTCGGCTCAGATAGGTCACTACTAGGGCTTCCAATACCGGTATCCCGGTATTGGCTAATACCGGGATCCCGGTAATTTATTGTCATTTTTCAATACCGGTATTGAAATATCCAATACCGAAATTACGGTATTGGTGATTTTATTTTATTTTCAGTAGAAACTAGTGTCACAATTTCGTTTTACTGCACATTATATTTCCAATTTTTTTTTAATTGCGTATGTTTCAAAAACTGCGCATTTTAAGTATCTGGTGGTTCATTTATTCAGAGTTAGTTACATTTTATTACTACTTGCGTAGGTAAAGAATGGGATTAAGAACGGTAGTCTTTGTTTTTGCCTCTCGATCAAGGCAAGAGGTACAGAGAAGAATAGAAGTACTATCCTTAGATTCCTGAAGTGAGAAGGATGGTGGGGGGAAAAGCGGAGGGGATGCCCCCACGCACTTTATGTAAGCGAGCTCAGAGTGAAACAGTGATCGGAGAAGAACCACGCGTTTATACTAAAAGAAAGGCAAAGTGGTGTTGTTTGAAAGTGACAAAACTGATGTAAGCCCAGGAAGAAGCCTTCAATCAACTCAGCCTATCGCAGTCCACTGCTGGACATAGGTCTCTCCCAGACTACGCCACAGCACCCTGTTCTCCGCCTTCCGCATCCAGTCTACCCCAGCCACCTTCTTTAGGTCGTCCGTCCATCTAGCTGGGGGGCGTCCCACACTACGCTTGCCAGTACGCGGTCTCCACTCCAGGACTCGTCTGCTCCACCGGCCATCAGTCCTTCGACAGACATGGCCAGCCCGCTGCCACTTCAGTTTGCTTACTTTGCAAGCTATGTCGGTAACTCCGGTTCTTTTCCGAATAATTTCATTCCTGATTTTATCCTTCAAAGAGACTCCGAGCATAGCTCGCTCCATAGCGCGCTGAGCGACCTTGAATTTGTGGACCAGCCCGACCATCAGTGTCCACGTTTCAGCACCGTATGTCATGACGGGCAGGACGCACTGGTTGAAGACCTTAGTCTTCAAACACTGCGGGATAGGCAACGAGAAGACTTGACGAAGTTTTCTAAATGCTGCCCAACCCAACTGGATCCTTCTGTCAGCTTCCTTCTCAAAGTTGTGTCTACCGAGCTGGATGACTTGCCCTAGGTAGACATAATCCTTTACAACTTCGAGAAGAAACCCTTCGATGTGGATTGGACTCGGCAAGACGTGCGAATTGTACATGACTTTTGTCTTGTCCAAATTCATGCCGAGGCCAACCCGCCGGGAGGCCCCATTTAGGCTGTGCAGCATTTGGTCGCAAATCGAAGATGTGAGATGTACTCGCCGTTAATGTTGATACCCTGTCCAGTCCAGTCCAGCGTCTTGGAAACGTCTTCCAACTCGTTGGTAAACAATTTAGGGGATATTACATCCCCCTGTCTCACCCCCCTGAGCAGTTGGATGGGGCTGGTTTTCTGATTCTGGATCTGGACAGTCATCGTTGCAGCGTCATACAAACATCTCAACACTTCGATGTAGCGCCAGTCAATTCGACATCGTTGCAGAGAGGCCAGAACTGCCCATATTTCGATGGAGTCGAAGGCTTTCTCTTAGTCCACAAATGCCATACAGAGCGGCTGATTGTACTCCTCGGTCCTCTGCACAATTTGTCGAACAGTATGGATGTGGTCTACGGTACTGAAGCCTTTGCGAAAACCGGCTTGTTCTGGCGGCTGGAACTCGCCAAGCCTCCTGGCGAGACGGTTCGTGACGACCCTCGAGAACAGCTTGTATACGTGGCTCAGAAGTGAGATGGGTCTATAGTTCTTCAGTAAGGATTTGTCACCTTTTTTGAAGAACAGAACCACCGCACCTCTGCTCCACGCTTCGGGCGTTGTACCCTCTTGGATAACGGAATTAAAGAGACTCGCTAGCTCCTTCAGGACTGGAGCCCCGCCCGCTTTAAGGAGCTCTGTCGTTATTCCGTCATCCCCAGGTGCCTTGTTGTTCTTTAGCTGCTCGAGAGCCGCCCTAATCTCGCATTGGTCGATATCCGGGATGTCCTCCGTGTAGTGGCGCGTTAATTCGGCTCGATGGTCACCTGCACTATGCCCCGCTGGTTTCGTCGTCCGTGTTGAGTATAGGTGCCGATAAAAATCCTCGACTTCCTCGAGTATCTCGGACTTCGAAGTCACGATTCTGCCATCCGCAGTTCTTAGTTTCGTCAGATGGGACCTCCCTAATAGCTGAGCGAACACTTTCGACCCTCGGTTCTGCTCAATCGCGTCTTTAATGTCGCGGGTGTTGGAGCACCGAAGGTCTCGTCGCGTCAGCTTCCTAATATTTAGATTTAAGGCCCTCTTATCTGACGAAGACGGCTGCATAGATTGCAACTCTCGTCTTTCCCTCATAAGTCCGAGAGTTTCCGAGGAAAATTTAGACACCTTACTTTTTCGCTGCGACGGGAAAAACCTGCGGGGCACGTCGCGTAGTGCTTTGACCACCTCGTCAGCTTTCTCGTCAATGTTGCCTGTGGTTTCCAACAGGGCGAATCGATTTTGAAGTTCCAGTTGGAACTATTCGGATCCTAGAGCGGCTTGGAGCTGCGTAGGTCGGAGTGTAGGCCTCATCATGCGGAGTCTCTCAGCTCTGAAATTGATATTTAAAGTGCATCGGACAAGCCTGTGATCGCTTCCGGTATTAAACCTACTAATCACGGAGACATCTCTAAATATATGCTTCCGATCCGTCATGATGAAGTCTATCTCGTTCCTTGTCACGTTATCGGGGCTTTGCCAGGTCCACTTCCTTGGGGTTTCTTTTCGAAAAACGAATTCATTGAGAAGAGCCCCTGCGACTCCAAAAAGTTGACCAACATTTGCCCCCTGTGATACCTGCGTTCCAAACCGAACGGTCCGACTTTAGATTCACCGCGTTCTTGTAATCCCACTTTGGCATTGAAGTCCCCCATAACAACGTTGTAGTGGGCCTTTGTCGTACTGTGCATTGCCTTGGCAATATCCTCGTACATGGCCTCGGCTGTTTCGTCAGAGCATGTCGAAGTCGGCGCATATACTTGTATCACTTTCAGGTAGTACCTGTCAGTGAGTTTCAGTACAAGGTACGCTACCCGTGTTGACACACTACTGATTTCCACAACGCTGCTAGTTCCTTGTTGACTAGAAAGCCGACCCCGCCTTGGGAGAGGTGATCACCTTCGCGGAAGTAGAATAGATGGCCTGACTCCAGGGTTATCGTGTCCTCCCCCTGTCTTCGGACTTCAGATAACCCCAGTATATGCCAGTTAATGCGACCTAACTCTACCTACGGAAGGAGCCTTAAAAGCAGCATAAACAACTTTTACTGATTTTATGTGATTTTAGTCAAAAATATTGCATGTTAATTGTAAAGAGATTTATTTTATAGCAACATAAAGATAGATACTGATTTATCTACTTCTCTTATATTTGTGTGTCAGGTTAATAATAAAGGGACTTGTAAGTTGTTTGAAACTTAAAGTTATTAAGCCATTCATTTAAGACATCATAGGTCGCAAAAATTGCACTGTAGTGATTTTTTGAGATATTGTTAAGATAGATACCAATAGTGAAAAACCAAGTTTACAGCTTCGAAAGACCTGTGCTAATTGCATGGTGCTCGAAGAACCACGAAATTTCGGACTTCCTGCAGTTTTTGACTTATAACTTCTAAAAGGTACATCCTACGGAAAAGTCATCCAACACATGTTTAAGGTACTTATACATTTGAGCGCAGCCCTAACTCTGTAAGTCAAATACAACTCGAGATACAGTTTTGTATACATGCTTCCTCAGCTTCCTCAGCAGCTGAGCTAGGCCAAATGCTCGAACAACTGAGCCACGCCAGTCTTCAAGTCGGACTTACGATGAACATGTCGAAAACAAAGCTGATGACGAACAGTACCGAACGTAACGTAGAAACTCGGGGTGTGCGGGTTGAATATGTCCATGAGTACATTTACATCGGCTAAATAGTGTCCTTCCAGGCGAGACAGGACAAAGAACTCGCTCGCCTCACAGAAAACGCCTGGATGAACTATTTGTCGCTGAAACATCTCATGATAGGACCTCTCCCGCTTTCACTAAAACGAAAGCTCATGGACATGTGCATTCTTCCCACCCTCACCTACGGAGCGCAAACATGGTCTCTCACAAAGCGTCAAAAGTCCGCACTTGGAGTCGCCAACGGACTATGGAACGAAGTATACTAGGTGTCAAACTCACAGATCGCATTAAGAACTCTATACTTCGTTCCAAAACACAAATAGCGGATGCGGGCCGCACAGCTGCTGGACTAAAGTGGAACTGGGCTGGCTATATCTGTAGCATGTCGGAGCAGCAATATGTAAAAGCTACCACTCAGTGGATCCCCAATGGCAGGAAACGTCTGCGCGGCAGGCCCAGAAAGAGGTGGGATGAGCTGGACTCCTTCTTAAAGGATTGGCCAACAATCGCAGTAGACCGGAAAAAGTGGAAAGAGGGAAGGGAGGCCTTTGCCCTGCAGTGGGTCAACACAGGCTTCTAATAAATAATAAGACATACTATCCTAACAACATCCTAAAAAATCAGCCCAGTGCAATTTTTGGCGACCTAATGTGATTTTTGTGTCATGACTGGCCTATATAGTATAGTTATATTAAAAAAAGTGCTTTATATATTTAAAAAACGGCATTTTATTGATAGCTTCACAAAAAAAAAAAAACAATGTAGAAAAAAAGTAGTCTAAAACCGGTATTGAAAAAATGCGGTATTTGGAACCCCCTATCTAGCCATGCAATTTGCAATGTATTTATTACCTATCTCAGTCGCACAAAAAAATATTGTAAGTAATATTAAAATACAACATACTCTGAGTTCATCCATCATCATAGCGAGCTGGGCCTCGATGGCCTCTACCTCTTTTTGTTTGGCCCTGAGCACCGCCATTACATTTTTCAGTATAGCCGCTGCTTCTTTGTGCCTGTGTAACAAAACATTTTACATGTTATGCATGGTAAAAACTTTTTAAAATAGGTGCTTCCATAAAAACTGCCACTGAGGAACGTCCTGCAACTAAAAGGAACTTATCTGGTTATAATATGAACATTTAAATATAATGTTGCCACATGCTTACGCGCTTCAACTTTCAAGAACAACAAAGTTGCTATCAGAATATTCTGAAGAAAAACTTTTTTACAAAAAAAACAACCGACTTCAAAAAAAAAACACTACAAAGTGAAAAATAACTTTAATTTCAGAAGTCGGTGTCGTTGGTTCCGCATTTTCGTTTTTGACACCGACTTCCGAAATTAAAGTTAGGTATTTTTCACTTTGTAGTGTTTTTTTTTTGAAGTCGGTTGTTTTTTTTGTAAAAAAGTTTTTATTTTTCACTTTTTAGTTATACCTATTCCACACAAATTCAATTAACACTAGTGCTTTGAAGACTTGAAGACACGACTCGAAGAATCATCAAAATTCGCATAGAAATGTCGGAGATGCAGTACATTTATGCATATAACTTCATACATAAGAATAATTACCTAATGTATTATATACGAAAACCTTCCTGAAAGTATGTAGATCACACTAATGAAAGAATTATCAAAATCGGTCCAGTAGTTTTTGAGATAATCGCGGACATACAAACATACATACATACATACGGGTCGAATACAGAACCTCCTTTTTTAAAGTCGGTTAAAAATGAAAGGCACCGATGACGACTTCATGATAATTTTCTTCAGTAAAAATTGGTCTATATTTTAACAATACAAAAAAAGTTTTAATTCCGAATCCAGACAAGCGGCGCGGCGCGCGGCGGTGGGAAGTTTGCCAAGTGCAGTGCGAACCGTAGGCCTTATATGTGGTACCTTGCGTGAGGGAACATATTTTCATAACCCGATCCTAAACATTGTGTCCTGCGGCAGCGCAGCCCTCGTGTCACCATCATGAGTGCACAACGCTATGTCGTCAACGAATTAGTTACTGACGTATGTTCAGTCTGAATTAGACCTCGTACCACCGGATAAAATAACTACCGTACAAGTCAGTTGCTTGAAATTTTTCAAGGCATGCGATATAGCAGACGCTAGATCAAAACTCTACGATTGACTCTGCAAGGATGTGGGTAATATAAATAAATTGGATACCCAATCGAATGTAGGTACTTGCCATATTCGACCGTTTCCGCAGTACCTACCCCGAAGAATCGGCAGCCTATATTTGTTGCGCGAGATTGGCGCAAACTTCCGCAAGGGACTAGCAGATATTTTAGAACTTACCAAACTGATAACAAAACTCGTGGCAGGTCCTGATCCTACTGAATTTGCAGCGTTGGATACGCTCAGGCGAGCAAGGGAAATCGGTAGCCGCTATTCACGCGGTCATTACATGAGGTCGCCCTTTTGGTCGACCGCTACCTTAGCACCAGTATTGGGCGAATCGGAAATGTTTCCTAATCGTTATGCCCCAGTTTACGCAGTTCAATGTGATTTATGCGATGATTCGGGAAGCAATGTGTGGCAACAGTTGCCGATTTACCGGGAACCTCGCTTGCACCGCAGCGGGCGCGGCATGCGCGGCGGGCGCGGTGTGCGCGGTGGGCGCGATGGTCGCGGCCGCAAGTTCTACGTTGATGCCAGGCCACAGGCCAGGCGCCCCAGCCGAGGATCCGGCTACTTTTTCTATTAGGCTTATGAAAGAGTGCGTTCAAGACTTCGGTGCTATTATTGATCGAAGGTTCAAGATAACTTGGCACGTGAAACTGGCGGGGTTCGAACTGACGACCTCTTGGTCGCTCCTCATTGCCGATTTGAATATCTATTCGTGAATATCAGGTGAGCGGGGTGTACGTCAAAAAACATTGATTCTATCTATACGCATGAAAGCAATGTGAGGAATGTGCGTAAAATTTAAAGCAATGTGCGTTTATAAAACTAGAGTTATTTAAAAAAGTGAGTGAGCCGCCAGCCTGACATCAGAATGATGGGTGTATTTTTACGGAGACGGTGCTAATTTTCTTTTTATCCATATTATTACGCTGTTGCTCGTACGAGCTACCTCCTACCAAGTGGATTAGGTACCTGGGTGACATGGGAAACCCATCGGACTTACGCGATTATTTTAGGTTCCACTTCTCTGAACACTTTGGCATACACATCGATGGCCTTTACCCACAGCACCATGGATCGGCATACCTAAGAAAACATAATGTGTTATTTATGAATTCCTAAAGGGTCAAGGAGTCCAGGCGTGATGCTGTCTATGTTATCGTTAATTTCAAGTTTATATAATCACAATCCATATAGGTATGGTAGATACCTAACTGGATTGTGATTTTACTTAATACTGGAATAACTACAGAATATAAAGCTGAAGGCCCCCTACCCACTACATTATAAATCCAGGTCTTCTTTTAGCACTAGTTACTGAAAAGGTGATCTGGATACTTTCCCATTCGTACCCGAAACCTCGTGGGTTCGACGTAATTGCACGACTCATAATGCGAAGCATTAGAGAGCGCTTTACGATCGAAATAGTAGATTGTTTGCCAAGGAAGCAAACAACTATTTTGAAGGCTAGAGTGTTTCTGTTGTAATAAATATGCGCCTTCTATATTCGACCTTTTTAATAGGTACTGTCTATGTGTTTATAAAAAATAAAAACACACTCTCTATCTCTACTCGGTTGTCATTAGTAGCACAACATATTGCATTTAAATAACTATTATATTTTTATCTAATTTTATCAGGTTATGGGCCCAGTAAGCTAACAAAATAAATGTGAAAAATAGTTTTGTAGAAAACCTAACCTACAAAGGCAACGTGTCAGTTTTTCAGAACAAAAGAACTTGGATTGTATTTCAAATTCAACTTTATATGTGGATCAACTGGAATGCTGTTGGGTAAGCAGTCATACATATTAAACTTATTTAATAACTTCCCGATATAGTTTGACTGATTTATAAAAATGTACTTATCACATTTCTGTATCTCCATGCCAACAAAATTTCTAGATGAACAAGTTTTTACTTCGAATATTGACTGTAAGTCATTAATTAACTCCTTTAAAGTTGATGTATCTTTTGCAAATATTAGTCCATCATCAACATACAAACTCAGGTAACATTTGGCTCCATTAATAGTACTAACATACACACACTGATCAGCTTTACTATTGACTAGCCCAAAATTCTTTAAAACAGCATCAAATTTTGAGTTCCAGCATCTGGGAGCCTGTTTTAAACCATAAAGTGATTGGTTGAGTTTACATACTTTGTTAGCATCACAGGTTAAGCCCTCAGGTATAGCCATGTATATGTCTTCTTCAAGCTCACCATATAGAAAAGCTGTTTTAATGTCTAACTGAATTATCTGAAGATTGTGTTAAGCAGTTTCTGTGAGCAATAGACGTATGGAATCATACCTGACTGTTGGAGCAAATGTTTCTTGGTAATCGATACCTTTGGTTTGTGAATCTCCTTTCGCACAAAGCCGAGACTTATAACGTGGACCTGTAGGTTCATCTTTGATGTGAAACACCCATTTACATCCAATTAATCGCATATTGGGGTTTTATCAACTAATGTCCAAGTATTATTTTGTTCATGAGAATCAAACTCTTCTTTTATAGATTTTATCCATTTTGTGGCATCAATAGACTTTAATGCCTTTTCATAGTTATCAGGAACTTCATTTTCTGATAATTGGTCTTCATAACACAAGTGAGAACTTTCTTCTTGCTTCTGAGCATTTAAATGTTGTCTTCTTGTTCTTATTGTTATGTTTCTTTCAGGTGAAGATTCTATACTTTCATCGGGGATGTACTCGCTGTCTGAGTGTGATTTACTATCAGTCACAGTGTCAAATGAGTCATCACTTGTTTCTTCTACAGTTTCCATTTCAATACTTTTTTCATTTGTAGTTAATTCAATCGGTACATAATCTCTTTTAACTGTTGACTCTAAGAATATTGCATCTCTACTTTTTATTGCTTTTCTAGAACTAGGTAATATGAATCGATACCCTTTAGAATATTCACAGTAGCCAATAAAAATTAATTTATGTGATTTTGAATCTAACTTCTTTCTCTTTTCCCTTGGTAAATGAACCATTGCCTTACAACCAAATGTACGCATGTGGCTGACATTAGGTTTCTGACCAGTCCACATTTCTTCTGGGGTTTTATAAGACAGAGACTTTGTCGGAGAGCGGTTGACGATGTAAGCAGCTGTATGAATTGCTTCAGCCCAATAGGTTTTAGATAAGTTGGCATTTAACATCATACATCTCGCTCGTTCTATTAAGGTTCTGTTCATGCGTTCAGCTGTACCATTCTGTTCTGGTGTGTAAGGTGTGGTTGTTTGATGTGTTATTCCGGAATCCTTAAGTAAATTTGAAAACTTTTCATTGACATATTCAAGTCCGTTGTCAGATCTGAGGATTTTAATACGACGATTTAACTGATTCTCAACTTGGTTCTTAAATTCTTTAAACTTTTCTAGGACTTCTGACTTGTTGTGCATGGTATAAACAAATATTTTCTTTGAGCAATCATCAAGGAATGTCACAAAATATCTGGCTTTGCCCAAAGACTGAGTTTCCATCGGTCCGCAAACGTCTGAGTGTATCAATTCAAGTAGATCGTTGCTTCGAGACCCTTGACTTTTAAAAGGCAGACGTGTTTGTTTTCCTTCCTGACACGTTATATACTTAACATTCTCTTTAACACATTCACTGCCGTGTAGGTCACCGGTGACCGCGAACAATAGATTTTCTATTGTGTCTGTTGTCTGGCAGTCAAGGTGTTAACTTGACTTAAGTTCAAATCTGCGGTATTCTCGGTCAATTTCTTCATGCTCTGAAAGTTCAGATGTCCCATCCTCTGGTGCCACAGGTAAGTATAAAGTTGGAAAAATCCTTTGAATCCCTTTGCGCAGAAAAAGGATTCAAAGTACCTACGTCACTCGAGTTTAAAATAGTGTTGCTCCCAAGGTGGAAACTCTACTTTTTATCACCCTCTATGAAAAAATAAGTAAGAGCAACTTATGAATAAGAATAGTATAAGTAGTACGCGCCACGAAAGATGAGACGATGATGATCCCTGAATAGATATACACATTATGGGTAACTATTTCGTACACGACCTGCGTAAACTCCCTACAACTACGTAGTACTTTAAGTATTCTGTGTTATTTAGGGTTAAATAAAAAAGGTTTATTATGTTTTGCTTTTCATTTTTTTCGGAGGTTTAATTTTTTTGTTAAAGAGTTTTTTTAATAGATTCGTTTCACCCAAAAGAGGAACCCTTTTGAAAATGACTCTCTTGTTCAAAGTAGTTTAATTATAATTAATAAAAATCTAACTAATATAATATCTATAACTATGGTTTTTTATACGGTCAAATGAGCATTATGAGTCGTGCACTTTTGGATTTTCCAAATTTTTTAAATTATATTAATGGTTATTGTTTTCAAGTATTTTTACTTTCTGAGCTTCCGGGTTCGATTCCCAGGACGGGCGTAGGGTTATAGGGTTTTTCCATTAGGAACTTGTCAAAAGCAGTGTCTGGATTTATTTCCCATTTATGGTAATAAACGCTCGCCCTGTATTACAAGGGCCTAAATATAACAGGTGAAATGTGGATGTATTATGCCTATGCCTGCCAGCCTACAAGGTCGAGGAGAACAGGCGTGATGTTTTTACCTTAGACACTCTAACGACGGTTTCTGCATCAAAGTCCTTATGAACGAGGTAGGGTTTCAGCTTCTTCAGTGTGGCTTCCGGTATGTGATCTTTGTCATAATCCACAAGCTTGTTGAGGAAATTTACATCTGCTAGCAGTTTCTTTGTTGATTCCCAGTTGGGCCTGTAACACAACGTAAGTTTTAGTAGACGTACAATAAATAATAGAAGATCAGATCTGAAGGCCAATTCTCGTATAATCAAACCTTTAATAATTCATTTTGCGCTGCTAAAAATATTAATAATATTGAATACTCTAATATAATGATTGCGCCTCTTTTTGTGAGCCTCAAATAATTCCTAGTTTGGGGTCCTAAAAATACTGAATAGCACAGCAACTGCGACCAATTTGGATGCTGTGCTTGCTCGGCTTGCGCGGGTGGTCATGTGGTTCCAACCTCAATTAACTCGTTTGGTCGGGGTACCCTAGCAAAAAAGTAAAAAAGTAACAAAACCTTGCTGAAGAACTAGAGACCCATCTCATTTCTGAGCCACGTATACAAGCTGGTTACGAACCATCTCGTCAGGATACTTGACGAGTTTCAGCCACTAGAAAAAGCCGGTGTTCGAAAAGGCTTCACTACCGTAGACCACATCCAAACTATTCGGCATTTTTGGTCTACGAGAGAGCCTTCGACTTTATCGTAATATGGGCAGTTCTGGCCTCTTTGCAACGATGATGAATTGGCTGGCGATACATCGAAGTGTTGAGGACGCTACCACGATGACTGTCCAGATCTAGGATATGAAAACCATCCAAATACTCGGGCGAGTGAGACAGGGGGATTTGATATCTTCGATAATGTTCACGAATGCGTCAGGGGGTGTGTAACGGTTGATATAATAACAAAAAATCTAACGTTCACTTGACCTAATTTTAGTTAATATACTTTTGTTTAATATAATGATTAGTTGAGCTAGTGAATTGTTGATATAATTTCATTTTACCTAATTTCTTATGATATAATGAACTTTTCCTATAATGCTCATTTGACATAATATTCATTTAGTTTTTTTTTTTTTTTCGCTTTATACCCTATACACCTGCCACCCTCAACTATTGTTACCAGGAGAAACTGGATGCAATCTGGACTTTAGGGCACCCCGACTCGGACAGATTAGGTTAGAAGGGGATGGCGGGGTCGTGTGAGCGAGCGAAGCGAGCGAATAGACCCCGCCATCCCCTTCGTGGTTATTTTTTAATAAACCGCCCAGAAGTAGGAGCCCCGCGAAGCGGGGTTCCGTCGACTAAGCCCACATTCGACCATGCCTAGAATAATTTAAAGGTTTGGTTTTGGTGCCATTTGAGTTAGGCTAGAACTGTGACCATTAAACATGAAAATTAGGCCAAAAGAACATTAGGTCAAATAAACGTTAGGTATAACGTTTATTTGACCTAATGTTCTTATAAAAAGAATATTATATATATTGAAAATTATATAAAATTAACGTTATACTAAATGTTATTATATTAAAGGAAAATTATATGATATAAAATATTAGGTCATATGAGTTTGGGTTATTTGATGTTATCATCATTCATCATTTCAGCCGAAAGACGTCCACTGTTGGACATAGGCCTCCCCCAAGCACCTCCACTTCGACCGGTTTTGTGCTTCTCGCATCCAACGAGTTCCTGCGGCCTTCACAAGGTCGTCGGTCCACCTTGTGGGAGGCCTTCCAACGCTACGCCTTCCGGTACGCGGTCGCCACTCCAGAACCTTTCGGCCCCATCGGCCATCTGTTCTGCGAGCAATGTGCCCTGCCCACTGCCACTTAAGTTTGGCAATTCTTCGGGCTATGTCGGTTACCTTGGTTCTCCTGCGGATCTCTTCATTTCTGATTCGATCCCGCAGGGAAACTCCAAGCATAGCCCTCTCCATTGCCCTTTGGGTGACTTTCAGCCTTCTAATAAGGCCCATTGTGAGCGACCACGTTTCAGTGCCATATGTCATCACTGGCAACACGCACTGGTCAAAGACTTTCGTCTTGAGACACTGCGGTATGTGGGACGAGAAGATATTGCGAAGCTTCCCGAACGCTGCCCAGCCGAGTCGGATTCGACGATTGACCTCTTTCTCGAAATTGGACCTACCTAACTGGACAGTTTGTCCTAGGTAAATATACTCGTCCACGACTTCGAGTGTAGCGTCTCCGATCTTCATGAGAGTGGGTGTTACATGGGCATTTGACATGACCTTCGTTTTGTCCATGTTCATTTTCAGACCCACTCTTTCAGAGGCTCTACTGAGGTCATCGAGCATTGTACTGAGGTCCTCTATAGTCTCAGCCATGACTACTATATCGTCGGCAAACCGAAGGTGAGTTATGTACTCGCCATTGATGTTAATGCCAGCTCCTTTCCAGTCCAGAACCTTGAAGACATCCTCCAGAGCAGCGGTGAACAGTTTCGGAGAGATAACGTCTCCCTGTCTCACACCTCGCTGCAGAAGGATAGGTTTCGAGGTCTGGTCCTGGAGTCGAACTGACATAGTGGCGTTTTCGTACAGACACTTCAGCACCTCGATGTACCGATAGTCGATCTGGCACCGTTGAAGAGACTGCAGTACAGCCCATGTCTCGATCGAATCAAAGGCTTTCTCGTAGTCCACAAACGCTAAGCAGAGAGGCAGGTGATACTCTTCGGTCTTCTGTATAACCTGTCGCAGCGTATGTATGTGGTCTACGGTGCTAAAGCCTTTACGGAATCCGGCTTGTTCGGGAGGCTGGAAGTCGTCAAACCTGCGCGCGAGACGGTTCGTGATGACTCTCGAAAACAGCTTGTAGACATGGCTCAGAAGTGAGATGGGCCTATAATTCTTAAGAAGGGCATTGTCACCCTTCTTAAAGAAAAGTATCACCACACCTCTGTTCCATGCCTGTGGTGTTTTACCCTCGAGTATGACGGAATCAAACAGCCTCTGAAGGGCCTTAAGAACGGGTTTTCCGCCGGCCTTCAGGAGCTCGGCCGTAATTCCGTCATCGGGTGATGACGGAATTACGGCCGAGCAACTAAAAAACACTTCACCGCAAAAACACTTCAGCAGCTTAAAAACAACAAGGCACCGGGTGGTGCCTTGTTGTTTTTAAGCTGCTTCAGAGCCATCCTGATCTCGTACAGGCTGACGTCCGGGATGTCTTCGGTATAGTGTCGGGTCAATCTAGCTCTTGGGTCGTTTGCCAGATTCGTAACGGGGTTGCTTGTTGACGTGTATAACTGTCCATAGAACCTCTCGATCTCTCTCAACAGCTCAGGCTTGGCGGATACGATCCTGCCTTCATCAGTCTTCAGTTTCATAAGTTGGCTCTGCCCAATAGACAGATTTCTAGCAAAAACCTTGGAGCCTCTATTTTGCTCTATCGCTTCCTCAATACGATCTGTATTGAAGCGGCGAAGGTCGCTTTTCAAGGACTTAGAGATCTGTCTGTTGAGCCGCCGGTACTTTAGAACATCATCTGAAGACTGCAGGATCATCTCGCGCCTCTCCTTCATGAGCCGCAAAGTAGGATCAGAGAGTTTCTTTTTCGTATTCGTACGACGGGTCTTAAAGATCTTAGACCCGACCGTATGGACAGCTTCCACGAACCCATCGTTATATTCGTCCACGGAGCTCCCCAGGCACTCGAAACGATTCTGAAGTTCGAGCTGAAAGCTCTCGGGGTTTTGAACTTGGATCGGCGCTGGGCGGAGCGTAGACCTCATTAGTCGAGACCTTTCCAGCTTTATATTTAAGTTCAATGTGCCTCTTACCATGCGGTGATCACTTCCGGTTTTCACCGCGTTGATCACAGAGACATCATTAAATATTTGCTTCTTCGTCGACATAATGAAGTCAATCTCATTTTTAGTTGCACCATCCGGGCTCTGCCAGGTCCACTTTCTGTGCTCACGTTTTCTGAAGAAGGAATTCATCATAAAGAGGCCTTCCTTCTCCATAAAACTAGCCAGTAGGTGGCCCAGGTGGTTCCGTCGTCCAACTCCAAATTGCCCCATTCGCAGCTCATCATCGCTTCGTTTACCCAGTTTCGCGTTAAAGTCCCCCATGACAACGGTGAAGTGAGTTTTAGAGCCATGCATGGCTCTGGAAATATCCTCATACATGGTCTCCACCTCATCGTCGGGGTGTGACGATGTCGGGGCGTAAACCTGTACGACCTTCAGCGAATACCTTGCGGATATTCTGAGTATAAGGTACGCCACCCTGGTCGACACACTCTCGATCTTCACCACGTTGCTCACAAGGGACTTGTGGACGATAAACCCGACACCACCTTGGGACTGCTGGTCGCCCTCCCGGAAATAGAGCAAGTTGCCAGATTTAAGGATTATCGAGTCCTCCCCCTCTCTTCGGACTTCAGATAATCCCACTATGCCCCATCGCAACCTGCTCAATTCTTCCTCGAGTTCGGAGATCTTCTCGTCGGTCCGGAGTGTACGCGTGTTGTATGTTGCCAGGTCCAGTTTTCGGTGATTTTGGTAGCCGGATCTCTTCCGGGGATTCTTAGCACCCCTTGCCTCACCGTGGCCTTGGCCGCTACCGTAGCCAAGGGTAGGCGGGCCGCCGGGCACTAGGGGCCAAGTATTTTTTGTGCTTGTCATTGGGGGAGATTTGCCATAATCGCCACGCTTGGCATGCGGGTTGGCGATCACAGTATGATATTAAATGCATAGAGAACGCTGCTGCCCATTCTCCGGTACGTCCCTTAGTCGCCTTTTACGACACCCATGGGAAGAAGGGGGGTGGTGCTATTCTTTAAGTCCGGCACCACACGGACATTTGATGTTATAGCATATGAAAATTATATTATATGAACGTTATTTCAAGTGAAATTAGTGCATTTGTTATTATACCAAACATTACACACCCGATTACGTTACGATTCCGATTAGTGTGCGTTGCAGTAGGGAGTTTCATACAAAGAATACAGAACAGCTCGTGTTGATACGGTGCCGATTCCTTTCCGGTTTGATACGCGTCCCACGGCACCTTTCCACTTACTGTTTTGAGTAATTTCATATGGCGGTTTTAGCTGATTTAGGAGGGTTTAGAAGGGGCCCGTGGCTATATAATAACAGTCGCACAGGGCGATCGATCAGGTTAAGCTGCGCTTGCCGCGGTTGGCCTGTAGATGGATGACCATCTTTACATACCGAGACCCCTCCGTGCCTCGGAATGCACGTGGATCTTTGACAGTCGTTACGGGTAGTCAGAAGCCCGAAAGTCTGACAACCAGTCTTACCAAGGGGTAAGTACTTATCGTATTATCCAGTAACTGGGTTGTGGAGGTCAGATAGGCAGTCGCACCATGTAAACTACAGGTATTCAGCTGCATCCGGTTAGACTGGAAGCCGACCCCAACATAGATGGGAAAAGGCTAGGCAGATGATGGTTTTAGCTGATTTAATATTGCATCCGCCTACAAATATGTTTATTTTCCTCTAAGCAGTCGGTAACTTACGTTACAATTGTTTCTGAAGCTTACAACAAAATTATTTTTAGGGCTTTTAAATTTCTAACAGTCGGTCATTTCTTAATTCGTGTGGTTTCAAATTTGAACATCGCACATCGACTTAATGCATCTCTTTTGAGTATTGAATATAAGTTCCCATACTGTCCACGTCAAAGGTCTGTTCAGGTTCTGAAATAAACACAAGTTCAAATATTCTCTGTATTATAAGTATTCAATGTTGTGCGTGCGTTAAACGCACTACCGTAAATAGCGAATTTTCACACGAAAAATAAAAGTAGTTTCCCAGCAATTATTTTTGCTGAAAGTTACTTAGTTTGATGAACAGAATGTGTGGTTGACAGCTTCGTGAAGGGTCTTATTACACCCCTTATTGGTGTACCTATCGATTTGAAAACTTGTTTAATAAAATCGTAACACGAAGTTAAAACTGGACACTAGGTATATCATTTTTGTACAATTTTATTGTTTTCTTAAAAAAATCTCATTCACATCATTCGTTTTATAGCAGATGTAAAAGCCAAAATGTATGAAACTGTATCGACGACAAAAGTCATTCCGATGACATTAAGTTAGTGTATGCCTATGGAGTGAGTCTATTATCTAAATATGTTAGGGCGTCCATTAATTAATATCTGCCGACAAATTGCTTTGCAGTTTAGCAGGTGTTATGTTAAAATAAAACTGTAAGTAACAATATGCATTAAATAAAAAAATAAAAAAATTACGTGAGGTCATTTAAAAAAAATCTACATCTTTTTAGTAAGATAAGTGACAGGCATAATTTTAATACTAGGAATAGGAACAAATTAGATCAACCGCGTTTCAGATTGTCTAAAGTAAAAACTTCTTTTATGGGTTACTGTGTAAAATGTTATAATAAAATACCACTCGATATTCTTCTAGTAAATGAGTAGAAATTTAAAACATGCATTAACCGCATACTATGTAGACAAGCATATTATAATTTGGATGATTATATCGTAGATAAATACTTGGCTTAAGGTGATATGTTAAAAAAAAATGTGGTTTTTCTATTTCGTGTACTTGTTAAGTTTGCGGAATAGGGATTTAACATTTTGGTATATGTTTTTTGACTCTTTGGTCTAGTATCATGCAAAAGGAATACACGATTCAATGATTTTTTCTCTATAGAAAAAAATTGTAGTTATATAATATCTATTTTTTTACTTTTTTCGACATCACGGCGTAACGCTTAAGAGTTATTCAATGGAATTTACTTTAAAACATAGAAAATAATCGTATCAAAGTTTACTCAAAGTAGTTTTGAATTTAATTCATTTATTTTGTTAAAAAAGGAGTAAATTCGTTTTGGCACACTATAACCATCATCATTGAAGTATAAAATTACAAAGATAGGCCACTCGCTAACATCACGTAATTAAACATTAAATGGACTATAAAACTTACATATAAACACACCCACACAACTACATTATCTATAATCTAATAATATAATCGCTCTTTTTCCGGTTTTTATTATTTCACTCCTAAACTAAAGCAGTCATGGGACCACCGACTATGGATGGGTTTATTGATTTTAGTTATACTTAGGGTTGTATTAACGTTGTCATTTGTCACATTTTGCCCTTGCTGTTATTGCTATCCCTAGTCTTGACTATAATACCTCGAAAATTCTGATGAAATCAAATCCACAGCCAACATCGGACAGACTAGCTGCAAAATATTGTCTGTAATTAAGAAAGAAGTGGATCAGGGTTTCATTTGGCTGCTGAATGATACTAACTTTGCACCCAGCAGTATGCAGACAGGTTCCATGACAAACCGCACGAGCACGGGAGGTTTCTGAAAGGCCTTCAGTTCGTTGATGTCCGCTTTGTTGAGCGCCTTCAGGGCATCAGCTGCGGCCTCCATAGCTGGCATTGCGAGTGCCAAGTCCGCTTTCGCTTCGGCTGCTATTTCTTTTACCTCTTCTGCTTTTATCTAGGGATAAAGATTATTGGCATAAGAAAACTATATACATATTTTTTGCTGACTTCAAAAAAGGAGGAGGTTCTATATTCGTTTTTATGTATTTATTTTTACGTATGTTTATTAATATTTTAATCAATTTTGAAATATTTTTTTTTTCATTTACTTCATTAAATGATAAATGATTTTATTTTTGTAAGTAGGTTTGCACAAACACTCTGACACGTCAATCATATTTTTAAAAACTAGACGAGGTCGGCGTTTCCTATCTGACTACTCTGAGAAGAAAGGCAGAAACAAACTCAGAGGTCAGTCTCTTTTAAAGTCCAGACGGCTTATTCCCAACGGCTCCAAAATTTTATTCCCAACGGCTCCAAAAATAAACCCAACTTTATTATTATTAAATAAAATCATTCGCATTGGCTCCAAAAATTTTAAAGTACAAACTGCAAAAAAATTTGTATATTTACAATAAAATTAATTTATGATTCAACAAACAAATTATCCGTTAAGTCAACATTTGAAAGATTCTACGTTTGACATCATAATCTACTATTGACAGATGATATATTTAATAGATTTTGCATTTGACAGATTTTGAAAAAGTGAGACAAGTAAGGAACATTTTCACATCAAAAATAATAAGTACTGTTATATAGTAATCACTATATATTGATAAGCATAGATTAGCAGTCACAGAAAGAGATCGATTAAAATTACGAAAATTTTTAAAAGTACCCAACATTTTTTAATACTCTTTATTTTTTCTCTGTTTGTTATAATAATTAACATGGCATAGGAAACTTGGCCTTTGGCTTGAAATACTGGATATAAATTATACTTTTGCATTAGAAGTGAACACGGAACGATTTAGCGGATGTTATTGATTATTAGCTATCTGGTTTTGTTTAGGAGTGTTATAGGTTCATATTGTAGTTTCCGTTTTAGTATGTGTGAATACTGTTACGGTCAATTATAATATTGGTGAATGTGTTTTCTATATTATTTTTAAATGTTATTATTTTGTTACTTTTAAATAAGTACTTTATAGCATAATGCATAGCATAAGTTTTATTTTTGTAATAGTAATAATTTGTTGATTTTTTATATTTAATGAAGCCTTTAAACTTTTAATATAGCATAGGGTTAACTTCCGATATCAGAAACTGTGATTTTTAATTGTATTTTGTTTTTATTTTAATAGTACATTATGATACATGTGTGTAATGATCAGTGATCAGATTAGGCTGAGCATATTTACCTAAACTTCGGAGAATAGAGACAGAAAGTGGAGAATTCCTTACGACGACATTTTTTTTCCAGGAATTCGGGAAAAAAGGCTATTTTTAAATTTTCGGGAGTTTCGTGTAAAATCCCGAAATAAATAGTCTAACTTTAATTCGTGTATTCCAATTATATGTAATGTATGATACAACGGTTAGTTTAAGGATCGTAAATATTCAATATGGACCTAAAAGCGGTTCATTATGAGCCACTTTACGAGCAAGTGTGTTGAAAAATAGATTAAGGTCAATTTAAATGAGAAGACTGTAATTTTTAATTCTTTAACTTCATATTGTGTGTCATAAAGTAAATTTTTGATGACAGAAAGTGCATTGTGAGTGCATTGTGTTTTCAATTTTACAATAGGTATATAAGTACGTACTTAGCATAATATTGATTTGTGACTATTTTTGTACTGAAACTATTTAGGTACCACGAAATTATAACATTCATTTTAGCAATTTGTATTTTGTTGACCTTACGCGATTTGTTTTGGAGCCGCTGGGAACAGTTTTAATATTTTATTATTTTAACTAATAAAATTTTGGAGCCCTTGGGAATCAATGTATGGAAAGAAAATTTTTGGAGAACAATAGATTGGGAGTTCGTGGGAACAAGCCGTCCAGACATAATCTTGGTCAGGTTATATGAAGACCATGTAGATCGATGTCTGAGATGGTCTTTTGAGGAAAGAACCACACAGATTGAGTGGACCTGTCCAGTCAGTGACGGATTTTTCAGAAATCGTGAAGCTCAACTCAAAACTTAAGGAGCTCAACGATTCGACAATCAATACCAAAGAAAGAACATTTGGGTAGGTCACATAGATTACTCAAACTGCCAGACCATGACAAAAACTAACAGAACAAAGAGATTTCTTTCTTGGAAGTCCTGCATAGAACGAAGCATGAAGGTGAATCAAGCGTACCTTGGCGGCGGCTTCGTCCTTCATGACCGCATATTTGACTTTGTCAGCGGCCTTCTGCTCCACTCTCAGCCTGTTAACCAGAGCAATGCTTTCCTCTGCTTTCTTCGCAAGGACGGGCTCCATTTCACGAACTTGCTGTTCCATTATTCCTACGACTTCGTATGTTTGGTATAGTTTCTGTGTACGTGTAAGGTCAAGGGTATTAATTTCTTTAAAAGTCGTCGTCAAATCGATTTGATATAGGTATGTTCAAGGACACTTTTCGCATCAAAAATAACTGTTTCCCAGCAATTATTTTTGCAAAAGGTTACTGAGTTTGATGCACAAAATGCGTAGATGACGGCTACGTTAAAGGTCTTGTTACACCCTGTTATCTGTATATTACAAGTAGGTGATTTGACTTCACGAATCCACCTTCATTCATGTTATTGAAAACAATAACATTCATAGGTAGTTCGGTAACGGTATGCTTGATGACTTATTTCTACCTATACATTATTTTGCTAAAGGTTGCGTCCGTGACCCGTTTTCAAGGTCTTAATCTCCCTTCAAACCGTGACATTGAAAACCGTTCCCCACGGAATTTGCTCCCCTGCATGTTTTGATTCACATTCAATCCATATCTCGGTACCAATATTTGTGAGCAATATGAGGTGTAACCTTCTTTCATATAGGTATCTATGGGTGTAACGTAACGAATTTTATTGAAAGCCACCGTAAAGGCCAATATGTAGGTATGCACTGTTATGATTAGTTGTGTCTCGATCTCTAAGGGAATGGTTTTTTATATGAAGTTTGGTAGGAATACAAGAACATTTAGCTATTTTAAGTAATGTTTGTTTTCGTCTAAATCTCCGAGCTAATTAGACGAAAACAAACATTACTTAAAATAGCTAAATGTTCTTGTATATCGATTTTATTCAATTTCGTGCGGCCATTGTTGTTTACATCTTTGGCAAATTTAGCGCGGCCGAACCTTACATTCATTGCGTTATTTACATTATTGAACATACGTATGAAGCAATGGCTTAGCAACGATAATTCAAAATGATTCAGATTGTGATTGAACGTCTGTTCCGCAATTAGGGTGCAATTTACGCAGCAACGATTGACGATATTACCTCCAATCCACAAGATATTCTGTCCCTGCCGCGGATAATTTGCTGTTGTTTCTTATCTAGCAGTATCATGTAAAGTTTCAGCAAATCTAAGTAACTGCTAGGCGTTGTGTAGAAATAACGCCTCATCTCTTGATACAATCGGTCCGTCATTTTGTGCACATCCTTGGAATAAACATAAACACAAATACTTATATTTTTACGTGATGTTTCAAATATTTAATTTTATCTAACTTAAATAGTAAGGGTATAGATAAAATGTATGCTCTTATTTGAGAGGTTATTCGTAAGGAGCAAAAGTTTAACGTAGGTAGGACTTTGAACTCATTTGCATCGTTTCAGGGGATGAAGTATACCTATTTATGAGTATGCTCAGCTATTAAAGTGGAACGAAGCATAGTAGATAATTGCATTTCTGTATGAAATAGCATAATGTCGATAGTATTTCCGTCCATTAGTAAAAATTGTTTGATTCATTATTGCTATGGAGCGAGCTATGTTCGGAGTCTCTTTGAAGGATAAAATCAGCAATGAAATTATCCAAAAAAGAACCAGAGTTAGTAGTAGGTAAGCAAACTGAAGTGGCAGTGGGCTGGCCATGTCTGTCGAAGGGCCGATGGCCGGTGGAGCAGACGAGTCCTGGAGTGAAGACCGCGTATCGGCAAGCGTAATGTGGGACGCCCCCCAACTAGATGGACGGACGACCTAAAGAAGGTGGCTGGGGTGAACTGGATACAGAAAGCGGAGGACAGGGTGTTGTGGCGAAGTCTGGGAGAGGCCTATGTCCAGCAGTGGACTGAGATAGGCTGAGTTTATTGATTGAGATTCATTATTACTTTAATCTGCCAATGCATTCAATAAGTCAACCGGTATTGATAGAGTCAACTGAATTTCTTGCATTTAACCTCTAAAGAGAAGCTTGCAGAGAGGCGCTTTGCTAATTAGTAGGTATACTTCGCTGACTTCATACAATTCCTATACAAAATCCTTTTTCAGGTTTGTTAGTAGCATTGGCCTTTTTTCAGAGATCAATTTTTTCAAACCTTTGTTTTTTGAATTATTGGTGTTACCTGGTGCATGGTGACACAAATTGCAGATATTTGATCAATGATTGTTTCGTTCCCGAGCGGCTGAAGACATTGCTTGGCTACCGAGAGCAAAGCCTCAGGCGGCCATTTTGTGAACCAGTCAATGGTGCAACAGTTTACTAGAGACGGGAACATTCGGCATCGACGTCTACGAAACATAAAATAAAGTTTAATTTAAAAAAAAACCTACCTATGTTGACAAATTGCGAATATTCCCGATCAGTAACATCTTGTCGTCAACACTGTTGACGATCAAAAAAGGTTTCATTTGTTCACAGTGTGGACGAACGGAACTTTTTTTTGCTCGATCGTTCATACCTGTGAAACAAAATAAAAAGTACCTACCTACCTGCCTACTTATTTGGCATTTTCCTAAATATATTTGTAAGTAAGTAGGTAAGTATACAAATGTTATTAAGTATTGTGCAGGTAAGTAGTTATTACTTACCTGCACAATACTTAATAACATTATTATAAAACATATACTTACTGATTGTAAAGTAAAAAAGAAGTATTTTTAGGGTTCCGTACCTCAAAAGGAAAAATGGAAGCCTTATAAGATCACTTCATTGTCCGTCTGTCTGTCCATCGGTCAAGACCCTTTTTCTCAGGAACACGTGGAGTTATCAAGTTGAAATTAATATCAAATACTCAGGGCTGCAAACCATTGAAGCAGTGAAAAAAAAATCAAACTTTTAAGTCAACGCAATCAAAAGATACGGGCGTTTATGTTCCGGAAATAGGGTACTTCCCGTTGACCTAGAATCATGAACGGCAATTTGGCAAGAAGCAATGTCATGTGGCACAAGTAAAGGAAAAATCCGAGAACCGTAAATTTGTAGCAACACTACAAAAAAAAAAAAGAATCCCGTGATAAAAACTAAACTATACTACATATTTGCATACCTACAAATTTGTACGTACCTACCCTCGGTGCGTGAGTCTGACTCACACTTGACGGTTTTTTTTATTTTGGTGTAAATTTTTTGCTTTGAAAGTCGTAATTAAAGCATTTTAAAAATCTATCAATTCAAAGTCATCTTAAATTGTACTAAGTACACTTTTCTACACCTTGACTCTTGAACTAAGCATTGAACGATCGGGAAAAAACAGTTCCGTTCGTCACCTAAGTACCTAATATACCTATCAAGATGTGGGAAAATTGGAAACATTTTAATCGTCAGTGTTATCATAAGTTAAGTGAAATGCCAACACATTCTAGGAAACTTTTTAATTAATGGGGAATGCGATTAGGTAGATAGGTGAGTACTAAAATATGTACTTTCATCTTTTTTTTTCTAAAAAATAAAATCGGACAATAAAAACCCTGTGGTTTTTACTGTCCGGCAGTCCGATTTTATTTTTTTATTACGGCGTGCCATTATGGGACCGTAAAAAATTGGACTGCCGGCCAGTAAATTCCTAGTAGTGCACAATGCCCTTAGTATGGATAAGTTATAGGCAAAACAGAATCGTGCTCTTTATATCTCAATTTGCGTCATTCAATTTATTAAAATATAGGGCATAGCAGGTGACTGCATCGGGGGGTGCAGGGTGGGGACTAGGGAGCGTTGCACAGCGCAGCCGTGAGGCGCGCGCCCTTACCGCTGACCTCAATCAACAATTTATTGATCCATCGGCCACAAACCGGCCTGCACTTTAGAGTTTGCCAACAAAAGCTGACCACGAATTATTTTAGCATGGAAACATTTTAGGACTGTCAAAATTGTAAGTTTCCAATTTGGATAATTTTGATATTACGGCTTAGAAATAAAATAAACGAATTTTATGGTGTGAAAAAACAAGTCCCAACACTGAGAAGAAATAGGCATTGCAACACATGGTGGGCATTAGCTAGTTATTATAAAGGTTCAAATTAAATTAGCTAGCGAAATTCTGCAGACGTGATGGTATCGATATCTAAACACGACATTCTGCAGACGTGATGGTATCGATATCTAAACACGACATTCTGCAGACGTGATGGTATCGATATCTAAACACGACATTCTGCAGACGTGATGGTATCGATATCTAAACACGACATTCTGCAGACGTGATGGTATCGATATCTAAACACGACATTCTGCAGACGTGATGGTATCGATATCTAAACACGACATTCTGCAGACGTGATGGTATCGATATCTAAACACGACATTCTGCAGACGTGATGGTATCGATATCTAAACACGACAAATAAAAATAAATTAACTTGAAGACTATTTTTGTGGCGTCATCGAATGCAGTTTGTCACACACTAGTCAGTATTTAGTCGTCACTTGAAACATCAGTTTAAAAACCAGTTTTTTTTTTGTGTAAACTTCACAGGAGTACCTATCGATATCTAAAGACGATAAAACAAAAGAAAACAGATTTTATCAACACATACTTCGAGTAACAACACTCCCAGCGGTCGTTGACCCACAAAAAGAATCACACTATCACACTAATATTATAAAGGCGAAAGTTTGTGAGTGTGTGTGTTTATATGTTTGTTACCTCTTCACGCCTAAACCACTGAACCGATTTAGATGAAATTTGGTATAGAGATAGTTTGAGTCCCGGAAAAGGACATAGGATAGTTTTTATCCCGATATTCCCACGGGATCGAAACTTATGCGGGTGAAACCGCGGGGCGCAGCTAGTATTTTATATTTTTATTTTATCGTGTTTAGATATTGATACCCATCACGTCGGCAGAGTTTCTCTAGGTAATTTAATTTGACCCTGTATAAATATGACGTACTGATACATAATATTTCTTCAATAATAAATAGTATCAACTCAGTTTACGCAGTGTATAGCCAGGGTTAACAGCTCTTGATTTTTTTTTAAATTGCCGCTTGTTCTTGGACAGCTTTCGTTGGTCGGAATCTAGGCATCACTTATTTATGTTATCTGAATTATGTATTTGTCATACTTAGTAATTTTTACCAATTCCACATCCAAATAACGCTCCACGTTTGTTTTCTGCGAGCTCAATGTCACCTAGTGCCCAAATGAAAGTGTTGGCAGCGTTCCAAGTTGGATGCGTTCGGTGAAAATGCGGGGTCAAGGTTGCGACTAAGTAGGTATTTGTGTCATATTCTGGTAACTCAAGCACAAAGCAAATGTTTTCGCGATCGAAACGATTTTAGATAGTTTTTAGTTACTTCCTTATTAAATCAGCGTCGTTGTCTAAAATACGCAACCTTTTAATAATCAGGAGACCATACATAATTAGAAGTTTACTCTTCTAAACATATCGAGCATTTATATGTATGACTACACGGAAAATGCATCCAGCTACTGTCTAGATACCCGAAAATTGCTGGAGTGTGGTTGATTTGATGTCAACGGGCACATTATTGTAGGTACCGGTAAACAGAGGTTACTTTGATCAATTTTGAACTTTAACTGACTGTAATTTTTGAATGTGTGGTTCTAAAAAAAATATAAAAAAATGTAATAATCGGTTTTTATAGTTCTCTCTGTAAAAGTAAAAAAAAAATAAAAAAATCGATTAGTTTTTCAGAAAAAAAAAATAAAACAAAGTGATAAAAGTTAAAATGATTCTGGGGTTACTTTGGAACCCCCCGTTTTTAACATAGAATCTGAAAGTAGCCCCAATAAATAATTTTATCTGGTAAAAATCGGTATTGATAAAAAACTTACCTTTTTTTGCATGAAACAACGTGTCATCACCAGCGCACCCGCAAAAAGGATTGTGACAGTTTACCAGTGTAGTCATCCGAAAAAAAAAATCTACCAAAATTTGTTCCGTTTTACGGAATTTGCAATTTTATGTCGATAAGAAGTTTCTATCAAATTAACCCCGTGATTCAAAGTAACCCCGGTTTACGGTACTTATTGTCTGCTATTTTTCGGGTCTGCTAAGACCTGACTACCGAGTGCATAGCAATAGAAGGTGTTAGTTTACCTGAATGCCTCTCCAACGGGACTCATGCATATACAGAGGTGGAGCTTCTCTCGTACCCTGTTAATGAAGAAGTAGTAAACACCGTCACGATCAGAAGGGTTGATTCCAGCCTTCGCAGCGTCTTCGCGACAGCCGCTCTGCACAGCTTCGTAGGTATCACCTTCGAACAGGTTCGGTACCTCACCTAAATTAGGGATTAACTTTATTTTCTCAAACATGCATGGAAATTTCAGCATTATTTTGACAATCTTCTTCGAGAAAATCGGAATTGCTGTACTGGCCAAATACATGCGAGCAGCGGCCGGCAAAAGTTGTATGAAAATCCATATCTGTCGTGTTTTGCGTCCAAATAAATTACATAGTAAATTCATATCCGTCGTGTAATTTAAAAATGGAACGATCTTGTACTCCGCATAGCACAAGGAGGTAACTTATCAAAGGTTTTATTTAAATTTTGAACTGGCTTGAAAATATAATGCTGTTTATTGAAAAAAAAAAACACAAATAAACACTTTAAAGCGGGAAAAATTATTGTTGTTCGAATGTTCGTTGTTTGTCATTGATTTTGAAAAGTAATTGTATTTGACAAAAAGTTCTGCCTAGGTACTACTTAGTTTTAATTTCCGCGCATTATTTGAGAAAAGTAGGTACTATACAAGCCTTGGCCACAACTAGGCACTGATGGACTTACGTATTTACAAGTTCGTCCATCAATGCCTCTTTTGCTGGCCGCTGCAGTAATGTACTATATTAGGCAGCCTGCACAATGATAACCTGTGTCATTTATGCCATAACTTGGCAACATAACACAGTCATTATTTGCACAAGGACGCTTTCCCAACACTGAAATTTACTTACTAAAACTTCACCTACATACATAATTAAATAAATTCACGCCCTTTTCCCATCGGTCTAGGCAGAAACTAAAAAACGCCACCCGCTACGATCCTTACATACCCCTTTTGCTTCGTTCACGTTCATACATCTTGTCATACACGCACGCCAGTTGCGAGTGCTACTCAACTGACCATTCTAAAGAACATCACCAATAAGGACACTATAATATCCAAAGCCTTAGAGGAAACGCCTATACTGGACGCCCTAGAATCATCGGTGTTTCCTCTCACATCTGCCTTGACAATGTGAATTACATTACACGTACCTTTTTTTAGTCGCCTTTTATTCATCAGTCACTACATCTTCTTTTAAACTCTACCTACATATGAATCAATTACCAGAGTTGAGCATATTATTAATGTCTTCAAAGAATTCCTCCTTTGTGATCTGTGTATCAGTGAAGAGGAACACCGTATCCTGGTTATCGACTCCAGCTCGCATGTACATCTTGCGAAGATCATCGTGGAATTCGGGCGAATCGTAATTCCTTTTGATTTCCATTCCCATGCACCTGCGTACGAAATATGGACATAAAGCGGACGAACATAGCATGAAAGGACATCATTAATTTCGTACTCAAAACATTAAAGAGTCGGCCAGAAAAAAAGTTCTTATGGGAAATAATAAAGTCTACAATTAACTCCCCGGCTGCTAGGAGCGGTAGTTTGAATTTGCGGAAGATTTCAGCTGGGCTCGAATAGACTTCACACATTCATATTTTTCTCTTCTTGTTCTCACACACTATTGTATAAGTACATTTTTTTTTTACTTATCCTTTCGCAGGTCTGCTGGAAGAAATTAGGTACTTACGAAATAAGCAGTACCTTTGTACTCAAATTATAATTATGCCATATCCCTATGTATTTTACTGTGTGTAGGTACATAAATAATAAAATAAAAACAAATATAGTATCCCTTATTAATAAGCATTTTTTTAGCTCTCTCTTGAATTAATTAATATTCATTTTCTTAAGGGAATTAGGGATTTTACTGTATATTAATGGCGCCATGTATATTACACTTTTTCTTAGAAATGCTGCTTTGGAGACGATTGCACCCAGTCTGTAGGTAATTCTCACGTCTACCTATTTCTATCTGTATTATTAATCTGAAGGGGAACCTAAGACGACCCACTGACCGAAACAAATGTTGGATTGGTTTTTACAAACAGCAATATTTCTAACTAGCTGACCGCTTACGCTTCAGAATATGAAATATCTTAAACTTTTTTCGTGAATTTTTCCCATTTTAAAAATACCTACTTATTCTGCTATTTGAGGCGGAGACAAATCCAACAAATCAAAGATCATACAAATCGGCCCTGCCGTTCTTGAGTTATAAATGGTGTAACTAACCCGACTTTATTTTATTTATATAGATATAGATAAATATGTAAAGTGACGGGAGTGTTAGAATTTTGTGCTGTATAAACATTGGTTTGCAACCGTTAGTAGTTTGCAACCCAAACATAGCCCGTATTACAACGCTTTTGTGCTTTGAATGCAGTGTCCTTCTGAGTAGAATTGCCCCAGAAAATTATTCCAAATCTTAAAATTGATTTAGTAAGCCCGTAATATGCTGTACCTAAGTAAAGTATGTGTGTTGACAATCGGTGCCAACTTATAAAGAGTGTTATGACGAAGTACTCATTTTTTTTTACAAAGTTCGTTAATGTGAGTTTTCCAATTTAATTGCTTGTCAATGATTAATCCCAAAAAATCGGGCTGTTTCAGCTTCTTGTATTATATTATCTTAGTAGGTATACTAAATTAAATTTTGATGTATTACGTAACTCTTCTCGTTGTCTAAAATGCATTATGTTTGTTTTACTAAGATTAGTTTTCAAATTATTATCATTAAGCCAGGTGGCTATAATAATAATAATAATAATTAATTAACTAATCTCCGGTAATTGTTCGTCATCACAACTTCGTCCATAATTGCACAGACAAAACCTTCGGTTTCTCCAAAGAGATCACCGCAACGTAGCCAGGCTACGGACGCTAGTAGGTCTACATCGGGTCCATGAAGGGCCCGGAAAAAGCGTCCGTGAAGCTCCTTACTCTGCCATACCTCCATGCGATCATTAGTGTCAAGCACTACTGGTTTGCGCCAGTTCTCTTTAGCCAAGGAGAGCGGGGTGAGGCCTTTGTCCACTATGACTACATCTCGATGCATCCGGACGTCGGTTTCTTGGAAGTATTCTCCGGCCGGGAGAATCAATCAGGCATATTATCTCCGGGTGTTCTCGTCTAGCTAACGGAGAGTACTTGCATAGACACAACCTTGTAGCCAGGATAATCCATCAGCAACTTGCTCTGAAATACAGCCTTGTGGAATCGGAGGTGCCGTACTACAGGTATGTGCCCGACCCAGTTCTCGAAAATGGAAATATCACATTGTACTGGGATCGATCCATCATCACTGACAGGACTATTGTTGCCAATAAGCCTGATATAGTGGTGATGGATCGATTAGAGCGGCGCGCAATGATTGTTGACATAACCGTCCCGCATGATGAGAACCTCGTGAAAGCCGAGAAAGATAAACAAATAAAGTATCTTGACTTGGCTCGCGAGGTTGTCGACATGTGGGATGTTGACTCAGCAATCATTGTGCCGATAGTCGTCACAGCCAATGGATTGATAGCCAAGAGCCTCGACCAACACCTGAGGAGGCTCACGCTGGGCAGCTGGATCAAGGGCTTGATTCAGAAAGCGGTACTTCTGGACACGGCTCGCATTGTCAGGAGGTTCCTCTCTCTGGAGCCCTGACCGCCGGTAGCTTGGACCCTGTTCCCGATACCGGTGGGCTACTATTTTTTATATTTTTTAATGTTTTTATATATTTTTTATACTAATATTTAAAAATATAATTTATATGTATATAGCTAAATAAAGGATATAATAATTACAGAATTCAATTAATTATTAGGATCAGAATGGTAGTTAATCATATTTTTAGGTGTTATGGTTACAGTACTGTCGTCAGAGAACAATGACATGGGTTCGCTTATTACGCCCTGACATGTAAAGAAGTTGGCTGAATGTCAGTCTGCGGTATTGACCACAGAACAGATATAACTGTTCTGTGGTATTGACATTGTGACGCAATAAGTATATATTTCTGAGTAGGTAAAGCAGATTCTATCGTGCAATGATCAGACAAAAATAGCCCTTAAGGTGAACAAGATATTATAGATGTAACTTTACTTGCACTCGTTGATGTGTCCGGCGAGGGTGGCGACGCTTCTGCGGCCGGAGCCTCCCGGGCCCACCATGAGGCTGTGGCCGCGCTCTGCTCGCAGCACCCTGGCTGTCCGCATTATGTGCTCTATAGCATCTTGGAACAGCACCAGGTGCATCTCCGCGCGCGCCGTCGAATTGTACTCCTCTAAGTATTCCTGTGTCATTTGTAGTTCACATTTAAAATCTTAATCGCAAGATCAAGGTTTTAAATTCTACCCGCAATAATACAGGCGTAAATATCTATTGCATGATGAACCCAGACGTTACTTAAAGATTCGACAGAATAATAGTTGCTCTTTATTTAATTTACTACACTATGATCTTAGTGTTCCGACAAAGAATAAAATTGATAAACTTTCCTGCCTCCTGGAGAAAGATTCAATAAAAATCGTTGTTTTATAGAAGGTCATAAACATACCATTACCATCTCCATTAAAATATGTTCTCCCAAAATATACCTGTGAAGTACCTGCTACAAAAGAACGTGCCAACAATAATCAATCACTTGCCTTCACAACCACCATAACCTTAGCTAATTCTGGCATCTCAGCATAGTTTCTGTTTTCTTTCGGAACAGCGGAGCTTATGAAATCACCAAACATCAGAAGAGGTGGTTGTAAAATGATAGGGTCATCAGGAATATCTAGTATTGGTTGTTGGAAGTTCTTCTCACAGACTGTCTTCATCAGGTGGTAGAAGTAACTCTTATCTTGGACGTTGATCAGCCGATCGTGGAACACACGAAGGCACTCATGATAAAATAATCTGAAATTGCGTAAACACTTCACAGGGCTCAAGCTTAAAAAGCAAATTTCACGGAACTGCAATTATGATTGCCTATTACTTCTCAAAATTAAGGTCGCAGTATGCATGGAACAAGGAATGCAATTGGGCAGTTTTTTTAAGAACCTGATAGACGTAAATACCTGAGCATTGCTTGCGGAAACCTCATGTACCCGGCTTCGGCTTGCAAGACTCCTTGCATACACTTGGACAAGTCTCTTAGATTGAACACATAGTGCGACTTGGCTGGCGTCGGCAGCAACTCGGCGCAAATCTTCTGATACACATCTACGGCTGCATCCACTATGGGACCACCGAGGATTGAGACTTCAGTCACGAAGTCCTCCATGTGACCTTTCAGGATTGCCTGATTGATGTTACAAAATAATGAAGAGGAATAATGAAGTTTGTATACGGAATTACGCAAGAGCGCTGAGTAGAACATTTCTTAATGCGCAGCTCTCAGTCAGTGCTGTCTTCAAAGTGAAAGTTAGGCTTTGCGCCAAAAGGCATAATGACTATAATGGCATAATGACTATTGACTATTAATTTATAAATAAAAGCAAGTTAAGGGCCTGTACTACCTCAGATTGCGAAAATTGCCTTAGCAAATGGCTCTAGTTTCAACAGTACTGCAGTATTCACTTTGAAATTAATACATGTACAATAAAGATGAGGACTACTGCTAAGTGTTATCTGTTGCGAAAACACGATTGCAGACAATTTTCTCGACACAAAGAAATCTCAAAGTTACCTCTAAACCGCAAAATAAAAGGAGAATATTCAATGAAAATTTTCAAATTAGGTCATGAAACTTTGCAGGCTAATCGAATTATTATGCATAAAGCTGGTGTCATAGGTTCATTTTTATTTTTTTAATCTTTTTGATGCGATCGGAAATATCAAGCTTTATAACCACTCACACCTTGAACTGCTCTGCCGCCTGGCCCCCGACAGGACCCCGATTCAGTACTTGTCAGTACCGCTTCGGCTATCAGACGGGAAACCCGCGTCACTTCGCTTGCGCTCAAAAGTCCCGCCGATTGACAACATCAGCCTATAATGTTCCCACTGCTGGGACACAGGCCTCCTCTCTGTGAGAGGGAGTGGGCCGTAATCTACCACGCGGGCCCAGTGCGGGTTGGTAGATGTCACATGTCTTTGAATTTTTGGTTCTAGGACATGCCGGTTTCCTCACGATGTTTTCCTTCACCGTTTTGAGAGCAGAGCGATTGACAACGTTAATCAGTAATACAACTTGTTAAGTTAGTATAATCCAAATGTCAAGATTTCATGAAATAGTCATTCAGTAGGATTACTTGGTCTTAGAGAGTTGTGTTGATGACTTTAATGATTACAATTCTGTAAGTACATATTTTTTACGGCCACGAAAAATTCTAAGTTGATTAAAATATTATTTTATAACATTTAAAGAATCCATGTGATTTTTTTTCATTTTTTAATAACATTTAAAGAACTTTCTTGTTAGTAAAGCCTACTATACTATTTCTGAGTTTTTGGAAGAAAAATTCTTGATACGCCAATATTTGTAATTTATGATTATTTATTTATGCATTGACTGTAGAAATGATTCCATATTACTCTTATTTAGCATGTAACCATATTTGTACGCCTCTTGGCATAACATAGCGACCTATGAACTTTAATTTAAGAACTGTATTCACTACCTATGTTACACAAATAAAAAATGATTATGCTTATGATCTATTTATTAGATCTCATCAACGCGCGTTCGTATTTTACAAGATAGAAGATAATTTCCGAAGCGCCTATTTTTTGTTGGACATCTGTACGTAGGTTACCTTAGCAAATTAGCTAATTTGCCACTATTTTTAACTTTTTTTAAATTTCAAAATATTTTCATTTTATTCTATACAGAAGACGTCGATTTCGTATATAATATAATCATAATTTAGTAATTTATTACCAAGCCTACGTCCATCAACAATGTAGTTCACCCTAACTGAATCAGTTTTACAGTGTGAGTGGGATAGAGTGATACATGGCGCGGGGAAGTGGGGGCAAAATATGAATTTCAGCTGAACTATTACAGGCCCTTAAGGAGTGCTCTTTTCTTTTTATGTTAGTGACTAACCTTAAATATAGTTTTCATAGCCTCGGAATTGGGTGCAGAAATGTAGAACATCGCAAAATGTCTGACGAATCGTGCGGTCAGTGGGTTACGACCACCGCCGGGCGGGGCACATGAGCACGCCAGCACCACGTCGAGGATATCCTTCCAGTACAGTTTTTCGCGGTCGTAGAGACCGCCGAAATCTAAGAATTGCCTGTTTGTCGGACCGAAAAATGTATGGTAAAGTTTAAAAATATTATGATGCTTAGATTCTTCAGAAGAGGAAAAAGTTAATATCTCAACTATAGTATAGTTAAAATCTCGCTGCAGACTCGGTCATAAATCATAATCGGAGTAAGGATGTGGGCTAGTTGCACGCGCGCAAGGCCATTATCGATACCAGAATCATTAAGGTTATCACGAAAATTGGCATAAATGTGTGGAACATGCAGAATTGCTGCAAGATGAAGACTTAAGAAACGCACATTTATGCGAAGAGTTCATCATTCATGTGGATGATGATGAAGACGACTCAGACGAAGAATTTTAATTTTCTATTTTTAGTTTTATATATACGTTCTTTTGTTTATATATTTAATATTCTTTGTAGTAAATTTGGTAATAAAAAAATGTGTATTTATTTCTATCACCCATTTATAAATATATAAAACTATCGATATCAATCATCGACTGCAGCAATGCACAGGACTACGTGTGGGCGTGGCCTGCCCATAAGGCCCGTGAGTGGGAAAGAGAGCGAAACACGAATGATTTATGACCGAGTCTGCAGCGAGATTTTAACTATACTATAGTTTTCTCTCTCGGTTTATAAGGCGGATCACACACTACAACGCGCCAAGCTACGGGGCGCAGGAAACGGAGCGCGCGAGAGCGCGTTTTTACTGAATTCACGCACAGGGGCGCGTCATCTGCGCCTGCGCCCTGTCGCGTGGCGCGCTGTAGTGTATGATCCGCCTTAGGGTCTCACCACATTTATCGACGCGGAATCGGCTAACGCCGGTCAAAAAAGCCTTTATGTCTACGTAATAAGGGTGTTACTAATACCATTTGCATCGGCTCGGCTCATACGACGCGGCGCGACGCCGATCGACGGCGAAACGAGCCGTTTGCCTATTAGCTCTGCGATAAGTCGAGTAGTTTGGTGATACGCACTCGGCTTAAGCCGATTCCGCGTCGATAAATGTGGGGACACCCTTATTGAATAGAATTATTCATTACTAATCTTTGATTCTTGTTCTACGCTTTAAGGCGAAAGCGCCAGAGTGGCCCGCAAAATTATTTTTTTTTTTGCGTTTTTTGCAATTTGCTGGTCAGTATTAAGTTGTAAGTTGATTAAAATATGATTTTAATCAACTTAGAATTTTTCGTGGCCGTAAAAAATATGTACTTACAGAATTATAATCATTAAAGTCATCAACACAACTCTCAAAGACCAAGTAATCCTACTGAATTACTATTTCATGAAATCTTGACATTTGGATTATACTAACTTAACAAGTTGTATTACTGATTCTGTAAAGACATATTTTTTACGGTCCCGAATCATATTTTAATCAACGTACAACTTCATACCTACTGATCAGCAAATTGCAAAAAACGTAAGAAAGTTTGAATTTCGCGGGCTACCTTAGCGCTTCCCCCTTAAGTACACGCAACAAAAGGATCAATGTTGTTTTTACTAATTTCAATGAAGATAAGCCTTACCTCAGCAATTCTATAGTCGGTTGTGCGCCATATATGTCCAGGCGAGGCATATTCACGTCATCGATGAATATAACCACTTTCTTTCCTATTGGAGCTCCGATGGCCTTGCGCGGTCTCTTGTCTAAACGTAACTCTATCACCGCCTAGGAAAGGAAGGAAAGGAAAAGAATTATCCATATTAAACCCGATACTGTCGGGCTCGATTTCAATTTGAGTAGTGTTCTAGCAATACCTTTGAATTGCTACCTTTGCTGCTACTAATTTTAATTAAGATTATAGAACCCGTTTCTTTGCCTCGAGTATTTTTTTTTTTTTTATTGCCACAAGAAATATACATTAGTATACACTGTTTAACATGAACCTAATTAACGCTGCAGTAGTTTGTATACAGATATTGTGAGCCCTGCCTCTCAAACTAGGATAACCTGTATCTCAAGAGACAGTGTTCAGCTGTGAGGTTACTTAAAAATATTGATCAAACAACTGCGGACTGTGCCAACTTATAGTAGGTACGTGTTAACAACTAACAACTTAACAATCTTATTACTTTTAACAGAAACATATTATATTTAAGGAGAAATAATGTAAGAAATAACAATTTAAAACTTATGTATGTGAGTGGGTGAATGTGTGTGAGTATGTCTGTATGATTTATGTATCTATGTGTGGTGTCAAAGTCAAAGTCAAAGTCAAAGCATTTATTTCAAATAGGCACATAAAAGGCACTTTTGAACGTCAAAAAATATCTTAAAATAGAATTGATTCTAGTCGCCCATTCCAAAAGGTAGTTTTCGTATGGAGAAGAATGGGCAAGAAACTCCACCGTTAGGGGAGAACAGGGTAATGAGAGCGGTCGGTTAATGGGAGCCATAGTGATTGAACGGAAAGTAGGCACATTTGCGCGATCTTAAACACTCGGCCGCTTTCGTCAACCATTGAGAAACTTCGCCTGACGAACACGAGCCGTTAGTGCCATGCGTTAAGTCACGAGGGACGATTATGTGTTTTTCGCTCCACGTTTATAAAAATTGCTGATTGCCAGCGCCGAGTTAAGCATGAAGTTATATTCTTTTTTTATTATCTTCATGCTTTTTATATCACTAGCTAAATGCACTAACAAGCCCAATTGGTTAAATTGAGATTGAAAGTAGAATTACATATTTATGTTATTGCTTTTCAAAATGGTAGTCAGCGGGTAATGGTAGCCTAGCATCTTTCTATTATCTTTATTTTTTTTGTTTTATTTACTAAGTTGACGTTTTTATTTGTGTTACAAATAGTTCTTTGTATTAATTACTAAGATCACATACTTTAAAGTATGTTTAGTTAAATTCGAGAAAGAGTAAATTATGGCTCCCATTTTCCATATGATCGTTAAATGGGCTCTCATTACCCGCATGTGTCGGGTAATGGGAGCGACTGATTTTTTTTTGTAAAATCCTTATTGTACCCTAATACAGGACTGCAATTGATTATAACTGTGATTAAAATATACTTTAATAATGAATGTAAGAGTTCCTAACTAAAAATGGTAAGAATATTAACAATTGTGATTTTTAAGAAAATTTTCCCTTAGTAGGCTCCCATTACCCTGTTCTCCCCTACTCTTTTAAAATGTTTTAGGTACAATATTTTGCATGGGTACATTAATTATATAATAACATGTGAGGACGATGCACCTAAAATAAAATTACTATACCACAGGTAAAAGAATTAAAAACGAAACCATGACATATAAATTAATTATCTGATAGATACATGGTGCTCACATATTTACAAACATGGTACAGGCAAAACGATTTTAATAAAAAAAAATAAATACAAGTAATAAGTCAGGGTGTGAGTAATGAATGACAAAACGAATAAAAAAAAAAATTTACAATTAAATTAGCAACCAGTTTGATTTTGTCTAGACTCTAGATTGTCCTATGGAGCAGGACCAGCATGTTTCCAAGCGTTCTTATCTTGGATATAATCTTCTAATTTATAGTATGCTTGTTTACAAAGTGTACGTTTAATATGAGTTTTAAATTTTCTTTCATTTAATTGCAATATATCACAAGGTATTTTATTGTAACATTTGACACAGTAGGTACCCCATAAAAGATGTATGTACTTTGGCTAATCTGAAAAATGGTTGATGTATTTTATCTTTATTTCTTGTATTAAAGTTATGTCTATCGCTTATTTTATTAAAAAGATGTAGATTTTTTCTTACATACATAATGTTTTCATAGGTAAATGAATTGGCAAGGTACCGTCATAATATTAATCCTTTTAAATAGTTCCCTGAGAGATTCGCGGCGACGTAGATTATAAATGGCTCTGACAGCTCTCTTTTGCAAAATAAAGATGGATTCAATGTCAGCAGCTCGACCCCATAGTAAAATGCCGTACGACATAATGCTGTGAAAGTAGCTAAAATACACTAAACGCGCGGTTTCTACATCTGTTAACTGTCTTATCTTCCTAACAGCATAAGCGGCCGAGCTGAGCCGCCCCGCAAGAGATGTTATGTGAGGTCCCCATTGCAATTTCTCGTCTAGCGTGATTCCCAGAAAAACCGTTTGATCAACAAATTCTAGTTTTTCTCCATTCAGTATGATGTCACATTCGCTACTTCTAACATTAGGTAATTTAAATCTAATGCATTTGGTTTTCTTTTCATTTAGTACCAAATTATTTACCGTAAACCAGTCTTTGTATGGGAGTAGTGAGTGTGTGGTGTTATGTGTGAGGGAGTAAAAGCAAAAATAAGGCAATATTAGGCAAAACATTTTAGCAGAGATTCAGTTTGTGTATAGTCCTGTTGAAGTAGCCATTCCATCAGCTTAGCTTTCAATTCAAACTTATTGCAATCCAGTATATTTAATTCTTTATGAATTTTCTTGTAGATCAGTGAACTTAAGGTGAAGTATTGGTTTTTGGCAAAAGCAGTTTTGTGTTGTGTAACTGGGGGAATGTTGGTTCGTTTGGTGGGATCAGACGGTGGGACACTGGAGTGTCTTCTAAGAGTAGATTGCAACACGAAGAGCTGTCGTACCGTTAGTACCTTACAATCTGAGTAGAGTTGAGTTGTTGGATAACGATAAGGTTTTCATAGCATCACTTTCAATATTGCTCTCTGAGCTCTCTCCGCTCTAAGAAGAGTAGTTTTAGCCGCACCACCCCATACACTGATGCAATACCCAAGAACTGACTGACATAGAGCATAGAACACCATTTTTAAAGTATCAGGATTTGCGGAAGCTCTCAGTGACTTAAAGATGTGTATCAGTCTCAGCGTTCTCGAGGTTAGGGCATCAATGTGTTTATTCCAGCGTAACCCGGCATCAATTTGAACACCCAGGTATTTGACGTGATCGGTACGCGTGAGTGTTGGACATTGGCATGAAGTTGACTGTTCTAAGCAAGTGTGCGCTATTATTGAAAGGGTGTGGTCCGGTGCGGTGTTCTGACGGATGGCGAAAGGAATATATGAAGTCTTGCTGCAGTTTAGAGTAAGCAGGTTTAGGTTGAGCCAGTTTATTATTTCACGTAGTGCCAATTCCGCGTTACTTTTAAAACAATCCCATGTTGACCCGTCAACTACAACCACGGTGTCATCGGCATTACAAAGATCGTCGAGTTGGGGAGGGACATTTTGCATAAGTCATTTACATATATTTGAAATAAAATGGGTCCTAAAATGCTACCTTGGGGCACTCCGTAGGATAAGGTATTATCATCACTGAAGTGATTATCAATTTTGGTTCTTTGAGTGCGGTTGTTCAGGTAATCTTTGAATATTTGCAGTGCTATACCTCTAACACCGAGTCGCTCCAATTTGGCAAAAAGTATGGGAACAGAAACTGTGTCGAATGCCTTCGAAAGATCTAGGAATATTCCTAGACATTTGGTTTTTCTGTCGAGATTCCCAGCAACCAACTGCGTCAATTTAAGTACTGCATCTTCAGTCGAGACACCGGAACGGAAACCATACTGATTATCTGCTATGATCTTGTATCTTTCCAAGAAGTTCTTAAGCCGGTTACTAAGAATCCTTTCCAAAACCTTGGAAAGAGTAGTCAAAACCGAAATGGGTCTATAGTTGTTGACACAGTTTCTGCTCCCACCCTTATGGATTGGGTGCACAATTGCTTTTTTAAGTGCGTCCGGAAAAACACCCTCACGGAGACAGCTATTAAAGATGTACGTCAATGGTTTTATTAGTGTCTGACGGGCCATTTTTAGCACTAAGGGTGAAATACCATCCCAACCCAGTACACAGTCATTACGTAGCTGCGAAACAAGAGACTCCACCTCAGATTCGTCTGTATCAAGCAACACGAGGGAGTTAGCGAGAGATAGTGGGTTGTTTTCATCGTTACTACGAACGTGACTGCTCATATCAGCGGGGTACTGGCTCTGTGATAGAATTTTATCCGCTAAGGTTTTCCCTACGTTACTGAAGAATTTACCAACTTCATTTATGGATGCTTTAGGACTGTCACAAATTTTCAGTAGTTCCACAGGGCTGGTTTTTATTTTAGCTGTATTTGTAACAGTTTTAATAGTGTTCCAAAGGGCTTTAGGGTTATTTTTTGTTTTCTCAAATTCATTCCTTTCGTGGGCAATTTTAGTATTATTTATTTAATAAGTACTTCAAGCACATAAATGTACAGAGGCGGACTTAATTCCGCCTCCTCCCGCCGCTCTTAATGTGCTTAGTATTGAGGGTGGTGATGAAATAAACTTCACAAAGTAAAGTGCCCACCAGGGTTCGAACCCACGACTTAACAACTCGTAAGTCTCTTCTGCACTTTAATAGCGGTCTGTAGGTAATAGTCAACACACAATAACAGTTAGCAAGCATGGTGGTCAATACTTAATTTTCTTCGAATAAAAAGAACCCTTCGATCCACAGAAGGGCAAACAACAAGCCGATATTATTATTAAGAAAAAATAGTATACCTGTGTTCGGCCACTGCTGGTTTGGGCCGAAAAGTTTAATATGAACGGTATGTAGTAACCATTCAGAGCCATTCTGTTCAGTGTTTCTACCGCAATTACCGTTTTACCGACTCCTGAAAGATAGGTATTAATAGGAATAATATTATTTGCAAAATGTCGCAAAAATCCTCCCCAAATGTTAACTGCGGTAGGTTGAGTTTATTTATCTTGATTAATGTTATTAACAAACATGGAAGATAATATTTACGTAATTAAAAGCTTTTGTTTAATATAAATCAAAATTGTATTCAATAAAATGCATTAGGTATCTTCTAGCAGTACCTACCGGCGTTAATCGGCGGGGAAAGAATCCTTCGTTTTATTCAAGTCAGGTACATTCGACCATTACACGACTTTCTTGGGTTAGAAACAATGCAAGATCTTTTTCTCTTACCATAGTTGATATTAAAAACATACCTGTGCCTCCTGTAAACATGACGGGTTTGCCACAGCCCAGGAGTTTTTCAAACAAATATCCATACCGAACGGTGTCTATTGTTGGTACGAGGGTCTCAAAGAACGGCTTTGAGGAGTCGTATACGAAATGAGGTATTATATCTGCCCACACTCGTAGTCTGCGCTGTTTTGTATCCATGTACATATCGAAGAAATTGAAGCCCTGCGGCAAGCTAGTAATAGATAAAAGGGTAAAATATAGCATATACACCAAAAAACCTCAAAAAGAGTCAAGGCATAACCACTAACTATTCTGCTTCGTAGAATTCCTCGAGCTGTCTCTTGATGACATCTTCAAAGGCTTTCCGTCCGTCTTCGAGGATATTGCCGCCGATGGACCAAACGTAGCAGAATATGAAGCAATGAGCGATGTACACTTTGATGTATGCCTTGTCCGGGAACCGATCTCCTGGCTCCGAGAGCAGTGCTCCCAAGAGATAGCAGACCGTAGACACTTTGCTTATGTCTACCTACAACCACATAGTAACATTAGAACAACAAAGTACTCACATTTTCTAGTTCGCAATTGATGGTGATCATTACTACTTTGAAAAAAGACACTGAAGTTAATGTAAATTATGTTGCACGGCATGCAGTAAGACTTTCTCTCTCTGTAGTCGGTCCCTCATGTCTGAGGATTGTGGTCAGCTTCGGAGTTGCATCTGGAGCGGATGATCCGCCTCCACCGGTTTCTGTCCAGGCGCATCTCTTACCACCGTGTAGAATTTAGAGGACGATGATTCCTTCACCTGATCGGTCAATCGTGTTGGTGAACGACCGCGCGATCGTTTGCCTTCCGTGTTCCCAACCACAATCAGTTTTTCCAAACTTTCATCGCCTCTGCGTACTATGTGGCCGAAATAGGAAAGAATGCGTTGTTGACATAATGGTCGACAAGCGGGTCTTTATTCGAAGCTGGGTTAAGATCGTTGCATTTTGATTTTGATCGTTGCGTTGCAACCCCGTGATCCTGTGCTTTATAGATTAAACAATAGCTTTTGACTGCGTACAATGGGATAAACTGTGGAATTTGTAACTGGAAATGGGAGTTCCTGAACACCTTGTCGCTCTAATCCAGAGTCTATACACAGAGAACCAATTTTTCATTAGGATAGGTACCGAATGCTCTAATATGTTCCAAACTAAAAAAGGTGTGAGACAGGGTTGCATATTATCCCCCTTCCCTTTTCAACATATATGGAGAGTACATAATTCGGAAGACCATCGAATACTGGGAGAAGGGTTTCCCTATAGGTGGAAAAATAGTATCGAGTCTCCGATATACCGACGACACCGTTCTCCTTACAACATCCATGGAAGATATGAGTGAGTTGTTCCAAAGACTCGAGAGTGAAAGTAGCAACATTGGTCTCGCAGTGAATAGAGCGAAAACCAAGGTAATGATTGTAGATCGAGCCGGTAAGCTAACAAATGTCACCTGCAACATTCCTGGCATTAAAATCGTCGACCACTACACCTAACTTGGCTCGCAAATCTGCAATGATGGTAGCTGTGTCCCCGAGATAAAAAGGCGTATTGGGATGGCCAAAGATGCTATGACCCGTTTAGGTAACATTTAGAAGAAGATAGGAATTGGTATACAACCAAGAACAGATTGATACGAGCCCTAGTATTCCCAATCTTCCTGTATGGAGTAGAAACGTGGACGATTTTGGCCCGAGAAAGACAAAGGATTGATGCATTTGAGATGTGGTGCTGGAGACAAATGTTGAGAATACCGTGGACTGCCAAACGCACCAATGCAACGATCTTAACCCAGCTTCGAATAAAGACCCGCTTGTCGACCATTATGTCAACAACGCATTTTTTCCTATTTCGGCCACATAGTACGCAGAGGCGATGAAAGTTTGGAAAAACTGATTGTGGTTGGGAACACGAAAGGCAAACGATCGCGCGGTCGTTCACCAACACGATTGACCGATCAGGTGAAGGAATCATCGTCCTCTAAATTCTACACGGTGGTAAGAGATGCGCTGGACAGAAACCGGTGGAGGCGGATCATCCGCTCCAGATGCAACTCCGAAGCTGACCACAATCCTCAGACATGAGGGACCGACTACAGAGAGAGAAAGTCTTACTGCATGCCGTGCAACATAATTTACATTAACTTCAGTGTCTTTTTTCAAAGTAGTAATGATCACCATCAATTGCGAACTCCCCGCTCTTCTCAATGATTTGGAGGATGTTCAATATCTGCTCCCGCGTTCCTTTGCCCTTAGCAAAACCTGCCTGCTCTTCGGGTATCTGCCGGCTTGAAAAGTAGTTAAGACGTTGATTGATAACATACAGGAGGATCTTACTCGCATGAGATATTAACGCTATCGTCCTGTAATTTCCACAGTCTTTGGAAGAGCCTTTCTTGTGTAGGGGTATGAACACCGATTTTGTCCAGTAGTACGCAGTAAGTACTTGTATAATTAATATTTTATCATAAACATAGGCTTATAAAAAAAAAATTAGGTACCTGACTGATCCCAAAGCGGCATTTGCTATTTACGTGAATTAATCCATCTTCCAAAAGTTCGAACAGTTCGTGAACGAATTCGGCATTTTCCAAAGAGAAGATATTTCTCTCCGTCGCCTCTTCTATCCAGGAGCATACCAGCGGCATGTAGCCCATCTCGTTTGGGTCTACGTACACCATGCCGCAACGGGACACCGTGGCTGGTGAAGCTTGAGCTAAATCCGCCACCTACAATAGTCTTCAAGTATTAATTCTGGGTGGTTGCATAAAGATATACTAAGTTCCCAATACGAAGTACGAACAAGTCGGAATACACGGGTACCGATCGGTGCGGGTAAAATAGTCTTATACTTTAATAAAAAACAGCTAGGTGAAACTTGTCGATAGATACCAACAACACTTTTTCATACCTTGCACTCGTGGGTTGATCTGCACCTATCAAGTACCGACCTATTATACCGACAAATCGAGACCTGTTAATCTGTAACTTTATACAAGCACGCCAATCATGTCTAACTTACTTACTTATAATATTTTGAATTTACAAAAATAATGTTACCCATTCATTATTCTATTTAACTGAAGGTAATCGAATGTCTAGTAGCCTATGTCAAATGAAATGTAATTATTTTGTTAGCCTTGCCTTGCTGTGTTACTATCTAAGAAACAGAATAATACTAGCAACCAAAGGTTAGTGATTTTTTTTTTTTTTTTTGTTAACCTGTACTGTCCCTGCTGTCACTGTTGGGCAAAGGCCTCCCCCAAATCCTTCCAGGAACTCTTTTCCCGCGCCAGTTCGAACCAGCCCTCGTGGTAACGCGTCCAAGTCGTCTCGCCAGCTCTTTCTGGGCCAGCCTCGGCGGCGGCGCCGTCCATCTTCAGGCATCCATTGTATGAAGATTTTTGTGAGTGAATGTAAAAAAAACCAATCCTCAACACAATTACTCAAAAACTGGCTCTTATTGCACGGTTTTAAGGTTCAAAATACCCTGTATTGTAGGTATTGAACACACGTGCCTTTTAATTTGTATTCCTGCTCTATACTACAGATGTGTGATTTTGTTTCAATCTCAGCAAGTAGATAGCATTCATAACTTTTTATGCCTAAAAATTTTGTAAATGAGTATAAAAAAATGTACAAATAAATAAAATATGATAGCTAAACATTGTATTTCATTCAGCCAATTATTTTGATATGAAACTATCGACGACATAGTATGACGTCAGAGCCGCTGAGAAAAATGAGTGCAAGGTGCTTGTTTGGACTATGAATCCAGCGCTGAAATTGATCATTAATTATCAATGATCGTAACCGACAATATCGTATAGGGGAGAGTGGGTAGGATTCGTACACTTTTTACTTTAAGCCACATAAAACAAAAACTATCCATTATTTAAAAATAACTTTAATGCTGTCACATACTGCACTTATCAGCCTTTAAGATGAATGATGTGTTGTTTCGATATAAGAAAGCATGGCGATGCTACGACAACTTTACTAAAATGAGAAAAACGTACGAACCTACCCCACACGTGGGGTAGGTTCGTACATAGCGTAGGGAGCTTTCGTACATAGTGGGGTACCTTCGTACAATGAGAGAAATAACCACTATTCAATGTAATATTATTGTTCCTTACGCTGCTTGTAATAAGGTTCAGTATAGATTGTGGACTGTATGAGATAATAAAAATACGTGTCGTCGATTCAATGTTTTAATGCAGACTAAATAGGCATGGTAATGAGTAGAACATACCGCCCACCAAAAGGGGCTTGACACTTTTAACATAAATCATGTATATTGCAAATAATTTGTATACATTGTAAATAGTGTTTCTTAATCAATCTCAAAATAATTTAATGTACATTTACAACATATAAACAAACGCCTTGTATTACTAAATTAATTTTAATAACATCACTTCATAACAACATGCTTTAAATTACATAAATTAATCATCTTTACTATTCACTGGTAGTGAACATAATTTAGTGATACATCTTTTAGTTATATTGTCCCCACTTTTGACGCTATAAACCCTTGTAACATTATCTGGCCCAGGATGCTTTGCCATAATGCGACCAAGCAACCACTTTCCTGGCGGCAGATTGTCTTGTTTTATTAAGACAATGTCATTAATTTCAAACTCTTTCCGGTGTTTTATCCATTTTGGCCTCTGTTGTAATCTAGAAAGATATTCATTCTGCCATCTTTGCCACAGTTCTCTCAACAGCCTCTGTGTATACTTCCAGCGAGATAAATGGTTTAAATTAACATCTCGCATATCGGACGTAGGAACGACAATAGGGGCTTCTCCCATTAAAAAATGACCAGGTGTCAAGGGATTGATAGTGTCGACGTCATGATCATCTAGAGGACATAGAGGGCGCGAATTTAGGCAGGATTCGATCTCACATAGAAGAGTGGTCATTTCTTCATAGGTCAAGTTCGTTGTTAGGATCCTTTTCATGTGGTACTTGAGGGACTTCACACCTGCTTCCCACAGGCCACCAAAATTCGGGCTGTAAGGCGGGATGAAGTGCCATTGTGTGCCGTCTTGCGCTAGAGAATCTGCCACTTGGCCCTTGAACTCCAACTTAGCTTTATTCCATGCCTCTACTAGATCCTTGTTAGCTCCGATGAAATTTCTGCCCTGGTCGCTCCACAAATGAATGCATCTGCCTCTTCTAGCTACGAAACGTCTGAAGGCTCCAATAAATGATTCCGAGGTAAGGTCACCAACCAACTCAAGGTGAATGGCCTTGGTACTCATGCATATAAATATGGAAATATACGCCTTTGTGGTTCTGCCTCCCCTTCCTTTTGATAACAGAACTGTGTATGGGCCAGCAAAATCTACACCACTGCGTAGAAAAGGGCGTGATGGTGTAACTCTAACACGAGGAAGATCTCCCATTATTTGAGTCCTGGATTTGGCTGATACCCTGGCGCAAACTAAGCATTTGTGTATATGTGATTTCACCGCATTCTTCGCTTTTACGATCCAGTATTTCGATCTCAAATAACAGAGCATCAACTGTACACCTCCGTGGAGTGTTCTTTGATGTGCATCGGCGATAATCAATTTACTAAGAGCGTGTTTGCTGTCCAAAATGATAGGATGCCTATTATCATTGCTAAGGTTGGCGTGTCTAAGCCTGCCACCAACTCGTAATATTTTCTCGTCATCTATGAATGGATGCAATGATTTTAGATGACTTTTCTGTTTCACTTGTTTAGCTCTCAAAATTGTTTCTATTTCTTCTGTAAAACTTTGATTCTGTGACTTTCTTATACATATTTTCAATGCATTTTCTAACTCTTCGGTAGTGACATCATCTAGAATATTATTAGTTTTCTTAAACTTTAAAAATCTTTTGCAATACATTAATGTTTTCTGTAATTCTTGTAGACTACTAAAGTTTTCAAAATTCAAAAATTCTCTGTCATCTACTTCTTGTAATGTATTTAACAAAACTTTAACTTGTCTTGTCTCTAAATCTGTTTGACTTACGTTTGGCCTTCTAAATTCCATATTTCTTTCCAAGAGAAACTGTGGGCCGTACCACCACAATGAGTTCTCTTGTAATTCTGATACTGTCGTGCCACGTGATGCAACGTCTGCTGGATTTTCCTCAGAGTGAACATGATACCACTGACTGTTGCTTACATTTTCTAGTATTTCTACGACACGATTTGCCACAAAAGGCTTCCATCGATTAGGTTCGCCAACAAGCCAGGACAAAACTATGGATGAATCAGTCCATGCATAGACTTGTGCGGGTGGTATTCTCATAGCCTCAGCAGCGTGATGTATCAGCTTTGACAGAAGTACTGCTCCGCATAACTCTAGACGAGGCACAGATATTGTCTTTACAGGGGCCACCTTGGTTTTTGCAGCGACAATGCTCGTTTTGATGGCTCCTTCTGAATCTATAACTCGAGAATATACAACTGCTGACATGGCGTGCATGGATGCATCGCTAAATCCATGAAGTGTGATATTATGCTTGGCGGTACTAATTGTATTGAGCCATCGTTTGATCTTGATGCTATTGACATGGTTTAAATCGTTTCGAATCTCAACCCAGTGTTTTTCTAGGTCATCACCTACGTGTTCGTCCCATCCAATGCCCTGTAGCCACAACCTTTGTACAAATATTTTGGCTCTAATAACTACAGGCGCGATCCAGCCGAGGGGATCGAACAGTCGTTGTAAATCAGCTAGAACTGTCCTCTTTGTTGTGACCTTTGAAATAGGTGGTACTGTCAAAGTGTACTGAAATTCATCATCACCTAAGTTCCAAGCTATTCCTAAAGCTTTAACAGTTCCTTCCATTTTGATATCTAAACTTGCCTTAGCCGATCTGTCTTTGGGGTCTATGGATTGAAGGAATTCAGCATTATTAGACGTCCACTTTCTTAGTTTAAACTTGCCTTTATTGAGAATGGTTTGTAATTGTTCGCTGACATCAATAGCTTCTAAAACAGTGTCGCAGCCAGAAATGAGATCGTCGACGTAAAAATCTTCTTGGATCATTTTGCATGCGACTGGGTAACTTCTACCTTCGTCATGTGCCAATTGCATAAGAGTTTTGATGGCTAGGTATGGCGCCGAAGCAGTTCCAAAAGTTACTGTCAGAAGCCTGTAGTCCTTGACCTCATCAAATGTAGAAGTATTCTGTGTATTACGCCATAATACTCTTTGGAAGTCAGAACTATCTTTGGTGACTAAAACCATCCTATACATCTTCTCAATGTCACTTGCAAAACAAATTTTGTGTAAACGGCATCTCATTATGATACTCCTTAAATCTTCTTGAAGGACTGGTCCGGTCAAAAGTTCATCATTGAGTGATATTCCGTTGACACCCTTGCAAGAAGCGTCGAATACTATTCGTGTCTTGGTCGTCTCTTTTTCGGTTCGTAAAACTGCGTGGTGTGGTAAATACACTGAATTGTTATGAATTTCTTCTACTGATACTTCTTCCATATGTCCCATTTTAATATATTCTTCTATTACTTCAGTGTAGGCTTTCTTTAATTCTTGATTTTTATTCAATTTTTGTTCTAGATACTCTAATCTTCTTAACGCAATGCTTCGCGTATTTCCTTCTACTGATTTAGGATTGTTTGTTTTGAATGGTAGCTTCACGATATATCGTCCTTCTTCGTTTCTTCTGTAGGTTGTTTCGTATATCTTCTCACAAAGCTCTTCATCTTTTGTTAACTTTCTTGATTTGTGTGTATCTACTTCCCATAAGATTTTTAACATGTCGTCAATTTCTACCTGATGATGCATGACGATCATAGATTGCTCTGGTTGTGTATTGTCATCTATTTTTCCAAATAAAATCCATCCAAGGCTGGTTTTTTGCGCGCATGGTGAACCTGGAGGACCCTTCATGACACCATTCAGTAGTATTTGTGCATACTCTTCATGACCCAAAAGCAAATCTATTGTACTTGAGGTGTAATAGTTAGGGTCAGCCAGACTAAGCCCTGTAAGATGAGGCCAGTCTTGTACCCTAATTGTTGTTTTGGGAATCTCAGTAGTCAGTTGTTTGCTTATGACGTAAGCATCAATCTTGAGGCTGTATTTTGAACATCTTGATAATACCTCGACCTGTACTACTTGCTTGATTTTTGACTTCATTGATCCCATTCCTAATATGCTTCCAGAAACTGGTTGTCTTCTAAGCTTTAATATTTGAGCGGCTCTTTCGGTAATAAAACAACTCTCTGATCCCGGGTCTATTAGCGCCCTCAACACAGTAGTGTGTCCATCATTACTTCTTACTAAAACTACTGCCGTCGCTAATAGTGCAATTCTCTTTCCTTTCCCGGTGTAAATTTGTGATTGTGACGTCATCACTGTATTGACGCTCGTTTTGACTTCTTCTCCACCTTCTACATTGCTTTGCGTTGTTTCCTTCGGTTGAGTTTCGTTACTTGATGAACCTTGGGTAACTGCAGTGGTTGTTCCCTTTCGGTGAAGAAGCGTGTGATGACGTTTTCGACAGAGTCTGCATGATGTGGACAGCCTACAATTCTTAACGGAGTGTCCAGGAACCAAGCAATTAAAACAGATGAACTTGCTTTTCACTACTTCATATCTTTGCTTCGGTTCCATTTTTCCGAAGTCTTTACAATGACTGAGTGAATGGTCACCCTTACACATAGAACATTCATTCTTTTCAGCAGTTGAAATATGCAGCGAACGTTCTCGAACCTTTTCCTTTGACGAAGTAGGTGAAATCAGCTCAAGCGTACGAAATCTTGATTCTAAAAACTTCATTAATGACGATAACGTTGGCAGCGTATCACCGTCATTTATACTGACATGTTCTTCCCACTCTTTATGTAACTCCATATCCATCTTTTGTACGACTACAAACACAATCATTGGGTCCCAAGTTTCAGTGTTAAGGCCCTGATTCTTTAGACTATGAAGGCACTCTGTAGTAGTATCGTGCAAGGACTTAATGTGGTTAGCAGTCTGGTTGGGCAGTTTCTTTTGATTAAACATGCGCTTGAGTAATGACGTAACTATAAGACGCTTGTTACTATAACGATTTTTCAGAATGTCCCACGCTTGGGTATAATTCTCTTCAATAATTTGAATATGCTTGAGTAAGGCTTCAGCTTCGCCAGTGACGCTCGTCTTCAAATAATGCAGTTTCTGCACACTGCTGAGTGTTGCGTTTTGGTGAACCAATGACAAAAATAAGTCTTGAAAAGTTGGCCAATCTTCGTAATTACCCGTAAATGAAGGCAATTGTATCCTTGGTAATTTGACTTGTGGAGCTTGTACATTCTGGTTTATTGTGTTGGAAGCATCGACAATCATTTTAGCTTGTCCACATGCTGCTGACGTTAACAAATCCTTAATGTCGGCTTTGATTTGCATAAACGTTTCTTCACATAAACTGTATTCATCCTTATTAAAATACTCGAACTGTTTACGTTTATCTTTCGTAACCACTTTTAATAAATTTCTATGAGCACTTTTAAACGATACCCAATACTCGTCAATACACTGTATTTTTGCTTCTAAATAGCCTGTGGTTAGGCGTGCTTTGGGACACTTCTTAAAGTTGTCTTTAGTTTTAATAATGATGTTGTATAAATCTTCCAATTCACTAAGAATTTGTTCGGCTGTTTCCATAGTTATAGTGGTTCTTTATGTGTAAAATTTACACCAATACGTAGCACAATTCTTGAAGAATGAAGCTCGATAACACAAGTCACTGGAAATGTCTTGAAAATCACCAATTTGTCCAAAATTGTCCAAATGCAACGAACACGTGTTTACATTTTTACAACAACAATTTTTTGCACTGAACTCGGCGTTGGAATGCGCTCACGTTATCGCTTGATCTATCCGGCTCGTTTGGACCAAATGTTCCTTACGCTGCTTGTAATAAGGTTCAGTATAGATTGTGGACTGTATGAGATAATAAAAATACGTGTCGTCGATTCAATGTTTTAATGCAGACTAAATAGGCATGGTAATGAGTAGAACAATTATCATTTATGGAGATCACAATTAACACAGAATCAGCCTTTTTTTAGGGACAATTATCAATTATTATTTTGTGTACCTCAGTAGGTACTACAAATAACTACTTACTCTTAGTAACAAAAAACGTACCTCAGTACTAAAAATGACTACTTAGTCTTGGTAACAAAAACGTATCATAACTTTTCTCTTATTAATATAATAAGTAGGTACCTAATGAATCAACATAATAAACTCTACCATTACAGCAACAAGCCTTAGTCTTAAGTATTAATACACGTACTATCCGACAGCATACACAGATAAGTCTTTCTCGAAGCTATAAATGTGGGACGTTCTCGCTGTCAAAGCAGATTTTGATGGTGTCAGTATATGTACCACATCTGTTATATTGACACTCCCCTCATCCTTGGTGGAATTGAAAGCTCGCTTCATCTCCTTAGCCTTTTGTTTTGTCTCTTGCTCTTGCTTCTTCAACTGTTTTGCTTTCTCTATTTCTTCTAGTCTTATTTTCTCCGGAGTATCTGTATATATTCTCGACTTTCCTTGCTGTTTCCCTTTTCTCGACTTTTTAGACTCAGTTCTGTCTACTATAGGGTAAGGCCGGATAACTTCTGGAGTTATTAGTCCTCCAGCAGGTAAAATCGCCGGTGGAGTTGTAGATCTATGTAAGGAAGGTGAAACAGGAACTAAGCTCTCTACGAGATCTTCTTGAGTAAGCTTTTTGATTCTGTAATATTTTTTTGATTCTGTAATATTCAGCATTTTGATTCTGTAATAATAATATATTCGGTAAAAAAAATGTTTAATGCTATGCAAGTTAGTGTGGGGAGGATTCGTACAGTACGAATCTACCCCACTGCTAACTGCACGAAGGTACCCCAAACCAAAAATACAACGATTTAATTTAAAATAAAAATACCCGTTATAGTTATCAGAAAACAACTGCGTGCATTTAAGACCTCAATACCATTCCACCAACTAAATTGAATCACTTTTATAACTAGAGTAAAACTAATAACATTTAAACACGTTTCAAAGTGAATCCAAAAATTACTTACGTGGAGCGAAAACATGAACGGGCCTGTTGTGTCGAAGCCGGGAGCCGCACTGCCCCGCCACTCCGCGCGTAGCCTATGCGTCCGAGTGGGAGTTACGCACACAAACATGAACACGCCAGTGTGCTGTATAGCTTATAGATATCACTACTGTACGAATGCTCCCGTTGTACGAATGCACCCCACTCTCCCCTACCTAATAATGTGAAAGGTACCTCAAACAACATGTGCACGTAAGGTGTTAGCTTGATTCTCTCAGAGTTGGACAGACATAACATCTTGTTGTCATCTAGTACGGTGTTCATGTTCTCAATCCACACGGCGTCCACGGGGCCGTCGCAGATCAACCACTGGTGGTCTGTTTCCTCACTCTAAATAGTTACATATTGTATTCAATTGATTGCACAGACGAGCATAGCTATTCACCACACGATAAGCTTCCGTATCGTATCGAACATAAGATTGTTATTTAGGGGGTTCCACGGGCAAAAATATTTGCTCGTGGTACCCCAAGGGGGATTAGACTGGGGGACCACGGGCAAGTACCGAATCAACGTTATCGTAGGAGTCCTCTCAACGCTGTTCACAAGTCAAAACCCGAAAATTTTATCAGTTTAAATCGAACAGACGACCGCTATTCTTCCGATAGTTGTTTGCTGTCGGGGGCATGGCAAATCAGGTTATCGAAATGTGTCATTTTCGATCCGACAACCTATCGGATGGTTGTGAATGTTGTGAATACCTATGGATTTGTACGAATATACTTATGATAAAAAATACATTTTTTTATCATAAGTACCTCCTTACAGAATATAGCTACTTGACTTGGTAAGTTTTCAAAGCTAGCGTCAACAGTTACAAACAAATAATTTCCTTTGAAAACTTGCCAAGTTGCATATTCAGTAGAAAGCTAGCAAGAAACTTTCATCACTAATTTATCGGCGAGGCCGGCCGACGTCCTTTGTACCGAACTTGGGCATATTTTCACATTTATCTATGTTTACATTTTTGTTGGGATTACACTTACTTGCACAGCAGTACGTAAACAGAGGGGTAAAATTCCATCGTGCCATTCAAGCGTAGCCAGATCGACTTCACCATACAATTCTCCGATACTGAGACTCTTCGGGTTCATTATGTACTTCTGCACTGGTTGGTTTTGTGAACCCGGTATTCCCATTTCAAAAAGCTTTGTGTAAGTATCGCCTAACACCTTTAAAAAGGGATATTTCACTTTTTAATCAGGCAAATCTCCAGGTTGACAAGGAATTAATAAATAATCGACCCTTACATGTAAGACTGTAGTCTTGCCGCCACCAGTCGGCCCGACTAACATGACACCCCATCGTACAATCATGGTCTCATGCAGCTGGATCACTTTAAGTATCTGACATTCCTCGATTTGAAGCTTCCTTTCAAGCAGAATTTCTCCTGTAAAATGGTATTTACGATACAACCACTACTTATTAATGATATTTACCCCGCATTCATACCCATAGACAATTGTGACAACAAGGTGAACGCAATAAAACATTTCTCAAACAACTTCGATACATGTTTTATGCACGACATGTTTTTCAGAGCAGTGGTGGCTCAGTGGAAACGGCCGCTACTTACGAGTTATAGGACGTAGATTTGAACCGTGACAGGAGGACCTTACTTTGTGTAAATTATTTCATCACCACTACTCTCAAAACGTCAAGTGAAGGAAAACATCGTAAAGAAACTGGCATGTCCTAGAAATAAAAATTCGATGACATGTGACATCTACCAACCCGCACTGGGTCCGATGCGTGGTGGGTTACGGCGGTCTACTCCTTCTCACCGAGAGGAGGCCTGTGCCCCAGCAGTGGGAACATTATAGGCTGATTATGGTATGTTTTTAATTAACAGGTCTTTTACAAGACTTATTGGACTATCACAAGTTTCATACCTACGGTTGTAAACGCGGAGTAAGAATCAGGTTCAGGCAGCCATTTCACATACGATCTCAAGAGTGTATACTTAACCCCGAAATTAACAAACTCAACTCAATACGGAACAGAAATTATATTTTAATGCAAATTGGCACATTTTGTTAGTAGATCTTAATTTAGGAGGTACGTACTGATGACCTGATCCATGACACCGTAGTCCCTCTCAGGTAGTGCAACGCCAGGGAACAGATCCGACAATATGCCAGCGAAGAGTATCGCGTCAGCAGCCAGGAACTTTGGCAGGTTGCTGTCATTAAGAGCACACAACAGAGTAATCTCCTCGTGCTGGTCAGGACTCGCCCGCTTTAGGGCACCAGCCATCACCTAAATACATTTAATAAATTAAAATCCTCTCTGGGACGAGTTGGTACACACGTGTACCACAAACAAGAAAAACCTTTAATAGCCCGTCCGAGAGGTTTACATATGAAAATAAAGTAAGCAAACGCAAGAATTATAGAAATCATTTGTACACTATATTTAGTGGTAAGCGAGTAGGTGCTAGGTCTAGTAGGTATTTATGTTAAACATAATTAGCACTATGAACGAAAACTTAAAGAAAGTCGTCCGCTAGTTATCTTTTTCTTCCGAAAGCAAAAGGGCAAAAAGTATTAGAAAGTTTTGAGAATTTTATTACCAGTACACTCTTTACAGCTCTCATGCCGAAATCGTAATGATCCTGTTTTGAAAGCTGTTCGCTAGACAACTTGTACATTTGTACCATCTTTTTAGCTAAACCTTTTGACGATTCGAACCCTTCGGAGTACAAGATCACTTCAGCAATCAAAGCTTTAAAAAAACATTTATAATGGAAGATTAATCGTTTAACTACCAGAAAAATAGGAAAAATGAATGGATGGATGATTCTTCCTGTTTTATTTAATTATAAATAAATAAATAAAACAGGAAGAATCATTGGCCTGTTGGCCACTTACCATAATCCGGTACCATCATTGATATAGGACGGAATAAAGCCTTCAGGTTATCAGGCAGTTCAGTTCTGCCAGCGTAACCAGGATTCATAGTAATAAAAGCAGCACAACTGCGCACCAATTTGATTTCGCGTCCTTCAAACATGAATCTGATGAAATAGAGAATTTAGTATCAATGAAAAAATAAGCGCATACGAGTATTATGTTAGTTGCGAAATTTCATTCCAAATGCTGGGCTGCTAATCTTTTAAAACGGAACGTAAAATAGGCTCTGTAAAACGTAAAAAGTCTTAGGATCATCATAATGAAACTCTTTTTAACAGACTTCAATAAGGAGGAGATTCTCAATTCGACTGTATGTTGTTTTTTTTTTTTGTATGTTTGTTACGCGATATCTCCGGCAACTTAGATCGATTTCAAAAATTCTTTTTTAATGGATTATGCGGTATGCCTCAGTGGTGGTCCCATATAAATTTTATTAACTCTGCTTCATTGATGTATAATTTTATACATCAATGCTTTGCTTGGATAGTTTTTGAGTTAGCTTCAATATACTTAATTTTGCCACTTAGTTTATATTGATGATGTTATAATGACTTCCGAATGATGAGGAAACCGGCATGTCCTAGAACCAAAAATTCGAAGGCATGTGACATCTGCCAACCCGCACTGGGCTCGCGTGGTGGATTACTTACGGCCCACTCCTTCTCACTGAGAGGAGGCCTGTGTCCCAGCAGTGGGAACATTATAAGCTGATAATGCATAATGCAAGTACGGTGGTATTCATAACCACTATAAACTTATTGACCTTCTAATGATCGAGTTTTTTTTTTTAATTAATGAACCTCTAAAATATTGTTGCGCTTCTAGCGATGCACACTTTTTAAATTATTGACCCTCTTTTTAATTTTCTGTTCTTTTCTCGCAGTTGGTCGCAGTATCTAAGCTAGGATAGGTATGCGAGCGCTGCATCCAAGTTAGTCGCAGTTACTTGACTATTTAGTAGATATTTTTGGACCCCAAAATAGGAATTAATAGACCGGACGTTCACAAAAAGAGGCGCAATCATTTTATTAGAGTGTTCAATCATATTTTTAAGAAAGCTGAATGGGAATTATTTGAGGTTCGATTTAATACTCTATTCTATTCTATTTATATTAAAAACCTAGTGTAAGTACTAAATAATTTAAGCATAAGTACTTACCTGTTCAGCCTTGCGACCTTTGCATTCCTGATGGTGATGAGTTGTTGTGCGATTACGGACAACACCTCAATGTCGATTCGATTGAACTCGTCGAAACAACACCACGCTCCAGACGTTGCGAGACCCGAGAAGAAACGTCCCATCATCTTGTAGTCCAACCCTGGTAATATGAATAACTAGTAATGACAGATTCTACCCTTATTCTATTTTATACTGTCTTGTTTAATTAACCTACTTCAAACAAAGGAGGAGGTTCTAAATTCTATAGAATTATAATTAGTTTTTTAACCCACGAAAAAACGGAGGAGGTTCTCAAGTCGACGCGTACTTATAATACAGGGTGAATTTTCTAAGTGGGCGTGGATGGCCAAATCCGAAACTATGAGGAATAGCGAAAAGTACTCAAAGGAGTCACGGGCTCGATTTTGATGAAAACTAAAACTGCATCATTGGATTTTTGAAAAATCAATATTTCTAGCCAGGAATCGAACCCGTTGATTTTGAAAAAAAAAACACTATTATTAGGTGTAATAATACAGTGTTTTTTTATTTCAAATTCGAAAATTCGATCCTTATTAGCGACACTATCGATTGGTGAATCGATAGTGTCGCTAATAAGGATCGAATTCTGAGAAGTAATGACATACGGGAAACTAAAGAAAAGAGCTCATTTTTAACAAATTTTTTTTTCTTATTAAATTGTTCAAAATGATGACAATTGTTTTCAATTCAAATCAAAGATATCGCAAAAAATTAAGATTTGTTGGAGGTAAATTTGCCAGATACAAAATCAAAGAAAGAACGATCATTCGTGATCCGTGGAGAATACGTAAGAATTATCGAAAAGTACCAAACTCTACGCCCCTCTAATATGAACACTAACAGATTTAAATAGCTCTATTATCAGTAATTGTAATAAATACTTTGATTTTAGTGCTATTGCTTTTTGAAAAATAGAGTATTCTCCTCGGGGTTAAAGGTGTCTTCGTCTTGGGCGAGTTTGAATCCCGAAAGCAACGAAGGATTCTAGGGCTCCCGAGCGTTGCGACTGAGTGCAGTTAGGGGTATCTATTATTTATTGTTAAGTGTTCAAATAGATACGAAACCCTAATATCCAATATTATAATTTTAATACTTTTTTTACATTTAACAAATTTATCTAAATCGTTTTATGCCAGTCCAAGGCGAAACATGTAAGATCATAACTATATTAATAAGACCTTACTGGACCATGTTTTAAAACAATTCTTATTCATAAATTTTTAACCGAATTTAACGTTATCTTCTTACTAAAATCAAACCAAATCAAAGCGAACAAAGGGGCAATTCTCGTAATTTTAAGAACGTTCACAGTCTGATCTCAGACTCAATCTATCAAAACTACCACTAATTTCCCTACATTTTTGATAAGTTTTTGACATTTAAGTATTTGTCGCCTAGGTGAGACTGCGACTACATTTTGAACGTTTTAAATTACGAGAATTGACCTTCTGGTTAGATTGCATCGTATATTATTTTACAATCACACTGGCTTAGCATAAATCCATTTTTTACCAAGTCGCTTTATACTTTTTGCATACATACCTTCAGAGCAGTTGAACACGACGCACTGTATCGCCAAAGACTTGGCCAAGTCTTTGGTAGTCTCAGTTTTGCCAGTGCCTGCAGGGCCGGCCGGTGCTCCTCCCAAATCCAGCTGTAAGGCTCCCATCAGGCACAAGTAGCAGCGATCCGTCAGTGGCGTTATTACGAGTACACCTGTGATATATATATATATTTTTCAATCGGTTTCTTTTTTTTTACGCTAAAGCCTATTTGGGAAAAATTGTGCAACATTTCAGCAACATATTTTTGTGTAGTGAGAAAAATGTTTCTGGCAAAAGTCATTGTTTGCAGTGTAAAAGTAAGTTACCACATACCTGCAGCACCCAAATATTCATGCCCGTAAACGTACATAGCACTTGACATTCTCGCTACACAGTTGTCAACGTCTTCCTCCCAATAGTAACGAATCATCTTCAACCATTCGAAGTCTTGTCTAGAAAAGTAATTGAATCCAATGAAAGTGTGGCGTCACGTACCTATTGTGCATTTGTAAACGCACCTAGAATACGATACCTAGAATACGTGGCGTCGCCTGTATTATGTTCCTATAAGTATTTATAATTTAGAAAGGAACGCACATACGAAGCTACGATCCGGGGCGCTACCCATAGCGTTCCTTAGGTAGCGTCTCTGGCTTGCCAACCGTCTCGGAACACGGACTAGATTTATTAGTTTATTTTATCCCTACTAATTTTAATTAGTTATATGTGCTAAATAGTGTACCTAACTGTGAACTATATAATACGTGTGTGGCAATTACAATATTATTAACTGCAAGTTGGAGTTTGACTTCCGCTCCTCGATCACAACTTCACCTCCACTTTGGAGACATTGGTGGAAGGTATTATAAGGCGCGTCGCCCACACGACCTAGAGTCGAGGCGGCGACGAGGCGCGGGCGCACGTTTTCTATAGGAATAAAAATAGGTATGTATGTATAGGCGACATACCTATACTTATTCCTATACAAAACGTGCGCCCGCGCCTCGTCGCCGCCTCGACTCTAGCTCGTGTGGGCGACGCGCCCAAGGCGCCCAAGGCGCGTCGCCCATTGCTCCTTACTGTCTCCTCTTACGCGTATTGGTATAAGTACTATAGGTACTATAGGTATTGCGGATGAGTTAGGGAATTTCCCCAGCCTCGAAATTTGCGAGATCGGATGCATTCAAACGTCGAGGAAAAATATATGTTACATAAGTACGAGTATTTCGTTATAATGACGACTATTTTACGATAATATTATGCTGAATAGAGCCATTGAATTACTGTTTGTTTTTATGTTTATTAATTAACTATCATTGTAGATATAAAATGAATGAGTGCTTACGCTCGCTGAACGTGTTTTTCCACCATTTGTGTAATAGTATCTCTTGCATGTACATCTATAGTGATTAGGGCGCAAAGAACCTTCCTGAACAATGAAATAATATCGGCTCGTGTAAGTGCCGCCAAGTCATTCAGATCAGATATGCACTTCTTCTCATACTCCATCAGGCCGGTGTCAATGCGGAGAGGGATTCTCCGATCGAATATTTCGTGCACACCTTCGGCCCACATTATTTGGGATACCGACAGAATTATCTGTTAACGATACAAAATTTTTAATCAAATTTTTGTATGTAAGGATAACTTTAAAATACAAAGTAATTAATAATCTTTTACTTGATTAGGATGCAGCCGAACCCATTCCACTCGTGGGCGGGTTGCGAAATCCTTTAGCGCAATCTTCATGCATCTTTTAACCGATGCGAACATTGCCTCCTCTACTTTTCCAAGCCAGTCCTCTACGTTACCACGTGCTTTAAGACCCTGTCATATTAAAAACAGTTAAAAAATCTAAGGTATAAACTCATTTTTTGCTGCTTAAATACTTGTAAAAGTATATTAATACGTGAAGTAGTTCAATATCACTAAAACAAAATATTGATGTGCAAGTTGTTAACCATTTGCTATTATTTTAAGCTAAATACATTTATTATTAACAGAGTTGAAACTAAAACGAAAAAAGTTAAAACGCCGACAAAAATTGGCTTCTTGTTTTATTTTTAGGTGGCGCCATCATGGCGTTCAGCTTTGCTTTAGATTCGCTATTCTAACGGTATGAATGCAAGTAATGCAAGGTTGCAAACCAGTACCAATAACAAACCCACAGTAATTTGAAACAGCTGTCTTACATTGGATATCATTTCTGATATGGGTAAACATCAAAATAATCGTTACCTTTCCTAAATTAACCCTTTCTCCTTCAGGTGACAGCATGGCAATTATATCCGTGGTCAGATCCTCAGGCTTTGCTGTCTTGGCCAGTTTGGCTTGTAGCATATCCCTCGTTTGGAAGGACATCTCTCGTTCCACCAGAGTACCTTCTTCAGTTATTTCCATCTCAGATTCAGGGAGTTTCACGCCAAATTCCAGCTTAGCAATGGCATCGAAACATTTACGCAAATGTGGCTGTACCGCATGAGGGTTCCGTGTCTGAATACATATTAGTCATTGCTTATTCGATACTAAGGTCAAAAACAGTGATGGACAAATAAACAGGGCAGCGATTTTGACTCTCTTTTTTTGGTTTCCATAGATTGTACAAGGAGGATTGTATTAGCTGGAAACTCTCGAGAGTTAACCGAACACCAATCCATCTAACAAAACGTATACACACTACATCCACCATCAAATAATTATGATAACTAATAAGTGTTACCTGGGCCAATATCTCCAAAAGCTCATCATTGGACAAAAAGTAAAATCTTGGGAATGCCACCCGTTTTGTTTCTAGATAAGCCTCTAAACACTTCATGATTTGATCGAGCAACTCATTATTTCTCACAAATTCTTCGTAAAGCTTGGGCTGAGTCGCCGCTGGCATCGCCAAAGGTACCTTAGGTAAGCAAAAGCATTTTTTATATCAATAAAATAAACACCGGCCTAGTATTGCTCCCGGACTAATAAATAAAATTGAAAGTGTTTCTTTTTTTGTTAATGTTCAAAATGTATATCGCAGAGTTTAAATTACAATATACTTAAAACCACAGAAGCCTTTGATGGCTTATATATGGCTAGTGAGTTCGGAAAAATATAATTATCTAATATAGGTACTACAAAGAAACAAAGGAGAATGGGCGCTATTATATGAGTTGCGTCCCAACCCTTGTAACAAGTTGCGACTAGTATAAACATGTTCATTTAGGCTTTTTTATGAATAATAATCCAAGTTGTTATTACACTTGCGTGCAGGTCAAAAGTAATTGGGCTTCAAGTGAAAAAAAGGTTTCTGTATTAAATAATGCTTTAGGTAATTGATAATACAGGCTGGTGTCCGCATCTCCACGTCAATGCGCGTATTTTGCGTACTAAATAATGCTTTAATCATAATATCAATCAATACTTTTTTACATTTTGTGTTACATATCCACATAATTATTACATTTATAATAATTGTACATTAATCACAGGCAGTAACAGTTACTTTTAGTCAGTTATAAACGCACATTTGAAAATATATATAAAAAAAAAAGATTCAATTATCACTGAATAATTCCCTTATGTAGGAGTATGCCTCAAACAAATGCACATTATACACATTTTGGTACTTGTGATATAATAATAGATTAATTAAGTAGTCTCTATATTCTATCGAAAATAAAAAAATTAAAACCTAACTTAACTAAAACTATATACAAACTAAAATACAGCGTCGAAAAATTCATCCGCATCGCTGACCCGGAACAACTACCTGTAGGCAATATAAATATTTGTTCCGTGCAGAAATCGAACCCGCGACACGCAGCGCAGTAGTCGATCGCTCAGCCACTGCGCCTACCGTATCGTCATTTATAATATAAGTATGGAAGTATAATGTCTCCCCAGTTACCTCTAAGAAACCGATTGATTCATTGTTTCGTTGCGACACGGCGACGTGAAAAAAGCACAAATATAGTTCAGAAGCAAACAAGCACATAACAGACCTGTTCTATTCTCATATGCTCTGAAATATATTCAGCAAAACGCGGTCTTGCTTCTAATGTAGTTCTTGAAACTACATGTCGCACTCGCTGTCGAGTCAAAGACCGGGCACAGGTGACACACAAATGTTCCATAGTTCGTAATCGTAACAAACCAATCAAAAAAACAATATCAAGTCCACAAAGTAAGCCGAAGTCGATAGTTGCAAACGTAGAAACACCAGAGGTCCTTTAGGAATGCGTAAGTCGTCAGTAAATAAACAGAGGAGCAACAATTTAAAATACGGTAGTACAGCACAGCTATAAAAAACTGAAAGCATAAGTGCATATATACCACTAGATAAATAATGGCATCTGGAAGCGCCATAGATCAATGAAATTACGAATCGCTGACACAACTGATTTTTATTTTGACATGTAAAAAGGAGTAAAAAACTATAAATATAAAAAAATATAAAAACCTTAATAAAATAAAACTTAATAAAACTCATAAATATATATACTTATTACAAAAAGTTGCAACAACCATCTCTTTCCAACATATAGCCTGTCTCTTAAAATATTTTTCGCTGCTCCTGCGCTTACAATAAAAAAAACAATGTCAGTGCGCGGCGCAGGGTAGTAGAAGGGGTGCTGGGCGTGTTAGGTCAGAGTAGGAGTAGGTAGTTATAAGTAGCTTTAGTCCTTTTGTCATTAAAAGACTAATTAATTAAGTTGTATTTAATATTTTATTAACTAAATGAAACTACTATAACACTTTCCCTGCACGAGATACAGAGTTATGCCCGTACAAAAAAAAATAACACTCACTGAGATCTCCCATATGATATAGGTAGAAACATGTTACAACACTTGGGACGAAACCGCCCATTCTTCTTTAGACTGTAAGTTTTACATTCAAAAATTTTTTTAAGTCTTTACTTATTATATGATATATTAATTCTTTATTTGCATAGAATGTAGCCAAACAGGTGAGTTGTTACAAATGCATGTGTACAAACACGCTGCGCATGGGTACGTGAGGACGAGTGACGTCAACACAACACACGCACACACAATGGTTTAAATAAACCCATAGTTTATAGCCTAGATAAATAACAACTAAAATTGATGCCATGTGGCCATTAATTAAACTTTGAAGATTATGAGCTTCAATGTCTGTCTTCTGAGCTATACAAGGTGTATTGTATACGATTATACAGCTACTACCAATTCAGTCGGTGTCCTTATCATGTTTTTTTTAAATGAAACTATTAAAAAGTCGTATTGGTATTAAAGCGATACTTGAAAAAATTGTTTTTTTAACGTTAAGTGATGGAGAGCAACACATTTGCATTAATCGTGTCGTGAGAAGTCAATTACAGAGCGCTAACGAGTCATCTGTAAATCAGTTCTCGGCAATCATTACTTTTTGTAAAAACTTTTAACGACTCTTCAGCTATACCCAGAATATTAAACGTGCGTGGAAATATTCCCTAAAATATACAACTTTGGACAGTCTTCGTGTTTATACGTTTCTGCAACAGTCATTAAAATGCCGTCTACGGCGTCGTAGCACCCGCGTAGCACTCTCGTAGCAGTTTCGTAGCAACAGGTAATGCAATTTTTTTCTTTATTTTAGGTTCATCTCACAAGTGTATGGACTTTTATGAGACCAAGAAAGAAATAAAAAAAAATAATTTTGCATGCCGGTTGATCGTGGCCACGGACACGGCCGCTACCGTGCACTCAGAGGCGTTGGTTTTTAACCGGATCTTTATGATTTCTGTTTAGACTGCGTAACCCGAAAACTTAAGGTTCAATTTACATTGAGTCATTTATCTTACGAACCTATAAAAAAGAACAATAAACACGTTACCTTAGCTAGTTTACGCATGATATCCTTCCAAGATTTGTCCACAATGGTGAACAGTCTTGTTTCATTCGGTAACTGCCTTTGAATGTCAGGCGCGCTAAATATGACCTCCAAATAGATCCAAGTTTGTTGGCAAGTATGCCATTCTTCCTGTAAAAAAGAATGACCTTGATAATCTATATTTCTTAACTCCTGAACTTTGAGTCCTTTCACAGTTATCATACATCGGATTTCGCATCAATGTCAAAATTACAGTGATCTTTATTCTCGTTGCAATAAGAATGCTATTAGGTTGCTACCATTGACAAGTCTGTCAAAATCACAGTGATCTTTATAGTCCTTACAATAAGATTGCTATTGTTGCTGTCAGAGGAACAGAAAAAAAAAGTATTTAAATAAATTAAAAAACCCGACTGCAACCTTATACTAAAACTAACTAAAAAGCTAAAAACAAGCCCATTTTAAATTAAATAAAAGTTGGAAGCAGCAGGCGGGACCCATTTGAGTTTGAAACTATAATAATGGTATGGGTCTCGCCTGCTTCCAACTGTAAGTGTAAGGTTGTAGTCGGGTTTTTTAATTTTTATAATTATTTTTTTTAATTTCCAGCTTTTAAGTTTACAAATGTGAAAGATTTCGCAGACGATTTAGTTCTTGGTACGTGTTTTTCACGATTTGTCACTTCGAATTACTTTTAACCATATACGAGTAAGTTTTGTATATTTTTAACCGACTTCAAAAAAGGAGGTTCTGTATTCGACCCGTATGTATGTATGTATGTTTGTATGTCCGCGATTTTCTCAAAAACTAATGAACCAATTTTGATAATTCTTTGACTAATGTGATCGTATATAATACATTAGGTAATTATTCTTATGTACGAAGTTATATGCATAAATGTACTGCATCTCCGGCATTTCTATGCGAATTTTGACGATTCTTCTAGTCGTGTCTTCAATTCTTCAATGCACTAGTTTTAATTGAATTTGTGTGGGGTAGGTACAACTAAAAAGTAAAAAATAAAAACTTTTTTTACAAAAAAAACAACCTACTTCAAAAAAATTATAACACTACAAAGTGATACGACACACCTACGGCTAATGAAAACGCCAAACAGATGAGGCTTAAACCCAGCAATATAATGAATGTAGCTATTGTAGAAAACATAACTGCTGTTAACTTCCAATTTTCATTAGCCGTCCCCCGACGTGAGGACGCTTGGATAACATATTTTATTATTTTACTTTTTAGAGGTTTTTTTTGAGTCGGGGGTTTTTTAAATTTTTATTTTAACTTTTATTTCTTGCTTTTTAAACTTTGTAATATTATATTACTAGTAAACATGCTATACGATCGTCACGTGACTCGCCGAAATCTGCGCAGCTGTACGTATTTTTTTACCACAGTGAAGCGAAGCTAGTTAGGTACTCGTGGTCGTTGGCGTTCATTCCATACTAACGTATTCCTCTGTGAATTCGCCATTTGTGGTGGCGGCCATTTTGGATTTGAAATTTGTAATAGTGTATAGTATTCTACTAGTCCAGCCCTTTCATTTGATATCCATATTGAGGGAATTGTGAAAAACGAAAAAATTCGCCATTTTGTGGTGGCGGCCATCTTGGTTTTGAAATTTGTAATAGTGTATAGTATTCTACTAGTCCAGCCCTTTCATTTGATACCCATATTGAGAGAATTGTGAAAAAAAAAATATAATTCGCCATCTTGTGGTGGCGGCCATCTTGGTTTTGAAATGACATGGCCGGATTCTGCCCTCAAATCAATTCAGAATACATAAATGTACAGTAATTATTAATATATGAAAATTACTTCTTAAATATACTAAAATTAATCACAACAATTGACAACATTTCATATTTTTAACCTGCATGTATTATTACGTTATATAAAAGTAAATTCAAATCTAGGGCCTACCCATATTTTTTCGTTTTTCGAAATTATTTACTTTTCATTCATAATTTTAACTTTGAAATTCGGTGTATTCTAAAAAGACGTAAGTGCCAGATGACGGTAGAATGGCGATATTACCTTTGCTTTATTGTGACCCGTAAAAACAACTGTTAGATGTCACTTGTCTCAGTCGTTGTTTTGGTTCCGTCATTGGCGTATATTTTTCATTGGGATCCATTTTATTGGCGAAATATCAATCAAAAATTAATAATATTACTTAACAGTAAGCAGCGTGTCGAGTTGATAGGAAAAATATTGTTGAATTCAATTCAGTTTTTTAGTAGTTTTCTAGTTACACTTCTTAGGTGACATTGACATGTCTTGTTTGATATAATATTTTCAATCAAAGACATTGGAATGCGCAAAGGTAACTACCTCATTCCGCCGTTTATGTGACGTCATCACATGTTTTTTGATTTTTATTTTTTTTCTCAGAAATTTTGAAATAATAAAATAAAATAAAAATATATTTGAACTCAGGATACGAAAATAAAGAAATAGTATTTTTGTTTTAAAGTCGTGTCAGTTTTGAAATGTTGTCAATTACATTTCTCTAGAGCAGGCGACAAAAAATGGCAAAACAATATGTGTGTTAATTGATTTTTTGGTTTTTAGCAATGCAATACAAATTGCATGTGCGTTTGGATACATGCATAAGACAAACACCGTATCTGTAGCGCGCTTGAAGATTGCATTAAAATAAAAAACACCCACGACTGCCAGAATCGTATTGCTAAAGCAAATACCTGTAGAAGTCAACGTTTTCACGATTATCGCACACATTATTTTTCGAGCTGCCGTGGCCCGTGTGTCATGATGTTGTTCACGTTACGCATTATGCATCCACAATTATACTCAAGAGTGTGTATCCGAACGTCCTAGTTATTTTTATCACGTCTGTCACCTGTCACTCAGTGCCCTGTACCACGGTAATGTTATCTAACAGTATTGTGACTCGGCCTTGTTCTTGAAATAATTACCTACACCCGCGCGTTATGTAAACACGCGATAGGGTTGCCCGCCTACAGTATTTTAATTTCACCAACCTACTTGAGTTTCTTTCTAGTTTTGTGATTGTAAATTCGAATCAAAACCTCTAACTACCTACTACACAATCTTACTATTAAATAATTATAATTACTTACATATGTACACACAAACTTATATATATATATATATATACTATATACAAATAAAAATAAAAAAAGACGAGCTCATTGCGCATCAAAAAATTCGTCCGCATCGCTGTCAATGGGATAAGTGCCCAAAAGGCTGGCAGCATTACCACGTTGGATGGCAACATAAAAAGTAAATTATAATGTAAATCAGAAGGTAGGTACCTACCATTTATTACTCTCATAATCATTTCATTATGATATTTCGTCTAATTCAATAATATATGTAAGTAGTTAAGTACATAAGTAAGTAGATAGCCTTACTGCTTACAAAATCATCACACCGTCCGCTCATCACTGTGGCGCATTCGCGTCTGTTTGTTTACCGAGGGTATACCGAACTCGAGGTGCGTAGGTATGACTCGCGTTTCGACCGTTTGTATGAAGACAGAATACTGATATGATAACATTACCACGATAATAGATGATATACTGTGACATTACCGTGCCTGTGCTCTGTGTAGCACAGAACCTGTGTAGTTTTGCGTTGACCTTAGCACGTATTACTGTATTCTGTTTATGTTACTCTGTTGGATATTTTAACTTGACCCCACGCTATCGTTTATCGGACTTTCGTTTACGCTTCTAACGTTAATATTCTGCTGTGCTTACTGGACTTTTTTGTTTACGATTTGGATTATTTGGATTCTGACGCTCACGATGTCAAGGTGCCTGAATTGTAGTGTGGCCACTAATCGAATGCGAAGGCATATTGTAACCACTCTAACACCGCAGTTACAAAATGCATGACATGACAGGGAGCCATCTAGCCCCAATCCCTTGGATGCGATTTTAGGATATTGTTGTAGCTGCCTAATTGGAAATCGGACGGTTGGGTGCAGTTGTTGCCATGTCATGACGTCGTGTCAGCGGCGGCGACCTCTCGCGTCCGGCCCTGGTTCAAGCCATGGTCCGGGGCGAGAGGGAGTGGGAGGCAGTCACCTCCTTCTGCGAAGCAGTCATGCTATCGAAGGAGGCGGCGGGATGGCTGAGGGAGAGAGCCTCACGTCCCAGCCGCCACGGGAGACGCTCCGGGCGTCGGGAGCCGCGTGACGACTCCTGGCCACCGTAGACGCGGGCCTGCGGACGGAGAGCAATGGGTAGCTCACCGTCACATCAGGACCAGGCCCGTGCCGGACGGCGCGTACGTGTTCCACGCGCGCCTCAAAGAGATGTCAGCAAAAAGGAAGAGGCCTCCCAGGGCCGAAGCCTGCCGGGGGTGCGGGATTGTCCGAAAGGGTTACCGCTACTCCGGAACATAAAGGGCTAAGGAAGGAACACGGATGGGTTTTAGTCAGTAAGAGTCTGACACTCCCTTCCGCTCCACCCAGAGCGGGAGGGGTCATTTGAAGAATTCTCAAACATAAAAAAAAGTGTCATGACGTTGTTATGGTATTTGGGCTGGGCCAGGCATCAAGCAAATATAACGGCACCAGCCTCATTCCTTGATAACATTTTGTTGATCTTTGAAGATGAATAACTTCAAGCGCAAGAGTAGGTAAAAACATTGAATGCCCATTCTTCTCCATACGAAAACTAGCTTTTGGAAGGGGCGACTAGAATCAATTTCGTTTTATTGTAATTTTTGAAATAAATGATTTGACTTTGAATGTGTCTTGTCTGAGTAATTGCAATGATGTTTTTCTAAAAATGTCTGTAAAACAAGTAGCTATACATTTTATAAGCAAGTGTCTATTCTAGCTACTTAATTAGATAGGTACTTAAATTAAAATTCAAGTGCTATTTTAGTGTTTTATTGCCAATCCAATTGTATATTTTTTGACAATTTGCTATGAGGAAGTCATAATATCCAGAAATATCTGTAAGACGACGAGCTCTTCGCTATCGCGGCCTGCCTACAACGATTGAATGGTCTAGCCAGAGACTATTACCAATACATCAATAATATGATATCTAATAAGTTTTACTTGGTATTTTGATTTTTGGCTCTTTCGTCACTAGCTGACACGACGCGTTTAGATTATTTCATACATTTTCATAGAATTAAGTATTCACTGATATCGATGTGAATAAATGTCATGTCGGCTAGTGAAGAAACGGCATTTTTATATCCATTGATAATATTGTATTTCTCGTATTGTTTTGTCCATAAAACTCGAAAAGATTGATAATTGCTATTCAAAATGTCTAGGCGCTTTTTTTTGTATCCTTGTTGTAGTATCTCTCGCTTCTTCTCTGATCATAAAACTTAAACTATTGTAAAGACATACCTGTAAGCTTTAATATGACGTACTTTAAGTCAGTGTACATGAATATTTTTGTAAGGGCACAGCTCTCTAAGAATTCCGGCCGTGTCCTTTATCATAGTGTTTAGTATACTTGTCAAGCCCTTTCATTTGATACCCATTTTGAGGGAGTTGTGAAAAAATATGTAATCCGCCATTTTGTGGCGGCGGCCATCTTGGACCGATTTTCTTCAAACATAGCTAAGAATACTCGCGACTAATTCACGTTCCAAAAAGAACAAAATCAAAATCGGTTCATCCGTTCGGGAGCTACGATGCAACAGACAGACACACACACACACACACAGACACGTCAAACTTTATAACACCCCGTCGTTTTTGCGTCGGGGGTTAAAAAGAAATTACAGCTTGGTTACGTTTGCACTATAATTAGATGACATCGTTTGTGACATGAATTTCTAAGAAATAGTACATTATGATACATGTGTGCTATGTTGATAATTAAACACGAGGCGGTATTATTCGATAAGGAAGCCGAGAGTATAATGATCACTGCACACGCGTTTCATACGACGTTTTTCAACACATTGCGAGGAAAAAAACAGACTTGTATTGTTAAATATTAAATTGTATGGATAATGGCGGGCTCGGTTTATTTTTCCGCGCGCCGCGCTAGCGTGCGCGCGCAGGTTTACCCATAGTGTAAGTAATGGTCATTCCTACACCTGAATCATATTTTGATCAAGATACAACCTGACACTGACCTGAAAATTGCAAAAACCGTTAGAAAAATTGAATTTCGCGGGCTACAACTGCGCATTAATCTTAAGGTAAATACATTTTAGTTCATTTTGGGACCAAAGACAAACCAGACTATTAAAAAAAAAGTGAAATATGGCTCGCGGATTCCTTTTGGCATGAAGTCTCTTTGAAGAGATTAAAAAAAAACGCACTTCTCCGACCTCCTACTAGTAAATTAAATAGTTATCTGTGCAAATAAAGCACAAGTACCGTAACGTAAAGAAAAAGCACGCGTTTGTAATACACTGCATTATGGTCCTAAAAGCGGTGCATTAAGAGCCATTTTACGAGCAAGTGTGTTGAAAAAAGAAAACGCACATCTCCGACCTCCGACTAGTAAATTAAATAGTTATCTGTGGCATTATAGCACTAGTGCCGTAACGTAAAGAAAAAGCACGCGTTTTTAATACACTGCATTATGGACCTAAAAGCGGTTCATTAAGAGCCATTTTACGAGCAAGTGTGTTGAAAAATATCTAAAACATCAGAATAGCGTTACCAAAGTTTTAGTGAACAGCTCCAAGTTTCTCGCCCATTCCTCCACCCTGCCCCTGATTGGTCCACAAGAGCGGGAGCTGAGTATTGTGCCGATATGAATGTTAGCCTCGTCGACACAAGTCTGGATTTCTTCTAGTCCACCCAGCACATACACATCTTTCGCATCTTTATGCAATACCACAGGAAACTCGAGAGATGCCCACAGTTCTTCCACCTATGAAAGTGATACTTTTAGTCTTTTTTTAACTAATTCTGCGAATCATGAGAATGTTCGACCATTCAGTCTTAGATCACACACACAGTTCAGCTTCTTCTAAAGGCAAGCCTGAGCAATAGAACGCAGAAAACGTTAAAAGGTTCTAAGCCAAATTTTGTTGATTCGCTAGAAGGCTCATTGGAATGATCCTGTTCGCCCAACTGCTCATTTGGGTGAGCATCTAGTGGTAAGCACCATTAAGGTTTATCTGCATCTTAAAATGTATCTATAGATCTTCTATTTTAAACTTGCCCAAATTAATCTCTAGAAATTTTTCCATAGGTACAATACTTCCAAACCACGGGACAGATATGAGCATAAACAATTGACACCTATGCGTAGGCAGATACGGAAGAAGCAGTGGAGTAGTAGTACGATGTTCTTTCTTAGACGATCTATCCCTACTTTTACTTTAAATTCTTTGTGATATCCTATATATCGCAATGCCACTAATTTTGCACCCGCTCTCGTTTTTGTTCTGAACTTCACCGGCCTAATAACTAAATAGTATCAAGGTTCACAGTTTTTTAATAGTTTTGCATTTCTTGAGTGACCTGAAAACATTTGATTTTACCTTCTTCAGCAAAGCTTCCAGCCCAGCCTCAGAGCTGGCTTGTCCCGCCACTTCCATCAGCTCTTCAGCATGTTGGAAGGCGTGCAGATCCTCGAAATCTTTGAGCGTCATCTTTGCACCGGGTGTGAATCGTGTTTTCAAAATTTCTTCAATTTTAACCCAGTGCCGAGGTCTCAATGATGGATTCCGGAGATATGACAATACAGGTAACTAAAATAATAAAACTTCACGGTAAGTACAAACTGTTTTTTCAGAGCGTTGCTGGTAACATCTCTTAATAAATTTCACATTCGTAGAATATACATTGTTAGTGTTTGTCAGGCAATTGAAAGTTGTTAGTCATCTAATGATAGGTACTTCGACATTATCTTTAATGAAATATTACTGACCTTTTCCTTGATAACATCAATAGTTTCCTTACATTTTGGCACAATCTTGTTCGGAGGAAGACCTTTGTCAAGTTGATTGAATATCTTGCCAAAATTAATAGTTGTTGTCTGTATGTCATCGATGTCTAATGTGTTAAATGGAGCATCGAACCTAAAGGAACAAACTTATTTGTAAACAAAATACCATATTCTTTATTTATTTTTGAAAATGCTTACCAGGATTGGAACATGTCCGCCCATTCTTTGGAAGAGTTCCAAAGTAGCTGTCGGAGTCTAACGTCGTTTATCGCTTCGTCTAATTGATCTAACCGTGCCGGTGGTATCTGGAAGGTAATTCAATCAGTACGTATTGTTTTTCAGTAATTGTAGCATTTTACATTTCCACTTATGTAGTTATTTACCTTAAATATCTTTTGCCACTCTCGTATTTGTTTGTCTCTTGCGGTACACTCCTCAAGTTTCTCCTGCAATTCCTGCAAGGTCTCCAATGCTTTCTCTATGTCAGATTTTTCATCGTACAGCCAAGGTTGCTAAATTACGAAAAACATGAAAAGACTTAATAAAAGAGCCTATACTACCTCAAATGGCTTAGCGTGATCCTCCGTTATGTCGAAAATACTGCACCATTAATTTTGAAATAAATATATGGTAAAGGGGTTAGAAGGTTTTGGCCCTAAAATCAGCCGCCATTTTGATTTTTTTTCAGAATCGCGGTGCACCACAAAAGTTATATATTTAGATAGAGGACACTTATACAAACAAAAAATGTTATATAACATAATATCCTAAAGCGTCAGGTTTCAGAGTTATTCACCAAAATGTAAGTCGAAAACAACAAGGAATTTTTTGTTTTTTTTTCCTCTAGGTAAGCATATTGAACTATTGAGGTAATAGAAACGTTATAAAACCTTTATGGAGAAGAAACAAAAGAAGAATAGACATTTTTTAAATAAATAATTAAACACCGCAGTTTATAGTTCGTTTTTTAATCCCAGATACTAATCTGACAAGTGCAATGTTAAACTTCTATACCAAAAAAAAACGAAAACACAAAAGACTTAAATGCAGTGCCGGATTAACCCCTAAGCAAATTAAGCAATTGCTTAGGGCATCACGTCTCGGGGGGCACCATAAACTAGGCGCGGTCCCAGGGAGGGTCATGGGGATCATGACCCCCAAAATCATTCAAGCTGTCGAGAGCCTGAATGATTTTCTTACTTGTCTTCACAGGCGTGGATTGCTTAGGGCATCAAGTAGTCTTAATCCGGCACTGCTTAAATGTCAGATTAGTCTCTGGGATTAAAAAACGAACTATAAATTGCCGTGTTTAATTATTTATTTAAAAAATGTCTATTCTTCATTTGTTTCTTCTCCATAAAGGTTTCATAACGTTTCTATTACCTCAATAGTTCAATATGCTTACCTGGAGGGGAAAAAAAAACAAAATATCCTTGTTGTTTTCGACTTATATTTTTGTGAATAACTCCGAAACCTGACGCTTTAGGACATTATGTTATATTACATTTTTGTTTGTATAAGTGTCCTCTATCTAAATATATAACTTTTGTTGTGCACCGCGATTCTGAAAAAAAATCAAAATGGCGGCCGACCTTAGGGCCACCCTCCATACAAAAATCTTCAAACCCCTTTGAGGATTAATCCTAAGTCTTATGTTAGACGAAAACACGATTCCATAAAATTTTCTCGATAGAAAATAAATCCAAAGTTACCTCTAACCCGAAAAATAAACCGCTGGTATTCAAAAAATACTTCAAATTAGATCATGAAACTTTTCATACTAACTGAACTTACTTTAAAGCAGGTCTTATGTTATTTACTTTTTTATAATTACCATTATTTTCACTGTAAAAAGCAAATACCTAAACTATTGGCGCTGCCTGCCGCCCAGCACCGCACTCTGTCTCGCTCTCACTCAGTCAGCGAGCAGTATCGTATAACCGAGATAAAGAGTGAATTTTAGCTGAGGTAGTATAGGCTCTTAAGTTAAACATCATAGCTTGCAGGTGAAAGTAGCAACTAGTACAGCACCGGTCAATCTATTTTAAGTTCATACTTAGAGGTCTAGTTCCAGTCCGAATCTTGCCGAAATGCCTTTATGATCGGTTTCCGGCTTTCGATGCCTCGGGCCAACTGTCCAAGGGGATGACGAAGTAGACCGACCGAAACGATAAGCATCGCATCAACTCAGATTTGATGAAATGACGATAGGTCACACACCCTTGCATTTTGCTATAACCATAAGTAACATTCCCGAGACAAACGGAGCAAAAAGAAGAAGAAGATGTAGAGTCCTAAGCTATGATTTTTTTTAAAACTTTGGCTTTTCTAAACATGGCCCATGGCTTTTTTCAATAGATAATAAAGGCAAATAATAATGGCATTAAGTCCACCTCTATAAATTAGTGTGCTTAAAGTATCTATTAAATAAATATAATTTTAGCAGAGAACTGACATGATTGTCTTACGTTATTTATAGACGACTCCAAGTCATCGGATGATAGCTACCTATATCGGATCTGCTGTGTGGATCCCGAAATTTAAAATTGTTCTAAAAATGCTAACATAGGTATATTCAATTAAAACTAGCGTATTTTCATTTATAGTGTAAAGTTTTATCAAATAAATGACTACCTCAACTTCATCCCTTAGTTTGTTGACGTCGAGCATGAGTTCCATTATATCCTTTCCAATCTGGCTTGCGAACAGTCCTGCCAGTTTGCTGCGAGTCTCGAGCCTTGCGTCCACATTAGTCCGAAGAGTTCCCAAAGCCACACTCAAACCTGACGTAGTCAGAAGAATCATAATTGAACATATGAAGCTTACAAAAGTATTTGGTTGAAAAGTGGATAAAACTAAAGCCATAAAAATAGGCGATACCATTGCAACCCTTCCCCCGAAATTCAAATGCTCAGAACAGGAGGTCTATGTCACAATTACCAGTAAATTTATATTTCACTAAGTGTCATCACCATCTGAGTGCCACAAGGACAAAATAATATACCTTGCTTTATGACCTGTATCTAAGTGAAATTCAACCCTATGGTGGTACAGCAATTCGATATGAGGTGGACTTATCTAAAATCGTGTTTCAAGGATATTTTGGCGCTTAAATGATACCGACAAAGGGGCTTTGTTGGTAAAGAAACATTTATGAAATTGCATTGCAAAAACAAAATGGTCGTGTTAGTTCTGATTTTGGCCACGTAGATACCCAACGATTCTTGTAGCACTATCATGTCTATATAAGTGGACTTCAACGCTAAGTCTGCCTTCACATTATTTACGCTTTATCTATACGTACCTAAAAAGTCAGTCAAATCATCGGGTGAAATCGGTATGTTAAACTCTCCCATTACATCGTAAAGCTCTCGAAGATATTCCAGCCTTTCTTCCAAGAATGCTACTCGAGGTTCAAGTCCGTCCATCAAAAAGTTGAATGCTACCAGTTCCGCAGCACTTGCAGGTTCCTTAGTTATATCGAAGTTGATGTTTTCAATACCCGATACAATTTCTTCAATGCAAGCGTGACCGATACTGCACGTGATGGAAATAATTTGATAAAACAATAATAAAGCAAACGCATGTTTACATACATGTTTGCTCGACGACATTTCAAACTACATATAGGTACAGTCAATCTCAAAAAGATGTATACGTTCGTCGACAAGAATGCTTACAATCTTTGTTTCATAATATTTGTAGTCACAAAACATATTAGGTACACTTTGTGCGCTTTTATAATTTCTAACGTTACGATATTATCGAGGACGTCTACGGCATCACAATAACAAAGGGATGAATAAAATTTATGGTAATATAGGAAGACGCTAAATAAAAAAAATAAAATCCGTCCGCGATACCGTGGTGCACCAGAATCTTCCGAAAACCCGCACAAGATAACGTAACGTGTAGAATTATACATTGGGTAAATTCTAGCTAAACGTTTTACAGTATTCTGGAACACAAATTGGAGACAATCAAATCAATTCTTGTCAATGTTCACAGCTTTTCTAGGGTGATTACAAATTTCCTAATAAGGCGAGATCTTATTGTACGGAAAGCCTATAGCGCCAATGCGAGATCATTCTGGAAATTTCTAGCTTGATAATATCGACGGTTCCCCGGCCAGGTATTTGATCTAAGCGACATTTTTTGCGAAATTGAGGTATATACATAATTTGAATCAGAAAAACACGCTGATTCCAATTATGTATATTTAACTCAATTTCGCAAAAAAATGTCGCTTAGATCAAATAGCCGGGGAACCGTCGATATGTCGTCATATGTATAGTCGACCTCGTAAGTGCTTTTCCAGTTTTGACAACATATCCCAGTAAATTAAAACTTGACTAAAGTTGAAACTATCACACAGAGAAATAGACCTTATAGTTTTTACCTTAGGGTGATAACAAGGTCGACTATACTTACTAACAATCCAAAACTAAAATATCCAAAGACAAGAGTAATTAAATCAGGTCACACAATGTACCTACAGTTAATTCACTTACTCAGGTGTAGTATTTGCCACGACATCGAATAGTTTCCTCGGCTGTGGTCTAAACAGTTCTTGAAAGGGAAGCAAGCACAAGAACAACAAGCCCAAGGGCTGGTAGCTCACTATTTCTTCCACAGCATCCATTTGTTTCACAAACATATCACACAGCCTTCTGAACTCAAATACATCTCTCTCGTTTTTAATTAAGTTAATATCCATTGCACAAGACTCACGGAAGTTATCCCTGAATACTTGGAAACGTTTCAGGAACGTCCACAAGCTTTCATAACCGAATTTAACTGAATATGGAATGAACGCTATATCATCCATCATTTTTAAATCTTGGTTCATCAAGAAATATAGATTCGGTGCCTGTCCCGCGGACCATTCGACGGGTTTGCCCATTATTGTGGGCTGCACAAACATTTGCAACGTATCATCGTTTAGAAAGTTGTGGAATGTGCGCACGTACTCCTCCCAGTACGCTGTTATTTTTTCCAAGTGCGATGTTACTACTGCCTCACTGGGATTAAGTACCATGGCACCAGACTCTTCTATGTATGCATCGACTTGGAACAAAGCCCACTGCAAAACGCACAGTCAATATTTATTAATAAATTACCGCTGCACTCAGACGTCACTTAAAATAATCAATAAATAGACAATTATAAAAATCGAAAGCTGTCAGTTTAAAGTATGATGGATTGAGAAAAATATACTTGAGCTAACATGTGTAGATATTTCAGTACCTTGCAAGTGTCCGAATCACGAGGCACTATTTCAAGCACCAAATCCAACTCGGTACCACACAGTTCATCTGGGTCGGGAGTGAACTCGAGATGAGTACGAAGCATGTTGGCCATTATCATGTTGGACTTTTTTGTTAGTCGGTGTAACATGTAGTTGGTCATAAAATCCGCCAACTTTATGAAACTGCAAGCATATCAAATTTAATAGACTTTATTGTGTACTTATTATTTTGTCTGGTATGCCATTATCAAACAATATTTTTACCTTGCTAATCTTTCGCAATACTTTCTCTTGTTAGCTTTCTCTGTGTAAGACATTCCCCCAGTAGGTTTGCCTCTAATCATTTGAAAGGGCGGTATATTTCTGTCGTCATACACAAACCCTTGTTCGTACAGAGCCGAGTGGCATGATTGGGTGATCACATCCAAGACCACGGTGCGATATTCAATCAACTTGTCTCTTATGTATTCTATACGTTTCATCTGTAATATAATTTATATTAATCTTCGAAACTTATTCACGGAATAGAATGAAAATATAAAAGCCAGTGACCAAAACTGACGCCGCGCCGCCTTTTTGTCGTCGGCCATTAACGAAACTTTATACAGTTTTTTATGTTGAAAAAAATTAAGGGAATGAACCGCAGTAAAGCTTAAAAATCAGTCTGAACTGAGTGAGTTAAGTATTAGAATTATAATAATAAATAATAATAATCTTTTATTATCAAAAAGGCAAATACAATTTGTCCATTTCAATCAAACATAAAAACAATGAAGTATACTTAACGCTTAATGAGACAGAGTGAACGTCTGTGTCTGTACTAGTATAAACTGTGTTATACACACAGGCGCCTTCCTCTTACAGTTCAGTGACAATTTGCTGCTCTTGGTAGGAGTTTTGGCAGGCATAAAACTTAATTCAGTTTAAGTATACAGGTCATTTTTAAGATGGGGTTTCAAGGCCAAAGGAGAACGAGTAAGACCGTACCACATGATTAGACAAACGGAACAGATACAAAGCTTCAAACAACCGCGCGAATCGGTTGCACTACTACAAGCACGCGGGGCATGTGTGCGTGACCACTGGCCGCTTGTCACGTACGCGGCGAGACTGGAAAAAACCGGTTTACGCTGGCACAGCTAGTTGACAATCTCAGGGTCAGTGCGACGCACGTTGTTTGTTTTGTTAGTTCCAAGTTTGAATATTTTAATGTAAAAACGTGGTATATTATTGTTAATAATGGTGGTTTATTGTACTGTGTGTATGAATAATACTAGAAAAAATAAAGATATATCATACTGCAACTATCCCAAGGAGTACAATAGGTAAGTAAATATTTGATTACTTCTTTTTCAAGTAAGTACCTTCTTGATAAGAAGACGGTTGTACACGGTTTTTACCTTTTTATTATTATTACAAGTTTTTACTATATATTTGTAGGTACGTGGATGGGTTGGTATGTAGTAGGTATGTGTGTTAAGTTTAAATATTGCAAGTAAGGTTTGAACCACTTCCCGATGGCTGATTGAGCTGAAATTTTGTATACCTGCGTAACTTCGGTGATAATGCAATAATAAGATATAACCTGACGCTGCACCCAGGATTATCTCCTCACTAGGGAACTCTTCAACGGATAGTAGCACGAGCACGAAATTTTTATGATAGATGAATTTTGATAATTCGACACGATATTTATCATGAACTGCTGCTGCAGCCAGCGTTGTCGCTTTACGAGGGAACTCTTTAACGGTTAGTAGCATGGACTTGAAAGTGAAACTTTTTATTTAAATTTAATTTTGCTTGCTAAACATGATCTTCACCATAGACTGCTGCTGCAGACAGGTCTTCTCACGAGGGAACTCCTCAATGGCCATAATAGCATGATCATGAAAGTTTGAATACGAGTTTAAAAAGCATTTTTAATCAAAACTTATTATTAATACCTACATCGTACTTATTTCTCGCTACTAGTAGGTCTTGAAATTAAATAAATATAAAAAAATAGGTATAGATATAATCTTTAAAATATAGGTCTACCTATGACTTTTGTATAATAGTGTTCGGTTCGCATTTCCATTATATTTTTGTTTCAGCTCAAAGCATTTACCACACTATTAAAAGAAACAATAAATGATTAAAAAACAAAAATTATAAAAAGAAAATTATTAGAGTAAGTAATTTGTAAATCATACTGAATAATAAAACTATTTAACAAATGTTTTGTTTAATTTGTCTTAACCTATTGTGACAACCCTACCAAAATAGGTAACAATTTTGCACGTTCTTAAGAAGCTTTGCCTCTGTTCCGTTTGTCTACTCATGTGACCGTACCCAGAGACAAAGTTAATTGTAGCATTATGGACTATGTCGGTATTTGTTGCCCTCATGGAGTAGTTTAATTAATCCTAAGACAGCATGTCTGAATTCACTTGGAGAAAAAAGATATTTAAGGAAGTTAAATTGGTTTTGAGAAGACGGTACCCAGAGACAAGGTTAATTGTAGCATTATGAACTATGTCGGAATTTGTTGACCTCATGGAGTAGTTTAATCAATCCTAAGACAGCATATCTGAATTCAATTGGAGAAAAAAGATATTTAAGGAAGTTAAATTGGTTTGGAGAAGACGGTACCTACCCAGAGACAAGGTTAATTGTAGCATTATGAACTATGTCGGTATTTGTTGACGTCATGGAGTAGTTTAATTAATCCTAAGACAGCATGTCTGAATTCACTTGGAGAAAAAAGATATTTAAAGAAGTTAAATTGTTTTTGAGAAGACCGTACCCAGAGACAAAGTTAAATGTAGCATAATGAAATATGTCGGTATTTGTTGACCTCATAGAGTAGTTTAATTAATCCTAAGACAGCATGTCTGAATTCACATGAAGAAAAAAGATATTTAAGGAAGTTAAATTATTTTTGAGAAGACCGTACCCAGAGACAAAGTTAAATGTAGCATAATGAAATATGTCGGTATTTGTTGACCTCATAGAGTAGTTTAATTAATCCTAAGACAGCAAGTCTGAATTCACTTGAAAAAAAAAAGATATTTTTTAAGGAAGTTAAATTGTTTTATTAATTAGAATAAAATAAAAGAATAGAACGTTATTTATTCTCATTAATTATTATTTTAACTCCTTTATTTCATTATACATGTTTATACAAATTATATTTTTAAATATTGGAACATAAAAACATTTAAAAATATAAAAAAAAGTTGTAGCTCACCGGTATCGGGAACAGGTCCAAGCTATCGGCAATCAGGGCTCCAGAGAGAAGAACCTCCTAATAACGGGGTCGTGTCGAGAAGTTCCGCTTTCTGAATCAAGTCCTTGATCCAGCTGCCCAACGAGAGCCTCCTCAGGTGCTAGTCGACGTTTTTGGCTATTAAGCCATAGGCTGTCACGACTATCGGCACAATGATCGCTGAGTCCACATTCCACGTTTAACAACCTCGTCGTTAATATGTTTATCTTCCCGGCACACACGAGGGTCGCAATCATGCAGTGGCGTGCACAGAGATTTCAGACAGGGTATGCACAAAAAAAAACTACATCAATCAACCGTTTGAAAATGTTTCTATTTAAACATACTTCACCAGCAGGTCTCACAGGTACAATTTTCCATTTTTACAATAATCTTACTAAATAATAATTACTCGAAAGTCAATCACTTGCGCCATATCTCATATTAGGACTTGGTTCTACGCATACCTCTATAGGGTACCTACATGCCTCTTCGCAAATGCTCTGACACGTATGATTTTGCGAGTTTTAATTAATATGTGCCTAAACTAAACAAGATAAGTTCCTCCTCGTTGAGGCTAGGAAATGGTACATCGCTTTCTTCCATCGCTGTGAAACGTACCCTATGGCGGTTGATATTACAGTCCACAACATATTAGTCACCAAACCTGTTGGAAACGTTAATTCTGTCTTCTATTATTTCGACAATGTTGTTAGCGTGCGGATTATTCTACAATGGATCACGGAACGTGTTCAATAAGGCTCCAGCGATTTAGAAAATTAACAGAACTTGATTAAAAATGAATTAAAATTGATTTAGAACTTGTATTGTGTTTTGTTTTTATTTCTTTTTTGTATCTCATTTTATGCTGAATTTTCGGTTGCCAGCAGACATGCTGACTAAGGATTAATTAAACTACTCCATGAGGGCAACGAATACCGACATAGCTCATAATCTCTGCCCCGAATAGCAGAATAGCTATTAAAACATGGGAAAAAATTAACAAAAAAAAATAAAGGCGGTACGAAGTTCGCCGGGTCAGCTAGTATTGAAAAAGAACCAATATAAGTATGGTAATTACAATAATGAATAAAGATAATGAACTTTCCTATTATTTTATTAAAACAATTTAACTTCCTTAAATATCTTTTTTCTCCAAGTGAATTCAAACATGCTGTCTTAGGATTAATTAAACTACTCCATGAGGTCAACAAATTCCGACATAGTTCATAATGCTACAATTAACCTTGTCTCTGGGTAGGTACCGTCTTCTCAAAACCAATTTAACTTCCTTAAATATCTTTTTTCTCCAAGTGAATTCAGACATGCCGTCTTAGGATTAATTAAACTACTCCATGAGGTCAACAAATACCGACATAGTTCATAATGCTACAATTAACCTTGTCTCTGGGTACCGTCTTCTCAAAACCAATTTAACTTCCTTAAATATCTTTTTTCTCCAAGTGAATTCAGACATGCTGTCTTAGGATTAATTAAACTACTCCATGAGGGCAACGAATACCGATATAGCTCATAATGCTACAGTCATCTTTTTTTTTGGGTACGGGGCCTATACAACTTTACCCATTGTTCTTTTAAATTATGGGTAGTATCTAAGTAGAGCAAAGCGGTCAAAGAAACAATAACCTCGAGTTTTGTTTTTAGAAAAGGTTTCTTCTTGACTCAGAAATTGAGGTCCCTTTTGCAAAAAAGCGCCCTGTATATAGATACAGGGCGCTTTTTTTACGATTTGATCTTTATCAGCCACAATATCTGATAAAGATCACATCGTGTGACTCTGTGACAATCATACCCTGTGAATTTATATAACGTCTGAGTGAATAATAACTGTAAGGTATCTCTACTTGTCTACTTTAGAGGTACGGCTAGCTGGTTTAATACAAAATACCTAAGTCAACAGGAAAATTCTGTACGTAAATCTCCTTTACCTGATCTTCGATGAAGTAGAAAAATGCAGTATCCATGTCCCTGCTTACATCAGCGAATGATTTCATGTACATTTCACAGCACATCGCCTGTATGCTTAGCAAAGCCTTTCCTAAAATCGGCGTCAAAATAAAAAGGTTCTTGGCCAACTTGTTACGAATTTTCGTATATTTTCTGAACATTATAGATTTCTTCCACACATAAAACGCTTTCCAATATCTATATAATTTGAAGAACTTGATCTGGAAACGTAAGATATTAAAGTCTTAGTTGCTACACACTTTTTCGGGTCCGGCGACACATTCGATTCGGCAGTCGACCCGAAGCAATTACGGAACGTGTCGATTGGCAAACTCCTTTCGGCATCTACCTATACTGAATCAAGTTCAGGACGGCTCAATTCGAACTATCCCGAACGGCTTTGACCTGAATCTACGTTTTCCTACTTTTATTCGGCTAGTGTCTACCCGCGACTTCTTTCATATGAAATATCTTGTCTTAAAATAAAATATATCCTATAGCTGCGCTCCGTTACTTCGTTTTCACTTAGGGTTCTTTGTGTTTTGTTTTTTGCTCGGCTCACACGGGTTGTAGCGTGATGTTAAATAGTCAAAACAAAACATTTATTTCAAATAAGCACACAAAATTAAAGAATGAAAAATGAAGCATTGACAGATCTTCCTCAAGAATTAGGCTATCAAATGTAAAAAGATTTTTTTTAAATTCGGATGGTAGTTCCAGAAATTAGCGTTCAAACAAACAAACTTTTCAGCTTTCTTATATTATTAGTATAGATTTTGCTGCCCGCTGCACCGAATCACGCAGACCCGAACAAGTGGTTGTACTTCTTAGGTAATGTTAGTGTACGAAGGGCAATAACAAAATAAATATTCTTACATCAGTAAGTTTAACAAATATGTTGTACTCCTGTTCCCAAGCTGGAAGTTTTGTGAATACCATCTCGTTAGAATAGTGCGTCACTCCACATTGACTTATTGTAAAGAAATTACGTTTGTCGATGTGCTCGTATGGTACGACTCTGGAAAATCGATTAGGTAGTCATTTATTAGATGGAACATTCGAACAAGTAAGAAACTACTATAGGTACCTAGTCGATATTATGTAGGTAACCATTTTAGAGTTTTATAAATACTTTTAAGGCTACAGATTTCGAGTTGTTCGTCAACTCGTCCTACATGCCTACGGCCCATTTGGGACGACTTGACGAAAATCAAAGTAAATTTTATTTTCGTTCTGCAAGTCGTCCCACGATACTACCAAAATGAGAAAAGGTACAATCAGTAGCAAAGTGTTATCTAATGTGGAAATAATAATAAAAAAGAATTTGTTACAACATATTCATTATGTTAGAACCACTAATGTTGCGAGTCAAAACAATATGTCTATTTGAATTCCTCATCTTTCACGGCTTCCGCTACCTATATCAGCATAGCTAACACAACCGTTAGAGACCCTTCCGTACCGAATCGAACATCGATCAATAATCAAAACACTCCTCTAATGGCTGTTCACAAATCTTAAACCCGAAAATGTTGTCAGTTTAACGGCTGATTTTTCCATCGCCAAATAACTTTTATTCGAGGAATAAAATAGACGGTTAACAGTTTTTGTATGAAATAACTGTCAAAATTATTCTTCAAATAAAGTTATCAGATGATTGAAAAATCAGCCCTAAATCGAATAACGACCACATTTCTTCAGACAGCTATTTGCTGTTGGGGGCAAAATGTGTCAATTTCGATATGACAACATATCGAATGGTTGTGAATTCTGCCCTCCTAACTAAGACAACAGTAACTAGCATTTTTTGAAAAATAAGTTACTAGTTAATTCGAACATCATACTATCATTCATCAACAGAACATCGTACCACGACACGAAGTCGCATCGTGGTACGATGCACAGCACGTCGCGTCATTGTATCGTGAAAACTGACTATACAATCCTGCGCCGCGCGCCGGTGCCGCATTTGATGTTCTAAATTAGAAAATGCGGCACCGCCACCGGCGCGCGAAATTTTCAAACTTTATTGAGCTTCAACCAAGTTTTGAAGTGAACGTCGAAGGAGAGTAGACGATGCACAACTCATCTCAACTCGCAATTGGCCGGTTACATGAATAGCGAAAATCAAACCCCTGATTTTTTAATAGTCAGATAACTTATATTTGATGAATTAATATGACAGTTTGACATAATTTCTATAGGTAGGTACAAAAGCTGTCAAACCGCAAAATTTATTCCTCACATAAAAATTATCAAACTTTTGAAAAATCAGGCCTAAGTCTGAACAAATCTGAAAGGTTTTCAAGAGGGTTGATTTTGGTACCAATGTCGTAACAGAAGGCTAGCTAGAAATGTTATTTTGGTACTTTGAATAGAGCCGAGTTGCGCAACGACCCTTCTCGCCAGTTCGCGTGGACGTCACGAATAATTTGAAACTTAGCTGAAGCATATAATTATCAAATTCCGAAGAAATCAGAAAACTTTAAAAACGGTTTAATTTGGTACGTCGTTACAGTTCGCTAGCTACGAATAAAAAATTAGCATTATCATCATTTCGAAAAGATTTGAGTTGCGCAAAGACTCTTTTTGCGAATGCTTCTAAACTTAGCTGAAGCTCTAGAAAGACTGACGGTATCAAAAAACTTTACATAAGGGTTGATGTTGTAGGTACCTATGTATGTTACATCTAAAGGATATGAATAGGTACCTACTTAGGAGATGAAATGTTATTTTGGTAACCTTTTTTCATTTTGAATAGTGTTGATAAGGCAACCCTTCTTGCGAGCTCATAAAGATCCTCAACTTCATTAGCAGGGCAAAGGCTCATACAAAGAAGGCACGACCATTGATCACCACACAGTAGGGCTATAATAGGCCAGTATTCTTATTGATATTAGTAGGAAAGGTGGTAGCTTTATACTCACTTGAGATAATAAGGAGTAAAATAAACATTCTGAGGCTGGACGGCGTAAATCATGTAAAGGAAGCCGACTGATGGGTTACTTTTCACGTGGTTGATCACGTCAGTCTGCGACGCCACCGGCGGCTTCACCTTCAGAGGGTCTGTGGTTACATACTTTTCTATGTTGTCTTGAGACGCATGGATCACAAGTTTCTTCTTCTTTTTAATAGCTAAATGAAAAAAAAAATTACAACTTTGTTACTTGCCCTTATCATTGTACTCAGCCATGAGCAAGAATTACAGTAAAACGGGGCTACTTTGACAGGCGGGGCTGCTTTGACCAGGCCGATCACAACGCTATGACGCGTTCCCCACACCCCGCGCCTCGCGCAATATTACTCGAGGTCACGCACACTTGCTGAGCACACGTGAAAACCGATTTTGGCGCTCTGTCAAAGTAGCTCCAACATCTGTCAAAGTAACCCTGGAAGTCAAAGTAGCCCCGTTTTGCGGTATGTAATATAGGCAAGAAAAACCGGCCAAGTGCGAGTCGAAGAACGCACAGTGAAGAGTTCCTATAGGTACCATTGTTTAGCGGCGAACAGAATACACCTTCTTTCCTATTTTCATCGATAAAGTGCAAATAGCCTCAAAATAAAATGGCTCTGTGACTTCCGGACAGACGGACATGACGAAATATTGAGTTTCGTTTTTGCCATTTGGCTACGAAACCCTAAAAGACATTTATAAATATTGTTTAATACTTCAAAATAGATTTTTTAAATTCTTTTAATAGGTATCTAAGTACGACTTACCCGGTTCTTCTATAGGTTCTAGTTGTCCTGGTTTTCTTTCTCTTTTGAACCTTTCCTCCTGCGCGGCCGTAAATCCCGTCTGTAAAGAACAAGTTAGTACACTGAAAAAAAGAAATAACAGAACCTATTTTGGCTATTTTAGAAATAACCGAAATTTGTTTATTCAAAAATAAAGTTAATTTAAAATAATAAAACTGGTTTATGTAACAAGCCCTAAACTGGTTTTATTGTTTTCAGTTCGGTTATATTTAATCAATATTTTTGTTGTTATTTACCGAACTTCTCTAAACAAACTGATTCGTTATCCTATAACCAAACCTTTGAACGCAATATAACAATACTCTTCGACAATAATTTGCTTAATAACATTGACTGTATGTAGCAAAAGCATCCTACATAGTTATTTTGTCTATCTATGTATTACCTACCTAAAAAAATGTGCTATTTTAACCTAACACTCTGTAATAAATACTTAACTGACTTTGTAGATAAAAATACGCACGGTCAAGGTGCTGCTTTGCAAAACTGAGTATGAATTAAGTAAACATCTATTTATTACGAATATATTGTAACGTGTAACGGAACGCTTTGATTGTAGCCATATGTAATTTGTAATGAATTAAGCCGTAGACAAACGGTTTGAGAAAAACCGGCCAAGTGCGAGTCGGACTCGCCCATGAAGGGTTCCGTAGCAGCAAGTAACATAATATAAAAGTTCTTGTAGTTCGTTGTAACTTTGTGAAAGGTAAATTGCGGTTTTCGATTTACGACGTATTAAAAAAAAAAACTACTTACTAGATCTCGTTCAAACCAATTTTCGGTGGAAGTTTACATGGTAATGTACATTATATATATATTTTTAATTTTATCATTCTCTTATTTTAGAAGTTAGAGGGGGGGACACACACATTTTACCACTTTGGAAGTGTGTCTCGCGCAAACTATTCAGTTCAGAAAAAAATGATATTAGAAACCTCAATATCATTTTTGAAGACCTATCCATAGATACCCCACACGTACAGGTTTGATGAAAAAAATTTTTTGGAGTTTTAGTTGTAAGTATGGGGAACCCCAAAATTTATTGTTTTTTTTCTATTTTTGTGTGAAAATCTTACTGCGGTTCACAGAATACATCTACTTACCAAGTTTCAACAGTATAGTTCTTATAGTTTCGGAAAAAAGTGACTGTGACATACGGACGGACGGACAGACAGACAGACATGACGAATCCATATGGGTTCCGTTTTTTGCCATTTGGCTACGGAACCTTAAAAATGAGCAAGGGAAATTAGCAATACAAAACTAAAATAGATTAATTAAAAGCTACATTATCCAGTAACTCAACTGGCTTTTGTTATGTATTACACTGGTTCGGCTGTCCTTAATTTTATGTAACTGGTAGACAAAGTTTTGGTTACTTAATTAGAACGAAACATTTTTTTCAGTGATAGTCTAACTCTAAGCTTTTCCGACCTTGGACCATGGCTAGGTTACGTCTTATTTAAATAGTAGATTTGTATGTACTTAGGTACTTACTACTAATAAAACTTACTATACTAATGAGATACTAATGAGACTTGCTTCATAGTATAAGCGAATGACAAATAATAAAATGTTTATACCAGAGGCTCAGGCTCCTTTTTCACATATTCAATTTTTTCCAGCAGTTTTTTGTGCGGTATATGAAAAGGTACCTCCCGCGGTTTTCTGAAATTTATTAAGAAACAATTAATCTAATTCGGCTTTTGTAAGTCTCAAAAATACTTATAGCAATCAAACAAGACCGAAGAGAGATGAGGCGCATGATTTCTCAGTAGCATTTAACCCGTCTGCCTTCAACTCAAGAGTGAACAGGCATCTTCTGGGCACGCTCGTTCCATCATAGACCTCATCTATCGCTTTCCATCAGGCGTGATCGGGGTCAAGAGCGCGCCCATTTAACAATAAAAAATAAGGTTAATTTGGACAAGACAAAGTCATGTAAAATTCTCGTGTCTCGCCGAATACCTACAATCCGCATCGAAGGGTCTCTCTGGAATATTCTATCTGGAATAACTCATCCAGCTCGGTAGACACAACTCCGAGAAAGAGGCCAAGAGAAGGATACAGTTGGGTTAGGCAACGTATACATAAGAAACGTCGCCAAGTGTCCTCGTCGCCTACCGCCGCAATGTTACAAGACTAAGGTCTTCAACCTGTGCTTCCTGCCCGTTACCTATGACATATGATGTCGAACGTGGACAAATCGGGTCAGTCTACAAATTCAAGGTCGTTCAGCGCGCTATGCTGCGAGCCATGCTTGGGGTTTCTTGAGAGGATAAAGATCTAAAATGATATTATTCGGAAAAGAACCGGCGTCACCGAACTGCTTCGTAGCTTGCAGGGTTACCAAGCCTAAGCGGCAGTGGGTCGACCATGTTTGTTGAAAGACCGATAGCCGGTTTAGCAGGCGAGTCCTAGAGTGGAGACCGCGTATCGGTAAGCGTAGTGTGGAACGCTCCTCCCCAGCTAGGTGGATCAACGACCTTAAAAGGGTGGCTGGGACAGGCTGGATGCGGAAGCCGGGGAACCTGGTGTTGTGGCGTAGCTTGGGCTTTCCAGCAGTGGACTGCAATAGGCTCAGTTGAAACACAACAACAAGTAGGTACATAGGTTTAGGTAGGTGATACTTATTCACAGACTTATTCGTCTGAGCCAACCAGAACATGATACGTTTAGCACCTCAGCGCCTCACGCGTGATTGCGTCTACTAACTGAATACGATCAATTATGTTTACATCCATAAATAATCAATTATAATCATTTATAGTTACTTAGGTGCTTACCTAACGTAGTATGTAGGTACTGGCTTGATATTTTTCTGTAATGTCTGTATTGCTGGTAATGTCGTAGAAACTGTTCTGCGAAGAACACGTTTGTCCATGTTTGACAAAAACAAATACCTTTTCGTACATAAATACAAAAGTTATGCTCTATACAGCTCACAACTATTTTGAGTCAATCTATCACAGAGTACTTTTTGATAGATCGATGATGACAGTCGTCAACAACTCAACATTTTGTTTATTTCCATGGAAACCAGAATTAGACATTAAAAAATGCAACTACGCTTATGAGACAAGTTCAATTCAAGCTACATACATTATTTCAAAGTTCGAAGATATCCAGAAAAAAGTTGTTTATAAGCCACTAAGTGCCTGCACAAACTTTGTTAGCAATAATTGTTCTGAGAAGAAAAGACGTAAATAATTACAGTCGTTTTAATGGCTTTTTAACCGACTTTAAAAAAGGAGGTTCTGTATTCGACCCGTATGTATGTATGTATGTATGTATGTATGTATGTATGTATGTATGTATGTATGTATGTATGTATGTATGTTTGTATGTCCGCGATTATCTCAAAAACTACTGAACCGATTTTGATAATTCTTTCATTAGTGTGATCTACATACTTTCAGGAAGGTTTTAGTATATAATACATTAGGTAATTATTCTTATGTACGAAGTTATATGCATAAATGTACTGCATCTCCGTCATTTCTATGCGAATTTTGATGATTCTTCGAGTTGTGTCTTCAATTCTTCAATGCACTAGTGTTAATTGAATTTATGTGGGGTAGGTACAACTAAAAAGTGAAAAATAAAAACTTTTTTACAAAAAAAACAACCGACTTCAAAAAAAAAGCACTACAAAGTGAAAAATAACTTTAATTTCGGAAGTCGGTGTCAAAAAACGAAAATGCGGAACCAAAGACACCGACTTCCGAAATTAAAGTTATTTTTCACTTTGTAGTGCTTTTTTTTTGAAGTCGGTTGTTTTTTTTGTAAAAAAGTTTTTATTAATAACTTTTTATATTAGCTTCTTAAAGTAAACAGGTGTAAGATAGGTACAGTAAACATGATGATGAAAAGCATATTCATCCCGTTGAAGCAAGAGTGAACCCAGCCTACAAGTCAGGGTCACACATAGTCGCCAATGATTGGCGTCTCGGGGGCACACAAATTAATAAACCCGGGGCCTCGCTCCCGGCAGGAATTTTTTCCAAGGAGGTGCGTTTTCTTCTACTCTTTAAGTTTACGAACAGAGCGAGCGAGGCAAGCTCGAAATTTTTTGCACCCCGTCTCGGAATTTTCGGTGAGGTTTAAGTAGGTACCTATATTGAACATTCTTACGAAATCAGGAGTTGCTTTGTCGACGTGTGCAGAACAGTTTGACATAAGAATACCTATAGGGTGCAGGAGCGAGCTCAAAACTTTTAGCTCACCGCCTTGTGTAGATAAGGTTTTGTTTTGAACAGCCATACATATTAGGTACATATGAGTTAGTTTGTCGACCTATGCAGAAAGTTTGAGAATTAAGGCTGCATTAAGCGAGCGAAGCGAGGTCAGGCAAGTTCATAATGATATAATCCTATTGAATGACTATTTCATGAAATATCAGTCAAGAGGATTATATGAACTTATGGGGTTGTGTTGATGATTTTAATGTTTATAATTCTGTAAATTCATATTTGTTACGGTGTCGAATCATATTTTAATCTATATACAACTTGACACAAACGCAAGAAAATTTGAATTTCGCGGGCTATCTTAGCGCATCCCCTGGCACCAACTTTAGTTCGTGCCGACTGTCAGTTTAAAGCTCCCGCGCCGGTGTGCGTTTCGAAACTATAATATTTTTTTCTACCCGCGAGGCGTCTTTACTAAATGGACCTTGTGGGGACGCCAGTGACGTCACGGAACTTGCCGACTTCGGGTATAATTAGGAGATCACATTTTCGAGTGACTACCGCTAAATGTACCTTACCAAGACACCGCTACTCGGGTATATTTAGTAGCACCAGAATGAATCATTACTAAATATACCCTATTTCAATAGAATAACTTGCTTGAAAAATGGCGGGATTGGTGCATAGTGCGAATATTTTCGGTAAGGAAAATCACGTGGCGGGTCTAAGTTGGTTTACAAGTAATAATAATAAGACATAGTCGATGGAGCCGGGGCCCCTATTTCTGTCTACAGGGTTTAAAGGAACCTAACACGAAGGAGATGACCCTTCGAACCTAACCTGTCCAAGTCGGGGCGCCCCACGAGCCAGCGAGCGAAGCGAGCTCGGGAAGCTCGCATCGCTCGCTCTTCATTGCGTTTTACTATGTCGAGATAGATGAATGTACAGAATATTTAAAATATAAGGTACAGCGCCGGAACGCGTAATGCCAGACTTTTCACAACCCTGCCAAATCCTTTGCTCTTCACTCGTACGTAGTTTGCTTTGGAAATCACGAGCATAATGTATACTAATACAGAGAATATCCGTGTTGAAATACATTTTGCTCTTTAGTGTAACGAGCACAAAGCAGTCCAGCACAGACTATGGATGTCTGTGGTTATACAGTCTGGCACTGGCATTTTGCGGCCGGGTATATTTAGTAGTAGGTACGTAATCACGCAACGCTAGGTTCTAAATATACTCGATTATGATACTCCAACTCGAGTATATTTAGTAGTTAGAAATTTCGAAAACCTCGTGCTAACTATAACCGACCAAAACCCTATGGGGAGTTTCCACAAGGTACAGACACCAGCACATCAACCTACCCGAAACTGTCAAATTTTCCCAATCAATTTTAAACCTTATGTTTAAGCAATAAAGTTGAAAATTTATTAAAGAAAGACAGATTGTAGTAGCTTGATGTGCTGGCGTCTGTACATTTAGTAATAACGCACCCGCGTGTCGTTGATTATAGCCTACTCTTTTCACTGAGAGGAAGCCTGTGAGTTGTGCTTGTGACCCACCCAGCGGTGCAACATTGTTAGGCTGGTTATCCAAATTGCAAATATCTAACTATAATTTAGTATTTCATCAGCATATTGATCTTTATTTTTTTAGCCAAAATCACCGATAGGAGAACCTAATCTGTGGCCAAGATACATAAATAATTAACAAGACACTAGCGGCCCGCCCCAGCTTCGCACGGCCCACGGGTGAAATTTTTTTTTTCGAATTTCCGAAATTTTCTTTTTTAATCCTTTTCCTTACAGCCGTCGTTTGGAAGTTATGCGCGTACATACATTTCAACGATTGTTTTTTAAAGATATATACAAACTTTTTTTTAACGATTCATAGACAAATATATTTTGTAAACTGAGAAATTTACTACCTCTGCGCTTAAAAGCGCCAAGCGGCGAATATAATGGAAAAAAAAAAAATTGTCTACTGACTGTGATTGTCTATGATTTGATTGTGATTGTGTGATTGGCGCTATTTTGCGTTTATAGTTTAGATTACTTAATTATAACAGTATTTATTGTGTTATGTATGAAATACTAGTTAATAATAGTTTCGTAAGTGGTCATAAATCATAATAAAAGCTTCTTATAAGGTACGTTTCCAAACAATTTAGTCATTTAGAAAGCAACTTTCTCCTTTCGCTTCTGTCAATTTTGTCGATATGTTTTACTAGCGACAAAAAGAATCAACCACTGTACTGTAGCAAAGCAAGTAATACTTACTTACTTCAGTTACTTACTTAATACATTTTCAAATAGTGTTTCGTTTCATAGTGTCTATCAAATTCTATTTCCCTTTTTAATCCCATAAGGACTCGAACATATACCGAAGCTTTGATACAAGACGCCTATTTCAGGTTCGGGTATCAAATCTGGAATTTTGAAAATAATAGGCACGAGGAATCTATACTAATTGTATTTATTAAAAGCAAATTAATAAAAAAAAATTGTAGGTATCTATTCACTTTCATTCAGCACTTGATTTATTTATACGTTTTACTGACAATAGGGAGGCATAATTATTTGCAATAAACAAACATAATTATTATTGTTAAATTGATCACAGAAATTTCTAAAATGAGTGAGTCAAACTAGTTTTTCTTTGAAATTGTCTAATAAATCTTAAATATCGTCGCTGCCATGACTAAAAGTCCTATCTCATTTTTTACCTGATTTGAGTTAATACAACTACATTATTCTATTATTGATTCTTTACATTTTGTTGCCTTTCAAAATGGTTATATTTTGAGATCCAAATAACATAGAGATACAACGGTTAGTGAAAAATGTAAAGAATCACAAATCGAAAAATATAGTTGTCCGAACTCAAATCAGCTAAAAAAAAAGAAAAATTAGATAGGACTTTTAGTCATGTGAGCGACGATATTATGAACATAATCTGAAAAACTATTAGACTATTGGTGTGTTACAATGTAACAGTGAATTGTTTGTGTTACATAAATTAATCTATCAAATAACATTATAATATGTAGGACCTACTCTAATGCCAGGTTGATGGCAATAGGCTCAGCCCCTGTTACATGGGACTTAAACATAAAGATGTAAATAACACAGAATTCTAAGAACATAATATTTAGTAAATAAATAAAGGTTGTGATATTAAAAAAATACAGTTAACCTTTAAATAACACAACAAGACAGGTATGACCAAATACTTGTATTCAGCTGCATTAGGTTAGGCTGGAAGCTAACCCCAACATAGTTGAGACAGTTGTGGCCAAAATTAATTATTTGATTACAAATTACCAAAAATTATTTTAGTTCACATGACTTACCAGCTAAACTTTCCTTGTGACTTCACAGATTGTTCAATGGGTTCCTTAACATAAAGCCTGCCAGAAGCTTCATTTGAAGCCTTTAGTGTTAGTTGTCATTGAGGAATTGAATGGCTATGTATTATTACGCAAGTAAATTGAATGAAGCCTCATGTAGTGGGTGCAATATGAAAGTGCCCCCCGCCCCCTCAGAGCCGGCCCCTGTGCCTCCGCCACCCACCGATCTTGCTCCGCTACCACCAGACCCATCTCTCCTGCACGGCACGGGCCTCTCTTACTATGATGTAAGTTTCTTTCTTAGTCTGTTGATATTATTTTTGTTGTATTGTTTTACCACTTAGATATTATGGCTTCTTTATGTTAAAAGCATGATTGATCAGATAAAATTTTAATCTTGAATTGTTTTGAGTTTCTACCATTTTGTCATAGAATGACCCCTTTGAAGATAAGTCACTGAGTACAAGTTTTAGGCTACACCAGACTGGTTTTCTGCTAATTGTCTACAAGCAACCATAAAGATTACTGGAAGCTTGCAGTTATTAAGCTATAAATATTTTTTCAGAATGATGATTACTACTCAATGGTAAGGGGAAACAAATTTATGTCAGAAAATACATGCAAACACATAGTAATGAATGGTGGAATCAATTTTGTTGCATCCCAGAAAGTAGATACACCTCAGGTATATTGTGAACCTTTCTTATACAAATGATTAAAAATCATCAAGTGTTTGTTTTTACAATAACATTTTGTTCTCATATTCTAGTTATCAGCAGCACTACCTTCTGGGGTAAAGACATTAACAGCTCTGCCATATGTGAACGGTCCAGCTGACAAGTCAGAGGTTGAGTACAGGGATGGGCAGGTAGTGAGTGCCACTTTAGAAGCCCTGGTAGACATGCTCCGACCTGGAGCCAGTAAAGCATTCACATTCACATTCCTATTATGTTCACGATTGTTTGTCAAACCACATGAACTGCTGAACAAGCTCTGCAAACGCTACTTCAAAAGCTATGAGAAAATTGTAAGTAGGAAAATGAATACTTTGGGCTTTATGGTCTTCTTTATAGTGTAGTGTAGACTCAATATAGTAAAAGGCATTAGTTTCCTTGTATATTATTTCATATCATAATTATATCTTATTTGTAGGGAAAAGCAGAAGTGAAGGAACTAGTAGAAAAAGAACTCAGTGATATGATTTCCCTAGTAAGGGTTTTGAGCCAATGGACCAGTATGTTTCCATACGATTTTCGTGACGACAGGGTCATGGCTCTTGTCCGCAGTATAACCCAGAGGTAAATTAGGCATTTTTCACAATAAATTAGTTGTTTTATGTAGAATATTGAATGCAAATGCGAATGATAATAATTAAAAAACTTATATATAGATGTGCAGCAGATCATATGACTTCAGTGAGAGTGGAAATGTCAACAACATTAGAGAAACTGCTTGATAAACTAACAGCACTTGAACAATATGAAGAGACCTTAGTAGAGCCACCCCAGGTGGCATCCGTGGACCAGTTAACACAGGTAACACATGCATAATGCTTTTGCACTATACATGCAACACACATTTTATTCACTATTTGTTTAGATCAAAACATAACAGGTCCTTTTATTAACCAACTTCAAAAAAGGAGGAGTTTCTCAATTTGGATGTTTATATATACTTATATATTTTTTTATAAACGAATCGACTTTCCTTTATGTTAGAAAAACAAAACGTTGTCTACATTCCTAAACAAACTATATAATATTATGATCATTTAGGAAATTGGTTGACCTGTGTTTTTTTGTTTTAGGGTGACATACTTACACTTGGTCTAACACCAGTCGAATTGGCGAATCAGTTGACAATTGTAGAGCTGCATAGGCTTTCGTTTGTTGGCCCTGAGGAGTTTGTGCAAACGTTTGCGCCAACGCAGCCGTCTCAGTCTACTGCATCGTGTGGCAAGGCGTCTATCAGCTTACACCACATAGAAACCAAAAGCACGCGGAATTTGGAAGCATACGCTGATTGGTTTAACAGACTCAGTTATTTAGTGGCAACCGACATACTAAAGGCAATATACTGTTACTTTTACTTGTGATTGCTCGTTGAATATGTTTTCTTATGTATTTTTTCGTTACAGGCCGCTAAAAGCAAATACCGCGCTCGAGTTATTGAACAGTGGGTGATGACAGCCAGAGAATGCTTCAATCTTGGAAACTTCAATTCGCTCATGGCCATTATAAGCGCTTTAAACATGTCGCCAGTGACACGTCTTAAAAAGACGGTATGCTGTTTTCTTTGAGTTAGTGGTATTTAAGTTTGTATTAAGAATTGTTAAGTTTATATGCTTAACATTATCTACTATGTTTTAGTGGAGCCGTACATCAGCTGTGTGTGGTCAACAGTTGCGGCAGCTGGAACTTTGCGTTGAACCTAGCGGGAATCATGCCAGGTAAAGACTATTCCTTAAAGTCATCCTTTGTACCATCAAAAATATCATAGAAAAATGTTAGGGGATAGCACAGCAGTTGGGTGTTATTGTTTTGATGCATATTGCAGTTCAGTTTGAATTTACTCAATTTACCCAAGCTCTGGTCATAGGCCTCCCTCAAGTATCAGCACATTTATCGGTGCTGAGCTTCTCGCATCTAGCGGATTCCCGCGACCGTCACTACGTCATCGCCCCACTTTCTGCGGAATGATGATGAATCCTGACCCAAACTCTGGATCATCGTATGACTATGCATTTGGCGCACCGCTACTACACATTATAGCCACAGCAATGGGTTTGGTATGAACCGTATAGTATAAAATATTTATGATATTTTCAGATACCGTGCTGCGTTGGCTGCTGCGCCTACCGAGACGGCCGTGCCGTTGCTGTCCGTTACATGCAGGGATCTGCACTTTGCCAACCAAGGTTCCCCTTCGAAGTGAGTTCTTACTTACCTGTTTTAACTACTAAATACCCTTGTATCTCGAAAAGTACTTCATTAGCGGTCGTCGCAAGCCAAAAAGAGCAATTCAAGATATTTTTTTAAAACAAATATTTGAGTATTTTTATTACTTTACAGGTTGCCGGGTAATCGGGTGAATTTTGAGAAGTGTACGCTGTTAGGTCGCCATGTCAGTACGCAGCTGGCCAGCCGACGGCTCACGAGTGAAGAAAGTCCTGTGACGTCGCACCCAACCCCCCACTTGTCGGTGTGGCGGTTCCTCAACGATAGACCCACGCTCACTGAGATTGGTAAGTAAAACATTTAATGTTAGTTTTTGTAGGGTACCATTACCATCAATCATGATAATTCAGCATCTGTCATCAGTGTCACCCACTATTCAAAGTCCCCTGGACATAGGCGTCGCCCAAGCATTGTCACCACGGGTACCAGTACTGAAGTTTCTTGCCCATTCTCCATAAGACCCCTACTATGCTTTGGAATGAGCAACTAGCTCCATCTTTCTGACTCAATTTCCTTGACAATTCAAAAGTGCCTGAGTTTGAGTTTCAACTGTGACTTCAGCGGTCTTCACCTGGTCGTGGGTGCACCTTGTTCCCCACAAGCTGCATCCACGCTGCGCCTTTCGATACGCGCGCTTATGGTAGCAATAGGTGGAAACAAAGATAATGGTCTAACACTAAACGAATAGTGTAGGTTGACGAAATAGATGAACATTTCAGATGTTATGCTGTCAACATCTTGCAAGTAGAATGACGTAAAGGTTACATTATATTTTTAATCTTTGCAGCTTTGGAAATCATATCTTTCGAGCGTGAGCCACCGGTGGACCATCAGGAAAAGGAGCGCTTGAAGCGCTTACGAGGCGCTAGTTAAATTGTGTACGACGATACTTCGTTTTTGCGGTCGGAATCCCGATACTCTCAACGTTTGCTGGGTAAACCACCAGGCGCTATAATGTGTTCCAATTTTAATCTCATTACTACATCATTCTTAGAGGAATAGGTATTTATGTTGTACGTGTCTACTCACGTTATACTTTATTTTAAAAAGAAGTAATAAGCAAACACACTTTCACTATCCATGTCTCAATTATTGTGGGATTACGTGATCTTAGGTACCCAATTTAAGAAAAATAAATGTTACACAAACATAAAAGATAACCCTTTTATGGAGGATTGTTTAGTGAATCTTAAATTAATTAATATTTTATAGAAGCAGCTCGAACATGGATGATATTTAAGAAAACAATTGTGGCATTACTAAAATGTATGCCACATTTTTAACGGTATTTTTAATTCATGGGGAACCGACCAACAATAGTCATATCAACAAACTGCTCAATAAGTTTTTTTTTTAATAAATCGCAATTCTCAGGTCAACCTAGAAGGTTGTCTGGTGGCTGCTTAACCAGGCTTTGTGGGTGCCTCAATAAATTAAGGCCTCCAGCCACTAAGCGACTAAGCGACTACATACTAATGGGGTACGGACCTCGACTTAGGGCGTCGCTGGGGGAGGGCAGCAAGGGACAGAATGGATCCGATAAAGCTCAAGAAGTTTCAATAACATTTTACTTTTATACAATTTGTTGGCACGGAAACACTGAGAATTTTTAAATATTTTTCCTTGTGTGTATAGAGTGATTATGAGAGTTCCGATAAATTGAATATCGTAATTCATAATATTACGTACGTGTAGAAGAACGGGAGACCGGATAGAAGAAGATATGTTATAAATGTAACTATGGAATTTACTACATTGACTTTAAATATGATATACGTGTGATTTTAAAATTGTTCCCATGACTTATTTGATCTTCATTTATGAGGCCATTTAAATCCAAGTTCCTTACGCATCAGTATTTAGCTACCTGTTAAATCTCGCCATTATGATGAATCTCGTAATGTAAGTACTTAATATTTATTTTAACTTTTGCATTCTGAAAATTGATCTCATTGTGATTGAATTTATATTTTTGTGTAATTTGTGTTCAAGTGTTTAACGTGTATTCGAATGTGTATATGTGTGACGGATAATATGTATATTATGGTGTAGTATTATGCATTTATTGTGCATACGATGTTATTGCACGCGTTCCTTTTTGTCCTTGGATGGATCGAAACCGAAAGTAGCTATTTTATGGTTTTCTATTTAGATGATTACACTATAATTTAGAGAAATAGACATTCTAATGTTTTATATTTAAAATAGGACTAAATCACGTAATAGTGGTGTTTAACTATGCATAAGATGTTTAGTTGGCCGTTAATATTTAAATAAATGTCTACTTAAAGTCTTGATGAACCCAAGTTAACTGAATTATATTGTCAGCATGGGGGATAGAAGATAACAATTAAAATATTTGAAACAAAAAGATTCTTATATGCATCTATGTGTTATGTATGTAGTGACTATGTACCTATTTAAAATCTATGTGTCATATCACATATATATAGCATTAGTATTTACGACGCGATAATCATTCTTTTTAACTACTTATATTTTACGTAAAAAAATGTGTTCACGATTATACCTTTAAGTAACATTTGTACTTAATTCTTTATGTACTTAATACTCATGCTTTATAAGATCGCAAACGATTTCAATAATTTTATGTGTACAAATATAAGTTGCCATGTTAGAGTTAGAAGTAACTTCACATTAATTTATACTATGGCCCTTTTCTGTAATTGATTTAATTGATCTGTTTCAACCTCTTGTAACTTATTATATTTCACTTTAATTCACTTTGACTGGATCTAGGTTTACGAAATAGGTAACACAAACAAAGTAAAGATCCTTCTTCAAAATATTTGTTTAGACTGTACTTAAATGACTATGACGAACTTAATTTGTATGTTTGTTACCTAATTACATTCCATTGCATTTATTCACCCTAACCCAGTGTTTTGGAGGCAATAAAAAAAAACAGTATTGGCTTTGCTTTAAATATGTTATGTGATTTAACCAGTAGGCGATTTAATCAATTATATTTGCAATCAGCGGCAAATATAAGTACAACTAAAGAATGACGACAGTATTTCATCCACTTTTGTTGCTAATTGCAAATACAATTCCATGAATCGAGTACTGCTTCAATTTCTTAATTATAATTTTAGGACCCTACGTTTAATCTCGTTGGCAGTTTGATTACAAATAAGCTTTATTATATTCTACTAAACTGCAATAATGAATCTTATTGCCTTCTAAATCTCTATTTTTTATATTTGGACTGAAAATTAGTAAAATACATTTGCCCTGTGATATGTGATCTATCATACCTGTATTTTACATTCCTTTTATTATATCCAGCGTAACTCACTTAATTATAATCTTCTCATACATATTTCTACTAAATATATTCATGTATGGGCAGGTTATGATATGGATAATAACTTAATATTAATAGAAAATGTATGTAGTTTTCACGTTATCTGTTTAAAAAATTTACTTGTTACTATCGTAAATTATCTAAATGTCACAAATTCTAAAATTATAAATTAAAATCATAAAATAAAACTATTTAAGAAATAAAATGTCATCATTGTAATAAACAAATGTTGTGTTTTATTAACCCTTTCAAACTTGATAACATTACGGAAAAGTAGAGAATAACACCTTAAAAATATAAGTGTAGTCTTTAATGCTAATTTTATATTATTATCACACTCAAGATTACAATTCTGATATTTTGTTCTGGTAATGTAAATAACAACTTGAAGAAGTCTTCTTGAAATTTGAATATTATTATTTTAAACAAAGACTAGGACAGTACGTTATTATTTACTCTCTATTATTAATCTATGCACTATTTATCAACAATACTATAAAGATTTTATTATAATGTTATAATTGTATTACTTAAATTACTAGCACCAATTCCACTTAACACAAGAAATTCTCTGTACAATTTTAATTAATATTTAAATAGTAAGATAACTGTACTTTCTATGTTATAGCTAATTACACCTCATGGGTGTTCCATCCGGGTTGGTTGGCATTTTGGGTTTGCAAACCTTTTTCCTACCCTCAGCACTACTAACCATGGTACACGTGAATGTAAAATAGCCACAGGATGAGGATTTAGTGTAGTACGTATGAGAATATTGTTTGCGAACATTGTTTTCACCATCAAAGTCACGTGTAACCGATTTAGACACTGAGACATACCTGTTACTGTCGTCAGGTTTGGAATTATACAATGATCTTAGATTTTTGGGATTCACGTTTCTTGGGAAAGGTGGGTATTTGTATTTCAGTCTGCCACTTCCTGGACTCAGTGAGACTGTTTGGGCTTGTGAAGGAGATTCTTTTGAGCCGACTACGTATGTTTTGTCCTTGGACGCTACGGACTTGACACTACCTGTGAACCCGATAGGGATGGTATAGCCACCAGTGCCGGGCACACGTTCTCCAGGTTGGTAAACTCTACTTTCATCAGGGCGTTCCGAATTCCTCTGTGTGATTTCTGCATCATGGTCCGATAAGGAGCCTAACAAAATATGTTGTGTGTTACCACCAGTCGTCTGTCTCACTTCTACATCTTTTCTTTTTGGGCTGTGAAGAGATTGGTGTGTAGTTTCAGGATCTCTAGTGAATTCATTATAACCTGTATTCATGTAGCCTTGTTCGTTGTCAGCAGGATCAGTTCCTTCGGGTCCGTAGCCTTCGTCATAGTCTTCTGGCGGGGTATCATCTTTGTCGGGAGGATACTCGTTATAGTCACCCTCGGTATTATAGGATGGTTGGAATGAGCGCCTGCTTTCCACTGGTGGTGATCGCGTGGGCGCCAACGATGGATCGTTTGATGTATGATGATCTTCATGTCTATGAATACTGTATAGATCGTCTCCGGGCTGGTTAAGGGGTTCTTCTTTGTTTGATTCTGTTACTGGCTCTGTATCAAACGGTAATTCCGTGGTTGACTGATCTGTCTGGGGCGCGGCAGACGTATACTCTACTGTTTCTGTAATGTTATAATTTTCTTCATTCATATTAACATCTACATTTTTATTGTTTTCATCGTTAACGTCAATTTTTTCAAAAGGTAGTCTATTTGGGAAAACTGCGTCTTTGTCTAAACTAGATCCTGCCTGTGCTGCTCCGTTGTATGTTATTCCATATTTGAAGGTGCCATGAAGTTGTGATTGTGACATGCCAGTTCTACCACTTGATTGAGCCGAAGATACTCCTCCTCCGACAAATGGAGCTTTTTGTGAGTCATGTGATTTATCTCCTTCTTTATAAGGTGTGAATCCTATTTGAGCTTGAGAGGACGTGCTTCCGGGCCCTCTCGCTTGTGCGTCAGCCATGCCTCCTTTGACACTGCCTTGGACTTGCGAGTTAGACGAGTGTAGTATGCCCTCACTCTGCGATCCAGTTAAAACCGATCCGGTCTCTAAGCCGAGTTCAACATTAGCTTGTGATTTGTTATTTTTTCCACTACCTTGGGCTGTGCTGGAAGCACTTTTTTTATTTCCAGTTACTTGGCTGTTGGCGGCTTTATTTTCACCAGTAATTTCAGCTTGAGCCGAAAAAGACCCGCTGCCTGTGTATGTACCATGCACATGGGTTTGAGCTCGACCTTTATCATTGCCACCTTTAGATGATGCAGACGCCACGGTGCCATTAGCAGCTTGGTTCACACTCGCTTGGGCTTCAGAGTCATCCCCATCAGCAATCGAATTGGGATCGACGAAGTTTTGTGGTGGACCTAAACATTAAAATAATGAATTATATTTAAACTATTTTATTTAAGATACAGAACACAATTTTCATCATCTTGTAGCAAGAGAGCTCTTTATTACGTAACTACACTATACAGAAAGATTTGTAATTTGACATATTCCTTTCAGGACGTGATAGTGTGACCCATAAAATTCATAGGATTCGACAAAAACCAATAATATTCTACAGTATTATTTATTATACAGTATTTTTGAAAACTTCCCAGAATTCGTCACTAAATATCACTTTTCTCTAAACTCTCAAATTGAATGGCCATCATTGCTATTCCATTGGGTTCATAATATTTAAAAAATCCTTTGGATGTAACCAAATTTTCAAAAAAAATCAAACAAACTTTGAACGAAGAACATTATAAACCATTTTCAAAAGCTATCTAGTCACGCTAGTTGTAGTGACACTAGTTACCTATCTCAAAATTTTACTATGGTGTTAAGCGTACAAATTACGGGAAAGACATCTTCATTTTAATCAGTTATCTAACGAGGTACAAATATTAAAAAAAATATTTAGAGATGCCGATGGGGCAAAGGTCGAATTCGCTAATGTTGAAATACTTAAACGTGTACAGTAGTTTAAAATTATGCGAATTAAGCGAAAAGTTATCAGTGCTTAGCTCATCGACTGCAGTTATACTAACTACTCAAAAGTGGTATCTCAACATGCAAACTGGTCGCGACCACCTGGCTACATAACGTAGGAAGAGTTGCTGAGTGGGAAGAAGGTTAAAAGCTAACATAAACCAGTTAATGAATTCAATTATTACAACATTTTTAAATATTTTAACAATTTGCAAATTCTCTCTTTGCCAGCATTATCGACTGTTTCATGCCGATCTCTAAATATTTTTTTAATATTTGTACCTCGTGAGATAACTGATAAAATGATTATGAGAAAATCCTACTGCAGGTAGTTTGTGCAGTACCATTTACATTTTAGATTATCTCAGAACGTGGCCTTCAAGTGAAGTTAGATCCTTGTCCCGAATTCTGATTTAATTATGTAGGTAATTTAGAAAATCCAGGACCAAATTAATGACAAAACAGTAGTATTTCAGTTGGAAATAATTAATAGTTCACTAATGAGCTTTTAGTTACACTTATACTAGGTACTAGATAAAATGTAAACTTACCTATTTGATTACCGCCCGAACCCTGAAATCAAGAACACAAATTATATAGTATTTGAAAAGAGAGTCAGGGGTCTCAAGTTCTTGGTCATTTCTCTATTGTTGCTCACCTTACAGTGGCACCACAGTCAATTTCACGATTAAAACTTCACTATTGCAAAATATAGTAGGTAGGCATAATTATTATGTTATAGTTTAATATCTCTTGAACCAACGACCATTGTTTTGAACAGACTCATAATTGAATTACCTAAACATGTGTGATGGTAATATAATAATTAACCGGTCAAGCTCCGCGCGTGACCTACGGGTCACGAAACATTAGAAAACTCAATTGTGTCTCATTAGCGGAGATTAATTGAATTGATTTAATTGAGGTAATAACGTAGGGTAATAATGCGCAGTAGATAAATTCAACTTACCCCTTGATCAGGACCATATTGTCCCCCGGTACCACCTCCCGCGCCAGTGCCACCCGGACCATACTCGCCGCCTGTACCACCTCCAGTACCAGGACCATACTGTCCACCAGTACCGCTTCCAGTGCCTTGACCACCTGGACCATACTGTCCACCGGTGCCACCCCCTGTTCCAGGACCATATTGCCCGCCGGTACCACCACCAGTGCCAACGCCACCCGGACCATATTGTCCACCGGTACCACCACCCGTGCCGGTGCCACCAGGCCCATATTGACCGCCAGTGCCTCCTCCGATGCCAGGACCATATTGTCCGCCGGTGCCACTCCCCGTTCCAGGACCATATTGCCCACTGGTTCCACCCCCAGTGCCAGGGCCACCGGTACCACCTCCAGCACCTGGACCATATTGTCCACCGGTGCCAGTCCCTGTTCCAGGACCATATTGCCCACCGGTTCCACCCCCAGCGACAGGACCACTCGGACCATATTGCCCGCCGATGCCACCTCCAGTGCCTGGACCATATTGTCCACCGGTACCGCCTCCAGTACCTTGACCACCAGGACCATACTGCCCACCGGTGCCACTCCCTGTTCCAGGAACATATTGCCCGCCGGTACCACCACCCGGACCATATTGCCCACCGGTACCACCACCCGTGCCTGTACCGCCAGGACCATATTGTGTGCCTGTACCACCGCCAGTGCCAGGACCATACTGTCCACCGGTGCCACTTCCTGTACCAGGACCATATTGCCCGCCTGTACCACCACCCGTGCCGGTACCACCAGGCCCATATTGACCACCGGTACCCCCTCCAGTGCCAGGGCCATATTGCCCGCCTGTACCTCCAGAGCCTGGACCATATTGTCCACCCGTACCACCACCCGTGCCGGGACCACCACCTGTACCAGTACCACCAGGACCATATTGCCCGCCAGTTCCACCTCCGCTGCCAGGACCATATTGTCCACCTGTTCCTGCTGGACCATACTGTCCACCAGTGCCACTCCCAATTCCAGGACCATATTGACCACCCGTTCCACCTCCAGTACCAGGGCCATAGTGTCCACCGGTGCCACTTCCCGTGCCCGGACCATATTGCCCGCCATTTCCACCTCCAGTACCTTGACCACCAGGACCATATTGTCCACCCATACCGCCTCCTGTGCCAGGCCCATATTGTCCGCCTGTACCACCTCCAGTGCCATGACCACCAGGACCAAACTGACCGCCGGTACCTCCTCCCGTACCGGGACCTCCGCCCGCGCCAGTACCACCAGGCCCATATTGACCGCTGGTTGCACCTCCAGTACCAGGACTATATTGCCCGCCGGTTCCACCTCCAGTATCAAGACCATATTGCCCGCCAGTGCCACCTCCAGTGCCGTGACCGCTAGGACCATACTGCCCACCGGTACCACCACCTGTGCTGGGACCATATTGTCCGCCTGTACCACCTCCGGTGCCGTGACCACCAGGACCATACTGACCGCCGGTACCTCCTCCAGGACCATACTGACCGCCGGTACCTCCTCCAGGACCATATTGCCCACCAGTACCGCCTCCTGTGCCTGGTCCATATTGCCCGCCGGTACCACCTCCAGAGCCTGGTCCATATTGCCCACCAGTACTGCCTCCAGTGCCTGGACCGTATTGTCCAGCATTGCCACCTCCTGTGCCCGGGCCATACTGCCCACCAGTACCACCTCCTGTGCCTGGGCCATACTGTCCACCAGTACCACCTCCTGTGCCAGAACCTCCTGGACCATATTGTCCCCCTGTTCCACCTCCAGTCCCAGGACCATATTTTCCACCGGTACCACCTCCAGTGCCTGGTCCAAGCTGACTTCCAGGACTGCCAGGAATATATTGACCTCCAGGGCCGTATGTTCCACCAGGCCCTTGTCCTCCTCCGGTACCCGGGCCTTGACTCCCTGTCGAACTTGGCCCACCAGATCCTTGTACTACACCACAACAATAATAATTAACACCATCAGCACCTAGAATTGGACCTGGTAATAATGGCCAATTTCCACCAGCATGTTGCCCTGATTGTCCCGGATAGCCACTCTCGGTGCCAGTCAGATACATTCCGGTATTACCCGGTCTGCCTATTTGATTTGGACCATAACTTCCAACCCCATTTTGAGGATGAGTCAAGGAACCTGGTGGCATATTTCCCCCACCGTTTTGGCCACCTGGGGTGTATCCAAACCCTTGATTACCTGGCAATATGTTACCATTCCCACCTTGTGGCCCACCCGTAGAACCAGTGTATGTCCCTGGAATCCCAGATATGGAACCGCCTTGTGGACCACCAGAAGAGCCAGTGTACGTTCCAGGAATCCCAGTTATCGAACCGCCTTGTGGGCCGCCAGAAGTACCAGAGTACGTCCCAGGAATCCCAGGTATTGAACCTCCTTGTGGCCCACCAGAAGTACCAGTGTATGTCCCAGGAATCCCAGGTATTGAACCGCCTTGAGGTCCACCTGAAGTACCAGTGTATGTCCCAGGAATCCCAGGTATTGAACCACCTTGTGGTCCACCCGTAGAGCCGGTGTACGTCCCAGCAATCCCAGGTATAGAACCGCCTTGTGGTCCACCAGAAGTGCCAGTGTACGTCCCAGGAATTCCAGGTATAGAACCGCCTTGAGGTCCACCTGTAGAACCGGTGTACGTTCCAGGAACCCCAGGTATAGAACCGCCTTGTGGTCCACCAGAAGTACCAGTGTATGTCCCAGGAATGCCAGGTCTAGAACCACCATGTGTGCCATCGCCGGTGCCAGGTTGGCCTGTCCCATAAGATGGTGTACCAGGTATGCCGCCAGGTTGATTTCCCATGTTACCCCCTTGACCTCCATTGTTACTTCCATTTGGTATTCCAGTCGAACCGTGCATAATTGGTGGTCGCATTCCAAATGGCGTGCCGTCTGGATTGTTCCCAAAACCTGATTGTCCGTTTGGTCCTAAACCTCCATTATTGATTGCACCTGGTTGATTACCTCGTGAAGGGTATAAATTGGAACCTCCTTGTGTGCCATCTTTACCAGGACCAAAGCCCCCGTTTACACCAGGATGTCCATATCGACCATAATCCCCGCCAGGTGTCCCGCCTTGATTTACTCCATAACCGGTTCTGGGGTCGACTATTTGACCAGGGCTTACTCCTCCAAGCCTATTGGGCCCGTTATCGAAACCAGTGTTTCCTGGCGAGCCGCCCTGATTGGATCTGGAATAATTAATTAATATATTGACTTGGTACATACAATATTTAAAAAAAAATAACATTTACATAGACAAGTCCTACACGCCCATAACCACAAAGTTATAGCTATCACTAACTGTAAAAGTAGTAGACGCGATTACATAACACGCGATTACATATGTACAGTTCAATATACATACATACAGAAAGTCACGCCTGGCAGAAAGTACAGCACAGTACAGTTTATACATCTCTGGTCATACACGCACGCCGATTCGAGTACTACGCACTTGACCTTTCACCATTAAGGTATGTTCTTCAATATGTCCTTATCCGCAAAATGAGGTTTCATACAGTTATACATTAAACATTATAAATACTATATCCTCCCTTTAACACCAATAAACATATAATAACTCTACAACAATGATAATCGGATCACATTGAACCTACCCTGCACTAAACAATCACGGTTTCGTTGTGCACTAAGTATTACTTTGGATAGGTACATAATAGGATATGCTGCATTGCGGAAGACTTTTATATTTATAGCTAATACAATGCATTAAGCCTTCTCATTCATTATTTGAATAAACAAATTGTTGTCTACCTAGGGCCGTGGTTACCACGCGCACAATTAGTATCATCCATAGCATTGTTATGAATTGTCTATAAATTGAATAAATATTATATGCAAAACGAGTATTTCCAATTCAAAAATTCCTAATATATATTTCGTAAGAAGATAAAAAAATCTAGTCAAAACACTAAGCTCATTTTTGGAACTAATTATTCCCAACATGGTTGTGATGGAATGGACTGCATAAAAATGATGTTGGAAAACTCGTAAAAAAAAGATACATACATATCACCTGGTCGACGTTTCAGAGTTTCTGCTCCTAAGTCAGTTCGACCCAGACAGTCCTCGCAGCTCGGATCATACATTGATTGACTCTGGGCTTGTCCCATGCCGCTGTTTCCAACTGAAATGGATATGACATTATTGTATTTGATATTTGTTTCATGGAACATTTTAACAATCGCATAGTTAGGACACGGTACTCACCAACGGTCGCCCTGGACGAATCAGCGGCTGAATGCGCCTCGGCCTTTCCTTCATCTTTGCCTGCTCCACGGTCTATCGCTAGGTATTGCGACTGAGTCTGGCCTCTGTATCGTCCTCGAGGGGAATACGATGCCTCACGACGATCCCTTTGGAATCCTTCCAATACTTTATCATAAGTTCTCCCATCCAACACCCCCACAACTAAGGATTTGCAGAACAAACGTCGAGGTGCTCCATTACCAAAAGTTGTGACCTGATTCAGAAACAATATACCTATTACTCATGTCATTGAGTGTTAGATCGCCTTGACATAATAAGACATTTTCTTTGTTCCATTTACGATAATGTAATTGTGAAACATAGGCCAAGGGAACACGGTCAACCTTGACAGAAAGAAGTTATCTTCTAATTATACATGCGTGATAAAGAAAAATGCCTACGCTTAGAACTCAAGCTCGATCATATTAAATATCACGAGGCTGTAATATTTTATAACTTTGAATATAAATTTATGGGACTGTTGCAGAATTTAACTTTCATGCATCTAGTTATAAGTGCCGCACAGTAGGTAACCCACTTAATAACATAACGTACCTACATATTATACTATGTATATACCTATAAAGGAATAGGCCAGTCATATTTAACACAAGAAATCGCAAACTAACGGCTAGTTCAGATTTTTTAATATGTTGTAGGACGACCAACAGCGTATATCCAAGTTTGCAGCTTCGAAAGACCAGGTCTTTCGAAGCTCTCGTAAAACCGCGAAATTTTTGAACGTTTATGGTATTCTCAATATAAGTTCTAAACTAGGTATGCGTTTAAAAAAAACTATACGTTTTTAAAGTATATGTAGACTAAAATTGCTACAATTTGAGATCAGAACCAGCTCTGATATGCTCCGCCTTCCAAAACCAGGGAATTGGGACAAAGCAGGCAGTCGAGAATGCTGACTGCGACATCCGCAAGGTGGCTCTTGACAAGAGCACCTCTTTTCAATCAGTGCTCATCATTGGACAGGATATGGACCTCCTTGTCCTTCTCCATGGTTTGGAATCGGCTGTGAAGAATGTTTATTTCTAGAAAAGTGGCAGAGGTGACTCTGGCCCCTTAGAATATTCCTCAACCTCATTCAATCGTGGAGATTTGGAAGTCCCCCAAGATTCGAATTGTTTCGCCACGCCTTCACTGGGTGCGACACCACACCACCTCTGCCCTTTTCTAGCATGAGAAGAACAAACTGTGGAGCGCAATTCAGAAAAACGTTAAACTCAGCACCATAGCCGAAGTGTTCCTCCAACCTAATTCAGCCCACCAAGCCATCGCAGTTGCCGAAGCGAAGTTTCTAGTAGCTCTGTATGGAGGAGCTCTGTACCTCGCCCGTTTGCCTGCAACGGAAGATGGTGCAACATTGCACTCTTACCGAACTAACCACCAAGCTCAGAAGAGGTTGGGGGTGGAAAATGATGTCACTCGATGGGGATGGGAAAAGACCGAACAGAGCAAATTTGCGAAAAATTAAGTTTCCCATTTTTTGGATTTTTAAGATGTGTTAGTTTGTCGAAATTAAGTTGGTAAGTCTCATTTGTGAGTACCTAAACTATATGGCCTACAGACGTCGTTCTTTGCTTAAATTAAAGATAATTACATTTGCTACAACATATTTTCCTAATTAGTATTTTCACCGATATCGGAGTCAAAAATTGACAAAATCTTAAAATTTCACTTTTTTTTTTAAATTGATCATTTTTGTAGAACTGTATCTCGGTACGTATTAAACCTACAGAGCTGATTCTGATCTCAAATTGTAGTAATTTTAGTCTACTTGAAAAACTTATGGATTTTTTTTTAACGCATTATTTAGGACTTATATTGAGAATACTGAAAAACATGCGAAAATTTGCGGTTTTTCGAGTGCTGCAAAGTTAGCACAGGTCTTTCGAAGCTACAAACTTGTATATACGCTATTAGTAGTGGTCCTAACAACATATTAAACAATCAGAACTAGCCGTTAGTTTGCGATTTTAATGTTCGATATGACTGGCCTAGAAGGGACTGAACAACTTTTACTATAGGACTTACTGAAATATGAAAATAAAATCATATGAGTACTACCACAGTAGGTACTACCACTTACTGACTTCTACAGTCTATCTTATTTATCTATATTTATAAAACAAAGTCGGGTTGGTTACACGATTTATGACTCAAGAACGGCTGGACCGATCTTTATGATCTTTGGTTTTTTTCTGGTTTGTCTACGACCCGAATATCAGAATAACTATTAAAACATGGGGCTGGAAAAATAAAAATGAAGTTAATTCATTTTCTCATACATTCACCCTGAGGCAGTACGAAGTTCGCCGGGTCAGTTAGTATTTATATATATTTAGTATACTTCTAGGCTAGGCTTCTTGCCCGCGGTTTCACTCACATCCTAGCGAAAAGTACTACTTCATGTAGGTACCCAAGTCAAAGTATCCATTTGTTAGTTCCTAGCAAGGGATACAAGCTGTCATTGAGTAACAAGCTCACAAACTTCTTCATGCCTAATATTGGTTGGATGATGATAAAAGCCCCGAGCTAAATCATGTGGCTAACAATGATTCTAACTTAAGGTGAATGCGTAGTTGTAGCCCGCGAAATTCAATTTTTCTTACGTTTTTTGCAATTTTCAGGTCAGTGTCAGGTTGTATCTTGATCAAAATATGATTCGCGACAATAACAGGTACGTATTTACAGAATTATAATAATTAGAATCATTAATACATCTTCCTAAGTTAGATTTCTACCGTTAAGAACAAATCTCGTATGGAAAAGTGTTGGTGGTAGAAATCTAACTTAAACAGATGTATTAATGATTCTGATGATTATAATTCTGTGAATACGTACCTGTTATAGTCGCGAATCAAATTTTCATCAAGATACAACCTGACACTGACCTGAAAATTGCAAAAAACGTAAGAAAAATTGAATTTCGCGGGCTACAACTACCCATTCGCCTTAAGTATTTTAGTATTGCTTCTTATAGCTCAAATAATGAAAGGCAATAAATCGTATCTACAGTTGGAAAATAATGAAACATAACATACCTAAGGTTTGCATAACATGATGAACATAAATCAAAAGTCATATTTTAAGGGTTTAATTAATCTTAAGGTTTTTAGGGTTCCATACCCAAAGGGTAAAAACGGGACCCTATTACTAAGACTCCACTGTCCGTCTGTCTGTCTGTCACCAGGCTGTATCTCATGAACCGTGATAGCTAGACAGTTGAAATTTTCACAGATGATGTATTTCTGTTGTCGCTATAACAACAATAAGTACTAAAAACAGAATAAAATAAAAATGTAAGGGGGCTCCCATACAACAGACGTGATTTTTTTGCCGTTATTTGCTCGATATTAATAACGGCAACAGGTCGACGCTTGAAATATTTACAGAATAGGTACTTAGTTGTATATTCACTTTAAAAATAAATAATTAAAATAAAATAAATTAAGGGGGGCTCCCATACAACAAACGTGATTTTTTTATATAGGTATGTACCTAGTGTTAAATATTGTACGGTGGTACGGAACCCTTCGTGTGCGAGTCCGACTCGCACTTGGCCGGTTTTTTTTAAATACCTAAATCTCAATGTGCATGCGACTTAACAAAACCTTGTCAAAACAAGTAAGTAGGTAAATATGTAAAGCTTCTGCAAAATAAATGTCTATTCTATTCCGTGAATTAGGCAACTTGTGACTGGTCTTCACGACACACCAGACCACTATGCCTGTATCCCCCGAAGGGTGAGGCGGAGCTGTACCTACCTATAGCACACGCACATTTCAGCAATTACTTAAGGTACAGGGGTTGTATTATTGCATCAATCGGGGCAAAGATATACCGGAGGAACAACTAAGGCATTAATATTTACTAATGTTGGACTTCCATTACTATCATTCCTTAATTAATCTGCTAACCTACATTTAAATTATATATCAGCAGATATGTTTTTATGCTTCCGCGGAAGTAATCTTCTCGAAGAACAAAACCGTTACGTTTAAAACAGAATTGATAAGTTATTAATGCCTTCCTATTTCATATTAACTGGGTCACAAGCTAGTCGTCGCCTGACTCAGGGCATCTGATATTATTTGTTACTATTTATGACTTCATTACTGTTAGATTTATTGGTTGCATATCTCAAATACTAAGTATCTACATGGGCATCTTTGTAATATGAATTCTATTTGGAGCGCAAAGAACAATAAAATATCGCAAAGCTTTAACTGCTTTTACCGCCTTATCCATAACGCACAATGAGATTATTCAGTCGTTCGCAAAGCAATGATGTCAGTTTATGAAACAAACATAAAAAAATTGAAATTACCGTAATGGTTTGTTTTGATCCTGGATGAGGTTTTGTATTGCTGATGAAGCAGTGGTTAGGTAAAGCTTCTGAGTAGAGTTCTCTTGCGCCAGCCACATCATGTTTGAATTCGGTTTGCAATGTTAAGCACCGGTGGGAATTAAAGTCTTTGCACACAATATATTGCTGAAAATAAATGGACATTAAACATCACGCTTAGTGCAATTGAATTGATCAAGTTGATCTCATCATTAGAAAGAAGTTATCACACATCACATCTGTCTCTGAGAACAGAAAATTAAAATAAGAAATTCTTACTTGCGGCGACGCTGTGGTGGTAGTGGAGTACAATAGCAGAAGAAAAGCGGCGACGAGGAAGTAGATGCGCGCGGGCCGCGGCCGGGCGAGCTGCGCGACTGGACGCATGCCTGCGATGGTGCGCGCCGATGCTCTGCCGCTCCGCCGCCGGCGCAGGCGCACTGTCCGCCATCTGACCCTTGGCCTAACTCACAACCCGCACTAGATATAAGTTCACCCACCTAATTTCGGCGATAGCAAGCGAATTTGCCACAGTTTAGCTTGAAGATTGAGGAAGTATGACTCTTAACGAAAGATAATGTTACAACCTAATTATTTGGTGCTTCACATTTTTTTTGGCGTTTATTTTCTACGTCACTACTTACACAATAAACTTTTGATAATCGGCGATTTCTACTCTATCGTGTTCACAAATTCATTCAATACCTAGTTCGTTAATAAAATACTTATAATACCTACCTAATTGTTAATAACACGTGTTATTGTTTTTGATAATACTTAGTATTATCTACAAACAAAACATTTTTACAAAAAAAAAAAAACAACCGACTTCCAAAAAAACACTATCTACAAAGTGAAAACTAACTTCAATTTCGGAAGTCGATGTCGTTGGTTCCGCATTTTCGTTTTTTGACACCGACATCCGAAATTAAAGGTTTTTTTCACTTTGTTTTTTTTTTGTAAAAACCTTTTTATTTTTCACTTTTTAGTTGTACCTACCCCACATAAACTCATTTAACATTACTTGCTATCAGTGACAGGAAGTTATTAAAACATCATCAATTTAAGTTAACTAAGTGGAAAAAAACGTATTATTGAAGCTAACTCAAAAACTATCCAAGCAAAGGTAATCATACTTAGTAAGTATATGGGACCACCCCTGAGAGGCATACCTTATCCATTACAGAATATTTTGCTGAAATTCATTACAGAAGTTTTCCAGAACATACATAATAAAATATTTATATAAACGTCCGAATTGAGAACCTCCTCCTTTTTTGAAGTCGGTTAAAAAGGGCGGGATTCATTCTTTCCACCTTCTCACGGCTTTTTGGTGTTATAGTCCAGTCTCTCATAGAGCATTTCGTCTTCTTCGCTTGGGCCCTCCACGACATCGGATTTTCTCCCTTGGCACCCATTCCGATGTTAATTTTGTCCAGTGATCGTCTGCCATTCGACACGTGCATGGCGAGCCCAATCTCATTGAAGCTGGCAGCGTTTTTCCCCACATCGGCAATTTGCGTGAAGGAACGTAGTATAGTACTCGTATTTCTTATGTGGTCTGTAAGTTTTACTCCCAAAATATTGCCTCCAAACGTCTCTGGCAAACCGCGCGACTGGGCTTTTGCCAACACACACTGGGCCCGCGTGGTGGATAAGATAGGTATGACCACACCCCGGACACTCCATACAACGCTCGCAAAATAATTACCTACTACTACTACATTAAAAAATGACGTTTGTATACGTATGAATGTGTGCGTGAGGTACTTGTGTTTGTGAGCGCTCTTGTTAAAAAACTGCGACGAATACGCTGAAGTGCGGGGTGAGGTGCGGTAACTGATGTTAGTGCGGGGAAGGGAGTGTCCTTTCTGTACGTAGTACTTTAAGTATTCTGTGGTATGACCCTCACAGAGAGGAGTCTGTGTCCCAACAGTGGGAACATTATAGATAGGCTGATTATGCTGTTCGATACGTATTCATGGACGCAAGGTACTTGGCACCCTCAACGTTAAGATGGTGTCTTGGTGCTGTTACTCATAAGTTTGGTCTTTGTCATGTTGACCTTCAAGCAGAAAAGGAGAATAAGACTATATTGTCAGCGAAGCAAAAGTTAATCTTCTTTCTGCAACAACAATGCCCTTCTCACAACCTCACATAAAAGATAACAAAAGTTACGTTACAGGAGCATGGTCAGCAATGTCTTCCTTTCTAATAGGATTCCTCTCCACTTCGTCCATCAAAAACCCCTCGTCGTCTTTTAATTAATAATTACATAGTATTTAAAAAACAGAGCGGCCTTAATTACCTACATAATTAGGCAGTTAATATTATTAATTCATTTACTTATTTGATATGTACAATTATTAGTATTATATTCGGGTTAGGTTGACGCAACAATATTATTGTTATCACTACTAATATTATAATTGCGAAAGTGTTTGTCTATTACGTTTTCATGGCTAAACTGCTGATCCCATTTTAATCGATATAGGTATATTTAACTTAGTGTTAAAGCTATCTATCAACGAGAAGCATCAACCCTGAAATAACAATTTTGGGCTCGTTTGTGTAAGAAATGTCATTCTTTATATCGATACGAAGGTATAAGTATGTTAAAATAAAAATAATGAATTGTTTGATATTTATTTATTATAAAAAAACTATTAATCAGTAGGTAAAAAGCGGTTAATGGCGGACTTGGTAAAATTACAGTTAACATCTACATCAAAATGACAAATTGGCTCTAAGTTATCTTTACAGGCTTTTTGTTGAGCAGTGATGGTTACTATTACTATAGAAGATTATTTCTTATTAAATCTCACTCATTTTAAAGTCTCGTTATTTCTGAGCTTATGTTAGGGTCCTTCTTTTTGTACGAGTGCGTGGGGTAGATGAAGTGCTGCGTGTAGTACGCAGCCGAATGTTGGTCCGCGGGACTCTTGCTGTTGCTCACTCTGCGGTAGTAATCGATGGACTCGACGCACTCACAAGCAAGCCTGCTCTCAGAGCCGCTGCTCTCCAACTGATACTTGGGCACCATGATGAGGCTCTCCGTGGACTTGGTCGGAGGGCAGTGGCTGTGACTCCTCGTATACACGGAGCAGTGGTGCGGGGCGCTCTGTCGGTGAGCGTGTTTCTCTTGTGAGTGGTGTTGGTACTCATGGTGGCTCTGTGTGCTGCGGCTGCTGTGGTTACGCCCGTGACTCTTGGACCGGTTTGATTGTTTCGTTGCAGTATCTAAGTAGCCATACCCAAATCCATAACCTCCAAATGCTTTAGTCGTTAAATTATCCCATGACTTCGGTTTCACGTGTTGATGACTGCTCTGGTACTGGATTTTGGGCGATGACTTATTTTCTGTCCTATCATTGTCCCAAAAGAGTGTATCGCTACTTAAGGAAGTACTATAACTGGAAGCTGAGTTATCACACGGCACGGTGGCATTGCTCGTCGCGTACGACTGAAGGCTGCACTGGCTCGTCTGTGTGGACTCCGTTGTTAAGTATCGGTAACGATTGGAGCAGTGTCCCGATTGACAAACTTTCTTAGTCCGCATGTGAGAACCACTGTCCGGCTTCTGTGTGGATTTGTCAACTTGTTGGCATTTCTCTTTCCTCTTGTGTTCTTTGGAGCATTCTCTCTTTCTTCGCATTTTCTTCCTAGTATTGGGCACGCAATGCGGATCGCAGCAGGGACTGGCGAGGTCGTAAGCCTCGAGACTGTTAGCATCTTGATTGTTGTAAGCAGGCATGCATGGAGCGCATCCGTGGCTATGACTGCTTCTGTGGACTTTGTTGTGTTTCCCACTACTTGTTTTGTAGTTCTCAGAAGCTCTGTGACATTCCTGACCTGGGGTTTTGACAACATAGTGATGGCATTCGCGCCTGTTCCTCGGAGAGCCTACAGTAATGACAAAGCTCCCGGTGCGTAGGTTGGGTTGTATGAGGCACGCTCCGTAGCGCGGATCGAGGTATTGATACATGAACACGTTGGGCTGCGGAGGTTTAGCGGCCGTCACGTTCTCACTGGAAAGCGTCGGTCTACAATACGTGTTGTTTATATTTTCTCCGATGTTATTCTCTTCGTTGTCTGAAATCACATCAGATGGGGACGTTTTCTTCTTTTGAGAGGGCAAACTGTGCGTCTTCCAGTTACAATCAAACATTTGTCTTTCTCGAACGGTGAGCTGTTCCAGTTCCCTCATTTTAGATTGCAGGGTTCGTTGGAGGTTGATGTATTTGAGGTGTAGCTCTACTTTTCTGACGCAGTCTTCGAATATGACGACCATACGCATTCTGGCGTCACAGCTGTTGATGGCGTCGACGATGGCGGCGTGGTCGGCGCGCTCCACGTCCGTGCCGTTGATGGACAGGATGACATCACCCTCACGCATCCCCGCCGCAGCAGCTGGACCATCCGTCTCGACGTGGTCCACGTACGTAATTACTTCGATTTCTTGTTCCTGTAGATAAACAGATACTCCATTACATTGATTATATCGTGCTGCTTTTGGGTAAGTAGTAGAAACACTATAATTTGCGCAAAAGTTTTTTATGTAATCTGACAGACAAACTTAAAACTATGAAGTGTTTTAATAATTCGCAGTGTAAACTTGCTAATGCTTAGTTACAATGTAGGTAGGTTAATATTAAAGCTATAAGAGATACTTTCAGTACTGAAATAAGAAAGACGTACCTTTTTGTAATGGATCCCATAGCTCTGCAGAGTGAACCCGTAACTGCCATTTTTCTTTTCAATGATGATGGTGCGCCTTCGCCAGTCCTCCTCATTCTTCCCTGGTCTCTCAGATTTTAATGATTCTCTAATCTGAAAAAAAAAATGTTAATTATTTACTATCCAACGGTAGATCTTACAGTATGGGAATATTGGAATACCTACACTATTACTATAAAATATGACAGCAATAAGATCTGTCTCAAAATAACGAGCAAGCTGATAACGTTTATTAAATTTTGTGATACATTATGCACTACTACACATTTATGTAAGTAAATATTCAACATTGACTACCTACTTAACTTATTTTGCAATAGGTCGGACAAAGTTTATTGACCCTATCGATGTAGCTTGACACAAAGGATAGTTTCATTTTTAATTTATTTATTGATCGCTTTATTCCTACTTTAAAACAAAGGCACAGCTGGGCACAGCTTTTTAAAAATATATTTTAAATAAAAAGTACTCACAGAATTGTCCAAGGAGTCCTCTTTCGAGTCATTGGCGAGAAGTTTTTTTCCGTTGCTCATCGTGCTGGGGCATCGTTCATTGAGTTTAGGTGAGCTCATCCCGGCTCAGCCTCACTTGTTGGTGCTATAACGGTGATAACTGGAGCGGCATGGTCGCCTTGTAGAATTAACGTTAATGTTACCTAGCTAATGGCAGGGACTTCGGCCGAGGTGCGACAAATCATTAAATTAGGACCGCGCATGCGTCAGGTTGGCGCGTGCGTAGCTTGTGAACAACCCCTTCCAGTTTTGTGAATTGGCTCCAAAAAGTATTTTTCATTGAATACTTTCATGGCTATAATAATACTAACTAGAAGTAGGTATCGGTAAATTGTCATTAGGTATCTATATTAACTTTTCAGTGCCTCGGTATTAGAGTTCGTGGGTATTTTCTCGATTAGTCGTTAATCTCGGTAAAGTTTTGTTAATACAAATAGATAAGGGATTAATTGTTGACAAGCCACACTTTATGTATTAAGAACAAAATTTACAATACTACCTATATTTAATTAAATTACAATATTTATTTAACTTATTCCTAAAATATGTATATAATCATATTTTTTTCTAAAGTTAAGGTTTAGTCACAAGGGTGTTAATTTTAGAGTAATGCACGACTGAAGTGTTGGGTATAGGCACTGGGATGTCAGACATGTTGTTGTTAAGGGTGAGTAGAGGTGGGATGCCAATGGACTGAACCCCGGCTGACTGTGGGATGACCGCTGCACCGCTGTGTATCGCTACAGGCGTCTTGCCGACAGGCACCTCCCTCTTAAATAAACTCTTATAGAATTCATTAAAAGGTGTGTCTTTGTCATCCATTATATCAATACTGCGGATTGATCTCTTTGAAGTTTTCAGTGGTTCTGAACCTGAAATAAAAAATATGATTTGTTGCGGTCTATAATAGTTAAAATTCTTCGTTACGAGAGGTACTTGATCCATTGCTTTTGTCAGCATACTCTAGGTTAAATATATTAAAGATCCTCTGATGGACTGACCTACTACGATGGAAGATTGTTTATTGGCAGAGTGCAATAAAATTAAAAATGGCGAACAAAAAGGTTTGACTGTTCTTTTGCAATAAATCGACAAAAATAACAGGCTGGTTTAATAAAAAAATAATGTATTGAAGCCATTTGTCACAAGAAGAAAAAAAATTAAAAATAAAACTTTAATGGCATCTTCATTTTTTTATGCAATAATTGCCAGTTGTTGGTTAAAGTTAATATCAAAAGAGGTTGCATTCCTACAATAAAATGACGAACACTTAATTAGGTTAGTTTTCGGAAATTATTTACCGAATCCATTGATATTCTTCTTTAGCAGTTTTAAAATGCCAACACGAGCACAAACATAACATGCCTTTATTTCCCAAAGGGATAGGCAGGTGTGTACCTGCAGTAGGTGCACGTGCACCCATATCTCGCCAACCTCATGGAATAGTTTCGCTTTGAAACACGAGGTTTGTTCCGAAATGTTTATGAAACCTTTATTTTCAGCATAATCACCTATAATATTCCCACTGCTGGGACAAAGCCTCCTCTCGGTGAGAGGGGGGAGTGGGCCATAATCCACCACGCGGGCCCAGTGCGGGTTGGTAGATGTCACATGTCTTTGAATTTTTGGTTCAAAGACATGACGGTTACGAGTTGTAGGTTGCAGGTTCGAACCCTGACAGGCGCTTTACTTTGTGTCAGTTATTTCATCAACGCTGCTCTCAAGACGGTGAAGGAAAACATTGTGAGGACACCGGCATGTCTTATTTTCAGCATTGTAGGTATATTACATTTACTGTAATCTATTATGACATTATGAGGGGCCCGTGGCTAAATAATAACAGCTGCACAGACCGATCGATCAGGTTAAGCTACGCTTGCCGCGGTTGGTCTGTGGATGGGTGACCATCTTTACATACTGAGAAAGTGAGAACCCTTCGTGCCTCAGAAAGCACGTCGTTGGTCCCGGCTGTCATTCGTGGATCTTTGATAGTCGTTACGGGTACTTAGTCAGAAAGTCTAACAACCAGTCTAACCAAGGGGTATCGTATTACCCAGTAACTGGGTTGTGAAGGTCAGATAGGCAGTCGCTCCATGTAAAATACTGGTATTCCGCTGCATCCGGTAAGACTGGAAGCCGACCTCAACATACTTGGGAAAAGGCTAGGCAGACAATCATCTGCCTAACCTTCTCCCAACTATGTTAAAATACAACCAACAAAAAAATTAAAGAGTATGTATAAACATAAGAGTGTACAGTCCGCTTCAAAGTAAGGGAACCCCTTTTGGGAATGACATTAAACCCATTTAAGTTTTTTGTAACGTATTGTATATGGCGTGTTGGGACGAGAAGTTCTTTTTTTGTTTTTTTTTGTTTCTTTTATAGGTTATTATGTGATTTTTGTTAATTATTATTTAAGAAATCAAATGTTGAAGTAGGTATGAGGTTTGTAAGAAAATCTAGGCATGTTGCATAAACAATATTCATTTATTTCTCTAATTACATTTCTAGGACTTCATGGAATCCACTTCACGGTTGAATATACAGTTTTCTATGTGTGTTAAATTGGGGTTATTTACTTAGAATATTAACTAAACACAAAATAGATACCCTGGGTGAGGTTTAGAATGTTTAACATTAGATAACGGTTCATTTATAGATTTTTCTAGAAACAACTACAATAATATTTATTCATTTAAAGTTGTGAAAACATTAATTTTTTATACTTTGTATGATCTTATCGGAAAAAAAGATTAAAAAATTAAATGTTGTCATTTGTGCCTGTGAATTACAGAGGAAGAACCAACATGCTAAACTATAAAAGTATAGCAATATACATCTTTCTCTTTTATCACATTTTCTGATAACCCTTATTTAACACAACATTAGAAATTATAAAAATATGTGAGGTCAGATGGTGCATCACACATTACAAGACTACTTGTAAACAAAAGCATCTGGATTGATAATAATAAAGGTTGTTTATTTTTGATTAACTACGAATTAATGATTCCACAAATATTGGGAATTATTAACACTTGCTCATACGTTCCAATGTAATTTTATCAGATCAGTTACACAATAAATCTGCCGAGTAAATTGCTTATTAATAACGGAGAGGATGGCCGTCACTGTCTATCACTTCTTGAAGTCACACTTGAACGCGTAGTTTTGAAGGGTGTCACTGAGTGAACTTCCACAATATTACGGTGTCGCCCCGATTCATTAGTGTAAACAATTATTGAGCGAGGGCCTTGGCGATCACATTTCACATCACCAGTTGCATGATACCTTTGTATCCATCTACGAACTGTTTTTCTCTGGAACGAAAATAATAATATTAGGAATACATAAAAAAATCCAACTTGTCAGTAATAATGCAACATGATTGCAACAATAAATACATATATGTGTATAACGTAAATCTTACCGTTATGGCCATATCTCGTTCTTTATGCTTTGTTCCTGTTCCCAGAGAACAACAATTTTAGAGTCCACGTATCACTGGTCAGTTTCCCTCAGTCGTCAGTTTATTTAATTCTAGCCTTCAAAAAGTTATTAATCGAACAATACTATCGGTTAATATAATCAAATGTTCAAACACTTAATAAATTGGATAATATTTCGACGAAGATAATTACGCACAAGCGGATCGACACGAAAACGAAACGATTTGAAAAGTAATTATACCCTCAATCACAGTTTAGTAAATAAGGCGAAGAAGTATTCTAAATTCAACCTTAACTCGCAGTTCATACAGCTAGTTAAGTTTCTGAAGTAAAATTACGGTAGGTAGTGCAACAATCGGAATCAGGCACATTCTATTCAACCAAACAAGAAATCTATGCAAAATTCAACCTTATCTTTTAGTAAATTGAGGAGTTACGAATTGCATTTTGTAAAACAAGACGGTAAGGTGTTAGTATTTATAATACGTGGTGGAGGTTGAAATTTAAACCTTAATATCTAGAAGATTAGACCGTTATCAACCTTGTTCGATAAAAGGAGTAAAGCTATTCAAATTTTCGTTAAGATGGCTAACTGATTCAATAGTCTAGTGGTATAAGGCGCGGTCTATGTGATCGGCTGGCGCCTGGTGATGCGGGTTCGTATCCTCAATCGCACGGAAAGTGTCTTTTTGTAAGTTAAGTTATTCTTGGGATACGGTTCGGGCAACAAGCCGAAAAAATACCATATTATAATTATTTAAAAACTTGCAAATAATATTTGAGTGGGATCGGTGGATGCTCGGGCAGAGATGGATGCGCCGCGCCGCGCGGCAGCGGGGGAGGGAGCTGCTTGAGGCCAGAGCCACGTGACGCGCCCGAGCGCGCGCGCTCGAGCCCGCCATCGCTCGAGCGACGAGCGACGGCGGTCTCGAGCGCGCTCGGGCGATAATCTTTAAAGTCTTGGGGGGTTCCTTTTCTCTGAAGCTGTTCGTACATACTAAGTACATATTAACTAAGTACCTACAGGTGATTGTACTGAATTCAATAGATGGACAACCTACTAAATAAATTGTAAAATGTAAAAAGTATTGTTATATTTTTTGCGAAGAAACAAACATTTTTGATCGCAAACGATCCAAAAAAGGTTTAACTGTCGACGAATAAAAATGGCTGTTTCTTTTTTTAATATAGCCAATAAGTCAAGAAAATAAAAAATCATGAAAAGTAAAACTTTTAGGGCATCTTCTAAATTATTTTCTGCAATAAATGCCAGTTTCTATTGCAACTATTCTCAAAAGAGTTTGCACTACAAAGAGGTTGGTAATTTCGAAAAAGATTGGTTTTTTTTGTAGCGAGTAGGTCGCATGGGTTTTCTGTTAAAATATTTACCTGTTAATGCAGAATGTGGTGACGTATTGGTTAAATGATTCAGAGTGCTCCAAGGTAGCGCGTTTGGAGCGTTCTCCGAGTTGACAGGCATCGGTGCGACTCCCACCATACTTTGAGCAGTCACATTGGTAAGAATAGGAGCCGGAATCTTACTCAAATCCAGTCCATGAGAGCCATTGGAGTGGAAGAACGTCACAGCCTCTTGGTTGCCTCTAAGGAGACAAAAAATGGTTAGGATATTTTAATGAATTCTCGTCTTTGCAAAAACATGGCAAACACCCGTAATTCCTGTCTCTACGAGATTATATCGAATAAAGCCGTCTATAGATGGACCAGTCACCATGGCGATCATGGTTTTCGTAGCAAAGATGGGCCGTTTCGACATTTCAATTCGAAATAAACGTTAGGAATAAAATCAAATTGCATTTGATAGCCCAATGCGTTTGGCTATTTATCATCACGCTAAGACCCTTAGGAGCCGAGCAAAAAGAAAAAGAGCCAGAAAGAATGCTAAGCGAAAACGAAGTAGATATTATAACGCGGGTTAGCGATGCGACGCGGTGGGCCGGGGCCAAATTTCACGCGGACGAAGTCAGGGGCAGAAGCTACTTAGTTACCTATAAGCGGCAGTACACGTGAAAACGATCATCGTTTCAACTTAACTATAAACAGCCTGCACTAGTGTTGAACTTTTATGGCTTCAATTATTAGGAATGTGCCTCGCCCTCTATTTAGGATTAGGATATCATAAGTTAACATACGACATAATGCGATCGATACAAGTTTGTATTTAGACGTTGCGTAGCTTTGTCTTTGTTGCTGGAAACAGCCTATTCCCCCACGAGTTACTATTTTTAACCGACTGCAAAAAAAAGGAGGAGGTTCTCAGTTCGTCGGAATCTTTTTTTTATGTATGCTCTCCGATTACTCGAAGACGGCTGGACCGATTTTAAAAATGTCTTTTTTTATTAATAGGGTATACTTTCCAGGTGGTCCCATTGTTATCTGGTCAGGATCTGATGATGGATCCTGGAGAAATCGAAGGAACTCTTCAAATATTATAGGCACACCTATAGCGATTTGGGTATTTTTGGGTAACTCGTGCATTTGCTCTCGGTAAGCACTATTTGTTGAAGTGGAACTGATAATGAAGACCACAGATAGCCACCGGAACTACTCAATAATAAGTATTTCACGGGTTGCGATTCGATTACTGTAATATGGTTGCTAAGAAATTTATGCTCGTCACAATGCGAATGGTGAAATGGAGCTGATGGTGGAATACCAGGAGAAATCCTCAATAATTAATGTCCCTGCATCGGTAAAAAGCAATATTTTGTAAAAGGCGATTAGCAAGCTGACATTAACATTGTAAAATTGCACTCCAGAGCCACTAGATATAAGCGATGCTTAGTTTGTGGCTCACCGAATCCGTCACGTTGTATTTTACTTTTTGATGAATATACTTATTATTAATATTATTACATTAGGCTATTGTAACTTAGATACATAATAAACAGACCCACTAAAAAGCAAAAAATTAAAACTTTTTAACAAAAAAAAAAAAACAACTTCCAATAAAAACACTAAGTACTTAGGTACTAAAGTGAAAAATAACTAATTTCGGAAGTCGGTGGCAAAAAACTAAAATACAGATCCAAAGACACCGACTTCCGAAATTAGTTATTTTTCACTTTGTAGTGTTTTTTTGCAAGTATTTTTTTTTTTTTGTTAAAAAGTTTGAAGAGGTAGGTATATCGATCCGCCAGCGATCCCTCGGCGGGAACGTTTTGCTGTACCTATGTTTCTTATGTTTTACTTTTATCTTTGACCCGAACAATAAGAGAACAAGACATGTGATCAAATTGTCAAAGATTATAATAGCCATTCGGATGTCATTCTACATTATGTTCTGTTCAATCATGGCACTAGGTCTGCAGCAGAGGACGTTAGGTACGTCCTGATAACTCTATTAAAGTTCTGTTTACAGCAACTTACGTAGCATTCATGTTGGCCGTTTCATTGTCTGTTTTGTTTGTGAGGATGCCCACCTGATACACCATGGCGTGAATTACGTACCTGAAAAACGTTTTAATTAACTCCTATCTTAGACTCACAGACGATAGTACCTACCTAAGTTTAATGTACCCATGCAAAATATTGTAAAACATTTTAAAAGAGTAACGGTGGAGTTTCTTGCCCATTCATCTCCATACGAAAACTACCTTTTGGAAGGAGCGACTAGAATCAATTTTATTTTAAGGTAATTTTTGACGTCCAAAAGTGCCTTTTATGTGCCTATTTGAAATAAATGCTTTGACTTTGACTTTTTACAGTCCTTTCACAGTTATTTCACCTCGGACAGCTGCGACCCAACAGCAGTCATATTTTAACAAAAATAAAGTTCACTGTGATTTTGACAGACTTAACAGTTGCAGCAACCGAACAGCAACCTTATTGTCACGAGATTAAAGATCACTCATGATCACTGTAATATTGACAGTGAAGCAAAATCAGTGGTAAAATAACGGTGGAGAGTACTAGTTTTTGGCAAGGAGTTGGTAGACATATCTGTTATCATACGAAAGGCAAAATAATATTTATGGTACAATTTACTGGCTCTTTGGTAATGTAACCGCAAGCATGGAAGATCATGAGGCCATTATTTGGACTTTAAAGAGACCGTGACCTCTGAGTTTTTTTCGATCTTTGTTTCTAAGCAGTCGAATAGAAAACACCGAAATCTGCTCACTCCGACTGCTCTATTCGACGACTGTTTAAAAACATAAATTATTTTATATGTGTAACCAATTTACAGAAATAAATATAATTTATCATTATCATGGGCAAGAGAGATACGATCAAAATGAGATTGAATGTTGTAGTGTTAGCTTTCGCAGTCGCAATAATGAAAACATACCTAATAGTTATATGCTTTATACGGGCAAGCGAATCTCTCTAAAATAATAGCCATACTAAAGAAAACCATCTCATGCAAGAAGAGTACCGCTTTGGAAACACAAGATGAAACCTTCATCATTTCATGATTAACTTCAATCGGCAATATGTTATATCTACTTACATATCTTTATTTGGATCCGTAGAGTTTACCGGCAGCTCCGTGTCATTGACAGCGTCCACAGCCATGGCACACGAGAACCATGGCGACAACAGCAGTATCAGCATCTGGGGAACAAAATCATTGGCTATTGGAAAAGAGAAGGGCAAAGCTAGTCGCCATCTCTTGCCAAATAAAAAGTTTTTAAAAGTATATTTGCATATTCTCATCTTAAAATCCTTGCGTGAATGCAAGTAGACATAAAACAAAACATGCATGGAATGATACACAAAATGAAAATCTATTAATCTAACCAGCTTTTCCATTTTCTTGTTATAGAAGCACGTCCACTATGAGAAATTTCTAGAGATCCTTCTATATATATAGCCTCTGGTAATTAGCTCCTGTATGAGATATCAGACGCCTTTTGCGCTAATTAGAACCGTTATTAACAAGCTTATGATATTCGCGATAGAAACAGTACCTATTTATGTATAACTTGTAGCTGTGCAGTACTTATCTCTTGTATGCCAAACCATTACTCTTGCATTAAAAGTTTTTGTCTGCTCAACAATTACTCCAACAGACTCAAAGTTATTAGCGATTGAAATCTTACATGTTATTCTCAGTCAGAAACATTGAACCTACCTCCAGTACCTACATCGAGCGAAAAGACGTTTTCACATAAAATATTCCCCTGATCCTGGAGGACATACGTAGGTACATATTATTAAAAATAAACTCACGCCATCTTCCGATGGGGATGAGCAGAAACTACAGAATGCCTACCTGATACGATCCGTACATATAGGTAGGTACTTCTTTTGCTCAGTTTTCGTTCATACATATGGTCATACACGCACGAGTACTATCACCTATAAGGTCACTATATCTTCTAGGTCTATCTAGGGCGTCCCCCTCCAATTGTTTACCTTTTTTAGAATAGCATCCACGAGGACGATATTTAATTATACTTCCAGCAGTTCCAGCGCACCATAGACAGACAGGCCCACTACTTAGGTACCCACCACTTTGCTGACTGGCTGTCATGTGACATGTTATTACAACATAATATTATTATGTATGATACAAGAGAAGAAGAATTACCACTGATAATCTTAAATATGTTTGGACACCTACAACAATGTTTTCTTGTATGAGGTAATAGCGACATATCTCTGATTTCGAACTAAATAAACTATTAAGATATGATGACGTTCATATATCAACTTGTAGAGTATCTACGATATTGGTGTGTTATCAGTCGAGAAAGACACAGTTTTGGGCTATCTGCCCTATCAGTGTGATGCTGGGCCGTGGCTGAGCGCGCCGACCTACATGAGGCGTCCTGCCTTCCTTCTTATGTTGGACACGACCACACTCTGTTAACCTATCGAGCCTCGACTTATGAGATATAGTTATCTATCGTTCGTGGCTCTCTAAGGATACTTGACACCATGGCACTGAACAAAATTATGGTCACCTCCGGCATCATCACATTGGTGAGTGATTCTTTTTTACTTATGGTGATATATACGTGTGCCCTAATGCTATTTAGCTTGTTAGTTTTATCGATACACTGTGCATGCTGGCGATATTCAAGTTTGTGTAATTATAATTTTATTGGCTGTGCGATGCAGATTGCAACATAGCAGCGGCATATGAAAAGAAAGATGAATTGTGCAACAGTAAATATTTTGTGTAGGTACCTGCGTAAATAAAGTTCAGACCTTCCTGGTTCTAACAAATGTTCACAAAAAATGCTTGTTTTCATCATTTTTTCCCCTGCTTACTAGGTGAGGCGACAATCTAGCATTTTAAATTTTATTGTAATTCGGTATTATTTCCTTTATTTCATTATTTACATATAAATTATAGTTTTAAATATTAGGATATAAAAAACATTTAAAATTATAAAAAATAGTAGCCCACCGGTATCGGGAACTGGGTCCAACCTACCGGGCGGTCAGGGCTCCAGAGAGCGGAACCTCCTAACAATGCGTTCTCTGTCAGTGAATGAATTAATGATTTTTATTAAGAATATTTTATCGGATTTTTGTGAACTTGATAAATATTATAAAGCACTAAATGAATTTCTATTGAACACTAACATAAACTCCCTATCTGCGCGGCGGATACCTATACCTCTTTTACCATCAGACTACGGGCATGTGGTTAGCGCGGGACAGCGTTTATTGATATTGGATAATTCAAACTTTTCATTAAGCCAGGTTTTTTAACCGACTTCAAAAAAGGAGGAGGTTCTCAATTCGGATGTTTATATTTTTTTATGATGAAGTTATACCTACATAACTTCATCATACCTACAGACGGATTTGCAAAATTCTTTTTTAAATGGATAAGGTATGCCTCAGGGGTGGTCCCTTAAAAGTAGGTATGATTAACTTTGCCTAAGTAGTTTTTGAGTTAGCTTCAATAATACGATTTTTTTCCACTTAGTTTATATTGATGATGTTTTAATAAGTTCCTGTCACTGATATTTACATAGCAAGTAGTTTTAAATGAATTTGTGTGGGTTAGGTATTTACAACTAAAAAGTGAAACATAAAAACTTTTTTACAATTAAAAACAACCGACTTCCAAAAAAAAAAAAACACTACAAAGTGAAAAATAACTTTAATTTCGGAAATGGGAGTCTAAAAACGAAAATGCGGAACCAACGACACCGACTTCCGAAATAAAGTTATTATTCACTGTGCTTTTTTGGAAGTCGGTTGAAATTTTACTGTATGAAAGTTTTTATTCATTTTTCTGTTTTAAGTTTCGTTTTAAAAGTTTTCAAAATCAAGCAGAAACTCTAAAAAAAGAAAAGTTCAAAGATACGGTACATAAAAGTGCCTGGGCTGGCTTCGGTGGCCAATTTGTCTAGCTAATTGAGTAGATACGGTACTCTCGAAAACTTGATTTAACTAAAGAGGCGTTCACATATTCTAAATAACAGTTCATTGCATCACAATATAAATCATAAACTAATAAAGAATAAGCCACATGCTCGATTGCTCGTTGAGTCACTCGGCCCTTTGTCATCGTCCGTTCAGGAGAAGTAAAAGTCCCCATACCTTTCCAATGAGTATAAGGAAATGGCACGCATGGCAATAATGTAATAGATAGTGTTTCGTATACGATGATAGTAAGAATATCAGCTTATCAGTCGAGAGTTTCTGTCAGTGATAGCGAGATAGCGCCAAATGTTTGGGACAGGAGACGCCATTGCAACGCGCGCCGCCGCCGTGAGAAAGATGCTAAAGATACTGTACTTTCATAATATTGTGGTTGCATGCCACCATGTTCTTGCCATAATGTCGAAATGGAGGTACTTGGGGGAGGCCTATGTCCAGCAGTGGACGTCTTTCGGCTGAAATGATGATGTTCATATAATTATGTCAGTGGCAATGCTGCCAGCCTTTTGGGCACTGTTCCTGTTGACAGCGATGCGGACGAATTCTTTGATGCCCTATGATTATTTTGTTTATTTTTATCATATAAATGTACATATTATTATAGTTTATATGTTAGCTTATATTATGTAAATATATAAATCTAACTCAAGCAATAAGTAATAAAATATATTAGGTACATATTTAAATAATATCATCAGCCAAGCTTGGAAGCCGTCCCAACTCCCTCGCTGTGCTTGTAGGTAGTATGTGAACGTTCTTCTCTCTTTTTGGAACCTGTTAACAAAATTGTTAGTAATGTAACTTCTTAGGTACAAACTGCAGTAGTTACCTATGTAATGTTATGTTCCAAATCTTCATCATGATCTGCCTAGGCTTTTCCTAACGATGTTGGGACCACTTTCCAGTCTAACCGGACCCATCTGAATACGGTAGGTATTCAGATGGGTCCGGTTAATATTTTACATGGAGACCCAGTTACTAGATACTGTTACTCGTAACACGACATCTCTTACTAAGACTGGTTGTCAGACTTTCGGGCTTATATGTAAAAACATCGGTATCGGTAGGTACTTACGTACTACCAGAATTCAAAGTTTTTAGGAAATTGCATTTTCATTTCATTAAAACCCTTTTGTTCTGTGATACAGAACAAAACAGATTATTATGTATCATCACAATATCGTCATTTATATTATTCTAGTCCAATGAACCAATCAGTTAATGTCGGGAAATATTGTAGATATGCCGAAAAATATTCAAAACTTATGTGTACTTATGTATACAAAGAAAAGAAAAGTGGGATTTGAGGGAGGCCTTTGCCGAGCAGTGGGACAGTAGGTATAGGCTAAAAAAAGGTGTATGCAAATAGGTACTAGGAATTGGAGATAACATCGTCTGACTTACGGGATCCTTATAAGTATTCACTATGTTTAGCGGCAGCTGCATCGGAGCCGCCGCCGCAGCCACGGCATAATGTGTAAAGGGCCTTACCCGTGTTTGGACCAAAAGAAAAACTTATAGAGTCCAACCATTGCCAAAAAAAAACCATATTCTGCAAAGAACTGGATAAAACCCCTCCTAGCTGTTCTGTACTGTTAGCAATAAGGGTTTCAGAAGGGTTCATAGTTGTACCATAAGTTCAGAACGGTAAATCCTTCACCTTCCGCAGTATGTTCGCCCTAGCTACCTTTTCGTCTCAAGTCCTGCATTTCGCATCCAGCGGATTCATGCGACCTTCAACTGGTCACCGGTGCACCTTGCAAGGGTCGGTCAATTGCAAGGTGCACCGCTGGCCGCCTTCGCTGCACCTTCTACTACGGTCAATAGTCTGCATTACCTACCCCTCTTACAAAGAACAATAATGGAAGAGGGGCTGGGTTAGGCAGAGCACTGACCTTACGTAGTAGCCACTCCAGAACTTTTCACTCCGACCGGTCATTCGTTCTTCGCAGTGAGCCAACTGTATATCCTAAGTTTGGCATATTCTTTGGGCTTTGGCAACCTTGCTTTTCCTGCGACTTTCTTCTATCTTCTGCTTGACATTATTCACTTTTCTTGGCCTCTGCCAGAGCCTGTCTTTCTATACGGTTCTACAAGTATTACTATGCTTCCCTAACAAAAATCAAAGCCCTATAACGGCCATTCCACACTTAATCTAATAAATAAATTATCATATGAGTTCATCCATTATTTGTGTCGTCCAATGAATTTTCATGACTAAGATAGGTAGCCTGCATTTGCGTATTTACATTCTTAATAGACACTTATGTATTCCTCGTATTCTATCTATGTGTCATTATGTTTATGTGCCACTACTTGGGAATCTAGAACACATAAGTACTTATTTAAATATATAAAGATTATATAAATTGTTTACACGGATTTATTTTCTTAGTACATTTTACGTAACCTGAGCTGAAGCTGTGTTATTAGAAAAAAATACCCGAAAAATAATCCATTGTAGCAATACTATGTTGCCCCCACGGTCATCAGCATTTATTTATTCTTTATTTCAACAGCCAATTTCATTGTAGGTCACTGTAACCTATGTCTATTGTAATATTTTAAAATACATTGTTTTAATCAGTCTATATTCAATAATACCTATTATCGGTTTAGTCATAAAATAATTTGTCCGATGTCTTTATTACACTGCATGCTCATTCCGCAAAAGCAGGTGTACAAGACGTATTAATAATAATACATTAGATAAAGAACATTTTGATAGATGTTATCTTATCGTCTTGCTCTCGTCATAACATCGCACGGAAATTCTCTAATACTTATATATCTATCTGTGGCAAATACGCACAATGATCACTTTACGACATTCCTAACATACCTACCAATCAATGGTAGGTATCTAGATAAGTCTTAAGGCGAGATTCACGTATCTCACTTTACGCGTTCCATACGAATATGAAAATAATTCCTTTGCATAGGTACAGTCAACAAAAGAGATAAGTATGCAGGACCGTCGGATATACATAGTTGAAGTTTAGTAAGAAACCGATGGATGTTGTCGACTGAAATTTAATTAAATAAATGATCTATTTGTTTTCTATTAATAAAATTAAATTTTCTTAGAGAACATCTATTGATTTCTTACTAAACATCAACTATATCCGACGATCAAACACAAACTACTCAACACAACTTATATACTTATCTCTTTTGTTGACTGTACATATAATGTTCATATTCGTTTCAGTGGAATTTAAACATCAATCCCATACAAATAATATTCACGTATGCGACGCTTTGATATCTTATTTAGCAAAAAACTAAACTCAAAGTGCAGTCTAAGAATCTTACACTTAGGTTTTTTTGCCACAATCATAATGTACAAAACACGCATGATCTACTTACTTCTTTTGCGCTAGTTTTAGATAATTGTACAGTGTATAGATAACTGCTCTTGGAGATTCCGATTCCAAACTTTACTGAGCGATTAAATTCTAAAAGCATAGCATAGCATAATCAGCCCATAATGTTCCCACTGCTGGGACACAGGCCTCCTCTCGGTGAGAGGGAGTGGGCCATAATCCACCATTCTAAAAGAAATAAAACAATATATTACTGCTTCATCTTATTACTGATACTTTATAATTTTCAATACAGGGAAAACATAGTTTTTGTATAACGGACATTCTCTCTCTTAAACTGCAGCTTCAAGCGACGGGGCAGATGATCTTCACGTCTCTGGGCATAGCGCAATATTTCTGCGTGATAGACTTCCTGAGAGGACTCCCCGTTCTAGTTTACATTAGAGTTCTTTATTTCCACAGTAAGTATAGCAATTACTTGTACAAACTCGTATTTATTAGCCATTATAAAGTTATCGATCAAACCTACCTATTTAAAAAAAAACACTTAAGTCTCATTCGCCAATTGTGCAGAATATGACGTGCGACAACGAACGTCGTTTGTAATAAATCGATTAATTTACGTATCTATCAACTTTTTGAATACGTATTTTATATTTATCAAAGTTTCTGAAGTAATGTACTTGTCTAATCTCATCGTCTCTTTCACACTGTCCTCAACCTAATTGAAACTATGAAGTCATTAATCAATGACAGTAGACGGTAGGCTGCGCTCATTTCTAATTTATTTCAACCTCATGTATGTAATATTTTAGGTTGGTTGTTTCAGACCCCAACAGCTGCGGAGCCACAGTTAACATCGGTGAAATCATTGACAGTATCGCCAACCAGGCGTTTGTGCTGTTTAGGAATGAACCATTCACCGTATTCAGAACCTTCGTTATCAACTGTACTAGCCTCGGACTGAGCGTATTTTGGTTGATAAGCAGTGTGATTATTATAAGTAAGTTTACTCCTCCCAAGTAATTGGAACGTTGTTATATAAAAAAGACTATGGAAGGACCGTGACAGTAGCAGGTGGCGTTCTGTTGTAGATTCTGCTTACCCACGCGGGGAAAAAGCCTTGAGTGTATCATGTAGGTACTCGTATGTAACTTGTTATCAGGCCAAGCAGTACCTACTGTCCAAGTGAATCACTTTGAGCCGTGACTAATTATATATTTTTTTAAACTTCTATCCTCTACTATCAGTGTAGAATTTATAGTCATATCCGTTTCCAATCTCTGAGATCACAATGAAGTCGGTTAAAAAGTGGCATTTTTTCTTAACATACAAATAAATCAACTCCCCAACCATCAATCATCCCCATCGGTCAATACCTCCCTTCGGACCGATGGCAACACGATTAGCAAAAAGATTAAAATGCAATGAAAGTCAGTTAGAACTTTCTTATCTAACTAGATACGAGTACTTTCTTATCGTCTATCTGATGCTGTTTACTGAGATAAGACCTACTCTTAATAATATTGGCATTTATAGGTATTTTCTCTCATTCATTCATTAACTATTTTTGTCTTTGTTATATTCACTTCCTTCGTTAATCCACTTACTCCTCTCCATATTATTTCCAAATAATCGGATAATCTTTACAGGAAAAATAAGACAGATTACAACTGCTAACGGTAAGCACGTTGGCCGTTGTAAACAGTCTTAATTTTTTATGTAGATAACAATTAAATAATGTTATGAGTTGGTAAACACCATTGGCGAAGGTACTATACAACTCGATTCCCACCGGCTTCCCTTCGAAAATTCAGAACATAATAACCACACAATAGTCAATTCATAATTGAATTATTTTTGGCTTTTTTTTTTTGCTCCGGCTTACCTCTGCCATAAATTCACCCTTCGCCACTGGTAAACACTACACCTAAATGAGAGCTAATTTGCTCTCATTTAGGTACAACAAACTAGCTGTGCCCGCGACTTCGTTCGTGCGGATGTCAGAAAATAATAATATCTCTTTACAATTTTTTTTTTCTAAAATAAGAATAGTCTAAGTTACTCCTTATAACATCAGCATCCTATCTGCCAGTGAAAGTCCCGACAAAATCGGTCCAGCCGTTACGGAGACTATAATAGCCGCAAACAAACAGAGAAACAAAATAAAAAAAATGTTTTTTTGTTATAAGTACTGTACTCTATGTCTAGATTTATTTGCTTTTTAATAATACATATATCCTTAATTAACAAAAATAACAAAATTAAAACCTAACTTAACTAAAACTATATTAAAACTAAAATATAGCGTTGAACAATTCACCCGCATCGCTGTCGACTGGTACTGTACCCAAGAGACTGGCGGCATTACCACGTTGTATGGCAATGCTTAGAGCCTTTGGCCAAGGTAAAAGCCAGCCCTTGGGTCACTCATACTGTACGTATATAATTTCATATGCATTTAGTAATAAAAAGCTGTTATTTTCACATTACAAACAGACACTTCAATTTTATTTATTTGTAAGTACTTATAGAAGATACAGATCGCCTCATTGTTTTTTAAATCTTTTATGTGTAGTGGGTGGAGCAAGGGACAAGCAGACGAAATGCATGCGATGGCCCTGGATAATAACCAGCGCAGCGGTATGTGGGTTGGACTTGGTAGCATCTGTAACTTATGCCAACGACTCATTTCATACAAGGGTGAGGAAACCAACAAAAGGATTTATTTTGAATCATATTGTGTGTGCTACACCGGGCAGTAACATTATGACACCATGTGATTTAGAAAGGGTCTGCCACTAGTATGAGTGACATAAACGAGCCTTTATTTTGCTGAACATAGAATAATTCTAAAACTAGATGTCATATAATTTACGGCCGGGTAAGGTACTGTGATACTCTTCAACACTCCATTGTAGCTTGACGATTCTCTTCCAAATTACAGACTCTTCGCGATATGATGGACTTCGTCGGTGGCCAAGTCAACGGCCTTGGAGGTGTTGAGCTGGACACCGCGTGGACTTCCTGGATAATGGTCTTAATATACTCGCGCTTCGTCATACTCTTCGTCGTCAATATAATACTTATAATCATCGTTATCGTGGACTGCAATGTCAAGAAGGAGCCAGAAACTGAGAGTGACGTAAGAATTGTTGGATATAATACATATAAGAATGTTTCATACTTGTGGACTGTCTGGTAATTTCTATTGCACAGTCAGATAGCGCATCAGATAATAGGTATAAGTAAACTTCCTAAGCATGTTTGTGTCTTCATTGGGATAGCGGATTTGCACTACTCAATAAAGATATCCTATCATCTTATTTACAGCAGATCTCTTATGCAATTAACCCTAAGGCTCAAAAAGTTTAAGCAAGTAACCAATTAGGTGATCTTATCTTTTAGAACATAGAGGCGCCGCAACCAGTTCAAGCTCAAGCAGTTCCTCAAGTACCAGTTCCCGTCCAAGTGTCCACTGCCGTGCAAGCATCTCCCCCTCAAGAGCCGGGTACTCCTACTATCATCACCACCGATGAAGTCAGTGACAGGGATGAGGAATTGGCAAGCTTACCCAGCGAGAGGATCACGACCAGGATACCTCGCGCTGGACTCAGCCGTTCCTTCCGAAGAATGAAAGCTTTCCTCTTTAGGAAATCACCTTCGCCGGAGGTCCATACTAGAATAATTACGTCCAATCCTGATTCTTTACAAGCATCACCTGCAAGGTAGATTTTGATTCTTTTACATAGCAGTAAGTAATAGGACGAGGCCATCATTCTAGTTTTTTCTAGTTGTTGAACTATCAGTAACTATCTACTTAAACACATAATATAGCGATAATGGGGGATATGATTAGACGCGTTGTTCCGGCTTTAATAATGATTCAGAATTACATTTAACAACTATTAAACATCCATAAGATTCCGTGTCACAAATAGAGAACCACGGGACCATCCAAAGCATAAACACCCCAATCGAATAATATGTCTCAGATCTCCACGCGCTCATCACCTCGACGTGGACTTAGACAAGAAACGGACCGTGAACTTCCCGGAGAGCCTGATGTCCCTGCCTCAACGCTTAGAGAATATTATTGCCGAGCAGCAGCGGCGGCTGGACCGGGCCATCATCGACACGTCGGGCCGGACCAGCCCGCCGCGCGCGTCGCAGTCCATGCCACAGTTAGCCCCCACCTCCAGCCAACTAGAGGGACGAGGGTATGTCTCTACTTTAAAAAACATTTATAAAATACTTAGAGACCACAACCAACATAAAAAAACGGTCAAGAGCGAGTCGGACTCGCGCACCGAGGGTACATCGTTTTATTTTTCCTGTAATTTTTATTCTATCAGAATAATTTCAGATTTTTCTCTCTGCAAACTTCGGGGAACGGTTTTTTTTTTTTTTACATATTTTAGCAAAAGTCGAAAACTATACGGCCTAAAAAAAAAGAAAAAAATGTTTGTGAATGTGCAAACTGCGCTCTTTCATATGATACTCCACATGCCCTAGTAACCCCACTTCGAATTTTTATGAAACTGTTTTTTTTGTTTAAGCACCAGTTGCAAAAAAAAAAAATCTTTCTTATTTGAAAAATCGCTGGGCAAACATCATCTAAAGCTATTCCAAATTTCAAGTTAGTAGTAGTTAGCATTAGTAGTTCTTGAGATATCCAGCTGTGACAGACGGACAGACAGACAGACAACTCTAAAATCGAAGAAAAAGAAGACAATGAAACTAAGTACCATTACAAATTATTTATGGTTTTGCCCAGTGTAATGCATCATGATAAATTGGCATAAGCAATCGGTACCCACAGCTCCTGCTGATGGTTTATTTACGAGAAATTAAAAATACTGCCCACACATATGTACAGACGCCAGCACATCAACCCACTACAATCTGTCAAATTTCTTTAATAGATTTTCAACTTTATCACTAAAGCATAAGGTTCAAAGTTGATTGGGAAAATCTGACAGTTTCGGTTAGGTTGATGTGCTGGCGTCTGTACCTTAGCCCTGACTTAAAGAATATCAAAATCCGTTATTTTGAATCGATCATAAATATCGCAATCGTTATCATTTCAGTCTCAATGAGTCTTCTGTCTCGCTTCGAGACTTCTTTGGTAAGAATATTTACTTGTAATAACGAGTCACATACCTACATCCTACATCAGCTGTATCATCTTTCTCAATATTTTATTGACTTTTTCATTACCTACACAGCAGTGCAGTCTATTGCTTTTCATCACCAATTTTCCAAAAAAAATTGTACTTATTGCATTTGGATGCTCATTCCTGATTAACTGCAACTGCGAATCTATCAATGCATACAAGGTGTATAAATTTAAATGGTGTTGGATCTGAAGAAGCCATTCTACTCATCATTATGAACAACTTTTACTATGAGACCAACCCTGAAATCGCGAAAAAAAATAAGCTGTTCCTTACATTTTGACGAGTTTTGCGAACATTAATGTAGGGAACAGCAGATTTTTTTTCGCGATTTCAGGTTTGGTCCCATAATAAAAGTTGTTCGTAATGATGAATACAATGGCCTCTTTTCAGGTCCAACACCATTTAAATTACACCTTGTATATCTATTTGTTTCGTTTCCTGCCATAATTTTCCAATTAAATTGCGTCCTTGAACATTTGGTGTCGGGGTCATCGGTTTCTGCTATTGATAGGTAAGATTTCGTAGGTTTGGAGAATTTAACCGTAGTGCAACGAGACCGCGGTCGATCAACGTCGACCGTTGCCTGAAGATATATCACCACTTATAACTTACGTACTATGTCACGATCTTGTTGATCGACGATGAACCGCGGTCTGGCTGCACACTTAAGAGATGGTGAAGTGATGTACGATGGTGTGATTATCCAGAAGGCGCGGAACCACGGCCGAGCTCCAGGGGCAGCTTCCCTGGGCGTATATACCGGCGTCCTCGCACCGCATGCGGGATCAGCTCCCTCCGGACGAGGACCTCCCGCCTGTCCCCCTACCGGACTACACCGCCCTCCAGTCCGTTAGAAAAGCATGTAAGTGTTAATAGAAGAAATATTATTCAAATTCCTGGTAGCCTGAGTATAGTCGATACATGAACACCTGTTTCTTATTTTATATTTCAGCCGTCCATCGAGCCGCATCCAGCTTAAGTTCTCTAACACAAAAGAAAAATTATGTGACGTCATCACGGTCTGTGCGTTGTGAGTATTACACATACAAGAAGACTTAATCATCAGTATATCTTTTGGCAAGTAAGCCCCATCAAACCTTATGCTAACTTTCAATATACAGGTTGAAATTCAATTCATAGGCATTCTTCCAATAGGTGAACTTGGTTCCTCGAACTACGTTTACTTAGGAAACTCTAAAATCAGGGTCCGCGTACCATCGCAGGGTAGTTTAAGTACAGGGCTAGTCAAGATTACAGTTAATAGTTGCACCGCACATGGTACAAATCTTACATCAGATGTATATGCTTCGATGGTCCCATTCTTATAGTAAAAGTTAGGTATTTATAAGTGTTTTCACCTCCTGGAAGGATGCTAGTGACTTCAATGTTAGCCGGTATACGAACATTTTATACTTACTAGATCCTATAAATAGACTTTAACTAAACAATATTACGCGATAGATCCGACTGTGTTACTAAAAGGCCGAGAATAATAAACGTTACTTAGCACGTACTTTGGCTTAGTAATGTTCCCGTCTCTATCTTGCACTTGTAGTTTGACAATCGTGCGTTATTGACAGACACAATGCTAAGTCAAAACACGTGCTGAGGAACATTTTAAATGCATCCTGTGTCTTCAAACTACGGCCGGTGAAAGGCACTCCAAAAAATTGTATCAGCAACTGGGTCCAAACGGACTGTTGTCCTCATAAACCCGATCTTCACCTCCAGCTTAATATGGATCTGTAATTACTTTTCTCTATTGGACCTGGCTCTCAAAATACAAAACCGTTATAAAAGAAGTAGGTACGTACCTATGTTCAGAAGGGACATTTTATAAGAAATAGAGCGGTTAGCCCATCCTGCTACCCTCTTTAGATCCGTAATCTTTAACTACGCCCATGAAGAGAGATCTTTTCCGCTAACCAAGCAAACAATAATAATGTCGTGAAAATCATGGTTAACATGTATCTTTTTCCTTTTCAGCAGCGTTAAATGAATCCGACGTTCTATACTAAGTAATGTCAACAGCAGATTTTGAAATGAATTGTTTCAATAGAACTGAATAAACTCAGCTTTCTGGATTGGAAAAATGAACAATGTTTGTACAATTTGAGTGCTTGTTATGGCGCATATTATTATTATTATTTCAGTACTGATTCTGACTGAATTCAGTACCTACATTTTTACAGTCATAGACGTAAGCTACGCTTTTCCGCATTTCGGATTGGGTATTTTAAATGGATAATAACGAAAAATGTCCCAAATTGAAATTTGAATAATACAGTTAGGTATTTTAAAATATTTAGTTCACTGTACCTCTACCAATATTGTATATCTATACCTGCCAATTACTTCTGTAAAAGTCTCACCGTGAAAGCTTACGAGAAGTGAACTTGAAGCTAGCTGTCAATAGTAGGTATCAATCCCTAGCATCAGGTGGAACGATGATGACTTCGGCCTCACTTCACCTAAGTTTTCACGGTGAGTTTGTTACAGAATAGAACGGCTAGCATGCAAAAGTTTACAGACATCTCGAATGATTCCTCCAATAAGCGGGTTTAGAACGATTCACTACTACTGTTTAACTATTATGTGATTCTAGGACAGTCTGATACCTATATTATTGATGGTATAGCAGCATCCTAATTACGTAACACACTGTCAATCAGAATCTGAATCATTTTGAAGGATATTGCCAATCCATTGCTTCGTATCTTGCCTGCTCAACAACGTAAATAACGCAATAATTGTTGTTGTACTGTCAAAATGATAGCCATTGCTACTATTAGTGTGTTACGTAGTTACCCCGCAGGAGCCTGCCTAGTGGTAGCTTACTTAGTTTAGGTATTCGAAATTCGTAATTAGCATAGCTGAACTTGCTAGATTGACGATGACTTTTTTGTAAATAACTATTAGACATAAATTATTTTAACTATAAATAGAATAAGAAGGTAAATGCTAGTTTATATAAGTTTATTTGAATCGAACAATATTTATTCATTAAAACTATGTTTTGGACGGAAAAAATGTGAAATAAAATTCGATGACACTGTGTACCTAATAAAAATCAATAACTGATCTTGAACATTGTGCAATATCAGATTATTATAAACTTTAGATGATGACACACATCTGGAAGAGTTTACTAATCTCAACGTATTTTGATGTTAGATTAAGCTCTTCTAGTAATAATAATCGATGATTCTTTGTATAGTCACCAATCACAGGTCAAAAGTAGGTAACACTTGAGCTAAGTACAAAAACCAACACTGCCGCAGTCCGATTCAAACTTTATTGCGGCTCGGAACATGAGGCGAGTTATTGCGCAGTTTAACGTCGCGTCGTACCTCACCGGCACCCCCGCTGACTTTAGTCAGCGGGGGTGCCGGTGAGGTACTGCGCAGTGAGTACCGCACTTCAGAGCCACCATAGAAGTGTAAAAATTCTTATATCTATAGAGCCGCCACAAAGTTTGAAACGGGCTGTACACGCTTTCATAGTCAAATTGTTACCATGCAGACATGGACGTGCGGCTGCGGGTGACTGTACCCACATGGTGTATGTTTAGTTAAGTGCATACGGTGTAATTAATAGATTTTATAATTATAAGTAATAATACAATAAAATTCATATAAAATTAGTTTTATATTATTTTTTTGGTTTGGTTTTTGGATATATTCTGTTTGGATAGGTTCTATCTAACCTAGGATAGTACCCTCTATCGATTGTGACAATATATTATATAGTTGAAGACAAACTAAAAAAAAAAAAAAAAACCTACAAATAATCGTGATATTAACAATTATAAATTAACATTAAATATTTTATTCCATTCTTGCGAAGTCTAGATAAATTAGATAGGCGGTTTGTATGACAGACAGCAAAGAAATAATGTAAATTAGTATAGTGACTTTAATGCTGTTCAGGGTACGGCCAACGTATCGATGCAAAAAGTAAATTGAGTAAAACTGTGAAGGTATGCTGCATATGGTATTTGCGATGCTGAGGCGAGGGTACTCCTCCAGGGGCATTGACTGGAGGATCATGGTGGCGAGCAAAAACAACAGCATAAAAAAACATTTAACTTTAGCGCCTGCATCTTGATGGGTTACAGTATCTGCCACTGCGTAGCAGGAGTAAATGTAGCTTCCGTAACGCCATACCCAGTACAGGCAGAACAGACCTGTTACTATGCCGTCTAAGTTTTGCATACCATTTCAAGGATCAGCATCGATGCGCCTGAATGGACAGACCATCGGAACATCCACCTTAAGTTGTTACCAAAGATTTAAATCTTTGGCTGTTGGGTAAAGTTTTTTACATTAATACAACGGCATTTATTTTATAGGAATGGACAACTCAGTAGATACACGACGTGACTGTAAAATATTATTTAAAAAAAATAGATTTACCTACGTGATAATGACAATAACATTATTGATAACATTGCAACGTCAGGCGATAGTAGTCTATGGTCAGGCGCAGTGACAATGTCGCAATGACTAATTACCTACTGCCACTACTGCCTGTGGCTATGACGGTGGACCTAGATCCTCTTTCTATAAAAATCATATTATTATGGTTATTCACTCCTATGCTCCTATAGCGCTACAAAGAAGGTTCTTTTGGCGCGTGGTTAAAATCTGAACTAACGCTACTCTTTTTTTTTCTATACATTTTACAAACTAAGTGCACAAATGTTTATCAATAGCGCCCTCTGGTACCGTCACAAGACAAAACTAATGGGTTGGTATATGCATAGGTTTAGGCCCAAAATTTATTAGGTGGGAATTTATTAGCCGTAGAGCCGATGATTGTTGGGGTAGTCGTGTTCTTGAGTGGAGACCGCGAATCGGCTAACGCAAGGCTAACGAGAATCAAACCAAATGGCGAGCAATTGTAGAGGCCTTTGTCAGCTATGCCAGCAGTGGACTGCTGTAATATAATACTATCCTCCCGACCGATTTCGGTCACGGTAGCCAATCTCAACGGAGACTAGCCATGTACACAGGAGATATAGTGCACAAGTGTGTGCGCAAACACAGGTGCAATCTGTTCCTACACTCTCATAGTCCGATGGGTCGGCAATCCGACACGACCGGGAGAGATCAGGCGCGGGAGCAACAACGGCTTTTCGTGCTTTCCGAGGCGCGGGGAAACCACACCGCCAACTTCCAAACTCCGCGCTGCTACTGAGAAATTCCTAATAGAAAAATCCAACAACACTGCCCAACCTGGGAATCGAACTCGGGAACCTACGATCAGCAGTCGCGCTTGAGACCACGAGACCAACGGGGCAGTTGTAGGATGATGATGATGGGTATTTATTATATTTGATTACAGGACTGAATATGAATGTTTTCAGATGGCAAGTTGTTGTTCTTTACGCATTTCTATATTTATTTAATGTAGTATGTACAGTCAACAAAAGAGATAAGTATGCAGGATCGTCGGATATAATTGAAGTTTAGTAAGAAACAGATGGATGTTCTCGAATAAAATTTAATTTTGATGATGGATTTTGTCGATTGAAATTAAATTTCAATCGACAAAATCCATCGGTTTCTTACTAAACTTCAACTATATCCGACGATCCTGCATACTTATTTCTTTTGTTGACTGTACATACAAAGCTAATAATCTACGAGGCTTGGTTCCTACACGTTCTGAGAGCGAGTAAGTTAGACGTTAAATGACCATGGTTATGAGTGTTGGAGTGATCGGAAAAACATTGAAGCATGGATGGATCTCCTCCATACGTAGATAGTGGCCGTTATTATTACCGATAACAATTATCATGGTGCGATTAATACTGATATCTTGTTGGATTCCTTCACAATCAAACACTAACTCGACATGACGCGTGTTTAATAAATGGATTGAAAAAAAAAACGCAAAATGGATATTCCGAACCATAAAAAGTTTTCTTCGCATCTTGTTCTGACGGCGGCGTTGTCAGGAGGAATCACCATAGTAAGTAAAGCTTTATATTATGTATAGTGTATGTGTATCTCACCACAATACAGATCGATGCATGCGTACGTGTGTGACTCATTTATTACATAGAGAATTCCCCTAACGCGACATACTTAATGTGAAAAAATATTGTTTTATGTGTGTTCAATTTACAGTCGTGTCTAAATACTTATTAACATATAATTAGATAATCTTATTTTATGTCCAAGGATCCATATTATCTGCCTTGCTATTTTTATCTTTATTGGCTATGCGAAATTCAAATACTTGCTTTGTGTGATATATTTTCTCAAATAGCCTTAAGCTTAAGGACTCTTAGTAAGGACAAATATTAGGTTCCTGTATGGAAATAAGTATAGGTTTAGTGTAGGTATGTTTTTATCCGACTGCGCCAGAAGAAATGTTGTGTTTTTCGAGTGTATGTATATATGTATGTATATTCTAAACGGCCTGATCGATTTCAGCTTGAGAGGTGCCGTTAGATTCGTCTTAATTGTGAGAGTGACACTGTGTACCTATATCAAAATTACAAAAACAATTAAAATGGCCGATTTTAGGCGCCATATTATAACTTAATTTTTTTTTTTTTTTTTAAACCTATCGAGTATAGTATCAAAATAAAGGCTTTTAAAAGGTGATCACAAAAATATATACAACATAAATGGTTAAAAGTAATTCGAAGTGACAAATCGTAAAAAACACATACCAAGAACTAAATCGTCTGCGAAATCTTTCACATTTGTACACTAAAAAGCTGGAAATAAAAAAGTAATTAAAAAAGCTAAAAAACTTGACTGCGGTAAAAAACTTAAGTTAAAAAAAAACTGAAAGCTAAAAACAAGCCCATTTTATAAATTAAATAAAAGGTTAAGGCAGGCGGAAACCATAACCCATACTTACCATTTTTATTATATTTTCAAACTCAAATGGGTCCCACCTGCTTCCAAATTTTATTTAATTTTAAATGGTCTTGTTTTTAGCTTTCAGCTTTTTTTTAAACTTAAGATTTTTACCGCAGTCGGGTTTTTTAGTTTCTTTAATTACCTTTTTTATAATTTAAAAACATGTGGTGTTTATTGAATTTTTATGTTTCAGACATTGTCCCTAATTTACATATTGCTGTGTATAGCGGCTCTAATAACTAAATTCACGGAATGCGTACCACCATCAATCGGCGGACAACTTTTTTGGGCTCTCGTCACTGATACCTTTATTAGAGATGGTACGCTTGATATGACTAAGTATTTATTCGTTGGTCTAGTGGTTGCATGATTCTGGATTCATTCCCGAATCGCGCCCTTGGGGTAGGCAGAAACTACAGAACGCTATCTTCTATGATCCTTACATCATGGGGCTGTTCATTTATTACGTAAGACGATTTGAGGGGGGAGGGGGTCCACACCAGTCTTATTGTTTCTTACATGGACCCGTGGGAGGGGTCTAGATTACTCTTACGTAAGATCACAAAAGTAAGCAAAAATTATAAGTTTAAAAAAAAAATTGCAAATTTTTCTTTACAATTTTGGTACTATTCTGATCTTACGTAAGATTCAAAGGGGGAGGGGGTTCATTCAAGTCTTATTTTTTCTTACGTAGGGGGGAGGGGAGTCAGAAATTGGTTAAAAAAGTCTTACTAATAAATGAACAGCCCCATAGCAGGTTGCGTTCTGTACTCCCGTGGATAAGAACTAAGAGCTTTATCTTAATGAATAAAACCATGTTTCCGTTGTGTCCAAGAGAATCTTAGTGACAATATGTCTCAACTCCCCCAGGCATTTAGAGGAGTTGTGGCCCGAAAAATTGAAGACATGTGACATAATACCAACCCGCACCGTTAACCCGCGTGTTGGATGATAGCCCGCTCTTTCTCTTACGGAGAGAACGTTCCCTAAGTATAATAGGCTTATTATGTCTTTGAAAACGGAAACTTGAGTAGGTACAATTCATGTGTACGTCGCGGTCGTGTTAATTAATATTATGCCTACCAATGTTTTTTTAGATAAATCATGCGATCAAGATCTTTTCAATGATATAACTCCTGCATCTACTGTGTTCGTCTTAGCTGCGATCACACTAGCCGTCTCCGTGCTTTGCCTTGCGTCTGCTAGTGTCCTCATCGCAAGTAAGTACCTATTCGTACGGTCAACATCAAAAGTCGACAAAAAATTATAAAATGTGTCTATGTTTTACTTTATGTAACATTCTTATATTGAATAAATGTCAAGACAGTCGATTACGAAAATCTGACGTGTTTTAATACATTGTGGGCCCACTGATGTGTTAAACGACTTTTATTGCTGACTGTACATACAATAAGTGTACTTAGTACCACCTGTGCCTCCAGATCTACTATAAACTCATTCATACTAGGCGACCAGAGTTAACTACGATCAGTTGTCGTCACGAAAAAAGATCGCAGAGCTACAGCTTAGTGGAGCGGGGGTGTGCCTGCGCACGAATAGGTACAGCCGTGTCCTAAAGTACTAGGCTATTGTTTTATATATATGTTACCGGCCAAACCCGATTTCAGGACAAACTAGTTTAGCCTAGGCTAAACTAGTTCTTCCTATACGCGATAGGGGGTGCCCTACGCTAGCCCTTGGATCTTATGTCGACGGAGCCCCGCTTCGCGGGGCCCCTATTTCAAGGCTATTCAATACATGATCTCCCAGCCACTTTATCGCTAGATGGCGGCACATTCGCACATTTGAACATTTTCAATTTTTACGCCTAACTCAGAAAGCTTTGAGAGACAACTTTATTATATGCGTCAATTAACGCATTAACTTAATTTTTTTAGATATTCACTTTGCTTGTTAACTCGTCTCATACAAAGATTTGTACCCCTAAACATTTAGCCGTTTCACTTTATATCTTTACTATGTCTTTACACACACATGTACAGTTACACACTACGTGTATAGTTTTACTTGCGATATAACTAGATGGCGTTGTATTCATAAACTTGGTTTGTGAACTTGTTTTCCAGAGGTGGCGTTAATTAAAATAAAATATTTTTACGAAAATATTTTTATGACTGTCCTTCATTCTCTAAAGAAAAGCGTACTTTTTATAGTAAAAACCGAAGAAAAGAATACTTGATTGCTACAAGGGTTGTCAGTTGCTTATTCAATTATTCTAAGGGTGCTTTTGTAGTGTGTTAGGGTAGGTTTAGGTTTAAAAATAATAAAATAATAATAAATCCCCTGACCGATTTCGGTCACGGTGGCCAATTTCAAAGAAGATTAGCCAGGTTTGCAGGAGATATTATAGTGCACAAGTGTGTGCGCAAATACAGGAGAGAGAACAGGCGCAGGACCAACGGCTTTACGTGCTTTCCGAGGCACGGGGGTATTACGCCACCAATTTCCAAACTCCGGGCAAAAAAAAAAGAAAAAGAGTAAAGAAACTCCTAACGGGAAAAACCCAATTTTAATAACACTGTCCGACCTGGGAATCGAACCCAGGACCCCGAAAACGGCAGATGCACTTGTGACCTCGAAACCAACGGGACAGTTAAGATTCTTTGTATAATTAAACGCTACTATAAAACAAAATATATAAAATGTTTATTTGAGTCGTGCGCGAGAGATGCAGCGGCGCGACGGAATTCCGCGAATTTCGGTCACTCGTAGGTATAATAATAATGTATCATTCAACCGCAGCCCAGCGTGCCCGCCGTCGCAGGCAGTAAGGCAGTGTACAGACGCGTGAAATTATTAGGCCGTGTACACACGGTTGTGGGTATTTAATTATTAGTGTAATTTTATTACTGTTGTGTGTATGTGTATGTATATGTATATAAGTGTTATGTGTAATATGTATTATGTGTTTACTATTTACGTGTGTTTGTATGTTTAGCCTAAAAACCAACAAATTCACATACACCAGCGTCCACTCAAACCAACAATTCCAATTTCAAATGAGAAAATGAAAAAAAATCAGCTGTTCCCTACATTTTGACGAGTTACCTATACGAACATAAATGTAGGGAACAGCTGATTTTTTTTCGCGATTTCAGGTTTGGTCCCATAGTAAAAAAATTGTTCATAATGATGAGTACAATGACCATGTTAGTGTTGTTCCAATAACCCTGTATATACTTATACTAAGTATATTATATCCATACTAATATTATAAATTCGAAAGTAACTCTGCCTGTCTGTCTGTATGTTACCTATTCACGCCTAAACCACTGAACCGATTTAGAAGAAATTTGGTAGGTATGGGGAAGGACATAGGATAGTTTTTATCCCGATATTCCCACGGGATCGAAACTTATGCGGGTGAAACCGCTGGGCGCAGCTAGTTGCAAATAAAGTTTATTGAACTCTTCTCTCTCTTCGATAATTGAGCTTTGTTGGTACCGACTTTGTTTTGAAGATTCTATACATCTTTTATTAGGTACTTATTTACACCCTAAGTTACATTAAAATTAGCAAGGAAAAACCGGCCAAGTCCATGTCGGACCACAATGAAGAGTTCCGTAGTCGAAATGAATTTATCCCAAGAACAAGCTTAACATTGTAGTTGAAAATCATGTCCTCCCATACATTGCAATTGCAACTAAAAGTTGGTCGACTATTACTCGTAAAGTCTACTCAGCTGTGATTTTGATTTCGTGACATATAAGTACTACTGCCGTGAATTTTAGTATTTCTTCTAGTATTTCACAAACAATTTAGGGGATATGACATCCCCCTGTATCACCCCCCTGAGCAGTTGGATGGGGCTGGTTTTCTGATCCTGGATCTGGAAAGTCATCGTTGCAGCATCATACAAACATCTCAACACTTCGATGTAGCACCAGTCAATTCGACATCATTGCAGAGAGGCCAGAACTGCCCATACTTCGATGGAATCGAAGGCTTTCTCGTAGTCCACAAATGCCATACACAGTGGCTGACTGTACTCCTCGGTCTTCTGTACAATTTGTCAAACAGTAGGTATGTACCTATATGGTCTACGCTCGTAACTGCGTACAAAACCATCACATCGTCCGGCGTCCGTTCGTCACTGTGGAGCATTCGAGACTGTTTGTTTACCGAGTGTAAACCGAACTCGCGGCGCGTAGGTATGACTCGCATAATAATATTACCGCGGTAGTAGATTGATGTACTTGCGTCTGTACGTATTGAATTTCATTCATTTTCACCTATTTTTTTTCGCGGAACTTATAACATCAGCTATCTGCCAGTGGAAGTCTCGTCAAAATCAGTCTAGCCGTTTCGGAGATTAGCCGGAATAAACAGACAGAGACAAAAATTAACAACAAATGTTTTTTGTTCAAAGTAGGTACCGTAAATATAAATGACTGTAATCAGATTACTTTATTTGATCAACCGCACAAAACAGAAAGGTAATTTGGTACTTGAACTTTTCATACCTACGCTCGGCGGTCGCGCTGGGGTTGTCAACTTTGGCAAAAAACACACAAAACAAAAAACACAAAAAACTAGTGTAGTAGTGGTACTCGTATCTAGTTATTTGATTCATTGTTGAGAATGAAACAGCAAGAAAGGAAATGATCGTATTTTTTAGCTTATAGGTACTACAATAAATATCTAATATAAATTGTAAAAATATTACAACGCCACAAAGTCATGTTCGCTTTATGCTTTTACGGCTCGGCGCCGGGGGCCGGGGCGCTTACCTACCTATCTAACTATTCGAAATACAAGCAAATGCCTACTTACCTCTCTGAAACAACTGGTAGCTTAAAAAACGATAATTCATCGTAATGTTGAATTTAAACAACCATCCACTCAACAGTTACTTATAATTACTTTTTTTTTTGTTACTCCATTTTTGCACTTCACAGCTACGCGTGTCTCGCGCGGATGGCAGTCTGTAGGTACTCTCTATATTTTGTGCCTGTAGGTACTGCGCGGTACAAGTAGGTACTAGGTATTACATTTATATACGGTACGTACCTACATTTTATACAAGTCCGTTGCCTAATTTCAACTTCTTCAATACGTCTATTGAAGAAGTTGAGATTAGGTAACGGAACGCGGAATTAAGAATTTATTTAGGTAGGTACTGCTACTCTACTCCATAGGTAGAATAAAATTATTTACTTTTACTTTTTCGTACTTTATGGAGGTACTAGATTTTTCCCGCAGCTTCGCCCGCGTGGATGTCGGAGATTATCCCACGGAATCGTACTACCGGAATAAAAAGTATCCTATGTCGTAATCCTAACCCAGCACTCTAATTACCTACGTAACACAATCATTATCAATCTCAATCTGAATCATTTTGAAGAATATTGCTAATCCATTGCTTTGCATTACCTATGTTCGAAACATATGTATATCATTTCTATGGTTCGAAAAATGTTTTTGCTCAAAAACGTAAATGATGCAATGAATGTTGTTGAACTGTCAAAATGAAAGCCATTGCTACTGATAGTGTGTTACGCAATTACCCCGCAGGTCATGGTCTACCCATGTGCCAAATTTCATCTAAGTAAATCCGTTCAGCTCAGCCGTTTTAGCGTGAAAGTGGAACAAACAAAGTCAATTGCGCATTTACAATATTAGTTAGGAACAAACATAATATGAAAAAGCTAAAGTATTTGTGTATATTATAAATAATTTCCATATAGTCAAAAATAACGCTACCTAGTTCGGTAGGTACCTAGATTGATAAAAATTCAAACACACATCTCCCCGGCGCGGGGCCAAGCGCTTCGTCCGTACTATAGGTATGTAGTTATATGTACCTGCATGCAGAGCAATTTACAAAACTAGTGCATTTATGCGCGCGGCCAAGTAGCGAGGCGCGTGCGAGGTGCGATGCGACATCATGAATGAATGGCTAACCCACCCAAGCGCTCCAATAGTGCCGGCCGGGCCTGCCGCCCAAAGTCCATGCTGCCGCCTGCGAGTGAGCGGCGGAAGTTACCGAACCCGAACCGAACGCCAACCGAGCGTTCAGGCGCTATCTCTCTCTTTTTGCTTTGCCTCTTTTTCAAACAATGCGCTGGATTGAACAACAAAAACAAGCTTAGCTCCGCTAGGGAAAGGTAATAGTGTTCTGTGAACAAGCTTTTGACTATGCCCGCGTTGACGATAGGATAGACGGTCTGGGAACAGTGGGAACTGGGAAGGGCTCTCTCAAAAGGTACTTACCAGCCTAATGCAGAAAGATTTTTAATTCAGAAAATTTCTCGAAGACAGTTCAAGTGTAAGTTAGTACTTACATTTATGTAGGTAGGTACTTAGGTACATAAACTTAGTATGTAGGTAAGTACATACATTCAATACAGTAATATCGAACCCAGGGTAGATCGCAAATACTATCAATAAGTAGGTAAAGCATTTTTTCGCACTTCATGATTCAATTGATAAATTGATTTAATATATAACTGCGCGGGCAGAGCCACCGCGCCAGCCTTGTAAGAAATATTGCATACCTACCAACGATTCGCAACTTGTCAAAAAAAAACACGCATAATTCAACGATTTATTATAAAATTGGCCAACCTGTTTGACATTGACAAACAACGCCATCTAACGAGCAAGATCAATTGTTGTTGATAACCTTAGCAAAAATTTGTGTTCTGCTTCTCGATAGTTCTTTGAAATATCCTGCAGAGGGCGTGTTCCGGCCGCGCACACATAGAAAAATTTATCGATTTTGTCAGGCCTAGATATCCTGGAAATAGTGTTTTTTTTATAGGTTTTTGTCGATATGCGTCAATAATAAGTCATAACAACTTAATATACGTGCTTTTATTCTGCAAAAATCGTTTATTTTTCGAGATTTGTACCCCGAAAGAATGTATGAAAAAGTGTCAGTATCCAATCACCTTAAAGTAACCTAACCAAACCGAACCTCGGGGTGCCCTTCGCTCGCCCTTGCATCCTATGTCGACGGAACTAGTTTAGCCTAGGCTAAACTAGTTTGTCCTGAAATCGGGTTTGGCCGGTAACATATATAAGTGTAATTGTTTTATTGTAGAATCATAAACGCCAGCGTTCTTTGTACGTGGCGGAACTTGTAGCTGTCAGTCCACTTTAAATATTAACACTCCATTTTGACACGTCCACCTACTTTATAGGTACCTATTACCTACCTAACAACGAAAATAAAATAATTTTTTATAATTCTTTTACTTGCAATACCTATAGGTTGGCAAGCGTTATTTGATTAGAAGTTATAGGTACTGAACTTAGCAGCTGCGACAGACAGACAGCCGAAGTCGCACCATACGGTTTCCTTTTTATTACCATTTTGGTACAAAACCCTTAAATTACACAGTACTTAGTACATACGTTATTTGTTCTTATATAAATAATGTAATCTAACTTAATTTTTTCAAATTTTTCTAGCTTATTTTATTTTATTTACAGCTATACAAGATGAGAGAGCTGCACGCTATCTTAATATGGTTGTGTTAGCTTACGTAGGGTCCAGTGTTGCCTCCTTAGTCGTAGATTTAACTACAGCTGCACATTTTGGAATAGACCACAGCACCTTAACGTCTTATCTGGTAAGTGAAATCGAGGCGGTTATTGTTACACATAAAAAGTGGAAAATAGAATAAAAAATACCGACTTCTAGAGAATTTTATAATTCTTTTATATTTTATTTATTTGAGCAAATTAAATAAAATATAAAAGAATTATGAAATTCTATCGATTCGTATTCTAAAAAATCTCAACCATCTTTGCAAAGGTGAGTCAGCTAATTGCTATAACAGACTGTACACTTGTGCACTATAATATCTCTCGCGTCGAAGGCTAGTCTCCGTTGAGATTGGCCGCCATGGCCGAAATACGGCCTTTTCGACTTATGTACGGTCACCAAAGGAGATAAGTAACCAGGGTCGTCGGATATAGTTAAAATTTAGTAAGAAACCGAGGGATGTTTTTTAATAAAAATTAATTTAATTAATATAAAACAAACAGTTCATTTATCAAATTAAATTACGTTCGGAAACATCCATCGGTTTCTTACTAAACTTCAACTATATCCGACGTCCTTGGTTACTTATCTCTTTTGGTGACTGTACATTGTACATTATGATCGGAAAGTTTTCAAAGGGCATGAATCACACTTACTTTGACTTTTCTTTTACCTTCTTAAATTGTAGATACACTTAAGTACAGTCACGTCTAAAAGTATGTATAGGTACACTTGGCAATTTTCAATTGCGATTTTTTCGCGAAATAACGAATGCAACGTTGAAATACGACACTTAACACAAACCTATGGGTTCGAAAATACTATTTTCGTAATAACATAAAATTTCATTCAAAAATAAAGGAGAAAATCGCCTTTGAATAAAGCCAAGTGTATACCTACATACTTTTAGACGCGACTGTACTTCTTTCCTCAGTGTCCAATCTCGTTTTCGCTTTTTTGTTAAACTCCCCTGTTTGCCTACTACATAAAAGAATATGTTTTTTTTTACTTTCGCCATAATTGCTACTTATAAGAAACTTGATTGTTCACAGGACTCTCTACCAAATACTACAACAAACTTTTATCTAATCTACTATAAAACCGAGGTGTTACGTCAGGGAGCGTTCCTATTCATGTCCATAGGGCTGAAAGGCTACGTCGCACTATTCATTAACTGGATACTGATAATATTACTCATAATTTACGTATTGGAGCATCACAAACTGATGAAGAGTGCTGAGGTAAGTTTTAATTTAAATATTTATAATCAGCCTATAATGTTCCCACTGCTGGGACACAGACCTCTATGATATAGGGAGTGGGTCGTAATCTTCCACGTCACGCGGGCCCAGTGCGGGTTGGTAGATGTCACAATTGTAAGCATAGATATCCGTGCGTGTAAGTTTTTACCTACTTTACCTATTATAAAGGAGATTTGGAAAAATGTATGGGATTTGATACCAATATCCACAGGTAACCAGACCTATCAGGTCCTTATCTATAAAATTGCCGTTTTACATTAAGAATTTCAATTTTTTTTACCTGACTGCGCCAGAAGGAGGGTTATGTTTTTCGAGAGTATGTATGTATGTGTTTGTATGTATAATAGTTTGGCACGCTCTGCAGCCTAAACGGCTTTATGGATTTTAGCTTGTGAGGTGTCATTAGATTCGTATTTACTGTCAGAGTGACACTGGGTATATCAAAATAAAAAAAAACAAAATGGCGGATTTTTGGCGCCATATTACGCCTTCAAAAAAATTTTTTTTTCTCAAAACCTATCGAGTGGGGTATCAAAATAAAGGGATTTAAAAGGTGATTACAAAAATATATACAACTTATACGGTTAAAAGTAATTCAAAGTAACAAATCGTAAAAAAACAAGTGCCAAGAACTAAATCGTCTGCGAAATCTTTCACATTTGTAAACTAAAAATCTGGAAATAAAAAAAGTACCTAATTTAAAAAATTAAAAAACCCGACTGCAACTTTATACTAAAACTAACTGAAAAGCTAAAAACAAGCCCATTTTAAATTAAAAAAAAAGTTGGAAGCAGGCGGGACCCATTTAAGTTTGAAACTATAATACTTAATGGTATGGGCCCCGCCTGCTTCCAACTTTTATTTAATTTAAAATGGGCTTGTTTTTAGCTTTTCAGTTAGCTTTAGTATAAGGTTGCAGTCGGGTTTTTTAATTTTTTTAGTTTTCTTTAATCGAAGTATTAGCCATTAGTGAAGATGCACTTTTGCCATTTTAGTGGAAGTTCGTTGATGGCTCTACCATAAAAATCCTGGGGACGGGAATCGATTAACTCTTTATAGGCGGTTTTCACCGGCTCGTTGGATTTGAAATTTTTCTAGCTAAGGACCTAATACATAAGTCACCGAATAGTCTAATGGATAAGTGGCAACTTTCACTGACCCCCAAAAGAAAATCTGTTACTTATACTGTTGTTGATATTAAAAAAATATTGTTTTTTCAATAATTGTTTCCTAAACGGTTGAATTACCCGATTTAACAGGCTATGTATGCATGTTCACCTGTTCCCTCATAACTCCTGAACTACTCCTCGTATTTTGGCTATTCGTCGTACTTAAAAGACTATTCAGTTACATAGGTCTCGAGTAGTGGACATTTTGTTAGACAGAGGAAAGCCGTAACTTTATTTTAAGCTTAGACTATTTTTAAGTGACTTTGGTGTGACTTATTACACAATTTATGAAATCTACATGCTTAGGTATTTTAATTAAATTACGTAAATTATGTTTTCAGCATTCTATCCATAAGATGGGGGTTCTGAATGCATTCGAGTAAGTATACTTTTTAGTACTTACCTTCTCAAAAAAATGCGTTAGCACATTGATTGAAGGATTGTAGACACCGGTTGGGCCAATGGCCGCAAGCGCGAATGCTGAGCGTGGGGCCTCAGTTCGAATCGGGATTCAGCAAGAACGTGTTATACAACGGTGTCTGGATTTGTGGCAATAGGCTAGCCCCTGTTATACCAGACTATTGTTGCCCCACTGCAGGGAAAACGCCTCTTCTCATACAGGGAAGGCACGAGCATTGATCACCACGCTTGCTAGACGAGATGGCGATTTCAGACTTATATCAACTTATGTTGCAGTCAAAACTCCTAACCAGTAAAAAGTACTTTTAACTGAAAAAATCAGGCAAAAGTAATTTTGACTGAACACGGTGGTCGAAAGTAGTTTTGTCTGAAAATCGGTAGTCAGTAGTGATTTTAACTGACAATATTTGGTTAAAAGTGTTATTGGCTAAAGCTCTTAGTCAAAACTAGTTTTAACTAATAGAGTATCAGTCAAAATAACTATAACCAGTTAGTAGGATGTAATAAAAGATTTTATGTTGTAAATTCGTTTATTACGAAGATTGAGGTTAAGGTTTAGATAAGTAATACAAAATTTGAGCAGCATCAATTATGTCGTAGATTTCTTCAGCCGGTAAAAAATATTTGATAGGTTCTGTGTTTGTAACTAACTTTTTAATACCAAAGACTTCAATTATGTTAAAGCGTTTTAATCTACTGTACTGTAACGGCGTTTTCTTTTCTGTAAATTTTGCATCTTCCACTTCCATTGCAAATTGTTCTTTTGTCATAACATTGAAATGACTATCTTTCATATCTTCCATCGCTAAAATTCTTCCTAAAAAACGTTCTTTCTATTCGTGCTCACTCATTTTTAACAAATATCTATTGATTGTCTAATTATATTTAGTTTTAAAAGACTTTATAAGAGCGTTTCTTCGTAATTTATGTCGACCACCTTAACGTTTTAAGAGTTTTGACTGATAGAACCAGTCAAAACTACTTTTAACGAAATTAGTCAGTCAAAACTACTTTTAACCAGCTCCATTGGGCAAAACTAGTTTTGACTATTATTTCAGTCAATAATACTATTGTCGAGAGCTTCCAGTCAAAAGTACTTTTGACTGATTTTGTTAGTTAAAAGTACTTTTGACTGGTTATGAGTTTTGACTGCAACATATATATATACAATACAGTATATACAGGGTGTTACAGAAAGGGTATATCAATACAAACGGGTTGAAGAGTGTATCTGGTCTAGAGTCTCTGTACCAGCTCAAAAGCAGTAACTTTGAAAACGCTTAATATTTTTTCATTTCGATAGTTTATTAAATTGAAATCATAACAAACGTGTCACCGCACTACGAGGGTCATTATTTTTTTTATTTTTTTATTATCCATTATCTGTAGTGTGTCTGTGCGCCTAGTACACGCACATCACGCCGCCGCGAGCCAGTGCAGCGCCGTGATGTCAAAATAAAAAAATATTAAGCATTTTCAAAGTTAATGCTTTTGAGCTGAAATTTTGTACAGAGACTCTAGACCAGATACACTCTTCAGCCCGTTTGTATTGATATACCCTTTCCGTAACACTCTGTAATAATAATTGACTTATAAGTATCCAGGTTTCTTCACGATGTTTCACTCCAATGATTTCAGTAATATCCAAGATAAACCCCGAAAATATATAATCAGGTAGCAAATTATCTACACCTCTGTCTACTCCTATTTGGAAAACTGATTTGATGTTGTGTTTATGCGTTTATGTGATAAACGTAGGTAATAACATAAGTACTTATTAATACTATTTACAGCCAGCCGAGGAAGCCCGATGATAATAACTGGGCGAGAAACTCTAATGTACGCGAACCAGAAGTATATTCACCGTTTGCGAGAGGGTAAGATATGGTTGTGATTACTTTGTCCATTTATTACCTCGGTTTCATTATAACAGTTAATTCTGTAAGAAGACCATATACCCTTCTCATAAATACAACACCTCTAAAACATGAATCACTTGATTTTGATCGTCTAAGCTCATTCACGGTTACTTTACCTCTGACAACATCCTATTATGACATGAACCTTATAGCAGCGTGAATAAAGGTCACTGTGATACAAAATTAGAGGTCAAGTAAACGCATTTCTATTGCATATGTACTTATCAAAATCAAATGTTGCAGTTTTTATCAGAATCGACCCCGAGACGTCTTTGAGTATTTTTCGCTATTTTTCTATAAGTTTCGGATGTGGCCGTCCATGCCCACTTGAAAAGACAGTTAGGTTGGGACATATAAGTTATCTATTAAGTACCAAATTACAAGACTTTTATCAAAATCATAAGACCCTAGTTTTTTTTACAGTACTTAAATATAAGTTATGAACTTTGTGTTTTACAGAGCTCAGGTGAACAATGGTTTCAACGATGATGAATCCGAGCGCGGGCCAAGACGAACGCCAAAGCGATCTGATACCAAGTTAGTAGTTTTAATTATATTAGGTACCTATTTATTTTTAATCATCCTTTGTGCAACAGTAAAAAATGCGCAATCTAATCTAACTAGCCTGTACTGTCCCACTGCAAGGCAAAAGCCTCCTCTCCCTTTAAAAAACTGCGCAAAGGTAAACTTAATACCATAGACATTAGACGCAGTGATGCAGAGACAAAATAAAAAACCGGCCAAGAGCGTGTCGGGCCACGCTCAGTGTAGGGTTCCGTAGTTTCCCGTCCGTCACAATAAGTGTTCCCACGTACAATTCGATAATACCCGACCCAATGTAATAAGTACGTACAGCGCCATCTCTCGTGGAATTGGGTTACTAATTAATACATAGACGTGCCAGAAGTTTTCGGTGGTAATTTTGGATTGCGAGAACCGATTTTAATAATTCTTTTTTTGTTTGAAAAAAGATACGTTCAGGATAATAAAATATGTAAACGAAGTTAAAAAAAAATGCTTGCATATACGATTATACTACGAACTTAGTCCAGAATTGATTTTGTACAACTTTTTGTCTTTTTTGTACAAAAACTGTTGTTTCTATCAAGTTCAAAATAATTTTCCTAGAAAGTCCTTATAAAGTTCTACTTTTCAGATTTTTTTCATATTTTCTAAACTTATGGTTCAAAAGTTAGAGGGGGGGGGGGGGGGGACACATTGTTTTTTACTTTTGGAGCGATTATTTCCGAAATTATTGACATTATCAAAAATGATTTTAGTAAACCCCTATTCATTTTTAAATACCTTTCCAACAATATATCACACGTTAGGGTTGAAATTTAAAAAAAAATCACTTCCCACTTTACAAATAGGGGGGCCTCCCTAATAAAACATTTTTTTCCTATTTTTATTTTACCACTTTGTCGACGTGATTGATATACATATTAGTACCAAATTTCAGCTTTCTAGTGCTAACGGTCAAAGAGACTAAGCGAGGACGGACAGACGGACGGACGGACAGACAGACATGGCGAAACTGTAAGGGTTCCTAGTTGACTACGGAACCCTAATAAAGGGTACAACCAAATAGTGCTGGGGAGAACAGCTGATTGCTAAAGATTCTACTAGAAGAGGAAATAAAGAAACTGTATTTAATTTAATTTTGTATCTTCATTTTATTTTCCTCACTAGGTATAATATTTCTGATTTTGTAGCTACTAAAATTAAATTAGTTATTCAAACTCCATCAAACTAATGAAAAATATCGAACTCGGTTCCGCTTATTCTAAGGACAACCTTTCAATTTAATGACCCTACGTCTGCTATTTGTATACTCTATGAATCCTCTCGTATTAAACTAACAATTATTATTATTATAATGTGAGTAAAGTTAATTATAAGATAGAATCACCAGCTTTTGTTTTGCGAATTTACAGCCGTTCCTACGACCCTTCGGATACGTGGCATCGTGGTCAGCCCAATCGTCCCTTCTCGTACCTAGAGGATATCAAGCGGCCGGCGCTGGTGCCGGCTAGGCCTCCGACCTCGCCTGCAGTGGAGGCTCCGTGGTCGCACCGCGATCCGTGGCAGCAGCCGCAAGGGCCGCCCGTGCCCGCGCCAGACTACAGTCCACAGCCCCGGCGTCTCAAGTCTGCTCTAAAACCAGGAGGTTACATGTAAAATGTGTTACGAATCAATGGCAGTACCTAATTGATTAGTTGATTTTTTGCTATGAAAATACCCCTAAATTGTACTTATTTCATTAAAATAATTCCTTTTATGTCGTTTGTACTTATTTTGCTTGCAAATTAGGCAGGCTTTCCCTTCCGAACTTTAGTTGGCCATGTGGAAATCTTATAGTACCTAGTGCTCCATTATTCAAAACCTTATAATTAGTTCGAAATCTTATAGTAGTGGCTAGATTTGAATATTCGGCTCAAGTAGAAGCTATTTCAAAAAACACAAATGCAGTTTTACTTTCCTTATAATTCGATGACATAGTTCCTTTGACCACTTTGTCCCCATACTCATAGTTTTCAATTCAGCCCTGATGTGCTATCGCAACAATCATATCCATTTACGCGACTGACATAAATATTCTCCACGCTTCCATGCAGCAGTTATTTTTTTTGGGTTGTGATTGATCCCAAAATCCGCCCCTAAGGTTTTGGCGCGGTATGAAATGACTTAGGTATAAGTTTTTATTAACAACTTTGACATTCTCTAACTTTCGACTCCCCCCTTACTGGAGCAGCTGACGCTGAGATGTCTAATGCCCTAAACAAAAACTATTTATGGTATGCTGAGCCGCTCCATATAAAAATCTTCAATCTCCTTTCAACGCCACCGCCCGTACAAGGTGTTTTCCGGGCCTGAAGGCATTTGAAACGCTATATCTCCGGCTCCCCCAAATGCAGTCCGACATATTTATTTACAATGCACCGCTGAGCATTTCGCGGAAAATCCATAATTATGTCCACAGAATAAAATATTTGCAGTTGAATTAGTTTAAAGGCTTAACTCAAAAACCCAAGCGTTATATTCCCTATTGTGCTGTAATTAGGAAATGAAACGGAAAATGGTTTTGAAATCGACCGTTTCGGATTTTTTGTGTTTTAAACCGACAATTTCCCTAAAACAAGGACGTATATTTTTTCCGGACCTAAATACAGTAATTTGACCGTTTCAAATTGAATTGAAACGGGCAAATTCGGATACATAATCAGCCTATAATGTTTCCACTGCTGGGACACAGGCCTCCTCTCTGTGAGAGGGAGTGGGCCGTAATCCACCACGCGGGCCCAGTGGGGGTTGGTAGATGTCACATGTCTTCGAATTTTTGGTTCTAGGACAAGCCGGTTTCCTCACGATGTTTTCCTTCACCGTTTTGGGAGCAGTGGTGAAGAAATAATTTACACAAAGTAACGCGCCTGTCAGGGTTCGAACCTACTACCTATATCTCGTAAGTCGCGGTCGTTATCACTGGGCCACCACTGCTCTCCAAATTCGGATAACCCCCTGTTAATTATCCGACCCAATTTGGCCAGCGATAAGTAAATTTCTATAACGTACATTGCAAAATTATAATAAAAAAAACCAAACTGAAAAGTAACAAGAATGTATTTAAACTCTTTAAAAACGAAGCAAAAACTGTAATTAAAAATGATATATAGTCTTTTTATTTATATGTTGCCGTAAGATATTATTAATTTATAAAACATAAAAATAAATATTTATTATTTAACTGTGTGCATCAGCTAAACCAGGTCAAAACAATTTTTTTCTTATTAGCCTGTGACATCCCACTGCAGGGCAAAGGCCTTAACTCACCGCGCTTGTCTAGTGCGAGTTGGTGGGTGTACAGTGGACCGCCTGACTGGGTCCGTGGGCGCCGCCTTTGACGGGCTAGATGTTCATCAGCCGCCGCCCTGAGTTGATATCCTGCACTAATATCGACTGTTCCATCCGAGCCTATTTGGGTGTATTTATCCCATAGCCTACAGGTGGCGTTCTACATTTAGTTCAATACTAAATGCACGACAGTTTAAAGTCATACGAGTCAAAACAATAAGTGGTAGATATTGAAAACGCACGAAAATTCTTCATAATTATAATTTTATATCTTATAACAATATGTACAGAAGTTTTATACGTTTTATGTAGTACAATTTAAGACTATTTACATTTACACAACAATGATTTTGTATTAAATGTAATATACAAGTTCATGCACGTGTATATTTACAATAATTGTACAGTCAGTGTCATTGAGAACCAATAATCTAATAAAAATTTTCTATGAAATAATCAATTAATTAACACATTAATAATAGATGTATGTGTGGACTTACGCCGTATAAATTGGCAGGTTTTGCTTTTCTGTTTTGCTTGCGCAATGGCACGCAAGTATATTGCATGGTCTGGATTTGGTCTTAAAAACCTTATTTTGTTCCTTGGGATACATAATTGGAATAAGTTTACGCCATGTTTATTACAAATATGCTGACTAAACTGATCATAAGTACAATTTGAAGCAATCCATAACAGTGGCTTTGCGTTACCTACCTGAGTGAAGAAAAATATTTTAATTCAATGTACTTAAGCTTAGTTTTAAGGTTGTTCACTAATTAACACATTTATTGTGTTCTTTATTGTGAAGTAGAACTATACATTATATTGAATTATAAATAACATTGATTTATTTTCGAAATCTAACCTATGTATTGTATGATACTCAGAGACATCACGCATCATCGCCCGCGCGCCTACCATCACGTCATGTTAACATATTCATTCGTATTTTAACCCCCTTATTCATACTCCTATTTTATCTCTATTTTAGCTAAAATAGGTTTATAGAACGTTTGTCTTTATCTGTCACGTTGACATTTCTGTGTGTAAGAAAGAGACAAACCCCATTTTAACTAAAATAGGTTTGATAAGTTTTATGAATAAGGGGGTATAAATGTTTACGGACTTCGTTGCCGATCCGACTCAAACAAGTCAAAGAATACACATTCTGTCTGGTCGAATTTGCATAATGGCCCTTCCTTAAGTTCCTGTAACTTGAGTATAAGCGTTATAGTAAGTTATTGACTGAACCCGTTACTATATATACAGTTTTTCACATACATACGTAAGTACCAGACTTTCCAACTTAGAAAATAATCTGGATCCCGAGCTTAAAACTAAGACGGCCGCACAAACAATACTATAAGCACAAATACAATGTCTAGGCCTCCTTTACATCCGTGTACCACTGAATACCATACCATCAAATAACTCAAGGCAAGGTCAAAACAAGTTCCGGATCCTGTATTCAATGCATTTTATGTATTTGCAATGGTCAAAACCTGTCCTGTTCCTTCTTCGACTCGGTCTCGTCAGTAACGTCTTCGGCAGTGCCTACAAATTCTTCATTGGTTGTTTTGGCGTCAGTCTTAGTCGTGCAAACATCAGGTGGACCTTCTAAGTTACCATCCTCACTTATATATTTACTTTTTGATATAATGACGTTCTCTGATTCCTCAGTTTTCTGTTCCTCATGGGATAGAGACAACTCAAACTGCGCTGCCAGCTGGCTAAGTACTTTTTTCAGGTGGTCGAAAGATTCTTTGTCATTGGAAACGTTCGGAGTCTCCAGAACAGTTTCACAATTACCATCGTCGCAACTGTTTTCAAAACGTGCTTTCATTGCTTTTAGCTCGCCGACGGTCACTGTCAAATCTGGCTTTTCCAAGATTACCGTATCTGTTAAGATGCGACCTTCTTGAGAGAATAGGAACACGGCTGGTATATCAATATCATCCTTACCGTCACCGGACATCGCGAACAAGGCCGAACTCTCGTGTGTGGAGTCTGGTATGTTATCGAGGATAATGGCCAACGAAACCCCAGCGGTTTGCATATGGCGTACTTTCTGAGCAAACGTGCACTGACCTCGTTTGGCTATGCCGAACTTGCCTTCGACCTCGTCTTTGTTTTCAATGGGTGTGCAGGCGTCTAGCGGGGTGACAAAGGCGACAGTGTTGGTGTACTGGTTGTTCCCAGAGATCTCCTTGCCGAAGTGTCCGGGGCCAGCTGGTAATATCTTGTCATTGACCTTCACTCCGGCCGGTACCACACCGTTTTCCATATCACTTAGTGAATTCCACTTGGACATTTCACGCATGAAGGTGAGGCCTTCCGCAGCATCTTTTGCCGATTTTGCCTGAAAATGCAAAAATACGTATAAATTAACATTAATGTCAACGTCACATCAAATAAAGTCTAATTCCCGTATTTAAAAACGTTCAAAATCTAGTCGCGCAATCTCATCGCAGCGACACACAAATACACAATGTCAGCAAATTGTCAAAATGGTAGGTAAATTAGCAATACTTTTGACAGATTAGAGACTGAGATTAGATTGTGAACAATCTTACAAATACGGGAATTGCTCCTATACTTTCGACAAAAAGACAGTATGCAGCAACTTACCGTGGATGTAGTATACAGCAGTTGCACCCTGCCATCGGGTAGCGTGAGCACAGAGATGCCCATGTCAGACAGCGTGTGTATCTGGCGCGGGTCGTTGAGTGGGCGCAGGCGTGCGGGCGGCCGCGCCGACGTCGCGCCGAGAAGCGCGCGCATCGGACGCCGCACCTTCTCCGCCACCAACGACGCCGTATTCGGACATGTCCTGCAACAACATTAATGCTTCTATTATTATACACACATAAACTTACATCTTTGTCACATGGGAGTTGGCAGAAACTACAGAACGCCACCTGCTACGATTCTCACATACTCTTATTGCTTCCTTTTCGTTCATACGTCTGGTCATACACGCCCGTCGGTTGAGAGTACTACGCATCAGACCTTTCTGAAGAACATGACCAATAATTTCACTATATGTCCTACTAGGACGTCCCATTCCAGCGTTTCAACTCACATCTGCCTTGTAAATATCTTTTGTTAGTCGCCTCTCATTCATTCTCTCAACATGACCAAACCATCAGCATACTCTTATTTTTGGCGCCCTGACAGTTCACCAAAAATTAATTTACTAATTTTTTCTTGACAAACAACGATTGGCAAAAATATGATTTGTCATTTCATCATTATACAACAACAAGATTGCCAAATAATTCACTTTACAAAATAATCACCAGATAAATTTTTGTTTAATAACGTGTTATTTAACAAGCAATTCATTTTATCTCATAAAACAACGTTTGGAATAAAAACGTTTTACATATTGACTTATCATTACGCAATTTCCTAAAAATAAAACTCATTCTTTCATCGACTTGCGCTAATAGAAAAAAGAGATTACTTTTTGTGGGCTACCCGGAACCGAACTAGTTAGATTAGGTTAATTATTAAAAAAAAATGTTAGGTTAGGTTAAGACTGTGATCTCCTACGCACGAGCCGAGCGAGCGAAGCGAGCGGTGCCGCGGCAGCGGCCGGCGAGTGCCAGAAACGACTAGATTATATAGAAAATATTACTTTTACACAAAATATGGGTGCCAGAAACGACTTGCGCTAATAGAAGAAAAAAAGAGATTATTTTTAGTAGGCTACCCGGAACCGAACGAGTTACATTAGGTTAATTATTTTAAAAAAATGGTTCGGTTAGGTTAGGATAAAACTGTGACCCCCTACGCATGAGCCGAGCGAGCGAAGCGAGCGGTGCCGCGGCAGCGGCCGGCGAGTGCCAGAAACGACTAGATTATACAGGGTTTTACGGAAAGGGTATAATCAATACAAACGGGTTGAAGAGTGTATCTGGTCTAGAATCTCTGTACAAAATTTCAGCTCAAAAGCAGTAACTTTGAAAATGCTTAATAGTTTTTATTTCGATAGTTTATTAAATTGAAATCATAACAAACGTGTCACCGCACTACGAGGGTCATTATCCATTATCTGTGGTGTGTCTGTGCGCCTAGTACACGCACATCACGCCGCCGCGCGCCAGTGCAGCGCCGTGATGTCGAAATAAAAAAATATTAAGCATTTTCAAAGTTAATGCTTTTGAGCTGAAATTTTGTACAGAGATTCTAGACCAGATACACTCTTCAACCTGTTTGTATTGATATACCCTTTCCGTAACACCCTGTATAGAAAAAAAAATACTTGACTGAAAATTATTTGACCCAAATGGTGAATACCGCCATGATCACTTTAAAAAAAAACCCACCACACCAGTCACAAAGTGATCATGACGAAAATCTTTACACAGTATAAAACTAAGTCTCTCCCGCTGTCTCTAAGCTTAGATCTTTTAAACTACGCAACGGATTTTAACGAAATTTTTAATGCAGTCGCTAGTGTATTATAAAATGATATTTTGTATAAAAGTTAGTTTTCCAAAAGAATCTAAATATTAAATGAAAAATGTATAAATGATTAAATATCATCCGTATTGCCAAATAAACGTTTGTAAAGTGAGTGTTTATAAAATAAAACATTTGCGGACTGAGTTGTTTGTGAAATAAATAGTATTCGAAACGTTGGTTGTAAACTAAAAATTTGTCAATGGAGTTTTGGTGAAACATTAGTGAACCCTTATTTTTTGGTCACTACATCTAAATAAATTAGTTGCCGAAACTTCACCAGCGTGAAGCTTACCAGTATTCAATCATGGCGTTATTTAACAGCAAGAGATCAATCAACTTACTTTCTATACTTGTCTTCGTCTTCATCATCAAGGTTCACTGTGAAATATGTAGTATTTTTACCATCGGTGGCCAATGAGAGTGGCAAGAAATGCGCTTCGGTGGTTAACACGTAGTCTTCTAACTTTATTGGCACATCCTTATCTTCACCAAAGAGCATGTAAAGGTACTTGAAGGTCTCGGCCAGTACGAACGAATCCATTCTGTCTTCGTGAATGCGTGTCCTCACATCGTTAACGGCTGCGTATCCGCAAGGTACCCGAGTGTACTGCTGCAATGCTTTGAGTACCGCTTTCCCAACTTGCAAATAATGATCGTCCTCTGTCGCACGGTGGAGGAAATAAGTGGATTCTAAGAACTCTGGCCGCAATGGATGTTGACCCCAATGAACCTAAAAAATTATTAAAAATATTATTTCAACCAAGTGCAATAGCCAAACCTTATCAGGAATTTATATTCACCTGGAAATCTGAAGTGAAAGCCTCTGGAATGAATGTGTGTCGCTGCATAACTTGGTAAAGCATCTCATGTGTCTCGACCGCAGGCCGCACGTCACCCAACAATACTTGGAGACCGGGCCAGAAAGCAAGTAACGCGTCCATAAAGTTACGGGACTGCAAATGTGGCCTAAAACACAAGAGTTTACATGCCATAAACACAATGTACATTAAATAACGCCTGTATTCACTAACCCCCTTACTAATAAACGTGTTATATCAGATGAATAGTTACACACCGATTTCTCTATTTCAGTCGTCAGTAATTTGACTTTCGAAAGAAGAAGACAAAGCGTTGTGTAACTATACAGACGCTGTAACGTTTATTCGCAAGGGGGTTAAGGTTTAGACAAAGTTGTATAGTACTCTAGAGATTATGACCTACATAGGTTGCGGCATGCAACCTTTTCTAGTAATTATAGAATAATGGAATACAATAATGAGATAAGCGCTAGTATGAATTTAGAACAGAAGAAAAACCTGTAGGGGTCAGTTTAGCTGACAAGGATGACATAATATAAAAAATATAGGTATAAAATGTAAAATAAATTTAAAGATCCTAATAATTACGCTATATTATAAAGAAACAGGCGTTTTATTTGTCAGGGTACAGTTAGCATCCCTCCGACGCTAACAGTACACAACGAACATTTCGCTAGTTATGTCTAAGCCCCATGTAATATTGTGCGAGTTTATTGCCGTAAACCAGCCACATGCTCACATGTCATGACTCCGGGCTGCTATTGAGAAATTTATAATGGACCCAAAAACACTTTGGCCGAGGAGATCGAAATCAGTACCTCATGCCCAGCAATCGCGCTTCGAAGGTCTAAAGTCTCGACCAGCAAGGCAGCAAGAGCAACTTTAGGCTCTAGACCATAGGTTCTCAACGTGCGCGTGGGCGTTAGTCTCAGTTGATTAGTATGATAGTTTCGAGGGTGTAGTAGAAGATTTTTTATCACCATCCAAATTTTTACAGGACGTTCTATCCATGAATATGAACAACTTTCACTATGGGACCAACTCTGAAATCACGAAAAAAAAAATTCAGCTGTTTAATACAAAAGTTCAATATCTACGAGTACTTGACCAAAATGTATGAAACAGCTGATTTTTTTTTTTGAGGGTCTAAGCAAAATAAGGTTGAGAACCAGTGCTCAAGATCAAGACCAACATGGCAGCTAGGAGCAACCAAGCTAGCAAGCTAGGAGCAACAAAAAGATAATAATCATCACAAAAAAGGAATGCTACCATGTGCCACGGGAAATTTCAGAAGAAAACCGGTTTTAATGTTGATTGTTTATGTATGACAACCCATGATGGACAGCACACTAAGGCGCCTACATTGTAATGGCATTTGCAGAAGTAAATTGTTTATAAATATACTTGCGAATCGCCCCTGCTCCGCATTTTTACGGCGCTAGTTTGTAATATGTACACATACATCTATATATAAACTTACCGGTGCATATGAACTGCCAACATAACTGGACCTCTACTGATGTACTTCATGACGGCGTTGTAGTGTCTGTTGAACCTGGCCAGGTACTTCTCATCGCCGAGTAGAATGTAGGCCTTGAGGCAGTATTCGTAGTAGGAGTCGATGCCAGCGCCGACGCCGGCGTCCTTGCGTACCCAGTCGCCAGAATGAATGTTGATAACTGTGCCCATCAGATCAGACGTCCTGTAATCAATGTTTTTTTTTTTTATGTTTATCTTTATAAGTTTCAAGAGGTAGAATTTTAATTATTGTTATATAAATTGTTAAGGGGGCCTGGTGACCTGACTTAGGTACAGGTTTTTAAAAAAAATTGTGTACGCATCAGTCTTCCACAAATTAGGTACAAAATTGTATCTGTAGACTAATTTAACTTTAAGCTGTAAATTGTGGTAAGAAAATAAATCTATTTTATTCTAATTACAGTGGCGCATTATGTCTGTTTAAAAATTGCTACTGTATTTTTATTGTAGCATTTAAAGATGCGCATCAAAAGAGAAACATGTAGTGAAGTTAAAAATGAGTTGAAGCAGACTAGCTTGTGGATAAGTACCTACATAAGCGCCAAAACAGTTTTCTATTTCTCTCAATCGTTTGAAATTGACAGAGATAGAATGATGTTTTAAAGGAGGTGACCAACTCTACCATAGATGCTTGCCCCACTTATGAAATATCATGTACCGAAAAAGTAATGTCCACATGTGAAAGCGATTGCTATCTAACCCTAGTTTAGAGCTAATCGTGATTGGTAATTTGTGGTCAAAATGGGCCTAAGGGCCGTTGAACGTCACCACCTTTATATGTATTTCTTGACGGCTTTATTACACTTACCTATGTCTAATCTTCCAGAGCCTATCCATAGCCTTGTGCGCCTTTTGTTCGTAAACGGGGTGGCCTGTGAGGCGGGACAGTGCTGCCATCTCAAGGATCATAGTTCCGGCGCAGGCCGTGCACGTCTCACGAGACTCTGACATACCCCGCATGCCATGACGCAGGTTTATCTGTACAACGTTAAACATATTTGTAGTATAGGTACATCTCTGCCTAACCTTCCAGGGAATACAGGAGTGATATTATGTTATTACAAAATCACACTTCACACTAATATTATAAAGGCGAAAGTTTGTGAGTATGTGTGTGTTTATATGTTTGTTACTTCTTCACGCTCAAACGGCTGGACCAATTTTGATAAAACATTGTAATGGAGGTAGCTGACACCCTGGATTAACATATAGGCTACTTTTTATCACGACATTCCCAAGGGATCGACATTTACGCGGGTGAAACCGCAGGGCGCAGCTAGTATTTCATAATTGTTGAATACTTATTCAGTCTGAGTCCTAGGAGTGGAAACATGATAAGCTGATTATGGATTTATCAAATTGTCATAACGTCGGGTCTTTCAAATCATTCGGTTTTTGCCCTGAAGTCCAATCACAAAAATCTCAAATCCATTCTAAATAACTAAAAAACCACTGAATTATTATTAGTAGTGAACTTACCCTTCCGTGGGGTATTCCAGTTGAAGTATTGAATGCAGGCAGTAACCTCTTGCCGAGATTTTCTGCCATTGTAAGCAGTTCTCCATTATACCACTGCAAGGCTGGCACGTCGTTCTTCAGGTTTGTAGCCAACACATGGGCTGATAGCAGACCCCTGTAACAATGCAGTGCTATGACAATGTCCTGACCGTTCAGGGCGTACAGCAGTCGTGAAAACTATGCATAGAACGATGTGATAATGATGAATTTCAGTAAGTATTTAATTTTTGGTTGAGTATGCATATATCAATGTTTACAAATATTTACCAGAGAAGGGTCATACACAGATCAGTGGGGTCAGACCATATAAGGTACTTTAAGCGTAAGCATCAGAGATTATGCAAATTCATCAATAGTGCATAAGTGATATGTGATAACTAAATTGCGCATTTCACCTATCTATTCAATGCTACATTGCCGTATTAGCAGACTCTATTAAAATGCAACAGATTACTTTTATATGCATACATAAAAGCCTCTCTGCATAACACGACTTCTACGACTGACATTTGCTGTGTTCGAATCAAATGTAACGAACTTAGATTATAATATCCGGCGCTTTGAACCAATTCAGTTTGTGGTAGGCAATTTAAATCTATCTTAAGAAGGAATTGCCAAAGGAAATGTTTACACGTTGTTATTATTTATGTATAATAATATATTTTTTATATGTATCACCTATTTGTTAAAACAAATTGTTAATAACAATACAATGTTATAATGTGATACTTCCTGGCCGCCCCACAGTGGAAAATTAAAGTAACACGTTTCTAGATAAATTGTACCCTTTATGTACTTTAGGGTACATGCAGTGAAAAAAATTGTACCTCAGAGAATAATGAAATATATATAGCCGGGCCACCAAAACTTCAAGTACATAAAGGGTACAATTTATCTAGAAACGTGTTACTTTAATTTTCCACTGTGACGCGGCCAGGAAGTATCAGACATCTTATGCCAGTCGCTGAGAGTTGTTAGTCATGAAAGCGACCCAAATATGTACATGAGTTAAAGTATTTTGATGATAATTGGATCCCAAATCACAACTAGGTCATCTACTATCAAGATAAAAATGGATGTTGCTATATTGAAACTTCAACAGCGTTTGACCGATCATCATGCAGGCTGGCACAAATATGTACATATTTTTTCATGAAGAAGCTTTTTAAAGGTTTTTTACCGACCTCAACGAGGGCAAAGACTCGGGTAAAAGTTAGTACCTTAGTACATTATAAAACTTGCGTGTGATGTGATGATACATGTTTACAATTTTATTGATTTCGTAAACTTCGTTAACGCAACATTTATTTTCCGGGTCCATTATTTGTAGGAAAACTATTGTAAAATTGTATTGCTAAGTAACATGTGTTGTGGATTAATTATCCTTATTTCATATTTAGTAAGGTTTATTTCAGTGGTTGTGGTTGAATAAAGCCATAATTATTTATACCAACATTTGTAAATGAGGTCATTGGGATTTACTTGTTTTGCGTAATTATTTATATTATTATACAATAAGGTATGCAGCTTTTTGTGTCTTTTATTACGGTACTACTACTCAAACGGTGAATAAAAAAACACCGTCAGGAAACCTACAGGTCCTAAAACCAAAAATGAAATGTGGACATCCAGCACCCTGCACTGGTCCTCGCGGTAATTAGGGACGACACATTCCCACTCACCCCATTCAAAGGGAGGAGACCTGAGTCCCAGTAGTTGGAACCTTACAGTCTGTTTAATTGTTTATATATTAGACCGTGACGGAGTCTTACCCGAGCATTCGTATATTGGTTTCAAAGACGGAGACCACAATGTCATGGTCGAAAGTGACATCTCTGATGACCAGCTTGATGGCGCGGCTGAACTCGGAGAAGTCTCCCAGAACCGCCAACGTGTCCAGGCTGTCCACTAAAGTTAGAGAGAAGCTGAAACATAATACATAATTAGGGCCAAATATTGCAGTATCAATATTCCCGATTTCCTTAAATTTATAATATTTGTGGCAAAATTCCCCTGCTCGGCGACGTTTTGGGTTGCTTAGAAAACTATGTCGAAAATTACGCGTCGTAGGTAATTACAGTGCAAAATGCAAAGAAGGCGTGGTCCAACCGCCCTACCAAACGCCAAAATCAAAATATTTTATTTCACATAAACCTACATGGGCACTTATGAAACGTCAGAAGCTAGGTGCACGGTTCCAATATTGGTCGTTTCCTATGGAGAAGAGCCGGCAAGAAACTCCACGGTTACTCTTTTAAAAATAATTGGCTTTTACAATGTTTTCAAATTACAGTAAGTATGGGAGGGCAGCGTAGGCCTGTCAACAAGTACCAGGTAATATATAAAATAAAAAATGGTCTAAAGTCTACAAGGCCTACAAAGTCCTCGCATTTACAAAATAAGAATCTATCAAAAGGGTAAATAAAATATAAAAACCTACTAAAACCAAGTGATATGATTGCCATTGCAACCACTAATAAAGAGGTGAAAAATTAGAATTGTCTGTATATAATGTCACATAATAAAAAGACTATGTCAAAGAAGTACGTAAAAAATAAACATCGTAATTTGAGAGCTGTTAATAGACATTTGAGGAGCCAGGGAAACCACATGTGCACAGAAGGAATTATTGCCAAACTACCTTGTCTTCAACGTAGTCTTTACTCTTATAATGTGCTTTTTTGATAAGGACACGTTTGATGAGGGTTTTGAACTTGCCATCGCTAAGTTCTGTAACCGGCTTTGGCAACTTGTTATAAAAACGGATGCTGTTTACAAGAAATGACTTGCTAGTTTTAGTTAATCTAAATTTAGGTACCTATCACAATTTAATTTTTACTATGTGTTTTTATATTATCTTCTTCTTTGAAAAGTTCTAAGTTTTTGCGAACATACAAAATACTTTCTAAAATTTAAAGACAAGGCAGAGTTAGTATATCAATTTCTTTAAATTTGTTTCTAAGTGACTCGCGAGGACCCATTTTATAGATTGCGAGGATTGCCCTCTTTTGTAAAATGAAAATTAATCTACGTCAGCTGCCGATCCCCACAGCAGAACACCATAAAACATTATACTGTGGAGATAAGCAAAGTATACTAAACTAGCTGTGGCTATATTTGTCAACTGCCTTACTTTTCTTACAGCATATGCAGCTGAACTTAATCTACCTGAAAGAGCTCTAATGTGTGCACCCCATTGTAATTTTGAATCTAAAGGAAATTCCTAGAAATACAGTAATAGCATCTAGTTCTTTGCCATCAAGTTGCCACGTACCTATAATAGTAGGTACGTGGCTGCAAAATTCCAGTTTTCTTCTAGACAAGTCATCGGAAATAAGTGCGGTCGAGGTTTCTATTGATTTTTCGATTCCACATTACTGATTCTAGAATGTAGGTCAAGCTGTTCAGAGAGTTTTTTTATTTCATATACCTACTTTCATTTTTGCACTCAAGTTTGCAGTTTTGTTTCAAACTTGCCTTGGCTTACATCAATAAAGGCTATATTTTAAATACCAGTCGTTTCTTGTCGATTATACATACAAAATGTAACAGAAAGGATGCGTACGTACCTATAACAAATATGTTGAAGAACAAAATATTTCCGCGTAGTTTCTTATCATCATCTAAAGAATCCAATCCGTGCACAGCATAGCTATTAGCTACTCTTTCCTATACACGTAGAATATCCGCGTTACATAACATTCGACGATAAAACATGTTAATGTTTCAGCAATTAACAATATCAAAACATAATGTAACTGTTTAAAATGTATGTTTTCCTTAAGTGTTTGTTTCACTTTCTATACCTATGTAAACGGTATGTACCCAAACAGCATTAAATTAAATAAGTCATAAATTGTAAAAAGAATGCCTGGAAGAATGCCATTTCTATTACTTTTCTTATCAGGAACATGAAAATATTTAATAATGTTCAACTTGTCAATTACTATTGCAACTACTTTTCTTGGATTCGATTATTGAATATTATTGTCATGGGCTTAACGAAGCTGGCAGGGAGGGGCAGCTGCTTCCCTGGATTGTGATTGCGTAAGAATTTATCACTAATAGGCTATAGGTATAACAATTGCTGACGGGGGTGTATACACCCAAGATGATTGTATAAATATTGCTTACTTTCCCAGTGCGTCATCCATGTCACCCCGACTCGGTGTGATGCCTTTCCAGCGGCCCTTACAGCTGAGCGGCATCAGCTCATCAGCAGGATACGCGTTCTCCATGTATGCATTATATGCATGATAAAACATTTTTCTAGCCTCCTCCCTGAAATAAATACTGCGATTTAATTATGCTCACCGGAATGTTGCGGGATACCAATTTTTTTTCAATATGATGACCATGCAGCCTCGTTAGCCCAATCAAACTATATCGTTCTCCTGCCCTTAAGGCTGATTTAGACATGGTAAGTAACTGACTCCAAACTCGAGACAAGTCAGTGCTGACCCGACATTTACCTAGTAAAAATTTAATTTGGAGTCAGTAGTACTGACTCCAAATTCAGTTTACACTCAGCCTAGTCTAAATCAGCCTTTATTCAATTGCGATCGGCGCAAAATGTCTTCTTGGTCTTCTTCCACATAGAGTGCGTTTCAACAAATAGTTCCTATGTTATAATGTTGGCTCCCCTGTCCTCCGTTAGGAATATATGTGTTTTGTGCCCATGTCTGTCAAGATAGTAGATATGGGAAGACGATTCTGGGGTTTTTTTAAGATTTATAAGGTGTCCGTGTTAGAATCATGCCCAAAACAGGAGTGGTGAAGAATAAGAAGTGGTATAAGTACATTGTTGCCAATATAACAGCATAGGAACTATTTGTTGTAACGCACTACATCTCTATCAGTCGTAATCTCTGTAGTCACCCCTTCTTTCTAGCTATAAGTATCACTACAGAATACTTAATGTATCACCTTTCACAAAACTCATCCGCCAATTCTTTGGTCTTCCTCTACTCTTAAGAGCCTATACTACCTCAAATGGCTTAGCGTGATCCTACATTCTGTCGAAAATACTGCACCATTAATTTTAAAATAAATATATGGTAAAGTTGAGGATTAATGCTAAGTCTTATGTTAGACGAAAACACGATTCCATAAAAGGGTCTCGCCGGGTTTCCATATGAAATCTGCACTGACGGCTTTTTTGACATCGGTGCCTTTAATATGTTGCTAGTAGTTTAAAATAATTTTTGGCTAATTATCAAACCCCTAACTCCATTCGTTTTTGGAAAATGAGGGTTGCAACCCCTAACTTCAAAATTATTTTTCTACGAAACTATGATAGATATTCGCATGAAACCAACGCGACATGAAAGCTCTTAATTAGCGTTACATTACATATTTTTTTTATAATTTTTTAAATAACTATAGGCTGCAAAAAAAGTATTGAAAAAAATAGGGGTGGTTTTTAGTAGTTATTTCTTGAGGTACCACCGACCAAAAAAAACCGTATAATCAGTACGTATCCAACTACAATATGTAATAATTACATAGATGTGAGATAGGTGGAACATATTCAAAAAAATAAAAATTTTATGTAAGTGGACACATATTGAATTCTAGCTAATTCAATAAAAGTCACTTAAATCAAAATTAAAACAGCATTTTCCATGAAATAATAATCTTTTATTTTCCATATAAAAATATTGAAATAATTTAATCTTCGTCACTATTTTCTTCTATAGTTGCAGTGATATTTGTAACATCAAATATATGTGTTAATATTTCACCGGGCTTGATGATCTTCGATTTGTAACGGCCATGTGACAAATAATAAATTATTGATGCTACATGTGAGCAACAACCTATAGTCCTATTTCCATTAGCACAATCACAGGTGTATCTCTTTATGCCCTTATAGTTTATTCATATTTGGTTCGTATTCAATAAAACATTGATATGTCTTGCTATTGATGTGTCGAGAACAAACTTTCATCCTTATTATATAATCATTTTCTTTTAAGTATTCAATATTAATATTGTTGTCACTATCCAGCAGCTCAGCGAGGTAACATACCGCTTGTGACACTTGATATGTTCCTGTAAAGAGTATTTTGAGGTCTTTTTCGGTTAATTCTGGAAAATCTATGAGGCAAGTAGAAGACAGTGTTGTAAAAAGTTTTTTGCGACGATTTATTTATTATTATAAAAGATTGTAAAGGCGTTTATTAATCATGATACGACATTGAAAAAATCTAAACAGACGTCAGGTTAGATCAAGTTTAAGTAACAAAATGATATTTTTATTTTTTTGAATATGTTCCACCTATCTCACATCTATGTAATTATAACATATTATAGTTGGATACGTACTGATTACACGGTATTTTTTTGGTCGGTGTACCTCAAGAAATAGCTACTAAAAACTACCCCTATCTTTTTCAATATTTTTTTTGCAGACCTATAGTAATTTAAAAAATTATAAAAAAAAAAATGTAATGTAAAGCTAATTAAGAGCTTTCATGTCGCGTTGGTTTCATGCGAATATCTATCATAGTTTCGTAGAAAAATAATTTTGAAGTTAGGGGTTGCAACCCTCATTTTCCAAAAACGAATGGAGTTAGGGGTTTGATAATTGGCCAAAAATTATTTTAAACTACTAGCAACATATTAAAGGCACCAATGTCAAAAAAGACGCCAGTGCAGATTTCATATGGGAACCCGGCGAGACCCTTTTCTCGATAGAAAAAAAATCCAAAGTTGCCTCTAACCCGAACAATAAACCGCTGGTATTCAAAAAATACTTCAAATTAGATCATGAAACTTTGCATACTAACTGAACATACTTTAAAGCAGGTCTTATGTTATTTATTTTTTTATAATTGCCATTATTTTCACTGTAAAAAGCAAATACCTAAACTATTGGCGCTGCCTGCCGCCCAGCACCGCGCTCTGTCTCGTTCTCACTCAGTCCGCGAGCAGTATCGTATGAGCGAGATAAAGAGTGAATTTTAGCTGAGGTTGTATAGGCTCTTAAAACCAAATCGGACACAAAGTTCCGAACAAAATAACTGATTTTCCTATTTTCTCTAAAGAAAATAAATTAATTTTTAAGGAACCAGTCTCAAAAACCTTTTGTATTTATGTTGTCGTACCATATTTGATGTTGGTAGCTATTAATTCATTTCTTCAAAACACAATAGAAAACAAAAAGTTTTAAGAGGAATATGATGGCCACCATGCCACTACTGAAAAATTATGTTCTTATACTTACTTTACAAACTATATCATTAATATAATAATAACGTTTTATTTTAGTAAAAGACAAGGCATTGCTTGTTTACTTTTATGATTGTCGTTATACATAGTTACATGTTTGATCAGCAGGCTACAATGTTGTGAAAGTAATTTTAAATTATAAGTAATTTTAAGTAAACTTGCTGATCCCTGAGACTTCATAAATCATACAGCCTTGATATAAATTTTATACCTACTGTGATTTTCTCCCGAGAGATTGAAATTTTCTTACATTTTTTGCAGTTTGCAGTCAGTTATCAGGGTTATTTTATTGTATGTTGACCAAAATATGATCGCGACAGTAACGAATATGTTTTATGCGTTAAAACAGGCCACTCGGTGGCTCGCCGGCCTTGGGTTGGGCAACCACATCAAAATCCTTGAAGTTTAGAAGATTTAAGTAGTCAGACAGACAGATACGAAAAGCGACGTTCTTTTATAATTAATATTAATATGTTAGATTAGACCAGAGAATTTTCTATAAACAATAAATCCAGAAGTTCGCACATATACACAGAAGACTTACTATTAATGGATCAGTCAAATTAAGAAAAATAATCTAACAATTCATTTTTTTATAAAAAAATATCATTTCTTATCAAAACAAACGTATCCATGGTCATTATGTAGATAAAATCATGAAGTAGTTATGATATGACTATCACGATGTTTGTTATTACCAAATTAAGTGCCTGGTCATTCCAGTGTTATGTGATAGACTACACAGCCATATACATTAATTTATTATCTTAGTTGCAACTGCAGCATTAATTTTTTTTTTACTGTGTATGGAGATGTTTTGGAGACTGCCTCATTGGTCTAGTTGCATGGTACTAAAACATAACTAGCGAAATGTCAGTGTACTATAGTTACATCTCTGTGCTAGCCCTTCGGAAGATTACAGGCGTGATGTTATGTATCGGTTTTAGTACAACTTACAAAGATCTTCTGATTGACTAGTTGAAGATCTTTGATCATTAAAAATATTCAAATACATAAGCAGTATTAACTGTAGGCCGTACTGTGCCCAGAATCAATCATTTAGAAAGCCAAGTCAATGTAAACAAGGTTTTGTTTACGTCAATGTAATAAAGGTTTATGAGGTACAATGGCTATTAATTAAACAACAATCAATAGTTTGTTTTGCAATCCTTGACATATTTTCTTATGGATGTCATGGGTAGTTTACTGAAAAATGGAAAACAAAAAAGGACCATGTCAACATGTAGCGAACTAGTATTGTACATCAAATACATTTATTTATCAATTTTGGCATAACTGGCGCTTGCACCACTTCTGTAGTATCAGAGGAATGCAAATGTTTTGGGCTTAAAAGTATATTGACGCTGCTGTTTGCAACTTTATTTGCGTGTAATTCCGATAAAAACAAACAAAGCATCACCAATGAACATGATTGTGAATAATCATTAATATAATAATGCTTTTACATTACCTTTCACCAATCGAGTTTACAAATTATCATCATCTAATCTTCCTGCAACACATTTTCTTCCTCCGCTCCCCCCTGTCAACCATCACGCTATCAATCACTCCCTTCTCTTTCATAGCAATCCTCTCACAATCTATCCATCTTTTCTTTGACCTTCCAGTCCCTCTCCAGCCATCAAAATTTATATTCATCACCCTTTTAGTCACATGCGTTTCCTCCTTCCTCATCACATGCCCATACCAAGCCATACAATTTCCTTTCAACTAATTGTGATTATAAATTATCATCCTGATATCATATTTCACCAATCACCCACAAGATACACATATAACCATTCCCAACAGTTTCTAACGAATTTGGTAAACATCCCCGTGACCCCTGCTTTATATCCTACTGCATACAATGGAAAGGTCAAGCTCAATATCCAACTACTTTCTTGATCAATCAAAATAATCTTACTAATGCTTTGATTATAAATGCGAAAGTATGTTTGTTTCCTTTTCATGCCTAATTCACTGAACCAATCATCATGAAATTTTGCACATACATTGTCAGGGGTATAGAAAAGGACATAGAGAACCATTCAGCTGGAAAAAAATTCTGTTCCCGAGGAAAATAACAATAACTTCCGACGGTCACAATTGCTTTAGGATGCTAGATGGCGCTATGTGTCTTTCGAATGATGATTGAAATATAACCCAACTTTCTGAGCAGTATTCTAACAAAAAGTACTAGGCTTGCATGAATTCACGATAGTATTCCAATCACTAGTATTAAGCTTTATAGGATTATAGGATTTGGATGAAAGGCACACAGTTTATTATAACCTGGATTAACACATAGGACACTTTTTATCCCGGTTATATGTTAAATAGCCTATAACCTTGATCAAGAATTGGGTTTTCATATGCAACAGGCATATTTGAAACCTGACTGGTAGTTCTAAGGTATTAGCCCATTCAAACAAAGAAAAAACTCTTCAGCTTAATTATATTAGTATACTAGCAGCACCCCGCAGTTTCACCCGCATAAGATTCCCATGGGAATATCGGGATAAAAACTATCCTATGTCCTTTCCTGGGACTCAAACTATCTCTATACCAAATTTCATCTAAATCGGTTCAGCGGTTTAAGCATGAAGAGGTAACAGACAGACACACTTTTGCATTTATAATAATATAAGTATTGATGTAGATAGGTAAGCAATAAATTATATGGGCTGGTGTCCCCAACTGCATGCAGACACGGTCGCAGCCCGAGATTTTGGGGGGGGTCACCATGGGTGCCGAGGAATATTAATAAGGGAGGTATATCTTCGTTGGTCTAGTGGTTGCAAGCTCTACTGCTGACCATGACATCCTGGGTTCAATTCCTAGGTCGAGTAAAGTGATATTAGGTTTTTCCATCAGAAATTTCTCAGATGCAGCCTGGAGTCTTTGTAGGATTTGTGTCTAGTTGGTGGCAGGAAGCTCACCCCTCTATGACATGGGACTTAAACATAACTGGCAAAATAGGGGTGTAAGTACTATATGAAGGTACAAGGCTTTAAATACCAAGATAAATCTTGTATGTGTAAAGCAGCCTTTCCCTTGGTTTCCAACTGTCGATTGAAATGTAGCTTTTGTCAACTGTCACGCAAAATGATCTGAAGGCCAATTCGCGTAATTTAAAACGTTCAAAATCTAGTCGCATTCTCATCTCGGCGACAAAGAAATGTCAAAAACTTGTCAAAATGTAGGGAAATTCAAGGTTTTTTTGACAGATTGAGACTGAGATTAGACTGTGAACGTTCTTAAAATAACGAGAATTGCCCCTCTGATAAGCTATTGTCATTTCAGTCAACTTTGTTTGATATGAAACTTCACAGATTGTAAGTTTGTTTACAGAAAATTGATGTCAGGGTATCAGCATACGAATTTCACAAAACGGAGTAGCACAAACCAAAAGTTAAAGCAGCCTGTAACTTTGCTCCATGTACAAATCTAATTAGTTTGTTTTTTGACAAATATTGTGAAACAATGTTTCGTGTAAATTTTTGCCTATTTCACTAACATTAATACATTAGTGTTAGTTTCACTAACATTAATACGTTAATATTAGTGAAACAGGCAAAAATTTGCCATCATTATCTGCATCTAATTTGCTGGCTGCATATTCTCAAGATCTAACACCTTTCAAAACATCATAAACCTCAAAGAATTTTTTATTACAACTGACAAAGAAAATGTATAAACTGTTAACCCACTACAGTATTCAAAATATTATTCATGTTATTCATATTGTTCGAGATTTGTTTGATCTTTTATGCATAACTTTCTAATATTCGTCCTCGAAAATTGAAATATTAAGATTTCTACAAACTGTAATGAAATGAATCTACTTATTTACAGTTGTTTAGCTCAATCAGCTCAAGTATGTTATTTTGATAATTTACCTTAAACTCTGCCGTTCTGCTTTTGACATACGTGATGCAGCTTCTTCTTCGGTTTTTACACATATTATTGCTAAAATAAAGACTAATAAAACACGATATGCCATTATCACCATAATCACAATATTTTCGAATGACTAGTACTCTTACTTACAAATAAACTAAATAACAATCAGTACACGAGAAAAAGTAAAATTAAATTGTTCAGAAACCACTGTGACTGTAATTATTTAAGGGACTAAAACTTCTAAGAGGAGAAGTCTTATCAGTTTTTTTATGAGCTGTACCTACTACTACCTAAAAACTAGCAGTACACCACTCAGTACACCTACTAATCGTCCATGACAGTTGTCAAATTGTCAATGTTGTCAAGTAAGTCTGTATGTGCGTGGATAAAGTGTAGTCCAGATCGGCTGTTCATATTTTTAGCATTTTGAGAAGACACATCCTCAAAAAAAAAAATTAGAATCTATTCTTCTGAGCTCCCATTAAATTTCTGAGACCTTCATTGCGTTCATAAAACCTTACCAACATTGTAAATCAATATTCCTCAATAAAGAAACATACAATATTGCAAATGTTTGCAAACGGATTAAAGTAAAAAATAAATTTATTGTATATCTTTGGTAGATCAGCGATTTGGTAATTGCGTAATACAATATTTTTTTGGTTTACCACATTTAATTTCTTGACACACATCAAAGTAAAAAATATGTTTGAATATTTCTACTTTATTCACTACTCGTTTATATGGAACGCAATTTGTCTTTTTAGAAGACCACGTAACCATACTGAAAATATCAAAAATATGTTGATGTTATTCTTAGATCAAACAATAGCTAGGTCGTCTCTTTACACTGGACTGGTTACAGGCCCAGCTGGAAATCAGGTTTTGCCTTGTTTTATCTCGCCCAAAACGCAACTGAAGGGACAAGAAACCTTCAACCGGGCTCTGTGCATATGAAACCAGCATAGAGGTACAATTTGGAAACAAACTAAAGCGATGCAGTCAATCTTCTTCCTGATGGACTGACTGAAGCTGGAAACATGTTTTGAGGCAAGGTTCCATTTGTGACACAGCCATTTGAGCCATTCACTGCCTACCGCCTATGAAATTGAAATGAAAAGTTGATTAAAATTTTGCTATTTTTTAACCGGTAAAGGAATATCAATAAGTTTTTGTTTAAAAAAATATGAATAATATGTTTCAAAACTTGTATACACTTAGATTTCGCAATCGCTTTCAAAATGTGTATACGAACGCGAAGAAATCGCGAATGATTCGCTGCGTCTTAGTCTGTACTACGGTGAGTACCTAGCTAATCGCCGTCGACTTAAATCGCTGCGTGTGTACCGAGCATTGCAGATATTACAAAATAATGATTGGGGCCTGTTACACTAGGAATACGGGATAATAATATTCTTTCATATCACATCGATGGCCAATAGTTTGGCCTAAAATTCAGTTACGCAAACTGGTATCCAGCCCCCTAATTCACAAACACTCGATATGCTTCCGTATCGTATCGAACATTAACATTGTTATCTTAGGAGTCTTCTCAATGCTGTTCACAAGTCCAAAACCTGAAAATTTTGTCAGTAAATCAAATAGACGCCCGCTATTCTTCCAACAGCTATTTGCTGTTGAGGGGAAGTCAAATCAGGTTATCGAAATGTCAGGTTTTCGATACGATAGCCTGTCGTATGGTTGTGAATCCGGGCTCTGATATGACTAGTCTGGGACTTTGGATAGTGCTCGATGCTCCATCTTTGATAGCCAAGCGTGTGGTACCACCTTTATACTTTCTTTCGAAATGTAGTTCTACGCAATTTGTGCAGAGTACGCCACTGGTGAAGTCACGTGATTGACTCGTCGCCGCCATATTGCATTTGTACGGTGGTGAGGGATCATTTACTAATGCCCAATTTGTAATTTTATAAATGCTTAAAATAATTAAGTACTCAGAACTGTTGGTGTCTGTTTATTCCTGAGTTTGTTTTATGTTTTAAGTTTGGTTTCAATTCATATAAAGTGTGTAGTGTACAAATAATTATAAAAAATTGTTCTGGGTTCCACCATTGAAATAACCAAGTAGTGACCGAGTACCAGAAAAGGTTCACCGACAGCGCATTGCAGACTGGACCAGGTAACGCAAAAAATAATTATATTTGGAAACGCAGCATCTAGGCACCATAATTTAATGTTTTTGTTGATATTTTTAAGCTTTTATTGAATACCGGCATCAGTTGTTTACTTCAAAACGTTACTTTATGTGTAGAAAAGTTTTCATAAATGAATGAAATGCACTTTTTATTTGTATCAATAACACAGAATTAAGATAATTGTGGTTATTCAGTGGTTTAAAATTATATTTTTGTATTTGGAGCGAAAGTTCCGAGTGTACCTACGCTGACAACAAGATATTGTGTGTACATCAACAGTATTTGTAAAGGTCTTTGAAAATATAACTGCTTTTCAGCCTTGCTGTGATTTGAAGATATGTGACCTTTATAATCTTTGTGCATTATGTACACGTAGCTTTAGACAGCTATACCATGGAACGGCGCCATTTTGATTGCTAGCGCCTTGCCAGGGGGGGAGAAGGGCGGGTAGGAGGGGCGCCACTCACTATATAAAATGTGACGCTCAGACACTTGGTGTCTCTCTCTCATGATCATCACAAAAATACTCCTCTATGTTGATTGGTACAACTTTTACATGATTATTCCCAATATTGTTGATACAACCCCTAAAACAAAACAAACAACCTCATGTTGAATGTTGTTTTGATTTGACAGGTGTTTTCACATGGAATGTAGATTCATATCAACATGAATGGCAAAGTAAATGGAACTATGGAAAATCCAATTGATACTTCTGCCCCAAATCCACCTGACAGTTTGCAAAATGAAAAGGAAGCTGCCTCAGAAGGCTGTGAGAATCCAACTAATCTCAGTGAAAATAGCAATCACACTGAGGACAGTAATCACTTAGACAGTGAAAGTAGTCCAGGAGGTACGGCTCACAGTACTGCTGAGGATTTGGAAAATGATATTAGTAATGGCAGTGACAGTCAAGAACATCGCATAGAATTGTCAACTGAAGACACAGAGCTACCTGATAATGAAAACAGCAACATAATATTTTTGGAAAATAACTGTGGCAACAGTAATGAATCATACCCAGAGTCTATGACTGGTTGCCAGGTTAAATCTGATGCTAATGATGAAACACTGCACAAGATCATGGTTGAAAAGAATCAAGAAGCAGAAAAAGCAAGGGCACTTGGTAAAGGTACCACTACCATTACCCGCATCACTGAGATCACCCAGGAAGAGGTATGTATTGATATTTTGTCAAATAAAATCACCTTTTCATTTATATTTTCAATTAAATTAAACTTCATTTATTAGGATTTCTTTAGGTAAATATTTATAACTTTAATCAGTGGAGTGCATTGCATATAGGTATATAAGCAGTGCCTACCTCGATATATCAAGTATATCAACATAAGCCTGTCAATTACATTTTAGTGTGTGTGCCCCACAATTAAGAAACACTATCATACCTAACAAAAAACAAAATCGTCATACAAACACGCGCGCCAGTAGGCAGTCGCCGCACGGCCTACTCAGCTCCCGTACTATTCGCACATTGTCATTGGTCTTTACTTGTTCAAGTTAATACGACAAAATTAAAAATACGTACGTCTCACGCGTAATACCATGACGTTCGACCTTCGCAATTTAACACCCTTAAGTAGGCATGCCTACTGAAATAACCACACTTTTGACCTCCCTTTTTTCTGATTAGTGACCGCGTTTGCCTAGACTAGACCCGGCCTAGTGCCTACCTATTCTCAAAACCAATGCATGCCACTGACTGTAATATATTGTCAAAAAATTCCATAATTCAATCTATTAAACCAAAGTGTAGCCCACTTCTGGATACTGCCTGTTTGCAAATCTGTTATCTGATTATTGAAGGAGTAGGAACATGTTTTGGTTAGTTAAAAGAATCCTTTGTTCAACTGTTTTAGTTAATGAAAACACACTATCTATGAAATAAGAAATTATTAAAAAGGCAGAACATGCCTTGTTAAATCTGGATGTACCTAGGTACACCTCTTTTTACCCCTTCAGGGAATGCTATGTTATCTACTTCTATGTACATCTATCTATCTATCTAATCTATATCTATCTTCTATTCTATACATATAATAAATCTGTAGACGAGGCGTTTCTGTACTTTGAAAATATTTCCAAAACAAATAGTTGGGGTGTTAAAGGATAACCAACAGATGCCATTTCATAAACTTTTGGAATTTTTGTCTGTTAGTCGGTTGTCTGTTTGGATGTGACAGATTATTTGAACAGGTTCAACATTAAAAGTACCAAACCGATATGGTTAATTTTTAAACTCAAATATGGTGTAGAACTCGGAGAAGTTATTAGTTTTTGTATCATCGCAATCGCTTCACTCTCAAAAGATATAATCAATTTAAAGAAGAACAACTTCTTATTAAGTTTTTTGGAAACACGTAACGACATCTATTGGCGCAATATATTACCTACTAACGAAAACATATTATTATTGTGATATAAATAACATTAATTATGTGAATAATCACATCCTATTAGGCTTACCTTTAAGACGAAATAACACAGATACGCATGTCTGTGTTATTTTAAAAAGTAATGATAATGATTATAATGTTAGAAAAATCGCTTGCCATTGATTAACTAGTGGCGCCTGTGGCGCTAAAAGAATTTCAAATAAAAAGTGAGGATAATGTAAGATAATAATAATAAACAATAATATATCCTTAATTAACAAAAAGAACAAAATTAAAACCTAACTTAACTAAAACTATACAAAAACTAAAATATAGCGTCGAAAAATTCATCCGCATCGCTGTCGACTGGTAATGTACCCAAGAGACTGGCGGCATTACCACGTTGTATGGCAATGTTTAATCTTTGGCCAAGGTAAAACCCAGCCCTTGGGTCACGGGAAGTGTCAAATTTCCTTAAAAATACCATGAGCACTCGGACCCCACGGCCCGAGGGTTTCAACCCCAAACGGCTCGAAACTATAATTTCCGATAAGGTTATTATATTTTCGCCGCTTGAGGTTTTCCGCAGCCGCAGCAGCAGCGCCAGCATAGCATGCCGATCCAGGAAGGTGGGATGGCGCAAGAGTATCGACACAAGTTGCGTCATACACTAAAGGCCTACCCACCTTCCAAGGAAATAGAGACATACCGTCCGGTCTCTTGCCATCGTCGCGTACCAAGCCATTGGGTTCTAATACAGCTGGAACGCCGACGGTAACAAGAGCTCGTCGGATGATGTCATTAATATTGCGTGGCGCGCTAAGCGACCCGCACTTCGGCTCCAAGACAGGCCGTGGTGTCCGAGGCTGTTGACATCTTCGCCACAGTGACAGCGATGAGGGGAACAGCAAGGAGTACCTATTCGCAGGGAAGCAGCGAGGCGAAAAGTAGTGTCGTCGAACAAAGTGCCTATGTTCGACGAAGGTAGCTAGAGTCACGACTCCCATCTACCCACAGCCAGCAGGCGCGCACGTTCCGCAGAAGTAGCAGACGACTTCAGACGAGTCAAGTAAATTGTTCTGTACTACTCTGCAGAGCGGCTCATCCCACCGTCTCTGGGATGATGGATTGTCGGGTGGATCTGTATTCGGGCAAGCGAGTCTCCAGGCATCCATAGCCTCGGTGAAACACGGCACATCAGAATTAATCAGTGTGGAGGCTAGGATTTTTCTGATTAATTTATCAGTGCCTTGGACCGAGGATATGAAAACCGGTAAACTAATACTAGAAATTTTGCGGATAATAATAATACTAGTTATGCATTCCCGGTGTTCCTGGTATCCCGGGAATTATTACAGAAAAAATATTTTAAGAAGCTGCTCCCATACTTTCATAGTTAAAAATTCACTTTAGGTAAATATGCATCCAAATTTTAATATCCGATCTCTAGATATTACTTTAGATAAAATGGTGGTATTATTTTACAAGTTAGTATTCTAAAACCGAGGCAAAATAAAATGGCCATATGGCTGTTTGGTCAAATAATTAGCCTCAAGCAGGCGCTTTCATTTTTATTTATTTTCAAAAATCGAAGTGACACTTCGTCGCATTGTCATTATGAACCATGAAGACGCAGTGACTGCTGTCGAAAGGGCTGTGGTAGAGAACCCCAGGTAAGGAAAGCAACATGCAAGATCGGAAGATTCTTCCTTTTCAATGAACACATTATTGTTTTCCGACATCCACGCGAACGAAGTCGCGGGCACAGCTACTAGTTATTAATAAGTTGTGAAATGCTAAATTTAAGCTAAATACAGTCTGTGTGTTCAAGGACAATTTTAAGTAACAACACTACAGGGTGGCAGGGATGTCGACACATAACCTGTTACCATAGATTCAGTACATGATTCTGAACCCCCCCAAGTATACATTTGTATATCCTTATAAACTTTTCTTTGAGACTATAAATACCTCTAGAACCAGATAAGTTGTCCTCAAGTTATAAATACATGAACAGATCCTGAGAAATTACGCATTATAATTATAACATCATAGATGTAAGCATTAATAAATTTTCTTCAATGGTTTGCTCATTTTCAAACAAATTCTCCAAACCTGTTACCAATCAACAAACAAGGAGTATCCTAAGGCGCCTTCAAATTAGCCGCAAACAATCACGCGACAGCAGCGCAGTTGCAGCGCTGAAATCGCGAGTTTCTACTTGCTGGCGATTTCAAAATCCCACGTCCACACACAGATTTTGTCGTTTGCGATTTCAGAATCTGTGTGTGTACAGACGCCAGCACATCAACCTACTACAATCTGTCAAATTTCTTTAATAGATTTTCAACTTTATTACTAAAACATAAGGTTCAAAGTTGATTGGGGAAATCTGACAGTTTCGGGTAGGTTGATGTGCTGGCGTCTGTACGTAAGATTTGTAAATCGCCAGCGACTTAAGTCGCTGCGTGTGTACCTAGCATTACTCGTACCTGCGCAGTTAGTGTTCCATACCATATTAAATTTTTGTTGTAGGTACTGGTAGGGCTTGAATTAACATTAACAATTAATTTCGGAGCAATCGTCATTCTACAATTATTGATGTCAGTCATTTTAAACCAGCACTTTGAGCGTGATTTAGACTGGGAGCTGACTACAGTCTACAATATAGTTGGGAAAAGGCTAGGTAGAAGATGACGAGTTTTCCCAATATAGTTGAGAAAAGGCTGGGCAGATGATTTTGAGATTTGAGCGCGAATTCCGGTAGTCATTTGGATACCTGTATGCGGCTTACAGTATGTTTGTTGAATTAATTAAATAATAGGAATTGTAATAGTGATTGCTTATTGTATTAAATCGATTTATATTAAGTGTAAAATAAATTTACATGAGTATAAAGTTTACATGACTACAATCAGTATTACCATATTTTTTACGAAGTGTCTGCTGGATCCTGTCGTATTTGCCCGTGAATTAATAATACGACTTTAATTGGCCGTCCTATTAGGGAGCGTTTCCATTGGCGGTGGAAAGTGAGCAGGAGCTCCTTATCCGCCAGCAGGAGGGTGCCAAAAGATCTCTGGCCGTCATACGGTGTGGCCTGCAGGTGTGCAAGTGCAGCGAGACGTGTTCCGCGCGTGCCTCTCTATACTAACTACTGACGTAGAGTGGCGGGCACCCCGGGCAAAGGTAGTTGATGAACACTGTGTGGTTTAAGTCAGTAAGAGTCTGACAAACTCCCCCAAAGGGGAAGGACATCATGAAGATTTCCACACACAAAAAATAAAAAAGTTTGCGGTTTCGCTGTGTGTCGGAAACGAGACAGGAGGCGTGGTGAGAAGACGTGCAGGTATCGACCAATCACATTTGTTGAAGTACGTATTGCGTCTTTTGTCTCGTCTGAGATTGATCAATTCCTGCATGTCTCCGCTTCGCTCGTCGCCGCCTATTAAAGTTGTATTATTAATAAACTGGTAAAATCTTGATCTCATTAAATTCAGCAAAATTCAAAACATGCGTTTTTGGGACACCCTTTATAATAGAATTTCATACTACTTAATAAAACGGCGTCTCCTTAAACTGACGTTTTACAATTTATGTAGATCACAGGTTATCATACCTATTGCGCACAACTTCAATATAGTAAAGGCTGATTTAGACAGGGTAAGTAGCTGACTCCAAAATCGAGACAAGTCAGTGCTGACCCGATATTTACCTAGCGTAAACTGATTTGGAGAGAATCAGTAATTCGCGTGTATTTCGTACTTTCATATAAAAATTTCTAAAATGTATGATTATGATCTTTATAATTTATTTAGATAAATAGGGCCAATTTTTCAGTTTATAGATCAAAGGAATCAGATTTTTCAAATAAACTGTATCCCGGCTTTTCACCCCCACAGGGGCGGAATTTTGAAAAATCGTTTAGGGTGTCTTCATAACTAAAGACTCAAACATTATTTATACCAATTTTTGAGTTAATCAAGCCACGCAGTAAAATCCTCCCCTGTAAAATTAACTACCCCTTTTCAGATCTTATAAAAAAACCTGATACACGTTATTCTTTATTTTTGGTCTTAAGTATAAATACTGAGTTTCGAGTTAATCCGACCGCGCGTTCAAATTCTTCCATACTAATTTTGGCACCCCCCAATCCACCTTTAGGGGGTAGTTTAGAAAAATAAAAAAATGCCAAACTTCATAATTTACTTAAATAAGTATTTGTGCCAAGTTTCAAGTTTATTAATTCAAGGATTAAGATTTTTCAAACAAATATATTCGTGCCAATATATTCGTGCCAAGTTTCAAGTTTATTAACTCAAGGAATAATATGTTTCAAACAAATAAAATCCCCCCTTTTCACCCCCTTAAAGGTTGAATTTTCAAAAACCCTTTCTTAGTGCTCCCCTACATTATAAAAGGAAGCCGTGTGTAAAATTTCACATTCCTAGTCCCAGTAGTTTCGGCAGTGCGTTGATAAATGTCAGTCAGTCAGTCAGTTTCTCCTTTTATGTACATAGATTATTTTTTTGATGTAGGTACTTATTAAGATCCTAATAATAGCGAAGAAAGCATCAAAAAATCATAACGCAATAATATTAATATCGCCTTAACGACCCCCTATATCGATACCTTAATCCGCAAACCAGCCAACTCCATTTTTGTCAAAAAAAATATTATGATGTCGTTTTTTAGTCAAAATGAAAACTAGAAAGTTTTAAGTGTCTCCTATAAACTATAGCAAAATGGAGTTGACTGGTTTGCGGATTAAGGTATCGATATTTTTTTTTAACTTACCCCTCTGTATGCCTCTCGTGCAGTGCCCTCAAGTGGCGTTATTATCGCCGTAATTTAATGAATAGAATAGGTAAAACGAAAAGTGCTAAATACGTCATGTAGTTTAAATATCTGTAACAGTAAGAGAATACGCTATACATACCTCAAACTTTTGTTGCAATCATCAGGTCTCATAAATTAATAAATGTGATTCTTACATTAGTATTTTTTTCAGAATTCTGAGATTGATTCCGATGTTGAATCTTCAGACGACGATATTTTCGAAGGGGAACTCAGGGGAGTAGATACATTAAGTATCAATTCAGACAGTGATCCAGAAGTAGCAGACGACCAATCACAAGAAGGCACCATAAAAATAAAAGATAGTAATATAGTAATATTAGAAAATGAAGATGGGTCTCTCAGTCACAATGGAAATTCCCATGATTCTCCCAGTCCAGAAGTTCAAGAAATTGTAAGTGATAATGATGACTGTGTAGTGGCCGAAGAAAATGAAAAAGCTAATAGTGATAACAAAGTACAATTGCGCCGTAGCAGTAGAGCAATAAAGCGCAAAAGATATAACGACGATATGGAAAATGGTGGTCGTGACTCCGATATAGAAGTTGCATCAGTAGCATTTCAACGTAAAAACAAGCCAATTGTTATTAATGACACTAAAGCTTTAGTTGAAATGGCAGCTAGACAGATGAAATCCAATCAGAACCATACCCAGAAAAAGGAGCCTACGGTTGTTATCATAAACACCAATAAATTGTCTTCTGAAAAATCTGCAGTTTCAAACAAACCTGCTGGGCTGCCAATAAGCTCTAGTTTAAGTGCACAAAGTCTATATCAAAGCATTGTAGCTCGTGGGACAACAGTCACGCCAGTCAGCAGCAAGTCGAATGCGGCCACTCAGAGCTCGACACAAGCTGGCCAGCCTTCTATACTACCTTCATTAACAGATGATATGTTTGTAGTTGAAGCTCCTTCGTTTATAGTGCCCTATGTTTACGAGAAACCTTCAGTTAAGCCCTTCAGGGAGTTTGTTGACCTGCTGGGTAAAGAGCTGGATGAACAGAAAGCCAAAGAAGAAAAAGAGTTACAAGAAAAAGAAAAAAAAGAGAAAGAAAAAAAAGAAAAGGAAAAGCAGGAGAAAAAAGAAAAAGGCGAAGATGTAGAGTCTGAAGACGAAGAGCAACCGGCACCGCCTGCGACCGCGGGCGACGTGGAGCAGGGCGAAGAAGTGGACGATAAGAAAAAGAAAAAAAAAGGTAAACTTTCCTATATTTCACATCATGATAGTGTCGATAAGCGCATTGATCGAGAATTGCTTTCTCTTACCAACAGGTAAAGCAAGACCATTTAACTAAAACCAGCTAGTTACATTATACTCAATTTCAAGCCTGTGGAGGCTGGAAACAATGTTGCGTAAAAATTGCGAAACATTTGATGTTGTAAAATGTTCTTTTGTTTTTTACCATCAATACGGAAAATGATAAGCATGTTGTCAGCAGCACTGGCAAGTAACGTTTGTTTCCCGCATCACAGTAATATGTTGCTGAAATAATGTTGTGCAACTTTGTTTCCGGTATATTATTCCTAATCCATAAAAAGTACTCCATTTTTTTCTTTCATTCTTGTTTTATTTAGAAGAATAGGATTTTCACAAAAATATTTCCCGTAATGTTAAAGTTAGTCTACCTAATATTAAAGTTAGTTCACCACGAAAGTAATAGGTTTTCTTTAGCTCAGTACTGCCACTGATTACTGCAAATTCAGATGCCACTACTAATATAAGAGGATGATGTGCTTGTAGCCATCTTGTTTTATTATAATATAACATTGATAAATATTTTAGAGAAAAAGAAACGTGGCGCTGAAGAAGACGATGTATCTTGGGATGGTTCAACCAGTACAGATTCAGAGGATGAAATCCTGATGAGTGATGAAGAAAACAAGACTATTATTATTAAAGATAAAGTTGACTCTATGGAAGAGATAAAAGATGTTACAGCCTTAACTGTAGATAAGGTGGTGTCTACAACCAAATCAGATAATTATTTTGACTGTTCTCTTGGAAAGTTTTTTATTAATATTGGTTTAAGTCTTGTGCAGGAATATGTACAAAGTGATTTATTAAAACAACAGACCCGAAAATTAAATAGGGAAAAGAAATCGGGAAATAGTACGAAAAGTACTGAAACTTCTATTGCTTCGCTCATAAAAAATATTGAATTCAGCAAAGAAAATAATGCACCATATTCATTTCCTCAGAAGAAATGCGAATTTTGTAGCTTTAAGACAGAATCTAACTTGGCAATGGCTCATCACTTGGAGACACCACATATGAAGAATAATGTTTATAAATGTAATTTCTGTGCGTTTGAAATACGAAGCCCTCATGATATATTATACCACATGGAAGCTGAGCATAATATCAGAGGCAAGTTAGAGAGAGCTCCTGCGTATCACCAGTGCGCCAACTGTCTCTTCGAGGACAACGGAAAGGGTAAATTGGCACGCCACCTCATACCTTGTGCCAAGAAATTTAAACCTGAAACAAATTTGGCTCCAGCTCTTGAATGGGAGCCTCCAGCTAAAATACCAAAGGTAAATGCATGAAAAATGATTGTTGTGATGTTTTCAGTAAAATATGTTTACAGTCTAAATAACGAATATACTCTCATTTTCAGATAACTAGATCCCGCAATAATATGATGGGTTCTTATCAAAACACATTCAGTCGAAATAGTATTGTCAGTACCAGTCAGGGTCGGCAGTCTACGAGCGTGTCGAGCATAATGCCGGGTGCCAGTTCCTCATACCGGCCGCGGGGCCGCACCGCCATGTCCGTGCCGGCGCGCGCCATGCCTGTACACGGTGTGCCGATCTTACGCGGTGGTGTCATGGTCAGACACAATGCACCCGTCCTCTTGTCCTCCAACTATCCAGTTGCAGTGAGTACAACCCTTTATAGCAGGCTAAAATACTACTGGGAATTTTCCAATAAATTAAATCATTTTTTTTATTTTCCATGAAAAATAATCGTTTTGCTCTTGATTTCAGAATAACGCAAAGCCAAAATCGGTGCATCAACCATCGATTTCTATTACGCCGTTGCCTCGGCAACCACCGCCTGTGCAGCTGCCGCCACCAGCGGCCAACTCGAAGAGTGCATTCGTCATCTGTGAGATTTGTGACGGTTATATAAAAGACCTCGAACAATTACGGAATCACATGCAGTGGATACACAAAGTGAAGATACATCCTAAGATGATCTACAACAGGCCTCCGCTTAACTGCCAAAAATGCCAATTTAGGTAAATAGTACATCTTATTTTAATGCTTATTGCAAAACTCGTGATTCTGCAATTTAGGTGCTTTTTGCCCTTCAAAACTCGCATTCGACGTATGAATAGCTCAATCCATATTTTAATGCAACTGTTTCTTCGTCTACTATAGGTTTTTCACTGATCAAGGTCTAGAGCGACATCTGCTGGGTACACACGGTCTCGTCACCAGCTCAATGCAAGAGGCCGCCAACAAGGGTAAGGACGCCGGCAGGTGTCCCGTATGTGGCAGGGTGAGTCATTATTTACTATCCACAAGTTTCTTTGCATGTATGTCTAATAAAGTATATAATCACGAATGGTGTGCTCTACTTGAAGACCCTGCGTATAGGTAGGCGTCGACTGGTTTGTTTACTATGTATGATATCCTGCGTCCACTATCCGTTCGCGCGCACCGATTTACAAACATTTTTTTCCGTGCCGTGCATGAGTAGAGCCTTTGCAGCCCAGTGGATGCGTACTTTAAATAGTCCATTTTATAACCGACTTCAAAAAAAGGAGAAGGTTATCAGTTCGGTTGAATATATATTTTTTATTATATTGCACTTTGTCAAACATTCTTTCATAATAAACACACTATTGACATCTAGTAACACGAAATTTATATAAATTACAGGTATACCAGTGGAAGCTACTGAACCACGTGGCAAGGGACCATAACCTGACGCTGAAGCCAGCTCATCTTTCGTACAAATGCACCGTGTGCACTGCGACCTTCGGAATGTATAAACAGTTTGAGAACCACGTTTACTCGGCCCATAGTGTGGTTGCCAAGCGAGTCATGGACAAGAGCAAGAGTGTGGCGCCCGCTAAGGCTACTAATGATTCTCTTCTCAAGCCATTGAAAATTAACGATGAGATTACTATAATACCACAGCCAGTGAAAGCGGCGTCCGCTTCGGCTGAAGAGGACGATTAAGGTACTACTTTAGTTTTTTTTTATTGAAGCTAGTTAAATAGTTTCTTCTGATCTTTAATTTTTTTGTTGCCTTTTCTGTATATGCATTAGATTTTGGCTATAAGTTATTCTAGATCTTGGAGATTATTGTAAACACACAGATTATTGTACACCATGAAAAATTACTAATAAAAACTATTGGACTAGAGGATGATTCTCAACTAGCTCCGCCCATGTTTATGATGCAATTTTTTTTTTAATGACTTGGCATCAGCTTATTATCGAAGCAAACAAGCAAAGCAAGTTCTAACTATCGATAATTTTCAGACTTGAAAGTAGTTTGATAAAGCTCTTAAATATTTATTGAGTACTTATATTCATTATTTAGTTAAAATACTTCGAAACCATGTTTGTAATCAATTTACAGTTGCTTTAGAAACACCCATGCAAAGATTATTCAAATTCAGATTTTCCTTGAAGTGCTGCTACTGCATTATCATATTAATATTTTGCGACTTTATGTGGTTGTTTCAATCGATCGAGCGAGCTAAAAATAAATGCTGTAGCGTGCAGTGCGAGTGAAAGTACCTACTGGAAATTATTAGTTGCAGGCCCTACGTTTCCCACACCTAATAGCTGTGATACATTTTTTATGCTTTGCTCAAGGTCTTATTTCAGAATGCGAATTTTTTTACTATTTTCATAAATATTTTCCGTATAAACCGTATGGAAAAAAGCATTCATGCTGTTAAAATAGTCCTAATCTGCTCAATAGCTTGCGTCAACATTTTGCGATTTTTCTGAAAAGATAATATAAAGTTTGTAAATAATAAAAAGGCCTAACTGTAGTTTTTGATTTACTTTGCTTTGCCCTCAACTGCTCGCTAGCTTACTGAGTTGTGGGATCGAATTAAAGTTAATTAACGTAGGATAGGGTAAATTGTCGCGTGGGTTGGCCTCGCGAGGCGGGCGAGCTATCGATATGCTATTTCTCCGATGATATATGTTTAGATGACAAATACTATTATAGTATACTTATTCTACAGTATTTGTCTGTCCTTCCCCTTTTTAATCCAAGCAAAGGTTGTCTTTAAAAGATCGCTCTTAGCGATAAGACCGCCCATTGTGTCACCCATTGTAAAGTTTCTATATTTATGTCTGTAATTTATGTGGTGTACATAATAAAGAGTATTCTATTCTATTCTATATGATATGCAATTTTAACGAAACGAAAGGACTAACATTCACCAGCGCTCTGCATACGAACTGGATGTAGAATTAAATTAAATATCATATTAAAACAATACAATTTCAACATCTAATTATTAAGTAATCCCTCTCACCGAGAGGACGCCTGTGTCCCAGCAGTGGGAACATTATAGGCTGATTATGTATGTTATGTAATTATTATTAAGTAATTGTTGTGCATGACTGAGAGGTTCTGTTAACCGAATTTAGAGAGCACGTACTAGCGAAATGTAGACTTTCGCCGATACTTAGAGTCGATGCTGAATATATTAACTAACCCTGTCCTGCCCATATTGGAAGCATTTTCAAATTGCATATCATGAATCTTCAGCTTTCGGCGATAGTTTCAAAAATAGTGGGTCTTTTTCTGGCCAAAAAAATCTCTTGAGTGCGACTGTTTGTTAATAATGCGATTTTAGAGAGTGACTCATTATTATGATCACGTTTCATTATTATTATTTACACCATTATCCTCATGACTGTAAAATCTATATGTATCATTGTGGTAGAAACCTAAAAGTACTTACAGTGTACTTACTACACTTACAGTGCCCGGGCGTAAATACGACACGATCGAGTTTTACAATGAGACTGTCAAACACTAAAAATCTCTCTCTTCAAAAATCGATCTTCCATATTTACGGTCGCTTACTGTATAAAATGAATGATTTTTTTTAGTTGCTGCTAGCGGGCACGCATTTTAGGCATAAACGGAGCATATCTTTTTTGCGAAATTATTTTATGTTATATAATTATGTCGTTCTATTATTTTTTCCTACTGTTTTTCATAATAAATAAGTATTATATATTGAAAGAAAAGTTTATGTATTGCTTTGTTCTCAAACTCCAGGAACTGCTCGAGCAACATGTAATTACATGACTCTTGACACTTGTTACAGAGTGATGGCGACGGAGCTCGCCACATCTTCGGGCTGCAAACTTGCCGTTGCCGTCGTGCACAAGGTCACGGGGGTAGGGCCATCGCCTGGCGTGGTGGACCTTCACTTTACACTCCACTGTTAGTGTACATTCCGACGGGAATAGCTTGGTTAAACGCAACATAGTATTAGGCGTATACATGTTTCAAACACAATAAGAGATCTAGAAGTATTGAGCAATTTTCGTAGCTACCCCTTGTTGTTACGGCGATATAGGTATTTAGAGGTCTAAAGGAGTATCATCACTGACTAGGCTTTTAAAGCCAGTGATATATTGTTTATGCCCCCTTACTAATAAACGTATTATATCAGATGAATAGTTATTGAACACCGATTTATCTTTCAGTCGTCATTATTTTTGCTTTCTAAAGAAGGAGACAAAGCGTTGTGTAACTATATAGACGCTATACAACGTTTATTAGTAAGGGGGTTGGTTTATAAACAAGCAATGATGCACGGCCGTCATTTGTAATTTTATATGTTGTAAATTTGGTAACAAGTAACATAATTTGTATATATAAATTGGAATGTACACTGATCACGTGGAGTAATTAACTCACGTAAATGCTAAACATACCTCAGCGAATCTTAGATGTATTGTAATTTGTTATGTAAGATATTATAATGTCATGTTCCGCGAGGGGAGACCCGGTTCCCATGAAGAGATATCCGACGCGCGTTAACATGCGCTACATATTGTATACGGACATTATCTAGTTTTCAACGCGAGCGTGAATTTGCGTTAACGTGTGGTCATGTGCAAAGTTTTTATGTCATATAATAAGGATCTCTGGACTTCAGATTTTTTGTCATGGAAACTGGGTCTAATGTAGTAAAATAAAAGAATGTATGAAGGTTGTGTTATTGCGTTGGTATATTGATTGAGTCCGTATTTTTTAATATTGTTTTCCGAAAATACCTTATTTGGCAATATAATAACATAACATGGTGTTCGATATTTGTACCATGGTCAAGCTAATAGCAATTCACAATTTGAGCATTCGATAAATATTTGTTTGTAGTCAAAAGCGTTGTACATTTCGAAGCACAGCTCAATTCACAATTGGTAACAAGTGTTAAGTAAACTGTATGATCTACATACTATGTAAGTAGGTTATGCCAAATCTGGTTGAGTGTATGTATGACCATAAGGTATTTGATGTAACCGTATTGTGCGCTGAGCTAAAATGGCATAAATTAGGAGTCGAGAAACTGGGTCCGAATAAATATTTACTAATTAGCCTGGGCAGTGAAAATATAATTCAAAAGAAATATATTGGAAAAGTCTGTTTGAGGTAGGTTTGAGGCGTGATAGACTCAAATGCTATCATGTAAGTCAATCAGGCTCGGTTTTTACAGCATGATAAAAACTGGTGCAGGCTATTTATTGCACGACGTCCACTAGTAAGTTTGAATGCACAAGTTTATCTCTGCGACCGAATTCGGCCCTATTTCTGTAACATTACTGGTTCACAAGTCTACAAGCTACAAAAAATGTTTTATCCAATAGATTCTTTACAAAGAGCGGCTGATTTTATTTGTGTTCGGTCGCAGATTTATAGCCATTGCGTGTTGCAACTATTACCAACAGGCAGCTGAGGTCTCAGGTTATTCGATGTATATGTATGGTAAATTAATTTCAATGTTTTTATTTAATTGCTTGCGGAAGTTAACTTCTGTACGTTTTTTTTTGCTATTCTAAACTTCGCTAAACCATCAACTTTCAATAATCAAAATCACTAGTGGATGATAGGGTGCGGATTTATAATTGGGTTTCTGGCACCAGACGGCAGCCGTGTAAAGTTAGACAGGAAGTAGACCCAAACAAAATAAAATATGAATATTTACTTAAGGTGAATGGGTAGTTGTAGCCCGCGAAATTTGATTTTTCTTACGTTTTTTGCAATTTTCAGGTCAGTGTCAGGTTGTATCTTGATCAAAATATGATTCGCGACAATAACAGGTACGTATTTACAGAATTATAATAATTAGAATCATTAATACATCTTTCTAAGTTAGATTTCTACCGTTAAGAACAAATCTCGTATGGAAAAGTGTTGATGGTAGAAATCTAACTTAAAAAGATATATTAATGATTCTAATGACTATAATTCTGTAAATACATGTCTATTATAGTCGCAAATCATATTTTGATCAAGATACAACCTGACACTTACCTGAAAATTGCAAAAAACGTAATAAAAATTGAATTTCGCGGGCTACAACTACCCATTCACCTTAATTAGAAGCTCAAATCACAACGTACGACGACCACAATCTAATAGATGTGGAACTAAAATAATCTGCAAGATAAGTTAACTATTATCTTATCAGGAGGCGCTGAAATAGGCCATTACACTTTTATATTCGTCTTAAAAGCTGCCGATAAACGGTAAAATGTTGCACCGGAAATAATTACTTTTTAAATAACTTTCGTAATAAATATTGTAGGTAAAGTAATTTTTCGCTCAGATTATTAACTTCTTAGTGATTCACGTTAGGCATGCATTGAGACCAAAACTATGTTTCAGGGTAAAATATATATTAAATCGGATATCATAAGTCAAACACATAGAAGACGTTTCATATCACTTTGATGCGGAATAGTCGTAGGTATAAATGACTCAAACTAATACTTGGACACAGACTTGAATGTTGCGAATCGTTTGCTTGGGACAAGTCTGAATGGGTTTGCTGGAAGGTAAAATGTGAGACACGTATTTATTAAATAGCATAGGAAGATTGACTATGTTGCAATAATTAAATGAACATGCTGGAAACAGCATAGATGTGTTGTTGTTTATAGATACATATTATAATTATTGAAATATTTTATTTACATAAAACATTAATCCTTTATTTTTATAGTTTACTAAACAATCATACATTATACAGATATTATATTTACCAAGTATTACGTTGGGTGCAATATATATATTTTGTAGAATGCCATCTAGGTAAGTGTTATTTGCGAAACCGCTCACTTCATGTGACGATGCGTAGATACCTTATTTGAGATTAGCCTATGATTGTCTTGCCACTGGTAGTTTGATGACTGTATTGGTTTTCAATACAGAACAGAAAAAAACAGTAGATGTCGCATAGCACTTCATTAGTATCGGAACCAGCGTACCCAAACTCACACATAGCTTAATTGTATTTCGTAACACTAAGAAATTCTTGGTGTGATTGATATTTTAATATTGAATGAAAGTAGGAAATATGTCAAACGTCGCGTATTTGAAAATAAACCACAGTTATATGACGATAGAGTTGTTTATTGTCTACTTTTTAAAGTATTATTTCCTTTTCCGTTTAAAGCGCACACGGAATAGTTTGAATAGTTTAATGAGCAAGTTACGCTATTTGCCGCTAGATGTCACTATAATAAATGCATAAAATTTAAAGCTGGCTACTAATAGAATTGATATTTACTTAACGAGGTCATTACTATTCGTCCTCCTCTAGGGATGTACCACTGTCGTTAATTTATTTATCGACATTCTGTTTTATTTTCAAACAAAATACAGTCAACAGATAGGATCCTTTGGCCAAGGTAAAAGCCAGCCCTTGGGTCACGGGAAGTGTCAACTAGCTGTTTAGAGATTTCTTTGAACAAAAAATGAACACTCAGACCCCACGACCCGAGGGTTCCAACCCTAAACTGCTCGAAAATATAATTTCCAATAAGGGTATTACACAAAAAAAAAAAAAATCTCACACGGTTAAATTTTTTGAACACAGAGAACATTGTATGTTTAAAATATCGATAACGGTAATCTCTAAATAAGTAGCTGACTGTGACATGTGCATAGTTGGAATCTTCGCGAACAATATGTTTGAGTTTAAAAGAAAGTAGACCTTAAATTGAACATTATAAAGTCAACTTTAACTTGTTTAATAAAATATTGTTTTTCAAATTTTAATCTAAAATTAACTGCAATAAAGATAGATGATATGATATACCTCCATTTGATAAATTTTTGGTTCTGTCAGTGGCGGATTTACCAATAGGCTGAGTAGGTTGGAGCCTAGGGCGGCAAATTTGGGGCTAACATTTTTTTAAATGTCTTACTGAAATTAAAAAGATTAATATTTATATACCTACCATGTTTTTTTGGAAATAATAAACAAAGTGAATGCAGAAATTCAGGCTTCTACCGTAGATTTTATCATAGTTATCGATCTTTACAAATCTCTTTGCAAGTTTTTCGTAGCTGATGAACGAGAATATTTTAAGTATTTTACAGAAAAGGCGAAGCAGTATACAAAAGACATGGGACATTATTGTAGAGGTCGGTAGGGGCGGCAAAATTTGAATAGTCTACTGGCGGCAAATTTGTAAATCCGCCACTGGGTTCTGTTATCGTGTTTACATTCTAAAACAGTATAATAGGGCATTTTTTTTTTTCATGTTTGTTTTACCGTGACGGTTGTAACTAGACTGATGTGCGTGGTGTGAGCGCGGAAGCAGACATATGTGGAACTCCGCAAAACTGGGAACGCGGGCCCCGTCTATTAGCGACTTATACTGTTTTTTCTGTTCTGTGGTTTTCAAACAGCGTTGGGATCTTATTTACAGAGTTGCTGTTTGTCAATGCCCTTTATAGAATTAAACAAAATAATAATATTGTACAAAATATATCAATAGTTATTTGTGATTTCAGTTTTACCTTTTATAATTATTTTAGTGACTTTTCATGTGGACAGAAAATATTTCAATGCTGATCATGATCCACTCTCAAAGTTGCAAAAGTATTGTTCATTGTTTATGAATGTAAAAAAATATGATAAATACGATTTCCACGTCTTGCTAGTTCATAATCATAATTGCAAAGTACCTGCTTTTGTAAAATTGTAGCCAAATGATCTGATTGATTTGCATGATTGATTGACTTATATTACTACGTTGTAACACGTAATTATTGTAAAGAAGCAAGCCAGGTGTCGGACGATTTATTTAAACAAATTCGATACCATGTAATTTTAAAGATGACATAACTGCATGTGCAGCTGGCGTGCAGTTCAAATGCAATCCGTCTGTATATAGTAACCGCATGTTATAGGGTAATTGGTTTAAAAAATTGAAATATTTTTACTATTGCAACAATTTTTGTCAATTGTGATATATCATTCGGCTTATGAATAAATAAATTTTAGTCCTGAGGCCAATAAGGTTTTAACTTTAATTTATTATTATTATGTAAAAATCAACATGACTATGTAAGGATCCGTCCATATAAGCAATAGCACCGCAAAGACGCCTACTTTTAATAGGCAACGCAAGAATCTTGCCATGCACTACGTATCGCGACCTGTAGGTACGCAGCTCGTACGTACTCGTGCTTGGTTTAACAAGCGCCAGAGACCCATGGTTACTGTAGGTTGGTTATGGTTATGCTCTGCGCGCAATAATAATACGTATTGTAATCAATACTTGCGCTTATTCAGCACATTCGCGGCGCATTCGCTTATGTGGATGGAGCCTATGGCCGTTTGTCCACCGCCACGTCAAAGGGACGTCAAAGAGAACGAGATGACGGCGCTGAAGTAGCGATACATACATTTACTACACACGCCGTCACCGTCACGTAAATGATTCGTCGACGTCTCGTCACGTGGCGGTGGACAAAAAGACTTAGGGTATATGTGAGCGGGGAAGTCATAGATATTACAAGTCCCAATTTCCATTATTTTTTTATTTAATGTGAGTAGCTGTGGTTTTAAATATTGTCAACATATTGACAAGTATTGTCGTTTATCGAAGTGGGCGTTTAATACGTATATTTATGTCGCGCTGTGTCATTTTATCATTTTTGGCGTTTCATTTTAATAGCAATAGCTGCTGTGTTAATACATATAAGTTTAGACACATAGCGTTAATTAATATAATACACGATGCCCAATTTTCTCTTTAATGGGCTATCTTTGATGTCTGAATGAGTGCGTCGAAATACTACATGATCGTGTTTAGGATGGCACATTCCTAACGAATTAAGAATTCTTTCATTGTAGTGATACCGGAGGTGCGTGGTTAATATTTATTATTTAAACTTAGGTTGTTAAATTAGCTTTTAGTTAAATTGAGAGTAAAAAAATAACTTAAAGATTTATTTTCTGCTATTGTGTACTTTTTTCAACAATTGTGTTTCAAACCTGAGTGATTGCGATTAGCAGAACCTGATTTATTTAGGTTTTGACAATCATAATATATAATTAAACGAACACGATTCAAAAGTTTTGTATCATTTTGTTATCTTGTAAATAACAGGTATCATTAAGTATTTGTAATAAAGATACCTTACCATTATGGATGTTTTATTTTTAATTAGGTTAGCTACTGAATTGACTGGAAAATGTGTTGAAAACATTGAAAAGATTTAATAAAAAAATAATACTGTTTTGGTATACACAATTAATTTTCGGCCATATTGTGGGTTGGATCCTTTTCATTTAACTGTGAAATGCACGTCGGTGCTCCATGGACCAATTGAAATTTGACCAACATGGGAATAAAATGAAAAGTTTCGCTAAGACCGTTGAGGGTCTCCTGTAGCTACAGTGGTTGATCTGTCCTACCTCGCGATGTAATCCTGAAGTTCCCATGAAAACGAACAAGACTGCAAGCCATCTCTACCTGCCTTACCACAGAGTACTTTTTGATAGACTGATGCCTTACCTTTGTCGCTTACAAAGGTAAGCTGATGAAAGAAGAAAAAAACTCAGATGACGCTGATAGGAAACGATACCCTAGGTAGATACCTACTTAGGTAGGTAAGTGTACGAACGGTTGCCAGATAAATGTATCCTACGATCTACGAAGACATACGAAGCCACGCTACGATGCAGACTTGGTTCGTGGATAGGTACTTATCTTGCTACAACCTACAACTACTAAACATGGCTTACCTACATTTAATTTATTTCAAGTGTCAGAGATCACCAAGCATTTCTACTGCTGATAGTAGGTACCTAATACCTATAGTAGATAAAGCCAAAAAACACCATCAGTGCTTTTGGCGTCAAACCGTTTTCAGAGCAATTGTTACTAATATGTATCTCTCTCGCTGTCTATGATAGGCAACTTAGCGACTGCATAGCCGCTAAGTTGCCCATCGCCGATGCTAGCCAAAAGTATCGTGTTGCTATTTAGTAGATAAGTAGGTAGGTTAGTATGTAATCTTGTTAGGTCGATAGAGCTTAAGCCTAAAGGTATGATTCCGATCTCGGCAGCACGCAGCAGTGCTGCCGCGGCAGTGCGGACGCAGCACTACTGGTCCTCATACATTTTCTATGGGTTCATACGAGATTACATTCCGAGCACGGCAGCAATGTGACGCAGCAATGTCGCGCAGCATTGCTGCCGTGCTCGGAATGTAATCACATATAAACCTATAGAAAATGTATGAGGACCAGTAGTGCTGCGACCGCACTGCCGCGGCAGCACTGCTGCGTGCTGCCGAGATCGGAATCATGCCTTTAGTATCAAAACCTGTCCTGAAAGTACGTTCCACATCAATGTACTTAGATAATGCATTCTCAACGGGAATGGGATGCATGAAGAAGCTCGTGTAGCGCAGTTTGTTCCACTATCCAGTTACTCATCTGAACCAAGTGATCGGCGCATCCTGGACAGTCACACCCAACACCTTATTTGACTGGCCAATTCCTTCCCTTGCGGCGGTAGGGCTAACGCCCGCCTGGTTTGCAACCAACCCTCCCACCGGAGTCCGGCGTCAAGCAGCCTGCTGTGTTTCATCAATGCGTGGGAGTTCCAGTGCCTCAGGCATCTTCTGGGCACGCTCGTTCCATCATAGACCTCATCCATCGCTTTCCATCAGGCGTGATCGAGGTCAAGAGAGGTCATTCAGCAACAAAATAAAAAAAAACATTTTCTCTTCGTTGCTGTGGACGTAGGAGCCTCCAAGTTCCGTGTGATGATAGGCACTTAGGCAGGTACATAAGTGAGTACTCACGGCTAATGCTATCATCGACTGTCTGGTCGGTCATCTTAAAAACGCGCTTTCATTTAACTATTCCCAGTCAGCCCGGTAAGACATAATTTATTTTATAAGTTCTCCATTATCGTCATAAATTATACTATTGTTGGCATTCGTTACTGCGAGGAAAAGTATTGAGCCGGAGTAGTCTCCCCAGCAGCGCGCGTGGTGGGGTCGAGCATAAACCTGGCGCTGGCAGTCAGTGGTAGTAACATGTGGTGGCTGGTAGTGTTGGGGCAGGTCTTGCTCTTAGCCGAGGGCATGCACCTCGTGCCCGAGCGGCATTACGGGCCTACAACTGAGGTACGCTACTTAGTTAATTCTAATTATTTAGCGTAGTCAAGTACTACCTATTAGTTATATTCTGTGGCATAGTGCAGTGACTTAGTAAAGTGCATTTTGAGGAATATATTATACTACGCTTTATACTTTCTGATCCAGTCCCAAAAATCCGATATAAGTGTATTTATCATTGTGTGCGCTGCCCTATTTGCAGGAATATTAGGGTAGACTACAGAGGGGCCATTCCTGTAATTTTAAGAACGTTCGCAATTGAGTCTCGAGTCTCAATTTTTGACACTGATTGTCGCTGAAATGAGATTGCGACTAGATTTTGAACGTTTTTAATTACGGGATTTGGCCTTCTGGTACCCTATAGTCGGATTCCTAAATCGAAGGTAGGTATATATAGAGCGCATTTGTAATTTTGTACCTACATATCGTACCTCTAAATCGTCAGAGCATACAATGATTTGAGCTGTTCTATGCCTATGCGATAATATATGTTTTTTATTGACCTTTAATATAGGATCTTGTTGGCTGACCCTCCCTAGAAAAAAAACCTACTTATTAGGTTATGTTAAATGCTAAGGTAATTAGTGCAAATACCTACTACTCAGAGCAAAAAGTGATAGATACCTACTCACTGCAAACATTGCTAATAATGGACATAAAAAACTCCATATTCAGAAATCAGTGTACCGCTAAATTGACAAACTGGGTATGTTATGACCACGATAATTATTACCGACAGGTAAAATTTACGATCACTTTTCGTTTATAACACGCTAAACATAATATTATCGAGGCATAACTACGTACGTACCTATACTTATATATAATTATGGTCGTTATTATTGCAATAAATTAGGTAGCCTTTAGGTACCCTTTGCATTGATGCAATTTTCAACGAGTTTTGTACAAAAGGAACTACTTAGATACCTACCCATACAATTACCATTAGGTACTTATTTCGCATTCTGCATTTTGCAAATCTGTTTTTTGTGTCTTTTAAATGTGATGTGAGCGAACTGCTTCTATATTCAAAGCGAAAATGCATCGTATTACGCCTAAAGCGAGTTATTAGATCTTCAAGTGTATTGAATGAATTACCTATCACTCAAATACCAATTTTTTATACCAATGCTTTACACTGTTTATCATAAATTCATTTCGTTTCAGGTGAGCTGCATTGAATATGCAACACTCAATCGAGATAGAATCGGAAGAATGCTCAAAGAAGGTAATGCTATAGATAAGTAGTTAATTACGAGTAGGTAAGTATATTTTTTATATTTTGTAACTGTTTTGGTAATTTGTTCGTTATGTTACGTAGGATGGCGTTCCCAGAACCCAATGTTCAGAAAGATGTTCACCAAACGTTCTGCCACACTACCTGTTCAGTTTTCACTCAATATGGAGCCGATGTCGCGACGAATGGACAATATTATTGACAATATAATACCAAGAAGCGATCATTTGTTAAATGAACATGCAAAATTAGTTCAGGATATAAACAGTTTGCGTCAGGTGGTCTTCATTGCACCTTTTATCGAAGAGAACAAGGACTACGACGAATCAATCTTTCATGAAATTATTGAGACTGCGCCTACTTCAACATTCAGGCCGCCGTCGCTTAGACCATTTATAAGTTCGACGAGATTACCACCGAGTTCCACCAAAGGAAGTTCGATACCGATCATATTGCTGGGGGGTGCTAGTCAGCGGCAGGTGGTCAAGAGCCAGCCCATTAACTTCGCAAAACCCACCGTCAGCTTGGTGGGGACGACCATCTCCCCCCTCATCAAGCATCCCTATCCTTTCGTGACAGCACAGCGGAAGCCGATTAAAATATGTATGTCGTCTGTTCCCTCAATGTTTTCTACAACAAAACGACCGCCTACTTTTTGGGACAGACTAATAGATTATTTTATACCCAGCCGTAGTTTAGGTAGGTAGGTTACCTAGATTAATTGTTATTTAAGGATTTAGAACTGTTGCATAATTTCTTAAAAGTAGTGATATTAATTTAATGAGCTGTTCATTTCTTTCGATATTTACTAACATATTTATTTATGAATTTTTATCAGCTTTATTCCAATAATCAATGTTTTTGACATACCATCATTAGTTTATTAAATACATAATAGGTAACTTAATATGTTTTAGGCAAGTACTTACATCTATAGTTTTTGTCAACTAGGTATTGCTAGACGGAAGGCGTGTTTCCCGAGGTTATTACATTACCGTGTACATAATACGAGTAGGTACCTACTCTAGATGCATGAACGTATCACTTTGTGTCATTACAATGCGTGCGTTGAAGCCGCAAATCGCGTGTGCTACCTCTAATTACGAATGCCGATTATGTATTGTCTTCTTTTTTACACTTTTACGCGTCGGAATGGAAAAGTTGAACGTCTTATGTGTTATGACAAAATAATTATTTTTCATTGTGCCTTATGTCATTAGTTCTTGTTGTGTTCTGGTAGATATCTAGTGGGAACTTTTCATTCACCATGTGCGGCGTTATGTCACGTCAACTTTTCAACTCACAATTGTTATTACTTCGCCTTAAAAGAAACGTAGCCCGTTTCTTTTAAGGTGTGTATTGATTTATGCACTGTAAACCCTCGAATAGTCCTTAGCTACACTATGCTCCTCGCGCGTCTTCTGACTCTGCTCATCACGCTGCCGGGATGCAAGTTAGGTACTGCGCGAGCCAATTCGATTGCTGGCGGCGGCGGCGCGCGGCTGCCGCGCATAATCGATACAACTGCTTTACAACAGTTAAACGTGTGAATAATAATATTTTGTTGCAATTTATGTAGCTACACGTAACTGTATTAATTCATTTCGCGGGACAGAAAAAAAGAAAATGTCGAGCCTGAAATTTTTTGTTACCAATTAAAATGTTTTATTTGCGGTATAAGGCAGTTTTATTTCTTTATGATTCCTAATTGACTGTTAATGATGATAAGTAAAATAAGTGGCACGGCATGCAAAACTCGGGAGAAAATAGATACCTACTAATTTCTGCTGAAAATACGTTTTTTTTAAACCTTAGCTTTAATTTATTTATTTTCTTTATTTTGGAAGGCTTACAGACTAATAACATTGTAATAATAATACTTAATATATATCCAATTTCATTTAGTTATGTGCCTCCTGTACAAAAAATGGCTTTGCTAAGACCTTCCTTAGTGTGCTTGAATTGCTACAGAATAGGTCAATGCCTTGTTCACAACAAATTTCGTTGAAACTGCGACTGGCTCTCGGAAAGTATGCATTACGCCTATAATTTGTGTTTGCATAAGGTACATATAGAAGTGGTCGCTGTCGCAGCCCCATCAGGTTAGTGAGTAGGTACCTTTAATTTTGAAACAAGTTCAGGACAATCAATTGAACCTTTTGCGATATTAAACAAGTAGCATTACCTAATTATCATTAATATATCATTATTTAGCTATATGTGTCTGTTTATGGTCTCATAGTGTACAATATTATTGTTAGTTCGATAACACCATACGATCATTGCGCAATCTTTAACAGTGAAAGCGAGTTTTTCTCTGTAGGGGAGAGAATCTTCGCACATAGGTATGTGCGAGTGTACCGAGTGCACCTAGGTAGGTGCACTCGGTAAAGACACGTAGCAGACGTAGACCTACTTACGAGTACCTATAAGTAGGTAGGTAAATGAAGTTTGAATCAAAATGCTATTTCTGATCACATTTTTATATTTAAGTAATAATTATATTTACATCACTTCAAAATAAAAGTAAATAACGTTGAAGTACGTTTATGCAGGTTCACGTATTTCAATATTATTTGCACAGACAGAAATGATGTTTCTATCTCCTGCTGATAGGATATGGAAAAATTGCAACAACATCTAAGTATAATAGGTACCTACAGGTCGATAGGTAATAGCGTAGCGGTTAGGTTAGGTTAGGTTATAGGTTCACCGCACAGCAGGTTTCCTATATTTGGTACTTACCTAATTTGGATCTTGGCGGCTATTCAATGTCCGCAAACTTATTACAAAAATAATTTTAAATTGAACTTAATTAAAGTACAAAAAGTAATAAGTATTATACTTTTACATAATAACTGTTTATTTCACGTCTAGTGTGTGACTAATACTGAAATCAGAAGCACAAAACACCTAGGTAAGTGCCTTGATAGGTAATTCTTAATAGAATTGAGACTCTTAGTAACTATTTACTTAGGTAGGTAAGTAATTATAAAAGATTTCCCTTTATGATCAAAGTTTTTCCCATTTAAGAAAAAATAAGCTTATCTAAAAAATTGTGCCAAAATAAGTTGGTTTTCAGCACGTTTTAAGTTTCCTATAGCAAGCTATATGGTTCCTATAACTGGTATTTATACCTAAGTATAGCAAGCTATGTGGTTCCTATAACTGGTATTTATACCTAAGTATACCAACTATGTGGTTCCTATAACTGGTATTTATACCTAAGTACTTTGTTCGACTCACTGTACATAATTAATCCTCAATTAATTAATGGGTTGCCATACTTAGGCACATTTGCCTATTAAGCTAAACAATGGTTCGTGCGTAAATTAGACAAAAAAAACCGTTTGATAAAAATATTCATTGATAACTTCAATTACATGAAGTGTAATGTTATTGTAACCTTCTAACCTACTTATTATTTGCCTTGAAGAAAGATGTTTATCTAAGTAGGTATAATATAATCTATACCTACTTATGCGCAGCTAACGAAAAATTGGCACAGTCGGTTCCGTTCCAAAAGGGTGCCAACGGGACCCTATTACTAAACCTCCGCTGTCCATCTGTCAGCGGGCTATTGAAATTTTCATTGAGTGTATTTCTATTACCGCTATAATAAAAATAAAGTTAAAAAATTAAAGGGGATACAAGAAACGTGTTTTTTTCCGTGTTTTTGCCTTGTGGTACGGAACCCTTCGTGTGCGAGACCGATTCGTACGTCTTATCTATACTCCATTCGAAATAAGATTAGACGTTTAAATAAACCTTTTTGCCGTCCGTTCATCCGATTTTGACTTCTATTGTGTTGGTGGCATAAAAAATGGCAGATGGAGTAAACAGTTGGTATTGTAACCTCGTTTTTGCTTTTAATGTCATCCATAAGCCTACGGAATAGAAGTCAATATCGGTTGAACGGACGGTATAAAGGATTGTTTAAATTTCTAATGTTCTGGTACATGAAAATGGGGAAACCATTTATGACCCCAAGCCAGAGATGTCGCAGGTGGTATTTGTTAATTAGCAAGTATGACTATGTAGCTAGGTACTGTAAACATAGAATTGAAGAATTTGTGGGAGAAAAAACTCAGTAATTAAATCATCAATCCTCCTAATTCAATAAATATAGGAAAATAGTTCTTTACCGAAAACCCTATTAATCTGTCGAGCTCCGCTAATGAGACACAATTGATTTTCTACTGTTTCGTCGCTAATAGGTGACGCGCGGTGCTTGACCGGTTAAGTATGATAAATCTCTGAAAATTAACATAAATCAATATCGTTTTCACTCTGGGCGATCATCTGTGGGTTGGGTGATCGATTTTCTACGACATCTGATCTTTTTTCGTGGTTCAGAGAGCATGCAAAGCAGGGCGGGTGCTACCGAGTGGTTTCAGAACGGGTCACTTGGCTTCAACACGCTCTGGTGAACCTTTGCAAGGTAACCAGTTCAAGGACAAAGGCTCGAAGGTCTATTTATACAATGCCCTTTCTATTTTTAGGTTTAAGGGAAATACTTTGTTTTTATTAATTGAATTTTTATAATTACTGCAACGTTGAGTAACGTGCTGCAGCGAGAGTAATGACTGATGTACCTATCTAAGGATCGAAGCAGGTGGCGATCTCTACCTAAGTAATTTCTGCCTCCCACTATGGAAGGAAGGTGTGAGTTTATGTGTTCTGAATATGAATAATGTGTAAAAAGGAGGAATAGATTAGCCAAAAATTTTGTCTTTTTATCAAAATTAGAGAGGTAGGTACTACTTTTAGTTAGTCAGCTCTTAAGTTTAGAAGTGTTTCTGTTATGTCCACGGGCTACTGAGAAATTATTTACCTACCTACAGTAAAACGGGGCTACTTTGACTTCCAGGGTTACTTTGACAAGGCCAATCACAACGCTATGACGCGTTCCCCACACCCCGCGCCTCGCGCAATACTCGAGGTCACGCACACTTGCTGAGCACACGTGAAAACCGATTTTGGCGCTCTGTTAAAGTAGTTCCAACACCTGTCAAAGTAACCCTGGAAGTCAAAGTAGCCCCGTTTTGCGGTATGTGTTTGAAAAATCATGCACCATAATTTGACAATATTGATAAAGGACACAATACCTGTATGTATTCGAGAAACGTTTATGTAATGTATCATAAATTATTGACATAAGTACTAACATACTTATTAGTATGAACATAATAATATTACTTATTAATTACATAGAATTAAAGAATTTCGCAGACATCTAGAAAACGAATTTATCGATCTGTACCTTCGACATTTTCTTACATAATAGGTACAAAAATACCTCAAATAATTTCTACCTGCAGCTAAACAAATAAAAACAGAACAACGCTCTTGCTTTTAGTGCGCGCAAATTGGCAGGTTGACATCGAAGAAGACGTTCAGTTCTATCAGAGCCGCCAGCACCAGATAGCCGAAGTAGATGAGGCCGCAGGTGATGCCGATCTTCCAGTCCAGCTGGAACTTGTTGAGCAGTAAGCAGCCGTACAGCGCGAACAGCGTCGATAGCAACGAGATGGCGCTGTACGATAACCCCCTTGAGTTTATTGACACCTGAAGTATTGAAATACATAGTAAATAAACCCAACCCTTGTCTGTTGGATAACTTTTTGAATTTGTTTTCAAACCTCATTTCAAGTTATTTGATTGGCTGTTATTAATTTGGTTATCCAATCATTGTAATTAACAAAGCTGGGCACACCGTTAATCTGTTAAACGTTAATTAACGAAGTTAACATTTCGAGTAACTCGAGTAAATTAACTTTTAAGTTAACTTTAAAAATAGTTGACGGACTAATTAACTTCCGTTAACTTTCCATAAGGCCGTTAATCAGGTACCTACTATTTGCCAAAAGGAAACTGCGCGGTCTGCGCCGCGCGGCTAAAAACAATTCTGACAGTCTTTAAATAATTATTTTAACAAACTAATCGGGTGATTAGTTTGTTAAATTAATTATTTTTGGTATTATTTTTTATATCCTGCCTAAACTTCCATCGCTCATACCAACATTATTTTACTTACTTATTATAAGTAAATCACTAACCCAACGACATGTAAAATGCAATTTCTATCCCGAGTTAATGATTAACGTTAACTTCCGTTAAATATTCCGAAAAGTAACGCTTTACCGAAAAGTTAACTACTTTAAACGAAGCTAACTTTTTTAGTAATGGATTAGCGATTAACGAAGTTTACTATTTGATTAACGGTGCAGTGTTCAGCTTTGGTAGTTAACATGAGTTTGAGAGTCTGTTAGTTCTAAGTAACACTTGGTCCGGATGGGTTTTTTGGGGATAATTGTAGATATAGAACTAGGAAAGAAAACAACAGAACACCTACTTTGGAACTTAAATATATAGAATAGGTATATTATAGTTCTTATTAAAGGACAGGGTGTTGTGGCGCAGCATGGGGCCTATGTCTAGCAGTGGACTGCGATAGGCTTAGTTGCTTGAGTGATAGTTCTTATTATCTACATACCCTTGGAAGTCTACTACTACCTATAGTAGGTAATCTGTTTAAATGAACGTAACGTAAACATTTTAAGGGAGGGTAAGATGTATACAACTGTGGGCCCAAATAGCGCAGAATTGGTGCGGCAGACCACGTAGGAGATGGCAGGACGAGCTGGATAGGTTCCCTAAAAACTGGAGGGAGGACGCGCGGGCTCGTGAAAAATGGAAGGAGTAGAGGGAGGCCTTTGCCCAGGAGTGGGACAGCGCAGGCTAGTTAAAAAAAAAGATGTATACAAGAGATGTGATGAACTTACCCAATTATGGCCGGGAACTGTTGGGTAGGCAAGCGATTTGATCAGCCAAGGCAGACCCAGACACAGTAGAATGTCGAATGTGTTTGATCCGATAGAGTTGCTGAGCCCCATGGTGCCGTGGCCTGAAAATAAAATATGTTAATGTTGTTGCTTTATTTTTAATCTTTTTTTAATACTTTAATAGTATAATAATAATACACACTGCGATCCTTATTCGATTATTACATATTCTATCGAATGGTGTACCTAATAATACAGTGTGTTTTTTTTTTTCAAAATCAACGGTTTCTATTCCTGGCTAGAAATATTGATTTTTCAAAAATTTAATGATGCAGTTTTAGTTTTCATGAAAATCGAGCCCGAGACTCCTTTGCGTACTTTTCGGTGTTCCTCATAGTTCCGGATTTGGCCATCCACACCCACTTTAAAAATTTTACACTGTATACATAGTGACATATAATTGTCTGATGAAGTGTTTGGCATGTTACCTTGCACAGTCACTAACACACTGGACACTGCTTCAGGCAAGCTGGTACCTGCGGCGAGGATCGTTAACCCGGTTATACTGTCAGGCACATTCAGAGTATCACCTATGGAATAAAATAATATAAAATTAAATAAAATAAGGAAATAATATAATAAGGTTGTGGGTTCAAATCCGGGGAAGTACCAATGTGACTTCTTCAACTCATATTATTTACAGACGCCAGCACATCAACCTACCCGAAACTGTCAGATTTTCCCAATCAACTTTGAACCTTATGTTTTGGTGATAAAGTTGAAAATCTATTAAAGAAATTTGACAGATTGTAGTAGGTTGATGTGCTGGCGTCTGTACTTTCTGAGTTTATCTTGGACATTACCTACTGACAACTAGCGGCCCGCCCGCGCCCGCCCTTGCTTCGCACGGGTGCAACTTTTTTTTCGAATATCCAAAATTTTAGTTTACCTATAAAAACCTTGTCCTGGCAATACCGAACACAAAAAAAAAAAATATACAATAAGGATATAATATTATTACAAACCGCCTTGAGCAAGCGCGGTGATCAATGTTCATGCCTTCTCTGTAAGAGAAGAGACGTTTGCCCTGCAGTGCGACAACAACGAATGGTATTATAAGGAAAAGAGGTTTCAGCATTCCACAGCCACAGATAACATAATTGCACAGGCACAAATTACTTATGTAAGATCATAAAATCACGCCTGTATTCGCCGGAGGGGTAGGCGTTGATGTATGTACAACAATATTCTCTTCATTGTAATAGGAAGCGAGCCTATTGCTTCTCATCATCATTTCAGCCGAAAGACGTCCACTGCTGGACATAGGTCATAGGCCATTGCCTCTAATCGGGAAGAAACCCATGCAGACCCTGACAGATTTCGAATAGAACATTTAAACACCTTGCACGCCTTGAGAATCGAATCCAGGACTAGAAGAACGCTCAGCAGGCGCGCTTGCAACCATAATATGAACAAGGCAACAACAAAGTTACTGTAAAAATACTAGTAGGCAGAATTATACTCAATTCGCTTTTGGTTTTAGCAGTGCTGATTTTGTTGTCGCGGTATTGTACTAGCATTAGCAGAGGTTTTTGGTTGGCTTAACATAAACGTGAAACAAATATGTATCGAGCAAATAAAAAGAAATAAACATTTAGAGGATGGAATTGCCACCAGTTGAACAAACACAGCTTAACTAGGAACTCGTGGCACCCATTACAAAAAATTGCCAAAAAAGAATGAAACGCATCTAAGAGTACTTATAATATTTTGATGAAAATATACTTACTTAAGTACCATACTATATACTGTAGGTACACGAAATTACAATCGCAAATGGGCATAAAATAGATTAATTAAGACACTCGACTACTCTTAGCGAAAAACAATAAGCAATACCTGTACATAACATGCATCACAGACCTGTTTGTTTTGATGAATTGAATGAATAAGTATATTAAGTCCCTCCATTTCAAGCTCTCCAAATTAATTACCTAGTACGGTGATCATCCAGGCGACAAGATAGGACACTCCCCCGATCCAGGTGACGCACATCAGGAAGGTCAGAGCGTAGAGATGTGGCCGGCGGTTGCAGTCGGGGATGGTTAGCCACAGCAACAGGTTGATAGGCCACGAGAACACCCAGAAGGACTTCTTCCAAAACGACACCTTTTCACCAGGCCACGACCACATAGAGTAGGTACTTAGCGTATCTGTGATAGAACGAGGAACAATTATTATGGAATGGATTTTTATTCTAAACGTTTAATTTTTTCGAATAGTGTGTATTTTGCTGCGAGGAAATTCTGGATTTCTAGGTTCCCGAAGACTGGCTGCTTTCGGATTACCTGGTCTCCGGTAAAAGCCTAAAATCCGGAAAATAAAGTTCCGTACAACATTATTATATTAGCCTAATTCAATAAGTACATTATCAGCTTTCTACAATCTATCACGAGGTCTTGGAGTAAACAGCTGTTATAATAAACCTCTGTGACAGGCGGACCTAAAAGTAAGGCTTCGTTTTTAGGGTTCCGTAGTCAACTAGGAACCCTTATAGTTTCGCCATGTCTGTCTGTCCGTCCGTCCGTCCGTCCGTCCGTCTGTCCGTCCTCGCTTAATCTCTGTGACCGTTAGCATTAGAAAGCTGAAATTTGGTACCAATATGAATATCAATCACGCCGACAAAGTGGTAAAATAAAAATTGGAAAAAAATGTTTTATTAGGGTAGCCCCCCTATATGTAAAGTGGGAAGTGATTTTTTTTTTAATTTCAACCCTAACGTGTGATATATTGTTGGAAAGGTATTTAAAAATGATTATGGGTTTACTGAAATCATTTTTTGATAATGTCAATAATTTCGGAAATAATCGCTCCAAAAGTAAAAAACAATGTGTCCCCCCCCCTCTAACTTTTAAACCATAAGTTTAGAAAATATGAAAAAAATCTGAAAAGTAGAACTTTATAAGGACTTTCTAGGAAAATTATTTTGAACTTGATAGAAACAACAGTTTTTGTACAAAAAAGACAAAAGTTGTACAAAATCATTTCTGGACTAAGTTTGTAGTATAATCGTATATGCAAGCATTTTTTTTTTAACTTCGTTTACATATTTTATTATCCTGAACGTATCTTTTTTCAAACAAAAAAAGAATGATTAAAATTGTTCTCGCAATCCAAAATTACCACCGAAAACTTCTGGCACGTCTATGTACTAATTAGTAACCCAATTCCCCGAGAGATGGCGCTGTAGGTACTTATTACATTGGGTCTGGTATTATCGAATTGTACGTGGGAACACTTATTGTGACGGACGGGAAACTACGGAACCCTACACTGAGCGTGGCCCGACACGCTCTTGGCCGGTTTTTCCTTTTTAGGTCGGAACCTTAAAATGTATCGTAGGTAAGGCACAACTTATTTACCAGGTTATATAATATTTACTGATTATTAAAACCATTCTGGCTAGATCGAGTTGAGGGTTAGCCGTTGGGTGGAAGAGACCAATACCCAGAAACGGCAGTAGTCCAATTGGTTTAAAATCTTTTGTATTTAACCCTTTGGAACGTGGATGTGGATCCACGCGAGATACTTTTTAATTGTTTCTGTAATCACGGCATTCAACCGGATAAACAACAGCGTGGAATATATTTTTATCAGGAAGTTCTGTCGCTCTTTCAAGAGTTTTTACAATTCTACTTTTCCTGCTGAACTGAATAAGTTATCATTACGAAACGAAACAAGCTAATCGACAAACGTTGCGTTAACTTTCGTTTTGTTATAATTTATCAGATAGTTAATATAAAATCTAAACATATTTCATGCCACCATAAACGCACCCGTGAGAACATACCAAATATCTTCTCTAACAATGCTTTGTGTTAGTGAAAACGGTGAAAATTCCTGCGAACATTATGTACTTACCTACTCGGCTGGCAGTCATTGTTCAAAATAGGCAATTAATTTCTTAGCGAAGCATACCGTGTTTACTAATAAAACTTTTATAATCTCTTATGCTTCTAAATGCTATGCATACTTTTAAAATTTAATGGAAGAGAAGAATCACAAAGACTTTGAACGCGACATGTCTCACACAGCTCATGATTTTTACGCGATATTATACTATTACCTACTATGTATGAAGACAAAGTTAGCACTAAAACATACAGAAACAATCAGAAATCTTTAGTATATATGAACCAATCAATCATCATCAATCAAGTTCAATTTCAAATGGCCACAATGTTAATGACAAAGCGCTTGTAGACAGGCGAGCGATCAATTTACCGAGAAATAAGCGATAATTTCCGCTTGTTTTGAATGAAACTGGCTGAATTACCTGAGTCGGTGGAATCGTGTCTCCTCGCCTGCACTGCTGACTCCACGTCGGTGCTTTGAACACGGAGGCTCATGCGCCGAGCGTCCAGACTGTGCGGTTTTTCTAAAAGATTAAAAACGAAATTTACTTTATAATTATTTAAGTAGGCACAAGTGATCTGCAGATATACATAAATGAGGCTTTAAACAAGGCAGTTGACAGTATTGTACCAACAGTTACAGACACTTGATATCTATCTCGAAACAAAAATCGATCGAGATGTCCTAAAAGTCTTATTATCTGGGAGATGCTCCAAGCCATAATATCCTTATTTATTTTATACAGGGTGTCCGGGCATCGACGCGCAACCTGCTGTTACCTGATATTCAGTACAGGAATATAGCGAAGCATGTCGGTTATTTAAAAAAAAAATGCAGTCCATACATTTTGACCATGTAAGTATTGTACTTTTATAGGAAAAAGCTGTTTTTTTAAAGTGTAACCGACGGAAAATGTATATATTTAACACTTTCGCGGACAGAACGTAATTGTACGTCATCACTTGAGATTTTGATACGGCAGAACGTATGATGACGTTCAGAAACAGAATATTATTTACGGCAGGACGTTGATGTTCGTTGAATTTTAAAGCAAAAGTTCGTTATATTGTACCTTGTGTCACAACATATCAAAAACTCAAAATTCTACTGTCACCCGAACTTTGTTTTTAACCGCTTCAAAAATGTACTGTTGACAATGTGCGGCGACACTACACACATACGCACAACGTGATTATACGTCCCCCGCGCCTCACGCTTCCCTACATTCAGTGCGGCAGTGTCACGGTAGCGAGGTGCGCGCGTTCCGTCAGCGCGGGAGTGGCGAATCATAATATTTGCAGACAAATAAACATCGTAAGTAATTAGATTATGCTATTATCTTATTATTATTAGGTTGTAAACTAATTCAATTATAACTATATTGTATGAAAATTGTATTTCATGAGTTATTTTGTTTGTTTTAGATGGATAAGCGCAAGAGAAATCTAATGAGAATTTTTGAGGATTCCGATGACTCTACCGAGGTGGACCCATTCCAGGATCTGCTGAGGAGTTTGTTGCGCCACTTTTTCTTCCCAGCGAAAGCACTAGACAGTGGTGAAGGGCGGCGTTTTGGGGGACTGTCTTATGTAATTTTGACATTCGAAAAGTGCTGATTCTCAGCCTAATTTGAATAAATGACTTATGATTTTGATTTTTTTTAATCGTGATGGCTACTTTGGACATGACTAAGATTTTGACCCTCAAGGATATCTCCGTCTCTACCAGATGTATCCATCTGCTGGTGTTCTCGTATTTGTTACTGCCAGAAATCGTCAAAAACCTCTGCTAAAGTACATTCAAACGATGACGTGATAAGACGTTTTTGTCATATTGTCTTTTAAACATGTAATATCATACAACACAACGTATTTATACGTCAAATATATTTGTATGGCAATTTGTTGTGTCATTCTAGAACACGATTGAAATTGAGACTGTCCGCGAAAGTGTTAAGTAAATAACATACAAAAAGAAATACGAAATGTCTATCTGGAATAATTTACTTATCAAATGGTGAAAGATTTTTTCTAATAGGAGCTGCTGGTTCAGGAGATTACCCTCCACATACACTTATACAGGCTGTTACAGAAAGGGTATATCAATACAAACGGGTTGAAGAGTGTATCTGGTCTAGAATCTCTGTACAAAATTTCAGCTCAAAAGCAGTAACTTTGAAAATGCTTAATATTTTTTTATTTCTGAAATCATAACAAACGTGTCACCGCACTACGAGAGTCATTATCCATTATCTGTAGTGTGTCTGTGCGCCTAGTACACGCGCATCACGCCGCCGCGCGACAGTGCAGGGCCGTGATGTCGAAATAAAAAATATTAAGCATTTTCAAAGTTAATGCTTTTGAGCTAAAATTTTGTACAGAGATTCTAGACCAGATACACTCTTCAACCCGTTTGTATTGATATACCCTTTCCGTAACACCCTGTACATATACTAACAAATTCCGCTCTCTCTCTTTATTATAGATAGTTTTATTAGTTCTTTAGATAGTAGATATGTGTTGCAATTTCATTATAAGCGAAACTTCGGGGTTCTGATTTTTGTAACCCTACAACAGTAAAAAATAAAAATCGCAAGAAACAACTAAAGTATGATTACAAAATATGGCTCGTAGCAACGAAGAAAATGAACCCAGTCTTACCAAGTTTGCACGATGTAAATACGACCATTGATACAGTGTGTAAAAAAGACACATCACATAGCCGTGCTATTTTTTCCATACTTTCGGGAGGGTATTACTCCACAGTTTGACGTTGTACATCCAAAGTTAAACATGAAATCGATTTTTAGGGTTCCGTAGCCAAATGGCAAAAAACGGAACCCTTATGGATTCGTCATGTCTGTCTGTCTGTCTGTCCGTCCGTCCGTATGTCACAGCCACTTTTTTCCGAAACTATAAGAACTATACTGTTGAAACTTGGTAAGTAGATGTATTCTGTGAACCGCAGTAAGATTTTCACACAAAAATAGAAAAAAAACAATAAATTTTGGGGTTCCCCATACTTACAACTGAAACTCCAAAAATTTTTTATCATCAAACCTGTATGTGTGGGGTATCTATGGATAGGTCTTTAAAAATGATATTAAGGTTTCTAATATAATTTTTTTCTGAACTGAATAGTATGCGCGAGAGACACTTCCAAAGTGATAAAATATGTGTCCTCCCCCCTCTAACTTCTAAAATAAGAGAATGATAAAATTAAAAAAAATATATATAATGTACATTACCATGTAAACTTCCACCGAAAATTGGTTTGAACGAGATCTAGTAAGTAGTTTTTTTTTAATACGTTAGAAATCGAAAACCGCAATTTACCTTTCACAAAGTTACAACGAACTACAAGAACTTTTATATTATGTTACTTGCTGCTACGGAACCCTTCATGGGCGAGTCCGACTCGCACTTGGCCGGTTTTTTCTTATTAATTGTGTCCGTTCAGAAAAAGATTAGTAAAATAAAAAAATATTAAAAAGTTATGACTCAACTAAGATTCGTTTTTCTTGCTAATTTTAATGTAACTTTGGGTGTAAATAAGTAATAAAATCTTCAAAAGTCGGTACCAACAAGGCTCAATCATCGAAGTGTTCCATAAGCTTTATTTTTATATGATGTATGAAGTGGTTTTTCATTAGACTCGATTTTCCAAAGGACTTTTTGTATTTTATTACGCGCGTTTTAGTTCGGAACCAGCGTCTAACAGCTCATCACTGATAGGTACTATCTCTATCGGACACGATGCCAGGTGAGACAGCGTATTTTTTTGGCCATGCCCGCTAGTGAGTTCGAGCTCGCGACTAGCACCTTAAAACTACGCATTCTGTACATCAAACTAAGTACATAGCACAAAAACAATTACTGGGAAACGACTTTTATTTTTGGTCTGACAATTTGCTGTTTGCGGTAGTACGCAATGTAACACACGCAAAACATTGTGTTTATGGGTGCATGCACAACGGTACAGGGGTCGTGCGAGTATTTAAAGTTGTGTTATAACATTGAAAACTTGTTTTCGTAAAAAAAAATAATAAAAGTTGGAAGTTTGACCTTCAATATCTCCGAAACCAGAAGGTTCCAAGTACAAAAAAATGATTACAATGACGGGGAGTACAAGAGACTCAGGTGGCTTTATTAAGTGTCTCTTTACACCCGTTATAAGCCTTCTCTCATGTACCCTTCCTGTTCTAAAATACGATTCATTCCGGTTTGATCACCTGAACCCCCCTCCACTCCCCCGATCCCCTGCTAGTTCTTCTTCTGTTTTAATCTCTGTCTTATCCACTTTATCTAACACAGGTAATTTGACTTACCATTTGCAAGAAGTGGTGTGATTTCTGTGTACGCCTTAGGTTTCTTGAAGGTACAGCACCCACTTCTGAAAAATGCTCCCAAGCAGCCATTGAACGCCATCGCTGAAAAAGAAACAAATAATGTAATTATTTCCGTTAATACTTAATTATGTAGGTAATTTTGCAATTTGTCAGCGAGTCGTGTCTACTGTTCATTCATTCAGTTTTGACAAGTGAGCAACAAAACATACGAACATGATTGTAAAGGATACTGAACCCGATAAGAATATTGTCATGGCTTGTAGCTGTTTGCCAAATTACGAAGCATAGAAGACTGAAGATCTTTCTACGTAAACATCAGCAGAAGCATTAATAAAGCTATCAGACAGTACTAACGTTACTCAGTTGTATTAGGATCAATAAATTAAAAAAGAAATCCGCAGTCATGAACATATCACTCAAGCATACTGCTGTAAATCAAATCAAACAGCTAATAGATTTTTTATCGTTGGAGCTAGTGTTTGCAAACAAATGTAAACCATTTACCGGGAGCTCACGAAGTAAGCAAACTTTATTATACCAGACAGCAAATATGACATTTTTTACAATCTATTTACAGTAGTATTTTTATCTGCGCTGAATCTTTAATCCGTTAACTTCTGACGATCACTGACATTAGAAGGTCGGGAGTAGGTTTTGCTCTGATTTTAGTAAACATATCAACTTGTTACCAAACCTTTATTAGTAACTAGATGTACCGGTGAACTTCGTATGTACCATGTTATTATAAAATTAGATTTTTCGACATCTCGGCTGTTTCTTTCGATTTTTCCTAATTTTACTTTGTCCCTAAACCAGTACAGAGGCCAACAAAACAAAAAAAAAACAATCAAATCGGTCGAGCCATTTTCGAGTTTTAGCGAGACTAACGCACGGCAATTGATTTTTACATAATATGGATAGATCTGCAAATATTTAATTTTTTTCTATAGCTTGAAAAGATTAAAATACTTATTTCATATTTGCGGGAGATATGAGATGCCCTTTTGAAGGTGAGACTCATGAAATAGGTACTTGGATATTTTTTATTTATTTATTTAATATGTACTAATAACAATACATGAACCTTACCTTCAAAAGGGCTGCTAAAAATCCAGTAGGTACAATAGGCTGCAAAAGTGCATGGGTAGTACAGAAACAAAATCGTATGAAGCGAGAAATGACGCCATCTAGCGTAAAACCAGTTAACGACTAACAAAATTTAATTATGCTGTTATTAGATGGCGTTGCTTTGCTTTATATGATAAAATATTTTTGTAGTTTCTTTTTGTCTCTTCAAACATTCAAACAATTTATAATTAATAGTTTCTTTTAAAGAAAATTGTTCCTAATTATTAACCTACTATGTTAAAAATGAATATCAATTTATAAGTAGGTGCTAAGTAACTACTAATTCGAATATTAAATTAATTATTAAAATACCCACTCGTTAGCTTAATAAATATATTCCTATCGGTTTCTTTTATTATTTTTATCATTTAAGCTACGTATGCTGGTAAATGTAATGTAATAATTAGATAAATGTATTAGCCTTGAAACTCTTTGCTCAATCCTACTCAATACGTTTCTTCCTAACTCCTTACTTACGTTTCTTCCTAACTCCTTACTAACGTTTCGTAAATTAGTCATAGTTGTGAAGAAACCAACGCCATCTAGTTTATTTTCAAAAACTTGAACACAAACGTTCACGGGAAAATAGACACTAAGGTACCCATGCAATTTTGCTGGCGACTGTACGTTCATACATAATAGTGATTACCATTTTGTTTAGACTTGAAATATTCTTTGCTTATTTAAGTACAAAGAATTATAGATCACTCCAAATCCGTGTAGCGGAGTGTCAAATCAAGGTAATTAGCAGTACATTCCATATAATTTACCTAATATGTAGAAAATGTACATGAGTACGAGCAGTAGCGCTTCGTGCCAGTAAATCACGTCGTCGAGTAGCGTGAGGATGAGCGCCACTACCGCCACGGCATACATCACGCAATCCCGTGACACCGACCACCAGTCCAAGTCCACCACCTGCGAATCAAACACTCTATCAATCAGGAAATCAAATAAATCATTACATTATTCTAAAGATTCATTTTTACATTGACCTCGTAAAGGAAACCCTGGGGGAAGGTTAGGGGCGCGTGGCTAAATAATAACAGCCGCACAGGTCGATTGATCAGGTTAAGCTACGCTTGCAGCGGTTGGTCTGTGGATGGGTGACCATCTTTAACCGCCGATGGCCCCGGCTGTCATTCGTGGATCTTTGACAGTCGTTACGGGTACTCAGAAGCCCGAAAGTCTTACAACCAGTCTTACCGAGGGGTGTCGTATTATCCAGCAACTGGGTTATGGAGGTCAGATAGGCAATCGCTTAATGTAAAATACTGGTATTCAGCTGCATCCGGTTAGACTGGAAGCCAACCCCGACATAGTTGGGAAAAGGGTAGGCAGATGATGACATCGTAAAGGAAATACGGAATTTATGTGCACGGATTATAGCTAATTGATATTTCATAAAAATGAATTCCCTTTTACATAAAATCACGCCTGCATTCCGTGGAGAGTTGGGCAGAGTTAATAGGGCGCGAGCAATTTGTCATAAACCGGGCACAAATCAATAATTCAAATAATTAATGTTTCAAAGTCCTGACTGACTGATATATCTACGCACAGCCCAAACCGCTGGTCCTAGAGACATGAAATTAGGAGGTGTGTTCTTTGTGAAGAGTAGGTAGGTATCCAGAGAGAGGCTGAAGGGGGGAGGGTGAAATTTCACGCGGACGAAGTCGCGGGCAGAAGCTAGTTAACTAATGCTACAGCTACTGCTACTGCTACATAAATAGTTACTGGGAAAATTCATAATGGAAAACCCAACAACACTTAGCCCGACCTGGGTTTCGATACTGTAGAGGTCTGCTCTAAAGCAAAACCTGGCTGGAAAGCCACACCTCTACAAGACTCGATGGTTATATTTGTATTAAGTTCCTTTCGAACATTCAAGCAGATGTCATATAGAGAGTCATAGGTTTGACGTATATAAAATAAGTCGAAGATTATAATTACTATGTAAATGGATAAAAGTCTTTTTAAAATATATCCTGATGAACAGTGGATAGGATTTTATTCCGTAGAATAGAGCCCCTATTCTACATTTGGTGGAGGACCATTTAAGGTCGCCGGATTTTCGCTAAGCTTGCGAAATAGTTTTTGTTTCAGCACTCATAGAAGTGAATATTATATATACCTCTTGCATGCCAAGCGAGGCCTCAAAGTATACTGTGAGTATTTATTAGATGTGAAGAAACGTCGCCAGGAGAAAAAGCTAAGTGGCTATATGTATTTTTTAATATAAAAAGAGTAAGATGGCTCAAGTTTTTACGGGCACGGACGGTGTATGCCTGGAAGATTTTCTTAGGCGATTTGAAGTTGTTGCCGCCTATAATAAATGGCGTGAGAGCGACTGGGCGCTCATATTAATGGCATATCTTGAGGGTGCTGCCCTAGCAGTCCATAAATGGAAATATGAGGATGACATGTCATTTGAGGCTATATGTGATGTGTTATGGGAAGAGCTTCCTTGCAGATGTCACAGAGACAAAAGATTTAATAAGGTGCAAGTAGTCGAGATAGCACAAGATCGGTCTGAGGAAAGCAGACAAGAAAATGTTGTAAATATTGTAAATTTAGATAATGATGCTTCTATATTATTTAGTGGAAGACAAGATGACCCGCTACAGAACGAGCAGTGCTGCCTAGAAAGCAGCGTGGAAGTTGAAGGTGATGGAGAAGATGGTGTCGAGCGCAGCAGCGAGGTGTGCATCCTCGCAGAGGAGGAGAAGGAGCCGATAGAAGTGTTCGAGAGCGAACACAATGATGAAAACAACGAATCGGGTCAGTTCTGTCCAATTATTAACGTAACTAGCAATGTTTCAGAGCCACAGAATGAGCACAATGATCACGATGTGGGAATAAATAAAATTAACATCGCTGCTGATCATTTTGATGTGGATAATGTGTCGATCGATTCGTCCGAAATAAAAGAGAATGGTCATTCCGATTTTTCCAACATAGAGAAGAAAGATCACTTCATCATCGACATGAATAGTAATAATAAGGTGACTAAAGATGAGTTAGTTGAGGATGATATGAACTTGGACGCAGTCAGAGATGGAGATGCAGAGGTGTTGAACGACTCCGTACAAGCAATAGACTCATTTAGTTTTCCTACGGATGAGGTTATAGTTCGTAATCGTAGTAATTGTATAATATGTCATGTAGATGTCCCTAATTTAAATAAGTTTTTTTTGCAATGTGCTACAAACAATAAGAGAAAAGCACGAAAGAAGAAAAGAATCCCATTTTTCAAAAAAACTAAGACTAAAAGATCATTTCAAAAAAGTTTTTTAATAATTAATAATTTTATAAAAACATTTTTTGTAAACAAGCATCATTTTATAAAGAAGTTTTCGATTTTAAAATATAAATTCAGAAAAAGGAAGTTTAGAGATAGAAACCTTTTTAAAATTGATTAAAACCTTTTCATATTAGTATGTTAATTAATAGTTGTTGTTTTTTTTTAATTGTCATGTATCTTGTCATGTAATGTAAATATGTCACTTGAATGTAAACATCATATTTTAGTGCATTATTTTTGTTTGTATGATTGTTACAATTTATTAATATGTGTCCATTTGTGTGTTACATATGCTGTGAGAAAATACATCGGACGCGGCCGGGAGCGTGTGAGGTATCCGCACCTCCCAGAGGGCTGTGAGGTGCGCCCTCACACCTGCAACGGGTCAAAGGGAGGCCTAAATAAATTGTCGACTTCAACGTGATTACAAGTAGGAGTAGGACTCTCGTACTCCAGTATTTAATGACGCGAGTTATAGGAGGATAGTTGTTGTTATAACTGTGGTCACTCCTATAGAAGGGGGGGTGACAGACACTCAGCATAAGTTGTCACCGACTTTGCTAACAGGGGTATAACCCTTGCAAAGTGTGTTTGGTTGACACTTTTGGTTCAACTTGTGTTTGAGGACACACAGTTTAATGATAGATATTTAATGATATTAGAATTTTAGAGAACGTAGTAGGACTTTTAAAGTTTTTTTTCTGGAGTACGAGAATATTTATTAGTTTTTTAATGAACCCTTGCCTCTTAAGCTTTTCCCTCCCTCTGGCTCAATCCCGTCCGATGGAGTTAAAAGAATCTGATGCTAAGATCAGTTAATTTTCTTAAGCCTCTTCTAGGTCGATGTGAACTCTCACATCAAGTATTATTAATAATTAGGAGGCCGCGTCGCGCCTTTTACCGAGGTTTTGGCACGACGAGGTTTAAGCATGACGACGTTAGTTTGTATGGGTGCATATTGGCACATATAGATGTTAGCTTGCTTGACACTTAACGTGGTGTTGGATTCGCGATTCGTGCGTCCTGACTTAAGCTTACTCTTGCAAGAGACGGACCTCATCTTGTAAATTTCTTCCTCGGATTTAGGTAAACTTATGATAGGATAGGTAGATAGGGCTTGTAAATTCGAATGGTGTGAATAAAAGTCATGACCTATGCCCAGACTGTTATTCAAGGGTGGGCGTAGCTCATGTAGAGGTCTGCTCTAAAGCAAAACCTGGCTGGAAAGCCACACCTCTACAAGACTCGATGGTTATATTTGTATTAAGTTCCTTTCGAACATTCAAGCAGATGTCATATAGAGAGTCATAGGTTTGACGTATATAAAATAAGTCGAAGATTATAATTACTATGTAAATGGATAAAAGTCTTTTTAAAATATATCCTGATGAACAGTGGATAGGATTTTATTCCGTAGAATAGAGCCCCTATTCTACAATACCCATGACCAACGAGACATATTTTTCATCGTGGTAAACGCGAAAAATTTAGTAATAACTAGCTGCGCCCCGCGGTTTCACCCGCATAAGTGTCGATCCCGTGGGAACATCGGGATAAAAAGTAGCGTATATGTTAATCCAGGGTGTCAGCTACTTCCATATTTTTTTTTTATCCAAATTGGTCCAGCCCTTTGAGCGTGAAGAAGTAACAAACATACACGCAAACTTTCGCCTTTATAATATTAGTGCGATTAGTTCGTAGCAATAACTTTATAAACATCAGGTAGTCAGTAATTATATCGACTCGATGAAATCGGAAAATGTATAAGAAACATTGAATAAATTATAATAATGCAACATGACATAAGATCGCAAAGTTTTCTTGTTACAACATTTTCTATTTTACTATTAATAAGTATAAGGTTTGTATTCAAATAGATAACTAATTATCTAGTTCAGATGTTCATGTCAGCAGAAGGTTTAAGGAGATAAATAATAAGATGACGTTATAAGACAATATACGTATGATATGAAAATCCGTTACAGATATATATAGAACAATTGCCACGTTAAAGAGAACATGAGATTAATTAGATGCATGCTGTCTCCGTATTTGTTATCAAATGATAATTTATAGAAAGGAAAATATTTTGTAAAATGAAGACCGTTATAACTATACAGGGTGTCCCTGGAAGTATGGATCAAATCGAATAGGGGCGTGGGCAAGGTCATTTCCAAACTTTTTAACCCTGAGAATGTCAGTGAATTTTTTTACGGTTCAAAAGTTATGACCGATTTTTTTTTTTCAATCACTTCGCTTAGTGCTCAAAGAAAATAATCATAAAAAATACTATCAGGGCTATCTAAAAAAAATAAATTGATAGCCCTGATAGTTTTCACGAATTCGATCTTTCTTCTCTTTTTTTTCGTATTTTTTTTTTTTGCTAAAACGTTTGGAAATTACCTTGCCCACGTCCCTATTCGATTTGATCCATACTTCCAGGGACACCCTGTATAGGTAGGTAGATTTTCATTCCCGGCTTGTCTTAAAATACGTCAGAGTCAATATTATCGGCAAAGGAAGACGGTAAGGATACTTTTACTATTACAGCTTGCACAGTTTTATTACCTCTGATTTTGCATCAATTTCAAAATCAAATGATTTTTATATGGTTGCAATAAGGTTCATGATTTTTTGCTTGGGGTGCTATCAGAGGTAAACTATCTGTGAAAGGATTGTAGTGATTTTATTCTATAAATGCAGGCACTGACAGCCGTTTCCAGTCATGCTGATCAGCACAAAAGTTGGCTGTTATTTTATCAAACTCGTGTCACTTGATTTTATTCGCTGTTATAATTTCAGTCAATCACAGCAGTAAACATGAATTTGAGAGTCAATCAGCTTATGTTTTCAACAGGGAAGAATAATTAGTTTTGGCGAATTAATTGTATTGATAGATCACAAATATTACTGTGTGATTCTAGCGATTTTTTGTAATAATTTCTTAGGCCAATTTTAAGAGAAAATCAACACATGTACACTTGAATAAATAAGTTTAATAGATTCCGGACGAAACCTCGACATATTCATAATTATTATCAGTACTTACTTTCCCTGCGAGGAGAGCGCAGAACGCGGGCACAGCCAACACGTTGAACACTGCTGACCCGACCACGGTGCCAACGCCGATGTCGCCTTCAGTCACAAACGTGCCCACACAGTTGATGAACAGCTCTGGACTTGAGCTCGCTGCTGCCATGAACGTCGCCCCAGCTACGTCCATCCCTATGTTGAGACCTAGAATGAAATAATATGTTCGTTTAATTGCCAAAAAAACGTTGCACCAACTACATCCAATTACGGTAGGTATATATTTAACCCTAGAAAGACAAGTTAATTTAACAACTAGCTTCGTCCGCGATTTCTTCCGCTTGAAATTACCCGAACCGCGACGCATCGCATCGCCCGCCCGCGCTATTGCTTCGCTTTCGTTAAGAGTTCTTTCTGGCTTTTTTAGTCGTAGCGTCATGTTGGATAGCCTTTCATCTAACTTGAGGTTCCTCAAGAATTGGACTATCAAATGCAAAAAGATTATTAAGAATTTTCGAAATCCGAATGGTTGTTTCAGATATTAGCTTGTTTAAACAAACTCTTCATCTTTATTATATTAGTTTTAATTAGTTCCGAAATAACGTTTAACTGCCGAAATATTTCGTAGCTTCCGAAAAACAAGGCTGTAGCAAAGGCTTTGTAGCAAATTGCTACGGCGTAGCTCTATGCTACGAAAGCCTACGAATTCATTTAAAATATATTTTTTAACTAAAACTAATTATTGAATGCTTTCGTATTTCTTTTAAACTAAGCAATATCATTAGACTTCCGTAGCAAAGTATTCTGTAAGTAATTGCTGCAAAGTAGTCGATGCTTTCGTAGCATCGACTACTTTGCATCAATTACTTACAGAACGAAGCCTGCGCAGTCAACTTTATTACTTGCCGGTAATACCTACATCAAACAAAGTCTGCCTTTGAAGCAATTTTCCAATAACAATAATAAAGGCTTCCTTTTACCTGCGCTCTTTGATAGCAAATTAGTGTCTGCATTTTCGAAAAGATTGCAGGAGGGCTTCTTTAGGGCGAGGGAAATTTCCTTCCGGCACAAACTAATTTAACTTGCTTTACCTCGGGCTTGTACTTAGCATGCCTGCTCAACACGGAATGAAGTGTCGCCAGTGAAGTCTTGAGATAGATTTTAACGATTCTATTATTCTTAACTACACAGTCTTGGATAAAAGAAAATAGTTGAATAAGTGAGCTGGACTGCTTCAACAAGAACCTTAGCAGCTTTGAACAGAGAGAGGTGGAAAGAGTGTAGGAAGGCTTTTGCCCTGCAGTGGGACGTCACAGGCTAATAATAATTAAGTGACAATTTATTACTGATGACAGATTGTAATGCTTTATAGACTCGGTTAAATCGTCAGATTTGTCCCAACAGGATCCATCGCAAGACTTTGCTGCTGATAGAAAGGCGAATGCAGGGTTTCATATTTAATTTTTCCTCGAAGTGGGGACGAGGGTGGTAGTCTAGACTCTGTGAGTCGCGTCGTATCGATTGAAATTGCTCATTTTTTATTTATTGCGAGTCCGCATTGAATTCAACATCACACTAGCTTGAAGGGGAAAGAGCTGCAATAGTAGATAAGGGAATTCAGTAGACGTCTCACGTAATGCGTTTGCAATATCGATCCCGTCCTATTCATAGGGTCTCATATCTGCCCGGAAACGTCCGTCACTAAATACGGATTAAAGGATTTAGGGTCCGGGGTATACTTGTTCTTTATATTTCAATTTAATCCTGTTACGACTAATAACTATTAGCCACAATTCTAAGTCAGAAACCACTCATGTTCGTATTCTAGAACATCCGACAAACACACCTTGACCTGTAGGACTTCAATGAAAAAATTGACACCATCGTGTACCTAATGTAACGATTTGACTTGTTATTTGAACGTGACACGTTAAGGCGGCACGTTTCTGAGCCTGATTAACCTCTTCCACCTTTGATATGGAATAATTGATATGGAAGCTACGTGACAATGTGAAGCACGCAAGGAAGCACCGAATATACTCATCTACAGCATGCAGCAACGCGGAAGTTATGATTGGCTACTATGAAGACTACCTGTTATCTGATTCTTTAATTTTTAAATTTCATGAAATTATGGCGGATCAAAACGTGTTAGGATCGTAGGACGGGATGTGTTGATATTACATAACTTGCCTTAGATCTGGGATAAAGCTGTTAACAAAATAATGATTTCAAATCATACTTGAAATGTAAACTAAAAAGATATTTAGAAAAGATATAAGATATTCAAGAATTGCTTAGACAGGTACCTGTTTCAGAGGATTAATTTCATTCGTATATGCCAACAATATCATGTAGCTTTATTAGCATGCAACAGTATCACTAACAATTAGCATATAATGCAGTAGTAATGTACTCACGTTCGCATATCATCTCGATGGCCGGCACGAAGTACTGCTCGCAGACCGTTCCCAGCAGAAAGAAGCAATATATCGCCACAATGCAATGTACGGCAATGTACCCCTGTAAATCAACAGGTTTAATTACCTATGTAGTATGTACCCCTGTGGATCGACCTCAGGAACTGTTTCAGTCTACCGATTCATATCACGATAACTTTCGATTCGACACTTATTAGTTTCAACTATCAATTTTTCTGTCAAAACAGAAATAACTGAACAAATATAGGTAGGTGTACAATAGGTCACCTCTGCCAAACTCTTTGTGGTGTAATGTAACGTTATGTCAATTTATTATCAAATTGAAACTCGCTTGGATTTAAAAAAGTTAAAATATTGTGAACCAATTCATCATAATTAATATAATTGTGTCACAAGTAGGTTGGATTTTTTGCGTAATGTTTGGAAGAATGTTTGTAGCATTTATTTAGCCAATGCTAGCTACAAAACAAAATATTCAAAATAAACGAGAATACTTAAAGGAAATCTCAATTAATGAATGATGTTTCATAGTAAAAAATATTGATTTCGAATATGTTTCAAATAAGTGGGTAGAAAACATTTAAATTATTGCTGAATTTTGATAGCGGAATAAAATAGTATTCAAATTAAACATATTTTTAGCTTCTAGCATAGTAAGTACAATATAGCACAACGCAAGCGAATGCTTTAGTAGGTACCTAAGAAAGTTAATAATTGTAAGTACCCACAAATCGTCATAAATGTTGTTTACTTGGCACATGTATTTAAAATATTATTGGCTATTGATTCCTGCTTACATGTTTCCTCTGGTAGCGAGTGAGACCATCGGGAGGGAACTCCAGAATCGCTGCGGGAGTGCAGTTCTTCTCTGCCTTCTCGACGACGGCAAGCAGGTTACGCGACAGGCGGGCCGCGTCATTACCTGAATACCACAAATGTATTACATTATGCCCTCCTCAACACACATCTCTAATTAAAAGACTAATAAAAATACCTTTACCTGAACCTACAGAAGATTCTAATATTTCTTGTTCCGAATGATCACTGGCAAACAACAAATACACTAAGGGTATCCCCAAAACCAAAATCACTCTAATGACCGTCGCAATTCTATAACACTTGTACCGTCTAGTCCTTATTAACATATTAGCCATTTAAAAAAAAATGCAAGTAAATAACAATTATTATTAAAAACTGAGAAATTTTAGTTACGCAGTAACAGAAGAATTGATGGCACCCTCAAATGAAATTATAACGTTCGGTCAGGCGCAACTCCAAAGTAGTTAGTTCAGAAACCATTTACAGGTACTTATACAAATACAAACATAGACGTGTAGTTGCACCACTAGTCGGAAAGTTACTGTACACCGTGGTTTCTTATAGTCCTTGATGAAAATAAATGATTTATCAATAAATATTATTATTAGTAACTGTGTACTCGGTACACATTCGTATCACTGTTATCGACGGTAATGTAAATAAAATAGGTTCTTTTGATGACTGTACCTAATCTTTATAAGATTATTTTTAATTTCTTTGCTCACATGTGGAAACGATTATTAGATAACTTTATATATAGTAGTAGATAATACTGCAAATAGAATACAGTCAATATTAGAAGAGAATCGTTACACGTTTTACGTTGCACGGCTACAATGTAAGACACGAGGATGAGAATAATGCGAACTGATGTTTCGTAAGTACATAGTTTATCGTATGGAAACCGACATACATGTTTAAAGTCAGGGAATAAGCAAATTGACTTGAAAAAACAACTTTTTTTTTTAATTATCACTTTGAGACTCGACTTTGCACTTTGTAGTAGACCTACGAGATATCTAGATGTTGGTCGGACTACCAACTTAATTTGTCCGTGTTAATAATTACATGACAATTTTACTGCACAATTTTTGACAGTTGTATGAAATGTTTATAATGCGGCAAATTGACGTAGGGTGTCAATTTGATGAACATAAAATTTTCCTGAGTAAAAATACTAACCTTTTTGCTAACATCAATTATTCCACAATGAAGGTCTACCTACATTTTGTTTTAACATTCTTCAGTAGTTTTTAAATCGACCCAGTTTCAAATTGTTTTTCATGAAGAAAATTACAATTCGACTAAATTATAGGGTTTTGAACCGTTAATTTCCCTAAAACAAGGATGTATCTATGGCATATACTCGTATTTTTTTCAGGACCTAGATACACTAATGTCTAATGTGACGATTTATAATAGATTCTAAAACTGGCAAATTTGGATAACCCCTGTTAAAGAATACTTGATTAAATACTTAAAAAAATATGCATATATGAGGTTCTAATAATTAATGTAACGATGTACCTACCTATACTAATAAATCCAAATGATAGAAGTGTACACTGTTTAGCGAACGCTTTGTTTACGTTGAACTAGACAATCTTATCTAGCGGCAGGCAATTATTGCTTTTAGAATAAGACATATTCTACTACAAGGTTTGTTGAGTGACATTCTACTGCACTTAAACGTGTTGTGCATTAATAAGCCTTGTAGGCAGACAGTCAGGCACCGGTCAACAACTAATTATCAACTTCAAAAAGGAGTATACGGTACCCCATCATCATTATGGAATAGACATTGTAACTTATAACGTCGCCTTGGATGATTCTGTAAAGGTGTTATAAATGTGGTTTAATAAATAAATAAAATAAATAAATTCTCAGCCTACAGACGTCCACTGCTGGACATAGGCCTCTCCTATTGTACGCCATTTAATATTCTCTCATCCAGCTGGTACAGTCACGTCTAAAAGTATGTATACACTTGGCTTTATTCAAAGGCGATTTTCTCCTTTATTTTTTAATGAAATTTTATGTTATTACGAAAATAGTATTTTCGAACCCATAGGTTTATGTTAAGTGTCGTATTTCAACGTTGCATTCGTTATTTCACGAAAAAATCGCGTCAATTGAAAATTGCCAAGTGTATACATACTTTTAGAAGTGACTATACGACAACCCTGCGAAGATCGTCGCTCCACCTAGCTTGAGTTCGTCCTACCTTACGTTTGCTGATTCGCGGTCTTCACACACAATCTTGGTTCACTCAAGAACATGTCTACACCAGTGGTCATCGCTTCTAGGGCTACTATCAGAGACAACTCAGAGAGGTAAGTACCTCATGAAACTCCTCAAAATTTAACAGCACACATATTATTATCTGGATTGATATGTTGTTATTGTACTGAAGATTACTGGAACTGGTTGATAGAGACTTCTAGATTCTTAAAAAAACTCCTAAGCTTTCACAAAAAAGGTGCTTACAATACGCGTAGGTATTATTAACCCATTATTTTTATTGTGTTGCCTCGTTGGTGTAGTGGTCGCAAGCGCGACTGCTGAGCACGAGGTCTTGGGTTCGATTCCCAGTTCGTTGAAAGTGTTATTAATGTAAAGTGTTATTGGGTTTTTCATCGGAAATTTCTCAGTAGCTGCCCGGAGTCTGGATTTGTGCCCGGTTGGTTGCAACAAGCTCGCCCCCTGTTAAATGACACTGAAACATAACTGGCGAAATGTGGGAGTGCTAGAGGTACACCTCTGCCTAATGCTTCGGGTATAACTGGCGTGATGTTACGCTGTGTGTATTTTTATTGTTTGCGCCGTTTGGAAATTAAAATGAGCTAAATGCTTCACCTTGGACAATAACACTGTAATAGATCATATACTCGTATCTTTGGATTACTTGCCGTGATTTTCCGCTGCAAGTACTTACCTACAGTACTTCTGCTTTCTGTAAGGCAGATAAGTGTATGATGAGATTATGAAATTAATCAAATGCACAGGATTTCTGGAAAAGCCTTGCGATCAAATAATTTAATGTCTTTGCTTGCGATGAAACTTAACCTACAAGTTATAATGATTCAATTAAGATAATGAGCTTATAGTTTCAAAACAAAAAAAAAACAGCCAAGTTCATGTGGGCTACGCACAATGAAAGGTTCCGTAGTTCGGATGACTTTGTCTGCGCGCTTTTTATTCCCGCTCCTAAAACACACAAGAGTCAAACTTTATTTATTCTAGAGCAGGCTCCCAGTAGGTAATAAGATAAGCTGTTTATCTGTGTTAATCTGTTTTTCACAGATATGTGTGAGATGGGGGAAACTCTTAAGTGCAAGCCCGAGTCGCACTTGACTGGTGTTTTTCATAACATAGCTAGCCAGCCAACTGTTACGATATTATCAACATCAATCATAGCATGTATATTAAATTATGTATTCAGAGTATGTGTGGAGACCAGATAGATAGTCGCTCCATGTAAAATACTTGTATTTAGCTGCATCCTGTAAGCTAGAAACCGGCCCCAACATAATTGGGAAAAGGCTAGGCAGATTCAGAGCCTACACATTATGCTATAAGCTATTACTGTGTATATTAATGTGTAAAGTGTGGTCACCTGGTCACCACCATCAAAGAGATTTAAGACGAGTTTGCATTACAGGACAATGCAAGTATATTATATTTTTGTTATTGTAAAAGATAATTGCAATGTATCTCGTTTGTAATCTTTATATAAAAAGTTTAATGATTTCTCCAGACTTTGATAAGCTTCAGCTAAAAGCAAGTTGCAGTAGGGTAGGAGGTTGCACAACGCTCCTACTCGCCAGCCGATCGATTCTGTAAAAAAGACACTACAAAGTAAAAAATAACTTTAATTTTGGAAGTCGGTGTCTTTGGGGTCGCATTTTCGTTTTTTGACACCGACTTCCGAAATTAAAGTTATTTATCACTTTGTAGTTTTGTTTTTTTTTTTGTAAAAAAGTTTTTATTTTTCACTTTTTAGTTGTACCTACCCCACAAAAAGTAAACGAAAAGATCGTTAATGTAGACAATGTAGATAAATTTTTAGATTTTTGTTGATTTTTCAAAAACCGCTTGTCCGTTTTCGGTAAAATTTTCATTGGACCATTTGGGAAGTAAGTATATCCTTTCCAACAAAAAAAGAATTTTTCAAATCGGTTGGCAAGCGACGGAGTTATGAGCGAACAATCATAAAAAAAATACAAACATCCGAATTGAGAACCTCCTCCTTTTTAGAAGTCGGTTAAAAATACGTATTATTGAAGCTAACTCAAAAACTACCCAAGCAAAGTTAATAAAATGTATATGGGACCACCACTGAGGCATATCCTATGCATTAAAAAACAAATTCTCGAAATCGATTTACAATTGCCGGAGATATCGCGTAACAAACATACAATAAAAAAACAATATACAGTCGAATTAAAAAAACCTCCTTTTTGAAGTCGATTAAAAATGGCATGGTAAAACTATGGTGAAGTGAGCTATCATTCTACCATATGCTAGGGATTGACACTGCTCATCAAGCTTACTTCACCACAGTTTCACACACCAGTTCCACCACAGTTTTCATGGTGAGATTTTTACAGAATAGCAGGCTTAGCTGAAGAATAAGTATCAAAATAACTTTTTGGAAGGGCTGATGTTGATAATGACGTAATAACCAGCTGTTACGACACACCAACATTAAAACTACTCAAAAGTTTTCTGATTTCTTCAGACTTGATAGGCTTCGAATTGACGTCAATGCGAATTGGAGGGTATTTGGAGCGTTGCGCAACTCTGTTGCGTTGTTTTCATTATTTGAAATGAAAACAATAAGTACCAAAATAACATTTCTGACAGATTTTTTATAAAGGTAGGTAACGTAACATCAATTTTGAAAACTTTACTTTGATATGCTTCAGCTAACTTTAGAACCATTCGTGGCGTCAACGCGAACTTGATAGGAAGGTCGTTGCGCAACTCAATTCTATACTATAAAAAAAAGCTTTTAATTAAATGCGCAAAAAAGAATAAAATAAACTTTTCCTTTAAAACTTTTACTATCAACTTATAACGTCATTACACAAAAAATCGAAATCGAATCGAAAACGTCATTATAAAAGCTTGTCGCAAGATTTAAGTACTCGTGTATGAAAATTTAAAAAAAAATTAAATCAATCAGATCAAGTTATTTACTTGTTTATCTACACAGGTAAATCTCGCGACAAGCTTTTATATCATATAAATTGTGTAATGACGTTATAAGTTGATAGTAAAAGTTTTAAAGGAAAAAAATATTTTATTCTTTTTAGCGCATTTAACTAAAAGCATGTTTTTAAAAAAGTTTTTTTACTTTTAATTTATTTTTTACTTTTTAGTTATTGCTGGACATGCTTTTCTTTTTTGGAGTTTAACTCACATTCGTATTCTCAGCAATTCCTTTCATTTGATACCCATATTGTAGGAAAGCATAAAAAACTTAGTTCGCCATCTTTAGAAGTCCGCCATATTGGATTTAGAGTGACGTCACTTTATTTTTCGAGTTATTCTCAGCAAGCCCTTTCATTTGATACCCATATAAATTGTAGGAGTGCATTAAAAATAAATAGTCCGCCATCTTGGGTGTTCTGCCATGTTAGATTTAGAATGATGTCACACAGCTAACCATGCATTGTCATCTCAATCGGTTTAAGATATCTCCTTTAAAATTGAGTTGCAAGAGTCGACCAGAAAAAATATACTTGATAAAAGCTTGTAAAAAAAACCGACCGAGTGCGTGACGGACCACGCATAGTGAAGGGTTCCGTAGTTGGATGAAATTATCCCAAGAAACAAATGAATGATTTTCTTTACTTGTGCTGTTAGACCTTGCTTATTGCCACATTTCATGATTTTAGGTCAACGGGAAGTAGGTACGCTATAGGTTTTGATTTGTTTGCGTGTATAAATATATCGCATACTTAAATGGCCTTATTTTTTATTGCGTTGACTAAGAAACTTGAATTATTTAGAGCTCCAAGGGACAGTAGACCTTCGTGTTTGATATTAATTTTAACTTGATACCTCCACACCTTTCAGAGAAAAGGGTATAGTATACATACTCACAGACAGACAAACGAACAACAAAGTGATCCACTGAAGTGATAAGGGTTCGGTTTTTTCCTTTTGCGATACGGAACCCTAAAATCACCCAAAAACAGACACATAAACTTTTCCCACACAAATGAATTAAATCAGCAAAACCGTTATCATTATTATCATAAAAGATAAACAAAATGTTTTCAATCCAAACGAAATATCTAGGACCTTTATGTTAAGGTCCTAGAATATTTTCTGTCTGCACACACTGATAAACCAAATAATCTCTTTCAAGGCTGAACAATTGTGTCGTAAACAGTTAATATTGCTAGATCTGCTTGCTTGCTCTACTTTAATAAAAATATTCCATTAAAATGATAATCTGTGGATTAACGGGCCACTTGAAGCGGCTGAGAAACTTTCCACTGTTTGTAAGCAGATACATCGTGTAATGCCCCTATCAACAACAAATATTATCGATATTTGATAGGATGGTACCTACCCGCGACACTGACCGACTGTGTCCTTCCGACACACGTATGACTATCAAATAAATAAAAGTAATTTAGAAATATTTAGCCGGATAAATGATAACAGCTGCATGGGTCGATTGAAGGTTAAGCAACACTTGCCGCGGTCGGTTCAAAGATGGACGAACATCCATTACATATAGAGGCTCTCCTGCCTCGAAAAGCACGTTAAGCCGTTGGTCCCGGCTGTCATTCGTAGATCTTTGACAGTCGTTACGGGTAGTCAGACACCCAAACGTCTGACAACCAGTCTTACCCAGGGGTAAGTATCGAGTTACCCAGTAACTGGGTTGTGGAGGTCAGATAGGCAGTCGCCCCATGTAAAATACTGATATTCAGCAGCATCCGGTTAGACTGGAAGGCGACCCTAAAATAATTGGGAAAAGGTTAGGCAGATCAATCAAATGGGGCGCGTCTCTTCGCTCTTCCTACTAATCGCTAGTGGTTATCGCTAGTTAATTCCGCTAGTGTTTTAGTTTTTTGATACACACTAATTACACACTAATAAGTAATTAGTGGGTATCGAAAAACTAAAACACTAGCGGAATGTTGCACACTTGTACTGTAAGCGATTAGGAAGAAGGATGGGGCGCGTCTTCGTGGATGGCGCTATCTGTACCATCATTTTTAGACAAGACGACACGACGAACGTACGGAAAAGGAACGAACATTGATCAACAGATCAGCACCTCTGATTTGGGAGGATTTTATTTCATTTAAGTTCGTTTTCCACACGATAATGCTTACAATCAGTTTGATACTATTGGTACAATCCACCGGACGACTGTGGTAACCATTTGACATTGACTTTATGGCAGCAGCAGTACGAGGTATAATCAACCAGGACACGGGCCTCCTGTCTGTGAGACGTAGGCCGTAATCTTCCACGCGGGCCCAGTGCGAGTTGGCGGATGTCACGTCTTCGAATTTTTGGTTCTTGGACATATTGTCGGTTTCCTTCACCGTTTTGAGAGCAGTGGTGATGAAATAATTTACACACAGTAAAGCGCCCGTCTGGGTCCGAATTTACGACTCGTAAGTCGCAGTCGTTACCACTGGGCCACCACTCTAACCTAAACGAAGTACAGATAGTGCCATCCAGGACGACGCACCCCACTCTTCTTCCTAATCGCTAGTGGTTATCGCTCGTCAATTCCGCAAAGTTTTTTCGATACACACTAATTACCCACTAATAAGTAATTAGTGTGTATCGACAAAACTAAAACACTAGTGGATTGTTGCACACTTGTATTGTAAGCATTAGGAAGAAGAGTGGGGCGCGTCTTCGTGGATGGCACTATCTGTAGCTTTCGTAGTACAAGTGTTTCCGTGGTTTACACTAACGCCACCTGCGGTTAACTTTTGTCCATGCCAACTTTTCAATGAACTGTTCGAAACTCAGTAATTTCTTCGCCTACGAAAATGTATCACGATATTTTCTCATTCAGCCTTTTAATACAATTTTCGCCGATCAACTTAGATGCATTTAAATGCAATAGAGAATTTTCCCTTTTCGTATCTTTTACGGCAAACATTAAATATTGACATAAAGACTGACGTTGATAGTAGACGGTCTATATCGGCGCAAGAGCACATACCTACTGAGATATTATGCTTCTTTCCATTATATTTGCTTTCCCTCATGTGAACACGTATGTAAAATGGTAGTTGTATTTGTGGATGGTGCATGTAAATTGTTGCTCAGCGTTGATCTATTTTTTAACGATCTTTGTTTCCTTTACACCTACATAGGAGCAATATTGTCTTGTGAGTCACATCCATGATAGTTGGTTTACTACAAATGTTCGTGCTCAAATCTTTTAATTAAGCCTAATTGTAAAAGTCGCGTGCCGTCGCGCGCCGACTCGGGAAGGGCTTGTAAATTGACTTTTGACCCCACGGATTATTAAAATCAGAGCTCACTGCGCCCGGACACTTCCAAATGTTGTAGGTGTGTGTTTTCTTTGTTCTTAATATATGTGTTCCGATTAAGTCATTGCTCTGCAAAAGACACGTTACATACTCCAAGGTGGACACTGAATGTCGTATTGATAGGGAATGCCATCAAAGTAGATCGTATTAACGTAGCTGGTTCAAGCTTGTACGCATAACTTTGATTAAGTTTATCTTCATTTTCAAGAATTTGACCTTTCTATTAAAATGACAAGCAAATTTTAGTGTAATAAGATGATCATTAGAGTACAATAAGAGCGTGTGTAGTCGTAGTGGTCGCGTGGAGACGTCGGCTGAGCTCGATGCTCGCGCCGGGAGTCACTCCCGCACTGCGCCCGAGCGCCGGCCGACGTACGTGTATTGTATGGAAATAAATAATTGGCCCCCGTATTCTTCTTTTGACGAGCTCTCCGGCGGGTCCATTATGTCCGTTTGAGCGTGAGCGGTGGCATTCGGACGCTAGTGGCGACGTCCTCGGTCGCCTGCGTCGCGCTCTTCACGATACTCCAATATGAATACCTCCGATCGAGGTACGAGTTCTATGTCTTACTTTTATCGGGGTCTGGATCGAGAGGATCCACACATTTCTAGCAGCCTGGAGATTCAGTCGTCGTCCCTTCGATCCTGGTGAAGTGCGCGTACCAACACTGCAAGGTTATGTAGAAGGAGGTCGGAAGTGTGTCCAATTCCCGTTCAGCGGCTAGGTCACTCATGAAGTGAATCAAATCGAGTGGCGAAGAAGATTACATCAACGATTCAAGTGTTGAAAGTGAATGTAGTGTCGGTGGAAGATGCGCAAGCGCGCCGGCGGGTACCGGCGCGGCACACCGTCGTAAGTATGGAAGACTGAGCGATGCTGCCATGACTACTGCACCACCAGGTACGAACATTCGTTTTGCTATCCCGTTATCATACGCAATTATTTACAAATACAATTGCCCGGTTGTTTAAATGGATAGGCGTAACATGTAAATAAAAACAAATACGCTGCTAAGTCCAGTCGTCAATGAAAATGAATTAACAGGTGAATTGTAAAACGAACGCGATGCTGAAACAAGATATTGTTAGAAATGGAACTATTGCCGGTGAACATTTGACGGAAGCTATTGACGAAATTGTCGAAACACGGGCGTGGCTCGATGCTCACCCGATGGCTGTTAGTCTTTCTGTAAACGAATTAGTGTTGATTATAGCTCAACAGTACATAGCAACCACACCTTGTTTCACTGGATGCCAGCGTCCATTGTAACGACTTCATCAAAGGAGGACTGACCTGCCTCACTATCGACAACATTCACAACAAAAAATGCTTCAAGAGCCCTAGAAATGTTTGTGTTCGTAATCACAGTCAATTTGTAAAACCTTTTTGATGTACTAATGCTCCAAGGACAACGATGTTTTCTCATGTTTTTTCGCTCCTTCAAAAGGAATCAGGAAACGATGGATGTTGAGTTAATCAATCGTGGGCAGTAAATAATTGGATCTGATCGATATCTATTTTTAGAAGGTCTTATATTACTTGATCTTAGGGCGATTATAATTGCTTCAGAAGTTACCCACTTGTCATAATACGGACACTAATAACGGACGCGGCGCTGACAAAGACTTGTTGATCGCGATGATGAATGATACAAAACGAGCTATTACATCTTGTCGTATGATTTGATTAGGTAAATTTGATATTATAGCTATTTGCCGCAGTTAGGCCATCGTTCTTAAAGTTAGAAGGGGAGGCAGACTCCAACTCGGCGCCTCATCCGGTCGCTCCTCGCGCAAATTGTCAATTGGTCGTCGTCCACTCAGGGCTGTCAGTGTGCAAGGTTGAGCACCGGCTGTCTTCACGTGATCTTTTTCTGGCAGCGTCCAAAATCAACTCCCCGATTCTAGGTCACTTTCCTCGAATACAGCCATAACCTCAAAACTTCATCAGCTAAAATTCAGAAATTAACCTCTACAAAATCCAAATGAAGACAAAACACTAATTTGTCAATTGCAATCTATTTCATCTTAATTTAAAAAAAATCTTGTTTGCTAGCACCTAATTGGAGAAAGACGCTTTGTATTCGGGAAAGCCATTATGTCCCTTAGGCCGTTGGGTAATGGTTGGGTAATGTTGGTTGTGCCGGACGGCGCGTTGTGTTCCACGCGCGCCTCAAAGAGATGTCAGCAGAAAGGAAGGGGCCTGCCAGGGCCGAAGCCTGCCGGGGGTGCGGGATTGTCCGAAAGGGTTACCGCTACCCCGGAACATAAAGGGCTAAGGAAGGAACACGGATGGGTTTTAGTCAGTAAGAGTCTGACACTCCCTTCGCTCCACCCAGAGCGGGAGGGGTCATTTGATGATTTCCCATCCATAAAAAAAAAAAAAAAAAAAAAAAAAGGCCGTTGGGTAATAGAGAGAGCAACGGATCGAAAGACGACTTATTACGTCGCTAATGCGGACTTCCTGCCATCTTTGATCTGTCAATTTCCTTCATAGTGCACTCGCTGTATGCGAGTGTCTAAACTATAATAACGAGTGGTAACATGCACAATTTGGCATGAAGACGGCTGTGGCTCGGCTACTTAACAAATAAACGACACGTATTTTCTAAAATCATTTAATTCGGTTAAACAAGTTAGTGCAGCAGTAATTTGAGACAATTTGCTCACGATTGGCTTGTTGACTTTGCTATTTGAAGGAGCCGTTTTTAGAGTGGCACAGGATGTGCGTTTGTTAATCAAGCACGCCATAGCACGCGGCCCGCCTCGCCGCCTCGCGCCTCGGGCATGTCCGCGGTCCGCGCGACTCACTGGTCCCTACTCTCATACGACTATTGAATTGGCTTTATAGGAACAGTCAACTTTAGCAAACCTTCAAGTAAATATTTATAAAAAGACTTTACTGTTAAGGATGTACAATTCCAAAGGTACGTTGGTTATTAGTGAAAGAGCCGCCTCTGTCATAGGTTTAGTTAAATAACGCGGTTGACATACCTAATATTACACGATTATGTGTAAATATTTCGCATCATATCTTAGCAGCTTTGTTTTATTGACCAAAATTACTTGTGAGTACAAAACACTTCAATGCTATAGGTACTTACTTATTAGTGTTATTATAGTCTTCCATGTAAAACACAGGAAGCACTTTAGCGGAATCAATTAACGTATCAAAATGACAATAATAGTTTTTAGTAAATTTTTGAAACCAAATATGTATTAAACATAGTGACAGAAACTTGGGATAGAAAAGAGCTAGAATAGATTCCGAGAATTGGCCGCAGGATCTTAATCAGACAACATGCGAGTAGGAAGACTGAGGACCCGGTAAAGGTAGCAAGAAGAAATAGAATGGCGTGCAATTAAGAAGAGAGAGATAAAGAAGAATAAAAGAAAAGATAGGAACAGTTTTGAACTAACTTTCGATTTTAAAAAGAAGGAAACTAGTTATCGTGCTGTTTGTCGTGCAATTTTCATAATATTTTGGATAAGGTTGTCCAAAATCGTATGAAACTTATTTCACGAGACCTAAATAATGAAAGCCGCATACCGTACCGTACCGTACGTACCGTAGAGTACTCTATTCTATTCTACCGTACGCGCTTAAGTTACTTTTTACTCACCAGTCACCAGAAATCTGCCTACGTTTGTAAGAGCAGCAATTACCTACGTAGGTTTATGTAATACAATTGTATAGCCTACGGTTGGCAAATAGTTTACTATGAAATGTATATTAATCTTTTTTAATGGACCTGATTTTAGACTTTCAAGCTAAGTACATCGAGTCAATTTTCTACGATCTTTTTTGTTAGATTATCCACGAGGTCCCGAGTTTTAACATTATTTGACAGCAATTGAACGTGTAAAGTATTGTAAGTTTTCCATATTGTAAGCATAACGTTACGGCTAATGGCAAGGTAAAGAAAAAATCATAATCAAAAGTTGTCTAACGGTTACCGAAAAGTTTGCAAGTAGGTATAGATTATTTTTGTAATGCAATGACTTGCAAGATCTTGTGCGTAGACGTACGTAAAATCTATATTTGAGCATGAAAATATTGATCAATTTCCATATACAAATTTTAGCCAGATTCCAGCTACTTCCAAAAATAGAGATTTTTCTTTCGTATCGATGGTACTTCCTTATAAAAATAGCTTGGGCCCAATTTGTGAGACAAATATTAATTACAAACGAAAGTATAGGTACTAAATTAATTTAAAACCCTTTAATTCCAAACGTTATGAACACGTATATCTAGGACACGAAGTGGGACTTTTATTGCTAATCCACGTGAACACCATCTTCCCCAGCCGTGTCTGAAAGTGGGTTTTCTTTACAATATTGAAATTGTGGCTTTAGTTAGAGCACACGCAGTAGGAGCTAACATTATTTTTTCATTTAACTTTCAGGATTTAAAAATGAGAAATAAAACTAGGAATATACTGACGTGTTTTTAGAATGAATGAAATGATTATGACGTGCTGATTGGGATGTAATGCTGCCTATAAACTGGCGAAATTTTATGTATTACAAATGCGATCAAACAGATTTATAGATCAGACATCGAGTAAAAGTGCAGTCAATCGCCCACGTCACTTATAGGTATTAGCATGTTTATGTTCGTTTTATGTTTAGATACATGTTTTTTAAATTTAACTGAGATAAAACCGTGTGTATTTTATAAATTCGTAACACAACATTCGCACTGTTATAATATTTAACAAAATATTAGGTAACAGCCAATCAAATAATTAAATCTTGTTGTTACTCGACAACAAGTTATTATAGGTGCTGGGAGTCCGTAAACAGTTACTAAGGTAAACTAATAATTAAATATACATAGGCCGTCTGTAATTGCTCAAGTATAAAAATCAATCGTCAAGGCTTCGTGAAAGGTGGTATGAATGTAGTTTGGAAAGTCCCTCCGACCAGTCGTCTGATCGCGATCGTACCGACGAAGATGACAGCGAGAGGTTCGTAGATATTCAATTGTTTTTACATTATAGATAATGTTTGACATGATTTTCTATCTTGACGTTGTGTTTTTGATGGATATGATTTTAGTTTCATTTGATTATGTTTTCCAGATGGTTCAGGAGAGTCTCGTATTTGTACTAAACTGTAGGTTATGATTTGAAATACGCCGTCAAAGATTATAATTGGACCCAAACCATACGAACTGCTTAGTTCTGTCACAACGCCATCATTTTCCCTCGCTATAAATACTGCGTCATTAGACTATTTTTGTCTCATTATTGATTGGTAGCTAGGGAAGTTATGCGGAAAAATCTCACTATATACTTAGGTAGATGGTGAAGTCTCCTATAAAAACATTATTTAACTTCGGCGACATGGATGATCATACAATCGTAGATTCAATATTAAAACGGCAATAAACGATGGGCATGTTATTAAATCACGTTTGTGATTAAATCTATGATTTTGGCCATTTCTTGATTCCGATATCAAGCTGCCAAGACCAAGTTACAGATTCAGAACCAGAGCTGTAAGTTTTGTATATATAATCCCATTATGACTGAACAACGAAGAAATCAAATGAGCAAGAACAAAGATGGCTGCCAACATCTTCGATTCCATTTTGTAAGGTGTGCTGCCTTATCAGTTCCAGCGCCCTAATTGCATAATGCACTAGATCAATCTCAATCATTTTGATGCATTTTTCTAATCCATTGCTTCATATATGAAAAAATTGTCTGCTCAACTACGAAAATAACGCAATGAATGTCGTTGATCTGTCAAAATGAGCCGTTGCTAGTGTGTTACGTAATTACCCTGCAGATTTAACAACAGAATTGTAAGAAGGTAGGTATCCATATTTTTTTAATAACTGGCAAGGGATGTGTAAAATATAACTACCAATATTTTCAAGATCAGCTTACAAAATAGCCACGATAGTTGCCAAAAACATTGCAGTTTGTAAGTTCATTTGATTCCAACATCACGCTGGAGCTGAACAGTTCCAGATTCAACAACAGAACTGTACGTACCCACCTACCTATTATTATTTTGTCACTAGGCTGAACATATTAAATATCTTTTTATTTTCTGCAAGCGCTTTCAGAGAGTTTCGTATTTCTATAGCGACTTTCAACAGGATTGACATAAACTTTCCGATAGGTTATGTCATTTCAATACATTTTTGTCGTTTCCATCATCGTTATCGCTGATGACAGAATGTTACTTGGTCATCATGCGAAGCCCGTTTCGCATGAATCATTCATTGCTGATTTCAGTATACTGATTACCTATCAGATCTAAGAAAATTCGGGATTTGATTCGAGATTTATGCTTGAACACTTTGCAAGCCTTATTTAAGTATGTCCTTGTGAAACTAAGCAGAACCTACGAAAACCAGCCCAGTAGAAGACTCTGCTCTTTTTTTGTTACTATTCCAATATTTAACAGTGTCCATTAGTTTCAGAGGGCCACCTCCGCAACTGTACGCCGCCGGCCATCGACGACTTCCCGGCGGGTGTGTTCACGGAGCTGCAGAGGCAGCATGGGGCCATCGTCATCCATGCCTTCATCTCCATTTACCTATTCCTTGCCCTCGCCGTCGTGTGCGACAAGTTCTTCGTGCCCGCGGTTGAAAAAATATGCCATGGTACGTGCCCACTTGAGAGTATTTCTAAGGGACTCATCACACTGGCGATTTGCGAGCGTGTTTTCAGCAAGGCGATTGTTGTATGTCCGAAGTGAGCACGTCATGTGTGTGCAACGTGTTTGCCGCGTTTGTGTAACGACAACAATAAAATTGACGTGAGTCTACAAGAGAGACCAAGACAAGCTTAGATAAACATAAAAGGGAAAGATACGTTACTTGATCACAGCGCGCGGTCCTACTGAACCCAGTCTAATGGACACTGTGACACTCAGTCACACGCGAACCACCGTCTAAACAGCGCATGTGGACACAGCTTAATTATTTCAGTTTTTTTTTTTAATCTAAATACGCATCAAAATGCCTACCTGTGTATTTAATAAGTTTAGTGTTCTAATCAGTCAAGAAAGACTAATGAAAACTATGCGACTCATCGCGCGACTCTCGCTAACAATAACGCTACCATAATCGTAAACATTCGGCGGCTAACGCGATTGCGCCTATTGTTTGGGGTCCTATATATCTGTTCTTGTCTATCGGTAACTAGGTATAAGTATGAAACTGTGATCACAGATGTGTGAGTTTCATTGCATGTAATTGTGCACCGAGCCCCGGGTTTAGTGATTGCGATGTTAGAGCGGAACGTATCTTCCCCTTTCAAGTTTATTTATGGAGACAAGCGAGTGTAAAAACGGGGAACACTTCGCGTGGTTGCTTCGACCCCGCGGATGGTATATTTACACGTCCTCACAGGAAACACGCTGGCAAATCGTCAGTGAGATACCGCTCTAAGGGTTGTTGTTCTAATTGTAGGCTTGCTTTCTAATAAAAGCTATCAGGACTCTGATCAGAATGAGTGCTTTGAGATTTGATTGTCATGACATTATTTGCAACTTTCCGTGTGAAATTGCAAGAATTTAGAATTCAATTATTGTTGTTTTTAGACTTACTGAAACAGTTACATCAAAGTACTGACGACATTCGAACCGCTCTGACGACATTCGAAACATACTTTGAATCATGTTTACAGCTGGATATATTCTAAAAATTTACATAATACTGTACCACTAAAATAATTTCATTGATTTACATAGGCAACCTGAAATCATGTTGAGGTCGTAGGGAACCTTTTCCAGCACCTTTGTTAACATTAGCCAAATGTGTCACAGTTATTTTCGAAATCGTTGGTAATCTTCATTTCAGACTAGGTAGGTATTGCTGTAATTGTACCTTATCCTTTGGCATAACTGTGTTAGCACAGATACATTGTCTTACGCAGTTGTTTTTCGATAAGATTGTTATAAAAAACAACATTTTTTTCTTTATCACTGTTACAGCACTAAACATGACGAACGATGTTGCTGGCGCCACTTTCATGGCGGCTGCTACGTCGGCTCCTGAGCTGTTCGTGAACGTCATCGGCACCTTCATCACGGAGGGTGACATCGGGGTGGGCACAATTGTGGGCTCAGCGGTCTTCAACATCCTCGCCGTCGCTGCATGTTGCGGCATCGGCGCAGGAATGGTACCTATACTCCTTTCATCCACATTTATAAAAATCATAGAACGGCGTCATTAAATAATGTGTCATTGCTTACAGGTTGTGCCCTTAGACTGGTGGCCACTGACCAGGGACTGCCTGGCCTATGGAATCACAGTATCTATACTAATTTGTATAATGCACGATGAGTACGTTCAGTGGTACGAGGCATTACTTCTTGTCATGCTGTACGGAGTCTACATCTGTATCATGTACTACGACAAATCTATTCAGAATTTTGCTAAAGGTTGGTATTTCATAAAGTGATGAACCAAATAAAAATGATTCATGCGTAATTTTATCACAGAAATGTGTTGTTACACAGGTAATTGGAACTGTGTGTCGGACATGTTGAAGAAAAATGAAAAGCAGGATAACACTGTCGCTGCTGAAAATGGTATGTATAGTAACTATTTTTTGAAGATTCTTAGTATTATTGACACCTTTGACAGCAATAAGATATCTCTTGTGCTATTATTTAACTTTCCAGAACTTAAAGATGCTAAAACCGTAAACAAAAATGATTTGTCTGTGGATCGCCACCAACACAATGGGAATATAAAAAGTGCGTTATCTCTTTGCCCAGATAAAAATGAAAAAAATAGTGAAATTGACACAATAAATTCTCTGAACTTACCAGCCGCTGACGGCGACAAAGCTAAGAATATCTGTATTGATATTGAAAGTAAGGCTAATGACGTGGAAATTGCAAATCCTGAGGAGAATGCAGCTGTAGCAAACGTCGATGAGAATAACAAAGATGCAGAGGATAAATATGTGCACTCTCTATGGAAGTGGCCCACTGGTAGAAGCTGGCTTACAAAGGTAACTGTTGTAACAGATACAGCACTCAAAATAACGTAAAACTTAATGTTCTAATCGTTACGTCTTGTTACAGAGTACATGGATAGTGACGTGGCCTATCCACCTAGTGTTCTTGTTCACTATCCCGGACTGTGAGAAGCCTCGGTTCAAGAACTGGTTCCCTCTGACATTCATGATGTGCATTGTCTGGATAGGATCGTTGTCGTACATCGTAGCTTGGATGATCACTATTATTGGTAAGATCACCCTTTGAACGTGATATATATAAAGTTTTTCCGAATGTCATTTAAGATTTCACTACATTTTTATATTACAGGGGACACATTAATGATACCGGACTCGGTGATGGGCATAACTTTCCTTGCCGCCGGTACATCCGTGCCGGAAGCTGTATCCAGTGTAATAGTAGCAAAACAAGGTGCAGTGCATTTATAATTTTGTGTTTCAATGTATGGTCTTCTACGATCTTTTGGATTTTTCGTCATATATATCTTCATATTGCTCGAGAATGTTGACTGCTCAATATAATTAAGAATTCACTAACTTATATAATGTTAATTTATGATTTAATGAATTATTTCTGAAACACAGGCCATGGATCTATGGGTATCAGCAATTCGATCGGATCGAACACGTTTGACATCCTGCTATGCCTCGGGCTGCCGTGGCTCATCAAGGCGTCGCTCACTCCAGCCGAGCCGGGTCACTACTGGGTTAGAAAACAACTAATTTAATACCTCAATATTATTATTTATTTCGCCTGCGATAAAACGAATTACATATATAAGGTTAATTCTACAATACCTGCACAATTTGCATACATTACATAAATTATTACTCATTTGCATATTGCGAAAGGAGCTTGTAACTTAAACTTAGAAATGCTCTAGCACTGCGAAATTGCGACACTGAAATGTAATTTTTGCCCAGCGACTTAACTTATTTTCGTGATTTTCGTGGGGAAGGTCGGGATAAATATAGTTAAATGTTAACAGGTGAAGATCAACTCCATGGGGCTGGAGTACTCCGCCATTTCGTTGCTGTCGACGCTGTTGCTGCTGTACTTGACGTTCTGGTTCAACAAGTTCAAGCTGGACGCGGCGGTGGGGCGCGCCTGTCTCGCCATGTACGCCATGTTCCTGGTGCTCGCCACGCTCATCGAACTGAACGTGTTCTTCCCGGTCAATGTACGCACATGCAAGAGAAGTGAACTAAAGTCTTAAGCTAGCTGAGTGTTCTGGACATAATGACAAGACGAAGTGTAAAAATGGTAGTCGTGATGTCTCTTGCAACTGTTTCATCATGCTCATGTGTGCTGAAACCTTACGTGTACTTTTTAAGCATTCGGTTATATTTTTATCAAAAAAAAAAAAACTTTCCGATCATGTTTCTATTACCTACACTATTTCATTGATGAAGACCAGAGAGCAAGCGCCATTTTCATTAGTTGAGTTCTTATTTAATGTTATTTATGTAATTTAGAAGTTATGAGAATACGCATGTTTGCGCAAGGTGGAATCTTTCCTGGTACAATGTAGCTTCCGTGGCCATTCGATGTAGATTAAATAAATGATTGTATTGAAATATACCTCAACTATGTCTCAGGAGCATTACTATACACTTGAGTAGTTGCTGTAGTCCGAACAGTATTATTATATGTCTAGTAGTGTATTATATGTCCCTCATTTGGTAGGAAAAGCAGGGCAAAATGCGAATACAATGACGTACACTTTATTAAACCTTCACTTTATTTATACCACAAGCATTCTGCTATAGGTAACTTTTATCTTCGAAATCTCTTGTCATAGTAAAGGAATCTCAAGAACATAAAGCCTCGATTTGAAGAACGATATTTTTTTGCCTGATCATATTGCCCTACTTTGTATCGAATGTGCTTCTACTTTAAGAGTAATTTAGGTATATTGAGTGTTTGGTACGAAGCACCGTCTACGATCAACGTTCTCTCTCTATCAGTAATCTCGATACAGATAAGTTGATGTAAATACATAATATACGATGTAATGTAACTTTCTTAAACTAATTAAATATATCAATAGATTGTTATTTCTTTTATTTTGTTTATTAGTGGCCAGTGGACCGCATGAGTAAAGGGGCTAAGTATTACATAAATCCTGTAAGTACGACCTACTGAATCATTTGAAGGAAATGTCCCAGGTGACTGATGTGAGGCTGTGTTTTAGTTAAATTGCATAGCGAACTTACAATATTTTGCAGTATAATATGTACCTAGTAATAATTTTAGTAGGTATCTAATAGCAAGAAAACCAAAGGGGCAATTCTCGTAATCTTATGAACGTTCACAGTCTGATTTCAGTCTTAATCTGTCAAAAAATACCACTAATTTCCCTACATTTTGACAAGTTTTTGACATAGATTGTCGCTGAGATGAGATTGCGACTACATTTTGAACGTTTTTAATTACGAGAATTGACCTACAGATTTTGGTAGCTAATTACGAATGGAGTTCCTCGTGGCCGCAGAGTTGGAGTCAGAAGATAGACGTGATCAGGGAACTTCGTAAGGTAGTAAATAATAGCACGCGTCGCATGATCACCGGGAAAAACGAAAGACAAAATTACCGATTGTAGAAGAAAATATACTTAATTTTTTTGTATATAAAGAGATGTCTATTCTTCTAAGAAATTATCATGATACACGTGCAGAGTTTGAGCCGAATTAGAATAATCTTGAAGCGTGACCCCACTAAATTATTCTTCGCCTACTATCATTGAAGTTTAGTTACTAATAAGTACACTAAGCCATACAAAATAAACCTATTGATATAGAATCTACTACACAAATAATACTTATATAATTTACATACAGTACAGCACTATTTACATCCTGTTCTGAATGGTAAAATAATTACTGGCATGTTAACGTTCTTTTATAATCAGATATCTTAAACCACTAGTGCTCTACTATATAAAAATTGTATAGTTTCACAAGTCTGCTTTCAAAAGAAAAAACTTTTTAAGAAAAAAAAAACCGACTTCCAAAAAAACACTACAAAGTGAAAAATAACTTTAATTTCGGAAGTCGGTGTCTTTGGATCTGTATTTTAGTTTTTTGCCACCGACTTCCGAAATTAAAGTTATTTTTCACTTTGTAGTGTTTTTTTGGAAGTCGGTTTTTTTTTTCTTAAAAAGTTTTTATTTCACGCTTTTTAGTTTGTCTGCTTATAATTTATCTAACTTACAATAGCCTAGTGATCATCTCCTTTTACAAACAAAATATTGCTTTTCCCGATGCAGGGAATTTAATTGTTGAGGAGTTCTCCAGGTCCACCATCAGCTCCATATCACCATTCACATTGTGACGAGCATAAATTGCTTAGCAACCATATTAAAGTAATCGAATCGCAACCCGTGAAATACTTAGATATTATTGAGTAGTTCCGGTGGCCATCTGTGGTCTTCATCATCAGTTCCACATCACTAAATAGTGCTTTCCGAGAGCAAATGCACGAGTTACTATAAAAAATACCCAAATCGCTATAGGTGTGCCTATAATATTTGAAGAGTTCCTTCGATTTCTCCAGAATCCCATCATCAAATCCTGACCTGATGTTTTTAGACTAGATGCTGATAATCCTGGCTGCAGCATCAGGCCAGACTTAAGTCAACATTGCATTGAACTTAAAATGTAGTCCTGTTTAAAATGAGCCCAAACACGACTACGGTGCTGTAATTTCAAGGTTGGTACTTTTTCTGATGCTCCTGGCTTCAGCATCAGGTCTTTATGTACTTCGGTGTTCCTCATTAACAGTACGTTTATCCACACACCGAGCCCTTTTCAGTGAGCCTAAACACGATATATCTGCTGTTAGTTGTCGAGGAGTTAGGTACTCTGCAGACTATCCTGACTGCAGCATCAGGTCATGACTTGATGATCATGAGACTAAATGTAGCAAATGCCCTATCAAACATCAAAACAATTTACTAAAACAGTCCTTGCCTGTTCGAGTAACTTCTTACTGTTAAGGAGTTGTACCTTCCATCATCAGCCCAGCTACCTGAGATGGTGACAACCATACGCAAATACACAAGATACTTCATAAAATATGCGAAAAACAATAAGTGAGCCTATAAAATTTGAGGGTTGCCCTCGATTTCTCTAAGATCCTATCATTAGATCCTAACTTGGTGACAATGGGACCACACGGGAAGCACCAGCTTTCAAATAAAAAAAGAATCATGAAAATCGGTTCACCCAGTCGTAAGCTATGAGGTTCCAAACATAAAAAAAAAAATACAGTCGAATTGATAACCTCCTCCTTTTTTTGAAGTCGGTTAAAAAAATCAGCAATTCACTTGAATTGCTGATTTTTTTTTTTTTAGTTACTGAACTTTATGTAACTATCATGATTCAAAATATTAGATTAGGATCATGTTCCTTAAAATAATAATATGCAGACCTTACTTAGTTAAGCTTCTGGATATCCGCTAAATAATTAAATCAACCATTCAATAAATTACTTGGTTTAGAGTACCTACTGCGCAGCTTTTAATTGAAATATGCAGTAGACGACAAGTATTGATCGGATACTCGTCGACTGACGTTGGTACATCCACCGTGTGTAGTGCCTGTACTTGCAAACTATAAGTGCTTAGGTATATAACACGAGCGACCCGCTCGCCCCTACTTCGCAAGCCTTTGATGAAAATGTCTAACGACAGCGCCTTTGAGGGATTGGTCTATATTGGCTCAGGATCGAGTTGAGTGGAAAAAGGAAAAGGGGGCCTTTGCCCTGCAGTGGGACAATACAGGCTAATTATTATTATGTATAAATGAGTTCCATTCATTTAGGTACTACTCTCATGGTATAAGTGTAAATCTATAGTAAGTCATTACGAACTGATCAATGTTTGGGGATAGAAATAATACGCAAGTCAAAATTGAGTAGGTATTAATTATTTTTTAATCTATAAACTATCAATTAAACTTTTCACAAATAATGATCAGTAGTTATCGTCGTCATTGTTATTAGTCTTTCTCTCAATTAGAGGACTGTCGCCCATTTTCTGAAACAAAATCAAGAAGTATTTAAATGTCAAAATATGGCACGGTCTTGAACTATTTCGTTTATTTCAGGAAATATTTACATAATATAAGCTAACATATTTAACTATAATAATATGTACATTTATATGAAAAAGTAAGTAAAATTATCATCAAAGAATTCCTCCGCATCGCTGTCAACAGGAACAGTGCCCAAAAGGCTGGCAGCATTGCCACGTTGTATGGCAATGCTAATTCTTTGACCAAGAAATAGGCCAGCCCTCTTGAACTAGGTTGATTGGTAGATTGTATTTTGTTATGTTAGGTCAGTTACACCAATTGCAAATAGAGTGACAGATCCTGTTTTCAATAGATGTAGAATTTATTAATCGGACCTTGAAGCTAGTCGTTGGCACTGCACCAATTTAGTGCATGTTGAGGCTGTACCTGATAGTTAGGCCTATTGTTTATTAAATCAACACCAAAAAATAATTTATACATTTTCCATATTCCTGTGGCACCAAATTAAAGATCCCACTGCTAGCAAAGAATAATCATTATCTGATGATAATGATGATTATTTATACTGATGCAGTCAAATGAAGGCCGATTCCCGTAATTAAAAACGTTCAAAATCTAGTCGCAATGTCATCTCAGCAGCAATCAATATCAAAGACGTCAAAAATGTAGCGAACTTAGAGGAATTTTTGACAGATTGAGATTAAGATTAGACTTCCCCTCTGCTCTGCTGGACATAGACTTGTTCCATAACACGCCACGATGACCATCAATGATCACCACAGTACAATTGCCTGCATTGATTAACTAACTGTTACCCTTATTACATAAGTATGGTTACTGATACACCAGGACTACATACATCATAAGAAGAGTGCGCCCTCAACTGGTCTAGCTCCCTTGCGTGTAGCTCGATGTCGTGCTGCGTGAGGCGCGGGCGGCGGCAGTGCGGGTGCTGCGCGGGCAGCCAGCGGTGCACGATCGGCGTCAGCAAGTCCCGATGCACCTAAACAGTGACCCAAATAACCCTAACAGCCAATCTGTTCACACGCCTTGAGCACCAATTTGGCTAATCGGCTCTCAAGGGACGGATGGCAATCTTGCACGTTACATCTTTATAGGCACGTCACCGCGACCAGCGGAACATGCAATAGATATAACGTATTTTATATGCGTGTTGGTAGGTCGAGTTGATTAGAAGTCGTTGGTCTTCATTGGCTTGGTTTTGAATGAATGGAGCATTCGTGTAGGTATTCTGGATCTGACTTTGAAGTTGACTGCGTCTTTTATTTGTGATGAATGAAATATGGGTCTACATTTAACAGGTGCTCGTTGAAACATTTTATTTGGTGACTACATATCCTAAGCACAAACTAAGTTACAGTGAGTTTCATTAGCGACTGCTTCTTCGTCAACCTTCGCTAAGACAAAAGGATTGGCTATCACTATATGGTTTCAGAGTAGCTTACAGCCTTAGTAGGTCCCTGTATCATGTTTTACGACGCACCTGTAAGATGACCTATAGTGAGCCATAGTTACTTTTATTATAGCAATTAACCGAACCGATTAATATTATATGTGGTATTAATATATATGGCAAGTGAAGACTGCAAACAAAGAATTTTCATGGTAAAATTTAGCACATTTCCAAAAACTTGAAAGAAATCAATACCGAATCACCCGAACTTGACTCAGCTTCCCAAGAACACAGCGTGTATTATTTATTTTTAGCAAACCTGTGGGTGTAACAACAATAATTCTTAACAAAATGGCTTGTTCCAAAACGTTTAAAACCACTTACCATAGCGGGATCATTGGGCTCGGTGAAATATGAGACGATGGAGCCCACGACGATGCACACAGTCATACCGACCAGAGTGTAATACAAGTAACTCAGCCTGTACATGAAGAATGTTCCCGATCTGTTGAGTAACAACCTGTTTATGAATCCGCACTAGAAATAAAACAATGACGTAAATGACAGATATATAAATAGAAATGAATATGGAAGGCACTTCTGACGTTGATTTCGAAAACAACAAAATAGGGGATGAATGATGGATGAAATTGTTATGCAAATTCTTTTGAAGAAAGATCTGCACCCTAATTGCGTAACACACTATCAATCAGAATCTGAATAATTTTAAAGGATAATAATAATAATAAACTTGGCACGCGAGGTTGTCGACATGTGGGATGTTGACTTAGCAATCATTGTGCCGATAGTAGTTACAGCTAATGGATTGATAGCCAAGAGCCTCGACTAACACCGGAGGGGGCTCTCGTTGGGCAGCTGGATCAAGGGCTTGATTTAGAAAGCAGTACTTCTGGACACGGCTATATCTTGACTTAGCACATGAGGTTGTTGACATGTGGAATGTGAGCTCGGCTATCATTGTGCCGATTGTCGTATCGGCCAATGGCCTTATTGCCAAAAGCCTCGATCAACATCTGTCGAGGCTCTCGTTAGGCGGTTGGATCAAGGGCCTGATTCAGAAGGCAGTACTCCTTGATACGGCTTGTATTGTGAGGAGGTTCCTGTCTCTGGAGCCCTAACCACCGGTAGCTTGGACGCTGCTCCCGACACCGGTGGAATACTATTTTTTATATTTTTAAATGTTTTTTATACTTATTTTTTATATTTTAAGAAATATTTAAAAATGTAAATGAATATGTTCATAAATAAATAAACGGAATAATAAACTTGGCACGCGAAGCTGTCGACATGTGGGATGTAGACTAAGCAATCATTGTGCCGATAGTAGTTACAGCTAATGGATTGATAGCCAAGAGCCTCGACTAACACCGAAGGAGGCTCTCGTTGGGCAGCTGGATCAAGGGCTTGATTCAGAAAGCAGTACTTCTGGACACGGCTCGCATTGTCAGGTGGTTCCTCTCTCTGGAGTCCTGACCGCCGGTAGCTTGGATCCTGTTCCCGATACCGATGGGCTACTATTTTTTATATTTTTATATGTTTTATATATTTTTTTATATTCTAATGTTAAAATATAATTTATATGTATTTAGTTGAATAAAGGAAATAATAATAATGTTTTTATATTTTTTATATCCTAATATTTAAAAATATAATTTATATGTAAATAATGAAATAAAGGAAATAACCGATTTATTATTTCTTCGATTTGAATTTTTGTCATTTTTTGTGCCCTTGATCCTTCAAGGGCACAAAAAATGACAAAAATTGAAAAATAAAATAAAATCACATACAATATTAAAAAGAAAGACCATAAACATATTACATACTTCGATTGAGTATGTGAACCATACAGCAATGGTTCAGGTACTGGCAATCGAACCTCTGCGCGAATGCCCTTAGGATGCCGCCGGAGCTAGCCCGAACCCTGCGCACCAGCCGGGATGTGCATCGTTTTCGCATAGTAGAATAAAAACCATATAAAAACAGTCTACTTGCCACACGGCGAACATACCTGAAGCGCTACAGAATCGGGGCAGTCCCATAAGCACGCTGAATGCATTATTATACCTATTGCACACTCAAGGCGTTGTACTGTGCCTGCCGGGGTAGCGGGATTGTCCGAAAAGGTCACCGCTACCCCGGAACATAAAGGGCTAAGGAAGGAACACGGGTGGGTTTTAGTCAGTAAGAGTCTGACACTCCCTTCCGCTACACCCAGAGCGGGAGAAGTCATTTGATGATTTCCCATCCACAAAAAAAAGTCGTTAAACTGTCCGCGCGTGTATGAAACCCACAGGATGTTCGTGTAGAAAGATGTACAATATGCTCTGAACAATGTTGTTTTCACTTCAGTGGTACAACGAGCTAACCTGCGTGCCATCATATTCGCCCTTATAGACAACGCCCTGCGTTCTCTCTCTATGTCTGCATCATCTTTCAGATCAGAGGGCATCATCTTTCAGATCAGAGGACATCATATGTCCAAGATATTTAAAATGTTGCTAATGCATTGCTTCATATGTTTGAAAAATTTGTTTGCTCAACAACGTAAATAACGCAATGAATTTTGTTGAGCCATTCCTACTGTTAGTGTTACGCAATTATCCCGCTATTGAATAACACACTGTTTATGAATCCGCATTAAAAATATAACGGTGACATAAATGACAGATATGGCAATAGAAACGATTATGGAAAGAAACTGATTTCGAAATCAAATAGGGGAAAGTAGAGGTTATGCGGATTACTTTGAAGAAATCGTTACACAAAGCTAAAACATCTTGTTAAGGCTCTCCCCCACAGGCGCGTAATTATCGATCGATGATAATATCGGATGCGTTATTGCGACATCTGTTTTCATTACCATTTTGTAGGTATTGGTCGTCCTGGCTACGAAGTTATATACTGCTGCAATAATTACGATGCAATAGAACTAATGATGAGAAAAGAAATAACGACGAAGGACGCTTGCGTTCCTCCGTCCTGCAATATTCCGATATCAGTTCTTAGAACATTTTGTATTAGGATGCATACGATCTTACCTGCGTTAATAACGTAGTAACGTGTAGGGCGGGGAGCCTGTACTAGGTTACACGCACACGTTAGAAATATCGGACGCATCCGATAAAATCAACCGATAAAACGAGCTTGTGGGCTTTATAGTTATGTAAGAGTTAACTTCAGAAAATTTAGGAGGTGGATTATAGAGCCAAGAAGCCTATAGATAAAAGTGGAGGCAACACTCTAAATACCTAAGTGTACAGCACGTACAGCACGCGTGGCATGACCACCATAGAAACGGGTTTGGTCGTCGGGAGAATAGACAAAATGACAGATTGTAGAAAGATTTCTACAGTCTTAAGCATGGCGATGAAGAGAAGAAATGTTTATGTTCTTCAGTCGACAAAAGTCTACAATTTCAAGCGTGCCGACCAATTTTTCTCTATTTTTACCCGACTACGGCGAAGCAAAAAGGAGCGTTATGTTTTTGACCGGTATGTATGTATGAAAGTTCATCTGTTCCCTCCACGGGTTCCCTCATAACTTCTAAACTGCTTGCCATAATTGGACAAATGAGGTATCGTTGAAAGAGTCTTGATCGTCCGCTGGTTATAGGCTATGTGACGTCACATTAAAATAAATATGGCGCCATCTAGCGGGCATAAAGTCACGGACTAAAAAAAATTTTTTTTTGTTCATGCCGTGTTGGGTACCTATCAAATGAAAGGGCTTAATTAACACATTTCAAAAATATATAAATATTATTGAAATAAGTCCCAAAATAATTAAATAAAAAATAAGTTTAAAAACTAAAACCCGACTACTGAAAAGGATGAAACAAGAAAGTACCTTCCCGTGGTCGCATGCTACCATAGCTTATTTAGAATGTTAACAGCGGCATGCGACCACGAGAAGGTACTTTCTTGTTTCATCCTTTTCAGTAGTCGGGTTTTAGTTCAAAAACATATTTTTTTGAAGCTTGGATCCCCTACAAACAGTGTCAAATAATCTACATCACATTGGACTTAGACAAGAAAATATATTGATTTCTTGCTCCCCGTTGCTATGGAAAGATTTGTCTTCATAGAAACGCGAGTCTACGGGTCGCCCCGTGCTCGGGCAGAAGAGATGTTGAGTTGGATAGAAAGAACTTTGTCTATTCTTGGTGGAATAGAGATAAAATTGGTTATGCTACGCGAGCTATTTAGGTAACACCGAAATAGAAGTAAATGATTCTGCCTCTTTTAATTACAAGTACAAGCGATTGTCATTTTATGCTATAGACATGTAAAAGCATGTAGCATAAATTATTTGAAAGTAAATAGGTGAAGTAAGGTCATGAAAAATGACATCACCTGTCGAATTCGACGGTACTCAGTGTCGTTGATACGGTTGGTAAGGTCGTGTTGTCGGGACAGCCTGCCACCGACACTGGTTTGGGAGTGACCACTATATCTCCTCTTATCATGGCTGCTTGCGTCCCCAATGAGATCCATCCTACCAGCATCGTTGACGCCAGTCCTCCTGTCAATGCACCCTGTGTGACAAAAAAGAAGAAGTAAGTTAGGAGTATTGGAAAAAAACATTAGAGATTCAGCATGAGGAATTTCCTCATAATGCGGACTACGTCACATTATGTTCTGTACTTCAGTGTCTCAAGATATTCCTTGCAGCTCTTGCTATTAAATCATTAACGTCATGGCTTTACTCGTGAATAATATATTGTAGACAATTAGTTCCACATGCTGGGCCCAACAAACATACTGAGGCGTACAAAATAATCACTGATTTTTAAATCATACTATTGTGACAAAGGTATAAATATGTACCTTTAGATTTTATATGTAGGTATACAGTTTACCGTAGAATTAATCCAGGGCAGGAACAGGCCCATTGAGAACAGCCCCAACAGACTTCCTGCAGTAATTCCTGCCAGGCTTTTTCCTGCTTGAATCAAAGCACCCATATGTTCCACTAAGAAAACCAAGGCCACACATGCGAATCCTGTAAAATCACCATGTGTTAACAACTCATACATAGTTAATTACAGCATAATACATAATTAACAACATGTCGAACAAGACAGTTTTACGATTATTGGCTATTATGCCAGTAGGCATACTTACATGTTTAGTAAACAATGCATTAGTACTTTAAATGGCTAGTCATGCAGGGAAATGGCAAATTAATTCAAAGGGGAACTTCGTCCCCTATCATTTTCGTGAGCCGTACTAATTAATCAGTTGCCCCAGGGTTTCAATTAAAGTAATGCCACATTTCCCAATTGAAATGCTACATTCGTTTATTATTGCGACACAAGGACCGATTATTTTATTTAAACCGATAACGTAGAAAAAAGTAAGATTATTTTTCATAAAGTTTTTCAGTAAGTTATTTCTATATTTATTTTTTAATTCCTTCTAAATTGATAGTACAGGTTATCAGGAATATCAGGGCACGTTTTCCCAAGCAAAATACTCTATACAGGGTGTTACGGAAAGGGTATATCAATACAAACGGGTTGAAGAGTGTATCTGGTCTAGAATCTCTGTACAAAATTTCAGCTCAAAAGCAGTAACTTTGAAAATGCTTCGATAGTTTATTAAATTGAAATCATAACAAACGTGTCATAGCACTACGAGGGTCATTATCCATTATCTGTAGTTTGTCTGTGCGCCTAGTACACGCACATCACGCCGCCGCGCGCCAGTGCAGCGCCGTGATGTCGAAATTCAAAGTTAATGCTTTTGAGCTGAAATTTTGTACAGAGATTCTAGACCACATACACTCTTCAACCCGTTTGTATTGATATACCCTTTCCGTAACACCCTGTATAGGTACCTATATATTTTCGATTTAGGTACTGAAGCATAGATTTATGTTAGGGTAACCTGCTAAACAACCACATTAACAATAAATAGTTCGTTTTGTTATTGTGAACACGCTAAACAGTTTGTTTTTTTTTTAATTTCATGTATTTGTACCTACAATTGCGTTTAAAACTTATTTATTAGATAGGTGAGTGTTTATGGCTGCGCATTTTCCTGCGGATTTTCCCGCGTGACTATCAACTTCAACGATCTAAATAATGGGTTTACGACGTGAAATGAGCATTTTAAAATGGCTTAATTATGCCAATTACTTGTTATTATAAATAATTAACGTGCTTGCAATTCTGTGTTTTAAATTAAATGAAAAGATACAAGCGACCTATTTTCAAAAGAAAATTACGTAGAAATTGATGAAAAGGACTCATAAATTCGTTATTAGTTGAAGAGCCATTCCGTAGAAATCGGACATGATTACCTATCGCAAAATTAAAATGAGGTATTGGTACTCGGAGAAGCCCTAGGTATTACCAAGTTAATTCAAAAATCTAATCTGATACGAACTCCAGACGAGAAAAAAAAAATCTAGGAGCGTCTGAGGCTAATTTCCAACTGCTAATTTGACTACGGCTACGTCTAAGTTTGGAAAGGGAGGCCAGACGGACACAGGATTAGCCAGGTGGAGGCTGGGCGGAAAACGGAAATACAAGGAAGGGGAAATACGAGCATATATTAGCTACACGTGACACAAGTAGGTACAACCACCACTTAGTAAATGCAAAAGTTTGGACGTAAGTACCGTCGACGCAACTGAACGTATTCACACTTCAACGAATGGGTTTTCATCGCAGTTTAAGAACATCGACGAATGTTGTGAATAGAGGTCAAGTAAAGTTAATTTCTAAGTGTCGTCTAAGAGCGGGAGGAGTCATTTGATGATATCCCATCCACAAAAAAAAAAGTGCCGCTTACAACAGGGGAACAGCGCTGATGTCTGAAATACAGATATTTTATATCTATTTCAGACACAAATGTCCAATATCTAACCATAGAATAAGGTGTATTATAGTGTATATCCATATTATTTAAATGTCTGTTTATTTTTGAATGAATAAATTATTTTTAGTCTTGAGCCAAACTTTTAATGATCTGCGAGGATAATTATAAAAAAACAGTAAAGACATTATGTAATATATTTTAGAGCAACGAGATTAAAAGCAACTTCTCTCTAGGTACGTAAGTAATAAAAGAAAACATTTGTAACAAAATAAACAATATTTTGAAAGTTTGATGTGGATCGAACCCTATAAATCCACCCTGCGACTCCCTTTAGATACCTAATGTAAATGAATGCCAAGCGGTGTACAGTCTATTCACAGATATAGGTAAAATAACTGTGAAGGGTGGGTTCCCTATTCAAATAAGTGCATTAAAAACAAGAATAAAGAATGCTACGGAAGACCCCCGTGTTTGCTACTGAAGCCCCGCAGCAGCTCTATTACTCTATGTAGCTATGGACAGTTGGACACCTGCACTAATTGGTTGCCCTCTTTTATTAGATAATACGATGGGTGATGGGTGCCCAATTAATACAGGTGTGTACTTTTTGACTGATATTATTACAGATTCTATATTATGGGTTTGGTTTCCACACTTAGTCCTTCAAATGGACCATTGTGCGTGAAATTTTATTATAGAATTCTTGTCTCAAATGTCATTATAATATGAACTTAGAGAGCTATGTATTAATGAGTTTTATTATTATGATTCTATAAATAAAATGAATATGTGTAACGGCCGCAAATAATATTTAGATCAACATACAACCTAAAACAGACAAGCAAATTTCAAAAAGTAAATTTGAATTTCACAGTCTATCCTGATGCTTTCGCCTTAATCTATTTCTTTGAAAAACAGATTAAAGAAAAAAAAAATACACGGAACGAAAAAAACTGCGGTGAAAATAAACATTAACTATAATTCGTTTAAGCTGTTTATCAAGGCGTTAATGAGTAATGATGCTATAGTAACATTTCTACCGGAAAAGGAAACTAGGTAGAGTGTAGCTCACACAGGTAATTAACATCACGATGTGTCCATCAAGATAAAGAAACGGTAGTATACCACTTTATTTAACTTTATTTTAGTGTTTATAATATAAGACTCACTTCAACTTGATTTGATCCAAGTGCAACATTATATTTAGTTTCCAATTAACAATTATAACAATCAGCCTATGACGATTTCACTGCTAAGAGCCTTCTGTCTGTGAGAGGTCTGTAATCCGTCACCTTCCGACCTCTCCCAATCTTTTCGAATTAATTTTTAAGGATTATTTTTATTGAAATTGTTTTCTATTTTTTGTACAAAAAATGCAAGGTATACGCACCAATGACCACCACAATCATCTTCATAATAAAACTGGCAGCCCTTTCCGAAATAGGTTTATTGTAAGCAGGCCGGATGAGATCTTCGAAAATCACTCCACACATTGAATTTAGTCCGGTAGACATAGAACTAAAAGAAAAGAAAAACATTAAAACAGATGACAATCATATAATATCCACACTCCCGGACTCCATGTAGGGATAAAGGCTTAAAACATCAAAAATATTAAGAGTCAAAGAAAAAGTTATTATGCAGTTTTAAAACATACTGGCCTTCATTTTGCTGTCATCATGGTTCCGAATTACCTTTATACGTATGTCTAGGGTAGCTCGTTTTAGGAATACGAGAGTGTAATATCTGCGGGCTACTGAAGTACGTGGTTCTAACTAGTATGAGTTCTAATAAGCTTTCATTTTTTATTCTTAAAAACTGTAGAACCGTTTCCTATCAAACACATACAAACACACATACACACAAATGTCAATTACACAGTTATTTCACGCCAGAAGAACTATGTAATATTTTAGAACTATGTTTATTTTTTCGTTCTTGGTTTAGACAATTAAACTAGAAAGTATCTTTTGTTTTCTTTTTAAGTATAATTTTTATGTGTTGTCATAAAACAAAAAAAATTGTGTCTTTTTGTTACGGGAGGACACTGGTTGCTGCAACACAGTGTACCTAATTAGTGCAGGAGTCAGAGAATTCCATGGTTTGTGTAAATTTTATTTTACGTCATTAATAGTACATTATGATACATGTGTGCTATGTTGATCATTAAACTCGAGGCGGTATTATTCGCGCGAGCCGTAGGCGAGCGCGATAAGGAAGCCGAGAATGCACACGCGTATCATACGACGTTTTTCAACACATTTGCGAGGAAATAAACAGACTTGTATTGTTAAATATTAACTTGTATGGATAATGGCGGAGTCTATCAAAAAGTACTCTGTGAATGGCGGTCTGTGTTTGTTTTTCCGCGCGCCGCGCTAGCGTGCGCGCGCAGGTTTACCCATAGAGTAAGAGTAATGGTCATTCCTAAAGGCACATGCAAAACCGATAAACAGCCTATAGAAAAAATATAATAAACACAAAATAATGTTTAGACTGGTCGTAGTGTTGTCGTATTTCAAATTGTAGTTTAGTTAGTATGGAATTAGAAAGTACTATTGGCATAGAGAAATATAGGTACATGAATTCAGTAAGAATCCGCAATAATAGAACGCCAGTGGTCTTTCCCGTTTGGTTACGGGAGGGACGACGGAAAATTGTAAGGTGCATCCAGACAGAGCGAGGCATGCGCCGCAAGTGCTTTTTTTTTGTATGTTAGATGCCTCAGCCTGAGGCAACCGTACATATAAAAAAAATAATTTGCGGCACATGCCTCGCTATGTCTGGATGCACCCTAAGGTGAATGCGCAGTGGTAGACCGCGAAATTTAAATTTTCTTAAGTTTTCTGCAATTCGCAGGTCAGTAGGTATCAGGTTGTATCTTGATCAAAATGTATATTTATATAATAGATATGTATTTACAGAATTATAGTCATTAGAATCATTAATATATATATTTAAGTTAGATTTGTTCCCTAAGAACTTTTCCATAAGAGATTTGTTCTTATGGAACAAATCTAACTTAGAAAGATGTATTTATGTTATAGTCGCGAATCATATTTTGATCAAGATACAACCTGACACTGACCTGAAAATTGCAAAAAACGTTAGAAAAATTTAATTTCGCGGGCTACAACTGCGCATTAATCTTACGGTAAATACATGCTTTTGGCATAGTTTTAGTTCATTTTGGGACCAAAGATAATTCAGACTATTAAAAAAAAAGAGTTAAATATGGCTCGCGGAATCCTTTTGGCATGAAGTCTCTTTGAAGAGATTAAAAAAAAAACGCACTTCTCCGACCTCCGACTAGTAAATTAAATAGTTATCTGTGGAAATAAAGCACAAGTACCGTAACGTAAAGAAAAAGCACGCGTTTGTAATACACTGCATTATGGTCCTAAAAGCGGTGCATTAAGAGCCATTTTACGAGCAAGTGTGTTGAAAATAATTTTATTGTTTATTTATTGTCAAATTGACACTAACACTCGATTTATTATCATCATCATTTCAACATAAGACGTCGGAAGTTCTGGTAATAGTACTCCCCATACAGTGCCACAGCGAGCGGTCATCCCGCAACCTTCACCAGGTCGCAGGTCTATCTTGCTGGCAGCCTATCTACCCACTAATCCGAAGGCAAAATAAATCTTAAATTCATTCACTCACTGTCAGATAACGCAGTGCTTAAACCGCTAAACCGAAGCCTGTGCACTAGAGTTCCTATTGTAACTAAGGTGCGCAATCAGGAAAGATTTTTGAAAATACATCCCCCCTAAATAGGGGATGAATGTTGGAGGTTATGGAGGTTCGTCATTTTTGTAGATGGGAACTCATCGGTCACTTGTTAAAACATAAATTATATTTACTCTGATTGAAAAACTTCAGTATACTATACCTCAGTGCGGCACTAAAGACTCCGCTCATAAATATGCCAGGCAGTGCAGGAATAGAGCCTGTGATGGTCATAACGAAGTAAGGTAACAGTTGATCGCTCTTCCTGATAGCCCCCGTGGACAAGGGGTCGCACTCTGCAAACGTAGCGTAGATCACCAGGCCAGTGTAACAACACATCGATACGATGATGAATATACCCGCTGCCATTATAAATATCGTTCTAAAATAAAAATAAACATTCTTTAATATACTTGATTAATGGTACCTATAAGATGCATCTAAACGTGCAACCCAGTCTGCTACGGGTACAAAAATGTTTTTTTTTTTTTCTCTAACTGGGACCCAGCTTTAGCAAGACGAAGTGTCTGGCTTTAAAGATCTCAGAAAAAAACAGTGATCTCCCAGATTAACTTAGCAAGCCATAAAATATCCCATCGTTAAGTAAGTTGTACTACCAGCTTAGTTAGTTAGCGCCACGAAAGATGAGACTTGACACACCGCGTGTTTTGACTTGCGCATTACACGATTTTAGGTCTCTTTAGCGGTATATGAGGTATGAGCGCGGGACGGGACCGGACGTCACAGGGGCGGCGGAAAGAGCGCGGGAGGCGGGGTCAAATCTCATCTTTCGTGGCGCTAACTATAATCGAAAACACAACACAACACTTACATTCGAGCTCGTCTTAACGAAGACAAGGCTAGACATCTCTGCACCATGGCCTGATTGACAGAGCAGGAAGCAAGCCAACTGAAGTAGTTACCGAAAACGGTCGACCAAAAAGTATGCCGGATAGTGGGGTCCACGTCCATGCTGCAAGCAAGTCAACAATAAACAATCTTGTTCAAACAAAACACAGAACTTCAAGCAAACTACTCACTTGAAAAAGTCGAGTCGATCTCCCTTTTTGTTTATATCAATCACGTTTGATATCCCGCCTAAACGCCACGTACCGTAGGCAAGCACAAATATTACGCCAAAATACATAAGTACTGTTTGCAGAGTGTCTGTCCATACTACAGCTTTAAGCCCTCCCTGCGAAATAGGAGAACGAGGTAATACTCAACTATTACAACTATTTTGTATCATCTGTCCGGATAATGTAACAATGTCTGATATAGTTGACCTCGTTGTCAAACGTTTCTAGACTATAGTCATTTATTTGTTACTGGCGGGGTATAGAATAGGGTCAACATTGAGATGAACGGCAAATCGACGTACTTACAAGAGTTGTATAAAATATACACACGAGGCATACGATGGGCGTGATTAAATGTAAATTAATACCAGTCACTGCAAAGAAAGGATATACGTTAGTAATCTTAATGCGCGGAAGCATACTTGTAAGAACTGAAAGAAATATAATACCTTGACTGAATGCCAGAGCCGGCACATAAATTACAATAGGTATGTACAGCATCATTTTAATAATAAATATTATTGATCCCAAAAGTCGCACTTTTTGATTAAATCTTAATCGCAAATACTGAAAACATGACATAAAACAATAAATGAATGTATGAAATCGCATGACAATGTTATTGTTTTCGTAGAAATCAATGAGTTCACCAAGTACATATTTTACTTTGATAGAATGACACAATTGCAGCACAAATAATATTATGTTAGTACGTAAAGTTTAATACCTCATACGTTGAAGTGATCTGCAAATTATAAAATACAGGCAGGTAAACAATGGCAATGGTGAGTGAGACCGCCCATTCCGAGAGCACTATCGTCCACAGTTGTGTTCCATACGTATACATTTCAGCTGGCAGGCCCAGCAACGAGATACCCGAAATATAACTAGAAATAATAATGATACTGGTTTAGGAAACATCACATTCGCAAGATGACCTACAGATTCATTGGTGAGAACCATTGGCATGGCTAGTAACAAACATAGGTACCTGGCTATCAGCGACATGGATATGGGGAACATCCCCATGGTCTTCCCGCCCATAAGATATTCAGAAGTGGTATTCTGTTTTTTGCTCGCGAAGAATGCGAAGTACACCCCTATGAGGGCGGAGCAGAGAAGCATCCCTCCGAAGACGAGGTAGTCGAGCCAGTCGAAATATATTAGCGTCATGACTTGGTTTGTGTGAGCACTGAGTGTGGTCGCGCGTCCGTCCACTATGACACTTAAACTCCATCTCGGTATATAATAGGCATTTACCGAGCGGAACTTGCTGCTGGAACGGTTCTATATTTATCCTTGGAAGGATCTCGGACTGACCCATTGGAGGGATGAGGTTGGCTTGGCTAATTGGCCAGTTACCGGTGTAGTCGCATCTTGTGTTGTCCACGTACGGATGGCCCACACAATATGTTAATAGCTGGCCACGTCATTCGCGTATAGAATTGAATGCAATGGACGCAATCTTCTGATTACTTCTGATTCATACCATTCTATATTTAAGGTTGTTATGCCAGGTAAAAGAACAAGACAATTGATGATGTCAAGGTCTTTGTATGTTCAGTAAGGAACTTACCATTTACCTATCACGGTTACGTTCTAGGACTCTAAGTACTTGGCCAGACTATAAACGCGGGCACGGGGCGGGCGCGTCGCGGCGTACTCAAACATAAGAACTTCATTTGAACGTCCATAGTGGGCACGCGGGCGCGGTGAGCGGCGAGGGCTGCTTAGCGCGGAGAGCGCGCGGCCAACTCACGCTATAGCTCGTCCATACAAGTGGCCGCAGTAAGTGCGCGGGCGGCCCGGGCGGTGTTCTCAAACTAGTTCGAGCTTTTTTCTAGTAAAAATAAGTCTTCTTCATCCATATTACCTATATTTTGACAAACTCTAGACCCGACAACACTCAGAACGAAGCTGCGCTCGATTGCAGACAGGCAGATCGCGCGGGTTCCCGCAACCGGGCCGCTCCCCGCCCCGCGCTGCCAGTCTGGCCAAGCACTAAGTGTTAGTCCTACAAAATGTCATAATGATAGAAATGGGTGAAACCGTTGATGTTACAAACCATATATTACCTATTCCAGTTCCTGTAACCATCCTTTGACTCCAGCAATGACTAAATCTTACAGTAGACTACCACGCTCCACTTGTCGCATCAGAGCCGCAGAGCTCAACAGGCAATCGTAGTGGTTTGATAGTGGTATGTGAGCATTTGTTTAGAAGAACGGTACCTAATTGGTGAAGAAATATTACCCTGTTCCTCCTCCTCTTTATACCCACGAGAGCCTTTCGGACAATAAGGATTGGCGTCAAGATTCCCTCCCTTGCGCTAATTTAGTCATACTGGAACCACTAATCAGCACTTAACTTGACAGGAACCAAGTTTTTGCTCACTTTTAGGACCACTGTCAGATTTTACAGTCAAACCAATGTTTGTGTATGTGTGTTTATGTGTTTATGCACTATCCGTGTAACTATTGTCATAAACTCATAACGTTTGTCAATATTATCAAAGGCGTGAAACTTAGCTGATTATTTTATGAGGACGCATTTTTTCAAGAATATCCTCTGTCATAAATCTAGATTTAAAACTAGACTCATTTAAGCCTAGTTGTAAAACAAGATAAATGGCTGATCCCGTCTGGAATAAAAAGAATTTCCTCACGGGTTTTCAGGGAAAACAAAAGATGGCAAAAAATTAAAGAATCAAATCACGGTTATAAATATTTTATTGAAGTAAGATTGATATTACATGTTTCTGGCTTAAACATTAAACAATTAGATTATTAGAAAGTAGCTGGGCTCCGGTTGTATACGTGAGCGTCCAATATATGGATGAGCTATGAATAAGTTAAACACGAACATCGATCCAAGTGACTACTGGTTCTACACATAGAATATAATATTAATTATTGTAGGTAGATGTTAAACGACATGTAATTCACTTATATTTAACATTCAGAGATGGCAAGTAACATACAAGTATTGATGGTTAAATACACATTTATTTCTACCTACTTATTATTCTAGAATATAATATGATATCCATTTATATAGCATTAAGGTTAACTGTGCTGTGCAGTATGTTTTGTTCGACTTCATCGATTGTTCAGAGAGAAGATATAATGGGCAGGTAGTTCCTTGCACGGACACAGTGATCAGAAAATAACATACGATATTATTGATGGTTAAATAGACAATTATTTCCACCTAGTTATTAATCTAGATTATTATGACATCAATATTAAATTGAAATAGTTAAACTATACCGTGCAGTACCTAAATCTATCCTTGCAAGTTGATTTGTGATGTCATTACCTACCTTGCACGGACACGGTGTGATAACATAGACACATAATATAATAGCTATGGATTACTTTCATATTTTATTAGACAAGATAATTTTCCCAGTAACATAGACACTTATTAAATTTCACTACTATGGATTGTATTTTTATATAATGTTAGATAATACAATAAACATATTATGAAGTGTTATTTCGAATGAGGTGAAATTCCCCAGTAACATAGACGTTTATTTAACTTCCCTAGCATATTTCAACATATCCATGCCGTTTATCTACTACTTTTATTCTGCCTCTCTCTACCTGCGTGTGGCAAAATGTCGATTTAGTATTAATGATTGTGTTCACAATTACGGTTTTATCCGGTAATCGGTAACATAGACACTTAATTAACTTCTATAACATATCTAAAGATAATTTTGATGCTGTATGCATACTACTAGTTCACTCCTCTTCCATTACATACCTCATGACAAATGTACACTTACTGAATTAAGTTACTACCTACTAACTAAACTATTATCGTAGGGTGGTGATTCGGAAATTCTTAAAAGAAGAACCTCATTCCCATCCGATCCAATGGCATTTAAAACTATCAAGTGGGGAGGAAAGAATAAAACCAATTTATTAACTGATTTTATGTTAAATGGGTAAAATTATTGTTAAGTATTCAATTAATTAATTTAAATGATAGAGAGAGAGAGAGGACAGAGAGTTGGTGAAGTTAAGAGTTTCCGAAGAACTACAGCTACAGTAAAATTAGATACTTACAGCTTTCTAAGTCTTAAATAGGTATAAACAATGAGTATTTTGCCCCGTTCTTGACTAGTTACTTTTATCCCGAAGATGTTTCCAACTAAGCCTTTTCCATTCGACAGATGTTGCCTTCTCTGCTGCATCGCGACACTATATTCGCCTATTGATGTATATGATTTGCATGGCAGGTATAGTTAGTGCCACGAAAGATGAAACTCATATTTCGCGACGCTAACTGTACGAGACTCTGAAGATTTGCAAGCTTATGAAGCTATAGAGCAACACATCTGAATATAATCTAATAATAATTTAATGTAATCCTAAACTAATTTGATTGATTTAATAAAATCATATCATTAATATACATATTATTATCTATGTCTTATAAATAATAAATATATCTTTCGACGACATCTGTCTAGTTTACAAATAATCCTAATACATCTTTTGTATGTACAACTTTTTGGAGGTATCTCTGGTGTATCTCATGAAATTTTTACATTATTAAAATAATTAAAACCTAAATTAAAACCTAAACCTAAATTTGAAAAAGGACGCATGGGGAACTAAACTCATCGTTTTGATGGTCTCTACCTACCTAGTACGAAGCACATCAACAGGACAACTACTGGTACCATGAACGATATACAAAAAGCGACTATGTCAATATTTAATTTTTGTATTTTATATTTTTTTTGGCTTTTTATTATTTTTCTTTATCTAATATAGCTATTTATTTTTAAATTTTTTGTTATCTAATTTAATAAAATATATTTTCTTTTACATAACTAGTTTAATAATTTACTTATTTCCATATTTTTTAAAGATTTTAATATTTTTTGTATTTTTTTTTTGACATAGTTCTGTTTTATTTGTATTTTTTTTAATGTTTTAAAGTTAATATCATCATTCGATAATAAATGAAGGATAAATTAAGAATTTACATTGATCAGGAACCTGAAAGACGTATAGAACGTAACGTAATACTGTTTTATCAAAATCCAGCCTTAGAACGACAATTCTCCATCACCACATCGGTAAAGTTACGAAAGCCTTTTCAAGGCTCCACCTGAATTCGCAGGTGCAGCTAAATCCGGAAAATGCCTCCTGCCCTCGACCAACATGGATATTATTGCTGACTTTCCCAATCGCAAATTTTGAACTTTATTGAAGAGGTCAACATTAATACTAGTATTTAAATTGATCATGATACGTTGGGAAATTATGCCTGGAGATTCGAAAACTTGCAACAATGAAAGTTTAAAATGTAATTGTATAGTTTGTTACGTCCACAATATTCAATACTATTAAAATAAATTAAAAAACATTATAATTCGCTCCTTGCATAACCATGGTACCATATTTAATAAGGACAATGTACACACTGCATTTTCTATGCAGCGTAGAAAACAAGAGTAAAGCTCGACGTAAGTAAGACGATGTTATCTTCAAGTTTGAGAATACGGTTACAAGCCCGAGACAGGGCAGTCGTAGGTTCAGCACCAAGCGTTATGAACATGAACACGGACTTGGGTGAGATTTACGAAAACCGTAAACCAAAACCAATGTCCAATCAATATTCAACGTTAATGGTTTACAGCCAAAGCTAGACTAGATAGCAACACGCAATGTTCTTCGAGGCCGATATTACCAGCTCAATACCCGTCCATATTAATATAGACAGGTATTGAGCTGATCTAGAAATAGAGCTTTGGAAATGTGATGATGTTATCTTCATCAAGTTTGAGGATCTGGTTCCAAGTCCGAGACAAGCGCAGTTGTAGCTTCAGCACCAAGCGTTATGAACATGAACACGGACTTGGGTGAGATTTACGAAAACCGTAAACCAAAACCAATGTCCAATCAATATTCAACGTTAATGGTTTACAGCCAAAGCTAGACTAGATAGCAACACGCAATGTTCTTCGAGACCGATGTTACCAGCTCAATACCCGTCCAGATTAAGCTCCATGAATGTTTGAAATGTTTGTTTAATTTGATGCCAATTTAAAAGATTTATTTTTATATTTTTGCTTGAAGACAGTTTCCAAACGAGTTCATATTTAATGATATACAGTATACACTGCGTTTTCTATGCAGTGTAGAAAATGAGAGTGTAGAACGCTCGGCACCAGTTGTTAACTTACAACTTCTGATTTTTAGCAAAATGTATTTAATTAAATGAACTTGTCATTATAGAAAATTAACTGAAATAAATTTAATTATATTTAATTTAGAAATACTGCTACAAGACCGTTTTCAAACGATTTTTAGATTGTAGTCTCCGACTTCAAACTGGGTACAATCGCATCCGTAGCTTCCGAACCAAGCGTTACCAACAAGAACTTGACGATGACTTCCTTTAAAAGTCAAAGTCAATGTTCTAAAACAGTAATGATTTAAGACTGAAGCTATGGATGACAGGACTAGTAGAAGCAATGTTCTACGAGACCATTGTTTCCAGTTCAAAATCCACTCAACAGTGTCGTTGCCGTGTCAAGCATAAATCTTTGACATTGAAAGCCCATCCTAAATTGAATGTTGGAAAAAGTTGTTTTAGCTTAATTAGTTAGTAATCATTTAATATTAATATTTTTTTTTCTCTTAGATTTTGTATTTTTTTAAACTCAATCGTAATATTCTTCCTTTTTGAGATCGTGTTTTAAAGTTTTTAATATTATAGATTCTAACTTCAAACCTGATACAATCGCATCCGTAGCTTCTGTACCAAGCGTTATCAACACGAACTTGGCTAAGGTTCTAAGATTATAGCACCACAACCAATGTTCAATCAATAATTCAACGATAATGATTTAAGACATAAGCTATGGGTGACACGCTCCGTAGTCGCGGAATCAACCACCTATCCACGAAATGCTACAAAACCATTATTTCAAGTTTGAAGCCGCTTTATGTTTAAAGATCCGTAAATCCGTTATTTTAAATCCGAGACAATCGCATCCGTAGCTTCTGTACCAAGCGTTATCAACACGAACTTGGCTAAGGTTCTAAGATTATAGCACCACAACCAATGTTCAATCAATAATTCAACGATAATGGTTTAAGACATAAGCTATGGGTGACACGCTCCGTAGTCGCGGAATCAACCACCTATCCACGAAATGCTACAAAACCATTATTTCGAGTTCAAAACCATAAGTTCCGGAACAAATAGCGGTAATTTGCTTCGTTATCATTTATTATTTAAAAACTGCCTGTCACTTTGATCCGTAAATCCGTTATTTTAAGTCCAAAACAATCGCATCCGTAGCTTCTGTACCAAGTGTTATCAACACGAACTTGACTATGACTTCCTTCTGAAATCAAAGTCAATGTTCTTAAACGATAATGGTTTACGACTTAAGCTATGGATGACACGTCCCGTAGATAAGTTCTACGAGACCATTGTTGCAGCTCGTAAACAACTGATGTACGACTTCCATCATGAAACTCAATTTACTATGATACCGCGCGGACGAAAGTGCCGATGCAGGAACCTAAATGATTCGGTATCTATGTTACTACGATGGGCTTTCTGGTCTAAGATTTCGCTATACGAATGCACTGTTTGTTATCAGGTATTGATGTTTCAGAATTACTTGATTATTGAATATTAATTTTAATTAAAACAGGTTTTGAATGTAGGTTTCAAGCAAGAACGAGACTGATCGACATATCATGAACTCAATAGGTACCGATTTTTCTTTAGCGCAAAATGGTGGAGCGTCGTGCAATGGTGTGTGTGTGGCATGAAAACTCTTTAAATTTAAAAGCTTTCGACGCTTTAGGTAAGCATCAAAAGCTTTTAAAGTGTTTGTGACTTGCTTCAATTAAGTAGATATTATAAAGAAATATTACGACAACAGCCCAGTTTTTTCTGTTTTTAAATGCTGTGTGTACATTACCCTCATTTTTCTATATTAATTACTACTATAACTACCTAATACCGTGAAATGATCGTCGTTTTCACAGCGAGCTAACGTAACTGCGTTTCAGTAGCGGTACAAACGCATTTACAAGTCCAAGTCAAAAGATAAACGATAAACGCAAACGTGAAAAATAAACGTTAAGGCGACTACACGACCTAAAGCGCGGTCACTGTCGGACTGCATAGAAAAGAAAGAGAAGCGCGATGACACAACCGTGGTAATTTATTGCAAATATGAAGCAATTATCTATTTACAAAAACTCTCAAACACCAAACAAATAAAAACCGTATACTAAAATTCGGGGAATTAAATTGTCTTTTAGATGGTGAAAGTTTTATGAAAATACACCCGATAGTGTTTGCGTGATTATCGTTTTTATGTCCGCGGTAGACATTACTTTACAAATTAATTACACTATGTTAAAAAAATATAATTGCAAATATTCACATATCAAATTACGAAGCAAATGGTCTAGTATAACATTTATTTTTTTCAAAGAAATCAGTCCAGTCGATTAGACGTGATGTTGAATTTAAAATCATTAGAAGTCGTATATCTGCGCCTTAAGTTGGAATTTGAATCAACGTGACATTGAAAAGTCGGAAGCTGACATTGATCGAGGCAGTGAATCCTGCGTAAACATAGACCCAGAGAAGTAGATATTATACTACGTTCGTTGTAGTTTGACTTATAATCCTCTCTTATTTTGCAATAAAATGTTATTATAATTTTATTAGTTAGCAAAAATTCTCAACTGCAATCACTTCACTGCACAATGAAAACGATGACGATATCGCAGTGTTTAAGCCTAAATACGAACTACATACTTCTATAATATATGAATAAGGCGCTTACACGGTCAGCATGGTACGACAACCAACGAACAATCCAGACAGATCGTGTAATGGTGGGCTCAAACTTGTGCAACAGCGCAATCCATGCATATAGTGCAGCATGTGGAATCAGTGTCGTTCGTTTATTAGGTGACCTCGGCTCTTACAGTGGTTTTCACGGTAGGTACGATTGACTCCTACTTCTTACTGTCCCTAAGATGTCTGCTCGCCGTTCTATTGTTGCTCACTTCTGTCCCCAACATTACGTGCTGGATCGATTTATTCACAGCGTCAGATATATAGTTATATCGTTATATCGTTCTTATCATCATTGATGATGCATCGTGTTTTAGCAATGACTGTGTATTTCACGCCTTACTACTGCTATCTATACAATTATGATTAATTTTTCAGTTTTACTATCAAATCTTGTGTATGCACTATTCATTTCAGAGTTTATGCAGTGAACTGTCACATGCATATCAATGAAATTTAAAAATCACTATTTTCGGTTCCTGCTTTTTTTTTATATGTACAACTCTTAACTTAGTTTATGGGAGAAAATGCTTTCGTATCAATTTGTTTAATGTACATGTCACATAGACGTGAGCTGACCAATTGGAAGTGGATGCCAAACAATTAAAGTTATGTGTACTTATACCTAACTTATTTTAATTACAGACTACTTATCCTAGATCGACTTCAGCTCCAACGGCCTCAAAGTCTCATCGCATATTAATGCGGGATATGTACACCTTAATCTAATAGACGAATACTATGCTAAATCTTATATTAAGTATAATGTACTAAATAAAACGAATCTGAAGATTTATGGATACCAGGTGTTAGTACTTCCAATTATAATTCACGAACCGTATCTCATGAGATAAATCAGGGATAGTAACATTACCTACTTAAGTGTTTGCATAAGTGCTAAATAAGTATAATAAAAATAACATTATAGTATCGCTAGACCTAGACTGTTATACAGGGTGTCCGGTAATTAATGGATAACCTCTTAAGGGGTCACTGTACTTATTATTATGAACAACTTTTACTACGGGACCAAACATGAAATCGCGAAAAAAAATCAGCTGTATCCCACATTTATGTTCGCATAACTGGTCAAAATGTAGGAAACTGCTGATTCTTTTTTCGCGATTTCAGGTTTGGTCCCATAGTAGTAGTCGTTCATAATGATAAATACAATGACCCGTGAAGAGGTTATTCATTAATTACCGGAAACCCTGTATATGGATTGTGACATGAGTAGAGTAGCTTTCAGATTTAGGATGTACAGACTTTTAGACTTATCCTGAGAATCAATTATTACAATACTTGAAATAACCTAGGTAATATTATGTCAAAGAAGATAAAAAAAATATGAACTGAAAATAATTAGAATCAAAGACGTGACTTACTAAATGGATAAAGGAAATAAGTCTTTGTTTTGTATTGTTACCATTAGGTTCCTATTGGGTGGTAATCAAGCAGCTGCTGCTCATCAGGTAGGCCACCTAGGCGGCCTACCTGATGAGAAGTGGACAAAGCCGCCAATGAGCATCAGTAATAACGGAGGCATTGCAGATGCGCTACCATCCCTGAGACAAAGCTGGAATGTCTCATGTGCCTGTATACACCGGCACCCATGCCCTTCAGACCAGACTGCAGTAACGCTGCTTGCCGGCAGAAATAGGTATGGTAGTTCTTTGTATATTGCACAAGGAGTTGGAGTTGTGTTCATTGTACAAGAAGGAGTTCTGTTTTTAAGTGCAACTCAAATGCTGACGTTGATGACGTCATGTTACAGTACGGTTTTTTAAAAGAAAACTCCTTTACTTTTAGAATTTATTAACCAAACCTAACAAACGTAGGTAAGTAGGTACCTATAGAGTTTGAAAATTGAGTACGTATGTATACGTAAGTTAAATTAAGCAAGTACACGTATTGTAACAATTATTTCACGAAGATAGGTCTCGTTGAACTGGTTATTACTCATCGAATTTTAAGCTCTGTTTTTTTTTCGTGGAACCAAATGAAGATTGAATTTATAACCGCTTTAAAAAAACGTAGTGTTTTTTTTGTAGGAGATTAATCTTATTTTTAGTATGTTGTACAAAATGCAAACTGTTACTATTGAATTAGAAAAATGGCAACCCTATGTATCGCAGTAATCCTGACTACCTGGTAACAAGTAGCTATCTAGCAACTCCCAATTCAAGCGATGTCATTTGTTGTTAAAAGGATTACAATGGGGACCGATTATTATGTCGAAATCAGTGCTGCGACGACCACGACCATCTGAACCACACTCGCGTCAAATAGATCATTCACACGTCGTTTCTACATTATATTTAGATTATTATTCGTACAGAGATGGACAACGAACCCTGACACTTGGTCGAGATTACACTATGTTGATGGCAATGAACACTATTTCTAGTATCTTACCCGGAAACTATCGCTATATCTATGAGTCGATCAGCTTAATTTTAATGATCAATCGTTTTGCATATCAAACAGTTTAATATAAATTGTCACGAAGGTGCGTCTGTGGATGATAAAATGCATCGACTATGTTTAAGCCAGACTAGACTACCAATTTTAGAGAAATGCGGATCCGTGGAAGCTATAAGTAGTTTAAGAAAAACCTTTCGGTGTGTTATTATTAAATGACTCGACTTCTATCAGTATTCAAAGGAACCATCTAAGTTCTTACCGCAATAAACAGTACCTACTCAAAAATTTGATTTTTAGGAGAAAACGCTTCACAGGAAAGTTGAGAGCCAAACTCGGGTAAGTTGCAACCTGAATCTTAACATTTCCATCTAGTAATTGGGAGACCATGATTTCCAAAAATCGCATGAAATAATTTGAAAACTTTCTACGCTTATTAGCATATTACACTACAGAGTGGAGCTTAATGTGCAGCCCCTGTGTATCCTATCAGCTATGAGCTACAAGTTGCAGCCCTGTGCCAGACGTGTCTGCCGACTAGACTACACTACCTACCTATCTAACGCTACTTGGTAGTTCTCAACGAACATCCCTACGCATGCATTACATTAGTTGACAATTTTTACACTATTTCTAAGATATCAAGTGCCAATTACCTCTACCAGAGTATTACAAATATATTTTACTAACAAGATACAGGATCTCATTCACCTACTTGCACTTGCATATGAAATACTTTCCATAAATCTCTACCATCACAGACTTTTCTCAATCACTTAAAGTCCTTTTACTTTAACTTGATGCCTTTGCTTTACCTGTAGAGCAGATGTTTTCAATAATTTGATATTACAAAAAAATGTAGTTTACTTGTTAATGAGGCCATTTTGAGCACAAATGACTAATCATTAGAACCATTAGAACAAGATAGTGTATGGGAAATTACTTCGTGCGGCGGTAGGATGTTTGTTATGGAGGCTAATAATATTATCTGTCGATGTAGAAATAAGTGTACCTTCGAGACAAGCCCCAGAGTCTGCGTAACACTACTGCATCCACAAACATTAAATATAACGAGCCCCTGGAACTTCTCAATGACGTTTATTTCTACACGTTTACAGATACGTCTGGAGACGTTTCGTGTTGGTATAGGTATATGCACAGGTATTGGTATATAACATGTACTCCTACGGTCGTAAGCAATCAAAATTACGGATCAGCTGGCGAGTTCAAGTCCAGACGCGATTTCCTGCGGTCTCTGCCGATGGACAACTGTCCTGAAGAGGACCTTTGTATGGAAGAAGACCGCGGACGCGCCTGGTCAGACTTGGACTTCTTCACCTTACTGCCCCCGCTAGCAGGTTGCTTACCTTTCAACGATGACACTGATATCACGACATCAGTGGATACTCCGTCTTGCTCTAAACACACAAAAAATATGTCATTAGTTCCAGAAACTTATTGTTACAGCTGAAAGAAATATGATGGTGGAACATACCAGTACGTTTGATGACCTCTCCGGCGTTATTCAAGAAGAATTTCGGTTTGGAATCCTTTTCTTTTTCCTTGTCCTTAAGAGATTCCTGGTGATAGAAAGACAACGTTGTAGAATAGTTCCAGCCAAATCAAAATAAACATAATAAAACATCATCAACTGCCTAGCCTTTTCTCAATTATTTTCGGGTCAGCTTCCAGTCTAACCGGATGCAGATGAATACCAGTGTTTTACATGGAGCGACTGCCTATTTGACCTCTACAAAACATAATAAAACATAATAATGATAAATACTACCTTTGATCTACTAGATTTGGAAGCAGAGTCAGTGCTTCCGCGCCACCACGGTCACTGAATCTCACAGAAGCCCCGTCCGGGCTCCTTACCGGGGGTAGAGGCCTCGGCCTCCACGATCTCGCCTTCAGCCTTCGGCGAGCCGGCCCCCGACGTGGTGGCGCCCCTGTTGGGTAACAGAGCATGTAGAACTAAAGCCCCATATTCATGGGAAATACCATGAATACGAGGCTTTACATAACACACGAAACTAAACAAGATTTAGTTATCAAGGGTACTCACGTCATGTCAACCCGGACGGTGTTGTTGTTCTGCTGGTTGCGCATCGCTAGTGTCGACACCATGGGCGGGCGTTGCGGCTTGTTTGCCAGTAAGCGCTCTATCTCAATCATCACAACAGGTGTCAACTGTGGAACGATCTGCTAAGAAAACCATATTTATACGTTGGGCAACTATCTCTTTACACAAGAAAACCAAAACTGAAATGAACAGTACCTGCAGTGCGTGAATGTTCTCCTTAAATTGTTCAACGCTTGTGGCACCGAGCAGGAGACAGTTAACTGACTCATTCTTCAAGCACCAGGCCACGGCCAATTGGCCCGTAGTGCAATCTGTTTACAAGGAAAGGCATAGTTTCAAATAAAATCTTGGGCCCTATAAAGTCTGATATTAGGAATAATACACACTCAATGTATTTGCCAGGTTAGAGAGATCTCGAAGTTTATCTCCATAAGTGCGTGGTTCTTCTCCGGTCACTTGTTCCTTACTGCCGGTGAGACGCAACTGTAACAACAAGCATTACATTTAATATGATGTTCACCAAACCATGGTCTTTGATTATATAATGAATTAGGGACTGCTACCTCAGGAACTGCGAGATCCTCTTCGCACCAGCTGAAGGTGCTATATTTCCTGTTGAATCGTGATTTAGCGAATAGTCCGGTGATTTCTTCACGGCCTAGTCCTTTACCTGTTGTGATGGCAGACCATGCCATCATACCTGGTAACCAAAATGTATGTATAAGTATTCACAATACCAATATTTATTATATAAATACTCGCATATACATTTAGGTCACCCACCGACACCGATTTTGTGATACAATTCGGGCATATAGAGCTCAGCTTTTTCCCTGCAGAACATGTGGTATTCTGTTTGCTCAACTATCGGCGTTATACAGTTGAACTGCCTGCAGTTGCTGTATGCATCCATAATCTACGAAATAAATGGCCAAGTGTTACCACAAAAGGACATTCTACATTGGAGTCAAAGAAACCAACTAGTCAGATATTTCGTACCTCCGCCGGGGACCAGCGAGCAGTTCCCCAGTACATGACCCATCCTTGATTAATCACAAAGTTCATTGCACGAACGAGTTCTGTCGAAGGATTACGTTTTCAGTAACTGTACAAACTAGCAATAAAACGAATTCATTGAAAGCCTATATATATTATTTGATATGAACTGACCTTCCATCGGGCACACAGGATCGACTTTGTGCAGGAGCACTACATCAATATATTCAACTTGAAGCCGCGCCAGAGACGCCTTAACACTCTCAACAATGTGTTTACGAGAGAGGCCTCTTTCATCCGACCTGTTATTAGTATGAGCAAACCTAGTAAATGGAGAGTTTACAGTATGTTAGCAACTAGCGAGCGGGAAGCACATCGAGTGAAGCGTCGGTGATTTGTTGTGTGCGCAGCAAGTACCCTAACAGCAAAGTCAAAGCTTACACCACTCATCTTTACATTGTACAGAATACAATTACTCCTTGGGCGCTATACTAAAAATGTAATAAGGTATATTAGTAAATACAGGGCGACAACACCAATATGCAGATAGGAAACCAGGAAATCCTCTAACACAGAAGAGATGTCAGCAGGCAATAACATCTATATCAAGAAATGCAAAGGAATCGATTAGTCATAAATAATCGGTTTTGCTAATACACATCTAGCCTAGAAACATCAATCTATAGAAATCTCACTACATTTTAATTACTCCTCATTCCACGTTGAACATCTAGAAAAGTAAGTGACAAACATCTATGTTGTAAGTCGTGCGATTAATCAATCTATGATCTAGGGTATGGTACAGTCAGGTAGAGGTATGGGATGTGACTAAAACTAGACCTTACTTGGTGCTCCAATATATTTTTGTGGTGATAATGATGCTCGTCCTCCTTACGTTACGTTTCTTTAATATCTTGCCGAGTTCTGCTTCCCCTTTTGCTATTAAACGACACATTTTATTATTTACCTCCGAAATTATTACAAAACCAGTAAAAAACAGCAATAGTGTCTAATGATGAACGTAATACATCTCGAGATTAGCTACAACCATTTATTTATTTTGTGATGGTTCAAACCTAATAAAACCTAAAATTAACCCTAATATGTCGAACATGAACAAAATAATTGACCACTAAGCGATTTTAATTACAACATATTTAAAACAACACATCTTTAAGAGTTACGTAGGTAATTTAAAAAATAATACCGCGTGAGTCCTTTATTAAAAGGGCGCCGACAATAGTCGATCGCACAGTGGCGCCCTCATGGTTTTTTGGTTATTTCTTTTATTTTAGAATGAAAATGCAGAAAATAAGCACGTTAAGTTGTGCTCCACAAGATTGTACGTTAATATTGGGATAATAGTGGCCACTTTTATCCGTTTTAATGATTATAATAAAACTAAACAATATAAAACTACCGTTTGCAACAATATTAACGTACAATCTTGTGGAGCACAACTTAACGTGCTTATTTTCTGCATTTTCATTCTAAAATAAAAGAAATAACCTAAAAACGATGAGGGCGCACTGTGCGGTCGAGTATGGTCGGCGCCCTCTTAAGAGTTCCACTTTGTTCAGGGCAATCGGTAAGACAAGGATAAAGTATAAACAACTATTAAAAACGGTACAATAGAAGTTATGTAAATATTCCCGAGATGGCATAATTTGTAAAATGAAAATGTAAAGGGGTGGGACCCTGGTGTCCTGAAACACAGGCCACGAGCCTAACTTAGGCACCAGTCTCCCATATTAATTATATACTCAACTGTATTATATGTCATTGTCGAATCTAAACTAAATATAAAAATTAAGTAAAACAATATAGTAATAAAAAAACTAACCGCAATGTGCTTCAGATAAGTCAAAGAGATTGATTCCATTCTCCAGGGCAGTCATAATGACTTCTTCGGCGCATTCTTCATTCAGTATGGCCCATATCCCTAGGCCGATATTAGGCACCCTTAGGCCGGACTTCCCCAAGTTCTTGTACCGCAGTCCTGGGGTCACCACCGATGGCATGGTGGTGTGGTTCCCCATATACGTTGACACGTGCCGGGAAACATTTACTTCACCAGCTGTATACATAACGCCACCATAAGCATCCGCAGTCAGATGTTCTTAAACTCTCTCCTACTAGGTATGTTATTATTGTCATTGAAATTGTCTAGATTCTATTTTTATGTTTAGAATTCGTCAGTCGCATTCTGTGTTCCGTTTATTTTTTGTTTTTATTGCCTAGACTGAATCTAATAGCAAAATGTCCTATTTCTACGGAAAGTAATGAGAAAATCTACATGTATCTAGGTAAGCGCTAATTTAATGTGCTAATTCAGTTAACGGAGATTGACCAGACCTGAAGGCCAATTCTCGTAATTTAAAATGTTCAAAATCTAGTCGCAGTCTCATCTCAGCGACAAACAAATGTCAAAAACTTGTCAAAATGTAGGGAAATTTTAGGTATTTTTGACAAATTGAGACTGAGATCAGACTGTGACCGTTTTTAAAATTACGAGAATGGCCCCTCTGGTATCGCTATTTGTTCTGTGGAGTTAAAAATATTGATAATTCCTGCTTTGAAATATAATGATATTATCTAATAATGCGAATTCTTAAATTCTCCGCATAAAAAACAACATAAAATATTAGTTTTTATTTCAATTTTTATCTACCCATACATAGTATTTTTTACGCAAGAAATGTCACCATATATTATTATCATTGGCATAGGTATAGCATTCAAAGAGTATGAAAACAATAAAACCTTCTTGAGTTACGCCAAATAATTAAATTACGCATCCAATGATAAAAATTACATTTGAATAATTAGTTACAATAATAACTAATAAAACTATTATCAACTAAGTATCTAATTATGATACATTCTAGAAACAGCGGAAGAATGGACGCGATGTAGCAATCTTGAGTTACAAAACGTTCGAGAAGTTCAGTATTTGGTTTTTTATAAGTGAGGACGTCTGTTCGTACGCGGTAGGTACGACCGACCTACTTCAGGATAACACACAAGTAAGTTACTTTTAATGATATCTTCCAAAAGATTGAACAAAATAATATCTTTAGGTTATTGATGTAAAATATTACAGTCTATGTTATTATATTAATATCTACGGTTTTAACCTACCTTGATCCAACATCTGTTGTGAATTTGCACTGAAGTCGTCCATACAATCCAGGGACGCAATGGGCGCCCGACAACTAAACAAATATAAACATTTTATAATTAGTATTGTCGCCAACTCCAGTATATTGTGATCTTGATGAAATACGTGATATTATATTTTAAGATTTCTTTAGTGTTCAGAAACACTTTATAACATTTTGGCTGCTTCCTCTTCGACCTTCCTGGTGTAACAATATTACACAACTATTTTAGTTTTTATTGAAAGTGTGGCGGTGCTTATAAATAACATCACTGAAGAGCTAAAAAGTTTGAATCTGTCTAAAATTTTGTAATTCATAATCCGCCAGTATCTATCTATTTACATTTTGGTCGGTGTTATAAGTTTTGCCTGTTTTATTTATTTTTCTGTCTTATTAAATTGGAAGAACAGTAATCAGTTTATAACGCTATTATTAATTTTGTCACTGATAACCAGTGCATACTACATAACTACCTAAGTGATATTTATTTTGAACGTTGATTGGCGGTATTGTCCCAAAATGTTATCATCGCAGATTGGTCAGATTACGGTTACTTTATCCCCTCTGTAAGTTTTTGGAGTGACGTATTTTTTCTATATAAATCGCTGGTACATACTTCTATTTGTTACATTTTTTCAAAACGCATTACGAATTAATTTGAGTTTATTTTAAGTAAATTTTTCGTTTTTAAACAGTGCGAGATATGTTGGTGATTGATCTAGGTTATAATTACAAGGTTTCTAACTAGGGGTCACTACTGATGATTAAATATCATCCTGCATCTACCTACTTTAAGCGAAAGTTTATTTACTAAATAAAGTCATAGCTAGTTTCAAAATGGGTCTGATCCAAAGCATTAATATATCCATGTTCTAAAGCAGCAGTTCGTTGCCGTGTAGCGTGATTTCTATTTTTCTGAATTACCTAATGAGTAAATTAAATAAAATTATTTACATGAAATTAAAATTGATAATCTTCTATGTTTCTTCTTACGAAATAACTGTGACATGCATGAACAACCTAAAGACGTAATGATAGTTTGTGATGACGTACTTTGAAAGATGCTTGAACCTTTGAGCCTACAACGTGAAACGATGGATCTATGAAACAATATTGGCACCGAAAAGGACGAAGTAAACAAGAAAACACTAGGATTATATTGAAAGCAAGGAAGTAGGTGAAGGCAAGGTGTTGAAGAGACAATGTGACACAATAATATCGTTTATCACCGTACCTGTAAGTCGCGGGTCGGCCAACTGTCTCCTCCATCAGCATGAGGCAAGCCAAGCGATCGTAAAACTATCGCCGCTCATGTCTTAGGCGGCTCACAACTTACAACTAGCTACAGGAACACCATCGTCTTCTCATGGTTACGTAACGTTGTAAATTGTATCACCGTCTAAGAAAGAAGCTGTCCGTGATACCTACTCGCATGCGAAGATCGCGGTGCGCGATGCTGCGTAGTGCGCTCTCAGCTTTATTTGCACTGGGAGAAGACATAACAGTGTTCATGACTACTGCAGTTCGCGTCGGCTGATCGCTTTAGGCAATGGACTGTGTTCGTAGTCGACAAGTCATGCGAGTATTCGCTCAGCGCAATGTTGTCATGCAAACGCTGGTGGTGGCTGTAGCGGTATGTCTTCTCCCTGCACGGCGGAGTCTGAGCATACAGTTACCGATAGATGGTGGGCATGGGGTTGGAGTCGACGCTGACGCTGTCCGGCGGGCCCAGTGGCGTGTGCGGGGTGCACCGGCTGATGGTAGACTCGCTGCGAGACATCTGCGAGCCTTCCTTGGCGCCGCTGACCTCAGCCCCCTTGCATTGCATCTCGTGACGCTTCATTCTGCTCCTACGCTTAGCAACGGCATCTTATCTCCCTACAAACATCTTATCTGTAACGAAACGTTCATACGCCTCCGCACTCCGACCCACACAGAAACAACACCCACAGAGTCAACCCAAGGATAGGACACGGCGGGTTTAGTTAAGTAACACAGGGAAAGTAGACACAGAGACGCATGCAAGCCCTACGCTAACATCTAGTCAGCTAAGGGTAGGTACACAAAATCGAGTGATCCACGTCGAAATAACATCTAAGCGTAGAACTATATTCGCGTTTAACTTAAAGAAACAGTACGGACGCAAAACTGTCGTTTAGTGATCGCGAAACCGATCCGTTTCCACCAGGAGTTTCGCACTCACCAGGGTTGCCTGGAGGTTCTACGTACTCAACATCTGATGTTGCGGTGTGACACGTCGTCAAATCAAGTGCGAACCTAGTAGACTGTATTGCGGGTGCGGGGAGCGCGGCCATGGCACAGGGGTGCCGGTGCGCCCCGCCGGCCGCACCCGCCGCGCCCGACGCGCCGCGTCGCGCCTGCGCGCTCCACCCTCACGAATCTGACCTATTTCTAGATTCAGGCCCGGCCGCCATTACTATTCATATTTTTTATCACTTTTTTATTTTTCATATAGCATATTACGAAATATTAAGTTTGATACCTAAGCTATGTTCGTTTAATTCTACTTTGCTGCATCTAAGTATCGGTACAATCAGTGCGTTACGTAACTCTCATGCCTAGTGCAGTCGGCTAGATCGATCTAGGCTCCCCGGCCGGAGGGGGAGGTTCGGATGTTGCAACATTTTCACAAAGAGCGCTAGGTGTGGCCGGTTAATATAGGAACTAACATAATACATAACTTCGTGAAATTTTGCGTGTATGGACCAACTGTACCTACTGGTCACCTAAATTTTATTTTGCAGGTGATTTGAACGTCGATATCAACATTAGATTTCAACAAATATAAGAGACACAAAGGCATCATTATTATCAAAAACACTAGATATTACACTTCTTTGAATTTGTTTTCCTTGGCACTCGTCCAAGTCCGTTCCGTCGAATAAGGTACGATTCAGACCAACCGGCTCGCATCGCGCCGGGCCGGGCGGCATTTTACAATGCGGTAAAGAACATTGAAATGTATCAACAGTAATTACAGTTCATATTTGCATGCAACTTACGCATATTTATCTCCGTCGGCATCCCGCGACGCGTCGCGACGTGTCGCAGAATGCATTCGGCTGTCGCGACGGCCGACCGGCCCCGACCAACTCCGAACGACGCCGAACTGCGCCGTCGGTATCCAATCGGCTGCCGTCGGGTCCGTTCGGAGCCGGTCGGCCGTGCGTAGTGGAATACGAACGGAGATTACGGTGCAGCAACTAGCGAATCATTCAAGTTGTGTTCTTCAAGCGACTGTTTCAAAAATGGATACGGAAGAAAAACTAATTTCTTTAGTTCAGACATATGCACTTCTGGGCGCTTGGAGTGCGTACGGATTTCAGCGGACGCTGTTGGCTGCCGCGGCATGCATACGGCTATCACGGCAGCCGAACGCATGCCGCGGTAGCGGTACGGCTCCGACGGACGCGTTCGGCTGCCGCGGCATGCGTACGGCTCCGTTCCGATGCGGCATGACGCGAGCCGGTTGGTCTGAATCGTACCTAAGGCTGTCCTGTCAACGGCCGAAGGTAGCTCTCATATCTGTCAAGCTCCGCTAATGAGACACAATTGATTTTCTATTGTTTCGTCGCCAATGGGCGACGCGCGCTGCTTGACCGGTTAAGCTCCTCTGACATAAGTGCAGACTCATAGAGGCTGCACGACCCCATTGAAGCTTTTTAATAAAGATCAATGACCCGGTCATCCCCGGCATACCATTACCAAACCTGTAACATCCCATGCATGTTGCCGGGCCAATCCTCCTGCTGCCACAAGAACTTGAAGATAGTACCTGTAAGACTAATCCCACTTCCAAAGCAGATACCGAAATATTCTTTGAAAATTTTACACACTTTAATTCATTCGCTTTGCCAGAGCAAAAGCGTACATGTTTGTGTGTCTTTGATTTTCTGCATAGAACATTCGGCACCGGCATTAGCAAGGGTGTTGACCTCCACTTACCCATAACACGCGGCTGGATGGTGTAGCTCGTCATCTGCATTTGAACTAATATCAAGTGCGGAGTCACGCCACGTGTGTGTGATGACGTTGCACTCCGCGTTGATCGTAACGGGACAACCTGCTGGTTCACCGCAATCGCTGTCCACTGACTCATCTATAAACAAAAAAAACTAACATTAGCAATCAAATCATCCAACATAAATTATCTCTAAAAAGATTAGCGACCTACCTACCCTACCCTATTCGACTCGGGTTGTATGAATGAAAACGAGTGAATGAAACGCATGACGTAGGCATGTCGTCACGAGGCTGGTGGTGTGAAAAACCCATTAAACCGCTCGTAGGGGTTATCGTCTTACAAAGGCCGAGCTGAGGGAATGGACACTGACACATTAACCTACTCTTAAAGTGTACTAGTGATGTACTAAGACAATGAAATTGTATGAAAATATTTTGAAATTTTTAGATAATTCACCGATACAATATTGCTTAGTATTAGACATCAACGCCAAACATCGCCGCGCGCCGTTTAGGTTCAAAAAATATTTGAAGTGCTAGTCACTCCTTTGTTCTGAAATCTAATTTTAGAACTAGCCGGGTGGCTGGGGCTTACCTCGGCAGGGTCCGAATCTGCTGAAGTTCAATATGATGCCTTCGACGTCGTCGATGCTCTGGCTCGATTCAGGCTTTGTGAGCTGCGTGCTGCAGGATTTCTTCAACATACTCTGAACAGAAATAATATTTTTTTAAAGTAATGCACTTTTATTCACCAGCACTCCTATCCTCACTTTAGTAAAAAAAAAAAAATATTAACTTATACGAGAAGAAGATCAGTCGCGGCCGACGACCAGGCCGCCTTTGTTCCGGAGGGCGTAGGTACCGCGCGCCGCCCTAAATCATCGACGATTATCCCGATTTTCCGCAAATTTCCCCAATTATTTAAATAATTAGCACAACAACACACTTGAACTATTAACACTGAACCCCATTCCAATGAATTTGAATGGAAATTTAAATATTTGAGATAATCGGTGGTCCGCGCTCCGAAGCCGACTTGTTGCAGCAGAGACCGTGTTGCATCTATTGCATGGTTCCTCCTCTGGCGGCTACTCTCGTGCAATTTTTATAGGTCAATATATTCGCGCATGTGTCAGATCTCAATAATTTATGTCATGAGCACTAGACAGAGTGCCTGGATGGCTAGATAGCGGACCTCGTGATTCGTCGACGCGCCGGGTGCAGTATTGATTTGTCCTTCCGGTACCGATAGATATTGAGATTGTATAGATGTAAATGTTGGTCGGCCATATTTCATGTAGCGCACACAGAAGCAGTTATATCTAGGCACCAGTGCGCGAGGTATCTACCTGTAATCTCTTGTCTATTTAATTAGTTATCTTTTATTTAGCCAAGACCGTTTAAATGTGTGACTGCTAAATAGAATCAGGAACATGTTTGAGAACTTAGTTTTAGTGAACATATAATACCCATTAAAATAACGTAGTGCCATAGTTGTTTATCTAACTGGCGCTACGCAGATAAACAGAGCGGTCAAGACATGGTCACTGAAAGATGGGTAACCAACCGCTTTCTAAGAAGACGTAAGTCACAAGTTTCTTTACTGCATGCCAAAATAATTAAAGAGTTAATTCGTATAAGCGTGAATTTATTGACAATTTTTTAATTCTTTGGTCTCTCTCTCTCTCTGAATTTTGGTTTCCCGTATTGCGACTAGACAAACACGAATCTCACTTACACTGCACCCAGATTAAAAACTTACCTAAACCTTACCAAAATCTAAACACTTACCTAAACACTATAAAAAAATCCACGCGGGATTCGAACCCGCTACCAGTAGCGCCGTCCAACAGCTATCAAATGACACAGCACACTTGGGAAAAACTTCACGATTCCCACCAACAAAAACAACGAACACGTGGTGGACAAAGAACACGTGGTTTAATGATTTACATCTATATATAGATATAAACAAACACGCAGTTTATTCTAAGTTATTTCCCCTGCATGGAAATTGTCCCTTTTGATGTCTTTATATATGAGTTCGTTGAGCGCCGCGGGGCGTTGCCTCTACCTCCTAACAAACTATGTAAATAGGTTATCATAGTGCCTCTAGATCAGCCAGAGCTAGCTGTCCTACAACACGTAGCCTACGAATGAATTAAAAACTTTGTAAAATCATAAAACAAGTACAGTGTTTGCATGGTGAGTACACATGAGAATCAGTGTAAAACAAAACAGTTTACTCCCGGTTTAATCAATGAAACACACGTAAAAATTACCATACAATAATAATTACCGTCTTCATGCAGTTCTTCGCGCAATTGACAACATTTCATATTTTTAACCTGCATGTATTATTACGTTATATAAAAGTAAATTCAAATCTAGGGCACCCATATTTTTTCGTTTTTAGAAATTATGTACTTTTCATTCATAATTTCAACTTTGAAATTCGGTGTATTCTAAAAAGACGTAAGCGCCAGATGACGTCATGCTTACGGTAGAATCATAGACTAATATATGGTAGAATGGCGATATCATGGTATAATTTAATTGTACCATGGGCGATATTACCTTTGCTTTACTGTGACCCGTCAAAAAAACTGTTAGATGTCACTTGTCTCAGTCGTTGTTTTGGTTCCTTCATTGGCGTATATTTTCTTTGGGATCCATTTTATTGGCGAAATATCAATCAAACATTGATAATATTAACAGTAAGCAGCGTGTCGAGTTGATAGGAAAAAATATTGTTGAATTCAATTCAGTTTTTTAGTTGTTTTCTAGTTACACTTCTTAGGTGACATTGACATGTCTTGTTTGATGTAATTGATGTAATGTTGTCAATCAAAAACATTGGAATGCGCAAAGGTAACTACCTCATTCCGCCATTTATGTGACGTCATCACATGTTGTTTAATGTTATTTTTTTTTCTCAGAAATTTAGAAATAAAAAAATAAAATAAATATATATTTGAAGTTACTCTGGATACGAAAATAAAGAAACAGTATTTTGGTTTTAAGGTCGTGTCAGGTTTGAAATGTTGTCAATTACGTCAAAGACATCGCGGTGATGAACCTGAGATGGAAATGTTTTTGCGTTGCACTTGACGCGCATGAGCTTTAGAACTAGATGAATCTATAAAAATATTCTATTAATAGGAATACTGGGCAGTTACCCGTTGGTGCTTCGTGGTGTCCGGAATGGAAGGCCGGCTGTGACGCAGCCGCGCAGCCTGGCGCTGCAGGTCGCACAGGCGGTGGTGCGACCACGACGTGTTCATCCCCCGGAGTCCTTCTACAGCCTCCGCAATCTGCATTATTCAGACCCATTGATGACATCCCCATGCCACGTAAGTTTTTTTTTTCTAACCTGCACTGCCACTGCTGAGCAAAGGCATCCTCAAATCCTTAGGTACAGGCATCCTTTTCAAGAGCCATATTAGTATGTACATATTTTAGTTAATTATTTGAATATTTCTCAGTACCTTGTACCTAGTAGGTACTTAAATGGATTTAATATTCTTGTGATTATTTCTTCTTGTCGTACAAGAGCCTGAACATACCTAATTCCAATCTTCAAGCGGCTACTGAGACACTTCACCCTACCTCGGATCAGAACCACTAATCCACAGATACAGCTTAAATGTTTTAATCTTTTTCATGTCCTATACTTTGCAACCCAAAAAGATTTAAAAATGGTGTTGGATATCTACAAAGTTTGTGAAGTTGAAAGTTTCAAATTATGGTAATACAATGAATACATAATGCGACATGCTCAACAAGTGGTTGTCGAGCGCTGTCGGATAAACCGCTGTAAGCAGCTCCAAACTTACTGAAATTTGCTGAAAGTAATTTGAGGTCAACTGAGGTTAACTGCTTAAAATATTAAAATATAGGTCTAAATATGTAATTTTTGTGCTTGAATGTAATTGAATAAGTATTGTTTTTTTTATGTGTTGTGTATCATACAGTTCTAAAGCAAATCTTACATGGTTGCCATTTGACATAACCCATACAGATCATTAGAGAATGATCTGTAGGCCTTATTGCTTAACAGAGTCAAAGCATAACTCTGCTATAGAATGAGGCTAATGGGAACCCTCCTTTTTGTCATTTTACCCTCACAATTGGGGAGAAGAATGTAGAGACGATGATGATATTAATTTATTTCTCTATACATTTTCAGCGCCCCCGTCAGTCTACCGACCACGCTACAGGAGAGGTCGCCTAACCACACGGACGCCGAGCGGAAGGAAAGGTATCGCATATACATAACACTTTCAGAAAGCGTATATTATTTAAGTACTCCTGCAGTAGGTAGGAAGTCCCTAATAAACCGTGTAATTTAAATAACACAAAACCACAGATACCTAATTTTTATGGTACCTATCTATACAGGTTGAAATTGAACACATGCGACAAATCGAAATGGGAGATTGTACTCATCATTATGAAAAACTTTTACTAAGGGACCATACCTGAAATCGAGAAAAAAAAAAATCAGCTGTTACCTACATTTTGACGAGTTACTCGAACATAAATGTAGGGAACAGCTGATTTTTTTTTTTCGCGATTTCATGTTTGCTCCCATAGTAAAAGTTGTTCATGATGATGAGTACAATCTTCCATTTCGATTTGTCGCATGTTTTCAATTTTACCCTGTATATAATAATCGATATCCGTGATAATAATAATATTTACATACGGTACCTATGAAACGCGTAGTAAATATTTTTTATTTTTTAAATTTGATGCATAGGTATTTAAAAAAATTGTCTGTATTTCCTATACCTAACTTACCTATTCTGTCAAAAATATTGTTTGATTAAAAATAACCTACCTTAATGGATCCTACTTTGGATTCTGAGCAAACTAACTTCAGGTTTTGAGTTATTTCAATTACAGTTTGTACCAGTGGCATGCATTGCAGGTAGGCATATAAGCAGTGCAGTGTAGTAAAATCTTTATACATTGTATGAAGATTTTGTTTTATGTTAGGTATGATAATTTAGTGTGTTTCTTAATTATGGGGCACACACTAAAATGTAATCGACAGGCTTATGTTGATATATCTAGGTGGGCACTGCTTATATGCCTATATGCAATGCACGCCACTGGTTTGTCGACAGGCTTATGTTGATATATCTAGGTGGGCACTGCTTATATGCCTATATGCAATGCACGCCACTGGTTTGTACCTACAAGTTTAAAGACATTTTAAGAACATTATCTACTAACAGTAAATCAGAACGATTATAATTGGGATTTAGAGACTATAGGTACATTCTTTATTGTAACATTAGACAAAACTGACCCACAAAGGAACGAATAACTACTTATCTTTACGTCGAGGTTCAGCCGGTCTTTATCGTAGAAATCTTACCGTGAAGACAGGTGAAGTGAGTTGTCATGCCACTGGACGCTATGGATTGACACTATTGTCGGCGTTCTTCAAGCTCACTTTACCGAAGTTTTCACGGAAAGATTACTACAGAATAGATCGAAAGCTCATTGATACATAGGTAGAAGCAGTACTGTGTGTGTTGTCTTGTAGGTATCCCGCCCTGCTCGCAAACACACACGTTGTTAATTTAATTCGATGTATTTCATAAAATATAATGTCATAGGGAATACAAAAATAGCAAAAAAACGACGTTAGCCTTGTAGGAAATATCTGTTTCCTACAAGGCGAACGTAAACCACTAAAACATTTGTAATGCCAGTGTTACCTCTCTTTTCTTATCCTCTTCAGCTTCGATCGCCCGTTGGTGGAGGAGGTTAATGTCCAGCTGCCTGATCTCCTCCGCCTCTCTTGCTTGGCATTCCTTCTCCTTAAATGTTATTGTCAGATGTGTAAATAAATGTGTGTGAAACAGTAAGTAGCATAGTAACATACAACATAGTAAACTAACAGCCAGATCGACTTCAAAGTCTATTAAGAGACCGTACCCGAAATCAACGTTCATTGTTTGTGGGGAAGGGAAAATTATTATTATTTTTTTTTTACTTATTTCTTTTTTATTATTATTTGCTTTTTTTATTGTTTTTTATTTTTTATTATTATTGTTTTTTTTCTGTGTTTTGAAAAGAAGGGAAAATTATTATTATTATTTTTTTTTATTTCTTTTTTTTATTATTATTTGTTTTTTTATTTTTTATTATTAATTTTTTTTTCTGTGTTTTGAATAGTCGAGCCCTTAGTTTTGTAGGTAGCTTGAACATTCGCAACAAGTTATCCCAAAACTGAAACTGACGTTTGATCATTTTACAAGAAACTAATTTGATTTTGTACCTACATTAAAAAATTTCATCATTATGGTCTACTTGCAGGTAACTTGACCACTTTTTTTCAGCTTCGATTCAAAATATGGCAACTTGCAAAATTAGCACATTTCAATAATGTATTTTTTCCTATCATTTAGCAAAACTATCAAGTTTAAAATCAAACACTAGTCTTCGGCAATCCTCGAAACAATTTTTTTTTTATAATACAATAGTTTCATTTAGTAATTCAAAGGCGAAATATACTATATATACTTATGTTTTCGAGAGCGCAACAGTGATGAAACTACTATCAGGTAGGTACTGTCACGAATAGTTTTGACGCCACGAAAACTGTACTTTTACAATTACACAGTTTAAATTATTTCTACCTTTCCCACAATAAGATAATAAATTGACAAGAGAGGGGTTTTCGGAGCGGTAAACAATGCCAACGCAACGATGGAAATTCATATTACATTTCATAATATCATGCATGTGTAGAAATATAATTAGGTAGGTACCTTTTGTAGTTGCTTCTCATGTTCAAGCTTTTGCTGCTCGAGCTCTTCCTCTGGTATCGGCGGGGTTTCGTCTCCACTGGACGCATGTTTGTTCCCTAAACAGTCCAGCAAAATATAAATATTCGTAAATAAACAACTCCGATGACAAGTCAGGTAGGTTCCTCCTTACCTACCAGTAGGAGGATGATAGGAAATCCAGAATTGGTGAGCCATCAATACGAAACAGCACGGTTAAATTAACTACCACCTTATATCTGTCAAGGCTAAAATGCGTTTACGGCACGAAATACCGAACGAATACTGAAACACGTATAAACCGTAAGATTTTATTCATAGACGTTTATTTTCATGGTAGATTCACTACGGAGTTACGTTGTGTGGAACCGATTGGCGAGGAGCCAACATGCGATGTAGTCCCAGTCCCTTGCGCCAAACTCGATAAATAAAGAAAATTAATTATACTTAATATTTTAATAAGAGACAAAAATTATGGCGTTTATAGTAGCCGATTCTAATTTATAAGTGTCGAGTTGAATTGGATTAATTATTATAATAGTTCGGCACCTACATCTTAAAATGCATTGAGTTCTAAGACTGTGAACTATCACAGTCTTTGTCTACATATAATTAGATAAATTACTAAATTTATCTAATTATATGTAGACAAAGCCCAGACTAGGTAAGTGAAGTATTCTACATAGCCACTAACAATATGAGACTCATTAATCATCCCTCGTGATCTGCTCGACAAATACATATGTTGTATATTAGACTAGGTGTGCCCTCGACTTCGTTCTCGTGGATATCATCATCATCATTTCAGCCGAAAGACGTCCACTGCTGGACATAGGCCTCCCCAAGCACCTCCACTTCGGCCGGTTTTGTGCTTCTCGCATCCAACGAGTTCCTCCGGCCTTCACAAGGTCGTCGGTCCACCTTGTGGGAGGCCTTCCAACGCTAAGTCTTCCGGTACGCGGTCGCCACTCCAGAACCTTTCGGCCCCATCGGCCATCTGTTCTGCGAGCAATGAGCCCTGCCCACTGCCACTTAAGTTTGGCAATTCTTCGGGCTATGTCGGTTACCTTGGTTTTCTGCAGATCTCTTGATTTCTGATTCGATCACGCAGGGAAACTCCAAGCATAGCCCTCTTCATTGCCCTTTGGGTGACTTTCAGCCTTCTAATAAGGCCCATTGTGAGCGACCACGTTTCAGTGCCATATGTCATCACTAGCAATACGCACTGGTCAAAGACTTTCGTCTTGAGACACTGCGGTATGTGCGACGAGAAGATATTGCGTAGCTTCCCGAACGCTGCCCAGCCGAGTCGGAATCGACGATTGACCTCTTTCTCGATAGTTGGACCTACCTAACTGGACAGTTTGTCCTAGGTAAATATCGTGGATATCGAAAACAATAATTTATCTCTTTACTAATTAGGTATTTTTCTAAAATAAAAGTAGCCTTAGTAACTCCTTTATTAACATCAGCTATCTGCCAGTGAAATCCCGTGAAAATCTGTCCAGCTATTTCGGAGATTAGTCGGAACAAACAGACTGACAGAAAAAAAAATGTGTTTTGTTATTAGTTAGTAGGTACTGTTCTTATTATATTTACTTTCATATGCATTTAGTAAAAAGCTGTTATTTTGGCATCAAAAACAGACACTTCAATTTTATTTATTTGTACTTATAGATTACAGTAGGTAGCTAGTTGGGAAATTCCTATTAGAAAGTTTAAAGTACTGAATCAAATTTTCCCTTATTTCCCTGAAACAGTAAGTTAATATGTCATTGTTATAAAAAGACTCGTTACTTCTTTTTAATTTGCCTATTCAGTAGATATACCTACATTCAAATAATGTTGGATCTATACCTACCTAGAACTATTTATAACAGCTAATTGATTTAGCATGTAATTTTAGTACGATACTCATTATTTCAGCCGAAAGACGTCCACTGCTGGGTAGGCAACCTCCGAGCACCGCCACTTCGACCGTTTCTGTGCTTATCCAGCGGATTCCTGCGGCCTCCACAAGGTCATCGGTCCACCTTGTGGGAGACCTAGTACGATACTAAAATCTAAATAATCACAGTGACAGCTCATATCCTAACTATATCCATCCATACTAATATTATAAATGCGAAAGTGTGTCTGTCTGTTACCTCTTCACGCTTAAACCGCTGAACCGATTCAGATGAAATTTGGTATAGAGATAGGTAGTTTGAGTCCCGGGAAAGGACATTAGGATAGTTTTTATCCCGATATTCCCACGGGATCGATACATATGCGGATGAGACTGCGGGCCGCTGCTAGTAATATACGTTTGTTTATTGTTTTTTACATTTTCACGCCTAAACCACTGAACCGATCATTATGAGATTTTGCATATACGTTGGCAGGGGCCAGGGATACAGAAAAGACAGGTTAGGTTCCTTTCATCCAGAAAAAAGACTGTTCTCGAGCCTCGAGGGAAAGAACAATAACTTTCGACGGTTACAATTGCTTTCGGACGCTAGATGGCGCCACGTGTCTTTCGAATCATGATCTATACATATAAAATTCAAAGTCCTGACTGACTGACTGATATATCAACGCACAGCCTAAACCGCTGGTCCTAGAGACATGAAATTTGGAGGGTGTGTTCTAAGTGAAGAGTAGGTATCCACTAAGAAAGGGTTTTTCGAAATTCCACCCCTAAGAGGGTGAATGGGGGGAGGGTGAAACGAAATGGCACCTAGTATCTCGTTAACGCGCGGATGAATTCACTCGAAACGTTTCGCGGCGAATTCGCCCCTTCTGGACAAGGACTTACTCACAAGGTTTTCCCGCGGCATCGCTTGCGTTAATTTAGATTTTGACAATCAATTCAGGTTGTTGATCTATAATATAATTCAACTAGCTTCTGCCCGCGACTTCGTCCGCATGAAATATCTTGTTCCCCCGTACACACGGCGACTTAACAAACTATACATTTCCAGTTTTAGCCGACCTTGCATTGTATTGTAAGTATTGTATTGGTTTTTCGTACAATCAGAAGTTAGCTTATACTGGTTATGTATAGCTTGATGTGTAGCCGTGCGTACCACCCCGTCGCATCGCATCACCGCAGTCGAGCATAACGATCATTATTCAAATAAAAAGAGGGGTGCGCTGCGGCACCCTTCAGACCTTGAACTTGAATGAATGAATTACGAATACGGAAATCGAACGTGGCTCGCGATAGGGTTGGTGTAACATACTACTCTGACAAAAAAGTACCGGGAAAAGGTCAAATAATACACAAAATGTTAGTTATTCATCCAAATTTATTTTATCGCCTTTAAAGTATGCTCCTTCAGAAACGATACACTTAGGTATGCCAACAAATAAATTAATCCAATCATCAAAACCTTTTTAAACGCTTTTTCCGGAATTGAGTTTAGTTCTAGCCGATAATTCTCCTTTATGTCTTCTACCGAAACAAAACGGGTGCTACGAAGTGGTACCTAATTTGAGTTTAGGAAAAAGAAAGAATTCGGCTGGAGCCATATCTGGTGAATAAGGTGAATGAACACAGCGTCCGAAAGGAAGATTTACAAAAAAATAAGCTTTGTGCCGCGAATATTCAGGGTCAAATTAAATTAGCTAGCGAAACATGATAAAAAAAAAAAATAATTTGATGATATTTTTTGTGGGGTCATCGACCGCTGTTAGTGTATTTACCTGAAATATCAGTTTAAAAAATCCGTTTTTTTGTATTATAAACTTGACCGACGTGATTGGGATCGATATCTCAATCTCAACACGAAAAAACTAAATAAAACAGATTTTCTTAACTCATATCAAGTAACAACACTACCAGCGGTCGTTGATCCCTAAGAAAAAACATCTAACGTTTTTATTTTATCGTGTTTAGATATCGATACCCATCACGTTTGCAGTGTGCAGCTGACATAACACGCAGGACACGATATTAAGTTAGTGTCCAATCGTTTTTTGAACAGCACCACATTTACACTCCAAGGCGGAGTCGTCTATGAATCTCCACCTGAACAGGTTTTCCTTGCTTCGGCCAACCTGGGTCCGGAGTCTGTTTAAAGACTTCCAGGTTACCCAAGGTAACTCATGTCCAGGTGGGAGGTCTTCAACGGGTGGAACGAACGGATTGGGTAAGGAAGCACTGTCTCGCCACGCAGCTTCAGTCTTTCTTGAGACGATTCGCCAGTGAGTGGGATGACACACTTTAAAAACTGTTTCGGCTTCTCAGCCTTTGTGGCACAAGGATTTTGTCGTGCAAAGGGTGATGTGTGTCGGAGACCATTTTGGCTTTTTCGCTGGAGCTTGCCACCGCTCTGCGAACCACTGGTGGCGCTATTCCTGCTAGTGGATACAGCATTTGTAACAGGGTCGGTTTTAGGCAACCAGTGATGATCCCGGCACGTTTCATTCAAAGATGTATCCTAGCTTTGCATGGGCAGAACGATTCCACACGGGGCACGCGAATTCTCCCGCAGAAAAAGATAACGCCAGTCCAGTAGTCCGCATAACGTCAGGCGAAGCACCCCACTTGTATGAGACCAGTCGACGAAGAAGACTGTCGCGAGTGTGCACCTTCTGCTTAATGTTCTTGCAGTTTTTGCTGAATGTTAAAGACCTGTCCTGGTTAACACCAAGATATTTAGGGGAGTTGCTGTGCTCGATGGACACCCCACCCCAAACGATGTTAAGTTTGCGGCCCGCCTCTCTATTGCGAAGATGAAATATGCAAGACTGGGTTTTGCTCGGATTGGGCTTGTGAGTTAGCGAAGTAATAATGTGGCTAAGTCACCAAGAGCGTCTGACAAGTGGGCCTCAACCTCCTCAAAGGTGGTGGCTTGGGACGTGAGGGCAGAACCGTAAATGTAAATCTGATATAGGTACCTACTCCTTTACAATTATTCGCTTCACTTGCCGTACGAAACAATTTCGCATGTCCAAGGATCCCTTTCGTCGTGCAAAACAGTTTTGGATAGAGTTAGAAAATGCTAGAGCTTTCTGCACACAAGGAAACCGGCCGCGTTGCTACACTGTGATCGTTACGTTATATAATTGGCCAAAAAGGGGTCACAGACGGAACTGTGCCAAAGTTAGAGCCTCAACTCAAGTGTCCGCGCACCTGGTACCTAGATATCACAGAAGATCCCAACAAGGCCGTTATGCAGACAATGTCACAGAGTACCTACGGAGACAAAGCTATAATAATTCGTGTTGCGGCGGCCTAGGAGGCCTCCCTTACCTTAGGCCGGCCGCAAACGTCCGGTTTCCTGATTCGGAATTCCGAAACTGAATTCCGAATCAGGAAACCGGATGCTTGCGGCCGGCCTTAGGCACAGAGTACAGAAAGGACACTTTCCCCGCGCTCATAATCAGACACCGCACCTCACCCCGCACTTTGAGGTATTCGTCGCCGACTCTTTAGCAAGGGCGCTCGCGTACTGCAGCGCTGTACTGCTGACACGAACGCACAATTTTACGATTTAAAAAGTTTTAATTACGATGGTTGAATATTGTGATGCTTTTCCGAATTTGTATTTATTTATATAAACTGTTTGTAAGATTTCGCATTTTTAATACCATGCGATTTAATGACCGATTATTTACAGATAAGTCATTTAAACTAAACTATTTTAGTGTTTTTATTTCATTAAGAACCCGACTATATAAATAAACAATTGAACTACAAGGTCACTTCATAATAATGCACACGTTCGGACAGCGCCGTCGCCGTTCGGTTCCCCGACACAAATCGCTTTCCACGCCATTTTTTACTCCACGCACGACAGCCAACTCTACTAGATTTCACGCACACATTTGCACGTATACAAATGACATTTGTTTATGTAGTAGTAATAGGTAATTATTTTGCGAGGGTTGTATGGAGTCTCCGAGGTGTGCCTTAGGTACAAATCAGTGATCGGAATAGGTAGAGCTATTTAGGTTCATTGACCGCAAACATTGATGTTAATATGGATATTCCACGTGATTCCGACTGATACTACGGGATTTTTGTCATATAAATTCGGTTCACTAACATCAACAGATGTCGAACGCTCGTTTTCCACATAATGAAGAAATAGATTAAAATTAGATAATTTATAAAAAATAATGGTGATTTATTTTAACCCTGGTCATACTCAGTCTTCTAGTGAAGCTGAAGACGAACCAGACCAATGACATTTTTTGTTTAAATAAGTGAATTATTGTTGAAGCGTATTGATTATTTTAATTAAGATTTTATTGTTAATACAAATTGTTCTATTTGATAATGTTTTGATTTTACTGAGGAACAAATAATTTGTATGGTAATATGTTTTTGTACAACTTCAGAAATGTTTAAATGATTGTTGATTCTTGAATAAGAAATTGTTACGAAAAAAAATAAATGTGGCTTAATGAATCAAGTTTATCTATTTATTATACTATCCTTAATCCCGTCCTTCTTATATTTACCCGTCAGAAAGGAAGTGTAATCTTTCATTAGTCCCGAAGGGGTGAATAGTTTTTTTATGATTTTACTACTTAAAAACCAAATCCCGGGACTCGGGGAATATCCATATTATTCTAACCTATGGAAAGAAAGTAAAACAGCTCTACCTATTCCGGTCTCTGATAAAAATAAACATGTAGGTACACGAAAAGCTTTAACTTTAGTGAGTAGCAATTTAAAACTTATTTAAATATATGTATATAGCTACATACATATAATTTTATTATTAGTTAAAACTTTATGAGCATTGAATGCATCATCCCCATGGCTATTTTTTTAAATTGTTTATTTATTATTTATCTAAATACAGACCTACCTGGCTACATTAATGCTGATTGCTACTTTTGTAGGTTTTCACAGGTGTGGGTCCTGATGTAGGTACCTGCCTACTTATATCTCGGAGCGTTCGGGGCCTAATTCGGTACGAGTCCGATATACCTACCTAGTCACCTCTCTGCTTACCTTAGAAAGCTAGACAGAATGTTGCGTAGATAATAAATAATAAATAATAATTATAAAAGGAGACCTTTAGCCAATATGATGGTACTGTAGAGGCCGGCTGCTGTCTGACAGTAGTTACGACCCCCGTAGCTTAATCGCTATAGTACCTACACTTATTATTTTCTTAGATTCCGTCTTTGTTTGCTTCGAACTAATTTGTTCATTGACATACAGGGTGGCAGGGAAAACCTGTTACCATGGATTCAGTACATGATTCTAAACACCAATGTGTTGAAATTTTTCGTCGGTTAGGTATTAAAAAATATACATAATAGCTCTTCCATACATTTTGACCGAGTAAGTATTGCATATTCAACAACCAACAGCAACCGACGAAAAATTTGTAAGGGGGGTCTGGTAGAATCATGTGCTGAAATCATGGTTACAGTTTGCGCGTCGATGTCTAAGCTACCCTGTATTGATTAAATGTTGGCAATTCCTATTTCACTGCTTACCTTAGAAAGCTAGGCGGAATGTTTGTAGTTAATAAATACGTAGTTTAAATGTACACCTCCTTACTTCTCTCCTCTCTCTTCCTACGCGAGGATAGGCTCATGATTTTTTTTTTATTTACAATAGGTACGTCCGTGTTTGCTCAGAGCTAATTTGTTCATTGAAAGTTTTTGATTTCTATATCTATGCTTACGTTAGAAACCTAGATGAAATTTTGTGTAGATAATAAATAATATAAATAGATACCTACCTTTATCCTATATGAGCATACGCTTTTATTTTTTACATCCCATTCTTGTTAGCTCAGAACTAATTTGTTCATTCATATAGGTACCGCCACAAACTTAGTTGAACCAGTGGCCAAAAGTGGAACTAAGAAATCACTGATCGGAATTTAACTCAATGGTTGAGTGAGATCCAATATTTAAAGTTAGAAAAAAAAAACAACCGACTTCCCAATAAAACACTACAAAGTTCATTTCGGAAGTAGTGTGCATGTCTTTGGTTTTGTAGTTTCGTTTTTTGCTACCCAAGCAAAAGTAAATTATTATTTTTATGTTTTATTGAGTATCAATGCGTAAGGGTCAAATCACACCGAGATGATGTTGCACAGTTTCAGTGTCATATAATTTTAGACTTTATCTTCATTACTATAATACATAGTATCGCATGAGAAACTTGAAAGGTCGCGCGGCCGCCCGTGGCGCCGCGAGCACTCCGACGACTCAAGTTTCTCAAGCGATACTATGTATTATAGTAATGCAGATAAAGTCTAAAATTATATGACACTGAAACTGCTCGCCGCTTCGCTGCCATCTCGGTGTGATTTGACCCAAACGTGATGAGTGGATGGATGAAGTTTACCTACTTTAAAACATAGAGAATAATTGTATCGAAGCTTAAGAAAAGCAATTTTACTAATAATACTTTTTATTTAGAAAAAGCTCGCTATGTGCAAACATTTCATAGACCGAGATAAATTAACGTTACTTTAGCACGCACACGCTTAGTTAGCCCATGCTAAGTAAATAAAGATTTTAAATATATGTATATCAATAATCTCAACAAACAACCATAAAAAATGGTTATGAAATGATAACGATAAATCGTAGGTAATAGGACTGTTAACACTTAAAACCTTAAACAGTAAACACTTAAAAATATTTTAACGAATATTCAAGATTGTGTTTTTTTACAAGCTTTTTCTTACAGCGATATAATAAAAAACCAAAAGAACTCTACACTAAGGGGGATCTCAGATGATCACTTACATTATCCTGCTGTCAATCTATGTCAGTGAATGGAGTGGATATTTGTGACAATCGAATAGTATGTACAGTGCGTGCCACGACATGAGACTTGACACACCACGTGGTTTGACATGCGCAGTACACGATTTTAGGTCTCTTTAGCGGTATGAGGTCTGAGCGCGGGACGGAACCAGGGGTCATAGGGGCGGTGGAAAGAGCGCGGGAGGGGAGGTCAAGTCTCATCTTTCGTGGCGCTAACTGTATGTAGTACACACGCAGCGAAGTTAGTGGACGTGAAATTTTGAAATTGCCAGCTTGTCAACAACTTTCCCTTTCTAAAATGTCATTTTGAATCTGTGTGGCAATATGATTAATGACCAGTGTATATTATATTATACAGTATATTATCTGGTAGTAGTAGGTAGTATATTTATCTGGTTGAGGATTTTCTGCCAATATACTGATGCTGGCTTTCAATGTTAATTCTATAGATTATTACTTATAGCAATATTTAAAAAGACCTCTTGCTTGCAGACAAAAGAAAAGAAAAACTATTTTTAATATGTATGCTAAGTGAGAATGTCTTCCAAAGTCGTTCTCAGACTCCTCTTTCCTTCAGAAGTACAGTCAAAGGAAAAGAAAAAAAAAAAACAAATAATGTCTACGGTTGACGCCTTGACGCTTAGTTGATGATTTTTTCAATTTTTATTCAATTTACTCGAAAACTTTGTCATACTTGTGATTAGATTAAACTACTAACATTATTATATAAAATATTTACAAATGATTATATTTGGCTCTGAGCAAACCAGGACGGAAAACTTGCGTGAATATAATGCGCGTTTTATCACTGCATGTGCGTGAATGAAATGTCAGTTTATTAGAATGGTGAAATACGTAATTCGTGGTAAACGGTTAAAAATGTAAAGAAGTGTTGACAATAATTTAAGTATGTGATGGTGTGTTCAAACAGATGATTAATTCAGTTGTAATGAAACGAACAAAAGTATATCTAGTGTCGGTTAGTTAGTTTTTGACAGCCGGCAGGCTCGTCGTAGTTGACTTACGATTGGTCTCTTATAAAAATGAACAATCGCATAAATGAACCAAATCTGGTGAATCTCTCAGGGGAGTTGTCAACATTAAATCAACTAGACGCGAAGGAGTCGTTGGGGCTGAGTTTCCCCTTCGACCACATCTACGCGTGCCACTCCGAGGACTCTGAACGGCGACAAGCACATCTTGACAAGGAAGTGGAAATTCCTGCGCATACTGATGATAAGGAGACAGGGGCCGCTGGGGAACCAACACTTGAGGTCCACAAACTTTCGGAGAGATTAACAGCTGCTGAATTTCAAAACAGAAGATTGAAGCACTTGCTTGTGTATCATTTAGACTTGATACAACAACAAAATGATCTTATTACTAAAAAGGATAAACAAAATTCTGAACTAAAATTGGAAAATGACTCTGTAAGTATATTTTTTACCAGAAAATTATTCAGTAAATAGTTGGCAAAAGTGCACTTTACACATTTTCAGTTCTTAATCTAGTTCATGTGTAGATTACTTGTGTTACAAAGAAATGTTGATCCTTAGCTGCATGCTCTCAAAATTTTGATGTGATGAATTTAATACCACATCATAATCAAGAAGGTGGCATTAAAGTTGATGGACTGTTCACAGTCTGATCTCAGTCTCAATCTATCAATAAGCATTTTTACAAGTTTTTTTCATAATGTTTGGCCTTCAGAGAGAGATCTGAAGGCCAAACATTATTACAAAACTAGCTAACCCAGCAAACTTTGTAATGCCTCGGATTTTTTTTTTTTTGTTATTTTTTACCATGTTTTAATAATTATTCTACTGTTCGGGGTGCAGACAAATCCAACAAATAAAAGATCATAAAAGTTGGTCCAGCCGTTCTTGAGTTATAAATGGTGTAACTAACCTGATTTTACTTCCAATCGTGATTATGCTTACTTTATGACAATTTTATTAGCTGTCACATACAAAACAAACCATTTTTCCCATTTCTTTTTAATTAATTAAATAATTTAATAACATTATAAAATTGACTATATCCTGTGTTTACCTCTTAAAAGATTTTATAGACTAACTACATTTATTAGAATACTAGCTGCTGCGCCCCGCGGTTTCACCCGCATAAGTGTTGATCCCGTGGGAATATCGGGATAATCCTATGTCCTTCCCCGGAACTCAAACTATCTCTATACCAAATTTCATCTAAATCAGTTCAGTGGTTTAGGTATGAAAAGGTAATATACAGCTGTCTGTATGTTACCTTTTCATGCCTAAACCACTGAACCACCACTGAGACTCTGTCGGTCTGTACAGACAGAGTTACTTTCGAATTTATAATATTAGTATGGATTTGAAATGAGCAACTAAGAATCACTTTAATTTTAGTTATAATAATATTCGGATTACTGATTGATATTTCCTAACAACATAAAACTCTATTAAATTGCTTTTGCGCGTTTGTCTGCTGTATAGCGAAAGAGTCCAAGTATTTTACAGGACTTCCTGCAAAACTTGAAGCTTAAACTGAAATTGGTTCTAACACTATTATATACATACATAATCAGCCTATAATTTTCCCACTGCTGGGATATAGGCCTTGTCTCTTTTGAGAGAGAGGGGACCATAATCCACCATGGGGGACCACAAAACTATGTACTTAGATTAACATTTATATAAATATATGAATAATATATATTTAATATAATTATAGTATATGTTATTGAATAGTATTCCTAATTATAGTAAATAACATTGAGTTTCAGTTGGACTCTATTGGAAAGAAAAAAGATTAAAGCACAAACAAGCATCATTTATACAAAAAAGCTAGCGAAAACCCAAAAAAATGCTAGTGTTTTCATAAATCTGGGCGAATTTTATTTGCCTTCAGGCTCTGCGTTTGCAATAACAGCTATTTGCTTGCCCAATGTCTATTTTAAAATAAAGCAATAACTAAAAAAAAAAATCTACAATACACTAAATTAAAAACACTCCTGCCTGGTTTAATATATTGCAGTACTATTTTAACAGAATAAATAAATATTGTAAATTATACCTATATTTTACTAATATTAATTTTGAATTTAGTAATTAAATTTGTGTTTTTATTTTATTTTACGTTTCTATTCCTAAGCATTGTTTTACTTTTGCTTGCGATTTTTTAAGCTGGGCTTTTAATATTTATTTCCCTTTTTATTAGAATTAAGTCATCATCAGGTTTTAGATCACAGCAATAATGTGCTAATACATTGTTTGTTTGTTTCATTACATGATATTCTGGGATTGCATGTAAAGCGTAGGCTAATTTCATCTAATTGAATTTAAATAGTAATATTTTATTTACACATTGTACATTAACATTTGCAGCTTAAAAATAAAGTGACTCGTATGGACAGAAGGATAACTGTGAGTCAGAAGCATAACGTTAATCCTGCACCCGTCATAAATGTGCCACCACCAAATGTTTCAGCAAGTGTCAAGATTGAACCCGATACTGGTGACAGTCAGGTAATTTAACATATTATTATTTGGCATTTATTCACTGGAATCTTAGACTCCAAAATCCACCCTTTCGCCACGATGTTTTATACCTACATTCTTGATCCTACTTATTTATATACGTACTAGCTTTGAGTAGCTACTATAGTTTCAACTAAATCCATTGAGCCATGATTGAGTAAGAAACATGCAAATGGACAAAAATCCAATGAATCCAGTCTGACCTCTGTATCAGCAAGAATTAATATTTCTATTTTCCAATAATATCTCTTTTTTTTGTTTCAGATGGTGTTTAATAGTCTAACAGAATTTTTGGTGCCCGATAATAGAACAAGTCCGTATATTTTCAATAATGATATTGCCAAAACGAAACCTTTGACGCCGGACACCTTCGATTTGAACAGACCTGCAGCAACAGGTACTGGATTTTTGCTTGTTGATTATTTTTTTTAGATGATTTGGGATTCTTTTTTCTGTACAAAAATCCTCCTGGATACATTCCATTTGGGGAGAACAGAGTCGAAGTCCTTAACATACAGGGTGGCAGGGACATCAATGCGTAACCTGTTACCATGGGTTCAGTGAAGGATTCTGAACCCCCCTGTGTTGAAAAAAAATAATCTGCGGTTTCAAAGAAAACTGCAATACCAGGCGGTCAAGAGCTATGGAAAACATTTTTTTTTTAAATGTAAGTACAAATTTAGGGTTGCGAAAAATTTCAACACGCTGATGTCTCTGCCAGCCTGTATTAAACAATGTATTCTGTCAATAATTTATTGACAGAAATAAAATCTCCCAAGTTCATCCAGGTACAGTGCGCCTTCTCGACCCAGACCTCATTCTACATAACAAAAGGCAAAAACGAGTAAAGGTACAATTCGGAAGACGAAGGCAGACCGCAGACCCCTGCCATCTGCGTACTGACGTCATGTTCGAAATTGTGCCTTAAATTGAGTTTAAAAAAATGGTTGGATTCACTCATATTTTTCGCTTTGAGTTTTCCATACCCATTTGCACTGTTCTAATCTGGAAATCTATTTCAAGGTTAACACTGGGGGCAAAACTGAACCACTAGGAACCTGACTTTGTACAGTCAACAAAAGAGATAAGTATGCAGGATCGTCGGATATAGTTGAAGTTTAGTAAGAAACCGATGGATGTTCTCGAATAAAATTTAATTTTATTATTAGAAAACAAACAGCTCATTTATCAAATTAAATTTCAGTTGACAACATCCATCGGTTTCTTACTAAACTTGAACTATATCCGACGACCCTGCATACTTATCTCTTTTGTTGACTGTACATGCTAGTAGGGTTTCTGAATGTTTTACCGTTTGCAATAAATATCTTCCTTTGTGTAGAAATATTTAAAATTCTTAAATAATATGCAGTTATTTTGTAAGTAAATGCAAACGTCAAAAAGATTCTAGGTCAGTTTAGCTACCTTGACGGCAAATTTGGTACAGCTTTGAAAAGCCCTTCTGAAGGGAAGTCAAAGGCGATGTCACGACTATGGGAAAGGCGCAGGTGACCGGCTGAAATTTAGCCTCATGTAATATTGATGTATTTACGATCTATGCTTTCATTACCGCAAGTTGCAAGCCTGCGACGTAGTAAACATTCGGCAGGCAGGTGACCGTGAGTCTGTACCTCTTGCGGTCTCGTGACTATTAAGTAAATATCTGCTTCTTTATTATCTCAGGGTGAGTAGACCAGTGTACCTATTTATTAGAATTAAAATTAAACATGGTGCAGTATTATACATAGGTTTATTATGAAAGGATTCTGTGTTTTTTAGATTGGCTATTGTGGATCGATATTGGAGGGGGAGGTTTCTACATCCCTCGTTTTATTAGCTATATAATTCGTTGACTTAAATAGCAAATGTAAAGAAATTTGATGCCTCTTAAAACTTAATTTAATGAACATACGCGTTTTGGAGTACACCGTTTGTGGAGGATTTGTAAGGCAATAATAAAGGTATAGTAAGTACCTGCCGCTGTCCTTACGAGTGGCATCGCGTGTGACCTTGGTTGACGTGGCCTACGTGGTAAATCATTAATGGACGGGTAGTTTTTTCCTTGTAAGAAAAAACCGGTCAAGTTCGAGTCTGACTCGCGCACCGAGGGTTTTGTACAAATTTTTAGGTAAATAGTTTACCATATGAAAAATTTTTGTTTTGTAATGTAAGTACATATTTAGGGTTTTCAGAATTGTTCCTTTACTGATGCTACATGACATTGCTTCTTGCCAAATTTCATGATTCTAGGTCAATAGGGAGTACCTAATGGGTTTTGATTCCGGAACATAAATGCCTGTATCTTTTGATTACATTGACTTAGAAGTTTGATTTTTTCACCGCTTCAAAGGATTACAGCCCTGGGTATAGCACGAAGCAGCTTTCAGACGTGGTTGCTGTATGGTAAACCCAAATCTGGTGATATTTATAATACTTACCATATTTGAATCTAGGACGCGCTTTAAGTCTAAGCTCAAGTGGTGTATTAAAATGGACATCTTAGCCACACACCACAAGGAGAAGAACTTCAAGCGTTTTTGGAAGCATACCAGGAAACTGTAAACTGGCTTGTGTGTGCCTGCGTGTGTTGAGGGTAGAAATGAGCCCCAGCAAATTGCCGAGTTGTTTACGGAACGTTTTAAGGTTGAGTCTCCCTTACCAGGCGTGCGGCAGCTTAGGGGCTTGACGCTGAAGTTGAAGATAGAGTGCGGTTTAGGGGTGCGATAAAAGAAGTAGCTCAGGTCATTAAGAGTATGACTCGAGGTAAGTCTCCAGGGCACGATGACCTCAGCATCGCCCAGGGTCTTGGTCATGTTCTACAATTTGTGTTTAGGACATTCGTATTTACCCCAGAAGCTTATGAAGACCACAGTGATTCCTATTATCAAAAATAAGACAGGCGAGCCTCCGACGGGAACTACTACAGACGCATCTCATTGGCTACAGTGATTGCCAAGGTGCTGGATGGTTTGCTTGATTGTCACCTTAGTAAGCATATTCCTCTGCATGATGCCCAGTTCGGATTTAGAGGCACTGGAATAAGGTGCATAGTTCTGGTGCTGTCTTATTTAATGTTAGGTAAATTAATGTCAGTTAAATTAAATAATAAGTAGTTTTAAGGTACTAACATAGTTTTTAAGCCGTACTAATAATTTTATATGGAATTATGTTCTGAAATAAATTATTATTGTCTCCTTTATTATAATTACTCGTTTTATTTGAACAACCCGGCAATATAATAAAGGGGAGTTATTGCATTACCTTAGTTAACAAGAAGTTAAAGTGCTGTTTTGTTTCAGACGTTACTACCTATCTACCTGGGGACATAAGCGTTCCTTCAATTTTGGAAAATAGCAACCTACAGAGCGATAACTTCAGCACAATGATTGAAAATAAGCGTTCGTATTTGACTAAAGAAATCAAGACTGAGCCTCGAAGCGAACCCTTGTACACGGTCAACACCAACAGGTGGTTTAGTATATTACAACTTAATAGTGTCTAGAGTATTACAGCAGAAACGAATAACGAGTATATACATTTTTTTCACTTACAGCGGCAACACTGTGATCCAAAAAATACAGAGGAATCGGAGAAGAACCTCAGGAGGTATAGGTAGCTTATGTCGGCTGCCTAAAACTCCAGCTGTAAAAACTGAAAATCCGGATAATGGTAAGCCTTTATTGACACGAATATTTTACATATAAGCATATAAGCCTAAGTTAAATTTAACAAGCCCTAGGCAAACAAATAATGTTTATTTTATGAGAACAAATTAACAGGTACAGACGCCAGCACATCAACCTACTACAATCTGTCAAACTTTAATAGATTTTCAACTTTATCAATAAAGCATAAGGTTCAAAGTTGATTGGGAAAATGTGACAGTTTCGGGTAGGTTGATGTGCTGGCGTCTGTACAATACTAATTTAATATTTTGCTTTTTTTCTAATTTTGCAATTTATTTCGTTTTGTGTTTCAGTCAATGTGTTCGAGGATGACAAAAACTTTGAGCGATCATTCAGTGTAAATAAAAAATCTAAAATGATCAACACATATGGCAAATCGAAGACCTCGACTATTCCAAAGAAAACGCCTCATTACACTGGATCACTGTCAGATCGACTACAGCTAATAGATACCACCCCTACTGGCGAAGATCCTTATCAACTAGGGGAGGCTGACATGAGGGAGCAGTCGCCTATCCCGAAACTTATGCTTCAAAAAACAAACCATGGTAGATTGAGAATATGTTCGGACCTTATGGGGGACAGTATGTTGCCTTCTAGGCGTATATATGACGCGCCAGCAACTGAGACAAGTACTAAAATGCCAAATAGAATAAAATTAGAAAAAAGGTATAATTTGCCTAATATAATTCCTTATTCGCCACCGCAAACAACTACGCATACATCGACGCACACGTCGAATACGGTTTCAGATGCGTGTACGCATATGTCTACGTATACGCATGTTCCTAAGCCGTCTCCTCAAACATCGAAGCATGCTGCTACACTAACTCCTAAGCAAACTTCGACGCACACTCCTAAGCATACTTCGACGCTCACATCTACAAATGCGTGTACGCATATGTCGACATACACGCATACGACTAGGAATACGACAGCGCGTTCTACAACGTCCTCACACAAGAGTACGCATAAGGGAACAAAATCCCAGTCGGGTTCACGAAAATCCTCGCATACGGCATCGAAAAAGGCCGCGCATAAAACCCCGCTTACAAGTCCACTCATGGCTACGCTGACGCCGATACACGCTCTCCCGCCCCTGGCCACACACACGCCCTCGCACGGCAGCTTGCACGCGGCGCTCACGGCCGTGCGACCGCCTCTAAGCTCGGCCACTCATAAAAATACCGAAGTTAAACAAGAATCTCTTGACTCTCCGACGTCGCCAACGAACCTGTTTATGCAGCAACCAGATCTAGACCGCGTAAAGAAAGAGACTGATTTGGATTGGCCCTTTAGTTACTCGACGATGCATCCAGCGGGAAGCGAGACAAGTTTATGTGATTTTTCGTATGGTGAAAACTCAAATTTGACGACTTTGCCAGCCTTAGATGTTACGGATTTCCGACAATTAATCGAATCCGATGCAGCAGCGGCGGCCGCAGTAACTGCGTTAGAAAATATAGATTCGCTAGATTACAGCGCAGTCGAGAAAATTGAAAACGATAAGATTAAAAAAGAATGTGTACGGAACACTAGCTTAATCGCACCTGGAGTAAGTACTACGTTTCAAATGAACAGTAGATACAACAGTAGATAGATAATAAAGAAATTCTAATATAATTGTAATTTTCAAGGAGGAAACCCCGGATAATCGACGTGGCATGGGGAGCAAACGTGGAAGGAAACGAGCTCTGTCAACTGCAGGGCTTGGCAAAAATGCAAAGCAAAATTTATCGAAACCAGTCGGGCCCAAGCCAAAGATAGTCAAGGGAAAAGGTAATGTAATAGAATAATCTGCGTCCGGCCTTTGTTTGCCGAGGCAATCCTTGCGTAGTATGCTCACGCTTAGGGCACCGGCGATCGCGATGGCTGTGCGGGCTGTGCGCTAGCAAGCTTCGCCGCGCTGGCGCGGTCAACTGCACGTGTATGATGACAATTTGCATTGAAAGCGCCTATATGTCGTAGCAACGTGGACGGATGGTTTCCGTAGTTCAAGTGTTACCAGTGACATGCGGTTGACCGTACTCCAGTGTCCTCGCGGATATTGAATATGCTATTAAGCGCCTTACGCGTTGAATTCAAGGGGCTAAGAAGTTTAGCGTGGAGTATGTTGGATACTAACAAAAATAATATTTAATTTAGGCGTATGAGATGAATTAGTGCATCAGTTTTAAATAAAATCAGTATAAGTATGTAGAGTTGTAAGACTATTATGCGTCGATAACATAGTTCCTACCTAAGCGATGTTGCAATTTAAACCCACTGACTGCTGTGCAAAGCTTGCTTTGCTGCCATCGCTATTTTATTCTGGTTGCGTGTTTAGATTTCTGTTAAGAAAATGATGATGGTATACAGTGGCAGGGATATCGACGCGTAAACTGTAACCATGGATTCAGCACAATATATGATTCTAGATCCCCTAGCGTAGAAATTTTTCGTTGGTTATAAAAAAAATCTGCTGTTTCGTAGAAAAGTGCAATACTTACGCGGTTTAAATGCATGGAACAGCTAATTGGTTTGTTCTTAAAATTTCTATGTTAGGGGGTCTTGAATCATGTGTTGAATTAATGGTAGTTTGCGCGTCAATGTCCCTGCCATCTTTTATTCAAACAATCTGTATGAGCTGTGTTAATTTAATTTTCAGCTGCGTGCCGCGGCAAAAAATCCCCTCTGCCAGGAATGATGACGAGAAAACCGTATCACACCCTGGTAGGAGACCCAGACCTATCGTGGTACCTCGGCCTGGATCCCGACGTTAAAATGGAAGATATTGATCAGGGAGACTGTAAAGCCTCCACTGTAGAGGTAAAAAAAGGGCCAGGTTGTGTCAAAAGATTTTTAATAGCTTTAGACAACGAACTTAAAGCAAGCAAATGTAAGAAGGCTGAAAGTAGAAAAAACTTATTTTTAATTACAGGTGCCAAGGTGGCGAGAAAAGCCATACACGTCTTTATATAGCTTAGAAGGAACAGAGAATTTAGATGATAAGGTTTTTGAAAAGCGGCACCAAAAACTAGAAGCTGAGGAACGGAGACAATTAAGGTACAGTTTTACCAAAATAATCAATATAATTATGTTTATGATTGGGGTCATTCCCAAACTATTGGTATCTGAAAGTCTATTCAAGTTAATCTGTTGTCAAATCTTCAAGCGAATTAGTGGCTGTTATTTTACTCATGGCTAAGTAAGAATGGCCGCATGGGTCGATCGATTAGGTTAAGCTGCGCTTGTCGAGGTTGACCCGTAGGTGGGTGACCATCTTTACCAGTGGCGTGCATTGGTTTTCAGAATAGGTAGGCACTGGGCCGGGTCTAGTCTAAGCAAACGCGGTCACTAATCAGAAAAAAACAGTTGGTAAGTCAAAAGTGAGGTTATTTGAGTAGGCATGCCTACTTCAGGGTGATAAATTGCGAATTTCGAACGTCATGGTATTACGCGTGAGACGTACATATTTTTAATTTCGTCGTATTAACTTGAACGAGTAAAGACCAATGACGACCAATGACAATGTGCGAATAGTACGGGAGCCGAGGCCGAGTAGGCCGTCCGGCGACTGCCTACTGCCGCGCGTGTTTGTATGAAGACTTAAATTTGTTTTTTGTTAGTATGATAATTTTGTGAGTTTCTTAATTGTGGGGCACACACTAAAATGTAATTGACTGGCTTATGTTGACATATCGAGGTAGGCACTGCTTATATGCCTATATGCAATGCACGCCACTGATCTTTACATACCGAAAGCCCTCCGTGCCTCGGAAAACACGTTAAGCCGTTGAACCCGCCTGTAATTCGTAGATTTTCGACAGTCGTTACGGGTCGTCAGAAGGACAAGATAAGACACTGTTTTGTGGAGGTCAGATAGGCAGTGACTCCATGTAAAATACTGATATTCAGCTGCATCCGGTTAGATTGGAAGCCGACCCTAACTAAATGGGGAAAGGCTAGGCAGATTGATAGATTTCGTCAACCAAAAAATTAATTTGTTTGATTTGTTTTATATCAGATTATTTTTAATGGTATTTTGTGTTTTGATCAGGTTATCAATATTTATAACCGGCTTTGTTCGTGGCTTTGTCTGCGACCGGGATTAAAAGTGTCCTATATCCTAAACAAATCTATTTAAGCCGTAGTATTTCAAAGCCTTTTACGTCAAACGAATGATAAATTTTAAGGTGCAAAAAGTTGTAAGTTGCAAAATGTTCGCATCTCGAAATATCAGAGATACAAAAACTATACTACATATAAGAAATATTAAACGTAGTTTTTGTTATTTCGGTCGACCAATCTAATAGCTAACATGAGATCTGACAGCAGATTTACTTCTCAGCCCTCCAAGACAGCCCAAAACGATAACTCATTTTACTTTACTTTGCCTATATTTTACAATAGTCGTATATGGTCTGTTCCAAAAGTATTTGATAAAAGTGTAAACAAACCATTTTCAGGTTAAATTCAATCAGTCACTACAGCGAATTAGTAACACTTTAAATCTGTATTTGGTAGGTTTAAAACGCCTATATCTCACCATTTTTTGCAAAAAAAAAAAAAATTAATAACATTATTGAAATTGTAATTGAAAAATACAACAACAATAATTTATTTTATAAAAAAAACTTAATTTGTCAAATGAAAAACATTTATTTATTTTTCATTAGCTTTACCACTATTATAACCTAATACGATGGTGTGGTATTTATATACATAATCCTATTTTATCTCTATTTTAGCTAAAATAGGTTTATAGAACGTTTGTCTTTATCTGTCACGTTGTCATTTCTGTGTGTAAGAAAGAGACAAACCCCATTTTAACTAAAATAGGTTTGATAAGTTTTATGAATAAGGGGGTTACAATATTAAATTAACCTAATAAGGAACTTCTATAACACACTACCTATCCTAAATTATATAAATCTCATACATAACAGTAACACAGGACAACTACTATATAACATATTAACCTGTAATACCTAATACTCCACATGTATATACAATACTAAAACTTATTTTGCCTAACCTATCACACTTATGGGTAGCATAATATAAATAACAGTACCGTTGCGAGTTCACTCCTAGTACATGTAAATACGTCAATTTGTATGTGAATTTTAGTGATAGTGTGTATTGCTCCATCAACATCTTAGTGGTGATCTAAAATTAAATGAAAAAAATATATATACGCGTCGAATTGATAACCTCCTCCGTTTTTTTTCGTCGGTTAACAAGTAGGTATTGAAATAATCAAATGAAACCACTCAATTTGTAAGTGGCAGTCCAAATTGCCATCTACGTAGATATGTTTTTATTTTGTATGCATTTTCATCAGAATCTTTGGAACAGAAATTAGATTTCAACAAACGACTATTATGAATTAAAATTAAAACAAAAAACGGTGTTTAAGCGAATCAAACAACAAATGGATAACACCGCCAATAGGCTGCGACTTGAAAAGGCTTTCTGAAACCAACATTAAGACCATATTCATAATTTTTATATATTTATGACTTTATGTATATATGCTACCATATATCCGCCATTTTGTTCGAGTTCTCATTATTTTTAAACGAAAATATAATTCCATGCTAGTAATTTCTATCAAAAGATAACTTGACAAAATATTTCCGATTTGCTTCCAAAACTGAACATTTAAATGGCCCAAAGAATGAGCGAAATTGAATTAACTTTGTAATGCATAGCTTTAATTGAGTTTAATAACTTCAAATTTAAAACACCATTATATTCCTTTATAACATAACTTAAACAACAAACGAGTTTAAAACATGTATGAACCTAAAATATGTACATTTTTTTTCGTTTGACCACGGAAAGAAAAAAAAAAAGACAGCATTATTTTATATCCCAACAGAATAGACTAATTTTTTGGGGTTTATTCAAATTCAACTATTTTGACTGTTCATTCTTTTCGCAAAAATCGTTAATCATTCACTACCCTAAGACTATAGTTTTAGCATGGTAACATTATTTTGCTTCAAACTGTCAAGTTACTGATTACGATTAAAGGTCCAAGTTTAGTTTCTTTATAGGCCAGTGTCCTATCCTATCTGTTTTCCTGTTAATGTGTTTGTCAGTGAAAGTTTCTGTTTGTCTATCCATGTGTCTTTTTGATTTTCAATGTGTCCGTTTCCCAATGTGTCTGTCTGTTTATTTGTTCTCGTCAACCTACGGCCAGTTTCGCCATACTCTGTTAGATATTAAATGGCCCGTTAAGCATTTAATAACTAAGACAAGAGTTGGGTGAAATTGGGCCTGGATTTTGAATGGAATAATTATTGAAATTATCGATTGCTACTAAACATTTTGCTTTTGGGTCGGTTCGATTACCTATAGTAGCAAGTGACTTGGCAAAAATCTTTCAATGCCATAATACTTATTTTCAAAAATAACGGAATGTTTCCGCTAAACGCTAAAAGTTAGCTATCTTCAATGTTAAATATTGTAATAAAGTGTAACTTTAAAGACTAGCTAATACAATTTTCTCTAAGATTTCTAAATGTTGCTCCGATGGAATAGGCATAAGTCCCTATCTTCGGAGTGGAACAAGTAACTTACGAATATCGTTAATTTAGGTAAAACCACTATAGTTAGATACCACTTTGATTAATAGAGGATAACTATTTTCAAAAACTGTCAAGTAAAAGTAAACAAAAACAGTAACTTCGATTAAGTGGTAATTAATCCGGATGAAATGGAATGGTAATGTATATCTATTATGTTACTCGCTAAACACGACTTTTGGATATAGGTGGGACACTCAGAAAGTGTGGTTGGTCGCTTGTTGCTCACAACAGAGAAAACTTCTGCCAAGCATTTAGTAGTATACCATTCAGCGTTGATGCTTCTTTGGTTCCGTAAAGGAATTGACACCAAGTAGCCAGTCAAATTGAAAAAGCTCGCGATCAAAATCTTCCCCCCGCTTCTAGATCGCTTCACTTTGGTAGGCGTTAATTCGTTTTAAAACACCCAAACCGTCAACTGGCGCTTCGTTTCTGGATCGTATTAATAAATGCAAGACTCATCACCTGTAATGATGTAAACACGCCGAGACGAGCCTGCTTCAAATTTGTTCATCGTATCACGGCACCATTCCACCCGGGCCTGCTTCTGAGCATCGGTGAGGTCGTGCGGTACCCAGCGTGAAACTATCCTCCTCACGCGAAGATGCACGTGTAGAATTTCGTGAAGGCTTCCCGATCCAACCTGCAGTATGTGCTGAATACGTAATACGTAATTTGCCTATTGTCTTAGATTAAATTTTTCACTGCTAGCACGTTTTCTTCCGTAACAGCCGTCAAAGGGAGACCACTTCTTTCTTCATTCCCCAAAGTTAGTCGAACGCGCTTGAATTCGTTATACCAACGATACACGGTTGCCTTAGAAAGGCCTTCATCCATAAATGCCATTTGAAGTCTATCGTACGATTCCTCCGGTTTCAGGCGACACTTGAAATCGTAAATATCATGGCGCAAAAACGTTCCCGGCGCAGATCCAGATCAGATTTTCAATGAGACACAATAATCTAAATTAGCTCGCAAACAGCGCGGGGGGAAATTTTGAAATTGGAACTTACCTATTTTTACTTACAAATAATCATATTTTCAAAATAGATTATAACTGGCCAGTCTCTCATACATAAAAACTTTTATTCGCAATACTTTCTGAGTGACCTGGTACTTACTAGTTTTTCCTAGGCTTTCAATAGAAATGTGTTTGGTCCAAAGAGTTTGGCCAAAGCCAAACTAATTTGTCCTGAGCCAAACTAATGCGTCCAAAGCGAGTAAGAACAAACTAAGCCCTAATTATTCACAGTTGGTTATAGCAGGACGAGTGACCCCCTCACTCAGATTTAATAGTCGTTAGTCATTTCTAATGCCCGAATAGAGATAATTTCGATGACAAATCTTAACTATAACTTATTTCGCATATTTGCCTTTAATTTAACTTATTTTCCTGGGCTATTAAAATCTTAAGCCATAATTAATCGGGAATTGCACCTTCTCTCGAATCATTACAACAACCATGATAGTGAAAATCCGCGATTAAAAAGCCCGCAATCAGTGAACGTTCAACGACATTTGACATTTCTAAAGACCTTGCTCTACACTAGCGCCTCTAGTGGCAATTTGAAGCGCGATAGCCGTCATTGTAATCGTACCCAACATAATATGTAGCTAGGGTTCTCAAGCCTAAAAATTAAAGTTATTTATTTCAACATTTATCCAATCAGCACTTTTAGAACGTTACAATTACATAAGACAGTCCCCCAAAACGCCCGCCCTTCACCACTTCCTAGTACTTTAAGTGGGAAGAAAAAGTGCAACAAACTCCCCAGCAGCACAGCTATCTGTACAGTTAGAAGAACTCCTATCTTAATCGGTTCTTGCAGTTCTCCTACCGCTACCGTGGCAATCGGTACACTGAGTTATCCAAAGCTAAGCGAGTTTTTCCTTATGTGCTTTGGACGATATGGTTTGGCCAAAGCTAAACTTAACGATCCGAAAGCACTTTGAGCGGACTAGTTTACCCTGGGACAAACTAGTTTATCCCACCGGATTAGGCCCGTTATATAAATGTAATTTGCCGTAGGTATTTATAATCGTAATCCAAATTATGTGGAAACGTTTATATCTATACTACGCAATAGTAATAACTTTCGAAAGTTAGTTGTTCACCGACTGGCACTTGTGGTGCCACGGCCTCAGCTACTTTTCGGATGTTATTAAAGCTGCAATGATTTATTTGTTTTTTAACATGCTGAAAACTAAGGAAATAAACGGTAAGTATTTAAGGGTACATTATACACAGTTCTTTGAATTATCCCGAAGTGTTCATTATTCTTTGGTCTGACTGTCTTACGTCAAACAAGCCCACGGCGGAAATTAAAACGTTGTAAAATTTTCAGATGGCATATGCGACGGATTCGTGAGCAAAGGCATGTGGAGCGTCTTCGGATGAGGCAGCGGGACCCCTGGTACAACCACTCTCATTACCAGCCCTCTGTGTACACGATCTGGCCGCAGCCCCAAAGGGATGTGCGCATGATCGAGATAACCGACACTATCCCCGTCATGGCCTTCGGGGAGGACCTGCCAGACATACCGCCTGCGTTAGTATACTTTTTTCTTTTTAGCCTATACTGTCCCACTGCTGTGATTTTATTTTTATTCAGTTTATTCATATCAGAAAAAAAAAATCGCTGCTTTTTAAACATACTTACACGGTTTACATTTACTTTTGAAACACCGAAATGATTTCACGAGACTGTAAACCTCACATCGTGAATCCGCGATAGCTGGGCGACACAAACACGGAAACCGTGTGTTAAAGGCACTCTTCCTTGTTAATGACCTCACTGGCACTGCTAACAATACAATATTTTTCCAGCGACTTCATGCTACCTTGGGTGAGAACATCAAAACCTTTGAAGAGATCGAAACGTTCGAAGACGCTTCACTGATGGTTTCCTTTCTGTGAAGTGTTCGTCGCCAGATTTAGCACTTGGATGTGGTCTTCCGCTTCAAGCTTATAACATTTGATCTGGGCTACCAGTCTAACCAGATAGCAGACAATCTATCTTACCTCCAGAACAAAACAAACAAAATTATGACATCGGAGGAGACCCAAGGACTAGACTGGCTGCCAGATTAAATAGGCCGATATGACTATAAAACTCTTTTGCTGTGAGGACATATTATGGACTATAGAAAACGTCATTGCAGCTGTTTATAAAGTCATACCGACCGTGTTACGTGGCAAGTGAAATAGAACATTAAATTCTCTAGTTTAAGGTGTAACTCATAGAAATCTGGACTTGTAAAGAGTATGATTGAAGGGTATAAAATTTCTATAAAGTCCTCGTAGATTCGAAGGCTGTAGAAAATTAAAAGTATTCAAATGTCATGTTGATAAGTTTTGTCATTGATTTGTTTCGTTACATATTTGTAAATAATGTACTTACGACACACTTAGTAGCTTAGCTAACTCTTACGACAATAGTAACAATTTTGCCGTTGAAATAGCTTGGCTGTTTCAACATATAATTGTCATGACGTTTGAACTGTTTTTCTGTCGTTAATATATGTGCCGTAATTTCAGTCAGTAGAATGATGTTTGTAGCGAAGCCAACTTTGATAAACTCGACTTCATATTATCTTGATTTAGATCGGAATTGAGATGGTTTTATTTTTTATTTTCGCTTATGTTTGTAACAGCGTTACAGACATAATAGGTTTTAACACTGACGTTGTTATTCAGTATTAAAAATTTGAGATTAAAGGCCATACATAATTTTAATACTGAAATACTTAAAACTACTACTGAACAAAATGACCACTTAAATCATAACTGATAATTTTATTTACCTTGCCGCATTTTTAATATTTGGATTGAACTGTGTCCATTTTAATAGATTGCCACTGTACTAGAAATATACACGTAATAAAAGCAGTGGCCTTGATAATTGATGCAGCACTACATCGACTAAAGAACAGTGATCGCGTCTAAGAACATTTTTCTGACTCGAATTATGGGATAAAGATTAAGTACTTAAGAAATTATATGTAAACCTACACAATCGAACTCAGTACAAAGATCCAGCTTAGTACTACATTAATTTAGAAAACTGTAACATTAGTTCATGTTGTCACAATTGTTTAGATGAGCTAAAAGACTTACGCCAAAACTTACCAATTTGTCACAAGAAATTTCAATAGATTTTCAGACTTTAAAATATATAGGCGATTGAAAATCCGTTAAAATCTGCTTACTTGTTGGCGAGACTGCCCTAAGTATTATTGCGAACAGGTGCAGTCCCATGAACATTGTCTTAATGCTGATTAGCTGTAAGAGACGATTGGGCAGGTCTTTAGGTGTTCTTTTAACTAACTAGTTGGTTCGATAAACTAGCTCTCTAAGGCTGTGTTTTGAGACAGAGTATGCGTCGAATTCATCATTTGACTGTTGTGCAAACGCAGCCTAAGGGCCACATAGAAATAGTTTTCGCACAGGCTGCTCTGGCGAACTATTGCGATATCGCCCTAAATAACTCGATACATTTAGGTGTTTATTACCTATTAATTGTTTTTTTTTTGTTGTAAATATGGATTGAATGATGAATGAACTGAAAATTGTAAATAGCGAACATATAGAATATGTTCAAATCATCGTCAAAGGAGTAACCCCTTTTGACAAGCGCTTGAGCGAGCGATGCTTATTTGAGAGAGGTGTATAAAAATATGAATTCGTATTTTAAAATTTAATTAGTGTTTCGGATTTCAGTAAGAATTCATAATAATAAAGGCCGCTCATATTTAGAACAAACACATTCATTCATGTTGCCATATGAAAATTAGATCTATTTTTTCCAACCAAAATTTTTCTAGATAGTCGAGTCCTACTAACTAGCAGATAGCTATGGACTATCGTATCTAGGGAGGCAATATACAATATTCGTTTCCTTATTCACCTTTGTTTATACAAACTTCGAATTTATGGAAGAAATTTATCAATCATCCACTTCTGAACGTGGTTAAGATCAGCTACTTGCCTACCAAATGTGGTTGGCAATTACGTTTCACGAGGAAAAGCCATCCAGCTTTTCAAACCAGTTATCAGATTTCGGAATGCTCAAATGTTATGAAAACTGGTACCGATTGCATTCTGATTACTCTAAAACAATAAGGGTCTCGAAGCAGTTCTCCTCTGGGCTGGTCGGTAGAACTACAAAAACATACTAAAGGGCCGGTTTCAGCAAAACGATCAGGGTGTCTCTCAAAAGGTAAATGTGAAAATAACTCAAACCCAGTATCTCGAGACATCACCGCTCCTCTCGTCTTTTAGCTACGAGCTTTCTTTTTTTTCGTATTATCCGATTATCTATTTTGTTCCACCAATATATTTTTATTAGGCTTCCTGAACATGACGCCGGAGCTGCACCGGCGCCGGACCGCATGTTTGTGTATACGAATGAATACCGCGCATGCACCGCACCGGCGCCGCGCCGGAACCCGTGTACACCGCATAGATGCTGTGTTTTAAATAGTAAAGCAACGCTCACAGTTCAGTAAAGCATCAAGCAGCCAACGAAACTGTAACTCGTCATCAATACGGTGTAGAGATAAACCATTCTAAAAATGCACGCCCCTCCACTAAAATTTCTATACAAACATTTGAAATGTGTATGCAATAAGCAGCGGAGGAGCGTTCATTTTTAAAATGGTTTATCTCTACCCGCAGTTTCGGCGCGGCGCCGCCGGTGCGGCAGCGTTGCGGCGTATGCCCGGAATTCATTCGTATACACAAACATGTGGTCCGGCGTCATCTACAGGAAGCTTTACTGTGCGTAAGCATTACGTTTTTACTTCAATTTCTCATTAATTAACTAACATTAATTGTCTGGTTTTTATCCAGACTTGTTCTGATTATAGTTGTAACTTATTTGTGATCGTAAAAATATTCTACTCAATCATAAACGTTTACTAAAACTAAAATGAAATAACTCGGTCACTGCAAAGCTAATAAACTCAAATATATTAATTAGCTCACAATTTATAATTTGGAGTTCTCAACATTTTTTATTTCTTTACATCATTAGTAAAATAAAAACCTCAAAAATTCTATTTTTATTAGATAATTATGATAGTAAATAAACAAATTGTTAAATGCAATATTTTCGCATAATAATGTATCTATCTATGTCAAATGGCGGGCATTGTACTTCAAAATTAAATAACTTGTGGATGTTTTTAAACTAGTCGTAGAACGGAAATGGCATAAAATGTTAACTATTTAGGCTTTGTTTTATCGAAATCCAGCCCATTTAATGATTCACCTACTTACAACTTTACTATGGATATAGAACTTAGGTATACGTTTCGGACCAACGTATTTTTCTTAAATCCATGTACCTTAATGAAGTCTCCTCTTGCTATTATTGCAATCCCTTTTTAACGTTGGGAAGTACGTACCTACTGGGCGGCCAGAACTTAAAATAGTCGTTTTACAAAGTCAGTCATATTATTATAACATAATCGTCGTTACTTGTAAACGTAATAGAGGTCGTTACTAAACAGAAACTGTTAGCGCTAATTATATTCGTCATGTTCTAGAATTACGGATAGGTAATCTAGCTAAAAAATTACTGTTCTTGTTCTAGTAATTTAGATAATGTTTGCCTATTAAAAATACACGCGGGAGATAAAGAAATCTGTGATTCTAGAAGACTGCGCTGGAAATAAAAGTGGGGCAAAAATATTACTCTGACGATGGAATCATGATTGCATTTACAGTTGAGCGAAGCGAAAGCTCATTATGAACGTTCATGATGCACGTATTTATTAATTATAAAATTAATACGTGTACGGACTTTATAGCGAATTCAAAATCTTACTTTACCATTATCTTATGATTCCCTAAGCGAGAATTTTATCTTCAAGCTTTTTTCTAGAATTTGGCGTGAATATTATTGGTTCTAAAAATGTTCAGTTTTAACATGTAACACAGTGTTTATTGTGCCCTATTAGTAAATACTGGTTTCTGAATTATTAATCAACTTCATGAATCCATGAACATGATTAATAATTTAGAAATTTTTAATTTATAATTTTTTTTTCTAATCAGAAAGAAACACAAGTGGTTGTAAGATAATGGTTCATGTTTTGTCAGTGGTCGAAGGTTATTATTACGGGTGTTTAATGTTGATCAGTTGGCTTTCGAGAGTCTTCCTGAATTTTTGTGGTAGGCACCTTACCAGTACCTTAACACAAAAATTCAGGAACAACGAATAAAGGTTTTTACCTGACTGCGCCAGAAGGAGGGTTATGTTTTTCGAGTGTATGTACATACGTATATTTTTTTGGCACGTTCTGTAGCCTAAACGGCTTTATCGATATCAGCTTGAGAGGTGCCGTTAGATTCGTCTTAATTGTGAGACTGGGAATATTGAAATTGAAAAAAAAATGGCCGATTTTGGCGCCATATTATGTCTTCAAAAAAATCAATCTTATAAATCGATGAACGCCGGCTGCACGCACGAAAAAGCATGACTCATTGTCACGTTCCGCCTGAGCCGAGCGTGCAAGCGAGCGCGCGGAACAAGCGATAGAGAGGCACGATCGGCCTAAGCGTTCGGCTTGTGACGCATCTATGTGATGTTTTCTTAAGACGTTATCACGTAAAATTATCGTCCCTAAACCGACTTTATAGACAACCAATTTTTTCTCAAAACCTATGGAGGGGGATATCAAAATAAAGGGTTTTAAAAGGTGATTACAATAATATATACCACTTATATGGTTAAAAGTAATTCGAAGTGACAAATCGTAAAAAATACGTACCAAGAACTATATGTCTGCGAAATCTTTCACATTTGTAAACTAGAAAGCTGGAAATAAAAAAAAAGGAATTAAAAAAACTAAAAACCCGACTGCGGTAAAAAACTTAAGTAAAAAAAAATATTAAAAGATAAAACAAGCCCATTTTAAATTAAATAAAAGTTGGTATAAAACCTTCCGCTATAAAACCTTCTTAATCGATCATTGATACTAAGTACGTACAAAAAAAATGAAAGTGTAAATTAACGAAATGTGTGGTATGACGTTGCTGCAATCATTAGTTCCATTTGTCAAAAAACGGTTAACCTACTGGACAGAGTATAGTTAGTATCGATTTTAACATTCATATACAGATTATTATCTGTAATAATCACATTTTTTTGCTAAATTCATGTGGTTATCTTACAAAGTATACTTATTGCGTTTAGAGTAGCCGCGACACCTTTCAATCTTTTTATATAATTTTTAACCGTGATATTTTCTAAATACATTCCTTGCTTTATCTATGAAACTTGATTATTATTATTCGTATAAAATATTATCTCGGTGGTTTTAATTTTGGCCATTCAATGTGGTTTCTTGTGAGATTATTTTCTTGCTTGCAAATAACTTGTTTCAATAATGAAATTTATTTATACCTCTTTTATATTAGAGACGTTCTTCCGGTATTAGGAAAATAGCTGTATCACGTGCTTGGCCAGACTGTAAACGCGGGCGCGGCGCGGCGTACTCAAACATAAGAACTTCATTTGAACGTGCACAGTGGGCACGCGGGCGCGGTGAAAGGCGCGGGCTGCGTGGCGCGGGAAGCGCGCGGGCAACTCACGCCATAGCTCGTTCATACAAGTGGCCGCGGCGAGGGCGCGGGCGGCGCGCGCTGTGACCGGGGTTCTCAAAGTAGTTCGAGCTTTTTTCTAGTAAAAATAAGTCTTCTTATTTTGACAAACACCGGACATGACAACACTTAGAACGAAGCCGCATTCGACTGCGGACAGGCAGAAAGCGCGCGTTCCAGCACCCGCGCCGCTCCCCGCCCCGCGCTGCCAGTCTGGCCAAGCACTTATGGTTTGATAGAAAACCGACCTTTTTCACGGATTAATAATTGAGACAAGTTGTTATAGTTATCAATGTTTTCCATAAAGCGATATTTAGATTTTTACATAATATATAAGGTGTAAAAAAATTAACCTTAAAAACTTTAAGAGGTGCTTTAGACCATCGAACTGAACAACTTTCACTATGTGACCAACTCGATAAATCACGAAAAAAAAAAATTAGCTGTTTCATACATAAGTTCAATACCTACTCGACCAAAATGTATAAAACAGCTCATTTTTTTTTCGTGATTTCAGTTGGTCCCATAGTGAAAGTTGTTCAGTTCGATGGTCTAAAGCACCTCTTAAAGTTTTTAAGGTTAATTTTTTTACACCTTATACATATATATACCTACATATGTCGTATTGCTATTGCGCGATATTGCGAATTTCTACCATTTAGTCCTCGTTCTCCAACATAATTAAAGGACCTAAACTACCTGGTATCGATTAATATTAGCAATCAGTTAGGTACATTTCTTTTGTATTACCCTACTTAAACGCGGTTAGAACGCCGCGTAATGTGTCCGCTGTTTGCCGCCAATTCCATGTCTGTCATTGTCTCTGAGGCAATTTGGAGTATATTGCTTGCCATGAAAGATGAGACTTGACACACCACGTGGTTTGACATGCGCAGTACACGATTTTAGATCTCCTTAGCGGTATGAGGTTTGAGCGCGGGACGGAACCAGGCGTCATATTGGCGTCGGAAAGAGCGCGGAAGCGGGGGTCAAGTCTCATCTTTCGTGGCGCTAACTATACTTATGTATTTTATTTACCATTACGGTAAAAGCATTCAGTTTTTCGCGTTCTCTTTCCAACAATTTTTAGGTGATCATTTAAAAAAGCTTCTATGATTGTTTTCCGAATACAGCTATAATTTGATGGAGCAATTGCGATTGAAATAGAAGGTATGAATATTACCTAACATGTTGTTCTAATTACTAATGAGTCTTACGCTCAAGAAGAATTAAATAAGTACACCTACCTATTGTTAAGTATCCACCTCAATAACAATAATAACGGCTCTAATCTAGTTACATTCTAGTTTGTTCAGGTTCTGTCGGTCAACATTGGTAATAATCCCAGTTTTCAAAAGATTAGAAATTATTTTATAGCTAGCATAATATAGCTAAATAAAAATAATTAAGAAATGTTATCTTCTGTAATTTTAGACTAATTCAACCATTGTTTATGGTGCATAGAAACTTGAACGAGGCTGAAGTAAGAAGTCTCCTTCATTATGCGTAAGCCAAATATAAAACGTTTAATTAGCATTACGAATGAAATTGAGCTTGTGGTATACTTGTAACTATTTATTGGATATAAATTCATTTTGTAAATGAGTCATTTAGGTATATTACATATTGATTCGTCATTATGAAGTTATATTTTGAGTGAATAAAGTAATTATTGTAAATATTTTGGAAAATAAAGTACCTTTTAATTATTACGTAATTACTTTATGTTAGAAAAAAAAATCAGTCTTAGTTAAATAACTTTGTCATAATAAGATTTATCTAACATTCACTTAACCCCTTCAGTTAACTTTTAGTTACATAGCGTTTAGAAAATATACTTTTTAGAATTCCGTTTTAACAATAATTGTAAGCTGTTTTATAGTCACAATATTATTCAAAAATCTATTATTGAAAAATCTCTGCAAAGTTGATATGATTGACTGTCGTAGGTAATAATAATAATTATGTAAACTACACTGAAATATGTGTCATAAATTGTAGTGCACCTAGACTTACCTAATCTAAAAATAATAGGAGTATCTTAGTTCTTCAGGAGTATATGGGTATGAATAAACAAAACCAGGAGTCTATTTACGATATAGGACAATTTGTCCCATAAGTCATGTAGTGTGTGTAAGAGAACTAATGCTTTAATCTTTGTTTTGATATTCTGCGTTTGTTAGTTTGACGCTTCAAGATCATGCTAAGATCAAAATTGTTTTGTCGTCCGATAGGTTCCAAATAATTGGAATTTAAAAGGGTTCGTTTCGAATATTTTTCTTTGTTATTATTATAAAAATATCGAGTAAGTACCTATAATATTATTTTTGTATTCGCCCTGTGTAAAAGTTGATGAATTGTAAATAATTATGCTAATGACGCATGAGATGTTTAATTGAGACCGTATTGGTCTTTCTATTATTTTTATTGTAATGAATGATGTAATAATGGAAGAATAATGTAATTAAATGTTAGATTTTTGGAATTGTTTTTCTTGTGTCGGGAATTTAATATTATTATGTTGAGTTAAGTATTTATGTCAATGATGTCCTGTATGTATTTTCTTCCAAAAGAAAGCCACAAGTAAGCGTTATGTTGACACTATTATTTTTAAGTAAGTACACGCGTGCTATTTGTTTTTGAACAATAATTTCTTATTCATAGTCATCTTACTAAACTAGCTAGCTCTGTTGCTTTGCGAGAGAAAGACGGAGACATGCTTAAAAAGCGTTTTTAAATGTAGGTATTGTTTAATGAATAAGGAAGAAGTAAAAAGGCATTTCGATGCCCGGGCGTTTTAGTCCGCATTTCTATTCCATTATTAATTATTTTTAAGACTAGTTACAATTACTTCATTTATAAAATTGATTTTTATTAAAAAAATATTCATTATTTATATTTCTCTTAGGGCCGTTTTCCCAACCGTCAGATTACTTTTATCATCTGAAGAATAAATATGGTCAGCGGTGTATTAGGCGAGTTCAGTTAGGTTTAAATACTTTATTCTCAAAAAGACAAAGGAGCCACTTACATGAAAACATAAGATAACATATTGTAATAAACTTATTCTAGGTAACGGTCACTGGTAAAATACAATAGGCTTAAAATTATTTTGTTTTTCAATTTGTTGGGTTCCTCGTTCAACGTTTTATTCTCAACTAGTTAGGGCTAGTGCCATTATTAGTGAGTGTTTTCCATTATGTAATTTGAGTTTTTATTTAAAACCGCTGAAAGAGCTTTCCTCTTTTATGTAGGATGGTAAATTATTATAAAGGAGAACGAGTAAGACCGTACCCAGAGACAAAGTTAATTGTAGCATTATGGACTATGTCGGTATTTGTTGACCTCATGGAGTAGTTTAATTAATCCTAAGACAGCATGTTTGAATTCACTTGGAGAAAAAAGATATTTATGGAAGTTAAATTGGTTTTGAGAAGACGGTACCCAAAGACAAGGTTAATTGTAGCATTATGAACTATGTCGGTATTCGTTGACCTCATGGAGTAGTTTAAATAATCCTGAGACAGCAAGTCTGAATTCACTTGGAGAAAAAAGATATTTAAGGAAGTTAAATTGGTTTTGAGAAGACGGTACCCAGAGACAAGGTTAATTGTAGCATTATGAACTATGTCGGTATTTGTTGACCTCATGGAGTAGTTTAATTAACCCTAAGACAGCATGTCTGAATTCACTTGGAGAAAAAAGATATTTAAGGAAGTTAAATTGGTTTTGAGAAGACCGTACCCAGAGACAAGAATAATTGTAGCATTATGAACTATGTCGGTATTTGTTGACCTCATGGAGTAGTTTAATTAATCCTAAGACAGCATGTCTGAATTCACTTGGAGAAAAAAGATATTTAAGGAAGTTAAATTGTTTTAATAAAATAATAGGAAAGTTTATTATCTTTATTCATTATTGTAATTACCATACTTATATTGGTTTTTATTCAATACTAGCTGACTTCGTACCGCCTTTAATTTTTTTTTTTTGTTAATTTTTTCCCATGTTTTAATAGCTATTCTGTTATTCGGGGAGAGATTATGAGCTATGTTGGTATTCGTTGCCCTCATGGAGTAGTTTAATTAATCCTTAGTCAGCATGTCTGCTGGCAACCGACAATGCAGCATAAAATTAGATACAAAAAAGAAATAAAAACAAAACAATACAAGTTCTAAATCAATTTTAATTAATTTTTAATTAAGTACTAATTTCTTTTTTGTATCTAATTTTATGCTGCATTGTCGGTTGCCAGCAGACATGCTGACTAAGGATTAATTAAACTACTCCATGAGGGCAACGAATACCAACATAGCTCATAATCTCTCCCCGAATAGCAGAATAGCTATTAAACAAAAAAAAAAAAAATTAAAGGCGGTACGAAGTCAGCTAGTATTGAATAAAAACCAATATAAGTATTGTAATTACAATAATGAATAAAGATAATGAACTTTCCTATTATTTTATTAAAACAATTTAACTTCCTTAAATATCTTTTTTCTCCAAGTGAATTCAGACATGCTGTCTTAGGATTAATTAAACTACTCCATGAGGTCAACAAATTCCGACATAGTTCATAATGCTACAATTAACCTTGTCTCTGGGTAGGTACCGTCTTCTCAAAACCAATTTAACTTCCTTAAATATATTTTTTCTCCACGTGAATTCAGACATGCTGTCTTAGGATTAATTAAACTACTCCTTGAGGTCTAAAAATACCAACATAGTTCATAAAGCTACAATTAACCTTGTCTCTGGGTACCGTCTTCTCAAAACCAATTTAACTTCCTTAAATATCTTTTTTCTCCAAGTGAATTCAGACATGCTGTCTTAGGATTAATTAAACTATTCCATGAGGGCAACGAATACCGATATAGCTCATAATGCTACAGTCATCTTTTTTTTTGGGTACGGGGCCCATACAACTTTACCCATTGTTCTTTGTGCTCCTTTATAGGTGATATTTTTTTTAGCATAATTTGTACGTGTCTGGCAGGACAAGTAAGCTGGGTCGACGAGGACTGCGTTTACTTAATTGAGATTTTTTGGTTAAAGGTTAAAAAGCAGTAAAGTTTTAATATTGCAATTGAAACTGAACGCGATTAGCCCATCTGAACTGCGTTCAAGAGCTGTCAAGTGTCAATATTTCACCACAATGATGTGTGATGAAATCCAGCCTAAAGCTGTTAAAATGTCGTTCAGGTAATAGTAATCTGACGATTAAAAAATCACTGAAATCAGCCGTAAATTAACTTGGCAATGTATTCAAAGTAAATAAAGTTAATTGACGCTTATTTAAGTTAACAGTCGGGTTACTTGTGGCTATAAAGTAGATATGACGGATTTATGTTAAGTTTAAGTATTATGTAGATTACGATTGTTGTTCAAGAGTAAGCTTATTATTATAATTTTTAAAACAATAGCTGTTAGTGTGTAGCATTGCAGTGCAGTTGAATTGTTCCGCTCATAGACACAGTGTTACGAAGTAATTGTTAAATGTTTTCGATTATATCCGAGTTTTGCTGCACTGTCCACTTGGCATAAAATAATAAGATCTCATTAATCGTTAATTAAAAACTGGAATTTATCTGTTCTAATAGATATTATGGAAGTAAAGTCGGGTACACTTATCATGAAGTGTAGGTACAAAATAAATATGGTTACTAGTAACATTGTACCGACTATAAACAATAGAAAATTGCATATCAATTTAGGCAAAATGTAACATCGGCGACTTCAGTATCAATTGTCTGAATAGTACCTTACTGTTTGTTTGTAAAAACTGTACAGTCACGAGCACTAATGCGTCAACACTTGGCAACTTTCAATTGCGATTTTTTCGTGAAATGCAGCGTTGAAATACGACACTACATAAACCGACAGGTTCGAATATACTATGTTCGTAGTAACATAAACTTCATTAAAAAATAAAGGAGAAAATCGCCTTTGAATAAAGCCAAGTGTATACATGCTTATGCTCGTGACTGTACACTATTTTGTTTTATTTTTATATTACGACAAAAATATGTAAATTAATCTGCTGTGTAGATACTATTTTAATGTGGCATTTATTAAATAATCTTGAAATATAGTATGTTTCAGTGTACAAGTTAGTAGTGTATATAACACTAGATAGCTTAAATATTTATCTTCCTGTATATTTAAGACTCCAACTTCGGTTTAATTACGAATTCATGTGATACTTCAGACTAAGTTGTATAAGTACATGGAAATAAAGGAACTTCGTCTCTAGGATGTACCCAGATTTTAATTTATTGCTTTTATCTTCCCTGATCTTCTATAAGAGGGTTGTGGTGAGTGAAAGAAATGTAAAGAAAACTGTCGTAAATTAGTGATTAAGTGAATTTAATGAAACATCAAGTACATGAATATTGTGGTTTTAACATAGCTTTGTCATGTTGTCCTAAGGTACAACCTAAGTACACCAATTATAGCAGGTAGTAATAAAGAATTTAATGAAACATCAAGTTACATAAATATCGTGGTTGACATAGCTTTGTCATGTTGTCCTAAGGTACAACCTAAGTACAGTCTGTTATATCAATTAGCTGACCCCCCTAAAAATTACTCGATTTTGCACCCTCCTCTCATAACATTAAAGGTTATTCAATATGTATGAGTTAATCGGACTAACACTACTCGATGAACAGAAACAATAAATAATTTTGATACGCAAATTTGAGCTTTAAGATGTTGGTGTTAGATCATTTACTATGTATGGGTATTTGTTACGCAATTTTCATTTTTAATCAGCAAGACTTAAAGGTTAGGTTAATGTTGTGATAATTTGTGTCATTGCTACTAATACCTTATTTCATCTATCTTACTCAAGTTAATCTGGTGTCGTGGTTCATGCGTAAGGCTGAGACGTGCAAGATGCGAGTTCAAATCTAGTCTCATGTTTAATTTTGTTTTCAATATATAAATTGTTCGTTAAGTATTTCTTGCATTATTGTAAAGAACAAGCATATCAATTAAGTTGATAAACGATAAACGTTTCACCTTTTTCAATAAGTGGGTAGTTCGACGTCAATATGCGTATTCAACAAAAACTGCTATTGAAATGATTTTAGGAATATGGGGTAGAAGAATAAATTGAACAAGACATTCTATGCACAAATAGCAGTGAATACGCACGAACATTTTTATATTGCCTTACTAAGTTGCGAAAATTCACGGCTTTTTATTAATTATTATTATCGGTTTTGGTTTTGATAGTTTAATCGTCATGTCTCAGTTGAGTGATTATTTAAAATACAAAATATTGTATTTGCATAAGGAGAATGTTGGTATTAAAGCGATTGCTAGGAAACTTAATATAGCGGTAAGTGTATTCTTTTTTATACTTCCTTAATTCGTTAGTTGGCTTAAAAACGTCTGTATAGAATAATAGAAAATTAACTGTTTCATTATGAGATCATTTATAGGTCTAATGTGGTTTATCTAAAGGTATTTTTGCAAACTTATTCGAAAAATTATGATTACCGGGTTATTAAAATTATGCTTATTGTGTTGTTTCAGAGAAATACAGTCAGACTGTGGCTAAGACGTTTTGAAGAGACAGGGAATATTCAAAAGGATCGTCCTGAACCAAAACCTGCAATGTTACTCCTGTGTCAGAACATCATCAAGCAATTGTTAGAAGGCATACTGAACACCCATTTTTGCCTACTCAATGCAGTATAATGTTTCTGTTCAGACGGTCAGAAAACATTTGCATGTTGCTGGACTGAAACAATACAAGCCAGCACGTAAAATTTAACTGACTGCTGCACATCGCCAAGCAAGGGTCCGCTTTGCCCAAGAATATCTCAATTTTAATTGGGAAGATTATGTTGTCATATTTACCGACGAGAAGTCTTTGTCAAAACCTTATTTATAACTAAACATAACTACATACTTACAAAACAAATTGATATATAGTATACCTAGTAGGTAAAACATCAACGTATAATGCTATTTTATTTAGTTCAACGATATTTAATGTGGTGATGTTATTGTTATGAAATAGAAATACATACCTATATATTTCTAAATATTATAACATGTTGATTCACTACATTAAACTCTGTGAAGTATGTAACAACGTTATTAGTAACTGTTATATCATTTACGTTATTCTTATAATAATATTTTTTATAAAATAAAATCGTTTTTACCATCATTATCGTTTTTTTATTTTCGTTTACCTTTTTTTTTGTTGCTAAAGTTAATTTATTATTTATAACTTAAAAAAAAATATTATAAAACAAAATGCGCAGCAGAAAATATGTTGGTTTCGAACTCGCAACCACGCTCTTGTCAGCTCACTGCAGCTACCACTAGACCACACGAACACGGTGATTGTCGTTGAAATTAGCAATAATATATTACAAGTTAGAACAATATTCAAGATCATACCTACCTTAACACTGCGTGTTAAATATCAAATTCGAATAACTGTTTTATTAATCGTAGACGTTGAACTGTTCTAGTTCGATAAGCTTACTGCTAACAAGCAGAAGGTTCAAATTCGTTTAATTTTTAAGGGGTCAGCTAATTGCTATAACAGACTGTACATCAATTATAGCAGGTAGTAATAAAGAATTTAATGAAACATCAAGTTACATAAATATCGTGGTTGACATAGCTTTGTCATGTTGTCCTAAGGTACAACCTAAGTACACCAATTATAGTAGTAATAAATAACGGACTCTGTGAAGCAAAGTCACGCGATACTGCTAACATCGATTAATTAATGTCAAAGATAGTTTATTCTAACATCGAGAGAATAACGACACCGGGCTAATTCCATTAAAGGAGACGGAAACATAACTGCAAATACCTATTTATTACCTGACAACGTAATGATCATACAGTGACCACGCGATGATCACACCAATGTTTTTACGAATGATGATACAAGTTTCCGGCCTTTCATTCTGCTAACAATGATATTGAATTATATACGTCACACTCAATTACATAAGTCTAAATACTACAGTGAACATGAATCTTATTGTAATTAAGCATACATACACTACAAACGGGTTTCAGAAAGGATAAGCAAAAAAATAAATGCTACAGACCGATTTGATTGGCTGTTGTTACTTCAGCCAGATAATCACAGTAATTAAGCATGATAAAATTTACTTATTATAAAACAGCACGTTCTCCATATGTAGCAACTGCAAATTCATAATTTGCAGACAATAAATTAACAGCCGTATCATATACCGACAATTTGCGTTCTTGAGAAATAATCGCTAATAGAAACTATCACAAACATAAGTACGACACACGCTACGCGCCGAGTGTGGAACTGTGGATCATTACAATAAAAATGCGTGATGTCAAAGATATTATGGTTCTTAGATAATTATAGTTCAGGCATGACACTAATTCTAGAACTCATGTTCGCCAAGTCCATGAAAAAAGAGGCCGTAGTAGTAGAAAAGAACTGCAAATTAATATTACACAATATTCTTATATACTATTCACGTGATAAAAATAATTATGTAAAAAAAGAACATACTGCATAAAATTGCGAAAAACAATTTATAAAAAACTAACATAATTATATTTTAAATAAAAATTTGTCAAAATGTCAAAGCAGTTCTTTGTGCTTATAACTTAGCACCAGATGTCAAAATAAATATATAACTTAAATGTAGCCAGGTACAATCACAATATAAAGCAAGTAGGAATTTTAACAAAATTGCTTCCGTCAAGTAAGATACAATATGCATTTAACAAATCTTGACATTTATAATGCATATATATTTATATAAGCACAGCACAATTTATTGTTTCAAATCCAATTTTACTTCTACACGAGCTAATTAATATCTTGTGCCGAACGAACGAAAAAAAGGACACAAAAATGAATGCAACTAAAAATCGGTAATTATCCTTTTTTTAAAGTCAACGTCGATGATTTACCAAATGAGATGAATACTACTGATGAATGCTTACATTTAAAGTTTTCTTATCTAATCTTTAAAATATTATTTCACAAAATATAATAATAGACAAATTTGTAAATAATTTTAGCAAATCCCAATGTCATACATCTGATTTCAGCAATTCATTATCCTAATTCTTGCACCACCGCTATTCATTCATATTAAAATGACATAGTTACTTATGATTAGAAACTGCTAAACGAGCGGTTCGTATCGCAGATTACTGTTGAGCCGAGAAATACATACTTAGGTGGTGCAGTTGTTTTTGATTAGTAAATTTTTATTTAATTTGGCATTCCTTTATAAAATGTTAAGCATAATTTTATTTTAAACCATGTAGCCTCCTAAACATTTATATACATTATGACCTATTAGGGCAACCAAATGTCAGAGTAGTAAAACTTACTACTGTGTATAATAATTATCATACATTTAATTCTAGTCAACTACACATCAGTCACATTTAAAAATAAAGATAAAATATTAAAAGTAGGTTGGTTTCTATGAAGCGATAAACTTTCAAATGCTACAGTTGTGTCATATAGGTATAGATCATGTTTCTATCCATTGCCAGCCTGCTAAATTAACTTTTAAGATAAATAATTACTAATAATAACTGATGTTACCATCCTTAAACCATAATTTAAAGAATCTTAATAATAATAACACACGAAACGAAAATTTGGTGAAAAAAAAATGGTCTATGAATAAGGTTGTGTGTAAATATCATAAATTATGATAGTTTTAGAATTCATAGAAATTAATTGTTTCATCATCATCATCATCAGAGTCTTCAACTATTTCTTCTATGTCTGCTGCTGCTGCTGCTTCCCTCGCTTTTGCTGCCCGCTCTTTTGCAGCCCGCTCTATTTCTGCCCGATCTTCTTCACAATCTTCATCATCAGTGTCTTCAAAATATAAGTTAACTTCTGCATCTACACAGTCTTTTAATAGGTTGTCGAGTTCCTCAGGCAAACTTTGGCCAGCAGGAGTATTTAAATATTTCTCCATTTCTGCAAGGCGTTCTGCTTCCAGCCTTTTACAACCTCTTGTTGTTTGTGCATCCTCCACTGTTCCTCTGCGCCCTACATGCATCTTATATAGGGTATGTTCTCTCCTTGGCTGTAAAAGAGCATGACGCAATTGTTAGTCATGTAGTAGCTACAAAGAATGTTTTAAAACGAAAGAGATACATAATAAAATACATTTTGAGCACACTGAGAGAAACTGTTAAATATATTGTTCACCGTTTGAGTACCAAACTATATTTCGAGAAAATCACGATGAATCAATTTTTAAAATGTCTTGAAACTAAATCTGTCAGAAAGAATGAGTGATATCTCTGTTTTAAACTCAAACTCAAAGCTCTTATTTCAATTAAACGATTTAATGGCACTTTTGAATTGAGTCGGTTGTCAGTAAGACGAAACCAAGTTGCCCATTTCAAAGTATAGTAGGTTCCTAAGGAAACAAATGGACAGTAAACTCCATGAACACTTCTAAATTATATGTTTAAATAAAGATTAAGATAATTAATCAGTGTTGTAATAAAATAACAAATTACCTCATTGGGGCAAATTATCTCAGGAGGAACTTTGGCATTCTGGGTGAAAATAAAAGGTTTGTAGAATGAAACAGTTGGGTCTGGGGTGGCGGTGAACCAGTGCACATTTATGTTTGTAGCCGAGAGACACGACACCTGAAAGAAAATTATTTATGTAACAATGTCATAATATACCTTAAAATACTGATAAAAAAAAAATTAGATGCATTACCTGACTTCCCTGTGTAGGGAAAGTGTCTTCAGAACATCGGCAAATGCGGCTCTCCTTGTGTCTTAAAATATTCATCATGTCTCGGACTTCGAATGAAGATGAAGCAGTTGCCTCTCTCAATAACCTTGTACCTTCTCGCTGCCTATTTTCATCACCGCCGGATGAGTAACATCTCATGAAGTTGAATTCACCCTGGAAAATTAAAAAATATTAGAACCTAAAATACTTCAAAATGATTATTGTGAATTTTAGAATCTTTTTTAGAACATACTTTTCCGTCCCAAAGGCGCAGCTCCTTAGTCTTTTCTATTAAGTTTTCTGTATGCTTATCCATTTTTGTAGTAATAGTGAGACCATTAGAAATATTTCTGTAACCAGTTTCAACTTTTTCAGCAGCCCATATCTTGCCACTGGTCTCTAAAACCCAAGCTTCTTTGGGGTCTGCGATCAAGAAAGAGTTGTGATAGAAGTGGTTATCATCATGCTCGGAGCACGGACCACCTTGACCATACTTCTCAAGAAGTGATGTAATAACATCCACGGCTCCTTCGGCAGTATCTGCTCTCTCTAAACCAAGACTGCAGAAATAAGAAAGATTAAATACTTCAATAATTATATCATTCTATTCATTGAAGTTCAGGAGCAAGGCAGCAAAGCTTAAAGCTTAATTAGTCAATATGGATACACTAGACTATTAAATAATTGTTGCCATTTAATTGTCTTGATGACTGAAAGTTTAGTCAGTGCTTATTGCAATGTTATATATATTAATGACTAGCTTTGTATAGCCTAGTACTAGAGGAGTCACAAAAGGCCACCCTCCAATTATAGTCCTATTTATTATCTTTGCAACATCGAAACATTAACATAACAGCAAAATCAATTCTTAATCAAAGAACTAACCGCACTAAGTCCATCCCTAATAAACGCTTCAGTCGAGCGTCTCCTTCTCCTTCATTGTTTTTTGTCCATACAGCCTCATTGCCAATGACCACATTCTTATCATTGGCACCTATCTCTGCCCCCCACATCCATGCTGGTTTGCTCAATATGACGGAGTGCACTGGAGATACCCCATCTATTGTTATATAGGTGCACTGTAACAAAGAACAAAGAACTCATGTAATTAAACAAAAAAACCGAACAAGTGAGAGTAGGACTCGCGCCCTACTTAAATAACTTTTGATAGTGTAGTGGACATTTTCATTGAAATAGTCATCACAATGGTTGCTCCAACTGCAAATGTAAGTTGGTACCTAATCACAAAAACTAATGTTTATGTGATACTAGGTTTTGCCTTCGGATTTGCCTGCATGGAGTTCGAAAATATTCCAACGGGAACATACTACCGGGATGAAAATTATCCTATGTACTCCCAATCCAGGTCATGGTCTATCTTTTATACCCATGCTTTTCATCCAAATCCGTTCAGTCGTTATGCCGTAAAAAGGTAACAGACAGACGAATTTTTATTATAATTATTATTATATAGGTATTTAATTTTTTTTTTAGTTAATAATATAATAATAATAACATTTATTTCAGAAAATATCCATATTACAACACACACATTTTAAAAAACAACTAATTCACATCAAAATAAAACAATCAAAACAAAAAAAACGCACACAAAATAAAAGCAGTTAAAAACAGTTAAGGACACATTACACTCATTAGGACCGGGAGGAACTGTCCACTGCTCACAGTGCAGTATGCAAACGTATCCAGTGGCGCAGCAGTAGACTCCCACCTGTCCGCGAACACGTATTATACTGTTGCTACTGGACCTGACACGACTCAGCAGCGACGCACACTGCTTCCTTATAAGAGCATGAAACCCATCAGTTTGCGCTTCTGCGAACATAGTCGAAGCACTGCAGAATCGTGGCAGCCCCAGCAGCACCCTAAACGCGTTGTTGTATTGCACGCGTAGGGCGTTGTATGACCCAAGTGTAGTTAACCCATAGGCTGCACGTAGGTCCTCGGAAACCCAGTGGCCTAGATATTTGAACTGAGCGACTCTGTTTAAGGGGGTACCAGCTAAGATGACTGTAGGTACAGTCACATAATTTTTGCCCCGCCCTTAAATACTAGGAGTTCACTTTTCTTTGTGTTGTATCTGGGCCCGTGGGCCTCCACATAGGACTCACAAAACCGTACCAGCTTGCGCAAATCCCCGATCAATGGACTCATGGGTTAATGTAAAGGTTGAAGAGCTTCGGTAAAGTCAGTCCACTCTGTCTCACCCCGCACTGCAACCTGTACACATCCGAGAAAGAGCCTGCCCATCTGACACTATTTTACTAATTGCTGGAATCACAAAAAAAAAAAATTTTTATTGTGAATGTCTAACTTGAAAATAATAATATTATTCATTTTAATATTAATACTATTCATTACAATGGTCTAGCGCCGCCATTGCCTACACACATGTTAGATAAGTTATTCTTCAACATTAAATTGTAATAAAATTGGAGTGGGCCAAAAAATTAAAATGTAGGTTCGGCTATGTCTATATTTCCAATTCCTTAAATCTCTTTAAACAGGTACATAAAATTCAACATTACATGTGAATTTTAAAATCATCCCATTTTTTTTTTTTTGGATGGGAAATCATCAAATGACCCCTCCTGCTCTGGGTGGAGCGAAGGGAGTGTCAGACTCTTACTGACTAAAACCCATCCGTGTTCCTTCCTTAGCCCTTTATGTTCCGGGGTAGTGGTAACCCTTTCGGACAATCCCGCAACCCCGACAGGCTTCGGCCCTGGCAGGCCCCTTCCTTTATGCTGACATCTCTTTGAGGCGCGCGTGGAACACGTACGCGCCGTCCGGCACGGGCCTGGTCCTGATCGGACGGTGAGCTACCCATTACTCTCCGTCCGCAGGCCCGCGCCTACGGTGGCCGGGAGTCGTCACGCGGCTCCCGACGCCCGGAGCGTCTCCCGCGGGCGGCTGGGGTGTGAGGCTCTCTCCCTCAGCCGTTCAGCCACCTCCTTCGCTAGCATGACTGCTTCGCAGAAGGAGGTGACCGCCAAAATCATCCCCTGTTTTACCTTTGGGGGATCATTTTACTGAAATCCGTCATTCTTTAATTCTTACCAAAAGCATAAATTGGAATTTATATAATTATTCCTAACTAAAGAAATGTTGAGTTTCCCATAAAAACATTCATCCCCCTACATCACTCCCTCCCAAGGGATTACTTTAGCGAAAGTAGCATATCCACCAGGATTTATCCCCTTGACAAATTTTATCAAAATATGATAACTACAAAAAATATTAACAATTTTCAGATATTTGTCTTTATTTGTACTGTTGAGACCTTGCTTCTTACTCATTTTCATGAGTGTAGATCAATGGGAAGTATGTGCCAAGTTGTAAAAGGAAAAGGCTCCCAGAAAATGTTGTGACGGCCGGCATACTGAACTGCTACAAAAACCGACTGGACAGATTAAATATCTCCAAGCTGTTTTAAACACACACATCAGTTAATTAGCTGCTAGTGTCTTACCAATTAAAAATAATTGACTATCTCTCGATTGTGTTGACTTAAGCTTGAATTTTTTTACCCATCTAAGGAACCGCACTGCCATGGTATAACTAAAATGCCAATATCCTACATCTGGTTGATTTTTAACTTTTGATGCTATTATTGTTTCCAAATTTTTAATACCTTAATTAGCTATTCAAGATATTGAAAATAGATTTTATTCTCATTAATAATAGCATTAAAAGTAAAAAATCGACCAGATGTCGGATAACAGCATTTTAGTTATACCACGGCAGCGCAAACCTTTATATTTGATATTAATTTTACCTTGATGCCTCTACCTGTTCCTAGGAAAGTAAAAGAAGTCCTGATAGAAGGACCTGGTTTCCCTTTGAGATACGTGCCCCAATAATAGGGTTTGATTCAAAGATAACATCTAATTACGTACCTTTAGTTTTTTATCCCTGATTCCACCTTTGACTAAAGATATTTCTTGCACTTCATGTTTGGGACGGTCAGAGTTCTTTCCAAATACGACTGTATTGTTTTTGGTTAGTGGTGGCAAAACAACAAATGTATCGCAAGATTTTGGAAATTTGGACAGCATTTTTCAAAATTTATTTTAATACTGAGTGGCAACAAGTATAAAACACACGCGCGTCCTTAAATGTCGCAGTGCTGCGTAATAAATTGTATTTTTCCTTTATCTAGGCCACAGACTGCAGTACTATGAATAAAATAGGAGAAATTGTACTAAATAATAAAGAAGCGCGCGCAATAACAGACAACTAGTTCAATCAATATTGTTATGACAAGGTGACAAGAGGGTCATGGATATTAAAATTTGAACCAGCGACGTGTTAACAAACTATGTTAGTTTATGCCAATATTTAAATCATTTTACAATGGTTTTAGTGCTTTATTTTTACAATAGTGCGCTTTATTTTTGCTTTTGTTTTGACGCAACTGACAAGAAAATTCTTAGACTATGCCGCCTGCCGGCTGAACCATAGAGTATAGTAACTAACTGAAGTCACAAATCAATATTTGAATATTGTCAGGGGGTGGAGTTATCTAGTTTATAAATAGTAGTCTATGAATATGATGTGCAGTGCAGGGTTGCCAACGCCAATTTATAAAATTCCCGGAGCAACTGTATCACATGAGTGTTTTAATACCTAATTATGTACAGTTGCATACAAGACTTCATCTACACCTATGATATGAATCCTCTTTAAGGTTCTGAAACAGTTATTTGCAATACTAATATCGAACTAAAAATAAATTAAAAAAAAAAACTAAAAAAAATTAAAATAAAATTGCGGTCGGCAGGATTCCACAGGATACGACGTGAATTCGTATAACTTATAAGTATTTTATTTTAATTACGGCGCTCTAGTAGTGAAACGCGTTAGCCCGCTACGTTTCTAAGGCTGAACACTGCCCGATTAACATTCAGCATCAACGTTGTCTCCACGAAGTTCAAGCCCATGTTGACCAAAATCCAGCATAGTGTGAGCACACCACTCGTCAATCCTACATGAAACGATCTAAGTATGAACTACCAGGCCACTCACAAAGTATTGCGAAAAAAGTTTTTATTAAGAGAGACTGACCAGTAATCAATATAATTTATTTTGAAAATATGATAATTTGTAAGTAAAAATTTGATCGCGAGCTTTTTCAATTTGACTGGCTACTTGGTGTCAATTCCTTTACGGAACCAAAGAAGCATCAACGCTGAATGGTATACTACCAAATGCTTGGCAGAAATGTTCTCTGTTGTGAGCAACAAGCGACCAAACATAGAGCTCCGCGGGCTACTGCTCCACCACGACAACGCGCCTTCGCACACCGCGCTCAAAACGAGGGACTTCCTGGACGACACGCCGGTCAAACCCCTGGATCACTCTCCTTCCAGCCCTGACCTAGCACCGTGTGACTTCTTTTTATACCCGAAAAAAAAAACAGCTGAAAAAAATGCGCTGTCAGCGCTCGAGCAGGCTGTAAACGAGGTGTCTGCGGTGGACTAGAAAAAGTGTTTCGAAAACTGGTTCAGACTTACGAAACTTCGTCTAGAGGCTAGGGGAGAGTACTTTGAAAAGATTTAATAAAAAATATTTACCTATAGAACATTTTTTTTATTTTCACAAAACTTTCTGTGTCCCACGTATCTTTATTATTTAACCGTGAGATCTCAAATCCCCGCATTTTCCTCGAATAATGTCAATCCCCAATAAATCTCCAATCAACTTGCGATTTCCCGCAGTTTGGGGAATTCCCCACAAATTGGCAACGCTGATTATGACTAAAACGAAGTTTGTGTAGTTGTCAGAACTGGTTGTCAGTCAGGTGTAAATGTCAAAAATACTTTGAACCTTTTGATAGTGCTTATGTAGTTTAGTCGATTATTACTTGTATTTTATAATACAAATAATAATCGACTTATGTCCATGATTATTACTCAGTTTTGACGCCGGCTGGCCACGACCTCGCCGCTATCAGCGGCAGCTTAGCGCGGCGCGGCGAGTGGTAAAAACAAATAGGTATAGGTACTAAAATGTATGAACCATGCCACGACGCATTGCTGGCAGCGTCAACGCTAGACAAAAGAAACCGCGCCGCTTGCCGCTAAGCGCGGTTAGAGAGCTCATGCGCTTACTAGCTAGAGTTTACAGCTCCTGATTTTTTTTTTACTGCCGCCTTTGTTCTTGGACAGCTTTCGCTGGTCTATAAGGCCCTGCCTTAGTGCATTTCACCTAAATGCTCTAAGGGCGCCTTCGAATTAGGCGCAAAGTGCCGCGCGACACTAGCGCCGCTGCAGCGCTACGGCCGCGCTGCTTTGTAAATCCATATAAATGAAAAACGCTCGACTGCAGCACTGCAGCCGCGCTGCGGCCGCGCATCAGTTCATCGATCGACTAGTGACGGTGCGCACGAAAGTCAGGTTGAAGAATTTATCGATGAGGTTGAGAGTTGTCCAGCGATATGGGATTCGAAATCCGACAAGTACAGCAGTAGAATCGAAAAAAAAGGTTTGGGAAGAAATATGCAATATATTTATTGAGAATTTCACAAATAAGTAACACTGAGAGTAGTGTTTCTTCGCCAGAGTCCATCGTGAAACTGTAGAACGTGGAATGTACAACACTATTATGCTCGAACCTAGCGACAGCAGCGCGACTGCAGCGCTGCCGCTACGCTGCTGTCGCACGGCACTTTGCGCCTAATTTGAAGGCGCCCTAAGGGCCCTGCTCACTACCGCCATAAAATACGAAGTTGATTGAACTTGTGAGTTATAAAAATATACGATAGATGGCGGCAGTAGTAGCATGAATGAAGGTTTTGGTTTATCCTGTTTACCTTTTTACTTTTCTACTTGTGCATAATGAAGTTTCGTTGTGATGTTGATCCCTGGTGCGTTTCCTTACCAGAGTGCGTAGGTACGTAGGTACCTACCCAAAGGGGAGTGGCACTATGGGTTCGGGTCCCACAGGTGCAATACTTGACCCCCTTCTGGCGAGTTCGTCTGCTGTATCGTTGTCTCGTAAACCGCTGTGTCCTTATATCTATTTAATGGTTAGTGAGTAACCGACTTGGTTTAGCCGTTGGTGACACCTGTATATCAGCCCAGAGTTGGCGGTTCAGCGCTTGCAAGACAGCCATGCTGTCTGAGAATATGTGGATTGAGTGGTCCTTTACCTCCCTTCCTATGATTGCGGAACCAGTCAGGTAGGTAAATGCCCATGTACTCATCCTGGACAACTGTGTCATGGACCCCCAGTCTGGCTATGTGAATGTTGAAGTCCTCTGAAAAGCAACTGTGCCAATAAGTACTTGTTTTAGATCCATCCGTAAAAGTGCACAGCTCTGCGGGGCAAAGCCCCTTGCATCAGCGATCCTCGTGAAGTTCAATTCTGTGTGTAAATCGGTTCAGCGGTTTAACTGTGAAGAGGTTACGGACAGACAGGCACACATTCGCATTTATAATATTAGTATACATACTTAAGGTCATAGCACACATATCAACTCGGAAAGGGATCGTCACCGTATCAACTCGAGCCATTCAGTATTCTTTGTATGAAACTCTCTACTGCAACGCACACTAATCGGAATCGTAACGTAATCGCCTCGCTTCGGGACAAGCTCACGAACCGCGGTGATGTGCGACGTCAACTTGCAGTTTCCGCGCTTGTGGCTCGTTGACACTCGTCGTCCTCGCGCTTAAGTCTTTCCGTACCTGAGCTTACGTCTCTTTCATCCACCCTTGCCCCTCTCACACCTCCCGCGGCCTGCCTGCAGCACCATCAACCAGCGGTCAGCGAGCCGTAAGCGCGGTGTCGCCTAGCCGTAGCCGAGTCGACATATCGGAGCTGCTGATCCGCTTTGGTTACGTGCTTAAGTTAGGCGTGAATTATACAAAGACGGTAAGGAACGACGGATGAAGGGACGGTACGGTGAAGGCGCGGCGCAGGCGCTGCGCAGGCATGCCGCTTCAAAACGTTTTCATACAAAATACTAGTTACCTACCCGAAACTGTAAAATTTTCCCAATCAACTTTGAACCTTATGCTTTAGCCCTAAAATTGAAAATCTGTTAAAGAAATTTGACAGCTTGTAGTAGCTTGATGTGCTGACGCTTGTACGAAGGCGACGTGTTGTGAATTACACTCAAGCGGCCCAGTCTCGCCGCTTTGTCGAGCTACGCGCAAGGAGCAAGTCGCTCGTTATACGGTATGAGCTAAAAATGAAACAAATAAAAGTTTATTAAATATTAAAGATGTTTTACTAACCTTATTCTTATCAATAGTCTTTCTTCAGGACAGATTGGTTCTCTCCAATGTGTATGCTGCTTCTGAAGACCGTGTTTTACTTTCGACAATAAAATATGGAAACATTCTTGTGTCATTTTATACACTGTAGGAAAACGATCAGGATATTCATGTAATTTTTTCTTTATTTTAAAATATCAATGCTCTACTAACAATTTCCACACAGGGTGCACCCAATATCTTCTGTGCCTTTGCATATTAATGAGTTGCAGCATAAGCGTATCAATCGTCTTCTGAAGAGGATGATATATGCGATATCGTAACAAAGTCAGCCTGTATTGACGCAACGTAACGTCTCTCCGCCTCTTCTATATGTATAATTTTAATCGCGTCCGTGCCTTATCCCTTCCACACCTGCGCTGCGCCTGCGCCCGCGCCGCGCCTGCACCTTACGCCGTTTCTGTATAATTCACGCCTTAGGTTGACGCCTGTTTGACGGCGAGACGAAAGGCGATACGGTGACGATCCCTTTCAGAGTTGATATGTGTGCTATGACCTTTCGTCTGAAAGTTATGCCGTATACTTCAAACTATTAAACTGCGCGCGGGTGAAGCTGCGAGCCAAAGCTAGTACCTACCTAGACTAGCTTTTGCTCGCGGCTTCACCCGCGCGCAGGTCGAAATTTTTCTACGGAAACGTACTTCCGGAATAAAAAGTAGGTGTCCTATGATCTACTAACCCAGGTCCAAGTCTAGGGTGTCAGATTTCATCGAACTCTGTTCAGCCGCTAAGGCGTGAAAAGATACCAGGCAGACAGACAGAGTTACTTAAATTTTGGATTTATAAGAGGTATGAATAGTATGGGTTGACTGCCGAGAAAAGCTCACTGTTCACAACAGAAGGCAGAAGGTACTAGGTAGGTACTGAGTGCAAAGAATGAACTTTTTCTCGGCTAATATGAGGAAACGGTATGGTGCATCAAGACCTGCCAACAAGTTTCGAAATCCCAAAGCAGCTACACAAAGCTACTTGAAAATATTTTAAAGGACGCGAAATTTCTAGACTTTGTAAATGTAAAAGAAAATATCAAGAACAATAAAATCCCATCGAAAGTTAAGTCCAAAAAGAAACCGCCTAAAAGCGGAAGGTGAATCTTCCGGTTTTACTTAACTGCTGATATAATTATAGAGGACCGGAAGCCGCACCGGCTCACGCGCGCTCATTAAAATATATTCAAATTGCCACGAAAATCCATTAAAATTCTCACCGTAAATGCGGTATTATTTACTTATTATCATACGAACATATGCGAGTAAATATAAACACGTACGGGACACTGCATTGCACCAAGCACCAAGGCGCTGATTGGTACAAACCTACTTACTAGGTACTTACTGTCAACTTGCTTCTAAAAGGAACGCAGTCATATCCACGTGCACGCGTCGGATACTATAAATACTCAGCAATTAAATTCCTGCACATTTTAATAAAAACTCATTGAAACGACGAACTAATATTATAAAAAATATGACTACATTATATAAAACGGCGATACACGATTTTTTAATTATGAAAACTTATTACATAATTGATAATTTTCTTAATGATGATTCACTAACTGATAGACATACTGTTACTTTGATTGACATAATTATTGTGATCCTCTCACTGTCTTATTTTTAATTTATTCAAATTTTTTAACCATGATACAGTTTTTTTAAAAATAGGTACACATATATATATATATATTTGTAATTCCAATTATCTTCCACTTATTTTTTTATGTTTTATTTGGAATTGTAAACCTTTGCATGCTCATGTGACGGTAAAATATGGAGAACTTTATAATAAAAAAAAAAACACCTATGTAGGTACTATACCCATGTTTGTAAAGAAATAAATGTTTTGTACGAAAAATACTTGGAATCAAACTGATAGCGATGGAAATATTAATTTCATTTCGAGAGAATTCATACGGTACTTAAAGAGAAACAAATTTTCTCTTTCAGATTGTAAACACCGCAATTTTTTTAATTAGATAGTAATTTTTTTTGATGGCATTCTCTCTTACTTCATTTATAGGTACTTACTTGTATTATAATACTTCAAATAATTTAGTTATTACATTTCAGTTTTTTATACGTTCAGCTCAGTTCTGAATTGACTCCGAGTTCAGTAGAGCGTGTATTAGACACTTAAGAAGATTAAATGAGGCCTGTCAAGAATGTCAAATCTTCAATCCGAAGTTTGGGAATGATAAATGATGCATAAATAAATCAGTCCTATCCTACTAAAAACTTATTGGCATAAAAGCGTATAGAATGAGGCGGCTAGCTGAAAATGGTTTCTTTACTTTAATATAAAATAGTTTTAAACTAGTTTATTTATAAGTACGTATATTACATCTATTTTTATGAAAACCATGAACCGATTCCAAAAGTTGACTAACTGCTTCAATGCTTTTGTATGTTTATTTATTGCTTTGACATAGGCAGGTAATTTGTTTACGGAAACATTCAAGCAGTCAGGTTGTGCGCCCACCCCCTTACAAGGGACTTAAAAATAACTGGCGAAATGTGGGTGTATTGTTTGAACTCCTCTGCATAACACTTAGGGGAAACAAGCGTGATGTTATTACATGGTTTGTAGAAGCATTGAAAAATAAAGTAACAACTTCCTATTGCAAAAAATATGTAGCGTAATATTTCATGTCATGCTGTGGGTTAGGCACATGAAGATAGTAGGTAGTAGTAATTACTACTACCTTAAGGTCTATTCAAATGTATGTTTCCAATTGTTGTTATTTCAAGTTAAACAAATATCAACTTTATCTTAGTATTAGTAGGATGTTGATTTCAGAGTGACTAGCACTGTCTTAAAAGTTATAAAGATGTTTGAAGTTGTAGCGTAAACTGAACTTTATTGTGTAGGTATTAAAGTTATTTTTCCAAATACTCATATTTGTTTATATGTTTGGCAAATAAATCGGGAACGGTGATTAGATATTGTATGTTAGGATAAACCTGAGACATGCGATTATCTTTACGAGTTATAGCAAAAAGAGCCTGTTCACACAAGCTCTACACACTATCGACGAAATGTGTGCGTTAGGATTAAGGCTGACGCCCGCGCTCTTGTGGATAGGATTTATACTTCATCCAGAGAAAAACTGCAAGCTAGTGTGATCTTTCAAGATTATTTAGTTCATCTAATAGGTAAGATACCGAATAATAAGTTAACATTTTAAAGAGAAAACTTCCGTGACTCATATTACTTATTTACCCATAAAAACAATAGAACATAATAAAATAGAAAAAAAGGGCGTTGTCGTGCAAAAGGAGCACTTTCACATTCTTTTTTCTTTAATTTTCTTTTAATTTTTTCTTGAAGCATAGCGTAGTATTGCCCTGTGATTTTGACACCTTTATTTTTCTAATCGATCAACAAAATCCTTTCTGAATCCCATAAAACTGTAGCCATAATCTTTCCGGCCGATTGTGACACATTGAACTTCTAAGGCGATGCTGCGCTTTTTCTGTGCCACTGCATGGAGACTTGTTTTGACTCAGGTTCATGTTGATGAACCCAAGTTTCATCCCCAGTCGCAATTCGGTTCATAAACTCATCGCTGTTCTCACTACACGGATCCAAAAACTCGCGAGAACACTCGACGCTCTGCTGTTTTGAAGCGGTGTGAGCATCTCGGCACTCATCTTGCACTGACCATAGACATGTCAAGATGGTCATGGAGAATGCTCAAAATAGTCGTAGAACATACTCCAGTCATCTCTGCGATCTGTTTTTTTCTTCAGACGACTATCTTCGAGAACAAGTTTTTCATTTTTTTCAACAATGTCTGTAGATATTGCCTCAATCGGCCGACCAGAGCGCTGATTTTCTTCAAACGAGTCTCTGCCTTGCTTGAAAAGACTATGCCACTTGTAAATTATCGATTTTTCAGGGCAAGAGTCCTCATAAACAGATGACATCTCTTCCATAATTATCTGGGGCGTTTTTCCTTGCTTAGCAAGGAACTTTATCACGGCACGAAACTCAATTTTCTCCATAGTCAGTGTTCTCTTCCCGATTTACTTGTTTATCCAAAGGTTAGTGAACCTATCGGGCTGAAACTAAGTGTTTATAGTTGTATTGATTCACCAAGTAGTGACATGTAAATAAAGTCCTCCCCTCCCCACTTTAATTTATCCATTCCGCGAACTTTTTGACCCGCCCTCGTAACTAACTTGGTATAAAGCACAACTATAGGTAAAACTCCGGACACAGACAATCTACCTGGTCATAAATACTACAACTAAGTATATGATTATATGATATTAAAGAGCACACAGCCAAGTTCGCAGCAGGGTGCGCTGGTAACCTACCCACCGTACCGGAAACAGGAGGTAAAACCGTCAGAAACCGGCGGGAAGTCGCTAGTACATCCGGTGCGACGTTCCATAGAGCACTCTCTATATTATTTTGCTTCATTGTTGTTGTTGATTTACATAAATGATTTACGAGCACGGATTTCTTTGGGCGAGCCTAGGGCGAAAACATTTTAATTGACGGTGAATATACTTACTTCATTATACACCTGGTTATTTTCAAGTGTGCTTGAAATGAAAATGAGTTCATGAATATAATAAAACCGACTACCTACTTATACAGGCTGTTCCTGGAAGTATGGATCAAATCGAATAGGGGCGTGGGCAAGTTCATTTCCAAACGTCACGTCAACGTCGTAAAAAAAATAACAAAAATAAAACTAAAGAAAAAAAAGAGAAGAGAAATCGAATCTTTTAATAATAATTAATAATATTTTTTTTAGATACCCCTGATTGTATTTTTTTATGATTAATTTCTTTGAGCACTATGCGAAGAGATTGAAAAAAAAAATTGGCCATAACTTTTGAACCGTAAAAAAATTCACCGACATTCTCAGGGTTAAAAAGTTTGGAAATAACCTTGCCCACTCTCCTATTCGATTTGATCCATACTTCCAGGGACATCCTGTATAGTGTAGTGCAACCCTCGACAACATTCTAGAGGATGCTACATTGTGCTATTTACGCGCGATGCGTCCATTGATCAATTGCGTCAATTAATCGCGTATGACTGTGTCTAAGTGGTTCCCGGCCAATGCTCCAAGTGTTACCAGCTTCCGTACAACTTGTATCTACACTTAGTACCTACAGATCTATTGTGTATACCTAGCTTCCGGATTTTGAAGAGCTCATTGTTTCGGACTTAAACTAAGCTCAGCCGCCGCTTTGAAAATGATAGGGGGTTTATTAAGTTACGTAGTGATTAAAGGCTGAAGAAATAAGATAGGTAAAGTAAGATTCGGTTTATTTTAAATACCTTTTAAATTGAGATTTAACGTGTAAAACATCCGCATAATGACTGGAACATCGTGGAGTCTTAAAAGATGTAGAAATAAGTTTCTTTCGTCTCATTTGGCGATATTGGCGGGACAAGACACTGATCGTGTATTGGCCTACTTAAGCTCGTTTTGTGGCTGTTTTGTTTCTCTTGTAGGAAAGGACATAGAATAGTTTTTATCCCGATATTCCCACGGGATCGAAATTTACGCGGGTGAAACCGCGGGGCGCTGCTAGTTATTAAATATGTCTATTGCCATTCGTCTAGTGTGTTTATGGCAGTACGCTGTTGTACATCTTGGTATTGCCAATTTTGTTGGATCCCTTGAGATTTTGCCCACTTTATAAACATTGACGCTATCGGCTGTACTGAATAGGTGAGGATGTTTTTTTACAAATACTCCCATTTTCAGTATGTATAAGCATGCTAATGTTAATAATTTATGTTTTTTAAAAATAAGTCTGCAAGATTCTAATCGGTCTGCACCAAACACAGCTAGATTAGTAAGTGCATAAAGTTATGCACCTACGTGCATAACTTTATTCGAGAGTACCTACTTGAGCTTGTGGTACTAGCTCGACTTCTAATTATAAAACCACTTAATCCAATTACGTGCATAAAATTCCTTTAATAAAACTAATTGAGTTCTGAAGCACTTAATTAGTATACGTAGTTAACACCACTAGCACTAAGTCGCCTCACTCATCGCTAATGTAATTTGTTGGAGAGTCATCGGTGTGAATTTTTCCTCTAATTATATAAGGGAGTATTCCCGTTTGAGCACCTATTTTCAGAGCACCAAAGGTATAATATTTTACCGTGGTGCTCAAACGGGAACAATAAAACGTACTCAACTTTGTATACCTACCAGTGGCGTGCATTGCAGGTAGGCATATAAGTAGTGCATTTACATGCACAACTTCAGGCGAGTTAGTGGTAAACGCAAACTGAAAAACAGTACAATAAAAGATTGCTCGATACTTGTCCTTTCTGTTCGCACTGCATTTCAGATTACAGGTCTATTCCAGTTTATCCCCTAGACGTGTTTATCCCACTTTGTTCCAGGATTAAAGATCTCTGTTTAGGTAAGCCTGCCGCCTACTACTTATAAGAGAATGTCTGGAAAATATTTTGTTCACATAGATGGATTACGGCACCAGACTTAAATCCGTAAAGGGTCAGCCTGTAATCTTTTCTTAGAATCTCTTTCATTCTTCTGAAGACAGGACATAGGTGTTACTGCACTTGTAAGCAAATTGAATCAAAGACTGAGGTTTAGTACGTGTTTTATATATATGTCGCATCCGGTCATTCGTTTGACTATTCGGAACGCTAGCGCCATCTGGCGGCGCTTGACAGAGTCTAGCCTGAGTTCGTGGGGGGTCGACAACAGCGCGACAGAACGATGTGGAGCTCTTGGACATTGGACATCGGACGAACAACAAGCGCTCAGAAACTGTCCTGCGTTCCGTATCTGGTTGTATCGTGTACCTATAGTGTGTGATTTGCTAGTGTGATTAAATTGTTCGTGAAATTATAATCTGATTTGAACTGCAAACCGTTTTTCTATTGCGTAATAACCAACACATACCCATAGTTCGCCCACATTAGTTAAAATATGGCTGATAATAACGAGACACACATGCCTTCTCCGTTATCAGAAGTGCGATTCGTGTTGGTTTATGCGCAAAAATCAGAACGCTAAAAGTGAAAGTAACCGATGTCATTTGAAAAACAAAGTGTAAACATGCGAACGCTTATTAAATAATCGTGTGGATCTGTTCGAGTTGAACCCAGATAAACCAGATACGGATGCGCGATCGTAGTGCATGTTATTTTGGGCATAGGCTGTATGCAGAAATACCTTTGCCGAATGACGCGCAAGTTACACCTACCGCCATGTTTGAAAAAAAAAACATGCGGGTCCCAAACCGGCGTTTGAGTTTGTCGTATCCCGTTCCCGTAATTAGAACACGCGGTAGGACGCTTGTGCAAACGTAACAGCACACAGCACGACAGCTGATTTGCGTTTTGCTGAAAATTCACTGCAAGGTGGACAAAAGAGCAGCATCAACGTGGCTATCGTAAATAGCATACCAAGGACGTGGCGTGGAGCTACCAGTGACGTGGAGAAACTGAATCGAGCCAAGCAGCGCAGCCGTCAGCGAAGCCCTTCGTGTGCTGCAAGTGGGAAACCAGGACATGTCGCGGCTCGGCGCACGAGCAGTGGCAGCCAAGCAGTGCAAGCGGATGGTGGAGAACGAGCTTCAAGTGCCGCAAGCAGCAACGGCGACTGGATGTTTGCGTCGTACAACTACCCTCAGACACGTTAGAAAATAAAGGTGAGCTGTATTGTTTTGTTTACGATTCTAGTGCTGAATGTTTGTTAGTAAAGGAGAGGTTAAATGGCAAACGAGTTAATAACGTTGTTGCATTGACTGGCATTGGTCAAACGCGTGTATTCAGCACAGAATAATTCTTATGTAGTGTAACGATTAGCGAGCAATAACTTGAGATTTTATTACATTTCTACCCGACCCGACATTTACTTGCAAAGTAACATTATGATAGTGTGTGATCTACTCGTAAGTTGATACAGTTCCTGACCAATTATTATATTACCAAGGCTTAGAAGAATCTTTTGTTATCGATTATTGTTATTGTCTTTATTTAAATTTTTGTTAAGTAATGCGTTACGATAACAATGTGGTCAGAATTGGCCGAGTGGAACAGGCACTGCTGTTGATTTTTTCGGTTACAGGTTAACACACAAGAACGTCTGCAAGCAAGATGGCAGTGTCAGACAGCGCTGCACTCTCCTGTACGAGGAGTCGCTGATCAAGGACGGTGCTGTTCGAGCAAGAAGTTTCGCGACTTCTGCCAGGGAAGCGGTGGCAGCGAGTGGATGTCTGTACCATTAAGCCAGCTACAGATCTATCGTCTACAGAATCGGGTGAGCCGTTTTCATTTTGTTTTGACTCTGGTACTGAGTGCTTTCCTGGGAAACAACAAACAAAAATGGTTACATTATTAGGTATAGCCTAATCTAGTTTACAATGCAAATTTTAAATACGCTCCATGACTGTGTTCGGAAGATGCCCGAGGGCCAAGTACCAATTGAGATTGTAGACAATATTGATGATGAGTTAGCATCACTTTGGTTTGTGTACTCAGGTTCTCGGTTCATTGGGTCGGAGACCGTACCAGAGTATCGTAGCCATAGCCCGCTAGAAATCGGCATCTACTTGGTAGACCGTGGGTACGTGGTGCGCGGTAGCTCTGGGTAGTATGGTCGGGTCTAGCCTTGAAGCCAAGACCGTAGAGTCAAGGAGGACTCGGAGACCGTACCAGAGTATCGTAGGTACGTAGTACGCGGTAGCTCTGGGTAGTATGGTCGGGTCTAGCCTTGAAGCCAAGACCGTAGAGTCAAGGATGACTCAGAGACCGTACCAGAGTATCGTCGGTACGTAGTACGCGGTAGCTCTGGGTAGTATGGTCGGGTCTAGCCTTGAAGCTAAGACCGTAGAGTCAGTGACGACTCGGCATTCCTGCGGGAAGTGCGTATGTGACAAATGTGTGGGACCGTGAATGGGATACCTGTGGTTTTGTTTTCTTTGATTAAAGTAATGTGAAAACGTTGTACTTGGTCTCGGTAATCTCGAAACCAGATAGTTCAAATTCTTAGATTACCCAAATTTTTGGTTTCTTATTTGAATGCTTCTTGCAAATTGATTGTGAAATAAAACAGATTTTAAAGAGTTGAGTCCCTTTTAATTATCTCATCAGTCTTCATATGCGAGGTTGCGAAAAATTACAGAAAATCAGAGTATAACTGACGAAATTGAGGTTGAGCAAAGTAGTAGTAACAATGAGGAGAGTAATTAAGTTTGCATGATGATTGGACCGTACCAGAGGTTGTCGTGTAGTGGTAAGCAGTCAACTCTGGCGGAGGTCGGGTTTTAGTGAAAGCCGTAGAGTCCAGGAGAGACTCGGCGCTCCCGTGGGGGTTCGCACAAAAGAAAGATGGGTAACTCGAGGTTACTGGGCTATGCGTAGCCAGAAATCACATGTAGAGCTTAAGTGTGTTGATTAATTTGGTTTGATTGTGTCTTTTGTGAGATAGCGCGATAAATGTGTAGTCAGTTGTACTTGAAATTTCCTAAGATGTTAATTTTCTTCTAATTTGTCATTGATTGTTAGTAATAAGGTTCCCAGTTTAGTTCAAATGAAATAAAGAGTTTTGAGAGAGAGAGTTTTAACTGATTTTTATGGGTTAGGTCAGGAGTGACCGAGCTATGTGATACTTTGCGGATACGTTTGTTTACAGATTAATACACGAGGACGTGTGCATCGCAGGATGGCCGTGTCGCATCCGGTCATTCGTTTGACTATTCGGAACGCTAGCGCCATCTGGCGGCGCTTGACAGAGTCTAGCCTGAGTTCGTGGGGGGTCGACAACAGCGCGACAGAACGATGTGGAGCTCTTGGACATTGGACATCGGACGAACAACAAGCGCTCAGAAACTGTCCTGCGTTCCGTATCTGGTTGTATCGTGTACCTATAGTGTGTGATTTGCTAGTGTGATTAAATTGTTCGTGAAATTATAATCTGATTTGAACTGCAAACCGTTTTTCTATTGCGTAATAACCAACACATACCCATAGTTCGCCCACATTAGTTAAAATATGGCTGATAATAACGAGACACACATGCCTTCTCCGTCATATACATTTCTAGGTAATACTAAACCACTGTGCCTGTACAAGGAACCGCAAATAAAATGAAATGAAAAAGATGGTTTTGTATGAAAAAATACGAACTACGATGGATTGACAATTTCACGAATTTATTCAGTTTTATACAGGTTTAAATGGAAATGGATTTTTATGATAGATTTTCCCGATACTCGTAATCTGATTGAGTTTGCACACGTGTACCTACCTAGTTTTGATGAGAATACAATTTGATTGTGATATGAAAAATGAATACGAAAAAGGTATTGAATACGTTTTTTTAATTAATTTTTAGGGTTCCGTCCCTCTAAAGCGGAAACAAAACGGAAGCCCTATAAGATCACTTCGTTGTCCGTCGGTCAGTCCGTCGGTCAAGACCTTTTTTCTCAGGAACGCGTAGAGTTCAATCAACTCAGCCTATCGCAGTCCACTGCTGGACATAGGCCTCTCCCAGACTGCGCCACAGCACCCTGTCCTCCGCCCTGTCCTTCCTGTCCTGTGTTCCTGTCCTTCGCGTAGAGTTATCAAGTTGAAATTAATATCAAATACTTTAGGCGCGTCGCCCACACGAGCTAGAGTCGAGGCGGCGTCGAGGCGCGGCCGCACGTTTTCTATAGGAATAAATACGTGTATTTATTCCAATAGAATAGAATTGTAAACGATTTGAATTGTAAATTTTTACAAAAAAAAGTCCGTGATTTTATTTACATATCTAGGTACATATTTGTACGGGACCCTCTTGACCGATTTTTATCTATACTAATATTATAAAGAGGTAAAATTTGTAAGTTTGTAAGTTTGTATGTAGGGGGTAATCTCTGGAACTACTAGTCGGATTTGAAAAATTCTTCTTGCATTTGATAGCCCAATTCTTGAGAACGGCTATAGGCTATGTAACATCACGCTATGACCCTTAGGAGCCGAGCAAAACGAAAAAAAGTCAAAAAGAACGTTAAGTGATAGCGCGGGCGGGTGATGCGATACGACGGGGTGGCTCGGGGGAAACAAGAAGTTTCACGCGAACGAAGTCGCGCGCTGAAGCTAGTTTTATCATAAACTTAATAATGCTGCCCTCTGTGAGGTCACGTTACAAGTTTTACAATGGTCTGTGTGAAGGTATTGATGCCTTTATTATGAGATCGGCACCAGTTTTTGTATTGTTTGTCACATTAGGAGTCAGCTTGTAGGTATTGCTAGAAGATATAGTAGTTCAAATTAAAATGTATTTATTTGTACATACATAGTGGTACCTATATGACGGTTTATAATAAAAAAAATATTTTAATTATAAAAATAATAAAATAATAATAAAAATACTGCAAGTTATTAAACTAATTTCAATGTCTTATTAAATAAACTAAAATTTAAAGTAAACATTTTTGTATTATGACTTGTCTTTTTAGACGTAATTAACAATTAAGTACACAGTTGCTATAGTAGGTTAGTTGGTTAGGATGCAGCTTTACCCAGTATTCTGGAACATGTTACGATCATATAATTTTCAATGAGAATTAAATCACAAATAAATAATAGATACTCATGACAACTTAAAAAAAAATCTTTTTTCTCATTAAACTTCTTGAAGTACCTTCCGAAAATGTTGTCAAGTAGTAGATACTTGATAGGTATTGAAGTTGTTAAAAGTTATGATACAATACTACTAAATTAACTTTAAACTTAAAATGATCGCAGACTCATATAATAACTTCTTTTAAATCAATTATTGTTCAATATATAAATACTCTGACAAAAATTAAAGAAAGGAAAAGTAACTAGAGAAGTACGCTCATGGTTAGAGATAACTTAGTACTGGAATACACGGTTGTTATAGTGCCAGCGGGGCAATTGAGTAAGACTTTATCAATCGGAATCGGTTTCATTTTGACAGTTCAACAACATTCATTGCGTTATTTACGTGTTGAGCAAACAAATTTTTCGAACTTATGAAGCAATGGATTAGCAATTGGCTTCGGAATGATTCTGATTCCGATTGATAGTGTCTTACGCAATTAGGGTGCTGGTTATATTTAAATAACAACTGAGTTAGAAGTTTCTGTATATTTGAATTCAGTGTGTCAGATAGGTAATTATCAAGTTCTGGGAACACAAACTTAATGACAAACCTTTATGATAAAGTTCAAATTACATGGCAACTGTTTGGACCATAATATAATGTAGTAACAAGCGGTGAATCTAAAGGTAACTTAGACTGGTATCACGTTATCTAAGATTGATTATCCAATTTTATAGGTAGGTTCTTGAATATGGAAAGAAACGAAGAAAGACATACTTATTCGGTAATAAGTATAAGGACACAACAAAAATGACAGAAGTGAAATAATAGAAGAGAATGAAAACACTCGCGTGCACTCGTCGCGGTGTCATTGGCCTCGTGTGAATTTAAAGTTGTGTTAAAAATATATATTATTGTTTACTAAACAAGTTAAGTTGTGTCAAGTCAGTGTGATTTAAATTCAACTACTTACCTACCACCTATAAAAACAGCGACGGAAACACTCACCATGTCTTACAAGTACATACACATAATTATAGCATTTCATTTCAGCACAACAGTACAGGTCGTCTAGCCCAACTATGGTCGTGGGCCATAGAGATCTACGCTTTGGAATGGGCGACTAGCTTCAACTTTCTAACTGACCGACTACTTAATTTTGACAATTCAAAAGTGCCTGTAATGGTTTAATTGAAATAAATGCTTTGAGTTTGAGTTTGAGGTGCGAAACCAGGAAGCATTTTGTGTATTTTCACTCATCACCAGTGTTCATCAACGGTGAAGGAAAACACCGTGAGGAAACCAGCATGTCTGAGAACCGATTTTTCAAAGACATGTACATTACCAGTACGCACTGTTCCGCGTGGTAGATAGGCATCCATTAAATTGGACGCATAGGCATCCATTAAATTGTACGCATGGGAATCCATTAAATTGAACGCAATGGGCATCATAACAATCCACTTCCTGCACTCGCTTTTAGACCGATTTCCACAAAATCTGGGCGATTTTAGTGAGGAGCAGGGTGAAAGATTTCATCAGGATCTTCGGACAAAGGAAGAGCGTTATTAGGGGCGGTGGGACTCACATATGATGGCAGACTACTGCTGAAGTTTGCAACGAGATCTACTTAAAGTTGTTCATTCAAGGAAATCTTATTAAAGATAATTTGATAGTGTTCAATAGAAATTTTGTTAACATAATGTATTTATTAATTTTGTATTATTCTACTTTGCCCCACCAGCCGCTCCACTTTTTGTATTTTTTTTGTCAATATAATAAAACCGTATAAGTATTTAAAAAAATAAAGCTTTTAGCCATCGCCCAGTACTTTTTTCATAGTCAGGGCCATAGAAATATCCAATAACAGAAAAAAAAGAAAGGAAACAAGACTTGTGTTGATAAGTGCTATCTATTCTATTAGATTCTCTAACGTAATACCTAGGTCACATTTTATGAAACTTATGGGACAAAATGGGAGTGCCCTGGCTGGGACACGTAGTGCACGTGAAGACTATTAGGAAAATAATTCTATTTCAGAAAGTGGTAGGTACATCTTCTTGTAAATAATATCTAGATAAATATCAATCTGGTTTACAAATTGCACTAGGACGCTTCCTGCAGGACACAACGCACTAATTGGAATAGTTCAATTAGTCCCATTAGGGAAATTAGGAAATAATTATTATCAAGTAACTAATACTCGACGTCTAGGAACTATTCAGCAACATATATACCTACTATGGTATAAATTGTAACAATGATAATTGAATATTACCTACTTAAATAAATACCAGGTACCTACAAGCATTATCTCTTGGATAATTGTAGCGACTACTATACTAGCATTATTATCCAGTAAAGCTTTTTATATTCATGAGTATGAATCTGAAAAACTTTTACTAACGAAAAGAGAAACTGTTTTGTACATTTTCAGCGTTTTCAGCAGTTGCATTTTTGTATGAAACAGCAGGTTTTGTTATCGAAATTGTAGTTTCATGGTAAATAAGCTGATAATTGAGTGTTATACCTACACTATTATACTTTGATATTTTTAAAATATGCATGTACTTACTTCCCTAATACTTGGTTCAAGTACCGTTACATATTATCTACTTTTGTTTCATATGTCAAATGTACAAACATTGGCTTTTATCTACCTTTAGTTCCTTTAGATGGAAAAGCTTCAAAGATAGAGGAAACAGCAAACTACTACGGAGGTAAATAACTCGCAAACGTAAATACTTTTTCTTTCTGTCTTTCAATCAAGCATCAAAAGGAAAATAAGACTACATCTTTGGGTTTCATCTTAAACATCTTATAAAGAGCAGTTGGCTGCGAGTTAAATCTTAACATCAAATTCCAGGTCGGAAAGATTTTAATCGCGTTTTTCGTTTAGGAAATTAAGTTCTGGGAATGACAAGATGATGTCACAAGATTATTAGATGTCAGCAATATTCATTTAGTAGCTGATCGAAAGGCAATCTCGTCACGAGACTTATCAATATGAGATGTCATGCATGAGTGGTCTGAAGTGGTAGATAGCAAATACCTGTGTGCTTAGAGCGCTCAGCGCACATCCGGGATTTAAATATTGCTTGCTCGAAGGTACGCGTGCCAATGTATTGCGTCGATACGAGGAACTTGCGTCGAGAGGACAATTTCGTTCCAATAAAAGAGACAATAACCGGATACACGATATTTTGCTTCATTTCCTTCTCTATAGAAATATGGAATTGTTCTCTTGTAAAGCAATAGTAAATATTGAAAACATAAATCAAAAAAAGAGGATAAATTCGTTATCTTAGATTTTATATTATTGGATTCCAGTGTTACGGGGTATCGCAGCGTTCGTTTTGTTCAGTTTTTAGGAGCAAGTTATAAAACAAATTGCTGATAAAATGATTGTTCAACTTTTATCTAGGTTTTAAATCAAAGTGGATAGGTTCTTACTGTTGTTATTTACTTTTAGTAAATTGTGCAATTCCACTCCATGTAACAAACAACAGTGCGACAGATAAATCTACCTAATCACTAGTCAATACATTATAATAAAATCTTAGCGAATTCAAACTCCACATTGAATATTTTGGAAAAAAAAAACTAATTGCTGCGAGGTCTGCGAACGATTGTAATGCCGAACATATAGCTTTTTTATTTTTTTTTTGTCTGTTTGCCTGAATGTATGTTCCAGCATCACGCATATACGACTGGATGGTTCGTAGAACGTACACAGAATTGCTATTATTTATGGATATAATAAAAATAAATAGATATCTATGGTTAGGTGACTGTTGATGAGGGATCCCGTGTGTTTACAATCTACTGTTACCTCTATTATTTTAGCGTTGTGCTATTAGGTCGTATATGCAGAAACGCACGCGTTCTGTAATTCTCTAAAAACGAAATAATTCGCAAGCAATGGGAAATTGCTACTGAGGAGTCGACCTCAAGACGAGCTGCTTCTCACACGGACAACTGTACGCCACTTGCTCCCTCGTAACCAGTCCTTACTCTCTATATATTTTGGCCAGTGAGATCAAAACTAAAAACGTAGTATACAGCCACGTTTGTAGTTTTATGAAAATGTGGCTGTTAGGTATTTTAGTATATTGTGGTGCCTTACGACTTCCACGCGAACGAAGTCGCGGACAGAAGCTAGTGTAAAATAAGCTTATATACGAAGCACTACGAAAATATTACGATACATTGTAAGTAAAATGGGTATCAAATTGGGAACATAATCCGGTATGCGATACATCCTTCAGCTGGATTTGGTTCCCAATTTAGGCTAAGACCCTGTTTTGTGTAAAAGTATTTGAACTTTACCTACCTTAGCGTAGTGTTATAGCATTGTTTATTACCATCAACTTTTCGTTGATGATATTAATTTTCTTCTTCCGTGGTTTTATTATGCCTGCTGGTAGTCTCTCAATTTCGCATTTTGTATTTTTTTGTTCCTTTATAATTTCATCTATAGTTTTAAATATATTCTACTAGCTGCGCCCCGCGGTTTCACCCGCATAAGTTTCGATCCCGTGGGAATATCGGGATAAAAAGTATCCTATGTCCTTTTCCGGGACTCAAGCTATCTCTATACCAAATTTCACACAAATCGGTTCAGTAGTTTAGGCGTGAAGAAAAGACAGACAGACAGAGTTACTTTCGCATTTATAATATTAGTTTGGATTTCTTCCTATTTAGCAATGTGTTCCACCTATTGTGCCAACTTTCGACAGCATTTCGTGTGGTTGGTGTACCTGCTTCAATGGAATCTGATATTGACCATGTCTCTGGGGGAACGTGGGTGGCACTTTTGTAAACATTACTGTCAATATAATAGTTTTTAAACCATTCGATTACTTGGTGCGTTTCTGGTGGTAAAATTTTGTCAACAATTTCTTTTATTCTGATTATCGGAGATAATTTGCGCCGCTGATGAGCCCTGTCGGCGAAGAGTCCTGTGGGCGAAGTGTCCTGCCGGCGAAGAGTCCTGTCGAAGTAAAGTCTTGTCGGTGTTCAGTCTGTCGGTGTAGTGTCTGTCGGCGTTTACCTAGTCGTATACTCGTTTATATTATTAGATTAGATTGAAAATGTACCACTATATAATAATATACTTAGGTATAGAATATTTAAATGACTTCTTACCAAGTTCCTTATAACATGAATTCGTAATCAACTTTGTAAACAATTTCAAAACTCTTGTCAACTACCGCTGATTTGTTATTTGCAAATGCCACTTGATCCTTTTGCAGCACAATGGGTAGGCAGGCGTATTATTTCCAGATACCATGCAAATGAGGATTTAAAAGACGTCTCTGTTAAACTCTCATCAATATTCTCGAGTTAATCTTTTCTTCTGAGTAAGTCATTACCCAAAGGCCAAAACTTGTTTAGGTATAATAAGTAAAAAATAATTAAATGACAAAAGAACTGAATAAGTATTAGGAAGCTGGCTTATACATTGTTAGCCAACTTCCTAAATAGGTAGTTTTATGAACTTTTCCTATAACATAATTGGGTATTCTTTGATAAATTGGGATCATTATATATATGAGACCACCAATTTGATTTTTATATTTTAGTACATTTTGAGTACAATTGGTAGATAAAATCATAATCCATAAATAGAGGAAGGCGTCTGAGATAGGACGGTCCTGAATCACAGATCACCCGGCTCTCTTACATAGGGATAGGACATGTTAATTTACAAAACGGTTAGAGTCAAGATATTTTATAACTATAAGATATTTTTTTAAGAAAAAAATTACAAATTGTTTTTGATAATTACTTACGAGTATAACAGGGGAAAATTGCAAATTATATTAACTTATCTAATTTGACTGATACCCAAGTACATAATTATCAGTCTGAAAGCACTACAATCAGGTACACAGCTATCTACATTGATTGATTAGGTAGGTACTAATCAGAAGGCCAATTCCCGTAATTAAAAACGTTGAAAATCTAGTCGAAATCTCATCTCAGCGACAATCAATGTCAAAAACTTGTCAAAAATGTAGGGAAATTAGAGGTATTTTTGACAGATTGAGACTGAGATTAGGCTGTGAACGTTCTTAAAATTACGAGAATTTTCCTTCAGTTCAATGCGCTTTTTGTAAGTAGGTAAATATACTTACAGAGCAGTGTATGCTTGTATTCCTATTATGCCCAATAGTATCATTTGCCATCGAACTGCTGAGCGTGACTATGCTTCATAAATCATCATTTGCACGAAAGTAACAACTGGAAAAAGCCGACCGTTATATTTGGTCTTTGTTTTAAAATCATGCAAACTTGCTCGCTACGTTTGATTTTCAAGACTAAAATATTCGGTTTTACTGATTCGTAGGTAGTTTTACAGATTAGTAGATCATAGTAAAGATAGCTTTAAATATCCAAATAGGTGAAGTTTACTTTTATTTCCGAAAATATGACGGGTAGGGCTTCTTTTTTTCTACAAATTTTTTTACGCGGAAGCAAATCCATACTAATATTGTAAATGCGAAAGTGTGTCTGTCTGTCTGTTACCTCACGCTTAAACCGCTGAACCGATTTATATGAAATTTGGTACCTATAGAGATAGTTTGAGTCCCGGGAAAGGACATAGGATAGTTTTTATCCCGATGTTCCCACGGGTTCGAAACTTATGCGGGTACCGGGTAACCGCGGGACTCTGCTAGTTATAATACGTTCAATCAAAAAAGTATCGGGAATGGATGATTTGTTTATGGTTCCAATTTTTTTTATGGATTGTCACAACTGTTTTCCATTTTGGCGCGGTGTTTGAGTTGCATATGTCATTTAGATTAAAATCACAGAGTACTTTTTGATAGACTGGATTAAATGCAGTCTGTTTTTATTAGATCTAGTGTGTATTGCGAATTTCGTAATGGACAAAAACATCAAATAAAGAAGTAGAAGTCACTGAAAATAGTGAAATGTTACAGAAGGCTTACGGTGAATCAACTTTATCAAAAACACGTGCTTATGAGTGGTGCAAAGCGTTCAAAAGCGGTCGAGATATGCTGGAAGATTTGCCTCGCCCTAGTAGGCCATCAACGTCTTCAACTGAAGGAAATACTCGTAGTGACTGAAAATCCTCATTCTAGTTTGAGAGAGACAGCCGCTGAACTTTCTGTCTCACGAGTCATTTTAAATAATTACTTGGGTATGAAACATTTTGCCGTTCGGCTAGTTCCAAAAGACCTCAATTTTCTCCAAAAACTCAATCGCATAAGAGTCGCTGAAGATATGCTAGAACGAGTCAATTCCGACTCAACATTCATGAAACGCATTGTTACTGGTGACGAGACGTGGGTTTACGAGTTTGACATGCAATCTAGTCAACAAGCTTCGGAGTGGCGCCTTTCAACTGAACCGAAACCGAAAAATCTACGCCAAAGTCGATCAAAGTTAAAGTCATATTGACTGTTTTCATTGACTATCGCGGTGTTGTGCACTCGGAATTCTTACTAGAAAGTCAAACGGTAAATAAAGTATATTACTTCAGCGTCATGTGGCGTTTAAGAGAGCAAATTCTAAAAAAAAGGCCAAATTTGTGGAAAGAAAATTGTTGGATTTTGCACCACGATAATGCGCCTTCGCACAAGGCCATCATTGTTAACGAATTTTTGACCAACAACCACTTTATTCACCAGATATGGCTCCAGCCGACTTCATTCTTTTTCCTAAACTCAAAATACCACTTAGTGGAACCCGTTTTCATTCGGTAGAAGATATAAAGGAGAATTCTTGGCGAGAACTAAACTCAATTCCGGAAAAAGCGTTTAAAAAAGTTTTCATGATTGGATTATTCGTTGGCGTAAGTGTATCGTTTCTGAAGAAGCATACTTTGAAGGCGATAAAATATATTTGGATGAATAACTATTTTGCGTATTATTGATCTTTTCCCAGTACTTTTTTGACAGAGTAGTAGAAATATCGGGCACATTCAATCGTAAAGTCATTGAAATGCCTGAGACATAAGGGTCCCGTATTGAATGTCTTCATTCGAAGGTGTGGGCAGCTCACTAGTTTAATTCAGCATCCTATGAGACATTCCTTAACTGTCCTGCGATCAATCACTGCAGAATGTGCCTCGTCTCTCGTCTCTCGGGCAGTCCTCACTAATAATTATTTAATGTTGTTAGTTATTTCGGTTTGTACCTTAATAACTTACCTACAACATTAAATTACCTAAATACTTATCTGTGCATATTGTCGTTTAAATCCTTTAATTTTAAACGTATAAGTACCTTAACGTTTAACGTTGTTATACGTTGTTAATATTACCTCTTGTATATAGGTAACCAGAGTAAATTCTTATTCAAATTGTGTCTATGTTTGGCACTACGTACACCCTAAAATAGCGATGGGCAAATCGTTTTATATAAAGCATCATCATCATATTTTTAGCCGAAAGACGTCTACTGCTGGACATAGGCCTCCCCCAAGCACCTCCACTTCGACCGGTTCTGTGCTTCTCGCATCCAACGAGTTCCTGCGGCCTTCACAAGGTCGTCGGTCCACCTTGTGGGAGGCCTTCCAACGCTACGTCTTCTGGTACGCGGTCGCCACTCCAGAACCTTTCGGCCCCATCGGCCATCTGTTCTGCGAGCAATGTGCCCTGCCCACTGCCACTTAATTTGGCAATTCTTCGAGCTATGTCGGTTACTTTGGTTCTCCTGCGCATCTCCTCATTTCTGACCGCTGGGCAAAAGTTTCCACACATGGGTGCCTGGTAAACCTGTACGACCTTCAGCGAATATCTTTCAGATATTCTGAGTATAAGGTACGTCACCCTGGTCGACACACTCTCGATCTTCACCACGTTGTTCACAAGGGACTTATGGACGATAAACCTGACACCACCTTGGGACAGCTGGTCACCCTCCCGGAAATAGAGCAAGTTTCGAGATTTGAGGATTATCGAGTCCTTCCCCTCTCTTCGGACTTCAGATAACCCCACTATACTCCATCGTAACCTGCTCAATTCTTCCTCGAGTTCGGTGATCTTCTCGTCGGTCCGGAGTATACGCGTGTTGCCAGGTCCAGTTTTCGGTGATTGTGGTAGCCGGATCTCTTCCGGGGATTCTTAGCACCCCTTGTCTCACCGTGGCCTTGACCGCTACCGTAGCCAAGGGCAGGCGGGCCACCGGGTACTAAGGACCAAGTGTTTATGTGCTTGTCATTCTTTGGGGTTGCCATAACGCGGTGGGTTAACGATCGCAGTATGGTGGTGAAATGCATAGAGAACGCTGCTGCCCATTCTCTGGTACGACCCTTAGTCGCCTTTTACGACACCCACGGGAAGTATGTGGGTGGTGCAATTCTTTAAGTCCCGCACCATACAGACATTTATACAAATACATCAGACTAAATAAAAGTTCAATAGAAAACCGGATCTCTTTTAGAAGTCGTTATAAATAAAGTGCTTCTGATATTATCTTTTTAATGTGATTCCGCATGAATGGAATCCTATTTGCTATGTTGACACGGTCGATAGACCCCGAACAGTACCTACCTATCTATTCAATTCATATTTCCGTGTGACTTGCGAGTACGTCCTACCAAGTCATAGCGAAATATGAATTGAAATTATGTCTCTATATATACAGTCACCAGAGAAGATAAATAAGTAACCAGGTTCGTCGGATATGGATGTATTCGAATAAAATTTAATTTAATTCATAGAACAAATTAAATTTCATTCGAAAACATAAATCGGTTTCTTACTAAACTTCATCTATATCCGACGACCCTAGTTACTTATTTGTCTCCTTTGGTGACCATACGAGTACATACACAGAAAATTTCGGAGCTTTGCCTGCTACATCTATTCATACTAGTCGAGACTGCTCAGTTCCGTTCAATTGAGTCCTCGACAAAATAGACTAGCTAGACTGTTGTCCTATCTTGGAATCCAATCACAGCTTCCTTTATGGCGGCTTTCCAGCTTTCGGCCGTTATTAAGCCCTTCGAATCGAAATACAAGAGCCATATTCTTTGTGGATATGTTTTTATAATGTTTATAGAACATTCTTCTTTGATTTTGGATATGTTTTTATAGTGTTTATGGAACATTCTTCTTTGATTTCAATGATAGGTAAATGTAAATGCACTCTGTGTATTTCATTATAATGATAAATGTTTTTATTTAACAAGTAGGTTTGCACAAACATTTTTACACGTCAATCATACCATATTTTAAAAACTAGATGATGTCAGCGTTTCTATCTGACTACTCTGAAAAGAAAGGCCAGATCATGTGAAGACCACGTAGATTGATAATAGGAGTGGATTCAGTAGTATTGATAAATTAAAATAGCTATTTGGTAGGCATATGGACCACCACGTGTATCAAGTCATGACCCTTGAGTTCTTAAGTGGGCGGAAATGTTTCCGACATAGTTAAATGTCACTCGTGCCTTTCTGTTTGTCATACAAAGCCATCAGCTTCCCCGAAAAGAAAAATATAAATAATTACAATAATAATCGTTATTTAGCGTTATTAAATCATTGCACATTCATTAATTTCATTGACACAATTAAATTACGCACAGATTCATTTATGCATGGCTGCAGTCTAATTATAGAAACGAGGTAACATGCTTAATTGATGTCATTCAAAATGCGACAGTAACACACATCTGTGTTAAATTAAATAGATACATAATGAGGGTTTAAATAAATATAAAATGTTTATTGTTCTGACTATAATTTTAACTCATTAGGTTAAGTATCCTTATCGAAGTAACTCCTTTTTGTGCACCTGCGTACATATATTTTTTTCTAAACTTCATGAGGACGCCAAGCATTTCGTTTAAAAAAACTTACTCAAAAAGAATACAATTATTCACTTTTATGAGGAAAAACATAATTATGATTAACTTATGCGACGGTTTCGCTGGGAGAAACTAAAATTAAGATATAAAACAAAAAACGGGAAGTCTTGGGGCCATCTCCACGAGCGAGAGAATCGCGACGGATCCGCGCTTCTATCGTCGGGTCGTCTCCACGAACGAGCGATTATTCCGCCAGCGTATCGTCGCGACTGGTAACGGAATCGCCGCGTGCCCGCGACGACTCGTAACGGAATCGCCGTGTTTCCGCGACGAGGCGTTGTGCAATAGTTTTGTTGAAAGAGTTCAGTTAGGTGCCAGACGAGAGCGAAATAAGTAGTGTCTCAGTCAATCAATTAATTATTTATTATGAATGTAGTGTTCTGGGGTACTTGTGCAAGTACGCTAGTGAATATGCAGTTATTGTTATTAAGAAAGGAAAAAAAGCGCCGTTGGTGGACACATCCTATGTTACTACGTCTTGAAAGTCATGGACATTTCTATGTGGATTATGAAGAATATCGAAATCATGCAGATTGGTTTGAAGATGAATATTTAATACCAATTCCTGTTTTCGATGAACTGTCAAGTTTACTTTCAAGAAACTTTGACAGCGCGCCCGCCGCGCGCTCGCTGCGAGAGCGCCACGTTCTGCGGCGAGCGCGCGGCGTGCGCGCCACCAGTAGCGACGATACCGCGGCGATACGACGACGGTACGCGCGCACATTGCCACTCGTCGCATCGCCGCGATAACATCGCCGTGTGGAGACGCGTTCTAAAGCGCAATACACACTGAGCCCGCCGGGCCGCCGACAATTCTATGACACAAACTTTTTCGACACGTGGCAATCACTAACTGCCAAATAAATTTCTCATCTCGATCCGCCGACATGCCGCCGACAAAATTTTCCGACTTGCAATAAGTGAAGCCGCCAACTAGCCCGACGACAAAAAGTTGCCGACATAGGTCGGCGGCCCGGCGGGCTCAGTGTGTATTGCGCTATAGAGAGTTTATAGAAATACGTGGCACGACGATATTATCGCCGCGATTCTCTCGCTCGTGGAGACAGCCCCTTACAATTTACACATTTTCAAAACTTAAAAGTTGGAGCAGATTTAGATTACGAAAAGAAAGTGGTTACTTAACTAGAAATAATCACCTTTATTTCTAAAAGTTGCTTAAAGTTAAGTAATGATTAGCAACTGTTTAACCATACATTTTTGACGTTTGAACGTCACTTACCTAACTTTAATCGTCGTCGTTTATAAATAAACGCCTATGTTATTTAGCCATGGTGATATGTGTGCTATGGTTATACCATAAGTTATTATTAGCTAACCTTATGCTTCTTAAAACCAAGTTAATTAACCAAATGTAGACATGTCGTGTAAATGATTTAGTGATTTGAAACGCCTGTTCTGTGTTACCTGACGACCTTTTATGTAAGGTCTGAAACGGACGTTAATATAGAAATAGAATGGAAATACTTTATTGCCCAAGTAATATAGTAAGTAGTTTTACAGGTTAATAGCAAGTCGAGACAACATGAGTAGCTTACAGTACTACCTACAGCTGGGTTACAAAATATGTTTTGCCAGAGAGCTCCAAACTGGACAGTTACTTTGTATCTTGGGGCTCGAGACGACTAGAGAGGTGATTTTAGGTATGGTATGGTACGTGTATATATGTCATGTTTGTGTGGTGTGTGTGTTTATAATCACATATTTTTTTAAGTTGCAGGATAAATATTTTTTTTACAATTTTCTAGCCAACAACAACTTTGCACTAAATTCTGTCAAAACAACACTACGTAGCCCGCGCAGCGCGTACCGTAGCGTACTTACTGTAAGTATTTACATAACATAGATAATCAGCCTATAATGTTCCCACTGCTGGGACACAGGCCTCCTCTCTGTGAGAGGAGTAAGTATTTAATTGTCAGAAAAATAAAAGCTTAATAATTTCTCGAATTAGCAATGGACATAAAGTTTGAATATGTTTAAATAATTTAATGTCCAGTTAAACCTAGAGCTTCACGAAGAAGCTTGAATTGCCGAATTATTTACCATTAACATTTTCCCTTGGCTGCTTTAAGGGTATAAGGATGTAAACATCATTTGATGTTTTAGGACTAGCTCCATTAAAATCGACGCCCCGAAGAGTCGAGAAGACGGGGTTCCATCGGCACTATATGCAAATGTATGTATATTTGTGTTTTTGTTACTTTCGCGCTTAAAGGCAAGACCTACCGATCACCGTTCTTTTTCATGACCTCGTTATAAGACACTCAAGTGTCTTTCGCGTCTAGGTACTTAACGTTATCGTGAAAAACGATGATGCGAATTTTATTTTTCACCCTCAGTGTTATCTTCATAGGTAGAAATCCCGTTTTCATACAAAATAATTACATACTAAAGCTAGAAGCTTTAAAAAGTAATTATTTATATTATAGCATGTGAATATTAATCAATTGATAACAATTAGACGGCACAACACGTTACAATTATGAGATGGGATTAGCTGTCACTGAGGCGTTTACTTAATGAAGGTCGCGTAAGTAAACAATGAAATTATTCATAGGAGCGTTTCCCTAACATTGTATACGTGGTGATATTGTCGGCGGCCCACGCGGCCCGCACAACCCACGAGGCCCAGGCGGCCGACGCGTCTCGCATAAACGCTTGCCACGCGTTTCGGCTGAATACGCACCCCGTTTGTACGCTTAATCACACGCAATTAATGTTAGATATTAATCACCGTATATTGATTAGAACACGTACGAGTAGTATCTTGGAGTAGTTGGTATGTTTAGGTTTAGCTGAATTTTTGGGTCTCAATGGAGTTGATGGGGTGTGAGGTGGCTGTTTAGTGGGTTCGGGGGTGTCGGATATTACAGGGGAAGTCCCGAAGCCATCGATCATCGTTACTGTCAGATGAACGAAGCGCCTTTTAACGAGCTAGGTGGCCACGACTTGTTGGCCAGGCCGCCACGCACAGGCTTATCACACCGCGCACCTATAGCTGCGCAGTCGTCACATAATATAATACTGATTGCCTACAAATGATCATTGACCGGTGTCCATCAGCCTAATTGAATAGATAAAGTCGAGATCGGACTCGTTCAGCCATATTCATTAGCGTGCCGTTCACAAGTTCCCTTCGTTAACTCTGATTTGTGAATTTGTTTTAGTACAGTTGCTAAAATATTCGGAAAACTATGTTGAAAAACTGTTTCAGTTGCAAAAAACTTAGAATTATTAATGTGTGCGATAACGTAAATTTAATTCGTAGAATAACAAACATAACATAACTTTTCCGATGTTACAATCCCGTAAACCTAGAATTGAATATTTTCAAGAGAAATATTTTATGAGTACTTAAATATTGAAAGTAGCGTTTAACATTTGATGTGATTGTTCGGAAGTTCAATTGCTGAACAGTCATTAGTTAGGGAGCGGACGAGAAAAGTTTACTGCTCTGAGATCTGTCACCAGATTTATTAGCTATTGGTACTTATATCTTTTAACGAAGCTTTCATTTTACGTTACCGTTGACTTTCAAACGTTAATCAAGAAAGATAAGACAGTCATTTAAAATATTGTTTTTATTTTTCATATTCCTCGTGTGGTATGTACAATTAATTACTGTTATCTGACATATCTATGAATGAATAACGGTTTTTTACAAGACAGCCTCGTTGTTTTAAGACAGCCACATATTTTCACGAAGTCTTAACAAGTTAAGGACTGACGACATAAAGGCTATTAAAAAATATAAAACGAAATGTCCCCTATGTAATTAAAATCATCTATTACACACTTGTGAAGGGTTCAAAAAATCTGGCTCGAAGGACCATATCAATGCAGTCTAATTTAATAATAGCGTGTTTATTTACTTATCTATTTAAGTTATTTTTGGCTTCCTAAAATAACATAAATAGGAGAAGGCTGTCTACTAGTGACAGGAGTTCTTACCTAGCTCAAGATTCAGGGTGTTTCGGTCCCATAAATTACCATATGTCAATAAAAAATGTTTTATGGTCATAAGTCGCATATAAAATAGGTTGTTACTGCAGTAGAGTTGGCAGATTTTTTTTCACTCAGATCAAAGTCTTTTTTATCAACCAATAACGCGGAAATCGTTTATATTGGGTTCAATCTCCATAACGATTACATTTTCAAGGTTTATTGTGCCAAAAGATGGTCGTATTATTATATTGTCTTCAACTCAACTGGCTAACCGTTGAATTGAATCAGATAGGCAGATAAATCGCCAAGGATCTAAATAATATATGCATAGAATATACGCGGAGGACAAAGTGCTGTGAGGCAGCCTGTCAGAAGCCTATGTCCAGCAGTGGACTACGATAGGCTGAGTTGATGTATAGAATATAGAAATGAGCAAAGGTAAATACACATCAGCACCAATATGATTAAATGTGCATGTATGTTTGTTTGCTATACTTTTTAAATATGTGTAAATTGATTGGATGGATTTTTTGCGAAAAATTAAAAGTATCAATTATAAACTCCAAAACACTTTTATTTTACAATGATTGGGTTTAGCCACATAACGAAAACCTATCAGGGTATATCTGTGGTCTGGTGAGCCGTTAATCTAAACGTAAACTATCTAATAGTAAAAGTAAAGCTTGTTCTATTTTGGTATTAAGTATTTGGACTGTCGTATGACTCGACTGAGTTGTCAGATTGCGGACCCCATAAGTTATACTTTGAATAATTGGAAAGCGCGAGTTAACTCAATCACAGCCTGAACTTTATTACAATTGGACCATTCGTCGCGGTGTTGTATGTAATTAAATCCTCGAAGCCCCTTCTGAATCTATTATTGAGAAAGTTTTAACTGTCTATAATTAATTTACAACTTTGCTCTAACTTATACCTTCTTTAGGATCAAAGCGTGGCAGTAGGTACTCTTGATGCGATTTAACTAAGTTACTTCAATCAATCTCTGCATACTTATTATTCTAGACAAAACTTTGTCGAAGCTAACAACTCTCTTTACTAAGTTTAGTTCAACAGTTCCGTTTCCAGACAAAATGCTAAAGACAAGTAGAGCCGATTTATTTCTGTAAACATCTGTCAATAGCTCTCAATCCCTAGCTAGCATCCGGTGGAATGGCAGCTCACTTCGCCCAAATTTTCACAGTGAGAATTTTACAGAATAGATTGGTTGATCGCAGACTATGCGAGTTATCTTTAACCACGTTCTGGATGTAAGTGCACGAGCACTGAGGTGCACTCAAGATAAAGCAGCAACCCAATTATTCAGCGTACTAATTAGGCTGGGTCAGCAATATACTCGCTGACGACGGAGAACACTGAACGCTTCCAGTGATAATCAAGCGTTGCAGCGCTTCAATTATTAGCTAGCCATTTGCTTGTTATTACGCTGGAATTTCTAGCCCCTTCCATTTCTAGATACTCGAGTCGTAAGTGGTGCAATAACGCCGTTGACTGTGCCGGCCGAGGGTACAGTTGTATTGTTATAGGTACAAGAGCTTCCTCCACTCATAAATAGCAACGCGGAAATCAATGTCGCCGTTGTGCCCCAGCCTTTGTTTTTCTTACCGCAGGTTTATGTGGAACAGTATTAGTTGGCAAAAACACGCGTGTATTATTTCTATTTTGCCGTAATTTTTCATTCATTCTGGCGTAGATATTGTGGCATACTTTCTACTTTTTATATAAAATTAAACAGCACGTTAACGGCTCGTTGAATATCATTAACATTAACACACCTCTCTTATTACGGCCGCGGATGGAACACGTAACATTATTAAAATTTATAAAAGCGAGATAATTGTACAAATTAATTTTATCCCGTTACTGCATGTCAGGCGCTGCTACTATACCGAGTCTACTTTGTACACCTCGTTATTAACGGTATCGCAAAAAAATACGCGAAATACTTTTGAAAACGTCCCGAAAACTACTGAATAAGTTTGCCTCACCTACTTAAACTTTTATAGTTCACTGTTATCTTTGAAATAAAACTAAAGAAAACTAAATAAAAAATTTTGGGCGTTACACGGATTGAGATCATACAGAAAAGAAAAAAAATCCATTAACTGTGTGTACTGCGAAACACAGCTTCACATTCAGCATTCTGAGAGACTCATTAATATTTCATTGAGTACTGCGAAGATGTTAATTTTCTGCGTTTATTGTATAACATAACGAGATAAATAGGACTTTTTAATTGTTCTCAATCATGTCTCGACGCGTTTCGTAATTAAATTAGTTTAATTTCATTATAATTTTATACGTGGGCACGGTGAGGCTAAAGGTACGCCTATTAAAAGGGCTACATTGCTAAATTTGTGGAATTGTCTGTTTATATTCCCTTCTAAGCAAGGTTGGAGGGCCACAACGCTTGTGATTACAAGGAAGATGCTTCATAATTTAAATATTGTTTTTAGATGTTCAAGATATTATGGGAACAGTGGTATTTAATAATTTTAACGGCATTTGTTTCCATGCCATAGCAATTTTTAATGGATTAGTTCCTCGTTTTGTTTATTTTGTCATATGCAATATCTAAATTACAGAATAGAAGTGCACGACGGTCATGCCCGCGTGGTAATATTCATCCAGCGCGTGATTCGCTTTACCTACCTATAATCACTGATTAGGTTGACACTTTATATTATATGGGATGTTACTGATTAGTATTCAGAAGCATCCCATATGAAAGTGCTTCGTGTTCATCCATCAATCGATGCCTCTCAATCCTTTGTCAAGTATGTTATTCCGCAAACTGCAACACCGACTGACTAATTTGACGAACATCAGCGGTCCAGCCGCACACACAGCGTTCGTCACGCCGTGGTCGTTGCGTCCGGCAAAACATAAAATCGTGTACGAATTATGGTTTGCTTCCCGGCTTGCATACGCATTACACACTGTCGTGAACGGACCGACGCAGACGGCACGGAAGGGCTTAGATTATACAAGATAATCCGTTTTTCTGAACTCTAAAATCGAGGACGCACTTTCTTATAGCTTTCTCGATATCTAATAGTTTCAGATTGATTTATACTGACCTATCTTTATGAATTACCAAGTGTACCTTTTTTTTTGTTAGCCTATTTTTGTCTCCTACTGCTGGGCAAAGGCCTCCCGTTTTTTCTTCCAAACCTCCCTGTCTTGTGCGATCTCTGGCCATGTTGGCCCTGCGAATGATATTAGATCGTTACGCCACCTTCGTCTTGGTCTACCTCGACGGCGATGTCCTGCCTCAGGCGTCCAATGAGTGAAGATGTTTGCCCATCTCTCCGGGTGCATTCGTGAGACGTGTCCGGCCCATTCCCACAAGTGTACCTATGTAATAAAAATATCCATAAAGCAAAAAAAACAGTATATGTACCTTCTTAGTATTCAAACCAGTGTTTGTCTCCATCAAATTTAGCCAGACTGTGAAGCAGCGCTTACAGTTTCATACTAATACAGAGATCAACATAATTAATTATTCAAGTTCGTCCAATTCGGTTCATACAGCTCTATCCTTAGTATTGCATTGCATTTTGTAGTTTCATGTGTAGAATCAGCAATGTGGTATTTTATTTAATAGAGTTTTGAAATTTAATTTTTAATTTAACAACTGATTAATATGTATATCCATACTTTCTTTATTTCTAACACACCAGCAATTATTTAACTGTATTAGTACTAGGGTAGACATGTATCCTAGTACTAATACAGTTAAATAATTGCACACAACAGTTAAATGCCCTCGATACATGTCGAGGGCATTCCACCTGAACTATAAGGAGCTCTTGAGATATAGAATGTCTATCGGTCACTTGAAACGCCAATTGTCGTTGAACTCATTTGACCTCTACGTGTACGTACTGCAGAATTAGTTTTAGAACTTTTCTTATGTAGTTTTTTGTTATAAGTTATCTTTTTGTTCAGTCCGCCCTCGTTTAACTTTAGATTTCTATAAGGTGAACAGTACGCTGCAATAATTTATGGGGTCAATGCCCCAATGAATACATCATTATTAATAAAGAAATTCTGTGCGTTTATGTCGCTTCCTAAGGAGCTCATCTTTTACTGTAAAAGTCCATAAATAATTATGGTTTCTTGAACTAGCTACTTCTCACACCTTGTATTGTATGCAGATACTTAATTAACATGAATAAAATAAAGCAACGATCATCTGCCTCCATAACAACAGAAGCGCGAGTATTATTGACTACGCCGTAGCTGCGACGTAGCGCTCCGCTACGACAGCTACATAATCGCTACGCCAGCTACAAAACCGCTACGCCTTGAGACAAACGTCTTGAACTTTGTTTTTGTCTGCAACAAAGCCCCAATTCTGTTGAAATGTTGCGTAACAACGCACCGACTAAACTAAAACATTGCTTTATTATACAAAAAGGCAAAACAACAGAGGCTAAAAGCATGAAGACTTTCAAAATTTCCTTTCAAGTTTCCATGTTAAAATTAGTGTGTTTCGGCGCCAAATTAAGTTTATTATTGACATTTGTCGGGTACACTAACATCTTCGCATATTATATCCTTTATTTCCTTATACCGGAGCTCTCCTAACTAAGGATTTGCGAAGTATTTACATGAGAGGTTTGGTTTCATATTACATATTATTATTGGCTGTATTTCGTTTTGCTACAGTCGCTAGTTGTGCTCAGAAATGGATATAAAATTATTACGAAGCGAAATGCGGGCAAAATTATCTTTGCTAGTTGCTGACTGAACTATAGATATAATTTGATTCATAATTCAGTTAGTGTGTTCGTGTTGCCCAGTAACTGGGTTGTGGAGGTCAGATGGGCAGTCGTTTCATGTAAAATACTGATATTCAGCTGCATCCGGTTTGACTGGAGGCCAACCGCAGCATAGTTGGGAAAAGGCTAGGCAGATGATGATGATGAATTATTTTAGTGTTAAGTGTTCAAGCTAAAATGGTATTTTAAGTCGTAATCGCTAGTTAATTGTTTCTTAATGATGGTGAATGCAGACTCCTTTGTATTTTCGGACAGCATCTCAACTTAATTGATATTTAAAGCCCGTGTTCTGGAATGAAGCTAGTTATGAAACTCGTTTTAACACTGAAGTCTGTATTCATGCATAGTGATGTCCTGGAACTAAAAATTCGATGACATGTGACATCTACGAACCCGCACTGAGTCCACGTAGTAGATTACAGCCCACTCTCTTTCGAAGAGAGGATGATCCCAGCAGTGGGAGGGTGTCCCAGCATGATCATTACAGGTCATTATAGGTTGATTATGCTATGCATTAGCTAACCTCCACATTAGTGGAGGTTTATTTATCTTTCTTACTCTTTTTTGCACATATTATTTTAAGACTCTTAGCTTATATGTTATATAAAAAATATCTTAAATAAAAATAGTTTTTACTCTCTTCCTAACAGTCAATTTAGAAACGTAGACATATCGCTCATTTGGAGAAACATCGACGTAACTGCTACTTTTTTTTTACGTGATTGCTTTCCTAACGTACGCTTTCTAAGTGCTTTGTCATATTTAACTCATTTTTGGGATGAAATACATTTACGTCGATGTTTCTCCAAATGAGCGACGTACGCATTATATTCCCATAATATCATCATGTTTGTAGATCATGATGACATTTTGGTGATTTGTGTTTTTTTTATAACCGATAAAAGATTAACCTAAATTCTCATGCACACGACCGTTTAGCATACATAGCACGAGTCCGTAAAGTTCCATAGAGCTAATTGTTAGCGTCCAAACCATTGTTCATACCAATCAAAAAGCGCAGAAGTATCGGAAAAAACGTGCATTTTTGGTGCGCGTTTAAATTTTTATTAATAGGGATGAAGTTTCTGCGAAACGAAACATGATTCAAAATGGGGATCAAGTATCGTTTCGCAGAAACTTCATCGCTTTTGATCGTCCTGCTGTTTTTGTGTAGTATCGTGGATATTATCTTTCATATTCGTTGAACTATCGTTTAAAAGCATTGTGTGTACGCTAATTTAATTAAGAAGTGATCCTAACTTTTTTGACATTTTAATAATTATTGTCCTACTTTACCCTTACAGCGTTCATATTAGGTACAACCTTTTGTAACAAAAATGTTACCATATTATTGAAGTAAATACACTCGAGAGCAATGAATTAGGATCACATAAAGATACTTGAAAGTCTCGGAAATCAAGAATGCTAGCTTAATGAAATAAATTGTGTAATGTTCTATAAATGAAAGTAATAAATTTTTATTTACTGTAAAGTTATGCTATAAAATATGACAAAATAAAAAAGAGACTTTTGTAAATGGAACTACGAATTTTCTGCATCTGTTTTTGCTTTTGTTGCTATTCTGTCGTATAAAAAGGTATGTAAACAGCGTTTCTGATGTTCAGTATTCATTATTGAAGCTTTTATAATGTCGCTTACACCTGAAGAATGCACCAGAATTCTCACAATGCTGGAAATCGGCCGGAGTCAGCGTGATACAGCGAGGACAGTTGTTGTGTCGCTGTCAACCATAGAAATGTAAATTCATATATCTATGCTGTCAACTATACAACCAGTTTTCCAAAGTTACGAGGAAACCGGCTCTAATCTACGCAGACCAGGAACAGGCAGGGCCAGGTGTACCACAGCACGAGAAGATTGATACTGGGTCAACACAATGCTTTGAAACCGCTTACTCACAGGAACTGCACTTACATATCGGTTCGGAAGGCTCGGAGGAAGTAATACAAGTGCATGCACTGTAAGACGACGACTGACTGAAGCAAATTTAAAACCATTAAGACCTGCAAACGGCTCTAAATTAGAGCGTGACCATTGTATTTCCAGATTAACATATGCCCGGAACCATATAAATTGGAGTATTGAAGATTGGTCAAGAGTTATGTTCTCAGATGAATCATGATTAACGTTCTATAAGAACGACGGAACAACAAAAGTGTATAAAATACCAGGGGAGCGATTTAAAGAAGCATGCATCGAAGAGAAAGTGGCTTATGGCGGTGGATCCGTACTTGTATGGACCGGAATTTCTGCAGAGAGTCGCACAGAGCTGGTGGTTATAGAAAACGGCACTATAACTAGTGAAAGATACGTAGAAGAAATCTGTCAATTCATCAATTTGGGAGATGATGCTATCCTTTATGCATGACAATGCCCGGCCTCATACCGATGAAATTGTGAATGACTACCTTCAAGAGTTGTACATTAACTGTATGGAGTGGCCAGCACGCAGCCCGGACCTCAACCCAATCGAGCATGCTTGGGACGAGCTCGGACGATGCGTGAGACACCGAAACCTTTCGCCAATCACGCTTCAAGAGCTCAAAGTTGCGCTCGTAGAGAAATGATAGAATATTCCCCAACTTCATATAAGAAACTTGGTGTACAGCATGCCAAACCGCATTACCGCAGTAATGACACCACGTGGCTCTAATACAAAGTACTAAAACGCAAAAAGAATTAAAGTGGTATAAAAAAAAATGCTTTTCTCTTTTTGTTATAAGATGAGAATGGATATTTTTTTGTTTATGAATATAATACAAAGTGACACTAACATTTTATTACTCTCATTTAAGGAACATTTGATTGCCTATAACACTATTTCACTAAGCTAGCATTCTTAGTTTCCGAGACTTTCAGGTATCTTTATGTGACCCTAATTCATTGCTCTCGAGTGTGAGTTAATTAGGTACTTAAATGGCTAGTTGTTTCTAACTAAGCTTAGTGAAGGGCTGCTGGTTGGAGAGGGTTATTCTCCCTCGTTAAGTCAAGTGTATCGTCATATTTATCAGTCCGAACCACAGATCATATAAACCCGTCCGAACATTCATTGCAATCATGTTTCCGCTGCCTTTGGCCGAGAGATTATAGAGGGCAGGCATAAGTGCTTAATACCTATACCCATTAGCGGCGGAAATTTTACTCCCAGTAAATGGAAAATGTTTACTAACTACTACGAAACAAATGTATACCTAAATTAATATTGAAGAGATCAGTTTAATGTGTTGGAAAGTTCGAAACATTGAAAATCCTAATGGATTATTCAATAAAATACCCTGGCTCTGTGCCTTCTGAAATATTTTAAAAGGGAGAGACAGTATTTACACTACCTACTACTCGTACATGCTAAGGAATGATGTCACACTTCATGAACGTCGCAATAACTTCACGCAACTGTCCGCTCCGTGCGATAGGGACACAAGCTTCCATAAAAAACTCGGAAAGCGGTATGTTATGCCTTTTTAAATTTTTATTTACTTAACCTATATTGTCTCTCGCATACCTTTTATTTTTTTAACGTTGTTTTTACCTTCTTCAGGAAAACGGTCAGGATCCGAGCGAGTCCACCGCGCCAGCGTTTCTTAGGCCTGTCTCGGTGACAACGCCCGTCTTTTAGCACATACTGCGTGACGATCCCGGCGCATCTGTCTTATTGCATCCCATAAGTGTGACCCGCCGAGTTAAATTCAGCTTCGGAATCTTATCGCTACCCTCGGCAATGTCTGTCTTGGAGCGTATAATGGTGTAGCGAATTTTGTCGATGAGTTTATTTTTGAAGTGCTACAAGTATTCAATCCTTTTTATTAAAAAAGTGTGGTGTCGGAGGACACCCGGCAGGAATGAAGTTCAAAATAAAATTCCAAGATGGCGGTTGTGAAATGACGAAAATTTGTAGGTACATTTTTTGCAGCCGCTATTTTAGATTTTGACCTCAATCGGCTTCAGCAACCTCGAAAACCATGATAACGATACCCAAGACGAAAAAGAAAAAAGAAATGCAGCCGCCGTCTTGGATTTTCATTTTGACCTCACTATTGGCTTCAGCATCCTCGGTAACCATGAAAACTATATGTCTCTCTCTCTCTGTCTCTTTCTATTACAAAATTGAAAACTCGCATGGAGGAGGCATGACGCTTTTTCGTTACGTGACGATTTCTACCATTTTACTCATACCGCAAGTTCCGTAAAAGAACATCGTTCCAAAAATATAATTACGTAATCGATATTTTTATTGTAATTTTACATTTACAAAACATAACATAACGCATGTATTACCCGAAGAAGTGAAAATTGGCATGATGATAATCAAATTCATCAAATCAAACAAACGTGTGAAAAGAGTATAAGAATTATCAGTTTCATGGCTGTTTTATCCCTCCAACAAGAGCGTTATTTGTATGTCATTACAATGGCACTAACGAATCGTCCTGTCGCATTTGTTGTTTCCGTCTTTGTCTAATTAGAAAACATGGCCATCATTTATCTTTTTCTTCTTTCTATAAACAAAACGTCCATATTTGACGTCTAGTTAGAGGCCGTTGTTTTGGGAAAGCCTGAAACGGACTGACGATGTTTGTTGACGAAACAGTACGTGTTTGGTGTTTGTGTTGCAGAGATAAACAAATCAGCGGCTAACTTGTGGCTGGAGGTCACCGCTCATTTGTGCAATAACGTATTGGATGGAAGATTGTAGTAATGTGTATGTAGTGACATATTGCTCGCCCACTAGTCAAGCTGACCCACTTTCACAGTCTGATGTTTTCAACTGATTTGTTCTATTTTAAACACGCAATTTGTTGTTCTTTTTAGAGTTTTGTTATTATTTTTCTCTTATATCATGTGTATGGTACTTTTGATTTAGTCCAAATAGGGAAGATTTAGTTCAGAATCGATTGCACTTACTTTTAGTCCAGTTACATTTTGTCAAAATAATATAATATTTAGAAGTCTATAGGAGCCATTCCAAATTAATTGCACTCTATCTATGATGATGCCAAGGAAGCAAGCATGGAGCAGAAACATTGTTGACAAAACTGTGGACATAAAGTGAACAACATGATATTATTTCGGCCGAGTTTATCGCTATTTGTCAGGTACGACGAAGCAACACGAGAACCTAATAACGTCTTGCTTGACCCCCTGACCTCAGAAACACAAAAACTCAACTTGTTATTACTCAAACAATAACATATGAGGTACATTACAAGTCGCCAATTAATCGAAACGCCAGTGGCAATATAATAATGGGGATGTTGTGTCAGTCAATAGGAATGGCGTGATTATTGGCGTGTATTATTGTGTCAACAATATACGATAGGTACTTTGGTACGATTTGATTTAATATTTGTCTTTACGCAGACGGTCGTTAAACATCGTATTGTATCTTGTACTTACCCAATTAACATGATCATTAGCCGTCGATGTTCGGAAGCCCGCGGCGGGATTATTGCGTAACGCACTATGCGCGTTGTTGCGTATGCCTTTCATTATGACAATTCAACCACTTTCATTGAGTTATTTACGTTGTCGAGCAGATAATTATTTCAAACATACGAGGGTGGATTGAAAAGTACTCGGCCTGATACAGAATTATTATGAAGTTATGGATCAGGATTTTATTTTGAAATCCTTCGCATAATGAAAACTGGGGGTGCAGCTTTACATTTCATTCTTCACCTCGCTTTTTAGCACGAACAAACTAAAGTGAAAATGTGCTCATGCCGTAGTAAAAATATTAGCCAGTAAAGCATTGATTTATTTATTTTACATTAGGTAATTAATTTCTCACCATGTACATGTACATGTACAATACCTGTTGTGTGAATTTCAAATGCGGGCTTGCTGTTAGTTGATTAGATATTGGCCGCCCTAGGCCATATATGTAATTATTATAATGTATTATTTGCAAACTGCAAGAAACATTTTTGCATATTAATTTCGAACATTACCTACATTTCTAACGTGATAATAAAGTGGACGTCCATGTCCATGAAATGTATGAAAATGCGTGTACGTTATAACGTAATCGTAGACGGAAATTTAAATGTGTCTTCATATATTATATTTCCATACATGTTACTTTCCTATTTTATCGTGATGCCGTGGCGTCGACGTGAACGTCCGCGATAATATCGTCAAGTAAGTATTTTGATAAGCACACGTTAGTTTTAAATATATTCAGGGCAGGCAATTTTGATGTCAAAATACTTAAACCTATTTAGTTACTACAATATTGTTTAGGCTATAGTACTATAAAAAATAAACTGGGTTTAGCTAATATATATTGATACAAGACATAGGCGCTATATTTTGCTAATAATGTCTGCCTAAGGGTTTCGAAGATAATCTGGGCTAATTGGCGAGAGAGTTTTATACAGACTATTATTTTCCCGTGTGGAATTAATAACAACACATAAACAATATGAAAATGTTTTTTTGCTATTTTAACAAGTAAACCTTAACCTAACTATTGATTGGAGCCTCCTTTTATGCAGATAAGCCTGTGTTAGGAGACTCCGCTCTTCCATAACTTAAATAAATATCTTTTACTTGTTTTATACAAACTTGTGTTCTCCACACAATGGGTGCCTGAAGATGGATGGCGCCGCCGAGGCTGGGCCCAGAAAGAGATGGCGAGATGACCTGAACGCGTACCGCGAGGGCTGGTTCGAGGTAGCGCGGGAAAAGAGTTCCTGGAAGGATTTGGGGGAGGCCTTTGCCCAGCAGTGGGACAGTATAGGCTGACAACAAAATACAAATGTAGGTAAATAAAATAATAATATTACATAATGTATATTTTATACGAATTTATTGAAATAAAGGAAATACTCGTATTAATAGTAATACCTATTGCATGTATTGACTGGAAGCCGACCCCAACATAGCTGGGAAAATGCTAGGCAGATGATGATCTATTGCACGTCTTGATATTTTTTATGAAATCAGAAGCCAAAGCAGTTGTTTTGCAATTAATATATATTTTCAAAATCGAACAGCACGAATAATGTATAAAAGCAGAAGCACTCGATTGGAGGCAAATCCATTTCCTCTCTTGGTCTGTTCACTGCATTTCGTTTATATAATAATTACCAGTTTCTGCCCGCGGCTTCGCCCGCGTGGATGTCGGAAATTATCCCACGGGAACGTGCCACCGGGACAAAAAGGATGCCATCTATCTTCTTGCCAAATTTGATCGAAATCCGTTCAATGGTTTAGGCGTGAGAAGGTAACATACAGACAGAGTTACTTTTGAATTTATAATATGAATTTTGATTCATCATCTGCCTAACCTTTTCCCAACTATGTTGGGGTCGGTTTCCAGTCTACCGGATGGTATTCAGCTGAATACCATTGTTTTACATGTAGTTTTTTACATGGAGCCTATCTGATCTCCACAACCCAGTTAATGGGTAATACGATATTCCTTGTTAAGATTGGTTTAACGACTGTCAAAGATTCACGAGGGCTTGTAATAGTTCAGCTCAAATTCAGATTTTGCCCCCACTTCCCCGCGCTATGTATCATTCTATCCCAGTCGCACTGACATACTGATTCAGTTAGGGTGAACCGAACTATTGTTGGAAGGATGTCAAGAAATAAAATGATTAAACTTAACATTAATTTATTACATTCACATAAAAATTAGCTTTCACATTGTACCTATGTGCAGTATATATAAAATCCTTTTAAATGGACAGGTAAATAATAATATAATAAAAAAAAAACATGGGACGCTCATCATTCGCATAGCAAATACAAAGCAAAGACAAAATTATTTATCCTACATAATATTTGAGTAGCGACGTCTACAAACGAAATACACTAATCTTTTGTTTGACATCACAATCCTACATCACGCAAGCAAAGTTTACCGCGAAATCCGCAATATACCTACTGCATTAGTGTTCTATGACCGACCAAAGACCATTGCTCTACCGCCATATATTTGTCACCATAAGACAGCGACAGCCAAATACGAGCCGGCAATCACTGACGGCGTGGCACGGCAGGTTGTGCTGCGGCATCCCGCGGCGTTCCGTGGCATCCTGCTGAAAGCCCGCTCTGACTGGACTGCGCCCCATTAACCGAAATGACCGATGCACAAGGTTCAACCTTATTTCAACCAGCTTAGCAATCATAATTCCTCGACACAAAGTGACCCACACGTCCCGCGGGATGCAATGGCGCGCCGCGGCATTACGTGGAATGAAACGGCATAACACGTCATGCCACAGCATCCCTCGGCGCGTCGCGTCATGCCGCAGCGTCCCGCGGCACGTAGCGTCATTTCCCGGCATCGTGGTATCGAAATAAAGTAACATGAACTCTAAACTCATTGAAATAAGATTTAAAATAACTTGATTAGTAATAAAATCCTTTGCCATGACATGCCGTGCCATGCCGTCAGTGAGCGCCGGCCTTAAAATTACTTTCTTTTTGCTGATTCTTTGGCCAAAAAATAGGCTAGTCCTCTGGTCACGTGAAGAGTCGACCAATCGCTTGGCGATTTCTCTGAAAATTAAGTGGGCACTCGGACCCTGTGGCCCTAGTGTTTCAGCCCCAAACGGCTGGTACATATAAGTCGGCTTATTAAGATTAGAGTATTTATTTGCGCTGTTTGAGGTTTTCTGCACCCGCAGTAATCGCACTAGCACAGCCCACCGTAATAGGAAGATGCGGTGGCAAGGTAGTAGATACATGTTGCATCACACACCAAAGGCCGACCTAACTTCCAAGGCATTATGGTCAATCTGTCTGGTCTTTTCCAATCGTCGCGAGCCAAGCCATTGGGTTCTAAGACAGCTGGCAACCCATCACTGACATGAGCACGCAATGGTTATAACGCATAATAATACGTCATCGGAATGACTGCTGTCAATTATAAAGTTTCATACATTTTGGCTTTAACGATGGTTTAGAATAGAACGCAATAACCTCGAACAACTGATGGTTACCGGCAAGGTGGATGGTAAACAACCAAGAGGTCGCAGCGCTTTGCGACGGTCTGACCAGATAAGCTCTTCTCTTGACACGAAATTTCATGATGCGCTTCACTTGGCCAAGGATAGACAGAGATGGCGAAACATCGTCAGAGAAAAGTTGTTTCCAAGGGAGGATCACGACCCTCAGTAATGAGGAGTACGACTTGAGGAGGAGGAGAATAGAACGAAATTTAAAATAAGTTATTTTTTCACTTTGTAGTTTTTTTGGAAGTCGGTTTTTTTTGTCATTTTTTTTTATTTTGTATTACCATGGTTAGAAAGTACAGACCCATTTCAATTTTAAGTAACGTGTCTATAAATTGTTTTCAAGCATCGTCACGAATCTTCTAGCGCGAAGAACTGTACTCTACCAAGTTTTAGCCACCGGATCAGACGGCTTTCGAGGAAGATACAGCACAATAGACCACATCCACACAGTGCCAAAAATTATACAGAAATCCGAAGAGTATAACCGGCCCCTTTGTCTTACGTTTGTGCTCTATGAACAAGCTTCTGACTCTATCGAGACCTGGTCTGTTTTGGAGTTGCAAGTGACATTAGTTATCTTTGTGATGGAACGGGTGGTCGTATTCCTTATCCGATCCGTTAGTTTGATACCCAGAATACTCCGTTCCATAGCCCTCTGGCAAACCTCGAGCGTGGACCTCTGCTGATTTGTCAAAGACCATGTTTGACCACCGTATGTGAGGATGGGAAGTATGCACACGTCAATGAGTCTTCTCTTAAGGGACAAAGGAAGATCACCCTTCATTAGATCTTTCATAGCCCATTAGCTCATCCAGGCATTTTCGGTGCCTCTTGCAAATTCTTTGTTTTGTCTTGCCTGGAAAGAGACTATTTGCCCGAGATAGAGATACTCATCAACGTATTCGACCTCCACACCCGTCACAGTGATCCTGCGATGCGCACTGTTCGTCACCAACTTGGTCTTTGACATATTCATCTGAAGTCCAACCTCTAGGCTTGCCGTGCCAAGATTGTTTAGCATCTGCGTCAACTCGGAAGCTGAAGACGAAAAGAGGCACAACTCAGCCTCCGGGCCGAATATTGATCAAAAATGTATTAACCTAAACCAAAAAAAAAATACATGTATCAAGCACAGCCAACACATCAAGCTAGCCGAAATTTTTAAATTTTCCCAATCAATTTTGAACCATATGTTTTAGCGATAAAGTTGAAAATCTATTAAAGAAATTTGACAGATTGTAGTAGCTTGATGTGCTGGCGTCTGTACATAATTCTCAAAATCTATCAGTGGTAATTTGTGATTACTTGCGATGAATGAAAACCGTAGAGAATATAAAGGTTTTATGTAAATTGGCTAATTTTATGCCGACTGTATTTTTTTTTTCAAAATTTGATAATGCAGATCATAGTTTCTGGTCTCCTATTACAACATAACGGGTTTAAAAAGACACAACGAGCCGAGAGTCACTTTTACTCCCCATTATTGTAATCATTTCTTTGTACTAGAAACTTTCTGGTTACGGAGATATTGAGGTCAAAATTACAAATTTTACTAATATTTTGTACGAAAACAAGTTTTGATATTATAACACAACTTTGAATACCTCCAGGACCCCTGTACAGTTTCATGCGGGTGTAAAATTTGCTGTTTGTGGTAGTGCGCTTAACAGCAAATTTTCACATCAAAAATTAAAGTCTATTCCCAGCAATTAATTTTGTGCAATGTTACTTAGTTTGATGTACGACGGCTATGAGTCTTTTTACACCCTATATCAATAAATAGATAAAATTGTTTATAAAAATAGTTTTGCTGAATATTTTGAAAACATCATACATGGGAACTGTCTAAAATAGGTACGTTTACCTCTCTAAATTTTTGACAATGTTTTGACATTGACATGAGATTACGATTTTGAACCATTTCAAACTTGATTTTATAAATGAAAACTACAAAATTTGGAAAAAATAAAAATACGGGTGCCTTATTTTTAAATCTAAATTTCATTTTACATTATTATATAATTTCTTCAGAATATAAAACGTTGTCAATCGGGTCTTTTGAGCGCAAGCGAAGTGACACGGGTTCCCCGTCTGATAGCCGAAGCGGTACTGACAAGTACTGAATAGGGGTCCTGTCGGGGGCCGGGCGGCAGAGCGGTTCAAGGTATGAGTGGTTATAAAGCTTGGTATTTCGGATCTCATCTTTTTACGTTAAATTTAACGATTAAAAAAATAAAAATGAACCTATGACACCTGCTTTATGCATAGTTCGATTAGCTTGCAAATTTTCATGGCCTAATTTGAAAATTTTCATTGAATATTCTCCTTTTATTTAGCGGTTTAGAGGTAACTTTGAGACTTCTTTCTATCGAGAAAATTGTATGCAATCGTGTTTTCGCAACCGATAACACCTCGCAGTAGTCCTCATCTTTATCGTATATTAATTTCAAAGTGAAAACTGCAAAACTGTTGAAACTACAGCCGCTAATGCTAAGGCAATTTTCGCAATCTGAGGTAGTACCTGGCCTTGGAGGGTTCTCGGTATGTAAAGATCCCACCCATCCACAGACAACAAGCGTATGTTAACCTGATCGATCGCCCTGTGCGGCTGTTATTATCTGTGGCTAAATAATAACATGAATAAGAATAATAACAATATGAATTTTGATTAATACTATGAAATTAAAGTTAATTTTAGTTTGCAAAAATATGCTCTTGTCTATCTGTCTATATTTCTGGAGACTACTTTTCCTCCTTCTGTAATTTTTCCCGAAGACTACGAGTAATATTGATGTACAAATAAATTTAATATAGAACGCAGACTACAGTGAATTTATTAATTTAATATTGACGACCTCCACTCGTCTGTTACTGTGTTGCATAATGAAAACTTATTGAAAAATACCTTGTTGAGAACAATATTAATAAAATATCCTCAAATAATTTAGATAGTAAGATTATATTTATTGTTCTACTAGGACTTGATCAGTGAGTCAGTCAGACTTACGAGTCGTGGGTTTGAATCCAGCCATACGCTTTCCTTTGAGTAATTTATTTCATCACCATTGCTCTCAAAAACGGTGAAGGAAAACAAATACCTTGTTGAGAACAATATTAATAAAATATCCTCAAATAATTTAGATAGTAAGATTATATTTATTGTTCTACTAGGACTTGATCAGTGAGTCAGTCAGACTTACGAGTCGTTGGTTCGAATCCAGCCAGACGCTTTGCTTTGTGTAATTTATTTCATCACCATTGCTCTCAAAAACGGTGAAGGAAATCATCGTGAGGAAACTTACGGCATGTCTTAGAACCAAAAATTCGAAGACATGTGACATCTACCAACCCGCACTGGGCCCACGTGGTGGATAACTTCAGAAGGGTTTTTGTACTTATGTCTTATTTTATTTATTTATTCAATATTGATACATGAGCAGGCCCTTGCCGCATCTCAAAAATCTCTTCTTGTGGCGACTTGTATTGTCCATTTTCTTGTAGCGAAAATGAAATTTGATGAAATTTCTTATTGAGTAAATGCTAATTTACAGCCAGCAAGAAAATGGGCAGTTTTAACGAAAACTTTTTTGGTGCTAATCGAGGGTACATATTTGAATGTCGAACATTAAAATACCTACGTGTAAAATGTCAACGTTCAAAACATCGAAAATTTAAATATCGGTTATATCGTAATATCGAAAATTGTTATACCTAAGCATAAAATGTCTAAAATTGAAATGCCGAGTTATAAAAATATCTAATGATTAAAAACATCGATAATCATTATACCTAAGTTCAAAATGTCAACATTTAATACACTTTAGTTCATTATATTTACGTTAAAAATACCTACTAGTTAAAATATCGAACTTGCAGGCAGGCATGGTTGCAGGATGCAAGAGAGAGCGAAGGGCACCCCGGTGTTAGGTTAGGTTAGGTTACTTTAAACCCTTTACACAGAAATAGGGGCCCCGCGTAGCGGGGCTCCGTCGACATATGATGCAAGAGCGGGCGCGGCCTACAAATGTGTTTTTTTTAAGTTATTTATTATGTGAAAATAATATTACTTAAGCATGCAGAGTGCAAGCGAGCATGCATCATGCAGCAGGCATGGTTTCTGTCACGGCTCCGGCGCTGCGGGGCTCCGGCGGTCCCACGCGAGCTTATCGTCGTCGATGGTTTTAACACTCACCACCGCAGCCTCGGCTTGCTGGCCGGCTTCGCCGGCCAGCCTCAGCCGCGGCGGCGGGCATTAAAGCCACCTCCGCCTCAGCTCGCGGGCCGCCTCGCCCCTCTGCGCCTACGCGGGCTTAAATTACACTCTAGGGGTAGGGCAGACAAGACCACGTGGAGTCGGTTTTGCAGCGATTTGTTTCTGTCACAAATTTTTGTAGCACAACATATAAATAAATATCGATATTTAGGACATTCGATACTCTGTACTTCGATATTTACGTCATTAGATAATCTGTACTTCGATATTTAAGCCTTTCGATGTCATGTTTGTCGATAATTAGATTTTAGATATATTGGACGTAGGTTATCTAACCATTCGACAATATAAACTTACGTCATTTTAATTTTCGGTTTTATGGTCGTTCGATATTTAAATTTTCGATGTTTTGAACATTGACATTTTTACCGTAGATATTTAAATTTTCGAAATTCAAATATGTACCCGCTAATCGATCCTGTTTTTTATGGATCAAAAACTCTACGGAACCGACTGGGGTTTGAGTGCAAGAAAAGTAAAAATTCACAAAAAAGTCGTTTCCCATACATTTATAGTAGGAAATGAGACTCCAACCTACCTTTTTACAATGCGATGGTTAGACTGGCCGAAAATAAACAAAAAAGTAAAACTGCAAATTTCGAACGAATACGCGTTATAATTTTATTTTTCAATTTTGTAAGTGGTCTGGTACGCTATAAATATGATGAAGTGTTAGCATAACAGCAGAGGGCTCGTGATGTTATTGCACCATATTTTTAGATCAAGTGAAGAGTCACAATGCGTCGTATAAAACAGTCAATTGATTATGATTATTTGAACTTTTTATAAGTATCATCCCTCATTATAAATATTCCACACTTATGAGTTACCGGACCATAAGTTTCCTGAATGAAATGCGTGTGATTTTTTTTAATTCAAATATTGTGTGTATTAAAAAAAGTGTGCACTCCCCCCACTCACTGATGGACGGTCCCTGTAGTTTTTCGCGATTTCAGGTTTGGTCACATAGTAAAAGTTGTTCATAATGATGATTACAATGACCCCTTAAAAGGATGCCCATGAATTCAATTTCACCCTGTAGATTGCCTTCGACATGCTAAGAAGAAGAAGAAGGTTTCAAATTAATCTAAGTAAGTAGTTGTCTTTAACAAAAGGCTTGTCAACAGCTGCACCAGTTTTCATGTAAAACGTAGCGGAAATAGACAGCGAAATAACTGTCGTAGCTAGGACTGCTACGGCGTAGGCTGCGGCTACGACTTTCTACGGTGTTACTAGCATTGAGATTTTTTAAACAACGACAAGCCATGTGCCTGGTGGAATTTCCCTTCGGCAAAAACTACGAACATCCACCACACAAAACAACAAACTTTCATTCCCTGTTTAACCCATTTAGGGGTGACTTTTCAAAATTCTATCCTTATTGCTCACCTTCGTTAAACATTTTTGTGACTGGTGGTAAGGGAAGGCTCCTTAAACGTTTTAGTTACAGAAATACGGTCTTAGGAGACTGTCCTTATCCAAAAAAAAGTAAGTTAGAATTCTCATTTCCTATGAATTGTTTGGGAGAAGTTTTTTTGCGATTTTCGACTTTTTTAGTACTCAAACCATTTAGTTCGTAAGAGTTTTATGATCCTTATAAGAAACAGGATCGATTGGCATAAAAAAAAGGTTTTGTGGAAATGGCCCATTTTCTAACTGTATATTATTTCAAAATCTGTGAAAAGGGATCAAATTTTTCAAAAAAAAAATAAGTACGTTCTCCTAAGATCGTTTTCCTGTAGCTACAATAGGGTAGGTACCTGCCCCGTCTCAATAATCTACCCTGTATATCGACGCCATTGTATGAAGCAAAGAAAAACACTTGAGTAATTTTATTGGTTTTTCATAAACTTATCAAAAATGCTCTCGAAATAACGGAATGCTCTGTTTAAAATTACCTAATGAAATTAAGAAAAAAAAAATAAAAACTATGATCGCCCTAGTAAAGCCTTGTTTAAACACAAGTTTTGTAATAATTATAAAGTACGAGTAACTGTCATATTTCGTCTGCTACTCTGAGGTCTATTTCTTGAAGTGTTAATATTTATTCCTCAAATAAACTAATAATATTGAATACTGAGTATTTAAGCAACAATAATAATTTTCCATAACTCAAGTAGTGGATGCTGGAGTAAAAAAAGCCAAGCAGAAGTGGGTGTGGGCCGGATATGTCTCACAAATGCAGCCGGAGAGATGGGCAAAGATCGTCACTCACTTGGATGCATGAGATGGAACATGGCTGTCGGCCGGCATGTCGAGGTGACTACGGCGAAGGTGATGTGATAACGTTTCCAGGGCCAACATGGCCAGAGATCGCACAACACGAATTAGTTTTGGAAGGAAAAAGGGAGGCCTTTGCCCAGCAGTGGGACACAGCATTAGACTAACAAAAAATCCATATGACATTAATACATTCAGCAATAACAAATTATAAAATAATAATTAGCAATACTGAATTTATTCATTATTATAATCACACATTTCATTAGTTATAATATAATCTAGTAGATGCACCTTAGGTATAATGTATTAAACATTATACCATTACTATACCATACCACCATTACTATCATACCACCATTACTACCATACCACCATTACCATTATTTGATTTCGAACAAAACAGCTTAGCTTACTGTTGCATCGCCGATTGACATCAGAGAGCTAAGTTCTCTTAGTTCCGACATTCGAAACATGTAATCGATGACTATGTCACTTACGTGTCATGGCGGATTAGATCCCCGATGTTGCAACTCGCTCAGTTTTGTCTTAAAAAATATAGGCGTTTTATTGCGGCACATTTATTGATGATTGATATATTGTGCTTCTATTTGAGTTCGGTAGTCATTATATTAAGAACCGGGAATACTTTATTAATCAGTAATCATTTATTATTCTCCATATTCTCCGGCTCCACCCATGATAACATAATTATCACTGAATAATACTTTTCAAAATTTCGTTTTGCTCGTACCTTTGAGTGAAACCCCGTTCTGTTACAAACGTGGAATTATTTAGATAACTATGTTCATTTATACATCTAACATGGTCTGTTTAACATCCAATCAAGCGGTAAAGCCCCGCATGACGTGGCATGACATGATGAGACGCAAGTTAACCCTCCGTACGCTGCCGCCGGGAGCCGGTTCTTTCCCAACTAAATTGTCCAACTGGGCATGAAGTGAAAGAAAATCATAATGTATCAGCAAACACGGTTTCCGCAACATTTGAAACTAATAGCAACATTATTATTATCTAATATTATGAGATTTAAAAAAAAAATCTCCACACAATGGGTGCCTGAAGATGGACGGCGCCTCCGAGGCCGACCCAGAAAGAGATGGCGAGATGACCTGGACGCGTACCGCGAGGGCTGGTTCGAGGTGGCGCGGGAAAAGATTTCCTGGAAGGATTTGGGGGAGGCCTTTACCCAGCAGTGGGACAGTATGGGCTAAAAAAAAGTCTTATGAACGCTCATTATAGTTAAATCTGTTCGGAGAGATAGTTAAGTAAATAGAATAACATTTTCAGTGTGCTACGTGCAGCTTTAATTTTTCTAGAGCACTTTAGTTTGTTGGTTAACTCGGCTAAAGCTTCCACGATAGTCCGCTAACATAGCAACACACTTAAACGATTGCAGCTGTAGACGAGGTCTGCTAAGTCCTGTCAAAAGAAGACACGAAATTGTTACACAGAAGTCAAGAACTCGTGTCGTCAACTCTCAACAGCTGTCTTATGCCGTTGTTTTTTAATGGATTGTAGATCTACGCCCTCTTTGACGAATGTAAACATGTTTCCGACTCTCTCAGGTATCTTTATGTGACCCTAATTCATTGCTTGTTTAGGGCTATAGGCTCAGTTTTATCAGACTTTAAAATTAATTCGTTTATGAAGATTAGAGCCACATTGAAAGGAGTATGATAGCTATTGGTCGGGATTAAGGAAGAACCGCAATCCGCAATGAGCTACTCTCTTTTACCCTGTTTAAATAAATTAATTATATTTTATAGCATTGTGTGACCTAAACCCGCACTTAAGTCACGCTTTTCTGTGACTTAAGTAGTCTATTTTTACACAAAAAAAACGTGACTTAAATGCGGGTTTATGTCACACGAGCTATATAATAAGTAGTATACGATACGTGTGACTTAAGAGGCCGGCGAAGCATGCGTTGTTCATACAAACGTAATACCAAAATAATTTGTAAATCAAACATATTCTTAATGTAGTGTGTATTTATTCCGATTGGATTCCAGAATATCTAGGTTCCCAAATATATATTTTGATTGGACACTGATTTAAAGACGAGTTATGAGAAAAATAAGTTTTCTATAGAAATTTGAAATTCCTCATATCTCGTCTTTATATCAGAGTCCTTTCAAAATTTAAATTCTTTGAACCTAGATAATCTGTAATCCAATCGGAATAAATACACACTACCTTAAGAATATGTTTGATTAGCAAATTATTTTGGTATTACGTTTGTATGAACGACGCATTAGAATGCGTAATTCGCCGGCCCCTTAAGTAATCTATTAATGCACGGCGTTAAGCAATTTCTAATTTCACGCCGTGCTATAGTGAACTGCTCAAATCATACGTATCGTAATATACTATTTCTACACACCAGTAAGTAATATCAAAAATTATCTATTCTGTTGGGCCGACCCTATAACTAGGTCACATCCTGTCCTCGGCCTGGTAATGACTTCCGGTGTGGATAAAATAACATTTATCTAGGCCCAATCATCCAATATAGGCGAAATCTATAACAGAGAGAGAGAGAGCTCAAAGGGTAATAAAACATTTCATAAATACTAATTTTTTAAAATGATCAGTGCGAAATTGATATCTAGTACCCAAACATTTCATAAAACAGAACTTGAAAAGTTACAGTTTATCCTAGAAATGTAAAGTTATAATAACATTATCCAACAATGTTTTCATTAGATACAAAAATATGATGTTTCGGACAGTATAAACACCCAGTGGGATAGTATAAATTAGCAAAGAACTTCCATAAACCACTAGTTGTTGCCGCAATCTCGTTTGCATACTTCAAGCTTCCGCTTGCGTCGCTCAGGGGTGAAGTTTCGAAAAATCCTTTTTTAATGGACTTGTGCACCTTTTCAGGAACGTTATCTTCATAATTTTATGTTTTTATGCAGTAGTTAAGACTGTCCGTAGTATTTCAGCCAGCTTAATAGTCACGTATCTATAAAACTGATATACACGGAGCGATTTAATTGTCAGTGGCACACCCTAATTTGAAGCAAACAAGCATGAACGATGCAATTAAAATTACATCGTCTATGTCTTCATACACACGAGTGGCACGCGTCAAGGGCAGAGCAGGCATTTGCAGCGCGCGTAAGCACAATAAACCGTGTTTAGACGATTCAAGTCATTTCCTGCTTCAACTTTGTTGTATGCCATGGACAAGAAAACAACATCGCGTAAATATGGCTTTAATTTTTTCAGGTCCTACAGCTTGATTCGCACATACATATATACATAATCAGCCTATAATTTTCCCACTGCTGGGACACAGGCCTCCTCTCTGTGAGAGGGAGTGGGCCGTAATCCACCACGCGGGCCCAGTGCGAGTTCGTAGATGTCACATGTCTTCGAATTTTTGGTTCTAGGACATGCCGGTTTCCTCACGATGTTTTCCTTCACCGTTTTGAGAGCAGTGGTGATGAAATAATTTACACAAAGTAAAGCGCCTGTCTGTGTTCGAACCTACGACTTACAACTCGTAAGTCGCGGCTTTTACCACTGGGCCACCACTGCTCTTGATTCGCGCTCGCGTCTTATGGTAGCAGAATTAACACCATAGATTTTTACGCTACAACCCCCTCGTCCTCCCAAGACTAAAGATTTCGCAGGAAAAAATAAAAGAAAATATAGAATAATAGTCAGATTATTAAACAGATAAGTAACTAAGTTCAAAACTCTAATGGGAATTGAAAGTCATGTTCGTGAACGGGCGCCGTCAGTAGGGACTGGTCATCTCTTTGCTGCCAGGGCTTATTTTATTTTATTTAATATTTGAATTGTTGTTTTTTCTTCTCTTTTCATTATGGACGCTTTTAACGTTCTGCATCGTTCTCACATGTATAATTTTTAACATGAATGATGTAACCAAGACTTTGTAACTATATTATTTTGATTTAAAAGAGTGTCCATGGAGTTTCTTGCCCGTTCTTCTCCATAGGTACCTACGCTTTGGAATGGGCAACTAGCTTCATCTTTCTGACTGACCGACCTTTTGACAATTCAAAAGTGCCTGTAATTGGTTAATTTGAAATAAATGCTTCGAGTTTTGAAAGCTTTTATGAACTTTGTTTTTATTTAAGCTGAAAATAACAGATACTACACTTTTATCTTCGCCAAAAGGCCGAGAAAGGATATGAACTTTGTTAATGGCCGTAACTGTGTCGTACGTGTAGTGGCTGTAACAGTGACTTTTTAGCGTGCCTGTCCTGAGTTCGAGGCTCGTTTCAGACAAAGTGTTAATAGCACTTATTGGATGCTCGGGCAATCCGCTGTAGGGCAATCGTCTGTAAGACAATAGGCTGTCCTCCCACACCTCTGCCTACGCTTTTAAAGAATATAAGTAGTCGACATTCATCTGCCTAGCCTTTTCCCAACTATGTTGGAGTCGGCTTCCAGTCTAACGGATGCAGCTGAGTACCAGTATTTTACATGGAGCGACTGCCTATCTGACCTCCACAACCCAGTTACTGGGTAATACGAAACCCCTTGGTAAGACTGGTTGTCAGACTTTCGGGCTTCTGACGACCCGTAGCGACTGTCAAAGATCCACGAATGACAGCCGGGACCAACGGCTTAACGTGCTTACCGAGACACGGAGGGGTCTTGGTATGTAAAGATGGTCACCCAGCCACGGACCAACCGCGGTAAGCGTAGCTTAACCTTATCGATCGACCCGTGTGGCTGTTATTACTTAGCCACAAGAATATAGTCGTCATTATACACATCATCATCATCATCATCATTTCAGCCGAAATACGTCCACTGCTGGACATAGGCCTCCCCCAAGCACCTCCACTTCGACCGGTTTTGTGCTTCTCGCATCCAACGAGTTCCTGCGGCGTACACATAAATTACTTTAATTGTATTAGTAACTAACTAGTTTGTTCGTCGGATCCAATAGAGTCGTCGGTTCTATTATCTTCATTCTTCAGGATACAGTTGGAACTGGTCCAATCTCTGTTGAGCAATGAGGCTGTTTTCTTTTAACAATGGCTTTTAAAGAAAGATGCCTGTCAGCATAGTATGTGCAAAAAAACCAGGTGTACTTCATTTGTTTTGGGCAATCTAATTATATTGTTCCAGATTTAAAACTGTGGAAAGATTTGCAATATGAATTAAATAATGGTTTTAATAAGTGAACTTCCTAAAATATTGAAATGCGTTGCTGACCGACCTTTTAAATATAATATACTAGCAGCACCCCGCGGTTTCACCCGCATAAGTGTCGATCCTGTGGGAATATCGGGATAAAAAGTGTTCTATGAATTATTCTGATATATAAGCTATATTAATGTAAAGTTTCATCAAAATCCGTTCAGTTGTTTTTGCGTGAAAGAGTAACAAACATCCTCACAAACTTTCACATTTATAATAAGGAAGGATAAGGAAGGAATTAGTAGGATAGGATTTTTCAAGTAGGTAAACAGCTACACCCTTCGCATAAATCAGTTACAGTGTGTTGTTGAATCTACTAGTGTAACATCAATAAATGAGGAGACGTAGGTATAATTAATTTGCAGTTCTAATTATTCCTCATTTAAAGCCGGAGTAAAGTTAGCTTTGGCGTTGAGTATGTACCTACTTTATCTTATTAAAGCCGTAACTTTAAGCTCCTATTTTAAAATGATTCCTATACTTGTATTAAATAACAAAATTAAAATTTGTAACGTTAACGAACCGTTTAATGTCAAACAGAATATTACGAATTTCATGCGTCTTGGATCTGTTTAAACAAATATTTGAGTGTGGCAATGTAAACATGGAATTGAAACTGCCAACGAACAGTAAACTGTAGTACTACACAACAAAGTAATAGTAATGTCGGATAAAACCGCAGTCCGCAGTTGTCGACAGCACCTCAACATACTAGCGGGAGGCCATATCGCCAAAAGGGCGACACAGTCATACATTAACGTTCGTATTCAGTTCAAAGACTTCGCATAAAAGGTTGTTGCCTGAAGCTTTGCGCTTCTCGTCTTGACGTTTTGGAATATTTCAATTTCAGAGTTTTGCTTTCACAACGGCGTCACCTTCAGGATCGGTGAAATAACAAAAAAAAAAAATAGAATATTATATCGGCTGCCCCGCGAGACGAGATCTTTAACAGAAACGGTGTGATCCTAAAAGCTTTATACTTAACTGCAATAACAAGTACCAAAGACATTTGTCGACACTTACCTAATTATTAAAGTAAACGCTTCTCAACTGTGTTTAGTTCTAATTTATGAATGTTTAAGTATTTGGTTGAAAGCTTTATTATACTCATTCGAAATGCGGCCAAAATTCTGCGAATTTCAAAATGTATTCATCATTTGTATAGGCCAGAATTTAAGTCCAAAGCTAAACGACCACGCTGCAACTTTTATTTGTTTTTAGCAGCGAGAGCGTTATAATGACTGTCGTTAATTTTGAGCTCGGCAATCCCAACGATTTTGTTAGATCTCAGTTTTTATTATATTTGCAGAAAGCGGAGCCAATGTGAACAAAAACCTGTTATTGTCCTTTCCGCATTTTATGTTTTCCCGCGCATTGTATGTTTGCTTTTACATATTTCAGATATTTTTATTATTGAAAACAAACCATTCCGCCATCACAGATTCAGAACCAGTTAAAGTAGAGAAGTTTTCTTTCGCTGATAACAATGAATCTGTATTTTATTTGTTCTTTTTGCTTCCAAGATATTCGAGCAGTCGTTGCCGACGGAGACTTCAATAATAATAATTATTGCCGGCAAAGCCTGGGCTTTTGTAGCAAGTCTAGCGCGGGTATTGTTTGTGTACCGTGTCGGTGGCCGCACAGTAAAACTCGGAAACCGGGATTAACGATTGCATTTGACAGAAAGCTCCGTAGAAGGCAACTCCGTTTTATCTAGCGCAAACTAATGCCAAAAGCACTATAAGTAGGTATATGGATCTTTTTAGCGAAGCTGGGGCGGAAATTGCTAGCGTTAATGGTTAAAAAAGAATGAGTTCTGTTCTAATTTATTTCCACAATGCGTTAAGAACTTCTCTTGTTTCACAAAATAAAACGATAATAACGTACTGCGGTGGTTGTCCCATGTTTGTCTGAGTATGGGTAACAGTGGAAACACAAGTAGGCAGGATCGCGGTGCAAGCCAGACGGTTTATTGGGAACATCGGACTTGAACGAAATGGGCTGAATCCAATTACGGTTTATGTCAGCCTTTCGGATAAGCCAACAAAAAAATATTATATTTGATAATGTGACCCGGGCACGCAATAGTGAATATTTGAAAAAAAAAATTGATGCCATGCAAATGGTTTAAGAAGTAGGTAGTCGTTATTATTCACCATCTTTTCGCTTTTAGAAGCAGGTATAGAATTAAATAAAGTAGGTACAATAATTATGACTTCTCTTAAAAATAAATCGGAGCTTAATAAATTGATATTTTTCTCAGATTAGGCATTCACGATAAAAATCATATATGCTAACTAAACTCTAATTACACGCAACCGCACTGAAAAATAATCACCGCGTGCGTTCTCCACATAAAAGTTAATTTGTGTGACATTATTTTGTTGGTTCACGAAACACATGATTAAATACAAAATCTCACAAAGCACCGCATCTCGAATGATAAACGCGATGTCATGACATATCCTGTGACGTCAATAAATACTCTTCATGTGAGGCGACGTCATTCTTGTCACGTCACGTCAAGTCGGGACGTCCGCGTCATGCCTCGTCATCCGCGACTGCTACACGCGTTGTTGACTTGCCAAAATTGCCTTGTTGTGATGAGCCCGTGACTTTTTAATGTAAGCCTATTTTCTCCTTTGGAATCTCTTTTATCCCTAAAGATAGGGCTTTGAAGTGGCCGCTTTGTACACGCCGCGGTGTAGTTGTGAGGGAACTTTTTGCTAACCCTGCGCTTATTAGTTTTCAGTTTGATATTATGCAGTATGATAAGACAACATGTGTTGAAGTGTGAGTTTGTAGAAGAAAATACGTTACTCAATATAAGCAGAAATCTAAAAATAATCGCGAATAATATGTATCACAAAAATACATAGTATCCGCGATTATTATTAAATTACAACATTTTTAGATTAAAATAGAAAATAATAACGGTATACAAAGGGAGTACAAATCCCCTTTGTTTACCGTTATTATTTTCCGTTTTTCAATAAACATAAAAAACATTTATAGTTTTTACATACATAAGTATATAAATGATTTTTATGGCCTCATTGTAAATGCAAAAGCAGGAAAACCGAGAAAAAGTACTTTGACTAATTTTTCTGATGTGGGGAAGGTATTTGTACTCGTATTTGAAGGTATATTAAAACTTTGAAATTCGTTTTAAATATGCATAACACTGTCTTGCAACTTTTTATTAGTTTTTTGTTACTCCTGGTTGATGTAACGAGCTGTGATATAAAAATACTCTTAGAGCCTGTTTTACCTTGTCCGGATATTAACAATATCAACTAGGTAGATAACAAAAAAAAGTAACAGATAAGCTAAATGAAACTTATCAGCTGGTCGAAAAACCGTTGTTGGTAAAAATAAACACGACAATTTCTTTTAAATTTCATTTCACCATTTCCACCATTCACCTAGTGTGATGCTTTCCATTTTAGGTAAATGAAATTGCACTTTCACGGAGCAGTTTTATCAAAAGAGAAATAGAGTGCTTACAAATGAGTTAAGTATTCGTGCATTTATTAATTATGAAATGATTGGTTCGTAATAACAATAAGTGTGCCATTCATTATAATTTCAGATTATGTTTAATTGGTTTTAAAGTTTTTAACCTCTGCAATAATTGCGACCATTTATGGTGAGTTATAGCAAGGTCAATGCTATTGTTTCTGTTGAAGTGAATTTTAACAGCCCAGGTTAACACTAGCTTATTTTTTACGCGGCGATTTTTTTTTTCCGCACTGGATGAGAGATAGGTAAACGGGTAGTATTCAAATAAAAAAAAATAATAATCTGCTGTAAAATATTCGGCAAACGAGCTCTCAGTTAAAACAAAGTTAGTGAAAACATGGAATTCAGGAGGAATAGTACCCAATAGCAGTTTATCATAGTTTTTGTTTTTCTAATATTACTTACTGGCTTTGGCCCGCGACTTCGTCCGCGTGAAAATTCTTGGTCCTCCGACCCGCCACGTCGTATCGCATCGCCCACCCGCGCCATTACTTCATTTTTGCTTAGCGTTTTTTCTTACTCGTTTTGCTTTTGCTTGGCTCCTAATGGTCGTAGCGTGTTTTACTAATTGAGCGTTTAAATGCAAAAAAAAATCAAATCCAACTGGTAGTTCCCTCTAGAACTACCAGTTGGATTTGATTTTTTTTAAATATATGAGGAGTAACAAAAAACTAATAATTAAATCTATATCTATCAAACAAACAACAAAATAAACAAACTCTTCAGCTTTATTATTAGGATAGATATAGATTTCTTCGGTTCCTCGTCCCCCTCCTACCAACGATAGTTGAGTTAATGAATTCGATACTGATTTGATTTATTACCGCAAAACAGCTACATTTTTTAATAATCATTTCACAGATCACTAACGACCCTCCCCTGCTTTGCACGATTTTTACGACTTGAAAAAACATCGAGATTTCCTTTATATTACACGTGAGTTTAATACATAAATGTATTTAATAAATACACATATATAACATTCCTGTACACATTCTGTAAATGATGCTAATAAAAACCACATCAAATCTGTCGCGTACTCGTAGTTCAAAAGAACAGCGTGGTCACACAGTCAGACACGAAATGTGTTTAGATATTTTGCAAAAAATCCCGCCTGATATTCCGTCAACTATTGATGTATGGTACCTAAACGTTTACATCAATATAACCCTGTAGTTACACCCGGAATTTGGGTTCGAGTATTATGAAATCGAGGTATTTATTGCACCATTCCTTTACGTTACTAATACTATTGTACTACAATCCCTATCTTTGACATCGCCCAGAATGAAATTCCAATTAGGTCCACTATTGTCTGATCCGAGAATCGTTTGAGCTTATTCCGGGACATAAGAAAGCATTGAAGTAGTTCGTTATCTATCGGATAAGTTGTTGTTATGAAGCTAGTACGAGAAGCATTTTTTTATAATTGCCTTGCTCTAGTCCGGGACTTTGTCCTCATTTATTTCTTGCGACCCTTGAATATAATATTAAAAACTTCCACAACGTGAACTCACACACATTGATTTTATAAAAATCCCTTCTCTGTTCCTCTAGAATATACAAAATCTGCTTATACTGTTCTCACTTCTGGAGTAGGCCTCTTCTCTTCGAGAGGGAGTGGGCTTATAATCTACCACGCGGGCCCAGTGCAGGTTGGTAGATGTCACATGTCTTCGAAGTTTGGTTCTAGGATATGCCGGTTTTCTCACGATGTTTTCCTTCACCATTTTGAGAGTAGTGGTGATGAAATTATTTTCACAAAGTAAAGCACTTGCCTGGGTTCAAAGTAGGGTTTCTCATCGAGAAGTCTCGAAGCGGGAATTCCCGGGAAATTTGGCCTTAGTCGAGACGGGAAGTAAAGGGTTGAGTACCCGGCAAGTCGAGAAATTAAAAAAATCTAAAAGTATACCAATTTGACGTCAATTCCTGTGTTACTTATAACAAAAATTATATCCTCTATATCCTCTCCCCTTTTACATCCTTTTACTACCCAATAAGGCACCCATCACCTCGTGACCTCTCTGTTTATTTAGTTCAGTCAGTCACTCGCAAACATTTGACCGCGTAGCTTGTGTCGGTGCGCCTATCTAGAGTCGCCGGAGACTTGTGTTCCAAATATCAGCCTTCTCAATAAACGTAAGTACCTAATATTATATTTCTTGATTACATAACTTATAATGGTATAAGTAGCAAATAAATATGAATATCCCTATTGTCGTGAAATTGTGCACTCGCCGAACCATCTTATTTTAGTTTTTTTTTATGTTCATGTTTACTAGTGCAGTTTGTTTTTTGATTTATGTTAATACCTAAAACGGAGTTTATTTTAATAATATCTTTTAATACAAATTCATATTAGATCCAATGCCCGACATTTTAGTAAACAAGCTCTCACTTTTATGACTCAATAGGTACGTATTTTACCTAGAAATGAATCAGCGTTCCGCGCATGTTATTTTTAATACTATTTTTACCTGGTATCATAAACAACATGTTGTATTTTTTAAAGGTACTAGTATGGAGAAGTCGAAAGTGTGGAAGTATTTTTCGAAGAATATTGAAGATTCGTTGACGACACAATGCCTAAAATGCACGAAACAGCTCTCTATAAAAGGCTCAAACACAAGCGGATTGATAAAACACCTAGAGGTTGTGCACAAGATTTCGGTAAAGACACAAGCTGGAGCAGAAGAACCAACTCCGTTTTCTTCCGGTTCAGCCATCCATACGGAAGATGACCAGTGATTGATATTTTGTTAATTTTAAAGATTTTACTTATATTTTATTCTAGTTTTAAAACTCTGTGATTATAAAGGAAATTAAGAAGGCATATTTTTTAGTTAATTGACGAAGACTGATTAAAATGAACATATTGTTGGTTACGAAAACGTGTATTTTATTTTAAAACCTTTTTCATACATTTTTATTGAGGTTAATCAAATTACCGAATTCTCGGGAATTCCTGGGAAGTGGTGCTTAAGAAGTCCCGGTATCCAGAAACAAAAAAAAGTCGGGAAATGAGAAACCCTAGTTCAAACCCATGATCAGCCTATAATGTTCCCGCTGCTGGGACACAGACCTCCTCTCTGTGAGGGGAGTGGGCCGTAATCCACCACGCGGGCCCAGCGCGGGTTGGTAGATGTCACATGTCTTCGAATTTTTGGTTCTAGGACATGCCGGTTTCTTCACGATGTTTTCACCGTTTTTAAGAGGATTGGTGATGAAATTATTTACACAAAGTAAAGCACTTGCCTGGGTTCGAACCCACGAACCTATAGCTCGTAAGTCGGGCCATTACCACTGGATCACCACTGCTTTACAATATAAATGATGAACATTATCTCCTTTTCAGGTTGCAATTTCCTGTATTTTTGGCTGTGCAGTGTCTGTTAGCCTGTCAATAATACCTATAGAAGGCTGCATAATAGGCTTTACGCTAAGCCGCTGGTCCCGGCTGTCATTCGTGGATCTTTGACAGGCGTTAGTCAGAAGCCCGAAAGTCTGACAACCAAATCGAAAAAAATATTTTCATATTATGAAGATATTTTTTGAGCATCTTGTATGTATTTAAGTAGTCTTTATAAGTAAGTATAAAATAATATTTTTTTATGATTTATTGATTTAAGTAAAATTTAACTTCATTATATTAATTTAAAATTCAAAGTGGTTGCGTGACCGACTGACCACGGTTCCCCGGACGTACACTTAGGTATCGCTCGTAAAGCCTATTATCATCATCTGGCTAGCCTTTTTCCAACTTAGTTGGGATCAGCTTCCAGTTTAATCGGATGCAGCTGAATACCAGTATTTTACATGGAGCGACTGACTATCTGACCTCCACAACCCAGTTACTGGGTAATACGATACCCGTTGGTTGTCAGACTTTCGTAAATATATTATATTTACATATCGAGCCAAATCGTACGCAAACATGAATACATCAAAACAAACAGAAAAGTATTTCTGTTATATGAGTGCCCACAATATTTAAGATCGTTTTAGACTTATCGGTACCAATATTGGCCCAACTTTCGATTAGGAATATGAGAGTTTTCCGTACCGTAAAATCCTACGCCTTCTTGTACAGTCAACAGCAAAAGTAGATGATGAAAATCAGAAATTCAATACTAATGAACGGAGTTCGCGTCAGAACTGTGTGGCGTCTAAGTGATTCAAAAGTATGTGATTGTAAATTATACCAAACATTTACTACTAGTACAGTTGCCATATATTCGTGATCAGTTTTGACTCCAAAAGTTATAAACTCAATTCATCATCTACTTTTGCTGTTGACTGTACGTGCACTCGATATATTCTTTAATACAACGTGTAGCAGGATGAAATCAACTCCTAATAGTAGTTTGTTTAGTTTAGTTGTTGTTTAGTTGATGTCAGACATTTTTGGTCAAAATGATATACCTCATTCTTGAAAATCGATAGAATTATCGTCGTAGCAAGATTATCATGGCATAAGCATGGTTAAGGGAAAAGAATTTCTACTCGGTAAACGATATATTTAATAAGACATTTAAAAATAATTAACAATTATAATAATTTAATTAACACTTGACATTTCTCTAATAATAATAATAATGCTATCCAATTGTAATTTTAATAGAATCATAACTTATTATTTATTCATTTTTTTTATCGATTTCTTATATGATTAACTAAAAACATAAATATTTGCATGTCACAGTAATATGACTAAGTGTTAAGGATCCATAATAATAATATTATAATATATGTTAAGACCAATATTGTACCAACACTTATCGCAAATAAATTGATTTGATTTGATTTGATTTGATCAATATTAGTTTAAAAAAGAAATGAGCCAACTAGGCAAAAAGGTACCTATTTAATTTGCAGTAAGGAGCAGTATTCTTAAATTCTGTTAAAACTTGCACTCTCACCCAACAACAGTGCATTATGTAGGTCCATAGTTTCCTAAATTAATAGAAAATTCACCACGAACATTTTGTTGGGACCATACATTATGAAAAAAGGCAAGTTATATTGTCGCCAGACGAGTAATAAGTCTCAAGCGAGGGTGTAGTCACAAAAAGAATGCACCTCTGAATAAGGAGTGGCGACGTAACGTGGGGCGCTTTCTGGACAATTGAAACGTTTTCCAAGCGGACAGGGGCAACACGCCTCCCCGTAGACACCCGCATATATGCGAGGCACTGTATTTGACCTACATTTAATGGCAGGCCATAACGGTTATTAGTGATGCTTTGAACAAAAAAAACAACCGACTTCAAAAAAAAAACACTACAAAGTGAAAAATAACTTTAATTTCGGAAGTCGGTGTCGTTGCTTCTGCATTTTCGTTTTTTGACACCGACTTTCGAAATTAAAGTTGTTTTTCACTTTGTAGTGTTTTTTTTGAAGTCTGTTGTTATTTTTTGTAAAAAAGTTTTTTTTTTTCACTTTTTAGTTGAACCTACCCCACACAAATTCAATTAACACTAGTGCATTGAAGACACGACTCGAAGAATCATCAAAATTCACATAAAAATGCCGGAGATGCAGTACATTTTTGCATATAACTTCGTACTTAAGAATAATTACCTAATGTATTATATACTAAAACCTTCCTAAAAGTATGTAGATCACACTCATGAAAGAATTATCAAAATCGGTTCAGTAGTTTTTCAGATAATCGCGGACATACAAACATACATACATACATTCATACGGGTCGAATACAGAACCTCCTTTTTTAAAGTCGGTTAATAAAGCTTAAGTAAGTGCACGAGCAAACAACCTGGGACACGGTCAAAGTAGGTTTCATATTAATTATTTTTTTTACCTTAAATGCCAAGTTGGTCTAGTGGTCGCAAGCGCCACTGCTGAACATGAGGTCCTGGGTTCGTTTACCAAGTCGGACAAAGTGTTCTTGGGTTCTTCCATCAACAATTTCTCGGTAGCAGCCCGGAGTCCAGATTTGTGCCTGGTTGATGGCATAAGGCTCGCCCCTTATTTATTACATGGGGCTTAAATATAACTGGTGAAATGAGGTATTACCCCTCTACCTAACCCTTCTGCGATTAGAGGCGCAATGTTATGTTATTTTCTTACCTAGTCTCACTGAGGCAGCGGCAAGCATCATGTTAGTACCTAATAATCTAACACAGATTTTGTATATGGTTCCACAGACAGTCCCAAACTCGCTTTGCAAGCTAATTTGTAATTTACACTTGGCACACCGCATCTCTGTAATTTGACTCAAGAGAAACATGTGTGGCACTCATTTGAATATTATCATTGTCTTAATATACAAAGACATCGCCACAAATAACGTTCTGATGACATTAAAGGCATGTTCACCACCTTAAAATAAACGATCTCGCAAAGCTGCAGGCTTTAAAATATAACCTGACCGCGCATAAATTAAATACAAACCATTATTTTGGATACAATTAAAGCATCATGTTCAGCATAATATTTTTGTTGAAACTAAGTGTACGAGTACATATTCGTTTTATTGTATTTAAAAAATAACATTGGGTTAAAAATCCGAGAGAACGCTGAAAAATAAAAGACTGACCGCGATATTATTTCCTTTTCGCCTATTAGCGTTTTTTCGTGGTTTTTTCTGACTTTTTTACTTTGCTCGGCTCCTAAAGGTCGTAGCGCAATGTTAAAAAGCCTATAACCTTCCTCAAGATTTGGGCTATTAAATGCAAAAAGAGAAAGAACTTTATGTCAGTTACGTGACTGTACAGTCAACAAAACAGATAAGTAGGTATGCAGGAACGTCGGATATAGTTGAAGTTTAGTAAGAAACCGATATTGTCGACTGAAATTTAATTTGATGAAAGAGCTGCTTTTCTATTAATAAAATTAAATTTTATTCGAAAACATCCACCGGTTTCGTACTGAACTTTAACTGTATCCGACGAGCCTGCATACTTATCTCTTTTGTTGACTATACATTCATGGATCATAAATAAAAAGAAATAAGAGATTATTAAGATATAAAGATTATTTTAAAGGACATTGCATGGTTTATTTAACATTTCATTTGGATGAGTCTGTTTTTGGCGCACATACTGCATTATCTGCCCGGCGTATTTACTACAAAATGTTGCATGGATATCATTATTAAATTAAGGCTATTTTTCATACCATTCTAAAACAGATTTTCCTTGGCAGGCTGCATACGGGTAATGTAATTTGCGGGCATTTTGATTTTGCTTACCATTATTTTTAGCTAAGGAGAAATACGTAACCGTTAGTGCAAAAATGTACCATAGAATAGATTGTTTATACCTAACGACAAGGAGGTTCACCTGGTGGTCGCAGAATAATAATAAAAACCCCACTACCGTATCTCTACGTTGACGTCGCGTGGTGGGGGCTTGCGCGCTCTGAACTCTAGGCCTGTGCCGGTAGAGTTTACCTTGCCGGAACAGGTTTAGGGTGAGGAGCCAGACCAAGAAAGATACAGAAATCCGCAGGGCAGCATGTGGCGAACTGTTGGGCAGTAGCGACCACACGGACCCTATCTCCCGGGAGTAGTCTTGTTGCTCACCTCTGGCTTGTGTTAATTGTGTGTGTTGTGAAAACTGAACACAACAGGAACAGAGCTCCCACCTCTTTCTTGCCTTGATTGGCCGGCTTGAGTGGAGATTCGCCAGAGCAAACCAGCTCGGGGGCAGGAAGTATTCCAATAAGTGCTCGTAGAGTTCTTGATCATCTTCCGGACTTTGGGATTGTTCTGAAAGCCGTGGAATACCTTTCCACTCCTCAAGCACCTCAGTACATGTTGCGTCCTTGTCGCGACGTCACTATGTGCTATCAACCATTTTCGGGGGGCCATAATTGAGTGTACAAGTCACCCCCTGCCATTTATTATAAAACATTGATCAGGCACGGGCCGTAGTTATTCCATAGTTGTATTTTTCCATATGCTGAAATAGTCCTACACCAACTGGGGGTTATCCTTGGACCTGGGTGCACTTGCACAGTGCATAAAGGGGTTAATCGTCGGTTGGTGCCGCATTTCATTAAAATTTCCTAAGGGGCCTCTGCGAGTTGGCTTTGGCCCCTCGTACGCCGCTCGCGTCGCCGTCGCTCGGACCCGAAATATGCAAAAACATAAAAGTAAATAATAATAGAAGCATCATTAGACGAGCCAATGATATGTAACATAGGTACCTGTATTCTTTTTGGAAGGCCGTTTTTATTCTTTGAGTAAAGGCCGCGTTTATACTCGAATCCACGCCTAGACTGATAAACTCAATTCCTCGAAATGCACTTCTCAGATGAGGTTGTCTGGTCATCCGATTTGCGACCGTAGAAAGAAAATAATCAGGAAATGCAGCCGTTTCCTCGCAGTCTCGACTTAATCCTTTTGTGACAAGTATTTTTCATTCAAGACCTTTCCTTGCTCTCTGTGAACCACCTTCTTGGATTATGTTTAAATATTATTGCTTCATACAGATCAAATGTAAATGAGTGCGCATATTTTTGCATTTTAGATCAATCTCCACATGCAAATAATAGCTTTAATTTACATCCGCTAATCGCAGGACTGGGACAATCTGTTTTAATACGGCTCTGTTATTTACGCGTCGCGTCATCGTCATTGGCAGCCCTGTTCCCTCACTGCTGGGTTCTCTCCTGAGACGGCCTCCCTTTTGTTTCATGTTTCCCCGTTCTGTGATAACCATAACAGAATTCTTACAATTTTTGTTTTATTTTATATTGAAGGTATTATTAAAAATGTATCGTGAGAGACATGACGACGAAAGGGAGGCCCCATTCGTCATCATGTCTCTCGCGATACATTTTTAATAAATAAAGACAATATGTACAGTTAAATTAATTGCCATTTTCGCCGGTTCGTACCTACTTGTTAAAAAAACATTTCGTTTTACAGCTGCTTTACTTTAATGTGTATTATGCTGTGTTTGAATAAGACATCAAATTAAGTTTCATATACGGATCCTAACATTTTTCAACATGAACCGATTTATGTAAAATTATGTTGTCGGTAAAAAGACTGAAACGCTCCCGGTTTCAGTCTTTTTACCGACAACATAATTTTGTTCGATCTGCTACGTTCGCTCGTCGTGTTCGTATTTTATTATGTAGGTACGGTTCATTAAATTGCATATGATGCGATGCTTTATAAAAATTTGGTATTTATATTTTTGGGTGTGCGTACCTTAACAGGCACACATGAAATTATATTTTTTTCTGACAGTTCATGACACGTAACAAAACATTTCAGTTGCGCAAACCGGCAATGGGTAATCCACTTTGACTTTTTTGGTTTCAGAAGCTAACATATATTTTGAATTTTTGATTAATTCAAAGAACTAATAATAATAATTTATTAGGGCAGCTGGATCAAGGGCTTGATTCAGAAAGCAGTACTTCTGGACACGGCTCGCATTGTCAGGAGGTTCCTCTCTCTGGAGCCCTGACTGCCGGTAGCTTGGACCCTGTTCCCGATACCGGTGGGCTACTATTTTTTTTTATATTTTTTAACAGTTTTTAATATTCTAATATTTAAAAATATAATTTATATGGTATTTAATTGAATAAAGATAATAATTTATTAATTAATTTAATTTAAAATAAGCAATTAAGAATATAAATGCTATAAAAATACAACACGAAACGACTGTCCTGCTTTATTATTATTGGTAAAACACAGTTATTGAGGGACAACCGATCTGATTGCAACAGCGACAGTACCTTGTAATGAAGCACAGAATTACCATTCACTGAACTATTAAATGTTCTCTGAACATTATCGATGTTAATTTAGTAATAACGTAAAGGAAATACATTAACATTTATATTAAAAGAGTGACAAATGTTTATTATATTAATTAAAGCTTTATGTTGATAATAAAAGTCCATAATTAAGGTTATTGCTATGTGGGTACAGTAGCTTCTGCCCGCGACTTCGTCCGCGTGAAATTTCACCCTCCCCCCATTCACCCTCTTAGGGGTGGAATTTCGAAAAACCCTTTCTTAGTGGATACCTACTCTTCACAAAGAACACACCCTCCAAATTTCATCTCTCTAGGACCAGTGGTTTAGGCTGTGCGTTGATATATCAGTCAGTCAGGACTTTGAATTTTATACATACATATATACAGGAAGATTTTTTTATCACCATCAAAATTTTTACTGGGTGTTCTACCCATGAATACGAACAACTTTCACTATGGGACCAACTCTGAAATCACGAAAAAAAATCAGCTGTTTAATACAAAAATACAATACCTACTTGACCAAAATGTATTAGTTAACAATACCTACCTACACTGGTACAGGGATCTTTTGGTGATCGGACTGGGGGGCGATGTTGGTAACTATTTGTGCAAATAATAGTTTGTGAAATACAATAAAAAACAAGATGGTGGCATTAGTTTCCATTTTGGCCACGCGCCAAATTAACCTCGCAGCGCTACACTGAAAATTATAACCATTGATTGACGTAATTTTATTTTTTACTCTCCTTAACGTATCATTGGCAAACAGTTCAAGTATGTTTTGAGTTTTTTACTTTTTCAGATTAATGACTGGAAACACTGGTCTAATTGTTACATAGCACACCATCACCGACCACTAGAGGTTTACGCAAATCTTTTTTCAGGTACACACGACACAGTAGTAATTGTAAATAACATAGTAATTAGTATCTTAATAAAATATACTTACAAACAACAACAAAGAAACAAAACGAAGATTAATATTGATACTAAGTGTACTACTCAATGACATCGAAAAACAACAAAATGCTAACACAAACTAATTTGATATCATAATTATTATTGTTGCTAACAAAAGGTTGGCAGTAGTCGTCGGTCCCGAGACGTTCTCAGTTGCAAATTCTATTTGTTTCGAGCTCGAAAGGTTTGTTAATGGGAGTCATTAATTTAACGTCGCCAATCCGACGCTCCCGGCGGTTGGCGAAATTTCTTATTCGCGACCCTTCAAATGCAGGCAATTTAAGAATTGTATTATAAAATGCTTTATGCATAAAGTCGTTATGTCATTGAGGAAATCTCTGCTAATGGTATATAGGTAAAGCAATATACTGTGTGTAAGAGACTTCGATGCGCAATTTGTTACCAAGAATTCAGTACATAATTATTCAAGACCGGAAGAAGAGACATGTTTACTGTGTACATGTTTACTGTGTATGTATTGCACTTTTGCATGAACCAGATGATATTTTTTTGCTATTACTTCTAAGTAATAGCAATTGAATGCTGTGCTCTAGCACAGCATTCAAGAAATATTTTACTGATGCCCCTTACAAAGCTATATAATTGATTCCTCGAAGACGCGATGCGGCTTGCTGAAATGTAATTTTTAGACCGGATTGCTTGCAAACAGATGAGATCACAGTATATAATCGCATAAGCAGGATGGTTCCGCTCCCAATGCCTTGAGCACTTTTTCTGATTTGCGACATTTCTTATTCCCAAGCCTTTGCATTATTCTTTTTAATTCATTTAACAACGGTATGGACAGTGCGCGCAAGGTGATTGGTGACATACGTTTGTTAATTTAAAAAAAAAAAAACATTTCTTTGGGAAATGCAGGCAATATAATAATTTTATTAGCTTTACAGATAACATCGTTGTGTCTTCCAAGAAATCTCTACTTAAACATTTTTGACTGAATAGCGACATGTCCCTGCTCCCACGATTATTATTTTACGACTTGACAAAACATCCGGATTATTATTATAAGTAAACAGTGCACAATGCTTCGAATTTATTTATTTAATTAAAACGGTTTGAAACCTATTACAGAAATTAAATACACACACAAAAGAAACACATAAAAGATTAAATTTTGCACGACGGAGAACTTGGGGAAGATCATTAACCATGATTAAAATTAATAAAGGCCCTAAAGTTGAGCCCTGACTTACGCTGTTAGCAACATTTCTTATTCGCAACCCTTCAAATGCAGGCAATTTAGAAATTATACTAGAAAATGTTTTACGAATATTCAGCCTATAATGTTCCCACTGCTGGGACACAGGCCTCCTCTCTGTGAGAGGGAGTGGGCCGTAATCTACCACGCGGGCCCAGTGTGGGTTGGTAGATGTCACATATCTTTGAATTTTTGGTTCTAGGACACGTCGGTTTCCTCACGATGTTTTCCTTCACCGTTTTGAGAGAAGTGGTGATGATATAATTTACTCAAAGTAAAGCGCCTGACTGGTTTCGGACCTACAACTTACCACTCGTAAGTCGCGACCGTGACCACTGGGCCACCACTGCTCTCCAACCGACCGACCTTTAGTTATGCAAAATATATGCAATTGCGATACTTGATTTGAATAGAAACAAATTGTATTCAATTTGGGCGTCAGTGGCGAGTGAAATACTACGCGAGAACAATTGATGCCATTCACATAGACAGACGGCCGGATTACTGATTCCTATGATTCACAACTCACACCACGTATGCACAACCACAAGTTACGCAATTGCAAATATTTTATTGTTCCAGGAACTTCAGTGGCTTCAGAAAAATCATATCGGATGAGTCAATCATTTTGTGGAGTATAAGATTTATTTCTCATACTTTGTTCTTTCTTATCAGTACTAGAATTGGCATAACTGCACCCTGTTCAAATGGCGCGTTATGCTCGTAGCAAAAGCGTAGCAAAAACGTAGCGCGTAGCGAGATGCTACAACATGAGTCGTAGCATCTCGCTCGTTTGTGCGTCTTACTTTTGTCCACAGGGTACTCGTATGTACGTTTGTATACCTTGCTAACCGTTGCAGTAATGCAATACTTACTTGTTGTAAGTCCTTGTTCTATGCAATTTGGGTGTATTAACTGCGCGTCAAGTCAATCTAGACGTGTGAAACTTTTGCTCATTTACATACCTGAGCTTAAGTTACGTAGCACTCGCGGTTGTTATTATTTTCTCGCAGCAGTTTTAATTGTCTCTTAAATCGAGCTCGTGACTACTAAGTCAACTTTTCCCTATTTATCATAGTTTTAATTTCCATCTGCAATTTCATTTTCACATGGAAACTGAAGCTATGTTAAATAGAGAAAAGTTGACAAAGTCAGTTATTTCAATAACTTGCTACAGTTTATTAAAAAGTCCTGTAACAAACCGAACTGTAGAAATGTGAGGGCACCGGAGGCATTACTTGTCGTGATGTCATGTCAGCGATGTCATCGGTGTTTGCGGCTGTTAATTGAAATGCCTCTCTAAACCAGACTTGGTCTGGTTGTGGCAATATTCGTCACACATACTCGTGCTCGCTACAAATTTCGCCGACGAATTTGACAGTGCAACTGGTTCTCCGAATGAATAATTTATACCGTGGCGCAAGTAATTAATACTGCTGTTTTTGTTATGGGTTAATACCTGAAATAAACTATAATAATAATTAATGTATGGGTACGCTTAGACATTTTGAAAAAAAAACTAAAAATAGTTATGAACTTGTCCTTACATCTTCTTAAACGCATCGTCTCCCCGACTGTTTTTTCCGTTAGAGAATTTAGATATAGAGAAATTACTCAAACACATAAACTCACGCCTTCTTCCCACTGGGGTATGCAGAAACCACAGAACAACCCTTACATACCTACTCATTTTGCTTCATTTAGGTACATTTATACCTACATCTGTAATTTTTTATCTACAATACTTTTGTCTTAAAACTTAAGACGAAAGTTAATATTAGTTATTTCCGAGGTACCTACTTAAAAAGTTCTGTAATAAACCCAAAGCACTGTAAAAAGGTTATAACTAAAGTTTAAATAAAATAAAAAATAAATAAAAAAGAACGGATATATTAAATAAAAAAATTATAAACTGCACTTTTTTTTTAAAAAGACAATCATCTGCTTAGCCTTTTCCCAACTATGTTGGGGTCGGCTTCCAGTCTAACCGGATGCAGCTGAGTACCAGTATTTTACATGGAGCGACTGCCTATCTGACCTCCACAACCCATTTACTCGGTAATCGAAACCCCTTGGTAAGGCTGGTTGTCAAACTTTCGGGCTTCTGACGACCCGTAACGACCGCCAAAGATCCACGAATGACAGCCAGGACCAATGGCTTAGCGTACTTTCCGAGGCACGGAGGGGTCTTGGTATGTAAAGATGGTCACCCATCCACGGACCAACGGCGGCAAGCGTAGCTTAACCTGATCGACCCGTGCGGCTGTTATTACTTAGCCATAAGCCCCTCTTTTTTAATAAAGACAAGGCAATAGAAAATCAAAAACTAAGGAGGAACGTTCCAAAAAAAATACTTATAATAACAGCCAACGTTCGAAATTCAAATTGCGCAAGTACGCCTGTCGTATTAGAATGTGCATGTATCTGAATATATTTAGCGGCGCGTCCGAAATAGACGGGAAAATTGGCCGAGGGGACTCCCATCCCCTCGGCGAGACAGCCACGCACCCTACCTACTTGCGGGCAGCGGAGACAGGCGCTAATCAGCAGCTTCCTGAAACAGCATTCTAAATAACACAGAGACACTCCGACATTATTTAATGACAATTTATTACATGGCCAACCCCGCCATCCCACATATTTATTTATTTACATTTACGCAACACTAGGGCTGTGACACAACGCAATAAATGCAGAGCGTCGAATGTTTATTACCCATACATCTAGCGGTCAAGTATTCGCTGTCAGCTCGAGTCGAAAGATATTGAACGCTTGAATGAAAACTTGCAGTTTTAAAATGAATTCTGAAGAATAGTTGCTGACCGCAACAGATGTGTGACTGATTATTTCGTGGAAGAGATATTTTACAGCGGATTTAAAAATATAGAAGATGAATATATAAATATTTTGTATGGAATTTGCTTCTTTTTGTAGCTGTACCTGAAGGAAGCGCTGTGTAATAATTACTTGAACTATACTCGATCAACAACACGCGAGTATTATAATTAAACATCCCACAAAACATGTGGGAGGCCAATATTCAGCGCTCATTAAACTGCCTGGCATATCAAAGTGTCAAAAATATTTGTAAAAGTCATGCGAAATGTAGGTATAATTTTCTGAAAATTTAGGCTCCTCGTATTGCGTTATAATAACGTTTGTCTGCGTCACCCAAAATTCACGAAACTGCACGACTTGTTAATATGGCTGATGATATTATACTTGCTTCGTTATTTACAATTTACTCCGTCCGTAGCTGACCCCGGGGCATGTCCAATACGTAGATACCTACAGGTTCCTAATCTGATAACGGCTCGCCACTACCGGTGCGCGGTGACGCCGCCCGACCAACGCGACCTAGACAATTTTAACTCCTAAATTTTTATTTTTTGTCTGTATTTATCCATGTTGAAGCGCTTTCCGTAAAACCTGGGTAGGGTTTATTGTGGTTTTCACTATTTCGTTACGTCAATGTGCTTTGATTACCGTCCCGGGAGTGCATTAACGTATTTTTTTATTAGGGCTCTGCACCAAAATGTTTAAAACAGACCAGCGGAGTTGCGCGCGGAAGCCAACGTTGTTAATGGGCTACCTGATACACTATTCAACCTTTTGCTTATCCTGGTTTGTATTATAATTTGATATGCGCTGTTTGCAAATTAATTGGGAAATACAATTCCATGTTGCTAAGGCATTTCACAATATTCGGCTTCATTAAATTTCAGGTTAAGGCTTAGGCCAGTTGTAAAAATTAGAGGCGTATAGAACAAAAGCATTATGTACCTTAGGGTTTTTTTTTCAGTGGCACACGGTTTATACGCTGTTTTAGATGAGGTACTATGAGAAAAAGACACTCGGCACGGTTTAATGTAGTGATAAGAATCTACGGCTTCTCACACCAATAAATTATATGAGCACATACAAGATTTATTAAAATAATTATTTGTGAAGCGACTCGGCTCGGTCACGGCCGCTTCATCGCGATAATCCCAGGACACTACTAAATTATTCACAGACAAGAAGCGCCATTTTAAAACGCCATTCGAAGCTTAACCGGCGCATTGTGCACAATGGTGGAAAGAATTTAATGGAATTTCAAAATCCGTGTTGAACCAATATGCAGGATCCTCGTTAAAATAACGTAAATCCCATATTTGTGGAGAACGTGAGAAGAAAAAAAAGTTTAATGCAGGTTACACGAAGGCCAATTTTTACTTTTTTTGTATTTTCACGCGTTTGTGGTAGCGATTTAGGAGCCGAGCGCATTTTGTAAAACATCGTATGTACTATACTACGTGCCCGACTGTTACTCGTTCTTTATCGCGTGCAAGGTTAAAGGTACAGCCAACAACTCTGCCTGCGGTACTAATCAGTATCAGACTAATCGACGCGCTGCTGGCTGCCAATCAGCCCGCATCTCTGCCTCCATAGGATGGCTATTATTTTTGGCAATACAACAATATTTTGTGGCATTTATCATATTCTTATTTTATAAATAGATAGCAAAAAATGTGCATGCTGAAAATATAAACTTGGCATTCGAATTTAAGTCTTCACTCGGGAAGTAGAATAAAATAAATATGGTCGCAATTAACCTGAATTTGGGTAGCGAACATAAAATTGATATAAACGAAATAATGCATTTAAAAACGGAGCCTAATACTCGACTGGTCTAATAATAAAGCTGACGGCAAAACTGTTAGTACAGCCGTAAATCTTTAATAGTGAGGAGGCTATAGGTAGGAAATTACTGGTTTAACTCAGGTTCGCAAAATGGATTGCTATAATAAAGTTGGAATTTCGCAAGCGTCCATCAAAAGTGAAAACGAATGGCCACCATAAGAAGGCTGACCATTTATCACGTTTATCTAGATTTCGCACCGGACCGCATCATTTACCGCACAGAAAATCTATAGCCGGCACATTTCAAACACGATTAATCGATAGGTGTCCTACAAGCATTTTGTTATTACGACGTGTAGCTCACACTAGACTAAATTATTACACTTTATTTTATTAATGACAAAGGGCTGGGAAATTGTAAAAACAGTGTACCAAACTATGCAGTAACTCGGTGCAGTGTTGGTCATTCTCGGTTGGCCGCGTCGGCGCTCATAAGTTCTGCCCACCCGTAACCAACTAAATTCGTGAGGGAAATATTAATATGTGTTTAACTCCACACAAAAAAGTAGTACCCATATAAAAATGCCTTAAAAGCCTTTATAAAAGGGTGATAAACTTTTATGAGCCTAAAGAAGTCTTTAAAATATTCAAATATGTTTTAACAACCAAAGGACTGCATGCATATTACAGATTTGGGTAGATAACCCTTATGATCGAGTCATGGCGCCAGTAGCTTCGTGAATATTATTGAGAAACTTATTAAGAAAATCAATGTCCAAACCCAGTATGAATATTTGAAATATTAATCCACCGTCAAAACGCTGTAGATATTATAATATCTACTATAGTATAGCGGCGACCTTTGCGATAATGACTTACCTGAGATACGAATCCAATGCGGCCTACGGCAGCGGGCCGCCCGTCTTCCACGACGCAAACTAATTCCGAATTCAGCGTGCGTATACTTTTGATGTGTAGAAAAAGTGTTGGTCTAGCCACATAAACCTGGTAGCACTTTGGTTGAGCTTTCCGTAGCCGCACCACAATGAATTATAGCATAATTTGTTCTGGTTGGCTCCCACACAATAAGGATACAACACGAGGTGAGAACCGTGAGATGTGTACCGTATGTAGAATGGGAATTGATGAGAAGATATTTGTCGCGTTTCGGGGTCGTGTCACTTGTTGGATCGCTGTACAACAATAAGTTACAAATACGAACATTAATAACTTTATATTGAGATTTTCCATGATTTTAAAAGTAGTATTTTATTTTCTCAATCTAAACTCATTACTGCATTAACAGTTATAACTGTACCTACGGCGTCAAATTCGTTTCTTAAAATACTTGATTTATTTATAATATACCTAACCATTTATAAAGTTTGTCTTACAGAGCTCACTAATTGCTCTATGCAATACTAATATACAGGGTGTTCGGCAGAACGTTGAACACACGAAAATGGCAGATATGTGGGGTCGGCTGCTACCTACTCAGCACAAAAAAAAAAATACCTAGGCCCCATAGTTTTATTTTTTAATTTTTTATAGCCGATTTTACTATTTGCACCAAACAATAATTTTAGATGGATTTACCAGTCGAGACAAAAACAAAAAAGTGTTGCCAGTTTCGTCTATCCTACATAAAGTTATAGGCCTTCAAAGTTCTAAATCTCATGAATTTCGGTATTAAAAAAAAAAATAATAAAAGAAACTATGGGGCCTGGGTAAGTTTTTTTAGGCTGGATAGGTAGCAGACGACCCCATCTATTTGCCATTTTCGTGCGTTCAACGTTCTGCCGAACACCCTGTATACTAAATTAAGCATATATGTACCTAAACGTAAAGTAGGAACATAAGCCTATTAGAGAAATGCAGGCTTTAGACATGCATGCCCCAAAGGCAGAGAATTCTGTGCAGACCAAATTAATAATCCGATTAAAATGGAAACCTGTGAAAGTAAATCATTAACGCTCCAAGTCTTCGTAGACCAGCAATAAGTCTATGGCTAGAAATAGATTGAAATGTAATTCGGAACTTATTAACTCAATAAGTACTACTAAGTTATTTTCCCAGACATGTTGGGTAAAATCGATAAAGAGACGGTCCCGGCCAGATGAAGTTTCGTCTGCATCTACTGCGTGAATTTATTGTTTTAGTATTTCGCAGAAGCGTTTTGCAATGAAGTTGAGGCAAATTTGCAAGGCGGTGAGCCGGCACTACCTACGTTACATTGTAGCAACTAGACGTAGAATTTTAAAAGCAGTACGAAAAACTTTTAGAGACGTTTTGGCAAACAAGTAACTGGTAGGAGAAAGTAGGACGGCGAAGTAGCGAGGCTCTGGCGCATCTGAAGTCCCGATGCGCCGAGCACAAAGCACAACTAACTATTGTGATATCTATCTAGATATGCGCCATTTGTCTGTTATTATAGGGTGTCGTTGGTCGATTCGTTCACAAACTAGCGGTAATTGAATATGTCACGTTTGAACCTCTCACTTCTCTCTATCGCTATAGTTTCCTCGGGAATTGCATCATGTCCATTCCATGTCAATTCCTTCTGCGTTGGAACATGGAAATGAAGTCGACATATTCCGACCGAGTCTTTTATGTTATAAATTGTAATAATAAGATACACGCGTATATGTAGTCGACAATGTTAAGGTACTTACAGCCTTCGATTTGAAATACAAAACAAGTATATAAAAGTTACTTAAATAAAGTTGATGTTTATTACATTTCGCTTCCAGCGTTGTCGGGACCATAGGTGAAAGTTGCGGAAAATATTAATCGTTTTCCGTTTTCAACGTTGCTTGCAGTTTTTGTTGGAGAATTTATAGCACGATGTAACAATGTTGTTAAGTGCAAATGTATTAATTAATGACGCCACGTTCATTGATTCTAAATAGATCCTGCGAGGAGCTGCGACGTGTAGACAGCGTGGGTGTTTAATTATACTCCTATAAATTCTGCGACGACTACAGAAACGTTTCGCTGTTAATTAGAAGCTGCAAAACACTTCAAGAAACACAATCGCATCTCATTAGAATGTTTACTCCTTTTCTACATTTTGATTATTCAGCAAAACGATAAAATACGAAAACCACAGACTATTTCACTTACGAAGTTTACCAGCCGATCGTAGTTATTTTGTTCAAAATAAAAACACGCTACGTGTTCCCAATCGATCACGTAGGTAGCTTAAACTTTCAGTCTGAGTGGAGGAATGTTTCGTTTTTCGGTCAGTCCAGGGCAGAAAATTAAACTAACGTTTGTGGGTGTCGGTTACAAAAACGTGTTCGTGTATCATGACACTTCACTGAACACGGGTTCATTTTCAAACGTACCTAAATAGTTTAGAAGCCTATATTCGGAGAAATTTACACAAATAAAATTTAGTGGGTACATTCCTTTAGTTCTTACATTCGGGTACAATCAGCTTTCAATAGGTGCACTCGCTAAAATACCTAGAAATCATTGACGTGATTAATACGACAATGCGCGAAATATATTATAAATAAAATTCTGCGCTAATTTATTATTCTCGTATACAGGTTGTTTAAAAAGTTATTACTAAGTTTTGAAGGTTAGCCTAACGCGACATTGCTTCCCTCATAATAAATTAACACTCGCTGAATATAAAAGTAACTTTTCCAAACGGATTAACAGGATATTGAATATTTCAAGAGATTGTCAGATTCGGTGTACCCACGCGTGCAGGTAAACGTAACATGGGAACCTACCTACCATTATAAATATAACTGTGGAATTTGAATACATCCTGCCCGGAAAGGGTGAGTCCTATCTACTGAAAGGTAGATAAAGTATTGGTTATGTATGTAGATTACGACATAATCGGAGATCAATGTTCTGTGAAGTTACGCAGAACATTTGTGATCTCCGATTGTACACAGATTTATAATAACATTTTTATTGTAATTTTTTACGCAACCTAAGAAGTGGCGTTAAAAATGTCAAACATAGTGTCAGGCTGTAGGTAAAGCAGGGGGTAAAATGTTGGTGGACAATAAAGGGTATGTCACACGTCAGCTTTAATAGTTGCAACACTGTTGCAGCGGTGACGTGCCAGGTAATTGATGTCTCCGTCTTGCCACCCGCCAGCCGCCACCGCGCCACGACTGCGTCTGCACAAGTAAATAAAAAAATATTTTTGATATTTCTCCGTAATCCTTTTAAGATTTGCCGAGTGACTGGTTACGGTAATAGCCGTGCGAAAGCGTTGTAATCAATCATCGATGACTATCGACTAGAGGGGAGGCCAAAGTCGTTTTGCCATTACTGAAAAATGAGGAAAATACACGCCCTCGGGACGATAATGTTCACTGAAGTCAACAAGACGCAGCGATAGCTCAGTTAATAACCACGGGGTAACGATCTTGCAAATTGGAAGTGAATTAAATATTAATTAAATATCAACTGCGGCTGGCTGAGCATGAATTGTATTCATTATCCAATCAGCAGTTTTACTTTTGTTATCAATACGAAAGCCGGCGACAGCTCCGAGCCTTCAAATAAACGTACTTAGAGTTTTGGTTTCGGCTCTCTTATCTTTTGCTTAAATAAACCGTTCATTGACTCGCGGCTTCCAGATCTTCCTCGTGATAATTGTATTAACATTACGAATTTTCTTTGGCTGATTTAAGTAAACAGAATACTGAATGAATAATTCAAACGCTCGGCTGTAACACAATCATGTAGGGTGTTAGTGCATTCAAAATTATTACATTAGAATAAAGCGGTAAAATATACTTTTAAAATGACGCTGGTTTTACCGAGTGCATTCCGTGGCTCGAAAATGCGGGGGCCGGGCTTCGCAAGAGATAAAAGCCTTCCCGCTTCACAGGTGCCGTTTATCAGTAAACCACTTAAAGCAGCGCTCCTCGCTATTAAACTATTTTCACTCGGAAGAATACTTCTTAACAGTACTTTTTTTTAAAAGACACTGTAAAGGAGAAACTTAAGTTCTAAAATTTCAATTAAGAATACAAAGAGATTTTGAATATTGTATTAAAATATTCATAACTGCAAAGGGGGTGCTACACCGGCGTTTGTTCCCCGGAACTGTAGTAGTTTTAAGTAAATCACAAATTCAATTATGTTTGCAATGGTAGCTACCTCATTGCACGTAAAGTGGGTTTATTATCGTACTATATTTTCTTAGATTTACTGAATGTTTAAAATTACTTTGGATAATTTTTATAATTTAATCACCAATTGTTCATCACGGTCACTGCAGCGCAACGATCGAATGGCTGGGTAAGTGCTCATACACACGAACGGCATGCGTGAACTACATAGGCAACTGCAACTGTCGACGAGTGTCGACGAGTGTCGACGGCTACCATCAACGCGTGTCGGCGGCAGCCGTCGAAGCGTCGCCGCCGCCGTCGGGCGTCGACAACATGCCGCTCTGTATTTGAGCACCGTACATCGTACACGATTGGCACGTTGTCTACGGCAGCCGCCGACGTGTCGATGTTGGGCAACGACGGTTGCAGTAGCCTCGGTCGTTGAGGCGTGTCGCTCGTGTGTATGCACACTTAGAATATTGTTATTTGGGAAGTATTCAGCTAGTAAAAATCTCATATGCATATGAAACATACCGTGATATGACCAATATTTAATTAAGATTTTTTTCAACTTCATCATAACGATATTCGCATATTTCATTTACAGTCAGTACTGTAAATGCCTTGTTGCGGAACTTTCCTCCCCATTTTATTATTTTCCAGGAACCAGAACCTAGCTTGTTGCATGTCCCTCATTCCAAATCCGCGTACAGGCAGAATTCGTATCTAGTTCGTGCGAGCAGAAGTTTTAATAAACTAAGTAGTGTGTTCACTACTTACATAGTTTATTAATGATTTGGACATTTTCAATACCAGTGTTTCTCGGCTTAAGCATTTGTTGGTGAAAAGCTTTTTTACGGAAAAATAATTGTTTGTTTCTGAACGGTTTTTAGTTTGTACCTGTTAATCGATCGTGTTTCTTTTTTTGTTTCCTAATTTATGTTATAGTTATTTTGTACCGATCTTTTTTTTGTTGTCTTTTAGTGTTTATCAATGGAAACTTGTAAATGGCCATCAAATGCATATTGTTTAAGAGCGCTGTTTAAATTAGCTGTAAGTTTCCCGAATAGCATAACATATAATAAAATAAAAATAAACTAATATAATAATGAATATACACTTGTTAGGAACGAGAATATGAAAATTGCAGAATATACAAGGATTGCTGTGTTAATGAAAAAGCTGTTTTCATAAAAAGGAATTTTGTGAAACAGACGCATAGTTCAGTTTCGTAGAACTTGGTGTTAAAATTCATAGAACATTTGTGGAAAAACAATCTGAATGAATGTCATGAATTTCCGTGTGTCCCTGAGTGCTATGTATACCTGGTACTAATTATCAAGATTTCTCTTCATTAGAAAGCTATTAAAGTCCATCGGTAGAGCTGGGGTGGAACTGTAGTGTCATCCTGACAGATGCATGCTGCAACCGTTGTCTGCCGGCTTAAAACTAGTGGGTATATTCTTTACTCGGCCAAGAGCTACCAAAGAATGTCCTGACATACAACTAGGGAATATAGCAACTGTTTATTTGTTATTTAAAATTCATAATATTGTCAACACATTCTGTGACATCACTGTTATGGACTATTTTAAATTGGCTAGCTAAATTCCGAAGACGCGATGGGTATCGATATCTAAAAATTATAAATAAAAAAAAATAATTTGATGGTTTTTTTTTGTGGGGTCATCGACCGCAGTTATTGTAGTTACTAACTGCTGTCGGTGATGTGGTGGCGCGGAAGAATCAGCTAAAACAAATCTGTTTTGTATTTGTGTAAACTTTACAGACGTGATGGATATTTATATCTAAATACGATAAAACATACTAAAACAGTTTTTCTCAACTTCTACTTCAAGTAGCAACACTAGCAGCGGTCGTAGACCTCCCAAAAACATCGTCTGCGGAGTTTAGCTACCCAATTTAAAATAAGACCCTTTCTTTCAGTTTTCACCAAAGCGTGCAGCAAGCTAACAACATAATATTTAACTAACTACTTATCATTATTCTAACATATTCACCCTTGGTTACTAATCCTCGGCGCTGACTAGTAATTGGTGACTGTTAACTAAGGTGACTGTTGAGCCTCCGCCTCTAATCCGTATAAATCCCAGCGATTTGTTACGTTTTGTTCAGTAATTTCGGCAACGTTTTTTACAACTGAACCTTTGTAATGCGTCACAAAAATGTACCGTTCTTATAAAAGTTTTTGTTACGCCCGCCATTTGCACCTCCTCACGCGGCTCGTAATCCTATATTTCATTTTAATACTATTGCGACATTATTTTATGATGTCTTAAGGTATGAATGCGAGTCTTTTGACCTTTTGTTCGAGATTCTAAAGCCTTTCTATCCTTTAAGCAAGGTAAGGGCTGATTAAATTTAATTAAAGAGTGCAGTCAGTCGTACAGCCCAAAGTCCGGAGCCTGTGCCAAGTGCATGGCTGACTTGGACTTTGTTATCCAAGTCTAATTTTCGTATAATATTTTATCTCAATATTATGCTTAGCTCTCCAAACCCCGACTCATTTAAAGGCTTTATTTTGCTGACGGCAGATGTGCTTTTATTAAAGTTTCTTCCTAGACAAAAATAAATAAGCACGGAAATGATTGTGTCTCGTTTTCAGCTGCGGACGGCTCAGTTTCAGTCCTTTATTTAACACTAGAAACGGGGATTTCAGCTAGGTACAAAAAAGAGCATTGCGACAGGAACTTAGTTATAAGTTTGGGGAACATCTTTCCACGAAAGAAAGTTTGTCTAAAAGTACGCTTCCTTTATGTTGCAGAGGTAGTCTGCGAATTATTTAGGTGACGTGTAACGACTAACGAGGACACCCAGCTGTCTGTCATTGCAGTAGAAAGGGCGATAGAAACTTGTGGTCCCCGGCAGATAGGTAGGTAATGTTGCAGTCTTACCTCTCTGGAAAATAACTATTACCACAGAGTGCGAACAAATTGTGAGGAGAAAAGGAAAATATTTGTGGTTCTAGTGGCGCTCATCTCGGAAGTGGATACGATCGGGTCCGACGCGCTGTTTATATTCCTAGTTCACTTATTTGACTTACATAAGAAAAATAAACCTACAAATTGTGACAAGAATCGTACAAGGAACCTACGAGTCTGTAGCATAAATATTTTTGTTGTTACACAAACTGAACTTAGGAAGGATAGACTATACATTTTTTAATTTGGAACATGAACCCAGTATATTGTTCACAATATAATATCCTCTTGTTATGTTTTAACATATGGTACCGGTCCTTTAGAAGGCGTACGAGGGGCCGCAGCCAACTCGCAGAGGCCCCTTAGACGTTTTCAATGAAATGTTATTATTATTAACGGTTATAAATTGTTATCTATCCTATGGAGATATACTTAGTATTTTATTCTATAAGTCTGTACATTTTAAATATTTACAAAACTGAATAAAATGCAAATAATAAATCAATCATTTTATTAAATCTATGGCGGGCTCTACACCTACAATAACATTGTACAATACTTTTATTGTGCAATAATATTGAATCACCCCTTGCATTCACTCATTTTTACGATGAATTATATTGACGCAATAACATTGAAGACTCAAAAGCGCCATGATTTTCGCGTGAGCAAGACTTGTCGAATGTTCCGTGTGGATGCCTTCATAAATTAAGGCTTCCATTGCGCGATACTGGTCCTGCAATGAATAAATATGGTGCATTAAAAATAAGAATCGCTCAAACTTTTGTTCAATCATTGCGTAATCTTCAATATTACCTAACCCTTATAGACGGTCAAAAAACAAAAGCGAAAACAAAAGCTTATGGGCCATCAATGATATTGCGTCAAAATAATGGATCGTTTAAGTGGACCTTTTTCAATTATATTGCTCAATATAAATATTGCGCAAACTTATTGTAGGTGCAGGGGCCGCCTTCCATAAAAAAAAAAAATAAAAAAAAAAAGGGGCCGCCTTACTGTAAGTATTTTATGTTTGCCTCGTGGGAGGTAGCGCCGTAAGTAGGTATTTTTGTTGTTTTTCACGAAAAACAACAAAAATACCTACTTACGGCGCTACCTCGAAAATCTAAAATCCTTGAAAAGTGATGCAATTACTTTTTACGCAAAAGAAGAGTGATGGCTATAATGTGCGTGCGCTCGGAAAAAAACGACGTTTGTGCCACAACGAATTTACTCCTTTTTTAATTAACAAAATAAATGAATTAAATTTAAAACAACTTTGAGTAAACTTTGATAATATAATTCTCTATGTTTTAAAGTAAAGTCCAGTCGAAAAAAGTAAAAAAAATTGATATAAGAAACTTTGCAATTTTTTTGTATCATAATTCATTGAATCGTGTATTCCTTTTACATGATACTAGACCAAATAGTCAAAAACCATATCCCAAAATGTTAAATCCCTGTTCCACATACTTAACAAGTTACACGAAATAGAAAAACCACATTTTTTTCAATATATCACCTTAATGCTCGAACTTTTCTGAAAATATATTTCGTAAGCTGCATATAAGAGGCAATTACAATCGACTTACAAGTTTGCTGAAGTTATACACGCCTTGTTATTACGCGGCCGGAGTAACGGGCAAGGCTATTGTCTATTAACAAATAGGTATCATTTGCAACGCTCGATGCATTGCTAGCCCATATTAATTGGATCACACGATAGCATATACAGGAAGATAGATACAAAGCGATTTGTTGTAATGGAGTACAGCTCAATAAATAAATAGGTATCCGTTATCCACTAAACACCTAGCTCAATTTATTACACACATTATTTTATTGTTGGCTCTCCCATCGCAGATATTAATTTGTCAGAATTCGTTACCAGTTAAGTAGGAATGTTAAGTTCATTTGTACGTATGGTGATTGGTTTCAGGGAGGGGCCCGTGGCTAAATAATAAAAGCCGCACAGGTCGATCGATCAGGTTAAGCTACGCTTGTCGCGGTTGGTCCGTGGATGTGTGACCATCTTTTCATACCGAGACCCATCCGTGCCTCGGAAAGCACGTTAAGCCGTTGGTCCCGGCTGTCATTCGTGGATCTTTGACATTCGTTACGGGTAGTGAGAAGACCGAACGTCTGACAACCAGTCTTACCAAGGGGTATCGTATTACCCAGTAACTGGGTTGTGGAGGTCAGATATGCTGTCGCTCCATGTAAAATACTGGTATTCAGCTGCATCCGATTAGACTGGCAGCCGACCCCAACATAGTTGGGAAAAGGTTAGGCTGATGATGTGATGGATTTCAGGAATGTTTGAGAGCTTGTTGGTTTCTTCGTGATAACACATAACATCACGCGTGTTTTCACTGAAGAGTTAGGTAGAGATGTATCCACGTACTTATCGCTAGTTAAATGTCTATGTGTGTTGTATTATTTCCTTCTAAAGGTTATTTTTTATTTTGATGTTATTTATGATACATTATAATAAAACCGGCCAAGTGCGTCGGACTACGCACAATGTAGGGTTCCGTAGTTGGGGTGAATTAATCCCAAGAACAAACTTAATATTGCAGTTGAGAAACATGTTCTCCCATACCTTCCAACTGCAAATGTAACTCTACTTAGGTGTGATAGTTTTATTTTTAACATCGTTATTAGATACTTAAATACTACTGCCGTGAACTTATTCACATATCCGACAACAACCATTTAGCTGACACTGGCACAAGATTAATATTTCACAAACGAATCCCGGAATCGTTAAATGGTTTGTTTTCACACACCCACAGTATTTTTATACGGCCTATCTGATGAGATCCCACAGCATGGATAGACAAGAAAAAACATATTCTTTCCCACTTTACGTGTAGGGGTTCTAAAAAAAAAACGGGTTGCACTCCGGGAGTGCCGGCAGAAGTGAAAACTTGAATATTAACGTTGAAATAAATCAATTATTAATTGAATTAATATAACTAAGTATTTTTCACTATTTCTGCGTCACTTTTTTCATTAATCGATGCACTTTGTTCAATTTCCATTTTTTGAAACACTTTATATACACGAATTTTACGAATACACAGCAGTGTGGCTACTACACAGATGGTCGAGCCATCAGCTGTCCATCCACGTCCGCGTCCGCGTCTGCGTCCACCATCACATCACATCACATCACCATCGCCATCGCCATCACCATCGCCATCTCCATCACCATCGCCATCACCATCACCATCGCCATCACCATCACCATCGCCATCACCATCACCATCCATCCATCCATTATCGTGTCTCACTTGGTTCACTTCGGTTGGCGCCGCCGTAGAAAGAGATGGGGGGGGGGGGAATCTCTCCTGACGGTCACGTGTCCTGACGCGATGACCTGACGCGAGTTTAACATTTTTTACCCATTACAAAAAGTGTTCAACGCCGCTAAAGAAGTTTTCACTTCAAAAATGTTTGTATGATCTTATTTAACCACTTTGTCGGCGTGATTAATATGTACTCGCATAGCCATGTCAGCACAGCTTCCTAGTACTAAGAGACTTTGAGCTAAGCCGCGGATAGACAAACAGACAGACGGGCAAAGGGTTCCTGGTTGACTACGGAACCCTAAAAAAAAGGTTTAGAATGAAATACTTAATGATAGTGCAAGCATAACTTTGCTGGCAGGGGAATTGTGCACATTGGATACCTCAACACATATCAGAAGGTTCTAGTACGTCTTAGCGCACTACCTCGTCATCTGCGAACCCCCTAAAGTAGTTTGTGGACAAGCGTGATGTCGCCGTAAGAAGCAATCGAGGTACAAATGAGATTATGCACAAGTTTTGATGAGGCATTGTTCCGACGTGCTATGCTGGTGGCTTAATCTTAGATCGTTGGCTACCAGTTTAACAGAAACACCTCCACAAACTTCCACGACTCGTCATACTTTGTTGATCAATTTCAGAATTCATTCGACAGCTAAAAACCCTACAATCATGAATGGAAATGGTAAAATGTTGCTAACACGTAATTTTTCCGATTGCTGTTGATATTTTTTCGATTCGTTTATTTTTTGCTTCCGCGTTGGGCATTCTGATAGTTCAATTGCACCTGAATTTGCAAACCAATTAAAATTTTATGTATGAAACCGACTCAATTAAAATGATGTTTCCTTTCCTTTTATCCTCATGTTATCTGTGTATCGATGCAAATTCAGTAATAAAACATTTTTCTTTTATATTTTATGGTGTGGTACCTACTTATCTACTAGAAAAATAAATTGCTACTAAATATATGCTTGGCAAAATAATACGCTGTCCCTTGGCTTAGAAGACTTTCGTAAACAAAGTTATTGTGATATCAAGAAAGAACTTTAATTTTTGTAAACTTAATAATGTCTATTAAGTTTACAAAAATTAAAGTTGTGTAGCTGTCAAGAATTAACTTAAATAGTCTTATTTTCAAGTAGGTACAGCAGCTTTACCCTAACATAATTACTCACAAAAATATTTTAAATGTAAACCCTAATGACATCATAAAAAAGAAAGCTAAATCATCAAAAACGGGCACAGTTGTTAATATTGCCGCCGCTGTATGTACATACGTACGTACTTACGCAGTTACATACATTCGGCGATAACAACTGCGGTCTCGCAGCCGCGTCAGCATTCAATCCCGACAACCCAGTAATGGCCACATTTTGTTATATTTTTGGTCGCGTCTAGAAAAAAGACCCTTCCTTTGTACACTTGTAACGCGTTTAAATTGAACCCATCTGAGTCCTGGCGTTATGAGGTCTAAATTGAAACTCAAATTGATCACCCACAGTTTAAGAAATAAATTCTAGACATAGATAACGATTTTAGACTTTCATAGACGAGTCTAAATTTTAACTAGGCAAAGTATAAATAGAATAGGTATTGAACGGTCTGCAGTCTTGAATAAATGAACACAGAATCGAGCTTAAATCGAACTAAACTAACCTTTTCCAACTCAATTATGTCGTCGGCCTTCATATTTTGCGAATAGCGAACGGAACAAGTTAAAAACAGACCGAAATTAATGTTTTGCTAGCAATTTGGCAACGATCTTAACCGAATATTAAATGCTAAAACAGAGAAGAGAAAAAGCGTTGATCAACAATTTGACACCGCTTGTACTGTCACTGATTTACGAACGCAGCTTACGATAACCCATGTTTTGTAGCTCCCCCGCCCGCGCTCATTTGTAAAACAAAAGTAAAACTGTTTTGTGGAAATCTTTCCGGGTGGCTCGCCCATAGATCGTTTGGACCGTTTGGCTCAATGGCAAGTTCGATGACAGGGCTGACGACATGATCGTAACGCACCTAGAACCTCCATATTTATCAAAATGTAGGGAGGTAAAAACATTCTGTCGGCTTATAACCCCGCTCGCCTATTAAATAAGTTCAGACTGTTCTCTCCTACACCTCCGTTACGTCTGTTCGTGATTTTTGATCAAAGATATAACATTTTCATGTTATGAAACTACGCGTGTATGTAATATAGAACTCTTTTATTTGGTTTTATAAAGATCCCGTTGATAAAAGTAATGTGGTTACTGGCTTGTATCCGGACTGAAATCATATTATATTAAACATCCTTTCATACAATATTGTACATATACAACATTCATTTTAACATCATTTTGTCGCCATTGTCCAGCGGTCCTATTACAAATTATTACCTAAAGTTTTATTTGAAAATAAAATGTTTTCCCATCAGAAACATAAAGTAAAATGCCAGAGAGTGGCAGGATTGTTACCGGGTTTCAGAGTGGTACCTGCGGATGATATTAATAGCTAACATCGCATCGCTGTCCGCTGAAACGTGTCCCCATACATCACCGACCTAACACATTTCAATGACGACACTAGCAAAGTGCTTCGCCAGGAGCTCGCCACTAACAAATGTGTGTGTGACATATTATTACCAACTAGATATCCGGAACAGATTTATAATCTCCTTGTCCTGAGACGTTTGAAACGGGCCCATCTTACCCCAAAGCTACTCTGGCTATGTTTACGACCCTACAAAGGTAGTATAGGTATGTTCTCGGATTTGTATTTTTATCATCGAATTGACTTAAACCGATATCGTGTAGGACGGTTGCTTGAACATTGTTTCATTTGATTTTCTCAAAGGGAATGATAGGAACAAATATTGTAGGAACCCGACAGTAAAAGACTCATGTTAAGCACAGTTACGTAAAGAGGATTTCTAAGAACTTCTGTACGATGAGCATTAGCTTCTCAAAGAACTAGGTAACATGTTATTTTCCAACGGGCCACCGCGCCGTCGAGGCGGAAATGATTCGACCACCTTAGAAACAAGTATCATTAAGTACTTCGCTTTGTAGCTATTCAGTTTATAAATAAATGTATTCATCCATAAAATACATAGGGCTTTTCACCGAACTGCTTTTGTTAAATCAACCGTGAGTTTTCGTTGAAAACCCGTTGACGTTGACGCGTTAATGAAATCCAGTCCATATTATTGTTATTCGGTCGGCCAAGCGCAGACACGAAGCAGAAATACGATCACCGATGTGTGGACTGGTTAACGTGAACGTAACTTTTTAATGAATAGGCGTGTCGGACGACACAACGTTTTTTTAATAAACGGGTTAATGTTGGGAATGCCGTGTTTATTTTTAGCGGCAACATATAGACAAGCCTTGACAACATTATTCACACCCCTATTGGCGACCTTAGCATACTTTATATTCCTACCTACTTTATAAAGAACACTGGAATATCATGTTCACAGCCCAAAGTTTGAATTTACATTCACTAAAAGCGAGAACAAATCGTATTCTTCGCGGGAACTGGTAACGTTCATGTCGTATAAAAATAAGCAGAAGTCGACTGAAGAAATCCACAACTATTGGTAGGTACTCAACAGAAGATCTCTACATTGACGGAGTGTGTAACCAGGCGTTTGGCAACCGCCTAGTTTCGGCGCTATCCAGCATCTAACACATTAGCCAGAAAACACAAGTATCTCGACTATTGGCAAGTAAAGTTTCTTCAAATTGAGATTTACCTACCTCTGCGCTCCGTACAAGCTCTTGTGTGCAACTTGTAGTAGCAAGAATAATGCGTTTAAAAGTTTTAATTAGGTTCGTAGGTATATTAAAAGCACCGCTTAAACACCGACAGTCTGCAAAGCTTTTTAATTTATTACAGCTTTTTCAGCGTCAGGAATTTAAATTTTCATCATTCAAATAAAGCTTACTCTTTTATTTACACAATGTTGAAAATGCTCGATAGTTTGTTGGGGTATTCCCATAGTTATAATGTTAATGTTCCATGTTCCAACTCTGTCAGTTCTTTGGTTACAACAAAAGAAGCGTAGAAGTAGTTTGCGAAACTCAAAGACATGTACGTAACATTTTGCCGAAATGTTATAAGTTTTTAGCCAACAAAACAATATATTCCCGACGAAGCCATAGAGCGACAATAAAAATAACTTTATCTGATTTCAATATCGGGCGTTCGGGAAGTTTTCAATGCTGGCCCCTTAGTGGCCGAGTTGTAAACTATAAGTACAGCTGATATTGGCTTTTATTTTACGTTGTTCACTCAAAACACACTCAACTTTAGTAAAACATGATATTATGTATTCATCATTTTATTCAATATCGCCGTATGTATTTATGTTTTTGACGAGACCCATTGTGGAATTGACACTTGGCTTCTGAATTTTGTTATTCGCCGTCGGTCCGATTCATGTTTAAAGGAAAATTCGTATGTTGCACTTCCGTCCAATGGAAATATTCGGAGATATGAATGAAAAAACGTCCGGCGGACGTAGGCCGTGTGAGTGCATTGAAAAAACAAAGGCGCTGGACGACAGCTGGCAAGCGCGACGCAAACTTCATTAACGCCAGCGAAGCCGACGCACAGGGCAGCACCCAGACAAATGTTTGGACAAAGGACAAAAGAATTTAAGCACTTTCTGAGACAGAAATCACGAGTTATAACTGTACCATATAACAACTTCCAATTATTTTAACACAGTATCGGGCGAGACCGTGTTAAGACGCGGGTTGCACGGAAAAAAATATTTTTGCAGTAACGAGAATATTGTACTTACTTACATGCAACGAGAATGTGTCGTGCTATATTATTATGTGACGACTAGCCCTTTTGTTAACACTACAAGACGGTAAAAAAAAAACTAATTAAAAAAACTGAAAACCTAAAAGAATAAGAAAATGGTTTACAAAAGTGAAAGATGTTTTTATTTCGTGTTTTTTACGATTTGTCACTTCGAATTACTTTTAACTATATAAGTTGTATATATTTTTGTAATCACCTTTTCAAACCCTTCATTTTGATATTCCACTCGATGGTATTAGTAGAAAAATAATTTGGAACTCCACAATATGGAACCCCAAATCCGCCATTTTACTTTGTTTTTGTTGATTTTAATGTAGCCAGTGACATTGGCGCTACCAAGACAAATCTAAAGACATATAATTTATCCAAATCCGTTCATTCGTTTAGGAGTTACGAGGGAACAAAAAAACGGACATACATACATACAGATCAAACACATAGCCCTCGTTTTGGGTTTCGCCGCAGTCGGATAAAAAGAAGAGATTAATTACAAATTATTGTATCGTTATTATTACCGAACAGCATAGTTCACATTTACAAATAAAGGACATCATTCATTTCGTACTCAAAAACACAAGGCCAGAAAAAAAGTACTGTTTTCTTATGAGAAATAACATCTTCAGCATTTTTTACTATTACAACGAATGTCTAAAATTAACCTCCCAGCTGCTATTTGAGATTGAAAATGCCAAAAATCATAATTTTATGGCCTCGTTCGCCCTTGTCTACAAATCGGTTCGTTCTGAATACAATATTTTTCTGTTCGTGACAATGCGTCTTGTAATCATACACATAAACCTATAGACCTAGATTGTTGACTACACAAATATTTGTAATTTGTCAGTAGAGTTTATGACATTGAGTCAAACGAGAATGAAATTGTTATCTGCAAAAATATTTCTTGTTGCTAAGAACAAATTCTGGTTATCTTAACTATTTTTATCATTACTATGCGTTCTTGTAGTATTGCAGAAAATAAGTTTTTCCGTGCATCTGTCGTTGGTTTATTTTAAAACATGCTCTTTTAGACTGAATTGAAAACTGCAGATGTCTGTCTCAAAATTTGGTGTGGTTTTAGGGATGGTTCACGTTAAAGAGTGCAAATTACGAAGGTTTTTTAGATGATTGATTTGCGATTTGCTAATTATTGAGAGACATTTATAACAGTAGGTATATACTTAAATATCATACTCCATAACAAATTCGACTAGATGCGAGGTACATCGTTGATTCTAAATGAACCCTATTTTTTAAGGGATATCACCCATTCTTGTTTTTTTTTTTATCGGGGATCAATAATAATTACATATTTTTAAAGTGCACATAGACCGTATTATTTTTTACGGCATCAAAGTCGAGAACAATTTGGGTTCGGAGATGTACAGGGTGGGTTTTTGAGATAGGGCAGAAACGGCAGGTACCTTAACGGTTGCAGCTACTGGAAAACGGTATTAGGACACCGTCTTCATTTTTGTTTGAGAAATTTTAATATCATTCACAGATTTTGAAAAAAAAAAATACGGTCAGTAAGAAAATGGATCGTTGTCCCAAAAACTTTTTATATGCCAATCGATCCTGTTTGTTATAAGGATCAATACAATTCTATTGGACTAACTGAGGTTTGACTATCAGAAAAGTCAGAAATCGCATAAAACTTATCCCATACATTTCGTAGGAAATTACACTCCCAAATTACTTTTTATCATGGATAGGCTGACCAGTACATCACCTCGAATATCTGACTTGTTTTTATCATGGAAAGATGTGTATGTTGCAACAAAATGGTTTAGTTGTCAATAGGAGGCGGATCGAAAGATAAGATCGTTGTACCTATATCTGTTTGCAAATTAATTGCAGCGTTGTCGCCATGCAAATGTTTCTATTTCTACTACTGCCACCATTGAAATAACAAGTAATTCATTCCTGGCCGTCGAATTTTTTATCCCAAGTCGCCGAACATAATGGGGTACTCCTTTGTGATTTTGCCTGTACTTTTGATCAGAAAATTTAAAAAAAGATGACAAAATTGCTATTTTCTTTTATTTTTAATTTTTAAATGCTGCCTTACTTAACAATTTCTAATCGTACTATTATTATTAGCCTTTGACGTCCCACTGCAGGGCAAAGGCCTCCCTACTCTCCTTCCACCTCTCTCTGTTCAAAGCTGCTAAGGACCAGTTCTTGTTGAAGGAGTCCAGCTCATCCCGCCATCTCCGTCTGGGCCTGCCACGATGTCGTTTGCCATTAAGAGGGTATCGTACTATCCATAACAATAATAATACCTACCCTTCTCATATCCAGCTATGCCTCAGCCACTTCGAGAACAGGTAGGTAGGTTCCTATTAAAATATCAAAACCGTGAATGGTCCTTCTTTCGTTCAAAGTTCGTTCTTTCGAGGTTCAGCAACAGTCATGCAACACATCTCGGAAAACAATAGTTATGGCAAAGTTAAAAAAATAATTGATCTAAAGCTGGAAATAGGTGCACCCGACGTTTCTTGTCGGCGCCGACACAAAATCAGTGTCAGACAACTATAAATAGCTTCATATAAAATGCTCTGCCACTGGTACATCCGATTAAAATCCGGGCCCGACAGCCGACAAGTGGGAACGGGCTGTAACCACTCCTAAATCCGGGCTTCACCGTACAACGTTGCATACTCCTCCAAAGTTCGCATGCCGTACGCCAAACCACGCTCTCGTACAAAGAGAGCATTCCCTCCCCATCTGCCTACTACCTGTCTACACTAATTTCACTAAAGAGCGGCTACGATGCGGTTAGCTCAATTAAGTCGTCAGAGAACATACATACCGCATGCCACGTTGCTGTTATTCGATTTCCATGATTTTATACAAATTGAGGTTAATTTGTCTGTGATTTGTGTGAGCAAAATATGTATGACGGCGAAGGTAGGTACACGTGTGTCAGCCATATTTTAATTACTGTAGGCGTAATATGGATAGTGTTGATTATTGCGCTAAGAAAAACCGTTTACAGTTCATATCAAATTATAATTTCACGAACAAATTAATCAAACTAGCGAATCACACATTGTAGGTACACGATACAACTAGATACGGAACGCGAGACAGTTTCTGAGCACATGTTGTCCGTACGATGTCCACTGTATGAGTCCACACCGGTCTGTAGCGCTCTCGTCGACTCTCACGAACTGAGGCTAGACTCTGTCAAGCGCCAGTCAAACGAATGACGTATTTCCGACAGGTATGAACAAAGAAAGCTAGTTCCATGTAGACTTGTCATTTAATTGTTGTCTAAACTAATTGTGGTTTTCCACATTTTCTCAGAATACATGCCTAGGTACTAACTAGCAGACATAGGTTTGGAGAAAATGTAAAGAAAGTCCATAGGCAAACTCACAAAGCAATAGTTTGACGTTTTAATGAGTAATTTCTAAACTACCTATAGATATAGACACACACTCGCATGGTCTTTGGCATCTGATTGTATTTTATAAATTCAACCATTAGGGTATATGGCATGATAGCTTAGCGGTTATCCGGTCAACATACGCGCGTCGCCTATATAACGGCGACGAAACAATAGAAAATCAATTGCGTTTCATTAGCGGGGCTTGACAGATTAATAATTACTCGAATAATTACGCTATTGAATATAGTTCCATGCCATGTTCGTCTTGTTCACATAATTCGTAAAACTTTATGATTATAGCCACAGAAATCTAAATAAATAAATTATAAAATATAATATAATAAATAAATTATAAGCAGTTAACTTACGAGTCATTTACCGCGACTAAATAGAACGTTGTTAGCTCTTGCTTGGTTGTTAGATACTGTGGGTTAGTGACGTGTGTTTAATCTAAATATTAGCGGTGTTTAGTTCATTTTGAAATGCAAGCGAATACTTATTGAGATGAAAGCAGATATTACCTATCGCGCTGCGTAAAAGTGGACTTAATATTATATCACAAATATTTGATGAAACCGGACTGACTGTGAGTATTATAGTTTATTATTTTATCGAACATTTATCTAGTTAAAGTATTATACAGGGTGTCCCTGGAAGTATGGATCAAATCGAATAGGGGCGTGGGCAAGGTCATTTCCAAACTTTTTAACCCTGAGAATGTCAGTGAATTTTTTTACGGTTCAAAAGTTATGACCGATTTTAATTTTTTTTTTCAATCACTTCGCTTAGTGTTCAAAGAAATTAATCATAAAAAAATACTATCAGGGCTATCTATATAGATAAAAACAAAAGGCCTGACTGACTGACTGACTGACTGACTTATCAACGCCCAGCCCAAACCCATGGACCTAGAAAGCTGAAATTTTACACAATGGTTCCCTTTATAATGTAGACAAGGAATAAGGAAGGATTTTTCGAAATTCAAACCCTAAGGGAGTTAAATAGGGGATGAAAGTTTGTATGAAAGTCCGTCAGTTTTAAAGTTAGGACCTTCAAATTTTGTGTTTAGGCTGACGATTGAAAATTAATTTATACGTGTCTCAGCGTTTTTGATGATTCCACCCCCAAAGGGTTAAAAAGGGGGATGAAGTTTTGTATGAAAGTCCGCCAGTTTAAAAGTTAGGATCTTCATATTTTGTATTTAGGCTAACGATTGAAAATTAATTTATACGTGTCCCAGCGTTTTTGATAATTTTACCCCTAAAGGGGGATGAACGACCTAACTGAGATATCGACGCACAGCCTAAACCGCTGGTCCTAGGGACATGAATTTTGGAGGGTGTGTTCTTTGTGAAGAGTAAGTATCCAGTAAGAAGGGGTTTTTGGAAATTCAGCCTTTAAGAGGGTGAAAAGGGGGGATTTTGTTTGTATGAAAAATCTTATTCCTTGAGTTAATAACCTTGAAACTTGGCACGAATACTTACCTAAGTAAATTATGAAGTTTGGCATTTTTCGTTTTTCTAATCTACCCCCTAAAGAGGTAGTGGGGGGTGTCAAAATTTGTATGGAAGAATTTTAACGCGCTGTCCTATTTACTCAAAACTCAGTATTTATACTAAGGACTAAAAATAAAGAATAACGTGTATCAGGGTTTTTCAAAAATCAACCCCTAACTGTGTGAAAAGGGGTAATTAATTTTACAGGGGAGGATTTCACTGCGTGGCTTGATTAGTTCGAAAATTGGCATATATAATCTTTGAGTCAAGTTATGAACACATCTTAAACGATTTTTCATAATTCTACCCATGTAGGGGTGAAAAGCGGGATAACAGTTTATATGAAAAATCTTAATCATTTGGTTAATAAACTTGAAACTTGGCACGAATATTTATCTAAGTAAATTATGAAGGTTGGCATTTTTTGTTTTCACAAACTACCCTCTAAAGGAGGATTGAGGCGGGGTGTGTCAAAATTTGTATGGAAGAATTTTAACGCATGGTCCGATTACCTCGAAACTCGGTATTTATACTTAAGACCAAAAATAAAGAATAACGTCTATCAGGGTTTTCCGAAAATCTACCCCTAACGGGGTGAAAAGGGGCAGTTAATTATACAGGTGAGGATTTTAATGCGTGGCTTGATTAATTCAACAATTCGTATAAATAATCTTTGAGTCAAGTGATGAACACATCTCAAACAATTTTTTGAAATTCCACCCCTAGGGGGTGAAAAGCGGGAGTATAGTGTATATGAAAAATCTAACTCATTTGGTTAATAAACATGAAACTTGCCACGAATACTTAAGTAAATTATGAAGTTTGGCATTTTTTATTTTTTCTAAACTACCCCCTAGAGGGGGATTGGGGGCGTCAAAATTTGTATGGAAGAATTTTAACGCACAGTCACACACCTCGAAACTCGGCATTTATACTTAAGACCAAAAATAAAGAATAACGTTTATCAGGGTTTTCCGAAAATCTACCCCTAATGGGGTGAAAATGGGTAGTTATTATACAGGTGAGGATTTTAATGCGTGGCTTGATTAACTCAACAATTCGTATAAATAATCTTTGAGTCAAGTAATGAACATATCCCAAACAATTATTTGAAATTCCACCCCTATGGGGGTGAAAAGCGAGAGTACAATGTATATGAAAAATCTTACTCACTTGATTAATAAACATGAAACTTGGCACGAATACTTAAGTAAATTATGAAGTTTGGCATTTTTTGGTTTTCTAAACTACCTTCTAGAGGGGGATTGGGGGCGTCAAAATTTGTATGGAAGAATTTTAACGCGAAGTCCGATACTTAAGACCATAAATAAAGAATAACGTGTATCAGGGTTTTTCGAAAATCTACCCTTAACGGGGTGAAAAGGGGTAGTTAATATTACAGGGTAGGATTTTACTGTGTGGTATGATTAACTCGAAAATTGCCGATGTAGGTCACACACGGCTGCCAAGCTAAAATGGAACTGGGCTGGTCACATCTGTCGCATGCCGGAGGAGCTATGGGCTAAAATAACCACACAATGGGTCCCAAACAGCAGCAAACGGCAACGCGGCAGGCCCAGAATGAGATGGCGGGACGAACTCGACTCTTTCGACAAAGATTGGCGTGTAACAGCACTGGATAGGGATAAGTGGAAGAAGGGAAGGGTGGCCTTTGCCCTGCAGTGGAACAGAAATGGCTGATAATAATAATAAAATCTTTGAGTCAAGTAATGAATTCCACCCCTGTGGGGGTGAAAAGCGGGGATACATTTTATATGAAAAATCTTATTTATTTGGTTAATAAACATGAAACTTGGCAATATTTGGGTCAGTAAATAATAACGATTGTCAGTTTTAGTTAAAAAAAAAACCCCTTACAGAGGATTTTGGGGGTGACGAAGTTGATAGGTTAGAAAAATATGTAACTCGCTATCGGATTAACTCGAAACTAGGTACTACCAAAACAAAAAATAAAACAAGTACTTATCTGTTTTAGGGTTTTTCAAAAATCGACTCCTACCAAGGTGGAAAAGGGCAAGTAAAGTTTAAGGGGTGGATATTACTGCTTGCTTTAATTAACTCGAAAATGGGTATGGGCCTTTGAGTCAAGTTATGATCACGAACGATTTTTCAAAATTCCACCCCTGTGGGGGTGGAAAGTGGGGCTACAGTTTATTTGAAAAATCTGATTCCTTTGATCTATAAAAATTGGCCCGAGTACTTATTTATCTAAATAAATGATAAAGATCATACCTACATACATTTTGGAAATTTTTAGAGGTAAGTACGAATTTCACGCGGACGAAGTCGCGGGCAGAAGCTAGTCTATATATAAAAAAAAAAATTACAGCCCTGATAGTTTTCACGAATTCGATCTTTCATCTCTTTTTTTTTAGTATTTTTTTTTTGCTAAAACGTTTGGAAATGACCTTGCCCACGTCCCTATTCGATTTGATCCATACTTCCAGAGACACCCTGTATAATACGTAACATTTCTATTTTCAAAATAACTTTGTTTCAAAATAGTACCTAATACTTATTCGTATTTTGCTAGTGGTGTATTCCCGTTCGTCCCACCGACTTCGTCCCCGTCGTGGGACGAACGGGAATTCGTTATTTTTTTTCCCGATCGTCCCACTAATTTTATTGATGGGACGAACGGGAATAATTTATTAATTATTTTCATGTATTCCCGTTCTTCCCACCGACTTTTTTTTTTGTTTAATGATACTGTAATAATTGGCGAGTTTAGAATTAAGTAACACCTGTGGTGTTACTTAATTCTAAACTCGCCAAACGTTTACGTTTGATGGCGAGAGGTACCCGTCGTGAGACGAACGGGAATTTACATAAATAATATTAAAGGAGAATGGGCATGGAATACCACTGAGTAATTTAATTGTATTGTGACCAAGGAGTCCGCACTTTTTTTATTTACGTGCGTAGATTTGCTAGTTGTGGTTTGTTAGAGTAGTAATTAAAGCACATTATTACATTTCGTTTAATACCATTGGTGTCCCATGAATAGTATACACACAGTCATAGGGTATTCAGTAGGGTGTAGCCGAAGCTTTTTATGTGTACCCCTAACAAACAAAACTTTCCTCATTATAAGTTTGGTTTGTAACGGTAACGTAGGTATTGTACAAATAATTGAATAATAAAAGGTTCAGATGTGAAAATTATTACCCACCACAAAAAGGTAATTAACTAAGGGTAATAAAATATTGATGTAAGAACTTGAAAAATGTAACTTTTTAACTGTAGTATTAGTAATTACTGCATGTAATGTTTTCAACATTCTTCCTTCTTCAAGAATATATGCAAACTTTTTTGACTTTTCCAGCAAAAAGAAAAAAAAACTTTTGAATAGCTGCTTCTATCAAGTGATTTTTTCCCTTGAAGCTTGAGACACTTGTGAAATAGCCACCACTGCTGACGGGTGAAGAATTTTCTTTGTGATCTCTACAGTAAAATTATCAATAATATAGTCATAATGTTATATTTTTGACAGGCCTGATGGTCTAGTGGTTAGTAACCCTGCCTGCTATGCCGGAGGTCGTGGGTTCGATTCCCACCCAGGACAAATGTTTGTGTGATGAGCACGATCATTTTTTCTGTGTCTGGATGTAATTTATCTATAATATGTATGTATTTAGAAATATATAAGTATGTTTATCAGTTGTCTAGTACCCATAACACAAGCTCTGCTTAGCTTGGGACTAGATGGCGTTGTGTGATAGTTGTGGAATATTATTATTATTAATCTCACCGTGAGTGATTTGTTTGTGATACTGTTGGACTATTGGGTATGTTTTCTGCCCTTTTGATTATTTAAAGACTTTTCTGTTTTACATTTTGTTTATCCGATTTCTTCTCATTGCCATAGGGCAGTCTACCACTAAACCGGCGAGTCGCTACTCTCTTTCAAGAAGCCGTGTTTTTTCCTCTCTTCATGGCAAAAAATGGACATGCCTGGCAAGGCATGTGTTTCTACTCCATTTTTTGGTATAAGAGATTCAGCTTGTTACCCGAATCTTATTGTGTGTTATTTGTCTAGGATACGCCTTTTTTATGGATGGGAAATCATCAAATGACCCCTCCCGCTCTGGGTGGAGCGGAAGGGAGTGTCAGACTCTTACTGACTAAAACCCATCCGTGTTCCTTCCTTAGCCCTTTATGTTCCGGGGTAGCGGTAACCCTTTCGGACAACCCCGCACCCCCGGCAGGCTTTGGCCCTGGCAGGCCCCTTCCTTTTTGATGACATCTCTTTGAGGCGCGCGTGGTCTAGGATACGCCGAGTTTTCGACCCTACCATAGATATCCGTGGGCCCTACCCTACTACAATTCTGTTCCTGGCTGAATTCTAATAGGAAGCCGATAGATATGAGCCAGCAGCTTTCTGCATACAACTATTTAAGTTTCGAAGAATATTCGAGCAAGATATCAGAGCCTACTGAGAGACTCGCCGAAGCGACGAAACGACCAGGAGGGAATTTGTCCGATATTTTTTTTTCCTCTTTTCACCTAGTAGTCTAGCTTAGTTTGATCCAAATATTGATAAAGTGGATAAGACGAAGTTTAAAACAGAAGACGAACTAGCAGGGGATCGAGGAGGGGGGGGGGGGGGGGGTGGAGGGGGGCTCAGGGAATTAGACCGGAATAAATCTATACCGATCTCTATATTCTTTTGTATGTGATTACTTACTGCAAAACTCAGAATACTGCAGGTTTTATATTGTTCGTTTGCTTAGTTAGTGTTACGCGATCGTATGGAAATATCAGTTGCAACTGCAATTAAACTCGACGCGTAATCCATCTAATTTTTAAATATAATTTTAACTACAAAACCTTAAGTTTTATTTCCGTTTCTTTTAATTTATTACAATACCCGTCAGACAAAATGTAACAAGTTTCCTAGTTTATTTAGATATTTTTTCTACATTTTGTTATTATTTTGTAATACTTTTGTATTCGGACTTTATTTTAAAATGACAAAAATTATTCGTGTTTAATAGCGAAAAGTGTGTTCTGTTTCATTTTATTTCGCTACAAAATACATAAATTAGGTATGTAAGTCTGTGAGTGCAAGCAGCGGTTTTCGAGATTCAAACCCAAGCAAGTATTATAAGTACTTTGTGTAATTTATTTCATCACCACTGCTCTCAAAACGGTGAAGGAAAACATCGTGAGGAAACCGGCATGTCAAAGAATCGAAAATTCGAAGAACGAACTTGTGTGCTAACAATGGGGACAAAATAGGCTGATTATGTTTATGCTATGTAAGTCTCTCTGCTGAAAAATCGTGTTGATATTAGAGGAGTCAGAAACTACGTGAGTATCTTACTTACTGACCGGCACGTTCATAAAACAGTGAGGGAAAATGAAAAAAAAGAAAACTAACATTCTCGCATAGGAAAAATCAACTAGCTATCATGTATGTAGATTGACTGGCAGCCTTTCATGAATATACTGTAGACGGAAGTTAATCCTAGCGTTACCTTTCAAAGTACATACGAACGAAAGATTTCTTAGAACGTGGGCTGTTAAACATCTAGTTAAAAGTTTGAGGAGAAAATATCGCGAACTTTAAAATGTTCACAAACACGACGAAACGTTGTTGCAAGAAAGTTCAAACTTAGTACACAGTGTTATTGATTGTTCGTTTTTTGTTCATAAATATAAATGTTAGAGTGTAAAGTAATAACAGCCGCACGGTTCGATCGATCAGGTTAAGCTACGCTTGCCGCGGTCGGTCCGTGGATGGGTAACCATCTTTACATCCCGAGACCTCTCCGTGGCTAGGAAAGCACGTTAAGGCCGGCCCTACATTGGAAGCGGAATTTCTTCCGACCAGACGGTCTGAGCGGGTCTGGTCGGGTCTGAAGAAAACAAACACATGACGACCCGTCCCCCTCCTACACTAGAGCCAGTGCTCGTTCCCGGGAGGGGAGTCGGGTCTGAACTGGTCTGAAAACAAACCGCGAAACCAACCCGCAGAGGCCCCTTAGTATTATTATTATTATTTATTCATCAAGTAACATGGACTCATACAATTATTAGGCATACACTGTCAATAGCAATAATACACATACAATAAAAATATTTAAAAAATATAATATAATTAAATATAAATTAAATTAAGAATAATATTAAATTAAATCACATTGCCCGGTCATAAGATATATAATAATACAAAAATAAAATAAATAAATAAGATAGAACAATTAAATTTTTCTGACCGGCATTCGAACAGCAACATGCCTGTCACAGCCATGCCAGATATAAGGGCAGTCCAGCCTGTCAGCGATCATTGCCAAGATTGTATTGGCGCTGGCCCGCACCCGGCGCACCAGGGACGCACACCGCTTGCGCATAGAAGCGTGGAAACAGTCAGTGCGTATTGTTATGATATATATTTTTAAATAGTATGGAAAAGGCTTTACTATACTATTAAACTGGGCAGTGGAACATTTCACAATTCTCCATAGTCCAGTTGGTATTTGGACGATGGAAATATGTCACTTTCCCCATAGACCAATTGGTCCATGGAGCACCGACGGTCCATACATAAAATTTTCCTGATATAGATGTAAGCTGCAAGTGAGGTAGGGTAGCCCGCACGCACGTCAATGGTAAATAACCAGTATAAGCTGACCTCTTATTCTATTGAAACTTCGTATTAAAGGGTCAGTCCATCTAGTTATACTAGTAGTTATACAATATATCAGAATGCTAGGCCAGCTCAAGGTCAAAGTGTTACCGAAGCACAGTCAACAAAAGAGATAAGTATGCAGGAATGTCGGATATAGTTGAAGTTTAGTAAGAAACCGATCGATGTTCTCGATTGAAATTTTATTTTATTAATAGAAAACAAACAACTCATTTATCAAATTTTTCAGTCTTACTAAACTTTTATTATGTCCGACGATCCTGCATACTTATTTCTTTTGCTGACTGTACCATGGACTCAAAATATCTATAAATAAACTTAACAAAATCGAGACAATAGGGTATTGTATACGGCCCGTAAGGCGTATGCTGTAAACGTATTAAAAGATAATTTGAATAGGTATGTGAGCCAGTCATTATTCAGAAAACAATTTTCATTACTCTTTGAGCATCCCAAACATTGTTCCTGTTGGAAAATGGATTCTTTATTTTATATTCAATAATAGGAAGACATAATATTCATCAGCCAGGCTGATGGGGCTAGAATAGTGTAGGTGGAAACAATACTGGCTGGATTTAAAATAAAATAGTTACATTTTTTGGTGTAGCCTTTGCAAACGTCAGAATTAAGCAAGTACGTCTTTACAATCATAAGTCTTGTGGAGCCGATTCAGAAGAAAAAAAAGGAAGTTCCTTCAATTTTTGAGGTGAATGTTAGAGCTCACACACTAACACCCTCAATATAATAATAGTAATCAACTACGTGGCTTTCTCTAGGCGGTGGACGCATACCTAACCAGAATCATGCAGTAGAAAAAAACTACAAAGTCAAAAATAACTTTAATTTCGGAAGTCGGTGTCGTTGGTTTCGCATTTTCGTTTTTGACACCGACTTCCGAAATTAAAGTTTTGTAGTTTTTTTTTTGAAGTCGGTTGTTTTTTTGTAAAAAAGTTTTTATTTTTCACTTTTTAGTTGTACCTACCCCCCACACAAATTCAATTAACACTAGTGCATTGAAGAATTGAAGACACCGACTAGAAGAATCATCAAAATTCGCATAGAAATGCCGGAGATGCAGTACGTTAATGCATATAACTTCGTACATAAGAATAATTATCTAATGTATTATATACTAAAACCTTCCTGAAAGTATGTAGATCATATTAATGAAAGAACTATCAAAATCGGTTCATTTGTTTATGAGAAAATCGCACATACAAACATACATACATATGGGTCGAATATAGAACCTCCTTTTTTGAAGTCGGTTAAAAATAAACTCATATTCGTAGCACATTAGCAAATCCATTAAGAGCCACAGTTTCATAATACCTACATGGGGCCTGAATTCTTTCAAATATATTTTCTAAGTGTATTTTCAAGTGCATTTATTCCACGATTTAATTAAATAGATGTTAAGGGGTGAAGCAAAAAGAAATTTCTCATTTCTCGTGCGGTTCGTAGGAGGTTAGCGTCTAACTACAATTTCATTTCACGCAGAAGTTTTGCCCAGTATAATATGTGAAGTACAGTAATGCCATCAGAGAGTCCGAGCTCCGGAAGCCTGCATAATGCATATGAAGCATACACGCGTTTCGAGTACACGTACGTATACCACAATTACATTAACATTAAAGGGCTCGGAACATTAAAAGGATCCATCTCGCTAAGCTAAATTTATATGTTATCTACTAATGAATTAGTGAAACATTCGTTAAGTCGATGAGTCTTGGTGGAAAGTCGCTGCTAATTTGTAACAATGTAATCACGTAACGTGAAATCTTAATGAAGATATACGTTCTAAATGTTTGTGTCTCCGAAGTAGTAGACGTGTCTTGAAATATTTTGTTACTTCATTCAAAGGGCGCTAATAACTTAGAAAAGCCCCTTCTGGTGAGCCCGGACTTACTACAGTCGCTACTAACAGATGTGAAGGAGCCTGAAAACGATTTTTTAGAGAGATAAGACCCTGGTGAGACGATTTTTTGTTCTCTAATCCGTGAAATGTCTTAAAACATCGGCAGATCTGTTTTCACTAAACTACTAATAGAATTAAAAGTCATATAAATTCATGATAGATGTAAAGCAGATTTAAACCCTTTAAGAAGCTGTTTGTGTTTTCTTATACTTGAAAATTTTGTAAAGACGAAATCCGAAGTTAATCGAACTCAAGATTAAGTCAATAGAAAGTCAGATTTGTGTTGACAGGATCTGTCCCTGAAATTGTGAAGTGTTCAAATGTAAATTGGCCCTGCTTCCCTAACTTAATTAAAGTATAATTAACGAAAGAAGAATTAATTATACATGTTACTGTACCTACATGTGCATTCATTTTAAATACTGATGAACTCGGTCAGTCCGAAGTCTCGCTGAAGCCCCTGCATGAAGTTTCTCTTTAAGTTGAAACATACCTGAGGTTCCGTGCCTTTCTGTAATACTCGTCAAGATGAACTGCGAACTTGTACATACATGAATCTACGTTATTTATTTTCTTAGACGGTTGGTTTACGAACTACGCGTCACGGAAAATAGCAATAAAACCTATCTACAAAAATATGGATGAAATATTTCCATATTTTGGAAGTGTGAAATAAAATTCGTTTTTTTATTCACATCAGTGCGTTTGTTTGTATGAATTGCCAGGAGTAAATTCAATATGGAGAACGTGCCTGTGGATTCATAAAAGTACTAGTTTCAAATGTCAATCGTATCCGCTGCAATCGTAAATAACTTTATTTGTTTCTCATGAACGCGTACATCCAGGATTTTAGCCAGAAACTAATAGGTATTGACCTATATTTTTTACTGCAGTAGAATCCTTTTCGGTCTTTCCAACTTAAAATATTCGGTCTAGATAAGTAATGAATAACGCTCTGAATTTTAATGGTATGAAACTTGTACTTAATTGTACATTTGTAGTCAAACATCAATTATTATACGGCCGGTTTGTCACAAAGCTTTAGCGTAATATATTAAGTTTATTATTAGCCATTAGGCAAAGGCCTCCCTACTCTCTTTCCACTTCACTCTGTTCAAAGCTGCTAAGGACCAGTTCTTGTTGAAGGAGTCCAGCTCATCCCACTATCTCCTTTGTCCTTTAGCGACACACAATGTTATAACATGTTTTCTTCTTCAAATTAGTTGGCAAGGTAGCGAAAGAGAAGTATAAAATAATTATTTATTTACGCAAAACGAAAAAAGCTACTTTTGACAAAGTTGTGCTGCCGCTAAGAGTAAGTAAAAGGTGTCTCTAGAAAACTCTCAACTCATAGAAGCCAACAAAATTCTTATTGAAATGAGATAGTATTTCCCGGCGTTTTATTTATGGATATAAAATAGGTAGGTATATTTTTGTCGGCTTGGTTCGATATGCGGACAAAATAACATTTGTATGAGCAGTCTAGGGTCAGAACACTCACAAGACGCGTTCCGTGAATATTATGTTTTCATACTACTAAATCTTTTAGTAACTTATTACTGACTAGAACAACTTTCAGCGTTCGTATACCGAGCACAATGTTTGTACACGAGATTTAGTTCTAAGTGTTTTAAAGTTTTAACATAAGACTGTTACTGCCAGAAACGTGGACCGGAGAGAAGCTTCTCGCCATTAGGTACTTTACTCTAAAACTTGCCGTTCTAATTTTAAATTTAAAACATGAGGAATTATGAACAAAGCCACATACAGTCGTAAGCGGAGTGTCGAAACTATGGCTGTCGCGATATTACACTTTATTTTTTTCCGTCCACTGCGAAAACACTACACTGGTAACGAAGCGAGGCGCTGCATTCCTCGCTAAAGTCTGCACCTTAACGTGTTTCATATTATGTTCCAAAAACGTAAAAAATAGTCAAAATAAAAAATATAATGAGGATAGTTTTGTGTGGTAATGAAGTTTTATGAAAGAGATCAGAACGCGGACGCTAGTAAAACAATTCTACCGGAAAATTGTGGATCACGGATGGACATGATAATATAAGAGTTTGAATAACGTTTTTATGCATTCTGCTTTATTGTATTTATTCATGTATGAACATGCCGTCTTTGGGTTTAGCGGAAAATCCCGGGACAGCTCCATCGGGATTTTGTTTTATTTTTTACATTACAGAATTCTTCTAGGAATCTTACAAATTCGTGAAAGTTTTCTATTACCCCTCGCTATTACGTGAGGATAGATGTGAGTGTGATACGTATATACAATAAGTTTTCCATGTAGGCTTGTGTTCATGTCCTAGATAAATGGAAAAAAGTTTTTCTTGTCGTTTCGTAATATTGTGTGGCGTGGGGTGGCCGCGCGCCGTGTCATCGTCGACAAAGCAGACGTTTATGTTACAACACTATTATCGGCAGCTGGTTTCTTCTTGTCTCTATTTCCTTGTGCTAAACCTATATGTACCTACACAGCTTCGTAAAATAATAGATCACTGTTAGGGTCACGGACAATACTAACTAAATCATAAGTCTATGTAGTTTTCAATCAAATGTGCGTACCTACTTAATTACATACATCACAAATTCAGTTATTTTCCGTACGAAGCGGGCTAGGATCCATCTGGGAGGCTAATTGGAAAGCTTCCCGCCGCCCTCACTGGCACGGCAGGCACCAGGTAAATTATAAAACGGCCGCCCTGTCCTAACAGATGAATCATACACTTTATTGTTTGTTTTACAAAGTTTTAATTTTAAAATACTTCATTTGAGTTGTTTTGTTCAAATAACTCACTTCAACATGTTTTAAGCCGATGTAGATATGTACTTATTCGTTTGCTTGTGAATAATCTTTATGGAGGATTTACGGCTTATGCAGAATCGACAGAGATTTCTTGTGAGAAAAGGAGGCGGTCTGAGGAAGAATTGAGTCGAGTGGAGGTGGGGGAAGCTGTGAACGTACCTCAACCGTTCGACAAACACAATCACTTTTAAACCATGATCTCATCGCGCCACTTGAACAGGGAACCCCTAATTGTTAAATGTTTTGAAGAAGATCTGATTCTGGTACCATTAGAGTTGCTTTCCAGTAATGGTCCAGTTTGCAGGTTACTGACCCGTATTCCACTGCACTGACCACAATTGACTCTAAGCAGTGAATTTCAGTCTGTCTCGGGGGAAATCAGGGATCAAGATGAACCCACAATAAGTTTCTTGGGCCAAAAGATATGCTTGCGGCAAGAAAATAAAGCAGCACCGTAGTTTTATGTACATACACACCTACATACATGCACACGTAGTAGACACTGTAAATAAAATTGTAGAAGATGGTGTTTGTATATTTTATAACAAGAATATTTCTCCTTTTATACACTCAATACGTTTCATAACGTTCATAATAATATAGAAATTTGATCAATACGGTGAATTGGTTTGCCGCATAATAAAGCCATCAATTTTGTTTTTTGGAAAGTCATGATTTATTAATAAGCAAAATATGAAATACCTTAGTAACAAAAGTATAAGAAACTATTAGTGAGCTGCAATTTGCAACCAAAGCAGTCGCCTTAATACTTTTCAAATAGGTACTCTCAGTAGAAAGTAATTGGAAAAAGTTTTATTTGACAGTAGACAGAGATTAAAAGCTTGTTGCAGCTATTGTTACGAGTACTAAACACTTGATAAGATTCTCATTTTAATTGGATCCTAATTAATTAAATATCGCTCAAGATATTAGATATCCTTTATTAGTCTCTGTAGCCGATGCTTTATGGAAGTAAACATAATACCCTTCCAAAATCTTTGTATTGTTGTACCGCCAGCTAAAACTGCAAGAATATAATGTTAAGTCAGTCTCCTTAACAAAGTATAAATTTTCCTGTAGATGTGGCTAAAACCGTGTTCGAGAAAAAACAAGTACCTAGATACAAAACGCTACTTGCAATGTACTTAGTTAGAGGTATAAATCCTACAGTAGATAACGAATGAACTCCTGAAATGTTCAATCTTACTTTGCGCTTTTAAGAGCTTTCAAATTATATTTGTAGAGTACCTGAATAATGATGAATAAAGTAATTACATTTTTCTCTTTTTGGTTTCGTTGAGCAAACTGGGTCAGACGTTAGAAGGTCGTCAAAATGCGTGAGGTCTTATAGTAGGGCTATTAGTTAGATACTCGTAAGTATTTAGACAAATGTTCGAGTTGAGCGTATTAACGACCCTGATTTCGGTTTTACTTCTCCATTTAGGACAAAGCGATTGAGAGAATATCATCCGTTTGGGATCCCAGATTATGTGTCCCGAATAACGTGTGAGGTGCTTGGAGTCTTTAACGACTGTTGGTCCCTCAGTGAGATTAATAAGATTGATTGCCGAATAAACCATTTTGAAACCCATCACAGAATTGAATGTCTACATAATGCAGTAATCAATTCGCTTTGAAGTAGCGGAGCGTGTGTCAGTGGTACGGGAGCAATGGTATGTATTTGATGCGAAACGTACCTACTTGAGATTCGTAAAAAGATACAAACAAAGAGTGTTGCCTGAGACGTGCTGGAGTGGGGACAGGCTACACTGCACACATTGTCTCCGAAATGTGTTCAGAACAAGCCAGCCACAGAGTACGAAGATGTAAAGTAAACAGGATAATGCTCAGGTCCGCTGAAAGTATGTATATGCCTTCTGTACACAACTGCCACTTATGTCACACTTGAGAGGTCATCGCTCAATTCGTGTACAAGGGGTCTGTCTGCGTACTAGTCTGAAGTGTGGTCAGGATCGGCCATTGTGTACAGGTAGCCTTACTTCGGCACATGTGTCGGAACAAAAACAGTATAGATACTTGTTTTTCTTATGCTTAACTAACCAAGCGCATACACGGCTTAGACCTACATTGCCTTACTAACTTTGCATTCAGATAGTAGGTATTTCTAACAGAAATACATAAATTACTGTGTTTTAATAATGTTTCTCGTTTGAATACTGGCTGTTTGTTTACATACTACGCTTAGAAATTACAACAATTACTTGATTTGGTAAATTCCTGCTTACTCGATATATTTAGGTAATCATTTGTTTTGCTTAAGTTCATTCATCCACCTACATCCTTAGTGGGTACGTAATCGAATTTAATGAGAATGCTTGGAGACAAGTAAGCCTAATCTTCTGCCTGAGAAACTTCATTAGTTTTCCTACATAATTACCGTTACGAAGACATAATATATTTACCTAAATCACGTAGGCATTTCTTCCTAAGGAGTTCTTCAATATATATTTTCAGTCATAAAACCAGAATTGAATTCATAAAAGTTTTTACGAACAGTATTAATAAAATGCATACAACTGCATTAAAACAAGTTAGTACTTCAGAACTAAAACGAAACAATACAGGATTACATTTCATGTCCGTTATTAAGGTCCCTTGTCAAGAGTACATACTTACCCTCCGCGGGGACCCTACTCGTAATTAATGCCAAACTATGACAGGTAACACAACAATTACAATCATTACCGTTCGGCGGTGATGTCGATCGTAATTAACCTAATGTTCAATGAAGACGCCACTTAGCAACAACTAAGAAGACTTGTTCATTATTGCGATTGAAAATTATCTTTGCTACCGCCGCTTCCGTCTAATATCTAGGAAATGAAAACCAATAAGTCTAGCTAGACTATAACATCATTTCAGAGGCCAGCATGCCTACGTCTAGGTTCAAGGCTACCTCATTACTGGTAGGATCATCATAATATGAACGACTTAACGAAAGCTTGCTTTCTTGAAAGGGTACGATTTTATGTCACGGGACTATTATGACTACAAAAACCATTCAATATTCTTATCATCCCTTTTATGTCCGGCACACTACGGAAAATATTAAATTGAAAATCATGCGTCTTCCCATCCTTCCGATCTACTTTAATATGACAATGAAGCTTTGTCCCCTAACACAGCTGTATGTTGTCGTTGAGAACAAATATAGCTAGTTATTGTAGGGGTCAAATCAGATTTAGAAGTTGTGTACGTGCGGTTTGCTGCGGATTAGCGAGATTACCGGCCTTAAAACTCGGAATGTTTTGCGGAATAGCCCGTTACTATGGGATCTAGCCGGTAACCCTTGTGGAATTGCAGCCAGCTGAGACCTGCCAGCGACGGCGAGCCTTCGGACACAGGATTACGAATAAGCGAGTCGTGAAAGATCACTAAATATCTGTTTGTAGCGTGTAATGTGTGTTTAGCCTGTGTGCTGACCAAACCAATGATGTTTTGACGCTTTTGTATAGACTGAAATGTAAGTGGATGACTATCGATTGATCATGTCTGTATGTATCAATTCATTTCGGTAAGTAATGATGCACAGAGCTGAGCTGTTTTACATAAGCGCCGGCTATTGACGACCCCAAATGAACATTCAACATTAGTCGGCACCGCATCAAGCTTAATAACATGATTGCCAACCAATTAAACAGAAAGTGCAGGTCAAATAGTTGCATAAAGCCATCGGGCCGACCACAAACGATTCCTAGTTCGTGTGAAATAGGACCATTATCACATGTAAGCTTTAAATGCAAAAGTCGAGGGTGGGCTCAAACGACTGCAACGCAAACTTTTTGTTAAATGCCAACTAATTGCTGTTCTGCCTCTTATTTTCCGCAATAAAATAAAATGTACGAATGTAATTATATTGTTTTTTTATTTATGAGTCGAAGTGTTTCGTTGCCCTTTCATTTTATTTAAAAACACGCGGTTGTTTAATTGCACATATATCTTCTGTATTATTTACCTAGTGTAACTACTTACCTAGGTATTGCGTGGAGTTTCCGTATTAAAATGTGAATAAGCATTAAGTTATGTACCTTCAGAATATAATCAGGCATACCATTAAAATCACAACAGAAGCGACACGATCATGTCTATAGGCACTTACCTACTGCTAAGATCGTTTCTGTAAAAACTATTGTGAAACTACACATAATGTAGGGCACAGTGGAATTCAACAGATTTGCATGTAACAAAAGCAATCCACAATGGTTCGCAATCAATACGAGAATCGGTATTCAAGTGAACCTTTTCTCGAGGTTTCTTTTCAATTTGTTGGCCATCAAAACAGCCGTTGATCATACAAATCCATTTCTTTTGATACTCAATGGAACGCTGATCTCTTAAAGCAGGTTGGCTAAATGTAAGTAGAGTACGTAATGCCTTACAAAGAGTGGGTAAGAACTTGTACCATGTACTCTTTACGAATGTCAACTATGGTCCATCACAGAATAATTATAGTCAACGCCAAACTACTACTACTTTTTGCATACTAACTTCCACGTCTTGACAAGCGCTAAGTGTGGGATGAGATGAAAAGCACGTTTTATTTGGTACCAGCACTGAATTTGCATTGTGACGACGTTAGGGATGAAGCCGGGCGATTATGTGTTTCCGGCAAAAAGTTTCGCTTGTGTATCCCGCGTTGCTCATATACATTCTGCCAGAAAATCACGCGCCGTCTCATACCGCCGCATAGCACTGCAGAGACTTCTTTCTTGGAAAAAGTAAAACGAAAAACATTCATATTTAACTAACTAAAATATCCTAAATTCCAATGTAGGTATAGAGCGGCCCCGTTGAAAACTTTTTAATACCTTTATGGCTCGACTTAATATTCGATGTTAATTTAGCTCCAGCAAGTTAAATGCAGACAGACCATTACGTCGACAACCGAGCCATTATATGTGAAAACTTCGACTAGACGAGAGCCTAGACTCAATTTATTACTCAATGGTTGATACCCATTCGCAATTTCAAACCTACCTAGCTAATGTATTGAGTTTTATCATACAAAGCTTCATGCTTGTGCTTCACGTTGTAGACTAACTTTATGGGAAATCAAATAGCGGATATTATATTGAAAAAGTGACAGGTCATATGATGCAAAGTTGAAATGAGCTTTCTGAGAAATGTTTAATACACAAAAATGTATGTAATGTACAGCGACATTCACACGTCGTATGTTAGAGATAATACGCTCACGTGAGAGACAAATGCTCTCAACGTGGACTTGACACGAGGCTGTAAAAATAAATAAAGGGAGCCGGCGGTGGCACCTTAAGCCTTACACACACAAGCACTTACACACACACACACATCATAGAATAGGATTAGGTACAGGCACGGTGGAAAGCAAACAACCTGACAATGCGCCAAGAGCGGCACCCCTTCAGGACCGTTCTCAGAGCAATTACAATCGTTCCGGATCCCAATACTGTCGCTAAATTTTATGTAGCTTACGTTTGACATCACCTCTGCAGTTCAACGGCTGGAACTTGCCTAGCTTCGAGCAAGACATGTAATGACACAAATTAAATATCATCATCATTATCATTTATTTATTTCAGATCCAAATAAAAAAAAACAGTTCAAATCCAATTTGTTAGTACTTACCACGATATCTAATCTATGGTACTTACATACACAACTTAAACATTAGTGTTAGTACTTGTTATTTACAAAGGTCTTAAAACAATGTATGTTAGTATTACACTACAGTAGAGGTTTACTTAAAAGGTACTTAAATTTGCACCCGAAGTTATTTCAGAAATATTATAAGTAAAGCACGTTTTTTTAATGTACAAAAAAAGGTTTATTTTATTGTAACCGGTCAAGCTCCGCGCGTACCTTATGCAGCACGATACAATAGAAAATCAATATATCTCATTAGCGGAGCTAGGTTTAGTTTAGCATTACACTTTTATATTTAATCTCTATCTGCTACAATTATCATATGGTACGGTATTCTTTTCTTTTTTTATCACTGAAACCTGCCAAGCTTTATGAGAAAATCATATATCGCAAGCAATCGTAATAAGCAATCATAATATTGCAAGCGATATTTTTAACCGCCGGAGAGCTGAAAATGGAATATAAAAATGTGAGAGATCGAAATGTTGCTACTCAAATATTTCTCCTAATAGGGGATCAGAGATAGAGCGAGATTCATGCATAACTTGATCATTCTAATTTGTATTCCATACAAGTATAAGAAAAGGTAGCAAGTAGCATTGCAAAAGAACCAGCCATATATATGTATTTACAGAAATCATTGATTCTGTGTGAACAATCTGACACTTAATAACAAAATAAAATAAAAACAAATTGACAATGAAACCGAATCAGTTCTGGCAAACCAGAAGCTCATGTTGATCATCAATATTGACTTGAATTAATCGTACCTAGTGTACAATTATCGTTATGATTTTAATAGCTGGCTGATATTTTGCTTAATATTGAGAATTAAAACTACGGGGAGGACATATTGCCGCCATTAAATAGATCGTGTGTCGTGCCACACGATCAATTTCGCTTTGATTACATCAATTTATGATGATCATATCAGTCTGGCCAAATGGCTTTTCGCCAATCGTGCCATGTTATATTTAGTGCGTCTGCCTATACTGTTGATTTTAGTAGTATTGTTTACTATTACCTACTACAAATAACAAAACCACGTGATACTCGGAGACTTAAATGAGCAATAAAGAAAACAATTTAATACACTTTTCATTTTATCAACCTAAAAGAGAGATTATGCAGCGTACAATACTTCATTCACTTCATGCTTTGACAAAATTATATATAAAGTGAATAAAACGATGTCTACAAAAAATCGTCATTCAGTTGCTCCAGTGACATCGAAAAAAGGCCACGACCTTTCGCTTCTAATACTTTTGCTACAGCACAGAGCAAATAACGAAACATGAAATAATAAAAACTCCGTATTCACAAAATGATTCAAACCTTTACGTAGAAGAAGAATACCTGTCGTTTTCATTTGACCATAAACTTATGTGGTCGGCAAAGCTGTTTTATTATACAATGAAGGTCTGTAAACGAAAATTCCTTTGTTGGCGATAAACCGATTAGTCCTACTCATTGCGAATATTTGATTGTTTTTTACGCGTTTTTGTGAAGGTGGATAACAAAGATTATATGGAGTCACGTTATGCTATAAATATTTTCTAGAGTAAGTCACTTTGTAGGATCCAAGGCTTTTAATAATTCAATATTAGGTAAGTAATTTGATTAATTAAGAAGAAAAGTTTTTCCTTTGATTTTACTTTTAGTTTATTCGTGAAATCCTCATACAAACAAAATATTAAGATAAGATCTTTTACTTGTCCAAAACATGAGTAAAACTAAATAGCATGCAAGATGTTATATTCAATTTTATCACAGTTAAAATTACCAGTTCGGCATCGCCCGGGTGACGTTCCGACATTTCCGAAAATCTATACCTACTAATATTATAAAGAGGAAAGATTTGTATTTTTGTATGTAACGAATAAACGTAAAAACGACTGGACCGATTTCAAAAATTCTTATGCCGTTAGATAGCTACATTATCACTGAGTAACATAGGCATAGTACAGTCAGCATCAAAAGTCGATTAACACTATCATTTTTACATGTTATTAAATTGACAACAACTTTTTTCAATAAACTGATTTTTAGCTTTTCACATAATAGACAAGAGTATATATTCTAAAAAAAATTCTTCTGCTGCAATTTTGAACAAATATTTTGCTCAATAACTAAGATTAAAAAAACTGAAGTGTTTATCAACTTTTGATGCTGACCGTACATAGGCATAGTACTAGAAAAAATTAGAGATCCTTAGAAATTTCTACTAAAACCAACCCAAGGTGTAAAAAAATTAGCCATAAAATGTCTTTCATCGCATGCGCTGCGGAAAGTATTGATGATAGAACAAAAAAATGTTCTACAATATTATAGAACATATCAATATCTACAAAAAACTTTGCGAGACCATATGTCTAACTATTGTAGTTATGTCACTATAACTACTTTTTTACATTTTAAAAGTTGATAGAAATGCCGATCAAAATCAGACGATGCTATCCATACCTTTGTATTAATTCTTATCCAAATAACTTGTTTCTTATCCAAGACTGTATCAATACCTGTTGATTACTTTTTGAATTATTGAAATCGGACATTCCATTCAAAAGATATTACGAAATTAAAAATGTGAAAATAAACAAAAATAAACGCCGACATGCCGCGCCGGTGTGGCTCCACGCAGCCGCGCAGCGATAAAATTCTCGTGTCACAGTGTTGGTAACAAAACTCCTCCGAAACGGCTTGACCGATTCTTATGAAATTTTGTGTGTATATTCAGTAGGTCTGAGTATAGGACGTAAACTATTTTTATTTTAAAACTATTGATTGTGTAGGGTAGGAATAAGGTAGGAGAAGGGTAGGGGTAGGATTAGGGCAGGAGTAGGGAAAGGAGAAGGAACCACACGAACGAAGTCGCGCCGGGCAGTTAGTTTCTGATAAAATTATTTCATATAAACCTTGTCCTGATAATTACAACACAACAAAAAAAAACAGCCAAATCGGTCGAGCCGTTGTCAAGTGATCTTTCATACACGCGGCAATTGATTTTTATATATATACATAGATAGATTTGTTCGATATTCGTCTCTACCGAGAAGACAGAAAAAAAAGGAAATTCAGTCGAAATACATAGATATTTCGAACATACTAAGTAGCCAACTATATATATATGTATGTTACAGTCATAGTGATTAAATAGCTATTATACATAATGACTGGTCATTATACATAATAGCAAAATTGACTAGACAATGTGATAAATTAATCACTTTATCCGGATATTATTCATAATAGCGGGTCAAAGTTAGCCAAAGTAATAAATACGGTCTAACTGACTTGTTACCCCTCCCGCTCTTCAATAAATTTTGTTTTATGGCTAGTGAGCTTTAAATTTACTTTATAAATTAAAATTAAATAACTTTATAACAATGTTAATTAACGTAGAATTATTATCTATGACAATGTTATTTTAATTCTTAAAATAAACATTATAATTATTACTTTTCAAATAACAGTATAATATTGCTACACATAATTATAGTTAGGTATGCTTAAGGCAAATTGAAATATAATTTTATAATCTTTACCTAAACCTACTTGTTTTATTACATTATCCAAGTCTTCGAAGATATTATATAAAATTGCCAGTTAATGTGATTAATTCTGTGTCAATTATCACTTTATCTAAATTGAGTAGACATTATAAATAATGGCTAGATAATATATATGTATAATATCCGGATTTATTACTTTGGCTGTAACATATATACTAGCTTCTGCCCGCGACTTCGTCCGCGTGAAGTTATCCCTGCCCGCGATATTACTTAGTTTTCGCTTTCTCACTTTTTTTTCCTTTTTGCTCGGCTCCTAAGGGTGGTATCGCATTGTTAAATAGCCTAACCTTCCTCAAGAATTGGGTTATCAAATGTTAAAAGAAGTTTCAGACATTAGCGCGTTCAAACAAACTCTTCAGTTTTATTGTTAGTATAGATATAGCCGTTCAAATGAACTAACAGTTGATCCAATCCCATCCTTTTGTTCTCCGGATTAAACCTACGGGGACTCTATTCCGGTCAAGTAAAAACGGTGGAGGCTAATTTAAATACCTAGTAAATTAGAAAAAACTATCTGACAAAGGCGCAATAGCCATAGCCAACAATACAATGCCAATAGCACCAACTAGTAAAAGGTAAAAGATCAACCACCAACAGAACTAATAAAAGGTACATCAAAGGCTTTGTTTTCTACAAAGCCTTTGATGTACCTATAATTTGATTTTAATTTTGATTTTAATTTTAATTGTAATTTTGATTGTAATTTATGAACAATGTTACTAACATTAGTTTCTAAGCGTTACTAACAACAATATAAAAATAAAAAAAAAATAATCTTTAATTCGGATAAGCAGCATCCATATGGGTTAGTAAAAAAAAAAACAAAAAGATAACTTATACCTACGTTAGTACGTTGGTAATCTATTTGGAAACAAGGCTGTTGTTCGAAATACATCTTCGAACAACATCACCTAATAGCGGAGACTCGCACCTCCACGCTATGGTCTTCAGGATGGAGTTGGAGCTCCCCCGCACTCTGCAGAGCAAAGAGGCAGATTTCCGTCTGACAATGGCGTGGAAGCCATCGACGTGTGCTTGTGCAAACATACCTGATGCACTGCAGAAACGGGGCAGCCCCATCAACATCCTGAACCCGTTATTATATTGGACCCGTAATATGAATCATTTGTGTTCGATTTAAATCCAAACTTCCAAACTAATATTATAAATGCGAAAGTAACTCTGTCTGTCTGTCTGTCTTTTCTTCACGCCTAAACTACTGAACCGATTTCGATGAAATTTGGTATAGAGATAGTTTGAGTCCCGGGAAAGGACATAGGATAGTTTTTATCCCGATATTCCCACGGGATCGAAAGTTACGCGGGTGAAACCGCGGGGCGCAGCTAGTAAATAATAAAATATTAATAAGTAAAACACGAATGTGATATTATTATCACACACATAATAATAATAATTAGGCGGTTGGATCAAGGGCCTAATTCAGGGAGCCTGTACTGTGTACAGGCTCGCATTGTGAGGAGGTTCCTGTCTCTGGAGCCCTAACCACCGGTAGCTTGGACTCTGCTCCCGACACCGGCGAACTACTGTTTATTATATTTTTAAATGTTTTTATATTTTTTATATCCTAATAATTAAAAATATAATTTATATGTAAATAATGAAATACCTAAAGAAAATAATAATAAAAATCTTTATTTTCCAGTTTAACAATTTACATTTACCACTTGATTTATCATACCATTATATTATCATATAAATTGTAGGTTTATACAGAGTTATAAACCTCTGACACCCAAGCTAAGATTGAACTTGTGTGTTATGGGTGTCAAGCACCTGTAGGTATATACATATGTCTACTTACATATACAAAAAAAAACCTGTGGTTTGGGGTACCCCCGGCAACGAAGTTCAAAATAAATATCCAAGATGGCGGCTGCAACAAAATTACGGAAGAATAAAAACTTTTTTACAAAAAAAAAAACAACCGACTTCAAAAAAAACACTACAAAGTGATAAATAACTTTAATTTCGGAAGTCGGTGTCGTTGGTTCCGCAATTTCGTTTTTTGACACCGACTTCCGAAATTAAAGTTATTTATCACTTTGTAGTGTTTTTTTTGAAGTCGGTTGTTTTTTTTTTTGTAAAAAAGTTTTTATTTTTCACTTTTTAGTTGTACCTACCCCACAAATAAGTAAACAAAAAAAAATCGTTAATGTAGACAATGTAGATAAATTTTTAGATTTTTGTTGATTTTTCAAAAACCGCTTGTCCGATTTCGATAAAATTTTCATGGGACCATTTGGGAAGTATACCCTTTCCAGCAAAAAAAGAATTTTTCAAATCGGTTGGCAAGCGACGGAGTTATGCGCGAACAAACATAAAAAAAAAAAAAAAAAAAAACATACAAACATTCGAATTGAGAACCTCCTCCTTTTTTAGAAGTCGGTTAAAAAATTCAACGCCGCCGTCTTAGATTTTCATTTTGACCTCACTATCACCCTCAGCACCCTCGAAAACCATGAAAACTATATCTCTCTCTGTGTGTGTCTATTTTGAATATACAAATAAAAAGTCGCATGAATTTCTAAAAGTTTATTCCTACCGCCAGCACCGTTAAAGAACTACGTGTTCCAATACCATTGCAGTATCATTTTTCAGATTCGTTTAAGGTTTCTCCACATGAAATGACGCCTGTATTCCCAGCAGGGTTACAGCGCTTTTATCACAACACCCTCAAATAACTAAAATAGCATAATTGTCGATAGTCATCTCCTGGACAACTAGACAAGAGTTTCTTGGCATCAAAATGGGGCAGATTATTTTTAGAAGGTTTTGGCCATGTAATTTTTTATGCATGAGATGCGATTTCTTCTTCGGCTCCTCTAATAATATCTACTGCCTTTTTCTGTAACTACTTTAATAAATCGTTTTTATCTACTTTAACAAGTGACGGATTAACTTTTAAAAATAAATGTTTAAATGGTCAACCTTCCAAGCCTACATTTTGGGGCTTTACATTGGTAAAACGTTTGCAGGTAATGTTATTGGAAATAAAGTTTTATATTTTTTTTTATATGTCCTAATGCATGGTGCAGGGAAAAAGATATATTTTTTAAACTGAAATTCTCCGATCCATGCATAAAGCATTGTAAAGCAGAATTCATAATGACAGCGAATTTCTTATATTTAAGAAATTTCAATAAAAAGATTGAAACATATTCAAACCCCTTTTAGGGGAAAGGCTAGTTTTTGATCTGATACTAACATAACATAAAATCTAAGTACCTGATCACTGTTCTTAGAGCTAAAATCGTTATAGGATACGCACAACACATAGTTGAACCGAAAAAAATTTAGTCCTATTTCAGACTTAGTCTTAGTAGTATTCCCTTCCTAGTTCGCTCACACATGCATTACTTACGCATCTGCAGTAAATCGATGTCAATTTCTCAGTACCTATTCAAAGTAATCAATCAATAAGTTTAAATATTGTAAAAAAGGTTTTCATCCAATGAAACTTCAAATTACATGGTAGTTATTTAGCAGAACGAAACAATGGAATCAGCTTCATAAACACACTCACAGAAATCCATGACCCTATTTTCAGTATCTGACTACATTTATTTTGTGAAATCATTTTGTCACTCCCGTAATTCTGTTAACTATTAAAAGTACTATAAATCTGGATCCCAACGCAGTTATATTGCAAACGCTTTTTGTCACAGTAGTCAAAATGCCTGTGTGACAGCTGATGTAAATGTCGCTCGATACTCAGAACAAGTTAAATTACTCATTAATTATTAATTGCATGCTTTATTATTTGTTTTCGAATGTAAGAACATCAAAGGTACGGTACATAAACGAGGACGTGGCTGTTAAATTATTGCTGACGTCACGGAATCACGACATGACTCCGACTGCTCGACTGCTACGAGGAAAACGATTGAATGAACAGGATGCAAGTAAATTCGAACCTCTTTTATTAATATAATGAGGTGAGGTCGTAAATAAAATATCATTAGGTGAGGAATGGAGGAAACACATTAATTCAACCTTATTCCGATAATGTATTTGTACGCCTTGGAACTTACTGATGAATACCGATGTCGATTCGGAATGGTTCACCATTCTTTGAGGCGGATATACCTATATAATTGAAAGTATGTACCTAAATGAATTCGAATAATTTACCTACATAAAACCTCTACCACTAAAGCGAACTACTAACTATTTTAACTAACACAAATCTTACAGTTTCCAATTCCTTTCACCAATAAAAACTCATTTGGTGCAATCACGTCACCGAGACCAACTAGTGTAAACTAATTAAAACAATTAAGCCAGTGATTCCGTAAGCAGCAACCGATCACGGATCAACTTTTAGCTCTCGGGACAAGTAAACACTAATCTCCTAAGCAAATTTAAGAAAATTTGCTTAGGAGATTAGTGTTTAATTTAATAGGAAACCTGAAACTGCTACTGAAGTTAGTAACGCAGTTTCAGGTTTCCTATTAAATTTGATTACTGAACTTCATGTTATTAAACTGATTAAAAGTCTGAGTGGCGGAGCGACTCGACGCTCGCTGGTCGCCGGTCGCCGGTCGCGGTCGGTGCAGGATGCCCAGACAGTTTTGATATTTTCAATATTCCGCGTTCAGTAATTGGTCTGTGACCCGCTGTGATTGAACCAACAAAGCCGTAAGAAGTTGGCGACCATTAATTAAAATGCATAAATAGACTATAGGGAAATAGCAAGACCGCTGTTTAAACAATGTGTTTATGCTCTGGTATTATTTTATAAAATCACTGCCTCATTACTCTGACTTTCACATGTTAAAACATTAATAATACAGACACAGCCAGTATCAAAATTAAAATATGTTCATGATACTACGAATAATAAATAAGTTTTATGAATGGATATTATAATCATAAAGAAATAAATGAGTATTTTTCAGAATAATAACATACTGAAATTGCGTACTATTTCTGATAGCTCAATGAAAATTTTGCACAATATAAAATAATTTCTTAATAGGTGTGCGAATCATAATATTTTGATGAACATAAACCTGATACTGACTAATAGATAAAAAAAAGACGGGTTGCACTCCGGGAGTGCCGGTAGAAGTGAAAACTTGAATATTAACGTTGAAATAAATCAACTATTAATTGAATTAATATAACTCATTTTCTTTCGCTATTTCTTCGTCACTTTTTTACCCGACTGCGCGACGCAAAGGAGTGGTAATGTGTTTACTATCAGCCTATGTATGTATGTATGTTTGTATGTTCCTTTGAAGCACTATACAGACCAAACGCCTGGGCCGATTTTTATGATTCACACGTCAATCGATTCCTCTTAGTCCGGCGAGTGTCACTAAAGATAAAAATAACAAATAATGAAAATTCAATATGGCGAGTACTGGACGCCATATTGTGAAAAAGAAAAAAAAGAAAGTCAACAAACTATATCAAGTGGGATATCGTTGGATAGGTCTTTCAAAAATATTAGTGGGTTGGGAAGACCGTTTTTTGATTAAGTAAACCGATCGTGACTTATCAAGCTTTAAAGTACCAATTTTCGTTAGAATCAAGTGTGTCCCCCCGGGTGCGTCTCATATCGTATAGAGTTATTTGGTATATTTTCATTTCAATAACGTTCACAAGATATAATAAACGTGAGATATACCAACTGTTGATATAATTTCTTTACATATAACATTTATATACTCTAAAACTTACTTTGTATAACGTTATTGGATATAACGTTTATTTAATCGAAAATCATTAGGTCTATCGTTTAAAATATACATTGATACCGTCATTGTGGTTAACATCCCAATTCAGAGCCTTCGTGGCTTCCGGATTATATTCGTTACCGTTACCGCACCCGAACTCAACGAACGCAATAGACGACGTAGGATGCAAGTGCGAGCGAAGGGCACCCCGAGGTTCGGTTTGGTTAGGTTACTTTAAACCCTTTACACAGAAATAGGGGCCCCGCGAAGCGGGGCTCCGTCGACATAGGATGACATAGGATGAAAAAAAAAGTTTTTATCATATTAGACTAAATAGGTTTTATGTCTATTGAGTGGTATATCAAACGATTTTATATTAATTGTCTGTTATTCTTATGGAAATTAGTTACATTAAAATTATATCAATCGTTTATTATATTAACTGATCATTATATCAAATAAAATTATAGGTTCAGTTGTTATATCTTGTAAATATTAGAGGTTTCGTAATTATATCATATATTACTTACCCGTCCCCCCCCTCTACCAACTAAACGGTTGTAGTTAGAAATTTAAATGTTACGGCAGTAGTACCTATATATTACGAAGTTTAAAGGAAAACTATCACACTTAAGTGGGGTTTACAACTCATAACTAAAAAGAATTAAAAAAAAAAAAAAAATTAAAAAATCTAAAAACCCGACTGCCGCCACACTGCTGTGTATTCGTAAAATTCGTGTATATAAAGTGTTTAAAATATGGAAATATTGAACAAAGTGCATCTATTAATGAAAAAACCCGACTGCGGTAAAAAACTTAAGTTAAAAAAAAACTGAAAGCTAAAAACAAGCCCATTTTAAATTAAATAAAAGTTGGAAGCAGGCGGGACCCATTTGAGTTTGAAAATATAAAAATGGTATGCCGCAGTCGGGTTTTTTCATTAATAGATGCACTTTGTTTAATATTTCCATATTTTAAACACTTTATATACACGAATTTTACGAATACACAGCAGTGTGGCCACTACACAGACGGACGAGCCATCAGCTGTCACCACCCATGGATGCGCGTACACCCTGTAACATAAACACACACAAACATTCGCGCGCGCAAGCGCCCTGCGCCGCCTAAACGAAACAGCAGGCATACATTTTCGCCACGCCGTAGAAAGAGAGGGGATACTTCCTCTCCTACGCCGCGCGGGCTGTCTACTCTCCATCCGTCTTACGAATTTTCGATCAGGTCACGTGTCCTGACGGTCACGTGTCCTGACGCGAGTTTAACATTTTTTACCCATTACAAAAAAAGTGTACAACGCCGCTAAAGAAGTTTTCAATTCAAAAAACGTAAGAAAAAATTGAATATTGCAAGCTTATCTGGCGCTTTCGCTTTAAAATGTAAGAGAAAAATATTAAGGTATGAACATAATTTTCATTCTATACCTTCATAAAAATTGTAAAATTTTATAAACGATTTGCGCTTCGTAAACTAATATCTCTCATATAAGACCTAAGAAGACATATGATGTACTGTGTGATGTGTTGTTTACGGCGCGTCGTAGATCATTGTTCATGGGAACCTCGCTTTTGAGTCCAACAATGCGGTGACAAAGTAAATAATCGTGGCGGAGAAGGAAGGACGCTCAGCGGCCGCGCCGCCACCCGCTCCGCCCTTACACATTGTACTTCACAATAAATACGGATCATACGTGATAAGAAAACTACGATACGGAGGAATATTTATATTTATACCTATGACTGTTATTGGATGTTCTATCCGGCGACAATGCTTACTATTCTACGACAGGTACGGAGGTTAACTCAAAGGTGAACCCATTCACCCCCTTCCGTATCTGAGATCAGGCGGAAACCTAAAAAGTTTCATGAGCTCGGCTAAACAAATGAAAGTTAGATGTAGGAGAAATAAAAATGAAATCGTACGTTAATAAAGTCACGACAAAGCCCAACGGGTAATGAAAAATGCAATGTAATTGAAACAAAAACGGTTTGTGGCTTTTGGTCAACCCAGCAGACTTACAGTCTGTAATAAAGCGTAGCCTTCGTACTGTAAGTATTTCTTTGAGGAGAGGGAAAGGTCATACCTAATAGTATGTGGTTTTGTACGTACGTAGTTGCATTGCAGGCTACGCTTTTCGAAAGTGCTTTTTTGCTTGCTTAGTAATCTCGAGGTGCTTTCCGTTGTTGCCCAACAAGTAATAAAACGCGTTTTTTTTTTTCAAACTATAACAATGGTACCACAACGCTGAAAAAAATAATTTCTTACTACAGCACATTAAAGCGATTTCATTAAGACTTATTGACTTTATACAGTAAGAAGAAATGTTTGTATCATTAAAAGTTACTATTTTGTCTTTTAATGTTTTAAAAAACAAAATAGTAACTTTTAATAATTGAAAATACTATTTACTAAAAAAAAAAAGGAAAGCCACCATTACCTACTGTAGGTAATGTAAGTAAATTTCAATGGTTTGAACGAAATCACCAAATGAATAAAACAGTTAATTTTGTGACCTTTTAGCTACTTAAAACGTTAAAGTTTACTGTCATGACGGTAACATTCTGCCTAAAGCTTTAACTGTTTTCGGATCAGTAAAAAATACTGTTTTGAACGTTAGGCTCATATGGAAGCGAACTGTTTAAAGCAGTTCAGATTAATAATGTTTTTAATTTTTATTTACTGCTTATTTCTTTCAGTGAATTATTCATTTAACGAAATAATTATTAGGTATAAGTATTTAGAAACTTATTTTTATCACGGTTTTTTTTTAACAGCTTAATAACATAATTTACAAAGACAACAACTTAATGATATTATGTTAATTAGGTAAAATTAACATCTTTAAATGTTTCAGAACCTTTAAGTTTGTCTGTACCTAAACAAAATAAAATAACGTAACACCTTATTACCAAGCTTTTATCTACAGATGTTAAAGACATGTTATAACAAAATTTATCGCTCAAAAGCACCTTTGTGTAAACTGTGTAAGCATTAAAATTGTTCCCTGTACAATCTTCTTGAAGAAGAGGACGAAAATCTCCGAGCACTGTTTGGAGCTGTCAGTATGCAACAACAATTATTTATTGCGGCCCGCCGAGAATGTCCCACGACGCTATATTTCCGCTTAACTTTCCAAATGATTTATTTTCATATGTCGGAATAACGGAACTTTAAAAGTTTTAACGATTTCACGTGCATTATTAATCAGGCTGTTTAAGTATGGATCGTTCATTGCATACTATAATTATAATTATCAATGTCAGTATGCTTGTTAGATCCGTCAATTAGGTGAACTGGCAGTATTTTAGCACTAACACGCAACGTGTCCTGAAAATTGAAAACATAAAATTGACAGCTCTGACGTGTGTCGGTATTTGGGGAAAATACTGCGAAAATTAGTGTTCAGGGCGGTACAGCAATTATCACGTTGTTTTTTTTTTCAAATATTCCAGTTAAGTACTGGCAACACGTATACCGCAATGACGGCTTTAGATATAAAACTAGCGTGAAGCCCTCATCTTGCTTCTTCTTTCTCTCGTATAAACAATACCTATTAGGTAATAAGCAAAGCCTATTATCATATTTATTTAGGTAAGTATTTATTTCCGTTAAATAATGTCCGACAGTCCTGTCTCGCGTAGGTACATTCTTACGAGTATTTCACACTTTTATTACCCATTAGAATCTCTTCTATTCTCATTTAATATTCACTATGAATTGTCTCCCGTTGCTTCACATTATAGGATTATACCGTTTTAATGCAGCTTTAGTAGATGCGTTCTGTGTTCCTAACTATGTTTTATTAAAATTAGTTTTACTAACTGTTGGGTTTAAGTTGCAACTACGTTTGTGCACGAGGGTGGCTGCCGCCGGCAGTGGTTACTTATTACTTACAAACTCCTTGTACCTATTACATACTAGCTGGGCTCTCGACTCTGTTTGCGTGAGCTAATGTTTTTTGATACAAAAAATCAAGTGGCTACATTGAATATGATTGTGGTTTTAGGTTACAGACAGAGAGACGCAGTCGCGGCCATGAGAGCGAAAAATAAAAATGTATTCGAGTTGCGTACAATTAATTATTAGATACACGATTATGAGTCAATCATGTTTTTGTTTTTCTATTTGCCTTTTTGGTTTGCACATAGAGTCTAGTCTAGTAAATAAATAAAAAAAATAAAATACATTTATTTCGAGCAACCAAGACTCATAACATGTAGAATGCACACACACAATAAATCACAATAACATAAGAAAAAGGATAATAAAAATACTAATATATAAAAAATACACAATACAAACAAAAATGACAACAAAACAAAACAAAAAATGAAAACAAAATAAAAGACTTATATCTAACCGGCCCTGCTGCCGGCAACGTGCCTATCACAGCAGTGCCGTATGTATGGGCAGTCCATGAGTAAAGTAAATGATTCACAATTGTTGCTTTAGACAAAATGATGACCATTCCGAGGCAGTCGGGTATAAAACAACTTATTTCAGCTCCGTCATAATTTTCCATTTATACGTTTACCATAGTTTCTGCCCACGAATTTGTCTGCACATGCTGTGTGTGTGAATGTGCTGGCGTCTGTACAAATGAATTGAAATAGTCATTGGTAGTACTTGCCCAGATTTGAAGCCACAACTTCGTGCATGTGAGGCGGGGCCGTAACAACTGGTCCATCAGGTCTGTCTATCTTAACAAATAATATAATAAACCTGCAGAGTTTGTTTGTTTGTTTGAACGCGCTAATCTTTAGAACTTCCAGTCGGATTTGGAAAATCCTTTTTGCATTTGATAGCCTAATTCTTGAGGAAGAATATAGGCTATAGAATTTAACATCACGCTAGGACCATCACACGAGGACCTCATGAAGGCCTTCGGAGCAAAGCAAAAAGAAAAAATGTCAGAAATAACCCTTTGCGAAAATGAAGTAATAACGCGGACAGGGCAGGGTGGATCGGAGGCACAAGTCACATAAATTAAATACAACATAATTATTATCAACGTTTTAATGGTTTCTATGTTAATTAATGTAATGGGTATTTTACCGTTTTAATTAAGTACATATAAATTATTATGTTTACTTTCTGAAGTCATGATAAATAGAGTTTGTGGTGACCATATGATAGTAATATTTTGGAATGTCCTGTATTATACCAAATAGCGATGAATATTATGTTACTAGTTTCTGCTAATTAACACCACAACAACAAACAAGATTATTCAGTCACTAGCAGCGCCCCGCGGCTTCACTCGCATAAGATTCGATCTCGTGGAAATATCGGGATAAAAACTATCCTATACCTTTTCCCGGGACTCAAACTATCTCTATACCAAATTTCATCTTCTCAGCTTTAGTGTGAAGATGTAACAGACAGACAGACAGACACACTTTCGAATTTATAATATTAGTATGGATTACAATGCGCGTACGTGCAAACCAGAATAATAGTAGAAACAGTCAGCAACAATGTCAATTGGTTACTTTCGTTTTTAAATATTTTGTAATTGAGCAAAATATTTAAATAAACTGGGAACCGACGTAAAATTTAAATAATATTAACTCTTAGCTTATTAAGTTATTACATGAAAAGCAAAAAGTTGTCTTTTTTTGTGTCAATTTTGATGATGTGTAAAAGTGACAGTGACAGACTATTTCGTGGCTGACCGTGCCTGTACAATTCGGTCTATCAAGACAGAATAAATACTATCTTAAGCAACTGATAGTTTACTACAGATCTGACCGGAATAACTCGCAATAAATCATCATCCATATATACTACTCTGTCAAAAAAGTACCGGGAAAAGATCAATAATACCTACACAAAATGTTAGTTATGCAACCAAATTTATTTTATTGCCTTAAAGTATGCTCTTTCAGAAACGATACACTTACGCCAACGAATAATCCAATCATCAAAACATTTTTAAACGCTTTTTCCGGAATTGAGTTTAGTTCTCGCCGCGAATTGTCCTTTACTTATGTCTTCTACCGAATGAAAACGGGTGCCGCGAAGTAGTAATTTGAGTTTAGGAAAAAGAAAGAAGTCGGCTGGAGCCATATCTGGTGAATAAGGTGGTTGCACGTTGGTATTGGTATTTGTTGAGTTTTTGGTCAAAAATTCGTTCACAATGATGGCCTTGTACGAAGGCGCATTATCGTGATGCAAAATCCAACAATTTTCTTTCCACGGATCTAGCCTTTCTCTTCGAATTTGCTCTCTTAAACGCCGCATAAAGCTCAAATAATATGCTTTATTTACCGTTTGACCTTCCGGTAAGAATTCCGAGTGCACAACACCACGACAGTCAAATAAAACAGGTAACATAACTTTGACTTTTGATCGACTTTGGCGTGGTTTTGTCGGTTTCGGTTCAGTTGGAAGGTGCCACTCCGAAGCTTGTTGACTAGGTTGCATGTCAAACTCGTAAACCCACGTCTCGTCACCAGTAACAATTCGTTTCATGATGTTGGGTCGGAATTGACTCGTTGTAGCATGTCTTCAGCGACTCTTATGCGATTAAGTTTTTGGAGAAAATTCCGGTCTTTTGGGACTAGGCGAGCGGCAACATGTTTCATACCCAAGTGATTATTTAAAATGATACGGATTGACTCGTGAGACACAGAAAGTTCAGCGGCTATCTGTCTCAAACTTGAATGAGGATTTTGAGTCACTATTTCCTTCACTTTGTTAAATTCAGTTGAAGATGTTGATGGCCTACCAGGGCGAGGCAAATCTTCCAACAAATCTCGACCGCTTTTGAACGCTTTGTACCACTCATAAGCACGTGTTTCTTCATAAAGTCGATTCACCGTAAGCCTTCTGTAACATTGTCAGTGACTTCGAACACGAAATTCCATTGGCGATGCAAAATTTAAGGCAAACTCTTTATTCGATGTTTTTGTCCATTATGAAATTCGCAATACACACGAGATATGATCTAACTAAAAACAGCACTGTATTTAATCTAAATGACAGATGCAACTCAAACTCCGCGCCAAAATTAAAACAGTTGTGCCAATCTAACCACAAATAAAAATATTTGGAACCATAAACAAATCATCCATTCCCGATACTTTTTTGACTGAATGTAATATAAGAAACCGTTTACAGTATAAAAAGTAATACTTATTACATTTAAGTGTATACCAAACTTATAGTTTCGAAAAATCGTGAATTTCTTACTTCGTTTGTTTATTAACTTAGACATGAAAGAAAATACACTTTGCTGTGCGCTGTGTGTGTGTGTGTGTTTTTACCCGACTGCGCGACGCAAACGAGTGGTAATGTGTTTATCAGCCTATGTATGTATGTTTGTATGTTCCTTTGAAGCACTATACAGACCAAACGCCTGGGCCGATTTTTATGATTCACACGTCCATCGATTCCTCTTAGTCCGGCGAGTGTCACTAAAGACATGACGTTAATGAAAATTCAATATGGCGACTACTGGACGCCATATTGTGAAAATGAAAAAAATGAAATTCAACAAACTATGTCAAGTGGGGTATCGTTGAATAGGTCTTTCAAAAATATTAGTGGTTTGGGAAGACCGTTTTTTGATTAAGTAAACCGTTCGTGACTTATCAAGCTTTAAAGTACCAATTTTCGTTAGAATCAAGTGTCCCCCCCGGGCGCGTCTCATATCGTAGGTATAGAGTTATTTGGTATATTTTCATTTCAATAACGTTCACAAGATATAATAAACGTGAGATATACCAACTGTTGATATAATTTCTTTACATATAACATTTATATACCTACTCTAAAACTTACTTCGTATAACGTTATTGGATATAGATACCGTTTATTTAATCGAAAATCATTAGGTCTATCGTTTAAATATATATTGATACCGTCATTATGGTTAACACCCCGATTCAGAGCGATCCGACTCGGACAGCTTAGGTTAGAAAGCCTTCGTGGCTTCGTGGCTTCCGAATTATTTCCGTAACCGTTACCGCACCCGAACTCAACGAACGCAATAGACGACGTAGGATGCAAGAGCGGGCGAAGGGCACCCCGAGGTTCGGTTTGGTTAGGTTACTTTAAACCCTTTACACAAAAATAGAGGCCCCGCGAAGCGGGGCTTCGTCGACATAGGATGCAAGAGCAAGCGAAGGGCACCCCGAGGTTCGGTTTGGTTAGGTTACTTTAAACCCTTTACACAGAAATAGGGGCCCCGCGAAGCGGGGCTCCATCGACATAGGATGCAAGGGCGAGCGAAGGGCACCCCGAGGTTCGGTTTGGTTAGGTTACTTTAAACCCTTTACACAGAAATAGGGGCCCCGCGAAGCGGGGCTCCGTCGACATAGGATGCAAGGGCGAGCGAAGGGCACCCCGAGAATCGGTTTGGTTAGGTTACTTTAAACCCTTTACACAGAAATAGGGGCCCCGCGAAGCGGGGCTCCGTCGACATAGGATGCAAGGGCGAGCGAAGGGCACCCCGAGGTTCGGTTTGGTTAGGTTACTTTAAACCCTTTACACAGAAATAGGGGCCCCGCGAAGCGGGGCTCCGTCGACATAGGATGCAAGGGCGAGCGAAGGGCACCCCGAGGTTCGGTTTGATTAGGTTACTTTAAACCCTTTACATAGAAATAGGGGCCCCGCGAAGCGGGGCTCCGTCGACATAGGATGACATAGGATGAAAAAAAAAGTTTTTATCATATTAGACTAAATAGGTTTTATGTCTATTGAGTGGTATATCAAATGATTTTATATTAATTGTCTGTTATTCTTATAGAAATTAGTTACATTATAATTATATCAATCGTTTATTATATTAACTGATCTTTTTTTTATTTATTTATTTAAGGACAACCAACAAAGCATACACCAAAAATGCAAAATATTGTACCTAAAACATTTTAAAAGAGTAACGGTGGAGTTTCTTGCCAATTCTTCTCCATACGAAAACTACCTTTTGGAATGGGCGACTAGAATCAATTCTATTTTAAAATAATTTTTGACGTTCAAAAGTGTCTTTTATGTGCCTATTTGAAATAAATGCTTTGACTTTGACTTTGACCAAAAATACATGTTGAAATTTCCATATTATTTAACATTCTATAGTGTAGCCTTATTTATCTATACGAATATTATAAAGAGGTAAAAGAACGATGACCATATTTGTATGAGACCTGTCCCCCCCCTTCAACAGAACTTTTGTATGTATTAGTAGGTTCACAAAGGTCTATAAAAAGACTAGCAACCAGTTTTAATTTCAAAATCCATGGGGTTTAAAAATAAAATTAAAATTAAAAAATCGTTTTATTAATTTTTCCTAATTCGCTAGGCCCGTCCCCCGCCCTGCAACAGATCTTTTGTATGTGCTATCAGGTTCATAGAGATCTATAAAAAGACTAGCAACCACTTTTAACTTCATAATCCATGGGGCTTAGAAATAAAATGAAAATTAAAAAATAATTTTATTCATTTTTCTAATTCGCTAGGCTCGTCCCCCGCCCTGCCACAGATCTTTTGTATGTGTTATCAGGTTCATAAAGATCTATAAAAATACTAGCAACCAGTTTTAACTCCAAAATCCATGAGGTTTAGAAATAAAATAAAAAATCGTTTTATTTATTTTGGGATAAAGTAGTGTCTTGTTGTCGCGGGCGATATTTTGAATCCTGAACGCAACGAAGGATTCTAGGTTTGAGTTGACTCCTGAGCGAAGCGAGGGAGTTAAGACTTGAATCCTGAGTGCAGTGAGGGATTCAAGCTCGCCCAAGACGAAGACACCCGCGTCTCCGTCGTGGACGAGCATATGGCAGTTGTCCCACCGCCGGCGAGGAAGCGACTAACTGTCGGCTGTTTTCTCGCTCAAGAAACGTACAATAGATATACATTCCGTGTAAACAAAAGAGATGCATATATTAACAGTTGATCGCTGACTATTCACACTACCGGCGAGGACTCGCTTCACTGGTTTGTCGCTGAGCGACAAGAGCTATCAAAGATAATACTCGCCGAGCGATACTCGCTCAGCGATGGTCGCTTGGTGGTCAGAGCTCACGCCGAGAGAAACCCCTGTGAGACTAACCGCCCCGAGCGAGTGGTGCGAGTAATCGCCCGTCGCACTCGAAGACTCGCTGATAGCCCAGCGACAAAACTATCGGAACTACACACACGCTGCTCGCTGCTCGCCAACTCGTTTTCAGTTGCTAGTTCTACTCGCTAATCGTTCATCGCCGCCGGTGGGACAACTGCCTGAAAAATTGGACGAGTAACGAATGACGTTTTCTGTTTTTTAAATGGCATCTCCTAATTGATCTTGAGAGGTTTGAAAATCAAAGAATATGGTTTACTTACAAACTCTTATTTTGTGCCAAAAATATTAACATTAAAACATAATTTTTCTCGGAATATCCTGCACTTTTGAGAGATGTCGTCGTAGTAAAAATTGATCACCTTGCTAAGACGGTTTGAATGAGATACATTTTAAGTTTGTTGGCGATGTAAGGCTTGGGGGACGTTCTGGCAATAAACATTAAAACATTATTTTTCTCGGAATGTCCCGCACTTTTGAGAGATGTCGTCATAGTAAAAATTGATCACCTTGCTAAGGCAGTTTGAATGAGATACATTTTAAGTTTGTTGGTCGATGTAAGGGTTGGGGGGACGTTCTGGCAATATTAACATTAAAACATGATTTTTCTTGGAATATCCTGCACTTTTAAGAGATGTCGTCATAGTAAAAATTGATCACCTTGCTAAGACGGTTTGAATGAGATACATTTTAAGTTTGTTGGTCGATGTAAGGCTTGAGGGGACGTTCTGGCAATAAACATTAAAACATGATTTTTCTCGGAATATCCCGCACTTTTGAGAGATGTCGTCATGGTAAAAATTGATCAGCTTGCTAAGGCGGTTCGAATGAGATACATTTTAAGTCTGTTGGTCAATGTAAGGGTTGGGGGGACGTTGTGACGAAATTAACACTAAAACATGATTTTCTCGGAATATCCCGCACTTTTGAGAGATGTCGTCATAGTAAAAATTGATCAGCTTGCTAAGGCGGTTCGAATGAGATACATTTTAAGTCTGTTGGTCAATGTAAGGGTTGGGGGGACGTTGTGACGAAATTAACACTAAAACATGATTTTCTCGGAATATCCCACACTTTTGAGAGATGTCGTCATAGTAAAAATTGATCAACTTGCTAAGGCGGTTCGAATGAGATACATTTTAAATCTGTTGGTCAATGTAAGGTTGGGGGGACGTTCTGACTCATCGTCCTTTGTTTACAAGTTTGTATGTAGGAGTTAATTTCTGGAACTACTAGTCGGATTTGAAAAATTCTTCTTGCATTTAATAGCCCAATTCTTGAGGAAGGCTATAGGCTATTTAACGTCACACTATGGCCCTTAGGAGACGAGCAAAAGCGCTATGGGGAAACGAAGTGATAGAGCAGGAGACGCGGGCAAGTGATGCAGTACGACGAGATGGGTCGAGGGAATAAGAAATTTCACGCGAACGAAGCCGCGGGCAGAAGCTAGTATCAAATAAAATTATAGGTTCAGTTGTTATATCTTGTAAATATTCGAGGTTTTGTAATTATATCATATATTACTTATCCGTCCCCCCCTCTACCAACTAAACGGTTGTAGTTAGAAATTTAAATGTTACGGCAGTAGTACCTATATATTACGAAGTTTAAAGGAAAACTATCAGACTTAAGTGGGATTTACAACTCATAACTAAAAAGAATAAAATAAAAAAATTAAATTTAAAAAATCAAAAAACTCGACTGCGGTAAAAAACATAAGTTAAAAAAAACTGAAAAGCTAAAAACAAGCCCATTTTAAATTAAATAAAAGTTGGAAGCAGGCGGGACCCATACCATTTTTATATTTTCAAACTCAAATGGGTCCCGCCTGCTTCCAACTTTTATTTAATTTAAAATGGGCTTGTTTTTAGCTTTTCAGTTTTTTTTAACTTATGTTTTTTACCGCAGTCGGGTTTTTTGATTTTTTAAATTTATTTTTTTTTTAAATATTTTTGATAACTATTATGACTTGGCCTATTACCCGATTCTGGCTTGACGTCGACTTACGGGGCACCCTGTATATTGTGTTTTTGATGCAATTGCATGAGTTTAGATAAAGTAGTCTAGTGTGAAGCTGCACGTAATTAGGTCTTCTCGGTTATTTAACAGTTTTGCAGTAGGTGCGAAAAGTACATTGTCTCCTCGGGGATAAAGATGCCTTCGTCTTTGGGGAGCTTGAATCCCTCTCTACACTCAGGGTCATTCGTTGCGCTCGGGATTCAATATAGCGCCCGTGACTTAAGACACTGCTTTATCCCCTTAGTGAATAATCTACTAATATCTTTACGCCTTTGAGGATTGACCTTTACTACAGACCGGTGCATTGTATGCTTTGAGGTCAACCACTTGAGACTTTATATTTCTGGCCTGGATAATACTGTAATAGGTATCAATAGGCCTAACAACATTTTCCAGTCCGGGAAAAATAAAGATTCAACAATGTTTTATGTATCTTTTTTCCATCTGTCACATTTTTATCTCTGTTTTTCTTTGAACTACTTCCATTCACGTACGGTTCAGTTACATTTTTTACTTCATCCATTTTTACGGCACAGCTCGTGTTTTAATTAAATCTTGCTTATATTGAAAAAGAAATATTGATAGCTCTAGGTAGTGCATGCATTGTATTTCTGCATACGAAGTAATTTCCCTTTGTGTAACAGGTGCATGCATTAAAATTATTAGTTATTTAATACAGCCCCATTTAAAACAAGATATACGTACTTAAATAAATAACATACGAGTTTATTATTATGTCTTTTTATGAATCTGGTCATCATTATACATTTTCATTTTTAAACATGTGTAGTAACTTAGCAGTTTAAGATATATTTAAATAACTTATAGCCTAGATTGTAATGCGAATAAAGTACCACCGAGTACAAAAAAAAGCCAGTAAAAGAAATTACATTAGGTAAGTAGGTAGGTATAATAGGTACAGTCAAGGAGTGAAAATTTCAATCAAGATTTATTTCCCCTATAGCGGGCGCATGTTACCTTTTCGAACTATCATTTTCATTTAAAATGTTGGCAATACCCAGTTGGAAAAATTATAAGGTGATGTCTTCGCGAAATTTTTGGTGACTTGCCTTTACATATCTTTTGAACTGGCGCAGCGGCGGCGGCAATAGCTTTCGATCTACACTGAATTCGGGAAGAAAATGTATCTTTTTAAAGCATTTTGTCAAAAGCTGGGACTTGACTTAGCTGCGAGGAAAATCTGAAACACAGTTACTAATATAAATAAAGTGACAAAGCACCCCTACGACACGAATGACTTCATGTTAGTGAAACGAAGGGTTAAAATATATAAAAAGCACACCATTAAATAAGGAACAAAGACGGTTAAAACGGATAGGTTAAGTAAGCAAAAAAATCCTTAGATCCGAGTATCCGACATCCCTACCATTGTTATTATTTTCAGACAGAGGCCAAACCCTTTGGAGCCATTACCTTTGCTCTTTTTTCTTTTTCCACTTTGTTTCATCTCGGGTTACGCTTCATTTCTTGCTAGCGACCAATATCAACATATTAACAACATTACTATTAATGTTAGACCAACTTTATCTCATAAAAATGTCTCCTTACTGCGAAAAGTAGGGAACTTTAGCAAGTTCTTCTCTGGCTGGATATGAGTCACAATTTATGGCCTACAGTTTATCTATTACCGTTTAAGTTTCTCTGTGTGGAGGTTAAGAGTTTAAGATACGGTATTTGGCAATCACTACAAAGTTTAACTTGTTCATGTAATGGAGAATAAGAATATGCTAGTTTTAAACTACCTGCGATCTGATTTTTCTTTTGTTATATTTCGCTGTCGTGGAAAACATTTCTAGTGAACTTCGTAGGTCTAAAGTGACTGTCTATACTAACCCCCTTACTAATAAACAGGTAGAGGTAACATTTGTGAGTTTATATTTATGTAGGGGTAATCTTCAAAACTACTGATCCGATTCCGAAAATTCTTCACTAATGGGAAACTACAGTATTGTCGTGTTTTACTAGCTGCGCCCCGCGGTTTGACCCGCATAAGTCTCGATCCCGTGGAAATATCGGGATAATAAGTATCCTATGTCCTTTCCCGGGATTCAAGCTATCTCTATGCCAAATTTCATCTAAATCGGTTCAGCGGCTTAGGCGTGAAAAGGTAACATACAGACAGACAGAGTTACTTTCGAATTTATAATATTAGTATGGATGTTTAAAAAAAAAATCTTCACGAGTACCAAGTCGCGGGCAGAAGTTAGTCTACAACAATATCGATAGCCAGTCGCAGTCTTTAAATAATAACCAATCACACGAAGTCTTCTGCTTATCTGATAAGAATATCTTCCCTTCAAATAAACTAGAATATTATCTTTCACTCGTTATTTTAAGAACTATCCAGTTTCAATAATATCAAATGAGACAGTTTGCAAATCCCTTAGAGACTCGGATTGGCCAGCAATTTTCGTCGAATTGATGAATAATTACTTCCTTTGAAAGCAGGTTATTGACTAAAGAAATTGATGCTGTTTTCTTTGTGGTAAGCGCTATTTGATTAGGCACTTTAGTTTACGTGTAGTCGTAAAGATTAGGATAAGCATAATCAGCCTATAATGTTACCACAGCTGGGACACAGGCCTCCTCTTGGTGAGAGGGCGTGGGCCGTAATTACCACGGGGACCCAGTGCGGGTTGGTAGACGTCACATGTTTTCGAATTTTTGGTACTAAGACATGTCGGTTTCCTCACTTTGTTTGCTTTCATCATTTTGAGAGCAGTGGTCATGAAGTAACAAAGTAAAGCGCCTGTCGTAAAGTTTGTGCAGTATTAATTACACCTCTAGTGATACACTTCTATTTTATTTCCTTTCCGTACATTAGAAGGTGGGTATTCTCAATCTGCTTAACTTTTTCCCAATTACATTGGGGTCGGCTTTCAGTCTAACCGGATGCAGCTAGATACCAGTGTTTTACATGGAGCAACGGCCTATCTGACCTCCACAACCCAGTTACTGGGTAACTACCCCTTGGTAAGACTGGTTATCAGACTTTGGGTTTCTACGAATGATTAGTATATCTACGAATGACAGCCGGGACCAACGGCAAACGTGCTTTCCGAGGCACGGAGGGGCCTCAATATGTAGATAATGGATTGTCACCCATCCACGAAACGACCGCGACAAGCGCAGTTTAACCGTTGATAGACCCGTGCGGCTGTTATTATTTAGCCACGAGCTCCTTTTACATAAATAAACTAAAGAAAATTAGGCACCACCTAAGTTTCCGCGCCGAAATTAATTGTTGAGACCCTACGTCAATTTTCCGTGTTATAGCCATACAACTGTAAAAAAACGGCCAAGTGCGTGTCGAACCATGCACAATGAAGGGTTCCGTAGTTGGAATGAATTTGTCCCAAGAAAAAAATCACGTCTGTTGTATGGGAGCCCCCCTTAAATATTTATTTTATTTTAATTTAATTATTTATTTTTAAAGTACAACTAAATATTCTGATATTCAAGCGTCTACCTGTTGCCGTTATTAATATCGAGCAAATAACTGCAAAAAAATCACGTTTGTTGTATAGGAGCCCCCCTGAAATATTTATTTTATTCGGACAGTGGAGTTTTAGTAATAGGGTCCCGTTTTTACCCTTTGGGTATGGTAAACCTTAAAATGATAGTCGTGCTCTGAATACTATGGGCAATTCAAGTTGGTAATCAATTTGCTTAACAATTAATTTTCCTAACTTTACGAATGTAGAGTTAGGTACGTTTCATGAATCATCATCACGATGGAGAAGGCACCAATTTAATTAATCCTCGGATTATTTCGTTAATATATGCAGTAGCGGTTTCCTCACTGTGGTAACGCGTATGTAAAGTTATCAATTTGAATTGTAACAGAAGAGATTAGATTAGAGTAGTTACGGCATTATATAATATGCCTATACCTATATATCCATTTAACTTCAAAAGGATTAAAGTTTAATGCGCACATTAGAAACTTAATAGTTCGATCAACTTCTCTCTTGATTAGTGGCTCTTGAAGAAAACTTATGTATCATACTTCGATTAACAGTTCTTTTTTTATTTATTTCCTTTGGAAGACTTGCAGCTAAACAAAACATACTAAGAAATTGAAAATGTGACTGACAGCCAATTACAAGTTTTCACATATAATTATCAGGATAATAATAAAAGAGATATCTGTGAACAACACAGTACTGCCAACAAAAACAATAAACCGCAAAAACCAAAACTATACATATCAATATACACCCACAACAATACAATATAGGTGGTAAAACTATAATTTGAGTAATATCAAGTATCAGGTGAAAAAGTTAAGGATCAAGCACTTTCTGGCCACGGACACGCCTTTTGTAAAAGGATCGAAGTCATGTTGTTCACACAATGCTTGCACGCACAAGGAATGAGTTTTGCCTGTAGTTAGTCGAAGCAAATGGCACGCGAAGCGGAGGATTGGACCGCTTCGACCTTCCGGGGACGTCAAAGTGTTTAGAAATAATTTCGGAGCTACTATTATTATTATTAAAGGTCTTTAGTAACAAAACTCAGTCGGAGATCTCACGACGATTAATTAGTGGCAATAAATGATATTTCTTACAGAGGCTTAAGTAATTATGAGAGTGATATGGTCCACTCAGAAACACCCAAACGGCGCAAATCATCCTGAAGTACTATCACGTCCATCTGCGATGATACTGTGTTATAAATTTTCATATCATCAGCAAAACATATAAGTTTGGGTGAGGTCAGACAAGAGTCGATATCGTTGATGAAAATTTTAAAAAGTAATGGACCGAGCCATGGACCCTGGGGAACTCCGCTGGGGATACGTACCCAACTAGAAATAAAATTATTTAATACCACAGAATACTTAATAGTACTTAATACTACGGCTTCGGAGCTATTTAGATATGAAGAAAACCATCTGAGTAGGTCCCCGCGTATTCCCAGGCCATATAGCTTTGATAACAAGATGCAATGGTCAATTCGATCAAAAGCCTTGCTATAGTCAGTATTGACGACATCAACCTGCTTACCATTAGCCATGGCGACGGTGATAAATTCATTGAGAAGTATCAGGTTAGTGACGGTTGACCTACCTTTCAAAAACCCATGCTGAGAGGAACTAAAAGAATTTTTGTGAGCAGCGTACACCTGATTATAGATTATCCTTTCGAAGACTTTGGCTATAATTCAGAGTTTGGATATCGTTCGACAATTCACTAGGTCAGTTTTAACTCCTTTCTTATGTACAGGCGTTATAAACGCCGATTTGCAAAGCTCAGGAACAACACAACTATGCAAGAATTTTCTGAATAGAACCGAGATAGGGTGGGCAATCGTAGATGCACGTTGTACAAGTATTATCCGGACCAGCCGCTTTAAAAGCTTTTGTGTTATATCAAAAAAGTTTTCATGACCGAAGAAACTGTGAACTGAAATAAAATTTTGGCGTGCGCCATCTTTGATTTTATAGAGCGATAACCGATAGTCTGTCTAATACCTAGATACACAGAGCCTTATAGGTGCATACCTTTACCAATGTAGGTACTATGATGTGTATATTGTGTGTTACTCCAAGCGAACGTGTTTACATCAACGCACCTATACTATCACTGGTTTTTCCAAACAAAAAACTAATATAAAAAATGTAAAGCTCTGTCTTAAATTCGCTTGACTGTTGCATGCAATTAGAGTTATTTTACTGCCAGCCTGTTATTTTACTGGCATAATAGAATATTATGATTGGCGAGCAGAAGATAGCGGGTTCGATACATGTATTTGCATTACTGATAGTAACCCAGTCCTAGCGTATTTTGCTCTATTAGAGAGGTTACTTATTTACAATACCTACAGATTCAAGCACTAATGGCCAGCACTTTAATTGCGTAACAAACTATCAATCAAAATCCGAATGATTTTGAAGCTTATCGCTAATCCATTGCTTTATATGCTCGAAAAATTTGTCTGATCAACAAAGTAAATAACGCAATGATTGCTGTTGAACTATCAAAATGAAAATCATTGCTACTGATAGTGTGTTCCGCAATTACTCCGCAGGAAAACGTTCTAATGAAATTAAAACATTTGGGAGAAACTAAGTTGTTCAATTTGAATACTAATTAATATACTCAGAATTTACAATAATGTAGTTTGTTGCTGTTGTCCTATTCTGTAACTAACTCAAATGTACCTACTTGTACAATCCCTAAAGTCTCCCATTGGTGACTCTTAATCTCAGGATTTCCGAGGCCATGAGATCGACCTCAGCTCTCTAGACTACATTCTTCAGCAGTGTTACAAAATGTACTTCAAATAAAGTCTTTGTTTCGCTCTGAGTAAAGCTAAGCTACTTGTACTTGATGTTGCTCTCTGTGTTTATGGTTTTTAATTTTATATTTAATGTAGTTATTTTATTTACGTTATACAGAAACTACTACGTGAAAGGGACGATAATGTCAAACATATTCAAAAGTCGATATTAATCTACGAATACCTACGTATATCTCATCGATTGTCAATCAGGTCAAAGTTTCGGCTTAAATTAACATTAAATTGATGGTCTCCGGCCTCCATTTTCCAGATAAGTTATACCCATTTTCGAAAATCAAACCGTTCTGCACAGAAACTGCGTTATCTGATAGTAGGTAAGTATATATTCCTAAATAAATTCAATGAAATATTACCCAATATACCCCAGCGCGTACCATCAAATCATAATTTAAGATTGAGCTGGAGGCTGGAACCAATCCACAATCATATCACACCCTCATCAAACAAAAACATAAATCACATTTAAAGCGTGCCTCGTTTAGCTGAACGCTTCGCAAATTACCGAGACGTTTTTTCCTTTCGTACAAACTGCACTTGGGTTATAAGGGACTGTGGTAACTGGCACACCGCCATACTTATCAGGCGGTTGTTCGCAACCCACGCATCACTAGTCCAGGCACGTACACTAAATCTATATTTCTCGCTGAGCATGAATGTAAGCAAGTTTTAAGAACATCTGCTTGCGATGTCTGCCCCTGGAAAATTGAAATGATATTAAATCTATGTATTACATGAGCATGAGGCCACGCATAAAACATAACAACGTGAGGACGTTACAACGCAATCATATTGAACAAATGTAGCATTTTTATTCAGTAAACATTCTCAGCTTCGCACAAATACAATCAGTTTTACTCAACATGTGAGGAAATTGTTTAAAGTTTTTTGCTCGTTTTGTTCTCCGAACACTTTTTATTCCCGAGTGAGATTGCAGGCGCGCATTTTCATATGATTTTCAATTGGACGAAGATTTATTTCCTGCGATTTGTTTTACTAACACTTTGTATTTATCGACTTTTAATGAAATTCTTCCATATTCATACGGATTTCTTGAATGCTTGTTGAATGCCATTGGTAATGTCGATTCACGATATGGAGCAAAAAGTTTAATTCCTCGCGGATTTTATAACTAGCTACAGCAGCCAAATAGGGAATTTGTCGCATTGCATATGGATTGGGAACTAATACAAGCAAAGATTGCAAAAACTCGCGTGTGAAAAAAAATCTCGTAGTAAAATCAAAACAGAACGTCGTTAGTGAGATCAGTAGGCAGATATTACTTCGGAAAAGTTTATTTTTGCACCAGATCTGTCCCGAAGTAAGAAACGAAACTTGGCTGATAGTAGACAATACCTATCTTTCTTTTTCTCGACAAGATCGTGTATCTAGTTTCTTAAGCACCCATTTTATTCTTACGGTAGTGTCTGCGAAAAACTTTAATTTTCCGTAAAAGCCTAATTTTGTTCTGTGTAAAAGATTTTATGTATTCATAATAATAATTAGTGAATATAATTCTCAAAATAGAACCAAATTAAAGCAATATTAAAATTCCTTTTTCAAATTCTACTTTCGACTGCATTTATTTTGCGTTTCCTTTTTTTTAGTGTACGTATTAATTTTCATAAATGTAATTCACGGCTATCGGGTTTCTAGGAAAATTAATGTATCTGATGGCGGTGTACAAAACACGAAAAAAAGGAGTTGTAGTTTTACAGGTGTTCCAAACGTTATCTCTCTGTGGAATAATATGTGAGTGGCTATACAAATATCGAAATAAGTATTCGTTTTTATGAAAGAAACCTTCTGAAATTACAGAAAGTGTAATTAACTTACACAATTTTTGACAAAGATAGTAAAAACTTTGCTTCAGCGTTCATTTATTACAGTAAAAAGCTGCTAAACAACTTTTATCTAAATCCTAATATCGTTTCTTTATAAATATTAACAAGCACATAGCATAGTCCTTAATTATACTGGTGGGTACATTTTGGCCCCGACGTCAAAAATATGTAACATAATTTATTATACGAAATATCCTATAGTAAATTTATAACTATGTAAGTACTTAAAGGCAAACTCCTTTAATTTGGTTGTTTTTATTTTGCTCAAGACGGGCAAAGAGTGGGGAAATTCTCAGTATCGGCTCGAAGTCTGGTTGCACGGTTACGCCCTTCATTATAAAGGACTTAAGAATACCTGGCGAATAGCTAGATATAGGTCTGTTATATTCCTCCGCGTAACTCTTCGGGGAATAATGGCGCTATGTTTTTTTTTTGTCGGCAAACCCAGCAACTATAATTATATATGTAACGGGTATAAAAAGACACTTAACGAAGCCGAGAGTCACTTGTACTCCTCGTCATTGTATTTTTTTTTACTAGACCATACCTAGCAACCTTCTGGTTGCTGAGATATTAAAGGTCAAAATTCCAACTTTTACTGAAGTTTTATTTTACGAAATCAAGTTTTTAATGTTAACACAACTTTAAATAACTTTACGACCCCTGTACCGTTGCATGTGTGCATGCAAAGCAATGCAAAGCAAAATGTTTTGCGTGTGTTTCATTGCGTACTACCGCAAACAGAAAATTTTTACACAAAAAATAAAAGTCGTTTCCCAGCAATTATTTTTGTGCTGTTACTTAGTTTGATGTAGGTACAAAATGCGTAGTTGACGGCTATGTGATGGATCTTTTTACACCCTATAAATTAATCCTAACATAATATCTGTTATAAATAGACTTTTTATATAAACGACAGATATTCAGCACTCAGCAGTGAGCTCCATGACGGCTGTTTGCCAACTTCACGAACAAAGCAAACACCGCACCATACCTACTGCATCACTTCGCTCTCAATACACTTCCATGGCATAGGTACAATATGGCAGTTAGCAAGCAATGTAAAGTGCTTTAGCTGCTCAAGCACCACCCAACGTGTTGGGATTAAAGATCAATAATATCGGCCAGCCAGACGATTGGTCAGTTCCATAGCCGTTCCTCAAACTAGCAGCTACAGGTTAGCTCATAGCGGAGTTCTACATATTATAACTAATAAAATATTCAATCTGCACAGTGTTCTTTTTCTCAATCTGAATAGAATATTAGTTCTTGCAATTTGTGCTTCATTTTTAGAGCCACATATTTTGCTTTTATGTTATCATTTCTATAAGGTTAGTGATCAGATCAGGCTATTCTATATAAATTGTTTCTGATAAAGTTTATTGAGTGGAAAAGATAATGTTTTCCTGAGCCACCGTCGTTTTTTTATGATGTTGGTCTCGCTTGGTAGACAAGTGCTTTCGTTTCGCTTAGAAACTTAATAAAAACGCAAGCGCTTGTGTCGACAACAAGCACACGATGCCGTAATTCTAAAAAAGTCATTTTCATTCATGTTTTTCCTTTTTGTTTGTCCTTACCTATAGGCTGAATTCCACACAAGCAATATGTGCTTGTGTGGAATTCAGAACATTTTAAAGGCTTTATTTGATTAAGTGCGTTTTTTTTAATATTCAAATATTCATTACCTGAAGAATGAATATGATAGATTGACATATTTTTCATACAAAAGCTGTCGAAATGCAACAGGTATTTATTGCTCAGATATAAGTTATCTCACTATTGAAACATTAGCCCTAAGAATGGTAAATGAAAACCAAAAAAAAAAAACGTTTTTCACACGCTATTTGTATTTTTTATTTTACTGGCGGGCTGCTTTGCAGCACAGCCGGCAATAAGTACCAAACAAAAGTCCCCCATAGTCGACAATTTTTTGACATAAAATGATTGCAGAATCAGGGGTAGCAGTTTATTGAAACAGAACTGTTACAACTTCACACACGCCTTCCGAATGTTAAGCGTGAGCAGCTGACAACGAATGTTAAGCGTGAGCAGCTGACAAAGAATATAGTATGCAGATCGGACGACACTTGCAATTCAGTTCTCATGGGAAATAATACTAACACGACTTTAGGAAATTATCTTGTTACATACTGTTTACCTGCATCCTCCCATTGCTGGGCAAAGGACTTCCAGCTCTTCCGATCCAGGGCTAAAGCTAATTATCTTGTACTCATCTGTTACTCATAATAGGTTATGGTAACAGTACTCAAACTGTCTTTGTTATCTATTTGACGATTCATATTGTGGCCCTGAAAAGGGCCTATAGGACTCTCTACATTGGTAATATTACAAAAATGGTACACGAAGGTTCGCATATCTTTTAAACCTTTAACTAAAGTTTCCGTTCATCCTGATTGACCGTGTTCGGGTTTATATGAGCATTAAACTGTGTGGAATCCCAGCTGGATTAGAACATGTTGTTTCTAATCATTTACAAATTGTGGTTTATTATAATAACTATTTACTAGCTTACTTCAAGTACGCCTTGCTCAATTACGACGGTTCGGAAGCGCTCTCTGCGGTCAGCTTGCCTCAATCACATAGGTGTTAACACAACACCCTCGCCGCAAGTGTCTACTGAGCTATAGAGAAGCTACTCAAGCTGCAGCTAGTTTGCAAGTTTGCAGCTCAAGGAGGATACTTTGCACTTTCAGTTGTCGAACAAAGAGCTTCAGAGAAAAGACAGCCGTTTCTTTAAATAAATTCCGAAAGAGATTGTTTTTTTTATTTTCAATGATTTTTGAATTGAAATGTTCTATTTATTTTCCACTGATACACTGTAGGTACACAATAGAGAAGAAAAACAAGAAAATATTTGACTCGATCGGTGAAATATTTATTCAAGCTGTAGCTATACCTTTTACCGAGCTATTAAAAAATACCCAACAGTACACATTTTGTAAGGATTTTAATTAAAAAAATATTGAAGAGATTCCCGAACCGACCGACCTCAAATACTTATTCACTTAACGCAAGGCACAGAAAAAATACAAACATTTAATGAGAAATTCAAATTTAAATGTTGGCAAACCTTATTAATAAGGAAGAAGAAGAAGGTTATTATATTTCCCCGAAATATAATAACTCTATTATGAGTCGATAATAGCTTGTTCAAGCTGTACTCAGTAGTTTTCTTTATGTTTAATTTTCCTTATTTATTTATTCTGACTACAACATTGCCGAGGCACTAAGAAGCGCGGCAGTCGCAACAATACAGTAAATGCGTTATTGTATTGGATACACAAAGCATTTTAAGCCTTTTGGCCAAAAACCACCGGGCTTCCGAGCACAGTGCTGTGCAGTATGCCTTAAAAAGGGTTATTTTAATTGCGTCTGTTCATCGAGAAATTCTGCGAGCCACCATATTCGCCCTAACTGCCTACCTAACCCTAACTCTCCTGCCCACCACACTTGAGTCTCTTGTTTCAGGAGTACGAACTCGGTGGCCGCGTTGTCTCTTCTAGCTTTTGCCAAAGAAGATCGTACATGACAAGTTCAAAAGCCCTGGACAAAGTCAAATCATTTATTTCAAATAGAGACATAAAAGGCAGTTTTGAACGTCAAAATTTACAAAAAAAAAATTGATTCTAGTTGCCTCTTCCAAAAGGCAGTTTCATATGGAGAAGAATGGGCAAGAAACTCCATTGTTAGTCTTTTAAAATATTTTTTATACAATAATTATTATTAATTAACTAACAATAGCAGTCTTCGTTGACAGCCCTGGCCAGAATTCAAACTGGGCATCACAGAGCTGCACATGCATTCAGGTGTGAGTTAAGCACGCTGTCAAGGATCTTGGCTTCAACACTTACTTTGGCTATGACGATGGCGAATGAAATAGGCCTGTAGTTTAACTTGTCCGATACGTCTACTGTCTTACTCTTGACCCCCGCACCACCTGAGATCGCACTAGATCAGGCGGAAGATGTGAATGACACAGACACAGATTAAATAAAAGTCCCACCACCCGAGGTAAGTGGGAATCAGTATGCAGTAGGTGCACAATGCTGAGTCCGTCGTACCCAGGAGATTTGCCTCTTGTCATCTTCCTCAATAGTTGCCTGATCTCCTTTGCAAGAATATCAGTGGCCATGTCCGCACACTCAGGGCCAGCAATGAACACCCCACACGGTGGCCCCAAAGTCGACTTAATAGAGAATTGTTTTTTAAACACTTCAGCTATATCCCTTGTGCAGAAAACCCCGTCGACGCTCACAGGAACGCCAGCACCCTAATTGCGTAACACACTATCAATCGGAATCTGAATCATTTTGAAGCAAATTGCTAATCCATTGCTTCATAAGTTCGAAAAATGTGTCTGCTCTACATGTAAGTAACGCAATGAATGTTGCTGAACTGTCAAAATGAAACCGATTCCGATTGATAATGTGTTACGCAATTGCCCCGCTGGTTTATGATTCAGTCTATTAGTAGTGTCTACTTCAGGTAGCCTGAAAATATACTTCCGCAGCGATTCAAGCACCGCTTGAAGAGTTCATTGTACACTAGCTTATTGAGTCCTGGGCCGTGCCGCCGTGATTCACACAAAAATACCCTGGTACGGTATTTGTAAAGGTAGGTATCGATTGTTTAATTTGTGTAACGTCTTCACGCTACAAGGTAGGTATTTAGCGAGCCCGCTACTAATTAGCATAAAGCTTTTTTGGGTGATTGCCAAATTTAAGAAGTGGAAAGGAAGGATAAGAAGCTGAAATTACGATTTTCACCGACACACTGAAAATTTATGTTCGTCGTCAAGATATCTCGAGTATCTTACAAACTCGATTTAGAGACGTAACAAAGAATATCCGCTGGAATTTCTAGGATCTATTTTCAGTAGGTAGCAATACAATAGGAAGTTCATCGATCAGTTTCACCAGTTTCCGTTGAATTAGTAGTAATTGACTAGTCTTTATTTGCTGGCAGCGAGGAATGGTTGCTACCTAACCAGGCGTCTTGCTGATTACTATTGATCGTGGTTAGTGTGTCAACAATGGGAAGCAACTAATTATCTATACATATAATAAAATCGTAGGAAAGTCAAAACGGTACATTGAATATTTTTTTAAAAGAATACTTGGGGCGTGATCTACAATCGATATCGAAGCCAAAAATATAGTTTTTAGAATTTTTGTCTGTTTGTCTGTATGTCCGGGATAAACTCAAAAAGTACTGCATGGATTTACTTCAAATTTTGCATGAATATTACTAAGAGGTCGGGTCAACATATAGGCTACATATTATCACGCTATCACCTATGGGGGAGGAGCTGTGAATCTTTATTTTTCTTACGCATTCTGTGACAGCGTGTAATCTAACGACGCATATTTAAATGTTGTTTTTCAGTAAGCCATGCTATTATCTAGCTTTACACTATAAAAACTACGCCATTTAAGTAACTTGGGCAGAAAAAACATAGTTTAATGAATTTTAGTACTATAAAGAAAATTTTGAAGCAGCGCCATCTATGAGATTTCATAAAAATCAAATCAAGTTACATGTTGACACTTTTTGGAATTTAATAATTTAAATTTGATCATGTTGGCGAGGTTAGTAGTTAGTTATTCTTAAAATTCATAGATGGCAATTTGCATTTTCTTCATAAAAGTTGTATCGTATAGTTCGTTTTGACAAATTCAAGTTCCAACAAAACCCTTAAAATCTTGAGCAGAGTTGAGGACGACAATTAAAAAAAATGCGGTGTTAAGTATTACAAAAAAGTTATGTTTCTACTGGAGACGAAGTCGGAGTAACTGATGAACGCGTGCTGAACACCTGTCTCAGTTCACTTCAAGATGTGGTCATTTCTATCGGCGGCAATCCACTGATCGAATATGGGTTACCAGCTCCCCAATCATCACCGCATCAAGACCGTGTAAATCGGGAGTATAACGCTGAGACAAATTACGATCCGGGCGAAATGACCATGTCGCTTTGTTCTCTTCAGAGCAAAAACAAATTTATGACACCGTCCTTGAAAGCGTTGGGAAAAAACCAGGGTCAAATGTTTTTCTTGGAATGCGTCTGGTGGAACAGGAAAAACATTTGTTACCACTTGCATACTTGCAGAGGTCAGCAGGCAAGGCAAAATTGCTATTGCTGTAGCGTCGTCGGGAATCGCTGCCACACTGCTTCCGAGTGGCAAGACAGCACATGCCATGTTTAAAATTCCTATCGATTTAGAGAGCGCCGAAACGCCTGTTTGTGGTGTGTCACGTAACAGCGATAAGGGACACGTGCTCAAGGATTGCTCTTTGATCGTATGGGATGAGTGTACGATGGCCAATAGGAAGGCAGTTGAGGCCGTGGACGGAACCCTGCAGGACATCCGCAGGAACGAACATTTGATGCGTCGTATCACAGCTGTTCTGTTCAGTGGCGATTTCCGGCAAACGCTTCCCGTGGTGACACGGGGATCGAGAGCTGACGAGGTGAATGCTTCGTTGAAACTATCTTCGTTGTGGTCACGAGTTCATACGCTGCGCTTGACCATTAATATGAGAGCTCGGCTCGGCGGCAATGCACGTGCTCAAGAATTCTCCAATGTCCTTCTAAATCTTGGCGAAGGCACTCTACCAGAAGAGAGAGGTGGACAGGTGGTGCTTCCAGAGTCTCTCGGTAGAGTGGTATCCAGCTTAGAAGAACTCATTTGCTGTGTGTACGGGGACATCAGTCGTATACTGCACCTGCAGAATTCTTGGGTGTGTGAGCGGGCCATTTTGACGTCCAAAAATGATCAGGCTGCAGCAATTAACGAATGCATTCTCTCGAAAATTGAGGGGAATGAAGTGGTCTACACCTCGATAAACACTGTTGTCGAGCAAGATGACATTATCCCGTGGAATTTCTAAACTCCCTGTCAGCAAGTGGACTTCCAGCGCATACCATCAAGCTGAAGGTCGGTGTCCCGATTAAGCTTCTTCGGAACCTATCTCCTCTGAAGTTGTGTAACGGGACCCACCCTAAAGTCATTTCGCTCTACAGACACACCATTGAGGCGGAAATTCTTACGGGTTGTGGCGTTGGCGAGGCAGTATTTATACCACGCATTCCCCTCATACCTCATATCTTCCCGTTCCAGTTCAAGCGCGTACAGTTCCCCGTGAGTGTTTGCTTCGCGATAACCATCAATAGAGGCAGACACTGAGGGCAGCGGGTGTCGACCTCAGGACGAGTTGCTTCTCACACGGACAACTGTACGTCGCTTGCTCCCGCGTCACCAGTCCTGACTCTCTTTACATTTTGGCTCCTGGCAGCATAACTACCAACGTTGTTTATAGGGAAGTGTTTTAAGGTATGATGCCTTTGTACGTATTTTTACTCTTTTGTGTCCTGGAATGTATTCCTGCATTGTTTTCTCTATTTCCTTCAGTCACATCCCCCACACCACACTGAACTCAGCAGGACTCCCATATAACTCTCTTCACTTGCTTCGCTTGCAAAAAAAACTTATATTTTAATGCTATTTTAAAAGTTGTTTACTTATAATGCTATAGCGACACTGGCATCTTAGGTATTTTTGGTGCTGTAGAGCCTTCAGGCAGACGACGTCGCGGGCAGCAGCTAGTACAATATAAACTTAATATTCAGAAGATCATTCTTAGGTCATGCAGGTGTGGTTTTTTAACCGACTTAATAAAAGGAGGTTTTGTATTCGACCCGTATGTCCGCGATTTTCTCAAAATATAATGAACCAATTTTGATAATTTTATCATTAATATGATCAGCATACTTTTTGCAAGGTTTTAGTGTATAATACATTGGGTAGTTATTCTTATGTACGAAATTATATGCATAAATGCATCTCCGGCATTTCTGTGCGAATTTTGATTATTCTTTTAGTCGGTGTCTTGAATTCTTCAATGCACTAGTGTTAATTGAATTTGTGTGGGGTAGGTACAATTAAAAAGTGAAAAATAAAAACTTCAAAAAAAAACTTACTTCAAAAAAAAACTACAAAGTGATAAATAACTTTAATTTCGGAAGTCGGTGTCATAAAACGAAAATGCGGAACCAACAACACCGACTTCCGAAATTAAAGTATATGCGCATGTACATTTATGTGCTTGAAGTATTAAATAAATAAAGTTATTTATCACATTGTAGTGTTTTTTTTAAGTCGGTTGTTTTTTTGGAAAAAAGTTTTTTAACAACTGCAACGCTAGTTACGTACTAACATCGTTATAAAAAATATTTTTAAATAAAAATCAAAGGAACGTTTTGCTATCTAAAGAGGCATCGTAATATAGACTTTACACAAATAAAAACCCTTTCCTCTACCTCGTTATTTTTATAGAGGACCATGAAATACAAAAAAGGAGTTACCTTTATTATTTCGCAGAAGAAAATTTGATATTTTTATCCCTTCATTACGTACTTAATAAGAAAGCTTAAATAAACTAGGCAATGCCTTATTTTCCATTTCCTGGAAACAGCATGATTCTTGAAAACTTTTTATTGATTTGCTTAATTGATTTTCCAAACCTTTGAACTCTGCTTACCGTGCTCTGAAAAATGAGCGAAAATATACCTACCTAATTGCCTGCCTATGTAGGGAAGTTATAAAAACGTTTACCTCGTTGCTGAACTGAAAAGGTGATATTGAAACACATGTAGTTTAACTTTGTGAAGTTATGACTAACGTCGCCTCCCCTTGCTTCATTAGCATGTACCTACGTGAATGATTTCGGTATTTATAAACGTTTCGGAGGTTCCGTCGAGCGCCCCATGGCCTTTTGTAAAAGTACAGACAAAATAACTACGGATAAAAAAAACAGCTATCGGCAGCAATTTTTATATCGATCATGACTTATAAAAAGATTAATATTTAAATTGACTTCTCGTACATAAGAACAGAGATAGTAATTTCATCGGTAAATTGCTTTTTCATCTCGAACTCTGAGCTCACTGCGAAATAACTATGTCTTTCCAAGTAATAACATAATAACACTTTACTGTGCACTAAGCAGCTCCTTATTTCTTATATTATTTATTTTTATTATTTAAAAACTCATCTGGTTCCTTCGTACATGTTGAAAAATAAAGTTTCCCTGAACTGAGTCGCAGGATCCAATCAGTCGGCACGGCGGTGCGCAAGTATCGAGTCGCAGGCAGTAGGCGGGCAGGTACCGAGCTCGTTCGATATGCTACAATCATACACCTATAAATTATGCCACAAACTTAGTTTTCCGTTTGCTGCTTGCGCTCACAACTCTACACAATATTCGACGTATTTTGCTAAATAGCTTGTGTGGTAACCACGTTCTCGACTCAACGTTTATCGGCTTACAGATATAAAAATAAAAGACATCAGGAAATTTGGAACCAAAATTTTCTTTGATATTTTAAGAATAGAGATATTATGTTCTTTTGTAATATTGTGTACATTCTACGTTCCTCTCAACGTAATGCACCAGTCATCACCTATGTCCAGTATGATATTAGATATTATAGACTAGTGATTGGGGAATTCCGAACGGAAGGTAAACGTTTACAAGATTCAACGCAGCAGTCATGTCTGATTAATTCATACAGGAACCAATAACTAAATATTTATATGCATGTTATGATGTTACAATAATCCCATGTGACATTAGTTTGACCTAGTTGCTTAGCTAAGAGATGCCGACAAAGTTCTGTGCTTTATTTAAGTTCTAATACGGTGAATATTTAGCCTTACACGTTGTGACAATATCTGTCGAGACACTGAAACCTGAGTTAGTTATGACTACGTACTTTGATAAGGAATTGCGAAAGCTATTTAATATTAAATGGTATTCGCGACTGAGTTCCAGATGAACAATTTGTAGCAACAGTAGCTTCTAATTACTTAACGTTTTGCATTCCGAGTAGCAATTTCATGAAATAATAGGGTTTGTTATTACATAATTTCTTATTGGATTGGGATTGCTTGTGAAAAGTTAAGTACCTGTATTATTTGGGTTTTAGGCTTGGCGTTGGTTCCATGGCTAAAACTTTTAGCCATGGAACCAACGCTGATTGATGTAGGCGTGTTATTTGCGAACTGCATATAGGCAAACGTATCTACTATGTAGGCCCTCAGGCCAGGTGGGTGGGGTGACATTCTCCGCAAGTCGGTTAATATTGGACCGATTGTTGGTATTTCCGCAGACATTGTACGTAAACGTATTTAGGTAGATAGCTGTGGTGAGTCCGATAAATACCAAATACGATATTTAGTGTCATGTATGCTTAAAACCTCTAAACTACTATTATTTCCGATACTTTGCCATACATTACAAACGAATACCATTAATTGGCATCTTATAAGGAATCCTGCGTGACTCGAACAGCCTGTTTGACAATACCAATTTGTCCATCTAACAGGATACAGCCGCATACGCGTTCCAAACGAATGTTAATAACCGAATAAATTACAGATTGGGAACGTCTCTGTCGATATATCATTGCGTTGCAATGGCCTTTGTATATCGTAGTTCTTAATTACAGATAATGTCACTCCGGCTTTTCATTAAAACGAATACGAGGGCAACGGATGCAATATGTCAGCGAGGGTCGCTTGAATTTAATATATACGCTGGTCATCCCTATTCAGTGAAAACATTCAACAGTTTACGCCGCTTCGCTGGCCACCGCTCTTGACGTCTCAGTCTAAATGGGAACACAGTCTTTCTCAATTTGATCGGAATTAATTTAATGTGTTTTAAGATGCTGCGTTCCTTCGCCACTTTTCTTAGTTACAGTGGACATCGTACGCTCAAGATTGTATTTGAAATCTATTTTCTTTCCGCTTTCTCGTATGCCGATTTATGCCTAACGATTTTCATAGATTTGTTGTTAGGCATAAGATCAATACAACATACGTATAAATAAAATCGTGGTCGAAATATATACAAATACCTCATCAGGATGTTGACACATGAAGAAGACGACGTCGCTCTAGTCTGTACAATAAAGTTGTTTTTGTATTTCCAAAATACTCCACATGGGACAATCTGCCCACTCATTGGTAACCTTTGATCAGATTAGCGCCATATGTTACATTCCAGATTCCTTTGTCGTTTTCACAAGAATTTTCACAAACGAAATAATATCGGAGATATTGTAAATTCAAAAACATTTTACACAAATGGTCTATTCATAACGTTTCTATAGACCGATATAAGACAGTAAAAGCATCAAAATACAGACAAACATAATTAGCGGAAGTACCCGCTGATAGATTACTCAGTCGTCGTCATCTGCCGACTATCAGCGAGAAAGTTCTACACGCTATGAATTATCGGCCGAGCTACTAATGAGAGAAGTGGTGGCATTACAAGTAGCTATCGGGCCAACTCTAATAGATTACCGATAGATCAACGTCCTGGGAACGACACCGTGACTTGATACTGAGAAATACAGAGATACATACTTCCACAGAACTACATCTCAAAGCTACAATAGCATAATAAGGGCATGACCTCGTTCGCATATGAAATCTAAGAATACGAGTACTAGACAACAATTCAAATTCCCAGTTTGCAAGTGTACATTGTTTCGTGTTGTTTGATACAACTTTAGACACGGTCTTATCGGTTTACTGTCTAACATTTATGTTTGGACTGCAGATCATTAATTTGCTGTTCTGTTATTAGTTTTGCAAAGAAACACGCAGACGGTGTGTGCACGAAATAATCTATAAGAGTATTATTCGGAAAAAAAACGAGATACGATGTTTTTCCATTGGTTTAACCGGTTGAATGCCGTAATTACAAAAACATTTAAAAATTCTTTGTGTCTAACGTGGATCCACGTTCAAATTGGTAAAAAAACTTTTGTCTAGTTAAATATCCCGTTCTATGTGCAAATAACCAATTGAGTGACTAAGTAAGTTCAAAAACTTATTATCTACTCCAGCAGCTCAGGTACTACTAACGAACGAGAGATTTACGAGTTCGAACTCAATCTGTTGCACAAACCGTAGCACGATCATCGTAATATTATTTAGCTTTGAATAAGGTGTTTCCAAGAACAGTAGTAATTTGCAAACCTCAATCCTATTGCTAATATTCAAAGATGCAGTTTGGTATTTCGTAGATTCAATATCGATGAACATTCAAGCCGCATTCGGTTTGTTTTGAAGTCTATTATCGTCTCATGCATTTCTCTAACAAGCAGGTTTATTGAAAATGTGTCTTTTGGAATTGTTAGTCGCAATATTGGTTTGCGATATTGACGCAAAGCAATTTTTTTACTATAAAATCGTTTTCTCACTGGCTTTTTGTGAAAGCGTAGCAACATAGGAGTTGCGTACAGCTGCGTTGAAGTCGCGTGGACTTGCGTAGAAGTTGTGTAGCAGTGGCGTAGGCCTGCGTAGAAACTGTGTCACAGTCGCGCCGGCCGGCTGTCTGCGTAGAACCTGTGTAGCAGTGGCGTAGGCCTGCGTAGAAACTGTGTCGCAGTCGCGCCGGCCGGCTGTCTGCGTAGAACCTGTGTAGCAGTGGCGTAGGCCTGCGTAGAAACTGTGTCGCAGTCGCGCCGGCCGGCTGTCTGCGTAGAACCTGTGTAGCAGTGGCGTAGGCCTGCGTGGAAACTGTGTCGCAGTCGCGCCGGCCGGCTGTCTGCGTAGAACCTGTGTAGCAGTGGCGTAGGCCTGCGTAGAAACTGTGTCGCAGTCGCGCCGGCCGGCTGTCTGCGTAGAACCTGTGTAGCAGTGGCGTAGGCCTGCGTAGAAACTGTGTCGTAGTCGCGCCGGCCGGCTGTCTGCGTAGAACCTGTGTAGCAGTGGCGTAGGCCTGCGTAGAAACTGTGTCGCAGTCGCGCCGGCCGGCTGTCTGCGTAGAACCTGTGTAGCAGTGGCGTAGGCTTGCGTAGAAGCTGTGTCGCAGTCGCGCCGGCCGGCTGTCTGCGTAGAACCTGTGTAGCAGTGGCGTACGCCTGAGTAAAAGCTGTACAGCAGTGGAGTAGGCCTGCGTAGAAACTGTGTAGCAGTCTCGTAGGCCTGCGTAGAAGCTGTGTAGCATTGGCGTAAGCCTGCGGTGAAGGTGCGTAGCAGTCGCGTAGGCCTGCGATCCAGTCGGGTAGTCACAGTGTGCAAACCGCGCAGACGTCGCGTGAACGCCACGAATAATAGTTACGTTAGCAAAGTTGGTTTTAGACAAAGAAACCTGTGTACCTTGGAGTTTACAGAAAATATTTTTCCAATATTAAAACGACCAATATAATATTCGTAAAATTGCTTAAAAAGGTAGCAAAATATGGAATCCCTTTAAAACGTCAGGCTGCATGGCTTGTCTATTCGTTATAGATACACATAGTCTATGCACGATTCAAGAACGGATTACGTGAACATTTTTCAAACGTTCACATCACATGCATAAAATATATTCGTAGAAGCTTCTAAGGAAACTTGTTAATACATTTTGAACATGTTGCTAATGTGCTGTTGTTCTAAGTCTCACTCGGTAAGGCTTAACATCACCTCGCCTCCTTGTGTCCGCCTTCATGCTATCGAATGTTGCTTAAGACTTCACTATTCATGGATTATTTAGTTGTTTCATTCAAGCAGGATTATTTGTTGAACAATGAATAGTAGAATTTTTGAATAAGTGCTTACCTAAATGCATGTTTGTAGTAAACCTGCGCGTCACCCAAAGAGACGCTTAAAACTTTGGCTGTTCATAACCCCGTGTTGCATTTATGTTGCACAAAATTATGGCATTCGCATATTTTCGTGCTAATGAGTTGACAGTCTTTTGGGCATTTTTCCTGTTGATAGCGATACAGAAGAATTTTCAATGCCCACTTTTTTATATAGGTATTACTGTTAGCTCATAAATTATATATATATGACTGTTTAAATGATAGCCAAGTATTGATTTATCATTTCCCTTACCCCTTATTTGAGTTTGTTAGAGTTAAGTGTCTACACCTATAAAACGATAACATTAGTTTACAAAAGAGTAGCATGCATGATATACAAACAAAATCTATGCTGCCCGACGTTCGTGAGAGACAGTAGTAATTCCCATGTAGGTAGTAATCACAGGGAGGGCTTTTCCCCGGTCACCCCTCTTGGCCACTTACCAGGAAACCCCAGCGTACTACAGACATTTTTCAAACAAACTTAATTATACCTTTGTCTGACCTGTGGATTGACACCAAATTTTTATACATACCCCCTTTTTCAATTTTCGATAGCTTCTCCATACTAGAACTGTCAGACGTCAATTTTATTCCACGGATAAAAAATTTTGGTTAAATCAGCCCTAAGTAATACAACTCTGCACTCTGGGATTTGCGACCAACGGGAGATCCGACAAAAACAGTGCTAGATTAATTCCTGGTTCCTGGAGTTCAATTCAAAAAGACAATACCAATTGCATCCGTTGACAAATCTCAGCTTAAATTTGATTAGTTTGACGGGTCCTACAACACGGCAAAAAGACGATTTTTCAGGAGACCAGGAGGCCAATTCTCATAATTTAAAACGTTCAAAATCTAGACGCAGCCTCATCTCGGCGACAAACAAATGTCAAACAAAAACTTGCCAAAATGTAGGGAAAATAGAGGTAGGTATTTTTTACAGATTGAGACTGAGATCAGACTGTGAACGTTCTTAAAATTACAAGAATTGCCCCTCTGTTTAAATATTGTAAAGAAATTTCATAAATTGATGTTATATATGTATGTAAACGACTTTCTCGTATTTGTACAGAAAGTCTCATGGAACTGGCTCAAAAGTCAATCCAGTTAAGCAGTTGTGGGTAAAATTGCAAACAATTGAATAATTATGCTCTGTGATGTCTTAGAAGAGTTTAAAACTTCTCAGACGATCTATTGGCGCACGAGCGCTCAAGTAGTCTGTCGTCATGTAGGTATACTTGTAGACACTAAGGTGTCGTAGCTTAGCGTAGCATTGTGCACAATGTGCAAACAATACTTTACTAAGGCCGAATTTGACCAAATTTTTATACCTAGAAGTCTTATTCTGAGAATAAATTTTGAATTTTTGACAGTTAAACCACGGACACCACGGATAAAAGATATCGTAAGCATCCAAGCACCTTAGAAAATAATTATTTGTCTCTCTCTCTCTCTCCAATAATTTGTTACTAGTACATTATAGTGTAACAACCAAAGATATGTTACCATTGTTATCAATACATAATATCTATTTTATTACAATGAAATCAAAACGGCCATACAAAGAAGTTTATTTCTAAAGAAAGAGTATCCACTAAAAGTCTATAAACCTGTAAGAAAGAATATTATGTGTATTTTGTAAATTAATTGTAAGTTTTCATGAGAAATTATTCATAAGAATATATAATTTGTCATGCAAACTTACAATTAATTTAAAAGCCAACTTAATTTGAGACAATTAAGTTGGATTTTAATTATTAGTAGTGCAGGTACCTACAGGAAGCCACACGCCAGTAATAACACTTTGACCTTGAGCCTTGTCCTTGAGCTGGCCCAGCGTAGTACGGAGTTGCAATAGAATAAAAGACCAGCTTATATTGGTTTTGTTACTACTGACCTGCGGCCTAATGTACAGATGCCAGCACATCAAGCTACTACAATCTGTCAAATTTCTTTAATAGATTTTCAACTTTATCGCTAAAGCATAAGGTTTAAAATTGATTGGGAAAATTTGACAGTTTCGGGTAGGTTGATGTGTTGGCGTCTGTACCTTCCTAGATTTTTCTTGGAAAATGTTAAAATTAATAAATGACCAAACAAAATAAATCATAATAACGTATGAAAATTTATAATTGATATCAAACACTGACACAGACTAAGAAACCTTCTACGATTGATCAACCTTGTATCTACCAAACCTAAACAGCGAAACGATACATCCTTTATCACGTTTTGTTAAAAAAAAATTGTTGAGAGCGATGCTTCATTTAGCTGCCTGTCATGTCAACAGGATCTGCAATCCAGACTACACAGTACGGCTTTTAGCTGAAAACAAAAAGTAAAGACAAAACGTTTCATGGGTATTTCGTGCCCGTTATTATTTTTCCAATCCTTTTTTTTAGGGAAACTGATATATTGGAATTTTAACTAAGTTTTATTCGTTTATATGCTAAATAACGCCTGACAGCTGCTCACTTTCACGGCCCGTGAATGGTTTTTTGTTTTTACAACTTGTGATACCCATATCCCACTTACCCATAGATAGTCTTAAAAATAAGTTAACTTTACCACTTTATAACATGAAATTAATTATCAAGTGCAGAAAGTAGTTGACACTTCCCGTGACCCAAGGGCTGGCTTTTACCTTGGCCAAAGGCTAAGCATTGCCATACAACGTGGTAGTGCCACCACTCTCTTGGGTAGGTACATTAATTTTTCGACGCTATATTTTAGTTTGTGTATAGTTTTAGTTAAGTTAGGTTTTAAGTTTGATATTTTTGTTAATTAAGGATATATGTATCTATTATTCAAAAGTGCAGCAAGTATTTAAAATCCGTCTATTAAATAAAAAGTTATGACGTAAACGAAGCAAAAGGAGTATGTAAGGAACAAAGCAGGTGGTGTTCTGTGGTTACTGCCTACCCTCACGGGAAGACGGCGTGAGTTTATGTGTGTATGTATTTAAATGATAAGTTTTCAAAGGTGCTCCCTCATCGGGAGCATTCGCCTGTAATGTAAAGTTACAGATTCGAGCATTACATCAGTGACGGAGGAAAATCGAGCATTACAACGCGCACCTTATAATGATACAATGTGTAATACCTTGATACAACTTGTAACATCAACGAGCTCCACTTGTAAAAATTCAAATCTGTAATGTTACATTACACGCGAATGCTCGTCAGTCAGGGAGGTAATATTGTAATGTAATGCTCAAAGTCGAATCTGTAATATTACATTACACGCGAATCCTCCTGGTGAGGGAGCACCTTTAGAATTACATTTTATCGTAATCATAATTTGTACAGTTATAACCTGTTATATATGAATAGTTTTATATCCAATGTCTCGGTGTTACTGGCAAAAGAATGTACGCAAATATTAAATTCCGACTTCATTTCGAACCCATTACGGGCATCTACCTAGCTAACCTGGTCTTTAAAAAATAACATTAAAATCTCATTTACGTTACCCTCCCCGAACTACGAAAACTGCGCGGTATAATATCCCGGTTTAACTTTTTAAGTGTGTATTGTTTCTAGTTTAAAATGGAGCTCCTCCCGGTTTTCATATTTTTGGGTCTTTAATTCTTTTGGCCATAACATCCATAAGCTACCATTCTCTCCCCCATTTCCCCTTTTGATTGGTAACGGGCCAAATTATTGTTAGGGATTTAAAGAAGGCAACCTCCCACGTTGTGCCGTGTCCGAGACTAGTACCTTCTGTAACAAGCTCTCGACTTACTGTTCATCGATCTAGCTTCTCTTTCATGACACTTCAATAAATAATGATTAACCTTGCCAGATTTTGTAAATTACATACTTGGTTCCTATTACCCATGGCAGCTAATTTAGTTAATGTTTTTTTTTTATAATAAACCAGGTACAAAATAATAAGGACTTTATCTACCTCATATCTAGCTCGATTATAACGTTTAAGTCTACATTCAAAGCTATGAGACTATTTTATACCCATCATATCGTTTGCAGTCGCTCAATTCTATTTTATACCTTAGAGCTTTAGTGGTCGTCAAATAAAACCTGAAGCTCCAAGCTAGACTTGCAGTGGTATAAACTAAATATCTCTATAGAACTACACGTCTCTTATTAATCTACTGAATAAAAATAAAAGGTACTTTCCATTCATCTGGGAACCGATAAACCCTTTGAATTAATTTGAATTGCAAACACAGATGGTCTGTCCAGATGTACGTCTGCTTCGTGTCCTTTTCTCAGTTTGTCCAACAGTCAAAGGCGGTCTCGATAAATTGGATTGTCTGGTGCCGATGACATGATGGGTGGAGGCAACGACTGGGGCAGACAATGGCTAAGTTATCTGATAGCTAGATACATTTGTATAGTCGCTACAGACGGCACCGTTGTCCGCAAAGCCCGCTCCACTATACGGCTTGAACAGGTATGATACATATCAGTAACCGCCGAGAATGTCCTCTCTAATCGCTATGTTGTTCGGCTTCAATTCGATGTGCCCATGTTTATTGCTTTTTCGAATTCTAACAAAATATTCAGTTGAAAATATTTTACTCACTTTGGTTTATCCTGTAGATCAGGGAAAATTTGTAGGAATATACAGAAAGAACTTCCTTTACAAACCATGAATAGAAGAATTAGAGAAATCAACCACATGCTGTTAGTAATTTTCATTGGTAAAATAACGTAATGGATATTTTTCTAAAGCCACTGATATGATTTTCAAAGACATCCTACTTACTTACTAAGAAAGTTTTATTAAGTCGTTTGTAGGAAACTTAGAAAGCAGAAATTGCACCTCATTTTGACACAATAAATTTATTGATTGGAGGTTTTATTAAAAGATAAACAGTTATCAGACCTCGGGACTTCGTTGTTCGAATTAAAAATTCACTTCATTGTTATTTCGATGTTGGGCCAAAGTCGGGCTTAAACATAAATTTATCTGGGTAAAGTTGAGAGGTCGCGGCGTCCACATTGTCGTCTCATCTATATTGAGCCGGGCGTTCACTGTCGGCTCGGCCACCAACTACACACATCAAAAGTGTCTAGGGATCAACATATATTTTTGCAATAACTTTTCTCCTGATTGATATTAATTAAAATTTTCTTTAAGGATTCATCAAATAAAGTGTTTTCGTTTGTCACAGTAACGATAAACCAAGTCACCTTTGCATTAATAAAGAAATTTGCCATTTTCCTAATAAAGGGATTTTTGACATTTGAACCACTAACACAAAAGTTCGAAAAAAAGACTGAAATAACAGTTTTCTTTAAAATTTTATTGGGTAACTTAAACAATTAATAATCCGTGTTTCTACCGCGAACACTAACAACACAAGAACATCGGTTTGGCATACTCTAAATGAGTTCATCCAAATCACGCTGTGGAATGGCCGCCCATGTTCGTTGCAACAACAATAAAAGGTCTTCTTGCGACTGGATACCCTCCATATTCGGCAGAGCTCTTCTCTGTAGCATATCCCATGCATGCTCAATCGGGTTCAAGTCTGGCGACTGAGCAGGCCAGGGCAGGACATTGATGTTAGCTGCGGCGAGAGTCTGTCTTACAACTCTTGCGGTGTGCGGTCGTGCATTATCATGCATTAACTGAAATAAGGGACCGATTTGCACTTGTAGAGGAACGATGACGTCTGATACAATCGTCTCAGCATAAATTTGAGCGTTGAGGTTGCCTCTGATCCAAATCAACTCAGTTCTTCCGCCGATCCAAATACCCGCCCATACCATGATGGTTCCACCACTATAAGGATGGACTTCCTGGCAGGATTTTAATCGCTGTTGGCGTTCAGGGGTTCTCCAGTGTCGTATACGTCTTGTATCCGGTCTCATACCAAAACGAGACTCATCAGAAAAGCACACGAAACGCCATTGTTCTTCTGCCCAATTTCTGTGTTCAAGAGCCCATTGATATCGAATCCTACGATTGTGCATTGCTATAGGTGGTACCCGTAGCGGTCTTCGGGAATGAAGGTTCACTTCATGCAAGCGGTTTCTGACTGTTTGGTCGCTAATTAAGTTCCCTGAAGAGTGATGAAGCCTCACGGCTAACATCATGCCGGTTATTGTTGGAGCTCTTCGAGTTAAGATTTGAATGTATCGGTCTTGTCTCCGTGTGGTGCAGCGATACCGTCCTCTATGGCGCTCAGCCACGGTACCAGTGCTTCGGTAACGTGTCCAAAGTCGACTGATAACACTCTGACTTGTATTCAGAGCTAAAGCCACAGTACGTTGCCGGGAACCAGCTTCTATCATTCCCACGGCTCTGAGCATTTCTTCCCTGCTTAAATGACGTCGCCGCTCCATAATAACGTTGGTTTTAATCAGTAGTAGGGAAACAGTAGCACTAATAATGTCTTCAATGCGTTGTATGTTTTTATAGGGAAAATATTGACAGCTGATTTTCATCTTTTACTCGAATTTGATTCACAGTTCCTGATTCAAATTATGAAATGCACCAAAAAGGATCCATATAAATTTATAAAATCATAAATTTATTACAAAGCCACATCTCAATCTCAAGAAATCCGCATAAAAATGCTTGATCCCTAGACACTTTTGATGTGTGTATCTCTGCCAGCGGCCATATTCAGTGCATTTTAGAATTCAATTGAGCTGACTTCGTGAGTTTTCTCTTTAATTCGCTTCGACCATCTTGTTACACCGCTGCGAGCACGCAAACTTCTCCTGCCACATTCCCAATAAAAAAGATCTGACTACCTACTTCTGTTTTAAAATTTTCTTTAACTTCCAGGTAACTAACAACTAGTAACAACTGCGAGTCGAGACGCAAAGGAAAATTAAATGAAGGTTTTTAAAGTTATTAATTAGGTGCAAATCAAAGTACTTAACTAATTACTATGAAAAAACTATTCACGTAGTTTCAGTACACTGTGAACAGTGGAAAAAAACTAAACAAGTGTTTCATAATCGAATTCAGAAGAAACTAATTAAAGTTTAATTCTGTTAATCGAGCCCATTAACTGGCGGTATCACGGCACTGCCGCCGCTGCCCCTAATGGCCTTTTACCAACGCATTTACCTAACGTATGACCTAGGACGGCGCGTCCTGCCGCCTGCCGCCTGGCGTCAGCACGTTGCCACGATTTAAAACCCAATATACGAGTCCCGAGAGCGCCTCCACCACACAAATACAACCTGCTCATAATAATTTGGACAACGAAATTGAACGGCCCCTACACTATCGCACCCAACACGACTCGCTACAAAATATTCATAAAAAAGGCGGAATTATATTAGTGAGCCATTTTGTAGGCCGCATGACAAATACGGATAACAGAATTCTGACAAATACATTTGTTTAAAATTAATGACTGGCAAAATATTAGTGGTATGAAACAAAGCACGCAATTAATCCATGAATGCTAGTGAAGTCACGCGATGGGCGGCTGGCGAACAATCATCTCAACGATTTATATACTCACGGGAACATAAAACAACTAAACTCACTATTCACTAAAAGCCGGCTGGAACTAATAATAGGAACCGCAATATTATGTACTATTTCCAAGTGGTTTATTACCAAACTGAATGAGCTCAGTTTTTAAAATAAATCACCAACTTGCAATTGCGAAAACTACTTTAGTTTGACTAAATTATGTGTTAGTGGTGGTCGTAGAAATTGGTTTCCCGGAACTTAGCCGTTATGAATCAGAATGCATGGTAAAAAACAATGGCATAGCATAAGTTCCATGATTCCAAGTAAGTCCGAATATATAAAGAAGTGAGTATCAGGAACTAAATTGACTTCAACATTCTTGAATTCCGAAACTTCAAATCAACTTTTGGGATGAATTTTGTGTGGGAATACTTTTGGGCTAATTAATATTGCAGTTGCTGAACTTTGCCGCTCAACTCAAACCTTAATTATGTTTTATTGGGAAAGAGATACTTTATTTTTGGCGTTTAACATTTCGGATTGATGAAATTGTATTTGTTTTGTGGGTAGGTAGGTAATACCTCAAATATTGGTCTGTGGAATAATAATGTTTCGCGAATATCGTATGATGGAAATCATCAAATAAAGTGCCCATTTATTGGAACGAGGTTCCTTAACGTGGCTTGCGGTAGGAGTTGACAGGTAGAAATTGTCACGCTGAAAAACGTCGTCTCTCTGTCTTTTTCTATATATTATATAAGAGAATGTATGTATGCGTGCGAGTATCGTGTGGGTCCCCCGACCGCACACTTTTTTTTTCTGTATTACCACGGTTATTCAGGATGTATTTACTTTTATACTCGAAACCACATTAATCAATTTTGTGAATATGTAGGTATTATGTTATTTATATAACACTAGCGTTTGCTCGCGGCTTCGCTCGCATCATAATTCATCATACACGTAGCGCCATCTATTATTATAATAACGATGTAGTTTTCCGCGGGAACAGCACTTTTTTTCGGGACGAAAGGTATGAAAGGGGGTACCTTTCATACCTTTCATCCCGAAAAAAGTGCCCTATGTCCGTTTCTGTAGACCTGATAACGTATATGCAAAATTTCAGGATGATCGGTTCAGTGGTTTAGACGTGAAAACGTAACAAATAAACAAGCTTACTTTCGCATTTATAATATTATTTAGGATTATTTAATGTGTACATCCTTTGTGTTTATTTCTATTTATTTTCCTATACAAACAATTCCGTACTCGGACCGCGAACCAAATATTTACGAGTATGTATGTAGTCGCTATACTGACTCATGAAAATTCTTCGACACATGTTTAAGTATAGATGCAAGGCTGGTTTAAAAACCAATTAAACCAATCCGTTTGAAATGCAAAAAGCCGTTTAAAACTGTATTTTTTCGATTTAAAACGGTTGGTGTTGATGACTATGTTTTTTTTAATTCTAACTACATTTTCTTGATTTTACATTTTGATTCGAAAGAGTGTACATGAAGTTTCTTGCCCGTTCTTCTCCATAGGTGCCTACGCTTTGGAATGGGAAACTAGCTTCATTTTTCTGACTGACCGACCCCTTGACAATTCAAAAGTGCCTGTAATTGGTTTAATTGAAATAAGTGCTTTGAGTTTGAGTTTAAAGTACACTTCATTGTGGGAAATTTTTGGTCACTCGCCTACAAAAATAAAAGAATTGTGTTTTACAAACTTCTTTTATTTTTGCAGGCGAGTTTTCAACCGTTTAAAACGATTGATTTGGGGTTTAAAACGGCAGCATTTTATTTAAAACGTTTTAAATCGGTTGTTTTACATCTGTACACATGTTCCAAGTAACAGGCGACGAAGAGTGCATTCTTGGCCAGAACAACCATCATGAAATTTTGCCTCTTAATATAGCATACATAATTAGCCTATAATGTTCCCACTGCTGGGACACAGGCCTCCTCTCTGTGAGAGGGAGTGGGCCGTAATCCACCACGCGGGCCCAGTGCGGGTGGGTAGATGTCACATGTCTTCGAATTTTTGGTTCTAGGACATGCCGGTTTCCTTACGATGTTTTCCTTCACCGTTATGAGAGCAGTGGTGATGAAATAATTTACACAAAGTAAAGCGCCTGTCTGGGTTCGAACCTACGACCTACAACTCGTAAGTCGCCGCCATTACCACTGGGCCACCGCCGCTGCCTCTTAACATTAACTCACATTTACGGACACGAAGGACATTTTTTGTTTATCCTATATTAAAAAGAACCAGTTTCTTAATAATTAATTACAATCTAGCTTATAAGATGAAACATATAAGTTTTCAATTACTTTATATGAAGTAACTTATCAAAGGAGAACGTACTTTGAGTGCCTCTATTACGTCTATAGGTATCTGCAATCCTTTTAAAATGTAAGTAAGTAGTAACCCTGAGTAGTAGATACCGAGAGTATTAAGAACCTAGGATTGCTTAAAAGTTATTGGCAATGTATACGTGAATTAGATGTGCGCCTCGCGTTTTTTTTATTAAAATGACAGACTACGCCAATTTGTTGTGTTCGTTGTCATTCCATACAACTCTAGCAAAGAGTGACATTAGTGATTTGGACATTCGGAAAGTTAAATTAGTACCAACTTCTGGCACCGCCTATCTTGCTCTGACAGCAATGACTATACAACCTCTTGACTGCTCATACGGGCGACTTAAGCTCACGACACATAAATGAAACTTATATTAGACGAAACTATGAGTGGCCATTTTAGTTATGACCAGTTATTGGATCTCTGCACACGCGGTTATTTTGATACTTTTTAAAACATTTTCTGCATAAATAAAAACAATTATGAGTTCTTGTTCAATTAAATGGTGTGGGAAATCGTCTAGAATATATAGCTATAAAAAAGATGGCATAACTTTTCATCGGTAAGTAAAATATACTTATTTTATAATTTAATAATCGCAAGGCTCAAGCTAAACTGGTTGTTTACGTAAAATGGCACAAACATGTATACCCGCGTTGGTGTCATTTTGAAAAGTCCCTTTCTCTCATTAGGGTATTGTCAATACGTCTGTCCCTTTCTATCTGTAGTAATGCTGTAGTGTTGTGAAATTTTCAAAACCACCAAAACAAAGTCGATAATATTGACGATAAAAATTACGATGATAATGGTAAAAAAGTAACATTACTTATTGTTTACATTTAAGATTTAAAAATATTCCGGAACTGAAAGAAAAGTGTATTAATGCAGTTCACAGGGAAAATTAGTTTCCAAAAAAATACAGCGTTGTTTGTTCAAGGCATTTCACAGCAGATTGCTTTGTTTGCTGTTTTATTTGCAAGTTAACACCCTATCTGCATAGTTTAAAAAATATTGAATTAATAGACGTCGATTTTATCGATAACGATATTATTGTTGCAAAACTGACTTGGGTATCACTGTTTGGAATATTCGTCCTGGGTTGGGTGGGTTTAGCTCAAAAATAAGCTTTGTAACTGTTAGAGAAAATATTTTTTTTCATACTGCGTTGTTAACTCATTTTCAACTGAAAACTGTTTTAGCGGGGTTTGCAACTAGACGCCTCAGTTATGTCTCGCCTTTATTAAGCATTCAGTTATAATAAAGAGAAGAGATAAAAACTGGTCGCACGTTCTACTGCTTAGCACCAGGTCCTGGGTTCAATTTCCAAGTCGGGCAAAGTGTTATTAGTTTTTCTAGCAGGAATTTTTCAGTGACAGCCTTCTGGATCTATTCCCGATTGATAACAATAGACTCGCCTCCTATTACATGGAATTTAAACATAACTGACAATATGTCGGTGTGCTATGTACACCACTGCCCAACCCTTCGGGAATTACAGGCGTGATAGTATGTTATGTGTTATGTTTTTGATAGTACTATAAAAAAATACACATAGGCCCCGCCTTTCATCTTTGGCTGAAGACACAGAAGGTCACGACCATCATCATCCTCGCGCGCAAGTACCTTTACTTGCAAGAAGCACGCGAGGATGATAATGGACGTGACCTTCTAGATAGATGGCCACGCTAAATAGATAGATGGCTTCTGGCAGAAAAGCTACACATCTGACCTTTTTGAGGATAAAAACTCCTAAAGACTTACTACGATGTAAATAATATATGACTTTCTCCCCATAGCACCTACTCGTTATTAACCTTGGAGTAAGTAAATAGCTGCTTAGTAATAAAATAAAAATATTAGAAGCTATAGAAATAAATTACAAGTTATTTAACGGTTGATAAATCATTTCATGGCGTTACTTGTATGCATACAATGTATATTATTAGGTCTCAGCCAGTTTCAAGGTTTTCGTCAACTGATTACTTTTCGACATGCTTTTGGCATGTTCCACTTGTATGTTGTTCTTTACTATCTATATGTTTGGAATGAACGAATAACATGTTATTCAAAACTATGTAATTATAAATATGAATATCACATGATCAATCAGATAAATTCAATCAAATTCTAATAAAATAAATCTAACGATACAAATGGTTGTCTCTAATATTGCTTACAATCTCCGGTTCCCAGCGGTCACCGTTCGTGAGTAATTTTTCTTTGTTATAAATGAGTTCCTCACGAGATTCCGTGCTGTACTCGAAGTTCGGTCCTTCAACGATGGCATCCACGGGGCAGGCCTCTTGGCAGTAGCCGCAGAATATGCACTTGGAGAGGTCGATGTCGTAGCGAGTGGCACGGCGGGAACCGTCGCGCCTCTGCTCGGCCTCGATGGTGATAGCCTGCGCCGGGCACATGGCCTCGCACAGCTTACAAGCGATACACCGCTCTTCGCCCGACGGGTACCGACGCAGCGCATGCTCCCCCCTGAACCGTGGTGACAGGGGACCTTTCTCGAAAGGATAGTTTATTGTAGCAGGCTCTTTGAAAATATGCCCCAGTGTTATCGCAAAACCTGAAAGATATGTCATGTTTAATTTTCAGCCGGTTTCACATATTCGTGAGTTTGGGTAAATTTATAGAGACAAAGCAAAGCGCAATGCTTTGATCGGATGCTGCTATTTGTTAACTATGTAGTTACTGTCATATTTGCTGTATGCAAATAATATTAAAATAATTATTATTCGTAATTGAAGCAAAAGATAAAGAAATCTACACTTTTAATAAGGTAATAGAATCTACACTTTTAGCAACAAAAACATTTTCTTGAAGATTATTGTCATCATCATAATTTCAGTTGAAAGACGTTCAATACTGGACATAGGCCTCAACCAAGCACCGTTACTTCGACCGGTTCTGTATTTTTTAAAGATAGGCCTCAACCAAGCACCGCTACTTCGGCCGATTCTGTGTTTTTTAAAGATAGTTTGTTATTGCGATTGCTTTTATCCAATTCAAATGTTATGGGTAGTACAAGTAAATCCCTGATTTCTATTACTGATGATACCATCTCGGGCACGAAAAAGGGTGGATTGTTGAGGCGTGTCACGAATTAGTTAAAGCTGCGTGTTCCTAACAAAGACTTGTTTTGAACGTCTAATAATAATATAAATAGTACATATAATAGGTATAGAAGCCATAGAATAGCTACTTTTATTTTCTTTGTATAGTTAAAAGGTGTGACTTATATTAACTAGCTGACCCGGCGAACTTCGTACCGCCTCAGATTTTTTTCCCATGTTTTAATAATTAGGAACCCTCACGGGCGTCCCCAGAACCAAAGTTTCATCACAATCTGATCAGTGGTTTCGGAATGCAATAGAGGACAAACATATAAACATTGTTTTTTTTTTTTATAGATGAGTATTTACTATGACCCTTTAACATATTCTACGCTAGGTATTATTGTACATAGGTATGGTTTGTGTACGGCATCCATCCATACATTATATGATTAATATTTTAAGTACAAAAAGAGGGAGATCAGAGGGTAATATTAGGGGCGGGGGGCAAAGGCTAATACTGTTCAAAGAAACCAAAGTATACTTACTTACCTCGTATTATCTCCGTCCAAAACACAGTTTGCGCTATACGGTCGACGACGTCTTTGAATCCGGTCTTTGGTGGAATATCATTGACGTAGAGCCAATTCGCCTGGTATTGGCTTCTTGGACAGCAATAGTAGGGAGGATAGAGCGAGCATGGTGGGCATATGGGGACGCAACAAGGGGACGGTGGGCACATCGGCACGCACAGCGTGGGACAGATTCCCTTGTCTTGCTGCTGCCAGCGAACATGCTCACACACCACTTTAGCACTCACGCAATTTTGAGGTCTCAAAACACCACGCTTAACTAAAAGCATTTTCTGTAAAATTATATTACTGTAATCACGTTAGACATTGACGTTATTTACGGATCGAAATTCGATTGTCAAAGTTTAATAAAGCCTCCTTTTAGAAATATATTAATAGACTTGAAGAAAGTTGTTCCTTCACAGTTTCGTTATCTTCAAAATATGAGCTCGAGCTGGGAGGTTGGGAGCATGGAGTAGACTAGGAGTTACATTGATATAAATTTAAAGTACTTATATCAATTTAATTTTAACTTAAATGTCGCAAATAAATTCATAAGTCTAAAACGTCTCTTTCGTGAACGGAATGGCAACGACACAAACCTTATAATATTAGGTATTTATTATTAAAAATTTGATGAAAATACTTTGTTTTCGCTACGTCTGTGTACAAGGTTGTTTTCTGTCTGGCATATTTTAAAATTGTCGTTTGAACAAGGGGCCTGTGCAAAAGAGTAACAAGTATCGTTCCTATATTAAATGAAATGAGCTTGATAAAAGCAGCTTTCATTATTCGTAACAATAGCTTGAAACATGTGAAAAACATTATTACTGGAATGTGTCCATTCTTTCTGAAAACAAAATATAATAGGCTATGCGCTTATTATTCCCGACAGGAAAACATATTACCAACATCATCAACAAAGCAACATTCAATTATAATCAGCTTATAATTTTCCCACTGCTGGGACACAGGCGTCCTCTCTTCGAGAGGGAGTGCGCTGTAATCCACCACGCGGGCCCAGTACGGGTTGGTGGATGTCACATGTCTTTGAATTTTTGGTTCTAGGATATGCCGGTTTCTTCACGATGTTTTCTTTCACCGTTTTGAGAGCAGTGGTGATGAAATTATTTACACAAAGTATAGCGCCTGACTGGGTTATTCCCGACAGGAAAACCCATTACCAACATCATCAATAACAAAGCAATACATGATATTCAATCATCAAAATAGAACCCGTATCCCGCAGCTAACATTATCTGTTCGATCGAACTATGCTCGAATCATCGGATTACTTATCACGCAAATACATTAAATAGACCATTATGTTAACCAAATTAGCGAAGTGAGTGGAGGGAAATTCAGAGGATTGCATTATGCAGTGGCACGTTGCTTCAGGCATTCGAAAGTTAAGGCCAGTTAGTAGGTACCCCTGAAGCAGTGGCCCAGTTGTCTTGAGTACTTGGCGAGCAGTCGTTTGGCTATTCACTGCTCACGACATGGAGCCGCGTTCCGGGACCGTATTCAAGCATGCGACTGAAAAATACTCCTAGAAGTTTTCTTTCTCCTTCAACATTATTAATCCTAACTTTTGCTGACGCCCGAGTAGGTAACTTCTAGCTGAGGTCGGTCTGTATTGTGTTGGTTGTGTTTGAACATGGTTTGAACCAACATCTTGTTGTTATGTGTAGCTGCTTTAGCTGCAAACTGTTTGTTGCCGCGTGCTAACTACCCTGCGGTTAGTAGTTTTGTGTTTGATTGACATATTATACCACGCGGTGTATTTGCCATCTTCAAGCCGTTCTTCACTTGTTGGATAACCTCTTATATCAATGAACGAAACTTCAACGTTCCGATTTCAAAGCTTTACTTTTATTATGTGGTGATATGGACATGAAAGACTCAGGTGCTTGTTGAATACAGTCAGAGCAAAGAAAAACTTTTTAATCAACGAAAACAGAATCTGAAAAGCGACAAAAACACGTTTAAGTCTAACTTCTGAGCTCCTAAATTAATGTTAATACGTGACTAATGTTGAGGCGGCGTCAAAGAAACAATCAACGAAAATCAATCAAGCTGCCATGATATTACGCTTTAGGTACGTTATTAACTTGATTCTACAGTGTAGACCTTACATTTGTAGACCACTTATTTTTTATTTTGTTAGTTCTTGTTGACAGGCCTACCTGTCCTGTCCTCCCGTACATGATTTGAAAACATTGTAAGAGGCAATTATTTTTAAAAGAGTAACCGTGGTGTTTCTTGCTGTCTCTTCTCCACAGGGTACGTGTACTATGTACTATAGGTACACCTCTACTTACCCGTGCGTGAATTACAGGCGTGATGTTACGATATATATACGTGAAACTGGGAATATTTTAATCGAAGTTAACGCAAAAGTTGGAAACATGTTATCTTAATACGCAGGAATTTTGTGAGTTTGGCGTTAGTTAGGAAGTTAATATTACCAATCTAATAATATCTGCTTGTGTGTAGTTTAGTTTTAATATTTGAGTCTAGCTATTTGATAACCAAATCCATACTAATATTATAAATGCGAAAGTATGTTTGTCTGTCTGTCTGTGACCCCTTCACGCTTAAATTGCTGAACCGATTTAGATGACAGAGATAGTTTGAGTCCCGGGGAAAGGACATAGGGTACTTTCTATCCCGATATTCCTACGGGATCAAGACTTATGCGGGTGAAACCGCGGGGCGCAGCTAGTATAAAATACCTATATGTATAAAGCAAACCGCGATGGTCGAATAATATGGAAATCATAGTTTTCAGCGCAAACTTCCGGCCGGATCCGATATGTTAGTTAGACCGGATGTGTGAAACATGATTTCAAATGCACCTTCTATGGAAAAGCAAATCGGAAATATTGGTTTCGACTGCTTACAACTGATAAAACTCCTAAATACGTGTTCTTAAACTAATGTGTAAAGGTGAATGAGGAGCTAAGCATAAGTTTTTACGATATCCATGAGTTTTTCTATACATGGTGGCAGGTACAGACGCCAGCACATCAAGCTACTACAATCTGTTAAATTTCTTTAATAGATTTTCAAGTTTATCGCTGAAGCATAAGGCTTAAAGTTGATTAGGAAAATTTGACAGTTTCGGGCACTTTTCTATGATAGCTGATTTTTAGGATTCCGTACCCAAAGGGTAAAAGCGGGACCCTATTACTAAGACTCCACTGTCCGTCTGTCTGTCTGTCTGTCACCAGGCTGAATCTCATGAACTGTGATAGCTAGACAGTTGATCACAGATGATGTATTTCTGTTGCCGCTATAAAAACAAATACTAAAAACAGAATAAATATTTAAGGAGGGCTCTCATACAACAAACGTGATTTTTTTGCCGTTATTTGCTCGATATAAATAACGGCAGCAGGTAGACGCTTGAAAGTTGAAATATTCGCAGAATATTTCAATTTAAAAATAAATAATTAAATTAAAATAAAATAAATATTTAAGGAGGGCTCTCATACAACAAACGTGATTTTTTTTATATATGTAGTGTTAAATATTGTACGGTGGTACGGAACCCTTCGTGTGCGAGTCCGACTCACACTTGGCCGGTTTTTTTAATAACCCACGAGAAATCTAGAATGATGAGCTGAATTCATGGTTTCAGTTTGCGCGTCGATGTATGCCACCCTGTGTATTGAATCTAATTTGAACGCAAAAAAAACAAAGGTGGAGACAAATAATCTCGTACTAGCATTTACGCATAAACTGAAATTAGCCAGACGGACTTACTCGAGATTTACTCAGGAAGTAAAATCTTACATTTTCAAAGATGCAGAAGACCAACAGGTCTTCCAAGGAACAGTAAATGAGTAAAGGGGTTTGAAGGTTTTGGCCCTAAAATCAGCCGCCATTTTGATTTTTTTTCAGAATCGCGGTGCACAACAAAAGTTATATATTTAGATAGCGGACACTTATACAAACAAAAAATATTATGTAACATAATATCCTAAAGCGTCAGGTTTCGGAGTTATTCACCGAAATATAAGTCGAAAATAACAAGGATTTTTTTGTTTTTTTTTCCCTCCAGGTAAGCATATTGAACTATTGAGGTAATAGAAACGTTATGAAACCTTTATGGAGAAGAAACAAATGAAGAATAGACATTTTTTAAATAAATAATTAAACACGCCAATTTATAGTTCGTTTTTTTTTAATCCCAGAGACTAATCTGACAAGTGTAATGTCAAACTTCTATACTAAAAAAAAAAAAAGACGGGTTGCACTCCGGGAGTGCCGGCAGAAGTGAAAACTTGAATATTAACGTTGAAATAAATCAATTATAAATTGAATTAATATAACTCATTTTTTTTCACTATTTCTGCGTCACTTTTTTCATTAATAGATGCACTTTGTTCAATTTCCATATTTTAAACACTTTATATACACGAATTTTACGATTACACAGCAGTGTGGCTACTACACAGACGGTCGAGCTATCAGCTGTCCATCCATCCATCCATCCACATCCACGTCCACGTCCACGTCCACATCCTCGTCCACGTCCACGTTCATCCATCCATCCATCCATCCATCCGTGTGTCACTTGGTTCACTTCGGTTGGCGCCGCCGTAGAAAGAGAGGGGGGGGGGAATCTCTCCTGACGGTCACGTGTCCTGACGCGAGTTTAACATTTTTTACCCATTACAAAAAAGTGTGCAACGCCGCTAAAGAAGTTTTCACTTCAAAAACGAAAACACAAAAGACTTAAATGTCAGATTAGTCTCTGGGATTAAAATACGAACTATAAATAGCCGTTTTTAATTATTTATTTAAAAAATGTCTATTCTTCATTTGTTTCTTCTCCATAAAGGTTTCATAACGTTTCTATTACCTCAATAGTTCAATATGCTTACCTGGAGGGAAAAAAAACCAAAAAAAACCTTGTTGTTTTCGAACTATATTTCGGTGAATAACTCCGAAACCTGACGCTTTAGGATATTATGTTATATAACATTTTTTGTTTGTATAAGCGTCCTCTATTTAAATATATAACTTTTGTTGTGCACCGCGATTCTGAAAAAAAATCAAAATGGCGACCGACCTTAGGGCCACCCTCCATACAAAAATCTTCTAACCCCTTTGTACAGCCTGGAAAATTAACTGTCAAGCAAGTTGACACCCTACGTCAATTTACATTTTCATACAACTGTCAAAGAATGACAGTTATGCTTTAAATACATTAAATTGATAGTAGAGCTGTGGTGTTATGTCCCATCTCTTATGCTGCCCTCTGTGCCCCAAAAAATGCAGCCATAGTGACCTCCGCACTGTCGTTGAAGTGGCAAAGTTTTGAGCTAACAAAATCTAATTTACTGTGGTACCTTAGCACGACGTAGAAAAAGAAGTTGACAGTAAATTACCTTAGCAATTTTCGAGACTTTGCCAAGCGGTTGACTCTTGACATGACCAGAGGGCTGGTCTATTTTTTGGGCAAAGAATCAGCATTTTCTTACAACGGCGCTATGCTGTCAGCCTTTTGGGCACTTTTCCTATTGACAACGATGCGGACGAATTTATTGATGCCCTATGAGTCTATCCTTTTTTATATACTTGTACATAGTATTATTATTTCTGATAACTTTTAGATTATGTAAATGTTTTAAGGTAATCAAATAAAAAAACCTGTCTCCTTGGCATTGATTTCCTTGTCGTTACCTCCAGACTAATTTTTGTTACCTACGTATCAAAATCTCAACCAACTATACCATCATTAATACCTTTTTTTATGGATTGGAAATCATCAAATGACCCCTCCCTGCAGCTTACTGACTAAAACCCATCCGTGTTCATTCCTTAGCCCTTTATGTTCCGGGGTAGCGGTAACCCTTTCGGACAATCCCGCACCCCCGGCAGGCTTCGGCCTCGGCAGGCCCTTCCTTTTTGCTGACATCTCTTTGAGGCATGCGTGGAACACGTACGCGCCGTCCGGCACGGGCCTGATCCTGATCGGACGGTGAGCTACCCATTACTCTCCGTCCGCAGGCCCGGGAGTCGTCACGCGGCTCACGACGCCCGGAGCGTCTCCAGCGGCGGCTGGGACGTGTGGCTCTCTCCCTCAGCCGTTCCGCCACCTCCTTCGCTAGCATGACTGCTTCGCAGAAGGAGGTGACTGCTTAACACTCCCTCTCGCCCCGGACCATGGCTTGAATCAGGGCCGGACGCGAGAGGTCGCCGCCGCTGCCGATCGCCTCTACGAGGGCACGGCGGTGCTCCGCCCATGCGGGGCAGACCTCCACCGTATGCTCCACCGTGTCCTCTGGGTGATCCTCGCAATGGTGACACCCGGGCGTCTCCTCCCGCCTGATGATGTGCAGGAACCTCCCAAAACATCCGTGTCCTGTGAGGACCTGCGTCAGGCAATAGGTGAGGACGCCGTGACGCCTCTCTAGCCACTCCTCAAAGATCCCCTCTTCTTATCGCCACTATCGTGGCGTGCCCTGCGCTGGGTTGCGAAAGTCGCTCCTTCCATGCCACCATGAGATCGCGCCGGAGGTCTGTCCGCTCCGCCGCGACTTGCCGCGGAAGCGGAGTTTCCCCCAGGCGTAGTATCTCCGCGCGCCACTCATACAGGCGCGCGAGGACTATCACCTCCAGATCCCATGGCGGCATTCCGGCAAGGAGGCTTGCCGCCTCGCCCGAGATCGTGCGGTACCCCCGGATCAGCCTTACGGCTACCACCTTTTGGGACCATCATTAATACCTGCGGGGCAATTGCGTAACACATTATCGATCGGAATCGGTTTCATTTTGACAGTTCAACAACATTCATTGCGTTATTTACGTGTTGAGCAGACAAATTTTTCGAAGTTATGAAGCAATGGATTAGCAATTTGCTTCAAAATGATTCAGATTCCGATTGATAGTGTGTTACGTAATTACGGTGCTGACTTATCGCAAACGATATCAATATTAGCGTACATAACGATCCTGTTACGATCGCGACATTATTCTATCGAAGAAAGTTTAATCACGTGTTCGCTTCGCCTTCGCCACGCATTTGCGTCGCCTTCGTCGTTAGTTGGTCGTTATGCTAATAGCCTTGAGCCTGTGACGCGCCTGCTCGTCATCGGTTCATCGGATTACAGATATTATTATTCCTACGGTTGTAGGGGCAACTGGGAACAGAAACGGCCCTTTATCATAACTAGTTTACTGTAACTGCTGCTTCAAATAAAGAAGAACCTATTATTTCAGTCATAAATGTTTCAGCGTAATAATTTCGGGGAAAAGATTGTTTCCCATACTGGTCTAGCTTTGACCGAATCCCCTCTGCATGATGGCTATTAACGCAGAAAGTTTGTGTTTTCTAGCTGGTATAAAACATCAATTTATTTCAAAGCTTTCAAACTCTCATACCTAACGAAGCGCTTAAAAGCAAATCTACGGAAATCCGACCGATTTTTTTTTAAATTTCAATTCCATTATTCATATCCTATGCAACATACAGGAGGCATTCTATTCATATTTGAATATGTATATGAATATTTCATAATACACAGTTCAATACATAAAACTTTTGATATATAAGGTCCCATTAAAATAGATAGACAAACTTTTCGAAATCTTTTAGACGACCAAAATAAGGACGATGTTAAAAAAATATATAAGAAAAACGCATTAGATACTTACAAGAACAATGATCAGCTAACGAAAATACACTAATATTAAATTTATTATTTTAGGTCATAATAAAATCACTTTAATCAGTGTTTTTTTTTTCCTTGGATATCTTCGGTTAGACGTACTGAGCGCTGTGTTAAAATTTGTCCCTGACCCTGTATAATACAGACGAAATTATTTCCCAATCATTTCTAATGGAAAGTATAAATGTACATCACCCACGCAAAAATAGGACCAGAAGGACCTATCGAGTTTCAATCTAACGTAACCTTTTTGACATTAAAATATGAAATAATTATCAAAATCAGATAAAGTTATGTAGGTAGATTATGTTTGTAACTACCTAATCAGTCGCAATACAACGGTCATGTCAATTATTCAAAGGCCTGGCAACGGATTAACATAGGTAACAACGTAGGTGCTTTTTGATATTACACGTGAGCTCTCGAGACGATTCACTAAACAGACCCACTAAATATAATTAGCACTAAACATAATTAAAACGCCATTATAGTTCTGTCTACTTCATACGATTGAGTGAATACAATGATGTTATTACGCTTTGGGCTAATTGTATATAATTGGTTAGTTAAATTGACGTGAAATTGAACTGACTGTTCATTTCAATAATTTCAAACAAGTATCGAAATTGGACGATCTGCCACCGCTCGGGAGGCCTATGTTCCGCAGTAACAATAGGCTAAGTTGACACACAATTTATCTTGTTCTTCATTTGAGGGTCAGAATTCGATCTTCGTTGCTAAGCGACGCTGCCAAGATAAAGCTCATGAAACATAGACCGTTCGTGCCTCCTGCTACTATGTTGTCATGGGAACATTTATTACAGTCGTTTCAAAAAGTTTAAATGCTGAAAATACCTAAAACTTTCCTATGTTCCAAGTATACCGATTAACACCAATCAAGGACCAACGATTAACACCGATCAAGGACCAAGCTAAGCACGTGTACTTTGCTTCGCTTTGTATGAAAATGTAGGCGGGCTCGTCCACCGCAAGCCACGCTATTATACAGGGTGTTACAGAAAGGGTATATCAATACAAACGGGTTGAAGAGTGTATCTCGTCTAGAGTCTCTGTACAAAATTTCAGCTCAAAAGCAGTTACTTTGAAAATGCTTAATATTTTTTTTATTTCGATAGTTTATAAAATTAAATCATAAAAAACGTGTCACCGCACTACGAGGGTCATTACCCATTATCAGTAGTGTGTCTGTGCGCCTAGTACCTACACGCACATCACGCCGCCGCGCGCCAGTGCAGCGCCGTGATGTCGAAATAAAAAAATATTAAGCATTTTCAATCTTTTGAGCTGTAATTTTGTACAGAGATTCTAGACCAGATACACTCTTCAACCCGTTTGTATTGATATACCCTTTCCGTAACACCCTGTAGAATGTTTGTCTGGCAAAGAAATGAACAGCGCTACTAACATGGGTAGGTACTAGGTAACCTCTCCGTGCACGTCAGATGCATCAATACACAGATATAGATACACCTAGATAACGCAAGAGCAACTACTTCGCGTGCCAGAAATCGCACTAGCTTACGTTAAAAAATCGTAAGCCGCCACTTTCGCACTCAGTCCTGCGTACTGCTGGCTGGGTGAGCGTGAGCAAGAACGCGAGCTTGTGACGTCATAGTAGGTAGTCAAAAAATGGCACGCTTGGTTTTCATACAGTTCGTAATACTTGCGTTATCTAGGTCTATCTATATCTGTGCATCAATAGGATTCCGCCCTTTATGTATTTGTCAAATAGCACAGGTTCCCAGAACTGATCCTCAGACGTTGAAGCTAATACTTGATATTGGAAACCGCAAATCGTAAGCGTAGCGTACGCTTCACACCTAGATGGTTCGACGATATAGCTGGAAATGTGGTTATTGAATGTGAAGACACGCGCGCACAGAAGCAACAGATTATATTCTGCGTCAGGAATTTCATAGTAACAGTCTGGAATAAATCCTACTTCCTACTAATATTCGTTTATAATATCACACTAATATTATAAAGGCGAAAGTTTGTGAGGATGGATGGATGGATGTTTGTTACTCTTTCACGCAAAAACTGCTGAACGGTTTTGTATGAAATTTGGCACATAGATGATTTATAACCAGGATTAACAAATAGGGTACTTTGTATCCCGATATTCCCACGGGATCGAAACTTGTGCAGGTGAAACCGCGGGGCGCTGCTACTAAATAATATTGCTACATCATTAGATAATAATAAGTTAATCAGGTGTAATTACTCAGGCGCTATCACTGGTTATTATAGAACTAGCTTCTACCCCCCGCTTTTACACAAATTATATTAGCTAGTAGTAAATATACGCGGTGAATGTGGGTGTACTATAGGTCCACTCTGGCTACCCCGCTAAGAAAAAGAGGTCATGTAATTTAGACACGACCAAGTGTCAGACAAATTAGCCAATATAAGTAGGGAATTCAATATCGATTTACGAGAATTCAAGCCATTTTTCTAGATTCAATCTCTTGAGAAGATAATCTCGACCAATATGGTCGGAGTCGAACAAGATTTCGAGACGCCATTATGCTTCTTGAGTAGCCATTCTTATAATAATACATAATTAACGGATTTATAGTGTTCGTGTTGTGTGTGACCTGATTTTTTGCGTTATGAAAAGGTCATGTAAAAGAATAGTCAGCATATAAAAAAAGGGTATGTTCGTAAGGCTCGCACAACTGCTAAAGATAGAAATTATAATCTTCTATTTTAAATTGTTTCTTCATTTGATTTTTTACATTTTTCTCACCTATAGAAGCAACAAGAATAGTGTACCCAGGATTTTATTTTTATTTTATTTATTTGGGAAAATAAACGGTTACACATTACAAAATTACATAAAACATGAGCTACAGAGTGATTAAATGTATAACCCACGACATTTTCCACATATTATAATTATATTACAATATTACATATTATAGGATTTTGCAATATCTTGATTGAAAAGAGTGTCCTTCCTTGGAGTTTCTTGCCCGTTCTTCTCCAAAGAGATATACATTTTGGAATGGGCAACTACCTAGCTTCAACTTTCTGACTAGCTGACCGACTATTTGACAGTTCAAAAGTGCCTGTAAATGGTTTAATTGAAATAAATGCTTTGAGTTTGAGTTGAGTTCGAGAAACTTGAATTTTAGACAGTATTTGTAATTTAAAACAGAAGAAGAAAACAACATTATCTAAAACTTTTAGTGCACCCTGCACTAAAAGTTATTTTTTTTTAATTAAATACATAGTACACTAATACCCAAAGTGTATTTTCAATATTCATTAAGGCGTGTAATCACATCGCCGCTAAACCATCGCAGCGAAACCGCACTAGTTCCGCCACGACTTGATTCCAGCACTTTCCCGCGAGATTTCGCCGAACTGTTTGGAAGCCAGTTACACCTCCGCGCTCAACCCGCTACTTTGTTGCAGTGCCCTGTTTATTTCGCACGTATCTGTGGCAGTATTTTTTTTTTTTGTAAAATCGTTGTTGTTTTGACGGAAAATCTAATCTAAGAGGTCCGAAGTAGACCTATACTGTATTTACTAAGTCAAAAGCGACATTTTGCTCCGATTGCTACAATTCAACATTATTCTCATGATGTTCCGCCACTCGAATCGCAACATACTTAATGTAGTAATGTTTCTTTACGGAATTCGTTTTCGGTATCTCAATATTAGAATATTAGAGGTGTGCTAAGAAATGAAATGAAATGAAATTTATTTGCAAGAATTGTAGTAGGTACATTACAGATGGTCAGGTTTTTTTTTAGTTTCTAAAACAATTCGCTAAAACTAGCATGCAAAATTATTCATTACAAGTAAGGCCCTCAGTTTAAGCATTTTTAGTTTAAGCAAACGCATCATTTTAAAAAGTAGGCGAAATCTCGATCTATATCTTGAATGGCCAATTTCAATTCCAGAGTCAACACGCGAAATAAAAGAAAACATTTCACATTCGGAATGTTGCACAATTTTCACAATAGTAAATTGTCCCGTATTAGTTGGCGTCCTCTGCCGACACTCGCCGCAACCGTCAGTGGTGCCAACCAAGTGCCAAAATGTCCCACAACTTTCACGATATCACATAAATCGAGCTGTTTGCGAGTGGCTGTATTGTTCCTCTAATGAGAATAATATCTGCGTGATATTAAATGTGCTAATTTTGCTAACTTACTGGATTCATAAACTTACGATCCCTCTATGAGGTAGTGTTCGTTAGGGCTAGATAACTTTTTCAATTTACAAGTGTTCCTAATTAGCAGCAATGGATGAACTTGTGAGAATATGGCCATTCACCATATGACCATAATCACCACGCCTTACAAACAGATTAGTGTAGATTATTGGAAATATATGAGCCATTTTTTTCTATTACAATCGATGTAAAAAATGCGAACTCTTGCATTTTTTACATCGATATTCCGGAGAACTCTCATACTTTGTTAAATACATTTTATATAGCTGGTTAACTAACGTCATAAAATTACAATGTAGTGCTGAATTGCCAAGCCCTCGTGTACGTTGTTGTTTGCACAATAAAATGGTAAGGGGTGCATTCAAATAACCTCCACAAGTGAGGATACTTAAGTACCTATATACGTCCGGCGCACCCAGCAACCTAATTGCATAACAAACTATCAATCTCAATCTGAATCATTTCGAAGGATATTGCTAATTCTTTGCTTCATATGTTCGAAAAATTTGTCTGCTCAAAAACGTAAATAACGCAATGAATGTTGTTGAAATGTCAAAATGCAAACAATTACTATAGTGTGTTATGCAATTACCCCGCTGGACTGTCAGCTTTGCCTATCATCTTTCAACTGTTCTCGTTTCCTCGTTTGTAGAATCAAAGTACCTAGGAACTTAGCTATAGCAATTGACTCTTATACCGTGATCTATAAAGGTTACATGTTCCCGTCTCTGTCTTGCACTTGTAGTTTGACAGATGTGCGACGGTGACGGGTATAACGTTTACCCTAAGTACGCGCTAAGTAACGTGTACCTATAGACTTCAGCTTTAGGACTAGATTCACAGATCGCGCTATGACTTTATATTGCATAGTAAAGAAAACGTCGCATACGAATTTGAACCTTATTTGTATAATTTTGATGTTCGTAGTCGCATTAAACGCTGGCTCACGGTCGCTTACACGCATACAAATACTTCCTTTACTTAGCAAAGTAAACACGAAGTGCGTTTTGTGAGTCTTGCCCTTATGACTTTCAGAAAGTGATTTTCTACATACGTAGGTATGCAGGCTCAGGCTCTAAGATTACTTAAAACTGAACTTGATACCTTCAAAGACACGACTATTTGTATCTGTCAACAATCTGTTTACCCAGTTCTGTACGCTGCATGTGTGTGTACTGCTCATATAATATGAGCTCTTCGTGTAAATGCGCTATATAAACTGACCCGGGGTCTTCATTATTTGTTTTGTGACTCAATAAAACCAGAAATACGAAGAAAAAATCTTTATTAGTTCATATATAGGAGATTACATTCAGCAGGACATTCAATTTAGTGCATGCAAAGATATAAACATAATTTCTTAGGTTGGCAGAAGCTGAGAAAAATCACCTTTATACTAAGCTACCTGCCTACGCTGTTCATCAGGTCTACCTTTACATCCACCTCATCTCCTAAAATTTCTTCCTGTAGATATTAATGTTAGTTTTGTAATTAGTTTTGTGAGGATATCCTAATGGTAATCGTTCTCCCTAGACGGAGCTGCTACGATGCTTTTGCCATCATAAGTCAGGAGCCCGAGAGTTTTGCACCCCCCCACAGGTATAATCTACTATCGGCCCCACTTGCTTTAGCGGGCCCTATCACCGCGTAATATTGTTCTATGAATTTTCCTGACTGGTCTAGGTCCGGCCTAACTGGTCGTGCCCTTCGTTGCCCGGCTGTTTTTCTAATATTGGTGGAATGAGAGATTATACCCTCTTTCATGCTCTCCGCCACCTCCTTTCAAACAGAGGCGTCGGCATGGGTTGAACCACAGTCGGAAGCGAGAGACCAAACCCTGAAGATTACTTGAAGCAAATCGTTCCAACAGATGAGACCGTGTCGTTCTTTTCTTTTCAGTTTGGTCTTCTTATGTGTGGTACGCGATTAGATCTTTAAAGTTACCTTGCGCAAGCAAGTACTGGTCGGTTCAGAATTATTCAAAGCCTTGCCTTGCCTGGTATTTGTCTACTGACGGATTAATTTCTATTTTCGAAAGGAAATGGCACAGCTTGCACCTTCATTGTTATCAGTATTATAACTATTTGCTAAGTACCTATATAAACTTGTTTAAGTTGGTGTTAAATGACGAACTTTGCTTATTACAGACGTGCTAATTCTGGCTGGGAACTAGATCGTTAGAATAAAATCCCTTAGGATTGGATTTTAGGGATTTTTATATCAGATCAAATAAATTTTCGTACACCTAGATGAATGAATTTGGATTATATATTTTCCGTAGTAGTATTATGCACACCCTTACTAAGGTTTTGAGCGTCACTAGCCCTTAAAAATGGCACGTCTGAAGATAATTAAGCATTGAAATTCGATAGTTAGGCCCTTTGTACACACACGTTATTCTTGCCGTGAAAAACTACGGTTTATTCGCCGTGTGTAGGCACAGTTGTCAGGGTTGTATGGATCACTGTGGAAGCTAGTTGACGGACACGTTTTTCCTACGGCGCGGTTTATACGCCTTACTGTAAAGAAACCGTGCCGTGTACAAAGGGCCTTACAGTTTTAATAGTACATTATGTATGATACATGTGTGCTATGTTGATCATTAAACTCAAGGCGGTATTATTCGCGCTCGCCCAGAGAGTATAATGATCAATGCACACGCATTTCATACGACGTTTTTCAATACACTTGCGAGGAAAAAACAGACTTGTTTTGTTAAATATTAACTTGTATGGAAAATGGCGCGTTGGGTTTGTTTTTCCGCACGCCGTGCTAGCGTGCGCGCGCATTGCTAACGCGGCGCGCGTTTATTTACTTAACACTTGGAGAACCAGCCCAACAGTTCATAAAGTGTATCAGTATTCCTTGTATCGCTGCACGTCATACTCTCATCAAAAGCAGTGTTCCAACTGTCGACAAAGTAGCCGGGTATGTTTCTTTGTAACTCATAGACTGAAGGCAAAATGTTCAGTAGTTGCAAATAAAATATCAGCATCATGATCAAAGAATAGTTGCTCATTAGATTGGTACCTGTGAACTTGTGTACCTTCGACCAGTACTTGATGAGTACGGCTAGTGGCAGAGCTCTCTTATCCCAATGCAATAAAAATGCAATTAATTTACTACTTCTCACTCCAGCAGGACTTTTAAAATTGACATCACATTGATGTTAAGTAGGTATATGAAAAAACTTTACAATGGGCACTTTGGCTGTTGTTATGGCAAAAACCTGGGAGAATTTCCTGTGATATCGGTTAAGAATATTCCTGGCACGAAGGACATGTCCTGCATGGGATTGCTCCCCATTTGGTAATGCAACGTATCAGTCCACATCACTTGTTTTTATTCCCAGACCAGTTACGACTAAACCAAATGGTTCAATGTTACAACCTGTAACAAATTATTGCAAAATTAATGTTACTTATCAGAAATTAAATCATTTATCATTTTATTACATAATTAATTTTATTCTGTTTCAAACTCATTGAGGTGTTGAATTCTTCTAACTTTAATGTTCAACAAGCTTCATACAGAATATCCAAGGTAGGTAAACTTATTAAACCATTATTAAACATGACATAAAGCTATCAATGACATAGCAACAAAATACATCATAGAAGTAATTTTAATCTGTCGAGCTCCGCTAATGAGACTCAGTTGATTTTCTATTTTTTCGACGCCAATAGGCGACGCGCGGTGCTTGACCAGTTAAAAGCTCAGACAAAACCGATAAACAGCCTATAGAAAAAATATAATAAACACAAAATAATGTTTAGACTGATCGTAGTGTTGTCGTATGTCACATTGTAGTTTACTAAGTATGGAATTAGAAAGTACTATTGGCATAGAGAAATATTCATTAATTCAGTGAGAATCCGCAATAATAGAACGCCAGTGGTCTTTTCCGTTTGGTTCCGGGAGGGGCGACGGACAATTTAAGATAAATGCGCAGTGCAGCAGTGGTAGACCGCGAAATTCAAATTTTCTTACGTTTTTTGCAATTCGCAGGTCAGTATCAGGTTGTATCTTGATCAAAATGTGATTCGCGACTATACCTAATAGATATATATCTACAGAATTATAGTCATTAGACTCATTAATATATATATAATTAAGCTAGATTTGTTCCCTAAGAACTTTGCCATAAGAGATTTGTCATGGAACAAATCTAACTTAGAAAGATGTATTAATGATTCGAATGATTATAATTCTGTAAATACGTACTTACCTGTTATAGTCGTGGATCATATTTTGATCAAGATACAACCTGACACTGACCTGAAAATTGCAAAAAAAAATTGAATTTCACGGGCTACAACTGCGCATTCATCTTAAGAGTTAATTTTGGGACCAAGAACAATCCAGACTGCGTAAAAAAAAGTGAAATATGGCTCGCGGATTCCTTTTGGCGTGAAGTCTCCTTGAAGAGATTAAAAAAAAAAACGCACATCTCCGACCTCCGACTAGTAAAATAAATAGTTATCTGTGGCATTATAGCACTAGTGCCCTAACGTAAAGAAAAAGCATGTGTTTTTAATACACTGCATTATGGACCTAAAAGCGTTTCATTAAGAGCCATTTTATGAGCAACTGTTTTGAAAAACACACATTTTTCAACACACTTGATCTTAAATTGGCTCTTAATGAACCTTTTTTAGGTCCACAATACAGTGTATTAAAAACGCATGCTTTTCCTTTACGTTACGGCACTAGTGCTATAGTGCCACAGATAACTATTTAATTTACTAGTCGGAGGTCGGAGATATGCGTTTTTTTTTTAATCTCTTCAAAGAGACTTCACGTCAAAAAGAATCCGCGAGCCATATTTCACTTTTTTTATGCAGTTTGGATTATTCTTGGTCCCAAAATTAACTAAAATTTATTTACCTTAAGATGAATGCGCAGTTGAAGCCCGCGAAATTCAATTTTTCTTACGTTTTATGCAATTCGCAGGTCAGTGTCAGGTTGTATCTTGATCAAAAAATGGATTCACGACTATAACAGGTACTACCGCGGTCTACCACTGCGCATTCACCTTAAATTGTCCGTCGTCCCTCCCGGAACCAAACGGAAAAGACCACTGGCGTTCTATTATTGCGGATTCTCACTAAATTAATGTATATTTCTCTATGCCAATAGTACTTTCTAATTCCATACTAACTAAACTACAATTTGAAATACGACAACACTACGATCAGTCTAAACATTATTTTGTGTTTATTATATTTTTCTATAGGCTGTTTATCGTTTTTTTCTGTTCTATTAAGTAAATAAACGCGCGCCGCGCTAGCAAATAAATACTCTCGGCTTCCTAGGCGAGCGCGACTAATACCGCCTCGAGTTTAATGATCAACATAGCACACATGTATCATAATGTACTATTAAATAATGTTTTAGGCACACGTAATTTTTCAGCTTCTGCCAGCCCTATTACAATTCTGATTATATGGAAAAATCGATTATATCAGACATTTATACAAATGAGAAGGTATCTTATATGATTGATACCTATCTGTTTAGATTGTAATTCATATATTATTATATAACTAGAGATACTTAATACTACTCCCGTCTAAGGACGGACACATAGTGGTGACAGCTACCGGATATTTTTTTGTGGATTTTTTTTTGTGTTTTTGTTGATAATTGGGTATACAACGATTATAATAAGTCGCTGGGACTGTGGAACGCCCAGTTTTGTAAGCAGGGAAAGCTACACTAAACATCTTACTAATCTTCCACGCCGCAATTAGTATTGAGAAAAAAATACGACTTGATCGAAATTACCCGGTCCTTTGGAAATTCTCATCATTATAATACGGTGGCGCTATTTTCCTATAAATCATTGTTATTTTCCTGTTATTTGGTGGATATCATCATTGATTCAGATCATTATCTATAATGTTATTAATTTTAAAAAAATTGTATCGTCCTCTAAACCTAATAAAGCGCCCCCACGTATATGTACAATACTTTTCTCCCCTCTCTGCCCATCGACATTTTTTGTCAAAAATTTTCTTGGTTATTGCTTCTTTGTCCCGTTCCTAGATAACAAGTTTAGTCACCCTCATGTCTGGCCCTTCTCGCAAAAAACCGGGTAAAGCCCGGATACGTCTATCAATAACTATATATCCCATAATCGTGCACCTTCACCCACTCTACTTCGCATACGTATTTATTAGCCATCCTTACCAAAGTACTTACCTACCCGTAAAATAACTTAGCGTAACATAAATTAAAAATAACTTAATATCAATTTTCAAAGAAATTTCATAACAACTAACTGCTTAGGTTAACCTTTATAAAGCTGCGCTCAGACGACCGTAACAAGTAACATAATATAATTTAATGTAACATATAATGTTAAGTGAATGGAATCGTTTATATAACGAACGAGCTCATGCCGAATACTGAAAAGATCCTCTATTTTGGTAATACTCTCTGTTTTCTTTCGATTTCTTGCGGATAAACCAATAAATTTTCACTCCTTTGTTATTATTACCAGAGGTGCTATATCCGTTTTTACGATAGTTTTGTCGATACGATTTCAAATAAACGGCTTATTTATATACTTGTTTTTATGTTTTCTACTTCCCGTTATTGCTCTCTACCTGATGATACTATACCCTAAACAATTTAGTAAGTGAGCGTATCACGGCAATGACATAAAGTGTTTTGTGTATAGACTAGCAAACTAACGAAACTACTGCTGAAATTAAACTGGTTTTTGTAATCCAGCACAGTTTTTTATGTTTTTTAGATCCCATTTCTCACAGATAAACTAAAATAAATACTGCCTTTAAGTTATCGAAAATCAATTAAGAAAGTGAGGCTGGATCCCCTGGAATGTGCAAAAAGTGGTTTACCAACTCTTTGATGATGATAATTTGGTTACCGCGATTAATTGTTGAGTGTGGCGGTGACATAGCTCCACATGAAGGCAGCGGCGTGCCGCAAGCGCCTGCGGGTGCGCCGCAAAAACCCGCCGGCAGATGCATCAGAGCAAGCTACGCCCTATCAATAAATTATGTGGCGCTCCCAACTTGCACTCCAAGGCACTCCAAGGCTTTACATACACGGCTGTACCTTAAAACTGTCAACACTTCTTAAGCTTCCTTTCTTGTTTTGCTGCTTCAAAGTTCAAATTTCCTACTTTCATAAAGAGTTTGTATCAGTTAAGTAGGTACAGTCAATAAAAAGAGATAAGTATGCAGGATCGTCGGATATAGTTGAAGTTTAGTAAGAAACCGATGGATGTTGTCGACTGAAATTTAATTTGATAAATGAGCTGTTTATTTTCTATTAATAAAATTAAATTTTATTCGAGAACATCCATCGGTTTCTTACCTACTAAACTTCAATTATATCCGACGATCCTGCATACTTATTTCTTTTGGTGACTGTACATTACCGTTTCAAAAGCAATGGAAATTAACGGATTATCGTTTTAAAGGGCCTACCCTGTTAAACCCCAAAAGGTGCTTGAAACTGATACTTTTATCTCAACAGCCTATAAAGAACTCTCAATTTGTGGCAGTAATTAATAGCCAACCGAAACAAATATCAAGGGGAACAATTAGTATGAAAAATTAATATTAACTTTGAAGAGTTAGTCAAACTTATTGGTAACTTTAGTAATTTAATTATGTTTCAGATTATTCATACAACCTGGAATACATACTTGGGTATTTCGAAACTTTCAAAAATCACTATAACTTGCCGGGTGGAAGATTCGCAGATGGGAGTGGCCAGATTGAGATGTATGATGTACGGCCAATACACATATTATAGGTTTACATACTTAATTAAACATCAAAATGGTTACAATGCATAATTGAGTGGAAGGTCAATTAACGCGTCACTAAGATTGTTTATTGACAGTCAGTGGAGGAAAATATGATATTCTTGTGTCTGGATGTCCTCGACTCCTCGTGATGAAGGCTATGGAGACTGTTCCACCTCAAAGCAATCGTCTTCAGTGTTTTGAACGAAAACTACCGTGAAGTGTGAATCAACCTTTTATGTATTACATTCTATTGGTACCTATGAGTACGATTGGTATATTATTATGAGTATTGGTATTATATGAGTTTATGTTAAGTGGTTCTTACTAAGTTCTTACATACTAGGTTCTAATTCTAGGACAATGAATTTTGTCATACTGTTTAATTAAATTCGGATGAAATATTAGTTACCATAATTTAAATACCAGCTTAACGCTCGATCCATCTTTTTATTGACTCGATTACGCACATTAGGATCTAGATATTCCAATAGCCAAACGGATATGTAGTTTTATCACAAGATAGACCCATTTCAGTAGGTTCAACTCATTTTTTAAATAATACTAACTTAGAAATAATTTTCAAAGCGAAATTATCGATAGTCTTAAAGCATACAAAATGAATTATTACAAGTAAAGTAAATCAGGCGTAAAGTCAAGCCTGTGCTCTCCAAGGGGTAAGCAGATTAATCATGTAAGTTACTATTTAATAAACAGGGTTTGATATTTCAAAGGTTACATGCGATTATTATAACACATTTAGACAGTTAATATGTTTATAGATAGTGCCATCCACGAAGACGCGCCCCACTCTTTTTACTAATCGTTAGTAGTTATCGCTAGTTAATTCCGCTAGTGTTTTATTTTTTTGATACACACTAATTACCCACTAATAAGTAATTAGTGTGTATCGACAAAACTAAAACACTAGCGGAATGTTGCACACTTGTACTGTAAGCGATTAGGAAGAAGAGTGGGCGCGTCTTCGTGGATGGCGCTATCTGCAACTTTCATCTCAACATTCGTATGTACAGCCATCTCGAAATAAATACAGTTTCAAACACTCCGACAAGCTTATAAATAAAGTTCCGATAAATAAGTATTTAAAAACTAGGGGGTTTGAAAACCCCGTTTATACCTAATTGGTGTTGGGTTCCTTACAGTGAATTCTTCATATATACAACTTACTGATTAGGGAACTTATATCATAACCTTACAGCCTTTGCTGGTGAGAAAATTTACCGACATCTCAACAGCTCCTAACCCTTTGTCGAATATTTATTACTAGGCCTCGCTCGCGACTTCATCCGCGTGGATAGTGGTTTCGTCCCCTTTACACGGCTTTTTAAGTCGTATTTCCAAAAAGCTTACTTTGTGGTACTTTTATATACGTATGTAAATAAACCTATACCAGAAACTCCAAGTATTCCACAAATGAGGTGTAGATAGTTGGTGTTTGCAGATAGAAATGCAAGGGAACAGCCAATAACTTTATTATTGACTTTGGTACTTCTCTTTCTCTGTTCTGTCTAGATCATAAGATTCCAAAAGGTTTCCTCTGCCGATATTAACCATCCATTATCTTCCCATTACGATCATTCCAGCAATCACCAGTGTTTCGGAGTTGTCTGACCTCCTCCAGCAAAACCTAGGTACAGTTCGACACAACTTAGATGTAGCATCGGCAAAATTCGTAAAACCGATCATATCCAAACTAAGTGCGCCTTCAAAATCACCAATCTTACGAATACGAATTACGAATTACGAACGTTTTACGAATTTTGCCGATGCTACATCTAAGTTGTGTCGAACTGTACTGCTGAAGGGAACCCTATAGATGTCGAGCAGGCTGACGACCCACCAGGTGGGAAGTGGTAACGCCATTTAAAAACACCTGCAACACTGCTGCCACTCACGGAGACGAATTTGAAATGTCTCGTGTGCCAGTAATTTCATCGGCACCCATACCTTTCAAACCGGAACACAGCCATGCTGTTTAGCGGCAGAAATGGGTATGGTGGTAGTACTTCCCCGGTGGAGCCCTTTCACGTGGAGCTCTACTACTACTATATAGGTGTAAAGACTTGGATGTCTTTACTTTGTGCTGGAAATTGCCTCATTGACTTGCAAAGCAAGGGGCATGTTCTACAGTATGTTAAGCAGTGTTCGAGGTCTTTTTATACAAACACACGGACGTGGAAATATACGGCGAACGCCGTTTTATAACTGGTCTCTTCTTTTCTTCACTCTTTCTTTTAAATGGTTTGATCTTAGCGCCTGACGAACCTACAAACCTACGACGACTAACCAATCCTGCTGATACCGAAAGCTCCCAGCGATTCTACACACTCGTCGCCCTCCCCCTAGCGTATCGGTCTCTGATATAACAAAATCTGTATGGTTATGACTGAATAATATAAACTTGATGAACATGATACGAATATGATGATAATGAATGTGATAATTCCTGTATCCTATATACAATCAATCTTGTTCCTTTTTCAACTCATCCATATACATTCATCCATGAAGTCGAAACTATAACGAACTCGTAATGTGACACTTGGCATTGTTCAACTGGTGGGTAAAGATCGACTTCCGAAGTGGTAAACATACAGCCTGACACAAGACCGGTGGAGTGACTCATGTAGGTAAGGCTCGCACAAAACAGTAACATAAGGAACGACAATATTAAATAACATCCCTGTATCCAATCTGCAGATTCGAAGCAATTATTATAATTAAGTACGTATGTACATTAATAATCATTTACTGTTCATAATTCTCTTTTATTTACATCGTATTTCTCAGAAAATATGTCTCTGTCTATTATAATTTGATATTTACAACTACTTGTTATTTCCTATTTGGTGTTCATCCTTACACGGCAGCGGCATGTGTGTGCGCGCTGCCAAGAACAGAACTTATACTTATACTAGGTAGATATCTGTTGAACTCAAAATAACTTATAAACCTATGTTTTTTTTTTTTGTTTCTTTTTTGTAACGACGTCTTAAAAATTTCTCGGTTGTGGTTATGATTTAACAAGTACCTTAAAATCTCGCCCCATGCATTTGAAATAAACCTACTTGAGTAAACAAATTGAATGCAACTGTAGGTATTTGTTACAACAAAAATTATTTTGCTTTATCTTTAGAAGCCCTTGGGAGCTTTTACTTAATTACTGTATTGCATGCCAATCTTTAAATGCTTCTGTGTCAATCGACGGGGCCGAAAGAGAGTGATTAAGTTACTAATGAGCCTTACATCCATCCATACACACTCAGAAAGAAACACTACGAACGAACATAACTACAGCTATATTAAAAAACTATATGAATATAAAATCAATTAAATTAAAATCCTTAAAACTATAACTATTTTCACTTGGCTGACCCAAGTGAATATCATAAGAAATACGCAGAGCAATAAAATCTATTTCTTAAAGTAACATGCACAACACAACACTAGCTATAATAAATGATAGAACCTAATTAGAGTTAATTTAAGTGTCCTAATTAAAATAGTATACGTTAAACATTTAAATAAGTAAGTAATTATAAAATAGGTAAACTAAGTTTGTAGTTGGACACATACAAACGTCCAAATATCATCATATTGGAGCCCCATCAAAACTGGTTCTGAGACACAGTCAGACACTTGTTCTACGAATATCGCCCTTTCAGCTAATCAAATTAAAAGTTATTTATTCAAATTAGGAGATTCAGCACTTTCTGAAATTACATAAGACAGTCCCCCAAAACGCTCGGCCTTCACCACTTTCTAAGAAGAAGAAGTGGCGTAACAAACTCTCCAGCACCACAGCTGTCTGTTCAGTTAGAAGAACGCTACGACAGGCAAAGTCAATGTAAATTGGCACCCCTGATATGCGAATAACTCTACTAAAAGACACCTAATATCATTCTGATTTAATTGATCCTGTGAGAAGGATGAAAAGCCTAAAAGTGAAACAACTTATTCAAGTTTTAATTTATGTTGATTGGTTTAACAGTTACGTCTAACTTTGTAAGCTCTTTTTTAACACAATGATCGCCAATCGACACAATTCTAAACTGAATTGAATGAAGACTTTTACAGCTGGAATGAATAGACAATCCTTTTATGTAATAATGATTTTATTTCATTTTACAAACACTTTTACACGACAATCATATTTTGAAAACTAGATGAGGTCGGCGTTTCCTATCTGAATTTTCTAAGAAGTCGCAGTCTCTTTTTAAAGTCCAGACATAATATTGAGTCAGATCATGTGATGACCATGTAAATTGGCGTCTGAAATGGTCTTTTGAGGAAACACCCACACAGATTGAGTGGACCAGTCCAGTTGGTGCACGCATTTGTCAGTAATTGTGCAGCTCAACTCAGAACAAGGCTGTTGAGTTCCACTTTCTGATTAGCTTAGTAGTTAAACGTTTAAATAGAAGTATGTTATTGATAAAACAAGACATTAATTTAGTTTAAACCGTACCATGATGTGTTCCAGTACAACTCACAGGTTAAAGGGTAACCCTACTTACGTAGGGATAAAAAATATAGGATCTATCCGTCCGTAATCGTTTAATTTGGCGGACGAATAGATTCCATATTTGTGACGTGATAACGTCTCATAAATCGTTGAACGCCGGCTGCACACACGTAAAAGCATGACTCATTGTCACGTTCCGCCTGAGCCGAGCGTGCAAGCGAGAGCGCGGAACAAGCGACAGAGAGGCACGATCGGCCTAAGCGTTCGGCTTGTGACGCATCTATCTGATGTTTTCTTATGACGTTATCACGTACAAATATCGTTCGTAAACCGACTTTACAAACAACCAATTTTTTTTTATAGACCTGTAACACTCTCTGTGGAACTGTCAAAGTATACTAAAGGTACAAAGAAAGAACAAAGTGTCTTGATAGTAATTGAAAATGAAAACCCCAGTATGATAATATTTGCCAGAAGTAACCTTAAGTAAGTAACATTAAGAAAAAGAAACTCGTCGGAGTGTTTTGCCATCATACTGTTTTGTATTTATAATCATGTAATAAGTAATAATATTGTACTAATACTATGTTAGAATAAACAGCTTTCGTGACTGTGGTGTTTTATATATCTATTTAGATGACCATTAGACGTTCCTTTATAGTGTGTGAACACGGCAGGGTTAGCGGGTAAGTTGTGCTTGTTTACAGAGCCTAGCCCCCGGCCGTTGGTCTGGCTAATATTAATCTGCTTAACTTTAATAATTATTATGTACATCTACCAATTTTTCACAATACATTTCCTGCTCAGAAGGTATTACAACCAAAATATATTGTGTATTTTGTTATTATTAATTATTTTTGGTAACTATGTATGTACAAAAGTAACTCATAGATCAAATGTATGACAAAATTCTCTTGGGTTAAAATATTAACATTTTAATGAAATTAACATTTCAACAAAATTTCAGGTGCTCACATTTAGGGACGGCGACAGTAATCTGTACCCACTAGTGGTCATAATAATAGTTAACAACATTTTGTAGAAACATTGAAATTGTTTAATTACGGTACTGAACAGTTTACTTACCTACTTGGATTTGTAGCCGAAGGTGGTCCAAAACTTGCCACTGAAATAACTGAAGATGATTTTGATGACATATTGAAATGAGAAATGTAACAATGGACATCTATAGTGTTTTAAAAAAGTAGTAAAGTAGGAATTAGTTGTAATTTATGAATAGTCCGTAGTGTCTTCACAGTTGTTATCTTATCTACTGATTTTATCTCGATCTTAATTAGCAGTAATCAAAAACTATCGCCGTCCATAAAATTAATAAGTAATAATAATTTAGAAATTTAAAATTTGATATAATTTCTCTTTGGCACTATGCCATTATTTTATACAATCTGTACACTTTATTATTAACATCACATAGATTTTTACAGACTACCTAAATGAGCATTTTTATAAGCACATAACTAAAATGTATATTTCTGCTTCGAGGCTGTGAATTTGATAATCAGATTATCCTATATATGTATATAAAACGATACGTCATAATGTGTAGAAGTTACAAGAATTTGGTTTACAAACAGTTTTTATATTTTTGTGTTCCGTGTTCTAAACTTCTGTAATATTTATGTGTGTTCCATTACTTTCGTTATCGCCCAATGAAATAATTGTGTCACAACCGAATTGCTCATTAACCCGCTCAACAAAAAGTTAACCTTATACTCGTAACAAGAAGGTTGGTGTATTGTTTTGTTTTACTCGCATTCACTATTAAAAGACATTTCCTACTTTTCGATGGGGTTGAATGGACTAAAAGTGTTTCTTTCTAAAGAGATGCAGAATTACACCTCCTTTGTGAATTTAGTTCCTACTTCCAGCGAACGCCATCGCCAAGCGTACGAAAATGGGTCAATAATTCGCGGAACGCCAGTGAAGGGGAGTATTAGAAAAAGTAAAATGCCTACCCCTATTTTCTTTTAATGGCAGAAATAGCTTCACTTCTTACACGTCAATACCGCAGTACCCCAAAGCTCTTATTTTCAACCGATGTTAAAGCCACCATCCGAGGAAGATTAGCTAACCATTATTATCGATCTTCAAAACTTCTGTAACACATGTGTGACAGAAGTTTATTTTGTTGCAAAAAAATTTATTGATAATATTTTGTCTTGAAACTAACTCTTATGATCAATTACATATCAAAAGTCCTATGAGCGTTCGCTGGAAGTTATGAAAGGTGACCTAGCCATCAGTGTGATCGAATTTGATGCACTTACACTGCAACCTGCAACACACATTGTGATTGGAAACGTAGACAATTCGGCTGTAACCATGAATAAATAAGTAATTTACAATGCAAAAGTATTCGCACTAACCAAAATAATAATTTAGCGTTGCCTATGTTATTTATAGCTACGTTAATATCTAGTCCTGTTTCAGGTAAAGTTTTTTATACCTATATGTACAATAAAATTTCCATTTGTAGAAAAATATTTTTTTGGTAATTTTGTAGACGAGGCCTAACTATTCAAAATACAAATCATACAATAGACTTCAGAAGTAAAGATAGAAATAGTAGGTAAACACTTCAAGGTTCAATTTCTTTGGCTTACACAAGATCGTCTTCGTACTCGTATCATATGTCATTTGAGACGCACTCCATCTTCGGCGGGTGTACGGCCGGTCGGAAGTACTGGCGGCGGGCGGCGTCGTAGCGGTGGGCAGACAGGGAGGCCAGGGGCAGCGGAAGGTCGTACGCGCAGTGCGCGGCATGGTGCGCGTGGCGGGGCGCCGGCGGCGGCGGCGAGCGGGCTCGACGTTAGCTGCCCTTGGCCACCAGGTGGTAGGGCGCGTGGATGGTGGCCACGCTGCCCAGCTCCGTGTGGCCCAGCAGCTCGTCGGGGTGCTCGTGCTCGTGCTCGCGCCGCTTCTCCTCGTTGGTGTAGTAGTGCGCAGCGCGGCGGCGCGTGCAGCACAGTGCGCCCGCCACGGCCGCCAGCACGGCCACGCACAGCAGCATCAGCCCCGCGATCACGCTCATCTGCGCCTCGTGTGTCGTCGGGCACGGATCCAGTCGGTCGAATGACATGTCAGAGAAGCTCGTCCCTCGCAGACGTAATGGGGAGTAACACTTCAGGTGACGCAGAGTTGCATTGAGCACAGTCGTCGTCATATACACGAGCATAGTCCCCGCCGAGCACTGATCGCAGCGCCACGTGTTTTTTGCCAAATTCACTTGAGCTATGGCTTCCAATCTTTGCAAATCCAGCTCAGTTAGCGTTTGTAACTTGTTATGCGATATATCTAATCTTTGTAAAAACTTTGTCTTTGTTAGAAGTTTGTATGGAAAGTTAGTTAATTTATTCCAAGATATATCTAACGCCACAAGGTGTTCGTTGTAAGTAAAAAAATTCGGTGGTATGTCTGGAAGTGACAGATTCGCAAGACCAACGCCGTGAATTTCTGGTAATATCTGCAGTAATATGGCAATTTCATTTAGAACTAAGTTGTTTCCGCTGAAGTTGATAGTTTTCAGGCAATCCACGACTGGTGCAAAAGTTTGTAAATGAAATCTGTCTATTTTGTTGTGACTAATGTCTAGGTGCGTGAGGTTGGTGAGGTTGGCGAGCGCGGCGGGTGCCAGCAGCGCCAGGCGGTTTCGCGCCAACGACAGTACACGCAGTTCGCGATTGCGCCCGAACATGTGGTCCACGATCACAGACATTTGATTCCCATCCAGTTTTAACTTCTTAAGCCTTTTTAAGCTTATAAACTCGTCTGAAGTCAGATATTTGAATTGATTCTCTCCCAAGTCCAACTCTTCCAAATTAGAAACCAAATGGTATATTTGAGTGTTGACTCGTCTCAGGAGGCATCCCCTACATTTAAAGATTCGCAGATGTTGAATGTCTTTAAATACTTCTGGGTTAAGTTCTGTAAGAGGGTTATCACTCAGGTCCAAAGTTATCAATTTCGCCAACATTCTGAATAGTCTTGGTACCAATGTAGTAATTTCATTATTTGAAAGAGTTAATGTTCTCAGTGAAGTTAAATGTCTGAAGGTTTCGCTCGGCATTTGTTCTATGTTATTATGATCAAGGTACAAGTCCGTAAGATTTATGAGACCTCGAAAGTTGTCCGCTCCGATGCTGGTGAGGTTATTGTGAGTGAGGTTTATTAACCTGAGGTTTTGGAGGCCCCAGAAAGAGTATTGACCGATAGATGGGACGTTGGAGTTAACTATGTGAAGTTCTCGAAGGTTGACGAATGGGGTGGGTTGTGTGAAGATGGGGCCGATGGTGAGTTCGTTTTGTTTGTCAGGTGGTGCGGCAATGATGATGATGTGCGCGTTGCGGTCGATGTAGTCGACGGGCACGGTGCGCATGAGGCCGCGCGTGCAGGCGACGCGCACGGCCGCACCGCCCTCGGTATCGAAGGTGCTGCGGCACGCGCACTCGTCGGGGCATGTTACCTCCGCGCCGCTGCAGCTCATCATCACGGCAGTCGACGACCACAGCAGGAACAGCAGCTGGCAGCTTGTATTTCTGTAACAAAATAAAATCCATGTAAAAACCAGATAGAAACAACGTACTAAATTGCACGCTGAAACTTTCCTATGGAAAAGTCAACTACTTGAAAGCTAGCTTTAAATACAATGACAATTGTATAGCACGGGCGTTGCGAAACAGTTTTAAAGTTCTATAAGAAACCTAAAACAACGGTGTAAAGTAGGTATCTACCTACTTAGAAGGGTGGTGAAGTTACATAACAAATTATAAAAAACAATGGAAAAGTTAGAGACCGTACCATTCATTTCCTGTAGAAATAATATAAGTAAAAATCAGACACATTTCATTCGAAAACAAAGGCAGGTATTTCCAGACATGCAGTTATTAAAATCGCATCGGCGCCGTTTACCTATCGCTTCAGTACCTACAATTATTTGAAGCCAACAAAATGTTATACAATTAGGGTGTAGGACTGGAAACATTTTATTGAGACGAATGCTATGCGTGGTCTGTGTTGGCCTAATGGTCGCGAGCGCGACTGCTGAGCATGAGGTCCTGGGTTCGATTCTCGGGTCGGTAAAAGCGCTGTCGGGTGAGGGCTTTTCAATAATAATATTTTTTTGACCAAAACAGGCTGGCCTCACACTTCGCCACTTAGACATAACTGGAGAAATGCGGGTGTACTACAGGTAAACCTCCGGAGAATACAGACGCAATGCTATGTCATGTTATATTTTCATTGGGTCGTCGTCGTCAGCCGCGGTTGCTGGCGGTACCGCGCGCGCGAACTAACTTGCTTCGTGCGGCGACGCTGACGAGCGCGCTCCGCACTCTCAACCTCATTGGTGATGACGTAGACATATTCTGTTGCGCCTTGGGTGAATTTGAAAGAATATCTACCCATAGAATGTGTTATGGTACAAGCTGTGGAAATATTTAATTTTTAAGTGTACTACAATATCGCATTGAGTCTAGCCTGTAAGGATATTTGTATGTTTGGAGTGAATAAATAAATTCATTAATTAATCTTATATTAGCATTCCACAATTATCTTCTTAATCCAATGGCAGGTACATCCTCCGTTAATCTAAGATAAACTAAGTTTACTTAGGGCTTAGTTAACAGTGATAACTTATGGTTTCCGTCTGAAGGGGAGAGAGCTTGTTGAGCGATCCAAGGCTTTAAATGTGGTCTAATTACCCACCATAATTTATCGGCAATAAAACTATGTTAAAGTCGTAACAGGTAAAAATATTGTTAATCCGCCCATTAACACGGTAAGTGTAAAAAATGCTCGAGTTCTGTGAACTTGGCACGAGATTACAGTCTTGTGAAATATGTGCTTCGCTTTGTCCGCGGAATCAAAACCCCTGAAAAATAACGGCCAGATAACAAAAGGCATTTTGACGCGCCGACTAAGCGGCATCCATTACGCGAATTCCGAAATATTTATTCGCACCTTAGTGAAAAAATGAAATTCTTTTGTTAGTTCTATCACGACCGCGAAGCTTATTTTAATTTTAATTTACATTACAAGGTATTATCTGTGCTAAGAAGGGTTCATGGTGACTTTGGACAAGGAAGATAGATTTACACAGGATTTAGTAGGTATGATATTCTTTTGTGGAACTTTTCTTCGGTAGGGCATTTTATGCAATTAAATAAATAATCATTTTTAAAGCTATAAACTCTATCTCTAACGGTGCAGGAAAACGTCGTGAGGAAATAGGCATGTCCTAGAACCAAAAGTTCTAAGACATGTGACATCTACCAACCCGCACTGGGCCCGCTCCCTGTAACAAAGAGGAGGCCTGTGTTCCAGCAGTGGGAACGTTATAGACTGATTAAACATGTTATGCAAAGCTCTAAAGAGCTAATTAAATAAACAAGAACCAACAAAAAATCAGAGTTTAATTATTAATTTGGAATATTCCCTTGAACTATCAAGATATTACAAAACACTCCGCATATTATTTAGTTTTTTTTTTTTATAGAGATTTGTTTTTCTTTAACGATCAAAATCCGGTATGAATGTCCAATGAGGTATTTTAGGCTTATGAGGGACATAGGTCAAACACACAAAGACCATTCAGAGAAATTTTATTAAAAAATTTACTGGCCCTAACTTATTAACTTATTATCGTTAAAATAACTACAGAAATCATTATGTTCTCAACGCATACATATGCATAAGAAGTACATACTTCTTCAGTCCATTAAATGGCAAGCAGGTGATTGGTGGCGTAATAAAATCTATTATTCTCTGTATGAACCGCCTCAGGCAGCAAAACTTTGTTATTTCGTTGTTAAACAAAGTTGTAAAGTGAAGCTCAGTTGTTTTATCAACTGTATAGAAACAGTATCAAACAAACAAGTTGTGTACTACATACATGGCACACATTTCATATCTTCTCGTAACCTGGCTAACGGATGGCTACCACAGTAGGTAATATTATAGGAATTTAAGGCATGCAAATCGTCCAGTGAAAGGTTCTGCTTAATTCCCTTGCTCCGAATTAACAAATTGTATATTTGTATCTACATTATTTTGTAGCTAGATAGGTATTAAGATGCCATAGGATTAACAAAACGAACAATTAATTAACTAACTAGTTGGTAAGTAAAAGAGGTGGTTCATTTAAAAAACAATGCCTAGATTATATTAATTCTAACACAATAACAGACACTTTGTGTCTGGGCGACTAGCTGCTACTAGCGCCAGTAATGCGCCAGTAGACAGCCTCGTCCGGGGACGTCTCGTGAATATGGATCAGGTATTTAGAAGAGCAGGACATTGCCACTATGTTGTCGAACAATTGAATAAATCCAAGCTCCACAGACCGAAGGGTTTAACGGGTTACTGGGATGGCGGACATGCCAGCTTTGAATTTCGTAGCAGGCTTATTGTTATTACAATGTTGTTTTTTAAATTTCAAATTCAATATTACTCTCTATTTTCTGTGAGCACATTCTTCCGTAAATCATCTTATTAAATCCATAATGTTGTCCTGATAACTTAATCTATTTTATGCTAATCGTGAAGTGAAAGCAGAAAACAGAATGTGGTCTGTTTAATATGCTGCGCAGGATTCGGCTGGCGCAAACAGGATACGTCGGAGACGATGCCGAATGGGTGATCTAGCCTCGTTATCTTGACACTCGCACGTTACTTGTTGCCATCTCTGAATTCACATTACTGACTGTGTGTGGTATTGCGGTGCCAAAATTCATCATATTTATAGGCGTGAAGTAACTTACTCGATACTTAGTCGGAAAAACACCGAGATTTTCCGAATAGTCTACTTTTGTAAGTATAAACTTAGTTACCCTTGTTGTTATAAGCTTAGAGGTCCGCCTACAACTTACCCCCGTGGTAAACCCTGACCTTGTCCTTCTATTTTCTTTCCACTATATCTGCTGGCATTTTGTTAGAGTCGTAAACATTTTGTACGATAACAAACATCACTTACACAAACATACTTCGGTATTATTGTATTATTTCAGTATACTGAAACAGAAATCTCTTCATTTTGAACAGACAACTTATGTTAAAATCCTAACTTTTCGGACAGATTTGACAAGCAAATCTGGCTCGAAAAACTATGCTCGCTAATATTGTGAATAAAACAAAATACGGGATCTACCTTTTCATTTTACTCATTTTATTAAAGGATTTACGCGCATTGAATAAACACCTGCGTTTAATGTAAGTACAAACGTGTCATTTCATTGGTATTCCTTTGTGAATCCTCTGGATTACATTACACAATTTTGTGGCGTAACTACTTACTTCACTTGGGTACATAAATTAAAATGTTTGACTTACTTGAGAAGAGACTGGACCCCACGACACGGGGAATCCTAGTGTGGGGTCCAGGGCATTTGTAAAAACCTAGCACCTAAAGCTCCTTGTAAACTGCTACTAGTTTTTGTTTATATATTGTACTGTGTTTTTTTTTTTTGAACTAAATAAAGTTTTTATTTATTTAACTGTTATGATAACGTTACATTTAACTGTAATAATTATGGTAAACCATATAAAGATCAACAAAACAATATTGAATTCCCTCTCAAAGTCATAACAAAATAATCGGCTATGTAATAGATCGATTAAATACTAAAGCGAGGATAAAGTCCTCCATAGACTGATGCTGGCCCAATATTGACGTTGCATTCAATCCCGAGGCTCTATCAGCCAGTACTATCTGCTAGTAAACGCGTAGGTATGTATTGCATATGGATCAGGGAGGGCAAACTCATGGCAAGCGGCGGGCATGCCTTTGATGTTAATAGATATGAAATCGTACTTTTTTTTTCTGTACCAAATCAATAATATCAGCCATTCAAATATATGTTCATCAGACCTGCTGAATCCTATTTGCGACAATTTTGTTCTTGTAATCGCGTTACCTTTTTGCAGATCGGTGACATGGTATGGCAAGGGCAATTTTTTTAACTTATTTATGTACACATAATATAATATGTGATAGGATTCCCCACACAGGCGGACATTAACGCCACATTTACCTGCGACTGCATTTCCGGCGACGTCAGCATGTAAGTAATTACCTGGACATGTGTGTCTGTGTATAGAGGCTATGTAGCCTTACCTAATATAGTGCAGGCTGGCTATAATTCAGCCAGGGTTCCATTCCAGCATTCAAGCAATTGTCAAATATTTTTATTAGGTATTTTTGTTTAGATAAGTCAGTGCTAGCTTAGACGGGAATATGTAAAGATACTTTATCAATATAAATTTAAAGAACTCTTAACGGTTTTTAATTACTTTAAGGGGTTCTTCTAGACCCTTACAGTACCTAGCATAGGTACTTGGGACGTACCTATATCACAACAACCTAGTGCCAATTTGCTAGTGAAGCCAACCAGGGAGTTTTTCCTAGTTTTGCGAAATTGTGTTACAGGTAACCTTTGATGCGGAACACTGAAAGCAGAAAATAACAATGTACTCGTTGGTACTAGCTATTTGGGTATGTATCTATACAGTACCTGCATCAAAATTAATAAAGTGCTGTCTTCAGAAGCTGGCTGGCGTGTTCTCGACATGATATGTTTATTAAACATTTTTAAAGGAGCTCTTTCAGATAGAACCTATCTTATTTATTCATAATATAAAGTACTCATTTACTTAGAGGTCATTTAATTATGACGCGATATGGTAGGTCTACCTTGGACCTGCTATATATCTTAAAATACTTATACGTAGTCTGTAACATCCAGTTGAGGTCAATTAGGTCACAGTATCTTCTATCAACAACTTAGTTAACTTATGAAATTCATATTAAACAGGTTCATCGACCGGTGGAACCCTAAAAACTTTATCTAATTTATTAATTCCAAGACCGAACTTTTCTCATTACAGAATTCTCACTGGTCTTGTTATTATAATATTTTTATTCACTACTTGACCACAGACTCCTTCGAACTCTAGGATTACTTAGTCTTTGAACTTCGTGAGAAGCATACATTACATAGTAGAAAGCGAGAAGAGACTTCGAATGACATGATAGATAAACAATAGTTTAACTTTTATCTGCGTTGTCCAAATGTCTACACATTTTATCGCACACATTTTCATAAAACCACTGGTATAAAACTTCACGACTCAACTAAAAGCGAGCTAATAAAAGCTATTCATTATGGAGCACATCTAACATTTGTCGTAGCTGAGTTCATCAAACCTGAATTTAAAACTATTTTATCTGTTCGTATGTAGAGTTAATTATCGCATTTCGTAGGTATATATGTATTTTTTTCGTGATGACGGGTCACGTAGTCTCGCAGGCATGCCAGGCGGCCCACTGTCACGTACTAACTCAGTGCCATCGCCCATAAAGTCGGGAAATCGCTGGCCGGGCCACGACCACTGTCGACCATTGTCGTCACTTTTATGGATAACGGGAACAGGATACGTAATTATACACGTAGATTTATTTTATTGACAATTGGTGAACAAATCTAATTTCGCTTTATTTGGTTGGTGACGTGAGTTGGCTTAATTAAACAGTCGTGCGCCGCGCCGCACAGACGCATAAAGCATCTGAATGATTGTGAACCGCGCACTTCATGGGGAAATTACAAATGAAAACGCAAATGAGATTTATCAAGTGCGTTTCAACGTTGATAAAGGAAACACCAAAGCATTTTAATTTATTGGAATCTATTTGTGTGAGTGAAGACCTACATACGTGAACCATCCGAAAAATCTAGGAGCTTATGTGAGGGACAGCTGAACAGACCATTACTCCTCGTACTATCAGACGCGCCAACAAAAGATACAACGACACCGACAATGGCTGAAACTCGTTCAACTTCTATTCGCATTTGCTTTGAAATTCGCCCCACTTTGAAGATAATATATAAAATGTGAGCCCCTGTCTCAGCTTGGTAAATATGCACTTATGTGGGAAATCCGCGCTGATTATAGTTCTTTAGAAACGATTTTTCTTACAGGAAGGAAAGAACTAGAGTGAAAATTTAAAGGCTTTCGTATTCGTACAATATCAATAATGCCACACGGTTTTTGCTAAGTAATAAACGAGCTCGTAAAATATAATTCGGTCGGGAGCTTTGTCTCTGGTGTGGCCTGAGTGCGGCCTCAGCTTATACGCGCAGAGCGGTACGATGCATACTTATATCGTAAACTTTACTAATTAAATATTCCGTATTCCTTATATTGCCTTCAACGCTAGATGAATAATAAAAAGATAGTTTATGGTTAACTCTCTAAAAGGATAGCAAAGCTGCCTTTATTAAAGTTTTACGATTAAAATTCATCAGGTAGGTATCTAGTTGAGATTTTTGAGAATAAAATAAAAAATTAAACCGTAAACTACTCTCATCTCTACACGTATCAATAAAATAATGAAAGTTATGGACACCGAAGTTTGTACTTAGGTCATCGTTTTACGAGCTTGACCAAGCATGAAAAATGCATCAAGATTTACGAGCCTTTTATGCTCAGATTCCGGGACACCCGAACAAAAATGTAATTTGTCAGGCAGCCCGCCTTTGAAAAACGATATGCGAAATGGATAAAACTACGAAATATATGCTCTCGTCGTGAGTGTATTATGCGGAATACTTTAAACGTTAAAAGAGGAAGGTAAAATTGTAAGAATGGAACAATCCGAGTCCTTGTGAGTGCCACCTTATCCCAGGAGATCGAGCGTGAGCGAAGTGGACACGGTACTAGCTTTAGATAGGTACGTTTGCACGATTTCTATTCACTAGTAGAAATATTTTCAAGTGAATGCACATAACTCCCTGTTGCTTGCTAGATAGGAAGTCAGCGTCACTGACCAGTCCACAAAGGCATTTTCATCAAAACTTCCAGCGATATATACTACCTACCTTGTAATAGCTGTTGTATTATTGAACATGTCGCGTCATTTATCAATGTTACTTATATTAAATCGGTACCAACTTAATAAAATCACTGCCATGCCTCGTTCGACAATGTTTATGACATATTCAATTTTATCAGGGCCTTCCCCAATTTTCTATTTCCCTACATCTTTACCGTGATTACTTATATTTCTGTAAATATTCTTGCGAGAGGAGGCCTGTGTCCCAGCAGTGGGAACATTATAGGCTGATGATGATGATGATGATGATTCTTGCGAAAGAGACTCTTTACTTAATAAATACAAATGGAATTCATACGATGGGGTTGGGCTAGGTAGGTACCTAATATTGAGTGCTTTGGGTAGGCAAAAGGTATTACAGGATTAAATGAGATTGTTATTTATGTAGGTACCTCTCATCGGGAATCATCGTACAAGTTCGATTCCACGAATAACAAAGGCTAGCAATGGTCTTTTTTGTGTGCGGCTCGAGTACAATGAGATAAGGCGTTATATAAAGAATCTTCTCCGTGGGTCAAATCGAGGGACTTTATCGTTATTATTTATCTCCGAAACACATTTGTAGGAGCTTCTCTTTATATCCCTTTATTTTACATGACGACGACGCGGCACAAATTGATTTCTCTGCAGTCCCTCTGGATACGGGTTCAATGGAAAAACACATAGTCATGGCCTAATGATATTGTACTAACATTTCATGGAGTCTCTCGAAATTATTGAATTACTTGTGACTTGACCGCGACTCTCTACTTTAGCGGTCACGTAGCCGATATTGCCCTCGAATACCAACTACTTTAAAATGTCAATTTCGTTTAATGTCTCTAAAATGAAACAAATTCTATGCTTGAGTTGTACTAAACAACGAGTACCCATTAATAAGAGGTATGAAGATATCAATGCCAAAATTATAATTATACATAAAATATGCTTTAACAAACAGAAATCAATGGACTCGAAATTAGTTTCAAGAATCAATTAAGTTTGTAGTCAAATAGCGTTGATGGGCAAGGTTTTTTCGTCCAGTCGGCTTATTGAAACTCAGTTGAACAAGTGTATTTAGCCAGTTCTTTGCCAGTCATGCTACCTAGAGCTTTTATTTAACAAATGTTGGTAAGCCTTTTCGTTAGGATTAAACAGGATGTGATGCAGTAGTTACCGCTTTTGAAACCGTTGTAAGTAGGACACGTCAAAAAAACTTCATGTGAACATTTTTGTGAGATCATATTCAAAAACTCTTTTGTGAAATACTAAAAAGGAAAAACTAAATATTTGTACTCAGTTTCAGCTCAGGCTGACGTCAATTATTGCGTCTTTTAGCATTTTTTTTACTATGCAAAGTGCGGCATTGCGACGTTGAATACTCTGTATGGGTAGTTATTTCTTTTGTGTACGACACACCCCAAGAACGATATTCAGTTTGCCTCAATGGCGTCAAAAGCAACAGTCTGTACAGCACAGCTGCCCCGAGGGTCACGAATCACAGTGCAAATTGCGTCGTATTATAAAACGAATACATCTTGCTGTTATTAGAGCACAGACGAAATATTGCGTCGCAATTCTACAACGTTTTTATCATCGCACATTATATTAATCCGGTTTGAGAACACGTTTTGCACCAACTTTGGGGGACAACAAACGATAATTCAATAGAATGGTGGATTGAACGAGAGCAATAGGATTCCTTTCGCACCCATTCAAGTATGGGATCATATTATACTTAAAGGGTGACATACACGTGTGAGCGTTAGTAGGTAATATTTTTCTTTTGTCGTAAAGAGTTATAGCCGTTAAAAAGCTTTTCGTCCTCGACCGCAATGTATGTCTAAAGCTACATTAATTTTTCGGTAGATTACCTACCTTATAGGTAGGTACCATTAACCATTGTGACGACGACACGTGTGTGGTAACAAAAGCGTTATAAAGGACGATGGCACAACCTCGTTCATAGACATAGGAGACTCAAGACGGCCGGCGCATTTATTCTACCAGCCATTGATATTCAAAGCAAGATTTTAAATAGAATAAAGTTCTTATTACGCGTGTGTGTCTGTGTGGGAGGGGGCAGACCGCGATGGGCAAGCGGTTGAGCGAAGCTCCCCCTAATAAGAATACCGTTAAGGGTAATAGGGTAGGATTTGGTACATGGAGAAAAGATTACGCACCCGCCACAGACCTTTTCACTAACCACTGCGTTGTTTGTGAGCCGGCTCTGCTTTCTGAGATTCGCTTAAAATACAATTCTAATTAAACAAATAACATACAAAACCTAACGAATTAAATAAATGTTTATTTACTTTAAATAATGAAAAGCCTGCATCAAAAGGCCATATTATATCGCCCTCGCATCTCTATAAGGATGGTATCCATTTAACTAATATAGGATAGGTATTCATCAATATAGCAAAAGCGATTGTTTAAAACAATTGTGAGAATGAACGCTTTCATTTATACTGTCGAGGGGTTTCAATTAATATCGAACCTTACACAGAATAAAACAGTAAATTACAAGTTTATTAAATTCGTACCTATGTATTATTCCTTCATGCAAATAACTGTTTATTTCGCATTATTGTGTGTTCATGATATTGGATCGTGGAAATTGTACAATTGGAGTCTATGATAAATACGGGTGTCATAAATAATCTTCGAAAGCTGTTAACAATATTCATCGACGATTAGTATCGTCGATGAGTACTGCTACAAACAATTATTTATCTTACATTGTTCAGACATTTTCATACATATTAGTCGATATATGGTCGATATTCATGTGAGTGTGAACGAGAAAGTATTTTATTCGACTTCAGCGCTTTAGCACAGTGTTCCACAAATTATGTACCGCGGCACACTGGTGTACCGTGGTCATTAATTGGTATGCCTCGGAAAAATAAGGTTATGTTATAAACTTATTAACAATAAAAACCAAAAAAGAGCACGCCTCAGGACAATAGACGTAGAGATGAGAGCAGCTTTGTCAACGATTACGCCAAAACAGTCTCATGTTTCGCATTAAATACCTTTTCTGCAACTTAAACTTTAGGTTTGTTGACTAATAATAATAAATACCTTTGTGCAATTTAAACTTTAGGTTTGTTGATTAATACTAATAATGTTTCGATGATTAATAAATAAATGTTGATTAATATTACTTAAAAAATGATTTTTATTTGTGGTGTACCTCCAAACATTTTCGTTTTCCTAGATGTACCTTGAACACAAAAAGTTTGCGGAGCACTGCTTTAGAATAATCTGTTTTTGTTTAATTTCCGAGCCTTGAGCCCTGCATCATAGAGGTACTCAATTAAAGAAGTTTTAATTATCACAACTGAAAGTTTTTTCAAACTTTTATCGGATTATAGAACCGTGTCTGTTTAAGCCTCTCTAAATTAGACTAAACTTTTCATACCTATAAAAAATCAGTGGCACGTTTTATTCGTGTAAGTTTTGATTTTGAATAGTTTGTTCTTTATGCATTTTGTATATTTAAATGATAATATTATACTCTTTTCAATTATAGGAAAAACAAGTACAGTTTACTAGTTCGTAAAAATAACTTATTTTTACATGATGTTGAGTGTCCCATCGTTTGTAGAACAGCACCACATTTACACTCCACGAACACTCCACGATTCTACGAATCTCCACCTGAACAGGATTTCCTTGCTTCAGCCAACCTGGGTCCGGAGTCGGTTTACAGTCCCCGGCACGTAACTTGGCAAGAGTCGTTAGATGTGTTTTTCCTTTCTTTAGCTTTCTTGTAAACAGACATGTTTAAAAATATTCTATGGCAATAAGTATAGTATAATGACAATCAATAAAAGTGATCATTTTTTTGTTGTACTAAGTGTACATGCGCTAAATCACTCCCACTACGCCAAAACCTTGCTAAGTTACGTGCCTATCTATTCGTCTTCGCAGTATTGTATATAACGCAAACCCTCAACTAGAAATTGTATTGTATTGTATACAGGCTCTGCTAGGCAACCTAAGCTGATCGCTCGCGTGAAGGTAATCAATGCCTGTTATACCTCGCCCCTATCAGTGGTCGTCTCCTCGTCACAACGTACTACAACTCATGATACCATCACTAATTAATGCTTCGGCGCCAACAGACGTCTATTATTACAAAGGAGAGCGATTCCTCTAAAGCGATACCTCAGCATTTATAGATATTATCTAGTAATGACGTAAAGGGCTCACTAATACGACCCCCGATTACAACCTCAAGGGTTAATATAATGCTTTGATATACCCTACCAATCTACTTTTGGCATTTCAAAGTATATTTTGTAGACATCAGTTTAATTAGGGTTTGTCCGGAAAGGGTGCCAACGAGGCTATTAAGTAAGGTCTGTTCGTCTGTCACAGTGTTATCTTTTTCACCGTAGGTCTAGGAAGTGTCTATACAGGAAATCTCGGAAAAAATGCATTTTCTACGGTTTTTGTTCCTGGTGCCGGAGAGAAGGAGAGACTGAGCTATGCATGACCGTTAGCACTATCCTTTTTTCTAATACGGTTACAGCTCTATGTGACTTACCAGCCAGCAAGTAAGTGGGAAACCCGTAGTACACGAATCCGTCTCGCACTTGGCTGGTCCTCTAAAACATCGATTACTTATTCCAATATTAACTTGTCAAATGACGAGACGCTTTCAACGTTCAAACATGTTTAGGCGTGAAGCTATTTATTTGCGAACTTGAAATGTCCACAAAACTTTAAAGGAACTTATTAGTCTGTTTATTGGCACGGGATTTACTGGATATTCGAGTCAAATGGTGCTTTGATCATCTCCAAGCAAACTGTGGGTTTAACAAGGGTCAATTTACCTTATCGTGATTAACTATGTTTTTTTAGGAAAGTAAGATGCATAATTTATATTTTTGACATCGCATTAGACATTAAATTTTCTCATAACATAAAAATAATCTTTCCCAAATATAAATTAAACTATTCTCCTTATCTGTGCCGGAGAATGTACGAGTAATTAGATTTAAATGAATTTATACGAAATAGATTAGGCCCTCGGCCTTTGATCTCTAAATAAATATAATAATGTATTGATGTGTTTCGAGTGCCCGCTCAATGGCTCATGCACAGATGTCAAGGCATAGTTGAACAGAAATAGAGGACTTGCGTGTGCTTAGATCGAGTTGCTCAAGTGCGCTGCGGTTGCGGTGCGGTTACACGTATGATTCCGTCCTCAAAGGATTTAAATATGTGTTTATTCGTTTATTCGGTGTGATACTTTGACATCTGAATTATTACACATTGGTAGGTACGTAGTCCTAATCTTTTATCTGCCCAATTTGGTAAGAAACGAAATCTTTTGGTAAATATAATTTTTCGTTTTTTATCATTATTGAAACGACTTTAATTTGTAAATTTTAACATTTCCCGCTCATTATTTACTAAAGACGTTGCGGCTAACGCCCAGAAGCAACCTAAATCTGTTTTTTATTGAAGATTACAAATTCGTTACAAAAACTGCGTGTGGCAGCTGTTACTTATCTTTTCATAATTGTTAAAACGGAATACTGATTTTTATGTAAGTAGGTACTGGAATACCTTTGTTATTTATCTCTCCCCACCTGAATACTAAATAAGTAATTAGGGTACGTTTTCAAAAAGAGTTCCAAAACATGTTATAATGAATGACCCTACAATAATTGAAGTCGGACTTTTTTGAATACAGTCCTTTATATGGCCCTTTTGAGTGGAAGCAAAAACCAGTATAGAGATTATTTGATACGCCTTTGTTGAATTCGCGCATGACGGCATGACGTGTCTTTTTAGGTTTTTTGTAGCGGTCTCTGAAAAGGGCAGCCCAGCTGCCCAGGTGTCGAAGCTAATAAACGAAATGGGTTGGGGCTCCGTGTGCAGATGCAGCAGTATTCATGTCTAAAGCTGACGAGGTAATACAGACACCATTCATAAAACTGGTCTGGCAGGGCCTCCGTTTTAAATTTAAAGTCACGTTCAGCAACGGCAATTAAAGTCGGCTTCGAGTATCTTAGTGCATAAACAGTGGTCGCGGGTCCCCGTCCTCGTAATAACTGGTTTCCTTCAATTTAACGACTAGCACGAAACATACAACTGCCTGAAGTCCTGAAACTTGCAATTTTGCCACTTATACATGGCCTCTGTAATTACGTTGTTGTTGTTGGTTGAAAATTAATCGTTAACAACAGTCATTTGTTTTTAATTGGAGGTAATGAAATAATGTACCCAGGTTTTGTGTGTTCTAATCTCCTACATAAATAACATCTGCGCAATAATCATGTGAAAAATTTGTTTCATAATTATACCTATTGTGATGTTAATTAATTATCGTCCTCATTTTAATTTTAAAAGCCTAAAGATGCCCAGGGTCAAGTGATCGTGGTTCCTCTGTTCAATAGAATAAGAAAATGAATATTTTAATACTACTACTACTTATTTATTTTTCCTCAACAATTCGCAGAATTCTGTGAAGGTTGTGAAAACCGCGTTAAAACCTATCCAATTGATGAAAATTAACTTCTAATTGAATACCCAGAAAAAGGACTTTGTTTTATCTTATTTAGCGGTTCTAAATATAAACCAAGAACAGCTCATCGCAATACCTCCGTTGTATTAAAGCAGGTTGTGTATTTAATCCTTTAAGCCATTAATAAAGTCAGTGGAAGGAATTTGTCAAGACGGACGAAGAGCCTCGGCCCGATAACTAACAAAGAGCTCTAAATCTGTTATAGGCCAAATGAATGGATCTCCAGTGAAGAATCTCAGCATTCAACTTAATACCACTGGAGTAGGGACACGCTCCCGTCGACCACTGACGATTTAACCTGCGAATCTGAGAAGGGCATGCTTCTCTGTTAAAGACAAATGAAGTCCTTAATAAGCTATGTGTCTTAGGTCTAATACGAACTACATTATTTAGGGCCAAAGCACACACGCTACTTTTTGCATCGGCGATCGGCGATTCAGCTGCTTTTTAGAAGCTAAATGCAGCGACCAAACATTCCACACCGCACACTTAAAAATGTCAAACGCGGCGATTCAGTCGCTTTTCGGAAGCTCGATACAGCGGCTGAACGCTACACTCCGCACACATTCGGATGCCGGTCGCAGCGATTTGGTATTTGCGCCAGCATCGGAGCAGTCGCTAAAACGCGCGATTCCGATACCACGCCCGAACGCAGAGAGTCGCCAAAACGCGATGCAGCATCGATACAGCCGCAAAATCGCCGATCGCCGATGCAAAAAGTAGCGTGTGTGCTTTGGCCCTTAGCTAGAGAAACACTATTCAGTCAACTCAGAGCAAACCTAAAGACCTAGAGCAGTGGTGGCCCAGTGGTATCGGCCGCGACTTACGAGTTGTAGGTCGTAGGTTCGAACCCAGACAGGCGCTTTACTTTGTGTAAATTATTTCATCACCACTGCTCTCAAAACGGTGAAGGAAAACATCGTGAGGAAACCGGCATGTCCTAGAACCAAAAATTCGAAGACATGTGACATCTACCAACCCGCTCTGGGCCCGCGTGGTGGATTACAGCCCACTCCCTCTCACAAAGAGGAGGCCTGTGTCCCAGCAGTGGGAACATTATAGGCTGATTATGATGAGAGCAAACCTAACTTAGCTACATATACGATAAGTTAATGCGTTTATTGCATTGCGAGTGTATGTTCCCCTTGAGATTAGTTGTGACTGAAGACATTATTGAACCACATATATTTTGAGATGGTAATACAGTGGCAGCTCAGTTCAGACTCAATTTAACGCTGGAATGGAGACTACTGGCGTGCGATCGCACTTTTCTTGACGGTGTGAAGACGATGCTAGCGAGCGAGCACTATCATAAGGTGTCTGGAAAGGAATTTACTATATATTATGGGACATTCACACGGTAGTGATCAGTACGACGTCTCACTATATAATTTTGGGATCACATGGCAGTTTCATAAAGCATTTATTTTTTACTTATCGTAAAATATTTAAAAATTATTAAAAGATGTTAGTAACAGTATATCTTATAACATATGTTAGTACGTATGTACTAGTATGTTAGTAACAATGTGGCTTATGATCTATGTTAATACTTGTACACTACGACAGACAGTGTAATTTGATGAGATGTCCCATTATGGGGCTCTCATCAAGCCCCTTCAGGAGGCTGTTGCCACTGCCACGCAATCTGGCTAGTAGAGACGCACTTTTACTATAAGGTAAAGCTACAGTTACCTAGAAGCGTGGTGACAGCCACATGCGGCCGTAATGTCCAAATACAGAGCGTTTTTGACACCTTAATGTCAAATACTGGTGAAAATTACAGATTTTCATGACGTCCGTTATAAATATGACGGAAACATTCTTCTAAGAAACTGTAGCTTTACAGCGCCATGTGAACGGCCGCTTACAAGTACAGAACATTTTAAACACGACATAATACGATAGACATACACCATCCTTATTTACTAACCCCCTTATTCATAATACTATTTTATCTCTATTTTAGCTAAAATAGGTTTATAGAACGTTTGTCTTTATCTGTCACGTTGACATTTCTGTATGTAAGAAAGAGACAAACCCCATTTTAACTAAAATAGGTTTGATAAGTTTTATGAATAAGGGGGTTAGTAAATTGCTGCGTCTCCAGCAGAGAGACGTACTTAGTGTCTGTTTGAGCACTGTCTGTCTGTGCAATGTCTGTCTCTGCGCTGTATTTCTGTGCGCTTATTATTTTGTTCGAGAGATTGGTTTTCCTGTTGATTGGCTAAGTGTTTTAGTACATACATGAATCAACGGAAGCGGTGGTGTGAGCACACTTACTTTCAAATATGTAAAACAGGACACGATGAAATACCTTCGATGACCCTTTAACTCTTTACCTAACCATTAGATAACCAATTTGAATCTCCGTTATTTGTAGGAGACCTATAGGTCAACATATCGAAAGTGAATAGTGAGTAGTGAATACTGAACGGAACACAGACAGTCGCGTAGTCGTGCGGACTCGTGCGGTCTCGTGCGGACTAGTGCGGTCGCGACTTCTCGTGACCCACATTAGCACCGCACGGGATACGAAACGGTTGTTTTATTCTCCTTTTTCTTTACAAATGGGAAATCGGACCCACATTATTACATGTCTGTGGAGGCGTAGATACACCGAGAACTTCTTACTATCCAGTATCCACTCTTGTTTAAGATTTATTTCTGTGCTGAAAAGTCTTTTAAATACACTAGACTGATGAAATTGCCATTGTAAAACATTGTTGTATTTAACAACTATCGAGAGAATAGATACCGTACTGTATCATTACATTCATATTTTTATCTAATGTAGTCATAATACTTTCATTAGGTCTATGCCATCAGTGTTGGTTTTCATTTCGCAGTTGGGTTGTTCTCCAGCGACTCAATTTTCTATGTCCGGACGAAAAAAGCCTACATGTAACGTAAATAGACATGTGAATTATTTTTTTTATTAATATTGTATATGTAATCTAATTGGGAAACCACAGTTATTAACCACAAATAAAAAAATGCGCTTAGGAAAAATATCCAAACCCCTGAATTATGATTCCCCTGACTTGTCCGCTCACCAGAATTGTACACAATATCATCGGTATTATTACTTTCTGTGAAGTTTATTAATGTGACATTTTTGCATTTAAGATACTAATTAATCAATGATTCACTAGAAAAATACTAAATACGCATATTTAAAGTAGTTTTTATCATAAAAAATATTTCGATGTTGTCCGCGACCTAATTGTGATTCCACTGGTGCGTCACTAAAATGCGAGTACGTCCCTATTAAAGCTTTTCGAAGACGCGGCTAACCCCGCCGCGCGAGCGTTTAGTTGTGCTCCGGCTGTCGAAATAGGTGGTTGTGCGTCTCGTTGCTGCATTACGGAAATACGAAGGTAAGAATATGATTCCCCTGTGCTTGGTTTTTGAAAATTCTGATTACCCTGACTAAGTTTGCTTATTTATTAAAAGTGATTTGATTTATTAAACAAGCTGTAGACAACATTCTATTTGACCATTTTTTGCTACTTAAAGGCCATGTTACTGGACGTACTGAGTTGGCGACAATCGACAAATATTCGTTATTTTATGATTTCACTGTCTATGATTACCCTGGCATAAAGGCCAGGGGACTCAGAATTTTACAAGTTTAAGTTAGAATACATACCTTTAAATTACTAAAACCACCTATTTTTAAAGCCAATTGTAAAGAAAGCCGAAATAGATTTACTTGTTCATAAGTAAAATAGGTTTATTGTTATTTCATTAATTTCAGATCGCTATCATGCCTCGTAAAAAGCAAACTAGAGATGAGATTTTAGAAAAAAAGAGAATAGCTGAGCGGCGAAGGATGGAAAAAATTAAAAATGATCCGGATCTCCATGCTCAATTGAGGGTTAAGGAAAGGGAGAAATATTTAAAGAAAAAAAGAACAGGAAATATAGTACCAATAAGTCAAATGACACCAAAGCAGCAGAAAATTATGCGAAAAAAAAGTAGGGAAAGTTCTAAAAAAAATTATTGGAAGAGTAAAAATAATCAATTGAATTTGGTTGACGAGCTACCAATTAACATTGAAAATACAGATACAGACAAGAATGAAAATGATGATCCATTAGGGTCGCCCTCTCCACATACTACCAAAATTTTAAAATTAAGATCTTTTGTTGCATCTCCGAAATCTAGAACAAACACGCCCACCAAATTTACTAGGTCTATAATCAGTCAGATGTCTGCAACTTCTGTATCTCCAACCTTTGCTACTAATTCCCGCGATGTAAATCTCTCTTCAAAATGTGGATCACGACCAGTAACTCGACAGTATAATATGAACCAGATGAACCAGACCGAATGTCATCTTTCTCTAGAAGTAGAAAATGACAACACAGACAATTCGTTTGAGCTACCACAACCTTCACCCAGTAGAAGTTACTTAGAATCACCTGTACCTAAAAGTACTCAGAGTGATACATCCTGTTCAACTCCACATCGATTAACAATTAAAGAACAATCGACCAAAAAATCTGTTAAGAAACGATCTCCATGGAAACATATTTTACGAAGATATAAATACAGAGCAAACAAGGAATTACAAATAAAAGACAGAAAAATTGAAGATCTAAAAAAACTAAATGAAAGATATAGAAAACAATTAAAAAGACTTCAAATAGGTACAATAAATCAAAGCAATATTAAAAGAAATATTTTACAACCAGTAAATAAAAGAAATATGGATCGAAGCAGTATACCAAGTTTACTAAGTGATGTATCCAAAGCTGAATTTAAAAAAAGGATTGAATTGTTTTTGGAAGAGGATGATAATAGCAGAATGTGCCCAGGTAAAAAAGAATACATAAAAAGAAATAAAATTCGAAAACAAAAACGGTATCTTAGTGATACCCTACAAAACTTACATACCAAATTTCTGCAATCTCACCCTGACATTCAAATAAGCTACAGTTTTTTTTGTAAATTACGTCCTTTCTGGATTATATCTCCAAATTTGAATATTCGGGATACATGTCTTTGCAAGGACCACGAAAACATGGAGCTTGTTGTGACAGCCCTAAGAAGAAATAATCTCACAGAAGAAAAATCAGCTTTTGAGGTATTAAAGTCAATATGTTGTGACCCCCGAGATGTCCATTGTCTAACTAGGAAGTGCAACCTATGTAAACACAGGAATATAATTTTCAAGGAATTTGACAATTTATTAGAAACTTACTACTGGATATGGAAAAAAAACAAGAAGACTTACATGAAAAATGGTCAAGAAAAAGTAACGATACAGACAGTGAAAGAAAAAGTAGCTGCTTGTCCAAAGGATATTATAGAATATTTTGAGAATATTATAAACCCTTATATGAGACATTGCGCAAACATTATCTCGCAGAGTAATTATATTAAGAAACTGAAGGCAAATTTGAAGTCGGAAGAATGCATAATTCATTGTGATTTTAGTGAAAATTATAGCACAAAATATGCATCGGAGATCCAATCGTTTCATTTTGGAAGTTCCAGACAGCAGATCACTCTTCATACTGCTGTCATTTATTACATGAAAAGTGGAACATTATGCACTCAGTCTTTCTGCACAATGAGTGAGTGTTTACGGCATGATGCTATTGCTATATGGGAGCACTTATTGCCCATTTTAAGTTTTGTTGAAGATACTGTTCCCGAAGTAGATTCACTGTACTTTATTTCCGACTCACCATCAGCACAATATAGGAATCGCAAGATGTTTTACATTATGTCGAAGTTACATTGGTATTACACGAGCTTACGTCGAGTTATCTGGAATTACACAGAAGCAGGCCATGGAAAAGGAGCCCCTGACGGAGTTGGTGGCGTGCTGAAACGAACGGCGGATAAAATTGTAGCCCGTGGTAATGATATCCAAAACATGGAGTGCCTTGTCAACCACCTAAGTGTTAATGTCCCCGGTGTTATTCTGAAAGTGGTAGAAGAAACAGGTATAATTGAAAAAGATTTGTTGGTGCCCTCAGATCTCGACCAATTCCGTGGAACAATGAGCATCCACCAAGTGGTATGGAGCTCAAGTAATAACAACATTTTGGCTATGAGACGACTTAGTTGTGGACAAGGAGAATGCTCATTCAAACCAGTCGAATGTCAGCACGGTCAGCACATTGGATTTTTCAATATAGGAGAAACCACTCGGAGAACATCAATTCGTGCTCCAAAACAACTACCAAAGACAAGAAACAGCGCATTGATAAAACGTACGGGAAAAGCTACTGATGGAGGTCATAGCTTCACAAACCTACAAGATTCCCTTGACCTGGGGCCAAATGACAGTTTCTGGGCAGAAGTATCATCTATAGACGAAAGAGTTGTAACACCTAAGCTGGCAGAGGCTATGTTAGAGTCAATTCAAGGAAAAATCGATGACTTGCCTTCCAGTAGTAAGATTGAAGATGACTACGATGACGTTGATGATCTCAAAATTTTTGACTAAAACTTAAGTTAGTAGAATGTGATTAAATGTGATAATTATTTCAAACGTTGCCATAATATTTTATAGGTTAATACACATGTTTAAGAAAAATAGATATTTTATATATGCTAATACCTTATTTATAGATTTATAGTAAGTATATAGATAAAGATATCGTTTTGCATGAGACTGATTAAAGGCTTTTCGTATGTTTAAGGATAATACATCGACAGATAATGTCTATAAATGGCTGTAATAAAATATTAAGACTGATTAATAGTAAAAAAACAATGTATACGATTAAAAACTTCTGTAAACCAAAGCGTTATGTTAAAATAATTGTTAATTAGTACAAAAAATGTTAAATTTAGGTTTTGCTGTCTAGAGTCAATTATATAATAATACAGACCTCTTAGGGGGTGTTTGTTGTTTTTTGACTATTTTTATTGAATCCAATAGTTAAAGTTATTGATTGCACTATTTCACAAGTAATGCAAGGTTGTTAGAAACTGGTATTAAAAAAATTGATTATCTAGTTTGTTTATTAATCATAAGAAGATAAATAAAGATACATAAACATGTTTTTTTCTTTTTTCTGATTCCCCTGCGACTATATTCTGATTCCCCTGGTTATTAAATTTTTAACGTCACATATCTTTGGCTTTATTCATTCAAATTGAGTGCCTATTCGAAATTTAAATTTCTAACACACTATATTTTCACGTGTAATACCAGAATTAATTAACATTAAAAAAAAAAATATGCCAGAGAAATCAGATGAATAATACGATTTCGAATAATGACCCAGTTACAATTTAAAGACACTTACAAGTTGAATACTATCCCGAGTTTCATTACCGACCGTATTAATTTCAGACTATGAACACTAATTCAAGTAGTACCTACCTGCAAGCCACGTTCTGTAGAATACATGGAAATGAGAAGTACGAGCATTTAAATGCACTTTAACAGCGAAGTAGAAACTATTTACCTTTCTTCGTAAAGCGGAGCAGAGTCATCCATTTCATAATTCCGTTCCCCCTTTTTCTCCTATTTAGCTATATACTACCTACCTGAGAGCAAAACTCCTGAGGCATGCGGTTAAATGTTTAAGTACCTACTTTTTTCCTTTCCTTCGAACCGCAAGAAAATATTAAGGTAAAACTTTTAACGTTAATAAGCCAAGCGGTTCTGCAACAAACATAACTGCTCGACAAATATAATCAAAGTTATCAACATGGCTCAAACGAGTACGACAATAAACCTCTGGATTTCTACGAAAATGAAAATTGTTAATAAATGAGAATAGTTTGCGACAGTTGGTTAAGCCACAGATCACCAAATTGTGGACTCTGTACAAGCCCGGCTTACTTTAGCAAGTAAGCCGGGCTTGTACCGAGTCCGCTGTAAAAGTGTACTGCTATTGACCTACATCCACTTCAAAGGAGAGACAGGGTTAATTTGTTACCCTTGTCCAATTGTCCAACCGCTCAGTTTACAAAGAGTCCAAGATGTTTTCAGCTAATATCTAAACATTGTAGGTAAATGGACGCGTCACCGTCAGGGGGCATATCAAGAAACATTCGTAATAGCTGCCATTATAAGATGCTCGGCTAAACCCTTTAGTGAACTTCAGTGGTGCCGAGTGAACACGCTTGTAAAACTAACTCAGCTTGAAATACTAACGAGCGGTATTGGACGTCACCAGTTCGCGACTTCGTCTGTCAATGTTCAACAAACAATATATTATGTAATTAGGTATAAGTTGTTATTTATGCGCAGTTTCAGAATATAAGTATAGTTCTACGGAATGCAACATTTATCAAAGATTTGAAAGGTATAAACATATGAAAACACGTAAAATTAACCATATTCTTTAGTCTCCATAAAATTTCATGTTAGCCAATAAGTTCTATATTTTCTTTCGCAAGTAAACATGGCTTCCCGGGTGTTCCAAATTTTCAATGGGGCGTTGCGAGAATCCGTTTTAACGTTCGGTTTATTTACAAAGTTTAATGTGTTAATTAAGTTATGGATATATGACACCTGTGAGGCGGTAGTCCGACGCGCCATACGTCAATGTATGCACGTCAATCTGTTAAACAGCGATCGGCTACATGAAACTCAATCTTCGATGTACACTCAGCATTCCGCAGTAGACAGTACAGTATTCTAGGACGAGTTTGACGCCTATTGTTTCGGATTGGTATTATGTATCTAAGATGTAAAGATGTAAACAACAATGGCCGCTCGAAATTGTCTATGGTGTAGTGATGCGGTAGTATGAATTTTAAGTTTTGGTGCTATCGATATTACGATGTTTTGAGTGGATTTTTTGGGATTGATAAATGGAATAACCCACTAGGTAGAGGTACCTCCCCAGCAAAAGATCTGCAAGTTCAAATTTGACAAAGCGAAATAATTATATAATGTAGTATTTCGACATATCGATATACAAGAACATTTAAGTAATGTTTGTTTTCATCTAGTTAGCTTGGAGGTTTTAAGATCGCTTGAAGCGGATGTGATTGGAGTTTCAATTCTCAAAAACTGTTTTCTTTTTGACATTCGGTATTGAATGGCGACGTGGGCAATACGTTCATTCGAATCCACGTCAAGCAGTTCTCTTTTTGAAAGTATTCGTTATGAGTCGTAACTAATTCAATGTTATAGCAGTATAATACATATTTTACAACATGAGGAGTCCCATGTGCCAGGGTCGCAGGTTGTTCGAAAGAGATACCGTCGCCCCTGGCACAGGCAACTGAAGGAACACGGGTGGGTTTTAGTCAGTAATGGTCTGACACGCCCTCTCGCTCGCGCCAGAGCGCGGGAGAAGATATTTGATAATTCCCCACCCAAAAAAAGGGTTCCCTTATTATTACCTATTTACTAAGGAAAAAAATACCGCATCTATATCAAGTAGAACGCGGGCTAGCTCCAACAGCATCTTAAAAATTCTAGCCGAGACACGATTCTTATCAGTTTGTTAAATATAAATACATTACATGGTTTTTTTTTCAATAAAGGAGTTTTAAATACTTACTCCTTGTAGAAATAATCGATATTTTTTTTGGTGTCAATCACTTGCATTTCTATGACAACATAAATTTAGACGAGACAAAAAAAGATATCGGACGTTTGACATTTGTAAAAATTCAAAATCCCAGTTTTCGCTTGTAACACATGCCAGAATATTTAAAACACGCACATGATGTAAAAGTGAGTGTGATAATACGTGTATCCTATTTAATGCGAATTTAATCACCTCCACATCCAGTTTATCTACCTATACTAATCATATCTATACTAATCAAAGACATTACATTATTTATTTACAATATCTTAAATCTCTTTGATACTAATAATTAAAGACCGGATTATATGCAACATAAAAAGCTTGAAATATGCATGCAAATATGCATGAAAAATGCTTAAAATATGCACGAAAACTGACAGAATATGCAACATTAAATGACTAAATTTTTTTTTTGTTTTGTAAATATTATTCCTTTAGATTTAAGTTTATTGTTATTTGAAACTTTTTAGTGCACGAAATATTTTTCTCGCAAACTCGACAATACAAAACAGTTCCGTCGTAAGTAAATGTTTCAGGAAAGTCACTTATCCACGAAGACACACATTTTTTTTTCGGGAGGCATTGTACAATTTGACACAAAAACTTTAACTGCAGATCAATGAGCACGCGCGTCAACAATGAAAGCAATAACATGCATAATAGGTGGGAGGAAGGAGTAGTGCGGTAGGCGAGCGCGACGATCATTTGTCTCTTTCATTTTATTATCGTACCAAAACAAAAGACGCTGCTGAGTGCGCTGCGCTCGAAAAATACTGTAAATTATAGCGATAATATGCATCATCACTAGATCTTAGGAAAAATATGCTATTACCGCTGAAAATGGCTTAAATATGCAAATGCATATGCAAATATGCAAATGCATATTATCCGGTCTCTACTAATAATATAGCTGAAGAGTTCGATTGTTCGTTTGTTTGCTTGTTTGGACGTGCTAATTTCTGGAACTGGTCGGAATGATAAAATTATTTTTGCATTTGATAGCGCTAGTAATAAAGTCAATGTTTGATAACACCGTTCTTGAGGAAGGCTATAGTCTATTTAACGTCACGCTAGGACCCTTAGGAGCCAAGCACATAGAAAAAAGGTCAGAACAAGCACTTAGCGAAAACGAAGAAATAGCGCGGACTAGCGATCCGATGGGGATGGTTTGGGGAAGCAAGAAATTACGCGGACGAAGTCGCGGGCAGTAGCTAGTTTTTCATATATTCAGCAAATCTGAATGAATTTGTAATTTTTCAGTAGTCATAGGAACGCCACATTTTTTTCTAATCAGAAAAGTAGTAATCAGTAGTGTAACGTATTTAACATAGTTAATTACACTAAGGAAACAAAGTTCAGAAATCCTGATGCATTCTCAGAAGCACTCAGTGTACTGAGAACGTCGATAACATAAATTTATGCTTTATTTGAAACATTTGCAACAAAATAGTCAGCGGTCAATACAATTATTTTGTAAAAGACAAAGAAACAGTGTCTTTGCGTATAACATTATAATTTGCATTACTGGCGAGCCGACAGTTTGCTGGCAAAGCCACATGTGAAATAATTTGACTCTTTTAGCGAACTCTACATTTTTATGGTTAAATACGTCTTTTTTGTTGTATCTTACCAAATTGTATATTTCCAAGAAAAAGAAATTAAAAATTAGTTTTAGTAGAAGCAACATAAGATTATAATCTCGCATCATCTATTGCATTATGTGAGCGAGAGCGCTAAGTGATTCTGTCGTATTTCAACGAGATATCTAACTTCAAAGTTAGAGAAATTTGCTTCAAGAAACAATTTAATTTGAAATTCTTTGGCGCTGATGTGAGTTTCTTACAATCCATTAACCTGGCGTTCTTTCGACTTATACATTTAGGTTTAGACACAACTTTATTTTGTAGTGATTAACAGCAATGAGAAAGAGCGTTGGCCCAGTGGTAACGGTCGCGACATACGAGTTGTAGGTCGTAGGTTCGAACCCAGACAGGCGCTTTACTTTGTGTAAATCATTTCATCACCACTGCTCTCAAAACGGTGAAGGAAAACGGGAGGAAACCGGCATGTCCTAGAACTAAAACTTCGAAGACACGTGACATCTACCAACCTGCACTGGGCCCGCATGGTAGATTATAGCCCACTCCCTCTCGAAGAGAGGAGGTCTGTGTCCCAGCAGTGGAAATAATATAGACTGATTATAAGGGGTGTGTAATATATGGCATAATAACAGATAGTATATATCACTTGAAATAACGTTCATATCATATAATTTTCATATGCTATAAAAACGTATAACCTAATTTCATGTGATCGAATGTTTTATTTCATAAAACCTTCTTTTGCTCTAATAGTATAACGTTCATTACATACCTATAATTTACAATTTGTATAATGCTCTTTTTACCCGACTACGGCGAGGCAAAAAGGAGGGTTATGATTTTGACCGGTATTTATATATGTTCATCTGATCCCTCATAACTTCAAAAGTTGGTACTTATAATAATTTGATAAATGAGGTATCGTTAGAAGCGTCTTAATGGTCACTGTTCTAACCTAACCTAACGAAAATGGCAGGCGTTTAAAATCTAATCAGCTTTTGCAAAAATATACAAAACAAAGCAGACGTTTCTAAATGATATTCTTTATTTACTTATACCAGCTTAACTGCCATTACAGGGTGACATTACAAGTTACTTATAGATTTTGAATATCATATTTAGTAACTGAATATTACTAAATGAATATTAGTTCAATAAAAACTTAGCATAGCAGAGTAAGCCAACTAAAGTGGCAGTGGGCTATGGCCATGTTTGTCGAAGGACCGATGGCCGGTGGAGCAGACGAATCCTGGAGTGGAAACCGCGAATCGGCAAGCGTAGGGTGGGACACCCCCCAGCTAGATGGACGGACGACCTAAAGAAGGTGGCTGGGATGGACTGGATGCGGAAGGCGGAGGACAGGGTGTTGTGGCGCGGCCCGGGAGAGGCCCATGTCCAGCAGTGGACTGCAATAGGCTGAGTTGAAAAACACGGGGTGTCATCAACAGTATTCAGTGTCTGATGATAACTAGCTTTACTTTATATCGCTATCCGTAATTAAAGTCCTTAATTACAAACCCTTGGCGTACACAGATAAACTGTGTACCTACCTAAACATAATGCCGTTCCCAAAACGTCTTCCAACATTACAGACGAGATAATAAACAAACATATCATGTAGGTAGGTAGGTATATCATGTCCGTAATATCACATTCGATTAACCGAATGCATATTTCATCAGAACCCGACGTTAGGGCTCTCTCTCCCGAGAATAGCAAATATGTAGATACCGGTAAACCTTGGGGAGTTAAAATGGCTGGCAAATGTAAATAGCTTTATTTTCTAAAAATCTCAGACAACTAGCCATTTCTGCCGGCTGTATCTCGTGTTATTCACGAAACTCCAAGGCGTAAGCGGTGTCTCGGAACAAAGTTCGGGCGTCCCGCCATTAAGGTAGCTACACTATGCGATTTACACAAGTTTCTTTTCAGTAAGTTGATACGAGTAGCGGCCGAGGGCATCACTATATCCAGATCTTTAGCTTAGGGACCTACTTTTTACGACAATGAGAAGAATTCAAACTCCTAAAAATGACTTGTATTTTCCGCTGCCTTTGTTTAACTTCAGCTTCGGCTATGTTTGCCTCTTGCTGTTTTTAAACAGTGCCATACATTTAAGAGCTCATAAACTTTTTTAAGAGCATTTGAATAATTTGATTAGCGTTTGCGCTCTTATCGGTACGGAGAATCTTAAATACCGATTCAGTTCGACTTACAACTTATTTAAGCAATTTTTTGAAACGAAAACTTTTTCAATTTAGCGATTTTGAACCGACTTCTAAAAGAAGGGTGTTCTCAATTTCGTCCAGGTATACGGTGTAATATGTTGAGATGGATCAGTATGGAACAGGTACAAAACATGTTCTTACTGTTCTTAGGAACCACGTCGTTGATTTCAGAGTTAAGAAAAACTTCATGCATCATTTATTTTTTTATGTCAAAGGTGCTATCATGGCTACCTATATTTTTTTTTTCTCTCTTGATCTCGATCACGCCTGATGGAAAGCGATGGATGAGGTCTATGATGGAACGAGCGTGCCCAAAAGATGCCTAAGGCACTGGAACTTCCACGCATCGACGAAACACTGCATGCTGCTTGACGCCGGAGTCCGGTGGGAGGGTGATCGCAAACCAGGCGGGCGTTAGCCCTACCACCGCAAAATAAGAATTGGCCAGTCAAATAAGGTGTTGGGTGTGATTGTCCAGGATGCGCCGAGCGCTCGGTTCAGTTGAGTAACTGGCGGAACAAACTGCGCTACACGAGGAGGCTTCTTCAATCTTCATGCATCCCAAAAAGTATATGAACTACACTATCATAAAACTATAGGTAGGTTTTTATATAGAAAAAACAATCTCCAAAAATAATACCATGTTTGATACAATAACACAATCTAGTTGCACAAAGGAAATATCAACAAGACAAAATCTTTTATTACACCGAAATTGAACGCAGATAGTTTTATGAATCGTAGCGTAGTGCGCATAAAAAGTTCATTGATCACCCTTTATAAGCGTACGCCATGGTGCCCCACGACCATGGGGTGCCACTGTAGGGGCGATTCTATAGCAGGGGTCCTTTAATACCCCTCTATGATTCGACACGAATGAAACTAATCAATATTTTTCTACAGATTCGCGCGTCCAAAATTCGAGGTTGATGTTTATATTTTTAACGAATCGCTGTGTTAGAATATTTGTAATTTTACCCTCAGAATATTATGCTTAGAGACCTTATAGGTCTGTTCAGTAACGTTATGAGCTTCCATAAGCTTTTCTAGCTCTATTAAAATATTGCTATTCAATCTCAGGAAAAATTGCAGCTATACCCAATAAGTTGAAATTCTTCGAACCTCTCAAATATTTTCTATCACGTAAATCCTTCAAGTCTTCTAAGAAGACACCTTCTGATAGAAGGGCACTTACGAGTACCTCACTATATTTGAAGTGTCGGGACTCACAACTTTCCGACAAGCACGGGCTTATCGTGGATGCAATAAGCTCTACAAGGACTTTACCTTTTCAGACTTATTATTAAAGTTATAGATAAAATATCGACTCGTTAATATTGACTAGCATGTTTCGTTGCCTTTATCGTATTTGATTACTTCCATTTTTTGGCAAAAATATTCGTTACGTCACCAGCCTCTTTACTATAGGTTTTAAAAAGTAGCTTTTATTAAATCAAGTATCAATATTATGTAGGTACTTTCATAATGAGTACTAGGAATTTTCAGACTCAATCTATGGATCTTTGTATCTACCTATCGATCTACTTATTACAAATCTTAAATTGATTCATTCACTTACTGACAACACAGCTAGAAGTTTGACATTTTGCACAAGGGTTCCTTAAATACCGAAATTTTCCCCGTTCAAAAATGTTGCAAAATTGAAGAAGAGAAAAAATAGCTAATTCCCGGCACGAAATTTTTGTAAAAGTTTTTTTTTTATTTTCAACATAATTATGTCATTCGACTTGAGTACTTTACACTGCCATGTCATGAAAACATAAAAACGTTTCTTTGCGTCTTTAAACAATAAATGACAACTATTTTATCTGGTTTTATTAAATTACTAGCTGCGCCCCGCGGTTTCACCCGCGTAAATGTCGATCCCGTGGGAATATCGGGATAAAAACTATCCTATGTCCTTTCCCGGGACTCAAACTATCGCTATACCAAATTTCATCGAAATCGGTCCAGCCGTTTTCATGTTATGTCGTGACAACGGAAAACGGGTTTCATTTTTATATATATAGATAACGATAGAAAACACGTAAGTAATATAATTAAATCAAATTAAATAAAATAACGACTCTAATCTGCGACGTTTTGTACGTGTGGCTGTTGAGCCTGTTTATCTTAGTCTCAGAAAAAAAATTTTCTTTATGCACTAGAACATAAAAAGCGATTTTAAGTCGCCTAAGCACAACATAAAGACGAACTTTTAGAGCATGAGAAGTGAAAAAGGAATTTACTGCAGTTAGGTAAACAATATAAGATGTTTTTAGGTAGTAGTAATAATTATGATAAGATGATACCGTTAATATAAAATTGCTCTCAAAATATTATTTTATATTCAAATTCAGATCGCTTGCTGCTCCTGGCCTGCCATAAAGGCTGCCGGCATTCACTTAATGTTTACGATTGCATATAAATTCTTCTTTTAAGTACCTAATAAGATTACGAGAAATTCAGTTGTGGAGAATAAAGGCATGAAACCGTAAATAAGCCAGTGTCAATAATATACGTAGAGTGAAACCAAAACAATACTGATTATAACAAAACATCACGCCTGTAATCCCTAAGGGTCATGTAGAGGTGTATCTATATAGTAGGTACACCCACATTTCGCCAGTTACGTTTATCAATTCAGTCTATCGCAGTCCACTGCTGGACATAGGCCTTTCCCAAGGTGCGTCATAACATCCTGTTCTCCGTCTTAAGCATTCAGTCTGTCCCAGCCACCTTCTTAAGGTCGTCGGTCCATCTAGTTGGGGGGCGTCCCATACTACGCTTGCGGATACGCAGTCTCCACTCACAACCACTCGATACGCTTCCGTACCGTATCGAGCAATAATCAATCGTAGAAGCACTCTAAACGCTGTTCAGAAGTTCAAAATCTGAAAATTTTGTCAGCTTAAATCAAATAGACGACCGCTATTCTTCCGACAGATGTTTGCTGTCGGGGGCAAGGTAAATCGGGTTATTGAAATATGATAGCCAGTCGGATGGTTGTGAATAGCTATGCATTACTCGTCCGCTCCACCGGCCATTGGTCCTTCGACAAACATGGCCAACCCCCTGCCACTTCAGTTTGCTTACTCTGCAAGCTATGTCGGTAACTTCAGTTCTTTATCGGATAACTTCATTCCTGATATTTTTTATTTTATTTAGTTACTAGCTTCTGTCCGCGACTTCGTCCGCGTGAAATTTCTTGTTTCGACCCACCCCGTCACATCGCATCGCCTACCCGCGCCTTTAGCGTTCTTTCTGATTTTTTTTTTTTTGTTTGCCTGGCTACTAAGGATCCTAACGGCATGTTAAATAGGAGTTATTCCCGTCTGATCAGCCTATAGTACACCCTTCTTCAAGAATTGGGCTATCACACGCAAAAAGAGTTATTCAAATCCGACCGGTAGTTCTAGAGATTACCCCTTACATACAAACAAACACCTCTTTATAATATTAGTATAGAAGTGTAGATGTTTAAGTCCCATGTAATAGACGGCAAGCCTACGCGCACAAATCCAGACAATAGTGATTAGTGAATGATGAAACCAGATTTAGGCAGTCTCAGTCACACCTGAATTAGTGATCGGGCAATATTCCACTTCGAATACTGTCAGCCCGATAGCAGAAACAGCTAAATGGATTACAAATTGCTGTTAAAAAATGCATGGTGTTCTATCGCAGCCTGCCATTCAGACTGGTCATCAATAACGTAATGCCGCCGTCAAATGCTAGCATGCAGATTGAAACCGAGTGTTAGAAGGAACGCCAAAATTTATGTATGAAGGTCGATTGGCAGTTACGGCCCGGGTGGTAAACTGTAGAGTGTCGAAACGATAAAGACAATTCGGAAAGGACGGAGGTAGAGCAGCCCGACGATAAGTGCTATCATAATGGTTGTGCAATTTGTGACAGCCAAGCCCGGAATAAACTTTGTAGTTTTGGCGTACAGTTTGAAAGTTTTCTTTTCAAACGTAACGTCTAATAGACGACTTTATTTGTGTGTGTGCTGTTGCTGTTAAAGTTTGACGTGAAATATTGAAAAGCACACAGAAAAATAGTAGCCCGAACTGAAATTTGGACGTAACGAAAAAGTTTATTACTATTTCGATCCCAAAAAGCAAACATTCAACGGTCGTGTGTCACAGCCCCGTCCGATTTTTTAAGGTATCAAAATTATCAGGTTGATTCCATTTGTCGAATGTGACTGGCAATACTGGAATACGTCGAGTCATACGAGTACGTCGCCGTCGCGATTCTAATTTCAATCAAACTGAAGTCGACGTATAGGCTATCACGTTACTTTTGCCGTTTGTCACGTTTCTTCATATTACAATATCACAATCAACACTTCAATATTTTTAGAGGCCCCATCCTACGCATAATCGATAGGCACCAGACGGCTAGCGCCCCGCGCGTGTAGATTCTATATCTTAGCTTTTATCATCATTACTTAAGTTACTTAAGGGGGAAGCGCCAGTAAGTAGTGATGAAAAATATCCTTACTTTTTTGTAATTTACATGTCAGTACCTGCCAATTACAAAAACGTAAGAAAAAGGAGACTGTTAAAATTTGTATGGGAAGTGGTCTATGATCCAATAGCGATACTGTAGAGGTATTTCTGTGGGAATACCTCAACTATACTCTTGTGCAAAGGGGCATCAAAATCTAACCCGGCAGTTTTGAGAAAAATAATACTTTAAAATTCACATTTCTTGCTACATTTTTATATTTTAAAAATATTTTAATGGGTATTTCTGACTTTATACTGCTTAATTAATGTGATTTTCTGCTAAACAAAGACACTTACCACCTCGAAAGTGCTGAATTTCAGTTTTTTTTTTCGTTTTTAACCGACTTCGAAAAAGGAAGGAGGTTCTCAGTTCGTCGGAATCTTTTTTACATTTTTTAATATTTATATTCACCGATTTCTCGAAGACGGCTGGACTGATTTAGAAAATTATTTTTTTGTTTGAAAGGGTATACCTACTTTACCAAGTGTTCCCATTGTCACCAGGTCAGGTTTGAACAGGTATTTCTGACTTTATTAATGTGTTTCTCTACTAGGCAAAGTCACTTGTCCCGTCATCTTTTTTTTTTGTACTTACCGATTTTTAGGCATTTTATAAATATTTATGTAGGAAGGATATGTCTTAAAACAAAAAATTACTCCAAAATACGAAAAATAAGAAGGAACTCTATTTGTAGCAGCAGAAAAAAGGGTGTACCTATGTAAAAAAAACTTATACATCACTACATAATATAAAAATATTAAAAAAATGTAATTCCGACGAACTGAGAACCTCCTCCTTTTTTGGAGTCGGTTAAAATCGAAACAAATACTAAAATCTAGGAAAGAAACACATTAATTAAGTATTATAAAGTCAGAAATACCCTTTAAAATTAAAATGTAATCATGAAATTATGTATTCTGAAATATTATATTTCTCAAAAGATTTTGATGCCACTTTGCACAAGGGTATAAGTTGAGGTATCCCCACAGAAATATTGTAACAGTCTCGCCATTAGTTCATAGGCTACTTTTTAATGTTATCATGAAATGATGTATTCTAAAATATTATATTTCTCAAAACTGCCGGGTCAGATTTTGATGCCACTTTGCACAAGGATATAGTTGAGGTATCCGCACAGAAATATCATAACAGTGTCGCTATTGGTTCATAGGCTACTTTTTAATGTTATCATGAAATTATTTGTATTCTAAAATATTATATTTCTCAAAACTGCCGGGTCAGATTTTGATGCCACTTTGCACAAGGGTATAATTGAGGCATCCCCACAGAAATATCGTAACAGTATCGCTATTGGTTCATAGACCACTTTTAATTGTTATCATGAAATTATGTATTCTGAAATATTATATTTCTCAAAACTGCCGGGTCAGATTTTGATGCCACTTTGCACATGGGTATAGTTGAGGTATCCCCACAGAAATATCGTAACAGTCTCGCCATTAGTTCATAGGCTACTTTTTAATGTTATCATGAAATTATTTGTATTCTAAAATATTATATTTCTCAAAACTGCCGGGTCAGATTTTGATGCCACTCTGCACAAGGGTATAATTGAGGCATCCCCACAGAAATATCGTAACAGTATCGCTATTGGTTCATAGACCACTTTTAATTGTTATCATGAAATTATGTATTCTAAAATATTATATTTCTCAAAACTGCCGGGTCAGATTTTGATGCCACTTTGCACAAGGGTATAGTTGAGGCATCCCTACAGAAATATCGTAACAGTATCGCTATTGGTTCATAGACCACTTTTTAATGTTATCATGAAATTATGTATTCTAAAATATTATATTTCTCAAAACTGCCGGGTCAGATTTTGATGCCACTTTGCACAAGGGTATAGTTGAGGCATCCCCACAAAAATATTGTAACAGTATCGCTATTGGTTTATAGACCACTTTTTAACAGTCTCCTTTAATTCTTTCGGGCTATCCTAGAGCTTTCCCTTCACTTAGTCAGATTGTATGTTGAACAATATATGATTCGCGACTGTAACAAGAATGTTTTACAGAATTATAATATAATCATTAAAATCATCATACAACCCTCTGAGTTCATATTAATGACACTGATCTGCAAATTGCAAAAAACGTAAGAAAATTTACATTTCGCTGGTCACCCTGGCATTCCTGGCGTTTACTAAAACTTCCATATCAGTACTACCTACTTTTCCCTTTATTAAATCAAAAAGTTCTCTTTTGGGAACCCAACTTTTAAAACTTCCCAGTTAGACAATTTTATGCAGAATGCTTAAGAAATATTTAAAATTTTAATTCTTAGGGTGTTTCAACAACGTCGTCATTTGGGTAGGTTGGATTCAACATTTTTTGCTTACTAAATGTGAGTAGATTAATTCATTTTATATCCAGTTGGTGACATATTAATATTGTTATATTTTATTAGAATTAACCATGAGTACCTCCGCAATAAAATTCCGCATTATAACGAGTTGTATAATTCTTTTGCCTTTATATTAAATTGTTTTAATGATTGTGTAAAATGTTGGTAAAACAAACATTGTTGCGATAAAGATCCAGTATCTAGAGATGGCGCGTCGTAAGACGTGTCTTTGTTATTCCTGTTGTGTGGTAACATTGTTTGGTGGATCGCGCTGGGTGGCAACACTAGCAACACATTCAACAATGTAGTAATGCGTTTACGTGCTCCGACTGTCCCCCGACATAGACGAGGGCAGCGGAAAACACCGTGGGAATATACTGCCCTATTCTGGTACAATGTTTCACTCCTGTGTAGGCACCCGAAACGCGCCGCGTCGCCGATGTGAACCATCACGCTGACTGTTCATTGCTGCATATTAAAATCTGTCAGTCTGAACAGGATATTAAAAGTTAGACCATCGCTGAAATATTCGGATATTTTGTTAGCTTTCCTGTACTCTATTATAAAATAGCATGAATATTTATTACGTACTTACCAAATGTTTGTTGCTTGTAAATCCCGAAACAGTCGTGAAAATGAACATTAGCCGTTACAATATTTGAAATCGAAAATTCTATTTTCTAGACGATGGCTTTACTCATGGGTGCTGTAAAAAGCTAGGTAGCAAGGAACGTACCTTACACAAAAAATAGAGCCTTCACCGCTACTCGTAAAATTATTTATCACCAACTAGACAGGGCCGAATTAGTCACGTGTATCTAAATGTTACAGGGCCCGTGCTTGAACGTACAAAAAAACAAGTCAAAGCAACCTTACCACCAGAATGTTTAGATTATTACGTAAAAATGGTCAAAGGATAGCTAACCTCTCCGAGGCAAGTTTTCTTGATTCTTCAGCTTTTTCGCATAAGTCAACAAAGCAACTCAGAGGCGAGCTGCTAAAAATTTTCGAACTCGCATCACTCGCCTTTACATGTACCTACTTTTCTCTTCATTCATAAACTTGCCTGCATAAGTCGGTAAAGTATAGGTAACTCCTATTTCAGTCTAAATGATCAATAGGAAACAAACTATCCGAGGTGCAAAAAGTTTTCCTTCAAAGTTCTCTTAGAAGAATCATTGTTGAATAACTGCCGGCACCAGCTAAGCGAAAAATAAGCCATGTAGGTTTTTACAAAAGTACCTACCTACTATAGTTAGCATTGTTTGAATAAAGTAATTTTCACGTTGCTGTTGCGTGTTGTTGTACAAGTCCTTGACTGTAAAGGGTCGGAAAAAAAACATAATTACTTATTTGTTTAGAAACGGGTTTGATCAGTGCATATCGAGAAAAGCTATTTTATTAATTGTTTTATTTTGTCTCCTAAAATTTTAAAGCTGGAACGAACCAAATTTAACCATAGGCTCCTAGGTAAAATTTGCTACAGGCCTTGCGCTGGTTTAATCTGGCACTGCAACTTAGTCGAATGCGAGTGGTATAACGTTGTATCATGTATTTTTTAAATATTACGTTACTTACTGTATCTATCCTAATATTAAAGTTGAAGAGTTTGTTTGTTTTTTGTTTGAACGCGCTAACCTGTGCCCCCAACTTACTTAGCATCACGCTAGGGCCCCTAGGAGCCAAGAAAAAAAGGCAGAAAGAACGCTAAGCGAAAACTAAGTAAAGCGCGGTCAGGCGATGCGATGCGACGTTGTGGATCGGGGGAACAAGTAACTCGACGCGGAAAAGTCGCGGACAGAATCTAGTATAATTATAAAGCCAGAGATCTCATGACAGTGCGGCAGTTTGTTTCTGATGGTAAAATTCCGGTGTTTGAGCTCCTTGTGACAGACAGGGCTCTGTTACCGTGCCAAATGACGGGTCCACTCAAAGAAATCCTGCACTTAAAGCTCTCAGGCTGCCTTTGATTGATGTAAAGCCTCTAAGGGCTATTTCAGTCTAAAAATATAAGTCTGTAGACGACTGCAGACGACAGCAGCAGGCGATATTTCGCCACGACACCACTCGTATCTATGTGTTTCTCTGAAATACGTGGCTGACGACGTGTCGATAGCTACGGAAGTCACTTCATAGAAATATATAGAAACCAGTAGTGCCGCGGCGACATTTCGCCTGGTGCTGTCGTCTGCAGTCAGCTAAGGACTTGTACCTTTACAATAAGTGACGCAAAGGGCGCATCCACGCGGCTGGATGAATGATCATCGTCATAAACTCCTAATAGACAATGCACGGTCGTGAATGATATTACCATAATCTCTCGTACTACCTTGACGGATAAGCTGAGCAGAAGAGGGTCGGTACCGATTGCTAAAGCTCTCGAATTCATCGCTACAAGGTGATAGCCCTCCAATATTTAATTCCAATTGGTATAAGTACGGTCAACATCAAAAACATTACAGCCTACTTGACAATAATTTATTTGATAGTATATAATTTGTGTTCCGAAATACTGTATCAATATGTATAGCATAATTATTATTAGCCTATAATGTTCCCAAGGCTGATGGCACACAGGCCTCTTCTCGTTGAGAGGGAGTGGGCCGTTATCCACCACGCGGTCCCAGTGCGGGTTGATAGATGTCACGTCTTTTTTGTTTCTGGGACATGCCGGTTTCCTCACGATGTTTTTCCTTCACCGTTTTGAGAACAGTGGTAATGAAATGATTTACACAAAGTAAAGCGCCTGTCTGGGTTCGACCCCACGACCTATAACTCATAATTCGCGGCCGTTACCACTGAGCCGCCACTGAGCCACCACTGCTCCATCTCATCAATATGTATTTCTGGTTACAATTAAGTATCTAATGTGCAGTATGTTTTGTGGCTACACATTAATATTCAATATTACGGAACAAAAATTCTAGACATTTAAATTAATTCTTGTCGATCTATTGGTATCTTTTTAAGGCTGACTGTACATTTTATAACCTATTAATAGTATCAACCTATTTCTAAAGAGCTGTAGATTATTCCGAAAATTCGAATCCCTAAATTCCTGATTTTGGAAGGTGCCATTTTTGAACAGGTTTTAAGGAATATTCTCCTTATTTCTAATTCTATAGCGGCCTCATTTCTTTGAATAATTAAATTCCAATATTCTTACACCCTGTTATTCTGTTTATATTATTGTACCTAAACTACTTTGTTGTTAAATTACTTGCTTCCTAAATTCAAATAAAGTAGGATTTCCTAATACCAAAAACCATGTTTAAAGAATAAATTGTTTTTTATTTAATTTGGTGTTATATGTAATTCGGAGATCTAATAAAAGCAAGTATTTACAAAAATAAATGTCTATGACATACAGACCGAACTGCCGAATGGCCAACTGTAAAGAATTCCTTGTTTCACGGAACCCAAAAACATCGAGACGCAAAAAAGCTACTTATCAACATGATATTCTCATTTCCACAACATTCGTTTATAAGTTATCTTTTTTAACAAACCAATCAGGTATTGAGTGTAATCCTTTGGAATCCATTGTCTGAGTGTAATAATCTGATTAAAACAGGATTATATGGATTTTTAATCCTAGCAATTAGCGTAACTCGCACGACTGGAAGATTAGTGCTACGAATGAAACCTTTTTGTAAGTAAAAAGAGTAAGTAATTTAATACAGACAGGTAAGAAATTGATCTGTATGATTCACGAATGTTGTATGAGATTATACAACATTATTTTTAGTATATGCGAAACCTGAATATAGTTTGTTCAGAATAAGTAACTGAATCGATTCCAATAATTTTTACCCCATGTTATATTTTGGCCCAAAAATATTTAAAAAAGGTTAATAGTTGGACACCCCGAGTATATTATACTGTGCCCCGAGGAGCGACTAAGTAGGTACCATACGCGCACAATGGCGCGGCGCGGACGCACAGCGAGCGGGGCGACCGGGGCGGGGGTGCAGCAACCTCAGTCACCCGGGTACCACTGGTTGGCGCGCACGTGTCGCGTGGGTCCAACTGCATAATCGCGAGCGCGCGGGCCGCCGAGTTGTGTTTCGGTTGATCGTGTTCACTTACCTATCGTATGTAAAAAGTGTCGTGTAACCATGACTTTCTCATACACAAACGTCCAGTACACAGAAACAACGATAACAGTGATAACGTATCCGTGGCAGTGCGGTGGTACGAGGAGCAATCAGAGTGCTTTGAACATAACACAATGCTTTGCCGTGATGATTAACATTTTTAAACACGCCAAGATGGTTAATTGTAGAAAGTTATTATTTGTACCTACAGCCTGCTGTGGTTAAGTAATGCGATGTTTAACACTTTTCATCCACTTTGAACAAATCGCATTGACTACATTGTATCACTTACGGCTTACGAATAAGTAATTACTTATTCGTAGCTTACGGCTGCATTTATTTACGAATAAAGTACATTATAATAACTACCTACACTTGACCATTACGACAGTCCAAAGCCTGCAAGTGTGATGGAAAATGTTATCACCCGTTAATTACAATACAATCGCCGCGCGGTGCCCATGATTTCATACGGACAAACAGGTAACATAACAAGCTTATAACTTGGTGATTATTCATGATACAGTTTTGAAATTTTGTACATAGATTCTTTACATAAAAATACTAGACACGTGTTTCGGGTTTCGCATATACTAAAAATAATGTTGTATAAGATTTAGAATTAGAGAAAAAAAAATTGGAGATAAGTGTTAAAAAAAGTTTAGGGCCTAAACTTTTACCCTCATTTATTTTGTACACACACGTTTTTCTTGCCGTGAAAAACTACGGTATATTCGGCGTGTGTAGACACGGTCGTCAGTGTCGTATGTATCATTTGAGAAGCTTGTTGTTGAACACGTTTTTTCTAAGGCGCGGTTCATAAGTTGTAAGTACCGTAAAGACACCGCCGATCTATTGCTTCTAAGGTCAAACAGTCCAATTATTTTCTAAAGTCTACTTATTATTGCTATGAAATAGTATGCCGATAATTAAAACAATTAGAAACTACTCGTATTACAGCCAATTAGTCAATTAATCCAGATTTAGGACGGAGGACAGGATGCTGTGGCGCAGTCTGGGAGAGGCCTATGTCCAGCAGTGGACTGCGATAGGCTGAGTTGAGTCATTTAATGATATATTAAAAACCCTCAAGATGGACCTAAGTAGACACCTACCCATTAATTAGTGAAGCAACGTTAAACTTTAGGTGCTCTTATCTTTTTGTTGGCTGTAAAATATTAATTAAGCTCATAGATACGTACGTACCTAAAATACTGTAGAGATTATAACCTATTTGGAGCTTACATGCAACCTCCGCGAGTCCGTTAAAAGTTATTGGCAAGAAATACGAGGCAAATATATGATTAGAAGGCAGTAGGCGTCTGATTTCGCTGACAAGCCCAAGCCGAAGGAAAAATATAGGTATTAAAATTGTTATTACTTTAAAGATCATAATAATTACGCTATATTAAATTAAATAGTCTTTTATTCATTAATCCCGGTGCAGTCAGCATCCCCCCGATGCCACAGTATATACCTACCCACAACTAACAGTTCAGTTTTTACTTTAAAAAAAACCTAAACTTTTCACCACTGTAGTATTCAGATATTCAGGAAAGTTCCTAATTCCAAGACGACATTTTTCAGGTGAAGCCATGAAGGTAATTGTAAAACAGCGCTCAATCCATTGCCTAAAAATAATATTGCTTATAGGTAGGTATTATCGTTATCAAACTACAGATAGGTTCCTCATTTATTGAACGTAGTAAAACTACCTCAATCAGCTCCTTGAAAACGGAATCTTCATCATACACTTCAAACGCACTTGTGAAGCTTTTGATCTTCATTCATACAAGAAACTCTTAGAACAACTCGTATAAGCACCGTCTCGATTCAAAAGTTCATTGAATTTCCTCGTAAGATGTTTTAAACGATTCCTCTTTAATCTCATTACGTCCTTAAGGTCTAGACTCAAGTGGAACACGTTCAGTTTATATAATTAGAGTTGTATATAATATGATGATATGTGTGATGTACATGAGAGCAAATAAATAAATATACAATGGATTCTTATTAGCCGGAACAAAGCTGGTAATAAGGAGAAAGCAAGCAAAAGCACCAGATGCCGTCAAGTGGTCCCCGGTGCAAAACCTCACTGAGCCCCAAAAAAGCGCTGACTGGAAACAATCAGACGTTGCTTGTCTATTGAAAATGTTTAAGATTCGGCAAAGCGGAACAGATTTAACAAAAGTTGGGATTAACTCAGTACTGAAGAAACATTCTAGGTATGGACGAATGCAACGTTGCAATTTTCTTTTATCTAGGGACGAAACAATAAATAAATAAATTGTTTCTTTTATTGTCGTAAACTCGTTACAGAAAAATTTGACATCCTCGCTCCAGAGCTGGGTACCTGTATTTCAGGAGCCAATCTGTATATTATCTCATCAATGAATTATAATGATTCATTTGGAATAAAAGAGTAAAATCCGGAAGTTCCTTTTCATCAAAAGAATACCGTTGTCATAAAACGAATACCTAGTTACGCTCCGTAAAGAAAATTTTTGAGCATCAGACATTCGAGAAAAATACGAGACGAATAGAGCTTCACAAAAAGGCTGTAGTAACTAATCAATCAATTTCCTATCAGAAAATATGAAGCGACCGCCTTATTCTTTCAATAAAAGTCAGATTACATACTTGATTAACGAATCATAACGGAGATATAATAGTAGGTTCTATTTTTGTTCTTTCTCTCTTTCGGAACATTTTTTTTCTATAATTACGTCGTCAAACTATTCGACGGACATTTTAAACTAAAGCTGTAGTCAAAAGCTTACGGAAACCGCTTCTAAATAATGTAAATCCTCGTGGAAATCGCATCTAGACTCGTTTATTACTGGGACTAGTCGCTTTTAAATTGCTAATCTCCAAGACTTTCTGTTATGATTGCAGCATATTGATAAATAACTCATGGCCGGCGGCCAGCGTCTCCAAAAATGCTACCTAGTTCATCCGAGGTACGCCGAGTTTCTCCTGAATAAATTCTTTCCAACTTTCTCCATGACTCCTCAATTTTCACATTTATGGTCTCATGGATTCCTAAATTTTCTTGAGCTACGTGAATTTATTTACTTGAACCGGAATCAACGCGCATACCTATATTTAGTACATAACTAATTATGTGTACATTTACACCCTTTCATCATGGAACCCAATCATTTCCATCAAATAGGTAAGTTAGAAATTCAGAATTTAAACTACATAGTGCAGCGTTACCTCTGCTGTTAAAACCTCACCTCTTAGGTTCAATCAATCAATCAACTCAGCCTATCGCAGTCCACTGCTGGACATAGGCCTCTCCCAGACTGCGCCACAGCACCCTGTCCTCCGCCTTCCGCATCCAGTCTACCCCAGCCACCTTCTTTAGGTCATCTGTCCATCTAGCTGGGGGGCGTCCCACACTACGCTTGCCGGTACGTGGTCTCCACTCCAGGACTCGTCTGCTCCAAACTATTAGGTTAAAACCTTTTTTTTCCAATGAATGACTGTTTTTTAATGTTTTTTTTCAAACGAGTTCGTTTTTTATGGTCGTTTTGCCATGACAGTAAGTCATATTTGATTAAGGATATTTTCTTTGATTTAGTTGCTTGAGCTTGATATTTGTTGAGCTGGTTTGACCTGATATATTTTGAAGATTCCTGGTAGTCTGTTCCCAAATTGCTGATATAATTCAACCATGCACTGATTACTACCAGCGTGCAATGTTTAAAGTCTTGATATCGCATCTTAAGCTGACCACAATAATTACGTTTTGTCCAAACCTATGTATTTTTGCTGCTAATTTCCGGCCTTCTTCTCTTTCAGCGAACCTTTCTACTTTTTCTCTGGTCTGACACCTTATTTTGTTTGTCCTAGGTGTAAAGCCTGTGATAAAGGGCGATTTGCTCTTTTTCCTGGATACCGGATCGTCTATTGCTTTGCGAGTCACAAGTTATTGCATACTCCGACCTAGCTGCAGAGTATTTCTTGCACTTCGAATCGCGCGCGGCGTTGGCTGCTGAACTTCATGACCATCTTCGCTTTTATCCAGGCAACTACGATCGAATGCCATTTTTTTCTTATTAATACTTGAGCTTCTGACCTTTTTATCTCAGGACAACCTAGCTAAATGCTTAGCTAATGTATTTTATAATGTTTTTTTTAATCTGTTCTAACGAGCCTAAAACCCGATTGCAATCAGGTTAAAATTCACAAAATTCGTTTTTAAATTTTATCCTAAAAAATATTCTGAATTTGATAAAACTCTCCTAATTCCTCTTTTTTTTCCTAACATTTTTTTACCAACAATTGTCAAGTCACAAACCTCCGCTTTTGTATATTAAGATTTCTTTTTAAATACATTTTATATCGAAATTGATTTACAAAAATTATACGTTTTATATTCAATGTGGTGATTATTTTTATTTTCACTACAATAGGTACGTCTTGTAATTAATTTCTCTTTGACGTTCAGGTCTTTCATTGTGTGCGGATCCGAAGTAATCATCATTTGTAACAAAACATTTAAATAATAATCAAATCAATTCCTGTTGCTAAGGAAAGGAGCAAAGCTGTCAAACAGTCGGAAAACGCGGAAAAGTATACAAAAATATAAAATATGCTAATTCAAATATTCACTATAAATTATTTATTACATCCGACGGATTCGTACGATTGGATTTTTCGGCGTCCAGGAAACTGATTTATTTTCCAATTACAATTTGTTTTTCTTTCTGCTAAGTTCTAAGCGCCCTACAGCCGGAAACGATTGACGAAGATTTAGGAACATAAAAACAAAACTGCGGAAAAACAAAAGTACGAAAATGTATAGCGACATCAACCCCTCATACCTACACCACCGTTATACATTATCCTGGCTGCGAAAACTACAATAAAAATAAGTAGAATAAAGCGTAAGCCGTAAAAAGTTTTGTTTTTCCTATATCTAGCGCCTCCATTTATTTTATTCACTTTCCTGAATCACTTTTGTCGTCTTTAACTTACTTTCCCAAAAGTTATGATGTTGCCAATGATTGTACCTAACAATACTTTAATAAGAGAAATTCGCGAATAAATAATATGAAGTTGAAGCAAACATTTTTTCTCTTCATACCGCACAGCCCAGGAAAGTATATCGCCGGGCAATATCAATAAGAATTCGCAAATAGTAAATTCAATATGTGCGAAGCCGGAACTAATACCGAATTATGGAAATTAAGAAGAAAATAAGTTTTTCCTTAGTAAAAGTGTACGTACCTCATAAAATGCCATTCTGCTTTCCCGCTGGGCCAGCTTTGCTTTTTCATTTTGCACAGTTAATTTATTTGAGGTGAGAATAAACTTTGTCCGAACACATTGCAAGCGCGGCACGCTGTGGCGGAGGAGCGTTACAAGCGTGGCGATATCGCGGGCGCGCGTTCGTGACTGAATGCTATGAGCATTGAGCAGCCGGCAGCGGCCACTGGATAGGGTGGCTGCCGGTCCCTCGTCCCTCGCCGCGCCGCACCGCTCCGCGTTGCGCCGCCCTATAATACCAAGTCTCCCCTCGAAGGCATTATTCTACGTCGGACACTACATTTAAGCAAAAAACAAAAATCTACTTTGGCTTTTAAGTCCCCAAAATTGCTTGCAATTACATGAATCTACCCCACTTAAAGGGGAAAGTTAAGTTTTTTTTCAAGCGGTTATAGTAGAGAGATGCTTAATTATAATAATTGTTGAAGTATAGAGATATTTTTAATTCAGGAAACTAAGTATTTAAAATTCTTCTCCTCCGTTACTCTCTATGCAGACCGCAAAAAATTTTGGCTCCGCAATTATTTTTTACAGGATTAAGATAAACAAACACCTAAGTATGCATAATGATCATCAAAACGGAAGTGAATAAGTTATTAACGTCAGTCTTAATATCATAAAGTAACGGTCGACGAATAAAACAATGATTGTATAACATAATGTCTTCTTCACGGCGGTGAAATTATGAAGAGCCATATTGCTCAGGTAGGTACCTATCATCGGAAGTAGGTTAAATAACAGGAAATATTTTTCGGAGTAGCTATTCGTTGATATATAAAATGTATGTTTTCCTTATTCAATCAAAAGCTTCTCTCATAAGAAAAGCTGATCATAATGTACGTAGTTGTGGTATATTTTTTTATTATCTCGTTAGTTCTCGGTGACGTCTAACGTTGGCCTAATCGTGCGTTCAATCAATTCCATTGTAATAGCGGCTCTACTTAGAAGACAATTTAAAAGCACCTCAATTAGCCAAGTTTGGCCGAATCTCAAGTAGTGGTTTTGTTTGGTCTAAAAATTTAAACAATGGTATAAATCACATTGCCTTTGAAACTTACAACAAACTCGTGTTCAGCAGTAGGTAAGTACCGAGTCGGTTTCAGACGATAAACCATATTTTTTTTATCTGGAAACTATAACTTCTTACGTGTTTTACATGTTGTTATTGTTTTTAATAATGTGTCTAGCCGGACCATATGTAATTAAACTTTTCAAACGATAGTACCCACAACGCTCTCCGCCCCACTACTAAAAACAATACCTACTTAAAGATTTATAATCCTTAATCTGTTATGTTTACGGGTACAGACCCGACCCATCTTTGGATTCATGTCAACCCGTTAAACTGTACGTAGATGTGCTTTATAGTATTACGTCTTAGCCACTCAGGATAATGGCCTAATACCACTTTGTTTACAGCCTACAGTCCCAACTTATATTACCTATTAGTCTTTAATTGAGACCCAGACTTTATTACAGATCTGCATCACAAAGTGGGACGGACCTTTGGCCTTTTTGTGTGAACTGTGGTCTAACTTACAAACTTTTTGCTGTTTTGTATTTGGATGTGAAATTAAACGCGAGCTGCGGACGGCACGCGAGGAGGCAGGTAATTGTGGGGCATGACATTGATTTCAGAAAAGGATTTTTTTTTAAGTTTTCCATCCCTATAGACTAAGGTGTTCAGAATAAATTACTAAACGATGTAGACCATGCTTATAAAAAAATGCGCTTGGTCTGCGACTTTGTCCGCGTGGACTTCCCCTACGAATTTCAATATCAGAGGCGATGTTGAAGTTCGTAGTGGAAGAACCAAATCCACGCGGACCCTCTTTAAAGCCTCACCCTAACCCCTTTTTAAAAGTCAGTTTTGGAAAATTAATCATTGCAATCTTTATTTGTGTCAAGTTACAAGTTTCTATACAGAAGCCAGAAGAACTTTCATATTACATTTTTTGTATATCGTTAGAACAGGCGATAACAAGTATGTGGTATAATTTATTGTATATACAGGATGTCCCTGGAAGTATGGATCAAATCGAATAGGGTCGTGGGCAAGGTCATTTCCAAACGTTTTAGCAAAAAAAAATACTAAAAAAAATACTAAAAAAAAGAGAAGAAAGATCGAATTAGTGAAAACTATCATGGCTATTAATTATTATTTTTTTAGATAGCCCTGATAGTATTTTTTTATGGTTATTTTCTTTGAGCACTAAGCGAAGTGATTGAAAAAAAAATTAAAATCGGTCATAACTTTTGAACCGTAAAAAAATTCACTGACATTCTCAGGGTTAAAAAGTTTGGAAATGACCTTGCCCACGCCCCTATTCGATTTGATCCATACTTCCAGGGACACCATGTATATAAGGTGTAAAAAAATTAACTGCAAGAACTTTAAGAGGTGCTTTAGACCATCGAACTGAACAACTTTCACTATGGGACCAACTCCGAAATCACGAAAAAAAAATCAGCTGTTTCATACAAAAGTTCAATACCTACTCGGCCAAAATGTATGAAACAGCTCATTTTTTTTCGTGATTTCAGAGTTGGTCCCATAGTGAAAGTTGTTCAGTTCGATGGTCTAAAGCACCTCTTAAAGTTCTTGCAGTTAATTTTTTTACACCTTATACAGTGGTGGTCATATAATTAAGAACACTTATTTAAAGGGAAGAATTTTTCAAACTAACAAGTATAACTAATTGCATGTACTTTTTTGTGTTTCTCTCGGCATCGCGAATCTTTTCCATACTAGCGGTACATTCGTTGATAAACATGATTGACCAAAAAATAAATAGATAAACTTTATACGTTAGATCTGAACCTAGTATTACTACTTACTAGCTGGTCACATAATTAAGAACGCTGAATAGTTTATTTTTTTATTCAAATTTAACTCAACTCAACTCAACTCAAAGCATTTATTTCAATTAAACCATTACAGGCACTTTTGAATTGTCAAAATTAAGTAGTCGGTCAGTTGGTCAGAAAGTTGAAGCTAGGTGCCCATAAATAAATAACTCTGTGGTTGTAGGTCACTATTCGTATAATTTTGGCACCATTTAGTGCTGTAAAAGTCTTAAAAGTGATTGTTTCATATGAAAACTATGGGGAAAAATAAATTATGTGATAAATCTACAAGGGAAGTAATAATAAAACTGCGTGAGAAGAATTGGTCTTATAAAAAGATAGCCGACCATCTACAATGCTCAAAAACGATGGTTTTCTACACTGTGAAGCATTTTTCCACGTATCAAACTATTTCAAATGTTCCGCGTGTACCTAAACAGAGAAAGTCATCTCGTCGAGATGATCGAAATATCGTTCGTTTAGCAAAAAAAAAAAATCCTTTTAAAGGGTCTGATGAGCCAAGAAAATAATATTTTGGTGAAAACAACCCTTCAGCAATCTTAGCACGCACTATTCGAAGGCGTTTCGTAGAAGAAAAGTTGCACGGAAGGATGGCAAGGAAGGTGCCCGTGTTGAAATGGTGCCATAGGCAAGCCCAGCTTGCATTTGCAAGAAGGTATGAAAACTGAACAGGTATACAATGGAAAAATGTTCTTTTTTTCTGACGAAATAAAAATAAACAGGGTATGTTCTGATGGAAAACGATATGTACGACGCCCGCCGAATAAAGCATTCGACCCTAAGTACACAAAAAAGACATTAAAGCATGGCGGAGGACATGTGAAAATTTGGGTGTTCTTTTCTGGACATGGTGTTGGACCTGTTAAGCTGATAGAAGGAAACATGGATCAATTCCAATACAAAAATATACTGGAAGAAACAATGTTACCTTATGCTGATGACGTGCTTCCGGTTATTTGGATATTCCAGCACGACAATGACCCAAAGCACGCTGCACGCACCGTTAAGGAATTTCTCACATCGCAATCAGTTTCTGTCTTAGATTGGCCAGCTAACAGCCCAGATCTAAACCCAATAGAGCATCTTTGGTGCGAAGTCAAGGAAAAGGTTTCAAATCTATAGTATGGCAATTTAAGAGAGCTGTACGACGTTTTCTTAAAATAATTATTGAACTCTATCTCTCTTGCGAAATGTCAAAAAATGATAGAGTCAATGCCTCGCCGGTGTAAAGCAGTAATTAATTAAAAGCCGTGGACATGCTACTAACTATTAATTTTAGTTCAGAATGTATTCAATTGCTTTTTTTCTTTACGCACTTCACATTAATGCGATTTATTTAATCTAAGTTTCATATAAAATAAATCTCGAGCAGTTTAATAAATCGTTCTTAATTATTTGTCCAGCTTCGTTACTATTTGAATTCGTTACGATAGAGAATAAACAAAATTTGTAAAAAAATACTTAGTGATTTTATTATATATTTGTAATCCCGTTTGCTCTATTCATGTGGCTATTTCATAACATAACAAGTTACTTCTAAGAAGAAACACATAACTACACATGACATGATTTAGATAAAAAATTCTGGAACTTCAAATCGTTCTTAATTATATGACCACAACTGTATATGTGGTTTCCATACTGGATAATGTATATCCAGTATGGAAACCAAATATATACAAACATACATAAAAATAAAACTAAATAAACTCAGGCTTCCTTCCCATGGGGGTGGGCAGAAACTACAGAACACCACCTGCTACGATCCCTACATGCTCCTTTTACTTCGTTTACGACCTTACTACTGAAATAAATACTACAAGGTACGTGTTTGTAATGCTCGCTCTTCAGTATTGATGTTCACACATCTAACAGCTGCACCAGAAGGAAGGAATTACTTTTCTTCTTCTGGTTCTAAAACGTACCTATTTTTATTTTCGTGGGGAATTCCTCATGGATACCCTCCGTCTGGGAAGGACGGAGGGTTATGTCGGACTCCTACCGACTAAAACACCACTGTTCCTTCTAGTACCATGAGTCGGGGGCCCGGGAGATACTTGTACATTCGCCGCACCCCCGACTGGTATCAGCCCGCCATGACTGGCAGGCCCCATCACCAAGTGCGGCCGATCCCATGACGGCGTGACTAAATAAAAACAGCCGCACAGGTCGATCGATCAGGTTAAGCTACGCTTGCCGCAGTTGGTCTGTGGATGGGTGACCATCTTTACATACTGAGACCCCTCCGTGTCTCGGAAAGCACGTTCAGCCGTTGGTCCCGGCCGACCCCAACATAGTTGGGAAAAGGCTAGGCAGATGATGATATTGCGTGCCACCTCTTTGAGCCTGACTGCTCGAGTGACGACACCGCCCCAATTTCGCCACCCGCAGGCCCCTTCTTATGATGACCGGAGATCGTTAAGCGCCCTTCGACGCTCAGCTGCTCTTTTGGTGTGGGTGGAATAAGAGGTACGCTCTCACTCTCTCTCCCTCTCCACCGCCTCCTTTGCATGCATCACCTCCTCGCAAAAAGAGGCCACAGCATCCCACGGGTTTTCGCTTCCGACCATGGTCTGAACCACGTTACGGCCCGAAGTGAGAGATTACTCGCACCAAGTGTCGCGACGAGGGACTGTGTTCTCTCATGCCACACCTACTCAGCTATCAATTCTTCGCCCTGCATGCTTGCTCAAAAACGTTTTGGGCTCACCTACCATTTTAGGATTAGCAAAGCAAACTAATCAGCTCAACTGGTCAAGTACTCGTACAAAGCTACCGTTCCATGAAACTTCAGCGATAGTTTTACTCGTTGCAAGTTTCATAACTCAAAGAGTGGCGAATGGAAAAGGTACCGAGTAGATAATATGATTAAATTAAAACGATTTATCTGCCTTGTTGGTCTACTGCGAGATAATTGCGTATAGATAGTGCCATGCACGAAGACGCGCACCACTCTTCTTACTAATCGCTAGTAGTTATTGCTAGTTAATTCCGCTAGTTGTGTGTAATTATAACTGGCCAGTCTCTCATACATAAAAACTTTTTTCGCAAAACTTTCTGAGTGGCCTGGTACATGGGAATTAAACATAACTAACACCTCTGCTTAACCTTTTTTGGAAGGGCGTGATAAACCTAATGTAAGTTAGAATTATGAAGATATTTTGTGCTTAATAGTATCATAGGTTGATTAACCATCGCTTAGTGGTAAGTTTTGAACCATTCTGGCGCCATTCCAGCGCGCTGAAAGGTCCACTTGCCGACTAAGTCTCTTCTACTTTGCCCGTACTTGTGTATTTTCAACAGATAGCTCTCATATCGGCTTTCACGACTTCCGCCTAAGTAGGTGCTATTTATGTTTCTACCGTATCTCATTATAGGTCTAGCGACTATCAAAAACCTCGAAGACCTCACAAGATGATTATTGTGTTGCCGAAAATACAAAGGGTTATTGATGGGTAGGTCATAAGAGGTCATTGTATTCCATCATACTGGTTACTTTAAATATCAACCCCGAAAATCCAACAAAAAAAAACAGCTGTACCTACATTTTATGGGGTTACGGACATAAGCAGCACAGCAGCAGATTTATTTTTTAGATTTTGTGGTTGGTAACATTGTAAAAGATGTTTATAATGATGATTACAATGACCCCTAAAAGGTTTTCAGTTATTTCAATTACACCTTATTCATTGCTGGGGAAAATTCCATGCAGTGTGTGGACATGTTTGCACTAGCTGTATGCAACACGGAAACATATCGCTGCAACAATGTAGCGCCACTTTTGTTTAGGATGAACATAATGTTAAGCTCGTGGCAAAGCTTGAAAGCATAGGTATAAGAGGAACGAAACTGCTCCTTTTTAAAGACTACCGTAAAAATCGCACGCAAAGGGTAAAGCTGTGCGATACTGTAAGCGAGGGGAGCTCGGTGATTTCGGAGTCCCTCAAGGCAGTATTTTGGGGCCATCCCTCTTCTTGTGCTATATTAATAACTTCTGTAAACTTAATCTCCAAAATTGCGTCATATGTTGATGACGCAACCCTTAAATTCTATGGAGACACCTGTGACGAAGTCTTTAATAATGCCCAAGAAGGCCTCAACATGGTCTGCCACTGGCTTGCCTCAAACCTGCTAACTCGAAATGCCACGTTAACCTTTTTTCATAACCTTTTCATTACGAAATACGCACATCCCAACAAACAGATTAATCGCACATTCTTGTCCTCAACAAATAGCTTCCACTTGTAACTGTCCCTATATTAATAAATCTAAATCCGTTAAATATCTACATAGATAACAACCTAAACTTCAAGGAACATATAATATAATATATTAGTAATGTCTTCAAGAGAATCTGTAAGCTTACCTATGTCTTAAAAAATCTTTGGCACGTAGCGGACTCTAAAGTCATGCGAACTGTCCTCCTGGCGCTCTGTCAGTCTGGCCTTACATTTTTTTTTTGTTTTCGGGGGGAAACCTTCAAAAGGCACCCGACCTTCGGAGAGTGTGGGATTTTTACCTCACTAAAACCACCCCGGTGATCACCATCAGTACATAGGGGTGGTCCCGGTTCCTCTTAAAAGATCAATTCCTGAACCCTCCCGTGCAACGCCCTGCTTCGCTTATTTAGTTTCATAACTATACTATAATAAATAAATAATTCTGTCATTTCCAGATTAAAAATGCTTGAAAATACTAAAAACTTCCAATCCATCAACTCAGCCTATCGCAGTCCACTGCTGGACATAGGCCTCTCCCAGACTGCGAAATAGCACCCTGTCCTCCGCCTTCCGCAGCCAGTTTACCCCAGCCACCTTCTTTATGTTGTCCGTCCATCTAGCTGGGGGACGTCCCACATTATGCTTGCCGATACGCGGTCTCCACTCCAGGACTCGTCTGCTCCACCGACTATCGGTCCTTCGACAGACATGGCCAGCCCACTGCCACTTCAGTTTGCTTACTCTGCAAGCTATGTCGGTAACTCCGGTTCTTTTCCGGATAATTTAATTACTGATTTTATCCTTCAAAGAGACTCCGAGCATAGCTCGCTCCATAGCGCGCTGTGCGACCTTGAATTTGTAAACCAGCCCGACCGTCAGAGTCCACGTTTCGGCACCGTATGTCATGACGGGCAGGACGCACTGGTTGAAGACCTTAGTCAAACACTACGGGATAAGCGACGAGAAGACTTGGCGGAGTTTTCCAAATGCTGCCCAACCCAACTGGATCCTTTTGTCGGCCTCGTTCTTAAAGTTGTGTCTACCGAGCTGCGCCCTAAAAACTTTACCTGTATCTAATTGAAGAATCCGTCATCCGATGCCCGTCGTTGCCACCATTGTCTTAAACTTCTAATTGCTTGATTTACCAAATTACTAAGGACTGCTCATTGTTCTAATTATGAAAAGAGCTCAACAATACAATTATTTGTGAGATAAGACTAGCTGTTGCCCGCAACTTCGGGTGTGTGTTTTTCTTTTAAAGATTGTCGATAGCATTATTTTATAAATCTTTAATTCAATCCACGCAGAAAAACTTAGATAAAATCAGTAGGGAATAAAGTTAACCGTCCTAAACTTTATTAAGTACAGTCAGCGTCAAATAGTTAGTGACACTCAGAGTATTCAAATAAATAGACGCAACAAAAAAGTCAATAATATCGTTACAAACAAAGCTTCCTTATAGTTGTCAACAATATAGTCGCTCAAAAGGTCGAGATGTTTAAAATGTCATATAGATAGGTTCAGTCACACCGCCATAAATACGGTTACAGTCATCCCGCCAATGGTATCCAAGCATGTGTTCAAAAATATGGAACACATTAGAAAAATAAACTAGCATGTTATAGAAATAAACGGTTTCCCAAAGATGAAAACCTCTTTAGGTAATCTAGGCCGCATTGCGTGCACATGCGTTCCGATTTAGATATTAAGGTGGATACAAACTTTGCGAGGCACTTTTTGAGCGACTATATTGTTGACAAAAATAATGAAACTTTGCTTGTACCGATATTATTGACTTTTTGGTTGTGTCTATTTATTTGAATACCCTAAGTGTCACTAACTATTTGACGCTGACTGTACCTCCTGACGTTTAAACCAAAAGTTGATTTCAAAAACCCCTTTTGACAAGTTATATTTACGCAATTTTCACCCAAGTAGCGAGGTATTAGCGTGATCTAGTCGAACACGCTAATATCTTATACACCCAACATAAAATACACCAGACAACCTATCACGGTTTAGCAGACGAAGTCTGTAAAAAAAAAAACAGAATAAAAACCAGTAGGTATGAAGGTGAGTAGAACAGTTTATCTTTACAAAAGAAATGTAAAGCTCATTTGGACTGGAACTATTCATTTCAAGGCAGCTTTATTGCAACTGACAGGGTATTCCAACTTAAGGATCCTCGTTTATTAAACAGCTAGGTACTGACTTCCAGAGATTCAATAAAATTAATGAAGGAAAAATATTTTCACGACACTGGGTCAATCACTCAAATATATTGATTGATCAGGCACTTTCACGAAGATGTTTTATATTGTCTCACTCTCCACACTTTGTTCTTGGAGAATAAAAGCTCACGTGAAATTTTTTACAATTAAACGCCATTTTTGGCACAAAGGAAATTGTTACGTTTTTGTCACATAATTTCTTCACAGATTAAAGCAAACCAAGTAGACAGTGGTCGTGGTAAAAGTGGAAAATTGCCAAAGTAGAGCGTCATTTATCAACGCCATTCAGTGACGTTTCACGCCTTCGGTGAATCTTAATGGAATAGACATCACAACTCGATGCGGCAGAACCATGGACCCGAAGGAAATCAAGTTAATGTCGACTAATTTTTTTTAGACCAACAGAAATTCGTACAACCTAATTAACAGACACTACGCGTCATTTAAGTGTCCTCACGAGACGAAGTTTTTAAGTTCAACCTTGCCGTTACTCTCTTTTTAAATCTTTGTAGTTTGAAATGAAACTTAAAGATTATTTTACGATAAAAAAATGAATAAGCAAAAAATGAATAATTATCATGTTAACTTTTGAAAATGCTCTCTCGATCCAGTAACTCACCAGTGTCAAACTTGACCCAATAAAACTGCTGTGAAACTCAATGCGCCCATACCCCATATGCACTTGAAATTCTTCACTCTGAACATAGTGAAATATCATCAAAATTCTGAAAGCTTCTCTTTGAAAAACAACGTCACAAAGCCAGTGGAAATAGGAGTAAATAAAAATCTTCAGTTGGCACTGGCGGCAATTCGCAAAACGGCATAGCTCTTTTACCACTAAAACCTTTCGATAGACACGAAGACCCGGAGTGTGCACCTCCATAAACTATTTGTTAATGTATTTAGTGACCTTATTCACTATTTGTATTATTACTACCGGACGCTAGTCGAGGTTATTGAATATGATAATGAAAGTATTTGCATTTATTGATAGAATACATTTACCGATGAAGTTGAGCGGAAATCGCCGACGGCATATGCATCGATACCGCCTTGCGCTAGCTTGGCGATGTGCAAACGTGCCAATCTGCGATGTAGCGATGCTAATCATATGCTAATGCAGCCTAGGAAATGCTTTAGGTATATTGTTATGTCGTGAAGATTAAGCATTACTTGTAGAGTATTTTCTTATGTAGGTAAACGAAACAACGTAAACGAAAGCATAATTGTGTCATCGCTATGTCTTTATAAGGCCATCTTTTGTACAATAACGAGTGTTTTTGACAAAATTCTATTCAGTGTAAACGTTTCCTAAAAAAAAAGAAGATCATTGATAACAAACGACTAAACTGTCAAAAAATCAAACTTCTCTTCAAAATTAATTCATCATCCAAAGGGGGGCAGAATCGAACAAGATTTTAAAGTAGTGGATTCTGCCCCACTACTTCGATTTAGCGGGGCAGATTCCACTGCAAAATTTTAGGCATTCCACTTTGCCCCACCAGTGGGGCGGCCGGTGAGGCAAAGTGGAATAATTCATCTGAAATACTTAAAAACAGTCTAATGATAAAATTAATCGACCAAACTAACCAAACCGTAACAATACAGCCTTTGCCAGCCTAATAGATCAAATTAGAAATAAGAACAAAAGAAGTCCATTTTTAGCAGCCGGCTCAACCCGACTGACGTCTTCAATTACGTCTGTTTCAGTCATTCTCTAGTGTAATAGCGATTCATCTGACGAAATTTATATTTTAAAATAATTTTCATTGAAAGAATAAGCAGGCGGAAATTCCGTGTCGTAAAGGTACAAAGTCAAGCCCAATCCACCTCGACGCCCTCCCTCTCGAACAGAGCAAGCCTGTATCCATGCAGACGGAATATTATAGACTGATAATGCTTATGTTAAGGTAAAAAAACACAAACTCATTCCACGTACGCATCGTATGTAACGCAATATTGGACAGTTATGTGTTTCTAATGCATAGTTTTTCGTATAAAATCAATGTCATACTTCGTTGCACACATTGCGTACGTGGGAACAATTTGTCTCTACGCTTATTGGTTAAAATGGCGTATGCCCAGATTTGTCTTGCTAACGACATCCGATCGTGTTTTGCATGGAACTTTCGACACGTCATAATACCGCTACGATCCGTTATTGTCCCTATATTCGATCTGATCCATTTAAGGCTGACAGCTGCTGCATGTACAGACGCCAGCACATCAACCTACCCGAAACTGACAGATTTTCCCAATCAACTTTGAATCTTATGCTTTAGTGATAAAGTTGAAAATTTATTAAAGAAATTTGACAGATTGTAGTAGGCTGATGTGCTGGCGTCTGTACAATCTTCTCATAGCACTGCATCAATCTGGTAATTACACAACGATCAATCCATTAAAGCATATTCATTGACACATACAAGACTGATCACTATTAGCGATATTAATTAAGAATGCAGCGTTGATTTTCAGTTTTATTAATCCGTCAATATTTGCCGCAAATGTTTTGTTGAGTAAAACAAAAAGGGCAGAGTAAATAAGATGGATAGTTTGCGTGAAAGACGATATGGCACGGAAGATAAGTAGGGAGCACAAAATGACGGCCGATAGAGGAAGACAAAGAGGTACTTCGCGCATCTGAAATAAATTGGGATATACAGGAAGATGATGCTGTTCGCGGTTCACACGACTACATTTGCGCAGTTCAGGATATAATTATTTAAAAAAGAAGAGATACGATTCAAGTGATCCAAGCAATTTTCATTCGTATGTGGTTATGAATTGCAGCCCTACTGTAATCAGTTCTGAAATGGCCTGACACGTACATCAGGTACCTAGATAGATTATTTGACGTGATTACCGACTGCTAATGCTTGTCTTTTATAAATATTCATCACATTCTAGTTGTTATTATAACATAGGTACACACTTATTGAAAGTTGTTATCAAAAATACATTTTATATGCCTTAGTCATTTAGGTATCCTAACAAATTAATACTTACTATCGACGTCCATCTATGTAGTTTGCAAAATAAACAAGTTTCCAATTTGTTTATGTAGGCATGTGTTGAATAAAAACAAGGTTTGCTCGCCGGGCTCGCTCAACTTGATTAAAAGCATTTTGAATATCAATAGATTTCAACCACAAACTAAAGTGACCATTGCACTATACCTCTGTAGAGCCGCACACTTCATGCAACACAAACGAGAAATAACCTTTTTTACCCGACTACGGAGGGTATATTATGATTTTAACCGGTATGTATGTATGTTCATCTGTTCCCTCATAACTTCAAAAGTACTTATAATGATTTGACAAATGAGGTATCGTTAGAAGGAATACACGCTTCATTTATCATTTAATACGCAACGGATTTTAATGCGGTTTTTACCATTACTTAGCGTTTTTTTCCGAAAGGTTTATGCAAATGGCCCATTGTAATATTAAACTAACATATACTTAAGTCAGGAATCTTGACGTTTTGTCAAATTGTAAAAACCACAGGCAAAACCGTGCGAAGCAGGGGTGGGTCGCTAGTAAATTCATAAAACAGAAACCTTTTTTGTACTTATTTTCTTAACACATAAGATTGAATTGAAAACCGAAAAAAATATACGTTCTTGTGTTTTATTCACGACTTCAAAGAAATTAAGCCTGTGAGACGTGTTCCAGATTTGACAGGCAATAATTTATTTATAATGAAGGCTTACCAACTAAACACATACACAGCAACAGCATTAGACCATTAGACCAGTCTTTGTCGTAATATAGATTTCGCATGTAGGTATCTAAATTATGGGAAAGTTCGGCAAAATCAATTAGCGTACTATAAATTTATACAAAAAAGAAATATTTAAAAATTATAAACATCAAACAATAATAAAACATTTTTTTTAATCTCTGTTTATTTTATAATAATAGTTTACATTTTATTAAAAATATATCTCTGTCACGTTTTCGCTACCCACATCGAATTTCAAAGAAAAAAGTTTCAAAGAAAAATAACAGGCAATTACCACTTTATACAAGTAGATCGCCATAAAACCTTATAAATATTATAAAAAAGCCTGCCCACCACGTAAAAACACAATAGGTACAATAATATCCATATACCAGTTCACTTGGCACTACAATTTTATATTAGTTTCTGTAATCGCAACCTCGAATCACACAAAAACTACGGCAAGTTGGTGGCGAGGGAAATAAATGTCTCTTTTGTGAGCATAACTGCCCTAACTGCCTAATTAGAGACACATTATGTAGCTAGGAAAGTTCTGAACGGTTAGATGGAAATTGTGAAGAGAAATGCCGCTTAGTATCACGGCATGACTAAGTTTTGCAAAGGGAGGGACTCATTATTCATTCGTAGTGTCGCGATGTGGCTTCATTGGGAAACAGGAAACTACGCCGTGTAGCTTCACTTAACTATGTTCTTAGGGTTCCATATCACAAAAGCAAAAACGGAACCCTTATAAGATCTGTCTGATCTGTGTAAGTCTGTCTGTCCGTCAGACAAGATCCTTTTTCTCAGGAAGTTATCAAGTTGAAATTAATAGGTATCAAATGCTCAGGTTGCAAGCAGTGAAAAAATCAAACTTCTAAGTCAACGCAATCAAAATATACGGACGTTTATGTTCCGAAGTCAAAACCTATAGTGTACAGTCACGAACATAAGTATGTATACACTTGGCTTTATTCAAAGGCGATTTTCTCCTTTATTTTTAAATGAAATTTTATGTTATTACGAACATAGTATTTTCAAACCCATAGGTTTATGTAAAGTGTCGTATTTCAATGATACATTCGTTATTTCACGAAAAAATCGCAATTGAAAGTTGCTAAGTGTTGACATATTAGTGCTCGTGACTGTACTTCCCTTTGACCTAGAATCATGAAATTTGGCTAGAAGCAATGTCATGTAGCACAAGTAAAGGAATAAATCCGTAAACCGTAGGTTACAGTACATAAAAATATTTTAAAACTATGTATTTACCTACATACCTTCAAATTTGTACGGAGCCCTCGGTGCGCGAGTCCGACTCGCACTTGACCGGTTTTTTTTTTGTCTGACACATAACATCACGCCTGTAATCCCCAAGGGGTTAGGCGTGGGTTAGGCAGAGCTGTTCCTATTGTACACTAACATTTTGCGCAGTCTTTCATTGTCTAAATTACGTACATAATAGATGCTATGCCGCGAGGGGGAAAACGTAAAATAGAACTTTATTGAAACGTTTGCTATCAACAGATTATGTCTACACAGCAAAGCCTATTTTTTGTTCGCTATAGTATAACATGAGTAGGCACCGTTAACTGTATCGCGTCTGTACCTACCGATCCCTGGACGGGTGTAGGTAGTAGTGAAAGTTACCTACCCTACATCCATATTTCGAAAGTTATACAGGGTGGCAAAGACCATTAATTCAACACATAATTCTAGCGTACATCGCGTCATCACCCTCAGCCACATCAGACACCTCGGCACAGCACACTGCACTTTCGGCCGGTCCACAAGCAGAGCCCTTAAAAACCCTCTCCTGGTCGACGCTAGCAGTCAGCCTCAACCCGGCGCTGTACCACACCCGACGCACTGGAGCATAACGCAGCGTCACCCCGCCTCACTGGGGGCATCTTCGCAGACAGTTCCGACTCACCGTGATCTATGCGGCAACCGGTTCCGACTCACTGGAACCTCAGCTGGCCTGGCAAGCATCGCAATATACAAGGCTCAGCCCACTATCGACCTCCGGTCTCCGGAGGGGAGTGATGTAGCGGTATCTACAAACGCCACATGAGAACTACGTGTCATACTGACATCACACAAAATCCTTCATCTTGCAAGCAGAGTTTACCGCGCAACTATACGAGTACAACGGCCCGATATGAATAATCGGGCAGGTGCCCGCCAGACATGACACCCCGTCTGGTTGGAGGATCCTCCCTCTTCTATGGAGTATGAGTAAACTTTACATCCTGTTCCTCATACCTCTATACAACATTTTTTTTTTTCAATAACCTACCACAAATTTATACCCGTTTAGGTCCCAAATACCTAGCGTATGTAGTGAGTTATTAGCAAGTTTTAACAATATAACCCATTTTCTAAATCTACGCTAAAACGAAACGGATTATTAAAATATTTAATTACCGAAAAAGAAAGCTCACTCATAAACAGTGATAACTTTGTCGACAAGTCACAAACAGGAGTTTACTGACCTTACGCAGTTAAATACAGGAGATCAAGAAGTTATAAGAGACTAAAGTAAAAGTTGTTCGTTCATTTCACCGAAATGTTTTACTCCTTATACTTTCACAAAACGGAGTAAAACAGCTGAATATTAAAGGAAAATATGTACAGTCAAAGAAGCGAAACTTTTCAAACTTTCCTTTCTCACATAGCGAGTGCATGTCACCTTTTCGAACCGTCAATTTAAACTCTTACCCCTTACTACAAAACAAGGTTTTTCTTTAAACCACCGAGCCAGTTATTACATATTTCATATATTGTGCCTAGAACTGTAATCGGACGGGAGGTGCGTGTTTACCCGCTTGCTTTGCAACGACTTCTAGCCAAACACATGCTGGTAAGCGAGCTCCACTCCGTCGGCTAGTAAAAATTTATAATAAGCACTTTTATTATTTAGATATCTTTCTGTCTCAAAGCATTTTCAAGAAAAAAATTATTAATAGTTTGTGCGATGGTCAAAAACAAAATTAAATGTGATTACCTAGTAACTTTTAAGATACCTACTTAGTATTTAAATGTAATTTGTACAGTACGACACATCTTATAAGTAGCATCGTAAAACCGATCACTTCCGATTTACACAACCAATAGAAATCGCTCACTATCGCGCCATTCAACGCTATTCGCGCTATATATTCCCGCCTCAGTTCCACCCGAGACAGCGTTGGGAATGCACGTGAGTGAATCATTCCGTAGACTTCGTGACAATTTAATGGGAAAGTGAATAATATATTTTCTGCGTTGGTGTTTTTCTTTTTCATTATGTATGACTTCGTTGAAACGCGGTAAGCCGTATAATAGCCAAAGTCGTGAAATCATTTTTAATGTTTATCAATTTATGAGTAGAGAGGCCACGGAATCTAAAAGTATAGTTTTTGGGAAAGATCACTTTCAAAACCTTCAAGAGCGAACTGCGAAGGCAACTGGTGTGTCACGTAGAACAATAAGTGCTGTTTTGAAAGAGCATAATAATGCCTCGACTTCGACTAGTTCAACTCATGGTTCGACTTGTGCAACTTTTACTTCGCCTAAAAAGTCCAGAAAAAAGAAAGAAAATCGAGCAAATTTAGTTAATTTTGATTATAATGTCATTAGAAGGAAGATGTATGACTTTCATGTCACTGAAGAAAGGTTACCAACAATAAAATCATTGTTAAACAAATTAAAGGAAGACATAAACTTCATAGGCAGTCGAGAAACTGCGCAGAATATTGCATGAACTGGGTTTCAAATTCAAGAAAATGGAAAATAATAGATCTTTACTGGCCGAGAAAGATGAAGTAAGACTTCAGCGGATTAAGTATCTTCGACAGATACAAAAGTTCAGAAGTGAAGGTCGGGATATAGTTTATACTGACGAGACTTACATACACGCCACACATACAAAGGAAAGTAGTTGGATGGATAGTTATAAGAAAGGCTTAAAAAAACCGATATCAAAAGGTGAAAGATTAATTATTGTCCACGCTGGCCGCTCAAGAGGTTTTGTAACCGGCGCTCTCTTAGTTTATAAATCTTCTCAAAGTACTGGCGATTATCACCACGAGGTGAATAAAGAAAATTACGAAAAATGGTTAAAACAACATCTCATTTCGAATCTACGACCTAACACGGTTGTGGTCGTAGATAACGCTTCTTACCATAACACAAAGATAGACAATGCACCGAATTCCAACTCTCTAAAAGCAATCATGCAATCATGGCTTACATCTAAAAACATACCCTTTCCGTCAAATCTGCTGAAACCAGAATTGTATGAAATAATTAAACGCCACAAAGCAGAACACATTAAATACTCAATTGACCAAATAATGGCAGAACATGGTCATTCTGTTTTACGGTTACCTCCTTATCATCCAGATTTTAACCCAATCGAGAATATTTGGGCCCAAGTGAAAGGCCACGTTAGTTCTAAAAATGTCTCGATGAATCTAACGAAAGTCAAAGAACTATTAATGGAGAAATTCGAATCTATTGGCGTATCCGAATGGGAAAAAGTAGTCGATCACGCGATAAAATGCGAAAAAGAGCATATGCGACACGAGCATAGAACAGACGAATATTTATCATATAATTTTAATTTCATTAATTTTAAATCGTTTAACGACTACAATGGAGCTATTGAGACTGGGGATATAAGTATGGATGTCGAAGGTGTACAACCATTCGAATAACAATAAACAATTTTAATAATATCTACACCAGATATTCGTCCAAAGCCAATAAAAACATTATTGCCATAGTTTTTTTTATTTAATATTACCTATTTCATTTATTGTATACCCTTAATTATAATGACTACAAAGTTATTAAAAAGGCTAAACTGCATATACATAATAATAACTTTTTATTAATAACTCTATGAACTAAATTGAAGGGTATATAAATATACGACTAGAACCTTTTCCATATGTTTATTTATCATGGTACATAATTGTATGTAATAATAAAATGATATAAATTATTTAAACAATATGAAGTGAAGGTTTTAACAATAAACATCTCTAAAAGTTTGATTTGTGTTATTCATCGTTCTAGCCTTGTATCCTTCAAATCGAATCTAAAAAACAAAGACTTTATTTACGTGATCATTTATTTTGCAAGCTAGTTCATGTAAATCTATGCAACAATTTCACGAATGTGTTTTGTTTTATGACTTTACAAGGTATTCAGTTTGTATAAAGATAATTTTCTCCTAAAGCAGTAATACAGATTGGTGATTTTGAAGGCGCACTCAGTTCGGATGTGATCGGTTTTACGAATTTTGCCGATGCTACAACTAAGTTGTGTTGAGCTGTACTTACCTGTCTAATTAATAAGGTACACAAGTAATCTGTGGAAACGTTGTTGATTGTACATTTACCCATATGTCTTATCTATATTTGCTTTCCTTTTTGTAAAACATAGGTATTGTACAATTCGCACCTTCGGTGCAACAAAGTCACAAATAGCCAAAACAAAATTGAGGTAAGTATGCCAAATTGTCTCTGAACCATGCAGGCACACTTGGGGCAACAAAAACATTCGCGAAAGTATCTCAAAATTCTACTAGATGGCGCAGGTGCCTTTGTGGTTATAAATGCGAAAAAAACACGACTGCCCTGCCAAAAAACGAACTAAAAAGTAAAAGACAAGTTGTACCTATTCCCCGACTAAACAGTCAGGGGACCATTCTGCGGAACACTTTTTAATCTAAGAGGTCCCCCGACTGCAATGACAATTTTATTTATCTATTTAGTCAGGTAGGTACCTATTCCCTGACTAAACGTGCTTTCCGCGGCAAGCGTATGCCTGTGCGGTAACCCCTTATATTCAATTTATATTATTTAATTACTTGCAAGCCTTTATGGTGCTCAGATTAGATTTTGAGTATTATTTACAAACCTTTGCGGTGCATAAAATCAATGAAAAATAAATTCAACGCTTCTGCTTGAGTCTTTTCAGAGAGTACTTTTTTATAGACTAACCCCCTTATTCATAAAACTTATCAAACCTATTTTAGTTAAAATGGGGTTTGTCTCTTTCTTACACACAGAAATGACAACGTGACAGATAAAGACAAACGTTCTATAAACCTATTTTAGCTAAAATAGAGATAAAATAGGATTATGAATAAGGGATTAAAAGTCTTTTGTCTCTGTCGTTGCCGCGTTGTCAAGAAATTGTAAGGAATAATGGGAATAATTTTAGAATCATGTCATTCCAGGAGCAAGTTTTTGAGAATACAAGCTCCCAAGTCTCCCAACAGCCCATTTTTATAAAAGAAAAGGTGGACTCGTACAAAATTATTATTATTATTATTATTCATTTATTTCAGAATCAAAAAATATTCCATACATTGTTAGTAAATCATACTTATAACTATGTTAGTATATTATTATTGAATGTCAACATTAATTATACATTATTACACTAAAGAACACATACACATACATTATTACTCTATTTAACATTAAAACGGACCCCTCCAGATCCGTGCACGGTATTCCAGTGCCTCACAACCGGACAATCAACCCTTTCCAATATGGTATTCAGAAGGCTGTTGGTGCTGCCCCGCACTCGGCGCATCAGGGAGGCCACTCTTTTCCTCACTATAGCCCTAAAGCAGTCAGTGCTAGCCTTAGCAAACATACCTGATGCACTGCAAAAGCGAGGCAACCCCAACAGCATCCGAAAACCATTATTGTACAAGACCCGCAGGGCATTGAAAGATCTACGCGTATAGCTGACCCACAGGCTGCAGGTATAAAATGTCTGGCAGTATGCTTTAAAAAGCGCAATTTTAACATCTTTTGTGCACCGTGCAAACCTGCGCGCCAGCATATTGCATCTCACTGCCAACGCCCTACGTTCCCGCTCAATATCTAAATCATCTGAGAGGTCCTCGGTGACCCAGTGCCCCAGGTACTTAAATTTGGTGACCCTACTTAATGGTATTCCTCCAAGCCTGACCGGTGGAACGGTTTTCGGACTCTTACTACCCGCCTTGAAAATAAGTAGTTCACTCTTCTTACAGTTATACCTGAGGCCATGTGACCCCGCGTACCTCTCACAGATCCCTATGAGGTAGTTAAGGGCTGTGACAGACGGGCTCAGCAGCACCATGTCGTCGGCATAACTAATGTTGTTCATACACACACCATCCACTGAACAGCCGACACCGGCCCCACTGAGCTCACCTATCAGTCCATTGACGTACAGGTTGAAGAGTCTTGGTGAAGTCAGGCCTCCCTGTCTCACACCACACTCCAACCTGTACTCCGACGAACATGACCCCGCCCACCTCACATTATTGGTCTGGTTGCCGTACCAATATTTCAATATATTTATTACCTCTCTGGGTGTGCTGGTTTCCCCCTGGAGCTTATCCCACAGCACGTCATACGACACCAGGTCAAATGCCTTCGACAGGTCCAAAAAACAACCGTAAACAGGCGTCTTCCTCGTCACATAGTACTGGACAGTATGCTTGAGTCGCAGCACTGCAGTTTCAGTCGATTGCCCAGCCCTGAAACCAAACTGAGCTTCGTGGAGATCTATATGCTCACTTATCCGACTATCAAGCAAACCATCCAGCACCTTGGCAATCACTGTAGCCAATGAGATAGGTCTGTAGTTGTCCCTGTCGGAGGCATCACCCGTCTTGTTTTTTAAATTATGATGATCTACAATATTACAAAAGATGGAGGTCATTGACGAATACTTCTTTGATGGTACGTTTTATAGTGCTACAAGGCCATTTTATCAATTAGTTGTATTGCATGGTGATGATGGAAGTAATACTACTAATACAAAGACTGTATAAAACCTTTTATTTACGCTTTGATGACCAATAAAACAGAGAAGTCATATTGTGCTCTATTTGACCTTATAACTCACCGTATTAACAACTGGAAACCCAAAAAAATACACGCAAATTTTGAACCAGGACCAACAAATGTTTTAAAACTATTTTTCCCTGATATTGTAATAAAAAGGTGTTATTTCCATTTTACACAGAATATATGGAAGAAATCCAAAAAAATTGGCATCAAAAATTAAATTTACACACGCATTGTAGGTCTATGTTCCAGCCTGCCTCTATTGCCCCATGATCGTATTGCAGAAGGATGGCAATATATACTTTTCAAAATACGAAGATCCGGGAATTTATTCAATATTTTGAAAAAAATTATACTTATTAGTAAAAATGTAGATGAATGGTGTGTATACAACGAGAGGCACCGTACAAATAACGTAGCAGAGAGTTGGAATTCCAAACACAATAAAGACTTCAAAAAACCATATGTTACCCTAAATAATTAGCTAACAGTAATATCGCAAAATACCGATTCTTTAGACTTACCGCCATGCAGTGACGGATTAACCCTTAATCAAATTAAGCAATTGCCTAGGGCATCACGTCTGGGGGGGCACCAGAAGAAGCACAAAAAAAATCCTTAGGGCATCCCCTAAGGACGGATTTTTTTAATATGTGAAATTTTTTTGGTGTGGTTTTTGGTGACGTGAGAGTGAGACGTGATGACGTCTCACTCTCACCTCACCAAAAAAGTTTCTAGGACTAATTTCAAAATTCGCGCGTTTTAAGTTGATATAGAGTCCGACCTAGTCATAACCCCGCTCCCGCTTGCCCACTTGCTGCCCGCTAGACATTCGGCAATTCGAATGTACCGGAATTGCGATCAGCCAATCACAAACCACCCCTTTCCGCGGGCCCCCCGCCTGGCGATTTATTTTCGTTGGATCCCGTTTTTGAATCCCAGTTTAATATTTTTGGCGTTGGATCCCGCAAAACATTATTATGTATTTCCGTTGGATCCTGAATTTAAAAAATGCAAGATAATTACGTTTTATTGTCGTTGAATCCCGAAAAGTATTTACGTTGGATCCCGAATGCTTAAAAAAATCTGAATGCGGGTACTTTCAACAACAAAAATGTTTATAATAAAATGAGGGGTTCACTAATGTTTCACCAAAACTCCGTTGACAAATTTTTAGTTTACAACCAACGTTTCGTATAGGTACTATTTATTTCACAAACAACTCATTTTCTATAATAATCTAGTCGTTTCTGGCCGCTGCCGCGGCACCGCTCGCTTCGCTCGCTCGGCTCGTGCGTAGGGGTCACAGTTTTAACCTAACCTAACCTAACATTGTTTTTTTTTTAATAATTAACCTAATCTAACTAGTTCGGTTCAGGGTAGCCCACTAAAAATAATCTCTATTTTTCTATTAGCGCAAGTCGATGAAAGAATGAGTTTCATTTTTAGGAAATTGCGTAATGATAAGTCAATATGTAAAACGTTTTAATTCCAAACGTTGTTTTATGAGATAAAATGAATAAAAAATGGATTGCTTGTTAAATAACACGTTATTAAACAAAAATTTATCAGTTTAGTTTATCATCATCATCATCAGCCTATAATGTTCCCACTGCTGGGACACAGGCCTCCTCTCTGTGAGAGGGAGTGGGCCGTAATCTACCACGCGGGCCCAGTGCGGGTTGGTAGATATCACATGTCTTTGAATTTTTGGTTCTAGGACATGCCGGTTTCCTCACGATGTTTTCCTTCACCGTTTTGAGAGCAGTGGTGATGAAATAATTTACACAAAGTAAAGCGCCTGTCTGGGTTCGAACCTACGACCTACAACTCGTAAGTCGCGGCCGAAACCACTGGGCCACCACTGCTCTTAGTTTATAAGTTTAAGTATATGTCGCTTGCTACCGCGTCACCAGTCCTAACTCTCTATATATTTTGGCTGCTGAGACCAAAACTACAAACGTACAAGTGTACAGGGATGTTTTATAAAATGCGGCTGTTACTTTACAATATTGTGGTGTCTTACGACTTCCACACGAACGAAGTCGCGGGCAGAAGCTAGTGTTTGATAAAGGTAAATCACTTTTCTTCTGAAATGTACTCATGTTGTTATAACATGGGATTCAACGGAAATAGCAAACGGGATCCATTGTTAATACCTAAAAATGGGATTCAAAAGTGGGATCCAACAAAAATAAACGGTACATCTCATCATCTTATTTTACCGAAAAAAACTAATGTTTTTAGGCGGTAAAGGTTTAAAGACCGATTCTAGTTGACATACGGATAGGGGGGCCCACAGTCGTGGATTGCTTAGAGCATCAGTCACTGCCGCCATGTAAACGCCGCAAAGAACATGACTGTAAAAAATACCATTTTATTTTAGATTCGCAAAAGCAATTAATTAATAATGAAATTTCTTTGGGCCATTTTTTGGAAAAAATGCGTTGAAATAAATTCTATGACTGACTTGCACACTCAATAATGGGCCCCCGAAAATGGTCGCTAGCACAAGTTAATAAATGAATAACTAACATTTTGTGTATTATTGATCTTTTCCCGATACTTTTTTGACAGAGTATTATATTATTAAATTATGTATTTTTCTTAATCACTTGACTGTACTTGATCATCAGTTAGGGCACGAGACCCGATCACGGATCCATAGTCCCCGCGCTTCACCCAGGTGGAGAAACTAGGTGAAGCACGGGTCCGACCCCACCGAAGGTGCAAATTGTTTGTTTTTCCCAAATAAATAAAATAAAAATTACTGTGACGTTAGATTTCGTTTTGTAATAACACGGAAAATGTAGGCAAAGCGCTGGCGGAACAGTGAATGCACATGTTCTCAAGACGGTGAAGGAAAACAGCGTGAGGAAACCGGCAAGTGTTAGAACCAAAAAATTTAAGACATGTAACATCTACCCATGCGCGGTCCGAGAGGGGTCGTGGGGGGTTAAAATCATTCAGAGAATTCCATGTTGAGAGTCTAAATGATTTACTTGCTAACTTAAAACTGTACTTGATCCACGTAAATCCCGATTGGCATATTCAAAAACATTAAGAGCATCGGCAGACATGCATGCGGACTGCCGACTGAAGTAAAACTTAAAACTGAAATGACAGTGGGTTTTTTAACGCGCCTAAAAAATATTTTCCTTTAAAAAGCTTGCTATAAAAATTTTATAATAGGATTGTACAACTAATGCATAAAAGAAGCTATTTTACCCCGAAGTCGAGGGGTAACATGACTCGTTTATGCCTGAGTTATACACATACACTCTGCTTTTCACTTCGATTGCGAGAAAATGAAACAGGCATAAAGTATAGGTACAGTACATAATTAATCGAAAATATTGCAAAGCCTAGCTAATTCCCGCCACGAAACTTTTTAAAAGTGTTTTTTTTTTATTTTCAACATGACGTGTCATTCGACTTGGGTACCTACTTCATACTGCCAAGTCATAAAAACGTTTCTTTGCGTTTTTAAATAATAAATGACAACTACTTTATCTGATTTTATTAAATTAACGATAGAAAACACAGAAGTGGTATAAATTAAAGAAAATGAAATAAATCACGACTTTAAAATCTGCGAAGTTTTAATGTGCGTGGTTGTTGTTGGTAATTTTTTTTTCTAAGACTTAGAAAAAAAAATTACTTAATGCACTAGAACATAAAAAGCGATTTTATGTCGCCTAAGCACAACATATGTTTTTCCATATTCTCAACTGCACGACCACCACCACCACCACCATACCATACCATAGCCCCACCATACCACCATACCATACCAGCACCGTACCACCATACATACTCCCTCTCACAGAGAAGAGGCCTGTGTCCCAGCAGTGGGAACGTTATAGGCCGATTATGTAAGCACAACATAAAGACGAACTTTTAGAGTATGAGAAGTGAAAAAAATATTTCAAGCCTTGACTTCAACACGCTGCAATTGCATAATAGAAATGAAAATGAAACAATACCAACAGTTATTGAATATTTAAATACCTAAGTACTTATATCTTATTTTGGAATTTTGGGATGCTAAATTTAAACAAGAAATGTTTCGTGGACGTAGTCGCGGGTAGATCATAAAGTTGTCCACAAGCTCGATAGATGGCGTTAGTGGAAAAATTAGAAGTCGCTATGGTTTCGTTACCGCGCGGTGTATAAGTATCCCAGGCTGCCGATAAAACCGGTACGTTTTTGACGACCTCTTTTAGAGAAATAAGATTTATCTTGAACGGGAGCTGATTGGCCAGTCTGATCAGCGCCCACAGAATCAAATCATATATATTCGGGTTCGGGTTCGGGTATAGGTACTATAGGTAGTGTTGAAATTGAAAGTACCTAACGACATCAGGCTGCGTATGCGATGCGCCCCTATCTATTTTTACCCGACTACGGCGAAGCAAAAAGGAGGGTTATGATTTTGACCGGTGTGTATGAATGTTCATCTGTTCCCTCATAACTTCTAAACTACTTGCCTTAATTGGACAAATAAGGTATCGTTGGAAGGAAGTATATAATTGTACCACGGTTGGAAGCGTCTTGATCGTCCGCTGGTTATAGGCTATGTGGCGTCACAATAAATTGAATATGGTGCCCTCTAGCGGACATACAGTAATGACCTAAAAATATATTTTTTTTAATCATCCCGTGTTCGGTATCTAATGAAAGGGCTTAATTAGCACATTTCAAAAATATAAATATTACTAAAATAAGCCCCATATTCATTAAATAAAAAATAAGTTTAAAAACTAAAACCCGACTACTGAAAAGAATGTACCTTCCCGTGGTCGCATGCCGCTGTACTAACATATTATAACTATGGTAGCATGGTATGGTGGTACGGTGGTGGTATGGTATGGTGGTGGTGGTGGTGGTCTTGCAGTTGAGAATATGGAAAAACATATTAAGTTATTGTTCATGACAGTCATTGTTATGTAACGTGTATCATGTAACATATTATTACAACCTAATCATTAGTGAGAGGAGGCCTGTGTCCCAGCAGTGGGAACATTATAGGCTGATTATGATGATGATGAATCATTAGTTGGTGACTGTAGCAACATTCCCTGCCCAAGAGGAAGTCACACGCGACGTCAAACGAATCATCTGTCCTGGAATGGACTCGAACGAGGAGATGTACCTCCCTTAAAATATTCCTCGGCACCCCCCCCCCCCCTCTTGGGCTGCGACCGCGCCGCCTGCATCTACCAAGCCGCACTGGGCCCGCGTGGAGGATTACGGCCCACTCCCTCTCACCGAGAGGAGGCTTATGTCCCAGCAGAAGTAGGAACATTATAAGACGATTATCAGTGATCGGAAATAGGTGAACTAATATACCTAAATTTCAAAGAACAGAGACAAAAAAGTGGAGACTTCCTGATGACTAAAATATTTTTCCGGGACTAATGTCGGGGTTTCGGGATGTACGTTTGCCCAGCTAGGCCCCCCAGAATTTGCGATTTAGGTATACACCAATGCAATGTACTCGCCTCTAGGAGTATATGTACCGCTTTCTTTTTCAATGTACCTCTGTACTTTTGAAGAAATATGCAAAAAAAGGGGGCCGTGCCAGCCAAACGTTTTCAGCACGGCCCTCGTGTAACTTGAAAAATATATAGCGTATTAAAAAGTTTCATAAACTCAAGGAATGTACTTTGTTAACACGTTCTATGTACCGTAACAGATATTGTGAATTCGTAATAACAAATAATATATAGACGTGGATAGGGGGCCGTGCTGAAAAAAAAAGAAATGAGAAAATATCTAAAAAAGACAAAACAACCTTAGCCAAAAACTATTGTTACGAGCTTGGGGTTCGTGACAATAAAAACTGCCGATTTGACAACCAAAAATAGACACTTTATTTATAAACACCAATTACAACTTAAACACACTAATTATAAAACACAATCGCACTACTAATCACTTGAGAGTCGCACTTGAAGATCGCTTCGATGTTATCGCTTGTATCGCTTATCCAATACTGAATGCCGGCTCGCAGGCACACCGGCCTTATATAGGCCTCGGATAGTTCCAGAACCTTCTACCGTAGAAACATCTAGAATGTTCGAGTACATACCGAATCCGACCGACCAGACGTCGATAGTTCTGGAAAGTTCTATCATCGAAGTTTCTAGAAGGGACCCGAATAATTATAAGTTCTGCTACTCGATACTAGATGGCGCTAGTGGTAGCTAATGTCGCCATCAATTGTGGCGCGCAACACTGCCCCCTCCTAAGACATGCTCGTCCCGAGCATTATTGGCCCCATAATAACGCGCCAGTCGATCCACATGGACGATCTTAGGAGTACCTCTTGCACCTTTCTGTATCCGGTAGGTTACGTCATTGATCTTTGTCACAATCCGGTACGGTCCGTCCCATTTAGCTTGAAGCTTAGGAGATTTCCCTTTGCTGCGGACTGGATTGTGCAACCACACTAGTGAACCTTCGTCGAACCCTTTATTGTTCATTTTGCGGTCATAACGGGTTTTCATCTTCTCAGACATTTGCTGGCCCGATTGTCTGACGTGCTCATAGATGTCATTCATTTTGTTCCGCAAGTCATTCGCATAATCGGTTATACTGCGTGGGGCATCAGGCGGTATTCCGGTGATCAGGTCTGCAGGCAGCCGTAATTCCCTTCCAAAGTTTGCGAAAGCTGGTGTCACCGATGTACTTTCGTGAACAGCACTTCGATATGACAACAAAAACGGTTGTATGTGCTTGTCCCAATCTCGTTGCCGATTTTCCACAACTTTTGCCAGGTATCTCTCCAACGTCTGATTAAATCGTTCCACCATTCCATCCGATTGTGGGTGGTATGAAGTTGTTCTCGTTTTATGAGTACCCATAACTCGACAAGTTTCCTGGAATATTTGGGACTCAAAATTCCTTCCTTGATCACTGTGAATCTCTAAAGGTACTCCAAAACGGCAGAAGACTTCATGGACTAGTTTATCTGCGACTGTCGAAGCTTCTTGATTTGGTATGGCGAAGACTTCCGGCCACTTAGTGAAGTAATCCATTACAACCATGAAATACTTGTTACCACTATCACTTTCCGGAAACGGTCCCGCAACATCTAGGGCTATCCTCTCCCATGGTGCACCAACATTGTACAATTTCAATGCACCTCTACTACGAGTCTGAGGTCCCTTTACCGCTGCACAACTCGTACATTTGCGGCACCAGTCCTCGACATCGTCCCGACAGTGGACCCAGTAAAACCGTTCTCGTATCTTCTGTAGAGTCCGTTTAACTCCCAGATGGCCTCCTGAACAACCATTATGGTACAGCAGTAGAACATCCGGTACTTGAGCTTTAGGGACAACCATTTGCAAATGACAGCTGTCTCCCCGAGCATTTTCCCATTTACGCCACAGGACTCCATCCTGAATCAATAAGCTGTCCCATTGGGCCCAATAGCTTTTTGTGATCGAACTCATCGCTGAGACGTCGCTCCACGTGGGCTTAGGTGCACTGGCCTTCATCCACTCGAGAATCGGCTTGAGGTCTGAATCTTCCTGTTGTGCACGTTGTAGGCTTTCCTTCCACTCGCTGCTGAGGTCTGTCTTGAGCATCCTCACAGGTACGACTTCTTTACTTTCTTGCCTAGTACAATGCTTGCAGTCTTCAGGACAAGGTCTTCTTGACAATGCATCCGCGTTGCCATGAGATTTTCCACTGCGATGTTCGACCACGAAGTCGTATTCCTGCAGTAGCTCAATCCATCTCGCAACTTGTCCTTCCGGATTTTTGAACTGCAATAGCCATTTCAGTGCAGCATGGTCGGTGCGTAAGTGGAATTTCCGCCCCAGAAGATATTTGCTAAAATGCTGCAATGACTTTACCACAGCAAGCAATTCCCGTCTCGTGACACAATAGTTCCTCTCCGGCTTTGACAACGACTTGCTGAAGTACGCTATCACAACCTCTTGATCACCCTTTCGTTGAGACAACACACCGCCAAGTCCTATGTCACTTGCGTCTGTGTCAACTATAAATTCCTTGCCTGCATCAGGGTACCCCAAAATAGGTGTTTTGCACAGCCGGTCCTTTAACTCCTGGAATGCGATGTCGCAACTTTCATCCCAGCAGAAATGTCGCTTCTCCTCGGTTAGCTTGTGCAGGGGTTTGGCTATATCCGCAAAGTTCTTAACAAATCGCCGATAATAAGAGCACAAACCCAAAAATGCTCTGACCTGCGTCTTATCTTTTGGAACTGGCCAATCCTTGACAGCGGCGATTTTCTCTGGATCCGTGCGGATACCTTCTTCCGACACTACATACCCCAAAAAGCTAACTTGTCGTTTGAATAGTGAACACTTCTTCGGACTTAACTTGAGGTTGGCACTCTGGATCTTCATGAGCACGCGTTCCAGGTTTTGAAGATGTTCTTCAAACGTACGGCCTACGATGATGATGTCATCCAAGTAGACCAGACAGGCATCGCCAATTAACCCGGTTAGTACAAGTTCCATCAGTCTTTCAAACGTTGCCGGAGCGTTGCACAATCCAAACGGCATAACTTTAAATTGCCAAAGTCCCTTTCCTGTCGAAAATGCAGTTTTCTCCTTGTCCTTGGGATCAATTTCCTCTTCTAAAATTCAAAACTTGCCAGTAGCCACTTTTCAGGTCCAGCGTGCTGAACCACTTTACTCCAGTAAGCATGTCCAGCGTGTCATCAATTCTTGGCAAAGGATAGCTGTCCTTCTTCGTAACGTCGTTCAGACGACGATAGTCAACACAAAACCGCATGCTGCCGTCCTTCTTCCTTACCAGCACTACAGGTGAACACCATGGACTAGATGAAGGTTCAATAACACCATCCTTCACCATTCCTTCGATCATGGTTTCCACTTCCTTTTCACGTGCTACCGGCAATCTCCTTGGCCGCTGACGGATAGGCAATTCTTCTCCTGTGTTTATTTTGTGTTGAACTAAGCCAGTCTTCCCAATGTCAGCATCGTTTGACGAGAAAACACCGGCGTACTTGAGTAACATCTTCTTCGCCTTGACCATTTCATTTTGGAACAGAGCGCTGCGGCAGTCTTCTAAAAGTGTGGACACTTTCGTTTGTGCATCCTTGCTGAGGGTCCCAGTCGATAGATATTGGCATCGACGTAACCAATCCACTTCCTCGCAAGTACCAACTAGTGTGCCTTTTTCTATAATCTGTTCCTGATCACAAAGGTTCAGCACACGTACCCCTGAGATGTCGGTGGCTCTGACCAAAGTTCGTGCCACTTTCCATGGAAGGTCATTGTCTACCCTTTCCACGAGTACACAACGATTAGTTTGCCCAGGATTCCGAGGAAGACTAACCGGCACAATCGTTTCTGATCTCGGCGGAAGAACAATCTTTTTAAGGCTGTACACATTCCCTGGTAATGCCCCTTCCATAAAAAGTTCCTCTTGTCCACATTTCAAAACACCTTGCTTGACGTCAATCTCGCAATAATTCTTCCTCATAAAGTCAAGGCCCAAGATGCAATCGTCCATTATATCAGCCACGATGACATTATGCAGGTAGATTCTGTTGCCTAGCTTCAACTCCATCTTCTTCTCTCCATGGACGGGTATGCGCTGACCGGTGGCTGTTACCAAATTAATGCGTTCTCGGTTGTATGCGGAGTCCCCAAGGAACCGACTTAGAAGTTGGGAACTGACGACCGTACGAGAGGCTCCAGTATCTATGGTCAGCTTACACGGCGTTCCGTTGACCTCGCCCTTGATGATTAAGCTGTTCCCGTCAAGGGTTTGTGTGATCGAAATCCTTGGGGCTCTTTGAGCATCAGCCAGCACCCGCCCCGCAGTCCTGGCTATTACTCGTTTCCCTGCTGCTGTTGCTGGGCGGTGGTGTTAGCCGCACTACCCTCTGGAGCTCGGTCTTCTCTTTCTGTAGTTCGCTTAGGGCAACTGGATCGAAGGTGGCCCCTTTCCCCACAGCCGTAGCACCTAGGGCTGTATCTTTTATTGCGGTCGCGAACTGTAGCCGCTGCAACCTCTCTGACGCGATGGGAACGATGATCCTGCCGCACAGCTTCCACCTCCAGTGCATGGGCCAAGGCGTCCTTAAGTGTCCCGTGGTGACCGAGCCTCACAGCAGCCCTAACTTCAAGGTCGCGGATGCCGTCGATAAATACCTGCACCAAATTCCCATCAATAAGCGCAGGTACAGACTGGTATGCTTTCCGAACCAGCTTCTCAACTTCAAGGGCCCACTGCTGCAGGTTTTCGTTATTGCGTTGCACGCGATCCTTGAGCTGCGCACGAAACACGTGTTCCAGATGAGCGTCGCCATACCGAGCTTCCAATGCCTCAAGGAGCTGCTCGTAAGTCACTTCTTTGCTGAGAGCTTCCAGCACAGTTAAGGCCTGATCGCGCAGGCCTAGGGTGAGGGCAGTCATGGCCTGACTCTTATTCCACCCGTTCGCCTTCATGACAGCCTCAAACTGAATCTTGTAGGCCGACCAGGAAGAAGTTCCGTCGAACGGTGGCACTTTGAATCCCCGTAGCGAAGGTGTTGTAGCTACGGGGGCTGCGATTCCATCCTCAAGTTTGAGGTAATCCAGCGTTTTCTTCACGTCAGCCATTACGGTTTTCTTCACGTCAGCCATCACGTTGTCAACCCGATTATTCACTTGGTCGATTCGGGTTTCAGCTTCCAATAGGCGGTTGTCATGCTGAGCAACCTTATCCTTCACCTCCTTCATGTCTTTCCCGAAGGTAGCGTGAAGTTCCTTCAGTAGGAGCATCTGCTCCTCCTGTCGGCGGGACTGCTCCTGCTGACGGCGGGCCTGTTCCTCCTTATCTTGCTGGAGCTGTTCTTCCAGCCGAGGAGCCTGTTCCTCCTGTCGGCGGGACTGCTCCTGCAGCATCACCATCAGTGCAGCAAAATCTGGTGCTGATGATGCTGGAGCAGCTGTGGACGGGCCGGTCTCCGTGATTGGTAATTGGCCCTCCGACGTCTGTGGCGTTGCTCCACCGAATCGCCTCTGGTCCGTCTCTTGCTGGCGTTGACTCCGGGTACGGATACCCTCCGTGTCGTCCTTCGGTAAAATCGGCATAATCCCACTTCTGACACCAATTGTTACGAGCTTGGGGTTCGTGACAATAAAAACTGCCGATTTAACAACCAAAAATAGACACTTTATTTATAAACACCAATTACAACTTAAACACACTAATTATAAAACACAATCGCACTACTAATCACTTGAGAGTCGCACTTGAAGATCGCTTCGATGTTATCGCTTGTATCGCTTATCCAATACTGAATGCCGGCTCGCAGGCACACCGGCCTTATATAGGCCTCGGATAGTTCCAGAACCTTCTACCGTAGAAACATCTAGAATGTTCGAGTACATACCGAATCCGACCGACCAGACGTCGATAGTTCTGGAAAGTTCTATCATCGAAGTTTCTAGAAGGGACCCGAATAATTATAAGTTCTGCTACTCGATACTAGATGGCGCTAGTGGTAGCTAATGTCGCCATCAATTGTGGCGCGCAACACTATATAAAAGTAATTAATGTTTGGCAAGTAACATATGTACCGCATTGGTTTCTCATACAACTTGCTAAATTAAAAAAATAAACCAATTTTAGTTTATTCAGCACGGCCCTCTATAGTTGCCTATATCTTTTTAAATATGACATGTTTGTTTACAAAATTCGACTTCCTGAATTACGTATAGGAGTACATTCGTTCCAAATAAATTGCGATTATGGTGTATTAGTATTTTAAAAGATAAATTGGATCAAAAATATCCTAACATGCAACTGATGGGGTGACCATGGTTCCATAAATTAGGTACATATATTCTATACCTATATTAATGAAATTATGTGACTACATTGAAATAAACATTCTTTTTTTACAATTTGTTTTTTTTTTCTTCAAAATTAATATTAGCGATGACATCTTTTAAGGGAATTAAATCAGTTAAGACTTGTTGTGTGCGGTCGCTATTAATTCACTAGGTAAGGTTCAATCAATGTGATATGTTGAAAACGTATCTGTAATTTTTTAAGCCTTTTAAGCTCTGTAGTCAAAGTGAAAGCATTTATTTCAAATAGGCACATAAAAGGCACTTTTGAACGTCAAAAATTACCTTAAAATTGAATTGATTCTAGTCGCCCCTTCCAAAAGGTAGTTTTCGTGTGGAGAAGAATGGGCAAGAAACTCCACCGTTACTCTGTTAAAATGTTTTAGGTACAATATTTTGCATGGGTACATTAATTATATAATAATATGTGAGGACGATGCACCTAAAATAAAATTACTATACCACAATAGGTAAAAGAATTGTAGTGTTTGTGACACATAGTTTTTCTGCGATTATTCCATAGGTAAACGTAACTAATCTGTGAAATGTACCGAAACTGTAATTTTATTGTACATCAATTCGTGTGATTTATTGGAAATATAATAATAGATGTGATTTTTTTAAGCCTTTTGAGCTATTTAGTCTTAGCGACACTTGTTGTTTTGTTCGATTTGCGACCTACTTCTTACTACTATTTAGTTAATACAGATTACGATATTTTTGATTTGTTTATTTTATTAAAGATTTACTCAATTTATGCAGAAGTTTTTTTATCCATTCTCACGTGGAATCATGGTCACCCCATCAGTTGTATGTTATGATATTTTTGATCCAATTTATCTTTTAAAATACTAATACACCATAATCGCAATTTATTTGGAACGAATGTACTCCTATACATAATTCAGGAAGTCGAATTTTGTAAACAAACATATCATATTTAAAAAGATATAGGCAACTATAGAGGGCCGTGCTGAATAAACTAAAATTGGTTTATTTTTTGAATTTAGCAAGTTATATGAGAAACCAATGCGGTACATATATTACTTGCCAAACATGAATTACTTTTATATAGTTTTTGGCTAAGGTTGTTTTGTCTTTTTTAGATATTTTCTCATTTCTTTTTTTTCAGCACGGCCCCCTATCCATGTCTATATATTATTTGTTATTACGAATTCACAATATCTCTTACGGTACATAGAACGTGTTAATAAAGTACATTCCTTGAGTTTATGAAACTTTTTAATACGCTATATATTTTTCAAGTTACACGAGGGCCGTGCTGAAAACGTTTGGCTGGCACGGCCCCCTTTTTTGCATATTTCTTCAAAAGTACAGAGGTACATTGAAAAAGAAAGCGGTACATATACTCCTAGAGGCGAGTACATTGCATTGGTGTATACCTAAATCGCAAATTCTGGGGGGCCTAGCTGGGCAAACGTACATGTTTCGGGACATCACTAAAGTAAATTTAATATTAATGTTATTAATAGAGTATACTAATTGAATTCTATAACTAAATATTAAAGCTGGTATGTAAATTACATTAGCTTCCGCGCTTACTTACATCGTTCAAACGAAGATAAGGATTACTTAACCATTTTTTTTTAAACAATAAAAATCGTGCATTCTCTTTTTTTTTAAACAGAAAGGAATGAATTCGATAGTTGAATTACTTGCTTTTATTACTATTATTAGTTGTACTTAAGTAATGTTCCGAAACCCCGGGACTTTAGTCCCGAAAAAATATTTAATCGTAACTCGTCTCGTCTCCACTTTGTCTCTGTTCTTTTTCGAACTTTAGGTATTTCATCTCACCTATTTCCGATCACTACTGATTATGCTACCCTTTTTTTTTCCCCGCTGTGGAAATCCTCATGGACTTCCTCTATCTAAACCCACCGCAGTGTTCCGCCTCTACCTACGGCCGGGGGTGCGGGATTCGCATAAGCATTCACCGCTCCCCCGCCGGATAAACTATAAATAGCAAATAAAAATAAACCTCAAGGTGTTCAACATTTTCATGCTTTGACTGTACTCACATTACCGTCGCGAGTGAATGGCTTCCAATTACTTTCTTCGTCATAATCACTACATGGTTCAACATTTCTTATTTACGTGTTACTGTATTCCCCATTGCATTTAAATTAATCTGTGGCCTTTGTTGTCAGCTGGGTCCCCCGCGCCCTGAGCCGATTCAAATGCAAATTGAAAATCGACCGGGAACCTCTATCATTCCTCTTTCAAAGCCTTCCCCTTCTTAATTACCAACTTCTCGCAAATGACTAAAGAGGTCGACGTATTTTGATTTCTTACATTCTTGTTTTGTCAAAACGCTGACAAAACAAAACCCATACTACCTGGAGCCTAGACTAGTAATATAGCCACGAAAAAATTAACACATTGGGTACTATTGTAGCTAGGACGACACCACCACGCGGGCCCAGTGCGAGTTGGTAGATGTCACATACTTTCGATTTTTTCCTTCGATGATATGCCGGTTTCCTCACGTTATTTTCCTTCACCGTTTTGAGAGTAGTGGTGATGAAATAATTTACACAAAGTAAAGCGCCAGTCTGGGTTCGAACTACGACATATGACCCGAAAGTGGCTACCGTTATCACTGGGTCACCTTCGCTCTCTATTTGGCTAGCTAGCTACACATTAACACAGTATAATGGGACAAAAATCGTAGGCAGTCAAAAAATTTTTTGTCGATGTAGGTACACATCTTTTTGAGACTTATCCGTGCTTAGTGTTACCTACACTACATCCCATCCATCCATGATTCGATAATTAGGTATTAGGAAGGTGCCTTATTGATGAGGGTAATACCTATACCTATTATACCTACCAAGCGGTCTACCAACTCATAATCCCAATACGTTCGCCACATAGGTATAGGTACATGCGTATTGTGAAAAGTTTGGATATTCAAAATTAAAATTTGAAATAATGATAAATATTTATGAAGCTTGGTATGCGTGATCATATCTGGGTATCGCTCCCGTTTAATTAGCAGGCGTGAGTTATTATAATATATTTCGACATTTTGTAAAGTTATTTGCGAATTCTGTATAGGCTGCAAACAGGGCTTAAATTAAAAATAAATTGATATAGCATATACCTTCATCCAAAACAAAGATAATGTGCGATACCACCGATGTTGACCATATTACTGTACACGGACAGATACCTAGAGAGGATCGTTGCGTGTGTCTACCTTGGCCAGATAGTGAGCCTCGCACCCGGCTAGGATGGGGAGCGTTTGGTAAACTGTTTTACATGTTCAAGGGAAACATATCCATGAACCTGAAGCGTAGAGCCCCTGAGCAGTATGTCCTCTCCGTAATGGTCTATGGCTCACAGACTTGGACGCTCACACAGCAGATCATACACAAGCTGCAAGTCACTCAGAGAGCAATGGAGCGTGTTATGCTAGATATATCACTTCGAGACCTAATTAGGAACACGGTAATCCGAAGAAGAATTAAACTTACCGACATAGCCACGGTGATTGCGCGAAGAAAGTGGAAATGGACGGGCCACATAGGGCGTAGAACAGGGCTGAACTGGAGACCGAGACCTGGTAGTAGAAGTGTGGGGAGACAGCCGATGAGATGGACCGACGTCCTGGTCAAGATTGGTGGACGACTCTGGCTTAGGAAGGCTAGAGACAGAGAAGAGTGGCGTGCATTGTAGAATGCCTACACTCAACATTGGGTGGCGAAAGGCTGAAGCAGAAAGAGAAGATATCTTCATTTGAAACAAGCAATGTTTGTTTACATACAAGACACAAATAACATACTCAGTGAACTAAAAATTGTAAACTTGCAGAAGAAAGTCTTTCACGGTAAAAATTCTCATGATTTATAACAATCGCATAGTAACTTAGTAGCGTCTAATAAGTGGCATAAAATAGGAAACCTGTTCCCTGAACAGAAGGCTTCATTATAGCTATACAAGATCAAATCATCAACAGTTACAGCATAAACTACAGGAAATTTATCATTAAAGTCCTACCACTACAAATTACTAAATGCCGCAGATGCCACATTTAATCAGAAACCACTCAACACATAACCAGAGCATACATAACTCACACAGGCAGACTACACTCACAGACGCAACCTGCACCCAAATTGCGTGCACTTTCAATCACAATCTTAATCATTTGAAGGACACTGCTAATCATTGCTTCATAATTGTTCGAAAAATTAGTCTGCTCAACAACGTAAATAACGCAATGAATATTGTTGAATTGTCAAAATGAAAGCCATTCCTACTGTTAGTGTGTTACGCAATTACTCCGCTGGTTGCAAACATCATTCATCAAAAACTAGCATTAAAACACATACAGTCATACAAAACTCTAGCATTCCCTACTACAAGTACACACCACGAACTACCCTAGAAAATAATACACACAAACTGTACTACAAACGCGCCATGCTTACAGATAGGACTATCCTATCTACAATCTACAATAAACAGACATACTCGTACTTGCTCTACAGCATTTTCTTAAAAACAATCTTTTGTTAAATGCGCTAAAAAGATTAAAATAAACGTGTCCTTTATAACTTTTACTATCAATTTATAACGTCATTAAGTACACAATTTATATGCTATAAAAGCTAGTCGCGAGATTTAAGTACTCGTACCTACTTAGTTTAAAAATTAAAATCAATAAGACGAAGTTATTTAATTTACTTGTTTATCTACACATATATATGTCTCGCATTACATATAATAATAATAATTCATTTTTATTTCAAGTAACAAGGACTCATTAAATACACATAAATTAAATATAACACAAATCTAAAACACTGAATACATTACTTATACATTACATTACAATAGGTACAACACAAAACAATAACCACACATAACATTTTTTATATTGGCAGCCGACGACTGTAGGTGACGTGCAAGTCACTGCAGCGTCTGATATATGGACAGTCGAGCCTGCCAGCTATCATCACCAGCACGCTGTTGGAGCTGCCGCGAACTCTGCGTACCAGGGACGCGCTTCGCTTACGCATCGTTGCATAGAAGCAGTCGACGCTAGCGACGGCGAACATGCCCGAGGCACTACAATGTCGCGGCAGCCCCATCAGCGCTCTGAATGCGTTGTTATATTGGATGCGGAGGGCTTCGTATGCTTTTTGAGTGTGATTCACCCACAGGCTGCACGTATACAGAGAGGTACAATAAGCCCTGAAAAGGGTCTGCTTGACCGACCCTGAACAACGCGCAAACCTGCGAGCTATCATGTTACCTCTTACAGCCAAGGCCCTCCGCTCCCTCTCGATATCAGCATCATCTCTGAGACCGGATGTTACTACATGCCCCAAGTATTTGAAATGGTCCACTCTGACCAAGGGAACCCCGTATAATTTGATGGGAGGTACTGCTATAGGACATTTAGAGCCGGCCTCAAAGACCATGAACTGACTTTTCGCCACATTATATTTAAGACCATGTTCTCGAGCATATGCCTCACAAATCTGTAACAATGTTCTCATGCCACAAACCGAAGCGCTCAGCAGCACCATTTCGTCCGCATAGCTAAGATTATTTAGGCAAACTCCATCAATATGACAGCCGACATGATGACTGCTGAGAGCAACAATCAGAGCGTTCACATATAGGTTAAAAAGTGCGGGGGAGCTCAACCCCCCCTGCCTCACCCCGCACTCCAACCCATAAGGTTCCGACAGCGACCCGGCCCACTTAACACTATTTACCTGGCCTCCATACCAACATTTAAATAAGTTTATAAGTTCTTTGGGAAAGTTGATCTCTTTCAACTTCTTCCAAAGAATGTCATAAGAGACCAGATCAAAAGCCCTGGACAAGTCGAGGAAGCATGCGTACACAGGAGTATGCCTGTCCGTATAGTACCTGACGGCATGCTTGAGACACAATATAGCACTTTCTGTGGAGAGTCCTGGCCGAAAACCAAACTGGTTATCGTGCAGATGTAGGTATTGATTTAACTGTGTGTCAAGCAAACCGTCAAGCACTTTCGCAATGATAGTCGCTAATGAGATGGGCCTATAATTATTTTTATCCGACAGGTCCCCTGTTTTATTTTTAACAACTGGCACTACTACTGTTCTAACAAGGTCAGAGGGCAAAAAGGCATGACTGATGCAGAGGTTAAAAAGCATTGCCAACACTCTCGGTAGGTGATGTCCAGCCTGCTGAAGATGCTCAATACTGAGACCGTCATGGCCAGGGGACTTGCCTCTGGACATTGACTTAACAGCACATGCTATACTTTTTGAGCTAATTCTTGTACCCACTTGACCACGACATGTCTCAACACTAAGCACCTCCAGTGAAGGCGACCCCAGGGGTGATTTCACATGAAATTGTTCTCTAAAGAGATCAGCAATGCCTTTAGGGTCACTCACACCATTGACGCCCACTGGGAGGCCAGGCCGAAGTGTCATTTTATTAGTGCCTTTCCAGAAATTTCGGAAGTCTTTTTTAGAATGATGTGAAGCAAGGATATCCATTTTAATCTGGTGCTGATGGTCTTGACACCACTTAAGCCTTGATTTAAACGTCCTTCTACTCTGGCACATCTCGTTATAAGCAGGACCGGCGGAAGGCCCCCCGCATCGTTGCCAATCATGAAACTTCAACCGGGCCACCCCGTACGCCTCACTTACATGCCTGTTCCATCCAACAACGCATCGCGACTTTCCCCTGCGTCGCACACCCCCTCGACTCACAGTCGCAGACTCACTGAGGGCGGACACAATATCCCCGTACAACTTATCAATAACAGATCTGTGACTTGGGTCGTTACAATGTTTATCTGCACAGTGAATAAATTCAGTGGGAAAATCTATTAATTTTAATTTTCTATTACATTCCTCTCGGTACAACTTGATCTGCTCATCAGTTCTGTCGCCCCACATTACACTATTACCAATATTAGTCACAGTTTGTACCTTAGGCGTTAATAAATTAAAACTACAATCGATGGTCAAAGGTTGACAACACGTAACTGCAATGTATCAAATTTTACAGGAGAGGGAAAAAACTGTTTAATTTCTAAAATAAATAAATAAAAAAAAAAACAAAAAAGTAGTTGGTAGGTAATCAACTTATTTATTGATATAGCTTAAAACAATAAACTGTCCACATAGTTTTTCATTAAATAATCAATAAACAAACAGTTACGAGGTAACAATATTAAAAAAATCTCACTACTAACGTGTTACAAGCAGTCAACATTTACTTTACGAGTTGTCAATTTTTAAAAAAGATTTATCTATTAGATTGAAACAAATTACATGTGCGGCAAATTATCGTAAAAAGCATGATAATCAGAAGGTATTACAGTTTTAAGAGCTTGCAAATCATTATATTTGCATGAAGTAAGTTTAGGCGAATCCTTAAAAAGTTGCTCGTAGGTTGATGTTGGAAAATTAATATTTCTTGGTCTACTTGGCAACAAAGAATAGTTTGTATCGCAGATGTTAATTTTATAATAAATTTTGCCATCTGGTTCGTACAGTAAAACTTTAAGATCTGTGACAACAGGATCTCCTTTTTTCTTGCCAGGCCTAATACTTTCGTAACGCATGACTTTTGGATCATCAAATTTTTTGAAAAAATCATATTTTAACATTTTGACGTCGTATGGATCTTTGCGTGATTTCTTAGTTATATCGGCATATTGTGATGGAACATAAATAGCGTCATATTTTTTAATGCCACGTTCGATGGCAGCATGAACGCTATCCACTTCCATCTGCGTATGCCCAGGTTCTAAATATTTATGGTAAATGACCACATTATTCACAGCAGCAAAGTTGGATAAAGCATTTGCTAATACTGCATTCCTGTTCTGATAGGTGCAACCGTCACTCCAAATAATGATAGGCTTTGTTACAAATTCGCCATCGGAGTTGCAAATCATATCATGTAGGTAATCTAATATGCAACTAACAAAGACTGATGCCTGAGTATCACAGTCGACTTCTGAAAACCAGTAACATCTTACTTTTTTGGATGGATATTCATAAACCGTAAAATTATGGTTGATCAACTTTCTTCGGTAATAGGCACTGCTGGCTCTTATATATGGACATACCTTCACAGCTTGAACATCCTGCTCTAAGACAATACATTTTCCTTCATCTGCTTCCTTTAAATCCTTTTCTTTTTCTTCTCTTGCGTTTTGTTTCCTGAGCTGATGATCTTTATACTCCTGTTCCGATATTTGTTTAGTATGGTAACTTAGACACGTATCACATAAATCTTTTTTCGGCTGCTGGAAGCCAATATTTTTTTCTTTTATAATGTTATCAAACATAGTTCGACATAACGGAACCAGGTTTTTTATTGTGCTCGCTTCAGTGTAGGTCCTATACACTTCCACCATACCTCCAGGAATCGGTTCAAAGTATGCCTTAGAGGTATCTTTGCGGCAGTAATGCGAAGGAAGTTTTGGTAAATTTTCAATAAACTCGACTAAAAATTCACGTGACAGTCTTTTCTTCTCTCCCCTCTTTTTCTTTTCTATTTGCTCAGCATTTTCTTTTGCGAACATACCACATTCGGATTTATTCACCCAGCTCCTTACTGACCATTCTCCAATACATAAAGTATTTAAGTACATTTTCTTACAAACTCTCAATTTTATATCCCCTTGTTTCAAGTAATATTGAAGTGACGCTGCTCTTCTGGTATTTCCTTTAGGTCTTAAAGTTTTTATTTTATCAGTAGTGTTAATCACAAACATTTTCTTTTGATCCCAACTTAAACTCCAAAATAGATCAAACAATCGCTGTCTACATTCTGATGTAAATTCGTGGCAGTGGCGTTCTTTAGACGAGCGACAGAAAGTAGAACTGCAAGTCTCTTTCAATTCTTTTGCTGCTCGTGGTGCATTATGCGTATTACACGAATTTTCATTTCTTCTCCACCCTATGTAGTCTTTTCCCTGTTCTCGTAACTTTTTATTCATACGCGCTTTCCAATGCTCTGCTTCAGCTAAGCCTTTTCTTTTCTTTGTCTTCTTTCCAGTACTATTCCCTTCGTTCATACCACTGTCATCATCTTCAGAAGAGCAGGACGTCTGATCCGGATCATAGTTTTGATCATCACTCGTTCTACTACTCGTAGGTACTACGAGTGAAGTTGATGTACGTTGTGTTGATGAACCTGGGTGAGGTTCTAAGATAAAATCATACGGGTTCAAAATAGTAGGAGAGCTTGTATCACTTCGTGTCTCCTCAACAACATGAAAAGTTCCAATTTCAAAATCACATGGTTTCAAAATTGTAGGAGATTCTGCTTCAGGTATGACTTCTACAATATTCTCGATAATGTTTTCCGAGTTATAACGTGGATTGGTAGGTAGCTGAGGCTGGTTTAAAAATGACGAAGTGGTTATATCGTTTAAAACAGTTAGTGATGAATCTGTATCTGTCCCGCCATTATCTTGACAGCTCTGTTCGGTGTTAAATACAGGTGTACAGGGTTGAGAAAGTTCCAGGAGATCATTCTCAAGTCGATCTGATGTATAACTTTTTGCTAGAAGTAACATTTCTCCGTTTCTATTTACCTCGTAGGTGTACAACTGTAACTCGGAAGAGCTCGGTGACTTTTGAAATGATTCTTGTGATTGACTTTCGTACACAAACTCACTCCTCTTATTACGAGAAACGTTTACAGAAACTAGTCTTTGTTCCTTCAAGCCCGTTACAACATCATTAAAAAGCTCTTCTTCACTGTTTTTCTCCATGATAACACTAAAACAAAAGACGTCGAGATAAGTACCTAATTATCCCATTGCCTGCTTAAACGATCCATGTTGAAACACAAGGGCTATCTAAAACAGAAATATTTTTTTAAATCGGACCAGTAGATCCTGAGATTGGCGCGTTCAACCAAACAAACAAACACTCTTCAGCTTAATAATATTAATATAGATAACTCAATACATCTCATTAATTAGTTTTACATACCTACCTATAAAGGTATCGATGATAAGATGGCTTAAAATTTCAATAGTGAGCTTTTATTGAGCGTTCTACGTAAAATAAAAATAAAAACTTACCAATATACCTTCAAGGACACTTTTCGAAAATAAATAGACTAGTATTTAAAGTTGTAATTAAATGTAAAACTATTTTTAAACAATTAAAACCCGCGCCGTAATGTTACTCTGTCAGTGAATTTTGCGAACTGCATTTTGCGTTGACACCGCGTAACTCGCGCAATAGTGAGTTCAAGTTGATACTTGTTCGTTGTGAGTTGTCAACTCTGGCACAAATTGTTCGAGTGACATTTTTTGAGAATTACGAGTTATCAATAGAAAGATTCGGCGCTTAATTTCAAAATTTTTGACGTACATAACTCATTTTGTGAAAAAATGTGGGTTACGAGTTGTCAACCTATGACCATCGATATATCACATGGTGAATAACGTAAAAAAAAAATAGTAAAAAAATAGTTTCGCTTTCTGTTGAACGCGAAAATAATTTTTAAATTTTCTATTTGCACCCCCAAAATGACCTCCATATTCAAAATTCATTTATTTACGTTACACGTCTGTGTTTGGGTCACAGAGATTCGTATGTGTACCAAATTTCAACTTAATCGGTCCATTAGTTTCGGAGCAAATTGGCTGTGACAGAGGGACGGACAGACAGACACACGAGTGATCCTGTAAGACTCCCGTTTTTTCCTTTTGAGGTACGGAACCCTACGAAGGTGCTTAATTACGAATGCAATAAGGTATACATTCATAATTACTCCAGGGGGTTAAGTAATATTAATTAAAAACAGACTGCGATAGGTAAATAAATGGACTTCAATGATGGTCAGTAGTTTCAGTTTCAGCCGTTTGAGAATACTTAGATACACTAACTTCACTACATTTTCTTTAACCAACATTAAATAATGAGGATGAAAAAGAAAATACGGTTACTACGCACATTATGTACGTCTTTCGTCCTTCCTACATTATCTAAGTATGTATATTTGAATGATACGTCCTTCAGCTTCAATAACAAAACATTTTTATTATTTAGCTATTGCAAATGGCCTGCCAATCATAATTAATTTCCAAAGCAATATGACGTATTATTCACCCTCCTTATTTTCTTTTAGTCTTACGGTACGAAAATATCTATAGGTAGGTTAGCAGCGGGATAATTGCGTAACACACAACACTAGCAATAGCTTTCATTTTCATAGTTCAAGAACACTTATTACGTTATTTACGTTGTTAAGCAGACTAATTTTTCGAACATATGAAGCAATGGATTAGCAATATCGTTCAAAATGATTCAGTTTTCGAACATATGAAGCAATGGATTAGCAATTTACTTCAAAATGATTCAAAGTAGGTATTCAGGCAGCGACACTCGCTTGGTGGGCAGGATATCTACGTATACCAGCAAGTAATCGCACGTCACCATCGCGCACTCGCTGCTCGTTACTCGCCAACTAGTAGTTGCTAGTACTCACTTCACTTCACTCTACTCGCTTCGACGAAGGACAGGTGCCTAATGTTGCAGTTACCACAAAGCATCTAACGTAGGTAGCTAAAATTATTTAGTATTGCTTCATACCCAGCGTTTCCACCAAAATGTCTGGTAAGAGGGGATACGGCGAAGGCACTAAATGAGAGCAGTGGTGGCCCAGTGGTATAGGCCGCGACTTACGAGTAGTAGGTCGTAGGTTCGAACCCAGACAGGCGCTTTACTTTGTGTAAAATTATTTCATCACCACTGCTCTCAAAACGGTGAAGGAAAACATCGTGAGGAAACCGGCATGTCCTAGAACCAAAAATTCAAAGACATGTGACATCTACCAACCCGCACTGGGCTCGCGTGGTGGATTACGGCCCACTCCCTCTCACAGAGAGGAGGCTTGTGTCCCAGCAGTGGGAACATTATAGGCTGATGATGATGATGATGATGATGACTAAATAAGAAGCAATACTGAATCGCGCCTATCACAATAGTGTATTATTACTCTGCCAAGCCTTTTTCCAACTATGTTGGGGTTGGCTTCCAGTCTAACCAGGTGCAGCTGAATACCAGTATTTTACATGGATTGACTGCCTATCTGACCTTAACAACCCAGTAGCTAGGTAACACGATATCCCTTGGTAAAACTGGTTGTCAGACTCTCGGGCTTCTGACGTCCCGCAACGACTGTCAAAGATCCAAGACGACGGTTAAACGTGCTTTCCGAGGCACAGAGGGATCTTGGTATGTAAAGATCAGCCATCCACGGAGCGCCTGAGTGGCTGTTATTATTTAGCCACAACCCCCTAACCCTGTATTATTCATCTGTCTAGCCCAAAGAGAATTAAAACCAGCCTTTTCCCAACTATGTTGACGTCGGCTTCCAGTCCGACCGGATGCAGCTGAATACCAGTATTTTACATGGAGCGAGTGCCTATCTGACCTCCACAACCCAGTTATTGGGTAATATGATACCTTTGGTAGGACTAATTGTCAGACTTTTGGGCTTCTGACGACCCGTAACGACTGTCAAAGATCGACGAATGACAGCCGGGACCAGCGACTTAACGTGCTTTCCGAGGCACGGAGGGGTCTCGGAATATAAAGATGATCACCCTTCCACGGACCAACCGCGGCAAGCGTAGCTTAACCTGATCAATCGAACCGTGCGGCTGTTATTACTTAGCCACAAACCCCCTTGTATTATTATTCAGCGCCGGCTTTACAGTTTCACACTGATTCTAAATTAGCTTGATTTATCACATGCAACAAGAATAATTTGTGCCAGCCTGCATGATATAGGTAAGGTTCAATTTTGCAGGCAACCTTTACGGAACCTTCTCCTTTATCTTCGTACAAAATCTGCTGAATCATAATACCAATAGTAGGTACCTACCTTTAGGCATAAGTAGCTCAATGCAACAGTGGCTCATTTTTAATGATAGTAGCCTAAGACTTTGTAATACCATCTATGTAATACATATGGAATGCAATAAAGAATTGAGTATTGAGTATTGACTTAGGCTGCTGCCATTTAAAATGAGCCACCACAATTTTCGTAAAAAGAGTAGATTATGGTAGGGCCAAAAATTGGAAATAAGTACCCGTATTTCAATTTTAAAAGCTAAAATTCACTACCTGCTCACTTTCTATTTCTGCAATTTTGATTATGCAATAACAAAGCTCAAAACAAACCAATATTGTGTACACAACACCGGTTCAACTATGTCAGTTGAATTGAAATTCAAAGTGAGGTTATTTAAAGTGCTTCAACAATTCTGTATCGAAGCGTTTTATGGGCAAATGTTAAACTCATAGAATAGGTATTAGGGGTTTTATTAATTTGACTTGTTCTTTAGTCGCCATTGGTGCTAACCGTGTTAATCACACTATATCACACTTATTATAAAGGCGACAGTTTGTGAGTGTGTGTGTGTGTTTATATGTTTGTTACTTCTTCACGCTCAAACGGCTGGACCAATTTTGATGAAATTTGGTATAGAGATAGCTTGAGTCCCGGAAAAGGACATAGGGTACTTTTTATCCCGATATTCCCACGGGATCGAGACTTATGCGGGTAAAACCGCGGGGCGCAGCTAGTCATATATAATAATAATAGTATTCAGAGAAGACTTTTTTTTTTAATTATTATTTTTTTCTGGACAATCCTACTAGTTCCTTTATCACTTCTCAAAATAACCCAGTCGGTGGAAAAGCCCGACAATTCTTCGATGAAGTGTAAAATATCTCTCCGTTTACAAAACAAAATTTCTATTTCTTTCAGACTCAATTGGAAGTAAAAGAATACGAGTATAATAGAATTTAGGGAAAATGATTAAATTGCACAAAATAATCAGCTGTTAATATAAAAAAGTGTACCTAAGTTTCAGGAACGGACATCGGTCGGTGGTCGGTTAAGAAAGGATGATAATTATTAAAAAAAAAACAACCGACTTAAAAAAAAAAAACACTACAAAGTGATAAATAACTTTAATTTCGGAAGTCGGTGTCGTTGGTTCCGCATTTTCGTTTTTTTGACACCGACTTCCGAAATTAAAGTTATTTATCACTTTGTAGTTTTTTTTTTAAGTCGGTTGTTTTGTTTTGTAAAAAAGTTTTTATTTTTCACTTTTTAGTTGTACCTACCCCACAAAAAAGTAAACGAAAAAATCGTTAATGTAGAAAATGTAGGTAAATTTTTAGATTTTTGTTGATTTTTCAAAAACGGCTTGTCCGATTTCGATAAAATTTTCATGTAACCATTTGGGAAGTATACCCTTTCCAACAAAAAAAGAATTTTTCAAATCGGTCCAGGCGTCTTCGAGAAATCTGGGAACATACATAAAAAAAAAAAAAGATTCCGACGAATTGAGAACCTCCTCCTTTTTTTGAAGTCGGTTAATTATTGGGATCGCAAAAGATCACCTTGATTTGTGCAGGTTCAAAGACAATTAAACTTGTTGTCAAGTTTTCTACCCCTTCTTTCACAAAGTGCTATAAATCAACTAAGTATTGAAACTCAGTGGGTACTTACAATTATGCAAAACGCAGCTTTACAGTGATTCGGAATAAACAGGACGCACCATTCCGAAAATGGACAACACGTTCATGAGACATCGCATGCAGCGCGTAAAAAGAACGAGGTGCGTAACGATCAAAATGCCTAATGAATGAATGAAGAATGAACGTACATTTCGTATTCGATCGCCCAAAAAGAACGTCGATATTTCGTTTTCCATCGGCCAGAATGAAAATTGCCTATAAAAATTATGGCATGTAGGATTGTAAGTAGAGAGTAATTTTGCAGGCATGAACAAACAAAAGATTCTTATTATTTTTATTTTAATATCTCATTGCTCAAAGTGCTCATTTTGACAGAGAACCCTTTTTTAACCGATTTTAAAAAAGGAGGTTCTGTATTCGACCCGTATGTATGTATGTTTGTATGTCCGCGATTATCTCAAAAACTACTGAACCGATTTTGATAATTCTTTCATTAGTGTGATCTACATACTTTCAGGAAGGTTTTAGTATATAATACATTAGGTAATTATTCTTATGTATGAAGTTATATGCACAAATGTACTGCATCTCCGACATTTCTATGTGAATTTTGATGATTCTTTGAGTCGTGTCTTCAATTCTTCAATGCACTAGTGTTAATGGAATTTGTGTGGGGTAGGTACAACTAAAAAGTGAAAAATAAAAACTTTTTTACAAAAAAAACAATCGACTTCAAAAAAAAAACACTACAAAGTGAAAAATAACTTTAATTTCGGAAGTCGGTGTCAAAAAACGAAAATGCGGAACAAACGACACCGACTTCCGAAATTAAAGTTATTTTTCACTTTGTAGTGTTTTTTTTTTGAAGTCGGTTGTTTTTTTTCTTTTAGTTTTTTTTTTTCATAGTTAGCGTAAGACATCTATGTGACGTAGTAGGAGTAATTACACGATTCCAGCGAAACCCTCATGAACATCTATCAAAAAGATTCATAATGTTTTATAAGGCAATAAAAAACATTTTCCGTACCTAAATATTAAATTCCTCATAAGGGGCTTGTGACTATGTAATAACAGCCGCACGGGTCGATTCATCAAGTTAAGCTACGCTTGCCGCGGTCAGTCCGTGGATGGATGACCATCTTTACATATTAAGACACCTCTGTGCCTCGGAAAGCATGTTAAGCCATTGGTCCCGGCTATCCTTCGTGGATCTTTGCAGTCGTCAGAAACCCGAAAGTCTGAGAACCAGTCTTACCAAGGGATATTACCCAATAATTAGGTTCTGGAGGTCACATAGGCAATCGCCTCATCTAAAATACTGGTATTCAGCTGTATCCTGTGAGACTGGACGCCGACCCCAACATAGTTGGGAAAACGCTAGACAAATGATGATGATTTAATCATATACACACACACATCAAAAGAGTAGTACATTTTTAACTATAAAAATTATCCAATTAACACGTTCACTGCTTTACCAGATACTTGAGAACTGGTACGTACCTTGCATTCAGTGCGGGGGCGACAGAGACAAACTTACCGCTGGTGCGGGAGCTGTATCTTAGGAAATAAAAAGCATAGAAAAGAGACAAACATATTTTTGGGATTGTCTCGTCAATTATAACTAGATTTATGTAAAAACTTATACGTCGGTTAGACCTGGCTTCGATAGAACGTAATTTTTTTGATTCAAGTGCGGGTACCAGGTCTATTAAAACTGGTAAGTATCAGAAACCTGGTTCCGCACTGAAAGTTGGATTTATTTGGAACAGTGATGTACCTACTCGAGATAAGTTGTGTTTTAATAAGGTAGAAAATATTTCTATCTAAGTATATCGTGTTTTGACGAGGCGAGTTACTAACGTGCTTCGTAACGCGGCGTTAGAGGCATATCGATATTACTTAAACAGTTGGTATGGTTAATTATTTATTTATTGTTTCCATATTTGACCATCCAAAATGTGTAAATCCGAAATGATTCTATGCGCAACAATAATGTGTTTCTAACACGTCATAGAAATATACTTATTCTACCTTAAATTTTACAGTTACAATACAGTTTTTACGACTTAGAAACAGACTGTATATCGACTATAGAATCGACTTTCTTTAGCACATCACTAAAATTTTAGTAGGTAATTCTATGCGGTTACCGGATATTATCGACCTGGCAAAGTTTTCGCATATGAATTATCGGATTTATCTACGACAGCAGGGTTTAGACAAGCAACTAATGTAGATTATATTCAATTTTTTTTTTTCAAGTTGGACGTGATTTTAGTTATATTTCGAACTTTTAAATTTTGTAAAATTACCGTTCCTTAAAGCGCTGGTACGCGCCGTGGCAAAGCTAGTACAAATTGGTTCGATACAATAACGCATATATTCAACGTTTGCTGAGGAGCTTTCCACAGTGACCGTGTTAATATTTAAAACTAGTCTTCCAGACTGGCTTCTTACTTTAATTCCTATATCCCTATGTTTTGTAAAAAATAAGAAAAATTGCAATTTTTGCAAATTGTGTGAAATTAACGTGACGTCCATTAAATGGTTTTATTTAGCTTGCCCTGTTTGTTATTTATTAATTTGGGTCATTTTACCCCCTTCCTGTTGGCAGCCACCTTTAGTTTTGATGACAATACAATTTAATTTAATCAGTAACATTGTTTTTTTTTTTATATTTTAGTACATTATCTACTTCATTAATTTCATTAAAACCGTTTAACTGAAAAATTTTTTTTACTAGGTATTTTTTTTTATTTTTTATTGTGAAGATATAAAAATTAATACTTACTGTGTTTCCACCATTGACACGAATCACACAATCACAGCGATTTGGCATGCTTAAAATCAGTTCATCAAAATCACTTTGAGGAATGGCCGCCCACGTTCTATCTAACAAGTCAAAAAGTTGTTTTGGGTTATAATCGGCATCCATACTCGGCAGACCTCTTCTTTGGAGATATCCCATGCGTGCTCAATTGGGTTGACGTCTGGCGATTGAGCAGGCCACGGCAGAACGTTGATGCGATCATCGGCGAAAGTGCGTGTTACGACTCTAGCCATGTGTGGACGTGCATTGTCGTACATTAGTTGAAACGAACACCCAACCGGCTTCGCAAAGGGATGATCACGTCTGAAACAATCCTCTCTGCATAAATCCGAGCATTAATATTGCGTCTGATCCAAATGAGATCGGTTCTTCCACCGACCCAAATACCGGCCCAAACCATCAGGTATTGTTCCCCCTCCATACGAATGAACTTCCTGACAAAATTTCAAACGTTCTTGACGTCCAGAGGTCCTCCAAACTCGAGCACGTCTTGTAGGTGTCGTCCGTCCTCATACCAAAACGAGATTCATTGGAAAAACAAACACAACGCCAGTCTTCTTCCTCCCAATTTCTGTGTTCGCGAGACCATTGTAAACGGGCCCTACGATTGCGGGGTGCTATTGGTAGAACTCTCAGCGACCTTCGGGAACCCAGACCCTCTTCACGTAAACGATTTCGGATGGTTTGGTCGCTTATCAGCAAGCCTGAAGAGCTGTGGAGCCTTGTAGCCAAAATCATGGCGGTCATGGTACGATTCCGACGAGCAGTATTTTGGATGTAGGTACCGGTCCTGTCTGCGAATGGTGATGCGAGATCGTCCATCATGTCGCTTGGCCACGCTGCCCTTGATACGACAGCGTGTCCAGAAGCGGCTTATGACGCTCTGTGTAGTACCCGAGCGACAGCCACAGCACGTTGCCTGGAACCAGCTTGCAACATTCCAACGGCTCTCATCATATCTTCTCGTGTCAAGTGACGTCGTCTCTGAATGTCGATGCAATTTTTTTCAGTTCCGATGCAGATATTGTAATGGTTTTGTAAAAACGCTATTACACACTTTTATAGGAATCCTGAATGATAGTTGAATTTCTATTTTTAATCAAGTTTAAAGAAAATTCTTTATTCAAATAGTGAAATTAACTAAAAAAGAATCAATAACGATCCAAAAAAGTTAAAATAATAATCCTCAATTGCGGCGATACTCTAAAAGGTACTTGATCCCTAGACACTTTTGATGTGTGTATTTAGGTCATACACGTCCATGCGAATTCTCCAACATTATAGCCACGTATGCAAAAGCTTCCTAAATTAAAGCGAATATTTTTCCGATTATTTATCTAACGTGGTTCAAACAAATGCATAATACAATAAGTTGTGGAGTGTGGAAATCTAGCGTCCTTTGGGTACTCCCAGATTCCTCTAGGCAGCGGACTTTGATTTGACTTTGCTAAACAACAAAGAAAGAAGACAAGTTTTTACGATTTCGGTAAAATTTCTATTAGAGTTCTTGCTTCTAGATATGATTAAAAAAAATGCAAAATAAAAAAAAAAATCGTAAGTAAATAGCGTCGTATTGATTAACATTGGGCTTTGTTATCTACCGTGCTGTATATGAATAAAAAAAAACCTACCAACGCCATCAAATAAAAACATTCATGTTAAAAAAATCACTCCAAGTCTCGCGACTCTTTTGTATTAAAAAGTTCTGTGATCAAGTAGAGCCAAGTTTCGCATTCTGTAAACCTTAGACTCGGGAGTTTTTAGTTTACATTACTGAATTTAATAATTTAGTGAAGGTCGAAATTTATCCCACGAGAACGTACTACCGGGATGAAGGTCTATCTATGTGCCTTTCATCCAAATCCGTTCAGCCGTTTTTGCGTGATTGAGTAACAAAAATACAAACTTTCACATCTAATCTAATATTATCTAAACTTAAATAATTATTCTAAAAAATATTTGTATTTTTGTATGTTTGTTTGTAATGGATAAACTCAAAAATACTTAAAAAAATCGATCGATTGATAATCGATTTAAAAAATTCTTTCACCTACAGCATAATCAGCCTATAACGTCCCCACTGCTGACACAGGCCTCCTCTCTGTGATAAGGAAATGGGCCGTAATCCACCACGCGGGCCCAGTGCGGGTTGGTACCTATATGTCAAATGTCGTCGAACTATTGGTTCTGGGACATGCCGGTTTCCTCACGATGATTTCCTTCACCGTTTTTGAGAGAAGAGGTGATGAAATAAATTACACAAAGTAAAGCGCTTGCCTGAGTTCAAACCCACAACGTACAACTCGTAAGTCGCGGCCGGTACTTCTGGGCCACCACTGCTGCACCCTAAAAAGTAGGAAAACCAAAAAGATGGTGTTCTAATTTATTTCTATATTAGCTGACCCGGCAAACTTAGTACCTACCGCCTCAGAGAATGCATTATTTTAATTATTTTTCTCTTGAATTTTGCCCATGTTTTAATAGTTATTCTGCTATTCGGGGCGGAGAAAAATCCAACAAATCAAAGATCATAAAAATCGGTCCTGCCGTTCTTGCGTTATAAATGGTGTAACTAACCCGACTTTGTTTTATTTATATGCTTAGATACAAACACTTGCTAAACTAAACACTTGCTACCATATTCTACATAATTTGGGTGGATGTTGGTAAATTAGACAAAAGCTGTTTGTTTTTAATTACCGTTTACAGTCATACATTAAAGCTAGACTACACCTAAATTCAGACTTGTTAAATCAACATTTTCTAGCCTCAATTCCGTAAGGAGTTAGAAAATGATGAATCAACACCTTTGACTAGTTAGGGGCGACGAAACTCTTACGAAAGTCTTTCCAGTCGATTTTCGACATATTTTATTGCGACTTTGCGAGTATTTCAAATAGGCACATAAAAGACTTGAACGACAAAATTAACAAGAACAGAATTAATTCTAGTTGCCTTCTAAAAGGTAGTTTCGTATGTAGGAGAATGGACAAAGAACTCCACCGTTACTCTTTTAAAATGTTTTACAATATTTTGTATACATTAATTAAGTATATCATTACATGTGAAAACAAACAACATTAATTATATCAATATGCCCTTAGAATAAAATTACTATACCACAATACGTACAAAGAATATACCATTATATAACAATATATATGGTATCGTATTACCCAGTAACTGGGTTGTGGAGGTCAGATAGGCAGTCGCTCCATGTTACTGGTATTTAGCTGCATCCGGTTAGACTAAAATCTGACCCCAACATAGTTGGGAAAAGGCTAGGCAGATGATGAATAGGTAAAAAGAATGAAAAATGTATCAATGCCAGTTAATTATGTGATAGATTCATGCAGATTCTCCCACACCATTCTCTCATAATTACAAGCATTGTAAAAGTAACGTAAATTCGTCGATTTTTGATTCGAAAATAAAAGTATATTTTAGTTTAAATTCATGTACCTAGTCAACCACAATTAGTGTCACCCAAAGATATGAATAAAGTCTTAAAAGTAAATGAATTATTTGCGAAACGAGTGTTTCTTAGACAGGTAGTGTTGCATAATACCTACTCGTAACCGCCGTGCGTGCATGACTAGATGTATGAAAGTAAACCAAGCAAAAGGAGTATGTAAGGATCGTAGCAGGTGGTGGTCTGTAGTTTCTGCCCACCCCCATGGCAAGAAGGCGTTAGGTTAAGATTGTATGAGTACTTTCAAATTTTAAAACGTTCAAGACCACAGTTTGGCATGATTCACATCCGCGAAACAATAAATACGCGAAATACCTACGCGCATTGACGTGGAGTTGCGGACACCAGCGTGTATTACCTATATTATTACCTACCTTCACCCAAGCTTTTTGTATTATTATAATAAATTAACAGAAGGTATCTTCATCTTGGTACGCTACGCTTCCTACAAAAAAAATATGTTCATTTTACAACAGCTTTGTTAAAATTCATAATATCTAAAGGGAGTTCGCGGTCTGAATAACAAAGAGACTGCTCTACTTAGTTTTATTAAAATATCGACAGCCTTGAGTCTACGTCAGTTCTTGATAAAGGAATCTAAGGAATATCAAATAGTTAGGTAATCCCTTGAGTTGTTAATAATGTAATAGTTTCGTGGTTCCTGGCAGCCCTGCCTGGAATGAATGCCAGCTGAGGTGCAGAAACTGGTGCCAGTTCGTCGAGTGAATATAAATCAGAGTTTAGGTTCGAACTTCGCTCTCGTTGCGACGATAAGCACGCGTTCATTCGACTGTGCTTTTGTTACTACCAGAGTTTGTGTTCTGTGCGTCTATCTACCTAAACCTACCTACTTAGTCATTTTAAATACCACCACGAAATCGCCGCTGAAAATTTTATCATACGCCGCGGAAAATACAAATATCCCTGTATTTTACAGAATCAAGTAGAATGTTTATTTTTAGGACAGTTGCATCAGTATGAAAAAAGTATATAAGTAATACAATAAAGTCACACTGTAGTGCTCTCACTGACCTGTATTATACAGCGTACTTGCTTATTAGAGGTCAGTGAGTGCTATTCTGTAAAAAATCTCACCGTAAAAACTAAGGTGAAGTGAGCTGTCATTCCACCTGATGCTAGGGATTGACACTATTGACAGCTCGCTTCACCTATGTTTTCACGGTGAGATTTTTTTACAGAATAGCACTGCTGCCTATCTATTCTGTAAAAATGTCACCGTGATAACTTAGGAAGCTGTCATTGCGCCTGATGCTAGAGATTGCCACTTTTGACAGCTCATTTTACCTAAGTTTTCACGGTGAGATTTTTACAGAATAGACCGACTGGTATTGTTTTGTTCCTTTTGTTACCTACAATTTTTTCTCTATATTTTCGTGAATTGCAGCGGTTCTTTCTTCGCCTATAGGTACCTATTATTGACACAATAAAATAAGTCAAGTGCCCAATTAACATTAAGTCCGAAATTACATCAGGAACACGATAAAATAAAAACTTTAATTAACACATAAATCGGCTTTTATGGGGACGAGAATCAGGTGATTAGAGAAGACATTGTAATTGCTATTACAATCTGTGCACCTTAATGAGGGGGGATTAGATTTGTAGATTTGGTACATTCGATACAAACTATAAAGAAATAGGGTTCGTATTTGAAAAACGTTTGATACAATCGTATTCTCGGCTCGTTCTTCTGCTCTCAGTTCCCATACGGTCATACCTATTGCTCACTGAGCTGTAGCAACAAAGAACTAAAAGGATTTTATCCTCTTTGTAAAATACTTTAACGCCATGACAAAAGTGTATTACACAGTAGCCCGGTGCAGCATGGCAGCTTCAAAGGAACGTTCCCGGTTCCACATTAGGCATTGATATGTTGAGAGCGAATACACAAATCGTAAAGGCTACTGCTACGAGCACATGCAGGCAGGGAACAATCTGGATAAAGGACCCGACCGGTCTGACTGCAAATGCGTGCACATACCTACACTGGTTTGTTTCGCCAAATAGATAGAAAATGAGCGGCGTATCCGGCCGTTGTATGAGGCCGTAACTGATTTTGGTCTGATCACCAGAAGGACATGAAAGGTAGAAATCGAACATATTTGGTGTGTTCGGATTAAAATTGCTGGCAAACTTAAAGCCCGTCACACACTAAGCTCTAACACATATTAATATACCGTACTATAATATATATTATAGCAAGCTACCACACACGGAGACGATGCTATAATTATTTTGCCTTTATTTTCATTGATGGTCGGCCTAGCTATAATATAAATTACAGTATAGGTTGGTGACGTCACAGAAATATATATCATAGCTGCGTGTGCGGTCGCTAGAAAATTTGTATAAAAAATATATCGTAACATGTCTTGTTATAAGTTATATTAATATATAATAGGTATTATAGCTAGGTGTGTGACGGGCTTAACAATAAAATAAAAATATATATTTTCCAAACTTATAAAATACCCATCATTTGACAATGACAATGATGGGTAAATTCATACCATACCCTACTAGCAAAATCAGTACTTAAAACGATCTCAAGAGTATTTTTATTTTTACTAATAAAAAACTTGTAGCATGCTACAAAGCTGGATTTGGGCGCAGTAATAGGAACGTTTATTTTTATAACTATCTAATAATCAACTTATAAAATGTTACTATCCTCTATAATATACTTGACGAAGCGCAATAGCTTCTATAATGATATGAGACTACACAATTACAAGCACAAACGCTCTTGTTAGTATCTGACATAAGTATCTTACTAAATCAATGTTGTTTATAATGCACTAGTAATAGACTTAGTTATTAGTTATAAGTATATTTTAGTTTTGTCGTAAAAAAATGTTTTGTGGTAAAGACTTAATAATTTAAACGCAAGTTTCTATTACTATTAATTTGTAATATTGTAGAACATTAATTATCTATAAAATAAATATATATTGCAAATATAGTGCATGAACTCGTGGGGAAGCCATTTTTACTGTAAATGTGTACCGAAATTTAGTTAATTTCACAATCCCCTCCGAAAAATAGCACATTAGTACATTGTAAATAAAATATTTCTACAATTCTTATGAATAATCGCCATGTTTTGAAATTGCTCTTCATTAAGTACTTTATAGAACCATTGTAGGTAAATTAGTACTTGTAGCAGTTTCAGTCCAGATAACTCGCCTCCATTTTAAAACAAATTAGGGTTCCCTTGAAATATAAGGCGCTAATGTTTGAATTTACTTTTTTTATGATTTAATTAACAAAATGGTTGTATTTCTTGATGTCGACTGTGTTTTGACCAAATATTCATTTATTTTACTGACTTGGACCAATACACATTTTGTGTTATCCGAAAGCTGCAATGGGTGTGGATTTTCAGTTTCTATAAACAATATGTATAGACCTACTCATTTAATCAATTCGTTGTGCCAATACTGTCCTGGATGCGAGATTGTAATATACAAAGTTTCTTTGTTGGTATGTAATAATGTCCGTGCATCTTTAGGTAAAACATTACTTAATCTTTTGTTCAAAATAGTAGATAGTTCGTTCGGGGCTAAGTGAGGTACATTAAATTTTACAGCCCAGCTTTGCATATCTTTAACCAATTCACGATTTTTTTCATAGTCAGTGATTTCTTCGATATGTAAATCGTATTCTTCTTCCCAGTTTTCAACTAACACCTACGTTTGCACTTAACGCGCTTGATTTACTTGAATCTCAACAAAATGGCTGACATTTACTAATAAAGTTATTGATCTAGCAGCCTATAAGCTTTTTTGATCATATATCGCTCTTATCAAGTTAAAAGGGTCTCGAGCAAAACTATAACGGCGCAAACTTATAGTGATCTCAGCTATGTATGTTATAATATCTTGTTCTCTCACAAAATACTACTATAGGATCAAAATATTATTCTGGATTATTCAGTTTTACCGTAAACAATTGTAGGAGACTTATTCCTAAAAGTGTCCTAAAAGATAATCTTATAGTTAACTATAAGACTGAGATATAAAAACAAATGCTCTTGAGAATATCTACGCTTGTGAAATGCTATTACTAGTAAAAGTGTCCTATACATGTTTTTTAGGTCAGTCTTGTAGCGAACTATAAGACCGAGATATAAAAACTCATTCACTTGAGTATGCTAAGGCTTAGCAAATGCTATTATAAGTTAAATAGTCTATCGCAATGTCTTTACAAGAACGTTATCAGTAGTGACTGACTTATAATCTTTCTTTATAGGATTACTTTGCTAGTTGCCCACCCATACCCATATGAGTCATACCATACCTGACCCTATGTAAGGAACGGGTCGTGATGGTCCCGTGGTTAAAGCCTCGCCTCTCATGCACGAGGTTGAATTTGAGTTTATTTTGGACATTACTGAGATCCGAGAGCAGTGGTGGCCCAGTGGTAACGGCCACGAGTTGTAGGTCGTAGGTTTGAACCCAGAAAAGCTCTTTGTGCAAATAATTTTATCACCACTGCCCTCAAAACGGTGAAGGAAAACCAAAGGTGAAGGTGAAGGATAACCGACACATGTTCGACATCTACCAACCCGCATTGGGCCCGCGGGCCCGCGTGGCACACTCCCTCTCACGGAGAGGAGGCCTGTGTCCCAGTAGTCGGAACATTATAGGCTGATTATGCTATTACTGACATCGCTTAAGGAATAACATCGTGACGAAACCTGAATTTATCCCAACACGGCTTGAGCAAGCGTGGGGATTAATGCTCGTCTTCTCTGTATGATAACAGGTCTTTGCCCTGCAGTGGAACTATAATAGGCTGATATTATACAGGGTGTTACAGAAAGGGTATATCAGTACAAACGGGTTGAAGAGTGTATCTGGTCTAGAATCTCTGTACAAAATTTCAGCTCAAAAGCAGTAACTTTGAAAATGCTTAATATTTTTTTATTTCGGTAGTTTATTAAATTCGAATCATAAAAACGTGTCACCGCACTACGAGGGTCATTATCCATTATCTGTAGTGTGTCTGTGCGCCTAGTACACGCATATCACGCCGCCGCGCGCCAGTGCAGCGTCGTGATGTCGAAATAAAAAAAAATTAAGCATTTTCAAAGTTAATGCTTTTGAGTTGAAATTTTGTACAAAGATTCTAGACCAGATACACTCTTCAACCCGTTTGTATTGATATACCCTTTCCGTAACACCCTGTATAGAAGATATCTATCTAACCTAGATAACTGCGTTATATTGGTTCGGTATACCTATATAGACATCTGAATCTGCCTGCATTGATTACCGACACCTACCTTACCTACGGATTAAACTTAATCACTCTGCGCAAATAAGGCAGCTTCTTTATTTAGCGCAGAAAGATTAAGTTGCGCTTGAGCCAGCGCAGCTGCGCTGCTCAAGCGCACCTAACATAATTACAGGTTACCAGGCTTACTAGTTTACTATCTGCGCGACGTTGTCATAACTTTATTATTATTTCATGCTAAACTAACTAGATTAACGTCAAGGGACGAGAGAGTAGGCACTAGGATGAGATAAGCTAGGATTATATTTTTATATTATGATGTTATAAGTAAATGCATTTGCAGTTTTTTCCCATCCTGCCATATCTACCTTCTTAGCTACTCGGTAAAAATTTTTGCATGTACTCTCAAGTGGAAAAAAACTTGTTCCCTAAAACTCGAAACTGTAGCACACTTTTTCATCAATACCTGAAACTATTAAGTACCTACAATGCACTTCAGCTCACCCCATAACAATGAAAAACTATATATACCTAAAACGTGCTGGTATCCGAAAGGGATAGTTTAAACATATTTTTTTATTCACAACCATTTGCAACGAAGTCAGTAGGTATATTGCATTTTCACTATCGACGCGCGACGGTTAAAAATTCAAACCCGCATGTCAGAGAGGTAGGTATACCCAAATCACAGAATACTTAATAGTCCCAAATGTAGTGAACCGAATTGTCATATTATTATTCACGGCCCATATATGTGCTAAATTACGATAAATCAATTTTTGTGTCGTATTTTTATCAGATTATCAGCTCGATAACATATTTTGAGACACAAACTTGCCCGAGGACTGAACATTGTCAGGTTTGTGATCTAAGGATGTCGTTCAATACCATAATGATACCCGGCCGTATCTAAGCCGTGTCTAACATAGCCGGATGATAATTTTCCAAATCAAACCAAAGCACAGGCGCAAGTACATAATATCTTAGTAGGTCCTAATAGTAGGTACCTAACTTAGTGTTGTCTTTAACAGTAGGTAGGTAAAGCCAAGGAAATAAATAGTTAAGCAAATTGACAACCAACTCAAATTGTTCGCATATTCAAAACACAACTGTTCTGTAACAGTTGTATGAAATACCCGTAACATGGCAAATTGGCATAAGGTGTCAATTTTGCTTACAATTAATTTTCCCGACTATACCCACGTTGTGGCACCGTATGGAAAATAGTACCTTCCACACATCGGATCTTCGTTATTTGATTGAATAACAGCGACAATAAAGACATTTCGACCGCCCTGACAGTCGACGACCGGCCACTTTGAACTTAAAAATCCCGGTCACGTTCCGAATAGAACACAAGTGCTCGCGATGCGTAGTCTGCGTAGACAACATGTATGTTTTTTAAATAAACATGGAATGTTGGTAATGAAAGGGCCATGAATGGGCATTGTCATTACCTACCGAAACTATTCATTTAACCCCAAATAGTTTATCTACGCTTTCTAGGTAAATTACACCTAATTATGTACCTACAGGCTACGTAGCTTATGTGACTTAATTTAGATATGTAACTGTCTGGCGGTTTTGGGTACCTACTTTTTACGTGGCCTAAGCAAATATCCTGCAGATCTGGTAGCGTCGTGTGACGGGTCGTTGAGCTACAAGATGACTGATGCATGCAGGCGTGTTGTCTGTCGGGACAGGTCAAATCAAAACTGGCTGTTTCTTCAAAAGGCTCTTCCAGACATGGCCCTGTATTGTTAGCTTCACATAAATCGTAATAATGTTTGGAACCTAAAAGAGACCATGACCTCTGAGTTTGTTTTGGCATTTCTTCTCAGAGATCATTCGACTAGGAAATGCCAGCGCCATCTAGTTTTAAAACTTTACCAAAAAAATAACTTCTAAAAGTGTCCTCGAAGATCTAAGTAGGTAGGTACAGAAATAAACATTTAATTTAAATTCAGTATTTATTTACCAAGGTTCACCAACAACTTCTGTATACAATATTATTATAAGCAGATAGGTACCTTTACACACAATTATTAGGTACAAAATAATTATTCTGTGTTTAAGTCCCACGCATTTTCACAAGCTTTTATTCTTCCCACTTCCCGCCTGTTTACCTGTTAAGTATCTATTAGTTGCTACCATGGGCACAAGTAAAAATAAACTCTTTCTCTTTATAAACATCACACAAATATCTACCGGTTACATGCTCTGTGTATCTATACCCACGCTCTGTATTGAATAAGCGTTGTGCAAAGCGGCTTATGTTGTAAGTACCTATTGTGTTCCAAAGTCCTCAATTTTTGTCGTAACCTACAAAATAAAAACACTTACAAATTGTTTTCACGGTTTTTATCTTTATTTATTGTGATAATGGCTACCTATTTACAGTATCTACTCAATGTACCAACGTAGAAAAGGAGTTAGCATTCCTAAAGTTTGAGAATGCTCAATATTAGGTAGGTACTAGCATGACATCACGCCTAAATAGGTATCCCGAAGGATTATATACAACCCTTATTTTACTAAGCTCTTTGACTAGCCGCAATCTAAGCTAAATGTCCCGCTACCTAGTCCAGCATAGCTATTCACAAACACTTGATACGCTTCCGTATCCTATCGAACATTAATCATTGTTATCGTAGGAGTCTTCTAAACGCTATTCACAAGTCCAAAACCCGAAAATTTTGTCAGTTTAAATCAAATAGACGCCCGCTATTCTTCCAACAGCTATTAGCTGTTGAGGGGTGTGTTGGGTGGGGGGGGGGTATCGAAATGTCAGGTTTTCGATACGATAGCCTCAATAGCCTATCGTATGGTTGTGTTGTAAATCAGGGATTCAGGGCTCAGTTCAAAAAAGCTTTTATCATAATTTTAAGATTTACGCTTTATTTTCTTTCTTTTAAGAATGACGCAAAACCACTTCCATTACCACCGAAACTAATAAACACCGAATTTGGCGCCCTTTCAACAACTCGTCAATACGAGTTGTTATAAAAGGGCGCCAAATTATATTACAATCTCAAAAACAAAATCTTAATTATATGACATCCGTGATCAACTGTTGTCTATTGTTCACCCCCAACCATGAACTTATTATATTATAAATCCATGCCCCCGACAAAAACAGAGAGGTGTTTTAAGTTTTTTCTGGTTCCAATTCCAATCGATAAATGCAATCAATCGTCTAGCCGAGAATATCATCCGTTTTAAATGTTGCCAGAATTAAAAATAACATTGTATTTTAGTCGATTCTTGTTGAAGTGTTGATAAATTTTGTCATTTTTTTTTATAAATTTTTGACCCATGTCGGCGAATTTTATCATTTTACTACATTGACCTCAATGTGTTACTATGACTAAATAATAGAAAGCTCCAATATTATTTAAAAATGTGGAATTATTTACTACGATGACAGCTTCTTTCTTGAACGCAGCCAATGTATTGTCAAATATATATTTTTAATCTGTGATTTAAAATTTGCCAGCTGGGCGGTTCCGATATTTATTTTCATAATTTTAAAATCAAAATATATCCCTATAAACAATATTGTAGCCACTAGTAGTTCTTGCCAATAGGAACATAAGCCGTGACATGTAAGTACTATAATATCATTAATTTAATATTAATTACCTGCTTGTCGTTTGAAATCAATACCATTGTACCTAAGGTCCTCAAATTCTTGCGAAAGTAACAAAATGAGTTAGTGCAATAACCTTTCAAATTATAGCTATATTCATGATGCCGTTTGCCCGTAAAGTTACAATTTGCGGAATGTCGAAATGCAAAACTATAAGTAATGAGGCTAGGAGTCTTAGACTACAGGCCCATGTCCAAAAAATGGATGGGTCATATGAACCACCAGGTGACGTATATAGGACGATATAAGAGCATAAAATAATAAAATTCAGCACTATGCCGTCACTTGTAAGCTGTCCAACTAAGTGCTGGTGAGAATTCAAGTGCAGGTAGAGTGAGTACATTTTGTTCATATTATATATTTTTGTACGGCATTTTTACCATCGATAGATCCATGAAAAATAATAAGAAAGCCCGCAGTGCCGTAAAAAAATGGTGCGCCACAAAGTCGGTAAATTTTTTTGATTTTCTTCTGAGGGGGTTGCAACCTTCGATTTTTTCCCCTTGTCGCATGATTTTTGTACGGCGTTGCGGAATAATGGATTAGAAGTTGTATTGAAACAGTATGAACTGATGCCATACAGAATGAAATGACCAAATTTACCCTGGACATTGTCAGAAAATAAAAAAAGATTACCGACTTTGTGGCGCACCATTTTTTACGGCACTGCGCGCTTTCTTATTATTTTTCATGGACCTATCGATGGTAAAAATGCCATACAAAAATATATGACCAAAATGTACTCACTCTACCTGCACTTTTGAATTCTCACCAGCACTCAGTTGAACAGCTTACAAGTGACGGCATAGTGCTGAATCTTATTATTTTATGCTCTTATATTGTCCTATGTCACCTGGTGGTTCATACGACCCATCCATTTTTTGGACATGGGCCTTTAGTCTATCTGAGAAAAAAAACCAACATTAATTATTTTACGTTGTAGTTTTAACTCTATTTTCTTTCAATTTAGCAGTCTGTAAAACATAAGAAAATGTGGTTGTGGTTTCCTGATATGAATTTCTGGATAACACTAACCTACCACTGAATACTCAAACATGACTCAGTTGAGTCTGATGCTGTCTCTGGCACTAAAGGATATTGCGTGGCTTTTGAGTAATATTTTGGCCAAAGTTATTTGATCTTCCCATTAATAGGTTTTAAAAAAACTGTGTTTGATATAATAGTTGTATCAATCCATGTAAGCAAAAGTGTCCCATATAAATTTACTGAGTTTAGTAGGTTTACAACTTTACTCACAACACTGTCTGCAGGACTGCACGAAGGCCACTTGCTGTGTTGGAAGCGTGAGTAATTTGGCAGTACTAAAATCAATAATCTTTATGGATATTCTAAAAAAATCAAATAGACGGGAACCCAACATGCAAGGAAACAAGAAGTACTGATTTGTTTCCCTGACATTGGATGTCTCTCCATTGTTTTTATAATTAAATATAGGAAAACTTCCATAAAATACATTCCAAAACAGCAGAATTGAAGCTATATATACTGCTTAAAAGATCAGATGCCCCAAAAAAATTTACATTGTGAATTCCATAGAGGCTCTTAAGTTACAATGCAAGTGCTTTTTAACTAGAAAACAAAAGAAGTCTAATTTATAAAAATTGAATTGTAAAGGGTTAATAATAAATCAATCAACCTGCAGGGCAGCATGTAATGAGCTGTCAGGCAGTAGCGACCCCACGGACCCTATCTCCCGGGAGAAGTCTTGTTCCTTACCTTTGGCTTGCCTTTATTGGCCAGCTGGAGTGAAAAATGACGAGGAACAGAGCTCCCACCTCATTCTTGCGTTTATTGGCCGGCTTGAGTGGAGATTCACAAGAGCAAACATGCTCGAAGGAAGGAAGTATTCCAGTAAGATGCTAGTAGGGATCTTGACCGTACTTTGAGATTGTCCTGATAGCCGTGGAATACCTGTCCACTCCTCATAAGCACCTCAGGACATGTTGCCCCTTGTCACTACGTCACTATGTGCTAGCGACACACAATAATGCACTCAATATTGGGCTCCCGGAAACGGCTCCAGGAGCCCATTATGGAGTGTGCAAGTCACCCCCTGCCATTTTATCCGTGTATATATAAAATATTGATCAGGCAGGGGTCATAGTTCTTCCATAGTTCTCGGTAACCAGTCCATTTCAGCCACCCAAACCCATAGTCCAACTATTTATATTTCCATGTCCTGCAATAGTACTACACCAACCGACGATTATCCTTGGGTGCACTTGCATAGTGCATACAGGGATAATCGTCGGTTGGTGCCACATTTCATTAAAATTTCCTAAGGGGCCACTGCGAGTTGGCTTCGGCCCCTCGTACGTCTTCCAAAGGACTGGGGCCCCATGGTCCCGAGGTATGAGAGGGTAAAATCAACATATCGCACGCTGAGAACGAAAGTGACCGATTTCAAAATTTTGGTTGAATGAGTTAAGTAATAACTCATTCAACCAAAATTTTGAAATCGGTCACTTTCGTTCTCAGCGTGCGATGTAGACTAAAACATTTAATGTAAAGTTACATAAGAAGACACCCTCTCCAATGAGTTTTTATGCTTACGATTTGATTTTAACAGTAACTGACCAGCTCATACCTTTGTAAACCACTTTTTGGAAAACCGATGCAAGTTTTTCTATATTAAGTTTTTACTGTAGGAAGTTAGGAACATACTAACAATAACAATTTTTTTAATTATTTTACCTGTTGTTATAGAATGAACGCTTTACTTTAGGCCATGAAAAGTAATCGATAAATCATTGTGGATTGAATTTTAACTTATTTTTTACATTTTCATTGTAATAAAATAAAACAAAATTGAGTTGTTAAAGATTTTTAAATAATTTGTGCCATAACTAAAATATATTTTTTTAAATTATTATTTTCGAAATACATTAAATACACAACTAGGAATAGTATCTGCTGCTGCTACAAAGTTATATATCATCAAACCAACTGGTTTTTTTTTTCATTCTTTTATAAATTCTATGAACTCAATTATTTTCAAGTAAAATGAAATTATAGCACTTCACATTTATTATTTCATTCTTACTTTCACCACATAAACAAGTGAAAATATACAAAGTAACTGATATTGAATAATTAAGAAACTAAAAACTCTGCAGCAGGTAGGTGTCCATTAACCAGTCCAATATTATGAATCACAAAATTACCATTACTTATTATACTATTTTGTATTAAAAAAAAAAACTAATAAACCTATTTTCGTCAGTATGATAATTTATGAAAACTACATAATATAAAACAAAGTCCCCCCGCGTAGGAAGGTTTAGGTGTAATTCATAAAGGGTTTGTGTAAATTGGCTGAAATATGACGATGATTGTTGAAAATGTCGGAAAAAATCAAAAATCATGCCGACTGGGAGCTTTGCTGGCGTGCCGCGTAAACCAATACCTAGTTATAAATGGGATATTTTCCGACATCCACGCGTGACGCGGGTGAAGTCTAGTGAGGAATAAAGTTAAAGTTTGTCAAAAAAAACTGCACTGCATTGCACAGCGAATGTGTTGATTACTATAGTAAAATTATATCATTAGAATAAGTTACGAGTTTTTGGCTTGAAGCTTGTGCTGAACTATTCTCATTTATAATAAGCATCTTAGAATCCTCCAATACTGTACCTTTTCCTTTTTTTAGAGTGCTTTGCGTGCTTTTGTAAATGTTTTTTTTTATTTTTATGCGTTTTTTGGAAGAATTTATTTAAGTAATTCCTGCACTTCTTGTAAGAATCATCTTAGTGAAATAAACTACACCTAATACATCTTATCTTAACTTTAAGAAAAGAAATTATAAACTTAGAAAGAATTTATGATCCATACAAAGCAGATCTTCGGCTTAAGTTCAAGGGGAATTCGAGACTCAGGTGGTTCCCGTGACCTGCCGCCATTTCGCATAAGTTTAATTTTGTGCAAATAACTATAATTCTAATGTGAAAAAAAAAATTGTTTGTATTCATGCTTTAGTATGAGTTAATTTCATTTGCGACACCTGTTTAATACGCTTTGCGCTGTAGAGTTGCAACATTGATGTATTGCGACGTGGTGTAGTGCGCCCGCGTCAGCTCTTCGTTTTGCCCTGTGTACAGTCACCTGTGGTTGCGTGAGTACAAGTAACATTAGCAACTTGCAATACATGCCGTCAGAGAAACACTCTGAGGATTGTCGGTACTGATGCACTAAGCATTTAAATTGGATTATGTATGATTGTGTGTCGAGAGACTCCGCTTCGCGAAACGGGATAAGGGGAGTTAACACTCGCTCGACTCTAGTGTAGATTATTATTCCAGCGTCGCAATCGAGACCTAAACTATCACGTATCGAATGTCCTTATCCAATACTATCACTACAATGTTATTGCGTTCATGTACGTGCGTTATGTGACACGATAAGAGCATTTTTCCATTTGAAAGTACTTTTAAAATGATCTACAAGCGACTTGTGCAAACGTTTTAAATCAAGAAACACAACGTGTACATAAAAATTTGCTACATATACATTATAGAAGGTGTTCAGTAACCCATAACGGGTATATTGCCATCAGCGATTGCCGTCGCTTTAAATTGACAAGCGTGCCACAGCTATGCTATGAGTCACGGTTGCCTACCCACGTGGCGTGGTCGCCCTCGCCACTTCACGACTAGTTGTTTTTTGTTTGTGTTTTAAACTAGGAAATATCCACAGTATGTTCGGCCGTTCTATTCATTAAGGTTTTGTGCGGCCTGAATAGAAGTATTGGGGCTTATTCGTAAAGTAAGAACAGTAAAGCACTTTATATGGATGTAACATCGCTGAGCCCTTCAATTAGGCTGAACGATATGAACGGTGGTGGTCTATTCGGTCTTGACGCAGAACGTCACTTTCGCAAAATGTCATCGTGAAAAATTTTATCACTTTCGCATAATGTCTCTTTCGCAAAACGTCATTTTCGCAGAATGTCATTCAAGCCATTTTTTCTCAGGAGAGTTCTAATACTAATTTGACTGATGATTATTTGTACATTTAAAAAAAAATTACTTACCCGATTGTAGTATTAGGTCTCTCCTGAGAAAAAAATGGCTGCGAAAATGACGTTTTGCAAAAGTAACGTTATGCGAAAGTGACGTTCTGCGTCAAGACCGTCTACTCTATCACTTCTGACCTAAGTTAATTCATGGGAGAATTAACTCTAGGATGCATTTGATTACCCACTGAATTGCTAATACAGTTACCCATTTTGAAAAAAAATTTAAAAACATAATGACCCCTTTTCATCATTATTGACAGCCTTTGTTCGACCCACTGCTTAGTATAGCCTATTATTTTAGTTTAATTATAGGTTTTCCGTACGCAAAATTCTCGCATTGACGTGGAACCACGGACACCAGCCCATATTACCTATTACCTAAGGTCTTACAGATGCATAACAATGGCGTAGCTCGTGGTATGATTCCAGGAATCAAAACTCTAACCAGCTAGCGACAGTTAATTCAAAATCAAACACCTTATTGGTAATCGAAGCTTCCTCTAGAACTCAAGCTCCAAGTGAATGAAACTTCGAGAACTCATTCTACGAGACATATAGAAGTAGAACCAATAAGAAGTCGGTTAAAAAGAGCGTTGATCAAATCCTGTAAATAGACGAAAACTACTTAACTTATTATTTTTTATCTTTTTTCTTTCTGCTACTGCGATGTTTTCTGTTCTTAGATAAGTATTATGCTATGTTTGCTTGCTGCTAAATATTAAATTTCGACGAATGTACATTTTAAATGGTCGGCAATTAGAGATGAGGTATAAAGGGTTACCTTAGCCGTTGTAACTGCAGAAAAACTTTATTAAAGAGCATCTCTCATTTTCGAGATAGATGCTGATGACAATGGCGTGCATTGTATATAGGCATATAAGCAGTGCCTACCTCGATATATCAACATAAGCCTGTCAATTACATTTTAGTGTGTGTGCCCCACAATTGACAACATTTCAAACCTGACACGACCTTAAAACAAAAATACTATTTCTTTATTTTCGTATTCTGAGTTCAAATATATTTTTATTTTATTTTTTTATTTCTAAATTTCTGAGAAAAAAAAATAAAAATCAAAAAACATGTGATGACGTCACATAAACGGCGGAATGAGGTAGTTACCTTTGCGCATTCCAGTGTCTTTGATTGAAAACATTATATCAAACACGACATGTCAATGTCACCTAAGAAGTGTAACTAGAAAACAACTATAAAACTGAATTGAATTCAACAATATTTTTTCCTATCAACTCGACACGCTGCTTACTGTTAATATTATCAATTTTTGATTGATATTTCGCCAATAAAACCTTTTTAAGAAAAAAAAACCGACTTCCAAAAAAACACTACAAAGTGAAAAATAACTTTATTTCGGAAGTCGGTGTCTTTGGATCTGTATTTTAGTTTTTTGCCACCGACTTCCGAAATAAAGTTATTTTTCACTTTGTAGTGTTTTTTTGGAAGTCGGTTTTTTTTTCTTAAAAAGGTTTTATTTCACGCTTTTTAGTGGGTCTGCTTATAATTTATCTAAGTTACAATAGCCTAGTGATTATCGCCTTTTACAAACAAAATATTGCTTTTCCCGATGCAGGGAAGTTAATTGTTGAGGAGTTCTCCAGGTCCACCATCAGCTCCATATCACCATTCACATTGTGACGAGCATAAATTGCTTAGCAACCATATTAAAGTAATCGAATCGCAACCCGTGAAATACTTAGATATTATTGAGTACTTCCGATGGCCATCTGTGGTCTTCATCATCAGTTCCACTTCACCAAATAGTGCTTTCCGAGAGCAAATGCACGAGTTACTATAAAAAATACCCAAATCGCTATAGGTGTGCCTATAATATTTGAAGAGTTCCTTCGATTTCTCCAGGATCCCATCATCAAATCTTGACCTGATGCTTTTAGACTAGATGCTGATAATCTTGGCTGCAGCATCAGGCCAGACTTATGTCAACATTACATTGAACTTAAAATTTAGTCCTGTTTAAAATGAGCCCAAACACGACTACGGTGCTGTAATTTCAAGGTTGGTACTTTTTCTGATACTCCTGGCTTCAGCATCAGGTCTTTATGTACTTCGGTGTTCCTCATTAACAGTACGTTTATCCACACATCGAGCCCTTTTCAATGAGCCTAAACACGATATATCTGCTGTTAGTTGTCGAGGAGTTAGGTACTCTGCAGACTATCCTGACTGCAGCATCAGATCATGACTTGATGATCATGAGACCAAATGTGGCAAATGCCCTATCAAACATCAAAACAATTTACTAAAACAGTCCTTTCCTGTTCGAGTAACTTCTTACTGTTAAGGAGTTGTACCTTCCATCATCAGCCCAGCTACCTGAGATGGTGACAACCATACGCAAATACACAAGATACTTCATAAAACATGCGAAAAACAATAAGTGAGCCTATAAAATTTGAGGGTTGCCCTCGATTTCTCTAAGATCCCATCATCAGATATTGAAATGGTGACAATGGGACCACACGGGAAGCACCAGCTTTCAAATAAAAAAAGAATCATGAAAATCGGTTCACCCAGTCGCAAGTTATGAGGTAACAAACATAAAAAAAATAAAAAAAAAAAATAAAAAAAAATACAGTCGAATTGATAACCTCCTCCTTTTTTTGAAGTCGGTTAAAAATGGATCCCAATGAAAAATATACGCCAATGACGGAACCAAAACGACTGAGACAAGTGACATCTAACAGTTTTTTTGACGGGTCACAATAAAGCAAAGGTAATATCGCCATTCTACCGTCATCTGGCACTTACGTCTTTTTAGAATACACCGAATTTCAAAGTTAAAATTATGAATGAAAAGTACATAATTTCGAAAAACGAAAAAATATGGGTGCCCTAGATTTGAATTTACTTTTATATAACGTAATAATACATGCAGGTTAAAAATATGAAATGTTGTCAATTAAGAAACTCACTAAATTATCATACCTAACAAAAAACAAAATCTTCATACAAACACGCGCGGCAGTAGGCAGTCGCCGGACGGCCTACTCGGCTCCCGTACTATTCGCACATTGTCATTGGTCTTTACTCGTTCAAGTTAATACGACAAAAAACTTTTTAAGAAAAAAAAAACCGACTTCCAAAAAAACACTACAAAGTGAAAAATAACTTTATTTCGGAAGTCGGTGTCTTTGGATCTGTATTTTAGTTTTTTGCCACCGACTTCCGAAATAAAGTTATTTTTCACTTTGTAGTGTTTTTTTGGAAGTCGGTTTTTTTTTTTCTTAAAAAGTTTTTATTTCACGCTTTTTAGTGGGTCTGCTTATAATTTATCTAAGTTACAATAGCCTAGTGATTATCGCCTTTTACAAACAAAATATTGCTTTTCCCGATGCAGGGAAGTTAATTGTTGAGGAGTTCTCCAGGTCCACCATCAGCTCCATATCACCATTCATATTGTGACGAGCATAAATTGCTTAGCAACCATATTAAAGTAATCGAATCGCAACCCGTGAAATACTTAGATATTATTGAGTACTTCCGATGGCCATCTGTGGTCTTCATCATCAGTTCCACTTCACCAAATAGTGCTTTCCGAGAGCAAATGCACGAGTTACTATAAAAAATACCCAAATCGCTATAGGTGTGCCTATAATATTTAAAGAGTTCCTTCGATTTCTCCAGGATCCCATCATCAAATCTTGACCTGATGCTTTTAGACTAGATGCTGATAATCCTGGCTGCAGCATCAGGCCAGACTTATGTCAACATTACATTGAACTTAAAATTTAGTCCTGTTTAAAATGAGCCCAAACACGACTACGGTGCTGTAATTTCAAGGTTGGTACTTTTTCTGATGCTCCTGGCTTCAGCATCAGGTCTTCATGTACTTCGGTGTTCCTCATTAACAGTACGTTTATCCACATATCGAGCCCTTTTCAATGAGCCTAAACACGATATATCTGCTGTTAGTTGTCGAGGAGTTAGGTACTCTGCAGACTATCCTGACTGCAGCATCAGATCATGACTTGATGATCATGAGACCAAATGTGGCAAATGCCCTATCAAACATCAAAACAATTTACTAAAACAGTCCTTTCCTGTTCGAGTAACTTCTTACTGTTAAGGAGTTGTACCTTCCATCATCAGCCCAGCTACCTGAGATGGTGACAACCATACGCAAATACACAAGATACTTCATAAAACATGCGAAAAACAATAAGTGAGCCTATAAAATTTGAGGGTTGCCCTCGATTTCTCTAAGATCCCATCATCAGATATTGAAATGGTGACAATGGGACCACACGGGAAGCACCAGCTTTCAAATAAAAAAAGAATTATGAAAATCGGTTCACCCAGTCGCAAGTTATGAGGTAACAAACATAAAAAAAAAAAAAAAAAAAAAAAAAAATACAGTCGAATTGATAACCTCCTCCTTTTTTTGAAGTCGGTTAAAAATTGAAAATACGTACGTGTCACGCGTAATACCATGACGTTCGACCTTCGCAATTTATCACCCTTAAGTAGGCATGCCTACTCAAATAACCACACTTTTTTTTCTGATTAGTGACCGCGTTTACCTAGACTAGACTCGGCCTAGTGCCTACCTACTCTGAAAACCAATGCACGCCACTGGCTGATGATTATGTTTTAACTGCATTCACAGATTTGAAAAATAGTGAATAGAAAATCTCCAATTCTACGTTTTATTTCATGATGCCCATCGATCCCTAAATTGCCACCCTGTACCAGGGTAACCACGTCATAGCCTCCACAGGCTAAGTTCAAATCGATGTGATCGTGTAGTTTTACCTGTACTTACTAAAAATATGCGCATACAATGGATCACTGATAACATCTAATTTCTGTAACAAAATATGGTTACGTCGTCAGAAATTTAAATAAACCTTTGAAATACAAACAATTTTGTTCTGTAACAAAGACTACTTTTTTTTTCAGTTAATGTTCGAGCCAGTTGGAGCCGCGACGTGTTCTTCCCACATATTTAGACATACTACAGGTACTTATAACCATTCATTTATAAGGTAGTTTTCACAAGTATCTTAAAACTTACAATGTATTCGTTTGCAAAAAAAATACAGTTTGTTTTTTAAAGTCTACTTATCGTTGAATCTTGATCCTTATAACATCCAAGTCAAAACGTAAGCTTTAAAAATCAAAGTGAAGTAATAAGATTTAATTTGCTGATTCTTTAATACAATCACTGCACGTATCTTAATGCGGTAAGATAGTTTTCTCTAATGCAAATGGTTAATAAATCTATAGATAAAAAGTGCGTTACACGTCTTTCCAAATGCAAGCACGCTCAGTCTTTAGCATTTTAGTTCTAATTTATATAAACACCTACTTGAAAATTAAACCAAAACTTCACATTCTACGAAACACGCAAAGAACACGACGGCAACAGAAAACAATCAAAATAGGTATGTATGTAATAAAAAAAAACTATCGACTGTGTAACCTTCACAGTATTATTAAAATACTACCTTCCTAGTTATCAATACTTTATATCGAAGCGTATACCGTTTGTTAATAGGTCCGTATAATTGTAACTAAAATTAACTGGTAGGTAATCAAAAAAGTTGTTAATCAAAAATAAGTTCTTCAGCCCTGCCTTAAATCGAGATTACTCAACTTAAGGTCAAATATGTCACGGCGCTAAAGTCATTAAATCATCAGCGCTTAGTCATATTTACTAGCGATGACGTTAGATCTTATACCTAGCTCTATTAATACTATAGAACACTGAAACCTGATTTGTTTGTTTATCGACGAAGCAAACAACGGCGAGACAGCATTAGGCTGCTTCCCTGAGTGCTTTTCACTTCTATAAACACAAAATAGACGAGTATCAAATTGTATTCAGCTACCGAACATAATTATAGGCATAGTAACACAAAAGCTTCAAAACCTCTAAACATCAATAGTATAGTCTGACTTGACTGGCGATGTCAGTATCGTAGCACAAATCGGTCGTGCCTGTGAATAACTTTACCAGAGCAGACTGAGTGGATGCAACTAAGTCATGTTTATTCAGATCGTGAAATACCTGAAAATATTTTCATACGGTGGCTAGAAATAAAAGTTGTAGTCTAGATCTACAGCACGGAAATAATTTTTGCATGTTTGTACCTACTAGAGTAAAGTGTTCGATTTAGGGATGTAAAGCTAAATTGCGTAAGCCACTACTCCATAAATGGATACTTATTGACTCAAATACCGACACACATAAATATACATACATTTACTATTAATGTAACCACTCAATCTTCATCATTAAAACGGAAGTTATTAAGTTCTTTTATACACACATACATACACTTCAGCTGGTGTGAGGTAAAAAGCATGTATTGTCTACCATTGAGCATACGTATTATATCATAAGTATTGAAGAGATTCATCGTTTAATAATAGAAGCAGTAAAAATGTATCTGCTATACCTACTCTAGTCTTACTTGCTATTCACTCACTGTCACGGATAGAGGTCGAAGCTAGAATTATAGTATCCCTATTTCTGTACTGCGATTTCGATTTTGAGTTTACGCGGGTGTAGTATTATTTGTTAACTTGACAGCAGCATACGGCACCCTAAGATTATTTTATTTGATATGGATCGTTACCAACTTGACAGGGGATTCAAGGTTCAGGTTGATTTCTTGGAGAATGGCACAGTAATGGACGATTTCAAGTAAATTTTATTGAAGATAAGAGTAGCGAGCTCAAGAAAGATAATGGTCTGCCTCAGGATAGTATGCTGGGTCCACTTTTGTTCAATTGCATACATACCAATGGCCAAAAATTCACTTAAATGGCTAGTACAATAGTCTAATATACTTCAGGATTTATTATTGTTTTAGTTCATTTATCAGGGATTATTTCAGTTTCGTGTGTGTAGATTTATAGGCTTACAAAAATACTGCTTTGAGGTTCTTTCTGTGGTTCTTGCTGGCTCATTGAAGTAAAGTCCCATATTCGGCCACAACTAAATCACAACAGAGGAACAAAGCCTGGAAAAAAGGAGTTAACCTTTTGAACGCCATTGTCACATATATGTGACAAACGAAACCTTACCCTGAACGCCAACGTCACAAATATATGACAAAATACACGTCGCACGGGTCGCGCCATATTATGAAATAAACAATTTAATCATTACTTTTGTGTGTTTTTATTTATATAATTTAATAGTTTAAGCTTCCGTCTATATTGTATTGCATGAAAATAATATAAATAAACCACCAATATCGAGAAATTTGTTGTTTTAAGTGTGTGTGTGTTGTTTTGTTAAAGTGGCCTGGCGTCAGGGGTACGGCGATACGTTTATACTCTGGCGTTCAAAAGGTTAAACTACTAGTATGACTTCTGGAAATATGTGTCACTGCTAGATTGTGGTCATCTTGGATGTTCTAATTACTTATTTAATTATACATTAACTAATAAAGTTTTTGTTGCACATCATACGATATGATCTCTTTTTATTAACAACCTAGTGCATTTAAATATCAAACACAATCTCTGTTTCGCGCTATCGCTTTTTCCGTGCCAGTGAGGCTATTCAATATTCAGTCGATATCTAGCCGATAGGATTGTGTTTCAGCACAATCAAAACATTTATTTTTCATCTGCTATAAATTTCCCTAGCGCCTACTTGTATTGTATTTCGCAAAATTTTTTCGTAAATGTGTCTTGTCACGTGTGCTATACTGTTTGCTTGGACGTAGTGTCTAGTAGTCCGTCTGTTAAACCGTTTCGTCTCGATCCAGTTCCAGCGCAGGCTAGCGTATAATATCACCGAGTGCGTAACATGAATTTGAGCTCACTCGGTGTTCTGATTTCAGTTTTACGATTATTCGATGTGTGATTGAATGGTGACGCCCACTTGTGTATTCTAATATTCAACAATAGTAGATAAGGTGAGTGACTCTGAGCAGTGTGAACTTGTGCATTTTACGATTTCTTTTCCATACCATAAGATCCGAACATGTATTAGAGTACCGAATTAGAACTAAGTTACTCTAAGAAACAAGTCAATATAGTACAGCATGAAAAATAGCACCTAAACCTGCCTAATTTTCCTAATACAATGTTTTAAACAAAAATGTATCGGCAGTAATTCTGCGTGAGTCCGTTTAGCGCGCATCTAACTCGCGGCTCGCGGCATGTTATTCTATTATGATGTGAAGAACGCGAGCGGCCTTCATGCTTAGTGGGCGGATGACCGCGGAGCGCGCGGATCACTGCGACTTTCACCTACCTACTGCTGGCTGGTTTCATCAAAACAAAACTTTAAAACATTACGACTCCGCCGGTCATTCGTACGTTATTATTTATTTTAACGCGTTGTAGCCATTTCTGAAAGGCGAACAGTTACTAGTGCATCTTGCGTGACGCAGTGTTGTGAACGCAGATAGATTAGAATTTTCTTTTAATCATATTTCATCCATTAACAGTTTGTGCATGTGTGGTGGAGCTGCGGCTGGCTTTTGTACAAACGTTTTGTAAAAGGGTTGCTTACATATTTTATACTAAGCTCTTTAGCCCTGTTTAGTGTTCTATCATAAAAACATCCTATCATACAGGAGGTTGACATTTGAATTATTAAACATACATACTCAGACCATCATGATTTTAAATAAAAAGATTAGTCATTTATGATGTAATTGCCTACACATCAGGTAAAAATGTGGTGATTGCTATTCAAAATTTATGTATTAGCTTAGCACGAACGGTATACCTAATTGGTTTTCCGTCTATCAGAATAAAATCTTCTTAAATAATAATTTTGCAACAAACCGTACCGGGTACGTAGTTTTTGTTGTTCGTGCTTCATATGAAGGCGTGTGGCCCTTCGGTTGAGTGTGTGGAGCTGATGGCGTGACCGCGCGTGTCTGGTGCAGAGAGGAGCGCGCAGTGAGCAGGGGCGAAGGGCGAGGAGAGGGCTCTATATGGCAAAGAGTCACCATGAAGGTGGATGCCGACGCCAGAGAAGCGCCCGCCGCACCGCCCGCTGCTCCCGGAACGCCGATCGCTAGTAATACAGAATCACCTGTATCATCTCTGGACGGTTTGTTGGTTTAACACTAACATTCACTATGAGCACTGTAAATATTGAGCTTGCATTCTATCACACCAACGACATCTTGAATTCATTTCTTTTGTCACAACACTAACATGGCTGACGCTGCTTGAGTACTAATTTATTAACACCACCGCTTTTTTAAGTTAAGTATTTTGTAGTACTAGATGTAGTTCAATGATAGACATAGTGGCGACGGACTTGGACTAGAGAAGAAAAAGAATACATCACTATGTGTTTTATTTTATAAAATACGATAGAAATTAAAAGTGTTAAAATATTCGTCCAAGGTAAACTGCAAACAGCTATATTTTTTGTTACATATTGGTTAACAATCATACGTAGGCATACAAAAAGTTGTTTTGTTATAACAGTTATTTAGGTACTTACAACAGACAGCAGCTAGCAGGTCTGATTGTTACAAACGTTTGGCATGGCTCTCAAGAGACTTTTTCAGACAATAACCTGCTTGGTGGTCTGGACTTAAAAAGCGACGTTGATCTCTTTTTTTACCGACTTCAAAAAAAGGGAGGTTATCAATTCGACACGTATGTATGTAATATTATTGGAACTGCATTATATCCACATATGGCAATCTATTAGGGCTTCCAAACAAATATACAAAATTTTATAGATGTATGTATGTATGTATATTTGTCCACGCATTTCTCCGCAACTAATAATCGGATCGTGACCATTTTTTTATTGGCTTACTTTTACTTCAACTTAGGGAACAGTGCAAGTTTCATCAAAATCGATTCAGTAATTTTCAAGTTAAGTAATTAAGTAATTTCTACGTTCTTTTAGTAATTAATACGTGTAAGTGTGACGGCCTGGCTTATTGATACGAGCTACGGGTGTAGTGTCAAAGGGAAACGTCTCAAAACCTTGGTCTAATTCTAATGCAATATTTACAACAAAACTATTAAGTACCTACTTATTAAAAACAAATATTCCAGTTTTTACTTAAAACAAAAAATTACGAAATAAAAAAGTAATTTAAAAAATTAAATCTATTTAAAAAATTACTCAAAATTATGAAATAACTTTAATTTCGGAAGTCGGTGGCAAAAAACGAAATCTAAAATACAGATCCCGAGACACCGACTTCCGAAATTAAAGTTTTTTCATAATGTTGAGTTATTTTTGAAGTCGATTTAATTTTTTATTGTCTTACCTTATTCCGACTGACACGAAGTTCTTAATACAAAAATTATAAGTAACCCTCTTTTGGCTTTACCGCAGTCGGGTAAAAATTGACAACTTAGAATCAGTTTTTTTAATTTAGAACTTTATTTTTGTTGGAATAAAGTTCGAAATTCAAAAATAGTTCAAATCTTATTTTGTAAAAAGGCTGCGTGAATATTTTTCAGTGTTTCTTATTCTACTGTGAAGAAACACCGACCTCGTCTATAATTTATGTTTAGACTGAAAATTACAGTGAGCCTGAAATTAACTTCAAGTAAGGTTCCAGATTAGCTTGGGCTTCTCATAAGGCAATAATAAAAAAAAACTTTTGTTAATTTTACCATTTATACGGTCTCATAGAATTACAATTATCGTAATGAATGGAATTGGAATTCGAACTCACAACTTCTTGCTTGTCAATCTGACTCATCGTGGGTTGTAACTTGTACTACCAAAAAAAATGAGTTCATTGGACGCATTTTTAGGGGTTATTTGCAGTAAAAAAAAAAAAAAATACTGCAAATAACCCCAACTATCGCCCTGTTTCGTTTGATCCACGATTTTTTGCCCACCCTGTATTTCAATGCATTTTACTTCCCTGTGTTGTCATGATGCCGTGGACGTCCTCGATAATATCGTCACGTTTGAAATTATAAAAACGCACATTGACAGTAGTGGTTTGAATAAACGAACAATCTACGTTGGTAGACAATTTGATTGGCTTTACATCGCATAAGAAAATGAATGCATACCTACTAAGTTGAAGTAGTTCAGTACGTTTTTATTAGGTACCTAGTTAGTACCTTTTTATGTTAGTAAGTACCTTCTATTGTTAAGAATCCACAATAACTTTTTATTATCTATAATGTAATTACTTTTTATAATATTTCTTATGTAACATACATAATAAGTAATTATTATTTTTGTTATTCTGTTTGTTATTCAACCGTAAGTTTCTCGAGGAGTAATGTTCTTTCAACATTTTGTCCGGAAGCTCTATAATTTATTCCCTTTACGTCGATTCCCGTTACATTTAATTAACCCTCGAGCACGTGATGATCGACCTACATTTATATTCTTGTTATTTGGTCATCTAGATCTAATTTAGTCGTATCATTGGCGTAACTCCAATCGATAATCACCTAACATCTCTAATCTCTGTTCATGAATCTGCCCGATACAAAAGGATAACAATCGTAGTTCCGAAAATATAGGGATAACAAACACTAACCAATATAATTTTCCTCCACGCAGGCAATGTGAACAATTCAGTACCTGTTTACCTGTAAGAAGAATCTAATTATGTCTGTATTTAGCCTGTGATGTTCCCAAGTTCCCACTGTAGGGCAAAGGCTTCGCTCTCTCTTTTCCACACACTTGTGTCCTCAGCTAATGTGGGCTAGTTGTTTCGGTAGGAGTCAAGCTCGTCCCTCCTTGCTCAGCTGCTAATAAGGAGAAAAGCTTGATTTCGTCAGCGGCACAACTGAGCTGATAATCTCTTTTCACTGATAAAGAATTCTTAGTCTGCTCTGCTTTTACCGAATATTGTAAAGCTTCCTTTTTTAAGAGAGCCAGTTTTTTGAGGACAGCAGAAGGCCAATTCTCGTAATTCAAAACGATCAAAATCTAGTCGCTGTCTCATCTCGGCGACAAAACAAATGTCAAAAACTTGTCAAAGTGTAGGGAAATTAGACGTATTTTTGACAGATTGAGACTGAGATCAGACTGTGAACGTTCTTAAAATTACGAGAATGGCCCCTCTGGTCTCCCTGTTTGACTGGAAAGTAAATCATGGTTGATGCTGTCGAAACTTTGCGTAACCGACGTTTACCCGATATCAAAGTGTTTTAAATTCTGTGCACTTTTTAATACGTTGCGCGTTTGTTAATGGAGACAACGCGGCCGGTAGAGGGTGGGTCTGACAACGCGCTCGGTGGAGGGTGGGTTTGACAACGCGGTCGGTGGTGGATGGGTTTCGATCAAATATAGTAGGTACCTATATTTTATCGAAGTGGGGCTAGAATTAATAGTATTTTGGCTAGAATTAATAGTATTTTTGGGCATAGTTTTCACTGTCATTCTAATGTACATTTCAAGGGTGCTGCTGTCTATGGTAACTAATTACTAAATACATTACAAATTAAACGTCGAACAAGCTAAAACGGGTACAGACAAACAATTCTGCGAATCTAACACTAGCCCATCGCATAATATTAGCGTAGTTAGTTCTCCGAGTGAAGCCCTTGAGCACGAGATGTTGCGTGCGGCAGGCTCGTTACAGGTAAACACAAATACGATGAGTTGAAATCGTCAGAATGCGAGTGTGGACTTGCATTCTGAACTCGCACTTGAATCAAGCTAAAGTGGCGGGAACAGTACAGCCAGTAGTTGCGAAGACAAATACGGTGAAAAAATGTATTTTTACATATCGATAGCCTTGTTTGTGTACTGTGCAATATAACTTTCTTATTGTTGTTATTCATCGCTTGAGGATGGTAAAGCAGTTGGGGTTTTCATGATCATAGTTTGGAGATACACATGTATGTTTACTTCATAGTAAGGCTAATTATTCCGTAAGTTTTTTTTTGTGACCATCATTATGGACGTAAGGAATAAATTGTTTTCCTAATGTGCGCAGATTACCGGATACTTGAGCCTACTACTGACACAATTCCGACGCCCGACCGGGCGTTGCTAGCCAAACTGGAGGAGGAAAACAGACGGATCGAGGCGGACGCGAAGTGCCCCTCGTTGACAACTGTTCACAGCCGTAAGAGCTCCGATACTTCACAAGTATCTTTAGCTTCGGGTAAGTTTCTGTTATATCACTATTTGCTACAAAGAACCTACTCTAATCTTCTATACTGGTACCGTACACCCGTACCCAAAACAAAATTCGATAGATACATATAAATCTGTTACAATTGCGCGAAAGTCACTTGCCCGAAAATACATTTCCGCCAATGGACTACCGCGATAGACGACAATGTGATATTTGCCCGAATCTACTTGCGCGAAAGGACAGGTACACAGAAAAGTTGCGGATGAAAGAATCTCATTTCCGATTATTTCATAACCTCATGCCTGCATTCTTTCAAAGGGTTGGGCAGGGTAGGGATGTATACAGTGTATACTTACTGTAAATAATACACCCATAATTCACCAGATATGTTTAAGTTACAGACAGACTGACTTTCGCGCAAGTGTCCTGCTACCCATACTTATAAGTTACTACCTTGTTTTGCCCACATTTTTTTTTCTTTTGCTCATATTGAAGAAACATTATTATGACACTCGGCAGTAGTGTAGCTTCCTATTAGTGAAATATTTTTTGGAATCGAATCAGTACTTCTAGAGATTATCTACAAACAAACAAGCAAACAACTTTACCTGTAGATATATAATATATTTTGCCATGATTGACTGATAGACTAAACCGCCGACAGAATCATAATGATGTAGAGTTCAACATCGAAGCGTAAGTGCTAAAACAGGTTGTTCACAAACAAAGTCGTGAATCACAGCTCGTGTTATTATTTACCTTACTTACATAAGTTGAAGGTATAAATTGCAATAAACACAAAAGTTCCCCAAACTATTTGCAAAATTATAGGTTTTCGGTATAATCTATTGAATTGGACACATTTTTGTGACCTACTTCTTTCCTTAGACAATTAATAAAAACTGTTTTATTCTCACGACTGAGTAATCCGCCAGTTGCGTAAGTAACAGTAAAAGAACTCTTGGCAGTATCTTGTTTAGTTTACTGAACGCGACATAATCTGTGACACCCGTTCTAAAACTAGATTCGTTCAAATGAAGATATTATGTACTAGGTTTACTAATAAAACAATAATTATGTTTCTTATTAAAACATTGGACAATCTAGGAGGTTTTTAAATTAATCTCTGATATTTTTTGGCTGTTCACGTTTAGTTTAAGTATAAAAAAATTATAGCTTTATATCATTCAATCCTAAACTGGTTCGGGGACTAGAATGCGCAACTGTCAGATTGTTATCTCTTATCAGTAAGTAACCAGCGATGATAGCACAGTTATATACTATAACTTATACATCCTCTAAATACAGTGTTTTATAAAAATGAATGATCCAAACAATATATATGATGAAACCAAAACTGTGGTCGAGTTTTACATAAGTTGTGTCCTAGAAAACTTGTCATTAGGTGGGTTATTATTTTAACGTAAGTGTAATGCAAATGTAGCCTAAATATGTGACGCATCGACTAAGTATAGATGTTTGTTTCAAGTTTAACGACTTACTTAAATAAACTGTTTCTTTGTGCAACGACGCTCTAATTTCGCTCAGATTGCTAAAAAAATGCAGAAAGAATCGGGAATAATAAAAATCTACAATAAGGCAGCAATTTTTCACTGTCTATAATAGGTTTCAGTTGTGCGTTTAACAATGTTTAATGTCATGTGAACAATATACACAACGTACAGTCACACATGGTTGGTCCGCTGCAGTTTTGCACCTGATCCTAACATAAACACTAGGAAGCGATTAGAGGTTGGCTTTAACATTCGTGAACTGTTAATTCGTTGTTACCTATTGGTTATTCATCATTCTCCTGCTTTTGTCCTAATTTGAGGTCAGCGCTGTACTCTATCAGCCTATAAACAAAATTTATTGTTTTGATTTGATAGTCCCACGAATTGATGATGATTGACAATCAAGAATAGTGTTAGGCCTTTGTACACACACGTTTTTCTTGCCTTGAAAATCTATGGTTTATTCGCCGTGTGTAGGCATACGGTCGTCAATGTTCTATGGATCACTATGGAAGCTTGTTGACGGGCACGTTTTTTCTACGGCGCAGTTTATACGCCGTACCGTAAAGAAACCGTGCCGTGTACAAAGGGCCTTACGGTCAAATAATTAACTCAATTTCATTTAAATTCGGCGATAAAGTCTCCGTGTCTTTAAAGCGACAGGGATCCTTTAAAAAAAACATCTTTTTAGATGTATTTGTTGAAGGAGTTTCGAGAGTAAGTGAAATATTTGCCTACAGCCACAAGTTCGAGCCATGACGCGGAAGCACGAGTCAGTACCAGCGCCAATGGCGAAGAAGACTTGTGGAGTTTGTGGGGACGCATCGTCAGCAACTGGGAGACCGAGTGGAAGCGTCGCAACCAGTTCGTAAGAGATCTGGTGCGCCAAGGAGTGCCGCATCACTTCAGAGGCATCGTGTGGCAACTCTTGGCTGGGGTCGACACATCTCCTGAGAAGAAGCTCTACGCTTCGTATATAAAAGTTAGTATTGTTGCCATAATATAATATGTAAGTGGATTCATATTGAAAAAGCTAGAAGTTATTTATAAACGTTGCTTAAAGTTGAAAGACGTTTAAACTTCAAAATGTATGGTTAAACAGTCGCTAATCATTACTTAACTTTAAGCGAAGATTATTAATAAACCCCACTATCTCGGACACTATCTATTGTTGCTGATAGCATAAAGTTTTAAGGATAAATCTTTAGATTTTTCATATTAATCTCAGTTTGTAGAAATAAAATACATCTTAAACAAGTAATATTTCATTGAAAATTCTATAATAGATTGGAATTTTACTAGGGGCTAACTTTATTAGGGACTTTTATAATCGCAATGCGTATGACAGTCCCATCATACCCTAAATACATACTACTGCGGATTATATTTGGGCTATGAACCTGAAAAGACTTCGCATCATCACCATTTGGTTTAACCTCCTTGGCCCCAAACAGATCATTTCTACCAGACTCATATCGAACACAGTCCATCAATAAGTCATTCAGTCAATAAATAAGTCAATCAACCAATATTTAAATTTGACATGACAGTCTTCAATAATGTTTGTAATGTCTGTAATTTATATGGTGTACATAATAAAGAGTATTCTATTTTATTCCATAACTCCATGCAGACTAAATTGATTGTTGTAGTTGAAATGCTGATTACCCTTTCAAGAACTGGATTTAAATGCGTGTGTGTTGGATCGTTTAGCTCCCTTCAAAATTGTTGAGCTGAATGGTGCTGATCTATGCGTCATGTTCGTGAACGGGCGCCGTCCGTTGGGGCTGGTCATCACTTAGCTGCCTCGGCTTATTTTAATTGTTTTATTTTTTATTGTTGTTTTGTTACTATTTGCTGTACTCTGGACGCTTTACGTCTTTTTTTACATAGTTCTCACATATAATTATAAATTCAACATTAATGATGTAACTAATATTTTTGTAAAATTATAATTTAAAAGTGTCCATGAAGTTTCTTGCCCGTTCTTCTCCATAGGTACCTACCACGCTTTGAAATGGGCAACTAGCTTCATATTTTCTGACTGACCGACTTCTTGACAGTTCAAAAGTGCCTGTAAATGGTTAAATTGAAATAAATGCTTTGAGTTTGAGTTTTGAGTTATGCAACGCAATCAGTTGTCGATTTCTATTTCCACCATTCATCCTAATGTTTGTTCCAGGCGAAATCTGCATGTGAGAAGGTGATACGTCGTGACATAGCGCGGACATACCCTGAACATGACTTCTTCAAAGAAAAGGATGGTCTTGGACAAGAGTCTCTGTTTAACGTGATGAAAGCTTATTCATTACATGATCGCGAAGTAGGTTACTGTCAAGGCTCTGGGTTCATCGTCGGCTTATTACTTATGCAGGTCAGTTTTATTCTACACATTTCATAATATACAGAGCTGCTGGGACAACGACGCGCAACCCGTTACCATGGAGTCAGTACATGATTCTGAACCCTCCTACGTCGAAATTCTTCGCAGGTTATTAAAAAAAAATTTGCCGTTCCCTATATTTTGACCGCGTACGTGCACTTTTCTATGACACAGTAGATTTTTTTTAAACCGACGAAAAGTTCATCATCATTTGTGCTGAATTTATGGTAACGGATTGCGCGTCGAACCCTGCCTCCCTGTATACAGCGTACGAGCATTCATGTTTCATATTGAGCATTAGGAAGAGACTGTCGCATAATATGAAAGAGGACGTATCACCGCGCTGGTAGCGTCTAGAGACAGCAGTACTAGGAGCTCACAACTTCTATCACATACCGCATTCAAAGCCGTCAGTTTCTTAACGTAATTAGTGTAACGTAGTGCGCGTGGGCTGTGTAGCAAGTGTTGACAATGCAGCCTCTACCTCTCCGGTGTCTCTGCCGAAACTGCCCCATTGGTATCGTGGTCGCAAGCGCAACTGCTGAGAGTGGGGTCCTGGGTTCGATTCCCAGGTCGAGCAGTGTTATTGGGGTTTTTCCATTAGGAATTTCTTAACAGCACGGAGCTTGGAAGTTGGCGGTGAGTTACCCCCGTGCCTCGGAAAGCACGTTAAGCCGGTCCTGTGCCTGTTCTCTCTCCGGTCGTGTCGGATTGCCGTCCCATCGGACAATGAGAGTGAGGGAAGAGACAGTGTACCTGTGTCTGCGCACACACGCGTGCACTATAATATTTCCCGCGTCGGAGGCTAGTCTCTGTTGAGATTAGCCGCCATGGCCGAAATACGGTCTGGAGGAATAGTCCTCCAGACCGTATTTCGGCCATGGCGAAACGTCGCCGTCGGCGAAACGTGGCTCATACGTCTATACGTATGTGTCACTCATACGTATAGACGTATGAGTGACACATCTCCTAAAACTCGACGTGCCTTATTTCCGGCGCAATCCGTGATTAGGTAAGGTGAGCAAAAATTCATGACTTTTGTAGATCCCAGTGCAGGACAAAGGCATTTGTCTTTAAGTGGGAAAGTAGGTACCTATAGCAATTACAATACATGTATATTTCCCAAAACAAATATTGAAAATATTGATATTATCAATGCGATAACAATGCAGATACAGTTTCCAACGCCGCTGTACGCTAGAACCAGATGGTAATTTTTCAACACAAAAAAACTTCAAAATCTGCTATCGAAATGTGTGTGCGTGAGGTTTTAAAACTGTCAGCTTAATAGTAATTTGAATGTATTTTTATTTTAAGGGAAGGTTCACATCTGACGGAAAATGCGCTCGACGCACTAACGTATCATCGGTTGAGTGTGAACGGTCAAGTGTTTTTCTATAGATTTGTCGGTTCTGGCGTTACGCGACCGATAATACGCGACGCATGTTCCGTCAGATATGAACCTTCCCTAAATCGGTCTGTATGGATCAATTAGCTATCCGCAGTAAATTAATTTTATTTATAAGCATTGATTTATTGGTGGCTGGGGTCGACTGGATGCGGAAGGCGGAGGAAAGGGTGCTGTGGCGCAGTCTGGGAGAGGCCTATGTCCAGCAGTGGACTGCGATAGGCTGAGTTGATTGATTGATAAGCATTCTTACTTAAAACTATACTAGGTACTGTGGGAATCGGAACGCACCCAGAGGTATGAAAGAGAAAGTGTAGAAAGAGGGAGAGAGAGTGAACGGAAGGAAAAGGATGAATAAAGGGGGAGGCGGGGAACGCCATTACGTTTGTAAGACGAAAGACGGTTTGGTGCTACCTAAAATAAAGTAAAGGAAGTTTAATTACTACGGAAGACTTTATTTTCTTCACCCATTCTAACCCACAGTACTTGTCACATGCTTCTAATTTTATACGTTTATAAAAACTAATTAATTAAAAACAAAAATTCATATATTTTCCAAACAGATGCCGGAAGAAGAAGCTTTTGCAGTATTAGTAAAGATAATGCAACAGCATCGCATGCGCGACATGTTCAAACCGAGCATGGCGGAGCTGGGCCTCTGCATGTTTCAGTTGGAAAACCTTGTCCAAGAGCTGTTACCCGACTTGCACGTGCATTTCCAATCACAGGTACGTTTACCACACAATAGCTAATGCTGGCGCTTCACTTGGCGTAATTTGTTAATACAAAACAACTCTTATCACAATGAGTATACAGTATATTTTGTATTACCCAAGTAACGCGAACATTTGGACAAATACGCCAAGTGCTATATAAAGTACACAACAAAGAGTAAACCTTGAAACTGACTGATGGATAGGTTGAATGGAATACAATCGTACACTTTTTGTCACTAAACACGCTAACCACGTATCCGTGTTTTACCGCGGCCACATTTCAATGGTCAGATGTAGGGCAAAAACCACAAACTGACAATACATTTTGATGGACGGATATTATTTCTGTGACAGCAAAGCCACAGACATATTACCACAGATATAGATACACCTAGATAACGCAAGAGCACCAACTTCGCGTGCCAAAAATCGCACCAGTTTACGATCGAAAATCATAAGCCGCCATTTTCGCGCTCAGTCCTGCGTACTGCTGCACGGTGTGTTAGAAAGCCCGATTTTGTTGCATGCCCTTTTTATTACAGAAATCGATAGTATTTATCATTTTAAGCACTACAGTCAAAGTCCGGCATCGATACGACTTGTAGATGTTTTTTAAAAAAATCTCAAAGTTGCTGTATAACCGGGTCATGAAAATAATAAAAAAAAATATATAAAAAAACCAGCCTACATATTTAAATTTCCATTATAATTACTAATCAAACTTATAATACCTAACTATTTGACAAGTTTTCGTGTCTGTATTGCAAATAGATTGCGAAATATTAATATTTTTGTGTTTTTTACTTTTTATTTAATTTCTTGGCAATAATACGGTATTAGATGGAGATATTTGACCAGACGATTGTCAACATGTATGTCTATCGACATTATTAAAACCACAATCTAATTCATCGTTATTTAGAAGTTATAAGTTTGATTAGTAATTATAATGAAAATTTAAATATGTAGGATGGTTTTTTTTATATAATTTTTTTTATTATTTTCATGACCCGGTTATACAGCAACTTTGAGATTTTTTTAAAAAACATCTACAAGTCGTATCGATGCCGGACTTTGACTGTAGTGCTTAAAATGATAAATACTATCGATTTCTGTAATAAAAAGGGCATGCAACAAAATCGGGCTTTCTAACACACCGTGTGCTGGCTGGGTGAGCGCGAGCGAGAGAGCGTGAGCTTGTGACGTCATATTAGGTAGTCAAAAAGCACGCTTAGTTTTCATACAGTTCGTGATACTTGCGTTATCTAGGTGTATCTATATCTGTGCATATTACTGTGTCGTGTTGTGTCGTGACTCGGTATACACCAATCATACGATCTGTGCATATTAAATTTTCGTATCCTGAGTTCAAATATATTTTTATTTTATTTTTTTATTTCTAAATTTCTGAGAAAAATAATTAAAATCAAAAACATGTGATGACGTCACATAAATGGCCGAATGAGGTAGTTACCTTTGCGCATTCCAATGTCTGATTGAAAACATTACATCAAACAAGACATGTCAATCTCACCTATGAAGTGTAACTAGAAATCAACTAAAATACTAAATTGAATTCAACAATATTTTTTCCTATCAACTCGACACGCTGCTTAATGTTAATATTATCAATTTTTGATTGATATTTCGCCAATAAAACGGATCCTAATGAAAAATATACGCCAATGAAGGAACCAAAACAACGACTGAAACAAGTGACATCACTGACATCTAACAGTTTTTTTGACGGGTCACAGTAAAGCAAAGGTAATATCGCCATTCTACCGTAAGCCAGTCGTCATCTGGCGCTTACGTCTTTTTAGAATACACCGAATTTCAAAGTAGAAATTATTAATGAAAAGTACATAATTTCGAAAAACGGAAAAATATGGGTGCCCTAGATTTGAATTTACTTTTATATAACGTAATAATACATGCAGGTTAAAAATATGAAATGTTGTCAATTACCGTATATACTTTCATATGCATTTACTAAAAAGCCGTTATTTTGACATTACAAACAAACTCTTCACTTTTATTTATTTGTATAGATGATTGATGAAATTGTTAATGAATGATGATTATTTACAGAGTTTCAACACCTCCCTGTACGCTAGTAGTTGGTTCCTCACCCTATTCACCACAACACTAACGTTGCCGCTTGCTTGCCGAATCATGGACGTATTCTTGTCTGAAGGAATTGAAATAGTATTCAAGGTAGCCCTCGCCTTGCTGACAGTGGGCAAGAATGATCTGCTTTCACTGGATATGGAAAGTATATTGAAGGTGAGTGAAATAAAAAAAATAAAGCAAGAAATAACATAAAGCAGGTCTAATTTTTATAAATCTCTCCGTGTAAACTTGGGTGAAGTGAGCTTTAAGTTGGCTGTCAATGGTGTTAATCCCTAGCATCACATGGAATGACGCCTCACTTCACCTAAGTTAAGTTTTCACTGCGAGGTGAATAGACCGACAGTACAGCCAGTAAACACGAATTTGTATAAAATCGGCTTTGTAGAGCCTCATAAATAATCAATAATCCCGTTTTTAAAACTTAATGCGACATATCCTGTCCAATAGGTTAACCGTTTTTTGACAGCTGCCTTAAAATGTAACTATTCCAGATTACGTAAAAGTTAACTTTAAAGTGCGTAATAAATATATAAACTGCCTTATCTTTATTGAATTATCTTATTTATGAATATTACAGACATTATAATACCGTACGTGTATCAGTTTTGACAAAAAATATATAATTGTTATGCGTATTAACCTCTCGTCTGTCGGAACGTAGATTTACGCGAGTCACAATGGCTTTTTAATTGTGTCTGTAATTACGACATTCAATGGGTTAAATTACATTCTATCGTACTAAGTGATGGGATCGAATGTAATCGCTTCAAATAATAATTTTATATTATAGGTAAATCAGTAATATAGAAAAATCTTGCATCCACTCAAATATCAATAAAATATATAAATTACTAGCGGCCCGCCCCAGCTTCTCACGGGTGCAATTTGTTTTTTTTGTAATCTTCGTAATTTTCTGTCATACATACTACGTCCTGGCAACTCCGAACACAACAAAAAAATATTCATCAATTTTGGCGCAGTCATTCGGAAGTTATGCGCGTGCATACATTTCGGCGATTCATTTTTATTTATATAGATTTGTGCCAGGATACGGATTTGCCACCATAAACAAGATGTTAATATTTTATTTCGATTTTAAAACTTTCATAAAATATTACGCATAAAAAACGTTGTGTTTAATATGTAGTAAACCCCATAGTTATGTGTATACATTACAACACAATTGATACGGCAAACTAGTGCATACTTTATTTTTGAGCAGATTTCCGCTATAAAACCTGCAAAATTGAAATGAAAGTACACAAAGCGGCAAATTTATATTGTTTTGTATTTAATAATGATAAACACAGGTATAGAAACTGCACCATTTTTTATTCGACAGCAAAAAATCGATAATTTATACTGCATACAAATTAAAGTGTAAATTATCGTGTAAATTATCGAAATGTGTGCTATGACGTTGTTGAAATCACTAGTTCCATCTGTCAAAAAACTGTTAACCTACTGGACAGAGTTTAACGGTTCTCTGGGTACTGTAAAAATATTGTGAAGTTGGTTTACCTTGAAGTAATATGATTGTTGTAAGTATTAATACGCATAGCTATGTGATCAAGACATCATAAGTTGGTAAGTCGCCCTATAAGTCTAGCTTCCGCCGATTGAACAATGCTATGATAAGATGCCACTCGATCATCGGCTGATTGTTAACTGCCCGTTACTTAATCGAAAAACGGTATCCGGTTGATCAACAGTGTGAAAACTTTCAAATTAAAATAGTCAATCAAACAGCTGTCAGTTTGCCTTGATTGCACCTTTGGTCCGGTGCAGTGAATATGATGTGCACATCACCGCCCTTATCATTTGTTACTATACGCCTTCTATTCTACTGACGAAAATCACCTTAATTTTCCCTATTTACAGTACATACAAAAAGAATTGCCGTCGAAAGCAGAGGCTGATCAAGATATCTTTATGAACCTCGCGTATTCTATCAAAGTCAACCCAAAGAAGATGAAAAAGCTTGAGAAAGAGTACACGGTTATCAAAACTAAGGAGCAAAGTGATATAGCTGTGCTGAGGGTAAGAAAACTTTAAATAGTTTGGGGTTTGTGGACTGTCCGTCTGCGTGGCCTTCTTGAGGCGTGAGCTTATGGAATAACAAACTAATCAAACATTTCATCACCGTAATTCCGCACTGAGTGCGAATATTCATGAATTTTGAAAACTGCAAGAAGGATCGGTAATGAAATGTGAGAAAATGCACGTGATTATTAATTTTTCTTAACAACTGAATGTCTATATTCTTGGAAACATGGTATTTATTGTAGTGCCTGCGTCAGGAAAATCGCCTGTTGAAGCAACGAGTAGAACTGCTCGAAAAGGAGAGCTCGGGATTGGCTGAGAGGCTTGTGAGGGGGCAAGTGGACTTAGCGGAGGGAGAGGAGGAAACTTTTGCGCTCGCCCGTGAGGTGCAGGCTTTGAGGAGGGCTAACGTGGACTCGCAGCAACGGCTGGCCGTCGCTCAGGATGAGATACGTTCCCTTGAAATGACCATCGCTGAGGTGAGTAGCGTGATATTGAACAGTGGAGTCGTGATCAAATCAAATGGATTGTTGATTTTGGGGCAAACAATGTCATCGTTAACGTGAACGCGTTTCTTACCCCTTTGTTAATAAATGCGGAGTAAACCCGAACTTATACCTTAAAAAATTATAGTTTCTGGATGATCAATGTATCACAACATTTGCTAACTTCTCCCTGTTTAAGTATCACCACTATTAACAAATACTACCATTACTTAAATCCATCAATTTCTAGAACAACTCCCGACAGTCATCTCTAGAAGGCATAGAGGGCGGTAGTACACAGAAAGGCGAAGAGTTGGCCCGTTGTCTTCAAAGGGAGTTGGTTCGCGCAAGACTTCACGCGGCCGAACGAGAGGCTGCTGAGAGGGAACTGACAGCCCGCATCGCAGAACTGGAGAACGAAAACAAGAGTCTAAGGAGGCAACGAGTCGATAATAATGTGGCTCATTTGCAGGTAATGTTAATCCATTATATATCGAGACCCTTCCGTGCCTCGGACAGCATGTTAAGCCGTTAGTCCCGGCTGTCATTTGTAGATCATGTCAGTCCTTACGGGTAGTCAGAAGCCCAACAGTCTGACAACCAGTCGGGGTATCGTGTTACGCAGTAGGTAACTGGGCTGTGGAGGTCAGATAGGCAATCGTTCCATGTAAAATACTGGCATTCAGCTACATCCGGTTAGACTGGGAGTCGACGACCCCAGCATAGTTGAGAAAAGAGTAGGCAGATTAATTGATTGGCAGGTAATGTTATGTTTAAAGAATATAGAGAAGTACCCACTACTTCTTATGATGATACAACCAGAAGATTAGCAACTCAATAGTTCGGATCTATCAATGTCCTCATCTATTTGTAAATTGATTTTTTTTATTCTTAAATAGCTAATTAAGGATGTATTGCTCTTGTCTTGATGAACCCCTAACATAACGATGTTTCTTACCTTAGTAACAATAAGACAACAGGCTGTTCCTCTTATAAAATAAATCGAAGTCTTCTTTTTGTACATCACCACTGCTCTCAAACGGTGAAGGAAAACATCGTGAGGAAACCGGCATGTCCTTGAACCAAAAATTCGAAGACGTGACATCTACCAACCCGCATTGGGCCCGCGTGGTGGATTACGGCCCACTCCCTCTCACAGAGGGGAGGCCTGTGTGCCAGCAGTGGGAACATCATAGGTTTATGCTGCTTCTGCACTATAGGTTTGGCAAATGGCGTTCTTTTAAAACTACCCCTTAAAATGTCAAAGTGACCCATCTATTATAGTGTCTGTAAATACTGCTTGCTTTTGTATTTTCGTAATACCGCAAATGTTTTCAGGACGAGCTAATTGCTGTGAAGCTACGCGAGGCTGAAGCTAATTTATCGTTGAAAGATCTGCGGCAACGCGTGACGGAGATATCTGAAGCGTGGCAGCGACATCTACAAGTAAAACACATTTATTATGACATTCATTGCCTATGTTTGGAATTATAATCGGAAAGAAACTTGATGTATTATGTACAGCCGCGTCCATAAGTGCAGATGATCTGATGCAGTGATTTTCTTAGCTCAAATATGGTACTTACGCATGGATTAGGTCACTGATGATACTTATAGATATTCTCATACATGAGTTACCCAATTTGGACGTGAAGTAGAACTGTATTTATGATCGTGACAAATCGAAGTCACTCAGCAAAATTGTTGACATTCGCTGTACCATGTGTTATGGGATATAATGAACACGGAACTTAAAACATACGGCGCAATGGACATTGCTGAATTGCCAAAATAAAAGCAAGGTGGTCGCAAGCGCTACTGCTGAGCATGAGGTGCTGGGTTCGATTCCCGAGTCGGGCAGTGTTATTGAGGGTTATGTTTTTCGTGTGTATGTATGTATATTTCTTTGGCACGCTCTGTAGCCTAAACGGCTTGATAGATTTCAGCTTGAGAGGTGGTTTCAGCTGGAAAACATGGGAAAAATTCACGAAAAAATAATAATAATGTAGATAATTTAGTTTCTCATACATTTAGGCGGTACGAAGTTCGCCGGGTCAGCTAGTTTGATAATAAAACAATATTATTTATCTTATGTATGTGTTCAGGAGCACAGGCAAGACGTGCCAGCAGCGCCAGTACAATCCAACGTGGTGTCCGATATAATGGCGACACCTAAGAAGTTGCTGCGCGCCTGGGAAGGCCGCTCCGCAGACATGCAGAAATTGGAGGAAGAACTCATGACCACTAGGATAAGGGAAGTCGAGGCACTGACTGAGCTTAAGGAGTTAAGACTGAAGGTAATGGTGTTCTAAAGTTTTTTTTATAGCTAGTTATTGGGCCCCCCGTATTATTATGCATCCACTTTTTCTTGTATAGCTGAATCTAGAGGCGCTGGTGTAATGACTTGAAAACGTTCATGATGGATTCAGGAAAGGCAACACAGGGAAGTTTGGAAGGCTATGAGAAAGACGTTTTATCTGCTGTAAAATATTCAAGGGTAACAAAAAAGTGTGCTTGTATGCACCTTTATGCAAACATTCGTCATTACAATCAATCAGCCGAAAGACGTCCACTGCTGGGCATAGGGCTCCCCCAAACATCGGTAACGACCGGCCTTGCTCTTCTCACATCAAGCGAATACCCGCGACATTCACCAGGTGGTTGGTCCACCATATGGGAGCGCCACACTACGCCTACCGGTACGCAGTCGCCACTCCAGACCTTTTCAGTCCGATCGACCATCCATTCTGCGAGCATTGTGCGACGACCACTGCTAATTAAGTTTAGCAATTATTCAGACTGTGTGCCTGATGAGATTTCCCATCGACAACTTCTCAGGAGCCTTAGGGTTTGAGTGGAAAACTGGAAACTCATCTCCTAAAAATGATGATATACCTAACTTTTACTTAAAAGCGATAGTCTGTGACAATTTCAACGTTTCTGACAGCAGAAATGACGAATTTTCATACAAATTTTAATTCCTTATTTACTTCATTATCCTTCAGAGGTTGAATTTTCAATAATCGCTCCTTCATGCTCGATTATAAATAACTCGTGCGCAAAACTTCATGCTTTTAGACCTAGCGGTTTAGGGTGTGCGTCAGTGAGTGAATGAATGAACTTAAAAATTTTTATCAAGGGGATGTCGATCACCTTCTTTAATAAAAACACTATTTCCAGGTAATGGAGCTAGAAACCCAGGTGCAAGTATCGACGAACCAGCTGCGTCGTCAGGACGAGGAAGCTCGTCTTCTTCGCGAGAACCTCGACGCGGCGCTTCAACGCGAGAGGGCGCTGCAAACGCGCCAGAGAGAGTTCCAGCACAAATACGCGGACCTGGAGAGCAAGGTGAGCATAAATGTTGGTAGATACAATCTTTTTTTTACTTAACTTCATGACATGGTGTTCATGGTGCGACTTATTTGTCATAACATTTATGCTTATTTGTTGTTTTTTTGTTTAATGCTTATTAATTGTTATAGCTGGATTTTTTTAACAGTCCTCTTCATAATCTCTCTTTTTTCATGTATATTCGGGCATAACTTCTTTTAAATATCCATAAGTACAAATGCGGTTTGAATGTTTAAAAAACTGTACATACTTGGAAAACTTGAGACTTGAGAGTCGTAACAAGAAATCCTCCAATCCATCTTTGTAAGGTGTTTTACACTCGTTTTTGCGCGCTATGACGTCACATTCCAATTTGACAATCTCATAGGACACATGCTGCCCTATTACTACCGATTGACTGATACAAATATGATCGCATGAATAACTTGTATACACACTTACGAGTAATGATCCTTACCTAGACTTGATCGATCTCACCAAGTATTCCGGCGAAAATGTCCGTACCCGAACATATTGTGTTGTGTTGCGTTCATTTCGTAACGTCATTACATACATTACAAACATTACATAATGATTTTTGTTTCCTTTCCAAAATCATCAATAACCCCTCCATTTTAATGAGTATTTCCTCACCAGGCTAAATATGACTCCATGCAAGCAAACATTCGAAACATGGAGGACGCTCAGAGAATAGCCGAGTTGGAAACTGAAGTGTCTGAATACAAATTAAAGGTGAGTTGACTTGTTTACATTGATAACTGACCCTTCCAACACCCAGTGCGAGTGTGGTGCTTCTGATCATACCATGCCCCACTTGCTAGTGTCCTAAGTGCTCGTTCACCTGTATCTTGGATGACCTAAAGAATGCTACGGATGCTCAAACTATATAAAAAACCGGTCAAGTGCGAGTCGGACTCGCGCACCGAGGGTTCCGTACAAATTTGTAGGCATGTAACTAAAAATTTACAGTTTTCGGATTTTTTCCTTTACTTGTGCTACATGACATTGCCTCCTGCCAAATTTTATTATTCTAGGTCAATGGGAAGTACCCTATAGGTTTTGATTTCCTTGCGAGTGTCAAAATATACGGCATAAACGGAACATAAACACCCGTATATTTTGATTGCGTTCACTTAGAAATTTGGTTTTTCACTGCTTCAAAGAATTGCAGCCCTGAGTATTTGATATTCATTTCGACTTGAGAACTCCACGCGTTCCTGAGAAAAGGGGTCTTGACAGACGGACAACGAAGTGATCTTGTAAGGGTTCTGTTTTTCCTTTTGAGGTACGGAACCTTAAAAAGAAAACAGCGAGGAAGAGTACCATCGACACAAAAAGAATAAGCACATTGCTTTGAAACTTGGAGGAATAAAAGTAGTCCCTCCCTATATTGCCAAATCGCTTGGCAAAAGGGTGTTGATTAGCACACAGCGGGGTAATTGCGTAATACTTCAATCAATGGCAATGCCTTTCATTTTGACAGTTCAGCCATATTCATTGCGTTGTTCAGATGTTTAACAGACGAATTTTTTAAACCTATGAAGCAATGGATTAGGAATTTCTTTCAAAACCTTCGGATTGTGATTGAAAGTGTGTTACCCAATACTCCCAAAGGGGATGATTACTTATATAAGAAATGTTCGTAAAATCGATGGAAATATAGAGAAACTACATGCTTTAAAAGTTTTTGGAAGGGATTATTCCTGTCTTTGTCACGCGGTACGGACAATTTGTGGCGCTAGTATGAAGCTACATCATAGTCATGAGGTCACTTCAATGTAAGTGCCGTCTTTGTCTATACTTAAAAACGTACGTAACGTTTATTTTAAATCTTTTCTAACTTGGAAATTGTTTAAGATTTTACACTTTTATAATATTGTTTGCACTATTTGCAAACAATAATTTCAAAGTCACAAATAAAAAAAAAATCATTAGGGTGCAGAAATCCTTATGGTATCGAAATGAACGCTGTCCCTCTCTCGTCTCCTCAATGTAACTTAATAAGTTTATGTGGCAAACTGTAAAAGAATTCAAAAATATTTTTACAGTTTGACGTCCTATAAAATAGGTTTTAATCTCAATGTTAATAATGTTATGCAGTATGAACATGTCACAATTTCTTCCTCACAAATCTGTAATTACCTAATTACACAATTGTATCATTTCAGAATGAAGTGATGGCAACTGAAGGCGAGCTCCGCAACAACATGGACGGCGACTCGGATAGAGTCCGTGAGTTACAGGAGCAAGTTGCCGAACTGAAGGCTGAGGTACGCATCATACCTACTTGTTCCACTCCACTGTGACATACACACACACACTAGTCAAGTCACACATAAAGTTCGCACTAAAATGACCCACAATTTACGCAAAGATAAATTAGAAATCGAATTTATGGGGGAAGCGCCAGGGTAGCCCGCAAAATGTAGACCAGTGTCAGGTTGTGTGTTGATTAATATATGATTTGCCACCGTAGCAAATAAGCCTTTTTCATGAAATCATGACAGAGCCAACTCATAATCATCATCTGCCTAGCCTTTTCCCTGTGTTGGGGTCGGCTTCCAGTCTAACCGGATGCAGCTGAATACTAGTATTTTACATGGAGCGACTGCCTATCAGACCTCCACAATCCAGTCACTGGGTAACACGATACCCATGGTAAGATTGGTTGTCAGATTTTCGGGCTTCTGACTACCTGTAGCGACTGTCAAAGAACCACGAATGACAGCCGGGACCAACGGTTTAACGTGCTTTCCGGGGCACGGAGGGGGTCTCGGTGTGTAAAGATGGTCACCCATCCACAGACCAACCGCGGCAAGCGTAGCTTAACTTAATCGATCGACCTGTGCGGCTGTTATTATTTAGCCACGGGCCCCTCATACACATTACAGAGGTAACTCATGATAGATAGATGTATTGATGATTCTAATGATTATAATTCTTTAAATACATTAGTTGTTATGATCGTGAATATTTTGACACACATACAACCTGACACTGAGCTACAAATTGCAAAACCTTAAGACCAGGCACTCTAAAATAATTTCTACGCATGAGAGAGAGAGATGAGAGACCGGTTAGACCGCTATGGTGAAAGACGCTAACGTAGCCGTAATAAGGTTGAATACCGCGTGCGCTCTTTGATCGCGGTCGAGCTCGAAACTAAATGTCGTAAGTCTCAATTCTTATTTTGTTTATAACTAAAGTAATAATTGATCTAGAGAAAAAATATCTTGTGGCTGGATAATAAACTATATTTTCTTACTGTTAACATTTATTTTAGACATAAAGGCCAAGCAATCTTGAAAAAAAAAGTAATAATCTTTAAAAAAGACATGATTTTTGAATAAAATATGAATCGAGCGAAAATGTTACAATTACGTAACTGTCTTGTACATGGAAAGAAAAAGATCCAATGAATCATATACTAAAGTTCCATTTTGATTGTATGTGTGACAGTTTCAGAATATTAATGCAAATTAACGTAAAATTTAGGGAGCCTCCTCTTAAGAACATTTGAAATTCGCGGATTGACTTGGCGCATCTATCTTAAAGTAACATAACGCACGTTTCTCAGTAGGAGCCCGGAGTCTGAATTTGGCGCCCAATTGATGGCTATAGCCTCGCCCCCTAATACATGAGACTTGAATATAACTGGCGAAATGTGGGCGTCCAATAGGCACACGTCTGCCGAACCCTTCGGGAATACAGGCGCGATGTTATAACGCGTCTTGACGCTTTGCTTCTCTAACAAATTATAAAATGAAGAATGATGAAACTGTTTTTTGAATTAACTTGAACACGGCTTATTTATACACAGAAATATATTATACAGTATGGAAACCACATATATATGCAATAAATTATATCACATACTTGTTATCGCCTTTTCTGACGATATACAAAATATGAAAGAAATCGGTCGCGAAAAAAAAACCGCTGTGCCCTACATTTATGTTCGCATAACTCGTCAAAATGTAAGGAACAGCTGATTTTTTTCGCGACCGATTTCGATAACAAGTATGTATGTGGTATAATTTATTGCATACTAGCTGTAGCTGACCCGGCGACTTGGTACCGCCATCGAAATCAGTCAATCCGTTCTCGAGATATCATCAAAAAAACCGTTCCATACAAAATTTATGAGAAAAAAAATTTTTTTCGTGAAATTTTCTTATTTTAATAGTTATTCTGCTATTCGGGCGGAGACAAATCCAACAAATCAATGATCAAAAATATCGGTCCAGCCGTTCTTGAGTTATAAATGGCGTAACTAACCCGACATTGTTTTATTTATATAAATAGATATGTGGTTTCCATACTGTATAATAATATTAATTACAAAAAGCACACAATACTAACATGATGATCATGATTATTAATATATCGTTTCATGTCTGAGGAGCGCACAGTGTGGTCGATCACTCGCTATAACAACGCTTCAGTCATTGTAACGGCAACGCCGCTTTGTCTGTGGGAGTCACTTTGTACATTATTGTAAAAATGCGATGGGAATACAACACTGCTATAGATATCTATTGTTCACTGAGTCACCGACATTAAATCCGTACAAGCAGATATACAACACGCAAAACATCTGTTTAATTTGCATAACATTTCTGAACTACAATTTTAATTCACGATGTTTTTAGACTTAATTTGTGAAAGGATAGCTCTAACCAAGAACAATTTCTTACCTAAGACTACTCTTTTATATATTATACACATATTTTACTTTATCAATATTTAATGAACAATGTTTAATAAAAACCTGCAATGATTCTGTGATTGTAGCTTTGTGCACTATAATCGGAAAACGGTTAACCAATTGGAAAGGAATCGTTCACTATGTAAATTGTTAAGAAAATATTCGCCACCATTAATTTTTGGTATTTGAAGCGTACCGCCGCAGCCGACCAAAGTTAAGGTATATATTTATGTATTAGTGATTGTATGTACAATGATGATGCGCTTTTATCAAAATGTCTGATACATTTTGTTTGGCACTGCACAGTTTCCGACACCCATCACCACTCCGGACACTGAGCCCTGGAAATGGCTCGAGTAAGTTCAACTATCAAACACCTTACCGGCTAGTGTGTTAACAGGCTTACTCCATTCTAACAATCTAAACTACTCCTAATGTGTAGGTAGACTTTGTTAAAACAGCGAAACACTTGTCTTGTAAAAACTCTTTTTTCCGTTCGGATGTTTAAAGATAATGTAATATCTATAAGTAGCAGTCGTTGCACAGTTCCATTGTGTCATACAACGTCCGGCCCCGCTCACTTTAATACCAAAATTGAATGCGTTAAATGTTGTTTAAACTTATAGCATGTAAACACGCATAGATTGTCTTATACCCCTGCCTACATAAAATGAATACTATATGTAGGTATACCTATTTTACCTCTAGTTCGTTCCTAGTAGTTAGTATCGTAGATTTGTAAATAATCAATAATTATAAGAGCCCTTTAACAAACTATAAAATTTAAGAAAATGATCGTTTTAACTTGTAATAAAATGGATTCGGCAGGTGAACACACTAGACGCCTATACCAATTTGTTTGTTTTATTAGTATATGTACAAAACAGGCGAAGACAGCCATCTGATGTGCTTTCTCGGTGTCTATGTCTGGTTTATATGTTGAAGCTAAAATAATTTGTTTTATCGTGTGGCTGGTCATGGCATTGTCGACTTGCTTGTATTATGTTTCGCGCTACTGCATGCATGTGTTTGTGTTGTCCATGCTGTTTGTTTCTGTTTTTTCTACCCACTTACATATTGTGTTTACCGTAACATTGACGTATGTATCATAGTTTAAACTGTAGAAAAATAAAACTTAAATGACTCTCCTCCAATAATGGAAGTAAGGACGTCGGAAATGTGGTGGTTGACAATATTGTTTTTCAGATTTAATACTGAGCCTGGTAACTAAAATGATAAAGCCGACAAAGATTGACACATAATTAAGTTGATGCACCTATTGGTAATAATAGTGATGGGTAAAGAAAGTTTTATTTTTACTTCAGCATGTATTTCGACAAAATTATGCTCTGGTTCAATAAATAACATGAACGTAACGTTTTCACAGGTCATGAGGCTAGAGGCTTGGAAGTCGCGGGCTCTGGGGCACACGGAGATCAGCCGCGCCGTGTCCTTCGAAGACGACTTGGAGGAGGACGAGAAACTTAAACTAATTCTACGACGCGAATCTTCCACATCCCTCGACCTCTCAGCGATGTCACGAAGACCTACGTAACGAATACTAACTACGTTATTGTAATCGTTGCCCCTGCTTGCAGTTCTGTACTCATTGTTTGTCACCACAGCCTTGTTTGTGATCTCTTCCTTTCTTGATTGTTTATTACTGTTCTGTGAAACGTGTAAAGAACAGTTCACATGGCGTTCTTCCTTAATATTCCCTTGAAGTAACAAGTTTTGTTGTTTCTCGCATCCACAACAACTTGTAACGGCTACCATTAACCGCGGAATTCTCAATATTATTATGTTATGTAATGTTTTACAGTAGTTGTGCTAGACATGTCTTTGAGCGATTGTAATAGACTAAAAATAGTGAATTTAGCTATAGATCAAAATACAATCAATAATCTAGAATGCTTAGAGTTCCATAGAGTCCACTTGCCCAGTCTCGTGATGCCAACTACATTACATTGTACACGGTGGACGTCAAGATGGCGGGTGTACTTTTTAGATGACGTTTATATTCTCCGTCTTCCTAAAAAGAATATCCATAATTTTGATATGCACTCAACATTGATGCACATTATTAGTAATAGTAAGAATAATTTATAATACGGTTGTAGTTGAGACATACAGGTAGGTAGTTTTAATATACTAGTTGTATTTTATAGTCTATTGATTATTGGGTAGAAAATTAGGAACACGTGGTAAATATCAGTTAAACTTTAAAATATATTGAATCCACGTAATGATAACTCTCTCACTAACGCAAATTGGTAGCTTTGATCTCAAAAACCTTAACCAAGCCAACTGAAGTACTACTAATTTTATTGATCAACCAAAAAAGTAACAAGTTGCAAAGAGGTCCTTATTCTGTTTCACACGAATTATACTGAACTAGAAACAAAGATGAGAGGAATTAATTAAGTTCTCTGTCTATTTTAGTGTATTCGAAGCGTCACAGAGTCAGCACTCAGAGCGACACAGTGACGTATCTACTCAATTCACAGTTGCTAGGATTAGGTACAAGAAAACCATTAACTGCGACAATTTCGTGGCCGCGTGAAATCACATCATTCTCCCATATAATTATTTGACGATTGAATAATATTTTAGTTTTGAAATACTAGCATTTTTAACAAACATTCCAATTTGTTATTACTTATTATTTATTAAAAATAAAAAGTATTTTAATTTGGGTATTGTGACCTGCTGCCGCGGGACTTGATTTTCTTAATTAATAATTATTTAAACTTAGTTACGTCGATATGGCGAGTTCGATGATTTTATTTTTAGATGACGAGACAGGGAAGACAGTCATATTGATGGCAATATTACGCGTACTTATTTTATTAATGCTTACGTATTTTTATTAGGTTTTAAGGTGAAGTATTTTAATAAATCCATATGTATTAATTTATTATTGTAAAAATACTCAACATTGTGTTAGACATTATATTATTTTATTGACACAGTGCCTTTGAAGGGTACTCTTGAGGCTCCCACATAATAAATCGTTTGTTCCATGAGCAATGGTACAGTAAAATCATCCATTTTAATTTCAAAACATATCAGTTCTATTTGGACAGGTAGCAGATCGCATGCATATTGAGGACACAAACATATATTCTTTTACCTCAGTGTTATTTTCATCGAAACAAAAGTAATATGGCTGGAAGTATGACAACATTTTATACACAGGCCAATAAAATAAGTACAGCGATAGGGCGCTGTGTACACAGATGAATTATTTCTTAAAGCAAATAAAATTGCGTGATCTATATTAGCCATTTATTACCAGTCAATTAAAGTTTTATCCGAATCGGTTTGCAGGCAGCGATTTTAGGTATAAGATTATATCTTACAACAACTAAAATAGTACATAGGTAACAAGGGTTCCCTAAGATAATAATCTTGTTACTACCCTTGTTACCTATGTACTATTTAAATAATGTAACCACATCAATCTAGATAGTACGGTATGTAGGGGTACAATGACAGCTAACTACCCATCTGCCTCTTGCCAATATGAGCACAAGAACGTACATACAGCTAAATGTTTTGTTACAAATGCCTCTAAATATGCTTTATTTTACTTTTGTTAGAAACAGATTTATAAGAGACATATATTTTAATATAATATCGAGTTTTTATAATTGAAGACAATACTACGCATGTTGTTCCAAATAATTCCTTAATTCTATTTTAGTTATTGTTGTGATTAATATATTTTATGTGTTGTGTAACTATATTATTTATTAATCAATATATCGGCAGCTACCTATGACAATTTATATGTTCTGTATTATGTACAACCACTAGGCAATTAATTGTACACTAGTAGATACTAACACAATCGAGGTTTTACGAGATAAGAATAAAATAGGTACCTAATATTTTATTTTGATGTTGTGTAATCACATCAAAAATAATTCAATTTCATCAGTAAAAAGTTTACATACTGGGCTACTTACATAAATAATAATTAATATATATCCCGTAGTATAAGATCAAGCTATACAGCTGTGAATTAAACACCCTGCAGAAAGCAATAAACGAAACAGCAGCAACACAGTGTATGTGTAGGAATAAAAACACCTACATTTTTTACTTTTATATCATAATAAGTATACTTAAAGAAATATTTGTCTAGTGAATATAATATTTAAACGCAGCTTTATGAGATTGTGTTTGCTCAATGTCTTTCCTGCTTATAATACAATATAATTTTAATCAAAATAGGTTTGACAGTGAAGGTAAAAATTTAGCATGCCTATTAATGTGAAATAGTTATTTTTCCTATGATTTATTCAATGTGTTTACGCAGCAATTATTTTTTGTCAGATATAGAAATGTTTTATAACATTGTATTGATCCCGAAAAGCCCATTAAATACCTGGGAGCTTTTTTTGCACCATGTTGACTTACTGACAACTAACATGGAATTGAAGTCCACAGCATGCCGTGAATGCTTTATGATCACAATTTTTTACATTTTACTCGTGACTTTGTGTATTTTCATATTGTGTATTGGAAAATAAATTGATAATCTTGTATTCAATTTTTTATTACAAATAAAGACTTGTAACTCAATTTAAAGCAGTTTTCTTTTCTGCATAGCTACTCACAACTATTCGACAGGCTTCTGAATCGAAAATTACACATTTTAGGTATAATAAAACGGGGTGAATCAGGATGCAGGGGTGATCCGGGACAAATCTTTAACATGGATTTTAACTTTGAAATAACATAGTTTGTTGCCATAGACTCCATGTGTTTACCGTTTTTTTAATTAAAGAGTAAGGCAGTGTCCTTGTTAGCAATAAACTATATTATTTCAATGTTCAAATCCATTTTAAATTTTCATCCCGGTTCACCCTGTTACATGGTGCCTACTCTGATTTGCTTAGTCCCCGACAGCAAATAGCAGTCGTCTTGAAATTTTACATGGCGGTCAAAGGGTTAAGGCAGTGTCATTGTTAGCAACAAACTATATTATTTCAACATTCAAATCCATTTTAAATTTTCATCCCGGTTCACCCTGTTACATGGTACCTACTGTGATTTGCTTATTCCCCGAGAGCAAATAGCTGTCGGTAAAATAGCAGTCTATTTGGTTTAAACTGTCGAAATTTTCGGCATTCTGATGTATGATCAGCGTTTAGATCTCTTCGTTTTCTCCTTCGATAACATTGACATTTGATCCGGCACGGAAGAGTATCAAATGTTTGTGAATAGCTTTGCTGGACTACCTGAGGTTATTCCTTTTTTATCAGCAGTCTATAAAAAGGCTGCTGCAAGTTAATTTCATTAGGAATTTAGTAGGCCCATATTCAAATTGTTTAGGACCAATGAGGAAAGCTAAATGAAACAGACTATGGTTGTTAGTAAGTTAATTTATTTCTCTATACATAGTTAAGATAAAGCACCGTCATACATTACTAGTATATCATTAACACTATATTAATACAATTATTAAGATATAGATCAGGCACAAACATGAATAAGTTTATAATAGTTATAAACATTGTTCTTAGGCTATACTCTTGTACTTGGTGAACAGATTATACAAGACCCGCAGCGTTGATTTGAGGTCGAGATTCACAATATCTGAAAAAGGAAACAACATGTTAATGTGAAAGTAGCAAATAGATGATAATTAATATGTGATACAAGTAACATTATTTACCTTCAGGTCTTGCTTTCGGTTTGGCAAGTCCAACATCTTGCATGAGTTCAAAAGCAAAAGATACATTATGCACCTTCTGGTCAAAATCTTCTGGGATCAGATGGAAATCATATAAAGGCACAAAGAATCCCTCAAGCAGTCCCATCAAAAGGCACAAGTATACACCATCATGGAATTGGGTGTCCAAGTCCATCACTTCAAGATTGACTTTGCTCAAGTGTTTGTTAACAAAAGTAATGAGCGACTTCTTCACTACTTGCAACTTGTCAGGAGCATGATCAAACAAAGCATCAAATGCATCCCTTTCACATTTCATTCCCAGATCATCATAGGTTGTTGTTATGGTTTCAATAAATGTCCTGAAATAATGTTTGAAAGAATTAATACGCTATACACATAATACACATTGCTTTTAAATAAGAAATACCTAACCCTGTGGCAGTAAAAAAATACCTGTGAGACAGTTGGTTAGGAGTGTCCTTCTTCACCACCACAACATTGACGCTCACGTTTTCGGGTAGGCGGACGGGGGCGCGGAAGTGGCGCGCCAAGGCAACCAGTAAATGCAATATAGACACAACATTCTTTGAGTGGATGGAATCCACACTCCACTTAGGCACAGGTTTGGTTGTTCCGAAAAGAACCTGCAAAGTAACTCACATGTTAATACCCAGATACATATACATATGTATGCAGCTGTAGCATTCTGATACATAATAGACTTAAGAATCTACTCATACCCGATTCACCGCTCTGAGTACTACGGCAAGCTTCTGTCGCTGCCCTTCTTCAGATTGTGTAACTTCTGGCACATCTAGTTTGGTCTTAGTCAACATCTCAAGAAGCTTTTGAAGTACTTGACCATCATATAAATCTTCACTGATGTCCTTGACAATAATTCTTTGAGTGGCAAGCTCATCATTGATCCAATCAATTAGTACTTGGACCAGGTCTTTTACTCTAGGATCTTCAAGTGACCTTGGCTCAATAATAGCTCGTTCTTCATTGTCATCTACAAATATTTTTATTACAAGTCAGTTTACATGATAATAACATTAGGTACTTATTCAATATGAATTATCCTGTTTGTTAAATTGCTTGGCAGGATAACTCCACCACAGACACACCTATGTGAGTCATAGGTTCCAACAAGACAAAAACAACTTGATAAATGAAATAGATATAAGTAAAGTAACTGACCATTTATGATTGAAAATAACAAGGTATAGAGGATGAAAATTATGTTAATTATAAAATTTACTCATAATATTGCATGAGTCATACAGCACATAGTGTATTTATAGTGGAAACATTGCTTGATAGCCAATTATTTTAATGAAACTTGGAGCTAGAACTTACGTAAACTGTACTCTTCAGGTGGTATTTCTGGGGCAGTCGGGCTCCCCGGAGAATCAATGGCGAATTTACCTTCAGCTTGCACATCTTGCACTACATGAACAAACCAAATGGTAATATACAGACATTACTGATAATTTATTAAGCACTTAAAATAAATGAATACTATAGGAATTGGCCTTAGAAAGGGTGAAAATTACGAGATCCTATACTTGAAGGTGAAGCAACTTTGTGAGTTATTGGTGGGAACTAATGCCCAAGAAACCCTCAAGAAATAATATCTTTGACCCGTTACTCATTCCATACAAGGCGTATTGTTAAAATACCTTGATTAAACCCACACAGTCATACAAAAATATTTTATAAATCTTTACAAAGACATCATACCACATATTTACCTTCTTTTATGCGCTTCTTGCGACCTATTGTGCCAATTTTGTCCCAGAATGATTCTTCTTTATCCTCCTTTTTAGGCAATACGGGAGTTCGAGGAGATTTCGGGCGTGGTGACGACATCTCGCTCTACCTACATAATAAAAATAAGGTCACAATCAATCAACACACCTGAACCAACTCTAAGCAAACTCTAAATCAATACACTTATTTACAGAGCAACAACAAGCGAGGGATTATAAGAAAATTATTAAACAAATGATTAATATAATTCTATGGCTTGTACCTTTTATTTTTAACTCTGATGGAAGGAATTGAAGGAAAACAAGACTTTACAAGACTCAAAAGCAAAACCAGCCACAGATTATTGTGAAATAACTGACAGCTAAACTAAACTTGTGGTCGTGGAGTGCTATTCTGCAAATTATTATTAATTTTGGTGTAAATGGGAATAAAAACTGCTACTTGGTCACTTCAAATGTCGCTACTATCACTAGAATAGAATACTCTTTATTATGTACACCATATAAATTACAAACATAAATATAGAAACTACAATGGGTGACTCAATGGGCGGTCTTATCGCTAAGAGCGATCTTTTAATCTGTCTGGATTATGTAAAATCCATATGTAAAATGCCTTACGAAATTCCGTCTGAATGTGGCTGGCTCAATAGTGCTACACTCCAAGTTACATCCATATTTATCTACTTTTTGATTAATTAGAACTGCTGATGCGGCTCACTGACATTGAGGAAGTGAGGAAGATTGAGAAATATACCGAGCTACACACTGTTTTTAAAAGCAACCAGTACCCATTCACGTTTTTGTTTTGGTCCTCTGTCAATTTACCACGGTGACTACCTATATAAATACCAATAGGTAAAGCTGCCAAGCTACCAAGTTACAGATAAAATCTCCACATGGAAAGTATTCGTTTATCTATATTATGGTTATGCTGGGGCCAGACTATCGCGATAACGCGAAGATTTGCGCGATAAGTTGATGCTCATTGGCTGGACCTAAGATGTCAGCCAATAAGAAACAACTTATCGCGATGTTCCCGTATAGTGTGGCCCCGGCAATAGAGCGCGCCACGAAAGATGAGACTTGACACACCACGTGGTTTCACTTGCGCAGTAGGTACACGATTTTAGGTCTCTTTAACTCTTTAGCGGTATGATGTCTGAGCGCGGGACGTGACCGGACGTCATAGGGGCGGCGGCGGCGGAAAGAGTGCGGGAGGCGGGGTCAAGTCTCATCTTTCGTGGCGCGCATTATAATTATCCTATTTTTCACGGTTAAAAATCGAAAGCAGACGGGTCGAGATGCGCAAATTGACCACGTGCGTGCGTTTGATTTTGTAAGCTAAACTACAAAATGTTTCGAACATAACAATATTTTTCTTCTTATTGCAGAATGATAAATTCTCTCTGGAACATAAATTGTTAAAAGGTTACATGCTCTGTGGTGCTATTATATTGTAGTCTGTGGCGTCACTTTTTTGAGTGAATACACGAATTGTTGTTTTGAGTTATTATTACTAGAAATTAAAAAACTAAAAAGTTATCCCTCCATTTTTATTCTGTCGCTAGTGCAAGTATTGATTTTTAATCTCGGGGCGCCAAGGTTGGTTTTTAGTAAAATTCGTTTGCAAAACGTCCAGGTACGCGGGAGAAGTTCACGCTACTTGTGCGCTATATAGGTTGGTGGAGTCATACCTAAAAATAGCTTCAAGATTGTATTGCATCACAGTGACCGATTGTGAGGAGCATTTATTACCAGTTACCTTAGTGTTTACTGAACATTTCACAGAAGGCACAATGGAGAAAGGCTGGAATCCTCCTCCATATGGCTGGGGTAACGCGCATACTACGCAGCCGCCGCCAGCTGCACCACCCAGCTACTCCCAAGCTGTTGGGGGTGTTGGGCCTTCCAGCCCGTATACTCCACAGTACCCACCATGTAAGTAGCCATTGTACTAATATTATGTATAATGTGATAAACCAACAATAACAGAGCTCTTATTACTGAAAACTGACCTCCAAACCCCAGCTTTAAGACTATCTGGAAATCTATCTATTTAACAAACATTCATAATTAATAGTATTGAATAGGTGACAACTTGATAAGCAGATAAGTAATTTATAAACTAAATTAAAATAACTTTATTGTACAAAAAAATGTAAGAAATAAGTAATAAAATTGAAACTAAAATTACTTCCAATTGTTATGTTGGTTGACTTGTTTTGGTTTCTAATATTTGTTTTTGGAACAGGGAACGGGTCACTGGCCATATTTGTGTTACTAATACTAATCTAAGGCTGAGTAAGCAATTGACTTGTTCTGAATCTTTAACTAGCTAGCTTGAGGTAGAGCCACATGAATATGGTGGTATAAACTTGACCCCTAAAGTCAGGATTATTGGTCCACACTAGCTCAAGACAGAGGAGGGGAAAGAAGAAAAGGAGGCATTTGATCAGCTATGGAACAACATAGGCTAAAAATAAATAAAATAAAATATAGCTTGAGGTATTATGCCTAAATAAAGTATGTTGTTGTTAAATTGCCACCTAATGTGGCAATGTCTTTAATGCAGTATTAAATATTGGTGTTCTCCATCATTATTTTTATTCTGCTACAACGAAGATCTGAAGGTCAATTCTCGTAATTTAAAACATTCAAAATCTAGTCGCAGTCTCATCTCAGCAACAAACAATGTCAAGCGACAAACTTGTCAAAACCAGGGATATTAGAGGTATTTTTGACAGATTGAGACTGAGATCAGACTGTGAACGTTCTTAAAATTACGAGAATTGCCCCTCAGAGCAAAATCTAATTTTGCAAGCAAAGAATTTGATTCCTACGGTCTTATCCCAGCAATGAAATTACCCCACCATACTTTACAGCAGGAGCACAAATCCAAAATGATATTTTTATAAATTCAGTTTATACAATCTTTAACCTTGATGCATCTTTGCCATTCTACAGATTTAAGCAGACATTTAAGTTAAATGTTAAAGTTGACATTGATAATGTTGATATTATTAACAAATGTAATCATTTATGCTAATGCAAACTTGTTATAGATAAAACCTTGTAGCTATAAACATCACAATTTACTGCTAATTAACATTCAGCCATAATTAGTGTGTGTGTGGTTGTAATGTAGGTAATTAGTATGTGTGTGTTGCTCTCACCAACCTATTTGTAGTTTTGGTGGAGTTAGATTAGGCCATGGTTTCTCCTCCCATAAAAAACAATATAATTAATTATACATTCCCTCAATCTAGTTACTGTTAGCCTGCATCATCCCACTGCTGGGCAAAAGCCTCTTCCCATGACTGCCAGCTCTTTCAATCCAGGGCTAAAATGGACCACTGGTTGTTTGTTTTATCTAGCTCGTCCTGCCATCGTCTACAGGGTCATTCAATAGATTTCTGACTAGCATCCGCCCGCTGCTTTGCCCGCATGGTATGAAAAGTAGCCTATGTCCTTTCCCAGGGTTTAAAATATCCCCATACTAATCTTTATCTAAATCATTCTAGCCATTTCCAAAACAAAGAGACGAGAATTTTTAAAATTTTTGTACCATATAGTATAATTTCTGAAGCATTTAGTAAATAGCTGCTATTTTGACATTACAAAGTGACTTCAATTTTCTTTGTATTTGTAATTTGTATAGATTATTTAACTAAAGTCTATTATAATTACAACGCAACTGAAAAACTGCAATCAACCTAAATATACAAGAACATAAGTCAATGGTATTCACACACATTCACACACACACAAACGCACCCCTGCACACTCACATACACCCCCCGGTTTCTAACTTAATTTTGTTTAATCCTGGCTTTATTGTAACTTGTTATAATTTGATTTCATTTTAATCAGTATAATCTTTGTTTCAATATTAACACTTTGACTGCGAGACAACAGACACAATAGAAAATCTATTGTTTGCCATCACCATTGACCGCGCTGTTTTCAATTCAAGTTTTAATCTAATTTTGTTTTAATCCTGATTTTATTCGAATATTGTTTTTTTGATTTAATGAGAATATTTAACTTGCTTTCATTCTAATTAAATTTTTAGTACATAAATTAAATGTTTACTAATAAACTTAATTTTAAGTTATTTAGTTTATAACCTTATGCTGCATAAAACTTGCATAATTGTAACCTAAATAGATGAAGTCACTGGCTCCTGAAATACAGGTACTCTAACCTAGCTCTGGAGCCAGGGTCTAAAAATGTTTTTGTAACCTGCTTTTATGGCAATAAACAAAATTAATATTAGTAAGGGGGTTAAACTAGTACCTGCATAGGCAGTTAAATGATAAATGACTAGCAGCACCCCGTGGTTTCACCCACATAAGTTTCCCGTGGGAAAATCTAGATAAAAACTATCCTCTCTCCTTTCCGGGGACTCAAGCTATCTCTATACCCATCTAACTCGGTTCAGCTGTTTAAGCGTGAAGAGTTAACAGAGAGACACACATTCGCATTTATAATATTATAGTATGGATTTTATTTCTGTAAGTAGGTTTGCACAAACACTCTTACACGGTAAGTCCCATGTAATAGAGGGTGATAACTATTTTGTTCAATGTTTTTAAGTGTTTTACTGGGGTAACAAGTGGCTAGGTTATATTTAAAATTCTCATCATAATTGTCCAAGGATTTTCATATTCTCTCTTGAATACAAATTCTCATACTCAGACTGCCTTGTTGGTCTAGTGGTTGCAAATGTTACTGCTAAGCAAGAGGTCCTGGGTTCGATTCCCAAGTTGAGCAAAGTGTTATTAGGTTTTTCTATCCGAAAGTTGTGTTTAGTTTTCATCAAATTCGAGCCCGGGACTCCATTGAGTACTTTTCGCTATTCCTCATAGTTTCGAATTTAGCCGTACCCGCCCATTTGAAAAATTCACCCTGTATAATAATATTATACATTTAATACACCACAAATCTACATACATATTTACAAAGTTATTATTACCACACAACAAACCATATTCTGCAACCTTGACCCACTAGTCAATGTCACATGAGAATTGAGAAAACATACAAAACAGATAATATTTTTTGGCTAAACATTATTAGTTATGTACTTCGTCTTTTAGTTTTATTAACAAAACACAAAGAAACTATAAAATGTTTCAAATAAATAGCAGTAGTAGTTCGGAATTCAATAGTTATCGAGATATTTGAAACAATATTGAAGCGTAAAATGAAAATATTGGTAAGATATTTATTATTATTCTTAATTCGCTCATGTACTTTTAATTATGTTCATAGCTTAATTTGAAGTGCCAGCAATATCATTTTTTAATGGAACCCATTCAATATGTAGTTTTTTATATCCCCCGCTCCCCCTCCCATTAACAGCTCCTGACGGATATATTATTACCATGCGCGGTCCGAGGGGGGGGGTCGTGGGGGTCATGACCCCCCCCAAAATCATTCAAGCTGTCAAGTCTGAATGATTTACTTGCCTTATTAAACTTAAAACTGTACATGAGCCACGAAAACCCCGATAGGCATATTCAAAAACATTAAGAACATCGGCAGACATGGGGACTGCCGACTGAAGTAAAAACTTAAAACTATGAAATGACTTCATTCCAAGGTTGCCTGGAAGAGATCGCAGAAAGCGATAAGGCCGCGCATTGTATATTTTGTAGTGTTTAATGTGTTTATTTCATGTTATGTATTTTTGTGGTGTACAATAAAGTATATATAAATAAATAAATTACTGTGGGTTTTCTAACGCGCCTAAAAATATTTTTCTTTAAAAGCGAGCGAAGCAAACTCGGGATACTGGGCACCCCGCTCGTACGTAAGGTTGAAAGGCTTAGGAAAGGCCAGATTCCAAAACCTAAACTGCTGTAAAACGAGTTTAAGCTTTTCGTCATAATTCGATAAAGTAAGTTCTCTTTTTGTATGATGGGTAAAAGAAAACAGACTATTCAAGGTGGGGTGCTAAAATTTTGAGGCTCGCTACGCTCGTTCTTGCAATTGAAATTGGTTCTTGAGCTTTTCTTCAAAAGTCGACAAAGCAAGTAATTCCTAGTCCTTTTGGAATGATCGTTTAGTTTCTTCTAGCTGCTTGAGCTTGCCTGCACAAGTCGACAATGTAACCCCTATTTCTACTTAAAAATATAAAACAAAACCTAATTAAATAGAGGCGGGTTGTAAAAATTTTCGAGCTCGCTTCGCTCGCTCTCCCCACCCTGCACAATCTGTCATTCTAATACATACAACAAAGGCAGCATTTAAGTAACAAATGTAAAAGCTGCGTCCCTGAATAGCATAAGTAATGTGGAGCTGGAGATGTACATGAACCTTAACATATCATCACGCCTTTAATCCCCAAAGGGTTGGGCAGGGGTCTACCTTCATATAGTACTTACACCCACATTTCGCCAGTTATTAAGTGAAATGTCATAGAGAGCGAGCCTACTGCCGCCAACCGGGCACAAATCCTGACTCCAGGCTGCTTCTGAGAAATTTCTGATGGCAAAACCCATCATTAATACTTTACCCGACCTAGGAATCGAACCCAGCTAGGACCTCATGCTCAGCAGTAACGCTTGCGACCACTAGACCTACGAGGAGATGAACCTCCCTTAAAATATTCCTCGGCAACCATGATGACCCCCCCCAAAATCTTGGGCTGCGACCGCGCCTGATTATTACGTCGAATTACTAGTAACCCTGAATTACATACATTTAATATTGTTTTTGTTGCTTTGCGCCGAGCTGAGTTTCAAGCTGTGCTATACATCTACTGTGTGTGTACTATGGCCATAATAATTAATAGAATGTGGCAAAAAAGTTAATAAAAGAATACCTACTAAGTTATATTAGACGACGCGCGACGACGCGACGACGTTTTGAAGGCCACAAACTAACTTGCCTTCATTTAGTTAGTCGCAGCCGCCTCGCGAGATATTTTGTGGTTTGGCATTGAACAAGATGATTCAACAACTTGATACATTGTCCCAAGAATATTTAATTGTTATCATAAAATATTCCTGAAATCCTTTGTTCCAGCAATGTTGTGACTAATTACTGTATGGAGAAAACAGCCTTTTTAGATGAGTTAATTCATTTATTATTAGCTCCTTACCCAAGGGATTACCTACGTGACACCGGTGACACCTAAAAGTAATGCCTAACAAAACCAAACTGTTGGATTTTTCTTCAGCACGTTAATTAGGCAACACATTTAGGCACGCGTAGCGTCAGTGAAAACGGACATTATTCATTTATTTATTGACACACCAACGACTTATTCACTAAAACATTACAATAAATATATTCTAAATCAACAGCTTTGCGGTGAATTCGTCACTTATAGGTGTGCACAGCACTTGATTATATTCCATTGTGACTTATACTTAATATTGAAAACGACTTTGTAAAGTAGGAGATTATTGACAATCCGAAATTAAGAGCAGGAAGAAACTCTGGTTTATTTTTACGTAGCTGCTGCCCGCGACTTCGTCCGCGTGAAATTTCATATTCCGCCGATCCACCACGTCATATCGCATCTCCCGCCCGCGCTTTTTACTTCGTTTTCGCTAAGCGTTTTTCTTTACCTTTTTGCTTTTTGCTCGGCCCCTTAGAGCCCTAGCGTGATGTAAAATAGCCTATAGCCTTCTCAATAATTGGGAAAAAGTATTTTTTTCATATCAGACCGATAGTTCCAGAGATTAGTGTTCAAACAAAAAAATAAACTCCTCAGCATTATTATTGGTATAGATAGGTACCGTAGGCTGAAAACTTTGATACATTGCTTCGTTTTCCATCAGGCGTGATCAATTTCAAGAGCAGGCCAACACCAATAAAAAAGAAGTAGTTAAATAATTCCTAGTATTTGTAGTGGAATGATAGATATTCTTTACCATCTCTTAAATTATAGCAAGTGATCTGTTTGTTGCAGCATCTGGACCTTCCATAGTGACGACTGTGGTGCCAGTAGGTCCTCACCCGACTCACATGATCTGCCCTAGCTGCCACGCTGAGATAGATACGGCCACTCGGACAAAACCAGGACTTATTGCTTACATTTCTGGAGCCATTATCTTTCTTCTGGGGTAAGTTATTAAATTATACAACATGACTCAAAGTTATTATCGCATCATGGTACCAGTTTTAAGATTAAAGATGGCAGAAAAGTCAAAGTCAAAGTCAAAGTCAAAGCATTTATTTCAAATAGGCACATAAAAGGCACTTTTGAACGTCAAAAATTATCTTAAAATAGAATTGATTCTAGTCGCCCATTCCAAAAGGTAGTTTTCGTATGGAGAAGAACGGGCAAGAAACTCCACCGTTACTCTTTTAAAATGTTTAGGTACAATATTTTGCATGGGTACATTAATTATATAATAACATGTGAGGACGATGCACCTACAATAAAATTACTATACCACAATAGGTAAAAGAATTAAAAACGAAACCATGACATATAAATTAATTATCTGATAGATACATGGTGCTCACACATTTACAAACATGGTACAAGCAAAACGATTTTAATTATAAAACAAAATACAAGTAATAAGTCAGGGTGTGAGTAATAAATGTAAAAAAAAGAATAAAAAAATTTACAATTAAATTAGCAACCAGTTTGATTTTGTCTAGACTCTAGATTGTCCTATGGAGCAGGACCAGCATGTTTCCAAGCGTTCTTATCTTGGATATAATCTTCTAATTTATAGTATGCTTGTTTACAAAGTGTACGTTTAATGTGAGTTTTAAATTTTCTTTCATTTAATTGCAATATATCACAAGGTATTTTATTGTAACATTTAACACAGTACCCCATAAAAGATGTATGTACTTTGGCCAATCTGAAAAATGGTTGATGTATTTTATCTTTATTTCTTGTATTAAAGTTATGTCTATCGCTTATTTTATTAAAGATGAAGTGCCATTGGGCATAATCTAACAGTTTTGAGTAAAGAATATGCATAATTTGCATTATTAAAGTTAATTAATTAATTTCTTAAAATAATATTTAAGTGTATTAAATATGAACGCCAATATTATCTGCAGAATTTTCTGTACATTATAAATATTATATATGCAAATAAATTATTTTTGTTTTGTGCCTATCGTACCTTAATCAATATAATTAATACAGGGTGTGACTGTGATGACAAGATGTGACTAATTGATTCCAGATGTGTACTGGGATGCTGTCTCATCCCCTGCTGCATAGACAGCTGCATGGACGTGCATCACAAGTGCCCCAACTGCGGGGCTTACCTAGGCAGGTACCGGCGATAAACATACCAGCAGATATTGACGAAGCCGCCACGTGATTGAAAAATGGAACTTTCAAAGATCTGAATTGGAATCCTCCATTTATACCCTGCCTATTTTTATTAAGCTTTTATTACACTTATTAATAATTTATAGATTATGTTCCCAGATGAAAGAAAATTCATAGATTTCCTTCTTAATTTAGTTAGTTGCATTATTTAATACCAGTAATTTATTGTCCCTTTAGTACCAGTAATTTATTGTCCCTAGTCAAAGGGTTCGCTACTGCGTAGGAACCATAGTCGGTGTCAATTATTAGATGGATGGCCAGTCTTTGTACTGACCACGAGTCCCGAATGTCACGCGAATATGCACGATAGTCATGATGAAGCTTCAACGCCTGCTGAAGGGTAAATTAGATTATCAATATTCCCCAAGTGATGGTCATATGAATACTTAGGTCTGGTTAGATTGGGGGGCCGGATTTAGAGAGAGGAGAGTATAGTGCTACACTATAATCCTGTTGTGTTATAAGTACCTATTTCATGATAATTTTCTAGCGTATGGGAATACAATCTTGACTTGTTGACTTAGTTAATGAAATTAATAATTTATGAGTTGAGTCGTTTTTTTTACGTATTTTTTTAATACATAAAATAAGAGAAAGCCATATTATTGTATTAATTATACAGATTTTTTATTCAGTGCCAAAATGGTCTTCCTCATGGCACGACAAAGTAACGCTTGTATCACATACTTACACGATTTTAATGAATATTCTAAATGTTTAGCGAGTAGTACCACATGTGCGTATAAGTATTATATGTACGGTATGGTGCAATTTATATGTAGAATAATAATTAATAATGATATAAGTACATAATGTTATTATTGACAACACATTAGCATCACAATTTGGAACTCAAAAACTAAGAACAAGCTTTATATATTAATTTTGGTAAAACTCTTATAGTTGCAGTAGTATTAGATTATAGTGTACTCGAATGTATCGATCTTGTTTCCCAGTATTAAAAATGTGTTCTGACATCTTTCTTATACTTACGCCCGGTTTCTTGCACGAAATATCGAAAATCGGCACGTCAACATTAAACGCAAGTCAAATGATGCGATTGGCTGTTGATAATTCTTTCAACCAATCACAGGAGTTTACGTGCTCTTTACAATTATCTAGTAAATTATTGTGTTGATTTTCGTTCCAGAAACTGGACTTTCATGGCACTTATTGGTTAGTCTGACTAACCGGTTAGGTTTACAAAAATGGTTTAAGTATAATTATTTTGTAATTTCTGGCTAATTCAGTAACGTGTTTATATTTATATTAGTTCTTCTCAATGTATTAGGTGTACATTATTTTACATAGATCTAATATTATAATTGATATTAGTAACATAAAATTTTGAAGTAAATGAAAATGTGTGTGTATCATAAGCCTGAAACAAACTTTCGGACGCGACCGACTGAACTGACCGATGCTGTTTCTGGTCAGTGCGAACATAAGCGCTCATTAAGACGTCTGACGCTGAACGTCGACGGAAATCATCCTGCAAAATCTGACCCGACAGTGCAAAGTGTATGAAGTCGTGACAGCCTGCGACTTATGTCGCTCATCCGACAGTTTGATTGGGGTTGCATGGTTAGGGAAAACATTGTTACCAACCCTTTAAAGTTTCGCGCACATTATGTCCGGCCGCAGCGGGTCGGGTCGCAGCGTAAAAATCGCTCGTATGTATTTTATATGAACTATCGCACACTATGCCGGGGCGCAGCGGCCGCATATTCCGCCGCGAATATTGGTTGCGTGCGATGCGGTCCGCCCCCTCCCGCTGCGGCCCGACATAATGTGCGCGAACCTTAAAAGTAATTCTTAGGTTAAGTAGTGACTCATAATATTTTTATTAATATAAAGATTTACATCTGTATGGTCAGCTTACTAAAAAGGTTTTACAAGACGTGGCGCTGCACTGTTTCAGTTACGTTATTAATTAATGTATATTGTGTCATGTTGTACACTCTGGCCTAACTGAAAACAACTTTTAATTATTTTAAAAGTACAAATACATGATACAATTTGAGGTTGTCCTTAACAAATCGTCATTAAAATTCCAATGACCCATAATATTTGCAAGATCTTACTGCCGGCAGCATTTAGCCGTAATGGCATCATATTAGATAGAATATGTAACAGTATCAACTTCCATTTTATTTACGTACTCCATAATTTATGTAATTTAAGTAAATATACAAGAACATCAGTAATATAATATCAATATCATAATTTGAAGACTTTTTACAAGTATTTTCAATATAAGGTACCTATTTTCTAAAACATGAATGTATTTTAATAGAAATAATTTCTTTATACCTACAGGCATTTTACATTTTTATAAATTTATAAAATATTTATAAAGTAATGGAACTTTCTTATACTTACCTATCATAATATTGAAAACACTATTGTTTAAAAACTATTTTATTATACAATCATAAATATTATACTTGATAAAATATTTTTTTCTATGTATAATTTTATTTATTGATAAGCAAATGGGCTGTCTTAACAGAAAATAAATGTTTTATTAATGTCTAAAGTGCAGTATTATTGGAAATACTTAAACTTCTTTTATATTAACCCTGAAATAAATATTTGTTTTGCTGGTTCTGCTAAACTAAAGTAAACTACCTACAATGTAGTGCTTTGGTTCTCAACTACAAGTACAGTACCCGGCGATAAATATTGCACATCGACCTTTGGAAAGAAACAATCGGCTAATTTCGGCTTCGTAGTGCGTTATCTCTGTCGCACACTACCTATGTGACGTTAACTGACGTTTTGTCAGTCGTTGTTCAAGTGCGATAGAGTGCGGTCGCGTCCAGTTCAAAATATATATCTAGAGTTGTTAACACCCCCAAATTTAAATAATTTAAAGTTGTACTATGGCATCTTTAGGAAAAATAGAGGAACATTTTTATTTTACCCCAACCTAAAGCAATCATTTATAGAAAAATTGGTGTATTTTATACAAAGAATAAAAAGAATTATCAAAAGAAGCAAATCATAATTGTTTTAACAGCTCCTAATAGATACCGGACTGTTTGTATTTCGTGCGACAGAGATAACGCTCTACGAAGCCGAAATTAGCCGATTGTCTCTTTCCACAGATCGATGTGCAATACTTATCGCCGGGTACTGTAGTGTGAGTATATTGGTATAGTTTACCCAGGACCTTCATCTTGACTAGTTAGTATACAGGGTTATTTTAAATTGGCTAGCTAAACTCCGCAGACGCGATGGGTAGGGGTACCGATATCTAACATGATAAATCAAAATATTTATTAAATTAATTTCCTGTTTTTTTTTTTGTAGGGTCATCGACTGCAGTTATTTTAGCCTCTCGAAATATCAACTTAGAAAATTGTGTTATTTGTGTAAACTGCACAGACGTGATGGGTAAATCCGTATAATAATATCTAAACACATAGATAAAACATACGAACTCAACTTATATTTCAAGAAACAATACTAACAGCTGTTGACCTCCCAAAAAAAAAGAGTTCAGCTAGCCAATTTAAAATAATCCTGTATAATTATGCATTCGAGTAAGAGGTCAAGGGTTCAATCATAGAATCCAACTGCTAGGCAGCGTTCAAGAAGCTACGCACGTATATGTATAGTATCGTTTCGTACCAATTACCCAGAATAGTAGATTGTTATGCAAGGGTCGAAACTCGAAAGCATAGAAATATAAAAGAAGCATTTAGACGCCCGAGCGTAGCGAGGGCGGGGCGGCTATAGCCCGAGTAGGAATTGATGACTTTCACCCGTGTTAAACACTCTACTTTTCATTTCGAATATAGGTAAGGAAAGTAAAAAGTAGTAGTTTTTCTAAAATATTTATTGAGAAATAAAAGTTGTATTTGAATTTAAAAACTTAATTAACAAAAATAACAAGATTAAAAACTAACTTAACTAAAACTATACAAAAACTAAAATATAGCGTCGAAAAATTCATCCGCATCGCTGTCGACTGGTAATGTACCCAAGAGACTGGCGGCATTGCCACGTTGTATGGCAATGCTTAGCCTTTGGCCAAGGTAAAAGCCAGCCCTTGGGTCACGGGAATTGTCAACCAGCCGTTTTGAAATTTCTGTAAAAAGACCATGAGCACTCGGACCCCACGGCCCGAGGGTTTCAACCCCAAACGGCTCGAAAATATAATTTCCGATAAGGTTATTATATTTTTGCCGCTTGAGGTTTTCCGCAGCCGCAGCAGCAGCGCCAGCACAGCATGCCGATCCAGGAAGGTGGGATGGCGCAAGAGTATCGACACAAGTTGCGTCCCACACTAAAGGCCTACCCACCTTCCAAGGAAATAGAGACATACCGTCCGGTCTCTTGCCGTCGTCGCGTACCAAGCCATTGGGTTCTAATACAGCTGGAACGCCGACGGTAACAAGAGCTCGTCGGATGATGTCATTAATGTTCGCGTGGCGCGCTAAGCGACCCGCACTTCGGCTGCAAGACAGGCCGTGGTGTCCGAGGCTGTTGACTTCTTCGCCACAGTGACAGCGATGAGGGGAACAGCAAGGAGTGCCTAGTCGCAGGGATTGATTTATTGATAACAATAACATGCAAAGTTTTTGAATTTCGGTTCAACTTACTGGGACCAGCCCCCTTATTCACAAACCCTCGATATGCTTCCGTATCGTATCGAACATTAATCATTGTTATCGTAGGAGTCTTCTCAACGCTGTTCACAAGTCCAAAACCCGAAAATTTTGTCAGTTTAAATCAAATAGACGCCCGCTATTCTTCCAACAGCTATTTGCTGTTGAGGGGAAGTCAAATCAGGTTATCGAAATGTCAGGTTTTCGATACGATAGCCTGTCGTATGGTTGTGAATCAGGGCTCTGGGTTAGTATCCCGCCAAATACCTAATACTATTGACTTTTTTTATTTTAAATATGGAACACACCGTGTCATCGCCGCGGGCTGTCCCACTTAATAGGTTTTTTTTTTTTAATTCACACTGGCTGTTTATACACTCGCAAGACTGCAGCATTTTTCCTAATTTATGTAAAAAATTTCGTAGCTGACTACAGTTCTATTTTTAAAATTCATTCCCACCCTAAAGAGGGAAGTAATTACTATGAGTCTTTCCCGCCCTGTGGTGGGAAGCAGCGTCTTCGACCCGCTATTTCGATCAAACAAACACTACTTTCCGAGTATGAGAAATGAAAATGTTTATTCTGTCTCAAGCAAGATCAAACTCTTCAACCAGTGTGTGTTGCCAGTGATTGATTACTTTCGCCACAAAAACGCAGTCTCTCCATTATGGAATATGGGCAATGGAGAGGGCTGTACTCGGACTTTCTCAACATGATCGAATAGGAAATGAGATCCGGTAGAGAACCAAGTTCACCGTCATCACTCGAAGAATTTCCAAGCCCAATGAGCGGGGCACAGATCGGATGTCCGATGCGTCCAAAAAGTTGTGGAGTGGCGACTCGTCAGCGTGGGTAGGCTCCACTAGGAGGATCGATGACGTAAGGTCAGAGCGCCGTCTTGGGTGGAATAGGTAGGTAAAGTTAAAAGTAAGTAAGGTAATGGAACCAGTCTTGGACAGTGTACCAATAATGGACATATTCAAACCCAGATGCTAAAATTAACCAAACCCTAACTTTTATATTTTTACCATGGCCACATTTTTTATGAACTTTATGGATATCCGGACAAGATTTTTTTATTTTGACATTTGATGGCCATATTGTTTCGATATTATCTACGGTCACGTGAGTGCAACTGAAACCGGTTTAAAAAAAAATCGTTTTATTAGAAGAATCGTAACGCAGGTACCCTTACTATATGGACATTTTCAAAACTTTACATTATATTGTGAATGTTTTTTGATTTATTTAATGATTCATCATTAACCTGAAGAGCATGTTTGCAAAAAACCTCATCGCCAGTTCTCAAATAAGTATTTTTTTTTTTAAGTGTTTATGACTGGAAACTTAAATGTGTCTTTACCCAATCATGGACAGCACTGTCCAACATTGGATTTTTGTGTTTCTCATATGTTTAGTTTTTATCTGGTTGTGTAAAGGGAGACTAGTCTTTTTATCTTAATAATTTGTAATTATCACATTCATACCCAATGATGGACAGCCCTGTCCAAGATTGGGTGTTCATGACTGGTGATTTATAAAGTAACTTCCACTCTTTACCGCTACTTTCTTATTACCACGGATAATATGGCACCCAAACGAGATTATTCACCAGATTTATCAACAATGTCTACACCGCCGCTTAGAACTCAAAAAACCCCCATTGTGCCGCCTACTGCTGATGATTCCAACGCAGTTGCAGCCACAACCACGTCCAGTACACCGCTTAAAACCAATTTACCTTCCAATTTATCCACATCTACAACTACGACAATTGGTGACGTTCCGTCACCTTTTAAACGAGGCTTGTACTGGCCCGAACCAGAGACTCAGAGACTAAAAAACGCCGTATCAAGGAACGACTGCCATCGGCTATCACCAGTGACCCCTACATAGAATACGTAAAAAAAAAGAAAATAAAAACAAAGAAAAGTTAGAAGAATAAGAAAAACGTGCAAAAGAAAGAACAGAAAAACAGTTATTACGAGAAAAACTAAAGCAAGAAAAGAAAATAACTAAAATGTTCTAGGTGTCCAAGTCTAGATAGTGTTCAACACTAGGTGTCCAAGACTAGGTACTGTTTATGAATGGGTGTCCATTATAAGAATTTAACTGTTCATAATAGGTCCTGGATAAGGGGTCTTGCATTTTTAAAATATCTTAAAAGTAAACTTTGGAGGAACTTACTGTGCCAAATATATCGATTATAAAAAGCATGTTTTATTTAAGGATATAACCTTTTCTTCCAATACCAAAAGAATAGAACCAATAAATGCTAATAAACACCGTTTTCATTCTTAAACCGTCCATGATTGGTTCCTCTACCTTAGGTACTTTAAAAAAGTGGTCGCGGGGATCCGCTGAATGCGAGAAGCACAAATAGGACCGGTCGATGTGGCGATGCTTGAGGAAGGCCTGTGTCTAGTAGTGGACGTCTTTAAGCTGAAATGAGTAGGCCACTTGCAAAGTCCGCTATGTTAAAAGAATAATAATTTTGGGAAATCGAATAAAACCTCTAAAGTTAAAATGGAGTTATTAAAATTCATATTACAACATATTTCTGAAAAATATTGTCACAGAGAATTAATTTCTTATAGTAAATAAAATCCCAATACCGTAGTTATATTTTTATTAGTATTTAAAAATTAAACATAACCACTTTTGCAAAAGTATTTTTAACATAAACAGTTTTGCAATACTATGAAATTAACATGAAGAGTTTTGAAACAGTACCAAAATTAAATCCTAAACCTAAATAATCATCTTACAATAATATTATACTCTTATTTCTGTTTCTTCATCCATTAATGTTTCCTCAGTATCGGTATCTTCGTCTAAAGCAGCTTTAGTTTGGTTTTCTTGAAGAAATATATAATATTTTAGACTATCGACCTTAGCCAAATCCTATCCAAAATGTTTAATTAGTAGGTTTTTATCATCATTTAATTTTGCTGGATTTACAAGAACGCCTAAATTGATCAAAGGCGGTTCTATCTGTTCAAACGATTTACCTCTTTTACAAACATTGCCGCAATTCACCATCTCCGATACATAATGCGGTTCCCCGATTTTGCCATTCCTGTCTTTTCTCAAAAAAAAAAAACCTTTTGGAGGCATTAAATTGAAAATGCCAAGATCCAGGCAATTTCAGTACGTCTTTGGTGTTTGATTTCCAATCATAAAAATTTAAATCTTTGCCAAGTCTCAGCACCGTACCGTATTTTTGGAAAATATCAAAATAGGTCTCTGATTCTGCAATGACTTCTAGAGGCCGTGTAGCCCTTTCAACATTTCCAAAAATACGGTCAGAGCCCTGATTCACAACCATACGACAGGCTATCGTATCGAAAACCTGACATTTCGATAACTTGATTTGACTTCCCCTCAACAGCAAATAGCTGTTGGAAGAATAGCGGGCGTCTATTTGATTTAAACTGACAAAATTATCGGGTTTTGGACTTGTGAACAGCGTTGAGAAGACTCCTAAGATACCTAACAATGATTAATGTTCGATGCGATACGGAAGCATATCTAGTGTTTGTGAATAAGGGGGCAGGAGGCAAAAATGAATGCCCTACAACTGGAAATATTATTGTAATTCTTTTTATACTAGATATTAGTGACAATGATAGTCAAGATGACGGCGTTTACACGAGTCACTGCGTAATATGGCGAGTTTTGAAAGTTAATTGTAACTTAGAGTTTTTTGAAAGTTAACTGTCAATCAATATAGCAAGTTTTGCAGGAGTACTGAATATTTAACCTAAATTTATGCGTAACATACGGAGTTTTGGTCGAGATTGATAGTTGCTTATGAAAGCATTTTAAACAACAAATAAAATGGCCGCACTATCAGATTTTCTTATTTTTTTAACTTAGCGGAGTTTGCAAGTGGACTACTCAAATGATAGGTAATGTTATATACCGTATGTAAAGTGGCAAAGGGCCGGAGCAAAGATGAAAGATAGGTTAAACGATGCTTACACAAAGAGCGAGAGAGATAATAAAGGTAGTTAAATAAATTAGTGGAGAACCCTACTCCTTACAGCAAAGAGGATAATACCTAACAATAAGTAATCATTTTTTCCAATGGCTGTATGCATTGGAAAAATTTCATCCAGTGAAAAGGCGGGGTCGTCGAGATTTTATGAATTAGGCCCGCCCCAGCTCTTATAAATCACTGTAAGATACTATACTATTACTTATGTGCCTAGCCTACTATCCTCTTTGTTGTAACCAGCAACGACTAAAGGACTAGGGGTCTGGTTGTTCGAAAGAGATACCGTGGCCCCTGGCACAGGCAACTGAAGGAACACGGGTGGGTTTTAGTCAGTAAAAGTCTGACACGCCCTCTCGCTCCGCCCAGAGCGGGAGAAGTTATTTGATGATTTCCCACCCAAAAAAAAAAAAAAAAAAAAAAAAAAAAAAAAAAAAAAAAAAAAAAAAAAAAAAAGGGGTCTTTGTTCGAGCCCCTGGCTTTCTATTTCGGAAGTAAAATAATTATGTTTTTCGAGTATTTTGTAGATTTATGTGTACATAATCAGCCTATAATGTTCCCACTGCTGGGACACAGGCCTCCTCTCTGTGAGAGGGAGCGGGCCGTAATCTACCACGCGGGCCCAGTGCGGGTTGGCAGATGTCACATGTCTTCGAATTTTTGGTTCTAGGACATGCCGGTTTCCTCACGATGTTTTCCTTCACCGTTTTTGAGAGCAGTGGTGATGAAATAATTTACACAAAGTAAAGCGCCTGTCTGGGTTCGAACCTACGACCTACAACTCGTAAGTCGTGACCGTTACCACTGGGCCACCACTGCTCTCGTTACCACTGGGCCACCACTGCTCTCAGATTTATGTGTAATAGACAAATAATAAATTATTCTGTCTTTGACAAGCTGTCAAAAACCAGCGCCTGCCCGGCGACCATAGAGGAAAAATCCTACGAAACTGACGTCTATCATCTAAATTCGCTCGGTGTTCGGTCGGTCGCTCGTTGTCGGAGATAGAAATATTTCTAAAAAGAAAATTGTATTTTTAATTATTTTTTTTTGTATTAGAAAAGGTTCCCAAGGTAATAATGTCTTGGTTATTTGGGTATAGTTCGACACCTCCGCAGCCACCCTCTGATGTCCCGCCAGCAGATTCCGGGGGCGCTGCCGCACCCCCTAACCTATCCAAATCGGAAAAGAAGGCAATGGAGGCCTATCGCTTTGATTCTAGTGCCCTCGAAAGAGCTGCACAAGCAGCTAGAGAACTAGAAAAATCAAGTAAGTAGTTAAAGTATGATATTTATCAATCACATTGCGCGCTATTGCATAAGCGACCGCATAACCTTAGAGCCCGCGGCAAGACGGGTATTATTTAGATAAAAACAACATTTTGGCTGTTCATATCCTGTAACTGAATATCAAAAATATTGTCTAGCAATGTTATGTTCATTGTTCTTGTGGGCAACAAAACGCAAGACATGAGTTTAATAACTTTATATAGGTTAGAATAGTTCTATTGTTCTCTAGATGAAATTCATTTTCATTTAGTACCTATAATCAAGCACCCAACTGTATGTTTACTTTTATATGCGCTTGATAATCTCTTAACCAAGCAGAAACTTAGGAGTACTTATAAGTTCAAAAGCGCAGGGAGATATCTTTAAATTGTTAGTAATCTACAATTATTTATGGATCTACATAATCTAATTGGCATTTATGGGTTCACACACAAGTAATTTAATTCATATTAATTATTAGTGCAATTGATTTTCTATTACTTTTTTTTAACTAGCCTTCCCTGTCCCACTCCTGGGCAAATGCCTCCCTCCACTCCTTCCATTTTTCGCGAGCCCGCGCGTTCTCCCTCCAATTTTGAAAGATCCTATCCAGCTCTTCCCACCATCTCCTACTTGATCTGCCGCGACCCCGCCTCACTGTCTCAGGGCACCAATTCTGCGCAATTTGGGCCAGTATAGTTTTTCCAGTATGCGGCAGACATGTCCTGCCCAGTCCCAATTAAGTTGAGCAGCTTTTTGAGCAATGTCAACTATCTTTGTTTTGGATTACAAGTATTACAACAATAAAAAAATATTGAACTCAAAAGGTTCAATCGCTGGCCTATGTTCTAAATAAAGAATTAGACGTATAAAAAAAAAAACATTAAAGCCTTTGCCATGCAGATAGCACAATATACTAAGATGAATGGTTGAATTAATTTTAATGAGATATATAATTACATTTGGGTCTGTTCTGAAAACACATGCTAAAACATTAAAATACTAACATTTTAATGTAGGTAGTTAAGCCCCGGATGCGCAAAATTTGCCAAAGATGTAAACAACAATGGCTGCTCTAATTTGAATAAAATCGATATACAAGAACATTACTTAAAATAAATGTTCTTGTATATCGATTTTATTCAATTTCGAGTAGCCACTGCTGTTTACATCTTTGGCAAATTTAGTGCAGCCGGACCTTAGGTACACTGATTACAAGTACTTATTAAGGTCATGTTATCCAGAACATTCAAAGGAAGCATTGGAGCTTAGTAAGCTTCAAGAAAGCACCAAACAGTCAGAACAAATGGCAAAGATCAAGGAGTATGAAGCAGCTATAGAACATGCCAAAGTTGAACAGAAGAAAATTGATTTTGAAGAGCGCAGAAAAACACTACAGGTGCCTTTTTTATTATAATCTTATTAGAATATTACTAGAATTGAATTATTAGACATAAGTTCATGCATCATAGGATGCATTAAAATAATATCTTTTAAAATCTATAGGAAGAAACAAAACAACATCAGATAAGAGCCCAGTACCAAGATCAGTTAGCTAAAAAGAGATATGAAGAGCAACTAGCACAACAACAAAGATCTCAGGAAGAAATTCTGAGAAAGTAAGCCATATAATATTCCTTTATAATATGTTCCTGTATATGAAGTCAGAGACATAACTGTGTTGTGTCATGTCTTGGCTCGGGGTACACCAATCACACAAATCTGTTTTAGGACTATGTCAAATCACAACACATTTTGATTGGCTAATACTGCGTCAGAAGCTGTCGCCACACGACACAACACAGTAATATGAATCCGGCTTAAGTTCTTGCCTACTACATTTCATCATTTTTGTCTCCTTCACTATCCTAATTTACATAGAGTTGGCACAGCATGGGAGCTAAGCTGTGGCGGTCCAGTAGTAACTGCGCCTACTTACCTGACAGGTTGTGGGTTCAAACCCAGGCAGGCATTTTAGTTTGTATAAAGAGTTTCATCACCACAGCTCTTAAACGGTGAAGAAAACCGGCATGTCCTAGAATCAAAATTGCGAAGAAACGTGACATTCACCAATCGGCACTGGGCCCATGTGGTGGATTACAGCCTGCTCGCTCTCACAGAGAGGAGGCCTGTGTCCCAGCAGTGGAACCATTATAGGTTGATTACGCTTATGCAGCATGTCTTTTTCATCTCTATTAACAGTTATATCAGTAATCACACTGTCCATCTGTTCATTGTACTACATTTATACACTGTGTATATTGCAATAATACTATATTTTTAGACAAGAAGAGAGTGTTGCTAAGCAGGAAGCTTTACGGCGCGCCACTATTGAGCATGAAATGGAGCTACGAGAGAAAAATAAGCTAAAGGCCATTGAAGCTGAAGCCAAGGCCAGAGCAAAAGCTGATCGCGAAAACCGGGATATAACATTAGAACAAATAAGATTGAAGGCAGCTGAAAACAGAACAACTATTCTTGAAAGTATTAAGTAAGTTCTCAAGGTTATATAGCTTGTAGTTAGTCAGTATGTTATAGTTATCGATTGACAGTCATTATGGGTAGTCAGAACCCCAAGTCTGACAACCAGTTTTACTAAGGCGTATTGTCTTACCTAGTAACTGGGTTGTGGAGGTCAGACAAGCAGTCGTTCCATGTGAAATACCTGTTTAGACTGGAAGCCGACCCGAACATAGTTAGGAAAGGCTAGGCAGATGGATTGGATCCTTTGCTCGCTGTATACCTATAACGCAGTGTGCCTAAGTTGCGTTATGCCTAGACCAAACGAGATGTGGGCCTATTGTGACTTAAGTCAAACCCAGGTTTTTAATGTTGGTACTACACAGACAATTAGCAGTTAGATCTTCTCTTTTGCCTGTTAATAAAAATTAATTTAATAAATAATTGTTTAATAAATAATTTTGCTCTAATGAATAATCTGTAATTGATTAACAGGACAGCAGGGAGTGTTGTTGGTACTGGACTAAATGCTTTGGTCACTGATTGGGATAAAACATTAGCCGCAGCTGGTGGGCTATCACTCCTGGCTCTTGGTGTATACTCTGCTAAAGGCGCAACATCAGTGGCTGCAAGGTTCATTGAAGCTCGCATTGGTATGTACCAATATTTTATGTCAATGTATTGTAGAACCAAACTAGGATAGCAGAAAGTAGTTCTTATAGGGAATGATTTTTCGTTCACTCACACATTTCCCAATTTCCAGGCAAACCTTCCCTTGTCAATGAAACATCAAGATTTTCGATATTGGAAGCTGTTAAACATCCAATACTCACAGTTTCAAAAGCAATAGCGAGTTTCAAAAAGCCTTCTGATGCGTTAGCTGGTGTGGTCCTAGCTCCAACTCTGGAGCGGCGACTACGAGATATCGCTATTGCTACTAAAAATACACGTTTAAATAAGGGATTCTACAGAAACCTGCTCATGTATGGACCTCCTGGAACTGGTAAAACATTGTTCTCTAAGGTGAGTGTATATATTATTGTATTGTGTAAAAAATTAAATTAAAAATTTAAAAAACCCCCGACTCAAACGAAAACCTCTAAAAAGTAAAATAGTAATATGTATTAGCCAATACATATTACTGGCTAATACATATTACTTTTTTACTTTTTAGAGGTTTTCGTTTGAGTCGGGGGTTTTTTTAAAGAACAATGGGTAAAGTTGTATGGGCCCCGTACCCAAAAAAAAAGATGACTGTAGCATTATGAGCTATATCGGTATTCGTTGCCCTCATGGAGTAGTTTAATTAATCCTAGGACAGCATGTCTGAATTCACTTGGAGAAAAAATATATTTAAGGAAGTTAAATTGGTTTTGAGAAGACGGTACCCAGAGACAAGGTTAATGTAGCATTATGAACTATGTCGGTATTTGTTGACCTCATGGAGTACTTTAATTAATCCTAATACAGCATGTCTGAATTCACTTGGAGAAAAAAGATATTTAAGGAAGTTAAATTGGTTTTGAGAAGACGGTACCTACCCAGAGACAAGGTTAATTGTAGCATTATGAACTATGTCGGTATTTGTTGACCTCATGGAGTACTTTAATTAATCCTAAGACAGCATGTCTGAATTCACTTGGAGAAAAAAGATATTTAAGGAAGTTAAATTGGTTTTGAGAAGACGGTACCTACCCAGAGACAAGGTTAATTGTAGCATTATGAAGTATGTCGGAATTTGTTGACTTCATGGAGTAGTTTAATTAATCCTAAGACAGCATGTCTGAATTCACTTGGAGAAAAAAGATATTTAAGGATGTTAAATTGTTTTAATAAAATAATAGGAAAGTTGATTATCTTTATTCATTATTGTAATGACCATACTTATATTGGTTATTATTTAATACTAGCTGACCCGGCGAACTTCGTACCGCCTTTAATTTTTTTTTTTGTTAATTTTTTCCCATGTTTTAATAGCTATTCTGCTATTCGGGGCAGAGATTATGAGCTATGTCGGTATTCGTTGCCCTCATGGAGTAGTTTAATTAATCCTTAATCAGGATGTCTGCTGGCAACCGACAATGCAGCATAAAATGAGATACAAAAAAGAAAATTTTGCAAAAGAGAGCTGTCAGAGCCATTTATAATCTACGTCGCCGCGAATCTCTCAGGGAACTATTTAAAAGGATTAATATTATGACGGTACCTGGCCAATTCATTTATGAAAACATTATGTATGTAAGAAAAAATCTACATCTTTTTAATAAAATAAGCGATAGACATAACTTTAACACAAGAAATAAAGATAAAATACATCAACCATTTTTCAGATTAGCCAAAGTACATACATCTTTTATGGGGTACTGTGTCAAATGTTACAATAAAATACCTAGTGATATATTGCAATTAAATGAAAGGAAATTTAAAACTCACATTAAACGTACACTTTGTAAACAAGCATACTATAAATTAGAAGATTATATCCAAGATAAGAATGCTTGGAAACATGCTGGTCCTGCTCCATAGGACAATCTAGAGTCTAGACAAAAATCAAACTGGTTGCTACTTTAATTGTATTTTTTTTATTAGTTTTTACATTCATTACTCACACCCTGACTTACTTGTATTTTTTTTTTTTTTAAATAAAAATCGTTTTGCTTGTACCATGTTTGTAAATATGTGAGCACCATGTATCTATCAGATAATTAATTTATATGTCATGGTTTCGTTTTTAATTCTTTTACCTATTGTGGTATGGTAATTTTATTTTAGGTGCATCGTCCTCACATGTTATTATACATATAATTAATGTACCCATGCAAAATGTTGTACCTAAAACATTTTAAAAGAGTAACGGTGGAGTTTCTTGCCCATTCTTCTCCATACGAAAACTACCTTTTGGAATGGGCGACTAGAATCAATTCTATATTTTAAGATAATTTTTGACGTTCAAAAGTGCCTTTTATGTGCCTATTTGAAATAAATGCTTTGACTTTGACTTTGACTTTGAAATAAAAACAAAACACAATACAAGTTCTAAATCAATATTAATTAATTTTTAATCAAGTTCTGTTAATTTTCTAAATCGCTGGAGCCTTATTGAACACGTTCCGTGATCCATTGTAGAATAATCCACACGCTAACAATATTGTCGAAATAATAGAAGACAGAATTAACGTTTCCAACAGGTTTAGTGACTAATATGTTGTGGACTGTAATATCAACCGCCAAAGGGTACGTTTCACAGCGATGGAAGAAAGCGATGTACCATTTCCTAGCCTCAACGAGGAGGAACTTATCTTGTTTAGTTTAGGCACATACCAATTAAAACTCGCAAAATCATACGTGTCAGAGAATTTGCGAAGAGGCATGTAGGTACCCTATAGAGGTATGCGTAGAACCAAGTCCTAATGTGAGATATGGCACAAGTGATTGACTGTCGAGTAATTATTATTTAGTAAGATTATTGTAAAAATGGAAAATTATACCTGTGAGACCTGCTGGTGAAGTATGTTTAAATAGAATCATTTTCAAACGGTTGATTGATGTAGTTTTTTTTGTGCATACCCTGTCTGAAATCTCTGTGCACGCCAATGCATGATTGCGACCCTCGTGTGTGCCGGGAAAGATAAACATATTAACAACGAGGTTGTTAAACGTGGAATGTGGACTCTGCGATCATTGTGCCGACAGTCGAGACAGCCTATGGCTTAATAGCCAAAAACGTCGACTAGCACCTGAGGAGGCTCTCGTTGGGCAGCTGGACCAATTTAACTTCCTTAAATATCATTTTTCTCCAAGTGAATTCAGACATGCTGTCTTAGGATTAATTAAACTACTCTATGAGGTCAACAAATACCGACATAGTTTACAATGCTACAATTAACCTGGTCTCTGGGTACGGTCTTCTCAAAACCAATTTAACTTCCTTAAATATCTTTTTTCTCCAAGTGAATTCAGACATGCTGTCTTAGGATTAATTAAACTACTCCATGAGGTCAACAAATACCGACATAGTCCATAATGCTACAATTAACTTTGTCTCTGGGTACGGTCTTCTCAAAACCATATTTAACTTCCTTAAATATCTTTTTTCTCCAAGTGAATTCAGACATGCTGTCTTAGGATTAATTAAACTACCCTATGAGGTCAACAAATACCAACATAGTTCACAATGCTACAATTAACCTTGTCTCTGGGTACGGTCTTCTCAAAACCAATTTAACTTCCTTAAATATCTTTTTTTTCCAAGTGAATTCAGACATGCTGTCTTAGGATTAATTAAACTACTCCATGAGGTCAACAAATACCGACATAGTCCATAATGCTACAATTAACTTTGTCTCTGGGTACGGTCTTACTCGTTCTCCTTTTTAATTTAATTTTTATTTCTTGCTTTTTAAACTTTATAATATTATATTACTAGTAAACATACTATACGATCCACACGTGATAGCCGAAATCTGCGCAGCTGTACGTATTTTTTTACCACAGTGAAGCGAAGCTAGTTAGGTACTCGTGGTCGTTGGCGTTCATTCCATACTAACGTATTCCTCTGTGAATTCGCCATTTCTGGTGGCGGCCATCTTAGATTTGAAATTTGTAATAGTGTATAGTATTCTACTAGTCTAGCCCTTTCATTTGATACCCATATTGAGGGAATTATGAAAAAAAAATATAATTCGCCATTTTGTGGTGGCGGCCATCTTGGTTTTGAAATTTATCATAGTGTTTGGTATTCTACTTGTCAAGCCCTTTCATTTGATACCCATATTGAGGGAGTTGTGAAAAAATATGTAATCCGCCATTTTTTGGCGGCGGCCATCTTGGACCGATTTTCTTCAAACATAGCTAAGAACACTCGCGACTAATTCACCTTTCAAACAAAAAAAACAAAATCAAAATCGGTTCATCCGTTCGGGAGCTACGATGCCACAGACAGACACACACACACACACACACACACACACACACACACAGACACGTCAAACTTATAACACCCCGTCGTTTTTGCGTCGGGGGTTAAAAATAATTTAATTAGAAATCATCAATCAAAGATTCTGTCTGGTATTAATACTGAAAAAACCCCTTTGGCGCAGCCATGAGACACACACTATTGTAGTTAAAACATTATTATCACTTTTTTATTTGTATTTTTGTGTTTCACGAACTGTGTTCAAATAAACTTTATTCTTTCTATTTTTGTTAAATCATTTACTTGTGTTTTGCAGAAACTGGCAAAACATTCTGGCATGGAATATGCAATTCTCACTGGCGGTGATGTTGCACCCATGGGAAAAGATGCTGTGGCAGCAATTCATAAAGTATTTGATTGGGCAGGGACCAGTAAAAAAGGTTGGTCTGAAGTTAATTTACATAAAGCATCTAGCATGTTTATTTAGTGAAATGTACATTTATATACAAAATATTTGAAATTGACAGGTGTACTTCTCTTCATTGATGAGGCTGATGCATTCTTGAGGAAGCGCTCCTCAGAAAGGATTAGTGAAGATTTGAGAGCTGCCCTCAATGCATTCCTGTACCGGACATCTGACCAGAGCAACCGGATAATGTTGGTGCTCGCATCCAACACGCCACAGCAATTCGATTCTGCAATCAACGATCGTCTTGACAAGATGATAGAATTTGGATTGCCTGGCATTGAGGAGCGCGAACGTTTGATTCGTCTTTACTTTGATACTTTTGTCCTGAAACCAGCATCAGAAGGAAAGAGGTAAATAAAATTTAACAGAGATCGAAAACATGTCGCATTTGATTCTATATTGAGTAAATAATTGTTTTGCAGACGGTTGAGCGTGGATCAGTTCGACTACAGTGAACTGTGCACGAAGCTAGCTGCCCGCACGGCCGGTATGTCAGGCCGAGCGCTATCTAAGCTGGGGGTCGCGTGGCAGGCGGCTGCCTATGCCTCGGACGACGGACGCCTCACTCAGAAAATGTGCATTGATATTTGTGATGATGCTGTGAGGGATCATCGTCAGAAGGTTTGTGTACTGCTTATTTACTTGCTACGGACACAGCAAAAAATAAAGGTTCTGCTATGTCCTCTTAACTATTGGTTTGATAATGGAGTGCTAAAAGTGATCGCCGTTTATATCTATTACTACTAATTTGTATTTTTATCGTAGATGGAGTGGTTATCGAACGAAGAGAAATCTCGAAGCATGATGCCTTATCTCTTAGACTTACCGCCTTTGGATACTGTAAACGAAAATGCTGTGGAGAAAGAAACAGTCAAGCCCAAATCCAAAAATGCTTTCACAATGAAGGAACAAGATGTTGAATTAGAGAAGTGACACAGTGTTAACCCTGGTGACATGGTAGATCTAGCTGAAAACAATATATGTTCCAGTTCCACAAGAAATATAACAAACTGTGATACAACTCAAAAGTTCAAATATGATTGTAAAAAGTCCGACTCCAAAAAATTTATTGATCTAAATGATAGAGACATGGAAGTCTTGCGGACATTATCGCAGAAGAAAAAGCTAGCACAAGTCATTAAAAATTAGTAGAAGATAAGATAATTTAGTTGATACATATTCATGGTTTACATAAGTGTATGTAAGAAACAAGAATGATGAATGCTCCCATTATTTTGAATAAGGGTTTGTCAACATTATGGTTGAGGACATCTATGCGGTGTTTGGGTTGGTCTGAATTGCACAAAAAGACTACCTCTATGTTTAGAAAATACATACCAAGGAATATAAAATAAAATATCTCTTTTTCATTGAAACCGTGAATAAACCTTAATGTACAAAGAATTGGTAGAAAGGCAAATTCATACAAATAGTGGAATAAAGGCTTCCTGTCAAAGGCACTTATCTCATGAGTTGTCTATAAAATGTGCATTTGATGTAGAATTAATTAATCTAATTCTTATTTATGCTTACGAGTGTGTGTTAACTTTGTCTGTCTGCGATCTGTCAATATTACTTTGAAGGCGGCAAGAAGTTTTATTAGTGTGTTTGGTTTTAATATTAGTTAGTGGGAAGGTTCACAGTTGTTGTTTTTCTGATGGTAAATTAAAACAATGTTATCGGCAAATCCACTTTATTGCAGTGAATATAAGACACACAATATGAAGCGTTCCATTAAAACTTAAAACGGTGAAATACATTTTCAGCGAAAATTCTTTGAATAATGATGTTATAACAGTTTAACTTATGCTATATAGATCACAAGTTTGTTGTTATCGTTTTAGTCACAGTTACACTAGTAGTGCATATTAGAATATTGTTAACAAAAAGAATTTGTTTCATTTAACAATTTACCTAACACACCATAATAACATACAACTATATGTTGATGTTTGGTGTATTATTACCCTATGTCAGTGCATTACCCTGCCTCACAATTGTCACAGTATACCTTTGATGTTTGGTGTATTATTACCCTATGTCAGTGCATTACCCTGCCTCACAATTGTCACAGTATACCTGCCCCCTTATTCACAAATACTCGATATGCTTCCGTATCGTATCGAACATTAATCATTGTTATCGTAGGAGTCTTCTCAATGCTGTTCACAAGTCCAAAACCCGAAAATTTTGTCAGTTTAAATCAAATAGACGCCCTCTATTCTTCCAACAGCTATTTGCTGTTGAGAGGAAGTCAAATCAGGTTATCGAAATGTTAGGTTTTCGATACGATAGCCTGTCGTATGTTTGTGAATCAGGGCTCTGGTCTGGCTATAAATTATTGTTACCATTTATAATGTTGAAATACAACACTACTTTCATCACATCACAGCAGACACACCAACACATCCTCTTTCGAGAGCATCTATCATGAGATCAAAAATTGTTTTAATTAGCATTGAGTTGTGACATCTCTTACAATGTGCATATTTGGGTCATGAAAAAGTCATGCTAATAAAGCTTCTTGTTGCCATATTAATTTCTTACAGAACTTATGCCCTGATCTGCCAGACTAGGTATACTCCACAGTGGAACTTCTCAAGTTACCTGGCACAATAAAATATCACTCCATGCCCAATAATTATAAAGTCATCGCCTTATCATACATTTAATTACTAGAAACAATAACATTAGTATCCATAAATATAAATTAATTCATCTAAACAAATGAAGATGAATTTCTTAAAGCATTATAGTTGTTCACTTAGAAAAAACTTAAATCAATTCCTCATGTTGTACGTGGAATAGTGAGATGAAGTTTGCGAAGGTAGAAATAGAAATTTTGAATTTGCCCTGTTTTTAACTATTACAATAACAATTAGACTAAAATACGTTTAAAACAGATTAAAAGCATTTTAATTAATAGATAATAAGACTTAGTTTAACATAAATTGTGGCTGCTTTGTCCACATGATCAAGCATTTTCAGCATTGTTATCCAATGTGAATTAATTTGCTAGCTTACATAAATTCTGACATAGCTTAGGCAAAATATTTTATATAATAATAATAATAAACAGTATATTTTTGGTATGCACCATACTAAATATTACAATAAGTCCACATTCATGATATAAGAAACAACAAAATATAGTAGCTACCATTTAAAACAAGTTTTTCATTAATTAATAATCTGTATGCAAATAATATATTACATTTTTACAAGTATTTAGCAAAAGAATTACATACATTTATGTGGCCATAGGCATGTGTAATGTCTATGACTCAACTACACTACACTAATTAAATGCTCTTAGTTACTCCTGTTCCCTGAGCAACAAGACGTTTGGGCTGGTACTGCTTCGTCATCAACCACCACAACTTGAGATGGTCTGTTCACATCTGTTTGTGAGTTTTGCTCAAACCTTTCAATCATTGTTCTTGTAAGATCGAGGAACAGGTCTTCCACTCCTTGGTTCAGTTTTGCCGATGTGTAAAAATGTTGAGCACCAACCATATTGGCATAACTGAAATGCAAAAATGTATTTTTCAATTATTATTCCTTTACCCTTACAATTGTATTTAATCAGCTCTTTAAATGCAAATTTGAGTAATGTAAAGTTTATGGGGCAAAACATACCTCTCTGCTTCTTCTAGGGGAACAGTCCTTTCATGTTCTAAATCAATTTTATTTCCAGCAATTGTCAGAACTATATCAGAGCCCAACATCTTCTTCAGCTCCTTCACCCAGTTTTTTACCTGCAATAAAATCCATATCTATTACTCATTCCCTCTAAACAGTTCAGTAGTAGCAATACTTTAATTTGCAGAGAAAGTAGATGATTACATATTCAGTCATCCACCTTACTTATCAATGTAAAACAAGGCATTATCAATTTAAAGTTTGGCATTGTTTTCTTGATTATGACTGATTAATATATTTTATGTGATAAGATATATCACAGATATACAGGGTGTCCCTGGAAGTATGTATCAAATCGAATAGGGGCATGGGCAAGGTCATTTCCAAACATTTTAACCCTGAGAATGTCAGTGAATTTTTTTATGGTTCAAAAGTTATGACCGATTTTAATTTTTTTTTCAATCACTTCGCTTAGTGTTCAAAGAAATTAATCATAAAAAAATACTATTGGGCTATCTAAAAAAAAATTGATAGCCCTGATAGTTTTCACGAATTCGATCTTTCTTCTCTTTTTTTTTTAGTATTTTTTTTTTTGCTCAAATGTTTGGAAATGACCTTGCTCACGTCCCTATTCGATTTGACCCATACTTCCAGGGACACCCTGCATATCACATGACCTTGTGAAGATTGCAGGAATCCGCTGGATGGGGGAAGCACAGAACCGGTCAAAGTGGCTGTGCTTGGGAGAGCTATTATGTTGTAGAAGCCTTTAGGCTGAAGTAATGATGATAATGAAGATATAACACACCTTTCCAAAAGAATCTTCATCAGTGATGTCATAAACAAGAATAGCCCCATTGGAATTCCGATAGTATATGGGGCCCAAAGCATGGAATTTTTCCTGACCTGCTGTATCCCAAATGGAAAGGTTAACACGTTTGCCGTTGATGTTTAATCTCTTGTTCAAAAAGGTGGCCTGAAACAAAAATGAAAGTCAATACCACTTGAGACTGCATTCTTGATTTGAAAACCTGCAAACACTAATGCTGATGGAGTTGAATTGAGAGATGAAATTTCATCTAGCAACATAAAAACTAGCCTTTATTTCTTCAGTCACTGGTTACCCCAAATGGAATCCGAGTCACTTTTGAACTTGTGTAAATAATTCCCAGTGGCAAATGAATATTCTAAATGTAAAGTTATATTAACTAATACTACAACACAATGGTATCAAAGTCATATAAATTACAGGTACAGGTGTAGCCTTAGGTGTATATAATATGATCTATGAAATGTATTATTTATTTGATGATTATTTTTATAATTAAGAGATTTTGAGTCGTAGGTACATACCTGCAGCGTAGTTAGATGTTTGTCGTTGAACTTATCTTCAATGTAGCGCAGTAATAGAGATGTCTTTCCAACACATCCCTCTCCCAGTAAAACAACTTTGAAGTTGTGAGTTCCGCTCGGAGCGGTAGCCATTATAATAATATAATAGATCCTTGGCTTGAAACCTTGAAAAGTTGAACTGAGGCAAATTAAATTTTGCAGTCGCAAGAAATACGTAGTACGTGCACAAGCAGCAGATAGTTATTTTACACCGCGAACGTACACAAAAGCATTTCTTAGGTATTCATCACAAATTATTAAATGGATTAATATACCACGTCGTATTTAACAATAATATTCAGGGAACTTTCCACTGTAGAAAAATGTATATTTTTCAACAAGTCTAATGTCGATTTTCAGTCTATCAAAAAGACATAGTACTCATGGTACATAGTACTCTGTGAAAGTGATTAGACTATTGTCAGAAATCAAAAGTGACAGCAGCAGGCTGATCAAGTGATTATACTCCATGGATGGATCATACATAGACAAGAAAAAAAAAAAAATTGGCGCAGTTCGCGCCGTTTGTTTGCGTGAAAACTGAAAACCGGTTTCCTGATTCGGAATTCAGATTCGGAGACCCCGAATGCACGCATTTCATACAAAATGTTCTCTTTAGCGCACACGTTCTTATATTTTCCGACAGGGTTTCCGAACGGAAAATATAAGAACGTGTGCGCTAAAGAATCTGAATTCCTGATTCGGAAACCGAATCAGAAAACCGGACGTTTGCGGCCGGCCTTAAGGTACTGTTACACATGCTCTAACATAGCATGCTAAAAAGCGTGCTATAGAGTATGCTCAATACGAGCATGCTTATGAGCAGTTTACAATTGCTAGCAATAGGCATGCTAGTTTGAAGTAGGTATGCTCCTGAATAAGCATGCTCAAAGCAAACATTCCAAATACACATGCCATTTTATAGCGTGCTTTTTCGCTCTCTGTCATTTCAAACAAAGTCATGGACAATCAAACAGCTATGCGAATGGAGCAGAATAAGATCATCCTTTTGCTGGCGATGCAATGCATCCAGAAGCTTATATCAGCTTGGCAAAAAAAGAAAAGAAAGAGAAAGATTTGGGGATATTATGCGGGGATTCCACAAGCACTAGTTATTTTGATATAAATTTACAAATTTGAGCGTTTTTTCGTCGCCCCAACGAGACATTTTGCTTGAAATTGTGCACGCGCACCTGTTGCGAACGACTGATCGATACTAGCATGCTCAATAAGCAAACCTGTTTACTGTTTAGACGCGCTTAAAGCACGCCCCCTTCCACCCGCGCCGCAGGTAGCATGCTCAAAAATCGCATGCCTGTCGATTTTTAAGCAAACTCGAAATGAGCATGCTAATTTTGAGCAACATTCCGACACACATGCTACTAAGTAGCAACTGCTCAATAGAAGCATGCTTTCATGCTTGAAATGAGCATGTGTAGGCCGGCCGCAAACGTCCGGTTTCCTGATTCGGAATTCAGATTCGGAGACCCCGAATGCACGCATTTCATACAAAATGTTCTCTTCAGTGCACACGTTCTTATATTTTCCGTCAGGGTTTCCGAACGGAAAATATAAGAAAGTGTGCGCTGAAGAGAACATGAGAGCGTGTGCGGAGGGGGGGTTTTTTGGGGTAGTTAATTTTACAGGGGAGTATTTTACTGCGTGGCTTGATTAGCTCGAAAATTGGCATATATAATCTTTGAGTCAAGTTATGAACACATCTTGACTCCGTCCGCAGGCCCGCGCCTACGGTGGCCGGGAGTCATCACGCGGCTCCCGACGCCCGGGGCGTCTGCGGCTGCGACGTGAGGCTCTCTCCCTCAGCCATCCCGCCACCTCCTTCGCTAGCATGACTGCTTCGCAGAAGGAGGTGACTGCCTCCCAGGGAGGTGAGTGGCGGTGAAAAGCGGGGATACAGTTTATATGAAAAATATTATTTATTTGGTTAATAATATGAAACTTGGCAATATTTGGGTCAGTAAATAATAAAGATTGCCACTTTTAGTTAAAAAACCCTTACAGAGGATTTAGGGGGTGACAAAGTTGATAGGTTAGAAAAATATGTACGGTCAGCATCAAAAGTCGATTAACACATCAGTTTCCTAACAATGTGGTGTTCACTATTATCTCTTATTAGGGGCTTAGGGTTTAGAATAAAACCACCGAATTATCAGTAAGTACACAACAACTCAAAGGGAACGTCTAGTCGCCACAGGGGATAGAGCGGGACTCTTGAGGCGCTACCATTGAGTGGTGTGCTACATTTAATAGTATATCACATCTCTATCTTAGTTATTGAGCAAAATATTTGTTCAAAATTGCAGCAGAAGAAAAAAATGTAGAATATAAACTCTTTGCTATTATGTGAAAAGCTAAAAAGCAGTTTATTAAAAAAAAATTGTTGTCAATAATAACATGTAAAAATGAACGTGTTAATCGACTTTTGATGCTAACCGTACCTAACCCACTGTCGGATTAACTCGAAACTCGGTACTACTAAAACAAAAAATAAACCAAGTATGGGTTTTAGGATTTTTCAAAAATCGACTCATACCAAGGTGGAAAAGGGTAAGTAATAAAGTTTAAGGGGTGGATATTACTGCTTGCTTGCATTAACTCGAAAATGGGTATGGGTCTTTGAGTCAAGTTATGAACACATCACGAACGATTTTTAAAAATTCCACCCCTGTGGGGGTGAAAAGCGGGGGTACAGTTTATTTGAAAAATCTGATTCCTTTGATCTATAAACTTAAAAATTGGCCCGAATAAATATTTATCTAAATAAATGATACAGATCATACCTACATACATTTTCGAAATTTTTAGAGGAAAGTACGAATTTCACGCGGACGAATCAACAATCTTACAATGCCGCGGGGAAATTGCGTAACATACTTACCTACAACATACAATGACAATCGATGGCAATGTTTTTGATTTCGACAGTTCACCCACGTTCATTGCGTTAGGTAAATACGTTGTTGAGCAGACGAATTGTTCAAAACTACTTATGAAGCAATGCATCAGAAATTTTCATCAAAACCCTCGGATTGTGATCGAGAGTGTACCTATTACGCAATTAGTATCAGTCCATGATTAAATCTACGAGCTACTCGCTCTTCAATAAAGACTTAGGCCGCGCTCACTTTGGATGCGAATTATATCGTACGTACCTAAACGTATGAACACTGTTCGTACGAATTGAGTGCGCACACTGAATACGTTTTTCTCCGTCAAATAGACAGAGTACCGGTGTTAGCGCATACGTGAAGTCATCTTTGCTGCGAAGAATAATCTTTATCTTTTGGATAATCATCTTCTAAACCGTAAGTGATAACTGGAATCACTTTGATCCCACAAAGATTTATGCCCATGAACCAAGTTAATTAACTCTTCTACATCCATTATTGATGATGAACGCACGAACGTGTAATAAAATCCCAACAAGTTCGGATTGATTTCGGACGTCAGACTTGCACGTACGTATAAGTACGACTAACTCGCGCGCAGTGTGAGCGCTTTCATAGTACTCAGAAGGTCGGGAATGTTCGTGCGTGTTCGTACGTTTCTGCACGAATGGAATTCGTACGAAAACGTATCCAAAGTGAGCGCGGCCAAGTACCTATCCATCCAAGTCAGTCAGGATGAGGCTCCAATTTTCTAGCTCGCTCCGCACGCTTTTGTATTCTCTTTGTAAGGTCCGAATGACAGCTTCACCTCCCGACTCAGGATGCTATATTCAGGCGCGGTCGCAGCCCAAGATTTTGGGGGGGGTCATCATGGGTGCCGAGGAATATTTTACGAATATTTTAAAGGAGGTACATCTCCTCGTTAGTCTAGTGGTCGCAAGCGTTACTGCTGAGCATGAGGTCGTAGCTGGGTTCGACTCCTAGGTCGGGTAAAGTGTTAAAGGGTTATTCCATCACATATTTCTCAGAAGCAACCTGGAGTCTGGATTTGTGCCCGGTTGGCGGCAGTAGGCTTGCCTTCTATGACATCTGGCGAAATGTGGGTGTAAGTACTATTATGAAGGTAAACCCCTGCCCAACAACCTTTTAGGGATTAAAGGCGTGATGATATTAAGGTTCATGTGCACCTCCAGCTCCACATTACTTATGCTATTCAGGGACGCAGCTTTTACATAGGTGTTACTTAACCTTTTGAACGCCATTGTCACATATGTATATGTGACAAACGAAATCTTACCCTGAACGCCAACGTCACAAATATATGACAAAATACACGTCGCACGGGTCGCACCATATTATGAAATAAACAATTTAATCATTACTTTTGTGTATTTTTATTTATACAATTTAAAAGTTAAAGCTTCCGTCTATATTGTATTGCATGAAACTAATATAAATAAACCACCAATATCGAGAAATTTGTTGTTTTAAGTGTGTGTGTGTGTGTTGTTTTGTTAAAGTGGCCTGGCGTCAGGGGTACGGCGTTACGTTAATACTCTGGCGTTCAAAAGGTATGCTGCCAAATTGGTCGTATGTATTAGAACAGTTTATTGTGTAGGGTGGGGAGAGCGAGCGAAGCGAGCTCGAAAATTTTAACAATTCGCCTCTGTTTGATTAGGTTTTATTTTATATTTTCAAGTAGAAATAGGAGGTACATTCTCGACTTATGCAGGCAAGCTCAAGCAGCTATCAGAATCTAAAATGCAAGAGCGAGCGAAGCGAGCTCGAAAATTTTGCACACTCCTCTCGGATAGGTTCGATTTTCTTTAGATCATTCCAAAAGGACTAGGAATTACTTGCTTTGTCGACTTTTGAAGAAAAGCTCAAGAACCAATGTAAATTACAAGACCGAGCGTAGCGAGCCTGAAAATTTTAGCAACCCCACCTTGAATAGTCTCTGTTTTCTTTTACCCATCAACAAAAAAAGAACTTACTTTATAAAATTATGACGAAAAGCTTAAACTCGTTTTACAGCAGTTTAGGTTTTGGAATCTGGCCTTACCTAAGCCTTTCAACCTTACGTACGAGCGGGGTGCCCAATATCCCGAGTTTGCTTCGCTCGCTCTTGAATCCTGGATTCTATATTTTTATTAACAGCCTTTTTAAAGGAAAATATTTTTTAGGCGCGTTAAAAACCCACTGTCATTTCATCGTTTTAAGTTTTTACTTCAGTCTGCCGATGTTCTTAATGTTTTGAATATGCCAATCGGGGTTTTCATGGCTCAAGTACAGTTTTAAGTTATTAAGGCAAGTAAATCATTCAGACTCTCGACAGCTTGAATGATTTTGGGGGGGGTCATGACCCCCACGACCCCCCCCCTCGGACCGCGCATGGCTATATTTTGAAAAAAAAAATACTATAACCTACTTTTGAGCTTCGCCGCAATAGGACATAGGTACTTACATTATTTTGAAAACTTTCTGTACCTGCGGACGAACTCTGTTGCATTTTCGACTAAAAGTTCTCTACTCGCTACAATAATCTATTTTTGGATATCATCGTCAAAATTGTATTTATTTGTGTAGGTAACTGTTTAACCAATGGAATTAGTTTAAACTAAACTTTAAGGTAGGTACAACTAACAGGAGATTCACCCAGGAGGCCATTTTCTGGCATCTAAGAGAGTATCCTATGCCATTCAATTTTACTTTACCCACAATCTTAAACAACAAAATACTTAAATCAACTTCGGGTCGATTCTGAAATTATGAACCACTTTGAGGACTTGAGACTTTAATAGCTAATATGTTGCATGCTTGCATTGTTATAGGTAGTTAAGGACGGCAAGTTATATTCATAAAATAAAAACAATTTGATTTTTTTTATGATATACTGCAACGTTTTTTGAAGTTTACGACATATATGTGCAAAAAGTTAAAAACATAAAAATAAAAATGTTCAACACATGAAACTACGGTTTACGTAAGATCTAGGAAATTATCAATAGGTCGGTAAGAGCTCAGAGGGTAGTATGCTTCAGTCGTTGTTGTACTAACTATGTAGAACTCAGATGTCTTATTCTTCAGTTTATGTTTGACCATTACATTGAACCAGTCCATAACGTTAGTTGTCTTATTATTTTGTAGAACTTTGATGAAAGGTATTGTAACTATAGTACGTTTTGTAGTAAGTGCTGCAGTCTTCATTGACGCAGAAGACTTCGATAATGTCGTGGTTCTTTTTCTGCTTGAGGTAGCCAATGGTACAAATGTAATGGCGTTAATGCGTTTTACTGTTTTTGTAGCTATACCCTTTCGTGTTCTCATGATTGGTGCAAATTTGGACATACTGACGCTAGTTAGAGACCGCAGCATTGGACTGACTTCTTGTATTATAAAAGCACTGTTGTCGTTAGCGATATTCAATTTTTTCATTGCCTTATGAGCTTTACGAAAGTAGTCTATTGCCTTTTTTTTGTTTTCTTCTTGTTTTCGTTTTTTTACATCTTGAACAGAAAAAAGACCATTCGAGGATTTAAACTTAGGACCTGAACGATAAGGATCCTTTGGTAAGGTTCCAGTAACATAAAAATTACTAGGAACCGTACGCCATGGACCCGTTTGAGTACGTCCTGGAGGAATCATAGTAGGATAAGGTTCAGAAGGAGTAGGAAACGTTGAAGGGGTAATATTAAGGTTTGGATCAAAAGTGGATAGAGGAGGAAACGACGGTGTAACAATAAGGTTAGGGTCAAAAGTAGATAGAGGAGGAAACGTTGGAAGACTAAATTTAAGGTTAGGATCAAGAGTACGTAGAGGAGGAAACTTTCGAAGACTAAATTTATGGTTAGGATCAAGAGTAGGTAGAGAAGGAAACGTTGGACGACTAAACTTAAGGTTAGGATCAAGAGTAGGTAGAGGAGGAAACGTTGGACGACTAAATTTAAGATTAGGATCAAGAGTAGGTAGAGGAGGAATCGTTGGAAGACTAAATTTAAGATTAGGATCAAGAGTAGGTAGAGGAGGAATCGTTGGAAGACTAAAGTTAAGGTTAGGATCAAGAGTAGGTAGAGGAGGAAACGTTGGACGACTAAATTTAAGATTAGGATCAAGAGTAGGTAGAGGAGGAAACGTTGGAAGACTAAACGTAAGGTTAGGATCAAGAGTAGGTAGAGGAGGAAACGTTGGAGGACTAAACTTAAAGTTAGGATCAAGAGTAGGTAGAGAAAGAAACGTTGGAGGACTAAACTTAAAGTTAGGATCAAGAGTAGGTAGAGAAGGAAACGTTGGAGGACTAAACTTAAAGTTAGGATCAAGAGTAGGTAGAGAAGGAAACGTTGGAGGACTAAACTTAAAGTTAGGATCAAGAGTAGGTAGAGAAGGAAACGTTGGAGGACTAAACTTAAAGTTAGGATCAAGAGTAGGTAGAGAAGGAAACGTTGGAAGACTAAACTTAAGGTTAGGATCAAGAGTGGGTAGAGGAGGAAACGTTGGAAGACTAAACTTAAAGTTAGGATCAAGAGTAGGTAGAGAAGGAAACGTTGGAAGACTAAACTTAAAGTTAGGATCAAGAGTAGGTAGAGAAGGAAACGTTGGAAGACTAAATATAAGGTTAGGTTCAAGAGTAGGTCGATGAGGAAACGCTGGAAGACTAAATTTAGTGTTAGGATCAAGAGTAGGTAGAGGAGGAAACGTTGGAGGACTAATCGTAAGGTTAGGATCAAGAGTACGTAGAGGAGGGTTACGATAACCATCAGCATGAGGATTTTCAATGGAATTAAGATTAAAAGGATGTGAAGTTCGAGTAGGGTAAATTGCAGAAGTAGGTAAAGTAGTTTTAGAAAAGCGTTGATATGACGTGCTGGTCATATCGTGCAATGTAGTAATGACCGCATCGTTGTAACCGAGGTTTCTGACAGTTTCACTTATCCAATAAAGTGCAGGACTTAGTGGAGTAAAACTCCGTTGAGGAAGTCTGCAACTACCCTTATCGGTGATGCCCATTATGCCAAATATTCTGTCTTCTATTAGTAATGGCACACCTTGTTCTTGTCTCTCTTGACAAACTTGTATAGTCCGTTTTGTGACTTTGTTGGTGGTGCAAACATAATATCCAAATGGTTGTTCTTTGTTACAACGTTCAACAGCCGTTACTGCTAATCTCGGCTTATCTGCGTCCATTATAGGAATCAGCGCTTTCAGACCAATGGTAGACATATTATCTAGAGCACTCAATTTTATAAGCTTTCTTTTTCTCTTTTCTCGTCGAGTAATAACTAAAGCAATGTCATTTCGTGCAATAAAGTTGTTTCCATAAACATAGTTCTTATAATGTGGGTGAATAAAAGATTGCACAATAGACAAGTTTCCTACAGAATCACATTTTTCAGCGCAATATGATGTAGTCAGTACAACGTTAGGTAAAATAAATGTGCCTATACAACTCTGGATCGGTTTATATCTGTCGCTTTTGCATATGAGACGCTCTATACTAGTTACAGAAATGCTTTGAATGCACACAACACAAAACGAAAATATTGTATAAAGTTGTAGAGGTTCGTGCAACATTATATAAACTTATTTAAACTATAAAAAACTGTTCTCACCTCTATCGGAAACATAATAAGTAATTGTACTTTTATGATCAAATTTTTACCTGGCTATCAATTGTTTTATTTTTATGTTGATGCTGGTTCTGATTGGGCTTATTCCCAGGAGCTCCAAATCTATTGTTCTCCAAACAATTTCACTCCATACCTACATTGATTCCCAAAAGCTCCATAATTTTATTAAAATACATACAAAAATTGTTCCCATTGCTTTTTTAATTTGGAGCCGCCGCCGTCGCGCCGGGAATAAAATTATGAAGCGCCTGGGAATAAGCCTCTGATTGCACTAGGCAAAACTCAAAATTTCCCGGGACAAATTCATAGCGTATTTCGTAGATAATCATGCACCTATACCAGAAAAATAATAATTTATTTCAATCACGTAAGTATAGAAAAGGAGTTTTCTGATTAAAAAAACAAATTCACAGATTTCGTGACTCACTCGACTATCGAGTACATTGGAAATTAATCTATGGAATTCGATAAAATGTTGTCGCTGAGCGACGAGAAAGTCGGGATAAGGAAATGGTTACAAAATTAAACTACAACGTTGAATGATAATTATTTTATTCTTAGATTCTGGACATAACGCCTGTGAACAAACAAATTGCGTATCGAATGTTATCAAAAAGGTTAGGCTACAGGGCAAACCCTTAACCCGATCGTCTTTGATTTAGGCTCAAATTGTAGCTGACTAAATTGTCCAGAGTTTTTCTCAAATTTTTGATATCATTCTTCGTTTCCAAAATATCGAACGCCAAAATCAAAAATTCGGAAAAATTGTTTTTTTTTCACTATTTCGACCATAACTTTTTTCGTTTTTGACTTTCTCGAATAACTCTTTTTGCACCTTACAGCTCTCGTGAATACGCGTATTTTGAGTCTTTTTTACCCGACTGCGCGACGCAAAGGAGTGGTAATGTGTTTATCAGCCTATGTATGTATGTAAGTATGTATGTATGTATGTAAGTATGTATGTATGTTTGTATGTTCCTTTGAAGCACTATACAGACCAAACGCCTAGGCCGATTTTTATGATTCACACGTCAATCAATTCCTCTTAGTCCGGCGAGTGTCACTAAAGACATGACGTTAATGAAAATTCAATATGGCGACTACTAGACGCCATATTGTGAAAATGAAAAAAATGAAAGTCAAGAAACTATGTCAAGTGGGGTATCGTTGGATAGGTCTTTCAAAAATATCAGTGGTTTGGGGAGACCGTTTTTTGATTAAGTAAAACGTTCGTGACTTATCAAGCTTTAAAGTACCAATTTTCGTTAGAATCAAGTGTCCCCCCCCTCTACCAACTAAACGCGGCAGTAGTACCTATATATTACGAAGTTTAAAGGGAAACTATCACACTTAAGTGGGATTTACAACTCATAACTAAAAAGAATAAAATAAAAAAATTAAATTTAAAAAATTAAAAAACCCGACTGCGGTAAAAAACTTAAGTTAAAAAAAACTGAAACGCTAAAAACAAGCCCATTTTAAATTAAATAAAAGTTGGAAGCAGGCGGGACCCATACCATTTTTCTATTTTCAAACTCAAATGGGTCCCGCCTGCTTCCAACTTTTATTTAATTTAAAATGGGCTTGTTTTTAGCGTTTCAGTTTTTTTTAACTTAAGTTTTTTACCGCAGTCGGGTTTTTTGATTTTTTAAATTTAATTTTTTTTTTGAATATCATATCATGTTCACAACTCTCATAACATGCTGCACTTTTTCGTGAAATCGGAGCCTACACTGGCGCGAACGAAAAGACATTTCCAATGTCAAAAATTCTGCTTTGAGTGATGCAAAATTAAAAGAAGGTATTTTTATTGGCCCAGACGTCCTCAATAAAATCAATTGTTAAATGCTTACATAGAATTTGGTTGCAATATGTTATTAAAGAAGCACTTCCGCCACTCGCAACTAGATTTTTTTAAAGAATATCTAGGTGCAGTGAGTGATGAGCACGGTGAGCGCTTTCACCAAGATATTGCTTTAATAGAAAAGCGTTATCCATAGATATACAGGGTGAATTTTCCAAGTGGGCGTGGATGGCCAAATCCGAAACTATGAGGAATAGCGAAAAGTACTCAAAGGTGTCACGGGCTTGATTTTGATGAAAACTAAAACTGCATCATTTCTTTAAGATTTTTGAAAAATCAATATTTCTAGCCAGGAATCGAATCGAAAAAAAATACACACTATTATTACACCGTTCGATAGTGTCGCTAATAAGGATCCGATTGTGGGAAGTAATGACATACGGAAAACTTAAGGAAAATGTTGGATTTTAATAAACGTATATGTAGTTTAGTTTCGTTATCTTACTTTAGTAGTCGATACCAGACTCCTTCGACCGAAGAAGTTCCTAGCTGCAGCATCACTTCTTAATTGTTCTATGAAATCTGTTTGGACTAAGACATGGTCGGTCAACTGCAGATGCAGATGCAACTATTGTTCTAATAGAATATGTTATGGTGTCCCAAATGTCTGTTAAATGGTAAAAATAGATGCCTCATATTTCTCGATTTATCAAAGGCCTTTAGCACTGTTTTTGGTGATCCTCATTGTTGATATTAAGGGATCTATGGGCATGAGGCTCTTGATATTTTCCGTGAGTATCTAACGTAACAAAGTCTGTATGTTAAGATCTTGACAGTAATGAGTAGTTAATTACTTTTCTGGCGTGCCCCAGGGCTAACCCTGGGGCACGCCAGAAAAGTATAAGTTTGGCCTAATGTTGTCTACTAATAGACAACATTAGGCCAAACTTATGAAATTTTTCATAACCTGCTGAATTTTGGTATGTATTCTGTATGTGGTACTGAATCATTAAAACTCTCCGACCCTCCGACGCTTGCGTCTTGAGATATACAGGGTGTTGGAGTGAATTGCGATGTTAAGATGAATTTTGATCAAAATTCGTATTCAAACTTTTTAATAACAGCAACATCTATTGTTCAACAACAACAGTAGGTACTCTGTATGTGGTATTGAATCATTACCTAAAACTCCCCTACCCTCCTCAGCGTGCAACCTGTGATATACATAATGTTAGCACGAATTTAAATATTATGATGAACTCTGATCAAAATTCATATTTAATCTTTTTTCATGACAACAACATCTATCTTTCAATGAAAACAGGGATAAAATATAAAAAAAAAATTACAGAAACATTAATTTTTGATTACATAATTAAAAAGATTCAGCATCCATAAGATCAGGTGAACGATGGGTTCGTGGAAGCTGTCCATGACCCGTCGTACAGTCGCCATCAGATATATTGTAGCAGACAAGGTGACCAAATACTTCTGAACAATTTAAAATATCAATAAGTTCCATACACTACAAGTTACCATTTATATCTGAACATTCATTACTTCATTAATATCTGAGCAGATGCTTGTCAATAATTTCTATACAAACCAGTAACCAAAAATATCTGAACACTTGCAACGTCAAGTGTGACATTAACATAACATATCAGTTGTATCTTAAACAAATGATTTTCTATACAATTTTTATTCCCTTTCCATCGTATTTATACCTAGAACGGTCATTTGGTGTTCAAAAAGGGTGTTACCTGGAATTTTTTCCGGGAGTTTTGAAAATTGGTTATTTTATTGAGTTCGACGTGTTCTCTACGAATTTTCACTTTGTCGCTCATCTTTGCCGCTCGCACCGCCACATTCGAAAAATGGCGCCTAATATAGCAGTTTTCCAACTCATTTTAAGATAACACATTAATCTACAAAATTAAAACACCTTCAATATATGTCTTCACAATTTTTTGGTAAAATCAATAGTCATTATTTTATGCCTTTGTGGTAGAACTCTGGGGACAATGTAAAAATTCGAAGAGAGCACTTCGACCTCAAAATAAAATCACCAGTTAAAAAACTTTCCAGTTAAACAACCAAATGACTGGACTAACTACAGATAGTCAAGTCGATAGTCGTTCTTGGTTCGTCCTTTATATCACGCAGTAACGAATTAGGTAAGCTCAGTGTTTGTCTGCGTAGATACACTTGACGTTGTAAGTGTTCAGATATTTTTGGCTAGTTGTTTGTATAGAAATTATTGACAAGCATCTGCTCAGAGCAGCTCTAGAGCAGTGGTGGCCCAGTGATAACGACTGCGACTTACGAGTTGTAGGTCGTAGGTTCGAACCCAGACAGGCGCTTTACTTTGTGTAAATTATTTCATCACCACTGCTCTCAAAACGGTGAAGGAAAACATCGTGAGGAAACCGGCATGTCCTAGAACCAAAAATTCGAAGACATGTGACATCTACCAATCCGCATTGGGCCCGCGTGGTAGATTACGGCCCATTCCCTCTTACCGAGAGGAGGCCTGCGTCCCAGCAGTGGGAACATTATAGGCTGATTATGTATCTGCTCAGATATTAATGAAGTAACATTCATTACTTCATTAGAATGTTCAGATATTAATGATAACTTGTAGTGTATGGAACTTATTGACAGTTTCAATTGTTTAGAAGTATTTGGTCACCTTGTCTGCTACAATATATCTGACGGCGACTGTACAAATAGAAATAAGAAGCTGTCCGATCCTGCTCTTAAGCAGATGAGAGAAGCGATATGATCCTGCAGTCTTCAGACGATACGCGTAAATAAGTACCAGCAGCTCAATAAACTCGTAAGTCCGTAAAAACGACCTTCACTGCTTTATTACTGAACGTAGTAAGGGACCAATGCAGCGGAACAAGGGCTCCAAGGTCATTGTAATAAATCTGTCTATTGGGCATGACTTTGTCCAATAGACAGCTTACGAACCTGAAGATCAATGATGGCAGAATCTTATCCTCCGAACTGCTTTTGAGACAAAACAAAAAACTTTTGAGGAAGATTGAAAGGTTCAGGGTTATATGGACAGACATGTCAACCAGTAACCCCGTTGCTAATCTGAAACTACCGAATTGCTAGATTTAGCCGACACTATACCGACATATCCCTGACATCAGCCTGAAAGAGATTAGAATAGCTATGAAGGAGCTTAAAAACAAAGAGCCGGCCGATGACGGAACAACGGCCGCACTCCCAAAGGCCGGTGGAAAACCAGTGCTTAAGGTCCTCCAGAAGCTGTTTGAGCCTGCGTCTGCTTAGCGTGGACTACGAGAAAGCCTTCGATTCGATCGAGACTTGGGCTACAGCCCAAATGTAGTGTTGCCAGATTTACTATCAGTACATCGAAAACGCACCTAACCTTCTGCACCGAGGTGTGAGGCACGGAATCGTTATCTCTCCGAAACTTTTCGCCGCTGCACTGGAGGATGTATTTAAAGTTCTAGACTGGAGAGGGCTAGGCATCAACATCAATGAAAAGTCACTCACCTTCGATTTGCCCACGATATAGTAGTCATTGCTGAGGCTATGGTGAATCTCAGTACAATCCTCGATGGCCTCAGAAGAGCAGAGTAGAGCTTCCGAAAGAGTAGGTCTCATAGCGTCAAAATCTCTTCGAAAGTAAGAGTTGCACTACCTATTACGCGTCTTAGGTGATGTTTGGTGGATTTTATTCCAGCTTCCCATAGCCCACCGAAATGCGGGGGCATGGGGTGGAATAAAATGCCAACTAGTGCCGTTGTTTGCCAAACACTCGGCGATTTCCATCGTCAAGGTTGAGTTTCCTGGGCGAACAAGTTTTGGAGTTTGCGAGCGGCACCTACAAAATTCGTTCCATTACCGCTGAACAAGTCAGCGCAATGGCCACGTCTGGTAACAAATCGTTTAAAAGCATCGATAAACCCTTGTGTACGGCTCTTGTAGCCATACTTACAAAAAGACATAAATATAACCTTTATAAGCCCGGTGACCTCTACCTTTACAAGTTCGAATTTGTATGGGACCTGCGTAGTCCAAACCACTTCGATAAAACCCTCGAATAAGTGTTACTCGGGCTGGAGGTAATTGCCCCATCAGTTGGACGGTGGACCATAGTCTGTGCAGTAAGGCGTACACAAACAACGCATTTACGGATAAACAGTTTTGCTTAGTTCTTAGAATCAGTGAGCCCGTATATTAATTGTACAATATAATAATCACATTTATTACAAAAATTCTTACACGTGTGCCACCTACATTGATAGGTATAACAGGGATAGCGGAGTTGAGCAAACTTAGTTATTTATTGGTAGTTTCAATCAATGAATAACTAAGTTTGCTCAACTAGTTTCGTTAATACTTTATATTATACTCGTAGTCGAATAATATATAAGGTATTTCAAAACTAACCCAACATACTTTAAGGGGTGCTTTAGTTAGACCATCGAACTGAACAACTTTCACTATGGGACCAACTCTGAAATCACGAAAAAGAGATAGCTGTTTTATACATTTTGGTCAAGTAGGTATTGAACTTTTGTATTAAACATTTGATTTTTTTTTGTGATTTCAGAGTTGGTCCCTTAGTGAAAGTTGTTCAGTTCGATGGTCTAAAGCACCTCTTAAAGTTTGTAGGGTTCATTTTGAAACACCTTATAGATAGATACGTTATGCGTAGGTATACGAACAATAGAATTTTTCAACAATGTTCATTTAATAATCACAATGTGAATTGAACGACTGACAATCCATCAATGAAACTTTCTTTGAAGTTGAATTCTGTTCTGTTTGAATTCTGTGATTGAAAGAGTTTCAGTTCCCGCATTCGCAGAGCTCGATCTTCACTTCCATGAGGAAACGTATCCCTCGTAAAGTAAAAACATCCCGAGGTTGGCTTGCAAAGATGTAATTGGTGCGATCGAAAAGAACTGAGGAAAGCTAGGTACCTTACATCGCATTCCCAACGCCACTGAATGAGGGGACAAGCGACAAGTCTTCAACATCATTTGCACTGCCAACAAGCAGTACGGGTACACCTTCATAAGCAAAAGAGTCTTATAAGCACTTCCCAACGTCGGCGTCTCGCATTTTGTGGGTCGAATAAGTCATTAGCGACCGGACAGCAGTTACGTCCGCCCGGAAGGCCGCAGGGTCACAATTCGCGGGGATGATAACGTCTGGATTAATATATGAAATTAAAAGGTTCAAATTTTAAGATATTACTGTGAAATTTTGCCGTCCCCTAAAAGTGCCGCCCAAGGCGGGCTGCCCCTGTTACCTGCACACTATATTGGGCCTCTGTGCGATTGTCCAACTAGTGCAAAATGAAGAGCTTCTCACATAGTCTTAAGCCTTATTAGGTACTTACTTACAAGTTTGTAGTAAATACATAGTACATAATATACAGGGTGCCAGGTAATTAATGGACTACCATGAAACTGTTTATGAGGTAGTAATAACTAGTCATACGCAGCTCATTCAATCAACACTATTAACGTAACATATTATAACAAGAATAAAAGGACGAAATTCATTCACTTGTGGAGCGCACAGAAATTTAAAATATAGTGAATTAAATGTTCACATCTCTGATCGTACTGAGATTTTTTTTTGGTCTTATATTTTTATATTTAATTTTAAGTAACACGATTAATAACCAATTACAATAATTAAATAGGTACATAGACACGTACATTAAAAAAGGAAATAGAAAATTATAAAGTTCATGTTAATACATTAAATAAAAAAATATTTCTAGGTTATCATCGGTATCGGACATTACTGTAATTACTACATATTTTAGTTTGTAAGGCATCCATATAATTCCGCCTGACGCAGGTCCTCACAGGAGACGGTTGCTTCGGGAGGTTCCTGTTTCGTACAAGGCGGGAGGAAACGTCCGGGTGTCATCATTGTGTGGATCGCCCGGAGGACACGGTGGAGCATACGGTGGAGGACTGCCTGGCTTGGGCGAAGCACCCCCGCGTCCTCACGGCGGAGATCTCTCGCGTCCAGCCCTTGTCCAGGCCATGGTGCGGAGCGAGAGTGCATGGGAAGACGCCACCTTCTTCTGCGAAGCGGTAATGCTGCTTGCGATGGAGGGGGCGGAACGCGTGAAGAAGAGGCGATCTTTGCGCCCTCACGCCCCTAGTCGCCGTAGGCGCGAGTTGCGGACGGCGAGCAATGGGCAGCTCGCCGTCCGGTAAGGACCAGGCCCGGGTCGACGGCGCGTTGTGTTCCACGCGCGCCGCAAAGAGATGTCAGCACTATTTAATTGACAGGGCCCGCTAGGGCCGATGCCTGCCACTGTTGCAGGTTGTTCGAAAGAGATACCGTGGCCCCTGGCACATGCAACTGAAGGAACACGGGTGGGTTTTAATCAGTACTAGCTGCGCCACGCGGTTTCACCCGCGTAAGTGTCGGTCCCGTGGGAACACCTCGAGAACACTTACACAAGAAGTTGGCAGATTCGTCTTATGGTTTCTTATTTATGTCTCATAACTTTTTTTTTATATATGTATATATTGTTGTACCTATGTATGTATATATGTATTTATTCTTATATATATTCTTATAACTTAGTTATAAATATTTTCATATTTTTTTTCTGTAATTGCACCTACTGTGTATTGTCTCTGCATCACCCTAAGGTAGACCGGTAGAAAATGCCCAAGGCATTAAGTCCGCCTTTGTACAGTTTTTATTTGTGCATAAAGTTTTAATAAATAAATAAATAAATATCGGGATAAAAATAGCCTATGTGTTAATCCTGGTTATAAACTACCTGTATGCCCATCCAAATCCGTTCAGCCGTTTGAGCGTGAAGAAGCAACAAACATATAAACACACACACTCACAAACTTTCGCCTTTATAATATTAGAGTGATAAGTCTGACACGCCCTCCCGCTCCTCCCAGAGCGGGAGAAGTTATTTGCTAATTGTACACTAAAATAAATGTTTTACTGTCGTAGAAGAAGGTGTTCTGTAGTTTCTGCCCCCATGCATTCAGGCGCATTTTTGCACTGCGATATATTTTGTGGCTCCGCATTACAAGAACATCAAATACCTCCCTAGGGATTCATGTTGATAGAAGTTGTAAAAAACACAGAGATGGTTTTGTTTCAGCTACAAAACCATCTCTCTGTCTGGAGGCATCTACCAGTTATATTTACACTTGATGCTGTTGCCCATCTATGGGCTACAGTATCAATTTCATAAACTATTGGGTAAGCCATGGGTACACTACATTAACACGTTAGCTGCGGCACCAATTTTTGCAAACTTTCCGTTCCTGCGGCACGAGGCATTATCGGCCTGCACCGTGACCAGACATTAGGGCGACACGCGGTCTATTAGACCCCACCTCCTTTAACAGACTAAAATCCATTTTCTGGCGCGAAATCAAAGATAAATGAAAATTTTGGTACTTATCGATATAGACAGTGAATTGATGAACCCTAGTCTACCGTCGCCCCGGGATCTGATACTAGTTTAGGAATTTATTGGCAAAACAAAATATGGGATCTTATACACCTCGTAACGCACTGAAATAGGGTAAATTTTCGCTATGATTAGTGATGGGAAAAATAATATCGACGTAACGACGTTTATCTATTTTTGTGTGAAAATCTTAATACGGTTCACAGAATAGAAAAAAAGAAAACCAGAAGTAGAAAAGAAACTATCCTATTTATTCTGCCTCGGGCTTTAAAAATACACTTATTAGAACTTGAATTAACATAAAAAAATCAGTAACTATATACTTTTTTATAAAAAATCTCAATATATATTTTGTACTTATTTATGAGTGTTTTTCATGGAAACAGGGTAGATAATAAGATTTTTTGCACTGAGAGCACTGATTCAAAATCTTTTTGGATTTTTTGTCAGCTTCACGAGATGGTAAAAATGCACAACACTAGTCGCGGGAAGCTCCCGTTGGGTGCGGTACGAGGTCCGGGGGATATGGGACGTTTTAGCCTCGTTCCGCACTGCATTAAAATTATATTAATTCAGTGCGGTACGAGGCCTAAGACATCCGGTACCAAGGTAGGTATACCACCGAGTCCGGGACCATTAGCGCGTCTCAAATATACATTTATCTCTTTTCTATACTGGACCAAACCAAAGCTATGCCCTTTGCACGACAGAGATGTTCTCGTTTTTCCTTGCCGCACCACAAGGAAGTTGCATGAGGGGTGATTTAGGCCTCGTTTCGCTCTTAACGTGTTAATACGAAAAACTTTATTCCGAAAGTCACAAATACGAATTTCCAAATACCGATTTTCATAATTCCGAATGGTTCAAAATTCCTTATATAACAACTCCGATTTATCATTGATCCTATTTCAATAATTCCGAAATTTCAATATTCCTAACGTTTATAATTACTTACTACTATTCTCACAATACCGAGTTTCAATAGATCGAATAACAAAAAGTCCGACTTAATGATAATTCGAAACATCAAAAATACGAATTCCGATTATTAAAATACCGATTAATTAGAATTCCGAAATAATAACGCCTTGTAAAACTGAATAGCAAGACAAATAAACACATATTTCCAATTGTAAGAATATAGATGGCACAAAACCAACAATAGAGCCCCTATTTCTGTGTAAAGGGTTTAAAGTAAAATAACCAAACCGAACCTCGGGGTGCCCTTCGCTCGCTCTTGCATTCTATGTCGTCTATTGCGTTCGTTGAGCTCGGGTGCTGTAGCGGTAACGGAAATAATTCGGAGTATTGAAAATCGGAATGTCGTTTTTCGGACCGAGAACCTATATTATCGAGCATCTGATTCTTCGAACATAAGAAAATCGGAAAACAAACAAGTTGCATTTATGACTTTCCGTAAAATAAATTTCGTGATTTCTAATACCTAATAGACATTATGATTCTTAGGTATTATGAAATTCGGACTTTTGAAAATCGGAACATCGAAATTCGGAATAAAATATTACGGAGTATTTGGGTGTTCCCGTTGGCCATAGTATAGGGCTATTATGCAAAACATTGTCGAAGGACTTACAAGTATTGTTCGATGATTTACGTTAATATGTAAGTAGGGGTTATTACCCCCATGTAATCATGTAACATTGCATTAAAGTTAAGAAATGCTAATTACCTTCGATGTTTTTGTAATTTTATAACAACAAAATCCTGAAATTAATTTCGGGTCGATTTTGAAATTCAGCTGACCTATTCTATAAAAATCTCATCGCGAATGTTTAGGTGAAGTGAGTTTGAAGTGAGCACAACTAAGTCATGTTACTTGAGGAATAAAGATATTATTATTATGGAAGGCGTACGAGGGGCCGAAGCCAACTCGCAGAGGCCCCTAATTTTAATGAAATGTGGCACCAACCGACAATTATCCATGTATGCACTATGCACGTGCACCCAAGGGTAACTCCCGGTTGGTGTAGGACTATTGCGAGATAAGGAAAAATAAATAGTTGGACTATGGGTTTGGGTGGCTAAAGTGGACTGGTTACCAAGACCTATGGAAGAACCCCTGCCTGATCAATGTTTTATACGAGTATATACACGGATAAAATGGCAGGGGGTGACTTGCACACTCAATGATGGGCCCCCGGAAACGGTCGCTAGCACATAGTGACGTAGTGACAAGGGGGCAACATGTCCTGAGGTGCTCATGTGGAGTGGAGAGGTATTCCACGGCTATCAGGACAATCCCGGAAGTACGGTCAAGATCCCTACCAGCATCTTACTGGAATACTTCCTTCCTCAGAGCCCTTTGCTTTTGCGAATCTCCACTCAAGCCGGCCAATAAAGGCAAGAATGAAGTGGGAGCTCTGTTCCTCGTCATTTTTCACTCCAGCCGGCCAATAAAGGCAAGCCAGAGGTAAGGAACAAGACTTCTCCCGGGAGATAGGGTCCGTGGGGTCGCTACTGCCCAACAGCTCGCCACATGCTGCCCTGCAGGTTTCTGTATCTCTCTTGGTCTGGCTCCTCACCTTAGACCTGTTCCGGCAAAGTAAACTTTTCCGGCATAGGCCTAGAGCTCGGAGCGCGCAAGCCCTAACACGACGTTAACGTAGCGTAGATATACGGCGGTGGGGTTATTATTATTATTCAATCAATCAATCAACTCAGCCTATCGCAGTCCACTGCTGGACATAGGCCTCTCCCAGACTGCGCCACAGCACCCTGTCCTCCACCTTCCGCATCCAGTCTACCCCAGCCACCTTCTTTAGGTCGTCTGTCCATCTAGCTGGGGGGCGTCCCACTACACTACGCTTGCCGGTACGCGGTCTCCACTCCAGGACTCGTCTGCTCCACCGTCCATCAGTCCTTCGACAGACATGGCCAGCCCACTGCCACTTCAGTTTGCTTACTCTGCAAGCTATGTCGGTAACTCCGGTTCCTTTCCGGATAATTTCATTCCTGATTTTATCCTTCAAAGAGACTCCGAGCATAGCTCGCTCCATAGCGCGCTGAGCGACCTTGAATTTGTGGACCAGCCCGACCGTCAGTGTCCACGTTTCATCACCGTATGTCATGACGGGCAGGACGCACTGGTTGAAGACCTTAGTCTTCAAACACTGCGGGATAGGCGACGAGAAGACTTGACGGAGTTTTCCAAATGCTGCCCAACCCAACTGGATCGTTCTGTCAGCTTCCTTCTCAAAGTTGTGTCTGTCGAGCTGAATGACTTGCCCTAGGTAGACGTAATCCTTCAAAACTTCGAGAAGCGACCCTTCGATGTGGATTGGACTCGGCAAGACGTGCGAATTGTACATGGCTTTTGTCTTGTCCAAATTCATGCCGAGGCCAACCCGCCGGGAGGCTCCATTTAGGCTGTGCAGCATTTGGTCTAGCTGTTCCAACGTCTCTGCCATTATGACGATGTCATCGGCAAATCGAAGATGTGAGATGCGCTCGCAGTTAATGTTGATACCCTGTCCAGTCCAGTCCAGCGTCTTGAAAACGTCTTCCAATGCGTTGGTAAACAATTTAGGGGATATTACATCCCCCTGTCTCACCCTCCTGAGCAGTTGGATGGGGCTTGTTTTCTGATTCTGGATCTGGACAGTCATTATTTATTATTATCATTAGGTGTCAATCCCTAGCATCAGGTGGAACTACATTTCTCACTTCAAGTTCACTTCACCTAAGTTTTCACTGTGAGATTTTTTCAGAATTATACTGGCTGCAACTACTTTGAGGACTTGAGACATTAATAGCTATGTTGCATTAAGTATTGCTGTTATAGTTAGAGACGGCAAGTTATATTCATAAATCAAAATACAATTGAATTTGTTATGATATTGCTTATACTGTAAAGTTATGGAAAGTTTACGATATAGGTACAAAAAGTCATAAAACTAGGAATGTCTAATACACGCAACTAAGGTTAACGCACTACTACTGACCTCTTAATTTGACACTGAATCACACCCACAGTATAAATATGAACAGTATGGAAACTAGGCCTATTTGTTGAAATAAATACCTACGACTCATTGGAGCGTTAGGGTTGTCACTCTTAACGTCTGTAAAATTGATGTGTTTTATTGTAACGAAGTTTTTAACGTGGTGTGCGGTTAGAAGTTGACTTATTATCTTTGCCTCCTTCTGGTCAAAACGTAAATCCAAGATGGCGGCTGCGAAAAAATTCAAAATTTTCGTCGTGAATATCTTTTTCATAGTTTTCGAGGGTGCTAAAGCCGATAGTGAAGTCAAAATGCGCGTCGCTCGACCGATGCCTAGTTTAACCCTGCACCTTACCGTTTCTACTCGAGAATGGGTGTAATAGTAATTAAAGAAAACAATATTTTAAAAAAATATCTTTATTCTTCGTAATTATGTTAAATCACATTTTTCGATACTTTAAACCGACTAAGTACTTGGAGTAGTGCTACAGTAAAAAGAAAATAATATTATGTGGCGACTTTATAAATGTATTAAACAAAAACAAAGTGGAAGACAACAGGAAAAAAAAAATGCTGCATGCGTAAACAGCAATTATTATGGAAGTATCGTAAGAATCGAAATATCATAAAAAAAAAACAATTTTAAAAATTTTGCGAGTAGATTACAACGTGTTATAAAACTGACAAAAAAGTCTCAGAATAATTACTTTATCCATACAGCTCAAAACAAATGTAGGGCTACTTGGAACGTTATTAGTAAAACAATGTGTAATGTGCCAAAAAGCGAAATCAATCAAATTAATATAGATGGTAAACATTGTGGTGATGATCCGCAGACTATTGCGGACTTTTTTAATAATGTTTTTATAGACCAAATAAAACGCAATAAAAGTTGTTCTAATAAAACAGAGACCACGGACCGTCCAACTTTTTGAAAATGCGTCGAGCGTATTGAATGAAGTTTTTCGTTCTTGTTTTAAAAGAGAACAAAAGAATACACTGTAAAATTTACATGTAGCAGGCGAAAGTATTTTTCAGTAAATAATTTATAATTACGAATAATACAGATATATTTTTTTAAATATTGTTTTCTTTAATTACTATTACACCCATTCTCGAATTGAAACGGTAAGGTGCAGGGTTAAACTAGGCATCGGTCGAGCGACGCGCATTTTGACTTCACTATTGCCTTTAGCACCCTCGAAAACTATGAAAACGACACCCATGACAAATAAATAGAAAAATTTCACAGCCGCCATCTTAGATTTAGATTTTAACCTCACTATCGGTTTTAGCACCCACGAAAACTATGAAAATGACACCCATGACAAATAAATGGAAAAATTTCACAGCCGCCATCTTGGATTTAGATTTTGACCTCACTATCGGCTTTAGCACCCTCGAAAACTACGAAAACGACACCCATGACAAATAAATGGAAAAATTTCACAGCCGCCATCTTGGATTTAGATTTTGACCTCACTATCGGCTTTAGCACCCTCGAAAACTATGAAAACGACACCCATGACAAATAAATGGAAAAATTTCACAGCCGCCATCTTGGATTTAGATTTTGACCTCACTATCGGCTTTAGCACCCTCGAAAACTATGAAAACGACACCCATGACAAATAAATGGAAAAATTTCACAGCCGCCATCTTGGATTTAAATTTTGACCTCACTATAGGCTTTAGCACCCTCGAAAACTATGAAAACGACACCCATGACAAATAAATGGAAAAATTTCACAGCCGCCATCTTGGATTTAGATTTTGACCTCACTATCGGCTTTAGCACCCTCGAAAACTATGAAAACGACACCCATGACAAATAAATAGAAAACACAGCCGCCATCTTGGATTTAGATTTTGACCTCACTAACGATTTTGGCAACCTCTTTAACTACCTACGACACCCATGACGAAAAAAATTTTAGCAGCCGCCATCTTTGATTTACAAATAAATTCACGTCGGTGCATGATCGCACGAGCCATTATTCGATATCGATTATAACAATAAATCATTCTTACCTTTCAAGATCAGCTGGGAGTTTAAAAAAGGAAAGCTCCGGTTTTGAAGAAGTCGAGTTCAAACAGTTTTTATTAAAAAGATGGACGATCGGTGGCGCAAGGAATAAATTAAATACACGATTATTCGTTCCAACACGGCACCCGTGACTGAGAGTACCCCGACCATCGCTTAGGAGTACCGTAGATGCGCGCGTCTGTGTGAGTGTGCCGTTGCGACCGTTTGTACGTAGTTTCCGTACTGTTCGTATCTGTCTACTGTGTCACACCCCTGCCGTCGTTTTCGTAATAAATAAAACTCAGATGTCTTGTTCTTCACTTTATGTTTACACCATTACATTGAACCAATCCATAACGTTGGTTGTCTTATTAATTTCAAGAACTTTGATGAAAGAAATTGTAACTGTAGTACGTTTTGTATAATATTTTGCAGTCTTCCTTGGCGCAGAAGACTTCGATACTGTCGTCTTGTTCTGCTTGAGGTAGCCAATGGTACAAATGGTATGGCACTAATTTAATGCGTTTTTTGTTTTAGTAGATATATCATTTCGTGTTCTGGTTCATCTTTGAACACACTTAAGAGTTAGAAGCAACAGCACCGGACTGACATCTTGTGTTATTGAAGAACTATTCTTAAATTGATATTAGGTATATTTTTTCATTCACTTACCATAGTAATCTATTGCATTCTTTTTGTTTCCTTCTTGTCTTCTTGTTTTGACATTTTTAGGAGATTAACGAAGGACATTCAGGGGGTGAAAATTAGGATCTAAAGGATAAGGACCCCTTGGTATGGTTCCAGCTACATAAGAATGAAAAGCCTTACGCTCTGGAGAAATGTATTCTGTATGAGAATCAGGAGGAAGAAACGTTGGAGTAACAATAGAACGAAGAGGAAACATTGGAAGATTAGCAACAAGGGGATGAGCAGTAAAATAAGGAGGAGTCTCAGCAGTGTGAGGATCAGAATTAAAAGAAGGAGTTCCAGTCAGTCCAGTGAAATCAGGATCAGAAGCTTTAGAACGGTTAGTAGGAGGATTAGTGGGATAGGGATCAGAAGTATGGAGATATGTCGAAGGATTTTTATCTGGTATAGTAGTAGTAGTAGTTACTGTAATAGGAGTAGTTGTAGTAGTGGTTGTTGTTGTAGTAGGAGTAATTGAAGTAGTAGGACGACGTGAAGAAGTCTTATCGTACAATTTAGTAACGACCGCATCGTTGTAACCGAGTTTTCTGACAGTTTCACTTATCCAATAAAGTGCAGGACTTAGTGCAGTAAAACTCCGTTGAGGAAGTCTGCAACTGTCCTTATCGGTGATGCCCATTATGCCAAATATTCTGTCTTGTATTAGTAATGGCACACCTTGTTCTTGTCTCTCTTGACAAACTTGTATAGTCCGTTTTGTGACTCTGTTGGTGGCGCAAACATAATATCCAAATGGCTGTTCTTTGTTACAACGTTCAACAGCCGTTACTGCTAATCTCGGCTTATTGTCCATTATAGGAACCAGCGCTTTCAGACCAATGGTAGACATATTATCTAGAGTACTAAATTTCACAAGCTTTCTTTTTCTCTTTTCTTGTCTAGTAATAACTAAAGCAATGTCATTTCGTGCAATAAAATTGTTTCCATGAACATAGTTCCTGTAATGTGGGTAAATAAAAGATTTCACAATAGGCAAGTTTCCTACAGAGTTACACTTTTTGGCGCAATATGAGGTAGTCAGCACAACATTATTTAAAATAAATGTGCCTAAACAACTCTGGATCGGTTTATATGTGCTGTTTTCGCAAATGAGACGCTCTATACTAGTAACAGAAATGCTTCGAATGCACACAACATAAAACGCAAATGTTGTATAAAGTTGTAGAGGTTCGTGTAACATTGTATTAAACTATAAAACTTTTGTTATCACCTCCAGCGCAAACATTATTTTTGTTCTTTTATGACTAAAGTTTTACCTAGCTGTGATTTGTTTTATTTTTACGTTGATACTAAATCGGGTTGTTTTTAATAATGTGAAATACATACATATATAAAAAAATGTGAAATGCATTAGATATGAAACATATATCTAATAAGTATAGTTTATTTATAATAAAACGGAAGACCTATATTTTTTTAAAATTTAATTTAATTTTGAAATAAGGAACTTACAATACACAAAAAAAGTTTTTAAAAGCTCTCTTCCTACTTAAGAGTACGTTATACATACTTTTGCAGACGGTACCATGTTCCTTCGTTCGAAGAAGTCCCCTCCCTTACTGCAGCATTAGGATATCTCTAGAAAATAAAGTATTACTTAACTATGTACTTAAAATTATACAAGTAACATTGTTGCATGCAATCAGTTTGTCAGTTGACTGAAGTTCGGTATACTTCTCGATTTGGCGAAAGCCTTTAACACTTTTCGGTGCTCATTCTTGCTGGTAGACTACATAACAAGCATTAGGTGTGTTCTTAACATTCCCTGAAACTATCTAACATAACAAAGTCAGTCTGTTATGATTAAGCCCCTTGTCAATAATGAGCAGTTAAACATTTTTCTGGTGTGCTCCAGGGTAGCCTACTGGGTATAGCACTATTTTAGTGTTAAGTTTACAGAATATGATTACCAAAAGGTTAGTTGCTACATCCGTCATACAAAACGGATGTAACAGACGGGTACTGTCACTAAGTAGGAAGTTTCTTTGGGTACATATTTGAATTTCAAACATTAAAATATCTACGGTTAAAATGTAACCGTAGTTGTTTGTATAAAACATCGAATCGAATGACCGCCGGAGCCTTGCAGCGCCGCGCCGGAGCCGTGACAGAAACCATGCCTGCTGCATGTTGGATGCTCGTTTGCACGCTGTAATGCATGAATAAGTTGTTTGTGAAATAAATTAAATAGTATACGAAACATTGGTTGTAAACTAAAAATGTATTTTTCAATGGTGTTTTAAAAAACAATGGAGAATCTCATGAAATGTTACCGGCCAAACTCGATATTAGGATGAACTAGTTTCGCTTAGGCTGCGCTCGCTCTTGCATCCTATGTCGAAGGAGCCCCGCTACGTGGGGCTCCTATTTCTGTGTAAAAGGTTTAAAGTAACCTAACCAATCCTAACCTCGGGGTGCCCTTCGCTCGCTCTTGCATCCTACATCGCCTATCGACCGACCAACCATGCAACCCATGTCGGAAGAACTGGATTGGCCTAGGCGAAACTAGTTCATCCCAAAATCGGGTTTGGCCGGTGACGTACATATATAATAATATCAAAATTTGTTCAATATTTTAACTAGTAGGTATGCTTAACGTAAATATAATGAGCCAAAGTGTATTAAATGTTGACATTTTGAACTTAGGTATAATGACTATCGATAATTTTAATCATTAGATAGTTTTATCACTCGGCTATTCAATGATAGACATTTTAAGCTTAGGTATAACAATTTTCGATATTTTCACCCCCTTAAAGGTTGAATTTCTAAAAACCCCTTGTTAGTGCTCCTCTACATTATAAAACGAAGCCGTGTGGAAAATTTCACATCCCTAGTCCCAGTAGTTTCGGCTGTGCGTTGATATGTCAATCAGTCGTCAGTTTCTCCTTAGATAGTTAGATGAGACGTGGTTTGTTCGGCGCCTGAAGTGTTGAGTGTGGAGCGTTCGAGTGTGGAGCGTTCCGTATGGACGAGCGCGGGAATTAATGTGGCGCCGGCGCCGGGGGCTGCGCGCACGGCATTCCACGCGTGCTCCAAGAAAGTGCATCCGTGAATAACCACTCAATCAACCAAGTCTCGTAATGCTCGATATTAAGCTATCACGCGCCGCTACCCAGAAATAGAACCATTCCATTCATAAACAATGCTCATCATGAATGAAATACTATCGGCACATAACGCATTTACTAACTAAATTAACCACTATATGTACGCCATGTTCTGGACTCTGGTTCGCACAAATGAAAGTACGTATTGCCATAAATCAAGATAACGTGATGGAGTTATACGGATGAGCCCGCTATTAAAATGCCAATAATGTGCCAACTTCAATTACAATGGCTAGTTCCGATACTAAATATTATAAATAATAATCAGCTGGCGTTTCTTGTGCGTAAGAATTCCTACAATATCGCTCGGTAAATTAGCAGCGATAAAATTGAATGCTCTGAACAAATAATACGTTGTCGACGTTTGAGGGATTTTATCAGTTTTGCGTACATGTACGACTAGGAATCCAATTGACGTATGTAGGGTATGCTTATTGTTATTCTGATTTGGTTATACCTACTGCAACAATGTCATATTTTTCTGATTTATAAATAGTGATATCGAGAAAAGGACTATTGCGTAGTACTACACAATAGTCCTTTTTAACCGACTTTAAAAAAGGAGGTTCTTCTGCCTTTTTGTTACTTGGTGACTCTGCTTGATCGTTGTAATAGAAGGCTCAGTTTACTCAGTTTTAGCAGAAGTAGATCTCTGTGAAGAAGTTCATCCGTGGAAGTACTTCAACCATACTATTATTTATATTATCAATTGATAATATTCTTCAGAAAGGTCAGGTGCGTAGGACTTGCAACTGGCGTGCGTGTATGCAAACGAGTTTACGTTCATACGAATCGTAGCAGGTGACGTTCTCTTCTTACCCCCATGGGAATCAGGCGTGAGTATATGTGTCTATGTATGCATATAAGGAAAAAAAAAAAGTAGGTCAATGTAGGTATTAACACATTTATTAATCCATTACATTCTTAACATAATCTAATACACGTAGGTTAATTTTAGTCGTAGCTATTATTTAGTTGTTTACCCTGAATTTAGGAGGTCCGTAGGTTTCGTGTGGGACACCCTGACTAGTAGAGATAGCGCCACTGTCGAAACCCACGCTGGAGGCCGTGCTGCTGATCGTGACCGGGGATGCAATGCTGCTGGCGAAGTTGGACGAGCCGAGGCTACTGCCGGAGTTAGCAGACGCGGAGCTTAGACCGAAGGATTGACCGAATGACCCAGTGGACCCTCCCTGCTGGTCTGTCGGCTGGTACTGTACACTGCCGAGACCCGACGAGAAAGAAGAGGAACCCCCGGTTGCTCCTAAGTTCTGTGTCACTGACACAGACTGGCCCCCATTGTTGTAGTCCTGAACGATGTTGTTGATCACAGCCTGGGAGTCATCCTTGTTCTTGTATTTGATGAAGTATACTTCAGGTTTGGATGGAGGCTTCTGCTCAATCTTAGGAAGGACAACCTCGGCTTGTTCGTCGGGTTTCTTAACAAGAACGTAGACAATGGTCTTCTCCTCGTGTTGTGGCTGGATAGGAGCAATTATTTGAGGTTGTCTAGATTCGGTGGGTGCCTTAACGAAGATGATCTTGTAATGTTTCTGGGGAGGAGGCAGTACAATGGGGGCACGGGGCTTGACCTCTTCATGTTCTTCGGGAGCGGCGTGCACGTAGAAGTGTTTGAACACTTGAGCGGGCTGGTGCTGCACTTGATAGTAGTTCTGGTATTTGTTATGACCAGCTTGGTACTGGCTTGAGGCCTCATATTGAGTTTGGAATCCGGTTTGATGGAGATTGTTGGAGCCGGAGGTATGGTGGAGATTGTTGGAACCGGAGTTTTGGTAATATCCAGAGCCGCTTGACGTAGTTTGGTAGCCGGTGTTTTGTTGACCATTGCTGCCAGCGAAGGCGGTGCTGTACTGGCCGGAGCTTCCTGCAGTTTGATAGGAAGGAACGCCGTACGAGGTATGTGGTACTTTGTAGTGGTAGCCGAGGTGACTAACGTCGGCTGCGACTACTCCGAGAGCCAGCAATAATACCTGGAACAAGGAAAAGGCTTATGAGTTTATGAGATTTACTGTAATAACAAATGGGTTGGAATTATACTTCTGTCAAGTGAATAAAATGTCGTAAGAAGAAGGCTCAAAGAAAGTAACATGTTAGTGTTTTGTTATATATGTACATGTACTGATAGATACAATTAAAAATGTGCTCTATCAAAGCAATAGGCTTGGTAGTTGAGGTGTGGGTAATTTGTTGGGAGGCTGTAGCGGCGACGCGAGGGCGGACGTGGGACCGTCGACCGACCGACCGGTCGCATCGTGAGTCGTGACCACTCAATACTACGATGTTGCAATACAGAACGCGTTCTAGCGGAATTAGATCTAGTTATATTATTGATGGAATCACTGTGGAATGCGATAAACAAACGGAGCTCAGGCGATTGATTGATTCTGTTATGTCTATATAAAATAACGTCAAGCTTTTATATGCGAGTTAAATACAGCCTTAGGACAACCTAAAGCTTCATTTATGGTTATAATTGTTTTGTTGAAGCTATTTAGTTGTTTTGATGAATTAGCTACAGGTGAGTAGGGGTCAGCTTTATCAATAAAAATGTTTTAATAGAAAACAGGAGTATGAAAAAGGTTGAATTTTGTCCAAATAGCTGATGCTTCATTTTTTTTTAGCTCTCAAAGTATACGACGGTTTACTAATTGTTACTGAACAAAGGTTTAATATTTTTTGAGTTTAAGACAAACGAATTATATTAATTGACTCCCAATAATATTATACCGATACACTGATATTATATAAGATCTATGGTAAAATAGAAAGTATGGGCAAGGTCACGACTCATATGTAGGATGGCTAGAGATGCTACAATGGTTGGCGTGGTCGCGACGGTTGCGTAACCACCACGCCCAGTCTGGGGTCAGCGATGCGGGTGCGATGAACTTGACCATGGTGCCCGCTTCCACATGTTAGGTGCAACAAGTAAGTGTTACAACATCCAATGTATAAAAGTCGTTCAATTAACTGGGCACAGATTACTGGAATTTTAGCCGTAGAATAGTTTTGAATACCGCTATAATTACTTTTCTTGTAATAGGTTGTTACGTTGTTATTGGTCTAATCAATGTGAAGATATTTTAAGTGGTAAGTAAAATGAAAAAGCGGGGTTTTCTACGTGAAAAAAGGTATTACAAGATTGTGATGTGTCTTTTGTTGAGGTGCTGCGCCACACAACTACAGTGCTACGCGGAATTGTTTTGCCAAGTTGTTACAGATCACTGTTTTGTGCAATGGAGTGCGAATCCACAGGTTATAACATAAAACATAACATAACATTGTTTCTCTGAGTCCCATGTAATGGGCGAGCCTATTCCCATCAACCGGGCGTAAAATCTTGACTCCAGGCAGTTGCTACTGAGAAATCCTGCCGGAAAAACGCAATAACATTTTGCCCGACCTAAAAATTGAACGTCATGCTATCCTCGTGCTTCACAGGTTGTATTAAAAGTAAATCTTTTTATTAGTAGTTATTTGTGTGCATTTTTCTACAACGGTAATTAACCAGAATCTTATGAATAGTTACGAGCTTTCCTTAGCGTGCTACGGACGGCGGAGGGCCAAATGAATATTAAATTACATGCAAAACAGTTACCAAGCCGTGAATATAACATACTACCTAATACTAATTTCACATAAAAAAGTGTGACATCATTAATACCGAAATGTTTTCGACTAATCTAAACAAAATGGAAAACTTATGTAAATTCATTCAATGGAGTTCGACACCTGTCTGCATAGAGGGGCCCGTGGCTAAATAATAACAGCCGCACAGGTCGATCGATCAGGTTAAGCTACGCTTGCCGCGGTTGGTCTGTGGATGGGTGTCCGTCTTTACATACCGAGACCCCTCCGTGTCTCGGAAAGCACGTTAAGCGGCTGGTCCCGGCTGCATCGTGTGCTGATTCGTGGATCTTTGACAGTCAGATATCAAACTAGTGTTCGGAGGCATAACTAGTTTATACGTATTAAACGTGGCGGTAGGTGCCCGCGTACCGCCACTTTAAATTTTAATAATATCTGCTCTTAAAGATATTTTACAATGATGTAGCTTTTATTAGACCGAGCGGTATTTATCTAATATTACACATATAAGTGAACAGTATCTTTTACGTTTGCAGCTTCCTGGAAAATCCGCTTATGAACAAATCACTGCCAACCAATAATTAGCGTTCAGTTTCTAATATTTGTAGACAGAACTTTTATTAGCTACATTTTTCTCATATTCTAGGCACTTTTGAATGTTTACTAGAAAAAGAAAATTGGATCTAGTTTATTAATAACTAGCTGTTGCCCGCCATTTCGTCTAACGATCCAGGATGAAAAGTAGCCAATGTCCTTCTCGAGGTCATGGTCTACTCCGGTGCCAAATTTCATACAAACCTTTTCAGCCGTTTTAGTGTGAAAGCGTAACAAACTAACTTGCTTTTGCACTTATAATATTAGTTAGATTAGGTATAAGTACAGTAAGTAGTGTATGTACAGACGCCAGCACATCAAGCTACCCGAAACTGTCAAATTTTCCCAATCAAAATTGAACCTTACGGTTTAGCGATAAAGTTGGAAATCTATTAAAGAAATTTGACAGATTGTAGTAGCTTGATGTGCTGGCGTCTGTACATTGATTTTAATTTTGAATAAAAATGATTAAATATCGGTTGCCCCTTCCAAAAGACAGTTTCAATGTTGCACATTAATAAAAATTGGTTTTAAAATATCTTTAACTGCAGATTAAGGCCGTTATTTAAGTAATTAGTTGGTATTTAAAAAAAAAGAAAACGATATAGGTAAGTAGATAAAAAAATTTTTTTTAATGCATCTTTGTAAAGTCGAGCCAATCTATTATAAAAATATAAATGCGCCTTCAAAAGCCCGCATAGCCGACGGTCACTTGTATGTACTTCCTAGCTATTTGAAAACAAATAAAACTTTAGACAACATATTCACATCCGCTTTGCCACAACTTTTGCATATCTAATGACGAAAGATCTTAAATTCAAAATAGTCACACTTTGACCTAAACTATTACCTATTAGTCAAGGCTGAGTCTAGTTTTTCTGCTATTTAACATTAAATTTCTTACGATAGATTCAAATACTTAATCATACTTATTTATACATCTGTTAATACTAATACAATATGCATCTATTTATAACGATATTTCCTTTAATAATTTACCCACATTTTATATTAAACTTTAGGTAAACGTCATCACAAGAATAAATTATTTATTTAATCATTTAAAATAGATATTGCTTTTTGGTCCAGTGAACTTTTTAATATTTAATAGATGTAGACAGGGGGTACCTAATGGTAATTCGATTAATATATTCATAATAATGTCGTAAATTCTACAAGTTCTACACTGATACAATGTCTGAGGAAAATATTATACGAAAACTTTGCCGGATATGGCTTGTATCGGCCAAAAATTCTAATTGTAGGTAATGTTATGTGACAAAATGTATTAAAAAAATCGTATGTTGTCCATAGAGCCAATCCCAAAACCTATTTAGCTGCATTGCTACAGCCGCTTAGTAATGTGAAGAAATAGTAAAATATAACCGTCACTTGCCGACCGGAACATAATTGTTTTGATCGAAGTGGAGGAAGCGGATGATTCCAACTGAACTTTCGTAATTGTCTGGTTTGAAGCTCGGACTGATTGTGACAGTGAATATCAAGATAATGAACTCATCTACAATATCCACGCCATATCCTACTGATTAAATTTTGTGATATAGTTACCACTTTATATTAATTGTTTCTACATTGACCCTACATCGACTGTTGAAGCGTAAGCGAACAAATCGACAAACTAATTGTGCATTTAAGATAATGGTTGATATGAGATGACCACTGTAACCAGCATGAAATGTTCGAGTATACTTTGTTGCTATAATTCTAAGACCGGCCCAATATAAAGTCTATATTAAAACGCAATCATGATGTAACACCTCAAAATGTGGTCATTAATGAATTCAGGGTCTATTAAAACGTGGACATTTATAAAATTATAATATTGTGAAGGTCATTGAAACTTGTGATTGATGGTCATCATAAGGTAAACAATGTCCGAGCCGGTTGCATCGATATGTACCTACTTGCACATTCTTACATATTGCATAAAAAAAAGATGAAGAAATGAAGAAATTTAATAATTTATAATTAAAGAATCAAATGAAAAGGGAAAAATATGCTCTAGACAACTAATTTCAGGAACTTGTGTACATATAAACATTATTTTAATAATAAAAAAAAAAAAAAAAAATATCCGCGTCGAATTGATAACCTCCTCCGTTTTTTCGTCGGTTAAAAAGTTGATAAAGTCATATCAACTTAGATTGAAAGCAGGAAAGGGATAATATATTATACTGAGATGACAACTGATATAGTTTTATGGAAAAGACATACCTACGGATGACGATAAATGGTTTTTTTTCTTGCACTCATTTAGTAGACCAAGTAGTAAGTGATGATTACATATACGATGTACTTGAAAGAATTAGCCAAACGACAAAAGTTAGAAATGCAAATATCTATTTGGTGTTAACAATGGCACATATTGAGTAATTTTCAAGGTATAACGCTAGATTCTTGGCTAGTTTTGATTGACGTTTAGTCATATGTGGCAACAAAATAGACCTTGAATTGTGGTTGCCGATAAGACCAGTATTATTGAGATAGGGATTATACGGGATTATAGACAGCATTTAAATTAATCATTATGACTGTAAGGGCTATGTCACAACAGTTGTCGTGACTTGAGGAATGTTTTGAGTGGATAACAGCTATAAATGTAGGGAACTACCAAAGTAACGTTTGTGTGAAAGATGATATGCCTAGAAAAGGTGTGACTGAGATGATGGCTGATAGAGATTTGGTTTTTTGTAAAGACATGTCTGAGGATTATGATGATGATTAGTATTACACACACATGATTAGCACTGTCATCAGTAGTTGATCAGTAGATGAATATTAGGTATTGTTAGAACATTATACCATAACATCACGCTTGTAATTCTCGAAGGGAAAGGCGTACCTGTAGTACACCCACATAACAACAACATTATCCATCGTCAAAAATATTATCGACGGTCAAAACTACCTATGTACTTTGATTATAAAAATACAATTTAGCGATTGAAGAGTTTTGTCAAAAAGATGCCAAAGGAAATCTTCTCCAGTTAGAAACAGTTTTATACAAAGAATAAGTTGAAATATTTTTTAAAGAATTTAATGAAATATTGTAAGACAAGATATTTTTTTCCGATTTGTATATTATCTTTTATGGTAAAATTAGACTGGATTGCAAGAACTTAATAAATCAAATTGGCATTGTCTGAATATTTTGTAATTAATTAAAAACGTTAAAATGATTAATGACACATCTGCTGAAATTAATATTATTTGTCACACGAATACTAATCAGCATTAATTAGTGAAAAATATAACACGGAAGCACACTTCGCAAAGCTCATAAAGTTTCAGTCGCGTTTTAAAACTAATAAATATTTATATTTTATTTATTTTCACAGAGATATCATTTAAACACAGAACCTCCTTTTTTAAAGTCGGTTAAAAAAAGCTGTCATCTTTCCAAGGGTCCATTTTTAAAACTTTACACTTTTATTTAAAACACACACTTGGAACACTTTTTTTTTAATTTCAATTATTGGGGCTTTTTTTGCTACAAATATTAAAATAAAAAAAATTAAAGGTACATACCCAAGTAACCTTCATGTTGGCCGTGCGATCGCTTGTCTTACCAACTCTTGAACAGGTGATGCGGTAAGTGTCGCCTCTCTCAGCGACCCGTCTCTTAAATACCTGTGCGAGAAGACCCGCCTCTGTTGAACGAACCTACAAGGTTATGTCAGCGGGTTCACACAAAACAATGAACTATGTCATATATTTTTCACGTAAAAGCTCGTTATTTTAGGCGAAAGCTTTTTCTGCTTTCTTATTGTTAATGTACTGCTAGGTATAGTTTATAAAAGTTTTGAATTATTTTTTAGTTGGCTATATATTGCAGTTTAGTACATATAATGGAAATACATTGAGGTAATGTTCTTGATTATTATTAGGTACTTACTAAGGTTCTTAAGAAAGAGCTTTTAAGTTTGGCGCCATAGAAGGATAATGTACATTACATTATGGGTTAGCATTTAAAAAATAGTTGTGTGCCGTGTGCCCGGCGGTAAAAAGTCGAAGCATTTAATTCAAATACGCATATACAAGGAACGCCAAAATATACAGTACCATAGAATTGATTCTAGTCGCCCCTTTCAAAAGATTCCGAATGGGCAAGAAACTCCACTTTTCGTTCAAACTTTCATCTCCTATTATTTCCATTAGGATACCAATTTTCGAAAATTTTTCCTTATTGCTCACTTCTTTTTAAGGTGCGTTGTCTTTCATTTTTTATTATTATTATCAGCCATTTCTGTCCCACTGCAGGGCAAAGGCCTCCCTTCCCTCCTTCCACTTATCCCTATCCAGTGCTGTTACACGCCAATCCTTGTTGAAAGAGTCGAGTTCGTCCCGCCATCTCATTCTGGGCCTGCCGCGTTGCCGTTTGCTGCTGTTTGGGACCCATTGTGTGGTTACTTTAGCCCATAGTCTTTCATTTAATTACTTTAAAATTATAGTTAAGTATGTACATTAAGTATCTAGGTATTTAATTAATTAGTTATCATTTTTGTATCATTGCTTACCTATTAGCTGGTTTAGGACATTTAGTTTATTAATGAGCACTTGTATGCAGATTATCTTACCTATGTGCATAACTTACATAGTTAAAACGGGATCAACATCGGAAGGTCTTCCGATGAGGTCGTTATTAGGATGAGTTCCTAATAATGACCTCATCGGAAGACCTTCCGATGCGTTTTTAATTTTGCAGATGACAATGAAGATCTAACTTAGTGCCATCTTCGGGCCTAGCAACTTTATTGAAGGTGTCATCCTTCATACCATTCTTGACAGACTGGTTAAGGCACTAGAATCAATTCATTTTGACGTTCAAAAGTGCCTATTATCTGCCTATTTAATGTAAACGGTTTGAATTTGACAGCTTAGCGCAGGTACGGTCAGCAACGAAAGTAAGTTTTTTGATCGATACACCGGAGGGCCAATTCTCGTAATTTTAAGAACGTTCACAATCTGATCTGTCTCCATCTGACAAAAAAAAATTTGGAAATCCAAAAGTGCACGACTCATAATGCTCGTATAAAAACCATAGATATATCTAGATATTATATTCGTTATTTTTTTATTAATTATAATTAAACTACTTTGAATAAAAGAGCCATTTTCAATAGGGTTCCTCCATGGAGCACAACAACCAGAGGAGAGCGCGTACAACGCTACCGCGGGCACTAAACATACGCTAAATCAAGCCTATGCTGCGCGATTTTGGTCAGTCGCAGCAATTGTAGGCTTAGTACGAACGTCACGCGCTCCCGCTTCTAAAACAAGTAAAACTAAAAGTAATGCCTAGTTGTGCAATTAAATGGTGTAGAAAGTGTACTACTACTTCATGTTACACAAAAGATGGGATAACATTTCACAGGTAAGTGGTTTTCTACTCCATTTATTCATTTTGATTAAAAATGAAAATTAAATTCAAATATTTTAATTTCTAGAATGTTCCCGCTGCTGTCTCTTTCTGGTGCACTCAATTTCATACTTGCAGTCGTCTCTTTTTTTCTCGATAGTGCTGTTCCCAGCATCGTGACGATTATATCGATATAATTTCAAATAATATATATATATTTTTGGAAAGAAGTCATTTTACGGAGCTCGCGGTGGGAGTAAAATGGGAGAAATGGTCACGTTCATGTGCTGAAGTCATAATGAGAAACCAAGATAGCGGCTGCAAAATTTTACAAATTTTTCGTCATTGTGTCGTTTTCATGGTTTTCTAGGCTGCTGAACTCAATAGTGAGGTGGTCAAAACGAAAATACAAAATGGCGGCTGCAATTTATTTTAAATGTTCGCCATGGGTTTCGTTTTCATAGTTTTCGAGAGTGCTGAAGTCAATAGTGAAGTCAAAATGAAAACCCGAAATGGCGGCTGCATTTTTTTTTTATTTCTGGTTGTTGTGCGCCATGGGTCCTCCTATGAGCGAAAAGAATCTATAAAACAAAATTTACTCAATTAATTGATTTTTTCGCAAGCTACTATTATTTCAGGTTTCAGGTAAAATTTTTAGAAATATTCTGATGTTTTTTTTTTCGTTTCTTCTGCATTAAATCAATTTTTGAAAAGTACAGAACCAATCTCCATTAAATTATCTATGGTATACAAATTAAGTCGGTTCTGTGTACTAGCAGGAGTATAACAATAGAAACAGTTGCAAAACGGACCCATTTTTTTTTTCGATCATAAAACACTCTCTAATGGTTGGCATTATGAGTCGTGCAATATCTCTAATTTCCCTATATTTTTGACAAGCTTTTGACATTGATTGTCGCTGGGATGAGATTGCGGCAAGATTTTGAATCGGGCACAATTCTAGACTCCGGGCTGCTACTGAGAAATTGTAGTTGGAATGGAAGAACCCAATAACACTTTGCTCGACCCAGGAATCGAACCCAGGACCTCATGAGCAGCAGTAGCGCTTGCGACCTCTAGACCAACGAGGATCACATTAATAAAACATATTGGAAGAATGTATAGTAATGATTTATGGAAATGAAATTTTAACCGAGTTTCATAACTGTTTCTTTTGTCCGTTGCTAACCGTACGTGCCTTCAGTATCAACGTTACCGTTGATGACTCGATGCGAAGTGTTAACGACTAGGTACTTACAGCTTTTGTCTTAAATTTAAAGGTTCTAAGCAATAATTATATAAACAATGCAAGAAGTAAAGGTCAAGTGCGTCTCTTGTACGTTTGTAACAACACTGAGTTTTGAATATTTACTTTGGCTGACCGGTAAACAATTGTAGGATGGAACCTTCGACTTAGCAATGAGCACCCAGAAATGTTTTTTGCTCACTCACACTATATTGGTGTATGAATTATTGGCTATTATTATATTATGTTCCGGTGTAGAAACCGAAGTATACAGAGAAGTCCAAAGTAGTTAATTTCAAACCTCAACAATAGTTCTAATTGAAGGCAAAAAATGAATGGTATTTTCAATAAAATTGGAAATCGCACTTGACAACTTGTGCAAAATTCGCTTGTGATTTGGACCTCAAAAGTAAGGTCCGCCATAGAAGCAAATTAACACTGTCACTTTTACGTTATCATTAAGGGCCTGTGCACACCACGTTTTTTAAACGCGCCGTTGACGCGCGTTTTAGAAACGTGTGTCGACGGCGCGCTTTTATCCTACTCGCTGTCTGACTCGCGTGCGTATAGCGTATGTATTGCTAAAAAACGTGGTATGCATAGACCCTAAAATTGACACAAAATTATTAAAAAAATTACCCTTTTTCGTCGCGTATTCCGCAGAACCTAAAGACTAGTCTTCAGTCTTAGTAGCCAATATATTGACACGACGTTCAAGGCCGCTCCTTGAGCTATGGAACGAGCTATGCTTGGAGTCTTTCTGAGGGATAGTATCTGGAATGAGGTGATCCGGCAGAGAACCAAAGTTGTCGAAATAGCTCACAGAATAAGCAAGCTGAAGTGGCAATGGGCCGGTCATAGTAGCCGTAAAATCGATGACCGCTGGGGTAGACGAGTTCTTGAGTGCAGGAGACCGCGAATCGGCAAACGTAAGGTAGCCCTTAGACGGTTTGGCGGCTATGTCGTCACATTGGCCATTTCGTCGCTATCCCTAATAGGTCACTTTCACTAATACGTCACCTTGTGCATCTGGTCAGTTTCTTAACTCGTCTCATCCTGTATTTCGACTCATTCCCAACTCGTCCGATGGTCCAAACCCCCGATCGGGTGGTTCGGGGGTTCGTAAGGGATTTTTAGTTTTAGTGTAATTATAATGTTGTATGTATTTACAGTATTTTTAAGTTATATTAATATTGTAGTGTATGTATTTATATGGGCCTTGATGCCTGAAATAAATGGATAAATAAAAACGTAAGGTAGGACGCCCTCAGGCTAGGTGGAGCGACGATCTTCGCAGGGTGGCTGGTAGCAGCTGGATGAGAGTCGCCGAGAGTCGAGCTGAATGGCTTGCAATTGGAAAGGCCTATGTCCAGCAGTGGACTGCTGCAGACTGCTCATGATTTGAAGAATTGCTTCCTAGCTTTTCATTAATCATATATGAAAAGCTGATTTTAATTATTTGGTTCAATAATTAAGATTGTAAAAACCTAAGTGTAAAGCCTATCGCAGCTTGAGGTGGGCCTACGCATTGCAAAAATGCCGAGCGCACATTATAGCCGCAGCGAGCAGCAGCGCAACGCATTTTCATACAAAAAAGTGCGGTTCGTAGTTCATAGAAAATGTACCTACGAAAGTGATGGAGGAGGATTTTTGTAATGCGTAGGCATTGCAAAATCCGCCTTATATGAAAATGCATTGCGCTGCGGCTATAATGTGCGCACGGCTTTAACTACATACTTTCGTTTCTGGCTGTATCTAGGTCTTTAGTAACGTCAAAGTAATAATAATATGTAGGGGCAAAAGCATGCAACTATTTCCTGTAGATAACTACAAATACAAACAAGAAATGGATGTTTCGTTTCTTCATATCAATGAACTCAGCCTATCGTTGTCCACTGCAGGACAGAGGACTCTCCCAAGTTGCAGCACCCTGTTTGTTTTCCATCTTCAATTACCTTTTCAAGGTTGTTGGTCCAGCTAGGAGGTCCATTAAGCTGGTCATCATTTATTCTACGCTTCGAGTTATTATAGCTATATTCGCTTGCGTAGGTATGTAAGACATCACAGATCACAGACTTCTTTCTATTTGTTGTAGTCTCGAAGAGACGTTTGGTAGCAGACAATCGCTAAGTCGAATTCGCATTCTGGTAAGGAATCTCTTCTAGAATTACTACCAACATATAAAGTTCTTCGCGATGTCGAAGCGCTGATGAATACTGGGCGCTGTCACAGAACTCACAGCACTTACTGGTTGGTGCACAGTGCAGTTCAGGTGGCCACGGGTTAAAAAAAAACTTTTTATCTTCCTGTTCCTTCATAATAAGTACTTTTCTTATCTTTTGGGTAATCTAATCCTGTAGATTTAATAAGGAAACGGCTATAGCAGTTGGTTTTTATTTTTTATTTACGTGCTCATCAAATTGCATATAGGTAATAAATCACAAGTTTATGAACTTTATGAGCTGTTTCTTCCGTGGTTTAAAACGTCAAAAATTATAGTCATTGATTTATTATTGACTGCTTAGTTTACAAAATTTTTATGTTAAAAATATTATGTTACTAGCTTCTGCAAGCGACTTCGTTTGCGTGAAGTTTCTCGTTTTAGAAACATATCCTATGGCACAGTAATAGTGAATATATATTTCTTTCAGAGATATATATTTTTTTTTTGTAATCGGATAAGTAGTTCCGAAGATTACCCCTACATACAAACCCACAAATGATTGATCTCTTTACAAAATTACTAGCTCACTAACTCTAACTTACTCTGTTTGCGACTTCGTTCGCGTGAAATTTCGGCTCACCCCATGCGTCGTATCATGGTCCTATCGCATCGCTCGCCCGCGCTTATACTTCGCTTCGCTTACCCTTCTTTCTGACTTTTTCTGTTTGCTCAGCTACAGAGTCGTTGCGTATGTTAAATAGCCTTCCTCAAGAATTTCGGCTATCACGTGCATAAAAAAAATTGTGAAATCCGACGAGTAATTCCAGAGATTAGAGCGCGTTCAAACAAACCAACCAACTCATCAGCTTTATCTCGTACTAGCTTCTGCCCGCGACTTCGTCCGCGTGAAATTTCACTCATTTTCCCTCCCCCCATTCAACCTCTTAGGGGTGGAATTTCGAAAAACCCTTTCTTATTGGACACCTACTCTTCACAAAGAACGCACCCTCCAAACTTCATGTCTCTAGGACCAGCGGTTTAGGCTGTGCGGTGATATATCAGTCAGTCAGTCAGGACTTTGTACTTATTTTATATATATAGATAGATTTGTGCCCTTCTGTGCTTCACTAATAAAAAATAATTGAATTTTAGTAAAATAAGGCGTTCCTAAAAGCTTTGAAATACCTAATGGTTTTTGTTATCTATAAATTAGTTCGGGTAGGTAAGTAGGTGACTTTCTAGCGAGGTTGATCGCATGGGTCTTGATCTTGAATGAAACCAAACGAATACAACTAACAATAAGTACAGAAGATGAACTAAGTACTTACCTACCGACTTAATAAAACATACCAGCTAAGAAGATATATGTTTGTCTTAAGCTCCATCTCCGAGAAAACAATTTTATCATCTCTTGTATACTTCCACTTACTTAAATCATTACCAAAATTATTATTTCTAGGAAAATCTATTTTCAAGTATCTGTCAAGATATGAATCTCTAAATATACCATCTCATGCATCAGAGAAATAATTAAACGAAGCCTTAGGTTTTTCAATAACAGGAAATAGTTGGGAGGAGTAGGTAAATACCACAGCACTCACGATTCTAGTAGTGTCCCTTCAAAACCCAGACAAGAGGTACAATAGGTGAGACTCATCGTCGAAGTTAGGAAACGAGACCGAGTGGTCTCGTTCCCTAACTCCGACGATGAGTTGCGCTGCTGAAGTGATGAACCAAAATTTAGGAAAAGCCTATTTTCGTACAGAATTAGTGAATGGTGGTGTAGCGGTATCTACAACGCCACATGCGAACAACGCGTCATACTGACGTCACGCAAATCCTGCATCGCGCAAGCAGAGTTTACCACGCAACTAGCATATATACAACAGCCCGACATGACTCATGGGGCAGTTGCCCGCCAGACACAACACCCGTCTGGTCGGAGGATCCTCCCTTTTCTATGGAGGTTGAGTGAACTTTACACCCTGTTCCTCATACCTCTATAGTGGTGTTTATTATGAACTTGTTTAAATTAGCGACAATTGTTAAGGGGAGTTTTTTTATGTTTGCCTGTACTGTCCCACTGCTGGGCAAAGGCCTCCACCATTTTATTCCACATTTCTTAGTGTTGTGCCTTCTCCGTCCAGTCGTTTAGGAATGAGTCTTAATCATCACGCCAGTATAGTAAGTAATTACACCCTGGACGGTCAATCACCCGCTTCCAACCTAACCAGACAGCAATACCATACAAGGGATAGCTAGTTTAACATTGCCACCATAGAAATATCATATATCTATGATTGCCATCCAAGCCAAATATGAGGTATCAAGCACTAGCGACCCAAGCCTGCTTCGCACGCGTCTGCGACTAGACAAAACATGAAGATTTCATTATTATAATATGTATTATGTAAGGTCAATAACAATATACAGGGTGGCAGCATATCGACGCGCAAACTGAAACCAATGAGTCTGGCCCATGATTCTAGACCCCATTGGGTACAAATTTTCCACCGGTTATCAAAAAAAAAAAAATCAGCTGTGTCATAAAAAAGTGCAATACCGACGTGGTCAAAATGTAAGGAACAATAATAATCAATTGTTTTTAAAAACCGACAAAAAATTTCAACGCATTAGGGTTCAGAATCATGTACTGACTTCATGGTATCAGGTTGCGTTTACGTCACCCTGTATATTAAAAATACCTACCTAAACCTTCCGGAATAAATACTCTAAATAACGTTCAAAACCGCATCAAAATCCCTTGTGAAGTTTAGGAGAACAACGCGCTCACACAGACAGACGCGAACAGCGATTTTAATTTATAATATACCTATGTAAGTACTGTAGAGTGTAGATGGATAATAAACTAAAGTAAACAATTCCTAATAAATGTCTGAGTATTGAAAAGCGAAAAATAACTCTGGTTTGAGATGGATTTCTTATATGGTAAGGTTAAGGTCTAGAGGTAAGGTCACTGCATGCCAATAATACCTACTTATGCGTCAGTCAAAGATGTGAGCCTTTTCCGGTTTTGTCACGATCTCATATATTAATGTAGTTTATCTTATACATATACCTAGTATGTAAAAACAAATACTAATATTATAAATACTAAAGTCTATGAGCACGGAGCTATTCTTCATACATAAGAGAATGGCTTTAACCAAGTAGGTATATTGGGATCGGCTTCCGGTGTAACCGGATGCAGCTGACTACCAGTATTTTATATAGAGCGACTGCCTATCAGACCTCCACAATCCAGTTACTGGGTAGGAAATACGAAAGCCCTTGGTAAGACAGGTTTTCAGACTTTCGGGCTTCTGACGACCCGCAACAACTACCAAAGATCCACGAATATCAGCCGGAACCAACGGCTTAACGTGGTTTCCGAGGCACGGAGGGGATAGTCACCCATCGACGGACTCACCACGGCAAGCGTAGCTTAACCTCAGTGTTAATTGCGTAACACACTATCAATCGGAACCTGAATCATTTTGAAACCAATTGCTAATCCATTGCTTCATAAGTTCGAAAAATTTGTCTGTTCAACACGTAAATAAGGCAATGAATGTTGTTGAACTGTCAAAAAGAAACCGATCCCGATTGATAATGTGTTACGCAATTGCCCCGCTGATTGATCGGCCCGTGCGGCTGTTATTACAAGCCCCTCCGTGGGCGAATATTTAATTATGTAGGTATTAAATAAAATCTAACCGATTAAATGATCGCAGCGCTAATAAAATGTCGAATGGAACTCTAACCGGTTTCTTTTGTAAAATGTGTTTTATATCTCTAGTTACTTAAAAATAAGTCGCATAATTATCACGAGGTGAGTTTGATAGAAAAGTTTGAAATTTTGGCCCAACTTGATGTGGTTCGTGGTTGATTCACATGGTCAAGGTTCAATAGATTTAGATACCCGAGAGTTTATTATTGAATTAATTACTGTTTAGGACGTCAACGCGAAGAATTCGAAAAATTACCATCTGCCTAATATTCTGTGACAAAAATAGACGGAAGAGTAAAGCGAGATTTATCTTTGCGATTAAAAGTATTACTGCCCAGTTTCTAAAGGGGTGCCACCATTCCATCCATTCGATATCATGCTAGTTTAACACAATGCGTTTCTGGACTCTCATTTACAAGGTGTTATATAAGTAATTTAAATAACTGAAAACCTGAATTGGGGCCATTGTACTCATCATTATGGATAGTTTTATACAATACAATACAATGGGACCTAACCTGAAATTGCGAAAATAAAATCTTTAGATTTCAGGGTTGGCCCCTTAGTTAGTGTTGCAAAGAACTCGAGTCTTCGAGTCCTATATAAACGGACTCGGATGAAGAATTACAAGACTCGACTCATTACAATAGGACTCCAAGACTAGAGAACTAAATTCTCTACGAGTTCTTGAATGTTACATGAGAGCTCGAGTCTCTTTGTGGGCTCGAGTCCTTTTTATGCGGCGAGTCGCACTCAAGTCCTCTTCGTATATGAGTAGCAATAAAATTGTTACATTTACAGGACCGGGAGAAAGGCTCATATAAAAAAAAATAACAGTATTGAATAAGGATATTTTTAATCATTTATAAATATAAAATTCAAAGTCCTGACTAACTGACTGATATATCAACGCACAGCCTAAACCGCTGGTCCTAGGGACATGAAATTTAGAGATGTGTTCTTTGTGAGAAGAGTAGGTATCCACTAAGAAAGGGTTTTTCGAAATTCCACCCCTAAGGGGATGAATGGGAGGAGGGTGAAATTTCACGTGGACGAAGTCGCGGGCAGAAGCTAGTCATTTATAAACATAATATTTTTATTTAAATGGTTATGAGTTGCATCATAACCACTAATTTAAACTTATCACCAATTCCGAGTCTTCGAATGATGAGCTTCAAGTCTCATCTTCATGCTCCGAGTTTTTCTTGAAGACTCGAGTTCATTTTAAGACTCGAGTCCTTTGTTAGACTAAAATGGTTGTTAAATGACTCGGGCTCGGCTTGACTTTAGACTCCGAGCCTTTTTAGCACACTGAGTCTTGCATAATTGAGTCGAGTCTCTAAAATTACGACTCGAGGACTCGAGTCCTTTGCAACACTACCCTTAGTAAAGTTGTTTATAATGATGACTTGAAGGTACACTGACTCCTTTTCAGGCTTCAATTATATCAGTTACACCTTGTATACAGCTAGGTAAATGCGTAACACACTGTCAGTAGCATTGGCTTTCATTTTGACAGTTCAACAATATTCATTGTGTTACTTACGCTGTTGAGCAGACAACTTTTTCGAATATATTATGAAGCAATGGATTAGCAATATCCTTCAAAATGATTCAGATTGTGATTGATTGTGTATTACGCAATTAGGGTGCTGAACTTCGCTAAAATTGATAACCTTGTCAAATCAATAGGTATTATTTAGTTTATAATTATGAGATGCTCAGCAACCGGCCACTATTCAGATGTTATGTACCTATAGTTTACGTAACTAGCATCCAGAATCTTAATGTCCATATTTATTAAACTAGTTTGATAACTTGAATGACGGCATCTATATCTAATTTAAGAATATTAAAATTTTATTAACGGCTACATCGATATCCGTGGCTACATCCGATTTGATCGACTTTTCGCATCGCCAGTTTTTTCATATTCGTTTGTCGAATTGGTAAGGGCTGGTGTCCGCAACTCCACGTCAATGTGCGTATTTTGCGTAAAAACACACGTATTAACACTGTATGGATGTTGAAATACGTGGCAAAAACCGAAATTAGGGATAATTTACATATGATCTTACTATTTTACTTTGTTTTATAGACATTAAAATGACATATAACGCGTCTAACTATTTACACTAGCTATTAAATTAAATGACTAACTATACCAATAAATACAAAAATTGGTTTTGGTAACTTAGCCGTCGAAGTACCTACTCATCCGTATCGCTGTCATCAGAGAGGCAATTCCAGTAATTAAAAAAAAAATTAAAAAATTAAACCAACTTCAAAAGGAAATTCACTCAAAATTATGAAATAACTTTAATGAAGTCGGTTTAATTTTTTATTTAAAATTACTTTTTATTTTGTAATTTTTATTTTTAAATTAAAACTGGAATATTTTTTTGTAATAAGTGGGTTTGGGGGGTTTTGTTGTAAATATTGCACTAGAATTTGACCAAGGTTTTGAGATGTTTTCCCTTTGTCACTACACCCGTAGCTCTATTAGTCCATATCTTGAAAATTACTGAATCGATTTTGATGAAACTTGCACTGTTCCCTAAGTTAAAGTAAATATAAGCCAATAAAAAAAAAGACAGGTTGCACTCCGGGAGTGCCGGCAGAAGTGAAAACTTGAATATTAATGTTGATATAAATCAATTATGAATTGAATTAATATAAATATTTTTTTTTCACTATTTCTGCGTCACTTCTTCTTCTTCTTCTTCATCTTCTTCTTCATCTTTTCATTAATAGATGCACTTTGTTCAATTTCCATATTTTAAACACTGTATATACACGAACTTTACGAATACACAGCAGTGTGGCTACTACACAGACGGTCGAGCCATCAGCTGTCCATCCATCCATCCACATCCACGTCCACCATCACCGTCACCGTCACCGTCACCGTCCCTGTCCACGTCACCGTCACCGTCCCCGTCCCCGTCCCCGTCACCGTCACCGTCACCGTCACCGTCACCGTCACCGTCACCGTCACCGTCACCGTCATGGTCACCGTCACCGTCACCGTCACCGTCACCGTCACCGTCACCGTCACCGTCACCGTCATCGTCACCGTCACCGTCACCGTCACCGTCACCGTCACCGTCACCGTCACCGTCATCACCGTCACACCGTCACCGTCACCGTCACCGTCACCGCCACCGTCACCGTCCGTCCGTCCGTCCGTCCGTCCGTCCGTCCGTCCGTCCGTCCGTCCATCCATCCGTCCATCCATCCATCCATCCATCCATTATCGTGTCTCACTTGGTTCACTTCGGTTGGCGCCGCCGTAGAAAGAGGGGGGGGGGGGGGGGGAATCTCTCCTGACGGTCACGTGTCCTGACGCGATGTCCTGACGCGAGTTTAGCATTTTTTCCCCATTACAAAAAGTGTGCAACGCCGCTAAAGAAGTTTTCACTTCAAAAAATGGTAACGATCCGATTAGTAGTTGCGGAGAAATGCGTGGACAAACATACATACATACATACGTCTATAAAATTTTGTATATTTGTTTGGAAGCTGTCATATATGAATATAATGCAGTTCCAATAATATTGCATACATACGTGTCGAATTGATAACCTCCTTTTTTTTTGAAGTCGGTAAAAACGTTCACAGTCTGACCTCAGTCTCAATCTGTCAAAAATACCTCTAATTTCCCTACATTTTTGACAAGCTTTTGACATTTGTGCGAACAGACTGCGACTAGATTTTGAACGTTTTCAATTACGATAATTGGCGTTCTGGTAACTTGCCCAGAAGACTGGCAGTATTGACACGCTGAATGGCAATGCTAATTTAAATTATTCATAAAAAAACTTGATGCTTCCACGAAAACCTATTTGTGTCAAAATTACCGCATAACCACTTGGTGAATCCATGAGCAGTGGTGGCCCAGTGGTAAAGGCCGCGACTTACGAGTTGTAGGTCGTAGGTTCGAACCCATACAGTTGCTTTACTTTGTGTAAATTATTTCATCACCACTGCTCTCAAAACGGTGAAGGAAAACATCGTGAGGAAACCGGCATGTCCTAGAACCAAAAATTCAAAGACATGTGACATCTACCAACCCGCACTGGGCCCGCGTGGTGGATTACGGCCCACTCCCTCTCACAGAGAGGAGGCCTGTGTCCCAGCAGTGGGGACATTATAGGCTGATGATGATGATGATGATGAATCCATGAAGTTTTATGATAAGGGTCTTTCTTATGACGATTGGTAACTGAAATTTCTGAAAGTTATTTTTTATAGGGTGTCCCGTTAGTCGACGTCAAGCCGGAATCGGGTAATAGTCCAAGTCACAATAGTTATCAGAAAAATATTAAAAAAAATCTAAGTTGTGTATTTTTAAAATTATTGTCATTTGAATGTCACTTTTTGCCAAACCAAATATTCAAAATTAATGCTTTGTCAAACTTTGATTGACTGTACTGAAAAAAATGTACTATGCGAGTTTGGTAAGTAACATTAAGACGCTGACAGATATAGAGCTCCGATGTTTCGGTATTTTTAGCCACGCCCACTATTTCTCCAATATCCTAGCGCCATTTTTAAAGGGCGGTGATACTGCAGCGAACTACCAAGTAAGGAACAGTGTGACGCGGTTGACGTCGAAGTTGACGCATTTAATAAGCATTCAAAAGATTCTTTGTTAATTTTTTTTGTCATTCCATCTTTTTTTTATATATTTTTCTGATAACTAATATGGCTTGGCCTATTACCCGATTCCGGCTTGTCGTCGACTTACGGGACATCCTGTATGTGGATTATAAAAAATAAGACCAGCCTATTATTGTCAGGGTAAAGGTACATAATATTAGGTATAAATTAGCTTTTGCCCGCGGCTTCGCTCGCGTGAAGGTCGGAAATTATTCACGGAAAATTCAAACCAACGTTTCGCCCTCTTAGGGGCGGAATTTCGAAAAACCCTTTCTTAGTGGATGCCTACTCTTCACAAAGAACACACCCTCCAAATTTCATGTTTCTAGTCTAGTCTGTGCGTTTATATATCAGTCAGTCAGGACTTTGAATTTTATATACAATACAATAGATTATACTTTAGATTTTCAACCTATTGATAAGTCCTTTCAGGAAAACCTAGTGATTGTAATTATGTGGAGCTACTCTACTCTGCTGTACTTATAGGAAACAGAGGTGTTCCTTATCCTATGAGCTCTAAAACAAGTGACACATTGGGTTGCCAACACACAGAAGATACGGTGAAATAGTTTCTAAAAAATATTTATTTATTTTATTTCTAAAAGATCGCGATATTATCTACTACATGCTTTAGTAGAAACTAAAGCATGTATTATATCTCGATCTTTTAGAATCTTTTAGAAACGTGTCTGTTTTCAGAAGAAAACAGACACGTTTAAAAAAATATTAGGTCCTTACATATGAAATTGGCGTTTTTCGTACTGGCCACTTTAATCACGAATTTCTCCTCTTTGGTAAGGAATTCCAAATTCAAATTTGTACAGCTATTTACTCATGTATTTGTGCTTCGATGACCGTCATTCATTTGTTTTTTTTCTTCTGTTTTTTCTGTTTGCGTCACTCATTTTACAAAATGGAAAATTTAAAATATCGCATTATTTACAAGTACGAGTTCCGCCGTGGCACTAGTGCTGCGGAAACGACTCGAAGGGTGAATGATGTGTATGGCGGTCATGTTGCAAAAGAAAACACAGTTCGTTTTTGGTTCCAACGTTTTCGTTCTGGAAATTTCGACCTGCAGAACAAGCCCCGTGGACGGCCTGAGACCCAAGTTGATAATGGAGAATTGAAGGCTATTGTGGAAGCGGACCCATCGCAAACCAGTCCGAGTTAGCTGCAGGCTTCGATGTTAGTGATAAAACTGTTTTAATTCACTTGAAGCAAATTGGGAAGATTAAAAAGCTTGAAAGGTGGGTACCTCACGAATTGACTGAAGCAAACCGGCAAACGCGCGTCGACTGCTGCGTTACATTACTGAACCGGCACAACAATGAAGGTATTTTAAACCGAATCATTACCTGTGATGAAAAATGGATTCTTTACGATAATCGGAAGCGCTCAGCGCAATGGTTGGATCCTGGCCAGCCAGCCAAATCCTGCCCCAAGCGAAAATTAACCCCAAAAAAGTTACTTGTAAGCGTTTGGTGGACTAGTGCCGGTATTGTTCATTACAGTTTTCTCAAATCTGGCCAGACTATTACAGCTGATGTCTATTGTCAGCAATTACAAACCATGATGGAAAAGCTAGCGGCTAAACAACCAAGGCTGGTCAATCGCTCCACGCCACTGCTGCTTCACGACAACGCCAGACCACACACTGCGCAACAGACGGCTACCAAATTAGAAGAGCTTGAATTGGAATGTCTTAGACATCCTCCGTACTCCCCGGACCTTGCTCCAACAGATTACCATTTTTTTCGCAATTTGGATAACTTTTTGCAAGGGAAAAAATTCAACTCCGATGGGGCAGTCCAAATCGCCTTCAAAGATTTTATTGATTCCCGTCCGACTGGTTTTTTTAGTAAAGGGATCAATGAACTACCTATAAGATGGCAAAAGTGCATTGAAAACAATGGTTCATACTTTGATTAATTAAATATATTATATTAAAAAATATTCGACTTTTTGTTCCTTCCATACAAAACGCCAATTTCATATGTAAGGACCTAATATTATTAGATAAGTACAGACGCCAGCACCTCAAGCTAACCGAAACTGTCAAAGGGGTTTGAAGGTTTTGGCCCTAAAATCAGCCGCCATTTTGATTTTTTTTCAGAATCGCGGTGCACAACAAAAGTTATATATTTAGATAGAGGACACTTATACAAACAAAAAATGTTATGTAACATAATATCCTAAAGCGTCAGGTTTCGGAGTTATTCACCGAAATATAAGTCGAAAACAACAAGAATTTTTTGGTTTTTTTTCCCTCCAGGTTAGCATATTGAACTATTGAGGTAATAGAAACGTTATGAAACCTTTATGGAGAAGAAACAAATGAAGAATAGACATTTTTTAAATAAATAATTAAACAAAACACGGCAATTTATAGTTCGTTTTTTTAATCCCAGAGACTATACTAAAAAAAAACGAAAACACAAAAGACTTAAATGTCAGATTAGTCTTTGGGATTAAAAAACGAACTATAAATACATACATAATAAATACATACATAATTAGCCTATAATGTTCCCACTGCTGGGACACAGGCCTCCTCGGTGAGAGGGAGTGGGCCGTAATCCACCATGCGGGCCCAGTGCGGGTTGGCAGATGTCACATGTCTTCGAATTTTTGGTTCTAGGACATGCCGGTTTCCTCGCGATGTTTTCCTTCACCGTTTTGAGAGCAGTGGTGATGAAATAATTTACACAAAGTAAAGCGCCTACCAACCCGCACTGGGCCTGCGTGGTGGATTACGGCCCACTCCCTCTCACAGAGAGGAGGCCTGTGTCCCAGCAGTGGGAACATTATAGGCTGATGATGATGATGATGAAAGCGCCTATCTGGGTTCGAACCTACGATCTACAACTCGTAAGTCGCGGCTGTTACCACTTGGCCACCACTGTTAGCCGTTTATATTATTTATTTTAAAAATGTCTATTCTTCATTTGTTTCTTCTCCATAAAGGTTTCATAACGTTTCTATTACCTCAATAGTTCAATATGCTTACCTGGAGGGACCAAAAAACAAAAAATCCTTGTTGTTTTCGAATTATATTTCGGTGAATAACTCCGAAACCTGACGCTTTAGGATATTATGTTATATTATATTTTTTGTTTGTATAAGTGTCCTCTATCTAAATATATAACTTTTGTTGTGCACCGCGATTCTGAAAAAAAATCAAAATGGCGACCGACCTTAGGGCCACCCTCCATACAAAAATCTTCTAACCCCTTTCCCAATCAACTTTGAACCTAATGCTTCAGCGATAACGTTGAAAATCTATTAAAGAAATTTGACAGATTGTAGTAGCTTCATGTGATGGGGTCTGTACCTACCTACGAGGTCATGGACGTGTTACCAAATTAATAAAGTTCACTGGATGGGTAGGCTACGAAAACTATTATTTACATAATGTGTGTCTTTTTTCAACGTATTTCTATCATGTTACCTAATAAATTAATTTAACGTTTTTTTGCGCCGATGTTGATTTTTTATATGCCATTAAAAGCCAATGTACCTTTAAGTAAGTATAAATTTCCAGTCAAATTTTTTTTTTTTTTATAATGACATGAAGTCAAGATAAAGTCTGTGAAACAACAATGATTATTCTTTTTGGACCGGAACTGATTTTAAAACAGAATGACGGAATCGTTACATCATTATAAACTTGAAAATCCACTTCATTTTCCCTAATAACTGAGATTCAATCTCATACAAACCAAATGTGCTTATTTTATTTCCATTTTCGCTAGTAAGAAAAAGAAACATAAATCATATTTTTTTCTTTTAATGTCATTCAATTCTGCCTGAGAATAGCCAGTATGGTTAAAAGTGTGGTTGGTATTTTAGTAACGTTCCTAGAGCAGGTATATAAGGATCTCTAAAAATATCCGCATTCATATGATATAATTTATAAACTAGTTTGCTCATCCATTTCATAAAGCTACTCAAAACCGCGGATTCACGGTCGTTTAATGATTTGCATAATTACATTGTACGAAACGAGTTGTATTTTGTTAATTTGATCTAAACATTTTTTTAAGGTAGAATTTTGTAAACGTTCATTGACTTCTAAGTCAGCTCTTCGCCTGCGACTTCGTCCACGCGAATTTCGAACATACTTTCCCCTTGGAACTTCAACGGCGCCTACACCCGCTTTAAAGTGTAGTAGTAGTTTCAACGGTTCAGGGTATCTAAGGCTCTTGTAAAGTCCAAAAAGTATGTTTTTTAATTAGCGGGTCAGAATTTGAAACAAATAATTTGGTCCTAACAGAAGTTTTTTAATAGGTATCGCTATTAGTTCAACGACCACTTCCCATAGAAATTTGCAGTCTTCTTTGTCTCCGAGAGTGTCTGGGACTTCAGTTAAAAAAAATTGAGCGTTATACCTTTCTTTTTTGTAAAACAAAAGTTTTCTGCATATCGGTGGCATTACCTTTTACATTATAAGTACCGTACGACATCACACTATTAAAGTAAAGTAAACTAAACGGGCTGTCTCTAAATCAGTTAAATCACGAATTTCCCAAAGGCATCTGTTGCAGAGATACCATTTTATTGACCATCTACTTGGGGACCCCACCAATGCTATGGCATCTCAAGTAAGTATTGCCTAAGAACACTGTGTATCTTCAGATAACACACAAGTATTCACTTGTCTAACATAAGGAAGCATTTAGCTTCCTCTTACATACTCATACAATAAGGAAAACACTGGTTTTAAACATATCTTAGTAAGTAGGGATGTAGGAAATGTGATTATTTTGGGACGGTCAACCAAAAAAAGACTTATGTTATGACGATTTACTTACATCGAAGTTATAAAAGGAGAAAGATCTCTCTTATTATTATTCTTTTTTCTTAATAACCAAATTTTTTTTCTCTAAAATTTAAACTTAACTTAAATTTAAAAATAAGTTACTTACCTAAAATTGAACCGTTTGTTTTTAAATTTTTTATTAGTCTGTGCATGTTTTATACTTATCCCAGTTATACAGGGAAACCTATTGTTAGCCTAACAATACTGTAATACACATACTCTGTAACATATGTACTATGTATATGTATGGCTGCTGGTTGCTTAAATAAAGAAAATAAAATAAATAAATAAAAAATATGTCTCATATAAGTATAAAGGCTTTTGACTACCCGTAACGACTGCCAAAAAGTTGACAACCAGTCTTACCAAGGGGTATCGTGTTACCCAGAAACTAGCTCGAAGTAAAACTGGTATTCAGCTACATCCGGTTAGACTCGAAGCCGAGTCCAACATCGTTGGGAAAAGGCTACGCAGATTTATTTTTGTTTACTCGCTACACTGTAATAATGTAGGAAAGTCTTCGAAACAACAGACTCCTGAAGAACTTACAGCAGATGCATCGTGTTTAAGCTCATACAAATACCCTCGATCAGTATTTGACTTAAAGATGGTGACCATAGTATGTTGATGGAGCAGCAAGGTGGTCACAGGGACGCAGCCTTACTAATCGTAGACTCACCGACTTTGGACTCGTTAGTCTAGATTTGTTTCTGGTAAAGACAGTCGGTGAAAAGGATCTGATGATGTAGCAGGCAGGTGATGGATCAATGATGTCAGGTTTTTGAAACGTAGCTAGTAACTTATGGTTAACATAGCCATTGTAAACCAAACTTTTAAGTAATTTAAACAATAATATATTATTTATTTATTATCATTAGGTACTAAATAAAAATATTATTGTTTAAATATTTTGGTGGAAAGAATGTGCAGGTATGATAAGTCCAAAATCAAATAAAATGAAATATCATTTAGTTAAATAAGGGGAGAACCAGCACTTATGATCGTCAACATTACATGAGACAGTCCCCCAAAGCGGTTGCCCTCAACCTCTCCCTAGTGTTTAAACAGGGAAGAAGCAGTGGCGCAAGAAACTCTCCATCAACATGTGTGTTAATTAGGGGATTTAACTTGTTTAATACCGAAGGACTTTTGTTTTAAAAATGTTAAATTCAATTAATTATAATAGTAGAATTATCTTTATTTGGGCTTATTTTTAATTTAAATTGGTTTTTATAAGGACACCCATGTTTTTTAATTTACAATTTACGCACATTCCAATCGTTGATATTTAATAAAAAATGTTGATCTTCACTATACATAAATTAATTATGATGGTCGTCTGTGACCCGAAGGTGAGATATTATGAATGCAGGGCGGTCAGCTTGTAGCCAATCATGAGTCTTGTACTCAAGGAGGTTGACTCACTTCCGGATAACGGAAATAAAAAGTCTGCCCTTTGGCATTCTGAGCATTGTTTTTGTCTGGGAATGTTTGAGCATACATCGTAAGCGTCGTATGCACTTATTAAATCAATAAGAGGCCTTTAACTGCAGATAAATTACCTAAATAAAGTACTTACTAGCGTACGGTACTCATTGATATTACTGGTAAAGAGGCATAACATTTTTTATTATTGGTGATTTTGTGTTTTTTTGACGTGATGATAACGTCTTATAAATCGATGAACGCCGGCTGCACGCACGAAACAGCATGACTCATTGTCACGTTCCGCCTGAGTCGAGCGTGCAAGCGAGAGCGCGGAACAAGCGATAGAGATGCACGATCGGCCTTAGCGTTCGGCTTGTGACGCTTCTACCCGATGTTTTCTTATGACATTATCACGTAAAATTGTCGTCCGTAAACCGACTTTACAGACAACCAATTTTTTCTCTGTGCTAATTCTGCAGTCCAAGGAAGTGATGATTTTTTATAAAGGTTTTCTTATGCTTGTTCATGAGAAGCGAAGTTTGACTTCCTACTAGATTTTCGATCCTTTATGATGGGTTTTGAAAACGTGCGGCATTGGGCAACGAAGATGTATTGTTTAATTTAATTGCGAGGTTTTTTCTTATTTTTGATAAATCTATATTTATTATGCTGGCTAGCTCCTTAAAATTACTGTGTGTTTAACAAGAAAGCTTTACAAAAGTTAGCAATGCATAAAATATCTATTAAGTATTTGTAGCTTTTCAGTACATTTTTCGTTCATCCCTTCCAAGGAGGTTCCTAAAATAGTATGTAAGTACCTAAGGGCTGATTATTCCGTCACTAGATAACTTTTATTCGAGGAATAAAATTGACGTTTGATAGTTTACGTTTGAAATAACTGTCAAAATTATTCCTCGAATAAAATTATCAGATGATTGAATAATCAGCTCTAAGGGCTTATTTTTCAATCGACAGATTATTTTTATTCGTAGAATAAAATGACGTCTGACAGATTTTATGTGGAAGAACTGTCAACAATTCAAAACTATTCCTCGGATAAAATTATCTGGCGTTGGAAAAATCAGCCCTTAATGTAGTAAATAGTACCGAGATGTATTAGGCACCATCAGGGCTGAGGGTTACATTAACTATTAAATCATAAGGTACTGAATGGGATATATTACTGTTATTATTCACATGATTTTAAATATAAGCTCTTTTAGATAAGCCCGTGTAGTGCCAATGCTGGGCAAAGCCCTCTCCATCCACCTCTGTCTGTACTGAGCTGCCATGCCATCTCTCTTTTGTTAAAGGAGTCTAGTTCATACCGCCATCTCCGTCTGGGCCTTGTTTTTTTTTTTTTTGTGGATGGGAAATCATCAAATGACCCCTCCCGCTCTGGGTGGAGCGAAGGGAGTGTCAGACTCTTACTGACTAAAACCCATCCGTGTTCCTTCCTTAGTCCTTTATGTTCCGGGGTAGCGGTAACCCTTTCGGACAATACCGCACCCCCGGCAGGCTTCGGCCCTGGCAGGCCCCTTCCTTTATGCTGACATCTCTTTGAGGCGCGCGTGGAACACGTACGCGCCGTCCGGCACGGGCCTGGTCCTGATCGAACGGTGAGCTACCCATTACTCTCCGTCTGCAGGCCCGCGCCTACGGTGGCCGGGAGTCGTCACGCGGCTCCCGACGCCCGGAGCGTCTCCCGCGGCGGCTGGGGTGTGAGGCTCTCTCCCTCAGCCCTTCCGCCACCTCCTTCGCTAGCATGACTGCTTCGCAGAAGGAGGTGACCGCCTCCCACTCCCTCTCGCCCCGGACCATGGCTTGAACCAGGGCCGGACGCGAGAGGTCGCCGCCGCTGATCTCCGTCTAGGCCTGCCGCGATGTCACTTGCCATTAATAGGGGCCCATTGGGTCGTAAGTTTGGCCCATTGATCGCCTGGCATGCTGCAGATATTAGGTATGTCCTGCCCAGTTCCATGCCGAGTGGCAACCGGTACAATCAAAAGTAATTAGTGATTAGCTATCAATTAGAGAATACGATTTTAATAAAAAAAACTATTATCTTTTCTTATGATACTGGTTATTCACATTTATACATTGCAGTGTGGCTACAGTGTGGCTACGTGTGTATCACAAGCTATTTGCTGTTTCCTTCTTTAGAGCTCCTTACCCAAAGGGTGCCAACGGGACCCTATTATACTAAGCCTCCGCTGTGAGTGTGTCGCCGCGAGTGAGTCTATTGCCGCTATAACAAATAACTAAAAAATAATAACAATTTTTTATTTTATAGTAACAACAAAAGATATGTGTTAAAAAAAGTACACCACCAAAAAAAAAACAAAAACAAAAAAGTGCACCTACCGCTGTTTGTCTCTGCATCACCCAAAGGTTGACTGGTAGAAAATTCCTATGGCATTAAGTCCGCCTCTGTACATTTATGTGCTTGAAGTAAGTATTAAATAAATAAAAGTTAAATATTATACGTTGGTAGGTAGGTACGGAACCCTTCGTGTGCGAGTCCGACTCGCACTTGGTCGGTTTTTTATTCTAATGTTGTTTATAATATGAAAGGTCAATCAGTGGCCTTTATTTACGCAGTAGATTTAAATTAATATTTATCTGTATAAGTGATACATACCTATTAATTATTATAGATATGAAAATAACAGACTTTTCCGGTAACATAAATTAGCCTACACCTAATGTTCCCACTGCTCCCACTGCTGGGACACAGGCCTCCTCTCTGTGAGAAGGAGTGGGCTATAATCAACCACGCGGGTCCAACGCGGTTGACGGATGTCACATCTTCTATTTTTTTTCGTTAATTATTTGTTCCATTTAAAGAAAATTGAAAATATAGGTAGACGTCCTACTTATGTGTGGGTAAGCTGTGACTTTTGGTTGCTGAACAAAAAAAAATGATAAATACCATAATTTAGACGACTATTAAATAAGTAATCAGTAAAATATGTCACGTATCATAATAGTATAGAAATGACGAATGAGTAAGATATTTTCGGGAGTTTTTCGTAAGCGTCTAAATCTATCAATATTGTACAAAGGTTATTTATGAAAAAAAAAAAATTAATTGCTACGAGGTCTGGGAACGACACTCATGCCAAAACAAAAATATAGTTTTTAGAATTTTGGTCCGTTTGTTTATCTATTTGTCTGTTTGTTTGAATGTATGATCCAGCATCACGCAAATACTACTGGATAGATTTTGTACTAATTTTGCGTAGATGTTTCCTGTAAGCCTGGTCAGTCTATAGACTATAATCTATCACGCTGTTTCCTATGGGGGATGAGCAATATTGCAATTTGTTTGCAGTCATCTATAGTTTACCGCAAATTGTAAAAAGAGGAGCCAAAAGATTAGAATATTACAGATAGTTACATGTTTTACCTTTTAAATGATTATCATCACGGCCTATACCTTTAGGCAGTCAATCATGACATACTCGTAGGTACCTAATATAAGAACAGTTATTTTAGCCAACTTTTAAGAAAGCAAACTCGAACTCAAAGCATTTATTTCACTTAAACCATTTACAGGCACTTTTGAATTGTCAAGAAGTCGGTCAGTCAGAAAAAATTAAGCCCATTCCCAAGCGTAAGTACCTATGGAGAAGAACGGGCAAGAAACTCACTGGACACTCTTTTAAATTATATTTATACAAAAATATTAGTTACATCATTCATGTTGAATTTATATTCATATGTGAGAACGATGTAAAAAAAGGCGTAAGTACACGTTAAAAGCGTCCAGAGTACAGCAAATAGTAACAAAACAACAATCCAAAAATAAAATAATGAAAAATAAGCCGAGGCAGCTAAGTGATGACCAGCCCCAACTGACGCCGCCCGTTCACGAACATGACGCATAGATCAGCACCATTCAGCTCAACCATTTTGAAGGGAGCTAAATGATCCAACACACACGCCACCGTCAGCGAGACATTTGTGTGAGCATGACTTACTATCAGCCGCCAGGGCACATTTAAGTCAATGAAAGACATATTACCCGGTAAATGGTAGCTCTATAGTACATACAACTCACAACTGTGCTATGCAATTATACAATACAAAGAAAATTGAGTTTATGCAATGCAAAGATAGTCTTAGAATCTTCAGCAGCTCCAACAGTATCTTCAAGTGATAATCAATTAGTTGTGGTTGTGGAGCAGGACCAGCATTGAGCCATGCATTTTTATTAGCGATGTAATCCCCTAACTTATAATATGCCTGCCTGCATAGTGTGCGTTTTATACAAGTCTTGAATTTTGTTTCATTCAGTTGATGAATGTGGGGAGGTATTTTATTATAACATTTTAAAAAGTACCCCATAAAAGATGAGTCTACTTTAGCCAGTCAGAAACCTGGTTGAACTAATAGGTCCCTATTTCTAGTACTACATAATTATGTCTTTCACTTCTTACTAAAAAGATGTAAATTTTTCCTTACATACATGAATTTTTTTTTCAGATATATTGACAAGGCACCGTCATGATGTTAGTTCCCTTAGAGAATCGCGCCTGCGGATATTATAATTATATGGCTCTGATGGCTCTTTTCTGCAGAATAAAAATAGAATAGATGTCTGCAGCCCATCCCCAAAGTAAAATACCGTAAGACTTGATACTATGAAAGTAACTAAAATAGACTAGCCTCGCAGTAAATTGACGGATTTTTCTGACAGCATAAGCTACTGAATTTTGTCGTCCTGCAAGAGATGTTAAATGAGGACCCTATTGTAGCCTTGAGTCGAGCGTGATCCCCAGGAAAACAGTTTTATCTACGAATTCTAGTTTCTCTTGATTCAATATTATCTCACAATCACTACCCTTGACATTGAGTAAAGAAAATCTTATGCACTTAGTTTTTTTTACCATTTAATACTAAATTATTAGCAGTAAACCAATTTTGGACCTGCAGTAGGGCGTTATTTACGCGCGATTCGCATGAATGTGTAAATGCGGTATTATGATAGTTCGTATAACGTATAATGAAAAACATAAAGGTTAGGCATCCATGTCATCTTTGGTTATAATATAATAAAAATAGATATATACATATATATATAATTATATCTATGGTTAGTAGGTTAGGTGACTGTTATTGAGAAATCCCGTGTGTTTACAATTTACTGTTATATTATTTTAGTGATAGCTGATCGTCAGGCATAATTTAAGATTGCATCAGTCAGCATACTGCCATAAGGTAGTATTCACTAAAAACGAAAAATTTCGCAAGCAATTGGAAATTACTACTGAAGGCTGCGGTTGTCGACTTCAGGACGAGCTGCTTCTCACACGGACAGTCGTACCTACGTTTCTTGCTCCCACACCACCAGTCCTGACTCTCTGTACAACGGGGGTAAAATACCCAACTACAAAATTACACACGTAGTATAAAGGGAAGTTTTTATAAAAAAGTGGCAGTTACTTTAGAAATAAATAAATAAACAAGTAAAAGAATATTGTGGTATCCAACGAGTTCCACGCGAACAATGTCGCGGGCAGAAGCTAGTGGGAAATAAAAAAAATATTGTTTATGACTCATAAACAATATTTTTTTTATTTCCCACTAGCTATAAATTAGCTATAAAATAATAGTCATAAATTATGACTATTCTTGCGGCCTAGCATATGAATAAATATCTATTATAACACCAAAAAAAAAAAAACGTAAGCTGAAAGGTATTTTGACCATAAATGATTCGTTAATTTTTTACATAATTGTTGAAGTTTTAGCAAACGTAGAATTAATATTGGACTGAACTATAAATAGCTGACATTCCTACATTTGTTTTTCCCGCATTCTTGTCTATTAATCCCATAATAACGGCACTGGTAACCGCGAGAGATTGAGAATGCTCCTTAGAACAAACCCCTCAATTCCAATAATAAGGGACTAGAGGGCAGCAGGCACATAGCAAGGCTTTCGCGAAGCTAATGCATGACGCACTATACCGCCCATCACCAAGAATAGGTGAAAGACGGGCGTTTTGGGTACCTTTTGATGGAATTTCGACGTGTTAAAAGTGCTGATTTTCAGCCTAATTTGAATAAACGACTTTTGATTTTTGATCTTCTAATAGTGTTCTAAAAGCCTCGAGGTTGCGATTTACCCAAATATTTCGTAGATCTTCAAAAGTTGTGATTTACATGTGATTTACAGACAGAAAGTGGGGTCACCTTACTTGTTATTTATCCTCGAATGGCGATTTACGGTGTTCTGTTACGTTTTAATTTAATTTAAAGTGGTCTGGCTCTAGAAACACACAGCCTATAATGTTCCCGCTGCTGGGACACATGCCTCCTCTCTTCGAGAGAGAGACGGCTGTAATCTTCCACGCGGGGCGAGTGCGGGTTTTTATATGTCATAAATGTCTTCGAATATTTGTTTCTAGGACATGCCGGTTTCCTACCAATGTTTTCCTTCACCGTTTTCAGAGCAGTGGTGATGAAATTATTTATACAAAGTAAAGCACCTGATTTCGATTCCACGAGCTACAACTTGTAGGTAAGTCGCGGCCGTTGCCACTGGGCGAATAAACCTGCTCTCAGAAAATTTCAGCGCGTTTTATCAATAAATTGGAAAGATATGTGTTATTTTCATATATATACTTACAAAAATATATCGTGGTCCGAGTGCCCACTTGATTTTTCGAGATATCGCCAAGCGGTTAGTCGACTCTTCACGTGACCAGAGGGCTGGCCTATTTCTTGGCCAAAGAATTAGCATTGCCATACAACGTGGCAATGCTGCCAGCCTTTTGGGCACTGTTCCTGTTGACAGCGAGGCGGACGAATTTTTTGATGCCCTATGATTATTTTATTTGTTTTTTCATATAAATGTACATATTATTATAGTTTATATGTTAGCTTATATTATGTAAATATTTAGTAATTATAATTAATAATCTTATAAAAATAAAATACAATTTGTACCTGATCATCTTTACATATCGAGACCCCTCCTGCCTCGGAAAGCACGTTCTTGGATCTCTGACAGTCGTTACGGGTCGTCAGAAGCCCGAAAGTCTGACAACCAGTCTTACCAAGGGGTATAATGTTACCCAGTTACTGTGTTGTTAGATAGGCAGTTGCTCCATGTGAAATACTGGTGTTCAGCTGCATCCGGTTAGACTGGAAGCCGACCCCAGCATAGTTGGGAAAAGACTAGGCAGATGATGATGATAATTTCTTCCACCTGTAGTACAACCCGTAAGTCGGGGCCGTTAACCAGAGTCTAATTTAGACTAATTGTTAAAAAAAAAACGGAGTAGGTAGGCATTGCCTAAACATCCGAGAATTATAAATCCTGTGGATGTGGTGTGCTTTTTGTAGAGTATGTGTTACGGCTACGTCGCCTCCCGAAGTACACACGAACCCATAGAAACTTTCATATATCTATGCACGAACCGCAATATGTAGCCTGTTGCACCTTTTTTTTTTTTTTTTTTTGGGTGGGAAATCATCAAATAACTTCTCCCGCTCTGGGCGGAGCGAGAGGGCGTGTCAGACTTTTACTGACTAAAACCCACCCGTGTTCCTTCAGTTGCCTGTGCCAGGGGCCACGGTATCTCTTTCGAACAACCCGCGACCCCGGCAGGAGCCTGTTGCACCTTGTTGTACCCGGCTAAAACTAGGTGTAGCCGCACTTCGGCTATTAGCCGTGACATATGTATTTGTTTTCTAGGCAATATGTAAAAAATATCACCTATAAATTTCTATCGTACTTATCTCTTTATGAGGACAAAAAAATATGAAGCATCCGGTGTTCGTAGAAGAATATTATCAAATTGAACGCGGGTAAATCCTCATCAGTAGGTACTTAACTGGCATTAAACATTTGCATAGGTCAAATAAAAATGCTGTCGTCAAAAGTATGAACGAGATTCTCTGCTAGCAGAAAACCATTAGATAAACCCATCTTATCGTCCTAATTCATCCCAACAAGAATCGACAGCACTTGGCAAAACACTTTATCCACATTTATTATTATCAGTTTCATAATAATTATCATATACACATTGGTCCTTGTAATTTATGCAAAACTGGACATTCTTTGGTATTTCCGAAAAACAAGTTTAATATCCGTGATGAGCAGTGAACTATGTTCCATCGTTAGTTGGGTGTGACAATACCAGTTATACGAAGACACCTATGTATATTAGACGTTCAGAAGAATTAGTTTGGGTCTATTAAAAGTCAGCAGAAGTACCTAGAAAAAAGTTCAAAGTAAGTGAAATATTTTATTAAACTGGCGGCATCGGCTGCCTATACCTCCTTTTTTTGTTTTTTTTTTTTTTCGGGGTTATATCTACAAAAAGGAAATTCCCTGAAAGGTCACTCCAAGGTCTTATGGCCAAAGCCCGGGAAGCCCGGGAGAGTGGGAATTTTACCTCGCTATAATGTTTTTTTTTTTTAATAACTGACGAAAAATGTTAACGCATATACGCGTTCAGAATTATGAACTGTATCCATGGTAACAGGTTGCGCGTCGATGTCCCTGCCACCCTGTAAAATGTTAGCGTTCATTCTGGTGCGTCCTAGAACTAAGTAAGTTAAGCATAATTTTACAAATCCTTACAATGTTGAAAGGGGACCAAAAGTCTTGCTCGTAGACCGTATAAGTTACAGACGAGTTATGCTCTACTTAATATTATTTGAATTTTTCATGAGACAAAAGAAAAACATTTTCTTTATAAACAATTACGGGCACATTAGGTAATTCGAACCTAGCTCGTTTGATTAGCAGTCTCAGTTGACGTAGCACAGGGTAAAGAAGTCTCTTCGAAAAAAAAAAAATGTTTTTACTGCGTTGGATTTAATAATCGATGTACTGATTCCCATAACCATAGGCTAGGCTGATATAACCTGAGATTTTCCCGTAATTTATATGTTAATAAGTCCAATGTCCCATTGCTGGGCAAAGGTCACCTACAATACAACTTGCCACTCTTCCCTGTGTTGCCTTCTCCGGCCAATCTCCTAATAACCGCCTCAAGTCAGAACTTGTGGAAGGCTGTAAGGGAGACCTTTGCCCAGCAGTGGGGCAGTAAAGGTTGAAAAGAAAAAAAAAACTCCAATGTAAGCTCAAATCGCGTACTATAGTTATTTTTTATATTATACTTAAAAGAATATTATTAGCTTTCTGTCGTTGCTAAGCTAAGCTTGCTTCTTATTAATTATGCCAATTGCTGTTTAATCCTACATATTTTAATTCAATTTTTATTAGTAAAGATACATATTTTAATTAGTTCAGAAAAACTTTGGGCTCAAAGAACAAGCGAGCGAACGGGCGGCCCCAACCATGGATGTTTCACAATGGCAATATTTTCTGGTGATCATCATCAAATCATCAGTAAGGCGATCTAAGGCTTCATACTACAGGTGGATGAAATTATCAGGTACTAATTGTATTTCATTTAATAGGTTTTTGAAAATAACAGATATCTTTCCTTTAAGAAAACGCTTTGAAATTTTCTGAAAGCAGTCATAGAAGCCGAGTGCTAACGTCCGCGACTGACGAATTGTAGGACGCCGGACGTAGGTTCGAACCCAGACAGGTGCCTTACTCTATGTAAATTATTTCATCACCACTGCTCTCAAAACGGTGAGGTAAAACATCTTGAGAAAACCGGCATGTCCTCGAAACAAAATACGAAGACATGTGACGTTTACCAACCCGCACTGGCCCCGCGAGGCGGATTACGGTCCACTCCCTCTCACAGAGAGGAGGCCTGTGTCCCAGGCGTGGGAAGATTATAGGCTGATTATGCTGAAATTTACAATTACCTGGGGGCTGAAATAACTTTGCTGATGCACGATTCGTTTATTCAATCAATTACAGACGCAACCTCCGTGGACGCAACACGGCAACATAAGTAAATTATGGCAGGGGACAGGGGGCAGGGGGTGGTGTCCTACTTATACGTTGTCATACGCCATACCTGAGTCCTTGTGTGAGTGCAGTCATAGATACTATACTACATATTACGATATTATATATACATACATTATATTATGATATACTACCGCGCGCTGGAGCGAAAGGAAAGCGAACGTTGATGATTGAAAGGCGAGCATGATGCCTTCTTTTCAATTTAACATTCACCCGCCCTATAACTCTATTAGTCTCACGTCCACGTCATTCCGAACATGTATGCTAAAATGATGACATTTTATCCCTTTTCCGCACCCAGCCCTCATATAGAGCTATCCCCTTTGTCATCCCAAGAACTTGTCTTATTATCTTTTTAGTCTTCGGTGCCTATGCCGAAGACGCTAATAGGGCTAGCTCACTTTGTCAGCCGGAAATACGTTCGTATTGCAATCGGCAACGTATTGATCTGTCTGTACATATTTATTATAGTGTATTGTATTAATAGAATCTAGGCTGCGGCCGCTGCGGGCCTGAAACCTGTGCCGGAGCGCTACGGCAGCTATATCGATCTTTATATTGATGCCACCACACGAAGACTAATTGTGTTTGACCTGGTTGCTAGGAAACGAACTCGGTCAACACATAGATATGTGTATACACAGTATGCATGGGAATCTGCGGCCTACGGTTTACTTATTTTCCGTCATATATTTTGTGTAAAAGGAAAGTGTCTTTGAAGTTTCTATCTTACTCTTCCTTCTTATACTAAGACAACGCGAATATCAGACTCATATTTTTTATATTACTAAGGGCAAATTTTTTAATCGACATATAATTTTTATTCGTAGATTATAACTGACGTGACTTTTGTATGGAAGAACTGTCAAAATTTTTAAATTATTCCTCCGATAAAATTATCTGGCGTTGGAAAAATCAGCCTTTAGTATAATGAACTGGCACGTTGCTCACCAAAATAGTTGCGTATTCATTTGTTGTTGAACTCTACGGCGCCGGCGGTGAAGGCCTGAAGCTTTCACAGATCATGCACCGTTGAGTCTCAAGCTAGCAACTTAGACTGCGTAGGATCAGTCCGAAAGTAAAGTATATCAGCAGTAAGCTTAATAGCTGAAATACCATGAAATATTCTAATATCCATTACCGATAATTTTAACGAGTGTAGAAGGACGTTTCTTTTGGGTCTTCATTTATATCGGACTCATTCTTCCAACACACGCTGTGCGTCTTCTGTTTAACCATACACCTCACAGTTTGGAGCACATTCCTTTCGATTTTGATCTTTCGTTAAAAGTTCCAAGATAAATTGTATAATTTTCTATATTTCCTTTGGTAATACCTACACCCAGTAAACGTGTAACACGATATCATTGGCAGTCATTCTGTTTTTGGTTTTCAACATATCGCTCATTTGGAAAAACATCGACGGAACTGCTACTTTAGTTTTTTGAAGTGAAAAACTCTTTAGGCGCATTGGGCATTTTATGAGATGGGAAAAACCATTGAACTCGCGCCACTGTTACCGTAACCGACCCGCTTCGGATGTATTCGGCTGTCCTCGGGATGTACTCGGTTTTAATGTATATCAAATCAAATCATCAAATCATTTATTGGTTTGCAAACATGGGTATTTAGTACATAGATGTTTTATTAAAAGAGTCCTCCATGCTCTACCGTCACATGGGCATGCAAAACATATTATTATTTAATTTACACAAAAGTTATTATAATTTTAAATCACAATTACGAGAATTAAATAGGTAATACAAAATACAAATTATATATATATATATATCTGATATGTCATTGAGTGATGGCAAAGTATTGTGTTTGTTTTCTTTGCTTTCCTGACGTAAATACGCTTTCTAACTGCTTTGCCATATTTAACTAATTTTTGGGAAAAAATACATTTACGTCGATGTTTCTCCAAATGAGCGATATCATGTATTTTATTTAGATTTTATTAAAGAGGATAAAAATATATACACGGGATAAACTTCCTATGCTAAATTATTGTAAGTTTATGCCACGTTGTATGGCAATGCTTAGCATCTGGCCAAGGTAAAAGCCAGCCCTTCGGTCACGGGATGTGTCAACCAGCCCGTGTTTGTATGCCTAAAAGAATGGCCTCTTTGGCTAATCTATCAGCATGCACATTACCCGAAAGTCCAACATGGGACGGCACCCACTGGATAACTAATTTTTTTCCTGTTTAGTTAAAATACTGTCAGATTCAAAACTGTGTAGGTATGCTATACCTAAACCGATTGCACCATTATGAATTCATTTAAAAATATACTAAAAGCTCTCTTACAGTGGAAACATAATTATCATCACTTTATTCACACTTAGTTCTAACACATATTCAAGGCCTCAGAAAGTGGCAAATTGTTCAGCCGTCATAATGTGATTATCTATTTTAAAAGTTCTGTGACACTTATTTGTTAAATATGACATCTTTCCTGTAGTTGGCTCAACAATGACTAGATATGCTTAAAACTGTTGAGAGGTTTGCAAAACCGCTATTGACTACAAACCGCTTTTGCGTAAGGCTAAAGAGCGCAACTCGAGTTGCACTGAGAGGCACTTTTTTTTTTTTTACGTGGAGAAATGCTCATGCATTCTGCACTACCACGGGGAGATAGTGCAGTTATGTGGGACTCCAACCCACTAAAACTCCACGGTGTCCTCCTCTGCCGCTTACGGCGGGAACACGGGCACGCGTTAGCACTCATCCGTGAAGCACAGAGAGGAACTGAGTGGTCTCGTTTTCTCCCTTACCTCATATACCTCACCTTATGCCCTTAGTCGCAGCTGTAAAACCCGCTACCCGCTGGCTACCCGGAAAGACTTTTCCGGGTAGTCAGGAGCCCGTAACTCTGACAACCGGTATTGTGTTACCCAGTTTCTGACTTTTGCAGGTCAGATATCCAGCCGCTCCATGTAAAATACTGGTACCTATTCAGCTCGATCCGGTTAGACTGGAAGCCGACCGCAATATAGTTGGGAAAAAGTTTGGCAGTTGATGATGACATGGAGTTACTTATTCTCATATTATGAAGGTTCTTACCGATGAACTTGATACCGCCGTCCACGTCAGCAGATGCACGAGAGAAGCGTGGGATTGACTCAATGGTCTGCTAACGTGACAATAATGAAAGGGTGGCCTGTCGTTCGTACATAAAGTATTGAAAACTGCGTTCCCTGTACTGGGATTACTTCACCTAGTTCACCTCCATGTTAAAGGAAATTGAAGCGTATTTGAAGTAGGTAAATGTATTTGCATAGAATTTACACAGCTTTGAACTTGGTGGTATCCGCGCACATGCCGCGGTAGCTGGCTGGATCCTTGCATACGCGGACGGCTGCCGTCGCGTTTGGTTGCATTTGTTCAGTTCCTGTCGCGTGCGCTCGGGTGTCTGTTGTAACCCGAAATCTGCTGGAACCCGATAGCTACCAGTAGAGCGGTCTACTGGTAGCTATCGGGTTCCAGCAGATTTTATTAGTCGGAAAACAAAACAACAAACATTGCCGTTGTACCGTATGCACCATTGACCTGCACCATCAATGGTGCAGAGGAGACTAATTAGTTTCGTTTGCACCATGAATATTAACCTTTTCAACGCCAGAGTATAAACGTATCGCCGTACCCCTGCCGCCAGGCCACATTAACAAAACAACACACACACACACACACTTAAAACAACAAATTTCTCGATATTGGTGGTTTATTTATATTAGTTTCATGCAATACAATATAGACGGAAGCTTAAACTTTTAAATTATGTAAATAAAAACACACAAAAGTAATGATTAAATTGTTTATTTCATAATATGGTGCGACCCGTGCGACGTGTATTTTGTCATATATTTGTGACGTTGGCGTTCAAAAGGTTAATACAACTTCTTCACCATACTTTTGCCGTATGCACCTTTGATCTGCACCATCAATGGTGCAGAGGAGACTAATTAGTTTCGTGCCGTTGTACCATGAATATTAATACAACTACGTACTTCACCATACTTTCCTAGTCATAGGTAAATAAAATAATAATTAATCATTTGTCGTATTTTGTTTGTGTGCGGAACTTCTTTTTAATATAAATAAACAACCAAAAAGCAACAACAATAATATGTTTTATTAATAAATTCCACAACTACCATCATGTAATAATATTCAAATAATTACGCTACGTGGTGGGACACTCAGAAAGTTTTCAGCGCTCGGTTGCAGATGAATGTTAGCCGCGCTTAAGCGCGGCCCGGCTGGTGTAAATCGTACTAAGACATCTTGGGGAAAACAATCATAAAAAAAACAAAATTGACCTACCATTTTTTGTCTTCAAAATATCCTAGAGTAATGCAATGTTTAACCCTGTTCATATTCTCATCAATGAGATTAAAAGTACTGGTTACTCATTGCAGAGGCCCTCGCTACTCATCACTATAAAGCGTATACCACATAATTATCGCCTCTGTATTTCATTTAGGAAATAATTAGTATTTGATAGGTATGTAGATTTACTGTTATACGAGTATGTACTCATGTCCTATCAATTTAGGGCCTTTATTGGCAACGGGCTCAGGTGTTAAGAAGAGAAAAAAAAAAACCGGCCAAGAGCGTGTCGGGCCACGCTCAGTGTAGGGTTCCGTAGTTTCCCGTCCGTCACAATAAGTGTTCCCACGTACAATTCGATAATACCCGACCCAATGTAATACGTACCTACAGCGCCATCTCTCGGGGAATTGGGTTACTAATTAATACATAGACGTGCCAGAAGTTTTCGGTGGTAATTTTGGATTGCGAGAACCGATTTTAATAATTCTTTTTTTGTTTGAAAAAAGATACGTTCAGGATAATAAAATATGTAAGCGAAGTTAAAAAAAAAATGCTTGCATATACGATTATACTACGAACTTAGTCCAGAAATGATTTTGTACAACTTTTTGTCTTTTTTGTACAAAAACTGTTGTTTCTATCAAGTTCAAAATAATTTTCCTAGAAAGTCCTTATAAAGTTCTACTTTTCAGATTTTTTTCATATTTTCTAAACTTATGGTTCAAAAGTTAGAGGGGGGGGGACACATTGTTTTTTACTTTTGGAGCGATTATTTCCGAAATTATTGACATTATCAAAAAATGATTTTAGTAAACCCCTATTCATTTTTAAATACCTTTCCAACAATATATCACACGTTAGGGTTGAAATTAAAAAAAAAATCACTTCCCACTTTACATATAGGGGGGCTACCCTAATAAAACATTTTTTTCCAATTTTTATTTTACCACTTTGTCGGCGTGATTGATATACATATTGGTACCAAATTTCAGCTTTCTAGTGCTAACGGTCACAGAGATTAAGCGAGGACGGACAGACGGACGGACGGACGGACGGACGGACAGACAGACATGGCGAAACTATAAGGGTTCCTAGTTGACTACGGAACCCTAAAAATGGAATGGGATTGTATGTCCGTTACTATTATTTTAAACACTATCACAAACAAATTACCTAGTCTATAACGTACTGGTTTTTCTCATTAAAAAGTAAATGAAAGATGAAAGTATTATACCTAATTGGTTATTTAAAATATCAGAGATAAGTACGAGTAAGTTCATCTTTATCTCTGTAAACTTGGCCTATTGATAAGGTACAAGTAGTTCTTGTACACAGTAGGGATCTTAGATCCTGTCTGAGGAACATATTGACCGAATTATGAGTGTTATCATAATTAAAACATGTTATCAAAAAATTACAAGTAACTCGCTGATTCAATGTTAATGGTGGTTATCATTAATAATAAATAAAAAGTTGAAGCTGACACTAGAATCATCTTAAAATATTATACCTAACGTGGTCGTGGGCCGTACTGATACAATTTTACTAAGTGCATAAGAAAACATAACCTAGCACCTCAGTTAAATATTCAATGCAAAAACCCATATTGAAGAACTCAATTGAAATCTCTATGGTCTGTGTCAGCTATATAATCAGTTCCAATAATTAATAAAATTAAATGATATGCTGCGCAAGACTATAAACGATGAACTGAGTGGGAAATGGTGATACACCGAAGGTGCAGAGTGCAGACGATTTGATGATGCGCTTGCGCGGGGTGGGCCGGGCGCGCGCGTCGCACAGATTCCGAGCGGCCGTGGGGAGTCGAGCCAGTAGCGCGAACAGCCCCGACCGGCACACACGATGATCGCGCACAAGCACGCGCTCGCCGCGGCGCTGCTGTGCGCCCTGGCCGGCCAGCTCGGCGCGGGAGCCAGCCTGCACTGTGCCATGAGGAGAGAGATCTCGCCTTGCACATGCCGCCGCGAGGACGCTGGAACTGGTGCCATCCTAGTAGTCTGTCAGCGTATCAGTGCTTATGAAGAAATTGCACGGGCCTTAACAAACAAGTTCAGCCCCGAAACCAAAATCGGCTTGGATATCTCCTACTCCCAGCTTCCGGATTTTTCCGACCACAGCATCAAAGAACTCGGACTTTCTATCACAAGACTCAAACTTAACTTCGACAATTTAAGGCAAGTCGATTACGAAGTATTCTAACTTCCATTGGATCTAAGTTCGGTTCTCTGTGCAGTTTTTGTATTGTGTGCGGTTGTGAATCTACGCAACGTCTACGTACCATGTGTAAGCTCTTTGTTGTGTAAAATATCATTAAAATTGTGTGTATCACGCTACAAACAATGTGTAAGTTGAATGAGAGAACAACAGGTCTATGATAAGAAGAGCGCACACCGATGAGGATCGGCTGTTATCGAGAGAGTGGGCGGCACCCTTGCCAGGGCTGGGAGCATTCGGCTGCCGTATCATGCGACGCGTACGCATCGATTGTGGAAAGAATCAAAAACTGGCATTCATTAGATATCACGTTTCTTTATGCCCTGGAGAAAATAGGATCTAACCGCCGCGGTCGCTCGGTAAATTTCCCTTCGAAGTGGGTTTATTATTGTAAATGTTTCTTATCAGCTTCATATTACTTACTACAACGAATGTAAACGCAAACATGAGAAGTGTGGACATGAGTTAGGTAACGGGCATTCTGCTTTACAACAATATCGAAGGGCACGAAGTTGGCCAGTTCAAGTTCTCACATAATACCGAACTAAACGCATCGTCCAATATTTCAAGCCCATTTGTCCCCCTTGACCAAGGCAAGGCAAATGAGGAAAGTTACTTTATGACATAAGTCAGGGGTTAAGAGTATCAAAAAGACACAGTATTCCAAATTAAAATATTATCTAGGAGGAATATTTTCCAAAAGACGAGTGTCAAAAACGCAATGGTGGGAACTCTGTGGCTGATTATTTATCAAATCTAGGGTACCTACTTTTAACCAAGCTACAATTAAGATTTGAGATTGAGGCGATGATAAGGTAAAGGTTAAGATTTAAGGTAAAATAAGTAAATAAAATAATAAATAAGTAAATCTGAAACCTTAGAAAGCTAGGTTTTGTTCGGGGACTCACCTACCTTAGAAAAGAATTTAAGTATAGTCTGCAAACCTCAATATTTAGCATTAATCTGAACGAAGTAGGGCTTTAAAATCTTATAATTTTGTTCTAATGTAAGTATGTAATGTGTAGTTATGATAATAATTATAAAGAATCGCTTGAGTTGTGGTAGTGCCGATCTAAACTAAAGATAAATGATAACGTAAGATGATTATTTTGAATGATTATTGATGAAGTGTTTATGCTATAATATGTGCTGGAACGACCAATGCATTGGAAGGTATATAATATGAACGCTAAAAGCACTTCAATACTTGGTAGAGAATAAAGAAAAACCAAAACAAATATTTAAAATGGACATCCCAAATTATAGTTGATTTGAATTCTGTTTTGATTATGAATACATCAATACTGCATATTTTTTAATACATACAAAAACAGACATACGTACCTAAATACAAACCTACACTATAATATTAGCACCTCCTGGCCAGAACATGGAAGACTTGAATTTTGGATAACGTTACGAATTCCACGTCGCAAAAACATAAGCACATGTAAAATATAAAACGGTCTTGCCGAGATGTAGGTCTGCTTTTTATATGGTTTTGGTGGGATGTGATATTTTCTGCGGTTTATTCCTTACTAAACAACAATTAAGTCGCCCATGACCCATGAGCTCGGCTCTCATTGACCACTCAATTGATCTTCACAGATTTTTCGGGTCATCCTAATTATTTATTTTTTCTTGTCTTTTATTAAAAACTCTTTTTGCAAGTTGGAATCTTTCAAGGCCTATGTAGTTTCATCCAGGATATGTATAGACTTTATTTTTATTAATTGGAAAGTAGTTTTATCTAATGGATTATTTATTAATTCCATTAGTAACCTTTCGTTAGTGAACTCCATATGTGTGGGGATGGCATCTAGGAGACGTTGCCCGAGGTTATCTAAGGTCGCTTCTAAAGCAGTAAAATTGAATGATATCGTATTGGTCGTGTCGTATTCACTGTATTTACTCATTAATGGTGAACTAACAAATTACTGTAGTCGTTGTTTATGTATTTCTACATATGCTACTTTAATTAACACATGTTTGAATGTTATATTGGTCACTAAAATTTGTTATTAGCTGTACCGACATTCAGTCTATCTTAATATTTCTAATTAAGTTTAATTATTCATGGTTATAGGTATAAAATAAAGTGAGAACTTGTAATTTAGCAGTGTTTCCATTCGTGTTTGGTTTCTATCGTAGGTACTCGATTGAATCATTCACAACAACAGTGATACAAATAATATCAATGGCTATGTTTATTGAAGTGACGATTCCGTATCAGTCTGAAATTCTTTTCCAACTGGTTTTCGCAGTTTGCTCAATATTGTATAAGCTTTTAATTAATCTTCCTCATATGCTGACTGCCAAATAACTGTAATCACCTCAAGCATGGAAGTTAAAAACCCTGTTTCGAAGGAGCTTCCATCCTTTTATAATACTTTCCGTACTGCAAACGTCACCTTTTATATAATTATCATCACCGAAACATTTACCTCTAGATCCAAGTTGTATTCTTGCGTTGTTCAGCAAACAACCAGACCGCCTAGATTTATTTTTATTTTTTATATATATATCTAGCGGCCCGCCCTAATTTCGCACGGGTGCAATTTTTTTTCGAATTTCCGAAATTTTCTTTCACACAAACCTAGTCCTGACAATACAAAATACAACAAAAAAAGAATTATCCAATTTGGTGCTGTCATTCGGAAGTTATGCGCGTACAGACATTTTGGCAACTTTGTTATGTACTATGTAATAAGGATTATGGCATTGTAGCGGTCATGGGAAAGCGCATTTTGAGGTTACAACTGGCTAGCTTGCTTTTTCTGCATGCCCTTGTCCTTACTTAGAGTTCACACCATTTTTTTTCTTCTTCCAATCTCGGTTAGGTTTATCATGTTACCTTTCCCTCTCTTTTCTCTATTTTTCATCTTTTACGCAATGAAGACATATTTTCTTTGGTTTCCCTCTTTCCCTCCATCCGTTTACGTTATATTCATCATTCTCGTCACTTGTGTTTTATTCGTCTCATTACTTTTCCATATAGATAAATGATTTCCTTCGGTTAATAACAGTACTAACATCACTTTAAAACTTCTGAATTCGTTTTCTACTGAGGTTACACATCTATTAACTCCGTTAACTATAATGATATCTTAAAAAAGCTTCCTTTATACGGGATGAAAGTGAATTCATTTGCACCCTTTTAAAGGGTTGTTGTAATCATCATTATGAACAACTTTTACTATGGGACCAAACATGAAATCGTGAAAAAAAAATCAGCTGTTCCCTACATTTATGTTCGCATAACTCGTCAACATGTGGGGAACAGCTGATTTTTTTTCGCGATATCATGTTATGTGGTATGTGAAGATGGTCATCCATGCACGGATTAACCGCGGCAAGTGTAGCTTAACCTGATCGATCGACCCGTGCGGCAGTTATTACTTAGCCACAAGCCCTTGAAGAACATCGCTAATAAGGTCACAATATGCCTTTTCTCCCGGTGTTTCTACTCACGTCTGCCTTGCAATACCTTTTGTTAGTCGCCTTTCACTTATCCTCTAAACATGAACAAGCCGTCTAAGCACACTCTTTTAATTTTTTGTCTTTTTTTTGTCTGCTAATAACAAAACACTGAGCTCGCTCTGCTCACCAATCTTCTGCCCGCTAAGCGAGGTAATTGTAGCATGATGATTGGTCATTGTGCCCGTCAATGGGAGGCCCTTGTTTAGAAGTGGATATTTGCGGACTGCCACGTTAATTGCCTGGATTGCTTTCAAATATTCGAACAAATTCACATTACTCTTTTAGGTTTCAGATGACTGTACTCACTGTACCTCAAAGAGATTTAAGATAGGTACAATAGAGAGGCTATGCAAAGAAATGTCATACAAAAACTGTGATCCCATGTCTCACTGACGCCATCTAGCATAATATAGCAGAATTTGAGCGGCATAATGCAAACAAAAATAGCAAACATGAATTAAATTTGTCAAAATATATTCAGCTATCGCTCGGTAGGTGGCCAGTGTGGCTAGTGTTGCCAGATCCGATTTTCAATCCATGGATTAAGGTAAATAAAAAAATATCGAAAACTTGTCTCAGAAAACAAAAAATATTTTATTCGCTACTATTCATTGTCCGTGTCACCATCTATGATAGGGTATCAGTTTCAGTGTGTGTTTTTATGTAAGTAGATAATGTACATGTTAGAATAAAATAAATTTAAATTTGCCTGCTTTGCCGCCGAATTATTATGTTTTTTGTGTTTTATATTTGCTTTTTGTGTAAGTAGACCTATTATGTCACAATGGGCATAGTTGTTTGCAATTGTCGGTTGCGTTTCGTTTTTAGCAAAATTATTTTTATTACTCTTTTGTTTACAAGTTATTTATTATTTACCAATAAATATTATCGATAACAGAATCACATCTCTGTAAGGCAGTATAGTCCGACTTTTAAATAGCTGCAGTAAAATGACACTTCTTACTATAATTTTGTTAAAAAAATTTGCCACACTAAGGATCTGGACACATTGTTCGACGGCCTTTCGCACTTTGCCGATTGAAAAGGAGCACACATGCTCTCTTTTTGTATGGACAAACCGTCGAACGCCGTCGATCAATGTGTCCCGACTCTCTCTACTAGTGATGATATTAAAATGCACTGAAACATCGTTTTAATTTAGACAGGCATTCGAAATTGAGCAGTGTTGATTTTACCGTAAACAAAAAAATATTCTTTGTATTGATCGGATAAAATATATGTTGTAGTTTCAAATCAGCGTAAATACATAGTCTACCAAAGATAATAATTTTGTTTCAATTTTTGCTCTAAAACTCCGATCTAAGAAATCAATTTTTTAAATAAATTAAAGGATTACTAACTTTATAGGATTATTTACAAAACACCAAAAACCTCAAAAATAAGAATATTTAGAAGATATGTTTGTGATTAGAATGAACGCTTTTTATAAATCTAACCCGATCACTGATGTGATGACAAAACAGTAATTAGTCATTGCTCAATGTTTTTGTTGTAAACTTATATTATCCTGTATTTCATTATAAATATCATTTTCTAATAATAATTATCCTCTTTTATAAAATCAATTTAACAATCATGATCGATTTTGAACTGAATGTTACTAAAATTAATCGATTATTTGGTTAAAAATTTCGTTGAAAAGTGGTAACACTTATACTTTCATTTTACTGCAGCAATAATAAGGCTATTCAGCAATAGATGGCGTTTATTACAAAATTAGGAAATTTTCTAGATCTATTATGAAAATTATTTGATTCAAATTACTCAGTAAATATAAATAATGCATACGAAAATAAACTGAAGCTAGATCCAGTCGTTCTACCATAGCGAGACTTGCAATAACGCAATGCGCAACTCGGCATATTTCTTTTTAAATAAATTTTTTTTGGTGGACACGATTGCGTCGATGCGACTTGACGCGCAGGCGTACGTCACTAGACTGAGAGACTTGAGACCACTAGGTGCAAAGTATCGGATCACGATTTTGTTCGCAATGTCCCGTCTATTGTACATATAAAATTTTAATGTCTTTGCTGTACCTACTATATTCAGGCACAGTCAAGGAAATTCATTGCAAATTGACACTTTACGTCAATTTGCCGTGTTATAGCCATTTCAAACGACTGTCAAAGAATGACAGTTTTTGTGATTAGAACAAACGGACAATTCAAGTTGGTAGTCAATGTCAACTCATTTTAATAGAGGCCAAGAGACTACTTACCCACTGCTTGCTAAGATAAATGTAGTGACTTGCTTTAATAACCATTAAAATAGTCCATAGGTGGAGATAAAATGACCAGCGGGGTAATTGCGTAACACACTATTAGTAGTAATCGCTTTCATTTTGACAGTTCAACAACATTCATTGCGTTATTTACGTTGTTGAGCAGACATCTTGTCGAAGATATGAAGCAATGGATTAGCAATATGCTTCAAAATGATTCAGATTGAGATTGATAGTGTGTTACGCAATTGGGGTGCAGACGGATCCGCAGTTCGTCAGACTTATTTTCGCGGCGAGATGGGTGGACGAAAATGTTGCCACCGCACGCGCAGGTGCACCTGCAGGCGCACCAGAGCGGTGCTATTCTGTAAAAATCTCACCGTGATAACTTAGGTGAAGTGAGCTATCACTCCACCTCATGCTAGGGATTGACGCTATTGACAGCTCACTCTAAGCTCACTTCACTTATGTTTTCACGGTGCGATAAATTGCAGGATAGCACTGAGGCTGACACAGGAGCGTGGGGATTGGCACAATCAAAGAGAGGCCTATGGCCAGCAGTGCGTAAAGTCGAGTTGTGGATGATGATGATGATGAGTCAGTCTCACTACTAAGTAACTTAGTGTCCGGCTAATATTTTTAACCAGGGCAACATATCTATAGTGTCTTGTATATACGTGAGCCTCAGAAAGTTTTGTGAAAAAAAAAAATGTTCTATAGACAAATATTTTTTTATCAAATCATTTCAAAGTACTCTCCTCCACTAGCCTCTATACAAAGTTTCATGCGTCTGAACTAGTTTTCGAAACACTTTTTCCAGTCCGCCGCAGACACCTCGTTTACAGTCTGCTCGAACGCTGACAGCGCATCTTCCGGCGACGAAAATTGTATCCCTTTGAGCTGATTTTTTATTTTTGGGAATAAAAAGAAGCCACACGGTGCTAGGCACAGCCTATACATGTGGTACTAGGTCAAGGCTGTAAGGAGGATGACCCAGGTGTTTGACCGGCGTGCTGTTCAGGAAGTCCCTTGTATGGAGCGCGGTGTGCGAAGGCGCGTTGTCGTGGTGGAGCAGTAGCCCGCGGAGCCCTGTTTGGTTGCTTGTTGCTCACAACAAAGAAAATTTCTGCCAAGCATTTGGTAGTCATTCAGCGTTGATGCTTCTTTGGTTCCGTAAAGGAATTGACACCAAGTAGCTAGTCAAACTGAAAGAACTTGCGATCAAAATCTTACCCCCCGCTTGTAGATCCCTTCACATGGGTAGGCGTACTTATTCGTTTTGAAACACCCAAACCGTCGACTGGCGCTTCGTTTCTGAATCGTAAATCCAAGACTCTTCACCTGTAATTATGTCGTAAGCACGCCGAGACGGTCTCCGCCAGTCTCTCTACATACTTTCAGGAAGGTTTTAGTATACAGAGTGGAAAATTCAATCGGCCCTAAAGGGAAACCACTTTAAATCTTTAAGATAGATTATTTTACTTAAAGGAAACATTCCTTTACTTTTAAAAAGAAACAAAACTGCATTCACAGATTTCTCGACAATCTTACCTAAACCGGGAATCGAACCAGCTAAAAATTCAAAAAATAAACAATAGCTATTTCTTTATTTCACTGGTCGATACAATCAATGTTAAAAATAAAATTTCTCAAAGAAACATTAGGTACACTCGTCTGTCGTACAAGATATTCATGTTTAGTACACAAGGGCTTTAATCAACATTACCTAGACGTGAACTGTTCACTTTCAACAAGGAAAAGACACGTTCAAATTTTCTTTTAACTCTAACATCCAAAGACATTCTATGAAGTACAAGCTTGCTAATTTATCTCTAAGTACTTTGTTGAAGACTTAGATAAGAAAATCGTTTAATTGGTGACAATAATTCTATGCACATTTCAAACGCGTCGATTCGAAGCGAATCGAGTCGACCCGCATTTATTCCTTGTGCGTCCATCTCAGACGAATCGAATCATTTGTTCATTCATCGCAATTCTTCATCAAAGTAGGTCGTTTTTGCGTCATGGCAGCACAACAAATATGTATAATATAATAAAACTCATAATTCTCCCAATTTCTTCCGACGCTGGTCATCGTGATAATGTGGATCTTCATGATTATACATTTCTGTATATTGTTGAACCAGTGATATCAATAGCTCTTCACTCATTTTTAAACAAAGATTTTTATGAGGTTTTAAACGATACCTACATAATAAATTAATAAAAATATGTTGGCGCGCATCCGCTTCATCTTGTTTGGCACCGCTTGGCTGCAATTGTATAAGTATCTATGTACCTATTATGCTTCAGGAGTGGTCTCAAATAAATTTGATTAACTTTGCTTGGGTAGGTTTTGCATTAGCTTCAATAATACGATTTTTTTCCACTCAGTTTATATTGATGATGTTTTAAGTGATATTTACATAGCAAGTAGTGTTAATTGAATTTGTATAGGGTAGGTACAACTAAAAAGTGAAAAATAAAAACTTTTTTACACAAAAACAACCGACTAAAAAAAAACACTACAAAGTGACAGATAATTTTAATTTCGGAAGTCGGTGTCAAAAAACGAAAATGCGGAACCAACGACACCGACTTCCGAAATTGAAGTACCTATTTTTCACTGTTTTTTTTTAAGTCGGTTGTTTTTTTGTTTTTTTTTTTGTTAACAAAGTTTTCCTGTACCTACTTATATAGCGGGTTTAAAAAGTCGTTAACGAAGCCGAGAGTCACTTGTTTACTAACTCTGGTGTTCCGTTCCGTTATTGATTTTTTTATTACAATTGAAGGCAAAAGTTACCTATATCTTTTTCTGTCCTTTTTTTACGAAAACAAATTTTAAATGTTTTAAATTAACTTTAAATACCCCCACGACCTCTAATACCGTGCATTCATCCCATAAGGACAATGTTTTGCATGGTTTACATTGAGTGCTACAGTAAACAGTGATTTTTCATACCAAAAATAAGTCGTATCCCAGCAATTATTATTATTGTGCAATGAACAAAATGCGTGTTGGTAAGGCATTCTCAATCTTTGTCCACTTTTAAAATTATCATAAAAAGACACTTCTCTCCTTAAATATAATAATTGTATTATAATCATTTTATTTTCTTTGCTCCTGTTTCATGTTTATTATTATATACTAGCTGTGCCCGCGACTTTATTCGCGTGGATGTTGGAAAACAATAATGTAGGTATCGCTTAGGAAAGGTGTAATTGTCACTCCTTTATTAAAAAGGAAGAATCTTCCGATCTTGCCTGGTAACGCTTCTCTTACCTGAGCCCTGATTCACAACCATACGATAGGCTATCGTATCGAAAACCTGACACTTCGATAACCTAATTTGACTTGCCCTCAACAGCAAATAGCTGTTGGAAGAATAGCGGGCGTCTATTTGATTTAAACTGACAAAATTTTCGAGTTTTGGGCTTGTGAACAGCGTTTAGAAGACTCCTACGATAACAATGATTAATGTTCGATACGATACGGAAGCGTATCGAGTGTTTGTGAATAGCTATGCTGGGGTTCTCTACCACAGCCCTTTCGACTGCAGTCACTGCGTCTTCATGGTTCATAATGACAATGCGCACTTAAAACCATAAAAACGACACCCATGACAAGAAATTTTTTGCAACCGCCATCTTGGATTTTCATTTTGATATTACTATCGGCTTCAGCACCCTCGAAAACCATGAAAACGACATCCATGACAAAAAATATAAAAAAAAATTGCAGCCACCATCTTTGATTTTCTTTTTGACCTCACTATCGGCTTCAGCATCCTCTGAAACCATGAACCAAAACTATCTCTCTCTCTGTCTCTTTCTATTACTATGAATGAGGCATAATGTTTTTTCGTTACGTGACGATTTCTTACCGCAAGCTCTGTAAAAGAACTTCGTTCCAAAACTTTACCGCGATTCAGAATATGACGACATTTTGCTCAATGCTATCTATCGAACAAAGTGGTTACCTAACTCGAAACTCGCTCTGCATTAATCTACTTTCATAAATCAATAATTATTATACAATACATTACATTCTTTATCACTCAGAACACCACATCAATTATTATTATCTTACACTATCCTCACTTTTTATTGAAATTCTTTTAGCGCCACAGGCGCCACCAGCAATGGAAAGCGATTTTTCTTAAACATAATCATTATCATTACAATAACAGAGACATAGTATCTGATCTGTGTTACTTCGTCATAAAGGTAGGCCAATGAGGACGTGATTATTCACATATTAATGTTATAAATCACAATAATAATATGTTTTCATTAGTAGGTACTATATCGCTCCAATTGATTTCGTTACGTGTTTCCAAAAACGTAATTTTTTTTCTAGAATACATTATATTGATAATGGCGCTGATTCCCTTGTTCACAAACTAAACTAAATTTAAGTTCAGTGCATCTTTTTCTTTCTATTTCATTAAGAAAAGGACAGAAGATAAATATTAGTTTAGTCCTGTCAAATCAAGATAACCATAGACAAGTTTAGACGTGATTAAAAAATTGGCTACTAAAAATACGTCAATTTATGTCAGGCGCTGACTAATTTGACAGGACTAAACTAATATTTATGTTCTGTCCTTTTCTTAATGAAATAGAAAGAATAAGATGCACTGAACTTAAATTTAGTTTAGTTTGTGAACAAGGGAATCGGCGCCAATATCTTTTGATAGAGTGAAGCGATTGCGATGAAACAAAAACTAATCACTACTCCGAGTTCTACGCCATATTTGAGCATAATAAAAATTAACCATATTGGTTTCGTACTTTTTACGTTGAACCTGTTCAAATCAATAATCTGTCACATCCAAACAGACAAACAAACCGACAAACAGTAAAAAAATCCAAAAATTTATGAAATGGCATCCGGGACTCAAACTATCTCTATACCAAATTTCATCGAAATCGGTCCAGCCGTTTTCATGTTATGTCGTGACAACGGAAAACGGGTTTCATTTTTATATATATAGATATACATATAATATACAGAGTGTTTGGTGCATCATTTGCCCAATGGAATTGGCTGAAAGGAGAGATCATTTGCTATCTCTTAAGGCCCAATAACTCATTCCTTGGTACGCCCGTTTTTTTTATTATGAGTTTTTAATATTTATTTAGAAAAATACCAGAACTCTGCATTTAAGCTAAAATTAAAAAAAAAAGTTATTAAGTAGCCTTCAAATTTCACTTTAATTTTTATGCTTACTCTTGTATGGTTCTATGAAATTCAAAATTACTTGCTAATAACATCTAGTTCCTTTTTAATAACTCACAAAGAAAAAGAAAAATTTTGCTTAAATTGCTGTAAAAAAGAAACTAAAAGCGATCGGGATCTTCGAATTCTTTTAAAAGGGTTCTCTCTATCTGGCAGAATCTTGATGCTCCGAATTTTTTTTGGCATAACACACTTGGCATAACCTTCTTTAAACGATTATTTTTAAGGCATAAAATCTATTTAACATATTTATTGTTTGGCCGAATGCTTTATGCCCGAATTTACAATGGCATACTTTTAAGATGGCAGAATTTTATTTGGCATAATTACCCTTGGCAGAATTAAAATTCCGCATAATTTCGTGTAGCATAACGTTTATTTAGAGCCACGATTATTTGGTACAATTTCACTTGGCATACTATGAAGATGGCAGAATTTCATTTGGAATAATTTTATAAGCATCTTGCTATTTGTACAAAATAGCATTTTAAACCTTAATAAAATTAAAATATTGTCTAAAAAAGTTAATATGTTGTGGTACAAAAGTTAGTGACAGAAACGAATCGCTGCAAAGCCGACTCCACGTAGTCTTGTCTGCCCTACCCCTAGAGTGTAATTTAAGCCCGCGTAGGCGCGGAGGGGCCAGGTGGCCCGCGAGCTGAGGAGCAGGTGGTTTTAACGCCCGCCGGCGCGGCTGAGGCTGGCCGGCGAAGCAAGCCAAAGCTGCGCTGGTGAGCGTGAATACCATCTGCGACGATAAGCTCGCGTGGGTCCGCCGGAGCCTCGCAGCGCCGGAGCCGTGACAGAAACCATGCCTGCTGCATGTTGCATGCTTGCTTGCATACTGCATGCTTGCTGCTACTTACTTGCATGCTGCATGCTTGCTGCATGCATGGCGTATGCTTGTTTGCATGCTGCATGCATGGTGCATGCTTGTTTGCATTCTGCAGGCATGCTGTATGCTTGTTTGCATGTTTGCATGCTGCATGCTTGCTGCATGCATGGTGTAGGTATGCTTGTTTGCATGCTTCTTACAGTATGAAAACCACAGTTAAAAACCACATATGTACGCAATCAACTGTTTTATTGAGTGATAATTATGATAGATGAGTCTTTCAATTATTATGAATATGAAATGTATGCCAAAAGATGATTCTAACTGTAAACTTTCTGAAATATGATAGTTCTGCCTTTTAATGACTATCGATATGAAATGTATGATAAAAGACGATTCTGACTGTGAACTTCCTGCGATATGATGGTTCTACTTTTTAATTATTATGGATATGGGGGTTAGAAGATTTTCGTATGGAGGGTGGCCCTAAGGTCGGCCGCCATTTTGATTTTTTTTCAGAATCGCAGTGCACAACAAAAGTTATATATTTAGATAGAGGACGCTTATACAAACAAAAAATGTTACGTAACATAATATCCTAAAGCGTCAGGTTTCGGAGTTATTCACCAAAATATAAGTCGAAAACAACAAGGATTTTTTTGTTTTTTTGCCCTCCAGGTAAGGATATTGAACTATTGGGGTAATAGAAACGTTATGAAACCTTTATGGAGAAGAAACAAATGAAGAATAGACATTTTTTAAATAAATAATCAAAAACGGCTATTTATAGTTCGTTTTTTAATCCCAGTTTTTTTATCTGACATTTAAGTCTTTTGTGTTTTCGTTTTTTTTTAGTATAGAAGTTAACATTACACTTGTCAGATTAGTCTCTGGGATTAAAAATCGAACTATAAATTGCCGTGTATTTATTTAAAAAAATGTCTATTCTTCATTTGTTTCTTCTCCATAAAGGTTTCATAACGTTTCTATTACCTCAATAGTTTAATATGCTTACCTAGAGGGAAAAAAAACAAAAAAATCCTTGTTGTTTTCGACTTATATTTCGGTGAATAACTCCGAAACCTGACGCTTTAGGATATTATGTTATATAACATTTTTTGTTTGTATAAGTGTCCTCTATCTAAATATATAACTTTTGTTGTGCACCGCGATTCTGAAAAAAAATCAAAATGGCGGCTGATTTTAGGGCCAAAACCTTCAAACCCCTTTATGCCTAAAGATGATTCTAACTTACAAAATTATGAGTTTTGAATGTATGATAAATGAGTGTATGCCAATCGATTTTCTGCGAAATGAAGTTTATGCTGTCCGCTGATCTGCAAAATAATATTATGACAAAAAAAGTTCTGCTATAAAGGTTGGACCCCTTTTAAAAGGTTCTCTAGTTTGTCCCCTATCCAACGGTGTGCAATATACAAAAAAAAAACTTTGATAACTTCACTAATTCGCTAAATGAGTAATCGAGATACATCATGCTGATATTCGACAATACGTTAAGAACACTAGTTTTCACATAAAAAACATACTTCAAGTAGATAGATAGTGTTACCTCACTCTTTCACAGTCACTTATCTCTTTCTAGGGTACTAACTGTCCTGGAACTTGAAAAAAAAACATTTATTTAATTAGTACCTAATTACAAATTTGAAGATGGACGGCGCCGCCGAGATCGGCCCAGAAAGCGGTGGCGAGATGACCTGGACGCGTACCGCGAGGGCTGGTTTGAGGTGGCGCGGGAGAGGAGTTCCTGGAAGGACTTGGGGGAGGCCTTTGCCCAGCAGTGGGACAGTACAGGCTAAACAAAAAAAAAAAAAAAAAAAAATTACAAATTTTGTTCAAATTGTCCTCCACTATTGCGTATGCACGCGCGACATCTTCGTCTTATCTCGACTGTAGTGGTGTGTAAACGTATTTCTGCTTTGATAGTGACGAAAGCCGCCTCAATGCGTTGGGCTAAATCATCCCTAGACTCAACTTCCGTGGCGTAAACAAGTTCTTTGGCCCGTCCCCAGACGTAAAAATCTAACGGAGTCGGGTCTGGGGAACGTGAAGGCCAAGGAATAGGGCCATCCCCCAATCCATGAAGACAATTTAAACTAAATTTGTAATCAGATACAAGACTTATGTTTTTTTTCAAGTTCAAGGAAAGTTACCCTAGAAAAAGATAAGAGACTGCGTTTGAGTGAGATAACACTATCTATCGACTTAAAGCCTGTTATTTATGTGAAAACTAGTGTTCTTACCGTAATATCAAATATCAGCCTGATGTGTCTCGATTACACATTTAGCGAATTAGTGAAGTTATTAAAAGTTTTTTTTTGGTATATTGCACACCGTTGGAAAGGGGACAAACTAGAAAACTTTTTAAAAGAATTCGTAGATCCCGATCGCTTTTAGTTTTTTTTTTACAGGATTTTAAATTGAGTTTTAAGTGTATTTTTCCTTTTTCCAAAAACTTTGTGAGTTATTAAAAAGGACCTAGATATTATTAAGTAGCAAGTAATTTTGAATTTCATAAAACCATACAAGAGTAAGATTGAAGTGACACTTGAGTCCCGGGAAAGGACATAGGATGCTTTTTATCCCGATATTCCCACGGGATCGAGACTTATGCGGGTGAAACCGCGGGGCGCAGCTAGTACCTAATATAAGCCCGTTCATGTAGAATTACTAGGGCCACTGAATAAAATTAAGCTAGCAGCTAATTTTAGAGGGCCCTTGGGCATTTATGTTTCTTTTTTAATAATAAATAAAATAAAAATTAATGTAAAAATATATACTGAATATAGGTAGGTACGCAAATGTAATGAAAAAAAAAAGAATAAAGGGAGCACTCCTAAAGAAATCTGCTACAGAACCAAATTAGTTCATAGACGTAGCTCCGTAGCTACACTCGTAGACCTCGTAGGCGTAACTTTCTACCCGTAACAATTGTCAATAATCTACAAATGAAAGCCGGAACCAACGGTTTAACGTGCAACAATACAACGTGCACGTGCAACGTCCCATCCACGGATCGGCCTCGGCAAGAGTAGCTTCTTAGCCTTTTTTGACTTTTAGAGTTTCTTTCAAAGCTCTGCAAGTTAAAAAAGCGTAAGTAATACTTTTATATTTTCGTTCGATGATTTGTGCAATCTTGCTTTGTTCGTGAGCCGAGCCTAGCGCTTCGTTTAATTGTATATATGCTGGTCTCGTTTTGTAATTTAATTACCCTTTGGCCCAAGCGAGAACGTCAATTATGCGTCGTTCGACTCAACTTGTGGCGCGGACTCGTGGCCACGTCCGTAAGATGGGTAATCCTTTATCTTTAAAATGATGATCCTTGAAAATGGGAAGGTCATGGACATTCTTTTCTTCGGTTGCTGTTCAATTTTGGGTTAGATTGTGGATGAGCAGTTTACTCTTTATTTGATAAAATATGAAATTGATAAGTTTTAGCATGTTTGTTCTATTAGGATCTCTATTGTTGCTATTATCCGTAGCAGTAATAATAGTTTTCTAGTCTTTTATTTTATTACTAGCTGCTGCCCGCGACGTCGTCTGCCTGAAGGCTCTACAGCACCAAAAATACCTAAGATGCCAGTGTCGCTATAGCATTATAAGTAAACAACTTTTAAAATAGCATTAAAATATAAGTTTTTTTTGCAAGCGAAGCAAGTGAAGAGAGTTATATGGGAGTTCTGCTGAGTTCAGTCATAAGATGTGACTGAAGGAAATAGAGAAAACAATGCAGGAATACATTCCAGGACACAAAAGAGTAAAAATACGTACAAAGGCATCATACCTTAAAACACTTCCCTAAAAACAACGTTGGTATTTATGCTGCCAGGAGCCAAAATGTAAAGAGAGTCAGGACTGGTGACGCGGGAGCAAGCGACGTACAGTTGTCCGTGTGAGACGCAACTCGTCCTGAGGTCGACACCCGCTGCCCTCAGTGTCTGCCTCTATTGATGGTTATCGCGAAGCAAACACTCCCGGGGAACTGTACGCGCTTGAACTGGAACGGGAAGATATGAGGTATGAGGGGAATGCGTGGTATAAATACTGCCTCGCCAACGCCACAACCCGTAAGAATTTCCGCCTCAATGGTGTGTCTGTAGAACGAGATGACTTTAGGGTGGGTCCCGTTACACAACTTCAGAGGAGATAGGTTCCGAAGAAGCATAATCGGGACACCGACCTTCAGCTTGATGGTATGCGCTGGAAGTCCACTTGCTGACGGGAGTTCAGAAATTCCACGGGATAATGTGTGGCGTCATCTTGCTCGACAACAGTGTTTATCGAGGTGTAGACCACTTCATTCCCCTCAATTTCCGAGAGAATGCATTCGTTAATTGCTGCAGCCTGATCATTTTTGGACGTCAAAATGGCCCGCTCACACACCCAAGAATTCTGCAGGTGCAGTATACGACTGAGTCCCCGTACACACAGCAAACCGAGAGACTCTGGAAGCACCACCTGTCCACCTCTCTCTTCTGGTAGAGTGCCTTCGCCAAGATTTAGAAGGACATTGGAGAATTCTTGAGCACGTGCATTGCCGCCGAGCCGAGCTCTCATATTAATGGTCAAGCGCGGCGTACGAACTCGTGACCACAACAAAGCATTCACCTCGTCAGCCCTCGATCCCCGTGTCACCACGGGAAGCGTTTGCCGGAAATCGCCACTGAACAGAACTGTGACACCACCCATCAAATGTTCGTTCCTGCGGATGTCCTGCAGGATTCCGTCCACGGCCTCAACTGCCTTCCTATTGGCCATCGTACACTCATCCCATACGATCAAAGAGCAATCCTTGAGCACGTGTCCCTTATCGCTGTTACGTGACACACCACAAACAGGCGTTTCGGCGATCTCTAAATCGATGGGAATTTTAAACATGGCATGTGCTGTCTTGCCACTCGGAAGCAGTGTGGCAGCGATTCCCGACGACGCTACAGCAATAGCAATTTTGCCTTGCCCGCTGACCTCTGCAAGTATGCAAGTGGTAACAAATGTTTTTCCTGTTCCACCAGACGCATTCCAAGAAAAACATTTGACCCTGGTTTTTTCCCAACGCTTTCAAGGACGGTGTCATAAATTTGTTTTTGCTCTGAAGAGAACAAAGCGACATGGTAATTTCGCCCGGATCGTAACTTGTCTCAGCGTTATACTCCCGATTTACACGGTCTTGATGCGGTGATGATTGGGGAGCTGGTAACCCATATTCGATCAGTGGATTGCCGCTGATAGAAATGACCACATCTTGAAGTGAACTGAGACAGGTGTTCAGCACGCGTTCATCAGTTACTCCGACTTCGTCTCCAGTAGAAACATAACTTTTTTGTAATACTTAACACCGCATTTTTTTTTTATTGTCGTCCTCAACTCTGCTCAAGATTTTAAGGGTTTTGTTGGAACTTGAATTTGTCAAAACGAACTATACGATACAACTTTTATGAAGAAAATGCACATTGCCATCTATGAATTTTAAGAATAACTAACTACTAACCTCGCCAATATGATCAAATTTAAATTATTAATTTCCAAAAAGTGTCAACATGTAACTTGATTTGATTTTTATGAAATCTCATAGATGGCGCTGCTTCAAAATTTTCTTTATAATACTAAAATTCATTAAACTATGTTTTTTCTGCCCAAGTTACTTAAATGGCGTAGTTTTTATAGTGTAAAGCTAGATAATAGCATGGCTTACTGAAAAACAACATTTAAATATGCGTCGTTAGATTACACGCTGTCACAGAATGCGTAAGAAAAATAAAGATTCACAGCTCCTCCCCCATAGGTGATAGCGTGATAATATGTAGCCTATATGTTGACCCGACCTCTTAGTAATATTCATGCAAAATTTGAAGTAAATCCATGCAGTACTTTTTGAGTTTATCCCGGACATACATACAGACAAACAGACAAAAATTCTAAAAACTATATTTTTGGCTTCGATATCGATTGTAGATCACGCCCCAAGTATTCTTTTAAAAAAATATTCAATGTACCGTTTTGACTTTCCTACGATTTTATTATATGTATAGATACTTTTTGAGTTTATCCCGGACATACATACAGACAAACAGACAAAAATTCTAAAAACTATATTTTTGGCTTCGATATCGATTGTAGATCACGCCCCAAGTATTCTTTTAAAAAAATATTCAATGAACCGTTTTGACTTTCCTACGATTTTATTATATGTATAGATGTCTATTCAATTAATCCGCCGTCCAATAAAGTCAGTCTACGGCCAGGTCCACTGAAGTTCGAAGTTCTCTGTCAAATTTTCAACATTTTCTTATAAAAACTCAAGCAAATATGTACTTAGTTAATAAAAAAACACAAACAGACACCACACGTAGTCGTTTAGATACATTCACACATACATAGGTAAATATAATAATAAATTATGCTTAAGTAAATAACATTACCAGATAATTAGTATGTACTCTGATCTCAATATAAATCAATCTTTTATTTGATATAATTAATATTAATAACTAATAATATCTTAATTGGATCCAAATTAAATTTTTATTTATAGAAATAGATTATGTTTTCTTTTTGCTGTAAACTCTTGATAGCATGATGGAACGCAAATAAAGATAAGAATTTGAAATTAATACTAAAATTTGCGAGTACCTATTTATAAATAGGTACCGTCTTCGTTTCAGTAGGTGGGTAGTTGTTCTGTATTGTTGTTGTTGTAGGTATTGTAACTTCATCGGCCACACTTTTTCTTCTTCTTACTTCATTTTCAACTTCTTGTGGTTTCAACTGTATGATGTTTTGGAACATCTGGCTACGTCGAAAGCTTTGATAGCGTGTTCACTACCAAACACAGCATTGATGGCTGTTCAATTTGCGAGTTTAGTGAAATATCAGTTGGAGAATTTTGGGGAATTTTCAGAGACACACAAATGTTGGATTTTCTCGATTCCCACGGATTTTTCTCTAGGCTATATATCTGGTGCAAAGGGATCACACGATAATCAAGTCCTCGAAGCCATTACAAATCACCTTGTATTTTTTTAGATACAATATTGATGCAATGGTGTTTATTTTTATATTAAATACGAAAAACGGAGAAGGTTATCAATTCGACGCGTATATTTCTTTTTTTTTTATGTATGATCACGCATAACTTTTTACAGTTCAGTCCGATTTTGATAATTCTTTTTTTATTGGAAAGGATATACCCCGAAGTTGGTCCCATATAAATTTGGAAAAAAAAATCCAACCCTAAGGGTAGGAAAACAGGGGATGATTGATTGTTCACTCACTTATTGTAATGTATGACCACGCATAACTTTTTACAGAGTTGTCCGATTTTGATAATTCTTTTTTTATTGGATAGGACATACCTCGAAGTTGGTCCCATGTAAATTTGGAAAAAAAATCCTACCCTAAGGGTGGGAAAATAGGGGTGATTTAGATATTGTTCATTCACAGATTTTAATGCTGAGCTGTGTATTACAATTAAAATAAAAGGCCTATCTATGTTGGTATATAAAGCCTGTTTTTTTAAGTATTGTATTATATAAAAAAATAATAGTTAAAGTAGGATTATATAACAGTTAATATCTAAAGTAAGGTAGGTAGCTATTTTAAAAGTAATCAAAAATTAAGCATGTAGTAATTAGTAAATTATAGCCTCAAAAAATTATAAAATAATACTTATTGACAAAAAAATTAAACCTTCGAAAAAACTGAAAAGCAAAAAATAAAAACCTTTTTTATTTTACCTTAATAAATAAGTTCTTAAACTAATGCAAGTATACCTAAGAAATTTTGAGTCGGCGCCAAACAATCAATGAACAAAGATCACTAAATTACCTTAAATTTAAAGAAATAACCAAATCAAATTAATAATGCAACGTGAAATCTCCAGCGATAAATATTAACATTCCAAACAAAAAATGCGCTCTCCGCACGACCACTCGCAACAATATTAAGTTGCTTGTTTGGCGCCAACTCAAAATTACTTAGGTATACTTGCATTAGTTTAAGAACTTATTTATTAAGGAAAAATAAAAAAGGTTTTTATTTTTTGCTTTTCAGTTTTTTCGGAGGTTTAATTTTTTTGTCAAAAAGTTTTTTCGACTATTAAGTCAGTTGTATCACAAGCATTGATGACTTTCCTTCTTTGGCATATCTAAGTCTTTTAGTTTCGGGTTTGGTCCTGAAATTACATTGTGTAGCAAAACCGAACGTGGTAAAGTTATAGACATTTACTGAAAAGAAGTAAAATGAAACTAACTTAGATAGTTTAATTTATTTACTACTAGCAACTGAGAGCAGTGTTGGCCCAGTGGTAAAAGCCGCGACTTACGAGTTGTAGGTCGTAGGTTCGAACCCATACAGTTGCTTTACTTTGTGTAAATTATTTCATCACCACTGCTCTCAAAAACGGTGAAGGAAAACATCGTGAGGAAACCGGCATGTCCTAGAACCAAAAATTCGAAGACATGTGACATCCACCAACCCGCACTTGACCCGCGTGGTGGATTATAGCCCATTCCCTCTCACAGAGAGGAGGCCTGTGTCCCAGCAGTGGGAACATTATAGGCTGATTATGTATGTATGTATGTATACTACTAGCAACCCACCCATGCTCACGCATGCAATGGTGACACGTCAAAACCTCGAGATTTTTGCTACGGTTCCCTGCCTTTTCGCCGAAAATTGTTTGCCAGGTTTTCACTTGCCAACTAACGTTTCGCAGAATTTTATTTCGCCGAATAATCATTTGCCAACTTATCATATAATTTTGTTTTATTTCCCAACCTCACAGTTACCAACTGTACGTTTGGTCTGCTTTACATAATGACACTTTTTAAAATGCCAACTTTCAAGTAAGTATAAATTTAGTTTTAATTTTATTTACAAGGATGCCATTTTCATTTGGGACAAATTATATACAGGTAGTTATTGTTATTATTTTTTTTTACTTTATCTTTAATGTGACCTAACCTAACTTAACTGTTTCCTTTTACAAAAGCGATTCGCTTCTGGCACATCGCCAGCAGCTGCCGCGGCACGCTCGCTTCGCTCGCTCGGCTTGTGGGTTGTTTGTCATACTCTAACCTAACCTAAGTTAAAAAAGAACAGGCGAAAAGGCAGAGAACCCAATGTATGAAAAGGGAACTGTTACACTGGCAAAACGTCATTCGTCTAATAGTTGTGTCATGTGTGGCCTAGTGAAATGTTTGACAAATGATAAATGTCCCAAACGTTTTGTGTCATTATATTAGGTCCTTACATATGAAATTGGCGTTTTGTATGGAAGGAACAAAAAGTCGAATATTTTTTAATATAATATATTTAATTAATCAAAGTATGAACCATTGTTTTCAATGCACTTTTGCCATCTTATAGGTAGTTCATTGATCCCTTTACTAAAAAAACCAGTCGGACGGGAATCAATAAAATCTTTGAAGGCGATTTGGACTGCCCCATCGGAGTTGATTTTTTTCCCTTGCAAAAAGTTATCCAAATTGCGAAAAAAATGGTAATCTGTTGGAGCAAGGTCCGGGGAGTACGGAGGATGTCTAAGACATTCCAATTCAAGTAATGTAACGCAGCAGTCGACGCGCGTTTGCCGGTTTGCTTCAGTCAATTCGTGAGGTACCCACCTTTCAAGCTTTTTAATCTTCCCAATTTGCTTCAAGTGAATTAAAACAGTTTTATCACTAACATCGAAGCCTGCAGCTAACTCGGACGTGGTTTGCGATGGGTCCGCTTCCACAATAGCCTTCAATTCTCCATTATCAACTTGGGTCTCAGGCCGTCCACGGGGCTTGTTCTGCAGGTCGAAATTTCCAGAACGAAAACGTTGGAACCAAAAACGAACTGTGTTTTCTTTTGCAACATGACCGCCATACACATCATTCACCCTTCGAGTCGTTTCCGCAGCACTAGTGCCACGGCGGAACTCGTACTCGTAAATAATGCGATATTTTAAATTTTCCATTTTGTAAAATGAGTGACGCAAACAGAAAAAACAGAAGAAAAAAAACAAATGAATGACGGTCATCGAAGCACAAATACATGAGTAAATAGCTGTACAAATTTGAATTTGGAATTCCTTACCAAAGAGGAGAAATTCGTGATTAAAGTGGCCAGTACGAAAAACGCCAATTTCATATGTAAGGACCTAATAATAATCAGCTTAACAATAATTCTATCAAATGAAACGTTCTCATACAAAAATTTGCTAATCGTTAGTTGTCAAAGTGAAACATCGGCGAAACGTTGGGTGGCAAGTGATAATCTGCCAAACAATTTTCGGCGAAAAGGCTGGATACCTTTTGCTACATATAAGTTAAATATTAATGTATTATACACATAATTAAACCTTACGGAATAAATTCTCTAGGTAAATGTTGGTGAAAATCTCATCAAAATCTATTGCGTAGTTTAGAAGCTGATATAAGCGGTCAGTCGGTCACACCAAAAGTGACTTTGTTTTATAATATAATATTATATAATTATATTTACAGTAGGTAAATAGATAATAGATCTGGAAAACTTGTTGCTGTTTTATTACGCTATGTATACCTACGTACTTTGACTTAGAATTCTATACCTAATGGTTCCATTAGGTATAGAATTCAATACGAGGAAAGCCAATAAAACTTGATCGGAGGCCCAGGAAATGGAGTCAGATTGATGCGGAAATGAGTTAGACTTATTGTCGAACGCATTTGTCCCAGACGATAGAAACAGGAATAAGATAGAATCACAATAACCACGAAAATGTACAGCAATGAAAACAATAAACATTCGAGAAAGTTTTAGTTTACTGTGTTAAGGAAAACGATAGGTCAAGCGGCAGTAGGACCTTTAGTTGCAATCTAACAACGTTACGTCATCCTTAGTGGGAAATCACACAGGGTTTGCAGATACACTGAGATGTAGGCGGGCAGACTAACGTAATATGACAAATGTGGTACATAATCATATTTTATGTTAATTGAAGCTAAGATAAGTAATGTGATTGCCATTCATTTGTGTCGAAAAGTGTGATGATGCGTTGGTGCATCGTGCGTGGTAAGCGCAGGGAGTGCGCGGCGCCGCCGCCGGCGGCTCGCCGGGCGCCTATGCGACCGTTTGGCGCCGCCCCTGATAACCCTGGAACGTTGACCTCTCATTAGTGTTTACTAAACTCGCGTTACTCGCATCCACTAACGCTACAGTTTCCTAGAAAAGCGGTGGCCGCGACTTATCGGCCGCAGTGACGGCTGTCACGGAAATGATGGCAGCAGGGCTTGACATTACGATGTCAGAAAACGATCTCTAGGCAAACCAACTTACTTTTACAAATAACGCTTCAGTGACGTCAGTCATCGGGAAGTTGTGAACGCTGTGTGGCCGACACCGGTTCCACTATGCAACCTCAGCGCCGCCATGTCTTTCACACATAAATATACAGTCAAACGGGGTGAATAGGGATGCAGAGGTGAATCGGGACAAAACTTTAAAAGGGATTTTAACAATTAAAATGATATAGTTTGTTGTCAATAAGGGCACGTAATCGTTTAAATTACAGTAAACACATTAGGGTCCTTTTTGGCCACAATAAATTTATTTAAATGTTGAAATCCCTTTTAAAGTTTTGTCCCGATTCACCCCTGCATCCCTATTCACCCCGTTTGACCGATGTAAAAATCTTCTTAACTTATTCACATTGTTTCATAACAGATAACAGCATAGAAATGTAAAAAAGTCATCATTCTTATTACATTTATTACATTATCATCTTATGCATTCATCTTTCTTAAATCTATGGATAACAGTCATTTAAGTAGTGTTATTTATTAATTATCGTATATAAGAATAACAATCTGAATGTAAATAAATTAAGAATAAAGTTTTTTGCCGAATGTTGTCTACTGCAGTTTCTGTATCCATATCAGATCATTTTTCTTAGCTTGCCCTGCAGAAAATATTTTCGCAGCTTAAATTCGGATTTTTTTATATCTTAATCGGTAGTCATTATATTGTAAAATACTGATATTCAGCTGCATCCGGTTAGACTGGGAGCCAACCCCAACAAAGTTGGGAAAAGGCTAGGCAGATGATGAGGGTTGTCATTGTATGGGCATGTGATGCAGAGGAATGAGGGAAATGTCGTCAGGAAAGTTTCGCGTTTGTATGTGGATGGCCATACGAGTAGCGAATGACCAAAGAAACGATGGATGGATTGTGTGAAAAATTATATGACTAGAAAGGGACTGAGATAACGGCTAATAGGAAGAAAAAGACATGTTGCGCCAACCTCAAATAAATTAATATAAGGGTAGGAGAATGTTGATGATTTATTGAAATGAATGAATACATAGGTAATAAGATTAAGAAAAAGCAATAAAAACGGAGATGGTTCCAAAAGTCGATAACATAATTATGGTATCAAACATTTTCCTAGACCTTTTTAAGACAAGAGAAAAAAGCCAATACACGCTCATCTCAAGGCCGACGCACTTATAAATTCAAATATTATACCCTCCTACAATTGACCCACATCATCGTAAGCGCTACTCTACTGCTGAGCATGAGGTTCGATTCCCGGGTCGGGCAATCTGTTATTGGATTTTTCCATCTGGAATTTCTCAGTAACAGCCTAAATTCTGGATTTGTGCCCAGTTGGATGGCAATGCTGGTCCCCTTTTGCATGGGGCTTAAACATAACTGGCAAAATGTGGGTGTTCTATAATTATGTACACCTCTTCCTAACCCTTCGAGGATTAGATGCGTGATGTTATGTTATGATATTTAAAGAATTATAAACCGCCCGGAAGAAACGAAAGGTCATGTTTAAATGCTTGACAAAGACGAACCTAATGTCCTGTGCTACCTCCTAATCTACTACATACAAACATACATATATACAAACTCCTTTTGCTTCACTTACGTTCACACATCTGGTCATACACACGCGCCGGTTGCTAGTGCTACGCACCTGTCCCCTCTGAAGAGTATCACCAATATAGGTATATATGTCCTTCTAGCTATAGTGCCCCCCCAAGCGTTACCATTCAGATCTGCCTTGTAAAAGTTGTAAATACCTTTTGTTAGTCGCCTTTCATTCATCCTCTCAACATGACCAGCCCATCTAAGCATAGGTACTCTTTTCAATTTTTGTCACTACATCTTCTTTTCAACCGCAATGTTTCCTTATTACATGTTTCAGTCTATCATTCATAATTACCCCACATATGCTTCGCAAGGAACGCATTTCCACAGCACTTATTTTACTTTCCCTTTGTACACCCTTTGGCCACACCTAACATTCACTTCCATACATAAGCGTAGGCAACAGCACACCATTGTGATTAGCCAGTCGACTGGTTGATCCCAATCGCATATTGTATATTGCACCATTCACTTTGATTCCGGCATTCACTCTCCTTTCCACATCTTCATCAATATTACCATTTCATGTAAAAAGACTCCCCAAATATAAAAACTCATTGTCTTGCTCCACACTATTATCATTTATTTTTACAACACACACCGACACATCCTCTTCTCTTTCAAACACCATTAACTTCGTCTTATCAACATTATATTCATCCCTTTCATCCTAAATGTTTCATCCATCACAATCACCATGTCTTAAAACTGTTCTCCTGACGGTGCAATTAGAACTTGATCATTTGCGTAGAGAAGGCATTTGACAGGCAACTGACTCATCTTCAATCCACGCTCATCCTCTTTCAAATCGGTCAGACAACTATCCATGCAGAAATTGAACAGCCACAGTGACGCTACACGGCCCTGTGTAACAATCCTTGAGATGCAGATCCAGTCCGTATATGACCCATTTACTACTGTAGTTCATAAATAGAATTATTGTAAGTATACACAACATAATATCATGCCTGTAATCCTCAAGGGTCAGGCAGAAATGTACAAATAGTCCCTACACCCACGTTTCGCCAATTTGGTTTACGTCCCATCTAATAGACCCCCTATTAGATGGGACGTAAACCAAATTGGCAAGCCTACCGCCGTCAACCAGACGAGACTTTTACTGAGAAATTCCTGATGGAAAAACCCAATAACAGTTTACCTGATCTGAGAATTTAATTCAATACCTAATGCTTAGGAGTAGCGCTTGCGTCCAACGAGCCTGGACCTGGAAGTTAGAATCGTTGCGCTTGGACGTTCTGTACTTTCTGATACCTGAAGGAAGAAGGCGAGACTTTCTGAATAGAGGACAACGTAAAGGGTCATCATCATCATCATCATTTCAGCCGAAAGACGTCCACTGCTGGACATAGGCCTCCCCCAAGCACCTCCACTTCGACCGGTTTTGTGCTTCTCGCATCCAACGAGTTCCTGCGGCCTTCACAAGGTCGTCGGTCCACCTTGTGGGAGGCCTTCCAACGCTACGCCTTCCGGTACGCGGTCGCCACTCCAGAACCTTTCGGCCCCATCGGCCATCTGTTCTGCGAGCAATGTGCCCTGCCCACTGCCACTTAAGTTTGGCAATTCTTCGGGCTATGTCGGTTACCTTGGTTCTCCTGCGGATCTCTTCATTTCTGATTCGATCCCGCAGGGAAACTCCGAAACGTAAAGGGTATTTCTAATTAAAATATACAAACTCTAAGGAATAAAAGAGCATATCTTATTATACGAGTAGAGAGCTTGTGGCTAAGTAATAACAGCCACACGGGTCTATCGATCAGGTTAAGCTACGCTTGCCGCGGTTGGTCCGTGGATGTGTGACCATCTTTACATACCAAGACCCCTCCGTGCCTCGGAAAGCACGTTAAGCCGTTGGTCCCGGCTGTCATTCGTGGATCTTTGACAGTCGTTACGGGTCGTCAGAAACCCGAAAGTCTGACAACCAGTCTTACCAAGGGGTTTCGTATTACCCAGTTACTGGGTTGTGGAGGTCAGATAGGCAGTCGCTCCACGTAAAGTACTGGTACTTAGCTGCGTCCGGTTAGACTGGAGGCCGACCCCAACGTAGTTGGGAAAAGGCTAGAGAGATGATGATGATCTTATGATACGAGTAATTTACTTCAGCGCTGAAAATTCTCTACTATTACTATCGTATGATAGTTATGTTAGGAACCAATGCGCCGCGATAATGGATTAAGTAGGTTCATAAATTGATAGAAGTATTATATTTGTAAACATTATTACTTATTTGATACTCTGCTCATCGAGTAAGATAAAAAGTTATATTTGTCTCGAGAATTATTTTTACCCTTCGGTTGACTGAGCTCGAGTCAGCCGATATGTCTCTCAACAGGGGTTAGCTTTATCATTGTAATGATTAAGTAATAGCTTTAATAAAAATACTGTAGTAAGTAATTAATACAAAACAATAGGCTAGTTTCCTAAAAAATTCTAATTAGTCCGTCAGTTAGATTATCAAAAAATATTGGACCCTTATTTATTCTTTTGTCAATTATATAAAAAATGATGAAGATATCGCCCGTTAAGGTTCCGCGTAACGTCACGCCGTGCGACACTTTTTAGCACGGCGTGACGTCACGACCCCCACTCCCAAATTTTGACGCGCTTTATCTTTGTCACTTTTTGTTTAATTGACAAAAGAAAAAATAAGGGTCCATTATTTTTCGATAATCTAACTGACGGACTAAATCTAATTATTATTTTTTTACCCAGGAAAATACCCTTACGAAAAACATTGTAAATACAGTAATAAATAACAAAAAATATTTTTAAGTCAAACGGTTTTAATGAAAATAATGATGTAGGTAGTACATTAGTACTAAAAGATAAAAAATAATTCGGTATGTCCTAGGTACCAATCACCACACCACTTTCCTCATCAATCTAGGGCATTGAACAGATAAAAAAATAAAATCGTGGGGCGCCTGAAATTTCTATCAACAGTCAACCGCTCATCCATACTAATATTATAAATTCGAAAGTAACTCTGTCTGTCTGTATGTTACCTTTTCACGCCTAAACCGCTGAACCGATTTAGATGAAATTTGGTAGGTATAGTATAGAGATAGTTTGAGTCCCGGGAAAGGACATAGGGTACTTTTTATCCCGATATTCCCACGGGATCGAGACTTATGCGGGTGAAACCGCGGGGTGCAGCTAATATCATTATAAATGCTATTTACATATTTACTCAGATTACGCTACACCCTACGATTTTATTTTTTTGTCTAATCAATTAAATTAAATTGTACTGTCATAAAAACTAAAGGTGTGTACCAAATATCAGATGAATCTACCAACAGGAACGGAGTAAAATTTCAGGTACTAAATTTGACCCAAATAAATAAATAACAAACAGGGTGCATATGTTTATGTCGAAGAAGAGTCGGCAAAAATATATGTTCTGTAAAGTATAAACTGTACCATTCATTCATTGATATCTACTGCGTTATAACTTTTAAGAAAGAAAAATAATGCCATAACGTGTGACGTCAGTAATGTTTTCTTACTAAATACTATATCATGCGTAAAACTTGGTAACTTATCAAGTGAACTTGCCTACAATAAAATGTATTGTAGTCAGATGTAGGTATCATGTCAAATATTTGCATCAAGTTTATTACATAGGTATTTTTTAGCAAGAATTACAGAAATCAAAGTCCGATTTTTGGTTGACCGTTTATAAACAAATAGTGATTATTTTATTTTCTTTATTATTTCAGTGAGTTGAAAGAGAGTGTTTTCACCAAATTGGATTTGGTGGACTACTTCAGCCTGGCTGACAACTCGTTGACTGAGATGCCGAGGCATGTTCTGCAGCACCTTCCGCACGTGAAGACCCTCGATCTCTGCCGAAATAAAATCACAAAGCTCACCGAAGATGACTTCAGGGTAAGGAATTAAAACAGTACCTAACTAAATAGAAAGGAACACTCACTAGCAGAATAATAATAATAGCAGTCATTCATATTTTTTATCTGTGTTCTATAAATAGAAACATAATGTGTTGGCGATAGCCCCAAATGCAACAGCGTGTAGTTTAAATTAATATGATTAGGGTGTTTTTTGTTGACTGTAACTATTGTCCAGTGTGGCATTTTCTTGACCCTTTGCCAGGCTTTCAAATTTGTAATGTTTTATTGTCAATAAATATATTTCTTTTAAATTTTTCTCGAACCTTGTATACAATGAATCATGATAATGGCAATGTAAGGAGGAAATGCGGCTGGAGAGACTTTTGAAAAAGCATGAGTAAAAAATCGTAATTCGAGGATTAGCTCTCGCCTATTTTCTCCTCCAATATTGGACCAATTTAAAAGATATTTCATAAACTGAATGAAAAGGATATACTGTATCCCTACGATTTTCTTTTTCCATTAATAGCTGTCAAATTTGTACACGAGGCCTCTGTTGACAGCGATTTAAATCGGCATTTTTTGAGGGTTCAAGTGCTTATAAAAATAATGTATCATCAAAAAGGAAAACATAGGGACATACAAATAGTTAATATTTATTATTCTGTAAAAAATCATTGCTTTATTATGGTCATTAACCAGAACGAAAACAGGCGAGAGCGTTTCTATAGAAAAACGACCACCCGCCTTTCCTCTTAACTTGAAACATCATCATCTATACCATCAATGTTTTGGTATTTTCTCTATCTTTCTTTTAAAAGCCGCTGTAGCCATTGGGAACCACGTCTTAGTTTGCGAATAGGTACTAATAAATAAATAAATATTTTTCATTTATTATTAAAGGACATACAGGAAGTGGAACACCTACTGGTAGCAGATAACCAAATATCCAAAATCGAGAGGGATGCGGTACCCAAAGCATTGAAGCACGTTCATCTTGGAATTAACAAGCTTAGTTCACTGAATGGAGCTCTAAGAGATTTGGATGACTTGGAATGGATATTCATCAATGCAAATAATTTAAAATCTATAGAAAACGAATTGCCAGTCGTAAGTATACATGTATAAACACCTCATTATCAATTCAACATAGAATAAAAAGGGAAATTATTAATTTATCATTAATGTTTTTGTTTCAGAAAGCTAAAAGGATTCTCCTTATCCATGCTGCCCACAATGAGTTACAAAGTTTACCGAAAGATTTAAAACAAATGCCTTCATTAGAGTCACTTTACTTCTACGGAAATAATATCAAGTTGCTGGATGGAGCACTGCAGAAATCCAGAAGATTAGCGAGGATAGGACTTTCGTTCAATAAAATAGAAAGCGTAAGTAATTTTATGTAAACGGTGTAAAATTTGATAATTATAGTGTTGTTGACGATTGGGTTTTGCCTGGACAAACTGTTCAGTTAGGAAGGTAGGTCCAACTTCGAGAAAGAGGTCAACCGTGGAATCTTAATCTGGTAGGCAGATTTCAGACAGCTATGCAATATCTTCTCTTCAAGATTTAAGTATTTAATCAGTGCGTAATGCCAATGTTTGCTGAAGGCACTGAAACGTCGTCCACTCACTCAGTTAACATCACTCGAAGAATTGAAATGACAGTGGGCAGGACACAGAGCCGAAAAGCTCTGCAGTAACGACAGTGTACCGAAAGGCTCAGAGTGGGAGGTGCAAGGGGGATCGAAGACAATCTGGTAGAGGGCACTAAAAATCACTGGATGCGGGAGGCAACCGGCATGTCTTAGAACCAAAAATTTGAAGACTTGTGTCATCTTCCAACCCGCACTGGGTTCGCGTGGTGGATTATGCCCCAGTCCCTCTCATAGAGAGGAGGCATGTGTCCCAGCAGTGGGAACATTATGAGTTAATTATGTGTGGGAGGCAAGGAGCTGGTGGTTATGGCAACGCTTGGAAAGGCCTGTATCCAGCAGTGGACGTGACTATTTTATTTTTCGATTGAATGATCATATTGATAATGATGGTGTAAACTTCTACTCTCATTTTACTGTTTAATTAGTAGGTAAAAACGTCTTTTGTTATTTTAGCTTGCGGAGGATGAGTTCACTGAAGCCGAGAAATTAGCAGAACTGGATATTGCCTACAATCAACTCAAGTCATTAAATGGTTCTTTAAGGAGTTTGAAGTCGTTGCGATATTTAAATTTAACTCACAATTACTTGACAGAATTTTCTCTGCAAGAAATTAAAGGGTTGAAAAGATTATCTGTAATTGATCTTTCCCACAATAGGATAAGTCTTATCACAGGAAACATGGAGGTAAATAATTTCCAAAATATACTGAATACACATTTTTTCATAATTATGTACTTAAATTATTGCCACGTTAGTCTATTGGTTGGTTGCAAGCGCTACTGCTGATCATAAGGTCCTTGGTTCGACTCCCAGGTCGTGCAAATTGATATTGGGTTTTTCCATCAGGTGTCTGAATTTGTGTTCGGTTGCAATAGGCTCGGGTCGTCCCCTATTCCATGGGACTTTGTGCTCGGTTGCAATAGACTCGGGTCGTTCCCTATTCCATGGGACTTATTACATTATAGGTACACATCTGCTTAACCCTTAGAGGAAAATAGGCGTCTTGTTATGTTACTTATATGATTTATTATAATTAACCTATTGTATGAATTAATTTACAGAATTTAGTGGACGTTGAAACCCGTGTACTGGAGCTAAGGTTGGATCATAATCGCATCCTTAGCTTGGGCGGTGCACTCATGGGGTTGCACGGCCTCTTGAGACTCAACCTGAGCCATAATCTACTGCAACAAATTTCACCAGACGACCTCATAGGCCTTGAAGATCTAAGATTGCTCGACGTATCCCATAACCATATAACAACTCTAGAAGAAACATCAAAGGTTTGTTTAAATACTGGAGAAATAACAGTGTTCTTGTAACGCTTAGCGAGCTTGTGCGAGTTAAATCATTGGTTGATGTTTGTTAGAAACTATTACAGCTGTTGCGATGTAATTAACCTACAATTTATAATTAATGTATTCCGTATTTGTTTCCAGACATTTTTGCCATCACTTGAGGAGTTGATAGCCCACCATAACAACATCACTCTGATTGACAAAGATTTCCATGGGTTGCCATCGCTCTGTATAGCTGATTTGTCGTTTAATCGAATTAAGACCGTTAATTACGACGTTGTATCAAAATCGCGATGTACTATTAATGGAGTTCCTAGCGTTTTAAAGATTTACCTTCAAGGTACGTATGGATTTTCGTAGAATAAGAACTGTATTATTAATAAAAACAAAAGAATTTGTAACATAGAATACTATTAATTAGGATAACTACATTATGTTCTAGCTTGCATTCAATGCTGTGGGCGGGTAAACACTAAAAAGCAAAGCGAATTTAACTTAACTGTGATTAAAATTAGCTACCTGTAGTTGTACTGCTCTAACGAATTATTTAGCTTTTGCGAATTCTTTTCCATTATTGGTTAAACTCCCTAAGGATATAAGAAACAATAAGTGCATGTGCTCGTGCCTCGACGCGTCGTTCATACCTTAGAAGCTAGCGAAAGCTATTTTGTGTCCCGTTGCCACTACAAGTATAGGATATTACATTACAGATAATCCTGTCCTATGCGATGATCGCCTGTACGAGCTGATCACGGTGCTAGAGAGCTTGAACGCACGCATCAACGGAGCGTCGACGTGTGTGGCGCCGCAGACCAGTGCGCCCATCCCCATGAGGGCTCTGAACGACGTGATACCGCCGCAGGAGACGCCCCCGGTCATCGTGGTGGCGCAGCTGCACGCGGTGCCTGACGGCGCCGACCGCGACCCCGCCACGCCGCAGGTGCCCCAGCTCTTGTACCGGCGCGTGGGGGCGCTGTTCGGCCACATAATGCCCGAGCGCGAAGGTGGCCTGCCCGTCGTGGTGGAGCCGCCCGTCACGCTGCCGCCCGCCAACACCAACGTGGTGGTGAAGTGGCCCGATGAGCGGAGAGTGGACGAATCGCACCCCTTGGTCGACCACCTGCGACTCCGCGATCTGAACGCTTCGCCGCAGTGAGGGCGCGGCCCGGGCGCTGCGCACGCCGATGACTACGAATTGATTGCTTCGCCTTAAAAATATACTGCCAATAAACTAGGCTAGGGCAGAGTGTCTTCTGGTTCGGTCGGGCGCATGTAAATTTTGAATTAGATAGATACCATCCCATTCTGTTAGGTCTGCGATGTAAATAGGACGATTCGTTAGGTACACCGACACCGGCAGTGTCTCCTAAAATTGATCCTATTCTGAAAACGTCGAGTAAATGTGTAATTTGAGTTTAGTATGTAGCAAGTATTATCCGGATGGTTAAATTACTATAGCAAAATATAAGGGGCGTGTATATAAATTGGTTGAAAAGTGTTATTGTTTATGATGTTTCTTTTCTAATTATATTGTAGAACATTGCATATGACTAAAATTGTAGTGAACATCACCCTTATTCACAGTTGCTAAAATATAACCCTACATGAATATGTGTATGTATGTGTACAAAATAACACTGGTTTTGAAAAAGGTTTTAGAGATTTTAATATTTATGATACTAACATAAACTTACTGTATAATTTTCGAAATTTCTACCTAAGTGTCTACCAAAGATAAAATAGAAGTAAGTAACTTCATAAAGATACCTAGTATTTAAGTTATTGTACCTATTTAATTGTAGGGGTTTGTCACTCAAGCATGATCACTAAGATCAGTGATCATTAACCGCTGACTGATGACTTCGCACCATTATCAGCGTACTGTTAGGTTGTAAGTAGGTATTCACTGATACGGCACAGTTCACAAACTCAAGTACCTATCCTAGTGCAAATGCTCCTAGGGTAAGATACAGAGACGAGACTTGGTGCTTGACGCATCGATCTGTCAAAATGCACTGATTTAGACAAATCGAATCGAAGCGCGAGTTAACGCTAAGGCTCGTCTGTGTATCTACCACTTAGCTTATTATAGCAAGACGGACAGACTGTGATGTTTTGCTAGTAGTATATTTGTAGGAACTTCGACAAACTGAACTTTACCCAAAAAATAAAAATCTAGGATTCTCAGTCAAGTGACACTGCGGCCCTGCAGGACAACCTTTAGGAATTTATGAAATATCAACATATTAATGAAAGGTTTCCTTAATCCAAATAATTTAAAAAATGTATTATTTTTTCTATTATTAAAAAGAGATAGTGAGAAAAAATAGTATGTTTTGAGAAAAATGTATATAGCTAGGTACCTACCTAATATTTTGTTAATTTGCTATAGGTATATTATGATATATAATATATTTATTTATTACTCAGAGGAAGATCATAGAAATTGTGTTTTATATTTTATAACATTTAAAACCAATCTAGGAGCTAAGTAAGTAAAATAATTACCTATATATCAAAACGAGGTACTTGTAATTAGCCATAAACGATCCCGTGTTATTCTATAGTTCTCAACAAAACCTGATAAACCAGTGTAATTATTGTAGCTGTCGGTATGTCTGAACTCTGGATGCGTGATAGGTATTCTGTGTGTCGATGTCTGAACCAATCTTCGTTGTAAGTGTGGCAAATATAAAGAATAAACCAAAGAACACTTTGTACTGTCTCCATTAAACTTCCATCACACTCACAAATAAGATTGGTTCGAACTTATTAAGTTAAATTAGTTGACAATTTTAAAAATAACAAACAATACTAAAAGCCTGTCAGCCAAAGTACATAGATTACAGTTCCTTCGAGCTTTTCGATCGAAACCGTACCTAAGATAACTTATGTAATTAACTACTATAATTTCTTAAGAATTAGTTATTTTGTTAGTGTAATTTAAAATATCGATTAACAATTACTAATAAAAGATATAAGGTGCTAACCATTTTCATTTATTTATTTATTGCCCCTATACCTATAAAGTCCCCAAAAGTATTAGGTATCTCCTTACCTACCGAAACCAGGCTGCTTCTCTATAGGAATAGACAAGCAGCCTGTATCTATCCCCAAATTTCGGCCACGGCAGCCAACTATCCAACTATAGGTACTATAGATGCTATCTATGTAGCCTTACCTTTTATAGTGCAGGCTGGTTATAATTGAGGGCGTGTTGACGTGTTCCATTCGAAGGTTCAAGCAGGTGTCAAATAAATTTTATTAAGTAGGTATAATTGTTTAGTAGAGTCGTAAGTATAATATATTCAAGAGAAATCCTATCGCTGTTTAATTGCATAAAGGGGCTCTCTTCTAGAGCTCATAGAGTACCTATGTAGCCGTTATGTAGCATATAATGTTACAACCAGGTAAGTAACAGGTACTCAAAAGTGTGCACGTCAGTACAGGTGTACTCTCTTCCGTCACTCTCATAGTCCGATGGGGCGGCAATCCGACACTAGCGAATAATTTAGGCGCAGGGCTGCGTGATCAGCATTCTGCAGCCGTAGGCCATAGGTGTGGTGCCGGACTTATAGAATAGCGCCACCCTACCTCCCGTGGGTATCGTAAAAGGCGACTAAGGGACGTACCGGAGAATGGGCAGCAGCGTTCAGCGTTTTCTATGCATTTTACCACCATACTGCGATCGCCAACCCGCCTGCCAAGCATGGCGATTATGGTAAAGAATGACAACCTTGGAAAATACTGGGCCCCTAGTGCCCGGCGGCCCGCCTACCCTTGGCTACGGTAGCGGCCTATAGACCACGGTGAGGCAAGGGGTGATAAGAATCTTCGGAACAGATCCGCTACCACAATTACCGAAAACTGACAACATACAACACGCGTAGGTACACTCCGGACCGACGAGAAGATCACCGAACTCGAGGAAGAATTGAGCAGGTTACGATGGAGTATAGTGGGGTTATCTGAAGTCCAAAGAGAGTGGAGGACTCGATAATCCTCAAATCCGGAAACTTGCTCTGTTTCCGGAGGGCGGCCAGCAGTCCCAAGGTGGTGTCGGGTTTATCGTCCATGAGTCCCTTGTGAGCAACGGGGTGAAGATCGAGAGTGTGTCGACTACCAGTTTGTCGTACGTTATACTCAGAATATCCGCAGTTATTCGCTGAATGTCGTACAGGTTTACGCTCCAACCTCGTCACGCCCGGACGATGAGGTGGAGACCATGTATGAGGATATTTCCAGAACCATGCATGGCTCTAAAATTCAATTCACGTTTGTCATGAGGGACTTTACTGAGGGGGCGAATCTGGGCAAACGAAGCGATGATGAGCTGCGAGTGGGGCAATTTCACTTGGACGTCGGAACCACCGGGGCCACCTACTGGCTAGTTTTATGCAGAAGGAAGGCCTCTTTATGATGAATTCCTTCTTCAGAAAACGTGAGCACAGAAAGTGGACCTGGCAGAGCCCGGATGGTAGAAAAAAAAAACGTTTTTACAATAAAAAAAAACAACCGACTTCCAAATAAGATACTACAAAGTGAAAAATAACTTTAATTTCGGAAGTCGGTGTCGTTGGGTTCGCATTTTCATTGTTTTTTGAATTTTTAACTGGTTCGATTCCCGGTTTAGGTAAGATTGTCGATAAATCTGTGAATGCAGCTTTGTTTCTTTTTTTTAAATAAAGGAATGTTTCTTTTAAGTATAATAATCTATCTTAAGGATTTAAAGTGAATAAAGGGCCCTTTGATTTTTCCACCCTGTATACCTTACTAGCTTCTTTCCGCGACTTCGTCCGCGTGTTCTTGTTCTCCCGAACCACCCCATTGGATCGTATCGCCTACCCGCGCTAATATTTAGTTTTCTCTCAGCGTTCTTTCTGACTTTTTATTGTTTTTGCTCGGCTCCTAAGGGTCCTAGCGTGAAGGCTGATTTAGACAGGGTAAGTACCTAACTGACGCCAAACTCGAGACAAGTCAGCGCTGAGTGTGCTGACCCGATATTTATCTAGTGTAAATTAAATTTGGAGTCAGTAGTAGGTACTGACTCCAAATTCAACACTGACTTGTTTCGAGTTTGGAGTTAGTTACTTACCCTGTCTAAATCAGATTTGATGTTAAATAGCCTTCCTCAAGAAATTAGTTTAGTTTATTCCTACAAGCACCTACTACTTGTTCTGCAGTTCTGTCTACCGTCTACCGCAAGCCGCGTTTATGAACTTCGTTCCAGTAATAATATAAATTTTTTTTTTTTTGGTGCGGGTTGGAAATCCTCATGGACTTCCTCCATCGTGGGGTTGACAGAGGGGTATGATGCCGGACTCTTACCGGCTAAAACCACACCACCGTGGTGTTCCACCTCTACCTATGGCCGGCTTGCCCACATTTACGACGCACCTTGTTTAAAAAATTGTTGTTTTTATGCTATTATTTTATTTTTCAAGTCTTATAATGTTGTGTGATATAAAATGTTCAAAACAGTGGTAAATAAAACAATACAGTTTCGATCTTGTTTCAGACTGGGTTTCAGATTATGTCAAGGGCTGCACGAGACAGGCTCGACCTAGTGTGGAGTCCACAAGAAAAATATTAAAATTATGTTTCCCTTGTGACAATAAGTTAAGGAGTAGTTTATTTTTACTTTTTTTAATGAAATTTAAAAACTCTATTTGGTTAATAAACGATTAAATAATTATTATTTCTTCCAAGTCTTAAAGGCCCCTGTATCAGAGGTTGATTTGCCAAATTGACATTAGCCTAGACTAGCAACGCCACCAACTGTCAAAATCACGTCGACTACAGAATATCGATCCAAAACTGTCTATCGCTCTCTCACTTCGTCATTAAGATAATGACAAGGAAAGATGGTTTTTAACCATAAACTAAAGTTCAATATTTAGGTTTTTTAATAATAATAAGTTGTCCAGTTACAAAATACATGTATCTTCATTGGTTTGAGCTAAATAGTAAATACTGCCCGAAGAATTTATTGCTTAGGAATGCCCACTGTTACTAATTACATGATATTCTGGGCGATCCTTACTTGTCTATGCGAGTGAAAAAAAAAAAACGATAATTGACTTTCTTGTTGCGTTGTGCGAAAACTGCGATTTACTGCAAGCCCGTCCGTTGCCCAGTGAGCAAGTGTGTTGGTCCCGGTCCGTCGGGAGACCTAACAAGCAACTCTGAACAGTCATCATAACAGACTGAGGTAATTTACATCACCTAGAATCAGTGTGTGTTACATTTGCGACATGGTGCCATCGCGGGCCTACCTTTATTACCCAATGCAGTGAATGAGCCAGTTTAGTGCAGCAAAATGACGAACGAAATAACTTTTTACGATGCAGCCTATGATGCCTATCCTGACAGTCTTTTTGATCTTTGTATGGACTATATAGTGGTGAATCTAAATACTATTACCAACTTCGACCCTGATACTCGATGGCGCCGACTGAAGGATGATGTTATACTACCAGCCGAGATATGCGAGAAATTCATCCGCGCATATCAGAAGAAATACCGCATCAACGATAATATTGCGAATATGTTTCGCGATAAGTTTCGCACCAGGCTGAATACTTTAAAGTTACGAAACTCCCGGATCACTGACGAAGGACTGCGCTGCATGATGGAGCACCAACCTTTTGAAGTCGAATTAAACCAATGCGAGTATCTGTCACACGTATCCCTGGAAATTATAAGCACCAACAGTCAGAACCTGCTCTCATTAAAGTTTGGTCCGTTGACTTATTGCTTTCCTCAGGATGAGGATATCTATAGGCAGCGGGGCTATATCATCTATGCCCCAAACTTAAAGAGACTGACAATCCAACGTCGAGGTCTGGCAATATTTCCATTGCTCTTATTAAAGCCACTACAGCATTTGACACACCTGGACCTCTCTGAGTGCACATCGGCTGGCTCCATCTGGGCACTGAATGAGATGAACAATCTGCGATTCCTTGTGCTGCACGCTGTACCATGGACTCAAGATTTAATTGACTGGATATCAGGAATGCGCCACTTGAGGCATTTGGACATATCACAGTCCAACGAGAGGCATGGAAAATATTTTACTCCTAATGAAGTTTTGACCCAACTCGTTGAGAGCCTACACCTATTAGAGTCATTGGATATATCTGGTACAAATTTAGCGGGGACCGGAGCGGCAGCAGTTCAAATGAACCAAGGATCTTCTTCAGACAGTGTGGAGGAGGTCCGTTGTGACATACCCGGACTGGTGAGCCGTGTCAACCACCCGCTGGAGTTCCTCGGTTTATATGGCACTCATCATGGAGCCTGCAAGCGGCATGATATACCAGCTAAAGTAGTAAGTGTTTTTTTTTGGTTTCATTTTTATTTCTATTTATTTATGATATGTTTCTGTATGGAAAACAGTCCACAGTGTGGTAGGTTGTCTGCATAACCAACGGCATTGCTATTCCAGAGACTACTAAAAAATCTCATGTGTACTTTGGTGATGCAAGTACTGTTGTTGTCCACAGCTGCAGCATTAAGACTTTTTTTGTGGAATAAAGTTGGGGTTGATTGTTTGAGTCTATTTCTCACAGATACATAAGAAATACGACATAAGTTTGCAGATATCAGCCTGATTATACTATGGGATCATGTGCTTGTAATTTTTTGGCACACACACTTCGGACTGGAACACTGTGAACACTGCTGGGTATCTGTAAGGCGGCAGAAATAATATGCAATGTTCCTTGTACAAAGACTCTATCACAAAGAGCTCCTCAACTATTAACCGGTCAAGCCGCGCGTCGCTGATCGGCGACGAAACAATAGAAAATCAATTGTGTCTCATAAGCGGAGCTTGACAGATTAATTCTCTAGTTTCAATTGTGCAGTGTACTTATTAAAATATTAAGGTATGTAATTAATATTGGTGTAGTATAATCAAAAAGTTTGTAAAGGTTAATTGTTTGTAAATCATAACAGTTCTGTTTCAACAAGCAGCAACTATCAACTGTATAATCATTGCTTAGTCTTGTTCGTACTTTTCTGAAGAACATCACCAATTAAGGGACGCCTAAGAAGGACATATAGTAATACATGTCCTCCTGACAGAAATAGAACGATATTTTAAAGGGGTTAGAAGATTTTTGTATGGAGGGTGGCCCTAAGGTCGGTCGCCATTTTGATTTTTTTTCAGAATCGCGGTGCACAACAAAACTTATATATTTAGATAGAGGACACTTATACAAACAAAAAATGTTATGTAACATAATATCCTAAAGCGTCAGGTTTCGGAGTTATTCACCGAAATATAATTCGAAATCAACAAAAAGGATCAAGGATTTTTTTGTTTTTTTTCCCTCCAGGTAAGCATATTGAACTATTGAGGTAATAGAAACGTTATGAAACCTTTATGGAGAACAAACAAATGAAGAATAGACATTTTTTAAATAAATAATTAAAAACGGCTATTTATAGTTCGTTTTTTAATCCCAGAGACTAATAAAATTATTAATAAAACTAACTGACATTTGAGTCTTCTGTGTTTTCGTTTTTTTTTAGTATAGAAGTTTGACATTACACTTGTCAGATTAGTCTCTGGGATTAAAAAACGAACTATAAATTGCCGTGCTTAATTATTTATTTAAAAAATGTCTATTCTTCATTTGTTTCTTCTCCATAAAGGTTTCATAACGTTTCTATTACCTCAATAGTTCAATATGCTTACCTGGAGGGAAAAAAAACAAAAAAATCCTTGTTGTTTTCGACTTATATTTCGGTGAATAACTCCGAAACCTGACGCTTTAGGATATTATGTTATATAACATTTTTTGTTTGTATAAGTGTCCTCTATCTAAATATATAACTTTTGTTGTGCACCGCGATTCTGAAAAAAAATCAAAATGGCGGCTGATTTTAGGGCCAAAACCTTCAAACCCCTTTGTTAAGCGCTAAATGCAATTTTTGACTTATGGTGCAAGCGAGTCTAGATTGTTGATTAATAATGCTGAGCCTGAGCAGCCAGACCAATGAATACTGGTTTTTATCAAAAAACACTACACAAAAAAGTACATTGTAGTCACTAAAAAAATTAATAACAAACATAAATTTTTATGACCTCATTAATATTATTATAAACAGTTTCTTTCTTATGCTGACATGATGTTCCAATTGATGTATTTACTCCACAAAGTAACACCTTATTCAATTATTTATTTAAAAGGAATTACATATTATGTCAGATTCAGTTAAATAAATAATAAAAAACAGTCCAGTTTAAGAATAGTAAACTGTTTTCTACCATCTTGTCTACCATCTTGATTTTATAATGGTACACCAAAGAGAGGAGATAAGACATTGAACTAGAAATTGACATAAAACAACATTATTCTAAGATATTAAGTTAGTATCTCTCTTATAGTAAATAGCGTTTCTAAGACATCTTAGTATTTTATTTTTGAATGAGAAAAGTAGCAAACTAGCGATAAGATCACTTTTACCTCCCAAATATATGGGTGTTATGTAAAGTTTTTGGCTGCATTTTGTAGTGATTATTAAATTGAATTAGTATTATGATAATTGTACGGACAAATCACACAGCAAATCATATCACCAAAAAATTTTGCCAATAAAAATCTAAGGGATTAAATATAATGGTTATCAAAAAAATATATTGAACACCAAAAAATGAAAAAAATATATTGAACACCAAAAAATGAAGTCTAAAATTACAATAGTTCTAGCTGGGTACCCTGAGGTTAGGTTTGGTCAGGTTACTTTAAACCCTTTACACAGAAATAGGAGCCCCGCTAAACAGGGCTCCGTCGACATAGGATGCAAGAGCGAGCAAATGAGCTACCTTGGTATTTTACAATAAAATGTAGTTTTAATTTTGGTGATCATTTACTATTTTTGGCAGTAAAAAGTGTTTTTTTGATTTTATATTTTACTTTATCTGGTGATAAGTTATAATAAGCCAAAATCTAATGCTGGGAGCAACTTCCTAAAACTAGCAAAATTAAATTTTATGAGAACTTCTTTAATTAGATTCACTGGTATTTCTCGTAAGCAAACCTGCATCTAGGTGGGTTAATATGGCACCAGAATAGTATAGCTAACCACATCATACTCCATACTATAGTTGCAAAACTTCTGAAAAATTCTGAATAATTCCGGAATACTTCTGGGAAAGTTTCTTTAAATCAGAATTATTCAAAATGAATTTAATTAAGATTTTAATTTTTTTTTTCTTGAAAATCGTATTTTGCATCGCACGTCGATCGCCGCCGCGCTACCCATAGACTAATATATATAATATGAGACGCTACCCCTCTGTGCGCGCCCGACTGCACGAGGCACGAGTCTTGCGTGCAGGCGATGGCGGTGCGAGGTGCGGTAAGAGGGGAGATGCTCCCTGAAGAAGTTTTCCCCCCGCGAGAAAGATTCGTACCCCGCAATCGAATGTTTCCGCCGAATATTTCGCCCGAATAATTCAATGGGAAATATTCCCAAAGTTTCGGAATATTTCGGAATACTTCCGAAGTATTCGACGGGAATGATTCGGAATTTTTCCCGCCAGCATCTATACTCCATACAAATCTCCAGAGCCCACAAAACGTGAAGAATGTCGTCCATCTAAACTTCTTATAGGAAGGTTTGTTTTAATTGTACATACTGACTTTCGTACTTGACAAGTTTACATAATACAAATATGCATAACATAAAACAATAATACTTACGCTTTTATTAAATTCTTATCATATTTTCCTCTTATGGAAGTCTTTGGACGTATCTGCCACTTTCAACACTATTGTTACACATATTAATAATTTTATCTTTTCAAATAGTACTATCTATCTTCTATCTTGTATATATAAAATGGTAAACTGACTGACTGTGTGATATATCAACGCACAGCCCAAACCGCTGGATCTAGAGACTTGAAATTTTGCACATAGATCCATACTAATATTATAAATTCGAAAGTAACTCTGTCTGTCTGTCGGTCTGTATGTTACCTTTTCACGCCTAAACCACTGAACGGATTTCAATAAAAACTTTTTAAGAAAAAAAAAACCGACTTCCAAAAATACACTACAAAGTGAAAAATAACTTTATTTCGGAAGTCGGTGTCTTTGGATCTGTATTTTAGTTTTTTGCCACCGACTTCCGAAATAAAGTTATTTTTCACTTTGTAGTGTTTTTTTGGAAGTCGGTTTTTTTTTTCTTAAAAAGTTTTTATTTCACGCTTTTTAGTGGGTCTGCTTATAATTTATCTAAGTTACAATAGCCTAGTGATTATCGCCTTTTACAAACAAAATATTGCTTTTCCCGATGCAGGGAAGTTAATTGTTGAGGAGTTCTCCAGGTCCACCATCAGCTCCATATCACCATTCACATTGTGACGAGCATAAATTGCTTAGCAACCATATTAAAGTAATCGAATCGCAACCCGTGAAATACTTAGATATTATTGAGTACTTCCGATGGCCATCTGTGGTCTTCATCATCAGTTCCACTTCACCAAATAGTGCTTTCCGAGAGCAAATGCACGAGTTACTATAAAAAATACCCAAATCGCTATAGGTGTGCCTATAATATTTGAAGAGTTCCTTCGATTTCTCCAGGATCCCATCATCAAATCTTGACCTGATGCTTTTAGACTAGATGCTGATAATCCTGGCTGCAGCATCAGGCCAGACTTATGTCAACATTACATTGAACTTAAAATTTAGTCCTGTTTAAAATGAGCCCAAACACGACTACGGTGCTGTAATTTTAAGGTTGATACTTTTTCTGATGCTCCTGGCTTCAGCATCAGGTCTTTATGTACTTCGGTGTTCCTCATTAACAGTACGTTTATCCACACATCGAGCCCTTTTCAATGAGCCTAAACACGATATATCTGCTGTTAGTTGTCGAGGAGTTAGGTACTCTGCAGACTATCCTGACTGCAGCATCAGATCATGACTTGATGATCATGAGACCAAATGTGGCAAATGCCCTATCAAACATCAAAACAATTTACTAAAACAGTCCTTTCCTGTTCGAGTAACTTCTTACTGTTAAGGAGTTGTACCTTCCATCATCAGCCCAGCTACCTGAGATGGTGACAACCATACGCAAATACACAAGATACTTCATAAAACATGCGAAAAACAATAAGTGAGCCTATAAAATTTGAGGGTTGCCCTCGATTTCTCTAAGATCCCATCATCAGATATTGAAATGGTGACAATGGGACCACACGGGAAGCACCAGCTTTCAAATAAAAAAAGAATCATGAAAATCGGTTCACCCAGTCGCAAGTTATGAGGTAACAAACATAAAAAAAAAAAAAAAAAAAATACAGTCGAATTGATAACCTCCTCCTTTTTTTGAAGTCGGTTAAAAAGAAGAAGGGTCACGTCCCATAGAAAATTTACCCTGGCCCGACACAAAAGGAACGCATCTCAGTTATTTTGTTATATTAAATATAACAGAAATAAATTAACACTATTCTGAATATCAGTGGCTATCACCCATATTGCCCTTTGATTTTGGTAAGGCAAAATGTTTTAATTTTTTTTTTTAATGAATAGCAATTATATCCATTTAAAATGACGCCAATTTAGATAAAAATACAAAAATAGACAGCTGGAGGCCTTAATTTATTTAGGCATCCACAGGCAAGCCCGGTTAAGCAGACGATAACCTCAAAGTTGAACTGCGAGATGTCATTAAAAAAATATAAAATAAAATTTGCTTTCTATGTTGAGATCTGTGCGTTTTTTAACCGACTTCAAAAAAGGAGGTTCTGTATTCGACCCGTATGTATGTTTGTATCTTCGCGATTTTCTCAAAAACTAATGAATTACTTTGATAATTCTTTCACTAATGTGATCTACATACTTTCAGGAAGGTTTTAGTATATTGCATTAGGTAATTATTCTTATGTACGAAGTTATATGCATAAGCATAAATGTACTGCATCTCCGGCATTTCTATGCGAATTTGGACGATTCTTCTAGTCACAATTCTTCAGTCCACTAGTGTTAATTGCATTTATGTGGGGTAGGTACAACTAAAAATATTTTTTTTTTTTTTTTCTAAATTCTGTCAAAGGGTATAATAAATATAAATATTATATTTTACGACGATTTTTTTTGGCTTTCTCTTTACCGGACTTGATTATTTGCTTTGTGAGTAGTTCGTTGTTATGGCTGACGATAGTTGTGCTGCGTGTGAATGTTTGATGAAAATATAAAGGAATAAATGCAATAACAGAATATTACTGCACGTGCTACCACGGTAAAAGAAACTGAAACGATTTACCCACAGTCGTTTGGCCCATGAACCGTTGGTCAATATTATCTTTAACCCATGAACGTTTCATCCAAAGAACTTTTCACCCATGAACGTTTCGCCAACATAACTCTATGTCAGTGAATGCTTAACCAACAGAACGTTTTGACCATTAACTTTTCACCCAAAGAACAATTGGACCGATTTATGCAAAAATGATCCAGTCCACACCAACTTCATTTCGAGATAATTGAGTTTAAAGTTTATTGCGGTATTTCTCTGGATTTGTAATCCTAAATGTTGTGTTTTTAATTTTATGTCATTCTAAGTGTACTAAACTAATTTACATGCATGTATTTAGTAAATAAATTTTAATAGTTTAGTAGATATTCAAGAAAACTTGCGCGTGGATCATTATTACATAATACATTTTGTATGGAATTAGCTGTGTAGGCTGCGGAAAGAAAAATGCAAAAATGTTCCAAAGTATGACAAAAATAGAAACTCAAACATGTTTATTATTTTTATTTTATTTGAAAAAATACAAAAGTTACCCTACTCCTCATCCAATTCAAAGTCAGGTTCATCACAATAACTATCTATATCGTCTATTATTGCATCGTCTCCCTTCAGTTTTTTATAGTAACCAATGCAATCATTTGGTATAAGATGGAATAACGATTTCAAATTGTTTAACTTCTTTTTGTTAGTCTGTTTTCCTGAAGGCCATAATTCTTGCAAATCTTCTTCTACGACATCCAAATCAACACCTTTAAATTTCTTTTTTAACATTCAGTTCTTTGTAGTCCTCATTAAAGGAAGTTCTCATGAACAAAGAATGTCGAGTCTTTTTGTGATTAAAATGTCTTTTGTTTTGAGCCAATTTACTGAGTGAGCTAGTTTAGTGTTTTTGTTGGATCTCAAATTCTAGAAAAGAAAATGGTAAATAGAAAAATATTTAATGGTAAACTGGCTCAAAACAAAAGAAATTTTAATGACAAAAAAGACTCTACATTCTTTGTTCATGAGAACTTCTTTTAATGAGGACTATAAAGAACTGAATGTTAAAAAGAAATGATACAAGGTTATTGGAACATTTAAGCAGAATGATTTTTGTAATATTTTCCATATTTTATAAAAAGCATAGTTCCATTTATTTGAGTTTGAATTAGTTTGAATCATTATAGCAAAAAAAAATTACACATATCAGGGCAACCAAGAAAATGCAAAAATGATTCAAATAGCTTGAAACACTTATGCATTATAAAAAATGATGTTTGCCATGACAGCTGTGGGTTGGACTATACGGATTTTCGTCAATTATTAACATAGAGTTCTGAGTCTTTGATATGTTAAAATATACCTTATTTGGAGTACATAGGTCACAAAAACTCAAAATTGTCGAGGTTGTGGGTTGGATCATTTTTGCAGAAATCGGTCCAATTGACCCATGTCAAATAGAACTTAGGATGCAAGAGCGACCGAAGCGAGCTCGGGACTTGGGGCACCCCGAATCGGACAGGTTAGGTTCGAAGGGGATGACGGCGGCTCAAGTGAGCGAGCAAAACGAGCGAAGGGCACCCCGAGGTTAGGTTAGGTTACTTTAAACCCTTTTCACAGAAATAGTACACAAAATAATACACACCTTTCCCGGTGTCTGTTGGCCTTGTCCTTTGGGTGAAAAGTTATTGGTCAAAACGTTCTGTTGGTTAAGCATTCACTGACGTAGAGTTATGTTAGCGAAACGTTCATGGGTGAAAAGTTCTTTGGATGAAACGTTCATGGGTTAAAGATAATATTGACCAACGGTTCATGGGCCAAACGACTGTGGGTAAATCGTTTCAGTTTCACGGTAAACGGACGCTCGGAAGTTGCGCACACGTCATTAGTGTCGTGTATTATTTGGGGTGGGCTAGACATGAGGATCACTTTGACCATCCCGCACTGGTATGAATTATGTTTTAAGAGACTTTGACATTGAATAAAACAAACCATGATTTCCAAATATTGGTTTTTATTTTTATTTCACAAACGGCACTGAAAAAGCTAAAACTCGGTGTGTTTAGTACCTAACTACCAAAATATTCCACTGTCTATCCAGATTCTTAATGACACCCTAATCTCTAATTTGCATAAATCACCGATTAAGACGATTTTAATGAACTCTAACTCGATTGTTATACTAGAAGTTTATAGAATACATAATCCAGTTCCATCACCAGGTCACCTCGATAATTCCATAATTATTGTATCGTCATTGAATTACATACAATTACGAATGTTGTAGGTAAATAGGTATTAAAAGAAAATTGAATGAACTAAAACATAAGGCAATATTTTGGTGTTAGCCATTGATTTCGAATATAAAAATAGTAGATTGTACAACAAAGGCATAAAAGAAGCTATTTTACCCCGAGACGTTTATATCCACGCGAGCCGCAGGCGAGGGTGGATAGTTCAGTCGAGGGGTAAAATGGCTCGTTTATGCCTGGGTTATACACTCTGCTTTTCACTTCGATTGCGAGAAAATTAAACAGGCATAAAGTATACAGTACATAATTAATCAAAAATGTTGCAAAGCATAGCTAATTCTCGCCACCACAGATAATACCGCACGAAACTTTTTAAAACTTTTTTTTTTAATTTCAACATTTGTCATTCGACTTGGGTACTTCATACTGCCAAGTCATAAAACGTTTCTTTGCGTTTTTAAATAATAAATGACAACTATTTTACCTGATTTTATTAAATTTTATCGTTCTATCGTTATAGAAAACACGGAAGTGGTATAAATGAAAGAAAATGAAATAAATCACGACTTTAATCTGCGAAGTTTTATTGTGCGTGTGACTGTTGGGCCTGATCACCTTAGTCTCAGAAAAAAAATTTACTTTATGCACTAGAACATAAAAAGCGATTTTATGTCGCCTAAGCACAACATAAAGACGAACTTTTAGAGCATGAGAAGTGAAAATGTATATTTTAGCTATATTTAAATTTTAAAATAATAAAAAAACTGAGATATGTCTCTTTCGTGCCGGGTCTGGGTCAAAAATGACCGTTCTTCTTTGGCAGAGAGATTGCATCCCGGGGAAGGACATAGGATAGTTTTTATCCCGATATTCCTACGGGATCGAAACTTATGCGGTTGAAACCGCGGGGCACAGCTAGTACCTTATACATTGTATGCATCCACTGAGGAAGGATTTTTGGAAATTCAACCTTTAAGGGGGTTAAAAAGGGGGATTTTGTTTTTATGAAAAATCTTATTTTAATACATTTGTAACTTGGCACGAAAACTTATCAAAGCAAATTATGAAGTTTGTCATTTTTGGTTTTTCTAAACTATGGGAGGGATTGGGGGGTGTGAAAGTTTGTATGGATGAATTTTAACGCGTGGTCCGATTAACTCTAAACTCATTATTAATACTTTTTACTATTAATAAGATTTTGGGTCTTTCAAAAATCGACCCCTGACAGGGCAAAAGGGGGTAATACATTTTTTAAGAGAAGGATTTTACTGCGTGGCTTGATAAACTAAAACATTGGTATAAATAATCTTTGAGTAAAATTATGCAAACAACCAATAGATATTTCCAAATTCTAACCCTGTGGGGATGAAAAGACGGGTTACAATTAATATGAAAAATATTATTCTTTTGGTTGGTCTTGAAACTTGGCAATGTTTGCCTCAGTTAATAATAAAGATTATCATCACTTTTAGTTAAACAAAAAACCCTTTATAGAGCATTTAGGGGGTGACGTGGTGAAAAGCGACAACACAGTTTTTTTGAAAAATCCTATTCCTTTGATCTTGGCCTGAATACTTATTTATCTAAATAAATAATGAAGATCTCGAAAACTACTTTTCAAGGAGGGTGGAAGGGGTGTTAACATTTTTAGAGAAAACTATGAAATACACGCATATGAAGTCGCAGGCAGTAGTACTAGTCTTATCTAAATACAAATACTTATATTTAGATAGACTAGGCTAGCACGTATATAAAATTAACGTGTCTTATTGTAATGTCAAAACAACAGTTTTTACTAAGTGCTTATGAAAGTATATACGGTACTTATTACAAAAATCAAATACTAGCAGTGCCCCGCGGTTTGACCTGCATAAGTTTCCCGTGGGAATATCGGGATCAAAACTTATTCTATGTCCTTTCCCGGGACTCAAACTATCTCTAAGTATACCAAATTTCCCCCACCACTGGGGATTGTTAGTTTTTACCAGAAATCCCCTAGTTAAATGAACTCAGCCTATTGGAGATTTTTGGAAAAATAAGTAATAATCCCCACCCGGTGTTGTTGTAACTTTCAAAAAGTTTCGTGGCGGGAATTAGCTATTCTCTTCTTCAATTTTGCAACATTTTTGAACTGGGAAAATAGTATATACTTTATGCCTGTTTCATTTTCTCGCAATCAAAGTGAAAAGCAGATTGTCTCGGGCATAAACGAGCCATTTTATGCACTAGTTGTACAATCTACTATTTTGCGGGCTACCTTAGCGTATCCCTCTTGTTGTTTCAATGTAACTGACACACAGATACGGCAATTTCGGATCATTTTATTATTAAATAAACTACTAAGTATTTAAATTGCCGTGGCAACGGTGTGGACGCGCTCATGGGATACATAGTATGAAACTTTCGATACAGTTTAACTTGCTGGACTGTAACGAAAACCGCATGCGAAAATTCACCGTTTTCCGCATAGATTTGACCCTGTACTATCAAAGACTAACTTGAAATGAAGTCCGAAAATCTGTTATTGAAAAAAATACTAGAAATTAATAATAAGATATTTGATTTTATTATTCTTTTGATATGGATAACGATTGATTTAGGCACAAGGAATAATGTGCAACGCACACAAAGGGTATTTCTAATCGATTGATCTCTTTGTTCACTTTATATCGCTATTTCCATAATGCATAAGAATGCTCTTTTATATTATTATTTAATAAAATCTTGGAGTAGTTACTCTTTGTGAAGGAGCTCGTCGGGAGAATTGCTACCACCACCATAATATCTATTTCGGCCGCCAAGCAGCGTTCCTTTGCTACGGCTTGAAGGATATGAGAGGTGCAATTACAGGCAATTAGGACATTTCAGCGTTGTCTATGTCGAAGTGTCTTGAATACCCATATGAGTTTTCTAACTCTCGCAGTGGTTACCTCTTACCTATGTGCTGGCGCCAAGTAAACTTTTCGTCAAGTAGTTTTCCTAAATACTTAACTGTATTTAATTGAGGAATAGGTAGACATGAACAGGATGCGTTATTCTGGAGGGTATTACATGCTTGTAATTTAACGCATATATTGGCAAGCTTAAGTTTAAGGAAACTAAATTGGATTAAGGTCGATTTTTTAGGGTTCAAGGTCATTTCAGTGAATACAGATGTCCATAGTAGGTGGTGACCACATCTTGTTGTCGTGGCTTTGTTGGTCATCCATTACATAAAACAAGACTTGACCTCTCGACCGACTGTTACTGTGTATGAGTTTATTTGAAATTTTGTTTCCTTTTTGCTAGATCACTGGCGATGCTAATGAAGAGCAGATCCTTACTGCAGCTCGCGCTTACATGGAGAGACCAGCCATGTTGACTCGGGTCCTAAACGATCTGTATTATCTGTTCCGCTATGAGAACAATGCATATGTGGGCCGCGCCCTGTGCGTCGTCCTCGATGCTATGGACCAGCACGTTATGGAGAAACACATTCAGATATCGGGAAGGTAAGTGACTATTGTTTATGATTTTTATTTGCCATATAATTTGAGATATTTTTTGACGTAACACCGGACAATAAGATAGCATTCTTGAAATCAACAAGGACGGTTTATTTCAATGTGTGTCGTATAAGCATTGTTAAAATATGTTATGATTGAAAAGAAAATACCCATTTTTCTTTAATAACATTGTATTGCATTTGTTCTCAAACTCTCCAAGGTTCGATTGCAAGATTATCGTGAAAAAAAAATGGATTTTCCCCTCATTATTGTAAACCACATTGACAATAATTTACCAACACCTCGATATGGAAATGTTTGTATAAAATATTCAGTCAACTGTAGACTGCACCGTCGCAACTGTTTCGATCGATACGTTCACCCTGGATTAGCTGGGTCGTCGAAGGGCCGGAAAGAAAACGTTTTCCAATAAGACCTAGATAATCTAGATCGACCTAATACCTTGACCTAGAAACGTTAGCTTCTGCCTGTAATTCCTAACTCATTAATTTTAAAACGTGTATGGTCTTCTAATGTTCGGTACTGATAAAAGGGTAGAATTGAATATTAGCTTTAATAAAAAACCGACCAAGTGCGTGTCGGACCACGCACAATGAAGGGTTCTGTAGTTGGAATGAATTTATTCCAAGAACAATAAGTTTGTTCATTGTAGTTGAAAACGTTCTCCCATACACTCCAACTGAAAATGTAAGTTTGTACCACTACGCACAATATTGAGAGATTCACAATGTTGTTTTAAGACCACAGACTTCATATAGGTTTTCCTGTAATATATAGGTATAGAACTATTTTCTGTATGGTTTTCAAAATTTTAAGCTCAGTAGTTTCGGAGAGAAGGGAATGGTCAAATTTCGTCTATTTTCTTAAATAACTTTACTTTAAAATTATAAAAAAATATATTTGAGATCCTCATAGTAAGCCCTTTCATTTGATATGTCACACGGTACAGATTGCGAAACTTTTTTTTTAAATTTTATTTTTGCCCCCAAAAATTACCCCATATTCAAAATTAATTTAGTTACGTTACACGTCTGTGTCACAGATATTCATATGTGTACCCAACTCAATCGGTCCATTAGATTCAGAGCAAATTGGCTGTGACAGACGGACGGACAGACACACGAGTGATCCTATAGACACGGAACCCTAAAAATGAAATAGTAGCAATAGGCGCCGCGATTATATGGATAGAATAGGCTTTAAAAGGCCTAAACATGCGATAGCGCTAACAGCATCCTATTTATTATATTTACATCCTTATTTTCTTTGAGATAATGAACTTGAATTTCATAAGCCAAGTCACAACAGACGAAATAATGAAAAGCTTAGGAGGGCATTCGGTTTTGGCACCATATCAAAACATCTGGAATAACGTACGAGAAGATCTTTACGTGCATTAAGATTTTCTTACATCCACTTCTTATAATAATTATGACGGACTCAAAAAGTTTTCGTGCACGTTTTAGTGCCACCCTGTTCTACATCGTAAAGGGGAAAGAGAAAGATCGCATTGGCATCAAGTTGAAGAAGCGCATCATCACCGCGCTGCTTGACGGCATGGAGGCACATCTCGGAGATGATACCATGATGAGGAATGGATGCCTCACTCTGTGCCAGTTCAAGATCCCGTCTGACGTGGTAAGTTTTGTAAAGTGTGTTTGTGTTTAGGCGCCATCTCTACGGGCGAGAGAATCGTGGTGATCGTCACGCTATTAAATTATCACCGCGATATTATGTTCTTGTGGAGACTGATTAATGGAATTTCTATTGAATTTGATGAATTTAAATGTTGATGGATGGAGAGGGACAGGAAGACCAAGGAAAAGATGGATAGATTGTGTGCGGGATGATATAAAAGGAGTGAATGATGAGTGACGGCTGAAAGGGGAGAATGGAAGACATAACCTGTTGCGCTGACCCATCTCTCGCCCGTGGAAATGGCGCCTTATTATGCTGCCGTGGTTACTTCAAGTTGGAGGAAAAGTTCGGCTTTGTAGTCAGTGGCTTCCATACTATGTTAGTATATATAATTATGAGAACGTTTCTACGGTTTTTCTGGACGCTATAAGGATTGTTCAGATTCAGTTTGAAATTCCATTAGATCGAGTCTGCATGATTTTTGCGAGGTTAATGTTTGATCAGAATTTTTTATCTCAATAAGCCACCGGTTTTTCCAATGGCTTCCATAAACGGGTATACTTACGTGTTTACATTCGGAAAAATTCCAACTTAGTATCGCTATCCTGTATGCAGCTGTAGCGTTGATCAAAGCAGCAGGCTGATATGATCAACGCTACAGAATCTCGCACATAGGAACCTACATGAAATTTTCACGCTATAATTTCCATAGAACCATTTCCCGTGCTCTGTCCTAGCTCTCCGTGGCCGAATGCTCCGCACTTTCCGCACAAGCCCCTCTCGCCCTGTTGCAGCGGCGGGTGTTACTTACCACCCACTACGTACAGCGCTCCACCAACATTGATTTACTGCTATTACTGACATTTTCATCACAGTGAAAGGTCAAATGAAATGTCAAACGAATAACTGTATTTCAATCTGTGTATACTAACTAACACAGTGTGAAATATAGTCTCACCTCAGCCTGCCCGAGGGCATTATGCATTTCACAACATTTACTTTTCCAAACTGGACTGGCATTAAGACATAGCCCTAAACAAACACTTCCACACAATAGTCATAACGGACAGTCCTCTATGGGCTGGGGCTAGGGCTTGCATGTAGGCTGAGGAAACCGTTACGAATGCGCTATTTGAATGCACAGGCGTCACCCAGATTAGGACAGAAACTCGGGGCACCCAGATCTTACACAAGTGTTCATAACAAACCAGGAGATGTAATCAACTTCTCGAGGAAGGTGGGCTGGTTGGAATAACAACCAACCACCTGGTGGCCCACGCACAATGGTCCACTTGAAGGACTAAGTGCGGAAACCAAACCCTCCCTCCCTCTACCATAGAGGACATAGCCTACAATTTTTCCCAGTCCCTGGATTTTTAATGAAAACCCTTCATGGATCGTATGTGTCGCTAAAGTAAACTGTCAAGTTCTGATCAACTGTAAAGTCGACTGATGGTGGTATGGCCCTCTGTAAATCAATTGAAGGACTTCAATAATTTTAGATGAGTCTACTGAAAAGAAAAAACCAAAACAACCATCGTAATCTTCGTTTTGTCGCAGTACCCAGTACCTATGATTGAAATCCTTGAAAGTGCATTTAGCCCTACACTGCATTCAGTCCCTTATGTGGGACAACCAATATAATTGATATTTTTTCTGATTTGAACCAAGTAGCGACATCCATGATTACGTAATGAAAGTGACAACAATCAATGGCACCTATTTAGTGTATTCGTTGTTGTGTGCGAAAAATGCAGAGTCGAACTTTGTTTAAACAAGGACAAAAACTGCTTCCGTCTGTTTCACCTCTAGTTAGATTAACAAATTTAGGTAGGTCATTGCATATTGTGCCACATATGGAACTAAATAAAAAAAAAGATAATATATATTTTCTATTTGTTTATTTTTCATTTTACCTGTACTTCCCGTGTTTTAGACCACAAATATGATCTAGTAAGATTTTTTCTAAACATAAAAAAAAAATCATGCAGTGTAGTCGTAAACGTGGACATAGCAATCCAAAGACAATATACCCCCATTTCGTATTATTTAGGTTTTATTTAGTAACATTTTCTTTTCAGTTGTTCGAGTACGAACGTGTGGTACAGATACTTTTAAACGGGGTAGCCGATGTAAATCAAGAGGGTTTCGTTCAGCGTATCGCAATCTACTTATTAAACTCGCTGGCTTGTCAGGTTGATGGCAAGCAAAAGACTTTCCTCGGCAACCAAGGAGCCATTGGCGTAAGTACCTTTATTTTTTATTTTCTCTTTTACAGCTCGTATGTTGCTAACCCTACCCTAGCCTTTACCTACGTAAAGGCTGCAAAACTGACGAAATGTGACTTTATCACGTAAAAAACACATGATTTATTGCTTGCTATACATGTTTAGGATGTAACAACATGTAACTGAAATAACTCAAAATCTGAAACAACTCTGAATCAACTCTGAATCAACTTCTGAAATGATTTCTGTAATTTGTATGTAATTTGTTCAAAGAAAAATTAAATATCTGAATTTCGAGTCACTGCGTAGCAGTTTTTCCATTCGTTTTTATAAAAGAATAACTCAGGCTTTGCAAGTTGGACTTGTTGTACCTATATAAATAAAAAATAAATTGATAAAAATAAATTCTAAATAATCTGTTTTAATCGTGGTGCCTAAGGTTTTGAGTAATTTAAATTACATCTTATATACCTAATTTAACTTAAGATATCAATTTGCGACTGTTATATTGCTTGCGGTCTCGAGATCATCATGACCTGTTTTTATTCAAGTATAATAAAGGATCTGCAGTGAGTGATGCATTCTGTTCCACAGTAGTTACTTTCAATTGCAGGAAACGACACGACAGCCGTTGTATGGGTGGCTAGTCACCACGTTATTACATGTTGAGTGTCTTGCAGTTTAGTACGCATGGGTAACTGATACATAGAAATTTATGCTCGTCATCAAATGATTCCGCATTTAAGCAACAGTTAAGAATTTGCACTAATACAACTAACACTAATACCTTTATAAGTGAACTAAAAAACTAACACTGCTGTGCGCAATACTTTACCGCCCACGATCTTGCCTTGCTATTTCCTAATTTCATTGTGTGCATTCAAAATGAACATATCTGGCCTTTTAACTATTGCCTGTGTGCAAATGAATACCTATATCTTAATATTGAAGAAATAAAAACAGTCTACCAGATTTATCCGCGGAAACGTAATATCCGAACACAAAATGGCATTCAGATTCATTTGTAGTACTAACGCATATAGGTACGTCGTTAGTCGGCGTGACAGGATACCTAGGGAGTTGCGCCGCTGTTATTGATTTATGCATTTCATCGGCCCCGCACCCCTTTCCGCCCCGTGGGGCTTGCGAATACCGCGGAAGCTTAACCCGCGCAAGGCTAACTGCGCCCAGCAACATTTCATATCTTAACATGCATTTTAGGAACCATAATACACTTTAGGTATGTGACCCACCGGATCGATGCAGCTCGTCCGGGCTCAAATAAACACTGCTTTATACATGCGTATATGAGTCGTTTCAGATTTGAATTGGATTAAGATTTATGTTTGCAGTTTGCTAATGTAATAGCCTATGCAGTTATGATCGCGATTGTTGGCTGGGCACTTGATGCTAAATAGGTTTTGCAAGGATTAGAATTACATTACATAGACTACCCCTTTGGTCTAACCCTCCACTGCTTGTTGCATACACATTTCAAATGTTTGTATAGAAATTTTAGTGGAGGGGCGTGCAGTTTTAACATGGTTTATCTCTACAAAGGTATTTCGATCATCCGGGTCAGTACCCCCAGCTCCCCTAATTAGTATTGTTTTGTTATCACTTAGGTGTCTACGTAAGTAATAACTTTTTGCGCGCCATTTTCAATCTGAACTATGGCATAAAATTGCATTTGCCTTATGTTCGGGCGTGTCAGTGCAGATCATTCACACCTCATTATAGCGTTCTTGCCTTAACGAACTTTGTCTCTCTCTGACCACCAGAACGTTTTCGAAGTACGTAATATGTATAATATATAATATGCTGGCATAGGATAGGAAAGGAATAATAGGCTTTTTTTTGGGTGGGCAATTATTAAATAACTTCTCCCGCTCTGGGCGGAGCGGGAGGGCGTGTCAGACTTTCATTGACTAAAACCCACCCGTGTTCCTTCAGTTGTATGTGCCAAGGGCCAAGGTATCTATTTCGAACAACCCGCGACTCTGGCAGAAGGAATAATAGGCTGAGGCTGAGCGCGATAGTTGATATCCGATGCTAAATTCTAGGAATACAATTAATTAAACAATAACCAATTTAATTGGGGGAACCCATTTCTTGGCCAGCGACGCGGCTCTGATTTAAATTATGTATATTTGAGGCAAATGAGAGTTAAGATAACTGCATAGTAATATGCTCCTTCAATCGATTATCTCTAAGGAGATAATGACAGCGATTTGGCTCAAAAATAACTCTGCGAACGTGTATTGTGAAAGCCATTAGCGATTATATACGTGGTGATATGTTTTAGGAAATATTGTAAAATAAGCCATTACTCATGGGCAAAAATAGGTACCGAACTTTCTTCCCCTATCGAACCCCATTGGTCACCCAAAGGATTTTTTTATATACACCCCCTGTGTATTTAAAAATATCCTTTAGTACTCGGGCTGAGTACCTACTAAAGTACGTTATACCTATGCATAAGGAACTGTGCAAAATTTCTAGACATAGCTGTTTGGGCTGCGCGTTTTCTGACTGTCAGTGAATTTAAGATTTTTATTATAAAAATATAAACATTTTTTGTATGTCGATTATGGTTTTTATGTAGGTTTTGGGAAAGAACCTTTTTGGAAGTTTTATAGATACTTTAGGTGAATTACAAGAATATCGCTTACTTGACAACATTTTCAGAACTCAAAATATAGTATTATAAAAGCTTTGATAAACAAACTGAGTAGATATTGTTTGTTTACCTCTTTAGGTAGTTTATATTCTAGTAGGTAGTGTCTTAGTTACGCCTTGAAAAGAAACTTTGATGCCCTTCTTACTTACAGTTCGGAAAGAAACGTCTTTGGACTTTGTATCGAACACATCAAAATAATATCTGTTTAAAATTCTTTTACCTTGTTTCTGTTCATTTACATAAGAAACGATAGGTATGCAAGGAAAAATACTTTTGAATATGAAAAACTAGCTGACCTGTGCGAACTTCGTACCGCCTCAAAAAGTCAGTATCAATAAGCCGTTCCATAAAAAATATGAGAAAATGAAGTATCTTCATTTTTTTTCGAGAATGTTTTCCATTTTTTAATAGTAATTATGATATTCGGGGCGGAGCCAAATCCAACAAATCAAAGATCATAAAAATCGATCCAGCCGAGTTATAAATGGTGTAACTAACCCACTTTGTTTTATTTATAGATTGTGAATAAAGCATTATGGTTAATTCGCCAATCGGCGACGAAACAATAGAAAATCAGTTGTGTCTCATTAGCGGAGTTTGACAGATTAATCAGAACTTTTCTTGAACCAAATCATTTATGATATTTTCCTTTTTTTTCCTAATTAGTATAATATTCGTATTTTATATCGAAATCATTTCATTCAATCCTTTTTTTTTTTAATTATTTTATATCGAAATAATTTCAGTCAATTGTTTTTTGATTTACTATTTGTTTTTTAATTGCTCTGAAGTAAACATAAACTCATTGGAGTTTTACCGTGCACCATAATCATATACTTACAGTACCCGGCGATAAATATTGCACATCGACCTTTGGAAAGAGACAATCGGTTAATTTTGGCTTCGTAAAGCGTTATCTCTGTCACGCACTGCCTATGTGACGTTTTGTCAGTCGTTGTTCAAGTGCGATAGAGTGCGGTCGCGTCCAGTTCAGAATATATATTTAGAGTTGTTAACACCCCCAAATTTAAACAATTTAAAGTTGTACTATGGCATCTTTAGGAAAAAGGGGGAAACCTTTTTATTATACCCCAACCTAATGCCATCATTTATAGAAAAATTGGTTTATTTTATACAAAGAATAAAAAGAATTATCAAAAGAAGCAAATCATAATTGTTTTAACAGCTCCTAATAGATACCGGACTGTTTGTATTTCGTGCGACAGAGATAACGCTCTACGAAGCCGAAATTAGCCGATTGTCTCTTTCCAAAGGTTGATGTGCAATATTTATCGCCGGGTACTGTACTACATTTTTTGAGAATAAAACATTAGAGAAAAATAATTGAAATTACAATTAAGGTAGACTTTGTAACCACATTATTTTGATTTAAAAGAGTGTCTATGGAGTTTCTTGCCCGTTCTTCTCCATAGGTTCCTACGCTTTGGAATGGGCAACTAGCTTCATTTTTTCTGACTGACTGACTTCTTGACAATTCAAAAGTGCCTGTAAATGGTTTAATTGAAATAAATGCTTTGAGTTTGAGTTTGGTATAAAGCTAAATAGTTATCTATTACTAACGAGCGAATATCGAATGTGTTTTTCTGGTTTTGGTTTATCTATGTTATAAAGTCGCTTTTCGTGCGCAACGGATTTTGATGCGGTTTTCACCATCATTTACAGTATTAATTCCGGAAACTTACCTGTAATAAAGAAATCTCAATGTTTTGACAACTCGTAAAAACCATGCGAAGCAGGAGCGGGTCCTTAGTTGATTAATAATTATTAAAATTACGAGTAAAATAGTAGATAGACATTAAGTAATCCATAACAGTATTGCAATAAAATTATTATGTACTGCATTTTAGTTAGGTAGGTAATAAAACATGAAATGAGTATCGATTCTTGGTTCCTGGGCTGTTCTTAATCGGCATATTCGCATATTATTTACTAGCTGCGCCCCGCGGTTTCACCCGCATAAGTGTCGATCTCGTGGGAATATCGGGTTAAAAAGTATCCTATGTCATATGTGTTATTCTGATGTATAAGCCATATTACTGCAAAGTTTCATCAAAATTCGTTCAGTAGTTTTTGCGTGAATGAGTAACAAACATCCTCACAAACTCGCGTTTATAATATTAGTAGGAATAGTAGGCATGCATAAATAACTTACAAACTAAGCACTTCAAAATCATATACAGGGTGTCCCTGGAAGTATGGATCAAATCGAATAGGGACGTGGGCAAGGTCATTTCTAAACGTTTTAGCAAAAAAAAAAAATACTAAAAAAAAGAGAAGAAAGATTGAAGTCGTGAAAACTATCAGGGCTATCATTTTTTTTTTTTTTTTATATAGCCCTGATGGTATTTTTTTATGATTAATTTCTTTGAACACTAAGCGAAGTGATTGAAAAAAAATTAAAATCGGTCATGACTTTTGAACCGTAAAAAAATTCACGGACATTCTCAGTGTTAAAAAGTTTGGAAATGACCTTGCCCACGCCCCTATTCGATTTGATCCATACTTCCAGGGACATCCCCTGTATATGGCATAGGCATAATCAGCCTAAATCCTCTTCGAAAGAGAGTGGGCTATTATCTACCACGTGGGCTCAGTGCGGTTTGTAGGATGTCGCATGTCTTCGAAGTTTTGGTTCTAGGAAATTTCGGTTTCCTCACGATGTTTTCCTTTCACCGATTGCAGTGATGATGAAGTTGTTTACACAAAGTAAATCGCCTACCTGAGTACGAACCCACGACCTACAACTCGCAAGTCGGAGCCGTTGCCACTGCTCTCCAACAACTCCGACTTCTTAACCAGAGTTTTTTTTCTTCTATTTCATTGTGCTATTATAGAGAGAGATAGAGAACAAGTGGAAGACAAAAGCTAAAATACGTAACTTTGTCGTTTCTGAGGTTTCTTAACCGGAGTTTATTTATTCGATATCTTGTTTCTAAACACCCAGTTAAGGAAGACACTGCTTTAAAATTAAAATTTATTTAAATTAATAAGTAGTTAGTGGTAATAAGGAGGTAGTAATAAGAATTTGAGATGGTGTATAGCATCTTACGAATTTACGTTCGGGGGCCCCGTATTATTAATACGCCGGTTAGAAACCAAGCATCAGTCAGAAGTTGTTGAGAGTTTATCTGAAGTCCTGAGAAACGAAGCACGTGGCACGTTCTGTATCAGGAGGAAGTTCCATGATACCAATTGTTCTAATAGAAAACGATCAATCGCTTGTTTGTGCGGGCTTTAAAGTACTTGAAGATAATCGCACCAGTTTCAGGACACTTATTCAATATATCAGCATGCACATACGACGCATCCGTTGTCGCAGCGAGGATCACGTATCATTTTATTAACACTTTGTCTTATATGCATGAGGGGTCAGTTTACAATTCAAATATCCTATGCATCCATGCCGTCGCGAAATATTGGCGAATCGTGAGTTTTCTCATTGCCAAAGGCATTTAATTTTCATCATCATCATTTCAGCCGAAAGACGTCCACTGCTGGACATAGGCCTCCCCCAAGCACCTCCACTTCGACCGGTTTTGTGCTTCTCGCATCCAACGAGTTCCTGCGGCCTTCACAAGGTCGTCGGTCCACCTTGTGGGAGGCCTTCCAACGCTACGCCTTCCGGTACGCGGTCGCCACTCCAGAACCTTTCGGCCCCATCGGCCATCTGTTCTGCGAGCAATGTGCCCTGCCCACTGCCACTTAAGTTTGGCAATTCTTCGGGCTATGTCGGTTACCTTGGTTCTCCTGCGGATCTCTTCATTTCTGATTCGATCCCGCAGGGAAACTCCAAGCATAGCCCTCTCCATTGCCCTTTGAGTGACTTTCAGCCTTCTAATAAGGCCCATTGTGAGCGACCACGTTTCAGTGCCATATGTCATCACTGGCAATACGCACTGGTCAAAGACTTTCGTCTTGAGACACTGCGGTATGTGGGACGAGAGGATATTGCGTAGCTTCCCGAACGCTGCCCAGCCGAGTCGGATTCGACGGTTGACCTCTTTCTCGAAGTTGGACCTACCTAACTGGACAGTTTGTCCTAGGTAAATATACTCGTCCACGACTTCGAGTGTAGCGTCTCCGATCTTCATGAGAGTGGGTGTTACATGGGCATTTGACATGACCTTCGTTTTGTCCATGTTCATTTTCAGACCCACTCTTTCAGAGGCTCTACTGAGGTCGTCGAGCATTGTACTGAGGTCCTCCATAGTTTCAGCCATGACTACTATGTCGTCGGCAAACCGAAGGTGAGTTATGTACTCGCCATTGATGTTAATGCCAGCTCCTTTCCAGTCCAGAACCTTGAAGACATCCTCCAGAGCAGCGGTGAACAGTTTCGGAGAGATAACGTCTCCCTGTCTCACACCTCGCTGCAGAAGGATAGGTTTCGAGGCCTGGTCCTGGAGTCGAACTGACATAGTGGCGTTTTCGTACAGACACTTCAGCACCTCGATGTACCGATAGTCGATCTGGCACCGTTGAAGAGACTGCAGTACAGCCCATGTCTCGATCGAATCAAAGGCTTTCTCGTAGTCCACAAACGCTAAGCAGAGAGGCAGGTTATACTCTTCGGTCTTCTGTATAACCTGTCGCAGCGTATGTATGTGGTCTACGGTGCTAAAGCCTTTACGGAATCCGGCTTGTTCGGGAGGCTGGAAGTCGTCGAACCTGCGCGCGAGACGGTTCGTGATGACTCTCGAAAACAGCTTGTAGACATGGCTCAGAAGAATTTAATTTTACGAAAAGATATTTTTTGTATGGATTGAAAAATGGTAGGTAAGTAGTCCATTTTAACAGTTCTTGAAATGGATGTACTATGCCAAATCGAATGACAAATAATCGAATATTTTTCAATCGCATTATCATCCCTTTTGCCTTTTTTTAGTGGAGTAGATCTTCCCAATCCCGCGTTTGCCTTTTCAATTGTCCTATTATAGCTTGCTCCTTAACTAAAAATTATATGGTAGCATAAAGACCCCGTTTGTCAAGCGCTTATCAAGCAACGTGAACTCAAAACAACATTGAAGGATGGCCTGGATGGCACAGAACATCTTCTGTGTCATTCTTCAATGTTGTTTTGAGTTCTAGAAAAACCCAGTGTATTATTTTGAAACACAGACCACAGTGAAGGTGGAAACATGGATGATGAGCGTGCTATAAGTAATTTATTGTTTCCCGTCTCACGAGAATGAATATTTCCCCAAACATAATATTTTACAAACAAAAAAGTATTCAGTATAATTCAAACTAACATTCGATATTTTGAACACTCGATATATTGAGTGTACGATTTAATGAATGTTCGATTTATTAACCATTCGATATTATGAACGTTCGAGTATTTAGACTTTCGATTTATAGTGGTCGATCAATTGATATTCGATTATTTGGCATTCGATTTGGCATAGTAAACCCTATGAAATGGGGTGTAGTTTTAGACTATCTGGAAACTTAGCACTCTGACCCCGCCCTTCAGGCGAACAGAACAAAACAATACAAAGTGAAAAATAAGTTTAATTTCGGAATTCGGAAGTCGATGGCAAAAACGAAAACACAAAGCGAAGACGCCGACTTCCAAATTAAAGTAGATTGTACAACTAATGCATAAAAGAAGCTATAAATAAAATGAGTAAAATGGCTCGTTTATGCCTGAGTTATACACTCTGCTTTTCACTACGATTGCGAGAAAATGAAAAAGGCATAGAGTATACAGTACTTACATAATAATATAATCAATCAAAAATGTTGCAAAGCATAGCTAATACCCGCCACGAAACTTTTTAAAAGTTTTTTTTTTTAATTTTCTACGTGTGTCATTCGACTTGGGTACTTCATACTGCCAAGTCATAAAAACGTTTCTTTGCGTTTTTAAATAATAAATGACAGCTATTTTATCTGATTTTATTAAATTAATGATAGAAAACATGGAAGTGGTAAAAATAAAGAAAATTAAATAAATCACGACTTTATTCTGCGAAGTTTTATTGTGCGTGTGGCTGTTGGGCCTAAGTACCTTAGTCCTAGAAAAAAAATATACTTTATGCACTATAAGAACATAATAGTTACGTGCAACTGTTTTAATACCTAATTATTTACAGTTGCATACAAGACTTTATCTACACTCATGTTATGAATCCTCTAAAAAAGGTTCTGAAACAGTTTTTGCAATACTCGAACTCGAACAAAAATGGCGGCCGGCGGGATACGACGTGAATTCGAATAACCTATAAGTTCTTTTTTTTTAATTACAGCGCTGTGGTAGTGAAGCGCGCGTGGATAACAATGTCCTTATTTGAAAACAAGTTGATAATTAAATTTAGTACAACATAATAAATAACACTCGTTTGGATGTCGGATGATATTATGGTTACTATGACACTGGTTGTTGGCAATAAGCTAACTGTTTCAGAAACTTTTATAGAGGATTTATAGAGCATGGGTGTAGATAAAAAGCGATTGTATGTCGCCTAAGCACAACATATAGACGAGCATGAGAAATGAAAAAAATATTTTTTCACTTCTCATGCTCTAAAAGTTCGTCTTTATGTTGTGCTTAGGCGACATAAAATCGCTTTTTATGTTCTAGTGCATAAAGTAATTTTTTTTTCTGAGACTAAGGTAATCAGGCCCAACAGCCACACACGCACAATAAAACTTCGCAGATTAAAGTCCTGATTTATTTCATTTTCTTTAATTTATACCACTTCCGTGTTTTCTATCGTTAATTTAATAAAATTAGGTAAAATAGTTGTCAATTATTATTTAAAAACGCAATGAAACGTTTTTATGACTTGGCAGTATGAAGTACCCTAGTCGAATGACAAATGTTAAAATTAAAAAAAAAACTTTTAAAAAGTTTCGTGGCGGTATTATCTGTGGTGGCGGGAATTAGCTATGCTTTGCAACATTTTTGATTAATTATGTACTGTATACTTTATGCCTGTTTCATTTTCTCGCAATCGAAGTGAAAAGCAGAGTGTATAACTCAGGCATAAACGAGCCATTTTACCCCTCGACTTAACTATCCACCCTCGGCTGCGGCTCGCGTGGATATAAACGTCTCGGGGTAAAATAGCTTATTTTATGCCTTAGTTGTACAATCTACTATTATTCACTTCGTAGTGTATTTTTTTTGTAAGACGCTTGTTTTTTTAACCGACTTAATTTTTTGTAGTATAGTTTTTATTTATTGTTCAACCTGTTAGTTGATGATGACTGGTTGATGATGATGACTGAATACTCGTAATGAACAACTATTCGCTGCGCTTAGTGCGATTTTTTATCAGTAGGTGAACCAAGCTTCAAAATTCAGTCTCTCAGTTCACAGTGCTGAAACTTGATGTAAGTTCTGATTTCTACTTTAGTTTCTCCGCCACTCACATCTTTGTAATTTGCTTACTTTGATTTTTCATACATTTTGCTCACGGTTTGTTTAGTTAAACAAACCATAGAACCATAGAAGAAAACAGTTCACTAAAAACGAGAACAGTCGTTCTCGTTTTTGTGAACTGCTTTCTTCTACCTTTTGTTAAAAGTGCTACAAATAAATAATGTATTGATTCCATATTTCTCGGTCTTTCTTTTATTTGAAATCAATTATATTCACCGTTCCTCTTTGCGCAACAACGTAAAACGTAGGTACGTAGGTAATGACTGTAATGTAAGACAGTATGGTACCTACTGTCTAATTACGCCGAGCTAGGATAATGCATAGTTCAGCTTTTAAGCATGTAAAAAGAACCCAGAACTGAATTCTATATTATGCAACATAATAGTAAGACATTGCTCCTTGTCGAAGAGGCTCGTAGCTTCATACATTATGCAGTGCAGTAGCAATCGATGCGGCTCATGGAAATACTCGCTTAATGTTAAATTTTTAATGAACTTTGCCGTTCCAATGCGACATGGCAATGTAGACTTAAACTGAAAAAACTGAGTAGTTGTTATGTTGACTGACACCAGACGTTTAGCAAATACAGGACTAAAAACATAACGTTATGCCTGTATACTCCGAAAGGGTAGGCATAGGTGTAGTTCCCTACATTGGGCATAGGTTGGGACATGTGACATGTCACATCGACTAGTTCAGGTTCCGTCAGGATAGTTTTGATCAATACACACACAAATTCTACACGTCAAATAAAAAGGATACTTACTTTTTCTGGAAGGTCAAATCAAGACACGCGTAAACATACAATAACAATTACGTATATTTTCCTAATAATATTCTACTACTTGCGTTCCCATTGAGGGACCACATTTGAGTTTTGAGCTTTTGAATGCATCAGCCTTTAGTAAAAGTTCTCAAACAATTGTAAATTCAGCCTTTAATTTGTAAAAGTAGCCACTCAAAAGTTACAATCGATTAAAGGTGGTCCCTCAGTCGTGACTGACAGGCATCCCTATCTCAAAACCTAGTGAAAATTTGCAACTGCTATAAATTACTACTCTTAGTAAAAGATTTGTAAAACTAATTTATTTGAATATCAACCCTTCCTGTTCAAGGAATAAAAAGAACTAGCAAGCGGAAGGTGGTCCCTCAATCGATCACCATATGTTCACCTTGAGTGGAGACCACAATGGATTTTGAAATTTACATACGGGTCTAGCGTTAGTAAAAGTACTTGAACGATTGCATATTCAACCTTTAGTTTGTAAAAGAAGCCATTCAAAAGTTACAATCGAATTAAGGTGGTCCCTCAATTGAAACGTTTATCATAAGAAAAATCTATTTACGTAGCATTCGGAAGTTAAATAGACGAATGATACAGTCTATACTTTAGTAGTATTTTTTACTAAGGATTACTTTTCTAAACAGTATCAAAAATGTACCGTTTTATTTCAAATAATAATCAAATTCCTGGGAAGAAATACCAAGATAGAGGTGACCACACAGCAGGATTGTTTATTAAGTAAAAACTAGTGAGTGTTTGTTGATATTAATTTTTATTAATATTTGACATCACTTAGCTAAATAAAAACACAGAGAAAATAATGTTTATGATAATAAAAAAAAGAAACAAAATTTTACCCTGCACTGAAAATGTAACTCTGAACTTTTTAACCGACTTCAAAAAAGGAGGTTCTGTATTCGACCCGTATGTATGTTTGTACGTCTGCGATTTTCTCAAAAACTAATGAACTGATTTCGATAATTCTTTCACTAAAGTGATCTACATACTTTAAGGAAGGTTTTAGTATATAATACATTAGGTAATTATTCTTATGTACGAAGTTATATGCATAAATACAGCATTTCTATGCGAATTTTGATTATTCTTCTAGTCGGTGTCTTCAATTCTTCAGTGCACTAGTGCTTATTGAATTTGTGTGGGGTAGGTACAACTAAAAAGTGAAAAATAAAAACTTTTTTACGAAAAAAAAACAACCGACTTCAGAAAAAAAACACTTCAAAGTGATAAATAATTTTAATTTCGGAAGTCGGTGTCGTTGGTTCTGCATTTACATTTTTTTGGTGTTTTTTTTTTTTGAAGTCGCGATTGTTTAAAAGGTTTTTACATCAAACATTACTACTAATGAGACAGTAGCAAAGTGTATGTATAAAAATTTGTTCGTTTAGAGGACTGTCATCAAATTTAAAGCTTATGTCGTCGTAAGAACGTATGCTCTCATTAAAGAAGTAGAGACATCTGTAATGGCCGAGCTCACTGGCGCTAGTTCAGGGAATAAATTCAATAGCCCCAACTAATTTGTAGAAATTTTGTTTGACTTTGATCGTTCGAGGTATTTCGCTAATCGGTCCTTTAGGTGTGTCGTTTAAATTGAAAGATATAAAATCTGTAAGCTCATATTCGTACGTCACTTGATTATTACACAATGTACATTCTTTAATTTCGTCACGAATTAAAATGGCTTCTTCCAAAATACTAATGCCAAATATTTTAATAAGCTGAATGTTCAAACTGATAAATGTGTATCTTTTTAAAATGTTTTTTGTTTGACACCATGCATTGCTACACAGTTTGGAGAATTTGACACTAAAAAAAATCTTATTATTAACTTCTTCGAAAACGGTAGACACATTACATTCGCAACTGTAAGTAACGACGTCTCTGATTTTATTCTTCTTATTACAAGCTTGGGAAATTATTTGTGCTCTAAGGATGTAAATATCATCTATCTTGTATTTATTGTCATTCAAGCCTTTAATATACATTAAAATTATGTCATCATCAACATTAGCCTCATTAAAGCAGTCATGTAGCACAAATAAAGGAAAAAATCCGAAAATCGTATATTTGTAGTTATATTAAAAAAAAAACTGTGATAAACTATTTACATACCTTACGGAATACTCGTTGCACGAGTCCGACTTATCCGGATTTTTTTAATTATTTGCGGCTTGAGTTACTAGTCATTGAACCAATTTTTTTTTTTTTTAAGTATGTTTACGTAGGTACGCGACGCGCAGATTTTATTTTTATTAAAAATTATTATCAACAGTCACTAGAAAAACCCTGCTGTGTGGTCACCTCTATCTTAGTATTTCTTCCCAGCTATTTGATTATTATTTAAAATAAAACGGTACATTTCTTGATACTGCTTAGTAAAGTAATCGTTAGTAAAAAAAAATTACTAAAGGATAGACTGTAGCATTCGTCTATTTAACCTCCGAATGCTACGTAAATTGATTTTTCTTATGATTAACGTTTCAATTGAGGGACCACCTTAATTCGATTGTATCTTTTGAATGGCTTCTTTTACAAACTAAAGGTTGAATATACAATCATTCAAGTACTTTTACTAACGCTAGACCCATATGTAAATTTCAAATTCCATTGTGATCTCCACTCAAGGTGAACATATGGTGATCGATTGAGGGACCACCTTCCGCTTGCTAGTTCTTTTTATTCCTTGAACAGGAAGGGTTGCTATTCAAATAAATTAGTTTTACAAATCTTTTACTAAGAGTAGTAATTTATAGCAGTTGCAAATTTTCACTAGGTTTTGAGATAGGGATGCCTGTCAGTCACGACTGAGGGACCACCTTTAATCGATTGTAACTTTTGAGTGGCTACTTTTACAAATTAAAGGCTGAATTTACAATTGTTTGAGAACTTTTACTAAAGGCTGACGCATTCAAAAGCTAAAAATTCAAATGTGGTCCCTCAATGGGAACGCAAGTTATTCTACTGAGGACTGATAAACTGAAAACTTATAGATTAGGTCATTTACACATTCGACATTAAGTGCCACCTACTACGCCCAAAAGCCAGTTTAAGCCGCTCGTTAGTAAACGCGCTCGTTTCGTAGGTGGGCTTGTCATTAGTGGCCTTCCTCCACTCGCTTGTCTTGAGAAGGTGGCTCGCGCTACGCTTGTGGCGTAAGTGACCTCGCTCGTTTTAAAAGTGCTTGTACTGTTGCACTCGCTTGTCTTGTAGGCAGGGGTCGCTTTGCTCGCTCATTGCTTCGATAAGCGCGATTTGCTTAGTCGTGTCGTCACGGCATGTAGGCACGGGTCGCTCACTCGTTACGAAACTGTGCTCGCTGGACTGAATTCACCCCATAGTTACAGCTTAGCTTGATGTGATTGTAACCACCTCTTATTAGTAGGTATAGTGCAGGTTTGGCGTGATAGTGCTGGCATAGTGCTAGCACCGAATAGAGAGTTAGGGGAGTTACCACTAGGTTAGGTTAGGTTACAGCTATCACCAAACGTAAACTTCATAGTCCAAAAAATATAATTAAAATATTATTGATAACATAAACCTTCCGAAGTAAATTAATTAAATGTTGTTGAAAACCGCATCAAAATCCATTGCGTAATTTAAAAGACCAATGCGGTCACACACAGGCTCGAAAAGCGCTGTAAATTAAAAAAAAAAAAGACGGGTTGCACTCCGGGAGTGCCGGCAGAAGTGAAAACTTGAATATTAACGTTGAAATAAATCAATTATTAATTTAATTAATATAACTCATTTTTTTTTTCACTATTTCTGCGTCACTATTTTCATTAGGTAATAGATGCACTTTGTTCAATTTCCATATTTTATATACACGAATTTTACTCCATCCATCCATCCATCCATCCATCCATCCATCCATCCATCCATCCATCCATCCATCCATCCATCCATCCATCCATCCATCCATCCATCCATCCATCCATCCATCCATCCATCCATCCATCCATCCATCCATCCATCCATCCATCCATCCATCCATCCATCCATCCATCCATCCATCCATCCATCCATCCATCCATCCATCCATCCATCCATCCATCCATCCATCCATCCATCCATCCATCCATCCATCCATCCATCCATCCATCCATCCATCCATCCATCCATCCATCCATCCATCCATCCATCCATCCATCCATCCATCCATCCATCCATCCATCCATCCATCCATCCATCCATCCATCCATCCATCCATCCATCCATCCATCCATCCATCCATCCATCCATCCATCCATCCATCCATCCATCCATCCATCCATCCATCCATCCATCCATCCATCCATCCATCCATCCATCCATCCATCCATCCATCCATCCATCCATCCATCCATCCATCCATCCATCCATCCATCCATCCATCCATCCATCCATCCATCCATCCATCCATCCATCCATCCATCCATCCATCCATCCATCCATCCATCCATCCATCCATCCATCCATCCATCCATCCATCCATCCATCCATCCATCCATCCATCCATCCATCCATCCATCCATCCATCCATCCATCCATCCATCCATCCATCCATCCATCCATCCATCCATCCATCCATCCATCCATCCATCCATCCATCCATCCATCCATCCATCCATCCATCCATCCATCCATCCATCCATCCATCCATCCATCCATCCATCCATCCATCCATCCATCCATCCATCCATCCATCCATCCATCCATCCATCCATCCATCCATCCATCCATCCATCCATCCATCCATCCATCCATCCATCCATCCATCCATCCATCCATCCATCCATCCATCCATCCATCCATCCATCCATCCATCCATCCATCCATCCATCCATCCATCCATCCATCCATCCATCCATCCATCCATCCATCCATCCATCCATCCATCCATCCATCCATCCATCCATCCATCCATCCATCCATCCATCCATCCATCCATCCATCCATCCATCCATCCATCCATCCATCCATCCATCCATCCATCCATCCATCCATCCATCCATCCATCCATCCATCCATCCATCCATCCATCCATCCATCCATCCATCCATCCATCCATCCATCCATCCATCCATCCATCCATCCATCCATCCATCCATCCATCCATCCATCCATCCATCCATCCATCCATCCATCCATCCATCCATCCATCCATCCATCCATCCATCCATCCATCCATCCATCCATCCATCCATCCATCCATCCATCCATCCATCCATCCATCCATCCATCCATCCATCCATCCATCCATCCATCCATCCATCCATCCATCCATCCATCCATCCATCCATCCATCCATCCATCCATCCATCCATCCATCCATCCATCCATCCATCCATCCATCCATCCATCCATCCATCCATCCATCCATCCATCCATCCATCCATCCATCCATCCATCCATCCATCCATCCATCCATCCATCCATCCATCCATCCATCCATCCATCCATCCATCCATCCATCCATCCATCCATCCATCCATCCATCCATCCATCCATCCATCCATCCATCCATCCATCCATCCATCCATCCATTGTCGTGTGTCACTAAACTTGGTTCACTTCGGTTGGCGCCGCCGTAGAAAGAGAGGGGGGGGGGGGAATCTCTTCTGACGGTCACGTGTCCTGACGCGATGTCCTGACGCGAGTTTAACATTTTTTCCCCATTACAAAAAGTATGCAACGCCGCTAAAGAAGTTTTTACTTCAAAAAAGATTGAACATTACAAATTTATTACAAACTAGCTTCTGCCCGCGACTTCGTTCGCGTGAAATTTCTTATTCCCTCGACCCATCTCGTCGTATTGCAATCACTTGCCCGCGTCACCTGCTCTATCACTTCGTTTCCCCATAGCGCTTTTGCTCGGCTCCTAAGGGTCATAGCGTGACGTTAAATAGCCTATAGCCTTGCTCAAGAATTGGGCTATCAAATGCAAGAAGAATTTTTCAAATCCGACTAGCAGTTCTAGAGATTACCCCATACATACAAACTTACAAACAAATTTTATCTCTTTATAATATTAGTATAGATATAGATATTTTTAGTCTACATAAAACCTTTATTAAATTCGAAATATTATTTTCTTATCGTGATGTTCTGCACTGTGGTGTAGGCTAGTAAAAACGGAACAATTGAAACGCCTGCAACCTACCTACATCGCTCAAAACTCCACTGTTCGTTGTGTAAAACTACCTATGTCTGATTCATTTTGTGACGCCAAAACTATTAATCCTAAGTATTATTAAAATATTTGATTAGAGAAGTATGTAACTCAGTTCGGCATTATTTTATTTTAAACTACGCTTAATGGCACATGATATAGATTAAACCTATTTACGATTTCTCTTTAAGTGAATTTTTAAGTAGTTTTTTGGAATTGTTTTAGGGTTCTAGGTGTAATCTGGAATAATAATGTGTCCAATGAAGCTAGGCCCTGCTGATTGAATAGGATCGCTGTAACTGTATGTTACGTCTGACGGATACGTAGTCTCTAATCTGCTTTGAGATCTTTCTGTGAGGGGGCCAATAGGTAAACTCCTGTGTTGACACATTTAAAGTAATAAAACTTCGTCCGTTCACAATAAAAAAGATGTACGAGTACCTTTTCGACTGATTCACTATCTTGCTGGCTGCCTAATATTTTGACCACGGCATTACCTTTTTCTCATACTGTTCCTGCAGATACTAACGAAGAAGAACGCGTATCACAACCGATATTCGATTGTTTCAGAAAATGCTGAACTTGATCTCTGACCGCCTGGAGCGCCGCTTATGCGATGACGTGCTGGAAGTAGCCTGGTCCACCATGTGGAACGTCACTGATGAAACTCCACAGAATTGCCAGCGCTTCCTGGAGAACCGCGGCATGGAATTTTTCCTGGCCTGCCTAAAGGTAGTATTTTGGTCTTAATTAATTTGTTTATCGATGTCACAGACTGACAAACAAACAAAAAAAAATACTTTCAAATAACTACGTAAAGTCATCGAAAAAAATATATATTTCAGGTATTCCCTGACAAGGAGGAGCTGCTGCGCAACATGATGGGCCTCCTGGGTAACGTGGCCGAGGTAGCACTGCTACGCCCACAACTGATGAACTCGCTATTTCTGACAGTCTTCTTCGAGCTGCTTGACTCGTCCAGCGACGGCATCGAGGTCAGGATCATGACTATATATTATTTTCTCTTCACAGTATTTTAGCAACAGCCCGCAGAGGGAGATATGAGCTTTGCGTTTGGTTATAAACCCTTGTACGGGATTGCTACATACGGCTTCCTGCCTTTTAGCTGATTTTCAGCTCAAGTCTTCCTCTGCGGACTGTTAAGTTCTGTTTAGAGCAGCGTTCAAGAAAACAGACAACACTGCGGTTACCGCGCTGAAAAAATGTATTGTCGGCGAGAATCTTCAAAATAACGTGCGCATCGCCTGCTGCGATTTCCGTGGACTGGAAAATGTAGGTCTTACTGGCGGCTTTTAAGTGCTACTTCTTCGCCGCAGCACGAAACTGAGAAACCTATATCGCCTTAGTAGACGATAAAAACGTATAAAATAGTTTTTTTTTATACGTTTTTAACACAGCTTCGACTGATTTTTAATATTAATAAAGTTAAATAAATAACAGAAGCGCGATTTTTCGAACGATTTTTAATGATATTATAGGTTTAATAAAACGTCGTTATAAGTTCTACCCTAATTAAAGTGTGAGACGCAAATAGAAAAAAATATACCCACGGATCAAGTTAGCTCGGGAATTAAGGAAACCACGATAGGGCGAGGTTTAATATGAACCTGAATGACATGAGCGAGCGAAGCGAGCCAACAAAAGAGTAGGTATTTGTTCAAACACTACGCTTGTTCCATTCCAGATGAGACCGTGATGACGTGACCGTGAGATGTTCCTTTTTGTTAGTATCTTTTAAAAATATGAACAAAAAATAGAGCTGAAACCTTTAACCGATTGTAAATAATGCTGGCTATGTGAATAAGCGTAATTAAAAACGTATTTCAAATGATAAGATAACAAGCAATTATATTCGATTCTTGTTTCAATCGACCACCAATAGGTTAATTAGCCAATTCAAAGAAAATAGCAATTTTAATTGAATTCTTCGTGTTAAATTCTGCTGGTCTATACTACAAGCCAAATTTGTAGTATGACTGGTTAAACTAAGGAAATTATTGAGGACATGATTAAATTGCACATTATTGTGACAAAATTTGCAAAATGTGAAAATAGTATGGCAGGTACTGCAACAGGCTAACTAACAATAAGGCAGAGAAGTAAAAACCAGTTTCCCTTCATACTTCACACTGGGCTTTGGCTAGGTCAAAACGCCAGTATCCCAATTGATGTATGTATCTTATTGAATAACTAGCCTTTGATTATTTTTTGGACCCTTCTCCGGCGCGCACACAACAACTTACCAAAGTTTCATCACATTAGGTCGAGCCATTTTCGAGTTTTGCGAGACCAGCAATTTATTTTCTCATTTCACAAGTCAGCCTCATTTCATCTGGTTACGAATACGCGTTTGTGATACGATATAGGTAATGGGGTTAAAATAATGAGCTAAAACATCCTCTGAAAAGTTTTCTACTATTTTCTTGGCTAGCATTGCTAGCATATCAAGGAGGTTTCACGAAGCTCTTCCACTAGGACGGACGGGTGACGACTGTATGCTACATGCCGAGAAGTACGTGCTTCGTCGCTAACGACACTCAAGGTAAGCCCTAGAAATCTGGAGGCTCCTCGCCCACATGTATGGGAGTGGCGAGAGGAGGCCGCCGGGCCGTAATTCCGCTGCCGCGAGAAATCGCGGCACAGTGGACAGAGCTCCGGCGGGATCTCATGGCGACATGGGGAGTGCGGCTGTCGCAACCCACAACTGTGCTGCCGTGCTGGGCACGCCACAATTGCGGCGATAAGTCCCCTTTTTGAGTAGTGGCTGGAGAGGCGCCACGGCGTCCTCACCTTCCGCCTAACGCAGGTTCTCACCGGACACGGCTGCTTCGGGAGGTTCCGCGAAGCAGTAATGCTCGCGAAGGAGGAGGCGGAGCGCGTGAGGGAGAGACAAATTTTGCGCTCTCGCGCCCCTAGTCGCGGCAGAAACAATTGTCTATTGAAGATTCTCTAATGCAAAAGAAACAAAGGGACACCAATCGCAAAATTATCGCAAAAAATCTACTCCCGAGTAAGCAAAATAATAGCATTACAAGACTTACCATGAATCTTCGTTAAAGGCGTAGGATTTCTGTACACGTAGCAGATTTTATGTCATTTGAAGAAGCTACACGCAACTTGAGCACTTCTCACGCTTTTATTCGATTATTTACACTTTGAATAAGGTCATAATGACACTAAGCTACCTACTTAAGGCGACACCATTGATAACATTATAATCAGCTTTATTCAAGTTATTAAAACCGAAATAAACAAGAAGTTAGGCGCTAAAAGGTTGAGTAGTTATAACAAGCAACATTGATTACCTTTCAACAAGTTTTGCTAAAAGTCTTATAAGCAACCAGGAATACTAGATCGCTCGAGCGAAGGCGACGTCTCGAATGAAGAATCTGGATACATTAAAATATATGAAACCCTGGTGGAAACCTAGATTAAAATACTTACAACAAATTGATACATCAGCATAACTATCACAACCTTTCGATACGCTTCCGTACCGAATCGAACATCAATCAATCTTATCAAAAGAGTCCTCTAAAGGCTGTTCACAAATCCGAAAATGTTGTCCGTCCAAATCAAATAGACGACCGCCATTCTTCCGACAGCTTTTTGCTGTCGGGGGCAATGCAAATGAGTATTTGAAAATGTGTAATTTTCTATTAGACAACGTTTCGAATGATTCTGTATAGCTAGGTAGGTAGTTCGCAAATATCTGAGCGCTCCACCGGCCAGCGTTCTGAGTGACCCGGCCAGTATAGCTCAGTGCAATCGGTCCTATGATATTGATGGGCAATCCATCCGATTTAATCCCGGCACTTTTGATAAACGCCCGATAGACACCCGTAAACACCCAGAAAATTGGGTGTTTATCGGGTGATTACCAAAAGCACCGGGTTTAAACCCGGTGGACTGCCCATCTATATATGTACAGACTCCCCCCTTAGAAATCGCCTCATGGGCGAAAAGATAGCAAAATTACTTTTTCTGAAATATAATGAGCCTCTTTTGAACTTTTGACTACTAGATACAATTGATAAATGTATAAGGATAACATTGGTTTACTGTTCCTATTGTAAGTAATAAAATTGATGATTTAAGTTGATTGAAGTTTTTTTTTAATGTTATTCCTACACATCCGCATTCGCACATTAGCATTCCGAAGATTTGCATTCGAGAATGTGCAAAATATGACATTCGTAACATCCCTGTTACTCACCAGTCGGGTTCTTTTGTACAATTAACTTGACTTTAATAGGTATTTGGTAGGTAATGTAAATATGAGTTAGTTGAAAAAATCTTTCATTTTTATAATTATAACGGCGAACGCAGCTTCGGTCATCGCTGCGAATTCGTCGATGTCAGCAGATGCGTGACCCACTCATCGAGGGCAGGTGGCTCGGCGTGAAAAACGAGGTGGGCACCAATAAGTGTTGTACGTAAATCTCCTATCAGCCATCATTATTTTTCTTTTGCTTATTAATTTCTATGTCTTACGTTTACCAAGTAAGTGTGTCAAAACAGCAAATTTAAATTATTGTTTATTTTTGATGCTGCGTGTTTGAATATCCACAACTTGAACGATTCTTAATTTATTTGTATTTTATATTTTAATTTAGTCTGTTGCAGTCAAATTGACGTTTTTTGAAAGTCTGCCTGCACTTCAATAACTTGGTCGAGCTGTTTTTAAGTGTCGTTTCTTCTATAGATATTATTGTGGTAACAATGTGTCTATAAGACGTTTACCATGTTGTATTTTTTTTAATGTTTATTTTGTTATCGCTTCTCATAATTGCGTCATTGAAAAATTCACCAACACAACCCTTCCTTAGGTTAAATGTTTTTCTTTTACCTCCTGTTTAATGTTTAAGACTTATGTAGCCGTATCTTGAAGTCGATTACATTGTCTAGATATAAGTTAGTAAAAACAGTCCGAGCGAAACTCGAGGGCCTTCCCCTCAGACTGTTTACCCATCAGACAAACGGAAGGGGACAGTGCTTATTAAAGTTAATTTATGGAAGGATAAAGACATAGTCCGGTGTAATTACCCTGGATACGAATAACAAAGGATCAAGCAGTACCTTTGTTCTTCGTCTTCTCGACTTCGGTCTTGTCGATGGATAAGGTCTACAACGGAAATGGGCGCTCCCGAAGATGCTTATTCACTCTGATTTGGACGGGTTACGGATTTCTGCGGCATCCAATTGGCTTTAAAAACAAAACCAAATTAACTAATTGTGTTTCGCTTCAAAGTAGGTCCGTCGACGCGCATCCTCGTAGGGTCAATCGTAAATTACACAGTTACTGATCCTTACAGCGGTTTTTATTGGCTTTAAAAACAAAACCAAAATTTAACAAAAAATTACCATCTCTATCAAATTATTACGAGATTTCATTTAAAATTGCAAAGTTTGTGACGTCATGCCAAGGGATTCATACAAATTTGACCAAAACGATTTGTAGATGGCTCCTAATTTGACAGGCAATAAACAATTAACACATAAGGTTAGCCATAAACAGCAGTAGATAATACGTAGGGATAAGTGGAATAAGGGAAGCCTTTGCCTTGCAGTGTGACAAAAAATACTACTTAATAATTAATGAACATGTTTTTTAAACACAGGCTACTTTAAAATTGATATCAGGATAGAATAGAATAGAAAACTCTTTATTATGTTCACCATATAAATTACAGACATGAATATAGAAATTTTACAAAAATAAATACTTCATCAATGAAATACTTTGTAAATATCAATGAAAAATAACGAGAGCTTTATTTTGGTAATGTTCAAATTTAAATTCATTTATTTGTCTTTCACAGGTGGAAAGTTATTTTCATAATTATATGTATAAAGAATAATAAAAAAAAAGTTCTAAAATTAACATTCGACATAACGTGAACGTAATGCCTCACGATGACGTAATAATGAATCGGAATATCGGTTATCTTTGGTGCATGGTGAAAACTAAACGCAAGCATTGACCCCACAGGTGAGCTATAACGCTGCTGGAGTATTGGCCCACATGGCGTCTGATGGCCCAGAAGCCTGGACCGCGTCTGATCCAGCCCGCGATCAGGTTCTGCAACGTGTGGCAGCTGCCGTGGAACGTTGGGACTTGCGCGCGGAGCGCAACATTAACTATCGCTCCTTCGAGCCGATTCTGAGCCTGCTGAATGCTCACCACACTCCGCAGTGCCAGCACTGGGCAGTGTGGGCTCTGGCCAACTTGACTTCGGTCTACCGTGAGTATTTTAGTGTTCCCATTTTTTGTGTTTTCCTAATTGTATCTAGGCGTAGGAAACTGACAGGTGCTAGCTGTCACCTATTTTCAAATAATTATTGTTTTTTAGACTACACCTTTTTGTAAACAAAGCCTACTACGGGAGTTTAACGACCAATCAAAAGCCACATTCAAAACTCAGTTGGTGGACTTTGCTTATATGCGTCCCGGGCCTGGCTGTCATTTTTAGATCTTTAACAGTCGTTACGGGTAGTCAGAAGATCGAAAGTCTGACAACCAGGCTAACCAAGAGGTATCGTGTTACCTAGTAACTGGATTCTGTAGGTCGGGTAGGCAGTCGATTCATGCAAAATACTGATATCCAGCTGCATCCGGTTAGAATGTAAGCCGTCCCCAAGGTCCCCAACATAGTTGAAAAAAGGAAACATTGTCAAGATGACATGGGACAGCTGATTAAATTCAACAAAATTAATAGGCTATTTGGAACCCTTACTTAAAGGAAGTAATAATAGGAAATCAGAGTAAATTCTTCTTGTATAAAAGCGAATGGTTGTCATTTCCAGCGGACAAGTACTGCACGCTGGTGGAGGCCGAGGGTGGGCTGCGTTTGTTAAACGACTTGTTGATCCACCCGCGCCCCTATAAAGAAATCAAGAAGCTGGCGAAGATCGTGATCGCCAACTGTGCCAACTTCGCCGCCCGCGATTCCAGCAGCCCGCCGGTTTCCCCCGCTCCGGACAATTAACTAATAGAGTTCTTCGGGGATATCATTCCTCTTCTGCGTGAATAGCGCCTGTGGTGCGTCATCGCGATGTACTGCACGCTCGCGGTCATCATTATAGGAGACGTCTGGTTCTGGGTTGTCGTCTACTACGCTCATAGTCATCGGTGAAGTGTTGCCAACAACAGTTCTGAAACCGTTACACGCATGGACTTTCAGAAGCCAAAAAACTATGAAATGTTTATTTTTAGATGTTACTAAAGAATCACTGTGTTAGTACAATAAGCAAATTATCGTATCCCTTAACTATAAGCGAAATTTTTACGTATTAGATTCCATCTAATACGATTTCTATCAGGATAGAATTATGATTGTCGAGCTTAAAATGCCTCGTTGTCCAATTTGGATACATTGTAAAAACTCGAACGGTGACTATACCATTGTTCGTGACCCTTGATCCCCCTTTAGATCGTTACGTCTAAGCTATTTAAATATTATTAGAATAGATTGTTATTAATCATTATTAAGGAAATTTGTTTGCTTACTGAATAAATTTATGGTTTGTGCTTTGTAAAAATATGGTCTGTATTGTATAATATAATTCTAACTTGTAGAATCATAAATTATGTATTCATTTATTTATATTCATTTGCCTATTGCTAGAGCTATTACCTAATGTATTATAGATATCAGATGTAGTTATTCTTCTTGTATAATATGTCATTGAAAATATTATAATGCATGTTAAGCTTTTAAGAACAGCATAATTATATTCGATTTAGGATTTAATTAGTGATACCGTGTTGATGTTAAGCTCCTTAAGATTTAATTATTGATAGCTTGTTCATGTTTAGCTCCTTAGGAACGGCATGAATTGGAGATAGGATTTAATGAGCGATAGCATATTTCTGAATATCTCGTTCTAAAACTTTTATATTGGTATTGGAAAAAAAAGTCTTTGATACAAAAATTAGGGATGTTACACATTTGGTGCGTATCTTCGATTGAGACTATTTTTGTTTGTGACGTAGGACGATATATTTATTTTTTGAAAATAAAATTTATAAAAAGATTCTATCTCTCTTGTAAATAAATAAGCCATAAGGCTAATTCTCATTTGGAAAAAATAAATGTTCAGAGTCAATAGCATATTTGACTTTTGACGCGAAATGCATCGGCGTATGTGATCGTTACGACCATAATGTTGTGCATGCGCTTTACAGTGCGTAGCGGCAGCTCTTCAACTCGTTAAAAATATTTTAAATAATTTGTTGGGTTATACACCAAGAACTCAGCCCTTTTCAAGCTTCATTTCGCTATGAATAGTACAGATATTGATCATTATGTTGATTGCAAAACTTTGTTAAATTTAAAGTTACTTCAAATACTATTTAACACGACACGTGTGTTGTTTTTCTTAGTTAATTGTGCAGCTATTATTAAAATATACCCGCGTTAAAACAACACAAATCTTATGCTTTAATATTATGATAAGTTGTCTTTTATACGCCAACTGTTATCATTCATGTTTCAATAGTTTAATATTCTGTGTGAATAATTAATCCATATAAAATTATAAAATCACAGCAAGCATTCAATTGGCAGTCCAGGGGCCGTATTATGAAGCATTAACCTTTTAACCGCCCGACTTCATATCAGTTATCGTGCCCCCAGCTCCGGACAAAAAAAAAACGAAAAATAAATACCGATGAAACGAGCTACAGTGATGATGTAATAATAATACAGATTAAACGAGCTGTGTTATTTGGTCGTATATATACGACTCTGGCGGAATGGACACGAAAATATTTGTCGGATTAATCCGACTTAGCGGGTAAAAGGTTAATGCCACCTTGATTCTAGTCCGAAAAGGGATGGTGCTATTGGTGATGGATAGCTACGTCTCTCTGTAGCACTGGAATCATGATGGCATCAAAACGTCATAATACGGCACCAGTGCAAGCGATTATTTGAAAAAAAAAATTACAGAGGCTTTGTTCACAGCTTACAGACTGACATATAATAGGTTATGTTTTGGTAAGTGCTTTTTCTTCAATTAAAAAAAATTTAAAATCATGATGAAGGTCCGGTCCGTCCTGTTTCCGTTGCCAGAATAATAATACATGACTACTAACTAACAACTTATAATACTAGTCATATCTACTAATCATAAATGAAAATTATGCTCATCTGAACACACAGGTCTTAACACTAATAAAAAGCAAAGTCTTATGTCCTGCAAAATGTATTTGGAGAAATATTTTTGGACACATTTTTATTTATTTCGGTTATGTATAAAGTTGTTATTCTCTTATAACATTAAGTAGTGATGCTACTCTTACTTGGCTCACTAAGATTTATTGTTATATATTTATTGTTGTGTTGCCTAACGCAAATAACACTATCAAATCATTTAACTCGACAAATATCATGTGCATGATTGGAAAGAATAACGTTTGAACATAAAACGGAGTTGCAATTAAGGAGCTACGTTAATACATTTAAATTCATTATAAATAGTTATTCATCCTGAATTAATTCGTTAATATATGTAATAGATTTCATTACGTTGTATTTCATAACTGTACAGTAATTATAATTATTGTATATTTAAATACAATGGCTGGTCTTGTGAAGCACTGCAGCTCCACAACACAACCTGAATAAATTAATATGTATTTAGTACATTGACCCAAAAGTAGAATTAAGACATTACATTTAAGAAAAACAATGAATAATAATCCCAGAACCAGTGCACGCCACTGGAAAAAATGAAATATAAACCATGAATAATGACGATAAAATGATTAAATAATAACGTTACTGATAATTAAATCATAACGTTAAAACTGGAACGAAAAAATGGAACTCGAATCACTTTGAAAATCGTTGATGGAAGGTGTAAATAAATTCGAATATTAGGAGAGATTGTCTGAGGAAGATCAACAGAGATTAGGCTCAACAGAAAACTGTCGAGGCAAAAGATTCACAGTTAGAGCTGTTTGAAATTGTTAAACATCATAATATAACCGCTGTGTTATGCCGTTTAGCCACCACGCGGAAACGTATGTCCAAGAATTCGCCCTAGGCCTAGTTGGATAAATGGAATTTATAGGCTTAGGCCGCAAATTCGGAGGGGCTTTTCTTGCAGCGTGCAGCTGGGCGTTTAATCGAACTGCCCATGTAACGCCCCGCTCCACGCTGCAGAAAACGCCCCTCCGAATTTGCGGCCTTGGGGTGGATTCTCGGACATGCTTTTCCGCGAATTCAACTTAAGGTGGATTTTTTTGGGGTAGTCAAATGGAATAACCGTGGCCGTTGACCGTATCGATGTTATTTAATGTGTTATTTTTGTGTGCTAATTGTTTAGAATATACTGAGTTAACTCTGTTTATGTAGCTTTAGAAATAACACTTTTCAATAGTACATTACTCATTCAAGTTTTATAGGTGTCTATATTGTATGGATTGACAGTACAGTGCATCAGGAACACACACGCGCGCTTGGTTTTGCTGCAAACATGGTTCTCATTATGAGATAAGGTATCGAGTGCTGACTTGTCATAGATCGGCCTCATTGTCCTGAGAGGTTTTGTTAAGTTTACTGTGACATTTATTGTCTTTTGCGGTATTGACTCTGAATTCGAGGAATCACGACAGTGTGTGTTTAGTTTATGTAAGGGCAATTTATAATAGATTTTTAATATTCAATCTGATGACTAGAATTGTTAAGATTATTGTCACGAGACACCTTAGGGTCTCATTGCACTATGCTGTTTGGAGGTATGGAATATATACAGGAACAGTATACGTGACATGAACATTAAGGAATTGTATTGGGAATCTAGTCGGCCTGTATATGTAAAGAGCACTTGATAAACCTAAACAGCATTGAATATGTAGTAAATTCTAAATCACTCATTTTTCAAATCAATAGTATTACCTACATGTAAATCTATGTTGTGTACATATCGGTATTATAATCTAAACCGATCAATAGGTGTTAAATGTGTAAAGGTCGTTGCACACTGGCTCGGCAACGGATCAGTACCGCCTCAACTCATCGACTCGCCTCACCCAGCCCGTCCACCGAACGCAGTCGCGTAACTGGGCTGGCTCAGCACCTCCGCGGCGACGGGTGGGTGACTGCTTGTAAAGAGCGTGCGGGATACCGTCACCTTTACAAATCAACTGATACTTTGATAATGGCAACGATTAAGCTTAGTGACCTCCCGGCGTACGAGCTGTAACTGCGGGTTGACCACCAACCGCATGCGCTTCAATAGCTTGTCGCGATGCCGTTACTATGCTGATAACTGTACGTTGCTGTGTAGACTTGAAGCTATGCCGATCCGGAGCCGAGCTGATGCGGCGATCTTATTTAAAAATTTATCTTTGTGATGTTCACACATGATTGTCTCCTAGTATTTTTACGATTTGGGTTCCTAGTGGTCTAACTTAATTCATTGAGACTACCGTTTTGTTGTTCATTATGTTGACTAAGTCTAGCAACACATCAGCCGAATTTACTGGGAAGTGACAAAACTTTTATATTACCTACAAGGAAGTACTAGGTAATATAAAAGTATTGAGACCTAGTAACTAGGTCTTCGCCCGTATGGATTTCGTACTTCCTCCACCAGTAACGTCCGTAGGTACGTTTAAACGTAGTTATGGATAATTAATGATTATGAAACGAAATTCCGTCTTTTAACCCCTAGGGGTCCCTAAGGGGTACAATTACCAAAAATCCTTAGTGGATACCTGATGAGGACCTATTGTCCAAATTTCGAATTTCTAGCCTAAGCAGTTTGGACTGGGCAATGATGTCTCAGTGGGGACACTTGCTTTTAGTTTAGTTAACCTTTTAACTAAACAGCGGCCGTTCAACTAACGCGAACGACTTGAATGAAATTCAATTATTATAGTTTAGGTTGGAACTGTAAGCAAACATGCGAGCCGAATTGGTCGCAGTAACTAAGCCAGGGCACCCCGACCAAATGGGTTCGGTTATATTAGAACTGTGATCAACCACGTGCGAGCCGAGGGAGCGAAGCGAGGCGAGCACTACTTCCAAAGGCCAGGCGGTTAACTAACCAGTTGGTTACGACATATGGGCGACGACGTCAAGCTGAAATAACTTCACATAATTTTAATGAAAATATAGCAGGGGAAATATCCGTCGCTTAATTTTCGGCAGATGTGTAGCTACGCTAAGGGCTTTGTACTGCTAACTGTTCAGCTATCGAAAAATATGCCATTTTCCGAAATAATGTATAAGTACCTATTAATAAATGTAATTCTATTCAGGACATGAATACGTTCTATGTATCGAACTGTTTTGGCTAGTTTGGAATAAAACAACTTTGGCATAGGTATTGGATTAGTTTGACGTAATTAGCTGAATGATTTTAAGATTGTTAGATCATTCTGGCAGAACTTTAGATTATGTTGATAATGCATGTATGCATACATCTATTAATTTTATTCTAGAAATCTAACCTGTTTTATTGATTTGTCGTTTTAGAGATTTTTTGATGTTATCAAATAAATAAATATCTGAATGTCATTGCGCGTTGATTATTTGTGTTGTATACCTTACACCTCACTATAAACTTTTACGAAGTATACCAACGCTTAGTGCGGAGCACACGATGCGTTGCGGCGCCGGAGCGGTGTCGCTGCGTCGTCTTGCATGTCACACGATGTGCTGCGGCGCCGCACCGGACTTGCAACCGCCGAGACGAGGCGGGAGGGGTGAATGCTTTGCAACGTAACGGCACCGCTCTGTTTTTTTATGCGTCACATGATCAATTTTTATTAATAGACTGTCCAACGCTGCTGGAGCGCCGGCGGCGCCGCAGCGACATAACGTTGCGGCGCCGCACCGCTCGTCTGCCCGCCGATACGGCGAACGAAACCTATGCGGTGCGGCACCGCAACGTATCGTGTGCTCCGGCACTTACTCTACCAATAAGTTTTGACAGTTCAGTTGTACAGTCACGTCTATAAACGTCTATAAGTTTGTATACACTTGGCTTTATTCAAAGGCGATTTTCTCCTTTATTTTTGAATGAAATTTTGTTATTACGAAAATAGTATTTTCGAACCCATAGGTTTATGTTAAGTGTCGTATTTCAACGTTGCATTCGTTATTTCACGAAAAAATCGCAATTGAAAATTGCCAAGTGTTGACATATTGGTGCTCGTGACTGTACACATTTGTTATAGGTAGTGGGAGTTTTTCTTTTATGAGAACTTACACAACTGTTATTCAGTCTCTTGAGTTATAATGTTCTGTGTATTCAGTCCTCAACCCTTGTATAGTGAGCACGTAACCTTAGTAACCGGAGATCTGGCGGGCAATTTTACTAATTTTGAGGAACTTTTGCATCTAAATCTGTCTCAATGAAGGACTATTTGCATTATTTAGATGTTTTTAATGAAATGGACCATGAAAAACCACCAAGAAGAAATTTTACAATAATCGTTTCGATCCTTTTACTTTACAAGACAAAAACTTACTGAATGAAATGTAGATTCAGTAAGTACTTACGGAAAATAGTTAAGGTATAATTCCGATCTCGGCAGCACGCAGCAGTGCTGCCGCGGCAGTGCGGTCGCAGCACTACTGGTCCTCATACATTTTCTATGGGTTCATATGAGATTACATTCCGAGCACGGCAGCAATGCTGCGCGACATTCCTATAGAGAATATATGGGGACCAGCAGTGCTGCGGCAGCACTGCTGCGTGCTGCCGAGATCGGAATCATACCTTTAGATAGAAGTGATAACACTTCTGACTGCTGCTCGTGGTGGCGGGCTGGATGTAGCACTTCAAGTTTGTACTGTTCTCAGGACATGCGCTAGGTGCCTAAGCAAGAAGTTCAAGATGACAGCAGCAGACATTCATGGACTTAACCAGCAGTCCATTAAGAATGTATGCAGAAGAGCGGCTCTCGCTTTGGCAAATAAAACGGCACAATGATACATAGTAGCACTCGCTGTATTGGACAATATTGCCGTACTTAAACATGAATAAAGACATTGATTTTCTTGAACCCGTCATATCAGATAATAATTTTAGACAGCAATTACCTGGGGAAGGTACCTATTGATGGCGAATCTGGTCAAGAATCAAGAAGACTGTTTATAGAAACACAGTTTTAGCATAGAAAATATTAGTTTGTGACGGGGAGAATGGAGAGGATGTGATATCAGAATAAAGACGCTTAGGGTAGGGGAATCTCAGAGCGGCCTCAGAATAACTTATATTGTCCTGATACATAACAATTTTAATGGATTTTTGGCGAGCATGTTCCGGGCATTTACTTACCATCAGTCGCCTTGTGGATTCCTCGGCACAAGATGCAAGCCGAGAGATCGTCAGTAACCAAGCAACTATCACCGGAGTGTTCTTGATCACATTTATAGCCCCGAGGCTTCGAACGGCATTGAGTACGGATGTGTCCAAAGCGGCAGCAATTTCTGCATTGAATTGTTGGCAATTGGTATGTACTTACAGGGAGTGACGTTTCATAACAAAAAACTCTTTCGGGAATGGATTGACCAGTAGTGGTTAAAACTACTGTAGTGGAAGGGATCCAAGTAACAGAATCTTCTTTTCTAGATTTGACATTTAAACGACGGGCCCTGATTATTTCTCCGCAGTTGGGGGGAGTTCGGATTCCTTCTACCAATTCTTCTAAAGTCCAATCTGTTGGAATATCACGAACCACTCCCATCCGAGACACATGAAATTTAGGGATGTCTGCAGCAAATTTGTAGTTAATCAAAAAATCATGATTTATAAAAGCATTGGCAGCAGCCGCTGAAGTGAACTCTAAACAGGCTCTGTTTCTTCCCAGTGCTCTTAAACTACCATCTACTATGTGCGGAATTTTGTTTTGATGGATGAGTTGCGCAAACTTTAATATCCTTATTGAATGCCCGGCAGACAAATCCGGTTCTGACCGCGTAACGTGCACAATAAAAGGACCCTTGTCACTTGTACAGACGCCAGCTCATCAACCTACCCGAAACTGTAAAATTTTCCCAATCAACTTTGAACCTTATTTTATACTGATAAAGTTGAAAATCTATTAAAGAAATTTGATGTGCTGGCGTCTGTACTATAAAGGATTTTAGAGTCAGATTCGAAACCAGTTTTAGAGTATACTGACTGATAAGAATCCGATGGAGGGGTACTTTTTTTAAGATCCGATTTAAGCGGTTCAGTATGCTGTCGTTTTCGAGACTGTAAGGACTCATTCAAGGGATTAGCACCTCCCCCATCAGGAGGATCATCGTCTCCCACTTCCCTCATTTTAAATGAGGGAAATGGGAAGATAACCACTTACAATACTACACGCAGCAGGCAGCAAGACACACACACAAAAACCAAGAAAATTTAGGCACTCAAAACAGTAAAATTCATAAAATCAAAAATATTTCACTCAACCACGTGTTTCAAATAACCCGCCAAAAACGACAGCATCATCAATAGCGATGAAATGGTAAGCTGTCTGTTTGAGTTTGACGCTTGTTTTTTTTTTAATATTTTTTTATTCATGACCATAGATGCAAGTCTTTCAGTCGAAGTCGAATACATCTGTTTGACACTTGTCAATTCGATGTGTGGCCACTATGTGTGATTGAATTACCCGAGCAAAATGCATTTTTTAACTTAACCGCTAAAGCTCTGGCGTCATTTGACGCAACATCAAAAAAACACCTGTCAAATACCGGACGCCACCCGCTGAGCGAGTTATTTATTACCCTGCTCACAAAAAATGGTCTACTGATGCTTAAATCAAAGCAATTATGAACTAATAATTCAATAGTTTGATCAATTTAAAACTAAATAGATGAATCACACGAGTTACTAAATAGTTAAGCTAGTAAGTAATTTATTATATTTTTAAATAAATGAGAAAGTCCCTAAATTTACTGAAAAGGACAATCAATGGCAACACTTATCGTGACGTAGCCTTAGGCCATAGTGGGAAGCGTAGACAGAGTATTTCTGTCTACTGTGTCTACGGTGGGAAGAGAACACCATAATAATTATTATATTATTATACCATGGGGCCATAAATAGTCGATGGGGCCTAAAAAAAAAAAATGACAAGGACTTGACACATGGCTCTTACAAAAATTTGGATTTTGCCTAAGATTTTGTGGAATAGTCTTTTATATGGATTATAGTGAAATAAATATATAACACTGATGACTTATTATGGATTTACTTACGAAAAATATGAAACCGATGACTTAACTTGGATTTACTTACTTTTGGATAAACATCAAACTAATGACTTTAACTGGATCTACCTTAGTTATTAAACGCAGTCGGGTAAAAATAAACTGATGAATTTTTAACTGAATAAAAAAAAATTAACTAACTGATGACTTTAGGCAGTATGGTCCCTGACCCTAGCCAGTTCCACAAGATACAAAAGGAAAAAAAAATGAACAACAGGTTGTCAGCATAGACTAATATAATATATAATGTGAGAGTTGTCAGCGATTGAAGGATTGAACTAAATGAAGTTTAATGAAGTTCACCAAAGTTCACTTTTCCTGGTTGTTGATGAAACTTGATTGATAAAACTTGGGGAAAATAATTTAAGAAATACAAGAAAGAAAGGAAATACTTGGTTGTTTTTTAGACATTAACAATACTTTCACTACGGTACCTTATCTGTGTCATCGAAGGTAATGTGGGTCTGCTTACTATGTTTTCCTGTTGTTAAACAAGTTACAAAAAGTGCATTAGTAAAGAATTTATAGCACAATAATGATAGATTAAGAGATGTGAATGTGCAATTATTGTACTTATGATGTCAATTGGTATCAAAGTGGAAGGCGAGCTGGGAGACTTTCAAATTGCTACATCGAACAGCGACAGTGACGATGATGACGGGACAGATACCAAAAGTTCAAGGACGATAGATACTCTCGCGACCATTCCATCAAGTGTGGTGAAGCCCAGCAGTTCTCCCATTGGTAATGTGGCAGTGAGCAATTCTGAAAATGTTATAATCGGTAATAACACCTATTTTAATGGGCCTGTTGTTATCAAGCAAGTGATTCAAAATGCTGCTGGATTAGAGAACCCTTCATATGTGAAAACAGATGATGAAAATGTTCCAGTTCAGAAGTACCAGGAGGAATCAAAGAATGATAATGGTAAGTATGACCACTGATGGAACATGGATACTAACACAATGGCATTGTGTTATTGAGGTTGTTGTACCCTCTATTAATAGCAACTGTTGCTTATCTTGCGTGATCTAGTCACTTAAGCATTGAGTTGGTAGTACTCATCACTTCCACTCAGCAGGGAATTACCTGTACGCATGTCTCTTAAACCACTTGTCATTCCGGAAGGCGTGGCCAGTGTGTCCCAATATGAACAAATTTTTGAAACCGTGAGGTCGCTCCACGAACCATTTGGAGCCCCAAGGACGCTTCTGCACTATATTCATATGTTAGCCAGGACCCACTAATACAATGGACTGAATGGGAGTCTTCAAGTGCGGATAATGGAGTCCATATTTATATTACCAACTTTGACAATGATGATCAATGTTGTATGCAGCATGGCCTAAGTTTTGCTAAAGTATAAACTGAAGCTTGTCCAACAATAATAGTTTTTATTATAATCTACCACCTGATTTTGTTTAGTGTAAATTTTAATTACTTGCATCAATTCACATTTCATACAAAGGATCCATGTGTATAGGAAATAAGCTCTTAACCAAACATTTGTGAAACTAGCATTTTGTAACTCCTCTGCTCTGCAATCAATAACTTTTTCATTTCTCATACTCGGAAAGTAGTGTTTGTTTGATCCACATAGCGGGTGGAAGACGCTGCTTCCCACCACAGGGCGGGAAAGACTCATAGTAATTACTTCCCTCTTTAGGGTGGGAATGAATTTTAAAAATAGAACTGTAGTCAGCTATGAAATTTTTTACATAAATTAAGAAAAATGCTGCAGTCTTGTGAGTGTATAAACAGCCAGTGTGAATTTAAAAAAAAAAAACCTTTTAAGCGGGACAGCCCGCGGCGATGACGCGGTGTGTTCCATATTTAAAATAAAAAAAGTCAATAGTATTATTTGGCGGGATACTAACCCTGTAAGAGCTGGTTCACATTAGGTCGGACCGACAGCCCAAGTAGCACAGAAGCGCTGAATAGTAGCTGAATCACTGTTCACAATGGAATCTTCTGCTGAATAAACCTGCTGAATAAGAGCATTAGAGGCGCCTACTCCGCTGATATAACTCTGATTTGGGCACAAATTAATCAGCTGTTAGCTGAATAATGTAGCTGGTTGCACTATATCAGCGTTATTTGAGCATTATTAAAGGTAACAGTCGCCCCAAGAGCTGAATAATGACTGATTATCAGGGTATGTGTTACCTTTTATACACCACAATAGCTGAATAATAGAGTACTTGTTACCTATTTTTCAGCACAAAATACACTCCAGGATATTAGTAACTCTTTTATGGAGCTGACAATTCACAAGTGGCAAAATTGTGAATAATTTTCACCCTACTACTTTATTATTTTGATATGTTTTGTGTGAACCATTTTGTGAAGTGTTTGTGAGAAATAGGCAATATATGTTATCGGTAAGTAAAACTTTGTTTTTCCTCCATGTGCTTGAAATTCGAATGGGAAAGAGAGTTTATTGTGAAATACTATATAATTATAGACGAAAATTTTCATGCGCTCTCAAAATATCACTGTTTACTTGAAAATTATAATATAAAATAGGTTGATGATATTATTATAAAAAATTAAGTCTTTTTATTTGTCCTTTGTAATTTGACAATAAGCTGTTTACGTATAAAATCATTACATTTTCTATTCAAATTCTGTTGTTATTTTCGTTGACTGAACAAAAACAAATTGTTATTATATTGTATACATAGGTTAGAATCTAAAAAATGGCAGACAAGCAATGTGTACCGTATTAACCACAATCAAACGGCATAAGCTGTTTAAGTGTCCACTCGTGGTACATAAATCAGTAACGAGCTGTTACGAGTGGTTCTTGTGTTACACAAGTCAGCTACAGATTCAAGTAAAGCTTGATAGTGGGTAACATGTACGCAAATAACTGTAGGTAATCATCAGTGAACCGATAAACTCTGCAGGAATTTTAGGGATCCGTGGATAAAGCCTAATCATCATCACATCATCCTATATTTTTTGGATTACCGTATGTTAATCATGTACCTAGTAAGTATCAAAGTTTTCTAGGCCAAAGTAGACATAATTAGGTAAAACTTTTTAAAAGCTCAGGCTTTTAAACATTGTGGTCATTGTGAAATGAAAAACTTAGGTAAGGTACCTAAGTACCTACAGTATGCGCGCGATCTAAGTGCAGTCAGAGTATGAGTCTATGGCGAACATTACACGATAGGTTTTGCTGTCAGTTTTGCCACACTCAAAATTTTGATTGACGAAAAACCTACCGTCTAATGCGAAGATTGACGTTTGCATGACGAAAATTGTAAGCGATAAAATTCCGTCATTCAACCATCATTCATGATTGATGGGAATGATTGACGCTTGCATGACCGTGTAATGTACGCCTATGAGGTGAGGCGCGGGAGCACCCCCCCCCTTGCCTTTGACACACCTCGTCTCGCTATCCTATCGGCCGACGTGCGACGGACCGCAGTCGGGTGTGTATCGCGGATTGGACTTACCGTTACTTTCATTCGTGCACAGACGTATTATTTCAATCGTGAACTAATTCCAGTTGGTACGTCTTATTTAGTTTTATGCATGGAGCGTTGGGATGGAACAGTCCATACACAGTAGATAGGTAAAAAAGAAATTACGTACATTATACCTATTTAATTATCAATTGTTTTTTTTCAGAGAAATATTATGGCTTTTAAAATAGTACAGACGATCGAGTACGATGTACCTAAACTGACCATCGTTCCCACGCTGTGGGAATCGAAAGGGATTGTCCGCTGGCCACCAAAAAATATCAAATTTGCATCTAAATTAATAAAAGACGGTCATTCTAGTCCAGGACCAGAATGGAACTCGTACAAATGTGTTTTAAAGAGAAATTTTATACCTACATACGAAGAGGCAGATAAGGAATTGCGTCGAATGGAACAAAATACGGATACCGACGACAATGCCCACTGCAGCGTGCCGGGAACATCGAATCCATATGCCGCTGATGGCGAAATAAATTTCGACGCATTGGCGCAAGATTTGACACAATTGGTAAGATTTTTGTTTGATGTTGTAGTGTCTGTAGTAAGTTATGACTTTAAGATCCAGCTATTAAAAGATACTTCACAATAATTAAAGTTTATATTAACCAGAACAGGTATACGTAAATTATTAGCACTTTGCGACTTCATTCCCGTGGATTTCCAAAGTCTAAACTAATATTATAAAGAGTAATGTTTCGATGCGTACATGTTCCGTGTTAGTTGAAAGGAAGTGATGTATCTGTTACGTAGTAGGTATCTAACTAATACTCAATATGTGCTTGCATCACAAATTAAATTTATGTGCTTATTTAATCATTTAGATTAATCACTTCATGTTACAGGATAATCCACAACCGTCAGCCAGCGACAATCACACTTTGACAACAAATGTATTTTGTCAGCAGCAAGACACGATTCAGGTATTCAACTCTGAAGATATACAAACTGTGATTGCTAATCAAGCCGCGATGTTAGAAAAGCTTAATGTAGTCGTGGAAAATAAAAAAAAAATAGCACTTAAGCTGGCTTCCTTAACAATACAATTGGAGGAAACAAAAGCATCAATATCTCAGGAGAAGGAAAGACCAGTAAATGTTACATTGCTGCAAGACCAATTAAGAACGGAAGAAGAGAATGAAAGTTTTTCTATAAAGCCCATTGAAAACCAGCAGCAATTTGAAATGTTGGAAACGGATCTAGCTGATAAGGCCAAAAAAAAGAAGCTTTCCAAAACATTATCATTGTTGTGCTCATCTAAAGTGGGTAGCGGCACGACGTGCGCATACAAACTACTGGACATACTTTTCTCCAAGAATTTTCTTTGTCAGTGTTCATGGTCCGGTGGTAGCAAGGGAGAAATTTCTAAAATTCCCTTTAAAAATTACAAGAACATTAGGAATTTTTTCTTTGTAATTGTCAATTCTTGGGACTCAAACTTTACGGATGATGACGCCGAAAAGTTTTTGAAACTAGCCATAAGGAATGCTTCTAAACGTAAATTAATGAAAGGGTTACGACAGTCTTCAAAACGAACCCGCAAAAGTAGAAACCGCGGAGAGGAATTACATTATAATGCCAGTAATAACAGCGAAGAACTTCAAGTTGGTGATGAAGATAATGGTAATAATGGAGAAGAACCTCAAGCAGGCAAAAAAAGAGAACAACTTGAAACAGCTTCAAATGGTGACAACAACGAACAGACGAGAAGCGACGAAAGTATGGACCTATGCTAATTTTTATGCCAACACTTAAGCATACTCGTACACCGCAGACACAACATGCACACACGCACACAAATGCATGCTCACACATGTTTTACATATATGTCGTGGCTAGATCATAGAAATTGATCACTTCACCAACTAAAAGTGGACTAAAATTGTCATTTTAACAAAATTATTGTTTTTGTTATTTTTTATTGTTTTTGTTTATTACGTTGATTTTTGAACAGTTGTGAAATCATTTACAGAAATTGTTAGGAAACGTTTCGTAAAAGAGAAATCTTGTTATAATATATTTTGTTTTAAATGCTAGACTCAAGAGAAGATGACTGATGTTAATTATTTCTACTAAATAGATATAAGTAACGACTGATTAATAATAATTGCTCTAAACTAGATTCCTAAGTGTGATTTTTGAACAATTTTTATGTAGGTACCTACATACCTACTTGTTAAATATAAGAAAAACTTCCTATTAGATAGATATGAATAACGGGCGAATGAAAAGGGTTTATGTTCCTACTATGAGAAAGCCTCTACACGTCTACAGATGCGTCTGCGGACGCTGACAGATGCATCAGCAGACGGATCACCACGAGCCGTCTGCACGTCTGTAGGTCGATCAGTCTATGCTCATACTCGACAGAGGCAACTCGCACATAACATCCCAAAAATGGATGTTGAGTTAAGACCGTAGCTGCCGCAGCTATTTATTTATTTAGTACTTTTATAAATACTATGTATGTTATAATAGTACACATACAACATTTTTATTTTTGTGGTATTTATTTTTAAATTTTATATAAATAATGTAAAATACATAATATTTATAAAAGTACTAAATAAATTAATAGCTGCGGCAGCTACGGTCTCATTATCCATTTTTGGAATCTTACGTATGAGTTGCGTCTGTCGAGTATAAGCATAGACTGATCGACCTACAGACGTGTGGACGGATCGTGGTGATCCGTCTGCTGATGCATCTGCCAACGTCCGCGGACGCGTCTGTAGACGGGTAGAGGAGGCTTAACGGGTATCTCCAACCAACTACCCTATCTCACAATATTTTTTAAAATAAGAAAATGTTACCGTGTATACTACCTCCTAGTTAAATAAAAATAGTAGTCCACTGATTAGCTTTAATTTGCCTTTTAAACATTAATAAACGTCAGGAACGACTAGGTACCTAAAATTGTTATTTTTGTGATTTTATTTGTATGTGATATTTTCTTATGTGGAAAGGATGTAAATAATAAATAAAAGTACAAAATAATCAGTACCTCAAGTATTTTATTTTCTTACATTGTATGTATTAATGGAATAAAATAGTTGTATTCTCCATGAGGAATACAAACTAATTTGTATTTTACTTCTTTGGGATCTAAAACAACCATAGTAGTATCGCCAATTCGTAAGCATTTGTATATACCAAGACGAGAAGATTTGATAGGATATTCAAAAACATCCTCTTTGCTATTTAACCGGTAACCTTTTATGGACACAACATTAAGTTCTTCAGCAATCGAACTTATTTCGAAAATATCATTATGTACTGTGAATAAATATCTGTCTTCTGTTTTTGAAGATAATCTAAAATCTTGATAATTTAAAATGGGGATGTTTTTTTTACTCCTCGAGATAAATGGATACGTAGCGTACTTCTTTTTCTCTAGATCAGTATTTTTGACACAATTCCCATCATCTTCAATTAACCTTTTGGCCACTTGTGACAGTGGATTTTTGCCAACCCTGAGCATTTGCTTGATCATATATAATTTGTTCTCAAATGGATACGCGTTAAAAGTATTTAGTGCTCCGTACATTTTAACTTCAGCAGTAACGCGCAGTAAATTGTGGACATTACTTGTTACATATGCCGCTCCGTAGAAATCTTTATAATGTTTAACATAGTGTCTCAAAAGTTCTTCAGACACAGGTAACAAATAATGGTGAGCTTCACTGGAACAAATGGTTATTCCGCAGTAGAGCATCAAAAAGTGTGAATACGCATTAGATGGCAAAACATCACGCAGAATAACTAAGCTGAGATAGTAAAAGAAAGATCTAAATTCCGACGCTTTCCAATACGCTAAAAAATCGAGGTTCCGCACTGAACAGTGAATTTCAAATGGTAATTTACATTGGTTTAAAAAATTCCTTACTGTTTCAATGTCAGTGGCACGCCATTTTGTGATGTATTTTCCAAAATTACCATCACGCCAACCTATAAGCATTCTTTTCATGATCCCTAAATCGATAAGGTGTAGTGAGTCGCTGACTGGAATATTCTTTACCATATCAATGGGAAGTCTTAGCAATGGTGAGTCAGTTTTATGGTGCGCACCATAAGCTTTGTTCCGGAAGCCATCATCAGTTCTATCGGCACATCTGGAGTCGGCAAAGACTACGGTATGCGAAGTGTGTGAATACTCTCCAACTGTAACACATTTCAGACAACCATTCTTCCCGTTGAAATTACAAACACCTGTAACAGATAGAAAAGTAGGTACTTATAACATGTTGACAAATATGTTAAAATTCGACTAACTGATGTGAGCAGTAGGTACCTTTTATATAAGCTCTGGCAGGTGAGTCACAAATGAAACACCATATCTTTATTGTGAACTTTCTTCCAGAATTCTGCATGTAAATACCATCCCGAAGCAATACTTCCATTTCGTTAATAAAATCTTCTAAATAAGTATTCAAATTTTTCGGTTTCCCTATTCCAAAATAAATGCCAATAACAAATGGTCTGAAGCAAGGATTCTCGAAAACGTTGCAAAGTATAGGCCAAAACTCTTTTTTGGAACTTTTGAAGATTGGTAAACCATCCATGTTTATATTCAACGAAATTGTTTCTGGAGCTTCTTCCCAACAAAGCAATATTTTTTGCAAAGGTATTATTATTCCATTGTGCCAATATTCACCTCCATCGATTATTTTTAAGGTGATTTGTCTGGGTGTAGCTAAAATAGTCCTGGGGTCATTAGGTAATGTATTTGGAATAAATTCATTGATAATTTTTGACAGATCTCTTAAAGCTGTGTGTGCAATATTTTTTTCAATGGCCCACTTTCTTATATTTTCTCGAAATTTTTCTTTTTTATCATAATTATTACATACACTGTCACTGTCTGAACTTGCAGAATAGTTAGATCTATCTGCCCGTCTATATTCATTGTCATTACTGCACAATATGTTACCACTATCTTTTAACATTCGCTGTATACTTGAAGAGTTTAGTCCATCTAAATCTGCAGGTGCTTTTACACCAACATTTTCGGATACGGAACCCTCCGGTTCTAAAATTTCATTCACACTTGGACCATTATTCACAAAACGTGTAGCCTGTTCAATGTTCACTGTATCATCTGTATTTCTGTTCAGAATCCTCAAATATTCTGCATTAATTTTTCGGCGAATTCCGCCAGTCCTTTTTTTATATTTCCACATATCACAATATCTTAAACGACGCGATTATCTACTTACCTACGAAGCGCTGAATAAAGAAGTCTTCAAGCTCTTATTTAACGGCACTAGTAGATTAATTGTCAACGATAGTACAAGTATTCAGCTCTCACTGAGATTATGGGTAACATGTGAGCTAATATAGAGCAGTTTGCTTTAACTTAGCATCGTATAATGTTCACCCATAGTGACCATGTGGGCTTTACAAGAGCTATTATACGATTGCGTGTAACAAGCTGATTAACATTACACAAGTTCCACTGTGTGCAGCAAAAGGCATTATATCTTTGTTATTTGAAGCCACAGAATAACTGATTACATTATAGTAGCTCACGTGTTCTTTCTTAAAATGCAAGTTGTCTAAGGTTACACTTGTGGTCTTCAATTCAGAATATAGCTTAGTTAAAGTCCACAAAAATCCTTTAAATTGCTTAAAGCTGTATAATACTGAACTTGTTACCTATATTAACGCTGCAAGCGTTACAGTGTGGTCTCCGTGACGCATAATAACGTTCTTATTCAGGTAAAAGCTCACTTTTCACCTATTGCAAGTCGAGTGTCCTATAATAACTCTTCATAAGTGCTAAAGTTACCGATGTTACCTCTTGTGACATCTTATAATGCAGTTTTGTGCTACTTGGGAGTTTTACCGGCCCGACAAATGTGTCGGATCCATATTGGCGTATGTATGTCAATAGCGCCGTTCAAATTAGGGCGACCCGACCAAACTGTCGGAGCCGACACTTTTACTGTACGTCCAGCCACGATTTCTGTCGGATCGGACATAATATTGGCGTACTAGCAAGTATGGCGCTGTTCACATTTGTCGGCGCGAAGCGGCGGTGACACCCGCCTGCCACCCTCCCACCCGCCCTTACCCCGCTCTCAGCACTCGCGCAAGCAGTTTCGTCGACGTGTATGCAGAGAAGACACGTTTCAATATGGAGGGCGAAATTAATGTAGAAGTTTTGATTTCTCTCAACACAACTGTTTTGTGACGACCCAGGCCGGGCAGTAAAACGACCGTACCGACAGTTATATTCACATTAGGTCGGGTCGGCGGCGTCTAGTGTGGACAGCAACACCCGGCAGTCGGTGAACGGCAAACTGTCGGTCCGACCTAATGTGAACCAGCTCTAAGCTGTACCGAAATTCAAAAACTTTGCACGTTATTGTTATTAATAAATATTTTAGAACAACTACTACTTTTTACTTTCCTTATATTCGAAATGAAAAGTAGAGTGTTTAACATGGGTGAAAGTCATCAGTTTCTACTCGGGCTATAGTCTAAATGCCTCGTATAGGAATTGATTCCTTTCGACCCTTGCATAACAATCTACTATTTTATTAGGATTTATAATTTTTTATCATTCTGTTAAAATTAGATTATTGTTGTCTTATCATTCCGGTTGTGCAGTAGGCTTATTCCCTAAAGTTTCCATTTGTGCATATTGTATTGAGTTTGTTTGTTAATAATTATCTTTTGCCTAAAAGGGCTGATACAGTTCTTGAATTTGCACCATGAGTTGCAAAGACTAATTGTGCTTCTTATCTGTTTACAGCAATCAAGAAGTTTCATTTAAGGAGATGGCACAAAATAACTTTTTCAGCAGTATGTATAGTTATACTTGGAGGTATATTTGCAATATTGTCAATAATACTTAGCAATTCCAGTCAAGATGATAGTCCCTCTTCATCACCATCATCACTGTCAATGTCTGAGGAGGATAGTACTACTGGGAAATCAAGTAAGTGTCAGCACTTTGTTTGAAGCTAATGCCACTATCTCTCTCCCTCTTGATCATGCTAATGGTCGCAATCACATGGGCAACTAAAATTGGGCAATTCTTGGCAATTCATATATAATCTTGTTATTGCCTGGAGTCACTATATAATTGCGCAATTAATTGCCTATGTAAGTGCATCTTAAGTGACTAACATCAATGATTGTTTGCGAAGACTCGACTTTTAAAATTTCACTGAAAAATTTATTTACTTCTACATCAGTCACTTTACTATGCAATCAATATCCAATAATTCTATTATGTACACCTTAAAAGTTAGTTTCACCAAAGTAATCCGAGATAGATAAATAATTATCACATGAAGAAAGATTTTTTTTGTAAAAAAACTGTAAGTAACATTAATTAATATTGTCTTAAATTCATAATGGGTGCTAAACCAAAACACAATGTTCAGATTCGAGGAATAATTAAAAAAAAAAGTCCCTTAGGATTTATGTGATAAGTTATCATGTTAATTATCAGTTTGTCCTTGTACTAAAAAGGCCTAACTGTGCCTAAAGTGTTTGGTGGATAAGGGAATTCCCTAAAATAAGGTGTGTCTATGGGCATTGTGTTGCACATCAATACTAACACAATTTTAATGGCGTGCTATGGCTATAAATAAAGTAATGACGCAATAATTCTATTACCATTTCAGACTTCTCAAAGGTGGTGGGGTTGTTGTATGAAAACATAAACTTAATTATATTTACAATTGTTTTGGCCACATTAACATTCCTGTTGATGTTTACATTACTAACATTGGATGGCTCTGGTGGTGAAAAGAATGTGGTCACAGATATTGCGAGGAGTAGGAAAAAAAGGGACTATGAAGCAATACTCGATGACTATGATCCCTACATGAATCCTATTCATAAAGGTACAATCATTTTGTAGATCATATTAACTATCACATAGTGTCCTAGTCTTAACTTAAGGATACTTTAAAGTGCTCTCTTAACCTTTTAAGCGCTTGGCTAAATATCAATTGCCGTGCCCCTAGCGCGCGGCTACAAATCGATAAAATCAAGATAAAATAATACCTACAATAAATAAGGAGGAGAAATCGTTGTATTGATTAAAAAATAGTTAAAAAGTTTTTATCTCTATTTAATAATGGTTTTAGTTGTACCACGCAGTTAATAGGACGAAAAAATCATGCATATTCTCTTTCGCAGAAATACAAAACGAGCGGTAGGGGCACGGAAATATGTGTCGCATAAATGCGAAACAAGCGGTTAAAAGGTTAAAGTACTAGTACTTTTGAGTAAATAAATGGCATTGTGAGTCATTGCTGTACATTGTAATACTTAAATAAATAAATCATCGGTTTAAGTTTTTAGCTTCAATGATAAGGTTGTACGATGTTGCTAAGATTTCAATGTTATTTTTCAGCTAATCCATTGTTGATAGCACCAGATCATCTTAGGATAGTACCTAGAGCTGATTGGCTTGCTCAGCCAGTAGAGAACTCGTTAGCTAAGATCAGACATCCCGTGCCCTGGGTCATTATATCCCACACAGCAACCGAGAGTTGCACAATGCAGGTTAGTGTTATCCTATTATCCTTCCATTTGATAAATTTCCAAAATTCCAACATTAGTTTAAAAAAAATATTATTAAAATACCCCACATGGTTTCGAGTTCTAGACCGTGCATTAACAATGCCTGCCTAAAGTTTATCAAACAGAATACAAATGTGTTATTGTTGTGTGAAACTAAAAAATATATTTTATATAATACCTATAAATTATTAATTCCAGAGTGAATGCGTTCTGCGCGTGCGCCTCATACAAATGTTTCACATTGAGTCAAGAAAGTGGGACGACATTGGCTACAATTTCTTAGTTGCGGGCGACGGGTCTGCTTACTTCGGCCGCGGCTGGGATTACGTCGGTGCCCACACGCTGGGCTACAACAGATACAGCATCGGGATAAGTTTCATCGGGACATTCAATAATGATCCGCCCCCTAAGAATCAAATTGACGCCTGTCTCAAGCTACTCAAGAGGGGAGTCGAGATCGGCAAACTCGCTAAGGACTACAAACTGTTTGCGCACCGGCAACTAGCGTCTACTCTCAGTCCTGGTGACAAGTTGTACGACATTATAAAAGAATGGCCACATTTTGTCACGAACTTTACCAACCCAGAAGAACTTCTTCCAAAGTATGACTGAGCATGTAGTGAATCTTCGTAAATATTGTGATGAACATGCTTTTATTAAAAAAAAAACGTTACAAATATTATTAATTATGTGATGATTATATTGGCATTCCAAATGTTTTGATATTGAGGATATTTTACAAGAATTTAGGTACTTATTATTATGTTAGTACTGTTTTTATATTACTCAGTCTTCCGAAAGAGTGCCTTTGCTATTTTTATAAGCTGCGCGCACCTAGCTAGTGTAAGGATAATTCTGTACATTTGTTTGCTTTGCATGCCTGTTGCAGTATAGAGTTGTGCTAGTCAAACTGACATATTTTATCGCACATTTTAACAAATTCAATAAATAAGTAATGATAAACACAACGTAAAAATAGAATACGAAAGTTAAATACGTTACAGTACCCGGCGATAAATATTGCACATCGATCTTTGGAGAGACAATCGGCTAATTTCGACTTCGTAGAGCGTTATCTCTGTCGCAGGAAATACAAGCAGTCCGGTATCTATTAGGAGCTGTTAAAACAATTATGATTTGCTTCTTTTGATAATTCTTTTTATTCTTTGTATAAAATACACCAATTTTTCTATAAATGATTGCTTTAGGTTGGGGTAAAATAAAAAGGTTCCCCTATTTTTCCTAAAGATGCCATAGTACAACTTTAAATTATTTAAATTTGGGGGTGTTAACAACTTTAGATATATATTTTGAACTGGACGCGACCGCACTCTATCGCACTTGAACAACGACTGACAAAACGTCAGTTAACGTCACATAGGTAGTGTGCGACAGAGATAACGCACTAAGAAGCCGAAATTAGCCGATTGTTTCTTTCCAAAGGTCGATGTGCAATATTTATCGCCGGGTACTGTACGTAAGCTCGTATGTTATAGGTTACAAGGTGCGGGTGATTGAAAACTATTTGAATATTTGAAAAAGATAACAAACAACTCCTTTTTTTCTTGAAATAAGTTACTATGTTGTGTTTTGAAAACATTTTTTTTTAAATGAATAAACAAACAAAAATATTGAAAATACCTAATACAATAATACTTATACACCGTCTCCCGCCATTTTTACTGAAATTTCTTATTATTGGTTAAAGTTGAATATTTTTATATATTTGATTATAATCGTAAGCGTAGCTTAGAGTAATACAAATTATATATTTTTACTTTGCCACTGTGACAAAATTTTAATTTTTATATATATAAGGTCTCATTAAAATAGATGGACAAACTTTTAGAAATTATTCAGACCACCAAAATAAGCACGATGGTAAAATATATAAGAAAAACGCATTAGATACTTACAAGAAAAATAATCAGCTAACGAAAATACACTAATGTGCCGGCAATTTATTATTTTAGGTCAAAATAATAGTAGATTGTACAACTAAGGCATAAAAGAAGCTATTTTACCCCGAGACGTTTATATCCACGCGAGCCGCAGGCGAGGGTGGATAGTTAAGTCGAGGGGTAAAATGGCTCGTTTATGCCTGAGTTATACACTCTGCTTTTCACTTCGATTGCGAGAAAATGAAACAGGCATAAAGTATATAGTACATAATTAATAAAAAATGTTGCATCCATAGCTAATTCCCGCCACCACAGATAATACCGCCACGAAACTTTAAAAGTTTTTTTTTTTAATTTTCAACATTTGTCATTCGACTTGGGTACTTCATACTGCCAAAAAATGAAAACGTTTCTTTGCCTTTTTAAATAATAAATGACAACTATTTTACCTGATTTTATTAAATTAACGATAGAAAACACGGAAGTGGTATAAATGAAAGAAAATGGAATAAATCACGACTTTAATCTGCGAAGTTTTATTGTGCGTGTGGCTGTTGGGCCTGATTACTTTAGTCTTAGAAAAAAATTTTACTTTATGCACTAGAACATAAAAAGCGATTTTATGTCGCCTAAGCACAACATAAAGACGGACTTTTAGAGCATGAGAAGTGAAAAATTATTTTAATCAGTGTTTTTTTGCTTGGATATTTTTGGTTAGACGCTGTGTTAAAATTTGTCCATCTATTTTAATGGGACCCTATATATTTGTATTTAAAGCTGTAAGCGTAGCTTAGAGTAAAAATTATATATTTTTACATTGCCTGTGTGACTAAATTACGACGTGAAAAACGCATGAAATTAAGTTAAGGAATATTGTGCAATATTATAAAAATGCGATTTATATTTTTGTTTTTGGATCGGGTTTTGATAGTTAAATAATTTTGTGTTGTAAGAAGATGATGTAAATTGTTAGTATCTTAGATGATAACATTACATTCACTGAGTGACTATTAACTAAAACCTTTTTATTTCCCCAATAAATGTTCAGTGCACTGGAATTTAAACTTTATTTTGATGAAATTGAGATTGTGGTTCAAAAACTTGAGAATTATCAAAGATCCTGGAAATTTCAAAGACACCGAAGATTCTTCTGGGCAAAGGCCTCCCCACTCTCTTTGCACCTCTCTCTGTCCAGAGCTGCCAAGGACCAATCTTTAAATGAGTCCAGCTCATCCCGCCATCTCAGTCCTGGACCTGCTTTAGCATAATATTCGCAAGCCAATTTAAACTAACCTGGGCAAAAGTATGGAAGATGGACGGTGCCGCCGATGCCGAGATGCCCAGAAAGAGGTGGCGAGATGACCTGGAGGCGTTCCGCAAGTACTGGTTCGAGGTGGTGCAGGAAAAGAGTTTCTGGAACGATTTGGTGGAGGTCTTTGCTCAGGAGTGAGACAATAGGCTAACAAAAAAAAGTAATTATTCTCATAAAGCTACTTGGCAAATATTCTCATTAAAAATCCCATAGAATTGGTTTAGGTTTACAAATTTGCTTTTCTCAGGGCTTGGGGCCACATTTACTACCACCGTATGACTATAATGTCGAGCTAAAAGTGTTGTATTGACTTTGAAATTCAAGCCTGTATTGTAAATAATGTGCCAGTGGTGATGAAATAATGTACACAAAATAAAGCGCCTGTCTGGGTTCGAACCTACGACCTACAACACGCAAGTCGCGGCCGTTCTGGGCCACTACTGATCTGTATGTCACTTGTACGTTATAAAACTACAATTATGGTCTATTTGTGCTTTAAGATTAAGACCAATGTGATACTTCGATAGCTTCGAGCTTAAAGTGGGGATATAATAAACCAGCTTCCGCCTGCGGCTTCGCCCGCGTTGTATGTCGATAAAAAGTCTATGCCTAAGTCCTGCCTCAGGGTTCAAAGTATCCACATACCAAATTTCATCAAAGTCGGCTTAGCCTTTTCGGAGATTAGCCGGAACAAAAAGACAGACAGACAAAAATGTTGAAATTGTTTTTTTTTACTGTATATATTTTGACATTACAAACATTTTATGCATTTATGGTGGGACTATTAATTAGCTGCAGTAAAATCGCCTCTTTACAAGAATAACGTGATATTTTTTAAACCACAACTATACAGGAGAGCAATTTTAAACATTTAAGCGTTGATAAATACTAAAATATTGATAATTTTACTCTAGGAAAACCATTAAATTGTTGCGGTAATTAAAAAAAAATAAAATTCGACATCGCGGTTTTCAATATCAAATAATAAAAAAAAACGTGTTTTTATGAGATGTCACGTTGCTCTTGTAAAGAAGCGAAATGACATTTCTTACTGTCATTTTGTTAAAAAACGATACCACACTATCTCTACTAGTGATGTGATTAAAACGCAATGAAACATCGTTTTAGGTAAGGATAATATCCGACATTTACGAATTTTGATACTGTAATGTAAAAAAAAACAAAATATTATTTGTGTTGATCGGATAAAAATATAAGTGCGTTTTAGTTTCATTCAGTCTAGATTATTTTTACTGTTCAAAACATGGTATTTACAACTTTACTCGATCAGTAAAAATACGAAGACAGGCCGATTTTGATCGTTTATCTAGTCGTACCAAAAGGGGTTTGAAGATTTTTGTATGGAGGGTGGCCCTAAGGTCGGCCGCCATTTTGATTTTTTTTAACCGACGAAAAAACGGAGGAGGTTATCAATTCGACGCGTATATTTTTTGTTTTTTTTTTTTTTTTTTTTTATGTATCATCACGCATAACTTTTTACAGAGCAGTCCGATTTTGATAATTCTTTTTCTATTGGAAAGGATATACCCCGAAGTTGGTCCCATATAAATTTGGAAAAAAAAATCCAACCCTAAGGGTAGGAAAACAGGGGATGATTGATTGTTCACTCACTGATTGTAATGTATGACCACGCATAACTTTTTACAGAGTAGTCCGATTTTAATAATAATTTTTTTTTTGGATAGGACATACCTCGAAGTTGGTCCCATGTAAATTTGGAAAAAAAAATCCTACCCTAAGGGTGGGAAATTAGGGGTGATGTATTGTTCATTCTCAGATTTTAATGCTGAGCTGTGTATTACAATTAAAATAAAAGGCCTATCTATGTTGGTATATAAAGCCTGTTTTTTTAAGTATTTTATTATACAAAAAAGAATAATTAAAGTAGGATTATATAACAGTTAATATCTAAAGTAAGGTAGGTAGCTATTTTAAAAGTAGTCAAAAATTAAGCATGTAGTAATTAGTAAATTAAAGCCTCAAAAAATTATAAAATAAAAACTTTTTTAACAAAAAAATTAAACCTCCGAAAAAACTGAAAAGCAAAAAATAAAAACCTTTTTTATTTTACCTTAATAAATAAGTTATTAAACTAATGCAAGTATACCTAAGAAATTTTCAGTCGGTACCAAACAATAAACAATGATCACTAAATTTAAATAAATAACCAAATCAAATTAATAATGCGACGTGAAATCTCCAGCGATAAATATAACATTCCAAACAAAAAATGCGCTCTCCGCACGACCACTCGCAACGATATTAAGTTGCTTGTTTGGCGCCGACTCAAAATTACTTAGGTATACTTGCATTAGTTTTTAGAACTTATTTATTAAGGTAAAATAAAAAAGGTTTTTATTTTTTGCTTTTCAGTTTTTTTTCAGAATCGCGGTGCGCAACAAAAGTTATATATTTAGATAGAGGACACTTATACAAACAAAAAATGGTATGTAACATAAAATCCTAAAGCGTCAGGTTTCGGAGTTATTCACCGAAATATAAGTCGAAAACAACAAGGATTTTTTTGTTTTTTTCCCCTACAGGTAACCATATTGAACTATTGACAGGCCTGATGGTCTAGTGGTTAGTGACCCTGACTGCTATGCCGGAGGTCGTGGGTTCGATTCCCACCCAGGACAAATGTTTGTGTGATGAGCACGATCATTTGTTCTGTGTCTGGGTGTAATTTATCTATAATATGTATGTATTTAGAAATATATAAGTATGTTTATCAGTTGTCTAGTACCCATAACACAAGCTCTGCTTAGCTTGGGACTAGATGGCGTTGTGTGATAGTTGTGGAATATTATTATTATTATATTATTTATTGAGGTAATAGAAACGTTATAAAACCTTTATAGAGAAGAAACAAATGAAGAATAGATATTTTTTTAATAAATAATTAAACACGGCAATTTATTGATCCTTTTTTTAATCCCAGAGACTAATCTGACATTTTAGTCTTTTATGTTTTCGTTTTTTTAGTATAGAAGTTTGACATTACACTTGTCAGATTAGTCTCTGGGATTAAAAAAAAACGAACTATAAATTGCCGTGTTTAATTATTTATTTAAAAATGTCTATTCTTCATTTGTTTCTTCTCCATAAAGGTTTCATAACGTTAGGAAAAAAAACAAAAAAATCTTAGTAGTTTTCGACTTATATTTCGGTGAATAACTCCGAAACCTGACGCTTTAGGATATTATGTTAATTACATTTTTTGTTTGTATAAGTGTCCTCTATCTAAATATATAACTTTTGTTGTGCACCGCGATTCTGAAAAAAAATCAAAATGGCGGCTGATTTTAGGGCCAAAACCTTCAAACCCCTTTGTCAAACTTTTACTCCCAAAAATCATGCCGAAATATAGGCAGAAGAGATTTGAGGAGTGGTTTGCTGGAATTCTCCTAAATTCAAGTCAAACGCAGTAGTAGATAAGGAGAATGCGCCTTACCACTCCAGAAAGATTGAAACAAGAGATATATTTTTGTTTAATTTTTTCTAACTAAAAATCCTGCGATTGAAATGTCTCCGACACCCACCATGCTCCCCGGACCTTGCTCCAAAAGACTGCCACTTTTTCCGGCATTTGGACAATTTCTTGCAATGAAAAATATTCAATTCCGATGTAGCAGTTAAAACCGCCTTCAAAGATTTTATTGATTCACGCTCCCACAATTTTTTCAGCAAATCAATGAACTACTTACCTATAAAATGGCGAAAGTGCATAGATAACAATGGTAGGCAGATAGGTACTTTGATAAATTAAATATATCATTTTCATGTATTTCATATGTAAGGACTGTATTAAATATACTATCCTTTTTTATAAAATTAATTTAACATTGATCGATTTTGACCTGATTGTTAATTAATTGAATGAATCGATTCTTTTGTCGCATCACTATATAATTGTAATGTATAAGTAGATTGATGAACATTGAAGCCAATGGGTGCTTGAAAACTTTATGATACACACAATGGTTTCGTCGTTTCAATAATGTGATGTTAAGAATACATATAATTTATAATACTTCACTTATATTTTTTTTAATCAATTTACGATGTATTTCCATAAGAGCAGGGTATTGTTTTTTAGTTATAGTTATTTTTTAAACATAGGTAAATAAATGCAGTGTAGAGAGCGTTAAAATTCGCTAACTCTTAGGAGTTAGGAGTTGTAAACTGCATCAAAATCCATGGATTAGTTAGCTAATCAATGGATTTTGATGCAGTTTAAACCATCATTTAGACATTTATAGCATTTATTCCGGAACAATTAAGTACCTATGTGTATACCTAATACTTACATTAATATTGAAATTAGATATAGAACAGAAATCTCGATTTTTTGGAACGTCGCCATTGCACCTGTGCCAATAGGTCGCTAATACTACATAGTATAAAATCGAAAAAAAATTACACCCGTGCGAAGCTGGGGCGGGCCGCTAGTGCCTACCTATTTTTATGTAATGGAAATAATTGTTGCCATCTAGGTATTACAAACTGGCTGGGGTTTTTATTGTTATTTGTATTTCGTAGGACGCGTGGTGGAGTTCAGTACTTATACCTAAGCATAGAATAATCAGCCTATAATGTTCCCACTGCTGGGACCCAGGCCTCCTCGCTATGAGAGGTAGTGGGCCGTAATCCACCACGCGGGCCTAGTGTGGGTTGGCTGATGTCAGTAGTCTTTGTATTTTTGGTTCTAGGACATGTTTGTTTTCGCGCGATGTTTTCCGTCACCGATTTGCCTCAAATCGGAGACGGAACACATCCCGAGACTGCTCTCAAATCATTAGAGCAGTGGTGATGAAATAATTTACACAAAGCCTGGCTACGACCTACAAATCATACGATTTGCCGGTCGTTGGTTCGAACCCACGGCCGTTTCCACTGGGCTATCACTGTTCTGCTGCTGGTTTAGCTCTTGGCAAACTTGTTAGGTAACAGTTTATTTTAAGAACCTGTAAGTAATAAGACCCAAAGAATAAATTATAAAATAGATTAAATAAATGCGTTTGATCTAAGTAAGTTTCTTTTATTAAATTGCTTTTCCTGAAATTACCTGAACGTATCCGTATGTTGTACCATACCAGCCATTTGTACAGAAAACCGCACGTCAGTTGAATTACGAAAACCGCTATTGTTGCTACGATATAAACGTCGATAAAAACGTCAAACTTGATACCACGGAGGTGTGGTCGACTGTACTAGCTGATACCTACATTTTATCTCATATCTGTGTTGCTCAATTATTTAAAAATTACAAGTAATTTATCATAAAGGCTCGCGTGTGGTTGATTAATTGCTTTCTAAATAGTTTTTGATGAATAATTAAAGACCATAAAGCAAGGTTAAACGATTTTGATCGCGATAGTGGCTCTGTAAGTACCTACCTACTAGTCATTAGTTGCATGCCAATGATATATCATTGTTGCGTGCATTATTATTTACCTACCATTGAGTATAGAATAGAATAGACATTTATTTCGCAAATATGAGTAAGACATAATAGGTGTTATAATAGGTACATTAACACTTTCGACTCCACCCATTTTTTATAGAACTCATACGCCATGCCGCCATACATATTGCAAATGGACCCTCTGGGAGGGTCTCCGGCATTACGTTTGCGCTAAAGTGAACCCTCGAGGAGGGTCGTCGGCATAAGGTTTGAAACCGTATTATGAAACACTGTAAAAAGAAGTAAAATAGTGTTTTTAGAACGTCTTGTTGCTATAGGTATTTAGTATCTCTGTGATGTAGGTGGGGTGGAGATGTGAAATATTAAAAAATAAGAAAAAGTATAATAAACTCATCCTCGTAATTTACCTATAATCTCAAAATAAATATTTTTACTTTTAGTGAATATTTGTAACCGTAAAATAGTTTACCACCCCTGAAATACGGGTATCCCATCCATCAGCTCCCAATTACTTTTTTAAATAAAAATGCTGGTATTTGAAAACCAACGAATACTTATACTAAGAAATCTTGTTAAAATATACGACTAATTTTACATTCACAGTTTATAATGCTGTATTCGCTAAGAAAACGTACCTACATTAAAAATGAGCCCTCCGCGAGGGCTCCCGGCATCCCATAAGCGATTTGAGTGAACTCTCCAGGAGGGCTCCCGGCACTGAATGTGTTAAAGCTCAGCCATATTTCACCATTCGGCATGCAACATTTATATTATTAACATTCACTTAAGTTTCATCAAAAGCCAGTAGACCAGAGCAATTCAGGCAATTATTTTCTCTGATAAAACTCAGTCATACTAGGTAGTACCTACGTTTTATCGAATAAAAACTCACGTACAGTAAGTATTCGTCACGAGAAGCTATAAATTGTGTAAATAAAGAACTTCTATAATATTATGTTATAGATAGCGACAATTCAATCAACAACAAATGATCCCAAATTCAATCAACTCAAACTTACATAGTTAGGTACGTGTAATACGAAACTAACGAGCAATTTCACTTGGTCGGGTTATATTTTAGACTATCAACAAATTCGTACCTATCATAGATAAGTATCTGTTTTTTACATTTCTATGGTACCTACAATCAACAGCAAAAGTAGATGATGAATTGAATTTATAACTTTTGGAGTCAAAACTGATCACGAATACAGGGTGTTACAGAAAGGGTATATCAATACAAACGGGTTGAAGAGTGTATCAGTTGAGCTGAAATTTTGTACAGAGATTCTAGACCAGATACACTCTTCAACCCGTTTGTATTGATATACCCTTTCTGTAACACCCTGTATATGGCAGCTGTACTAGTAGTAAATGTTTGGTATAATTTACAATCACATACTTTTGAATCACTTCGACGCCACACAGTTCTGACGCGAACTCCGTTCATTAGTTAGATTTTCATCATCTACTTTTGCTGTTGACTGTACCTATATTATTATTTCAAAATAATTCGACAAAATTTCAGCTCTTAATCTTAGAACATCATTGAAACAGCCTTAACGAGCGTTGTTGTTGAGCGTCTTGTGATTCAAGCAATGTTTGAACACTGGTGTTCAAACATTGCTTGCCTAGGTACCAACTTTTTCTTCATATTTTATAATTTGGGAGTGGGGGGTCGTGACGTCACGCCGTGCTAAAAAGTGTCGCACGGCGTGACGTCACGACCCCCCACTCCAAAATTTTGACGCGCTTTATCTTTGTCATTTTTTGTTTGATTGACAAAAGAAAAAATAAGGGTCCATTATTTTTCGATAATCTAACTGACGGACTAATTAGAATTATTATTTTTTTACCCAGGAAACTACCCTATTGCACGTATTTCTTGTTCCAATTAGGCTTAATTTATTCTATTAATAATATTTTCTTATCCTAATGAGTTTTATTTCGCCAATTTTGTTCATAAATAGGCGCGTTTTGAAATTCCGATTCCTTTCTAAAGTTAACATCATGATTGTTTTTTGTTTCTGTAAGTTTGTTTATTTTATCCAGATTTTTAAGCTGTTTGTTTTTAGAAGTTTCTATTTTAGACGAATCGTTATTCGAAGAACACTGTGCCGATATCATTTCTCCGTTATGAGTAGGTTCCTACTTACTTATAATCGGTGTGTTTCATAATGAAATCATCAACACGCAACCATCCACTTCTTGTGTTCAACAAAAGTTGCTTCATATTTTTAAAGTAAAGCACTTATTACACTACCCAGTATGTAGGTATCAAGATAAGACTGTCTTGATACTGGGGGGTTTGACGCAAAATGTGCACTTCGCAAAATGCACATTTTTACTCTTATTACACTACTATAGCGAATGTACCGAAACTCCCTACGCGCAAAGGCCGTGGTGTGCCGGCTGAGCGATACTCGCCAGATTAACAGCGTGTATCCGAACGCGCCCATAGACATAAGTTTCTCTATGGTCGCTCCGACCAATAGTAGCCAAAGGTCAGCGCAAGGGCACCGTGTGATTGGTGAGTCTGATTTTTAAGGGAACCAATAGAATTAAGAATAGTTTGGACGGTAGTAGTAAGTTGGTGGTTTATGAGAGTGATTTTTGAAGGCAATGGCGCGACTTGTAACGAGAATTAATTAAAGTTTTTACCGTGTAACAAAGCTCTTTAACTAAACCTGACCCACCCCGACTACATTTTGGCGCCCAACGTGTGTTTTTGTGATATTAAAACAAGGGGTCGGTGTCTTTGTGCGCGGATCGAACTTTTTCTCGCCGCGGGTTCCAGATAGTTTTAGGAATCTCGTACGACGACCGACACAACAATCGACAGGGACTGCCGTTGTTAGCTGTTTTGCGTTTAGCTTCATTTATTTTGCTGGCTGACAGAGCCACGAACCGTAGGTTCCATTCTTTCACCTACGTGTTTGCAAAATGCCGCGAAAACGCAAGTCGTTGCAAGCAGGCGACGAGTCAATTCTCGAAGAATCAGAGCAATCAGGCAATGTAACGATGACTCAAGAAGCGCTATCTACGTTGCTTACTACTCTCCAACAGTCGCAAGCCGAATTTTGCAATCAACTCTTACGTGAAGTTCGTTCATCGACGCCACACGTGTCGAGCGATGCAAGTACATGTGCCGTCAACGCCGCAATGGGCGTCATGAGGTCCACCTCAGCAAATTTCTCGAAGTGCACTTCAAAGTTCAGCGGCAACTCAGAAGAATCCGTGGAAAACTTCATAGATGCAATAGAAGTTTATAAATCGTGCCTAAATATAAGCGACGCCAACGCTCTCTTAGGCATGTCTATGCTGCTGACTTCATCGGCGGGAACATGGTGGCAAGGTGTCAAGGGAACAACGAAAACGTGGGATGAAGCCATAACGAGGTTACGAAGTGCCTACGGCGATCGTCGTCCACCGTTTCGTATTTACGTCGAGTTATTCTCCCTAGTACAAGGTAAAGAAAATACGGACTTGTTCATTGCAAAGGTCCGAGCCTTGTTAGCCAAGTTACCACAGGAAGACCTATGCGAACGGGTCGAGTTGGATATGGCATTTGGGTTATTGGATCGTCGCATTCGAAAACGTATCGACAGAACTGAAGTTTCGACGTTCGACGAGTTGCTTAAGAAAGCACGAGCCGTAGAAGACTCACTGAATGAGTCACGAACTCAGATACCGTCGTCAGGCCGCGAAGGATGCTCTCGCGCTGCCAACGTCGCCGCCGCCGAACCTGCGCGCGCCGCCACGTCGAATTATTCTTCCCGCTCTTCCACTGCAGCCGTCGGTAGCCGCACGGGGGACTCAACGACGAAGAAGGCAGGGAATACGAAGTCATTCTGTGTTTACTGTAAACGTAACGGTCACACAAAAGAAAAGTGTGAAAAATTAGCAAACAGTGATAAAAATAACTCCAAAAGTGAAGACTCAAAAGACATTAAATGTTACGGGTGTGGTGCCGCGAATGTAATAAAATCAAAGTGCGCGAAGTGTAACGGTAATACTGGGAAAAATAGTGAACATTCCGCCGAATTCCGCGTTCTATTCCCTTACGTCGACACGTGATCATCGTACACCCGCCAGTCGCATCACATCGAGTCGCTTGCGCCCTGGGCGTAGCGACAAACGCATCGAAAGCTGCGCGCCGCCACCGCAAACGCCTTCCCCGCCACTGCGAGGTAGCGTGATGTTTGCCGGCAAAGCGAACGCGCCCGCTCCTTCGTGCGCCGAGTCGTCTTCTCACAGTGTTGAAGGCATTGATATATATGTTACACTAGATCAGTAATTACCGCGCCAAGGCGTTGCCACTTGTCATAAGGCCACAGCCGTATGAGCAGCTAATGTCACTTCAGTGCTTTGTGTGGCGCCAACCGAAGTGAACCAAGTGACACACGACAAAAATATCGCCAAAATGGGTAAATTCGTAGTGAAAGAGTGCGATTCAAGATCACAAAAACATAATAAATTAACCAGAATTACTTTCCACACGTAATTTTATTGTTTCTGTGTTTATATCAACGTAAAATAAATAAAATGCAGAATTTTGTAAATTAGGTTCAGTGTTACCACTAAAAACTTAGTTGTAGTTTCCCACATTTATGGGAGTTTTTGATTTATTGCAATAAGTGATTTTTAATATTTTTTAAATAATAACAACGTTGCAGGGTGCCTAAAGATGCAGCACGCCGTGATAAATGGGTGGAAATAATCAGATGGCTGAGAAAAGAGACTAACTGAATAAATAAAAAATATTTAAAAAGAAAATGTCTTAATTATTGTCATTAGTTATAAACTTCTAATACACATCGAATAAGAAATACATAATTCAAATATTTTATAAATAATTTGGCCTAACGTTTTTTTTGAACGTTATTTATGGTTTAAAAAGTTGGGTAAAATTTTGCATGGGTAGGCAACCCCATCCCGCCATTGCATGTTTATATTGCGGTCTTTGTCTAAACTAAGTGACGGTATTATTCTTGCGACTTGTGTAAGTGAGACAGATATATGTTTACTTTTAAATGTTTAGTGGTTTCAAAGCTACGTCGTCACGTTTAAATAGTGGTTACACTTTTTTGACACATTTTATTGAGGTTTGCTTCTCTAGTTATTTAACTCAATGGTTGAAGGTAACCCCGCGTATGTCAAAGGGGGTTCTATTAATAATACCAGTGCTTATAATTTAACAGCTGATAACGATAACATCACTATGGATACTTACTATTCTGATTATAGTGTTCCTTATAGTAAATGTTTACATGATCAAATTACTTGTAATTGTAACTCACAGAGTTATTGTTCTGATAATTTTAATAATCATTTTGGTGCACAAACGATGTCTTGCGTTAATAACGATGTTAATGTTATGTCTGTGCCTTCAAATGATCGTTTAGAAAGTTATTTCTGTGTTGATAACAGTGTATGTACCTACTACTTCTATGATTCCAAATAGTCATTTTGGAAATTGTTATTGTTGTGTAAATAAGGAAAATGTTTGTTTATGTACTAAAACTACGATGTGTGCCACTTGCGACCAGGGGGAGTTCGCGTCGCCGTTAAAGTCTAATGATGACAATAGTAATTTTCGGTCGGTAGTGTTCAATGGTTGTCAATTTTTATCTGGTAATTCCGACGGATCAAAATCTAGCACTCGCGATTTTATGCCTATTTCCAGACCTGTATGTGATTTTAAGCCATTTTATAACAATACCAACGACTCTCAACATATTTCCGAAATTGCAAGTGGTAGTCAACATTTTTTCGAAAATGTTAGCGATTGTCAACAATTGTGCGGAATTACCAGTGGTTCGCAACATTTTTCCGGTAATTGTAACGATGTTCAATCTTTTTGTCGGCCCGTGCTAATGATTAGTATTTTAGGTGAAAACGGTACTGCGATGGTAGATTCGGCAGCTAAATGCTGTGTAGCTGGCCATACGCTATACGCTCTCCTAAAGGCCAAAGATCATCCTATGTCCTCGCGCATGGAAAATGTAAAACTAGCAGATGGTAAAAGTAGGTTATTGAATGTACTTACTACCGAGGTAAATGTAACTCTTGAAGGTAGAACCAGGCTCGTCAGTTTTTTAATTTTTCCGGACGCGGACAGTAACGAAAGTCTTTTAGGTATAGATTTTTTGATAAATTTTAATATTAGTGTTGACTTCGGTAATGCAAAATGGCACTTTGCTGACAGCGCAGAGCAGTTCAGTCTTCTTTTTGAAAAACCAGCACACCACGTTGAGAGTGTGCCTATAAGTAGTGTACTTAGGGACGAGGAAGCGTCACAGCTTAGCGACGAACAGCGCGAAGTTCTTGCTAAATTCCTTTCTGAAAATCAAGACGTTTTTGAATTAAGAGGCGAACCAACTACGTTTGCAGAGCACGTCATTGACACCGGTGACCACGCTCCTATCGCGGTCCCTCCGTATCGATTAACTCCAGCTAAAAAAGAGCTTATGCATTCGGAGATAGAAAAGATGTTAGCTGATGATGTAATAGAAGAGTGCGAATCAGCATGGGGTTCTCCTGCTTTGTTAGTGCCTAAGAAGAATGGTCAAGTTCGTTTTTGCGTAGATTACCGAAAGCTTAACGCAATAACGAAAACTGATGTATACCCGATGCCGCTTATAGACGAATTAGTGCAGTCTACCAAGCGCTATTGCATCATGAGTACCTTAGATATGCGAAGTGGATTTTGGAACGTGTCTGTCCGCGAATGTGACAGAGATAAAACGGCCTTTTTAACGCCTTTCGGTACGTACCGGTTCAAAAGGATGCCGTTTGGTCTCAAGAACGCTCCGTCCACCTTTCAACGTCTCATTGATAAGCTGCGCACAGGCGCCTCACTTAAGAATGTGACACTTTTGGCTTATCAAGATGATTTACTCTTGATATCAGAGGGTTTCGATCAGCACATGAATGATTTACGTGCAGTTTTTGAGAGGTTGCGTATGTTCAACCTACGCGCCAATCGTGAAAAGTGTGTTTTCGCACGCCAAGAGGTGAAATATTTGGGTCATGTCATAACTCAGGACGGGGTTTCGCCTGATCATGACAAAGTTCGCGCAGTGGCAGACATGAAGGCACCAAGTACTCTACGACATCTCAAAACGTTTCTTCAGACCTGTTCGTGGTTCAGAAAGTTCATTTTGAACTTTTCAGAAGTAGCTGAACCTTTAACACGTCTTTTGAAAAAGAATCAGACTTGGGTATGGGGTTCTGAGCAAAATCAGGCGTTTCAGGAGCTAAAAAAACGGTTAACTTCTGCGCCCATACTTGTCCAAGCTGATTACTCCAAACCATTTGTCTTGCGTACAGATGCCAGTAGTTACGCTCTCGGTGCAGTACTGCTGCAAGGTGAGGGAAAGGACGAAAGGCCTATTGAGTATGCAAGCCACCTTTTAAACCCAGCCGAGCGTAATTACAGCACTACCGAGAGGGAAGCTCTTGCAGTAGTGTGGTCAGTTGATCGGTTTAGAGGTTACATTGAGGGTCAACAAGTTATTATAGGCAGTGACCATCAGCCTCTAAAATGGTTGTTGACTTTGAAGTCGCCGTCTGGTAGACTAGTTCGGTGGGCACTGAAGTTACAGGAGTTCAATATTCAGTTTGAATACACTCCAGGCAGAGCCAATGTTGTCGCCGACACGTTAAGTCGTCCTACCTGCGAAGAAGACAATAAAGGTCAGTGTGGTATTTGTTCAGTCATTGTTGACTTACCCACTAGAAGTCCCGCTGATCTGCGACTTGCTCAATTAGATGATCCAGAACTAAAAAAGATCATCACTGGTCTTGAAAGTAACGACGCAATAGAGGAAAAACGCTGGTCCGAACGAGGATACTTTATACAGCAAGGAGTTCTTTATAGGTACAACCCTGACGTCGATGTTGAGGAACCACAGCTTGTACTTCCTGTGAGTTTACGACTCGACATTTTGAAGGAATGCCATGACACTCCTATTGCTGGGCATCAAGGTATTGATAGGACTTTACACAAGCTTTCACAGCGGTTTTTCTTCCCTGGAATGAGACGGTTTGTCGCCGACTTTATCAAGTCTTGCGCGACGTGCCAACGCTACAAGTCATCTAACTTGAAGACTTCAGGCCTTTTACAGACCCCAGTTTTACAACAAAGGGGAGAGGTCTTGGCGATCGACTTGTTTGGCCCGCTTCCTCCTGGAGAGAAGGGGGAGAAATATATTTTATTAGTCGAGGACACAGCTACTCGTTGGGTCGAGCTTTTTGCTCTTGTTGATGCCACCTCAGAAGCTTGTGCTCGTACACTAATAGAGGAGTACTTCCTCAGGTACGGCCTGCCGCGTCGTATTGTTTCAGACAACGGAGTGCAATTTGTCTCATCTGTTATGCAACAGTGCATGTTCATTTTAGGGATTAAACAGGATTTGTTACCTTTATATCATCCGGAGGCAAACCCGGCCGAACGAAAGAATAGAGACCTTAAGGTACAGCTGGCACAGCTGGTCGACACTGAACATTATTCTTGGCCTAACTATTTACCATCGGTTCGATTTTCAATGAACTCTGCTTTGTGTCACACAACAGGTGTTTCACCAGCTTTTCTCACCTTCGCTAGAGATCTCCGTTCACCTGTCGACGTTCATTTTGACATAAGGGCCGTCTTGCAGAAGTATAATTTTGTTCCTCAGATCACACCTTACTTAAAGAAGTTTTTAGACTCTTTGGTTTCTATTAGGGATAAGGTAGAGAAAGAACAGGACAGACGTAAAGACTATGCGGACAAGGGTCGTAAACCTGAAGAATTCGATGTCGGTGATCAGGTTTTGGTAAAGTCACACGTATTGAGTAATACTGCTAAAGGGTTGTCGGCTAAGTTTGTCCCAAAAAGAGATGGTCCTTACACGATCGTTAAAAAAGCTAGTCCCACCAGTTACTTAGTTTGTGAACTTAATGCTCCTGACAAGGTTTTAGGTAGGTTCCACGCGTCCCAACTCACGCGATTTGTAAGTAGAAATGACACGCCTCCTCTTCCGATTATGCCAAAGCGTAACCGAGGCCGGCCTCGTCATATTCAGCCTGTTTCTGACGTTCCTGAGCGGGTTCCTGAGCGAGGACACTTTCATGAACCCGAGGGGGAGTGTATAGCGAATGTACCGAAACTCCCTACGCGCAAAGGCCGTGGTGTGCCGGCTGAGCGATACTCGCCAGATTAACAGCGTGTATCCGAACGCGCCCATAGACATAAGTTTCTCTATGGTCGCTCCGACCAATAGTAGCCAAAGGTCAGCGCAAGGGCACCGTGTGAGAATAGTTTGGACGGTAGTAGTAAGTTAGTGGTTTAGGAGAGTGATTTTTGAAGGCAATGGCGCGACTTGTAACGAGAATTAATTAAAGTTTTTACCGTGTAACAAAGCTCTTTAACTAAACCTGACCCACCCCGACTACACTACGCTAATACTTATTAAGACTAATAACTTATTAGTATCATGTATAATGGTAGAATGTAAAGGGACCTCATTAATATTAAGATTTTTGATATTAAGACACTTTGTATACATACATTCTGGCAAATAAATGAATTATTTATTTATTTTAAATACTTTTTTTTAAATGATAAATTCTTTCTACTATAGAGAATGCTAAAATGATAAAAAACATACCGTTTTATTATTTTAAAGACAAAATGCCTTTTATTATACTTGAACTTTACAAATCTCATTAAACGTAGCGACGCCTAGAGTGAGCTAGAAAGAAGATATTTACTTCGAAACGTGTACGGCTTCTTATAGGTACAAATTGTGATTCAATTGTGATTCATTGTGTATCAACAAGTCATTTACAAAAAGTTCTCCAACAAAAAAATTCAGAAAGTTTTATGGTTGTAACGACTGTGTATATTATTTATTATGATATATCTAGTCGCAAACTTTAGGTAAATATAGACGAATTACTTATTCCAAATAACACATTTTTTAAAATGTATTTAAGTGTTGTATCGAAATTCCGGGACAGATGTATCGGAAAAAAATTAGTCCTAAGGAAGTCTCCGTTTCTTGTCTCTGTTCTTCGAAGTTTAGGCAAATAGGCACTACCTATTCCTATCACTGCTAATAAGATTTAGCGTAGTGTAATAAGAGTAAGCAAGGTTAGTCTGTCTAATTAGACCGACCAAGTGGGTTCGGCCGTGCTTCCTTGCTTGCTTGCTGAATATCGCGTGGTGTAGGTAATAAGACTTACACGCTTAGGCCTCATTTACGGAGACGCGGGGCGTCGCGCGTTGCGTTGAGCGGCGCGGCCCGCACTGAATTCAAATATAGATATGGCGTTGTATGAGTGCGTTTACGGAGAAGCGATTTGAGACGCGTTTGTTTGAATTAGGGCGTTTTTTGCGACCGAGCCCGCGGATGGCACCGACGCGTCCCACGCGGCGTTTATCGCGGCGGCGCACGCAGCGGCAATTCTCGATGAAGCTATGTCCGAGGCGGAATCTTCTGTCAGTCTTATTTAGAAATCGCGCAACACAGACGTAGTCACCGTCGCAATGGAGTATGATATGATCATGCTGCAAGTTGCGACACGTGCGCTCCCATCTCTCGCCAACATAAAACTAGTCGATTTGATCGAGGCGAGCGTGCGCCGCCGCGATGCCCGCCGCGTGCTTCGCTACACGCTAGAGGACTCGCCGCGGGCGCCGCGGCGGGCACCGCCACGCTTCCCGTCTCGCTTCTCTATGAACATGGTCGTATATTGCTATAAGTTTGTGTTTACGCGTGCGATGATGCGTGCCGCTTCACGCGCCGCCCCACCGTAAACAGAAAAAACGTCCGCCGCGCCGCGAGACGCCACGCCACACGCGACGCGAGACGCCCCGCGTCTCCGTAAATGAGGCCTTAGACCGTTCAGTCAGTAAGCGCGCGGAAGCGGCAGAGTAAAGTCACGTATATGTTTGCTTTGGCGACCCTACCTACACAATCACAAAGATTATTTAAACCAATCTCTTCGTGCAGAAGGATTCCGGGTGTTGTTAGAGATTTATAAAAATTTCGATGAAAAGGCTACAGTGAATACAATAAAAAAGAAGTTGATGAATGAATTAATGCGGCAAGAGCTATGGCGATTTTCTGGTGCTTTGGAAGTTTTCCCATGACACCGCCACACCGCGACAACCGTCACCGGCTACGTAAGCCTTGCAAATGAGTTAGCATGCGGTATTCAGGGCGGTGTAATTGCGAGCTTGTCTAATTAGACTTTAAGACAGTCTTAGTAAGACTGTCTTGATACTGCGTTGTGTAATAAGTGCTTAACTTTCAACGTTACTGCTGTTAGCTGAATCATTGTTTTTTTAAGAATCATTCAATCGTTTTATTTTTTTAAACATGATAATGCTCTAAAACATGTTTTTATCGAAAATAATAGAATAGAATAGAATACTCTTTATTATGTACACCATACCAAAAAAAAAAAAAAAAATCCTATTTTCGAGCATCGTAAACCTAGAAAACTAAGTATAGGTACTTATGACCTTGATGATTATTGAATATACCTAATTATTATTGAGTACCTAACCATTACGGGGGCAAATGGCATTTTGAATAACATACAACGTAAAATAAAGCTACAATTTGCTAAAAACGAAAATATAATTTTAATTTGACGGTCTTACCGTATGTTTTCCCTTTGTCGTATTAAAATATTTTGAATTACCCTGTGAAATATGTATTTATTAACTCTACTGTATCATGTTATTTTACGAATAAAGATTCTCAATGCTCGGCTCAATACTAAGAGTGGAAACTAGACATGCCACGAATATTCGGCTACTATTCGGTATTCGGTCTATTCGGCCACTTTGTTTGGTATTCGGTATTCGGCCGAATAATAGGTACTATTCAGCCGAATACCGAATACCAAATCATAAAAAAGACACATCATATTAATCAAGATTTGTATTTATTATTAAATTACAATAACTACTTTAATAGGTAAAATTCATCAGTGGCAAGTTATGATGAATAAAAACAAGTTTTTCAGCATTTGTTGGTAGCAAACGATTACGCTTTTCGTCGTAAATGATACCAGCTTCAGAAAACAACCTCTCACTATACACGCTACTCCCGGGAGAAGATAGATAAACTTTAGCAAATTTCGAGAGGTTTGGGTAATGTTTTTTGGAGACAGGTCGCGACCTGTTGCATTATTCTTTACGCACTCGACTAGCATGTACTTTGTGCAGAATATTAGGCCGCCGAATATTCGGCGCTTCGGCCGGTAGCGATGCCGAATATTCGGTATTCGGTATTCGGCCAAATCACTATTCGTGGCAACTCTAGTGGAAACTAATATAGTGCGCGAAAAAATAATCGCCCATGAAGAGGGGCAATTCTCGTTATTTTATGAACGTTCACAGTCTGATCTCTCTGTCTCAATACTTTCAAAAATTCCTCTAATTTCCCTACATTTTTGACAAGTTTTTAACATTTGTTTGTCGAAGAGATGAGACTGCGACTAGACTTTGAACGTTTTAAATTACGAGAATTGGAACCTTCTGGGTTGTCCGCGATTAACGACATTCACGTACAAAGACATGGGCTAAAGTTAGTAGGTAAGTAAGGAAATAAATGACACAAGTAAAAATTCAAAATATTTTGATATTGAACAATAATTTGGGTTAAAGTTAGTAAGTGAATAAATTCCACAAGTAAAAAAAATACAAGAATATTTTAATATTGAACAATAATTTTATTTAATTCAATTCTACCAGTTGCCCCAATCTAGCTGGATCTGATGGAAACATAAAAAAAAAAAAATTAAATTCATGTTTCATCATATTTTTATTACTAACCTTAAATCAAATTTTAGACAAAAAGCCCATTCAGAAACGAAATTAATAATGTACAATAAACAAGAATTGGTGTTAATAAACAGAGTTATTTTAATTATAATATTAGATACTGAAAATAATCATTCGTACACATATAACTTAATATCCCCCTGTTCCTTATATCCCTACTGATATATCTCCACTGGCAGGGATACTTGGAGATTTTTTCCAATTATCGCTACCGGTAGGGATATCTGGAATCTTGTGCTCCATATATCCCTACTGATTCGCACTGGTTGGGATAGTTGATTTTTTTTCCGTTTATCGCTACCAGTAAGTAGTCTTTATGATTAATAAGGTGTTCCTGAATTACTTGTGATTACAAATATAAAAACAAAAGAAAACAACAATAAAAACAAATTCAGTACCTACGGGTTTGCGTGATAAAAAAAAAAACAAAACAATTATGAAAACAATTTTAATTCACACAAACCCAGTGCGGTTTTGTGTGAATTAAAATTTGTTTGAAAATACCTATGTCAAATTGTCATATTTATTCTTCTTATAAAAGTTATCTGACTATCGAAAAATCAAATTGAATAAAACCGGTCAAAATCGATTAAAAACGCAGTAATTTTTTATAGTAAACTAACGGCCCGCCCCAGTTTCGCAAGGATTCATTTTTTTTTCGAATTTCCCAAATTTTCTTTCATTAAAACCTTGTCCTGGCAACATTGATATATATATATCAACCGAATACAGCAAAAAAAGAATTATCCAATTTAGTGCAGTCGTTACGTTACGTTGTTAGTCGTACATTTCGGCTATTAATTTTTATTTATATAGATAGATTGATCCACTTAAATACGCTGACTGAACTTTATGAATCCATGTCGTCCATGACCTGGGGTAGGTAGGGATATACTTAAATATTTATGAAAGTTGTCACGCTATCTCTAATAGATCATCTAGCTTTATAATTACTAGTTCGTGTGTTGTTCACAAGTCCACACCGCTTGTTCATATTGTATGGACATTTTACTAAACACAGTTCCTCTAAACTTTAAAAATGGTTCAGGTCGCATCAGAGAAATCTAATATTACACACAGCAGATTTTTGTACCGTAGTAATGATAGTAATAAGAAACAAACCAGAAAAAGATTCTGTATGAAGAAGTTTGTGGAGTTTTGTAAGAGGACGGATTTGCACGGGTACAAATATATCGTGATGGAAGACTTCAATTATGTTGAAAGGTACCTACACTACTTGATAATCATTAATGATAACTAGGTACCTACCTAGGTATATACAACGTGTCCCAAAATTCAACGATAAGGCTGGTTTCACAGCTGTCCGGGAGATCCGTATGGGCCGACCGGACCCGTACGGGTAGTACCCGCAGTGCTCTGAAACGATGATTCAGTACGATACGGTTGCTAGCAGGAGACAGATGCGCTGTACGGGCTCAAGCCGGAGCGGGTCGTTGTACGCCTGTACGGATCAAGCCGCGTCGCTGTGAAACGATGTTCTAGCGCCTAACATGTGCTCCCGCTCCGGGCGCCCGTACTGACAGCCCGTACGGGTCTCCCGGATAGCTGTGAAGCCAGCCTAATCCAGAGGTGGACCTGCTCATACAACTCGAGAATTTTTTTTTAATTTTTTAGGAAATTACAAAAAATACGTATAAATCCTTAGAAAATTTACACCCCTTATGATATTTTTAATTACCAACCATGACCACAATTTTTCAAATATTTCTGTATTTTTTGTATCGGCAACCTAAGTAGCACTGCTATCCACCACAACTCCCTTTAAAGTTACTTGTAGTAGTTTTTACACAAAAATCAATCAAAATATTTTTTTTTTTAATTTTCAAAGTTTTTTTTTACTTTCAGTCCACTTTGTAATTACCAAAAAAATAGAGATTTTTTTTTTAAATTATTTTTTCTCGTGAAGTTATGGTTAGGTCCACCATGTGGTGCCCGCTTATCGTTGAATTTTGGGACACGTTGTATATATTCCTACCTATACCAGAGTGGCTGTCCCATAGCTATAAGTTGCTGGCGAGATTACAGCCTCTATTTCGCACGTAATGAAGGCAGTAATCCTATTAGAAGAAAAGCGAAACTTCGTAAAGCTTTACAATCTTTCGTTCTTGGATTCTTTTTGTTTTTATAAAACTTGAGATTGAATTTATGCGGACTTTATGAAGTTGATTTTAGCCAGTTTTTCGGAATCGGACAAACCTAAATACGGTTAAATTATCAAGCCATGGTTTATTTACTTAGATGCTTTCATGTTTTGTGAGCTAAATATGTAGGTATCTATCACTCACTGTTTAATCGAAATCTCAGGAACTTTATAGCCATTAAAGTTGAAAGGCAGATTTTTAAAGGGTGTAGGTGCAAGCATCTAAGTCCACCCTTTTTTTTCGTGAGAGACTTCTTATGTATGTCCTCTACCCTAGGGCGAAGGGGTCTGGCATCTACTCTTCTATCTCTCTCTCAGCCTATCGCAGTCCACTGCTGGACATAGGCCTCACTCATGAGACTAACTAAACGTCCACAATTTTCTTCTAACTACCTCTGGCCAGGGGGCGGGAGCGCTCGGGCATTCATCATTATCCCAGGAAGGTATAGGCCCATCAGTCCACCAAAATGGGGTGAAATGGGGCTTAGAAGGTTGCAGTTGCAGTTGTGTGAACGAACTCTCGGGAAACAGTTTGTGGCAAATAGGAAATAGATGTCCCACGTGAGCCTACGTGTACTATTTATTTCCTAATTTATGTTATAACCGACCTTTTTTATCGTTTTTATTTTTAGTGTTTATCAGTGGAAATTTGTAAATGGCCTTCATTTACATATGTCATATTATTTAAGAACAGAGTACAGTAAAACGGGGCTACTTTGACTTCCAGGGTTACTTTGACCAGGCCGATCACAACGCTATGACGCGTTCCCCACACCCCGCGCCTCGCGCAATATTACTCGAGGTCACGCACACTTGCTGAGCACACGTGAAAACCGATTTTGGCGCTCTGTCAAAGTAGCTACAAAATTTGTCAAAGTAACCCTGGAAGTCAAAGTAGCCGCGTTTTGCGGTATACAACTATACATTAGCTGTAGTTTCCCGTTAAGAAAATAAAATAAATATTACTAGGTACGTGTGGATGAGGCTGATACAGGAGCGTGGTGATCGGCACAAGGAAAAAGAGGCCTATGGCCAGCATTGGGTCAAGTCGGGCTGTGGATGATGATGATGATTACTACGTGTTTACTTTTACTTCAAATAATTCTGAAGTGGTTCTGACATAGGTGCTGCTGGGCGGTTGCCGTGTTGATTAGCGTTGCTATTGCGGCTTACTTCGTGGTCACCGCATACAGGTGGTACGCAAGGAATCCCATAGTAACCGTGAGTTCTTTTGTGTACCTATCTATAGATAGAGTAGTTACCGTACCGTACGTACCTCGAGTTTCGGATAAATTGCGGCTTTGTATAGCGTGATCTTTGTCATTATGTAGGTACCTGTGCGACACAGACTTTCTGAGCTCGATGTGCCATTTCAACAGCCAGGTTACTGTACCTACCTAGTAGCTACCTACCCTTGGGTTTTGAAATTATTTTGCCCTAGTATTTGGCCTCAAGTCACATATGCTTGCCTATCTGTCCAATGAAGCTGTCACACCTGCCTACAACACTTACGACTGTAAGCAATTAGGTATAGTCCTTTCACATTTATTTTAACCTCTAATTTTTCATTACTATCCAAATCACAGTGATATTTATTCTCATTCTAATAAATGGTTGCTGCCACTGACAAGTCTGTCAAAATCATTGTGATCTTTATTGTCGTACCAAAGGGTACATATCCGTACTGCCATAACCCTGGCCTTGTTTGGCATCGTGGCCGGGCCAGAACGGAACACACACAATAGGTGTCGTTATAATTGCTGTTAGTTTGCTGCTGTCAGAGGTAAAATAACTATGAACGGACTATAGTGGCCACTATGTGAATAGAGATACGTATGACTTCAAAATTATGGCATTAAAAACAGTTTTTTTTCGAAAATTGTTAAAGCCAAAGAAGCCAATCGATCATCATTGCATTTTTAAAGATTTTTATCAGTTATGTATTCTTTCTAAGTACGATGACGCGGGATATGATTATTATCGATATCCAATCACGTTAATAATCCTTTGGAGATTTAGGTACCTATATTATAAAGTTCGTAATTCACATACTTAGGTAATACGATATTTTTTACTAATTTTAGTTTTATCCGCAAAGTGACAATGCTTAAATTGCGAAGAATAAAAACAGCATCTATCATTTGTATGTAGGTACTTACCTACCAAATTAAAATTTAAAAACTACTTTGACTCATATAGGGTTAGCAACATTGCCGCTAAAACTAAGTGTTAGTTAAGAACACCAAAACCTTCGACATTTCAGGTTATAGAAAGCACTCAAGGAGCAATTTGGGATGTGCCATTCCCTGCTGTTACTATATGCGATTTGAACATAGTTTCCAGAAGGGCTGCAAGAATGTTAGCAAATAATTTGTAAGTGGTTCATCTTATAATGCTCAGGTAATCATAAGGCCTTTGAGGAACTCTTGAAACAATCAAGATCACATGCTTGACTTCTTCATAACCAGCCATGTTATCAGCACGTGAAAGATAGATTCAACAAATTGTTGCGAAAGTCCCGTTTCGGGCCGAGGATATCACAAAAGTTGCGAGTGTTACCTGAGGGACGCACGGAACTGGCAAAAAGACGAGGATGCCCATACCGTAATGGGTAATTTTAGATGATATGAATATTAGATAGCTTGATAAATGAATTTTAGATAGCTTGATATCGGAGAGCTTTCACAAACATCTTTAGAAGCTATTATGTAATAGCTGGATCTAGATAAGTCTTACAGAACTCTTGGATTGCCAGCTGAAAAAGGTTCCTCACTTACCACCATGTACATGTACTTAAAACCAATTCAATTTTATCTTTTTGTTCTGAAAAGTACCTAAGTATAATTTTAATTTTTTAGGACTCTTCCTGAAAATGTTACTGCAGACTTTGTTTTCGATACTTTTCGACTGGTGCCATTGCTGTATTCAACCTTCACAGCTGAGGCCGATGAGAAGGAGGATTTACAGACACTGCAAACTGTATTGGACCTTAACAACATTTCAATAGAGACGTTATTTCTAAAAGTAAGTATTTGAATTGTACAGCTATTTTCATCTCCAATTTTAGCATAATGTTTTGCTGTTGATGTTGGGGTTGTTAGATATTATCCCACAGTTATGCTGACTTAATCAAGGTAGCAGATTTTCGTACTGGAGTCCTCCATGTTTCTACTATTGTATAGAATCAAGTTATTCTAACTGAATAGACAGTTGTGCTCCTGGGGAGTTTGTTGCGCTACTTCTTCTTCCCAGCTAAAGCACAAGGAAGTCGTGAAGGGTGGGCGTTTTAGGGGACTTTCTCTGAATATAATTTTGAAAAGTTTAAAAAGTGCTGATTTCTCAACCTAGTTTGGACAAATGACTTTGATTTGGATTTGATAAACAGGGAAGTTTTTATTCTAGAATATCCACCTAAGGGCAAACTTGTTTGAGGGCATCGTTCGCATTAGGACAGATTCGCTTTAAGACAGATTTGCTTTACGGCAGATTCGCTTTACGGCACAGTCGTGTTGAAATGGTCTCCACGTAGTTTTCCTTGATATACAGAAGGCCAATTCTCGTAATTTAAAACGTTCAAAATCTAGTCACAGTCTCATCTCGGCGACAAATAAATGTCAAAAACTTGTCAAAATGTAGGGTAATTAGAGGTGTTTTTGACAGATTGAGACTGAGATCAGACTGTGAACGTTCTTAAAATTACGAGAATTGCCCCTCTGGTATATTGTCAAGTATAGAAAACTCCTTTAGCTTTCCTGTCAGTATCATGGTAATTGCCACTCATAATTATGTCATTCTATATTTATTATGTGACATTGTCACAAGGAACATATTATTATCACAGACTATAATTTACTCTTACGACTGATTTGTTGCTGATATTTTAGGCAGTAAAATAAGTCTTAATAATTAAAAAAGGAATGTAGAAATTACAATGGATTTGCCCACTATGAGCAGCGGGATTAAATTTATATCAAGTCGAAAAGGTAAGCCCTTTTTACTGCACGCTGGTTTTAGTTCCGCTATACCTAATTATGTAAACAGACAGAGAGAGAGATAGTTTTCATAATCTTCAAAAATCATGAAAACTATCTCTATCTCTCTCTCTCTTTCCATCCTAACTAATAATATTATAAATGTGAAAGTAGGTTTGTTTCTGTCACGCCTAAGCCACAACCGATCATCCTAAAATTTGGCATATACGTTGTCAGGTGTACAAAAACGGACATTGTTACCTTTAATTCCGAAAACGACACCACGTGTCTATTGAACTTTGTTACATTATTTAATTCTGAGGCGGTACGAAGTTCGCCGGGTCAGCTTGTTACATAATAATAAAAAGTCGCATGGAGAAGGCATAAGGTTTTTGCGTTACGTGACGAATTCTGCCAGATTACTCCTACTGCAAGCTCCGTAAAAGAACTTCGTTCAAATAAAGCAAGTAAAGTTTACCGTTCCAGCTGTCTCCAGCGGCTTCGTGCAGCAACCTCGTGCAGCGATGCATGTGGAAGAACATCGTATACCGCTGTGACGAGCTGTTCAAGCAAATCTTCACCATGCTCAATCTTTGCTGTACATTTAACTATTATGCGGTCGATGATAACTATGAAACGGAAGTATTGCCAGTATATAGGTAAGTACAGTGTCGTTGACACACTTCCAGCTGTTGGCTTTTCTAGTGTTTATTGCATTGCTTGTTTGCTCTCTAAGGGAGTTGAGCTGCCATGCCACGGGTATGTGTGAATACTCCTCTGGAGTAGCTACTACACTCTATTCTTATAGAATGGAAACTTATTGAACACTCTTATATTGGGGCGTCAATAATATGAGAAAGAAGCTCCACACCAGCGTCGGTAGTCGAGCGACCCCTTGTGAAAACGGATTGTTTACTGTTTAATAATTTAGATATGTTTTTTAAAATGTCTTTACAATTATTAATCTAGCATCAATTTTTTAAATATTTTACTGAGGTTGGAAATTACATAAATTGGTGTAAAGTTAACGGGGTCTAATGTGCTGCCCGATATAAACAAAGGTATTATTTTACTACACCACATCGTAGTATTATATTATCTGTGACCACAGTCATACCTTTATTCAAAATAATAACCAATTCAGGCGCTACAGTGTTGATTATGCATTTTGCAACCTCTACAAAATTTCGCCAGAGATCAGCAGTTTTGAGTGTATTGAAAGTTTTATAATATTATCTCGAGCAATAGTCGAAATTAAATTCATAGTTACAATTATCAACATTTTCTTTCAATAGGGACTCGGCAACAGTGGGTGAAGAATTTAAAGCTTTAATGGTTGAGACTGGAATAAGTATCTGCAAATAAATTTTCAAAAACTTCTAAATATTTTTTAATAACTATCATACGCTTGTACAGCCCGCTTCAAAGAAAGGGAACCCCTTTTGGTAATGACATTAAACCCATTTAAGTTTTTTGTAACGTATTGTATATGGCGTGTTGGTCTAGTGGTTAAGACAGCGGCTTAACAATTCGATGGTCTCGAGTTCAAATCCTCGGACGAGAAGTTCTTTTTTTGTTTTTTTTTGTTTCTTTTATAGGTTATTATGTGATTTTTGTTAATTATTATTTAAGAAATCAAATGTTGAAGTAGGTATGAGGTTTGTAAGAAAATCTAGGTATGTTGCATAAACAATATTCATTTATTTCTCTAATTACATTTCTAGGACTTCATGGAATCCACTTCACGGTTGAATATACAGTTTTCTATGTGTGTTAAATTGGGGTTATTTACTTAGAATATTAACTAAACACAAAATAGATACCCTGGGTGAGGTTTAGAATGTTTAACATTAGATAACGGTTCATTTATAGATTTTTCTAGAAACAACTACAATAATATTTATTCATTTAAAGTTGTGAAAACATTAATTTTTTATACTTTGTATGATCTTATCGGAAAAAAAGATTAAAAAATTAAATGTTGTCATTTATGCCTGTGAATTACAGAGGAAGAACCAACATGCTAAACTATAAAAGTATAGCAATATACATCTTTCTCTTTTATCACATTTTCTGATAACCCTTATTTAACACAACATTAGAAATTATAAAAATATGTGAGGTCAGATGGTGCATCACACATTACAAGACTACTTGTAAACAAAAGCATCTGGATTGATAATAATAAAGGTTGTTTATTTTTGATTAACTACGAATTAATGATTCCACAAATATTGGGAATTATTAACACTTGCTCATACGTTCCAATGTAATTTTATCAGATCAGTTACACAATAAATCTGCCGAGTAAATTGCTTATTAATAACGGAGAGGATGGCCGTCACTGTCTATCACTTCTTGAAGTCACACTTGAACGCGTAGTTTTGAAGGGTGTCACTGAGTGAACTTCCACAATATTACGGTGTCGCCCCGATTCATTAGTGTAAACAATTATTGAGCGAGGGCCTTGGCGATCACATTTCACATCACCAGTTGCATGATACCTTTGTATCCATCTACGAACTGTTTTTCTCTGGAACGAAAATAATAATATTAGGAATACATAAAAAAATCCAACTTGTCAGTAATAATGCAACATGATTGCAACAATAAATACATATATGTGTATAACGTAAATCTTACCGTTATGGCCATATCTCGTTCTTTATGCTTTGTTCCTGTTCCCAGAGAACAACAATTTTAGAGTCCGCGTATCACTGGTCAGTTTCCCTCAGTCGTCAGTTTATTTAATTCTAGCCTTCAAAAAGTTATTAATCGAACAATACTATCGGTTAATATAATCAACTGTTCAAAAACTTAATAAATTGGAGAATATTTCGACGAAGATAATTACGCACAAGCGGATCGACACGAAAACGAAACGATTTGAAAAGTAATTATACCCTCAATCACAGTTTAGTAAATAAGGCGAAGAAGTATTCTAAATTCAACCTTAACTCGCAGTTCATACAGCTAGTTAAGTTTCTGAAGTAAAATTACGGTAGGTAGTGCAACAATCGGAATCAGGCACATTCTATTCAACCAAACAAGAAATCTATGCAAATTTCAACCTTATCTTTTAGTAAATTGAGGAGTTACGAATTGCATTTTGTAAAACAAGACGGTAAGGTGTTAGTATTTATAATACGTGGTGGAAGTTGAAATTTAAACCTTAATATCTAGAAGATTAGACCGTTATCAACCTTGTTCGATAAAAGGAGTAAAGCTATTAAAATTTTCGTTAAGATGGCTAACTGATTCAATAGTCTAGTGGTATAAGGCGCGGTCTATGTGATCGGCTGGCGCCTGGTGATGCAGGTTCGTATCCTCAATCGCACGGAAAGTGTCTTTTTGTAAGTTAAGTTATTCTTGGGATACGGTTCGGGCAACAAGCCGAAAAAATACCATATTATAATTATTTAAAAACTTGCAAATAATATTTGAGTGGGATCGGTGGATGCTCGGGCAGAGATGGATGCGCCGCGCCGCGCGGCAGCGGGGGAGGGAGCTGCTTGAGGCCAGAGCCACGTGACGCGCCCAAGCGCGCGCGCTCGAGCCCGCCATCGCTCGAGCGACGAGCGACGGCGGGCTCGAGCGCGCTCGGGCGATAATCTTTAAAGTCTTGGGGGGTTCCTTTTCTCTGAACCTGTCTGTACTGTAGCACTATATTTTGAATTTATTAACCAACGTATTGTTGTTCATTAATCATAGCTTTGTTGCCGGTACACATTGATCTTTTTGAGACTAATCGAACGAACGACTTAGCAAATTATGATGCTACCACCATTAGTGTCTAACATTTAAGTCTTTTGTGTTTTCGTTTTTTTTTAGTATACAACTTTGACATTACACTTGTCAGATTAGTCTCTGGGATTAAAAAAACGAACTATAAATTGCCGTGTTTAATTATTTATTTAAAAAATGTCTATTCTTCATTTGTTTCTTCTCCATAAAGGTTTCATAACGTTTCTATTACCTCAATAGTTCAGTATGCTTACCTGGAAGAAAAAAAAAAACGAAGAAATCCTAGTTGTTTTCGACTTATATTATGGTGAATAACTCCGAAACCTGATGCTTTAGGATATTATGTTATATTACATTTTTTGTTTGTATAAGTGTCCTCTATCTAAATATATAACTTTTGTTGTGCACGGCGATTCTGAAAAAAAATCAAAATGGCGGTTGATTTTAGGGCCAAAACCTTCAAACCCCTTTACAGGGTTGTAATATTATTTGAATATTTTTTTTAGTAAAATGTCAACATTTCTTAAATAAGATTTAGGCTTTGCCAGGCCTTTTGACTTTATTCTGAAAAAAGAATGGCTTCGAGGTAAAAATGAACAAGAAGAAAGAACAAAGGTAATGTGTGAACATGAAACAGTAAATGTACTTAATAATTTTGTAAAAAAAAAATGTTTCAAATCAGCCTTGAGGGGTACGAAAAATAATAAAAAAACGTTTAGTTTCACAACTTCGGCCTCCTTCTCTCTCTCCTTCTCCTCCTTCGTCCTTAGTTACAACTTTTCTTGAAATAGTTCTTTTGTGAATAGGTACTTAGTGCACAGGTGCACTAGTGCAAAATCAATCCCAAGGCCGTTGTATGAGGGATTAGAGAACTGTTCTTCAACTAAATGAGAAGAAATTTAAAACATGCATTAAACGCACACTATGTAGACAAGCATATTATAATTTGGATGATTAGGTATATCGCAGATAAAAATGCTTGACTAAATGCTGGTCCTGCTCCACAGGCACTTGAGCTCACTAGTTAAAATTTCAATATTTTGGAAGAGGAGCTTCCCTTTTTCTTTTTTAGTGTTTCTGACATTACGATCTTAATATTTATTTTTATTTTATTCAATCTTGTTTTAATTGTTTAAGGTTGCAATACTAAACACTTTTTCCTGTTTGATACTAAAAATTTTATTCATCTCTTAAATAAATTGCAATCTATAGTTTTGTATAATTTAGAAGCATTTTTTCAATTTTGTAAATGTAAGAACCATGGATCCGTTTATTATGATTTTTTGATGTTGACTTGAAGGAGCATGGCAGTTGAGAATGTGTCATGCTCACTTAAATGTCTCACTGATGATGGCACGTGTGTTGGATCATTCGGTTCCCTACAAAATGGTTGAGCTGGATGGTGCTGATCCATGCGTCATGTTCGTGAACGGGCGCCGTCGGTTGAGACTGGTCATCTCTTAACTGCCAAGGCTTATATTTAATCTTATTTCTTGTATTGTTTCTTCATTTGTGTGTTTTTATAAATTGTTCTCACATATAGAAGCAACAAGAATAATGTACCCAGGGTTTTGTAATATCTTGGTTTAAAAGAGTGTACATGGAGTTTTTTGCCCGTTCTTCTCCATAGAGATCTACGCTTTGGAATGGGCAACTAGCTTCAACTTTCTGACTAACTGACCGACTACTTAATTTTGACAATTCAAAAGTGCCTGTAATGGTTTAATTGAAATAAATGCTTTGAGTTTGAGTTACAAGAAGCGGGAATTTCAACTTCTTGAACAACCATCAGACGAAGCCTGCACGATTCTAATTTACGAGGTCTCGTCGCCAGATTAAAACATATTTGTATGTGGTATTACAGTATAGATGAAAAAAAAAATATCGACTAACTTTTGGAGGGTACTGTATATTAAGAATTAGGTTAGATAATAGCCCACTCATATGTTTAGAACGATTTTAAATCTTTGAGCTTCTTTGAATCTTTGATTCTTTGTTTGTCAATTTCCAGGTCTATATATTATGCCATCTTTTCAGTGATTTAGACCTGGAAATTGACAAACAGACTTCATGCAGCTGATTGCTATGTACTCGATTAAAAGGTGAAACACCCTTTCATCGAGTACATAGCGATGCCGATGTACTTGTTTAGACATGAGACTTTTTCAACTTCATCTATTTCTGCCAGCTTAGGTATTAATTATATTTATTTATTTGTATGTTGTGTACTTTGAGCAGATGGGTATTTTTTCCTGATAGGGCGTGATACAACTCATAAATATGAAAACTTTTAGTTCGGGACCAACTATGAAATAGCAAAACAAAAGAATTTGTTTTAAAGTAATTAATTGGCATTAAATTTTTGTATGAAACAGCGGATTTTCTTCGATGTGTCACAACATCTTTAGTAAAAGTGGTTTACATTAATAAATAAGTTGCTATTTTTACCTCCTGAAAGCTTCCCATTGAATCAGTCGAAATCAAAAAAATATTTTATTTCATATAAACCTACATGGGCACTTCCGAAACGTCAGAACCTAGCTGCACGGATCCAATTGAACGTTTCCTATGGAGAAGAGCCGGCAAGAAACTCATGCTCTTTTACAAATAATTGGCATTTACAATGTTTTCAAATTACAGTGGAAATAGGTACCTATGGGAGGACAGTGTAGCCCTGTCAAAATAAGTATGGAAAATGTCTACATATTGTAGCGAAATAAAAGAAGAAATTCAGCACATAAAACACGATAATTTTTTAATAAAAATGCTTCTAAAATTATATATGAAATGTAAAAAATCTAATATTGTAAAACAGTTGCGGAACAGGCCAATTAAAAAATGTAATGGGAACACGAGAAAACTGATGTACCTACTCGACAACTGATACTCTCTACCGAGTATCAGTAGTCGAGTATCTCGGATGGTAATATTTTTTTAACGCTACCAACTAGCGGATCGATTGCAATCGGTTTTTAGGCTCGTTACCACTATTTTGCACAGGTTTAATACAATTTAAAATATACTACATAAGTTGTCCCGATTAGAAAAGGGTTACGGTTACCAAAATAGGTACTTACTAACAAAATTTGAGTATTCCGCTCTTAAGTGTTGTAGTTTTTTTTTTTACTTTCCGTTTTTCCCGTAAATCTGTCAACCAGTCTTACCAAGGGTGGTCGTATTACCCAGTAACTGGGTTGAGGAGGTCAGATAGGCAGTAGCTCCATGTAAAATACTGGTATTCAGCTGCATCCGGTTAGACTGGAAGCCGACCCCAACATAGCTGGGAAAAGGCTAGGCCGATGATAGATGAGTTAAAGATAGTAGTTTCCTGGACTCGAAGGAAGGTGGCCTCAAAGTTCAGCAGACTTCGACGGAACCGCTGGTGATGCGACGATCAAGCGTCGTGAACATAAAGGACATGCCGGTCTCGAAGTACGAGATACTATGCAGCTGGCCTGGCGATAGCGACACAATAGTCTCGCAAGGATAGATAATCTGGTATCTGGAAAAAGGGCCGAAAGCAGCCCTTTTTAACTGGTTCTATACCTTTGACAAATAAAATAAGGTGTTACAACCAGATAATAGGTAAGGCTTCCGCTGAGAGAGCAGATTAGGAAAAGTACGTACCAGATTCGAAGAAACACGCGCACAAAATGTGTGGCGACTTTATTGACTGTTTAACGATAGCAGCTAACTGAAAATATTTTTATATAAAAAAAAACATAAATTCTGAGAATCGACTTGTCTTGATTTCGATTTTACCGCAACGGTGAATTTTATATATCTATCAAATCATGGTATCAAATATTTTTTCTTGTCATGTCAAAATTCGAATTTATGTTTAAAAAGATTAATGACCAGACATCAATTAATTAGAAAAGAAGGTTTTAACCGCAGAGGTAACGCTGCAATATTTTAGTTTACAAGGCCTACAACGTTCTCACATTCACAAAATATAAAAGAATCTAAGTAGGTATAGAAAAGATAAATAAAATATTCTTATTTACATACACCAACTCGTTAGATTCGACTGTGGACCCATACCTACTCTATAGGCAGCGGTAACCTTTTTTAATCGAGTGGGGTATGGGCTTATTTGCCATGGTTACATATATAAGGCGTTATAAAAATATCTGCCACGGCTTCAATGGGAGACAGTATTTTGTATATAGATTACAGTAGTGAAGAAATTTTGTACCTCGGAATAGTTAAATCAATTTGAGAAAATAAAGTAATAAATAAACATTTACTCTATTCCGCATAACGTGGTTCACAAACTATGCGCGATGTGTCGCTTCGTCACGTTTTGCGAAATTAAATGACGGTGCGGCAACAGCTAATTACTATGGGACGGTTTCAATCAACTAAATCAATTCAAAATACGCACAATTTTTGTATGAAAAAATTTATGATGATAAGATCAATAATGTATCTTTACTATTGTAATCTACTTATTTACAGAATACTGTCTCCCATGGTCCTGGCGCAGGGGAGGTTGCATCAGGCGGCGGCCGACGCGATGACACGAGGGGTTGCGATAGTCGTGGAAAGGATGGGTTTTGAGGTGGCATTGCACAAGTCCGAGGCCATGTCTTTTCATGGGCCCCGGAACTTCTAGGGCTTACGTTTAATCTTTTGTTTTTAATTGTTTTATTACATTGTTCTCACATATAGAAGCAACAAAAATAATGTGCCCAGGGTTTTGTAATATCTTGATTTAAAAGAGTGTCCTTGGAGTTTCACGCCTTTTCTTCTCCATAGAGATCTAAGTTTTGGAATAGGCAACTACCTTCAACTTTCTGACTAATCTATATAAATAAAAACAAAAGGCCTGACTGACTGACTGACTCATCAACGCCCAGCCCAAACCCATGGACCTAGAAAGCTGAAATTTTACACAATGGTTTCCTTTATAATGTAGACAAGGAAAAAGGAAGGATTTTTCGAAATTCAACCCCTAAGGGAGTTAAATAGGGGATGAAAGTTTGTATGAAAGTCCGTCAGTTTTAAAGTTAGGATCTTCAAATTTTGTGTTTAGGCTGACGATTGAAAATTAATTTATACGTGTCTCAGCGTTTTTGATGATTCCACCCCCAAAGGGTTAAAAAGGGGGATGAAGTTTTGTATGAAAGTCCGCCAGTTTAAAAGTTAGGATCTTCAAATTTTGTATTTAGGCTAACGATTGAAAATTAATTTATACGTGTCTCAGCGTTTTTGATAATGTTACCCCTAAAGGGGGATGAACGACGTAACTGAGATATCGACACACAGCCTAAACCGCTGGTCCTAGGGACATGAATTTTGGAGGGTGTGTTCTTTGTGAAGAGTAAGTATCCAATAAGAAGGGGTTTTTGGAAATTCAGCCTTTAAGAGGGTGAAAAGGGGGGATTTTTTTTTGTATGAAAAATCTTATTCCTTGAGTTAATAACCTTGAAACTTGGCACGAATACTTACCTAAGTAAATTATGAAGTTTGGCATTTCTTTGTTTTTCTAATCTACCCCCTAAAGAGGTATTGGGGGGTGTCAAAATTTGTATGGAAGAATTTTAACGCGCTGTCCTATTAACTCAAAACTCAGTATTTATACTAAGGACTAAAAATAAAGAATAACGTGTATCAGGGTTTTTCGAAAATTTACCCCTAACTGTGTGAAAAGGGGTAATTAATTTTACAGGGGAGGATTTCACTGCGTGGCTTGATTAGTTCGAAAATTGGCATATATAATCTTTGAGTCAAGTTATGAACACATCTTAAACTATTTTTCATAATTCTACCCATGTAGGGGTGAAAAGCGGGATAACAGTTTATATGAAAAATCTTAATCATTTGGTTAATAAACTTGAAACTTGGCACGAATATTTATCTAAGTAAATTATGAAGGTTGGCATTTTTTGTTTTCACAAACTACCCCCAAAGGAGGATTGAGGCGGGGTGTGTCAAAATTTGTATGGAAGAATTTTAACGCATGGTCCGATTACCTCGAAACTCGGTATTTATACTTAAGACCAAAAATAAAGAGTAACGTTTATCAGGGTTTTCCGAAAATCTACCCCTAACGGGGTGAAAAGGGGTAGTTAATTATACAGGTGAGGATTTTAATGCGTGGCTTGATTAACTCAACAATTCGTATAAATAATCTTTGAGTCAAGTAATGAACACATCCCAAACAATTATTTGAAATTCCACCCCTATGGGGGTGAAAAGCGAGAGTACAGTGTATATGAAAAATCTTACTCATTTGATTAATAAACATGAAACTTGCCACGAATACTTAAGTAAATTATGAAGTTTGGCATTTTTTGGTTTTCTAAAGTTCTAAACTACCCACTAGAGGGGGATTGGGGGCGTCAAAATTTGTATGGAAGAATTTTAACGCGAAGTCCGATTAACTCGAAACTCGGTATTTATACTTAAGACCATAAATAACGAATAACGTGTATCAGGGTTTTTCGAAAATCTACCCCTAACGGGGTGAAAAGGGGTAGTTAATTTTACTGTGTGGTTTGATTAACTCGAAAATTGCCGATGTAGGTCACACGGCTGCCAAGCTAAAATGGAACTGGGCTGGTCACATTTGTCGCATGCCGGAGGAGCTATGGGCTAAAATAACCACACAATGGGTCCCAAACAGCAGCAAACGGCAACGCGGCAGGCCCAGAATGAGATGGCGGGACGAACTCGACTCTTTCGACAAAGATTGGCGTGTAACAGCACTGGATAGGGATAAGTGGAAGAAGGGAAGGGTGGCCTTTGCCCTGCAGTGGGACAGAAATGGCTGATAATAATAATAAAATCTTTGATTCAAGTAATGAATTCCACCCCTGTGGGGGTGAAAAGCGGGGATACATTTTATATGAAAAATCTTATTTATTTGGTTAATAAACATGAAACTTGGCAATATTTGGGTCAGTAAATAATAACGATTGTCAGTTTTAGTTAAAAAAAAAAAACCCCTTACAGAGGGTTTTGGGGGTGACAAAGTTGATAGGTTAGAAAAATATGTAACTCGCTATCGGATTAACTCGAAACTAGGTACTACCAAAACAAAAAATAAAACAAGTACTTATCTGTTTTAGGGTTTTTCAAAAATCGACTCCTACCAAGGTGGAAAAGGGCAAGTAAAGTTTAAGGGGTGGATATTACTGCTTGCTTTAATTAACTCGAAAATGGGTATGGGCCGTTGAGTCAAGTTATGATCACGAACGATTTTTCGAAAGTGGGGCTACAGTTTATTTGAAAAATCTGATTCCTTTGATCTATAAAAATTGGCCCGAATACTTATTTATCTAATTAAATGATAAAGATCATACCTACATACATTTTCGAAATTTTTAGAGGTAAGTACGAATTTCACGCGGACAAAGTCGCGGGCAGAAGCTAGTCTATGATAATTCAAAAGTGTAGTTAAACTGAACTATTTATTATTTTTGATAATACAGCTCTCGGTTTTGTAAATAACCACTTAAGTACCTATTTGATAGACTCAAACTCAAATCATTTATTACAGGCACTTTTGTATTGTCACGGGATCGGTCAGTCAGAAAGATGAAGCTAGTTGCCCTGTCCAGAGCGTAGTAGGTACCTATGGAGAAGAACGGGCAAGAAACTCCATGGACACTTTTAAATTAGAAAATGGTTACAAAAAAAACGAACTTATACGGAAAAGAATCGAAGTTCCGACATAGCTTGCAGAGCAAGCAGAAGTGGCAGTGGGCTGGCTACGTTTGTCGAAGGACCGAATGGTCGGTGGAGCTGATTGATTGTTACAAAAACTTTTTAACAAAAATACAACCGACTTCTAAAAGAAACACTACAAACTGAAAAATAACTTTAATTTCGGAAGTCGGTGTCTTTGTATTTGTATTTACGTTTTTTGCCACCGACTTCCGAAATTAAAGTTATTTTTCACTTTGTAGTGTTTCTTTTGGAAGTCGATTGTATTTTTGTTAAAAAGTTTTTATTTCACGATTTATAGTGGGTCTGCTTATAATTTATCTAAGTTACAATAGCCAGTGTCAACATGCTCATCGCCTTTTACAAAATATTGCTTTTCCCGATGCAGGGAAGTTAATTGTTGCGGAGTTCTCCTGGTCCACCATCAGCTCCATATTACCATTCACATCGTGGCGAGCATAAATTGCTTAGCAACCATATTAAAGTAATCGAATCGCAACCCGTGAAATACTTAGATATTATTGAGTAGTTCCGGTGTCCATCTGTGGTCTTCATCATCAGTTCCACTTCACCAAATGGTGCTTTCCGAGAGCAAATGCACGAGTTTCTATAAAAAATACCCAAATCGCTATAGGTGTGCCTATAATATTTGAAGAGTTCCTTCGATTTCTCCAGGATCCAATCATCAGATCCTGACTTGGTGACTATGGGACCACTTCAGAAATATCGCCTTTCGAACAAAAAAATAATTTTGAAAATCGGTTCACAATTGACGGAGTAATCGCGTAACAAACATACGAAAAAAAAAAACATACCGTCGAATTGAGAACCTCCTCCTTTTTTTTAAGTCGGTTAAAAATATTGGTTACATCATCATCAGCAATACCTAGGTAAAGTATGTATAATTTTTCCAAGATACTCTGGCTTTTCCTATCTATTTAGCTTTGGTTCTTAATAAAAGTTAATCTGGGATTCTGTGATAACACTGTTTATACATTATAGGCTGTTTTACCAATCACCAGATAAGTTTTATTCGTAGAATAAAATTGACGTCTGTTAGATTTTGTATGGATGAACTGTCAAAAATTCAAAATTATCCTCGGATAAAATTATCTGGCATTGGAAAAATCAGCTTAAGTGATATTTTAATGTTAACAATAAAATGTGATTCAAATGCCGGTTGGTTACTGCTTATCATTGCACTCAGCTCTTATCACAGGTCTGCCCTAGTCCAGGATTATCTGTTTATATTGTAGGTAGACTCTTGTTGTAGTATGCATGCAAGTATGCCAGCTGATTGGCAAAGTTGGGAAAACTTACCCTCGTGGTCTATATTCAGTATTGAGGTATGATTCCGATCACAGTAAAGTCTCGGTGCGATGCGATTCTGGTTGAACAATTACCTCGAAGTTTTCATAGAAATTTTTCTAGAGTCGCATCTCGCCTGACTGCCGGAGCCCGTAGCTTCGCCCGTGTGGTATGTCGATAAAAAGTAAACCTTCGTCCTTCTCCAGGGTTCAAAATACCTATCCCGGTACCAAATTTCAATAAAGTCGGCCCAGCCGTTTTGGATATTAGCCGAAACAAACTGACAGACAGACAGACAAAAAATATTTTTTCTTTATAAGTTCCGTATACTTTTTCACATGCATTTAGTAAAAAGCTGTTCTTGTTAACTACGCAACGGATTTGATGCGGTTTGCACTACTATATCGTTCAGAGAATTTATTCCGGGACGTTTATATATTACTTTGATATACCACAGAAATGTTTATGTTTCGAAATGTTGATGCATCAGTACCTACATTGGACCTCCGTGCGAAGTCTCTTATCACTAGTAAACCACAAATAGAAACGACTCATATTAATCCGTCTAGTTTTACAGTACACAGTATGACGTAAACGATGTTTTTCGTCTACCGACAAGAGTCATGATAAGTTAAAATCTATCATTTTATCGTAATGGTAGTTAATATTAGATACTGAAGATAAAAAAATTATTGGATGATTTATTGACATAGGCCATAGTGCCGACAAAAACGATTAGATACAGGAAATTTTCTATTGGATTTTTGAATTATTCTAAGATTAATAATAAAAGACGGGTTGCACTCCGGGAGTGCCGGCAGAAGTGAAAACTTGAATATTAACGTTGAAATAAATCAATAATGAATTGAATTAATATAACTAATTTTTTTTCACTATTTCTGCGTCACTTTTTTCATTAATCGATGCACTTTGTTCAATTTCCATATTTGAAACACTTTATATACACGAATTTTACGAATACACAGCAGTGTGGCTACACAGACGGTCGAGCCATCAGCTGTCCATCCATCCACATCCACGTCCACCATCACCGTCACCATCACCGTCACCGTCACCGTACCCGTCCCCGTCACCGTCACCGTCACCGCCACCGTCACCGTCACCGTCACCGTCACCGTCACCGTCACCGTCACCGTCACCGTCACCGTCACCGTCACCGTCACCGTCACCGTCACCGTCACCGTCACCGTCACCGTCACCGTCACCGTCACCGTCACCGTCACCGTCACCGTCACCGTCACCGTCACCGTCACCGTCACCGTCACCGTCACCGTCACCGTCACCGTCACCGTCACCGTCACCGTCACCGTCACCGTCACCGTCACCGTCACCGTCACAGTCACCGTCACCGTCAACGTCACCGTCACCGTCACTGTCACCGTCACCGTCACCGTCCGTCCGTCCGTCCGGCCGTCCGTCCGTCCGTCCGTCCGTCCATCTATCCATCCATCCATCCATTATCGTGTCTCACTTGGTTCACTTCGGTTGGCGCCGCCGTAGAAAGAGGGGTGGAGGGGGGGGGGGGGAATCTCTCCTGACGGTCACGTGTCCTGACGCGATGTCCTGACGCGAGTTTAACATTTTTTCCCCATTACAAAAAGTGTGCAACGCCGCTAAAGAACTTTTCACTTCAATAATTAATACCTATCAAACAATCTGCCTAGCCTTTTCTCAACTATATTGGGGTCAGCTTCCAGTCTAACCGGACGCAGCTGAATACCAGTATTTTACCTACTTTGACCGACTGCACTTCTGACCTCCATAACCAAGTTACTGGGTAATTATCATCGAAAAAAATCGGATCCCGTAGTGCAGTTTCTATATTGTTTAAATCGTGTTACCCAGAAACTGAACAGTCGGGGTCAGATAGTCAGTCGCTCCATGTAAAATGCTGGTATTCAAATACATCCGGTTAAACTGGAAGCCCACCGCATCATGGTTGGGCAAAGCCTAGGAAGGTGATGATCCGTGTAACTTGTAAGTTGTTCTTAGGTTTAGTTAGCGGCAAATTGGTTATTCTTTAGAAGAAGTTGATATACTTACATATTTAATACAAATTATTGAAGACTTTTGTATTTGATAGTACGTAAAACATATGCTCCCCACTGTAAGGCAAACGACGCTTATCATAGATAAAAGGTACTGTCATTGTTCTCAATAGTGAACTGGTAATCCGCATTTGCTCATTACGGATTAGTGATTAAATCAGGTTCAATAACATTCGACCGCACATTTGTTTGTACAAACTAAGTTCGCGCAAATTAATAATCAACCATTTTATTGGGCTATCGTATTTGTGCTCATCAGTTGGCGCCACTGGTGAGTAAGCTCTTATCAGTACTTATATTTGATATGCTTCGGATACGTTTAAGTACCCATCACTTCATACAATGTTTAATTTCTTACATTTTACAACTTCAAAGTAATACATATTTACATTAGGTATAATGTTCCTAAAATTGGCAAGCATGAAGCAGGCAAATATTATCCTTCCTCCAAGTGCTACCAAATTAGATTCTAAGTTACTACATACAATTTTAAGCCATATTTAATCAGTAATAGCACGCTCTTTACAACAATTATGAATAATTAGAAAAAATACGCGATAAAAATCCCGCAAACAGTGAATGTTTAGTGATATTAAGAAAAAGTGATAAACTGAACTGAAAAAGTGATATTAAAAAGAAATTATTGTTAAGAAAAACTGTATTTAACGTTAGTCCTTATATTTTTGAATAAATTTTATTATTATTGTTATTTATTATATTGACATTTCTAGAGACCTTACTCTACACTAGCGCCTCTAGAGGCGAATGCAAGCGCGATAGGGCACTTCACCTCCGGTACTTGTGATCGCTAGTTAGTACGAACAACGATCGCTGGAGCTTGAGTTTGTCGTGTAGTCGCTTTCTATTAGGACGCAGGGTTACACCGGTTTTACTTTATGTTCTATTATTGATTTACGAGACGTTGGAAGGAAGGGCTGGCTCTAGAAATAATTGTATTCTTATGTAGTTGGTTACCCTTTTGCTGACTATTTTTGTATTTTATTTAATTGATTTAATGGGCGTTCGATAGGCACAAGGTTTCCTCGGCGTGTGATAAGGAGAGTTCAAGTTAAAGAAACCAAAGAAATTATGTGAGGCATTTTGATGTGGGTTTCAGATTGAGTTTCAGTCACGTAGATATCTCTGCCAGCCTGTTTATGGACTAACTTGAAGGTTAAGTTAGTACCTACTCAATTTGCTTAACAATGAATACCTAAGATCTTTGTTGTTTTGCAGTCATGTAGAAGATCCTACCTTGGTAAACCCTCGGCGTGTGGCGTCCTGCGGCTACCAGACGGCATTGACGGTGCTCCTGTACACCAACCCAGATGATTACTACAGTGCCACGATAGCATCGCAAGGAGCATTGGTATGTACCTGATGCTATAATGTATATGTTACGGCTAATAGCCGAAGTGCGGCCACACGTAGTTATAGCCGTTTATTTTCGTTGGATCCCACTTTTGAATCCCATTTTTTAGGTATTAACGATGGATCCCGTTTGCTATTTCCGTTGAATCCCATGTTATAACAACATGTGTACATTTCAGAAGAAAAGTGATTTACCTTTATCATAAAACAACGTTTGGAATAAAAATGTTTTAAATATTTACTTATCATTACGCAATTCCCTAAAACTCATTCTTTCATCGACTTGCACTAATGGAAAAAAAGAGATTATTTTTAGTGGGCTATCCGGAACCGAACTAGTTAGATTAGGTTAATTATTAAAAAAAAAATTAGGGTAGGTTAGGTTAAAACTGTGACCCCTACGCACGAGCCGAGCGAGCGAAGCGAGCGGTGCCGCGGCAGCGGCCGGCGAGTGCCAGAAACGACTAGATTATATAGAAAATGAGTTGTTTGTGAAATAAATAGTAGGTATACGAAACGTTGGTTGTAAACTAAAAAGTCAATGGAGTTTTGGTGAAATATTAGTGAACCCCTCATTTTATTATAAACAATTTTGTTGTTGAAAGTACCCGCATTCAGATTTTTTTAAGCATTCGGGATCTAACGGAAATACTTTTCGGGATTCAACGACAATAAAACGTAATTATCTTGCATTTTTTAAATTCGGGATCCAACGGAAATACATAATAATGTTTTGTGGGATCCAACGCCAATAATATTAAAATGGGATTCAAAAACGGGATCCAACGGTAATAAATCGGGATCCAACGGTAATAAATCGTTATAGCCGGGTAAAGTGCGGCTACACCTAGTTTTAGCCGGGTTCAACTAGGTGCAGCCGGCCGCATGCGGTTCGTGTGTGCTTCGGGTGGTTGCGATCGGTCGATAGGCGACATAGGATGCAAGAGCGAGGTTAGGTTTGGTTAGGTTACTTTCCCCCCCGGTGGGTTCCCGCATTGTCGAGGCGGGGGGGCTCAGTAGCCGTGGCTTGGACACCCACGGTGAAGCGAAGTGGAACCCGAGGAGGGGCCGCTCGTCAGGGCTTTTGCCGGTAAGCCGACGACGTAGCGGCCAACAAGTAGGTTGCGGTGCCGCTTGAGCGACATCGCAGCTGAGGCGGGCCGCGATGTCTCGTATCGGAGGCATCGCGGCTGAGGGTTGGAGGCCGCGGTGGGAGAGGAGTGCCGGTATTGCGGTGCGCCGCTCTCCCTACCTTCCGCGGCCTTGACGGGGTCGCCACCGTCCGATGGCGGACGCGGTGGGGCCGCAGAGGAAGAGGAGTGTTGGTATGATGTTGGCCGCTCTCCCTATCCTCTGCGGCCGAAAATTGGCAGGCGGCGGGGCCAATGACCTGACCCGTCGCAGGGGGACCAAGGGTGCCCAGACACGGGGTCGTCTGGCGCCCATGTGCTGGTTTGGTCCCTGGGGTGGTCACGGCGTGCTATGTGTTCTAGTGCGCCGGAGATGGGGAATACTCCCCAGAGGAGGGTCCGGTGACGGACAGCCGCGGCGGGTTCACGGATGAGTGCTAACGCGTGCCCGTGTTCCCGCCGTAAGCGGCAGAGGAGGACACCGTGGAGTTTTAGTGGGTTTGAGTCCCACATAACTGCACTATCTCCCCGTGGTAGTGCAGAATGCATAAGCATTTCTCCACGTTAAAAAAAAAAAAAAAAAAAAAAAATGGTTAGGTTACTTTAAACCCTTTACACAGAAATAGGAGCCCAGTAAAGCGGGGCTCCGTCGACGTTCCTAGGTATAGCCGCACCTCGGCTATTAGCCGTAACATATACGTGGGACACTCAGAAAGTTTTACGAAAATAAAAATAAATGTTCTATAGGTCAATATTTTTTTATTAAATCTTTTCAAAGTACTCACCGCTAGCCTCTATACAAAGTTTCATGCGTCGGAACCAGTTTTCTAAACACTTTTTCCAGTCCACCGCAGACACCTCGTTTACAGCCTGCTCGAACGCTAACAGTCACAACAGGGCTGGAAGGAGGGTGACCCAGGAGTTTGACCGGCGTGCTGTCCAGGAAGTTCCTCGTTTTGAGCACGGTGTGCGAAGGCGTGTTGTAGTGGTGGAGCAGTAGCTCGCGGAGCACTGTGTTTGGTCGCTTGTTGCTCACAACAGAGAAAACTTCTGCCAAGCATTTGGTTGTAGTAGCGTTGATGCTTCATTGGTTCCGTTAAGGAACTGACACCAAGTAGCTAGTCAAATTGAAAAAGCTCGCGATCAAAATCTTCCTCTCGCTTCTAGATCGCTTCACTTTGGTAGGCGCTTATTCGTTTCGACTGGCGCTTCGTTTCTGGATTGTATTGATAAATCCAAGACTCATCACCTGCAATGATGTCGTAAACACGCCAAAACGAGCCTGCTTCTGAGCATCGGTGAGGTCTTGCGGCACTCAGCGTGAAACTATCCTCCTCACGCGAAGATGCACGTGTAGAATTCGTGAAGGCGTCCCGATTCAACCTGCAGTATTTTCTGAATCTCTTGATACGTAACTCGCCTTTTGTCTTGGATTAAATTTTTCACTGCTAGCAAGTTTTCTTCCGTAACAGCCTTCAAAGGGCGACCACTTCTTTCTTCATCCCCCAAGTTAGTCGACAGCGCGCTTGAATTCGTTATACCAACGATACACTGTTGCCTTAGAAGGGCCTTCATCCACGAATGCCATTTGAAGTCTATCGTACGAGTCGTCCGGTTTCAGGCAACACTTGAAATCGTAAAAAATCATAGCGCGAAAATATTCCCGGCGCAGATCCATTTTTTAATGAGACACGATAATATTAGCTCGCAAACAATGGGGAGGGAAATTTTGAAATTGGAACGTACCTATTTTTACTTATTTTCAAAATAGATTGTAGCTAGCCAATCTCTCATGCATAAAAACTTTTTTTCGCAATACTTTCTGAGTGGCCTGGTACACACCAACAAATGGGTCTTCTAGAAGAACGGTGACATACATTCCGCAATTTACCATTGAATGACGTCACTGAAACGTTCTTTATGAAAGTAAGTTGTTGTGTTTTCCTAGAGGCCGTTTTTGATACTTACCGTAAGGTCAAACCAGTGTCAAAAAAGTGTCCAATTAATTCAAGTCCCTGCGTTATTGTGTGTCAGAGGAGTATAACGAAAAAAAAAAAAAACAAAACAGAAGCGCGACTATCTTTTGAGGCGGTAGAAAAAAAAAATCTTTGCTGTCATCGTTTTCATGACAGCTGTCATTGCAGCCGTTATGTGCTGTCAGCGCTTTTCTAGGAAACAGTAACTTTACAGATCACTCAGAACAAGTACGCGCTTCGGCAATTTTCGTAAAATCCTTTCGATAACTCGCTGAGCGACATTTAATTTATTTCGCGTTCTTGTTGAGACTGCGAATCGGTTTACGGAAGCTAGGGCCCCGCTAGGCTTTGTGGTGTAAGGACAGGTACAGATCTCTGCAGCAGGATGGCTGGTGACGACTGGATGAGCGTAATCCAGGATCACGTTCAATGGGCTGCAATTGGAGAAGCCTAGGTCCAGATGTGGGCTGCTGTCTACTATAGGCCATTTGGTAACTACTGGTTAATACTTATAATTGGTTTACGAGCATAGAAAATGAGCGAAACCGCACTATAATAGAAATCAGCACCCTATTTGCGTAATACACGAACAATCACAATCTGAATGATTTTTAGTTTCCCGTATGTCATTACTTCCTAGAATTCGATCCTTATTAGCGACACTATCGAATTTTGTAATAGTACAGTGTGTGTGTTTTTTTTTTTTCAAAATCAACGGGTTCGATTCATGGCTAGAAATATTGATTTTTCTAAAATCTAATGATGCTGTTTTAGTTTTCGTCAAAATCGAGCCCGAGACTCTTTTGAGTACTTTTCGCTAATCCTCATAGTTTCGGATTTGGCCATTCACGCCCACTTGGAAAATTCACCCTATACAGGGTGGATTTACGTATTGAATGTAGGCTTTTATGTGCTTTCCGAGGCACGGGGTATCACGCCGCCATCTTCCAAAATCCGAGCTGTTACTAGGAAATTTCCAATGGAAAAACCCAATAACAATTTGCCCTACCCGGGAATCGAACCCAGGACCCCACGCTCAGCAGTCGCGCTAGCGACCACGAGACCAACGTGGCATCATATCTACGGTAGATATGTACTACCTATTGTATACCTACTGCATATGGGTCATCCTGATAACCACGTGCATGTTTAATCACTTGGACGATTGTAATTTACTGATAACCTTGCCACAGAACAGCGCAGAAAAGTAATATTTTATGAGGTAAAATTGTTTGTTTGGTACATCTGGAAGCACTTACTGATTCGATTACAATAATTCTCTCACTGACAGAAAGCTACACTATTGCCGACTGCCATAGGCGTGTTTTATGATATAGGATTTCTTTAAAAAAAATTGATAAAAAGATGTAAGTATGTTTAGGTTAAGGTATAATACTCGTATCTATGGGCCTGCGTCGCCTGAAATAAATGAATAAATAAAATAAATAAATTACAGCATCCACCAAATGAGAAACAGTTGTGGCGGCATCTACATCACACTACGAACACACAGCACAGAATACTTAAAGTACTACGTACAGAAAGGTCACTCCCTTCCCCGCACTAACATCAGTTACCGCACCTCACCCCGCACTTCAGCGTATTCGTCGCAGTTCTTTAACAAGAGCGCTCGCAAACACAAGTACCTCACGCACACATTCATACGTATACAAACGTCATTTTTTAATGTAGTACTAGTAGGTAATTATTTTGCGAGCGTTGTATGGAGTGTCCGGGGTGTGCACACCAAAAAACCTGCATCGCACTAGCAGAGTTTACCGCGCAAGTAGCATCAACGTCCCGACATCAATCGGCGGGCAGTAGCCCACCAGATGTAACACCCGTCTGGTCGGAGGATCCCTTCTTTTTTATAGAGGATGAGTGAACTTTACTCCCTGCTCCTCATACTTTTATAAAATGCTCGGCCAATTCACACGTCCTCGGAATTTTATCATTAACTAGCGGCCCGCCCCAGCTTCGCACGGGTGCAATTTTTTTTTCGAATTTCCAAAATGTTCTTTCATACAAACCTTGTCCCGGCAATACCGATCACAACAAAAAAAGAATTAGCGAAATCGGTCCAGCCGTTTTCATGTTATGTCGTGACAACGGAAAACGGGTTTCATTTTTATATATATAAGATATTCACGTGTCAATTCTCAATGAATATTTGTCTTAATCGTTTGGATTAATTTACAAAAGTTGATAACAATTGGAATTCGGGTGTTTTTCTTGATATTATTTTGTACTACTGACGTATACGAAATAGGCACTGTGAAGGGCTAGATGAGCCCTTCAAAGAATTCAAACAGCGATAGGATTTCTTTTAAGATTATATTGACTGAACGTGTTTACATATTCCCGACTAAACTAGCACTACATAAGGTTGACTTTAGTGGACAACCTTTACAGTACTTACTTTTAAAGGTGAGTATACACCAAAGACTACAATATGTAACGTAACGTATGTACCTATGTAACATATGTATGTAACGTAATGTAACGTTCTTATTATACGAATGCTCGAGTGGTGTTCGAAATAGTGCTCACGGCGAATGAGTAGGTATTTACCTGTAACAGTCCTTTCGATTTTCCGTGTAGTCGTCGTCGAGAAGGCAAATCGAGCGTCTAAAATGTCGGATATGCATGTCGCGTGTACTACGTTTATCTTGCTCGACGAAATATTACACAAATCCGTTCTGTCGCCGTCTGTTTGCAAAACAAGCTGTAACAAAACGTCGAGCGTCGTGCTCATTGTTTGGTTCGTGGAAAGGTGACGCATTAGACCAGAGCCCTGATTCACAATCATACGACATGCTATCGTATCGAAAACCTGTAATTTCTATAACCTGATTTAACTTACCCTCAACAGCAAATAGCTGTTAGAAGAATAGCGGGCGTCTATTTGATTTAAACTGACAAAATTTTCGGGTTTTGGACTTGTGAACAGCGTTTAGAAGACTCCTACTATAACAATGTTTAATGTTCGATACGATACGGAAGCGTATCGAGTGTTTGTGAATAGCTATGCGGATCGATGTTTTGTTACAAGGAAATGCTCTAGTCTATACTCACCTTTAGGTAAATAAATTAGGTACAAACTCTCAGCTTTTTCTTGTCCCTGAATTAAATAAAAACGGTTGTCCCCTTATTTGTGGTAATCTGTTCTTTCTTTTTAAATCTTCCCTCTTTTCGTCCACTCAGGAAACAAACGTTATTTCATGCAAGGTGTTATTGCAATAACTGAAAAGCTAAATGTCATTGTACCTACTTATTATTATGAACAACTTTAAAAAAAAATGAGCTATTAGTACATTCGGTCGACTTAGGCGAACATAAATTTATGGAGTCTGCCTTTGCCTATGTTATTGGGATTGGTTTCTGCACGTAGTCGTTCAAGTGGACCATTGTAAGTGGGTCCTGGCGGCGGTCGTCAGCCCACCTCCCTCCAGAAGCAGATAAGGTGTCCTAGTGTGTTCAGAACATGGCCTGGGTGACTCGTGGGCTTCTGTTTTACTTTGGGTAGCGCCTGTACTTACAAAGACCAGATGCACGATGGTTTCCCCAGCCTCCATTCATGTTCTGCACAAAGGACGGCCCGTTATGGCTATTATGTGGAAATGTTTGTTTGATGAGCAGTGTCCCGCATGTATGGAGTCTATGGAGCAGCTGATTTTTTTACATGTTTAAGTAAGTACTTAGTCCTAAGAGTATAAGGTACTTAACATAATCAATTATAATTATAATTAATTATTATCCATACTAATATTATAAATTCGACAGTAACTCTGTCTGTATGTTACCTTTTCACGCCTAAACCACTGAACGGATTTAGATGAAATTTTTCAGAGAGATAGATTGCATCACGGGGACATAGGATAGTTTTTATCCCCGAAATTATTCCTTATGGGTGTAAAAAGGGGGGTGGAGATTTGTAAAGGGAATCAATAAAAAGGACTATAATACTTTTAGCGCGGGTGAAACCGCGGGGCATAACTAGTACTTTTTATAAGACAAGGAAGGCGATCAATCAATGCAGTTTGCCTCAGTGCAAGTAACAGGTACCTTTGTAGGTAGTCACTGTAGTCAGTAGGTAGATTAATCTGTATTACATATAATAAATCTGTAGACGAGTCGTTTCGAACCCCAGCGAGGTTATTGCGTAACTTACATAGAATTACAATATTGCTCGCAATTATTGGTTTCATTTTGACAGTTCACCCGCGCTCAGCAGCAGATTTTTCAACCTGTGAAGCAATGGATTAGCAATATCCTTCAAAAGGTCATGCTTCCCAGCAGGCAAGATAACTTGGCCTGGTCGGAAGATTCTTCCTTTTCAATGTTTCAATGGAGGAGTGGTGCATTGGTACCTACACCCTCTAAACGACACATCATTTCGCACCCACATTATTTTACGCAGTTTTCAGACATCCTTGCGAACAAAGTCGTGGCGCGCGGCGTCAGCTAGTTTGTAAATTATTATTTAAAATATTGAGTATGTAGTCAGACATATATTATTATATATGTATCTGACTACATACTCAATATTCTCGCCATGCTCAGTTTGCCAAGATTTGATAGGAAATAGACAGCAGACGTAGTTTTAGTAGGTACCTATTCGGAACAGATTTAAAAAACTTTAATTTACCAAATATTTTATTTTATTATTTAAAACTAATAAAATAATCTTTCAATCAACTCAGCCTATTGTAATTAACTGCTGGACATAACCGTCTTCCAGCACACCCTGTCCTCCGCCTTCCGCATCCAGTCATCCAGAGCTGGGGGGCGTCCCACACTAAGCTTTCGATATGCGGTCTCCACTCCCATCTTTAATAGCTAGCTACGAGAAAGAACACAACAGTTGTTAATATTAAAAAACTTTGAGCAAGTCAGTGTTGTTATAAGCAGCCTATCATCTGATTTGATTAGCGCGATTAGATAAATATGGTTATAGGTATAATTCCACTGCGAATATCCGCTATTTATTAATTACATTATCTACTGCTCGCGAATTCGTTTGCTTAAAATCATGTGCCCCCGACCAACCCCGCCGGATCGCATCACCCGCCCGGGCTATTACTTTTTTCTTTTTGCTCTGATTCCAAGCGTGATGTTAATAGCCTTCCTCACGAATTAGGCTATCAAACAGCAATTTTTTTTAATCCGACTTCTAGCCTTTTCCAATTACGGTGGGGTCGGGTTCCGTCTAACCGGATGGAGCTGATAAAAATTTTACGTGGTTCGATCACCTATTTGACCTCCACAACCTACATAGTGCGCATACACACGAGCGGCACGTGTCAACGGCTGTGGCAACTGCAGCCGTCGACACATCTACGGCTGCCGTCGACGCGTCTACACGAACGGCACGTGGTCGAGGGCGGGCGTCGACGGGTGTCGACGGCTGCAGTTGATTTTGCCGTCGACGCGCGCCGCTCGTGTGTCTGCACATTTACTAGGTAACACGATAAGACCTCTGTAAGACTGGTTGGCAGACTTTTCGGCTTCTGATTATCCCTACCGCCTGTCAAAGATCTATCACAGCTGGGACCAATTAAACATTACGGTATATAACGTTAACCAACCGTTTGAAACAACCGGCCCTTAGATACGATTAGGGTCAGTTTGTAATTATTTAGCTATGCGATGACACGTATGATGATAGGTATTTCACTGGGTTTTAGCCCAATTACTTGGAATGAAAGGTGGATCAACGGAATAACAGCAATATCGTGTCGGCTAGATCCGAAATCGTATCATATTGAAATGTAGCACAAAAAACCCAAAATTCGTAATTTTTCTTGAACACAAGTTTATTCCCGTAATAAAAAACGTTCAAAATCTAGTCGCAATCTCATCTCAGCGACAACAAATGTCTAAAACTTGTCAAATATGTAAGCTTTTTCGACAAATTGAGACAGATCAGACTGTGAACGTTCTTAAAATTACGAGAATCTCCACTCTGATACATACACCCAATGACGTATTATTCATTGCCTACACCTTGTAAAAAGTTCGAGAATCATGTTCTTATTTCAAATATTCAAATTAAGAACTGCTCTCGAATTTATGCAGTAGATACCGTATGATTTATCTCACTTTTGTTTTTTTTTTTCCTTCAAGCGAAAACGCGGTGTTTGGTTTCTGAGATTTTGATTTCCCAACGGAATTTTGAGCGGTCCACGTTTCTATTACCTATCTGCGGACTTTTATAAAACACATACCTAAATATATTATTGCATGTAAACATATTATTATAAAACACACAAAGAGATAGATTTGCTTTTGGTAGTGACTAGGATTTAAGTAATGCAAGGAATAAAAATTGTAAGGTGGAATAAAATTGTATAGTGGATTGGAAGTATCAATTTTCCTCATCTTACAAAATATTCGATTAAAATACCGATGCTAAAATATTTTCGCCTAGACAGGACATAAATTAAATTTTCAGCCTTCATTTATAAACAGTTTTAGCCATACAAGCACAGTATATACACTATACAGTATTGTGACTCGGGCCCTGTTCGAGAAATAATTATATTACCCGCCGCGCGGTACGTAAACACGCGATAGGGTTGCCCGCCTACAGTATTTTAATTTCATTAACCTAGTTTCTTTCTAGTGTTGTGATTGTATAGGTAAATATTATAATTTTTATATAAAAAAAAATGAAATTCGTTGTGAATGAAATAAGAAGAGTTCAATAAAAATGCATGTTCGGTTTTTTGATTAGTAGAATTAGTAGAGTCACTCATGTTTCACTTTTTCACCCTATCCACTTATTTATTTATTAATCCAGGTATTTTACTCGATGAAAAAAGCTAAATACCTATGTCATCGTATGTAAACAATCATCCCCTGACTGTTTACTATTCTGACTGGCAACTTAAATTAAATTGAGGTACTTATACCTAAGTGAGGGGTTTGCGGCTAAGTAATAACAGCCGCATGAGTCTATCGATCTGGTTAAGCTACGCTTGCCACGGTCGGTCCGTGGATGGGTGACCATCTTTACATACCGAGACCCCTATGTACCTCGGAGAGCACGTTATTAAGCCGTTGGTCCCGGTTGTCATTCATGGATCATTGACAGTCGTTACGGGTCGTCAGAAGCCCGAATGTTTGACAACCAGTCTTACCAAGGGGTATCGTGTCACCCAGTAACTGGGTTGTGTATGTGGAGTTCGGTTAGGCAGTCGCTGCATGTAAAATACTGGTATTCAGCTGCATCCGGTTAGACTGAAAGCCGACCCTAACATAGTTGGGAAAAGGTTAGGCAGATTGATTCATTGTACACCTAAGTATACAGGATGTTTTTTTAAGACGGTACAGTAAGGCTTCCTGTAGACCTGTACCTACATGACGCCGGACCGCACTGGCACCGGACCGCAAGTTTGTGTATGTGAATGAATCCCTCTATGCGGTGCAAGGCATGACAATAATTTTCTGGGAGGAAAACACGGTTAATTACGAATTTACGAGTAGGTAGCATTGATGTATAAAATTAGGGTAGGTAGTTACACGTTTCTGACGGATTTCTGTGGTGACATAACTAATAGACGCAAGCGGGAGAAACTTTATATTGGCTGCAGTCACATCAAAAATGTAACATTTTACTTAGGTAGTTACCTAATTTTAGCACAACTATTTATTTATTTAAAATACAAAATAAGCTTTCACTAAATTGATTTGGAGACAGAAAGAAGACATAAGAATATTTAAGTAAATATAGTTTCTAACTTATCAGTATTATTTCTAATATACATGTGTCGGAAATATGTTAGTCATTCGTTTGACTATTCGGGACACCAGCGCCACCAGTCGGTGCTCGACGGAGTATAGCCTGACGTTCGTGTGAGTCGACGAGAGTAGCGGTGTGAAGCGGATCTCACATCGTACGGACAACATGTGCTTAGAAACTGTCGCGTTTTGTTTGTCACAAGAGCTATCAAGGAGAGTACTCGCTCAATGATTCTCGCTTGGCGGGTAGAATACTCGCTGACAGACTCTCGCTTGGTACGTACGCATACCAGCGAGTAGTCGCCCGTTGCCGTCATGCACTCGGTACATGCAGTTGCTAGCTCAACACGCTTCTCGTTGATCGCCGGCGTTGGGACAAGTACCTCAATGTAGGGTTGGGTTCAGTTAGGGTTTAGGGTAGTTTTGGGGTTAGGGGTAGGGGTAGGGGGTAAATCTACCCTAACTTGAAGTTTAGTGTAACCCCACGCATCGCTTCATTTAGCCTGTCAATAACAACCACAGTAATTAATTTAGCATAATAAGGCGTCAACGATCATCAATTGAAAATGGAAAAGCAAATCAAATTGCTGAGTATCAATCAATCAATCAATCGTCAATTCTTGATTTGTATAAAATCAGAGGTATTTCGCTGTAATACTGAGAATATATGGGTAGTTCTTCGAAATTTGAATCTTCGACTGATCCATATGGCCAAATTTTAATTTCACTTTCAGCTCTGTAACACATGTTCATATGAAAATAGACATACCAAATAACATATGTTTGTATGAGGGACTCGTTTTTATAAAGTAGTTTTCAAGATATCGACGTTCGAATATTTTGTGCCCAGATGAATCAGAAACAGAAATAAAAAGTAATAAATACACCGTTAGTTATGATTGATAATTCTAAACAATAATTATTCATTCTTAACTAAGACTAAGACATATCAAAAGTGTCATATTTAGAACAGTTTTATACTCCTGTCACTTTTTAATTATTCAAAAGGTTATAGCTAAGAAAATAATAATAAATAAGACTAGAACTACTGACTTGTACACGGTCAAACATTGGACATTATAATGTAACAAAAGCACTCCTTTCGTGCTGGAGAGGGGAAATCTAATTTATTTCATTAGTCATATGGGGGTTTTGACCATACGAATCAGGCACAGTCGAATCAGAATTTTGCCTACAATCATGCATAACTCATCATACATACATACTTCATTATTGTCATTTTTCTACACGATTCCATAACCCAAAAGCATCACACGAAACACAGATTGAAGTTTTAAAACAATAAAATAAATTTTATAAAGTAGGCATTGTAATCATAATGCCACCTGAACCAAACACAGGTGAATCAGATATTTTCCTTCGTAACACCGGGATCTAAGCCAACCAGCCGCAGGTCCACCTTCTAACTCGTCCGTTGCACGACTGGCTTCCCCCCACGCGGGAAGCCAGGCTCTCATTATTATTACCCGACCAAGTACGGTCAAGTGAAGCTTACGCCACATTAATCAGTATTATACGCCGGACACTCCTTATTTACTTATTTATAAACAAACTAACGTAGTTATAACCAATACACATTTTTTTTGTAAGAGGACAACTCATTTGCTTTCGATATAATTATAATTTATATTGATGTATCAAAGGGAAAATGCGACATCGACCATTTTGTTCCGGAAAATGGCAAACGGACGCGTTATATGAATCAGAAGAACCAACTTCAAATATTTTTATTTTATACCTATACAGCAATTATTTAAAAAATATCATTTGTCCTAGTAAGGCATAAAGCTAAACTGTACAAAAAAAAAAATTACATGCCGTTTTGTTAGTTGGTTACAGAAATAAACGCATAGACATCGAAAATTTTGTCCCTGAAGAACTACCCATATTCACTTCTATTTCACTTCTGCCTGCGACTTCGTTCGCGTGAAAGTCGTAATACTACAACATACTATGATAGCCACATTTCCTGCCTGCACTAATCCTTCGTTTTTGCTTAGCGTTCTTCCAAGCTTTAGTTATTTTTTTTTATCTATATTATATAAAATTCAGAGTCCTGACTGACTGATATATCAACGCACAGCCTAAACCGCTAGTCCTAGAGACATGAAATTTGGAGGGTGTGTTCTTTGTGTAGAGTAGGTGTCCACTAAGAAATGGTTTTTCGAAATTCCACCCCTAAGAGGGTGAATGGGGGTAGGGTGAAATTTCACGGGGACGATGTCGCGGGCAGAAGCTAGTTAGCCTATATTATAGCCTCAAGAAATGAATGGTGTACATAATAAAGAGTATTCTATTCTATTCTATCAAATGCAAACATTTATTGAAGTTTCTCTATTGAATTTTTCAAATCTGGCTGGCAGGTCCAGATATTAGCGCGTTTAAACAAACTTCAACTTTAGGTTTTTCTTACTTTTAGCATTTTTATACTCGCCGTACCTTCTAAATGAAAGGCCCAATTCGAATAATTTAAAGAGGAATTCACATATACATACATAATCAACCTTGATTATAAAACTATTTGGTTTGATAAGGATTATATACGAATGTTATCATCTTTCGATTCTATCCGTGTCTTGATTGACTAATTTGAAGTATACCTACAATAGTTAGACATATAGCCTCGTGGATATTTTTGTGGGTAATGATGAGTACTATTTACGGATTATTCCACTTTGCCCCACCGGCCGCCCCACTGGTGGGGCAAAGTGGAATGTCTAAAATTTTGCAGTGGAATCTGCCCCACTAAATCGAAAAAGTGAGGCAGATTCCACTACTTTAAAATCCTGTTGGATTCTGCCCCACTAGGGTTGGCACCTAAGAATACACGTACAAACATTTTATTTTTTCTTATTTCCTAGTTGTTTCTGGAAGGATACGGATTGTAAATCGCAGATTAATCACACGATTTGTTACAAGCATTTGTTACATGCAGCGTTGGAGTAAGAATGAGCAAACCTTCATTTACCTACACAATAGACGTGCATTTGGCCATTTTCATTTCTTACAGTATACTTAGTGCATTTTGAGACCCACTGTACTGAGGTCCTCCATAGTCTCAGGCTCTCAGCCATGACTACAATATCGTCGCAAACCAAAGGTGAGTTATGTAGGTACTCGCCAGGATTCGTAACATCATCTATACTAGAATACGTGGAAGAATGTTTTGGATGTTCAGATCGACTTTCATTCTTGGGAATAATAGGAATCGCGACCAATATGACACTTTGGTTTAGTCAATTGTTTCTAGATAAATATCAATTTCATGTAGGTAGCCGCTGAAACCTAGGATCAAGCAAAGCAGCTGACACAATCATGTTGTGATAAATGACTTTCTGCAATATGGGCCTGCCTACCTTTTAAAAAAATATATAGTTAGATACTTATAGTTTGTCATACTATAAGTATCTTTGGGGCCCGTAACTAAATAATAACAGCCGCACAGGTCGATCGATCAGGTTAAGTTATGCATGCCGCGGTTGTTCTGTGGATGGGTGACCATCTTTGCATAACGAGACCCCTCCGTGTCTCGGAAAGCACGTTAAGCCGTTGGTCCCGGCTGTCATTCGTGGATCTTTGACAGTCGTTACGAGTAGTCCGAAGCGAAGTTTACTGTACATAGTTATATTTTATTAATAAAAATTTGCAAAAATAAAATGTTTGTACGTTCATTCTAAGGTGCCAAGCCTAGTGGGGCAGAATCCAACAGGATTTTAAAGTAGTGGAATCTGCCCCACTATTTCGATTTAGTGGGGCAGATTCCACTGCGAAATTTTAGACATTCCACTTTGCCCCACCAGTGGGGCGGCTGGTGGGGCAAAGTGGAATAATCCCTATTTACTTATTTATTTAATACTTCATTCAAGCACATAAATGTACAGAGGCGAACTTAATGCCATAGGCATTACTATAAACATGTAGTAGGTTCATTATTTTAGGTCCCCCTTATAGCAGATTTTTTTATATGTCATAATATTATTTTGCATAGCAGCGGATAGCATAAATTTCATTTCGCAGAAAATCGTTTGGCATACACTCATTTAACATAAATTCAAGACTCATATTTTTTTCTTTTGGCATACATTTCATATCGATAGTCATTAAAAGGCAAAACCATCATATCGCAGAAAGTCTACAGACAGAATCGTCTTTTGGCATACATTTTATATCAATAGTCATTAAAAGGCAGAACCATCATATCGCAGAAAGTTGCTAACTTAACCTAACCACTTTTTTTTTAAAATAATTAACCTAATCTAACTAGTTCAGTTCCAGGTAGTCTACTAAAAATAATCTCTTTTTTTCTATTAGCGCAAGTCGTTTCTGGCATATAAATTTGTGTAAAAGTATTCAATAGAACACGGGGCCATCATCGGCCTACTTTCCCTGACGAGCTCATACAGACCTGTAGTACTCTAATCCCTGATAATAATTTATTTTTTCGAACAGGTGATTATAGACAACGCGTACAACATCCCTGATTTGGACTCTCCGGTCCGGATGGTGAACCCTTCCACTGAGCTGCTGATAGCGTTGTCTCCTGAACGGACATACACTACTCCCGGAATTAGGTCTTTTAGTCCAGAACAAAGGCAATGCTATTATAGTGATGAGGTAAGTGATCTTGTAATATTTTAATGGATTTCCATTATAATATACTTACCTAATGAAAAATAAGAAAAAGAGAGTGTGTGCTTATGACCACACGATAGAAACTTACGACTGGAGCCGAGTATACGCGATTCTGCGCAGAGTATACACAATTCAGCGTCACCGACCCGAGCGTGACGGTTCAGTCTCGTTCAAAGTTCAGAAAGACCACAAAGTGCATCTTAAGAATTTTTATCTTTTAAAAAACTTTTTTACAAAAAAAACAACCGACTTCAAAAAAAACACTACAAAGTGAAAAATAACTTTAATTTCGGAAGTCGGTGTCGTTGGTTCCGGGTTTTTCGTTTTTTGACACCGACTTCCGAAATTAAAGTTATTTTTCACTTTGTAGTGTTTTTTTTGAAGTCGGTTGTTTTTTTTGTAAAAAAGTTTTTATTTTTCACTTTTTAGTTGTACCTACCCCACACAAATTCAATTAACACTAGTGCATTGAAGAATTGAAGACACGACTCGAAGAATCATCAAAATTCCCATAGAAATGCCGGAGATGCAGTACATTTATGCATATAACTTCGTACATAAGAATAATGTATTATATACTAAAACCTTCCAGAAAGTATGTAGATCACACTAATGAAAGAATTATCAAAATCGGTTCAGTACTTTTTGAGATAATCGCGGACATACAAACATACATACGGGTCGAATACAGAACCTCCTTTTTTAAAGTCGGTTAAAAATATATATAATTCGAAGCCCGTACAGGGTAAGAGCCCCCCCGTTCCTCGTTACAATTTCGATCTTCAGTGATTTTTGGCCAATCCATAAGGAAGAGTCTAGCTCTTCTTATCTTCTCTTTCTGGGAACCCATACCCGTTCATAGCCGTTTCCTGTCTTTTAAGTAGCCTCTAAGTATTTTAATGGCCATCATATATACGTTGGATATGATCAGCTCAGTTTTTCTGTAATCCAGCAGCTGTGTGGCCAGATTCCGCTACATATCTTCTGGGCAGAAATATAGTTCCATATATCAGTGGCAAACGAAACTAAACCTTTTAGCTGGGTTTCAAAGCATCAACATTGCTTTAGGTAACAACGGTTCAGTGGGAGGTAAATAGAGAGTAGTATAATGTTCCCACTGCTGGGACACAGGCCTCTTTTCTGTGAGAGGGATTGGGCCATAATCAATCGCGCGGGCCCAGTGCGGTTTAGTGGAAGTCATATTTCTTCGAATGTTTAGTTTTAGGACATGTCGGTTTCCTTGCAATTTTTTCCTTCACCGTTGATAAAATAATTTATACAAATTAAAACCCCTGTCTGGGCTCGAACCTACGACGTACAACTCGTAAGTCCGGGCCATTAGCTCTGGACCACCACTGCTGTCTAAAGGCCTGCGCAGACGAGGGACAATTTGTACGCGGAAAAATTGTCCGCAACGGTAGAACGTATGTAAATCTATACAATAACGCACACGAAGGACAAGTAGACTGCTGGGATTTCCATACATTCTATCTTTGCGGACAACTTCTCCGCGGACAAAAGTCCCTCGTCTGCGTAGGCCATAATAGAGAGTGCAAACGCACAAAAAATACGCCCAGGTACAAAAATCAGCGGGGCAATTGCGTAACACATTATCAATCGGAATCGGTTTCATTTTGACAGTTCCACAACATTCATTGCATTATTTACGTGTGGAGCAGACAAATTTTTCGAGCTTAGGAATGGATTGCAATTTGCTTCAAAATGATTCAGATTGACATTGATAGTGTGTTATGCAATTAGGGTGCAGGTGTTCACCATATCAGGGAGATCAGGGTTATATATCCTCGATCTCATTTGTATTTCGATGATCTACGAGTATTAAAACAATAAGATTACCACGATTAATTTATCTGTAAGTAACTCACTTCGTTATTGACGCACACACAACAGATTGGCCTTGGCGATTTACCTATCTCCCATATAATCAAAAACTTAGGTATCAATGCTAATTTGAATTAATTACTGACGCAGTTTCTTATTTTTTTTATTTACTGACGTCTTTATGACGTGTTTCGTATAAGTGGCTATTGGAATATTACGAAATTAGTCAGCGATATTTCTGAATGGTTTTTTGCTCTGCTGACCAGGCTAGGTTCAATTGAAACCAGGATTTAAGGTGAACGACCGCGCGCTGCTGTGCGCCCGGTTTGAGAAGCTTACCAGTACAAACTACGCTTCTTCTCTTCTCCTTTATGTAATGTAAAGATGTCTTAATTATGTGTTTGCGTAAAGCATGGCGTATCGCAAATGTATACCTACGGTGTATTGATACCTACGTTCCCTGCCTCTATGCCACTTTATGTTCTATGTTATGGGTTTGGTTTCCGCACTTAGTTCTTCAAGTGGACCATTGTGCGTGGGCCATGGCTGCCGTCGGTGTTTATTCCAACTGGCCCACCTACCTCCATTAGTTGATTACGTCTCCTGGCCTGTTGAGAACACCTGTGTAAGATCTCGGTTTTCTGAGGATTTCTGACCTAATCTGGGTGACTCAAAGAGCACATGCGCCCTGCACCGTACCACTTTAATATGTACATAAAGGCGCTGAGCAGATGATGGAAAAATTTTCCGCGACGATAGAACGTATGGAAATCTATGCAAAAACGCACACGGAGGACAAAACGGCCGCGCCGCCGATGCTTGCCGGATGACTTCTCTGGTCTGCTGAGAGACGTAATTTTATGTCTGGTCAAGTCTTCATAGTATTGGAAACATTATGTGGAATCCTGCTAATTCTAGCATTCCTGCTGCTGGAATGCTACTTTATTTGATTACAATTCTTCCAAAATAAATTGTTTGTCTTTATTAAAGTGAAAAAAGAAAATCTTTACACAATTTAACAATTCAGGGATATTTTTTTCAAAGATGGTTTTTGTACGCGACATGAACATAATATAGGTTACTTGGAAATGCTCATGGGAACCATAATACATATATAATATTATTATATTCTGCTGTCTTTTGGAACTCATTTATGTAATGAACCTACTTACTTACTAATCACAACATTTGCAATACTAATGAGATCTTGGAAAGCAACATACGACAACAGGAAATCCGTCAAATATACTTAGCCCCTTTGCTACACGTTTTTCTTGCCGTGAAAAACTACAGTTTATTCGCCGTGTGAAGACACGATCGTCATTGTTGTATAGTATGGCAACGACGGGCTGTATGGTCGTTGTTGTATGGTGTTGTATGGATAGCTATGGAAGCTTGCACGGTTACTTTTTTTCTACGGCGTGGTTTATACGCATTAACTTGCCTTACCGTGCCGTGTACAAAGGGCCTAAACCGAAAATAATTATTTATTTACGAGTATAATTATCTTTGTGCACAAAATAAATAACAATAAATCTTATAGTAATTTACGAGTACATACCTACGCAAAAAGGCGAGGCCAATTCAAACACAAAGCAAAAATGTTACTATGTTCCTTCCGGACCTTAATACCTAAGGGGTACTACACAATGGCATATTCGATTTGCCAGTATTTGTTGAACAACAAAGCCGTCCCATAGCAATGAATACATATATGGATTGGCTTTCAGTCGGCTCGGGCCGATCGGCATCTGTTTGGTGTCTAACCTCCGGGGCAGATCGGCACAATTCGAGCTTTGCCGACTGGCTTTTTCCCGAACATACTCGTAAACATATTCGTCTTTGCCGACCGGTTGTGCTGACTCATACCGACCCGAAGACGAGTGTAGTACCTCTTAAATGAATACAGATCTTTTGCTCTTCACGTGACCAGAGGGTAGACAGCACCTCACCTATTGCCATCCAAATGCGGCCAGTCTTTTTGGACAAAGAACATCCTGTTTTGAAATCTGAAGTTTTTTTTTTGTAGCACATTTTTATACAGTTTTCCATCCAATGATTTCAGGTCAAAGTTGGTAAATTTCGTCAATACTCCCTCCATAACTGCATGGCGTACCAAAAGGTGGAATGGTTGAAGAAAATTTGTAATTGTATACCTCTGTCGTTTCCCAGAGAAGGTAAGGTGTGTTTTATTTATAAATGTAAAAGTCCCGTTGTTTTGCTTCCAACTATTTTCTTATTCCAATTATTTTTTTTGTTGTGTTAGCCTTTATTGTCCCACTGCTGGGTAAAGGCCTCCCCCAAATCCTTCCAGGAACTCCTTTCCCGCGCCACCTCGAACCAGCCCTCGCGGTACGCGTCCAGGTCATCTCGCCATCACTTTCTGGGCCGGCCTCGGAGGCGCCGTCCATCTTCAGTTAACTTACTAATATATTTTTATTTGCACGCGTTTCCGTAACAAATAGACCTAGTTTTCTTTCTTTTTTTTCTGTGCCATTGTGGTAGGTTATGTATATCTGAGGGACAATTTTCGTAAAATTAAAGAACTTTCACAGTCTAATCTATCCGTCAAAAATATCTCCCTAAAAATATTTCCTCGTCAAAAATATTTCCCTATATTTTTGACAAGTTTTTGACATTGATATTTATCGCTGAGATGAGAGTGAATTACGGGAATTGGTCTAGCAGTGATGGCCCAGTGGTATCAGCCGCGACTTACAAGTTGTAGGTCGTAGGTTCGAACCCCGACAGGCGCTTTACTTTGTGTAAATTATTTCATCACCACTGCTCTCAAAACGGTGAAGGAAAACATCGTGAGGAAACCGGCATGTCCTAGAACCAAAAAATTCGAAGACATGTGACATCCACCAACCCGCACTGGGCCCGCGTGGTGGATTACGGCCCACTCCCTCTCACAGAGAGGAGGCCTGTGTCCCAGCAGTGGGAACGTTATAGGCTGATTATGTGTGTGTGTGGTCTAGCAGGTCGTGGGGTCGAACCCAGGCAGGTATTTACTTTGTGTAAATCATTTCATCACCACTGCTCTCAAAGCGGTGAAGGAAAACATCGTGAGGAAACCGGCATGTACAAGAATCAAAAATTCGAAGACATGTGACATCTACGAACCCGCACTGGGCCCGCGTGGTGGATTACGGCCCACTCCCTCTCAGCTAGGACATTATAGGCTGATTTATGTATGGGTCTTCTGGAATGTAATTTGCTATAGCTATGCTATTATATAGCATGATTCATCCAAAGCCAAAAGAAAATCTATTAGATTTTTACTTCATTTTTATCCAATACTTTTCGTCACTCTTCAGTAAGAGTTGGAAGTGATTTTTCAGTAAAACTTTTCAAAAGCTGTGCTAGTTACTTTACATAGGTAACACAAACACATTACGAGGTATATTCTGTTCTATAGAGAAAAGGTCACAAGTTCACAACAGAAATTTGAACAACGTAGGTACGCGTGTTCCAGCTCGAGTGTCTTGATTCTTCAGGGACTTAAACTACACGAATTTTCAATTTAGTTGTGGTTCAGAGAGAATGGATGGTTAGAGTAGTTTATAATTAGGTAAATAGGTAATTTAACTTTTAAGTTAAAGTTTTAATAAATGAGCCTCTAAAAACTTTTTGAGCTTTTAATGATGTACTTACGCCTTTTAGGGTTACTTACGTCCGAATGAAAAAACGGAAGCCATGTAGGATCACTAGTGTGTCTGGTGTGCGTCTAATCTAATAGACCGATTAAGTTGAAAGGTCATTGGGAGTAAGCTGACCCGACCCGGTTTGTGAAAACTTGCGTACAAAAACCAAAGTAGATTTAACTTGTTAAGTTATATCCCACTTTTAATTCCATGTACTTTTTTTTTTGTTTAATTATAGGAGTAAAAATTAACAGGTCAATAAAAAAATCGATGTTTACATCGGCCGTAACGCATCAGGAAACTTTGGTACGGGATACACAGCGGCCGTAACGCATGGACGAGCACTCTGTCAGAAGTTTGTCGCGTTGAAAGTGTTAGTGAACGTGCAGTTTTGCAAACTGTACCGTGTGACGTATCAAATAAAGGCTTCCTGTGAGGGTCTCCAATATTTTTTACAAAATAAATAGTTTTAAAGTTATTTAAGAAAATAAACGAAAATTTACCATTTCTGTCCCCTTAAAACCGAAACTACTGAACCTAAAAATACAGATCATGATTCTATACGTATAGATAACAGGAAAACCTATAAAAAGTCTGTGGTCTTAAAATAACATAGTGAATCTCACAATATTGTGCGTACAAACTTACATTTGCAGTTGGAATGTATGGGAGAACCTGTTTTTCAACTACAATGTTAAGTTTGTTCTTGGTATAAATTCACCCCAATAACACAACTACACGCATTTGGCCGGTTTTTTAAAGTCATACTTCTTTCATATATCTATGGTCATAACTTATTTATTTCATAACAAATAAACAAAAAATCCCGCGACTCCCGGCGTAGGTGTGAGAGATGGAACACCAGGGTGATTTTTAGTCAGCAAGAGTCTGACAGAACCCGCCGCCCGCCCCACGGCGGAACATCCATGAGGATTTTCGACACCAGAAACAAAAAAAAAAATTGTGCGCAACCGCGCGCTACATACTGTAGAGGTCGGCTCTAAAGCAAGCCTGGCTGGAAAGCCACACCTCTACAAGACTCGATGGTTATATTTGTATTAAGTTCCTTTCGAATATTCAAGCAGATGTCATATGGAGGGTCGTAGGTTTGACGTCTAATATTTAAGGATTGAATTATGATAATATAAAGAAAGATTCAATATAATCCAAATAAGTATAAAAAGGATTTTGATTTGATCCCGACGTCGCCGAACTGCGACATTTGGTGGAGTGCGCCGTGTTTAGCAGGATTTTCGCTAAACTTGCGAGATAGGAATTTGTTTCAGCACTCATAGAAGTGAAAAAAAACCTCTCGTATGCCAAGCGAGGCCTCAAAGTATACTGTGAGTATTTATTAGATGCGAAGAAACGTCGCCAGGAGGATATAAAGCTAAGTGGATATATGTATTTTTTAATATAAAAAGAGAAAGATGGCTCAAGTTTTTGCGGGCATGGACGGCGTATGCCTGGAAGATTTTCTTAGGCGATTTGAAGTTGTTGCCGCCTATAATAAATGGCGTGAGAGCGACTGGGCGCTCATATTAAGCGCATATCTTGAGGGTGCTGCCCTAGCAGTTCATAAGTGGAAATACTATGACGACATGTCATTTAATGAGATATGTGAAGTGTTATGGGAGGAGCTTCCATGTAAATGTCACAGAGATAGAAAAATGATTAAGGTGCAAGTAGTCGAGATGGCACAAGATCTGTCTGAGGAAAGCAGACAAGAAAATATTGTAAATGTAGATAATGATGCTTCTATATCATTTAGTGGAAGACAAGATGACCCGCTACAGAACGAGCAGTGCTGCCTAGAAAGCAGCGTGGAAGTTGGCAGTGATGGAGATGAGGACGAGCGCAGCAGCGAGGCGTGCATCGTCGCAGAGGAGGAGAAGGAGCCGATAGAAGTGTTCGAGAGCGAACACAATGATGAAAACAACGAATCGGGTCAGTTCTGTCCAATTATTAATGTAATTAGCAATGTTTCAGAGCCACAGAATGAGCACGATGATCGCGATGTGGGAATAAATAAAATTAACATCGCCGCTGATCATTTTGATGTGGATAATGTGTCGATCGATTCGTCCGAAATAAAGGAGAATGGTCATTTCGATTTTTCCGAAATAAAGGACGATGGCCATTCCGATTTTTCCAAAATAGAGAAGAAAGATCACTTCATCATCGACATGAATAATAATGATAAGATGATTAGTGATGAGTTAGTTGAGGATGATATGAACTTGGATGCAGTCAGAGATGAAGATGCAGAGGTGTTGAATGACTCCGTACGATCAATAGACTCATTTAGTTTTCCTACGGATGAAGTTATAGTTCGTAATCGTAGTAATTGTATAATATGTCATGTAGATGTCCCTAATTTAAATAAGTTTTTTTCGCAATGTGCTACAAACAATAAGAGAAAAGCACGAAAGAAGAAAAGAGTCCCTTTTATTAAGAAAGCGAAAACTAAAATATTATTTCCAAAAAGTTTTTTAATCATTGATAATTTTATAAAAACATTTTTTGTAAACAAGCATCATTTTATAAAAAAGTTTTCGATTTTAAAATATAAATTCAGAAAAAGGAAGTTTAGAGATAGAAACCTTTTTACAATTGATTAAAACCTTTTCATATTAGTATGTTAATAGTTGTTGTTTTTTTTAATTGTCATGTATCTTGTCATGTAATGTAAATATGTCACTTGAATGTAAACATCATATTTTAGTGCATTATTTTAGTTTGTATGATTGTTACAATTTATTAATATGTGTCCATTTGTGTGTTATATATGCTGTAAGAAAATACATCGGACGCGGCCGGGAGCGTGTGAGGTATCCGCACCTCCCAGAGGGCTGTGAGGTGCGCCCTCACACCTGCAACGGGCTAAAGGGAGGCCTGAATAAATTGTCGACTTCAAAGTGATAGCAAGTAGGAGTAGGACACTCTTATTCCAGCATATTTAATGACGCGAGTGATAGGAGGATAGTTATTGTGAAAACTGTGGTCACTCCTATAGAAGGGGGGGTGACAGACACTCAGCATAAGTTGTCACCGACTTTGCTAACAGGGGTATAACCCTTGCAAAGCGTGTTTGGTTGACACTTTCGGTTCAACTTGTGTTTGATGTGATTGATATTAAATAATTGATTTTCGAATTAGGTATTTGACATTCTTTGCTGGAGTAGGAGCATATTATAATTTTCTTCAATGAACCCTGGCCTCTTAAACTTTTCCCTCCCTCTGGCTCAATCCCGTCCGATGGAGTTAAAAGAATCTGATGCTAAGATCGTTTAATTCTCTTAAGCCTCTTCCAGGTCGATGTGAACTCTCACATCAAGTATTATTAATAATTAGGAGGCCGCGTCGCGCCTTTTACCGAGGTTTTGGCACGACGAGGTTTAAGCATGACGACGTTAGTTTGTATGGGTGCATATTGGCACATATAGATGTTAGCTTGCTTGACACTTAACGTAGTGTTGGATTCGCGATTCGTGCGTCCTGACTTAAGCTTACTCTTGCAAGAGACGGACCTCATCTTGTAAATTTCTTCCTCGGATTTAGGTAAACTTATAATAGGATAGGTAGATAGGGCTTGGAAATTCGAATGGTGTGAATAAAAGTCATGACCTATGCCCAGACTGTTATTCAAGGGTGGGCGTAGCTCATGTAGAGGTCGGCTCTAAAGCAAGCCTGGCTGGAAAGCCACACCTCTACAAGACTCGATGGTTATATTTGTATTAAGTTCCTTTCGAATATTCAAGCAGATGTCATATGGAGGGTCGTAGGTTTGACGTCTAATATTTAAGGATTGAATTATGATAATATAAAGAAAGATTCAATATAATCCAAATAAGTATAAAAAGGATTTTGATTTGATCCCGACGTCGCCGAACTGCGACAATACTTACCTACAAGTTGGTCGCACTGCAGGTTATTAAGTATTTTTAGTTCAACTAAGTAGGAATTATTTGAGGCTCACAAAAAGAGGCACGTTTATTACATTACAGAATTCCTAAAAAAATGAGTATCAAGATTGAATAAACTTATCATGTTTGATTAAATACATACAATTATATTTACAGAATCATACCGGATTTGTAATTTCAAGGACATGGACTGCTTAAATACTATTTTCAGTAAGTATTATAGTATTTATTATACCAAGGTTGAGGTTTGTAATAATGCATTCCTATTTAATTTGCTACAGACGAAGAAGAAAATCTTATTAATACTACAGAGGCAAGGAACTACATGCAATGTTTTCCGGAGTGTGAACACTACGATTACCCTCTGGAAGTCGCCTTAGGTAACCTGGCAGACAACATCTTTGTCGACGGACTTCCATTCTTGTAAGTTTATTGATTTATTATAGACTAGCGACCCGCAGGACTCCGCGTGACAGGGTATCGTCCAAGGACCGCAAGGCGAGATGCTGGTCGTCTGGCGCGCGGCGGCGAGATGGGCAGACGACATTGTTGCCATCGCGGGCAAAACCTGGATGAAGCGTGGTGATTGGCCCAAGAAAAGAGAGGCCTTTGCCCTGCAATGGTTGAAGTCGGGTTGTGGATGATGATGAGCGACCCGCATGCGGTTTTTATGTCTTGACAAAATATCGAGATTTTATTCTATGTAAGTTTAATATTAATCCATACTAATATTATAAATTCGAAAGTAACTCTGTCTGTCTGCATGTTACCTTTTCACGCCTAAGCCACTGAACGGATTTCGATAAAATTTGGGAAAGAGATAGATTGCATCCCTGGGAAGGACATAGGATAGTTTTTATCCCGATATTCCCACGGGATCGACACTTCTGCGGGTGAAACCGCGAGGCGCAGCTTGTACATTATACACTTAAACTGTCCGCAATAAATTCTCTACATGGTGGTAAATGTCGCATCAGACTCTGTTGCCTAGTTTAGTGAACAACGCGATCACACAAAAGGCGACATTAATTTATTATAATGTATAGATGCAGGACGTCATAGTACCTACAGTCCGTTCACAGTTATTTTGCCTCTGACAGCAGCAACCTACTCGTAACAGCAATCTTATTGTAACGAGAATAAAGATCATAATGGTTTTGACCGAAATATCAGTGGCAGCAACCCAGCAGTGACCTTAATATAATGAGAATAAAGATTACTGTGACGGACAGTGATACGAAATTTATTGTATCACTCGGAAAACATCATGAGAAAACCGTCATGTCCTAAAACCAAATCAAATCCACCAACCCGCATAGGCTCGCGTTGGATTATGACCCAATTCCATTCACAATAAGGAGGCCTGTGTTACATGAGTGGGAATAATATAGAGTCCCCATCAATGATTTATTCAGGTTTTCGACCGTAGGTGTGAATATTGTATTGGTCAAAAACTACGGCTCATCTCACAAGTTGACTTGCAAACCCCGACAACAGCTCCTCTGCAGAACTGCTGAACGCTATTACGTCAGTGCGGCTGAAGCTGGTCTAATATTATTTCACACATGCCTTGGGCATGATAGAAGAAGAAAAATGTTCTTTTTACGCTTTTTTGTAGGATAGGAACTAGTAAAATGCCAGTTCCGCAGAACTCATTAGGTGTTTTTTAGGGTTCCGTACCCAAAGGGTGAAAACGGCACCCTATTACTAAGACTTCGCTGTCTGTCTGTCCGTCCGTCTGTCTGTCACCAGGCTGTATCTCAAGAATCGCGATAGCTAGAGAATTGAAATTTTCACAAATTATGTATTTCTGTTGCCGCTAAAAAATACTAAAAAATACTAAAAAGATACTAAAAACAAAATAAAATAAATATTTAAGGGGGGCTCCCATACAACAGACGTGATGGTTTTGCCGTTTTTTGTGCAATATTACTAACGGCAACAGTTAGACGCTTGAAATATTTACAGAATAGCTACTTACTTAGTTGTATATTCACTTTAAAAATAAATAATGAAATTAAAATAGAATAAATTAAGGGGGGCTCCCATACAACAAACGTGATTTTATTATATTATGGCTGGCACTTGGCCGGTTTTTTTCTTTTATTTGTAACTAGGTGACCCGACAGGCATTGTCCTGTCGAAACAATAATAATTAATATGTACTAAATCCTACAAAAAACGCAGTCTTTCAGTTCTCCCTGAATTTTCCGGGCAACTTTTCCAATTTTTCTTTCCCTATAAACCTTATCCGGAAAAAATGAGGAAAATTAAAAAAATAAAACAAATCTGTTCAACCGTTGTGCGTTAGCCAACATACAACATTTCATTTTTATTCATATAGGTGTGTCTATGTCTGGTATGAGTTGTCTTAATTCAACGTCCCTTTAAATAAAACTTTCTAACGTTGACAAGACGTGGTCTCAGTAAGTCCCATCAACGTCTAAAAGGTCACATCAAACGTTAATGTTATCGGTTATTTTTTAAATCTCGTCTAGACTTTGATACGATGCTGATTTTCATTAAGTGTTCGATATTGCATGATCATAATATTGTTAGAGTTCTTGTTTTATTCCAGTGAGGGTACCAATTTAAAAAATCGATCTCTACTGAATGTTTTCTTCAACGACTTGGTATCCACCAGATATAGACGCGATGTTTATTTGAACTGGCAAAATATTCTTGGTGAGTATTCAGGACGATGACTGATTTATTTTACTACCATGATTCTTCGACATTCTTAGGGATAGCTCCAAGTATTAACATACTGTGAAGAAAACATCGTGAGGAATTCGGCATGTCCTAGAACCAAAACTTCGAAGACATGTGACATCTACCAACCCGCACTGGGCCCGCGATGTGTATCCCTCTCACAGAGAGGAGGCCTGTGTCCCAGCAGTGGGAACATTATGGGCTGATTATGTATGTAACATGTTATATCTTGAAATACATTTCATTGTCAAAATCAAATACCTATCTAGTTGTTACTGTTAGTGTTGTACAGTTTCTAAATTATAGACGGCACTTTTTAGTATGATTTTTTTGTTCGTTGCTACTGCATCATAGTTGGATTTTGTGCCACCTCCTGATATAATGACGCAGAAAATATTTACAGAATACGTACTGCAAAAACACAAGACATGCAAATCCTTCAATTAAAAACAGGGTGGCTGGTACATCGACGCGCTAACTGTACCTTACCATGAATTCAGCGCAAGATTCTAGAACTAGCGTATAAATTTTTGGTCGGTTATCAAAAAAGAATCAGCTATAGGTATCATAGAAAAGCGCAATGCCTACGTGGTCAATATGTGTAAACAGCAATTTTTATTTTTAATAACCGACGAAAAATTACAGCTCCAGAATCGTGAACTGAATCCATGATAACGGTTGCGTGCCGATGCACCACCCTGTATAATATAAAAATAATAACTCATTCCATTGTGTTTTCAGCTGCATTCGGCGGTCTCCTCAGTCTCATGCTCGGCTTCACCTTAATATCCGGTTTCGACCTGATACTGTTCTTTACGATCCGAGTGGCTTACGACGCCCTTACCAACGCCACTGGCAAGCAAAACAACAAAATATACGTTAACGAACATAGTACCAAGAAGAGCTGGATGAAAAATGCTATTATCAATCCGATCAATCCGAAAAGTCTAGAAAAATATAATATGGATTATTTTGAACATCGCAGATATTAGACGCTTTAAGTGATTTTCAAGTATTGAATAGAATAAGGAGTGTAAAAAGACCCATCACGTAGTCCGCTTGACAATATGTAATAACTATTGCTAGGAAATCACTTAAAAAAATGTGAAAAAGGAAAAGGTGAAAATAAATCACCACGTACGGCAGCGCGTAATAAAACGTACGCAAAACATTGAGCTTATGGGTACACTCACCGTGTCAGATTCTTCCATGAGGATTTCCCTCCCCGAAATAAAAAAAAATGTGGTTGATACATAAAATTGGTTTCTCTACAACATACCTCTAGGTTGTCCAATAATAATAAAATATAATAACATGGATACTACGAACAATCGAACTACTTGTTTTCTAACCTTTTAGGCCCTTTGTACACGTTATTCGCCGTGTGTAAGCACGGTCGTCAGTGCTGTATGTATCACTATGGAAGCTTGTGGACAGACACGTTATTTCCACAGCGCGGTTTAGACACCGTACCATATTAATAATAACCAACCACCAACCAACCAAACCAACCAACCATAACCATATTAATATGGCTGATGATGAGGGTTTCGTGACAGTGCAAAGGAGGAAGCGCCGATCGCGACCCAACAAGAACCGCTGCGGCAAAGCTCCTACGGAGCCCGAAATCACCTTGCGTGCCGCAAAGCCGAACACACCGGTGTACATCTCCCGCCTACACTACACCACTAAGGCGGAGAACATCGTGGAGCACGTGCGCCAGAAGACGAGGTACACGCCGAGGGTGCAGTTACTGGAGTCGCACCGCAACATCAACTTCAAGGCGTTCGTGGTGCGCGTACCGAATTGTTATCTGCCCGTCGTCATGGACGAAAACTTCTGGCCGCAGGACGTGGTGTTCCGTTGCTTCCGCGGACAAGTACCACAGAACAGCACAAGTACAAGCTAGTGAAGTGAAGCACTATTTTATAATAAAACTATGTATGTTTAGGTTAAGGTATTTATCTATGGGCCTGTGTCGCCTGAAATAAATGAATAAATTAAATTATTAATTAATTAATTAAAGTGAGTAGAAATCTCTCATTACGTTTAATCAAATATTTAGGTACAGACGCCAGCACACCAAGCTACCCCAATCTGTCAAATTTCTTTGATAGATTTTCAACTTTACTACAAAGCAATAAGGTTCATATTCAATTGGGAAACTTTGAAAGATTGTGGTAGCTTGATGTGCTGGCCTCTGTACATATATGTAGGTCACTTTTACTTAGATGTGCTAAGTTTGAAAATGCACTAAATGCGCGCGTGTGTGTTATATTTAATTACATTTTTGTTTCTCAAAAAATGTAATGCAGGTCTTGTTTCTCCTGCCTAAATAAGAACGAAAGTATCTATTTAGTAATTGTTTACAATCTATAGGGTGTTACGGAAAGGGTATATCCATACAAACGGGTTGAAGAGTGTATCTGGTCTAGAATCTCTGTACAAAATTTCAGCTCAAAAGCAGTAACTTTGAAAATGCTAAATATTTTTTCATTTCGATAGTTTTATAGAGGTAAGAGGAACAGGGTGTAAAGTTCACTCAACCTCCATAGAAAAGGGAGGATCCTCCGACCAGACGGGTGTTGTGTCTGGCGGGCAACTGCCCAATGAGTCGTGTCGGGCCGTTGTATATATGCTAGTTGCGCGGTAAACTCTGCTTGCGCGATGCAGGATTTGCGTGACGTCAGTAAGACGCGTTGTTCGCATGTGGCGTTGTAGATACCGCTACAGTTTATTAAATTGAAATCATAACAAACGTGTCACCGCACTACGAGGGTCATTATCCATTATCTGTAGTGTGTCTGTGCGCCTAGTACACGCACATAACGCCGCCGCGCGCCAGTGCAGCGCCGTGATGTGCGAAAAAAAAAAATTATAAAGCATTTTCAAAGTCACTGCTTTTGAGCTGAAATTTTGTACAGAGATTCTAGACTAAATACACTCTTCAACCCGTTTGTATGGATATACCCTTTCCGTAACACCCTGTATAATCAATAGACTAATAAACAATGTAACTCTATAACTAGAATAATGTCAATTTGCACTTTTACACAATTCCGTAGCACTATCTTAGCGTCTGATAATTGATAAAACACTGTTCGTGTATTACATGTATAGCACAGCAGTGTTACTATTATTCATTCATACTCTACACTATAGTTCGGTCATCGTGAGAATGCGTTCCTGACACCCGTCAGTGTGACAATTCCAGTCTATACAGGAATATTTTTTATTCAGTGCGCAAACTTCGCCAAAATAAACTTAGATGAATTTTATTAAACACCTATTTTTTATTTTGACATGTCTTAGTACAAAAAAATAAAGTTATCGTAAACGAAAGATGTCTACTTTGAAATTGATTTTATGGCTACTCGCCGGCGAGTGGCGAAGCGAAACGTGCTATGTGCAGACGTCAGCACATTCAACTTTGAACCTTATGCTTTAGCGATAAAGTTAAAAATGTATTGCTTGATGGGCTAATGACGTCTGTAGAGTGTACCTACCTATCAGCTGTGCGCTCTTTGATCTCGCTCGAAGAAATCGAAAATGGTTTCTTCGATTTCAACCGCCAGTCGAGGTCTGCCTGACAGACCCTTGTGCGTGATTCCGGGTCCTGAACTGACCGTGATCGAGCAGCCTTTGACTGGCTGCTAAACTGGTCCTTTCATTAGGGACCGCGGGGTTAAGGATACCATGCATGGGCTCGCATTCGAGGTATGCTCTCCGTCGCATACATTCTGCGAGCTGCTCGTAAACTTTCACCACTTAAGGCTATTCAATACATGATCTCCCAGCCACTTTATCGCTAGATGGCGGCACATTCGCACTTCGAACATTTTCAATTTTTACGCCTAACTCAGAAAGCTTTGCGAAACAACTTTATTATATGCGTCAACTAACGCATTAACATAATCTTTTTAGATATTCACTTTGCTTGTTAACTCGTCACATACAAAGATTTGTACCCCTAAACATTTAGCCGTTTCACTTTATATCTTTACTATGTCTTTACACACACATGTACAGTTACACACTACGTGTATAGTTTTACTTGCGATATAACTAGATGGCGTTGTATTCATAAACTTGGTTTGTGAACTTGTTTTCCAGAGGTGGCGTTAATTAAAATAAAATATTTTTACGAAAATATTTTTATGACTGTCCTTCATTCTCTAAAGAAAAGCGTACTTTTTATAGTAAAAACCGAAGAAAAGAATACTTGATTGCTACAAGGGTTGTCAGTTGCTTATTCAATTATTCTAAGGGTGCTTTTGTAGTGTGTTAGGGTAGGTTTAGGTTTAAAAATAATAAAATAATAATAAATCCCCTGACCGATTTCGGTCACGGTGGCCAATTTCAAAGAAGATTAGCCAGGTTTGCAGGAGATATTATAGTGCACAAGTGTGTGCGCAAATACAGGAGAGAGAACAGGCGCAGGACCAACGGCTTTACGTGCTTTCCGAGGTACGGGGGTATTACGCCACCAATTTCCAAACTCCGGGCAAAAAAAAAAGAAAAAGAGTAAGAAACTCCTAACGGGAAAAACCCAATTTTAATAACACTGTCCGACCTGAGAATCGAACCCAGGACCCCGAGAACGGCAGATGCACTTGTGACCACGAAACCAACGGGACAGTTAAGATTCTTTGTATAATTAAACGCTACTATAAAACAAAATATATAAAATGATTATTTGAGTCGTGCGCGAGAGATGCAGCGGCGCGACGGAATTCCACGAATTTCGGTCGTAGGTATAATAATAATGTATCATTCAACCGCAGCCCAGCGTGCCCGCCGTCGCAGGCAGTAAGGCAGTGTACAGACGCGTGAAATTATTAGGCCGTGTACACACGGTTGTGGGTATTTAATTATTAGTGTAATTTTATTACTGTTGTGTGTATGTGTATGTATATGTATATAAGTGTTATGTGTAATATGTATTATGTGTTTACTATTTACGTGTGTTTGTATGTTTAGCCTAAAAACCAACAAATTCACATACACCAGCGTCCACTCAAACCAACAATTCCAATTTCAAATGAGAAAATGAAAAAAAAATCAGCTGTTCCCTACATTTTGACGAGTTACCTATACGAACATAAATGTAGGGAACAGCTGATTTTTTTCGCGATTTCAGGTTTGGTCCCATAGTAAAAAAAATTGTTCATAATGATGAGTACAATGACCATGTTAGTGTTGTTCCAATAACCCTGTATATACTTATACTATATTATATCCATACTAATATTATAAATTCGAAAGTAACTCTGCCTGTCTGTCTGTATGTTACCTATTCACGCCTAAACCACTGAACCGATTTAGAAGAAATTTGGTAGGTATGGGGAAGGACATAGGATAGTTTTTATCCCGATATTCCCACGGGATCGAAACTTATGCGGGTGAAACCGCTGGGCGCAGCTAGTTGCAAATAAAGTTTATTGAACTCTTCTCTCTCTTCGATAATTATTGAGCTTTGTTGGTACCGACTTTGTTTTGAAGATTCTATACATCTTTTATTACTTATTTACACCCTAAGTTACATTAAAATTAGCAAGGAAAAACCGGCCAAGTCCATGTCGGACCACAATGAAGAGTTCCGTAGTCGAAATGAATTTATCCCAAGAACAAGCTTAACATTGTAGTTGAAAATCATGTCCTCCCATACATTGCAACTAAAAGTTGGTCGACTATTACTCGTAAAGTCTACTCAGCTGTGATTTTGATTTCGTGACATATAAGTACTACTGCCGTATTTCTATATTTCTTTTTAGTATTTCTTCTAGTATTTCACAAACAATTTAGGGGATATGACATCCCCCTGTATCACCCCCCTGAGCAGTTGGATGGGGCTGGTTTTCTGATCCTGGATCTGGAAAGTCATCGTTGCAGCATCATACAAACATCTCAACACTTCGATGTAGCACCAGTCAATTCGACATCATTGCAGAGAGGCCAGAACTGCCCATACTTCGATGGAATCGAAGGCTTTCTCGTAGTCCACAAATGCCATACACAGTGGCTGACTGTACTCCTCGGTCTTCTGTACAATTTGTCAAACAGTAGGTATGTACCTATATGGTCTACGCTCGTAACTGCGTACAAAACCATCACATCGTCCGGCGTTCGTTCGTCACTGTGGAGCATTCGAGACTGTTTGTTTACCGAGTGTAAACCGAACTCGCGGCGCGTAGGTATGACTCGCATAATAATATTACCGCGGTAGTAGATTGATGTACTTGCGTCTGTACGTATTGAATTTCATTCATTTTCACCTATTTTTTTTCGCGGAACTTATAACATCAGCTATCTGCCAGTGGAAGTCTCGTCAAAATCAGTCTAGCCGTTTCGGAGATTAGCCGGAATAAACAGACAGAGACAAAAATTAACAACAAATGTTTTTTGTTCAAAGTAGGTACCGTAAATATAAATGACTGTATTCAGATTACTTTATTTGATCAACCGCACAAAACAGAAAGGTAATTTGGTACTTGCACTTTTCATACCTACGCTCGGCGGTCGCGCTGGGGTTGTCAACTTTGGCAAAAAACACACAAAACAAAAAACACAAAAAACTAGTGTAGTAGTGGTACTCGTATCTAGTTATTTGATTCATTGTTGAGAATGAAACAGCAAGAAAGGAAATGATCGTATTTTTTAGCTTATAGGTACTACAATAAATATCTAATATAAATTGTAAAAATATTACAACGCCACAAAGTCATGTTCGCTTTTACGGCTCGGCGCCGGGGGCCGGGGCGCTTACCTACCTATCTAACTGTTCGAAATACAAGCAAATGCCTACTTACCTCTCTGAAACAACTGGTAGCTTAAAAAACGATAATTCATCGTAATGTTGAATTTAAACAACCATCCACTCAACAGTTACTTATAATTACTTTTTTTTTTGTTACTCCATTTTTGCACTTCACAGCTACGCGTGTCTCGCGCGGATGGCAGTCTGTAGGTACTCTCTATATTTTGTGCCTGTAGGTACTGCGCGGTACAAGTAGGTACTAGGTATTACATTTATATACGGTACGTACCTACATTTTATACAAGTCCGTTGCCTAATTTCAACTTCTTCAATACGTCTATTGAAGAAGTTGAGATTAGGTAACGGAACGCGGAATTAAGAATTTATTTAGGTAGGTACTGCTACTCTACTCCATAGGTAGAATAAAATTATTTACTTTTACTTTTTCGTACTTTATGGAGGTACTAGATTTTTCCCGCAGCTTCGCCCGCGTGGATGTCGGAGATTATCCCACGGAATCGTACTACCGGAATAAAAAGTATCCTATGTCGTAATCCTAACCCAGCACTCTAATTACCTACGTAACACAATCATTATCAATCTCAATCTGAATCATTTTGAAGAATATTGCTAATCCATTGCTTTGCATTACCTATGTTCGAAACATATGTATATCATTTCTATGGTTCGAAAAATGTTTTTGCTCAAAAACGTAAATGATGCAATGAATGTTGTTGAACTGTCAAAATGAAAGCCATTGCTACTGATAGTGTGTTACGCAATTACCCCGCAGGTCATGGTCTACCCATGTGTCAAATTTCATCTAAGTAAATCCGTTCAGCTCAGCCGTTTTAGCGTGAAAGTGGAACAAACAAAGTCAATTGCGCATTTACAACATTAGTTAGGAACAAACATAATATGAAAAAGCTAAAGTATTTGTGTAAGTATATTATAAATAATTTCCATATAGTCAAAAATAACGCTAGTTCGGTAGGTACCTAGATTGATAAAAATTCAAACACACATCTCCCCGGCGCGGGGCCAAGCGCTTCGTCCGTACTATAGGTATGTAGTTATATGTACCTGCATGCAGAGCAATTTACAAAACTAGTGCATTTATGCGCGCGGCCAAGTAGCGAGGCGCGTGCGAGGTGCGATGCGACATAATGAATGAATGGCTAACCCACCCACCCAAGCGCTCCAATAGTGCCGGCCGGGCCTGCCGCCCAAAGTCCATGCTGCCGCCTGCGAGTGAGCGGCGGAAGTTACCGAACCCGAACCGAACGCCAACCGAGCGTTCAGGCGCTATCTCTCTCTTTTTGCTTTGCCTCTTTTTCAAACAATGCGCTGGATTGAACAACAAAAACAAGCTTAGCTCCGCTAGGGAAAGGTAATAGTGTTCTGTGAACAAGCTTTTGACTATGCCCGCGTTGACGATAGGATAGACGGTCTGGGAACAGTGGGAACTGGGAAGGGCTCTCTCAATAGGTACTTACCAGCCTAATGCAGAAAGATTTTTAATTCAGAAAATTTCTCGAAGACAGTTCAAGTGTAAGTTAGTACTAACATTTATGTAGGTACTTAGGTACCTACATAAACTTAGTATGTAGGTACATACATTCAATACAGTAATATCGAACCCAGGGTAGATCGCAAATACTATCAATAAGTAGGTAAAGCATTTTTTCTCACTTCATGATTCAATTGATAAATTGATTTAATATATAACTGCGCGGGCAGAGCCACCGCGCCAGCCTTGTAAGAAATATTGCATACCTACCAACGATTCGCAACTTGTCAAAAAAAACACGCATAATTCAACGATTTATTATAAAATTGGCCAACCTGTTTGACATTGACAAACAACGCCATCTAACGAGCAAGATCAATTGTTGTTGATAACCTTAGCAAAAATTTGTGTTCTGCTTCTCGATAGTTCTTTGAAATATCCTGCAGAGGGCCTGTTCCGGCCGCGCACACATAGAAAAATTTATCGATTTTGTCAGGCCTAGATATCCTGGAAATAGTGTTTTTTTTATAGGTTTTTGTCGATATGCGTCAATAATAAGTCATAACAACTTAATATACGTGCTTTTATTCTGCAAAAATCGTTTATTTTTCGAGATTTGTACCCCGAAAGAATGTATGAAAAAGTGTCAGTATCCAATCACCTTAATAAATACACTCGCACCATCTCATAAAACTCGCGGTTAGGTACTAAAGTCCGACATCGTGACCGGTAGGTACGAGTACGACACACTTGCGGCGCGGGGGTTGCACGGGAAACCGATTAGACGCGAGGTCACGAAGCGCATGCGATGAGCAGACTGTCATGTCGGGGTCGGGAGTCCGGGGTGACCGCCCGGGCACCACTCTGCCGGCCGGGATTTCCCCGCTGCAACTCCGCCACGTGTGCCGCCGCCCGGCGCGCGCGCCCATTGTTATTATTACGAAAAGATAGTGGCCATAATTTGCTGATTTAGAGTCGGATAAAAACGTGAAAAAAAGTTTTGAAAAAATAATAGAAATGTGTTCTATTACTGATACTGAACTACCAAAATTTTTTTGCGCACTCCTTAAAAAATATTCCTGTATAAATAAAAATCAATGTGTTCTCTATGCGTTCCGAACCAATGGTCCGATTGTGATGAAACTTTGGTAGGGTGTTCTGGGGACGCCCGTGAGGGTTCCTAATTATTAAAGCATAGGAAAAAACCACAAAAAAAATCTGAGACGGCACGAAGTTCGCCGGGTCAGGTAGTAGCTAATAAAGATCATCGTGCTCGTTTGTATGAAACTGACAGGTGTTAAGAACGCATTCTCTCGTCTACCGCACTGTAGTTCAAATGGTTTAGTTCTCTTTAGCCTACGCACTATGTCCGTGTTGTCTAGTAGCTGTATTGCCTCGACATTCACATGTCGATGAAGTCTGTGTTCGTGGGCTTCAGCAAATTTTTGGATGATGGTGGTGACGATTATATGTAGTAGGCAAGTAATTCGTAATCAGTACTACCTGATAGGTAATATTTAAAATCATGTCAACATTTTAATAAAGTGAATAATGAAAGACAACTTGTTTGAATTATATCATTTAGTATCTGCCTCGTTGGTCTAGTGTTGTGCATGAGGTCCTGGGTTCCACTCCCGGTCGGGCAAAGTGTTATTAGGAATTTCTCAATAGCAGCCCGGAGTCTGGATTTTGTGCCCGGTTGATGAGAATGGGTGCGCCCCTTATTACATACATGGGCCTTAAACATAACTGCAAGCGAATTGTGGGTGCAGTACCACCTCTGTATAACCCTTCTGGGAACACAGGCATGAAGTTATTTTATGTATCATTTAGTTACTTAATATGAGTACTTACTTACCTTTGTTGTCACAAACGAGCCCCGATATCAAAGCCTACTAACTACTTAGGTACCTACCTACATCATAATGAGACTGCAAATGTGTGGACATAATACCTTTTCCTTTATCCTATCAGCTATACTCGAGTCGTATTAGCGTGGCAATAGCGATCATTGACCCACCTACATTTTCTAGCATTCTTTATTTCAAGAAATTAAATAAACTTCGTAAACGTCCTGAGTCAATATCTATCGTGATCTTCAACATGTTTCAATAACGAAAAAACCATATTTATTGTTTGCCACGTTAAAGCGATTCGGCCAAGGTAAAAGTCAGCCCTTGGGTCACGGGAGTGTCAACCAGCCGTTTCGAAACCTTAAAAAGACCATGAGCACTCGGACCCCACGGCCCGAGGGTTTCAACCCCAAACGGCTCGAAAATATAATTTCTGATAAGGTTATTATATTTTCACCGCTTGAGGTTTTCCGCAGCCGCAGCAACAGCGCCAGCACAGCATGCCGAACCAGGAAGTTGTCGCAAGAGTATCGACACACGTTGCGTCCCACTTTAAAGGCCTACCCACCTTCCATGGAAATAAAGACATTGGTACCGTCCAGTCTATTGCCCGCGTACCAAGCCATTGGGTTCTAATACAGCTGGAACGCCGACGGTAACAAGAGCTCGTCGAATGATGTCATTAATGTTCGCGTGCCGTTTGTTTGTTTCTTTCGGAAATTATTTACTTTCATAAATATTGATGAAAACCGCATCACGATCCGTTTCGTAGTTTAGAAGAATAACGCGGCCATACCTACAGACAAACACGAAAAGTGACACTAATATGTATTGTAAAGAGAAAACAAAATAGATTTTTTGTATGTTTGTATGTTACTTTTTCACGCTGAAACGGCTGAACGCACAGATATACATAGATGGGTCCCCTATGTTGTTTCGAACGCCGCTGTTGCGACACACGCTGTTGCGAATTATTTTTCCACTGCCTCACAGGTTCGAAAGCTCATGGACTCGAATGAAGTAGTCGCGAAAGACGCTGTTTCGAAAAACATTTTCACTGCCTCATACGTTCGAATGCTTGTGATTTCGATTTATTTAGTCATAAAGTGTACAGAAAAATATTTATGCAGTAATTAAATAAAATCTACAAATTCGGTGTCAACATCAACATTTAATATTATTATTAACTTACTGTTTTACGTTTGTTGTTTACATTGTACATTAAAAATTATTTACGTATTCGTGAGTCTCGCGTCATATATTTATTTTTGCAACTTGGAGGTTTCGAGACTTGGGTCTTATGAGATTTGAACTTTTTGCTACCATATGTTATTTTGCAACTTGAACGTTATGAGACTGAAGGTTTTATAATTGCGCAGTTTTGCTTCCCATTCCATTTTGTAATTTGCAGATCGCGTTGATGAATTGAATTTAAGGGAAAATATAAAAAAAATCAGCCAACTCATGATTGCAACGTGTGAACGACATCATACACTCCATTAAAAACTCAAAATGCTCTATGTTTGCGGATGATCTAAAACTATACAAGGAAATTGAATCAAGTACCGACATTGCTTTGCTTCAGAAGGACTTGGACGCGATCCATGAGTGGTGTCATAGTAACATGATGACTCTCAATGCCGCAAAGTGTTATCATATAACATTTACACGGAAAAAGCTGATTCAGCCTTCAGCATATCACTTAAACGGCATAACTCTTCAGAAAGTCGATACCATTCGTGATTTGGGAGTCCAACTTGATAGTCAACTATCCTTTATAAATCACTTTGACACTATTGTCGCCAAAGCAAACAAAATGTCGGGATTTGTAAAAAGAACTTGCAAGGAATTCCGGTCAACCGACACCCTTAAGGTTCTCTATAACTCTCTGGTGAGGAGTATACTGGAATATGCATCACCTGTATGGAATCCCGCGTATCGTGTCCACATCGACAGAATAGAGCGCATCCAAAAAAAGTTTACGAGATACCTTCGCTACAGATCACAGACTTGTGATCGCGAAGCTGATTACCCTCAAAGGCTCTGTCATTTCAGGATGAGCTCCTTGGAGCAACGAAGAAGTTGCTCAGACTTAATTTTCCTTTATAAGACCCTCCACAATTTGGCGAATGTACCGGAGTTAGTTTCGGAGATCAGTTTGAATGTGCCTCGCCGTACCTCATATAGATCCCATTTTAAATCAGAAACATTTCGAATGCCTAAAAATAGAACTAATCTTGGTCGTTCAGCTCCTTTATACCGGTTTTTGTCTAGCTACAATAAGCTGAGCACGCGTACTAACAACTTGGACATATTTTCGAACAGTCTGAATGAATTCAAGCGATACGTCCTCAGTTCTTGATCGATTTGTTTGTTTATTTCTTTTACAAAATGTCAATTTGTGTATTTGTGTGATTCAATGTATTTAAATATTGTACAATAATTTAACTCAATTTTTGAACCCAAATTTTAATCTATTCTATTCTTTTAATTTATTATACATAATGTAATAATCATGTCCTAATTTATTTATTATTTTTATAGTTTTAATTTTTAATTGTTTTTATATTCCAATTTCATTGTATTTTTTCTTAATTATAATGTATTTTATTTTAACTACTCGACATTTTAGATTCAATGTAAACTTTGTAAATTTTAATTTTGTTAGTAAGTATCATATATTTCCATTTTAAATTTTATTATTGATTATATACAAGTGCTGTGCACACCTGTAAGTGACGAATTCACCGCAAAGCTGTTGATTTAGAATATATTTATTGTAATGTTTTAGTGAATAAGTCGTTGGTGTGTCAATAAATAAATAAATAAATAAATAAATTGCAGACGCATAGTTCCATTAGGTTTCTAGATAAAAATCAGAAGAATCATACATTGTTTTTTTTTCTCAACTAAAAGTATATTCTGCTGAATTCAACATTGAGTTGAATCCAGGGCAAATCTTGTGGTTTAAGTGCACGATATGGTGCAGATAGTAATTTTGCGGTACAAATGCGATGCTATATAGCGTTTGCCTATCTACCTGCGGAAGATATACCAAATATCTTCAGACAATTTAATGATACTCTCTTCCCAGAAGAAGCCGAAGAAGTTACTAATTATTTTGAAGAGTACTATGTTTTAGGACGACTGATAAGCCGCAACATAGATAACAAATTCAAGTTTTACGCTTACAACCACTTTTTCCACCGAGCCTATGGTCTATAGAAAGAAATAACAACTTGTTCCTTCCACGTACTGAAAACAGTGTGGAAGCCTGGCATCGCCGCTGGAATTCTTTGTTAGAAAATAAAAGACTTGGACTGTATGGATGTATACGAAAACTTATTGAGGAGCAAAGTGTCACGGAACAAAAAATCGCGAAGATTTTGGGTAATTTACCTCAGACACCACCCAAAACACACACAACATAGCCCGAAGAATTGCCAAACTTAAGTGGCAGTGGGCAGGGCACATTGCTCGCAGAACAGATGGCCGATGGGGCCGAAAGGTTCTGGAGTGGCGACCGCGTACCGGAAGGCGTAGCGTTGGAAGGCCTCCCACAAGGTGGACCGACGACCTTGTGAAGGCCGCAGGAACTCGTTGGATGCGAGAAGCACAAAACCGGTCGAAGTGGAGGTGCTTGGGGGAGGCCTATGTCCAGCAGTGGACGTCTTTCGGCTGAAATGATGATGATGATGATGACCACCCAAAAAAAAAACAGAGTTGCAGATTTTGAAAAAAAAAAAAGTACAATGGGCACGCTTGAATTTATAAGAGCTTTAGCGTTAAGTACTCGTATATATTAACTAATACTAACACATGTGCAATTGATTAATTTCTGAAAAATACCACTAATAATTAATACCACTTAGGTACAGACAATTTTTTATAAAGATCAGTCTTAGATTTTGTGTTAAGTACTCATAGAAAAAAATGTACAGTTGAGGTACTAATATTTTTGATTGTTACTTTGTTAATAATAATAATAAATGTTGATGTTGACACCGAATTTGTAGATTTTATTTAATTACTGCATAAATATTTTTCTGTACACTTTATGACTAAATAAATCGAAATCACAAGCATTCGAACGTATGAGGCAGTGAAAATGTTTTTCGAAACAGCGTCTTTCGCGACTACTTCATTCGAGTCCATGAGCTTTCGAACCTGTGAGGCAGTGGAAAAATAATTCGCAACAGCGTGTGTCGCAACAGCGGCGTTCGAAACAACATAGGGGACCCACATAGATACACCTAGATAACGCAAGAGCAACTAATTCGCGTGCCAAAAATCAAAGTTCAAAAATCATAAGCCGCCACCTTCGCGCTCAGTCCTGCGTACTGCTGGCTGGGTGAGCGTGAGCGAGAGAGCGCGAGCTTGTGACGATATAGTAGGTAGTCGAAAAGTGGCACGCTTAGTTTTTATACAGTTCGTGATACTTGCATTAACTAGGTCTATCTATATCTTTGGCTGAACGGATTTGGATGAAATTTAGCACATGGGTAAACAATGACCTGGACAAGGACATTGGCTACATTTCGTCCTGGATCGCAGACGAAGTCACATGCAACAGGTAGTTTCTAGTATGTATAGAAGGGTATCTTACGTTTTGAGTGCTTATGTAGACAAGATAAAAATAAGACGAGTGTTGTGTTTTCCTTATAGATTGCACGGTTTCCCCATTGCATTGTTTAGATATGTTTTAGGTACTATTTATGATAGTGAAAGTGAATTCATGAGTGGTATTTCTTTACTATAATTATAAACTATATTATATAGCAGAGCATTTTTTTAAAATGGTAACCCCATTTTATGTCCACGCAATCACTGTCTATTCCAAGGTAACATGAAAGAGATCGCAGAAAGCGAAAAGTATATTCTTATGTATTTTCTGCATTCACAACCACTCGATACGCTTCCAATCAATGTCATCGCAGGAGTCCTTTAAATGTTGTTGAGAGATGTATTGTAAAAAAAAAGAAATTTCTGTGCTACATGTACCTACGTTTCTAAGCTCCGTTCACCTTTTAAACCCGGTTTTAGTCCAGGCAGGAAAAAAAGTCATCCAGTGTAGTAGGTATTTGCCAACTCTGCACATGATACTCTCTCGCATAGGTATTCTATGATTTCATGTTTATTAACCGGTCAAGCGGCGCGGTTCGCCGATCGGCGACGAAACAATAGAAAATCAATTGTGTCTCATTAGCGGAGCTTGACAGATTAAATAGGAAAAGAAGGTTGTTGTGAATTAATGTCTGATCAAATCGAAATATCTTAATACTTGGATTATATCTATTAATAATAACTAAATAAAAAATATATATTGTAGACCACATGATCCATAAAACACAATAAAAAAGTTAATAAAAAACAGCAGCTGTTAAGCATGCAAACCTTGTTTACTCGATAAGTTAGAAGAAGATATATAGGTACTTATTTGGTGTACAACTTTTACTATGGGACATATAATTACAGACCAATTGCAGTTAATTAAATTATACCTTCATCTGCCTAAGCCTTTTCCCAACTTTGTAGGGAATGGCTTCCAGTCAAGTGCAGTCGGGTGCAGCTGAACAGTAGTATTTTACATGGAGCGTCTGGCTATCTGACCTCCACAACCCATTTGTTAGGAAACGATACCCTTGGGTAAGACTGGTTGTCAGAATTTTGGGCTTCTGACTACTCGTAACGACTGTTGAAGATCTACGAATGACAGCCGGGACCAACGGTTTAACTTGCTTTCCGACGCACGAAGGGGTTTCGATATGTAAAGGATGGTTTAAGGTCATAGCACACGTATCAAATCGGAAAGGGATCGGCACCGTATCGCCTATCGCCTCGCCATCAAACAGGCGTCAACCTAACATAAGTACGTAAACAAAGCGGATCAGAAGCTCCGATACGTCGACTCGGCTACGGCTAGGCGACGCCGCGCTTACGGCTCGCCGACCGCTGGTTGATTGTGTAGCAAGCAGGCCGAAGGGGTGAGAGGGGCAAGGTAGGACGAAGAGACGTAAGCTCGGGTACGGAGAGACGTAAGCGCGGGTACGACGAGCCGTAAGCGTGGGGACGACGAGCCGTAACGTACCGCACCGCGGCTCTTGAGCTTGTCCCGAGTCGAGGCGATTACGTTACGATTCCAATTAGTGTACGTTGCAGTAGGGAGTTTCATACAAAGAATACTGAACGGCTCGAGTTGATACGGTGCCGATCCCTTTTCGGTTTGATACGTGTGCTATGACCTTTATCCACGAACCGACCGACCGCGACAAGCGTTGCTTAAACTTCTATCGACCGGTGCAGCTAGGTTATATAGCCACGAGCCGCTCTCTGCACCTACACAATGACTTTTAAATCAGCATTAGGTAATCGTAGGGATTACTTGAAGTGCAGATTATGAAGTAGCTGTTATATAACTACGATATTGATAGTAAAATAAATGGCACACAAACAGTTCAGTGACCGGAAAGTAAAGTTCTTTCGCCTGTTCTTCAAAACTTTTAATTAATTTATGAATTCTCTTACTCCTTCGACTTTGACTTCCTTCTATAAATCGTCCATTCAGAATTAAAATGAAAGATACATAAATAAAAACTTATGAATTTAAAAAAATAACAATATTATAATTTAATACTTTAAATAATTTATTAGCAAATAGAATTAACTAAGTTTTTAACGTGAATTTGTTCACGTGGATTGTTCTGCACACAAAAAATTTTGCAAGGATTTTGCATGCGTCGAAAAGGTTTTCCGACTTACCAGTAGACCATTACCATGTAGGTACCCAAAAGACTGGCAGCATTGCCACGTTGTATGGAAATGCACTCCCTTAATTAGCGACTACAGAACATGTGTAGTTAATGAGGTCATTATTTATGTGGAAGTAGTTAGTGAAACTAATAACCGTAAAACGTATTATCCTATCAACATCGCAATTCTCTGTGTTACGTAAAATAATATGAAGACTAGTCTGGCTTGCTTAGAGGAAAGTCTTTGTTGGACTGTAGTGAAAAGACTTCGTGTAACTATGATGTGCTACCCCATAAATATGTCCCCGTCATTGTTTGTTAATGATTAAAATAGTAATGTAAGTACTTTGTGATGCATTTTATTAGAACTATTTCAGGTTTCAGTGCAGTTAATGATTAGTATTTTATTTAAAAAATGTTTGTGACAAATAGGTAATTCCAGTTTTCTATTGTTACATAGAATGTACTGAATGAAATGAATGCATGAAATTACTAAATGGAACTAAAATCCGTGTCTATTTCGGTGGCATTGCTTATTATGCTTTAGTTAAAATAAATGTATGGGTACACTTTCACGTGTTAATATCGACGCAGCGCCACCTTGCATTGCGCTGCAATGCCTACAAATGCAAGTTATCGAACCCGTTTGTTTGTGTATTCTGACTAATCACAACAATCATTGCGCGAGTACTGGAGTGGATTCCACCATCACTTTCTGAGTTTTCCTAGATAGCGTCTGCGATATATAAATGCGCCCGCGCCGATGACACACCGCGCACCACCACCGTTGAGGAAAACATGAGGAAACCACCGGTGAGAGCTTGTATTCTTGTACACAAATAAAGACCGTAATATCATTGACGTGTAATGTAATAACTGAACTCTACTAATCGCTACATAGGAGTCTCTTATCAATTAAGATTATCTACTTAAAAACCTCTGGCTTTGATATCTTTCTTTCAGTGTCGTGAGATCCTTGGTAATTGCGGAGTGGCAGCTATCGCTCTAGTAACGTAGATATTTAATGAACAATGTTTTATTAAGTCAAATACCTGTCTGCCGCAGCTGCCTTGTGTGAGAGCGAGTGGATCTGAAGTGAGTACACACATTCGCAAAGTATTTTGTGTTGGTTTATTTTATCACTGGTTTAACAAATCATTGTGTAGCAATTTCTCTTTTAACACCTAAGATAAACATGGAGTAATAAATGGGCTATTGCCTAATGGTTAGCAGTTTATATCTAAAATGATTGTGTTATTATCGTGAACGGTCCGTAGCTATCAGTCTGAAACGAAGTAGTAGATACATTACTATTTTCAATTTCGAGTAGCCACTATCTCGAAAATGATTATTTTTTCCGTGGAATTGGCTAAAAATCCATTTTGAAAACTTGATTGCAACAGTCGCAACTTGAATACTTAACATATGTGACATATACTAATTTAATTAGGTTAAACTTTTTTTGACAATAAACAACAGGTCGCAGTTTTATTTGAAAACATGTTGAACTCTAACTTAGGTAATCAACAAACAAAATACTTACGTGATTTAACGTGGCTGAGTTAAGTACTTTCTTAGAACCGTTTCGTCTTTCTTAACAATTGGGATTAGCAGCCTGTCACATTTGCTTGTAGTATGGCAATAATTACGTTACACGTTCTTATCTTAATTGATGTAATCAATCAAATTCGATATGAATCTAGTGCGCATAGACGCAGGCCTTTAGATATAGAAAACGTGCTAATTATTGATAAACTTGGTGTTTCTTATACTATCAACATGTGTTCCGTTTTTAGTAGGCTATTAGCTTGTACACAGGTTTTCGAATCAAGTTGTACAAAAGTTTGGATGTCGTGTGATATTAAGTGGTCCATTTCTTCCAGTTCCTTGATTTTGCAACGGTCGCACGGAGAGTGGACATCATGACACGCGCCAACCCATGGATCATCCTGGGAACGTTACTCGTGGCTACCAGCTGTACGCAAGCTAATGAGGACTACAGTAAGTTGAATTTTGTTAGAATAATATAACGAAAAAAATTCGCAGTACTTTGCTGAAATATGTGTCCAGTCGTACACGGTACAAAAAGTGTAGGTTAGATAAAGGAAATGCATACAATAAGCAATATTATTACGTGGCCTAAGTATTATTCTGAGCAATTTGTCAGTTTGCCGAGATTGTAGTGCCAGTAAGCAATGAATAGAACTCCTTAGTAACTCTTGTTACTGTCTGTGTGTCTTGTTGTTGTAACTCTTGTTGTATTGTTTGCAACAAAGTCGCACTGTAATCATTTTAGTTAAGTTTAACTTCTCAAAGAAAGACGTTTAGATGATATTTGAAACGGTTTGTTAAGTACTAATCTAGGGTAATAATAACAGTGCTCGCTGACAAGTATTATTCAATTTGTAGCGTGTGCTAGCGCGTACCATGTCGTGCCTCGGTTTATGTGACCGCACACCACATCGATTGGCTCATTAACTAGTGTTATCACTGTCATTAAGGTGACTTTTTTGGTAATCGATTTCCCGCGGGACACTATCGTATCGAGTGGAATTATATTTACGATTTATTTGTTTATTCACAGACCAGACCGCGCTTCGCAATTCAGTACACCCAATAAGTAGGAATGGTAAAATAGTGTTTATGAACGAGGAGCTAATGAGGAAGCTGGATGACGAGCACGAGACCTGGCACTGGACTCCGTGGCTGAGGACGAGGCTGGAGTTCACGGAGGACGGCATCGCGGTAGAGGCCGGGTGCTCGTCCGGAGACTCGATCGACAGTTTTCCAGATGGCATCTTCAGCGGTAAGTTAATCTTTATCTAGAATTCTTTCGCAACGGTTGTCTAATAGTTGGTGCCGTTAAAAAAGAACAATTGGTTTATTCGCGTTTTAACATGTAATTATTTGTAGAACGCGATACCCTTTTTCAAGTTATGAATTCTTTTGAAAAGTTATTGTACTGAACAACGAACTTTTGTTTTCGTGTGAACATGGAATATAATTCGAGTTTTGCAATTTCAGACGAGCAGCTGCGGCAGGGAGCTTTCATTCTCTATGCTCTGTTTGGTATTTACTCATTCACACTGTTGGCTATCGTGTGTAATGACTATTTTATCCCGTGTGTGGAACTTATTTGCGAAGACTTGAATATTCCTCAGGTAATAATGGCCAAACTTAAATATTATTTTTCGTTTGGCGTTTTGCGAGGCATAGTTCCTATGCATGCAAAGATAAGAGAATTGTTTGTGAACTTAAACTTTTCTATTTTATTTCAGAATGTTGCTGCCGCTACGTTCATGTCAGTCGCCACCTCTTGTCCCGAGTTCTTTGTCAACGTTATATCAACCTTTTTAACTGAATCTGATATGGGTATCGGGACAATCGTCGGCTCTGCCATTTTTAATGCGCTTGGCGTTGCTGCCGTAGGAGGTCTTGCTGCTATCAGGGTACCTACCTATTCTTAAAAATACATAATTATACCTAGTATTATTAGGTTAATAAATAGTGTTGATTCAATAATCCTTGTACATTTCAGCCAATTCCATTAGAAGCAAGACCCGTCACAAGAGACGTGGTCATCTATATGGTTAACGTCAGTGTGCTGGTTGCCTTTGTATGGGACGGACAAATTGACTGGTATGAAGCAGTTGTGTTGGGAGTCCTGTATATCCTCTACTTCATTGTCATGTTCAATAGTATGAGAATGTTCGCCGTCTATGATCGATTAGTCGCAAAATGTTGCAAAAAGGACAATTTAGAAGGTATGGTACTAATCATTTATAAGTTATGTAAATATTATCTTGGAAGTAAAAATAAAGTAAGTATATATTATTAAAAAAAAAAACAAATTGTGTGTTAGTACAATCCACATTTGAAACATTGAAGGTACCTTTGCTTACTTTCAGTTGCGGTAGTATCTCCTACTGAGAATGGAAAGTCAATTGAAGAAGGCGTGAATAACAAAGGTTTTACCGACGTTGTTAATGTTGTAAATCCTGAGAAAGTGACCGTTGTGGATAAAGGTAAGATGGTAATATCGGTCGATCAAGTAGCCAACAAGGTTAAATAGGTTTTAAATAATAATCTGTAAATACATTTTTCAGCTGAAGAAGACGTGATTGATAAACCAGCGAAGAGTGTGTTCCGGTTTCCCAAAGAAAACTCAATGTTGTATAGATGCTGGTGGTTGTACATTTGGCCCTTGAAGCTGTTGCTGACGTTGACGATTCCGTCACCGACTAGGTTCAGGAGGTTGTACCCTCTAGCTTTCTTCATGTGCATTGTTTGGATCGGAGCCAACTCTTACTGTGTGTCCTGGAGCATGACTGTTATTGGTAAGATATTCTCAACCAACTTTCTCATAACAACAGAAAACTCTACACGACTAGCTGTATATCCTTTCTAAGCAAGATTATCCTTGTTCGGATTTAATGCGCTCAGAGTGAATTACACCCGGATTTTTATTAGAGACTGGACATACTCGTATATTAGGGTTACAATAAGGCTGAAAATGACCTTGCACTATGGCCGCAAGTATGGGCCTCTAAATATTATCTTAGAAACGGTTTGTAATTGAAGTGACTCATGAAACTCACTTCGTCAAATATAACGATAATTCGTTGAATTACATTTGTTAAATAATTGATTGAATTTAAAAAAAAATATGAAGAAGGAGTTCAAGTTTAATTGCTTTTGATCACGAGATCAATTAAATCAAAAAACGTCGCAATCATTATAACAGACAAAAGAGTACTTATTACTAGACCATTGAACAAATAGTGTGGTGCACTAGGAAAATACAAAAAATACCTAAGGCTAAATACATTAACCTTCATGTCCAGCAAGAATAATCTGCAGTAAAATTGCAAATTGATTGTGATCGATGATTGATCAATTACGATAATTATAATTAATTAGCAGCGCCCCGCGATTTCACTCGCGTACGTGTCGATCCCGTGAGAATATCGGGATAAAAAGTATTCTATGTGTTAATCGTGGTTATAAAATATATGTGTGCCAATTTTCATCCACATCTGTTCAACATACAACATACAAACATCTTCACAAACTTTCACATTTATAATATTAGTAGGATTTCATCATAAAGGAATTCCTAAAATGATTATTGTCCCTAAAATACTGATGTCAAGCATTGAATAATTAATCATTTTACTTACATAGTTATAAGTATTATTTACTGACAATCTAAGGAATGAAAATTATTGGTTAGATATACTTATGTATAATTGATGGACCTCACGAACTGCATGTTTTTTCCTTTCCTTGTCACTTTCCTTACTGATATCTTCCTTGTTGTTTCTCGGTAGATAATATACAAGCGTAGAATCATCGATATTCTATTAGTTTATTAATTGATTTTTCTTCTTCAGGACACACATTTTTCATTCCGGAATCAGTTATGGGCATGACGTTTTTGGCATTCGGCGGATGCCTGCCCGAGGCCTGCTCCATTTTCATCATGTCAAGGCGAGGTACGTACTGTGGATTTGATCAAGGATAAATCTAATTTAAGATATTTTATTCATATCGTTTATTTCAAGAATTGCGTCTGCGAAAGTTTTGGTTGTTATGCGAATGTTTCTATTGTCAATCATTCAGTTTTATTGGTTTGTTGTTTGCATCATAGCGTTTCACATTTTGTTATACAATAAATTCCCAGATTTATTCTCACAAACCTCAGGTTTATATTATGTTCTTGTTTATTCTATAATGCTGAATTTAATATTTGCGTCCCCTAGCTATGCGTTGTTGTAATTACTTACCTAGGACCTATTGTTCCGCTTGTCAGGTGGTCGAAATGTGTACGTGTGCAATTTCATATACGAGTACTTATATTTTATCTTAAAATATTAAAATTAGCTATCATATCGGAAGCTGAGGATTATGTAGATTATGTGTCCACGATTTCGACCTCATTAGTAGATACTCAAATAATTCAAAGATAAAGTAGATAACATGACGCCTCATAAGAAGTTTATTGTTATCATGTATCATCAAACGTTTAGATAAGATTCGACTTTAGGAAGATTTTGGAAAGATAATGCATATAAAAACAGCCATGTTATTCATCTAATTACGCGCATGTCAAAATACAATAAAGAAGAAATCCTCATTAATTGGTTTACAACAAGAGTTCTATATATACATATCTATTGGAAATGCTAAAAATCGAATCTACTTCAACTAACTTCGTGCCAAATTTTCGCAAAATTGACCTCATTGTTACAAATATTTAGGGGTGTCCTACACTTAGGGTTGTATTAAATATTTCTTTGTAGCGTATACTAGCCAACTCTCTTAATGCCTAAAACTACTGTTTTATTCGCAAAATCGTAGCGATAGTCACAGCATAAAATTGTTCCTCGTGTATTTTAGTTATATACAATTTTGCGTCAAGCGAAGCAATGCGAATTACTAGTTTATCTACCATTCTTGATAACCGGATTAAAATAAAAATAGTATAATTTTAGATTAATATCTTTCGTTTATCTCTGCCTTAACTCTTGATAGGTCTATAAGTGTTTCGCTGATTAAACTGATAAAAGGTTTGGTGTATTTATCCCACGTGTTTTTGTTATAGGCGAAGGTGGTATTGGAGTTTCAAATGCTTTGGGAGCGAATTCTCTGGCGATATTGTTTGCGTTGGGACTACCATGGCTGATCAGGACGTTGACGCTGCTCGGGCAGGGCGCGGACGAGCCGGTAGTTCGCATCAACTCCGCCGGTATTGACTTCGTTGTGGGCTCTCTGCTCGTGGCCGTCGTCTGCTTGTGGATCACCTTGTTCCTCGGCAAATTCACTCTCCGAAGAAGCCTTGGTGCCATACTCTTAGTACTTTACGCTATCTTCATCACATTTGCGATTCTCGTCGAAATGGGTATTATTTTAGACAGGGGCATTGAAATATGCTGAGTAATTTGTTCGCACTTTTTGAAACTTGTCAAGATGGCAAAGGAATTTAAACAATTTCTTTATATTTCTAGAAAAAAATACAATGATTTTGTTGATATAGTACCTATCGTAAATGATTAAAACGATGGGGCTGCCCAATTTCATCTCGCGTATCATGCGCAATGATTTTCTGAATAAAATATCGTTGCTATTCGCTGATGCGAATGCGAAAGATAACGTTTGCACTGATGTGCAAACGTTGTCTTTTATGAAATTAATAAGAATTTCGCTAGGCTGTGGACCAATGAGCTATCCATAGAGATAGAAATATGAAATATCAAGCGAGTAAGTACTTAGAGATGAAAAATGTGAGCCAGGATCTGATTATAGGTTGCCGATTTCGTTATTGGATTTTTATAATACAGGGTGATTGGTTCAACGAGGTGGAGGATAGTTTGTTCACAATACGACTTTTAAGGAATGAGACGTGCGAAATGATTGTAGAAATAATGAAGAAAAATAATGCAGGTCATATATAACGGAATAATAAATTCGTTTTGCAAGTAGCGATGTAATCCTCACTTATGTACTTGTCGGTAACTATTTTAATTTAATTTAGCTAAATACCTGTTGCTTTTTTAAAGCGAATAATGCATCTCGTTCGTCGGACCAGTCAGTCTGTCCATTCCTGTACTTTTATTTGTGATATTAGCGATGTGTTTTGGAACATCAGCTTAACATTTTAAAGTTAATAATAGAATTACTTTTATAAAAAAAAACCGCGTCCTTTTGCATATTTAGATTAAGTTATGACTTTCAATTGATTCCTATCGCGTACAGTATATTGTGGCACTGTATTTTTACGACTGATAGGATGTACTTAACTAATTAACTCTAATTAGTGATTAAGTAAATGATTATTTATTTAGATTGTTACATGTATCTTATATTTAGGTATTAAATATTGAAGTTGTTAAATATTGTATTAAATCACAACGCTCAGGATATGATTAATTCCAAATAGAATTGGGAGATTTATTAAGACGTGTTTTTTAATTTTTTTATGACTTGTTTTGTTACGCAATTGTCATTTTAGGAAATTATTGAATGCGGAATGAGTTCGTAATCTTTTATTACGTTTTAAATTTTGTCAATTACAATTTGAGTATATTTTAAATAACATATCACTTACAACTAAATATATTATGGCCTAGAAATTACAGGTAAGGTCATACAACGTTGTCTCTTGTGTTCACTAAGCTTTCAGCCCCGGTTACACCTGAAAAATGTGAAACTTGCGTCATTGCTATACCTGTAAGGATATATTTTTCTTCACATGCTTATTAAATGATGGGCGCCGCACAACTCAAGCCTGAAATAAATACTTAATATTGAATTATTTTCGGTTCTGTGAAGTTACTTAGAAATTTTTAATGGCATATATCGTCTGTTGGTACTTTTGACGAGCAGGCTATGAAGGCATCTCATTCTCATGAGTGCGTTCAAATTAAATATTATACTGAAAAAATCCTTTGAATTTCAAAGTTATTATAGGTAAGTATATTACGTTACTGCAGCGGCCAGCAAAAGAGGTATTGATGGAGCATACGTAAGTCCATCAATGCCTAGTTGTGGCCAAGACTCGTATATTACTTTTTCTCAAATAATGTAGCTTGTAGATCCTAGACAGAACTTTTTTGTCAAATACAAATCAATGACGAACAACAATAATTTTTCTACACAGCTTTCTAATTGCAAGCCAGTTCGAAATTTAAATAAAACCTTTGATAAGTTACCTCCTTGGTTGCCATGTTTCGGAGTAAAAGATCGTTCTATTTTAAAATTACACGACATATATGAGTTTACTATGTAATTTATTTGGCTGCTACTCCACGACAGATATGGATTTTCATACAACTTTTGCCGGCCGCTGCTCGCATGTATTTGGCCAGTACAGCAATTTCGATTTGTCTCGAAGAAGGTTGTCAAAATAATGCTCAAACTTCCAAGCATGTTTGAGATAATATACGATATATGTTAAAAACGGATACTAAATGAATGGCTGTGCCAGATAAGATCACAATTAACAGCTAACTGTTTGCGATCTAAATACACAATCATTGATTGATTAACATGCGTAATCTCTTTGTGAACAAACAGAAGATTGCTGGTTTACTATCAGTACCCGTGTACAATTTAATAATGACATCGTGCCCGGACGCGGCCGCTCTTGTGCAAGCGCAGGGCCGATTCACAAGCGTAGCTCAAACTCGGCCAGCTCACTCAGCTAAAAGTTAGCTACTAATTGCGAATAATATCTGAACGAACGAGCTCAGCGTTAATTGTTATTAGTCAAGCTACAGATCAGATGGCTGGCTGTTATTAAGTGCAAAGTAATTGAATTGGTGATTTTAGGTATGCAATTTGATTAAAGTGAATTTTGATGGGTATTATTTACAGAATAAGCTTTACCACCTACTGTTTCAAACGACGCTGAGTTCGAGCACCGGTTGGGGTCTTAATCATAGTTATAGTTATCTTAAAGCTAATGAAATAAGTAAGGAAAACCGACCCAGTTAATGGGTAAGTGTTACCAGTCATAGGAATGCCCTCGTTAATTCTCCGTAATCGTGATATGTGTGTCTTAGTGGCGACTACGACGTCGTGGTTGGTGAAGCAGAATAATATCGCCACGCACAGACCCTGCACACAAACAGACAATATTTAACCGAACGTGTGACAACAATATTTTCAGTAGGCGTAAAGAATAGTCAAAACTATTTTAATTACTTAAAAGAATCCAAGCAAAAATATGATACATACAAAATGAAAACACTAGCGCTGCATAACAACATTAAAACATCATTTGATTGCTTTAAAAACTATTGAAATCGTTTATATATTGATTGATAGTGAACAAACTATCATCAGGCATGTGCTCTTCTGAAAATTGCATATGACAACGATTGTTCAGATTCAGTCGTGTCTTAAATGTAAAAAGAATTTAGATCTATTGGCCTTTTTCCTTTCACAAGAGTTTGTGCCCGCACGCGTGCTTGTCAAGCACCAAGCATGCGTGAGCTTAGCGCGTATGATAAGAAATAAAGCATGCGGACAAAAATCCGCATGATAGGAAAAAGGCCTTTACTGGTATAAATTGTAACCTGTAAGCTAGTGAGAAGTGCCGACATAATCTGATAAGTTTTCTCCCAAGGTGAATCAGGCAGTGGTCGAAATGGAAGCAACACAAAATGCAGTCCGAATAGGGGTACCTGTGGACAAATGAGTGAAAAATTATAAACACCTTTATAACCGTTCCGATAAATATTGCTTGTGAATCCTGTGATGAGTAAACTAATCTTTTATACAGGGTAGCAGGGATATCGACGCGCAAACTGTAACTATGAACTCAACACATGATTTTAGACCCCCGAGCATAGAAATTATTAGTCGGTTATCAAAAATTAATCTGCTGTTTCATAGGAAAGTGCAATACCTATGCCGAAAATGTTCGCAATAGTTCGAATCAGGTTCTTAAGGAAAGAAAAATTTAAAAGTTGCTGGGAATATGGAAAAATTCGAGAACGTATGTCGGGTCACCTAGTGTTTCATAAAAATACTACTTAGTTGTATAATTATGTTGTGGTCCGATCGTGCAAAGACAGGGTTTTGTTTTTAAGTCGAAGCATCGCTGGGCAAATCGTCGAACGCTGAGCGTTGAACGATATGGCGGATGTTAGACAGTCAAATCATGCGATGGCGACGTGTCGTGAAATGGCCAGGCAGATCACGATACCGCCATTTCTACCGTCAGACGACGACATTAACAAAACTTGTAGACGACTTGTCAAAAAGGTGGAAGAAACGAATGTGTAACGTGACCCAGAAAAGTGTAACATCGAATAACACTCCCCGTAAGTTTACTAATTCGAAACACTTAACAACGAATGCACGCGGTAGTGTTAGTTATTGGAGATCGCATGGCTACGGCGCGCGGCGCGGGCGTTGAGTTGTTTATGGTAGCGTGCGTGTTTCGAATAGGTGAATTAGAGATTTGATTATTCGAGATCGCATGGCTACGGCGTTAAGTTTTTCGTGGTAGCGTGCATTCGTTGTTAAGTAAACTTACGGGGACGTGTGATTCGATGTTACACTTTTTTAAGTCACGTAACACACCCAAAAGAAACAGTATTTTACTTAAATACTTGTCTGAAACAACGCCAATAGTTACATGTATCATGCATATGTTTATAAACGAGATGATTTCACAAGTCACATTTTGTTGAAAACTTATTTAAGTATTTACTTATTAAACTTTATGCACAAGTAAAAACTGTACAAAGGCGGACTTAATGCTTTGGGCATTTTCTACCAGTCTACTAAGGTAGACTCACCCTAAGGGGTGATGCAGAGACAATACACAGTAGGTGCAATAACAGAAAAAAAAAATATATTTATAACTAAGATATAAATCAATAAATACATATATACATACATACAACAATATATATGTATATAAAAGTTATGACACATAAATAATAAACCCTACAACAACTTAATTCTGAGACGAATCTGCCAACTTCTTGTGTATGTGTTCTCGAGCTTTCACTTTAAATGTGAACAAAACACAATTTGTTGAAGGGTGCGAACGCAGGGTAAGTGACCTTCTAGTTTCTGAAAGCTGACTGAAACAACATTAGCCTATCAAATCACTTGACATGAGATGGTTTATGACATATTGTTATTAAGCCCTTCAGAAAGCGGGGGAGTCTGTTAAGGTACCGTTAATTATAATGACTCGGAGGTGAGCAGGTCAGTGACGGGTGATCGTCGCTACTACACCGAAACCTCAGAGAATCTGTCCTTATGCTAACAAATGCTTGGTACAGTTCAGTATGTAATGTAACGTTCAAAAGTCAGTAACAAACATGAACTCTGAGTAAGTCCTTAAAGTAAAGAGTGGCAGTTCAACCCGTAATGTACAAAATCCCCGTTTGGAACCTAGACATTCTTATCTGAAATGAAGTTTTAAAGTAAAATCACAAATTCATAACTCGCAAGCATGTAAATATCGCTTTAGAAACTTTAGTTCGCAGTAGCTATGATTTTCGCTATAGGCACGCATACGAAAATAGATCGCTGAAAGCTGGAAAAAATTTCGTCGCTTTGTTATAAAGATCTGGCAAAAGATACAATAGCAAATACGCACGACTTAACAATTGCTCACAATATAATATCGCAGAATACAAATTTATATATATAAAAGGAGAAACTGACTGATTGACATCTCAACGCACAGCCGAAACTACTGGGACTAGGAATGTGAAATTTTGCACACGGCTTCCTTTTATAATTTAGGGGAGCACTAAGAACGGGTTTTTGGAAATTCAACTTTTATGGGGTGAAAAGGGGGGATTTTAGTTGTATGAAAAATCTTATTCCTTAGGTTACTAAACTTGAAACTTGCCACGAATACTTATCTAAGTAAATTATGAAGTTTGGCATTTTTTGTTTTTCTAAACTACCCCCTAAAGGGGGTTGGGGGTCGTAAAAATTTGTATGGAAGAATTTTAACGCGCGGTCGGATTAACTCGAAACTCAGTATTTATACTTAAGACCAAAAATAAAGAAAAACGTGTTTTAATAAAAGGTTTTTTCAAAAATCTACCCCTATTGGGGTGAAAAGGGTTAGTTAATTTTACAGGGGAGGATTTTACTGCGTGGCTTGATTAACTCAAAAATTGGTATAAATAATGTTTGAGTCAAGCTATGAACACACCCTAAACGATTTTTCAAAATTCCACCCATGTGGGGGTGAAAAGCGGGAATGCAGTTTTTTTGAAAAATCTGATTCTATTGATCACGAAAAAAAAATCAGCTGTTTCATAAAAAAGTTCAATACCTACTCGGCCAAAATGTATGAAACAGCTCATTTTTTTTTCGTGATTTCAGAATTGGTCCCATAGTGAAAGTTGTTCAGTTCGATGGTCTAAAGCACCTCTTAAAGTTCTTGCAGTTAATTTTTTTACACCTTATATAAACTGAAAAATTGGCCCTATTTGTCTAAATAAATGATAAAGATCATAAACATACATTTACGAAATTTTTAGAGGAAAGTACGAAATACACGCGGACGAAGTCGCGGGCAAAGTGCAAGTTGTACAATAAAAATAAAAACGAATATTTGACTGCTCAGAAGACGGAGCAAAATGGAGGTACTTCATGAATTATAAATAGGTACAATAGAGCTAATTTATTTTCTATCTCCCACACTCACGAAATCAAACTCTGTTCGTCTTAAACGAACATAAAAGAACACTGGGGTACTAAAGAAAAAAAAAAACCAAGAACCAATTAAAGCCTATTAAATTGTGTTACGTAATTACCCCGTAATTGCGTTACACACTTTGATGGCTTTAATGTTGACAGTTCAATAACATTCATTGCGTTATTTACGTTGTCGAGCAGACCAATTACACAAGAACAAATGAAGCAATGTTGCAAAAATTATTCAGATTGTGATCGAAAGTGTGTTAAGCAATTAGGGTGCTTTGTTGCTACAAAATATATCTAAAACGTTTTCCCTTTTCTTTTGGAAGATATTCGAGTTTATGAAACACTAGCTGCACCCCGCTGTTTCACCCGCATAAGTATCGATCCCGTGGGAATATCGGGATAAAAACTATCCTATGTCCTTCCCCGGGACTCAAACTATATCTATACCAAATTTCATCTAAATCGGTTCAGTGATTTAGGCGTGAAAAGGTAACATACAGACAGACAGACATAGTTACTTTCGAATTTATAATATTAGTATGGATGTTTGACGAAATCATGTAGCTTAGTATGTATATCACATACTATTAGAATAGTTTTACAATGCTTCATAGGTACTTATTAGAGTATTTCAATTTTCAACTTGAGCCCGGAATGGAATTGCCCGTTAAACTAGGTACTCGTACCTTTCAATCAGCTGTGGATACAGCTTGCTATTGTTTTCTTTTTAAACAATCCACTCTATTTAAGGGCGATGATCAACATTCTTTACGTTTTTTTTTAATAAAATCTGCCTTTATTTACATAATTTTCAGTATTAAAAATAAAGAAGAGCATAGTAAGCATAACCGTCTATTACTGAGCGTAACAAAAAGTGTTTTTCTTTTATCTGCTGCTCTATAACAATAACAGCAGAATTGCAGGGGTTTCAAACTCAAACTCAAAGCATTTATTTCAATTAAACCAATTACAGGCACTTTTGAATTGTCAAGGGGTCGGTCAGTCAGAAAGATGAAGCTAGTTGCCCATTCCAAAGAGTAGGTACCTATGGAGAAAAACGGGCAAGAAACTCCATGGACACTCTTTTAAATCAAAATAATATGGTTACAAAGTCTTGGTTACATCATTCATGTTAAAAATTATACACGTGAGAACGATGCAGAACGTTAAAAGCGTCCATAATGAGAAGATGAGAAAAAAACAATTCAAATATTAAATTAAAATAAGCCGTGGCAGCAAAGAGATGACCAGTCCCTACTGACGGCGCCCGTTCACGAACATGACGCATGTATTAGCACCATTCAGCTCAACCATTTTGAAGGGAGCTAAATGATCCAACACATGCGCCACCATCAGCGAGACATTTGAGTGAGCATGACATACTCTCAGCCGCCAGAGCACATTCAAGTCAATGAAAGACGTACCCAGTAAATGGTAGCTTTATAGTATGTACATTGTACTCACACATGTGCTATGCAATTATACAATACAAGGAGATTGAATTTATATAATGCAAAAATAGTATTTTAACATCTTCAGCAGCTCCAACAGTAGGTATTTTCCAATGCTAATCAATTTATTTGTGCGTCCTTATGGAGCAGGACCAGCATTTAGCCAAGCATTATCAGTGATGTAATCCCCCAATTTATAATATGCCTGGCTGCCTAGTGTGCGTTTTATACAAGATTTAAATTTCGTTTCATTCAGTTCAAGTATGTGGGTAGGTATTTTATTGTAACATTTTAGACAGTAGCCCATGAAAGATGAGTCTACTTTAGCCAGCCTGAAACCTGGTTGAACTAATTGGTCCTTATTTCTAGTGATATAATTGTGTCTTTCACCTCTTTTACTAAAAAGATGTAGGTTTTTCCTTACGTACATGATATTTTCATAGATATATTGACAAGGTACCGTCATGATGTTAATATCTTTAAACAGTTTCCTTAGAGAGTCACGCCTGCGGAGATTATATATGGCTCTGATGGCTCTTTTTTTGGTTTCTAAGAAGTGTCGTTAAAACAATGGACGGTTTCCGTATCTTCATACTTTCAATAATATTGTTGTTAAAGTCCATTTCAGGGTTTGTGCTGACCTTCTCTGTGCCGCGTGATAGATGAAGACGCAGATGCCTTGATGCAGCTAAACTTGCGTTTAGATTATTTTGTGTAGAAGACGTATCTATTGGATCAATGGCGAATCGGTCTTAGGAGATCGGTTGCGGAATCTTAGATAATAGATTTTTATTACACTATCATAATATCAAAGATCATATTTTTTATCCTGTTTGAATAATCTTCAACATAAATAAAAATTTAATGCTTTTCGCTGATAAGCGCATCACTTGTGAACGGCTTGACCGATTAGTTTTATCTTATAACGTTCATCATAGTCCCAATACCAGTACAGTCAGCAGCAGTGCAGTGCAGTGTAGTGGCTGTACCAGAATAGTGTTCTAATAATTGTTTGCTGCACCGGACGACGTCATTACGTCAGCGCCGGCTGTCGGTGAAAACCAGCGCTTGGGCTCTGTCTTGCATTTTGCTGAGCGATAGCCGTTTTGCGTGGATGTGACGCATGTTTCCCTCTATCTTTTTTATTTTATTTTTTGTGTTTATGTTCTTTTTTGACGTATTTTCTTTCTTTTTTCTTTCTTTAGTTTTACATATATTTGTGTTTTTTTTTTATGTGGTGTATAAATATATACTAAAGTATTAAAACAAAGGCGTTTGCCGGGTTAACTAGTAACCTGACCCCGCAAACGTTGTTTTGCAAAAAAAGAAAAAATAGCCTACGACCTTTTCTCAGACCTACCGAATATACACAAAAAATTCATAAAAAGCGGTCAAGCCGTTTCGGAGGAGCTCCTACACACACTGAGACACGAGATTTTTATATATTAGATTATAAAGAGAAAAAATATGTATTTGTATGAAGAGGGTAATCTTTGAAAATAATGATCCGATTCCGAAAATTCTTTCACTATTGGGAAGCTAAAGTATTGCCAAGTGTCATAGGACATTTCATCTTATGTTAAAACAAGAAATGTTACGTGTGCAAAAGTTGTTAAATAATGACTAGATACAGCATAAAGTCTAGCATGAACTTAAAACGTAAACGTACCAATATGAGAGCGGCTCGCGCGGCCTTCCTTACCGCTACAGAAGAGCGTTGGGTAGCAGCTGGGTGCAGTTTCGTCAGGAGTACTCGCACCACGTTCACCAGGAATACTGCAAGCATAAGCACAATTTAGCTTAAATGAAAGGAGGCCTCAGAAGAGGCCTGTGTCTCAGTAGTGGGTTGTTTCCCCTGCTGGGACACAGGCCTCCTCACGTGAGAGGGAGTGGGCCGTAGAAAGGTACACTTACATCCCATCCCACTAATTCCACTATCCCATCCCATCCCACTAATAATATTATAAACGCAAAGGTTTGTGAGAATGGATGGATGTTTGTTCCTTTTTCACGCAAAAACTTCTGAACGGATTTGGATGAAATTTGGCACACAGATAGTTTATAACCAGGATTAATAATTACCTACATAGGATACTTTTTATCCCAACATTTCCACGGGATCGAAACTTAAGCGGGTGAAACCGCGGGGCGCAGCTAGTAAACTCATAAAGTAATAAGCTTTTGCCCGTGACTTCGTCCGCGTGAAATTTCTTGTTCCACCGACCTACGCGGTCGCATCGCATCGCATCGCATCGCCTGCCCGCGCTATTACATCGTTTTCGCTTAGCGTTCTTTCTTATTTTTGAAGTGAAACTTCTTTACGCACGCTTGACTTGGGGAGTAAGCTGGCGAACGCGTGACGTAAGCGTTACGAAAAGTGTGATCGGGCGAGACAAACGGGAGTTGAGTGGGGGATATAAGCAAGAGAAAGCAGTGCGCGCGCACATTTTCTTTCTCTCTTCCTCTCATAGCCAAATACGTTTGAAGTTTTACTTCAGTCGTGTGGTCATAAGCACACTCGGTTTGTTTTTTGTTTTTGCTCGGCCCCTAAGAGTCCTAGCGTGATGTGATATAGCCTTATTGTCCCTTTATATCGTTCGATAGCTGTCACTATGTGCTCATTATTTACAATTCATAATTTTGTTTAATAATTATTAGCGTTGTGTATCCAATTATTTATATCAACAGTCCGCCTGATCTAAGGTAGTCGCGTGAATCTTCCGAAGTTTTAATTGGTTTATCGGCAAATTGGATCGATGCGAAAAGTAGACTGAGTTTTACTCTACGACATTTCCGGTTACCGGTACCGGTTTTTTAAGTGATAAAAAACTTTTATCTTAGTTATAATATCACAGATGGGCCAAAGTCGTCACATGCCTGAAGACGGGCGTCGTCACCGAGCCAGGCTTAAGAAACGCTGGCGTGAAGATGACGATTTGGATTCGTTCGTAACCGATTGGACGGAGAAGGCACAGCACAAGGAAAGGTGGAAGAATATAGGGGAGGCCTTTGCTCAGCGGTGAGAAAATACAGGCTATCAGAAAAAAAAAGTTGCGGTTTTACAGCTATTGTATAGAGAACTAGCTGCGCCCCGCGGTTTCACCCGCATAAGTCTCGACCCCGTGGGAATATCGGGATAAAAAGTACCCTATGGCCTTTCCCGGGACTCAAAATATCTCCATACCAAATTTCATCTAAATTGGTTCTGGGGTTTAGGCGTGAAAAGGTTACATACAGACAGAGTTACATTCGAAATTATAATATTATATAGTATGGATTAGTATGGTCAGTATGGATGCTTTATTCCGGGTGAATATGAATATTATTCTCATGCAGATCATCATTACCTAGACTTTTCCCAACTATCTTGAGGTCGGCATCCAGTCTAACCGGATGCAGCTGAATACCACTGTTTACGTAATGTTCATATTCGTAGGAGTGAATGTGGGCAAGCGTGTCGTACGAATATCAACGTTAATCTTGTACATATAAAGTTCACGTTTGTATGAGACGCATACTTACTTCGCAGAGTACCCTTGGTCCACGGTTTGACTCGCATCCCAGGGGAACTCTCCTATTTTCCTTACACAGCGTGTATCAGATGTTTGGTCATGTTTATGAGTGTGGTACCCAGATACCGTTAAACTAAATAACTTTCTCCATATGGCACCAACATCATAGTCGCAAGAAAAATAATCAGTTGACTCATGCATTTGGGTCGAGGGTGAAGTTCAGTTGGTTTTTTTTTCGTGATACGATGTTGGGCCCATCAAGAAAGTGGTTCAGTTTGATGGTCTGCAATATGATCACACATGTCTAATACACGCTGTATATAAAGGAAGTCCTCTTTCTTTTTCCTCGAGTTCCCTTGGGACGTGGGTTAAAACGTATGGTACTTTGCCAAGTAAAGTAAACGTCTCATAAGAACGTGAACTTCATTTATATAAAATTAACGTTGATATTCGTACGAAACACTTGCTCACGTTCACTTGTACGAATATGAATATTACATGTATGAGAATAATATTCATATTATTTGTATGAAACTTTTCGATTCGATCTGCGAATTTTGCCCTAAATATTAATTATTCTGTGCGTAAATGTAGATTAAAAAAAGCGGTCAAGTTCGAGTCGGACTCGCGCACCGAGGGTTCCGTTTAAATTTGTAGGTATTTAACTATAAATTGACGGTTTTCGGATTTTTCCTTGTGCTACATGACGCTTGCTTCTTTCCAAATTTCATGATTCTGGGTCAACGGGAAGTACCCTATAGATTTAGATTCCATTGCGAGTGTCAAATTATGCGGCATAAATGGAAAATAAACGCCCGTATCTTTTGATTGCGTTGACTTAGAAGTTTGATTTTTTCACTGTTTTAAGGGATTTGAGTATATGATAATAATTTCAACTTGATAACTCCACGTGTTCCTGAGGAAAAGTGTTTTGACGGACGGACGGACAACGAAGTTTTCTTATAAGGGTTCCGTTTTACCTTTTGAGGTACGGAACCCTAAAAATACCAGCCTAATATTGTTCAACTGCAGGGCAAAGGCCTTAGGATAAAGATTGCAATTATCTTAACCTAATAATGGCTTCGAGTTGTCCACGAATTGTGTTGCTTTTACTTAAGGAAAATTCCGTCTGTGTTATTAAAGACCGAATTTTCCTTTCCCACTCAACGACGTGCCAGTTCTACCGAGTCAAAATGCCGGAACTATTTATGTATTTTGACGAAAAAATGCTTCAAATTTTTTTGGGAAAATCTTATGATCGTTAATACTTCTAAGCAACTCCTCATCATCCAAATTTGCCTGTTTTAGAAACAATTTTAAAAAGTCATATTAGAGTATCCACGTTCAGAAAAAAAAGTATACTATAGATAAATACATTCTTGTTTTAGGGCTGATTTTTCCAACGCCAGATAATTTTATCGGAGCAATATTTTTGAATTTTTGACAGTTCTCCCATATACAGGGTGAATTTTCCAAGTGGACGTGGATGGCCAAATCCGAAACTATGAGGACTAGCGAAAAGTACTCAAAGGAGTCGCGGGCTCGATTTTGATGAAAACTAAAACTGCATCATTGGATTTTTGAAAAATCTATATTTCTAGCCAGGAATCGAACCTGATGATTTTGAAAAAAAAAAACACATGCTGTATTATTACACCATTCGATAGTGTCGCTAATAAGGATCGAATTCTGGGAAGTAATGACATACGGCAAACTAATGGAAAGAGCTCAATTTTAACAAAATACTTTTTTTATGTTTCTTATTACTCCTTTGAGTACTTTTCGCTAGTCCTCATAGTTTCGGATTTGGCCATCCACGCCCACTTGAAAAATTCACCCTGTATAATCTGCCAGACGTCAATTTTATGCCACGAATAACAATTACCTATCTGTCGATTGAAAAACCAGCCCTTAATGAAATTAACGGTTAAAAACACGACATATTGTATTTTTTTCTATGAAAAAAAATCCGAAACAAGGTTTTTTTCATAGAACAAATTAAACGAAAATGGTTTGATTTCCTTATTGCAGCACAAAATAATATGAAAAGTGCATGTTCCATGAAGTAATCTTTTCAAATTCTGAATCTTGATTGAAAGGTGTACCTAAACGAAAGTAAGAAATTGTTTAATTAGTGACGTCATTGAGTGGAATAGATTAGATAATGACATTCCCACAAAAATTCTTGGCACTGATATGACGTGTCATGAATATTATCGAAACTTGCATACCTACTAAATTAAATAGCATGACACTGTGTCTTGGCAGCAACATGCATTTTCTTTTTTTTATTACCACACCGCTTCTAGTGCCATGGAAACAAAAAATATAGAATTAATCTATAAATAATATCTTCGCAAACCGTGTCACAAGCGAATAAAGTGACAATGTACTGTCTTGGCAGCAATTTCCAAAATCTGATCTTACACTATAACTGACTATAACTGCCGTAACAAATATTTATTATTTCATCAATACAACTTTCCAAGTTCCATATTACTCTACTGAATGACGATTTCATGAAATCATGATATTTGAGGCCAATTCTGCATAGCATAAGGAATTGTATAGCTGATTCTAATGATTATAATTCGGTAAAGCCATATTTGTTACAGTCACGAATTATATTTCAATCAACATACAACCTGCCACTGATCTGCAATTTGCAAAAACGTAACTAAATTTGAGCAGTGGTGGCCAAGTGGTAATGGCCGCGACTTACGAGTTACAGGTTGTAGGTTCGAATCCAGACAGGCGCTTTACTTTGTGTAAATTATTTCATCACCACTGCTCTCAAAACGGTGAAGGAAAACATCTGCCAACCCGCACTGGGCCCGCGTGGTGGATTACGGCCCACTCCCTCTCACCGAGAGGAGGCCTCTGTCCCAGCGGTGGGAACATTATAGGCTGATTATGTATGTAAGTAAATTTGGATTTCGCGGGCTGTTTTAGCGTATCCCCCTTAATAACAATAGATCTCTTAAATTATTTAGGGTGAAAAGTAATTAAATAAATATCAAATAAAAGGTCGAAAAGGTCGGTTGAGTGTAACTTGACAGGCTTTTTAGCTGATCATGTTTCCCTGTACTTTGAGTGTGGATGTCGGGTCCGTAGACCGTAACATGTATTTCAGAAATCCGAAGGCCTTCCAATTTGTTTGAGCAAATTATCACGTGCAACTTAAATTCCATTTTAAAAGAGCAAGGTCGCTCGATTTAGGAGTCTTAAAATAACTAAATCTTTTATTAATTATCTTGTCTACCTTATGGGAGCAATTAGTTTGCAGGTAAAGTTGGAACAATTGAAGCAATTTTCAGGAACGGAGTTTTTAACTAAATTGCTCCAAAATCCTTGGTAACTGTTACCGGGCAATTATTTCCCGGGTAGGCTTGAGATTGTATTCCCACGGTACAAGCAAGTTCACTTCAGATATGTGACCGACATTTTGTAATTGGTTATCAGAGAGGTCGATGGGCTTAGATGACTAAGTAATTAAATTTTTTGATCGGGAAAGGGGATTGTGTTGTATAAAATAACTTGCTTATCCCAGCAGTTTCGCCGGCAAGGAGGTCGAAAATTATCCCACGGGAACGTACTACCGGGATAAAAGTAACATATGTGTTAAACAGTTTATAAACTATCTGTGTGCCAAATTTCATACAAATCCAATCCGCCGTTTTTGCGTGGTTGAGAAAAACCATCCAAACTTTCTTACATTTAGCTTCTGCCCGAAATTTCGTTCGCGTCGAAATCGTAAGACACCACAATATACTAAAGTAACAGGCGTATTTTTATAAAACTTCAACAATAAAGGAATCGCGTAAATTAGTTTGGAATCGAATTTACAAATCAGTTAGAGTGCAGACATCCAGGCAAAGTAATTTTTTTAAGATTCAATGTATTATTTTGACTTCACTACTATTTTGTTATATTAGGTATAAGTAGATATAGGGTTGTTGGAAAAACACCAACAACCTCTTAAGAGGTCATTATACCATCATTACGAACAACTTTTACTATGGGACCTGACATCGCGAGAAAAAAAATCAGCTGTTCCATACATTTTGACGAGTTATACGAACATGTAGGTAACAGCTGATTTTTTTTTTCGCGATTTCAGGTCCCATAGTAAAAGTTGTTCATAATGATGAGTGCAATGACCTCTTAAGAGATTGTTGGTGTTTTTCAATTAAAATTAGGATAGTAGACTTTATAAGTATCTCATAGTTTTATTGAAGCCTTGTTCAAATAATAAAGATTTTTATGGTATTTGAATCTGTATTTTTTGCTTCTTGGCGCCTGTACTCATATTTTTGACTTTTAATGATTAAGTGGGTCAAATAAACGAGATCCAAATTTTTTTGTTAGTTGTAACTTTGTAAGTTTCTTTTCAATATCTGAAGTAAAAATGCATGACAATGCTAAAATGATCTCACACACATCTGCTATCATATCTTAAATTGCTTGAAAATAAACACAATATTATACACACTCTTCCGAATTTCAGGGTTCTCCGAGTAAATTGGTGCACATTAATTGATATTAAGAAAAACGGGGCCATTTTAAGGCAACGTAATGGCTTTCGGAATGTTTCCTAGAGTAAATGAGTTTGCTCCAAGGCATTTTTATTCAGGCTTGTGTACATACCTACATTTTGCGAATTTAAGCAATAAATGGTAGTACGGTCGAACAAGCTATTTGGTATACAGGCAGCTAACTTGCAACTACTTTTAAACAATGGTGTGCTGAGTTAGTCAATCCTTTTATACCACTAAGCTGAAAAAGTTTAACGCACAAAATAGAACTAAATATTGGCTGTGTAGTGGAAAGAGGAATATTTTTGCCTGTATATCAAATAGCTTGTTCGACCGTACTACTGTCTTACGAAAATAAAAAATAAGTTTTAAAACTAAAACCCGACTACTGAAAAGGATGAAACAAGAAAGTACCTTTCCGTGGTCGCATGCTACCATAGCTTATATAATATGTATGTTAGTACAGCGGCATGCAACCACGGGAAGGAACTTTCTTGTTTCATCCTTTTCAGTTGTCGGGCTTTAGTTTTTAAACTTATTTTTTATTTAATTATTTTGGGGCTTATTTCAATAATATTTAAATTTTTGAAATGTTCTAATTAAGCCCTTTCATTTGATATCCAATACAACACAGCATGATTAAAAAAAAATTTTTTTTAGATCATGACTTTATGTCCGCTATAGGGCACCATATTCAATTTAATATGACGTCACATAACCTATAACCAGCGGACGATCAAGACGCTTCCAACGATACCTCATTTGTCTAATTATGATAAGTAGTTTATAAGTTATGAGGGAACAGATGAACATAAGATCACTGAGCTAGGCCATACTGGTCAAAATCATAACCCTCCTCTTTGCTTCGCCGTAGTCGGGTAATAATGCAGGAATAATGACTAGATAGGTCTACAACTTGCTAAACGCTTGAGTATTGCTAATTTTGTTATCTTTACATATCTTTGCAAGCAAGTGCCAAACTAATTAATCTTATTACTATTAAATGCCTGCATGTTAGTTTTAATTAATACTGTTTAAGTTTTTTAAACATTTTGCTAAATCCAACTAAAATCATTACACTCAACATACAAATCACACTTTACATAGACAAGCAACTAATTAATTACTTACCGTAAACAACAAATAAACAAAGTGAATAAATGGGGTCACCTGTCAACTGCTTCGCTATCGTACCTTTATACAACCTTAAGTAGTGTTGTGGTATCTTATTTCAGTGAAATACTTGTCAATGTTTGTTTTTGTTATAGCGAACATAGATAGCATAATTGCGGAACTTGATGCTTTTGAAGTATGTCATATGCCTGCCTACCTGCCCGATGTACAAAAATAATCAGTGATACTGGAAAAGTAGAAATAAATACTTTCAATATTTTTCACATGAATAAGTCTTAATAAGAACTTTGACGAACTACAGGCATTCTTAGCGGTAATAAAACTGAATTGTGACGTCATAATACTGTCGAAATGCTGGCTCAGAACAGTATATCCGCTATTCCCACTCTACTGGGTTATTCGTCTTTTCTTTTCATTTACAACCAAAATGACGGCGTAATAGTCTTCGCAAAGGACGGCGTCAACTGCTCCGTTACTGAGCCCTGTCTTGAGGAAGGAACTGGTCTACTCTGCGCTATTGACAATTTTATAGCTATACTTGCTGTTTATAGATCACCGTCATTTACGACTATATACAAGTTTATGAATAGCTTGGATAGAGTCTTATGACAGCTATCCTCTTTTAATAAAATAGCTTTAATCAATATTGATATAAAACAATACAATCTAGATCGTTATATAATTCATATCTTACACTGACATCCTCCCATTATCTACTTCCAGATCACCTATCACCTACAAGACTTAATAACTGCTTAGACCACGTAAACCTGAAATTTAACCAAACGACTACGATTCAATTATAGAAAGTACCGTCACTGATCGTGCTGCGCTTTTGTTATCTGTACTATGTAAACCTCAAAAATTTCAAACAAATCGTACAAAAACTCTCATTGATTACTTGGCTGTTGCGAAAGTCATTGAAATTTAATACTTTTCTGCAATTATGTCGACTCTTGACGCAAACGAGGCTGCTGACAGGTTCATTGAAATTATTTTATCTATACTTAGAAACCACAAACTCCTCGTAAAAGAAGAAACATAAAACCATGGATAACGCCTGGCCTGATGCGCTATATTAATAATCGGGATAAGATGCACTGTAACATAAAAAAATCCCCAAATAATATTACTTTACAAGTAACATAATCGATGCCGTAATTTTTGCAGTGACTTATTCCGGAAACAGAATTACGTACGAGAAAGATGAATTCGAAAAATCGAAGAATAATCCAAAGGCGACGTGTCATTAAAAGCATAGCCCATGTAAACACTACAAAACTATTATGATCCGATCTTTTCAAAATTTGTGGCAGCCCAGAAGACTCGGTCAACTTGGTGAACTGTCACTTTACGGAAGTTGGCTCCACATTGGCGGAAAAAATATTTTCGGAACAACCCCAATCAACATATTGTCCTGGTTCTCAACGTGATTCTTTCGTTCTCCACAAGATGGACGAGGCTGACGTAGAGAAAGTCATCCTGACTTTTCACACTGACACCGCCTTTGGGTGGGACAAAATCTCAACTCAGACGATTAAAGCCTCGCGTAAGTTTCTAATCCCAGTAATAAAACATATTTGTAACCTTTCAATTACTACCGGTGTTTTTACCAAAGCGTTCAAAAAGCGCTTATTCACCCAATTCACAAGCCAGGTAACAAAGACTGTGTTAACAATTATAGACCTATTTCTGTGCTTTCTGCGATGTCTAAGATATTAGAGAGAATCTTAAACATGAAGCTAGTGAAATACCGAGATGCCTATAACATCATAGCACCAGATCAGTTCGGGTTCGTATCGGGTAGGTCTACAGATGATGCCGTGACTGGTTTAAATGATTTCCTATCGTGCAATTTGGATCAGGATAAGTAATGGTATGGTGGTTGGTATCTTTTTGGACCTTTCTAAAGCATTCGACACAGTCTCATTCCCTAAACTTCTACTTTAACTTGAGAATATTGGTGTACTAGGAATTCCACTAAAATTTAAAAGCTATCACACTAAGGGAATGCAAAGTATGATTTTAAATAATTACACAAGCAATGAGCACCCTTTAAGTAATTACGGAGTACCACAGGGAAGTATCCTGGGACCAACGCTCTTTCTAATATTTGTATATTAACTAGTTAAGCACACTAACACCTTCAAATTGTAATGTTTTTACTTCCGCAGATGAACACAGCAATTGCCCTTGCGCGCATGCACGGCTCTGATTGGAATGTAACGAAACCTCACGCTGAGAACTGTCTTATCACGGTATCAAACTGACTAAGAATACCTCAATATTCTTACTCACAAAACCAAATTCATACCTTTTTCTATAAGTAAGAAGAGCCAGCCTCGACAGAATTTTGATATTAAATTCCACAGCTGCCACTTAAAGCCTGAATGTACCTGTCCACACTTGAGTCATATGTATAATATCTCGAAGTAGTAATAGATGAGCATCTAAATTGGTACGAGCATATTACATCACTTACATCTAGAGTTCGCAAAATAATTTATATCTTTAAGTACTTAGAAACTCAGCGGACATCGGCACGTTCAAAACTGTGTACTTACTCCTTGTGCCAGTCACTACTGACATACTGTGTGACTGCCTGGGGGGAGCTACGAAAACATCACTTCTACCGCTTGAGAGTGCTCAAAGAGCTGTACTGAAGGTGATGCTACGCAAACCGTTTAGATACCCGACTGAACAATTATATCGGGACTGCAAGTTGCTCACTGTCAGACAACTCTTTGTTTTCCAATCCACTATACGCAAACATGTCTCCGTCTCATCAAGACAAGTACTCCATACTCGACGTAGGTCTACTTGAGCATGTCAAGCGTTACAGAACCACATTTGCTGCCCACCAATATTTCATCCCAAGTTTACATTACTAGTTTCAAAACAAATTAACAATGTAGTCTAAACTCTTTCGAATTAAAAATAAAATTGTTAAATTTGCTCCTAAATTTAAATTATTGTGATACAGAGAAACTTATTTATTCTACAAATTACAACTAAAATACCTAACTTTTCACTTCGTGAGATTTTTACAGAATAGCACTACTGACCTTTTAGTTGGGGTAAAATTACTGAAACAGGTGACATTGTACGGCTAATTTGGGCAATTTGTACCTGGTTTTATCTTCGCAATTATGTAAAATGTAGTAGCACTCTCGAAATTAAGCTTGGCCTTAGCAGGAAAACAAGGCATCATGAAAAAATAATGTTTATATTTCTTAATAAGTATATCAAGAATAAAAAAAATTGAAGATAAGTTAGTCCATTTCACTATAAATTGAGCACATTATTTTTAATAAAACAATGTTGTGAGATAGCTGAAATGAATAAATATTGTGAGCAATAAAAATATAGACCAGTGGTGGCCTACTGGTAACGGCCCCTACTTACGAGTTATAGGTCGTGTATTCGAACTCCGGCAGGTGTGTAATCAGGTGTGTATCACCACTGCTCTTAAAACGGTGAAAATGGAAAATATTGCGAGTATTGTTGGTATGTGCTAGAACCAAAAATTCAAAGACATGTGATATCTATCAACCCGCACTGGGCTCGCGTGACAGATTACGGCCCCCTCCCCCTCGAAGAGAGATGGCCTGTGTCCCAGCAGAGCGATCATTATAGGCTGAATAAGATTATTGTGAATAATTCATCAATGAAAAAATATGTATGTTTTCACATACATATTTTTCTCTTGAAATTGAAGATTTATCAATGATCATTAAATTATCAATATTTGCCATGTTTCCAATGATTTACTTTTTAAATTATTCAAAAAGTTAAATAATTTAAGAGACTCACCGAATGAAGCCATTAAAGAAATCGCGACAGGAACGATGATTATCCAGAATGTATCGCTGTGGTCCATCCAGCACCTAAAATAATAATTAAATTTTGAAATATAGGTATTAGCTCCAATACCGTTCTGAGTATGATAGTAAATAGGTTGGACTGTCCTTACGTGCGACCCTGCTGTGACAGACAAGTTACATATAGTGTCGCTCGTAAGAGACTACTATTATGTAGTGAATATGAGTGAATTGTGATTGAATATGTATTTAAATTTGATTTATCTAATTTAAGTGTATTTATATTGCATTTATTGGTGTGTGATTTTGTATTTATTATTGAATAATTTAAAGATGTTTTCTGATTAGGGTTATGTGGTATCTGAAATATAATTATATATTTTTATAATATGAACGAGCGAACTAGCTTCTGCCCGCGACTTCGTCCGCGTGTTTCACCCTCCCCCATTCACCTTCTTAGGGGTGGAATTTCGAAAAACCCTTTCTTAGTGGATACCTACTCGTCACAAAGAACACATCCTACAAATTTCATGTCTCTAGGACCAGCGGTCTAGGCTGTGCTCTATACAGGGTGTCCCTGGAAGTATAGATCAAATCGAATAGGGACGTGGACAAGGTCATTTCCAAACGTTTTAGCAAAAAAAAAAAACTAAAAAAAAAACTAAAAAAAAATACTAAAAAAAAGAGAAGAAAGATCGAATTCGTGAAAACTATCAGGGCTATCAATTTAGTTTTTTTAGATAGCCCTGATAGTATTTTTTATGATTATTTTCTTTGAGCACTAAGCGGTGATTGAAAAAAAAAATAAAATCGGTCATAACTTTTGAACCGTAAAAAAATTCACTGACATTCGCAGGGTTAAAAAGTTTGGAAATGACTTTGCCCACGCCCCTATTCGATTTGATCCATACTTCCAGGGACACCCTGTTTATCAGTCAGTCAGTGAATTTTCTAATAATATGTATAGAAGACTCCTGCGAACATCATGGGTTCTCCAAGATCTTCGATAGTTTTATGTGTAATACACTTTCAATCACAATCCGATAAAAATTGGTATCCATTGCTTCATATTATGTTAAAAGTGCTCAACAACGTGATTACGCAATTAATGTTGTTGAACAATCACCATGAAAGGCAATGACATTGTTAGTGTGTTCTGAAATTACTACGCAGTGACCGCAGTAGGTATAATGGGCGATGCGCTAGGTAGCCCGTGAAATTCAAATTTTCTTACTTTTTTCGCAATTTTGTTTAAAATATGATTCGCGAACTCAACATTATACATTACATTACATATTAATCGGTTCATATATTCATATGTTCCTATTGAATGACTATTTCCATGAAATATCAATCAATAGGGTTATACAAGGTGGGACAAAAGTAATCACTCTATTGGAATCCGCTATAACTTTTGCAAATGGCGGCTATAACTTTTGAAAACGACAACTCTGTTTGACATTTGTGATGTAAACAGATGCAGAATACACGCCAATAAACCATGGAACGCTATACTCCTCAAGAACGCGGAATAATTGTCCGCGTCGTCTAATCTCTCGCTTTGGCGATTTGCACTGGCCGGCCAGATCACCCAATTTGACCGCTCCAGACTTTTTTTTTTGTGGCGTTACTTGAAGTGCCGGGTTTATGTAAACAAGCCTCAGACTCTTGAAACCCTTAAAGAGAATATTCGACAGGAATGCGAGAACCTATCGCCGGAAGTTCTGATACAAGTGATACAATGCCATAAAACGAGCCCGTATGGTCCTCAATTTTGACGGCGGCCACTTGACCGATATCATTTTCTCGACTTAATGGAAATAATTCTAATTCATTTAAGAGAACAGGCGCAGGGCCAACGGCTTTACTTGCTTTCTAAGGCACGGGGGTGTCACTCCACCAATTCCCAAACTTTTATTAATTTAAAAACCCAATAACACTTTGCTAAACCTAGGAATCGAAACCTGGACCTCTGCAGTCGCATGGAACCATATGACCAACGGAGCAGTTGGTGATAGCCTATAGTATAGTTAAAATCTCGCTGCAGACTCGGTCGTTAATCATAATCGGAGTAGGGATGTGCGCTAGTTGCGCGCGCGCAAGGCCATTATCGATAACAGAATCATTAAGGTTATCACGTAAACATACTGCATTCATTAAGTATGCAGGGTAAGTATGTAGGTAAATGTGTGGAACATGCAGAATTGCTGCAAGATGAAGACTTAAGAAAAGCACATTTATGCGATGAGTTCATCATTCATGTGGATGATGATGACGATGACTCAGACGAAGAATTTTAATTTTCTATTTTTAGTTTTATATACCTATACGTTCTTTTGTTTATATATTTAATATGCTTTGTAGTAAATTTGGTAATAAAAAAAAATGTATTTATTTCTATCACCCATTTATAAATATATAAAACTATCGATATCACTCATCGACTGTAGTAATGCACAGGACTACGTGTGGGCGTGGCCTGCCCATAAGGCCCGTGAGTGGGAAAGAGAGCGAAACACGAATGATTTATGACCGAGTCTGCAGCGAGATTTTAACTATACTATAAGTGGAGACGAATAACGTCCCACCTTGTTTTAGAGTGGCTTTGGCTTTAAGTAAAATAAGCCTTCGTCGACAGAAGTTGAAAACTAAGTTAGTAACCTTCAGCTCCAGTACGTTTAGTCAATTTTAAGTTAATTAAGTCTCTAACTAGTTCCGATAGATATTACAATTGCTAAATGTTTTGTTATTTCGGTGAACATGTTTTTTTGCTAGATGTCCGTAATACTGCAGCATATTGCATTTTCCATTTTCAGTTTATGAACGAAACAGTTCCATGGATGTTGCAACCGCCGTTACACTAGCTTCATTGGTCGTTATACAGGCTGTTCGTTTTTATATTCGTCTGTTCGGTTCATATGGTAATCCATAAATATATGGGGTACAGTCACGGAGACACGAAAGTGTGCATTTATTGTATTTTTTAAATTACGTACTTTGTTGCACCATATAATCATTTTCGTGGCATAGTTTTTTTTTTCGCTCGTCAAATCATGTTATGATATTGCGAAATTGCCACGTAGAGGAGTAACCATTAGGTACTTTTACTTCTTTATTAAATACTAGCTTCTGCCCGCGATTTGGTCCGCGTAAAGTTTCTTGTTCCTGTGACCCACCGCGCGATTACTTCGTTTTCGCTTAGCAATTTTTTTCTTTTTGCTCGGCTCCTAAGGGTTTTAAGGTGAAAGTAAAAATTATTTTTCAAATCCGACTGGTAGTTCCAGAGATTAGCGCGTATAAACAAACAAACTCTTCAGCTTTATTATTAGTATATCTACAGGGATATCTTTTTATCACCATCCAAAGTTTTACAGGGAGTTCTACCCATGAATATGAACAGCTTTCACTATGGGACCAACTCTGAAATGACGTAAAAAAAATCAGCTGTTTCATACAAAAGTTCAATATCCTACTTGACCAAAATGTATGAAACAGCTGATTTTTTTTTCGTGATTTCAGAGTTGGTCGCGTAGTGAAAGTTATTCATATTCATGGGTAGAACACCCTGTAAAAATTTGGATGGTGATAAAAAATATCCCTGTATACAGGGTGTTACGGAAAGGATATATCAATACAAGCGGGTTGAAGAGTGTATCTGGTCTAGAATCTGTGTACAAAATTTCAGCTCAAAAGCATTAACTTTGAAAATGCTTAATATTTTTTTATTTCGACATCACGGCGCTGCACTGGCGCGCGGCGGCGTGATGTGCGTGTACTAGGCGCACAGACACACTACAGATAATGGATAATGACCCTCGTAGTGCGGTGACACGTTTGTTATGATTTCAATTTAATTAACTATTGAAATAAAAAAAAATTAAGAATTTTCAAAGTTACTGCTTTTGAGCTCAAATTTTGTACAGAGATTCTATACCCATATATATGAGTATTGATATACCCTTTCCGTAACACCCTGTATATGAATTATTAAAGCGACGCGAGGCAGAATTCATCTAGCATAAGCTCCTATATAACGCTAGCTATATAATGCCAGTATACTCACTGCATTAAGCATCTCAAACTTAAAAAATCTTCATAAATTAGTGTAAATCACAAACCTCTCAGTAGCTCCGGGCGTGAAGAATCTGGAGGTTGCGTAAATCATTATGATGAGCAGCGAGCCACCCCAACCAAGAAGCACGAACCATCGCATGGCCGCCTCATCCTTCACGAACACCTGTGCCGCACACCCATTAGCATCAGACATTACACATATAACACTTATAAATAATGATAAACATACACTGTGGAAAGTTTACCTATCTATAACATGCGATGACGAATAGTTTGAATTTCAGAAGCATACTATCAGTATTTTTATCTCATGATGCGACGCGCGCTTCATTTGTGATTACCAAGTGTACAAACTGTGCGCAGGAACACTCGATACCGTCCGAGACAATGGCGAAATCGGAAATCTGTGTGTGTGTATGTTATGTGCTGACGTTATTCGTCTTCACGCACACATTCATAGCATGCTTGTCCACTTGGTTACCGCAAGCAAAGCGCGCATTGCTTCGTGAGATAAAAATACTGTAGGTTGACGAGAAGTGTGGCATATCGGGTTTAAGAAAAAGTTCGGTTTTGTAGAGTGGTCTCTGTCACTCAATCTTAATTACGGGCTTTTTTTTTAATCTAGGCATGTCACATTTTCGTCCGGGTGTAGTCCGGGTACTGTAATCTGTTAGATTTTTGTTTGAATAGCCTAATTTTCAGTTGATTAATTTCTTAATATTCTTGACGAATTAATTAACTAAGTTGATGAATGTGTACTCACTCAACAAATATAGTAGAACTAAACAAACTTCACCATACCAATATAGTAGAAGTAAACAAACTTCATCAGTCCTAAAATATGATAAAGAAAACAGGAAATATGAACATGAATAAATGTTCAGTGTTGTGATATATCTCTCACGAAGTAAGAACTTTTACCGTACCTATACGAAACTCAGGGGACAACTATTAATAGTTGGTATAAACATTTCAAAAATATCCTCCATTTAGTTAAGTCACAAGTTTGAAAGGACAATTTTACTGGTCTCCAGTGTATTTGAAGAGTAAGGACATTTATGGGACTACTGAACACAGCGGTTGGCTCATCTTTAGGCCAAGTGGGACATGTAAAGCCAGTCTTATGTACAGACACCGCAGCACATCACGCTAGTAAAATCTGTCAAACTTTAATCGATTTTCAACTTTGAGGCTAAAAAATACTCGTAAGGTTCAAAGTTGATGGGGAAAATTTGACAGTTTCGGGTAGCTTGATGTGCTGGCTTCTGTACATTGTTAATACGTACAGTACGGCCGTCGAAAGAATATGTTCCTGGCACCTATCAGTGCGACAATTCTAGTAGCTAATAAAGATCAAATTCGCGAAACACGTATTATTTATTTATTATTATTTATTTATATATACTTTATTGTACACCACAAAAATACATAACATGAAATAAACACATTAAACACTACAAAATATACAATGGGCGGCCTTATCGCTTTCTCGTGTCAAGAATGCATTCTCTCGTCGGTCACACTGTAGCATACATATTTTGTCAACTGAATGAGCGAACTAACGAGTTGACGTAACGACGTTGAAGTGACGTAACGACGTTGACGTGACGTAACGTTGATGTGACGTTGACGTTGTCGTAATCAATGGTACAATTTATAACGCAGGGCAGTTTAGAAATGGTATTCACAAACGGCAGAATCTTAATATATACGAGTAGCACTACGTACAATGTACCTTAATCTCAGTGGCGTAACTATAGGGTGGCATTGGGGCAAAATGCCACGAGTCCCCAGCCAGAGGGGGCCCCCGGCCCGAGAGGGCCATGAGCACAGGAGGATCCTAACATAAGTTTAAAAATGCCAACTTTTTTGAAAATGTGCAACAAAGGACATCCATTCAGGTTTCGAACCTCTTGTCCTTTTTTCCCATAGTTTTTCTTATTTTTTGGGCAGGACCTTATGCTCAGCAGTAGCGCTTGCGACCACTAGACCAACGAAGCAGTCACGTGTTAAATTTTGTAGGGGAAAATATGAAATCAACTCCGAAGAAGTCACGGGAGAAGTACTATTAAAACAAAAACTATAACGTTGGTTGAGCTTCTTTACATTGAGGGAGGGCCCCATCCCTTGAATTTGCCACAGGCCCCAAACGGTATAGTTACGCCACTGCTTAATCTAAAAAAATTACGTCTTCAACACATAAAATACGCCTGACCCGCCTAAGTACACAACGGATTTATATTACCCGTGTTTGCGCTGCCCCATGAGTATTCCGCACTACGTGACTATTTCACGGAGAAACTTTGAAATTTTGTTTGCCTCAGTCAGTATGTTTACTGAACAGGTTATTAAACGGAAATTTCCATGCGTCTAAGTGTTCACACACACGAGCGGCACGCGTCAACGGCAGAGGCAACTGAAGCAGTCGCTCGTGTATTTGAGCACTGTACTCAAGTACACGAGCGGCACGTTGTCGACGGCAGCCGACGACGCGTCAATGGCAACAGTCACAGGCACAAGTGTCGACGGCTGATATCGACGCGTCTCGACGACTGTAGTTAGGTACTTTTGCCTTTGACGCGTACCGCTTGTGTTTTTAGTGAGACGTTTCAGTAAGGCTTATAATAGGAGTGGACCACGAAGTGGACCAAGCGTCATTGTTATTAGCTTACAGTCATTTGCACTTACTTAGTAATCTCTAGTATGGTCTGATAAGTACATAGGTATATACAGGTTTTTTATTGAGCGATAAAATCCACCTGATTGAAACACATTTTTTGTGGTTTAAGTATACCACAAAAAATGTGTTTTTTTTAATTTCTAATTCTTTCTTCCTATGCTGTAGAATTTGGATTAAACGGATTTTGAAATTGATTGGATTAAACAAATTCAGAAATTGATTTCGTCTACCCCAGTAGTAAACTTACCACAACCAGAGCTATATGCAGGTGCAGCCCCTCGCAGAACATCCACACGTAACTTGTGAGCATGAAGTAGTTCGTCACCACGTGCAGAATTTGACACCATACCTGCATTAAGATACGAAGAAATTATCTCTAAATTAATTCAGATTATAATAATACCTAAGTCATAATAAAAAGAGTACAAAAAATCGGTTATGTGGCTACGCTTTCATAAATTCAATTAGAATTTGGTTGTTCGTTAAACAAAAGTGAAATTGCTTGGCTAATGTTTATGAAAACGACCAAAGAATCAACACATAAATTGGGATTGTGTTTGTATAGGTAATCCGATTAAATTTTTATTCAAATCCAAAATAACACGGAATCAAGAGCGAAGAGAAGGGTGAAAATACTTCGAGACGTTTATAATATTTTATGTTCGCATTTATTATTTGTGTTAGGAGTCTAACGTTGGCACATCACTTGGCGTATTTGTACCAACATTCGAGTTATTTTGCTTAGGTACACAAACTTAACTTTATCGGGACATTTGTATTGTACGAGTATGTACAAATGATGCAAATATTCGTGCAAACGTAGGTAAAAAGTGTAGCATATAAGTTGTATAAATCACATTATTACCGTATTTTCTTGAACCACGCTGACCCTGTTGACTACGGCTCGGTACCAGATGATCCAAAGGACGTTGTTGAGAGCGAAGGACATGAAGAGGTGGATGTGGATGCGTATCCGTGTGCATTGGAGGACCCTAAGTGAAGAAAACAAGGCATAAGGCGCCGCGCACCGGGGCAGAGCAGAACGCACAAATCGCAATGAAATCATTGTCATAAGATTCGCAATTTGGGCAAGCTAGGCTTACGAGGCTTTGTATATTATAGCAAATATATAGTATAACAATATTGAAATTTTGGGCTGTTAGGTGACATTTATCTACATAAACCGGGTATTTGAATATCAGATTTACAGTTTTTGGTCCTGCAAAAGGCGTATTAAAAAATATTGTTCTATACGTATTTTCTAGTTTCCTTTAAGTTTTTGTTATCTCGTTGGTTTCTATTTGGTTTTTGTTATAAACTTTATTTTTACAACGCTGGCACAGAACTCTAAATAGGATGTACCCATTGCTTGCTATAAAATAGGAAGGTACATTAGAATTTGTAGCACTCCAAGCTGCAGCGTTTGCAATTTTAAAAAGTTAAGAATGCAGCGTCCATATTGTACATTGTGTAAAAAGCAATAGACGTGAAAAATTAAACGAATGGAACGTTTTCTCCATCTTCAATTTAGTTTTCTTTGCGCAGCAACCCAATAGTCTTGCAGCGCCAGTATAAATGTTATAAAAACAAGTGGCGCCATGCTACCGACAAAAAAGACTAAGCAAATTCGACTCATTCAAGTTTAGAAGTGCAGATGTGGCCATTTCGAGCGTAGAGCTGAAAATTCTTGCTCTCTCACTCGTTTTACTGCATAGTGTTCATTGTTTTTCCCGGTGCTATTCTACATCGGTACAGTAGACAATCGTGTGTACGGGTTTTATAAAGCAGATGTGACGCTGTAACACAGTACCGAACGTAAAAGCTCACTTCGTTTTATTTTTCAGTGAAATCTAACCTAAATAAACCTACATTTGCCATTTGATGGAAGTCTTTCGAACCCGCTGCAATTGAGAACACGTCACGAACATTCCGTTTGAACAGTTTAACCTTTAATTTGTAATTGTTAACATTAGTTTTGACATTTAGTTTAACTTTAACATTTCCAAAATGGTGCCCATCAAATCCATAATGCATGGAAATTTCACAAGCGTTTGATTTTAAACTGCTGTTGATATTTCGTGACGCTAGATTGACTGCATGTTTGAACTTATATTAAACAAAATATTGTTATTTATCTTCACGTGTCTAGCAAATCTGACTAGATAATAGACGGCTTCCTCTTGATCTACAAACTAAATTTTGTTTAAGTAAATAAAAAGAAACATTCTTCTGTTTCAGTCGATGAACTTCAATAGACAACAACTGTAAAAAAAAACCGGCCAAGTGCGAGTCGGACTCGCCCATGAAGGGTTCCGTAGCAGCAAGTAACATAATATAAAAGTTCTTGTAGTGCGTTGTAACTTTGTGAAAGGTAAATTGCGGTTTTCGATTTATGACGTATTAAAAAAAAAACTACTTACTAGATCTCGTTCAAACCAATTTTCGGTGGAAGTTTACATGGTAATGTACATTATATATATTTTTTTAATTTTATCATTCTCTTATTTTAGAAGTTAGAGGGGGGGGGGGACACACATTTTACCACTTTGGAAGTGTCTCTCGCGCAAACTATTCAGTTCAGAAAAAAATGATATTAGAAACCTCAATATCATTTGTGAAGACCTATCCATAGACACGTACAGGTTTGATGAAAAAAAATTTTTGGAGTTTCAGTTGTAAGTATGGGGAACCCCAAAATTTATTGTTTTTTTTCTACTTTTGTGTGAAAATCTTACTGCGGTTCACAGAATACATCTACTTACCAAGTTTCAACAGTATAGTTCTTATAGTTTCGGAAAAAAGTGGCTGTGACATACGGACGGACGGACAGACAGACAGACAGACAGACAGACATGACGAATCCATAAGGGTTCCGTTTTTTGCCATTTGGCTACGGAACCCTAAAAACTGTCTATTTTTGTAATAACCCCGCGAGGCTTGCGTTGCTTTGTTTCTAATAAAAAAAAAAATAACTCAATATTCGTAGTAAAGCTTTCATCGACTTAAATGTGGTTTTCTACTTGACACTTTTTTTTATATTTTCTAGTACGAGAGACGCTATCAAAAACGTAGTTAAACAAAATTAAAAATAAGTATAGGTAGGTAATTAAGTAAACAATGAGAAAGCCCCTAATTTATGTATTTTCCCTAGAATATCTGAACGAATTTGTGATAAAACTGTTGTTTAACAATTTATGTGGCCAATAACACTTTCGATAGATAGTACGTTGATAAATATGACACAAAATTACTTTCAGTTTTATAACGAAGCATAAAATGGCAAAATGAAACTACCGTAAAGTATTCACGTTTTGAATAAGGTAAAAACCACGATAATTGACTCAAAACAATCACAAACTATTTTTCTACGGATCGCTAATGGGAAAACAGTGTTTTGGATACACGTGTACCGTCACAATAGTACCGTCACACGTCACAGTGCCGTTATGTAAACAAAGTTGATCGATTACTTTTGCCTCTAGTCTGGTTAATATCACGTCTTAATTAAACAACTGGTAAACTCGATTTTGTGGTATGACTGCGAAAGGTGGCCAAATGGTAACGGCCGAGACTTACGCGTTGTAGGTCGTGGGTTCGAGCCCAGCCAGGGACTTTACTTTGTGTAAATAATTGTATCACCACTGCTCTCAAAACGGTGAAGGAAAACATCGTGAGGAATCCGGCATGTCCTAGAAGCAAAAATTCGAAGACATGTGACATCTACCAACCCGCACTGGGCCTGCGTGGTAGATTGCGGCCCACTCCCCCTCACCGAGAGGAGGCCCGTGTCCCAACAGTCTGAACATTATTGGCTGATTATGTAAACACAATTTTGTGGTATCACAGTGAAAGTTTTTAAGTCAATGTTTAATTAATAACTTTTGAAGCTCCATTTGTTTACACTTTAGGTAAATGAAAATGAAACAGTAAGCTCTTCAAAACAGTTTCGAACTTCGAGTTATTCGCGTGGGAGATTACTTTCAAGGCTCGGGAGTATGGCTCTCACAAGTTTTATATACTCTTTATTGTTAATATATATGCATAACACAGCCGCTTTATTCCGTGCTTCGCCCGTTTATGGCTTAGCTTTGATATACCTACATTGCATTAAGTATTTGAGATTTGTACTTGCTACTTCCTACTGTAGGCAATTTGGCAGAAACATTTTACTAGGATTGATATAGGTTTTATATCTATATCGTCACTGGAAAGCAGAAAATGCTAAAGCGCCGTTTGGGCCAAAATAAGTTATATAATTATCGTTGGATTAGATTTTTTTTTTCTGCGTCGATCTGTAATCTGAGACCTGATAATCTGAGCCAGTTAAAATTGGCTCCAACAAAACAAAGATCATAAAAATCGTCCCAGCCGTTCTTGAGTTAGGTATAAATGGTGTAACTAACCCGACTTTGTTTTTTATATATACCCCTTACTAATACCAAACGTTGTATAGCGTCTGTATAGTTGCACAACGTTTTGTCTTCTTCTTTCGAATGTCAAATTACTGATGACTGAAAGAGAGAAATTGGTGTGGACCTATTCATCTGATATAATACGTTTATTAGTAAGGGGATAGAAGATATAGATACATAGTATAGGTAGGAGGTAAGTAGGTAGTGTTTCTACAAAACTTATTTAACGTTTACATCACAAATTAATAGTCACATTTAAAATGACCACTCTATTCCGTGTGCACCTTAAATAACATAGTTAACTCGACCACGATGTGGGCTTGTTACGTTTTTATTGTCCCAGTTAACATGGACGCTTCACACGTTGCACAATATTTAGCCATGCAGCTATCAATAACATGTTTGATTCAAAACATTTCGATCAAACAGCTGAGTGGAAAAAGTTTATTTACATAACAGAAATATTACACTCAATCTGTTTTCCAATAATATTAGAAATATCAATGGACTGTGATGATTGGTAGATAAAATAAAACATAATGTATTGAAATAATACGAATATATACATCCGGGAAGCTACTTACCGAAAATAGAGGAAAATGAAGACTGAGATCAGCAAAGCGGCCACCGACAAGGAGTACCCAACTATGTATATGTTGTTCACAATGTTCCGGAACTGAAACAAAAACTGCTTGTCAATTTTTGTTATAAGATGAGATTGGTTATTTTTTTGTTTATTTAATTTTTTATGAATATAATAAAAAGTGACACATACATTTTGTTACTTTCATTTAAGGAACATTTAATTGTCTATTAAACACAATTTATTTAATTAAGCTAGCTTTCTTAGTTTCCGAGACTTTCAGGTAATTTAACCCTAATTAATTGCTCTCAAATGTATTTAAGAAATTTGTACTGTCAGACATGCTTTCAAAATACATGAGAATAATGTCCAAATAATATATTATTTGAAAATTATTCTGATGTATTTTGAAAAAAAATAAAAGTAATTTACTTTAATAAAAAAATAATTTACTTAGAAGCAAGCTTACATTACTGTATTGATTTTGAAAAACGTGGCGTCTGTCGTCTCTCTGTTTTTTTTATTATAGGTATTAAGGTGAATGCGTAGTTGTAGCCCGCGAAATTCAATTTTTCTTACGTTTTTTGCAGTTTTCAGGTCAGTGTCAGGTTGTATCTTGATGAAAATTTGATTCGCGACTATAACAGGTACGTATTTACAGAATTATAATAATTAGAATCATTAATACATCTTTCTAAGTTAGATTTCTACCGTTAAGAACAAATCTCGTATGGAAAAGTGTTGGTGGTAGAAATCTAACTTAAACAGATGTATTAATGATTCTGATGATTATAATTCTGTGAATACGTACCTGTTATAGTCGCGAATCAAATTTTCATCAAGATACAACCTGACACTGACCTGAAAACTGCAAAAAACGTAAGAAAAATTGAATTTCGCGGGCTACAACTACGCATTCACCTTAAGCACAGAAGCCACGTACGGCTGGGTACTAGAATGAATTGCCGTCCACGGGCAAGTGGCCGAAACATCCCAGTACAAATAAACAGCAGGAAAGGCACACTTTTTTACGTATGTACTTGTATCCAAAAAAACATTTTGTTTATTAAAGGACTTATTAATAAAAAAACATAATAATGTAATAGTTTCAAGATAAAACAATCGCAAAACAGTTCAAAAAATATTTTTCGTCAAATAATTCTCAAAATTTTCACCGCAAACTATCATATTTTATGTAATGATCACTAAAGAGAATTCAATTAACTAAAGAAATATCTAAATATTAACAATAAAAATAATTCCACTGAGCCGCGCACTTATTTTTTAATTAAATTAAAACTGCAACATTATTTTTATTTTGGTGGTCAATCGATTCAACTGTTTATTCCGGTTAGATCCTCTGCTAGTTATTCTTGTTTTAATTTCTGTCAGATCCACACCAGCACGGGATCCGACCGGAATAAGTCGATTCAACTAACATCAAACGCATCACTGTTCTGAACTATATTTGTTGCCGCGATGCGCTATTGTTTCCTAAAAAATTGCTTCTTACCGCGCCTTAAAAAGGAGGAGTATATTAACATGCACAAAAATGTACTTTCTAACTAATACAAAAAAAAAATGTAGTAAGTACCTACTCGCACAACAAATCTGGTGTTAAATATCATCTTTACCATTAACGTCTCAAAGACGTACAACATTTTATAAAAATAACTGCGCAAGCTGAGACATTGCATGCATGAATCATAGTGGCGTGTATACAGGGTGTCGGCACCAGTAAACAACGTGCCACCGCCATGATGGATGGCAAGTTGGCCACGCAGCGGCCACGCGACGGCGCTCGTCACTCGTCACACGCCACCGATACACCGCACAACTGTCAGTATGTGTACACACAATATTTTTAAACAAACATACCAACTCATCGTGTTTGTTCACATTTACTGTTGCTTACATATAGGTACATACATTCTGATCGGACTTAATTGAAACGTGTGCTCGATGCTCATTCCAAATATTAATTTTTAAACTTAAAAGTTTACGCGGGCACGTGTCAACTTTTAATTAAACGTCAATTCATTATTTTTATATGCCCTCCACCTTGGGGCACAAAACTCTCTGTATTTTGTGCTTGGGGGGTCCGAATTCAAGAAACCTTCAGATGCCAAAACTATCAATCAAACCAGATGATATAATTGTATATCATCTTGTCATTATTTTTCATGGACTTATTTTCAGATAGGTACCTAAAATTGCTTACCTACCTACAAGGTAAAATTGGTTTGGAATTTTGATTTCGACATTCATTTTAGCTGTTGTCGTTTCTCCGAATCATTAACATAGAATAATAATATAATTTCAGGTCAGTATCTCTATAGGTAAGGCTATTCACGTGGCACCCATAAAAGAGCAATCTAAATTCGAAATCTTGGGAATGAGACTTAGCTGCTGAATAAAAAAGTAGGGCTTTTTACTGTTTTTACTGTTTTTTTTTTGCTGAAAGTGACTATAAAATGGTTGCGCCAGCAATCGAAAAACTCGAGTAATAAGGGGCAGCTTTTTAGCAACGCTATTATTCTCAGATGTCATATACAACGTGGAGACAACGATACGACTATAAATGAAAACATGGGCAATTTGGATCTATCAAAAAATTCATAACATCGAAATGAAATAAAGCGTTTTCTGACCGACTATGGGTTTTGCCAATCTTTGACTGGCTATAGTGATTAAACTATTGGATAGGTAGGTATATTTGAATGAGTTTTCGTATGCAGACTGGGAATGGCATTAGATACTTAAACGCTCCAGTCTCCAACTCTCCACCTTGTATTATTAAGAGATTTCAATAAGAACTTCTGCATTAGCAATGCAGGGCATTTTCAGTTTTATTATACAGGGTGAAATTTTAATCACCGTTTTCGTCTTATCATTGTTCTCATCATTATGAACAAGTTTTATTAGGGGACCAAACCTGAAATCGTGAAGCTGTTCCCTACATTTACTATATTCGAATCACTCGTCAAAATGTAGGGAACAGCTGATTTTTTTTTGCGATTTTGTGGTTGGTCCCATAGTAAATGTTGTTCATAATGATGAGTACAATGACCCCTTAAGAGGAAAACGGTGATTCAAATTTCACCCTGTATAACGCAGTCACGCATTGTTCATCGAAAAAGATAAATAAATCAACATTACTTCCTTAAAATAAATTCAAAATGAAGTAAAATTTTCGGGGAAGAAAGACATCTGCTAACATTCTTTGTTTAAATATTTTTTTGAATTTTTCTGATTCTTTTGGATTAAAGGGAGTTTCTGTTCAAATATTCTTAGAAGAAAATGGTAAATTATGAAAATATTTTATTTTATAAATTTCATAATACATTATTATTATTATTTAGTATTATTATTTAGTTAGTGGTGTTAAATATTGTATATATTTAAATTAATGTTGTATAGTTAAACAAAAGAACTATACAAATAAAGACAAAAACAAACATAATGTTCATAACTATTATAGAACAGCATAAACAAGAAACTTTCAGGTAGCAAAACATCTTTTAACCCTGCTTCTTCGTTACTGAAGGTGCGGTAATTGTATTTAATTAAGTCCTAAGCTAACCTAGGTATATTACCTATTCTTACGGAAGCCGGTTATTCCGGGTTACAAAAACGAAAGAACGAAGTTTAGAATAACGTTTTTAGGGTTCCGTACCCAAAGGGTAAAAACGAAACCCTGTTACTAAGACTCCACTGTCCGTCTGTCTATCTGTCTGTCTGTCTGTCACCAGGCTGTATCTCATGAACCGTGATAGCTAGACAGTTAAAATTTTCACACACGATGTATTTCTGTTGCCGCTATAACAATAAATACTACAAACACAATAAAATAAATATTTAAGGGATGCTCCCATACAACAAACATGATTTTTTTGGCGTTGTTTGCTCGATATTAATAACGGCAACAGGTTGACGCTTGAAATATTCACAGAATATTTAGTTATATATTCACTTTACAAATAAATAATTAAATTAAAATAAAATAAATATTTAAGGGGGGTTCTCATGCAACAGACGTGATTTTTTGTCGTTTTTTTCCCTTGTGGTATGGAACCCTTGGTTTGCGAATCCGACTCGCACTGGGCCGGTTTTTTTCTTTTTATTTATTAGTCCTTTAAGCATAATGTTTAACCAACCTTGTACCTATTCTAAGCCACGTTCAAATCATTGCCCACCCAAAAGCAATGTTAACAACGTCGGGATTTTTGACAATCACACTTTAAAATTCAATTAGTCTTACGTTTTTTGCGATTTGCAAGTCAGTGATAGCTTGTTTGTTAATCGAAGTATGATTCACAACAGCAACAATCGATCAGTATTTCCAAACAATCAATCGATCTAAATTTAAATTTCTGCCTAGCCTTTTTCCAACTATGTTAGGGTCGGCTTCCAGTATAACCGGATGCAGCTAAATACCAGTTTATTTACATGAAGCGACTGTCTGCCTGACGTCCACAACCCAGTTTGGCAATACGATACCCCTTGGTAAGACGTTGTCAGACTGTCCGGCTTCTGACAACCCGTAACGACTGTCAATGAATGACAGTCGGCTTTCCGAGACACGTAGCAACAAATATCTATTTATCGAATTGTAATTATTAAAATCATCAATGCAACTCCCTAAAAAACGTACCGAAATTTGGGTTTCGCGGGCTACCCTACTTTCGAAAACGTTACATTTTTTTTTGACGAACACAAAATGCGGGTTAAAGTTTCTTTTTTCTAAGTAAGGGATAAACGCGAAGCTGTTTTCAGCTGAGGCGAAAAGCCTGTTTGTTCATACTTTCAGACGAGAGCTAAGGCCGCTGTATACTTGTAACACCCGACGCCATCCCACGCTTACTTATTGGCCAAATGACGAAAATAGCTCAACGAGACGAAAAATGTGGCCAATGAGTAAGCTTCATTGATGTCGCGTAACGTGGCGTGTTATAAGTCTGTTTCCGCCTTTAAGCACATCTTCCTGCTTACTTTCCTTCCCTGGAAGTGATTGATGAGTAACTATTAGGTACAAAAACAAAGAGTGTTAAATAGATATGCTCAACTAATTCACCAACCCGCATTGAGCCCTCGTGGTAGATTATGTCCCACCCCCACTCACAGAGAGGAGGCCTGTGTCCCAGCAGTGGGAACTTTATATACTAATTGCTCAACAAATTATAGGTACGATGGCGGAACAATGTAAAGGTTTCCACTTGTTCTTATTAATGGATAGCAATATTCTAGGTTAATTAATACAATAAGGATTGCAAAAATAAGTGTAGTAAAAGACTTTTTGTGTATAATATTAAGCTGATGATAAGTTAGCCCCAAATATAAATTAGCTGTCTTGAGCTGTCCGTTCAATGTCACTCTAAACCGAGATTCGTTTACACAGGAAGCGGGATCGCGCTGTTGCACAACTTGCCGCGTCCTAACCAAAAGGTACTGTTGCGCGAATACACGATCGTTTACCTGAATAATGACGTACATACGTGACTTGATTGATCGTCCGAGTATGTCATACTCATATATAAACGCGCGCGACGATCGCGTACTCGTGCGGCAGCCGCTTTCGGTTAGGACGCAGTCCCACAGTTTGTTGGTTTTATTGTACTGCTGCACTGGTAGGGCATCGCCCCAAAAAAACTTCCTAGTAAAATAGCCTACGAGTTTCTCTAAAAGGAAAAATTAAATTACCTGGCGAAACACTGCAGCTGTGATGATACCCATAATAAAACAAAAGAATATTTTTTTTCTAACTTATCACACACTACCAGCGGTCATAATCAGCCTATAATGTTCCCACTGCTGGGACACAGGCCTCCTCTTTGTGAGAGGGAGTGGGTGTAATCCACCACGCGGGCCCAGTGCGGGTTGGTAGATGTCACATGTCTTCGAATTTTTGGTTCTAGGTCATGCCGGTTTCCTCACGATGTTTTCCTTCACCGTTTTGAGAGCAGTGGTGATGAAATAATTTACACAAAGTAAAGCACCTGTCTGGGTTCGAACCTACGACCTACAACTCGTAAGTCGCGGCCGATACTACTGGGCCACCACTGCTCATACTACCAGCGGTCGTTGACCTAAAAATCCAAAACCTTTTCAGGGTTCCGTACCAAAATGGTAAAAAGGAACCCTTATGGTGCGACTCAGTCTGTCTGTGTGAGTGTCTGGATATCTCAAGAACTCCTAATCAACTTGAAATTTGGAATAGTTTTAGATGACGTTTGCTCAACTATTTTGCAAATAAGAAAGAAATAAAAATATGTATACTTATATTTTTTTTTTGCAACAGGGATTGAAAAATTCGAAGTGGGGCTACTATGTGGGATATCATATGAAAGAGCGCAGATTGCACATTGTCAAACACTTTTTCTTTTTTTTTATCTCCGAAGTTTGCATAGAGAAAAATCTGAAATTATTCTGTGATAGAAGTTTATGTAAAAAATACAGAAAAAATAAAACAATGTCTCTAAATAGCACACTTTTTTAGAAATCATCAATAAAAGTTACATTAGTTCGATTATCGTTCAAGAGATGGTGCTGACCTAAAACTGAAATATTCTATACTGCAGCGCGCAGTGTTAAAATTCTCTGATGAATATATAGGCCTCGCCGATGAAAATTTAAAAACATATTATTATGATGGTACGGAACCCTCGGTGCGTGAGTCCGACTCGCTCTTGACCGGTTTTTTTTAATCGTGTTTAGAGATACCCGTCACGTCTGCGGACGTTCGCTTGCTAATTTAATTTAACCCTGTACAGGTAGTAAATGACTGCAGCGGCCAGCAAAAGAGGCATTGATGGACGAACGTGTAAATGTGGGTCGAAGCAAAGCCGAGGCACACATACCTACGTAAGTCCATCAATGCCTAGTTGTGGCCAAGCCTTGTATAGTTTTCTCAAATAATGTGCGGAAATTAAAACTAAGTAGTACCTAGGCAGAACTTTTCAAATACAGTTACTTTTCAAAATCAATGACGAATAACGAACAACAATAATTTTTCCCGCGTTAAAGTGTTCTATTTGCAAGCCAGTTCGAAATTTAAATAAAACCTCTGATAAGTTACCTCCATGGTTGCCATGTTTCGGAGTAAAAGATCGTTCCATTTTTAAATTACACGACTGATATGAGTTTACTATGTAATTTATTTGGCCGCTAAACCACGATAGATATGGATTTTCATACAACTTTTGGCAGCCGCTGCTCGCATGTATTTACCCAGTACAATCTCAAAGAAGATTGTCAAAATAATGTTCTTTCCAAGCATGTTTGAGAAAAAATATTAACTCTTCCTAGTACTCACGTCTAGGTCATCGACATCAACGCAGGTGGTGTAGTTGGTCCACGGTTTCTTCGCATGAGGGTGCATGAACCACGTCCCATTCTCCGTGCATCTGTAACAAACAAGCATTATTGTTGTCATCATCTGCCTTTTTATTTGCTGTTGGGGTCTGCTTCTAGTCTTACCGGTAGGGTCATTGCTTTACACACTATCAGTAGCAATGGTTTAAATTTTGACAGCTCAACAACATTCATTGCGTTATTTACGTTGTTGAGCAGATAAATTCGAACTTAGATGAAGCAATGGATTAGCAATATCCTTCAAAATGATTCAGATACGTGTGTTAGGTACGCAATTATTAGGGTGCTGATGCAGCTGAATAGGGAATTCCAGTATTTTATGTACAGCAAATGCCTATCTGATATCTACAACCCAGTACTTAACTGGAAAACACTTGTATGTTTTCCGTTTTATTCCCAACGCGGTATTAGACCAAACATTGTCTTAGCTTTACAGTAAATCATTTACAAAACTTTTTTGTTCGATTCGTAATAAAATTCGCCAACGACTGAAAGTGATTTTATTGGTGGAGTGGTAGGAAAATCTACGAGTATATCTATAGTAATAATAAAGCCAAAGAATTTGTTTGTTAGTTTGAACGCGCTAATCTCTGGAACTACCAGTTGGATTCGAAAAATTATTTTTGCATTTAACAGCCCAATTCTTGAAGAATCCTATAGGTTATTTAACATCACGCTAGGGAGACGTAGACGTGTGCGGCGTGGAGACGAGCATAAACAAAAAAAAATAGGAATAACGCCAAGCGAAAATGAAATAATAGCGCGGACATGCGATGCGATGCGACGGGGGGGTCAGGAGAGCAAGAAATTTCAGGCGGACGAAGTCGCGGGCAGACGTGTGACGGGCGACGTAGTGTACCTATTATACGAGTAAGTTCGTTCATCGAGGAGAGATGGGATATTGCTAACTGGCTTACTGGCTTACGGTCCCGCACACAAAGCCGTATGTTGTAAATTTTTCGTGGTAAAATCTAGCGCAGTCACTCAGCAGCTTGATTCGTGTACGCACGTTTTATATAATGGATAGAATTAAAGACTAGATGAGAAAAAAAGCTGAGTTAGGGCCAAAGCACACACGCTACTTTTTGCATCGGCGATCAGCGATTTAAGAAATTTTGAGTCGGCGCCAAACAATTAATGAACAAAGATCACTAAATTACCTTAAATTTAAAGAAATAACCAAATCAAATTAATAATGCAACGTGAAATCTCCAGCGATAAATATTAACATTCCAAACAAAAAATGCGCTCTCCGCACGACCACTCGCAACGATATTAAGTTGCTTGTTTGGCGCCGACTCAAAATTACTTAGGTATACTTGCATTAGTTTAAGAACTTATTTATTAAGGTAAAATATAAAAGGTTTTTATTTTTTGCTTTTCAGTTTTTTCGGAGGTTTAATTTTTTTGTTATGAGGAACGAATAACACAGATTCAGTAGACATGTCCGGTCAGTGCACGCATTTGTCAGTAATCGTGCTGCTCAACTAAGAACTTAAGGAGCTCAACGATTCGACGAACAATACAAAGAAAGGACATTTGGGTAGGCCGCATAAATTACTCAAACTTTCAGAACATGAAGTAACTATGTAACTTAGAAGAAAAAAGGAAACTGCAGAAAATAGCAATGATCCACATTCTTAGTCCTCACATTCACAATAATTAAATTAACATATATTATGTATTACTTAATTAAAGAACAGGTACAGGGTGTCCAGTGAACTCCACTGGCAAAATACAGAGTAAAAAAAGCTTTTTTTTTAAAAAAAAACAACAACCGACATAAAAAAAAAATTACAAAGTGATAAATAACTTTAATTTCGAAAGTCGGTGTCGTTGGTTCCGCATTTTCGTTTCTTGACACCGACTTCCGAAATTAAAGTTATTAATCAATTTGGATTTCTTTTTTAAGTAGATAAGTAGTCGATCAATAATGTGCTATTACTGATTGATTAGTGAACAAATTATCAAAATTGGTTCATTAGTTTTTGAGAAAATCGCGGACATACAGGATACGGGTCGAATACAGAACCTCCTTTTTAACCGACTTCATTTGAAATATGTTGTTTTTTTTTTGTTGTAAGTATCTACACTACCAGCGGTCGTTGACCCCAAAAGAGAAATCTAATCTTTTATTGTTTGTTTTATCTCGTGAAGCTGATATCAATGCCCCTCACGTTTACGGAATTTCGCTAACTAATTTCATTTGACCCTGTGCCGGCCTCGACTTTATAGGTGTACGTCGTAGATACGAATCTAGGCAGGCGCTTTACTTTGTGTAATTTATTTCTTCAGTACTGCTCTGAAAACGATAAAAGAAAAAGACATCATGAGCCTGTACCTGTACTACCTCTCATAGAGAAAAGGCTTGTGTGAAGGCCAGCAGTGGAAACGATATCGGCTGATTATGTTATAGGTACGTGTAAATTGCCAGCTTACAATCAACTACAGCAAGAGGCGAAATGCACAACAAAGCCTAGCTCATAGTTTTTGGCACCCCTCTCAGTCCGGTTAGTTTTGGTGGCTCTTTTCGGCGGCTACTAAGTGACCAGTGAGTGAATTTACAGCCAAGCTTAGCCGTCATGAATTTATTAGGCATATCGAAAGCCAAGACGTCGTCGTTACTGTTAAACGTAACTACACACATTGCAATGTATGACAGGAAATTGTTGGCGAAAGAATTGTGTAAGAAAGTATGTGCTCTATCTATATCTACTAATATTCATCGTAATAAATGATTGTAGTGATGATTTGAAAAGTTCGTGAAAACCACCCGAGGCGATAAGTTTTGGACAGCTTGCATTCATATGGAAATCGGCGTCGCGGAGTGTTATAAGAACCAGTGCAGTGCACCAGTTAATATTAAAATCCATAATAAGTAGAGCAATGGATTTGTACAAATCTTTCATATTTTTGTTTTTTACATATTTTAGTAAATTTGAAAAAAAAAACTGATTTTGAAACTATATCGACCGTAGCAATTAACATTATCATATCTACATTTTTGCGATTTTCATTCTAATGCATTTTAGGTCTTAGAATATTAGAATATTAAAATGCATTAGAATGAAAACCTCATAAATGTAGATCCGACAATGTTAATTGCTACGGTCGATATGTAGATCAATAAACTATTTTTATTAAACAGCCTTCATGTAACGGTGACGCTACATCTGACGATACTCCAATATCCGATAAGATCCCATGTTTTTTCCGTTGCAGGCGTACAAATATTATTAAAGAAGGTATCTAAAATTATATACACTGTGGGTGTCTTATGGCAAATTCTGCGCCCCTGTGTGATTGACCTCTAGTTTTATTGACTTTGATAGGTAACAAGTTTAGTAACTCATATAATACTAAGCGCCCTCTTTTTATCTCAATCTAATTTTAAATTGGCCAATGGCCATTCATAACGACATTTAATCGGTTTGCGTGAAATGAATTTCAGCATAGATAAAATAGCAGACGCCATTTATTGTTTTTATAATGAATGAGGCTGCGCAGCTTATTAAGCAATTGCTCAATCTCAACGTGAAAGCTTAGGTGAACTGAGCTTAAAGTGAGCTGTTATTAGTGTAGATCTCCAGCATCAGGTCGAATGGCAGCTCAATTCAAGCTCACTTCACTCGTGAGATTTTTACAGAATAAGCACTACTGTAATCGACAGATTTTTAAGTAGGTACGTGAGTAGTTTGTGAGTACTTTATAGGATGTAGATATATGAACATATATTATTTAAATTATAAGCCTGTGTTATCCCACTGCAAGGCAAAGGCCTCCCTTCCCTCTCTCCACTTTTCCCGGTCTACTGCTATTGTGGACCAATCCTTTAAGAAGGAGTCCAGCTCATCCCGCCATCTCTTTCTGGGCCTTCAGCGCAGTCGTTTCCTGCCATTGGGGATCCACCGAGTGGTGGGTTTTGTTTGTCACTTTAGTCCAGCAGCTGTGCGGCCGGCGTCCGCTATTTGTGTTTTGGAACGAAGTATCAGTCTGTGAGTTTGACACCTAGTATACGTCGTTCCATAGCCCGTTGGCAGACTCCAAGTGCGGACTGTTGACGCTTTGTAAGAGACCATGTTTGCGCTCCGTAGGTGAAGGTCGGAAGAATGCACATGTCCATGAGCTTTCGTTTTAATGAAAGCGGGAGAAGTCCTTTCATGAACATTAACATCTACAGAAAATAGGGAAGACGTGGTACGCAGACCTCAAATACATCGAGAGAATGATGAAGTCGTATAATGAGAGAGTTATTTTTTACTTAAGTCTCAGACAAGCCTCAAAGGATCAACTAATAGACAGCTAATAGATCCTCGAGTCCTTTCAGGCTTGTGTGAAGCATTATGATCAAACTACCGAAATGAGTAATTAATTTCTACCTTCTAGATTGACATTTCGAATCATTTTGGACTTTTGGACGTAATTTTGGGGTAAAGATTTACTATGCTACCAATTCTGAAATACCTAAAAATAGTTTTGAAATTGTGTCGTTATAGTAAGTATCTTAATCTGTCAAGCTCCGCTAATGAGACACAATTGATTTTCTATTGTTTCGTCGCCAATGAGCGACGCGCGCCGCTTGCCCGGTTAATAAAAATATGGTGAAACTCGTTTTCAAAGTTTGATTAGGAAGTTTCAAGCGAATACAAAAATAAACGTTATTCGTTAGGTTGTCAAAAGTTATGTTTCTATCGACGATTAACAAAGTTTTATAATCCAATTAATTAATCAATAAATAAAAGCGTTATGTCTGTGAAGGGTATTTGAAGGAAGTATTCGTGTTATATAAAGTGTCAGTAATCCTATGAATCACCAACCTAACCCTTTTTAAAGCCCATAACTAAGCCTTTTCATGGTTGGTTCGGCATAACGTTACATTTTAATCGGATTTGAAAATTAAATACTCGTAGTTAAACCAATATGTAAGGAAAATCCCTGCATTAAATATGATGAACTTGGTGGATAGTATGCTTACGCCGGGAGCAGCAAACACTGCGTTACCGTGCTTTGGGTGACAGATCTCGGCGATAAGGAGTGTAAATGTGGTGCTGTTCCACAAACGATGGGACACTTAATATCGTGCCCTGCGTGTCCACTGCACGTTACAGGAACTGATGGACGCTAGTGATGGCGCCAAACAAGTGGCCGAATTCTGGGCCGAGTACATTTAGATTGCTACCGACACGCTAAGAAGAAGAAGAACAAGAACCGACTTAAAAAATAAGGGGTTCTCAATTTGTCTATACATACTTGTCGCAGATTTTTTTTTTTTATGGATGGGTAATTGGTACTAAGACTGTTTACTTGAATCGATTACCACTTATAGGTTATTTGTATATAAATATCAAAATATTGTTAGTAACGGGAGACCAGCAGGGTAATGGCGCAACACGCATACTTAATGGCAATGCCTTTGATTTGGACCGTTCAACAACATTCATTGCGTATATACGTTGTTAAGCAGAGGAATTTTTTAAGGGTACATATTTGAATTTCGAAAATTTAAATATCTACGGTTAAAATGTCAATGTTCAAAACATCGAAAATTTAAATATCGAACGACCATAAAACCGAAAATTAAAATAACGTAAGTTTATATTGTCGAATGGTTAGATAACCTACGTCCAATATATCTAAAATCTAATTATCGACAAACATGACATCGAAAGGCTTAAATATCGAAAAGTACAGATTATCTAATGATGTAAATATCGAAGTACAGAGTATCGAATGTCCTAAATATCGATATTTATTTATATGTTGTGCTACAAAAATTAGTGACAGAAACAAATCGCTGCAAAACCGACTCCACGTGGTCTTGTCTGCCCTACCCCTAGAGGCCTAGAGTGTAATTTAAGCCTGCGTAGGCGCAGAGGGGCGAGGCGTCCCGCGAGCTGAGGCGGAGGTGGCTTTAACTCCCACCGCCGCGGCTGAGGCTGGCCGGCGACGCCGGCCAGCAAGCCGAAGCTGTGGTGGTGAGCGTTAAAACTATCGACGACGATAAGCTCGCCTGGGACCGCCGGAGCCCCGCAGCGCCGGAGCCGTGACAGAAACCATGCCTGCTGCATGATGCATGCTCGCTTGCACTCTGCATGCTTAAGTAATATTATTTTCACATAATAAATAATTAAAAAAAAAACACATTTGTAGGCCGCGCCCGCTCTTGCATCTTATGTCGACGGAGCCCCGCTACGCGGGGCCCCTATTTCTGTGTAAAGGGTTTAAAGTAACCTAACCTAACACCTGGGTGCCCTACGCTCTCTCTTGCATCCTGCAACCATGCCTGCCTGCAAGTTCGATATTTTAACTAGTAGGTATTTTTAACGTTAATATAATGAACTAAAGTGTATTGAATGTTGACATTTTGAACTTAGGTATAATGATTATCGATGTTTTTAATCATTAGATATTTTTATAACTCGGCATTTCAATTTTAGACATTTTATGCTTAGGTATAACAATTTTCGATATTATGATATAACCGATATTTAAATTTTCGATGTTTTGAACGTTGACATTTTACACGTAGGTATTTTAATGTTCGACATTCAAATATGTACCCTTTTTTAAACATATTTATCAAGCAATCGATTAGGAATTTCCTACAAAATCTTTCTGATTGTGACTGGGAGTGTGTTACACAATTCGGGTGCAGACTCCAGTTTTTCAAGTAAACCGAAACGACAGCGAATAACTGAAATCTTGCGTAGCAAACAATTTTTTACCTTGGCAAAGAATTGAAATAATTATATTTTCTTCTCAATTTCGTTTCCATTTGGATGAACAATTAGTAAATTATTTTTTTATTATATTAGTAGATAAATTAGTCTCTAAATCAGCTTGTATTTAATATTCGTCGTTTATTTATAAAGATCATGAGACGCCTCGGCGATGCCAGTGGCGATTCAAAACTTTGCTTCTTTCTGTCCTAAGCCCTTGTTTGCTGCTCACTTCATCTTAAATATGTAAAAAATCGGTCAAGTGCGAGTCGAACTCACGCACCGAGGGTTCAAAAGGTTCAAGAGGGTACAAATTTACGGTTTTCGGATTTTTTTCTTTACTTGTGCTACATGACATTGCTTCTTGCCAAATTTTACGATCAACGGGAAGTACCCTATAGGTATTGATTCCCTTGCAAGTGTCAAAATATGTATGCGGCATAAACGCCCGTATATTTTGATTGCGACTAAATTTTTTTATTGCTTCAAGGGATTTCAGCTCTGAGTGTTTGATATTAATTTCAACTTGATAACTCCACGCGTTCCTGAGAAAAAGGTTTTTGACAGACGGACAGACAGACGGACAACGAAGTGATCTTATATTTTTTCCTAAAAAAAACAAATCCTCTTCTCTATGAAGGTTGAAGGTTCTTTATATGGTGTACATAATAAAGAGTATTCTATTCTATTCTAAGGTATCTTTATTACTTTCCATTTCGTTTGTGTTTACAAGTTCAAAACCTGATCAAAAGGCGAGAACATTTTAGTACAACTTTTATGAGGAATTGAATGTTTACATGCAACGGGCCGCATGTGTTTCTTTAGAAAAAGATTATTTCTTCATTGATTATCATCTTTGACCTTGAAAGCGTTTTTATTTCAAAGCAGTAAGAACGGTATAATATTCTATAATCAAGTGTGAGTGCAAGTGTGCGGGTGACCGTACTCGTAATGGCGGCTGCCGGAGTGAAGCCAGGCGCGCTAAACAAATATATTGAGCCACTCGCTAGCCGAGTGCCCAATAAATCTGTTTTTTAAACAAACAGTCAGTCGCTATAGATCATTATTTTTGCTTCTTTTGGTGTTTTAAATCGAAAGTGTATTAAATAATGCTCTAGTCTTGCCCGTACCTACTATCTACATGATACGCTCCGTTTTAACATAAGAATCTTCTTGTTATCCTCGAAGGATTAGACAGAGCTGGACATGTTTAGCTCACCGTCCGATCAGGACGGCGTGTACGTGTTCCACGCGCGCCTCAAAGAGATGTCAGCAAAAAGGAAGGGGCCTGCCAGGGCCGACGCCTGCCAGGGGTGCGGGATTGTCCGAAAGGGTTACCGCTACCTCGGAACATAAAGGGCTAAGGAAGGAACACGGATGGGTTTTAGTCAGTAAGAGTCTGACACTCCCTTCCGCTCCACCCAGAGCGGGAGGGGTCATTTGATGATTTTCCCTCCATAAAAAAAGAGCTGGACCTATATAATAATACACCTATGTTTCGCCTTTGTGCTCACTAGTTCCTTTTAGTAGTTCCTTTGTAGGAATTACTGAGAATTTTTGGATCAGTAGTTCCTTTGCAAAAGCTAAAGATACTACTGAGACTAGACAGTTCCTTTAGAAATTTACACCAGATACTAAATTAAATGACTAAGGGCTGGTTTTTCAATCATCTGATAATTTTATTCCAGGAATAATTTTGAAATTTTTACAGTTTTTTCATAGAAAAACTGTCAAAAGTAAATTTTATTCCTCGAATAAAAAATTTCTGGCGATGGAAAAATCAGCCCTAAGTAACGATCTATACAATACAAAAACACAAGGACACTTAGTCGTCGAAGTATTTGTCCGCATCGCTGTCATCCGGAAACGTGCCGGGTGTGTGCGATGCGGACGCGAACAGATGAAGTTAGAGCTACTTAATTAAGTTTTCATTTTGTAGCATCAATATTTACAAAATAAACAGACAGATCAGCAATCTATAGGAAGAGGATATTTTGATTGTTTTTCGTACCTAATTTTAGAGTAAAATTAATTCTGGTGATTACTAATTAGTTCTTCTAGTAGAGAAAGATAGGATAGAGATTTGTAGGAGAACCAAGGTAACCGACATAGCCCGAAGAATTGACAAACTTAAGTGGCAGAACAGATGGTCGGTGGGGCCGAAAAGTTCTGGAGTGGCGACCGCGTACCGGAAGACGTAGCATTAGAAGAGGCGTCCCACAAGATGAACTGATGACCTGGTGAAAGCCACAGGAATCCGATGGATGCGAGAAGCACAGAACCGGTCGAAGTGGCGGTGCTTGGGGGAGGCCTATATTCAGCGTTGGACGTTTTTGAAATGAGGATGGTAGTCCAAGCTCAAGGTTTGCCAACGTGGGATGGAGCGTAGTATTTCTAGGCGTCAAGTTAACAAACGATATTCGCAACACCACATTGCGCGGCTGCGCTCCAAAACACAGATAACTGACGTTGCTTAAAAAGCCACAAAGTTGAAGTGGGACTGGGCTGGCCAAGTCTGCCGTCATGCCCAATGAGTTGTGGGCCAAAATAACCACAATGTGGTCTCCTAAGACGGCCAAAAGACGTCGCGGCAGGCTCCGTACAAGATGGCGGGACGAGCCGGACAAAACAAGCGATCAAAGTCAAACCAGTTATTTCAATTAAACCATTTACAAGCACTTTTGAATCGTCAAAAAGTCGGTCAGTTAGTTAAGCTATGGAGAAGAACGGGCAAGAAACTCCAAAGATACTCTATTCAATCAAATTATTACAAAATCCTGGGTACATTATTCTTGTTGCTCCTGTAAGTGAGAACAATGTACAAAACAATTATGGCCCACATTAGCAGTGGATCGCAAGCATTGGAAGTCATGGGAAGAGTCCTTTGCCCAGCTGTGGGATGATGCAGGCTAACAGTAACAGTGTATTGGCGCCCGTATTTGGATATTTCCATGCAAGGGCAAATTATGATGCTACCTACTTATGGTATTAGATTATCCTAACAAGACAGGTAAACAAAATGGTTTGATATTATTAAGTATTAGCTAAATATACATCCGTGTTGGATTTCAAAGAACAAGAAAGAGTCGTGATTTAATAATACCTATTATTTAGGTGGAGATGTATTGCTGTGAAATTAGATTGTCAAGTTACTTCCATATGTATAGGTAATAGGTAAGACGGGCTTGTTTCTGCAAATCCACGTCAAAGCGCGTATTTTTTTTATAATGTATTCCTGCAGTATCGTTTCATTCATCGTTATTGCGTGAGCTATTTTAATTTTTTTCTTATAGTTTAAAGCTAGTCGATACTTACCTGTTTTAAATCTGTTTAAGTTTTCCTTAATATTATTCACACCGCGTCACCGCTGCGGGCCGTCCCGCTTAATAGGTTTTTTTTTTATTCACACTGGCTGTTTTTAAACTCACAAGACCGCAGAATTTCTTGTAAAAAATTACGTAGCGTGACTACCTATCCTTTTAAAATTAATTTCCGCCCTAGAGAGGGAAGCAATTAGGTACTATGAGTCTTTCCCGCCCAAAGTTGGGAAGCAGCGTCTTCCACCCGCTATTAGGATCAAACAAACACTACTTTCTGAGTATGAGAAATGAAAACAATTATTCCCTGTCCAAGGTCCCGAAAATCAGTTTTTTGCTAATATTACGTAATTTGCATTCGTTTTACTTGAATTTGTGTTCGTATAAGTTTAGACCTTAGTTAATTTTGCACAGAATGTTCCTTGGACCAACATTTCTTGAGCTATAAGTACGGCTGAGAAAACTTTAGGACAACAATGCTTGCTTGTGATTCCGCACCACCATCTTTAGCAAAGGCATAATCAGCCTATAATGTGAATTGAAGCTTCTTATTCCTGTCTGTCGTTCGGGTTCTGCTTCTCTTATTATTTCATATTTTTTATTAGTTTCGATAATTTTACATCTCTATAGTAATGTCAGTAGATAACACTGTAATTGGGCATATTTCAGTATCGTTTATTTCCGATTCTTGAGTACTTATTGACATTAGTCGTTGGGCATTTAACTAAAACATGACATGATAAACATGATATAACATTTTTTTTTGTTTAGCCTTTTTGTCACACTGCTGCGCAAAGGGCTCCCCCAAAACCTTCCAGGAACTCTTTTTCCCGCGCCACTCCGAAACGTCCAGATCATCTCACCACAGCTTTCTGGGGCGATCTCAACGGCAACGTCCATGTTCAGGCACCCACTGTGTGGTGAATTTTGCCCAGTGGTCATCCTGCATGCGGCTGATATGCATGCATAAGGATTAAATAGTAGATTGTTGCATCGAGCGCAAAGTGAGGTATTAATGCACGAGTGTTATGTGGGTGACATAGCGCATGCGAGGGCACTAAATTAACACGAGTACATTAATGATTCACTTTAACAAGGTGTGTAATCTACTTTTCATTCAACTACCAATCTACCTACCATGATAAAATATACCTACTCAAAATAAAAACTCAAGTTAATGAAAACAAAGTTTAATTCATCTTCTCCTCAAACATTTAAAACTTACAATCATTAAATGTGCAGTTAGTAAAAGTGAAATTTGCACTTTTACTTGGAACATTTATCCTAGTATTTGTTTGGATATTATTATCATCAGAATCAGACGATACAGGTAGACGCGGGCTCAATTTCAAATAATTTCCAAGAGAAGTAAGACGGACGTGGTGATGTTGATCGGTGCAAATGAATTGATTCAGCCGATTTTTATTTTCAGCCAGTATCTTTTTGACCTAATGCATACATTTTTTATTAAACTTCATGGGAGACATTAAACCTCTGTGGTTAATTTATATCTGAATGAAAAATAAAATACAGTGCATTAACCTCTCTGCGTGACAAGATTTTTCATAATTGTTTACATAATTAATGTAGGGTGTCGTATGTCGTAATTCTTGGGTCCTAAAGAACCCGTTACCGAGCCGGCGGAGGTTTGTGTGTTTGGGTCCTTTCGGGGGCGCTACCGAACTATACGGTTAATGAAACACTGTGCAACCATGAGATTTCATAAATAACATTTCTGCACTGTTTTGGTTCTAAGCAAAAAATACGTTCTTTGTGATTGGTTTTGTAGTGATTAATGATAACATTACTAAGTAGTTAAAGGAAAACATTTTTTTTAGCATACACTACATAGATTTAGTACAGAAGTAGATATACGCTTTTCTCGAAATTTTCTTAGCTTGATATTTCGATACTAAATTAATCTTATGTCGCTCTTTTTTGTGCCGAGTTTGATAGTCGTAACCGAACTTACTTTACGAGATTTAAAAAAAATAGTTTTACTTACTTTTGCAAAGAAATCTAATGTTTTCTTTGAGTTGTTGGTAGCATTCCTATTTGGGATATAATATCCCCTCCAGGGCCCGCTTCAACTTTCTTTTACTTTATTACATGTGTTCCCCGAAGGTTTTAACAGTATACACTGTTTTCCGTTTTTGTGTACCAATCCTTGAATTGTTTTACGGAAGAGTGTGATAGATGACTTTGTGTGTAATATTCTACGTCTCGATGTTTAAAAAATATACCTACTATGAGATCGATGGCGTCTAGTATAAAAAATAACGTGGTGCGGCGCAAGTCAATCCCTGCCTATGCACGTCCATCAGGTTTTACAATATAATATTATTATGTCGTTACATATGAAATTGGCGTTTTGAAAACGCCGAATCTGATCTGATCTGCCGCGTCGAATCTGATCGAAAATCATCGAGTTGGTATTCGATCTCAAATATCTGAAGGCCAATTTCTGTTATTAACCTTTTGAACGCCAGAGTATAAACGTATCGCCGTACCCCTGACGCCAGGCCACTTTAACAAAACATACACACACACTTAAAACAACAAATTTCTCGATATTGGTGGGTTATTTATATTAGTTTCATGCAATACAATATAGACGGAAGCTTAAACTTTTAAATTATATAAATAAAAACACACAAAAGTAATGATTAAATTGTTTATTTCATAATATGGTGCGACCCGTGCGACGTGTATTTTGTCATATATTTGTGACGTTGGCGTTCAGGGTAAGATTTCGTTTGTCACATATATGTGACAATGGCGTTCAAAAGGTTAAAAGCGTTCAAAATCTAGTCGCAATCTCATCTCAGCGACAATCAATGCCAAAAACTTGTCAAAAATGTAGGGAACCACGCTTATCCAATCTATTGGACTCGTATATGAACAACAGTACGGTTTCACTAAAGGGCGTTGTACCACTGACGCCGGTGTCACCCTAATAAAGAACATTTTTAACGCCTGGGAGGAAGCACAAGATGCCATTGGAATCTTTTGCGACCTCTCAAAGGCGTTCGATTGCGTCAACCATGAGACACTTCTGCTGAAACTTGAGCACTATGGGATTAGGAATTCAGCTCTTGATTTACTAAAGTCGTATCTAAAAGATAGAAAGCTTAAAGTTCAAGTAAACGGCGTAAACTCATTGGGGTCTGAAATGGCAATGGGCGTTCCTCAAGGTTCGATATTGGGTCCATTCCTCTTTTTAGTTTACATTAATGATTTACCACAATTACTTCAAAATCAACCGAAGATGGTGTTATTTGCAGATGACACATCATTGATCTTTAAGATAGACAGACGGGCACAAAATCTTGACGACGTGAATAACTCTATTCTTCAGGTCCAAGATTGGTTTACGGTAAATAATTTGGTACTAAATGAAAAGAAAACCAAATGCATTAGATTTAAATTACCAAATGTTAGAAGTAGCGAATGTGACATCATACTGAATGGAGAAAAACTAGAATTTGTTGATCAAACGGTTTTCCTGGGAATCACGCTAGACGAGAAATTACAATGGGGACCTCACATAACATCTCTTGCGGGGCGGCTTAGCTCGGCCGCTTATGCTGTTAGGAAGATAAGACAGTTAACAGATGTAGAAACCGCGCGTTTAGTCTATTTTAGCTACTTTCACAGCATTATGTCGTACGGCATTTTACTATGGGGTCGAGCTGCTGACATTGAATCCATCTTTATTTTGCAAAAGAGAGCTGTCAGAGCCATTTATAATCTACGTCGCCGCGAATCTCTCAGGGAACTATTTAAAAGGATTAATATTATGACGGTACCTTGCCAATTCATTTATGAAAATATTATGTATGTAAGAAAAAATCTACATCTTTTTAATAAAATAAGCGATAGACATAACTTTAATACAAGAAATAAAGATAAAATACATCAACCATTTTTCAGATTAGCCAAAGTACATACATCTTTTATGGGGTACTGTGTTAAATGTTACAATAAAATACCTTGTGATATATTGCAATTAAATGAAAGAAAATTTAAAACTCACATTAAACGTACACTTTGTAAACAAGCATACTATAAATTAGAAGATTATATCCAAGATAAGAACGCTTGGAAACATGCTGGTCCTGCTCCATAGGACAATCTAGAGTCTAGACAAAATCAAACTGGTTGCTAATTTAATTGTAAATTTTTTTAATTCTTTTTTTTTACATTTATTACTCACACCCTGACTTATTACTTGTATTTTGTTTTTTAATTAAAATCGTTTTGCTTGTACCATGTTTGTAAATATGTGAGCACCATGTATCTATCAGATAATTAATTTATATGTCATGGTTTCGTTTTTAATTCTTTTACCTATTGTGGTATAGTAATTTTATTGTAGGTGCATCGTCCTCACATGTTATTATATAATTAATGTACCCATGCAAAATATTGTACCTAAACATTTTAAAAGAGTAACGGTGGAGTTTCTTGCCCGTTCTTCTCCATACGAAAACTACCTTTTGGAATGGGCGACTAGAATCAATTCTATTTTAAGATAATTTTTGACGTTCAAAAGTGCCTTTTATGTGCCTATTTGAAATAAATGCTTTGACTTTGACTTTGACTTTATAAACAAAACATATGAGCCCTTACTTGAGGGGTTTACTAGTAGCCTGAAGGGTTCCAATTCCTGGCTTCGTCATCAGATCACCTCCAATATACCAAATTATAGTTTTTTCAACAGAACTACATATTCATACTAAGTTTAATTTCGATACGACAATTTAGGAGTAGGTTAAAATCAACTTCTGAAATTTTTTTACGTCAGTTAAGTGAATAGTTAGTTACAAGTGAAGCTAATGAAAGCATATTTTAAATTAAAAGTGATCGTGGAAGCGGATCCATTAAAAAATTACGTCAGAGTTAGCGGTAAGCTTCGGTGTAAGTGATAAAACAATTTGAATTCACTTGAAACAAATTGGAGAAGTAAAAAAGCCTGAAAAATTGGTCCCGTATCGATTAAGTGAAGCACACCAACAATCACGCGTCGAGTGCTGCGTTACATTACTCAACCGTCACAATGACGAGGCGATTTTGAATCGTATCATTATTTGTTATCGCCCTCAAAGATTTTGAATCGTATCCTTATTGATTCTCGCTCCCACAATTTCTTCAGCAATGGTATCAATCAACTACCAATAACATGGCGAAAGTAAATACTAGATAACAGAACATACTTTGATTGATTAAATATATAATTTAATTTTTTTATAATTTTGTTTTTTCTATATAAAACGCCAATTTCATATGAAATGACTTAATATTAATGACTCGCCTAAGTTCACAGAATATATTATTCATTTACAATTTTTTTTTCATATTAGGTACTCATTTTCATGGGTACTACACTCCCTTAAAGTATGTCCGTCGTTTGGGACACACTATATAAAAACAATCAGAACTATTATAAACGGGTCGCGAGCGTAGCGTATAGACTCGCATTCCTTCGTCCACTGTCGGTTAGCGCGGGAGCGCGGGCGAGGGTGTATGCTCCCCGTTGCCGCGCATAAAGGTACGTACACACATTCGATAAAGGCAGTGTTACAATAGTTAAATATTAATAATTTAGAAATAAAACTAATATTATGCACCTGATGTTGTTGGAAAATGATCCATTTTAATTAAGCAAAGTTACTAAAAGTGAATCTTTGTGCGTATTTCTGTTACAATGCTAAATGGTCTTAAATTACAATTTGATGTTAAAACAATACCTTGGTATACTGTCGCGAAAGTGTGTCAATATTTTGATAGGTATATGTAGAAGCAAAATAGTTTGAATTCAAACTTAAAAAGAAATTAGGTCCGTTAAAGATGCTCTAGCATACTAACTTTATGTATTTTGTAGTTATTATCAGCTATTCCTTCATCATCATCATAATCATCAGCCTATAATATTCCCACTGCTGGGACACAGGCCTCCTCTCTGTGAGAGGGAGTGGGCCGTAATCTACCACGCGGGCCCAGTGCGGGTTGGTAGATGTCACATGTCTTTGAATTTTTGGTTCTAGGACATGCCGGCCATGCGTTTTTGAGAGCAGTGGTGATGAAATAATTTACACAAAGTAAAGCGCCTGTCTGGGTTCGAACCTACGACCTACAACTCGTAAGTCGCGGCCGATACCACTGGGCCACCACTGCTCTCCTATTCCTTCATTTGATTGAAAAATTTGTGTGCTCAACAACGTATATAACGCAGTGAATGTTGTTGAACTGTAAAAATGAGAGTCATTCCCACTGTTAGTGTGTTAAGAAATTCCTCCGCCGCTCAAAAAATGAAACTCCGCCGCACAAATTAATATTTACATAGAAATACTAAAAAAGCCACTTTCCAAACCTCATAAAAAGCTTATACGGACTTTACGATAAAATAAGGCAATTCAAGTTCATAGAAAACCAATGACATCGACATTGCCCCAGGATTGGCACGTTAAGGTAACAATGGTCGGGCAATAAGTATAGCCCGGAGAACAGATAAACGCCTATGGATGGCGAAGCCTGTGTTGTCAATACAAACTGGGTCATTGATGGCAAGCGCTCGAGTCGTACTTTATGGGAAGCTACGAGGTTTCCCCATGTCCGGTAGTAGGTGTAAAATAGGTGATTTCTTCACTATGATTAGCATTTTGTTCCGGTCCTATATCCTTGAATTAAGCCAGTAAAACCATAATATCTATGAAAGGTGGCGGTGCCGGCAATGGTCTTTTGAGCGTTTACTCCAAAAATGGATGGTTACTCCTGATTTATCTACCTTAGCATTGATTTGAGAGTCTTAGATTTAACCTAGTTACCCGTAGATATAGAAATAATAATATAGTATAAAATATATATGTATAGTATAAATGAAAAATTATTTTATTTCTGTAAGTAGGTTTGTACAAACACATTTTCACGCCAATCATACGAGTATTTTAAAAACTAGACGAGGTCGGCGTTTCCTAACAGAGAAAAAAACAAAACATAACACAAAGTCCAGATATAATCTTGGTCAGATCATGTGAAGACCGTGTAGATTAGTGTCTGAATTGGTCTTTTGAGGAAAAAATACCACACAGATTGAGTGGACCTGTCTAGTCAGTGCACGCATGTGTAACTAATTATGCATTATGCAGCTCAACTCAGAACTTAAGGAGCTCAATGATTCAACGAACAATACCAAAGAAAAGACATTTAGTTAGGCCGCATAAATTACTCAAAACCATGATAATAACATATAGTACTTACGTTTTGTACGCGTATCGCCTTGGGTCAAACCCGATAATAAACTGCGGGCACGGCTGGTAGGCTGTGGTTGACGCTGGAGTCTCGTCCCAGCAGGAGAACCCGTCGAACGTTCGCTGACACCAGACGTCATCATCTGTTCAAGCAAACATTATTTATGTAAAAGGAAAAGCACGAAACAATGTCTGCTATCTGAGTTTTCCTTTATGATTGTGATGGTTGAAGCATATAAGATAAAAAGGGATGAATACAAATTTGAATAAGACGAAGGTCATGTTGTTTAAAATAGAAGAGGATATGTTGGTGTGGGTGATGTGAATAATAAATAATAAGAGTGTGGAACAAGTAAACGAGTTGGTATATTAAGGCGGAAGATGTGTAAAGGATAGTAAATGCGGCAAATAAAGTTAATGGTGCTACACATGCTTGTGACCAACCATTTGATGACCAAAAAGCTCGACTGGATGTTTACTGTATGCTGGTGCCTACGCTTATGTATGGAAGTGAATGTTGACTGTGGCAAAAGAAGCATTAAAGTAGGATAAATGCTGTGGAAATGCATTCCTTGTGAAGCGAATGATACGAACGATAGGCTGAGGAATGATGTCAAAAGGCAACAGTGCGGTCTTAAAGAAAATGTAGTGACAACAATTGAAAAGAGTATGTTCAGATGGTTTAGCAATGAGAGAATTAATGAAAGGCGACTAACAAAAGGTTACAAGGCAGATGCGGCGGCTAGGCAGATGAGAGTGGATACGCCGGGAGGGGGACGCCCTAGAAGGACATATGTAGTGACTTTATTGGTGATGTTCTTCAGAAAGGTCACTATATGTCACTATGTCAGGTGCGTAGTACTCGCAACCGACGTGCATGTATGAGCAGATTTATGAACTTAAACGAGGCAAAAGGAGTGTGAATTAATGGAAAAATAACTTTAATCCCAATATTATAAAGCTCAGTTTACGCTACAGCTTAAAACATTTTTATAAGTTTTTCAATGGGTAGTGTTAGTCACTCTGAAATCAACTTAATTTCCATTGAAATAAAGTTGATATTTGTTTTCACATGAAATAAAATCAATTGCAAACAAATTTGAATAGACCTTAGTATGGCTGCTATCTGAGTTTTTCTAGTCAACATTAAAATATCAAGATCTTTTCCGCACAAAGGAAATCTTTAAGCTGTTCCGTATCGCCTTGAAAACATTATCATAAACATGACTTGCATTTTCAGTTAATTAACATTTAACTTCTTCAGTTAGTTTGCACTTTAATTAAGTATCATATATCTGCCTGCATTCACCAACTTCGCAAACATTGTTAAGTAAGGCACGGACAAGACACATACGTAAATCGCGTCATATATGGCCTGTCTTTTTATTATTCTTATGAACGTAAACAAAATTGATAGCATACTCCGTACTTGTACGGCGTTAAATCAATAAAGAATTTCAGAAAATGACAAAATAAATAAAGTAATGGCGGACAAAAATAATATGGTCTTTGTAATCTTTTGGCGCGTGTTTGTGCATAACTTTGCGCAGACCCGACCGGGTAAAGATAAGCAGCGTGAATTAAACGGAAATTTTATAAGGGATTGGTCAAGTTGATGATCAGAATGTGTCAATTATGTGTTTAGAATGAGACCAGTGGATATATTCTGTAAAAAATCTCACCCTGAAAATTAAGATGAAGTAAGCTGTCTATAGTGTCAATCCTTATCACCAAAAGGGCAATTCTCGTAATTTTAAGAACGTTCTCAGTCTGACATCAGGCCCAATCCGTCAAAAACACCTTTAATTTCCATACTGGCAAGTTTTTTGACATTGATTGTCGCTGAGACGACATTGCGGCTAGATTTTGAACGTTTTTAATTACGGGAATTGGTGAAGTTTTTTACAGAATGGACCGGAGTGTCTTCGAGAAAAATGACACAGAGGTAAAGGTTATAGTTTTAGTCACTTACCATTATAATTCTCATTGAGGATGGTGCTGTGAGTGATGTTGTCCTCGTAGCACTTTTTTCGTAAGTTTGCAAACCACTGGTATTTAGGATCATTCCGGTAATCTACAGCGCGAGTAGCATTAACCATGATTTTTAATTGATATGACCCGCGTCCATGTTAAAATTTTATAATATTTGCTCGCCTATGAAAGATGTCTTTCAATGTAGACACATATTGTTCTCATCAGCGGCGGCATCTGAAACCAAAGATAAAGTTAAATCGTTTATCTCAGTTCACAGCCTTTACACTGATCGCTATTGATATATGTAAGATAAAATCTTTGTCTCTAGGGTTCTCTGGTGAAATAGGAAAGTCCAAAAGCGGACGTAAAAAAATATTGCGGCTGTATTTTATCGCGCACTGGATTATGAATTCTAGGTGTTGGGCCGAGCATTGAGAAACCAACAGAGCGCGTACCAGCGCATCGAAAATACACACTGTTGGATTTTCAACTCTCGGCGCTAAACAGTGCGTTGAAAATCCAGTGCGCGAAAAAAATTCGCCGCGAGAACAACGCGCCCGTGCGAACCTGCACCCTAATTGCGTAACACACTATCAATCGGAATCAGAATCATTTTGAAGCAAATTTCTAATCCATGGCTTCACAAGTTCGAAAAATTTGTCTGCTCAACACGTAAATAACGCAATGAATATTGTTGAACTGTCAAAATGAAACCCATTCCGATTGATAATGTGTTACGCAATTGCCCCGCTGGGCTTAGAATTACGTTACGTACGGCAGGCCGTTTAGTCAAAAAAAAATATCTGTCTGTATGTCTGTCCGAAACGTCGTAATTGTGTCTTAGAAAAATATAGGTAATTAAGTACAAAATTTGTCGTTATTTGTTTCTTTCTAAATGTTTATTTATATTTTCACACTACGGAACCGTACATGCGTCTGCGCACACCCTTATCAGGTCTTTATCTCCAAACAACACGAGTACCAAGATAAAATATCTAATTTTAATGGCATTGTTTTAGACATATTATTTTGGAACATAACAATGCTAATTAACTTTAAATACAAGACGATATTGCGAACATATCTATGACCATATCTATTTTCCATACCTATTTATATGTATAATTATAAATAAATGAAAAGTCCTGACTGACTCATCAACGCCCAGCTCAAACCCTTGGACCTAGAAAGCTGAAATTTTGCACAGAGGTTCCCTTTATAATGTAGACAAGGAATAAGGAAGATTTTTCGATATTCAACCCATAAGGGAGTTAAATAGGGGATGAAAGTTTGTATGGAAAATCTTATTTATTGAGTTAATAACCTTGAAACTTGGCACGAATACCTAAGTAAATTATGCAGTTTGGCATTTTTTATTTTTCTAAACTACCCTAGAGGGCGATTGGGAGGTGTCAGTTTGTATGAGAGAATTAAAAAAAAAAGGTTGTCTGATTAACTCGAAACTCAGTATTTAAGTTTTTCGAAAATCTACCCCTAACGGGGTGAAAAGGGGTAGTTAATTTTACAGGGGAGGATTTTACTGCGTGGCTTGATTAACTCGAAAATTGGTATAAATAATCTTTGAGTCAAGTAATGAACTCATCTCAAACGATTTTACGAAATTCCACCCCTGTGGGGGTGAAAAGCGGGGATACAGTTTATTTAAAAAATCTGATCGCTTAGATCTATAAACTTAAAAATTGGCCCGAATACTTATTTATCTAAATAAATGATAAAGAAGCCGCAGGCGAGTGTTGCAAAATTGAAGAAGACAATAAGTAGCTAATTTCCGGCACGAAACTTTTTAAAAGTTTTTTTTTTTTAATTTTCAGCCTGTGTTATTCGACTTCGGTAGGTACTTCATACTGCCAAGTCATAAAAACGTTTATTTGCGTTTTTAAATAATAAATGACAACCTTTTTAAGTATCTAGTTTTATTAAATTAACGATAGAAAACACGGAAGTGATATAAATTAAAGTACTTAAATTAAATAAAATAACGACTTTAATATGCGACGTTTTAATGTGCGTGTGGCTGTTGGGCCTGATTATCTTAGTGTTAGAAAAAAAAATCACTTTATACACTAGAGCATAAAAAGTGATTTTATGTCGCCTACGCACACCATAAAGACGAACTTTTAGAACATGAGTAATGAAAAAGTTTTTAAAGGTTTTTATTGCATAAAATAAACATTTAGTAGTCTGTTTTCGCGTATAACAGAATCGCAGCGATTCGGCTACTCATTATGAGTTCATCCAAATTACGTTGCGAAGTGGCCGCCCACATCTGCAGTAACAGGCGAAACAGATTTTCTGGTTTCTGTTTAAAGCATATCCTATGCGTGCTCAATGGGATTCAAGACTGGCATAGTAGAACGTTGATATTAGCTGCGATAAGTGATGTGTTTGCAACGACTCTGGCCGTGTGTGGACGTGCATTATCATTTATAAGCAGAAATGAAGCACCCAATTGGGTCCGCAAAGTAATAACAACGTCTGATAGAATCGTTTCAGCGTAAATCTGTTCATTGAGATTGCCTCTACGGGGCAATTGCGTAACACATTTTCATTTTGACAGTTCAACAACATTCATTGTGTTATTATTAAGTACTTACGTATTGAGCAGACAAATTCGAACTTATGAAGCAATGGATTAGCAATTTGCTTCAAAATGATTCAGATTCCGATTGACAGTGTGTTACGCAATTAGGTTGCTGATCCAAATTAGTTCGGTTCTTCTGCCGATTAAAATATCCACCCATATCTGGCCTCAAAGCGAGATTCGTCAGAAAAAATCACAAAACGCCACTCTTTTTCTGCCCAATTTCTGTGTTCACCACCACGAACACATTGTGAACGGGCTCCACGAAGTCAGCGGGCGCGAGGCGGTGGCAATGCATAGATTTATAATATGGAACCGCGCGTCTGCATTGACGTACTTAGTGTTGTGCATTTTATTTTTTGATTTTTAACGAGCGACGTTTCAAAATTTTGTATCAAAAAGATGTTGTCGTCGCTGTTTAGACATTTCGTTCGCGAACAAAGACACTACTCATAACACAACACTACGCCGCGCGCCGCTCTAGCGCCGCGCGATCTGCCCGCTGGCTTCGAGACCAGTGGGGTAATTGCGAAACACACTAACAGTAGGAATGGCTTTCATTTTAACAGTTGAACAACATTCATTGCGTTATTTACATTGTTGAGCAGACATATTTTTCGAACATATAAAGCAATGGATTAGTAATATACTTTAAAATCATTCAGATTGTGATTGATAGTGTGTTGCGCAATTAGGGAGCGGGGTCTGCATTGCCGCTCCGTTCCCCGTGCCGCCGCCGCCCCCACCCCGCAATCGCTAACTGCGAGACCGAGGCCTTAGTGGGATACTTCAAGCGAGTGATTCATCCCAGAGGCACGAGTTATGGCGAACTAAGGTTAATTATAAATACAACACGTTAGACACATAATGATAGTTTTATTGCCCAGGTGTTGGTTTTATGGTAGGTAGATATATTTTAAAACGAATCGAAAGCACGGACAGTTATTATTTATAAGCAAAATGGCGTGAAACTGAGGTAATAAGGTTTAAATTGATGTGGATTCGGATATCAATTTCGCGGTTTCACCCGCATAAGTTTCGACCCCGTGGAAATATCGGGATAATAAGTATCCTATGTGTTAATCCTGGTTATAAATTATCCGTGTGCCAAATTTCATCCAAATCCGTTTAGCCGTTTGTGCGTGAAGAAGTAGCAAAGATACAAACACACTCAAACTTTCGCCTTTATAATATTAGTGTGACTACCGGGAAAAACAGTATCCTATGTTACTCCTTCTAATATCATATTATCTGCCAGTAAAAGTCCCGTCAAGATCGGTTCAGCTGTTTCGGAGATTAGCCGAAACGAGCACACAAACAGACACTTCAATTTTATTTATTTGTATATAATATATATATAACGGCACACGGCCATCATCAGTCAATTCTGGGTTCATTGCAGCTGCCGAGCTATCGTGGGTAGGCGGGCGAGGAGAATTAAAACCACGTGTTGAAGATGCACGATGCGCGATTATTATTTTAACTAAATATTAACAGAATAATACTCTTTCTAATTAACTGGAATACGGCGACACTCCACCGAACACGTTTTGCTTGAGCGCGATGCAAATGGATCTCTGCCTCGTCTGACCGCCGCCAACAAAAGAGCCCGGGGTTGCGTCAGAGTGAAGAAACGTCAACCTGCGCTTGTCATTCTTGACGTCTCTTGACACTCTCAAAAGATCGAAGCGCCGTCATATATATTTTTTTCTTTATTTGTATAAGTAGATCAAAGAAATTTTATTTGCACCGTGGGATCAATACTGCACAAAATTTTACCACACTTACTGTGGGCAGGTCTTGCTCACGCGAAAACTTTGAAAGTTAGTGTTTGAAAATGTACTGAAACGTTTTCGGCAATCACAGCATTTCTTGCAAGAATTGACAGCGAGTATATATCCTTTCTAAACAACCTATTAAATTACCTACACAATTTAAATAAAGTTTTACACACAATTTCTTGAAATGATATGCTACTTAGTGTTATTCCCCGGTAGCGGTGAAAGATGTTAGGATATCTTTGGACGGGGGAAGACAAACTGAGGTACTTTTGAAACACCGCGCTCCAGTGACTTGGGTATCAATTCCTTTCAAATAGTCTACTATCATTTTCTTCAGGAATGTTGGGTTATTTGAAAATGCTGAATCTTATCTTGAATGGTACACATACATTAGCATAAATATGAAAAATTTCTCGTGAAATAAAAATTGCAACTTGATTGTAACTGTAAAAGCCTTATTTCACAATAGTATGGTTTCGATAATCTATCTATAGTAATAATAAAGCTGAAGAGATCATTTTTTGTTTTTTTGCTTGATCGCGCTAATTTCTGGACTACCAGTCGGATTAAAAAAATCTTTTTGCATTTGATAGCCAAATTCTTGACGAAGGGATTATTTAACATCACGCTAGGGCCCTAAGGAGCCGAGCAAAAAGAAAAAAAGAAAAAAAGTTACAAAGAACGCTAAACGAAAACGAAATTATAATAATCGCGTGCAGCAGGCGACGCGATAACGGAGTGGGTCGGGAGAGCAAGATAATAATATTATTATTTCACGCGGACCAAGTTCCGGGCAAAAGCTAGTATGATATACAGGGTGTTACGGAAAGGGTATATCAATACAAACGGGTTGAAGAGTGTATCTGGTCTAGAATCTCTGTACAAAATTTCAGCTCATAAGCAGTAACTTTGAAAATGCTTAATATTTTTTTTTTTGATAGTTTATTAAATGGAAATCATAACGTGTGCAGCGCCGTGATGTCGAAATAAAAAAATATTAAGCATTTTCAAAGTTAATGCTTTTGAGCTGAAATTTTGTACAGAGATTCTAGTCCAGATACACTCTTCAACCCTTTTGTATTGATATACCCTTTCCGTAACACCCTGTATGTTCTATACACCGTCGAATATCTATGAATACTTTAGGTGAAATCGATTTTGAATCTTGCGTATGTGTAAGCTCGTTGTATTTGTGCTCGTAACTGTACTTACATAATATAAATACTTTAGTAGGCACTATGACAGTTTAAGTCCAACGATACTTGCTACGTCCTACGAATGAAACACAATTGTGAAACACATAGAGTGATATTTGAGGTAAAAAAAGACGGGTTGCACTCCGGGAGTGCCGGCAGAAGTGAAAACTTGAATATTAACGTTGAAATAAATCAATTATTAATTGAATTAATATAACTAAGTTTTTTTCACTATTTCTGCGTCACTTTTTTCATTAATTAATTTATTTATTTATTTATTTATTAATCACAAAATCCACAGCTCTTTGAAATTTTCACTTAAGATATTTATGCTAGTCTTACAGCCAATTACGGATTTACAATTTAATAATTATACATACATGCAACAGAAACAGAAATACGGAATGACGTGAACTGCTAGTACCATCTGAGCATTGCTAAGTGTACGGTGTGAGTGAGTGTGTAGGAGTGTGCATGTGGAGTTGCGAATGGGTGTGTGAATATGTTATAGTGGTATGTGGTGATTGTTTGTGTACCTTCTATACCTACAATTCAATTTAGTTTAGGTTTGTTTGTCAATTCATCACATACTGATCGATGCACTTTGTTCAATTTCCATTTTTTGAAACACTTTATATACACGAATTTTACGAATACATAGCAGTGTGGCTACTACACAGACGGTCGAGCCATCAGCTGTCCATCCATCCATCCATCCACGTCCACGTCCACGTCCACGTCCGCGTCCGCGTCCGCGTCCGCGTCCACCTTCACCGTCACCGTCACCGTCACCGTCACCGTGACCGTCACCGTCACCGTCACACCGTTCGTATCCATCCATCCATTATCGTGTCTCACTTGGTTCACTTCGCACTTCGGTTGGCGCCGCCGTAGAAAGAGAGGGGGGGGGGGATCTCTCCTGACGGTCACGTGTCCTGACGCGATGCCCTGACGCGAGTTTAACGTTTTTTACCCATTACAAAAAGTGTGCAACGCCGCTAAAGAAGTTTTCACTTCAAAAATCATAAGAAAACGGGGCTGTCAGCCATTGAGGCTGACTTCTTTTCACCTGTATTCGAATTACGGACTGTAATTTCTTTCACAGTTACAGTAGTCTGATTTTGCATCATTGTCCAAATCACTGTGATCTTTATTCTCGTTGTAATAAGGTTGCTCTTGGGTTGCTATTTGGGTTGCAGTCAGGGGTAAGTTTTCTGTCAAAGGGCGTCTGTCTTAAAAAATTATTTTTAATAAATCATTAGAATACACGTGTATTCTAATGATTTATTAAAAAGGGTTTTACGACCACGTGGTTGGAATGGAAAACTTCTAGAGTAGGTACTTATTTCAAAGGTTCTCTCGTATCTCGAACTTTTAGCAATAAGGTCATGTCGAGGTATATAAAAGTACAGAGTGGAAGCGAATCAACGTGAGACCTGTTACGGTGGATTCAGCACATGATTCTGAAACCCTCCTGTGACGACATTTTTTATCGACAATTTAAAAAAAATACCTGTTCCATACATTTTGACCGCGGTAGGTATTGCACTTTTCTATGAAACAGCAGTTTTTTTTTTATAACCTCAGAATCATAAATGCTGACTTCATGGTTACATTTTACGCGTCGACGTCCCTGCCACCTGTAGCAGCCAGTGTAGAAGGGGGCCACACTGCTAATGGGGATGATTGTCCCATTGCGCCAGACGTGCATTTACGTCTTGTATCGCTACTCATGGGGGCTATTTCATGAAATTATTTTTATGATTTACTTACTGTAAAGCAATAGATGGCGCTCGAGAACCATAATGAAGTTGACAAGTGCGAAGATAGCAACGCGCGAGTGGCGCGCCTAGCTGGCCATATTGCACCGAGGCTTACGTTCTCTTTTCTCACGGGCACCGACATTTTGTTGTATTACATAAGTGTATTTTTAATTACGAAAATTTTCGCAGCCGCCATCTTGGATTTTCATTTTGACCTCACTATTGGCTTCAGCACCCTCAAAAACCATGAAAAGACACCCATGATGAAACATTTGAAAATTTTTGCAGCCGCTCTTGGATTTTCATTTTTAACTCGCTATCGGCGATCTCAATATCCATTCCTTTCTTTATTCGCGGCCAAATATCGAACGAATTACAAATTACGATTCTAATATTCATACTCGGTTGGTTATTTGAGTAGACATGCCTACTTTAGGGTGATACATTACGAAGGTCGAACGTCATGGTATTACGCGAGACGTACGTATTTTTATTTCGTCGTATTAACTTGAACGAGTAAAGACAAATGACAATATGCGAATAGTACGGGAGCCGAGTAGGCCGTCTGGCGATTGCATACTGCCGCGCGTGTTTGTTTGAAGATTTTGTTTTTTGTTAGGTATGATAATTAAGTGAGTTTCTTAACTGTCGGGCACACACTCTAAAATGTAATTGATAGGCTTATGGTGATTTATCGAGGTAGGCACTGCGTCGAGGAACAATGGACGTCACTTTTGCACTCCGCCAATTGTGCGAGAAGTACCTACAGACGTGTACACAAGAACTTGCATAATATGGTGTTCATTGATCTGGAGAAAGCGTATGTTAGGGTACCTCGGGATGTGCTGTGGTGGGCCTTGAAAGAGAAAGGTTTGCCCAGGAAGTACGTAGAGTTAATTCGTGCTATGTACAGTCAATCTCGTACCTACGTCCGGTCGGCTGCTGGTAATACCTCTTCCTTTTGATTATGGACGCTCTTACGTTGGACATCCAGGAGGAGGCACCCTGGTGCATGTTGTTTGTCGATGACATTGTCCTTGTCGGTGAAGATTGACCTGAGATCCACAGCAATTGGAGAAATGGCAACAGAAGCTGACGAATGTTGGCTTGAAAATCAGCAGAACCAAAACCGAATATATGTTCTGCGATTTCGGTGGTCTCTCCTGCGACTTCTGGAGCGATAGCGCTTGATGGCGCCCTTCTCCCAGTCTGCTCCGCGACAGTCGCAGTATCTCCGTTCACTCGTGCAAAGCGATGGCAAAGTAGATCGAACGGCTTAGCACAGAATTAACACTGAATGAATGAAACGGCGGCAGGTTTCGGGAACAATCTGCGACTGCCGCATTCCCCTTAAACTTAAGGGGAAGATAATATATATAAAACCATGATTAGACCTGCTGTCTTGTATGGATCAAAATGTTGGGCCACAAAAGGGATGAATGAAAGGCAATTGCATGCAGCTGAGATGAGAATGCTAAGAGGGATGTGTGGTGTAACACAAATGGATAGAATAAGAAATGAGTACATAAGAGGAAGTTTGAAAGTGGCACCGGTAACTGAAACATTTTGTGGAAATCGGTTGTCATGGTAAGGGCATATGTTACGGAGAAATGAGGAAAATGTCGTGAGGAGAGTTTTGAGTATGGATGTCGATTGCTATAAGAGTAGGGGAAGACCAAAGAAACGATGGATGGAATGTGTGAATGATGATATGGTTAGAAAGGGGGTGTATACTGGAATTACGACTAATAGAGATGTATGGAAGAAAAAGACATGTTGCGCCGACCCCAAATAAATTGGGATGAGGGCAGGAGAATGACTGGGAAGTAATCTGCTGAATTAACCAGTATCTGTGTCTCAGGCTAGGTGGAGCGACGTTTTTCGGTAGTCGAGGATCGTCCTATGTCCAGCAGTGGTGATGTAGGTATATTATACGTTTCAAATCGAATATCAATAGCCACTATAAAAGCAATTAAATCTGTTGGAAAATTGCACCTATGTAAATTATAACGCGTAATACTGCACAATAATGCTACTTTTGATTAAAAATAGTTTATTACGGATGTAATGCTGGAATTCTGTGGGTTGCCCATTAGACATGACTGTAACTTATGGCACCCGTCTGAGTCAAGGTGGGTGGCGCAATTTCACTTTAATTCTAAAATAAACATTCATTTAAGAGAAGTGCGGCCTCCTATAATGATTTATTTATAGACAGTGCATAATCCGCCTATAATGTTCCCACTGCTGGGACACAGGCCTCCTCTCTGTAGGAGGGAGTGGGCTATAATCTACCACGCCGACCCAGTGCGGGAACTTTTGGTTCTAGGATATTTCGGTTTCGACACAATGTTTTCCTTCACCGTTTTGAGAGCTGTGGTGACGAAATAAACTACACAACGTAAAGCGCCGAACCCACGACCTATACAACTCGTGAGTCGGGGCCGCTACCGTTGGGACGCCACTGCTCATTTAGACGGTGGCATAGTGGATATTATCAAACGATGGAAGTTGCTGGTAATGAATCAATTAACTAAATTGAATGTTCTTAATCATCGCGATCGCCGTCGGCGCCAGGGGGGCTGGTACCCGTGTAATCTTATAGTCATCTCACAGGGGTGACACAAATTCTCGTCACCTGTCTATGACATACGGAAGCAAAATAAGAGAGCATCTGTCTGTGTATGAACCATAAATCTTTGACAAGGCCACTGCGTCAAAGTATATTTTTGTTCACATTGATTCCTACTAAAGTTTCTCCTTCAATTTATAAGCCAATAAATATGACAAATTGCGGGGTGTTTCGCATTAAATTATGCGTAACATAAGTGGAAGAAAACCTGGCATAATATAAATTTATATGCCGACAGCTGCTATCTCGCAAACTGTAAAAGAGATGAAAATAGATCAGTTTACTGATACGATAAAGTAGAGTGAGATAACTTGTAAAGTATAAATTATTTGTGTGTTAAACTCTCAACGCGGCGTTTTAAGAATAGGTGTTGAATTTGTGTCATTGTCAAAATTACGGGAATACGGGTTACAACACTTACAACGTCATTATCTTCAGGCTCAACGCGGTATGACGGATTTTAATTTAATTGACACGAAAATCAAGCGAATTGCAAGTATTCATTGTCAACGCCGACAGAGACACTCTCTAACCTAAAGGCCAATTCTCGTAATTAAAAATAAAATAAAAATTAGGGGTATTTTTGACAGAATGAGACTGATAACACTGTGTGTAATAAGACTGTGAACGTTCTTAAAATAACGAGAATTGCCCTTCAGATCTTAGTCTCAATCTGTCAAAAATACCTCTAATTTTCCCACATTTTTTAGATTGATTGTCGCTGAAATGAGATTGAGACTAGATTTCGAACGTTTTTAATTCGAGAATTGGCCTTCAGACTGTGAACGTTCTTAAAATTACGAAAATTACCCCTCAGATAAAATATTTGAAAAGGTATATGATTTTATTCATGACTCTACAGACGTTGTCTTGTCTTGATAAGTCTCGAGTTTATACAAAAATAGAATATATATAGAATAGAAAAAAGGACCTTTAGTTTTACCCGTATTTGTAAATTTCCTGGGAGTCTTTTTAAATTTTTCTTTCCACGTAGACATTGATCGCACAAAATTGCCAAATCGGTCCAGCCGTTCTCAAGTGACGCGCTTACCAACGAACAGCCATTCATTTTTAGTTATAGATTAGTGTACCTACCTACATAAATAAGGTACCTACTCGCAAAAATGTACTTACATAAAAATGTGTCTAGGTTTTGGGTAAACTTAACAAGGGTGCGACACGATATTGCTATAAGAAGACAGATCGTGTTCGAGATGCATAAATAACGACAAATACAGAAAGTCTTGTCTTATTCATACCTTTATCTACATATTTATGTGTCGGGGTGTGAATCCGCGTGTCACTACTACATAATTTGCGAAATAAAAACAAATGAGTTCGGTTTTGCTTGGAGTGTGGTGTGCGGTCGCATGAAAGATTCAAAGTGATGTTCAGAATATAATTATGAAATACCAAGCTTCACCAGAATACAGATGCCTATATAATTTGGTTTTCATTATTACGTTAGGTACAAATTACGTTACCCGCTATAATATAATTGTGGGTTTTCTGCGCTCAAAATGCTGCGGCCGGAGACGAAGCAGAAAGAAGGCGGCAAGACACAAATGAGTGCGTTAGACGACTTCAATGTTTGCCGTGACTTTCTTGATTAACGGTGTAGATATGGCTAGCGATAAACATATTATACTATCTATGTAGCGTAACGAAGACCTCCAACAATAATGTATCTTTTTAACACAGATCTACCATTTTCTGTGAAAGCATTTATGCCCTGGGCACATATGAATTCGATTCTCTGGTCTGGCAAAGTACAATTGAGTTTTTCGATTACTTATTTCTCCGTAAAAGCCCGGAGACTGGGTTTGTGTGCAGTTGATAGTACCTAAGTACCTTATCAGGTTTTCGACCGCCCCTTTTGACACTGACAACAATGTGGGTACTGTAGAGGCCGGCTCTAAAGCGAGGCTGGCTGGAAAGCCACACCTCTACAAGACTGGCTGGTTATATTTTAAAGTATGTTCCATTCGATATTTCAAGCAAGTGTCAAATATTCTGCTAGTGTTTTTTATATATATTTAGTTTAAAACTTGCTATTGTAAGAGGTGGTTCTTATGCAATAAATGCTGTAAAAAGCTTAGAGTGTCTTAATTATTGGTCGTCAGCGCCTCTGCAGCTACGACCCCGGTAGCACAGCTACTATAGATGGTGGAGGCGCCAGTTTCGGACGTTTTTTTCTTTGGATGGCGTGTGTAGAGCCGAATAATACTACACAAGTTTCACGTACCTCAAAATTTGCTGCCTAATAAACTTTATTTTCAGCCCAATACATACGCTCAAGCATTATTAAAATTGCGTGGTGAGATCGACGCCGGAGTACCTACAGCTAAGTGGTCTTAAAAGGAAAAAAACTGCACCATGTCGGATGCCGTATTTTTCTCGGGCACCGGTGCCAACTGTTTCGAAGAATTTCTTCGACAATTTAAACTTATCGCCGCTATCAACCAATGGCCGGAGAGCAGTTTAGCGCTCATTTTAGGCGCGTATTTGCAGGGGCCCGCGCTCGCATATTTTAAAATAATTTATAAAGAAAATTTAGATTTTAAAACAATCTGTGACCTTGTAAGAGCGGAATTTCCGTCGAGCGCAGATTACGTGGAAAAATTTTATAATGCGAGACAGGGAGCTAATGAAGATATATCGGTGTTCTACTATAATTTGGTAGCCCTCGCGCTTAAGGCGAATATTACCGACGATAAAATTTTTATCAAAATTTTTTTAAAAGGGGTGACTCCAGATTACAAACTAAAACTGGGGACGAGATTATATACATCCAGAGCGGAACTGAGGGCTACCCTGGAGCAAATTAAAGAGATTTTCGAGGATTCTCGCCGTGATGAACATAACCTTCCAATAGTGGCTCCGAAGGGTGTGTTAACTAAAGTGAGGTTTGATCATCCTCTATCGATAGAGAGTCAGAGGTCCCCGAGGGCTTCTAGACCCACAAGCCCCGCGCCGCCACATTCTGCGACAACCCCTCCACATTCAGCAGGAGAGCGCAGAGAAGAGGAATCTTTTCATACCCCTAGATATAATTTACGGCCGAGATACCCCTTTACGAACAGATATAATCGTTCTCCCATTGCCCCCAGCTCAAGCAACCAGCAACAGCCCAGATACCCAAACGACCGAGGACACAGACGATGAAGGATGACAGGGAGTTACAGGCTGTGTCCGGGAAGGAACAACTCCCACTAAATAACAATACAATGAGTGCTTTCGGTCCTTTTATTAAAGTAAATTTAAATAGCAAAGCCTACACCGCGCTGATAGACACTGGAGCTTCAGTCTCGTGCATATCGGAGCAGCTGTTCGTGGAGCTAAAGCTAGAACATACCACTGACAAGGCAAAACATTTTGTGAGATCAATCTCCGGTTCGTGTTTAAAAGTCGTAGGCGAGACGAAGATCAGCTTCATCATCGATTCGTGTGTATTTGTAAATAGTTTCGTGATTTTAAGAGACATTAACCAAAAATTGATCCTCGGACAGGACTTTTTTTATAAATATAATGCAATCATAGATTTTCGCGATAATTGTTTGTTGTTAAAGGGGCGTATTCGTATAAATTTTTGCAAATACGCCGAGCAAAATGATATGCCGATGTCAAATTCCCTCATATGTCATGATCATAATGACAAAACAATTAAAAATAATATTGTCATAAATGGTCATGAATTACAATTATCCCTTCCCAGAATTATAAGCGTGACTGTTTCATGTTAATTGTTTTGTGTGTTATTCATTTGTTTTTATCAGCTTCGCGTCCGCTATCGCTCCGCTTATGGCAAGTCGCAACCCTCAGCCAATTGCGCAGTAAAAACACCCGCCTAAATGTAGACAGTGGTGTCCTTCATCCCAGTTCGTGTATTATTGTTGACTCAGCATTAAAGTCCGTGACGTATGGCTATGGAAAACATGGAGTATATTGTTTGCAATCATGTGTAACTAGGACTACCAACTTGAAAATGAAGGTTAATTATTACCATTTACATAATCATAATCAGCATATAATGTTCCCTTTGCTTGGGACACCGGCCTCCTCTCGGTGAGAGGGATTAACAATAAATTATATTTTTTCTCGTGAGACCTCTGATGGATTCTTGGCATAATCACCAGGCTTTTTTTGATCGAAAACGCTAGAAATTTCTTGATTTTTTGGAAAGAGAGTAGGGAGACCTTCGCCCAGCTTTGGGACATTAACGGCTAAAAATAATTTGATACCAAAAACATCAATATCCAAGCTGTATTAGTACCTGAGTAGTTTATTAATGTAAGGTAGGTACGTATTCCCTTACGTAAATCCAGGTTGACTGATGGATCACGACTCCATTATAGCCTAAAACAGGCTGATGTTGATTCAATTGAATTTGGCGGCGGTGACATAAATTCTATAATACATTCGTCTCATTTTTGCAGCGGAACCGCGGAATGCTTTCCATTCTTGTTAGTTATTCTACTCTTTGATATTTTTTTAACAATACGTAACTTCATCACCCTCTATTCCCTGGAGTGTAGGCAGCGATGTACAGACGCCAGCACATCAAGCTACCCGAACCTGTCAAATTTCCCCAATCAACTTTGAACCTTACGCTTTAGCGTTAAAGTTGAAAATCCATTAAAGAAATTTGACAGATTGTAGTAGCTTGATGTGCTGGCGTCTGTACCTATAGTACATAACGCCAGTTGTGTTTTTGTTTCTTTTGTGTAATATACAATGTAGAGACAACAATACGATAATAAATGAAAAAAAATACTGGCATAAGAGTATTTTGGAACTATCAAATAAATCCTATCATCGAAACTAAAACGTTATTTTTTCACACAAACTAAATAGGTTCACTCGAGAGCAATGAATAAGGGTCACATAAAGATAACTTAATGAAATAAATTGTGTTTAATAGAAATGTTTATTTTATTTTCGCTAAACTTTCTGAGTGTCCCACGTACAAAGTATTAAATCTCAACAGAAATGTTTTTTTCAAATGATCCATAAATAAAAGTAAGAAAATGTATGTGTCACTTTGTATTATATTCATAAAAAATTACATAAAAAAATAACCAATCTCATCTTATAACAAAAATAGACAAACAATTTTTTTTCTACCACTTTTTGTTGAGTTTTAATACTTTGTACGTGGGACACTCAGAAAGTTTTGCGAAAATAAAATAAACATTTCTATAAGTAGATACATATTTTTTATTAAATCTTTTCAAAGTACTTTCCATTTTTTTTCTACCATTTTTGTTGAGTTTTAATACTTTGTACGTGGGACACTCAGAAAGTTTTGCGAAAATAAAATAAAAATTTCTATAAGTAGATAAATATTTTTTATTAAATCTTTTCAAAGTACTCTCCATTAGCCTCTATACAAAGGTTTCATGCGACTGAACGCGTTGATGCGTTTCGAAACACTTTTTCCAGTTTGCCGCAGACACCTTGTTTACAGCGTGCTCGAACGCTGACAGCGCATCTTCCAGCGATGAAAATTGTATCCCTTTGAGCAGATTTTTATTATCAGAAAGAAAAGGAAGTCACACGGTGCTAGGTCAGGGCTATAAGGGGGGTGGCCCAGGAGTTTGACCGGCGTGCTGTCCAGGAAGTCCCTCGTTTTGAGCGCGGTGTGCGAAGGCATGTTGTAGTGGTGGAGCAGTAGCCCGCGGAGCCGTGTTTGGTCGCTTGTTGCTCACAATAGAGAAAACTTCTGCCAAGCATTTGGTAGCATACCATTCAGCGTTGATGCTTCTTTGGTTCCATAAAGGAATTGACACCAAGTAACCAGTCAAATTGAAAAAGCTCGCGATCAAAATCTTCCCCCCGCTTCTAGATCGCTTAAAAAGTGGTAGGCGTTGATTCGTTTTGAAACACCCAAACCGACGACTGGCGCTTCGTTCTTGGATCGTAGTGATAAATCAAAGACTTATCTCCTGTAATGATTTAGGTAAAGTAAAGCATACATACCTTAAGGGACAAGCTAAAACGAGACACGTCGTAGTGGTGCGGGAAGTTCGCCTCAAAGTGGAAAGAAATTTGCCACACCTGTGGCCAAACATTTTGGAGTCATCATGTATGCTGAAATACTTACCTACCAGCTATCCCATGTAAATTATGCGTAATATTATAGTGATTTAAGATAATATGCGTTTTTTCTACAGATTTCATAAAAATTTCTTAGGCGGCGTTTTGTTCAAGCTTAGGAATATGTACTTTATTAAATAAAACATACTAGCTGCGCCCCGTGGTTTCACCCGCATAAGTCTCGATCCCGTGGGAATATCGGGATAAACAGTATCCTATGTCCTTTCTCGGGACTCAAACTATCTCTATACCCATCTAAATCGGTTCAGCGGTTTAGGCGTGAAAAGGTAACATACAGATAGACGGAGTTACTTTCGAATTTATAATATTAGTATGGATTTATTGAATTTTTATGAGGAAACCGGCATGTCCTAAAACAAAAAATTCGAAGACTTGTGATTATACCAACCCGCACTGGGCCCGCGTGGTGGATTACGGCCCACTCCTTCTCAGCGAGAGTAGGCCTGTGTCCCAGCGGTGGGAACATTATAGGCTAATTACCTATATGCTTATTACGCTATTTATTATATTATCATAGTTTTTATAATTTGCATGGTTTTAAAGTAGGCACTTACCTTGTCTTACTTTAAAACCATACACACGAAACGAATAAAAAGCGTCACATCAAAATGAATAAAAAATAAGTTTAAAAACTAAAACCTGACTACTGAAAAGGATGAAACAAGAAAGTACATTCCCGTGGTCGCATGCTACTATAGCTTATATGTATGTTAGTACAGCGGCATGCGACCACGGGAAGGTACCTACTTTCTTGTTTCATCCTTTTCAGTAGTCGGGTTTTAGTTTTTAAACTTATTTTTTATTTAATTATTTTGGGGCTTATTTCATTAATATTTATATTTTTGAAATGTACTAAGTAAAGCCCTTTCATTTGATACCCCACAAAGCATGACTAAAAAAAATGTTTTTAAATCATGACTTTATGTCCGCTAGAGGGCGCCATATTCAATTTAATGTAACGTCACATAGCCTATAACGCGTCCAACGATACCTCATTTGTCTAATTATGACAAGCAGTTTATAATTATGAGAGAACAGATGAACATACGTACATACCGGTCAAAATCGTAACCCTCCTTTTTGCTTCGACGTAGTCGGGTAAAAATATCTTAACATCATACCATGAAATCAATTTCTCTTTAAACAACTTATACCTAAGTAAGCATCTCTTTCAAGTAAATTTGCTTCGGTGCTTAGTTAACGAAGCGCTTAGCAACCTGTTACATCTCGGGGTGAAGTTTATTATGTACTTAATATATTAACTTGTATACAAAATTTAGGAGTTGGTGTAGGGGCCATTAACTCAACGGCCAATATCCCACTAAAAGTGTAAAAGCTTTAGTTACTCGGTCACGAAAAATGGCTGAACAGATTTAGATGAAAGGCAAACTGATACACTCGAGAGCAATGAACAAGGGTCACATAAAGATACCTGAAAGTCTCGGAAACATAGAATGCTAGCTAATGAAATAAATTGTATGTGACGCTTGTTTGACGCCGGCGGCGCCGAGGCGAAAGGCGATCCGATGCCGATACCTTTCCGATTTGATATGTGTGCTATGGCCTTTAGCGTGTTTCAAACAAACAAAAAAACAAACATACTCTTCAGCGTTGTTATTATAATAGTAAAGATGTTCGTATTCGTAACACCATAACATATCTATCAATACCGCGTATGTGTAACGTATTTATGTACGAGACTACTAGGTATACATATAATTATTATGTAATGTACACGCCCTTTGTCATGGGAATATCATCTTATCGCCCCGTGGATTAAGTGTTAATACTCGGCTCAAGTTTATCGTAAACGGAGATTATGTAACATGACCAAGAGCAATATTAAAGGCACAGTTTCCTATTTTATGGTACTTTAAAGCAAACGTTGAATGTTGAGTTCCATAAGTTGTTTTTTTTCATTATTAAGGCCGACTTAGAGAGCAATGGTGGCACAGTGGTAACGGCCCCGACTTACGAGTTGTAGGTCGTGGGTTCGAACCCAGGCAGGCGCTTTACTTTGTGGTAATAATTTTATCACCACTGCCCTTAAAACGGCGAAGACAAACATCGTGAGGAAACCGACATGTCCTGGAATAAAAAAAAAACCGAGTGTGCTTATGACCACACGACTGAAGTGAAACTTCCAACGTATTTGGCTATGAGAGGAAGAGAGAAAGAAAATATGCGCGCGCACTGCTTTCTCTTGCTTATATCCCCCGCTCAACTCCCGTTCGCCTCGCCCGATCACACTTTTCGTAACGCTTACGTCACGCGTTCGCGAGCTTACTCCCCAAGTCAAGCGTTCGTAAAGAAGTTTCACTTCAAAAATCGACTTCAACTACCAACCTGCACAGGGCCCGCGTGGTACCTAGATTACAGCCTCCTCCTTCCTCTTACAAAGAGGAATCCTGTGTCTCAGCAGAGTAAACATTATAGGCTGATTATGTAAGGCCCGCTTGCAGCACAAGTTGGCAGCATACGCTTGGCGCTAAACTTATTCAAACTTTGTTTTGTTTCTGGAAATCATTTGAAGATATGTAATTTTAAATATTATGTTTAGCGCTATACGCATTTAGGCATTTGTGGTGCAAACGGGCCTACGTGAGTTTGTTTTATGTAAGGGGCGAACTAGCAGGCAACACACAGGATCGTAAAGCTACAGTTTCTTAGAAGAGCGGTGGCTGTACTTAAAGGCCCTAGTGACGGACGGCTATCATGAAAATGGCGCAGGGCGGCGGCGGCAGCGGCGCGGGGAGCGGCGTACGAGCGATGCGCACCAGTCTAGCGGTGCCCACGACCTGCATTGACGTAGTGTTGTGCTATTTATTTTTTGCTTTTTAACGACTGACGTTTCAAAATGTTGTATCAAAAAGATGTTGTCGTCGCTGTTTATACATTTCGTTAGCAAACAAAGACATTAATTTCTCATCATAAAACAACACTACGCCGCTCTAGTGCCGCGCGATCTGCCCGCTGGCTTCGACACCGGGCCGCAACCCGCGCCGCCGCCGCCACCGCCCCGCATACACTGACTTCGAAACCGAGGCCTTAGACTACCGCGTCAAAAGATAGTCGCGTTTCTGTTTCGTTTAGACTTCTCTGGCACATAATGACGCAGTGACTTGACTTTATTGTCATGGAATAGCTATACTTAACTTATATTTGTGCAGCGCAAACATTATTAAATAAATAGCTATTTCAAAGTAGCTATTTAATAATGTCACGCGAAACCAAAGCATAAGAGCTCAACTGTACTAATGATACACAATTACTTTTTCTATTGTTATAAATCAAATTTTGATTTTCCCACAGTTGAGAGGAGCGGTCAAGGGTATTAATTGAAAGGTGAGAAGCATCACGTGTTGCCTTTGAGTTAGCAGAAACTAACCACCAGAACAGAACGACCACGTACAAACACCCTTTCAACCGGATCCCAATTCTGCTAAGAGCTGCTGCACACAAGTCTCTATTGCTACAGTAATAACTTACAAAATTAAATGAAAACATTAATGTGAAAAGCAATATTTTAAACAACATCCTCTTTCTTATTAAGTATTAATTTATCATTTGATTGGTTCCCAAAGAAGCCTAGCTATTTAAAATACTATTCGTAGAACTGAAATAAATGAACTGAGATAAAAGTGTACACGGAGTTTATGATTTTTTAAATTTTCCATCCGCGCATATTGCAGGGAGCCGCAACGCCGGTTAATTTGCTTTGATTTATGTAAAAGTAATCATTTTACAAGCTTCGATTTCACTTAAGGTTTCTCAATAGGATTAAGCACACTGTTGCCTACACATTCACTCTTCTTCTTCACTATACTATAACGGAAACAACTAAAGGCCGGTTATTTCAACGTACGTCAAATAATAACGCTTACGTACACGAGTACGTATAATAACGATATTATTTGACGTACGGCAAGCAAGGCCATAATTTTGTCATTGTAATTTGAAACAACGTTTTTTTTGGTTTGACGATAGTTAGCGCCATTTATGAAGTATACTCATGTGTCAAGTGGACGTGAAACTACCCGCTCTAAGTACATGTACTCGGATCAAATTCTATTTGTGTGCCAAATATCACTCAAATCCGTTTAGCTATTAAAGCGCGATGGAGTAACAAACATACAAACTTACAATCACAAACATCCAATAAACAAATCATTTTAGCCTTCAACGTGGTAGGTATACTGCTGGATCCTATAAGAATAAGTAAAATAGGAGACGCCGTCATTACAGGATAAACTTCTATACTTATTTGCTGATCTAATGAAGCTGTGTAAGCAGATACTTAATTAACACTAAGATGTTCGAGACATCGCAGGGATACAGTCAGCACCGAGATTATCTAGACTTCATGCTTTGAGTAGTGTGTGTTATTGTGGAGCATACGACAGGTCGGAAATAATATCTTACTTCATGATTCAACCATTAATATCAATTGTGAAGACGACGGCAAATATATGTGATCATTTGTGGAAGGCATAAACAAGTGGCAGCACAAATATGTGATATATCTAAAGAACACCAAAACTATCTGACGAGGAACGAGCCCATAACGAGGCACAAATCCAAATTCAGAGCTGCTGCTGAGAATTTCCTAATGAAAAACCCAATGCAACTTTGCCTTACCGAATCCTAGGACCAGCGCTCAGTCGCATTTGTGACTATTAGATCAACAACGCAGTCAAGAGACAAAACAACACACATACGATGATACATAGAAATGTAAAACAGGATATAGATAGATATATGGAAGAAAGAATTAGCTGCACTGGATTCGTCTTTATCATCTGCTTGTTATGCCTTAAGAAGTCTGAGGGATGAAGTGAGCATAACACATCTGAAAATGGTTTACTATGCACTGATAGAGTCCAAACTGAGGTATAGCATACAATTTTGGGGAAACAGCTACCATTACAACTGGCATAGGGCATTCGTTCTCCAAAAAAGAGCGATACGAACCATTGTCCGCATTTCTCAACGAGACTCATGTAAACCATATTTTAAAGAACTTGGTATTCTTACAGTACCTAGCCTTTACGTAGCAGTACTCTTAAACACCTTAAAAAAAATGTGTTTGATTACGAAACAGACGAAGACAGGCTGGTTAGGGAAAATACGCGTAGGAAAGACCTTGGTAACAAAATCATCCCGCGTTTTGCTATCGTTAAACATAGTCCGCAGTATCAGGCAGTTAAGATATTTAATAAGCTACCGCTAGAATTGAAAAGCACACAGGCTCATTTAAAGCAAGACTCAAAGCATTCCTGTTAGAAAGATGTCTCTACTCATTAGATGATTTGTGATTGATTTGACTTGTTGCTATTGAAACGGACATGTAATTATTTGTATATGGTGTTATATTGTGTGTGTGTGTGTTCCGTGTGCATACCTATGACTTTTATTCTTTGATTATTGTTTTCGTTTAATTTGCTATTAATTTATTGACATTGGGTTTTTATTTTTTTTTGTTTGCATGGTATTATACAATTTTATTATTTCATAAAATCATATTTTCTAATTTAAATTGAATTGCATGTATTCTCATAATGTTTGTACTTACGTCTAATTATGTTGTTAATGTTAATGTTTCATGCTGGATTATATTCGAACGCAATGTGAATTGTTACTGAATAAATTGAATTGAATATATATACCTATGGGTTCAATTCCCAGGTCAGGAAAAGTGTAATTGGGCTTTCTCTGGCTCTGAATTTTCGCCCGGTTGATAGCAATCGGCTCGCCCCCTATTAGTATTACATGGGGCTTTTAACATGAGTGGTGAAACGTGGATGTAGTGTAGGTACTGTGAAGCTCTCTACGAGCTTCACGGTACCGGGAGGAATAAAAACAAATTACGGTTTATCTCGTAGGTATCTTCAATGATTATTCCTATAAAATCTTACTTATTTTTTTGCTTGTCGGCCTAATCTGACGCCTAATCTCTTCTTATTAAAAATCACAACAATGTTTGTCTCGTATTTTATGCCAAAAACTTTTAACTGACTCGCCGAGGTTGCATGTAAGCACAAAATAGGCCATAGCCTCTTCCACAGATATAGATAGATAGACTAGATAACGCAAGTATCACGATCTGTATGAAAACCAAGCGTGCCATTTTTTGACTACCTATTATGACGTCACAAGCACTATTTAGTGATGGGAAAATCAAATCGATTCAAAGACGCCGCCGCCTACGGCACCCGTCTCGCCCCATCCGGGGCCTAGCGCCAGCGCTCACGCTCACAAAGCTAGCAGTACACAGGACTGAGCGCGAAAGTGGCGGCTTACGGTTTTTGTACCTACTATATATTTTTGGCACGCGAAGTAGTTGCTCTTGCGTTATCTAGGTGTTAGATATAGATACACCTAGATATCGCAAGAGCAGTTTACTTCACGTGCCTAAAATCGCACCAGCTTACGTACAAAAATCGTAAGCGGCCACTTTCGCGGTCTCAACAGTACTATGTACACCTCTGCCTAACTCTTCGGGGGGAGAACAGACATAATGATATGTTGTGTTATGTAATTCTATCTTTACTTTATTTTCCTAACAATGAGATTGTTTTCCACCCTTGTTTGTTTGCCTTAGACAAACAATTTAATTATTCGTATTTGTTTGACTTTAGACCCATGAACCCATGTCACCTGAATGTACATAAAGGTTTTATTATAATCAGCTAAAATGCAAATGTGTATGTAATTTGCTAATAAGCTATTGATCGTTTGCTAATGAGTTTTTCAGGACGAGACTGGGTGTATAATAAGAATGTTAGAATCAAGGTTAGAATGGTGAGATCTTAGAAATGTATATCTATGGGTGAGATGGTGCATGGTGGATGGTGGTGGGTAGTGGTGATGGTGTTGGGATGGTGTATGTTTGTTGTCTTTTGTGATGTTTGAAGTTTATATAAATAAAAATTTTTATTGATGCGAAAAAAGGTCTCTTTTTACAATACAAACCATCCTAATATAACTATATCCTTAATTAACAAAGATAAAAAAATTAAAACTTAACTAAAACTATATACAAACTAAAATATAGCGTCCAAAAATTCATCCGCATCGCTGTCGACTGGTAATGTACCCAAGAGACTGGCGGCATTACCACGTATGTAAATAAATAAATAAATGTTAGTCGTAATCGGCGATTAGTTTTATAGTTTGTTCATAGAAGGGTTCGTGGGTAAATAATAACAGCTGCAAGGTTTAATCGAAGGTTAAGCTACGCTTATTGAGGCCGGTCTGTGGATGGGTGACCATTACTTATCGGACATTTGTAGATCTTTGACAGTCGTTACGGGTAGTCAGAAGTTCAAAAGTCTGACAACTAGTCTTATCACGGCGTGCCATGTTACCCAGTAACGAGGTTGTGGACATTCGCTTCATGTAAACAAAAAAAACAACCGACTTCAAAAAAAACACTACAAAGTGATAAATAACTTTAATTTCGGAAGTCGGTGTCGTTGGTCCCGCATTTTCGTTTTTGACACCGACTTCCGAAATTAAAGTTATTTATCACTTTGTAGTGTTTTTTTTGAAGTCTGTTGTTTTTTTTTTTGTAAAAAAGTTTTTATTTTTCACTTTTTAGTTCTACCTACCCCAAAAAAAAGTAAACAAAAAGATCGTTAATGTAGATAAATTTTTAGATTTTTGTTTATTTTTCAAAAACCGCTTGTCCGATTTCGATAAAATTTTCATGGGACCATTTGGGAACTATATCCTTTCCAACAAAAAAAGAATTTTCTAAATCGGTTGGCAAGCAACGGAGTTATGCGCGAACAAACATAAAAAAAAAATACAAACATTCGAATTGAGAACCTCCTCCTTTTTTAGAAGTCGGTTAAATACTGGTATTCAGCTGCATCCGGTTAGACTGGAAGCCGACCCCAAATTAGTTGGGTAAAGGCTAGGCAGATGATGAGTTTGTTTGTAGAATTTGTTCCTTTCCCTGCCGTCATATTGATCCTTGGTATGTTATGTAGGGTGGTAAGATATAAAATACTAGCTTCAGCCCGCGACTTCGTTCGCGTGAAACTTCTTGTTGCCCCCGAGCCACCCCATGCGTCGTATCGTATCGCATCACCCGCCCGCGCTATCACTTAACGTCCTTTTTGACTATTTTTCTTTTTGCTCGGCTCCTAAGGGTCATAGCGTGATGTTAAATAGCCTATACCCTTCCTCAAGAATTGGGCTATCAAATGCAAGAAGAATTTTTCAAATCCGACTGGTAGTTCCAGAGATTACCCCCTACATACAAACTTACAAACAAATTTTACCTCTTTATAATATTAGTATAGATTAGTATAGATGAATTACAGAACTTGGAACTTTCTATTAGGACTACATTTGCGTTGGTCATGTATGTGTCGCAGGCAATTTGTATGATTCCGCGTTTTAAGCGCGCGGCGTCGTCCGTCTAAAAACGCTCTCTGTTTTAAAATAATTATGCCGAAGGCAAATTGGCGACTCGTTCAATTGTTAAAATTTCTTCATTGATTGTTATAGTAGGGTGACCATCATAGAACACAGGTGGGACAAATTAGACTTTATTTCAGAAATCAGGTACCTATTCAAATTGGACTAACTTAATTTTTTTTTTTAGGTTTTGTCATACATTTAATTCGCATAATACTGATTACTATAATAGATTTTCGCTGTATTGATTGTGTTGTTAATTACAGGAATTAAACCATCTGGTTGGAAAGATCAAAGTCAAAGTCAAAGATAGCCTCGAATTTGATTGATTGTCTTCTTTACGAAGATGTCATGACAAAGAACTTTAGTAACCTATAGTGTAACTCGTAGGTTGAACAACATTCCTATTTTGTACAGCTCATAATATATCGATACCTTTGTGTTTTTTTAAACGGCCATTCGCCTTTTGATAGCGCTTATGAAAAGCAACAATGAAGCTTTGCTTTCTACTGTATGATTATTTCGCTTTGTTCTTGTGGCCATTCAATAGCGCTTACTTAATTACTTTAGACTGCACCCTTATTTTAATAAAAAGCGATTATGAAATTTTGAAAATGAGAAATGCTTTTTGCTTATTTCGCTCTGTTATTTTTGTTATTCGATAGCGCTTACATTCGATTGCACCCATAATTTAAGAAAAGGTGCAAAAAGTTCACGGAGAAAAATTGTTTTTTTTTTTTTTATCTTACAGTAGATATATACCTGAAGAGTAGGTAACATTATGTTTAATGCTATGAGTATATGATGGTATTCTAAAAAAAAAAGGAATCAACAAAGTCGTCACCGAACGACTTTGACAATGAAGGGCGAAAGTTCAGTCACATTTTGTTTTGTTTGTTTCATATTGTTCCTTTGTGGCGTGTGTGAAAATGAAACGAGCGCCGGGATGTAGGGCTGTGAAATTGCTCAAGTGTGTGATGACTTGTTCGCATTCCCTACAAGCCACACATCAACCCTTTTACCATAATTAATCGTATTACATTTGTGGTGGTAGTTGCCGACATACCTACGGCAACCCGTGTGGGCCTTCGGGTTAGATTCTTGAATCGGGCAACTGTAATTTGATTTTTCTATTAGTCATTAATTGCGCCCAGAATTTCACGGTTCATCATGCTTTTTCATTTGAATTAAGTAATCGTTTAAAAAAGTAAGCATTTGTGTGAATAACTCATTGCCGACCATTGACAAAATTGTTTGTTTCTGTGCCTTTCAATCACAAGTATTGGCTGAACCTTGTAATATTGCTGAAACACTGTGTCAGTACCGTAAGTATCGATATTGCGAATGTTGTTTGTTGAATTTATCTTCTAGAAAAATGTTTATACTTAGTGAGTTTACGCGTTCATAACAGAGCTTTACCACTAATTTGTAAACCTGATCCTTGTTTTATAATCTAATCTGAGAATAACGTTGTACAAATAAACGTTGACTACATGTCTCTTGAAATATCATTGAAGGTAACTAAAACTTCAATGTTATTCTTTTAATAAAATAACGGCCGCGACTTACGAGTTGTAGGTCTTGTATTCAAACCCGAGCAGGCACTTTACTTTGTGGTAAATGATTTCATCACCACTGCTCTCAAAACGGCGAAGGAAAACATCGTGAGGAAACTGACATGTCCTAGTAACAAAAATGCAAAGACAGGTGAAATCTACCAACCCGCAGTGGGCCCGCATGGTCGATTACACCCACTCCCTCTCATAGAGAGGCGGCGTGTTCCTGCAGTGGGAACAATATAGGCTGATTATTACTCCAATACGTGGGCCACTCAGAAGGTTTTGCGAAAAGAAAAAAAAATGTTCTATAGATATTTTTTATTAAATCTTTTCAAAGTACTCTCCACTAGCCTCTATACAAAGTTTCATGCGTCTGAACCAGTTTTAGAAACACTTTTTCCAGTCCGCCGCAGACACCTCGTTTACAGCTTGCTCGAACGCTGACAGCGCATTACCCGGCGACGAAAATTGTATCCCTCTGAGCTGAATTTTTACTTTCGGGAATAAAAAGAAATCACACGGTGCTAGGCCAGGGCTATAAGGAGGGTGACCCAGGAGTTTGACCGGCGTGCTGTCCAGGAAGTCCCTCATTTTGAGCGCGATGTGCGAAGGCGCGTTTTCGTGGTGGAGCAGTAGCCCGCGGAGCCCTGTGTTTGGTCGCTTGTTGCTCATAACAGAGAAAACTTCTGCCAAGCATTGGGTAGCATACCATTCAACTTCTTTGGTTCCGTAAAGGAATTGACACCAAGTAGCCAGTCAAATTGAAAAAGCTCGCGATTAAAATCTTCCCCTCGCTTCTAGATCGCTTCACTTTGGTAGGCGTTGATTCGTTTTGAAACACCCAAACCGTCGACTGGCGCTTCGTTTCTGGATCGTATTGGTAAATCCAAGACTCATCACCTGCAGATAATAATATCGTAAACACGCTGAGACGAGCCTGCTTCAAATTTGTTTATCATATAATTACACCATTCCACCCGGGTCTGCTTCTGAGCATCGGTGAAGTTGTGCGGTACCCAGCGTGAAACTATCCTCCTCACGCGAAGATGAACGAGTAGAATTTCGTGAAGCGTTCCCGATCCAACCTGCAGTATGTGCTGAATCTCTTGATACGTAACTCGCCTATTGTCTTGGATTAAACTTTTCACTGCTAGCACGTTTTCTTCCATAACAGCCGTCAAAAGGCGACCACTTCTTTCTTCATCAGTCGAGTCAAAGTTAGTCGACCGCGCTTTAATTCGCTATACAAACGATAAACGGTTGCCTTTGAAGGGCCTTTATCCATGAATGCCATTTGAAGTCTATCGTACGATTCGTCCGGTTTCAGAGCGACACTTGAAATCGTAAAAAATCATAACGCGAAAATGTTCCCGGCGTAGATCTATTTTTTAATGAGACACGATAATTTCAATTCGCTCCCAAACAGGAAAATTTTGAAATTGGAACGTACCTATTATTAATTATTAATAATCATATTATTTTCAAAATAGATTATAACTGGCCAGTCTCTCATACATAAAAACTTTTTTTTGCAATACTTTCTGAGTGGCCTGGTAAAATCTACATAATTTCGTATTTACGAAGTCTTTTGTGTTGTGTCTTGTGAAGAAGATTTGAAACAAGTGGCCAAAGTTAATTTATGTGAGTGTGTCGTAGATATAAAACATAGACCAGTCGATTGAAAGAAATAAAAAATAATGAACGGCAAAGCGTTTGTCTCATGAAAAAATGCATAAACTAGCTTGCTGAGGGCGATAAAAATCGTATAACTTGAACGCTTGAGCTTACTGTGCGACGATGAAGACGGTTTTATTTTCAAGCTCAGATTTATCTTAGTTGTTGTTGTGTCATAGAAACATGCCTTATTATTCCTGTTACGTGAAAACCTCGTGATTGACAAAAACGTTATTTTACAGGGGATGATAAAAACTGTCTGAGAAATGGTCGTCTTGATGTCTTCCGAGGGTCTCATTATCATCAATAGAAGGTATTCGAAGTATGTTAGACAACACGACACACGGTACACACCGCACGTTTGTTCTAAATATGCAATGTTAAATGAGTTTATTTCAGTAAGTAGGTTTGTTCAAACACTTTTACACGTCAATCATATTTTAAAAACTACATGCACCTGACATAATCTTGGTCAGATCATGTCTGGACCATGTAAATTGGTGTCTGAAATGGTCTTTTGAGGAAAGAACCACACAGATTGAGTGGACCTGTTCAGTCAGTGCACGCTTTTTTCAGTAAACATGCAGCTCAACTTACAATGTATGGAGCTCATCGATTCGACGAAATATACCAAAGAAAGGACATTTGGGTAATAAATTACTCAAACTGACAGATCATGATTACAGACTAACAGAGAAATAAAAATTAAAAAAAAAATACCCTCGTCAATTAAAATAATATAGTACTTTAGAAAGTATATGTTCATATCATTGTATAAATATAAAATTGGTCAATGTCAATGTGTATCAATACATACTGACAGTAACAATACACAGCAATACTGGGTTTTCTACCCTAAAAAAAATAATGAATTTTTCTTTATAAGGTTTTCACTGCGCGGCGACTGTTTGTGTTTTATAAATCTTTATTTATGGTTGTCATTATTGCGATACAACAAATGGCGTTCTGTAGTTTCTACGACGTATTCCTTCTAGGACGTCACAGTGGGACCCATTCCCCATAATTCCTAGCCGAAAATTCATGGGATTCGAGAAAACCTAATTCGATGTTACCAAATTCTCTAAAACATTAAACAGTTAAAAGTTATAGGAAGAAATTTCTTAACCATTTTCATAAATCATCTACATAGGTACATGAACTTTGTCACAAGTTATCTCAAAATGTTACTATCACAAGCTCCGCGCGTACCCTATTAGTACGATACAATAGAAATTCAATTGTGTCTCATTAGCGGAGCTTGAGAGGACATGCGTACAAATTACGGGAAAGACATCTTCATTTAATCAGCTATGTAACGAGGTACGACAGTAAATATTTAGAGGTTCCGATGAAACAGTCAATAAAGCTGGCAAAGGTCTAACTTGCAAATTGTAGAAATGTTTAAAAACTAGCGACCCACACTAGCTTCGTACGGGTGCAATGCTGATACTATATATACTACTGAATGTCTTTATATACAACGTTCACAGCTTTTTTGTCATTAGACAATACAAACATGTTTTCTTTATATTAGAGGTTACTCTTGAAAGAACGACATATAATTGGCCATGTGAAAAACAGTCAACGCTCAACCCCCCGGCCGGTACTGCCGCAACCGCTATGTCGTATGTAAATTACATGCTGAAAAGGGCCAAATTAATCTATATTACCTAAATGCACAGTGTATTTAAAGTACTTAATTGGAGAAGGATTAATGCTGTATTGCTTAAAATCGCTTCGTAAATACGCCATTATTTCTCATAAAAAGTAAAGGATAAAAAATGGTTATTGTGAGTTATCTCTAAAAGGTAGACCTTTTTGAGGTGTACAATACTGTAGTAATTATTTTGATCTATCTCGTAGGGTTCAGCCAGCGTTTTCAATGTAAGCGCAAAAAAATGCGTTTTTTTACGACATCACATTAGAAACTTCTAAAATTATCAGTGTTTCTCTGCTGTATTTTGCATGTATTATAAATATAAACCTTCCTCTTGAATCACTTTATCTATTAAAAGAAACCGCATCAAAATCCGTTGCGCAGTTTTAAAGATCTAAGCATACATAGGGACAGACAGCGGGAAGCGACTTTGTTTTATACACATAGTGGTGATGTGATAATCGAATTAATTAACTTAGTTTATGATATCTCTTTACCTCCTTACTATTCAGCAATCACTCCTACGTCATGTAAACAGATCGTCGCGACCAGGTTGCAAGTTGAGACGCCACTATCGAGCGATTAGTATTACTCATAGTCGATGAGCTAAACACTGATAACAGTGATCACTTTTATATATTTTATTTTATTTCTTCAGGATATCAAACAATTGCGCAATGCTTAATATTTAGTTGCAGACATTTTATAAAGCACTTAAGTAATCACGCAACCAGCATCATTATCCACAAAAATAATCCAACTGTAAAAATAGTTTGAGCAAGATCTAAAGAAGCAAACTTAGCAAACAATTATTGTCTATCATAGATTAACCAGGCTTGGTGAAATAACATGTGACAAAAACTAGATGTGTGAATATAACAACTAAAACTATGTGGTACCTATTTGAATGGATTTTTTATAAATACTATTTTTAAACTTTGCGAGTGACAATGCAAATATGTCAATATCAGCAAAATTATCGTTGTAACTCAACGTAAATGAGCTCGTTCTCCTGCGTCGGTTCTGCACCGCTTCGGCGCGAATAGACTGTGAGTGTTAGTATCACGAATACGTTGGGAGCGACTAGGTATGCGAAGGTATATTTGGTTTATTAGGTTATTACAATCAAATTTATTGTATCTGTATGATACAGTCTCCTTTCTTTAAGAGTTGACAGGGAAAATTTATCTAGAAGAGTGTGATATGATGACCACCTCATAAATTATAATTTATAGTTAAGAAACCCAATATATTTACGTTTTACTGATTCCAACTCTGTATTTATTGTAGAAGGGGTTCCAAACACAAATGGCATATTCCAGTTGAGATCTAATAAGTGTTTTATACAGTAATAAGAATGTAGATGGTTTCTTAAATGGGGTGCAGGTCCGCCTTACAAAGCAAAACCCTTGGCTGTGATGTGATCAACGTGTGCATCAAAGAGTAGCTTTAAGTCAAAGACTACACCTAAATCTTTAAGGCGACTACACGACCTAAAGCGCGGTCACTGTCGGACTGCATAGAAAAGAAAGAGAAGCGCGATGACACAACCGTGGGTAATTTATTGCAAATATGAAGCAATTATCTATTTACAAAAACTCTCAAACACCAAACAAATAAAAACCGTATACTAAAATTCGGGGAATTAAATTGTCGTTTAGATGGTGAAAGTTTTATGAAAATACACCCGATAGTGTTTGCGTGATTATCGTTTTTATGTCCGCGGTAGACATTACTTTACAAATTAATTACACTATGTTAAAAAATATAATTGCAAATATTCACATATCAAATTACGAAGCAAATGGTCTAGTATAACATTTATTTTTTTCAAAGAAATCAGTCCGGTCGATTAGACGTGATGTTGAATTTAAAATCATTAGAAGTCGTATATCTGCGCCTTAATAAGGGAAACTTTTCCAGAGGAGTGTTAGAGAGAGAGAGTATGTGAATTTAACGGTATTAATTTTTTTGGTGAAAGATTTACTTACATTTGGATAAACTTAGATGTAATTTATTGGTCAGAAAATAAGCAGAGAATCTATCAAGGTCTTCTTGTAATTAATTTGACACAGTCCTCAACGATTCTTGTTTTATGAAATACTTTAAGATCGTCAGCATATAGGAGGAAACCACAATTTTTAAAACATCTGTTTATGTCATTTTATGAATAGAATTAAAAGTAGTGGGCCCCTACTTTGAATTGACGAAGCATTTATTTGAATTAGGTACAGTGGCGTGCATTGCATATAGGCATATAAGCAGTGCCTACCTCGATATATCAACATAAGCCTGTCAATTACATTTTAGTGTGTGTGCTCCACAATTAAAAAACTCACTAAATTATTTTCATTTTGTACTTAGTTCCTGCCGGGGGTCCCCCGACGACACTTTTATTTTTATGATTAGTGACCACGTCTGCCGAGACTAGACCCGGCCTAGTGCCTACCTATTCTGAAAACCAGTACATGCCACTGATTAGGTACTTGGTGTAAATAGAGGAACTTTTGAATTGTCAAGCGATCGGTCAGTCAAAAAGATGAAGCTAGTTAGATACCCATTCCAAAGCGCATTAAGTTCGTATGGAGAACAGGCAATAAACTCCTGTCACTCTTTAAAATCAATACATTCTTATAAAATTTTGGGACTTCCGTGTGAGATCCATGTAGAAAGGATGTGACGTGCCCTCTCTTACACAGGAATCATGATCATGGTATTCAAATGTTATAAGTACTATGGTACCTCCGTTGAAAGAAAACATTGTGAGTAAACCTAGACTATGTAGATATAAGTGGATATAAGATATAGTAGATATAAGTGGGACAATAATAGGTAGTATCATATTAGTAGAAGACGACTTGGTTCGAAGACATGTAACATCTACCAACCCGCACTGGGCCCGCGTGGTGGATTACGGCCCACTCCCTCTCACAGAGAGGAGGCCTGTGTCCCAGCAGTGGGAATATTATAGGCTGATTATGATGATTATATTAGTATAGTACCAGAAAGCTCCTATGATGCTTGGAGGCGTAGCTTGGTGACGAATGTAGCATTTCAACCTTAGCCATTAGCAAAATTCTACTAATTAGACCAATTTAATGATATTAATTGCGGAACATGTCTCTCTTCATTAGTCTGTCTATAGAAACGTAAAGTAACTAATGTATAACTTCTAAATTGTCGACGTTAAAATTAAGTTGTTTAAGTACCTAATACAGATGACGCGACAGATTCACCTTTCGTAGATTAGACGAGTTCCTTTACTTCCAAATAATGATTGATTATTTAAATCTTTTTTACTTGAATATTTATATACTTTCAGTTTTATTTAAAGCTTGTATATTATATTACTGGACTATTTTTATTATATTGTTGGGGTAAAATAATATAGAAATATAATATTAATTTGTTATTTAAATGCTCAATCCATTCCACTCAGTTTAACAATATTTGTATCAATGACATATTTAGTTAAATACCAATAAAGCTTAGACAATTATGAAATTTATTACACAACACTTGATTTTTTATAATTAGGTACCTGTTATTATCTAAGAAATCCAAAAAGAAGTTCAGTAATCCTGACTGCGTCCAATAACAATCACTGAATTTTTGATATAACTTAATATTTGTAAGAACAGTTAGTTTAAAAACACGAAGTTTCACAACGCGATCGTGGGCGGCTTATGGGCGGGCGACCGCTGCTCTCTTGGGCGGCTGCAAGAGAACTGAAAGCCCGAGATCATCGGAAGCTACCACTGATACTGAAAGTATGAACATTACGATGCGCACTTCAATAGAGACCGAATTTTTTTCAGGAAGTTTATTCAATAGCTTTGGATCAGAGGGGTAATTCCGTTAATTTGAAGAACATTCACATTCTAATGTAAGTCACAATCTGTCGAAAATTGTATAACATTTACCTTCATTTTTGACATTTTATGGTCGCCGAGATGTATTGCGACTAGATTTTGAACGTTATTAATTATGGAAATTGGAATTCAGATCGTTTATCATTTTTCAAGGTTGTTTCAATTCATTTGTTTTTGTAGTTTGGAAACATTTTGAAGATATCTCTAAAATCTGTCATACACACGCGACGCATGACGCGCGACGGTGCGGAAGTAAGTTTATCCGTAAATCTGACTTGATTTACGGATAGTTGATAGTTGATGATAGTTTCTTGGAGAATACGAATACTAACATATGTCTGTTTATCGATAGCGGGTGAGGCTCAGCTTTTCTGATATGACTGCATTTTGCTCTCTCATATAAATTTACGATGTATACTTTTCTAGAAAACATCAATTTCAAATTCGCATATATTAAATTAGTTTATGAATAGTTTTCATCCATTTAATGTTAAGCTGCGGAATGACGACTCGGGTCAGGAGAAGAATGTTTAGGTTCACTGAATTATATTTACACTTATATTGATAACCTCTCGAAAGATGCTTTCGTTCTGTTGCGAAACTAGAATATCGATTGGGATTGTAATGGCTTTTCATTTAATATAATAGTTATGTTAGACACCGTGTGGTTCCTAGAAAAGTAAAGGTCGCCGACTCTCCCATAATTATGATAGTCTATGACGTAAAGAGCAAATTAGAAATTGTTTTAAGAGAATGGGGCGTGGCCCTGTGTTACCAAAAGTCACCTGCAGCAGATCAGGTCCCTAGCACCGGGTATTGGGGTGCACGTATTGCAGTGAGCGTTTCAAGTTCTAAATTATTACACAATGGATTATGATGGGGTATTCACAGTCATTTTGAGAATTTATTTCACTATTTTTTCTTTTGTTTTTATTCATCACTTAGTAAGGGCACGACGACATCGGGGCAGGCCAAAGCGAAGATGACGGGACAAGCTTGACTACTACCAAAAGGACTGACAAAAGACAGAATTGTTTGGGAAAGGGAGAAGGAGCCCTTTGCCCAACAGTGGGACAACACAGGCTAGTTAGGTCAGATTAGATATACCATAGAAATATGGATGTTTGGACATGTCGTCAAATTGGTAGATTGTACCTGTGCGAAGCAAGGTCGGGTCAGTAGTTTATGATATAAATAACCGTTGTACGTATATGCTGTAAAGTCTAAACCATAGTATGTACAATGGTTGTTTATCTAAACTCTAACGGCCTTCATAAAAACAAGGTTTATCTTTAGACTTAGGTTTAAACCAACGAGCCATTCTTAAATTTCGAACTATAAATCCGACAAAGTTAAAGTACAAAAACTGATGTTAAAGCCAAGTCTAAGTTGTCAATTTTGCATTAAGAACTTTACGTTCGTCGGAATAAAGTTTAAAATACAGTAACTGTCTCGCAGGTTTAAGAACTTGTTTTGTAATAAGACGGTAAATTGTAACACTGGCCCGTGCGTAGTTTACAGAAATTAATTGGAAACAATCTGATGATGGTTTCTATTTGAACTATACTACTCACCACCGTGCTAAAGTAAATTTATAGGGTATATTCTGCTAGGGAAAGATTCAATTAAACAAGTACCTTCTTACACAATACAAGTTTATTGGAATTAATACAAAATTAAGGCACACATACAAACAAAGTGGCGAGCCACTAAAATAATGCCTTTTTCCCTGCTACTATGGCATTCACCCACAAAACTAGTCTCCGTACCTAGTGGTATGGGTGAAAACCTGCATGAGACAAATAGCAGTTTCTCAGAGTCGCTATGGCGAGTCCGTGAGGGAATAGATCAACAACCTAGCTCATCGTACATGTGTCGACCTATTTGAACTGTGCTCATAAGGGGAAAATAACTAATATACTAATCAAACCCGAGACACAATATCTTACAACAACTGGTCTTAACACCTAGTTTTTTACAAAAGGCCTAACTCTCTCATAGGTTAAATTATAATCTTACACAATAACCTCTCAGTTTTGAACTCAGTTAATACCAATCAGTTAAAGTCTCTCAGTTGACCACATTCAGTTGACGGATCGTCGGTCCTTGGCTTCGCTCACAGGAGGTTCCTGTGAGCACACGCGAACGCGGCCTACGGACGAGATGGTGACGCTTTCGTTACCTTTTTTTTTTTTTATGGATGGGAAATCATCAAATGACCCCTCCCGCTCTGGGTGGAGCGAAGGGAGTGTCAGACTCTTACTGACTAAAACCCATCCGTGTTCCTTCCTTAGCCCTTTATGTTCCGGGGTAGCGGTAACCCTTTCGGACAATCCCGCACCCCCGGCAGGCTTCGGCCCTGGCAGGCCCCTTCCTTTCTGCTGACATCTCTTTGAGGCGCGCGTGGAACACAACGCGCCGTCCGGCACGGGCCTGGTCCTGATCGGACGGTGAGCTACCCATTACTCTCCGTCCGCAGGCCCGCGCCTACGGTGGCCGGGAGTCGTCACGCGGCTCCCGACGCCCGGAGCGTCTCCCGCGGCGGCTGGGGTGTGAGGCTCTCTCCCTCAGCCGTTCAGCCACCTCCTTCGCTAGCATGACTGCTTCGCAGAAGGAGGTGACCGCCTCCCACTCCCTCTCGCCCCGGACCATGGCTTGAACCAGGGCCGGACGCGAGAGGTCGCCGCCGCTGTCTATCGCCTCTACGAGGGCACGGCGGTGCTCCGCCCATGCGGGGCAAACCTCCACCGTATGCTCCACCGTGTCCTCTGGGCGATCCTCGCAGTGTTGACACCCGGGCGTCTCCTCCCGCCTGATGATGTGCAGGAACCTCCCAAAACATCCGTGTCCGGTGAGGACCTGCGTCAGGCGATAGGTGAGGACGCCGTGACGCCTCTCTAGCCACTCCTCAAAGAGGGGTCTTATCGCCACTATCGTGGCGTGCCCTGCGCTGGGTTGCGAAAGTCGCTCCTTCCATGCCACCATGAGATCGCGCCGGAGGTCTGTCCGCTCCGCCGCGATTTGCCGCGGAAGCGGAGTTTCCCCCCGGCTCAGTGCCTCCGCGCGCCACTCATACAGGCGCGCTAGGACTATCGCCTCCAGATCCCATGGCGACGCTTTCGTTACCTGGAGTGGCGAACTTCCCTCATAACCGGGAATCGGCTAAGTAAGGCCTTCCTGAACGTCGGATGACCACACCGCAAGGGATAACCTTAAAGCCGCCTGCGCTCTGATGAATTCCAAATCATCACACAACGGCACAACATCCAGGCATCAATTTAGCTGCGCATAGCACCAATCAAAAGAAGGCTAGCATAACAAGCCAGACCTGTAACAACGTCCTCGTGTCAGAACACACATGCAAGAGACCTGGGCTATAGGCTGTCCAGCAAGAATAAAGCAAATGGTTGAATACTCACAGGATTCAGCTCTTTCTGGATTTATATTAAAACCCCATCGGGTTATTTGGGCACATCCCGTTCCTCTCAGGATATAAAGTCCCTCTCAAACTGCCCCCAGGCTCGTGTTCTTGGTCGTGAAAGACCGGACACGGAACACCGTTTTTTCCAAACCAATCTGACAGTTTCTCGAATAATCTTCCACAGACTATACAGGGTGAATTTTCCAAGTGGGCGTGGATGGCCAAATTCTAAACTATGAGGAATAGCGAAAAGTACTCAAAGGAGTCGCGGGCTCGATTTTGATGAAAACTAAAACTGCATCATTGGATTTTTGAAGAATCAATATTTCTAGCCAGGAATCGAACCTGTTGATTTTGAAAAAAAAAACACGCTGTATTATTACACCATTCGATAGTATCCCTAATAAGGATCAAATTCTGGGAAGTAATGACATACGGCAAACTTAAGGAAAATGTTGAATCTTAACAAACTGCTTCTTATTTTAAAGTATTCATACCTACATTACGTACCTTGTTCGAAATGATGCTCAATATTTTTATTAACACACCCGCAGTGCAGTCACCTTCACAACATTATGTTCTAAATTCAAATTTCTATTACGATCTTTGAAAAATATTCTAATGGAATCAATAATATTGTAATGCTGAATGCAGTACAATCCTTGAGACGTCGAATCCAGCTATGTATTGAAAACTGGATGATTGAAAACAATGGTCATCTTTATGAACAATTAATCAGTTGAGGTTTAATAGGTAGCATAACCCGGGCTCGGCTAAATAATAACAGCCGCACAGGTCAATCCATCAGGTTAAGCTACGCTTGCCGCGGTTGGTCTGTGGATGGGTGACCATCTTTACATACCGAGACCCCTCCGTGCCTCGGAAAGCACGGTAAGCCGTTGGTCCTGGTTGTCATTCCAGGATCTTTGACAGTCGTTACAAGTAGTCAGAAGTTCGAAAGTCTGACAACCAGTCTTACCAAGGCGTATCGTATTACCCAGTAACTAGGTTGTGGAGGTCAGGTAGGCAGTCGCTCCTTGTAAAATACTGGTATTCAGCTGCATCCGGTTAGACTGGAACCCGACCCCAACATAGTTGGGAAAAGTCTAGTAGGCAGATGATGATGAGGTAACATGGACACGAGCTCATTTTTAACAAAATAAAAAAAGTATTTTGTTAAAAATTTGCTCTTTCCTTTAGTTTGCCGTACATCATTACTTCCCAGAATTTGATCCTTATCAGGGACACTATCGAATGGTGTAATAATACAGTGTGTGTTTTTTTTTCAAAATCAACAGGTTCGATTCCTGGCTAGAAATACTGATTTTTCAAAAATCCAATGATGCAGTTTTAGTTTTCATCAAAATCGAGCCCGCGACTCCTTTGAGTACTTTTCGCTATTCCTCATAGTTTAGAATTTGGCCATCCACGCCCACTTGAAAAATTCACCCTGTATAAGATTATTATCGATTTTTATCTTTAATACATTCGACATTGTTTTTTAATTAAAAATATGGTGAATAATGTATGTGTGTTTATTTGTTTTAATTAACTGTTAAACTGGTATTAATTTATTAAACACAAAACACCAACGCCATCTTGCGTCCCGTAAACCATCATGACAAACGCCCGCTGCTATTCCACGTCAGATGTCGCTACTATTTAGTTTTGCAACGTCACAAAATCTTTAGTTATCTAGTCGTAAGGATAAGAACACTCAGTAATACTGTAATACAGCATTATGTTAGACTTCTTAAGTTCTTATTGCCCAAAATGACAATCGAATTCACAATCTCACTTGCAGAAATCACATTCAGGATTACTCAGGACTGTAAAAATCTTTTCATAAGCGATGTTAGAGTCAAGTTTAATTTGACTTTGACTCTAAAGCATGAAGTTGTAAGACGGATCAATGTCAGAGAAACGTGCCTCCAAGCGAAGCTTCTATGTTAGGAGTCCACTCAAAGTTTGGACAGTTTTGAGTACAAAATTATACGCTAAAATATGTAACTATTTTTTTTTCTATTAAAAATATTGTTTTAGTAATTTAAGGAGATTGGAGATATTGTTATAAACTCTGGAGGCATTACTCATTAGCCGTGTCGTTAATATTGACACCGCCATTTTTTTGTCACCAAAATTCGACCTTTTAAGACAATTTTGCTTAAGCTACGCTGGCTATAACAATGCAAAGTTCGACTGTTCTACGGAAATATTCTAATGTAATTGTTACCAAGTGCTTCAGAGGACAAATTGAGGCTCGTCGGTTCACCGATCACTCGAATAATAACACCGATAACACTGCATTTAGTTAATTTAAACCTGTGTGGACGAACGGCGCTCCTAGATGGTAAATGAGATGTGGAATAAATGTAAACACTGTAGGTACACAGTACATTATGTAACTTGGGAGATATCCAGCGGTGGACGGTAAAAGGCGTCAGGGTTAACATTTATGAAGCTTGTAATTTATAATAATCATACTAAGCTATTTAGTTAACAACGCATCCCCAGGTACGCAAGGCCCCCCGGTGGGTTCCAGCATTGTCGAGGCGGGGGGGCTCAGTAGCCGTGGCTTGGTCACCCACGGCGAAGCAAAGAGGAACCCAAGGAGGGGCCGCTCGTCAGGGCTTTTGCCAGTAAGCCGACGACGTAGCGGCCAAAAAGTAGGTTGCGTTGCCGCTTGGGCGACATCGCAACTGAGGCAGGCCGCGATGTCGTATGGATGGCGTCGCGGCTGAGGGTTGGAGGCCGCGGCGGGAGAGGAGTGCCGGTATTGCGGTGCGGCGCTCTCCCTATCTTCCGCAGGTTTGACGGGGTCACCACCGTCTGATGGCGCACGCGGTGGGGTCGTAGGGGAGGAGGAGTGTCGGTATGACGTTGGCCGCTCTCCCTATCCTCTGGGGCTGAAAATTGGCAGGCGGCGGGGCCAATGACCTGACCCGTCGCAGGGGGACCAAGGGTGCCCAGACACTGGTGCTCGTTTGGTCCCTGGGGTAGTCACGGCGTGCTGTGTGTTCTGATGCGCCGGTGATGGGGAATACTCCTCAGAGGAAGGTCTGGTGACAGACGGCCGCGGCAGGTTAATGGGTGACGCTCGGCTCAACACCGAGAATTGAAAATCCAGTGCGCGATAAAATCCCGTCGCGATATTTTTACGTCCGTGTGAACGTGGGTTTATCGTCAAAGCAAAGTCAATACTGTGAAAATGCTGTTCTACATAGTTATGTCAGTAATTAAAATGGACACCTACTAATTGTTAGGTAAACAAGGTAATATTATCCCACGCAATGTTTAAATACTGATCATCAATAATGTAAACATGGTTTTTAAAATAATGAAGTACGCGCTTTAAATTACACATTTTCATTTGATTATTGGAACTTAAATGATGACTCTTCTTAAGGCGAAAGCGCCAGGGTAGCCCGCGAATTTTTTTTTTTTTTTTACGTTTTTTGCAATTTGCTGGTCAGTATTAAGTAGTAAGTTGATTAAAATATGATCCGGGATCGTAACAGATATGTACTTACAGAATTATAATCATTAAAGTCATCAACACAACTCTCAAAGACCAAGTAATCCTACTGAATGACTACTTATTTCATGAAATCTTGACATTTTGGGATTACACTAACTTAACAAGTTGTATTACTGATTCTATTGATTTCAATATTACTGAGTATGTAAATATTTCCGATATTATTGAATTCTAAGAAGTGACAGATCTTCTTGAAGCCGATGCAGCATGCTATATTTTGGCGGACATGCTATATTCTTGCGACCCGAGCTGTCCATAATAATATATTATTTCTGCTCGTGATTGTATCTAGAAGATATCGTTAGTTGAATAGGCACTTAACATAGTTAAGGCCTTATATTATAGGCCTCTAGCATGTCCGAAGTTTCAGTGAAGAAAACTTTTTGATTAACTGTAGGTATTAGTTATTACCTACTTATTTTCACACATCTCCTTTTTATTACTTTGCACTAATTTAAACTTTTTCCTCGTCTAATCGCCTCTAATAAACGAGACTACTCTACTCGATACGTAAACATATTTCTTTCGTGGTACCATAAATTATTTTTTGGCTAAAATTATCTATTTCTGTTTCCCATTTATGGTACTTGTCGGTATTGGAAGAATTATGGGCATTGTATTTATAGGTATTCCGAGTAAACATGATTCATTTTCCATGGTCCTAATTAGTATTTGCTAAATAAAGCAAATAGATATTTGAATATTTTTGCGTAGGTTTGTTGCTAAAACTTAAAAAATATGTTTGAAAACCTACCTTATTAAACCTACAATAATAGCGTTGTAGCGGTATCTACAACGCCACATGCGAACAATGCGTCATACTGACGTCACGCAAATCCTGCATCTCGCAACGCAAGCAGAGTTTACCGCGCAACTAGCATAGATACAACAGCCCGACATGAATCATTGGGCAGTTGCCCGCCAGACACAACACCCGTCTGGTTGCAGGATCCTCCCTTTTCTATAGAGTGTGAGTGAACTTTACACTCGGTTCCTCATAACTCTATACTGGTGACCCCGAACATGAACGTCAGCGCAGCCTTCGTGCAAATACTTCAGCGTGACGTCATCATCATCACTCCCGCAAGCTTTAGAGCGGTGAGTCACCCAGTTAGCCAGCACCCACGGCTTCAACGGGTATCCTGACCACCAGCATGCAGCAACCGCGCATACCTGGTCATCACCCTCAGCCTCATCAGCAACCTCGGCACAGCACACTGCACTTTCGGCCGGTCTATAAGCAGAGCCCTTCTCTCCTGGTCGACGCCAGCATTCAGCTTCAACCCGGCGCTGTACCATATCCGACGCACTGGAGCATAACGCAGCGCCACCCCGACTCACTGGGGACATCTTCGCAGACAGTTCCGACTCACCGTGAACTATGCGGCACCCGGTTTCGACTCACTGGAACCTCAGCTGGTCTGGCAAGCATCGCAAGATACAAGACTCAGCCCACTATCGACCTCCGGTCTCCGGGGGGGAGTGATGTAGCGGTATCTACAACACCACATGCGAACAACGCGTCATACTGACGTCACGCAAATTCTGCATCTCGCAAGCAGAGTTTACCGCGCAACTAGCATAGATACAACAGCCCGACATGAATCATTGGGCAGTTGCCCGCCAGACAAAACACACCAGTCTGGTCGGAGGATCCTCCCTTTTCTATAGAGTATGAGTGAACTTTACACCCTGTTCCTCATATCTCTATAGCGTCATACTTATTTTGGTCAGAAAATAATTACCTAAAGGACGGAATTGTAGCTAACTAGTTTTCAGGAATGAATCGTGCACTATAACGATAGTATGATTTATAAGTAACTATTAATTATATACAACATTATTTTTAGTATATGCGAAACCCGAAACACGTGTCTAGTGTTTTTATGTAAAGAATCTATGTACAAAATTTCAAAACTGTATCATGAATAATCACCAAGTTATAAGCTTGTTATGTTACCTGTTTGTCCGTCCAAAAACATGGTCTCCCCCACCGCGTGCCGTTCGGTAGGTACAGCGCGGCGATTGTATTGTAATTAACTGGTGATAACATTTTCCATCACACTTGCAGGCTTTGGACTGTCGTAATGGTCAAGTGTAGGTAGTTATTATAATGTACTTTATTCGTAAATAAATGCAGCCGTAAGCTACGAATAAGTAATTACTTATTCGTAAGCCGTAAGTGATACAATGTAGTCAATGCGATTTGTTCAAAGTGGATGAAAAGTGTTAAACATCGCATTACTTAACCACAGCAGGCTGTAGGTACAAATAATAACTTTCTACAATTAACCATCTTGGCGTGTTTAAAAATGTTAATCATCACGGCAAAGCATTGTGTTCCACGATACTCTGATTGCTCCTCGTACCGCCCGCACTGCCAGGAATACGTTATCACTGTTATCGTTGTTTCTATGTACTGGACGTTTGTGTATGAGAAAGTCATGGTTACACGACACTTTTTACATACGATAGGTAAGTACACGATCAACCGAAACAACTCGGCGGCCGCGCGCTCGCGATTATGCAGTTGGACCCACGCGACACGTGCGCGCCAACCAGTGGTACCCGGGTGACTGAGGTTGCTGCACCCCCGCCCCGCTCGCTGTGCGCCGGCGCCGCGCCATTGTGCGCGTATGGTAGATAACTACCTACTTAGTCGCTCCTCGGGGCACAGTATAATATACTCGGGGTGTCCAACTATTAACCTTTTTTAAATATTTTTGGGCCAAAATATAACATGGGGTAAAAATTATTGGAATCGATTCAGTTACTTATTCTGAACAAACTATATTCAGGTTTCGCATATACTAAAAATAATGTTGTATATCTCAGCCATCGAGATTTGAAGAGCATACGAGGTTGCCACGTTACAGACATTAGGAATCAGGATTTTTAAAAGTTCTGAAGAAACGAAAGCGATAGTTTTTTCTTATCCTACTAATCCTACTAATATTATAAATTTGGAAGTTTGTAAAGATGTTTGAATGTTTGTTACTCAATCACGCGTAAACCGTTGAACAGAGTTGGATAAAAATTGGCACACAGATAGTTTATAACCAAGATTAACACACATGATACTTTTGATCCCGATATTCAAACGGGGTCGAAACTTTCGCAGGTGAAACCGCGGGGCGCTGCTAGTTAGTATATATATTTTTTGGTTTTGAATTGGTAAACCCAAAGACAGTAATCTTAAATCTCTTTGGGTAAACCAATGTTTACCTCTGACGTAACAGAATTAATAAAAAAATATATATAAAAATGAAATCTGAATCTGAATAGATCTACGGAGTAAATTAAAATTTACTTGAGAGTTGTACAAAATAAAGACGTTTCAATTTTTCTGAATCCTACTCAAAAGGGGGAAAATAACGAGAAAAAATATTGAACGAAGCTAATTTAATAAAAGTCCTCTTTTTACAGAGAAAGATGGCGAAAAATATATTTACGTCTATACAGAGACAAAAACTACTTAAGTATGTATTTGCAATAAAACATTATTTAGGTTACTGCTCATCGACAGTTGCTACGAATAGAGAAACACTATTAGATATGGATATGGTGACATAGGTTAGGACAGGCAAAGACATTAAACATTGTCGAATGAAGGCTTTCGGTATTCAAACTCCAAGCATTTATTTAAAATAAACCACTTTTCAACATTGTCAAGTCTCAATTTTTGTCGGTCAGTCAGAAAGATGAAAGTAATTGGTCATTCGAAAGCGTAGTAGGTACCTATGGAGAAGAAGGGGCATGAAACTCCACGGACACTCTTTTAAATCATAAAATTGTTACAAAATATTGGTTACATCATCATTCATGTTGAAAATATACATGTGAGAACGATGTAAAACGACGTGCACACGTGCATGCCTAAAGCGTCCGTAATAAAAAGATAACAACAGAAGAAATAAACGATTCAGAAATTAAAATAAGCCATGGCAGCTAAAAAATGACCAGTCCCCACTGATGGCGCCCGTTCACGAACATGACGTAAGATCAGCAACATTCTGCTCAACCATTTTGAAAGGAACCTAATGATCCAACACACAAGCCACTACCAGCGAGGCATTTAAATGAGCATGAGATACTTTCATTGAAGTACCTATTCTTAAGGGCAGGGGCAAATTTTAGCTAGCCCATCTATGTAACAATAAATAACAGGGCTAAAATTTGCAGATATGTGGCGGGTCTGACACGTCTTCATTTGCGGATATTAATACGTTATTGTCCTATGTAGCTGTTTCCTTCATTGACATGGCGACTTATTAAAAAAAAAGATTTTTTGTAATTCTAATGCGAATTACTGACCGATTTGCACACATGGCATTAAGCGAGTAACCACATTACAAAACTGACTCGTTCAGCTCACATGCTAGCTCGCACTATGTAGTCCAGCCTTATGTCTACAAGAACCTTTAGCATTTGAATAAAACCTTTTCGAACCAATTGTTCATTGACGGTTTAAATTGTTTAATCTGTGTGCAACGCTCCGGTAGGAGTAATAGTGTTCTGTGGTGCAACGTCAAAACATCGTCCTACCCAAATTGACCCAAATACAAAATCCGATACCATTGTGCAAATTATTACTAAAAATTCTAATTTTTCTCAATATTGTATTCAATTTGAGCAGCAAAAATGTCGGCTTCTCTTGACACCAACTTAGACCCTATGGAAGAAATCCGATTTCGCAAAAAACACGGTGCCAATTGGATAGAAATACAAAAAGATACTCATTTCTCTTTCCCCGAAATTGAACGTAAGCAACTATGGGAAACTGCTAAAATACTTTATTAGAAGATTTCAGTGCCCTTCCACTTCAAAGATTATCTAGCTATAGCTTGATCTACCGACCGTAACTGGATACGAGTATACAGGGGACCCCAATTCATTTGGTTGAGAACACTGCACCTCGCGATACATTTTTCACAGCATTCTACTACTACTGTCCTGTCATTCTCAGAGAGGAGGCCTGTGGCCCCCATGTAACCTCCGCACTGGGCCCCCGTGGTGGATTACTGCCCAGTACTTTTCAGAGAGCAGGCCTGTGTCCCACCATCTAACCCTCGCACTGGGCCCCCGTGGTGGATTACTGCCCAGTCCTTCTCAGAGAGGAGGCTTGTGTCCCGCCATCTAACCTCCGCACTGGGCACCCGTGGTGGATTACTGCCCAATCCTTCACAGAGAGGAGGCCTGTGGCCCCCATGTAACCTCCGCTCTGGGCCCCCGTGGTGGATTACTGCCCAGTCCTTCTCAGAGAGCCCTGTGTTCCGCCATCGAACTAACCGCACTGGGCCTGCGTTGTGGATTACTGCCCAGTCCTTCTCAGAGAGGAGGCTTGTGTCCCGCCATCTAACCTCCGCACTGGGCACCCGTGGTGGATTACTGCCCAGTCCTTCACAGAGAGGAGGCCTGTGGCCCCCATGTAACCTCTGCACTGGGCCCCCGTGGTGGATTACTGCCCAGTCCTTCTCAGAGAGCAGGCCTGTGTCCCACCATTTAACCAGCCATACTGGGCCCGTGTGGTGGATTACTGCCCAGTCCTTCTCAGAGAGGCCTTTGTTCCGCCATCGAACTACCCGCACTGGGCCTGCGTTGTGGATTACTGCACCGTGCCTGTGCCCAGGCCTGTGTTCCAGCATTGAGAACATTATAAGCTGATTATGCCATGCACCCTATTCTGGGGCCTTACTCTCCTTCTTCTTGGCAAACATAAAATAGTGAAAGGTCGGCTTTAGGGGAATGCCTTAGTAACTTTTAACCTTCTAAATTTCTGATTCTCGTGCTAATTCTCAGACCTGATTTTGAATTATGTATATCTTATATCTTCTACGTTGTAAGCATTTTATACCACACATTGTCAGTTTTCAATCACTTTCAGAACTAATGGTGATATTTTTCAAAATTCAAAAAAGAGACGATAGATGTCCTGGCACTGATCTTATAACAAGGTAAGACAATTATGTATAGTATTGTTGACAGTAGGTTCTTATACAATTAATCTCGGCCTGACTTGACATGGGCCTCTTAAAAGTTGCGCCACAACACTCGTTTCTCTACCACATCCAGTCTGTCCCAGCCAAGTTTTTAGTTAAATCTTAATCATCATCATCATCAGCCTATAATGTTCCCACTGCTGGGACACAGGCCTCCTCTCTGTGAGAGGGAGTGGGCCGTAATCCACCACGCAGGCCCAGTGCGGGTTGGTAGATGTCACGTCTTTGAATTTTTTGGTTCTAGGACATGCCGGTTTCCTCACGATGTTTTCCTTATCTTAAATCTTAATTAATCCGTCTAAATATCGTGATGGCCCTGTCATTAAGGCCTCGCCTCTCATGCACGAGGTTGTGGGTTCAATTCCGGGCAAGTACCAATGTGACTTTTTCAATTCGTAGAGGGTATTATATTACGTTTTAGATAGGTAGTCGCTCCATGTAAAATACTGTTTTTCAGCTGCATCCGTTAGACTGGAAGCCGACCCCAACATAGTTGGGAAAAGGCTAGGATGATTTAGTTGATGTATTTTCTAAGTTTATCTTAGACATCACTGATATGTCAGTTAAGGATACCTGGGCTTAAAGTTAACTAGCTGACCCGTCGAACTTCGTACCAACTCAAAATTATATAATGTGACAAAGTTCAATAGGCACGTGGCGCCATCTAATATAGTAACGTTATTGTTGTTTTCCTCAGGAACAGCACTTTTTTCCGGGATGAAAGGTACCCTTTGTCAGTTTCTGAACACCTGACAACGTATATGCAAAATTTCAGGATATAATATGTTTGAAATAGCCAACCCTTTTTGAGCATGCGTGGTGATCAATGCTCATGCCTTCTCAGTATGAGAAGAGGCCTTTGCCCTGCAGTGGAAAAGTCATCATCTGTCTAACCATTTCCCAACTATGTTGGGGTCAGCTTCCAGTCTTACCGGATACAGCTGAATACCAGTATTTTACATGGAGCGACTGCCTTACAGACCTCCACATCCCAGTTACTGGGTAATACGATACCCCTTGGTAAGACTGGTTGTCAGACATTCGGACTTCTGATTACCCGTAACGACTGTCAAAGATCCACGAATGACAGCCGGGACCAACCGCTTAACGTGCTTTCCGAGGCACGAAAGAAAAATTGGAAAATTAACAAGCTGGTATTATATAATTCACAACATTTCAATTTTTTTGCCTTGTGTTTTTTTATGCTCAATAAATAGTACTTAGATAACTAGGAGACCCGTATTTTTTCTTTTCACAAAATTTGTATTCTAAGTTAGTCAAAAATAATTTTGAAATCTCGAAAAATTCAAAAACGCCTGTAAGGTTGAATCTACACATTACCTTTGCTTGGGTCATGAAAAAAAAAATGAGATGGAGATTGACGTGATGACGTCTTATGATGACGTTGACGTTTGTTAATTTTGGTATTTGTTTCCTTGGTTTGTGGCTGTGATGTGATATTGGTTTTTATTGTATTTTAATTTTTCGCATTTCACATGCTGTTGTAAATAATAAATGTACTAGATGATGCAGTGGTAGTTGCTTGTGGACTTATAAATTTACAGTCACCTGTTATAAGGAAGTATTAGGCATTGGAAGGCCTCCCTCAGTGTACAATTTTTAATTTATATTTCAGAAAACTATGTTATGTTTGTATAAGTTTTGATAACTTTAACTGTGTGTTGCTATAGATACTTAATAAAAGAGATACTTTATGATTAGAATTTTGATTTTTATTTATCATAATGTACAATATCAAGCATTTTATTAAAAATAAATTTTTCCCAAAACATTTCACCTTCTTTCACTAACTTTTCTGCAAACAATCTATCATGGTAGAACCACTGTTCATGATAGGCTTTATTTCTTTCAAAGTCTGGATCAGCTATACACAATAAAGCTTTTTTCATATTTTCATCGCTAACATTTGCAGCTGTATTTGGGCATTACATTTAGCTGATATTACACTATCTTTAACATAGTTTTCCATAGTTTTATTACTGCTGTTTTGTTTCTTCTGCCTCGTTAATGCTAGCGACAACTGAGTACATTTTAGTACGAACTCTGTGCTCAGGAGTTACTCTGCCCTTGGATAAAACACACAGCATTTTCTCGTTTCACTTCCACGTAGCCTACAGAAGTTTCAACATAAGCATCCCTTGATGACAACAAAACCTTAGCTCCCTGATTTCGGCAACGTTAAACGAGTCGTTTTCACGCATGTATTGCAACAACATCATATTATAATCCACCTTGGGAAGGTTGCGGCTGTCTGCCATGGCATAACCGTCCGAAACTTTCATGGCAAATCAATTTATATAATAATGCGTTTTTATTAGTAAATAACAATGCGTTTGCAAACAAAGCAACCTCGGCAAACAACACCACAACAACATTGATATTTGACAATGACAGATGACTATATTTGACATTGGCAACTTTTTTTATTCATAATAATTAGGAGCAAAGGCATACACTGTGACGATGCCTTACTCTGGATCGTTAGAGGATTTTTTTGAATATTTCGTTAAATAAGTAATAAAAAAAATCTAAAAATTATGGAATGGAATACTTAAACATAAAGCTCTAAATGGTTGTCGGTACCTTAGTATTTATTTAAAATTGAAATGTTGTGAATTATCTGTAAAGCAAAAACACGTGAAGGTCGCGGGAATCCACGTGATGCGAGAATCTTCACCGATCGATGTGGCGCCGTTGGTAGGCCTCTGTCATCATTCTGCCCAAATGATGAAAAAAAAAAAGACGGGTTGCACTCCGGGAGTGCCGGCAGAAGTGAAAACTTGAATATTAACGTTGAAATAAATCAATTATTAATTGAATTAATATAACTCATTTTTTTTTCACTATTTCTGCGTCGCTTTTTTCATTAATAGATGCACTTTGTTCAATTTCCATATTTTAAACACTTTATATACACGAATTTTACGAATACACAGCAGTATACACAGCAGCTGTGTAGTAGTGGATGGATGGCTGGACAGCTGTCCATCCATCCATCCATCCACCCACATCCACATCCACATCCACATCGACATCCACATCCATCCATCCATCCATCCATCCATCCAATGTCGTGTGTCACTTGGTTCACTTCGGTTGGCGCCGCCGTAGAAAGAGAGGGGGATACTTAGTAGCTAGGAGTAGTAGTTCTCCCCTGTGTAATCTTACCTGACGGTCACGTGTCCTGATGCGATGTCCTGACGCGAGTTTAACATTTTTTACCCATTACAAAAAAGTGTGCAACGCCGCTAAAGAAGTTTTCACTTCAAAAAATGTGATTATTCTTGTAATAAAGTAACCGTTCATTATTTAGGTATTTGTTCCTTGTGTGTTTAGGTAGGTACTTTCTGCTGATATTGTGCGAATGCCTACACGGCGATGGTGTATTAAACTTCGATAAGTGCCTACCTAATCTTGAAAAAAATATGTCCAGAATAGTACATTGTGACAACAACTGGAACCAAAATTTCTATAAGTATAAACACACATTATCTTAAACTTGTGCAAAACTGGATTTCACTTAAAACATGTAAGTACTTCCTATCATTAATAAGAAGCGGAGAAGGATGAGTTTCCTGGGGATGTGAATTTTTCATTAAGGTCGTTCACAGGGGTCTTCAATTCCCTAAAGTACAGCCTTTGAATGCAAGGGCTAAGAACTTTCAGGTAAAGTGATTAATTCCTGAAAAGTTCTGTGTAAAATAACGGATGACAAATGAAGATAACTTTAATAGAAAATGTATAACTACTCCTAGCTACGGTGCCTAGTGCCAAACTATGTAATAATTTTATGGTTAATCCGTGGAAAACAGATTTTCATTATTACATAAAAGGTGGTTCAACTTTACAAAACAAAATACTTATTTAAAAACCTTGAATTATGTTCATTCGCTTCTAATGTTCTAGGCGCATTCTACCAGTTTCAATAATAAATCTTTTACTGTTCACGCGGTACCGTTGCCCTTGTCAATAAAGCGTGCCCAAGCTTTGACCATTTTTAAAATCATGGTAAAAAAACAAAATCTCTCTCCTTAAACGTCATTTATTAGGCTCTTTGTACTTGTTTTATGATTATTATTGTATAGGTATATTTATTTATATAGGTAAGTATATGTTGTGTGTATGTATGTATATGTTGATAACGTTAGGTTGTTTATGCGTTGCAAATACTTTTGGGAGATTTTAATAAATAAAATAACGCAACCGTTTGCTAGTTCTTTAAACTCAAACTCAAAGCATTTATTTCAATTAAACCATTACAGGCACTTTTGAATTGTCAAAATTAAGTAGTCGGTCAGTTAGTCAGAAAGTTGAAGCTAGTCGCCCATTCCAAAGCGTAGATCTCTATGGAGAAGAACGGGCAAGAAACTCCATGGACACTCTTTTAAATCAAGATATTACAAAATTCTGGGTACATTATTCTTGTTGCTTCTATATGTGAGAACAATGTAAAAAAACACACAAATGAAGAAACAATACAAGAAATAAGATTAAAAATAAGCCTTGGCAGTTAAGAGATGACCAGTCTCAACCGACGGCGTCCGTTCACGAACATGACGCATGGATCAGCACCATCCAGCTCAACCATTTTGTAGGGAACCGAATGATCCAACACACGTGCCACCATCAGTGAGACATTTAAGTGAGCATGACACATTCTCAACTGCCATGCTCTTTCAAGTCAACATAAAAAAATCATAACAAACGGATCCATGGTTCTTACATTTACAAAATTGAAAAAATGCTTCTAAATTATACAAAACTATAGATTGCAATTTATTTAAGAGATGAATAAAATTTTTAATACCAAACAGGAAAAGGTGTTTAGTATTGCAGCATTAAACAATTAAAACATGATTGAATAAAATAAAAATAAATATTAAGATCGTAATGTCAGAAACACTAAAAAAAGAAAAAGGGAAGCACCTCCTCCAAATATTGAAATTTTAACTATGTAGTTAGCTCAAGGGCCTGTGGAGCAGGACCAGCATTTAGCCAAGCATTTTTATCTGCGATATACTTAATCATCCAACTTATAATATGCTTGTCTACATAGTGTGCGTTTAATGCATGTTTTAAATTTCTTCTCATTTAGTTGAAGACTATCGAGTGGTATTTTATTATAACATTTTACACAGTAACCCATAAAAGAAGTTTTTACTTTAGACAATCTGAAACGCGGTTGATCTCATTTGTTCCTATTTCTTGTGTTAAAATTATGCCTGTCACTTATCTTACTAAAAAGATGTAGATTTTTTCGAACGTACATAATGTTTTCATATATATTAACAAGGAACCGTCATGATGTTAATTTTTTTAAACAGTTCCCTTAGAGAATCGCGTCTGCTGAGCTTGTATATGGCTCTGACAGCCCTCTTTTGCAGGATGAAGATAGAATCAATATCTGCAGCCCGTCCCCACAACAAAATACCGTAAGACATGATGCTATGAAAGTAACTAAAATAGACCAGTCTCGCGATATCCACGTCTGTTAATTGGCGGATTTTCCAAACAGCGTAAGCAGCTGAACTTAGCCGCCCTGCAAGAGATGTTAAGTACGGACCCCACTGCAGCTTTGAGTCAAGCGTAATCCTCAGGAAAACCTTATTTTCGACGAATTCAAGTATTTCCTTATTTAATACAACGTGACATTCACTACTTCTAACATTTGGTAAAACGAATCTAATGCTGTTTTGTATTGTGGCAACTAACATGCAAAATATTGGACAGTAGGTATATAATGTAAATATCGGACAGTATATAATGTTAATCTAAATGGTACACTACAGAGTACCTGCAACTTTGACTCTCCTTTCTCTGTTAATCCATCCAAAAGTCGTCTTTAAAAAATCGCTTTTAGCGATAAGACCGCCCATTGTGTCACCCTGTATAAAATTTCTACATTTATATCTTTAACTACCTTCGCCCCGCAGTTTCACCCGCGTAAATGTCGATCCCGTGGAAAAATCGGGATAAAAAGGAGCCTATATAATATTATTCCAGGGTGTCTGCTACCTCCTTAAAAAATGTTATCAAAATTGGTCCAGCCGTTTGAGCGTGAAGAAGTAACAAACATATAAACACACAATCACACACACTCACAAACTTTCGCCTTTATAATATTAGTGTGATATGTATGGTGTGCATAATATAAAGTATTCTATTCTAGATGGTTTTCTATCACCATTATTCTATTTCTAACGTTTACTTATTAACAATTTGAATTAACTAATTTATCAAAACACCTTAAATTATTATTTAAATAGGTAAACGTAACGTAAGTAGGTAAACTTATTTTAATACCTAGAGCCCGTTCCCACTTATCCGATCAGTCTTTTTGCCCTGAAACCGGACGCCGGACGTGGGTGTTCACATTATGTTCGACCATTCTGTTTTACCGGAAGGTCGGTGGTTCGACTCGCCGCTAGTTTCCGTTTGTATTTCGTACGCGATGGACGGCGACGATGATGTTCTTATATTGTGGTGGTACCTATTTGAGACGAATGAGACGAAAAAGAAGTAGAAAACGAAGAGGAAGGGCGGGGCGGAGGGGGTCTCGTCTTCAGTCTTGACGCAACGTTCGTTCACACTCATCCGATCGGGCGTTTTGACTGATCGTCGCAGTGGCAAAAAGTCCGTCAAATAACTCGGATCAGTCTTTTTTCCCGGATCAGTCATAATGTGAACAGCTCCATACAAATTGTACTGCCACTGGCACATCCGTCTATTTAGACTGACCGAGAAATAAGACTGATCGGATAAGTGGGAACGGGCTCTTACTAGCTTTTTAAAATACAATTATTCACAAAGCATTCAAAGATTTGGTGTTCAAGGCACGAGACTGAAAATATAAAGGTATACATATACCTACAGTATACATATACATACAGTATACATATACATACAGGATGGATTTTTAACACTGCGGGACACTTAACGCCCCTCGACGTAATAATAATAAAAGTTCTATTGTGTCTCGTTCAGTGACCTTAATGTGTTGAGATGGGGCAGTAAGGGCGGCTACCTTAATCGTTATACCTCCAGAAAATCGATGTTAGGAGACTTTTCTAATTTAACAACTTTTTGAGAAAGCTTGATTTGCATTTACAGATTTTGAAAAAAAAATTACAGTCAGCAAGAAAGCGGGCAATTTTCAGAAAAAAAATCTTTTTTTTATGCCAATTGATCCTGTTTCTTATGAGGATTAAAAACCTCTATTGGACCAACTGTGGTTTGAGTACTAGAAAAGTCAGAAATTGCAAAAGGCTTTTTTCATACAATTCGTAGGGAATGAGACTCTTGGCTACGACGCTCGTACCGCCCCATCTCAACAGTCCATCCTGTTTAAGGCGAATTTTTCATGAGTATGCACTTAAAATGAGACAGGCGCTTTTGTTCAGCGTTAAGCGAAGTCTAGGATTGAGTATGGTGTCCAATACGGACCATGGAGCGACAGTCATCGTTCTGATGCGGTTGCGACATATAATATACTGACCTGGGAACTGCTCAGTGTTTCCTTTGAAGTTCAGAGTACTTATTAGTACAGTAGTATTAGTAATTGTCTCTGTAACAATAAACTATGTAGAAGTTAAAGGAGCTATTTCTCTTGTTTACCTGTATACCAATTCTGCGCCCACGCTTGTACCTATATCTTACACTATGTGTGTCACAAAGTATGATCACGATCCTATGTACCTGGATTCGACACATACATAAACTCACGTCTTTTTTGGATCGGGGTAGGCAAAAACTACAAAACGCCACCTGCTACGGTCACTGATAGTTAGTGTTTACTACACCAATTCTCTACTATTTTCAGGGCCTGGCGCTTGAGGTTGCACAGGGTGTTTTCGTGGGTGCCATTTATTATACAATGAAATGAAATGATGTCAATGAAGGCAGCCAGTACTGAGCGTTTGTGGTCCACTGCGCATTCAATTTTGGATACCACGCTGTGCAGCGCGGGTTCTGTTGATTTATTATCCTGTGGAGTACGCATGCTGTTCTTTGTGGAGTGCATTGTCCGAAGAGGACCGTCTCGGATGTGTCGATCACAGAGTCTCTCTAGGGTCTTTAGTAGAATGGACGTGAGGCTTAGTGGTATGTAATCGTTGGATTGTGTGTAGTCGGTTTTGCCAGGTTTGGGTATGAAGATGACTTTCACTTCGCGCCAGGTATGTATCTGAGTGTTATGCAGGCCCGATAGATCTCCACGCATGGTGTCAGATGATCAACCCCCTATTGTAGTAGGGCTGGAAAAATGCTATCTAGTTCTGCAGACTTAAATGTCTGGAAGGTGTTGATGGCCCATTTTAACCGGTCTTCTGTTACTAGGACTGTAATTAAGAATATACTTATGTTTTTTTCTTTCTTAGAATTGTTAAAAACGCTTCAATGCATGCGTTTATGACATTGACGACCATATCTGGATTTTAATCAGTTATTAAGTGCTTATTAAAACATTTTATTTTTATTACGATTTCGTGATTCCGGTTAGACTTTATTGAAAAAATCAACCATTTTAAATGATAAATTGGTTAGGTTTTGTAAGTACAAGACGATTAATAGACGTTAGGGCGCGTTTTAATGACACAAATTATTTCGCGCCTTCACCTTTTCGCGGCTTCAGCCGCCACGCAGCGGCCGCGCGGTGGCTCTGCGGCGGCTGCGCGCGCAAATTTGTAGTAAATGATTGAAGGAAAGGAGAATGCGGGGACGCGGGCGCAGAGTGTACCTACATAGAGAACATTCGAGCAAGATCGACCGTATCGACATCGCGCGGCCGTACGGTTATTTAATTACAAATAATTTCAATGTTGTAATCTAGTTAATAAAACATAAATTGCTATGATTGAACACATAGCACGCGGCCCCCGCACGGCCGCCGCGCGGTGGCCGCAATAAATTTTGCGCGCCGTCTAACTGCGGCCTTACAATTCAGTGGGCCAAAAGAAAAAAATATCTCCTTTAACTTTTGTTTTATTATAAGTTTCAAACTGGTCATCTTAAGTACAATATAAGCTAACAGTAGTAAAATAGAATATATTTATTTACTTTAAAACATGGTACATTAAGGTCTTATTAATATAGTATCTTACATGGACTGGCATAGAAAAAAACATGATTTGTCAAAATTAGTTTAGTTTAAGTACATAAAAAAGGGGAAGAGGTCATTCGACACCTTTATAATTATGTGGTCATTTTGAGTTAAATCAACATGAAATCAACCAACCTTGCCTTGTAAGTAAAAATTATGAAGTAGATTAATTAAATAATATAAGTAAATATAGACGGATAATTAATAAAAAAAAAATTAAACTAACTTAAATCCCAAAAGTGACAATTTGAAATGGATCATGAAAGGCTAACATGTGACACTTCTAGCTTATTAACAATAACTCCATTAGTTGTGGGCCCGCGTCGTGGATCACGGCACATTAACTCTCACAGAGAGGAGGCCTGTGTCCCGATACTGGGAACATTATAGGCTGATTGTACTATGCTATGCAATAGTTGTGGCTGATCTCATACTAACGTTTCCTGTAGCTGCAACGGTAAAGGTAGCTGCCCTGCACACCCCTACTCTGATTCTGTAGAAATGAAACTAGATAAGAAGGTACTTTCTCTTAATAAGTCTTCAAGTACAATCATTTTAATACTTTATAAATTGTTTGGCCCTTACAGGGTTTACGCTAGTTGCTGGACCCCTTGTATGTCACATCTACATACCACTTATGTGAAATAAAATATTTGAGTTTGACTTGAAACTTTTTCCTAAATTACTATATGTGACTGTTATCCTCCTTTTCACACATTTATAAGTGACTTCACAACTTTAATATGCTTTATTTAAAAGAACCAGATTCTTAATCATTGTATTTAATTTCAATCTAACCTTTAAGACTAACAAACAACTTTAATCTAACTTAAATTATTACGTGATAAGTAGTTCTTTTAAAACTATGAATACTGTTATTGTACAGACACCAGCACATCAGGCTACTACAATCTGTCAAAGTTCTTAAATAGATTTTCAACTTTATTGCTAAAGCATAAGGTTCATAGTTGATTGGGAAAATTTGACAGTTTCGAGTAGCTTTTTGTGCTGGCGTCTGTACTTTACACATGTTTTTTCTGTTTTCTTTATGTCTGAATAATGTGATATTAACAACGCGTGTTATTGTCACTATTATTTCTACACTTTTTACACTACACTCTCAAAGGGTTTAGTTCGTTTTAGTCTTAGCACTGTTTGTGTTGTCTAACAGCTGAATTGCCTCGACGTTCACATGTCGGTGGAGTCTGTCTTCATGGGCCTCACACTCAGCATATTTTTGGATTATGTTAGTGATTCGAGCGTCATTTGTTATATACTTGGGCACAACAACACCAACCACAACCAGGGTTTACAGCTTTGATGATACCATATTTTTAACACTGGGTTATAAAGGGTTTCCACCTGAAAGAAAACATGAACACCGTAAAAAGTATTTGTCAGACAAGTTAGGATTCTGAAGGGTGGCAATCAACTCTGTGGTCACAAGGCCGCACCAATCTCAATATTTTTAATAAAAAAAAACATTATCTAGAAACGGACTTGATGTCCAAAAAGTTTTGCAATTCAATAAATATGACAGAGTTCTAAGACCGTCTTTTGTGGGTAAGGTTATCGAACCAGTTTTATTTATAGAACACTAGGGAAAAGTGAATACCGATGTAAGAAATCAAAATGGTCATGAAGTTATCACATCATAATAATTTCGATTCTTCACATAATTAATTGCACAATTTATTTTTCAGATTGTTTTTAATAGTTTTTGTAGTCATAATGTTTCACACTTATTTGTATCATCATACGCATTAAGGTTATCTTCGAGGTTAGCTTGTATTTTTGAGATTGTTTGCTGAAGTTTTAGACATATAGGTAATATAGGAATATACCGTAAGTGTAGAGTTTCAGAAATACAACCATGTCATAGTTTAACAAAATGTAGTGCATTTAACACGCTTATCTGTAACTTTAATAAAACCATTCCAAGCACTTCCATTGTTATATGTGATGACAGCACCTAGTGAAACACTGAAAACTGTAAGGTATTACCGTATGCCCTAGACAGAGACTGAACTAGTGTTCACTGCGCATCCTCCAATGCACCCAATAACAGTAACGTGGAAGCAGGAAAGTAATATACTAAAAGTAGCTCTGTATGAGTGGGACACAAAATTGCAACCAGGTTATCTTTTCGGTATTCATGTTCGCCTGGTACTTCAAATGCCACTGTTGCGCAATTCGGTGGAAATTTTGCAAGTGGTTGCGCAATCAGCAGCGTCTGGGCGGAAGTCTAAGATTTAAGATTTAGATTGTTAGAGATCTTGCTATTAACTACTATTTATGTCTATTATAATTAATAAATTAAATTATAATGGCTTATTTGTCTTGTTGTGTTTGTCTTTTGGCTTGTTTGTGTAGTAAAGGTTATTCCTCCTATGTAGTCCGCGAATTTCAAAATTACGTTTTTTTGTAAATTGCGGCGCTGTTTTACGTTGTTTGTTGATCTAAATTCATTACGCGGCAATTAGGATAAAATACTAAGTAAAAATCATTCAAATCTTCTATATAGCTCCCGAAATTATACATATATCCTTGAAGTAGCTGCTTAATTTCACAAAATAGCCTTAAATGCAGCAAATATATTTTTAGTAGAGCACATTAAAATATTCTTCCGCGTCGCTGTCGACTGGTAACGTTCCCCCATTAGACAGACTTATCATTTACCCTTCGATTAAGTTTTCAGGTTAGCGTTGGTATATTTGAGGTAGCGGGAAGAGTTGAGCCACCTTCCTGTGATTCTAAAAAGAGTTTTGATTTTGTTCCTTCCAAAATGTGTCGGTCGGCCATTATATTCCTAAATAGGTGTTTAAGTAGGTAGGAATACAGATAAGATAATTATAAGTCCACAATCTCAAAACAATACAAGATTTTCTTTTTTTTTCTTAATAGGCATTTGGGCAAAAAAAGCACGTTGACCTGCAAGATGTAAAAAATGTAAGAAAATTTGAATTTTGCGGTCTACCGTGGTGCCTTCGCCTTGTGATCCTTCACCGTTGTTTATAGTGTGTTATTCTTCCACAGAAATCACTTCAGGGACGTACTGCACAACGGGCTGGGCATGACGGATGCCTACATGATGGAGCGTGTGATGGTGGCCCTGGACCGCGGGACCTCGCCTCACGTAACGATGGCTACGTTCGCCAAAGCCATGTCTCTTTACCTTCGAGGCGATCTCGAGGAACGTATCTCATATGCATTTACTGTAAGTAATAATAATATATAGGTAATACCTACACGCTCAACTCAGAACTTAAGGAGCTCAACAATTCGACGAACAATACCAAAGAAAAGATATTTGGGTAGGCCGCATAAATTACTTAAACTGCCAGATCATGATTAGAACTAATCGAAAACAAAAAAAAAGCGTGCAATGCCACATAGTCCTCACATTCACAATAAATGATCGTTACTTATTGTCTGTGGTGACATCGCTTAGCAGTGTGTGACTGTCATTAAATACTTTATTTGACACTTACACTGCTAAGCGACTGTTATTAAATACTTTATTTGACACTTTTTCTGCGTTTAGACTTTTTACGTTAAAATTACGAAATGTCCAATTAATATGTTCTGAGGGGCAATTCTCGAATTAATTAATTAATTCAATTAAGAGAACTGGCCTTTCTGATCTCAGTTTCAATCTGTCAAAAATACTTTTAATATCCCTACATTTTTGACAAGTTTTTGACATTTGTTTGTCGCCGAGATGAGACTGTGACTAGATTTTGAACGTCTTAAGTTACGAGAATTGGCCTTCTGATAGCTTCGAGCAGTAGATAAATGTCAAACCGCGTATTCTTGATATATTAATATTTGGACTTCCGGGAAAATCGCATTGATGATATCACGAAATCAATTGACCGTCCAGCCTAATTAATTGGGAGTAAGTCTGAACTTGCCACTATGCCTTTTCAGAGGCACGGCAACTCGAATCAGGCAGGCGCGTTTCTTTTTGTAAACTATTTCATCATCACTGCTCTGAAAACAGGGAAGGAAAACATTGTGAGGAAACCGGCATGTCCTAGAACAAAACATTCGAAGACATTTGTAATATCTACCAACCCGGACTGGGTCCGCGTGGTGGATTGCGGCCCATTCCCTCTCACCGAGAGGATACCTGTGTCCCCGCAGTGGGATCATTATAGGCTGATTATGCGTTTCAGAGTATGAAATATTTTGTTTCTGTGTTATCAAGCTGAATTCTTGCACAAAGCAGGCGATTTTCCCCTGTCAGTCTTCAGTTTTAGGGACAGTTGCGAACAACATAAAAGGTTTTACGAACGTTTAATAGCAGTATCCTTTTAAGGCTCTTTTAGGGCGCTCCTTTACTTTTACGGTAAACTACTTATACAACTACTACTTAATATATTTTTTATGTAAAGAGGTTATGTTCATGTAAGCTGCTTCTCTATTTATCTTGTCAACATTTGTGTATATTTGTCTACTTTATACAAGATATGGAAAATTAGTGATAGGAATTGGTCACAGAAACCCTTTAGAGAAAAATGTCCCTCGATCATATTTTGGTGCCCTATGTACTGAACGATGAAAAAACATGGATTATTATGATTTTGTTATGGTAGTCATGTTCATAATCTTTCAACTGATTGCTTCGGAAATCAGTGTCTTTATTTCATTTTTTTGTGTGTTGTTTTCATCGATGTTACATAGGCATAATGTTGCTTCTTTATGCACTTTAGTTTAACCTCGTTTAGATTTATTAAATAGTTAATTAAGTTTTTTTTTTATATGGAGATGTCAATTATTTTAACTCTGTTCCAGATTTGTGAATGCTTTTGCATCGCTTAAGCGTATTGAATTTATCTTTAAACAAGAGTTTATAGGATGTTTTTCATGGCAACACGGTAGTAACGAGACGCCCATCTTGGTTCAAGCAACAAGTAAAAATTACGCTTAGGTATCTTCTACTTGGAGCGGTGAATGCTTATGTGAATCCCACACCCCCGGCTATAGGTAGAGGTGGAACACCGCGGTGGTTTTAGCCGGTAAGAGTCCGGCATGCCCCTCTGTCACCCCCACGATGGTGGAAGTCCATGAGGATTTCCACCGCGCACCAAAAAAAAGGTATCTTCTACTTATGATCGCCCAGCACAACCGCGCATGCAAGCGTCACGCTGCCGCTCATTCATGGAATAATTCCTTTGAAATAATTATAACAATCATCGCTCGTGTGATCAAAAATCGTGTGGTTTCGGGTGTTCACTTCAGCTCAATTAAAGGGTGACGCTAGCGCTGTCGTAGTCTTAAGAGTACTTATATTATTGTAGGCATGTATGGGAGGTACGTTGCATTATTTTTACTAGTTGCCAGCCTAGAATTTAAACATATATTAATTACGAAAATCAGTGTAAAATGGTCAGACCAAACCTCTGGTCTTCCCAGGGCGGTAGCAGAAAGCCATTAACTATTTTGGCTGATGCGTATGCTATACCTTCAATACCTTTTTTTCAAAATATAGTACACTAGCTGCGCCCCGCGGTTTCACCCGCATAAGTTTCGATCCAGTGCAAATATCGGGATAAAAACTATCCTATGTCCTTTCCCGGAACTTAAACTATCTCTATACAAAATTTCATCTAAATTGGTTCAGTGCTTTAGGCGTGAAAAGGTAACATACAGACAGACAGACAGAGTTACTTTCGAATTTATAATATTAGTATGGATAATATTAGTATGGATTACTGCAGCGGCCAGCAAAAGAGGCATTGATGGACGAACGTGTTTCGCCGAGGCACACATACGTAGGTAAGTCCATCAATGCCTAGTTGTGGTCAAGACTTGTATAGTACTTTTCTCAAATAAGAAAAAATAAGAAAATTAAATCTCAAATAAGAAAATTAAAACTAAGTAGTACCTAGGCAGAACTTTTATGTTATATACAATTACTTTTCAAAATCAATGACGAACAACTAAATTTTTTCTCGCGTTAAAGTGTTAATTTGTTTTTTTTTTTCAGTAAACAGCTTTCTATTTGCAAGCCAGTTCGAAATTTAAATAAAACTTTTGATAAGTTACCTCCTTGGTTGCCATGTTTCGGAGTAAAAATCGTTCCATTTTTAAATAACACGACAGATATGAGTTTACAATGTAATTTATTATGCCGCAAAACACGACAGATATAAATTTTCATACAACTTTTGCCAGCCACTGCTCGCTTGTATTTGGCTAGTACATCAATTTCGATTTATCTCGAAGAAGGTTGTCAAAATAATGCTCAAATTTCCAAGGATGTTTGAGAAAAAAAAAATAACAAAAACCTATGAGGGCATTGATTAAAAGTCCGTATCTAGATGCACAGTTCCAATTGGTTGTTTCCTTTGGAGAAGAGCCGGCAAGAGACTCTACGGTTACGCTTTTATAAATAATTAGATTTTACAATGTTTTCAAATTACAGTGTTAATTGATACGATTTTATTTACTTTGCTCAATACAGAATTTTAATACTTTGCTAATAATAAATAAAATATAAAAGAATTATAAAATTCTATCGATTCGTATTTTAAAAAAATCTCAATTATTTATGCAAAGGTGCTAACAACAGCTTTCCGAAGGGAGCGGTCTATTACAATGAGCCTACACGGGCTAACGTACCCGGATGCTGTCATGCGCAAGCTGAACATCCAAGAGATATTGAAGCTTCATATTTGTCCGTTTTCACCAGTAACTGCGATCATCACCGACTTGCCGTTGCCTAATGCTTAGACAACTCTTGCGGGTTGCCTAGCAACAGATTTCTAACAAAATTGACTTCGAATTTGACTTAAAAAACCACATGTAGATTGTGAACCTCACATATTATTGTATATTGTGAATTTGTGATACGAAAGGTTATAGAGATCTCCTTATGTTAGACATTACTTAGCTAAGCGTTGCTAAAGTTGACGATAAGGCGCTCCCTCGCCGGAAGCACTCGCCTGTAATGTTACATCCAAGATTCCACTAGGCTACGGCTTTGCAAGTCGACTGCGCAGGCCGTCAATTGCTGAGTAGTATAGAGAGTTAATTGAAACCATCAGGATAGGTTATCCTAACTAATATTATAAATGCGAAAGTAAGTTTGTTTGTTACATTTTCACGCCTAAGCCACTGAACCGATCATCCTGAAATGTTGATACGTTGTCAGGTGTACAGAAACGGACATAGGGTACCTTTCATCCCGAAAAACAGTGCTGTTCCCGAGGAAAACAACAATAACGTTATTATGATAATAGATGGCGCCACGTGTCTATTGAACTTTGTGTTTGAATTATTTTATTCTGAGGCGGTACGAGGTTCGCCGGGTCAGCTAGTACATGTATAATTAAATAGGTAGAAGTAACACGGCACTTAGCCGCAGGCAAAGGTTACATTACAGGCGAATGCTTCCGGTGCGAAGCGCCTTTAGTCAACACAAGCATAGCATAATCAAATCAGCCTATAATGTTCCCACTACTTACACACACACACACACACAGGCTTACTCTCTTCGAGAGGGGGTGAGAGTAGTTTGAGAGTTTTGCAAAACAAGCATAATCCAGAACATCTCTGCGACAAAAAAACGTCAAACACTTGTCAAAATATAGAGAAATTAGAGATATTTTTGACAGATTGAGACCGAGATCAGACTGTGAACGTTCATAAAATTACGAGAATTGGCCCTCTGATATTTTTTCAGATCCGCAAATGTGCCGATGTCCTTATAGTGTCAATAGCCGTGTATAAGCTGACTTCAAGCTAACAAAAGTCTCTATCTATTGTAATTACAGTGCTACGACCTACTAAGCGAGGGATACCTCAGGCGGGAAACGATGTACCAGTTGATGAAGAAGAGCTTGGCCAAGGCTTCCAGAGACGACGATGTGGAAGAAGCAGTCAAGGTAAGGTTATATTAAGCGTTATCCTATATTCCAGCTAAGGCCATATTGTTCCGCTGCCTCAAGGAATAGGCTCGATGATGAGAAAGAGTAAAAAATATGTCTTTCTACAAAGCTGCAAGCTGCTGAACACAGACCCCCTTATTCATAAAACTTATCAAACCTATTTTAGTTAAAATGGGGTTTGTCTCTTTCTTACACACAGAAATGACAACGTCACAGATAAAGACAAACGTTCTATAAACCTATTTTAGCTAAAATAGAGATAAAATAGGATTATGAATAAGGGGGAGAGTGTTGAGTGTGTGATTATCGTACGCAGGGTATAGCAATCAAAATCAAGAGTCAGTTACTCAAATTAGGCTGATAATGTTTGTGTGATGAGCACGATCATTTGTTCTGTGTCTGGGTGTAATTTATCTATAATATGTATTTATTTTATTTACCATTTATGTACACACATATATAAACAGACAAGAAAAAAACAGAACAGAAAAATAGGTACAAAGGTGATGCTTATTTCATAAGAAATCTCTTCCAGCATACCTGCGATAGGACAAGAAATAAAGAGATGTAGACAGCGTGTTAAAGAGTAAAGGAGACAAAAAATACATAAAACCTAAAAAACAATTCACTTAATAAACTAAACAAATAATACAAGAATATACTTACATAAATACAAATAAACATACATACTTCTAAAATAAATAACACTCGAATGTAAATAAAAATACATACACAACTATGATAGGGTGGAGAGATAGTGTTCTTTCACTCTTCTTTTAAAAACTGCAATAGTTTGGCAGTCCCTAATTGCAGGCGGTAGTGTATTCCACAGCCGCACCGCGTGCACTGTGAAGGAGTAGGAGTAGAAGTCAGTGGAGTGGGGAGGGGACTTAAGGAGCTTTTTAAGATGCGACCTGCAAGGCGCATCTGAAGGACGGGCGTAGGAAAAACGCTCCCGCAGATAGGAAGGTGTTTTAGGATTGTGAAGGAGATTGAATAGCAGACATAATATCCGAGAGTTCCTGCGAAGTCGAATGGGGAGCCACTTGAGTATCTTGCGAAAGTTGGAGACGTGATCATACTTTTTAAGATTAAAAACAAAACGAATACAGATATTTTGCAAACGCTCAAGTTTATTTAAAAGCTCCTCGGTGGCATCCAAATAACAGGCGTCGGCGTAATCAATAATGGGCTGAATGAGGGTTTGAGCTAGAGAGATTTTGGTGTTCAAGGGCAAAAAGCCCTGGAGACATTTCAACGAATGGAACGTGTAGTGCACCTTGCGACTGACTTGCGCAACATAGCAGTATGTATTTAGAAATATATAAGTATGTTTATCAGTTGTCTAGTACCCATAACACAAGCTCTGCTTAGCTTGGGACTAGATGGCGTTGTGTGATAGTTGTGGAATATTATTATTATATTATTATCTCCTTTATTTCACAATATACATATAAATTATATTTTTAAATATTAGTATAAAAAATATATAAAAACATTTAAAAATATAAAAAAATATATTATTATTATTATTAATCAACACATACCGAACGTTAACATCATAATAAGACAGTTCCCCAAAACGCCCACCCTTCACCACTTCCTAGTGCTTTAGGTGGGAAGAAGAAATGGCGCAACAAACTCCCCAGCAGTACAGCTGTCTGTTCAATTCGATGACCTTTATTCTATACAGCAAGAAGCAAGTTACTAAATAATAGTAATGAGACAACTACACGTACTAGATCCAGTAGCAAGACTAAACAATACAGACATTATATTCTTGCTATCTCCTTTGTGGGAAAAGTTATTGTCTAACCCTATTAGGCTCACAACTGCCTAACAACTAGTAGTTCCCTGGCACCACATTAACGGCATAACTACGTAAATGTCTATTAACTGCTCTCAAATTACTATGTTTATTTTTATTTATGTCTTACATACTTCTTTGACATAATCTTTTTATTATTTGACAATTTAATACAAGCAGCGTCCCGTGGTTTCACCCGCGTAAGTGTCGATCCCGTAGGAATATCGGGATAAAAAGTCCTATGTGTTATAAACTATCTTCTGGTTATAAATGTGCGCCAAATTTCATCCAAATCCGTTCAACGGTTTACGCGTGATTGAGTAACAAACATCCAAACATCTTCATAAACTTTCACATTTATAAAATTATACTAGCGACGCCCCGTGGTTTCATACACATAAGTGTCGATCCCGTGGTAATAAGTATTTCGGGATAAAAAGTAGCCTATATGTTAATCCAGGGTGTCAGCTACCTCCATACAAAATTTTATCAAAATTTGTCCAGCCGTTTGAGCGTGAAGAAGTAACAAACATATAAACACACACACACACACAAACTTTCGCCTTTATAATATTAGTGTGATAGTAGGAAATAGGATTACCTATATACATATAGACAATTCGGAGCGTTGGTTGTAACCATGTTTCACACACATCTCTCGCTACGCATCCTCACACATCTCTGGTGAAAACGCAGCCTTACACCTATATAATTATGGACCATCGCCAATGAATCACAACTTTTATAGAATACCCTATCAGATCAGTCAAACCGTTTTGGAGATAAACGGGAACATCCGTTTTTTGCACACACACAATCCTCAGCCTAAACGGATATATACCTTTTCCGTTGCGTCAACACCTTTTCCTTTCTGCCGCGCGTCGTGTGGGTAAAAACAGGCATGACGTTATGTAAAGCTATTCATCATACACTTTAACGCCCTCTGTGTCAATGTAAAGGAATCAAAAACGTTTGCATGGCTGGCGTTCCTAGCGGGAAAAACTGGAACCTTCGTGAAAACTGAAAGCTGACATTAGAGTGAATTGCAATTCGATGTTTCAGCTTTCTCCTAAGCAGGATAGATGGCACCACTTACCTGTGGGATCATGTTTTCTAGAACGGGTAGTGTAATGAAGTGAAATGTTCATTTCTATAAGTAGATCGTCCAAGACACGTTTAAAAGTACATTTTTTAGTTAGCATTTTAAAACATTATGGCTATCCTAGCTGACTGCTCTCTGAGAAGAAATGCTGAGACAAACTTAGAAGTCATGATCTCTCTCTCAAACATTACGTTTATTATTTAGATGTGTGAGTCTCACAATGCAAGAAAGAGCCATAGCAGCTTTGTGTTGACCTGTCCCGACAAACGGCACGCGTGCATGAGTCACCGTGTAGCTTAAACCTACTAAAGGGAGCTCAACGAGACCGTCACACGAAGCCACCTGCAGGACACTGTTATGGCTAGGTTCACAATTTCCGATTCAGTTCCAATTTGGTACAAATTTTGTTCATTTGTTTCTTCTAACTTGTAGATGGTGCATATCTAAATACTGTGAAACTGACTCTTGGGTTCTTATATTCTTAATACCGACCGAACTTTTTGGTTTAGGTGAAGGAAGGTGTGGCTCCCCTGTGGGACTTATTTGATATTATCGTTATTAAAGTATTCGAAATATTAATGAAGTTCTAAGTAATTGGTATACTCAAATACAACCAGCCTTAGTCTATCTTTTATATAATGTAAGCGACTAGGTTTTCCAAGAGCAAGTGTAGAATTCACTTGACACAATTATTTTCTCGAGAAGAACATAAATCAAGTTGACATCAGGCTTTGTAAGAAACAATTCAGTTTGCAGCCGTTCAAACGACGCTGTCCTGTTCGATAATCTGCGGTGAAAGGTTGAAAACACATCAACATTCCAATGATCATACAGTTATAAACAAATGCAGTATGAAACTGCCATGTGACCCCGACCCCCCCGAGTGTGAGTACCCCGACTATAAAAGTATTTACTTTTATAGTCGGGGTACTTTACGGCAAAGGAAACTCCAATTAAGTAAACTGTATATTTGTAAAAAAGATGCACACAGGGTGACACTTAAGTTATTTAACATAAGTAGATCTTATGAACGGCTCGCGAGGCACACGAGTCTGAACTTCTCTGTATTTTTAAGAGATTTTTTTTCTCTAAATTAAGTACCTATTTTATTTTAGTTTCGAAACTAATTTAAAATACATTTTGTCAATAGTTATTGTTGCGAGGCCATGAAGATCCCGGGAATTCATTTTGATTTATCAAAAATTTTGGAGACTAATTCGTTAATAGTTGCAAACATATTTTCAACAGTAGGTAATGTCGCAAGAATTCGCTAAATGGCGCTCTGGAGCAATACATATATTATATTGCCGTTATTGCTCCTGAGAGTTCAAGCATCCACGCCCGTATTCCTCTCCGTCTGTAAGGGAAGGTATAAAACACTTTAAATATAAATATACTCACATGAACTCACCATTTCCCATGAGGTAGACATAGGTACACTACAGATCGTCACGTGCATCTTAAGGGTGCTACACACTTGGTCAATTCGGCATGATTCAGCATAGCTGGTCCGCAAAATCGAATGTTACCAATCATGATTCAGCGACGGTAGAACGAACTAGTTGGCAGATTTGCATGAGTCAAAGTCATGTGTAGTAGTTGCTTCGAGTCAGTTTTGTCGTTCAACTAGATACTGCCGAATCGAACATATGTGTAGCACCCCATATATGGCCCGTCCCTGGTTTTTTTACGTCAAAAAACAATGAATAAATTACTAATCATTGTTATAAAATGTAAAAATCAATAGTCTCAATTCCTTTTAGTATAGAAGCTCTTTTTGCTATTCTGCATCGTAAAAATCTCCAAGCCAACCGCAGATATTCCGATTCAAATCCGATTTAGTCTCTAACGCTGAACATTAGTTACTTACATTTTCTGTGAGGATGATAATACCGTAACTAGGCTTCAAAACTTAAAGTCTTATGGAAATGGATGCCTTTGTTAAAAAAGTCTTTTTACACAAAGGCACATTATTCTGCATCCATTTTTCCCGTGGCTGAAGCTATCGCGATAACATTTGCGGTCACAGTTTGTCCGCTAAGATAGCAGGTGCTGTGCGCTTTGACATAATTATGTATGTACGATGCACCCGCATAGTATTTTGTTCATGAGTGGTGATACAATTTAAATTGTTCGCTGAATAAAATATATTTACGCCAGCTACCTTTATAAATATAGGGCGTGATTGTAAGCTTTCTAAATGCATTATTATTATTAAGATCGATTCGAAATGTTGAAATTGCAACAGCTTTCTAATTTTGCAATGCACTTGCAACTTTTACTGCAGGCGTCACCACATCTTTGTCTCATTTAACGTGAAAATTATTCTATCAAGTGTATGTATAATCTTTTGACATAGATTAGATATATTACAAGTCATCATCATCATCATAATTTCAGCCGAAAGGTGTCCAATGCAGGCGTTAGGCCTTCCCCAAGCATCGCCACTTTGACTGGTTTTATGCTTTTGCATCCAGCGGATTCCTGCGGTCTTCACCAGGTCATCGGTTCACCTTGTGGGAGAGGTATTCCAACACTACGACTTCCAGTACGCGGTCGCCACTCGTAAAACATTCGGCCCCATAGGCCACCTGTTCTGCGAGCTATGTGTCCTGGCCACTTAAGTTTGGCAATTCTTCGGGCTATGGCAGTTACTTTGGTTCTCCCACGGATCTCTTCAATTTCTGATTCGAACACGCAGGGAAACTCCAAGCGTAGCCCTCTCCATTGCCGTTTGCGTGTATTTCAGCCTTCTGATGAGGCCTATTACAGGTAGAGGCAGATATCTCTTTATTCTTATGTAATTAGCCTTTGTTGGTGTTATACAAAAGTAAAACAAATACATAATAAATGAAATTCACTTCTCATTTTGAAAATGATAAGTCCATTAGATTTAAGTATTATTCCGGTATATTCAGATTGCTTCGTTCATATGTATTTCCAGTTGAAAATTAGCCGGTATAATCCGGTTTCCATTCACTTCCTGGCATTCATTAAGCTAATGCTTGGCTTAAAATATAATTCTGAATAAATCAATAAAATAATACGTGAATAATTAGATTAGCTCCAGACATTCTGGGAACCTAATGACTGTTCTAATTTGAAAGAAGCTCTACGTCGATTAATGTCAGCGAACTATTTATTGTGAGTCTATAAATAAATGCGGTTTCAAATATGGCGGCATTTTAGGCAGCTATTCTGGTTAATACAGTTTTCAATTATTTTTTTCTCCCACGGGAAATTCTTACGAAAAGACGGACCTCAAAGAGGAATGAAAATAAAATAGAAGAAGTCTTATCTTTAAAAGTAGAAAAAGTCATAATGGGGCTTTGGTATAAGATTGAAATACAGACCGATTTTATAATCATTATACACTTTTTTACTAAAACTTTTTTAAACACATCCACGTTCCCTTTTAGAATAGTTAGGTGAAGCCAGAGAAATTAATTGTCTAGCAAATTGGCTACGAACATTAATTGCATAGGATCCTACAAGCTACGTGTCTCGTTTCAATTATAAATCAGGCCATAAAATGTTGTGTGAGCGTATTTTTAACACACTTTTTCATTGCCTTAGTAAATGTCTTAACATAATGTTTTTTTTTTTAATTCATTAGCACACATTCAAATGTTTTTACAGTTAAGACCCAAGCCCAAGTAGTCATGGATTGCTGTAACGGGTCTGGGTAAAAGCACAAGTTACACCAGTGGACAACATATCAAGAGTCACCAAACGCCGAGAGACACTATACAATATTCTTACTGCACGAATCACTGGTGCAAACTTCAATAAGTTTGTACGGGTTGCCGGAACTTTAAAAAGTTCCTCCCTCGGTCCCAACCGTAACCTTCTGCCTGGAACGAGCAATCCCAACGATCCCATTATTTGTGGATTATTCAGTATCCCACGAAAAACCATAAAAACATTTTACAAGAGCGAGGTTGCGCCTTACTTTGAACTTGATACCCAACCATCCCTAAAACAAAGAGAATTGGATACATAAGCGGGTGGAAAGGGTAGTAGATGCAATTATAGTAGGAATAATAATTATGTAAACTAGCGGTAGGTAATAATATCTTCTTTATATACTTAGTATAAAACAAAGTCGCTTCCGCTGTCTGTAAGTTTAGATATTTTAAACTACGCAACAGATTTTAATGCAGTTTTCAGCAATAGATAGAGTGATTCAAGAGGAAGGTTTATATGTATATTACATGCATAATATAGTAGAGAAAAGCCGAGAAATTCAAAGATTTGTAATGTGATGTCGTTACAAACATATTTTTGTGCGCTTACATTGCAAACGCTCTGGTTAAACCTTACGAGATAGATCAAATTAATGTAGTACATTAATTGGAATTGTATCTTAAAAAGATCGGTAAAAAAATCCGCGATGGTATATATGTTTATCTCCTAAGGATAACCCACAGTAAGCATTTTTTTTTATCAGAGAGACATTTAAAAATTAAGGAGGATCTTAAAGAGAGTAAATCCCATCCTTTTTAATATAGCTCCAATTAAAGTCAGTAAAGAAATAAACAATATCTTTATTCGCCAATACGCTGACGATTTTGTTTTGTATACTAATTGTTATAAAAATATATAAAATTCAAAATGCACTCAACGCTATAGTTATTACAAAAATCAATCGGGGTTGACATTGCCGACTACTAAAACCAAGTTATGTTTATTTAGCAGAGGACGGAAAAATCTCTACTTACCAATCTTAATTAATTACAATCCTCTAGAATTAGTCACATCGTATAAGTATTTAGGTTTTTGGCTTGATAGTTGTTTAAGCTGGGGTAAAAAAATAAATTAATGTTATCAAAAGACACAAAAGCATCTTAATTTGCTTAAAGTCTTCGCGGGGTCGACATGAGAGGTACATCCAAAACATTTGCGTAAACTTTACGTATCTTTAATTAGAAGCAGAATTTGTTTGATAATAGTTGTAAGTACAATACTTATAAGTTCTCAGAACCAAGCATTACGGATTAAAGGTGGCTTCATAAGAAGCACTTCCATACATGTACTTAATGGAGTCGGAGCTTTGCGTTCCTCCTCTGCATTTACGTAGGAAATATTAAGCATGCAAATTCTGTCGAATCCGACTCGGCTGGGCAGCATTCGGGAAGCTACGAAATATCTTCTCGTCCCACATACCGCAGTGTCTCAAGACGAAAGTCTTTGACCAGCGCGTGTTGCCAGTGATGACATATGGCACTGAAACGTGGTCGCTCACAATGGGCCTTATTAGAAGGCTGAAAGTCACTCAAAGGGCAATGGAGAGGGCTATGCTTGGAGTTTCCCTGCGGGATCGAATCAGAAATGAAGAGATCCGCAGGAGAACCAAGGTAACCGACATAGCCCGAAGAATTGCCAAACTTAAGTGGCAGTGGGCAGGGCACATTGCTCGCAGAACAGATGGCCGATGGGGCCGAAAGGTTCTGGAGTGGCGACCGCGTACCGGAAGGCGTAACGTTGGAAGGCCTCCCACAAGGTGGACCGACGACCTTGTGAAGGCCGCAGGAATTCGTTGGATGCGAGAAGCACAAAACCGGTCGAAGTGGAGGTGCTTGGAGGAGGCCTATGTCCAGCAGTGGACGTCTTTCGGCTGAAATGATGATGATGAAATTTTGTTTAAGCTTTCTCTCAGTCTGACAATGTTACTATTAATTTACAATCTGAACCAAGTTCCCTTTGTAATAATAGCTATTGGATCAGGAATAAAACACCTCAACTTGTAGAAATTTATAATTTGATGAAAAACGAGATCATGTTATCGTCATCACTGTTAAGAATGTTTTCTGTTAAAACATGGGTGACTAACATCAATGTTGATAAAGTAACCAACTTTAACTTAGAAAGTATAGTTCACGCAAAATAAACTACGATTATTACATTTTAAACATGTAGACATTTATAATTTGATGATAAATGATAATGATAAATGATTTTATTTCTGTAAGTTGACGTGTAAATGTGTTTGTACAAACACATTTACACGTCAATCATATTTTTTTAAAGCTAGATTAGGTCGGCATTTCCTATCTGACTACTCTGAGAAGAAAGGCCGAAACAAACTCAGAGGTCACAGTCTCTTTTAAAGTCCAGACAAAATCTTGAAATGAAAAACGAGAAACGAGATGAAAAATGAGATCATGTTATCGTCATCACCGTTAAGAATGTTTTCTCTTAAAACATGGGTGACTAACACCAACGTTGATAATGTAACCAATTTTGACTTAGACAGTATAGTTCACGCAAAATAAACTACAATTATTACATTTTAAAATACAATGTTATAGCCAAGTTAAGAGAAAAGTATGACGGTTTGTAAGTCATATTTACTGATAGCTCAAGTAGCGCAAGTGGTCGCAGTGCTGCTTTTTATAATCTTCATGTAGCAAATCAATCTTTTTAAAATAATTGTTTTAAATCAACCTACGAATTTTCAGTTACGTCGAATGAACTCATAGCAATGTTAGAAGCACTTTTGTATTCTCGATCAATTCAACAGAATAAAGTTCTAATTGGTTCCGATAGTAGAAGCGCTTTATATCATCTAGCTCGATGCGCCTCTGGTGGCAGAGGTACAGTCACGTCTATAAGTATGTATACACTTGGCTTTATTCAAAGGCGATTTTCTCCTTTATTTTTGAATGAAATTTTATGTTATTACGAACATAGTATTTTCGAACCCATAGGTTTATGTTAAGTGTCGTATTTTAACGTTGCTTTCGTTATTTCACGAAAAAATCGCAATTGAAAATTGCCAAGTGTTGACATATTGGTGCTCGTGACTGTACATTGACAGCATATGGCATCCTCTCAGAAATTCATGAGATCAATTTAAAGGACATTATGTTGAAATTGCAGTGGATTCCATTACATATTGGCATGTTGGCGAGAAAAGCAGCAGTAGGTGGAAAAGAGGTTCTAATTTTGCCAAATTACACTGAGTGGTTGCCTAAATATAAAAAGTACTGTCACAATAAGTGGACGGAATACTTTAATGAGAGATCTTTGGAAAAAGGTATTTGGTATAAAACAATACAATGTGAGCCTCCTCGAATACCATGGCTCATTAATCTGAGTTTGAGTAGATCATTGATTGTAACAGCGTTCAGGTCAAGATCTGGTCACGTTCCACTTATTAGACGAAACGAAACAGTGTTGGTGTAAGCTCTATCAACAGTAATGGCACGCAATTCTATATTTAGGCATGCATCAAATTGTGACGTGTGCGGTGTAATTTTAGACGTTCATAACCTGTTGGTGGAATGTGTCCGTTACGAGACGGATCGAGAATTCTTTATAGGAAATTTCTACTTGAGCAGAACTAATGTGACGAGATGTTGTCCTCTCCTTTGTCTGAAGCTGCTAAAGCATTGTTTATGTTATTTAGTCGTAAGCCATAATTTAGTAAGTAGATGTATTTTAATTTAAGTTAGGGTATGATGGAATTGACATGTACTTTATGTATAAAAATTCCTTAAATAAATAAATAAAAATAAAAAAACTTTAACATATTACAAAAAAAAATTGGGTTTATTTACCAAGCTATTTTAAACAATACAGTTTCATTCCTTATCGTATTATATTAGTATTATACGTTGTGCATTTCATGTTGATCAAAATTGCCCTTTACAGCATATCATTAAAATTAATATTTTAGAAGATATCAGAGATTTAAAAAGCGGGGGCAGAGCGGCTGGCGCGATGGCGGGGCGGGCGTACGAAGTTCGCCGGGTCAGCTGGTTATATATAATCTTCTGTACGTGTGAATGTCACTGAAAAAAAAAACTCATCAACATCGGTCTGTACTTAACTACTTAGCTTTTTGTGGAATTGCTAACTGCATTCACAGAATTTGGAATAACATTTAATAAAGTGCATTTTATTTTTAATAGTGTATGAAAATTAGGTGCCACAAAAACAACAAAACGAAAAGAATAAATTAACTGTTACAAATTAATCTTAATTACCCAAGTACCTACATTGTCTAGTCTGCTCCTACCCGAAGGGATAAGGAATAAGTAATTAAATAAAAGCGGTGCTAATTCGCTAAGCTTTTTATATTAATACGTGTAACTAATTGCATCAATCACGCTCTTGTTACTACTTCCGAGTAGTTTTATTCAATTAACTAGTTTTCCCGTGACTTCGTCCGCGTGAAATTTCTTGTTCGTCCTATCCACCCCGTCGCATCGCATCGCTTGCCCGCGCCATTACTTCGTTTTCACTCAGCGTTCTTTCAGACTTATCTTGTATTTGCTCGGCTCTTAACTTGATGTTAGCCTTCTTCAACAGTTAGGCTATTAAATGCATGCGAATTTTTCAAATCCGACTGGTAGTAGACTTGCACGTTCAAATAAACAAACTTTTCAGCTATAGATTGTAGCTTGTGTATAAACATAAGATACAATGAATAAACTTAATAAATACTTTTGCCATTTTGTATTTAATTTACTGCGTTTTTACTGGCAGTAATAATTTCAGGATTATTTCGGAATTTCGATATAACATCACGCGTGTCGACGCGTGATGTTAAATGATGATGTGAAGATGTTTATTAGATACACCCACATTTTGCCAGAGAGCTCCAAGTCTTATGAAATAGGGGGCGAACCTATAAAGATTGTAAATATGTGTAAATAACAGCTATGGGTATCAGTGGCGAAGGGTGAATTTATGACAGAGGTAAGCCGGAGCAAAAAAAAATGCCAAAAAAATTTCAATTATGAATTTTTTTTTTTTTTTTTTTTTTTTTTTTTTTTTTTATCTCCTTTTTTAATGCAATCTGTCCTGAGACATTCAGCAATAGGTGTGTGGTGGTTTCCGAACTTGCACGGTATGAAGCCTCTGCCCCATCCGATCAATACTACAGCTCCTTCATGCTGGTTGTGAGTAGGTCTTGGGGTGCCCTTCTCTTCAGTCTTGTGAAGGTAATTGTGTTTGTCATTAGTCTCCTTGCCAGGTTATTTGGATGGACTTTAAGTCGGGTGGAGTATGTTGTGATACCAGCTTTGACTTCTTCTTTAACCGTTTTTATATCCAAATCCTTATGGATTCTGTCGTTTGTGACGTACCATGGAGCATTTACAATCTGTCGCAGTGTTTTAGATTGGAACCGCTGAAGGATTTCGATGTTGGAGTTAGCTGCTGTTCCCCAAAGCTGGATACCATAGCACCAGATAGGCTTGAGAATACATTTGTATAAGAGTAGTTTGCTTTCCAGAGACATTTGGGAGTTTCTGTTGATCATCCAGTGCAAGCTACGGAGTTTTTGCCCAAGGGCTTTGCGTTTGGTAAATATGTGGTGTCTCCACGTAAGGCGTCTGTCAAGGTATATTCCAAGGTATCGTGTGACCTCTGCTTGCGGTACTTTTATATCATTTAGGGTTACAGGAGGGCATGTTTCTTTGCGTGTGGTGAAAGTCACCTGGACTGACTTTGTTTCGTTGGCTTTTATTTTCCAATCTCTAAGCCACTCGGAGATCAGCTTGAGGCAGTTTTGCAGTTTTTCGGAAGCCTTTCTCGGGCAGACGTCAGTAGCCAGTATGGCCGTATCATCAGCAAAAGTGCCTGTTAGGACATTTCTATCTAACGGCAAGTCGGCAGTAAATAACAGGTAAATTATGGGGCCCAAGACACTGCCCTGAGGCACTCCGGCCTGAATCGCACGCAGATTTGTGACCTCATCTCCCTGTTTAACTAGGAAGAATCTGTCGCTAAGGTAGGAGCGTAGAAACAGGTAGAAATTTGTTGGGAGATAGGTTTTTATTTTGGTCAGTAGACCCTGGTGCCATACACGATCAAAAGCCTGCGAAATGTCCAGAAAGACCGCAGAGCAGTACTCTTTATTTTCAAATGAAGTGTTGATTTTTTCCACCAGTCTATGTACCTGCTCTATAGTACCGTGTCCCTTCCTGAATCCAAATTGGTGTTCAGGAATCAGGTTTCTTTCTGCCAGGAGCGGCATGAGTCGCTTTAGAAATATTGTTTCCAGCAACTTTGAAGTAATCGGCAGGAGGCTGATAGGGCGATATGAATTGACGTTATTTTCAGACTTGCCAGGCTTTAAAATCATGATGATCTGTGCAACCTTCCATTGTTTGGGGACATAGGTGCGCTTCAGTATAGCATTAAAAAGGTAAGTAAGGAATGTTATAGCGACTTCCGGTAACTGCTTCAGAATGGACGCGGTTATTAGGTCGTAACCTGGAGCCTTATGATTTCTCAGTTTATTGATGGCATATTTAACTTCACTGCGAGAACATTTTCTCAGTGGTGGATCTAGTTGGTGAACAGATAATAGTGTGTTATTGACATAGTCTAATTTACTTGATCCCTCGTCAGGGTGTGGAGTAAAGACACTTTCAAGATGGCTGGCAAAGACTTCAGCTTTTTCGGCATCACTGCATGCCCATGTACCATCAAGCCTTCTGATTGGAGGTTGGTGCAGTTGAGGTCTTTTAAGCTTTTGTGTGGCTTTCCATAGAGAGTAGTTAGAGCTTGCAGTCCCATCCAGGTTTTTCAGGTGTCTCTGTATTCCTGCATTTCTAATTTCTTCCAGAGCCTGCTTTAGCTTTTTTATGTGTGCATTTAGTTTTTTCTTGATACTGGGATACTTATTCACTTGCCAGTTCCTTCTTAGTTCACGTTTCTCAGCAAGCAGTTCTTGGACCGAAGCAGGGCAATTGGTGCCGCTTTTACCACTTTTGTTCGTAGGGGTAGCTTCCCATGCACTTTGCTGTATGGTGTTATTAAAATGTTCCACACCTTCTTCAATGTCTTGGTCGCTTGAAAACGGTAATTTTAAGTTGATTTTTTCTGCCAGAAGGAATTTGAATTTGTCCCAGTCTGTTTTGTGATTGCAGAGTTGGCATGGCGGGATGGTCTGCGCAATATCTGAATTTAGGTGCAAAAACACTGGGGAATGATCAGACGATAGTTCCAAGCTAGTTTTACATTTAAGGTTTTGAGTGTTTATACTTTTTGTGATGAAGAAATCTATCAAATCAGGGATCTTATTTCTGTCTGTGGGCCAGTAAGTTGGTTCACCAGTAGATATTGGTCTGAGGTTGAGAGAGTCCACAGCCAGAAACATTTGGCGACCCTTAGTCGATGTAGTTCGAGAGCCCCAGAAGGTGTGCTTGGCATTAAAGTCTCCGCCTGCAATAAACTTAGCTCCAAATGTAGAGAATAGTTTCACATAGTCCTCCTTATTGGGTTTGTGTTTAGGTGGGCTGTAGATGGCAGAAACTATAAGCGGGCTTTGGTGATCTTCAATCACAAGATTTGTTGCCTGAAACATTGCTGTGCAGATTGACTGCTTTTCATAGTGCTTAATGTTTGCCCTGATCAACACAGCACTGCCACCGTGCGCGGTTCCATCTGGATGCATAGTTTGGTAAAACTTGTAGTTGGCAATGTTGAAATGGTTTTTTGTGGTAAAGTGAGTTTCAGAAATGAGCAATATATCAACTTTATGCAAGTCAAGGAAAGCTTTCACCTCTAGGGTGTGTTGTGATAGCCCATTGGCATTCCATAGAACAATTGTTAATTGTTTGAATTTTGTTTATTAGACATCATCTGAAGTAGCAGATTTGTCATAGCACTTAGTTGTTGCTTGATTTGTTGCATCATTACAAGCATTTCTTTCAGTTCAACTGTATGGGGAGTATTGTGTATCTGGCTTGGTTCTTTTTGTATTGGTTGAGTCTCAGCAAAACCGGTTGCGACTTTAGCGTAGGTGGGTAGAGTGTTCGTTTTTATATGGTATGAGATTTTGGGTTCATCTGTTACTTGTTTGGTAGTAGGCGTTTTATCGGTTACGGATTGAGTAACTTTTTCAGATAATGTTTTCTTTCTCAGCGGTGGGAATTTCAATTTTTGCAGGTCTTTATAGACTTGGCAGCCCTTGTAATTGGCCGGGTGATTGCCTTCACATAAAGCACACTTTACATTGTCATGTCTCCCTTTTACTGGGCATTCTGCTGAGGGGTGGTTTTGCGCACATTTAATACACTTCGGTCGACGGCGACAGTAACTTTTTGTATGACCGTATTCTTGGCAGTTTGCACATTGTGGGATTTCACGTTTGGGTCGTGGTTCCTCAAAAACGACACAACAGTGAAGAAGGTCCTTTATGTTATAGATATCCTTATTGTTGTTGTTTACTTGTAATTCAATGACAAATAGTGGCAAGGCACGTTTGGTCATTCTGTCCTTAATGTTCCAGATATTTGTAGTTATGTGTCCTCGTTCGGCTAGGGCTTCCTTAATGTCATCAATACAAGTTGATGGGTGAATTTTCTTAAGAATGACTTTGTAACTTCTTTCTTGCTTAGGTTTGTAAGTATAGAATTCAGTTTCTTTGATTTCTAGTTGTTTAACAATGTTGGTATATGCTTCCGAATTTTTTGGTTGGATTTTGACGCGATCATTTCGTAAGACTTTGACAGTATAGTTGTCTTGTGCATGTTCGTCAAGTAACTTGATTAGTGGTTTAATGTTGCCTACTTTATCAATGAATATTGGAGGCGGCCTGGGTATTTTTCGATAATTAGATTGATTCTCACTGGGACTCTGGTCTTTCTCTTCCTCTAGTCCTGTGAAGCTGTTTGTAAGATCGATTGGTTGGCTGAGCCAGTATGAATCTAGTTTAGATTGTTTATTTTGATTTTCGTTATTTTCCGGGCTGGCAAGAGGACGTTTTTTGTTGGGAACTGTGGTCCATTGCTGGTTATCACTGCTGTTGTTAATCGTGTTTGAATTGCTTCCAACATTCAGTTCTCCGTCAGAAAGAGTACGCGGACGGGTGATGAATAGCCCTTTGTGAAGGGCTTGTTGGACCATTGGTTTTTCCTTTTGTGCCATTTTGTTTTACTCGAGTAGCATTTTCACTGGATTTTTATTTTGCTGACAGGTTGTAAATATTGTCAGCCTAAAGTGAGTAGGCCCGAAATGCTCGAGATATTTGTATCGCACAAATTGGAGCTGGAACGCGGCGTTAACTTTTTGAGGTTGGCACTAATGAGTTTTGATTTGATGACAGTTCAATTTTTAGGTTATAACTGGAATTACACTGCATTCACTAGTATTTTCTAATGTTCACTAGCACTTTTCAATAAAACAAATATCACTAAGGCAAGTCCATAACACTGATCTTCGTGTATAACAACATTTTAGGACACTAATTATGGATTTATCAGATATTTCGAATAAATAATGTTGGAGCACTTTTCGCAAGTCTGACTTATATGACAGCCGGAAGCGGACCAATTATGAATTGACTATAGTGTGGTTATGTTCTGAATTTTCGAAGGGAAGCCGGTGGGAATCGAGTTGTATGGTACCTCCGCCACTGATGGGTATGGTACATCTCGAGGCGTTAAACCATGAACCCAGTTTCTCTTAAGACCGTCACTCCTCGAGACGTTAGGACGTGAGCCTCAAGTCGCGCTATACCACCAAAAAGCTGTACTGGACTCATTGTTAAATCTTTGACGGACCTTGCCCAGTGAAACCATATTACTCATGTTTTGATTTGTTTTTAGGGTTCTGTAGCCAAATGGCAAAAAACGGAACCCTTATGGATTCGTCATGTCTGTCTGTCTGTCTGTCCGTCCGTCCGTATGTCACAGCCACTTTTTTCCGAAATTATAAGAACTATACTGTTGAAACTTGGTAAGTAGATGTATTCTGTGAACCGCAGTAAGATTTTCACACAAAAATAGAAAAAAAAACAATAAATTTTGGGGTTCCCCATACTTACAACTGAAACTCCAAAAATTTTTTTTCATCAAACCTGTACGTGTGGGGTATCTATGGATAGGTCTTCAAAAATGATATTGAGGTTTCTAATATCATTTTTTTCTGAACTGAATAGTTTGCGCGAGAGACACTTCCAAAGTGGTAAAATGTGTGTCCCCCCCCTCTAACTTCTAAAATAAGAGAATGATAAAATTAAAAAAATATATATAATGTACATTACCATGTAAACTTCCACCGAAAATTAGTTTGAACGAGATCTAGTAAGTAGTTTTTTTTTAATACGTCTAATCGAAAACCGCAATTTACCTTTCACAAAGTTACAACGAACTACAAGAACTTTTATATTATGTTACTTGCTGCTACGGAACCCTTCATGGGCGAGTCCGACTCGCACTTGGCCGGTTTTTTTTACTTTTCTATACATAAACGTAAAAATAATCTAAGTGATGTGCGCACTTAGCGGCCGTCGTTCCATGTCTGGCTTAACAGATGCGACTTGACAACTGCCTGTGAAGCGGCGTATAAAAATGTGTCCGCACGACGTAATCGTTTTGCGGCAGCAAAACTCATGATTTATTTATTTTACCAAAAAACTGCTAAGGCCAAATTACATTAGTGAAAGACACTAACACGTAAATACAATAACGAAAAGTATACAACTACTCGATAGTCGTACGCTCATTTCATAATACTCCTGACATACTGACAAGGTGTTCTTCCATTTATTCGCGAGCACATCACAGTCAGGCTTAGCGTCCAAGAGAGCGTTGAGCGCAGAGAGTGTGCGAGGAACAGAAGACTGGGCTCGAGCAACGTTTCGGCTCGAACCCATTACGGCGAACAATGTCTGCCTCCTGTTACATATAATAATATTAGTATCGTCTTATGTAGTATTAAGCGAATATTCAATTTATTTTGTAATCTAATTGTATTATGTCCTTTCATATTATGTTTTTTTTTAATCTGAGAATTACGTTATTGTCTTTAGTAAGGCGTTCCACACACTGCATCGCGCTCCGTCGCGGTGAGCAGATTTTTACATACAAATTCAACTCCGTGCGCGTGAGCGCGGGAGCGCTGGAGTTGAATTTGTATGTAAAAATCTGCTCACCGCGACGGAGCGCGGTGCAGTGTGTGGAGCGCCTTATGGTGTATGCTAAGTATACATATAGGCAATAGTCACAAATAATTATCAGTACGAAATTTTATTTTATTATTGTTCACTTTAAATTCTTTGTATGTAGGTACCTACTACTGTTAGTGTACCAAATAAATCAATAAATAGACCAACGAAGTACCCAGAGAGTATATTATGATTTTACATAAAACCTATTACCTACTGGCTCGTTAGTCTAGTAGACGCAAGCACTATACTGCTGAGCATGATGTTATGGTTTCGATTACCAGGTCGGGGAAAGTGTCATTGGGTTTTTCTATCTGGAATTTCTTAGTAGCAGCCCGGATTTTAGATTTGTGCCCGGTTGATGGCAATAGGCTCACCCTCTATTAGATACACTGGACTTAAACCTACCTGGCGAAATGTGGGTTTACCTACTATAAGGTACACCTCTGCCCAATCCTTCGGACATTTTATGTTATAAAATCTAATAATAAGACTATTTTTTCTCGCCTTCAGATTATACTCAACAGTTCAACAACTTGTTACAAGTAGGTTACAAACAAGTAATAGTTTTCATTCATAAATCTGTTGTGAAACTTCGGATAGTGTTAACCTACTTTTGCCATAGAGGTGAGTTTTTGAGGGTAGACTGCGAGGTCTAAGTGCACCAGTATTGAGAGCTGGTATAAAAGCGAGCGCGACCAAATCAATCATCATTTTCTTGATCAATTTTATCCTTCCACTGTGCAGACTTTTGTTACTGAAGTGGTATAGTCATGAGCATATATTATTAGTAATAGGTCTATTTTATCAGATGATAATAAAGCATGTGAATGTGAGAAATGTAAAGAATCATGAAATCAGAGGGGTAATTATCGTAATTTTAAGATAGTTCACAGTCTGATCTCAGTCTCAATCTGTCAAAAATACCTCAAAGGGGGATACCTACCTGTTCGTCATTTTTGTCGTTGTTTGAAATAATCACACTGAAAGTTTAATGTAATCAAACATCTATGCAAGCAAGCAAGATCTAAGCAAGTTAAAAAATATGGATGTCACGTGATCAACTTTTAACGTTTTTACGGGGTTTGCTCCTAATATATTTTCCGTTTGCATTAATGTCAGTTGACATCTAGGTATAGAAATAAAAATGAATCGCTGAAATGTATGTACGCGCATAACTTCCGAACGGCTGCATCAAATTGGATAATTCTTTTTTCGTCGTGTTCGGTTTGTATGAAAGAAAATTTCTGCCAGGACAAGGTTTGTATGAAAGAATATTTCCGAAATTCGAAAAAAAAATATTGCACCCGTGCGAATCTGTGGCGGGCCAGATCTTCAATCCCCGTTCCCCACATTTTTGACAAGTGTTTGTCATTGACTGTCGCTGAGATGAGGTTGCGACTACATTTTAAACTTTTTTAACAGAAAATGCGGGTGTGGTTGTTTCTCCTTAAAAACGCACTTGCCTGTTTTCTTTCTGGTTAATGACCATAAAGCAATGATTTATTACAGAATAATAAATATTAACTATTTGTATGTTTTCCTTTTTGATGATACATTATTTTTATAAGCACTAGAACCCTTAAAACATGTCGATTTAATCCGCTGTCAACAGAGACCTAGTGTACAAAAATTTAACAACTATTAATCAAAAAATATAAACATAGGGACACAGTATATTTATCCTTCTTATTCAGTTTATGAAATGTCTTTTAAATTGGTCTCCAATATTGGAGGAGGAAATAGGCGAGGGCCAAACCTTGAATTACGAATTTTTACTTAAGATTTTTCAAAGTCTCTCCGACCGCATTTTCTCTTAATTATGGGAGTTGGCCTTCAGATATTATAGCCGAGCTGTTCATCGTAATATACTTACTTAAGCTCGTGACTCAATTTTTAAAACGAAAATTAATTTTCGACGTGCCAAATTTAAACGCAAATCAAGTGATGCAATTAACTGTCCATAATTCATTCAACCAATCGCAGCAGTTTACACGCGCTTGATAATTACTTAGGTAATCTGTGTGCTGATTTTCGTTCCAGAAACCGGGCATAGTTAAGTCAACCGATAGTTTAATCGGTAGGGAGGTTAAATCCTATTTCGAATCGGTTTTGTGCACTCCAATAAAGTTTCAGACGGATTTTCTAACTAGTCAAACTATCAGCCCGTTACGAAGGCTTTAAACTTTAGAGGGTAGAGGCGAGTGCAGCACCCTAATTGCGTAACACACAATCGATCACAATCTGGATCATTTTAAAGGATATTGCTAATAATTGCTTCTTGTGTTCGAAAAATTTGCCTGTTCAACAACGTAAAAAACGCAATGAATGTTGTTTGACAGTTTCAAAATGAAAGCAATCGCTACTGTTAGTGCCATACACAATTACCCCAAAGGTCAGTGAGCACGCGATAGTTTTAAGCGATTTTATCCTGTATATTTTTATTGTTGAAGTGAAAACTTCTTTAGCGGCGTTGTACACTTTTTTTGTAATGGGTAAAAAATGTTAAACTCGCGTCAGGACACGTGACACTCATCGAAAATTCGTAAGACGGATGGAGAGTAGACAGCCGGCGCGGCGTAGGAGAGGAAGTATCCCTCTCTCTTTCTACGGCGCGGCGAAAATGTATGCCTGCTGTATCTTTTAGGCGGCGCAGGGCGCTTGCGCGAATGTTCGTGTGTGTTTATGTTACAGCGTGGCACGCGCATCCATGGATAGTGACAGCTGATGGCAAGACCGTCTGTGTAGTGGCTTAACTGCTGTGTATTCGTAAAATTATTATAAAACAAAAAAAGCTACTTTACTTTAATTGTCATGTTTGTGTACGATAGCGCAATAAATAAATATTGTATTCTACCACATAAATGATAGTACTTTTATACAGATAATTAAAGCAATTCGTGCAAAATGATTCCCTAACCATTCCAAAATATCAAAAATGCACAACGTTAATATTCAAGTTTTCACTTCTGCCGGCACTCCCGGAGTGCAACCCGTCTTTTTTAGGTTTTTTTTATGAAGACGTCCTGACTTGTTGCGCAGTAGGTACTTGCAATCATGCCAATAACAATACATATAATAATATATCTTTGGCTCATCGTTCACGACGCTACACAAGAGTAACGTCTAAGGGTAATATTTACATGCCGGAGCTGCTTTAGTACGATACCTCGCTGTCGCGGTTGAGCTCGGTACCTCGATGTCACCTCCATGTAAAGCAAGCACGCACACATGGCATGCATCGAGGTAAAACCCCAAGCAGTCTACGATGTATTGCTGTGAGGTATTTTTACCCTTAGAAATACAATTCACGCGTGAATAGTCAGAATGTCACAGGCCTACAGCACTAGTATATCAATAACGGACGCAACACTACCCGACTTACTAGCAACTACGCATTATTAATAAGTTTGTGATTGGTTACGTCGTGTACGGACTGCCATTGAAATAGGTACCAACAGGGCTGTGATATTCTGGTTATTCATTTGTGATTTGAGTTTGTCGGTTCCCTTAAAAGACCGGTGGCCGTAGTTTCAGAATTTAGGTGCATTTTGATGCTATTGTTTTATAGTAGTGTTGGTTACGCAAATATCCTTACCTTCCTACTATACCGGTATTCGAAGCATTCCAGTCCAATGACGCGAACCAAAACGACGGTATTGTTGTGTAAGAGTCACTGTTGAAGTACCGGTATTTACGGATGCAAATTGCTGTATTTTAAAATTCGGCAAAGAAACAGCCCTTTTGGCAATATACCGATCTCCATCGTTCCGTAATACTAAGGCGCGTCGGCCACACGAGCTAGAGTCGAGGCGGCGTCGAGGCGCGGGTGCACGTTTTCTATAGGAATAAATACATACCTATATTTACCTATATTTATTCCTATAGAAAACGTGCGCCCGCGCCTCGACGCCGCCTCGACTCTAGCTCGTGTGGGCGACGCGCCTTAGAACTGTATTGAATGTCTGGATGCACTCGTTAATGACGTTTTAATTGGCGATATTAATATAAATATCTCCCAAAATTCTAATGATATAAATTCTGATGCGTATCTAAACACAGTAGCATCCCATGCAATGCTTCCTACACATTTGTTTCCCACTAGTAATAACGCCTGTCTAGACCACGTAGTTATAAAATCAAACCTGCTATAACCTAAGTCCTTAATTCGACTATAACGGACCATGCTCCAGTAATTGTGTTAAATAAATCCCCTTCATCATCGCATCGAGTAGACGTGGATGCATGCATAGCAATTATTATAAAAACTGTAGATTTTTCTTCTGTGATGAATTGTGATGATGTAACTACAGCTGCTACTGAATTTGTTAATATTGTTTCTACAGTGGTCAGTAACAACTCTGTTACTCGCACTATCCCAAGTAAAAAAAGGATTACAAAACCTTGGATCGCACTGGGGCTTTTGAAGTGCATACGAAATAGGGATAATCTTTGCCTTAAATCAAAACGAGACCCTTATAACAGTATACTACATGTGACATTCAAGCGGTACAGAAACTACTACAATATTTTACTTAAAAAAATAAACAGGAATATGAATGAACTGAGTTTGAGAGACTTCAAAAGGAAATTCACGCAAAATTATGAAATAACTTTGATTCCGGAAGTCAGTGTCTTGGGATCTATATTTTAATTTTTTAACACCGACTTTTTACTACGACTTTAACATACATACTTACCTACATCTATAAAATTTTGAATATTTGTTTGGAAGCTCTAATAGTAATTGTCATATGTGAATATATTGCAGTTCCAATAATATTACATCCTCCTTTTTTTGAAGTCGGTAAAAGCACACTGACACACTGCGCTGCAATCAGTGCGCCTTGAGTGCTCGCTCCCGCAAGCGTTAAGAACTTCTTTTTCGGTGTCTCTCGATGTTTTTACAAGCTTTAATAAACTTGCTTCGTTCGAATGTGTTTCCGGTTAAAAAGAAGGTAATCCATTTTTAAGCACTTCCTGGAATTCGATTGAGAACCTTGTACTTATTAATTTAAAAGATTAGATATTTTTCAGTGTGAAAATGAGGTTTCATGCTTTAAAAAATATTTTATTTCTATGTTTATTGTACGTTTTATTTGTTATTCTTCAGACCATTAAAAGTTTGATTTAGACATTAAAAGCATATTTTATGTAAGTTTTTAATTTTAACAAACATTGAAATGTCTTGAAATGTTGAAACATTGTCAAGTTGTCATGGTCGTGTGAAAATTAAAAAAGCTAAAAGCTAAACTAAGCTATAACGGTGAAAAATATTTTAATATTTAACATTAATATTATTTTTAATTTTCGCACGAATCACTCATTTCGTAGTAAAATACTAGCCAGTCAGCAAGCGGGGCTGGATACCCAAAGAATGACGGACTATTACATACTTACCCCCATATTTATGAACGTTGCTTAATCGCTTGATTCCCGCCAACGACCATAGTGGTCGTTGATCCCCGCTAATGAGACACAATTGATTTTCTATTAGGTATAATGGGCCGCCAGAGGCCCGCGCCGGGACAGAGCGATTAAAGTTAAGTAATAATTTTATTAGTGTCTACTTAACCATATATTAGGTCCTTACATATGAAATTGGCGTTTTTCGTACTGGCCACTTTAATCACGAATTTCTCCTCTTTGGTAAGGAATTCCAAATTCAAATTTGTACAGCTATTTACTCATGTATTTGTGCTTCGATGACCGTCATTCATTTGTTTTTTTTCTTCTGTTTTTTCTGTTTGCGTCACTCATTTTACAAAATGGAAAATTTAAAATATCGCATTATTTACGAGTACGAGTTCCGCCGTGGCACTAGTGCTGCGGAAACGACTCGAAGGGTGAATGATGTGTATGGCGGTCATGTTGCAAAAGAAAACACAGTTCGTTTTTGGTTCCAACGTTTTCGTTCTGGAAATTTCGACCTGCAGAACAAGCCCCGTGGACGGCCTGAGACCCAAGTTGATAATGGAGAATTGAAGGCTATTGTGGAAGCGGACCCATCGCAAACCACGTCCGAGTTAGCTGCAAGCTTCGATGTTAGTGATAAAACTGTTTTAATTCACTTGAAGCAAATTGGGAAGATTAAAAAGCTTGAAAGGTGGGTACCTCACGAATTGACTGAAGCAAAACCGGCAAACGCGCGTCGACTGCTGCGTTACATTACTGAACCGGCACAACAATGAAGGTATTTTAAACCGAATCATTACCTGTGATGAAAAATGGATTCTTTACGATAATCGGAAGCGCTCAGCGCAATGGTTGGATCCTGGCCAGCCAGCCAAATCCTGCCCCAAGCGAAAATTAACCCCAAAAAAGTTACTTGTAAGCGTTTGGTGGACTAGTGCCGGTATTGTTCATTACAGTTTTCTCAAATCTGGCCAGACTATTACAGCTGATGTCTATTGTCAGCAATTACAAACCATGATGGAAAAGCTAGCGGCTAAACAACCAAGGCTGGTCAATCGCTCCACGCCACTGCTGCTTCACGACAACGCCAGACCACACACTGCGCAACAGACGGCTACCAAATTAGAAGAGCTTGAATTGGAATGTCTTAGACATCCTCCGTACTCCCCGGACCTTGCTCCAACAGATTACCATTTTTTTCGCAATTTGGATAACTTTTTGCAAGGGAAAAAATTCAACTCCGATGGGGCAGTCCAAATCGCCTTCAAAGATTTTATTGATTCCCGTCCGACTGGTTTTTTTAGTAAAGGGATCAATGAACTACCTATAAGATGGCAAAAGTGCATTGAAAACAATGGTTCATACTTTGATTAATTAAATATATTATATTAAAAAATATTCGACTTTTTGTTCCTTCCATACAAAACGCCAATTTCATATGTAAGGACCTAATATATATTTAGACGTTTCAAAATCAAAAGTCAGCCACAGACAGACCAGAGTGCCTCTGACACTCAAGGCATAGACAAGTATACGTCGAGCAACGAGTTATGAGCGCTGACCTTGAAGAAAACAGACGCCACAAACCCTTATGCCTTAGTAATAAGGGTTCGTTTCGCTTGTTTTTTTTTCAAGGTCAACGCTCATAACTCGTTGCGTGACTTGTAATGAGGTTACGTCGGGCGCGGATTGAAAATTAATACTTTATTTTATTTGCTAATATTTTACAAGATAAATTAAATCTATTTTAATATTTATGTATTTCTGTAACTGCCCGCGACATCACAGCGGCGGGCCCTATCAAAATACCAGCGCTGCGACATTTATTTTTTAATTGTCGCAGCATCATGCTGAGCTAGGAGCCTTTTGGCCTCGTATAGGAATTCCGTTTTATTTTTCTTTTTGTTACTTTTTTTATATAACTTGTTTTTTTTTTAAATTTATTACTGGGTTTAGTTTAGTTTGTGATCTTCCTGTACAAGTCGCAATAAATACTTTTTCTTTCTATTAATTAAAATCAGAATCAAAACTTTTTAAAATTACATAAGACAGTCACCCAAAACGCCCTTCACCATTTCCTAACGCTTTAGCTAGGAAGAAGCAGTGGCGCAATAAACTCCCTAGCACCACAGCTGTCTGTTAAGCTAGAAGAACTCGATCCTATACAATATAAGCAATCTCATTCTATAGAATAGTAGGAATTGCCATTACGACATACAATACATTAAATCAAATTATTTGCCATATAGGTAGCAAGCACACGCCAATGTACCACCAAACGTTTTAAATATAGGTATCTATACTAGTCCAGCTACACGTGACGGCTATTTTAATGCACCCTCTATATAGCTGGAACGGACGATGAATAATAACGAACCGTTCATTTAAGGGGGATGGTAAAGGTAGCCCGCGAAGTTAAATTTTTCTTACGTTTTTTGCAATTTGTGTAGGTTAGTGTCAGTTTGTATGTTGATTAATCATTAGAATCCGCTATGCAACTCCTTGAGTTAAAATTGGCCTGAAATGTCATGATTTTCATGAAACAGCCATTCAATGGGATAATTGATACCTATCTAAGATTATAATTCTATACTTTTGCAGAAAACGTAAGAAAATTTGAATTTCGCGGGCTACTTTGACGCTTTCGCCTTAATATGCAAAGTTGAACCTCATATGGATAAAATTTCGCCTGCCTTTACGATTTAAATAACTTTTTGAGGGCATCTCGCGTGGGACGCCAAACTTAACAATCGGCACGTGTAACTATTTATATCACTGATGTTCGGAAAATAAATTGGCATTAAGAGGAAATGCGGTCGAAGAGACCGAAGTAAAAAGTCATAGTTCGAGGTTTGGCTCTCGCCTATTTCCTCCTCCAATATTGGACCAATTTAAAAGATATTTCATAAACTGAATATGAAGGATATTATACTGTGTCCCTATGTTTTTCTTTTTTCATGAATAGTTGACAAACTTGTACACTAGGCCTCTGTTGACAGCGGTTTAAATCGGCAATTTTGAGCATTTTTTGAGGGTTCGAGTGCTTATAAAAATAATGTTTAAGCATTTTTTGAGGGTTCTAAGATAGTGCTTTTAAAAATTACGTCTAAAATATGTTATCTACCGTAATCGTAAAATATTAGAAACACTAAGTAATAACAGCTGCACAGGTCGATCACTTAGGCTAAGCTACGCTTGCCGTGGTTGGTCTGTGGATGGGTGACCATCTTTACATATCAAGACTACTCTGTGCCTCGGAAAGCAAGTCTGTTGGTCCCGGTTGTCGTTCGTGGTTCTTAGGGCAGTCGTTACGGGTCGTCAGAAGTCCGAAAGTCTGACAACCAGTCTTACCGAGTCATTCCCGCTCGTCCACACCCCGTCGTCCACACTGCGAACGACTGGGAATGTTGCGTTCTGTTCGTCTACACTGTGGACGAACAGAACGCATTATTCCCAGTCGTCCACACCCCGTCATCTCACGTCTAGTCTAAGAGTTAATAAAGAAAATATGATGATAGTATATCCTTATATATAATAAACATACTTTTAAAATATTATGTAATTAGCTTTATTATTTTAGTAAGGCAAATACTTTAAAAGTACATACCTAGTAAATCTAAAGCTTTTTTGCGTATTTTATACTAAATGTATAGCATAAGAATGTTTCACATTTTAATTTTACACATTGGGTATTGTATCAATATCAGTTTAAATGCAATTAATATGTAAAATGTTTTAAAGTTACAATCGCCTGGATATACTCAACTATTATAACTGCACCCTGTCGATCCTCCAACAAAAGATAGTCTTTGCTTATCAGTTTTGACGACGCTTCCGGGAATGAACAATAGATACATGGCCTTGAAAACTAGACATGAAACGAGGTGCGGACGACTGCGAATGTTGCGTTCTGTTCGTCTACACTGTGAACGAACAGAACGCATCTTTCCCAGTCGTCCGCAGTGTGGACGACGGGGTGTGGACGAACGGGAACAACCCGCCTTACCCAGTAACGGGGTTTTGGATGTCAGATAGGCAGTCGCTTCATGTCAAATATTGGTATTCAGCTACATACGGTTAGACTGGAAGCCGAACTCAACATAATTGGGAAAAGGCTAGGCAAATGTTTGGAAACTTAGAAGAGTTTGAATTTCTCAAGCATCCACCCTAAGGTGTGAATATAACACGAGAGCGATTTAATAATAAAATCCTTTCCAGTAAGCGCTATTTAATAATATCCTCGATTTTTATTACCTATTCCTTTACGTCTTCTTTATTTGCTTGCCCGATATTGCAATACCAAGCTTTGCCAACATAACGAATGGAAAATAGGTTTTTCATTAGCGCATGAAAATACTGAGCGTCAGCTGTTCCAGTAGTGGAGTCCAAAGTTAGATCATGTCATCTTACCGCGCCAAAACCTCATAGGATGGTTTTTGGGAACATTTGCAACCCAAAAAAAAATTCAGATCCTTGGAAGTTGGGTGAATACATGTCATTATTGTTGCGATGGTACATCAGAGCTAAATTCGAAACTGTACGTGGTCAAAGGACCATGAACTCAATTTTGAAGAAAAATAAAACATGCATTTTTTTGTCTTTTTTTTTTTTGAAGTGTAAACTTCTTTAGCGGCGTTGCACACTTTTTGTAATGGGTAAAAAATGTTAAACTCGCGTCAGGACACGTGACCGTCAGGAGAGATTTCCCCCCCCCCCCCCTCTCTTTCTACGGCGGCGCCAACCGAAGTGAACCAAGTTTAGTGACACACGACAATGGATGGATGGATGGATGGAAGTGGAAGTGGAAGTCGAAGTCGAAGTGGACGTCGAAGTCGAAGTGGAAGTCGAAGTGGAAGTCGAAATGGAAGTTGAAGTGGAAGTCGAAGTGGAAGTCGAAGTGGAAGTCGAAGTAGAATTCGAAGTGGAAGTCGAAGTGGAAGTCGAAGTGGAAGTCGAAGTGGAAGTCGAAGTGGAAGTCGAAGTCGAAGTCGAAGTGGAAGTTGAAGTGGAAGTGGAAGTGGACACACTGCTGTGTATTCGTAACATTCGTGTATTCGTAACAAAGTGCATCTATTAATGAAAAAAGGGACGCAGAAATAGTGAAAAAAAATGAGTTATAATAATTCAATTAATAATTGATTTATTTCAACGTCAATATTCAAGTTTTCACTTCTACCGGCACTCCCGGAGTGCAACCCGTCTTTTTTTTTTTATACAGCTTCTGCCCCCTAGGAATATATCCTAAACTAACTAGGAATATAAAATAAATTTAATATAGAATTTATTTTTAAGTTGCTGATAATGCGGGCTTAACACAGGTGACAAAAGCCGCACGTCGCAGCCGTCGTCTGTCTAAGGCGCTCCACACATTGCACCGCGCTCTGCCGCGGTGCAATGTGTGGAAGTTGGAGTTGAATTGCGCGGGGGGGGGGGGCAATTCGGCTAGGCCGCCGGTGAAGTTCTAAGGTAGAGCAGGTTTCGACTTGTCGTGCGGCGCGAGATCGCATTCAGCAGGTGACTAAAATCGACCGTGAAAATGTTAATTCGCAGGCTATCGCCCGCCGTATGAAGGTTGACATATTATATCGACCTGTGTAAATGGGGTGGCGATTCGGCATGTGAGGCGATTTGGTAAGCGACCAGCCGCACGGCGAATGAATGTATATTTTAACATGACGCAAGTACTACCCGATGAAGAATACTGTTAATATTTTGCATAGATATTCCTTATACGAGTAAGTATGGTCAATCTATAGGCTATAAATTATCACGCTATTTGCTATGGCGGATGAGCAATACTGCTTTATATTCTTACTAGCTGCGCCCCGCGGTTTCACCCGCATAAGTCTCGATCCCGTGGTAAGTATAGTAAGAAACTGATGGATGTTCTTGAATAAAATTTAATTTTATTAATAGAAAACAAGCTGGTCATTTAACAAATTAAAAGACAATGTTCAAAATGGCCCTGTGCAATGAAGAGTTTGAGAATATACGATAATTAATCGCCTATTTTATTATATAAGTTGCAAATACTTCTGTATCACGGACTAGCTGTATTCCAAAATGTATTTTTAATAGAATTTAATGCGACTAATAACATTACATCGCCATCTTCACCTATGTCGTGTCAAAAGTGAAATAGGGATGTCCGATCAATTATAATCGATCGATTGAATTATTAATCGATCGATTGTGTTTTTTTTTTCTAAAGTGTAGTTTTAAAAACCTAATAAAATACTTTGTGAATGCAGTCATACTCCAATTTAAATAGGTAGTAAGAATAATATTATACATAAATCAAAACTTCTTTATTTCTATACAATCATTCAAACTAATTCATTATTTACGACAATTAATACAAAAATAACGCTCCTTTTGCGGTTCATTAAACGAAAAAAATACTTATTTTTACTAAACACATCACAATTACCTAATGTTTTATTTAAAAACAATATTGCAAACTAGATACAGATGTTATTATATATTATTATTACCAGTATAGAAGAGTGTTGTTATATATAAAATAAACCATTGTCATACATACTTGTAATGTTTATATGACAAAGTAGATGTAACAGACTGTAATAATTTAAGACCACAGTAAATCATAATCGAAAAATCGATTAATGGTGTCGTATTACATAGGGATGTAATAGGGGTGTAATAAACTAGGGAGTTTTGCCGGTGAACGTGTCATTGTTACCAATGGCACAAAGGCCAAAAAGCCATGCCATAAAATTATAAAAAAAGTCATCGTTACCACAATTGAGAGTTACAGTTTCTGAACGAATGCTACGAATTCAGTTACCTACCTATGTTGATTAGTTTAATGTATATTAATTTTGCACTTGCATCCATTTTTTAGAAAAATAACTGCATTGGTACCTAATTATCTAGGTAGGTATTATGATATTACTTTTCAGTTTCTTAAAAATTACTCAGAGCTATGAAAAATCATGGTAGGTACCTACATTTAATATTCGTTGTTATGGTTAGATTATAACCTCAAAATCTGATACTTTTTTTGAAATATATCTTTTCTGCAGCTAGTCCGCTATAAAAACAAGATCTTTTATGAGTCTCCAAATGATAGAGAATACAATACATAATTATCCGATGCTCTTGGCTCCAGGGCCAACAATGTATGGACGCAGAGCAATGTCCTTTCAGTAGACAACGGTTTCTTACTAAACTTCAACTATATCCGACAAGCATGCATACTTATTTCTTTTGTTGACTGTACATAGAAAAATATTAAGTTTAGGTCTCCTGTCATCTATGGTTATTATACACATAAATATCTATGATTGGGTGACTGTTCATGACGAATCCCGTGTGTTTACAATCTACTATTTTAGTGTTAGCTGCGTTCGTCAGGAATACCTAAACCTAAACCTAGGAAGGACCTATAACCTTTTTATGCATGTGTGTATCTAGTTTTAATAGTTTTTTTTTTAACCAATGCACCTGCCACCTAATCACTTCACCACTCTTGGTTGACTGGTAGTGAATGCCTAAGACATTAAGTCCGCCTTTGTACTTTTTTTGTGTGCGAAAAGTTTAAATAAATCTATATAGTAGGTATATAAAAATGAAACCCGTTTTCCGTTGTCACGACTTGACATGAAAACGGCTTGACCGATTTCGCTAATTCTTTTTTTGTTGTGATCGGTATTGCCGGGACAAGGTTTGTATGAAAGAAAATTTTGGAAATTCGAAAAAAAAAATTGCACCCGTGCGAAGCTGGGGCGGGCCGCTAGTAATCTATAAAAATGCAATTGTGTATCAGATTTTTGTCATTAGGTAGTACCGTCAGTTACTGCAATTAACTGACCCACCTTTGCATAAATGGTTGAGATTTTTAAGAATACGAATCGATACATTTATGCAAAGGTGGGTCGGCTAATTGCAGTAACTGACTGTACGTATATGCAGGAATGCAGGCGTTCATTAATACGTGGCGGCATCTAAATACACATGCGACCTACGCATCACGCCATGACGTCACAAGCAGAGTTTACCGCGCTACTAGTACATATACAAGGTCCCGACATCAATCGTCGGGCAGTTGCCCACCAGACTTTACCCGTCTGGTCGGAGGATCCTCCCTTTTCTATGGAGCATGAGTGAACTTTACACCCTGTTTGTTCCTCATACCTCTATAAATTCATAAAAACGAAAAAACGCTTCGCAAGCAATGGTCAATTGCACACGGACTACTTTACGTCGTTTGTTCCCATGTCACTAGTCCTGACACCGTATTTTTTTTTTTTTGGTTTCTGAGACCAAAACTACAAACAGGAAGTTTTATAAAAATGTAGCTGTTATTTTTGTATATTTAGTATGAGCCTAGTTATAAATTAAAGTCGCTTGTCCGGTCTGACCGCGTGGTTCTTGTATACTGCAACGGATTTTAATGCAGTTTCCACCATCATATTATGGAGAATATATTCCGAAAGGTTTATTTGTATTATTATTATCGGCGTTGAAACAATAGTAACTCAATTGTGTCTCATTAGCGGCGCTTGACAGATTAAACTTAAAATAATATAATAAAATAAATCTCTATGTTTTGCCCAATCGTGAAGATCCCGATGAGAATCCATGTGAAACAGAGGCGGGACGCTATATTAACCACTAGCTGCGCCCCGCGGTTTCACCCGCATAAGTTTCGATCCCGTGGGAATATTGGGATAAAAAGTAGCCTATGTCCTTTCCCGGGACTCAGACTATCTCTATACCAAATTTCATCTAAATCCGTTCAGCGGTTTGAGCGTGAAGAAGTAACAAACATATAAACACACACACACACACTCACAAACTTTCGCCTTTATAATATTAGCACACCCCGGACACTCCATACAACGCTCGCAAAATAATTACCTACTACTACTACATTAAAAAATGACGTTTGTATACGTATGAATGTGTGCGTGAGGTACTTGTGTTTGCGAGCGCTCTTGTTAAAGAGCAGGCGACGAATACGCCGAAGTGCGGGGTGAGGTGCGGTAACTGATGTTAGTGCGGGGAAGGGAGTGTCCTTTCTGTACGTAGTACTTTAAGTATTCTGTGATATTAGTGTGATTAGCAACAATGATGCAGGCTCCCAGTGAGCAGTAATACCTGTCGTATTAACTACTCCAATAGACTAATCCTGATTGTGACAGAAGTGGGCTTACGACAGTGCACTGCCCTGTGTGAAGGGGTCAGACGGGGCTCATGACCTCTTCAGTTCACCGTAGCCACAATGGTATAAGGGTCACAACTGACCTCGCCTGGGATTATTTCTGTATCGATATTTTGTTAAATTATGAAAACTAGTTTTGTTGTCCGCACCGGTATATAGTTCGTTCTAATCCATCAGGGGAACTATACAGGTCCATCAGGGGAACTATACAGGGTGGAATTTTCGGAGTTTACCTGGAGGGAAAGTACTCTAAATACTGAATAGGTACAGCAAATTTTAATCAAAGGAAACATTCCTTTATTTTTAAAAAGAAACAAAACTGCGTTTAAAGATTTTTGAAATTACTCTTGCGATTTATTTCCGTTGGATCCCGCTTTTGAATCCCATTTTAATATTTTTGGCGTTGGATCCCGCAAAACATTATTATGTATTTCCGTTGGATCCCGAATTTAAAAAATGCAAGATAATTACGTTTTATTGTCGTTGAATCCCGAAAAGTATTTCCGTTGGATCCCGAATGCTTAAAAAAATCTGAATGCGGGTACTTTCAACAACAAAATTGTTTATAATAAAATGAGGGGTTCACTAATGTTTCACCAAAACTCCATTGACAAATTTTTAGTTTACAACCAACGTTTCGTATACTATTTATTTCACAAACAACTCATTTTCTATATAATCTAGTCGTTTCTGGCACTCGCCGGCCGCTGCCGTGGCACCGCTCGCTTCGCTCGCTCGGCTCGTGCGTAGGCATCACAGTTTCAACCTAACCTAACATTTTTTTTAAATAATTAACCTAATCTAGTGTTTGATAAAGGTAAATCACTTTTCTTCTGAAATGTACACAAGTTGTTATAACATGGGATCCAACGGAAATAGCAAACGGGATCCATCGTTAATACCTAAAAAATGGGATTCAAAAGTGGGATCCACCGAAAATAAACGACTCTTGCCACACCCGGGAATCGAACCGATTAAAATCTGAAAAAATAGCATCCTGTACTTTTATGACACCAATCGATAGGGTATTCATAAGGAACAAATCTCTCTAGCAAACACGGTAAATTAAATTAAAAAAAAAAAAACATTAAATCTAAACTTATTTATTCGAACGAAAAAAAAATTAGGTAAATTAACTAATTAGTTGCGCGAAATTAGCTCCATTTTATTGGATGCACTAATTTATTCTTTTAAGGAATTCATTTTGAGTAACTTTTAGTAGCGTGTTGTGGTGAATATTAAAAATTGTATTGTGAACCTCAGTTTTTAGCTCGCTCGTAGAGGATTTTTGGTAAATTTGATTTTGACATGTCCCCATAAAAAAATCTAAAGCGGTAAGATCTGAGGGGCAATTCTCGTAATTTTAAGAACGTTCACAGTCTGATCTCAGTCTCAACTTGTCAAAAATACCTATAATTTCCCAGCATTTTGACAAGCTAAATAATCATTAGTTTGTCGCCGAGATGAGATTGCGACTAGATTTTGAACGTTTTGAAATTACGAGAATTGGCCTTCTGGAGATCTCGCAGGCATCTGATTGTGCCGTTTGTACCAATTGTAGCGAAGTGTAGAGGAAAGACAAGACACTTCACCGACAAACACGTATAATTTTGTATAAAAATATGAAACACACAAATAGAAAAATATAAAAAAGAAAACTAAATACGAAAACTTGTCACATGGGTAAAGATATTGAGAGACTTGTTAAACTATTGCATACATTTAGCACACCCCGGACACTCCATACAACCCTCGCAAAATAATTACCTACTACTACTACATTAAAAAATGACGTTTGTATACGTATGAATGTGTGCGTGAGGTACTTGTGTTTGCGAGCGCTCTTGTTAAAGAACTGCGACGAATACGCCGAAGTGCGGGGTGAGGTGCGGTAACTGATGTTAGTGCGGGGAAGGGAGTGTCTTTTCTGTACGTAGTACTTTAAGTATTCTGTGCATTTAGGTTTTAGTATCAAAAATAAATTTAAGTTTTTCAACGCGACGCGACGAGTCTAAATATCGATTGCAATCAATACCGATCCACGCCAACGTGGTTGAAAATAAGTCCACAAAAAGATACAAACCTGCTATAGCATTAAGGGAAAGGATATTGGGTCTATAGCAAAAAGGTAAAAAAGGTAGTTGGGGAATCGATCTTGGTTTCTGGAACACTCGCGGACTGCGGCCTGTGGCTCGGGTGGTCGGAAACCAGCCAACCGGTCAGGTGCCCAAATTCAAGATGCCTGGGTGGGTGGATGGAGCCGAATAAATGGGCTCGCAGATAATTCGGACTTCTATCTGGGGCAAAAATTACCACCATAAGAATCCCGAGTTGCAAGCGGATCTCATTAAACCCCAAAAAAAAAAAACGTACAATTATACATACCAGATAACAGGATTCAATAAAACGCGAAATGTAGTCTTCCGTCGACCATGTAGGGAAACCTTTAGCACAGAACGGATGGGATTAATATATTGAAACATGATGAAAGGCTATGAAAGACCAAAAAGATAAAAAATACATACCCAGAGTCAAACAATAAATAACGTGATGAACACGATCCAATAAATTATAAATTGGTGTAATAATCAATCAATTTTGGTGTTTCTTCCACGATAAACAATAATTTCGGCCGTCGTATGAGACAAAATTCAGACAAGTGAAGTATGTTTCCAAGAAAAAATCTCATCTGACGTAAAAGAAATTATTTCAAAATTATTATAAAAACTAAAGGTTTTTGATAGGCCCAGTACAAAAAGAGGTTGATTATAATGTTGAAGAAGGGCGAATGGCGAAAATAATTAACATGCAGTAACTACTAATGCTGCACAATTCAGGTATTAAAATGGTTATTAACATAGGCAGTGGTGATTGATATTGATCCTTATGATTGACCCTATCGATTGGTGCCGTAAAACTATAGGATGCTATTTTTTCGGATTTCACTCGCAAGCATATTTTCAAAAATCTTTAAAGGCAGTTTTGTACTTTAAAAAAATAAAGGGATGTTTCTTTTAAATAAAATTTGCTGTCTTCAGTATTTAAAGTACTTTCCCTCCTGGTACACTTCGAAAATTCAACTCTGTATACCGAGTGAATTGCTTACCGAAATTCTTGGTTATGCTGTTGGTCTTCCAAATATTTAAATATACCAGGCCACTGAGAAAGAATTGCAAAAAATTGTTTTTATGTATGAGAGACTGACCAGTTATAATCTATTTTGAAAATATGATTATTTGTAAGTAAAAATATGTACGTTTTAATTCCAAAATGTTCCTCCACATTGTGCAAACAATGAAGGAAGCTAATTTAAATTATTGTGTCTCATTAAAAAAATAGATCTGCGCCGGGAATATTTTCGCGCTATGATTTTTTACGTTTTCAATTGTCGCCTGAAACCGGACGAATCGTATGATAGACTTCAAATGGCATTTATGTATGAAGGCCCTTCTAAGGCAACTGTGTATCGTTGGTATAACGAATTCAAGCGCGCGGTCGACTAACTTAGAGGGATGAAGAAAGAAATGGTCGCCCTTTGACGGCTGTTACGGAAAAAAACGTGCTAGCAGTGAAAAATTTAATCGATGAGAATATAGGCGAGTTACGTATCAAGAGATTCAGCACATAACCTACAGGTTGGATCGGGAAGCCTTCACGAAATTCTACTCGTGCTTCATCGCGTGAGGAGGATAGTTTCACGATGGGTGCCGCACAACCTCACCGATGCTCAAAAGCAGGCCTGGGTGGAATGGTGCCGTAATATGATAAACAAATTTGAAGCAGACTCGTCTCGGCGTATTTACGACATCACTACAGGTGATGGAAACTTGGATTTAACAATAGGTACGATCCAGAAACGGAGCGCCAGTCGACGGTTTGGGTGTTTCAAAACGAATCAACGCCTACCAAAGTGAAGCGATCTAGAAGAAGATTTTGATCGCGAGCTTTTTCAATTTGACTGGCTACTTGGTGTCAATTCCTTTACGGAACCAAAGATGCATCAACGCTGAATGGTATACTACCAAATGCTTGGCAGAAGTTTTCTCTGTTGTGAGCAACAAGCGACCCAACACAGGGCTCCGCGGGCTACTGCTCCAACACGTCAACGCGCCTTCGCACACCGTGCTCAAAACGAGGGACTTCCTGGACAGCACGCCGGTCGAACTCTTGGGTCACCCTCCTTAAAGCCCTGACCTAGCACCGTGTGACTTCTTTTTATTCCCGAAAATAAAAAATCTGCTCAAAGGGACACAATTTTCGTCGCCGGAAGATGTGCTGGCAGCGTTCGAGCAGGTTGCAAACGAGGTGTCTGCAGCGGACTGGAAAAAGTGTTTCGAAAACAGGTTCAGACGTATGAAACTTTGTATAGAGGCTAGTGGAGAGTACTTTGAAAAGATTTAATAAAAACATATTTACTTAAACAACATTTTTTTTTTATTTTCGCAAAACTTGAGTGTCCCACGTATATGTATAACCCATCCACTAACGTTATTTTACTCCGGAGTTCGCCTACAACTAAGAATATAATTTTATCTCTGCAGCTTTCCTCGCTGCCTCGTTATAAAATAATTAATTTCTAATTTAAATGAACCCGACTTCTGAAACGCGAACTAAAAAAGGTGAGAGGCAGAAATAACCTTTCCTTCGCCTTGTAATTGCTACGGTCAGTGTCGGAGGAGGAACAGTAGGCATTAAAAATGTCTCGGTCACTGTAATATTCAAGTATAAATCTGTAATAGTATGCAGCTGAAGGCGTACATGAAATTCACATTAGACATACATAATTATATTGAACAGAAATGTCGCGATCGACGAAATCAACGGCATGCCCGACTGCGGCGGAGCCCAAAAGGCCCTGGTAATGTTTTGTTGAGTTTAAAATGTATTATAAAATTTGTCCATGACGATAGCAATGCAGTTGTGGCCGACAGACACTGAAACCGTCGGAAAAAGGATAAAAAAAAAACATTAAATTAATTATTTTGTATTTTCTCTTGCTGATATAGTTTTCTATCCAGCGACGGACGGTGGCATTCTTTTTACGAATAATAAATATGATCTTCCTTAACTATAAATCTATCAATATCAATAAAAATAATTACGGCTTTGTAAATATGAAAGAGAAAATATTTTGATGCTTGTTTTTTGTTGTATTCGTAATTGTCAATTGTCAAATAATGTGTGCAAAATAATAACAATATTGTCTTTTTTTTTTGGAAAAATCACCCTGAAAATCGGTTTGTATGGTAGTTCTGCATGAAATTCACCCAGGCGACGCCGGGCACAATCAGATAGAAGAGGATAAGGGTGAGCAATGAATATAACATTGCAGGCATAGTTATGCCACAATTAGACATCAAGCGATTTTCTTCTGAACCTCGACGCCGTGTTGTTTTTAATTTAATTTGTTGGCTATCCAGCTTAAATATACTGGTCTGCTCTAGTTTTAGTTTAGTATATTAATTACATTTTAAGGCAGGAATATAAATTCATAAATTGTATGTGTGTCGTGTGCATAAGTATTTTAGTTATTATGATTGTTTCTAGCAGAAGTGATGTGGCTGTGCTTTTTTAATTAAATACTTAAATAAAAAGTCGCTCTCCTGCTGCACATTGGATTTTGATGTTTAGATTCATATATTGTCTATAAAATTAGATAGGGGCTCGTGGCTAGATAGATGACAACTGCCGCATGGATCAATCGAAGGTAAAGCTACGCCTGCCGCGTTCGGTTCGTGGATGGGTGGCCATCCATTATATATCGAGACCGAGACCCCTCCGTGCCTCGGAAAGCACTTTAAGCTGTAGGTCCCAGCTGTCATTCGTGAATCTTTGACAGTCGTTACGCGTAGACAGAAGCCCAAAAGTCTGACAACCAGTCTTATCAAGGAGTATCATGTTACCCTTTAACTGGGTTGTTGAGGTTAGATTGGCAGTCGCTCCACGTAAAATACGTACACGTATTCAACTGCTTCCGGTTAAACTGGAAACCCAACCCAACATAGTTGGAAAAAGGCTAGGCAAATTGATTTATGTGTTGAGTTTGACATCTGACAAAACGTACTTTTTCACTTCTCATGCTCTAACGGCCTGGCCTCGACCTTGTCGCTGTCAGCGGCAGCTTAGCGTGGGGCGGCGAGCGGTAAAAACAAATATACGAAAATGTATGAACCATGCTACGACGCACCGCTCGTAGCGTCAACGCTAGACAAAAGAAACCGCGCCACTTGCCGCTAAGCCAAAAGTCGTGGCCGGGCGGTTAAAGTTCGTTTTATTTTGTGCGAAGGCGACATAAAGTCGCTTTTTATGTTCTAGCGCATAAAGTAATTTTATTTTTTCTAAGACTAAGAAAATCAGGCCCAACATCCACACATGCACAATAAAACGTCGCAGATTAAAGTCGTTATTTTATTTCATTTGCTTTAACTTATTTTACTTCCGTGTTTTGTATCGTTAATTTAATAAAACCAGATAATATAGTTGTCATTTATTATTTAAAACGCAAGGAAACATTTTTATGACTTGGCAGTTACCCAAGTCGCATGACACAATCCTGTTGAAAATTAAAAATAAACTTTTAAAAAGTTGGGCGGTGGCGGGAATTAGCTATTCTCTTCTTCAATTTTGCAACATTTTTGAACAGTAAAAATACTGTTATATACTTTATTATCTCGCAAACGAAGTGAAAAGCAGAGTGTTTAACTCGGAATAAACGAGCCATTTTACCTCTCGACTTAACTATCCACACTCGCCTGCGGCTCTGGTAGATATAAACGTCTGTAGCTAAGATGGCTTCTTTTATGCACTAGTTGTACAATCTGCTATTTCACACCACCTGCACCTGCTTGACAATGTCAAATTATATGTCATGCAAACCTAACCTAAAGTAAGTCATTAAAGACTTGGGGTCTAGCAGGGCATTAGGTAATATTGTATTGAATTTCATTATGCATCTCTGGTCATTAATGTGATTTGAATTTGGAACATAAATTAGAAATCGCACACGACCATTTACGATAGGTAGTAGGTACATACTAATTTCATGCATTCACCATTAAGATCTGTACTAAAAAATAGGTAAATTGTTCGAAAATAGAAATGGCCACCACGAGTAGAATATTAAAAAAAAATTAACACAAAAAAAAAACGCGCGAATACTGAAAATTGCTTTGCAACAAATGACCTAAACTACAAATTCTCACAAAAATGTCGAGTGACGATAGTGATTTGACTCCGCAGTAAGTACATTAAATCCGAAGCCAATGCATTGTAAAAATCTACTCCCAGAACAGTCCAAGGAATCGTACATGAAAGCCTGCGACGAATTTACAAATGGAAAACTACAAAGGGCGTTAGGCTGCTTCCAGCACTTATCATGTAGGTACAAAGAAGCCAAGTCTATGGTGCATCTATTCGATGCTCAGGTCAACAATATACATAAAACATAATATACAAATTAATACGTACATTAAATTACTAGCATTTTTAAAAAGGAAATCAGAAGGACATCGTTCTAAGAAATCAAAAGTTTTCACAGCTCAAAACGTGGAAACATTTCTTAATGCAGCCCCTGACCATTCTTGCCATAACAGTAAGTACCTACCTATTGATTAAATTTTTAGTAACTAAAAGCTACATACATATTACAGGCAAGTAGGTACTAGCTACCCGCTCATGAATCGATCGCTTGAGTGCGATCTACTGATGTGATGTTAAGACTCTAAGCTAAATAATTATTATTCTAAACCTACGTAAGGTTTATGTGCATACTAGTTTCTGCCCGCGGTTTCGCCCGCCTAAAAAGTAACTTTGAACTATTATTCCAAGGGAACACATTACCGGGATAAAATGTATCCTATATGTTAATCCAGGAAATGGTCTATCTGTGTGCCAATATTCATTAAAATCTGTTCAACGGTTTACGCGTGATTGAGTAACAAACATTCAAACATCTTCACAAACTTTCACATTTATAATAATAGTAGGATTATTAAAAATAATAAGCTTTCTTAGATTTGACTCACACACACATATGAGTGTGTCAGTCAAATCTAAGAAAGCTTACCTATAACTTGTAATACATAAAAATTAATGGAAGTATTACGTATTTTTTTTTTTTTTTTGGCTATGGCATCTCGCAGTTCAACCTATGAGGTTGTCGTCTGCTTAACCGGTCTTTCCTGTGGATGCCTCATAATTAAGGCCTCCAGCCAGGGCTTAAAAACTTACTAAAACTAAGCGACTACACGCTAAGGGCACCCCCTGTGGGGTACGGACCTCGGCTTAGGGCGTCGCTGGGGGAGGGCAGCAAGGGACAGGCTGGATCGGAATTATTTAGGGGCGAATTTAAAGCTACAGGCTCAGCGGCGCGGGCTGGCTCGAGCAAGGGTCGGGGGGAAGTATTACGTAACGTACCTTCCTGCTTAAATACTAACCCACCTGCCTATTTTTGTTACAGGTGGCATTGATTTTTGGAGTGAATGGCGCTTGTCGTGGAAATGAACTCGTAAACATTCAAATCAAAGATATCGAAAAATCTTCAGATTTGTTGTTTGCCAGATGTAAAATCAAAGAAAGAACGGTCATTTGTAGTCCGTGGAGAATACGTAAGAATTATCGAAAAGTACCAAGCTCTACGCCCCTTTAATATAAACAACCTCCTTATTCATAATCCTATTTTATCTGTATTTTAGCTAAAATAGGTTTATAGAACGTTTGTCTTTATCTGTCACGTTGTCATTTCTGTGTGTAAGAAAGAGACAAACCCCATTTTAACTAAAATAGGTTTGATAAGTTTTATGAATAAGGGGGTAACAGATTATATAGATCTATTATCTGTAATTGTAATTTTAATAAATACTTTGATTCTAGTACCTACTGTTGTGTTTTATTGTCTCGTAGATGGTGTGAAAAGTAGAGTATTCTCCTCAGGGAAGTCTTGGGCGAGTTTTAATCCCTCGCTTCGCTCAGGAGTTAACTCAGAGCTCCTTCGTTGCGTTCGAGATTCAAAATAGGGCCGCGAAATTGAGACACAACTTTATCCCCTTAGTGCATAATGTACTATTAAAGTAGCGCTGCTGCGGTATACAAAGGAATAATAACACTGAAAAAAACCTGTGCTTCGTTCTCCAGCTTGTGCAACCTTGTAACTACCGAGGCACTTGTAGCTGTGGCATAGATACATTTCTATGAGCTGTAGCCTCCTTTTTTAAACCAACCTGCTCTCGAAAAACTAATTTGCCTCTGGCATAATTTTACTGGGCCACTGTTCCAATCTAAGCTAACCTAATTAAACCCACTTAAGTCTTTACACAGGTTTTAATAACGTTGAGTTCGCAATGTTTTAATTTTCTTCTCAGTTCAATCATTGGATCCAATATAGACTTAAGTTACTCTCGAATACACCACTTTGCAAGTTTCCATCAGTTATTTCTAAGCTTTCTTTCTCAGTGTGCCAGTTACAGTTCGCTAGAAAACTCGTATTTTTTCATGTTGTTCTTATTTTGTTTTGGTTGTTGAATAAATGAAATAGTAGATTGTTATACAAGGGGCTAAAATTACCCATTAAATGAGGTAGTTTTACTCCCATGTTTTAGCGAGGGAGTAAATAGAAACCGAGATATAAAACATTTTCCCCTAGAGGAAGAAATGCTGTTTTTTCCTCGCTCTGGTACGCTACAATGACGGTCTTTTTGAGCAAGAGGAGTGAAAAAGAACCTTCAAGAGCAAGTGAAATACCTAAAAGGCTGTTTGAATTTATTAACACACAGGATAAACCTAGTTCAGGCAAACTAGCAACTGTGCCCTATTTTAATTGCTAAGCTATTCATTGTAAATGTATACACTTTTTATAAATAAACGATTATTATTATTATTTCGTTTATTTATTCTGTTATCTTATTTTATTACATTTTTAAATATTTCTTAAAATTCATTTATTCATTCATTTAAAAAGATATATTTAAAAAATAAGTATAAAAAACATTTAGAAATATAAAAAATTGTGATCGGCCGGTTTTGGGAGCAGGGTCTAAGCTACCAGTGATTAGGGCTACAGCGACAGGAACCTTCTCACAATGCGAGCCGTATCGAGGAGTACTGCCTTCTGAATCAGGCCCTTGATCCAACCGCCTAGCGAGAGCCTCGATAGATGTTGATCGAGGCTTTCGGCCATAAGGCCATTGGCCGATACGACAATCGGCACAGTGATAGCCGAGCTCACATTACACATGTCAACAACCTCGTGTGCTAAGTTGAGATATTTAATTTGTTTCTCTTTCACGAGGTTCCCGTCATGTGGAATGGTAATGTCGTCAATCATTGTGCGGCGCGCTAATCGATCTATCAGCACTATGTACTTATTGGTGACAATAGTCCTGTCAGTAATGATAGACCGATCCCAGTACAACGTGACACGGTCATTTTCAAGAACTGGGTTGGGCACATACTTGTAACCTAGAATCCACAAGTATATATTTCAAAACAAGTTGCTGGTGAATAATCCTGGCTATTTGGTTATGCCTGTGCAAGTTCTCACCGTTAGCCAGACGAGAACAACCAGAGATAATATGTCTGATAGATTATTATTATTTCGTTTATTTATTCGCTTCTCATCTATATATATAAAAATGAAACCCGTTTTCCGTTGTCACGACATAACATGAAAACGGCTGGACCGATTTCGATGAAATTTGGTATAGAGATAGTTTGAGTCCCGGGAAAGGACATAGGATAGTTTTTATCCCGATATTCCCACGGGATCGACATTTACGCGGGTGAAACCGCGGGGCCCAGCTAGTATTTTATAAAATTTTTAAGTATACCTTTAAATATAAAAAATAAGTATAAAAAACATTTAGAAATATAAAAAATAGTGACCTTAATAATCGGGTTATCACCTAGTTCAATCATGGGCAAAACCTCAACAAAACTACCGAATAGCAACACAAAAACCTAAGTAAAACATAAACTGCATGGTATTCCAGCCTTTAGCAACAAGTTATCCGACGTTATTAACCCTTCGTATGCTTAAACGTGGATCCACGCGAGACACAATGGCTTTTTAATTGTGTCTGTAATTACGGCATTCAACCGGTTAGAGCGCTGTTCACAGGCCCGCTAACTTTACCTTGTGACGACGAGTCAGAGTGGGCGCTATTATTCACTACAGCATTTAATCTAACAAGAATGGCCTTGAATTTGAAAGGTCATCAAACAGTACACGATGCGAGCAAAATTCTCAAGCAGTATTCTGCATGACGCTCCACTGCTCTCAAAACGGTGAAGGAAAACATCGTGAGGAAACCGGCATGTCCTAGAACCAAAAATTCAAAGACATGTGACATCTACCAACCCGCACTGGGCCCGCGTGGTAGATTACGGCCCACTCCCTCTCACAGAGAGGAGGCCTGTGTCCCAGCAGTGGGAACATTATAGGCTGATGATGATGATGATGATGATGATTCTGCATGAACTAAATCTCGAATGTAGTAGAGTTGAAAATAACATGCAAGAGATTATTTTCTGTAGCGTGTGCTGTGTTATACTACTTTCAATTTTATTTCAGTTTTGATTTAATTTTTTTTTATTATCAATAGAAAGCTGGTCGTACATTTAGATTTTGATGCTCAGTGTGTACTGACCCTAGGCTGTAGAAATAATTACTCGTAGCGACAATTATTATGGCTTTGATGAGTATGTTATTTGGCTCACGACTAATTGAGTGGTTCTGTGACACAAAGGCTATGGCTTGACTTTAGATTAGTTCAGATATTACGTTTATACAATACAAAGGTGTGTACACACAGTCTACATAATCATCATCATTTTTAGGGTTCCGTAGTCAACTAGGAACCCTTATAGTTTCGCCATGTCTGTCTGTCCGTCCGTCCGTCTGTCCGTCCTCGCTTAATCTCTGTGACCGTTAGCACTAGAAAGCTGAAATTTGGTACCAATACGTATATCCATCACGCCGACAAAGTGGTAAAATAAAAATCGGAAAAAAGTGTTTTATTAGGGTAGCCCCCCTATATGTAAAGTGGGAAGTGATTTTTTTTTTAATTTCAACCCTCTCGTGCGATATATTGTTGGAAAGGTATTTAAAAATGAATAGGGGTTTACTAGAATCATTTTTTGATAATGTCAATAATTTCGGAAATAATCGCTCCAAAAGTAAAAAACAATGTGTCCCCCCCCCTCTAACTTTTGAACCATAAGTTTAGAAAATATGAAAAAAGTCTGAAAAGTAGAACTTTATAAGGACTTTCTAGGAAAATTATTTTGAACTTGATAGAAACAACAGTTTTTGTACAAAAAAGACAAAAAGTTGTACAAAATCATTTCTGGACTAAGTTCGTAGTATAATCGTATATGCAAGCATTTTTTTTTAACTTCGTTTACATATTTCATTATCCTGAACGTATCTTATTTCAAACAAAAAAAGAATTACTAAAATCGGTTCTCGCAATCCAAAATTACCACCGAAAACTTCTGGCACGTCTATGTATTAATTAGTAACCCAATTCCCCGAGAGATGGCGCTGTAGGTACTTATTACATTGGGTCGGGTATTATCGAATTGTACGTGGGAACACTTATTGTGACGGACGGGAAACTACGGAACCCTACACTGAGCGTGGCCCGACACGCTCTTGGCCGGTTTTTTATCATTATCCTGCCCTTATCTTAAATAATTTGGAGTCGGCGCAACATGACTTTGACTACGACCTAAAATTGTATTATGAAGATTTAGATAAAGCAGAGAAAGAATTCTCACAAAATATCATACTTAATATTAAAAGAGAAATTTCAAAAGAAAATTATATTTAGACAAATTCAGAAAGGCGTTAGAGGAGCGTATATTGGAGCAAAAAGAACTGAGCTGGAACATTGAACTTGTACAAAAACAGAGTGGAGAAAATGTAATGGAAAATGTAGAAAGATTTGCAAAGAAATTACAACTAAAACCCAAATATATTGAAAAAGCATGGAGGGTGGGTTCCTACACGAGGCGACGCGACGACGGAATAACCCACGACCAAAAATCGTCACACTACACACAAAGGCAGCCCGGTCAGGGAAAAAACTCGTACGTCGCTGTAATTCCGGATTTTACTGGATTGACCTCCACTCTGTCATTCACACAAACTTGTATTCCTGTACCTACCTCTTCTATCTTCTTTTGTCAACACATGGATATTGAATCGACTAAACTCGTATATTTTTGTATCTTCTTCTTTAATATTTATTTCCGTTATGCAAATTATATCTAGTCTGTACAAGTATTTCTTCGTTAAAATAATTAGCTCATTGAAATGTTTTCTGAATGAGCAAACATTTATAATTATGTATTACTTGAAGTGACGCGCCGCGGTCGTTTGTTTACGTGCTCGTACAACTTATCTGTGTGTATTCTGTATATTCTATATTTTGTATTTCTGACTCCAGGGCCATTTTAGAAAATATAATTTAAATCTATGTACAGAAATTTGATTATTTTTATTTATTAATTTGTTTTTATATAGGGTTAGGTTGTAAATTTTATAGAGTTAGTCTTTGTTTTGTGTCAGATAATTCACAATATGGCTTTCAAAGCGTATGTGGTGTACTTTTTTAAGATCGTCATCTTTATTTTAGAATTTAGAATCTAGATGTATTTGTAGGATTCCGTTAAGTTACGTATAGTCTTAACAGCCCAGAACAAGTTGTGCATTTGACGTGTTATACATTTATGAACATAATTGTTTTGGTATATTGTGTGATTTGTTTTTTTTTTGCCTCTTTACGAGTTTTCGGGTACCTAGTCAGGAATCGTGTTACGCATTAACAGTGCCTTGGCGGTCAGATAGGCAGTCGCTCCATGTGAAATACAGGTATAAGTCCTGTAAGATCCTGTCTATCTGAACCGTTGCACATAACGGTGAATCACGGATACTGATACACCCTACTTTCGAATGACTGAACCTGAGGTGTGACCTTTCTTAATCATTGTATCGCCCTGGCGGTCTCAGTTGCAGGCAAATCACTCATTCTGTTACATACAGAATGGGTGATTTGCCCGACACAATGTTAACTCTCCAAGCTAGGGCAACCATTGACTGCATAAACGATTATCAAAAACACAACAATTTCTGTTAAAATGTTGAAAAATGTCAAAAAAGCCCATAATGTTATATGAAAAAGGTAATCATTCATACAACGGAACCACTTGTCGGAATACTCATAAGTTTTTTTTTTTTTTAAAAAGGCACCTTATTGTGTTCCTCTAATTTTGCCGATATAATATAGTAGGGAAAAGTGATTTTGGCTGTACAGCATACATTGCTAGCACTGTAATAGGCTCAAAAAAAAAAAACTATTAGGATATTGTTCGCACTGCATTGTTATACGAAAGTGCAAATGTAATAAATCAATTAATATTGTAGAGGCGGCTGTGTTAAGCACGGAATAAGTAAGGACAACTGTTTCTCTGTTTATTACTTATCTACCCTCATTGTTATTGTTATAGCGTACAGTAACACTCATACAATAAGCACTCTTTCCCGCTGACGCTTTATCCTGGAAATTGTTGCTCTCCTTCAAAGTAATCTGGAGGAGCACAAAGTGTTTTTATTTGTAAAGAAGGGTAAGACCTACTCGACCTCGTTAAAAAGCCTTAAGTTTTTTGTACCTTTCACCTCTGCGTTGCCCAATTTGGGAAAGTCAAACAAACGGTACTCGTACATTTTGAAGCTAAGTTTTAGGGCTTCTGGCCTGTATGTACAGTCGCCTCCAAAAATTAGTTGACGGTTTTCTACTTCAGCTGTGACACGCCACATATTATTATATTGTGAATTAACATTTTAACCTCCCAACTTTATATCAGCAGACGAGTCCCCAGCGCCCAAAAAAAAAACGAGAAATAAATACCGATTAAACGAGCTGTGATGATGTAATAATAATACAAATTAAACGAGTTGTGGTATTTGGTCGTATATATATATGTCGTGGCCAGATCATAGAATTGATCATTTCATGAAGTGTTCGGTCATTTCATGAAATGGTTGTGCATCATGAAATGGCCAGCTGAGATTGACCATATCGTTTAAAAGTCAACGTTTAATGATATATCATTCGACGTTTGGTCATATCATGAATTTAGGGTTCGCATAATACTAAACGACGCGACGACGTCAGGGGCACCCCGAGGTTCGGTTTGGTTAAGTTCATTTAAACCCTGCAGACAGAAATAGGAGCCCCGCGCAGCGGGGCTCCGTCGACCTGACGTCGTTAGAAATAAAACGAGCATGCTAAATTTATGTTTTAGAATATTATGCTTAATCATTATTATGATTAGAGAAATTATGCGTAAGCTGTTATGGGAAAATATAATTAGGAGAAACAAAAGTATGCCAAGTTATATTAGGTCTTAAAATTTTATGCAAATGGATAGGGAATCCACAGAGGAAACCGACATCAACGCTTCTACCGGCGGATATCCTAATTATTTTACGATATGATCACTAATGTTTGGCCACATCATGAAGTAGTCGTGCGTTTAATTGTTCATATCGTGAAACGTTGAGTAATCATTGATCTGGCCAGACCACAGTGAAACATTTCATGAAATGCGACCATTTCATGAAATTCACGAGCATTTCATGAAGTGAGCAAATCCACGATATGGCCACGACATATATACGACCCGGGCGGAATGGACACGAAAATATTTATCGGATTTATCCGGCGTAAGCGGTTAAAAGGCTAAATAACTTTAAGCGAAACGTTTTGAGTTCAAAGATGGAAAGGCTGCGAATGTGTGGAATAAATGTTTAGTGAAGAATGTACGAATGTTTATACTTAGTGGTCAACAGAACCTAAATAATAAACAAGAAAAAGTTCTTCATAAAAATAGAAATCTTTTATTTTTTATTAGCTTACGACGAGAAAGGCTATAATATGTTTAATTTTGAGACGCGCCGCCCCAGCGTGATTTCAAAAGCACGAAATTTAATAAAATGAAATACCTAACTATAATGACTAGGAAAATGTTGACTACTCCTTAATCTGGAATTCTATTTTCGAGATTAGTTGTTACTTAGCAGTTAGTGAGTTAGCAGGTATTTATCAGGTGTATTGATTTGGAAAGTGATCTCACTGCATCAACTATTAGAAAGTATGAACTTGAAGTGAAGCAAGCGAAGCATAGAAAGGTATAATCGACCTCGTATTTGCTTTATCACCCTAAGGTTTAATGTACCTTTTTAACCTGCAAGCAGGCCCGCGGCTTCGAATCGACCGTACTCGATGATACATTTTCGTTACTAATCCAAAGAAAATTTGTATATTATTTTGATTTCACAATTTTGTTTTATGTCCTAACGTAATGATAATGTGATAATTTAATTACAAAGAAAATAAATGAGTATTACATAATTTGTGTTTTAAATCCCTGAAATATCCCATAGGTCTTTTAAAGTTACGCGCGACCGCTGGCGTTACAAATGATCGCGCGCCCGCTTGAAGGTAGTTATGTTTTTCTATGTGACCACAGAATACTTAAAGTACCTACTGCGTACAGAAAGGACACTCCCTTCCCCGCACTAACATCAGTTACCGCACCTCACCCTGCACTTCGGCATATTCGTCTCCGGTTCTTTAACAAGAGCGCTCGCAAACACAAGTACCGCAGCGCTGTAGGTACCTACCTACTGCTGACACGAACACATTATTTTTTTAAAGTTTTATATTTTGTGTTAATCACGATGCTTGTATATTGTGCATTATTTGGATGCTTATCTTCATCGAGGAACGATAAAGATAGGAGTTTCTTTCGGTTCCAGAAACATGAAAGAAGGAAGGAACAACAACTCAAATATCCTTTAAACCCATAAAAAATAAAAGCTAGTATATTACAGACAAACAAGTTAAGCAAGTGTTGTGATAATTTATTTTCATAATTTTCTCTATTATTCATTTATTTTCCAAGTTTTCTTCGTTTTAGAACAATTAAAACTTCCGTATTATTAACATACTAACTATTAAATTTTTTCTCTCTCTCTCTCGTTATTGTCTTAGTTATGTCTCATTCTTTCACGTTCTATTCATTCTTCGACTTGAAAAGTAGTACAATAGAAATGTAATTAATTAGATTTCTGTGAGTAGTGCGCACTAACTTTGTCGCGGCGCCCCATTGTTGCACACGTTCGGTCAGCGCCGCCGCCTACGCACTACTGCCAGCCCTACTAGATTTCACGCACACATTCATACGTATACAAACGTCATTTTTTAATGTTGTAGTAGTAGGTAATTATTTTGCGAGCGTTGTATGGAGTGTCCGGGGTGTGTATGTGACAGTTAGTGTTACTGCTGCGGTTGCCTTACCGTAATTGACGCGTGCCGCTCGTGTGGAGTAAAGGAATTACGAGGTTGAATATACATAAATATGGCGCCAGCAAAATCTGTTATATTTGAAGTGAAACTTCTTGACGCACGCTTGACTTGGGGAGTAAGCTGGCGAACGCGTTACGAAAAGTGTGATCGGGCGAGGCGAACGGGAGTTGAGTGGGGGATATAAGCAAGAGAAAGCAGTACGCGCGCACATTTTCTTTCTCTCTTCCTCTCATAGCCAAATAAGTTTGAAGTTTCACTTCAGTCGTGTGGTCATAAGCACACTCGGTTTTTTTTACTTCTATGCTTTTGTGTCATTGTGTGCTTAATCTCGTGTAGGTATGGGTTCTGGGTACGTTTAATTTGGCACGAAAATGCTTTCCGATATACAGGAACTTTTATATGAAACTGTAATTTTGTTACTACCTCGTAGGTCTATGGTGGTTGCAAGCTCTACTGCTGAGAATGAGGTCCTGGGTTCGATTCAAAAAGGTTTTTAAATTAAAAATACTACCTCATTAAGTTGCAAAAAAACAGTAAAGAAATTTTTGCAAAACGCTGGCTATGATGACTCGGAACAATTAAAATAAAAACCCTGAACTGACACTGAATCAAACGAAGCACAATGGGAACAAACATACACACCTAACCACACATGCCACACAAACTTACACACACACGCCATACCTGAAATCACCTCTATAGTCTCCGCACTGGAATTCGTTCCCCGAGCCCCAAGGTACAGACTCGCACCCCGAGCCCCAAGATACAGACTAACAGTTTAGTTTGGGGCTTACTGGCAAATAATATATTGTACCCCAGCTCCTGCTGTAGGTAATATTTTAATCTACTCATGTCGGCTCAACTTGCTGTTAAACTATGAACCTGCTTACTGTACTACCTGTACATGTACTACATTACATGTACGTGTAAGTATTTTCTATTTCTGTTCTATTACTACCCATGTGATGTTTTAACCATAACCAGCAAAATATGGGTGAACTACAGACACCAACCAACCCAACCCTTCAGGGAAACCAAACGTGATGTTATGACATGTAGATAATTAAGTTTCGTTTAATTAAAGCAAAGCGTTAATTGGTTCCATAATAAAGTTCGTGTAGAAAACTTTATTCTATCACGGAGTTTGAAGTATTATCAAGACGGTGAAACAACTTTTTGAAGAAAAACTAAATAGGGCTCCGTTCTTGAACAGTGGAAACAAAGATGTGATAAAATTAATCGCTTTACTTTGTATCTTTGCGAAATTTTCACGAGTCTCGAAAGGCACACGTAATGATGGTGGCGCAAGAGAAGAGCGGAAAGAAATGTTTTATTTTTTTAATTGACTATTTTGAGTGGAATGATAAAAATAATTAAAAAAATAGGTCTATTTGTCATGAGCACGTACCTACATAAAAAAAGATAATTAACTCGAGTAATAAACAAAAAGTAAAAACAAATAAGATTATGTGCACAAAACAGAAATACTCGACAACGGCACGTCATTATTGTGACGAGGCTTCCACCCAGCATGATACTGTAGTATGGCAGACCCACAGCGCAGCGCTGATTTTCAGTGGCTACATACGGCAACCAAGTCAAGTTTAATGATTAGTACTATAGCTAACAAAATAAAGTAAAATAAACAATACTTAAGCTATGCGAATGCACTTTAGATATTTTGATGCTTTTGGCAAGCCAGCGGTCCACGAAGACTGCATGCTAGGAAGTCTTGGCTCAATTAATGAATTATCATTTAATTTTAGGAACTAAAATGGATCGAATTTTATCAAACAAAATGTTTCAATTTCTCCTAAACATGGGAGTATTTCTGAAAGCCCTTGCAGAAAAAGAAGCCTTTCTGCAAGGGCTTTCAGAAATACTCCCAAGAAGCACTAAGAAAACTTTCTGAAACGAAGACTTACAGTTGCGACTCTGTACGTAAAAATGTTGTTTTTAAATTAGTTCCAGTCTATTTGAAGTTAAAATCTCTTATATTTAGTTAGAGTTTTCTTTTCAGTTTGTGTATTTGAAATGTCTGTATCTGTAGTCTGCTTTGCTGAGATCACGAGACCAATTAGGAGAGTCTGTGCGCGACAAATGACGACGAGATCGCAACTTTTTATTTACCCAAGACTTAAAACTGAATTTAATGTTTGTAGATGAAATATAACATTGTTTAATGGATAGCATTTTTATCTTAAGAAAATGGTAATCTTAGAATACTAAAAAGCCAAATTTAAATGTGTAACAGGGATCTTATAATGATGACCAATCAGTCAGACTATTAATAAAACTTCATTACCTCTGTAGTAATAAACAAATGTACGTTTGTGTAATAAGCATAGTACGTTAATCTTCATATACCCGCGCCTAGGTAAGACCGACAAAATACTCTTTCGTGATTTGTTCTGGTGAAGGTAGCATCCGCGAGACTGCTCGAGAGCGAGAGTGCATCCTCAAACATCCGCTCAACGTCCACTGAGGTTTCGCGTCGGATTTTGCGCTGTTGCCGCTGTCTGCACTGGCCCAAATTCTAGTAGAAAATATCGTGCCAATCAATGGATTTGTCACATTCACGGATAAATGTAATTATTCTCTGTATTTGCTAGCTGTAGAGGATTAAATGCTATAACGATTCTGACATGTTTAGATTAAGTTATAATAACACTACCCCCGTGGCTTCAATGTCGGAGCCAGAGCCTTTGTTTGCTCGATCGGAGGACTTAAGTAAAGCTGGTCAAACAACTTTCAATACCTTGTCCTTCACAGGATATTTTTATCCGGGTTTCATTAAAACTTGGTACTGAGATAATGTATGTATTGCGTTTTATAGGTATCTGAATGTGTTTATTGACTGCAGAATAACTTTTACAGGTAGAATATAGCCAGGCAGATCTACTAACACTGCTAAAGGCCAATTCCCGTAATTAAAAACGGTCAAAATCTCATCTCAGCGACAAGCAATGTCAAAAACTGGTCAAAAATGTAGAGTTTTTAGAGGTATTTTTGACAGATTGAGTCTGGGATCAGACTGTGAAAGTTCATAAAATTAGGAGAATTGTCCCCCTGATAGCAAAAGCTTCACACGAATGAATGTTCGTTTTTGTTTCTTTCAACGTTCACGATACCGACAAATACATAGAATATAATAACTTTATTTTGCATAAAATACGAGTATATGTGTGTGGGAGAGCTGCATCAATAAAACATTTCTTCGGAATGAAATGATACTTATTTATGAAATTGTTTCACGTTTTTACATTTTTATATTTTATATCATGACATGTTCTGCCTGCCTGCCTGCCTCGCATCGCCATCGCCGTCGAGGTAGGTACCAAGGCGAAGGTGGTGTGCTGAGGGCCACAAAATAGGCTAACATAAAAAAAAAATATCATGACATACACCATGACAGCTCTAATTCATTTCCCTTGGGCCTTCTTAATTCGTATTAGCGTTTATCTCATATTTTATGCCATTATCTTATAATCATTAGAAAAGGTGCATGCCACAACAGGTAATAATCATTACATAAACTGTCTTAAATATAATTAGTTGCCCATAGGATTATGTGCGGTATGGCATGTACCTACATACTGTTTGCTGGGTTGGTGGAAATTAAATAGGTACTTAATGACGTGTTTCGACCATAGGTACCCTCGACCGCACACGTTTTTTTTATGTGTTCAAACGCGCGCAGTCGTTACACGTGTTCAAAAGACTTGTAAAGGAACACTACTTGTCGTTGTGATTTTTTCCTAACTGCTATCATCTACTGTCTTTTTTTTTTTTTTTTTTTTTTTCGGTGCTTATAATTATTTAGTATGTATATAAGTATTTAAGTATCTATAATTTTGGATATGTATTTATCTGTGTATCTATTTTATTGTATTGTATACATAATATTTGCACCAACGACAGCCCCATTTTATGTCCAGGGAAATCACTGTCCATTCCAAGGTTGCCTGGAAGAGATCGCAGAAAGCGATAAGGCCGCCCATTGTATATTTTGTAGTGTTTAATGTGTTTATTTCATGTTATGTATTTTTGTGGTGTACAATAAAGTATATATAAATAATATTATCAATTTTCGGGCATTTGCCTATAACTACTTGTGCAGTGGGAATTTGCTTCTTGTCAAATTTCATGGTTATTCTAAGTCAACGGGAACTACCCTATAGGTTTTGATTTATTTGCAAGTATCAAAATAAATGGCCGTATTTTTTTATTCCGTTGACTTAGAAACTTGATTTTTTAAAGCTCCACGGTACCGTAGACCTACGTATTTGATATTAATTCCGACTTGATACCTGCACACGTTCCTGGGGAAAAGGGTATTGACAGACTGCCAGACGAATGTGTGAGTGAAGTGATCCAATAAGGGTTCCACTTTTTTTTTTAAATGAACAAAGACTGAAGCATTATGTTGCTTTATCGGTATAACCGATCCACGAAGGTAATATGTAAAGGCGCAGACAGTCGGTACTTTTTCGGTAGGTTTTCAATCTTCATACTTCTTTCAGAGCCGACTCCTACCAGTTAATCAATTCAGTAAAAACGTACCTACGTGAAATTTACTTGAAGTGAGTTGTCTGTATCCCCTGCAGTGCATTCCCTAGCAGATGGAACGACAACTCACTTTAAGGTCAGTTCACTACGAGTTTAGTGACTTCACCTAAGTTTTCAGGGTGAGACTTCGAGAATAGACAGAATATTGTAGAGCAGAGCGCCTAGCGCGAATGTGCGGACTGTGCGGAGTACGTAACACATAACGTAAATTGGAATGATTTTAAAATTCTTTTTTTTTTCTTTTTCCCAGTTTTTTCTTGCACATAATTTAGTTTTAAGGCTATTAATAATTATGCTTGTTGCAAAAGTTTAAACCATAATTCAATAGGCTAGTTGTATTAGTTGTATTTTAATTAAAAAATAGTTTGATTTTACGTTATTTGTATGCCCACAGTTCAGATCGTGACTTGTCGAAGCTGCATAGCTATTGACAAACATTCGATACGCTTTCAAGCCAAATGGAACATCAATCCATGTTATTGAAGGCGTCCTTTCAACGCTCATAAAGTTAAAGTTTATGATAATGAGGATAAAAAACCCGCCAAGTGCGAGTCGGACTCGCCCAGGCACTTTTGAATTGTCTAAATTAAATAGTCGGTCAGTTAGTCAGAAAGTTGAAGCTAGTTGCCCATGCCAAAGCGTAGATCTCTATGGACTTACTACACTACTTACTAGATCTCGTTCAAACTAATTTTCAGTGGAAGTTTACATGGTAATGTACATCATATATTTTTTTTAGTTTTATCATTCTCTTATTTTAGAAGTTACAGAGGGGGGGGGGGACACATTTTACCAGTTTGGAAGTATCTCTCGCGCAAACTATTATGTTTAGAAAAAAATGATATTAGAAACATCAATATAATTTTTGAAAACCTATCTATAGAAACGTATGGGTTCGATGAAAAAAAATTGAGTTTCAGTTCTAAGTAATTTATTGTTTTTTTTTTTTCTATTTTTGATGCGGTTCACAGAATACATCTACTTACCAAGTTTCAACAGTATAGTTCTTATAGTTTCGGAAAAAAGTGGCTGTGACATACGGACGCCAGACGTACAGACAGACAGACATGACGAATCCATAAGGGTTCCGTTTTTTGCCATTTGGCTACGAAACCCTAAAAAGATCACTGTGATTTTGACAGAGATGCAAAATCGGAGGTAAAATAACTGAGCCTGCAATGCTGACCTGGTAATTGTAATTGTACCTATGTAAGATATTCAAGTAGGTGCAGTCACATCCAAAATATGTTCTTTTTCTGCGTTTTTCTTCTAACATCCAAACTTCGATGGTATTTGGGTAGCGTCAAGTATAGGATATTAAAAAAAAAATCGTAACTTAAACGTATAATAATAATTGGAAGAGTTTAATTAAAAGTACCATAGAGGCTATGTAGCCCTATCTTTATTATTAGTACTGGCCGGTCATAATTGAAGGCGTGTTCGATTCGAACGTTCAAGCGTGTGTCAAAGTTTTTGTTGGTGTTATTTCTTGTCAGCACAGATAATTAAATTTTGGCGAGTTATGCGAACGTAAATGTAGGGAACAGCTGATTTTTTTTTCGCGATTTCAGGTTTGGTCCCATAGTAAAAGTTGTTCATAATGACGAGTACAATCTCCCGTTTCGATTTGTCGCATGTGTTCAATTTCACCCTGTATTTGATGAAACCAAAGGAGTTTCATTTCACAAAGGGGCTCCCATCTGGAGCACTATAGTACCAACATTCATTCCTTTTTCATAAACATTCAAACGTAAATTAATTATCATAATCCATTTGTTAACGCTTAACCTACGTCAAATAAATAAACTATTTGATTTTGATTTCGTATCATTATGAATTACCAACATTAAATTAATGCTGATATCATCCGCAATAAATTAGTTCAACTAAAAGCGCTGCCGATTGGATTAAACAATCATTTATAAAATATACATTATGGTTACTACAACTAATTAATAATGCAAGTTAAATTAAAACGATTTACTACCTACCTACTAGTTAATCATTTTAGTTTAACTACTAGGTAGACAGGTGGGTAGAAAATCGTTTTAATTTAACTTGCATTATTAATTCGTTGTAGTAACCATATTTGCGTAGGCCTTTGGTGTGGGATGCAACCTGTGTCGCCACCCTCGCGTCATTCCATCTTCCTAGCACGGTGGGCTGTGCTGGGTGGCTGCTGCAGGAGCAGAAAACCTCAAACGGCGCAAATATAACAACCTTATTGGGAGCTATATGTTTGAGCCGTTTGGGGTTGAAACACTAGAGCCTTGGGGTCCGAGTGCTCATCGAATATTTCGAGAACTCACTCACTCTCACGTGACCAGAGGGGTGGCCTATTTTTAGCCCAAAGAATAAGCATTGCCATCTAACGTGGTAATGCTGCCAGCCTTTTGGGCACTTATCCCATTGACAGCGATGCGGACAAATTTTTTGATGCCCAATGAGCTCTTCTGTGTTTTAGTCCTTTTTTTTATTATACACTTGTATATAATATATATATTTATACATGTGTTAAATTGTAAAATAGGTACGACATAAAACACGACTTAACATACCAACATCCCGCTTAAAATACACTCAACAAGCCATCTTGTTATGTCAATAACAATTTACAATATGTTACCCGAATATATAAGAACAGAAAAAAAAACTCCATCTATTCACAGACAAATTAAAAAAGCTATTAATAAGCAAGTGTAATTATACTGTCAACGAATAATTAAACGATAAATCCCTGAAAAACATACGTAAATAAGCAAAATGTTAAAGTATTATTATTAGTCAATTATTTTGTAAAAGTGTGTTTAGAATAAGTTAGATTATAAGATACCTACGTAAATGATAAGTTCTCTTCTCCAAATATCTTTCTTTTGCTGTGCCAGACAGGGTCCATGATTGTTACTTTTGGCAAATATTTAGCATCTAGGCTTACATTGTGGAATGCAATAAAGAATTGAGTATTGAGGTTAAGTGTGTTAGAAATAAATATTGTAGTTTCATTTTGACAGTTCAACTACTAGTACAGCGGCATCGCTATTACACCAGTGAAGAGAACAAACAAACTGTAGAAATCTAATCTGTCCCAACTGGATGCGGGTGAATTACCAAATCTCACCGCAAACGGGTCGCTGTGGTTTAAAAAAACACTTAAATTATCAGCTAAGCTTCAAACAAAATTAAAAGGTGATTCTTTAGGAAAACTCCCTAGAAGCGACGTCTAAGATCGATTGAGTGAAGCTACGGTTTCCTACGACAGCGATGGCCGCCATATAACGGCCGCAGTGAAATGAAGGCAGTGTTAACCGGTGTTCGACTTTACGGTGTTAAAAACCGCTCTCTAAAGAAACACCACTTACTTTCAGTGATGTCAAGTGACGGTAAATGGCGGACGCTATGTGGCGGCGCTGTGTGGGATGCATTATCGACATAAACCGTTCCCTCTTTTTCCTATTTAACATTATTCCGCTCACTTGTGTCACCTTAAACAAATCACCGGTGAGTAACATCTCTGTAAAGTTTTACGAGTATATAACAATTTTAGGTCCGGTCCGTATAGCCCGCGAGGACCGCTACGCTGCTACGAGCGCGTAGCGAAGAGCTACGGCGTAGCACAGGATTTCCCCACGGGAAGCCGCATAAGGCCCCAAGTGAATGTTTCGAGTTGTTACCATATGCTGGTTTTAGTTCGTAAGAGTTAGTGAAGTACTAACTCGAATGGAACATTCAGGACCTGTGTTACTTTGTGCAGTATTTTATTTAACAAAACGGTTGCAGTCTAAAAAATATACAAACTCAAACTCAAAGCATTTATTTCAATTAAACCAATTACAGGCACATTTGAATTGTCAAGGGGTCGGTCAGTCAGAAAGATGAAGCTAGTTGCCCATTCCAAAGCGTAGATACCTATGGAGAAGAACGGGCAAGAAACTCCATGGACACTCTTTTAAATCAAAATATACTAGACTTATGACAATTTATGCCACGTTTGACATGCTAAACATTGGTACAGATATTACATAATCTTTTGCAGGCTCAACGCTTACTCTTAGTAGTCTCATAGTTATAGCGATTGAAATCTTGCATATTTTTTTGAGTCAGAAATATTGAAATTACCGCCAGCTGTCTGCTAAAATCTTGCCGTGAAAATGTAGGTGTGCGAGCTGTCAATAGTATCGACCCCGCGCGTCAGCTGGATTGACAGCTCACTTCAACGTTTTCAAGGTAACATTTTTATAGAATCGACGGCTGCACACCGAATGAAAATACGTTTCCACGTCAAAAAGGTTTTACATGAATACTTTGCTTTGAAGCTTTGAACTTTGTATTTTTCTTCCGTTGTTATGATAAAATATTATGAGTCGAATCATTTCACGCAGCTTTGTAAATTTATTTTTCTGAGAATCATATTTATGGTTCATAATCAGCCTATAATGTTCCCACTGCTGGGACACAGGCCTCCTCTCAGTGAGAGGGGGTGGGCCGTAATCCACCACGCGGGCCCTATGCGGGTTGGCAGATGTCACATGTCTTCGAATTTTTGGTTCTAGGACATGCCGGTTTCCTCACGATGTTTTCCTTCACCGTTTTGAGAGCAGTGGTGATGAAATAATTTACAGAAAATAAAGCGCCTGTATGGGTTCGAACCTACGACCTACAACTCGTAAGTCGCGGCCGTTACCACTTGGCCACCACTGCTCTCATGATATTTATGGTTGCTCAGCCGGTATTACAGACTAGTATACTATCTTAAGTTAACATTAAATAAATAATTATACATAATTGTTTCTTGGATTTGGAGTTACATTCTCCTATTTAGGCATGATTTTATCAATGTCTGGAAAAACTGCCAAAATTGTCAAAAATTCAAAATTTATTCTCAGGATAAGACTTATTATAGGTATAAAAGTTTGGTGAAATTCGCCTTTAGTGTAGTAAGTAATCTCGTTCTTCTGGCTCCTAAAACCAAATCGACAATCAATAACGAGTGAAAGACACTTTACGAAGCAGAGAGTCACTTGTACAGACGCCAGCACATCAAGCTACCCGAAACTATCAAATTTTTCCAATCAACTTTGAACCTTATGCTTTAGCGATAAAGTTGAAAATCTATTAAAGAAATTTTACAGATTGTAGTAGTTTGATGTGCTGGCGTCTGTACTTCCGCATGGTGATATTTTTTTTGTACCGGATCTTACATGGGAACCTTCTGGTTATGAATACATTGAAGGTTTTTACAAAAGCAAATTTTATACGTACCTTAACCCCCGACCCCTTTACCGGCACACGCCTCCATAAGCGCAAGGTTTTGTGCGCGTTAAATTGCGTGCTACCGTAAACAGCAATTAAAATTGGGTTTCCTAGGAAACGGCTCCGTCATATTATAATGACCGTCATGAAAATCTGTCATTTTCCCCAGTATTTGACGTTAAGGTCTCAGAAAATGCGATACGATACGCTATATTATGTGGACAGCCGTTATTAGCATGATCGTTCACCGATTTCTTAGGGAACCTATGTTTTAGTCACACCAAAAATAAAACTCGGCAGTTTTTTTTTTATTTTTATGCAATGTCACTTTAAATGTGGTTCGATGTTACAGAATTCGTATTCGTAATTCGTAGTCGACGGCTTGTAACGCCCTGCATTTTTGTTCCAGGAATTCGTAGATATAATGTTGAAGCGAATGGACGCTGATCTGGATGGGGTGATCAACTTCCAAGACTTCCACACGACAGTTCTGAAGACTCCACCTTTGCTGGAGTGCCTCGGCTACTGCTTGCCGGAGAGACCAGCAGTCTACTCCTTCATAGCGACTTGGTGCCCAACGTGGGGCAAAATGTGAGAAATATAAGGTTTTGAATTATCTTTACACACAGAATCCGCTTTGTAATATAGTTTATTATTTACAATGAAACTGGTTATTTTTGAACAAAATACTTTACAACTAACAATCTTCGAATAAACAATTATATAATATCAGTTTTTATTTTCTATTTGACGGAATACAATGATATAGCAAAAACGGCAAAGTAAGATCACTATGAAAAATCAAAAACCAGAAGAGCCAAAGAAGAGGCTTCAAAAAGATTTAGGTACACAAAGGCAAGGCAAGCCTTAATCAATGATATCGCTAAACAGAAATATATTTCCCGAGGGAGAGTATCACAATTTTAGTTAATAGAACTTCATATCCTATATATTGGGTTCAAGGCTGCGAATCTTTTGATAACAGTACAATCGATACAGTAATAGCCCGTGGGAATATCTGTCTTGATTGCTCAATACTGAACAAAGGCCTCCTAATGAGAGGTACAGTTATTGGACAATTACCTCGACTAGCTTATTGGCCTACTTGTCGCACAAGTACTAATCGTTGACCTCGTAATTGCCAACTCAAGTTGAATGTCACTTGAACGTGATCGTACGACAGGGTTTAATTGTTTATATGACAACTAGCTGAGCCTCGTACCGCCTAAATTATCCTCAATACAATTTTTTCCGTGAATTTTTCCCATGTTTTAATAGTTATTCTGCTATTCGGGGCGGAGACTAATCCAACAAATCAAAGATCATAAAATCAATCTAGCCCTTCTTAAGTTATACATGGTGTAACTAACCCAACTTTGTTTTATTTATACAGATTTGTTAGTTAGAGAGGAGGCCTGTGTCCCAGCAGTGGGAAAATTATGGGCTGAATATGCTATGCCTATGCATTCATAGTGATGTTTGAATTTAATGAGAATATTGTTGTCAAAAATGGTAACCCAATTACGAGATCGAGTGTACTGTTTGTTGTTGTTGATTCTCGGGGCAGAACTAGAGTTATTGGCTATTGTGTTTTACTATACAATTCTGAAGTCCGTATTGATGGTGGTAGGGCTCGCTCTATTTTCCGTCTGGTAAAATATGGGGTATGCCATCTTCCTACTCCATCGGAGAACCCAGGTAGGGTAGATACTTAGTGACCAACCATGAAACAGCCGGCAGGTGTCACTAGTTAGTATGTGGGTAATTTTCTTTTTTCTGTTTTCCTTCTTAGTTAGTTTTAATCATGATCTGGCAGTTTGAGTAATTTACGCGGCCTACCCAAACCTTTCTTTGGTATTGTTCGTCGAATCGTTGAGCTCCTCAAGTTCTGAGTTGAGTTGCACGATTTTTGACAAATGCATGCACTGACTGGACAGGTCCGCTCAATCTGTGTGGTTCATTCCTCAAAAGACCATTTCAGACACCAACACATGGTCTTCACATGGTCTGACCAAGATTTTGTCTGGACTTTAAAAGAGACTGTGACCTCTGAGTTTGTTTCGGCCTTTCTTCTCAAAGTAGTCAGATAGGAAACGCCGACCTCATCTAGCTTAAAAAAATATTATTGACGTGTAAAAGTGTTTGTACAAACCTACTTACAGAAAATAAATCATTTATCAGTACCAGTACCACTGCATATTGATGAACTATTGTTGTGCGTATTAATTACTAAGGCATGTTGAACGCACGGTATTTCTGTACCCCAATTACTCCCAATACTATGTATTTGAGCTACTATGGAATTGCAGAGTCAGTAAACTGTGGAAACTGTGTCCATATCTGTGGGAATGTTGCTGATCGGAAACGAATCCTGAAACTAATGTTATACAAAGTGTTAAAAAATTAACCCGACAAACTTTAAGAGGTGCTTTAGATCAATGAACTGAATAACTTTCATTATGCCAACTCCGAAATCACGAAAAAAAAAAATCAGCTGTTTCATACATTTTGGTCAAGTAGGTCTAGGTATTGAACTTTTGTATTAAACAGCAGATTATTTTTTTTCGTGATTTCAGAGTTGGTCCCATAGTGAAAGTTGTTCAGTTCGATGGTCTAAAGCACCTCTTAGAGTTTGTCGGGTTAATTTTTTAACACCTTATATAATTCATTTATCTCGGCGTACTTATTCAACTGCATGCATTTCTTATACTTAGAAATAACGCTTTTTTTATCAAAATGAACTAAATGTTAGTAAAAATATATTGGAATGGAATGGTATGATGCAGAAAACCGAGAGTCAACATTCAATAGTAGGAAAGTTATTCAAACTAAACGGCGCGTGGCGGCGTGTACGCTATGTATCACTTCAAACTACTACACTACGTTTATTTGCTATTCATGGGCATGCTTGTCGAAACGTCGGATAACGTCAGTCACTGACCCGGCGTTGACACGGAAGGTCTGCGAACGCTCTGACTACAAAACTTAATAAACTAAAAATACAGGCAATAATACCAACGTCTTAAATAAGTCAGAACTAAATGGTAATTTATATCCTTTGATTATACGACTTAAGCTATGTCAGGAAATTGTTGTGATATCGTTTCAAGCAGAAGTTATTTGAATAAAACGATTTGGTGCTCTTTCGAATATTTCCTGAATGTGATTGGCTTGCACCCGCCTATCCAATCAGTCGGCGCTCCGCTATTGCGAAGGACGGACGACGCAGCGTTGACAGTAAAATTTCAATAAAACTATCGTAATGTAAATCGAGGAATACCGAACATTATGAAAAATATTTTTTTTATGTATCAATTTGCAATATGGCTGACTAGCCTGCCTGGTGAAACGCTTGCTTACATCAGTAAACCCTGAAAATGCTATGAAATGCATTTCACTTGCCTGGAAAAGTAAATTGAATTGGAATATTAAACAAAATATTCGACTCAAACAACAGACGGGCAATTCTCGTAATTTTAAGAACGTTCACAGTCTGATCTCAATCTCAAGCTGTCAAAAATACCTCTACATTTTTGACAAGTTTTTGACATTGATTGTCGCAAAGATGAGATTGCGACTAGATTTTGAACGTTTTTAACTATGGGAATTGGCTTTAAGTTTCATTTCCTTTATGTTATTGGAACAAAAATAAAAAAATATTTTTCATTTCAAAATACAGGAATTCAGAATACCTACTAATAAAATAATTAAAAAAAAATATCGTTACCTTTATTTTTTCAATCATTATAAGAGGACAAAAAATAATTGTTTTATTATGTTCGTATCATTGTTTTATTCGTAGCGAATCTTATAGTATTCCATTGCAGCGGGTGCGAAGCGTGTCAGATGGACAAAGGGACAAAGGTTGACACCGCTGTCTGTATCCATAGTCTAACATCATCTGTTAATTGCTTGAGATTATGCTCAGGCGGGCAATTCTCGTAATTATACGAAGTCTCAATCTGTCAAAAATACCTATAATTTCCAGATCTGTGACAAGTTTTTGACATTTATTGTCGCTGAGATGAGGTTGCGACTAGATTTTGAACGTTTTTAGGGCCAAAGCACACGCGCTACTTTTAGCATCGGCTATCGGCGATTTTGCAGCTGTATCAATGCTGCATCGCGTTTTGGCGACTCTCTGTGTTCGGACGCTGTATCGGAATTGCGCGTTTTAGCGACTGCTCAGATGCTGGACCGACGCTGCATCGCGATTTCGCGACTTCCTGCGTTTGGACGCAGTATCGGAATCACGCGTTTTAGCAACTGCTCCGATGCTGGCGCAGATGCCAAATCGCTGCGACCGGCATCCAAATGTGTGCGGAGTGTAGCGTTCAGCCGCTGTGTCGAGCGTCCAAAAAGCGACTGAATCGCCGCATTTGACGTTTTAAGTGTGCGGTGTGGAATGCATGGTCGCTGCATTTGGCTTCTAAAAAGCAGCTAAATCGCGGATCGCCGAGGCTAAAAGTAGCGTGTGTGCTTTGGCCCTTAGTTACAGGAATTCAGGAGTGTTGCGGTTCTAAGCACGCCCTTACGATGTACTGTGATTTAATTTTACTTGTTACTTGACATTTTTTTGAAGGGTTTTATGAATCCGCACTCTGATTGCGTAACACGCTATCAATCACATTCTGGATCCTTTTGAAGGATATTGCTAATCCATTGCTTCATATATGAACAAAATTGTCCGCTCAACGACGTAAATAACGCAATGTATGTTGTTGAACTGACAAAATGAAAACCATTGCTACTGTTAGTGTGCATTGCTTGGTTTTGCAATAGTTTTTTAGTAAATCGAGATTGTAACTCCTTTAATTAATTTTCTCTATTTCTTACTATTCGCCCTGAAGTCCTGAATGAAAAACTCACCTCACTTTAATTAAGAGTAGTCTGGCCAAGTTTTATCTGAGTTCCAAGGTATTATTTATCTTATACTTTAAAGAAAATACTCCTCATTCAAATAATGGTTGAGGGTTGATCTATATTTGGGTGGTTCTTTTTTTACTGTCAATGCGTAGGAGTATACTGCAGTATGTGACTTTTCTTACATACGTACATGACTCTGGGTTTCGTAATATACGCTCTTGTTTGTTGGATTTACATTATTGAACTTAAAATAAGTACTTAATATCTCGTCTAGTTAGGCAGAAGTGTACCTATAATACACTCGCATGTCGCCAGTTCTGTTTAAGCCATATGTAATAGGGAGCAAGCCGATCGCCACCAACGGGCACAAATCCAGACTCTAGGCTGAGAAATTCTTGATGGAAAAACCCAGTAATGAACCGGGAATTGAACCCGGGACATCATGCTCAACAGTAATGGTTATCCGTCACTTTTCCCTAAGGGTTCATTAGAAAACCAGCGTCAGACAGCATCTGTCTGGCACTAATGCTGAAAATGAACCTTTTTGGCGCAGCCGTGAGGCACACACTATTGTTGTCTGAAACATTATTTTTTATTTTATTAATTTTGTATTCTGTGTTTCACGAACTGTGTCCACATAAACTTTTTTCTGTCTTTTCTTATGCCCCCTAGACCAACGTGGATTATAGTCTGACCGATATTTGTCAGTAGTTGTGATTGCAGGCCAATGACCTCCTTTGAAAGATGTCGAGTCATATTAATCACCACGCTCACAGTGTGGGTTGGCGTGGAAGCTAATGCATAGCAGAGGTCAGCTATCGGCTGATGATGTTGAAGGGGCATCAGAGGGTTTTCGTGTCTGTCTGTTTGTTCGCTGAGATCTTCTAAACTACACAATGGATTTTGATGCGGTTTTTACCTTTACTTAGTGAAATTTGTACGGTTGGTTCATGTATAATGCATTCATATTAAAACTTGATGTAGCACAGCAATCGCGATGTTTTAGCAGAAGCAGGGGCGGGTCGCTAGTTATCCTTATAAAATAGTGAAACGATGAGCTTGGTAACTTATCTTGGATCATCGTTTCATAGGTTTGTGACCGCGGTTATTACCACGTAAAAAACAAGTTATCCTTTATCAAAATTGGATGATTGAATATTAAAGAACGGGTTGTTGGCTTATTTAGAAATAATAACAGATCGTTAGCACAACAAGAGATTTATTCTCAACAGAAAAACTTACTAGTGAACGTAAAAGTGAACTGTGGGGTAATAGCATGACACACTGACAGTAGGAATGGCTTTCATTTTGACAGTTCAGCAACATTCATTGCGTTATTTACGTTGTTGAGCGGAGAATTAAAAAAAAATTGAAGCAATGTATTAGTAACTACCTGTTGCCCGCGACTTCGTTCGCGTGAAATTTCTTATTCCCTCGACCCATCTCGTCGTATTGCATCACCTGCCCGCGTCTCCTGCTATGTCACTTCGTTTCCCCATAGCGCTTTTGCTCGGCTCCTAAGGGTCATAGCGTGACGTTAAATAGCCTATAGCCTTTCTCAAGAATTGGGCTATCAAATGCAAGAAGAATTTTTCAAATCCGATTGGTGTTCCAGAGATTACCCCCTACATTTAAACATACAAACAAATTTTATTTATAATTCATCGTCATCAGCCTATAATGTTCCCACTGCTGGGACACAGGCCTCCTCTCTGTGAGAGGGAGTGGGCCGTAATCCACCACGCGGGCCCAGTGCGGGTTGGTAGATGTCACATGTCTTTGAATTTTTGGTTCTAGGACATGCCGGTTTCCTCATGATGTTTTCCTTCACCGTTTTGAGAACAGTAGTGATGAAATAATTTACACAAAGTAAAGCGCCTGTCTGGGTTCGAACCTACGACCTACAACTCGTAAGTCGCGGCCGATACCACTGGGCCACCACTGCTCTCTTTTTTTTTATATATACCTCTTTATAATATTAGTATAGATATCCTTCAAAATGATTCAGGTTGTGATTGATAATGTGTTACACAATATGGTGCAGGACACAACTGGATTGACAGAATTCGAATTTAGTTTGTTATACATACGTAACAAAAACAAAGTCTATAGTCCATTTACTATAGCATTAGACAGAAGTTAAAAAAGGCTCTTTTAGGGGTACCTACACTTTGTAATAAAAGTACAACAAATATTATTACAGTCAAGATTGATGTGGAGTTAAATATAATCAATTTAAATAACAGCAATCACACTTAATTGTACTTATTTAACCTATCTACCTTCTGAAATTACAAGGCCTTCATTTAATATTATTTAGTTTTTATATAAAATACTGTCGTGTCAATGTTTAAAATCTAAAAGAAGCAGGGACGGACAGTACCGGGAACGTTTTTCATGTCACTATAACTCTGCCAAATCTAAAATGTTACCTATTCCCTTCATAAGTTGTGGCAGCACGTGTTTTATTTATTTTGTCGGTTTATAAAAAGTTGTTTTTAATAAACTGATTGTTACTAAAAATTGTTTCATTTCATGTACCTATCCAAGCATCGTGACGAGTAGATAGATAGAATATGCTTTATTGTATGCCATAAATTGTTACATACAAAAAAAGCACATACATTATTTATTAAAATTGTTTGAACTTAACTTGAAAATAAAAGGTTTCGTACTCCTGCTTCTGCGAGCCTCTTTTTTCTAATCTATATAAATAAAAACAAAAGGCCTGACTGACTGACTGACTGACTGACTCATCAACGCCCAGCCCAAACCCATGGACCTAGAAAGCTGAAATTTTACACAATGGTTTCCTTTATAATTGTAGACAAGGAATAAGGAAGGATTTTTCGAAATTCAACCCCTAAGGGAGTTAAATAGGGGATGAAAGTTTGTATGAAAGTCCGTCAGTTTTAAAGTTAGGATCTTCAAATTTTGTGTTTAGGCTGACGATTGAAAATTAATTTATACGTGTCTCAGCGTTTTTGATGATTCCACCCCCAAAGGGTTAAAAAGGGGGATGAAGTTTTGTATGAAAGTCCGCCAGTTTAAAAGTTAGGATCTTCAAATTTTGTATTTAGGCCAACGATTGAAAATTAATTTATACGTGTCTCAGCGTTTTTGATAATTTTACCCCTAAAGGGGGATGAACGACCTAACTGACATATCGACGCACAGCCTAAACCGCTGGTCCTAGGGACATGAATTTTGGAGGGTGTGTTCTTTGTGAAGAGTAAGTATCCAGTAAGAAGGGGTTTTTGGAAATTCAGCCTTTAAGAGGGTGAAAAGGGGGGATTTTGTTTGTATGAAAAATCTTATTCCTTGAGTTAATAACTTTGAAACTTGGCACGAATACTTACCTAAGTAAATTATGAAGTTTGGCATTTTTCGTTTTTCTAATCTACCCCCTAAAGAGGTATTGGGGGGTGTCAAAATTTGTATGGAAGAATTTTAACGCGCTGTCCTATTAACTCAAAACTCAGTATTTATACTAAGGACTAAAAATAAAGAATAACGTGTATCAGGGTTTTTCGAAAATCTACCCCTAACTGTGTGAAAAGGGGTAATTAATTTTACAGGGGAGGATTTCACTGCGTGGCTTGATTAGTTCGAAAATTGGCATATATAATCTTTGAGTCAAGTTATGAACACATTTTAAACGATTTTTCATAATTCTACCCATGTAGGGGTGAAAAGCGGGATAACAGTTTATATGAAAAATCTTAATCATTTGGTTAATAAACTTGAAACTTGGCACGAATATTTATCTTAGTAAATTATGAAGGTTGGCATTTTTTGTTTTCACAAACTATCCAAAGGAGGATTGAGGCGGGGTGTGTCAAAATTTGTATAGAAGAATTTTAACGCATGGTCCGATTACCTCAAAACTCGGTATTTATACTTAAGAACAAAATAAAGAATAACGTCTATCAGGGTTTTCCGAAAATCTACCCCTAACGGGGTGAAAAGGGGTAGTTATTATACAGGTGAGGATTTTAATGCGTGGCTTGATTAACTCAACAATTCGTATAAATAATCTTTGAGTCAAGTAGTGAACACATCCCAAACAATTATTTGAAATTCCACCCCTATGGGGGTGAAAAGCGGGAGTACAGTGTATATGAAAAATCTTACTCATTTGATTAATAAACATGAAACTTTCGATACTTAAGTAAATTATGAAGTTTGGCATTTATTGGTTTTCTAAACTACCCCCTAGAGGGGGATTGGGGGCATCAAAATTTGTATGGAAGAATTTTAACGCGAAGTCCGATTAACTCGAAACTCGGTATTTATACTTAAGACCATAAATAAAGAATAACGTATATCAGGGTTTTTCGAAAATCTACCCTTAACGGGGTGAAAAGGGGTAGTTAATTTTACAGGGTAGGATTTTACTGTGTGGTTTGATCAACTCGAAAATTGCCGATGTAGGTCACACGGCTGCCAAGCTAAAATGGAACTGGGCTGGTCACATCTGTCGCATGCTGGAGGAGCTATGACCTAAAATAACCACACAATGGGTCCCAAACAGCAGCGAACGGCAACGCGGCAGGCCCAGAATGAGATGGCGGGACGAACTCGACTCTTTCGACAAAGATTGGCGTGTAACAGCACTGGATAGGGATAAGTGGAAGAAGGGAAGGGAGGCCTTTGCCCTGCAGTGGGACAGAAATGGCTCATAATAATAATAAAATTTTTGAGTCAATTAATGAATTCCACCCCTGTGGGGGTTAAAAGCGGGGATACATTTTATTTGAAAAATCTTATTTATTTGGTTAATAAACATGAAACTTGGCAATATTTGGGTCAGTAAATAATAACGATTGTCAGTTTTAGTTAAAAAAAACCCCTTACAGAGGATTTTGGGGGTGACAAAGTTGATAGGTTAGAAAAATATGTAACTCGCTATCGGATTAACTCGAAACTAGGTACTACCAAAACAAAAAATAAAAGAAGTACTTATCTGTTTTAGGGTTTTTAAAATCGACTCCTACCAAGGTGGAAAAGGGCAAGTAAAGTTTAAGGGGTGGATATTACTGCTTGCTTCAATTAACTCGAAAATGGGTATGGGCCTTTGAGTCAAGTTATGATCACGAACGATTTTTCAAAATTCCACCCCTGTGGGGGTGGAAAGTGGGGCTACAGTTTATTTGAAAAATCTGATTCCTTTGATCTATAAAAATTGGCCCGAATACTTATTTATCTAAATAAATGATAAAGATCATACCTACATACATTTTCGAAATTTTTAGAGGTAAGTACGAATTTCACGCGGACGAAGTCGCGGGCAGAAGCTAGTGTTATAATAAATGGAGTATAGTTACACCATTTTTAACTCAAGAACCGCTGGAACGATTTTTATGATCTTTGATTTGTTGCGTTTCCTCCGCCCCGAATAGTACACTCCTTTGCAAAAAAAACGGGCACCTAAGGAAATTTACGTTCTAAGGTCGATTTGAGCTAATTAAATGAAATTTATTTTTGTGACGTAGTCTGTAATCTGTAGGTATACTAATAATCGTGTAAATTAATACACGTGAAGTGAATTCTGGCAATTTTTTTTTTAATTTTCGATGAATTCTTTAAAACCGATATACACGGCCAAACAATAAGAAGTGGTCGGCAATAAAGACAAGAAGATTTTTTTTTACTTTTTTAAATTAAATAAAGTTACAAATGTAAAAACCTAATGGAGTGTGACCTCCTCTTGCCAAAATCACAGCTTGAATCCTTCTGGGCATGCTTTCCACGATGTTTTTAATAACGTTTTGAGGAATACGTTCCCACTCTTCTGCAATGACTCTTTTTAGCTCCCTGATGTTTCGTGGAGCAGGTTGCACAGATCTAACCCGTCTTTTTAGAACATCCCAGACATGCTCAATTGGATTGAAGTCAGGACTTCGAGCTGGCCAATCTAAACGACGGATCCCAACTTCTTGCATGTATGCTTCCACGTCGCCAGAACGGTGCGGGCGAGCATTGTCGTCCATAAAAATGGAATCTTCCCCAAGTGCAGTCAATGCGGGTTGTGCATATGGAATTAGGACTTCCATTATGTACCGGTATGCATTTAATGTTCAATTTTTTCTGAAAATTAACTCTGTACGCCCCGTCAAATAAATTGCTGCCCAAAACATAACGGAGCCTCCGCCATAAGGAGTGATTTCTTCGAAACACACTTCCGCATAGCGTTCCCGTGGTCTTCGCAGCACTCGCCGGCGTCGGTTCTCTCCACACAAAGAGATTCTAGCTTCATCAGAAAACAATACTTTATTCCAGTCCTCCGTGTCCATAAAGCACAGTTTCGAGCAAACTGAAGTCGAGCAACACGGTGCTCACGGAGTAATCTAGGGCCCCGAGCCGGGCGGTAACTCCTGATATTGGCAGCCAAAAGCCTCCTCTTGACCGTCCACAAGCTAACTTCTACTCCTCTTACTTCTTCAAGGCTCTTCTTCAGGTCCACACTTGACGCCTGACGATTCTGCAACGCCTGACTCACCAAAAAACGGTCATTTCTTGGTTCTGTCCATCGTTTTCTTCCCGAACCGGGTCTTCTTTTGACCGAACCGGTCTCCTGATACCGTTGCCAAGTCCTCTGGACAGTTGAACGACTCACATTTAGCCGCTGAGACACGTAAGTTTGCGAACAACCTTCTTCAAGTAGGGCTATAATTTTACCGGCCCTTATCGCTTTATCAATCATATCAAAAAGTGGTATTTCATGTAAAAAGAAAGATTAAATTGTTTAATTTGCAGAAAGTATACAAAAAGTTTTAAAATTTTAGTAACGAGTAAAAAAATCGTTTCAGCAATTCGCGCCAGTAGTAAAGCAATTTTACAATAATCTACAATAATCATTATTTTTCTTTTGTTGATTTCAAAATTTAAATTTGGAACGTGAAGAATCATGCCAGGATGCTTCAAATAACATACCAATACATCGTCAAATTAATAAAACTTCTTTCTTATTCTTCTTCATTGAAGTAGAGAAAAAAATCTAAGGTGCCCGTTTTTTTTGCAAAAGAGTGTATAATAGAATAGAATAGAATAGAGATAATATAGTACAATATTAAAACATCGAAAAAAAAAAGATAATTAATTTTCTCATACACTTTGTATGGAAAGGCTTTTTTGATGATAATTATCTCGAGAACGGATTGACTGATTTCGATGGCGTTATGAAGTTCGCCGGGTCAGTCAAGTAAGTTATAAAAAAGATAAACAATATTTTACAGCTACGAAATACATTTTTGTAATAAATACGTCACTTTTCGATTGTACGAGTATTACTACAATTGGTATAACATTAACATTGTAATAACTTTAAATTGAGACTACGGGCGCACAAGTGAAGCCGAGCATTGAAAACGAAACGTCAAAATCCAACAAAGAGACTATCCGACCGTCGGATATTTCTCTTCAATTCCGAATATTTTCGCATTGCATTCATCGCAACTAACAATTATTTCAAGGGTAAGGTTACGAAGAAAAACATTGGAGCTAGATACACCTCGTATTTTCATGAAACGTAATCCCATAAACGTGCCGACGCGACTGTCGACGCTCGGCATAGTCTCAATTTTTTTGTGACATTGACATTCACCCTGCGCTTTTTCAACGAACACAAGCCGGCCACAGACGTATACCGGGAAAATGTTCTCTAGAAAATTGGACATCGATATTCCAACACAAATAAAAAGAAATGAAACGAATATGAGAGACCGATTTTACAAGGCCTCTGTACTACTTTATGAAACTAAGCATAACTGCTGCAGGTGATATTGATATTCGCCGAGTGCATCGAGCGGAATATCGGGAAAAGAAGCTTGGAATAAGAAAAACAAAACAAAATTTTAAAATCACTTGTTTCTTACTACGGAAACCTTATACCTACATCCACTTATAAATAAATATTAACATCCCGTGGACCATAACAAAGACTTATTTTTTTGTTCACTTAAAGTTCACCCACGGACTTTTAGCTTATCAATGGCAACAATATTGCGTAAAGCTACGAACTTTGTGCCTACAGCGTAGGCTTCGGAGCGGTTACCGCCATAAATGTTGGAACTCATAATAATAAATTTACCTCGGCTTATTGTTTGACATTTAAAAAAAAAAGAATTTACCGTGAGTAGATGTATATTTGTAAGAAATTCGTATTGATTCCATGTAAAGTTTTTTGGCATGGCTTTTAGTGTTAATTACCCTCTTTACTGTATTGATTAGAAGATGACATTACACAAATGAGTACCTACCAATATTTAAAGTATTGAGTTTATATTATGAAACAGTTTCAAATTCCAGGTATTTTTCGTCCCTCACGAATTTTATAGAATAATTCGATTACCTTGATACTGACACGTGCCGTGAATGATGCCGTGCAGTTTTTCATTTCAATGTTAGGGGTGCTACACAGATTTTTGGCTCAGAAGGATTGGGCAAAACTAGGCGGCAAAATCGAATATATTATTATATAGATATTGAGCGCTTGGATGTTGTATTCCCAAGGAATAGGCGTGACAACAGCAAATTATGTCAAGTATCATGTCGAACCACTTTAATGCGTAAGAGCGTCTCTTGCATGGCCCCAATTATTTACAATAAATTACCGAGTAGTTGAAAAGCTTTAAATACAGCACAATTTCAGAGTAGATTACGGAATTTTTTTGTAGATAAAACGTACTACAGTGTAACTGACTTCCTATCGGAGAAAAATATTTGTTAATTAATGAAATCTTGATTTTTAAATTTGTATGTATGACATTTTTGATTTTTGACATTTTGATCTTTGACATTTTGATTACTGACATTTTTAAATGATGTAATGATAATGGTATGATATTTGTAATAGTAATGACATGATATATAATCTAATGATACTAATTTATATTTACCTTTTAATGCAATCATATATTTTTAATTAAGTTGATGATTAAAATTTTTTATAATAGTAATTTATAAATTGATCTAAATAAGTATAATAATAGTGATATAAATAATTTCAAATGTTTGCATGCCGATTGCTAAAATGTGGCTGAGCTAAATGTAATCTTAAGAACTATTATGTATTACCCATATTTGCAAAATAAAATTCTATTATTTTCGAAAAAAGCCGCTCGGTGTAGCTCTAATTTTGCCGAGCCAACTTAAACATGGTAAAAGTGTGGGTAGATGCCGAACGAAGTTTGCCGATCGGCACAAGCCGAATGAGAGCCGAACATGACTACCTGGTAATTGCTTTGGGTCCGCTATGTTAATTAATTTATTATTTAAAATAGGTACACCAACAGCATATACATTGTTATTTATTATCAAAACTCCAAATTTAGAATCTGCCAGCGGGCTATGGAACGAATATACTACATAGGTGTCAAACTCTGAGACCTCATTCGCATTTCTCATTAGGAACTCTATACTTCGTTCCAAAACACAAATAGCGGACGCTGGCCGCACAACTGTACTAAAGTGTGGGCAGGCCACGTCTGTCGCATGTGGGAGTAACAATACGCAGAAATCACCTCTCAATAGATCCCAAATATCATACACATTGTACATTAATTAATAAAAGTTAACAGATATGGGTTCTTCTACCAATTACAGGTAAACACGAAATTCACATAATATAACAAAGCAGCCTTCGTAAATTATATAAAATTTAAAATATTTATTAAAATAAAAATCAAATTAGCTTTAACTTACACAAATATCAATAAAGTTACAAATTATATAAAATAAGCATAACTATTATGTAAGTATGGCCAGTCATTTAAATGGCCATTTAAATGTGTTGTTTAACTAATGCTGCAGAATCGGATGTGGCGACCCGAACATATATTGTGTGTAGAACCCTTTAGTTGGCATTGGAGTGCCAGTGCCAATTAAGGGGCTTAAAAAGTTCACGGTATGTGGACCTTGAACTATTTAACGACTTTAGTACACTACTGCAACAGCCATCAAAAGAGGCATTGATGGACGAACGTGTATCTAAATGTGGACCGAGGCGAAGCTGAGGCACACATAAGTCCAGTACAGCAATTTCGATTTATCTCGAAGAAGGTTGTCAAAATAATGCTCAAATTTCCAAGCATGTTTGAGAAAATATTATTTTTGTGTCAGATTTTCTGAAAACTGCAGCTCTTTTGCAAACTTCTCTGTATACTATAACGTTTGTAGTTTTGGTCTCAGCAATTAATATAATATAAGGTATTTTATTAAATCCACAAGCATTTTCCTTTTAATATTGAGCTTAATATTATTTAGTTGAAGATCCCTCTCTATTGAATTCTGAAGAAGGCGATACGTATACCTCTACCTAAATGGTATGCGTTACTGCCTCGGCGCTTCCTTTGTAATTTCTATTTACGCTGGCGGTATTTCTCCGGATGAAATTCTTCTCATGGTCATATTTTTCTAATAATACCCACTCTTATTTTCCAATATGTGAGTGATATGTAGTTCGAGAATTTTTATTAATGTTCGGGATGATATTTATTAAAACATTTTTTGAGTGAATGTACCTACGTGTTCGTATATCGTATTATATTGTATTCAGTCCTCAGCAAATGGGCTGGTTTTGGGCAATTAAGGACCTTATTATTTTAACTTTTTTTTTTAACACAGGTTATTTGTCTCTGATTTATGGCAGGAGTTTTTATCTAGGTATTGATTTTAAATCAATTTCAATCAACATCAGCTAGTCCATCCCATTAATTTATGGAGGAATAACAAACCTTCAAACTTCGACTACTACAATTGAAGACGTGAGTGGATAAAGGGGATATGTCACAAAATTCTAATTTCGAGAAAATTGAGTTCAAAGTTTCTCATAAACATTTTAGGATATTTTGAACTCAATTTTCTCGAAATTAGAATTTTGTGACATATCCCCTTCATCCACTCACGTCTTCAATTATAATTAAACTATACAAGTAGACCTCTATACACTGTGACATCTTACCTGCGTATCATCATTTCAGCCGAAAGACGTCCTCTGCTAGACATAGGCCTCTCCCAAGCACCTCCACGTCGACTGCTTCTGTGCTTCTCGCATCCAACGGGTTCCTGCGGCCTTCACAAGGTCGTCGGTCTACCTAGTAGGAGGACTTCCAACGCTTCTTTCGGTACGCGGTCGACATTCCAGAACCTTACGGCCCTATCGGCCATCTGTTCTGCGAGCAAAGTGCCCTGCCCACTGCCACTTAAGTTTGGCAATTCTTCGGGCTATGTCGGTACCTGCGTGTAATCGTCTCTAAATGAAATATCTACACTCCAGTTCCACAGAAATAGAATTGTCATATGAATTCATATTAGATTAGCAAACGGAGTGAGGCACGTATCCGTTCAATTTAAATGTGTATTATGTTGTTTACGTGGAGTAAGAAGACATTGAGCAAGTGTTGGGTTAACTAGAAATAAAGACAAAGCTGGTTGTGAATGTGAGTACAATGCTAGCTACTTTACTGTCTGGCGGTTCTGATTATTTATTACTAGCTGTGCCCCGCGGTTTCACCCGCTATAAAAGTCATATACTTAGTCCTTTTTTATTGATTATCTAAATCAGCTCAGCGGTTTATGCGTGAAGAGGTAACAGATAAGAAACATCATCTCATAGTTTCATACCTACAACCAATTTTAGTACAAGTAGTGTAATAGTGAATCAAGCGACGAGACAAAGTATTTTACTAGGTAGGTTTTTGGCGTCTCGTTATTATCAGCCATATTTTAACTACTGTGGGCGTACTGTGGGTAGTGTTGGTTATTGCGCAATAGAAAAACCGTTTGCAGTTCAAATCAACTTATAATATCACGAACAAATTAATCACACTAGCAAATCACACACTGTAGGTACACGACACAACTAGATACACAGTAAAATAATTATGTACAGTAACAAAGTAATTGCGAACAAATCGTAGGATCGATTACTGTTCGTATAGTGACAAAGCCACCCAAATGTACTTTAGTAAACTGACAGGTTTGTCGGGAGCTAGTGCTCTGTCAGGAGTCGAGTCCGAAGACCAACTAACTCTGCCAGCACAAACGAGTACGCTCAGTTATAAAGGGTTTGTCCACACCATGCACTCGCCCCACAACAACTCTGTCCAATGGTGTACGGAAATACGTCATCGTGTTTACTTGATACAAAATAGGTACTAAAATGTGCTAAATCTAAAAAGATACAATATAAAGTAATCGAATAATACAACAAGAATAATTGTTTTAAATAAACAATAGTGATTTCACAAAGTAAATCATTTTTTAAATCAAAGTAATCATCAATTGTTTTGAACAAAACCATCGGTTACAATTATCAAAATAAGTTGCCAAAATCAATTAGTGCGTACACTGAGTACTCAATAAATTATGTTCCGATTTATTAGACAATAATTGATAGTAAAATCTCTTAAATTAATAATAAGAAAACAAATCATAACAAATTATGTTGCCTACCCACAAATGTAATTGACAACCGTCTCCGACTACCGAACTGTCTGAATTACTCATAAACTGCCCTTGCTTTGCATGGGAGCAATCTACATAGCTGACATGTCAGAACATCGCAATTTCTGTGCTGTATTTAAGCACACAAACCTTTCGGAATAAATTCTTTAAATTGACGAATGATGACGATTGACGATGACGATTAACGGGTTGCATATTTGAAAATCAAAACTTTCCTGAGCAAATTTCAAAAGAACAACGTACAAATCAACAAAGTTTAAAATAACGATGGTCATTTGATCAAAAGTTCAGCTGACCAAAGTCTGGAATATCAATGTCTAAATTATTTATTACACTATTGACCAAATTGTTTAAAGGTCAAAATGGATTACTGGATAAATTATTAATTATCAAATGGATTAACTGAAAAAATATTTTTATGACACGATCTACATTTCATGCAGCACTCGTAAGTGGACCGAAATCAATTCACTTTACAGACTTGATATTCGTGGGTTGATTTTCCTTTTCGGTTCGCTGTCACTACAGGTGAAAATCAGCATTTACATGTCGCACATTCTAAAGTGAGTTAAGAACCTGATTCCGTATGTATTTTCATTGACGCATGACGTGACTGCGGATCGTCCATTCACTGCGATGTGTGGGCAGATTTAAATTTCTTTCTTTCTTTCGAAATTCAAATTTTCATATGTTTCTTGCAATTTGCATATCAGTAAGTATCAGATTGTATGTATATTGATCTAAATATGATTCACGGCCGTATTCAATATTTATTTATAAAATTACAATCATAAAAATTATCAAAACAACTCCCTAAGTTCATATTACCCTATTGAATGACTATAATTTCATTAAATCATGACAGTCAAGGCCAGGAGTTGTTATAAAATGATTATAATTCTGTAAAATTTTGTTACGGTCGCAAAACATATTTTAATTAACATATACACAACCTGACACTGACCTGCAAATTGAAAAAAACGTAAGTAAAGGATAGACCGTACCTTGACACAAAATTAAAATTAACTGTAGCATTATGAACTATGTTGATTTTTATTGCCCTCGTGTAGTAGTTTAATTAATACTCAGACAGCATGTCTGTATTCACCTGGAGAAAAAAGATACGTAAAGAAAAAAATTGTTAAAGGGAAATTGAAGGAAATTCCTTTAGGCGCGATTGGTCCAATTCGCGATTGGTCCAATTCACCTTTTCGCGATTGGTCCAATTCGCGATTGGTTCAATTCGCGATTGGTCCAATTCGCGGTTGGTCCAATATAAAGCATTTCCAAAATTAAACAAAATAGCACATTTTTATGTACAGGGTTTAAGCTACCCGGCGGTCAGGGATCCAGATAGAGGAACCTCCTAACAATGTCGGCCGTGTCCAGAAGTACTGCTTTCTGAATCAAGCCCTTGATCCAGCTGCCCAACGAGAACCTCCTCAGGTGTTGTTCAAGGTTCTTGGCTATTAACCCATTGGCTGTCACGACTATCAGCACAATGATCGCTGAGTCCACATCCCACATGTCGACAACCTCGCGAGCAAAGTCAAGATACTTGATTAGTTTATCTTTATCGGCTTTCACGAGGTTCTCATCATGCGGGACGGTTATGTCTACAATCATTGCGCGCCGCTCGGATCGATCCACCACCACTATATCAGGCTTATTGGCAACAACAGTCCTGTCAGTGACGATGGATCGATCCCAGTACAATGTGATATTTTCATTTTCGAGATCTGGGTTGGGCACATACCTGTAGTGCGGCACCTCAGATTCCACAAGGCTGTATTTCAGAGCAAGTTGCTGATGGATTATCCTGGCTACGTGGTTATGTCTATGCAAGTACTCTCCGTTAGCTAGACGAGAGCACCCGGAGATAATATGTCTGATTGATTTCCCTGGCCGGTGGCATGCCCGATAGATGTCAAATGATGAACAATTATCGGACTAATCTCCGACAATAAAAGTCCGATAATTGTTCATCATAAATTCGTCCATAATTTTGCAAAGACAAAACCTTCGGTTCCTTTAAAGACGTCACCGAAACGCAGCCAGGCTACGGACGCTAGTACATATATGTACATCGGGTCCATTTTGGGCCCGAAAAAAACATCCGTGAAGCTCCTTATTCTGCCATACCTCCATGCGATCATTAATGTAAAGCACTACTGGGTTGCGCCAGTTTTCTTTAGCCAAGGAGAGCGGAGTGAGGCCCTTGTCCACCGCGGCCACATCTCGATGCATCCCCACGCCGGTTCCTAGGACATATTCACTGAGACTGCACACCTCGCGATTGTGGTGGGTATTAGCGTTTAAAAAGCCTCGACCTCCACACTTTTGCATTCGATTTGCAGTCAGTAGCATACGGACCCTCTTATCCAGGCCATCGGGTTCGGTCTGAGTCCATTTGAATATGCCGAAAGAGTACATCAAACCGGTATGACCCAACCGTTGAAGGCGCGCACCTTCCCCACAATCCACAATCTGTTCTCTCTTTACATGCATGACTGCACATTTGTCCACAGCAAATTCCATCCTGATGGCGCTACTGAAAGTTTCAGTTACTTTCAATAGCTCCATCAGTTGCAAATTATTGGGGCCAAAGAGTTTTAGGTCATCCATGTAGAGGAGGTGAGATATAACCTGACCACCTCTCCACAACCGATAGCCTAGACCTGAATTCTCTAGCAGTGTGCAAATCTATTATAATATTATCATTGATAGAATCTTATAAATCGTATATACAGGGTGAATTTTTCAAGTGGGCGTGGATGGCCAAATCCGAAACTCTGAGGACTAGCGAAAAGTACTCAAAGGAGTCGCGGGCTCGATTTTGATGAAAACTAAAACTGCATCATTGGATTTTTGAAAAATCAATATTTCTAGCCAGGAATCGAACCTGTTGATTTTGAAAAAAAAAACACACTCTGTATTATTACACCATTCGATAGTGTCGCTAATAAGGATCAAATTCTGGGAAGTAATGACATACGGCAAACTAAAGGAAAGAGCTCATTTTTAACAAAAATACTTTTTTTTTCTTATGTTAACTATCTCATCATCATCTGCCTAGCCTTTTCTCAACTATGTTGGGGTTGGCTTCCATTCTAACCGGATGCAGCTGAATACCTCGGTATGTAAAGATGGTCACCCATCCACAGACCAACCACGGCAAGCGTAGCTTAACCTGATGGATTGACCTGTGCGGCTGTTAGTATTTAGCCGGGCCCGGGTTATGTTACCTACCTACTAAACCTTAACTGATTAATAATTGTTCAAAATGATGACCATTGTTTTCAATACATAGCTGGATTCGACGTCTAAAGGATTGCACTGCATTCAGCATTACAATATTATTGATTCCATTAGAATATTTTCCAAAGATCGTAATAGAAATTTGAATTTAGAACCTAATGTTGTGAAGGTGACTGCGCTGCGGGTGTGTTAAAAAAATATTGAGCATCATTTCGAACAAGGTACGTAATGTAAGTATGAATACTCTAAAATAAGAAGCAATTTATTAAAATTCAACATTTTCCTTAAGTTTGCCGTATGTCATTACTTCCCAGAATTTGATCCCTATTAGGGACACTATCGAATGGTGTAATAATACAGTATGTGTTTTTTTTTTTCAAAATCAACAGGTTCGATTCCTGGCTAGAAATATTGTATTTTCAAAAATCCAATGATGCAGTTTTAGTTTTCTTCAAAATCGAGCCCGCGACTCCTTTCAGTACTTTTCGCTATTCCTCATAGTTTAGAATTTGGCCATCCACGCCCACTTGGAAAATTCACCCTGTATACATATAATATATTGTATAATTTCGGAAACATTGTCCATTTTGGACCAACTGCGAATTGGACCAATCGCGAATTGGACCAATCGCGAATTGGACCAATTGCGAATTGGACCAATCGCGAATTGGAACAATCACGAATTGGACCAATCGCGAATTGGACCAATCGCGAATTGGACCAACTGCGAATTGGACATATTTTTGAACATTGGACCAATCGCGAATTGGACCAATCGCGCCTAAAGGAGGAAATTTATCCTTTCAATACTTATTGACCTGCTAATGATGGTCAGTTTTTGCGCTTCCAATAATGCACTTTTTTTAAAATAATTAAGCCCCTTTTTAACTTTTACATGCTTACGTTGAGTTGACACCTGGTTCACGACGAGCCAATGAGGTAAGGCGATGCCGTATACATTTAACTTTAATGAAGTCGGTAGCATATCCGGCGTACGAGTGTATTCGTGGGATGGAAGTCAACATACGTACGTGGCACCGCAGATATGTGCGGTGAATTGTTATCGAAATGGTTGTAAACTACTTATACCGCAAGGATTTGGGACGTGTCTGCCTTGGATCCTTCTCACTGACCACGTAGACCGCAGCTGCTCGCGATGTGTTTGTGCCCTGTTGCTAATTCCGGCACTCCGGATGTCAGGTCTGATGGCAAAGACTAAGTATAAAAGTTTCCACAAGTCCCGGTACACGTAGGTACTTTATGTTAGTCTATAAGTTTTAGTCCCTGCCTTGAGATCTTAATTTATTAAGGAATCACAAGAAAGCCAGATTATTATTTTATAGGTACATACAGTCTTAATACAGATCCATAATTCAGAGTCTATCTAGTCCGAGTATCAGGCAGACGAAGCGTGTAAAAACACTAAAATAGATTTCAGTACTAACATGCCTATCAGCGCCGTTTCATTACTTCGTGGACGGGGGGGGTGTGTGGAACGCAAAAGCGTATCGCTGAAGTGGTTCCGCTCGATTTCCGCTCTTGTCTGCGGATTGCACGGGAAAACCTCAATTGCACATTTTGTCGACATTGTCTTGTGTTTTGTTATTTGAGTTCTTACCGCGTTTTGTTATTTATAGAATTTTTACATTATTTTCTGCAAATAACAATGATTGTTTGTGACATTCAGATTGTGAAAGTCACATTTATCTTTTATCCGTGGAATAAAATTGACGTTTGACAGTTCTAGTATGGTTCAAGTATGGTTCAAGTATAGACAAACCATATATCTAAGAGAAAAACCGTTAAAAATTCAAAATTTATTCTCAAGATAAGACTTATTCCAGGTATAAAAGTTTGATGAAATTCACCCTTAGTGGAGTAAGTAAGAGCTAAATATATTGGCTCCGTATGCCAGAGTTAGGTTATAGTATCGATCGTGTGAGTATTAGGAACTGTGTTTTATTATAAATAGAGTTCATTGAAAAAGTCTCTCAATAGGGGACCGGATAATTCTTTCGAAAGTGTTTAAAATGAACCATATTGGACATATACAGGGTGAAATTGAAAACATGCGACAAATCGAAATGGGAGATTGTACTCATCATTATGAACAACTTTTACTATGGGACCAAACCTGAAATCGCGAAAAAAAAATCAGCTGTTCCCTGCATTTTGACGAGTTAGGTATGCGAACATAAATGTAGGGAACAGGTTTTTTTTCGCGGTTTTAGGTTTACTTTCATAGTAAAAGTTGTTCATAATGATGAGTACAAACTCCTATTTCGATTTGTCGCACGTTTTCAATTTCAACCTGTACAGTCGTGAAATTTTTATTTCGTATGAATAAGGCTAGGATTCGTATGAATAAGGCCTTTCAGCCAGGGATAAAAGTTTTTATGGGAAACTTAGCATTTCTTAAGTTAGGGATAATTATGTAAGTACGTGTTTTAGAGATTTGTAAAATCGAAGGGGATTAAATAGGGGATCATTTTAAAATGCACGCAATCATAGCAATTTTTTTGTACCTCTTTTGAAGACATTTAAGGAATCGGAAATATAGTCAAGAGTCCGTATCTTTTGGTAATATATTTATTTCACCCGCTTGAAAGTTACATCCACTTAAAGTTATAAAATAACTTAGCTAATATTACGTATTACGTGGTCAATGGAGCGCCATTGACCACGAATAATTATTTTATTTTACTGACCATTTTTTACCATCGAGTAGCTCGACTTCAATTCGCACGTTAACACGCCAGCTGAACCCACGAGCAATAGGCTCGAGTGCTGTTCACAGATGAGTGTCGAATAGCTTCAATGTAAAAATGAAGCGAAGAGGAGATTAAAAATGTTAGAATCAATATGATGTTATTTATTCATTTAAACATCTAAATCACTTATATTTCGCAAACAAAGTGAACGATCGCTTAATTTTACGAAGATTCTTTGTAACTACATTTTACATTTCTTTTTATTACTTTCCGTCGCGTTTAGGTAAATAGGTTTAGGTTTGAAAACTTTATTCTCAAATAGACAAAAGAGCCACTTACACGAGAATAGAATTATTTTCTTTTTAAATTGGTTGGGTTACACGTTCAACTGTTTTATTCTCAACTAGTAGTCTAATAACATTGTTAGTGAGTAGATGTCAATTATGTAATTTGATAGTTTTTTTTATTTAAAACCGCTAAAAGTGCTAGCATTTTTTATATGGAATAGTAAATTATTATATATTTGTGCTCCTACATAGGTTTGCTTAGTTTGAACGTGTCTTTGGCAGGACAAATACCTAGGCTGGATCGACGAAGACTGCGTTTGCATAGTTAAGATTTTTTGGTAAATGTTATTACAATGTGAATGGTTCCTCCATCCACTATTTTTCTAATCAAAATACAAGTGTTATACATATAAAGCAGCTTTGTTTTTTTTTTTAATTTTGTACGTCTGTTTTTTGTTTTCGGATAGCACGTTAAGCTGTTGATCCCGGCTGTCTATCGTGGATCTTTGGCAGTCGTTACGGGTCTCAGAAGCCCGAAAGTCTGACAACCAGTCTTACCATAGGTTATTGTATTACGCAATAAGTGGGTTGTGCAGGTCAGATAGGCAGTCGCTTCATGTGAAATACTGATATTCAGCTGCATCCGGTTAGACTGGAAGCCGACCCCAACATAGTTGGGAAAAGGATAGGCAGATGATGATGGAGTCAAGTATGGATGGCGAAAAAGTGTCTCTATGATCCCGTTCTGCATTTTTTGCAGTTCCTGGTTTTTTTTTTTTTACTGCCGCTACCCCATATTTCTATGAGATATAATAAATGCGATGTAACAAGTGAACTGAAAACGTTTAAACGCAATTCTTTGGGTACACATTGACTTATATTGCGGTGTGATCTAATAAGTGAGGAAATGACATCCATATTTTATGTAACATTTAACATCGGCGGGTATGTGTATTATGTACACTATATTTGGTGGTACACTATATTTGATGGTACATTATATTTGATGATACACTATATTTAGTGGTACACTATATTTGATGGTACACTATATTTGGTGGTACACTATATTTGGTGGCTGGTTATAGGCTATGTCATAGCCTATAACCAGCGGAGGGTCAAGACGCTTCTAACGACACCTCATTTGTCAAATTATTATAAGGACTTTTGAAGTTATGAGGGAACAGATGAACGTACAAACATATATACCGGTCAAAATAATAACCCTCCCTTTGCTCCGCCGTAGTCCGGTAAAATTAACATTTAAGTACACATCGTTTTGCCATTGTTAATGCCTTATTCATACGAAATATAAATGTCATGACTTTATATATCAATGTGGTTAACTTTAAACACAGTTTGTAGATGTGCTGTAGTTTAAACACATGCGAACTAAGCGAGAAGTGATCAGTGATTAGCTCATCGACTGCGAGTAATATTAACCCCTCAAGTGTCAACGGTACACCGTATGTACATAAGAAAAAGTGCTCGAAATGTCAACGGTACACCGTATGTACACAACACTGTTATTGTTATATTTTCATTGTTAAAACAATGACTTTACTGCGCCCATTCAACTACTTCGACGCGTGGGGTGTTTCGACAGGTAGGCGGGCAAACGTGTGAGAGGTTAATCAAAAGTGGCGTCCCAACATGCAAACTAGTCGCGACGACTTGACTTCATAATGTAGGAACAGTTGCTGGCTGGTGAAAAGGTAAAAAGTATTTTTACGCTAAATGTCTTAGTAAAATTTGGAGATAACTGGTGTCAAAGTTCATGTACAGACGCCAACACATCAAGTTACTAATTTATGTCAAGATTCCTTAATAGATTTTCAACTTTATCGCTAAATCATAAGGTTCAAGGTTGATTGGGAAAATTTGACAGTTTCGGGTAGCTTGAGTTGTGGCGTCAGTACGTCGATTTTCTTTGGAAATGGTAAGTAAACTTTTTTTAAAACTGGTTGAGTTATACCGAAAGAGTTCTCACTATTGGCTTAGTTTTTGAGGGTGCTAGCCCTCAAAAATCATGAAAATTATCTTTTCACTTCTCATGCTCTAAAAGTCCGTCTTTATGTTGTGCTTAGGCGACATAAAATCGCTTTTTATGTTCTAGTGCATAAAGTAAATTTTTTTTCTAAGACTAAAGTAATCAGGCCCAACAGCCACACGCACAATAAAACTTCGCAGATTAAAGTCGTGATTTATTTCATTTTTAGGGTTCCGTACCTCAAAAGGAAAAAACGGAACCCTTATAGGATCACTTTGTTGTCCGTCTGTCCGTCCGTCCGTCCGTCTGTCAAGACCCTTTTTCTCAGGAACGCGTGGAGGTATGAAGCTGAAATTTATATCAATTACTCAGGTCTACTGTCCCTTGAAGCTGTGAAAAAATCAAACTTCTAAGCCAACGCAATCAAAAGATACAGCCGTTTATGCCGCAAATTTTCGACACTTGCAAGGGAATCAAAACCTACAGGGTGCTTCCCGTGAACTCAGAATCTTGAAATTTGGTACGAAGCAACGTCTTATAGTACAGATAAAGGAAAAATTGCGAAAACCGTAAATTTTTAGTTACATCATATAAAAAAAACTTTTTGAAAACTTTAAAGTTACTACTTCTTTTCTCATGAACGCGTAGAGGTATTAAATTGAAATTAATATCAAATACTCAAGTCTATAATACCTTTAAGCTGTAACAAAATCAAACATCTATGTCAACGCAATCAAAAGAAACGGCAATTTAAGCCGCATATTTTCAAACTCGCAACTACTCGCAAGGGAATCAAAACCTAAAGGGTACTTCCAGTCGACCTAGAATCTTGACATTTGTCATGAAGCAATGTTTTATACCACACATAAAGGGAAAATTCCGAAAACCTTAAATTTTTATACGGAACCCTCGGTGCGCGAGTCCGACTCGCACTTGGCCGGTTTTTTTCTTTAATTTATACAACTTCCGTGTTTTCTATCGTTAATTTAATAAAATCAGGTAAAATAGTTGTCATTTATTATTTAAAAAGGCAAAGAAACGTTTTCATTTTTTGGCAGTATGAAGTACCCAAGTCGAATGACAAAATGTAGAAAATTAAAAAAAAAACTTTTAAAAAGTTTCGTGGCGGTATTATCTGTGGTGGCGGGAATTAGCTATGGATGCAACATTTTTGATTAATTATGTACTGTATACTTTATGCCTGTTTCATTTTCTCGCAATCGAAGTGAAAAGCAGAGTGTATAACTCAGGCATAAACGAGCCATTTTACCCCTCGACTTAACTATCCACCCTCGCCTGCGGCTCGGGTGGATATAAACGTCTCGGCGTAAAATAGCTTATTTTATGCCTTAGTTATACAATCTACTATTGAAAGTCGCATGGAGGGGGCATAATGTTTCTTTTTACGTGACGATTTCTACTAATTTACTCCTACCGCAAGCCGCGATAAAGAATTTCGTTCCAAAAAATATTATCTATTTCCCGCCAATGAGAAAACCAGTTCAAAAATACCTACATCATTATTCCACGAGAGTGAAATCACGACTAACAAGAACTACTAAAAAAAAAACATTTTCCATTTGTAACATCGTACCGAACAATTCCCTTTGAAAAAAAAAACCTTTTAGAAGAGCTGACATGTATTTATACCTATTTATTGAGTGCGTAGGTAAGTACTGATCATATTCTTTTTATTACCGTTGCGATATATTGAATAAGAAAACAATTAAAGTTGTACTCCTACAAGTGGTACAGTTAAGCACTTCTCGAAAAGATGGAATACGATGATGGGAAGGGAATAAGTAAGAAGCTTTATATTATTGTTTTTTCATTATGTTTATGTCGTGGTCCGATCGTAGAATTGACGATACATCAAGTCATTTATTAATTTGTGTAACATAGGTACATTAATAATTTACTTATATACTTATATTACTTATCCATACTAATATTATAAATTCGAAAGTTACTCTGTCTGTCTGTCTGTATGTTACCTTTTCACGCCTAAACCACTCAACGGATTTCGATAAAATTTGGCAGAGAGATATATTGCATCCCGGGGAAGGACATAGGGTAGTTTTTATCCCGATATTCGCACGGGATCGACACTTCTGCGGGTGAAACCGCGGGGCGCAGCTAGTGGTATATAAATATAATAAACAAAACATTTTTAAAATAGCGCACTGTTTATTATATAATAAACAGTGCGCTATTTTAAAAATGTTTGTAAATAAGTAATCAAGCCAGCCAAGTCTTGATACTTAAATATAATAAAATAAACCTGGACATTAAAAAACACAATTACAAAGAATCACATATTTCATAATACAAATTAATACATTAATAGCAATGGATATCAATGTCAATTAAGTATGGAGAAAAAATTAAATCAAAAACATGCTAAGTAATACATAATTATGTTTACGTGCACATAGACTGAAAACAAAAAATAAGTTTAAAAACTAAAACCCGACTACTGAAAAGGATGAAACAAGAAAGAACCTTCCCGTGGTCGTATGCTACCATAGCTTATAAGCTTTGATCAATGTGTATCTTTTAAATTCTGTCATTAGATTTTTGTCTGGTGAGTGTTTTTGTTTGTCAGCAATATCGCGATCTGCCTGACCATTTCACGATACGCCGCCATTTGATTTTTCCTGTTTATTCACGTTGGGCCTAAATATTACATTTCGAAGAGGATACCTATAATGCTGCATTTAACAAATAATTTCAAATCATAACTCCTGAGTAAAGGGCAGGCTACACTACGAGAAAACTACTGTAAAAAGACACCACACTTGCTAATGAAGCTAAGGCGTGCTACACACTTTTCCGGGTCAGTATGATTCGGTACGATGCGCCATGCGCCACTGCCGGATATGCCGAAACATGCTGACCCGAAAAAGGTGTGTAGCACCCCTTAGCTCAGCTGGCGGTGTGGCCTGGGCTAGGGATGTGCATTCAAGCGTTATGAAACTCGAGTACTATTATATACAACGTCACCTCAACCGTCCTGCAGGAGTGACGATTCCATTCTCGAATACCTACATGGAGAGCCTGCTTTGTTCATGTATCCTTTTGTATTGAATAAACGTCCAAGAGATACATATGTTCATAGAATAGGGCTTCGATCTTGTATTACATAGTTTTGTTCCATCTTGTCTATTGCATTTCGATTTTATGAAGTTTCGCAAAAACTTATCTATATACTGTGCTCATTTTACGTTGATTGATAAATGTTTATTCTATTCTTTAAAAAAACATTTTTTTTATGAAATAGGTCTTTGCTCACACGAGAAAATCGATCATGAAAACGTGAGGTATTGTAATGTTCTGTACCCACACAGCTGATTGACTATTGTCATCATAGCTGTATGAGTAGGCCAAACAGCTAGGGCTTTGCAGGTAGACTACGCAGGCCACCTACTATTAGGTTAGAGACAGGGAAAGAAAACTAGCTAGTTAGATTCATACATCTAATATAATTATAATAGAACTTAGAACACGGCTACACACTTGCGCTTAGTAGGAATGGTACCGTCCTTGGTAGCATGCGACGAAGAGGGGCTTGTCAGCGCAGGTTCAGCAAGAGGCCAGTCAGGTCTTCGAAAGGCTGCAGTTAGCGTGCGTTGGTAGCAGGCCGCAGGACGCCGGTAGCACGCAGTTCAGCCACGCGTGCAGCGTTAGGAATAGAGTGCAGATTAGAGCAGCGTGTGATATATACCTAAAGATGCCTTGACCTCAGCCTGGACGCAGAAACCTCGAAGGCGCGTTAGGGGGCTCATGTTAGTTGCGGTGCGAAAGCAGTAAGCTGCATGTTATGTGCCTAGCTTCATTCCCCTTTCAACGACCAAGGAACTGTGTAAGGAGCAGGATAGACGGAAGCTCAACAAATCACAGCGGTTTACAGGCAGAGAGTTTGGAAAGGCATCGTGGCACAATGATAGATGCAGTATGAGGTTTTGTATGTGACGCGCGAGCATAAAACACAAAGTAAAACAATGAGCTTAGCAGAGGGCTCGTTATATCATTAATACTACACATATTTCAGTCTCTGCACTGGAAAACCTACAGCCGCGTAGGTCGTCAAGACACCCGTGAAATCAGATACTACTTACATACGTAATGATATTAACATCCGTTATTCAGCACAGAGGGTCTGGCATAAATACCAAATTAATGAGGAACTCACCCCTAGTTTGAGGCACAGGATCCTAAGGGTCAGGGAATAGCTTCTGCTAAGCTAGCGGATGTTCAGGTCGAGTGTTCTTAGAAAATTAGTGTTGTTGTTCCATGAGTTTAGTGATGTGCTTAGACCTGTCATTTATAATAAAATACCTCATGGTTATAAGGATTATTCTGTAAACATTTTTAAATCTAACTTTTGAGCAAATGTTATTAGTCAGTGAAAGATATGAAATGAATTTATCTAGATTATGATTGTTATAATTAATTCCAAAATTGACCCTGTAAGACTTATGTACCTGACTATAATATTATTAATTGACTTTTCTGTTTTGTTTTGTTGACACTCTTTTGTTATGTAATAATTTGCACGCCGTAAGGTAGACTGTAGCCGATCTCTTTAATTTATGTACAACATCTTATAATAGCAAATAAAATTCTGATTCTGATTCAACTTATCAATTGTGAAATATTTAGCATCACTCGACTATTTGCGGTTGAGAAGCCACACAACGCTACATTACCCCGGTTACAGAGAGAGGATTTTACTTATCCGCTAGAACTACCACTTCTTACTTGCTGCCTAATCTTTAACACAAGTCTGAGCCCACTCCAATCACAGCGGCTAGAACCATGAGTGAAACTATGTAGTTAGTCTTACATACGAGTATGTAGTTCACTAAAGATTTCCAGATAACTAGCCTAGAAATACACAAGTTTGTGAGCAAGTGTGTCTCGGTCAGTATAATAGTGTTCTATTAGAATCTGGTGCCAGTGTGTTAAGTAGAATATCTACATGTGAGCAGACATGTGGTCTAGAAGATATTTAGATGTTAACTTGCATTATATAAGTATAGATAGGAGAGTTCAGAGAGTACTTGTAGGTGTATTTAGATATAAATGCATATATTATGTTGTTAGAATGCCTGAGCCCTCAGTTTTGTTAACCTCTCACACGTTTGCCCGCCTACCTGTCGAAACACTCCACGCGTCGAATTAGTTGAATGGGCGCAGTAAAGTCATTGTTTTAACAATGACAATAGAACAATGACACTGTTGCGTACACACGGTGTACCGTTGACATTTTGAGCACTTTTTCTCATGTAGGTACATATGGTGTACCGTTGACACTTGAGGGGTTAATTAGATGTTGTCAGTAATATTATTTTACTGTTTTTATTAGATTTAATTTTAGTATGTCATTTGGAGCATTTAGGTAACAGACAAACCCAAAAGCTAATGCGAGCTTTACACATGGTAGGTATCTTTAGGTTGTCTTTAAAAGATCGCTCTTAGCGATAAGACCGCCCATTGTGTCACCCATTGTAAAGATTCTTTATTTATGTCTGTAATTTATATGGTGTACATAATAAAGAGTATTCTATTCTATTCTTAGACGCACGATTGTTGCCACACGGCGAAAATCTACTGTCTAAATAACAATTCGGCTAGGCCGCACTCCGTAGGTGACTAAAATCACAAGTTCCAAAGTTAAGTAGGTGCTGAATGAAGGTCGACATTTTGATACAAAATGAACTCGACACCTGCGATTTGTGTCGACCTATGTAAATGGGGTGGCGATTCAGCTTGTGAGGTGATTTGGTAAGCCACATGCCGCACGGCGAATATCGACCTAGTTTAAATCCTCTATAATAGTGACCTGTTTTGCAATAATAAAGTAGATATCTCTTGGGAACCACATCACCCCATAAAATAGCGCCAGTGAACATTTGTAAAGATAAAGTTTATGTTATGTTTTACATATAGTTTATTTTATGTTATACGGCTTCTGCCCGCGACTTCGTCCGCGTGAATCTTGAGATAGTTTAGAAACTATTGTATGTACAACAGAATTACGAAGAGGAGTAAGAGGTATTTAAAATACCAAAGAATTCAATAGAACGACATCCAACTATTTTAACAATTTATACCACTCAATTACCGACAACGACGAAAATATTGAAATGATAAATTGAGAACTGTTTTTTTTTGGAAGTGGCATTTCACAGTTCACAAATCGAGAGCGTCATCAATCCGTGGAAAATTTTAACACCGCGATTCAGAAAAATAACGTATTTGCACAACTAAGCCTTAAAAAAATCAAATCTTTTATGAAGCGAAAATTATGCCAGAAAGCTTATTATACTGTAAAAGACTATATTGAGGACAAAAAGGCTTGCGATTGAGCTGCTCCAATAGGTTTAGACGATGAATGTTGTTTTTATTTTGCTATTTTACACTTTATTTTTCTAAATATCCATTTACTTAAACAATGACAAAGTATTATATTATTTTAATTATTGTGAATGAGAGGACTATGTGGGTAATTGTTTCCGTTTTAATCATGGTCTGGCAGTTTGAGTAGTTTATGCAGCCTACTCAAATGTCCTGTTTTTGGTATTGTTCGTCAAATCGTTGAGCTCGTTAAGTTCTCAGTAAAAAATTGCATATTACTCATGGAGCACAACAACCGCTCCATGATAGGTATTACTAAATGTTTCATAGATTTCCTATCTATTTTAGGAATTGTACATCATAATAATTCGTCGTTGTAATTGTTGTATTTCCGTTAACAGATACAATAACTAATTTTCCTATTGTCTGTTGGCTGTGAGTATAATTTTCCCAATTAAATTCCTACCGCATGAAAGCATCAGTATTAAGTACATAATTATTTCGTTTATTGGATTAATAGTATGTGGTGATTCGTGTTTTGTTTCTCGTTTAATTACTCGTGCAATACATAACAGAACATCCTATCAGCTGGGCTGCTCGACACTCGATGATTGATTGAACTTGAGAAATTAATAATATTGTGGTTAGTATTGCTTTCAAGGTTAGACACTCGCTGTCTTTGTTATTACTGACTATACAGAATGGTCAAACGAAATAGGGAGATAAAGGTAATTTCCAACAAAAACCCTTTTACATCATGGCCATAATTCAATTGCCCTAAAAGTTATGAATAGTTTTGTTTTCTTTAAATGCGTTACCAAAAAATATAGAATAGAATACTCTTTATTATGTACACCATATAAATTACAGACATTAACTATAGAAACTTTACATTGGGTGACACAATGGGCGGTCTTATCGCTAAGAGCGATCTTTTAAAGACAACCTTTGGATGGATTAAAAAGGGAAAGGACATACAAATACTGTAAAATATTTCTCCTTTTAAAAGCACATTGTGAAAAAAAAATGTACTACGGAAAGTGGCTCTGTATAAAAAAACTTGCTGATTTAATGTCGATTCAAATGAGGTGTAACACATTACTCTTTGTTTCTTAATTCTGGTTTTATGATCGTTTTTTCGTATCAAGGTGCGATTTCCATTAGGGATTCCAGTAGGTTCGCTTAATTCAAAATAATTTTCAAGTTTATCATGCTGCTAGTTAAACTGTTATTAATAATACAACACCGTTTTTTTTACTGTTTTATATCACTTTTTTTAAATTAGTCTAATTGTAAAATATACCCCTTTATTCATAAACGTTGCTTTAATTTAAGTAGTGATTAGCGACTTTTTAATCATACATTATTGACGTTTGAACGTCACTTAACGATCATCGTTAATGTTTTGCGAAGGTTGTGTTAGACCATATTTTTTCATAATAATACCAGCCTATTAACGGATGTAAAAATACCCTTTTCTCAAACATGCTTGGAGAGCGTTAGGCCGGCAAAATTTGTATGAAAATCCATATCTGTCGTGGCTTAGCGGCCAAAAAAATACATAGTAAACTCATATCTGTTGTTTAATTTAAAAATGGAACGATCTTTAAACATGGCAACCAAGCAGGTTACTTATCAAAGGTTTTATTTAAATTTCAAACTGGCTTACAAATAGAAAGATGTTTATAAAAAAAAAAAAACAAATGAACGCTTTAACGCGGGAAAAATTTATAACGTATAATAACGCGGGTAATTGTATTTGACAAAAAAGTTCTGCCTAGATACTACTTAGTTTTAATATTCGCGCATTATTTGAGAAAAGTACTATACAAGCATTGGCCACAACTAGGCATTGATGGACTTACGTATGTGTGACTCGGCTTCGCCTCGGCCCACATTTACAAGTTCGTCCATCAATGCCTCTTTTGCTGGCCGCTGCAGTAATGTAATATAACGAAGCCGAGAGTATCTAGTTATTCCCGTTATTTTAATTATTTGTTTTGTACTCGACCATACCTGGGAACCTTCTTTTCACGGAGGTATTAAAGGTCAAAAGTTCCAGCTTGTTTATTATTTTTTACGAATACAACTTTATAACATAACTTTACATACTCCCACGATCCCTGTACCATTACATGCAGCGATGAGCACAATATCTTGCGTGCGTTAAGTTGCCCACTACCCTAGACAGCCAATTTTGTTTCCCTATCCACTTTCATAAAAATTTTAAGACCATATAACTTGGCATACTTTTGTTTCTCCTAATTATATTTACGCATAACACCTTACGCTTAATTTTTTAAGCATAATTTTCTAATCTTGATAATGATTAAGCATAACATTCTATAGCATAAGCTTACCATGCTCGTTTTATTTCTAACGACGTCAGGTCGACGGAGCCCCGCGCAGCGGGGCTCCTATTTCTTCTGCAGGGTTTAAAGGAACCTAACCAAACCGAACCTCGGGGTGCCCCTGATATCGTTTAGTATTATGCGAATTAAAGGAGACTGTTAAAATTTGTATGGGAAGTGGTCTATGATCCAATAGCGATACTGTAGTGGTATTTCTGTTGGAATACCTCAACTATACCCTTGTGCAAAGGAGTTTTCAGAAAAATAATACTTTAAAATTCACATTTCTTGCTACATTTTTATATTTTCAAAACGTTTTAACGGGTATTTCTGACTTTATACTACTTAATTAATGTGGTTTTCTGCTAAACAAAGACACTTACCACCTCGACTGTGCTGAATTTCAATTTTTTTTTTCGTTTTTAACCGATTTCAAAAAAGGAAGGAGGTTCTCAGTTCGTCGGAATCTTTTTAACATTTGTTAATATTTATATTCACTGATTTCTCGAAGACGGCTAGACTGATTTAGAAACTAATTTTTTTGTTTGAAAGGGTATACTTTACCAAGTGTTCCCATTTTCACCAGGTCAAGTTTGAACGGGTATTTCTGATTTTATTAATGTGTTTCTCTAGTAGGCAAAGTCACTTGTCCCCTCAATTTTTTTTTGTACTTACCGATTTTTAGGCATTTTTTAAATATTTATGTAGGAAGGATATGTCTTAAAACAAAAAATTACTCCAAAATACGAAAAATAAGAAGGAACTCTATTTGTAGCAGCAGAAAAAAGGGTGTATGTAAAAAAAACTTATACATCACTACATAGTATAAAAATATTTAAAAAATGTAATTCCGACGAACTGAGAACCTCCTCCTTTTCAGAAGTCGGTTAAAATCGAAACAAATACTAAAATCTAGGAAAGAAACACATTAATTAAGTATTATAAAGTCAGAAATAGGGTATTTCTGACTTTTTTAAAACGTTTTTAAAATAAAAATTTTATCATGAAATTATGTATTCTAAAATATTATATTTCTCAAAACTGCCGGGTCAGATTTTGATGCCACTTTGCACAAGGGTATAGTTGAGGTATCCCTACAAAAATATCTCAACAGTATCGCTATTGGTTCAAAGACCACTTTTTACAGTTATCATGAAATTATGTATTCTAAAATATTATATTTCTCAAAACTGCCGGGTCAGATTTTGATGCCACTTTGCATAAGGGTATAGTAGAGGCATCCCCACAGAAATATCGTAACAGTATCGCTATTGGTTCATAGACCACTTTTTAAAGTTATCATGAAATTATGTATTCTAAAATATTATATTTCTCAAAACTGCCGGGTCAGATTTTAATGCCACTTTGCACAAGGGTATAGTTGAGGCATCCCCACAGAAATATCGTAACAGTATCGTTATTGGTTCATAGACCACTTTTTAACAGTCTCCTTTATGCCAAAACAAATCAGTCTTAAAGATAATTATGCCAACATAAACTGTATACCGAAAAAAATATGGCAAAGTATTACTATGGCAAAACAAATTAAACCAAAATAATTATGCCAAATTATATTAGGAAAAAGAACATTATGTGAAAAGAGGGGATCCCTCAATTTTCACATTAATATAAAAGACGTTTCCCAGCAATTACTTTTGCACAAAATTACTTAGTTTGATGTTCAGTATACTTAGTTGACGGCTTCGTTAAGGCTCTTGTTACACTTTGTATATTTCTACCCCAGGGCCTTTGCCCTGCAAATGCCTTCTCATATAGAGAAGGCATTTACATTGATCACCACGCTTGCTCATTGGTGATTTCAGACTTATAATTTATCAACTAAAAGTCCAAGTCTCCTTACGACGCTTTCCCTTCAGCGATGTCAGTTATGTCCAAGATAAACTCAGAGAGTACACAGATCTCGTGCCTTTCACGACCTTCGGATACATTGAAAATGAATTAAATAAACATAAAATTATTTTTATAAGCCCGGCCAGCCTCAGCCGCGGTGGCTCGCTCGCAGCCTCCTGCTCTTCAGCCCGTGGGCCGCCTCGCCCCTACGCGCCTAGCGCCTTCCGCGCGTTACACAAAATACAGCTACACAAAGGGCACCTTAGCACCTAGACCGTAAGAGATAGAGAGGTCTTGTTTTTTTTTAAAGTAGTCTAACTCAATACCTCGAGGGCTTTTTCATTTTTTTGATATCGCATTAAGTTTTCGAGATCTAGACAATTTTATTTTGCATTTTCCAAAAATAGTATTTGACTTTTGTAAAAATATTTTTTCATTATCTTGTAGTTCGTGTCAATACGCATTTTTTGAGACCTCAACCATTCACGTAGCCCTGAAACTCACGAAGCCCTAGCCAAATCTCACTATTTCGTAAAAAATGAGGGCCTATATCCGGAGCCAGTGAAAAAGCATTTTCAATGCTAAAAGTCCGTCCAATATATCACAGACACAATGTAGCTAGGTTTATTTTCTTCCATGTGTAAGAATTTAACACTTTGCTTCAAGGTTGCATCCCTTCAGAAATACAGACGACAGTTGGAAATTCCATTACTCGAAAGTCTGTTCGCAAGTCCCAAACAACTGGACCACAAAAAGATAGGTACAGAAGATCGATCCATGCAACGAGCGAAAACGCATGAACACGAAACAACGTAAGCTGAACAACAGCTTCGCCGACTTACTAGCCGGCGGCTACCGTTCTTTTTTCATACATTTTGAACTTGACGCTCACTTTCAGTTGCCAAATATACATGTGGTGTGTACGTGGCTTTAGCTACGGTTCACGTCATGGACTTAATCCCTGTACGGTGCGATACGATATGATATTTGGGAGATCGAATCGAAAACATTCAACAATAGAATCGTGTCGCTTAGTTGTAATCCGGATCGATCCAAAGCATTGATAAAAATGCAATTATTGTACGTCCCTAGTTTGAGATCGCCGTACGTATCACTGTTTATACACCTGTTTTTACGTGTGGTATGGAACTAGCCTTCTGCAGGTAACCTGCTTATTGTCCCTGGATGTTTCGATGTAATAACTAAATTGGGAGATTTTATGGAGTTGCGATGGCAAAATATGAAATACCTACATTTTAATGTTTGTTCACGTGCGCAACAGGTGAATGTGATATTTTGAGCCGTTGAAATAAATTGTGGAGGCGCTTGTTATTCTTTTACCACACAATTTTTGCCTCTGTTGAAGGTACACAGTTTAAGTTTTCACTCAGTTTTATTTTGAAACCATGCAATGTACAGTCAACAAAAGAGATAAGTATGCAGGATCGTCGTACATAGTTGAAGTTTAGTAAGAGACCGATGGATGTTCTCGAATGAAATTTAATTTTATTAATAGGAAACAAACAACTCATTTATCAAATAAAATTTCAGTCGACAACATCCATAGGTTTCTTACTAAACCGAACTCAACTATATCCGAGGATCCTGCATACTTATCTCTTTTGTTGACTGTATATAGGTACACTAATAGCAAGTTTTCATTCCTAAACCATTTGAAACTTTGCAAATAGGATTCATAATTATCGTCATCTAAATCTGACTTGAATCATCATTCAACTCGCAAACTATGTAGTTGTCGGGACTAATTACAAAGTCAACTGTAATTTACTTACAACACGATCCCACAAAATCGATAATACACAATATACCTTTCTTTCTTTAATGAACTCGTTTATTTGTTGTGTTACCTACGAACGGGTATCGTAATAGCCGTATTACCCAGTCACTGGGTTGTAGAGGTCAAATGCCTGTTTAACCTCTACAACCCAGTGACTAGCGGTCGCTCTATGTAAAATACTGGTATTCGGCTGCATCCGGGTAAAACCGAAGCCGACTCCAACAAAGTTGAGAAAAGGCTATGATGAATTTCGCTACTCATATTACAACTATGTTTAAAACAATTCGGTATTAAAACTTTTATCTACACCCATGCTACAAATCCTCTATAAAAGTTTCTGAAACAGTTAGCTTATTGCCAACATTAAAACAACCAGTGTCATAGTAACCATAATATCATCCAAACGAGTGTTATAATGTTGTACTATATTTCATTATGCAACTCGTTTTCAAAAAGAGAACCTTATCATGCACGCGCGTTTCACTACCACAGCGCAGTAATTTAAAAAAGGAACTTATACGTTATTCGAATTCACGTCGTATCCCGCCGGCCGCCATTTTTGTTGCATATTAGTATTGCAAAAAAAACTGTTTCAGAACCATATATAGAGGATTTATATCATGGGTGTAGATAAAGTCTTGTATGCAACTGTACATAATTATTTATTAAAACACTCATGTGATAATATTATCACACCCGGCTTCGCCTCGTGTCATAAACTCACATTCGTGTTTTAATACCCCTTATTATAAAACAGTTGCATAAATAACTATTAACAGATAATAAATGTATTATGAAACCTGCTATTAAAATCTAATTCATATTACCATCTGCACGCGTAACATGACCACTTCTATCTAAATAGATACTATGGAGTATAGACCTTAACCTTCGCTATTCATCAGAATAACAACGTTATACACGCTCCCCGGATGCAAGTCTTCCCTACTTAATTCGATTCGCTCGAATATTCTCTCTCAAAACCTTGTGTGTGAATGAAACTGGGAGGCTGGACAGTGCAGCAAATCTTTTTATTCGTCCAACGTTGATGCGCAAGGGGATCACCGCGGTAGAACGCAAACATGAAATTGGACAACTTTTGATAATTATTAGACCCTGCATTCGCACGTTTGTCAGGTACGGTAATGAAGGTATGGCGATCCGGGGCCATTCCGCTCAATTAGGCCGACTTTTATTTGCAAATGGTGATGACGTTTGGTGCGTGTTGATTGCAATAATAAATTAAATAAAGGTGTTATACTTTTTTAGATAGCGGCGCCATACGTAAAAACATGTAAGAAATGTCATATAAAGTAAAAAAAGAATGCAGCTATGATATTTAATTTATTATTAGCATATATTCGCCGTTAGTGGATTTCCGCTGATTGACCCTCCGTCAAAGCTTTTGCCGAAAACTGGATCAATTTATCTTGTGTATCCAATTTATTTGACTACTTTTTTGTTATTTTAGATATATTTGGATGGTCAGATCCACTCTAAGTAAAGAAAAAATAAATAATGTATCGTTTTAGGTATCATTTGAAAGAGCTTACTCTAAGGATAAAAAAGAACATAATCTGCTATCAAAAGCTTTATAAGGGTATTTAATATTTATTACCTATGCAATTTCATCAAATTGAGGCGAAACGCGGCTCTATTGGGTAGGTATGTTAAAATGAATTCGCAAATGAATCATGACACTTTATCCGCTTTGTTGCTTTCGCCAATGATTCAGAGCTGATAAATAACATTTCATAGGTACGGAATGCAATCGCAATGTGCGGTTTTCACTGTGAAACTATAGTTTCAAAGTGAAAACCGCTTTGTCTGTGCCAGTCCTTAGTCTATCCATAGAATCGACTGGTAGGTAGTTACAATAAAGAGTGTAATTCACTGTTACCAGTGATGGGAGACACTAGATAAATAATACATAAATCTTAGTTAACTTGAGTTTTCTTCTGCGCTTTTCTTTTTCCGTTTATTTAATTTTTATACTAGCTTCTAGTCGCGACTTCGTCCGCGTGAAATTTCATGCTCCCCCGAACCCGTTGCATCGCATCACCTGCTCGCGCTATTGCTTCGTTTACGCTTAGCGTTCTTCCTGACTTTTTTTTCGTCTTGCTCGGCTATTAAGGGTCATAGCGCGATGTTAAATAGCCTGTAGCCTTTCTCGAGAATTGGGCTATCAAATGCAAACAGATTTTTTCCAGAATGTTTCGAATCCGACTTGTAGTTCCAGAGATTAGTGCGTTCAAACACTCTTCAGTTTTATTATTCGTATAGATTGAATACTGACTGTCATCTTTAAGCGGCGCTATAGTAAGCAATGTGGTTTCTATAGCGGTCCAAGATTTTCTGAGAATCAATTTTCATCAATTGTATAGTGGTTTATGGATCGTCGCTCGTTAGTTTACATTACCAGTTCATTGTTTTTCCTATGTAGGGATTATTAGACATTTCAATGCTGCCGTGCATACTGTATCTTACGATAAATTATTTTGTCGTAACATGTGTTTAGTTTCTTCGTCAAGATCATAATAGGATGACATATCATCGATTAATTCTTAAGTACTTACATATACTGAGAAATACTATAATAGGTTTAGGATTACACTTTGTAGAGGGGCTTGTGGCTAAGAAATAACAGCCGCACGGATCGATCGATCAGGTTAAGCTACGCTTGCCGCGGTTGGTCCGTGGATGGGTGACCATCTTTGCATACCAAGACCCCTCCGTACCTCGGAAAGTATGTTGAGCTGTTGGTCCCGGCTGTCATTCGTGGATCTTTGATAGTCGTTACGGGTCTTAAGAAGCCCGAAAGTCTGACAACCAGTCTTACCAAGGGGTATATCGTATTACCCAGTAACTGGGTTGTGGAGGTCAGATAGGCAGTCGCTTCATGTAAAATACTGGTATTCAGCTGCATCCGGTTAGACTGGAAGCCAACCCTAACATAGTTGGGAAAAGGCTAGACAGATGATGATTACACTTTGTATCTTCAAAAAAGAACGATTCTATTCTGTGTTTGGTTCTGTTTTGTTTTGTATTTCTCTTTTCCATTTTCTGGGAATATCTGCACAGGTTTAAAAGTTAAAAGTACAGTGAATTTTCAATGCACGTAGATTTTATAGGACGAACAAAATATCAGTATCGTGAAGCTGAAATTGTACCTCAATTTTTCAAGGTTAACGTCGGCGGCACGAGCTAAGTTTCCGAGAATATTCGCGCATTCAGTGGAAAAAAAATTACTTTCCAGCGATTTCGTTGTGAGGGTTGCTACCCACGCCGCCGGACAAACGCTAAGTACTCATCAACTATTTTATTGCATCCCAATGAAAACATTAATTTACTATAAAATATTTAAATTTAATAAGCAGACTCAGCGTTTATTCATTTAATAAAAACTTTCAGGAATCTGACGAACAACGTTGAATAGCAACGTTTATTTTTTTTAGCACAACATTTTTCCACCTGATATAATATAATAGATAGCTTTTGCCCGCGGCGTTGCTCGCGTGGGAGTCGTGTAATGAAATTGTTTAGACTGTTCTTTTTCATACGTTCTAGCAAGGAATAAATTGTGTTAAAAACTTTATGGTTAACTAGCTATGCCCGCGAATTCGTTCGCGTGGAAGTCGGTAAACAATAATGTGTCTCTTTACTTATTCTTTGTTATTCTAAAATAAAGCCTAAGTAGCCTTAGGTTTACCTTATAACAGCTATCTGCCAGTGAAAGTCTCGTCAAAATCGATCCAGCCGTTTTGGAGATTATTCAGAACAAACAGACAGACAAAAAAATTATAAAATTGCTTTTTTGTTATTATTTTATATACTACCACATGAATTTAGTAAAAAGCTGTTTTTGACATCATAAACAAATACTTCAATTTTATTTATCTGTATAGATTTTACTCGCACTTTATTAATTTGCCATTGCCAATTTTGAATTAAAATGACAGTTCGGAAGGATTTACATGTTGGATTCCCGCTATGTGGCAATTTGTTTGAAAATTCCTTAACATTATCACTCCTCGACCGTACATGATATAACGGGGGAAGCAACAGGCTAGCCCGTGAAATTTTAATTTTGTTACGTTTTGTGCAATTTGCAGATCAGGGTGTATGTGGAACAAAATATGATTCGCGACCGCCGTAACAAATATGTATTATCATCAACAAACCCTCTGAATTCAAATAACTTAGAGGGTTAATTATTATAATTCTGTAAATAGATATACTCGTACTTGTTACGGTTTTTTTCGCGGACTACCCTGGCGCTTCTCCCTAAAGGCCTCCCCTCATGCACGAGGTCGTGGGTTTTTCAAATTATGGCAATTACCAATGAGACTTTTCAGTTCATATGCACATTTTGAGTTTATCTTGAGCGGTACTGACATCGGTGAAGGAAAACATTTTGAGGAAATCACACTATCACACTAATATTATAAAGGCGAAAGTTTGTGAGTGCGTGTGCGTGTTTATATGTTTGTTACTTCTTGTCGCTCAAATCGCTAAACCGATTTGGATGAAATTTGGTATAGAAATAGTTTGAGTCCCGGGAAAGGATATAGGCTACTTTTTATCCCGATATTCTCATGGGATCGAAACTTATGCGGGTGAAACCGCGGGGCGCAGCTAGTTTAATATAAGTCTGAAATTGCCAACCTGTCTTGAGCAAGCGTGGAGATCCACTGCTCGTGCCTTCTCTGTATAAGAAGAGGTCTTTGGTCTGCAATGGGACGATAATAGACTGGTATTATTGTACCATCGTAATAGCTGAAGCCCACGATAATCGATTCTGCGCCGTTAACATTCAATAGTTACGCGCATTTTTACGAAACCCTCGGTACTAAGTGGAATTGTGTTTCAGTTCTGTCGACATTCTAAATTATGGCATTTCATAACATGCCATTGTTATTTTCATTGCCATTTTATATTATGTAGTATTTCAGTCGACCCAAACTCTGTACCTAATTTAATACAGGGACATAAATAAATGTTTAATTAAGTTTTGCTTTTCCTAATTTGATGATCATTATGAGGTTTTTTATACAAATATGTGAACTCAGTACCGGACAAAGTTGTCAGCTTAAAAAATATTGTATTTTAATCAAATTAAGGTCCTAAAAAACAGGGTCGATGGTTTAAGTCTCCCGCAGACACGACAACTACGACGCGACAGCGCGACCCGACTCTAGTAGAACAATTTCTATGAAAACTTAATGGAAATTGTTCTGCTGGTCGCGTTGCACCGTCGCATCGGGCCTTTCTGCGGAAGCCTTAAAGCATCGAGCCTGTACTTACAAACCATGTCAAAAATTGTTGCCAAATTGTTCTGTAACAAGACCGTATGTTTTTATTCTATTATTGTTAGGTACTAACTATACATATTCATTGAAATTCCAAATGACCTAAATTTTTAAATATTCAAATATGTATAAAAACATTTCAAACTATACAAAATAGTTGGCCGCCGGTGTCTTGCTTCGTTCGTATGTGATTAGCTATCTATTTTTCAACCTTTTTCTGGCATCCGATTTCGCAGAAAATTGGTATACCTATGTAACTTCAAACTCAAAGCATTTATTTCAATTAAACCAAGTACATGCACTTTTGAATTGTCAAAATTAAATAGTCGGTCAGTTAGTCAGAAAGTTGCAGCTAGTTCGGCGATAATGCAATAATATGGTAAGTAATATAAATGACAATCGTAACATGTTAAAGGTTTGTTCTTAAATTTTATCTTTAAAAACAATATAAAATCCATCGAACTCCTAATGCGCGATTTCGCCCTTTGCCTTCGGACCTTAGCACACCTCCACTGCGAAAATAAGGACGGGAAACTGCTTGACTAATTGCGCTAAGAACACGCGCACATGCACACACCGCACAATGCCGCAATTCGAGTAGCGAACCATCATGAAAGTCAGTTGAATTGTAGCAACCGGAGCAAAATTGAAGTTTCGATTTATAAACTTGTCGACTACCATAGATACGTACGAAATAACCGTGGCACCGCAACAAAATAGTAAGTTGAGAGTGGAGGTGTAACCGGATTCCAAACAGGTCAGCGAAATCTCGCGGGAAAGAGTTAGAATCACTATACATTTGAGCGTTAGGACAGGCAGTTTCGCTTCTGTTTTACTTGTCGTAAAACGGACAAGTCATGGCAGAACTACTATGACGGACTCGCTGCTATGGTTTTGCGGCGAAGATGTATTTACCCGCTTTAAGCAAAGGGAAAGAGCGAAATTTTTGAACTTACCACCTAAGTAAACATTGTGGAATGCAAATAAAGTATTGAGTATTGAAATCGTGCATTACTCCAACGCAATGCAAATTTACGCACCTTCATATTCCCGCAACTCGATGCAACATAATAGGTAAATATGTTGACTTTTACCCGGTTTAACTTCCGGTTGGTTTGCTGACCGTACGTTCTGAAGACCGTTCCGTAGATTCTGAGACTTTGTTAAAACAAACAAACCCTGTGTCATCGTCTGTTACACGAAGAAAACAAACTCCGGTAGTAATTATTTTGCCCGCGTGCACATTGTGACTGTGTCTCCGACCATTCATCCGCGGACGTTTACGTTTGTTAAGAAAATAAAGGTTTGCGAAGAAAAAGATTTATAAGATTATGATTACAATACTTACTCAATGTTAACATTGAGCCTAGTAAGCTGATTACAACTGTTTGTACGACATCAGTATATTTTTGTCAAACCTTTTATCCTGTCCCGAATGTTTCAATTTTTTGGGTACGCTCGGGTTGGGCTACTGCCACACCTGTTTGACGACAGGTTAAGTAGACAGTGATACGCGCGTATTGTAGTTGAAGAAAACTGTTGGAACACACAGGATTTACCAAGAAGTTCTACTAGGCGGTACAGCGCTACGCATACTTAATGAAGATGAGAGTGTGTCGTTGAAAGATAATTCTACAGGTAGCTACGGTTAGACCTGCGCCGTTCGCAAGACAACACTTAATAATTCTATTTAATTTTATGTGGAGGCAATTTCAGATTCCAACTGGAATGTTGGCGTACAATTTTACCGATTAAGAGGATTAAATGTCAATCATTTATTATACTTACTAATATATTATAACTGTACAGAAAGGGTTGTTTTTCTTTGAAGTGGTTGTGTAAGCTTTTTAATTATTACCTATACCTATTTATTATAGTGAATATTTCATATTTATTTATTTTTTCTTAATCCTTAAAACAACAAATTCTAAGGTTTAATCATAGATTTTAACGATTCTTGGCCGTATATTTTTTGAAAAATCTTTGAGGTTGCGTATATTTGGGGGAAAAAAGGTAGCCACGTCGTGGGCGAGGTGTGGCGCGGGGGTGGCGGCGGCAGCGGCGGCGCTCAGCCCGCTCACTGTCGCACAGAACGGCTTTGTGGCAACACACCCCAAGTCGTCCTCCGACTTCGCGAACAGGCGCGCTCGTCGCGCCATGTAGTTATACCCAACAGTTGAAAAACAAGCTTCAAACTGTTCTCAACTATCACCAAAGTTGTTAAAAAATACTCCGGCGTCGGAACTGACTCCCAGGAGCCGCAAAGTTCTGGTAAGTACTTTACGATTTTTGGATCTCCGCGCGCCATTTTATTTTAGGACCGCCGTCACCTTACGCTGCATGGTTCCTCGCGCCCTAAACGGCCCATTCACACCTCGCGGACGCGCGATCTTTTCGGGCTACAGGTAAGTATCGAGTTAAGTTCAGTTGAAAAGAGTGTCCGTGGAGTTTCTTGCCCGTTCTTCTCCATAGGTACCTACTACGCTCTGAAATGGGCAACTAACTTCATCTTTCTGACTAACTGACCCCTTAACAATTCAAAAGTGCCTGTAATTGGTTTATTTGAAGTAAATGCTTTGAGTTTGAGTTGTTATAGTTTCAGCAGGACGCAATGGGACTACTTGGAAAAGGTTGGTTTATTTAAGCATAGATAAAGAAATAAATTTAGGAAAGGGTTTTTTAAACGGCTTATTACTTCAAAATATTTTACGTGAAATTATTTTAAACGTGTTTTAATATTTGTCAGGCGTGCTGACGTGAAAATTTTATTAAATTACAATTTTAAACAAGACTATGTTACTAAATTAAATCGGGGACCCGCAACGACTGCGACGTACGTTAAAATAATTTTATTGATTTATGGGCTAACTCATTTACTTAAAATTTCAGTTTTATATTTTTTATATTTCACGTATAATATTGTTCAGTACGTTTTCCATTATATTTTTCACCTTTGTACTTTGGACATAATTATATGGCTCGAATATTTTATTACTTTAGCAGACTCGCTGCAAAATTTCGGCTCACAAAAAGCAACTGCCACAAAAATGTTTAAGTCTAGTTTCACACCAGTTAAATTATAGTGTTTCAGTGATATATTATCTTTATAATATGGATTTTATATAATTAGCGAATGGTTATCTTCACTTTATTTTTTATATGGGTACCAACATGTGTCTTGTGATAAATACCAATAAACCGTTGCGTGAAAGAAATCGCGGTGTGCGATAAAGACGCGCAATACAAATGATTTACTTTACAGCATATTTATAGAGAAAGATAAAATAAAATTAAATACCTACATCTCAAAATATTATCACATTTAAAGCGATAACAATATTTTCCGTATATTCTGTTTCATTAAAGGTAGAGTCTTAGACTAAAATCGATTTGAGTAAACGATACAACCACTACTTTGGCGGGTCGTAAAATTGAGGTACCTTTACAAGACGGTCCCGAAAATTGCTCTTTAAAGTACGCACACATGAAAACTGTTCTAGTTATTTAGTTTTTTTTTTATTCTCTGGTACCTGGTCTAGTTGAGTCTAAGTATCAAGTAGATACTTGGTCGTAACTAATCTGGATTTATAGTCGGCTCAGCGGTGCACATAGACGCTTTACGAGAGCAGACAGGTCAAAGGATCGATTTCTGAGGGCGTTCGGGGCTCCATGCTACCCTCGTTACCGCTCCTTTGAATGACCATTTTAATTTTTTTTAAGAACTCGGATCATATTTTCATTTAGCTATTCTTGTCAAGCTTCTTTTCAAATAGATTATGTAGACGTCTTCAATATCTTCGCGATGATTTTATTTTTGAATAAAAATTTCGGTAAGGCTCTTGGAAAAAGTAATAATTATGTACTCGTAGATACTTAAATCCAATTTTTAAAAACACATAAATAGTAAATGCGCTTTAAAAGTGTTTTCAAGAGATTTGAAAATCTAAATACATAATAACAACAACTTAAATTGAATCGTATTGAGATAGAGTTAGAATTTCTTTAGAATTTCGTCGTTAATCCAAAGATAGAATAAAACAGATTCGGAAAAAAAACGAATACCCATCTAATAGAAAAGATAAAATTAAAATTAAAAGATAGATAGTACCTATTAAAAATACGTACGTGTTTCAGAAGCAACTGAGAACCTACTCATGACAGATTCTTTGAAATTTTATACGCTTTGAATATTATCATCTCTCAATATATTCTAATGGGGTCTTCTACTCAAGTTAATAAAATCGAATTAAAATTAAATCAATTATAGCAAAAAACATTGTTACATTCGCCTGCTGATCATTAGAAACAATATTAGATTTTTAGGTTGTGTTATCAAAGACGCAACAGGGGGTCGGGATTTTGCACAATCAATGACCGTAATAGGGTCGCTCCCAATCTTATGGGACATAATACCGACAGGGATGGAAATACTCGTAATATAGGCGGCATTCAACAAGTTCCAAGAATTTTGAGGACATAGTAGATAGGTAATAGATTTATTTAGCTATGATCTCTTGCTGACTTGAATAATTGCACATAAGCTTTCAACAAGCTATCAGAATACCAGCGCTGTGGTATTTGATTTTCAAATATCGCAGCATTATGCTGAGATAGGAGTCTTTTTGGCCTTTCACAGATTTTCTTTTATTTTGTAGATTTTAATGTAACTTTTTTAGTTTAAACTGGTTCTATTTGTATTTCCTTTTTTTGGCCCAAATTAAATATTTTTCATTCTTTCAAGCGATACACACTGTTGTTATTTCAATAAATTACTTTTATCGACAACCTGTTGTAAATTTTAAAATAAAGAACGTAGAAACGTATTTTTATTCCGTAAAAGCTGCGGAAATAAATACAAAAAGTTTTCAGTGATTAATTGCATGATTGTTATTTTCGGTCAGAGGCGCTTCTAAAGTAGAAATTTGCAAGTCGATTTTCAATCATTATAATGGGATGCGGAAGGTTAAGTCTGACGACGAAGTTGATGAATATTTACAAATCTTGAACTATGTATAGTCTAAATATAAATACAGTTTATGAAAATCAATTTGAATTGTTCACAATTATGTTTTGTACAAAATCATAGTACCTACGTAAATGAAGGTTTTTTTTGGTAACTTCGGTCGGTTTACTTTTGTTGTTTACTGTACTTTCCGGATTGACGTATCTGTTGCATCCGTCGAGTTTCAGCTCATTTATTTTGTTTTGTTGTGGCGTAAATTGGTTTATAGTTGGGATCTGGGTATGATGTTTGAGCTCAACGGGGCTAGCAGGGAACTCTACGATGAGGTGTTGTAAACCCTTCATGTTTGGGCTCGTTGGATTCGTCTCGATGAGTTCTTTGGTACTAGGTAGTATCTAACCCCCTTATTCATAAAACTTATCAAACCTATTTTAGTTAAAATGGGGTTTGTCTCTTTCTTACACACAGAAATGACAACGTGACAGATAAAGACAAACGTTCTATAAACCTATTTTAGCTAAAATAGAGATAAAATAGGATTATGAATAACACCCTAAGTCTTTACAGGTACTACGCATGCTTAGGTGTTAATGGTTACAGTTTTATCCTCGTACTAAATAATCGTTGGGCTAAGGGTCGAGGCTAAATACGCCAGCTGAATGCGTTAGCCTTACGTGTTATTCTTCAAGGTTAAGCATCGCTTGCCGAGGTCAGTCCGTGGATGGGTGACCGACCATCCAATACGTACCGTAAACCTCCGAGCCTCGGAAAGCACGCTAAGCAGTTGCTCCCGGCTATCATTTGTAGATCTTTCAGTGCAGTCGTTACATTTAGGCAGAAGTCCAAAAGTCCTGTCTCACCAAGGGATATAACCAGTAACTGGGTTGTGGAGGTCAGATAGGCAGTAATTCCATTTACAATACTGGTATTAGCTGCAAATCGTTGGACTGGAAAACGGCCTTAATATAGTCGTGAAAAGCTTAATAAGCTTTTCACGACTATATTAAGGCCGTTTTCCGATCTGCTTAAGCAGAAGAGTTTTATTCTCGTATTTAATTCGAGCTTATCCGACTTGTTTTGAATCCAAGAAAGCTTTTAGTCATGAGTTTATTTAGCTGTAAAGTCACGACTTGAACGTGAATGAATAGATTTGTAAGGACGTTGTAGGTAATACCTGTTACATAAATATTTTTTACTTGGTTTTTGTAAACTAACTCACGAATTGCGTAACACTAAACACACTATCTCAATCTGAATAATTTTCAAGGATATTGCTAATCCATTGCTGCATATGTTCGAAAAGTTTTTCTGCTCAACAACGTATTAACGCAATGAATTATGTAAAAATGAAAGCTATTGCTACAGATACTTAGTCTAATTTTGATATTTTGATGACTAAGTACTTTGATACTAATATGAAGATGAATGGTGCCGTACCTAAAGTTATAAAAAACTGCTTTGTCACAGGAAATAATATTCTAAAACATTACTATTTATTACAACGAAATTCTACGATTGGCTCCAAAAGTCAACCTTGTTGACAAAAATAAGATAGGTATTTGGAATTTTCAGAGTCACATTAGGTATCATGACAGCATTATCAATTCGTAGTAAGTCAAAAAACAAAGTCACTTTTCGTGTCTGTGTGACCGCGTTGTTCATCTAAACTGCGCAACGGATTTTGATGCGGTTTTCACTATAATTGAGGAAATGTATTCTAGAAGGTTTATGTGTATAATACATTAATATTAAACCAACTGATAATAAGATACCTCGATCGTTTGTCAGATTGTAAAACCGTGGGAAGCAGGGGCGGTTTTGTAGCACAATGCAAAACTTAAAGCAACAAAACACTCGTAAGAATCACAAAAGAACTTGTTTTTGCTGGCACCTGCTTTAATGTTTTTATTGCAATAGAACTGATGTCCTTTCCTGCTTATCTTTCTTTTTCATACCTCAAGCCTCGCGTACCACATTCTACCGCCTCATAACTGTGATCATTACTAGTCCAAAATTAAGTCATTATATTATCAGCACCTAATAATGTTATCTAAGATATGTAACAATCAGGGAGTCTTAAGAAGAAAACACCAACAGATTGTCAACCAATTAGGTACCTTCTTGCTTGTATCATGATAGAAATGTTGTTACCTGTGTTCTCCTTTATACCTACTTGTAATATCATAATAGTGTCATTATAATAGCTTAAGGATATTGAGTCTTGAAAGAAAAGACAGCTGCGTCACTTTGAAAGGCTGCGGATTATTCGTTAAACATAAGCTTGAAGTTATAAAAGTTAACATTAAAGTACATCAGGAATACGGGGTCCGCATTAAAAAGTTGAAAGCTGTTCTGTGTGTGTGTTGAATCGAATTTTTGAATATGAAACCGCAATTAAAAGATTCACACTTTTAAAACCAGGATCCCACCACGCATTTCATAACAATCACATAAAATATAGTTAAGGCGCTACCTCGAAAATCTAAAATCCTCCTCCCTATTCCACATACTCAACAAGTTACACGACATTGAAAAACAACAATTTTTCAATATATCACCTTAAGTATCAATATTTATTTCAATTCATTGATTGACCTTCAAATATTTGGCACGTGTTAAAATACAGCATTCATAAATAAAATAGGTAAGTAGCAAAATTCAACACCAACAATTATGTGCAGCTTCGTACATTATTTCCAGTGATTTAAATTTTTTGTTCCGTGTGGGTTCAATAACAAATTTCCCCAGAGAATATTTTATTACAAATGGAATAAATAACGCATGCAATTTACTTTTTCCTTGGCAAAGCATTAAATTTTATCGTCGCAGTAAATTCTCGAATCGCTTGATGCGTCGCCCTTGCACGAGAAAATATACTTAATTTCAAGTTTGCCACTATTTACTTGTATTAATATTCAATACATCCTACTTCAGATTTATCATATGAATACCCTCACGATTTTCAAAAGTGCAATGTGATCGTTCTCTAAACGGTCATACCAACTTTATCAATTCAGTCTGCCGCTGTCGGCTGGCAGCGACGAACGTCTGATGCAGGGGTATGCAGGTTTTTTTTTGTTCCAGCCAAACACGACAGGCAATAACTTATTTTGGCCACTAGATTTATTCATATCCCCGATAATTGACTAATAGAGAAGTATGGAAGAAAAAGGCATGTTGCCCCGACCCCACAAAATTGAGATAAGGACAGGAGAATGATGATGAAGTAAGAATAAGCCTTCACATTTTATTACTCTTTTTAATGGTAAAGTGAGAGTGAAAAGGTAAAAACCTATTGCTCTTCTGTCTTGCTACGGATGCTAATTCAGAACGGTGCGATGCAGCTTAGTTTCCACCCACGGCTAAGCTTGTACACCACCATGTGCCAGTACGAGACTGGCTGAGAGCGCGGTGACTTGGGCGCATGCGGGCGCGGTGGCGGGCGCAGTAGCGTGCGCGATTAGGTGGCCTTACTGCATATTCGCAATGCACTGTGGATGTAGCTTCCACAAGAAACGGTACGGTACGGGGAGGTGCTGTGAATCAGTGCGAATAAGTCATTTTTAACCGGCGACTATTAACAACATTATTCAATCTGATTTGAAAAATATATTATTTTATTTGATATAAGTATGTCTAGATATATTATTATGATAATATTTTCAATAGTATTATAATTTCTGCATAGGGTTGTAACTTTTAAATCCACCTGATGCGGCGACTCACGTTTATTTTACCTATTTAGTAGAGAAAAACTACTTATTTTAGAGAAAGCAAGAACCGGTCAGTATAATATCACCACACCCCGGACACTCCATACAACCCTCGCAAAATAATTACCTACTACTACTACTACATTAAAAATGACGTTTGTATACGTATGAATGTGTGCGTGAGGTACTTGTGTTTGCGAGCGCTCTTGTTAAAGAACTGCGACGAATACGTCGAAGTGCGGGGTGAGGTGCGGTAACTGATGTTAGTGCGGGGAAGGGAGTGGCCTTTCTGTACGTAGTACTTTAAGTATTCTGTGATATCACTACAAAACTATAGACGGACGGTCGCTAGGGGTCGCTTATACTCGTAACGCTAGGCGAGTCAGTTCATTGTGTACTCAAACGGCAGTTTCAAATGTTTGATATTTCGCACGCGCCTTAGCACCCGCGCAAGCTCCTCAGCTTAGACGAGGTTAGGGTAGCATTCAGTTGTTTTATTTTGAGAACAGGCGTACATTCAACCTCAAAAAGATGTATAGAGCGACTAGAATCAATTTACCTGTCTACAAACTTTGTTCCATAATATTGTATCAACCACATGACATTGGGTACTTAATTCTAACTACATATGAATACAATATACAAGTTATAGACTATCAAATGAATTCTTGTCGATGTATCATCTTTTTGAGGCTGACTGCAACTCGGCACGCGAGTTTACTTCATGCTACTTAACTTATGTATTCACTAGCTGCCCGGCGCGACTTCGTTCGCGTGGTGTCCTACCTTACTCCTACCCTAATCCTACCCCGACCCTTCTCCTACCTTACTTGTACACTACCCCTTCCCGACTCCTACCCTACTACTACCGTACCCCTACCCTACTCTTACCCTACCCCTACTCCTACCCTACCCCAACCCTAATCCTACCCTACTCTTACCGTACCCCTTCCCTACTCCTACCCTACCCCGACCTTACTCCTACCCTACTCCTACCCTACTTCTACCCTACCCCTACCCTACACGAACAATAGTAGTAGTTAAAATAAAATAAAAAATAGTTTACGTCCTATTCTTGGACCTACTGAATATACACACAAAATTTCATAAGAATCGGTCAAGCCGTTTAAGAGGAGTTTTGTTACAAACACTGTGGACACGAGAATTTTATCGCTGCGCTACGTCGTCGTATTCTGTGGCCGCGTGGAGCAACACGCACCGGCGGCGCGGCGTATCGTCGGCATTTTTTTTTCTACTGACATTTTTAATTTCGTAATATCTTTTGAATGGAATGTCCGATTTCAATAATTCAAAAAGTAATCAACAGGTATTGAAACAGTCTTGAATACAAAATAATTTATTTGGATAAGAATAAATACAAAGGTATAGATAACATGGTCTGATTTTGATCGGCATTTGGTTTTAGTAGGAATTTCTAAGGACCCTAACTTTTTTTAGTAATAAATATAGCCTATGTTACTCAGTGATAATGTAGCTTTCTAACGGTAAAATAATTTTTGAAATCGGTCCAGTAGTTTTTACGTTTATTCGTAACATACAAAAATACAAATCTTTCCTCTTTATAATATTAGTGTAGATGTAGATTAGTGTAGATAACATGCAATGGGTGAATGTGCAGCCAGTTTTCAATACCCTGTTGAAAAAAACAAGTGTTCTCGGAGAAAGGGGTTAAATTAGATAGGTACATCGAAACGTCTCATCAATATTTGTAAAATATAGCAGATTGAACCATCCATGTAATAATTACGGTGCGGTGATGTCGTTCTGGTGAACTGGTACAAAATATTAAGGGTATTCCGTTTTCCATCAAACGTTGGCTGCCATTTGAATAATTAAATCGCATATGAAGGGCAGCCGGTATTGCTAGTAGCCCGTATTATCGGTGATGAATTGAATAACTATACGTAGAACACGTTGCAGCTTTATGAAAACTGGTTTTAGGTACGTGACTTTGCACAATAACACGAATCGTCGAAGAGAAGAGATGTCATTAATAAGTAATTTAACTCGTTTACTTATTCATCAACATTGAAACCAACGAACCTACATAAAGAAATTGTTCATTTCAATGCAAATCTTAAAGTTACCTGCGAATGGTTTTACCTCCGAAAATGTAATACCTCCTGTGGGTTCAGGCGGTATTATCAAGTTACTCGAACGAAGAGAAATAGCCATCTGTTATTCGAAAATGAATAACATTTAGAACAATGGAATGTGTGGGTGGGTACCTGAGAACCTGTCCAATTGTTTCCTACTCAATAAGTTTAAACACACCTACGTGTTCAGGGAACGAAATCCAATATCCTATCGAACCTCTTTTACGTCCTTGATTCGCATTTCAAGACACATGCATTGTTCTAACTGAATCGGATATTTTGATGAAAACCAAACGCTGGTAGTGAAAATTTCGTAACGGCCTAATGGTTAAGGCGTCGCCTCTCATACAACTGGGGAGACTGTGGGTTCAAATCCACGCAAGTATCAGTGTAACTTTTCCAATTTTTACGTACCTACTTTCTAAGTTTACCTTGGACATCACTGACGTCGGTGAAGGAAATTTTCGTACGGAAAACTGGACTTATAATAACAAAAATCTAAAATAGCAATAGCCAATCCGCTTTGAGCAAGCGTCGTGACTGGTGATCAATACTCATGTCTTCTCTGTAGGAGACAAACACTGTGTGATGCCCTGCAGTGGGTCATGATAGGCTGGTATTGTGAGGCTGTGATATAAAAAGGGGCTAAGTTCGGTACAAGGTAATCAGCTTCATCAATAAAAAAAATGAGATTTAGAAAGGTGTCAAGTTCAATGAAGGTGAAAATGAGTTTATTGCAAACATGCCAGTAGCAAGTGCACTTGCTACTGGCATGTTTTCTATAAAATTCCTTGATTGTAACTGTTGAGATGTTAGCCTTGAATAGGTAGGTACTTGCGAAGATATTTTCGTGAGTTGACTGTTTCAAAAATGAATGCGGTATCAAATGTAAGTTATTTATTTAATTCAGATCCTTAATTCCTTAACAATATAGAAATAAATTTAATGTGTACTATCTGTGCCCGCCACTACCAATTACAGGCACTTTTGAATTGTCAAGGGGTCAGTCAGTCAGAATGATGAAGCTAGTTGCCCATTCCAAAGCGTATAGTAGGTACTTATGGAGAAGAACGGGCAAGAAACTCCACGGACACTCTTTTACTTTCAATCTGTTGTAAGTACCATATATACATTAATGTGCATTTATTATAAAGCTATTATTTATTTTGCCATTACAAACAGACACTTCAATTTTATTTATTTGTATGTATGTAGGTATAGATTACTGCAGCTATTTAGAAGTGGCTAGTAAAAATTCTAAGTACCGAGTTATTCTCATGCCAGAAAAACGTTCATACTTTTCTACTGTATAAAGTAATCAGAAGTGCTAGAGCAGGCTGGGTTAAGCGACCACTTGTAGAGCCTCTTGCGCGGGGTCTCGTTGAGCCTTTATTATGACACGACACTTTAAGCTTGTGTACCTAATAAAGATCTTACATCGTGATTAAAATAAAAATACATAGGTTTCGCAAAAAGGGTTAATATACTTTTGCTGCTTTTGGAGTTTATAATCTGGCTGGAGGTACAGTCTCTGTTAATAGATGTTAAATTTATATTTTATTTTATTTCCTTTTTTGTTTTATTAAGAACCTTCTCCTGCGTGCACACGAAAACTTACCAAAGTTTAATCACAATTTGTTGTACAAGTTCTGGCGAGACTAGGGAACGGTAATTGATTTTTGTACATAAGAAGACTAAGTATACTTCGAACTATTTACACTAGGTACAAAATAAATAACTACTACTAACTTCAACATTAATTTGACTTTATTAGATTCATTTGCTTGTCATAGATTTGTGAAGTGTGTAAAAAGCAATTTAGGTGAAACAAGAATTTTCAATAAGGTCTATTTTTCCTGTTTTGATTTCATATCTCACGGCAGGTAATACCTCTGTCAAGAAAATTCTTCCAGGTTTCAACAGAAATAGTGTCTTTGTGCGTTTATTTACCCACTTAAAGTTCCAATAATAAATATATACTTGTCGAAGACCAAATTCTGAAACTTACTGCGGTCCCAGTCGATATTTTAAATTACAACGAAGAATATTCTAGAATATTATCCTTTCGAGTATCTTACAGCGGCTGCTATAAACTCTGGCCTATAAATATAATTTCAATATGAAGATGTAAGAGTTAGGGTCAGGCAGGTGGTCCCGACGGATATTCCATTGGCTCGCATAACATCAGAGCAATTCATGTATTTATGAACGTTCGCATTTTAATCTCTAGTCTCAATCTGTCAAAAATAACTCTAATTTCCCTACATTTTTGACAAGTTTTTCACTTTGATTGTCGCTGAGATGAGATTGCGGTTAGATATTTTACGTTTTCAATTACGGGAATTTGAAGTTATAATGTCTTGAAGTTTTGTCGTAGCTTTTTTGCATATTAGTCCAAGAGCAAACGAAGCGAGCTTCAGAACTTGAGACCCCCCAACATGGATAGGTCAGGTTCGAAGATTAAGTTCCCTAAAAACCCGGAGACAGAAAGTATGCGAATATGAATTATGACTTTTAATTTCAGCGACCCAATATGGGTCCCGACGATATACCTACTTTAATAATGTGGGTTTATCACAATGTGCGATTGAAACTTTAATAATGGCATAGATGGGTTCGCACAGGGTCTGCGAAGGCCGATACTGAGGGGTCGATATTAATCCATCAACGTTAAGATAAATATAAAATACATTGGTCCCATGACTCCTCCTTTTTTCGCATCGGCACAAATTATGCAAGAATCTGTAGCTTATACACGTTTTTTTTAAATAATACCACGCTCGTTATCTCCCCGCCCAGGAGGAGGAGGAGAAGGAGGAGGTGTCCTCTACCCATAGTACACCCACATTTAAACAGTTATGTTTAAGTCCCATGTGTTAGGGGGCGAGACTATTGGATTTACGTATAAATGGCAAACCATCAAAGGGCAATAAGCCAGTCTTCAGCCTGCTTCTGAAAAATTCCTGATGGGAAACCCAATAACACTTTGCCCCACCTGTGGATCGAACCCATGTTCAGCCTTATCACGTAGAAAAACTTTAGTAAATAAGACCTTTAATTGCTCTAAGTACCTACCAGCAAATCGATTAATTTTAGACCATTAAGATAATGAATAAGTTCTTACCACAGACTTGCGGTGTTTACGGAGTTTCTTTTGTGTTCCAAGATTTAATTGAATCTCCAATTTTAATTATTATTCTAATAATTATTACGAAAATAAGGCAAGGTCGAAGAAGGGTTGCTTTGTTCTTAACTTAATTACTAAGTTTTATTTGTATAACCTCTTACTCAATACTTAATTCTTTATTGCATTCCATATGTATTTCATAGATTGTTATTCTTGTTCTTGTTATTCTTCAGACGATTTATTTAACCGGTCAAGCGGCGCGGTTCGCCGATCGGCGACGAGACAATAGAAAATCAATTGTGTCTCATTAGCGGAGCATGACAGATTAATTTATTTAACAGTGCACTGCACTTCAATTTTAATTCAATTATATGTAGTTATTGCAAGGAATACTAATATGTCAAATGTTATTAGCATAAGTGCGGTGTATAGTAAATTACGCTGTGAGAAACTACAAAGTAATTATACAGTTATATTTAATTTTACAACAGTTACTTTCGTAATGGCTGTGAACCCCAGTATGAGTGATTAAATAAGAGAGCTTTTTTTACAGGAAATGTCCATGTTTGAAAGTTTTTCTAAAGCTAGGAAGGTTTTTGAATGAACTTTATGTCAGAAATATCATCTATCCTATATTTCCTTGTCCCAACATATTTGGTGTCGTTGCAACATGTCTTTTTCAGAAGCAGAATGTTTAATAAATATCCAACCTAAAGGCATAATATCAGCGCATAGTGTTTGGAAATTTCAGTTTGCAATCCCAATATTACCTACCACAATATAGTGGATAGAGAGAAATAAAAATAGGTTTTACTGTCACAGAAATACGTGCATACAAAAATATAAGTAACTCGAATAATAAACAATAATAAAAACAAAATAGATCTATAATGACGAGCTCAAAACAGAAATAGTCGACAGCTGCAAGTCATGACTGTGACAAGAAGGCTTCCACTCAGCATAATGCTGTACTATGGGGGACCAATAGCACAGCGCTGATTTTCACCCAAAAAGGACATACGGAAACCAAGTAAGGTTGATTGGTTACATAGTACAAAATAAAATAAAATAAACAGTACCTACTTAAAATATATACTTAGCAACATAAACATTTTTCGTTGTCTAATTTATACCACAGCTGGTATAACTACTATCAATGTGTGGCTTTAAAAAATAAAATAACATCGGCACTCAACTAAACGAAAAGCGACGCTCCAGCGACCAGGTCAATGAGCGGGCAACAGGTAAAAAAGTTAAATGTAGCGTTACAAAGAACGCGCCACGCCACGCTGTGCTTAAGCACTTAATGTTTTTGTTATTGATCCCTCTGCTAGTGCTATGTGTTGTTAAACTATCGTTATAAAGGTTTTTATTTTATTTTCAAATGGCTGACCCGGCGAACTTCGTACCGCCTCAGAAACAAAAAGAACGAATGTATGAGAAAATGAGTTTACTTTATTTTGTTTTTTCTTAAATTTTTTCCATGTCTTAATAGTTATTCTGCTATTCGGAGCGGGGACAAATCCAACAAATCAAAGATCATCAAAATCGGTCTAGCCGTTTTTGAGTTATAAAGGGTGTAACTAACCTGACTTTGTTTTATTTATATAGACTAGCTGCGCCCCGCGGTTTCACCCGCGTAAATGTCGATCCCGTGAGAATATCGGTATAAAAGTAGGCTATATAGTAATCCAGGGTGTCAGCTACATCTATACAAAATTTTATCAAAATTGTTCCAGCCGTTTGAGCGTGAAGGAGTAACAAACATATAAACACACACACACACACACACAAACTTTCACCTTTATAATATTAGCGTGATTAGTGTGATATAGATGACAACATTGTGTAACCACCATAAGTTACATCGCATAACGCCTACAGACACAATATAAATACAAATATTCTGCTAAAGCAAAGTACAACAGGAAGCTCAAATCTCATAATTATTATTATTTTATTAATTTAAAATTATATTGAACAATCAGGCCGTCCCCAGAGGACGGAGTAGGTATACCAATGAGTTCATTTTCATTATCTCCCTCGACCAAGGGTTAAACAAATCATTTTGCCCGTTTTGTTTTGTTCAAACAAACACTAAGTAATGAAAACGGTTCAAAAGAGGATCCCCACGGTAAACAGTCACTCGGCACTGTGTCTATGTGCTTTCACTTTATGCTTGTGTCTGGCATACCACCGACGAAAATCGGGTCAAATTGGTCGGTTATGCTTGCTATGTTTGATACATTGACCGTTTTTTGCACCTTATTTATTTATTTAAAATTTCGTAAATAACACCTTAACAGCTATAACGCCAATGCAATGTTACTACTACAAAGATACACATACATCTAACTTACTAATAAATACAATTTCAAATACGATAAAAAATACAAATAGAATACAATTAAAAATACAATCAAGAACACAATTTAAAATAAAATTAATAATAAAATTTAAAATACTATCACACTAATATTATAAAGGCGAAAGTTTGTGAGTGTGTGTGTGTATGTTTATATGTTTGTTACCTCTTCACGCTCAAACGGCTGGACCAATTTTGATAAAAAAAATGTATGGAGGTAGCTGACACCCTGGATTAACATATAGGCTACTTTTTATCCCGATATTCCCACGGGATCTACAGTTACGCGGGTGAAATCGCGGGGCACAGCTAGTGTTGAAATAATGTGTGTTCACCGAGTTTAATCGAATTTAATATAATCTAAAAGTTTACTCATCGAACGGAATCGGAATAGGTACTCATCGGACCAAACAAGCAAATGCAGTCTATTCTTACTTTACCAAACCCTTTTTGCAAACAGAAATAGAGCATTCTTTTGTTGATCTCATAGTGGAATGTCAAGAATTTCAAGAAAATAATGCTATAAGTAGCTCTTGTTTTGGTTCTATTTCTGTTGGGTTTAAACTCACCACTCTTCATTTTTGAACTGAAATAACGTTTTTAAAGCTTCTTGTAATGAGATACATTAATTAAAGTTTCAAATACACGTTCTACATGTTGGAATAAACATAATTTATTTGAATTAAAAAAGACGGGTTCCATTCCGGGAGTGCCGGCAGAAGTGAAAACTTGAATATTGAAATAAATAAACTATTAATTGAATTAATATTACTCATTTTCTTTAGCTATTTCTTCGTCACTTTTTTCATTAATAGATGCACTTTGTTCAATTTCCATATTTTAAACACTTTATATACACGAACTTTACGAATACACAGCAGTGTGGCCACTACATAGACGGTCGAGCCATCAGCTGTCACCATCCATGGATGCGCGTGGCACGCTGTAACAAAAACACACACCGCCCGCGCCGCCGCGCGCCGCCTATACGAAACAGCAGGCATACATTTTCGCCGCGCCGTAGAGAGGGGGATACTTCCTCTCCTACGCCGCGCCGGCGGCGCAAACTGCACAACTATATTTATAGACTAGAAATAAAAAATCCAAATCTCTTATTTAATATACATCACCAACAACAGTTGGTAATTTTTTTTAAGAAAACATAAATTAAAAAAAAAATATTTCTTCTTTCTTCTTACAAGAAAGTTCTTGTAAGAAGAAAGAAAAAATATTTTTTTTTTAATTTATGTCTAAAAAAAAAAATCTAAGTATTTCTTCTTACTAGATAAGTATCTAGTAAGAAGAAATAGATTTTTTTACCATTTAGTTAACTAACTTAGAAAAAAAAAATTAAGTAGTACCCCTACTATGAAATGAAAGTAAAAACAAATTTTATATTTCTTCTTTTTTCTTGAATGTGTTACCGTAATTAATAAATATCTATAACTTGTCTGTTTTTGTCAGACATTAACGCAAATATAAATGGCTTAACTTGTATTGATTCCGAAGAACTGCCCATATCCCCATGCATAGTAAATAGTTGGGTAAAAGGATCGGGGCAGCTGCTAAAGTTCCATCGACAAAAAATTCTGTCGCATTTTTAAGCTGTTCTTTATTTCCAAGAGAACAAAACACCAAAATACGCGTTTGATCGTCATGAAAATCAGCTAAAAGGAATTCGAGTAATTTGCAGAGAGAGCAGTTGAGCAGTGATTATAATTATGTTCGATTTTATAACAGGATGACCTACTGATCAACTAAGTTGAGCAAAAAATTGTTGAGCTATAGAGCATAAAATGGTCTAGTTGAGCAGTGGGGAAGAAGTGGTTATTGTAACTAGTACGTTTAGTAAATTACCTAAATAATTTGAACCCTGACATATATTTCAACTCAACACTACACGAACACGAAATAATATGGTATGATACAATATAGCGAAGCCTAAATTGGTTACTAATCAACCTTTGCTATCACTGGAGATACAATAGTGCTTGGTGTGTGCAAGCCTGCACTCAACGTGATCTGAATTTTAAGCACGCCACGCCACGTTCAAGGTCTAAGCCTTTATAAACTCAAATCATTCATTAAACGTAAGTTGTGCCATAAAGCCTTATATATCGTTAAAGATTATATTGAGGACAAAAAGGCTTGGGATTGAGCTGCGTCCATTTTTTGCATTTTGTTTTTTTTTTCTTTTGTTTTTTTTTTATATACACATTGACATTAATGAATTTTATATTATAAACAATGACATTTGCTTACTTTGTAAAGTATTATATTATTTTAATTATTGTGAATGTGAAGACAATGTGGGTCATTTTTATTTATTTTTTTTGAATTTTAGGGTTCCGTACCCAAAGGGTAAAAACGGGACCCTATTACTAAGACTCCACTGTCCGTCTGTCTGTCTGTTACCAAGCTGTATCTCATGAATCGTGATAGCTAGACAGTTAAAATTTTCACAGATGATGTATTTCTGTTGCCGCTATAACAACAAATACTAAAAACAGAATAAAATAAATATTTAAGGGGCATGCCCCCCATGCAACAAACGTTATTTGCTCGATATTAATAATGCGTGCGCGAGTCCGACTCACACTTGGCCGCTTTTTATTATTCTCTCTGTTCTGTTAGTTTTTGTCATGGTCTGGCAGTTTGAGTAATTTATGTGGCCTACCCAAATCTCCTTTCTTTGGTATTGTTCTTCAAATCGTTGAGCTCCTTAAGTTTTGAGTTGAGCTGCACGATTTCTGACAAGTGTGAGCACTGACTGGATAGGCCCTCTCAATCTGTGTGGTTTTTTCCTCAAAAGACCATCTCAGACATCGATTTACATGGTCTTCATATAAACTGACCAAGATTATGTCTGGACTTTAAAAGAGACTGGACCTCTGAGTCAGATAGGAAACGACGACCTCATCTAGTTTTAAAAAAATATGATTGACGTGTAATAGTGTTTGTGCAAATCTACTTACAAAAATAAAATCATTTATCATCATTTATTCATAGCCAGCGGCGACGAGACTTGCGGAGCGCTCACCTAACCAAAAGCGAACATCGCGCATGTACGCGATCGTCGTGGTCTTTTATTTGAATACTAGCTTCTGCCCGCGGCTACACCCGCATGGATTTCAGAAATTATCTCACGGGAACGTGTTACTGGGACAAAAAGTAGCTTATGTCCTTCCCCAGGATTCCATCTGTCTCCTTGCCAAATTTTATCAAAATCCGTTCGGTGGTTTAGGCGTGAAAATGTATTTATATTTGATAACATGGGTTTTATTTCCGCGGAACCCTAATTATTTTTCTTAAATAACAGTAACCTAAGTTACTCCTTATAACATCAGCTATCTGCCAGTGAAAGTCCTGTCAAAACCGGTACAGCCGTTTTGCAGATTAGTTGGAACAAAGAGACTGATAGTTTTTTTTTTATTGTTTTTTTTTACTACTATACTATTATACTTTCATATACATTTAGTAAAAAGCTGTTATTTTGACTTTACAAACATACACTTACATTTTATTTATTTGTATAAATAAAATACTCGCGCGATCAATCAAGTCGCGTTTTTTACGTCGATCGCTGCGATCGCGTGCTCGCGCGACGATCGCTTTTGGTTAGGACGTGCTCAAGCAAAACGCGCACGCGTCATTTGTTTCCGTCCGTTGTCTGGCAAGCCACGTCGCGGTGGCTCTAAACAACTTTTTTTCATATGTACCTATTCTCTGCAGATACAGTCGCAGGACACGTATCGCTTGAGCGTGTAGCTCTTGGCCAAGGATTTAGGTAGTTGCCTGTACCACAAGTACATTCGACTTGATTGTAGCTGCTTAGAGTGACATCTGCTCCTAATTTAATTGGTAAACTTAACCAGCGAAGAGTTAATTATCTCAAGCGGATTAGACGTCCAGTGCGGATGGCGGCTAAGCCGCTTAATTATGGCCATCATTGGCAATGACATTCTGAATCTGTAGTAACTTTGTTTGCGGTATTCCTAACCACTGCTCAAGATAAGCTGTTTTATTTAAAGAGATTAATATAATGACTGTGCCTTCTCAGTATATTTTTGAAAATCTTTTATGTGGCCATAAAAATATAAAATTGTTTAAAAAATACAGTGATATCCATAATATAAATACTAGGAACAAACACACTGTACCTACAACAAGGCTCAAGAAAATAGGTGGCTTGTTCAAATGCCAATGTACCTATACGCTTTTATAATAAACTGACTGGACAGGTCCACTCAATCTGTGTGGTGCTTTCCTCAAAAGACCATCTCAGACATCGATCTGCATGGTCTTCACATGATCTGACCGAGATTATGTCTGGACTTTAAAAGAGACTGGTGACCTCTGATTTTGTTTCGGCCTTTCTTCTCAGAGTAGTCAGATAGGAAACGCCGTCCTCATCTAGTAAAAGTGTTTGTGCAAACCTACTTACAGACAATAAATAGTTTACCTTTTTATTGTTTGACGTCACTGCGGGGTTGGTTTCAGTAATACCTGCCTATGAAAAACCTAAATTACTACTATCAATTTTAAACAAAAAGCTAATAACCTTAAAAGTTAATTTGAATACAAACAAACTGCAAACAAAAACATATCTAGACATCAGCAACAGTGCTTTAAATCAGCTCGGGCATTTATTTTGTTTACTAGTTCACACCCGTAAAAATAATTTCATTTTACATTCTCACTTACCAACTGAAACTTTTATTTTTAAAAAGCAAACGATCAACGGTGTAACGCAATAATTTTTATTGCAAAAGCGAACGGGACTGCTTTGCTGCCAGCGTTCCAAGTTATTTCAATAAAACAATTTGGTAGCTCCGAGAAACGGTCGGCTGCCCGCAGCAAATTGTCTGACTAGGAAAAGTACTCCACAAGGCCTTTTATAACCCGGAGTGAGCCAAACGGAGGAACGTTTGGCGAGTGAGACCTCTTTATTTGAATACATGTATTGTCGTCGAATAAGAATAATATCTTCATTTGACTTTTTTATAATACGCTAATGTTTGTCTAAGGGCTGATTTTTTCAACGCCAGATGTTTTTATCGGAGGAATAATTTTTAATTTTAGACGTCAATTTTATTCCATGAATAAAAATTATCTGTCGATTGAAAAATCAGCCCTAAGTTAAAGCTTCTGCAATTTAACTAGAAATTTATTTATTATCTGTACTAACAATAAAGCTGAAGAGTTTGTTTCTTTGAACGCGCTAATCTCTAGAACTACCACACGGATTTGAAAATTCTTTTTGCTTTTGATTGCCGAATTTGTGAGGAATTCTATAGGATTCACTAATGTTTCACCAAAACTCCATTGAAAAATTTTTAGTTTACAACCAACGTTTCGTATACTATTTATTTCACATTCAACTCATTCCGCAATTTTTTTATTTTATAAACACTCGCTTTACAAACATTTATTTGGAAAATGCTTCTCTTTACAAATGTCACGGATTATATTTAATAATTTATCATTTTTCATTTAATATTTACATTCTTTTGGAAAAATAACGTTTATACAAAATATCATTTTATAATACATTAGCGACTGCATTAAAACTGCATTAAAATCCGTTGCGTATTTTAAAAGATCTAAGTTTACAGACAGCGGTAGTGACTTTGTTTTATACTTTGTAAAGATTTTCTAAACCAGTCACAAAGTGATCATGACGGTATTTTCCATTTGGGTTAAATAATTTTCAGGCAAGCATTTTTTTCTATATAATCTGGTCGTTTCTGGCACTCGCCGGCCGCAGCCGCGGCACCGCGCTCGCTGCGCTCGTTCGGCTCGTGAGTCGGGTCACAGTTTTAACCTACCCTAACCGAACAATTTTTTTTTTTATAATTATCCTAATCTAACTAGTTCGGTTCCAGGTAGCCCACTAAAAATAGTCTCTTTATTTTATTCTACTAGCGCAAGTCGATGAAAGAATGAGTTTCATTTTTAGGAAATTGCGTAATAATAAGTCAATATAAAAAACGTTTTTATGAGATAAAATGAATAGAAAATGAATTGTTTGTCAAATAACACGTTATAAAACAAAAGTTTATCGGGTAAATATTTTGTAAAGTGAATTATTTGGAAAAGTTATTGTTGTATAATGATGAAATGACAAATCATGTTTTTACCAATCGTTGCTTGTCAAGTAAAAATTTGTAAATAAATTTTTGGTGAAATGACAGTAGCACTATTTAGAACCACGTTAAGACCCTTAGGAGCCGAGCAAAAATAAAGAAAAAGTCAGAAAGAACGCTAAGTAAAAACGAAGTAACAGCGCGGGCAGGTGCTGCGATACGACGGCGTGGGTCGGGGGAGCAAGAAATATCACGCTGAAGAAGTCACGGGCACAAGCTAGTCTTCAATAATATTTCACATTGATTCACATGATACTCTACTATTACATAACTAAGGGATTACTCCCATATCCTCATCTAATATTAATATCCCTAGCGCAAGCCACGAGTCCGAAGATGTTCATCAGTAATTCTCATAGATACGTAAAACCCCATTGTATCCCTGCGGTTCCAAGCCGACACACGAAGCAATAATATCGTGTTGAAAGGGCGTTATATGTAAAATTACTTGACAGAAATCAAGCCGCTCCTGTCGGGCATATCGTTAAACCGTACTAAGTCACGAAAATTATAATATCGATTGTGAAACTTGAAATAGGCCATTGTATCTAAACCGAGTTCTCACGAATTTCACGACGCTTTATGTAGATCTAGTGACTCAGCAAAATTCAATTTTCGTGATGACATTGGTTCACTTGTTGAGCGACTTGTGGAGTGGGGAGTGAGGGGGGGGGGGGGGGCGTCTTTTACTTACGCGTGTAACGTACGTCTTGGGAGGGTATTATTCCTTAGTTAGGATGGATGGATGAACATGTATTGTAACGGCTACATCCGTCCTCAGCTAATACGTAGGTCGGCAATTAGACAGAACTACTGTATATTAAGCTAGATAAGTGTTGTGGTGTTATGTATTGTAACAGTAAAAACAGAAATAAATAATTTAGATTAGTAAAAAAAGTCTTTATTGGTTTTACTTTACTATATTTCTGTTGTTTAAAACTAGTAGATCTAGCAAATATCTAGGACCTTCAGCGCGGTGCGGTGCGGCGCGGCGTTGTCTGTACTATCCACGAATAAAAATAAAATTATCGTTTCAAAATAAAATTATCGTTTAAATATAAAATTATCGTTTACAAGTAGGTTCATAGTCCTTAAACTTAAAAGAAGAAAAAAAGCGTGCTTATGCGGAGCTCGCGACGTAAAAAAGCGTAGCTCGCGTAAAGCTACGGCGTAGCATGGACCGAGCTACGGCGTAGCCTTGATATTGGTCCGATCGCGTAGTCTAACCGCCTTCAAGATGCTAAACGGAGGAGAAACTTGATGTGATAACTTCAAGCCTATTAATTTGTTTCTATTTACCCAAATTTTAAGCGTAGTACTTATTTAGTGAAAAGCAAATAAAATAAGGCTTAACAATCCATTTTACCAAAACCGATTCCATTAATCGAACAAAGCGCCTCTAAAAGCCAAACCCACATTACAACCAACATTTTTTTTTTATATGAAGTGGATTTGTTTATTCTGTAATCACTTTTACACGACAAAAAAAACCTCATAAAAATACCAACAATATTTTTTTTATATGAAATGAAATTGTTATTCTGCAAATAGGTTGTCGGAGTCACTTTTACACGTCATATTATGAAAAAAAATAAGCCAGATGAGGTCGGCTTTTCCTACCTGACCACTCTGAAAAGACAGGCTGAAACAAATTCAGAGGTCACAGTTTCTTTTAAAGTCCAGACATAATCTTGGTTTGATCATGTGAAGTCCATGTAGATTGATGTCCGAAATTGTCTTTTGAGGAAAGTACCACACAGATTTGAGTGGACCAGTCTAGTCAGAGAAAGTATTTCTCAATAATATTGTAGCTCAACCCAGAACTTGAGGAGCTCAACGATTCGACGAACAATACCAAAGAAAAGACATTTAGGTAGGCCGCTTATAGTACTCAATGTATTTTTGGAAGCTCAATAAACCTTTTAAAAGCAGCATATACAAGTCAGAGTCTTACGTAGCGACTGAAAAAAAGGAAAAAATACGTAGAAAAAATAAATATAAGTTAAAAGGAAGACACGTTAGATTGGATTCCATTTAAATAATGCTGGCTTAACGATTGCTTTATTTTGTGGAGGTCGCGGGTTCCGTTCCCGCACAGTTTTAGCTTTATAGACTTTAGATAAAGCCTATGTGGAGGGAAAACGTGTCGGTGCATAGTAAGAGTCCTTTTAGTATACATAATAAATTCAAAACGCGGTTAACGCGTTTGAAAAACGAGTTTGTTGCAAATCACGAGCGCCCACCAGGTGATTTGTATGCACAGTCAGGGAAATTGATTGTTTAGCAAATTGATTACCAACTAAAATTTACCTTATATTTAACTGTCATTTTTTGATAGTTGTGCGAAATGGCTACAAGACGGCAAATTGAGGTAGGGTGTCAATTTGCTTAACAGTTAATTTCCCTGATTGTGCATTGACATAGGCTTAAATTATATCGACAGAAGATAGTTACTAGTACAACTAGTGTACTGGTGCTATGTAAGATAAAATGTAATTTACTAATGTTTTTTTTTTGCTGAGTTTACATAAACACGTACCTACCTACGTACGAAATCATTACTTAACTGTAGCAACTTTTATAAATAAAGGGGCTATTTTCTAAGCTCTAAGTAGTTGTGGCCTGAGTCAAACATGTTGTTCTCTGCGTAATGTTTATGGTAAGATCATTGAAGACTCTCCGAAATTTACGAAACAAGTTTAGTGTGTGTATTGATTTTGTGACATGGTCCCGTTCGCAGAGCCCGGAGATTCGGGTCCTGGGCCGACTCACCCCGCCCTACCTCTGCCTCTTGGCTCTAATCGATGGTTAATACGATTCAAATTACAACTACTAGTATATTTTTTGTTTATCAGTTATTTTTTGGTTAATAAAAATTAAAAAAATATAATTTTTATTTAAAAAATAAAGAAACTAGTAAATTAATTGTAAGTATATTATTATACAACCAACCATTTACACCAGCTTTCCTGATTCACAGCAAAACTGGGAAAATTGTGTAAATTAATAAATGATTGGTATTCCAGAAATAGTTACCAGAAAAGGGAAAAACAACAAAGGAGATACAACTTACAGAGGGCCTTAACGGGAGGAGAGTGGCTCGTGAATACTCGTGATATCGTTCAATGCGAAGTTAGATGAGGCCTTTGCCAAGAGGCATGCTGAATTTAAAATCATACTTAACAAAATATAACAAAGAAACTTATTAATTTACATAATATAAGATAAAAAAAAAACATAGAAAGCAATTCACTATAAAGAGTGACTTATGATAATTATAATTACATTAGGTACAAAAAAACTAAGTAAATATACATATTGCCTCCTTACTAATAAAGGTTGTATAGCGTCTGTATAGTTACACAACGCTATGCCTTCTTCTTTCGAAACTCAAATTAAAGACGACTGAAAGAGAGAAATCGGTGTGTTATCTATGTTATCTTTACATCGCATCTCTGTCATCATGAAATATGAATTATTTTTAAATGATATGGCTGATATAAACTTGAAATAAAAATTTCGTTGGGTGGAATAGGTAAATATTATACAACCATTAGGTAATTATGGTAAGGTTTTATTCAGTTTCTATTTTTTTAACCTATTTTCCTTTTAGATGGACAGGTACATTACCTAAGCCGGTTATTTAATGTACGAGTAAACATTTTAACTAGAAATCTTAGCAAATAAAAACAACACCTTTTAAACTCAATGTCTTTTAGAATACATTATTTTACTAACGTTACGTCATCCAAGAACAAGTAGTTACTATAGTACCTATCTACTTTGAACTTCAAACATACCGTTCCGAGAAACGTTTATTTTTAAGCAACCAGCAATTCTCATTCTAAGTAAATAAATTATTACATTATAACTTTGACATTTGGTACTTAAAAGGAATCCAAACTGAACTTATTAACACTCTAGCGACTCACCTCGTGGAGATTTCTTAATTATGTGTAAGTTTAATATTAATTTATTATACACGTACACCTTTTGGAATGAATTCTTTAAATGATGGTGAAAACTACCTCAAAATCTGTTGGGTAGTATACGAGTAGAAGGACAAGCGGTCACACAACTAGCTATAAGAAACGCGACTTTAATTCATACTATAAGCGTCTTCAATCTATAATATGTAAGATATACCGCAAAACGGGGCTACTTTGACTTCCAGGGTTACTTTGACAGGCGTTGGAACTACTTTAACAGAGCGCCAAAATCGGTTTTCACGTGTGCTCAGCAAGTGTGCGTGACCTCAAGTAATATTGCGCGAGGCGCGGGGTGTGGGGAACGCGTCATAGCGTTGTGATCGGCCTTGTCAAAGTAACCCTGGAAGTCAAAGTGGCCCCGTTTTACTGTACATACCTCAATTGCAAACATTCTACAGGCTGACTAACTAACGTGTGAGTAAATATAATTAATATCCCAAGTTTCTTGTTAGCGGAGAACTTGAAAGAAGTGATAGGTAATGAAGATAGGTAAGAAGTGATAAGTAATGAACGCGTTGGTAACCTGCTGACATTTTGATTCAAAAAATTCCTACTTTACTATTACTGCTGTTTTACCTATAGTACCTGCATCCACATTGCTCGACCTGGGAGACAAACCCAGGACCATGCTCAGCAGTAGCGCTTGCAACCACACAGTAGATACACCATAAGGCGCTTCCTCGAAAATCTAAAATCCTCGAAAAGCTACTAAGCGAGCGAAAGTCATACAATTACTTTTGAAACGCAAAAGAAGAGTGATGGCTATAATGTGCGTACGCTCGGGATAAAACGATGTATATGCAAAAACGAATTTACTCCTTTTTTAACAAAATAAATTAATTAAATTTAAAACTACTTTGAGTAAACTTTGATAAGATAATTCTCTATGTTTTAAAGTAAATTCCATTGAATGACTCTTAAGCGTTACGCCGTGATGTCGAAGAAAATAAAAAATAGATATAACTTTGCAATTTTTCTGTATCGAGAAAAAATCTTTGAATTGTCAATTCCTTTTACATGATACTAGAGCAAATAGTCAAAAAACTTAATATACCAAAATGTTAAATCCCTGTTCCACATACTTAACAAGTTACACGAAATAGAAAAAAAACACATTTTATTCAATATGTCACCTAGAGATAAACATACCGACCGATCTGTCAGATAGGAAGTGGCGAAGGGCAGGCGTTTTGGGGGACTGTCTTTTGTAATTTTGACGTTCGAAAAGTGCTGATTCTCAGCCTAGTTTGAATAAATGACTTTTGATTTTGATTTTGATTTAGATATAAAAATATGTTAATGTTATCCTACTCGCGCATGAAACTACATTATAATAGCCTACGTAATGTCCATAAAAAAAAAATATAAAAAAGGATGAAACCAGCGATACGACATTTATAAATAAGCTCAAGCAAATATTAATTAAAAAAGCATTCCTACTACACGATAAACGAATACATACATGATAAAAAAATCTATTGAACACAAGCAGACACCACACATAGTTAGTCGTATACTTAGATACATTCTTACATACATAGATAAATATTATAATATGATAGATAACTTTACCAAATAATTATTGTGCAGTATTAAAGCAATTCATATTTTGTGGACCATTTTATGAATCTCCATACAAAACTGTCAAACAGATGAATTGTGTGATATGAAATTGTATGCAAATAATATTATGAATTGTCAGTTTGTGACCATTTTACGACTTTTATTATTATGATTCATAATGTTATCCTTCTATGATTCTGCCAAAGTGGCCTTTTTAGGCCCCAAGGTCTCAGACCTGTGTAATGACCATATTGACGTTGATAGTATTCTGTAAGTACAGAATACTAGCAACAGCGAGGAGACAGGTTCCTGCATAATGGCCAAAAGCAGTAAAGATAATGTATTAACTTTTATTTCAAAGTCCTCTCAGATGGTTTGTAGCACAAAATAAACAGATATTTTTGACGAGCTTTCGCGTCGCCTTTGTGATGTTTGCATAAGACCTCATTTGGAATTCATTTATCAATGCTCTGAAGTATATTTATAGATCGTAAAACCTCCTTTTACGCTGTTCAAGCTATCGATTTACCATTTACCTCACGATCCTGAAAAGCAAACAATTATGCATAAGCCCGCTTACACTAACAAAAGGCGACACCTAAATGATTGTCTAGATAAATAAACATGTGCGGTTAGATTTTTAAAACTCAGCTAATCGCTAAAAGTTGAAAATCCAACAGCGTGCTTTTATTTACGCATTAATAATTTAGGTGTTGCCTAGTGTCAGTGTAAATGGACATTCGAATTTCTTTTCTAGTACGTAGAATATAAGAAAGATAATAGTGGGATAGTTCGAGCATCTTTGTATTCGATACGGATCAATAGAGAAGAACCGGGAATATAAAAAATATATATATCAGCTTTTTCTCGGTCTGGTCACGTAGTTAGACGCATTTGGTCACGAGATCGACATACAAGATAATTTGACCTCCAAATGATATTAATATCTCTGTATTAAATATATGAACCATGCGTGGGTTTGCTTCGTTGGTAGCAAGCATTGCTGAGCCCTGGCCCTGGGTTTGATTCCCAGGTTGGCAAAACCGTAATTGGGTTTTTTCATCTGGGATTTCTCAATAGCAGCCCGGAGTCTAGAATGTGCCCAGTTGATGGCAATAGACCCGCCCTCTATTCTATTGGCGAAATGTGAGTGTACTAAATGTAAGGTACCCCTCTATCTACCTAACCCTTCGCGGAATTATGGCGTGATATTATTCGTTTTGAAGGAACCAGCTGTCTCTTTTGATTTCCTGTAATCAGTTTTATATTAGAAAACTTTTTATTTGAAAATAATTTATTTGAATAGTAATTTAATTTTTTACCAAACACTTTTTTGATGCAAGTCGTTTCTATTTCTTATAAAAGGATCAAAAAGCTCAATTTTTTTTTCCATACTTTTCGTAGGAAATGAGGCTTCAACTTACTTTTTTGTGATGGATAGGGCCTATACGGACAATTTAAGTTAATAGTCAATTTGCTTAGTAATTAATTTCCCTGACTTTGCATAAAAAGCTTTAAATTTTAAGGAAGTACATAATCCTGAATTTCATCTCAGATGAAAAATATAAACGTAGTCTAGGAATACGCTAAAGAAAATGTCAGATTTTCTGAGGAAATGAAGCCCGGGGCCGGCGATTATTCTAAACTGATCGCCGGTAGCCGTGTCTTTAAGCCAGCGAGACCTTCGCGTAGGACCTAAGATTAGCTTTGAGATTTATGTATTTCTCATAAGAATTATAATCGACTTACATGAATAAGAAAACCATTGCGATGGACGCACAGTAAGATTTTTGTCGAAAATTGCAATATTAAAGAAAATCAAAGCTATAGCATTTATATATCTTCTTCTATCACGCTAATATTATAAAGGCGAAAGTTTGTGAGTGTGTGTGTGTGTGTTTATATGTTTGTTACTTCTTCACGCTCAAACGGCTGGACCAATTTGGTAAAAAAAATTATGGAGGTAGCTGACACCCTGGATTAACATATAGGCTACTTTTTATCCCGATATTCCCACAGGATCGACACTTATGCGGGTTAAACCGCGGGGCGCAGCTAGTTGTATATAAAAGGAGAAACTGACTGACTGACTCAGCTAGTATACACATAAAAATAGTTACAGTAAATATTTAAACCTGCCGCCGATGAATTTAACAGAATAAGCATAATCAGCCTCTAATGTTTCCACTGTTGGGACACAGGCCTCTCTCTGTGAGAGGGAGTGGGCTATAATTCACTCCAGGCCCAGTACGAGTTGGTGGATGTAACATATTTTAGAATTTTTCGTTCTAAAACATGCCGGTTTTCTCACGGTGCTTCCCTTCGCCGTTTTGAGAGCAGTGGTGATGAAATTAAATACACAATGTACAGTGTCTGCCTAGGTTTGAACTCACGACTTAAAACTCGTAAATCGGGACCAATACCTGGGCCACCACTGCTCAGAACAAGCTCGAGGTAAAATCCATGATCAAAAATAAAAACAGGCAAAATGAGCAAAAAAAAAAAAATAATAATAAAATATAAGCAGGTATTAAGAGCCGTCTTCAAAGTAATCTTGTTAGCCCTTCTTAGGGTTCCGTAGACAAATGGCGAAAATGGAAGCCTATAATTTCGTCATTTCCATCTCTCTGAATATCATATATCCTTTTTACTCGGAGATTATTTGCAAAATATCGCTGTCAATTGGAAAAAAAAGATGTATTTTGTCAATTATTTTAATTTAAAATAAAAATTTAATTTAATCACGAAAAAAATGGAAAGGTAAGGATAAAGGGATAGGAAATAATTAATTGATGAAAAAAAAAAAAACAATGCACAAGTGTGTAGAGCATCGTTGAATCCCATTAATAAAAAGATTATGATGTTTTTAAATGATTTCTCGCTGTATACGTCAAGTTTTTTTAGGTATATGATATTTTCGGTTACAACCGCAGTAATAAATTCGTTTTTACGAGAAATACTATAACATTCTTTTTTTGCTTCGTTTATGTAATATGTCTCCCTATTGCACAGAGTCGTTAGACTGGCAACATTGTTTAACCTTTTGAACGCCAATCACTTGTATACAAGTTCGAGATTTTCGTGCCCTCAGCGCCACTACTTGATTAGAAGTAATAAGAGTATAAAATAAATTTACGACTTTTACAAGACCTTTTATTTTGTTTTTATGGAAAATTGCCCTGCTATAAGCCATATTTTTAACTTTTTCACACATAATAAGTTCTTCTTTGTTTTATATTCAATAGAAACAAAAACGCCGGAAAATATTTGAATGCCCCCAACGCCAAGTACTTGATATAAAGTAAGCTAGTGATGGGACACGATGAAGACCTCGCTATATTTCATCTCGTCGAAACGATCATAAATACTATTATTGCAAGAAAATGACGTGAATAAATAATATTTTATAAATATTTACAATATTTATAAAATATTATTTATTCACGTATTGTAAACTATAAACTACGTTTTATTCACCTTAATCAAGAATAAATAGGTTTTTTAATCATTGTCGATAGTGAAACACCGTTTGAAAAACCCATCCTTACAAAGTGGCTAGTTGTCAGTGCGCACAACGCCACGAACTTGTATAGAAGTAAATTTGTGACGTCATAAGCGGATGGGTTTCAAGGTCATAGTGACTGTGCATTTTAGTGTAGTGCAATGTTTCTTTTTGAGTAGATTCAGGCTAAAATTTCCATTATGGACCGTTGATTTAGAAGTTAATTTTTTTTTTTGTAGATAGTACTCATAAATAGAAAGCTTTTTACAAATTTTCAAGCTGCGGAATATCACGGTTTATGAGATATAATTTTTTGAAGTTTCCATACAAATTGGAAAATAGCACGCCATTTGCAAATTTTTAGGTTGGATAAATTGTCATGGTAGACGTCAAAGTTGACATTTCACGTTCCGTTGACGGTAGAGGTGTATTTAATTCAATTTTATGTCATATTTTTTATTTAAATTTTATTTTATTTTCACATATTCACATTTAAATTTGGTGTGTAATTAATGTGCACAATAACCGTGCTGTATTATGCAATTACATTGACTTTTTTACACAAAAAAATAAGGAATTTTTGTTTACACTGTGGAACGGAACGTGAAGCGACGCCATTTTGTTTTATAGCGTCTTTTTATCTGTTAGCCATCAGTGTCAGTCAGTCATCGTTTGTCATTCGTTTGTTACCCTCGCAGTGATCGTTTTTGACAACCACGGCGTCTCCGAAGCCCTATATTTCTTGTGTTTTATTCTCATTATATGAATATCCAAAACCGAATCAGAGCACCCCACTTTCCACGTGGTCTTGTATGTCCTACCCCTAGAGTGTATATAAAAAAACGGAGGCGCGGAGGGAGAGCAGCCTTCGCCCGCTGTGACGAAGACGGAGCCGAGCATGAGTGACCGTGCTTCGGCACGCAAGGGCGGAAGGGCTGCTCTTCCTGGAGCGCCGGATATAAGGCTGAGTCAAACTAGGGGGGAAAGGGAAGCTCTCCCCCCAGTTTGATTAAATAGCGCTATTCTAACCTAAAAACTTTAACCATGGATATCTCCATAACCATGGGGTTCCGCGGGGTAGGGATGGTACAGGGAGTAGGCCCCCTCCCCCCTTTCCCTCCCACCCCTCCCCGCGCCATAAATCGATGGTCCATAATGGAAATTGTAACCTAATTAAAAAAAAAACACGTAGAAAACCACGTATCTAGCTTCTATTGATTGTATTTGGTTCTATTTATTGTAAGTAAACGAAATAAATTATGCATGAATCGGTTGAGGTTATGCACGTGTAACTCGACCACAGTGAATAGAAAAAAGAAAAATACCATAGACATCGACATCTAGACAACCTTATATCGAAAAAGATTTTGACGTGCCTCGAGCGCCAACGACTTGATATGAAGTAGAAGGATTACATTTGGAGACAAATAGTGATGTGCCTTCTAGAACACACGTCTAATAAATTTACAATTCTTTTCTTTTATAATGGGAAATATATCCAGGTTTTCATATTGATTTTTTTATGAAATAAAACAAAATATGAAAATACGGTATCAGTTTTTATTTAGCCTCATAAATTGGTGAATAAACATTAATTTCAACTTATAATATTATTTGTCGATAAGACATTAATCCCATCCCTACGTTTTACTATAGATACGTTATACATTTGTAGCGTGGCGCTGGAGGACACATCGCGTATTATATAGATGGGCGTCGAAAAGGTTAAAAGACAAGACGTCTAATGATGGTTGTGTTTAATGAGTGTAATCCTGCCTTCCTTTGATTGTATGATCCGTTTTTTCCTTTTATCGGAAGAAGCAACATTTAATAATCCCGTCAGTAATCTGTGTGATATGATCAAAGAGGTTTGAGGAAAGGAACAGGGTGTAAAGTTCACCCATACTCTATAAAAAGGGAGGATCCTTCGATCAGACGACTGTTATGTCTGGCGGCCAACTGCCAGGTGATTCATGTCGGGCTGATGTATCTGTCACCGGAAGATAACACGATCCGCAAGTTTATAAATTTCCTAGGAAATTTATAAACATTCGTAGGATTTTAAACGAGAGATAAATTGTATTATTTTACGCCCACATTTTCGCAAATTTATCAATTTGCGACGTCTCGTGGTAAATTTATGAACTAACGGATATCCATTCGTAAGATTCTAAACGGTTCAACCAATCACAGAAGAGCTTTTAATTTTACGCTTTTATAAAATACGGCAAATAATCCACTGTTCTCTGATTGATCGATGTTGACAGTGGCAATGCTTGTGTCACTAGACTTAGGTACAATCAGACTTAAAAAACTATAAATTTATCAGTTTCGATTACCTACCTAACAGTATTTTTACTTTAAAACTAGGTACCTATAATACAGAGCAAAATAAAACTATTTTCACAGTTCCAACATTAAAAACTTTACAACAAAAACACACGAGCAACTGGTTTGTTTATGTTCCGTGGTGAACGATGGCAGTGGAGAGGAAGGAGAACGAACACGTGACTTATCCAACCAATCAGAGCGCACTTGGCGTTTGGTTATTGCTTATTTATTATTTTACGTGTGAGTTTGGTAAGTTTATCAATTTGCGAAAATGTGGGCGTAAAATAATACAATTTATCTCTCGTTTAGAATCCTACGAAAGTTTATAAATTTCCTAGGAAATTTATAAATTTGCGGTTCTTGTTATTTTCCGGTGACATATCTATGCTAGTTGTGCGGTGAACTCTGCTTGCGAGATGCAGGATTTTGCGTGACGTCAGTATGACGCGTTGTTCGCATGTGGAGTTATAGATACCGCTACAGAGTGAACATTTTTTTTTTTTTAACGAATTTTTATTACAGGCCCCAGTAATCTCGTATTGTCAGTATTTTGTTTACGAATACTGGTTGTTACTTCGTTTTGAGTATTCTTGATTGAATGTGTACGAACGGTTCACTAGAAGAGGGTGACTTTAGATTGCTTTGATTCGTATTAAACGTAGGTATCTAATAAAAATTTTGAATTCATTCATTTTCTATCAGACAACGCACAGCCCTAACTACGTTTATTTTATAATAAAGGTGAGTACTCGGCTAGGCTTATTATGCAAACTGTGTCGGAAAACAATAATATGTCTCTATATTCTTTTTCTTAAATAATAGTAGCCTAAGTTACTCCTTATAACATCAGCTATCTGCTAGTAAAAGTCCCGTTGGAGATTAGCCGGAACAAACAGCCAAATTTTTTAAATATTGTATTTTTGTTATAAGTAAGTACCGTATATACCTTCATATGCATTTAGTAAAAAGCTGTTATTTGTATAGATATAGTAGTCCCCTTAATTTATAATACGTATAGGATTTGCCATTAATCCTTTTCTCGCATGAACATAAAGCTTTTAATTTAACCGGTCAAGATCCGCGCGTCGCCTGTAGGCGACGAAACAATGGAAAATCAATTGTGTCTCACTAGCGGAACTTGACAGATTAATCAACTTACTTGTTTACCTGTACAATACGTTATATAATGAAATATATAGAACATCGGAGGATAAAAGGCTCGGATCCTAACGTTATTGCCATAGCTCCGGTGAAGAGCGAAATACGTATACGAAATTGAGCGTAAATTCGATCTCATATCAATTTTTCGCAAATATAAAACTTCTAATCCATTTGTTTACTTGGCTTTCTTACCTCGGCACGAGAATAACTAGAGATAAAAGAAAAATGCTTGCTAGAGTTAAAATATTTGATAGTAGCTAAGCAAGTTTTGTAGCAGGACTGATTGCCAAGGTTGCCGATCTAGGCGATTTTCAGATAGGTTTTATCTCAAAATAATGAGTTGAAGTTTGTATCTCGAAACTTATGGGGAATAAATTTCGAGTGTGTATGTCTTTATAAGTAAACATGAGAATCAGTTTTAACCCAGTCTGGCCGTGTCACATACCTAATCTCAAATAAAAAAAAAAAAAACAAATACATTTATTACACAAAAAAAAATACATTTATTCTTTAATAACTCATCATATTCGAATATTCAGTCGTACCTTTTGCATGTGAAATATTATAATTTACTGTCTAGCCTCTACTAATACTGGCACAAGGGTGAAATTAAGGTCCTCACTATATTGTAATTTTCTTGACTATATTCGTAAAAAGGCTCAAACCCTCCACTCCATTTATGTTGCTTATAAAATACGATGTTCACTATCGTAAAAGATACAACCTTATTATTAAACATTGTATATCCCTGTTTCAAAACTTTTGTTGAAGGTGTAAACAAACCTGTTCAGGTTAAAATCTTACGGAATAACTCACTAAAATTAATTAGTAACAGATTCATCAGAAGGCTTCAACGATTTTTTCTGGTTGAGATAATCATCAAGCTAATAATAATTGATAAAATGAAAAACAACTCTTTGGGGCTTATGTAATCAAATAATCAAATCACTGAGTTTGTAAGTGGTACTTTGTTGGCACTCGAATCCAATTTTCCGCCCACATGTTCGTTTTGTAACCCATTTGTTTACATTTTCATCAAATTGATTTGGAACAGTCTTTATTTTTTCTTTTGAGTAATTTAATAAAAAGCACTTACTAAATCACTTTATTATTAAAATTTCTTTTTAGCGCATTTAACTAAAAGCTTGTATTTAATTAATGAAGTTAAAATAGTTATCCAACAACACGTCTAATCAACATTATCGTTATAATACAGGGTGTTACGGAAAGGGTATATCAATACAAACGGGTTGAAGAGTGTATCTGGTCTAGAATCTCTGTACAAAATTTCAGCTCAAAAGCATTAACTTTGAAAATGCTTAATATTTTTTTTATTTCGACATCACGGCGCTGCACTGGCGCGCGGCGCGGCGGCGTGATGTGCGTGTACTAGGCGCACATACACACTACAGATAATGGATAATGACCCTCGTAGTGCGGTGACACGTTTGTTATGATTTTAATTTAATAAACTATCGAAATAAAAAATATTAAGCATTTTCAAAGTAACTGCTTTTGAGCTGAAATTTTGTACAGAGATTCTAGACCAGATACACTCTTCAACCCGTTTGTATTGATATACCCTTTCCGTAACACCCTGTATATGAATAGATAATATTAAAAAAATGTATAAACATAATGAATGTTAAAATTTGTTTATTTTGATCGATTTACACAAAAAAGCAGTGTTGAAAAAAAGAAAAGCAAATTGTAAGGGAGATAAACTCAAAATAACTTGAATAATAAACTTGGTCTATCATCGCCCATTTCCTGCAACCGTTTAATGGTAAATTTTATGGTTAGCAGCAAGTGAAGCCTCCTCTGCTCTGTATGCATTCTCTAAGCCCATCTGGTATACTTTCATTAAGATCGGTAACATTTTATTCCAGAATTAGTTCCCAGCAGAGTTTTAGCGCGTTTAGGCGCTCCTGTTGACAGTGAACATGGCTGTAGTTTTCTCAGAAGCTTCTTTTCAATTGATCCTCATAGCTGGCCACGGCAAAACTGTGATATTGGCCTCAGAAAGTGCTCTTTGTGTGGCACGGACCGTATGTATTCGAGCATTGTCATGTATTAAAAAAAACGCCGCCGGCGCTGTCTTTGCGAAAATGGGATGACATGAAGTTGGATTACCTGCTCAACGTAACAGGCGGCGATTACAGTACCCTCATCCAGTATTACTAGCTCTGTTTTGCCTACCAAGCTTATACCACCCGTCTATACCATAACACTTGGACCTAAAACGGTCTGATCTATGTATGCTTGGTTCTGTACAACATTCACCTTGTTTTCTCCACACGCGGACTCGTTTATCATCACTGAAAAACTTGACCCTACAATCGTCTATAAAGAGAACATCCCTCCAGTTATCTCAGTTCAAATACTCGCGAGCGAACCTTAAGCGCGCTGCTCGGTGGGCCCTTGACAGTTTGAGTCGAACAACATGTACTCGGGAACGTTGACCATCTCTATAGAGACGATCACGAATGGTTTGACTACGGACTCTGGTACCAGTAGATTGCCGCAGTCGGTTTTGTACGGTCCGGGCGGTTATGGTACGCTCTCTTCGTGCAGTTAACCTGATGTACCTCTTGATAACCTGGTCTTTCTGGGAAGTTATGCCTCTAATTCTTCCTGATCTAGGCTTCCTAGCTACATTCTCGGTCTCCCGAAAGCGTTTCCACATATTTTGGATAGATCGACACGACACACTGAGAGGTATTGCTACAGATCTCTGACAGCCTCGCTCCTGAAGTATAGCAACAGCTCTTGTTGTGCTTTCCATGTCCGTAGGACGACGAAAACCAGGCATAGTAATCACGACTAACACCGAAATGAAAAAGCTGTGACAGAACGTCGCGGATAACGTCAACGCTTTGAATCGGTCTGAGAACACAAGTGAAAGAATTCGCACAAGTGTTTTTTCAAGCACTTCACATTTTCTGTCTACCCACTTGAATTCTACGCTATAATTGAAGCTCGAAACGTTGTTATGGACCTATAAATATGTCAAGAACAATGATTAGTGCTTTAGTTCACCAATGCTTACTTAATTAGTTATTCTTAGACAAATTTCTAAATCAACTTAGGGGGGGGCCTATTTTGTTTTCAGTAGTTTATATACTTTCTGTCACCTCGAAATACCACTATCTTGTTACAAGGCAAAGAATTTTCATTCAATTTGTAAAAAGCAGTAGGTTTTTTCGCATATTCCAGAATAATAATTAAGATTTGTCAGCCCAGAACATATAACGATACAAGGTTATTCTGGCGCGCGGGCAAAATCGGAACTAACGTTGCATCTTGTTTTGTCAATACATAAAGACAGTGACAATTTGACAAATGTTTACTAACAACGCCCCCTGTCGATGTCATTCAGGCGCCAAAAGATCCCTGAAGGGCTCTAGCTACGAGTATCTCATTGGCATTGGCTTCTATAAGTTCCACTAAATTGTCACGGCTCAAGGTCGTACCCTTAAAAGTATCCCATTATTTCGCTAAAAGTTTAAGTACCTGGGACACTCAGAAAGTTTTGCGAAAATAATAGTACATTATGATACATGTGTGCTATGTTGATCATTAAACTCGAGGCGGCATTATTCTTATAGGTAAATATTTTTTTATTAAATCTTTTTAAAGTACTCTCTACTAGCCTCTATACAAAGTTTCATGCGTCTGAACCAGTTTTCGAAACACTTTTTCCAGTCCGCCGCAGACACCTAGTTTACAGCCTGCTCGAACGCTGACAGCGCATCTTCCAGCGACGAAAATGGTATCCCTTTGAGCTGACTTTTTATTTTTGGGAATAAAAAGAAGTCACACGGTGCTAGGTCAGGGCTGAGAAGGAGTTTGACCGGTGTGCTGTCCAGGAAGTCCCTCGTTTTGAGCGCGATGTGCGAAGGCGCGTTGTCGTGGTGGAGCAGTAGCCCGCGGAGCCCTGTGTTTGGTCGCTCGTTGTTCGCAACAGAGAAAACTTCAGCCAAGAATTTGGTAGTATACCATTCAGCGTTGATGCTTCAATGGTTTCGTAAAGGACTTGACACCAAGTAGCCAGTCAAATTGAAAAAGCTCCCGATCAAAATCTTCCCCCCGCTTCTAGATCGCTTCACTTTGGTAGGCGTTGATTCGTTTTGAAACACCCAAACCGTCGACTGGTGCTTCGTTTCTGGATTGTATTGATAAACGTAAGACTCATGACCTGTAATGATGTCGCCGAGACGAGCCTGCTTCAAATTTGTTTATCATATCAAACACCATTCCACCCGGGCCTGCTTCTGAGCATCGTCGGTGAGGTTGTGCGGCACCCAGCGTGAAACTATCTTCCTCACCCGAATAATTTCGTAGAATTTCGTGAAAGCTTCCCGATCCAACCTGCAGTATGTGCTGAATCTCTTGATACGTAACTCGCCTATTGTCTTGGATTAAACTTTTCACTGCTACCACATTTTCTTCCGTAACAGCCGTCAAAGAGCGACCACTTCTTTCTTCATCCCCCAAAGTTAGTCGACCGCGCTTGAATTCGTTATACCAACGATACACGGTTTCATCCATGAATGCCATTTGAAGTCTATCGTATAATTCGTCCGGTTTCAGGCGACACTTGAAATCGTTAAAAAATCATACCGCGAAAATGTTCCCGGCGCAGATCCTTTTTTTAATGAGACACGATAATTTAAATTAACTCGCAAACAATGTTGAGCGAAACTTTTAAATTGGAACGTACCTATTTTTACTATTTTTACCTCAATCATATTTTCAAAATAGATTATAACTGGCCAGTCTATCATACATAAAAAGTTTTTTTCGCAATATTCAGAAATTACCACTTAAAATAATGTAAAATTGCTGGCTTCAAACCATTAACAACTTTGTGTTTTCATGATTAAAAAGCTTTTTAAGTATTAAGTATAAAATAACCCTTTAAAATCTCTGTGAATGAAGTGCACAGGTGGGTTTATTGTACCTATGTTTGTTTAATTGTATTGAACGTTCAACTTTCCATAGTCCCTCAGCGTAGCACAAATATGTAAGTAATTAATTATACTTCCATTAGCTGCAAAATTGTCGATCACAAACGTTCGTTTAATGCATGATTTAGCACCAAAATGATTGATCGCAAAATGTTTGTATAGTGTAGGTTGATTTATGGCCAAAAACTCGGCAAAAATGTAGCGTTACATGAATATACGGTACATAAGATTTGCCACTGTTTTTTTTTTTTTTTTTTGTAAAAATGCGATGTAAATCAAAGTACTTACTTATATAAAATACCTTATTGTGAAAAGTATCAATACTTCCTTAATCTTTGAGCATCTAAACTTCCTTTACTAAAACAAAGTTGTATAAAATGTCGTTTTGAAACGTCATGCTCCCCAGACACCCCATGATCTATTTTGCTGTTTACAAATTCATATAACAATTGTACGCAATATGTACCGAAATATAGATTCACAATATCGGTAGCCACCTTAACAGGCAAACCTTTAGGTCTAGAATGAACGCACGGAGTAAATGTGACGTTCATTTGAACGATTTTGAAATTGAAAATTTTCGTTTCACACATAATATTTACTTAGTTTGACGACTTTATTTACAACTATGGGTGATGGTATATAAGGTGTAAAAAAATTAACTGCATGAATTTAAGAGGTGCTTTAGACCATTGAACTGAACAACTTTCACTATGGGACCAACTCTGAAATCACGAAAAAAAAAATGAGCTGTTTCATACATTTTGGCCGAGTAGGTATTGAACTTTTGTATGAAACAGCTGATTTTTTTTTCGTGATTTCGGAGTTGGTCCCATAGTGAAAGTTGTTCAGTTCGATGGTCTAAAGCACCTCTTAAAGTTCTTGCAGTTAATTTTTTTACACCTTATATAGTCTTTTTTATTTTATTGTGCATGCCGCTCATAAATCACAATACCATAGGATAGTTGATAACAATTAGAAAAATTGTTCATTTCGTTTTCTTCGTTCAGTTGTGGTAGACCCTCTGAATCTTCCAAAGGGGCTGGTCGTATAACGAGTATAGACAGCCTTAGTGGTGTGGCTGTCTATACTCGTTATACGATACCAGCCCCTTCTCCCACACCACTAAGTAACAGGTTTCTAATTAAGAAACGATAACTCGCTTACCGGCTAACCTGCCCTTTGTATTTGTGGCTTGAAATTAATCGTGACGCAACTGTGCCTGCAAGGTATTGAAAATTATATAAAATATTATAGTTTCGTTTTTGTTTCTTTGGTGTTGTCAAGTGGTATCGTGTTACCCAGTAACTGGGTTTTGGAGGTTAGATACTCAGTCGCTTCATGTCAAATACTGGTATTCAGCAGCATCCAGTTAGACCGGAAACCGACCTCAGCGTAGTTGGGAAAAGGCTAGACAGATATGAGATAATGATATGCGTTTGAGTGTAAAATATGGGTAGGCGCGATTCTATGTCATTGATTTTTCCTTCAGAAGATTTGCGTCATATTATTTTTAAAACGTTACAAAGAACAGGCTGTAAATCGGGTAGTGGTTATCGCGATGTTAACGCATTAAAAGACAGACTGAACAACTGACCGAAAACTGCGTTTAATTCCTAATAATTTTGAGGAAAGCGGCCAGCAAAAGAGGCATTGATGGACGAACGTGTAAAACACATAAGTCCATCAATGCCTAGTTGTGGCCAAGGCTTGTATAGTACTTTTCTCAAATAATGCGCGGAAATTAAAACTAAGTAGTACCTAGGCAGAACTTTTTTGTTAAATACAATAACTTTTCAAAATCAATGACGAACAACGAACAATCCCGCGTTAATGTGTTCATTTGTTTTATTTTTCAATAAACAGCTTTCTATTTGCTAGCCAGTTCGAAATTTAAATAAAACTTTGATAAGTTACCTCCTCGGTTGCCATGTTTCGGAGTAAAAGATCGTCCCGTTTTTAAATTGCACGACAGATATGAGTTTACTATGCAATTTATTTGTCCGCAAAACACGACAGATATGGATTTTAATACAACTTTTGCCGGCCGCTGCTCACATGTATTTGGCCAGTACAGCAATTCGATTTATCTCGAAGAAGGTTGTCAAAATAATGCTCAAATTTCACGAATAAGTACCTAAGTTTCCAGTTTAGGTTGGTAGGTCAATTTATTTTATCATCCTAACTTGATCATGCAGTGTAACGTGTAAGAAACATTTTCCTAAAAACGAGAACGCTGTGGTGAGGAAGCAATATCCTCTTAGGTGTTTCATCACATTGCAATGCGCATGAAAATTTATTTAAAAAATATACTCCCGGGAAAGCCAGCTAAAATAAACTGTCATTCTAAATACCTGTTGAGTGGTGAAAGCTTACCCAGTAAACCGTACTAAAAACCTTAACAAAAAGGTACAGTAAAACTGCTAACCATCGACGTCAATTGACCACAAAATTAGCATATCAAAAGGCGGTGGTGTGGTGCATGTCACATGTGTACTTTGGCTTCGGTCACACGGAGCCAGTTTGCTCGCAGCGTTTTATTCGTACCAAATAAACTTGTTATAATAGAGGATTTACAATAGGCAGATTTTCGCCGCGGCGGGCGGTTGCCTGAGCATTTTCAAGGTTGATTTTAGTCTCCCGCCACATGGGACCTGTCGCCGCACGACAAAAGTCGAAACCTACTCTACATTGGAACTTGCGATTTTAGTCACCTGCGTTTAGCGGAATTACCATTTAGGCAGTCGATTTTCGCCGTGTGCCGAAAATCGTGCGGCTATTATAGTCACCTGTGTAAAGCCCGCATAACGATTCTCTCGAACTCTTAAGAAAGTTTGTTTTTTGGAATGAATTTCTTTATCGTGGTTCTTTAACGCCAATACTGAAGCCAAATGAAAATCCAAGATACTGGTTGCAAAATGTTCTGTATATGTTTCGTCATGGGTGTCGCTTTCATGGTTTTTGGGGATGCTATAGCCGATAACGAGGTCAAAATGAAAATCCAACATGGTGATAAGAGAGAGCTTCTTCAAACTTGTACTAGATGGTTCTGTATTAAAAACGTGTATTAAATTATATATCTTTCTGTCTCTTTCTATTACGTACGACTGTGTGTGCGAGCGAGTATCTCGTAAGGAACTCCGTCCGTGACGGGGGTCCCCCGACAGCAAACGTTTTTTATTTAAAGTTGATATTAAATTAGCTGTTTGGAGTACTAAGTCGACACGTGCTATTATTTTGTATACAACGTGTTTTTTTTGATATCCCATAACATTAGGGGGTTATTGTACTCATCATTATGAATAACTTTTACTATGGGACCAAATCTGAAATTGCGAAAAAAAATCAGCTGTTCCCTACATTTTGACGAGTTATGCGAACATAAATGTAGGGAACAGCTGATTTTTTTTTCGTGATTTCAGGTTTGACCCCATGGTAAAAGTTGTTCATAATGATGAGTACAATGACCCTCTAGAGTTATGGGATATAAAAAAATACCTTGTATAAATAAAGCTAAAAGCGGATTATGGGATTACAACCTAAAAAAAAATCAAATTACTCATAATAATATTGTCAGCATTTCTGATGAATTTAGTTTAATTGTATTAGCATAAGCATAGCATAATAAGTCTATAATGTTTCCACTGCTAGGACACAGGTCTCTGTGAGAGGGAGTGGGCCGCAATCCACCGTTATTTTAGCAAAATCGTATCTCGAACCGACAACAGAATTCTGTGACACGTAAAAGTTGGTACCTCGTAGCAAAGTTGATCTTCATGTTTAAAATATCTCATAATAACACGGCAGGAGCGTGTCTAAATTTTACTTACCTTCATTATCTTTCATTATCCGGGATATCAGTTTGCGCTGCTCCGCTTAGAGCTGCGACTGTGCTCCTCACTCACTGTCGAAGATGCTCCAACTTTTTAGGGTTCCGTACCTCAAAAGGAAAATCGGAACCCTTATAGGATCACTCGTATGTCTGTCTGTCCGTCCGTCTGTCACAGCCAAATTGCTCCGAATGTAATGGACCGATTAAGTTGAAATTTGGTACAAATATGAATCTCTGTGACCCAAGCGCAAACGTGTACTTATAACGTAAATAAACGAATTTCGAATATGGGTGTCATTTTTGGCAGGCAAATAGAAAATTTAAAACAAAAATCACAATTTGTACAGTGTGACCCTGGCGTTACCGCAAACAGTGACAAACAGCAGCAAAGAACGAATCGCAGCAGTGACGAACTTGCTGCCAGTTGCTCAGGCAGGAATAATATGATCAATCGTCGAGGTAGCTAGCTAGTATAGATAGGTAATATACGTATATCACATCACACTAATATTATAAAGGCGAACGATTGTGAGTGTGTGTGTGTGTGTGTTTATATGTTTGTTACTTCTTCACGCCTAAACCACTGAGCCGATTTAGATGAAATTTGGTATAGAGATAGTTTGATTCCCAGAAAAGGACATAGGATAGTTTTTATCCCGATATTCCCACGGGATCGACATTTACGCGGGTGAAACCGCGAGGCGCAGCTAGTATTTGATAAAGCGCAAAGCACATACATACATTGTACATAAAACTTTTTTGGCATAGTTATTGTAGAACCATTAAAGCTCACATCGTCCGTTAAGTAGTTAATAATATTTTCACCATCGGTTAAAAGAACATAAAAAGGGAGGATGAAAAGGAACGTGTCGACCTTGTTATCGGTTCGTTTACTCTTCAACGAGATTCAAATTAAATTACTAGCTCGCTAGGCGTGCATTGGCAATGTATATAACTAAGACATTTCTAAACAAGTTATCGTAGAAACACGTGGAAGTTCATATAATGGCAAATACGTTCTAGCCGTTCGGTTTCTCAGCTAACTTTTTGGCTTTTCATAATCAGCCTATAATGTTCCCACTGCTGGGACACAGGCTTTCTCTCTGTGAGAGGGAGTAGGCCATAATCCACCATGCTTGCCACCGCCATTACGGGTTGGCGGATGGCACATGCCTTCGAATTTTCGGTTCTAGGACATGCCGGTTTCCGCACGGTGTTTTCCTTCACCGTTTTGAGAGCGTGGTATCGGCCGTGACCGGTTAACGAAAACAGTAGATATAATCATATAACATGTAAAATACATATTTTATACCAGGGTGTGAACGCGGGGTTAGATGCAGTCCAATCATGAAACCGAATTTCCTCATTATGTTCTTTAGCAACTTTTAATAACATTATATCTATCAGACATGAACACACGACGACCCATCGAGCTATATGTAGTCATATCCAGTAAATAAGGTCAGGAAAATTAATCGTTTATCAAGTTGACTACCTACTTGCATTCTAATGCCTTGTTTGTTAAATTTTGATTGGTTTAGGGCTGATTATTCAATCAACAGATAATATTTATTTGTGGAAAAAAATTGACATTGTTGTTTTTGTATGGAAGAATTATCGAAAATTCAAAATTATTCCTCCGATTTATCTGGCGTTTGAAAAATTAGCCCTTATACGATATTTAACACAACTTACTATTTATTAATATAAATAGTACTAAAATTAAATGACTAACAAACTGTACAAAAAAAGTACAAAAACAAAAGGTCCCTTTGGCGTCGAAGTACTCGTCCGCATCGCTGTCATCTGGAAACGTGCCCAGAAGACTGGCAGCATTGCCACGTTGAATGGAAATGATAATTTTTGTTGGCCAAAGAACGACCCAGTCATCAGGTCACGTGAAGTGTGGACCAGTCGGCGAGCAAACATTTCGACCCCAAACGGTTCAAAACTGTAGTGACCCATAAGGTTACACTACCGTCTTAATTTCTCAAGGTCAGCGTGCCACGATAAAGGCCCATTACAATAGAAAATCAATTTTGTCTCATTAGCGGTGATTATTTGGTTGGTGCAGTGGTCGCAGGCCGAACTGCTAATCATGTTTTCCTGGGTTCGACGGTTAAACTGTCTGTTGAAAATACACAACTATAATTTTTAGACAGCTTTATAAATTGGCTAAAACACGGGAAATTGACGTAGTGTGTCAATTTGATAAATAATAATTTTCCTAACTGTTTTAGCGGACGTCGCGTTGGCTTTCCATTTGGCTTATTGGATTGCAATGACTTTCATTATAAACCTTTCGTAGAAGGCGTATGTAGCCTTTGGGGGCCTGTCCAGGCCCCCTAGGTTAACCTACAAAGACAAACACTTTATGTACAAAGCCTAGGCTGGGACAAAGACTTTATGTATGCAACCTTTTATAATCATACTCAGATGTTACAAACTAATCATTTGGTGTTGAATAAAGAAGGGAAAAAATACATTTGCAAAATACATTTGCAATGGACAAAATTGCCTGCTTTTGACTTCGTCGTATGTGTATATTTTATGTATTTATTTTTTATTTGTAATGTGCGTTTTGTTTGTGCAGAATAAACGGTTTTTCTTTCTTTCTTTTTCTTTTTATTTATTTGCCAACATGTTTGTGAAACGGAGAGCAGTGGTGGCCCAGTGGAAACGGAGTTGTAGGTCGTGGATTCGAACCCAGGCAGGCACTACTTTGTGTAAGTAATTTCATCACCACTGCTCTCAAAATGGTGGAGGAAAACATCGTGAGGAAACCAGCATGTCCCAGAACCAAAAATTCGAAGACATGCGACATCTACCAACCCGCACCGATTTCGGGAAAGAGTGGGCTGTAATCTCGTGAAACACAAAAAACTAATAACTAAAAAACGTCTACATATTAAAAACTACTGAATAAACTTCTTTCAGGCTTATTATGTAAGATTCAGGTATGCTTAGTACCATTAACTTGGGAAAACTTTAAATACTGCAGTAATTAAAAAAAAACTTTCTCCTGAAACAATCAGTTTATATTAGGAAATAATATTTTCTTTATTATTTTACTTGCTTCTGCCGAAGTCTCCAGACGTGTGAAAAATATGTACACGAGATAAAAAAACCAGATTAATAATATAATAAAATTAAGTGGGATATGGAGCACGTGGTTAAATGGAACGTACTGTTACTGCAATTAGTTGACCGACCTTTGCATAAATTATTGAGATTTTTTACAAGAATATGAAACGATAGCATTTTATAATTCTTTTATATTTTATTTATTTGAGCAAAGTAAATAAAATATAAAAGAATTATAAAATTCTATCGATTCGTATTCTAAAAAAATCTCAAACATTATGCAAAGGTGGGTCAGCTAATTCCGTTAACTGACTGTACTACCGGGATAAAAACTATCCCATTTCGTAATCTAGGTCAGGGTCTACCCGTGTGCCCATTAAAATCCGTTCAGCCGTTGAAACTTGATTGAATAACAAACATCTAGACTTACCTATAGACTTCACACGCACTCATATTATCACGCCTTCGCCTATTATTATAGGCGTGATAATATTAGTGCGTGTGAAGTCTATTGCCTTCAAGAGTTTGGCAGCGGTGTACCTATAGTGCCCCCACGTTTTGCCAGTTATGTTTAGGGGGCGAGCCTATTGCCTTGGGAAAACTTTAAATTCTACAATAATAAAAAAAAACTTTCTTCTGAAACAATCGGTGTACATTAGGAAATAGTATTTTCTTTATTATTGTACTTGCTTCTGCCGAAGTCTCCGCACGTGTGAAAAATATTTACACGAAATAAAAAAAACAACTTAAACGGGCACAGATCCAGACTTCAGGCTACTACCGAGAAATTCCAGATAGAAAAACTCAATAACTTTTTGTCCGACCTGAGAATTGAACCCAGGACCTCATACTCAGCAGCGCTTGCGGCCAATAGACCAACGAGGTGTTCACATAATATTTTGTTTTGTTATTCTATATAATGGGAAGACATAACGCGTTTCTCGAAAATCAAAGTCAAAAGTCGTGGAGTCGAAGCCTTCTACGGCGTCAAAGAAGCTTCCATGTAATCATTTACAAGAATAAATTCAAAAGAAAATACTGAGTTGTGAAAAAAAAAAGAGTTAAGATTGAAGCAAACAAAAAATATTTGTATCATAACCTGTATGTATTTACCAAGTAAAACCTACAAACCGTTCTACATGTTTTTATTGCTGCTTCTCTCTAAATATGTTCCGCAAATGAATTTCACATTTATGACAAAGCGTTACATTTAAATCCGTCAGTTAATTTTGAAAAACAGATATTTTATTATTTCCTGTTATTTAAACCAACGCTCGTACGAACTCATCGGAAAAACGTAGAACAAACATACCTATAATATCTATAATTACAGACATTGACGAACAGGATTTGAGTCGATTTTTTTTTTCGACCATATCGCGGTCGATACCTAGTATTCTATAAAATGTGTTTTTGGGTAAAAGCTAGGCAGATGATGATTCTATAAAATATCTTTTTGTTCGCAGGGGAATCAGATTCCGAGCCGAGTCGATTTGAAGTCACATCGCTTGGGAAGAGAATTTCAGTCGGCATGTCTGGAATGATCACCAAGCTGAAGACTGTACCTCCGCCGACGCCTCCGCAGCCGCTGGAGAACAACCCCATCTTGCAGTACTTCGAGGTGGGCCCGGAGAGCAGCACAGCTGGACCTGGACTCATCTGGCGCGTCCACGACGCCTACCGGAAAAGCGATGGCAAGGTTAGTGCACAAACTTAAAACTTTCTAGCTTATCAACACAATGTTTCTGAAGTACTTTTGACCTCGATCACGCCTGATCGAAAGCGATGGGTGTGGTCTACGAAGGAACGAGCGTGCCCAGAAAATGCCTGCTCACTCTGGCTTTGAAGGCAGACGGGTTAAAGGTGGAAGGGAATACAGACGCTGGCAGAGAGTTCCACACTTTGGCTGTGCACATAATACAAGGTAGAGGAGAAGCGCTGAGGACGACTGGTCGGGATGTCAACCAAATGCGGAATGTTCCCTGCAGTACGTTTTGGTATGAGCTATACGATAGCAGCTCATACCCGTGACAAAAGTTTCGCCACACAACCACGTTGAAAGAAAAGTTGAAAGTTGTGTTCCCCACAGGTTGCGCCAGACTTAAAATAGTTTCACTCGTGGATACTCTTTTTAACCCCCGACACAAACAAATACCTCTTAACAGTAAAATAAAAAAAATGTAGTGGCCCCTTCCATCAATAAGTTGGAGTTGTAGGTAATATTTTGATCCAAGGGTCGTCGCGTTAGGGGACGGCTAACGCGTTGCGCCGCGTCTGTACATAAAATAATATCTTCAGTCGTGTATGCTCTTTTTTTTCTTTACAAACTTAATGATGTGAAATTTACAATCTCGAATCATTTTTCCAACTCAACAACACCTCACGCTCAATTGGAATTACCGCCATAGAAACCTTGGAACTCATTTCGAATGGATCAGCTCATTTGGAAACCTTTTCGACTCTCGGGATAAATTTTGCTTATCCAAGTAGATAAGAATCTACATGACTGGTTTGTATACAGTTTTCAGACACGTGTAACCCAATGGCTATTGATATTTCTTATAAACTACATACTTTTAAAAGGGTGTCTGAGAAGGAACCTTGGGAATTTATAAATATCGTCTTGAGTGGAAATATATTACTGGCTATACCTGTCCCTACTGCCAATAACGTGTTAAGCATTCTCAATTGAATCCAAGAAAATAGTAAATAGGTACCTACTTGTAAAACGAAATGATTTCATTGTAATATGTTTATACGTGAAGAGTTTCAGCTCCTAAACCATTTTGTGAATAAGACATTCAGTGCTGGCGAAAAGACCACCAAAGTTCATGTTACTTTGGTTCTTTTCATCATCGTATCAGCTAAATGACGTCATCTCGCCGTGTTTCCCTTATTAAATCTGATTGCACCTGCCTAGTTTGGTGATAGTTTTGTGCTTATTGAACTGTAGTGCCTTAATAGACGTTTGTACTAGTGCTTTGACTTTTCGGTTACCGTCAATCATGGCCAACTACTCTGTTAACGAGGAAATCAAACTGCCTTCGTTAAGGCTACGTATTCATGTCTCATATCGGCACAAAAATGGTCTGAATGAATTGATTGATTGGCTCATGACTTAAGAAATATTAGCCAGTTGACATAATGCTAGCGTGGCTGCCCTGAGTGCGTCGGTCGTGCAACTTGTTGTGATATATGGTCCCAATAAAAGTAAAAAAAACACGAACCAGGAACCATTGCTAATATGTATGCAGCTAACAGATAAATTGTATTACTACATCCAATATGCAATCCTTTGTTGCACGCAAACAATACAACGGCGTAACAAGCGTATTGATTATTTACTGTCTGAACAAATGATTTAATAAACTGTAAAGGCTGACGCACAGTGGGACGCACCACAACGCAAAAATCCTTCTACATCACTCCCGTAGATTGTGTGTGTGACCATCGCAAACTACAAGCGGGACGTACCGACTTGTGAGGTAATTGCGTAACACAAAAACAATTGCAATGGCGTTTATTTTGACAGTTCAACAACAAATATTGTATTAATTACAATGAATGTTCCTGCCAGCCCGCAATGTTTATAGTCTTGATGTCGAGCTTCACACCATAAGCTGACCTCAATACTTATTATGGTGTAACGTTTTCTCCAAACCTGGTACCTATGTATTTTCTTCTTTTATTTTTTCTTTTTTCTGTTGTTATACTCCTGCTAGTACACACAGCTTACTTAATTTATATTATACAATTGTTTAGATAATTTTAATGGTGATTAATTAGGTACTACTTTTCAAAAATTGATTTAATGCTGTAGAAACGAAAGAAACATCAAAATATTTCTAAAATAATTCCCGTCAATCATTGGGAAACCTGAAAACATTGTACATTGCGAAGAAATCTATTAATTGAGTAATTTTTTTTTTTTGAGTAGGTTCGTTTCACCCATAGGAGGAATTCTATTGAAAACGGCTCTTTTGTTCAAAGTAGTTTAATAATAATTAATAAAAAACTAACTAATATAATATCAATATCTATAGTTTTTTATACGGTCAAATGAGCATTATGAGTCGTGCACTTTTGGATTTACCAAACTTTTTGCCCCAGCTAAACATGAATAAAAAAAAAAAACAAATTATGCGCCTTGCTCAAAATTTTTGATTAAGTATTATGTATTATAAAAGTACCTGTGTATTAACTTTTGGATTTTAAGATAACGAAAAAATTGTATTGTTGCTATAATTATATTGATTATATTTAATTTTACCACATTGTATTAATATAAGCTAGTAACATGTGGAAACGTATTGGATTGTACATTTACTTATATCATACAGTGTAAACTCGCTCATAGAATGTCAGTTGAGATTTGAATCTGCGAACAATTTAAGTTAGTAGTCAATTTGCTTAACAAACACTTCCATTGACTTTACATAGGCCATGGCCTGCACATTCATGTGTAAGGTAGGTACGTACAACAATTGCGTGCTCGTGTCAGCGGTCATGTCCATCGCATTTAATTACCACAACGTGCAGCCATTAAGACAGGACCATGTAAGGCTGCCCGCCCACGTCAGACTATTTGCAGCACCGATAATCGGGCCGATTTTTCCTCCGATTCTTATGACCGACTTAACGTACACGTCCGTCACTTTGTCTGTGGCTATGAAGGGACCAGCACGTCATGGACAGAGAGAACGTATACCATGTCTTGAATATAAGGAGGAAGGTGGATTTACAGAGTGTGATGTGAGAAATGTGAATGTAAATAGTGTAAAAACTACCCGCAACTGCTATTCCGCATTTGCATATACCTACTTAGGTACCTAATCAGGTTCTTACAAAATTTTAATAAGTACAATACTGCGACTTGAATAAATATGATGGGATCTACTTACCGAGTCTTGTTTTTTTCTATTTTGCTATAAGTTGCCCAACTAGAATTTAATGAAAAGCATATTTCTTCCCGTAATGTTTTCTTTTTATTCCTATCGTGATACTCGGCCAATCCTGTGTCGTATAAAGCAGGCCGCTTTTCCAATTCTTCTATTAATCTCTCAATATCGATCTCCATCGCTGAGCAATGACACTGACACACTGTCCTTCCCTAGCGAGCATGCGGCCGAATGTGGGTGAGTAGTGTGCGTTAACGCATACATTTCCGAACGTTCCATTTTTCACCGATAATTGGATCGGTCGGGATGCACCGATTTTATTTCTGACTGAATTTTTGTAGGACGTGGGCGTTGCACTATTGCCATCTGTACGTTCTATTTTTCTCCTACAAAAATCGATCACCGATTATCGGACGTGGGCGGGCAGCCTCAACCAAGATAGTTTTGAAAAGCATGTATGTGGGTATAGTCTGTTACCAAAGTGTCTAACGAAAGTGTAAACATACCCTGTTCTGGTTAAAATCATAAGCAATCATTGACTAAAGGGCATTCATTATTATTACATTCATCCGTAATTAGAAGGTTTCAACTTCAAGTTACACAAATTAAAAAAAAAATTGTTTCAATAACACAATTAAATTGTAATTGAAAAGTTGTCGACGAAATTTGAGGTTACAGAATTAACCTCTGGTCAAATTAAAAACATCTGTGATTTAGAATTGGAATTATGGGTTAACAGATTCAAATAATTAAATCAAAGCATCTAGGAGTGCTTTGATTTAATTATTTATTTTGTAAATGGCACTACACAAGGGGGTGCCACTTAACACGTACCTAAGTTTTCTGACACAACTGTTTACATTTCATTCGATATTTTTGGTACAGACAACGGAACGATTCAACATTTTCTCTTGTAAGTGAATATCTTGGTTAGGATAAGGAAAACTTATTTGTTTGATAAACACGCACCTCACGTAATAACAAAGGTATGGGTTCAAGTACATAACATAAGCTGATATATGCCTTTAGCACGTTGTGTAGGATTATTGCCTGATAGTTTAGCCGGGACCGGTAAAACATTGAGAGGAGGATTTAATACATTTCGTAAAAGGTGCGTCGAAGCTTCACCTATCTCGACCCTTTTATATTTGTATAAATATTTTTATGGATCTTACCAAGGGGTATTACCCAGTAACTGGGTTGTGGAGGTAGCCAGTCGCTCCATGTAAAATACTGGTATTTAGCTGCATTCGGTTAGACTGGAAGCCGACCCCAACATAGTTGGGAAAAGGCTAGGCAAATGATCATTTTTTATTTTTTATGGGTAAGTTTTTATATTTTTATATTCTGCAGGGTTATTGGTTGAATCGAACACACTGGTATTTTCACCAATATTAAACGGTTAAATGCCGTAATTACAGAAATAATAGAAACCATCGTGTCTCGCGTGGATCGACGTTCGAATGTTAAAATTCAGCCTTCTACGGAGGGTTAAAATGCAGTCTTCAAAACCCTTATGAAGCGACCAAACGCAGCGGCGGCATCTATTAGGTATTACTAAATGCTGAAAATTTAGAAGTTTTCGCTCTTTTCTACGGAATCGGACATACCTTCCTAAGGGGCCGTCTCCACGAGCGAGAGAATCGCGGCGATATTATCGTCGTGCCACGTCTTTCTATACACTCTCTTAGAACGTGTCTCCACACGGCGATATCATCGCCGCGAAAATTTGATGGCACGGCGAGACTATCGCCGCGATTCTCTCACTCATGGAGACGGCCCCTTAATCTACAACCAATTCAAGCTAGCTGAAGTTGATAAATGTATTAAATCACTAAAAAACGAGAAATACGTTCTATGGTTTCTGTAGAGAAGTAGTTTCTGCCTACCCGCAAGGGAAGAAGGCTTGAGTTTATTTATAACGAACATAATGCATGTAGTTTGCACAGGAAGTTCCTACACTTGCCTTTGACCATGCGCTGATTTCATTACCGGTACGGTCTATTAGGTTGGAACACGTGAATACTAAAATACTCTAGACTAGCTATTGCCCGACGCTACGCCGCGCCGGCGTGGCATCGAAAACAGTCCCACGGGAAAGTACTACCGGAATTAAAAGTACCTTATACGTTAGTCCATGTTATAAACTATCTGAGTGCCTCATCCAAATCCGTTAAGACGTGTTAGCGCGAATCCAGAATATATGTAGGTAGATACATCTAGACATCATTTGCCTAGCCTTTTCCCAACTATGTTGGGGTCGGCTTCCAGTCTAACCGTATGCAACTGAATAATTTTAGTATTTTACATGGAGCGACTGCCTATCTGACCTCCACAACCCAGTTACTGGGTAATACGATACCATTTGCTAAGTAAAACTGGTTGTCAGATTTTCGGACTTCTGACTACCCGTAACGACTGTCAAAGATCTACGAATAACAGCCGGGACCAACGGCTTAACGTGCTTTCCGAGGCACGGAGGGGTCTCGGTATGTAAAGATGGTCACCCATCCACAGACCAACCGCGGCAAACGTAGCTTAACCTACGTAACTTAGCCACGACACTTAGACACTTAGCTTAGCCACGGGCCCCTCAGACACAGACAAACGGATCCAGACAAACAGAAAAAATTCTAAAAACTATATTTTCGGCATCAGACTCGTTTTACACTTCGTAGCAATTACTTTTTCAAAATTATTCAATGAACAGTTTTGAGTTCTTTCCTAGTTTATTATAAAACTAGTTGTGCCCACGACTTTGTTCGGGTGCATGTCGGAAAACAAATAGGAATTCAAGGGTTTTATTTTTTTACGCGGAACCTTAACTCTTTCTCTCTTCCTATGTCACATTAAACAATTAAACACAGCTACCTTATAACATTAGCTATCTGCCAGAGAAAATCCCGTCAAAATTGGTCCAGCCATTTCGGAAATTAGCCAGAACAAACGAACAGGCAACATTTTTTCAACAATTGTTATTTTTTGTTATACTTTCATATAATATGCATTCAGTAAAAAGTTGTTATTGTGTCATTACAAACAGGCACTTCAATTTTATTTATTCCAGAAAAATATAAAATGACATTGCTTATTCGATCACTTGTCGCTGCCAGGAAAAACCTTGAATTCCGGAAATGATTCCCGCAAACGGTTCCACAGACAAATACCACACTTGTTTAAAGTTTACCGGATCTAGCACCGGAGTACCCTTTAGCTCGTGGCATTTCCCGGTTGCAATTTCTACTGGTGCCTAGAACGGAGGCACTATCTTTTTAAAACATGTCGTTTTTCTATATACCAAAAATTAAGGTACCTACCTAAATAACCTGGAATGGAAGTCAGTTGTTATTCAACTATGAGAATTCCGATAATAATTCCCGCATACCAGATCGAGCATGGTAATGTTTTTACTAATACGTACATAGGTACATTAGGGTGGAGTGAAAAGGTATTTTTAGGGTTCCGTACCCAAAGAGTAAAAACGGATCCCTATTACTAAGACTCCACTGTCCGTCTGTCTGTCTGTCACCAGGCTGTATCTCATGAACCGTGATGGCTAGACAGTTGAAATTTTCACAGACGATGTATTTCCGTTGCCGATATAAAAACAAATACTAAAAACAGAATAAAATACATATTTAAGGGGGGCTCCCATATAACAAACGTGATTGTTTTGCCATTATTTGCTCGATATTAATAACGGCAACAGGTAAACGCTTGAAATATTTACCGAATAGGTACTTAGTTGTATATTATACATTATACTTTAAAAGTAAATAATTAAATTAAAATAAAATAAATTGAGGGGAGCTCACATACAACAAACGTGATTTTTTTATATATATAGTGTTAAATATTGTACGGTGGTACGCAACCCTTCGTGTGCGAGTCCGACTCGCACTTGGCCGGTTTTTTTTAACTCCTGTTTTATTCATTGACTAGCTTCTGCCGCGACTTCGTCCGTGTGAAATTTATAGTTCTACCGACCTACCCCGTCGCATCGCATCGCATCACTTCGTTTTCGCTTAGCGTTCTTTCTTACTTTTTTTATTTTTGCTCGGATCCTAAGAGTCCTAGCGTGATGTTCAATAACCTATAGCCTTCCTCAAGAATTGAGCAGCTCAATTCTTAAAAAATATTTTTTCAAATCCGTCTGGCAGTTCCAGAGATTAGCGCTTTCAAACAAACTCCCCGACTTTATTATTAGTATAGATGACTCTATGGATAAACATCATTCATGCAGAAAATTAAGATCCTGCGACTTCGTCTTCAGGCGGCGCACGATATGTAAATACAACGAAACTTTATTTTCACGTTTGGTTTGCATACGCAAATATGAGAGCGTTTAACACTTTTTGTGTTGTTATCGCTCAAATAAACAAGTTTTGTATATAAATTCGTCAATAATTAATCAATCTAACTAATTATATTAATACATTTTCAAGAAAATTGCCTCCGACTAAAAGTGAAGTTAATCTATCAAAATTTGTTAACTCAGAAAGATTTTCGTTTCCGCGTTTGGCGAACCACGTTAATTATGCATAAATCACGTAAATGCGTTATTGCATTACTGGAATAGTACATTACTGCAGCGGCCAGCAAAAGAAAGCCGAGGCACACATACGTAAGTCTATCAATGCCTAGTTATGGCCAAGGCTTGTATAGTACTTTTCTCAAATAATGCGCGGAATTAAAACTAAGTAGTACCTAGGCAGAACTTTTTTGTCAAATACGATACTTTTCAAACTCAATGACGAACAACAATATCTTTCCCGCATTAAAGTGTTCATTTGTTTTATTTTTTTCAATAAACAGCTTTTTCATTTTTAAATTACACGACAGATATGAGTTTACTATGCAATTTATTTGGCCGCTAAACCACGACAGATATGGATTTTCATACAACTTTTGCCGGCCGCTGCTCGCATGTATTTGGCCAGTACAGCAATTTCGATTTATCTCGAAGAGGGTTGTCAAAATAATGCTCAAATTTCCAAGCATGTTTGAGAAAAACATTTTAACTGACCTTTACAGTATCTAGTTCGTGGTTTTAACTACACGAAAGTGAATTACCAAAAAAGCCGAATCAAATCAATTCATTTGCATTGAATCAAAATTCTGATAAGTGTGGTTAGGTGCAACACAATTGTGGTGTGATTATCACTCTACGAACGGAATCCCATTCGTAGAATGAAAACCACACCACTGTGCTCGTTTCCAATGGGAAATGAGCTAAATGATATAAAACAAGAGGCTATTGAAGCTATTGAACTACAGAATTACCAGATGTGATTCCCGATTTGTTGTGCACAAATCAAAAATACCTGTATCAAATATGAATTGAACATTTTCAAGGACAAAAATCTCGTCTAGTGCAGTCCCTGAAAAGCTAGATTAGTCTCCATTACTGACTTGCGCATTGGAATATATCAAAGAGCTCGCCGTCTTCATCATTAAAACTTTACGCATGAAAGTTTGTTTGATATCAAGTCAAAACAATCATAAACGACGTCTCATGCAAGCTTTTATCATAAATGAAGATGCCCCAGTAGTCTGAAACCCTGACACAGTTATCAAACCATCATTAATATGAAACTCAGGGACACAGAACTGATAGATGATTTCTATTCACAAGACAGTTTGTTGTAGTTTGAGAGGTTCCCTTGGTTGCATATTAGAAAATCAAAACTTTCCTGAGCATATTTCAAAAGAACAACGTACAAATCAACAAAGTTTGAAATAACGATGGTCATTTGATCGAAAGTTCAGTTGACCAAAGTCTGGAATATAAATGTTTAAATTATTTATTACAATATTGACCAAATCGTTCAAAGGTCAAAATGGATGTTGATGGTTTGTCCCTGGATTGTTGCCCGAAGTTTAAAATCCCGAAGTACAAAATCCCGAAATTGCCACCGTTTCCGAGAAAACACATATTTCTAATTGTAAGAATATAGATGGCACAAAACCAACAATAGAGCCCCTATTTCTGTGTAAAGGGTTTAAAGTAACCTAACCAAACCGAACCTCGGGGTGCCCTTCGCTCGCTCTTGCATCCTACGTCGTCTATTGCGTTCGTTGAGGTATCTATGAGAGCTGCTCTTTGGGATTTTATCCATCAGTATTTCAACTTTTGATCAGTCGTTCATTTGATGTCACATACATTGAGATTTTAAAATTTTTCTAAATAAAACATTTGGTCCTTTAAATTTTGTTATTTCGTTTATTGTTCTTTTCAAATTAGCTCGAGAAAGTTTTGATTTTCTAATATGCAACCGCCACACTCGTGCAGTCAAAAGGCATTTCGAGCTTATAACAGAGGCTTCGTTGTCTATTTAAATATCAGAAACAAGAGATGGATTCACAACAACTAGGATGAAAACGATAATAAAGATATGGACTCAGAAAGCTGAAATTTTGCACTGGAGCTTCTTAAGGTATGAATTAGAAATGCGCCGAATATTCGTTTTATATTTGGTATTCGGCATATTCGACAGAATTTTGAGGTATTCGTATTCGGCCGAATCATTCGGTTGAAATGCCGAATGTATTCGGATTGATCATTGTAAATCAGCCTTTAGGGCAAAATAAATTAAAGGAATCCCATTTCTAACAATCATATCTACCTATTAGAAATCGTTTATTGTAAGGTACTCAAACAAAGATATAATTAAACACATGTAATCAAATATAACCTAGCATTAATCGTTACATAAAATCAAGTATCTTAATAGAACAGTAATTTTTAATTGCAATAATCCCACTAGCAAATTACAATTAAATTGTAATAGGAACGGCGGGAAAGCACTGCGTTGCCCATTCCAAAGCGTAGATCTCTATGGAGAAGAACGGGCAAGAAACTCTATGGACACTCTTTTTAAATCAAGATATTACAAAATCCTGGGTACATTATTCTTGTTGCTTCTACCGGGTCTTAGTGTGAACAGTGGCAATATTTAAGGAGGTGCATAATTATCATGAGTAGAGTCTAAAACCGTTGAAAAAATATGACCCTATTTTTTTTCAAAGTTTTTCTTCTAATATCCCGAAAAATAAAAAATCATAGTCACATTACTGTTAGGCCTCCGCCCCGCATGTACCTACAAGCGCCGCGCCGGCGACGCGCCACGCGGCCGCGTTCGCGTCGTTCTCGTTCGTTCGTCAATCCAGTCTGTGCGCTCAGTCTCGCTAGAGAGTGTACGTGTGCCGCGTTTGCTTACAGACTACTCTCGCGCATCACGTAGATACGTACGTGTATCCACGCGTTATTATTAGTTACTGACAATGGCGTAGGTACTCGAACGAACAACTTACCGAAATGGGTTAGACTTTATGCGATAGCCGGTGATAGTTTGCTTGCTGCTCAGGACCTGTACCGGGAATTGTACCCGGGTCAACGGGTACCACATCGGGCAACAATTTTAGCGGCTACTCAGAGACTGCGCACTTATGGTCAATTCACCGTACCAAGTCACGCATATGGTCGCGGTAATCAACAGATTCCGCTGGATGTTCAAGAAGAAATTTTAGACTTTTTCGAGAACAATCCTGAAGAAAGCACCAGAAGAGCGGCCCGGCGGTTTGTATGCCACGGAGTTTAATACCAGACGCGAATTGAAAAGACGCATTAAAAGTGCTTTTAATGACGTAAAGAGTGAGAGTGTTGTGCTTAATTGAGTGCAAAATAACTTAAGAAGACGTGCGGAGACATGTTTAGCCGTAAACGGTTCACATTTTGAACAGATTTTAAGACTTATGTAAGTTATTATTGATTTTCTTAGTAAGTAGGTAGGTATTTAATCATTGTTTAAAATTTAAATCAAAATCAGTGCAGTGTTGAAAGGGACGACCTAACTAAATTACTTTTAAATAAAGAGTAAACACGCCAAAAATACCTAACTTAGAAATTAAGATGTAGTAAAGTTCACTTATTCGCACTTCTTTTCTTCACTTTTCTTAAAAACGCTTTTAACAATGAATTAGGTATTTTTGCCTGGCTTAGGCCAGGAAAAGTATGAAGGGAAAGTGCAATCACAGAAATTACAAATTCATTCAATGCGGCCGATGCGTAGGTATGCGCGCCCATACAATTTACTTCCGTCCGAGTGCGGCGCGCCGCATCTGTGGGTCCATTGTGCGTCTCATTGTTTCGAAAACATTGTAAAAATAAGTGTCGGTACTGCCAGCCGGAAAGTCCCTAGGAATAAGGGCGATTTTTTGTGCAGTGGTGAATGGAAATTATCGAGTAGCGTGTACATGTGTGCGTGCGCCGCGTACAATCGTGGCGGCCGGCGGCGGTGGCGCGCGGAGGGCGGGGGGGCCTGCTTCTTGCGTTATCGTAGGGTGCGTTCACTTCGCGTAAAATTTCGGAATTAGAAAAGTATAAAATTCGCAGATGAAATTTCGACATACACATTTAATACTTTTGTAATATTTTTTTATTTAAGGTTATCTATCCGTCCTTTGAAAGTTGCCACTGTTCACCCTTACATCCTGTATATGTGAGAACAATGTAAAAAAAAACACACACAAATGAAGAAACAATACAAGAAATAAGATTAAAAATAAGCCTTGGCAGTTAAGAGATGACCAGTCTCAACCGACGGCGTCCGTTCACGAACATGACGCATGGATCAGCACCATCCAGCTCAACCATTTTGTAGGGAACCGAATGATCCAACACACGCGCCACCATCAGTGAGACATTTAAGTGAGCATGACACATTCTCAACTGCCATGCTCTTTCAAGTCAACATCAAAAAATCATAATAAACGGATCCATGGTTCTTTTTACATTTACAAAATTGAAAAAATGCTTCTAAATGATACAAAACTATAGATTGCAATTTATTTAAGAGATGAATAAAATTTTTAATACCAAACGGGAAAAGGTGTTTAGTATTGCAGCATTAAACAATTAAAACATGATTGAATAAAATAAAAATAAATATTAAGATCGTAATGTCAGAAACACTAAAAAAGAAAAAGGGAAGCACCTCTTCCAAATATTGAAATTTTAACTAGTGAGCTCAAGTGCCTGTGGAGCAGGACCAGCATTTAGCCAAGCATTTTTATCTGCAATATAATCATCCAACTTACAATATGCTTGTCTACATATAGGTATCATCTTTCAAAACACCAACATTTTAATCGAATTGCACTAAAATCTGGCACCCTTATTGTGTTTTCGTTCGCTATGACAGTGGCGGGGTGCAGCGGGTAGCGGGAGGCGAGCGTGTATAAACTTGTTTGCGCGGCAAAACTATGGAACGGGGAACCGAATTATTCGGCAGTATATTCGGTTCGGTAAGAACTTAACCGAATTTCATTCGTTATTCGGTTATTTGGTGAAACCACTATTCGGCGCATCTCTAGTATGAATCAGCTATTGGTAACAGAAGGAAAAAATAAAACGCTGTACCCTAACATACATGGGTTCATGAATTCACACCTTTCTCCCAAGTACAGAACGCCACCTTCTACGATCTTCACATGATACACCTTTTGCTTTGTTTACGTTCATACACCTGCGGGGTCATTGCGGAACACACTATCAGCAGCAATGGCTTTCATTTTCACAGTTCAACAAATTCATTGCGTTATTTACATTGTTGAGCAGACATTTTTACTAAACGTACTATGAAGCAACGGCAAAATGAAAGTTCTGTTTATATCATTCCTTCTATCTGTTGATTTCAAGCGGGCGATTTATTCAGGAATTTTTACTGCACTGGGCCACTGGCGCAGTGTTAACACAACATTAACCTAATTACGAATTTAAGAGTAATTTTTTTGGAAAATACTCCTGAACATCTCTTCTCCACTTGGTTATAAATACTTATTTGGAATTTAAAAAAAAACTGACTGATCCATCTCTAAGACAAACTTGAGACCTTTTATATGGGAAATATTTAATTGAACCTCTAAAAACTATTTGGTCTTCTAATGATAAATAATGGCACCGTTTCCCTTGTTCACAAACTAAACAATTTAAGTTCAGTGCATCTTTTACTTTCTTTTTCATTAAGAAGAGGACAGAAGATAAATATAAGTTTATGCCTGTCAAATTAGTCAGCGCCTGACGTAAATTGACGAATTTTTAGTAGCCAATTTTTTAATCACTTCTAAACTTGTCTGTATCTTAATTTGACAGGACTAAACGAAGATTTATCTTCTGTCCATTTCTTAATGAAATGGAAAGAAAAAGATGCACTGAGCTTAAATTTTGTTTAGTTTGTGAACAAGGGAATCGGCACCAATAGCTTTTTTAAATTAATGAACCTATTTTTCATTTACTGGCCTTTTCTCAAAATTTGTCGCAGAAACTAAGCTAGGACACGCCGAGCAAATGGGTTAGGACTGTGACCAACCGCGCTAAATTCAAATTGGTCGCAGTTAATTGGCTATTTAGTATTTTTAATTAAGACACCAAAATGGGAATTATTTGAGGGTCACAAAGAGAAGCATATACGAGTATATTATATTAGACTGTCCATTAATATTATCAAGAAATCAAAATAGAATTAATTTGGAGTTCGATTAAATAACTGTTGTAGGTATTTACGAGTATAAAATTACCTACTTAATAACGAGCCAGACATCGAGCTAACTTCTATGCATGAACTAGACATCGTGTAAATCAACCATATTTTATCGAGCTTAATGACCAGTCGCTGGCACTGGACACTTAAGTTAGCTTATAAAGTGTAGGTATCTATATTAATACCTAGGTATATGGGATATGGGAGGATAGTTCAAGGCCCACAACGACAACAATATTAACAATAATGTAATCATATTTTGATTTAAAAGAGTGTCCGTGGAGTTTCTTTCCCGTTCTTCTCCATGGGAACTTAATCTATAAGTCAACATATATGAATAAATCAAATGGCAGTATATTATGTTCAATTTTTAACCCATAAAAGCCGTTGCGGTTAGGTAACGTCGAAAGTTCCTGTACCTACTGCATGATGCAATCCGTCTACACTACCGCTGTTCGAAAATCGTCATACTCGCCAGATTGAAGGATAAATAATTGAGTGTTAATAACACGTCACGACATGTTTCGGGCTTGGTGCCCTCTCGCGTAAGCACATTTAGTCGCATAACTAAACCTAAATGCATTTAGGTATATTATGTCTGTCAGTGTGACCAACATATTCCTCTTAACTTCGCAACGGATTTTGATGCGATTTTCACCACTATTTAGAGAATTTATTCCGGAAGGTGCTCGTGTATAATAAATTAATATTAAACTTCCAAATAATAAGAAAAATATCGATGTTTTAACATGTCGAATGCGTGTGAAACAAGGTTCGAAAGTTTTTGATACAGCTAACTTGTACGTATAGAAAAAGTCTAAGTACCAACTTACAGGTTAATAACTTTAAAAAATACGGACTTCCATACCTAAAACTTTGTATGGAATAAAATGAATAAATTTATTTTGTGACTAAACTTAGAAATATATATTAACCTACATAAAAAATGTATGTCTTGATAATAAAGTAAAATAAAATAATAGAGTGAAGGGCAGAACAAAGAATTGAATAAATCAATCTATGCAATCTTATTAGCTCCGTATTATTTTATTTCTTAACGCACCCTGTTTGACAGGTACGAACAGTTTGTATGGGATAATAAAATTGTTGCTTGTACTATTTTCACTACAACTTCTTCATATTTTCTCACCTTTTAAACCGTCCTTGGACTTCGACAAATATTTCAAAACCAAAATTAGCCAAATCGGTCCAGCCGTTCTCGAGTTTTAGTAAGACTAACAAACGTCATTTCAATGTTATATACATATATGTATATAGATAAAGAAGGTGATGCCATTACACGTTACGTTACAAATACAGTTTTGATATTCTCTATTCTGAAAATGCTCGTGAAATCATAATAGTTCTTACAATAAGCATATCTTATTTCCAAAACTGGCAACATAAAAACCTTCCCGAAAACTTGAATCAAAATAATCATCTTTTAAATTGATATATTTTCTGCAAACATTTGCCAAGTAACGAAATCTGTGGTGGGATTTCAAATATTATCAGTTAGTTTTTAAGTATTATTAACATTTGGCCGTACAAGGCTACAAAATATCCATGTCGCCCTGAGTAAAATAAAATAAAAATGTATTTGCCAGCGCTTTTCACATTTATTTTCGACGCGTTTTACGTTTAAAAATAATCAGGTTTGCCTACCAATTTGTATGGGTTAGTGAATTTTGACGATTAAATTCCTATCATTTTTCAGTATTTTTTCTGCGAAATTAAACTAGACGCAATTACGTACTTTTGTGTAAGGTGTGTACTTATATGTTGTAGTAAAATGCTGTCTGTCCTTTCTCTATGTATATTATATACACCTCAGAGAATGTAACCTAGATTCAGATAGGTTTATGTTTAGACCGGCCTTATGCACTATGCAGGGACTACTATTCTAGTTTTATAATGTAAATGTATTTTTAGAACGAGAAGAAAGTTCTTTTGAAAATGTGTGCAATATTGTTACACGCTCATATCATTTTGTATACGTGGGTGAACACTTTGTTATTTTCCCGGACATGGTATGCGTATTGAAATATGCGTACCAACTTGATTTGCATATTGTACTTACACAAATAACACTCGTAGAATAATAGTAATATGTAGTTCAGTCAATGTTGTAAGTTCAGTTCAAATAGTAGATGATATAGGTAACATAAGTAAGTGGTATTATATACTACTCAAAACAAAATAAGAGCCACTTGTTAATTTTAACATCCGGTCTGATTAAATTATTTTAAAGCGTTCTTAAACGATATAATCTTTTGTCTGGTATATCCTGAAGTATTAACAAACATAATGTGACGATACCACTTGCATAATTTTTAAAGTGGGTGCTTTGATACTTTTTTTTGTAACCACTTGAATTTACCCTATTCTAAGACGAATACTTAAGTCATTTAAATTGTGGATTCTTTTAGGAACAGTCTTACATTTGCTAAGTTACAACGTGGATAAACATTTTGAAAGCACTATGCCGAGGATCCGAAGACATATGGACCTGCAAACCGTAACTAGAGCCATCACATTGATCCAAAAGAGACATTCGCAGCGTTCTGTAGCTTTACAGCTTGACTTTTCAACGCAAGCGATCCAGAATGCTTGGAATCGATTTCAAGAGACTGGGAGTGTAACCAGAAGACGGGTATCTGGCAGGAATCGAGCAACTACCCCGCAGGAAGACCGCTACATACACTTGACTGGGCGAAGAGAGCGCGTCGTCACCGCCCGCGCCTTACAAAATCGCTTACGCCAGGCGACCGGTACCCGCGTGAGTGACCAAATGATTAGAAATCGGTTACATGAAGACCAGCAGTTTTCTAGAAGACGCGTAGTGTGGATTCTATTGACTAGTGTACACCATGCAAACCGATTATCATTCGCAAGGCTGCACCTGGACTGGGACATAAGTGAATGGAGCTCAGTATTGTTCACTGATGAGTGTAAAGTGAATTTTTTTAGTGATGATCGTCGTATTAGAGTATAGAGACGAGAAAGCGAGCGATTTTCGGATGTTTGTATCCATGAAAGTGACAGATTGGGGGGTCCCAATGTTATGGTATGGGGAGGAATCTCTCTATCAGGTCGAACCGAACTCGCAATACTCAGCGGAGGCACGGTAACGGCTGTGCGATAAATTGAGGTGATAATAAGACCTCGTGTAATGCCATTTGCACAAAGAATTGGTGCAAGATTCACATTAATGCACGACAATGCCCGCGCTCATACAGCTAGAGCCACTAGGGAAGCCCTAGACGATGCTGGTATACGTGTCTTGCCGTGGCCTGCCAACAGTCCGGATCTTAACCCCATCGAACACATGTGGGATTTGTTTAAAAGAAGTGTCCGGAACACAAATCAACCCTTACATAATGAACGACAGCTCATTAACGTGCTAAATTCAAGCTGGGAACAAATTTCAGAAGAGACAGTGCGACATCTGGTGAAGAGTGTGGATTCAAGAATGTGTTCGAAAAAGAGGAGGACACACACGATACTAAAGAAGTGCAAAAAAGAAAAAAAGCTTTCGACATTTTTGTTTTAATCTGTTTTTTCGTTAAATGTCTTTTTTGCTGAAATTGCATTTTTTTTAAAAAAAACCTAATCAGATGTTCTTTTATCTATCAATAAATTTAATTTTAAGGTTTTTGCATTAAAAATTAGCTAGCTAATTCAATTTAATTATTTATCTATCCTCAAACCCAATACATTTTTTAGAATACACAAAATACACGGTGGCTCTTATTTTGTTTTGAGTAGTATATAACAAATAATGTTAAATACTGAAAAAAGGGGTCATTATACTCATGATTGTGGATTCGTTATAATCTGGGACACGAAATATTATGTAATACCTATATATACTTTTATACAATTAAATTTCTATAAATCGTCTTTCTTTGAAATTAAATGAAATTGTTTATTCTGTAATTAGGATATCGGAATCGCTTTTACACGTCATATAATACTTAAAAAAAATAAGCTAGATGAGGTCGGGGTTTCCTATCTGACTTTTTTTTTCTCCGAGTAGAAAAAGGGCTAAAACAAACTCAGAGGTCACTTTCTATCGCTACTTACCATACCTACATTGTTCTATAGCTTATGAAAGAGTTTTCTTATCTTTATAAAGTATTTATATATAAAATATTTAGGCAGTTATTTTGCCTCATCGTTGAATACATGATATTATGTCTAGCACGAACGCATGAAGCGGATCAACATAAACATTACCTACCTACTCCGAACGATTTTTTACTAGAAATACTCGTTTCGTTCGCACATAATGTTTAGTTCGAAGACTTAATTCATATCCAGGTATAGCAAAATCAGCATATCGCTCATTTGGAGAAACATCGATGTAAATGTATTTTTTCCCAAAAATTAGTTAAATATGACAAAGCACTTAGAAAGCGTATTTACGTTAGAAAAGCAAAGACTTAAAAAAAGGCAGTTACGTCGATGTTTCTCCAAATGAGCGATATAATGTTACCACTACTAGGACATAGTCCTCTTCTCTTCGAGAGGGAGTTTTGAGAGCAGTGTTTATGAAATTATTTACACAAAGGAAAACGCCTGTCTAGGTTCGAACCACAACAACCAAACAACAAGTTTCTTGAAAAATCGAATCGAATACATACATGCGTTTGTACTAGGCCAACTGATTAGTCCGTACACAATGATTTTACCTCTAACAGCAGCAACCTAACAGCAACCTTATTGTGACGAGTACAAAGTTCACCATGAGTTTGACAGACTTGTCGGCGGCTGCAACCCATCAGCAACCTTATCCGAATGAGAATAAAGATCACTGTGATTTGCACAGTAATGCAAAATCAGAGGTAAAGTAACAGTGAATGGACTTTAGTAGGTACATACATACCTTAAGTGACAAGCTAAAACGAGACACGTCGTAGTGGTGTGGGAAGTTCTTCTCAAAGTGGAAAGAAATTTGCCACACCTGTGGCCACACATTTTGGAGTCATTATGTATGCTGAAATACTTACCTACCAGCTATTCCATGTATATTAAAGTGATTTAAGATAATATGCGTTTTGTCTACAGACTACATATTATAATTTGCGTAGGTGGCGTATTGTTCAAGTTAAGGTATAGGTATTTTAATCCAAAAAGTATACCTGTACTCACCTTTGTGTACACAATTTAAAATATTACTTATTATTGAATTTTTATGAGGAAAAAAAAATTCGAAGACATGTGATATATGTATATTATGTCACATGTCTTCGATTTTTTTTCACCACGTGGGTTTAGTGCGGGTTGGTTAGTATAATTATACCAACCCGCACTGGGCCCGCGTGGTGGATTACGGCCCACTCCCTCTCACCGAGAGGAGGCCTGTGTTCCAGCAGTGGGAACATTATAGGCTGATTAATTCCCTATGCTTATTACGCTATTTATTATATTATCATATTTTTTCTAATTTATATGGTTTTAGAGTAGGTATAGGTACTTACCTTGTCTTTCTTTATATATGCGTGTGTATGTGGTTACGTCACATCAAAATTAAAAATATCTTAAAATTATTATCGTACCGTAAAATCAATTTCTCTTTAAATAACTTATACCTAAGTAAGTATCTCTTTCAAGTAAATTTGCTTCGGTGCTTAGTTAACGAAGCGCTTAGCAACCTGTTACATCTCGGGGTGAAGTTTATTATGTACTTAATATATTAACTTGTATACAAAATTTAGGAGTTGGTGTAGGGGCCATTAACTCAATGGCCAATATCCTACTAAAAAAAGAGTGAAAGATTTAGTTACTCGGTCACGCAAAAATGGCTGAACAGATTTAGATGAAAGGCAAACAGTTTATAAGCTAGATTAACACATAGGATACTTTTTACCCCGGTAAAATTGATGAATGAATATATCTTCAGCTTTTACGGGTATCTTTTAAATAGCCAAGAGTTGATGAGGCTTTGATGGTAGGTAGTTGGATCATAAGGGTTTGATACAAACAGCGGACCCTCTGAACATGGCGTTGTGAGGTTTTATTTACTTTAGCGCCCAAACCATTGGTTGCTTGACTCCCTCAATGCTGCGATTTTTATCATGTCATTGTGATTTTCATTTTCTAACGTAACCATGTACACATCAAAAGTGTCTAGGGATCAAGCATTTTTATGCGGATTTCTTGAGATTGAGATGTGGCTTTGTAATAAATTTATGATTTTATAAATTTATATGGATCCTTTTTGGTGCATTTCATAATTTGAATCAGGAACTGTGAATCAAATTCGAGTAAAAGATGAAAATCAGCTGTCAATATTTTCCCTATAAAAACATACAACGCATTGAAGACATTATTAGTGCTACTGTTTCCCTACTACTGATTAAAACCAACGTTATTATGGAGCGGCGACGTCATTTAAGCAGGGAAGAAATGCTCAGAGCCGTGGGAATGATAGAAGCTGGTTCCCGGCAACGTACTGTGGCTTTAGCTCTGAATACAAGTCAGAGTGTTATCAGTCGACTTTGGACACGTTACCGAAGCACTGGTACCGTGGCTGAGCGCCATGGAGGACGGTATCGCTGCACCACACGGAGACAAGACCGATACATTCAAATCTTAACTCGAAGAGCTTCAACAATAACCGCCATGATGTTAGCCGTGAGGCTTCATCACTCTTCAGGGAACTTAATTAGCGACCAAACAGTCAGAAACCGCTTGCATGAAGTGAACCTTCATTCCCGAAGACCGCTACGGGTACCACCTATAGCAATGCACAATCGTAGGATTCGATATCAATGGGCTCTTGAACACAGAAATTGGGCAGAAGAACAATGGCGTTTCGTGTGCTTTTCTGATGAGTCTCGTTTTGGTATGAGACCGGATACAAGACGTATACGACACTGGAGAACCCCTGGACGCCAACAGCGATTAAAATCCTGCCAGGAAGTCCATCCTTATAGTGGTGGAACCATCATGGTATGGGCGGGTATTTGGATCGGCGGAAGAACTGAGTTGATTTGGATCAGAGGCAACCTCAACGCTCAAATTTATGCTGAGACGATTGTATCAGACGTCATCGTTCCTCTACAAGTGCAAATCGGTCCCTTATTTCAGTTAATGCATGATAATGCACGACCGCACACCGCAAGAGTTGTAAGACAGACTCTCGCCGCAGCTAACATCAATGTCCTGCCCTGGCCTGCTCAGTCGCCAGACTTGAACCCGATTGAGCATGCATGGGATATGCTACAGAGAAGAGCTCTGCCGAATATGGAGGGTATCCAGTCGCAAGAAGACCTTTTTTTGTTGTTGCAACGAACATGGGCGGCCATTCCACAGCGTGATTTAGATGAACTCATTTTGAGTATGCCAAACCGATGTTCTTGTGTTGTTAGTGTTCGCGGTAGAAACACGGATTATTAATTGTTTAAGTTACCCAATAAAATTTTAAAGAAAACTGTTATTTCAGTCTTTTTTTCGAACTTTTGTGTTAGTGGTTCAAATGTCAAAAATCCCTTTATTAGGAAAATGGCAAATTTCTTTATTAATGCAAAGGTGATTTGGTTTATCGTTACTGTGACAAACGAAAACACTTTATTTGATGAATCCTTAAAGAAAATTTTAATTAATATCAATCAGGAGAAAAGTTATTGCAAAAATATATGTTGATCCCTAGACACTTTTGATGTGTGTATTATCGTCCACATTCATAATGTTTGGAAATACGTTACCCATAATCAGCCAATAATGTTCTCACTGTAGGGACACAGGTCTCCTCTCTTCGAGAGGGAGTGGGCCGTAATCTACCACGCGGGCCCGTTTATTTTCGTTGGATCCCACTTTTGAATCCCATTTTTTAGGTATTAACGATGGATCCCGTTTGCTATTTCCGTTGAATCCCATATTATAACAACATGTGTACATTTCAGAAGAAAAGTAATTTACCTTTATCAAACACTAAAAAGAGATTATTTTTAGTGGGCTACCCGAAACTGAATTAATTAGATTAGGTTAATTATTAAAAAAAAAACAATGTTAGGTTAGGTTAGGGTAAAACTGTGACCCCTACGCACGAGCCGAGCGAGCGAAGCGAGCGGTGCCGCGGCAGCGGCCGGCGAGTGGCAGAAACGACTAGATTATATAGAAAATGAGTTGTTTGTGAAATAAATAGTATACGAAACGTTGGTTGTAAACTAAAAATTTCAATGGAGTTTTGGTGAAACATTAGTGAACCCCTCATTTTATTATAAACAATTTTGTTGTTGAAAGTACCCGCATTCAGATTTTTTTAAGCATTCGGGATCCAACGGAAATACTTTTCGGGATTCAACGACAATAAAACGTAATTATCTTCCATTTTTTAAATTCGGGATCCAACGGAAATACATTATAATGCTTTGCGGGATCCAACGCCAAAAATATTAAAATGGGATTCAAAAGCGGGATCCAACGGAAATAAATCCGCGGGCCCAGTGCGGGTTGGTAGATGTCACATGTCTTCGAATTTTTAGGTTCTAGGACATGCCGGTTTCCTCACGAAGTTTTCCTTCACCTTTTTGAGAGCAGTGGTGATGAATAGTAGATTGTTATGCAAGGGTGGAAAGGAATCAATTCCTATGCGAGGCATTTAGACGCCCGAGCGCAGCGAGGGCGGCTATAGTCCGAGTAGGAATTGATGACTTTCACCCGTGTTAAACACTCTACTTTTCATTTCGAATATAAGGAAAGTAAAAAGTAGTAGTTTTTCTAAATTATTTATTGATAACAATAACATGCATAGTACCTATTTAAAATTAATGGAGAAGTTAGAACAATCTGTGAAATTTAAAGTTACATTCCTGTTTGGAATATTTACGGTGTTTGATATATTATGACTTTGGCTATGCTGGATGTCTGTAAAAGTAGGAGACTCTGGTATTTGATTAGACGGTGGAATCCATGGCAGAGACTCCCTTGAAGTAGTTGGTTGAGGCGAACTGGGGTGTGAATTTATAGTCTCAGTTAATTTGCTTGAAATTTTGGTTTTATTTTGGACATAATCCTCAATGTAGCCTTCCGCGACTGTGCTGGATTTCCATCCTCCATGTCTTTTTAACATTGTCAAGTTCGCTCCAGAATCGGCTACCAGTGTCGCTGACGTTCTTCTATAACAATGCCCGGTATACTGCTCACAGTTTGGTAAATTCAAATATGTTGCTATCTGCTTCGGCATACCTGATATTTTATTTCAATTACTGCATTTGCCTCGTCTTTAACCGAATCTGGGGTCAACATTTCAGAATCGCTTGAACTCATTTTTATTAAAGAAATATTAGTCTATAAAATCATGTTTTTGAATTTCGGTATAGCTTACATGGTTAGTATCCCGCCAAATAATACTCGTACTATTGTCTTTTTTTATTTTAAATATGGATCACACCGCGTCATCGCCGCGGGCTGTCCCGCTTAATAGGTTTTTTTTTTAATTCACACTGGCTGTTTACACTCACAAGACTGCAGCATTTTTCTTAATTTATGTAAAAAAATTTCGTAGCTGACTACAGTTCTTTTTTTAAAATTCATTCCCACCCTAAAGAGGGAAGTAATTACTATGAGTCTTTCCCGCCCTGTGGTGGGAAGCAGCGTCTCCCACCCGCTATTTGGATCAAACAAACACTACTTTCCGAGTATGAGAAATGAAAATAATTTACACAAAGCGTCGGTCTAGGTTCGAACCTACGACCTACTACTCGTAAATCGTTTATTTGGTGCACACAAAAGACATAGCATAGCATACAAAAGCACGATTAAATAATAAGTAATTACATGAATGTTACGTTTGTTATGTGATAACCTCATCGTTTATTTTGGTCCGAAAAAGTATCAATTTCGTCCAACCACAGTACAAACCTCGGAACTAAATAAATAAACTTATTTTTTTACGTAACTATTTTTTGCGAGAAAGCGATACAGGCGTGCTTCTACGAGCGCGGAACCGCAAGTATCCGCGGGTAGAAAATGTATGGAGAAATTAGAGAGCATTTCTTATTTTTCTCAAAAAAGAAAAAGTTATTTATTTACAAAATATTTAGCTTGTCGTATAGAGGACTATAAGCAACAATCTCTTTTTATTTTTAAGTTAAAATATGCAGTGAATTTAACTATACTGGGTCCTATTCAGACCCCTTTTTATTTCATTTTTTGCGATTATTGTGATGGTAAAAACGTATTTATGTGAAAATTTTGTATGGGGCTATTTAATTGTTATGGGGCCATTCTGGAGATGAATACATTATCTTTAATTTGTAAACCAAGATATCCTTGCAGTTGTGACTCCTGTTCATTAAAATGGTACCTGAAAAGCACTGTTATTCGCGGAAAAATGTGATAGCGTCCTTAACAAGCTCGTAATGAGATGTTATCTCTTACATAAAATGTGTCTTTTTCTCTCTGACGACTTTGGAGAATCTTTTTTGACAGATTGAGACTGAGATTACCAAGAATGTGAACGTTCTTAAAAGTACGAGAACTTCCTCCATAGAATACGACAAAAAAACTGTAAAAAATAAGAAGACTTGACATCGTAACGACATTTTTCTTCTCTTACATGACATGTCTTTGTTTTTCACCTTGCAGTTGTAAAGTCGTCCGTTGAAACGTAAACCTCAACATGAAAATGATAAATTATGAAGTACTTAGGTATCTACAAAACCACCACGCACAAATTTAATAAAAAAACAAACGTCATATTCAAAGTAGGCTGAGAGTCTTTAGTCTTTTTTTTAGTACTTTTTGAACTTCAAAAAGTACGTACCTAAGAGACAGTCTCCCAAAACACCCGCCATTCACTACTACCTAGTGCTTTAAGAAGTGGCGCAAGAAACTTCCCATCATGTCGAAACGGCTGGTTGACACTTCCCGTGACCCAAGGCCTGGCTTTTACCCTGGCCAAAGGCTAATCATTGCCATACAACGTGGTAATGCCGCCAGTCTCTTGGGTACATTACCAGTCGACAGCGATGCAGATGAATTGTTCGACGCTATATTTTAGTTTCTGTATAGTTTTAGTTAAGTAAGGATTTAATTTTATTAATTTTTATTAATTAATTAGGTATTAGTTATTATTTGTTTATGTTCAGTCAGAAGAACTACGTAGTAACATAACGAAACCCACACTATTGAATGAAATTATTTGCTTGTCAGCTAGTACACGCCAATATAAGAACCAACATAAACATTGAACGATACAGGCGCTGCGCCACTGCCTAGTTGAGAGACCTTCGTTCAAATTACTTTGTTAAATTAATATTCTAACTATACAGTATAGCATACGTTATAATTATATTATTTTGTAACTATGGACCAACAAATTATTCTATTCTATACTCAGACTCGTACCGCGAGGAAAAGAGTTCCTGGAAGGATTTGGGGGAGGCCTTTGCCCAGCAGTGGGACAGTATAGTCTAACAAAAACAAAATCTCAAGCACATTATAACCTTGAATACTTTCAATGTTATCGACTGTGACCTTTACTTTTCTGCAGGGCAATTGTGTAACACCTTATCAATCGGAATTCGTTTATCCGTGTTGAGCACAAACATTTTTCGAACTTATGAAGCAATGGATTAGCAATTTACTTCAAAATGATTCAGATTCCGATGGATAGTGTGTTACACAATTAGGGTGCCGTTTTGTGCCTTTACCTAGATTGTTTGGAACGTACATATTAAACGTTGAATTTGACCTGAAAACATAGCCTAGAAACCAATTCCAAACCATCGTTAAAAATGCAGACTTCATTTATTTTCCTCTTTATTTTATTTTTGAACGTTCCGAGGTAAAAGTCTCTTAGTCAAACGCAGATGAATATCAGATCTTTTATTTTGAAATAACTCTGTTCAATGCAAATCGGTTTCGCTGCTACACAGGTAAATCGAGCATAAAATATTCACCTGTCCGGTGGAAAAGAGCTAACAAATTGGTACCAAGGTAGGGATCGTTTAATCTAAAATTGCACTGTACAAACATTTGAAATGTATATGCATACAACAGCAACAACATAGTGTATGCAACAAGCAGTGGAGGGGAGGAAATTTTAGAATTAAACCATCTCTACATTTATAACTGAAATGTAGAAAGTCGTTTCAATTTCTGTTATAACAAATTTATCATCATCATCTGCCTAGCCTTTTCCCAACTATGTTGGGGTCGGCTTCCAGTCTAACTGGATGCAGCTGAATACCAGTATTTTACATGGAGCGACTACCTATCTGACTTCCACAACCCAGTTACTGGGTAATACGATAGCCCTTGGTAAGACTGGTTGTCAGACGGGACCAACGGCTTAACTTGCTTTCCGAGGCACGGAGAAAAATATTATTTTTGTCTATTGTTAAACTGACATGTTTAATAATGCATAACTCGGAACGGACTAAGATTAAAAAATTGGCACCATAGTAACTTTTGTTCTGCTCATAAATACCTATCCACGACATACATCGAGCTGGTCCCGCGACATCACTGAGTACAGGTACTCAACTCCGGGAAGATTGTGGACTTTCGCTTTGATCGCGGCATAAACGTTACGAACCACCGCGTCATCATCTGAGGAGAGGAGAGCTACACGTAGCTATTGGAGGGACCAAAATGTGCATCCCAATAGCTAATAATTATAATCATTTATAATAATTTTATTAAATATCATTATAATTTATTTCGCTGATCTCAAATCGGCTAAGAAAAACTGCAAAACATCGTGAGGAAATAGACAAGTCCTAGAACCGAAAATTTAAGGCGAATGGTTACGCCAAACTTCAAAGTAGACCCCTCGTTGAAGGCCTACTTCTCCTAAATGGATAGCCCAAATATATAAAAAAAATATATGATATGTGACATATGTTTACAAATATTTTTTAAGTTTTATTTTTTTAATATTACTGTTAGTTTTAACAATAAAAAATCTTATCCATCCTCTTATTTTACGCAAGAATTTTCTTTCTACTTCCAAACGCCTGAAGCGAATTTGATGATTCTTTCACCAAATTATAGCTAATTTAATGGTTTATAAAAATTAAGTTTGTTTTTTTTAATAATTATTATTTAAGTGGGAAAAAATCAATAACAGCATGGTTTTACCTATACGGGCGCGGGCAGCAGCCGCCCGGTCAGTCTCGCTGTATCGTTCGCACGGGGAGGTTGTGTCGCATGTCGGCTCGCTCCGATCTGCTTTTTGTGGCAAACACTAAATAGCGCAGATAGAACACTCGGACTGTTCGTTTACGCGTGGACGTTGATAGTATTAGTAGTAGTGATAGTTTGTTTGCGAGTGGACGCTATACAGGGTGAAATTGTACACATGCGACAAATCTAAATGGGAGATTGTACTCGTCATTATGAACAACTTTTACTATGGGACCAAACCTGAAATCGCGAAAAAAAAATCAGCTGTTCCCTACATTTATGTTCGTATAACTCGCCAAAATGTAGGGAACAGCTGATTTTTTTTCGCGATTTCAGGTTTGGTCCCATAGTAAAAGTTGTTCATAATGACGAGTACAATCTCCCATTTCGATTTGTCGCATGTGTTCAATTTCACCCTGTATTATTGTCTATTGAATACTAATATAATAATAATATCAATAAAACACGTTTATTCAGTATACAGTTCGTTTATTCACGTATACAGATTATAAAAAAAATACAATTACAAAAAAAAATTAAAACTAACTTATGACTGTAGTTTTTAGGGTTCCGTACCCAAAGGGTAAAAATGGGACCTTATTACTAAGAATCCTCTGTCCATCTGTCTGTCTGTCACCAGGCTGTATCTCACGAACCGTGATAGCCAGAAGAAGAGTTATGTTTTTCGAGAGTATATAATATATACTCTCGAAAAACAATTATACATACATAATTACATATTATGTATGTAAGTATAATTGTTGGGCACGCTCTGCGGCCTGAACGGCTCGATGGATTTTAACTTGAGAGGTGTCGTTAGATTCGTATTTACTGTGAGAGTGACACTGGGTATATCAAAATAAAAAATACAAAATTGCAGATTTTTGGCGCAATATTATGTCTTCAATTTTTTTTTTCTCATAACCTATCTGGTGGGTTATCAAAATAAAAGGTTTTAAAAGGTGATTAAAATAATTTATACAACTTATATGGTCAAAAGTAATTCGAAGTGACAAATCGTAAAAAACACGTACCTACCAAGAACTAAATCGCCTGCGAAATCTTTCACATTAGTAAACTAAAAAGCTGGAAATAAAAAAAGTAATAAAAAAAATAAAAACGCCGCATCTGCATGCGCTACGTACGAGTACGACACTCTTTGACATTGGGGAGGTAAGCGGGCGCGCGGGGTGAGGCACTGGGTTTGCCTATGTTCCGTCCAAACGCTCAAGGACATTCGAGGTTATAATCGCCTTAAAGACATGTGCCATCCACGAACTCGTACTGGTCCTGCGTGGTGGATTGCGGCCCACTCCATCTCACAGAGGCCAGTGTCCCTACTGTGTAACTGCAGGTGAAAGGTGATTGTGCATAAGCTTCATATTATTGAATCATTAAACTGTTGAGCCCTGTTATTATACTCATTCCTATCAACAGGTAGGTAAATAATAGTCGGTGGGTGGGCATTTAATAGTTTAAAAAAGTCACTAGTAGAGCACTAACGTTTTACGACGCGACACTTTTTAACGTTTTATATTCCCGGTGAGTACGGAACGTAACTTTACGAGCGTCAAATCGCGTAAAATAAGGCTGAAGTAGGTGAACGGAAATAGGAGTCGGTGGACGTATTTCGCGAGGCAATCTAAACTTACATTACTTCAAAACAGACCGTACGTAAACGCCCTTGGCTCAACAAGTGTATTTCTAGGGGCCACTGCTCGCAAAAAGGTCAAAGGGCCGGCTCAAAGTGCGTACAAGATATTTTTAAAGCACTTAGTGGGTATGAGAGGACTGTATGAGTTACTTAGGTATCTTACAAAAGGAGAGCCAATTAATGAAGTACCTACATACATGCGCTGCCCCCGATCGAACACATAATGCTTTCGACCTACCATCTGTCGGTTTATTTTAGAAACAATATTAAATACAAACTTACTTTTGCTGCCGATAATATCGATATTGTACATGCGTAAATATTCATCCCGACATTGACACCCTTCACTCTATGCACTTGGCTGGTTCTATCCTTCCATCTACCATTCCTAACTGACAAAATCACAGCAGCTCCGAAAAATACAAACAAGTTTTAAAAATCTTTCGTTAAACCTCGCATAAACACATCATCATCTATCAAAAGCCAAAAGACATCATCGAAAAACAAGCACTGAGTGAGTAATTGATATGATACAGTAAAAGAATAATGTCTGACGGCTACCTAACCCTCACACCGCAGCTGGGCCGAATATTCCACCGAAGTAATTAAAACTAACCGCATAAGGTCGGCAGTTACGCTTTGATCAGAAGTTTAGCTGTCACTAGTGATTTCAATTAATTTAGTTAGCTAATCTCTGAGACATTGCCATTCACACAATTACTTCGATGAGTCTTGGCGTATGTAGCTGTTTGTTTGTTACGTTATTTTATTTATAGGATGTGGATATTGACCGTGTGGCGGCGGGCATCTATATCGCCACATGTGAACTACGCAATACATTAACGTCACGTACCGCGCAACTAGCATAATATATACAACGTCCCCACATCAATTGTCGGGCAGTAGCAGTACCTGCAGACATAACACCCGTCTGTCGGAGGATCCTCCCTTTTCTAAGGAGGATGAGTGAACTTTACACCCCATTCCTCATACCTCTATAACTGTATCGCCCAAAGTACCCATAATGCAACTGCGCTGTCAGTCAAATTATTGCCATAGAAATGTTGTTGAATTGTACTACATAACTAGCTGACCCCGGCGAACTTCGTACCGCCTCAGTTTTTTTTTGGTTATTTTTCCCATGTTTTAATAATTTTCTGCAAATAAAATACCATAAAAATCGATCCAGCCGTTCATGAGTTATTATTGGTGGAACTAACCCGACCTTGTTTTATATATAATATAGATATTAACATTGATAGAAAACTCTTTAAAACATCAAATTTTATCAATTTTGAATGCAGTACCTGCCTGTGAGTGGGTGAGTCGATTTTATGTCAAAAGTTATCTTTTAGATAAAAGCTCAGGTAAAAATTTCAGCCGCTAGGTGGTCGCGGGGTTAATTGCCCCCGGTGCACACAACATCTATTTTTTCACAAAATAAATGTTTTGTCTATCTATTTAAATATGAAAGTTAAGGATGAGCTGAATGCGTATAGCTGAATCGTCTAATTGGTATTTTGTGGAGAATCCAGTAAAACTGGAGGCTCTATTGGAAATCCAATGCATTTAATGTTTGTTTTTTGCAGACAAACTGATGAAAGACGAAGGCAATCTTTGAATTATGTAATAATAACTTTTTATAAAAGGTAATGCTTAAAGGTAATGCTTCCAGCCTTTTGAGCACTTATCCCATTGACAACGATGCGGACGAATTTTTTTATGTCCAATGAGCTCCTGTCCTTTTTTTTCCTTTCTTTTTATTATAGGCATGTATATAATATCTAATTTATATAAAATTCTCGTGTCACAGTGTTTGTAACAAAACTCCTCCGAAACGGCTAGACCGATTCTTATGAAATTTTGTGTGTATATTCAGTAGGTCTGAGAATAGGACGTTAACATTTTTTTTTTAGACTATTTTTCGTGTAGGGTAGGGGTAGGAGTAGTGCAGGGGTAGGGTACGAGTACGGTAGGAGTATATAATAATAATAATATTTTGTTATCATTGGTTTTTTTGACTTGCCCCCCACTATGGAAGCAATTTTAAAGACGTATTACATAAAAAAAATCATCCATTCCCGATACTTTTTTGACTGAATGTATTATTTTGGAAAAGTAGGGAAAAATTGTTTGAGCTGTATGGCCTTAAGCCTTATATTAACTCTGAAACTTTTAATAAATATGTTGCTACCTACTCTAAAACTTTTAAAAATACCTGCAAAATAGCTAAAGCCTTGTATATTAGCAACAAGATCAAATCAGCCGATAATAAAATAAAGACGGTTTGGAAAATTATTAATGACGAGACTAACCGGAATAAAAAACATAATAATGATTTCACACTAGAGACTTCGTGTGGTCTCATAAGCACTAACAAAGAAGTTGCTCAGGAATTTGTAAATTTCTTTACCAGTATCCCACATAAAACTACTGAAGTCTTAAATTCCTCGCCCTTGCGTTCTATTGAATTATTAAGAGCAAACGTTTCATCCTGCCAGATTGAATTTAAATTCCAGCATATAAACCCCATAACAGTAATAAAAGCTTTCAAGCAAATCAAGATCAAACTAACCGTAGATCTATGGGGAATGTCTATCAAAGTTTGTACCTCCATTATTGAGACTATAGCGCCGTACTTAGCCTTAATATTTAATTTGTGTGTAGATCAAGGAGTCTTCCCGGATCTAATGAAATACAGTAAGGTAATACCACTTTTCAAATCGGGGGACAGTAAAGATACCAATAATTATAGACCAGTATCCGTGTTACCAGTTTTCAGCAAGGTCTTTGAAAAGGTGATGCTGAACCAAATGCTCAATCATTTTAACACCAATAAAATACTACACGACCAACAGTATGGTTTCACTAAGGGACGTTGTACGACTGATGCCGGTGTCACCTTATTAAAACACATATTTACGGCGTGGGAAGAGTCTCAAGACGCCATAGGAATTTTTGTGACCTCTCCAAGGCTTTTGATTGCGTCGACCACGAAACCTTACTCTTAAAACTTGAACATTACGGACTTGGAAAACTTGCGCTCCGTTTAGTAAAATCTTATTTAAATGATAGACAACAGCAAGTTCAAATAAATGGTGTCAATTCACTCGGTTTAAATGTAAAAATGGGTGTACCACAAGGCTCGATATTAGGTCCTTTCCTCTTTTTAGTATATATTAATGATCTACCCCATTTGTTAAAAACCCGACCTCAAATGGTGTTATTTGCTGATGATACTTCCTTGATTTTTAAAATTAATAGACGTGCATCAAATCTTGACGACGTAAATAACGCCCTACAGCAGATCCAAAATTGGTTCACTGCTAATAATTTAGTGTTAAATGGGAAGTTACTTTCATAGTATAATGTCGTACGGTATTTTACTATGGGGACGGGCTGCAGACATCGAGTCTATTTTTATTCTGCAGAAAAGAGCCATCAGAGCCATATATAATCTCCGCAGGCGTGACTCTCTAAGGAAACTGTTTAAAGATATTAACATCATGACGGTACCTTGTCAATATATCTATGAAAATATCATGTACAGTAAGGGTTCAAAAGTGCATTCACACCTTACGAGTCGTATTGCTGTGACACGCGCGACGCGGTACAGCGTATATCTGTATGTGTAAACAACACGGTAACACACACCACCTACTTACTTTACACACTATCATATCGTCGTGTAGGTACTCGTCGCACCACAAGAAACGAAAAAAAAAATATTTCCGTCCCTTTTGTTAGACACGGTCAAACGCATAGCGGTGCTAAAATTCAAACCATTATAATATGAGCTCGTAGCAGTAATCGTTGAGCGTTGGACTTTGATGCAACTGCCTTAGGTTCGAATCTCACGAAGCGCAGTGCGGTTTTTTGGCAATATTTATTTTTGTTTGCAATATTGATAATATTCACAAAATTGCTGCCTTTTTTTCTTATGTTGTTATTGTAATAAAGGGTTTAGAAAAAAAAATGCGTGTTAAGTCACAACAAAAATTTAAAAAAATATTTATTCGATTTATTTCATAAAGTTAATAAACCGCTACATTTATTTATTGTAACTAGATGTGAAATCAATCATAAGAAACTTATAAGCAATTTGTATTATTTTAACATATGAAATGTTTTAAATTTTAAATAGATTTATTTCACCATAAACATTAAGCTTCGTTCATGATCGAAGTAAGCTATAAATAAGAATATTAAATTAGATTCTACTACCTACTTACAAAATAAGTGATTTTAAGGTTAACTATGGACAGTTCATTAAGTATTTCACATTTTATTTGGCTTTATTAAATATAAATAAGTTATTGAGGTTATAGCTTAAGTATTCATTTTCTTTACGAAAAGAAGATTGAAACTAAACCTCAAATTAAGGCATAATATAGAGGATGAGTATAATAATATTACCTACTAAAGTAATGTAAACATTTTCGGTCTATCTAAAAGAAAAGGGACGAACACCATGTTGAATACGTGCTTAAAAAATACGTAACCAAAAATTCGTGCAACAACAAATCTGTTGTTTATTACGGTTACCTAATATTTTGTATAACCGCCGTTATTCTCAATACAGTCTAGTAGACGTTGACGCATGGATACTACTAGATTAGAACATATTTCTGTTCCCCTTATATTTTCCCATATCTCCATACAATGCGACTTCAACTGCTCAAGACATCTCTCATTCCGGGCTTCCCACCTTTGCACCATCAAACCCCATAGATTTTCTATGGGGTTGAGGTCAGGAGATCGCGCTGGCCATGGAACGACTGCTATCTCAGGGTGTCTGGTAAACCACTTACGCACAGTGCTCGCCCTGTGAATTGATAATCTAAATAAATTATCTTTAAAATGATTTATATTTTTCTTTTCTTTTATTTAAACCTCATAATGAATTTAAAACTTTATTTAATAAGGCATCTTCTGAGTAAAACGATTAACAATGCTTTAGATTAAAGTAGATTTATGTTTAGTAAACTAGGAAATATTTAAATGATACACTCACACTTAGTCCGGTTTCATTCGCTATTTGGGTTTTGTTATATCCAATTTTATGCAGCGCAATTATATCTGCCCTCGCTTCAATATTTATATTAGACTGCATTTTGAATATAATAACTACTTAAACACCGCTAATAGAAACACCTTGTCACTAACCAACAATATTCATGAACCAACAACGTTCTAGGTGATTAGTCGCTCGTAACGAAGAGCATTAATCTGCCTACCTCACAGAAATCGAAATAAATTAGTTGGTTTTCTGTGGTTACCTACTAACTTCATTATTTGTGTGAACAAGACGAACGAGACAAAAAAATAATGATTATTTATCAAACTACCTACTACTAGTAATTATAAAAATTTATCACATCTATGTAATTATCGAACTACTACTAGAAAAAATAACAAAATAAATAAATAGTAATTATTAAAAAGTAACACAAATTATATTATAGTTATTACCTAATTATTATTTATAGTATCTAATAAAAACGAAATGTGAGATTCGAACCCTCCGCTCGAGATAAAATTGCACAAGTCAGAGCGCGTTAACCATTACGCTAGGATAACATATAGTAAGACAGTTGAAATTATGAACTAGTATCAGTTCCAGATAAAGTGAGTGTGTGTGCGTGTCTATAGTATAGAAACAACTTATAGAATAAGGTCGTAAGTCAAACCAAAGCGTCAATCTATTGCTTTGTGAGATTAGTAATCGACTTATGAACGCCACTGTACGTAAGGAAAAACCTACATCTTTTTAGTAAAAGAGGTGAAAGACACAATTATATCACTAGAAATAGGGACCAATTAGTTCAACCAGGTTTCAGGCTGGCTAAAGTGGACTCATCTTTCATGGGCTACTGTCTAAAATGTTACAATAAAATACCTACCCACATACTTGAACTGAATGAAACGAAATTTAAATCTTGTATAAAACGCACACTATGCAGCCAGGCATATTATAAATTGGGGGATTACATCACTGATAAAAATGCTTGGCTAAATGCTGGTCCTGCTCCATAAGGACGCACAAATAAATTGATTAGCATTGGAAAATACCTACTGTTGAAGCTGCTGAAGATTTTAAAATACTATTTTTGCATTATATAAATTCAATCTCCTTGTATTGTATAATTGCATAGCACATGTGTGAGTACTATGTACATACTATAAAGCTACCATTTACTGGGTACGTCTTTCATTGACTTGAATGTGCTCTGGCGGCTAAGAGTATGTCATGCTCACTCAAATGTCTCGCTGATGGTGACGCGTGTGTTGGATCATTTAGCTCCCTTCAAAATGGTTGAGCTGAATGGTGCTAATACATGCGTCATGTTCGTGAACGGGCGCCGTCAGTAGGGACTGGTCATCTCTTTGCTGCCACGGCTTATTTTAATTTAATATTTGAATTGTTTTTTTCTCATCTTCTCATTATGGACGCTTTTAACGTTCTGCATCGTTCTCACATGTATAATTTTTAACATGAATGATGTAACCAAGACTTTGTAACCACATTATTTTGATTTAAAAGAGTGTCCATGGAGTTTCTTACCCGTTCTTCTCCATAGGTACCTACGCTTTGGAATGGGCAACTAGCTTCATTTTTTCTGACTGACTGACTTCTTGACAATTCAAAAGTGCCTGTAAATGGTTTAATTGAAATAAATGCTTTGAGTTTGAGTTTGGAATTTAAGGTGTTACACGCAAACTTTTAAATAGTAATTTCTCATCAGGTGTTCAACAATGTGTTCCTTCATAATAATATAATAATAAGCCTTTTTATTTTGAACTTCTTTGCGTTGTGGTATTTTTTTCAGTTGTTTACAGGACGTCTCTTAGTTCAGTGTGCCTTTTGACAAAGGCCTCTAACCTAACCTAACCTAACCATAGCGTAAGTAATGTTCATTATATGTAAGAAGAGACGGGAGTCCCATAGAAAAAGATAAAAAACGTCGCTTGTATGAAACTTGTACTAAAACTGAATACCAACATAGCAAAAATGACACAGACTCTAATTAATAATCCTTAATAGTTATTTCTAAATCTACGCAATGTTAACCTTACTGTTTTATCTCAACTACACGAAGAAGAAGAAAAAAAAAGGATCTTCCATATTATTTAATTTATGAAGTAAACGGCTGGAAACCACCTTCGACTAAGAGGGCGGGAATTATTTATAGACGTTTTCTTCCCAAGTGTGGGAAAAATTAAAACGAACAACCTACATAAACAGTTCCTAAGTTCTTTATTTCAGCCGAAAGACGTTTAAGCAGTAAATCACTTTAATTAGAAAAGAGCCTTAGGTAAGCAGAAGATCAATTACTAGCCATAGATACAAGATATAAAGGTTCGATGGAAAGCTATCGAATAGATTTAATGGCGACTTTTACCTAGCTGAAGGAAAATTTAATTGAACATAATATGTTCATTAAAACTTTCCTTGAATAAGAGTAATAAAGGTAATATTATCACCATTATTACTCTTATTAGCTTTAATTACTTGCCTTAGATGAGCACTAGTGAATATTACTTGTAGTGCTGCGATAAAGTGGCCCGCTAAATTAAAAACTTACGTTTACTGATTGATATTTCATGAAATAGTTGTTCATTAGGAGTATAATGAACTTAGACTTAGAGGTATTAATGATTTTAATGATTATAATTCTGTAAATACACACTTGTTACGCTCGCGAATTATATTATATTCAACATACAACCTGACACTGACTTGCAAATTACAAAAAAAACGTAAGAATCTTGAATTTCATGGGCTACCCTGGCGCTTCTCCCTTAAGAATAAATCCTTAGTAAAACGCTGCAGAGGTCCTGGATAAGTGGGTATCGCTTTCATAGCATTTCGTATTTTGGCAACGACTTTCAACCGGCGGGGCAATTGCATATCACGCTAACAGTAGCCATGGCTTTCATTTTGACAGTTCAACAACATTCATTACGTTATTTACGTTGCTGAGCAGAAAAAAAATTCGCAAATATGGAGCAATGGATTAGCAATATCCTTCAAAATGTTCCAGATTGTGGTTGATGACGCAAATACGGCGCAGATTTACATGAGATTTTTTGACATTTCCATCATCGTTATCACTGATAGCACTTCCGTCACTTTGTCTAGGCCTCGACAAATGTCATCATTATCATATTTATTACGTTTTGCTATCCAATCTCAAATTATATACTAAACTTTCGACTCAAGTGCACATTTTGCGAAGTGAACGTTCTGCGTCAAACCCGTGCAAGAGAAAGTTGATTTTATTTGAAAATAGATCACGTAAAAAAGTTGAACATCGCCTCGAAATTCGTCTTGATTTCAAATCAAATAAGTTCACTTTCGAAATGTGTAACCATTTGGGTGAGGTTCAAAGTGAACCTTATAGAATAGTATCTTTTTAGAGCCTTTAGAGCTGGAAATGTAGGAACAGTTTGCGTGAATTGAAGTGAGCTGTTTCCCATCAGTGTGTGGCCCAGGCAGTCTTTGTTCAGAGTAATTGATTGGCTAAATTGAGTAAACCCCGGCTTTCAAACGAGGTTCGCACTTAATGTTTTCACGTTTGGACACAATTGGTTACTCACAATCATTTGACGAGTTGAATACTTACTATCCAATTTATTTAGTTAGGTATTCATACTTTTTATGCAAGTAAATGTCAGCCGAGATGTATTATTATAAGTCTACAATTAACTTTGACAACGTCTAAATGCATAATCAGCCTATAATGTGCCCACTGCTGAGACACAGACCGTCTCCCTGTGACAGGGTGTGGGCCATAATCCACCACGCGGGCCCAATGCGGGTTGGCGGATGTCACATGTTTGCGAATTTTTTATTCTAGCCGGCTTCCTCACGATGTTTTCCTTCACCGTTTTGAGAGCAGTGGTGATAAAATAATTAACACAGCGTAAAGTGCCTTTTGAGATTCGAACTCACGACCTACAACTCGGAAGTCGCGGCTGTTACCACTGGGCTACCACTGATCTCATATATAACGCCTAGGTGCATGCCTAACTCTAAATTCTATTTAACTATGTACATAAATATATCCTATTTTGATTAAACGTGATTAAGAAAAATTCCATAGATTAATAACCATCATCGGCCTAACCTTTTCCCAACCTTTGTTATCGATATGATAAATTGATACATATTTATTTAGCTTGAAAAAGATATTTAACAATCCTCCAACCAACGTCGAACAAATAAATCTTATTATTATATTCCTCGATCTACAGAAGTCAGGAATTTACTTTAATTTTTAAATTCTCGGTACTTATATAGCTCGATCTGAACTTTGAAATAGAAACTTCTGCTACCAATTAACATGAAGAAAATATCTAAAACAAGAGGTACAAGTTTAAAGGGCACCTCATGTCTGGACACGACAGTTTCAATTCTGTGACGTAGGTACAACTTATTACGAACGTGATGTACTAAGGTAATTAACTTACCCTCTGCTCGTCTATATCTATACTAATATTATAAAGAGGTAGCATTTGTTACAACAAATAAATTTTAATAATTTTCTAAATCCGACTGGTAGTCCCGGAGATTACCTCTCTGGTAATATCCGGAACTACCAGTCGGATTTAGAAAAATATGTTTGTACTAGCTGCGCCCCGCGTTTTCACCCGCATAAGTCTCGATCCCGTGGGAATATCGGGATATAAGGTATCCTAAGTCCTTTCCCGGGACTCAAGCTATCTCTATACCTAATTTCATCTAAATCGGTTCAGCGGTTTAGGCGTGAAAAGGTAACATACAGACAGACAGACAGACAGACAGACAGACAGACTGACAGACACACTGACAGACAGACTGACAGACAGACAGAGTTACTTTCGAATTTATAATATTAATAATTAATTAAAGTATAAAGTATTATAATATCTATTAAAGTATGGATTTGATAGCCCAATTCTTGTGGAAGGTTATAGGCTAACATCACGCTACGACCCTAAGGTGCCGAGCAAAAGGGAAAAAAGTCAGAAAAAACGCTAAGCGCAAGCGAAGTAGTAACACGGGCGAGCGATGTGATGCGACGCGATGGGTTGACATTTCCCGCGGACGAAGTTGCGGGCAGAAGCTAGTATGGAATATAGCTACAAACATAATTAAAGGATGTATATGTCAAAGTCAAAATCAACTCATTAATTTCAAATGTGGCAACATTGACAAGAATATAAAATTGATTCTACATAGTTGCCCCTTCCAAAAGTAATTACGAAATTAATTGAAAATAATAGCGTCGACCGAATAAGCTTGCTCAAAAGTTTTTAAGCGCACTAAGGGGCCAGACAGAGAGGTGGGCGTTTTTTACCTACCTATGTCTGCAGCAAGTACTTATATCTTAAATTTGCTTCAGATGAAAATTAGCTCGAATGTTCAACAAAACACTAGACCGTTTACGATTTTAGAATGAAGAGAAACGCAACCCTGTTTGTTGTTTAAAAAAGTTTGTGTCTGTTGACGCGAACAAACAAAAAACGAAAAACGTTTAGGTATTTGTTGTTAGCGCTAACATGACACTGTTATTCGTTGAAACTGACATTTCAGTTAGTATCTGAAATTGAATATATACAAGCTGAGTTACACTGAGCACACTGCACTGTGCACCTTCTTTTTTTTTTTTTGAAAGAAACTATCACTTGTATAGTGTATATTAGGTAGAGATCAAGATGTTCAAATACTGTGTACCTAATTTAAAATATTGGGCTATAGTAATGTCACGGAGGGGGGTGGCTAAATAAAAACAACCACATGGGTTGATCGAAGCTAAGCTCGCCGCGGTCGATTCGTTATTATATACAGGGTGTCCCTGGAATTATGGATCAAGTCGAATAGGGACGTGGGCAAGGTCATTTCCAAACGTTTTAGCAAAAAAAATACTAAAAAAAAACTAGAAAAAAAAATAGTAAAAAAAAAAAAGAGAAGAAAGATCGAATTCGTGAAAACTATCAGGGCTATCAATTTTTTTTTTTTAGATAGCCCTGATAGTATTTTTTTATGATTATTTTCTTTGAACACTAAGCGAAGTGATTAAAAAAAAAAATTTAAAACGGGCATAACTTTTGAACCGTAAAAAAATTCACGGACATTCTCAGGGTTAAAAAGTTTGGAAATGACCTTGCCCACGCCCCTATTCGATTTGATCCATACTTCCAGGGACACCTGTATAGAGACCACTCCGTACCTCGGAAAGCATGTGAAGCCTTTGGGTCCCGGCTGACATTCGTAGATCTTTGACAGTCGTTACGGGTACCAGACAAAAAGTCTTGCAACCAGTGTAACCAAGGGCTATCGTGTCATTGGGTTGCGGAGATCAGATAGGCAGTCGCTCCATGTAAACACTGTTATTCATTAAAAACAAATTAACACGGAACTCTACTATGGTCAGGTTCGCAAGCGCATCTCTCTCTTGTCCGGTTTTTATATCATGCATGTTGAAATATGTCGAACGATGTAGAAAGTTAAAACTTTAAAAGTGTCCGTATTAAAAGATTAAAAAAAAAAACAACCCAAAAGTAATTTAAAATATGAAGTGGCAGCTAAGAGATGATCAGTCCCTACTGACGGCGCCCGCTTACGAACATGGCGCATGGATTAGCACCATTGAGCTCAACTAAATTGAAGGGAGTTAAATTATCCAACACACATCAGCGAGACATTAGAGTGAGCATGACATACTCTCGGCCACCTGCAATTATAAACTAAGAGATTGAATTTATATAATGCAAAGATGGTCGTGGTCGCTCACAATGGGCCTTATTAGAAGGCTGAAAGTCACCCAAAGGGCAATGGAGAGGGCTATGCTTGGAGTTTCCCTGCGGGATCGAATCAGCAATGAAGAGATCCGCAGGAGGACCAAGGTAACCGACATACCCCGAAAAATTGCCAAACTTAAGTGGCAGTGGGCAGGGCACATTGCTCGCAGAACAGATGGCCGATGGGGCCGAAAGGTTCTGGAGTGGCGACCGCGTACCGGAAGGCGTAGCGTTGGAAGACCTCCCACAAGGTGGACCGACGACCTTGTGAAGGCCGCCGGAACTCGTTGGATGCGAGAAGCACAAAACCGGTCGAAGTGGAGGTGCTTGGGGGAGGCCTATGTCCAGCAGTGGACGTCTTTCGGCTGAAATGATGATGATGATGAATGCAAAGATAGTTGTTAAAAATCTTCAGCAGCTCCAACAGTATTTTCAAACGCTAATCAATTAGTTTATGCGCTTTTGTAGAGCAAAACCTAAGCCAAACATATAAAATTATCAGCGACGTAATCCCCCAACTCTTAACATGCTTGGCTGCATAGTGTGTGTTTTATACAAGTTTTGAACTTCGTTTCATTCAGTTGGAGTTTGTGGGGAGGTATTTTATTGTAACAGAAAGATCAGTCTACTTTATCCATCCTGAAACCTGATTAAACTAATTGGTCCCTATTTCTAGAAATATAATTGTGTCTTTCACCCCTTTTAATAAAAATATGTAGATTTTTCCTTACGCGCATGATGTTTTCATGGATAAATTGACAAGGTACCGACATGGTGCTTATTAGCACCAAAGAAAAAAATATAAGGGTGGGAGATGGGGGGTTTAAAGATATTTCTTTAAACCCCCCATCTCCCACATTTATATTTTTTTCTTTAGAGAGTTGCACCTGCGGAAGCCATATAAAGTACGGCTCGGATGGCTCTTCTCGGCAGAGTAAAAATAAACTCGATGTCTGAAGTCCGTCTCCATAGTAGAATACCGTACGACATAATCCTATGAATGTAACAAAAAGTACTAGCTTCGCGGTATCTTTGTCGCGGCCAATTAGCTAAATTAACCGTTCAGTTAACTCAACTGGCGACCTGAATGATATAACAAACAACAAACAAACGAAACACAACAAATAACATGTTTACTTTGAATGAGAGACTCGGATCACCGATACGTTTTATTTAGTACACGCTTATTTAGTTATAAGCTTTATTGTACACCAGAAAATACATAACAAAAAATACAATTATCACTACAAAACATACAATGGGCTTTCTTATCACTTTCTGCGATCTTGAGGCTTGTTTGGTACAAAGGTTTAAAAAAAATCCTAATGTGATTGAAATTTTCCTGAAACTGTTTTTTGTAATTAAAACTACAGGAATAAGATTTAACCAGTACCTAAGCAAACTATAACCATGATTTATTTATTTATTTGTTCATTAGCACACATACAATGCAATTGATATCAGCATATAAAAAAAAATTTTGTTCCATAAATTTTGACTGCGTAGGTATTGCACTTTTCTAAGAAATAGCTGATTTTTCTTTTATATAACCGACCAAAAATTAAACACAGTTACAGTTTCCGCACTGGTTAAACTTTTATCCTGTATTCTAGAGTGACTATTGCTGTTATTGTTTATTTTGGATTGTTTTTTCTTGCGGTCAGGTAGAATAGAATACAAAGTTACACACAACACGCAAAATACTGCAGCTGTAAGTAGTACCATACCTACATGAAAGACGTACCCTTTGCAACTAAAATGAATTATTGCAAGACAAAACGCTGCTTCCGCAAGTAGGTAGAATTTATATTTCAGGTGCAATTTATAGTGTTTCTTCGCTTAAAACAAGTTCAAAATGTATTCAAGGACTGTGAGCACTCTGCCGGCACTCTAATGGTATTCATAAAGACGCGAAATAAGAAAAATTGCTGCAGATGTCTTATTTCTCTTGGACGTACGTCGAAAAAACAAAGAGCTTTTTGATTATTTAATAAAAAGGTATCGGAAAATATATTGCATAGGGAAAAGTATTGCAGAGTAAACAAATTATTTTTCACTCTACCTGCTGGCTAATGCCAAATCATGCATACCTAATCTTAAGCAAGTAATTAAAGCCGTAAGCTCTAGCTGGGCAATAATATTCTACTGAATATCATTTTAACCCGCTGATCAATAATGTGATTTGAATTTGATTCCTCAACTAAAAAATGTATGAAAACTTTTACCAAAAAAAAAAACTTTGAGGGAGTGATATATTATGAGCATTGCTATATTAGACACCACGCTTGCTCACGTGCCGTCAACAAAAGAGATAATTATGCAGGGTCGTCGGATATAGTTGAAGTTTAGTACGAAACCGATGGACGTTTTCGTATAAAATTTTATTTTATTATTAATAAAATTTGATTTTATTAACTGTGAGAATCCTATACTATGATATTTCCCAATCAGCAACTATAGCCATATTGCTGTATATTTAAATATACAGCAATATGGCTATAGTTGCTGATCAATCTGCGTCAAGCTACTTAAGTAGCTTGACGTGACGTTGGATGGTTTTGGTCTAACTTATAAATATAAAATAATCAAAATACTTGTTGCTCTTTGTTGTTACAAAACGAATAAGTAATTATGTTTTCAGCTGTGAAAGCGCGATAATCAATCGCTGGGTTGTGTTCTATAGAATTTATTCTAATGTCTTAAGCAATCAGTCCTTTACAGTATAAATTTATCCTGACATTAAGCTGCGGCGCAGACGACAGACTATCCGTGACGCACTTTTTATTGTAAGTATCAATTAAATGGAAACTGTAGATAAAATAATAACAGGATATACCTGGAATAGTTGAAATAAAATATAGGATGATGTCGCGTTCTAATTTTCGGCTACTACATATAAAAGCTTACTTAGTATCAAAGAGACATTTTGTGCGCCACAGACTCGATCGCGCAAAAAGTGTGTCGTCTGCGCTGCACCTAATACTGCCCTCGTAATAGCAAATGCAGTAATCGACATTTTTACGATTTTCCATTTTTGTCAAAAATGACATGGGGAGACTTCAAGCTATACGTAGAATTTTTTTTTTTTTTTTCAATGGCTGGAACATGATGAAATAATAAGAAAAAATGCAGCATTTCGTGTGAAATTAAACACTTAAACGCGTTTTTCTCGAAACCGCCATTTTGCTAGTACTGCATTTGCTGTTACGAGGGCAGAATAGTACTAACTTACAAACTAAAATTCATTGCAACTTATCATTTTTAGAACACCTGTGTACAAAAATAAAAAATAATATTTTTATTGAAAAGTCACTGAATGAATGACCCCGTTGGCAATTCATTCAGTGACTTTACCATGTAGGTACCAATTCCAATCTATTTCTATTTATTATTCATATGAATACGACGGTATAATTCGCAACGTAGTGACTGGATTAGTTCGCATATTCTCCATTTCCTTTCGGAATAAAAAGAAAAAATATTATTAAGAAAATAGAAAAGTAAATACTGGTAGCAGTGCTTTCAATTCAGCATAAATATTTTCGTTGCTATTAGGATAGGAATAGCTAGATAAAATGATTTATTCCGATCTAATACCAAGAACTAATATACCATTGGTATTAGTTTCAACTCACATTTATTTTCTATTCCGAACGGATACCATTGATGAAACTAATACCAAAACAAGTTCAAAGATATAGGTAAGGTACAGTCAGTAAAGATGCTCTGTATGTATATAATACGCCATGATATATTTTTATGATTTTTATCCTACAATGTCTCTATTTCTTGTATTTCTTTTATGTTGGCCCCAATCCTTTACATAAAAAAGACATAAACATAACGAATTGACGTTCAAAAGTGCCTTTTATGTGCCTATTTGAAATAAATGCTTTGACTTTGACATAACATCAAAATCAAAATCACAATCAAAATATTTTATTTCACATAAACCTACATGGGCACTTATGAAACGTCAGAGGCTTGGTGCATGGTTCCAATTGGTCGTTTTATCACGCCTGCAATCCTGAAGGATTAGACAGTGGTGTATCTTAGGATGAGCAGTGGTGGCCAAGTGGTAACAGCCGCGACTTACGAGTTGTAGGTCGTAGGTTCGAATCCAGACAGGCGCTTTACTTTGTGTAAATTATTTCATCACCACTGCTCTCAAAACGGTGACGGAAAACATCGTGAGGAAACCGGCATGTCCTAGAACCAAAAAAAATTCGAAGACATGTGACATCTGCCAATCCGCACTGGGCTCGCGTGGCGGATTAAGGCCCACTCCCTCACTCCGTCACTCACTGAGAGGAGGCCTGTGTCCCAGCAGTGGGAACATGATAGGTTGATTATGTATGTATCTCTTAGTACACTCCCCAGATATATTTAAATCCAATGTAATAGGGGGCGAACTATCGCCATCATCACAAATCCAAATTCCGGGCTGCGAAAAATTGCCGATGTAAAAGCACAATAACACTTTGCTCGACCTGGGAATCGAACCCAGGATCTCATGCTTAGCAGTAGCGCTTGCGACCACTATACCAACGAGGCAGTTATGGAAAGCAGGGAAATGTTGATGTTAAGTAAAGAAAGTTTCTGGTCTTTTTAGGGTTCCATACCTCAAAAGGAAAAACGGAACCCTTATAAGATCACTTCGTTGTCCGACTGTCTGTCTGTCTATCAAGACCCTTTTTCTCAGGAACGCGAGGAGTTAGGTATCAAGTTGAAATTATTATCAAATACTAAAAAATAAAAATATGTTCCGTTTATGATGCATATTTTTACACTCGCAAGGAAATCAAAACCTATAGGGTACTTCTCGTTGACCTAGAATCATGTTTGGGAAGAAGCAATGTCATGTAGCACAAGTAAAGGAAAAATTGGAAAACCGTAAACACCCGTACGTAGGTATGCAAAAACCGTTTGTAGTTACATACCTACAAATACTCAACACTTGGTGCGCGAGTCCGACTCGCACTTGCCCGTTTTTTTTATGCTGGCAATCATGTGGCTTAGGTTAGGTTGGAACTGCGAACAATCGCGCGCAAGCCGAGCGAGACGAGCGAACAAAGCGAGCAGTGCCGCGGCAGCGATTGGCGTTCTACATTCAAGTTGGTCACAGTTATTACTAGGATAAGGCTTCTGCCTATAACGTTACCTCTGCTGGGACATAGGCCACCTCTCTTTGAGAAGGAATTGGGCTGTATTCTGCCACACGGGCCAGTAAAGGCTGGTTGATATCACAAGTCTCCGAATTTTTGGTTCTAGGACATGCCGGTTTCCTCACGATGTTTTCCTTCACCGTTATCAAGAGCACAATTATATTGGTTTGTAGTTAGTAAATCTTAATGATAATTATTTAGTACATTCCATTTTAAAGTAGAATGAATGATATTATATTTATTTGCACGAATATAGGTAGCTAACATAAGTTCTTAAGATCTCTATGGGTTTCACTATATTCGGCATTTCAGCCGTGCAAATATTTAGATTTTACATCTTGGTAATGCATGCAGTACACATTAAGTAATTAGCAATAACATAAAAATACTAATAATAATTTCATAATTTCAATTTGGATTACAATGCAATTAATAAAATTAAATTACTTATGCATTTATATTAATTTAAAATAATAATTTATATTAAAAATGGCGATTAATAATAATAATGATGCATGATTTTTTATATTCTGATATTTAAAAATATAATTTATATGTAAATAATGAAATAAAAGATAATGATGTCATGTCAATGAAAAATAGCAAGAATAATGGAAATGTTTCAATATTATTAATGTAAATATGTACTCGTAGATCAGATGTCATAATAATTATTTGATACGAAATTGATTTCCACAAGCGGTGTGCGGTTAATAAAAATTAATATAATTATATGTTGCTCATTTATTATTTCGTATCGCGTAAATATAATAGCACATTCAGTTATTTGATTTATCGTACACATACCATTTTATCAAATATTTGCGTACCTACCCAAATTAGGGCCAAAATTATTTCTGCTGGAATTGCATTTGATTTGATTGCATTGACAGGCCTGATGGTCTAGTGGTTAGTGACCCTGACTGCTATGCCGGAGATCGTGGGTACGATTCCCACCCAGGACAAATGTTTGTGTGATGAGCACGATCATTTGTTCTGTGTCTGGGTGTAATTTATTTATAATATGTATGTATTTAGAAATATATAAGTATGTTTATCAGTTGTCTAGTACCCATAACACAAGCTCTGCTTAGCTTGGGACTAGATGGCGTTGTGTGATAGTTGTGGAATATTATATTATTTATTTGAATGCTATTTGAACTGGGAAATACTTAATTGATCCTCTAAAATCATTTTCACCTTTAAAATTGATGTTCGCCAATTTTAACCGACTTCAAAAAAGGAGGTAGGGTTCTGTATTCGACCCGTATGTATGATTGTTTGTATGTCCGCAATTTTCTCAAAAATTAATGAAGCAATTTTGATAATCCTTTCATTAATGATAATATGATCTACATACTTTCAGGAAGGTTTTAGTATACCACACACACACCACAGCACAGCTTATAGCTTATAGGTCACAGTGACCTATAAGCTGTGGTCAAAATCTTGAAATCTCAAAAAACGGCACATAGCAGATTTTGGTTTGACAACAACGATATACTTAATACATTAGGTAACTATTCTTATGTACGAAGTTACATGCATAAATGTACTGCATCTCTGGCATTTCTATGCGAATTTTGATGATTCTTCTAGTCGGTGTCTTCAATTCTTCAATGCACTATTGATAAAATTGAATTTGTGTGGGGTAGGTACAACTAAAAAGTGAAAAATATGAAGAAGGTGAAGGTGGGGTGGAGAGGGTGGTGGTGGTGAAGGTGGTGGTGGTGTTGGTGGTGGTGGTGGTGTGGTGGTGGTGAAGTTCTTTTTAAAATTTCTGGTCGTTAAAAAGTAAGTATCTGTTGGTTAGCGTACGCTGACCAAAAGGATAGGATGAATTGAATAGGCTTGTCCCCCCTATTACATACGCGTTGAACATATGGCGAAATGTGTATGTACTCGTAGGTACTATAAGCACACCTCTGTCTTACCCTTTCAGGGTTACAGGCGTGATTAAAACTTTTTGAGGATCAAAAAAAGACGAACAGTAAGTTGATTAGCATATCGATTAGTGTTTTAGGAAATCAAAACATGCGTTATTTGGGAAATATACTGTAATAATTAAACCTGAATGTATGAGGTAGACATTGGTACATACTCATGCATATAAATACACTTCAGCGTAGATATTCTGTAGTTTATAATAGGAACATTGTATGTTTAGTGCCAATTATGTACAATGAACCTTAAATAATAATCTATATAAATAAAAACAAAAGGCCTGACTGACTGACTGACTCATCAACGCCCAGCCCAAACCCATGGACCTAGAAAGCTGAAATTTTACACAATAGACAAGGAAACTTTACACAATAGACAAATAGACAAGGAATAAGGAAGGATTTTTCGAAATTCAACCCCTAAGGGAGTTAAATAGGGGATGAAAGTTTGTATGAAAGTCCGTCAGTTTTAAAGTTAGGATCTTCAAATTTTGTGTTTAGGCTGACGATTGAAAATTAATTTATACGTGTCTCAGCGTTTTTGATTATTCTACCCCCAAAGGGTTAAAAAGGGGGATGAAGTTGTGTATGAAAGTCCGCCAGTTTATAAGTTAGGATCTTCAAATTTTGTATTTAGGCTAACGATTGAAAATTAATTTATACGTGTCTCAGCGTTTTTGATAACTTTACCCCTAAAGGGGGATGAACGACCTAACTGTGATATCGACGCACAGCCTAAACCGCTGGTCCTAGGGACATGAATTTTGGAGGGCGTGTTCTTTGTGAAGAGTAAGTATCCAGTAAGAAGGGGTTTTTGGAAATTCAGCCTTTAAGAGGGTGAAAAGGGGGGATTTTGTTTGTATGAAAAATCTTATTCCTTGAGTTAATAACCTTGAAACTTGGCACGAATACTTACCTAAGTAAAATATGAAGTTTGGCATTTTTCGTTTTTCTATTCTACCCCCTAAAGAGGTATTGGGGGTTGTCAAAATTTATATGGAAGAATTTTAACGCGCTGTCCGATTAACTCAAAACTCAGTATTTATACTAAGGACTAAAATTAAAGAATAACGTGTATCAGGGTTTTTCGAAAATCTACCCCTAACTGTTTGAAAAGGGGTAATTAATTTTACAGGGGAGGATTTCACTGCGTGGCTTGATTAGTTCGAAAATTGGCATATATAATCTTTGAGTCAAGTTATGAACACATCTTAAACGATTTTTCATAATTCTACCCATGTAGGGGTGAAAAGCGGGATAACAGTTTATATGAAAAATCTTAATCATTTGGTTAATAAACTCGAAACTTGGCACGAATATTTATCTAAGTAAATTATGAAGGTAGGCATTTTTTGTTTTCACAAACTACCCCCTAAAGGAGGATTGAGGCGGGGTGTGTCAAAATTTGTATGGCAAAATTTTAACGCGTGGTCCGATTACCTCGAAACTCGGTATTTATACTTAAAACCAAAAATAAAGAATAACGTCTATCAGGGTTTTCCGAAAATCTACCCCTAACGGGGTGAAAAGGGGTAGTTAATTATACAGGTGAGGATTTTAATGCGTGGCTTGATTAACTCAACAATTCGTATAAATAATCTTTGAGTAAAGTAATGAACACATCACAAACAATTATTTGAATATCCACCCCTATGGGGGTGAAAAGCGGGAGTATAGTGTATATGAAAAATCTTACTCATTTGATTAATAAACATGAAACTTGGCACGAATACTTAAGTAAATTATGAAGTTTGGCATTTTTTGGTTTTCTAAACTACCCCCGAGAGGGGGATTGGGGGCGCCAAAATTTGTATGAAAGAATTTTAACGCGCAGTCCGATTAACTCGAAACTCGGTATTTATACTTAAGACCATAAATAAAGAATAACATGTATCAGGGTTTTTCGAAAATCTACCCTTAACGGGGTGAAAAGGGGTAGTTAATTTTACAGGGTAGGATTTTACTGCGTGGTTTGATTAACTCGAAAATTTGCATAAAGAATCTTTGAGTCAAGTAATGAATTCCACCCCTGTGGGGGTGAAAAGCGGGAATACAGTTTATATGAAAAATCTTATTTATTTGGTTAATAAACATGAAACTTGGCAATATTTGGGTCAGTAAATAATAACGATTGTCAGTTTTAGTTAAAAAAAAACCCTTACAGAGGATTTAGGGGGTGACAAAGTTGATAGGTTAGAAAAATATGTAACTCGCTATCGGATTAACTCGAAACTAGGTACTACCAAAACAAAAAATAAAACAAGTTCTTATATTATGTTTTAGGGTTTTTCAAAAATCGACTCCTACCAAGGTGGAGAAGGGCAAGTAAAGTTTAAGGGGTGGATATTACTGCTTGCTTCAATTAACTCGAAAATGGGTATGGGCCTTTGAGTCAAGTTATGATCACGAACGATTTTTCAAAATTCCACCCCTGCGGGGGTGGAAAGCGGGGCTACAGTTTATTTGAAAAATCAGATTCCTTTGATCTATAAAAATTGGCCCGAATACTTATTTATCTAATTAAATGATAAAGATCATACCTACATACATTTTCGAAATTTTTAGAGGTAAGTACGAATTTCACGCGGACGAAGTCGCGGGCAGAAGCTAGTTAATTAATAATGCACCGAAAGCATCAGGGTAGCCCGCAAAATTCAGATTTTCTTACGATTTTTTGCAATTTGTTATTTCAATTTTTTGTATGTTGACCTAAATATAATTCGTGGCCGTAACTTATATTTATTAATAGAATTATAATCATAATAATTATCAATTAAATACAACTTTCTAAGTTCATATTACCCTATTGCTTGAAATCTTAGGCCAATTGATGACACTTGAGGCCAATTTTAACTTAAGAAGTTGTATTGCTGATTCTAATGATTATAATTCTGTAAAACCATATTTGTTACGAACGCGAATCATATTTTAATCAACATACAATCTGCCGCTAACGTACAAATAAAAAAAAAATAAGTAAAGAATTTGGCGGCTTATCATAGCGCATCCCCCTTAACACACAGGGTGTTTCACTTTAGCCGACTGACGTACCTACTGGCGTATACTCGACAATCGCGAACAGCAAAATTAAACAGAATTACTCGCGCAGAGTTTTCAGACAAACATCATAATTAAGTAGTAGGTATTAACTCACTTCACACGTCGCCGGAATTCTCATATCTTGTTTCAGCTCTACAGTATTTTGTTTAATCCTAAAAACCCCTCTTATCTTAAAGAACGTTTCAAGTTCCTTCCTGACACATAATAGATGTCTGAGGTCATCGGAAAACCTGAGACTAGAGATGCCGATGCATTCCACCAGTTTCTATAACAAATCTGTTACTGTTCAAGCAGTGCAGTTATGGAATGACTCACCCGTATCGGTAAGACGTGCTCAATCTTTGTCCACTTAATATGATAACAAGCACTTCCCCTCTCCTTAAACACCATCATTATATATTCTTTGCTCCTGTTTCATGTTTATTATTATGTATTTATTTAGATTAGTATAATAATTATATTTTATGTATGTATTTATTGTACATAATAAAGAGTGTTCTATTCACGTACATATTAGTAGGTATAAGAAGCTTAAATACAAAATAGGTTTAAAGATATTTTATTTCTCACAAGTGTACAAACACGCTGTAGGTAGGTAGCTACATTAGTTTCGACCAGAAGGCTAATTTCCGTAATTTGAAACGTTCAAAATCTAGTCGCAGTGTCATCTCGGCGACAAACATATGTCAAAAACTTGTCAAAATGTCCCTATATTTTGACAAATTTTTGACATTTGTCAATGAATCTGTCAAAAATACCTCTAATTTCCCTAAATTAGAGGTATTTTTGACAGATTGAGACTGAGAACAGACTGTGAACGTTCTTAAAATTACGAGAATTGCCCCTCAGAACTCAGCCACGTCAACGGCAATAGGCTACTGTTTCCTACACGAGCGGATTGTAACGTCCATCATGAAAATCCGTCATTTTAACCAGCATTTGATATTAACCGGTCAAGCGGCGCGGTTCGCCGATCGGCGACGAAAAAATAGAAAATCAATTGTGTCTCATTAGCGGAGCTTGACAGATTAAGATGTCAAAAAACACTCTGTATTTGGACTGCCGTTATTATATGACCGTTCACCCAAAGCTTTACCATTCGAAACGCTGATTTCCAACAATAATTAAGGAAACAAACCAACCCTAGAAAAAGTATATAACTATTAGGTACTATGTTCCCGAGTTTCAAAAAATGCAAAAAATATTCCATCAAAAATAAGTTATTATTTTTGATGGAATTAATTTGCATTTTTGATCATTGTATCCTTCACTCATATTGGACGTGTGTAAGTAATGAAATTATTTTAAGTGGAGATCCCCTGCGTATAATAATAAAAATAAAAACAAGTCCCCTCACTCGCTATACACAACTCTGAATGCCTTTGTTTCGACGAATACGGTTACTTCATTATTTTGGTTACATTTCTAGATTGTCTGCGAGTGAGCTTATTATTCCGATAATTTTTATTAACATCTAACTTTCGTATTGTCATTGACATATTATGCTACTAAACTAATTTAAAAATCACCTAGTGAGCGATAACTAATCATTTGAACATCACATTCATCAATTTCACTTCAACAATGCCACCGAGCGTATGGAACCGGCATACAACAATGGAAGACATTAACACAGGTAGACAGCAAGAAACATTTCCCTATACTAAAGCGAAATCCTTTTGCGTTGAGAAAACGGAACCTGCGAACGTACCATATAAATTATGCACAAAATTAAGCGTAATGACGTAGACAGCTGCATAAAACGAAAAAGGTCCTTTTGATATTTTTAGGGTTCCGGGTAGCCAACTGGCAAAAAAGGAACCCTTGTAATTTCGTCCTGTTCGTCCGTTTATCACAGCCATTTTACTCGGGAGACTTTTTGCATTATACGTATGTATAGATAATTATGAAAAGAAGAAAAGTATATTGTCTTTTTGATTGTTTTCTTGATTTTGTTAGATTTTAATGTTCTTTTTTATTGTTTGTAGTTTCTGTGCCTGTGAATTTTCTTTTATTCTATGAACCATACAATGGTGTAGTGAAATCACGAACCATAAAGTAGGGGTCCATTAGGTAGGGAAGAGGTTCGGTCACACATGTAACTAATAAAAGGATGAAAAAGAATTCACCGCACTTAAGCGTGTGAGGTATTGTTGAACCGATCTTGTAAACAAATATAAGATACTAGCTGCGCCCCGCGGTTTCACCCGCGTAACTTTCGATCCCGTGGGAATATCGGGATAAAAACTATCTTATGTCCTTTCCCGGGACTCAAACTTCCTCTATACCAAATTTCATCGAAATCGGTTCAGTAGTTTAGGCGTGAAGAAAAGACAGACAGACAGACAGACAGAGTTACTTTCGCATTTATAATATTAGTTTGGATTATTATGCTTTTCTAATGTCGTCAAAATGTGGGGTATATACAAAAAAAGGTTTTCATTTCGAAAACTGGTAATTAGCAACCGCAGAAATAATTTTGTTTTTCAGTTACTTTGATATTATGTACTATGATGTTCATTCCAACTACGGAACTCACGTTTTTTCACAACACTCAAATAAATATTTAAATTCGATTCGACAAAAATATTTTTGAATATAAACACTTAAAATATCTCTGTTCATTTGAGCTTTCATTTTCGCTACGAACATTTTCACGATGCTACTTGCGACTGTGAAATATTTTACTATTATTAAAGGGGCTTTTGCATTTTTGTAGTCTATGGATGTTGATTTTCTGGGTATTCGGGCAATTTCATTAGCGAGGTTCTGTGCTGGTACGATCACTTGCAGCTCAAGCGGCAAAACGAGCTATTTTGAACGTTTACATTAAACTAGGTGACCCGACAGACGTCCAAACAACAACAAACAATAATCCAAACAATAATTCATACAAAATTCTCATACAAGATACATTTTCAGTTTTTCTGAATTTTCCAATTTTGCCGACAACTTTTAAAAAATTTTCTTTTATACAAACCTGGTTCTGACAATTACAAACACAACAAAATAGATGTAGCCAAAAAAAAAAAGACGGGTTGCACTCCGGGAGTGCCGGCAGAAGTGAAAACTTGAATATTAACGTTGAAATTAATCAATTATTAATTTAATTAATATTACTCATTTTTTTTTCAATATTTCTGCGTCCTTTTGCATTAATAGATGCAGTTTGTTCAATTTCCATATTTTAAACACTTTCGGTCTTATTCATAAAAAAAGGCCTTTAAAACATTCGATAAAATTTTGTATTCATAAACGTTCTATAACTAGAATGTCCTACAACTTCTAAATGTTGCCATTATAATGAAGTCATCCAACAAATTGGCCAACACAGAGAATATCTGTCTACGAACCGAATATTTGTGTCCATAGACATTATTACGTATGAAAAACTAATTTATTGTCTTCAGTTTCAACAGTTTTGACGCGACAACGTCATGGTCGTCATGGAAACAATATGAATATGTCAATGAATGAATTTGATATTGTATGTGTCAAACTAAAAAGCTTTTGAATATTTTTTTTGTATTTAAAATAAATGAAATTAAGACCGGAGACTAGTTGCAATAAAGGGCAAAGAATTGAATATTGGTTGGAGGAGGATAAGGTGTGTACCTACTGTTACAGCTAAAATGTGTTCAAAGTAAGTTATGTTTTGTAAACATTCTCAATTTCTTATACTTATGCTTGCTTTTGCTTCTAATCCTTAGATTTTTTGGAAGAATTGGTCAGGGAGAGGTCTCCATAATAGAAAATAAAAACACTGACACAAGCACTAACGCTAAACAGGGGCAGCCTGGCATGATTTACGAATTAGGTGCCTATCCAATTTACAATTTTACGAAGAACTTCGTTTGCCTGTACAAAACTCATTGTAACAAAAAAAAAACCCGCCATAAGAATAATAATGACTATTATTTTGATGCCGCTACTGATTAATTAAATCAGTATAAATAAGATAATGAAGAGAAAGAATTTATAACATTAGTTTTGTATTTCAGGTCAATAGGACTAGTAAGGATGGTGCTTCACTACGAAAAGTAGAAAATGAAACGGCCTACAGAAGAGATGGCAAATGAAAAGCAAACATTTTAAAAATGTTGTTCTGCTTGCACAAGTTTTAGAAGCCAAATTAGAGTTTAGAGTATTGTTCAGCCGTGAACAGGCAAGAGTTACGTACGCCAGCGTCAGCATCAAGAGCGACATACATTCGTTCCACATAAATTAGTAATTAGTAAATGTATAAATTAGTCATCAAGCTGGAGTAGAGTTTGATTCATCTTCCATAATTCCTCTCACTATGGCCAAGACACCTTTAGCCATCACCAGTTCTATGAGTCTGTGGGACCGGCAATGACAAAACTATTTCCTGTGTACACATTGCACGACGTACACAAACCCCTATTCCTACCCAAATTCTGTCGGTTCCCGTAGGTCTCCCGTAGGTTTGTATGATAGGTTAGGGTGTTAGGATAACTAGGGTGTTAAGTAGTTACTGTAGGTTTATAAGCAGTAGGGTGAGGTAACCATAGATACCAGGCTCAATTGTTACAAACTTAGCCACACTGTATGCATTTGGAATAACAGCCGTACTAAGCTGTAAGTCCCGGTGCGTACAAGTATCATAAAAATAAACTGATACTTATTTGTATACAAGCTTTTTATTAATGAACTACTCGCTAAATTTCTTCTCTTTTTCTTCTTCGTGTCGCGGACACGACTACTTTAGATCTTGTTGGCTCAAAATATTGCCACTTCCACGTTGTCGTCGGTGGCAGCGCAGAGGTCACTTTGACTGCATGTTTTGGGTAGGACAAATAAGGCAGGATAGGACGTGTAGCATGTTTTGCAACATAGCTTTACAGCCACACCCTACTGGAGCATCTCCCTGCAGGGTGTAAACTTCCGTTGTCGACACGGAAGCATTGTTTTCACACAAAAGCAGCAATGCCCCACAGTATTTCTTGTTGCTATAATGTGCTTCGTTATATTTTTCGTCGCTTCTATTTTGTATTGTAGGTAGGTAAGTATATAATAATAAACTAAATTGGTTAAACAGAAGTGCAAAATAAATTAAATACAACTGCGGCTGAAACTGACTTTTCAAACATTTGTACGTCAAATGTCATTTTCTTCGGCCATCTTTGTCGTGTCTCACTTGGTTCACTTCGGTTTACGCCGCCGCCGTAGAAAGAGATGGGGGGGGGGGGAATCTCTCCTGACGGTCACGTGTCCTGACGCGATGCCCTGACGCGAGTTTAACATTTTTTACCCATTACAAAAAGTGTTCAACGCCGCTAAAGAAGTTTTCACTTCAAAAAAACAGTGGCACTCAGGGAGTGCCGACAGAAGTGAAAACAAAAAACAAACAGAATACTTTACCATCACTCACTGACATATCGGATTAAAACCGAGTACATCCCAAAGACAGCCGAACACATCCAAAGCGGTGTCGCTTACGGTAACAGTGGTGCGAATTCAATGGTTTTTCCCATCTCAAAAATGCCCTATGCGCCTAAAGAAGTTTTCACTTCAATAGGTGTACATACATTCAGCAATTGATTTTTATTTATATAGATATAAGACTATTTGGTCTTACAATTTTCTCCTGAAGGCTAATTCCCGTAATTAAAAATGTTCATAATCTAGTCACAATCTTATCTCAGTGATAATCAACGTCAAACACTTGTCGAAAATGTAGGGAAATCACAGATAATATTTTTTACAGATTGAGACTGAGACCAGATTGTGAACGTTCTTAAAATTACGAGAATCGCCCCTCTGATTCTTGTAACTTAACACTATTTGATTTATTATTTATTTTATTGACACTAAAGTCGCCTCATAAAACAAGTGATTGTTTTATACCCCTGTAAGAGACGAGAAACAGGTTGCAAACTATATCAACGTGTGACATAGACGGTAGAATTTAATTGATTTTCTTGCCGAGTGTTCAAATGAGTTGCAGTGATTATTATTGTAATGGTTTACACCCTGAAATTGTGACTGCCTTTCACGATGCGTCTTTAGTAGGTCGAGGAAGCACAAAGACGGATGGGAGTGATCCGCGCGTAGCGGGTTGGAACGAGAACTGAAATTTACGAGGAGGGTAGCGTGTGGTAAGCCTAGGTTCGGTATATATCAAGGCTGGAGTAAGGTTTATTGCAAAAGACGTGGATAAAATTCTTAAGAATACGACGAGAGGCAAATCCCCAGGTCTCGATGGCCTCAGCCTTGAACACCTGCAACATGTTGGCCCGCATATTTGTTACCTCACTGTACCTCACTCTACGTGAGCCACTCTTACCAGCCGTCAAGTCTTATGCAGTTTGTGGTGGTGCCTGTTTGTGAAAAATAAAACCGGTGACCTAATTTACCGATAAAACGAACTACAGGCCTATTTCCCTTTGATTTCCCATCCATAAAAAAAAAAAAAAAAAAAAAAAAAAAAAAAAAAAGGCCTATTTCCCTGGCCACTATTAAAGCAAACGTGTTTGACGGTATACTTAACATAGAACGAAAAAGAAAGAAAGAAAATTGTTTATTCTACACAACAAAAAGCACATTACAAAAAATAATGACATATCGCTCGTGTCGTTCGTGGTGCGTGTTCCGACACATCATCTCGAGAAGTTCCTCAAGGAAGAGTTCTGTTTGAAAGGTGTTGTGTACCGCCGGTTTTGTGGCCGGCTACATGACACGACCAGTCAGCGAAACATGACGCAGTTGACGCAGACACTGTGTGCGTTAGTTGTTAGTTTTTAGAGTAATTATAAGGTTGTATGTATTTATTGTATTTTTAAATTGTATTAATATTGTATTGTATGTGTTTATATGGGCCTTGATGCTTGAAATAAATGGATAAATAAATAAATAAATTTGGAGAAACATCGACGTAACTTCTACTTTTTTTTTAAGTCTGCTTTCCTAGCGTAAATACGCTTTCTAGGTGCTTTGTCATATTTAACTCATTTTTGGGGAAAACTACTTTTACCAAAGAATAAATAGTGCTTTTACGTCGATGTTTCTCCAAATGAACGATATAATACACACATACCTACAAAGTAGCCAAAAGCCTCATACAGTTGGATAAATATGTAAACCGGACGGAGGATTGTTATAATGTCGGACATTATCAGCGAAGATGTCAGGGATGTCCCTTGGTTGGCGAGATCCCCGGTAGTTGTTGAAGGTAGTTACTTAGTTAATAACTTAGGCACGTCGCCCACACGAGCTAGAGTCGAGGTGGCGACGAGGCGCGGGCGCACGTTTTCTATAGGAATAAATATAGGTATGTATGTATAGGCGACATACCTATACTTATTCCTATACAAAACGTGTGCCCGCGCCTCGTCGCCGCCTCGACTCTAGGTCGTGTGGGCGACGCGCCTTACAGTTTACACTAAAGTTCAAGGCTCTATTTGTCGAAACAGTTTTCTTTTTATGTTTAGTTTTATTAACGACTGAATATACTTATAAGTAGCTTCCAATACCATAAAACATAATCCTATGGCAGTTTTGTAATCGGATTAGTACTTCCAGAGATTACCTCTTATAAACAAACATACATTGCTTACTTATAAAATACTAGCTGCGCCCCGCGGTTTTACCCGCATAAGTCTCGATCCCGTGGAAATATCGGGATAAAAAGTCACCCTATGTCCATTCCCGGGACTCAAAATATCTCTATACTAAATTTCATCTAAATCGGTTCAGCGGTTTAGGCGTGAAAAGGTAACATACAGACAGACAGAGTTACTTTCAAATTTATAATATTCAAGTATGGATTTGTTTAAATTAGGCTATGTTTACCCCGCAAACTAATCAGATCTTCACACCAGCTTCGCCGCAGTCGATCTTGACGGTGATGTCCTCCCTGAGATGTGTGACGATATTTGCTCTTAGTATGAAACTGATTTACATCCGTCACCTCACACACAGGTCCAGTTGAAAACCAGCGTCAGGCACTAGTTGTCTGTCATTTTTGCTGAACTGGCCCTTTTTAGCGCAGCCGTGAGGCACACTTTCCTGCTTATTTTTTTTTTTATATCGGACTTTATACTTTTTTTTTTTTAAGTTTACTTTTTGTTTTTATTTGATGTATGTGTCTGGTGTATTGTGTGTCTTTGAGTCTGTGCTAAATAAATGTATTTTCTTTCTTTCTTTTTTCTCTTCTCTCTTGGTGCATTTGTGGGACTTGACCAGCTTACTCCCACTACAGTCTCGCAGTTTTTTCTCCAACATCCGATACTTGAGTTAAGGCAGGCGGCGGAGCGCGCGCGGGAGGAAGATCCTCACGCGGCATTGCTCCGAAGGCGGAGGAGGGGTCGAAGAAGACGTCAGTTTGACAGTCATCTCCGGCTCCTCCTAGATGGAGGCCAGCAGGCAACAGGTTTGGGGGCACCTTGGCCTGTATTGCACAGGCCTCCATCAGTGTTGGACGGGAATGGCCAGGTGCTCCTGGCTATTCCCGTAGCCCCCCAGCCTGGGGGGCATGCGGGGCCCGCCAGCTAGGCGGGCATGCGCCGGGAGGGTTGTGGAAGTAAAGGCTGAGCCGGTTTCCTATGGCCCTCACATCACGGCGATGTGGGAACACCGCTGAGTTTTAGTGGGTATACTGTCGGTGTCATTCCGACAGGAGTCCCACATACCCCGTCTCGTCCCCCACGAGCGGGATGCGTAATGCATTTCACAGCGAAAAAAAAAAGGGTGGTGTTTCTGACCCAATCTGTTCGCTTGACACCTATTATACTACACTCCAAGGCTACTTTAATCATAATAATACTTTCAAATATTTGAAAGAAACCCTCCTAAGAACAAATGTACAAGCTGTTCATTCATTAACAAGCTTCCTCGCGTGGCATCGCGTGACTTCCACCACGTTTTTAATGACACGATGTTGTGACCGGAAGCGCGGGTCAAAGCATTGCTATCGTCATTGTATCTTTATAACTGACAAGCTAAATAAAAATGGCAGACAGTTTTTGGAAAATCATCCACCGCTTGAACGTCCACTGGCGTTAGATTTAACTTTACGAGCGTACTGATAACTTTAACAAATGATCGCTGGTGGCTTAATCTCTCAACGGTGGAGCGTCCAGTGCTAAAAAAGTACAGTCACGTCCATAAGTATGTATACACTTGGCTTTATTCAATGGCGATTTTCTCCTTTATTTTTGAATGAAATTTTATGTTATTACGAAAATAGTATTTTCGAACCCATAGGTTTATGTTAAGTGAGGAAAACCTGTTCAGGTGGAAATTTATAGACGACTCCGCCTTGGAGTGTAAATGTGGTGCTGTTGCACAAACGATGGGACACTTAATATCGTGCCCTGCGTGTCCTGTCAGCTGCACGTTACAGGAACTGATGGACGCTAGTGATGGCGCCAAACAAGTGGCCGAATTCTGGGCCGAGTACATTTAGATTGCCATCGACACGCTAAGAAGAAGAAGAAGTGACGTATTTCAACGTTGCATTCGTTATTTCACGAAAAAATCGCAATTGAAAGTAGCCAAGTGTTGACATTGCTCGTGACTGTACAGCCAGTGACGAAAGTTGGCAGAAAAATGGAAAAAAAGAGAGAGAGATGGATGAATCCTTCTAGCTATTAGTTTATAGAGGCATGAGGAACAGGGTAAAGTTCACTCATTCTTCATAGAGAAGGGAGGAACCTCCTACCAGACGGGTGTTGTGTTTCTGGTGGGCTACTACCCGACGACTGATGTCGGGACGTTTTATACTATGCTACTTGCGCGGTATACTTTGCTTGCGCAATACAGGATTTTGCTTGACGTCAGTATAAGGCGTAGTTCAAATGTAGTGATTTAGATGCCGCTACAAGTTACTTTTTAGTGGCGAAAATTTTAAGACAAGAGAATACTTTGATTCTTGTGATAATTAAAAACAATAAACAAGGTATAAACCACGAAAAATTTCAAAATGTTTAGCAACTTTATTCGCTGACTGTACAACCATGTAAACATGCCCATTTGTCACAAAGTTTCCACTTGTTGCGAGTTTAAAACAAAATGTTGACTTTTGGTTAGTAGGTAAGGATATTTTCAAAAACAAACACTTAATTGAGAGAAATGTGGTTGTCCCGAGCTCGGGCAGCAATCATAATTTATCTTCAGTAAAAACATCGTTCATTTGTACTAAGTTGGCTACCACTAGGGCAGGAACTAAATCAAGAGCCCCAGCTTAAGCTGATATACCTTTGTTAACCGACTTCGTTGCTATTACGAGAAACGTTATTCTAGCTTTCGCAAAATTGTGCACGGCGTACATGAGGGTAGTTTTTAACCGACTTCAAAAAAGGAGGTTTAAAATAGGTCCATAATTCACGGAGAAGTCAGTGAACATACATAAAAAAACATACTTACATAAAGTCGAACAATAGCCTCCTCCTTAAGGAAATCGGTTAAAAATGCAAAAATAGGAAGAAATAATCGAATAGAAATTCAAAACATCTTTTAAGGAGTATTTTAATTCTATTAACAATTTGCTGTATTTTGTAACTAGTATAGCCTCCATCAGCAGCTATGACGGCATGAAGTCTTCCTCGCATAAATACGACAAGGCGCGCACATGAATATATCGATAGCATCCCATACCCGTTCATTCATCTTTGTTCAAATGATGACATCTAAGAGCTTCAGGCAATCCCAGCGTTGATCCATTAGGTATGCCCCACATATGTTTAATAGGGTTCCTATCTGCTGACCGAGAAGGCCATTGAATGAAAAATATGTCACGGTGCACGTTGAACCACGCTATAGTCGACCGGGCCGTGTGTATGTATCATTATCCTGAACATTATAAATTTTTGGGAATTCTGCTGCAGGATACACTACGCTCACAGTGGGTGGCATTCATCATCATCATCATTTCAGTCGAAAGACGTCCACTGCTGGACATAGGCCTCCCCCTAGCACCTCCACTTCAACCGGTTCCAAAAGTCAAACATAATTATTCGCAGTAGCCCTACTTTCTAACGACAGACGTCAGTTCTCCGACGTCGTCGTTGCTTATCCACCCCATATGTTGTCTTTTATGCGACCAGATTCATTTTGAGGTATATTAAGAGCTTCATCAAACCGACTGCGATTTTACCGCAATCAAGTTAATCTTCCGATTTAACTCGATTTAAAATATTTTTTTGTCGGTAAATACAACAATCGACCAATCGAAATCAAGATATTGTCGCGCAAAATTAATTAGGGCAGTTTTATGGTGAGATTTGAGTTCCACTTTAATAGCATGATGTCTGTAGTGTAGCCCCCCCCCCGCTCGGTGCAAAGCTCGTCCGAAGACTCACATCATTCAAAGTAGCAAAATGACTAGTTGGTGTGAAGCTGCTCTTCGTAATGTCGGACCATAAAATTATTTTGTTTGTGGAAGATGTTAGTGGCACAGGAACAATATCGGCAACGTGTACAAAGTCAAATGTCAAGTGACCCCAAATCTTTTTGGGCTTACGTTAATTCTAAACGAGGTAATAGTAGTAGCCAAAAGATTTTAAAGAACGGAGAGACATTGACAGATGAACAAGTGGTTCAAGAATTTGCTGAATATTTTTATTCAGTATATAATGTAGAGAAACCTAGATTGGATGTGAATGCGGCGATAGTGGAAGCAGGCAGCCAAAACGGAGCAGGGCGGGTTCATCTTGACAGATTGGAGATGGATGACGTAGTACGCGCCCTGCAGCAACTTAAGCCGAAAAAATCATCAGGGCCTGACGGTATTCCGCCGTACGTTTTTAGGGACTGTCGAATGGAATTAGCGAGACCACTGTTGCACATCTACAATCTTTGCCTTAAATCAGCTGTATTTCCCGAGATGTGGAAGACTACCCGGGTCATACCGGTACCGAAGGGAGGTTCGAAAACGAAAGTTGAAGAATATAGACCGGTTGCCGTATTGTCAACAACGGCTAAAGTTTTAGAATCTGCTATTTATAAGAAAGTCTATCAGCAAGTTAGCTCGCAACTCACCGACGCGCAGCATGGATTTCGGCCGACTAGAAATACTACGAGCAATTTACTTGGCTACATGGCGGAAGTAGTGCCGATAGTGGACGGTGGGGGGCAAGTCGATGCTGCATACTTCGATTTCAAAAAAGCATTTGATTTAGTCGATAATGACGTATTACTGAAAAAGTTCGCAGCAGTCGGTTTCACCCCGCATCTACTTAAGTTTTTTGCGAGTTATATGAGTGACAGGCAACAGTATGTTGACTATGCAGGATACCAATCAAAGGCATACTATACGAGATCTGGTGTAAGTCAGGGAAGTAATATAGGGCCCCTTGGGTTTCTCTTAATGATAAATGACCTACCAAGTGTTGTACAAGATGCTAAGTGCCTACTATTTGCTGACGACCTCAAACTTTGTCTCCCCATTACAAACATGGATGACTGTGAAAGACTGCAGGGAGATATAGACAGAGTAGTAACTTGGAGCAAGAGTAATCTCCTGCAGTTTAACACATCTAAGTGTGTGACCATAAGTTTTTCGCGCGCGCGCACACCCATTAGATATAGTTATACAGTGGACGGGGTATCAATGGCTAGGGTCACTGAAGTGAGGGACTTGGGTGTCCATTTCACCACTGGGTTGACGTTTCGTGATCATATAGTTAAGGTATGCAAAAAAGCATATAGAAACCTAGGATTTGTCCTGAGAATGGTTAAAAGCTTTACAAATATGAAAGCTATAACGGCATTGTATAATGCTTTAGTAAGGAGCCAATTAGAGTGTAATGCAGTTATCTGGGCTCCGCATGAAACTAAATATAGTCTCATGTTGGAGCGCGTACAAAATAAATTTATTAGATATAAATATATGAGGGAATACGGGGTGTATCCATTTTATCCGTTGAGGTATCCAACTCTATTTGTCTTAGGTATGGTCGGATATGACGAACTGAGGGTCAGGAGGCAACTCACACTTGTTACTTATATCTTTAAGATAATTAGAGGGAAGATACACAATTCGGATATATTGCGAAGGGTGGAACTAGTCGTGCCAGACGGGTATGTGGGTCGTCGTCGTCAGCCGCAGTTGCTGGCAATACCGCGTGCGCGAACTAACTTGCTTCGTGAGGCGCCGCTGACGAGCGCACTCCGCATTCTCAACCTCATTGCTGATGACATAGATATATTCTGTTGCGCTTTGGGTGAATTTGAAAGAATAGCTACCTATAGAATTTGTTATGGTACAAGCATTGGAACTATTTAATTTTTAAGTGTCCTACAATATCGCATTGGGTCTAGCCTGTAAGGATATTTGTATGTTTGGAGTGAATAAATAAATAAATAAAATAAATAAATTTGCGCGGCGGAAGAAATATACTATGCAATGTTATAAAATACCCACCAGTAGGTAAATACGAGACATTGAGATTATAAAATTTCACTTCACTTCTTTCTACAACTCACTTGGTCATATTTATGCCCAGATACTCCTACATCATCTTAATATCAGATATAGTAAGGTAGAATAAAATTACTTGACTGAGATCTGTACGGTGGTGTATAATAAAACAACTTTTTTACAAAAAAAAAAAAAAAACAAGCGACTTCCAAAACAAACACAGCAAAGTCAAAAATTACTACGGCACTAACCACGACTTTGAGCGATACCTACTAACTAAGTCATATTACTTCCTAAAGTTGTTGGAATTCAGGAGGAGAACTTTAGGAAGTTGTATGATTAAGACAAAATGTAGATCAGATAGAATCACAAGTTCTTTTAACAATCTACAGCGAGTTTATTACTGGGCAGATTTTTTGCACTATTTCTTCTTAACCACTATAAAGTTGGGAAAGGCTGCGTTTTAGGAGTAGTTTGTTGGTACTTTTCACCTTAGACCTGAAGTTCCGATATCGGCCTAAAAATTGAATTCGGATTCCAGTGCCATTTAATCGCAAATAGGCATGTGGATTGGTACTAATGAATATATATACGACAGCAGTTGAAACGGCTCCACCATCGCTTTTACTTTGTATAACTTTCCTGAATGGCATAGTTCTTATTGTCAGTCTGCTCTATTGAGGATGCGCTCCGGAAGTATAATGGCAGCAATTTAATAGAGGCAGAATAACACAGACAGAATGCAGTGCTCCCGATGAGTGGAAATCCTCCTCGCCAACTTCAATTAATGCCGGTCAAGCGAATGCCCAATGCCGTAATACCGTTTATAATTCTCCAGCCAGTGTTTTCAATGACCTTTGTTGCATTAGAAATGGCGGTCACGTTAAATGCTGCCTGTAGATAATTGAAGACATACTTCTTATTTATTTTAAAACCTCAATTGTGAAATGTCTTTGTCTTATTAATGTGGGAGTCGACATCGCATTCAGAACACTGAATTTTCTTTCGTCACTACAATGCAAGTTCAAAAGCTGTATGAAAATGTAACTCAATTAATATTACAAACGAACACCAGAAGGTGGTGTGCATTATAAGTTTCGCTATTCATTAAGGTGACCTACATTAGCTCCTAACACTAAAAGAACCATTGTTCTACCGCATAGTTTAATGAAAGGAGAGTTATTAAAATGTACTGTTTTGTTTCGTGTAGCTCTCAAGGGGTTAATATGCAGGATGAATTTTTCAAGTGGGCGTGGATGGCCAAATCCGAAACTATGAGGAATAGCGAATGTATTCTTATTTTTGAGGTTTTTGCAAATAATCCTGTACAGTAAACGTTATTCCTAATGAAAACCTTAATTCATTTAAAAAAAAAATGAATTCTTAAATCGATATAGTAGGAAGAAGTTTTAGAGTAAAAATTGAAACAAAATTATCTTTAGTAGGCTATGTATTTCCGCTGATTTGAAACAACAACATATATTTTTATCTGATCAAGACCAAGAATATTTGATTGTTTACGGTTAAATCAAAATTGATTAATTTCGAGTATCTAAATTAAAACGATGTTTCATTGCGTTTTAATCAAATCACTAGTAGAGAATGAGTGAGCAACATTTTTAATTGAAATGACAGTAAGAATTGTAATTTTACTGCAGCTGAATCGTATCCTCAAGCCCTAAGTATTGAAATCCCACATTGGTCATAGTATGATTTTTTTAAAGTGGTGGAAATGTTATTAAAAAAGTAGTGGAATATATCTCAAATCAATCTGCCTAGCCTTTTCCCAACTATGTTGGGTCAACTTCCAGTCTAACGGGATGCAGCTGAATACTAGTATTTTACATGGAGCGATTGCCTATCTGACCTCCACAACCCAGTTACTTGGTAATACGATATCCCTTGGTAAGACTGGTTTTCAGACTTTCGGGCTTCTGACGACTCGTAAGGACTGGCAAAGATCCGCAAATGACAGCCGGGACCAACGGCTTTACGTGCTATCTAAGGCACAGTGGCATTGGTATGTAAAGATGGTCACCTATCCACGGAGACCAACCGCGTTGCTTAACCGAATCGATCAAACCGTGCGGCTGTTATTACTTAGCCATCACCCAAATTGTAAAAGGGTAATAATATCAGTGATAATAATACTTACTCGTCAATCAATCAATCAACTCAGCCTATCGCAGTCCACTGCTTGACATAGGCCTCTCCCAGACTGCGCCACAGCACCCTGTCCTCCGCCTTCCGCATCCAGTCGACCCCAGCCACCTTCTTTATGTCGTCCGTCCACTGCCACTTCAGTTTGCTTACTCTGCAAGCTATGTCGGTAACTCCGGTTCTACTATACTTACTCGTATTTGCAATCAATATCAAGGTCACCACTGAGATGGGAAACCGAGTGCGAGTAATAATAATCGGATGGTGTGCTGTTACCTACAGTACATTATATTGCAATGTATTTGTCCATTACCTAAGTAAACTAATTAGAAATAATTAACTGTAATAATCCCCTTCAAGGTTAAATGGGTCTATTTAGCTCCATCGATCTAGAATGCAAGCCGAATTTAACTACACAATACAACTCCCACGGTTCACCTCCAGATAACCTCCGGTTAAGTTATAGGGCGGGTAATTCTTCTCTTTGAACTATAAAAATCAGTTATCGTGCATTAGTCTCGCAAAAACTCGAAAATGGCGCGACCGATTGTAATGAAACTTTGGAAAGCAGTTGTGTGCGCGCCGGAGAAGGGTCCTCATAAAGAAAAAAAAAACGCTATACAGTGATAAATATTACTTTAATTTCGGAAGTCGGTGTCGTTGGTTCCGCATTTTCGTTTTTTGACACCGACTTCCGAAATTAAAGTTATTTATCACTTACTGTAGTGATTTTTTAAGTCGATTTTTGTTTTTGTAAAAAAGTTTTTATTTTTCACTTTTTAGCTGTAGTGCATTGAAGACACCGACTAGAAGAATCATTAAAATTCGCGTAGAAATGCCGGAAATGCAGTACTTTTATGCTTATAACTTCATACATAAGAATAATTACCTAATATTTTATATACTAAAACCTTTTTGAAAGTAAGAATTCATCATTCAATATCAGATAATTAATTTATATATCATGGTTTCGTTTTTAATTATTTTACCTATTGTGGTATAGTAATTTTATTTTAGGTGCATCGTCCTCACATGTTATTATATAATTAATGTACCCATGCAAAATATTATAAAACATTTTAAAAGAGTAACGGTGGAGTTTCTTGCCCATTCTTCTCCATACGAAAACTACCTTTTGGAATGGGCGACTAGAATCAATTCTATTTTAAGATAATTTTTGACGTTCAAAAGTGCCTTTTATGTGCCTATTTGAAATAAATGCTTTGACTTTGAATTATCAAAATTGGTTCATTAGTTTTTGAGAAAATCGCGGACATACAAATATACATACATACATACGGGTCGAATACAGAACCTCCTTTTTTGAAGTCGGTTAAGAACCTCCTTTTTTGAAGTCGATTAAAAAAGAAAAAAAGGCATTGCAACGCATTAGTTACATTTTTTAATTCCCAAAAAAAAACCGTATACTAGTTGATACTGTATTACAGAAGATAATGTAAAACCAGCTGAATCCGTTGTTTGCTAAAGAGTAAAATTACTCTTAATAAAAATTCTCACACAATTTATTTTAAGCACAAAATAACGATTAATTGGTTCAATGGATAATGTAGCTTTTTTTATTAATTATATTTTATAAACTTATTTTTGCGTTTCGCTTTTATCGGCTGAAATAACAGGGATTAACTTCTTTAAAAATGATTCTGCTTTGAAATATTTTCACAATGGTGAAGGACAAGCTCAACAAAGGCAGCTTGTCTAGAGTTTCCAGGGCAAAAAACACAATACATTTTAAAACTACTTAGACCAATAGGTATAATACCTTCATGACCTATTTCCAAGTATGTCTGGGTCAGCAGCTTCAATATATCTTATAAGTGCAATTTGATGGTACGGATCGTGCGTTTGTGTATTTTACAAAAACGAAAGTTTTAAATTCGATATGTAGGTAGGTACGGTTAGGGGGTATACCCTTCATCATCATCACCATTTCAGCCGAAAAACGTTCACTGCTTGACATTTAAAGCCTCCCCAAGCACCGCCAATTCGACCGTTTTTGTGCGTCTCGCATCCTGTGAATTCTTGCGGCCTTCGCCAGGTCATCGGTACACCTTGAAGCCTTTCAACGCTACGTCTTCCGCTACGCGGTTGCCACTCCAGATCTTTCGGCCCCATCGGCCATCTGTTCAGAGCAGATGGCCGATAGGGCCCAACGTCACCGAAAACTAGGCAGGTGACAATCGCTTCCCAAGCGTTCCGTATTTAAACAACGGCTTTCAACCCGATTGACATAAGCTCTCCGGTAGCTTAAATCAATCCACAATATATTTCTAACTTTTTTATCATCGTTAGGTATCGCTGGCAGAATGTCACTTTGTCTAAGCCTTTTGTAAACTTCGCTGAAGCTGCAACAAGATAGAAATAGAAAAATAGAAAATATTTATTGTCCAGATAATACAGTAAGCAGGTTAACAGCAAGTTAAGACGACATGAGTAGCTTAAAATATTACTTACACCTAGGTTACAATATAATAGTGAGCCCCAAACTAGACAGTCTGTATCTTGGGGCTCGGAGTACGAATTCCAGAGTGGAGACTAGAGAGCTCATTTCAGATATGGTATGGTACTTACGTGTGTGTGTGTGATGTGTGAGTGGTGTGTGTGCGTCTGGTGCGTGTGTGTAAGTGTGCGTGATATTTCCATTGTGCTTCATTTGATTTGGGAAAAAGAAAAGACACTTCTGTCTTCAGCTCGTTCTAAAAAATGCCGGATCCATAGTATAATAAGACCATCGAACCGTCAAAGTCAAAGTCAAAGCATTTATTTCAAATAGGCACATAAAAGGTACTTTTGAACGTCAAAAATTATCTTAAAATAGAATTGATTCTAGTCGCCCATTTCAAAAGGTAGTTTTCGTATGGAGAAGAATGGGCAAGAAACTCCACCGTTACTCTTTTAAAATGTTTTAGGTACAATATTTTGCATGGGTACATTAATTCCTTTCGTTTCCATTCGTCATACAACATGAATCGCTTCCAAGTTCGGTTGAGTGTTTCAAGTTGAACGGAATATCGCTTGACATACTTGGGACTTCTATTATTACTGTCTACTTCAGATTCTAGGTCCTATACCGGGACCAACGAGGAAATTCTTTGAAATTGTGACGAGTTGAATTTTTTACCGTTTTAAAGCATTCAGGGATTACTCCAGCCATTACCAGTGATTCAGTACAACATGGGCACAATTTCCCGTGAATCAAATCAAACTCAAAGCATTTATTTCAATTAAACCATAACAGACACTTTTGAATTGTCAAAATTAAGTAGTCGGTCAGTTTGTCAGAAAGTTGAAGCATGTTGCCCATTCCAAAGCGTAGATCTCTATGGAGAAGAACGGGCAAGAAACTCCATGGACACTCTTGTATTTAATTCTATTGATAACACTAGACTAACATTCTTAACAATTTGTTTGTCTGATGATAAGACGTACCAAGTCAATTTAGTTTCGCGTGGAACCATTGGGTGCGACCCACGTCCATCACCAAAGTGACCAAGAATATCCTCGCCGTCCAGTTCTTGCCTCCTTCCTACTTTAGCGTTAAGTCCCCAATGACCCTGTTCTATTTTCGTCACATGCTCGTTTGACAAGATCGTAGAAATCTTCTTCGTCTTCATCGATATGTGCAGACGTTGGTGCTTAAGCTTGTACCTACAAGAGTAAGCGTTTTGTTCGGTGTAAGTTGAAATTTGAGCACCGCGACACATTCAGAATAGCCCACGAATTTGATGATAATTATAATCCTTCCACTTCTTTGCCACCATGAACCCCACTCCGTCTTGTCTTGTCCACTGGTTTCACCGGAGTGGAAGAATAAAATGTCTTTATTTCTCGGAAACATTAACTATCGTATATCCCCGAAACATTGAATAGCCTTTTCCTTTATATATTTTGCGGTACTTTGTCAGGAGCTACAAGACTCTTATCAATCTCACGAAGCATAAAACTTTATAACAGGTCAATAAGGTTGAAACTCGTTTGCAGCCCTGCTCGCGGTGCTCCTTCGCTGTCTCTACATCCCCTCCAAGATTTAATAAAATCCTAATTTATCCAACGCCAATTTCAATTTCTAACTGTTGGATATTGTTGCTTACCCATAATATAGACCCGGGTCGGGGGCTGCTCTTAAAACTCTACTGATTTCTTATCAGCTTGATTGCCTTTAATCATAGCATTATTAACTTAATACTTAAAACGATATTAAGTTTTCGTTCGCTGTATGTAGCCGCAAAGAACCGCTAACCTTTGATGCCGGAAACAAGTGATTTACAAAGTGTCAAGCGAGCGAGTTTGAGTACAATACTTATATTGGTTGTACTCTGTTCAAGCGAGTTTAGAACTAGTCCGTCATTATAATGACCTGTTCACAAGGTCCAATTTTGCTTCAACTTTCGTGTTTGTTTAACATATTTGGGCATTTGCGATGTTTTAATACTTCCCTCAAAAGCTGCTTGTATAAACAAGTAGGTAAGTTTATAGGGTATCAATTTTGTGATATTTACGATAATTTCTACTACGTCGATTATAGAAAATATCGTGTTTTTGCTCTCGCGGTATCGGTTAAAAACCGAACAAATCATGTACCAATAAGGATACTAAAATGCTTCTGCAGACACGCCCAAATTTTTGTGTTGTATTGATCTTACGAAGTTTCGGTTTCGAGCCGTAAATTGTGGACATTTCAACCTGAAGACTGTAAAATGTAGATACCTAATTTGTGAAGTTCAGGACTTCAGGCAGCCAAAGTGATGATGAATAATTGCATTTTGCCTGTATCAATACTAGCTAAACTTATAAGACTTCCTTATACGGAAATATGTATTATAATGATTCTAGAATGAAAATTAACGGCAGGTCAAAATTAAACTCGTGTCAAGTGATCTGAGTGATTAGCATTAGCATAATCAGCCCTTATGGGCTGTTCCTACTGTTGGGACACAGGCCTCCTCTCAGTGAGAGGGAATGGGCCGTAATCTACCACGCGGGCCCAGTGCGCGTTGGTAGATGTTACATGTCTTCGAATTTTTGATTCTAGGACATACCTGTTTCCTCATGATGTTTTTCTTCGCCGTTTTGAGAGCAGTGGTGAATGTGGTGATGAAATTACATCACATCACACTAATATTATAAAGGCGAAAGTTCGTGAGTGTGTGTGTTTATATGTTTGTTACTTTTTCACGCTCAAACGGCTGGACCAATTTTGATAAAATTTTGTATGGAGGTAGCTGACACTGGATTAACATATAGGCTACTTTCTTTCCCCGATATTCCCGCGAGATCGACATTTACGCGGGTGAAACCGCGGGGCGCAGCTAGTGTTTCATAAAGCAAAGGGCCCGTCTAGGTTCGAACTTACGACCTACACATAAGTCGCGGCCGTTACCACTATTCGCTGCCGTTTATAATTCAATTAACTATCACGGCTTGCAAATAATATGCGTTTGACAGTTTGCTAGCTTTTTATTGGTTTTTATTTTCGTTCCACAAACCGGTGTCAAGGAAATAAAGTTGTTGTTGGGAATCGAACCCAACACAATACATTGCGTGCGGCCTGCACGCGCAGGCAGCATGATCAGCGCCTCATCGGCGAGTTGAGACACGGCGCGGCAGCGACACGGCTCCGCCCGACGACCACTCGCTTCCACAGACTCCGCAGACGATACTCCTCTCTTTGAATAATTTATTTTGGCTCCGGAAAAGTTAATACTTATTGTTAATAAGAACGGCAGTAAACCATTGCCCTAAAATACAGTCCACTCATTTATTGCTCCCCGCGCTAACAGTTGTCATAATTTAAATCTCCATTAAACACTTAGCTATTTTAATTCTTAGAAGCCATAATATAAGAGTCGCTGCGGCATCTAATTTGGCCGATTTCTTACCCTCATTATCTGTAAGCAGCCTCTTCGTGAAATGTACCTATAACACATCGATCATCTCATATGTATTGGGGAGGAGCCAAGATACCGTCTTTATTAAGAGTATTATGATTTTATTTATTTTTTATTTTATTTATTTGGGAAAATAAACGGTTACAGTAAAACGGGGCTACTTTGACTTCCAGGGTTACTTTGACAAGGCCGATCACAACGCTATGACGCGTTCCCCACACCCCGCGCCTCGCGCAATATTACTCGAGGTCACGCACACTTGCTGAGCACACGTGAAAACCGATACGCCTGTCAAAGTAACCCTGGAAGTCAAAGTAGCCCCGTTTTGCGGTACACATTACAATATTACTTAAAATATGAGCTACAGAGTGAGTAAATGTATAACCCACGACATTTTTCACATATTATATGATGCTCTGAATTATATTGAAAGGTTATCACATCACGCTAATACGAGTATTATAAAGGCAAATGTTTGTGAGTGTGCGTGTGTGTTTATGTGTTTGTTACTTCTTCACCTTCAAACGGCTGAACCAATTTTGACAAAATTTTGTATGGAGGTAGCTGACACCCTGGATTAACATATAGGCTACTTTTTATCCCGATATTCCCACGGGATTGACATTTACGCGGGTGAATCCGCGGAGAGGATATTTTATTAGGGATGTTACAACACAGATTGAGAAACCGCCGAAATACATGGTTTATTAAACAAAAACTTGGTATCAGCCAATCATCGACTCCCTAATGCTTTGGTTTTTTTAAAAAGTGGTGAACGGTCATACAGTAACTGTTGTCCAAATACATAGCATGTTTTGACACTTTAATGTCAAATAGGTATTGGTAAAAATTACCAGAGAATAAGTAAGACCGTACCCAGAGACAAAGTTAATTGTAGAATTATGGACTATGTCGGTATTTGTTGACCTCATAGAGTAGATTAATTAATCCTAAGACAGCATGTCTGAATTCACTTGGAGAAAAAAGATATTTAAGGAAGTTAAATTGGTTTTGAGAAGACGGTACCCAGAGACAAAGTTAATTGTAGCATTATGGACTATGTCGGTATTTGTTGACCTCATAGAGTAGTTTAATTAATCCTAAGACAGCATGTCTGAATTCACTTGGAGAAAAAAGATATTTAAGGAAGTTAAATGGTTTTTGAGGAGACCATACCCAGAGACAAAGTTAATTGTAGCATTATGGACTATATCGGTATTTGTTGATCTTATGGAGTAGTTTAATTAGTCCTAAGGCAGCATGTCTGAATTCACTTAGAAAAAAAAGATATTTAAGGAAGTTAAATGGTTTTTGAGGAGACCGTACCCAGAGACAAAGTCAATTGTAGCATTATGGACTATGTCGGTATTTGTTGACCTCATGGAGTAGTTTAATTAATCCTAAGACAGCATGTTTGCATTCAGTTGGAGAAAAAAGATATTTAAGGAAGTTAAATGGTTTTTGAGGAGACCATACCCAGAGACAAAGTTAATTGTAGCATTATGGACTATATCGGTATTTGTTGACCTTATGGAGTAGTTTAATTAATCCTAAGGCAGCACGTCTGAATTCACTTGGAGGAAAAAGATATTTAAGGAATTTAAATGGTTTTTGAGGAGACCGTACCCAGAAACAAAGTCAATTGTAGCATTATGGACTATGTCGGTATTTGTTGACCTCATAGAGTAGTTTAATTAATCCTAAGACAGTATGTCTGAATTCACTTGGAGAAAAAAGATATTTAAGGAAGTTAAATGTTTTTTGAGGAGACCGTATCCAGAGACAAAGTTAATTGGAGCATTATGGACTATATCGGTATTTGTTGACCTTATGGAGTAGTTTAATTAATCCTAAGATAGCATGTCTGAATTCACTTGGAGTAAAAATATATTTAAGGAAGTTAAATTGTTTTATTAAATAGAATAAAATAAAAGAATAGAACGTTATTTATTCTCATTAATTATTATTTTAACTCCTTTATTTCATTAAGTATACATATTTATACAAATTATATTTTTAAATATTAGAACATTTAAAAATTTAAAAAAGTAGTAGCCGACCAATGTCGGAAACAGGGTCCAATCTATCGGCAATCAGGGCTCCAGAGAGAAGAACCTCCTAATAATGTGGGTCATGTCGAGAAGTTCCGCTTTCTGAATCAAGTCCTTGATCCAGCTGCCCAACGAAAGCCTCCTCAGGTGCTAGTAGACGTTTTTGGCTATTAAGCCATAGGCTGTCACGACTATCGGCACAATGATCGCTGAGTCCACATTCGACGTATAAACAACCTCGTTGTTAATTTGTTTATCTTTCTCGGCACACAATAGGTTCCCAATCATGCTGTGGCGTGCACAAAGATTTCACACAATATATGCACAAAAAAAACTACATCAATCAACCGTTTGAAAATGCTTCTATTTCTATCAACTTTCGCATTGTGCCTTTCAATATCTAACTCTAACTGACTATTCAAACTAGTCTCTATTCTACCTTTACCAAAAGTTTGGAACTTCAAGCAGGATTCTAGATGGTTTTCTGAAGAATCATGCTTAGCAGCCGCTTTGTGGAAATTATTTAAATCTGAGTATCCGCTATAGATCTAAACATTATTTTTATCCTTGATTAGTTAACAAAATGCAAGGGAAAAAATACAATGTATTTATGTGTACACAACCAGTTAGCTAGTAATAGTTATTATAATAAAACTTTTTATGAAAATAACAAGTAGTATTATCTTTTCTTTGAGTTAAATCCAACTCGGGTACACACCTTCCCTTTGATTTAACTTTTTCCTCAAAAGATAACGTCGAAAACGCGGCAGATTTTAATTTATTTAAACACACTTCGCCAGCAGGTCTCACAGTTATAATTTTCCATTTTTTACAATAAACTTACTAAATAATAATTACTCGACAGTCAATCACTTGCACCATATCTCATATTAGGACTTGGTTCTACGCATAAATTACAATAATGAACTTTCCTATTATTTTATTAAAACAATTTAACTTCCTCCATATCTTTTTGCTCCAAGTGAATTCAGACATACTGTCTTAGGATTAATTAAACTACTCCATGAGGGCAATGAATACCGATATAGCTCATAATGCTACAGTCATCTTTTTTTTGGGTACGGGGCCCATACAACTTTACCCATAGCACTGGTTCGCATCGTTTCGGTAAAATATTGGTTTACCATGACAGTTGTTATAAATGTCACTACTACGAAATGACATCCATTTCAATTCGACATGGACATTCACAATTGACATTGAATCGAAATGGAAATCATTTCCAAATAATGGAAACATGACCACACGACTACTATTGTGAATTAATAAAATTCATTGCAGAGTAGGCACAGACGCCAGCACATCAAGCTACTACAATCTGTCAAATTTCATTAATAGATTTTCAACATTATTGCTAAAACATAAGGTTCAGAGTTGATTGGGAAAATAATATGACAGTTTCGCGTAGCTTGATGTGCTGGCGTCTGTACAATGCTTAAGCAAATTGAGCATCAAAGGACTTATTTTGCGGTTTGGAGTCGGGTCACTGAGCTTAGCCGGTCCAGAGCCGGCTATCTCCATGCTCCTCAAACCAGTTATCTCCAGTAAACTAAGAAACTGAGTGAATTCACATGAAATCCAACACAAATGAGAAGGCCAATTCCCGTAACCAAAAACGTTCAAAATCTCGTCGCAATCTCACCTCAGCGACAGCAATGTCAATAACTCGTCAATAATTTAGTAAAATCGGGGGTATTTTTTTATTACAGATTGAGACTGGGATTAGAACACCAACGTTTGTTAAAAAAAGGAATTGCCTCTTAGATAGCATTTTATATAAGCAGGTGTAGGTACGTATACGTTTATATACCTTACACGCTTTGTTATTATTAGTTAACACATACAAGGCTTTGACGTCGTCGCTAAGTTAGAAACTATTCCTGGTATACCCAGAGGTGGCGACCTCAAAGTGTATGTCACTTTAGCAGAACTATGATGATAGTTCTGCTAAAGTGACATACATTTTGAGGAGTTTGATATTCTATAATACGCTAGATTCTGCCCGCAAAAGCCGTTCACGTAAAAACCGGAACCAGTAGCAGGAACTGGTAAAAAAAAAAAGGTCTAGGTACCATGAAAAAGCACTCTGTAATGTGTAGCTTTCTATCAGTGAATTATTTTTTAATCGGATTAACACTTCCAGAGATTACCTCCTACAAACAAATAAATAATTTTTCTCACCACCAGCGCGCTTGTCAAGTAAACCTAACTTAAAGCAAGTCATTAAAGATCTAGGCTTTAGCCAAATAATAATATTGTACTGAATTTCATTATAACCCGCTGGTGCATAATGTGATTTGAATTTGGAATACCAACTAAAAAATTCGTCGGCGAACACTTCACAGTCAGGTTTAGCGTCCATAAGAGCGGTGAGTGCGAAGAGACTGGGTTCGGCGGCGCGCTGTGACTCGCAGACTCGACAAATCAGCGTAACACAGTCTATGACTAGCGCGGAAGGTAAAGAATTTTTATCTGTATACGGCCAATTACTTAGTTTATTTGTTCAAACATAATTCTAACATCAGATTTTTTTATTTAGTTGAAATCCAAAGAAACACGTATCAGTTTAGCGTACGAAATGATTACTAATTAACAATGATTCATTTTTAAGAAAGCGTGTTTTTTGAAACTTATTGATTATTGTGGTATACAATGTAACACTTACGTTGGAAATAAATTATATTCTAAATAAATGTATGTATGTCTCTATTTTACCCTGGCGCAAAGTTGGGACAGCTCGTCATGCAGCTCAGGAACATCGTTTTTCCTATGAAGGACCTTGCACATAGTTATTAATTAAAAGTTTTTCCTTCTGACCTCATGTGCCTAACAGAAACTTTGTGGGGTAAAGGGGTAGTATCCATAAGTGCGTTTATAGATATAACTAAGGTAAGTTTTTTGTTTTAATTTATTTTATTTAAAGATTACCAACGAGATACATTATAACTATCTTTAACAATAATAAAAAATGTAGGTATTTATTATATACGTTATCCTGTAATGCACACTCCCTATTCATTCTCTGTTTTTCTTTAACATCAAAGTGTACTTTTAGATGTACCAGCGAACTCTGTATAATATAATAATATAATATAATATTCCACAACTATCACACAACGCCATCTAGTCCCAAGCTAAGCAGAGCTTGTGTTATGGGTACTAGACAACTGATAAACATACTTATATATTTCTAAATACATACATATTATAGATAAATTACACCCAGACACATTACGTTATACGTAAATAATTTTTCAATAGATCGTACCAGCTTGGGTACTGTTGAAAGTTTAGGGGCTTAAAAATCTCAAGTTTCTGATCCGATGAGCTAAGTGGATTAAAGGAAAAACGAATCTTCTATCTACAGTTTGGATGTATTCATGTTATCCATTTGTAGAGGATTCCTCTTTGGTTACAATCTTAATTAATTAAGTCCTCGCTTCAAGAAGATAAGCTTTTCTTCTCCAGAGAAAAGCTGATAGCGTTCTGTCAAGCTTCTGTTGCTAATCAGAGCGTGAATATCGATTGGTGAAAGGCGGTTAGTTTTACCTGGGATTTTTGGGTGATATCAAGTTGTACGAAGCAAAAAGAGTAGGTATGTAAGGATCATAGCACTGCAGAAGGCATTCTGTAGTTTCTGCCTTCCACCATGGAAAAAAGGCGTGAGTTTGTATAAGTATGTACCGTCTATTCCAACTTATGTTTCAAATTAATATTATTTCAAGTTAAACAAATATAAACTTTATTTTAATAGTAAGTAAGTTGATTTCAGAGTGACTACCACTGTTGAAACAGTTATAAAAATGTTTGAAGTTGTAGCGTAAACTGAACTTTATTGCGTAGGACTTATACTTGTTTACATTTTTGGACAATAAATCGCGAATGCAGAATAGGTATCAAGTTGTTTTACGAGTAGATTAAACTGTTGAGCAACGTTTCGTTTAGATTTGAACACTTTTTGACTTTTAAAATATTGAGTAGTTAGGTTCAATTGGAAAATTCGTTGATAGAAACACCAAGAAATGTATGTCATATCCGATTAGTAGGATATTTTACTATATAATTTTAGAATCACATGGCAGTTTCATACTACATTTAAAAATATAAAGTTTTAGGAAAATGGCAAGTGACAGACCGGCCAACCACACCAGTGATTCCATGATTATTTTGATTTGCCAATTTTAGCAGAAACACTAATAATAGCATCTAGATGTCTGTCTTCGTAATGGAAGCGATTTTATTTCATTTAGATTAATTATCAAAGAAAACAATTCCGTACGGAAACCGGATAACAGATACCTCCAAGTTAGGTATTAATTATTTTAATTAATGATTCTGCTTGTAAACGTTTAGTTTTAAGTACAGTATCCGTTATCGTAAAATTAGATTTTTGTGTTGCTTTGCTGGCTTTCGAACAATGTTGTTGTTACCTACTAATTAAGCAGATTGTTTCAGATTAAACGAAACATCAATATTTTACATCGAGAATTTAACGATCGCATTGACGGCGATTAACGTCAAGCGGTCAGCTCAAATTATTTATTTTGTTTGACCTCAATTTACCGGTCGAAAATTTAATATTATAACCATCGTTATAAAGTTCACAAATGTGCGGTATATTGTTTTTGAATATCGAGTCTGTCCAAGTAACCAAATTATGTACTATGTACTAATCATGAGGGTCTTACGAATTTTATTAACCATAAAAGTAATGTCCATGGCCTCTTTATTAGTAAAGAAAACCGACATGCAAAAACTTATACCTAAGTATGAAAAAATCTTTTTTGCAATAAAAAAAAATGTCTTCCAAAAAAAAACACCAAAAAGTGAAAAATAATTTATTTTCGGAAGTCAGTGCCAAAAAACAAAACTAAAGACACCGACTTTCGAAATTGAAGTAGTTTTTCACTTTGTAGTGTGGTACCTACCCCACACAAATTCGTATACTTACCACTGTTACCACTACTTGAAATAAATAAAGAAGTTTCAAAATCGGTCCACAATTGACGAAAATATCGAGGAACATACATAAAAATATATATTATTATGACAGACGAATTGACAACCTGCAGTTTTTTTTAAGAAGTTGGTTAATAAAAACTGTTCTTGTTGTGCAATCAAGTGACTGAACGAAAGATCTATCAAGAAGAAGATCTATCAGACCTATCAAGTTATCAGCCGAGCAAAATGAAAAAAAAAAGAAGAACGGTAAGCGCAATTGAATTAATAGCGCGGGCAGGCGAAGCGACGGGGTTGGTTGGGAGAACGGCGAAGTTGAGAGCAGAATCTAGTTTTTTTTATATATATTCGTTGAATTATAAACGTTCGCAATATTAACATTATAACTTTAAACATGAAAGATTTTTTGTTCGCTCTTTTGAATACATTAATCACATCGACATTTGATACGTCAAAAGCATGCGTAATTTGACGTGTTCCTATCAGCATTTTTAAAGAAATAGTTTTTTATTATACCTAATAAGTCTTGTCAATTTCACGAAAAATCTAATTTACGATTGGCAATTTTGATTTAGTCCCACTCTTAAACTAGTAGATTATCAAGCATGAGCGCTTCATCCGCGTGGTTTTCATATTCTCCCCTAAGGAACGTCTGAAACTAGGTGCTTTAATTTACTTAGCATGCTTATAAAATGAAATGCTACTGAGATAATTATTAATTTCATATTTTATAAAATTAAATTCGCTATTGTTTCCAGAGGAAGTTCAAATTATAATTGCTTAAATATTCCAATAAGGTTATCAAGTAATTCAAGAGTTTGATTAATTGAATCCGATACAAGTTGACGGTGGATCCATTTTAAAGTCGATAAAGTAGACCGCCGCGCCGCCCTTAAAATAAACAGCGTTGAATCTACAAGCTCGGTTCGACCGGCGGTGCGGCGCGGAAGGTGCTCATTTTTTTTTCTCTTTTAACAATAACTAAAGTTAGTAATTGATTAAAATCTTGCCTAATAGAGTAATAAGCAATTTAACTCTAACTTATTATTTTACCATTTCATTTATTTGTATAGATTGAGCTGTGGTGGCCCAGTGGTCACGGCCCCGACTTACGAGTTGTAGGTCGTAGATTCGAACCCAATCAGGGGCTTTACTTTGTGTAAATTATATCATCACCACTGGTCCCAAAACGGTGAAGGAAAACATCGTTAGGAAACCGGCATGTCCTAGAACCAAAAATTCGAAGACATGTGACATCTTCCAACCCGCGCTGGGCCCGCGTGGTAGATTACGGCCCACCCTCTCTCACAGAGAGGAGGCCTGTGTCCCAGCAGTGGGAACATTATAGGCTGAGTATGTATTATTTTACGAGATAGATTATGTTATAACTAAGAATTGTGTCAATTTGCCCTACACTGTATATACTTCCATATGTATTTAGTAAAAGTTGGTATTTTGACATTACAAACAGACACTTCAATTTTATTTATTTGTATGTATATTGTATATGTATAAATTACAGTTAGATGGCCTAGTGTTAATGAAAGCGGGCATTAATGTTTTGCTATCGTTCGTTTTTAATTCTTTTACCTATTGTGGTATAGTAATTTTATTTTAGGTGCATCGTCCTCACATGTTATGATTATATAAGTAATGTACCCATGCAAAATATTGTACCTAAAACATTTTAAAAGAGTAACGGTGGAGTTTCTTGCCCATTCTTCTTCATACGAAAACTACCTTTTGGAATGGGCGACTAGAATCAATTCTATTTTAAGATAATTTTTGACGTTCAAAAGTGCCTTTTATGTGCCTATTTGAAATAAATGCTTTGACTTTGACTTTATCTCGATTCAATTTGCATGCTTCAAAGAATGAATTAGGCTTAGTATTATGTAGTATGCATGAGCATATAGGTTATCGTTTGTTTCACAATCGGTCCAAACATGCATGCGCCACTGACCAGTCAGGTAGGTCCAACTTCGAGAAAGAGGTCAATCGTCGAATGACTGGGCTGGGCAGCGTTCGCGAAGCTACGCAATATCTTCTCGTCCCACATACCGCAGCGTCTCAAGACGAAAGTCTTTGAGCAGTGCGTGTTGCCAGTGATAACATATATGGCACTGAAACGTGGTCGCTCACAATGGGCCTTATTAGAAGGCTAAAAGTCCTCCAAAGGGCAACGGAGAGGGCTATGCTTGGAACCAAGGTAACCGACATAGCCCGAAGAATTTCCAAATTTAAGTGGCAGTGGGCAGGGCACATTGCTCGCAGAACAGATGGCTGATGGGGACGAAAGGTTCTGGAGTGGCGACCGCGTACCGGAAGACGTAGCGTTGGAAGGCCTCCCACAAAGTGGACCAACGACCTTGACGGCCGCAGGAACCCGTTGGATGCAAGAAGCACAAAACCGGTCGAAGTGGATGTGCTTGGGGAGGCCTACGTCCAGCAGTGGACGTCTTTTGGCGGAAATGATGATGCGGTCCACTTATGCCGTTGCAAGAGCGTGTCTTCTGTTAGCCCACGTGCGCACGGACGTAAAAATATCGCGCACTGAATTTTTAACCCTCGGTATTGAGCCGAGCGTTGAGAATCCAACAGAGCGCATCCTAGCACGTCAAAAGTGGAGATATATCAGGAGGGATATAAGGAACAGGGGAAAAAAACTACACTGTTGGATTTTCAACTTTCGGCGCTAAGTACGGCGTTGAAAATCCAGTGCCCAAAAAAAAATTACAACAGGAAAAGCTCGCTCGTGTGAACCTGGGCCTAAACCTATCTAAGAGCCAAAGCACACACGCTACTTTTTGCATCGGCGATCGACGATTCAGCTGCTTTTCAGCATCGGAGCAGTCGCTAAAACGCGCGATTCCGATACAGCGTCCGAACGCAGAGAGTCGCCAAAACGCGATGCAGCATCGATACAGCCGCAAAAACGCCGATCGCCGATGCAAAAAGTAGCGTGTGTGCTTTGGCTCTAACATAGATACTGGAAATGTTATACGTTGAAAAAACCTCGTTGTTACGATTTTTTTATCAAAACATTCAATGAAATGGATGAATGCGTTTTGGATGGTTTGTTAGAAGTTAAAACCACTGTCAAGGAAAATATTTGTTAAAAGTGGTTTCCGGAATTTTACAAACAACTAGGCGTGAATAGTCGCGTGACTTCCTAGTCATTAGCACAATAGTCGCCCCGCCTCCCGCGCCCGATTCACCTAATTTTTACCAGGGGCCTTTTAAATAAATACCGATAGGCGACCAGTGACAGGTGACAAACCGACAATTTCACAAGTTTTTTATTTCATAGTTAAAAAAACTAGGTAATATAATAAGTCCATGTAAAAAACTAAACAGATTCTTTTTCTGTCACTTTGTAATTTTGTCAGTTATATTAAATAGGTTTCAAAGCTTAACGTTGCGTTTCCTTCAAGGTATGTGTGAGGTGTAGCAGGTGATGCAATACCCACTTAATAGGATAACTTTACTTTCCAAGCCTCGCACTCGCAGCTTTGTTGGAACAGGGTTTAGCAGAGGCTGGGGGCCTTGCAAAGTCAGGGAAATTATATGATATGTATGTTAACACCCTACGTCATTTTACCGTGTTATAGCCATGACATTGAGAGTTGTATGAAATTATACAACTGTCAAAGAGTGACAGTTGTGGTTTAAGTATACGGACAATTTTAGTTCGTAGTCAATTTGCTTAACAATTACTGTTGTTTTTTAAAATTTTTGTATAATGAAAATGTTTGCATGCCGAATGGTGAAATATGGCAGAACTCGGATTTATACCTACCTACTACTATCTACTTATGTATAACCCATATTTGCAAATAAATGCTTTTCTATTCTATTCAAGGATCCGCTGGATGCCGTCAGCAAGACGGGTCTTGGTGGCGATGCTCGAGAAAAACCTGTGTCCAGCAATGCACGTATTCCGGCTGAAATGATTATTATTATCGAAATTGCATCTCAGCATTACTTTTTCACATTACCAAATACCCCTTAAATATACTTCGTCGTTGTAAAATTGTAAGAGACTTATCATAGTTAATGGGAAATTAATTAAATCATTAATGGATTATTAATTTAATCCAGAAAACTTGTGCGGTTTATACACCGATTTCGATGTAACGAGCCTATAGTAATTGCTCTCTAGGCAATTGATCCATTTTCCACCATTAACACCACACACCGTGTGTACCACAATTAATATTATTTCGTCGACACTTATCCATCAGTACAGGTGCTATTTCCTGTAACATCAATAATTATTCAAGCAAACAGAAGGTTCAGGCAACATTCATTTATTTCAAGTATTTGAAATCTGTGTAAAATAATATTGTATCCATACAAATTGGTGTGATTTCTAACAAAGCGAAACGCTTAATCGAACAGAAAGCCGCTCACATTTATATATATTTATCCATCTATATATCCATTATATCGTTTAAAGTTTAAATAACTAAATCAAATACGTAAGTATAAATACAACAATATTACGGTTTTAGACATTTATTTTCTCAAAAGATTTACACAATCACTTACAGAGAAAATACACTATTTTATCTTAAAAATATACATAAAGCCAATTGGCGTAGCGGGTTAGTACTATGACAAAATTATATTAGGACACAGAAATAAACAATAGTACATACATAAAGGATTCCGTAACAGTTTTATATTCACAGTATATTCCAAAAGGACTGAAAGAGAAGTAATCAAAAAATTATGTGGGTCGTTATTAAGCCTGAAAAGGCAATGAATTCCGAAACAACATCGTAATATGAAACAACCTGTAGAGTTAGGAGGGTTGAAAAGGCCGGGCGGTGAAAGTGTAGATGGGTGGCGTAGCAGGGTCGCGTACTACGTGGCTACGAGGCTACGAGCGTAGCGGGCACGCGGTTCGAACGTGTTTGGAGCTACAAGTGTCTGCGAGTCACCTTTCGCTACGAACTTCGGGAATGATACAGTCTCTTTGTTCTCGAATACAATACGACTAATTAACTGTTTTGATCACGTAGTTGGTTTGAAAACTCTTGGAAGCTATTCTTCCGAGTGAATTTTGAATTAAATGGTGAATCTTTTATTTTGCTAATGAGAATCGCAGTTATCAAAACGGTAATCATTAATTACAGCCATGATTTTATAAAAGTCTACATAATATCATATTGCACATGAATATTTTTACAGAAACAGTGTAAACTGTTTTCATTAAAAGTCTCAGTCAATGTGTTTGTCAAAACATGTCCTATATGTGCATGTTGTTACAAACACATTAAGTAATTGCTTAATTAATCGATCTTCATTAACGTTCAAAAACGGTAACATTTATTATCAGTGAACTATTAAATCATTCAATTAATTACCTATAGGTACAACAAGCCCAATTTGTATGGACAACCCGAAACAATTCGGTTCAGTTCCGTGGAATCGATGTCATGCTTTCAGCGAGCTATTTATACTCGTATTTTGAGCATTAAGTGAGTTTGGGTGCCATAGTAGGTGGAAGAGGGCCCGACCACTCCCCGAAAGAGCCCGACAGTCCCCGATCCGTGAAGGTATCCCCCCACTCCATCGACCTCGAGAATATTTGGGGGTCGACTACGACCAAGTTGAGTATCCTGTGTCTGTGTATCCTGTTGGTATCACATTCTACGGTACGGTATAATAACCAGCATAATACAACAACTCAAAACGTGTGTTGTATTCACACTATTTCTTAAAATCCTTGTTTAAAAAGGCTATTGAAAAAGGCATTAAAAATAACACTTTTCTAAAAAACGCATTTGTTTTTTTGTATGTTTTGAAACTAAATTACGAACGCTGAATAGACACATATCGACATTTCTTCGTGATACTAATGTAAGTAGGTAATTAATTGACTTAACACAAAGCCCGACATCATAGCAATTATTTTACCTTATCTACAAAATTGTGTTAATTAAAATCAAAATTTATAAAAAAAAAACAATTGCTTTGATGGGACAATTTAAGACAGTTTATAATAACAAAGCAGGATTAATTACTTAGAAGCAATAATCCCGGACAATGACGCTCCTCGGCGAGACACCAAAAATACATCGCTTCATAATAGGTACTCCATATACCAGACTGGATTTCTGTTTCGACGTGTCTACGTAAGATTAAAATTAAAAGCGTTAGTTTATCAGCTCAAATGTGTACTGGAATCCCAGTGGAATCACGATCGAAATAATTAGTAAAAGATGAGAGCTCTGGTAGCTATTGCGCAACGCAGCAAGTGAAGACGTAAGTCTCGGAATTTAAATGGAAAATTGTCGGTGATGTAATAAAGGCGTTGTTACACGTGCCAACGTGACAATGTCGGTTTGACGAGAGACCTGAGAGAACGTTACACGCTAATGAGGACCAGCTCCTATATTAAGGGCTTAACGATCCTTAAATGCGATCGTTCAACGATTATTTCCGCCGAGCGAAATTTTTCATACTGGAAAAATCCTCCAAGATTTTATTGTTCCTTTATTACGCAAAAACAGGCTGAAACACTTTCTCGATCCACAAATTCCTGAAGAACAAGCAGGTTTTGTTAAAGGCAAAGGCACGCGGGAATAAATACTGAACTTTTGCCAAATCATAGAAAAGAGCCGGGAATTTAATAGCCCTGTGTTGTTGAGTTTCATTGATTACACCCAAGTCTTTGATTTTGTGCAGTGGGATAAGCTGTGGGAGGTTTTAAAAGACATGGGTACGCCTCAACATCTTATTGATTTAGTTCGATACCTCTACATCAACAACCGCTCTTTCGTCAAAATAGACACCGACTGTTCAAATGTGTTCTCTATCAAGAAAGGCGTTAGACAGGAACGCATCCTCTCACCTCTGCTCTTCAATGTGTATGGAGAGTATATTATTCGGAAAACTCTTGAGGGCTAGGAAAAGGGGTTTGCTGTTGGTGGAAAGCGCATCTCCAATCTGCGTTACGCTGACAACACCGTTCTCCTTGCTACAACGTTTGACTACATGAAGGAGATACGGCATAGATTGGAGGTGGACAGTGGCAAATTAAGGCTTGCTATAAATAGACAGAAAACCAAGCTTATGATGATAGACCATGCGGGAAAGCTATCGGGCGTCTATAACATCCAAGGCATCGATACTGTGGACAGTTTCATTATTAATAAAGGCAGCTGCGTCCCAAAAATAAAACGACGGATAGCCATGGATAAAGATGTTATAACACGCCTCCAGAACATCTGGAAAGATCGTTCTGTAAGTTATAAAACTAAAGCCCGTTTGGTCAGAGCATTAGTTTTCCCGATTTTCCTCTATGGAGTTGAGACATGGACAATCCGAGCATGAGAAAGACAGAGGATGCATTCGAAATGTGGTGCTAGAGGCGGATGCTCCGAATACCATGGATAGCCAAACGCACAAATGTGTCTATCCATTCCCAACTCGATGTCAAGACCCGATTATCTGCAATATGCCTACAGCGTATTCTGACCTGTTTCGGTCACATAATGCGAAGGGGAGATAACTTGAAAAGCTAGTTATTGTTGGCAATACCGAAGGAAAGGGAACACGGGGCTGGTCGCCAACACGATGGTCCGACCAAGTAAAAGAAGCTACGTCCTCAAGCAATTTTCAGCAGGTGGTGATGGCAACTTTGGACCGGAGTAGACGGAGGCAGGTTATCCGCTTAAAAAGGTCCAGGGACCACGATCCTCAGTAATGAGGGACCGATTGAAGAAGATTACGCCGGTTACGACTTTCAAGTGTAGTTTTGTTTTGTTGCAAAACAAAAGAAAACTCTAACAATGGACGCCATAACTTGTTATTACAAACGTTTGATTGAATACGTTAAGTTGTTATTTGCGACTGAAGAGCTTTTAGACTCTCTTTGTTTTATTTTCAAGAAGGCCATATTTTGTTGTAGAAATGTTCGTCGACACCCTAATCCTATCCTACCTTCCTAACAATTATAAATGCGAAAGTAAGTTTTTGTTTGTTACCTTTTCACGCCTAAACCACTGAACCGGTCATCCTGAAAATTTGCTTATACATTGTCAGGAGTACAGAAACGGACATAGGTACCTTTCATCCCGAAAAAACTGCTGTTCCCGAGGAAAACAACAATATTATGATAATAGATGGCGCCACGTGTATACAGAGACGATACGAGAATTTTTTTTTTTTTTTTTTTTTTATTTATGGTGTTTAAATATCGATATCCATCACGTATGCGAAGTTTCGCTAGCAAATTTTATTTGACCCTGTATACTACTTCAAAGCTGCGTTCCATGTAAAAAAACAATTATAAGTATTATTTTATTTGATTTTACATATCTCGAGACCATGGGGTCCCGGACCTTTGGAAGGCATACGAGGGACCGAAACTAACTCGCAGAGTTAGGTTTTTCAAAAATTGATACAATATTACGAAACCAAGGTTACATTATCAGCCTATAATGTTCCCACTACTGGGACATTGGCCTCCTTTCTGTGAGAGGGAGTGGGCATAATCTACCACGCGGGCTGGACATGCCGGTTTCCTCACGATGTTTTCCTTCATCATTTTTAAAGCAGTGTTGATATAATAATTTACACAAAGTGCCTGCCTGGGTTCGAACTAATGACCAACAACTCTTAAGTCGCTGCCGTTACCACTGGGCCACCGTTACCCTACAAAGATTGTAGACAGTTAAATGAATTTTAGTCCGTCTATCATTTTGAGACTGGCCGTACCTACTTGAACAGAAAAAAAGATAAAAAAGGTGCGAGCTTTAATGACATCGTTGGCATTGTGAAGTCATTGTGCGGTGGATTTTTATCTCATCACGAAAACTATAACTATTCCCGAGTACAGAGCTCATACAAAGGGCTCTCCCTTCTGGCATACCCAACAGAAATCGTCGAAATGCCGTAGTTGTTTCGTATCTCGTAATAAAAATGAGCCTTTGCTTATCTCGAAGGAAAGTTGAGTGCCTGTCTACAATGTCTACTCGAAATGGTCTGCTTTCAAATTTGATTAATATTACGCTGTTTCAAGGTTGATTTTTACTTGATCCTGTTGCTATAACAGCCCGTAAAGGCCCACTGTTGAGCATACGCGTTTTCATTGACCGCTCCGCTCTAATGAGCATGAAGAAATATCGCGAGAGGCTTTTATTGATTGTAACAATTTTTTTGTAGTTTGTTAGCAATAATATTAACATGTTTGTGATTTATATGAAGCTCAGGCCATAACACTTTTTTTTTTTTCTCTCGGTGGAAATCCTTATGGACTTCCTCTATCGTGGGGGTGACAGAGGGGCATGCCGGACTCTTAGCGGCTAAAACCACCGCGGTGTTCCACCTCTACCTATGGCCGGGAGTGCGGGATTCGCAACAGCATGGCCATAACACTGGCAAATTCACAGTCCAAGTAAAATACGCTATTTGTATATTTGACACACAACCTTTTTTTTTTTAATAATAATATTAAGTTTATTGTAAAAAGAATGCATTATTTGTGTACTTATCACACAAGTATATAAAGATACTTCCTTACTCTCAAAATCGGGTCGACATTAAAAGAAACAATTACATACGTTTTGATCTCAGAAATGAGTATATTTGGGCGTTTTATGTTAAAGTTAAACAAATGTAGAAATATCACAGAGAACAGTTAACATCTTATTAATAATAATTATCTTTTGAAAGCCGATCTATGAGGAGACTCAAATCAGAAATTTTAGTCACGATAATTTAAATTGGAAACTAATTGAGAAAGTAATTAATTTCTCACGATGATAAGCAAATTGATTCAATTTAGAAAGTTTGAAATGTAGATGTTCTAGACATCATTTGGACTTAAAGCTATAATTTGGATTAAAACTTCTGAGGGCCATTATAAAAAATGCTTCTGAAGAAACAATGTTTCATTCGATATTTATCGAACACCAATACGAATTTGAATTCTGTTTTATTTTATTTTATTCAACTAAATTAACTTTGTTTAAATTATACCTCTAGTTTATAAGCAGCTTTTGTCCTCTAAGTTTTCTCTCTAAATGTTATGTATACCTATAATATGTGTATACATTAGCAGTAATAACATTCCTAAATACTTTTGTAAACCAATGTTGAATGATGCTGATGATGTTTCTTCAATAAATAAACAAACAGTATTTTCCGTTCATATTGACTGAATCCTCTAACCAACCGTTCAGAGAACTCAAAGATACGTCTTTTGTAACAGGAACTGACGTTATAAAAGCTAATCACACCAGAGTGGTAAAATAGGGCAATACAATAGATTTTTATGACACACACACACTTTTAACGTGCTCGTAACGGTAAACGAGAGTGAATTTTCACTGCATCGATGTTATTTTAAGTAAAGTGCCTAGAGCTTATACATGACGGTCATTGGCTGATTTTCCACTAGCCGGCACGGCTAATATAACGGCACGACGACGACGGCACGGAAGTCCGAAGAAAAATTTATGATTTTAAAATTAAGAATAAAAATAATTTCTTTGTTCAAAAAAACATTTTAACAAAAAAATTAAACCTCCGAAAAAACTGAAAAGCAAAAAATAAAAACCTTTTTTATTTTACCTTAATAAATAAGTTCTTAAACTAATGCAAGCATACCTAACTAATTTTGAGTCGGCGCCAAACAAGCAACTTAATATCGTTGCGAGTGTTCGTGCGGAGAGCGAATTTTTTGTTTGGAATGTTAATATTTAGCGCTGGAGATTTCACGTTGCATTATTAATTTGATTTGGCTATTTCTATAAATTTATGGTAATTTAGTGATCTTTGTTCATTGATTGTTTGGCGCCGACTCAAAAATTTTTAGGTATACTTGCATTAGTTTAAGAACTTATTTATTAAGGTAAAATAAAAAAGGTTTTTATTTTTTGCTTTTCAGTTTTTTCGGAGGTTTAATTTTTTTGTTAAAATGTTTTTATTTTATAATTTTTTGAGGCTATAATTTACTTATTACTGCATGCTTAATTTTTGATTACTTTTAAAATGGCTACCTACCTTACTTTAGATATTAACTGTTATATAATCCTACTTTAACTATTATTTTTTGTATAGTAAAATACTTAAAAAAAACAGGCTTTATATACCAACATAGATAGGCCTTTAATTTTAATTGTAATACACAGCTCAGCATTAAAATCTGTGAATGAACAACAAATCACCCCTATTTTCCCACCCTTAGGGTAGGATTTTTTTTTCCAAATTTACATGGGACCAACTTCGAGGTATGTTCTATCCATTAAAAAAAGAATTATCAAAATCAGACTAATCTGTAAAAAGTTATGCGTGGTCATACATTACAATCAGTGAGTGAACTATCAATCATCCCCTGTTTTCCTACCCTTAGGGTTGGATTTTTTTTTCCAAATTTATATGGGACCACCTTCGGGGTATATCCTTTCTAATCAAAAAAGAATTATCAAAATCGGACTGCTCTGTAAAAAGTTATGCGTGATCATACATAAAAAAAAAAAAAAAAAAAAAAAAAAATATACGCGTCGAATTGATAACCTCCTCCGTTTTTTCGTCGGTTAAAAATATACAGACACTTTAATAATATGGTGTTACACTATAATACACTTTATTCTATAATCAGATATTGAACATCTGTGTCTGAAATAGATATAGAATATCTGTATTTCACACACCAGCGCTCTTACCCTGTTGTAAGCGACACTTTGAAATTAACTTTGACCTCTATTCACCTCTTTAACACATTCGATCAAAAAGATATAATAAAATAATATGAAAATAAAAAGAAGCGATAAATGTAGGAGAAACAATTTTAAAACTAGGAGTATAGTTAAAATTAGAGTTTAGGACCATCGTCGCCGTCTCCCGAAAATGCAAGAACGCGTGCTTTGAATTCGAAACAATTTTGCCTACATCTTAGAGCTATGCTGTCACCACTGCCATTACCGTACCAGCCAGTAAACAAAGCCGAGATCCATAAAAGTCACTGCAAGACAGAGACGGTAATTATATGTCTAAGTCAAATCCTATAAACGTTACTTATCTCGATAAGTAAGGCAGGATCGACTTTAATCACTTGAATCTTTTCTTCTCACGAAAGAAGAATAAGTTTCGAATTGGACTCGGTTTACTGATCGCTCTGAATTTACAACTTTTAATAGACCTTTCGGAGCTACAAATAAAATTAGCACTTGGTTTTAGACAGCGAGTTAGTAGAAGAGTTATCTACTGCCACAATATTAGTCCACGTAATTAAATATGGATAAAGCGTTTTATGCAATAGTCACATAGGTCACCTAGCTGCCATTGTCAAAAATTTAACACGACAGTTGAACATACTACAGTGAAGCAGAGCATTTCAAAGCGAGCTGGCCCACACACTATGTTACCGCAAAAGTATTTGCTCAGTTTCTAAATTGTTTAGTACGTATGTTGTTGTAGGTATGTACTATGTACCTAAGTGCTGTAAGGGCTGGCGCCCACTGGCGGCGCGGTACGGCAAGGGATTTTTATGAGACGATTAGAAATATAATTAATATATGACAGTAAAATTGACATTTCAATGATGGTGCCTAAGAATACCGCGGCATCGTTGCCGTTAAAATTTCAATTTTATTGTCATACTATTAAGTTATATTTTTATTCGTGGCCTAAAATCCCTTGCCGTGCCGTGTGGCCAGTGAGCGCGGACCCTTAGTTCCTCACAATTTGCCGACAGCAAGCTTTTGTGTTTTGTTACACGGCACTATTTGCGAACCGACGATTTGTGTTGGAGTTTCCCTGACGTTGGCTGGAACGCATTTAGATAATCAGTAAGAACCACAACTCACTCGGGACACCGTGGGGGAACCTAGTTGTGTAGGGCTTATAAATTTATAACTTTGTTTTCAAAACTTTTTTGTGGGTGATGTTGAAGTTAGCTTCGGGTGTAACGAAATACATATTCTATTCAGGTATTACACAGAATAACTGTCAACTGTTGCTTCATAGGGTTCAAAAATTCATTTGTTCAACAACGTAAATAACGTGCCTGAACTGTCAAAATGAAAAGCATTGAAATCGATTGCCATTTTATGTGTGTTACCCCGGAGGCAAACCAAAAAAGAGGTAATCATTATTTTATAATAGGTATATGGTGTAACTTTATATGTATTTAAATATTCGTAAATGCACCTACCACTGTATCTCTGCATCATCCAAAGGTAAACTGTGTGACTGTTCCTAAATTACCCTAGGCTGATAACATTTTCGTTTTTCCTAATTATGTTAATATTTGTATTTACGAGTAGGTCGGTTTCCCCTTAAAAGAAAAAGGCCGCACTCTGCCCCGTAGGGCCCTCTAGAGCTCGTCTCTAGACTGGACACTCCCCCACCGATACAAATTAAATGAATTCCCAAATATGAAGAACTCTGATGCCTTGTCCCATTAATAAGGTAAGGATGGATTGAAAGAAATGCTAATTCATAGTTATGAAAATTCATTGAACTACCGCAAAACAGGGCTACTTTGACTTCCAGGGTTACTTTGACAGATTTTGGAGCTACTTTGACAGAGCGCCAAAATCGGTTTTCACGTGTGCTCAGCAAGTGTGCGTGACCTCGAGTAATATTGCGCGAGGCGCGGGGTGTGGGGAACGCGTCATAGCGTTGTGATCGGCCTGGTCAAAGTAGCTCCGTTTTACTGTACATATTTTGAAAGCTAATAATTAATAGAGCGATGCAAAGTATATTATAATAATTAAAAACTTGTAAGTAATCCATACGCTAGCGTAACAGTAATGAGGTCAGTCATTCTCACACGATACCTCACATCTGCACTCGGAGTACTCAGAGGGACACTTCCATAAAGTGACGCAAGCGGCTTTTCAGCGGCATTACGTCGGAATCATGCTCTTTTGGAGACATGGTCCCTAGTATTTCTGTCGAACTGATAAATGTGACGAAGTAACTCCCCATAGTGGTTTTAAACTGACTTCCTTTTATTCCGTGAGCCCTTCTTATGGTGGCAAGGTGAGGGACTAGTATTGTGTGTTAAGGGGATTACAGGACCTAAACGCAAAAAAAAGACGGGTTGCACTCCGGGAGTGCCGGCAGAAGTGAAAACTTGAATATTAACGTTGAAATAAATCAATTATTAATTGAATTAATATAACTACGTTTTTTTCACTATTTCTGCGTCACTTTTTTCATTAATCGATGCACTTTGTTCAATTTCCATTTTTCGAAACACTTTATATACACGAATTTTACGAATACACAGCAGTGTGGCTACTACACAGACGGTCGAGCCATCAGCTGTCCATCCACGTCCGCGTCCGCGTCCACCATCACCATCATATCACATCACCATCGCCATCGCCATCACCATCACCATCGACATCGCCATCACCATCACGATCGCCATCACCATCGCCATCGCCATCACCATCCATCCATCCATCCATTATCGTGTCTCACTTGGTTCACTTCGGTTGGCGCCGCCGTAGAAAGAGATGGGGGGGGAATCTCTCCTGACGGTCACGTGTCCTGACGCGATGCCCTGACGCGAGTTTAACATTTTTTACCCATTACAAAAAGTGTTCAACGCCGCTAAAGAAGTTTACACTTCAAAAACGAGTTTTAGAAGCAATAAAAGTAAGTATAATATGATCGACTGTAGTAAACAAAATCAGATAAATATATGATATTCTTTGGGATATATACCGTCAAACGGCGTGAATAGGGATGCAGGGGTGAATCGGGACAAAACTTTAAAAGGGATTTTAACGTTGAAATAATATAGTTTGTTGTCAATAAGGGCACGTAATCGTTAATTAAACTACAGTAAACATATTAGGGTCCTTTCTGGCCACGAACTATATTATTTTAATGTTAAAATCCCTTTTAAAGTTTTGGCCCGATTCACCCCTGCAAATCTATTCACCCCGTTTGACGGTATTAGGTAGATCATAGACATGTCCGTATTCAACCTGTCTGTCCTTATTTGTCCTTAGATTGTTTCTCATTAAATAGAGAACTTATGAGGCCCGAACAATGGTTTCAAAATAAATATATCATTTTTATATATTATTTTTGTATAAAATAAATACAAATCTACATAAATAACAAAATGTTCGTCACAGACAGTCGCTACTGGTAGAAGATGCCCATGTTGTTTAGTCCGTCTCTGTACATTTTTGCGGGTAAAGTATAATATAGAGAAATATCAAGAAAGCAGAAGGCTAATTCTCGTAAACAAAAAACGCCCAAATTCAAGTCACAATCGCATCAGCAGACAATCAATGTCAAAATCTTGTGAAAAATGTATGTAAATTGATTGTATTTTTGATAAATTGAGATTAGAATGCGAATGTTCTTAAAAATACAGGAATAGCCCTTGAGAGTAAGGCCCTTTATAATTAAATTAAGCCGTAGCTGCAGCGGCGGTGAAGCTGCCGCTGCGGCTTAATGTGTAAAGGGCCTTAAGGACTATTCAATGACATTTGACATGCGAACATCGACGCAGTAACCTAACGACTTCTCGACGTCTAGACCGGTACTTGCCCGTGGTCCCCCAGTCTAGTCCCCCTTGGGGTACCACGAACAAATTAGACCGCCTTAACACGTTCTCATTAAAAAAAAGTTTATTACACTTAAAAGCGATCTTTCTGAGCTTTATTACAATTAAATCCTTTTCCTAAACAAAGTTGCCAAAATGTGACTGCACCAAATTGGATAATTCTTTTTTTTATGGTTGGTATTGTCAGAACATGGTTTGTATGAAATAAAATTTAGGAAATTTGAAAAAAAAAAAGCGGGGGCGGGCCGCTAGTATTATAATAATCGCTCATAACGGTAAGGGCGCCCATTTTGTCACCCTTTGTAAAAATTCTACATTTATATCTGTAATTTATAGGGTGTACATAATAAAGAGTCAATCAATCAAAATAATCAACTCAGCCTATCGCAGTCCACTGCTGGACATAGGCCTCTCCCAGACTTTGCCACAGCACCCTGTCCTCCACCTTCCGCATCCAGTCTACCCCAGCCACCTTCTTTAGGTCGTCCGTCCATAAAGAAAAAAGAAAGATAAAGAGTATCCTATTCTAAATATTATTTTGTTATACATAGTTAAACTAACGCCCTCTGCCAATGGGGGTAGTAAGAAACTACAGAACGACAGCTACTATGGTCATACATCACCTAACACCTAATAAAATCACAATAAATTCTCTAAAATTATGGTGAAAACCGCATCAAAATATATTATGTAGTTTAAAACTAATAAGCACATGAACACGAAATGCAAGTTAGTTTTATTCTATTTATAGATATATAGATTACATATTTATACAGGGTGTTACGGAAAGGGTATATCAATACAAACGGGTTGAAGAGTGTATCTGGTCTAGATTCTATGTACAAAATTTCAGCTCAAAAGCATTAACTTTGAAAATGCTTAATATTTTTTTTATATAAATAGAAAACTTAAACTTCCGCGACTTCTGTTTACCCGGAACAACTCTTCTAATATATTTACTATTCTTGTATTGTGAGCTCGTAGGTATTAATTAGCACGATGAATAAAAAAATAAATCTGAAATATTATTTACAAACGGTTTAGGATGAGGCTCATATACGTATAATTCGCAAAGACTTTATAAGTATCATTATGTTTAGAAGAAAGTCGACCGCGTGCGCGGCACTCATCCTCTCTCATTAGCCATACGAGCACGAACGAGTTCAAACTCTTTGTATTATATTACATAAATAACACAAAACACGTACGAAGCACCTACCCATCAGAAAGATAGGGTAGATTAAAATATATTTAAAACACATTCATCAATGAGTGCGTAGAGCAAAGTCAAAATAATAATAGATTGTTATACAAGGGGCTAAAATGACCCATTATACGAGGTAGTTTTGAAACCGAGTCATAATGGGTTTTTAGCGCCTTGTGTTACACTTTACTTTTCACTACAATTGCGAGAAAATAAAATAATCCAGTAGGTACAATATTAAATAGTTTATTTTATTAAAAATTAAATGTACAATTTGTACAACTCTGGATATTTAACGAGATGTTTTTTCCTGGCAACTTATTTTTAGTCCTCTGTGAAGATGAATGTTGAGTTGTCTGTGGGGTAAACGTGGGAGATACACGTAGTTCTAGGTTTGGGGACCCCTCGTTCGAATGTTCTGAATAGAGAATCAGCTTAGATTTCGCTCCAATGTCTTTTTTAATTTCTTCTGTAGCCGCAACACAATGCACGCATTCTACCGAAGAGATCGCCTCTTTTATTTATTTCCATTTTAAAAAATAAAATATTCTTCTTTTTTCATGAAACACTAATAAGTCGAGTCTTTATTACTTATGAATAAAGACTTTTTCGTTTTTGTAAGCTCATTGGTAACAGACAAAAATTTAAAAAAAAACTTTTTCCCCTAGAGGTAGAAATGCTATTTTTTCCTCGCTCCGGTACGCTACAATGACGGTCTTTTTGAACAAGCCTCCTTACAGCCCTGAGCTAGCACCGCCTGACTTCTTTTTATTCCCGAAAATAAAAAATCAGCTCAAAGGGATACAATTTTCGTCGCCGGAAGATGCGCTGTCAGCGTTCTAACAGGCTGTAAACGAGGTGTCTGCGGCGGACTGGAAAAAGTGTTTCGAAAACTATTTCAGACGCAGAACGTTTATGCGATACAGCAATGATACAGCGATCGGAAGCAATGAATGAGAGGTCTGATGAGCAGTTGAAGTTGCATTGTAAGGAAATCTGGGAAATTTTAAGAGGAACAGAGATATGTAGCAATATTTTAGGGTCCATGTGCCAGCTTTTACTTGATTGCATTGCTAATAATGGGGGTTATAATAAGTATTAAATTATAAAGTCATTCAGTCCTAACCTATGTTTACTTATTATTACACTACTGTTTGTTGTCCCTAAATAAATAAATAATGTGATTATAGTAATAATAAAACTATATTGTGGCATATTCAGAATAAGGATTTTTTTGAGGTTTAGTTTCAATCTTCTTTTCGTAATGAAAGTTAATACTTAAGCTATAACCACAATAAGTCCTAAATTAGAAGTTTATTTATGTATACTTTATGAAATTAGAACAAATAAAAACATTTTTACTCTGAACCCCATATTTCAATAACTATTGATAATAATTAAAACAATTGTTTATTTATTATTTCCGTTTATTAATTCATCGAATAATAAAAGATTAGATGAAGATAATTGTTGAAAAGAAAAATAAAAGCCTCATTTCGAGATTGGAACCCAGACCTATGTGTTTCTTTATCCAATACGTTACGCTATCGGCTGTCGGAACTTATTATAACAATGTCAATTTTAGCAATCGTATGAACCGTCCAAGATCATACGTAATTACGTACGCTGCGTGCGCGAGTGAAAAAGCGATAAGTATATTTTTTGTTTCGCTCGACACCAGTGTATGAATTCTGAGGTGTGCGTTCTGTGTTAATACATCACTTAACCTATGTAGATACGGCCTGTAACGTGTGTTCACAACAGAACAATCCTTACGCGGTGTCCTACGTGAGCGACGAATACGACGCGACCCAACTCTGCGAACGCGACGATCGCGATCAACTCAACGGCATACCTTGCTTGCGGCCTATGACAGTCTGCGGCGAGACGTGACGTAACGCGTACTTGTTTTGAGAGCGACCAGACGCGACACCACGAACTACATATGAACTTTCCGTTACAGTTGTCCCCATTCGGAACTCAATAAAAATAATTAAAATGTATTCCCGTTGTCCCCATTGACGGTTTCGTGTTAAAATTGTACTGTACTTCTCCATGATCCGAGAAGTAATGACCAAAATCACGTAGGACATTTGTCGCGTGTAGCATCGCGTCGCATTACGTCGCATCGTGTTGCGTCGCGTCGCATCGTATTTGTCGCTCACGCAGGACACCGCGTTACCACCCAGCCACCAGTTTTGGCTTACGTGATGTCCTACGTGATTTTGGTCATTACTTCTCGGATCATGGAGAAGTACAGTACAATTTTAACAGGAAACCGTCAATGGGGACAACGGGAATACATTTTAATTATTTTTATTGAGTTCCGAATGGGGACAACTGTAACGGAAAGTTCATATGTAGTTCGTGGTGTCGCGTCTCGTCGTTCTCAAAACAAGTACGCGTTACGTCGCGTCTCGCCGCAGACTGTCATATAGGCCGCAAGTAGGGTATGCCGTTGAGTTGATCGCGTCGCGTCGTATTCGTCGCTCACGTAGGACACCGCGTCAGCGGCAAGCAGCGCGGCAAGCGGCGCGGTTTCTTTTGTCTAGCGTTGACGCTGCGAGCGGTGCGTCTTGGCATGGTTCATACATTTTGGTATATTTGTTTTTACCGCTCGCCGTCCTGCGCTAAGCTGCCGCTGATAGCGGCGAGTCCGTGGCCAGGCCGTTACGGTGCTAATGCATTAATGACCGCTACCGTACATACTTTCCCGGGGTATAATTTGTGACACGCAAAAGCTAGTAATAGTCTTGCCTTGATTTATAATTTTCTTTACTGTAATTTGAGTTTGTTCGGGATATCGAGGACGTTGTAATTGATCTATCTTTAATGACACGCTTAATAAAACGATCAAAATTAATTATGAAATAAAGCTTTGTAAATAGAAACGACAAATAAAATGCTGGAAGTGCAAAGTAATACATAACAAATACTAGTCTGGGTTAAGTCTAGTTTTCCCAGCGTTCTATAAACATGCTTGATTCCAAGAAATAGTAGTCTTTCGTAGTATTAGACTAGACGCGCCACGAGACGCGACCAAGAATGTAGTCGTGCACAACATTTCACCTTGGAGATAAACATGTATGTATAGTGCATTATGCAAATATATAACATTGTGACTGCTCGTGTTGCTAAAGGTAGGGTCATAAGGATGCGTAAAGCGGTGACCGCTTTTTGTCGTTTTTTCTACATAATTCTGATTCTTGTGTCTACATCAGATTGTAATTCTAAATAAACTATATACAAGGCGAGCCTATTTCCATAGACCGGGTACAAGTCCAGGCTCCAAGAACCTAGATCACCCAAGTAAGAAATAGGTCACAGCTCTAGAATTAGATACATATTGTGAGAAACTTGCAACAGGATAATGATGTGGTTTTAAAATATTTATAGCCTGTGCTAGGTCTGAAAAAGTCATATAGGTCCAGATTTCTCCAGTAACGCTCTGTACAAGTGACACCGGAGTATTAAAACTGGAACTTGGACGACAAACTCACAAGTTACAAGTTTCTAATTTCTGGAGAATGAGTAAGACCGTACCCAGAGACAAAGTTAATTATAGCATTATGGACTATGTCGATATTTGTTGACCTCATGGAGTAGTTTAATTAATCCTAAGACACCATGTCTGAATTCACTTGGAGAAAAAAGATATTTAAGGAAGTTAAATTGTTTTGAGAAGACCATACCCAGAGACAAAGTCAATTGTAGCATTATGAACTTTGTCGGTATTTGTTGACCTCATGGAGTAGTTTAATTAATCCTAAGACAGCATGTCTGAATTCACTTGGAGAAAAAAGATATTTAAGGAAGTTAAATTGTTTTTGAGAAGACCATACCCAGAGACAAAGTTAATTGTATCATTATGAACTATGTCGGTATTTGTTGACCTCATGGAGTTGTTTAATTAATCCTGAGACAGCATTTCTGAATCCATTTGGAGAAAAAAGATGTTTAAGGAAGTTAAATTGTTTTATTAAATAGAATAAAAGAACAGAACGTTATTTATTCTCATTAGTTATTATTTTAACTCCTTTATTTCATTATACATGTTATTTAAATCTGAGTACCCGCTATAGGTCCAAACATTATTTTTATCCTTGATTAGTAAAGAAAAAGCAAGGGAAAAAATACAATATATTTGTGTGTACACAACCAGTTAGCCAGTAATAGTTATTATAATGAAACTTTTTATGAAAATAACGAGTAGTATTATCTTTTCTTTGAGTTAAATCTAACCCGGGTACACACCTTCCCTTTGCAATCAATTTAACTTTTTCCTCAAAAGATAACGTCGAAAACGCGGCTGATTTCAATTTATTCAAACACACTTCGCTAGCAGGTCTCACAGGTATAATTTTCCGTTTTTCACAATAAACTTACTAAATAATAATTACTCCACAGTCAATCACTTGCGCCATATCTCATATTAGGACTTGGTTCTACGCATACCTCTACCTATAAGGTACATGCCTCTTCGCAAATGCTCTGACGCGTATGATTTTGCGAGTTTCAATTGGTATGTGGCTAAACTAAACAAGATAGGTTCCTCCTCGTTGAGGCTAGGAAATGGTACATCGCTTTCTTCCATCGCTGTGAAACGTTTTGGCGGTTGATATTAGAGTCCACTACATATTAGTCACCCAACCTGTTGAAAAGGTTCATTCTGTTTTCTATTATTTCGACAATGTTGTTAGCGTGTGGATTATTCTGCAATGGATAACGGAACGTGTTCAATAAGGCTCCAGCAATTTAGAAAATTAATTTAGAACTTGATTACAAATTAATTAAAATTGATTTAGAACTTGTATTGTGTTTTTTTTTTTTATTTCTTTTTTGTATTTCATTTTATGCTGCATCGTCGGTTGCCAGCAGACATGCTGTCTTAGGATTAATTAAACTACTCCATGAGGGCAACGTATACCGACATAGCTCATAATCTCTGCCCCGAATAGCAGAATAGCTATTAAAATATGGGAAAAAATTAACAAAAAAAAATCTGAGGCGGTACGAAGTTCGCCGGGTCAGCTAGTATTGAATAAGAACCAATATAAGTATGGTAATTACAATAATGAATAAAGATAATGAACTTTCCTATTATTTTATGAAAACAATTTAACTTCCTCACATATCTTTTTTCTCCAAGTGAATTCAGACATGCTGTCTTAGGATTAATTAAACTACTCGTACTCCATGAGGGCAACGAATACCGATATAGCTCATAATGCTACAGTCATCTTTTTTTTGGGTACGGGACCCATACAACTTTACCCATTGTTCTTTGTATCTATGATTATTATTCATTATTTACAGCCTGCATCACAACAAGAATCCATACCTGACGGAACCGAATCCTCGACAACTCCTTACGTACATGTATAAAAAAAGCCTTCATGGAAACCATTTACGAAACTCCGGTTTTCTTGACGGCCGAAGCGGTACATCCACAGACAATGTCGTTTTAAACTATATTTTAAATTATGAAGAAAAAACTTACTGTTATTAAATCACAAAACTTGCACATAAAACGACGCTACGAAAAAAAAGTAAAAGATAATCTATATATAAATAAAAACAAAAGGCCTGACTGACTGACTGACTGACTGACTGACTGACTGACTCATCAACGCCCAGCCCAAACCCATGGACCTAGAAAGCTGAAATTTTACACAATGGTTCCCTTTATAATGTAGACAAGGAATAAGGAAGGATTTTTCGAAATTCAACCCCTAAGGGAGTTAAATAGGGGATGAAAGTTTGTATGAAAGTCCGTCAGTTTTAAAGTTAGGATCTTCAAATTTTGTGTTTAGGCTGACGATTGAAAATTAATTTATACCTGTCTCAGCGTTTTTGATGATTCCACCCCCAAAGGGTTAAAAAGGGGGATGAAGTTTTGTATGAAAGTCCGCCAGTTTAAAAGTTAGGATCTTCAAATTTTGTATTTAGGCTAACGATTGAAAATTTATTTATACGTGTCTCAGCGTTTTTGATAATTTTACCCCTAAAGGGGGATGAACGACCTAACTGAGATATCGACGCGCAGCCTAAACCGCTGGTCCTAGGGACATGAATTTTGGAGGGTGTGTTCTTTGTAAAGAGTAAGTATCCAGTAAGAAGAGGGTTTTGGAAATTCAGCCTTTAAGAGGGTGAAAAGGGGGGATTTTGTTTGTATGAAAAATCTTATACCTTGAGTTAATAACCTTGAAACTTGGCACGAATACTTATCTAAGTAAATTATGAAGTTTGGCATTTTTCGTTTTTCTAATCTACCCCCTAAAGAGGTATTGGGGGGTGTCAAAATTTGTATGGAAGAATTTTAACGCGCTGTCCTATTAACTCAAAACTCAGTATTTATACTAAGGACTAAAAATAAAGAATAACGTGTATCAGGGTTTTTCGAAAATCTACCCCTAACTGTGTGAAAAGGGGTAATTAATTTTACAGGGGAGGATTTCACTGCGTGGCTTGATTAGTTCGAAAATTGGCATATGTAATCTTTGAGTCAAGTTATGAACACATCTTAAACGATTTTTCATAATTCTACCCATGTAGGGGTGAAAAGCGGGATAACAGTTTATATGAAAAATCTTAATCATTTGGTTAATAAACTTGAAACTTGGCACGAATATTTATCTAAGTTAATTATGAAGGTTGGCACTTTTTGTTTTCACAAACTACCCCCTAAAGGAGGATTGAGGCGGGGTGTGTCAAAATTTGTATGGAAGAATTTTAACGCACAGTCCGATTACCTCGAAACTCGGTATTTATACTTAAGACCAAAAATAAAGAATAACGTTTATCAGGGTTTTCCGAAAATCTACCCCTAACGGGGTGAAAAGGGGTAGTTAATTATACAGGCGAGGATTTTAATGCGTGGCTTGATTAACTCAACAATTCGTATAAATAATCTTTGAGTCAAGTTATGAACACATCCCAAACAATTATTTGAAATTCCACCCCTATGGGGGTGAAAAGCGGGAGTACAGTGTATATGAAAAATCTTACTCATTTGATTAATAAACATGAAACTTGGCACGAATACTTAAGTAAATTATGAAGTTTGGCATTTTTTGGTTTTCTAAACTACCTCCTAGAGGGGGATTGGGGGCGTCAAAATTTGTATGGAAGAATTTTAACGCACAGTCCGATTACCTCGAAGCTCGGTATTTATACTTAAGACCAAAAATAAAGAATAACGTTTATCAGGGTTTTCCGAAAATCTACCCCTAACGGGGTGAAAAGGGGTAGTTAATTATACAGGTGAGGATTTTAATGCGTGGCTTGATTAACTCAACAATTCGTATAAATAGTCTTTGAGTCAAGTTATGAACACATCCCAAACAATTATTTGAAATTCCACCCCTATGGGGGTGAAAAGCGGGAGTACAGTGTATATGAAAAATCTTACTCATTTGATTAATAAACATGAAACTTGGCACGAATACTTAAGTAAATTATGAAGTTCGGCATTTTTTGGTTTTCTAAACTACCTCGATTGGGGGGTCAAAATTTGTATGGATGAATTTTAACGCGAAGTCCGATTAACTCGAAACTCGGTATTTATACTTAAGACCATAAATAAAGAATAACGTGTATCAGGGTTTTTCGAAAATCTACCCTTAACGGGGTGAAAAGGGGTAGTTAATTTTACAGGGTAGGATTTTACTGTGTGGTTTGATTAACTCGAAAATTGCCAATGTAGGTCACACGGCTGCCAAGCTAAAATGGAACTGGGCTGGTCACATCTGTCGCATGCCGGAGGAGCTATGGGCTAAAATAACCACACAATGGGTCCCAAACAGCAGCAAATGGCAACACGGCAGGCCCAGAATGAGATGGCGGGACGAACTCGACTCTTTCGACAAAGATTGGCGTGTAACAGCACTGGATAGGGATAAGTGGAAGAAGGGAAGGGAGGCCTTTGCCCTGCAGTGGGACAGAAATGGCTGATAATAATAATAAAATCTTTAAGTCAAGTAATGAATTCCACCCCTGTGGGGGTGAAAAGCGGGGATACATTTTATATGAAAAATCTTATTTATTTGGTTAATAAACATGAAACTTGGCAATATTTGGGTCAGTAAATAATAACGATTGTCAGTTTTAGTAAAAAAAAACCCCTTACAGAGGATTTTGGGGGTGACAAAGTTAATAGGTTAGAAAAATATGTAACTCGCTATCGGATTAACTCGAAACTAGGTACTACCAAAACAAAAAATAAAACAAGTACTTATCTGTTTTAGGGTTTTTCAAAAATCGACTCCTACCAAGGTGGAAAAGGGCAAGTAAAGTTTAAGGGGTGGATATTACTGCTTGCTTCAATTAACTCGAAAATGGGTATGGGCCTTTGAGTCATGTTATGATCACGAACGATTTTTCAAAATTCCACCCCTGTGGGGGTGGAAAGTGGGGCTACAGTTTATTTGAAAAATCTGATTCCTTTGATCTATAAAAATTGGCCCGAATACTTATTTATCTAAATAAATGATAAAGATCATACCTACATACATTTTCGAAATTTTTAGAGGTAAGTACGAATTTCACGCGGACGAAGTCGCGGGCAGAAGCTAGTATGAAGGATATCTCAGATGCATTGATTGAAGGAGAAAAAAAAATTGTCAACGAAGATCAAACTTTAGATTTAGAAAATATGAATGTTACGAGTAGTTCTAGAGACCTTATGACGTAGAAACAAATATATTATATTTTTACTTGATTTCTCATCTGAATCAATATACATATACAGGGTGAAATTAAATTCATGGGCATCCTTTTAAGGGGTCATTGTAATCATCATTATGAACAACTTTTACTATGGGACCAAACCTGAAATCGCGAAAAAAAATCAGCTCTTCCCTACATTTTGACGAGTTATGTGAACATAAATGCAAGGAACAGCTGATTTTTTTTTTCGCGATTAGAGGTTTAGTCCCATAGTAAAAATTGTTCATAATGATGAGTACAATGACCCCTTAAAAGGCTGCCCATGAATTTAATTTCACCCTGTATACAGGGTGAATTTTCCAAGTGGACGTGGATGGCCAAATTCTAAACTATGAGGAATAGCGAAAAGTACTGAAAGGAGTCGCGGGCTCGATTTTGATGAAAACTAAACCTGCCTCATTGGATTTTTGAAAAATCAATATTTCTAGCTAGGAATCGAACCTGTTGATTTTGAAAAAAAAAAACACATACTGTATTATTACACCATTCGATAGTGTCCCTAATAAGGATCAAATTCTGGGAAGTAATGACATGTCGATTTTTTTTTCGCGGTGGTGTATTTTTGACGCTCTTTGTTGATTTCTCATTGCTCGGCTTAACACCGAGAGTTGGAAATCGCGTGAAAAAATCTCACCGCGATATTTTTACGTCCATGCGAACTTTACTTCAAAATTGTTCGGATTGTGACTGTAAGTGTCAATTGGTGTGCAAATCTTTTATAATTGCAATTGCCATGAAATTTGGTCTTGTGCTTGATAAACATGAGTAGATCCATATCTATTCATGTTTATCAAGCTTTCATAGCCAAACCCAAACCCATGTTTTAAAAAAGGAAAGCGGATTTTTTTACTTTAATTACAACCAATTACCGTTATTAAAAACAAACAAACATAGATTATTATAATAATAAACAAAACAAAAACTCTTTATTAGTATTTTTGTGAATTAACCTCTGCTGTACTACTCGTACATATTTTATCGCATTTATTCAACTAGGTCTTCCTGACGACTCGGATATCTATGTGACTGACATAGTTTATTTTAAAAAAACCGTTCGTCATAGGACAAACTTCAATCTAATATTTTTCTACCTACTGCTATTGTTTAATTAACTTGGAGCTTTTGCCGTCCGTAACGAGTTTTTAGGCATGTATACGTACTCGTATGTATGCGTTGTACGTATGTTTTTGAAGTGTAAACTTCTTTAGCGGCGTTGCACACTTTTTTGTAATGGGTAAAAATGTTAAACTCGCGTCAGGACACGTGACCGTCAGGAGAGACTACACAGGGGAGAACTACTACTCCTAACTACTAAGTATCCCCCTCTCTTTCTACGGCGGCGCCAACCGAAGTGAACCAAGTGACACACGACAATGGATGGATGGTGTGGGTGTAAGTGCGGGTGCGGGTGCGGGTGCGGGTGCGGGTGCGGGTGCGGGTGCGGGTGTGGGTGTATGGATGGATGGATGGACAGCTGATGGCTCGACCGTCTGTGTAGTACCTACTGTACTGTAGCCACACTGCTGTGTATTCGTAAAATTCGTGTATATAGTGTTTAAAATATGGAAATTGAACAAAGTGCATCTTTTAATGAAAAAAGTGACGCAGAAATAGTGAAAATAAATGAGTTATATTAATTCAATTAATAATTGATTTATTTCAACGTTAATATTCAAGTTTTCACTTCTGCCGGCACTCCCGGAGTGCAACCCGTCTTTTTTTTTTTCATGGCAATAGAATGGGATGATATAATAAGTAAACCAATGGCCGCAGCTATAAACGTTCGAGTAGTGCGTTAAAATAGCCTCCACGGGCGGCTACGCTTACTATGACATCTCGCACGCTAGGTAGCCGGCCTCAGTACATACCACTTTGTTGACTATCGATTCTGATATAGGTCGATACTGCCGATACGACACAAGATTTGTATAAAGGATTGTTGCTTTATACGATACCTATGGATATAAATAGGACGTTTGCATAGAGCCACATGGAACACTGCATTGCTGTAGCTTCGCATCAAACGGTTACAGCGAAAACTAGCGAGTGCAAGGTCGTGTGTATCATCGGTTGCTAAATTCTCATTTAGCATAATAATAATTTATTTTTAGGTTTGAACAGTAAGTGTGTTGTGTTATGAGTACCTAAACAACACTACTTGTAGACAATCTTGAAAGTAGGCAGTTTCCTTTTTGGCAATCTAACTTTTTAAACCCCAAAACTTGTCTAAGACGACATTTAACTGGTACGATTTACCCCTGAATGCCCACGAGTTTGTAACTTTCTGTCAAGTGCCAATGGTAAAGTCAGGTAGTTGGACGAAATATTTCTTATCCAAAGGTGATTATGATGGAAAGGTAACTAAGTTTACTAAAGGCGACACTGAATAAGTTTGCTGATTTATTACAGCCTTGGTTTCCATTATCATAATATCTAATGAAGTATTCATTTACCTGGCGAGAATTCGTGCCTTAGTTGTTCGCAACAAAACTCTATTTCCGCTGTATTTATAACTGCGCTGTATTTGTAATTAAAACCTTGGATGCTAAATCTTTCGATTTAATATTGTTTCTTTTGGTTTGTGGTAATTTTGTTCCTTTATACATAATCAGCCTATAATGTTGCCGTAATCCAACACGCGGGCTCAGTGCGGGTTGGTAGATGTCCCATGTCATCGAATGTTTGGTCCTAGAAGATGCCGGTTTCCTCACGATGTTTTCTTTCACTGTTTTGAGAGCAGTGGTGATGAAATAATTTACACAATGTAAAGCGCCTGTCTGAGGTCGAACCCACGATCAACTCGTAAGTAGAGACCGTCACCACTAGGCCACCACTACTCTCGGCCACTTCTACTCTCTCTCTCTGTTCCTTTATAAGTAATGCCATATATTTCAGAGTTCATTTACGAGTATTAGTCAGAAACATGAGTATGCACACACACAGCATGCAAGATGTTAAGTACATTGCAGAAAGAGAAATTAATTTGCTAACAATTACAATAAATTACATTTGCATATAATATAGGAACAGCATAAGTAATTCAAACATCAATTATTATTTATTTATTTTTTAATAAAAGTTATTTTATTAAAGATTCAATTAATATTTAAATAATTTAAAAAGCTAACAGTGTTAAAATAATAATATGTACAAGTATATAAAAAGGGAGGGGAAATAATCAAAGGGCATCAAAAAATTCGTCCGCATCGCAATGGCAATGCTGATTCTTTGGCCAAAAAATAGGCCAACCCTGGGTCTGTTCAATTAAATTAGATAAGTAGAAGAACAAACATCATCGTCAAAATTAATTCAAATGTCAAAATAAGATGAAATACTAACAACAGTCAACAGAACCAAACTTCGCCCCACATTAGAATTAGTATCATGTTTATTCCATTAGAAACCCAGCAATACCATAGAAACATTTGGCTGCTAATACTCTTTTAGTTTTTTTTTTTAATATGTTAGTTTCAGTTACCTATATCTCTGAGTGCCTGTGGAAGGTGGTTAAATATTAGGTCCTTACATATGAAATTGGCGTTTTTCGTACTGGCCACTTTAATCACGAATTTCTCCTCTTTGGTAAGGAATTCCAAATTCAAATTTGTACAGCTATTTACTCATGTATTTGTGCTTCGATGACCGTCATTCATTTGTTTTTTTTCTTCTGTTTTTTCTGTTTGCGTCACTCATTTTACAAAATGGAAAATTTAAAATATCGCATTATTTACGAGTACGAGTTCCGCCGTGGCACTAGTGCTGCGGAAACGACTCGAAGGGTGAATGATGTGTATGGCGGTCATGTTGCAAAAGAAAACACAGTTCGTTTTTGGTTCCAACGTTTTCGTTCTGGAAATTTCGACCTGCAGAACAAGCCCCGTGGACGGCCTGAGACCCAAGTTGATAATGGAGAATTGAAGGCTATTGTGGAAGCGGACCCATCGCAAACCACGTCCGAGTTAGCTGCAGGCTTCGATGTTAGTGATAAAACTGTTTTAATTCACTTGAAGCAAATTGGGAAGATTAAAAAGCTTGAAAGGTGGGTACCTCACGAATTGACTGAAGCAAACCGGCAAACGCGCGTCGACTGCTGCGTTACATTACTGAAATTGGAATGTCTTAGACATCCTCCGTACTCCCCGGACCTTGCTCCAACAGATTACCATTTTTTTCGCAATTTGGATAACTTTTTGCAAGGGAAAAATTTCAACTCCGATGGGGCAGTCCAAATCGCCTTCAAAGATTTTATTGATTCCCGTCCGACTGGTTTTTTTAGTAAAGGGATCAATGAACTACCTATAAGATGGCAAAAGTGCATTGAAAACAATGGTTCATACTTTGATTAATTAAATATATTATATTAAAAAATATTCGACTTTTTGTTCCTTCCATACAAAACGCCAATTTCATATGTAAGGACCTAATATACGTGGTGCCATACCGAAAACACTCTTACGCATTAGTTGATTAGATGGTCTCACACACAATCTGTGCTTACTGCTTATATTTGTCGCGCCAGTTACGGTTATCCATACTTGATTGTTTCTTAAACAGATGCGGGTTTGATTTTATAAACATCACAATTTCAAAGATATAGGGTAAAAATTGTATATTTCACAAAGAATGGCTTTCCATGAGTCGGTTGTGTTTATGTCGAACATGGTTCTAATACATCTCTTCTATGACCTAAATATTAACTGTTTATGGGTCTTTCTATGGAATGCGCTCCCTCTGAACATCAGGACGGCAACAAGTCGGTTATCTTTTAAAGTGAAGGCACGTGAACATATTCGGCAGAAGTTGGCTGTAACATCCCAGCGCTGATTTGCTGGATTCGTTTTCTCCTCTACCGATCATTTCTCCCCTGAGAGTTCATTTGGTTTATATGTATGTATGTATGTATCTATGTATATATTCTTGTATTTTATAGTCATTTCCAAGCTAGTTATTCTGTATGTTGCACCTGCCATGTTTTGTCTCTGCATCACCCTAAGGTTGACTGGTAGAAAATGCCTCAGGCATCCGCCTTTGTACAGTATTTTTTTTTTACTTGTGCATAAAGTTTTAATAAATAAATAAATAAATTATCCCCAGAAGATAACACCAAATCTCAGAAGTAGACCAACTGTGGCATGATACGCCGTGACCTTGGCGTCCACGCCCAGAACAGGATCGATTTTGTAGAGCATATAAGCTTATTTACTCAGTCGCTTTATTAATTTACTCTGCTTCTTAATGAGGAAACGTTTGAAAGATTGCAAATAAATATTCTGAATGTATTAATTACTTAAGCTTAAGTAACATTTAACGGTGTATTTGAGGCTCACTGATTGCACGAAAATAATTAAAAGCTTATTTAAGTATCGTGTCGCCCGACCGGCTTCCAATTACGTATTTACGTATTTCCAATTCTTACAATAACAGTATCCTAGGTACTCGAAAACTTTGTCAATATAATTAATACTGTGATTACACGTTTGGCTCACAAATAAAATGATTAATTAGAGCCGGTCTATATCAAAGGAACTTCTGAGCACTAACCTATTAAGCTATTTGCTCTCGGCTATATACCGTTTTAGTTGTTAAGTATTTTATTTTTACTCTTTAATGAAGGTACACATAAAATTACAGTGTTTTACTGAATCTTACGTACATAGACGGGTTCAACCCAAAATTGGATTCCCTATCAGCAAACCTCAGTGTGATTAAGAGATTTAAAAATGAGGACAATAGGTGTACCTACAACCAATAAACAAATCATCATCATCATCATTTCAGCCGAAAGACGTCCACTGCTGGACATAGGCCTATAGATAATTATATTTAGTCCCATAATATAATTATGAAAACTGACGAAATACTGTACTTTAGTAGCAGATACACCTCTCCCTAACCCTTCTGGAATTACAGGCGTAATATTATGTTATATAATATAACTGTTTGTTCTTACGAATAAATAAATAGTCCCGCCGCCCGAACAAGTCAGTCAGCTGGAAACATTTGACTTAAACTTCACCTTGAACATGAACATCCCTCGCTTGTAAATCGATTCGGCTCAATGATCTATAAATATTCTATCTACTAAATCAAGTTAAAACTTTATTCTCTGTATATAATCATTATCCTGTTATTGAATAGTAGCTACCTAGCTCCTCTACCTACATCAATACAGATATTTTTTGTGAAAAATGACCTACAGATTTATATTTCTTGCACCGTGCCTTCGCATATACATATTTATATCTAGTACAAAAATGAATAAAAATTAATAATTTGATGAAATATAATGTTTATTTATAACTCAGTTTATTTATTCACTTAAGGAATACTAAAAAGACATGAAGAATCTTTTCTGAGTTTAAAAAAGCGCACATTTGACTAGCAAGTATAATATAGATATCTGTGCCGCACTTTCCCGCACTAGTGCGAGTATGCAAAGTATGCACTTTACGGGCAAGTTCACGTTCCTACAAACGTTCACGTTTACCGCCTTTAGACTCTGTGACTCTGTGACTGACTATAATTTTGTGTCGTTGAAATGCACTGTGTTTTCTCGAGTAACATCTATCTCCTTTGTCCTCAGGAGTGTTCTATCTTCGTGTTCGACAAGCGCATTGCGGAGAAGCTGTACAAGCCGAAGCGCAAGGAGACCATGCTAGACAGCATCCGCATCTGCATCAGCACCCTGGAGAAGCAGCGCCATTCGAAGATGCTACAGGTCATCCACGCGCTGGAGGAGGGCACCACTACCATCGCCTTTGCCTCGGAGCCTGTTCTCGGCAGCCTCCATAACATCATGAATTGGCATGTAAGTACATAATTATACTAACTCACTAATCATAGACCGATGAACCATTTCAGCTTTGTCTGTAGGATGGCAAGTTGGTAACGCATCTGCAATGCCTCTGGTATTGATTTTATTATAGTTTCTCAGTAGACACTTTATAGTTGCGGTGCTACCCAGGTTAGTACGACTTGCAGTTGTGACAATGGTAATGGTCTTTTTCTTTAGAAGTACAGCTACACTCAATTCCGCCAAAAGATCAGGAACATAAAAGCAAACCATTCACGATTTTATAAAGAAGAATTTGGCCTGTTATGTCTCTTCGATGTTCAAGTGAACATATTTTATTATTACTGAGCCTTGGACCAAAAGAAGAATCTCGTGGACAGCAAGAACATCTAAAAAGAAGATATCTGGTAAAGCTTCTTTGGATGCGTTCAATCCTGTTTACGTAAACACGATAAGTAGGCTCCAAACTGGAGATGCATAGTCTCAGTTGATTTTTGAGTGGTCATTTGTAATAAGGTCCCTATATTTTCATTGCAATGGAATTTTAACTTTGTTTGAGTTTGTTTCTAAAAAATGGCATTATCTAAGACTAGCTGCGCCCCGCGGTTTCACCCGCATAAGTATCGATCCCGTGGGAATATCGGGATAAAAACTATCCTATGTCCTTTCTCAAGTTCCAAACTATGTCTGTACCAAATTTCACACAAATCGGTTCAGTAGTTTAGGCGTGAAGAAAAGACAGACAGACAGAGTTACTTTCGCATTTATAATATTAGTTTGGATTATGAATTCTCGTTTAGTTAAAGAACCTTTTTTAAGTTTTGGGCTAAAGCCACCCTCATTCCTTTCTTCCTTGTGCTTTCTTTTGCCATCCTGGGAGACCCGCCACCTACTGCTTGTTCTGCCGCGACCCCAATACCTACTTATATTTATTTTGGGACTAGGTCGGGACTTCTGCGTTAATTAGGTACTCTTCACGCATCGAAATCATTAGACAAAAAGTAACTCAAGACGAGTTTTCAGGTGTATAAATAAACAAACAGTTACGGGTATAACATGTAGGCATTCTGACCAGATACAAGACTTCAAGAAAACAGTGTAGTAAAATTAAAAGTTTAATTATTTATAGTAGGCCGCGTAATTTTTTTACGAGTCTCGACACGTGTGTGGCCTGCATAAGGTTAAATGTCACTTATACTTCATGAAACGACAAGGATTATTTGGTTAGGTAACAGTTAGATAGTTTGAACCTTAGTGAAGATTTCATTTTGTGGGAAGATTGTGAAAAGTAGTAAAATTAAGCTCTTTGTACACGGCACGATTTATTTACGGTATGGCGTATAAACCCCGTCGTATAAAGAACGTGTCTGTCAACAACCTTCCATACAACACTAATGACCGTGGCTACACACGGCGAATAAACCGTAGTTTCTTACGGCAAGAAAAACGTGCGTATAAAAAGGGCCTTTTGAGGTCAACTATATTTAAACCAAAATCACTGCTCATTAATTTCTGCAGGAGCATAAACAGCACAAAAGTAAGAGAAGTGGAAGAGCTGGTGCATTATGGTGACCTTTCGTGAAATATTTTACCAATTTATTTTACTAGGAAATAAATTAAATGACCTTTTAAACATATGAAGTACGCAATTTACCAGAAAGGAAGGAAGAAAATACGTTCATTTGCGTTAAACATGACGCAACAAAGAACATAAACACAAACAAAATAAGAAAGGGTTGAGGGAAACATGCGAACCAGCGAACAATTATGAATTTAATTAATTATTTTTTTTAAAGAAACGGTTATCCAATATATTAATTATTTCAGAGGAAGGAAATAGTAGGTGAAACAATGCTTCGCAGACTTCAATACACATGCCTGTTTTCATTAACACTAGGCGACACCTAAATGTAATGCGTAAACATGAAGCAGTTGCTTATAGCGCTGAAAACCATATCACCAATCACAAAGCAATGACCAAAGTTACGACACCGATGCGCTGATGCGCACACCGATGCGTAATGTTTAAGCAACATTGACAGTTTGCAAAGCAACAGATTTCTTACAATTTGTACACACCGAACTTGTCTTAAAATAACACAGGCACGGGTCAAAGAAGCTGACGAGTTGCCACTGAGAAGCAAGTGGTGAAACGGGAGCGGTTGCATGCATGACCTAACTAGGGCTTGCTTTGATCGACGTAAAGCTAGGGTTTTCAGAAACTGCCATGGCCGGAACATATCTTTCGCAATTCACCGGTGAATGTCACTGAAACGTTATTTATGAAAGTATTAGCCGCGCCCCACGGTTTCACCCGCATACATGTCGATCCCGTGGGAATATCGGGGTATCCATGTTTTCCTAGAAAGCGTTTTCGGCATCGCAAAGTCAAGCCCCGCTGCTATCATTTTCATGAAGGCCGTCAAAGCGACCATTATGTGGCAGCCACCGCTCTTCTAGGAAACCGTAGCTTTATACAAGCTTTTATTTAACTTGCAATGTATGTACGAGTATGTATGTATGTAGGATGTTTGTTCGGGTGGACTCTTGCAACTCAATCTTGAAGCAGATATCTTCAACCAATTGAGCTGAAATTTTGTATACACGTTTAGTTTGGATGACAATACAAGGTTAGCTGTGTGACGTCATTCTAAATCCAAAATGGTGGAACACCCAAGATGGCGGACTAGTTATTTTTAATGCACTCCCACAATATGGGCATCAAATGAAAGGGCTTGCTGAAAATAACTCGTAAAATAAAGTGACGTCATTCTAAATCCAACATGGCGGACTTCTAAAGATGGCAGACTAAGTTTTTTATGCTTTCCTACAATATGGGTATCAAATGAAAGGACTTGCTGAGAATACAAATGCGAGATACACTCCAAAAAAAACCTGTTAGCGATAGCTAAAAAGTAAAAAATAGATTAGGAGTAAAAAAAAATTTTAAAAGCATTACCTGTGTAGATAAACAAGTAAATTAAATAACTTGATTCGATGATTAAATTTTCAAACTAAGTAAATACGAGTACTTAAATCTCGCGACAAGCTTTTATATCATATAAATTGTGTAATAACGTTATAAGTTGATAGTAAAATTTATAAAGGAAAAGTTTATTTTATTCTTTTCAGCGCATTTAACTATAAGCTGGTTTCTAAAAAAGTTTATTATTATTATTAAAAACTAACGGCCCGCCCCAGCTTCGCACGAGTGCATTTTTTTTTCGGTTTTTAAAATTTTCTTTCATATAAACCTTGTCCTGACAATACCGAACGCAACAAAAAAAGAAATATCCAATTTGGTACTGTCGTTCGGAAGTTATGCGCGTACATACATTACGGCGATTCATTTTTATTTATATTAGATAGATAGATGGTCAACATTCTCAGTCAGATTTGTCAAAATTAACGGAAAACCAATTTTGACAGAAGATAAACATATACATGCTGCCTATGATACACATGATTGACGAACAAAACGGTTTTGTTTTCAGTTTCCGGAATATCTAGTACATAATCAATCAATCAACTCAGCCTATCGCAGTCCACTGCTGGACATAGGCCTCTCCCATGCTGCGCTACAACACCCTTTTTTATGGATGGGAAATCATCAAATGACCCCTCCCGCTCTGGATGGAGCGGAAGGGAGTGTCAGACTCTTACTGACTAAAACCCATCCGTGTTCCTTCCTTAGCCCTTTATGTTCCGGGGTAGCGGTAACCCTTTCGGACAATCCCGCACCCCCGGCAGGCTTCGGCCCTGGCAGGCCCCTTCATTTTTGCTGACATCTCTTTGAGGCGCGCGTGGAACACGTACGCGCCGTCCGGCACGGGCCTGGTCCTGATCGGACGGTGAGCTACAACACCCTGTCCTCCGCCTTTCGCATCCAGTCTGTCAAAGCCACCTTCTTTAGGTCGTCGGTCCATCTAGCTGGGGTGAGTCCCACACTACGCTTGCCGCTACGCGGTCCTCACTCCAGAACTCGTCTGCTCCACCGGCCATCGGTCCTTCGACAAACATGGCCAGCCCACTGCCACTTCAGTTTGCTTACTCTGCAAGCTATGTCGGTAACTCCGGTTCTTCGATCTAGTAAATAAACATTATGTTATGCAAATGAACATAAGGGAAGCATGCTTCAGTCAGTTTACACTGGACACTGGGCAGGCAAGACGTACATATATGACTTGTATCAATATTATTTTGATATCTCCCATACATTGTTTGCTATCTCTCTGTGATAGTAATTAATAGATAATAATAATTTAATACTAATGTATTCTATGTAGCTCACATCTTTTATGTATATCACTTTGCAACCTAGCTAGCGGACGGAGATGATGGGATGAAATGGACTCCTTTAATAAAGATTGGTACTTGGCAGCTCTGGACAGAGACAGGTGAAAGAAAGCATACCTGTATTAATAAATAAAAACGAACTCCTTCTTGAATAGACAAAAAAACAATATTGCCGTACCTAAGACATAAATGAGGATGATTTACGAGCGAGAGGGTACGTGTTACATAATACTTACATGTAAGGTAAGTATGTGGCTCTCGCAGTCCTAATTTGTTTACCTCAACAACTCTAATACAGCTTAAAAGTTTAAAGTAGGTTTTAGAAAGTACTTATAAGCGATTTCAACATTCCATAACTTTATGGTTATATCATAGTAAAAAATTAAACCTTGAGATCGATCACTTTAGCATAATGCTAGCCTTTCCAGGACTTAATCAGAAGTCTACGACAACTACACTACTTTGCAAAAAAAACAGGCACCTAAGGAAATTTACGTTCTAAGGTCGATTTGAGTTAATTAAATAAAATTTATTTATTTGACGTAGTCTGTAATCTGTAGGTATACTAATAATCGTGTAAATTAATACACGTGAAGTGAATTCTGGCAATTTTTTTTTAAATTTTCGATGAATTCTTTAAAACCGATGTACACGGCCAAACAATAAGAAGTGGTCGGCAATAAAGACAAGAAGATGTTTTAACTTTTTTAAATTAAATAAAGTTACAAATGTAAAAATCTAATAGAGTGTGACCTCCTCTTGCCAAAATCACAGCTTGAATCCTTCTGGGCATGATTTCCACGATGTTTTTAATAACGTTTTGAGGAATACGTTCCCACTCTTCTGCAATGACTCTTTTTAGCTCCCTGATGTTTTGTGGAGCAGGTTGCACTGATCTAACCCGTCTTTTTAGAACATCCCAGACATGCTCATTTGGATTAAGGTCAGGACTTCGAGCTGGCCAATCTAAACGACGGATCCCAACTTCTTGCATGTACGCATCCACGTCGCCAGAACGGTGCGGGCGAGCATTGTCGTCCATAAAAATGGAATCTTCCCCAAATGCAGTCAATGCGGGTTGTGCATATGGAATTAGGACTTCCATTATGTACCGGTATGCATTTAATGTTCCATTTTTTCTGAAAATTAACTCCGTACGCTCCGTCAAATAAATTGCTGCCCAAAACATAACGGAGCCTCCGCCATAAGGACTGATTTCTTCGAAACACACTTCCACATAGCGTTCCCGTGGTCTTCGCAGCACTCGCCGGCGTCGGTTCTCTCCACACAAAGAGATTCTAGCTTCATCAGAAAACAATACTTTATTCCAGTCCTCCAGTGTCCATAAAACACAGTTTCGAGCAAACTGAAGTCGAGCAACACGGTGCTCACGGAGTAATTTAGGACCCCGAGCCGGCCGGTAACTCCTGATATTGGCAGCCAAAAGCCTCCTCTTGACCGTCCACAAGCTAACTTCTACTTCTCTTACTTCTTCAAGGCTCTTCTTCAGGTCCACACTTGACGCCTGACGATTCTGCAACGCCTGACTCACCAAAAAGCGATCATCTCTTGGTTCTGTGCATCGTTTTCTTCCCGAACTGGGTCTTCTTTTGACCGAGCCGGTCTATTGATACCGTTGCCAAGTCCTCTGGACAGTTGAACGACTCACATTTAGCCGCTGAGACACGTAAGTTTACGAACAACCTTCTTCAAGTAGGGCTATAATTTTACCGGCCCTTATCGCTTTATCACTCATACCAAAAAGTGGTATTAAATGTAAAAAGAAATCTTAAATTGTTTAATTTGCAGAAAATATACAAAAAGTTTTAAAATTTTAGTAACGAGTAAAAACATCGTTTCAGCAATTCGCGCCAGTAGTAAAGCAATTTTACAATAACCCACAATAATCATTATTTTTCTTTTGTTAATTTCAAAATTTAAATTTGGAACGTGAAGAATCATGCCAGAATGCTTCAAATAACATACCAATACATCGTCAAATTAATAAAACTTCTTTCTTATTCTTCTTCATTGAAGTAGAGAAAAAAATCTAAAGTGCCCGTTTTTTTTGCAAAAGAGTGTATAAGATCCTAGAACTATATGCTCTTGAAACACAAGTCAAAATAACGTTAATTTAAACTCTTGTCAGCGGCTCCAAGGTTGTGATAATAAACAGTTCGTTTTAGGACTTATTTATTAATCATTCTCAAATACTTAATATGACCAGATAGCAAAGCATTAACCTTTTTACGAACCTTATAAAACCTAAAGGAATTTTTACAACCTAAGCCCGAATAAAATGTTACTTGGGAAGTCTGTTTTTTCTTCGATCGTGTGTTGAAAAATGTCATATGAAACGCGTGTGCATTAGAATAATACCTCGGGTATAATGATCAACATAGCACACATGTATCGTAATATACTATTATTAAACTATATCTCAACTCTTGTCAGGCGTAAGTAATGTAGTATAGTTTGGAACCAGGACCCACAAGTATCTACACGTTACAAACTATACACGAGCAGTGCGCAAAATTCGTGCATATACGAGTATTGTAATCGCAGATTTAAAAATAGCAATACAAAGTATACGCGAGCAGTTACCTATGGCTGCGTTCTGGCCTTGTATAGAATGGAAAGACGCGACGTTCAATGTATGGTAATCAATGCTCGTACCTTCTCTGTATGGCACAATAATAGACTGGTATTACAAAATATGTTAATGTTAAAATGCTCGTTTTTCATATTTATTCTTCTTCGTGTCGTTAGCACGACTGTACCTATTTCAGATCTTGTTGGCCCAAAGCTTGGTTTTTTTGAAGTGTAAACTTCTTTAGCGGCGTTGCACACTTTTTTGTAATGGGTAAAAAATGTTAAACTCGCGTCAGGACATCGCGTCAGGACACGTGACCGTCAGGAGAGACTACTACGGCGGCGCCAACCGAAGTGAACCGAGTGACACACGACAATGGATGGATGGTAGGATGGATGGATGTGTGGGTGTGGGTGTGGGTGTGGGTGTGGGTGTGGGTGTGGGTGTGGGTGTGGGTGTGGGTGTGTTTGTGGGTGTGGGTGTGGGTGTGTTTGTGGGTGTGGGTGTGGATGTGGGTGTGGGTGTGGGTGTGGGTGTAGTACCAACACTGCTGTGTATTCGTAAAATTCGTGTATATAGTGTTTAAAATATGGAAATTGAACAAAGTGCATCTATTAATGAAAAAAGTGACGCAGAAATAGTGAAAAAAAAAATGAGTTACTTCTATTAATTCAATTAATAATTGATTTATTTCAACGTTAATATTCAAGTTTTTACTTTTGCCGGCACTCCCGGAGTGCAACCCGTCTTTTTTTATACTGAAATACTGTTTCCCGACAGTAATTTTACCGGAAAATTCAAAGAGCGTATGACAGATTCTGCCTGACTTACAGAAACCCAATACCAAAATTGCTGTTCTGTCGCACATAATAGCTACGGCTGGACTGGCTGTTTGGCTTTGAACGCCCACGCTACGTAACAGGAACGCTAAATATTTTCTACAGTTACATATCTATACTGCTGAATATCGGTTTCAATACCTATTACTCGTGGCAAGCTGTAATTGTAGATAACAAAATATAAAATTACTTTCTTAAAAAAATTTCCCATGAGTTTATGTAATGATTTTCTTAATATTTGCATGCAAATAAAGTTGGTTAGAAGTATTTACTTTACAAAAAATACATCGCTGTTACCTACATATTATCGTGAATAACAAAGAAATAATCCAGAAAACTATGTGGTTGTTGCATAGTGTCTTCATGCCTAGCATAGGCGATATAATACAACATGCTGATTACATGCGCACAACTTCCCAACGTACCTAGACTACATCCTTTTTTTTATGCTGCTGCGATTCTAAAGCCGTCGTTGTCGCTGTTTTATTGAAATTAGTGTTATTAGAACTCTCAGTGACAACAAACTTTCGTTATCGTTATGTAAGTTTAGACGCAAGCTACTTATCCCTTTTTGACCAAAGGAAACTTTTTATTCGACGCTTACAATGTTGCCGCTTTATGCACGCTGTGGCGCTTATGATATGGTGATTATTTTGATGGAAGCTAATTTCACATTTGTATATTGTATAGAATACCTGAATTATACAGATTACCGGTAACATATACATATAGAATTTTATTTAATCAACGCTGGATTTTTTGGGCATTCTCCGTTAAAAGATATTATCATTTTAAATAAAATTAGGAAATAATTCAAAATGAATAATGTCAAATCGTTTGATTACAGTAAACATTTTTTATTAGGTAGTACAAAAATGTCAAGGGTCACTGGAATAATGGCGTGTCAATCAGTCAATTGTGTAATAACTTTTTTCAATTAATATTTTGTTTAATGCCCTTGAATACACTCAAATTTTTAATAATATTAGGTAGTTATTATAAATGCAGTATATACGTTACAGTCATAGTGATTAAATAGCTATTATACATAATGACTGGTCATTATATATAATAGCAAAATTGACTAGACAATGTGATAAATTAATAACTTTATCCGCATATTATTCATAATAGCGGATCAAAGTTAGCCAAAGTAATAAATACGGTCTAACTGACTTGTTGCCCCTCCCGCTCTTCAATAAATTTTGTTTTATGGCTTCGGTTCCCTACAAAATGGTTGAGCTGGATGGGGCTGATCCACGCGTCATGTTCGTGAACGGGCGCCGTGGGTTGAGACTGGTCATCGCTTAACTGCCAAGGCTTATTTTTATTAATCTTATATTTTGAATGATATCTTCATTTGTGTGTTTTTTTTACATTGTTCTCACATATAGAATCAACAAGAATAATGTACCCAGGATTTTGTAATATCTTGATTTAAAAGAGTGTCCATGGAGTTTCTTGCCCGTTCTTTTCCATGGAGTTCTACGTTTTGGAATGGGCAACTAGCTTCAACTTTATGACTAACTGATCGACTATTTAATTTTGACAATTCAAAAGTGCCTCGTACATAGTTTAATTGAAATAAATGCTTTGAGTTTTTGAGTTGAGTGAGTTTTGACATTTTTGCAAAATAATACCTACTACCCGCGTACTTGACTCTATGTTGAGCCCCTGTTGGCTAGTCTGTGTTGAGCCGCCGTGACCGAAATTCGATCAAGAGGATATTATTAGTAGGTCAAGACCAGATTATATTGCTAATATCCAAATTAAGATGGAATTATAATCTGATGCCTACTCACTTAATGCCGCATATACGACATTAGATAACTAAGTTAGGTTAATGACACTATCGCCACAATTAGAACGGTATCATCGCGGATTATAGTAGGTAAGTCCTAGTAATACCGTGCATTACACCTGTCGGTATTCCACAGATAAGTACTTAAAATATTACTTAACCGATGAGAACATGACGATTGGAATTAATAGTTGACTGTCTAATCGGTAAAACTGACGAATCAGTGAAACTGACTAATCAACGAAACTGGCGAATTATATAAACTGACGACTGAGGGAAACTGGCCAGTGATACGCGGACTCGAATAAACAATGTTTATATTATTGCATTTCAGTCCGGGGTGTCCTGTCATTAGGCTCGCCCTCTATATTGGAAAGGACTTAAAAATAACTGACAATATTTATGTGGTAACGGCCGCGACTTACGTGTTGTAGGTCGTAGGTTCGAATCCAGACAGGCGCTTTACTTTGTGTAAATTATTTCATCACCACTGCTCTCTAAACGGTAAACGAAAACATCGTGAGGAAACCGGCATGTCCTACAACCAAAAGACACGTGACATCTGCCAACTCGCACTGGGCCCGCGTGGTGGAGTCCCAACAGTGGGATCAATATAGGCTGATTATGTATGTTATTTATGTGAGCTATAAGTGTACATAATGTCTGCCGTACCCATTTGAATAAAAACATGGCCGAGCTATGTTTTCGTCGCTTTTTTGTCCAGATATTTACCTGACTATCCTTCTCACTACTTTGATCCCATACTTATGTATAATGTATTATAACTCTCGTCTTCTAAGACATTTTTTCAACAAACTCGAACGTTTCGGCTAATATAATTGAAGAGCCAGCGTCCCTAATTTTGGCAAGATTTGATTCGCCGTAGTCAGTTCACCCTGCCACCTCCCACCACCCTCAACTCAAGAGGAAGTATTACTGTGCACAAGTGTTAGGTAAACATAGGTGTACTCTCTGGTCCTTCACTCCAACCACCCTACTGTGATTATTCTTTCTCGGAAATTCATTCCTTGACCTATTACAAACGATAAATTAATTATGTAGGCATTATAAGACATCTAAATAGGTATATGTAGGTGTAGGTTATGTGTTGCTGCGTCTCTGAAACTTGGTTGGCACTATTCTGCACAGTCGAGGGACAAAATATATATTCCAATTTCCGCCCAGTTATTGCATAACACTCCTCCGATTTTACGTATTTACAATAACAGTTCGACCTTGGATGAAAATGGAATAAAAGAGCATTCAATTGCAAGAATGATTTTAATTGAACAATTAACCTTTTAATTAATTCATTCTCGCCGAAATTAGTTTAATGATTGATACAAATGGTACAAAGGTATTTTAATTACTGCGAACACGCTACTCAACGCTGAATACGCTGATGCTACTACTATTTATTGTTACAGTCAAGGTTACAATACTTATTGATTACTAGATGAATGAAAATTTATCAAGTAATTAATATTATTGTTAAACCGTTTTGAGAACTGCGTAATTTTTCATGACATGATATATTATAATCATGACGTATAAATATGATCATAAGATAAACCGCTCAATTCAATCCAGTACAATTTGTGCGTATTAATAATTTGAAACAAAGGTAGAATGAAACCTTAATTCAAACCCGAACCCAGATTAAAATATGAATTCGCGTCCTTCTTCATGGATGAATCATATAATGAGATATTATTGCTGAGCTATACCTTCATAGTTAATAATATTTATGCTCGTGACCCAGTAGTGGTTTAGGTATATTTGTGTTAAAAAATAAGTCGAATAAAGCAGTCAGTGGTTTTAGTTTTTTTTTTTCATTGATTAGCCTACAATGTAGTTTGTAATGGCAAACGATATCGCGGCAGGCCCAGACGGAGATGATGGGATGAGTTGGACTCCTTTGATAAAGATTGGTCCTTGGCAGCTCTGGACAAAGAGATGTGGAAAGAGAGTAGGGAGGCCTGTGCCCAGCAGTGGGTTATTAACGGCAAAAAAAAAATTACAGATAATCAAAGTCATCTTACAATATGAATGTATTACAAAGCATCGTTTCTAACTCCCAAACTAGGCCTAGCCCTGGATTTTGAGGATCTGTTAAGATAAGACAGCATTTTTATAGAGGAGTTTTGCCACATTATTGACACGCTAATTATAAAGGCATGACCGTAGTTGACATGTGGTGTTGCACAATATGAAAATGCAATAACTAACTTTAAAAGAGAATGACAAAGGAATAAAGAATTTAAAAATCTAATACACTCGAGAGCAATGAATTAGGGTCACATAAAGACACCTGAAGGTCTCGGAAACTTAGAATGCTAGATAAGTAATAATAAGTTTATTAACATAAAAACCTTAATATACAAAGCTCATACAATACACATAGGAACATTAAACTTTTAGAAACAAAGGTTGCTTAAATAGTGAGAACCCTGCCTCCTAAACTAGGGGGGACCCTGTGACTTAGGAGTCAGTATTCTACTGTAACTTCGTGTACAAAAAATCCTTTATCTATATGTGATAACATTATGATCCTGTAATGAACTACGGTTATTAATGTGTAGGTATGTGTTTTAAAGGAGGGAGATGTGGTTGTGTGGTGTGATGTGGTGTGGTATGTTATGTTGTGGTGTGGTGTGTTGTGTTGTGGTATAGTGCGTTGTGTTCTTTTGTGTTGTGTTGTATGAAAGGGGGTTTGGGGTTGTGTTTTGTGGGGGTATGTTCTGATCTTGTATGTTGCATGGGTTTCTGTTTTCGGCTTTGTAGAATAGTGATTATCATTATATGTGTGATAACGGGTACAAGAGGTTTGCGACACATTTTTAGGAGAATAGAAGATATTCCGTCCCATCCAGTGGCACAATCATGTCTCAAATTCAGATAATACATTGTGTTTAATAGATAATCACTTATTGATCGAAAGATAATCAAATGTAAGGAAATGTACGTATCTGTACATCTGCCAACCCACATTGCGCCCGCGTGGTGGATTACGGCCCACTCCCTCTCACCGAGAGGAGGCCTGTGTCCTAGCAGTGGGAAAATTATAGGCTGATTATGTATGTGTTCGTGAAAGTGGTTAGGTGCGCACCTTTTGTATGTAGGACGGGAAAGGTAGGCAGGTATTATAATTAAACCCTATGTGATGAACTTGAGTAAATCCTCTGTTTCCCCATATTCCGGTAATCTAGGCTTTGAAGCCACTCCGTAACTTCGTTTATTTCGTGGCGTGTCATAGAGTTTGCTGCTCAAGCTGCTGTACTGGAGTTTAGTGAAAGTATTCCAGCAGGGTACAGTAGGCCATATTAAGGATTTGCTAAGCCTATTTGGGTCGGGCAGAGGTACTGTCGGGTGCGTTCTCAGGATGGATTTGAGCACATAGTGGTGGCGTACCGTAAGGACTTTACATTCAGCGAAAAGTTGCGACGTGGGGAATCTACGAGTATATGGTTTTTCGGTCATGACCTTAAGCACAGCTCTGTGCGCTCTCTCCAAATCGGGAAGACGAGTCTTGACTGCACCTCCCCACACGGTTATGCAGTACTGGATAATAGACTGGCATAGAACCAACTGAAACTTGTTTACACTAGTTTCAGTTTTTCAAGCGTTGCAGAAAGGGTTTTAAAGATAGAAATTAGCGGCCTAGTTCTGGAAACAGTTGTATCAATCTGTTTGTCTCATCTCAATAATATAATGTTCCCACTGCTGGGACACTGGCCTCCTCTCTGTGAAAGGGCTGTAATCCACCACACGCGCCCAGTACGGGTTGACGGATGGTGTTTGTTCGAAAAAGCAAACAGTAAAGTCATCTCGCCTTTTTTTTCGTGCGGATATTTTCATCTAGGGTGAATATACCCTTTCATCTGAAGAGAATGGAGTGCTATCCCTTACTTTCAAATAAACATAAAAACTCAAAACATTTATTTCAATTAAACCATGTAAGTACCTACAGGTATTTTTGAATTGTCAAGGAGTCGGCCAGTCCGAAATATGAAGCTAGTTGCCCATTCTAACATTGAAATAGAGCTCAAAACTAAAACCTTAACACGGCAAAAATACATACACACATAGCCTGCTGAAATCATAATCCTTTTGGCTTTGCCGTAGTCGGTTAACTATGGAAAAAGGATTAGGAATCTTTTCTACAACTTTACGAATTGCTCCATTTGATATTTTACTCTATATTTCTTGGACCTTGTTCTTTAATAAACTTGTAGGAATTGAAAAATAAAAACAGTAAAAAGACAGCGCGCGATTGCAAAGTAACGCCGGAACTCCGGCTTTGAACCGGGTGCAGTCAAAATAGGTATATATACAGGATGGAAAGTTGAAGCGGATCTTGGAAGGAAACTGCCTTAAATATTGATTTTAATCAATTTTACGTAAATAACACATTCCTTTATTTTATAACTAAGTAAAATGTCTTATTTTTTAAATTCATTTCCAAAGAAAAATCCAGCGATCAAACCAACACAAATGCGAAAAAGGAACGCCCTGTATTATTATGACATTATTCAAAAGGGTCAACCTTAGGGATCAAATCACTGAAACCGTATTTAATCGGAATCGGGATTTGTCTCTTTACATTTTTCCATGAACTCACTGTTGGTGGCATCGCATGGGGCGCTATTTATGTACTCTCTACCATGGTACAATTATATACTTCGCCTGGTATTCTCTTCCCACGATAGCCTTGGGCTACGTCACGATAAGTGTTGCCATTGATTGTCCTTTTCGGTAAATTTAGGGACTTTCTCATTTATTTAATAAAAATAAAATAAATTACTAACTAGCTTAACTATTTAGTAACTCGTGTGATTCATCTATTTAGTTTTAAATTGATTAAACTATTGAATTATTAGTTCATAATTGCTTTGTTAAGTTAAAAAATGCATTTTGCTCAGGTAATTCAATTACACACAGTGGCCACACATCGAATTGACAAGTGTCATACTGTCAGCTCACCATTTCATCGCTATCGTCGTGTCGCTCATACCTATAGCGTTGTTTCGCTCGGTAAGCAAAATACTGTGGTTCCCAAACATTGTTTACTGTGAAAAGGAAACCAGTGTAACCTTTGAAAGATACGCAAGAAAAAAAATGGTTAATTGTTCCATACTAAACTGTAAAAACAGAAGTAAAAAAGGCGGTGTAATAAGGTTTTTTTGCGTGGCTTCAATATTGTAGACCAAAAACAACAATAAGAACAGGTATGTACTCACGGCTACACATAAAGCAGAGGCGGATTTACACATTTGCCACCAGTAGGCTATTCAAATTTTGCCGCCCCTATCGACCTCTACAATAATATCCCATGTCCCATCCCATGGATTGAGAGGGACTTTATCCTGAGAGGATCGGGATGTGCCCAATTAACCCGATGGAGTTTTTAATATAAGTCCAGTAGAGGCAGAATCCTGTGAGTATTCAACCATTTGCTTTATTCTTGCTGGATAGCCTATAGCCTGGGTCTCTTGCATGTGTGTTCTGACACGAGGACGTTGTTACAGGTCTGGCTTGTTATGCTAGCCTTCTATGTGATTGGTGCTATGCGCGGTTAAATTGATGCTTGGTGTTGCGCCGTTGTGTGATGATTTGGAATTCATCAGAGTGCAGGGGGCTGTAAGGTTATTTTATTTTATTTATTTGGGACAAAAAACAGTTATGCGTTACAACATAAATAATTAGCTTAGGTATAATATTAAACAAACGCACAACCCACACTATTGTCCACGGAATCATATCGATTTTAAAAGAAATAAGGAAACGGACGTATACAGAAAGGGACAGCAAAAAAATAAACAAAAATCTGAAAAGTCACACAAACCAACTCAAGACAGCGCTTCCCGTCCAGATTTAGTTCGTAGTCACCAATCAGATCAGACCATAACGTCAGCAAGAAGCAGTCACCGTTAAGGATGACCAGAAAGTAAATCAATAGCCATTTTTCTAAATTTGTTCTGGTTATCCCTTGCAGTGTGATCATCCGACGTTCAGGAAGGCCTTACTTAGCCGAATCCCGGTGATGAGGGAAGTTCGCCACTCCAGGTAACGAAAGCGATCATCTAGTCCGTAGGCCGCGTTCGCGTGTGCTCTCCTGTGAGCGAAGCCAAGGACCGAAGATCCGTCAACTGACTGAGTTCAGTAGTAATAGTATAGTTCAAATAGAAACCATCATCAGCTTGTTTCCAATTAATTTCTGTAAACTACTCAAGGGCCGGGTATTATTTTTATCTTTTCCCCTTAAAAAAGTTTGAGAACCGCTTCGCAACTGATGACGTATTACCAGGCCGATCACGTGACCCAGCTGTCACGGGAAGAGAATACCATGTATTGTTATACCATGCTCTCTACACAAACAAGGATGTGACCTGTTGATCGAATAAAAGACTGCCGAAAATGGCGTTTATTTGGTCATGTTTACTCGTTTGTAGTGTTACGTTGTTTTTTTTGCACCTACAACGGGTTGGTTTAGTAAAGTAGCATTTACCTGAAAGCATAAGTAGTACGTTACGAGGTTTCCGAGTAACACATTTCATTGTAGTTTTACAATCGGCTTCCTCACAATAAATCACTTTTCTAAATCCTATTTTAAACATATTGTATTGTAATTAGTTGCGAATGTTTACATTCCAAATGTCATTCAGTCAAACGTCAGTTTCTATCTGTCAAAGGCGACATCTAGTGGTCGCCGATTCACAGTTGTAGTTTAAATCGATATTTTAACATATTGTTTGCTAACCATCGAAATAATATCGTACGGAGCAATCCTCAATAATTTTCAGCTTTTAGTAAAAAAAAAAGGCATAATAAACTAAATAACCATAAACGGAAATTAAATTCATTTTTTCAATATAGACTTCTTTCTAGAAACTTCGTGTCAAGTTAATATATTTTTTATCCTTGAATTGTCTTTGACGTAATGTGACAAGCTAATACTTTCTTAATTTGCCGAATTAAGATTCGAGGAGATTTTCCACGATCCCGACAAGTTTTAGTATTGGGAATGACAAATAATTTGTTTGTTGGTCTGGATCATGAATTGTTTCAGCGAATAAACGTCATGTTGTGCAGTTGTTAGTGATTTTCAAGAATTTAAGTATTTCGGTGTATTATTTATCTTCAGTGATTTAATATTATTTTACCCGTAATCGGGGAGATTTTTGGAATGCTCCGACTAATTCCGGTTTGTGAGCCAGTGACAGCATCATGGAACCTCACTTGGCATCTTTACGCCCTACGACACGTTGAGTGATTGCACTAAACTTGTTACATGTTCTAAAAGGTAAGGATTTGGTTGTAATAGTCTTTGGAAGTGGTCTGTGAGCCCTTCCCTGGTTGTTAGAAAGGGTATTGTCGTGATCCATGGATATTTATTGCAGGATTCCTAATTGCGCATACGCAGGCAGCTTTCCAGCCGGTCAAGAATCTTGCAGTCAAGTGCTTTCTCCCTACGACAACCGTGAGTATTTCACCCGCTGACTATTTGCAACTAATCCCTATTGTCCCACCACTCAAGATTAGGCAAACCAAAGTCGTAGCTCCTTATGTTGTCATTGTGAAAAGGCCTTGTTAACCGGCTAATGTTTTAGCCTTATAGATTTCCAAGCTCAGTCACCTCAAGGCAGGTGAATTAGTTTCTCTTTATATTATTAGGCCTCCGTATTGTCGATTCCAGGAGAGGCACCTCGAGCGATTCGTCTCGCCGCCAGGACCTAGAGGATCGTCTGGGGCCTGGACGCGAGACCCGTTCCTCGAGCACGGCGAAGCCTCGTGAGGAGACGACTGAGCTTCCGGCTGAGCCCGTCTAGCGATCGCGCAGGCGGGGCGGTTTTTTCTTTTACCTACTTTAACTTTTTATTATACCTTATTACGGTTCCCGTAGGGACCAGTTGATTGTCTGGGTCCGGTTTTCGATACTGGAAACCGGCCTGCATCATAATTTAATTTGTGGATCTCGGGTTCGACATCCTACCCCGTCCGGAATAGTATTGGACACCTTCGTCGGCTCCGGGATCCGGGACTCTCAAAGTCCCTGGCGCCCATTTAATAGATTTTAAATTAATCAATAACTGGAAGGTTACTTTCTCCTTTGTTTTGTAATAATTATTAACTTTTAACTTAAATAATAATTTCATTTAAAACGGAACAGTACGGGGTTTATCTCCAACCCCCCACGACCTTCGCTCTCTATATTTTATTATTAGCTGGCTGGCAACAATTTGTTTTTAGTGAACTTTTGTTATTAATATTCGTTTACAGTTTTTTTTAATAAACAGTGTTTGAGATAGTTGTTGTTTCATATTACCATACCCACTAGTTTGTCACTACAGATACAAAATTTTAATTGTAACAGTAGAACGTCACTAACATGTATGTTCAGACCTCTGCGTGCCTGCACGGGAAAAAAGCTATCGGCCGGGCACACGGCGGGCACTGGCGGACCCAGAAACCACGACCAGACATGGGTCAGATCTGCCGTGATGGGTCGCCCCGGTTTTACAGTAAATTTCCCTCCCTAGTAATGAAACAATCTCATGCCAACAAAAGGTACTAAAATCGATTTTGATGTTTTAAAAATTGCTCCCTTCCATGCATTGTTCGGACATAACCATCGTGGACTTAACTCTCCTGTCGCTCAGGTTGATTTATTAGTTCGAGCAAAAAATCTGTTACTCCTTGGGATTGGAGCCGTGGACGATAAATGGTGACAATCCAGCCGTCTGGGACTAAACACTGCTATCGGCTATCCGTGACTGTACCTACAGGTACCCTCTTTTCAGGTAGAAGAGAAAAAAAAACTACAATAATACAAGCGACCCCTCCTGCTTTGCACTGTTTTTACAACTTGACAAAATATCGAGGTTTTTTTTATATATGCATGTTTTTAATACATTATAGACGTAAACCTTCCGGAATAAATTCTTTAAATCATGGTGAGAATCATATCTAAATTCGTTGCGTCGTTTAGAAGTACATTGCGGTCAACAACTGCTTGTGGTGGTCAATATCTGCTTGTGGTAACAGGTCGTCTTGCTGACCACGGTTTGGTGACTGTTATTATTAATTAACTGTTTATTTATTTTACTTCGAAGGTCCTAGTTTATCATTTGTGACTTCAAGTTAGCTATATGAACTTTTATTTAGTTCTGATTACGTTTTTATTATTTATTTCTGGTTGGTTTCAATGTAGAACAGATAGCTATGCTTCTGGGGAGTTTGTTGTGCCTTTTTCTTCTTTGCAGCTAAAGCACTAGGAAGAGATGAAGGGCGAGCTTTTAGGGGGACTAACTCATGTAATTTTGACGTTCAAAAGTGCTGGTAGGCAATTCTCGCGTTTATACTCGTTGATGACGCATTCGTCATTGCCGCTCGTCTCGTATGTCGCTTATAAAATGGTGACATTATCCAGAATCGTGTATTCTCACTACAAATCGATCGTTAATCACGAGTCTAGGGACAAAAATGTTGCCATTATCTATAATGGCAACATTTTTATCCCTAGACTCGTGATTATGAATTAGAATCCATTCCACATAACATTGATAATTTATTGACGCAATCGTTAATGTACTTTTGACTATATTTTAAAATGATTTCTGAGTCAAAAACATGTTTCAGTATTTTTTTATACGTATTTTATAATCATTTATCAATATCATCACGATTATTTAATTCGATACCTACTCCATTTTATTATTTTATTACTAACTGACCGCCCGAACATCGTACCGCCTCAGAATCAATAAATGAGAGAAAATGAATAACATCTTCATAATTTTTTTTTCGTGAATTTTTCCCATGTTTTAATAGATATTCTGCTATTCGGAGCGGAGTCGAATCCAACAAATCAAAGATCATAAAAATCGATCCAGCTGTTCTTGAGTTATAAATAGTGTAGCTAACCCGATTCGACTTTACTTTATTTATATACTAACTGACCCGGCGCACTTCGTACCGCCTAAACATATGAGAAAATGAATTGTCTTCATTATTGTTTTTTTCGTAAATTTTCCGCATGTTTTAATAGTTATTCTGCTATTCGGGGCAGAGACAAATCCAAAAAATCAAACATCATAAAAATTGGTCCAGCCGTTCTTGAGCTATAAATGTTGTAACTAACCCGACTTCGTTTTATTTATATAGATACGAGTAGATAGATTAACATTAAAATAACTTCTCCTTATTATTTACTACAACAGAATGCACTTTGCTGATTCGTCAATGTCAATAATATTTCAAAATTGTTTACATTAGTAAACAAAAATTAAGTAGATAGTAAAATAAAAACAGAATGACAGCTAATGTTATAAGTAAATTGATGACTACCACAATAACATCAAGGTTAATCAAGATGGAAAAGAAGTAAAGGAAGTGTGGTTGTCGTAAAGAGTGCGGTACTGCACCAACCGGACCGTCCTGCTACATGCTGTTCCAATGACGCTGCTATGCCTACGTGTCCCGGCTGCATTACTTTATAAAGGCCCAAAGGATTGTTGGATCCTTGCGAAAACTTTCGACCTACATTAGGGGTCTCGTCAAATCACGAATTCAAATTTCTTTGTGTTCAAAGTGCCGCACAAACATCTGTTAAAGTTCATGAAGACTTGGAAAGGAGAAACGGTCCGCTGATTCCTAAGCCCGCGGAGAGCACACGACTCATGACGCCGACCATTCGTGTAAACTAGCGATTATTATAATGTATTTTTTGCGTAAGTATATTACTTTTGTTAAAGTTTTAAATTGAACAAAATATAATAAAGATCTTATTGTTTGAAATGCTTTATTCAATCTCCATCATGTTGACAAAAGACCCTTTAGATAAATACTTCGACCAGCATACATGAATTAAGTAATTACACCACAAAAACATAATTATTATCACAACTTACTTTGGTTTGGTTATATTTCCCTGTAACATCTACGCGAAACTCGCGCCGGGCAAAATTCTGTGCTAGGGACAGTCCTTTGCAGCGCGGGAACCTCGAGGATATTATAGTACTGCTCAATTTCATCCGCGACAGCTTCAGTGACGTGAAGGACGTTCCTGACATTGCTCGGTACTGATTTCGCCTTGGCTCCTCCCACGATGTCTGTGAGTCCAATCGGGAAATATGCAGAAGAACGGTGAGAACTGCAGCTCATAAATCCTCGCTTGCAGGAGTGGTGCCGCGTTTGTTGTCCTCAACCAGAATAAAGCCGTCCTTGTCCATTTGACCGGTTTACGTAACGAAAGTAGCGACGACCCTAGCGAGGCGACGCCGTGACGTAAGCGAGGCATCCTCGCCGTAAGCGGGGCGACGCCGTAAGCTCGTTCACCAGCTGATCCCGACGAGATGCCTTAACGATGCTTATAATTGTGCGTTACGGTTTGAGGTTTCATAGAAATAATCCTGAACGGCTCGAGTCGAGGTGATGCTGATCCCATGCAGCGCTTTTACGTGTGCGTTGTTTTCCATGACCAGTGTGCAACCTTTAAGTGTTCTATAGAATTTATCGACCCAAGTTACTGTGCCTATTCATAGAAAATGCATTAGTATCGAATATTTTAACCTAGTTCTATTACAAAACGTTAACCCACCGTCCGCCGGACGTATGTATGTCAGAGCATTTCGAATTCAAGTAATCGCCTGTAAATAATAAATGTGAGAGGTGGTTCTTGAGGTGATGACTACAAGGTACGAGAAACATTTCGTACAACAAATTGATAACATGATGTACGAAATATATGTCTTAGAATTAGGTTTGTCATGTACTGCTAAGCACTACGAATAAGTAATTACTTATTCGTAGGCTGAGCATGAAAAAAATTTCTTTGCAAAAAATTTAAAAATATATATAATTTCGCTTTTTACCCTGAATGAACCTCAACCTTAAGTAGAGTTTGTTCTTACCTTCAAAATCTCAATTCAAAAGCCCGGTGTAATACGGTAAATAACCATCAAGTAGCGGGTAAGCGCACACTGTTAATCGGTCCTTATAAGCACAACTTTCAACGCAAATCGTTTCATCAACGAATAAAATTGTTCATCGGGAGAGTTTCCGTAAAGCGCTATGCACTCAATCTATTCTTACACGTCCGTCTAAAATTCCAATCACTTCACATGAATTGAATTTATCGTTGGACTTGTTGGCTCGAAGATCCGTACGTACTACGTAGATCCTAGATAGCAGAATGTACTCGTAGTTAAACATCTGACGAAATTATTCAGAACTTCGAGGAAGTCTTCGTAAACCTTTAGATGATTTTGGAATTGATTGAGGAACTACCCCGTATTTTCAGAGTTGTTTTTACTGGAAAGAGTATTAAAGATTTCCATGTATTTCAGTGCAGTGACGTCATTGATTCGACCGCTAATGGCAGACCACTAGCGGTCTGTGAAACCCAGCGGTTTCACAGTTGATTTACGAAACAACACATTCAAGTAAAGGTCATTCTCTGATTGATTGATTGAGTGATTAAGGGGCTAACCACACTTATTCAGGTCTGTTGAGCTTTTGTGCATAGAAAACAAAGATTTTGTATGAGATGCGGACTCCATATAAAATCGTTGTTTTCTATGGACAAAGGCTGAATAGAGCTGAATAAGTGTAGTAAGTCCTTTATTCGGTTCTCTGAATGCGCTGTACGATAGGCAGTTGACCAATTATTTTATACCGAGAAATTGGTTCTGTAATAAGATTGGTAAGAGCGCTAGCACTTATCATCCCTATATTTTAACGACCCTACCTATTCCTTTACACAATAATACTGTAAATTCGAGATAACGGATTTAATATTTATTTCGCTTTTCTTATCTTATAACAGAATCTTCGACTACGTTTTTCAGCCGTTTCGTTAAAATATTAAGCCGATACTAAATGGCTGGCTATTGGTAATAGGCGTACTGGAGCAAGTTTTGACAACAACTGTTATAGAGAGGATGGATTTTTGAGACAGGGCAGCAAGGATAGGTACCATAATCGTTGTACCTGCAGGAAAACGTTCGAAATCCTTATTTCTTTTTGAAATAAAGAATCGAGACTATGACAATGCCTAAGAGACTGGGCCAATTTCACCAACGAAAGATATCTCTTAAATAGTAAATTTTTAACCGACTTCAAAAAGGAAGAGATTCTCAATTTGACTGCATGTTGTTTTTTGTATGTTTGTTACGCGATATCTGCGGCAATTGTAAAACGATTTCAATTTTTTTTTTTTTAATGGATAGTTTATGTCTCAACGGTAGTCCCATATAAATTATGTTAACTTCTTTTCTTGAGTAGTTTTTGAGATAGCTTCAATAATCGGTCAAGTTGAATGGGGTATCGCTTAGTAGGGCATATAGGGTGAAATACTTGGGACATATCTTGACCGCTGACCTCAAAGATGATGATGATATTGAAAGAGAAAGAAGGGCGCTGTCGGTGAGAGCTAATATGATCGCTCGCAGGTTTGCACGTTGTTCTAGAATAGTTAAAAAAACCCTATTTCGTGCATATTGTACATCGTTTTACACGTGCAGCCTGTGGGTAGATTACACTCAAAAATCGTACAGCGCCCTTCGCATTCAATATAATAATGCGTTCCGGGTGTTGATGGGGCTGTTCCGCTTCTGTAGCGCTTCAGGGATGTTTGCTGAAGCTCGTGTCGATTGCTTCTACGCTACGATGCGAAAAAGATGCGCTTCCCTGGTGCGCCGGGTGCGGGCCAGCCCCAACATTATATTGCGGTGTGTCGCGAGCAGACTGGACTGCTTATATGTGAATCGCTGCTGCAAGCTTTCCACATCAGTGTTGAGCTTGTAGCAGGGATTTGCATTAACCAGTATTGCAGTGTTAGGTTAAGTGTGTAGGTTAAGTTTACTAACGTAGTTTGTAAGAAATATTGTTACTAACATTTTTTGAGTCCTTGTTACTTGTTTTTTGAATATAAATAAATAATAAATAATACGTATTTTTGCCACTTGATTTATATTGATGATGTTATAATGACACTGATATTTACATAGCAAGTAGTGTTATACGAATTTGTGTGGGGTAAGTAGGTATAGTGAAAAATAAAAACTATTTTACAAAAAAAAAAAAAAAACAGGCCGACTTCAAAAAATGACACTACGAAGTGAAAAATAACTTTAATTTTGGAAGTCGGTGGCAAACAGCGAAAATGCGAACCCAACGACACCAAGTTCCGAAATTAAAGTTATTTTTCACTTTGTAGTGTATTTTTTGGAAGTCGGTTGTTTTTTTTTTTTTTTTGGTGAAAGGTTTTTATTGTATTGAAAAAATCTTCAATTTTATTCCTAAGATAAAATGTATCTGAGGGACAATTCTCGTAAATTTAAGAACGTTCACGGTCTGATCTCAGTCTCAATCCGTCAAAAATGCCTCTAATATCCCGAAATTGTTGACAAGGCTTTTACATTGAGTGTCGCTGAGATGAGATTGCGATTAGATTTTGAAGGTTTTAAATTACGAGAATTGGCCTTCAGGTGTTGGTGAAATCAGCCCTTCTTAGAAATATTATCCCATAGCTACAAAGGTACCTGCTGAACCGTCTCAGAATCCACCCCGCATAGCCGCTATCTTAACAGGATAAACAGACGGATAAAATTATCAAAACATCATTAATACCTACACGAATTTCGAAGATTAGAATCACGTTTCACCTCGCTATCGTTTTGTTTTATTTTAATTTAAGTAAAACTAGACGAAATTTATTTACTGTAATCATCGGGAACGCTCGTAAGCGACGCGGAGGCGGCGGGGGACCGAACATATTGTGTCTATTTCTAAACGTAAGCTCAGTCTCGTTATATAATAACTATTATATCTAATAGAAGACTGAACGACACACAAAGACCATTATCTTTCCACTTTGTCATAGTTGCTTATGTATTTATTATTTTAAATCATATTATAATTATTAATGTTCTTGTGATATTTATTCTTGAACAAAGTTTTTATTTAATGTATTTATATAATAATATGTATTAATTAAAGAGGCCCGTGGCTAAATAATAACATAGCCGCACAGGTCGATCGATCAGGATAAGCCACGCTTGCCGCGGTTGCCCTGTGTATGGGTGACCATCTTTACATACCAAGACCCCTCCGTGCCTCGGAAAGCACGATATTGATCCCGGTTTGTCATTCGTGAATCTTTGCCAGCCGTTACGGGTCGTCAGAAGCCAGAAAGTCTGATAACCAGTCTTACCAAGGGGTATCGTATTACCCAGTAACGGGGTTGTGGAGGTCAGATAGGCAGTCGCTCCATATAAAATACTGGTATTCAGCTGCATCTGGTTAGACTGGAAGGCGACCCCGACATGGTTGGGAAAAGGCTAGGCAGATGATGATATATGTATTAATTGTGTAATTTTATTAAGGGCTGATTTTTCCAACGCCAGATAATTTTATCCGAGGAATAATTTTGATTTTTTGACAGTTCTTCCGTACAAAATCTGTCAGACGTCAATTTTATTCCATGAATAAAAATTATCTGCCTATTGAAAAATCAGCCCTAAGTAAATTGTTTTTTTATTTTTTGTATTTTACTTTCTCTTCTTACACACGATGTCCACATCTCTTTATCTAGTTTCCTATCGCAGATATGCTAGAAGATATTTCTTTAGAACTAAGCATCATTCTGTTTTTCTTGTCTGTTTATATATGTCTACATAAATAAATAATTCTGCATTGCATCCTTGAGCCCTTTAAAGTGCTACGAAAATCGAGCATATGCTACGCCGAACGTAGCCAGTGCTACGCCACTACGCCAAACGTAGCAAGTGCTACACTAAACGTATCAGCTACGTTTTTTTTCTGTTGGTATTTTCACTCACAACAAGCCCATTTTCGCAGGAGTGCAACGTGCCGCCTGGTCACGCTCCGCCGGTCCAGCCGCACCCGATCACCCTGGGCCCGCCGGCAGCACATCATCAGATACTAAACGCGCCCTCCGTGCTCCCACCGCACGCCAAGGAGTACTACTTTCTGGACATCGAGCTGCGTTATGGATTGTTGCAGGTAAAGAAATCATTGTTGTCTAGTCGGCCTCGTAATGTTTCACTTGCATATCATAAAACGTCAAGGTTTATAATATAAACTCTATAGACCTCGTCATTTTATTGGTGAAGTTTCAATTTACTGGGAATTGTGTCAAAAGTGCAAAAGCAATTATGAGGTCGAGTATACTGTTTAAAATAAGAGGAAACAATTTTCATCTACTTCGCATAACATTTTATTTACACAGCTTGTTCGTCATGAAAACAATTTTTATAAGATTACATTTCCTAAAATTGGCATATCTGCCTGCTGAAATACTAATCCCTGGTTTTGACGTTACCGACGGTAGTAACGATACTAGTACTCGTAATTTCACCAGCCGGAATATAGCAATACTACATAGCAACAAGAATATGTATCAGCATCAGCAGATCAGTATAATAAGAGAGGGTCGTCTTCTTTCATTAGATAGATTACGTTTCTGCCCCGAGGTCCATTCTTATCTCTCAAACACACTGTATCTTAATAATTTCCATTTCATATAAAGTGTTTTAGGGGAAAGAATTAGGCCATTTGTACACCGCATGGTTATTTTACAGTACGGCGTATAGACCGCACCGTAGAAAAAACGTATCCATCAACAAGCTTCCATAGTGATCTATAAAACACTGACGACTGTGCCTACAGACGGTGAAACAACTATAGTTTCTCTCAGCAAGAAAAACATGTGTGTACAAAGGGCCTAATACCTAGACTATTTTCCTACATTTCTGAAACTTTGATATACTGACTTTAACAAGTAAGCCTACTATAAAGCCAAATATTCTTTTGTACGCCACTCAGGGATGTCAGATTTTTATAACTTTCACTGCTTTTATATTCACGCTTATCCTTTTGAAATCAACTACCTCTCTCCGATATAAAGTGCCTTGTTAGACCGACGAATATATTATTTTCCAACCAGGTATCAAGCTTTAAAATACGTTGTCGTTTCACTTTTGCGATAGCAGTGTCAGGTATGCTATACTCGCACGCACACACCCTCGTATATAATAGAAAGAAACAGAGAGTGAGAGAGAGAAAGAAAGTGTGAATTTATTACGTGTTTTTAATACAGAGCAATCTATGTAGTATACGTTTTTAGAAGCTCTCATGAAGTTGTCGCCATCTTGAATTTTCATTTTGACCTCACTACTGGCTTCAGTACCCTCAATTTCTACCAGCTTACTCCTACCGCAAGTCGCACTAAAGAACTTCATTCCAACAAAAGGCAATATGTTGTCGATCCTCTACAAACTTGTAGACCTTCTAATGATATACGCTTTTATAAAATAAATTTTAATGTGCTTCTTTTTAACTTTGTAGCCTTTTCTCAAAGTTAATCGCAGTAACTAACCAAGGTCATGCGGCAGGTGAGTGAGAGATGCTGAGTGCGGGAATCCTAAATCGTTGGATTGGGTCACTAACAATGCTGATTCTTTGGCCAAAAAATAGGCAATTGCCTATTTTTGACGTGACCAAAGGGTCACGCTCGGCAATGTCTCGAAAAATTAAGTGAGCAATCGGACCGCACGTTCACTTTTGATTCCTTTTGTGTTCAGACGTTTCACTTCGACTGAAAGATGACAAGTGAATCATCTGAGACAGGGTGACTGTATTAAGGTAAACGTTGTCTAACAAGGATACTTTAGTTATTTATACATGTCTAGATGAGAAGGCTTAAGATGAAAGATAACATGAAAAGGCTTCTGTTGCAGTAGAATCAAAGGTTAAGATCACTTTATAAAGCTTTTCATTAATATTGGATGTTATTCAACTGAATAGTTTTGTACACAGAAATTACCTTCGTCAAGGTGTACAATAAAGCATATTCTATACTAGCTGTGCCCGCGACTTCGTTCGCGTGGATTTCGGAAAACAATAATGCGTCTCTTTACTGATTATTTTTCTAAAATAAAAGTGTTCTAAGTTACTCATTATTACATCAGCTATCTCCCATCAAAAACGGACCATTTGTTTCGGAGATACGCTCAACGAACAGGAAGACAGCCAAAAATTAAAAATAAATGTTTTAAGTACGTTACATGCTTTCACATGCATTTAGTACATACGAGTACATAAAAATCTGTTATTTTGACTTTAAAAACAGAAACTTCAATTTTATTTATTTGTAGTATGTAGTATAGATATTTCACGATGTCAAGGACAGAGTAAACCTTGCGCCCTTGAAGAATGTTGAGATTATAAAAGCTATTAAACTTTGTGAAAGTGATTTGTGTAAAGTGCATTTAGCGACGACGGAGCTCGGAGGCCATTATTATATTTAAAAAAAACTAAAACCAAGAACTGCGATGGCAGTATCAGTTAATAAATAAACTAAGGGCAACATTTTGTTGATCCTCTTAGAAACTTAATGTTACGCTTTTAAAAATAAATGGGCTTTGTGGCCTTTTCAAGTTGATCGCAGTAACTAAGCACGGTCATTCGGTAGGCGCAAAAGATGCTGGGTGCCGAAATCCTACATCGTTGGATTGGGTCACTTTTGATTAATTTTGTGTTCAAACGTTTTACGTGCACCTTTCACTCGAGTGAAGTATCTGATAATCAAACTTAGAGCGTAAGAAAGAGATTGTGACATTGGTCTGAGTGACTGAGACCATAATGCCGGTCGATTCTGTAAAAATCTCACCGTGAAAACTTGCGTGGAGTGAGCTGTCAGTGTCATCCCATTGATGCTAGGGATTGACCAAGCAAACATTTACAATCATAATCTACTATTATCTAGGCTATTTTATTATGAAATCCCACAAATTAATAATGTTTTGACAACTAAAATACTTGCTTTGAAATTATATAAAATTATCAATAGAATTAGCATAAAAATATTATGAAAATCTGGATTATGATTGGAAATGTATGCTTGTTCAATCCCTGGTAGCAGGTGGGATGACACTGACAGCTCACTCCACGCTCACCTCACCAGGTTTTCACGGTGAGATGGTTACAGAATCGCACTGCAGGTCCTGATCCTTGGCGCCGTGCGAGCCTCACGAGTGTGATAACAGGCATATTCGATGACCTGTATCCGAATGCGTCATGTCGACGTGTGTACACAAACCCCCCAGCTAGGCTGTGTTCAATGTGGATGGATTTAGGGCAGATCCACCCCGAGTACTACTTCACTGTGTAGAAACGACTACTCTACAAAATCCAAATTTTTGTAAAACTGAATGTGCTACAGAGTGTTACAGCGCTTATCACAAGTTGTTATAAGTCTGTTAAAATAATAAAATAAACAATTTTACTAAAAATGGTAAACTATTTTTTTTTTCAAAATATTTAAATAGCATAGAAATTGGCACGAAATAAACCATCCTTTATAATAAAGCACTAGACACGCGCGGGGCGATGGTATTATCAACAATTGAACACAAACTTTATCGTATTGTTACCAAATAATCGGAAATTAAGTACTTATGTTGTTAAATACTTAAATAATGATCCCACGGCTAAAATGTTAATTGTTATTAATTATTTTAATTGTGTATGTTTAAAATACGTTTGTAGAATAAGTGGTTTCAATTAATGTGATAATTTAATCGTCACTCTGTCTGTATATTATCCGATACTGAAAATAGGTGTATAACTACTCACATTTTCGTCGTTAATCTTTAATTGAGCTTTACAGCTGATATCGGAAAGTAGTGTTTTATTTTATTTTATTTTATTTTATTTATTTGGGAAAATAAACGGTTACACATTACAAAATTACACAAAATATGAGCTACAGGGTGATTAAATGTATAACCCACGACATTTTCCACATATTATAAAGAAAAGTTATAAAACTAATGCGATGTGCGCTTACAGTGTGATAGTTAAAATAAAATTACATAGGTAAGTATTAATAATCAAACTTAACACTAAACAGGCATGCAAAATAAAAAAATAAAAAATAAACAAGAAATTATAAATACAGTCTAAGAGTTAGAATATTACGGAGCAATATCCAAAATAGTGTCACGAACAAGGCCTCTAAATTTACTGGTTGGAAGAGCGAAGATGTCAATATTTTGAAATAGATTATTATATTGACCAGTAAGACGACGTAGGGGTGCTCGTAAGCCTGCATTCGTACGACTAGAAGATACTGCAAATAGGGGTCGTGCGCGCACCCCACGGCTTATGGTTGTTCTAGGTACCACGTAGCTAATCCTATTAGTAATATCCATACAATCACAGGCGTTATTGCATAGATCGAATAGAAACATTGTCTCTAAAATAATACATCTGGCCTTAAGGTTATGCAACTTATATTTATCCAGAAGACAACTATAAGATGCATAAGTACGGAAACAACGGAAATGCATGGCTTTCAAAAACTTACTTTGAACTTTTTCAATCGCATCTGAGTATTTATTATAGAAGGGATTCCATACCGCAACAGCGTACTCTAACTGGGACCTGATCAACGATTTGTAAAGATACAGATATGTATATGGGCGGACAAACTCTGTGGCTGATCTCATTACAAAACCGTACATACGGAAGGCATTATTTATAATTTTACCAATATGAATGTCAAGGTGTAATTTGTCATCCAATAGAACTCCAAGATCGCGCACTAGTGTTTCTTTTGTTAAAATCACATTATTTAAAGAGTAAGGATGCGTGATAATATTTTTGTTTTTAGTAAAACTTATACAGCAACATTTAGATATGCTAAGTTGTAGTTTATTGATTGAACAGTATGAAGAGAACCTATCTAGGTCTTCCTGTAAGAGTAGACAATCGTGCAAATTTTTAATAGGCCTAAAAATTTTTAGATCGTCTGCGTATAGTAATAATTTTGAATTCAGAAAGCATGTGTTGATGTCATTAATAAATATAATGAATAATAGAGGTCCTAAAATGGAGCCCTGAGGCACTCCAGAGGAAACACTTAGGGTGCTGGAAATGAAACCGTTTATCACAACCCTCTGAGTTCTATTAGAAACGTAAGAAGAGAACCATCTCAGTAGATCGCCACGTATACCATTGAATGCAATCTTATGCAAGAGAAGCTGATGGTCAACCTTGTCAAAAGCCTTCCGGAAATCAGTATAAATAGTATCAACTTGAATACGAGAATCCATGTTATTGAACAGGTAGTCCACAAAAGTTACCAGGTTGGTTGTAGTTGACCTTCTTTTGACGAATCCATGTTGTTGTTGAATAATAGTATTGTGCAGTAGAGGGTATACCTTATTATGAACTAGTCTCTCGAAAACCTTTGACAAAGCTGACAGTATCGATATAGGACGATAATTCACGACATCATCCTTAGGTCCCGACTTATAAATTGGGGTTATATTTGCAAGTTTCCATGCTTGAGGAAAGCTACCCTGTGAAATAGATAAGTTAAATATAATATGCAGGGGTATACACAGATTAACGGCTGTCTGTTTAAGGAAAGTTACTGGTAGACCATCCGATCCTGGCCCTTTAGAAGGATCTAATGCATTGAGCGCACTAAGTACTTCATCAGTGGTAAACTGAATCTCATTTAACAGAGTGCAGCTTTCAGAGCAGTCGTCATACGTGGATGGAATATTAGTATGAGTGGATGGTTCATAAACCGAATTAAAAAAGTCTGAAAAAAGATTACAAATATTTTCTGGGTCGCTAGTTGACTGATTGTTATACCTCATAGTGGATGGAATGCCAGCAGATTTTTTTCTATTAGAAATGAACGTCCAAAAATGCTTAACATTGTTCCGAATACCATCTTCAACAGAATTAATATATTTATTATAACAGTTGCTGCATTCATCTTGGAATCTAGACCGGTAAAGTGCGAACTGCTCGTAATCTGAAACATTGTGATACATTTTCCATCTTACCCAGGCCTTGGCCTTATTTTTATAAATGTGTATGAGAGGTCTTGAGAACCACACCGGAAACTTAGAAGATCTGCAAGTGGTCATTGGTACATGTTTCTTAATAATACCAAAAATAATATTATAGAAAGTGTCTAGAGATTGGTCAATGGATTGGTAATTTAAGGCGTCTTTCCAGTTTATTTCTTTTAAGTCGTCATTAATTTTGTCATAACTTGCCTTAAAGTAATTATATTTTTTTATCGTCTTGCGTACCATTGAACCATGTGGTAAACGTAGTGAAACGAGAACACAAAATGGAGGATGGTGGTGGTCAAGCTGTAATAAATAATCTGTGGGGGTTGTAATTGTGCAATCATCGTTACTTATGACCAAGTCTAATATTCTTCCGTTCAGATTTTTCATAGTATTAAACTGATAAGCATTTAGAAAGGACATAAACACACTCAAGTGACCACATGTGGGAGAATTACCTCTACAGACCTGTGCAGAAATTGAAGTACTGTCTGTGCTAGCAACCCAGTCGACATCCGGTAAATTATAGTCTCCTAAAAAGTAAAATTTTTCAATGTGAGTGTCCTCAAGAAGTGTCCGCAATAAGTCAAAATATTCAACATATATACACTCAGGTGTTTTTGGTGGTATATACACAGCCGCTATTATTTGAAACTTGCCTTTTGCTGAGCTCGGCAACTTTACAAGGATCTGTTCAATGTTTGTGTTCATAGATGAACGCGGAATCACCGCAACCGAACGCAGTCCCTTCAGTATCGCCACGAGAACACCACCTCCACCTTTCTTATTAGTGGCCGTACGATCACGGTCGCATCGATATACCTCATACCGTTCATCAATGAACTCTTTGTTAAATATCTCGGGCGTTAACCAGGTCTCAGTCAGAATTATGATGTCGTAACAATTGGCTAAGATGTTCATATAAAGAATGTGTAATTTAGTGCGGATCCCCCTACAATTTTGGTAATATACAACTAAATTATCGGTCATTGTAAAATATAATACTACAGGAAATAGTCATATATGCATTTCTCGTTATTAACGCTACAGTAACCAAAAGTCCAACAAGAGACAAACAGGACACGATAAAGTAGATCAGATAAGACAACCATAACAAGCAACATACCAGCCTGTACATACAATTATATACTAAAACAATAAATACGCATATTGCATTTACATGTTCGCCTAACAAAAAACTCATAGCAATCACATGCACAAAATTGTTCACATAGACAATAATCACACAGGCAAAGTAGTGTTTCACGACAGTGAATTCTGCCTTATAAAGGGAACAGTATGTATCGACGCATGAATAGAGGGAAGTAATAACAAAGTAACATGCAAATCTTAAAAGCTGTACAGATCCAATACCGTTAAACAAGCTATTGAATGTCGCGAGCAGCACCATGGTTGTCAATCGGCGCTGCAAAGCCAGGCTTGATTTTAGCGATATCATGCGTTTTGTAGGCCTCATTGCTATACCACCTTCATTGCTAAGGTTGACAGAACGACAAGGTTTTTTATTTTACTACTAGCTGTCTCGGGGAACTTTCTACCGCCTCAGAATCACAAATGTTGTGTCAACTTATTCACCAAAAAAGCCGTTCCACAAAAAATGTATGAGAAAATGAATTATCTTCGTTATTATTTTTTCGTAAATTTTTCCTATGTTTTAACAGTTATTCCGCTATTCGGGGCGGAGACAAATCCAACAAATCAAAGATCATAAAAATCGGTCCAGCCGTTCTTGAGTTATAAATAGTGTAACTAACCCGACTTTATTTTATTTACATAGAAGATGTGATGGTTAGATAGTTCCAGTCTTAGAGAAGTTATAATTTACTGGGAATCGTTGTTAAAGGTTTAAAGCAATTACGAGATCCACTTTAAAATAAAGAGGAAGCAAATAGATTAATAGAATTCTTGGTATATAGTAGTATTGAAGCCACTAATGAACATCTAAACCGCTCCCACCCGCGCGTTATTTTAACCGCATTCCACGAAGACACAACACGTTTTTAATGCGTGACATATAAACATTATAATATAATGTTTTGCAAATAAACGCTCGTTTTGTTCTTCCTTTGTGTGAGTGCTTGGCCAGACTGGCAGCGTGGGCGCGGGGCTGGCGCGGCGTACTCAAACATAAGAACTTCATTTGAGTGTCCATAGTGGGCACGCGGGCGAGGTGAGCGGCGAGGGCTGCTCGGCGCGGGGAGCGCGCGAGCAACTCACGCCATAGCTCGTTCATAAAGTGGCCGCAGTAAGTGCGCGGGCGTCACCCATCCACAGACCAACCGCGGCAAGCGTAGCTTAACCTGATCGATCGACCTGTGCGGCTGTTATTATTTAGCCATTGGCCCCTCCATTTGCCTCCATTTGTAATAATAATCATGGTCATGTTATTTGAATAGAAACATAAATGGAAAATGTGTACTAAAAGTACACTTCTGCCTAACCCTTCGGGGAATACAAGCGTCATGTTATGTCATTGTATGTTTTGTTATTTTTAAAAACCGGTTTGCGGTCAGTCTCTATAGGGATTGAATTTCCATTTTGATTCTTTTTTTTTTGTTTGTTACATTTAGTTTAGTTTGTTTCTGTATTTTATATTGCTTCCTGTGATTTCTGTAGTGTATACGAACGTTGGTGAATCTAAATAAATAAATTCGAAGTCTGATCACCATGTAAGAGATGTTCAATGTGAAAATAAATCTGAAAACGTTCGAATCGAATCAACTACCTGCATTCCGTGACGAGATAGAATGTTTTCAAATCTGGGTCTAACGCACAGTTGAGCCAGTTGTCAGGCTCAAAAATAATATATTATGGTAAAGTAACTAGAATTGATGGATTTTGGCCGAACTCTACTGTCACTCTGTAGCACGAAAGAAGTGAAGTATTAGAGATACGAGTACATGCTACTGAATAACGCTACTCGCACGCGACTGAATGGAAGCAAATTTTTTCCTTATTTCAGAAGTATTTTGAAAGAAAGAATTTCATTATATGATGGCTTTATGAGTACGGGAAGACCAAAGAATCGATGTATGGACTGTGTGAATGATGATGTGGTTAGAAAGGGGGTGACTACCGAGATGACGATTAATAGAGAAGTATGGAAGAAAATGACATTGACAAATGAATTGGGCTATAATGGGCAGGAGAATGATGATAGGTATGTTCCTCTATCTTTAATTATCATTGGTACAAAATAAAAACCATTGTAATTTTTCGAACAAACAACTCTGCATAGCCGAGGACGTGGGCTGACAGTTTTTTGGGCGCTCTCCTAATTAATTGACAGTGATGTATGATGATGCATTTTTGATGCCCTGTTAGCTATTCCTTTTGTTAACGATACCTGCAGCGTGTACCTACATAACTATTTACATATTTACATAATTTTTGACGTTCAAAAGTGCCTTTTATTTGCCTATTTGAAATAAATGCTTTGACGTTGACGTTATTACTTACTTTTTTTAATCGTGTTAGTTTGTGTATTATAGCAGTGTTCATAATCTCAAAAAAATTACAGTCCATTACCACTTAATCAGCTATCTATTTTAATTAAATGTATTCTAAGTTGATTTTTGAGTGACCATTTGGAACAAAAATGTCCTAATAAATTTTTGGTTACAATGCAATTTGCAATTTGAACTTTAAGTATGACATTCAGTTTTTTGTTCCATAACTTGAACATTATCTCAAATTCTTAATTCAATCGTCTCTAATGAGACTTTACTGAATTTAGAATTTGAAGAATTTGAGAATCATCAAAGTATTGATTTATTTCACCAATATAATTATTACATAATCAGCCTATAATGTTCCCACTGTTGGGACACAGGCCTTCTCTCGGCGAGAGGAAGTGGGCTGTAATCCACCATGCGGGCCCAGTGCGGGTTGGGAGATGTCACATGTCTTCAATTTTTTGTTTCTAGGACATGCCGGTTTCCTCACGATGTTTTCCTTCACCGTTTTGAGATCAGTGGTGATGAAATAATTTTTACAAAGTAAAGCGCCTGTCTGGGTTCGAACCTACGACCTACACCTCGTAAGTCGCGGCCGTTACTACTTGGTCATCTCTGTTCTATATAATATAATATAATTATTGGTGAAATAAATCAATACTTTGATGTAAAAGACATATTGGGACCGAAATACAGAATTTAGTGGCTAAAATTCATGGCAACTAAAGTAGTTATGGTGGCTTCGTTCGAACAAAACACAGAATTTATAATGTAGCGTTTAACTCGGAAGCTATCGATTTGGCATTAAGGTTGCATTTTGTAAGTTTCACAATACTGTATCAACTTATCGAGTTGCTATACCTAGCTCAATATTGAAACTTATTATTCATTTGTTCTTGCAAGAGTGAAAATATACATTTTCGCCACACTTTTATCGACACACTCCCTTAATAATAAACGTTGTACAGCGTCTGTATAGTTACACAACGCTTTGTCTTCTTTCGAAATATCAAATTACTGACGACTGAAATAGAGAAATCGGTGTGTAACTATTCATCTGATAAATACGTTCATTAGTAAGGAGGTTAGTAAGTACTGTAGAGGCTATTAAGCTATGAAGCTTCACCTCTTTTCGGGACAGGCTGGTTATAATTGAGGGCGTGTTCCATTCGAACGTTCAAGCGTGTGTCCAATATTCTGTTAGTGTTTTTTTTTGTATTTGAAGCAGAGCTAGTTTCATCGTTGTACAGTAAGTTTCTCTTAAAATAAATGCTGGTCAAAGCTTAACGCTTTTTAATAATATGTCCTAAGCACACATATGGGTTACGCACCCTATAGTACACACAGCGACACATCAAGCTTTTTATACAATTTACATTTTAGCTATGCAGTTTTAGCTTTCCTCGCATTGTATAGGTTTTTCGTACAGTGAGAATTCAGCTTATACTGGTTATGTACCTAAAGCTTGATGTGTAGCCGTGCGTACCTAATGTTCGTTCTCTATGTATTATTAAGTTGCTACATAGTTTACGTAATTTCAAACAGGGATAATTAACTAGGTATAGATAAAATTTATTTTTTCGAATATAAAGGAGAATGGGCACCGTGCTATGGGTTTCTGCCTTTCTGGAGAAATCGAAGGAACTCTTCAAATAATACAGGCACACCTATAACGATTTGGGTATCTTTTATAATAACTCGTGCATTTGGAAAGCACCATTTGGTGAAGTGGAACTGATGAACAAGACCACAGATGGCCACGGGAACTACTCAATAATAAGTATTTCACGGGTTGCGATACAATTACTTTAATATGGTTGCTGAGTAATTTATGGTCGTCACAATGCGAATGGTGAAATGGAGCTAATGGTGAAATACCAGGAGAACTCCCCAACAATTACCATCCCTGCATTGGGAAAAGCAATAGGTATTTTGTAAAAGGCGATGAGCAAGTTCACATTAGGCTATTGTAACTAAGATAAATTATAAGCATACCTACCCACTAAATTGCGAGAAGTAATAATTTTTTAACAAAAAAAAAAAACGACTTGCAAATAAACACTACAGAGTAGGTATAGAGTGAAAAATTACTTTAATTTCAGAAGTCAGTGCCAAAAACTAAAATACAGATCCAAAGATACCAACTTCCGCAGTTAAAGTTATTATTCACAATGGTTTTTTTTTGGAACGCCTTTTTTTTTCCCACTATTTTCTTTTGTAGGTAGGAACTTCATGGTGGCAGTAGGAATCGCAAGTTTTAGTTGGTACGAGTCCTCGATTCCCCCAGAGAAAGGAAAATTGATCCTACTATCCTACTAGTATTATACGTCATTTGAAAGCCTGTGAGCTTGTGAATTTGCATGATTGTTGATCAAACGGCTGACCCATACGGGCAGACCATGACCTGGATTAGGGATTTAAAACGGGTGTGGACAATAGCTAGTACTTGATACATAGCTTGTTGTTTTGTCTGACCTTCAGTAACAGCTCTAATAACAGGACAGTGTTTGAGTTTTTTTTTTTTTGCAGTAGCAGCCCAGAATTAGTTTACAGTCTACACTAATAATATTATAAAAAGATTTGTTTGTTTGAATTGAATAGGCTCCGAAACTACTAGACCGATTTGGAAAACTCTTTTTGTGTTGGATAGTCCATTTATCGAGGAAGGCTATAGGCTATATAACATCACGCTACGACTAACAGGAGCGGAGCATTAATGAAAAATGTTGCAAAAACAGGAAAATTTATTCCTTTTGAAAGCTTCCGTTGTGTGCGCCGCGTAAACGGTTAAAGGGACGCAAAAATCATGTATGACGGAATGGTTCCCCCTTAAAAATTCTAAAAAAATGTCCGCGACTGCATATGTCTATCTTTTAAACTTGACTCACTATAACCTTTTTTATGGTAATCTGTTCTAAAATAATGCATTATTTGCGAAGGTATTTTTATAAACATGATATTAATACTTATCCAAATAAATACGTCATTCATCATAAGTATTTAATTTTGAACTGAATTGCCCTTGACATCATTTGATTTCAATGAATATCTTAGGAGATATCATAGTATTAAAATAAATCCGCACGGCTGCCGGTAGCTCTGCGAGGTTTACTATAGCTAGCTATACCAATTATTTGCATACAATTCATATCATGCAACTCATTTATTTGACAGATTTGTATGGAGATTCGCAAAATGGTCCACACTCGTTAAGTAAATAATTTAATGTCTTTGATTCACACAATGTGTGGATTACTATAAAAAATACCTAAATTGCTATAGGTGTGCCTATAATATTTGAAGAGTTCCTTCGATTTCTCCAGGATCCCATCATCACATCCTGACCCTTTGACAATAGAACCATTTGGAACGTACAACAAAAAAATAATTTTTCAAATCTTTCTAGTCGTCTTCGAGTAATCGGGGAACATAACATATAAAAAAATATTCCGACGAACTGAGAACTTCCTTCTTTTTTTTAAATTGGTTAAAAACACGCTAATAGGTAAGTTACATTTCGCAGGTCGTAAGAACAGTGGTGGGCAGACTTAAAAACACCTTCATAAAGGTCACAGAATTATGAGTGTTACATAATGAATTGATCATAGAATCAAATATATAACACTTTTGTATGTGTTAACCCAAAACACAAAAGTGTAACCGTCATATATCTGTAACAGATATGGAAGTGTTAACAGTGTTACTAAGTGTAACCGGTAAACGCGGCGTAGCAAAAATAGGCGTAATCCCGAGTGGATCGAGGCTATTTTGCCATCGCCGCGTCTGTCTGTCCGCCGCGCATTTTTTTTGTCAATCAATTAACTCAGCCTATCGCAGTCCACTGCTGGACATAGGCCTCTCCCAGACTGCGCCACAGCACCCTGTCCTCCGCCTTCCGCATCCAGTCTACCCCAGCCACCTTCTTTAGGTCGTCCGTCCATCTAGCTGGGGGGCGTCCCACATTACGCTTACGCATTACGCGATTTTTTGTGGTACCGGGCTATTATACCTACAAATGCTTATTTCTGTTACACATATTAACACATATAGAAGGTTACACTTTGATTCTGTTACATTATTGTATCTGTTATATATAGAAGTGTTTTTCTTATAAACAGTTTAAAAAACAGTGTTAATAAACACTTATAACGATTACAGTTTGAGTCCTTGGCGGTGGGCCAGTGGCAACGGCCCGACTTACGAATTATAGGTCGTGGGTTCGAACCCATACGGGCGTTATTTTATGAAAATAATTATTTTCAACACACTTGCTCGTAAAATGGCTCTTAATGCACCGCTTTTAGGACCATAATGCAGTGTATTACAAACGCGTGCTTTTTCTTTACGTTACGGAACTTGTGCTTTATTTCCACAGATAACTATTTAATTTACTAATCGGAGGTCGGAGAAGTGCGTTTTTTTTTTAATCTCTTCAAAGAGACTTCATGCCAAAAGGAATCCGCGAGCCATATTTCACTTTTTTTTTTAATAGTCTGAATTGTCTTTGGTCCCAAAATGAACTAAAATGCGCAGTTGTAGCCCGCGAAATTCAATTTTTCTAACGTTTTTTGCAATTTTCAGGTCAGTGTCAGGTTGTATCTTGATCAAAATATGATTCGCGACTATAACAGGTATGTATTTACAGAATTATAATCATTAGAATCATTAATACATCTTTCTAAGTTAGATTTGTTCCATAAGAACAAATCTCTTATGGATAAGTTCTTAGGGAACAAATCTAACTTAAATAGGTATACAACCTGATACTGACCTGCGAATTGCAAAAAACTTAAGAAAATTTAAATTTCGCGGTCTACCACTGCGCATTCACCTTAGGATGCATCCAGACAGAGCGAAGCATGCGCCGCAAATGATTTTTTTTATATGTACGGTTGCCTCAGGCTGAGGCATCTAACATACAAAAAAAAGCACTTGCGGCGCATGCCTCGCTCTGTGTGGATGCACCTTATAATAATTGTCCGTGGTCCCTCGCGGAACCAAACGGAAAAGACTACTGGCGTTCTATTATTGCGGATTCTCACTGAATTAATGTATATTTCTGTATGCCAATAGTACTTTCTAAGTCCATACTGACTAAACTATAATTTGACATACAACACTATGATCAGTCTAAACATTATTTTGTGTTTACTATATTTTTTCTATAGGCTGTTTATCGGTTTTGTCTGTGCCTTTAAATAAATAAACGCGCGCCATTACTTACTCTATGGGTAAACCTGCGCGCGCACGCTAGCGCGGCGCGCGAAAAAACAAACCCAGCCCGCCATTATCCATACAAGTTAATATTTAACAATACAAGCATGTTTTTTTCCTCGCAAGTGTGTTGAAAAACGTCGTATGAAACGCGTGTGCATTGATCATAGCACACATGTATCATAATGTACTATTACCACATCTCTCAAACCGGTGAAGGAAAACACCGTGAGGAAACTGGCATGTCCTAGAACCAAAAATTCGAAGACATGTGACATCTACCAACCCGCACTGGGCCCGAATGGTGGATTATGGCATACTCTCTCTCACATAGAGGAGGCCTGTGTCCCAGCATTGGGAACATTATAGGCTGATTATGCTACATGTCGCACATATACATTCCTTTCAGAATGGTACCTATTCAAATTATTCCGGTACATACTTTCCTCGTTCCTAATAAAAAGCGCAACGCACTTTATATTACCTTTTGTTATTTTATCTAGAAATGGAACAACAAAGGAAATAATTTGCCACAGTGAAACAATAAAAGATATGTTTTTCTCTCGTCATCGTCCACCACCACATTTATCCTCCACAGCGCAGCGGAGTCATATGCGAATCCCCACCTGAGCAGGTTTTCCTTGCTTCGTACCTCATGCATGTAAGTGCGACCAACTTCGATGTTGGTACGGTTGGTCCCAGGTCTAACCTAACCCATTTGATCGGGGTAGTTCCAACCTAACTAGACCCGTTTGGTAGGGGTACCCTACTACTAAGTGCTTTAAACGAAATTTTCAAGGAGAGCGCAGAAACAACTTAAACTATGTTTTAATGGTTAATTTTCGTGTTTTTGAGTAACTATTAAAAAACTTAGCACCTAAGTCCCGGACACATGCTAGGTTTGATAAAATTTTAATGGTCAGGTGACTTACCCTTTTTTATTGGTTTTAAGAGAATATGTGGTGTAAAATCTCCGTTATTGTTAAGATTTTAAAGCGGATTTTACAATTTAATGGGACTTACTATGAAAGTAAAGAGTGAAAAAACGTTACTGGGTTTTTCATGGGGCAGCTGAATGGAGAATATAGAAAAAGTATCGATTATAAAAGTGGTATTGCAGTGGTATCGTAGCGGTATGTTGTAATACCTTCGATCAATAACTAATACCATGTGAAAAGGAAATATATTTAAGTGCTAAAAGTCATGAAAGCCAAAAGTTCGGACTTTTTGTATCGATGAAATGCGCAACATTTTATTTGAAACATATTTTAAAGTTTTTATAACGGAAAGTTCTGCAACTGAAACAACGTTTGAGATGAAAACTCGGAATCGTTTGTAGTGTTTTATAAATGCCATTGAACAATTTTTGTCACTTCCCAGTAACAAATTTTTGAACAGCATTTTATTATTTGTTTTATTTATTATATGACCATATCAGTTACATATCGCTTGCCCGCAAGAATACTGTATTAACCCTAAAAACGTACTTTTTCAGGAGAAGCGATTAAAGTTTTTAACTCAAAATATTGTGGTATATCCATAAGATAAAAAGATTATTTTTTATTATTAATATGTATAAGTATGTACCCTATTTTTTTTTATTCAAGGTGAAAGATATTTGCGACCTAATTTAAAAGGTAGAACGTACTTTTTTTAGTCGAACTGTATTATTAAGTCAGTTAGTGCCAAATTTTGACATGATACTGTATTCTTCCGGACAAGCGATATGTCGAGAAAAACCAAAGTCGCAAAGTGTTATTGGGTTTTCTATTAATAATTATCGGTAGCAGCCCGTAATCTGGATTTATGCCAGGTTTATGGCAATAGCGCTGATATTACATGGGACTTAACATAAGTGGCGAAATGTGGGTGTACTATAATAGGTATACCTCTGCCCAACCCTTCGGGAATTACAGGCTTGACGTTATTTATTTATTTAAGGATTACCCGTTGGTAATCCTTAAATAATTAAATGACATCAAGCCTATAATTCCTGTAAGAAAATTGTTATGTATCTCGCTAGATATTAGGTCCTTACATATGAAATTGGCGTTTTTCGTACTGGCCACTTTAATCACGAATTTCTCCTCTTTGGTAAGGAATTCCAAATTCAAATTTGTACAGCTATTTACTCATGTATTTGTGCTTCGATGACCGTCATTCATTTGTTTTTTTTCTTCTGTTTTTTCTGTTTGCGTCACTCATTTTACAAAATGGAAAATTTAAAATATCGCATTATTTACGAGTACGAGTTCCGCCGTGGCACTAGTGCTGCGGAAACGACTCGAAGGGTGAATGATGTGTATGGCGGTCATGTTGCAAAAGAAAACACAGTTCGTTTTTGGTTCCAACGTTTTCGTTCTGGAAATTTCGACCTGCAGAACAAGCCCCGTGGACGGCCTGAGACCCAAGTTGATAATGGAGAATTGAAGGCTATTGTGGAAGCGGACCCATCGCAAACCACGTCCGAGTTAGCTGCAGGCTTCTATGTTAGTGATAAAACTGTTTTAATTCACTTGAAGCAAATTGGGAAGATTAAAAAGCTTGAAAGGTGGGTACCTCACGAATTGACTGAAGCAAACCGGCAAACGCGCGTCGACTGCTGCGTTACATTACTGAACCGGCACAACAATGAAGGTATTTTAAACCGAATCATTACCTGTGATGAAAAATGGATTCTTTGCGATAATCGGAAGCGCTCAGCGCAATGGTTGGATCCTGGCCAGCCAGCCAAATCCTGCCCCAAGCGAAAATTAACCCCAAAAAAGTTACTTGTAAGCGTTTGGTGGACTAGTGCCGGTATTGTTCATTACAGTTTTCTCAAATCTGGCCAGACTATTACAGGTGATGTCTATTGTCAGCAATTACAAACCATGATGGAAAAGCTAGCGGCTAAACAACCAAGACTGGTCAATCGCTCCACGCCACTGCTGCTTCACGACAACGCCAGACCACACACTGCGCAACAGACGGCTACCAAATTAGAAGAGCTTGAATTGGAATGTCTTAGACATCCTCCGTACTCCCCGGACCTTGCTCCAACAGATTACCATTTTTTTCGCAATTTGGATAACTTTTTGCAAGGGAAAAAATTCAACTCCGATGGGGCAGTCCAAATCGCCTTCAAAGATTTTATTGATTCCCGTCCGACTGGTTTTTTTAGTAAAGGGATCAATGAACTACCTATAAGATGGCAAAAGTGCATTGAAAACAATGGTTCATACTTTGATTAATTAAATATATTATATTAAAAAATATTCGACTTTTTGTTCCTTCCATACAAAACGCCAATTTCATATGTAAGGACCTAATATATAACAATTTTCTTTTCCAAAATAAAACTTGTATCATCATCATCATCTGCCTAGCCTTTTCCCAACTATGTTAGGGTCGGCTTACAGTCTAACTGGATGCAGCTGAATACCACTATTTTACATAGAGCGACTGCCTATCTGGCCTCCACAACCCAGTTACTGGGCAATACGATACCCCTTGGTAAGACTGGTTGTCAGACTTTCGGGCTTCTGACTACCCGTAATGACTGTCAAAGATCCGCGAATGACAGCCGGGACCAACAGCTTAAAGTGCTTTCTGAGGCACGGAGGGGTCTCGTAATGTAAAAATGGTCACCCATCCACAGACCAACCGCGGCAAGCGTACCTTAATCTGATCGACACGTGGGGCTGTTATTATCTAGTTATCTGTTATTACCTATCATTATCCTGTAATGCACACTCAATTACACGTAACCACAGCTTACACAATATTGAATTCACATGCTCTGAATACATCATTAAATTATAAATAAGTACATTAAAAATAAACAAAATACCTGCTATTATAAAAGCTTCAAATCAAGAGTTAGCTTCATTTTCAAAGTGATGTCAGAATTAATTAATATTTAAATAATACTTAGTTTAAAATTGAATTATAAATTGAATTAAATAAAAAAATTGAAGTAGTGAGTGTTATGTTATATCGAGAGCAAGGCCAACCAAGATGCCGGTGGTATGGGTTCCAAAGATAGCGACAGTATGCGAGCCTTACCGAGGAGTAGGTACTTCCTTCTCTTGTTCTCCTCCAGAGATTTTCGTCAAGGGTTTCGGCCATCAGGCCATTTCATAAATTTTATTTATCTAGCTGTGCCCCGGTTTCACCCGCCGCGCCGTCTAATTTAAAAGATATCTCTGGAACTAAGTCGGATTTAGAAATTCTCTTTTTCGGCTATGTATGCGTCACCCTTAAGTAGGAGCCGAACAAAAAGAAAAAAATGTCAGAAAGAACGCTAAGCGAAAGCGAAATAAAAAGGCGGGCGATGCGTCGAAATACTCGTATATATAAATAAGATTATGATCATAAATTTTCGTTTTATTGAGGGTGCAGGAATTAATCAGGGAGGGACGAAATATGAAATTCACGCAAACGAAGACGCGGGGGATGTGCTACAGTAGAATAATAGGTGTTGTAAGGTGCCATAGTACCTAATTGTTATACCTACCTAATCGTTGTATATCTTCTTTAGTTCCACCACTCAAAGCAAAGAAGAAGACAGTTGGCAACTCGGAAACTCGCTTATTGTCTAGTTTGTAACTCCTTGAACAAAACTAATCAATTGTAAGTTAAGTAAAATTACGTCTTAGCGCTTACGCAGACGGCATAACAGATGAAGAAGAGAGAGAAGAGAGAGAACTTCATCCGTTGTGCATCTTTTCAATACAAATAAATAAAATTGAAGTGTCTGTTTGTAATGTCCAAATAACAGCTTTTTACTAAATGCATATGAAAGTATACCTATACGATACTTAAAAAAAACTGTCTGTCTGTCTGTTTGTTTCGCCAAATCTCCGAAATGGCTGGATCGATTTTGACAGGACTTTCACTCGCACATAGCTGATGTTATAAGGAGTAACTTAGGCTTCCACATCCACGCGGGCGAGGTCGCGGGAAGAAGCTAGTGTACAGTTTCCTATTTTATTAAGTAAAAAAAACTTGAAGCCTCGCATTTAAAAATGTAATACATGACAGAAGTTCCTACCTCTACAACTACGTTGCTCGGTTGAATTAAATGTTTAGCACTTTAGTGTTATTGGGTACATAATTGTGTGACGACGATGTAATTTATTAGTTAGTATAATTATTTATATGGGCATCGCATTTTTAAGGTTATCTATTGGGTAATTACTGGGTTGGAGAAGTCAGATAGGCAGTCACTCCATGTAAAATACTGGTGTTCAGCTGCATCCGGTAAGACTGGAAGCCAACCCAAACATTGTTGGGAAAAGGCAAGGCAGATTGATTGACACGAATCTATCTAAGCATCGCTTTTTACGTTGTGTGTATGTTGTTTTATTGTGTAACATATTTTTAATATCGTAACCTTTATGAATAAGTAGGTATTTATATTTTAATGAGTTGCCGAAACATTCCATTCTCGTTTTTCAGATTGTTTAATTATAAAGTTTGGCTCATAATTTTCTTCAGAAAACTTGGTCATAACTTGACTACGCAGAGCAAACAAGTTTTTTAAGTCTTCTGTAGGTAGGTACCTACTTAAGTAATTTGTGCAGTTTTAAAGCAGAAGTTTAATTGCGCTGCGATCATTTACGCTTGTCTTTTTTTCTTGCTATGATAGCTTATAGTCGAGTTTGACCTAGTGGATAAACTCTTTGATGACAAATAATAACTTAAAAAAACTGAAAAGGTAAAAACAAGCCCATTTTAAATTAAATAAAAGTTGGAAGCAGGCGGGACCCATTTGAGTTTGAAAATATAAAAATGGTATGGGTCCCGCCTGCTTCCAACTTTTATTTAATTTAAAATGGGCTTGTTTTTATTAGCTTTTCAGTTCTTTTTAACTTAAGTGTTTTACCGCAGTCGGTTTTTTTTTATTTTATTTGGTTATTTTATACTTTTTAGTTATGAGTTGTAAATCCCACTTAAGTGTGATAGTTTTCCTTTAAACTTCGTGGTACTACTGCCGTAAAATTTAAATTTCTAACTACAATCGTTTAGTTGATAGAGGGGGGGGACATTTGATTCTAACGAAAATTGGTACTTTAAAGCTTGATAAGTCACGAACGGTTTACTTAATCAAAAAACGGTCTTCCCAAACCTCTAATATTTTTGAAAGACCTATTCAACGATATCCCACTTGACATAGTTTGTTGACTTTCATTTTTTTCATTTTCATAATATGGCGTCCAATAGTCGCCATATTAAATTTTCATTAACGTCATGTCTTTAGTGACACTCGCCGGACTAAGAGGCATCGATTGACGTGTGAATCATAAAAATCGGCCTAGGCGTTTGGTCTGTATAGTGATTCAAAGGAACATACAAACATACATACATATATACATAGGCTGATAAACACATTACCACTCCTTTGCGTCGCGCAGTCGGGTAAAAAAAAACACGCACACACGCATATAGTAGATATCACACAAAAAATAATTTTAAATAGATCGAGTGCATCGTTAACATCATCGAATGATTAATTAAATTATGGGAGGTTCTAACTGCTGGACATAGGCCTCCCACAGGCTACGCCTCAACGCCCTGTCTTCGGCCTTCCGCATCCAGTCTGTCCCAGACACCTTTCTAAGGTCGTCGGTCCATCTAGCTGGGGAGCGTCCTACACTACGCTTTCCGATACGTAGTCTCCAATTCAGACTCGTCTGCTCCACCGGCCTTCGGTCCTCATGGCCACTTCAGCTTGCTATACTCTGCTACTCTGCAAGCTATGTCGGTAACAAACAAGACAAACAACGAACGATCGCCTCGAAATAAATAATTACCTATTATTGGGAAAGTTAGCCCTTAAAGAAATAAAAACAAATATTTTTTACATGAACAAATGTTTTTATCTTGACTGTACTTACCTTTCAAAAAGAGTAAGAGGATCAGACCTAGTTATAGTGGATAAGACAGAAATAAAAACAGAAGAATAACTAGCAGGGGATCCGACGGGAATAACTCGTTTAAGTATGTTACTATGGCAACGTCATACGGAAAACGAAAATATTTTCTCTGAGTTACAATAAACAGCGGAAGCCTTAAATGTGGTTTTCTTATCAAATACTCTTTTAGGTATAATTGATACCAGGCGAATTTCCCGAAACAACCAATATTCTTATAAGGTTTTCGATTTTCTTACAGAACTGATTTTTAAACGATTTGCCTATTAAATTATAGCGTGTCGATGGCAATCTATATTGGGTTGGCCCAGAAATTGGTTACGAGTTTGGCATTTTCAATAGCGTCCATCTGTAATTATAAACCGGGCACAAATCCAGGCTCCGGGCTGCTACTATGAAATTCCTGATGGGAAAACCCAATAATCGAACCCAGGGCCTCAAACTCAGCAGTAGCGCTTGCGACCACTAGACCAACGGGAACGTGGCAGTCAGTTGTTTTAAATAATTAATTAGAATAAGCTTACATCTTCTAGTTATATTATGTAGGCACGCTAAGCTACTTATATAAAAATTATCTCGTCCTATAGTTGTCTGTATTCTGGTTTGGTTAGGCTGAAAGTGTAACTGTAGGTAAACTGCTAGTCATTTCAGTCTTATATTTCACATTAATACTATTTCAAGTTAAACAAATATCAACTTTATATTAATGAGTATTAAGTTGATTTCAGTGTAACTAGCACTATTGAAAAACTTGTAGATAAAAATGTTTGAAGTTGTAGCGTAAACTGAACTTTATTGTCAAGCTAAAGAAATTGTAAATTTTGTTGAGAGTCACTTCAATAATAGGCGAGTCTTCTCGGGGTCACTATCAAGAACGCGTGCGTACACACAGTCACGCATCGCGTTTATTCTAATAATTTTAATTAATGTTTGTGGAGTATAATTCCAAGAGTAGACTCGCCTATTATTGAAGTGACCTTAATATTTTCAACAGTTATTTTTCCGTAAACGCAAATTTGTTTACATTTTTGGCAAATAAATCGCGTATGCAGATTAGGTACAGCCAGCCTTCAAAGAAAATGTATACATCGACAAGAATTCATTCTACAATTTGTGTTACATACTCGTAATAACCTACCTTATCGACGCTCGAGCTACAATTAAGTACCCGATGTGTACTATGTTTTGTGGCTACTCATTGATACAAACCTTTTGGCTGTCTGTACAAGAGACGTTCATATCGGGTACAGATGTACTATAAGCGGCGGTGACTTACTATTGGTAGGCTGCCTGCTTGTTAGGAAATCAAAAACGGTTTGATAAATACATGCCTTGTTGTTTCCTCACCAGCTCATCGAGGCTCTCCACTTCATGCACTACAACTCGCACATGATGCATCGCAACGTGTGCCCGCAGGTCATCATCGTCACCAAGAGGGGAACCTGGAAGCTGTTCGGGCTCGAGTTTGCTGGTACGTGCCTATATTAATTTCCAAATAATCACAGAACTATATTACATAAATGTCAAATTAAATTAGCTTAAATTAAACTGCATGCTTTAACTAAACATCATTCTCCTGCCCTTATCCCAATTTATTTGCTGTCGGCGCAACATGTCCTTTTCTTCCATACTTCTCTATTAGTCATCTCGGTAGTCACCCCCTTTCTAACCATATCATCATTCACACAGTCCAACCATCGTTTTTTTGGTCTTCCCCTACACTTATAGCCATCGACATTCATACTCAAAACTCTCCTCACGACATTTTCCTCATTTCTCCGTAACACGTGCCCATGCCATGCCAATTTCCACACAACTTTCGATGGGTAAAATAAAAATAGAAGTAAATTTGACAGAAAACAAAGCGATCGGCGACGTAAAATGATGTTGTATTCGAAAATCATCATCCTCTATTGCTAAGATGGTGTGCCGGTTTTTATTATTAACGTCTAACAATTTAAAAAGTAGTAAAAGTAATTTAAGAAGAGACTCAAGTAAGTACATGTATATGTGGTAAGGCGCAACATTTCTGGATACAATTCAGGGACGAAGATACGGGCCCGTTTGTAAGTAGTTGTTTCGTCAAAACAAGTGACAAATTCAATTTTTCGAAAGTGCATAATCACTTCGCGGGTGGGGACAACTTTGAAAACGTGTTGTTGTTATTCATTCTTAGTTCGGGTCTCAAACTAATCTAATGTCCGTAGGTGATACGGAGTAGGGAACGCCCGTAACTTCGGCCGAAACTACGTATTCCGTGTTATGGACTTGACCCCCAGATTCGTAATGCTGCGTTGCTTAAAAACAAAATTGCCAAGCGCGCCGCGGCCTGGCCTTATGGAAACTACTCGGCATCCATCCATCTGACAAGTAAAGGAAGTTTTCTGGTAAATTTGTGGACATACAGAGCTAAACCCGCAACATAAAAGACGTGCCTTAATTTATCGTATCTATAAATAGTCTATAACGGCGACGTCGTTAAAATATGCCCCATGCATAGATAAATATCACCCATCTCTCTACTAGTCCAATGTCCTACTCTAGGATACATATTCGGTACGGCTCATAAATCTTTCCCTACCCTAAGGGCACGTCTTCCCTACCATTACAGTGCCCCACGGTCTACTCCTTGATATGCAATGGTTTCTATAGCACCATGAAACATGAGGTTTCAAGAGCTAGTGCAAATCTTGGAGTTCATTCGATTAATCGAGTCTGGTCAGACCACGCTGGGATCGGTGAATGTAATTCATTCATTCTATAACTTCACCTATTGCTATCGTACATTATGTCTTTAGCCATCAACGACTTGTAGCAGTTCTATCAATAAACTTCGTGTTTGAAACATCTCAAAGTAAACGGATAATTATAGATATGAAGCACTTATAATGTCGCTTAGCGTATTTATCTCAATCAAGGTAGTTTCGGGTGAGCTTTGCGAACTTCACGAGTCGCAATTTTCATAATAGAATATTTAATGGTAAATATTTGACTGCCGTCACTTTGAACAAAGGACCGCAATCTTTAGCACCTAACAACCGATCCGCTTCAGATAAATCTTTGTCATAAGAAAATAAAATTAATAAATAATTCAGAACAAAATAACGCATTCTCTTAATTTCATTTCTGAAAGCAGCGTACCGCCTTGGGCAAACCGCAATAACTGCGAACTCTAGACATTCTTTTTATTGGAAATGGGAATTGAAAAAGAAAAACGACCACTCGTGTCAACCATATACATTATATTTGAATAAATCAACGCGTTTTTAAAGAACGCTTGGAGTGAACGAGTAAGCAACAAAATAGAATGAGGTTTTATGTGTTAGGAATATTTTTATATACCAACACTTTCAAACAAGGATTTGACGGAAAAGTCGACGCAAATAAAAATAACGACTAGTGTCGCAACTCAAAAGACGGAGTTAATATTATCTTTTTTTATGTTAGCCTACACAGTCCCACTAATGGCCAAAGGCCTCCCCCAAATCCATCCAGAACTCTTTACCCGCACCACCTCAAACCAGCCCCCTAGCGGTACTATTAATTATGTGACAAAAACATAAATAGCATACTTCTAAGTACCTAAATATCTCTCTACAAAGCAATAGTATGGAATATTATTTTAGAAACAGTTGATATCTCTTGGGCCAAAGCGTTTTGAGAACAACTCAAGCTACAGGTAAGTAAGTAACAGGATACAAATCAATTGCCAACTAAGACTCAATTTCCACTTGACACCATTATTATTGTGTACAAATAAACAATTTAAACAACGTCAGAAATGACAAATTCCATGAATATTTCAAACTCAATGGAGCTCAGTAAAATTAGAACTTGAAAGATACAGAAACGATTATTTGTATTCGCAGGAATCCTTTGAAAAGAAAATCATTGCGGGGTAGATATGCGATTTTTCTGTGTGGCGTCGGTTAGAAGATTGCTGATAGAGACCTAGTAATGATGCTTGAGCGGTTGAGCCGGTCGACCGCGATGAGCGGGAAACTAGACGACAACCTACACGTAACTTTTATGCTAAAGTAAAATTGAACTGTGCGAGACAATGTGGGTGAAAGGGGGACAGACCACCCCAAGTGCACTTATCATGGCTGATCCTTTCAGCCCCCCTAAATTTCCGTAACCACCTGTTTTATTTCCATTCCTTTAGTGATTTTCGATTCAAGTTCCACGACGGTAATATCGAGTTCCTTAAGCTGAATTACCAATGCGAACCTCGCTGAGAACGGTCGGGATTTATCAAGACTTTGTAAAATGTTATTTTTTATTCCTTTCTTGTCTTTGAAAATAAAAATGTTTTGATTGCTTGAATAGTATTTTAACCAAACCAAATAGAAGCATTTATTACATACCCAAATGTACGGTTCACGTACAATTTATTAAACTGCATACGCAGCAACCTACTTACCTTCTTCATTTAAAATAGCGTTAAACACCTTTTTAAGTTAGTTGACAAATTACTACTGTCGCGAGCACTGCGGATTAGCATCCAATCTTTACTTGTAAATCGGGCTACTTAATAAACTTTCCTGTGTTACTTAAATCCGTGGTTTCCGTCAACTCATCTAAGCTAACTCTAACTACTTCAAGTGAACTATAACTTATTTTACAAGTGTAAGGTGCCTGTTACTTCCTTACACCCAAAAGCTCTCTGAGCTCTGAAAAATCATCAAAAAGCAATGAAAACCATCTAAAATCTCAAATTAAAACTTTGTTCCGATTTTTATGTTTGGAAAAATCAGCTATTCGACACATTTTGATTGCACTTGAGTCCTATGTTTTGTATGCCTGACGAAAAATTTCATCGCTGGGGTCTATGTACTGAATCCATGGTATGAGTTTTCTTTACGATGGGTATTCTGTTATTTACCTTAATTTAAAGTGCTATGGAAACATTTGAAGGCCCATTGTCACATGCCACAAGGGAAATTAAACATTATAAACATCGGCCACCCCTTGATAAATTAAGCCATGGTCGATGAAACCATTTAACTTACGAAATTAAAGTAGCCTTTACTACAATATATGTAACTACTATTAAGCTCTTTGATTGACCCACCGACTGGAGGGAAAGGGCTACAGACACAGAATGAACAAAAATGTATCATTGCGTTCACTCGTTTTGTGGATATTTTTGGGGGAGGCCTATAACCAGCAGTGGATGTATTCTAGTTGCAATAAAAAAACATAAACGGACAAAAAGGGTTAGGTTTTATTAGAAGGTTCTGTACACTAAACCAGGCCAGGGTCCCGGAAAAAGCCATGAAAGCAGTTTACGGAAAACTGAAATAGGAATAATACTCTGCCAGGATATAATGCATATCGCACAACAGTTCAGGAAAATAAACACAGAGCTTTAATTTGCTTTGTTAAAACTAATTACTTAGGGGAGCCCAGAGGGTTTATGAGCAAACATGTACAGGGCAAAAAGTTGATAGTCGAGTAGGTGTGGCATGAGGAGAGAACACCAAAAATATATTTAAAAAGTTTCTTTTAGGAGCCCCGTGGTCAGGAGTCCACTTTCAGATTCCAAAAAAGGGCCAAAAATAAAGTGATCTTCAGAGGCGTTGATTTTGGCATGATCGGGTGTGGCCTAACTCATAATGACTTAAAAAGGCAAATCTGATGAAGAAATTGTGGGCTTTCCCTAAATCTGACGGCTTTGAAAACTCAGATTTGGACCACCTAACGACTTGTTTACGCCGTAATACTTTTCCATTCGAGGTTTTATTGTAACTACGAACCTCTGTCGATATCCTTACTGATATCACCTCCAATTCTCAGTGATAGTTCGTTATGAGAGTTTTGTTAAATAAGTCCCAACACTTCTACTTAGGCCGCCAGCTGCACACCACAAACATCACACATACACACGTACCATACCATACCTGAAAGCACCTCCCTTGTCTCCACTCTGGAATTCGTACTCCGAGCCTCATACAGACTATCTAGTTTGGGGCTCACTAGTTAATAATATATTGTAACCTAGCTCTAGGTAATATTTTAAGCTACTCATGTCGTCTTAACTTGCTGTTAACCATCAATGAACCTGCTAGACAATAAATATTTTATATTTCTATTAATAGCTTTTTTCCTCAAAATATCATGAAATTTCTTGCGTTCTACGGGAGCCCTAGGGCCGTGGAGAGCGGCACGTGTGTGTCATAAGCCGCACGAAGGACGCATAAGCCGGAAAACATATTTAAACTATAACTGCTGTAAGCCGATTTGGAAATTCTCCATTACAAATTCGCAATTGTGTCTCGGTTTGCATAGTTAAACACATAATTATGTGTTTTAGTGTGCAAACCGAGACACAAATGTCACCTATAAAATTAATTATGCAAGATAATGACACTTCGTACTACAGCTCGAGTTGAGTGAATGAGTTGAGTGCAGTTAATGAGTTCGTACGTGGAAGCTCTACAACAATACCGATTTCTACTGTCATGGATCCCGGTGAAACTACAGGCACATTGAACGATAATTCTGCGTTGTCTCTGGAATACAATTCTTCTGGTATTCCAAATGTCTGTTAGCGTTCTCGGTAACCACTTCACACCATCAGGTGGGCGATAGGGTTGTTTGCATTGAACCACATTCATCATTCTCCTGCCCATAACCCAATTTATTTCGGGTCAGCGCAACATGACTTTAATCTTCCATATTTCTCTATTACTCGTCATCTCGGTAGTCACCCCCTTTCTATCCATATCATCATTCACACATTCCATCTATCGTTTCTTTGGTCTTCCCCTACTCTTATAGCCATCGACATCCATACCCAAAACTCTCCTTACGACATTTTCCTCATTCTTCCGTAACATATGCCCTTACCATGACAACCGATTTTTTTTTTTTTTATAGGTAAAGATTATTTATTTGGATCGCCAACAGAGGCTCCACAGTCACATTCATAGCAACGTGAAGAGGGACAAATAAAAGTGTGCGCCTCCAATTATAGGCGACCACATCTTTCACTTAACATCTAGGTATAAGTTGGTATTTCCACACAACTGTTCAGTTACCGGTGCCACTTTCAAACTTCCTCTTATGTAGGTACTCATTTCTTATTCTATCCATTCGTGTAACACCACACATCCCTCTTAGCATTCTCATCTCAGCTGCATGCAATTGCCTTCCGTTGATCCGTTTTGTGGCCCAACATTCCGATCCATACAAGACAGCAGGTCTAATCATGGTTTTATATATCATCCCCTTAAGTTTAAGGCCCGGTACTACCTCAGATTGCGAAAATTGCCTTAGCATTAACGGCTGTAGTTCCAACAGTTCTGCAGTTTTCACTTTGAAATTAATATACGATAAAGATGAGGACTACTGCGAGGTGTCATCGGTTGCGAAAACACGATTGCATACAATTTTCTCGATACAAAGAAGTCTCAAAGTTACCTCTAAACCGCAAAATAAAAGGAGAATATTCAATGAAAATTTTCAAATTAGGCCATGAAAATTTGCAAGCTAATCTAACTATGCATAAAGCAGGTGTCACAGGTTCGTTTTTATTTTTTTAATCGTTAAATTTAACGTAAAAAGATGAGATCCGAAATATCCAGCTTTATAACCACTCATACCTTGAACCGCTCTGCCGCCCGGCCCCCGACAGGACCCCGATTCAGTATTTGTCAGTACCGCTTCGGCTATCAGACGGGGAACCCGTGTCACTTTGCTTGCGCTCAAAAGACCCGATTGACAACGTTTTATGTTCTGAAGAAATTATGTAATAAAGTAAAATGAAATATAGATGTAAAATATAAGGCCTCGTATTTTTATTTTTTCCAAATTTTGTAGTTTTCATTCATAAAATAATTTTTGAAATGGTTTAAAATCGTAATCTCATGTCAATGTCAAAACATTGTCAGAAATTTAGGGAGGTAAACGTACCTATTTTAGACAGTTCCCAATGTGTAATGGTGTTTTCAATATATTCAGCAAAACTATTTTTATAAATAATTTTATCTATTTATGATACAGGGTGTAAAAGGACTTATAGCCGTCGTACATCAAACTAAGTGTGAAAATTTGCTGTATGCGCACTACCACAAACAGCAAATTTTGCACCCGCATGTATCTAACTGGACAGGGGTCCTGTAGGTATTTAAGGTTGTGTTATAATATCAAAACTTGTTTTCGTAAAAAATATCGTTTATGCTCACTAGTTCCTTCGCGTAGTTCCTTTGAAGGAACTACTGAGAATTTTTGGATCAGTAGTTCCTTTGCAAAAGCTGAAGGAACTACTGAGACTAGATATTTCCTTTAGCAGTTCCTTTGAAGGAACTACTGAGAACTTTTTGATCAGTAGTCCCTTTGCAAAAGCTGAAGGAACTACTGAGACTAGATAGTTCCTTTAGCAGTGCCTTTGAAGGAACTACTGAGAACTTTTTGATCAGTAGTTCCTTTGCAAAAGCTGAAGGAACTACTGAGACTAGATAGTTCCTTTGAAGGAAATAAACACATATACCTAATGCTGCCCGCTGCTGCCGCATGCAGGACCGTAGGTTCGGTAGGAAAAGAAAGGGAAGCGCGATGACACAACGGTGGTAATTTATTGCAAATATGAAGCTATTATCTATTTACAAAAACTATTTAATAAAAAATAATCCATCACTGAATGCAGTTTGGCATCAGAAATTTAATGGTATATTTATAATTATAATTAAAAATAAAATAATTTTATAAACCATTAAAGTAAAAATACTTGCATACGAAATTGTTCCATAGACTCTTACCACACCTCGGACACTTCATACAACGCTCGCAAAATAATTACCTATTACTACTACATAAACAAATGACGTTTTTATACGTGCAAATGTGTGCGTGAAATCTAGTAGCGTAAAAAAATTGGCGCGGAAAGCAATTTGTGTCGGGGAACCGAACGACGACGGCGGTGGCGCTGCCCGAACGTGTGCATTATTATGAAGTGACCATGTAGTTCAATTGTTTATTTATATAGTCGGGTTCGTAATGAAATAAAAACACTAAAATAGTTTAGTTTAAATGACTTATCTGTAAATAATCGGTTATTAAATCGCATGTTATTAAAAATGCGAAATCTTACAAACAGTTTATATAAATACGAATTCGGAAAAGCATCACAATATCCAACCATCGTGATTAAAACTAAAATAAAACTTTTAAATCGCATAATTGTGTGTTCGTATCAGCAATACAGCGCTGCGGTTCGCGAGCGCCCTTGCTAAAGAGTCGGCGACGAATACCTCGAAGTGCGGGGTGAGGTGCGGTATCTGATATGAGGTCGAGGAAGGGAGTGTCCTTTCTGTACGTAGTACTATTAAGTATTCTGTGCTCTTACTGATAAGGAGCATGATTGCATTTGCGAAAACAAACGCGGTTGTTGAACTATTTGAGTACCTACGTACTTGTGTGCGTACTTGGAAGCAAATGCCTGGTGTAAAAACCCGGTCGCATAAATACGTACCTTCCCTACTCGCCCGATCACACGTTTCCGTAACGCGTTCGCCAGTTTACTCCCCAAGTTAAGCGCGCCTAAAGAAGTTTCACTTGAAAAAATTTTTGACAAATAAAACCGACTCCCAAAAATACTACAAAGTGAAAAATAACATTAATTTCGGATGTCGGTGTCTTTGGATTTGTATATTACTTTTTTGCCACCGACTTCCGAAATTAAAGTTATTTTTAGTTAAAAATCTTGTCCATAAAACATGGAATAGAAAGTGAAACAACTGCCATGGAACAACCAGCATCAAATTTAATATTAAAAAAATAGAGCCTTGTGGTCTTTTTATTGATAAAGAGTTACCTTTTCTAGGTGCAACTCCGGACGGAGTTGTGCAGGGAGAAGACACAATAGTAGAAATACAGTGTCCAATTTCTGCATTCAGGACTTCGTTGGACGATGCAATAGATTAAAAAAAAGAAGGTTTTGGAGGAAAACGAAAGATGGACTTTCCATAAATTTGAAACATCCTTGGTACATTCAGGTGCAGGGACAACTACACATAACTGGTAGAAAAACATGTATTTTTGCCGTATGGTCGGGATGTAAAAATCATATCAAAACTGAAATTATACAGAAAGACGATCATTATTGGGCAAAATTCATGAGACCTACTTAAATTAACAAATTTTTACTCATCCATCATATATGTTGCCAGAGTTATGTGATCCCAGACATACACCTAATGTGGAAATTAGGGATTTAAGGGAATTCACATAAATGTTCTTGCTTTCGTCATTCTCCTCCTCTTGATTCCTTTTTTTTTAATTTAAATGTTTTCATTAATAACAACTTATTTTAAAATTCGTTCTATTCTAAACCTCCGTTAAAGCCAAAATGTATGAAACTTTATAATGGACATCAGTCATTTCGATGACGTATTATTATGCGTTATAACCATTGCGTGCTTTTGACAGTGCTGGGTTGCCAGCTGTTTTAGAACCCAATGGCTCGCGACGATTGGAAAAGACCAGACAGATTGACCATAATGCCTTAGAAGTTAGGTCGGCCTTTGGTGTGTGATGCAACATGTATCGACTACCTTGCGCCACCCCATCTTCCTATTACGGTTGGCTGTGCTAGTGCGATTACTGCGGGTGCAGAAAACCTCAAACAGCGCAAATAGATACTCTAATCTTATTCCGACTTATATGTACCAGCCGTTTGGGGCTGATACACTAGGGCCATAAGGTCCGAGTGCCTACTTAATTTTTCGAGAAATCGCCAAGCGATTGTTCGACTCTTCACGTGACCAGAAGACTAGCCTATTTTTTGGCCAAAGATTCAGCAAAAAGAAAGTAATTTTAAGGCTTTGTCATGGCAAAGGATTTTATTACTAATCAAGTTATTTTGAATCTTATTTCAATGAGTTTAGAATTCATGTTACTTTATTTCGATACCACGATGCCGGGAAATGACGCGACGTGCCGCGGGACGCTGCGGCATGACGCGACGCGCCGAGGGATGCTGCGGCATGACGTGTCATGCCGTTTCATTCCACGTAATGCCGCGGCGCGCCATTGCATCCCGCGGGACGTGTGGGTCACGTTGTGTCGAGGAATTATGATTGCTAAGCTAGTTGAAATAAGATTGAAACTTGTGCTGCGGTCATTTCGGTTAATGGGACGCAGTCCGGTCTGTGCGGGCTTTCAGCAGGATGCCACGGAACGCCGCGGGATGCCGCAGCACAACCTGCCGTGGCACGCTGTCAGTGAGCTGAGCGCCGGCTCGTATTTGGCTGTCGATGTCTTATGGTGACAAATATATGGCGGTAGAGCAATGGTCTTTGGTCGGTCATAGAACACTAATGCAGTAGGTATATTGCGGATTTCGATGTAAACTGTATTTGCTATGCGAATGATGAGTGTCTCATGTTTGTTTTGTTATACCTACTTATTATTTACCTGCCCATTTAAAAGAATGTTATATATACTGTACATACAATGTGAATGTAATAAATTAATGTTAAGTTTAATCATTTTATTTCTTGACATCCTTCCAACAATAGTTCGGTTCACCCTAACTGAATCAGTATGTCAGTGCGAGTGGGATAGAATGATAAATAGCGCGGGGAAGTGGGGGCAAAATCTGAATTTGAGCTGAACTATTACAAGCCCTTAAGGAGAAGATATTTGCTTTGCAGGAGTCGCAGATTGTTCCCATGACCTGCCACCATTTCATCCATCTAGTGTTCATCCTGTGCTTAACCTTCCGATCTACTTCGCCATCGCTTTGCACGAGTGAACCGAGATACCGAAAGTCGAAGCAGACTGGGAGAAGTGTGCCATCCTCCGAAATCGCAAAACATATTCGGTTTTGGTTCTGCTAATTTTCAAGCCAATATTCTCCAGCTTCTGTTGCCATTTCTCCAATCTGCTCTGGATCTCTGGTTCATCTTCACCGACAAGGACAATGTCATCGGCAAACAACATGCATGCAACATGCAAAAGTGGCGTCCATTGTTTCTCGACCTGGCATAAACCCAGACTGGTTTGGGGTAATCTCACTCTCCTCTCGTAATCTTTTCTCTATTATTTTCTCCCGTACCTTCATACTATGTGACATGAGTTTTATCCCACGATAGTTGTTCCAGTCCTTTATTCTTGAAGATGGGTACTAGCGAACTATTGCACCATTCTTGTGGGATCCCTCCTTCATGCAACAACTTATTAAAGAATAATTAAAATATTAAAGAATAAAGTCAGCCACATAGCTACATCCATCTTCTTTTTAAATTATCGTAGCATCGAATCACATTATAAGCTTGCAATGACAAAATGAAATCCTGGAATCAATAATAACGTTAACACAGTTACGAATCCAATAACCTAACCCTAGAGATAATTTGTCCCCGAAACGGAATCAGTTTAACGCAGACGAATTAAAATCATTATTCAAATTGTTGAAACGGCTGAATCTACTCTAAAATATCTAAAATCAGTTTTCGTCGTATTTGCCCTGTTCGATAAATGCTTTTGTCATTCGTATTTTTAGCTAGTCGTCTGAATCCTAACTTAGAAGGATTCTGAAGTGTAGGTATTTAAACTCGCTTCTTTTGAAAATCCCCGTCATCTTTCTTTAATCTGTCAAGCTCCGCTAATGAGACAATTGATTTTCTATTGTTTCGTCGCCGATCGGCGAACCGCGCCGCTTGACCGGTTATATAACTACAATGGTTGATATCTTATAAAAAGCAACCTTTTACACTTTTTTAGACTGCGTAGGTACATATGGCCCCAAAAAGATGTATACATGGATAAGGAAACTTTTATTGCGTACAACTATTGTTCCATAACATTGTATCCACCGTATAGGTGCAAAAGATAATATACAATTTATTTTACCAAAACAATCTAAAGTTCCTATGACCTAAGGTTGAATGTCACTTGCACGTCATAAAACGTCAAGATCTGTTTGTCTTTGTGGCAGTTAAATACTAGTTTAAACTTTAGTGAAGTTTCAGTTTGCTGGGAAGGTTGTCAAAAGCAATTACAAAGTCGACGATGGATACATACTTGACACAATAAACTGAAGATATACATCTACAGCCTCTACGGGCAGTTTAATACAACTTAACATCTATTACAATCTTGGCATCACTCGTCTGAGCATGTCTTACGTACCTTCAGAGTACCTACAAGCAAGCTTAATATTATAATGATGGCTCTTTTCTGCAGAATAAAAACTCGATGTCTGCAGCCCGTCCCCATACTAAAATACCGTACGACATAAAATACTATGAATGTACACAATCACAATGGAAATCGGCTTTGCTTGTACACCAAACTTACTTCTAGCCGCGACTTCGTCCGCGTGTAGTTTCTTGTTTTAATATAAAAAAATAGCTTTTGCACGCGGCTTTGCCCGGGTGGATGACGGAAAACATCCCATGGGACCGCACTAGCAAGTCTACCGGTATTTTTTAATTTTATCCGGGGTTTTCATATATGTACCAGTAAAGCTCCCAGTCGGCATGATTTTTCCGACATCTTCAACAATCATCGTCATATTTTAAGCAATGTACACAAAAACTTAATTAGTTTTACACCTAAAACTCCCTCATGAATCACTCCGTCCATTGGAGAGAACCGTATAAAATCGGTTCGGTAGTTTTTGAGTTTATCGCGTTCAGACAGATGGATAGGCGCGGCGGGTGGACTCAAGGGGCCAACGGAACATGCGTAGTTCATACAAACGTAATAACAAAATATTTTGTAAATCAAACCTATTCTTAATGATGTGTATTAATTATTCCGATTGGATTACAGAATATCTAGGTTCCCAAATATATATTTTGAATAGACACTGATTTAAAGACGTTATAAGAAAAATAAGTTTTCTATAAAAAATTTAAATTCATCATATTTCGTCTTTATATTAGTGTAGTTTCAAAATATATATTTGGGAACCCAGATATTTTGTAATTCAATCGGGCACTATCTTAAAAATGTTTGATTTACAAATTATTTTGATTTTACGTTTGTATGAACTACGCAACTTAACAAATAACAAACTATTCAGCTTTCTTATATTATTGCTCGGCTCCGAAGGATCCTAGCGTGATGTTGAATAGCCTTTCTGATAAATTGGGCTATCAAATGCAAAAATAAATATTCAAGTCTTACTGGTAGTTCTAGAGATTAGCGCGTTCAAGTAAAAAAATCGGTCAAGTGCGAGTCGGATTCGCGTACCGAGGGCTCCGTAGTCCGTACAAAGTAGATATGTAACTAGTTTATCACGGGATTTTTTTTTACTTCGTAATTTAACTACAAGTTTACGGTTTTCAAATTTTTTTCTTTACGCACTACATGACATTGCTTCTTAACAAATTTAATTATTCTAGGTCAATGGAAAGTACCCTATAGGTTTGGATTCCGGAACATAAACGCCCGTATCTTTTGATTGCGTTGACTTAGAAGTTTGATTTTTTTACTGCTTCGAGGGCTTGCAGCTTTAAGTATTTGATAATAATTTCAACTTCACATGTTCCTAAGAAAAAGTTTTGACCGACGGACAGTCAGACGGACAACGAAGTGATCTTATAAGGGTTCCGTTTTTCCTTTTGAGGTACGGAACCCCAAAAACCAACTCTTCAGCTTTATTATTAGCGTAGATAGATAGTATATATATGTTTGATGATTGTAAACAACACTGGACCAATAATTCATCGTTAACATCTCCTTCTGAGCAATTTGTTGCATTGTACTTACGAACAAGTTTGTTCTCAAGAATTATTCGATGTTCCTTTTGTATGTACGTTATAGCTTTGTATTTGCAAACTTCAAAGAGCTTTCTTACGTTTGAATAAATATAAAATGTGTAGGCATGTAGCATTTGTTATACACAGAAAATGCCGATTTCCTGTCTGCAATTTTCCTTCTCTTTGTTTCAAAGCTTTACGCTTGTTACGTCCGAAAGGGTAGGCAGACTTGTAGATCCGCACCCTAATTGCGCAATACACTATCAATCATAATGAATCATTTTGAAGAATATTGTTAATCCATTGCTTCATATGTTCTAAAAAATAAACCTGCTCAACAACGTAAATAACACAATGAATGTTGCTGAACTGTCAAAATGAAAGCCACTCCTACCGTAATTGTATTACGCAATTACCCTATTGTAGAAACCCATCATTTCATCCGTAGGATCTCTGTTTAATTTCGTGTAAATATCTTCACACAATTTCCAAGTAAAAACTTTCATTGTATATTTAAATTAGACGAAACCGTTATTATTTCAAGTTATTATATCTCATTATTAGAAAATCCTCTCAAAACGGTTGGTTCCTAACCTCGCTACCTACTAAGGTCGGATTCCACGAATGAAACTGAACGCGATCAGCACATCTAAGGGCCAAAGCACACAAGCTACTTTTAGCATCGGCGATTTAGCCGCTTTTTAGAAGCTAAATGTATCGATACAGTAGCAAAATCGCAGATCGCCGATGCTAAAAGTAGCGTGTGTGCTTTGGCCGTAAACCTTGTTTAAGAGCTGTCAGTGTCTTCAGCATCATTGTTTGACAATTCACGATCAAATCCACGTTGTATGTGGGGAAATCGTATAGGGTTCTGTGGCTAAATAATGACAGCCGCACAGGTCGATCGATCAGATTAAGCTACGCTTGCCGCGGTTGGTCTGTGGACTGGTGACCATCTTTACATACCGAGACCCTCCGTGCCTCGGAACTCACGTTAAGCCGTTCGGTCCGGCTGTCATTCGTGGATCTTTGACAGTCGTTACGGGTAGTCAGTAGCCCGAAAGTCTGACAACCAGTCTTACCAAGGGGTATCGTATTACCCAGTTAGTGGGTTGTGGAGGTCAGATAGGCAGTCGCTCCATGTAAAATACTGGTATTCAGCTGCATCCGGTTAGACTGGAAGCCGATCCCAACACAGTTGGGAAAAGGCCAGGCAGATGATGATGATGTGGGAAACCGTATACAAGGCACTGTTGATTCCATTTTTGCCAGCATACTCATAATCATAGTCAGTTCATAATGTCACACGCACACACACACACAGGCACACAGACACACACAGGTCTTCTCTCTGTGTAGGCGGGAGCTGGCTATAATGCGCTGCTTCGGAATGTTTGGGTCTATAAAACTCCGGAGTCATGAGTTTTGTGTGACCATAGTCCTATTTGTATGAGGGGTTGCGCACTAGATCTGAACTCTATCCGTCTGAATTTTGAATATGCCCAATTCGGATTGAAGTCGGATCTTAAATTCGGATTCGGATCGGATGTAGTGCAGAACCGCTCTTACTTTGCCCTACGATATCCGACTGACCTAAGCAACGGGTGGTCTCGGAGTCGCAAGTGCGACTGCTGAGCGTGGGGTACTGGGTTCGTAAATCAGGTCCGGCAAAGTTTTATTGGGTTTTCCATTAGGAATTACTTAGGAATAGCCCGGAGTTTGGAAGTTGGCGGAGTGATACCCCCGTGCCTCGGAAAGTAAGTTAAGTCGTTGATCTTGTGCCTGACCTCTCTCCGGTCGTGTCGGATTGCGCGCCGTTTCGCCGGAACTATAATGACAGTGAGGGAAGAAAGAGTACACCTGTGTCTGTGCACACACTTGCGCACAATAAATCTTCCACGCCGAGGCTAGTCTCTGTTTAGACACCATGGTCGAAATACGGTCTGGAGGACTATTATTATTATTGTTAACGCACTTACAAAAGAAACCACGTAAGCAAGGCATGTGTTTCCCAAGGTATACCTTTCTTTTTTTTCCAGACAAATTGTGTTACGTTCGTCCAGAACATTATTTTTAATTTCCCTTTCATATTTTGAATTCCTTTAGACATGCTTTTCTACATATTTTTTCAGAATTTTTATCCTGCAGTAGTCTATGCATTTGCATTTTATTATGCACGATAATAAAACACTTATTAAAATAAAAATAAAGTAAGTAGGTACATGTATTATTTATTTCGTGCATTTTAAAATTCGAGATCCTTTCTGACCTTCGATCAATAATCTATTATTGATTGAAGTTTCTGACACAAAAATAAAAGACGGAACAATTTTGTAGATAGGTACTTTATTTATCGTTTTTACTTATTCTAGCTATGGATTTTATGCGTCGTCTATATAATAAAGTTTTATTTTTATTCATCTACTCTGATTCATTACATTTTCAAATATTTGAAACAAAAACAACATTTAATTTTCTTTAAACATCTGCTTATGTCCGGAGTAGGGTCCAAGCTAGATACGCAGTCATGACGCAGTATGAGCCGTGTCCAGAAGTATTTAATAATTTACTATCTCCATTGTCCGGGCAAGTCGCGCGATTGCACCCGGAAAAATGGGCAAAAATCATCACTCACTGGACGCTTGAGAGAGGGCATCACCGTCGAGGTAGGCCACGGCGAAGGTGGTTTGACAATCTGATAACATATGCAGGGCCAATATGGCCAGAGATCGCACAAGGCAGGAGGTTTGGAAGAAAAAAGGGGAGGCCTTTGCCCAGCAGTGGGACACAATATAAGCGAACGAGAAAAAAATGTTCATCTTTACACTTATTTAAACACATTTTTACATATTTCGTAAAAATATTATTATTATAAAAGGATATATTTTAGAAGGCAAGGTTTGTGCCTATTTAAACTAAAACATCACTAGCGAAATGTACCTTTCACCTCTGCCAATCCCTTCTGGAAATACAAGCTTGATGATATATGATATTTAAAACAAAATTCTTGTAGTAACAGCCTTATTAGTAACAGACAAAAAATCTCGGTTAAAAGTATAAGCTTCATAAGGACGGCTTCAGGCAGTGGATGAAACCTCACAATACATCCAATCTTCTACCTAATAATACGTCCGGTGTGACCGACCTTACTGAAATGGGCTATGAAGCGAAAGCATACAATTATTATAATGAGATGTATATCCATATAATATACGTATACCCATACTTCTATCGACGCCGTCAAGTAATAAGTCGGTAATCGGAAAACTCAAATACAGGAGAAATCCAAACTATCCAAACTAATATTATAAATGCGAAAGTAACTCTGTCTGTCTGTCTGTCTTTTCTTCACGCCTAAACTACTGAACCGATTTCGATGAAATTTGGTATAGAGATAGTTTGAGTCCCGGGAAAGGACATAGGATAGTTTTTATCCCGATATTCCCACGGGATCGAAACTTACACGGGTGAAACCGCGGGGCGCAGCTAGTATTTTTATATTTCTGATGAATATTTTTTAACGAATCGGTATTGAGATCAGAGAATTTATCAAAGGAAAGCAATTTTTTTGTGTAATTCTATTACGATGTCAATGTTAAATTATCTACATGAAAAACTTTACAATTTAACCTCCTTACTAATAAACGTTGTATAGCGTCTGTATACTCGTAGTTACACAAAGCTATGTCTTTTTCTTTTGAAAGTCAAATTATTGACGACTGAAAGAGAGAAATCGGTATGCAACTATTTTTTTTTCTTACCTAATGGGCCCGCTCTTGACCTCGATCACGCCTGATGGAAAGCGATGGATGAGGTCTATGATGGCACGAGCGTGCCTATAAGATGCCTAAGGCACTGGATCTCCCACGCATCGATGGAACACAGCAGGCTGCTTGACGCCGGACTCCGGTGGGAGGATGTTCGCAAACCAGGCGGGCGTTAGCCGTACCACCGCAAGGGAAGAACTGGCCAGTCAAATAAGGTGTTGAGTGTGACTGTCCAGGATGCGCCGAGCGCTTGGTTCCGTTGACGGAACAAACTGCGCTACACGAGGAGGCTTATTCATGGATCCCTAATTTCATCTGATAAAATACGTTTATTAGTAGGGGGGTAAGAAAATAAATACCTACCTATAATAGGTAGGTATTTATTTAAACGGCAATAATTGGCGTATGTATCAATTTTCCTGAAAATTTTTACATAAGCCAATTATTGCCGTTTGTTAAAAATGTTGATACGTACGTAACATTACTATACGGACGTTCCCAAACTTATTTCTTATCTTGAACACGATAATTATGTAATTTGTTATTACGGTGTTACTGCAGGTATCGTTACATTACATTGTTTTTGTCGAAAACGAGACCAGACGTGTTCTGATTCGTATTGCAACTTCATACATATTTATCACTCAATTGTTTACTTTAAACACCCTGTTTGTTCCAATTATGGTTTGAGCTTATTCGAAATAATTAAGTATAAAACGACATTCTAGTGTTTCCCAAGAACTGCACGAAATTCTTTTACGGCAATAACTCGGTAATAGGTTTAACTTACCATAATTAAATAGGCAAAACACTTTTCTCGTGATAATTTTGTTTTTTAATTCGCCTATGATAAAAGTATTTTTCATGATATCTTCGTAAATGTCACTGCAAAAAATGTGAAATAAATTACTAAGATGTATTCCAGCCCTCAGGTGAAGAATTTTACATAATAGTCCATATTAGCACATTACCGACTTATTGCATGGGAGCATCGATGTAATAAAAATAAATTGCTTTTCGTGTCTGTCAGTGTGAGTGTATTGTTCTTTTAAACTACGCAACGGATGTTGATGCGGTTTTCACCATCATTTAGAGAATTTATTCCGGAAGGTTTATGTGCATAATACATTAATATTAAGCTGACATATAATAAAGAAATTTCGATGATTTGTCAAGTCGTAAAAACCTTGTGAGCAGGAGTGGGTCGGTAGTGGACGATATTTAATTTATTAGTGTAGACAAATAAATGAAATATGTACAATATTTCATTTATTTATGAGACATTTCGTGCCCGCGATCGATCCTTGTTCATTAATATTCTTTCAATGTTTTGCTACAATTAACTAAGTAGCTAATGTGTATTATGTTTTGTAGCTTCACATTGACAATAACAAGGAACAAATTTTGTAGACAAGTACCTAAATAATTTTTGTCCATTATTGAGGCTGACTGGAGGAAGCTGTTACTTTTAATTCCTTGCCTATTGCCCGCAATTTCCTTCATAATATCTATGTTCTTTACATTTTGGCTCCTGGCAGCATAACTACCAACGTTGTTTATAGGGAAGTGTTTTAAGGTATGATGCCTTTGTACGTATTTTTACTCTTTTGTGTCCTGGAATGTATTCCTGCATTGTTTTCTCTATTTCCTTCAGTCACATCTTATGACTGAACTCAGCAGGACTCCCATATAACTCTCTTCACTTGCTTCGCTTGCAAAAAAAACTTATATTTTAATGCTATTTTAAAAGTTGTTCACTTATAATGCTATAGCGACACTGGCATCTTAGGTATTTTTGGTGCTGTAGAGCCTTCAGGCAGACGACGTCGCGGGCAGCAGCTAGTTATTAATAAATCACATTTATTTTCTACGTTTTGTTTTAAAAAAATTAATCTTTTACAGAAAACTGCCATCCGAATGATCCAACGAACATGGTATCCGTCCCACCGTGGTCCATCAAGGTGGCGAAATTATCACAACCGGAACTGGATTTCTTGGGTAAGTCTTATTAAACTATTAACATTCGGCAGCAGCAGAGTCAGGTGAATCAAGGTACGTAACTACATAAAAAGAAAAAAAATCTGTCTCAAAGAGGTTTTATCACCCAGCGCACCGCGTAACTCGGTCTTAGCGGCGTAAAAAATATTACCAGTGGTTTTTAAAACGTTTTTTTAGACTCAAGCAATTTACTGCTTTTGATGTATAAAAATATCAGACAAAATGTTTGATTAATTTAAATAAACATTTTAACCTTGATTAATAACATTATAGCCGGAGAGCTGGAAACGAGTTTTGGGTAGAAATTTTATGTCCATTTTTGCTTCAATAGTCCCTCTATATATCCAAGTACCGACATGGAAAATAAAAATGTCTGTGTGAGCGTTTGCAAGGTTTTTATAAACTTGTTATCACGTACGTGAATTTAAAAAAAAATACTCGTATAGTATCCGTCTGGCTTTTCGTAACCATTTTCATTTTACGGCACGCACAGAACTAATATTTGTATGACAGATAGTTTTTCTGGTCCAGTTTTGTTGCAGAAAAAAGCTCTGTAAACTGTAAAGGTTCTGCAAACGTACACACGACCGAGGAGAAAATCCTAGTCTGTCTGCCATATTCTAAAATAGTCCATAGAATCTGGGATTTTGTGTTTGAGTGTTCAAAAAACTAGTCGAAAGCTAACGAATAGTGGTGTGAGTTTTATATTATAACAATGGACATAAATATCCATATAGCTATCAATTGTAAACGCCTTTGGCCGTTAGTTTCGGAATTGTCGGCACAAAAATGCCGAAAATGAAGTCCATCGATGGTGCATAATAAATCCTCTAACAAGTTATCAGCTCTTAGACTTGTTTTGATTTTTTTTGGCGTTAAGTTGCGGTAAAATAGCAAAAAAAAAAACAATGGGATCGCCAAAACTTAAACAACTACCAAGATTGTTATATAATTGGAACCGCTAATCTTTTGCTATATTTACATAGAACACTTTTTTAGATAGATGAATTCCATTTTGTTTTCCTCGTAGTACAAGGAACAAAGCACAAAGGGAAAATAAAAACTTTTTCAAATAAACAAGTCCTGTTCTATAAATCTAATTCGAACTTTTTTTCAAAATCAACAGTTTCGATTCCTGGCTAGAAATATTGATTTTTTTTAAATCCAATGATGCAGTTTTAGTTTTCATCAAAATCGAGCCCGCGACTCCTTTGAGTACTTTTCGCTAGTCCTCATAGTTTCGGATTTGGCCATCCACGCCCACTTGAAAAATTCACCCTGTATATAGGTACAACCAAATACCACAGCTCGTTTAATCGGTATTATTATTACATCATCACAGCTCGTTTAATTGGTATTTATTCTTCGTTTTTATTTTTTTCTATATTTTTCGGGCGCTGGGGGCACGACAACTGAAATACAGTCGGGCGGTTTAAAGGTTAATAACATATTTATTCAAATCAAACAAATGCCCCGTCGGTCCAGCAGTTTTCAAGTAATACACTTACCAACGAACAACATTTCACTTTTATTTATGAAGATATCATAATTGAAAAATCATCGGTTAAAAGTGTGGTTATAATTAACCTCCATGGTCAAATAATAATTATTAATTAACATCTATAATTAGCTGATTTAAAATGAGAATTTCGGGTTTCGCTCTAAGCTGCACTACAAATTGACATCCACTGGTACGTTTTCTGATCCATCTGTTTGCATTTTCAGCAGATGCTTTTGAAACAGACATTAATGCAATAAATAGTACGCTTAAGTGTCACGTAGCTGTGATATTTGACGGTAAAGAACGCCACCTGAGATCAAAACGACCTTTACCCCTAAATATCTCAGCAACGTGACACTTTAGGGCACATATTACGAGGTATTTTTTTTCGTTTAGGTATCCTTCAGTCCTCCGTCCATCTGGACCAGTTTCAGCAAAGAGAATTATGTGATAACTTTAAAAAAAATACTCGTCGACTTGACAACCTCCACCTTTTTTTTCGTCGGTTAAATTAAAAAAAAACATTGCTTGTCCAGTAAGTTTCTAAACCCCTATGCAATAAAAGCGTCCTAATTATTGTATCTTTACATCTTTTTTGCCATATACGCATAAACAAAAGAAGGTACTTGTTATAACTCTCTCTGTCTCATTAGCATTAATTTGAGAGGAGTTGGTACATGTAAGAGTAGGGTTGTTTGGAACGATCCCTTATGTAGACATGTTCTTTGTGTAACAGATATCTTTGAAGCAAGTTTCATAGACTTTGATTCATTAAGTACTTAACATATTATTATGAGCACTTATACAAGGTGTAATTTAAATAACTGAAAATCTGAAAAGGGATCAGCGTTCTCATCATCATGAATAACGAAATATAAATCGCAAAATAGAAATCAACTGTTCCCTAAATTTGCAAATTTATATACGAGTAAATGCATGAGAGGCCCGTAGCTAAATGATAACAGCCGCACAAGTCGATCGATCAGGTCAAGCTACGCTTGCCGCGGTTAGTCTGTAGATGGGTGACCATCTTTACATACCGAGACCCTTCCGTACCTCGGAAAGCACGTTAAGCCGTTGGTCCCGGCTGTCATTCTTGGATCTTTGACAGTCGTTACGGGTCATCAGAAGCCCGAAAGTCTGACAATCAGTCTTACCAAGGGGTATCGTATTACCCAGTAACTGGGTTGTGGAGGTCAGATAGGCAGTCGCCCCATGTAAAATACTGGTATTAAGCTGCATCCGGTTAGACTGGAAGCCGACCCCAACATAGTTGGGAAAAGACTAGGCAGATAATGATACGAGTATTTACGCAACTTGTACCAATTTAATTAGTGAAACTCGTATTATCAAACAAATTGATTACTTAAGTCATTATTCTGAAAACTATGTCAGGAGATATTTCTGGAAATCAGCGTCGAAGGGATTAAATTGAAACATATCAGATCAGTGATCAGGTGGTCACAGATTAGAAAAAAACATTCTAATATCAACAAGGCTACAGATTTACAAGTATATGTATATACTAACACATAACCACTATGATAGCACTACTTACAGTTCCATTTACATAACAATTTTGGTATTCAAAATTATTTTATCCTGAATAAAAATATGTATGTATAATATGTATGTATATACTAAAGTAACGAAATGAAAATTAAATAAAAAAAGAAGCCGTTATAAAACTTTTTATCTAGAAGATAATATATTTTCTCCTATTAAGTAATAACCTGTCCCGCAAACCAAAAAAAAATAATTAAAAAACTCAAGTATGAAACGACTAATACAAACAACGCGTAATATTAATGAAAAAATAATATTATTATTTAATTTTAAACCGTTACCGAACAAACAACAAGCTTACTTTGAATTCATTGGCAATATTTCAGGGGTGAAAGAATATGAAAAACTTTTATTATTGGATTATTCTGAACAATAAAATTGAAATCGTCCATTTCTATGAGTACAACATTTTATATCATCATCATTTCAGCCGAAAGACGTCCACTCCTGGACATAGGCCTCCCCCAAGCAGCTCCATTTCGACCGGTTCTGTGCTTCTCACATCCAATGGATTCCTGCAGCCTTCTCAAGGTCGTCAGTCCACGTTGCCCTCCCTTTCAACGCTACGTCTTCCGGTACGCGGTCACCCACTGCCACTTAAGTTTGGCAATTCTTCGGGCTATGTCGGTTACCTTGGTTCTCCTGCGGATCTCTTCATCCCCCACAATAATGATAAGCACATTTTGTATAAAACAGCACAAATAACTTCAACATTTGCTTCATACATTTTCATTAGGTATTTATTTTTTTGTATGTATAACATAACATCACGCCTGTTTTCCCGGACGGGTTAGGCAGCCGTGTACCTATAGCAGGTACACGAAGGCTACACATCGATGTACCTATAGGTTCACCAAGATTTCGCTAGTTATTTCCAAGTCTTATGTAAATTAGGACGAGCCTATGAACCAACAGATGATTTTTTAGAGATTCCATAGTGAGTTGTTTACCTATTTATTAACATTTTCGTCTTCTATAATATTGCCAATGAAATCAAAGTCAGATTGCTTTTCAAAAAGATCCATTAAGGGACATGCGCTAAGGTAGCCCGCGAGTTTCAAATTTTCTTAAGTTTTTTTTGCAATTTGCAGGTCAGTGTCAGGTTGTACATATGTTGATTAAAATATGATTCGCGACCGTAACAAATATGACTTTACAGAATTATAATCATTAGAATCAGCGATACAACGCCTTAAGTTTGAATAGCCTCAAATGTCATGTTTCATGAAATATTCATGAACGAGAATTGTTTTGATCATTTTTATGATTATATAAGTCTATAAATAAATATTTTTTACGGCCGCGAATCACATTTATATCAACACACAAGCTGATACTTACCTGCGAATTTCAAAAAACATAAGAAAATTTAAGTTTCGCGATATTAATTTGTTTTGTTACAGGATTTTTTAATTGGATTTTATTACCCTAGAACTTTAGCCAAAACCTTGGCTGCTGTTCTAGGCTGTTGTGCTCTTCTAACCTCTGCACGTCACGTGTATTGCTTGATGTTTAGCTCCTGAGGTGCAGAGAAGCGGCCACTGCAGCATTCTGTCCGACATGTTTTCTCTCGGGCTAGTCATCTGCGCCGTCTTCAACAACGGGAAGCCCCTGATACAAGCTAACAACAACCCTATGTTGTACATGAAGCAGATTGAGTTTGTAAGTACCGTTTCAATTTTAGTATTGATTCCTTGTGACCGGCGGCTAGTTGGGTCTTTTACCCCCTATCCGTTTGATGACCAAACCCCATATTCAAAGTAAACAAAAGTTGATCAACATTGTTTCAGCAATATGTTCTTGTGTTGCGGGAAACCCGTTTCTGGCAACATTACATACACTTAATGTGCTAAACATGTTTTCAAGAACACTAAACCATGTTGTTGCAACAATGTTGCGCAATTTTTGTTTATATGAGTACGGGGCGTAATTCCCGGTTCCTATACTCAGTAAAATCGTTTTGCTGACTTCTGGTAGTCTTTGCTTCAATAATTTCATCATACAGCTACAGAAAGGAAGGTTCTACTCTTGTCGGCTGTAGTATTACGAAGCTGATTATCCTTCTCGATTATTGTCTGAAGTATAGTTAAGAATTGCTTGAATTTCGCATTTAATTATATTGGTTAAATCGCTATTCTCGACTTACTAGTCGAATATCAAGCTACCCATAGTCAGTAGCGTCATTCAATTTCAGTAGTTGAAGCTAAGTAGAGTTGTTATGACTCCAACTTGCTCCGAAGTCTACAAGATACTTAAATAGTTTCTACACCCGACTGAGACTTAGCCCTAAAGGGAGATGATTTATCCAATTAATAGCTACGCTCGTAAATAATTTATTGTACACATAAATCGGATCATTTTGTAACAATACTGTAAATGATATGTTTTTAAAATAAAACGGTTCCATTTTACAAAAATAAGCGTAGGTAAACCTGCCTTCTCACATTCGCACTTCCGAAATATTTTCATTCGCGTAATGAAAATTGTCGAAAGGCATACTCAATTTCGTAAATACTACAGGATGAAATTGAACACATGCGACAAATCGAAATGGGAGATTGTACTCATCATTATGAACAACTTTTACTATGGAACCAAACCTGAAATCGCGAAAAAAAATCAGCTGCTCCCTACATTTTGACGAGTTATGCGAACATAAATGTAGGGAGGGAACAGCTGATTTTTTTTTTCGCGATTTCATGTTCGGTCCCATAGTAAAAGTTGTTCATAATGATGAGTACAATCTCCCATTTCGATTTGTCGCATGTTTTCAATTTCACCCTGTATGCTTGGAAAACCTAATTTCCAGCAGGAAATTATATAGTACTCTACTTATAATTTCCACTATTTGATTTAGGGCTAATTTTTCCATCGCCAAATAACCTTTATTCGAGGAATAAAATTGACGTTTGACAGTTTTTGTATGAAATAACTGTCAAAATTTCAAAATTATTTCTCAAATAAAGTTATCAGATGATTGAAAAACCAGCCCTCAGTCATATTTCTCGGCGAGTATATGCCAAGATAGTAATATTAAGGCTAAAGCCCGAGAACACAAGCCTAGTTTTTGAAGCTAGGATAGCAAGAAAGTAGTATCCATGCTTACTATCATCGATTGGCGCCTGCAAGAGCTGTTTAAACGATGCTAGGAAATTGCAAGCCAAATACTATTGCAGAGACTTAGTACGTGGAGTAAATATATACTTCTTCGTTTTCGATTTCGGTCGGACCCTACCCGTCATATAGTAGATATGTTACTTGCAATTTAAATCGCAGTCAATGGTACACGTGTTCATATTAGAAATTATAACTTCAGGCCATTTTATCACATTAGCTAACTTATCCGAATTTGCGATACACAAATCGAACAATGAAGGGAAATTCGGCAATCGAAGACATTTCAAGTAATTATATCTAGGATCTAAGACTGGTATGTTTAAAAAAAGACCAGTGAAGACGTCAGATCGTTTAAGAACAAATAAAAACCATGATGAGGGGTTTGATGGACTTGACTTCGGACGAAATATACAAATAATGATTTAGGAAATGGGAGAAAAACTGCAATAAGTGTATCTGTAGTGTAGTGTAGACTCGATGGGAATACGTGCGACGAATCAGCTAATGTCCAGTGTTTTATTCTTGAGTATGGCATTAATGAGTTGCAGCTTAAAATCGAATGTCGATATCCCTACCAGTGGAGATATATCAGTAGGGATATAAGGAGCAGGGGGAATGACCGTGTTATGTCATTCGACATTATGCTGAGCTGAGCTCCTTTTGGCATTATAATCATTGTTATCCGGTTTTTATAGATTATAGTTGTATTTTTTTTTTTGCTGTAATGTCAGTAAACGCGTCTTTTTTCATATTTTTCTTTATTTAAAATTCAATAAATTCATATGATTTTTTAGCTGTGCCTCGCTATTTCACCCGCGATAAAAGTATTATAGTCCTTTTTTTGTTGATTCCCCATACAAACTTCCACCCCCCTTTTCACCCCCTTAAAGGATGATTTCTGGGATAAAAACTATCCTATGTCCTTCCCCGGGGTGCAATCTATCTCTCTGCCAAATTTCATCTAAATCCGTTCAGTGGTTTAGGCGTGAAAAGGTAACATACAGACAGACAGAGTTACTTTCGAATTTATAATATTACTAGCTGCAACTCGCGGTTTCACCCGCATAAGTGTCGATCCCGTGGGAATATCGGGATAAAAAGTATTCTATGTGTTATTTTGATTTATAGTTCAGTAGTTTTTGTGTGACATAGTAACAAACATTCATCCATGATCACAAACTTTCGCGTTCATATTATTACTAGCTGCACCCCGCGGTTTTACCCGCATAAGTCTCGATCCCGTGGGAATATCGGGATAAAAACTATCCTATGTCCTTTTCCGGGACTCAAACTATCTCTATACCAAATTTCATCTAAATCGGTTCAGTTGTTTAGGCGTGAAGAGGTAACAAACATATAAACACACACACACACACACACACACACACACACACACACACACACACACACACTCACAAACTTTCGCCTTTATAATATTAGTGTGATTAGTGTGATAGTGTGATATATATTAATATGGATTTATGAATTGATATTCAATATATTTTGTCAATGTTTAATACAAAACAAGCTCCAGAAACGCAATTCCATCGTTAAAAAATCAAGGTCCACTCAGCCATCCTCCAATAATCCACTATTGTTATGGAATGAAAAGAATAGCGCAATACTATACGATGTCGAATTTGAACAACCCGAACTATTATTCTTCGGGGGCTCTAAATCAAGGCTGGTAATCTTAGTTCCTGCTATCCTACTAATATTATAGACGCGAGAGGATGGATGAACGGATGTTTGGTATTCTTTCACGCAAAAACTACTGAACGGATTTGGATGAAATTTACCACACTGAGAGTTAATAAGGATTAACACATAGGATATTTTTTATGCGGATATTCCCACGGGGTCGAAATCTATGCGGGTGAAACCGCGGGGCACTGCTAGTGTATTATACACATAAACCTCCCGGAATTCATTTTCTAAATGATGATTAAAACCGCATCAGTATCCGTTGGGCCAGTTTAGAAAAACAACGCGGTCACACAGACAATCATTACAAGTGACTTTAATTTATAATATGTATAGATACCTAAAACGCGAGTAAACAAAAAAATTACCCGAGCAAATGTACGACATTTGAAACTAAAGTAAAGTAATGAAATGTCCAATAGAATTCTTAGGGCGATCGTCTTCTTTCTACATTTTTGTTCGATTTGTGTATTTTCAGTAACAGTAGGGAATTATCTTTTTATACCTTTGTATATTTACATAATTTAAAAAACTAACAATCTTAAAATAATAATATGTACAAGTATATAAAAAGGGAGGGAAAGTAATCAAAGGGCATCAAAAAATTCGTGCGCATCACTGTCAACGGGAAACGTGCCCAAAAGGCTGGCAGCATTGCCACGTTGTATGGCAATGCTGATTCTTTGGCCAAAAAATAGGCCAGTCCTCTGGTCACGTGATGAGTCGACCAACCGCTTGGCGATGTCTTGGAATACTAAGTGGGCACTCGGGCCCCTTGGCCCTAGTGTTTCAACCCCAAACGGCTCAAATATGTAAGTTCCAAAGAGATTGGAGTATTTTATACCTTGGTACATTAATATATGGTGTACATAATAAAGAGTATTTCTATTCTATTCTATTCTACATTAAACACAAACGCCCTTATTACAAAACAAAATTTATCTTGAAACCTAGGTGTAAACCATCGAGCCATTTTTTAATTACGAATTTTGTCTTCAGATAAAATTTGTAATTAAAAAATGGCTCGTTGTTTACAAGGTTAAAGTTCTAAATACAAAAACTGATTTGAACCTGAGTCTAAGTTGTCAACTTTGCTTTGCATTTAACGTTCGTCGGAATAAAGTTTAAAAATATACAGTAACTGTCTCGCAGGTTTAGGCTACGAGTTCTAAAGTTAAAACTCGTTTTATAATAAGATGGAAGGGGTTGATTTTGGACGCAACAAAAATAAATCTTAAAATAAGTGTTCAAAAATCTAAGTATTATGTATTGATAACTCAAATGAAACACGACCGTTTAGTATGAGTTATCAATACAAAATAAAAGTAAATACTGCCAGTGATGAAAGGCTGATTACGGCAACTCTGAAATCAAGAAAAAAAAATCAGCTGTTTAATACCCTATAGTGAAAGTTGTCTGTATTCATAGGTAGAACACCCTGTAAAAATTTGGATGGTGATAAAAAAATTATACTGTACCTATATTATTGTGCGGCGTAGCTCGAAGTAGTAGACACACAGAATTGTGTACCTTTTTGTGTAGAAGGTAATGTCTATAATTGTATTGCTATCTTGCAAACTGCGCGCTGCGTCGCGTCGCGGTGTGAACTGACCCTAATGATATTGGCATTTAACAGTATTACGAAGAATAGAGTTCTTCCTACGTATCTCGATCTCTGTTATTATTATTATTTTTAGTCCCATTGCTGGGCAGAGGCCTCGGGATGCTCTCTTTCCACATCTCTCAGTCCAGAGCTGCCAAGGACCAATCTTTATCAAGGGAGTCTAGCTCATCCCGCCATCTCTGTCTCATCTCGGTCTCTGTTACATTACAATAAAACATCGTGGTTTTTCAGCTACTCAATTTTAGTGTACTCGTACAGCTCTCTCAATTCTCATAAATCTTTAACTGGACATTTTAGGTACTAAAGAATAGAAACACTTTCCTTCCTAGTAGTGACTTATAATTTCTAGGGAATAAGTTTACAATAATATACTTATAACACAGGTCTGCAAAAAAAAAGTTCTCTCCTTCAAATGTTATGCAGTTATCCTGACCGATACAATAATACTGAATATAATTATAGCATTTAAAGTCATCTATCACGTATATATTTTTTGGGATGGAATTTTTTAACAAGAAATTTTAATCATTAATTTAATAACTTAAATAATGTTCGATGTACACTATCACAAAACTTTAAAACGCATATGACAATATTAGTTTTTTTTCCTTTTTCATATTTTCTAATGGAGTTTCCCGACAAATCGACCAACAAAAATCTGCAAGCATTGCTTCGGACCATTTCCCGTTGTACCGCCTCTCTATGTGCAAAATATCTTGATGAAACCTCTAACCGTGCTTATCAGATACTGCTCCGAGATTTGGTGGGAAAAAATCTATGTGAGAGTTCAAAAAATGAATTTTATGAGACATGATACATTTTAGGGCCTTATAGGAATCAAGAAGTTCTTGTATGATTTCCTGACAGTTTTCATTTTTTTTCAGACAATATCTTTCTCTTTCTATCACTGCACGCCGTTTTTTTGTGAGCAAATACAATCTCAACTGATTAAAGTTGCGTTAAAGCGAGAATGACATTAAAAAATACTCAAAATTTTTAAATAATTAAAATCAACTTTAAAAAAAAATATACGTGATAGCACAAAATAAAAAGCAAATATAGATTTAGCATGCTAAACTCTTTATACGAATCATACTTTTATTGAAAGGAGGATTTCGTTGCACACCAGTTTAATTATTTACAAAGTGAAACCGATTTCTTTTTGGATATATTTTTTTATACAACTAAAAAAATATATCCAAAAAGAAATCGGTTTCATTTCTAATTAGTAGCTTTCAAATTTTTTTACCTGAATTTGAGCCCCATTTATGAGACACGGGGGACTTAAATATGACTCTGCTTACCGTTCGAGGCAGACAGGCGAGGACTATAGGCCTTAGGGTATTATGTATCCCCCTCCATTCGACACGGTATTGTAAAACACAGAAAATAAGTTGTTTGACACAATTATTTAATTACACAAACAGCGGTCGATATCACACGCAAGAGTGTCCACGAAAAATATGAAATTATAATAAACCTACACTTTAAAATGACTTTTGGGTATAACTTTATTAAAGCGTATCTGTATTCCGATTTCTCGTTATATTTGTTGGTGGCAGCCTAGCAGGTATGCAGATGCCATTTATTAAATTTTTGCGAAATGAAATGAACGTGAAAACGTTCAATTTTCAATACGAATAGTTTCGTTGTTATGCACTTGCTGGAATTTAAAAAGTTATTTTGTTTCATATAAATGTGAAATGACATTTAATTTGAGTCGCTCACTTTTATTAATTAAGTTATTTATTTTTGACTACATTTTTACTACAAAATATTCCTTTGCTTCGCTAGAAGAAGGCTAAGTTCTGCAGAATCAAGCTAACGTCAGCTCTTCAGTAGGTATTATATTACCTAACCAGCTGTGCCCGCGACTTCGTTCACGTGCATGACGGAAAGTTTTAAATTTTTGCGCGGTACCCTACTTATTTTTCTAAAATAAAAGTAGCCTAAGTTACTCCTTATAGCTATCTGCCAGTGAAAGTCCTGTCAAAATCGGTCCAGCCGTTTCAGAGATTAGGCGGAACAAACAGACAGACAGACAGACGAAAATTGTAAAATAGTAGATTGTACATCTAAGGCATAAAATAAGTAAAATGGCTCGTCTATGCCTGAGTTATACACTCTGCTTTTCACTTCGATTGCGAGAAAATGAAACAGGCATAAAGACGACATAACTAATCAGAGACATAATTAATCAAAAATTGTTGCAAAGCATAGCTAATTCCCGCCACCACAGATAATACCGCCACGAAACTTTTTAAAAGTTTTTTTTTTTTTTAATTTCAACATTTGTCATTCGGCTTGGGTATGTACTTCATACTGCCAAGTCATATAAACGTTTCTTTGAGTTTTTAAAGAATAAATGACAACTATTTTAGCTGATTTTATTAAATTAACGATAGAAAACACGGAAGTGGTATAAATTAAAGAAAATGAAATAAATCACGACTTTAATCTGCGAAGTTTTATTGCGCGTGTGGCTGTTGGGCCTGATTACCTTAGTCTCAGAAGAAAAATTTACTTTATGCACTAGAACATAAAAAGCGATTTTATGTCGCCTAAGCACAACATAAAGACGAACTTTTAGAGCATGAGAAGTGAAAAATGTTATTTTGGTATATGTACCTTGTAATACATACGTACACATTTACCCCCTTATTCATAATCCTATTTTATCTCTATTTTAGCTAAAATAGGTTTATAGAACGTTTGTCTTTATCTGTCACGTTGTCATTCCAGTGTGTAAGAAAGAGACAAACCCCATTTTAACTAAAATAGGTTTGATAAGTTTTATGAATAAAGGGGTAAGTAAAAAGCGGTTATTTTAATATTACAAACAGACACTCCAATTTTATTTATTTGTATAGATTAGAAAAACTAAGTAACAACTAATATAAACTGCAGAACTACCTGAGCAATAACAAGTAGCGAGGTCTACAGTGTGACACACGTCAGCGGTCATCGACCTCTTTAACCCATCTCTTATTTTACCGACAATTTTCTTTTATCTTCTGGACAATACAGTAAGGCTACGTACGCACTGATAGGGGACTTGCATAGCACTTAGAGCCTAGTGGCTTAAAATCTGATTACTTGCTAGGATACAAGGTGGCCACGCTGGGAGGTGGTTTGAGTGTTGCGTCGCTAGGAGCCTTGGTCATTTGAATACATAATGAAATCTAAATTCATGATTGGGCGAATGTCTTATGTCTAGTCTAGTCTTTTCTAAGTGCTAAAAACCTATCAGTGGCAGTTAAAAGGGGGTAGTCTGTACAGAAACCCAATACGTTTGATTACTTCGATTCGACTAGCGAAGGCGCCCAAGCACGCAGTATTTCGCTACTCGCAAAGTGACTTGCTGGGCTCTAGGTGCTCAGCAAGCCAGATAGTGCGTACACAGCCTTAGGTAAATACTAGGGTATAAGCAGCATCTGTGACATTTCAATATTTTTTTTTTATTTAGCCTGTACTGTCCCACTGCTGGGCAAAGGCCTCCCCCAAGTCCTTCCAGGAACTCCTTTCCCGCGCCACCTTAAACCAGCCCTCGCGGTACGCGTCCAGGTCATCTCGCCACCGCTTTCTGGGCCGACCTCGGCGGCGCCGTCCATCTTCAGGCACCCATTGTGTGGAAACTTTTGCCCAGCGGTCATCCTGCATGCGGCTGATGTGACCCGCCCAGTCCCACTTGAGTCTGGCAGCTTTCTTGCCTACGTCTATTATACCCGTTTTGGAACGCAGCATGGTGTTTCGAATTTTGTCCTGTCTTTTTACACCCAGGATGCTGCGCTCCATCGCTCTTTGGCAAACGCCAAGGCGGAACTTTTGCGACTCGGACTCGACATTTCAATTACCTGCTAAAATACTGACCTCCGTACTTTCCTAATTGCCACAATTTTTCTTTGTCTGCTGGAATATAAACTTCTTTCAACGAGCTACGTATCTCTATTTCTCGTTTCGAACCGTGCCTGTAGCTGAGTTCTTGATAACAATCAACTGCTATCCTTTATAATACCTGTCGGTAACGGGAAAGCTAGGATTGCAATTAAAATGTTATGAAGTAGCCTTTAGTGACGTACTGAACAGGATAGATATGGTTCATAAGTTTTTATACCGAACTTTTCTAATATAAGCCCTCCTCTCTGTGAGAAGAAGTGGGCCGTAATCCACGACGCGGGCCCAGTGCGGGTCCGTGGATGTCACAGTTCTTCGAATTATCGATTCTAGGACATGCCGGTTTCCCCACGATGTTTTCCTTGACCGTTTTAAGAGCAATACTGATGAAATACATTACACAAAGGAAAGTGTATGCTTGGGTTCGAACCCACGACCTAATATAAATTTTGAAATGACAAACAATGTTCAATCAAACTCAGTTTAGCAAGGTATGTAATGAAAACATAGGTACTTCATCATAATCTGCCAATAATGTTACCTCTGCCGGGACACAGTCGGGCCACCTCTGTGCAGAGGGAGTGAGCCGTGACCCACCATGCGCGGCAGTGCAGGCTCACATATCCCATGTGTGTGTATCTCGAGTTTTTGGATCTAGAAAAAGCTGGTTTCCTTATGATTTTTGTTTTCACCATTTTGAAGCAGTGGTGATGAAAACAATGCACAGAGTGTAGTACAATACCAAGGCTCATGGGTTCTGCAGTGGGCAAATCGGCACCATTAACTCTGGGCCACTACTTCTTACGAGATTACGAGTTACATAAAAATAAAATTCCCCAAATTTTTACGTTTCCAAAATATAAACGTTGTATAGCGTCTGTACACAACGTTTTGTCTTCTTCTTTCGAAAGTCAAATTACTGACGACTGAAAGAGAGAAATCGGTGTGTAACTACTCATCTGATATAATACGTGTATTAGTAAGAGAGTAATAATGTACCTACCCTTATTGGGTAAAATAAGGTCCTAGATTTTGATATCAGCTCCCATAAAAATAGCGGAAATAATGCGTAGATACCTACACATAGAACTACTAATAATTTAAAAAGTCTAATATGTCTGATAAGTTAACTTTGTTTTGTAACTGCATTTCCTACTCGATGTTTAATGCATGCCGTGGCAGCCTTTAATTAAGGCTACACTATAGAATGTTAAATATTATGGAAATTTCAACATGTATTTTTGGTGTATGCTTTGTTGGTTGTCCTTAAATAAGTAAATAAAATAAAAATAATTTAAAAAGTTTCATGATATAGGTAACTACCTAAATTAGATTTCAGAGTCAGCCTTAATAATTAAAATTCCTTTCAGCAAAACAAACTGTGTTTGTACTTATCCAATTTGGTAGGTCCTATTTAAGTATAAAATCCTTTTGACGTTACTCAAAAGACCACTTGAATGTTTTAAATAAACAGTTAAGCGTGTCTCATTATTGGCCTGATTTTTTATTCCAACAACTCTGAAGTACTCGTTGTATATTACAAACAATCTAAAATAAGCGAAAAGCCACAATTATTGACACTTCTTGTCGCGAAGTCGGTAAAACATACCTTTTATTTATTTTTTCACAAATGGCGATTCGGTAATTTCGTTACTTTCGCTTGATGTTACAAAAAGACATAAACGTGAGTCTTAAAATAAGTTAAAAAAATTCGAATTTACATGTTTATTTTCATTCCTTTTTACATAAAATAATTACTGCTTAGCCGTTTTTTTTTTTTTAAGCAATTGAATAGCAAGAACTGTCGTAACCGTTCATCTTTCTAATTTTGAAACTATACCTAGTGCGACATAGATCTAAATTAACGACGCGAAATTGACGACGCTATATTTACAGTCACGACCATAAATACCTTACAGACAGGCAAAATAATAAAAAAAATAGTTTTATTGAAATTGGAACTTTGATAAAACCCATTCTTCATAATAGTGGTTTCGATAATACCATGTTCGTAACACCATAAAATATCTATCAATACGTTGAAAAAATACCGCTTATGAATTTTGCGTATTTATGCTCCTGACTATACTGGATATGACAGGATTTATGCTATCTTCTTTTAGAAGCAGCGCCGCATCCATTTCATTCATTTTAATTTAGATCCTTGTTGCACTTAAACAGTCCTTATAATATGCATTATGTGTGTGACAGTTGGACCAGCAAGTCATCCAAGTGCTGCCAAAGGTGCCGGCTCCCCTTCAAGAGGCCGTGCAGCGTCTCCTGGCAAGAGACCCTCACCCTCGTCCAACTACTCAGCTGCTGCCACTCATCAAATACTTCAAGTACGTTGACTACTCACTCTGATGAAGAAACCGGCTCACTAATTGCGTACCACACTACCAATCTCTATATGAATGACTTTGAAGGATATTGCTAATCCATTGCTCAATAAGTTCGATAAATGTGTCTGCTGAACAACGTAAATAACGCAATGAATGTTGTTGAACTGTCAAAATGAAACCCATTGCTACTGATAGTGTGTTACGCAATTACCCCGCCGCTCAAACTCAGTAATTTCCGAGGCAGGACATGACGCAAAAACTGTGACCATGGATTCAGTACTATAACTACTGTCGGTAAAAAAAAAAACCCTGCCTCCCTGTATAAACTTGCAAATCTATCAGTTACTTACATAACGAGCCCACTAGCACAATAGGTACATAAGGTACGGTGCTAGGATTTAATATGGCACATCGTGTTTAAGAAAGAGACAGCCACACTTTGAGGGTTCAATACAAGAACAGCTTCAGGAAGCTTTTGGGTCTGCCGCGCTTTTATAGTGCTTCTGGCATGTTTGCTCTGGCGCGTGTTCACAACTTCCACGCAATGGTGAGGAGTAAAATGGCGTCGCGATTGAAGAGAACGCGGTCAAGTCCTAATAGCATTCTGAAGATGTTAGTGGTCTTAACTCGCCGATGTTTTCTGTGTTAGTTATAATTCTAACTAACACAATATGGATAAATGTTGTGAAAGCAAAGAAATAAAGAATTTTATTACGTCATCAGCCTTAACATGCAAGCCATTCAACTCGATTTTCGGCAAATCCTGCGAAGATTGTCGCTTTTTATTTCATGTGATTTTAAGTATTTATTTTAGTTTAAATTTTAGATTTTTTTTTTTGTTGAATGCTGTAATTACAGAAATAATAATATAAAGCCATTTTGTCTCACTTGGATCAACGTTCCGGCACAAGAAGTGTTAAAAGTCAAACATGTTCTGAAACTCGATGTACCATTTAAAGCCTTAAATATATATTTTAAGTAATATAATATAAGTTAAGTATTTTCTTATTTACTGTGCACCATACTAAACTAAACTTGATTTCCAATTAAATATAGTATACACTCAATCAAGGGTGAGAGTGAGCAAGCGATCGCCGCCATGCAATTCCTGGATGTAGTGACTATGAAAGATCCGCAACAGAAGGCGCACTTCTATCGTAACACGCTCGTAGAAGCGTTGCCAGTGATACCAACGGTAAGTTTTTAGCTCAGCGAAATAAACTATCAAAACTGTATACGATATAAAATCGTGTCAGGATCGAAGTTCCTTACGCGACACTAGCAGGCACGAACAGACTCGTATACAATAGAAAAAGACAGAGAGAGAGAGAGAGAGAAAGTCGCATGGAGGGGGTCATAACAATTTTTCCTAACGTGGAGATTTCTAGTAGTCAACTTTTACCGCAAGCCGTGTTAAGGAACTTCGTCCCAAAAACAAAAGTTGCCACCAATTACTAGGTACAGTCCGTTCACAGTAAGTTATTTTACCTCAGACAGCAGCAATCTTATCGTAATGAGAATAAAGATCATAATGATTTTGATAAAGATCACTGTAATTTGGACAGTTATGCAAAATCAAAGGTGAAATAACTATGAAAGGACTATACACTGCTACAAGGATCGTATGGCGCTCATATGACATTAAGAGGAAAGCGCTGATAGTATACATCTGTGCAACTATTTTGTAAAATGTATTGAAAAAACACAAGATAGCTGCGTTAGTTCCGATTTTGGCCACACGTCATACGATCCTAGTACAGCTATATTTTCACGTGCGAAAAAACTTCAGCGACAAATTAATGCCTGTGAGAAGGCAACTTGTGCAAACTGTGTAGTATATTATGTTTCTATTTATAAGTTCTATCTCTCTCGACTCGAAACAAAGAACATTGTATTAATTATTTAAGACTGTTTTGTTTTGCGTCCTTCGCCTGTTCAAGAATATTAAATGTTATATTCGGCTATTAGTCAGTCAATGGCAATATTTTAGCGTTATTCTTAAGTATATATATTTTTAACATTGTCCTTATTGTGGTGGTCTGAATGAGTTCTAAAAGTTTGTCCGTCTATTTTAATGGGACCTTATATATAGATAGAAAGTTTTGTTTAAGTATATCTGTCAGCCGACAATCCACGTTAATACGCGAAGTAATGTCAGATTGAATACTCAATGTTGTTACCAAACCCAATTTTTATATGATGGGTTCCCCCTAATGAGATTTGAGGTTGTATAGCAAGGTTCTACTACTTGCTAATTAATGTAAGTGAATTACTTGCATGTCTACTACTTGCTAATGTAATTACTGAAAGTCATCTCTCATCGATAAATGTTTCCGGGACTCACGAGCGCGAAGGATCGAGGTCGAAGTTAACTGTGCGAAGTGTATCTCACGGTAACTTCAATATACTTATTGAAATTCTTGATATAATACATTTCTTCATTAACGAATTAGACCAAAATGTATTAGGTGAGACAGAATTCAAAGGTCAGTTAAAAGATGTTTTAACTTTGTAGTTCAAACTAAACAGTTAAGTATAATATCATCAGTAGGTACTTACCTACTCTTTTTAAAGAATAATGTAGGTATAATAAACAACTTATGTCCTACCCACATATCGCTCATTTGGAGAAACATCGACGTAATTGCTACTTTTTTTTACTTCTTTGCTTTCCTTAGGAAAATACGCTTTCTAAGTGCTTTGTCATATACTCATTTTTGGGAAAAAATATATTTACCTACGTCGACGTTTCTCCAAATGAGCGATATAATATAACAACTTATCCTTTATTGTGTTCGGTTTTCTTTCAAGATCGAAATTAAGTATCTTTTTCATGTCGAGTGTAGGCTCTACAAGAACAACTCTTAGAACACTACGCGAACTTCCTGAACTGACTTCTTAAAGCCTAATAAAACCACACTGTTGTATTTCAGCTTAGTTCAGTGCCGAAAGTTGAAAATCCAACAGCGTGCCTGTACCTAGGTGTTATCTAGTATTGTGTGATAACGGGCATAAAAACCCTAAAATATAAAACAACACATAATAATAATTAATTATTTATAATAATATTTGAATTTTAAACCATTTCCCACCAATTGAACGCCAAAAACGTACGGACTGGCGATAACAACCTCGTAACAAGGTCCTTAGTTCAAAATATCATTACCTACCAAATCTTTTCCGCTTTCTATTAAAACGTGATAGGAATTTCTTACTAAGTTTTTATTAAGAAAACTAAATGAGCGTCTAGAAAAGGTTTTCTTTCTCCTTGGTTAAAAAAACACTTGTAAAGTCGTGCAATTAAATGAGTCAGTATCCATTGTAACGTCTCTTAGTTTGTCGGCACAAAAAAAAGATGGGCTACCCACTCCATTATTTTCTGCTAATCCAGTCGTTTCTTTAACTCACTGCAGAAATCCAGCCGGTTTATTCACAAAAAAAGACACCGTGAAAACTTGCACTAATTAATTATTGGTAACAATGCTTTGTAACAGAAATGGGTAGTGGGAAATTGAAACTTAATGTTGTTGTTTCAATGTTTTGCGAGCGCTATCTAGGTTATTCGCTAACCGTGAACTTTAAAATGAAATACGTATTTGTCAGACATTTCTACTGGAAGAACACAATAGCCTTAAGTGAACAATGCAATGTTCCTGGAAAGTCTGCTGCGGCCATTATGATATTATAAAGACTTTCTACTACGTAACCTTGACTCTGACTGCTTCAGCTTTATAAGTACCATTGTGTCGGTTTAAATAAGAACTTATTGTGAGCGATATCCCAGTATCAAATTCATTGTGAAGAAATTGATACTTATAGAGAAAGTTGCCGAGATAAGAAGGAAGGTTTTCTAGGAAAGTATACACGCGGTGGAGACGAGAGTGCGACAATAAAATAAGGTTAGTTTATTTAGTGACGTTTCCAGTTTGCGTTTGCAGTTTGTGTTTGCAGTTTGTTTGTTTTTAATCCAAATATCTTCAATAATTTAGTCATTATAGCTAGTCAAAGTTTGGCAAAACCTATACCTATACTTTCTAGGCAAATTATTTAGTAGGCTATTAATTAGTCTGTTTGATATAATCACTTTTTTTAATATCGGTGTTAGGATTTACTTTTATGATACTTTCAAAATGCATTAGTATTGCCAGTATTTTATTTATTGTCGTATTGCCGTCTCCACATTGTACAGACGCCAGCATATTCAAGCTACCCGAAACTGTCAAATTTTCGCAATGAACTTTGAACCTTATACCTACTTTAGCGATACTTGAAAATCTATTAAAGTTGACAGATTGTAGTAGCTTGATGTGCTGGCGTCTGTACATTACCCAATTTTAGTAAGTATACTTGCCTACTTTAAATTTTCTCAGAAATGTGTGATACAAAACTTGCGGCTTTTTTTATTTTGTTTCCATTATAGCGAATGTATGAAATCAGCATTTCAATTCAAACTTATCTTTATTGTTATTTAATAATAATACTTATGTGTATAACTTTTCCTACAGGAACATTTTGAAGGAATAGTTTGCAGGGTGATTGCGCACCACACTAACAGTAGGAATAGCTTTCAGTTTGACAGTTCGACAACATTCATTGCGTTACTTACGTTGTTGAGCAGACTAATTTGCCGAACATATGAAGTAATGGATTAGCAATATCCTTCAAAATGATTCAGTTTGTGATTGGTTGTGTTTTACGCAATCAGGGTGCTGTGCTAAGATCCGACATTGACCCTTGTTAACGCAGTTCCAAACCAGAGGTGTAATTGCGTAATACACACAAAATAACAGTTCAGCGACGTTCATTGCATTATTTACGTTGTTGAGCAGACGAATTTTTGAAACCTATAAAGCAATGGATTAGGAATTTCCTTCTAAACCCTTGAATTGTGTATTGAAAGTGCGCAATTAGGGCGCTATTATAGCCGTTTGGTCCCTTACTAACGCCTGGTTTCTTAGAGGCTGATCAACGCAAAAATGTACCGCAAAACGGGGCTACTTTGACTTCCAGGGTTACTTTGACAGATTTTGTAGCTACTTTGACAGAGCGCCAAAATCGGTTTTCACGTGTGCTCAGTAAGTGTGAGTGACCTCGAGTAAAATTGCGCGAGGCGCGGGGTGTGGAGAACGCGTCATAGCGTTGTGATCGGCCTGGTCAAAGTAGCCCCGCCTGTCAAAGTAGCCCCGTTTTACGGTACTTACACGCTGTCCAACTCTGGATTACTCTTGAGGTCTACTGTCAATGGCTGACGTAAAAATCAACAGCTGCAATCAAATCAATACGAGGTTCAAGTTCAATACGCTTTCAGAAAGCGGTTTTAACCAGTTTGATAATCTGTCAGCTAAATAGCTTTGCTCGCGGAGAGGTCGGAAAACGACAAGAAGAACAATTAATGAATATGGAACTTACAAGCGAGTTAGAAAATATCCTGTGTCCTACCCGTGTGCCAAACATCCAAATCCGTTTAGCCATTATGGCGTGATTGATTAACAAATATAGACTTTCATATTCATAACATTATAATGATAGCAGGATTTGCCTTTCAGAACCCATGTTACTAAGAGTGTTGTAATGGGTTATTTAGTATTAATCTGTCAAGCGCCGCTAATGAGACACAATTGATTTTCTATTGTTTCGTCGGTTTTCAGCATTTGTTTCATTCCTAAGTAATGTATTGTATTTTAGAAACTGCGCTGGCAACACATCTGGCCGGCCTTGCAAGCGGAGGTCAGAGCTGGTGAGGTACTGGCATCAGTCCTACAGTCTGTCATGTGGCTGGTCAAGGAGTCTAACGAAGACGAGTTCACATTCTACATCTTCCCAACAATAAAGTAAGAACTTATTCGATAATCATGTAATAAAAACGCATTGTTGGATTTTCAACGGTGGGGTCGGTGCCGAAAGTTGAAATTCCAACAACGCGCTATTGTTCAGGCATTTATTTAGGTGTTGCCTAGTGTTAGTGAAACAGGCATTGATCATGTGACTTTACCTACTTGTTAACAATAAATAGTATGTTTCATCAATCACTAGCGACTTGCCCCTGCTTCGTACGGATAGAACAGTGACAATATCGAGATTTCTATGTATATCTAATAACATATCATCACGCCAGTAATCCCCGAAAGGATAGGCAGATATGTACCTCTACAGGTACATATCTCAGGTTTACGTACGTACGGTAACGGTCAGTACTGCATTATCAGCGTAAGGATTGTTTTGCCGTGAACACGCGCGGTACCTGGCCGTAAATACGTATGTGTGTATAAGTGATGTATTAACACAGAACGCACACCTCAGAATTTATACACTGGTGTCGAGCGAAAGTCAGCGAAACAAAAATATATCGCTTTTTCACACACGCAGCGTACGTAATTAAGTATGACCTTGGTCGGCTCAAACCATTGCTAAAATTGACAACATTGTTATAAGGCCGGATAGCTGATAGTGTAACGCATCGGATTAGCAAACATATAGGCCCAAGTTCCAATCTCAAAATGGGATTTTTTTTCTTTTCATCAATTATCTTCATCTGTTCTTTTATTATTCGATAAATTAATAAACGAGAATAATAATGTAATAATTGTTTTTATTATTATATAGTTAGTGAAATATGGGGTAAAGAATAAAAATGTTTTATAAGTGATTACAAAATGTTTATTCGTTATAATTTTATAAAGAATAAATAAACTTCTAGTTTAGGACTTATTGTGGTTATAGCTTAAGTATTCATTTTCATTACGAAAAGAAGATTGAAACTAAACCTCAAAATAATCCTTATTACGAATATGCTACAGTATAATTTTATTATTACCTACTAGGTATAATCAATTTATAATTTAATCCTTAGTATAATACCCATTATTATCAAAGCAATCTTGTAAACGCTGGCGCATGGGCCCTACAATATTGCATAGGTTTTTGAGCTGGTTTTCGTTTGCACGGCGAACGGTTCGTAAAGACGTGTTGAATAATTCGGCAAAATATCTTGTTGGTATTATAACCAATTGTTTCATATTCGCTGACCAGCTGGGGCATTCCACGCAGCAAGGCTACCCTCTTCCCTATTTAGTGACCCTCCGAGTCACAGTAGGTAATTTCTCTAAAACAAAAAAAGAGTACTGTTAGTCTACTAGCAAAATACGAATACTATTGAGAAACAAAATTATAATGAAAATAGAAATGTTACATATAATATAATGTTATATTCATCATTTAAAATCTAGGACTTCGAAATTATAATTTTTTCTTCTATTTAGACCTTATAATACGTTAAAAAAATAACTACAAGGATCAGCAGTTCTATTTTAATAAAATAAATGTTTGAAAAAACAGTTAAATCATAGGTATTCATAATACTCACATTCAGTTCAGTTTCATAGATATTTGTGTTATATCAAATCCACTTTTACGCAGCGCAATCACATTCGCTTTCATTTCAATATTCTGCATTTTAAAAGGAACTACAACACGGATAATAGAACACACGTCGCTAACCCACAATAATTAACAACCAACAAACAACGTTCTATTTAATCGCGGTGAATGACTCGTAACTTAACTGTGTCTACCTTATAAGTAATTTATTTAACTGTGGGTATAATCATAAAGTTTTACGAATTAAGCGCACAAGACGAACATGGCAAGGAAATATTTATTATTATAGTCATAAGCGTCATTATTCGAAGTAATTATTAAAAAACATTTAAAAAAACTATCACCGCGCGTGAGATTCGAACCCACGGCTCGCTACGCAGGACGCGCTTACCCAAATGTGATAACCGCTAAGCTATCATGCCACACACCGTAGTGGTTGAATTAATGCAATACAATCAGTTGCAATTGAATGTGAGTGTGTGTGTCTACAGTAGAGAAATAGCTAATTAAAAGAAGGTCGTAAGTAAAACCAAAGTGTCAATCTATTGCTTTGTGAAATTGCTACTCCACTTATGACCGTGGCCGTACCTTCACGGATTTTTACGTATCAAAAACACACATACTTAATATGTGCGTTCGTTCGTATGTTTTTGATAGGTATGATAATATGTTCGTTTCATGAACATCGAGAATAAATGCAATAAATATTTGTGAAAACCGCATTAAAACCCATAGTACACGGATTTTTACGTATTAAACACATAATACATAATATGTGCTTTCGTTCGTAGGTATGTTTTTGATACGTTTCATGAATATCGAGAATAAATGCACTAAATGTTTGTGAAAACCGAATTAAAATTAATTGTGTAGCTTAAAGGATCAGAGAGGTCGCACAGACAGACATGAAATACAACTTTATTTTAAATTTTTATAACTAGCTTCTGCTCGCGGTTTCGCCTTCGTAGATGTCGGAAATTATCCCACGGAAACGCCCTACCAGGACAACCGACAACTTATAACATCAGCTATCTGCAGTGAAAGTCTCGTCAAAATCAGTCCAGCCTTTTCGGAGATTATCCGGAACAAACAGACAGTCAAACATTTTGAAAATTGTTGTTTTGTTAGAAGTACCGGACTTATAATATTCATATTCATTTGGTAAATAGCTGTTAGTTTTGATATTACAAACAGACACTTCAATTTTATTTATTTATATTATATAGATTTATTAGATCGCTCTTAGCGATAAGACCGCCCATTGTGTCACCCATTGTAAAGTTTCTATATTTATGTCTGTAATTTATATGGTGTACATAATAAAGAGTATTCTATTCTATTAGATATGTATAGAATAGAATGTGATGTAATGAAATCCGGTCAAAGCTACCCTTAATTACAATTCGTTGAAATAATGTATTTCGAATTTAATCATTCATTTTGTCTCCTTTACGTAACAAAGACAACAAAAACAATTGTTTATCCAAACTAGTTAGGTTTACTATAGGACAAAGAGATTCTATAGGACAATCTAACTAAGCGTATAAGAAACCATATTTAAATGAAAAGGTTTTTGTGGTTCATATTCGGGTTACCAAGTGATTAGATAAAACTGACTTCCACGTTGGCCTAGTCGTCCTAAGCACTAATACTGAGCATGAGGTATTGGGTTTTTACATCAGGAATTCCTCTGTAGCAGCCCGGAGTAGGGATTGGTGACCGGTTGATGGCATTAGGCTTGCGCCCTATTACATGGGACAATGGGTGAAGGGCGATGTCAGATGGGATCTTGTGCAATTACCGACTCCTACAGATAATGGGCTGTCAATTAAATATTAACCCACGTTCGCAAGGACGACGTAAAAATATCGCGGCGAGATTCTATCGCGCACTGGGTTTTCGACTCTCGGTGTTGAGCCGAGAGTTGAGAATCCAACAGAGCGCATCCCAGCACATCAAAAACACACCGTTGGGTTTTCAACTCTTGGCGCTAAACAGAGCGTTGAAAACCCAGTGCGCGAAAATAATCGCCGCGAAACGCGCCCGTGCGATCCTGGGATCCTAAGTGTTTGGCCAGACTGGCAGCGTGGGCGCGGGGCGGGCACGGTGCGGGTGCGGCGGTGCGAACTCAAACATAATATGAACTTCCTTTGTGTGTCCATACTTAGTGGGCACGCGGGCGCGGTGACTCACGCCATAGCTCGTTCATACAAGTGGACGCAGTGGATGCGCGGCGTGGGCCCGGGCGGCTCGCGCGGGGACCGGGGTTCTCAAACTAGTTCGAACTTTTTTCTAGTAAAAATAAGTCTTCTTCATCCATATTATATTTTGACAAACACTGGACGCGACAACACGCAGAACGCAGCCGCGCTTCACTGCAGACAAACAGACCGTGCGCGTTCCCGCACCCGCGCCCGCGCCCCTGTCTGGCCAAACACTTACAGTGGAAAAATCGAGGGAAATAATATCTATTATAATCCTCAAATACAATCAATTACGAAATTAATTGCCTCGTAGCTGGCGCACGATTGAACCTTTCATATTTGAGCTTTGTCTATATTAAAAAACTGGCCACGTACGTGTGGACCACGCACAATTAAGGGGTCTGTGTTGGGATGAATAAAATTAATCCAAACAAGACCAAACTTAATATTGTTGTTGAAAACATGGTCTCCTATAGATTCCAACTGCAAATTGTGTGTACACACGATATTTAGAGATTTACCACGTTATTTTAAGACCATACACTTCTTATAAGTTTTCCTGTAATCTACTATGATCTACATTATGCATTTTTTCAAAATTTTAGGCTCAGTAGTTTCGGAGATAAGGGGAGGGGCGGGGCGTTGGTCAATCTTCATTTATGTGTATAATACAATTATATTTAACTTGGTAGGTATTATGACAGAAATCATGATGTTTTGACATGTCGTCACAGCAGTAGATCGCTTAGTCGCCAGTAGGTTGCTAGATTATTGTAAATTATTAAGTAAGTACCTGAAAATTGATCTTAAACGTGAAATTGACACAATCAGCTAATTATATAATTATAATATTTTTAACTTGAAAATCATTTTAAAATGATTTTATTACAAATTTAAGTAGTTTTTCTGATATTTTTTGCGCTATGCAGGATGGTTTCAGCAATTATAATTATTATTCTTCTCGTATACATTATACAATGGTGAATTCGTGATGCGTAAAATAAATCATTAATATTCTAGCCGTAAACGGTAATATCAGGAGATGACATAGAATATATAACTTGGGTTTATCCGTAATAGAAGATTTATTCAAACCATTACAATTTTCCGAGCAAGACCGTATCGGGTATTTAGAGATTTCCGTTTCGATTTTATTTTCCAACTGCAATTGCCTTCAATGTTGGTTAGAATTTTATATTATTACAAAACTATATTTTATAAAAATAGATTGTTCACTTTAGAATTTAATTGGTTTTAGGCAGCTGTTGAATTCACCAAAAAGCATCCAGGCTTCTGTCACTATTTTGGAGAACTTGCATACAATCATGAGCAAATGCACCGCGGCTGAGATTGAAGCAGAAATATTGCCAACGCTGTATCATTCCCTGGAGAGTAACACCTTCCAAATCCAGGTACGTAATTTTTTATTATTTTCGTTGTAAGTGTGAGTTCGAAAGAACACAATAATAACTGTATTTATGTCCTTTTTCATGTTAATAGGCAGCCTCATTGATTGCTACGCAGAACATTTGCCATAACCATGACGACAAGGCACTTCACGCCACTATTCTGAATAAAGTGAAGGGACTGCTTGAAAGGCATCAAAGTGATGTAAAGATCATCAGCCTGATCCTCTGCTTCTTCGAAAAGACCATTGTTAGACTCGACAGGAGCCACATCCTGGAGCAGGTGATTCCTACTCTGCTGGCTATGCGGCTCAGCGACCCCGATATCGTCACTCGTGTTGTTAGTGAGTATACTTCTGTTCATAATAAGTCTCTCGTTTTTTTAAGGAAATCACTTCTATCTAAGACCAGCCTCGCGTCATATTTAATGCACTAGCACAGCGATCTCTGCTCTCTATGCGAATCCCTTATGCCAAAGCTAGTCATTATTTTTAACCGAAGCGAATTATCGTAATTTGTTTTATAATTATGTGAGACGATTAAACCTAATTATTACAGAACTCTACAAGAATTTACTGTTGGAAAGAAAATTTGGAGTAAACACCAATGTGATGGCAACAAAAATGATACCTTCGCTTGCTCCGCAAACTGTTAACCCAGCGCTGAATGTCGACCAGTTTTCTAATCTGATGGAGGTATATTTTCAGAGACTTAATACTTAACTGTACGTACTGTAGCCTTGATAAGATGAATTAATAGAATGTTTATGATGCCGCACGTTCAGATCCTGTACGACATGCTGGAGAGCATCGACCGCCAGCAGCGCTACAAGCTCAAGGCCGACAACCTCGCGCTTCCGAGCCCCGAGCGCCGGCACAAGCTTCGTCATCAAATGTCGACAGATAATATGAACGCACCTCCCTTTAATATCCCTAATTTAAGGGTGGAGCGCAAAACCTCCTCTGCTGAGGACATGGCCCGTAAAAACTCTATGAGTGGGCCACCCCCCGCTGCTAGTAGTGCTAGCGGTAGTGTAGGCGGTTTCAAGAGTAAGCATGAATTTCCAACCTGTAATGTAAAAACATCGACAAAAGACAGAATTATACAGAAAATTTATTCAGGCACCGGGATCGGTCAGTGGTTCTTCGGCTCGAGCAATTCCACCAATAATGACAACAATTTCCTTCGCGTTTCAAGCGCCTTTCCTAATCGCCGCCTGTCGGACAACACTTTGATGACGCCCAAGATCCGGATTGCACCATCATGCGCCTCCTCCCCCGGAGGCACCCCGGGGGGTACTTCGGGGCTTCCCACACGCCGCCACTCCAGCATCGGGCCGCAGGAGCGCCGCGGATCGACCGTCAACCTATCGCCACCGACCGTAAGTTACACACTTTCAAACTCTTCCTGCTTGCACGCTTGTTTTTGACACCGATAATTCTAATAGTATGTGCCTACATAATTATGACCTACATACACTATTAATGATTCAAATTTAGAAGCTTGGAACAGGGCTGCCCGTAGTATAAACGATGGTGGTGCTGGAGTAAGGGTACGTGGTAACGAGGGTAGTGATAGTGGTTATTTCGACAGGGTCACCAGTACAGGGGACGCGCGGGCGGCTCAGGCTCGAGCCTGTCCGTGCCATCAACGTCTCAATGCGTCGTAAGTGATGTTATCGTACACGTACGCCTGCCTGGCTGCGTGTCCTCCCTGTTACTCCTAAACCTACTGAATGTGGAAATGTCCAGCTTTACATTGATGTGGTTCTATTATCTTCTGCGGTCGTGTCTTCTACCCACACCGACTGGGACAGATAGTATTCGATTTCATCACATTATCATTTTGCATATGCACGTGGATCGGAACCTTTCATCGCATCGCATTAATGCTACTCCTTCCAATCCTGCGAGACGCCCGAACAAACACAAACTTCAAGAAATAATGAAGTGATGCATGTTCGCCACTCCGCGTTAAATGTGTCTTTGAATGCCATGCTGGGAGGGTAGCTCCTCCTGCTCTGGTGAATGCTACTGTATTGTCATTTTGATCATAGTTCGGGTGTGTACCTGCAGACACGTCGATTCCATTGTCGCACCTTTTCCAAATTAAACCGGTTATACAATTTAGGAAAACATTTACAAATTACTATAAAAGAAATTTCATATTTTGTGACTTCGCGCAACCAATTGGTATTACAAATCGGTAATGTACTAATGATAATTTAATGTACTTCAAGAGTACTGCAAAACAATGTTGATCCAACAGTTCGGCAGGTCACATAGGTCTTCTTATGTGTTCAATGTGTATATGTGACGCAACGCTACGCAAGTAAGGTAATCATTTGTTCATTCATGTCAAGGCTCTAAGCCATGTATTACGTATCGCTGTCTCATTTACTGTTGCTATTGTTCTTCTTCACAGCTTGCACGGAGCATGATCGTGAGTATATGGTTCCATTCTACTGTTCGCCGCTGCGACTCGAGCAGCACCAATCATTGACGTTTTCCAAATGTTACTACTATGTATTACACACTAAGATGTTGCCGTTACTTAAATATGTAATGTCTAATATGATTCCACACATTATTAACAGTTTACAGCTTTTATTTAATATAACCTGGCAACATCTGCGTGCGAGTATTTCGCTGTAGTGTAGAACTGAGTAAAACTGACTGAATCACAAGAACTTTCACTTGCCCACCACGCTTTATAACGCTAAATATTGACGTACGTATCTAATTAAGTATAAGGCATGCTAGAGTTGAATATAATTGTACATTTAATCATCGTGATACGCTAAGAATAAATCATTGTTCCAATTTAAAATCATATAAAAAAAGAAACAATTTTCTTCTTAAAGCTGTTGACTTCATTGTTTGGGTGGTTTCGCGGTGATATGAGAATTAGCGACATATTAACAAATAAGGACTATGCCAAATAATACTACATTGCATAAAGTAGCATAATAATTACCATTGGAATGGCTGGTACTAAGGGTATTCAAAGATTCAAATACTTTTCTTGTATTACTGAATTATAAATAATTTTCTATAATATTATGTAACCATCAAGAAGGTGATCATATTGATGAATACAAACTGGAAGAATGACCATTGTATCCACTAAATGGGTCACCCAGTCAAACCAACGAGGTTCCTTTACACAACACATCGTAATTAATGGACAACATACTCATAGATTAATTTATTCATTTCTATCCTATTATATCAGGTTAATGTTATATAAAACTTCCTATTAAACAGATTTTTTTGTAACTTACTACTATTTTTTTGTTCAACACCAACGTTGGCTATGAATTACATTACATTACATTTAATTTTGTCTGCGAAGTAACCAAATTGATGATTAATGATGACTATCTGTCACATCATTAATCAAAACCTTTCAGTTATTAGTTCGTGGCCCAGACACAGTAGGTATAATCATGTCATAACCCCGTCATCAAAATTATTTATTCCTACTTTTCACAAATTCCCACCGCCAAGCCACCTGTAAATTTCATGCAAATATTAACATATTTTTGCTGTGTAGGGTGGCTCCATGCCAAACACGTCTTCGAGCGTACCGTTTCTGCTGACGTCATCAATGCAATCAATTCGCTCGCGTCGTCCATCGGCCTGCAGCTCGCAAGGCTCCGGACTGCTGCAACAGATCAGCAGTGGCATGGTAAGACACCTACCGAGCAGCAGTAGGCACCACTCGCACGCCTCGACCAACTGGAGCATCCAGGGCGCCACCGCCGCCGGCTACAACGCGCTGCATCACACCGCCATGGCTGTCCGAAAATGCCCCTCACTCAATATTACCCTCACGCGTTAAACTCACTCTCACTGTGGAGCCGGACGCGCACTAGTCGTAGGTCCCCCGCGCGGTTCCGGCGCTCCGTGCAACTTACCTGTACTCTGTATCCCTGGCCTCACCGACAAGGGCGATCCCCGTCCGGTCCATTGATGTTTAGTAGTTTTATCATATTATATCGATGTTTTTAAGTATTACCATATTACATTTATTTGCAAATACTTTCATATAGATACAAACTTGTTTGTTGTCTATGCTATCTATCAATATTGATTTTTGTTAGATTGTGAAAGCGTAAGAAATTGAAAGAGTACTCAGAAACGCGTGGACTTGCCACAATTCTTAGTTCAAAACCGACGTCACTGATTTGATGAATATATCAATTCACTTATGTATGTATAAAGAATGTCAGCAAAGGTATGATGTGGGACAACCTGTGTAAGCTTTAATCAGAATAATGTGGACATATCACACTTTTTGTGAAGAAAAGAGGTTCGAAGATGTCCATTTGTAATAACATTTAAGAGTTTATAAATTGAATAACTTATTATAACAGTATATGTTACCAAACTGATAATATACAGCAAAATGTTGTATAGAGGTGCTGTGATATGGTATTGTTATATTTATTAGAAACTAAACCTACTTTAAAGTAGTAACTTTAAATAACTCTTTCTGTAATTGGGCGTGAACATTATTTATCACTTATATGGCATTTGAGAAATCGTTGGCTATCAAAATTAAGACGGTTATGTGCCAAATATATAATAATATTAAAAATAAATTGTGCCACTGAGTCCTCGCATATGTCGGCGGTCCCTTCTTGAGAGGTTGCTTGGAAGCTGAGCAACGTTGTGAACAAGTGGAAGGTACCGGACCGTGCAACGTTAGCGGCCAGCAGGAGTTGCTGCGGTCGCTACGTCTCACCCGTCCGATACTTTTTAACCTAAGTAGGTAGGCACTCTGACAAAACTGTAAAGCTATACATGCACAAGGTGCGATAAGGATAATTAATAATTTATAATATAACTTTTGACCATCTATGTACTGATTTGAAATACCTACAATTTTGTGCTTGTTGACAATGTATGGTAATTTTATATCTCATTAAAGACATATCTAACCCAGGATGTTTTAAACGCGGTTTGGCGTTGTCTAGTCTACTATTTATTTACTAATAAAAATCAACATTGGCTAAATCATAACAGAGCGTGCGTAAAAGATTTTCGCGTAAAAAACAGATTTTTTTAATCCCACATTCATTATTGTACAGTCAGCATAATAAAGTATGTGCAGAAAGTAAGTGTGTAGGTACTTAGTACCGTTCACACTTTTGGATCTGAATATTTAGACGTCTGTAAACCCACCCTCTGTAAGCTTGAGTAAATTTTGTTTGCTTTTCCGGCTTATCGGTACGTATTGTGTAGTGTTGAGGATTGTACCTATGCTCCGTAGTCGGGTGCCAACTAGCTAGCTGGTGTTGACGAGAACGGCTCGCGTAGAGTAGAGTAGCTGTAGTGGTAGCGTAGCGGGCGGGCGGGGAACTCCCGGCCGCAACCAATGATCTGGCACGCGCTTTGTTTTAATATTTTCTTTTATTATGGTTTCTTCCAGTACCAGCTGTTTTCCGGACGTACATAAAGAGAATTTGATATACGTTAGAGCCGCGTAGCGTAAACCGCGACCGGGGGGCATGCGGGTACCCGCGGCCCGCGCCTGGGTCGGGCGCTCGCACTGTGCGCCTGCGCCACTCGCCGCCCGCTTGCGCCTCGCCGCTGCACGCGCTCCTTTTACCTCATACATGAGCTTCTATTTCTTAAAATTAATTATTCGAACCAAGTTTCTAAATCATTTGCAGCAATTCAATTACACTAAATTAATAACACACTAGAATTGACTTTCATATCACTGTTATGCATCGGCCTAACTAACGAATTTCCGAAATCCTTCGGTAACATCTAACAAATTTTCTCTTTCAATGCATGCTGACTGTCAATGCGCACTTTTATAGATCAACTAAATAAACAACATTGATCGCAGGAAACATAAACAATGATTACCTTCGGGTGCACGTGTTTAGTGTTTTCTTTTCTATTTATTTCTGAACGACTCAGTTGCGTGCTCGCTGTAACGTCGAAGTTACTCGAATGTTGCACGTTACATTACACGGTTATGACTTTATACTTTAATATCATGTCTATATTTGGCACAGTTACCTATGTATTTGCACTTCATAACAACCAGTACAGTACAATACCGCTTAGACTATATGCACATTTGTTTATACACCCTTGTTTAAATATTATTTGGACACTTTAGATTTTTATTAGATCTCAGATCGAGTACATACATGCTTGTATAAACCGGTATTAAAATACTAAACCGTAAATTCGATTAAGTATTTTTCATGTCGACAAAATTATTATTGTATAATATTGGAGGGAATGTAAAGGTAACTAAATAACAAACTCATTTGCTTGGGTAAATATTAAATATAACAGCTATTTGGCACCGATAGCTGAGATTTCTCGTTTAGCGTGATTACGTTGGCCGTAAGTAAAGATTAGAGTATTCGAGTATATATTATGCTCTGTAAGTAACGTTAAGTAAATGAGATTTTTTGAAATGTGATAGTATTTCGTGAAAGTTCACCAGTTGGTCCAGTACTCTAATAAGGTGCCAAATTAATTAAAAATAATATAAATGTTCGCGTTGGAAATGATAATTCACGCGAAGTATATATCTTAAATTAAATAATTTCTTCGGGAAAAAAAACAATTTCAATCTTAATACGGTATACCGTGTGTAAACCTAGATATTTTAATTGCCGTTGGTACAGTTATCGCATCAACAAAGTTGTAGCAATTAACTTGTGCGAGGTGAAGACGACATCACCGACGTCAGTAGTCTCCGCATTCTATAAAAAAGAAACGAACTTTTACCTAATTAATACAATTATTTTCAAAATTTCGATTACTATATTAAAAAATTCCCACTTTTCTATTCAAGAAAATGTGGACTCTAGTTTTCCTCGAAAAAGTAAGTTTAAAGAGAGAGATGCGACTGGCACAAAACAGAAAAGACACATCATCAAATAAAAATAGACTCAACAACTACGTCGACAATGTTGCCACAGACACATTATCATATTCTCTTGAAACAAAACTCGCATACTTTCAATTCCTTTCAGCTTTGTCAAACAACTATGTACTATAATCTTTATAATGCTATCAAAAACATATGTGTATTATAATATTCATTTTGAATGTAAAAGATGCTGTAAAATATGATGAACTATCAAACATAATAACTGTATTATGTGTGCGTAAAGTTTCGTTGAATATTAAGATGTGAAGGCGTAATTAGGTAACTAATAAGGATGTCCAGAAAGTGAGAAGTAGATATAAGCATGATATATAAGATTTATCGTATTATACTTACATATTATTATAATATTATAATTATTCTAGTTTTAATATAATTATTATTATTTGTGAACTTAATAACTTTATTCTCAAAAACCTTTGCCTTCATTTTTATTGATATAGTATTTAAATAAATACCTATATAAATTGTACATCATCATCATCATCTGCCTAGCCTTCTCCCAATTATGTTGGGGTCGGCTTCCTGTATATGTATATAAATTATACATATACCTAATAAATAATATTATAATTTTATCCAGGGCTAGATATGACGTAGACACAAGAGGGCTATACGCTCAGTAATATGCGATCGCGAGAAATCGTAGTCGCTAAGTATGAGTGTGAGCGATGAATGACTAATATTCAAGAAACAGCAAAATGCTAGCAAGCGTCTGTTCTTTTTCTATATTTATGTAATGAAGGGTTAAACCTATCAACTTTACGATAGAATGCGGTGTAAGTGGCAATTTCGGCCCTTTCCCAAGATTACTAAGTTTGGCGGTCTTCGGAAAACCGATCTCGAATTTATGCTATACTAATAATTCAGCACTCACAACTATTTAGCCCAACATAATGTGCAGGATCTTATAGTTTGATCAACAGGACTAACTATAATGCGCATGTGTTTAGATAGTTGGCATCAACTTAGAATTTTGATTTGAGTAAGCAATATATTTTCAGTTAATTTTAACTTGCAAATAATAACATACCAAAATCACGCAGTTATCATATATTGCGCTAATTTGATATTTTAAATCAATGAAATAGAAGCAAAATACACATACTTATCACAGAGTTTTAAATATTGAATGATGAAAAAGAGAAAGAAGTCTTGTCATATTGTCAAAGACGATATAAAGGTAACAGAAGAAAGGAAGTAACTAATTGAGACATCCGTAAATAATTACGAATGTTATTATATAGACATAGTAGATGGACATACCTATATATATATATATACCTAATTCTATTTTAGCTTGTCATAGTAGTTAGGTATGTGTGCCCGTCTCCACCCTACGCGTTATGTGCACATTCAGGCTGGCAACGTTCAGTCCGACGGATCATAAATAACCAATTCTTCTTAGGGTTGTGGCGTTTGCTCAGTGCTAGTACCTATGTGATATAATTTCTATGTGTACCCTGATGCTATGATGTAACTCATATCAACATTCACTTTTTGAATTATTCGATGTGATTCTATAAAGTAGATATTTAATACCTTATTATATACCTTTTATGATATATAATTAATGTTTTATCAAATATTGTGCTACCTTGTGATCTCGTTCTATGAAAATTAACTTCTAACTTCTTTAAACTTGACTGCTCTCTTCTAAGGCAAAAATAATTGGACAATACTTTTTTAAGATCTTTCATATTTTCGATCGGCGCGTAACTGTCTTGGGTAACTTTAAGGCATAGAGATAATATGATATATATCGTGTTTGAGCTTATCAGATTGAATTTTATGAATATTTACGAAATTTCCTGAGTCTACTCTTGTTGAAACGAAAAGACGAAAAATTGTTGCCTTATCCTTGTTGATTCTTCTCTCAGTACTCTCTCCATGTCCCGTTCACAGACTGAGCAGTTCCTAAGCTTGCACTTTTTATCAGGAACCTAACGTTTCTGAACCCATCACTTTCTCTTTCTACCGTGACACTACATGTACCTCCTCTAGGGTCTCTAACCATTTTGATGTACTTAGTGTTGGACGAAGATCCATTCATATATCAATATTATATTAAAAAAAAAAAAACTTAATCTACATACTAAATATGGATGTTATTGTCGTGAATTGAATTAATATGATACCACTTATAACTATATACTTACTAATATATTTAAAAAAATACAATGTTAGTAGAGCAGAACCCCCGTTACAAATCCCGCATAATAAAAGGAACCTTTTAAAATATTAATCAATATTTATCATATTCAATCTATAGTAAATATTCAATCTATAGTAAATGTTTAAGATTATGATGTTAAATGTTATAGTCAGCAGAGCCGCACTTAGTCATTTTAATTGTATACGGTGTATTAGATAACTTTCACTATCTGTACTTTAGTTAGATATGTTATATTGTTGCTTTATATCAGTGCAGAATTATATATTATGTATTAGAGTTTATGTCATAGTTTTAATCTGCGCGATGCTTCAGGGATTCAATGAGATCGCTCACTAAATTGCTGCCTAAATGCTGTTTAGCGTCGCTGATGGCGTTCGAGCACCGTTAACTCGATCAGTAAGAGTAACGTAGACCTGCGCGAGTTGCGGTTCAAATCACTGACAACGTTACTCTAATTACTCTACGCTTAGTGAAGGCAAATGTATCACCGAAGCACCGCGTAACTCTCTAACACACCGCTTTGTATTATTTTTATAAGTACGGAGATTTCAGCTCCCTTTGTTATGTTTCCATTAAAAGTATTATGTATACGTGGCTCTTGTAGTAAATTAAAGTAATAATAAAATTATATCGTGGTCCGTTATTTTTACCTCCCATTTTATCATCATCTGCCTAGCGTTTTCCCAACTATGTTAGGGTCGGCTTCCAGTCTAACCGGATGTAACTGAATACCAGTATTTTACATGGGGGACTGCCTATCTGACCTCCACAACCCAGTTATTGGGTAATACGATACCCCTTGGTAAGACTTGTAGTCAGACTTTCGGGCTTCTGACTACCCGTAACGAATGTCAAAGGTCCATGAATGACAGCCGGGACCAACGGCTTAACGTGCTTTCCGAGGCACAAAAGAGTCTTGGTATGTAAAGATGGTCACCCATCCACGGACCAACCGCGGCAAGCGTAGCTTAACCTGATCGATCGACCCTTGCGACTGTTATTACTTAGCCACAAGAACATTTTAAGTACGAGAATTGGCCTTCAGAAGGCCAATTCTCGTACTTAAAAAACGTTCAAATTCAAGTCGCAGTCTTATCTCAGCGACAATCTTATCAATGTCAAAAACTTGTCAAAAATGTAGGAATACGAGAGGTATTTTTGACAGATCGAGACTGAGATCTAGTCAGATCTCAGTCGTGAACGTTCTTAAAAGTACGAGAATTGCCGCCTCTGTAGAAACGCCGTAGCAGTTTCGTAGCAGCGGCGTAGGGATGGCGTAGCAGGGCGTAGCAGTGGTGTAGCAGGTAAGTATAGCAAACTGAGATAACCAGAAATTCTTTAGCAGTATGTTAATTGACTTCCTGTCAGGTCCGGTGGTTCGCTACTGATAGATGAGCGTGAGGTTCTGGGTTCGATTCCCGGGTTATATAGTGTTATTGCTATTAATTTCACAGTAGCAGGCTGGTGTCTGCGCTCGTTTAAAGGAAATAAGTCAAAATCAAAATATTTTATTTCACACAAACCAATATGGGCACTTATGAAACGTCAGAAGCTAGGTGCACGGTTCCAATTGGTCGATTCCTATGGAGAAGAACCGGCAAGAAACTCCACGGTTACTCTTTTAAAAATAATTGGCTTTTACAATGTTTTCAAATTACAGTAAGTATGGGAGGACAGCGTAGGCCTGTCAACAAGTACCAGGTATTTGATAAAATAAAAAATGGTCTACAGGTCTAAAGTCATAGTTGGTAGGTTGGTTGGGTAGGTCTAAAGGCTAGGTAGATGATGATAGCATCATCTACCTAGCCTTTTCCCTACTACGTTGGGGTACCGATTTCCAGAGTACCCGGATGATGGTGTGATAGTTAGGTAGTTAGTTTCAACAAATGTGGTTACAATAATCCCGTCTCACTAATTCGCGTTAATTAGGTCCGGATGACAGACGTAGATAGCCTAAAATTAATTACTAACTTGCCTACTAAAATATCAAAACGAAGGGATATATTATAATAATATGATTAAGCTGGGCGTCCGTTCAAATTAAATTATTTCAGGGATACCTACCTAATCAGAACTCCCTTCCTCGCGTGTAACATTGCAAACATTCCACATCCGTGTGCCTCTAATCAAATCCCAGCTTGTAAATGCATCGTCCTATAATAGCCCAGGCATAGTAGATTCTTATACGAGGGTTGAAAGGAATCTATTCCCACACGAAGTATTTAGACGGCTGTAGTCCGAGTAGGAATTGATGACTTTTACCCGTTTTAAACGCTCTACTTTTCATTTCGAATATAAGGAAAGTATAAAATAGTCGTTTTTTTAAATTATTTATCGATAATAATAACACGAATAGTAGGTACCTATTTAAAATTAATTGAAATGTTAGAACAATTTGTGTACTATTTTAGATATGGAACACATCGCGTCACCGCCGTGAGCCGTCCCGTTTAATAGGTTTTTTTTTTAATTCACACTGGCTGTTTATACACTCACAAGACCGCAACATTTTTCTCAATTAAGTATGTAAAAAAATTCGTAACTGACTGCCTAACCAATTTAGTTCTATTTTTAAAATTCATTCCCGCCCTAGAGAGAAAAACAATTACTATGAGTCATTCCCGCCCTAAGGTGGGAAGCAGCGTCTTCCACCCGCTATTCGGATCAACAAACACTACTTTCCGAGTATGAGAAATGAAAAATAAGATTTTGTCCGCGAAAAAGATACTTGCTAAGATTTTTCTCAGGCATTATCTTCGTTTAGGCACTAGCTGCGTATTTTTTGGCGTTGTAAGTCATTACAAAGGGAAACGTGAAGTCACAGTAAATTCGGAAAAAAATAATCCACTAGTGGTGGTTAAGGTTCCTTCGGTAGGCAGGAAAATTACAAAAAGTTACCCTTATAATTGTCGTCCTTATGACACAGTCACTTTACTCAAAGCCTTTTTTGGCTCTATAGATATGAAATTCTGAAGGAAGGTGTATTCTATGAACCGCTATACGATGGTGTAGAGAAATTTTGAAAAAAAAAATAGGTTTGTCACTGAATAGTTCTAATCCTTTCACAGTTATTTTATCTCAGAATTTGCATCACTGTCAAAATCACAGTAATCTTTATTTTCGTTTCAATAAGGTTGCTGTTGGGATGTTGCCGCTGACAAGTCTGTCAAAATCAAGCCTGGCGTCGACTACAGCAGAAACGCGTCGATTCGAAGCGAATCGAATCGAGCCGCATTTATTCCTTATGCGTCCATCTCAGACGAATCGAATCGAATTGTTCATTCATCGCAACTCTTCATCAAAGTAGGTCGTTTTTGCGTCATGGACAGCAACAGCAGCAGCACAGCACAACAAATATGTATAACAGGTGTGTAATTAATGAGGCTGTTGCCTTTTATTTTCCTCTGGCTGTTGCGAAGCTAATGGAGGCGCGCGTGGTGAACGTTATGACTGTTCTGCGACGTGTCTGCCACGAAAATGCCACACAAGCTACCCGAAGACAGTCTCAGCGCCCTTAGGTATGCTTACGACTGCCGAGTCAGCCCGAAGCCGCCCGAAGCAGCTCTCAGGCGCCCGAAGCCGCCGTAAGGCGCCCGAGCTGTACCGAGCCGCACCGATGCCCACGATAGTGAGCGCCACGCCTGATGGTGTACTTATTGTTGAAGAGCCTTATAAATAAATTACTTTTTGACGTGAAAACGTCTTTTCACTAGGAGTAGATACTGGTTCTAAGTTCAATATTTGTAACCGACAAAAATAATTATGTAAGATTTCAACAGCTAATAACAACGAGACTTTTAATGCTAGAGTAATGAAAATGCATTCAAAAGATAAGTCATGTTTGAGGCAGTTCGAATTTTGAGGCAGGATAGGTATAATTTGCCAATGACGTCACATCGCGAGTGAGTCGGCGCCAAACTAACAATCAACGCAGATCAATTAACGAAGATCAATCAAGCTGCTATCATTTTACTTGGCGCTTTTAACCGGTCAAGCGGCGCGGTTCGCCGATCGGCGACGAAACAATAGAAAATCAATTGTGTCTCATTAGCGGAGCTTGACAGATTAAGATTATTTGGCGCCGACTCAAAATTGGTATTTAGGAGCTTAGATAGACTAAAAGGTTCATTTTACTCTTTTCAGTTTCTTTTTTCGATGGCTTAATTTTTTGTTGAAAAGTTTTTATCTTTGTCTTTTCAGTTTCCCTTTTAAATAAGAACTTATTTATTTATTTTCTTCTATCAACAACTCACACTTAACTACTACTTTAAAAGAAAACATTACATTCAAACTTAATACTTACAGTGCAACAATAACTTAAAGATACATGACCAAAATTAAATTATGTTAAATTAAATTCTCAGCTTGGGAATTTACGAAACAATTTAAAAAAGACGACACACCTGTTAGGAGACAATCTCAACAGGCACAATAATGTCCGCTGACGACCAAATACATGAATAGGTAGAATAGAATATAGTTTATTACTTACTTAAGAATATTTTTGGCAATAGCTAGTTTAATACAAAAATATAAGTAGTGTTTTGTTTTAAGCGCATTTTGTCCTGTGGGGGATCTTTTTTCTATCATCTTTCCTTACTTTATTTTTAGTGTATACAGTGCAAAAAATAAGGTTTGTGGATTGATAATCCCAGCAAGTCCATTTACAAGCGCGGGTCAGAGCCTACGCTCTCGGGGGAGGGCCGTTCGCTTGTGGAGAGGCTTTTCTCTCTCCTCTTTATGCATATATTCAATTTCACCTATTCTATGGGCGAAGAGCGCTGGGTTAAAGTGGCCAGTTGTTGGAGTTTGTTGATCATATCGTGGGCTCTGATGTGCCAGGGTTCTTGTTGTAGCATCTCCCACAGTGTATCCGTGTCTAATCGTCGGTCGAAACCTCCAGCAGCTTTTAGCGCTATTCTGTATTGGCGCTTGATTTTAGTAGATTGCTTTTGTTATACCTCGGCAGTAACTGCACGACATGTTGACACACTCATTATACATGCTTGCATAATGAATAGCTTAGTGTCCACGCCAATTTTGGATTTGGATGGAGTTGAGCGCACCTCTTACTCGTTTCAACTTTTTGACAACTTCTTTTGTGTGATGATTCATGGACAGGTTTTTGTCTAGCGTTACCCTAGGTACTTATTCAACTTGTTTCTTGTACTCGATACACTCTCCTTTTAACCGGATGTGATTAGCCTGTGTTAGGGTTTCTTTCTCTTGGTTTCTTACTAGAGAACATAATGCATTCAGTTTTTTCGACATTACATTGCAATCCCCGTCAAACCACCAAATACATGATTACCATCATACTAGGAGATACAGGAAAATATAACGCACCACCAACAAAGAGATACAGATACTTAATGCTACAATACTGTCACCCATCTTATTACATACACAGCCAATCACTTTAGAACAAATTAGTCAACTATTAGACCGAAAATTAGAATTGCAACAACAATCTATTTTGACAAAAATCAAAAGTAGGTACCTACAAGCCAATCAGAAATTAATACGGCTGTGGCGTATTAAAACTCCAACAAGAAATACCAAGGTACCAGAGAACATATAAGGTACCAGAAAACTGAACAACTTTCTCTAGAGCAAACTAAAATAAACAAACATTCAAACGAAACCATACTAAAACTTGAGATCGGGAACGCAAAACTCAAAACAAAAATAGCCGAGTTACAAAACAAAAACATCCATCTGAACGAAAAGTACCTACCTACCTCTACGAACTTTTCGAACGATACTTCTAAAATAGTTGTTAGCCACGGATTAAACAGATATTATAATGAAACCGAAAAACACCTCGATGATAGGATAATATTTGCACTTTCGTGACACCTTAAATAAATGTCGATCTCACTGGCTATGTCGGATAGCACGAAACGGACTTAGTGTTGCAAAGGACTCGAGTCCTCGAGTCGTAATTTTAAAGACTCGACTCAATTATGCAAGACTCAGTGTGCTAAAAAGGCTCGGAGTCTAGAGCCAAGCCGAACCCGAGTCATTTAACAGCCATTTGAGTCTAGCAAAGGACTCGAGTCTTAAAATAAACTCGACTCTTCAAGAAAACTCGGAGCATGAAGATGAGACCATCCGAAAAGACTCGAATTGATGATAAGTTTAAATTAGTGGTTATGATGTAACTCATAACCCTTTTAAAAAAAGTATGATGTTTACAAATTATTAAAAATATCCTTAATCAATAGGTAGGTACTTACTGTTATTTTTTTTTATCTGAGCCTTTCTTCCGGTCCTGTAAATGTAACAATTTTATTGCTAGACTCATACAAAAAGAGGACTTGCGTGCGACTCGCCGCATAAAAAGGACTCGAGCCCACAAAGAGACTCGAGCTCTCATGTAACATTCAGGAACTCGTAGAGAATTTAGTTCTCTAGTCTTGGAGTCCTGTTGTAATGAGTGGAGTCTTGTAATTCATCATCCGAGTCCGTTCATATAGGACTCGAAGACTTGAGTTCTTTGCAACACTAACTTAGAACTGCGGGTGGAACTGATCAGCAAAATGATGACCATAATATATCCTATATAACGGAGGTTCCAATTATCTTTATCTGGTTTGAAAGAAAGAAGACGAAAACAAAAAAAAGGATGGTCATACACCAAAACATCAAAAACGACAATCTGATAGTGGATGGCACAGAAAGCCAGGCAAACTACGATCATGAAACTACCAATAACATAACGCTAGATAATACAACTGTGCCACCTTCCCCAACCCAGAGCTACAATAATAGGCAAACTGAACTTTGTTCCTTTCCTAACTAGCTTTGAAATTCTATACCAAAATATGACGCAGTCTTAAAAATAAAAGACATTTGCTTCAATTAGTCACAGAAGAAGGAAAACCTTCAATAGCTGTATGCTGTCAGAAACCAGCTGGATCACAGAAAAGACAATTGAACAACTACTTACACCTAAACGGATATAAAGCGGCTTCCTGTTACAAGAGGAAACGCTATGAAAGTGGAGATGTATGTGTCGCAGGTTTATGACAAAATCAGGTTTTTGATCAAAAACCTAGGCTATTGATCAAAAACCGGGAGAAGACAAAATGATTACTTTATGTTATCATAAACCTGAGAAAATCCAGTTTTTTGATCAAAAACCTAGACTGGATTAGTTTTATGATAAAAACAATGTTGGTTGCTATTTCTTTAGATAAATAAAACAATTAAGAGACAACAAACAATTATTTATTTGTTATAATAATATATAAATACAAATACAATACAAAAAAAATGTGTGATGTGTGTGTGTGATAAGTGAAAAAAAAATGGTTAAAAAGATTTTCCAATTGAATAATTTTGTAATAAGTATCTATTGTTATTCAGCATGGTATTTCGGTTGTAATTTATGTGTTGCATGCCCAAGTGACGACAGAGCATGGAGAACATTATCAAAACATGTTACATAACATCTATACTCGTTCCCATGTTGGCAAAAACAAATGATTTGATTTGACATTTAGCACATAATCCATATTAGTTCTCCTTCTCCACTAATTGAGGTTGCATGAAGAAATGTTAAAAATAATTTCAAATAAAAGAAAACTGTTATCAAATAATTTTACATACATTTCACGGGTTGCCCCTTTGCGTAGTGATTTGAGACTGAGGAACTGAGGTGCACGCAAGTACCTACAGGTGAAGCGCGGCGGGGCCCGCGGTAAATCCCCTTTAATCGAAATCTTTCATTCGATCGCGTCAAGAGCTTAAATTTTATCATAAACCTTAACAAGTTCAGGTTTTTGATTTTTAAAAAAAAACTGGATTAACTTAGGTTTATGATAATATAAAGTAATCATTTTGTCTTCTTCCGGTTCTTGATCAAAAGCCTAGGTTTTTGATGAAAAACCTGATTTCGTCATAAACCTGCGACATAAGTATGCATTTTTATACAGGTACTTACCCAACATTGAAACCTTAGAGAGACAAGACATATTAACATCGTTGTCTGTTGAGTTCGTATTCAGCGTGTGTGCATCAGAAATAGTATAGCATGTTGTCATTGTAGGTAAGTAAGTAGGTAGTTATAAAAACAGGGAGACGGATGTATTTTTACTGCTCTCAAAAAACTTAGAGGAGACTATATCAATATACACTACTCGACAGAGTCTAGGAAAAATGCCATAGCTACCAAATTATAGATACCTATTGACTTCAGACTCTAGAAGTAGGTACTGGCTACAAAAGTTTGTTATTGTTGGTTGCACCTCGTATTGAAACCTGCATTAACTAACCTTTGTATTGTTTATTAGTTAGTAAGTTAGGTGTTATACCTACCCACCTTACATTCGTTTCACGGTGTAAATTTTGTACGCCGCTATTAGCGGCGGATGTGTTGAACGGGTATCATTTAAGCTATCACCAATTTAATTAGTTTTGTGTTTCTTAAATAATAGGGTTTGTCCTCCAAATAGTAGATCTGTCACCAAAATGTAGTCACCAAACAATGCAAGTGACCTAACCAAACCGAACCTCGGGGTGCCCTTCGCTCGCTCTTGCATCCTATGTCGACGGAGCCCCGCTTCGCGGGGCCCCTATTTCTGTGTAAAGGGTTTAAAGTAACCTAACCAAACCGAACCTCGGGGTGCCCTTCGCTCGTTCTTGCATCCTATGTCGACGGAGCCCCGCTATCTGAGAACGAAAATATTTCGTGGCGATAGATCTATTTATTAGGTGATACAACTTGATGACAAATATAAATTTTGGTGATAGAAAATATAGTTCCCGTGTTGAACTTATACATTTGTACCAACCAACTTTGTACCTACCATATCCGACGAATAAATGTCTGTCTTTGTCTTTAAGCGCTTAGCTAAATATCAATTGCCGTGCCCCTAGCGCACGGCTACAAATCGATAAAATACACAAAAATAAGCAAATACAATAAGGGGGAGCAATCGTTGTATCGAATAAAAAATAGTCAAAAAGTTTTTAGGTATCTCTATTTAATAATGGTTTTAGTTGTACCACGCAGTTAATACGACGAAAATTTTATAAGCTGATTTGCAAAATTCTTTTTTATTTAAAAGGAAATACTTCCGATTGGCCCCATCAAAATCGGATCAGTAGTTCCCATTTGTTCTATGGAACATGACGTCATCGGACAAAATATTGTCTCATTTCGATGTCCGTGACTACCGCCACCCCACCAACGCCAATCGCTTCCATATTTGGTAAATAATTAGTACTCGATTGGTATTAATTAGTACTCGAAAAAAAAATTGGTACCTTAGAAGTTTTCGAGAAAATCGACTTTGAAGGTGGTCCGGCGGTAGTCACGCTCCCTTCAGCAGGACCACCATGAGCACTCACACATAATGCACTCGTGCACATAAAATGTGCATGAGTGTACATCTCATAGACAGGTCAATACCATTACCAAACTTTTATTCAAATAGTAAAATAAGCCAATAATAACGAATACCTAATTAATTAATAAAAATGACAGCAATGCGGATGAATTTTTCGACGCTGTATTTTAGTTTCTGTATAGTTTTAGACAACTTAACCTTTTAACCGCTTACGTCGGATTAATCCGACAAATATTTTCGTGTCCATTCCGCCAGAGTCGTATATATACGACCAAATAACACAGCTCGTTTAATCTGTATTATTATTACATCATCACAGCTAGTTTCATCGACCGTATTTATTTTTCGTTTTTTTTTTTTTCGGGCGCTGTGGGCACGACAACTGATATAAAGTCGGGCGGTTTTAAAAGGTTAATTCGTAAGTATTCCAATGGCTACCTTTATTAAGATATTATTTCACATAATAGGATCATAATCGGAAATTAAGGTTTGAAATAAGACAACACTTATTATTTTTTTGTTTATTAATTCCAGAAATTACTACACATGTAATCACCGATGAAGGATGCCTTCGCAACTGGAGGCTGCGTTGACGTGATTGTATCGAAACTATGGCAACTGTCCCTCGTCGGCGAGTAGCGACTAGAGACTAAAAATTAGTTGTTTGTGTGACAGAATTCTAGTCAGCAATTAACTATTATGTTGCTCTTGCACTAACACGGGACCTACAATCTTTTATGCGTTTCTAGAGCGAGAACATAATCGGCTAGTCGCTTCCTCGTCGGCGGTGGGACAGGTGTTTCCACCAGAGATGTGCGAGGATGCGTAGCAAGGGATGTATGTGAAACAAACCAATAACATGGCTTCATTTTCATAGCTTGAATTAAGTTAGCGTTGTTATTGGTTAGTTTTACACACATTCCTCGCTACGCATCCTCGCTCATCTCTGGTAGAAACGAAACCTTAGGGCCAGCTTCTCGAATAAAAATTATTGCAAAATTAATGTGAAAAATTGTCAAGCCCTCGAAAACGAACTGCGATTGGCGGTTGATAAATCATTCAACCAATCACAGCAGTTCACGCGCGCTTGACAATTTGTCACATTAATTTTGAGGTAATTTTCATTAGAGATAAAGGCTTTTCACATTATACTCGGCGTTGGCGTACTGCTAGCACAGCATTTACGTTTGCCAAACGCCCATTCCAGATGCGAAGGGTGTCTGACTATCCTATTATTTATGTAAGTATTTTATAGTAAAGTAGGTAAATATTAAAATGATTACTCCATTAACTGAACCTCAACTACACAAAAAAATAGAAAGGATCTCTATTGCAATGTTCAACCAGAACGTATAAATAGTGGTTTAAAAAACAATAAGTCGATAGCCCCACCGAATAAATATACATGAGCAAAATCACTTGTTTTAACAATCTATCTACTCTTGGCCTGACTCTTCCTCCCACCGGATTTAATTTTGCTTTTTATTTGAGCTAATTTAAGTAAGTTCATCGAATAGTAACGGCACTACCAGTTGTGTTGAAAAAAGAGTGCACTCTTTCTAACATTTTTATTTCATTTTCATTCACATCTATGAGCACGTAGCGTGGCAGTCCTTTCATACCATGCCATCATGCAAAAGTAGTGGAATGAACGCGCGCACTTTTCAAAATGTGTCGAAATTATACAAACCAACATGAAGCAACATATTTTGTTTGTTACTTTTCTGTAGATGATAATTAAACCCTCTATCTGTGCCATACCGCCATGCTACGTGCTGTAGGTGGGAATCACTCTTCATTCGGTGGGGTCATCGAAATGTGATAATTTGATATCATTATTCCCATAAATTCTCGGTCGGCAAAACTTCAGGTCTAACCAATTTGTCGACACAACACAATTATAAATGATTAAGCGGCGGATCACAAGGCAATGTCCAGTACGATATTGTACGGTAAAAAGATCATCAACATCCCATTGTTCATTCGGTTAAAACAAATGAAGTATGAAACTGAAACTGATTCTGATTCCAAAATTATACAGTAAAACATCTTACTGATCACCGCCGTGTGAAAGCGAGTCCTGCTACAGAAAGGCGTACGCGAACAAAAATAAGTATTCGGTGCCACTAAATATTATGAAGATACGATTATTATCAGAATAAAAATGGGATAAAACTGTAGGTAGACAATATAGATTATTATTTTTATCAGATTAGACACAGAGAGAGTTAAGTATATACCTACACACATTTAAGAGTTCTTATTATAACAATAAACACCGATAATAACTGTTGAAAATGGGTTTGGGTAATTATTCCAGAACAACGACTGCTACTAAGTATCTAATTATTGTAAACATTCATGATTTTTGAGAAATATTATTATCAGAAAAGATACAGAAATCTTAAAAAATGGCTAATTATTTTGAATCCAGATTATAATAAACGTTAACATCTATGGTCTACTATGGTTATTACGATGATGATAATATAATAAACACCAAGAATGTCTGAAAACATATTACATGGATTAAGACTATTGAATATAATTAGACATTAATACTACGCAGCTGTACCCCGCGTCCTAAGCAAAAGCGATCGTCGTGCGAGTACGCGGTCTTCGCGTTTAGTTAGGGCGCGGCCTCAAACTGTAGACATGTATGTTTATTGGGCATTATCATAATAAACCCAGGGATTATCTGTAATTATGCATTTACGGGATAAAGTATATATGGGTAATTATTATTATAATAAACACCGAATAACTGTAGACATTCAGAAAAAATATATAAATGTATTTCTAAATATATATGTCAGTAAAATAGTATAGATTAATAAATATGAATACGTCTCACAAAAGTTATAATATAAACGCAACAAGTTACGTAAGGTATATGAGTCAAATCTTCGTCAAATATCAATAACCCTCAGACTCTTACATGTTTGGCCGCTCCGTGGCCATTTGTAGTGCATTTTAGATGTACTAAGCGGGATTCCACAGGGGTATCGCCCTGTGTAGATCACATTTCAAAAGGTCATTGATATTAGGAAAATTATCACTATTATTAGAATTAAACACCGAATAACTGTAGAAATCCACAGTTTAATCATTACTCAAATATGTGTTAACTCGCTTACTTAGGCGATTATTACATTCCTAACAATTTACTGTTACTTCTTTATTTTAATGATTACTTAATGCTTTAATATTATTTTGACTACAACATTATGAGCGTAAACATTCCGAAAAAACAATGCTACTTGTGTGTATTGAATATTACAGTAGAGACCCGATCATCCGAACTAATTGTTGACTTGGATCATCTAGCTTTTTCCATGCAAATTAAATAACTTTACTAATAATTATTAGTAATTACTAAATACTTTTCCAATGTGGGTATTTAAGAGGCGTAGATTTAAAGCGTGTAATGCGCGTATAGTGAACGTGCATTTGAATTTGACAGCATGTATTTGAAATATTTGAGTCTATTAATTATATAAATTCTTTTTAAACTTAAGTGTAATATTTGGACTTAAAAATCGTATACATCCATCCGGATAGTCGCAAATCCATTTTATCGAGGTCCGTATAGCTGGGTTTCTACTGTACAATTCGTTTTTCTATTATCTGCATGAATATATTAAACATTGAGAGACCATTTGAAATTACTATGAGCCCTAACTGCAAGCTGTAATAAAACACCGTAAACTATAAAGCGATGCTGCTACTGTAGAGCCGAATATAATGGCTTACAATACGATTCACTCCTCTTCCTTTGGCGGCCCGTTACCGTTCTCCTGAGGCTGCGGTACGCTGTTTGTCCTGAAATTATATACAAAACACAATAAAAAGCTGTAAAAAATGTCTTATTCAAGTCAATGATGATATAAAATTATTTAATTAAAGCTTCATTAGCTCCGGATGCTGTAATTTTTGGTCGTAGAATTTTGTCTTTGAAAACGTACAACTGGTAGTTAACTTTAAAAAAATAAGTTAGTAATTGATATTACATTAGTTTTGAGTATGAATGTAGATGGCCACAAGAGTAAGAAAAAACCAAAGAAACGATGAATGGACTGCGAAAAGATGATATGGCTAGAACGGGGGTGACTATCGAGATGACGACTAATAGAGAAGAAGTATGGAAGAAAAAGAGAAAAAAAGAGCAGCGGTGGCCCAGTGGTAACGGTCGCGATTTACGAAAGTCGTAGATTCGAACCCGTAAATTATTTCATCACCACTGCTCTCAAAACGATGAAGGAAAACATCGTGAGGAAACCGTCATGTCCTAGAACCAAAAATTTAAAGACATGTGACATCTACCAACCCGCACTGGGCCCGCGTGGTAGATTATAGCCCACTCCCTCTCGAAGAGAGGAGGCCTCTGTCCCAGCAGTGGGAACAATATAGGCTGATAATGATGATGGAAGAAAAATACATGTTGTGCTGATTCTAAATAATCTGGGATAGGGGCAAGAGAATGGTGATTTGACGAACCTGCTCATGTTAATAAACCGTGCGGCAGACGTGTACCGCGTGGGGTCATAGTCGGTCGAGTTGGCTGCTCGCTCTCGCACATAGTTGCGCATATACTCGCGGAACGCCATGCGCATTGGGGCGTTGTCCTGTGTCTGCGTCGGAACTGCGGCCGGCCGCTCGTTGGCAGCCTCGCGCACACTCTCTGTGTAAAATATAAATAATCGCTTATCAAGACACCATATAACTATATAGATCTAAATTAAATGTACTGGATTTTACAGGTTTTTGACATCTTCCTTAAAAAGCAGCACTGTGTATGGCAGTGCTGCTTGTGAAGGAACATGTCATGGCGTTCTCTCAAAAGTATTACATAAAAACGTAAACAAATGGATCAGAAAACATACCTGTGACGGCCAATTTGTTGTGCCAGTTACAAATCGAGTGATTTTATTTGATTATTTGAATACTTAAACCCGAAATTCTAATTGTCAATCACCTAGATGTTTTTCATTTGACAATTGAGGTTAATTTTATTTTAAAACCTCAATTTGCATCGGTGACTTTTCAATTACAATTTAATTATGTTATTTTAAACAATATTGTTGGAATGAGGTGTTTTATATAAAGAAGAACCCTTCTTAATACAGATGAATGTGTTACTAATTCCCTTTAGTTAGTGATTACGTAAGAATTTTACCTGAACAGGGTTTGTTCACACTTTCATTCAAATGCTTTTGGAACAGACAGTACAGTTTGGTACTATATGGCTCTAAATGTATGAGTAGGTCAGTGCTGCTTATGACGGACTAGCTGCGCCCCGCGGTTTCACCCGCATAAGTGTCGATCCCGTGGGAATATCGGGATAAAAAGTATCCTATGTGTTATTCTAATGTATAAGCAATATTACTGTAGTCTCTTCAAAATCCGTTCAGTAGTTTTTGCGTGAAAGAGTAACAAACATCCTCACAAACTTTCGTATTTATAATATTACATATAGGGTGAATTTTCCAAGTGGGCGTGGATGGCCAAATTCTAAACTATGAGGAATAGCGAAAAGTACTCAAAGGAGTCGCGGGCTCGATTTTGATGAAAACTAAAACTGCATCATTGGATTTTTGAAAAATCGATATTTTTAGCCAGGAATCGAACCTGTTGGTTTTGAAAAAAAAAATACATACTGTATTATTACACCATTTGATAGTGTCCCTAATAAGGATCAAATTCTGGGAAGTAATGACATACGGCAAACGTAAGGAAAATGTTGAATTTTAATAAACTGCTTCTTATTTTAAAGTATTCATACCTACATTACGTACCTTGTTCGAAATGATGCTCAATATTTTTATTAACACACCCGCAGCGCAGTCACCTTCACAACATTATATTCTAAATTCAAATATCTATTACGATCTTTGGAAAATATTCTAATGGAATCAATAATATTGTAGTGCTGAATGCAGTACAATCCGTGAGACGTCGAATCCAGCTATGTATTGAAAACAATGGTCATCATTTTTTAAACAATTAATCAGTTAAGGTTTAGTAGGTAGGTAACTCGGGCCCGGCTAAATAATAACAACCACACAGGTCAATCCATCAGGTTAAGCTACGCTTGCCGCGGTTGGTTTATGGATGGGTGACCATCTTTACATACCGAAACCCTTCCATGCCTCGGAAAGCACGTTAAGCCGTTGGTCCCGGCTGTCATTCCTAGATCTTTGACAGTCATTACGGGTAGTCAGAAGCTCGAAGGTCTGATAACCATTCTTACCAAGGGGAAGGGGTATCGTATTACCCAGTATCTGGGTTGTGGAGGTCAGATAGGCAGTCGCTCCACGTAAAATACTGGTATTCAGCTGCATCCGGTTAGACCGGAAGCCGACCCCAACATAGTTAGGAAAAGGCTAGCCTTTTCCCAACTATGTTGGGGTATACTGCCTAGGCTGTTGATGATGAGGTAGGTAACATAAGAAAAATAAAAAAAGTATTTTGTTAAAAATGAGCTCTTTCCTTTAGTTTGCCGTATGTCATTACTTCCCAGAATTCGATCCTTATTAGCGACACTATCGAATGGTGTAATAATACAGCGTGTGTTTTTTTTTATCAAAATCAACAGGTTCGATTCCTGGCTAGAAATATTGATTTTTCAAAAATCCAATGATGCAGTTTTAGTTTTCATCAAAATCGAGCCCGCGACTCCTTTGAGTACTTTTCGCTAGTCCTCATAGTTTCAGATTTGGCCATCCACGCCCACTTGAAAAATTCACCCTGTATATGTATATTAGTAGGAAGAAGTCAAAAACCTGTCAAATCATTTAGGTCCAAGTGGAATAGTATTTTACTTTTTTTTAAAAAACATGACTACAACAGAACTTGAATCCATACTAATATTACAAATACGAAAGTGTTTCTGTCTGTTATCTCTTCACCCTTAAACCGCTGAACCGATTTAGATGAAATTCGGTACTTAAGTATAGAGATAGTTTCCGAGTTCCGGGAAAGGACATAGGATAGTTTTTATCCCGATATTCCCACGGGATCGAAACTTACGCGGGTGAAAACGCGGGACGCAGCTAGTATAAAATAAAGATGAATACTTCAATTGATATTGATTGATAGTTTCAATTTTAAAACAACTCATTAACACTATTAAATTCTATGGCTTAGTAAACAAGTTTTAACATTCAAAAACTAAGGGCGAATTTCACAAAAAAAACTGAGCGCGATCATCATATCTGAACCGCGTTCAAGCTCAGTCAGTGTCAATATTCCACAACAATGACAGCTAATGAACGCGGTTTAAATGTGCTGATCACGTTTTATAATGTCATTGGTAGAATTCACCTTTAGTAACCATTTACAAAAGAAAGGTTACGTACCTTCCAAAAATCCATTTACAGTCGTCGGTGGTCGAGTCTGGCGCAGGCACCGCCGCTTGCGTGACGGCATTCCCGAGATGTACGCATCACTGTACGGCTCCTGAGGCTCCGCGCGCTGATTCTGCTGATCACGAGTGAATACTGGCACCCACTCTTCACCCCAGTGCTGCAAAATCATCAGCGGAGGTACCTGCATAGCGGCCGGAACAACCAAACATTAAGCAGTGCATGTGCAACGGCAACTAACAAAACTGTGCCAATATTTCCGCCACTATTACGCTATTAAGTATACTATTTACTTTCACGTTTCATCATAAATCGATTACGTAAACACGTTATAACAGCTCCAAATTCTTCCGACTTGAAGTAAGCGCTATTTATTCGGAAAAATTTAAATATCGTAGCAATTTAAAATTCTAATTTGGTCATTTGAACATACGTTACTATGAGAACTATCTACAGTTACGTATTTGAGTAGGGTTTTCTCTTTTGAGGTTATTAATATGTTGTTATTATGACTTAGTAACACTTACGAATCGTATGTTTTGGTCATTCGTGTTGCGCGTCGGAGTTGCAGGCTCACTCCTTTCCTTGGGGGCCCTAAATAATTATCACAAATTAATAACATGTTTACCGGAACAAGGTTTGCTGCTATCTACAAGTGAACCTTATAATCTAAAGTCACCCCCGTGGAGAACAAACTTTTAATCCGCCAATAGTTTAGTTGGGCTTAGAGGAGGAGATTAGGCCTACTTAGATGCAAAAAGTGAACAGATTTAATTTAGCTAGTACTAATGTCGGATTTATGAGTTAATGGGTTTGGGTTAAATTGGGAATAAAGGTGGATCTATGAATAGTATGTGAATGATGAATGATCAGCACAAGCCTTCTGAAAAGTAAGCATGTATTGAAATATAGCGTAGTCAGAAAGATCAAAGTGCATCAAGGCCTTTGGAGACTTAACAAAGAAACAAGGCGTTCTGCCCAAAGAGAAAAATAGCCTACTAAGCTATCGGCCGATTAAAAATCTTTAGTCTGAGGGGTACCTTAGAACTCACATAACACGATTGGGCGAAGTTACGGGCGACTGGGGGGCCGTGTTGGATGTCGCGGTGTGAGGAGCGCGGGCGGGGGAGGAAGCGACCGATGATGTGGTGGCCTGGATGCCGGCTGAGGCGGGGGCGGGGGCTGGGGGCGTAGGGGGGGTGGCCTCCTCCGGAATTGCCGCGGTACTAGTCTGTGAAGTCTCGATATTCGACGTTGACGATGCGAGCACAGCTGGCTCTTCGCACGCCGCTTGAGCTGGCGGCGACACCTCCATCGGAGTCGGCTCCTCGTCATCCTCAGGTGGGGGCGGCTGAAATAACAATAGAATCCAGACAGTTCCTTCTTCAAATGCACCATTTATTACTATTATTTGATAAGCCACACTAGCAGCTAAATTAGCTGATGCGTGTGTTTCAAATAGCTTGGAGATGTTCGATCACAACATTCTCCAGGAGTCTATTCCACACTGTTACAACTCATTTAGGCAAGAATTGTTTCAAAGGCTTATTCTTTGATGAATCTTCCCGCAGCTTTAAAGAATGTCTACGAAAATTTATATTGGCATTCAGTGTGTAAAGGTCTTGAAGATACTTCGTACTGTACTTTAATTAATTATGCATCTTCATATCTTACCGATAGCACGGAAACTCCTGGTCGGCGATGCAAATGCTGCTGAATGTGAGCGCAATGTGAGCCCAAAGTGTTGATGATAGCGTTCAGATTTTCATTGGCAAGAACCAGCACCACTCCTTGAATGGATTCATCAAAATAACGGATTCTCAAATCCTGTAAAAACAACAATGGCATGAAAAAATATTACTTTACAACAAATGATTTCATTCAAACTTTAAACATTATGCACCCAAAATTTAAAAAAAGGTCAAGGGTACTCAAAAAAAAATATTTTCCATCTGGCTTACTTTAAAAGGACATGTCTGGTGGAGCAATGGGCGAATGTCTAGGCAGTCAAAGAAAATGTTCAGTAATGATTGTTATATTATTATAATCGTCGTATTTTATAGTTTATTAATTAATAAGTTTCAGGAGTCAGGATCTTGCGTAAACTGGTCAAAATAAGGATTATACGCTAGGGATTTTTCTTAACTTTGTTTAGTATAATGACATCTGTGAGCGAATACAGGTACTAATTGGTGGTATGTCTTTGTGAGGTTAATGAAACATTTTGTTGGTCTGAGATCATATTCTACAGTTTTTTGGATATTTCTATTTGTGTAACAAAAATTTTAAGCACCTATTGTTTGTCACAATATTATAATATTAGATATATTGGCATTATCTTTAATTCCGTATTTTGGTTTCTATCTTCAGTACCCATAATATTATTTATATGTAGCTACTTGTTGATACTGAATTGGGATTATAATAAATAAAACTATGTATGTCTTTATTGCAAAACAAATTAATTTATTGTAGATACATTCTTAAATAAAATGATAAAAAAATTAAACGTCTTCTAGAGACACCAATGCATTGTCCAAAAATGTAGCTGGTGCTAGCACGTTATTTTGATGCCTTGCCCAGCCAAGATACCATACTAGCGTCATGAAGTGGCAGACCATTGTATGACCTAGTAATCTCTCATTGTCAGCAGCTTTGGTATTTAATAAATTATAACAATCGTGACACTTGCGTATCCATCTAATGGGAGCTGGAACAATAAGACGTCATTGTATTTTTCAAATTATAACAACTGCACTCAATGTACTGCCTTTCCTGCATGGTTTACGCGACTGCCGTAGTATAGAGGCCTACCTGTTTGATAACCATCGAACAACACTTGCAGGGGTAACGCCAGCCTTGACACGATATGTCTGCGAATCCGCAGCACATTGATGAACCTCATCATAATATCCAAATCGAAAGGAAAAGCAGAATCCTATAAGTATAGCAATAGTCATCGTGTCTAGATGATGTCACTCCGTGTAGAATAGCAATGGACGTTTAAAGAAAATATCCATAATAGCATGGTATAGAAAATAATCGCATAGTAAGCAAGGAACGCATACACGCAACTTGGAATTGACAACCAAAAAATAAATGACAATGCCATGTCAAAAAAGTAATAAATACTTACCTTCATGTTAGGAAGTGGGTATCCGAAGAAAAACACGTTTGATGTGTACACTAAAATATTTTAGTAATATTGTCGTATTATATACGCAAATACGTTAATATATTCCTTTCATCTCAAAATAAGTGGCTTATAATTATTGCTCACACTATTTAAAGATAATTACGGGATAAAATGGAACGTCAAAAACATTTTTAGTACTTCCCGTTTAAAATGGCAAAGCGGAAGCTACGATTTAGTACTGTTTTTTTGAGAATTATGTTACGCAAGTAATACTGAATTAATTAATCCATAGTAATTTAAATCTAAATTTTTAAATCTTACTTAAAAACCTTAAATCATGAACATTTATCTATACCAGAATTACCAGAGGGCAGAAACTGGACATGTCCTTTAAAGTAAGTCAGATAGAAAATATTTTTTTTTTTGAGTATCATATACCAGGCCACTCAGAAAGTATTGCGAAAAAAAGTTTTAATGTATGAGAGACTGGCGAGTTATAATCTATTTTGAAAAAACGAATATTTGTAAGTAAAAATAGGTATGTTCCAATTTCAAAATTTCCCTCCACATTGTTTGCGAACTAATTTAAATTATCGTGTCTTATAAAAAAATGGATCTGCGCCGATCTTTCCGGGGTGGAAAATCCTCATGGATGTCCACCGCTCTGGGGCGGGCGGCGGGGTCTATCAGACTTTTACTCATTAAAAACCATCCCGGTGTTCCATCTCACACCTACGCCAGGGGTCGCGGGAACGTACGATCCTTCCGCAACCCCCGGCTAGTGCCGGCCCGCCGCTGCGGGCCTCCTCAGGTCAGGGGGGGAAGTGAGGTGTTTGACTCCCCTGCAACGTCTAAGAGGGGTGCGCGTGGAACACTACGCGCCGCCACCTCGGGTCCTAGTGTATGTATGGGGGGCGACAGACGTTATGAGGGGCGACGGACGTACCCTCCTTACAGCCCTGACCTAACACCGTGTGACTTCTTTTTTATTCATGAAAATAAAAAATTAGCTCAAAGGGAAACAATTTTCGTCGCCGGAAAATGCACTGTCAGCGTTCGAGCAGGCTGTAAACGAGGTGGCTGCGGCGGACTGGAAAAAGTGTTTCGAAAACTGGTTCAGACGCATGAAACTTTATATAGAGGCTTGTGGAGAGTACTTTGAAAAGATTTTTATCAAAATTGGTCCAGCCGTTTTAGCGTGAACAAGTAACAAACATATGAACACACACACACACTCACAAACTTTCGCCTTTACAATACTAGTGTGACTAAGGCCAGGTTTCCTTGCGATGTTTTTTCACTGAAGTCTGTAATTTCTAAGATAAACTTAGAAATTATAGTAAATATATTTAATTTGACAGAATCTTACCAAGAAAGTCCTGTACAGGAGCCGCAGACCGTCGAGTCCTTCAACGCACAAGTGCGAAATCAGTGTGCAGAAATCAGTGTAGAGCCGTGAGAAGATGGCGTAGAATCGAGCTGCATACATGTCTCCCATTGATTCGGACATGACGGCGCCGATCAACGCTGGCAGGCGAGCGCGGAATAATGAGCGAATTGAGCAATAAGCGTCAAACTCATCGCGAAGTGGAGTTATGTTGTCCTGTGTAAAGCAAGGCACAATTATGAACGAAAATAGTCGTTTTTGGAATAAAAAAAATTGGTTTCGATGTTAGGGTTTGAGTGTTTTAATTTTATTTAACCTTATTTATTCATACCAGCCTATTGCTGTCCCACTGCACGGCGAAGGCCTCTTCTCATACAGAGAAGGCACCACGAGCATGGATCACCATGCTTGCTCAAGACGGATTAGCGATTTCATACTTACATTAACTGTAAGTCCAGGTTTTCTTACCATGTTCTACTTTCACCGATGTCAGTAATGTCCAATTTAACCATACTAGTCCCAAAATACTGATGATAGTATTGATTTTAAGTCTTAATTTAATTGGTTCGATTTTTTGTTTCCCTTTGCAACATTCAAAATACAATAAACTGTTTTCTTTTTTTTTTGTAAGTATTCTCTTTTTAAATTAAACTTTATTGTAAATGGGGAAAAAAGAATACTCTAGTAGAAAGGTCACGAACAAATTTTGTTCGCGCAGTTTAGGGCCATATTTTTCGGGTCGTTCACGAGGCGCTAATCCTGAATCTTTATCAAAGAGTTTATTTACAATGCGCCAAAATTAAAAGCATAGCACTAAACCTATTTTCAATTCAACTTACCATCTCATTGATAAAATCGCTGAATTCATTGACGAAGAAATCAGTAACTCCGAGAATAGAGTTCTCAGTGGAATCGGCATTGGCACGCGTTGTCAAGTTCTGTATGTAGTTGCGCAGTAAGACGCGAAGTTGCAAAAATTCGTGCGGGATCAGCACGGACTCGCCGTTCAGTGACTGCAGAGGTTCCGGCATGAACAAGTGACGAGCCTGTGAATATTGCAAGTTTTCTTACTTGTCCCACTCTCCAAATATACTGTTACAAGGATAGTTTGGTGCTGGAATGACAGGAGCGCACTGTTGGTTAAAATTTGTGCTAATGCTTTGTGAAATTAATTGAGAAACAAAATGGCGGCTTTAGTTCCGTCAGACTTTGGCCATCTAACAAAAGAAAATTGTACCGCTACAATTGAATAGGTTATTCTGGACAGATGTCGAAATAACAAACCAGCCGCAAAAAATGACACAACATTGTTACATCGTTTGGTAGAAAAATGTTGATGCAAGATTATCAGTGTTTTGTAAATATTTAACATAAAATTAAATCTAGTGATTATGAATTAATTAGTCATTGATTTAGTGTGAATATATCACAGTTTTAAGGCATTTCATTCGGTTTACTGTTTGATTTCGTGTATTGACGTTCAAACACATTTTTCATGTGATCATCATGAAAATCAGAAACGTTAAGTATAACCTATTCCATTATTTGGAGAGTTACATCGTGTAATTTTATGACTTCAATCGAGATAGGGTCAATGATGATCAAATGTCTCAGGGTAATGTGGATACTACTAATACTTACAACAGTCAGCAAGAAAGCGCTGAACCAAGACTCCTGTGATGGAGCGCTGCTGAGCAGACGCACAATAATAGTCATGTGCTCCTGAAAATAGAAAAAAATATTAGCCACCACTTGTCTTCATCAGCTAAATTCAGGGTCGGTTACTTTATATTACTCTCTTGAGACAGTGCACAGGCGCACGCCAGAGGGGCGATTCTCGTATTTTTAAGAATGTTCGCATTCTTAAAAATACTCTTACCCCCTTATTCATAAAACTTATCAAACCTATTTTAGTTAAAATGGGGTTTGTCTCTTTCTTACACACATAAATGACAACGTGACAGATAAAGACAAACGTTCTATAAACCTATTTTAGCTAAAATAGAGATAAAATAGGATTATGAATAAGGGGGTTAGTCTCAATCAGTCAAAAATAACTAACTTGCCTACTTTTTTTGTCATATTTTTGACCGTCGATGAGATGAGATCGCGACTAAATTTTGAACGTTTTTCATTATGTTTTCAGCAGCGATGATGATATAAATTAAACAAAGTAAAGTGCCTGACGCGGGTCGAACTCACGACTTTCGAAACGTATGAAGGGGCCGTTACCACAGAGCCACCATTACTCGCGAGTCATAAAAGATGTCTGCTTTTTCATAGTACTCACGTCATTGATGTGATGATTGCGTTGCATCAGATACTCGATGTGTTGAGCAGCAACTCGCTCGGCGCGGGCGCGCTCGTGGGCAACAATCTGTTGCTGCTGTAGTTCCCTTTAAAATGATTATGATGTTATTTGATACCCTGACACATACAACTTTGTATACTGCACTGCTACAAGGATTATTGGCGCCTCGATGTCATTGACAGGGACAGGGAAGGGTTGATGGAAAACATTTGTGAAATTATATGGACAAAACAAGATGGTGCGTTAGTTCCGATTTTAGCCACACGCTAAAAGACCCTTGTATAGCTATAGAGAGATGAATAAAACAAAATAGTTGTGTGGATTTCGAATAATATCTTAAGCTATACACTGTCAAATCGGTCCCCAATCATAGTCAAAGTATCCCGTAATACCTGCGGAGAGCGCAAAATATGATAATTTTCCATTAATAAAATTCATATCATCCCTCGCACAAAACATCCATCTTTTCTTAAGCCACGAGAGTAGATTGACCAATCTATGTATATAACTAAAGTGCAACAAGGATCTTTTGACGCCTGAATGACATTGACAGCGTGGCGCTGATGCTACGCATTGTGAAATTATCCTAGAAATTGTTTTGAAAAGACAAGATGGCGGCGTTAGTTATAATTTTGGCCACGAGATTAAGAACCTTGTAGGATTGTTTGTATGTACCTGCGGCGTTGCAGGTGGCGGCGGGCATGCTGGCTGTCGCACTGCAGGAATCTGTCGTAGATCAAGTTAGCCAGGGACACGGCCTGGGCGCGCGTGGTTGTAGTAGAGCGACGCACGTGCACGCTCGGCGCTAGTGATAGACAAACATGTTACTTGGACAAGAAAAGAGTGGTCAGTACTAAATCTAAACAAATAAGACTCGACTGCTACATGTTCATAAACAGTACTACAATTTTATTTAAGTGTTCATTTTAAAAACGAACTATCCCGTATAGCGTAAAATTATTTCGTGATTTTAGTCTACTAATAAAAATCGATACTTTGTGAAAGGACAATAACCGCTATTGCCATGCTAAAATTCAAATCGTTTAGTATTTCTTCCGAGTATTCGGATAGAAAACACCAATCTTATCTAGTTGTATCACCTATATTTTACGTTTATTTTTTAAAACCTAAATAGGTTTTAAAAATTACGAATAAAGTACGAATAATAAAGAGAAGAAGAATATCTTTGTCATCATGAGCTGTCAGTGTCTTAAGAAATAATAATATTAGGTCCTTACATATGAAATTGGCGTTTTGTATGGAAGGAACAAAAAGTCGAATATTTTTTAATATAATATATTTAATTAATCAAAGTATGAACCATTGTTTTCAATGCACTTTTGCCATCTTATAGGTAGTTCATTGATCCCTTTACTAAAAAAACCAGTCGGACGGGAATCAATAAAATCTTTGAAGGCGATTTGGACTGCCCCATCGGAGTTGAATTTTTTCCCTTGCAAAAAGTTATCCAAATTGCGAAAAAAATGGTAATCTGTTGGAGCAAGGTCCGGGGAGTACGGAGGATGTCTAAGACATTCCAATTCAAGTAATGTAACGCAGCAGTCGACGCGCGTTTGCCGGTTTGCTTCAGTCAATTCGTGAGGTACCCACCTTTCAAGCTTTTTAATCTTCCCAATTTGCTTCAAGTGAATTAAAACAGTTTTATCACTAACATCGAAGCCTGCAGCTAACTCGGACGTGGTTTGCGATGGGTCCGCTTCCACAATAGCCTTCAATTCTCCATTATCAACTTGGGTCTCAGGCCGTCCACGGGGCTTGTTCTGCAGGTCGAAATTTCCAGAACGAAAACGTTGGAACCAAAAACGAACTGTGTTTTCTTTTGCAACATGACCGCCATACACATCATTCACCCTTCGAGTCGTTTCCGCAGCACTAGTGCCACAGCGGAACTCGTACTCGTAAATAATGCGATATTTTAAATTTTCCATTTTGTAAAATGAGTGACGCAAACAGAAAAAACAGAAGAAAAAAAACAAATGAATGACGGTCATCGAAGCACAAATACATGAGTAAATAGCTGTACAAATTTGAATTTGGAATTCCTTACCAAAGAGGAGAAATTCGTGATTAAAGTGGCCAGTACGAAAAACGCCAATTTCATATGTAAGGACCTAATATATCAATAATCCGAATAACTTACGGTTAACGGGATGATGCTGTGCTACATATTCCCGAGGTGGGGGCGCTGGCAGCCCTGCGGCCAGGTTCTGTGCGACCTGAGCGGCATGTGCGGCCTGCTCTGCAAGCTGAGCCGGATGCCATATCGGAATCGGATTGGCCGCCACCGGAACATTTGGCGGTAGATGAGCCGGATTCGGCGGTGCGGGAATGTGCAGGGTGATGCCTTCAATCCCGGGCACAAGTCCCTGACGAATCACTGATGACACGATGTTCTGGAGCAAGTCAGCGCTTGGCGGCCCACCCCACGGCATCGGGGAGAGGTACACTAGGGAATAAAGATTATGAATATTAGGATTTAGTAAAGAATTAAGCAAAGATTTGCTATGATTATGCTATTGATTTGGAATGATAGAAATGGCTTTAGAAGAGTTGTGTTTGACGTTAATTTGAATGTTACGACCAAAATATAATGCAATAAAGTATGATGAACTGAGTAAAAGTAGTGTTTACCTTCACCGTGGTTCAGCTGATGAGGGTTCGGAGCATTTCCCGAAGCATTATTATTATTGCCTTGCGCAACGGAGCCCAACCCGATAGCACCTCCGTGCGTTATCTCCTCCATACTCATCACGACTTCTACGCCACCAAGATTGCCAGCTTGGCTCAATCCTCTAAACAAATTCTCAAAATCTACGACAAATACATGAAAATTAATACAATGAGTAGGTAACTAATTACAGTCGAACTTAGTAAGCAATCTATTTACTAATTTATAATTTACTAAACTACGGAAATAAAGTAATGAATTTACCGAAATATTGAAGTATTTTTACGGTTAGCATAAGCTGTAATTTCATTACTCTATTAAAGATTGAGCCGGTGGCGTTTACTCGTAGCTACGCGTCAAAATAATCTAACTAAGATAAAAGGCAGATTACGTGCAGTACGGAGCACGGTAAGGAGTTCCCCTTTATTGAAAACGTCTTACCAAGCAGCACTTGACGCCTGTTGGCCTGGCCGGCGGCGCCGGCGCCTTGCCCCTGCCCCTGTTCTTGAGCATTCACCACAGCAGCGGCGTTAGTCAACCCGTTCAGCAGAGCGTTCTCTAAGGGGAACGCGATTGGGACCCTTGTTTCTATCTCTACTTGATACGTGATGGGATCTGGCTGAATGTTTATATTGACAGTCGGTTGGGTGGTCCTACCGGCGTGAGCGGTGGCTCTGTTCGTGTTAGTGCCAGAAGCGTTTGCAGATGTCTGTGTGGCAGGAGCCCTTGATTGCACTTGGATATTGTTGGCGTTGGCTTGTGGCTGCGGTGCGGGCGTCTGTGGCGCTGATGGCGCCTGTGGCACTGATGGCGCTTGTGGCGCTGGTGGCGCTGCTGGCGCCGACGGTGCTGTTGGCGCTTCTGGCGCTGCTGGTACTGTTGGCGCAGATGGCTCTGTTGGCGCAGATGGCGCAGTTGGGACTGTTGGCGCAGATGGCACAATTGGCGCGGGTGGCGCTGTTGGCGCGGATGGCTCTGTCCGCGCTACTGGCGCTGCTGGGTCTGATGGCGCTGAGGGCGCTTGTGGCGCTGCTGGCGCTTGTTGTTCTTGCTGTGGCGGCGAGCGCCGGTTAGATTGAACTACATTGATGTGTGCCTACCGAACAACCCATATTTAAATAATACATTGACGAAATGAAGTCATTTAAGGGCTTTAAAAGACGTGCTACTCTAACACAAGCAATGCTGAAATGCACGATTTTGTTATTACTACTGAACGCAGAAAGTCACCAAGAGGCGATGCGGCATTAATGAAGTTGTAAAATAGCCGAACTGGGATGCTGAAACTTAAAGTAGCACGTCTACTATAGTCATAAGCAAGTAGACCGTATGTACCTGCATCGGGATAGGGTGGCGCACCACACTGGCGTCAGAAGTGAGGCGCGGGTTGCGCTGTCCGACTTGGAAGTTGATGTCACTGACGGCGTGGTAGGCGTGCGCGAAGCTATGCATTATGTCCGAGACCATGTCCACGGTGCGTTGTGCGCTGATGCGTTCTTCCTCGGTAAATACGGGCGGCTTTTGGATTAAAAAATCATTTGTTTGACACAATTTAAGACGACGAAAACGTAATTGGTAAAAACTTGGTATTGTTTCTGAGGCAGTGGTTTTTGACACATTTAAAACATACATAACAGAAGAAGAGAAGGGTTGGGCAAAGGTGTACCATATAGCACACCCTATTTGACACATTTGGTGTTATAATTTTCCTGATGGTGTCAGCAGCCATAATAAGCTACTATACTATTCCTTGAGTCCTTTAGGATACCCCAAAGACTCCAGACATTTATTTCTATTAAGGCTGATTTCACAATAGTCAGATAACTTTTATCTGATGAATAAATATTACAGTTTGACAGCATTTGTACAGAAAATATGTCAAACTGTCAGATTTATTCTTTAGACTAGCTGTGCCTCGCGGTTTCACCCGTATAAGATAATCCAGGGTGTCAGCAACCTCCATACCAAAAAAAAAATTGGTCCAGCCGTTTGTGCGTAAAGAAGTAACAAACATAAAAACACACTCGCAAACTTTCGCCTTTATAATATGATTAAGTATATTAAGTATGATAACAGTTGTCTGACTATTGAGAAATCAGCCCTTAATCTTAAAGTTATTCAATTCCAGCTAATTTTTTTAACGCCAGAGTATAAACGCATCGGCGTACCCTCCACGCCAAGCCACGAATTCAGTGCAATAACCTACCAAGAGAATAGGGATTTCAAAACTTTACCAATAAACATTTTGTTTTTGTCTGTTGGATTTTTTTTGACTGTGAAGGCTCTCCGCACGAAAAAGCCCTCTTGTCAATTTAGTATCTAAATGTGAGCAAGCTTGAAATATATTTTTTATCTGTTTAACTATAAAAGTAGTTTTCGTGGCGCTAAACCATTCGTGTCAGTCACTGTTATTACTTTTATCACTTTTCTCTCGAAAATATAGATTACTAGCTGTACCCCGCGGTTTCACCCGCGATAAAAGTATTATAGTCCTTTTATTGATTCCCTTTACAAATCTCCACCCCCCTTTTTACACCCTTAAGGGATAATTTCGGGGATAAAAACTATTCTATATCCTTCCCCACAATTCAAACTATCTTCATACCAAATATCATTTAAATCGGTACAACGGTTATTGATTCCCCATACAAACTTCCACCGCCCTTTTCACCCCCTTAAAGGATGATTTCTGGGATAAAAACTATCCTATGTCCTTCCCCGGGATGCAATCTATCTCACTGCCAAATTTCATCTAAATCCGTTCAGTGGTTTAGGCGTGAAAAGGTAACATACAGACAGACAGACAGACAGACAGAGTTACTTTTGAATTTATAATATTAGTATGGATTTCGCCTTTGATTTACTTAATTAAGACATTGTATTATTACAAAATAAAATTCCTCGCGCTAAATTACAAATAGTTCATATAAAGCATACTAGATCGAATCGATAAATGACATGATGCTGTACTGCTACATCCTAATTCAGATGTAAAAAAGTCATAAAAGTGGCTGGCCGCCATTGTCACAGTATCAAGATAGCAGATCGAGAATAGTGCTGCACCTTATTGTAATTTTATTTAATCTTTTACCTCCTAATTTCTGCTTTTACATTGTTAAGTGTTTATATGATTTGTAATGATTAGTGAGAAATGGAGCGAGCGTGCAAAGAATCGACCGATTTTCCTAATATACGAAAAAGCTTTTCGGCAGTCACTACACTGCGCTAGGGATGCGCGAGAGATGAGATTAGCCAATATCGAAATTAGACCTGAGTAGATTTTATTTTTAATTGTGTAGCTGCTGGCATGGTTTTATAAGTCGAGTTAAAAAAATGGTTTGGATACTAACTGATACAAAAATAATATATTCTACATGAATGTTTCACACTAATCTTCGTAAGCTTGATATTATCCATCATAATTATGTTGCAACACTAGCGGTCACATAAATTTCTCCTTTTTTGTCATTAAATTTCTCAATATCCATGGTATAATTTAATTCGTTTCATGCAATTAAATACGGACACGATCTTACATTTTTATGGTATATAAATGAACACACACAAAAGTAATGGTTTGCACCGTATTTTTTGTCACACATTTGTGACGTGGCGTAAAAGGTAAGCTTTCGTTTGTCACATATTATTATATGTGACAATGGTGTTCAAAAGTTAAATAAGTAATGCTAGAGTATGAAGCAGGGTACTGACCTCAGGATTATTAGCAGCGCGAAGCATCCTGACGTAGTTGGCCCGGTAGGGGGCGAATTGTTCTTGAAGTGTCTCCAGTTCTTCGAGCAATTGCCCAAGGTCGCGGGGTCGAGAGTGGCGGGCGCGCAATGCTCGAATTGCTCTGTAGCTCCTTTCGTGGGGAGGTCGAGACTCATTCAAATATATCAAAATATCTGTCATCATACGTTGATGTCTGATATTTTAATATGTTAGTAAAATGTGTTAGTAAACTGGAAATGATGAACGTAGATCGGAATATGTGGTACAATTTCATAACGATATCTTACACATAATGACAGGTATAATATGGGAAATACTTTAAGAAACGGGTACTACTCATGACAATGATCAAATTTTACTTTAAAACCAACACTGCAATATAAAAAAACATATTTTGTTATTTTTGCCTTAGTAAAAAGTTGTCATTTTTATAAGTACTACGCTCCTTTAAAATGTATCCTTTCTTTTGCCTGCCATACTGTGCTGATATACATCTATGGTAAAAATCGTTATTCCAAATTGAACTATATGTTCCGATCTACAATTATGGGTGTTAGAGAAACAGCAAGATGATCAAGCGCATTCCCGAAGTGTTTGAATACGGGGGATATTACACTTACTACGGTCATAGATATTATGACAACGTAATATAGACGTATAAATCATTTGTGAGCTTCGGTATAATATACATATATTTTATAATTTATTTATTTATTTATTTCCAAGTAAGTATACGGTATTTTGAGATCTTACACTAATAATGTTCCACATATACTACCATTGCTGGCGTAGAAATATTAAAAAAAAAAGTTAAGCACATTCAAATCATCACTAAATTAATTAAAATGTCAAAAAAAAAATAATTTGCTATGTCCAAAATACAAGTTCTAAAGTCAAAGTAATACAATGATATTAAGATTAATTGCAATGTCAGAAAATATAATTAAAATGTCCAAATAAACAATATTATGTCCAAAATATAAGCTCTATAGTCAAAGTAATAATTATAGATATGCCAAAATACTAATAACATAGAATATTTATTACAATGTCAAAAATTATGATTTAAAAATTCATTAACTGAATAAAAGCACATCTCTAAGAGCCAAGCAAACATTTTACATTTAAATTTATCTATTGGTAACATTCTGAACTCAGATGGTAATTTATTATAGATTTTTATCGTCATACAACTGGCATTTCTACTATAGAGATGCAGTCTCTGAGGAGGAACTAACAGTTTGCCAGCATTATTTTATATAGGACTATCAGACCCGACAGACCTTATCCTGTCCAAACAATAATTCATCCGAAAAACGCATAGGAAAAAGGACCATTTTGAGAATTTTAACATTTTCTGAATGAAATTTTACGACCATTTTAAAACAAAAAATTGCCATATCAGTTCAGCGATTCTTAAGTGATGCGCTTACCACCGAACAGTATTCCATTTTTGTTTATATAGATATGCGACATGGTCTTAGATCCTGCATATGACCGTAGTGTAATATCCCCCTTAGAAACTTATTGGCCAAGCAATGAGGGTTTTTTTTAGCTAGTATGTACATGTGTGTAGTGATGTAAGAATAAAATGTCACAAATTGTGAACAAAATTGACTTTATTCAAACTCGAACCTGGTATATTAAATTTTCTAAAAAACAATTGAAATATGTGTACATAACAAGCAATGGTGAAGCGCGAATTTTTAAAGTATGTTTATCTATCGGTATATACAGGATGGCCCATGAAATGAGGTCCAAAGCAAAATTATAGAAGCCTCTACAAGGGCTTCCTGTAACACCTCCATGTATGTTCAGCAATGATTTATAGATTAGGAGCTAGACGGTTTTTAATATTTTTAGGGAAATTCTCACTAGACTTCAGACTTTTTTATTTTTATCTTTTTGAGTCCCTTGGTAAGGAGGTGGGGGGCAACAATGTGTTGGAGCCAATTTTTAATGTTTCGGTAGTGATTCCATCTACTCCAGGACTTCTGTTGTAGCGCATGGTTGTAAGTGCTCTGTGAAATTCATAACCAGTTATTGAGGGAATGGAATCTGCGACTGCATTCTGTGCTGATCGGGGGTGGTGAATGATCTGAATATAATGATGTATAGAATTTGGTCGCTATTTCCATGATTTTATCTATTTTATAGTGTTTTATTCCGTCCTTGTCTTCTAAGCTATTCCAAGATCCAAGTTCTTCCCTTGGTCACTCCATGTTTGAAAACCCTTAAAGATGAGTGTTTTCCAAAACGGGCATACTAGATGTAAGAAAGAAGGCTGCCAGGCTCAAATGGGATTGGGCGGGTCACATCAGCCGTATGCACGATGACTGCTGGGCAAAAATCTTCACACAACGGGTGCCTGAAGATGGCCGGCGCCGCCGCGGCCGACCCAGAAAGAGATGGCGAGATGACCTGGACGCGTATCACGAGGGCTGGTTTGAGGTGGCGCGGGAAAATAGTGCCTGGAAGGATTTGGGGGAGGCCTTTGCCCAGCAGTGGGACAGTATAGGCTAACAAAAAAATAAAAGAGTCCCATTTTTTGTAAATATTTTTCTAAATTATAAATCTTTAAATGATAGTCTTAATGGTAGTATGAATTGATAAAAAATACTACCTGTCGAAACATCACCCAAAGTAACTAAAACTTGCTCAAAGGGAAAAATTTTGCTCGACAAAGGACATCATTCATTTCGTACCCAAAAATTTAAGTGCCGGCCAGAAAAAAACAGTACTGCAGCTGTCTTATGGGAAATGACCTCTTGATCATTTTCGTAGCTCAAAAGGAAAAACGCTTATAGGATCACCCGTGTGTCTGTCTGTCCGTTCGTCTGTCACAGCCAATTTGCTCCGAATCTAATGGACCGATTAAGTTGAAATTTGGTACACATATGAATCTCTGTGACCTAAACACAGACGTGTAACGTAAATAAATGAATTTTACTACTGAGCCTAAAATTTTGAAAAAAAACAACATGGTAAATCTTTCAATATCGTAATTTTTTTGCCGTTTTTTGCTCGATATAATAACGGCAACAGGTAAATGCTTGAAATATTTACAGAATGTATGTAAGGGGGGCTCCCATACAACGATCGTGATTTTTTTATATATGTAGTGTTAAATATTGTACGGTGGTACGAAACCATTCGTGTGCGAGTCCGACTTACACTTGACCGGTTTTTACTATTACAACGAAAGTCTAGCTACCATAACCCCACGGCTGCTATTTTAGATTGAAAATGTCAAAAAACATATTTTAATAACAAGTTTATAGTTAAAACCATGTTCAGGACGTTAAATTCAATTAAAGTTGGTAATTTTTTAATGTTATGCTTAAAACATAAAAATATGATTTTTGGAATTTTTTATCTCAAATAGCAGCCGGGGGTTAATTTTAGGCTTTCGCTGTAATAGTAAAAAACGCTCAAGATGTTATTTCCCATAAGAAAATAGTACTTTTTTTCTGGCCGGCATTTAAATTTTTGGATAAGTATAAAATGTTCGACACATGAATGATGTCCTTTGTTCTAGATTTTCAGTCTTTAAAAAAAAAAGAGTGGCAATAACACGGAAGCCTTACAAAACAATGCAAATAATAAGTAAGTACTTTTCGGGCCATTATTTTGAGAAATTGGAGCTCGAACATGGTAGGTAAGGCGGAAAACTATTTTTTTTATACGCGGTAGTACTAAAGTAGGTATTGTATCAGTTTCCGCTTAGAGTAATACATTTTTCATGTACTTCTTTGCATCCGATTAAGCAGAAATAATCGCTGAAATACATGGGGATGTTATGTTTCAGGAAGCCCTTAGAGAGAGGCTTCTAAATTTTCTCTTTGGACGTCGTTTCTTTGTTCAGCCTGTATGTATAAATGAACAAAATATTTTTAAAAATGATATTAATTAAAAGCCAAAGCCAAACCAGTTATAAGTTCAGATCCTTACTCGCACTCAGGAACATTTCTTAAAAGTAATTTATAATTTTAGTTGATCAGAATTTATTAGCACATGCCAACAAACATTGAAATATCCGCAGTCTGTCATATTCTTTATTGACAGCGTTCACAAATAATCATACCTACTTGTTAGTATAAGTTAATAAAAGATTGATTAATTTTAAGAGATGTCTCTGGATACCAAGGTAAATGTCAACAAAGAAGTTTGTTATGCAGTCCAGGAATTAACTTATTTTCATTGTTTTAACGTGGGCCTTTTCAGTGTCAGCGTGTAATTTAAAAGAACTTGACTGCTATAAATTAAATTTCGCTATTGTTTTTGGTTCTGGTTAGGTTACCTGCATACTTATCTCTTTTTTGACTTCAGACATATATTGTACCAAGATTATAATGAATGCGGCTTGGGGAAAATGTATGTGGTCAAACTCGTCGGAATTTCGCACGCAATTTCGCTGGTTGTTACAACGTCGTAGACGCGCTGTTTTTCCGCCCATATATGGCTCTTTCAGGACAATTGAACTTGCAAAGAAGGGGGGATGTTTCACAAGGTACGTTCCGCTGTGTTTTATCACTCAGATTTGTCCCAAGCCTTAGTTGAAAAGTTACCCACCTTCGTCGTGCATTCTGAGCACGGGCGGCTGCATCGGTAGTTTCATCGCCGTTTTCGTCAAGTAGGGGTTCGGGCTGCATTCAATCATACATAAACAAGTTAACATATCATAAAATAAATCATTTTGATGTTAATGACATGATGTAAGTATGTGAGAATAATTTCACACCAATACAATGCTGATTAGTTAAGTGTCATGTTTTTATCGATATCTACTCATTCGGCTGATGATTAGCAAAATGTCTGCTCATTTATGTATCGGTACATCAGATTAGGTACGAATACGATGACAGTCAATTATTATTTTGCAAACATTCATAAAGTCCCGTATTATAAAACTTCACTCAAGACTCAAGCATTATTTGAAACTAGTTTCAACCAATCAAATGGCTCTAAACTATTTTTAAGTAATGCTCGAGTCTTGAGTGAGGTTCTGTAATACGGGCCAACAACTTGGTACATAATTATGTCGGGTCCATTAATGACATATTAAACTTCTGACACTTACATTTCCCCATTTCCTAAAACAATCTAATAAAATGATTTATTATTTACAAAATAACGATAATAATTGATGAGTGCATACATACTACAAGATATCTATCAAACAATATATCAACTAAGCCTCATAAGCTCGCTAAGGACTTTCGGAGGAATTAACACAACAAACGTATACACACAAGAAAAACACGCTATAACACGGTGGCGGAAGTTCTCGAGCTATAAATAGCTCTTACAGGACATTTTGTATTGATACCAGATTCGAGTACGACCTTTTTTTGTAAATTCATTTAATGTAGGATATATACAGTGTGTCAGGATAAACGAGGGACATACTTTAAGGGAGTTTAGTACTCATGAAAATGAACAACTTTTAATAAGGGGCGGACTCAAAAATATAAAAAGTAAGCAGCTGTTCCCTACATTTTGTCCAGTTATGCGAACATAAATGTATAGAGCGGCTGGTTTTATTTTCTCGATTTCAGTGTTGGTTTCTTAGTAAAAGTTGTTCATTTTCATGGGTACTACACTCCCCTAAAGTATGTCCTTCGTTTAACCTGACACACTGTATAAATATTTTATAATTGGCCAAAGAATCAGCGTTGCCATACAACGTGGCAATGCTGCCAGCCTTTTGGACAAGTTTCCTATTGATAGCGATGCGGACGAATTTTTTTATGCCTTTTGTTTATTTCCCTTCCTTTTTATATACATGAATATATTCATATTATAAAGGATTGGATTATTAAAGATATTATTATATTTCTCAAATGTCGCAATAGTTTTATGAATCATTTTGATGGTAATAATAAGTTTCGTGTCTTTCGAAAACTTAACAAAATATTTTAATGAAAACTAAAAGTATTTATAATAGAACAGCTGTAGTGAGTTCAAATAACTGTGACAGAAGCTTTAAAATGCGTGACATTTGATTACATAAGTGCCCTACAATAAAATTGAGTGCAGAACAAATAGTTCCAGAAACTATAAATTATTCAAAGAGACAGTTCCACAAGGTCACACGCTGGCTATCTGGATCGATATGCAGTAGATACATCGATCGAATTCATCATACATTTACAAAGAACTGTCTTGTCTTCCGAGAACCACTTCAATGTTAAATGCATTTAACTCATTGATATATAAAAACCCAAGATGCACAGTCAACGTCTCAAAACCGTCCCCATAAAATAAGCGCAACATTCTAAATTGTGCGCTTATTTCAAATAGTCTTGCGTCGCTCGCGTCTAGGTGCACTCGTTAAAAATGCCGAAGTGTTCTCTGACAAATTGTAGAAATATTACGTCAAAAAGGCTAAAAAAGGATGGGATATCATATTTTCGGGAAGTAAAAGAGTTTATTGATTAGTTTTTGTTGTTTTTATGACTGAATATAGGAAGTAAATATGAGATTTTGATTTATTTTTTCTAAAAACTTCATTCAACGATCAAAGTATAATACGGCAAATTTCAATAGCCCCTTTTTCAGTGTAAGAACGATGCATTTTAGCCTCCTTCTTATTTTAGTCGCATAATAAAAATTACCCTGTTCTTGTTCAATGGAGTCGATTTTTTTTTTGTTCTGTTTATTTTTTTAATTAATAAGTTTATGTACTTTTGAACTTTTTTGTATTTCGTTTTTGACGAATATGTTAAAGTTATAAATAATTTAATATAGGAGAAAAGGTAGTCAATTTGACTTTTTTTTTAATGTTCGTAAATTAATGTGTTTCGTGCCGTTGATTTTAAGTTATTTTGCGTTTAAACTTATAAAAAAATCTGTTTTAATAATTTAATACCCTCAATTACTTAAAATAAACGATTTTAACAGTTAATATTTGTTTTATTGATATACCCATGTCCTACCCAAAAACATATTTACGCTCAAATAAAAGTATAATTATGTGTTTAGAACATAATTTAACAAACTCTTAAAATACTAAATAAATTTCTTATGAAAAAAAAAATATATAAAAATGTTCGTCTCCACTCAATGCCTTGTCCTACCGACCACCGTTGGTCGTAAAATTTTATTGCTTTTCGAACACTGCGTTGTAAAAACAACTTTATACAATTTGCGTAAGGTTGATTTTGTAAAAATATATGCGTACAGCATAACTATAACTACGTAGGTATAATTGGTGACAGTTTCGAGCGTTACTTTTATTCGAGACTGTGCATCTTGGGTTTTTTATATATCAATGATTTAACTCTTTGTTTTTGTTGTATCAAGAATCTGTAGGTCAATTCCCATATTTAAAAACTTTCAAAATCTAGTCACAATCATCTCAAGGACAATTAATGTCAAAAACTTGTCAAAAATGTTGGTGAATTAAAGGTATTTTTGACAGACCGAGATTAGAATGCGAACGTTCATGAAAATAGGAGAATTGGCCAGTTGGTATCGGTTTATTTTCATGACTAATGCTTTCCATTTCTACCGTCGTGTCATAGGTCACTTAAACACACCACAAAATACTATAATATCATCAATAAAACTCGACATGCTCGACAGCTCATACCACTACAACAAAACAACAGATTACCTCGTCGTGCTGCGTACCGGTTGCGGGTTCCGTATCCATTTGCTCTGAAGGACTTTCACCGCTTGGTGGTGAACTCCTATTTTCCTACAGTAGGCACATTGACAACATAAACAACTATAAACGAAAATAATTCTATCTAGTTATCATAATATAATAGAAATACATAAATATTTTAAAGCTACTGCTACGTTTTGTGGATTCGATGGTGCATTATTGGAAGAAAATAAACAGACATTAAGTGAATAATATGGTGGTAAAATTAGACCGTCGAATCCACAGGACGATTGAAAGTTACTTGAAATGTAACAAAATAAAAAACATCAACATGCACAGAATTCAGGACCGTTTGTAATATCATGCAAAGTTCAAACGGATGTAGTGGGTAGTATAGTTTTAAAACAAGACGAACTCACTTTTGAAAATTCCATAATACAGTAAAACATATTATTATTATAAATAATTTGTTAAAACTGTATAAATCTTATTATAATTTCGAGAACTGAACTAGAATTTTCTATTTTTGATAACTGTTGTCAAATTATTTATTTAGTTAAATTGTATATATTTTTCCGTCAGCAATAAAATTTAATATGGTAACACTTCCATCACTTGAGCACTGCACTGTCCAACTGTAGAAAACGTAGACGGTAAAAATTAGCCCATATAGTTCATTCAGTATCCCCATGTAAAGTGAGGTTAATTTTATCACATGGATCGATACAGGGTAATTATGCAACCAATGTTAAAAAGGAAAAGGATGGACGGGGACATTAACATGGTACAGCCATTACTGCAAACACTCAAAATTACTTTTGAATAATAAAAATACTGCACTACTACACACCTTATTTGTGTTAGAATACGATGCTTGTAATAATTTCCTTATACTACGTCTTACCTCTCCTTCGACATGTGCTCTAAGGGAGGCGAGCGATGTTTTGATCTCGGCTATCATCCGTCGGATGAACTCGAGCCGGCCGGTGGTTGGTGACATCGTCATGGCTTGGTGTTGCTCCATGAGGAAATCAGGAGGCCCAGCGAGAGACTTGAATAGTAGAAAAATGCAGTTTAATGTCATATAATTAATTAATATCAACAAGATAAATACATGAGAGATTACAGATCAATACATGTTATTGTTGTATAAGTACACCGCGTGTTCTCAAGACAAGAGAACTTTTGTTGTCGACTGTTGTAGTCGTCAAAATGTTCTCCATCATAATAATTGTCCACTTCAGAATACAATAATCGTATTAATAAAATGAATGTAATAAGTTGTGGAAAATGTTTTATCGTATTTTTTATACAAATTCATTACATGTTTTTTCATAGTTTATTTACATTTGATTATAATATAATATGTGCCATTTTGTTCGATAACTAGTTGCCATTTTGTAGGTAGTCCGAGGTTCCTCATACAAATTTTATATGAGATTTGTGGTACACGCTGGGGGCCTGAATTTGGCACCGGTACTTGTTAGCAGGACTACCGGTATCTGTCTGTAACCGATACCCAGATACCGGTACAGTACCAATAGTTTTGGTTTGGTACCGTGTCCAAGCCCTGCTTTCAGGCTGACTTTCCACCAGAGCTGAGCGATAAATCGGAGCGGTGAGCTTGGAAAAAACAATTAAAATTGCTCCTTTTTGAGAAGAAATTCTATTTGTGCAATTTTTGCTCACCACTCCACTTCCTAACACAGCTGTGAGTGAAAACTGTGCCTTCCCGACGGTATTCGGTATCGGGAAACACGGTGTATTGCGAGTTTTAAGTACGCTTAATTAGTAAAGTAAAACAAGAATAATTACCATAAGCCTCCTTATCTGTTGCTGCATATTCGAGGTGCCATTTTGGCTTTCGGCTCCTGCGTTTGCAGTAGGAGCATTCGGAGCGCCCTGTCGGGTCTCGGGACTAGGAGGTGCACGCTGTACCAAGTGCACTACCTTTCCTTCGACATCTGGAAACCGATACATAAGGATACATTATTTCTCCATTTATTGTATTGTACACTGGGTAAAATGTTTGGAACAAGTTGCGAATTTGTCTTGTCTTAAAGATGGACCCGCTAAGTTCATGCATTCATTCATATCTTGGTTTGATGCTGAATCGAGATTCCAAGCGTTAATATGAGCGAAAGCCGTATGTTGTTCGCTCTTCTATAATAGCTCACACATGCTTAGTTGAGACAGGAAACTTGACTGCAGGTATCTTCGATCAATATATTGATCGAAGGCAGGTATTTAAAAACATTCGAAAAAAGGAAGTTTTGCAGTAGGAACCACAATGTTACAACATATTTACTACAGACCAAGTCTGATCTCACCAAAATCAAGGCCTCAAGAAGGATGATTACTACTTGAAGCGAATCCGTTCAAATTAAACAGTCTCATCGCTTTGCGTATGTATTATACTAGTACCTTAATTAAGGTAAGATAGGATTTTCTTAAAGGAACTACATGACAGTCAAATTGTACCATATTCAGAAAGTTTTTTCTCGTCCTGTAGTACTCTGCCGCAGAATATGAGTCGCTGTAGGCCGGGCTCAATGCCCATCTGCTCCCGGACTTTCTCTTTAAGTTGTTCCACCGTGATCTGAAAAGATTCAAAATAAAAAGTTAAACTTGATGATTCAACATTAACTTTATGAAGCCACAGTGACATATTTGAACAATTCAGCAAGGGCTTGCTCCATCATCGCCTATTTTAGTTTCAGACCTTACGTATCTACAAATGAAATTAGGAGGGCTTATAATTTCATTTGTCTTATCATGTAATCTGTCATGTCTTGTTCCCCTCGTAAGACTATTCTCGATATGTCGGACTTTACAGTTTTCTTGGTTTCATTACATCGGTGGCGGGACAAGCTCTCTAAGATTTATCAATTGTTTCCGTTGATCTAAGTGCGATTGATGTATACTCAGAATAAAATAATCTGTTTCACTTCACGCGCAAAACTAGCAAACTTTCAAGCTTCTAGCCTAAACTACAAATCAAGCATAGCCGAGTAAGGTTTCAGTCATAAACTATAAACCTTTTTTTATGCAGTTTATTATCCTACAGCGTTCTTGTCTCCTAAGAAAATCTTAGCCGTCAATCGTGGTAATGACTACTTCAAACCTAAACTAAACAAACAACAAAGTTGCAACAATGATCCTAAACTTTTTGTTAATATTTCTGTCTTTCAGTAAAGAATGGCTAATAATATCTTCTAAAAGCTTAGGTATTTGGCATTCATTATTTAATGTATTCAGTCGCATTTAACCAAGATGCATAACATGATAAGCAGCTTAAGATAACATAATATTGACGGAAACTTCCATATCGTGACACGTATATATTTATGAAACAGAATCAGCTAGCCAGTCTTAATTAAGCCGTTATTGATCGCAGGCGTACCACCCTCGGAAATTGGAAATGCATATAGGTATTTGAATGTAGGTGTAGGAACAAAGGCTAACGGGGGAGGCGATACAGCCGCCGCCCGCCGGTACAGACATAGCTCGGCCCGGGGTACCTGGATCGATCGCGCGCAGCCCAGCGCAGCTCTCGATAGCGCGCAGCTCTTTGCTTTCTATTTGTATCTACAAATTATGCACCTAGATTCACAATTGAAGCTGACGGTCATGGAGATACGACCACGCCCGAACGCTACCCCCGTCGGGGGTGGCGGCGCGGCGGCGGCCGGGACGCTAGCTAGATAAATATACTCATGTTCATCTAGCTAATGCGCCCGCCGCCGATTAATGTGGTTTATTTATAAGGCCAAAGGTTCAGATAGATATTATCTGAATTTTTGGCAGAGTTCGAACACTTTCGTGTGAATGTCTACTCAGACATTCGAACGAAAATGTTTATCATAGGAATAGCAAACCACGTGGCTCACTATCGGACCCGGCCGCAAATTGAGATATTATCTATCTTAACCTTTGACCTTATAAATAAACCACATTCAATTGTACTTTTTGCCGTTTTTTCAATAATATGTCAAACGTAATAATAAAAATTACGTCTTACAACATCAAATGACTTACTTATTACGAAAACTACTGAAAAATTTGCGCAGTTAGGAAGTTTTAAAAGCAACCTTGCTAAACAACAAACGCCAGCTTTTGGAAAAAAATTCATGTTTTGGTTTCCCCATCTCTTAAACCAGACTCAACTAATTATTATTGTTTCTCAGAGGGTGTCTAAGATGAAGATGTTGGTACTGAGTCTGCTAGAGTATATACGGCTCATTGGTTGAATCGCACTAATTTACTCGCTCGAAACGGGCGAACAGGGTGTCTGGGGCCTATAACCAATGTAAGGTAAAATAAACAACTAGGAGAAATAGATCGTTCTAAAATAATTATATTCGTAATATTTATGACACTTGGCAAATATTTATCAGAACATACATTTTAAATTCGATATTTAGGTACATTATAAGTACTTCATATACCTACACGTAGTTTGTATATCCAATAAGTACTTGTACGCTAGTGTACTTTATTGCATAAAATTCCAAATGTGCCAATTGCCTAATACGTACATAGGTACGTACCTATGTACGTATTAGGCAATTGGCACATTTGGAATTTATATTTTTTTTTTTTTATTATTTATTTATCTGGAGTTGTCGATTCGCACACTAATAAATTAACTTCGTGCAAATCGTCCACAGAAAAAATAATATTAGTTATGTTTCGATTCGCCCGTTTCCGGAGAGTAAATTCGTACATTCACCGGATAATATTCTGGAACCTTCTCTAAAGCAAAGTTTAGATTGTCAACAAAACTTGCAGAAGTTGACTTACACGAACAATTTATTACCGTGTAAACAATCGCGGCATACTCACTACTACAAGACTTGCTTGCGGAAGCCAACATCTGCCAGTTTTGTTAAAATTAAAAATCTAAACGTCGCTGTAGAGAATGAACTTTATCCTGTGAATATTTATTCATACAGACTCAGTACCTACATCTCCAGAGTCCAAAGTTATGAAACGCAACGCTAGCCAGTGTCCCTCGCCAGGCAACATAATAATATGTACGTGTATGTACATTCAGCCAGGCGTCTAGGTTCCGAGAATTGATGCATGCGCAGTAACGATCGCGAAATCGATGGAATGGAGGATAGGTACGGCGACGCGGCGTAGCCCAATCCATCACGCTGCTTGCATCTTAGATAGATTTAATAAAAGCTAGGCCTCAGAGTTTATTAAAAATGCAATCGCGGTTTTTGCGCCATGGCTTTCTTACACACGAAAACAAATTTTCGGCTGTTGCCTATCGCAAGCATTACATTGTATTATATTTTACTAGATGACCATTTTTAAATATTTTTGTTTTGTTTTAACTATGGTAGACACCTAGCTAAAAGCTTAAATAGAACTTAGGGCTGATTTTTCAGATATTCGACAGATAATTTTTATTCGCGGAATAAAATTTACGTCTGAGCGATTTTGTATGGATGAACTGTCAATAATTTAAAATTATTACTCCGATAAAATTATTTGGCGTTGGAAAATCAGCCCTTAGAATTGTGTCTACTTAGGTCGCATTCCACCGAACTTTTATACATAGAATAAATAAGTCTTATTCAGAGAACAAATTTTGAAATTTTGACAGTATTTTCATACTAGAACTGTCAGATGTCAATTTTATTCCACGGATAAAAGTTATCTAAAGTTATCTGTTAAGTTGGTAAAATCAGCCCTTAATAGGTTAATGAAGAATAGTGTAAATCAAGGCTGCTCAACCCAGGCACGCATTTGATTGAATTGGCCCGACGTAAGGTTAGCGATAGTCTTTCTAGAACTATGTGTGTAATGTCTCGCTGATGGTGGCGCATGTGTTGGATCATTTAGCTCCCTTCAAAATGGTTGAGCTGAATGGTGCTGATGCATGCGTCATGTTCGTGAACGGGCGCCGTCAGTAGGGACTGGTCATCTCTTTGCTGCCATGGCTTATTTTAATTTATTATTTGAATTATTGTTTTTTCTCATCTTTTCATTATGGACGCTTTTAACGTTCTGCATCGTTCTCACATGTATAATTTTTAACATGAATGATATAACCAAGACTTTGTAACCACATTATTTTGATTTAAAAGAGTGTCCATGGAGTTTCTTGCCCGTTCTTCTCCATAGGTACCTACGCTTTGGAATGGGCAACTAGCTTCATTTTTTCTGACTGACTGACTTCTTGACAATTCAAAAGTGCCTGTAAATGGTTTAATTGAAATAAATGCTTTGAGTTTGAGTTGAGAACAGATTTCAGGACTTCAAAACAGGTCTAAAAAGATTTTGCTACAATAAAACATATTTTCAGGCTTCATTTTTATTATCGACTTCAGATTTGTCACCTAATATTGATGTGGTTAGCGTAAAAGCCTCTTCCAAGGTATCAGGGAAGTTTTTTTTTGGACTATTTAAACTATGAGAACTTAAAGTTTTGTTTAATTTTAATACCTAGTTATCTACCACAATTACTGGAGGCAAGTTTAATTTATTAGAAGGCCCGCCGGCTGACACGGAATCAAAATTATGGCCCACATTCAAAATTGGTTGGGCAGCATTGGTGTAAATCGACTGCATTTATGTTGTTGAATAAAGTTGTCTCAACAGCAGTATAAATGGGGGTAACTCCAGGGTAGTAAAGAGCTATTTTTTAGGAGGGCTGCGAGTTTACTGCATTTTGGAGTTGGCTTGCAGCCAGTTTCGGAGTTCGGTCAGTAATTCAGTAGTCGCGTTGCATTAAATCGAAAAGTCACTACCCTACGTCACAGTTCTATCTTGAACGAAATGATAAATATATTGAGCCCTTTTTATCAGACCTAGGGCTTTCAATACCGGTATTAGCCAATACGGGGATACCGGTATTGGGCTTTCAATACCGGTATTAGCCAATACGGGGATACCGGTATTGGAAGCCCTAATCAGACCTAAGTCGAAAAAAAATCGTTTGCGTTCAATATTGACAGAATGATAAAAACATCATCACATGGTAAAATTGTGAAATTTATTCACTGACAGACAACGCACGGCCTAAACCGTTGGGTCTACAAGCATACAATTTTGCACAAGGGTTTTTTTACGAATGCTCACACTAAGGAAGGGTTTTTGAAACTTCATCCCCTATAGGGGTTCAATAGACGGATGAAACTTTGTATGGAAGTTAGTTATTTTTTGTCAACATTTAACAACATAAAAACGGTCCAATTAGTATGTAAAACAGCAAATCTCACGTTTTTTGTGATTCGATTTTCGTTAGTATATATCTGCAAATGTACATATAATAACATCTATAAAGTAACTCAGATATGACCTGTCAAGGACAGTTCCTGCAGCTGCAACTGTCAGTGCTAGCCTGGGCAAGTGGTCACCACTTCAAAACGGCTCAAAAGTTTTATAATACACCTACTTGCAGTAGGCCGATTATACAATGCATGATCGATCGACCAGACCTTTAGTGGAAAACATATAAAAAAGTAAAAGCAGTGTCTTTTAATTCCCACGCTAATCAATAGAAGATATATTTACTATTGATACTTGGTTTCAAGGTTGCGTTGGCTTGCTGTGCACTACCACTGCCACGTCTGCATTTGTATAAGTGCTACATGTTTAAATTATAAAAGTAAGTAAAATCGCAGGCAGAGCGGTTAAGATTTAGTATACTAAATAACGAGTAATGGACAAGAGAATGATGGCTTAAAAAAATACTAGACAATGGAAGGAAAAAAACCGTAAAAAGGTAAGTATTTACCCCCTTATTCATAATCCTATTTTATCTCTATTTTAGCTAAAATAGGTTTATAGAACGTTTGTCTTTATCTGTCAAGTTGTCATTTCTGTGTGTGAGAAAGAGACAAACCCCATTTTAACTAAAATAGGTTTGATAAGTTTTATGAATAAGGGGGTTAATATTTTGGTAAATAGGTATCAGAAAAATTAGGTTCTCGTTAAATATTATTTCAACTTGTAATTCGGAGCAAGAGCAATGTTTTATATTATGTTACGTTAAATTCCGTATTAACTTAAACCCTGTCCCAGAAGTCAGCGTTTCAGAAAACTGGTGTTACAGTACTAAAATGAGTTTACCAATAATTTTTAGGAATTTGAGATAATTATTGCACAGCTCACAGACGCTAAATAGTATCAAATAAGTATTAGAGTAGTAAAATAATTGCAATTGTATAGCAAGTTTTTTTTAACACGCTTCAGCTGAAAGGGCTAACACTTCGGTGGACGTATTTCGATCGAAATAAACAATCTCAATTTCGTTAAGGCATTTATATACACATTAATCTGAACCTTTGCCCGTCGTCCACTGCAGTCTATCGGACCTTAACGCTCGCTTGCTTAATCTATTTCTTACACGCTCAGCAAAAGAGAACAGCAAATATAGCATAATAAATAAGCATGAAGGTGCATGTCTGGACTGCACCTTCATGCTTCTTTCTTTCTGGTATCATGGCAGGACTGCAAAATAAATAAAAATACTACTAAAAAACAAGGACACAGTAAAATAATATGTGTTTATGTAATAGGACATCTCAGCTCAAACATATACTCAAATATTACCCTATGTTCAACCATTAACAGTATTATACCAATTTAGCTTGTAAACTAATATCAGTAAAGTCCACAATTACATTTAAACACTAAACAGCAAGTAGCAGTGCGGCCAGCTCAAAATAAAAACATCAGTAATAATATTGACATACAACATTACACAAAAACAAAACGCAGAAGCAGCACAAATAAAGAAGTAAACATTAAGAAACAATTATGCACTTACTCAGCCTAAAATATCTTAAGTACAGTTATCAGGGAAATATAACAGATTTCTTCAATAGCAAAATGTCTCAGAGCTCCCGACGTGTTTTATGAGTCACTTGCATTGCTGGTCTGAGCTGGTTAACTAACTTCTATCAACAATTTAAAGGTATTGATTGGCCCACTTTGTGGTAGATTGACCAATTTGACAACCGATGACATCAAACTGTTATGGACAAAAATATCAACCTACTTATTAACTGTCATCGATTTCTGTGCAATTGCTATACAGTATTTCTACTACTACTACTACACAATAATATATACTAGTAATAAAGTTGAAGAAATTTTTTATTTGTTAGTTTGTTTGAACGCGGTAATCTCCGGAACTACTATTCTGATAGCCCAATTCTTATCCAGGTTATAGACTAAGAAAAAGAGTCAGAAAGAACGCTAAGTGATAGCGCGGGCCGGCGATGCGATGCGATGCGACGCGGTGGGTCTGGGGATATATCTTATGTTAAAACAAAAAATTTCACGCGGACGAAGTCGCGGGCAGAAGCTAATACATAATTTAATATGGTCATTGCTACCTTCAGATTGCCTGAGTTGTATTTACGTCAACCGATGCAATTGGTAATTGAGGCAAATTGTTAAAACTAAACAGTTTCATGGAAAACAGACGGGAACTGGACATTCAGAAGCATGCACAATACCCAAAGGGATAATGTGCATGCTTCGGGTCAAGTTCACTATGTAGTTATTTATTCAGTTGGTAAAACTTGACAATAATAAATCTTATTAAGTACTTGGTGGCAGTTTGCAAAGGGTTCTGAAATGAATGCACTTTAACACTTCACTGTCAACAACAGTTAATGAATTTACTTTAAAAATCTAAAATTAGCTGATGCGCAATGAACCAAGAGTTGAACCAACTGGAAGAAGAAGAAAGAATATCACCCTGTAGTTTTTTTTTTACGCTAGCTTTAGCTTTCAAGTCTTGTCATATATGTCAAAGTCAAATTCAAAGTATTTATTTCAAGTTAGCACATAAAAGGCACATGTCAACATTAACTTTAAAATAGAATAATCCAGTCCAGTCGCCCCTTCCAAAAGGTAGTATGGAGAAGAATGGGAAAGAAACTCCAGTTTAACTATTTTAATATGTTTTACAATATTTTGATACATGGTACTTATACTCCATTTACTATAGCATTAGACAGAAGTTAAAAAAGGCTCTTTTAGGGGCACACTTTGTAATAAAAGTACAACAAACATTATTACAATCAAGATTGATGTGGAGTTAAATATAGTCAATTTAAATAACAGCAGTCACACTTAATTGTACTTATTTAACCTATCTACCTTCTGAAATTACAAGGCTTTCATGCAATATTATTTAGTTTTTACATAAAATATTGTTGTGTCAATGTTTAAAATCTAAAAGAAGCAGGGGCGGACATTACCGGGAACGTTTTCATATCACTATAACTCTACCAAATCTAAAATGTTCCCTATTCCCTTCATAAGTTGTGGCAGCACGTGTTTTTTTATTTTGTCGGTCTATATAAAGTTGTTTTTAATAAACTGATTATTACTAAAAATTGTTTCATTTCATGTACCTATCCAAGCATTGTGACGAGTAGATAGATAGAATATGCTTTATTGAATGCCATACATTGTTACTTACAAAAAAAGCACATACATTATTTATTAAAATTGTTTGAACTTAACTTGAAAATAAAAGGTTTCATACTCCTTCCTGCTTCTGCGAGCCTCTTTTTTCTAATGTTATAAATTACTTATAATAAATGGAGTATAACTACATTACAAACATTGTAAAAGTATACAATTTTCCTACAATTTTATTAACAAGTTAAGTCAATGTGTGAGTTAAAGTAATAACAGAATGTATATCAATGTCATAAAAGTAATAAATTAAATTTTATAATTATTATAAAATTTAATTAGCAACCAGTTTGACTATCTAGACTCTAACTTGTCCTATGGAGCGGAACCAGCTTGTTTCCAAGCATTCTTATCTTCTTGGATATAATCCTCCAATTTGAAATGTCCTTGTATACAACAAGTACTTTCAATATGAGTTTTAAATTTTCTTTCAGTTAATTGTTATCACAAGGTATTGCTGTAACGTTTAATACTGTTCCCCATAAAAGATACTTTAGCTCTTCTGAAAAATAGTTGATCTATTTTATCTTTATTTCTAGTATTAAAATGATGTCTATCGCTTATTTTATTAAAGTGTAGAATTTTGTTTGTTTTTTGTTACTTTTTCACACCTAAATCACTGAACCGATCATCCTGAAATTTTGCAAATACGTTGTCAGGTGTACAGAAACGGACGTAGGGTACCTTTCATTCCGAAAAAAAAGTGCTATTCCTGAGGAAAACAACAATAATAACGTTATCACATGTCTATTGAACTTTGTCATATTATTTAATTCTGAGGTATAAGGGTGATAAGGGTATTTTTTATTTAAGCTAAAAGCACTAGTGAAGCCCTCATAATTCAAATTTATTCTTAGGTTTATTGCTATTTGCAGGTTGTCAGGTTAAATGTTTATCAAAATATGATTTACGTCCTAGTTAATCATTTGTGATGTTGAGTGATGGCAATATTCATAAATATGTAAGCCAGCCCACCCTTTTGCTTGGAGCCTTTTATTTACGTGTTAAGTTCTGTTTACATTGTTTTTTTTTTTTGTATTTCTGCTTGTGTATAGTTTTTGATGTTTTTTGTTGGTATATTGGCATGTACTAGCTGACACAATTATGGCAAATGATTTAATTAAAATTTTGATTCTAACAATAGTACGCAAAATAATTTACATTATGCAGTAAATTATTTTGCATACCATTGTTAGAATCAAATTTTTCTGACTGAACAGGCAGCTTTGCTACTAGGGAGTCTATTGCGCCACTTTTTCTTCCCAGCTTAACCACTAGGAAGTGGTGAAAGGCGGGCGGGCGTTTTGGGGGACCGTCTTATGTTATTTTGACGCTCGGAAAACTGCAATTTTTCAGCCTAATTTTAAACACGATTTTAGATTTTGTGTCCTTAGTATATCCCGCTTCATTTTCACTTAATGTTACTGTGTGCCTTACGATAATGAGGATTTTTGCGGGCAATATGAGTATACAGAGTGGATTTTTGAGATGGAGCAGTTAGCCCTATTACAATATATTATATTATAGAATTTGATGATAAAAAATTATAATGCATTTTGTTCAAAGTTAATTCATTTTTATTTATTTTTGGCTAGTCTGTCCCTCATCAAATAGTAAGTTGGAGTTTATTTAAAAGTGTTTAGCGATTTCTGGCTTTTCTAGTACTCAGCCCTCAGGAGGTCTAATAATGCTTATAAGAAACAGGATCCATTGATATAAAAAAAAAGATTTTCTTTTCTGAAAAATGCCCATTTTCGTGCAGACAGTTAATTTTTTTTTAAATCTGTAATTGTAGATCATAATGTCTCAAAAACTGAAGGATGTCTCCTAAGACCCCTTACTGTCCCGTCTCAAAAATTCACACTGTATACATTACAACGCATCATTATCTTTATAAAGATAAATAACAGTTGGTAGTATATAAAGCTTTTAATTAGATGGACGGAGCCTCAGAGGCCGGCCTTGAAAGAGGAGGAGAGATGACCTGGAGGCGTACCGCGAGTGCTGGTTCGAAGTCGCGCGAGAAGAATTCTTGCGAGCACTTAGTACAGGCCTTTGCCTATTAGTGGGAGGTTTTAAAAAAAGAATTCCTACATAAATAGAGTTCTAGATTCGTTCCATTTTATGGGAAGCAATTCTGTTGTTGACCAAGGAAACTACAACCTTTGTTCGCTTAATCTGTTTGAGGACACATGTATACACAATGCACCATGGATGAAATGAATGTGGTTGTGAAAATAGCTGCAGATATTTTCTTATCTAATATGAACTTTAACTGGTTAAAAAAGAAGGAGATTGTATTGGTTGTACATGTGTTTTAATACTGGTGACTGTTCTCTCTGAGATTTCTAGGGATTCCTTAAACTTCTAAGACAACAATCTATTAATGCCGATAGAAATAATGACAAAAGAGTATCTATCTTTAATACTAAACAATCAATCACTTGGATGTTAATATGCACAATGCACATGCATGCACAATGCGCATTGACATGCGAGTTGTGGACACCAGCCCATATTACCTACCTACCTAATATTTCTTGTTTTCTACAGGATGAAATTGTAAACATACAACAAAGCGAAATGGGAGATTGTACTCATCATTATGAACAACTTTTACTATGGGACCAATCCTGAAATAGCGAAAAAAAAACTGCTGTTCCCTACATTTATGTTCGCATAACACGTCAAAATGTAGGGAACAGCTGATTTTTTTTCGCGATTTCAAGCTTGGTCCCATAGTGAAAGTTGTTCATAATGATGAGTAAAATCTCCCATTTCGATTTGTCGCATGTTTTCAATTTCAACCTGTATAAAGGGGTTTTAAGATTTTTGTATGGAGGGTGGCCCTAACGTCAGCCATTTTGATTTTTTTTCAGAATCGCGGTGCACAACGAAAGTTATATATTTAGATAGAAGACACTAATACACACAAAAAATGTAATATAACATAATATCCTAAAGCGTCAGGTTTCAGAGATATTCACCGAAATATACGTTGAAAAGTAAACCTTTAATTTGTTCAAAGTTCAGTTTTCGACTTATATTTCAAGGACTTTTTTCATCTATTACATTGATTATGACCTGAGTCAACACAACATTGTCATTTCGGATCCTTAATTGGCTTTTAAGAGCCAGAATCCACTCGAAGACACCAAAACAATCAAATTTAATTTGTCTGCATCTAGATCGATAATAATTTGCAAGGTAGGTATAAAATAGTTGGCTACTATTGTAATTGCATTGTAGGAAAATGAACACTTGAATGTTGCTCCCATGTGATGTGTATTATAATGGTACATGACATGGGCTCAATACCAAGAATATCCTATTCAGCCTCCCGCTGCCTTCTTGGATGATATTTTTTATACCGAATATGATTAATAAATCTTATGTTTAATCCACTAGCTGGTGTATTCAATTATTTCATGTTTACCTACATAACTATCATTTTAATTCAACACATTTATCTCACATTTTTATGTTCAGATTGTCTTAAAGTTTTTAATGAACAAAATAAATGATTACTGTTATAATATTTGTTTTCTTTCTCTGTCTGATTGAGATTAACATTTGAAGTTACTACAAAATAAAAAAATACTTAAAATTTGTTACAACAATTGTTATTTTTATCTTTGAATATCTCAGAAACGTGACGCTTTATGATGTTATGTTATATCAGTTGTTTATCATAATTATTTGGGACCTCCAACAAAGGGGATCAAAATACAGTACTAAGCCTAAGATTTATGATAATTTTTAGGGTTAACCTGAAACTCTTATGATGTAAGTACATACTGGTGAACTATCTGCTATTATACCATCCTACATAATATATTCATGCCAAGCCTGGAGTGCATAACAAAGAGACAGGTAGGTACTACAGACATATAATATAGATTGATATTGGTGAGTTTCTGCATGATTTATACCGTACTGCGCAGAAAAGTAGAATTTTATAATAAGCTATGTACCTACCACAATTTGAGTTAAGTGTAGGCTGAAGATTATAATGGTAAAAGCATAATATCTCGAAAAACGGTTGAATAAATTTGGTAAAAATAACTTACCTCATCTTCGACTGAGAACCGGTGGTTATTGGAATCTAAAGTCTTTATCGTAAACTCAATCATTTTTTACACGAAACATGAACGCCCATGGAAGGCTGATAATTTGACGCGTGCCTAAAAACAACAAAAACCACGTTTTAAAACGTTTCAGATTGTCCACTTTCACACTCAAAATATTGCACTATAATTATATCGATTACTCACGCCTATCACAATGAATTTTTTAAGTAAATTGCTGACGATTTAAAATAATTTTTAATCGGATTCGGATCAGAGTGCATTTGATGCCTGATGGTGACAGCAATCAAAAGGCAGAGTTGCCAGTTTACAACTGTTAGAAACGAAATGGTAGTTCACTAGTGAAACATTATGTCCAATATAGCCTTGTACTTCGGTAGACGGTAGTAAACGACGAAACTTGGAACTTGATTGACTAAAATGTACTAAACTTGACAGTTCGGGTGATATTTGCTAGGACAAGTAGCGCCGTCACAGTAGACCAAAATATACTGGACATTATGTATGGTCTTACTAAAAAAAAAACTCAATAATCAATACGTGCGCCACTCTATGAACTATAAACCATAGAGTTTTCGTATCGACACTGTAGTATCAAGTAGAATCAAAACGTAACTAATAAGACTACGCAGTTGTAGCCCGCGAAATTCAATTTTTCTTACAATTTTTAGGTCAGTGTCGGGTTGTATCTTGATCAAAATATTGTGATTCGTGACTATAACAGGTACTTACGTGAGACACTCAGAAAGTTTTGTGAAAATAAAAAAAATGTTCATGCGTCTGAACCAGTTTTCAAAACACTTTTTCCAGTCCGCCGCAGACACCTCGTTTACAGCCTGCTCGAACGCTGACAGTGCATCTTCCGGCAACGAAATTTTTTTATTTTTTATTTTCGGGAATAAATAAAGTCACACGGTGCTAGGTCAGGGCTGTAAGGAGGGTGACCCACGAGTTTGACCGGCGTGCTGTCCAGGAAGTCCCTTGTTTTGAGCGCGGTGTGCGAAGGCACGTTGTCGTGGTGGAGCAGTAACCCGCGGAGCCCTGTGTTTGGTCGCTTGTTGGTCACAACAGAGAAAACTTCTGCCAACCATTTGGTAGTATACCATTCAGCGTTGATGCTTCTTTGGTTCCGTAAAGGAACTGACACCAAATAGGCAGTCAAATTGAAAAAGCTCGCGATCAAAATCTTTCCCCTACTTCTAGATCGCTTCACTTTGGTAGGCGTTGATTCGTTTTGAAACAACCAAACCGTCGACTGGCGCTTCGTTTCTGGATCGTATTGATAAATCCAAGACTCATCACATGTAATGATGTCATAAACACGCCGAGACGAGCCTGCTTTAAATTTGTTTATTATATCACGGCACCATTCCACCTGGGCCTGCTTCTCAGCATTGGTGAGGTTGCGCGGCACCCAGCGTGAAACTATCCTCCTCAAGCGAAGATGCATGTGTAGAATTTAGCTCTAACCCATGGTACAATTATATCCTTCGCCTAGTAAATTAAATGGCAGTTGCAATGTGATTGCATTACATTTTGGTAATAGCCATTACTTAAATAATAGTCACTTTTGGTATTCAATTTGGAAGAATTGAACCATGTAAACAAAAAAGTTAACCATTTAACAAACAGCGTCCATACAAATTCAATCGAATTCACTCAAATTGAATGCCAAAAGTGAATCGTGTAACATTACCTTACCATGTAGCGGAAAGGAGAGGAATTCCATTTTCATTATTGGGTATTTGGATAGCGAGCATACTAATGAAAAAAAAAAACAAAAAATAACTAAGTCAATGTCAAATCATTTATTTCAATTTTGAACGTCAAAAATTACAATAAAATAGAATTGATTCCAGTCAGCCCTTCCGAAAGATAAGCAGTCCTCAGTGAAATGTTTACTACAAAGATGACAATTAGATTTAGGACTCCGATTTTCCATTTTCATGTTTTTCAGCCATATCTGCTTAGTTGAGTTGGTGGAAAATCTGAAATAACAATGTCAGATGTCCATAGTAACTTTGGCTCAATATTAATTTGTCATGGACAATGAAAATTCTTACGTTTTTTTGTGTAGTTTAATGTCAAAAGCTTTTCTCTGATTTCCACTTTTACACTGAACTTCTATAAAAGAAGTTATTCAGACATTTTAAACTGGAGGTTACTGTTGCTCTATCACGCGTCTGATAGCATCTTCTCTTTCTGAACTGTTATTTAAGGCGTTAGACTTTACACGATGCAATGAATGACCGCAACCAATATAAAGATTTCGATGCACAATTGATTCAGTTGGCGCATTACTACTTGTTGGATTACTTGTTTGTTGAATTAAAAAGCAACAGTAATATGACAACACTGTCATTTGGAATCTAAAACAAACAAAATACGGTTGTGTTGCAAATTAACATTTAGCTTAGTTAGAACAGTTGACATTCTATTAATAAGAATCGTACTTTACCTCAGAAAGTGAAGTCCATTGCCGTAACAATGAACGGACATCGTCAGATTCAACTAAATGCCGTTCCATCCGGAACACATTTATACCACAACTAGCTTCTGCCCGCGACTTCGTCCGCGTGAAATTCGTACAATTCCTCTAAAAGTTTCGAAAATGTATGTTGGTATGATCTTTATAATTAACTTAAATAAATAAGTATTCGGGCCAATTTTTAAGTTTATAGAACAAAGGAATCAGATTTTTCAAAGAAACTATCCCCGCTTTTCACCCCCACAGGGGTAGAATTTTGAAAAATCGTTTAAGATGTTGTTCCTGACTTCACATCGGGCCACACACCACACCGCGACCGCGGGCTTGCCCCCGCCATTCACTCGTTCGCCGACACCTTGAGCGTGCGCACATAATCGGTCGTCTTAATGAATCAGCAATACAGTACTTGTAATATCGCAGTAGTTTTGTTTTATCACCATTCAAGACCACCAGCAGCACACCTGGAGCTTGATACTCAACAGATGTGTTTATAACTTGACTCAAAGTTTATTTAGGTATACCAATTTTCGAGCTAATCAAGCCACGCACTAAAATCCTCCCCTTTAAAATTAACTACCTCTTTTCATATAGTTAGGGGTAGATTTTCGAAAAACCCTGATACACGTTATTAATAATTTTTAGTCCTTAGTATAAATACTGAGTTTCAAGTTAATCGGACAGGGCGTTAAAATTCTTCCATACAAATTTTAACACCCCGCCATTACCTCTTTAGGGGGTATTTTAGAAAAACAAAAAATTCCAAACTTCATAATTTACTTAGATAAGTATTCGTGCCAAGTTTCAAGGTTATTAACTCAATAAATAAGATTTTTCATACAAACAAAATCCCCCCTTTTCACCCCCTTAAAGGTTGAATTTCCAAAAAACCCCTTCTTATTCGATTCCTACTCTGCACAAAGAACACAACCTCCAAAACTCATGTCCCTAGGACCAGCGGTTTAGACTGTGCGTTGATATTTCAGTCAGTTCGTTCATCCCCCTTTGGGGGAGAAATTATCAAAAACGCTGAGACACGTATAAATTAATTTTCAATCGTTAGCCTAAATACAAAATTTGAAGACCCTAACTTTTAAACTGACGGACTTTCATACACAACTTCATCCCCCTTTTTAACCCTTTGGGGTTGGAATTATCAAAAACGCTGAGACACGTATAAATTAATTTTTAGTCGTCAGCCTAAACACAAAATTTGAAGATCCTAACTTTAAAACTGACGGACTTTCATACAAACTTTCATCCCCTATTTAACTCCCTTAGGGGTTGAATTTAAAAAAATCCTTCCTAATTCCTTGTCTACATTATAAAGGGAAACATTGTGTAAAATTTCAAAATAAATACCTATAACTACTTTAGTTAATAAAAGTACCTACGCTTAATAATTTGTAATTTGAACGAATATTTAAACACTACCAAAACAACTAATACGTGGTCCTAACTTTAGCTACCTTACACTTAAAATCTAAGTGACTATTAAACTAAAATATTCTTATAGAATTATAACCAGAAATATACAGGGTGTCCCAAAACTCAACGTCAAGCCGAAACGGGGTGACAGGATTGATCATAACCATCACGAGAAAAATCTGAAAAAAAATCTATCCCATGCAGTTTAAAAATTATGGGCATTTTAAGAAAAACCTAGAAATTTGATCAAACTGTACCATTTTTCGGTTATTGTGGTTATTCTTTTTTATTTTTGTTCATTTGAACTTTGGAAACGTAATCCTAAATAACATTTCTAGAATCCCAATAAAAAATAATGACACAATTGCCTCAAGTTTCCGAGAATTGAGACTATTTGTTAAACTACGAATTTAAAATTTTCAAGATTCGTCGACTTTGACAGGCCCTCCTATAAAAAAAATGTACTAGAGTGCCTTGGCAAGTGGCATTAAAAGTTGGCGCATTTAATCAGAATTCTAAAATGGTACAATACTTGTTAGTTCCATACAATAGAAAAGAGTAAAAAAATTAAAACCTCAAGTAACCCGATTTTTGCTATCTCATTTTACTCAGTTAAAATGTTTTTAATTCACACAAGCTCTAGGTAGGTTCTTAATTTTAAGACAAAATGATGAGAGAGATGGATAATGGGTATGTTCGCCATGAGTGAGCGAGACAGATAGTGACGCCACTTTTACCAAAGTGAAAAAAAGTTAGTAAAATTAGTAAAATAATTAGGTTTGTTGGAATAAAAGTCTGATGATAGAGAAATAACGTTTTTTATTACAATAAATGTTCAAATTGTTTACCATCAGCCTCAATACAAGCCCTACATCTTCTTAAAAAAACCGGCCAAGAGCGTGTCGGGCCACGCTCAGTGTAGGGTTCCGTAGTTTCCCGTCCGTCACAATAAGTGTTCCCACGTACAATTCGATAATACCCGACCCAATGTAATAAGACCTACAGCGACATCTCTCGGGGAATTGGGTTACTAATTAGTACATAGACGTGCCAGAAGTTTTCGGTGGTAATTTTGGATTGCGAGAACCAATTTTAATCATTCTTTTTATGTAAACGAAGTTAAAAAAAAAATGCATATACGATTATACTACAAACTTAGTCCAGAAATGATTTTGTACAACTTTTGTCTTTTTTGTACAAAAACTGTTGTTTCTATCAAGTTCAAAATAATTTTCCTAGAAAGTCCTTATAAAGTTCTACTTTTCACATTTTTTTCATATTTTCTAAACTTATGGTTCAAAAGTTGGAGGGGGGGGGACACATTGTTTTTTACTTTTGGAGCGATTATTTCCGAAATTATTGACATTATCAAAAAATGATTGTAGTAAACCCATATTCATTTTTAAATACCTTTCCAACAATATATCACACGTTAGGGTTGAAATTAAAAAAAAAATCACTTCCCACTTTACATATAGGGGGGCTACCCTAATAAAACATTTTTTTCCAATTTTTATTTTACCACTTTGTCGGCGTGATTGATATACATATTGGTACCAAATTTCAGCTTTCTAGTGTTAACGGTCACAGAGATTAAGCGAGGACGGACAGACGGACGGACGGACGGACGGACGGACAGACAGACATGGCGAAACTATAAGGGTTCCTAGTTGACTACGGAACCCTAAAAAGATCTACTTATTAGTCGGGCATATCTTCGAGAGTTGATCGCCTCAGCTGCTTGAGAAATGCGTTCACGCAGGTCGGCTACGTTCTCAATGGGCTTTGAGTAAACTTTTTCTTTGAGAACTCCCCAATAGAAAAAATCCAGGGGATTTAAATCTGGTGAACGGGCGGGCCACGAGATAGTGCCCGAACGTCCAATCCACCTTCCCGGATATTCCTGGTCAAGGAAATCTCTTACTTGCACTGCGAAATGCGCTGGGCAGCCATCTTGTTGAAACCACATGTCGCGAAGATCTGCTAGTGGTACGTCCTCTAACAGGGTTGGTAAATCTTCTCTTAAAAAATGTAGGTAATTAGTTCCATTCAAGTTCTCAGGCAGTTCAATAGGCCCAATAATTTTACCGTTTAAAATTCCGGTCCACAGGTTTACTTTAAAACGATACTGGGATCTATCTTCTCGCATTAAATGTGGATTCTCCACATGCCACTCGTGATAATTGTGCAAGTTCATGTAACCATCTTTTTTCAATGTCGATTCATCTGACCAGAGAATTTTTTGGATGAATTGGGGATTCTCATTATGCCTCTGTAGCATTGTTCTACAAAAAGAAATCCTTTCCTGATAATCTCGAGGTAGAAGACTTTGAACTCGTTGTACGTGAAACGGATGCATTTCGGCTCTTTGTAAAATACGATGAGCAGTGCTTTTCGGTATTCCCGTTCTTTCTTCAATTCCACGTACGGAAATACTTCGGTCACGTGCGACCTCTTGCAATACTTCTTCCTGGAAAGGAAACACAGGTCTACCTCCAGCCTGTATTTGATTCGGGAAATGGCCGCCCTCTGTGAGTGAACGGTGCACATTAACAAACACGCGGTGATCCGGGTAGCGCTCTAAATTTGGATATCTTTCACGATAAAGTCTAGCGGCAGCACTTGCGTTGCATCTGCATTCCCCATAAATGAGGTGCATGTTCGCATATTCTTGTGAAGTGTAGCGCGTAGGCATGGTAGATAAAAAGGATGCCAACACAAAGGTCCAGAGAGAAGCCAAAGTTGCCGGTATGTTATCAACAAGTCCAATTCACAAAGATTCAAGTCCAAAAAGAGAAGCCAAAGTTGTCAGTACTAAATCAACACAAGCGAATACGAACGTGCGCAGTAGACGAATGAGCGAAACGTACTAACTGGTTGGTGTCGGACTGGTAGCGTAGCCATTTGCTTGGCTGAAACTAGTGCGAATGAAACAGATAGATGCCATAGCATCTATCTGTTTCATTCGCACTCGTTTAAACGACGCATCTCCGTCTCAATGCGTGGCGTCACTATCTGTCTCGCTCACTCATGGCAAACATACCCATTATCCATCTCTCTCATCATTTTGCCTTAAAATTAAGAACCTACCTAGAGCTTGTGCGAATTAAAAACATTTTAACTGAGTAAAATCTGATAGCAAAAATCGGGTTAGGTACTTGAGGTTTTAATTTTTTTACTCTTTTTTATTGTATGGAACTAACAAGTATTGTACCATTTTAGAATTCTGATTAAATGCGCCAACTTTTAATGCTACTTGCCAAGGCACTCTAGTACATTTTTTTTATAGGAGGGCCTGTCAAAGTCGACGAATCTTGAAAATTTTAAATTCGTAGTTTAACAAATAGTCTCAATTCTCGGGAACTTAAGGCAATTGTGTCATTATTTTTTATTGGGATTCTAGAAATGTTATTTAGGATTACGTTTCTAAAGTTCAAATGAACAAAAATAAAAAATAATAACCACAATAACCGAAAAATGGTACAGTTTGATCAAATTTCTAGGTTTTTCTTAAAATGCCCATAATTTTCAAACTGCATGGGATAGATTTTTTTTCAGATTTTTCTCGTGATGGTTATGATCAATCCTGTCACCCCGTTTCGGCTTGACGTTGAGTTTTGGGACACCCTGTATACAACTCACAACAAAAAATAAATGAAAATAAAGCTGAAACGCCTGTGCAATACTATCTACCTATACCTACTTCACTTAAAAATAAATACTTATAACTACTTTAATTAATAAAAGTACCTACGCTTAATAATTTTTAATTTGAACGAATATTTAAACACTACCAAAACAACTCATACCTATTTTACAAAATAACAACAAAAGAAATTCAAATAAACTATTTAAAGACTAAAAGTCGCGCTGATAAGCACGGTTTCTCAATTTCAATTATTGTCTGTCAATAAGGTCGAACGCTCTGAACGCATCAACAGGCAAATATTGAATGAAGCTCGCTCTCGGACCTCCCGCCTTTTTATACCCTACCGCCGCCGCGACCCGTGTCGAGCGCGGCAACCGTTACACAAAAATAATCCTTATAGCATGATTCAGTCTTCACGTGGGACGGCGCGATGGCTTATTTCATGTATAAGTTTGGTGTTTCTATACCGATTTCTATGATTCTTTTTTTATTGAATAGGTAATAATGTTAACTTTTTTAAATTAGGGATGAGTGAGAGTATTATAAACGTAAGAGTAAACAAAATCAGAATGCTCCGAACTGCTAAGCTATCAGGAGTTACACGTGTTATTGTGAGTCAACCATAAAAGATAGACATATGCTGTTGCGGGATATTTTTTAGACAATTTTATTTAGAATATTTCCGTCATACATGATTTCTATGTAACTTTAACCATTAAGGCTGCACACGCGACGGAAGCTTAAAAAATGGAGTAACTTCTCCCGTTTTCCCAACATTTCCCTTCACTACTCTGCTCCTATTGATTGTAGCGTGATGAAAAGTATACTATAACCTGCCCAGGAGTATGAAGAATAATTGTACCAAGTTTCGTTAAAATCCGTCCAGTAGTTTTTGTTTCTATAAGGAACATACAGACAGACAGACAGACAGACAAAAATTTTACTGATTGCATTTTTGGCATCAGTATCGATCACTAATCACCCCCTGATAGTTATTTTGAAAATATATTTCATGTACAGAATTGACCTCTCTACAGATTTATTATAAGTAAGTATAGATTAAGACAACGTAGTTAATGGTACATTGTCACAAAATGTGTGGTATGGATATAACACAATAAGTCTATAACGCAAACGCAGATGAATTCGAGAAGGAAACAAACGTACACTAAACTTAGAATTTGAAAAACACCGACAACAACAACAAGATGTTTGAACTGGCGCGCGCGATTTTGACAGTACTGCAAAAGTTTTTTTTTAATTATTTTAATGGCGAACTGCTAGTTGCCATTACGAGGCGATTATGTTATCGAATACAGATCAGGAAAATCGATTTCTTGAATTTCGTTCTTATAATCTTTAAAAAATAATAAATGTATTTATAATAAACACGACGAACGTATTATTTAGATTAAAAAAAATAATAATAAAAGACAATTGTGAAGTGGTAAATAAAAACTAAAGAGTAAATCGCTTTAATTATTTAGAATAATCGATTACAGTGGCAGAACAGGTAACTACCTGACACTTTTTTTTATTAAAAAAAAGAAAAACCTGGAATTCAATAACATGATTAGTAAAATGATTACTTATTAAAATGATTTTCTTTTCGAACAGTTCTCGAAAAGAAATAAATATTTTTTTAGAAGTTGGAATTTTATATTTAAATTGTTGTAGGTAACTAAAAACTTCGTGTCCGTGTGAATTTAGTTTTAAAAGTTGTGTAAGCCGAAACCTGACATTGTTCTTAAGTATTTAATTAAAGTAAAAATTACTAAAGTATATTATAGATGGTAAGTTTTATTTCGATGTTAGGTATTTACTTCGGAAATAAATACCTACACATTACATTAGGTAATATTTATCTTTTGAAATTTGAAATCAGTATTTGCTCATTTGTTTTAGCTAATCAAATTGCAGAAACTAGCGACAGTACATTTCTATTTAAAAGACGTAAATTTAAAATTATTCACTGTCTGAAGAAAATTATCGGCACATTATCGACATGGAACATTTACAACCCTATTCAAATGATTGTATTCAATAATGTGAAAACTGAGCCCTAATTACACTTTAATATGATGAGATATTAATGAAAACATTTATTCTAAATATAAAATAGTATTTAAAAATACTCACACAAGCAATCGAAACATTTATAGTCATGAAATTCACATACTTGTGCAAGGTTATTCCACTGCCTATTTGATAGCGAGTTTTACAAAATGCGCATGCTTTCATAATAAAAATGTTCTAAGTATCACGTAGTAAACACAAAACACACAAAATAAAGTCGTATTCCACGATTTAGACCTAAATCATCAGAGACTAACCAAACAACTCAACGTCCATTTAAAAGAACGTGCCAATTTTAGTTCTTGAGAACCTCGAGCGGAGCGCTTTGAATCGGCTTGTATGATAGAGGCGTAGTATTATATTATCTGTGTTCACAGATTACTAATATGTAGCAAGCTATCTGTGATAGAGGTCAGTGCTAAAATTTTTTTACTTACTATTTTTTTCAAAATAGATTATAACTGGCCAGTCTGTCATACATAAAAACTTTTTTCGCAATACTTTCTGAGTGGCCTGGTATTTACAAAATTATAATAATTAGAATCATTAATTATACAATACATCTTTCTAAGTTAAAATCTCTTATGGAAAAGTGCTTATGGTACAAATCTAACTGAAAGAGTTAATTTAACGATTTTTAATTACTATAATTCTGTAAATACATATCTATTATAGTCGCGAATCATATTTTGATCAAGATACAACCTGACACTGACCTGCAAATTGCAAAAAACGTAAGAAAATTTGAATTTCGCGGTCTACCACTGCGCATTCACCTTGATAGATTTTCTAGAAATTTTTAAATGCTTTATTAAATATTTTAATATTTATAAATCACTGATATAAGTTAAATACGAAATTCTCGGGAACATGTAGGGCCCGCGACATTCAAATTTCTTATCGGTATTATTTACATCTCTGATAAATAGTCGTCGTAATTATGTCATACTAATATATTTTTAACTCTAATAAAGCTTCTCTAAAGTTATTTCAACATATAACCTAATGCAGAGCCATAATTTGCAGAAAAACACGTGCAAAAATTTGGATTTCGCGGGCTACCCTGAAGCATCCGGTAAAAGCTAATTTTTGAACGATTTATTTTAATCATCATTAATTTTGCTCAGTTCTGAGTGGTTTGGCTAGTTATACGGTTCATAATATAAAAAAATACATTGTAATGAATATTTTCATATTCTTGACATGAAGTTGCAGTAAGTCATTTCTTTAGCAGATTCGCTGTGTTTTGTACCACATTTCTGAACGTTTGAACGATGAACGTGAATTCACTAGCGCTTCCTATAGACCGCTCCGTTCAAAAGTTCTGCAAAATCTAGGATAAGCAACCTTATCAACTCAAAAATAAGGTTCACTCTGATAAGAGTTAGGTGTAGGTACTATGTGCACTAGATATGCGTTTGACGATAATTAGCCGCAGTAGCGGCCCTAGCGTAAAAATCAATCGGTCTTCGAATGTTAACCTGGAAGGTTGATTCGCGCTCGTGAAAGTAAAAATTATTAACATACATATATTTTAACTGAATTGCTTTTGCTATCTACTTCCTGATTATTCAAGTAATCTTGTTTGTTACCGCGTATTTCGGGGTAAATTAAGAAATCATAGGTAGCATTATGTCGTCCGGCTCTGGTTCCAGTAGCCGTAGAAGCCCCCCGAGGGGCTTGAGCCCGACACCGACGACAAGCAGGACCGCAGGTATGAGAACATTTTAACTAAGCTTTTTATGCTAATTAATTATTTATTGCACAATTTAATAGTAGGTTGGTAGGTAATTATTAGATGCATTTATTATATTTAAACATTGCGAATTATAAATTTTAGATGAAAAAACGAGTTTATAGAAGCTAAGCTAAATAGTGCTTGCAATTAGAATTTTTGGAGTTGGGGCTTTGAGGGCAGTGGTATACGGGAGTGGCTTCCCCGCCCCCATTGCCGCCTTTGTCCAACGATCAATAATTGCACTCTCAAAAACATTATGGTACCTAGAATAAGTAATTTTCTTTTATTGTGCCTGGATTTATACTATACTAAATAATAATCCAAAGTAGGTTCAAGTAAATATCAAAATAGCCTAATTAAAATACTGGAAATTCTGCATGTTGAATATAGGTAGGTACTTTGGTATTGTATGATTTTGGATATCGGAGGCTCGAGGGAGAGGGTAAAGTGGGGGGGAATGACGCTGAGGGCGGCGGATGGTGATCGATGCAGCTAGACTAGCATCCCCGCTCCCCTGTACCTCGCCCTACAGGGCATTTATACTGCAATGACGCAATATCAACCTAGGTATACATGTAGGAATATACGTATGCTACAAACTGCGGAAGAAGACCGAAGCCGATTCGATTTGTATCGAATCGAGCATGGTTTACGGAATAATATCGATGTAACCACGAGTCAGACTTGTTGGACGTACTTAACTACTTAATTATAATAAAGAAAGCCTAAAAATAGTTTTAGGTTGAGAAAGCATTATATTGTAGTAAAGTAGGTACCTACTTAATAGGTATTATAGTAAAGAAGAATGGGCGGTTTCGTCCCAAGTGTTGTAACATGTTTCTACCTATATCATATGGAAGATCTCAGTGAGTGTTATTTTTTTTTGTATGGGCATAACTCTGTATCTCGTGCAGGGAAAGTGTTATAGTAGTTTCATTTATTTAATAAAATATTGTATACAATTAATTAGTCTTTTAATGACAAAAGGACTAAAGCTATTTATAACTAACTACTCCTACTCTGACCCAACATCCCCCAGCACCCCCTCTACTACCCTGCACCGCGCACTGCCATTGTTTTTTATTGTAAGCGCAGGAGCAGCGAAAACTATTTGAAGAGACAGGCTATATGTTGGAAAGAGATGGTTGTCGGTTGTTGCAACCTTTTTGTAATAAGTATATATATTTATGAGGTTTATTAAGTTTGCAAAATAATGATATTATATTTATATTAGATAGAGGTTTTTGAGACTCAATGGCAACTATCGAAACTTGGGGCTATCAAGCCCACATGCCCCCAACAAAACATATAAGTGAAAGCCAATTGAGAACGGCAGAAGCTAATAATTCAAGACTAGTCACAATCGTGAGATGGGTTGTAGAGGTAATAAATGGGTGGATTAAACGGTAGATACTTCAAAATATTCAGACAAGAATATTTTAATAGAGCAATGACGCATATGTTCATTGACATACGCATTGCTGCTGCTCTTTTAAATACATTTAGAATGCCGTTAAAAGACCACCCTCGAGCTCAAGAAATAATAGAAGTTTTATATGGGAGGATGCATATGGCCTAAGTGACTATGTCATCGAAAACAATATAAATCGACAGCGAGCTTCATTTCGCGCTATAACTGCTGATGGCAATCAATTATTGCAGTTTCCAATGTTAACAGAAGAAGACCTTTTATTAATTTCTCCAGGTAGTTACCAAATAAAGCTTGCCCGCTCTTATTTCAGCGAACACGTAAGAAATGGCATGTACACAATCGAAATATGCACAGGAGCTATTCCTAACCTTGCGTGATATAATATAAATATTTCAGAAGGTATTCTTTTGAGGGGGCGGATAAAATCGCGACATGTATCTGGTAGGATTTATTATTCGTATATATTGATAAAAGTAGAGCCGACACGGCGAGAGATGCAATTGCACATTATTATTGCTCATGTTTGACTGGAAAAAGAACAGTGGGTACTTGCGCTCATATAATGAGTATCGTTTGGTATCTTGGCTGGACAAGACACCAGCCAAGCATATTGTTACCCGCGACATTTTTGGACAACATTGTTATAGATAATAACCATTATTAAAAGTAAATCACCGTGAAATAGTAAGTAAGTAATGCCGCCAGTCTCTTGGGTACATTACCAGTCGACAGCGATGCGGATGAATTTTTCGACGCTATATTTTAGTTTGTGTATAGTTTTAGTTAAGTTAGGTTTTAATTTTTTTATTTTCGATAGAATATAGAGACTACTTAATTGATCTATTATTATATCACAAGTACCAATATGTGTATGATGTACATTTGTTTGAGGCATACTCCTACATACCTAAGAGAATTATTCAGTGATAATGGTATCATTTTTTTTTTGTTTATGTATTTTTAAATGTGCGTTTATTAATAACTTACTAAAAGTAACTGTTACTGCCTGTGATTAATGTACAATTATTATAAATGTAATAAATATGTGGATATGTAACACAAAATGTAAAAAAGTTTTGATTGATATTATGATTAAAGCATTATTTAGTACGCAAAATACGTGCATTGACGTGGAGTTGCGGACACCGCCTGTATTACCTATTACCTAAAGCATTATTTAATACAAAAACCTTTTTTTCACTTGAAGCCCAATTACTTTTGACCTGCACACAATTATAATAACAACTTGGATTATTATTCATAAAAAAGCCTAAATGAATATGTTTATACTAGTCGCAACTTGTTACAAGGGTTGGGACGCAGCTCATATAATAACGTCCATTCTCCTTTAGTATGATTATTATAGGTAAGCGCTGAGAGCAAAGCCTAATGCCCGCGACTTGCGAGTTGTAGGTCGTAGGTTCGAATCCCGCTTTGCGTAATCAGCCTATAATGTTCCGACTCCTGGGACTCACGCCTCCTTTATGTGTGAGAGGTAGTGACCCATAATCCACCACGTGGGCCTAGTGCGCGTTGGAAGATGTCACATGTCCTCGAATTTTTGGTTCTAGGACATGCCGACATCTACCAACCCGCATTGCGCCCGCGTGTTGGATTATTTGCGACCCTTTTCCCTCTCACCGAGAGGAGGCCTGTGTCCCAGCAGTGGGAGTACTATAGGTTGAGAGATAAGAACATGAAACAAAATTAAGGGAAAGTTCGCCCCCTTTCCTCCGGCATTGGGGACCCCCAAAGCTACCTGCTGCCCGTGACTTCGTTCGCGTGAAATTTCTTGTTCCCCAACCCATTTTGTCGCATCGCATCGCCTGAGCTATTACTTCGTTCTCGCTTAGCGTTCTCGCTTAGCGTTCTTTCTGACTTTTTCTCTTTTTGCTCGGCTCCTAAGGGTCCTAGCATGATTTTTTAAGTAATCTATGGCCTTCCTCAAGAGTATCAAATGCAAAAATATTTTTTCAAATCTTAGTGTTAGGTCCAGAGATAAGCGGGTTCAAACAAACAGCCAAACAAGAAAAAACAAACAAGCTCTCTAGCTTTATTACAAGCTTTTATTTAACTTGCAATGTATGTATGTAACTATGTTTGTTCGGGTGGACTCTTGCAACTCAATTTTGAAGCAGATATCTTCAACCGATTGAGCTGAAATTTTGTATACACGTTTAGTTTGAATGACAATGCTTGATTAGCTGTGTGACGTCATTCTAAATCCAACATGGCGGAATGGCGGCCATCTTGGGGATGGCGGACTATTTTTTTTTAATGCACTCCTACAATATGGGTATCAAACATAATAATAATCTTTCTTCGCGCACTCTGACATCGAGTGTCCTTCTTCACCGCAGTGACCACACGTAGATTTTAGCTCTCTGCATGTTTTTGCTGCATGACCATGTTGTTGGCATTTGTAGCATCTGGTGACCAAGGTGAAGTCCCTGACAGGGCATGACGTCCAATTTATAAAAAGCCTTGATTGGGATAATAGGGCTTTACGTATATTGGCTGTAACTTCAATGACATAGTTAGGTACAGGTCGACGCATCTTTCTTCCCAGATTCGTGGCTTAATTTAACCACGCTCAAAAAGGACGCCATAGGCATTGCTGGAAACTTATCGGTTATGTTCTGTTCATAAATGCACCTGAAGACTTCAGTTTCAGCCAAAGCTAGTCGCACACCTACAACCACGATCCGAGGTTTGCGCTTGTTTGGTTCGTCGGCGGTAAGTCCGGATGTAGAGAGCTGGACTGCGTGCTTGAGTTTGTCAGCATCATGTTTCGTCTCTGTACTAATAATAACGCCTCCATTTTTGGTCTTTCGGACACCACGTACATGCAGCTTTATTTGTTCAGGGCGAATGATTTTTTGCACGAGGTCGTTTCTTTCGTCACTTGACTTTAATTAATCGTTAGGATAAATAGCTACAGAGCTTAAATTGTTAGGCCGAACGAAATCATTTGCTCCCTTCTTCACCATATCGGCAAACGAAACATTTCCCGCAGAACCAGAGTCCTTAATCGTCTGCTTGAGCTCCGAAATATGTTCCGTCAGGTCTCGCTTTTCCTTAAGGGCATCAACCGCGTTGTACGCGTGAATGGCTTTCTGCTTCAGCGACTGGTATAGAACTGCCATTTGAGAGGTTCCAGATCCTACTTTGCGGCAGAAGGTAGAGATTTTCAGTTTCTGCTGCGAGTTGAGTTTGCCATCCGCGGCAATAGAGCAAATTTCTTTAAGTGCTGTTCAATGGCTGACATCCATTTTTGAATCTCGGGCGTTGAAACAACATCAGCCGTGGGCCCGTGGCCGACTCAAGGGCAGGGTTCTACGTTGTCGTCTTCGACGGCAAGGCGGAGGGATGCACTGGCCCCCTTGGATTAAAGGGGCTGTTATCCATTTTGTATTTTTACTAGTTCACTAATTCGTGACCATTATATACAGAAACTACATAATAAGCAAAGTTACAGGTGCATTACGTTGGTAGTGCACTAAAGGAGGTCACTATTATTAAAGTAGGTAATTATTAAATATTGCTAACGAGCACGTCTGTGCACTGCGAATGACCACAGCTCAAATGAAAGGGCTTGCTGAGAATAACTCGAAAAAAAAGTGACGTCACTCTAAATCCCATATGGCGGACTTCTAAAGATGGCGGACTAGTTATTTTTACTGCACTCCCACAATATGGGTATCAAATGAAAGGAATTGCGGAGAATAACTCGAAAAATAAAGTGACGTCATTGTAAATCTAACATGGCGGAACACCCAAGATGGCGGACTAGTTATTTTTAATGCACTTCTACAATATGGGTATCAAATGAAAGGGCTTGCTGAGAATAACTCAAAAAATAAAGTGATGTCACTCTAAATCCAATATATGACGGAGTTCTAAAGATGGCGGACTAAGTTTTTTTATGCTTTTTATATGGGTATATCAAATTTAGGGTCTTGCTGAGAATACGAATACGAGTTAAACTCAAAAAAAAACCTGTCCAGCGATAACTAAAAAGTAAAAAATAAATAAAAAGTAAACAACTTTTTTTAAAAACAAGCTTTTGTTAAATGCGCTAATAAAATAAAATTAACTTTTCCTTCAAAACTTTTACTATCAACTTATAACGTCATTAAGTACACAATTTATGTGATATAAAAGCTTGTTGCGAGATTTACCTGTGTAGATAAGCGAATTATCTATATTATGTATATGTAAAAGGAAAAACTGACTGACTGACTGACTGACATCAACGCACAGCCGAAACTACTGGGACTAGGACTGTGAAATTTTGCACACGGCTTCCTTTTATAATGTAGGGGAGCACTAAGAAAGGATTTTTGGAAATTCAACCTTTAAGGGGGTGAAAAGGGGGATTTTATTTGTATGAAAAATTATATTCCTTGAGTTAATAAACATGAAACTTGCCACGAATACTTATCTAAGTAAATTATAAAGATTGGCATTTTTTGTTTTTCTTAATTACCCCCTAAAAGGGGATTGGGGGGTGCCAAAATTTGTATGGAAGAATTTTAACGCGCGGTCGGATTAACTCGATACTCAGTAATTATACTTAAGACAAAAAATAATGAAAAACGTGTATCAGGTTTTTTCGAAAATCTACTCCTGACGGGTGAAAAGGGGTACTTAATTTTACAGGGGAGGATTTTACTGCGTGGCTTGATTAACTCAAAAATTGGTATAAGTAATTTTTGAGTCAAGTTATGAACACATCTTAAACGAATTTTCAAAATTCCGCCCCTGTGGGGGTGAAAATCGGGGATACAGTTTATTTGAAAAATCTGATTCCTTTGAACTATAAACTGAAAAATTGGCCCTATTTATCTAAATAAATAATGATACATACATTTTTGAAATTTTTAGAGGAAAGTACAAAATACACGCGAACGAAGTCGCGGGCAATGTGCTAGTCTCTACCAAAAATACTTTAAGTGCTTTTTAGTTATATGCTTCAGAAAGCTACTATGTTTTTCTTTTGTATATTTTTTTTTATTAAACAAAAGCTATCAATGCACGTAGTTTTTAATTTCACTGATTACTCTAACATTACCCAGTCAGCATTGGGTAGACCTACGTGAGTACGGGTAAATTCCATTTTTTTTTTTAATTATTATTCGGACCATAGATTTATAATTAAATCTATGAGGGTGATTCTAAGTCAACCCGGGTAAACCTAGGTTTAATCAATCTTCTAGCATTACCCGTAAAAGATATATTATAATATTAAATTACTGAATCTAATTTAACACTATAAATTCGAAAGTAACTCTGTCTGTCTGTTTGTTACCTTTTCACGGCTAAAGTTCTGAACGGATTTTGATAAAACTTGGCAGGAGATAAGATGGCGTCAGGTAGAACATAGGCTACTTTTGTCTCAAAAATAATTCTAAAGGGGGTGATAATATCAGATGAAAGTTTTTATGGGAAACCCAGCATTTCTTAAGTTAAGGATACCTATTAAAAATAAAATTTACGCTTTTGGTAACAGACGCGGTTCATGTAGATATTGCGTCTGTACTGTAACAAATCTAAAGGTTGGCTTCAGCAGGTCATTTAATGTTCAGCAACAAAACACTGCTATGAATAATCAATTGATCAGATCACAGACCACTAACTGACCGATCCCTCAAGGGTCCGATATCTAATTCCATAAACCAGTTTTATCGCAATGAAAGCTCGTTGATCACTAAGTTTTAAACGCATCGTTATTTTTAATAGATCTATATACTCGTAACTCCTTTCGAAATTTATAAGTGATAAGTAAAACATGAATTTCAAAAATCTATTTCTCTATTGATAATCAATTAAGTTATACTGCAATCACTACACTCGTTAAATCACTCTGGCCTACAGAGACAACAACAGATGCGAATCGCGCATCACGTGATTTGCTGCGAGAGTCTGTCCGTTTGATCAAATGTGCCGGAAGTTCAGCACGAACAGCTAAGCTCGCCAACCGCTTCGCCTGGTACTCGCTACGCCCGGCTCCGAACTTGATCTGCGCTTCTTCTATGTCGATCGGCTCAGCAGCGAACTGTTTGCGGGCCTCTTCGAACTATCTCTCCACACTAGCGCACTTACCCAACTCGCCTATACCCGGACTCTTCTCCACTATCCACCAATCCGCTTCTTGGATGGTCATGGGAATGCGCCAACTCCGCGCACCTATGTCACCGGTAACCAGAGCGATGCACGCAACTGCAATATTACTATCGTTAGCTGCAACAACGTTCGAAACAGGTCAGCTCCGACCTCTTTCAACTCAACAACTGTTAGATTATTTTACTTGTTAAGTCTAGATAGATTTCTCATGTAGGGTTCTACTGCTTTGATTCAAAATTATCGTTCCTATGAAAACGGTTAGCAAGTGAATCAATTCTGTAGAACGAATCTCATTCAGGGTGAGGCTAAACAAGCGTAATTTTGTGAGGGGGAGTCGCTTTTTTAAGTCGCGTAATTTACATTGTCTAGTTTGTGCCTCTTGACGACATAAAATTAGTACATGTCAACTTTTGAAATTAATTTGAACATAAAATATCGCTCGTTTGACCTCAATCGCATTGCCATTATTTGTAGATAATTATAGTTATAATCCTCCTAGATCATGCTGACCCTTTATTAAATGGGATACGGTCAGGGCGCTTTTATACCACTTTATTTCGGGTCGGCAATGCACGGGTTCTTGCATTCATCTTTTATAGCCGTCATCTTGGCATGTCATGTACCTGCATGTGCCTTTATGCATTCGAGCCATAAAATCTTTCACACTATCACACGATCCATCATTTCCTTTCTCTTCCTGTAGGTACCTATTCTTATATCCACATTCGTACCCAAAACTTATCCCTCGGCGTTCTCGTGTGTTTTATTCTCCGCATTACATGTTCCTGCCATGTTGTCATTGTTCGACAGGTTGTCCTGTCGTCGTACGAAAAACGTAGGTACCTACTTACTCATTTCAAATTCCTTCCATTCACTTTCCACACCACACGCACATCAAATCTTTCACATCTTTGCTGCATGCAATTCTCTATACTTAGATAGAATCACAAGTTCAGTTCCAGACTATGGTGAAAACGTTTTACAAGTCTGGGTCTGACCACATAATATACCGCAAAACGGGGTTACTTTGACTTCCAGGGTTACTTTGACAGGTGTTGGAACTACTTTAACAGAGCGCCAAAATCGGTTTTCACGTGTGCTCAGCAAGTGTGCGTGACCTCGAGTAATATTGCGCGAGGCGCGGGGTGTGGGGAACGCGTCATAGCGTTGTGATCGGCCTTGTCAAAGTAACCCTGGAAGTCAAAGTAGCCCCGTTTTACTGTATGTGCGAGCGATAAAATGTTATTGACATCATTACTTTGTCGGGTGTTTGTATTTAGATATATGATTAGGTACTAGGTGTGTTGGCAAAAATTTAGTTTGATTGATGATTCAAACTAAAATTACCGTAATTAGTTTTAACTAACGATTGATGTAGTTTTAGGGCTGATTTTTCCAACGCCAGATAATTTTATCGGAGAAATAATTTCGAATTTTTGACAGTTCTTCTATACAAAAGCTGTCAGACGTCAATTTTATTCCACGAATAAAAATTATCTGTCAATTGAAAAATCAGCCCTATAAGTAAAGTAAAAAACGAGTAAAACATTAAATTAATCGATTGAATTAAGTAGTTTTCAATTATGATTAAAATTTTGATTGAAATAGTAATGTCATGAAAATGCAAATGAAAATGCAAATGCAATAGTACAACTTAAATGTGAAAAATAAAAACGTTTTTACAAAAAAAAAAAACAACCGACTTCCAAAAAAGACACTACAAAGTCAAAAATAACATTAATTTCGGAAGTCGGTATCGTTGGGTTCGCATTTTCGTTGTTTGCCACTTCACACCACCGACTTCTGTAAGTTGTAATTACCCCACATAAATTCGTATACTACTTGCTATGTAAATATCAGTGGCAGGAAGAGGCAAAAATACGTATTATTGAAGCTAATTCAAAAACTACCAAAGCAAAGTTAGTATTTATATGGGACTACCCCGACTCAGGGGTGGTCCCATATAAATCAGGGGCCCTGAGAAAAATAATTATTGAAATCGTTTTACAATTACCGGAGACATCATGTTACAATAACATACAAAAAAAAATACAGTCGAATTGAGAACCTCCTCCTTTTTGAAGTCGGTTAATTATTTAAAGATACGGCACTTATAGCCACAATGTATCCCATCACAGTTCCATTACGCCACCACTGAAAAGTCCTAGGACAGCAAACGACGCAATTTCGTTTACTTGAATTTTTACTAGTAATTTTGGTCAAACTACAGAACCGATTTTGATGAAATTTCTATGGAACCAATCTGAAAGTACATCCTTTCAAATAAAAAAGAATGTTGCAAATCGGCTTATAAATAACGAAGTTCTGAGGTAAAACAAGACATTAACAAAAACCGAATTGAGAACCTTCTCCTTTTTTGAAGTCGTTTAAAAAGAATCTCATCTTTGGGAATTCAAAACTTTGTTTGACGCGCATTTAAATATTTCCCTTTAAAAAGGAAGATTAGTTTTATATAAAAACTAAAATTGATGATTTCATATTTAGTTAAAACTAATTAAACTAACTTAATCACTAAATTTACCACCACGGGCTTTAAAACCACGGCCAGTACCTAGTCATGTACATATCTACCTAATACAAGCATTTTCATTTCATTTTCTTCATGCAGGGGAGACCAGGGCTGATTACCTGTAGTGGTAGGTCGATTAACCGTTAAAAAGTCGTCAGCAGTACGTTTTGAGTTATCTAATCACACTCGAAGGTGCATCTCATATTACCCCCACATTATATGTGCGAAGCACGGCATCGCAGTCGCGTTTCGGAGCTATACACGAAAGTGAAACAACTACAATCCACAAATGATACACGAGTCTGAAGTCAGAATTTGAACTGAATCTCTAATCATTTATTCAGACGACAGATGTCAAAGATGCCGCGAAACTACGTGTTATAACTTTAGAGAAGAAGAGAACGCAATCAAGTAACTATCGTCAAACGCGATACTTTATGTTGCCTACAGATTTATTGTGAACTTTCCTAGTAGGTAATGCTAATGTTTGCTTGGATCATAATATAACACAGTAATTACAATTTCTCAAAATCTTCTTTTCTGCAAAAATCTTTAAATGATAAAGGTGTTAATTATTCAATTAGGCTAATAGAGTCACTTTAAAATAGTCATTTTTGTACATGTATATGTTACCGGTAATCTGTCTAATTCAGGTATTCTATACAATACCTAGGCAATGTATAGAATACCTGAGGCGTCCAGGCAATGTATGAAATATTATGAATATTATTGTCCGTTACATTACGACGACGTTATATTAATTACTATTGTATAAGTACCATGTAAGTACCATGGGAGAAACGAACATCTATACATTGTAAGGACGATAGTCCTTACAATGTATAGATGTTCGTTTCTCGTGGCTGTGTGTTGCAAGCAAGATATTGCTTGCAACACACAGCCGCTATAGTAATACTTGCTAACACATATGTTTATCGTGTGCACGTGATTTTAACTGACGAAAATAAAGGGGGAGGTTCTCAATTCGACACGTATATTTTGTTTTCAAATTGGTCAGATGTAAGTTTCCTCTATAGCTTACCTATAAAATGACGGACAAATAAAACAGCTCATGTTTGCTCAAAATTAACTTTATTAAAATTAACAATTACTCATTAAAAATAATCTTTATAAAAAAGGTAGGTAATATAATATGTTTTTTTTTCAGTAGAATAAGAATTAGGTACTTACTTATTACACTCAAAAATATTTAATAATTATCGCGTGGAGTTTACTGCCTGCTCGCACGTCTTCCCCGTCCCCGCTTTCGTCTTTTTCACACATTGCCGGCTGCGCATTCGGTACTGTATAGAGTGCCTAGGCAAAGTATAAAATAAATAATATTTCATACATTACCTAAACGTTTTAGGTATTCCATACATTGCCTAGGTATTGTATAAAATACAGGATTATACAGATTGCCGGTAACATATATAAATATTAACTAAACACATGAAAATGGTACTTATAGATCAATAAATGAAAAGTTAGTCAACTAGCCCCGGTCTCCTATACCTATTGTCATACTTTTGGGACCAGCATATGAAACCAGGCAAAAGAAAATCACATGCGAGATAAGATTTCTTTTTGCCCAGTTTTGTCTGGACTTCGCGATCATTCACTAGTCATAATTACAGTCGGTGGAGTCAATTCAATGTTCAGTGCAGTAATGTTATTCTGTAAAAGTATCACTTTGAAAACTTAGGTGAAGTGAGCAGTCAATAATGCCAATCAGCATAAAGTAAAATGAAATAGCCCGGTGGATGGGATGGCAGTTATTCTAAGTTCAAGTCTCATTTCATCTAAGTTTTCACGGCGACGTTTTACCAGAATAAACCGGCTGTGCACGCTGATCTCTGCATTAGTTATATGAATATCTAATTATTTTTTGTATTTATCTAGCAGCTGTAGCAGAAGCGGAGGCTGATTCGCACCGCCACAAACGCGACCGCACTCGCTCGCGGTCTCCACATTTGGCAAGCCCAAGTGATGGTGACGCGACCTCCAATGATAGTGTTGCGGCTCAAGATGCAGCCACGCTTGATGACACCCCTCGTGCGGGATCCTCCGGTGTTGCTACCCCTCGTGCGGGGACCTCCGGTGATGGGAAGTTCAGCCATATCCTGATCAAACATAATAATAGCCGCAGGCCAGTTGATAATGAAGACAAGCCTGTGACCCGCACTAAGGATGAAGCTTTGGATCTAGTGATCGGTAAATATCTGCATGTATGTTATTATTAATAAGCCTTTTGTCCGCGATTTCAGCCGCCGGAAATTTCTTGTAAAATGTATTTTATGACACTCGGCAACACTTCCCATCAGTGAAAGAATTTTCGGAATAGGATCAGTAGTTCGCTAGTTCCAAAGATTTCCTCCTACATACAAACCCACAAATGCCTCTTTATAATAAATATTAGAACCTATAGGTTTTAACACAATATCATCCTTCATGCATCCTTCAATTCTGGACGTATACTAAGTAGTCATTTGGTTTCGGCGCACGACCGTCAGGCACCGCGTCCGCCCATGGGCGACATGGGCTCTATTATTACTGCTAAATAAGGACTAATGTCCTGTGCAAGAGTTAAATAATAACCCCCTTATTCATAAAACTTATCAAACCTATTTTAGTTAAAATGGGGTTTGTCTCTTTCTTACACACAGAAATGTCAACGTGACAGATAAAGACAAACGTTCTATAAACCTATTTTAGCTAAAATAGAGATAAAATAGGATTATGAATAAGGGGGTTAGAATATAATCGAAGGTTTCGACACTCATTCTGGTATACTCGAAAAAAATTTCTGGATACGTTCTGTATTTCTCGTACTTCTTGTGGAATTCTCCATCTATACCTCGTTTCCTATTCAAATCATATACACCACAATCTCTTCCAAATATTACACCGCCCAAATATTATCGCACCGCCGCCGATCCCCGTGGCCAAGCCGGATATCAAAATATGTTACACATCTAAACGAAATAATGGCTACTGAACAAATACCAACTCAATGGACGAAGTCCACTATTATTCTACTACGTAGAAAGCGGGAGACGAAAATTAAATAAATAATTACAAGCCTATATATCTAATGTCCAATATATTATTAATATTATACAAAGTGTTTTCTAAAATAATACTTCGGCGAATAACGAAACAACTAGGTGACAACCAACCAAGAGAACAAGCGGGATTTCGCGCCGATTATTCTACCATCGATCACATTCATGTCTTGAAACAAATCATTGAAAAATTTAACGGATACGGGCAACTATATTATATGGCATTCGTCGATTACAATAAGGCTTTCGATTCACTGAGTCATAACTATATCTAGAAAACGCCACAAAAACCAAAGCGTAGAAATCAAATAAAAATCATAAATGAAATCAACAAAAATACCACAGCAATGGTCCAACTTGAACAACAAGGCGAAGAAATCAGTGTTCAGAAAGGCGTCAGGCAAGGCGACCCCACTTTCAGTATTAGAAAATATAATCAGAAATTTAGACTGGGGAAAGTTTGGAATTAATATTAATGGATCAAATCTAAATCACTTAAGATTTACTGACGTCATTGTAATATTCTCTGAGAGATCAGACTTACTACAAATCATGCTACGGCAGTTAGATTATGAAAGCAGGAAAACAGGTCTATCTATGAATCCAACTAAAACTAAAGTAATGACGAATTCTTTAAGGGAAAATATCGAAATAGGACAAGAAGTTATAAAATATGTAGATAAATTTAAATGTTTAGGACAAATAATATCAATTAAAGACCAATACTTCAAAGAAATAGATAGAAGAATAAGCAACACTTCGAAGCGGTACTGGTCACTAAAAGAAATAGTTGAAAATGAAACAATACCAATTATAAAAAGCAAATTATATAACATATGCAACCTTCCATGTTTTACATATATTATTATGGGTGTCAAACTTGGCCTGCTACCAGCAAAAACAACCAAAAACTCTTGGTCTACCACGCAGCATGGAACGAGCATGCTAAACATAAGGCTACGAGATCGGTGGACAACTTCAAAAATATGGAAAAGAACATAGGTGAGCGATGTATTACAAAAAATAAGAAAACTAAAATGGAACTGGACTGGTCATATAATGAGAACGGACAGAGAAAAATGGACGAAGTACGTAATGGAATGGTATTCTAGAAACGGGAATAGACAAAATGGACAAAAAGGACGTCAAATCAAAAGATGGGAGGACGATTTACCAAAAAGATGGAAAGGGTTGGCTCGAGACAGAGATAAGTGGAAGAAACTGGAGGAGGTCTATGTCGAAAGAGAATCTGACCAACGAAGGGGTTGCTGAAGATTTCTTTTTTTAAATAGTTCTTCATATTATTGATGCGCGCCACAATTGATGGCGACATTAGCTACCACTAGCGCCATCTAGTATCGACTAGCAGAACTAATATTCAGGACCCTTCTAGAAATTTCGATGCTAGAACTTTCTACTTCTAGAACTATCGACATCTGGTCAGTCGGGACCGGTATGTACTCGAACATTCTAGATGTTTCTACAGTAGAAAGGTTCTGGAACTATCCGAGACCTATATAAGGCCGGTATGACCATTGACCGCAACCCGGGATCAGTATTGGTTAAGCGATACATTCGAAGCAATCTTCAAGTCCGACGTTCAAGTGTAGTGCGATTATGTTTTATAATTAGTGTGTTTGAGTTGTATTGATATTGTTAATTAAAGTGCCTATTTTTTGGTTATTAAATCGGCAGTTTTTATTGTCACGAACCCCAAGCTCGTAACATTATTATATACTTATAATAATGTACTACTGTATATAAGTTAAAACTGTCATACGGTCAGCGAATAAAGGCTTTTATTATAATTGTTATTATACATTTACTAAAAAGGATTTTACGACAGCTCGACCCCGAGACAAGTCAATCCTAAGACAAAAATCACTGCGTTTTCCGCGCCCCATCGCGTGTCGCGTTCTATTGTGAGATCCGCCTAAGCTTGAAATTCTGAAAAATAATTAATAGAGTAGAGCCGGACGCTCTGCAAATATTTTTGATTTTTCACATTTTTATTAAACTTGTCACATATTCTTTCCAGATATACATGAGAAGATAACTAAAAATCTCATTACGTTCGCGGACGCAACCGTTTCTTTCTCCGAATGCAAATCTGCGCGCCACGAAGGGGCCATACTCTCCCGATTCAAAAGCGGAAAGATGGAGAAATCCTTCCAGAGTGCAGCCTTGGCTTTGGCTCCAGGGAAAATAAGTGACGTCGTAGAAACAAATTCTGGATACCACATTATTCAGCGAGGTGAGTGAGACTGCCACACGGCAAATCATGTGGCCATTGACTTTTTTTTTTAATTTTTATCCTCAGTTTCATCCTAATGTTAGGTACTTTGTGCTAAAATGCACTTGCTGTGTCCACATTTCCTTACGTCCCTTTGTTAATTATTTTTAGTATTTTTAAATGAATTGTTGTGTTAGACAAAAGGATAATATTGAGCTTAGCACCAATTAACTGATTTTGTGATTCGTCTAAATAATTATGTTGGTAAGTCAATAAACCTTTATGTTTGACAGACTTGGAAAAAATTTGAATAAAACTAATTTAATAAGTCTATTTTTTGTGTTTGCGATTATAGCACTGAAAATAATAAGCTCCAATAAACAAGAAAAGGTATTTATCTCTGAATGTATACAGTAAAACGGGGCTACTTTGACTTCCAGGGTTACTTTGACAAGGCCGATCACAACGCTATGACGCGTTCTCCACACCCCGCGCCTCGCGCAATGTTACTCGAGGTCACGCACACTTGCTGAGCACACGTGAAAACCGATTTTGGTGCTCTGTTAAAGTAGTTCTAACACCTGTCAAAGTAACCCTGGAAGTCAAAGTAGCCCCGTTTTGCGGTATCTACTTACTAATATAAACTGAACAAATGAATGTTGAAAGCAATAGCCGATAATAGCTTTGTATTTTCATACCCTTTATGCTTGTTAACCTTTTAACCGCCTACGTCGGATTAATCCGACAAATATTTTCGTGCCCATTCCGCCAGAGTCGTATATATACGACCAAATAACACATCTCGTTTAATCTGTATTATTATTATATCATCACAGCTCGTTTCATCGGTATTTATTTTTCGTTTTTTTTTTTTCTCGGGCGCTGGGGGCACGACAACTGATATAAATTATAAAGTCGGGCGGTTAAAAGGTTAACATGAATTTCCTCTTTTAGAAATGTATGTAGGTACTTGTGTCTATTTGATATTACTTCCTATTGCTTTTGCAACGGGGTTTCAGTGTCTTTTAATAACAATTATAATACCGGTGCAAGTTTGAATGGTATGAAAGCCACTATTATATGTATGTAGTAGTACTACACACATCAAAAGTGTCCAGGGATCAACATATATTTTTGCAATAACTTTTCTCCTGATTGATATTAATTAAAATTTTCTTTAAGGATTCATCAAATAAAGTGTTTTCGTTTGTCACAGTAACGATAAACCAAGTCACCTTTGCATTAATAAAGAAATTTGCCATTTTCCTAATACAGGGATTTTTGACATTTGAACCACTAACACAAAAGTTCGAAAAAAAGACTGAAATAACAGTTTTCTTTAAAATTTTATTGGGTAACTTAAACAATTAATAGTCCGTGTTTCTACCGCGAACACTAACAACACAAGAACATCGGTTTGGCATACTCAAAATGAGTTCATCCAAATCACGCTGTGGAATGGCCGCCCATGTTCGTTGCAACAACAAAAAAAGGTCTTCTTGCGACTGGATACCCTCCATATTCGGCAGAGCTCTTCTCTGTAGCATATCCCATGCACGCTCAATCGGGTTCAAGTCTGGCGACTGAGCAGGCCAGGGCAGGACATTGATGTTAGCTGCGGCGAGAGTCTGTCTTACAACTCTTGCGGTGTGCGGTCGTGCATTATCATGCATTAACTGAAATAAGGGACCGATTTGCACTTGTAGAGGAACGATGACGTCTGATACAATCGTCTCAGCATAAATTTGAGCGTTGAGGTTGCCTCTGATCCAAATCAACTCAGTTCTTCCGCCGATCCAAATACCCGCCCATACCATGATGGTTCCACCACTATAAGGATGGACTTCCTGGCAGGATTTTAATCGCTGTTGGCGTCCAGGGGTTCTCCAGTGTCGTATACGTCTTGTATCCGGTCTCATACCAAAACGAGACTCATCAGAAAAGCACACGAAACGCCATTGTTCTTCTGCCCAATTTCTGTGTTCAAGAGCCCATTGATATCGAATCCTACGATTGTGCATTGCTATAGGTGGTACCCGTAGCGGTCTTCGGGAATGAAGGTTCACTTCATGCAAGCGGTTTCTGACTGTTTGGTCGCTAATTAAGTTCCCTGAAGAGTGATGAAGCCTCACGGCTAACATCATGGCGGTTATTGTTGGAGCTCTTCGAGTTAAGATTTGAATGTATCGGTCTTGTCTCCGTGTGGTGCAGCGATACCGTCCTCCATGGCGCTCAGCCACGGTACCAGTGCTTCGGTAACGTGTCCAAAGTCGACTGATAACACTCTGACTTGTATTCAGAGCTAAAGCCACAGTACGTTGCCGGGAACCAGCTTCTATCATTCCCACGGCTCTGAGCATTTCTTCCCTGCTTAAATGACGTCGCCGCTCCATAATAACGTTGGTTTTAATCAGTAGTAGGGAAACAGTAGCACTAATAATGTCTTCAATGCGTTGTATGTTTTTATAGGGAAAATATTGACAGCTGATTTTCATCTTTTACTCGAATTTGATTCACAGTTCCTGATTCAAATTATGAAATGCACCAAAAAGGATCCATATAAATTTATAAAATCATAAATTTATTACAAAGCCACATCTCAATCTCAAGAAATCCGCATAAAAATGCTTGATCCCTAGACACTTTTGATGTGTGTATTAAGTATTCTGTGATTATAGCACCAATAGATAGGTACATACTATAACCGCTAAGTACGGGGGGTGCCCTATTATTTAAATGAAACTCCTATCGGATTTCATAAGATAATTATTTTAGGAGTTTTCACATTAAATACATAAAATTAACCTACTCTCATTCAATGCGAATGGAACATGCCTTCAAATATGATCAGCCTGTATTTCAAAAGAGAGAGAACCTCTACAGAACTATTCAACCTCGCCCTACCTATCCAGCTTTAAGACAACTCTTGCCTTTTTTAATTATTTAGATGATAGCTTAGGTAAATCCTTATTATTTAAAGCCAAACTACCTACTTAATAAGTCCCTTTTTGGAACATGTCAAATAGCATAGTTAAATGTTTATTAAATACTAGCTGCGCCCCGCGGTTTCACCCGCATAAGTTTCGATCCCGTGGGAATATCGGGATAAAAACTATCCTATGTCCTTTCCCGGGACTCAAACTACATCTATACCTGATCTAAATCGGTTCAGCGATTTAGGCGTGAAAAGTTAACATACAGACAGACAGACAGTTCGAATTTATAATATTAGTACCTATGGATGGATTGCTATGACGTGATGACCTATCAATATTTTTTTCTAACCTTTAAGTTACACACTAGTTTACACAACTTTTCGAGAAATTTTACAATTTCGCGTTTTTACCCGACTGCGGCGTAGCCCAAAAGGAGGGTTATGTGTTTGATCTGTATGTATGTCCGTTTCTTTGTTCTCTCGTAACTCCTAAATGAATGAACGAATCTAGATAAATTATACGTCTTTAGATTTGTCTTGGTGGCGCGAGTGTCACTGGCTACATGAAAATCAAAAACGAAGTAAAATGGCGGATTTGGATGGGTTTGGGGTGCCATATTGTGAATTCGATTCTTTTTTTCTTCTAATACCATCGAGTGGGATATCAAAATAAAGGGTTTAAAAATATATACAACCGTAGTATATCTATGTATACAACTTATAAATAGGTTAAAAGTAATTCGAAGTAACAAAACGTCTCGTCACTATCACATTTGTAAACTAAAAAGATGGAAATAAAAAAAAATAATTAAAACAACTAAAAAACCCGACTGCGGTAAAAAACTTAAGTTAAAAAAACTGAAAAGCTAAAAACAAGTCCATTTTAAATTAAATAAAAGTTGGAAGCAGGCGGGACCCTTTCCATTTTTATTACATTTAGAAACTCAAATGGGTCCCGCCTTTTTTTTTTTTTTTTTTTATGGATGGGAAATCATCAAATGACCCCTCCCGCTCTGGGTGGAGCGAAGGGAGTGTCAGACTCTTACTGACTAAAACCCATCCGTGTTCCTTCCTTAGCCCTTTATGTTCCGGGGTAGCGGTAACCCTTTCGGACAATCCCGCACCCCCGGCAGGCTTCGGCCCTGGCAGGCCCCTTCCTTTATGCTGACATCTCTTTGAGGCGCGCGTGGAACACGTACGCGCCGTCCGGCACGGGCCTGGTCCTGATCGGACGGTGAGCTACCCATTACTCTCCGTCCGCAGGCCCGCGCCTACGGTGGCCGGGAGTCGTCACGCGGCTCCCGACGCCCGGAGCGTCTCCCGCGGCGGCTGGGGTGTGAGGCTCTTTCCCTCAGCCGTTCCGCCACCTCCTTCGCTAGCATGACTGCTTCGCAGAAGGAGGTGACCGCCTCCCACTCCCTCTCGCCCCGGACCATGGCTTGAACCAGGGCCGGACGCGAGAGGTCGCCGCCGCTGTCGATCGCCTCTACGAGGGCACGGCGGTGCTCCGCCCATGCGGGGCAGACCTCCACCGTATGCTCCACCGTGTCCTCTGGGCGATCCTCGCAGTGGTGACACCCGGGCGTCTCCTCCCGCCTGATGATGTGCAGGAACCTCCCAAAACATCCAATGGGTCCCGCCTGCTTCCAACTTTTATTTAATACTAGCTGTGCCCGCGACTTCGTTCGCGTGGATGTCGGAAAACAATAATGTGTCGCTTAGGAAAGGTGTAATTGCCACTCCTTCATTGAAATGGAAGAATCTTCCGATCTTGCCTGGTAACGCTTCCCTTACCTGGGGTTCTCTACCACAGTCCTTTCGACTGCAGTCACTGCGTCTTCATGGTTCATAATGACAATGCGACGAAGTGTCACTTTGATTTTTGAGAATAAATAAAAATTAAAGCGTCAAGCTCGAGGCTGATTAATTATCTGACCAAACAGCCATAATTAGGTCCATTTTATTTTGCGTCTGTTTTAGAATACTAACTTGTAAATAATAACACTATTTTATCTAAAGTATACCTATCTGAGATAAGTAGGTGAAGTTTGAAGTTAGTTTTTCTAAGTCTTGGTTTCTTCTCTGCGGTAAATTTAGAAATTCTTAACTTGGTATTGCAAATATCTTACATACTTACCAATATTATGCCTTACTAGCTGCGCCCCGCGGTTTCACCCGCATAAGTCTCGATCCCGTGGGAATATCGGGATAAAAACTATCCTATGTCCTTTCTCAAGTTCCAAACTATGTCTGTACCAAATTTCACACAAATCGGTTCAGTAGTTTAGGCGTGAAGAAAAGATAGACAGACAGACAGAGTTACTTTCGCATTTATAATATTAAGTTTGGATAAAGCGTCGAGAAATCAAGAAAATAAAAGGAAGAATTCATCAATGGTGTTACTCTTAAATCATACTGAAGTTTATCTGAAAAGTAGTTTGAAGTCTTTCTTAACTTATTCTGTACCTGTGCCCACATTTACCACACCACATTTAACTCTGCCTTGGTAGAAGCCTTAAGATATCTTGAGGGTCGATACGGTTTTAACAAAGACAATGGCCAAAAATTTAGTTATTGTCTTGAAGACAATCTACAATATCTTTTTATGACATGGCAGTGCTACTTGGATGTGCAACTGCCGTACCTACTCAATAAATCAACTGCCCGTCTGACGGAGTGTGCTGAAGCGTTAAACTTGAAAGTAGTCATGATTGAAACCTTATGTAACTAAAAATGCGAAAACCATAAAAAAGGCCACCATGACGAAAACTTTGAAATTTTTTTCAAGCGCCATCTTGAATTTTCATTTTGACCTCACTATCGGCTTCAGCACCCTCGAAAACCATGAAAACGACACCCAAGACGAAAAAATTGTAAAATTTTTCAATCGCCATCTTGGGTTTCCATTTTGACCTCACTATCGGTTTCGGCACCCTCGAAAACCACGAAACCGACACCCGTAACGAAAAATTTAAAATTTTTTGCGACCGCCATCTTGGATTTTCTTTTTACTGTACTATCGGCTTCAGTACCCTCGAAAACCATGAAAACGACACCCATGACGTAAAATTTGAAAATGTTTGCAACCGCCATAATATCTTGGCTTTTCATTTTGACTTCACTATTAAATTGGCTTCAACATCCTCCGAAACCATGAAAACTATCTCTCTTTCTATTACTATGAAAAGTATAACGCTTTTTCGTTATGTGACGATTTTTCCCGTTTTATTGCTACCGCAAGCTCCGTAAAAGAACTTTGTTCCAGAACTTCACCGCGATTCAGAATATGATGACATTTGCTCAACGCAATCTATCGAACAAAGTGATTACCTCGAAACTCGCTCTCAATTTTCATAAATCAATAATTATCTAACATTGCATGCTTTATCACTCAGAACACCACATCAATTATTATTGTGTTACATTATCCTCACTTTTTATTTGAAATTCTTTTAGCGCCACTAATAAACCACCAATGGAAAGCGATTTTTCTCTATCTGAGACATAAGTATTTGTGTTATTTCGTCATAAAGGTAAGCCTAATAGGATGTGGTTATTCATATATTAAATTAATGTTATTTATTATCACTTATCACAACAATAATAATTATGTTTTCGTTAGTAGGTACTATATCGCGCCAATAGATGTCGTTACGTGTTTCCAAAAAACTTAATTAAAAGTGGTTCAAGAATACTTTAAATTGATTATATCTTTTGATAGAGTGAAGCGATTGCTATGAAACAAAAACTAATAACTGCTCCGAGTTCTACACCATATTTGAGTATAAAAATTAACCATATTGGTTTTGTACTTTTTACGTTGAACCTGTTCAAATTATCTGTCACATCCAAATCGACAAACATAAAAAAATTCCAAAAATTGATGAAATGGCATCAGTTGGTTATCCTTTAACACCCCAACTATTTTTTTTGGAAATATTTTCAATGTACAGAAATACCTCGTCTACAGATTTATTATATGTATAGATATAGAAGATGGATATAGATTAGATATATAGAAGATAGATATAGATAGATAGATATAGAAGAAGGATAGATAGATATAGAATAGATAGAATATATATAGAAGAAGATAAAATGGGCTTGTTTTAGCCTTTCAGTTTTTTTTAACTTAAGTTTTTTACCGCAGTCGGTTTTTTTTTTGTTTTTTTAATTACTTACTTTTTAAGGATAGTAGGTATTCTTAGTCTGATGGTTATTTCGTTGAGGATTCTATTTGAATTGTTAACTTTAATTTTCAAGATCTCAGTTTGATATACTTAAATAACGAAGAATAATATTTTAAGTATTCCACCTAGGTATCTAGCTTTAAGACGACTAGTAATATTTTTTTGTATTTATCTACTAGCCGAAGCGGGAGCAGCGGCGGGTGAATCGCACCGCCACAGACGCCACCGCACTCGCTCGCGTTCTCCACGTTTGGCAACCCCAAGTGATGGTGTCGCAGCCCCCACTGATGGGAGACCTCGTCACCCCACCCGTCGTTACGCCGTGCCTCGTGACGGCGCTGTTCGTGACGCCGTGGCTCGGGACGGCGCGGGTCGTGATACCGTGGCTCTTGACAGCGCGGGTCGTGATACCGTGGCTCAAGACGGCGCGGGTCTTGATGGAGCTTCCGGTGATGGGGCCTCTGGTGATAGGGCCTCTGGTGATGGGGCCACTGGTGATAGGGCCTCCGGTGATGGGGCCTCCGGTGATGGGGCCTCCGGTAATGGGACCCCAAATGATACGACCTCGCAAGATGCAAAATCAAACGTGAAGTTTAGTCAAATACTGATCAAACATACAGAGAGCCGCAGGCCATTTGATTTAGGAGAGAGGCCTGTGATCCGCAGCAAGAAACAAGCTATGGCTCTCGTGCAAAGTAAATATTTGCATTAATTTATTTTATTATTAACTACCTTCTGCCCGCGATTTCGTCCGCCAGAAATGTCTTAGTCTTGTTTTAACATAAAATATGTCCTATGACACTCGGCTACACTGTAGCTTCCGATCAGTGAACGAATTTTCGGAATCGAATCAGAAGTTCACTGGTTCCAAAGATACCCCCCTACATAAATCGATAAAATTAGCTCTTTATAATATTAGTATACATTTTGACACATTGTTATGTGTCAAAATCTATACTAATATTATAAAGAGCCCAGATTTGCAAATAAATGTCGGAGAAGGATGTTTCCTTCTCCGACATTTATTTGCAAATCTGGGCTCTTTACACTTACATAAAAAGATTCTACGACAGCTCCACCTCGAGACAAGTCGACCCGAAGCTTGAAATGCTGAAAAATAGTAATAGTAGCGGTGATAGAGCCGGCTACTCTGCAGTTATTTTTGATTTCACACAATTTTATTAAACTGGTCACTTTATCTTCTTTCCAGGTATCTATCGTAGAATATCAGAGCATCGCGTAACGTTTGCTGATGCCGCTGTGAGGTACTCTGACTGCTTATCTGCCCGAGACGGCGGGGACATACAGTCCAAATTCAAAACTGGAAAGGTGCAGAGATCTTTCAAGGCTATAGCCATGGGTTTGGACCCAGGGCAAATGAGCCAGATAATACATACAAACGCGGGATATCATATCCTTCTGCGCCGTGAGTAAGAGTTCCGCGAAAGCTGATCGACTGCCACTGGGCAAATCAAGTGGCCAATGATTATTTTGAGATTATATTTTTAATTTTCATCCTAAAATTACTTTGTGCCAAAATGCACGTGCTGTGTGCACAATTTTTAAACAAATGGTTGTGTTAGTTAACTTAAAAAAATAATACTGAGTTTAGTTGGTAGGAATTTACACGTAAAACTTTTGCAAAATAAATATTATTTCGCCTTTGAAACAATGAGATAAACCATAAGATTACTTATTAATTAATTAAGTACCTGACTTGTTTATTTAAGTAATGATTTGGTGATACACGTAACTATAGAGCTATAACTAAATCTAACTTTATATTATGTTTAATAAGTCCACTATTAAGTATAAGATAAACAAAATTCTCGGGATATGATGTCTCATATCCGTTTTATAATTTTGATGATCTCAATTAGATATAATTTGTTAGGTACATAACTCCATACAACGCTCGCAAAATAATTACCTACTACTACTACATTAAAAAATGACGTTTGTATACGTATGAATGTATGCGTGAGGTACTTGTGTTTGCAAGCGCACTAATTGTTAAAGAACTGCGACGAATACGCCGAAGTGCGGGATGAGGTGCGGTAACTGATGTTAGTGCGGGGAAGGGAGTGGCCTTTCTGTACGTAGTAGGTACTTTAAGTATTCTGTGGTAATATTCTTAGTTGAACCGACCTTCCAGCTTTAAGACAACTCTTCTTTTTATTAAATTATTCAGTTAATAGGTACAGTCAGCATCAAAAGTCGATTAACACTATCATTTTTACATATTATTATATTGACAACAACGTTTTTCAATAAACTGATTTTTAGCTTTTCACATAATAGACAAGAGTATATATTCTAAAAAAAATTCTTCTGCTGAATTTTGGACAAATATTTTGCTCAATAACTATGATTTAAAAAAATGAAGTGTTAATCAACTTTTGATGCTGACCGTACTTAGGTCCTTATTATTTAAAGCCAAACTACCTAGTTTGGCTTTAAATAAAGAGACAAATTAAGTAGGTAGGCACCTGCCTACCTACTTAATTTGTCTCTTTTGAAAAATGTCAAATTATTAGTAATGTCAAATTCGTGATGACCTATCATTTTTTTTCTAAGTTACACACTATACACAACTTTTGGAGAATTTTTACAACTTCGGGGTTTTTTAATGGATAGGGTTTTAAAGAGATCAACAGTCTGATGGTTATTTTGTTTAAGATTACTTTGAATTGTTATGTTTAACTTACCTAAAAAAAACAAGGTGGCACTTTGTTATTTTTGTAGATCTCAAGTTTAATATAATATGTTGAATAGTGGTTTTAGTTTAACCCACCTATCCAGCTTTAGGACGACTCTTGTCTCGAAATGAAATTGAGTTTATTTACCCCTATTATATCCTAGATTTTTTGACCTACCGTTTACGGTACATTTACATAGGTTTAAGAATTCAGCCAGGTTGAAATCCTTGCATAGATAATATTTACGAACTTACCTATAGGTAGTGTAAGTCCAATCAAAAAACCAAAGGCCCTTGCGGGAAACTAACTGAAGGCTTCAATCTCGACGTACCTACTTACTATACGTAGATATCAGTCTAAAGACTTCTTAATTTAAGCGATTCTACCCTGCAAGGGTATTTTGATTTAGTAAGTAAGGAAACAAAAAAAAAAAAAAAAGATTATAAAAGTAAAAAAAAACATAAAATAGAAAACAAAAAAAGGAATGAAAGAGAAAAAGTCCAACTTCAACTAGGTAGTTAGTAAGATGAAATTGGAACGCAACCTTTATGTAAAGCTCCGTATCTATCCTCAGATGGTCAAAAAGTCATTGTAATCCTGCTCACTAAAGAGATAACTGTCTGGTACTCCCTATTCCTAAAAAAAAAGCCCATTAGGGGTATTGTTGATGTAAGAAGTAGATTTCAATGTTTTCCGTCGGTCTAACAATAATGTTTCGATATCTTTACGAATAACTTAGCCCTAAAAGGGCACAATGTCTTGATGTTATGAATCTAAGTGTATCAAAAAAATTCAATAAAATACAAAAAAAGCAACTGTTTTTTATTTTTGTAGAATCCCGTACCTATTCTTATACTCATTTCCCCGATAATAAGCTATAGGTAGGTAGGTAACTATAGATACTGTGGCCTCCAAAAGTTAGCTGACACTTTTTCCACTTCAGCAGTGATGCCACATTATGATTTGAAATAAAAAATAATCAGGTAATCCTGACTTCCTGAGAGATTACTTGTAGTAAAAAGTTACTTGAAGTAATGCTTCTATTGAAATAAACTATTAAAATTTTACTGGCTAACTGTCCAATTTTTCAAAATTTATGAATGTAAGTAGATCAAAATTTCATAAAAAGGTGAGGACAGTCTCCAGCTACTGCCCCATCTCAAAAATCTGTCGTTTCTCTAGTGAATTTAAAGTTCGGCCATGGAGCGCAACAAGCTCTCTAACTTTCTGCAAATTCCCTACCCACTGACCGCAACATCGACTCCATTGCCATTTGCCAGTGCCACCCTCATGCAGTGCAGGGTCGCGCTGGGTCACCCAACAATCACATTCATGTGTCTCAAGTCTGTCATTATTAGCCAATATTATAAATCTACAGAACTCTAATTAAAAATAAACATAACACGTAGGTATGTGAATTGCTGTGGAGTACCACATTTACACAATTCTAGGCACTTATATTTATCGTAAATTAACTAATTTTCTATTTAACTTTGAAAAAGTTTGTCGGCAGTCGGCACAGAGAAGTTAACCACAGAGCATCATACAATCATAATTTAATATTTATAGTTAAATTTTGCCACAAAAAACGTTCAAAATCTAGTCGCAGTCTCATCTCGGCGACAATCAAATGTCATAAACTTGTCAAAATGTAAATTACAGAATACATGTATTTTTGACAGATTGAGACAGATCAGACTGTGAACGTTCTTAAAATTACGAGAATCACCCCTCAGATGAATGTGACTATAAGTTTTGATACAATTTTGTACGAATTTCAGTTATGGTAGTTTTTAGTAGAAAGTGTTTTAAAATTAGTTGTTCATTTTTCGAATAATCATTGGACCTATTTATATATTATTATTAGCATTGGTAGACCATCAGTTGTAATTAGAACACAATCATAAATTAATAATTCGGAAACATAATTCTTATATGATAAAATATAAAAGTTAGTTTTTGAACATACCTTTAACTACCAACCTTGTCCTTATTAAAAAAAAAATTGCGTGTGACTTGGGTAATTGTTTTGTTTTACTGGTAACATTAAACAAAGAGACAGCATTTTGTAAAGCTTAAACAACTCCATCTGTACTACTTTAACCGAAGTTTTAGTGTAGTTTGATTTACTTCGTTCTTACTACGCTACTAGATGGCGCTGTTAGTTTCATTTGCAACAAACTAAAATATTTCCTACTATCTACTGTAATGCGAGTGCAAGTCCAGCTACACCTACACCTATTTAGGATTTTGACTGAAACTTTTGGTCCTGCTGGAGTTTTGTTCAATTTCAGGTGGTATCTTACTTAGGTACCGAACTTAAATCATACTACGATTTATTTCTTTTTACAAAGAAAAAGATATAAGTAGGTAGGTATGCTATGCACTTTTGCGTCGAATCATTATAAAAATGTATTAATTGATTATGGGGTGATCATGAACTTTGTACCTAAACCCTATCGTAGGTAGTACAAAATCTAATCAAAATATTATTTGATAAATAAGTTTTTTTTTTTTTAAATAAAAATGTAATACTTATCCTAATCTATAAACTATTAAAAAACTAAAATAAACAAGTTAAAAAAATCACTGATAAGTTATTAATAAGTACGACGTAATAAGAAACAATATCGCTTGACCGTGGCCTAAAAATGATATCGCCTGCAGAAACGATATTCAATAACAGTTGAAGAACACACAAAACCCTGCTGCAAGCTGCAAGTCTAAAGGTGCTATTTAAATTGGAACCGAGCTGCCAACTGCAACTGCTGACAGCACGTGCATCGACTGCATGCCGCCGCTGCGGGCGCTGGTTTGTATGCATTTATATGAAGCCGCTGCACGTGCTGTCGGCAGTTGCAGTTGGCAGCTCGGTTCCAATGAAATTCAAAGCATTTATTTCAAACTAGCTTCTGCTCGCGACTTCGTCCGCGTGAAATTCGTAGTTCCTCCTAAAAATTTCGAAAATGTATGTTTATTATCTTTATCATTTATTTAGATAGGTACTTAAATAAGTATTCGGGCCAGTTTTTAAGTTTGTAGATCAAAGGTATCAGATTTTTCAAATAAACTGTATCCCCGCTTTTCACCCCCACAGGGGTGGAATTTAGAAAAATCGTTTGGGATGTGTTCATAACTTGACTCAAAGGCCTATACCTACCCATTTTCATGCGTCATGTTCGTGAACGGGCGCCGTCAGTAGGGACTGGTCATCTCTTTGCTGCCATGGCTTATTTTAATTTATTATTTGAATTGTTGTTTTTTTCTCATCTTTTCATTATGGACGCTTTTAACGTTCTGCATCGTTCTCACATGTATAATTTTTAACATGAATGATGTAACCAAGACTTTGTAACCACATTACTTTGATTTAAAAGAGTGTCCATGGAGTTTCTTCCCCGTTCTTCTCCATAGGTACCTACGCTTTGGAATGGGCAACTAGCTTCATTTTTTCTGACTGACTGACTTCTTGACAATTCAAAAGTGCCTGTAAATGGTTTAATTGAAATAAATGCTTTGAGTTTGAGTTTTCGAGTTAATGGAAGCAAGCAGTAAAATCCACCCCTTAAACTTTATTAAGTACCCTTTTTCACCTTGGTAGAAGTCGATTTTTTGTAAACCCTAAACACATACTATTTTTATATTAGGTCCTTAACTCCTTACATATGAAATTGGCGTTTTTCGTACTGGCCACTTTAATCACGAATTTCTCCTCTTTGGTAAGGAATTCCAAATTCAAATTTGTACAGCTATTTACTCATGTATTTGTGCTTCGATGACCGTCATTCATTTGTTTTTTTTCTTCTGTTTTTTCTGTTTGCGTCACTCATTTTACAAAATGGAAAATTTAAAATATCGCATTATTTACGAGTACGAGTTCCGCCGTGGCACTAGTGCTGCGGAAACGACTCGAAGGGTGAATGATGTGTATGGCGGTCATGTTGCAAAAGAAAACACAGTTCGTTTTTGGTTCCAACGTTTTCGTTCTGGAAATTTCGACCTGCAGAACAAGCCCCGTGGACGGCCTGAGACCCAAGTTGATAATGGAGAATTGAAGGCTATTGTGGAAGCGGACCCATCGCAAACCACGTCCGAGTTAGCTGCAGGCTTCGATGTTAGTGATAAAACTGTTTTAATTCACTTGAAGCAAATTGGGAAGATTAAAAAGCTTGAAAGGTGGGTACCTCACGAATTGACTGAAGCAAACCGGCAAACGCGCGTCGACTGCTGCGTTACATTACTGAACCGGCACAACAATGAAGGTATTTTAAACCGAATCATTACCTGTGATGAAAAATGGATTCTTTACGATAATCGGAAGCGCTCAGCGCAATGGTTGGATCCTGGCCAGCCAGCCAAATCCTGCCCCAAGCGAAAATTAACCCCAAAAAAGTTACTTGTAAGCGTTTGGTGGCCTAGTGCCGGTATTGTTCATTACAGTTTTCTCAAATCTGGCCAGACTATTACAGCTGATGTCTATTGTCAGCAATTACAAACCATGATGGAAAAGCTAGCGGCTAAACAACCAAGGCTGGTCAATCGCTCCACGCCACTGCTGCTTCACGACAACGCCAGACCACACACTGCGCAACAGACGGCTACCAAATTAGAAGAGCTTGAATTGGAATGTCTTAGACATCCTCCGTACTCCCCGGACCTTGCTCCAACAGATTACCATTTTTTTCGCAATTTGGATAACTTTTTGCAAGGGAAAAAATTCAAGTCCAAATCGCCTTCAAAGATTTTATTGATTCCCGTCCGACTGGTTTTTTTAGTAAAGGGATCAATGAACTACCTATAAGATGGCAAAAGTGCATTGAAAACAATGGTTCATACTTTGATTAATTAAATATATTATATTAAAAAATATTCGACTTTTTGTTCCTTCCATACAAAACGCCAATTTCATATGTAAGGACCTAATATTTAACCGACTTCAAAAAAAGGACCAGCAGGGTAATTGCGTAACACACTATCAGCACAGCTATCAGTAGCAATGGGTTTCATTTTGACAGTTCAACAACTTTCATTGCGTTATTTGCATTGCGGAGCAGACAGATTTTTCGAACATATGGAGCAATGGATTAGAAATATACTTCAAATTGAGAATAATAGTGTGTTACGCAATTAGGGTGCAGGTTCTCAGTTCGTCGGAATCTTTTTTTTTATGTAATATGTTCCCCAATTACTCGAAGACGGCTAGACCGATTTCAAAAATTATTTTTTTGTTCGAAAGGGTATACTTTCCATGTGGTCCCATTGTCATCAGGTCAAGATCTGTTGATGGGATCCTGGAGAAATCGAATGAACTCTTCAAATATTATACGCACACCTATAGGGATTTGGGTATTTTTTATAGTAACTCGAGCATTTGCTCTCGGAAAGCACCATTTGGTGAAGTGGAACTAATGATGAAGACCACAGATGGCCACCGGAACTACACAATAATAAGTATTTAACAGGTTGTGATTCGATTACTTTAATAGGTATGGTTGCTAAGCAATTTATGCTCGTCACAATCCGGATGGTGAAATGGAGCTGATGGTGAAATACCAGGAGAACTCGTCAACAATTAATGTCCCTGTATCGGGAAAAGCAATATTTTGGTAAAGGCGATGAGCAAGTTGACATTAGGCTATTGTAACTTACATAAATTATAAAAATACCCACTAAAACCGAGAAATAAAAACCTTTTAACAAAAAAAAACGACTTAATAAAATCACTACAAAGTGAAAAATAACTTTAATTTCGGAAGTCGGTGGCAAAAAACTAAAGACACCGACTTCCGAAATTAAAGTTATTTTTCACTTTGTAGTGTTTTTTTTTTTCGAATCGAACCTGTAGATTTTGAAAAAAAAAAACACGTAAGTACTGTATTATTACACCATTCGATAGTGTCGCTAATAAGGATTGAATTCTGGGAAGTAATGACATACGGTAAACTAAGGAAAGAGCTCATTTTTAACAAAATACTTTTTTATTTTTCTTATGTTACCTACCTCATCATCATCTGCCTAGCTTTTTCTCAACTATGTTGGGGTCGGCAGTCTAACCGAATGCAGCTGAATACCAGTATTTTACATGGAGTGACTGCCTAAGTATCTGACCTCCACAACCCATTTACTGGCCGGTAATACGATACCCCTTGGTAAGACTGTAACGACTATCAAAGATCCAGGAATGACAGCCGCGACCAACGGCTTAACGTGCTTTCCGAGGCATGGAGGGGTCTCGGTATGTAAAGATGGTCACCCATCCACAGACCAACCGCGGCAAGCGTAGCTTAACCTGATGGATTGACCTGTGCGGCTGTTATTATTTAGCCGGGCCCGGATTATGTTACCTACCTTTTTTTTTTTTTTTTTGTTGTCGGGGGGAAACCTTCAAAAGGCACCTGACCTCCGGGGAGGGAGGTCGGGGAGTGTGGGATTTTTACCTCACTAAAACCACCCCGGTGATCACCATCAGCACATAGGGGCGGTTCCGGTTCCTCTTAAAAGACCAATTCCGGAACCCCCCCGTGGATCGCCTGTAAGGCGCATCCCTGGGGTATGTTACCTACCTACTAAACCTTAACTTATTAATTTTCCAAAATGATGACCATTGTTTGACACCCCCAATCCCTCTTTAGGGGGTAGTTTAGAAAACCAAAAAATGCCAAACTTCATAATTTATTTAGATAAGTATTCGTGCTAAGTTTCAAGGTTATTAACTTGAGGAATAAGATTTTTCATACAAACAAAATCCCCCCTTTTCACGCCCTTAATGGTTGTATTTCCTAAAACCCCTTCTTAGTGGATACCTACTCTTCACAAAGAACACATCCTCCAAAATTCATGTCTCTAGGCCCAGCGGTTTAGGCAATGCGTTGATAATATCTCTGTGTCATTAAAGTATATACAGGATGTTACGGAAAGGGTATATCAATACAAACGGGTTGAAGAGTGTATCTGGTCTAGAATATATGTACAAAATTTCATCTCAAAAGCATTAACTTTGAAAATGCTTACATTTTTTTTATTTAGACATCACGGCGCTGCACTGGCGCGCGGCGGCGTGATGTGCGTGTACTAGGCGCACAGACACACTACAGATAATGGATAATGACCCTCGTAGTGCGGTGACACGTTTTTTATGATTTCAATTTAATAAACTATCGAAATAAAAAAATATTAAGCATTGTCAAAGTTACTGCTTTTGAGCTGAAATTTTGTACAGAGATTCTAGACCAGATACACTCTTCAACCCGTTTGTATTGATATACCCTTTCCGTAACATCCTGTAGATACTTAAACCAATTACAGGCACTTTTGAATAGTCGAGGGCCAGTCAGAAAGATGAAGCTATGTAGTTACCCATTCTAAAGCGTAGTAGCTTCCTACGGAAAAGAACGGGTACGAAACTCCACGGATACTCTTTTAACTCCCTCTGACCGAGAGGAGGCCTGTGTCCATTATGGTCTGATTATGTATTGTTACAAAATTAGTAAATAGTGAAAGGATATACGTACCTACCGGTATATTTTATTTTAAAACCAAGTAAATAAAGTTTCTCATCATTGTCTAGGATTAGGTAAGTTTATCGAAGATACATACGTCTAAAAGGATCTGACGGCGGGATAGAACTATAGAAGTGCTATCTGACCTAGAACCCACCGGTGTCATAGTAGAAACGCCGGTGTCGATGGTTCTTCTACGATTAAAAAACCGAGTGTGCTTATTACCCTACCACACGACTGAAGTGAAACTTCAAACGTATTTGGCTATGAGAGGAAGAGAGAAAGAAAACGTGCGCGCGCACTGCTTTCTCTTGCTTATATCCCCCACTCAACTCCCGTTCGCCTCGCCCGATCACACTTTTCGTAACGCTTACGTCACGCGTTCGCCAGCTTACTCCCCAAGTCAAGCGTGCGTAAAGAAGTTTCACTTCAAAAAACAACGATCTTCACAGAACGCAGGTACATGTCTGCCTGTATAAGTACCTATGTTTCTAATGAAGATATTTGAAATTGCAGCTAAAACTTTTTCGGTAAATGTAGGTAACTCGTACAAAAATGGATACAAATGAACAATGGACTTACAATTCTACTTCACCTTTCGTTATTTGCGCCCGAAAATAAACCAATGACAACTTTGATCAACACGTGTTTATTTTTATTTTCTAAATATGCTGCGCTCACAACACCCGAGTCCATAAAACCTGTTCCACTTAGCGACAGATAGAATGTTACATATACCTAACAGTAAATTGCTGCTATTATTATCAATACTTTTTTTTATCGCGTTGTATTGTTTGACTAGATACAACCACAGAAGGTCATCATCAGCTTAACTGCGGACATTGGTCCGTATTGGCAATAAAAATAATTACTTTTATATTTATAATAAGTATTAATATTAAAATAGTAAATTGTACAACTAAGGCATAAAAGAAGCTATTTTACCCCGAGACGTTTATATCCACCCTCGCCTGCGGCTCGGGTGGATAGTTAAGTCGAGGGGTAAAATGGCTCGTTTATGCCTGAGTTATACACTCTGCTTTTCACTTCGATTGCGAGAAAATGAAACCGGCATAAAGTATACAGTACATAATTAATCAAAAATGTTGCATCCATAGCTAATTCCCGCCACCACAGATAATACCGCCACGAAACCTTTTAAAAGTTTCTTTTTTAATTTTCAAAATTTGTCATTCGACTTGGGGTACTTCATACTGCCAAAAAATGAAAACGTTTCTTTGCCTTTTTAAATAATAAATGACGACTATTTTACCTGATTTTATTAAATTAACGATAGAAAACACGGAAGTGGTATAAATTAAAGAAAATGAAATAAATCACGACTTTAATCTGCGAAGTTATATTGTGCGTGTGGCTGTTGGGCCTGATTACCTACTTTAGTCTTAGAAAAAAAATTTACTTTATGCACTAGAATATAAAAAACGATTTTATGTCGCCTAAGCACAACATAAAGACGGACTTTTAGAGCATGAGAAGTGAAATAGTAGATTGTACAACTAAGGCATAAAAGAAGCTATTTTACCCCGAGACGTTTATATCCACGCGAGCCGCAGGCGAGAGTGGATAGTTCAGTCGAGGGGTAAAATGGCTCGTTTATGCCTGAGTTATACACTCTGCTTTTCACTTCGATTGCGAGAAAATGAAACAGGCATAAAGTATACAGTACATAATTAATCAAAAATGTTGCAAAGCATTTCCCGCCACCACAAATAATACCGCCACGAAACTTTTTAAAAGTTTTTTTTTTTTAATTTCAACATTGTCATTCGACTTGGGTACTTCATACTGCCAAGTCATAAAAACGTTTCTTTGCGTTTTTAAATAATAAATGACAACTATTTTACCTGATTTTATTAAATTAACGATAGAAAACACGGAAGTGGTATAAATTAAAGAAAATGAAATAAATCACGACTTTAATCTGCGAAGTTTTATTGTGCGTGTGGCTGTTGGGCCTGATTACCTTAGTCTCAGAAAAAAAATTACTCTATGCACTAGAACATAAAAAGCGATTTTATGTCGCCTAAGCACAACATAAAGACGAACTTTTAGAGCATGAGAAGTGAAAATATTATTTTGATTGCTATCTAAGATTATACCAGGCCACTCAGAAAGTATTACGGAAAAAAGTTTTTATGTATGAGAGACTAGTTATAATCTATTAACCCCCTTATTCATAATCCTATTTTATCTCTATTTTAGCTAAAATAGGTTTATAGAACGTTTGTCTTTATCTGTCACGTTGTCATTTCTGTGTGTAAGAAAGAGACAAACCCCATTTTAACTAAAATAGGTTTGATAAGTTTTATGAATAAGGGGGTTAGAAAATATGATTATTTGTAAGTAAAAATAGGTAGGTACCTCCTACGTTCCAATTTCAAAATTTCACTTCACATTGTTTGCGAGCTAAGTGGTTTGTTTTGTTTGTATAAGTGTCCCCTATCCAAATATATGCCATTTATTGTGCACCGCGATTTTGAAAAAAAAATCAAAGTGGCGGCTGATGTTAGGACCAAAACCTTCAAACACCTTAAGACCCCGGCTCGTTTTGGCGTGTTTACGACATCATTACAGGTGATGAGTCTTGGATTTATCAATACGATCCTAGTAACGAAGCTCCAGTCGACGGTTTGGGTGTTTCAAAAAGAATCAATCAAATCTATCAAAGTGAAGCGATCTAGAAGCGGGGGGAAGATTTTGATCGCGAGCTTTTTTAATTTGACTGGCTACTTGGTGTCAATTCCTTTACGGAACCAAAGAAGCGTCAACGCTGATTGGTATACTACCAAATGTTTGGCGGAAGTTTTCTCTGTTGTGAGCAACAAGCGTCCAAACACAGGGCTGACTGCTTCACCACGACAACGCGCCTTCGCAAACCGCGTTCAAAACGAGAGACTTCCTGGACAGCACGCTGGTCAAACTCCTAGGTCACCCCTCCTTACAGCCCTGACCTAGCACCGCGGTACTTCTTTTTTATTAATGAAAATAAAAAATCAGCTCAAAGGGATACAATTTTCCTCGCCGGAAGATGCGCTATCAGCAGGCTGTAAACGAGATGTCTGCGGCGGACTGGAATAGTACATTATGATACATGTGTGCTATGGAGTATGCACACGCGTATCATACGACGTTTTTCAACACACTTGCGAGGAAAAAAACAGGCTTGTATTGTTAAATATGGATAATAGCGGGCTGGGTTTGTTTTTCCGCGCGCCGCGCTAGCGTGGTGCGCGCGCAGGTTTACCCATAGAGTAAGTAATGGCGCGCGTTTATTTATTTAAAGGCACAGACAAAACGTATGTCAAATTGTAGTTTAGTTAGTATGGAATTAGAAAGTACTATTGGCATACAGAAATATACATTAATTCAGTGAGAATCCGCAATAATAGAACGCCAGTGGTCTTTTCCGTTTGGTTCCGCGAGGGACCACGGACCATATTATCACAGTATAAAAATTTATAAGGTGCATCCATACAGAGCGAGGCATGCGCCGCAAGTACTTTTTTTTTTGTATGTTAGAAGCCTCAGCCTGAGGCAACCGTACATATAAAAAAAATCATTTGCGGCGCATGCCTCGCTCTGTCTGGATGTACCCTAAGGTGAATGCGCAGTGGTAGACCGCGAAATTTAAACTTTCTTAAGTTTTTTGCAATTCGCAGGTCAGTATCAGGTTGTATCTTGATCAAAATGTATATATATATAATATATATGTATTTACAGAATTAAAGTCATTAGAATCATTAATATAATATACCTATTTAAGTCAGATTTGTTCCCTAAGAACTTATCCATAAGAGATTTGTTCTTATGGACCAAATCTAACTAAGAAAGATGTATTAATGATTGTAATGATTATAATTCTGTAAATACATACCTGTTATAGTCGCGAATCATATTTTGATCAAGATACAACCTGACACTGACCTGAAAATTGCAAAAAACGTTAGAAAAATTGAATTTCGCGGGCTACAACTGCGCATTCATCTTAAGGTAAATACATTTTAGTTCATTTTGGGACCAAAGACAATTGACAACATTTCAAACCTGACACGACCTTAAAACAAAAATACTAAGTATTTCTTTATTTTCGTATCCTGAATTCAAATATATTTTTATTTTATTTTTTTATTTCTAAATTTCTGAGAAAAAAAATAAAAATCAAAAAACATGTGATATCGTCACATAAACGGCGGAATGAGGTAGTTACCTTTGCGCATTCCAATGTCTTTGATTGAAAACATTATATCAAACAAGACATGTCAATGTCACCTAAGAAGTGTAACTAGAAAACAACTAAAAAACTGAATTGAATTCAACAATATTTTTTCCTATCAACTCGACACGCTGCTTACGATTAATATTATCAATTTTTGATTGATATTTCGCCAATAAAATGGATCCCAATGAAAAATATATGCCAATGACGGAACCAAAACAACAACTGAGACAAGTGACATCTAACAGTTTTTTTGACGGGTCACAATAAAGCAAAGGTAATATCGCCATTCTACCGTCATCTGGCACTTACATCTTTTTAGAATATGTGTCCATGGAGTTTCTTGCCCGTTCTTCTCCATAGGTACCTACGCTTTGGAATGGGCAACTAGCTTCACTTTTTCTGACTGACTGACTTCTTGACAGTTCAAAAGTGCCTGTAAATGGTTTAATTGAAATAAATGCTTTGAGTTTTGAGTTTGAGTTTGAATACACCGAATTTCAAAGTTAAAATTATGAATGAAAAGTACATAATTTCGAAAAACGAAAAAATATGGGTGCCCTAGATTTGAATTTAGTTTTATATAACGTAATAATACATGCAGGTTAAAAATATGAAATGTTGTCAAATCAGACTATTAAAAAAAAAAGTGAAATATGGCTCGCGGATTCCTTTTGGCATGAAGTCTCTTTGAAGAGATTAAAAAAAAACGCACTTCTCCGACCTCCGACTAGTAAATTAAATAGTTATCTGTGGAAATAAAGCACAAGTACCTACCGTAACGTAAAGAAAAAGCACGCGTTTGTAATACACTGCATTATGGTCCTAAAAGCGGTGCGTTAAGAGCCATTTTACGAGCAAGTGTGTTGAAAAAAGTGTTTCGAAAACTGGTTCAGACGCATTAAACTTTGTATAGAGGCTTGTGAAGAGTACTTTGAAAAGATTTAATAAAAAAATATTTACTTATAGAACATTTTTTTTTATTTTCGCAAAACTTTCTGAGTGTCCCATAATGAAAATCCAAGATGGCGGTTGCAAAAATTTTCAAATTTTTCGTCATGGGTGTCGTTTTCATGGTTTCCGAGGGTGCTGAAGCCGATAGTGAGGTCAAAATGAAAATCCAAGATGGCGGCTGCAATTTTTTGTCATGGGTGTCGTTTTCATGGTTTGCGAGGGTGCTGAAGCTGATAATGAAGTCATAATGAAAATGCAAGATGGAGGTTGCAAAAATTTTCAAATTTTTCGTCATGGGTGTCGTTTTCGTGGTTTTCGAGGGTGCCGAAACCGATAGTGAGGTCAAAATGAAAATCCAAGATGGCGGTTGCAAAAATTTTCAAATTTTTTGTCATGGTGGCCTTTTTATGGTTTTCGACGGTGCTGAAGCCAATAGTGAGGTTAAAATGAAAATCCAAGCTGGCGGCTGCAAATTTAAAAAAAAATTGTCATGGGTGTCGTTTTCGTGGTTTTCGAGGGTGCCGAAACCGATAGTGAGGTCAAAATGAAAATCCATGATAACGATTGCAAAAAATTTTCAAATTTTTGGTCATGGTGGCCTTTTTTATGGTTTTCGACGGTGCAGAAGCCAATAGTGAGATTAAAATGAAAATCCAAGCTGACGGCTGCAAATTAAAAAAAAAATTGTCTTGGGGGTGTCATTTTCATGGTTTTCGAGGGTACTGAAGCCGATAGTGAAGTCAAAATGAAAATCCAAGATGGCAGTTGCAAAAATTTTAACATTTTCGTCATGGGTGTCGTTTTCATGGTTTTCGAGGGCGGCCGGTGTCGAATATAAACAAAGCAAATGGGTTGCTTTTCACACGGGCAAGCTAGAAGCTCTTTCGAGGGGCAAGCAACCTTCCTAACATCGTTTACAGAGAAGCATTTTTAGTTACAAATTATTACTAATAATTTAAATCATGACTACCTACTTTCAAGTTTTAACCATAATTTACGATGACAACGCTTCAGCACACTCCGTCAGACGGGCAGTTGATTTATTGAGTAGGTACGGCAGTTGCACACCCAAGTAGCACTGCCATGTCATAAAAAGATATTGTAGATTGTCTTCAAGACAATAACTAAATTTTTGGCCATTGTCTTTGTTAAAACTATATTGACCCTCAAGATATCTTAAGGCTATCTACCAAGGCAGAGTTAAGTAAATGTGGGCACAGGTACAGAATACGTTAAGAAAGACTTCAAACTACTTTTCAGATAAACTTCAGTACGATTTAAGAGTAACACCATTGATGAATGCTTCCTTTTATCTTCTTGATTTCTCGACGCTTTATAAGGCATAATATTGATACGTATGTAAGATATATACAATACCAAGTTAAGAATTTCTACCGCAGAGAAGAAACCAAGACTTAAAAAAACTAACTTCAAACTTCACCTACGTATCTCAGATATACTTTAGATATAATAGTGGTATTATTTTTACAAGTTAGTATTCTAAAACAAAAAATGAATATAATTATGGCTGTTTGGTCAGATAATCAGCCTTGAGCTTGGTGCTTTCATTTTTATTTACTGTCAAAAATCAATGTGACACTTCGTCGCATTGTCATTATGAAACATGAAGACGCAGTGACTGCAGTCGAATAGGCTGTGGTAGAGAACCCCAAGTAAAGGAAGCGTTACCAGGCAAGATCGGAAGATTTTTCCTTTTCAATGACGGAGTGGCAATTACACCTTTCCTAAGCGACACATTATTGTTTTCCGATATCCACGCGAATAAAGTCGCGGGCACAGCTAGTTCATACCTAAAATAAAATTCAGAGATACCTTGTTTTGGTAGTTTCGTTCTCAATAACCGAGCGGAAGGTTCTGAAATCAGACCTTATTGCCAAACCTTTTGATCTGCCTCTATCTATGTTACTTCACAAGAATTTTTCAGTTCATCTATTATCCAATGCCATTTCAAAAGAAACCAAAATATCGATCAATAATATCGTACATTTACTTAAAAAGAAGAAATGATCAGTCCGGGGCAGTGGTCCAACTCTATCTAGAGAACAGAAATAGATACCTACCTACACTACAAACAAATAATATCAGCGAAGGTTAAATAGTCACGAAGAATCGTCTGTCTATTGAATGATAACCTAGCTCTCATGTTCTCCATTCCAATGTCGCCTGCAACGTGATTTAGTTACCTTCCGATGGAGTCGGATACAAGCGATCATAGTCCTTCTTGGCCGTCGCGTCCCCTCGTGTCCCAATTATCCAGTTCAAGCACTTGCTCCCCGCTCCACTTTGCGGATAGGGTTACCATTCGTCTGGATTTTTCCAGACATGTCCTGCTCTTTGGCTTCCTCGTCCGGCCTTGTCATTTGTCAAGACTTTTACAGGTTTACACGGGGGGCGTGTTTTTATTGCAGTATTTTTTTACGAAAAACATATTGTCCTTAAAAATACGCCCATGCGAACCTGGGTAAGGAGATTTTTTAGGGTTCGGTACCAAAATGGTAAAAAGGAACCCTTATGGTGCGACTCTGTCTGTCTGTCCGTCTATCACAGCAGGATATAATGACGTTTGCCCAACTATTCTGCAAATAAGAAAGAAATATATATATAATAATACTAGGCGTGCCTTTTAAGTTCTGTCGTTTCCATATTTCCCGGCAATTTTGAATTTGGAACTGTTCTATATTCGAATGTGTTTAAATTTTGAATCTCAAAACAGTTGAAAGTATTAGGATTAATGCTATTGTTTAGTCACAGCGTTGATTGGAATCTGTCAGGTTACGTACGAAAATGAATCTTTCTAAGGAAAATGTTCGTGCAATAATTTTCTACAACTTTGGAAGAGGCCTGACACGGCTTCAGTGTTTTGAAGAGCTAACATCTGTGTTCAGTGATGAAGCCCCATGTCTGCGGACTGTCGAACGCTGGTATTTAGAATTCCAGCGTGGACATACTAGTGTTAGTGACAAATCTCGCGAATGACGCCCAAAATCCGCCTTCACTGAAAATAACATCATTGCTGTGAGACAACTAATTCTCGAAGATTGTCATGTGACATATCGAGAGATAGAGGCTCTATTAGGCATCTCAGGGACAACCATTCAGAAGATCTTGCATGAAGCGCTTGGTGTGAGAAAGCTAGTTTGCCGTTGGATTCCGCATCTGCTTTCTGACGATCACAAGGCGGCCCGCGTCAGATGGTGTAAGAAAACTCTGCAAAGGTTCAACCGAGGAGAGTCAAATCACGTCTACAACATCATCAGTCGTGATGAATCTTGGATCTAAGCCTACGATCCTGATTCCAAACAACAATCTACAATCTGGGTCTTTCAAGACGAGCCAAAGCCGACTAAAGTTGTTCGTTCTCGAAGCACTTCAAAGAAGATGGTGGCCACGTTCGTTTGAAAAACCGGCCATATTGCGACTATTGCACTTGAAGATCGTAGAACGGTTAACGCAGAGTGGTATACCACAGTTTGTTTACCACAAGTCATCGCCGAACTTCGAAAATCTAACTCAAAGCGACGCATCATCCTGCACCACGACAACGCAAGCTCACACAGCGCTCGTCAAACGATTGAGTATTTGAAGCAGGAAAAAGTAGAAATTCTTGACCATCCTCCATACAGTCCTGACCTAAGCCGTAACGATTTCTTTACATTTCCTAAAATTAAGAAAAGTCTTCGTGGTCGAAGGTTCCAGTCCGGTGAAGAAACAGTCGACGCTTTCAAATCAGCCATTTTGAACACCCCCACTTTAGAGTGGAATAAATGTTATAATAACTGGTTTGAGCGAATGGAAAAGTGTATTAAGCTACGTGGTGAATACTTTGAAAAACAATAAAAAGTACTATAAGGTTCTAGTTGTGTTTTTTTCTTCAAACGACAAAACTTAAAAGGCATGCCTCGTATGTATATGTTAATTTTGCAACAGGGTCTGGGTTCTTAATAATTCGAAGCGGGGCTACTAGGGCATGTGGGGCATATCATATGAAAGAGCGCTGTTTGCACATTCCCATTTTTTTTTTGTGTTTCTATCTGTGTGTGTGTTTTTACTGTAAGTGTAACGTGCTATTTAAATAGCACACTTTTTCAGAAATCATCAACAAAAATTACATTAGTTCCACTATCGGTCAAGAGATGACGGTGACCTAAAACTGCAATATTCTACACCGCAGCGCGCAATGTTAAAGTTCCCTGACGAATATAGGTCTCGCCGATGAAAATATAAAAACATTATGATGGTACGGAACCCTCGGTGCGCGAGTCCGACTCGCTCTTGACCGGTTTTTTATTTTTATATATGTATATAACGAGTTCAATGAGTAAGCACTGAAAACACGAAGTACTGAAAAGTAAAATGTCCGGAAAGTTTGTATAATTATGTCAGGACCTTTCAAATTTCTAAATGGTAACCCGGGTTGCAAATAACCCGTCTCACTTCACTAGTCCCCATTGACGTCAAGCGAATTTATTCATTAATATTAAACTGCATATTGTGCTACCTATTGGGGCTGGCGAAGGCTGGCGGTATTCGGCGATGTTATAAAAATATCATATGTCTAGTAGGTATATCAATTAAACGAGTATAGTTTTAGTTAAGTTAGATTTTAATTTTGTTATTTTTGTTAATTAATATCGCTTAAAATTATCATTAAACGAGTAGGTAGACTAGGTAGGTAGGTAGAAACGCACGAAATTCGCGGGGTAATTGCGTAACATACTAACAGTAGCAATGACTTTCATTTTGACAGTTCAACAACATTCATTGCGTTATTTACGTTGTTGAACAGACAAATTATTCGAACAGATGAAGCAATGGATTAGCTATATCCTCCAAAATTATTCAGTGTGATTGAAAGCGCATTTTACGCAATTAGAGTGCAGCCTTGACCTAGATGTCTATTAGTGGCGATTTTGGTGAAATGCTCTCTTCGGTTTATTTATAAACACTTAAGTTAGGCAATTCTTCGGGCTATGTCGGTTACCTTGGTTCTCCTGCGGATCTCCTCATTTCTGATTCGATCACGCAGGGAAACTCCAAGCATAGCCCTCTCCGTTGCCATTTGGGTGACTTTTAGCCTTCTAATAAGGCCCATTGCGACCGACTACGTTTCAGTGCCATATGTCATCACTGGCAACACGCACTGGTCAAAGACTTTCGTCTTGGGACACTGCGGTATGTGGGACGAGAAGATATTGCGTAGCTTCCCGAACGCTGCCCAGCCGAGTCGGATTCGACGATTGACCTCTTTCTCGAAGTCGGACCTACTTTTTTGGTGCGCGGTGGAAATCCTCATGGACTTCCTCCATCGTGGGGGTGACAGAGGGGCATGCCGGACCGTTACCGGCTAAAACCACCGCGGTTTTCCACCTCTACCTATGGCCGGGGGTGCGGGATTCGCGTAAGCATTCACCACAGTTTGTAATAAACATACTCGTCCACGACTTTGAGTGTAGCGTCTCCTATCTTTATGAGAGTGGGTGGTGTTACATGGGCAAAAGAGTGAGTTTAAAATAAAATTTGATTTCTTCAGTTGTGATTTTAATTAGGTTTACAAGGTTATTTAAAAACAAATGTTCAAAGGAAACTTAATATTTGTAGTCACAGGACTTGAAAGACTTATCATCACAGGGTGTCAGTTTTGTCGATTTATTTTTTGATACTTATTATTTGAAAAGTAGGTACATACATGACCAAGATTTTTTTAAAATATTTTTCTGATAATTATTACGACTTGGTAGATCATCTTTGTGCAATTTATGAAAGCAAATAGGTATTAGGTATACTCTCAATTTACCATGTAGATAACATGTTACTAAAATGATGTTGACTTTTGAGTTTTACTTCTTATTTCTAAAAGGTAGAAAAACCATGTCAGTCATGGCGATATTCACGGTATAAAACCAATTTCCATACTAATATATTATAAATTCGAAAGTAACTCTGTCTGTCTGTCTGTATGTTACCTTGACCGATTTAGATGAAATTTGGTATAGAGATAGTTTGAGTCCCGGGGAAGGACATAGGATAGCTTTTTTATCCCGATAATCCCACGGGATCGAAACTTATGCGGGTGAAACGGCAGGGCGCAGCTAGTACCTACCTAATAAAAAATACAGTTCAATGAGTGCGTCGTCATTCGTAATTCCTATAAGCTCATTTATCAAATTAAATTTCAGTCGACGACATCCATCGGTTTCTTACTAAACTTCACCTATATTCGTCGATCCTGTATACTTATCTCTTTTGTTGACTGTACATAATTACTTAATTGAAAAATCAGTCATGACGTTTCAATAGTGCCTGACACTGGCACGTGGAGGCCGGACTTGGGTCGCGCCCATAGAAATGTAAATATATCTATGGTCGCGCCTGAAGATGAGATTGTCGGCTAATATTGCGAATGAGATGGACCAAGCGCAGAAGGTGATGGCTGGTAGGTGCAAAAAAGAGCAATTGTACACCAGAAAATATTTCACAAAAAAAAACATAACACTACAAAACATACAATGGGCGGCCTTATCACTTTCTACGATCTCTTCCTGGCAACCTTGGAATGGACAGTGATTGCGACATAAAAATGGGGTTGTCGTTAGTGTTAAATTATTATAGATACAATACACACACCAATAATAACTCAATCAACTTTAACAATCATATCATATAATGAATCAAATACGTTATTAGTATATAAATATCATTTGACCACTATTTAATTGTAGGCTTTTAATTGACTGTACCTAACAGTCAGCAACAAAAGTCGTTTACCACTAAATATAACACTTACGTCTAGTACCTAACACATAACATGGCATTAAGCCTATACACCCCGAAGGGTTAGCCAGCCGTGTACCTATAGAACACCCACGGTTCGCAAGCTATGTTTAAGGCCGTGGACACGAAGTCAGCGAATTGCGGGGCGGCGGCGGCGGCGGCGCGGGGAGTGGCGCGGCAACGCAGACCTGTGAATCTGATTTGAACTGCAAACTGTTTTTCTATTGCGCAATAACCAACACTATACCCATAGTATGCCCTCAGTAATTAAAATATGGCTGATGATAACGAGACACATATACCTTCTTCGTAATATATGTATATTATAAGTATGATAAATAAATACAATACATCTTTACATACCAAGATCACTCCGTGCCTTGGAAAGCACGTTAAGCCGCTGGTCCCAGCTGTCATTCGTGCATCTTTGACAGTCGTTACGGGTCGTCAGAAGCCCGAAAATCTGACAACCAGTCTTACCAAGGGGTATCGTATTACCCAGTAACTGTGTTGTGGAGGTCTGATAGGCAGTCGCAGAAAATTTAAAACTCACATTAAACGTACAATTTGTAAACAAGCATACTATAAATTAGAAGATTATATCCAAGATAAGAACGCTTGGAAACATGCTGGTCCTGCTCCATAGGACAATCTAGAGTCTAGACAAAATCAAACTGGTTGCTAATTTAATTGTAAATTTTTTTATTCTTTTTTTTTACATTTATTACTCACACCCTGACTTATTACTTGTATTTTGTTTTTTAATTAAAATCGTTTTGCTTGTACCATGTTTGTAAATATGTGAGCATCATGTATCTATCAGATAATTAATTTATATGTCATGGTTTCGTTTTTAATTCTTTTACTTATTGTGGTATAGTAATTTTATTGTAGGTGCATCGTCCTCACATGTTATTATATAATTAATGTACCCATGCAAAATATTGTACCTAAACATTTTAAAAGAGTAACGGTGGAGTTTCTTGCCCGTTCTTCTCCATACGAAAACTACCTTTTGGAATGGGCGACTAGAATCAATTCTATTTTACGATAATTTTTGACGTTCAAAAGTGCCTTTTATGTGCCTATTTGAAATAAATGCTTTGACTTGACTTGACTCCATGTAAAATACTGGTATTCAGGTGCATCCGGTTAGACTGGAAGCCGACCCCAACATAGAACTTGGGAAAAGGTTAGGCAGATGAAATAAATAAATAATGACGTATGGGAAAAGTTGAAACAATAATTATTAGGAATTTTGATGTATCATCATTTTGTGGTAGGTATATTAACAGAGTGGGTAGGTAGGTAATGTTTTTTCCTCTCAAAAAATGACGAGAACAAAAAAAAATAAGACTTCATGTTTTAAGCTAACAGTATTATCCTGTATCATCTAGGTATACAGGGCGGTAAGTTAACATAGATTTAGTACATGATTCTGATCCCCCTGCATCGAAAATTTTTGGTAGGTAATAAAAAAAAAAACTAGGTTTTCCGTACATTTCGACCGCGTAGTATTGCACTTCTTATTACTAAAGAAAATCCTGAAAAACAGCTCACGAGTTTCTCATAGCTGCGCATTTAATGAATGGTTGCAACTGTGAATATACTTATATGATGATATTCATGCTATATCTCCTAAGCCAGTCACTAGGTACTCATTACGCAGTGAAAATATCGGGCTCGTACTCTACATATATTATATTGCACAGTTGCCTATACTTAATACTAGCTTTTGCACGCGGTTACGCCCTCGCGGAGGTCGGAAATTATCCCATAGGTAGTTCTGGAACGTGGAACGCATGTCCAAACCCTGGTCATGGCCAATGCGTGAAAGGTAACAGACAGACAGATCGAGAGACGGACAGAGTTACTTTCGCATTTATAATATTAAGTATGGAATTGTTAGTAAATAAATAAAAAAGTATAAGTAAGTAAATGAAAAATATTGCATCTAGCAACTGAAAATAAGCGCTGGCCCGCTCGGTGTTCCTTGCCTAGCGAATATCAACCAATCAACTACGCCTATCACAGTCCACTGCTGGACATAGGCGTCTCCCAGGCTGCACCAAAACACCCTGTCCTCTGCTTTCCGCATCCAGTCTGTCCCACCCACCGAGTTGGTGATAAGTAAGGCAAACAGGGAACTTATTCTCTATGACACAATGAACGAAACCGCGCGAAATAAACGCGAGATTAGCTAATGCTAATAGGAATTGACGTGGTTTCGAGTAAGGGATTGCTAAGTGGTCGTAGTGAATTAGGGCCCAGGTGACCTTGTGAAGACCGCAGGAATCCGCTGGACGCGGGAAGTACAAAACCGGTCGAAGTGGTGATGCTTGGTGGTGTGATGGCTCATCACATAAATTTAGTTATAGCCTTTTTAACCCCCGACGCAAAAACGACGGGGTGTTATAAGTTTGACGTGTCTGTGTGTGTGCGTGTCTGTCTGTGGCATCATAGCTCCCGAACGGATGAACCGATTTGATTTTGTTTTTTTTGTTTGAAAGGTGAATTAGTCGCGAGTGTTCTTAGCTATGTTTGAAGAAAATCGGTCCAAGATGGCCGCCGCCAGAAAATGGCGGATTACATATTTTTTCACAACTCCCTCAATATGGGTATCAAATGAAAGGGCTTGACAAGTAGAATACCAAACACTATGATACATTTCAAAAGATGGCTGCCACCACAAAATGGCGAATTATATTTTTTATTTTTTCATAATTCCCTCAATATGGGTATCAAATGAAAGGGCTTGACTAGTAGAATACTATACACTACTTATTACAAATTTCAAATCTAAGATGGCCGCCACCAGAAATGGCAAATTCACAGAGGAATACGTTAGTATGGAATGAACGCCAACGACCACGAGTACCTAACTAGCTTCGCTTCACTGTGGTAAAAAAATACGTACAGCTGCGCAGATTTCGGCTAATCACATGTGGATCGTATAGTATGTTTACTAGTAATATAATATTATAAAGTTTAAAAAGCAAGAAATAAAAATTAAATTTAAAATTTAAAAAACCCCCGACTCAAACAAAAACCTCTAAAAAGTAAAATAATAATATATATTAGCCCTTTAAGTTTAATATAAGTTGCAGGAAATATTTTGATCCAAGCGTCCTCATGTTGGGGGACGGCTAATGAAAACGCCAAACAGATGAGGCTTAAACCCAGCAATAATGAATGTAGCTATTGTAGAAACATAACTGCTGTTAACTTCCAATTTTCATTAGCCGTCTCTCGACGTGAGGACGCTTGGATCAAAATATTTCCTGCAACTTATATTAAACTTAAAGGGCTAATATATATTATTATTTTACTTTTTAGAGGTTTTTGTTTGAGTCGCGGGTTTTTTAAATTTTTAATTTCCTTGAGAAAATCATTATTATGGTTACTCTAAGTCAACTGAAGGTTTTCTTACCGACTGACACCCCAGTCAGGGTATTCCATGATACCATAAGTTGAGAGTTCGGAATAAACAAGCGGGTTAAATGCGTAGCACGCTAACAGTAGGAATGGCTTTCATTTTGACAGTTCAACAACATTCATTGCGTTATTTATGTTATTGAGTAAATAATTTTTTCGAACATATGAAGCAATGGATTAGTAATATCCGTCCTTCAAAATGATTCAGACTGTGATTGATAGCGTGTTATTCAATTAGGGGGTCTTTGGGGATATATGAAAGAAGGTGCCGCTACTTGGTTCCGAGTCCCCGACCGGTATCCGTCCGCAATGAATTAAAGCAAGCCCACACCCTATATTAATGTGTCTACCTGAACAACATTGTGGCCGGTAACAAAATAAGATTTACGATAAAATGAGTTCCTATTACGTTTATTAGTATTCGCATCTCGCTCATACTTCACGATTATTTATAGCATTACATTAAGCCTCATTCACACTGTTCTGCGACGGGAAAAAAACTGAAATAAATACCTACAGGGTGAAATTGAAAACATGCAGCAAATCGAAATGGGAGATTGTACTTATTATTATGAACAACTTTTACTACTTAATGGGACCAAACCTGAAATCGCGAAAAAAAAATCAGCTGTTCCCTACATTTATGTTCGCGTATCTCGTCAAAATATAGGGAATAGCAGATTTTTTTTTCGCGATTTCAGGTTTGGTCCCATAGTAAAAGTTGTTCATAATGATGAGTACAATCTCCCATTTCGATTTTTCGCATGTTTTCAATTTTAACCTGTATAATGTTTGTCTAAGGGAAAATCTGTTTTTGCTGCTGTAGGTAACTAGACAACTACAGTAAGACAACTAGGTAACTACAGTAAGAACACTTTGACCTTGAGCTGGCCTAGCGTAGTACAAAGTTTCAAAAGAATAAGAAGCCAGCACCCTAATTGCGTAACACATTATCAATCTCAATCTGAATCATTTTGAAAGATACTGCTAAACCATTGCTTCATAAGTTCGAAAAAGGTGTCTGCTCAACAACGCAAATAACGCAATGTATGTTGTTGAACTGTCAAAATTAAACCCATTGCTACAGATAGTGTGTTACGCAATTACCCCGCAGCTTTTACTGGTTTTGTTTCCACTGTCGTGCATCGTACCATTGAATAGTAAAATCATAATTAAAATGTTTGGTTCCCCAAGACGTGCCAAGTGCCAAAATACAAAAGCATGGTGTGGGGTAAAGGCTCCTGTTGGCAGACAGTCGCGACGCAACTCTAGTAGAATTAGTTTTCAAAGAAATTGTTCTAATAGAGTAAATGTCTAATCTGACAGACCGCGCGCTCTTCACCGTGCGGAAGGTATCCTTGAGCGAATAAAAAAGGTCATCTCAATAAAAACCACTCGTAGTTTCCCCCTCAACTTATGGGCTTTGTACAGACAGCTCTACCTATAGTCGGTAATGGCTGTTCAGAAGATCAGAATTATTTCATTCAGTTGCCTGCTCTTGATCGCTTTAGATGAAAAGGTACCTGAAAGGTAAAAAGGAAACGAGCTTGATTCATTCAAATGTGAACATTCTTGCCCGGATACCGGGATAATGAAATTTACGGTGAGGCTATTGGCGAAGATGGCATATATTTAATAAAAACCTTTAATAAATCCCATTTACTTCCCAAAAATATTACATAAAACTCTAATACACAGTGAATGAGCCTTGTTTTGTGAACTAATTGTTAATTCCTATTTTTGTGTGCCCCAAATATTCTAACGCGACCAACTTGGATGTAGTTGGTTCCATGTGGCGAGCCTGTTACCATCATCCTGGCCCAACTCAGAAATTTCTGAAAGAAAAACCTAATAACATTTGCTCGACCTGGTAATCGAACCAGTCTCATAGCACAGATTGTTATAAATATGAAATATGAATCGGAGTTTCAAGAAATTTCGACGGCCCCGCGCAATGGGCAGGCACCCTAACAAAGCAGGTACACAAATGATTATAAATAATTATACGTACATTAACCAAAGATGACCAACAATAAGATTAAACTTACTTCCACGCCGCTACTTATCATGCAGCGAACGTATCAGATAGATGGTGCCTATTTAGATAATCATTAGAACCATACATACATGTACGTATTTATTTACCTGAGTAGGTGCTCATATACACGAGCGGCACGTTGCCAACGGACCCAACGGTAGAGGTATCTGCAGCCGTCGGCTAGTGTTGGCAGTTGCAGTTGCCTCGATGTCGTTGGCGCATGCTGTTCGTGTGTATGAGCACTAAGGTCCAGACGCCAGCACATCAAGCTGCACGAAACTGTCTAATTTTCCCAATCAACTTTGAACCTTATGATTTAGCGATAAAGTTGAAAATCTGTTAAAGAAATTTGACAGATTGTAGTAGCTTGATGTGTTGGCGTCTGTACATATTTACATAACATAACATCACGCCTGTATCCCCGAAGGGTTAGGCAGAGGTGCACCTATTATATACTATAGGTACCCACATTTCGCCAGTTATGTTTACGTCACACGTAATAGGGGCGAACTTGTTGCCATCAACCGGTCACAAATCTGCACCCTAATTGCGTAACACACAATCAATCGGACTCTGAATCATTTTGAAGCAAATTGCTAATCCATTGCTTCATAAGTTCGAAAAATTTGTCTGCTCAACACGTAAATGACGCAATGAATGTTGTTGAACTGTCAAAATGAAACCGATTCCGATTGATAATGTGTTACGCAATTGCGCCACCGGACTCACGATTAACACAAAAAAAATCCAGATGGAAAACCAAACACTGCCCGACCTTGGAAGCGAATCCAGGACCTCATGCTCAGCAGTAGCGCTTACAACCACTAGACCAACAAGGTTTATGTAACATACTATAGCAGCGCCGCACCCGCCGCGTTTCACCCGCATAAGTCGATCCCGTGGGAATATCGGGAATAAGCACGGGGAATAAGTGACTGTGCTGTTGGCAGTAGCGTGCATTGGTTTTCAGAATAGGTAGGCACTACGCCGTGTCTAGTCTAAGCAGACACGGTCACTAATCAGAAAAAAAAACGTGTGTGGTTGGGGGACCCCCGCCAGGAACGCAGTTCAAAATGAAAATCCAAGATGGCCGCTGTAAAACTTTTAAAATGACAAAATTTTAAATTTTTAGCAGCCGCCGTCTTGGATTTTCATTTTTATCTCACTATCGTGTTTAGCACCCTCGAAAACCATGACAACAACACCCATGACGAGAAAATTAAAAAAATTTCAGCCGCCATCTTACATTTTCATTTTAACTTCACTATCGGCTTCAGCACCCTTGAAAACCATAAAAATGACAGGTATCACGAAAAATTAAAAAAAAAATTGCGGCCGTCTTCTTGGATTTTAATTTTGACCTCACTGTTGGCTTTAGCACTCTCGAAAACCGTGAAAACGTCACCCATGCACAAAAATGTGAAAATTTTCGCAGCCGCCATTTTGGATTTTCATTTTGACCTCACTCTCGGCTCCAGCACCCTTGAAAACCATAAAAACACCCATGAAGAAAAATAAAAAAAATTTATAAAGCCGCCATCTTGGATTTTCATTTTGACTTTATTATCGGCGACGTTATTATCCATCCCTTTCTTTCTTCGCACGGTCAAATTACGAAGTATTATTTTAACATTCATACTCGGTTCATCGGTTGGTTAGTTCAGTAGGCATGTCTACTTAAGGATGATAAATTGCGAAGGTCGAACGTCACGCTTTAGACGTACCTACGTATTTTTAATTTCTTCGTATTAACTTGAACATTGTAAAGACCAATAACAATGTGCTAAATTGCTAATAGTATGGGGGCCGAGAGTAGGCAGTCTGGCGACTGCCTACTGCCGCGCGTTTTTGTATGAAGATTTTGTTTTTTGTTAGGTATGATAATTTGTGAGTTTCTTAATTATGGGGCGTACACACTAAAATGTAATTGATAGGCTTCAGGTAATTTATCGAGGTAGGCACTGCTTATATGAATATATGCAATGAACGCCACTGGCTGTTGGTGTGCTTATTGTAAATAAATAAATAAAAAGTATCCTATGTGTTATTCTAATGTATCTATATATAATTATAATTACATATAAAATCCTAAGTCCTGACTGACTGCTATAATAACGCCAACGCACATTTTTAAGGATATTGCTAATCCAATGCCAAAAAAAATTGTCTAAGTACTCAACAACGTTTATAACGCAATGAATGCAGTAAAGTTGTTGAACTGTCAAAATGAAACTACTACTTTTACCCCGTTACTAATAATTAAAGACCGGATTATATGCAACATAAAAAGCTTGAAATATGCATGCAAATATGCATGAAAAATGCTTGAAATATGCACGAAAACTGACAGAATATGCAACATTAAATGACTATTTTTTTTTTGTTTTGTAAATATTATTCCTTTAGATTTAAGTTTATTGTTATTTGAAACTTTTTAGTGCACGAAATATTTTTCTCGCAAACTCGACAATACAAAACAGCAGAAAAAAAAGTGACTTTCCTGAAACATTTACTTACGACGGGTAAATGTTTCAGGAAAGTCACTTTTTTTTTCGGGAGGCATTGTACAATTTGACACAAAAATTTTAACTGCAGATCAATGAGCACGCGCGTCAACAATGAAAGCAATAACATGCATAATAGGTGGGAGGAAGGAGTAGTGCGGTAGGCGAGCGCGACGATTATTTGCCTCTTTCATTTTATTATCGTACCAAAACAAAAGACGCGCGGCTGCTGAGTGCGCTGCGCTCGAAAAATACTGTAAATAATAGCGATAATATGCATCATCACTAGATCTTAGGAAAAATATGCTATTAGCGCTGAAAATGGCTTAAATATGCAAATGCATATGCAAATATGCAAATGCATATTATCCGGTCTCTACTAATAATAAACGATGAATAGTTAACACACCGGTTTCTCTCTTTCAGTCATCAGTCATTTGACTTTCGAAAGAAGAAGACAAAGCGTTGTGTAACTATACAGCCGCTAGCTATACAACGTTTATTAGTAAGGATATCCCCTTATGTTACGAAATTACCCCGCCGCCAGTCGAAGAAGCGATGCTTCGGGGAGGCCTATGTCCAGCAATGGAAGTCATTCGGCTGGAATGATGAGTTTTATTTGAGCTAAAACATCAAAGTTCTCGTAATACGGCGAGTAGAGACAAAATTCTATAATTATTTAAATGGCATAGTTTCAGCGATACATAGGTACCCAGCTATCTTTATCTAGACATGTTGCCGTGAAACATACATTATAGTTCTGCATTCTAGCCATTAGCTCCATTCGTTTACCGCTAATAGTGTTAATTAGGCAAGAAGCTATTAGGTATACAAAGAAGCAAAGAAACTCAAGAGAAACCATTTATTTACGCTAATAATTGAAAACTATAATCGCTTTGCTTTGACTCACAAGTAGTCACAAGCGAATACGCGTCAGGTGTACATATATTTATTATTATATGTATGTACTTATATTAGGTAAGAACTTACATAACATTGTTTTTATGAGCTCCATTTCGACTTAGTTGTGCTAGAAGTGAAACTACAACGCGTTCAAATTGAAGACGTTTTAGTGCTGAAATATACATATAACACAAGAACTTAAGGTGAATGCGCAGTGGTAGACCGCGAAATTTCAATTTTGACTGCGCGACGCAAAGGAGTGGTAATGTGTTTATCAGCCTATGTTACCCGACTGCGCGACGCAAAGGAGTGGTAATGTGTTTATCAGCCTATGTATGTACCTATGTATGTTTGTATATTCCTTTGAAGCACTATACAGACCAAACGCCGATTTTTATGATTCACACGTCAATCGATTCCTCTTAGTCCGCAAGCAATCATTTATTATCAGTGATATCCGTTATACAGTGTGCAATAATAATACCTAGTACTCTATGTAATTCTACATAAATTGGTTATAAAAAGTGTATTATAAAATTAGAAGTTCAGCAACAAACTTTAAAAGGGTACTCGACTACTCGTAAAACATCGACCAACGTCCACAGTAAACAAAGCTATAAAAAACGAGTTTCATAACTTTCAGTTTGATACACAGCAATTACTGAACTCGGGACTGACACGAATAATTAGAGCGCATCCGAGTAGGTACCTACGTACCTAAAACTACATACTATAGTGTATGTCAGCGGTAATTGAAACGATCTTGCATACATCACATGGGTTTAAAAACGTTCACAGGAATAGAACGTAGAACATCATACATTAATGTGCTACATACTGTTTTTACTGCCACCTCTTTCAGACTGTTCATTAAAAGTTATGACAAGGCAGCCTACATAACCGGAATATTTATAAATACTTACAGACAAATTAGCTGATGTTGAAGATGGTCTTATGATAATAGTACCGCGTTGGTAATGTGTTGAATTAATTAATAATATCTAAGTATACCTATATATTTTAGTGTTAAATTGTAAACAAGGTTATGTGTGTTAGAAATAAATAGATAGAGATTTAAAAAAAATATATCTATTATGTCAATTTCGTCCAAGTGTTTTATATTGGAATCTCTTAATTTTACCCTAGACTTGATCCTCGATTTAAAACCAGAAAAAATATTGAATCAAAGTTTAAATACATAGTGCAAAGTGCTCTCTTTTAGGTTTCCGTAGCCTAATGGAAAAAAACTGAATCCTATAAAGTCGTCCTGTCCGTTATATCACTTAGTACCTGCGGTAAATAAGGGCCAGTGGCTATTAAGAACCATCAGAGAAACTACACACATTCAATAGTTTTATAGGTTAGATCTCTCGCTTACGTAAAAAGGACCAATAGTATTGCTATCTCACGCGCGCGCGTTGCCGTGCGCGTCGCCATTTTGTCAGTAGCCCCGAGTAACTCACTGGGGACGGTCGACGTCACAGTTTTAAAAAAAAAGCCGATGCAAGAACATTCAATAGAAAGAAAATAGTGTATTTTACAACAAGTGAACACCTAATTACTGTAAAGTGGACATTAGAGCTGTCGAATCAAAGTAAGCTCTTTTATTTTGTTGATATTTGCCAACTTTCAAATCAAGTTTTGTAAAAAGTGACGCCAATGCTAATAAGGGCCACCTGGAAGGAAGTGAATAAGGGCCGGCCCTTATTGGCCTGTCTAAATATTTTATTTTTTGTTTTCTTTTCTTTTCATTTAGATAAATAGCTGTATCTTTTTATTAACGTTGATGTTATTGTAAGTTATATCTATTTGAAACACTTTTACAAGCTTTTTAACTTACTATGGTGTGTGGGTTTGTGTGTTCCCGATTTACAACTTTGCATGCTTTCGACGAAAATACAATATTATAGTAACAACGAGCTGATCTGATAATGGAGACAGTAGGTAGACAACGGAATTCAGATTTATGGTTTTTGGCAAATTTTGATCAGCATGCAGTACAAAACACGAGTTTTATAAAAGCTTGTTTATAAAACATATTTTTCAACAAATAATTGATTACAGACTGGAATAATGGAACCTCCTGTTAAGAAACGTCGTGAACTTTGGACAGTCAACCAATTGGCAGCTGCAATGGCAGCCGTGCAAAATGGACTACTATCAGAGCGTGCAGCAGCTATTCAGCACGGGATACCGAGAAGAACCCTGAAAAACCATTTAATGAACCGAACAAACGCAGAAGATTCGATTCCTTCATATTCAGCATCACCATCTTTATTGACAGAAGCAGACTATTCATTGCCGGTTTTGTACAACTCTAATACAACGACGAATCATCGTTTAGTCGATTACAGCTCATCAGATTCTGGCAGTATTATACAAGAACCACCTATTCAATTACAAGAAACAAATAACATTACAAGGCGACCAATTGTTTATAGCTCAAATACCGATACTTCTGTTGAAGACCTTATATCTCTTTTAGCGAATTATCACAATAGGCAAGATAGCCAAAACTTACACAGCCCCACTCCATCAGAAGACCAAAATGCAGTTCTTCCATTGATGCAAGAATATACGCCAGAAAAAGGAATCAGCCACGGTAGTTACATACATAATGTGGCAAGGCAACGATCTGATAGTTCGTCATCAGAGGACTCAGAGGATAATATACCATTACAGAATCTTAGACAGCAGGATAAAAGTTTGAAATCTCCTTTCCAACAGCTAATACCAACTCCAAATTATGCGGTGGTGAAGCAGAATAAACCAAGACGGAAAGCTATTAACTACAAAGGCCAGCGGGTTACTAGTTTACTAGAGACTTATTTTTGGAAAGAGAGGAAAAAAAGAAAAGACAAAAGAGACAGCAAACTCCTAAAAGAGGCAAAAAGAACAAAGAAAATAAAAAAAAACAAAGGGAAACCTGATGATACGTGGTATTGCTACGCATGTCATACAGAAAGGATCCAAGATATGCGACAATGTCAAGTGTGTCAGAAATGGTACCACGACCAATGTGTTGGCCTAACGAAAGACGATATCAATTTCGTTTGCCCCGAATGCAATTAAATGATAGCTTTAGTTGGCAGGCCAAACTGAGGTTAAAATTAAGGATCTCATTGGATTATAGTTAATTACCTATGTTAATAATTAATAATGATAATACTGCGAATCCACCGACCATTGATATTTGTTGATCTCATAATTCTATTTAGATTTTACGTACTTGTTACTATTTCATTATTTTAATAAGGGCCAGGGCATTTGCCGGGCAAAAAATAAGCATTTATTTTTTAATTTTTGTTAAACCTATATTTCTGGTTAAGAGGTTTTTATCTAAAAATAATATAAATTTGTTGATTTACATAAATAACATCTTTTTGTTACAAAATAATTATTCTTTGAGTTTTATAAGGACCAATTTATGTTTTTTTTTATATGATTAATGGTAATCTGTTAAATATTTTGTCTGAAAATATTAATTATGTTGAGTTATAGAGGAAAACAATTTATTTTATGTTTTATCAGCTTAGTTTCTTTTAATTTTGTCTCGGACCTTAATAGACTACCTGAGTTTATTAAGGTCCTTAGTAAAGGATTTTTTAAAGTTAATTTTTGTTCACAAAATGTTTAAAACCTAGCCATTTTGGCATTTTTTTTAGATCTCAAATAAATAATGTTCAATAATATTCCAGATTTTTATTTCAAATTCGCCCATTTTTTTCAATATTTAAGTTTTAATTATGCCGGCTCTTATTTACCGCAGGTACCTCACGACGCAACTGAAAATTAACCAGTGGGTTACGTAACACACTCTCAATCTGAAATATTTTGAAGGATACCCATTGCTTCATATATTAGAAAAATTTGTCTGCTCAACAACGTACCTATGTAAATAACGCAATGGATGTTGGTGAACTGTCAAAATGAAGGCCATTGCTACTGATAGTGTGTTACGCAATTACCTCGCAGTAACAAAATCAAAGGCCTAATCGTTGGTGATTTAAGTTTGTAACCTTTATGTAACGTAGTGGACGATGGGCTTAAGAATCCGATGATAGACGTTGATCACAATCGTGAAAGTCCGTTGACTTCTGTTGATAATATTTTTTTTTACTTAATTATATTAATATTGAGGTTTGTTGATTGTCCAATTGCATTATTTACCTACTTACATATTGGATGGTATTGTATAAACCGACTACAAAAAAAATGCATTCAGTGAGAGTTGTCATTTTTTTTTTTTCATTGATTGACCCCAATTGTTCCGTGTTTAGTGATTACATAGCCGATGCAATTTTTTTCATTTGGTAGAGCTCCCGATGTGATTCCATATAAATTTTAACTTTGCTTGGGAAGCTTTTGAAGCTTCAATAATGCGTAATATTTAATTTACTTGGTATAGATATTTTTATTATGTTATAAAACTTCCTGCCACTGTTGTTTACATAGCAATTACAAGTACAAATACGACTTCCAAAAATACCACTACATACACAAATAGAAAAAAAAAATTGGTGTCTTTATAATAATAATAATAATTTATTTATTTCTTAGACATCAGAGGTCCATGTGTTAGTTACAAACTTATAAACTATGTTAGTAAATACAAAACTTACAAAACTTATTTACTTATTCCAAACCATTTTTTGATCATAATTTATAAATATGCTACATTTAAAATGACATTCAATTTAAACTTAATCATTATACATAGATTTAAAAATAAATAATATAAATTAAATTAAAATGAAAAATTAAAATGATAAAATCAAAATTATAAAATTAAAAGCATCAAACAAAGTAAAAGTTATTAATAATACGCCCGCCTTTGAGTCATTTGTTTGTTTGTCATTACATTAATCATATAACAATGGTTAATGTACTGACAATCAAACCTGTTTGCAAATACGCTCAGGATGGTGTTGGAAGTGGTCCGAAGCCTGCGCCCCAGAGATGTGCACCGCTTCCGCATCGTCGTGTAGAAACAGTCGACACGGGCGTCGGCGAACATACCCGACGCGCTGCAGTGCCGGGGCAGCCCCAACAACACCCTGAACGCATTATTATACTGAACACGGAGAGCGTTGTACTGCTTCTGGGTATATGACCCCCACAGGCTGGCTGTGTACAGGGACGTACAATACGCTCTGAAAAGAGTTATTTTGACGGCCCCCGAGCAACGAGCAAACCTGCGGGCGATCATATTGGCCCTCACAGACAACTTTGGACTTTGGTTTTGTATTTTCGTTTTTTGCCACCGACTTCCGAAACTAAAATAGTTAATTAAAAAAATCACTGTTAGAAATATTTTTCTTGAAAGTCGATTGTTTTTTTTCTTCCTTTTATGTAGGTAAGTATCCACTATTGGCTATTTGCCAAAAGCCCGCATCATTGCCGTGCGAGCATTTCTAAGTACCTAATTCGTTTACTCCGCAATAGGTTGTGTTTCTATGCGCTGTATTTAAGCTGTGATCATTAGATGAATCACTATATAAATCGTTAACAATGAATTTACCTATCTCTATACTTATACTAATCTTTATCACCCACTCAGTGGAAATTTTGCAATGAATAAAACATCACAATAATTTACAACATCAAATCGATAAAATAATATTTGTCCTTGATATCAAAAAGTAACATAAATATGAGTCAATTGTTATATTTTACTCTTGATAATAATCATAAATGCTAGAGCAGTTCAACTGATAGTTACTTATTTCTGTGGTTTTCCGAAATAACTCTATTAATCTAATCTAAATGGAACATTTTCTTTTATATCATTTAATTTAGGTACTTATTAACTTTTTCCAAACACCAAAATTGTTCCAATTACTCTTTGAACATTTTAACTGCATCTAAACTTAATATTAATTAAAAAGAGAATAGATTTGATTTTTGGTATGTTTGTTTTTTACGCTTTCGCGCTATAACGGCTGGACGGATTTGGATGAAATTTGGCACATGGGTAGACCATGACCTGGAGTAGGTCATATAATAGGTACTTTTTATCCCGATGTTCCTACGGGATCGAGACTCATGCGGGTGAAACTGTGGGGCGCAGGTAGTTATTAATTAGCTGTTAATTGTGCATGCTGTGGTCTCCTTTATGTGAAGGAGTACACCTACTTAATACCTGATGTTGCCTTTTATTTGTGTGCCATGTATTCTGTATAAGTGTAAATCATAGTTGCGAAGTTGACTACCGCGATGTACGTTATGTCTTTTGATGGAAATTCTAAATAAGTCAAAATTAATAAAAAACCTCCCGAACTGAATGCAAGAAAAATTGCTTGCAGTTTCTGTTAGTCGGTACGAAGTTGACTTACACTGGGTTTCTGTATTGAAAACTACAGTGCGGCGGACGAGGGAATGCGTTCTTGACACATGTCAGTTTCATACAAATGAATACGTGTTTTGCGATTTTGATCTTTCTTAGCTACTAACATCATCCGTCGTGCTCTTGTCACCGCTGGGGTGCCAGCTGTTTTAGAACCCAATGGTTTGGCACGCGACGATGGTAAGAGACCAGCCGGGATGACCACAATGCCTTGGAAGGTAGGTAGGCCTTTGGTGTGGGATGCAACGTGTGTCGACACCCTTGCGCCATCCCATCTTCCAAACACGGTAAGCTGTGCCGGGGCGGCTGCTAAAGGTGCGGAAACCCTCAAACGGCGCAAATACTCCAATGTCTTTGGAACTTACATATTTGAGCCGTTTGGGGTTGAAACACTAGGGCCATGGTGCCCGAGTGCCCACTTAGTATTTCGAGACATCGCCAAGCGGTTGGTCGACTCTTCACGTGAACAGAGGGCTGGCCCTATTTTTTGGCCAAAGAATCAGCATTGCCATACAACGTGGCAATGCTGCCAGCCTTTTGGGCAAGTTTCCCGTTGACAGTGATGCAGACGAATTTTTTGATGCCCTTTGATTATTTTCCCTCCCTTTTTTTTATATACTTGTACATATTATTATTTTAAGATTGTTAGCTTTTTAAATTATGTAAATATGTAAAGAAGACTGAATAAAAACTCAGCAGTACTAGCTCATAACTAGCAGGTGTCAGGAACGCATTCTCTCGACGGCTGGATCGTAGTCAAACTCTACTTTGGCATGAATCTCTTTGCAAGAAACGTTTTAATTTCGCGGGCTACATTGAAAGAATGAAGTGCGCTGTCATTTCACCTAATGCTAAGGATTGACACTATGGCCATCAGCTCACTTCACCTTAGTAATCACGGTGCGAATTTAAAGAAGAGGCCGGCTAATCTCAACATAAATTCAAAATTTCGAAACCGGAGACAGATCGTTTAAATGATGAGTAAGAAAGGGCTAATTGTATTTAGTGTATCGTTTTGTAGCCTAATCTTTAATAATATACAAAGGGTGATTAATTAATACCTAGTGTACCTACCTAACAATCATTACTCGCATGGTTTCCACGCGTCGTGCATCAAACAATTTTTTATCGATGCGGTATTATATCATTGTGAATCACTCGAAACTAAGGCAGGGTCTTTAACATTTAATACTTTTTATCGAGTGGTCGATAAGCATCTCAGAATCAGGATTTTGTTAGTACAAGCCTGCCACATGCATTTATAACTATAACGCAGATTGGTCGTGCACCCCGCAGGTACACTGGACTGATTATATAATGTTCGATTAATCATCATCACTAGCCGATGGCGTGGCCACCATTTTAGTGTAGGTACAATCTTGATATCAATTACAATCACAATATTTATACAGTTTTATCGAAAGATAGTGTAGTAGGTACCGCTAGCAAAAATGGGATCAATGTGAAAGGGGAATGGGTTTTGCGCAGCACACTACAATTGTAATGCCTTTTATACTCATTGCTTTATTTACGTTGTAGGGCACACGAATTTTTCAAACATAAATGATGCAATGGATTTGTTATCATTCTCCTGGCCCTTATCACTATTTACTTTGGGTCGGCGCGTTTATTTAGATATTTTGCAGTACCTATGCTTTTTTAAAGTGTCTAGGCATTAAATAAAATTTTTTAACAAAAATACAACCGACTTCCAAAAGAAACACTACAAAGTGAAAAATAACTTTAATTTCGGAAGTCGGTGTCTTTGGTTTTGTAGTTACGTTTTTTGCCACCGACTTCCGAAATTAAAGTTATTTTTCACTTTGTAGTGTTTGTTTTGGAAGTTGGTTGTATTTTTGTTATAAAGTTTTTATTTCACGCTTTTTAGTGGGTCTGCTTATAATTTATCTAAGTTACAATAGCCTAGTGTCAACTTGCTCATCGCCTTTTACAAAATATTGCTTTTCCCGATACAGGGAAGTTAATTGTTGAGGAGTTCTCCTGGTCCACCGTCAGCTCCATATCACCATTCATATCGTGGCGAGCATAAATTGCTTAGCAACCATATTAAAGTAAAATCGCGTAAAGTCGAATCGCAACCCGTGAAATACTTAGATATTATTGAGTAGTTCCGTTGGCCATCTGTGGTCTTCATCATCAGTTCCACTTCACCAAATGGTGCTTTCCGAGAGCAAATGCACGAGTTACTATAAAAAATACCCAAATCGCTATAGGTGTGCCTATAATATTTGAAGAGTTCCTTCGATTTCTCCAGGATCCAATCATCAGATCCTGACTTGGTGACTATGGGACCACTTCAGAAGTATCTCCTTTCGAACATAAAAAGAATTTCGAAAATCGGCCCACAATTGGCGGAGTAATCGCGTAACAAACATACAAAAAAAAAAACATACCGTCGAATTGAGAACCTCCTCCTTTTTTTGAAGTCGGTTAAAAAATACCTGCCAAATATTTTTAATTAGTTTAGGTATAACTATAGTTGTCTTAGCAAAATAATTACCTTACGTTAAGTATTTCATGATTTTAAATATTAATTAGTGATATTGTTTTTGTTGTTTTATTTTTCAGTCATAATCTGCCTAGCCTTTTCCCAACTATATTGGGGTTGGCTTCCAGTCTAACCGCAGCTAAATACCAGTTTTTTACACAACCCAGTTACCGGGTAATACGATTTCCTCGTAAAGACTGATTGTCAGATTTTCGCTGTCAAAGATCCACGAATACCCAACCGCTTACCAAACCGCCGGGATCAACCGCTTACAAACGTGCTTTCCGAGCCACGGAGGGGTCTCGGTATGTAAAGATAGTCATCCATCCACAGACCAACCGCTGCAATCAATCGACCTGTGCGGCTGTTATTATTTAGCCACGGGCCCCTCGCTGTTTTATTATTGAGTCTTTGCAAAATTTTATTTTATTTTTTAAGCTCACAGTACCTAATAAAATTGGCTATATAAATATCAGATATAGCATGTACCTACTTGTAGATATGAATGCGGATATTCTATTTATAGTATCGAAAATTAAATTATCATTTTTATCACCCAGGTTCGACAGTAAAACGTGCGAGAATACCCTGCTCCCCCGCTAAGGGTAGCAGGAGGAACTGTGCGGTTTGAGTCGGCAGGAATTCAACATGACTGTCTGTTATCCTCAAAAGGAGCACATGTCTTAAAAATAACATCCGCACGATATCGAAGGTAACATTAAGCTTGCCGCGGTCGGTTTGTGGATGCGTGGCCATCCGTTCCATATCGAGACCCCTCCTGCCTCGGAAAGCACGTTCAGCCGTTGGTCCCGACTGTCATTCGTACCTAGATCTTTGACAGTCGTTACGTGAGGTCAGAAGCCCAAGAAGTTTGTCAACCAGTCTTACAAACGGGTATCGTGTTACCTAGTAACTGCAGGGTTGTGGAGGTCAGATAGGCAGCCGCTCCATGCAATCGCTAACTCAGAAGCCCAGAAGTCTAACAACCAGTTTTACCAAAATGGTATCTTGTTACCCAGTAACTGGGTTATGGAGGTCAGATAGGCAGTCGCTTCATGTAAAATACTGATCTGCTATCGTCTTGTAACAATGCTTGATTGATTAACTGTAGCAAACCAAGTTCATTTGCCTTGTGTCTGTAAATATTTATGTTCATAATACACACATATACGTTCTTTATCTTGAACACCTAAGAAGCCAAAGCGAGATAATGATCAATAAAGACAATTCACAGTGACAATTATCCTTGAAGCAATTACATTTGTATCTTTAATAAACATAATATTTATAGCGCTCTATCTTATCAGCATCCGGAATTGAGCTTATAGTTTACCTCAGCAACAGTAGACCCACATCAGATCGAATCAGCTGATTTCGAAGACGAAAACAAAAAAGTATCAAACAGGTACCACTCACAAGTTTGTATAATAAAAGCAAAAAATACACAGGTAACTAATCACACTAATATTATAAATGCGAAAGTTTGTGAGTGTGTGTGTGTGTGTTTATATGTTTGTTACTTCTTCACGCCTAAACCACTGAACCGATTTAGATGAAATTTGGTATAGAGATAGTTTGAGTCCCGGAAAAAGAGACAGGATAGTCTTTATCCCGATATTCCCATGGGATCGACATTTACGCGGGTAAAACCGCGGGGCGCAGCTAGTAATATTATATTTTGTACAAAAAATTGTTTCCACGCTGAGATCACACGATCCAAGTTATTTTTAACCGACTTCAAAAAGTAAGTGTAATGTCAAACTTCTATACTAAGAAAAACGAAAACATAAAAGACTAAAATGTCAGATTAGTCTCTGGGATTAAAAAAAGGATCAATAAATTGCCGTGTTTAATTATTTATTAAAAAAATATCTATTCTTCATTTGTTTCTTCTCCATAAAGGTTTTATAACGTTTCTATTACCTCAATAGTTCAATATGGTTACCTGTAGGGGAAAAAAACAAAAAATATCCTTGTTGTTTTCGACTTATATTTCGGTGAATAACTCCGAAACCTGACGCTTTAGGATATTATGTTATATAACATTTTTTGTGTGTATAAGTGTCCTCTATCTAAATATATAACTTTTGTTGTGCACCGCGATTTTGAAAAAAAATCAAAATGGCGGCCGACCTTAGGGCCACCCTCCATACAAAAATCTTCAAACCCCTTTCTTCAACATTTAAGTTTTGTTTTTTCTATAACATAGATATAGCTTAATTTAATATTGAGCCATCATTGAAAAATTCATCCAGTGTGTAGTAACATTTGTCACTAAGCAAGCTATTAAGTGCCTTTTTGAATTTTATTAATGGCATATTTTTAATGGCATCCGGTATTTTATTATTAATTTTTGGAGCGTTCCCGAAAAAGCTTTTACGCATTAAGGCCGTTTTACATTTAACGTTACATAGTTTGTTACAGTATTGAGTACGCAATGGATTTCTTTTGACTGCTGATAAGCTGACAAATAAATGCGTTTTTTTTTTACAAACAATGCAGTTTCCATTATATAAGTACATTGCTGGCAGTGTCAATATTTTTAGTTTTTTGAAATACGGAATGCAGCTATCTGTCGTTTTAGACCACACATAGATGGTCTATGTGTGGTCTAAAAACGCTGTGTGAGGTCTATGATAGACCTCACACAGCGTTTCTGCATCCTAAATACAACCTCCCTATTAGCCGACTGCCCCCAGAAAATAATACCGTACCGTAAAACAGAAGCTACAAGTCCATGGTATGCTATTATCAATGTCTCAATATTAACCTTTTTTGAAAGTTGGAACAGTGCATACGCAGATCGTACTTACGACTTAGTCGTTTACATATTATGTCAGTGTGAGTGTTCCAAGTCAATTTATTATCAATAGTTATTCCTAAAAATTTAGCACTATCAACTTCCTGAATTTTATGACCTTTATAAGGGATATTAATTTTATTATTTTCACGACGCTGATGGTATTGCATGATGTTGGTTTTGCTTAGGTTAATTTTCAAATTATTATCATTAAGCCAGTTTATTAATTTAGTTAAAGATTCATTAATATCATTTTCATAATTATTTATGTCATTGCATTCTATTATCGCTGTGCTGCCGTCCGCAAATAGAACCATATTATGTAGAATTGTTTTTGGGAGATCATTGATGTAAATCAGAAATAGAGGTGGTGCCAACACGCCACCTTGTGGTACGCCATATTTTATAGCTCTTTGTTTTGAGTAGTATACAGTTTCTAATTTTGTTTGGGGACATAATCGAGAAACTTCGGTGCATTGAACTCTATCAGTTAGATATGATTCTATCAATTTTAGGATGTTTCCCCTTACGCCGTAGCCATATAGCTTTTGTAGCAATATTCCATGGTCAACATAATCAAAAGCCCTCGTCATGTCAGTGAAAATAGAACAAATTGGATTATTTTTATCAACTGATGTCATAATATTATAAATTAAATCAAACAGTGCCAAGTTAATATTTATGTTTTTGCGAAAACCTTTCTTTCATTGCAAAACAAATTATATTTTTCAAAATATGTGTACATGGAGTTGTATATAACGTTCTCAAGAATTTTGGACAAGACAGAAATGTTTGCAATGGGTCTATAGTTTTTCATATTCGTTTTGTCACCTTTTTTAAGTAAAGGTTTAATAATAACTTTTTTTTAAGTTGTTTGGAAATATGCCATCAGCAATACAGAGGTTAATAATGTGAGCTAAAGGCTGTGCCAAATCTTCCTTTACATACTTTAGGACCTTAGTAGAAACGCCATTCCAACCAACAGTATTCGTATTTTTTAGATTAGAGATAATTTTTCTAATGTCATCTTTCGAAACCGGTGACATAAATAAAGATTGTGTTGAAAGATTATCAAAAACATTACCATTAATCTTATCAGAATTTATATTATTTTCAATTGTGTCAATAAAGTAATTTTATTAAATTCATTAGCAATGTCAATGGGGCGTGTAAAAGTCAAATTGTCTCTATTTAAAGTCATAATTTGTTCCTGTGGTAAGCACGTTTTAGATTTATTAATAACTTCCCAAGCGGCTTTAGATTTATTCTGAGAAGAGCTTATAAAATAATTGTTTTGGGCTTTCTGAGTCAATTTTATAACCTTTTTATAGAGAGTGGAGTATTTTCTTAGATTATTCTTATTTGTTGAGCTAGGGTCCAATCGATATTTCCAAAGTAGGTAAGTGTCTTTATTTCTGGCTGCATATCTTTATCCCTCGAGATATCCACTTAGTTTTTCTATTTAATTTGATATGTACTATTTTTTTTGGAAAGCATAATTTATATAATAATAAGAAATCGTTCATGAAGGCTTCAAAAGACACGTTTGCATCTTTAGCATTAAAGACTTCTACGAAAGATAAACTGCCTAGAAGATTTTTAAATTTAATCAAATTATCTCCAGAGTAGTCTCTCTTTTTACATTTCCAAAGTTGTAATTTACAAGTTATTTTTATGGGCACTTTCAGTATTTGACATGTGTGATCCGAGAGGGCTAGATCTATGATTTCAGCTTTACAGCCTCTTTTATAACTATGTGCAAAATTATCGATGCAGTTATTACTACTGAGCCTTGTTGGTTTGTAAAGTGCTAGTTTTAAATTATATTGTAAGAGAAAATATTCGAATTCAAGAGTAATTTTATTTCTCTTTAATACGTCAATGTTAAAATCTCCTGCAAGAATAATGTTTTTATTTGTCCCAGAACTAAGCCTTTTAAGTATGTTGTCCAATTTTTCATAAAATAATTAATAATTATGTTTAGGCACCCTGAATATAGATATAATAATAATGTTATAAGATATAAGTTCAACAGCGCAACATTCAAATAATCCTGAAATCGATTGTTTGGCTGCGTCAGTTAGTACTCGATATTGCAGTCCTGCTCTGACAAAGATGCATGTACCTCCTCGTTTCGTATTTCTTGAATAGTAACTAGATAGAAGTTGGGTATATACATTAGATCCTCATTACCTGATTCCATAAAATGCTCTGTAATACATATTATAATGTCTATAATAGTTCCCTTATTGAATAATTCTTTTAGTTTAACTAAAAGTGTATCGGATTTGTTCGCTAAACCTGCTATATTTTGATGGAGAATATTGAGGCAGTTATAGAAAAAACTGAGAATTATTTGTTGTCTGTGTGACTGGTACAGTATTCATTTCATTTTTCTGAAAACAATCGACCTCTAAGGGTGCAGCATTCAGGGCACTTATGTCTAAGACGAGATCTTGGAGATCTGATATGACAGTATTTGTTCAAAGTGCCATAACGATAGCTGTAAGTGTCGGAAGTATAGGGCAGATTCAAATTTGAGTCCAAGATAGGTATATGCGTAATTATATGTTTCCGCATCCATGCAAAGCAGATTATTGAACGTTTCAATTCGGCTGTTATACATTATATTTCTGTTTACCATATATTTAAACGTTGGTAAACATATTATAAAGTTTGTGTGTTTCAAAGTAACTTATTTTTCGCGTATAAGCGATACAAGTTCAATATAATTATACGTTTTTCTAAAATGTACTTCGCCAATATAAATAATACGAAAGTCATTATATGTAAAGTTACGTACTTTTTCGTCAATATTATCTAATACTAGCGGCCCGCCCCAGCTTCGCACGGGTGCAATTTTTTTTTCGAATTTCCAAAATTTTCTTTCATACAAACCTTGTCCCGGCAATACCGATCACAACAAAAAAAGAATTAGCGAAATCGGTCCAGCCGTTTTCATGTTATGTCGTGACAACGGAAAACGGGTTTCATTTTTATATATATAGATAAGGTTCAGACTACAGTTAGGCTTGCGATAATGGCATATTTCAAAATTACATTTTCGCGTTCTCTGAGTGATCTTGTATATTCTGTTGGAAGTTTCACAACTAAGTAGACATATTTTGTGTTTTAAAGATGAAACAGTTTGATTTATATGAGGTATTCTTTCTTGAGAAGTGCTTGGGAGACATAGTTTGTTATCTTCGCTTTTGTTCGTCAATATCGCATCTGTAGGTGTACAGTATGTGCTCATGTTTTCCACAGTTTGTGTATGTTTTGTTTTTGTGGAATTATTTGTATTTTTCTTTGGGGTTTATTTTTTTCTGTTTTACTGATATATATTCAATGCTGTGCTCGTATGTTTGTGTCTCTTTATCTGTATTTTCCTTTAATAGGGCTCTGGGGGAGGAGGTGGCGCCCAGAGTATTTCTCTCCGGGGTGGACGTTAGGCTGCCTAATCTTAGTTTCTTTTTTGGTTTCCGTTTATCTGTAGGAGTAGAGCAGCTAACTTCTCCTAATTTAACTTTTTTGAATAGTTCTGCTATATTTTTTGATTTATCTAATTCCAATTTTAGTTGCATATTGGCGCATACTAGGTTTTCAATTTCTTGGTGTGCGCTTTGTAAATTATTTTTTAAGCTGCTAATTTCTTCCTTAAGTTTTGCAACATTATCGTCGTCGTGTATAGAAAGTTCAGGCATGCTCATAGCCGTAGCATCGAACAGTGATGATTCTGAAGAGGATCTGGATAACATCAGATTTTTCCTTATTGTGATATTTTCATCAGCCATGGTAGATTTTTTAATTTCTACCAAATAAATATAAATATTTTAAGTGGCAACACTACCGCTTCTACTACTCTTCAATAGAGGCACAATTGGCGCTAGTTGTCATACAAAACCGTTTCCTCTATTCTCGTCCGCTTGTCACATGTGCGAGTGGCGCTAGTTGTCGTAGAAAGGTCAAAGTCAGCGGTCAGTATGGCAAAATACATAATTTTTGAAAAAAATACCTACACCAAAAGTTACTGAAATCGATTCAGTAGTCAATTATGAACTTACTTTCAAGACTTGCGTTAATTCTGTTACACCTTGTAGATTACAGTAGTAAAGATACATATTATTGATCTTATGTCATACATTTTTTCATACAAAAACATGTGCGTATAAATTTGAATTGATTTAGTTACATGAAACTGTCCCACTCAATTGGAAACATACATTTAAATAGACCTTTTTTTTTGGTGGATAATTATCAAATAACTTCTCGACTAAAATCCATCCGTGTTCCTTCAGTTGCCTGTGCCAGGGGCCACGGTATCTATATCGAACAACCCGCAACCCTGGCAGGCTTCGGCCCTAGCGGACCTCGGTAGTTAGTGGCTGACATCTCTTTAAAGCGCGCGTGGAACACAACGCGCCGTCGACCCGGGCATGGTCCTTACCGGACGGCGAGCTGCCCATTGCTCGTCGTCCGCAAGCCCGCTCCTACGGTGGCCGGGACTCGGCTATCGATTCCCGACGCCCAGGGCGTCTCTTGCAACGACTAGGGGCGTGAGGACGCAAAGATTGCCTCTCCCTCATGCGCTCCGCCTCCTCGTTCGCGAGCATTACTGCTTCGCAGAAGGAGGCGACGGCTTCCCATGTACTCTCGCTCCGTACCATGGCCTGGACTAGGGCCGGACGCGAGAGGTCACCTAGCAAGGTGCATTGATGACTGGTGAAATAAGGCAGTGGTCGAGTGGCGTCCAAGGCCCTGGGAGACGTGTCGGTCGTCGGTCGTCCGGCAGCGAGATGGGCGGATGACATTGTTACCATCGCGGATAGTACCTGGATGAGGCTGGCATAGGAGCGTGGGGAGTGGCACATGAAAATTGACCTGTGCTCAGCACTGTGGGTGAAGTCGGGTGTGGATGAGAAGATGAAGCACGTCAGTGGAAAAATCTGCACCCTAAACAACACGACACTTTCAATCACAATCTGAATCATTCTGAAGGATATTGCTAACCCATGTTCAAAAAGTTGTCAAAGTATTTTATTTGTTCAACATAGGTAATATGGTACATGGTATAAAATTTGCGTTGTGTCACTATGTTCTGCCTTGCAAGGCGTACAAATTAGGCGTAAAAAAACTACAAACTAAACAAGACTGTTTCAAACAAGATAAATAATAAGTGGATCGGACATTTTATTTTATGCTTCTATCATCTAAAAACTCATTGATAGAGTAGTAAGCCTTTTCAATCAGGAATTTTTTCAGTTGCGATTTAAAATGGTTTATGTTGGTCATGCTTTTTACAGTTTTAGGTAGTTTATTATAAACCTTTGGACCCATGCCGAGACAACTCTTTGAGAAAAGTGCAGTATTGTGTTTTTTTGACTTTAGTGTGCTTTGGTGACGTCTAGTATTAAGTTTTTCAAATTTAGACAGATTCTCCTTAACAAATATTGAAATTTCATAAATATAAAGGGATGGAAGCGTAAGTATTTTTAAACTAACGAAAAATGGTTTGCAACTTTCGGTGGTTTTTAAGAAACATATGGCTCGAATACATTGTTTTAGGGCCTTAAATGCCATTTCTCTATTGGTAGAGTTGCCCCAAAATATTATACCGTAACGAAGAGTTGTGGAGACATATGCATGATATGCAGTAAGGACAGTATTACGATTTGCAACCTTATTCAAATTGTGTAAAGCATAGCAAAATTAATGATTTTTTTTTATTAAAGTCTCCATGTGTGTATTCCATGTCATGCTTTCATCTTGTCTGCTCAATAAAGCAATGAATGTTGTTGAACTGTCAAAATGAAAGCCATTGCTACTGTTAGTGTGTTACGAAAGTACCCCACAGTATAAGCTGGCCTCGGAAGCTCCGTACCACGATAGGGTAGCTCAAGGTCAATGTGCTGCCGCCGACGTTTGGTCCACTGTACCAACAATTAGGCTAATGCTTTACTAGATTCGTCCGCGTGAAACTCCTTATTCCCCCGACCTATCCCGTCGCCCCGCATCGCTTGCCCGTGGTATTACTTCATTTCGCGTCGCCTTATTTCTGGCTTTTTCTTTTTGCTCGGCTCCTAAGTGTCCTAGCGTGATGTTAAATAATCGAAAGCCTACCTCAAGAATTGGGCTATCAAATGCAAAAATGTTATTTCCAATCCGCCTGATAGTTCCAGAGATTAGCGCGTTCAAACAAGCCAACAAACTCTTCAGCTTTATCTTTAGTATCGATATGTAGATAGATGACTGAATATTTCCAGAATAGCCGTTCAACTTGTTACCTATAGATATATCCCAGTTATCCCACACAATAGTCGCCGATGATTGTTCTAGCTCGGATTGTGGTCAGTGGTCAACCGAAACGATTGCGTTGCATCACGAGAATTGGAGCAACACTAATTCTGTTTTCCGTTGCATGTGTTAGATTTATACCGATATAGTTGTTAGATTTATACCGATGTAGTTAGTATGTAACAGAATATTTCACGTTGTAATATAAAATAGTAAATTGATTTATTAATTATGAATTAATTTACTAATAAAAACATTTAAATAACATCATTTTAAATTAAATAAGAAATGTTTTAATGTTGCGCGACAAATAGGTACGAATTATGATCGTTTGTCACAGTTTTAAAGAAACATGAGTCATACTTGTTTGTCGTCGCCTATAAAAACGAGCGTTCCGTTGTATTTGACTCACTATTGCTTGAGACGTTGGCCGGTGCGGAGCTCCCGAGAAATACAAAGATAAGTAGTATAACTTTGATGATAACTGTTTAATGTATAAATGTGTACCTACATAAAATAATATATAGCTGTTGTTAATATATAATAAGTATATATTGTGTGTGGGGTGTGTGTATATGTATATGTATACATATATAATGTATATATATATATGTTGTTATGTATGTATTATTATATTATTGTTGTTATTACACATATGTAAATAGATGTTCAAGAGATATAATTGATTATTTATAAAATAATAATAATTTATGGCAATATAAGAAATTTGTTGATAGAATACTTTAATACTGTTTCCATGGAGTTTCTTGTCCTTCTTCTCCATGATGACCTAGATTTGGAACGGACAACTAGATTTCTGATTGATAACTGACAAGTCTAAATTCTAATAAATGTCTAGCTTGTCTTTCTGTGCTTTATTTCATAAAATCCTTTCCCTACATACCATATTCATAGTTACTTTTACGAATATTAAATGACTAGTAGCCATTCTGATATTTAAAGCTTTATATTTGGGTAATATATATATACTTATAGATAGATTATATTCCATCTTCTAACATCAGAAGTGGGATTGTTCTCTGGCCTTTTAAACAGCTTACTAATACATTTTATTTTGCTATTTTCATGATCGATGTCATTTGGAGCTTTTTGACGATCTTCTGGAAGCCGTTGGTCGACGGGTCGCCATAATGATGACATCGCACTGACGCCTCTGACATCGCTGCTGTGGAGCTGCTAATTACTGTATGAGCTTTGAGACTACGGAATCTCAACCTGCTGTAAGAACATAGAGAAGCGTTCCGGCAATAAGAAGTAGTTGGAGTCGGTAAGGTCCTTAGAGGCTCTTTTACATCAAAACGAAATGCAATTAGATAGGTACGACGATTAAATTGATAGGTTAGGTACGTGTTGCAAAATACTTTTACATAATTATTATGTAACATTTAGATCACGATTGGCTTATAAAGAACAAACATTAGGATGTTTTGACTATGTCAAGTACGTGATAATCAATGAACCAGTTGCTTTAAAATATAATTTGAGAACTACAATAAATAAATGACTTATGATTGTGACTTATGATTGTGACTTATGATTGTAACTTATGATTGTGACTTATGATTGTGACTTATGATTATGACCATAATGAATGGATTATTTTACGATGAGCTTTGTCTTGACTGTTGTCCGGCATTCACTGACTGCGGGTGATTGAGTTTCACCGACGGCGGGTGTTTGGCCGCGCACAGTAAGATGTGATTATGATTGTGACATAAGATTATGACACTATGAGCTTTGTCTTGACTGTTGTCCGGCATTCACTGACTGCGGGTAATTGAGTTTCACCGACGGCGGGTGTTTGGCCACACACAGTAAGATGTGATTATGTAACGATGAATTGTTTCATTGAATTGTTTGATCTCTTATAACTTCGTTTGTTCTCAAATTATTTCCTTTATCGAGTCAAGATACCTACATAATGCGTTTTGAAGCTATGTTACTGATACCGACAAATGTTAACAAAAAAATGTGATTGTTGAATAGATGTCAATAATATTGTCAGACTGGCCGAGCGTTTTATGGAAAGTCCAATTATCCTTAAATACCACTGTACAACAATCAACCGGCTTTTCACCTATTAGTTTGCTTATTGGCAGAAATTCTAACATCCCGTGTATACAAGCTCAATTAGTTGAAATAGTACAAAACGATAATGAAATTATTGACATAACTGCTGATCGTCAGTTAGCATATCAACGTCTAAAAATCGTCGCCGATAAATTCAAAGACCGCTTTGACCAAACACGTAGAGATAACATAAGCTATAGGTAGTGTAGGTGATGTAAACCAAGACCATAGGCGACATGACAAATTAAGGGCAAAATTTAAGGGACCTTACGAAATTATGAACATGCTAGATAATGATAGATTCCTTTTAAGGGGTATTGGAAACTTGAGAAATATATCAGTTGCAAAGAAAAAAAATTCGCCTATGGCCTGGAGTATGGACGGAAGAAAACGCTATTTCATAAGATTTGCTATAATTATTTTAGGATTAAATATTAAGGTGTGATTGTATTATTATGAATTATGGATTATGAAAGGATTAAGAACTGTGGTATGACAATCACTGGCTGCGGGTGATTAAGCTTCACGTCTGCGGGTGTTTGGTCTGCACAGTGTTTGATTATGACATGATGATTATAAAAACAATTACTGAACAAAATAAACCTTTAATTATGTACCTAAATATTAATTTTGTACTTCGAGAACGAAGTACATCTCAGTATGGCCGTGTTAGATTTATACCGATATAGTTGTTAGATTTATACCGATGTAGTTAGTATGTAACAGAATATTTCACGTTGTAATATAAAATAGTAAATTGATTTATTAATTATGAATTAATTTACTAATAAAAACATTTAAATAACATCATTTTAAATTAAATAAGAAATGTTTTAATGTTGCGCGACAAATAGGTACGAATTATGATCGTTTGTCACAGTTTTAAAGAAACATGAGTCATACTTGTTTGTCGTCGCCTATAAAAACGAGCGTTCCGTTGTATTTGACTCACTATTGCTTGAGACGTTGGCCGGTGCGGAGCTCCCGAGAAATACAAAGATAAGTAGTATAACTTTGATGATAACTGTTTAATGTATAAATGTGTACCTACATAAAATAATATATAGCTGTTGTTAATATATAATAAGTATATATTGTGTGTGGGGTGTGTGTATATGTATATGTATACATATATAATGTATATATATATATGTTGTTATGTATGTATTATTATATTATTGTTGTTATTACACATATGTAAATAGATGTTCAAGAGATATAATTGATTATTTATAAAATAATAATAATTTATGGCAATATAAGAAATTTGTTGATAGAATACTTTAATACTGTTTCCATGGAGTTTCTTGTCCTTCTTCTCCATGATGACCTAGATTTGGAACGGACAACTAGATTTCTGATTGATAACTGACAAGTCTAAATTCTAATAAATGTCTAGCTTGTCTTTCTGTGCTTTATTTCATAAAATCCTTTCCCTACATACCATATTCATAGTTACTTTTACGAATATTAAATGACTAGTAGCCATTCTGATATTTAAAGCTTTATATTTGGGTAATATATATATACTTATAGATAGATTATATTCCATCTTCTAACACATGCATGAAAGACCTAATTAAATTAGTTAAGTTGGGACTGGTAATATTGCCTCTTCTCACATTTAAGATATTGACTCACATTACCATAATGTTTCCACAGCTGGGACACAGGCTTTCTCTCTGTGAGGAGTGGGCCGTAATCCACATCGCAAGCCCAGTGCAGGTTGGCAGATGTCACACGTCTTCAAATTTTTCTTTGTAGGCCGGTTTCCTCACGATGATCTCGACCTTGTCTAGTTTAAAAAAGGTTTTTTATCACATCTATTCAAAAAGAGCTAGTGTATTCTTAGTAAACTGGGACTAAAATAGCTCTTTAATCCCTAGGGAAACTGATTTGAATTTGGAATGTGGATATTGTTAGTAAAAGTTCCAATCACCACAAAGATCAATCACGAACATTGTATGAACAAGTAACAGGCTGTATGATAAAGTAAAAAGCATGCGAGCCAAATTCAAAAAGCCATACTTGTTCAAATATAAACATTAGCCTCTAATTACATCAAAAAAAGTCTAAGCAACACACATGATTTACATAAACATGTTTTATTACTTACTTTATTTTTTTCTTAACAAAGTAGAGGAGTACAACTGCTCGACAGGACCAATACATACAACTGACTGCAAGACGGCAGCCGATGTTAACCGCCCGGGAGATAGGTTTAAAGCAAAGACTATGCTCTATGGTTTAAAGCTACAATTCTCAAGCGGTGTTGTTGTTAGCCACCAAACCATGAGAAATAGGCTGCATAAATACGGCCTACGAGCACGATGCTTAAGGTGCCCACCTATATTCCATTTGAATCGCGCCCGTCAAAACGAATGGTGTAGAGAACACTTGACATGGACCCAGGAGCAATGGGATAAAATTTTATTTTGCAATGAGTCCCGGTTTGGATTTAGGCCTAATACGAGAAGGTTAAGAGTGAATCATCGACCCGGAAATGCTGAACGGCTGAGATGCGTCCAGGAACTGCCCCCGTACAGTGGCTCCACAGTGATGGTATGGGCGGGTATTATGAAGAACAGACGGACTGAACTTATTTTTGTAGATGGCAATTTGAACGCTGAAAGTTACGTTGAAGATGTCCTCGGGCCTTATGTTTACCCATTTGCACAAAGTCTTGGCTCAGATTTCACGCTGATGCATGACAAATTGACAATGCGCGTTCGCACACTGCTTGGAAACCCAGAGAGTACTTGGAAATGGAAAACATCCGGATATTGCCGTGGTCTGCACAATTGCCAATCAATCAATCCCATCGAGCACGCATGAGACATGCTCCAGAGACGTGTTCTAGAGAACCTGGACGGAGTGTTGACAACCCAACAACTTAAAGACTTGTTAAAATTCCATTGGAAGCGATTGTCGCAGGATCAGATAAACAATCTTATAAATTCAATGAAAAATCGTTGCCGACAAGTTTTATACAACAGAAACAGAGGCGGTCACACTTTGTACTAAATTACCAAATATTTAAAAAAATTTCGTTATTTAATTTTGTAAAACATGGAAAGTTTAATTTCTTTTTAAATTTATTTTATAAAAGTACCTACTACGTATGCTACGCTACAGTACACATATGGTTAATTATTGTGATTAACCATATGTGTACTCAAACAAATTACATACATAAATAAAATCTGCCCCTATACAAAAACTGAAAAGACTTATGTCTCTACACATAGACAATGCATATATGGCGTGCCGCAGGGCAGTGTTCTTGCTCCATTATTATTCATTATATATATTAATGACATGCCTAAAACTATTAATAATCCAATGATTTTATTTGCTGACGACAGCACAATACTAATCCAAAGTAAAGATGATGTGTCATTCGAAAAAGAAATAAACGACAACTTAAATGATATAATAATTTGGCTAACTAAAAACAACCTAAAAATAAATCTTGAAAAAACAAAATACGTTTCATTTGAACAACAAACACACAATAAAAAACCGGATATACGTTACGGTAACAAAATTATCAGTGAAGCAGAACACACTAAATTCTTAGGTATTTGGATAAATAAAAATATGAGCTGGAAAACACATGTCGAAAACACATGCAAAAAGCTTAGCTAGTATTCTTATGCACTCCATAACCTAAGAAAAGTGTCAAATCGTGCAACCTTATTAATGGCGTATCACGGGTATGTTGCTTCTACTTTACGATACGGACTTATATTTTGGGGCAACTCGCCAGACAGAGAAATGGCGTTCAAAGCCCAGAAACAATGCATAAGGGCAATGTGTGGCATACAAAGTACAGAAAGCTGTAAGCCACATTTTCAACAATGAAGTTACTAACATTTCCGTGTCTTTATATATATGAAATGGCGATCTTTGTCAAAGCGAATCTACATCTTTATACTCACCTACGCAGCGCACGACACAAAAATAAAATATGCGTAAGACGTCATAAAAAAGCAGTATTTAATAAAAACATTTTGGGCATGGCACCAAAAGTATACAATAAGTTGCCAAAAAGTATCACAGACCTACACAAAATGAACCAATTCAAAGTATGCTTGCACGAATTCTTAATAACAAAATGTTACTATTCAATTAATGATTATTTAAATGAAAGATGAGTCGATTTTATCTGAAATGGCACCACAAATTAAACTTTTATTGAAATTTTGATCTGACATGTATAACAATATGACATTTTTTAATTTGACAATCTATTGCTTAATGTACCTAACTCAATTTAAAATTTATTTTGTACCTACCTAATATATTAATTTGCACACCTCAGTAGGTTATAATACAATGTACTTTTTATATTTGTAACACCTTTTTAACATGTATTATGCAAATAAATGCTTTGATTTGATTTGATTAAATGAACAATTGAATCAAGGATTTTGTTGCTTTAGTCACTAACTGGCTTCTGCCCAAATGTATGCTTATGATCTTTATCTTTTTTTTAGTTTTCGGGCCAATTATTGAGTTCATAGATAATAGAAATCAGATTTTTCAAATAAACTGTATCCCCGCTTGTCACCCCCAGAGGGGTGGAATTTTGAAAAAATCGTTTGGGATGTGTTCATAACGACTCAAAGACCCATACTAGTAAAATCCACCCCTTAAACTTTATTATCCTTTTCCACCTTGGTAGGAGTCGATTTTTGAAAAACCCTAAAACATACTTTTTTTATTTTTTGTTTTATTAAGTACCGAGTTTCGAGCTAATCCGACAGCGGGTTACATATTTTTCTAACCTATCAACTTTGTCACCCCTATATCGATGTGAGGGTTTTTTTTTAACTAAAGTGACAATCTTTATTATGTACTTAGCCAAATATTACCATGTTTCAAGTTAATTAACCAAATGAATAAGATTTTTCATATAAATTGTACCCCTCTTTTTATCCCCATAGGGGTGGAATTTTGAAAAATCGTCTGGGATGTTTCTATAACGTAACTTAAAGATTATTTATACCAATTTTCCAGTTAATCAAGCCACGTAATAAAGTCCTCCCTGTGAAGTTAACCACCCCTTTTTACCCCGTCAGGGGTAGATTTTCGAAGCACCCTGATACAAGTTATTCTTTATTTTTGGTCTTATGTATAAATACTGAGTTTCGAGTTAATCGGACCGCGGGTTAAAATTCTTCCATACAAATTTTGACACCCCCAATCCCCCTTTAGGGGGTAGTTTAGAAAAATAAAAAATGCCCAACTTCAAGATTTACTTGGATAAGTATTCGTGCCAAGTTTCGAGTTTATAAACCAAATGAATAAGATTTTTTCTTATTATCTGTATCCCCGCTTTTAGTAAATTTCCTTTTGAAGTCGATTTAATTTTATTAAATTACTTTTGTATTTATATACTACATCCGTGACTACATCCCAAGAAGTTTACAAAATAACCAATACAGGAATGGGAAACCATCCTATTTCGCTTGATGCTAGGGCTAACTAAGACAACAACACACATAGTTAAAATAAAAATGTCAGTGGTACAGTGCAACAATATAACAATTCTCATTCTCACATGACATTGTAAGCCAGTGAAGTGCAATATGCATTACGTGCAGGGACACAATTGTTTGCAAGTACTCGTTTGTCTATTAACGGATCAAGTGCTTTTGATAGGCTGTGCGTGCAACGAGGGATTTTATAATAAAAGCATATTACACTAGATTATGTCAATCATGTTGTTGTTCTGGGATATGAATAGATACGTCGCCGTCGAGCTGCAAGTGACTTTTCCGGTAACATACTTTTGATATAGGTACTAGTACTTACGGTTAGCTATCGTTGGTAATTACTACTGGGATATTGTGATACAGTCACGCTACGACAATGTAGCCTATTCATAGGCTGTAAGGCCCATCGCCCACGGCGACTTTTTGTAGCGATGCTGTCGCGCGCTTCGTAAACGCGCAACAGTATCGCTACTAACGCGTGTTAGTCGCATTTGCAACGCGCTACTGACGCGCTACAGCATCGCGACTGTATCGATGCAAACGCGCGACCGTGTCGGGTGGAGAACCGAGCATCAGTGCAACACAGACAGGTCGAGAGTGCTGTTGTCCGTCACATGCGCAAAATGGAGTCGTTCGACACTGAAACATTTATTATGGCAATTAAAAACCGTCCTACGTCCAACGGAGTCCATCTTGCAACTGTAGCGATCGCAAATATTTTTGTGCCGTTACTGAATCGCGTTTGCATCGCGACAAAAGCGCGACAGCATCGCGTTTGCATCGTGATTGAATCTGGGCCCGTGGGCGAGGGCACACAGCTAGCGACCGCTTCGCGACTGTATCGATGCGGACGCGCGACAGCATCGCTACTAAAAGTCGCCGTGGGCGAGGGGCCTAACTATAGTATGGCAGTCATCGGTAAATTGGATAACAAACAATATAGAAATGTAAAAAAGGTAATAATAAATTTCACTGGTAGTGAAGCGTTGTCTTTCTGATATCCGCATTTACTTCGCAGTTTTTACACCGTCATTGTCTGTTTAATTGATTCCAATATTGTTGCTACCTTTACATGCCCTAACAACATGCTGATATGAAAGGTCCGACGTTTCTAAATTAGCTAAAGATGTAAACAACAATGGCCGCTCGAAATTGAATAAAATCGATATACAAGAACATTTATTTTAAGTAGGTAATGTTTGTTTTTGTCTGGTTAGCTCGGGGATTTAGACGAAATGAAGCATTACTTAAAATAAATGTTCTTGTAAATCGATTTTATTCCATTTCAGCGGCCATTGTTGTTTATTTCTTTGGCAAATTTAGAAACGCTGGACCTTAAACCTATTCATATCTTTGAATTATTGGTGCAGTGGAATGTGTTTCCGCTTACGTTTTATTATATAAGGTCCGGCCGCGCTAAATTTGCCAAAGATGTAAACATATTTTATGTAATGTTTGTAGATTTTATTCCATTTTGAGCGGCCTGTGTTGTTTACATCTTTGGCAAATTCAGCGCGACCGGATCTTAGCTACGTTACTACTTATTACTGGTAAAAGATTACTGGTAAAGATTACCAGTTAGATTTCAGGAAACATGCAATGTACCTTGTTACTGTAGTTAGTGTACCACTCCCTCGTGGTGTAAATTGATGCAAAAGGACAATACAATAAATGAAAGGTTGATTCAGATATGCAGAGGTAAAAGTAAGGCAGAAACAAAATATTTTGAACTCTACAGACATCTGATGTTATAGTTCAATACTTCAATATTAACATAATGGATCAATTAAACAGTACCAATTTCATTACATCTTCTCATCTTCCCAGCCTTTACCAATCTAATCAAACAGCTTAGGTTCCACAACTCAATATCTCTAAAATATTAAATGGGTCAGACTCAGGCTTTTGTACCTATATTATGTATCGGGAACGACCATCTTAAGATCCATTTTTAAGAACTGGGTACGACAGTTTCACGTGACCTCCAAGGCACAGAGGGAGACTCTCGAGCAATTTACGAGGATGTTAGTCAGCCACAAGACCCTTAAAAACAAAATAAATACGTAGGCAGGTACAAAATAAGTACAAAGATAACAAACAAGTTTAGCTCACGAGGAAAACCTCCTATTTGTGTCAAAGACGAACGCAGTGAACTTGGATCATGGTTTAAAAACAAGATTAGGATTAAATTATCCTTTTTATGTTTTGATACATTTTCATCACCACTGCTCTCAAAACGGTAAAGGTAAACATCGCGAGGAAACCGGCATGTCCTAGACCCAAACATTAGAAGACACGTAACATCTATCAACCCACACTTGGCCCGCGTGGTGGATTATGCTCCAATCCCTCCCGTAGAGAGGAGACCTATATCCCAGCAGTGGGAACATTAATGGCTGATTATGTTTATGCTATAACAGCATGTTTGCATTCTGTATGCTATATCTGATGTATTAGCTACATTAATAAGAGAGACAAACGGTAAACACTACACAGAATACCAATTTGCGTAAGTACTACGTACCACGTTATACATACATAGCTGTACTGTATATACGTACGATAATACACTCACTAGTTAGATTGTTATATTTACGTTCGCCAGTCGACCTTGCCAGTAGGTACTGCACAAAGTCTTGGCTCAGATTTCACGCTGATGCATGACAAATTGACAATGCGCGTTCGCACACTGCTTGGAAACCCAGAGAGTACTTGGAAATGGAAAACATCCGGATATTGCCGTGGTCTGCACAATTGCCAATCAATCAATCCCATCGAGCACGCATGAGACATGCTCCAGAGACGTGTTCTAGAGAACCTGGACGGAGTGTTGACAACCCAACAACTTAAAGACTTGTTAAAATTCCATTGGAAGCGATTGTCGCAGGATCAGATAAACAATCTTATAAATTCAATGAAAAATCGTTGCCGACAAGTTTTATACAACAGAAACAGAGGCGGTCACACTTTGTACTAAATTACCAAATATTTAAAAAAATTTCGTTATTTAATTTTGTAAAACATGGAAAGTTTAATTTCTTTTTAAATTTATTTTATAAAAGTACCTACTACGTATGCTACGCTACAGTACACATATGGTTAATTATTGTGATTAACCATATGTGTACTCAAACAAATTACATACATAAATAAAATCTGCCCCTATACAAAAACTGAAAAGACTTATGTCTCTACACATAGACAATGCATATATGGCGTGCCGCAGGGCAGTGTTCTTGCTCCATTATTATTCATTATATATATTAATGACATGCCTAAAACTATTAATAATCCAATGATTTTATTTGCTGACGACAGCACAATACTAATCCAAAGTAAAGATGATGTGTCATTCGAAAAAGAAATAAACGACAACTTAAATGATATAATAATTTGGCTAACTAAAAACAACCTAAAAATAAATCTTGAAAAAACAAAATACGTTTCATTTGAACAACAAACACACAATAAAAAACCGGATATACGTTACGGTAACAAAATTATCAGTGAAGCAGAACACACTAAATTCTTAGGTATTTGGATAAATAAAAATATGAGCTGGAAAACACATGTCGAAAACACATGCAAAAAGCTTAGCTAGTATTCTTATGCACTCCATAACCTAAGAAAAGTGTCAAATCGTGCAACCTTATTAATGGCGTATCACGGGTATGTTGCTTCTACTTTACGATACGGACTTATATTTTGGGGCAACTCGCCAGACAGAGAAATGGCGTTCAAAGCCCAGAAACAATGCATAAGGGCAATGTGTGGCATACAAAGTACAGAAAGCTGTAAGCCACATTTTCAACAATGAAGTTACTAACATTTCCGTGTCTTTATATATATGAAATGGCGATCTTTGTCAAAGCGAATCTACATCTTTATACTCACCTACGCAGCGCACGACACAAAAATAAAATATGCGTAAGACGTCATAAAAAAGCAGTATTTAATAAAAACATTTTGGGCATGGCACCAAAAGTATACAATAAGTTGCCAAAAAGTATCACAGACCTACACAAAATGAACCAATTCAAAGTATGCTTGCACGAATTCTTAATAACAAAATGTTACTATTCAATTAATGATTATTTAAATGAAAGATGAGTCGATTTTATCTGAAATGGCACCACAAATTAAACTTTTATTGAAATTTTGATCTGACATGTATAACAATATGACATTTTTTAATTTGACAATCTATTGCTTAATGTACCTAACTCAATTTAAAATTTATTTTGTACCTACCTAATATATTAATTTGCACACCTCAGTAGGTTATAATACAATGTACTTTTTATATTTGTAACACCTTTTTAACATGTATTATGCAAATAAATGCTTTGATTTGATTTGATTAAATGAACAATTGAATCAAGGATTTTGTTGCTTTAGTCACTAACTGGCTTCTGCCCAAATGTATGCTTATGATCTTTATCTTTTTTTTAGTTTTCGGGCCAATTATTGAGTTCATAGATAATAGAAATCAGATTTTTCAAATAAACTGTATCCCCGCTTGTCACCCCCAGAGGGGTGGAATTTTGAAAAAATCGTTTGGGATGTGTTCATAACGACTCAAAGACCCATACTAGTAAAATCCACCCCTTAAACTTTATTATCCTTTTCCACCTTGGTAGGAGTCGATTTTTGAAAAACCCTAAAACATACTTTTTTTATTTTTTGTTTTATTAAGTACCGAGTTTCGAGCTAATCCGACAGCGGGTTACATATTTTTCTAACCTATCAACTTTGTCACCCCTATATCGATGTGAGGGTTTTTTTTTAACTAAAGTGACAATCTTTATTATGTACTTAGCCAAATATTACCATGTTTCAAGTTAATTAACCAAATGAATAAGATTTTTCATATAAATTGTACCCCTCTTTTTATCCCCATAGGGGTGGAATTTTGAAAAATCGTCTGGGATGTTTCTATAACGTAACTTAAAGATTATTTATACCAATTTTCCAGTTAATCAAGCCACGTAATAAAGTCCTCCCTGTGAAGTTAACCACCCCTTTTTACCCCGTCAAAGGTAGAACTATCAATAAAGGTAGAACTTTCATAAATAAATGCACATTGTGCTCATCAAGATCATTCGTGCAGAAATCGGCAAGCAAACCTTTTTTGGCATGCAAGAATTTTAACTGCTGCCGTTCGTAATTAAAACGAAGACGATTAGTTTATTTAGTATCTCCAACAAAAAATTTACTTACACAAAACCTGACACATATAAAAGTAACAATAAAATTTTGTTAACAAAGTTAAAATATCAATTATGATGAGCAATGTGTGTCCTTTTGTTTTTGTATTTATTTGTATAGTTAATTAGTTAGTCATTTAATTTAGTACCTAGTGTAAATACATAGTTAGTTGTGTTAAATATTGTAAAAATAATAAATATACTCGTACCTGCAGTGCCACGTTGTATGTCTTTTCCTGTTGATAACGATGCGGACAAATTATTTGATGCCCTATGATTCTTTCCTTTGTATAATGACTTGTATTTTTAGACTGTTATCTTTTAAATTACTTATGTGAATATTTTTAGATAGTAAATAGTTTTTTGAGATACCTGGTACATTGAAATTATAGTGCAGCACCCGTCATCTACTTTCTAAAAAGTTTAACGATAAGCTTAATTAACACATACTAAGATAATACATATTTGATTAAGGCCATCAAGAGACGGGATGAGGGTACCATTTCTTATCTTAGAATATGTTAATGATGATGATGCCATCGAGCCGTGCCGAGTGCCCACACCGCTTTCAAATTACTCTCTAAATTGGGTTGGGAGCTTAAGTACCCATCAGTGGCTGTTCCCGTCTGATGTGATCGACATCTTATTAATGTAATAATAATAGGTATGTAGTAAGTACTATCTACATGTTATAGAATTTTCGAGACGAACGCGATGTGTATTTTTTTTTAACAAACTGAAATGCATTTTGGATTATGATTTTTTATGAGTACTTACGTTATCTGGCTAACCCATCTGGCTTGTTTTTATTCCTTATTGATAGTACTACACCTACCTGTTACACAGGTTTTTCCCAAAAACCTATATCAGGCACCAGTCTCACACAAAGGTTGAATACAGCTGAGCTGAAGCATTTTTTGTACACATTAATTTTAAGTCAGCTCTGTGAAGAAAGAATAAATGATAATTATAACCTAATTACTTTAAAATAACTGGTTATCAGATGCCCCGTACTTCAAATTAGCGTTTATATATTCACTAGCTGCGCCATGCGCGGTCCGGTCGTGGGGGTCATGACCCCCCCCCCCAAAATCATTCAACCTGTCGAGAGTCTGAATGATTTACTTGCCTTACTAACTTAAAACTGTACTTGAGCCACGAAAACCCCGATTGGCATATTCAAAGAACATCGGCAGACATGAGGACTGCCGACTGAAGTAAAAACTTAAAATTATGAAATGACTGGGTTTTTTAATGTGCCCAGGATTCATCCTAGATTCTATATTTTTATAACAGGCTTTTTTAAAGGGAAATATTTTTTTCGCTCTTTGAAGGAGCGAGCGAAGCAAACTCGGGATATTGGGCAACCCCTCGTACAGTAAGGTTGAAAGGCTTAGGTAAGGCCAGATTCCAAAACCTAAATTGCTGTAAAACGAGTTTAAGCTTTTCGTCATAATTCGATAAAGTAAGTTCTCTTTTTGTATGATGGGTAAAAGAAAATAGAGACTATTCATGGTGGGGTGCTAAAATTTTCAGGCTCGCTACGCTCGCTCTTGCAATTTACATTGGTTCTTGAGCTTTTCTTCAAAAGTCGACAAAGCAAGTAATTCCTAGTCTTTTTGGAATGATCGAAAGAGAATCAAACCTACCCGAGAGTGTGCAAAATTTTCGAGCACGCTTCGCTCGCTTTTGCATTTTAGATTCTGATAGCTGCTTGTGCTTGCCTGCATAAGTCGAAAGTGTAACTCCTATTTCTTATAAAACAAAAACTAATCCAACAGAGGCGGGTTGTTAAAATTTTCGAGCTCGCTTCGCTCGCTCTCCCCACCCTACACAATCTACCGTTCTAATACATACGACGAATTTGGCAGCATTTAAGTAACACCCCCCTATATTAAAGCTACGTCCCTGAATAGCATAAGTAATGTGGAGCTGGAGATGTACATGAACCTTAACATATCATCACGCCTTTAATCCCCAAAGGGTTGGGCAGGTGTGTACCTTCATATAGTACCTACACCCACATTTCGCCAGTTATTAAGTGAAATGTCATAGAGAGCGAACCTACTGCCGCCAACCGGGTACAAATCCAGACTCCAGGCTGCTTCTGAAAAATTTCTGATGGAAAAACCTTTTATCACTTTTCCGACCTAGGAATCGAACCCAGCTAGGACCTCATGCTCAGCAGTAACGCTTGCGACCACTAGACCAACGAGGAGATGTACTTCCCTTAAAATATTCCTCGGCACCCATGATGACCCCCCCCAAAATCTTGGGCTGCGACCGCGCCTGAGCTGCGCCCGTGGTTTCACCCACATAAGTTTCGTTTCCGTGGGAATATCGGGATAAAAAGTAGCTTATATGTTAATCTAAGGTGTCAACTACCTCCATACAAAGTTTTATCCAAATTGGTCCAGCCTTTTGAGCGTGAAGAGGTAACAAACATATAAACGCACACACCCTCACACTCACAAACTTTCGCCTTTAACTTTTGATGTGATTTGGGTATTGTGACTGTTACTGGCGGCCTTATTGTAGTTAACCACAAATAAATAAAATAAAAAGATGCATGATGATGGTCGTGGCAAAAATGTTGTTGTGAAAACAGCTGACTATTGGTATGATTGTCAGAATCTAATCGTTTCCCTCTACTTTTTGCGTCACCCGGAATCGGAATCGTCACTAAATCCAATATCCTTATTTTTTCTGGTTATTCAGGAACTAATTCGTACAGCTCATTGTTATAAAAGATATGCGGCAGTCAGCTCTAAAGGAAATATTATGTTAAAAAAGCGGCCAAGAGCGAGTTGGACTCGCACACAAAGGGTTCCGTACCACAAGGCAAAAAACGCCGAAAAAAACTCGTTTCTTGTATGGAGACTCCGTTTAATTTTTAACTTTTTTTTTTATAGCGGCAATAGAAATACACACGCTGTGATAATTTCAACTGTCTGCCTATTACGGTTCATGAGATACAGCCCGCTGACAGACAGACGGACGAACGGGTAATAGCTTTACCTACTCCTTGACTGTACTAATGATGAAATTTGACAGCAGGTCCAGTCGACCAATTCAAAATTTGACTTGGTCGACTGGACCCGCGGTTCCAGTTCGAGTGGGTCCAGTTGATCAAAGACTCTTGGCACCATTTGGGTATGAAAAAAGTAAAAGAACAAAACTGAACAACGGAAGATAAAGTTTCGAAGTGTGCTAAGAGTCGATCAGCAATTCAGATTATAGCCTTACAGATAGCAGCAGCAGACGACGTGTCGCTACGACACTACTTGGTTTGTATGTATTTCTATGAAATACCTTCCGCAGCTAGCGACACGTCGCCCGACTACACTTCGCACGACCGCAGATGTCGTGTCGTCCGACCGCAGATCAGTAGTGCCACCGACGCTGGAGCAGTTGGGTTCGAAATCATGACTGCAGCGACATGACGCTGCGACGACGTGTCGCTACGACATATCGCAACGTTCGTCTGCTACTGCTGTCTGCGGTCGGCTACGAACTCGTACCTTTATTTGAACTTAGTAGTTTAGTTAATAGTTGTATAAACATTGCACAGACTAACGCAGTGTGCACGAATCAGAAGGTCGTCGACCTATGACTGTCACTTTATTCTCGACTATCGTATCAACGCGAAGTTGACTGACACATCGTAGGTACGTTGCTACCTTGATTGATACACATCTAATGTTTATACATAAACATAACATCACGCCTGTAATCCTCGCGCGGTTAGGCAGAGACGGAGAGACGGTTTTCTGTAAATGCCCGTGACATCACAGCGGGCCCTATCAGAATACCAGCGCTGCGACATTTATTTTTTAATGTGCGCAGCATCATGCTGACATGCGGCAGGCCTTTTGGCCTCGTATAGGACTTTCTGTTTCATTTTTCTTTTTGTTACTTTTATTTTAGGTACCTATACCTATATAATTTTTTTGAAGTGTAAACTTCTTTAGCGGCGTTGCATACTTTTAGTAATGGGTAAAAAATGTTATGGATGGATGGATGGATGGATGGTGATGGAAGTGGAAGTGGAAGTGGAAGGTGAAGTGGAAGTCGAAGTCGAAGTCAAAGTCGAAGTGGAAGTCGAAGTGGAAGTCGAAGTGGAAGTCGAAGTCGAAGTGGAAGTCGATGTGGAAGTCGAAGTGGAAGTCGAAGTGAAAGTCGAAGTGGAAGTCGAAGTGGAAGTCGAAGTCGAAGTGGAAGTCGAAGTTGAAGTCGAAGTGTAAGTCGAAGTGGAAGTCGAAGTCGAAGTGGAAGTGGAAGTGGATGGATGGATGGATGGACAGCTGATGGCTCGACCGTCTGTGTAGTAGCCACACTGCTGTGTATTCGTAAAATTCGTGTATATAAAGTGTTTAAAATATGGAAATTCAACAAAGTGCATCTATTAATGAAAAAAGTGACGCAGAAATAGTGAAAAAAAAATGAGTTATATTAATTAAATTAATAATTGATTTATTTCAACGTTAATATTCAAGTTTTCACTTCTGCCGGCACTCCCGGAGTGCAACCCGTCTTTTTTACTGTGTTTAATTTAGTTTGTGATCTTCCTGCACGAGTCGCAATAAATACTTTTTCTTTCTTTCTTTCTTTTTAGAGGTGTACCTATAGTAGGTACAGACGCCAGCACATCAAGTAACACAGCAGCAACCCGAAACTGTCCCCCAATCAATCAAACTTTATGCTTTAGCGATACAGTTGAAAATCTATTAAAGAGTAACAGATTGTAGTAGCTTGTCTGTACTCAAGAGACTGGCGGCATTACCACATTGTATGGCTATCATCGATATATATGTACTACGCACATGGCAATAATATGCTTAGCCTCTGACCAAGGTAAACGCCAACCCTTGAGTCAAAGGAAGTATCAGTTTCGAAATTTCCTTAAAAAGACCATGAACACTCGGACCCCACGGCCCTAGGGTTTCAACCCCAAACGGCTCGAAAATATAATTTCCGATAAGGTTATTATATTTTCGCCGCTTGAGGTTTTCCGCGCCAGCACAGCATGCCGAACCAAGAATATGGCGCAAGAGTATCGACACATTCGACACACGTTGCGTCCCACACTAAAAGCATACCCACATTCCATGGAAATAAATACATACCGTCCGGTCTCTTGCCATGCATCGTCGCGTGCCAAGAGATAATGGGTTCTAAATGTTCTAATACAGCTGGAACGCCGACGACGGAGACAAGAGCTCGTCGGATGATGTCACAAAATAATTAGGTACCAGCGGCGATATCAAATTAATAACAACAATAAGGAATTACGTAAATATTGAGTAATCTAGGTATAATAATTGCAATAAGGTCGTTCTCTAGTTACTAAAGGCAACAATTAACAGTGTAGGTATCAGATTATATACAAAATATAAACAACGATGATGAAACATAATCTACATAACACATATACCTACACTAAAGGTTTTTTTCCGTACAATAAAACATGATAGGTTTGCCGACAGTTTCTGGGACTTTTATAAAAAAAAAACCCGGTCAACTGCGAGTCGGACTCGCTCACTGAGGCAGGGTTCCGTAAAAAGTAGCTATGTAACTACAAAACGGTTTTCGGTTTCCCACAGGGGGCACGTACGTGGGGATTTGTGGAATAAGTATTTTTCTCGATTCCAGGTTTCCCCCCTAAGGGGGATTATCAGGGGGGAATTCTAGACTTTTTTTTATAGATTCCACTTATCCCCCACAGGGGTACTTTCAGGGGGGAATTGTGGAATAAGCCTAAATTCTATGTCTCTACTCTCTCCAGTGGATTTTCCAAAAAAAAAATCCTTCATACAAACCTTGTAATGACAATTACGAACACATCAAAAAGAAAAACAGCCAAATCGGACGAGCCGTTCTTTATTTATATCTAGATTTCTCGCTACCAAACAACCTTGAAATATCTGCCGGTGACATAATTGACACCCATTTAATGTACGTGATTTTTTACCTGTAACGCTGTTTGGCCAGCTGTTATACAGACGCCAGCACATCAAGCTACCCGAAACTGTCAAATTTTCCCGATCAACCTTGAACCTTAGTGTTTAGCGATAAAGTCGAAAATCTATTGAAGAATTTTGACAGATTGTAGTAGCTTGATGTCAGCTGGCGTCTGTACCTACTATTTATTCTATGCCAGCTGTCTCTTAGAAAAACCAATTTCATAACAAACCAGTTTCGAGCAGAGGGTAAATAAATAGGTATCGTGTTTTTGTACTTTTATTTCTTCAAGGAAGAGTGCTAGTGTAGAGTTAAAGGTATAGTAAAAAACATACCTATTAACGAAGAAACAAACCACAAGCCTACCTACTTTATGAGGTCAGCTCTTTCATTGCTGTCTATATCCTATAGAATTTTCTAAAGTCTGTGTATACTGTATACAGTTTTACCCACGCAACGATTGTTATAGTTTATCAATAAACTTCTGACAATTACGTCTTTAATTTGTCTTAGATATCCTTTGCTCCCGGGATCACGTGGTACAAGCTTGGCGATAAGATGCCACCCTGGGGTACGCCGATATGCATCGTAGTAATTTATTCGAAGGACCGGCCTTAAGTTAAACTTATCAGAGCCCTGATTCACAACCATACGACAGGCTATCGTATCGAAAACCTGACATTTCAATAACCTGATTTGACTTCCCCTCAACAGCAAATAGCTGTTGGAAGAATAGCGGGCGTCTATTTGATTTAAACTGACAAAATTTTCGGGTTTTGGACTTGTGAACAGCGTTCAGAAGACTCTTACGATAACAATGATTAATGTTCGATACGATACGGAAGCGTATCGAGTGTTTGTGAATAGCTATGCAGGATTACAGACTGTGAATTTGAGACTCTTCAATTTGCACAGAGAAGATTTACTGCACATTCATCATTTTTTTAAAATCATCGTTCTCCTGCCATTACTTCAATGTATTCCATAATTCCATACTCCTTGTGGCTAAGTAATAACAGCCGCACGGGTCGATCGATCAGGTTAAACTACGCTTGTTGCCGTGGTTAGTGCGTGGATGGGTGACGATCTTCACATACCAAAATACTGGTATTCAGCTGCATCCGGTTGGACTGGAAGCCGACCGCAACATAGTTGGGAAAGGGCTAGGCAGATGATGATGACTTCTCTATTCCCTATTACTTACTTACTCAACTTTCACACAGTCTATCCATCGTTTCATCATACATTCATACTCAAAACTGTCCTCACGACATTTTCCTCATTCCTCCGCATTGCATGCCATACCAGGACAAAGTGGCCAGTGCCACTTTCAGACTCCCTCTTGTATACGTATTCATTTCTTATTTTATCCATTCGCGTAACGCCATATATCCCTCTTAGCATTCTTATCCCAGCTGCATTTACTGCAAGTCAGATGTAAACGGAATTGATTAGCACAACGTGCTTAACAATGTCATAGGCCTTAGTAAGTAGATTTGCTCACATATTCTGTTGCACAAACTTGTCTTTTTGCCAACTATTAAATGGCTTTCTAAGGAACTAAAAAAAAGATTCCACAAGTTACTGAAATAGTATTCTTATACTGATTTAGAATATTATGAATATCAACACGACTTGTGGAATCACACTTCACACTAATATTATTTGTGAGGGTGTGTGTGTGTGTGTGTCTTTATATGTTTGTTACTTCTTCACGCTTAAACGGCTAGACCAATTTTAATAAAATTTTGTATGGGGGTAACCGGGTAACTGTCATCCTGGATGTTAATCCAGGATGTCAGTTACCCCCATACAAAATTTTAATTTTTTTTTTAATTTTTGGGAATATCGGAATAAAAAGTAGCCTATATGTTAATATAGGCTACTTTTTATTCCGATATTCCCACGGGATTGACATTTACGCGGGTGAAACCGCGGGGCGCACCTAGTACTTTAATATGTGTGAAATAAAAACCGCAAGGGCAAAGTCGAATAAACAGCTTGGTAATAAAACGGTAGGAGCAAAACATAGTTTGTTTAACGAGTATAAACAACAACAATATCCTGTTGAATTAAACACAATTAAAAAGAGCATTCATTAGTGGCGTGACCACCAGACCGCTAGGCGACAATAGGACTTAGTGTTCGAACTAAGTAGATAACCGGGGAAGCGTCATCGAATTCACTTTAAGAGCGGTTTCACACTGCATCCGATCCGAATCCAAATTAAAGATCCAACTTCAATCCGAATTGGGAATGTTCTAAATTCTGACCTTTCCTGTTGTTTTTTGGAACTGCGGTAGGAGCTGACTGTTAGAATATACCTGCTGCATGCAACTTTCTCTCTCTCTCTATCTCTTTCTATTATACAGGGTGTCCCTGGAAGTATGGATCAAATCGAATAGGGGCGTGGGCAAGGTCATTTCCAAACTTTATAACCCTGAGAATGTCAGTGAATTTTTTTACGGTTCAAAAGTTATGACCGATTTCAATTTTTTTTTCAATCACTTCGCTTTGTGTTCAAAGAAAATAATCATAAAAAAATACTATCAGGGCTATCTAAAAAAATAAATTGATAGCCCTGATAGTTTTCACGAATTCGATCTTTCTTCTCTTTTTTTTAGTATTTTTTTGGTATTTTTTTTTTTTGCTAAAACGTTTGGAAATGACCTTGCCCACGTCCCTATTCGATTTGATCCATACTTTCAGGGACACCCGTATACGAGTGAGTGTCTTCGAGCGAGTATCGCGTTCGTTCCTGACGGGGATCCCCCGACCGCACACGTTTTTTTTTTTAATCATAAGGTCTAGCGGCAGTTGTGTATTGCAATTATGTATTTGAAATATTTTTGATTGTAGCATAATACATCGAAAATACCTACATAAAAGTATTACTATCCGTAGTCATAAATAAATGACCCAATTTCGACGTATATCGAAATGCCTTATCGGAAGGTCAAATGGGCCCTATATATAATAATGTAGGTCGTTGTTTTATCTTACAGTAATGTTTACCACCTTTTGCCAAATAGTACAACTGGTTATATGAATTTATTAACAGGCCTGGAATTAGTGACCCGGCCCTAGGTGCCTAATTGCACTTGACATTTTAGGCCCCATCCCGAAGCCATTTTGGTTTAGCAAATTAAATCTACTAGTACAGAAACTATGATAATAATATGTCTTCGAAGACATGGGACATCTACCAACCCGCACTGGGCCCGCGTAGTGGATTACAGCCCACTCCCTCTTTCTCTTTATCCTAGCTGTTGCCCGCGACTTAGTCTGCGTGTATTTTGTACATCACAATTCTTTCGTAAAAATATCCAGGAACAAAAGTAGCGTACTTATGTCCTTCTCCAGGTTCCAGCCAACCTATCGGTCAAACGATCAGTTTTAGTGGTTTAGGCATTATTATGGATATTAGTTTATGGTACCTAGATTAAAATCCTTTTTTTGGTACAGTCAGCAACAAAAGTCTATTAACACTGTCATTTTTACATGTTATTAAATTGACAACAATTTTTTTCAATAAACTGCTTTTTTGCCTAAACCTCTACTCTCTCATGAGAGAGTAGGGAGGCCTTTGCCCTGCAGTGGGACGTCACAGGCTAATAAGATAAGAAACTGCTTTTTAGCTTTTCACATAATAGCAGAGTTTATTTTCTAAAAAAAATTCTTCTGCTGCAACTTTAAATAAATATTTTACTCAAAAACTAAGATTAAAAAAACTAAAGGGTTAATCGCCTTTTTTTGCTGACCGTACAAGCTCGTTCCTCTCTAACCAACCACTGAACGTAAATCGCATAGTCCAAAGGCATTTTGAGTGACGACAACCCAAAATAGCGCCTATACAGTGTGAAGAAGTATTTTGACCCGTAAAGAAATTAATGAAAAAGAATAGTAGCTAATGATAGCTAAGATTATGAACAGAAAAAACTTTCCGGTTCATACAAATAATTTATACGAATGACAAAGAACACTACCTTATCCTGGGTATCAAATATCTAGCTTAGATACAACCTGTAATGTTGGTGTAGGTCATATAAACCAGTTACGTACGGCGAGTAGGTGCCTCTGATCGCATGGTATAGGTAAGGTTACTGGGTGCATCAGAAAACGAAAACCCGTTCTGTTAAAAGCGAATAGCAATATTTACAAAATAAAAAACTAAATGCAATCGGAAGATAACGATCGAGGCTCGAGAAGGGCTCGTGACTAAAGGCCTATTCAAACCTAAGCGGTATTCGCTACCGTCTGCTGTAGAGAAAACCGAGTGGGTATGCGGTAATATCGTTCGAGTGGTTCGTCAACTCGCCCTACATGCCTACGGCCCATTTGGGACGACTTGAAGAAAATCAAAACAAATTTTATTTTGGGCCGTAGGCATGTAGTACGTGTTGACGAATCATTCGTTTCAAAGGTTAAAAGCATTTGTATCTGCAGCATCTTTTTATACAGGGTGGTATATCTTTGTAATATCAATAGCTTATGTTTGAAATTTTTGCAGAATTTATAAGGCCTTATGGTAAATGCTCTTATGCTCCTACAATCCGTTTACCTCTGATCTTCATCACTGTCAAAATGACTGTGATCTCTATTATCTTTACATTATGGTTGCTGTTTGGTTGCTGCCACTGATGAGTCTGTCAAAATGACTGTGATCTTTATTCTTGTTTCAATAAGGCTGCTGATAGAGGTAAGATAACGATGAAAGGACTGTAACTTAATTTTCTGCACTTGACAAGTTCTTGGAGAGATGGCTTCCTCAGCGTCGAATTGCAGTAAAGTCCGAAAGAGTTTAAAAATAATGGATATTACTTCTTCATACAAGTGTAATCTAAGGTTGTTGTGTTATTCATGTGGTATTGTTCATAAAAACAACACTGTTAAACTCATAACTATTAAAATTCTAAACCAATGAAAAACATACATGTCTAAATCAACTTAGATCGTTCTTAGTTTGTTAGAGATTAGATAAGATTAATTTCTTATTGTAACCGCTGCTAATCTAAATTGCGGCGACATGCAGTCTAAATTCAATAAATAAGATCTTGGTCCACGAGATTATTATAGTATCACTACACAATGACACCGTGTCAAGTGTACCCACAACGCTACAGGGTTCTATTGGCGCGTATTGGCAAAAATCGGAATTAACGCCGCCAACTTGTTTTGTCCTATGGAGGATGGAGGTAAGGAGAACCGCTAATATGGGGGAAAGTTGAAAAAGTGTCCAACTATAAGCAGTAAATCACAGTTCAAACACCCTCCAAAATGGCGCTAGCTTAGGCAAAAGGATGGTATGGTAGGACATGCCGGTTGACTCACGATGTTTTCCTTCACCGCTTTGAGAGCAGTGGTGATTAAATAATTTACACGGAGTAAACTGCCTGACTAGGTTCGAACCTACGACCTGCAAATCGTAAGTCTCGCAATTATCACTGGGCCACCACTGCTCTACATTCCATACGCAGGGCAGTGGCCACTGCTCTGCTCTTCGATTGTTCATACCATGTTGACCCCAATATTTTTTTGTCTGTCATCAGACAAAAAAATTATTGGGGTCAACATAGGTACCTACCTAATATTAAATGTTCCACTATCACTTTCATAAAAAATATTACAGAAAATGAATGTCATTTAAAATCGTATGTCATATACGATTTTATTATAACAATGTACTTATAGGTTTTAAAATATTTTGGATTCATACCAAAAACTTTGCCCAGGCATGATATTTTAACAATAAGTAATTTTTGCATTTTTTTGTGATTTATTACAGATATAAATATTGTGTTCTCAGTCTTTCTTAAAAGTTGAAAAACATCATGATGAGTTGTACCGAAAGATGTTATGTTTGTTTGTATATTATCGTGTGCTATTCGTATAAAACATACCTACGTCTATGTATGTATGTTTTATATGAATAGCACTGCTTTTCATATATGACTAATATTCTATAGAAAATAACTCACAATGGACCAATGGACTAGTTAGATAAAACCATCGGCAGCTGTTGTGAACAACGGCATGATAAATAATTATCTTCAACAGTCAAGTTATGCTCTTCAATTGTTATATGTAGGTACACTTTCTCAGTAGTCATTGGCACAGTTTTCGAAGTCAATCCCTCTTTGTTCGCTATTGTACAGTGACTCGAGATAAGATGGAAGGTCGATTAATGTAAGGCCAAATGTCATCACTCTCGGAGGAAAATAACAGTTCATAAGTATCGCTAAAAACACGTCAGAAAAATATATTGTTATATTATATTTTACACGCATACGCGACGTCGGAAACGTTTTTAGGTAATCTTTGTTTAGCATTTCGACGTTAATATTCCATGCTTTATCTTCGGTAAATAACAATGCTCGTGATAGGCTATTTTTATGTAGCGTCCCATGAATATATGCTATTAATCGATAATGTTGTGTCACAAGTTTAGATCCTCTCGAATAAAATTCTATAATTTTACCGAAGAATGTAATATTTTTTAAACTTAAAAAATATTACCGGTTACGAGCCGTAGCCCTGAGAGATTGAATTGAAATAATTGATTTACATAAATATTTACAAAATAGGGCCTTAAACTAGAGGTAGGTAAGAAATAATTAGATTCTACCTGAACTAGGAATAAACCTGTATCTCTAAAATTAATTTTACGGATTATTTATTTATTTATTAAAACTTTATGCACAAGTAAAAACTGTACAAAGGCGGACTTAATGCCTTAGGCATTTTCTACCAGTCTACCTTAGGGTGATGCAGAGACAATACACAGTAGGTGCAATAACAGAAAGAAAATATAAGAAAATATTTATAACTAAGATATAAGAATAGATATAATAATAAATACATATATACATACATATGTTTATAACACACCTATCCCGTGTGATTTTTCACACGTGGTAGGTAAAAACCAAAAGAATCAACATACAATATATTATCGCGCCATTATTCGACGAAGCGTTTGGTTGAGGCGTATTTAGGTAACAGCCACATTTGGTAGTAGGGAAGTACTGTAGAGTCGTGTAGACTCTACGAAGGGTTAACTACAGAGGAGAGCTATTTTATTCAAATGAAACTCCTATCGACTGTCATAGGATAATTATTTAAGGAGTTATTTAATTAAATATATAAAATTAGCCCATCTTATTTATTACACGTCAAACCTACAACTCATCGAATGACACACGCTTAAACGATCGAATGGAACACGCCTTCAAATATTACCGGCCTGTATTTCAAACGATATAGAGAATCTCTACAGTACCTAATAAAGCGCGAGATAATTTACCTACTTTAAGTAAGTACTGCGTCTATATAACACGTACAAAAATACTGTAGTACCTACCCTGGACGACAATCTAATCTGAGCATGCGAGACGAGACTGACATTAATTGTCGTCATTTAATTTTGTTTGCGTCATTTGTCGTAGGTAATTGTTCGGGGGCAGATAAGAAACGCATTTACGCATCATCACGATTACTTAGGGCGTAGGTTCAAATCCTGTTTGTGTTCAATTAGGCGCGAGTCTATAAATTTTTATTTATAAAGCAATCTGCTAGACTGAAGTGGGATGGGCGGGCTATGTATACAGGATGCATCGGGACAGATGAGCCAGAGTCGTCGTGCAGTGGGTGCCAGAAGACGGGCGTCTTCGCCGGGGGAGGCCTAGGAAATGCTGCCGTGACGGGTTAGATGCGTTTACGGGAGATTAGTCGGAGAAGGCAAAGCACAAAGGACAATGGAAAGTTATGGGTGAGACCTTTGCCTAGAAAAGGACAACACATGTTGTTAAAAAGCAGTTCCGATATATCGGGTGACTAATGGACAACGCACGGCTTAGGCCGGCCGCAAACGTCCGGTTTCCTGATTCGTAATTCAGTTTCGGAATTCAGATTCGGAGACCCCGAATGCACGCATTTCATACAAAATGTTCTCTTTAGCGCACACGTGCTTATATTTAGAACATTTTGTATGAAATGCGTGCATTCGGGCTCTCCGAATCTGAATTCCGAATCAGGAAACCGGACGTTTGCGGCCGGCCTTAGACGTAGCACAGCCTAGGGGGTTTACCCGCGGTTAAATCCTGCCAACTCCACCGGATTGGTAGGAGTGCGACATAACCAGCCGTTCTACCTATCGAAAAACTAGGAAGATATAACCGCAATTAAAGTTGGCATGTGCACTGTCACACAAGTTTTCTATTTTAACCCCTAAGCGAGGTGCAACAAGATTTTGAAATGCGAACATATTAGCGCGGAATATCGAGAATTTTATAAATACTAACATACTCGTACACCTTGTATATTTATGGTAGTAGTGTTAAAGTTTTATTATTTAGAATTTGGTTGTATATTGCCAATGGCATGACCGTTGCCCTGATTTCCCCTGCGGTTCGTAAAGCTTCAACCAGAGGTAGAGTGTCTTCTGTCACTCCAATAATCGGTATTACTCTCGACGACTTTGGTTCTGAAACGAAACATAAACTGAAAAGGCACTGTCGACCGTAATATCCTGGCTAAACGACAACCTGTTAACCCTAAACGCACCAAAATTTATAACTTTTTCTGGTTCTTCTGCGTCTCAACCATCGGACTCCCTAAAAATTATTGCCCACACCTGTCGTCACTCTAGTCCCAATTGTGACTGCCTACCTCTCATACGCACAACCGACATAAGGTATCTGGGAGCGCAAATCGACTCCCGTCTTAGCTGGGACAAGCATATAGGAAATATAGTTTCCCGTACAAGAAAACTTCTGTACATTTTCAAAAAATTAAGATCTTCTGCTGACCTAGAGACATTAAAGTTGGTTTATTTTTCCCTAGCACAGTCGATACTAATGTACTGTATACCGGCGTGGGGTGGCACGTTTGCTACTGGTATGCTGCGAGTAGAGAGAGCGCAAAGAGCGGTCCTTAAAGAAGCCTATTAGGTACCCGACTGAAACTCTGTATCAACAATGCTCTGTACTCACAGTAAGACAGCTCTATGTGCTTCAGACCGTCCTGCGTAAGCATGCTACAATCCCATATAAGCCGAACAATAAGCGTAGGAAGGACATAGTGTGCGAAATTCTGCCGCATAGAACTGCTCTCGCCAGTAAAATTTTTTATATAAATAGTTCTCGTCTCTACAACCGTATTAACAAAATAGTATACATACATAACAAAAAACAAGTGCAAAAAAGAATTACAAATCCTCTTACTAAACTTAAATTACCGGGACTGAAGATCTTCTCAAACCAATCCAATAGACGTATTTGAAAAAAACAGACGCATACATACACTCACACATATACTCAATCACACACCCTCATATACACTCACACATGCACTCACTCACGCACTCACATATACAATCACACATACAGAATCACTCACCTGTGCACTCTCGTGCACGCACACGCACAAAATAAAACATAAGTAAATAAGCAGCTTAATTTTAATTTACTGTTTATTTTATTACCTCATTATATTTTTTAAGAGTTCACTTATATAGCACGTTCGAATTTTAATTTTACTATGTAACCTGTCTTGGAAGGCGCTGGTGTCTGTGATACAATGATTTTCTTTCATTAGTACAGGCACCAACGATACACTTTTTTCTGTAATGCTCATTTTTACTTGAAACATTGTTTTTGTGAACCTTAAATGTGTTTTTCTGAAGTAAAAAATTTATTTATTTATTGTTTATTTATTTATATTATAATCATTAGAGACCGGATAATATGCATTTGCATATTTGCATATGCATTTGCATATTTAAGCCATTTTCAGCGCTAATAGCATATTTTTCCTAAGATCTACTGATGATGCATATTATCGCTATAATTTACAGTATTTTTCGAGCGCAGCGCACTCAGCAGCCGCGCGTCTTTTGTTTTGGTACAATAATAAAATGAAAGAGACAAATGATCGTCGCGCTCGCCTACCGTACTACTCCTTCCTCCCACCTATTATGCATGTTATTGCTTTCATTGTTGACGCGCGTGCTCATTGATCTGCAGTTAAAGTTTTTGTGTCAAATTGTACAATGTCTCCCGAAAAAAAAAGTGTGTCTTCGTGGATAAGTGACTTTCCTGAAACATTTACTTACGACGGAACTGTTTTGTATTGTCGAGTTTGCGAGAAAAATATTTCGTGCACTAAAAAGTTTCAAATAACAATAAACTTAAATCTAATGGAATAATATTTACAAAACAAAAAAAAAATTAGTCATTTAATGTTGCATATTCTGTCAGTTTTCGTGCATATTTCAAGCATTTTTCATGCATATTTGCATGCATATTTCAAGCTTTTTATGTTGCATATAATCCGGTCTTTAATAATCATGGTCAGATCATATGAGGACCACGCAGAATGTAGAAAATCTGAAATCAAATGCATATATCAAGAAGCCACTTGTCATGTAGCGGGACTCCCGCAAAGGACAGACATGATACTTAGAAATATTATAATTATGCGATTATCGTAAATATCATTGCTGGCTTCGAGCGGCATTTTTGCATTATAATATCATGTCAAAGTAACGATCACGGCGCGCGGCGCCAGCGACCGCTGAGTAACCGATAACACTGCGATACTAAACACTTGACAATTACTGTTATCACGCCGACTACTAATGGTCTATTTAAAACTGATTAAGCTTACCATAATCTAATCAGTTTAGTCTTAGATGTACCATCTTCACACTTGAGACTTTCAATTTTTATCCAACTTCAATAAAAAGAGGAGGTTCTCAATTTGGTTGTATAATTTTTAATATATATTTTTTGTTACTTACTTCTGAACTTCGTCATTTATAAACCTTTTTGAAAAATTCTTCTTTTGTTTGAAAAGGTTGGTGGCATAAAACGAAAATACAAAAGCAAACTTCCGAAATTAAAACTATGTTGAGGTCGGCTTCCAGTCTAACCGGATGCAGCCGATTTAGATAGCATAATATAAATATAATCACCATATAACGATCCCACAGTTGTGGCACAAGCCTCTCTGTAAGAGGGAGTGGACCATAATGCACCACGCGGGCCTAGTGCGGGTTGGTGGATGTCACATGTCTTCGAAGTTTTGGTTCTAGGACATGCCGGTTTCCTCACGAATGGTTCCCTTCAAAGTTTTGATTGAGATATGATTTGCTAAAAATAACGGCTGTGATTGATACCAAAAAAGCGAAAATAAAAAAGCCTTGACACCCAAAACTATTTTTTGTGGAATATTATGGAAAGGTTTCCAAAAAAAAATATCACACTGTTAGGTATATTAGCTAATTTAGCTATCTTATTACATATAAACATACTGTGATATATGTACAGCCAAAATATCTAAATCAGCTGTTGTATCAACGCGACGTCAATGGACGAGTATTATCACCGTTGTTATTAATAATACATAATAATTATTATTTGGGTTTACAAGACCTCTTGTCATGTGACACGGTAGAACACAAGCCGTTCGCGTGTCAGTCTCTGACATAATATGCCTAGTCGTTTGCTCTATCTATGATACAGGAGTTTTATTTACACTATACGTAGGTATAACTCGTTTCAAGTTGTCGCTTCTGTCTTAAATAAGATAATATTTACAGAATATATAAACTAAATAAAATGCATATTAAAAATCCACTTCGCTGTCAACAGGAAACGGCTTGCTGCATTTTTTGTCCTATTTGTTTTGAACTTGAATGATCACTTACGTATGAACTGAGCCTTTAAAAATTAAGAGGTTTTAAAAGGATATTACATCATCAATGGAGTAAAAAAACTATTACCTATCTTTTTACCACTTTTACGTAAAAAAATAAGAGTTTAAGTATACATTCAGTCATTCAATAAATTAATAGTAAATGAGGACATGTGACATCTACCAACCAGCACAGGGCCCGCGTGGTGGATTGCGGCCCTCTCCCTCACATAGTGAGGAGGTCTGTGTCCCAGCATTGGGAACGTTATAGGCTGATTTATGCTATTCAATAAATACATTTTGTGCATAGTGCGCTATGCTTGTACAAACTGTATATTTTCCAATTTACGATTTTTTATAAATTCCAAAATAATTTTAGTGTCTGCAATTTTCTGATAACTAAGTATTATAAATAATGATCGTTAGAAGTATTTAATAAATTTCAATAGTTACTCAGACACATTAGTTACGTTTTCCAACAATCAATATCATAATGAACTCACAATTTGCTCTAAAAGATAAACACTTAATTTTGTCTACGTAAGACAAAATTAATTGAACAAATTATCTTGGGACCGTGTTAACGAGCCGATGTTTAGGGCTCCAGCCCTCCCGTGGGAACTGGTAATTACTTACGCCATTTTATGGAAATCTAACTATGACTACATTAAACAAGTCATTAGGTAACATTTGAAGTATCTAATAGTTGTTTTTATTGGTCACTTAAGCTCGATTCCTTTTTATTCCCAAACTGGGCAAATAAATAGATTCGTAAGCTAATTTAACCTGTGGTTGCTACTTCCATGTGAGGGGGTCTACTATGCTAAGGTATGAGGTCTTTGCTTCATTATTGGTAAAGATAAAATAGTCTTAATTTTAACCAATAACGGTACGTAAATTATAGGAATCGGCCATAAGAGGAATCTATCTTCTATATAAACAAAAATGAAATGCAGTTAGTTGATAAGCGCATCACGGGCTGGATCGATTTGGTCAGTTTTTGTTTAAAAATGTTCGTAATAGTCCGGATCAGGTTTTAACGGAAAAAATTGACAATGTGGAAAATTAAAAGTGCATTTTCTTTGTAAATCTATTACGAATTATTGAAATTTGAACAGTACCAAATCTGTTAGGTCCGCTAGTTGTATTAAAAATGCAGTGGAGTAGGTCACGGTCATCAGTATTTTTATTAATTTTTAAAGCGTTGAATTTCCTCGGTTATTCCATTATATTTTTTACAATTTCGCTCAGTGCAATAATAACATAAATGATACATGATGATACTTTTGCAATAACTTTCTCTTTTCCTCATTGTTACAGTTTTTGCTGAAGCTCTATTTCAATATGCACTTAGAACAATATATAACTTAACATTTAGGTAGGTACTTAACTTACCGACGTTCAGTCTCCTAAAGAAATAAGAGATAATACGAGTATATCTGACGACACCGGTTTCGTCGGATATGTGTTTCTCACAGTTTCTGTATAAAACTGTCAGACGTCAATTTAATTCCACGAATAAAAATTATCTGTCGATTTGATAAATGAATTGTTTGTTTTTTATTTATTAAGTTTATTCGAAAACATCCATCAGTTTCTTACGAAACTTCAACTATAAATCCGACGACCCTGGATACTTATCTCCTTTGCTGACCGTACATATCTTGTTGCTCTAAATACGGAATAACATCACATATCCAACAAATATTAGAGATTTGACGGGAGTTTTGCAAGAGAACTTCTTACAGCAAGTAGGTAGGTACTTACAATGCAGTGTTTCAGGCATCATCCTGGGTGTGAATTATTACAGCTAAGCCACAAATTATTATGGAAAATTCCCGTGTATCCGAAAACCGTCATCGATAAAAATAAGATCATCTTCTGAACACCTCTCCGGGCACATGCGCCCCGTGCATGATTGATACATTTCGTGACTTGCTCGTTACTAAGCCTATTTACCTGTCGCCTGTAACGACCGGTTAACTCTAGTTACTATTATCACGCGTATTTAACAAAGTTTGTTGTTTGGTGATCTCAAGGAGAGCCACACCGACACGCGGTTAGAAAATACACGCGAACGTTATCACCGCGTGGACCACATTGGATGATCATTAACACCACTTTAGTAACAAAACAGATTTAGTACAAACTGAGATGTTTTCTAGAAAACGCTGAAAACTGTACAGTTTACTAAATTGTTTTTTTTTCTTTAGCTTATATTGTGTCCCACTGCTGGGCAAAGGCTACCCCTTTATAAATATATATGTAATAAGTATATGAAATAGGTTAATTATTCTCCTATATTTTTCTTTTTCGTCATGTAGGTATAAATGATCACCTGGGATTATAAAAATCCTATGGTTTTGGGTTCAAAGCCTAAACCAAGATAAGATAGTTTTTCAACGCCAGGTACCGTAATTTGTAGATGAACTTAAGTTGCTTGACTGAAAACATCGCGAAACCAAGCGAATAAATCGCGCTTATTATAACTAGCTGGGCCCCGCGGTTTCACCCGCATAAGTAGCGATCCCGTGGGAATATCGGGATAAAAACTGTCCTATTTCCTTCCCCGGGACTCAAACTATCTCTATACCAAATTTCATCTAAATCGGTTCAGTGGTTAAGGCGTAAAAAGGTAACATACAGACAGACAAAGTTACTTTCGAATTTATAATATTAGTATGGATTATGCGCTTATGATATAATCGGCGCTTTGGCGTCAACTTCAGAGAGCAGTAATCTTTAATGCTATAACTATGTATCTCAAATTATCAAGCGATTGCAATATTAATTCACGGACACATCCTGTATATCTTTAACTAATTAATTTTAATTTCTATAAAAATAAATAAGTAGTACCTATATAATTTGTATTTTTTTAAATAAATAATGAAGCTATAATATTTGATAATAAAGCTATTGTTTGGATTTTTATACTTGCGTGGATTCTTTGCCGTGAGAATAGTAACAATTTTCTATGTTTTGGTCTCCTTATAGCGTGTGAGAAACTCATATTTGCATTTTACTCAGGGGCAATAGGTATAGGACCCGAAACCACTCCAGGACCAGACCTCGAAACCTATCCTTCTGCAGCGAGGTGTGAGACAGGGAGACGTTATCTCTCCGAAACTGTTCACCGCTGCTCTGGAGGATGTCTTCAAGGTTCTGGACTGGAAAGGAGCTGGCATTAATATCAATGGCGAGTACATAACTCACCTTCGGTTTGCCGACGATATAGTAGTCATGGCTGAGACTATGGAGGACCTCAGTACAATGCTCGATGACCTCAGTAGAGCCTCTGAAAGAGTGGGTCTGAAAATGAACATGGACAAAACGAAGGTCATGTCAAATGCCCATGTAACACCCACTCTCATGAAGATCGGAGACGCTACACTCGAAGTCGTGGACGAGTATATTTACCTAGGACAAACTGTCCAGTTAGGTAGGTCCAACTTCGAGAAAGAGGTCAATCGTCGAATCCGACTCGGCTGGGCAGCGTTCGGGAAGCTTCGCAATATCTTCTCGTCCCACATACCGCAGTGTCTCAAGACGAAAGTCTTTGACCAGTGCGTGTTGCCAGTGATGACATATGGCACTGAAACGTGGTCGCTCACAATGGGCCTTATTAGAAGGCTGAAAGTCACCCAAAGGGCAATGGAGAGGGCTATGCTTGGAGTTTCCCTGCGGGATCGAATCAGAAATGAAGAGATCCGCAGGAGAACCAAGGTAACCGACATAGCCCGAAGAGTTGCCAAACTTAAGGGCAGTGGGCAGGGCACATTGCTCGCAGAACAGATGGCCGATGGGGCCGAAAGGTTCTGGAGTGGCGACCGCGTACCGGAAGGCGTAGCGTTGGAAGGCCTCCCACAAGGTGGACCGACGACCTTGTGAAGGCCGCAGGAACTCGTTGGATGCGAGAAGCACAAAACCGGTCGAAGTGGAGGTGCTTGGGGGAGGCCTATGTCCAGCAGTGGACGTCTTTCGGCTGAAATGATGATGATGATGATGATGAATAGGTATAGAAACCATATCGACTTGCTTTAAAAATAAAAGTAGGTATGTAAATTATTATGGTAACACAAAGACTCCATTGCGAGGAAGTACAAGCAGCGTAGACTTGTATAGTATATGCGTATCAATTGCGTAGCAGTCCTGTAGTAGTGGCGTAGCAGCGGCGTAGCAGCGGCGTAGCAGCGGCGTAGCAGCGGCGTAGCAACGGAGTAGCAGCTGCGTAGCAGCGGCGTAGCAGCGGCGTAGCAGCGGCGTATCAGCGGCGGTGCACCGGCGTAGCAGCGGCGTAGCAGCGGCGGTGCACCGGCGTAGCAGCGGTGGTGCACCGGCGTAGCAGTTAGGTACGCGCCGCTTAGATGCTATAGAATAGGTGATGCTTAGAAGTAGGATCTAAACAACGTATGCCATTCCACAGAAGCACTATAGTGGCTTCTGTGGAAATAGACTAGTCGAACACATAATCTAAAAATTTAAATAATATATGGTCATAAAATTTAAATCTTTGCTTTTACAGTATCAATTTTAATGTATAGACAAGAAAAATAATCGATTTCTGACTTTTGTAGCGCGGCCGGTCTATCTTTAGTAGCGATGAGTCTCATGTCGTACGAAATATATTGAAAAAGATTTTTTTTTGCGATTTCTTCTTTTTCAAACCTCAGTTGGTTCCTTAGAGTTTTTTTATACCTACAAGATACTGGATCGATTGGCATCAAAAAAGATTTTGTAAAAATTTCCTAATTTCTAACTACTTTTTTCAAAATATTTGAACTCAGATCAAAATATCTCAAAAAGTTGGGGACTCCTAATAATACCGTGTTTCGGTAGCTTCAGCGGTTAAGGGCCCCTACTGCCCCATCTCAAAAATCTACCCTGTACCTGATGAGTAATGATTACTCATCAATACAATACATCATTCAGCAAATTATTTCATTAATAAGCGTACGTCTGCATGTGAGTTTGTTTATTCAAAATATAGTAATTAATAGTATTTCTATTCATCATGAATTATTTATAAGATTTCTCCGCGAGGACCAATTATTGTAATAAAAAAAGACGGGTTGCACTCCGGGAGTGCCGGCAGAAGTGAAAACATGAATATTAACGTTGAAATAAATCAATTATGAATTGAATTAATATAACTAATTTTTTTCCACTATTTCTGCGTCACTTTTTTTATAAATCGATGCACTTTGTTCAATTTCCATATTTGAAACACTTTATATTCACGAATTTTACGAATACACAGCAGTGTAGCTACACAGACGGTCGAGCCATCAGCTGTCCATCCATCCATTCACATCCACGTCCACCATCACCGTCACCGTTACCGTCACCGTCACCGTCACCGTCACCGTCACCGTCACCGTCACCGTCACCGTCACCGTCACCGTCACCGTCACCATCACCGTCACCGTCACCGTCACCGTCACCGTCACCGTCACCGTCACCGTCACCGTCGCCGTCACCGTCATCGACACCGTCACCGTCACCGTCACCGTCACCGACACCGTTACCGTCACCGTCTCCATCACCATCACCGTCACCGTCACCGTCACTCGTCACCGTCACCGTCACCGTCATCACCGTCACACCGTCGCCGTCACCGTCACCGACACCGTCACCGACACTGTCACCGTCACCGTCACCGACACAGTCACCGTCTCCGTCATCACCGTCACACCGTCACCGTCACCGTCACCGTCGCCGACACCGTCACCGACACCGTCACCGTCGCCGTCACCGTCACCGACACCGTCACCGTCACCGACACCGTCACCGACACCGTCACCGTCACCGTCACCGTCACCGTCACCGACACCGTCACCGTCACCGTCACCATCACCGTCACCGTCACCGTACCGACACCGTCACCGTCACCGACACCGTCACCGTCACCGTCACCGTCACCGTCACCGTCACCGTCCGTCATCTATCCATCCACCCATCCATTATCGTGTCTCACTTGGTTCACTTCGGTTGGCGCCGCCGTAGAAAGAGGGGTGGGGGGGGGGGGGGAAATCTCTCCTGACGGTCACGTGTCCTGACGCGAGTTTAACATTTTTTCCCCAGTACAAAAAGTGTTCAACGCCGCTAAAGAAGTTTTCACTTCAAAAATGAAAGTATTTCCATTTTTCACGCTATTGAATCTTAGAGGCCCTCGTCAACGAACTAAGTACTTGATTGACGATGTAATGCATCATGTATGCTTGTCTCATTCTGCGAGATTGTTTGATAAATTATGAAGCGTTGCCCAGACGGCACAACCGCAGTGTTTGTCCACATGTTTGACAAATTACTCCACGCTTCGAGTTTGTTTACTGTCAAACATTAACTTTGCCTTACATGGGTTAAATAAGCTATGGAGAAATGCGGTGCGGAAGCACTTCTCTGTCCAGTTGGAAAAAACTGGAGTTTATTTATAGTAAACTAACTTAAGTGGACAGGCACATTGCTCGCAGAACAGATGGCCGAAAGGTTCAGGAGTGGCGACCGTGTACCCGAAGACGTAGCGTTGGAAGGCCTATACTCCTGCAAGGTGCACCGGTGACCTAGTGAAGGCCGCAGGAATCCGCTGGATGCTAGAAGCACATAATAGGTCGAGGTGGCGGTGCTTTGCCACATTTAAAAGGGCATTTCAATGCGTTATAGGCTTTAACAGTTTTCTTGTAAGGCTATTTAACCAGAAGTAATAAACAGATATAGGTAAGAGCTATTCTTACACAATATGTAGATTTTACTGAAATGAGACGGAAGAATGCAGTGCATCATTCAAGTGGCTTGCATGACATTTTCAATACCCTCAATAAACTGTTTTTATAGCTTTGCTAAACTTTACCTAATAATAAAAGTATGCATTATACAGGTTCGTTTTCCGGCCTAGCTTTATTTTTATTTATTTTATTTAATACAGTTTCATCATGTTTTAATAAACTGTTTTCATATTTAACACTGACGTGTGCCGACCTGGCCAATGTGGCTGAGGAATGATGTAATAAGGCAACGGTGCGGTTTGAAAGAAGAGGTAGTGACAATAGTACATTATGATACATTGACCAATGCACACGCGTTTCATACGACGTTTTTCAACACACTTGCGAGGAAAAAAGCAGACTTGTATTGTTAAATATTAGGTCCTTACATATGAAATTGGCGTTTTTCGTACTGGCCACTTTAATCACGAATTTCTCCTCTTTGGTAAGGAATTCCAAATTCAAATTTGTACAGCTGTTTACTCATGTATTTGTGCTTCGATGACCGTCATTCATTTGTTTTTTTTCTTCTGTTTTTTCTGTTTGCGTCACTCATTTTACAAAATGGAAAATTTAAAATATCGCATTATTTACGAGTACGAGTTCCGCCGTGGCACTAGTGCTGCGGAAACGACTCGAAGGGTGAATGATGTGTATGGCGGTCATGTTGCAAAAGAAAACACAGTTCGTTTTTGGTTCCAACGTTTTCGTTCTGGAAATTTCGACCTGCAGAACAAGCCCCGTGGACGGCCTGAGACCCAAGTTGATAATGGAGAATTGAAGGCTATTGTGGAAGCGGACCCATCGCAAACCACGTCCGAGTTAGCTGCAGGCTTCGATGTTAGTGATAAAACTGTTTTAATTCACTTGAAGCAAATTGGGAAGATTAAAAAGCTTGAAAGGTGGGTACCTCACGAATTGACTGAAGCAAACCGGCAAACGCGCGTCGACTGCTGCGTTACATTACTTGAATTGGAATGTCTTAGACATCCTCCGTACTCCCCGGACCTTGCTCCAACAGATTACCATTTTTTTCGCAATTTGGATAACTTTTTGCAAGGGAAAAAATTCAACTACGATGGGGCAGTCCAAATCGCCTTCAAAGATTTTATTGATTCCCGTCCGACTGGTTTTTTTAGTAAAGGGATCAATGAACTACCTATAAGATGGCAAAAGTGCATTGAAAACAATGGTTCATACTTTGATTAATTAAATATATTATATTAAAAAATATTCGACTTTTTGTTCCTTCCATACAAAACGCCAATTTCATATGTAAGGACCTAATATTAACTTGTATGGAAAACGGCGCGGTGGTACTGTTTTTTTTTTTTTTTTTTTATTGCTGAATGGGCCCGCTCTTGACCTCGATCACGCCTGATGGAAAGCGTTGGATGAGGTCTGTGATCGAACGAGCGTGCCCAGAAGATGCCTAAGGCACTGGAACTCCCACGCATCGACGAAACACAGCAGGCTGCTTGACGCCGAACTCCGGTGGGAGGGTGGTCGCAAACCAGGCGGGCGTTAGCCCTACCACCGCAAGGGAAGAATTGGCCAGTCAAATAAGATGTTGGGTGTGACTGCCCAGGATGCGCCGAGCGCTCGGTTCAGTTGAGTAACTGGTGGAACAAACTGCGCTACACGGGGAGGCTTCTTCATGCATTTTTCCGCGCGCCGCGCTAGCGTGCGCGTGCTGGTTTACCTACACCTGCGCGCGCATCGCTAGCGCGGCGTGCGTTTATTTACATAACAGCACTGACAAAACCGCTAAACAGCCTATAGAAAAAATATAATAAACATAAAATAATGTTCAGACTGATCGTAGTGTTTCGTACCGTATGTCAAATTGTAGTTTAGTTAGTATGGAATTAAAAAATACTATTGGCATACATTAGTTCCGTGAGAATCCGCAATAATAGAACGCCAGTCAGGGTCTTTTTTGTTTGGTTCCGGGAGGACCACGGACAATTTAAGGTGAATGCACAGTGGTAGACCGCGAAATTCTAATTTTCATACGTTTTTTTGCAATTTGCAGGTCAGTATCAGGTTTTATCTTGATCAAAATATGATTCGCGATTATAATAGATATGTATTTACAGAATTATAGTCATTAGAATCATTAATATATAAATATAGAATTAGGCACATGATGAATCAATCAATTATTATCGAAAATCGTAACAAATCTAATCATTAGTTAATTAATGAGTAGTTCCTTAATCCTCATCTTTAATAGCGTCTTCGCTAGCAAACAGTACCACTATACTTATTGCCCTAAGTCTTTACAACAAAATCAGTCATGAAAAGGCGATCAAACAACTTAAAAAACTTAACAACTACCAATTTAAAAAAAATATTATTCGCTGGCTAGAAAATTACGATTATGACGAATCAGAAAACCTATTCGGCAGCGTTACATGACATTCTGACTCATTCACACACACACACACCCTCACACCCCACACACACCCCCCACACCCCACACACACCCCCCCACACCCCACACACACACCTCAGTCACACTTAACTACACCCTCCACAGAACGCAGTGGTAACTTAATTAAAAAAAAATGTAAACCTTTATTATTAATACTTTTTTCTCTCTCTTGTATATTTCTAAACCTACCTTCTAATGCACGCCGCATTAGAAGGTAGTATAACTATAACGAATCTCATTTTTGTCTATCGCGCTTCTTTATCATATTCTCTGTAAATTGAGAGATAAATTATTAAAAAAATAGGTTAACTTAATGTTTTGAATGCCGTGCCAGAATGCTGTATGGGTAAACAACGGGACGTATTGAATAATTCAATTTATTTCTTCTGCTCCACCGAACACTGCCTCATTCAATATTCATATGACATAAAAAGTTCGAGCAAATTAAATTGTGTTTATATGAAGGGTTAGCCAGACATATTTAGTACCTACACACCTAATGATGGAACTCAAAACATAAAAAATATACATTAATGCATCAAAAAAATGTTCAAATACCTACACCTCTTAATTGTCTTTAAAAGCAGTTTACCCCTTCATTAACAATTTTAATTATAATTTAAAATATACCATTAAATGTCTAATGCCAAACTTCATTCAGTGATGGATTATTTATAAATAGATAATTGCTTCATATTTGCAATAAATTACCACCGTTGTGTCATCGCGCTTCTCTTTCTTCCTGGAGAAAGAGCCCAATTTTTGGGAAAAAACAGGACGTTACGCTGAGTTATGAAAGATATCTCCATGTTGAACACGCTCGCTTCACGTGGAGGTGATTCTATTAAATCCGTGAGTGGAATGATTTTCCACACGAAATGTGAGAAAAGTCTCCAGTTCTGAAGTCACGAGGTTTTCTTTGTATTTTCAATTAAGTTACACTTGTGTTGTCGTGACTGTGTTCAAAATATCTTAGCTATATGTTAATTTGTTTTGTATTGAATATTTATGTGTTGACAATCATGTAGTAATTATACATGCATATATCGCACCGCTGCGCCGCCGCGCCGCCGGGTCACGCGGGTTACGCGGGTTCACCGGGTGCGTGCTCCTAGATATAGCTAGTTCTCTATGATTAGATTCTTAGCTTTGACCTAAATTTTCATTATTAATAAACATTTTGAAACTTAAGATTGAAACAGCAAATTGTTTAAAAAGCTGAGATCCAAAAAGGCTCCGTTTTGGCCTTTTTATGGTTCCCTACCCCAAGAGGAAAAACGGAACCCATAAAAGATCACTTCGTTGTCCATCTGTCTGTCCGTCTGTCCTGCCCCTGCCCTGGCCTGCCCTTTTTCTGAGAAACGCGTGGAGTTATCAAGTTGAGATTAATATCAAAATGTAATTTAAAAAAATAAAAAACCCGACTGCGGTAAAAAACTTAAGTTAAAAAAACTGAAAAGCTAAAAAAGAGCCCACTTTGGAAGCAGACGGGACCCATTTGAATGGGTCCCAACTTAGGTCACAGTGCAAGTTTCATCAAAATCGATTCAGTAATTTTCAAGATATGGACTAATACGTGTAAGTGTGACGGCCTGGCTTATTGATACGAGCTACGGGTGTAGTGTCAAAGGGAAAACATCTCAAAACCTTGGTCAAATTCTAGTGCAATATTTACAACAAAACTATTACCTACTTATTCCAAAAAATATTCCAGTTTTTACATAAAACTAAAAAATACGAAATAAAAAAATAATTTAAAAAAATTAAATCGACTTCAAAAAGGAAAATATATGAAATAACTTTAATTTCGAAAGTCGGTGGCAAAAAAACTAAAACTAAAATACAGATCCCAAGACACCGACTTCATTGCTCAATTCCCAAATTAAACTTGTTTTAGAATAAGGTGAATTCGGTATTGTTTAAAATAAAATTCTTTGGGGGCAATTTTAATTATGTTGCTAATTGGATAGGCCTACACTAAACCAGTAACAAAGTCTTCGAGATTTGGAAACATTGCCGGAGACGATTTCATAGCTCGGGATTGATCCCAAATTCCAATTTTTGACAGTAAATTGACAATTTGGTTTACCTTCCATTCATAATTAACGGATTATGATCCCACCTATGTCACCTACTTGCTTTCTTAGGTTATAATATGATGTACTTTAAATATGGAAATATCGATTTGCAATTTCTAAAGCCTTTCCCGAGGCAGGCTATTAACGGCAATGAATAGGCACGCACCGATTCGTGTTGAAAATAGTTTTGCAATTTATTTTCACATTTGTGACCTGCACTGTAGAGGGTGGGAAAATCGACGTGCAGTCTGTTACCACGCATTCAGTACATGAATCTGAACTAGCGACATAATATTATGTCAGGGTCGATGGTTCTGGCAAGCATTTGCGTTACAAAGACCGCACTTTGGACTTTATTCTTATAACGCCTAAGGGTATATTTAATTTTATGTAATTTCTTTACAGGGCGGCAGGACTGGCAGGGACATCGACACATACCTAGCCCGTTACCATAGACTGATTCTGAACCCGCCGAGTTGAAATTTTTCGTCAGTTATTAAAAAAAAAAAAGTCCATCGTTCCCGTTCCATATAATTTTGCACTTTTCTATGAAACAGAGGGTCCGGAGTTCTTCACCTAGTTTCTCCACCTGGGTGATGCACGGGGACTACGGTCCCGTGATCGGGTCCCGTGCTCCAACTGATGACGTTAATGTCTGTACAATAACGTCATCAGTTGGATCACGGGAGCATCACTGTTAATGCAGTAAATTGTCTTTCCTATATGATTCAAAAGATCTAAACAATTATTTAATACGAGTGAATTTATAATATGTCCCCTGCCTGACCAATGTGTGTGATGATTTTTTTTGTTTGATAACCGACGAAAATTTTCTACGCGGGGTCTAGAATCACGTGCTGAATTTATGGTTACAGTTTGCGCGTCGCGTCGGTGTCCCTGCCACCCTGTATAGTTATAATAAATACAACTGTTGCGTAAATAAGCAATGACTGGACATTCGTTGTGTTTTTCTCGTGATCCAACTATAAACTCGCGGGAGTTGTTGTGATTCCTTGTGATGCAGTTTGGGTGAGACCTCTGTCCAGCAATGGATTACCATAGACACGAGTAGAATCATAATAAAACTTCAATGTAATTGCTATTAACGCACCAGGTTTACAGCCCAGATAAGAGTCGTAATCTTAACAAATTAAAACTTGAATGTTTATGGGTTTAGGTTATGGAATCCACAATTGGAAAAAAATAATAAAAAATTGAATTACCTTCCGAACACTTAAGACTGATGCAGATTTCGGCCAGCTGCAACGCATTGCAAAAAATACTTCTAAATCACTTTCGTACATTTTGGATGAACCATGCACTTTTTACAGCCGGGCCGAACCCCGCTTTTTTGTATTTAAATGCAATGCACTGGCGCGGGCGTCCGATGCAAACGTAATGTGCGCTTAGCTTTAGTGTGACTAAAATCTGACGGTTACAACATCAAAAATGACGATTCCACAATTAAATGATTAATTAAGAAAAATAATGATACAACTCTGGTTAAAAGTGGTTGTAACCTAATTAATGTTTTGTCTTTGACACCGCCATAATTATGGCTACGTTTCGGTTTATCTTGTCTCGTAGTAATCTGGAGACTGATTTTATTAATTAGTGTTTATCCATGTACACGCGCTACGATACTAGCGCTGGTTTTAGCTCGCCTAATAAAGTAAACCTGCGATCAAGTACATGTTGTATAAGTAGGTACCACAGAACAGATAAAAGAAGTTTTAACTGTTCTGTGTTATATACTATAAGTATATGCTTTCCGAATATTCTACTTATATTACTTGTTATTTTGCGTGTTCCTTCCCGGTGCTGATAACGGGGTCACGTTAATTTTGCAAAGTTGAAATACTTTACAACAGTCGTGAGGAAACCGGTGTGTCCTAGAACCAAAAATGCGAAGACATGCGAAGGCATGTGACATCTTACCAACCCGCACTGGGGCCGCGTAATAGAATACAGTCCCTCTGAAAGAGAGGAGGCCTATGTCCCAGCAGTGGGAACATTATAAGTTGATTATGCTAAGCAACATAGCCTACGCGAAATTATGGGATTCGAGAATGTCCAAGATTTAAGTATTGGGACGAATTTTGGGAAATTTTCAGAAAAACACAAATGAATTTCCTAATCCTGGGAGGAATACGTTTAATTACAAATAAATCTGTGTACTACTTAGGTACATATTATACGTATACAGGGTGAAATTGAACACATGCGACAAATCGAAATGGGAGATTGTACTCGTCATTATGAACAACTTTTACTATGGGACCAAACCTGAAAACGCGAAAAAAAAATCAGTTGTTCCCTACATTTATGTTCGCATAACTCGCCAAAATGTAGGGAACAGCTGATTTTTTTTCGCGATTTCAGGTTTGGTCCCATAGTAAAAGTTGTTCATAATGATGAGTATAATCTCCCATTTCGGTTTGTCGCATGTGTTCAATTTCACCCTGTAGACAAAAATCTGGTCCAAATGTAAAGCTAACCAGATCGAGAATAAATTACACAAAATGTAGTCGTTTTATGCAGGAGGCGTATGCAACGTGGACAGTTACCTACTCGTGAATGTGACCTCGTCTGACTTTTGACCTAAATTATGAAAATAAGTTTTATAAATTGGAGGAATGTTCCATTTATGTGCATTATTAATAGGTGCAGCGAAAGGACGATTAATAACCGAAATAGCTAAAGACCTTTATCATTATTTTTACATCAATTAGAAATGATAACAATATTTTTTTAATTAATTTTGACTTTGGTTTTTTCAATTTGACTAGCTACTTGGTGTCAATTCCTTTACGGAACCAAAGAAGCATCAACGCTGAATGGTATACTACCAAATGCTTGGCAGAAGTTTTCTCTGTTGTGAGCAACAAGCGGCCAAACACAGGGCTTTGCGGGCTACTGCTCCACGACGACAACGCGTCTTCGCACACCGCGCTCAAAACTTCCTGGACAGCACGCCGGTCAAACTCCTGTGTCACCCTCCTTACAGCCCTAACCTAGCACCGTAGTACTATTAAGTATTCTGTGCTAACACCGTGTGACTCCTTTTTATTCCCGAAAATAAAAATTTAAAAATTTTCGTCGCCGGGTGATGCGCTGTCAGCGTTCGAGCAGGCTATAAACGAGATGTCTGCGGCGGACTGGAAAAAGTGTTTCGAAAACTGGTTCAGACGCATGAAACTTTGTATAGAGGCTTTGTTTTGTGGGACTAGGTTTTATAGGGGGAGAGTACTTTGAAAAGATTTAATAAAAAAATATTTACGTATAGAATTTTTTTTTTTATTTTTGCGAAAATTTCTGAGTGTCCCACGTATGTTGGGGTCGTTCAAAAGTATCGTACAATAAAAGAACATTTTGTTTAAAACTAATGTATTATAATTATTGTGTTTGTTTCTTACAACCAACCTGAGTAAAGGTAATGACCAAAAAAATTAATTATGTTGACCATACATGGGTGAGGGATGCATGTTATTGTGTTTACACATATTTTTAGATAATAATATGCTTGTAAATATTTCGATTGCTACAAAACGGGTTATAAAAAGCCAAGCCCAACAAAATATTGTAAAACTAGCTGACCCGGTGAACTTCGTACCGCCTCAGAATTGTGTTTTCCTGAAATTTCTGCTATTCGGGGCGGAGACAAATCCAACAAATCAAAGATCATAAAAATCAGTCCATCAATCTTGAGTTATAATTGGTGTAACGAACCCGACTTTGTTTTATATTAATAAGATAGTAAAACACCAGTAAAACACATGTTTTTCAGGCATGTAACGGAATATTTGCGAACACATTTTACGTTTTCGATTGCAAATCGGATTATAACATGTTTTTATTATTTTATAAGACTGTTAGCTTATACTTATGTAAATATTACTTATCTTATTTTAATATTAATAAAATATAACAAGCTTTTGAGTTTTGAGCCGTCGCCATATTGAAGTTTCAATATGTTTCAGGCCTTTCCGGCTTATTAACGTTAATAAACAGTGTTTTACTTAATACTGGCTTAGTAGGCTTGTGCTCTTTGTAATGTTGCCCAGTATTCTTAGAAGTAGATTTTCGTAAAGCGCATTTTGAATTGTGGTAATTTTTTATCATTTTGATCACTGAGGATTTCGCGACAGGTCATGCATGAGCCATTGCAGGTATCGAACCTAGCCCACTGAGCTCACTCGATAATCCTACAGATACCACCAGGCAGCAGCGGGGACAGCGCGCGAGCAGCGCATTGAATTTTCAATAAAGAAAATCTATAAAAAATCATGTTTCCGAGAGTGGAACGAACTAGAATGAACAGGACCACAGAAAATTACATTTTTCCAAAATTTAGAAAGAAAGACACGTACCTAGCCTACTTTCTTTCCAAGTTTAACGGGAATATTACCTACTGCCTCATAGATATGCAGTTTAGTAGTACACCGATTGCTTATGTACTCGTATGGTGAGACTTAAACCCAACATAAAAATTAACCAAGAATAAATAAATGCAATTTACGAATAGATAAAAAAAACGGTCCCACTGCCGAGCAAAGGACTCCCTCAAATCCTTCCATCCATTCTTTTCTAGCGCCACCTCGATCCAGCCCTTGCGGTACGCGACTAGATCATCTCGCCACCTCTTCCTGGGCCTGCTTAGCGGCGCCGTCCATCCTCAGGCACCCACCCCGTAGAGAATGTTGCCCACCGGTCACTATGCATGCGGCTGACGTGAATAGATAAAATAATAGAATTTAATGTGGCAGTATGTGGTACGTAATGCGCAGTCTAAGTCGCTGGTCCTAGAAGCATTTTAAAACACGAAGGTGAGCACTAAGGAATATTTTAACCGACTTCAAAAAAGGAGGAGGTTCTCAATTCGGACGTTTATATATGTTCGGGCATAACTCCGTCACATATAGATGGATTTGCAAAATCCTTTTTGCAATGGATAAGGTACGTCATGTGTGGTCCCATTTATGTTGATTAAATTTGCTTGGGTAGTTTTAGTTAGTGTTTTTTATTGTAAAAAAGTTTTTATTAAATATTCAATTCCTCAAAGAGACAAAAGTGATGAAAGTTCATCATTTTCGCAGACGCGAAGTCCCATCGGACACGGCGTGTCTAAACTAATATAATAAAGAGAAAAAATATATATGTATATACGTTTGCTTGTTACGTCTTCACGCTAAAAATGTTTGGCACATGGATAGACCATGACTTGGAAAGGCACATGGGCTACTTTTCATCCGGGATCGCAGAGTTACAGCTAGTTTCTAAATAAATACGAAATACTTTTCCAGAGCAACAGAAACAAAATTACAACAACCAACTACAGCAACCATAGATATACTTATGAAAGAAGTTTTTTACATTTCTATGACAGCAACCTATAGCAACTCGTCAATGACACAAATAAAAACAGAAAAAAATGGAAAAGCAACAATGTAAACAATTTGATATACGTAGCCCAGTCGAACCGCGCCGCTAGCGTCACGGATGAATTTCTTCCATATTGAGTAGGAAAATAACTTTTGAGCATGTCGTAGGTAGACCATTTGAATATAGTGAAGAAGTTAAAAAAGACAAAACAGACTGTACTGTATACTTTTAACTAACCCATAAACTAAAATGATTTCTGCGGAGTAAAAGAAGTTTGGAAGGATCGTAGCAGATTTTTAGTTTGGGAAGCCGAGAACTTATGTATGGCATGTACGACTATGCAAAATATTTGTTTACTAAGTAGAAACTGAATACTAAACTGCACCTAAAAAGGTGCACGTACTTGGCGTAAACAGCTGATTCATTTATACGGTTTTGCAAAATTGCCTAAACATGCGCTATGGCCCACGAACTACGTTTCGTAACAAACTTTTCATAGATAAAGTAATAAATAAAAGACGGTGGATGTGCAAAATATAAAAACAAATGACGGTGCTGTTGTCGAACAGCACCGTCATTTGTTTACAATATCGTTTGCAGTATCAAGAGGAACCGGGGCAGCTGATAGCATGATTGGAGGGGCTCAAGCCAACGCGTAGCCGGGCGAGTGTCGAGGTCAAACCGCGCTTGGGTCTTGCGAGGGGGACCTGCTATTTTCTCATTGAGTCCCTCGCCTTCAAACAAAGGGTAAAGTGGGCCATAATGTTTACATTTGAACTAACTGGCTTTGTTATATTTAGATATATAACAAAGGCAGTCAGTTCCGAGTAGTCGCGAGTTAGTGTTTAATAAACGTTAGCGTTTATTAAACACTAGCTTCTGCTCGCGACTTCGTCCGCGTGAAATTTCACCCTCCCCCAATTAACCCTTTTAGGGGTGGATTTTCGAAAAACCCTTTCTTAGTGGTTAGTGGATACCTACTCTTCACAAAGAACACACCCTGCGAATTTCATGTCTCTAGGATCAGCGGTTTAGGCTGTGCGTTGATATATCAGTCAATCAGGACTTTGAATTTTATAAATATACGAGTATGTATATAGATCTACCCGGCTGATGGCAATAGGCTGGCCCTCTGTTACATGGGTCTTAAATATACAGGTGTAATATACATTTTATTTTATTATACGAAAAACAATAATATATCCTTAATTAACAAAAATAACAAAATTAAAACCTAACATAACTAAAATTATACAAAAACTAAAATATAGCGTTGAAAAATTCATCCGCATCGCTGTCGACTGGTAATGTACCCAAGAGACTGGCGGCATTACCACGTTGTATGGCAATGCTTAGCCTTTGGCCAAGGTAAAAGCCAGCCCTTCGGTCACGGGAAGTGTCAACCAGCCGTTTTGAAATTTCCTTAAAAAGACCATGAGTACTCGGGCCCCACGGCCCGAGGGTTTCAACCCCAAACGGCTCGAAAATATAATTTCCGATAAGGTTATTATATTTTCGCCGCTTGAGGTTTTCTGCAGCCGTAGCAGCAGCGCCAGCACAGCATGCCGATCCAGGAAGGTGGGATGGCGCAAGAGTATCTAAACAAGTTGCGTCCCACACTAATGGCCTACCCACCTTCCAAGGAAATAGAGACATACTGTCCGGTCTCTTGCCATCGTCGCGTACCAAGTCATTGGGTTCTAATACAGCTGGAACGCCGACGGTAACAAGAGCTCGTCGGATGATGTCATTAATGTTCGCGTGGCGCTCTAAGCGACCTGCGAAAGAACCTATGTTCGACGAAGATAGTGCATGAAGCCAAAGTCCCGACTCCCATCTACCCACAGCCAGCAGGCGCGCACGTTCTGCAGAAGTAGCAGACGAGTCAAGTAAATTGTTCTGTACTACTCTGCAGAGCGGCTCATTCCACCGTCTCTGGGAAGATGGATTGTCGGGTGGATCTGTATTCGAGCAAGCGAGTCTCCAGGCATCCATATCCTCGGTGAAACACGGCACATCAGAATTAATCAGTGTGGAGGCTAGGATTTTCCTGATTAATTTATCAGTGCCGTGGACCGAGGATATGAAAGCCGGTAAACTAATACTAGAAATTTTGCGGACGCCGAGGCCCCCCATACGAATGGGAAGAGTAGCTTGTGCCCAAGCTCGGTCATCCATGGCCACATTTAAAATAGATGTTAATGTATGTCTGATAATTTGGTCCATTTGGTCTAAAAGGTGAGTGTGCTTCCATAAATGTGAAGCGCGAAGAAAATATGTTAATTTAGGGCCGAAACAGCAGTAGTGGATTAAAGTTATGGCCGAATGCATAATAATTTGGAACAATCTTTACGAAACGTCATTGAAATTTTGAATTTTTTCCTGAATAAAAACGGGAAAGGAATTGTCAAAGATTGAAGACCCAAGGAGACGAAGAGAGCTTTTTTCAATAATTTTGATTTCTGGAGCTATTGCGTTAAATTTGGGAAGTGTCAGGTGTCTGTACTGTCCGGTAGGTATAGTTCACATTTCGAAAGATTGAGGCCAATGGAATGAAGTTCATTTTTTTTTTAAATTGGAGGTCGTCTAGTACAGTTTCTGTGTAATATTAAGTTATTCATACTTAACTTAGCTAGACCGTTGAACTTGAAATGTAATCATAGGTAATCCTTTGCAGAAAAAACCCAACCTTCGAAAACTGAAACTTACCTGAAAGGTAAAAATTCTGTCCATGTTCTATTTTTTTATTCAAAGTTCTTTCCATATCTTTGGAGAACAGACGAAATCCATAGCAAATCTTTAACCAGGGGAATTCGTAAACTTCGTTTCGGAAGCAGTAAATTATGAGCATCAATAGGTACGAATATTTATATTACGCTATCAGAATAGCGCTGCGGTATTTATTTTTTAAATATCGCAGCATTATGCTGAGATTGGGGCCTTCTTGGCCTCGCACAGATTTTTTTTCGAATGCAAATTGTGTTAGAATCCATCGGTAAATGAATAGTGAGAAATCTGGAGGCTACTGGCTCGTTGGACTAGATTGTATCTATAGACTAAAGGCCGCTGCACACTTGTAACAGCCGACGCCATCCCACGCTTACTTATTGGCCAAATGACGAAAATAGCTCAACGAGACGAAAAATATGGCCAATGAGTAAGCTTCATTGATGTCGCGTAACGTGGCGTTTTATAAGTCTGTTTCCGCCTTTAAACGTATCCAAACATCGATGGAAAAATGATAGGCTGTTGTATTTTGCAGTCTTCTTTTTCTTCTTTTCTTGTTCGAGCTATTTCCATATTGGTGTTTGTGTCATTCAGCAAAGTGTTTGGTACTTAGCAGAGCAGGCAGGGTGCATCGGACAGAATAAAGTATCACCTCTCCTGCAGGCAATTCACCGGTATTCCCACTTTATACACTGTATGTAGGCCATTTAAATTAAAATCGTGTCCCTAGAATCGTAGGTGAGTCGATGTCACTGGCAATAAAAAAACGACGATAAAACTGAACGTCAGTTAACCCCAACAAAATGATCCGATATTGTGTAGTGGCCATTTACCGTAATGGCAACACTCACGGAACTGATGTTGATAGGTACTGCATCGAAAAAAATGTATGGAAAGCATCGCCGCAGTGCCATTACCTGACGTTTTGCAGTCCAGTTAAGGGGCACTTATGAGTCATTATTATTGCGGACATGAATGTGGAAAACAAGATCACAGTAAATATAATATACAGTAAGTTATCTAAAGCCGCCCGCCGAGTTATTAGCCTACACTTGCGTTGATCCCCAAGGTTGTCACTTTTACTTTTAGTTAATAATTTCGAACAAGCAGCACTTGATCTAAATTTATGAAATAAAAAGCATATTATGATTGAATATTTTACCAATTTATAAATTTAGTAAAAATAAAAAGCCTTTATTCACATAACACTTATTATACTAAGTTACAAATTTGATACCGAGAAAATTTTTCTCCTGTTTCTGCACGTCCTGAACGCTTTATTATTATTTGTTAATGTAAAGTAAATTCTCATTCTTATGTAAAGTTTTTGTAAAAAGCTTTTGGGAAAGCATGGACAGGGCATCTTAAATTCTATATCATTCAGTTGATCGTAAATTGACCGGCCAATTTTAATGTTGATGTGGTCCTTTTCGAACGCTTTGCGAAACACCTGCTCCATCCTTTCTACATTATCGACAAAATCATCAGGTGGGATCATGAGTTAATTTCGATCTTTGCCGTAATTCCTGTAATGGGTGTATCCAGATTCTACACTTAAATTACACGCTCGTTGATTAACGTCGACGTAATTATTTAAAAAATCGCAGTTCGTACGGTAATCAACACATTTTTTTTAACAAAGCGCCACAAACATAAAAGAATGCATTTTTTTCCGGTAGCTCATGTTGTATTGGTACATAGTCAGAACGTAAGATTTCCGACAAAATATTTTCATTTCCTTGTGTTTGATTGCTACTGGTAACTAACTTTAGCTCTAAACATAGTATTCAGAAAGTAAATTTGGGAATACATTTATATGGAAAAATGCGACTCGGCTACGCTCTTAATAAAGCAAATAAACTGTGAAATAAACAATACAATACCACATTTTCTAATAATATTTAAGTATAAGTAGGTACTTACATTTCTGGTTGAGTAGGAACTATGAAGAATGATAAGTCCGGGTTTGCGAAATCATTATTGAGGCACCCGAAAACACTACAATATTTTTTTCCCCTTTTTGAAGTCATGATACTCGTAATTTAAGTGGCCGCCGCCGGCGCGAGTTGACGAACGCAAGCGGTCATGTAGCGTACGCGCGTGCTCACAGTCGCGCTGCACAGCCCGCACTGCCGCCACCTTATTCCCTCATATATTATGCTAGCGTGTGCGTGAAATCGCGTGCCGACATGGCGCGCGGCGCGCACGCACACATTCAAACCGAGAGCGGCACGTTTGTATGAAGATGTTTTACTGTATGTTTACTGTGACAAGATTTACATTTTTTTTAACAGGAGATTTTGTAGGTATGTACAAAATAAGTACTTTTACGTATTGCACTTTTTATGTTTTATTTTAATTTCGGAAGTCGGTGGCAAACAACGAAAATTCGAACCCAACAACACCGACTTCCGAAATTAAAGTAATTTTTCACTTTGCAGTCTTTTTTGGATGTCGGTTGGTTTTTTTTTAAGAAGTTTTTTGAGAAATAAACGTTTGGAATCCATTTTCTATTTATATGCTGTCCACTGAATGGCATGAGGAAAACTAAAGGTAAATGTTTAGAAAACATCTCCTCATGGACCAGTCGTTTATACAAAATACAAAAGGTAGATGACAAAATACTGGTCTTCAAAGTGGAAGCAAAACATAACAAAAAAAACCGGCCAAGTACGAGTCGGACTTGCACACGAAGGATTCCGTACCACATGGCAAAAACGCCCAAAAAAACACGTTTCTTGTATGGAGACCCCCTAAAATTTTTAACTTTATTTTATTTTTATTAAGTGCAAGCAGTACCCCGCGGTTTCACCCGCATAAGTCTCAATCCCGTGGGAATATCGAGATAAAAAGTATCCTATGTCCTTTCCCGGGACTCAAACTATCTCTATACCAAATTTCATCGAATTCGATTCAGCGGTTTAAGCGTGAAGAGGTAACAGACAGACACACTTTCGCCTTTATAATATTAGTGTGATAGCAGCGCCCCGCGGTTTCACCCGCATAAGTGTCGATCCCGTGGAAATATCGAGATAAAAAGTATCCTATGTCTTATTCTGATGTATAAGCTATATTACTGTAAAGTTTCATCAAAATCCGTCCAGTTGTTTTGCGTGAAAGAGTAACAAACATCTTCACAAACTTTCGCCTTTATAATATTAGTGTGATTATTATAGTAGGAAGGATAGTAGGATTAGTAGGATTATTCTTATTATTAAGTATGGATGCGAAAGTGTGCCTGTCTGTCTGTTACTTCTTCACGCTTAAACCGCTGAACCGATTTAGATGAATTTGGTATATATAGGTATACTTTGAGTCCCGGGAAAGAACATAGGATGGTTTTTAGCCCGATATTCCCACGGGATCGAAACTTATGCGGGTGAAACCGCGGGACGCTGCTAGTTTATAATATTAGTATGGATTTGTTGTTATAGCGGCAATAAAAATACACACTGAAAATTTTAAGTGTATACCTAGTACGGTTCATGAGATACAGCCCGCAGACAGTCAGGCGGACGGACGGACAGCGGAGGGTTAGTAATATGGTTCCGTTGGCACCCTTTGGGCACGAAACCTTAAAAAGTAGTAACAGTTTAAAAAAGTATATCAATAAACTAAGTACCAACCGTTAGATTGAATGAAACTAAACATCATACGTAGATCTCATGACACGACGCGTGGACAAAACATCTCAAATTCTGCTGTTTTCGAAGCAAACTCTGTTATTACTACAGTTTCTCTCCATACTCGAGTATTGGGATCAGCTGTCTACATCAAACAACTTCACTTACTATCGCTACCGTTTGTTACTTTGATAATTACCAACGTTACCGATAGTAAGCATAGTAAGAAGACACTTAAGTATCTTTTTACTTTCTTGTGAGTTCGGAAGATCAACTTTACGATACAGAACCTTTAGGTAGATAGACTTTTTGACATTCTATGTATTTGCATGGAACGAGACCTTCAAAACATAACATATCATCATGGCTGTGTCCCAGAAGAGTTAGTCAAAGGTGTATCTATTCTATTACACCCACATTTCGCAAGGTATGTTTAAGTCTCATATAATATGGTTGGGCGAGCGTATTGCCATCAACCGGGCCCAAATCCAGACTCCGGGCTGCTACTGAGAAATTTGTAATTAAAAAAAAAACCCAAGACCAATGCCCGACCTGGGAATCGAACCGCTAATTCTAGCGCTGTGGGCTACTGTACCACTAGTCCAACAATACAGACTTTAACTTGTTTATTTTTATTTTATTCCCAGCCTGGATAGGCTCGAATTTGACCACTACCTTGCCTGTGCCTGATGACAATGATGCAGTGGACCAAAGTGTACGTCAGTTAAAAAGTAACTACTAGTCTTTTGAGAAATAAGGTGCATACTTCGTCATAATTCTCTTACCCTTATCCCAATTATACTTATTTGGGGTCGGCGCTTCATAGGTACTTATCCGCAACAAATTCCTATTTCAGAGGCAATGTTACGAGACGATAATAATAAATGCGATGTTGGTTACATTGCCATAGCGATCCTCGTTTTATATTGAAGCAGCATTTTCTTCGATCTCTTTGTTTGGGTACGTGACACTGGCAAAATTGTGGATACTCCTCTACATAAGCCACAACGTTCATGTTTTGGATATATTCCGCTTTTCTATACATTTCAGTAAGTTAGTTCCAAACGTACTGTCTATTCTACGAATAAGTACTTACTTATATTCATTATGCTCATTTATGTTCGTTTAACTCGACAATATAATTCTAGTGTATGTAACAAACTAAGTACTGGTTTCCTTTTCGAAATTGTGAATGAATTCTGAAATGCTTTATACTAAGTTCTAATTGAAATAACTGAAAACCTCTCTTACAATTGCGTAAAAAAATCAGTAGTTTCTTATATACTTACAATATATTTTCGAGTTAAACGAACATACATGTATTTTATTTTTATTTGGTTAGACGCACTTGCAGCTAATGAGCTCATGCGTGTGTATGAAATAGCTTGGAGATGTTCAATATCGTCGCTAATCTAAGTAAGTGACGTAACTGATTCGAAGCATATTTTACAGGGCAAGCTATTTTCAGTTTAGGTTTACCTATGATTGAGGATAACTTGCTCTATATAAATTCTACTGATTCAAAATTGAGCACGTGTGTGTGTAGTTCTGATTAAGATCTTTATATTGGTACTAGCTGCGCCCCGCGATTTCACCCGCATAAGTCTCGATCCCGTGGGAATATCGGGATAAAAAGTATCCTATGTCCTTTCCCGGGACTCAAACTATCTCTATACCAAATTTCATCTAAATCGGTTCAGCGGTTTAGGCGTGAAAGGGTAACATACAGACAGACAGACAGATAGACAGACAGATAGAGTTACTTTCGAATTTATAATATTAGTAAAAGTATATTAATAATTTATAATACTACTATTTTTATTGTGTTAATATTGTTTTAATAATAAATATTTTAACAGATACGTCACTTCGAGAGATCTTTGTTTTTATTTTGTTCAGAATACATGATCAGATATCAGATTAGACTTGGAAAATGTATCAAATTACTATAGTTAGGTCGGCTTAGTCCAAAATGTCAGTTAGTTAGATTAGCGACGATATTATGTCCAGTCGATTCTTGAAGCAGTTCAGTGTGTTAGCCGTCACAACATTTTTCGACAATATTATTTGTATGGAGCAACTGACTTTTATTACTATATTAAGTGGTTTTTAATTACACCTCGTATATTAGGCACTGGTAAGCGTGGTGGCACAATAAACGCATGAAAGTAAATTTGTGACCGAATTTTTGGTTCTTGGACATGCAGGTTTCCTCACGATGTCTTCCTTTACCGGTTTGAGGGCAGTGGTGATAATTTTTTTTACACAAATAGGTAGTAAAGCGCCTGGCTGGTTTGAAATCCACGACCTACAAATAGTAAGTCGGAGCCATTACCACTGGGGCACCACTGCACCATCATTGATAGCATTTTTCTCAGTAATTAGTAAAAGCAAGTAAAGTACAACTGTTAGTCTTTCAAAACTTTTCCGTATGGCTCTGTAATATTTCGGAAAACCTAAGACTTTTCTAGAAACGCTCCTGAAAGAAGCGATGTCGTCATTTACGCTGAAAAGGCATCATTATAATATGTCGTTACACATTACATTGTAAACTGGACAGCACTTTACTTCCTCACATATTGTATGTGAGGTGGACATAGACATGTACCCTCCTTTGTACACTACCTCAAATACATGTCATTTTATCTTTGCTACACGAGTTTTATGTCTAGCACAGACAAATTTTTTTTTTTTCATTACAGCGGAGCATAGCAACACATAATTCAGCATACAATCTCATTTGTTAAGCGATTATTGGTCTTTTATTGCTAGATTAGCAATGTTAATTCCGAAACTTCTATGTTTATTTTGTAAGTACTTATAGTATTTTTGACTTACTGAAAGAATGTTTTAATAAAGATTTTTTATGTCTATCTTTAGTTTTGCTGATGAATAAGTCGCATGTAAATCACTTACTTATGCTTAAATACTTAGGTATGTCATTGTAACATCGTAAACCAGATAAACGTTAACCCCCTTATTCATAATCCTATTTTACTATTTTAGCTAAAATAGGTTTATAGAACGTTTGTCTTTATCTGTCACGTTGTCATTTCTGTGAGTAAGAAAGAGACAAACCCCATTTTAACTAAAATAGGTTTGATAAGTTTTATGAAAAAGGGGGTAAGTATCTGACGACCAATTACCTAACTAACGAATTAAATCATTAATATTAATTGCTCGGATTCCCGTATTCATGTAGCCATGTAAATGAGCATAAATATTAGAAATTGTAATAATAGATACATCAGAATACCTAAACTATGCTCAAAGAGAAGAGCTTCTCTTTGAGCATAGTTTAGAATTTGAATAAATGTTTGCTAACAAACCGCAAACATTTATTCAAATTCAGCAAAACTTAGCGTAACAAGTTTCATAAAGCTTCAAACTAAACTCCGTACCTGTCCGTAACGACCTAATTCAAATTATTGTACCTTGAGCGGGAAGACCTAACTATGGGTGGGACTACGTATTGGACGACGCTCCCTGAGCTCCCTCGCGCCATAGGCAGTGAATGAATTGGTGACAGTTTGACATGCAGTACTACCAAATTATGGTCAAGAGCGTGCCGTTCCATTCTCGCACCTATGCTTCGCGTGCTAAGAACTAGGATACTCTGCCTCACGTGCACGTTTCGCAGCGGCGTGCTCCCACCACGGCGCAGGCGCGGCGAGATGCGCGCGCATATATTCACCAACGCTTCGCCGGAACACCAGTCAATCCTTAGATCGCTAAGCGAAGCGATCGAATCAGTTGAGCGAACCTATACATTGCATTCTAACAACACTACGCTCGTTTGCGCGCGTTACACAGCGTTCGCGACAAGGAATTCAGATTAAGGTATTGTAAATAAAATATTTATTGATGATAGGATTTTTTTTTAATATTCCGAGTGCGTTCGGTGTGGTGCATGTTGTATGTTGCCGGGTGGTGCGTCGTGCTCGTGCCGGGTGTGGAAACTCCCCGGCACGTCAGCACGTGCCCGCGCAGTGCACGCGCGCTCGACCACCTTCTCCGGCTGCAATGCGAATTGCATCAGCTCCGACCAAAATATTTGTAGTTGACACCAAATGCGCTCGCGGTCTACCTGCTTTGCGAACTTTTCTAAGGCGAAATTACTAAAACAAATCAAGCTCAGTCGAACAGTCCCAATCATAGATATATGTTTCTATGGTCCCAATATACCTAACATGTTACGATTTCAACACGTAACTACTCTTAATTTAAAGTTTACAATCGTTTACAATCATTTACAACATCTAAGTAGTAGTGAACGTGAGTTTTATGTTATAAAAAGTTTTGTAAGCAACCCGGTTGGGTTCGTAATTACTATTCATAAGAGAAAACTGGATCTCTGTGTCTGGTAGGACAACTGAAACCTGTCCAAATTGTAATGTAAGGGACAGGAATTATTTAGACTCGAAAGTTTTAACTTATAAAGTTCTCATACGCGGCCTGTTTGGAAATGATTACCTATAGCATTTTAATTTTAATAAGTGCAGATGTATTATGAAGTCGTAATAAAATATTTTTGCTACAAGTTATTTCTACGTCGAATTAATATCAAACAGCGTAATAAAAGATGTTTCGTCTTATGGTAATTTTATGAATAACGAGGTAAACAATGAACAGGTAACGTCTTGGAGGTGAACTCAACTCTCAGCTAGCTAACAACAACAAAACGGTTAGGTAACACATTAGCATGTCTAAGTAATTAGGTATTAGTTTCTATGTAGGTACTCAGTTATGTTTTAAATGCAGCCCTTTAGTTCTGCGTTTGCATATTAACTTCATCACAGTTGTGGACATTTTATAAACGCTATTCAAAGTAGAATTTCTAACAACAGCACCTAATGTTTGTCAAACAAAGTGTGAAGTAAAAACACATAGTGTGTCGGTAGTTGATAAGAGGTCGAAATAATCTACTATAGGTACTAAAGGGGCAGGGTTACTGTATTATTAGTAGATAAAGTGCTTGCCTACCAACAACTCACTATAGAACGACACTACAGGAACTTGGGTGCCATCTTGCCATGCCAAAAGTAAATTCAAGTAATGTGTTGGTTGGCACCAACAGCCCTGCTTACACTATCAGCGGTCATAGGCGCGAGTTGTGTGCGTAAAAATAGATGCTTATCGTTATTGGCATGTGTTGAAACATTGCTAGCTCTTCGTTTGGTTCGTAGAGTAAAAGACGAGTTTTCCAACTATTCATACGGATTTGTGAAACAACTAAGTAACTACTATGTATTTACACGTTAAATGAAATAGCTTAGTAGATCAACCTTCGATGTACTGATTTCATAAAGTTCCAAATATGTATTGGCTTATAAACTTCATTCAATATTTTATCGTAAAAATTTAAAAAGTAGTTTTGTAGAGAACAAATCAATAACTCCGAAATTAAATTCTGTAAAATGGATATCGGAATAACTATTATACTTACGTCATAATAAAAAATAAGCTAGATGGAGTCGGCATTTCCTATCTGACTATCCCTGAGAAGAAAGCGAAATAAACTCGACAACCCTCGCAACAAGATTATGTGAGGACCATGTAGATCCGGATCTGAAAATGGTCTTTTGAGGAAGCATTAATTGTCAATTATCGTGTAGCTCAACTCAGGATATACCAAACAAAGGACATTTCGGTAGGCCACATAACGTAGGTAGGTATTCAAAATGAAAGACCATCATCAAAACTAACAGAGAAAGAAAAAAATAATTAATAAGAAATGACCTGCATATTACTCAGTCACAATAATTAAAGTAATACTTATATGTACTACTTTTCAAAGTAAATATTCAAATCATTTTGTATGTAATATTTGTTTTTTGTTCATAAATTGAAACATATATAATGTAGGCTATGGACGGTATTTAAAAAAATATTTTTTTATTTTTCGTAGCACGTCACAATTCTTAGATATAGAGGTCTTTGTTTTTTATCTACACACGTTTATCGTTCTATTTTGTAAACAACTGTGTGCTGTGTGATTCAAAAGTCTTATTTTTATATAAAAATGTCATCTAGTGTGTAAACTACATCCAAATCGATTTTGTTATGTTTGTGGGAAAATTGTTCAGTTAAATCCGTGGTTTCTCTATAACAAAACCATTGCAAGAAAGAAGCCCATTTACATTATTTTGGATTTCCGGTGTCAAATGAAGATAAAAATTGGGTTCCTCACATTGATTTTTTTTTAATACAATGGTTCCTTATGTGATTTGCACTAATTGCAGTTTTTATCAAAGCTTTGGATAAGTCCAAGCCTCCTTTTCAATACTACTGCTCTGTATTTACGAATCTTTCTGCGGCAAAATTAAAGGAAGGAATATTTGTGGGTCCTCAAATCGGGAGAATATTGGACGATATAAAATTCGAGAGCCTTTTACCAAGGTAGAAAAAGCAGCCTGGAACTCTTTCAAAAGTGTCGTTATTTTTTTTTTATACAATAAAAGAAGTGATAATTACAAAGAGATTGTTGAAAATCTATTGCAAAATTTAGGAGCGTATGGGTGTAAATATGTCACTAAAAATTCATTTTTTGCATTCCCATTTAGAATTTTTTCCAGAAAATCTTGGTAGTATGAGTGATGAACACAGTGAGCGATTTCACCAAGATTTAGGGTGCATTCCGAGTTAGGACTGTAATCGATAATATCGATTACAGTCCTAACTCGGAACGCGGCATTAAACTCATTTGAGCAAAATTATCAAGGTTTTTGGGATCAAAATGTGCTAGGTGACTACTGTTGGTCTGTTATATGAGAGATACAGATGAAGATATTTATAAAAATAGAGCAACAATTAGGTACCCATTTTTAACTGTCTATTGTTTATTTGGATGTAGTTTTTTTGTAAATCTTCTTGATAAATATTTAAAAAAACTGACGTGCTAAATTTTCTAAAATATTTTTTCCGAGATGTAGATACCCAAAGTAACGTAACCGTATATATTCCATTTCATGAACAAAAGTCATGTAAACTAGTGTAATTAAAATGTCAAGTTTTACGGTTTTACTACAAGGCTTAGAAGAGCCAGCAGCTCAATCCCAAGCTTTTTGTTTTCTAAATCCGTCTCCGGTAAAGTTATAATCAACGTAAAGATCAGTATTCAAAAGTTTATTTATACAAAAGCGTTGGGCCGCAAGAGCTATCTCTCAATGCCACCAAAAACTTTTTTACTGCCATACCAGTTTCGGCGTAGTTCTGAATTTAGGATTTTCGAGAGTAATAAAAAGGTTAAAAAGTGTACATGTGCCGGATGCGGCCCGCTGCGTGTTTCAGTCTGTTCAGTGCGGGCAAGAGGTCACTCACATACATTCTCGAGTAGCGCTCTATCGTACAGCGGCGTTCACCGAGCGCTCAGGGAACTCCCGTGCAATAAAAACAAAGAAAATAAATGAATCATTCCTTCGTCCATCGTACGGTCGACGGGTAAATAAACCAATTTATTTTTGAGCCCAAAACCTTCAACCGGTCGTCTTTTTTCTATTCTTGGAGCGCTACCTGCTCGCAAAGTGGATCATCCGGCTTCTTACCTAACCCCGAAATGTTTTCAATAGCTATCGAACTAATATTTATGATGTCTACAAAGTTTGGTTGTTGTTTGATATTTTACCGAAACTTATTGTTAATATTTTATGTAGTGTAGTCCCTTCGTCGCGTCGGAGCAAACTGTGTCAAGTGCTCTACACAAAAGCCGTGCACGATATCGCGAGTATAATATCCGTATTCCATGCTAATCTATTCATTCCAACTCTCGGCGGGATTTCAAAGCCGTTTCCATGGACGCCGCCATTAGGCCAACAAAAAATATTCAAGTTCTATTCTACCTCTAATATTCAAGTTTTACTTTAATATTTATTACATTAAAGTCATTCTATACAACATAAATATATTGTACGCAACTAAGTATGTACTAATGTAATAGTAAATATATTAGAACTTGAAAATAAAATGCCCAACAAAACATGAACAGACATTGAGTTTCATTCAAAACATATTAAATAAATTGAAGAAAGAAAAGACTCGATAACGAAATTGTACCTAAATACATAATTGGAGAACAAACCTAATTTACTCCGTAGCACTGTGCATTTAAAATACTTCTAACTTATTTTAATAGTTTTATTATTCTAGGCTGATGGAAAGTATAGCTATTGACTTCCCATCGAATTTTCTAAACGTTTCCTATTTATTAAACTGTCTAACAAATCATTGTTTTAAAACTACCTGTAAATTAAAAGTTCTTACTTAAGTGTTTGTTTTCTTAAGTGTTGAAAACAATTTAACTCGTCTGTCGCCTCTTCTGCTTACACCGGTACTATAATAATAATGTACGTGTATATTTATAATGTGTATATTTACAATATCCCAGATGGATTGTCGCATCAGCTGTTTTTCATAACCGCTTGCTGTTTTACAAATGTTTAGCGGTTTTTCATAATTACTGAACTATTACCTACTATTGAACTACATTATTAAAAAGTTTTTCTAATTGCACGGAAAATACCTAAAGACAGTTTTAACTCTAAGGTAATTAAAAACCGATTAACAATAGATACTCTATTGTTAATAGTTTTCAATAATTTACAATTAATGACACTCGATTACAATTTGTACAAATATGTTTGCTGATGTCTAGAACGGAACAGTGTTCCGTATTTACTTATTTGTTTGAAGAAATCGTCTAGTCCCACGGTAGCCTTAATTACGTGTAACATTGTTTTAATTATATAACTTAATTGTTTATTATTGTTTTGTTTATTTTGATAACGATGATTTAATTACTATTTAATGAGAAATCCATCTTGTTGTAAATTCTTACACAATTAAATTTTATGAAAATTTAATATTTTCAGGATTGTTAACCAGTTCAGAAACGGCATTTTTATAACCCACGGTCACCTTAAAAATCATAAAGACATATACACTTGCGTGCAAAAAAATCGACCCACCTATGCTCTTCGATTTGAAAAAATATAATTCATCAAGTTTGCCTAACAATAACTTAATATATTGTATATTAAAACCTTCCTGAAAGTATGTAGATTACATTCGTGAAAGAACTATCAAAACAGATTCATTAGTTTTTTTAAAAATTGTGAACTTATAAATATGGGCGTTAAATAAAGAACCTCAATTTTTTTTTTAAGGCATTAAAAAAATCAAGTTTATTTTTGATTAAACAATCACAAATAAACAAAATTTAACGTTTGTCAATTTCATTGACAAAAAGTCACACACTTTTTCCGAGCTTAAGTGAGTGATGAGGACATTTGAAGAATCGAGTCAATCTTGTCTAGAACATTGCTTTGAACCAAATATAATGTATGTTCAAATAAACTGTACCTTACCACAGTATAAAATAATAAATTATATTCATTACGATTTTTGAGATATATTCTCAAATGGGGAGCATATACTATAACTTGACTGTCTGACCCAATTAATTACAATCCCGCGCACAGTGTTCCTTGCAGTGCCGGCCGCGGACGGTACCGCGTTGGTACTAAAAGTACCTAGCCATTTAAAACGCAAGGTAATTACTACAGCTGCTTATTAGCCACTACAGTTCCGTAAACATTTGCGTCGTTCTTGTTAACGTAACCTCGACTTTAGAATTAATCATTTTATTTAATATGCAGCTGAATGTCCTTCGATGAGAACCTTGTGACAAAAAACAACTGTTTACTAAAACGTTAGTTGTGTAATCTAAGACTTCAGCGTGGTCAGTGTTATCGTTCAAACTAACACTTGTTTTGGCTGTTATCAGAACCCAACCGCGTCGTTGATTCCTTGACCTAAAAACGACTGCGAACACTATTGCGTAAATTGTTACTAATCTAGTAAATGATCTAGTTCATTCGATAGGTCTTTAATAACGATACGATACGACACATGTTCTCATTCGTAACAAGAAAGTCCGCAGTTCTTAAGATTATCGATCGCATCTGATATTCAATGGAATCCAAGCATTGAATCTTGGCAACCCACTTACTTTATATCTACGGTTTTACATCACCTACATTATGATTGTGTATACCTACTTGCCTCCAATCAGTGAATATGTATAAGGAAAATGTAGTACATCCCGGAATAATAATATGAATCTCAATGATATACTGTTTGTTAGGATAACAGACGTTTACAACCGTCTGCTATTTTTATTAACTAAACCAGTTCAAGGGCTCGCGTGCAAACATTTAGGTTTAAAATCTAAAAACTGTTATTTCGTAATTCAGTTTTAAGAACGCTTTTTACACGTCTAAATTCGAATCATAGTATTTTTTGTGTTAATGTTATCGTGATTTTTGTAGATATTTTTCTCAGTTCTAATTTGCTAATTAAATTCCAATGAATATAATTATATTAATAGTACCTAATACCATAATAATGTTTACGCAGAGCTGCTCAAATATTTACAGTAAAAAAAAAACTTTTTAGAAAATTAGGAACACTAGAACTAGATACTTATTTGATATCCGTTTATTAAAGTAGGTAACATAAAATACTGCACCTAACTTAGACTGAAGATTGAAATATTTAAACTTTCTCAAAGTATACCAAAATATTATTAACTGTATAATTATTACCACATAATAATGATTAGGCAATGCAATAATCGTAGACCGTCCATAAGCAGGTGAAGTTGAGTTCGGCTCCGGCGTAATATCTGCAGGTCAAGACCGTTTGGGTGTCTCGCAAAAAGTTGATAATTCCAGTTTGTTAATTAATGACGAAACGAATGGTACGAAAAAAACAAGTTTGTATTATTTCTCGACCTATATACAACGTGTCCCAAAATACAATACAACAAATACATTGAAATCGATCGAAAATTGACACCCTTAATTTTACAAATATTTCTGTTTTTTTTTTTTTGTTTGACAACCTAAGTAGCTCTGCTATCCACCATAACCCTTAAAAATCCCAGAATGTCTGTAGTTTTTACACAAAAATCAATCAATATTATTTTTAACCGACGAAAAAACGGAGGAGGTTATCAATTCGACGCGTATTTATATATATATTTATTTTATGTATGATCAGTCGATCACGCATAACTTTTTACAGAACAGTCCGATTTTGATATTTTTTTTTTTATTGGAAAGGATATACCCCGAAGTTGGTCCCATATAAATTTGGAAAAAAATATCCAACCTTAAGGGTAGGAAAACAGGGGATGATTGATTGTTCACTCACTGATTGTAATGTATGACCACGCATAACTTTTTACAAAGTAGTTCGATTTTGATAATTCTTTCTTTATTGGATAGGACATACCTCGAAATTGATCCCATGTAAATTTTGAAAAAAAATTCCTACCCTAAGGGTGAGAAAATAGGGGTGATTTATTGTTCATTCACAGATTTTAATGCTGAGCTGTGTATTACAATTAAAATAAAAAGCCTATCTATGTTGGTATATAAAGCCTGTTTTTTTAAGTATTTTATTATACAAAAAATAATAGTTAAAGTAGGATTATACAGGGTTATTGGAAAAACACCAACAACCTCTTAAGAGGTCATTGTAGAACGTCATTATGAACAACTTTTACTATGGGACCAAACCTGAAATCGCGAAAAAAAAACAGCTGTTCCCTACATTTATGTTCGCGTATCTCGTCAAAATATAGGGAACAGCTGATTTATTTTTCGCGATTTCAGGTTTGGTCCCATAGCAAAAGTTGTTCATAATGATGAGTACAATGACCTCTTAAGAGGTTGTTGGTGTTTTTCCAATAACCCTGTATAACAGTTAATATCTAAAGTAAGGTAGGTAGCTATTTTAAAAGTAATCAAAATTTAAGCATGTAGTAATTAGTAAATTATAGCCTCAAAAAATTATAAAATAAAAACTTATTAACAAAAAAATTAAACCTCCGAAAAAACTGAAAACCAAAAAATAAAACCTTTTTTATTTTACCTTAATAAATAAGTTCTTTATACTAATGCAAGTATACCTAAGAAATTTTGAGTCGGCGCCAAATAATCAATGAACAAAGATCAATAAATTACCCTAAATTTAAAGAAATAACCAAATCAAATTAATAATGCAACGTGAAATCTCCAGCGATAAATATTAACATTTCAAACAAAAAATGCGCTCTCCGCACGACCACTCGCAACGATATTAAGTTGCTTGTTTGGCGCCGACTCAAAATTACTTAGGTATACTTGCATTAGTATAAGAACTTATTTATTAAGGTAAAATAAAAAAGGTTTTATTTCTTGGTTTTCAGTTTTTTCGGAGGTTTAATTTTTTTGTTAAAAAGTTTTTTTCCTTACATAAGTTTATTACTTTCAGTCCACTTTGTAATTACCAAAAAATTTGAGAATTTTTTTTTATTTTTTTTTCTCAAGTTGTTATGATCAGCTCCACCCTCTGCGCTTATCGTTGAATTTTAGGACACGTTGTAAGTATATAACACACGATAATGACATACTAAACGGCGATTACGTGAGAAAAAGTACTACTCTCGCGCATTACTTATCAGTTCTGCGCTAGATTTCCACGGTAATTTCTGAAAGAAGGCTATTTCAATTTGTACAAGGTCTATTTCAATTATCGTACCGCTGATAGCTGTCGTTTTTAGCGTCTTTCCTTGTTCTTTTATGTACTTGTAAAGGTCCAGCGAGGATAACTACAAAGTGCACATAATTTAGATCGTCTTCCATATTAGAGTGACGTGAGAATTTTCAATGACTACTAGTTTTCCACCGTGCAGCTACCTTGAGAATTATAAATAAACTCTGGAATCATACGGGAATTACTGCAAAGTGCAACATCATGTTCTTGAGAACCGAACACAAAGGTATTTGAACTGCATAGATATCAATGACCGAATTATTCTTGATCTTCATACGCCGCGTTTATCTCCGATCTTTAAATAAGTGCGTAGCGTAGGCTACGATTTTTTCTCTGTTAGCAACGACTTCGAAAAGGTACCTTAGAAGATTCTGAAAGTTACACAGCATTTTCAAAACATAAGCTTGACATACAAAGGGCAGTATAAAAATATATTCGTGAGTAAATCGCAATAATATTGTGCTTTCCCACGAAAATATTTACGTGTACGGAACTACGGGAGCAAGCCTATAGATATTTCTGTATTCGATGGGCGCCACGGGCCGGTTCATTCACGCATTATATTTTTTGCCGCACGTGAAACAAATATAAACACGCTCTAAATACTAAAGAAGCATCCACCCGTCGGCGTCGGGTGAACAATGTTAGCATCAGCTGAGCACACCGCAGCCAGCGGCCAAACACTCGTGCGCGGCGTGAAACAGTCATCGCCCTCCTGACAAGGCCAAGGACTTGAGAACTGTGTAATAAATACTAAATAAAACACACAGCTGTACAACAAAACACACTGAGTAATGTAGGTGTCAAGTCGAATGCATAAAGCCTTTGTTGTCCAATCGTTACCGGGTACTTACGCATGAGCATCACATAGATATCAACGTGACTAGCGCGTAGGCTTGAGAACAATACCTACTAATGAAGTGCCACTAATCAGTCAATTGTCACGCTCGGGTTCGTGATCCATTGTGAGACAGCTACGGTCAGCATATTAACGACAAATCACATACTTTAATACCTCTCCCTGAAAGCAAGGCATTCGTTCTCACAATAAAAAATTGCGTCACTTCGGTTTTCAACATCGGCATAATACAAATGAGCCAATACATTAACCCACATAGATATACTAAGAGACATGTAAAATGTCAATACTTGATAACGGGAGTGTGTACAGTATAACGCCTGACGGCCTGATACGAAAACATCGATGCATTGTGAATCAATGACTGAAAACAGGAATAGCAGTGATCAATGTTTTATAAATAGTGCCGTGGCCCGTGGCACGATTTGGATTTCTAGTGCATTTCCTTAATGACGTATGCGTTAGATCGTATGGTTTTTACTCATTTTATAGGTAATAGCAATTTGCCATGCAACGTAGCAATGTTGCCAGCTGGACACTTTTCCTGTTGACAGCGATGCGGACGAATTTTTTTATACCCAATGATTCTTGCCCCTCCTTTTTGATATACTTGTATATACATAATAATATTATTATTTTAAGACTATACATAATTTGAAAGCTAATAGAGCTTTCAAATTATATAAATATTATATTGGAGATTGAAATAACACACAGTTTATCTTTAATAACTGTGTATAGCGTTAAGTATGTCGATGTGTGATTGACGTTATGATTGTGCGCTTCATTCACGATGCAGTTTCTATTTTCTATTATTATATCTCTAGTTGGCATGTTACTAATGCTATTGAATGAGTATCGCGCCATAATTGTCACTGTCTTGACAACTATATATTAACATACATACTTATTAGTTGTTTCATTAAATAATATGTTTGTTCCCTGTTATACAATATCTGCGGCTATTGTATAACAGGATGGTGTCAGTCATTATAGTTCTCACATATTAACCAATCAATTTCATTATGGGCCTTTCGCAGTCAACTGGTTTAAGTAGCCGTTTATTTAACCGCCTAGCCATTTAACTAAACGGCGGCCGTTCAACTAACGGCCTGAATGATATTCAATATTATTGTTTAGGTTGGAACTGTAATGTAATCAATCACGCCAGAGCCGAATTGGTCGCAGTAACTAAGCCAAGGCACCCTGACCAAATGGGTTAGGTTAGAACTGTGATCGGTTGATCACAGTTCTAACCTAACCCATTTGGTCGGGGTGCCCTGCGAGCAAAGAGAGCGAAGCGAGGCGAGCACCACTTCCAAAGGCCAGGCGGTACTAAACGGCTAATCAGTTGGCTGCGACAGGTCTATAATTATCATAACGTTATTAATATATGCTTAAGTGTAAGCAAACAATCACAGAAGGCTCACGTTCGAGTATGTAGCTATATAACAGTATGTAACTATACAACAGTATGTAATTAACACTTAGTCAATGATACCTCCGTTTGTTACAGACTGGTAATAACTGGAACAAAATGGTTCTGATCAAATGAAATGATCTCTGATCTGATGAAATGTTTATTAATCGTGCGTAATACGTTTGTTCAAAAGATTCACAGTAGGAACCTTATTTACATAGTCAGTTTTCACCTGAATGAAATGAGTTATTATCGTAGAGGTGGAAAAAGGAAAATTAACAGAAGTGCCCATAAAGTTTGTCACGGTCATACGCTGTGGAAACGTATAAAGTAATAACCATAATAATCAAGCTCTCTACTAATGTAGTGGCGTCTAATCAGAAACGAATGGCGGCAAACTTGGGGCTGCGGTGAACATCAAACAAATTCATGGTAACAGCTGTTATGTTTATCGATCGGATAGCTTAACCTCGAGTTCTATCTGTGGGTTACAAAAAGAGCCGAAATTTTGTTTACCATTTGACAATGAAATCCTTCTTCTTTATATATTTTCCGTAGATCCATAGTTTTTTGTTTCGGTAGGTTTATTATAATTAAAGTCAGTCACCCCGTTACCTATAAACAAGAACATGTTTATTTTTGTCCCCATCAACAAAATAATCGTACAGCGAATCGTCTCATGATCGTGGAAGAAGCCAGCAGGTAACAAGAAATTTTCCGAGCTAGCGGGAATTTTCCTAAATCCATTTGCCAATAACCATCAGTTGCCGTACAAGATTCCTAGTTTATTTGCTTACATACGTACAAATTACTCAAATTATGTTTTATTAGAAGCGCAGTCGACATGCAGAAAGTGTTTGAGCCAAAATACTACTTTATCGTTTAGGGAAACGCGGGCAAATTACATTTCCGTAATGATGGAATCAATTACTTAGTCTTATAAAATTTCCGTTTTAGGTATTGGTGAAATAATGACTTTATGGTTAATATAGACATAATTTCCGTTCTGAATCTGAATTCTCCTAAATGAACTCTATTGTATTCTAAGTCAATATTGGAACTTTTTGTTCGTTACCCCGATTTCTTAAATGCCATGTCTTTCACGTGGAAATCAATTTGTTATAGTAATCGCCTGCGTCGGGCCGTCGGGCACATAGTAGGTATTGCGTGCGTCGTGAAGAGTGGTCGGCAAACATACGCGTCACCGCAGTTTGGGCAACACGCCAATCGATTTCGTCAAATTACCACCGTTGCTTATGTCAAGGGTCTGTTTGTCATAGTGACGCACAGGTAACTGTTGCGTACGAAACGAAACAATTTAAGTTACATTCGTAACAAAATTGACATGCTTTGTCCGGTTGTGTTTACCTTTAATAAGGTACAAAGAAGGACAAGAAATAAAAAAAATAAAAATTTGATATCTGATTCAGAATCAGAGCCATTAATAATTAATTTATGTCTTTGACTTATCTTGGGACCCTGGGGTCCCCCGGACCTTTGGATGGCGTACCAGGGGCCGAAGCCAACTCGCAGAGGGCCTTAATTTTAAATGATGAGGAGTCACCGACCGATGCTTATTCCTGTATGTACTCTGCAAGTGCACCCGAGGACAACCCCCCGTTGGTGCTAGACTTGCAGAACATGGAAACAAAATATATTAGGCTACGGGTTTGGGTGGCTATATATAGTGGATCGGTTACCTTAAACTATGAAAGGACTATGTCCCCTGCCCGACCAATGATACTATAATATTCACACACTCAGTACCTAATGGACCCTCGAAAACCGACAGACGTGTTGCCCCCTTGTCGCTACTACATTATTGTCGTAGCGACAAGGGGGCAACATGTCTTGAGGTGGTAATGAGGTGAGGAGTGGAGAGGTTCATTGATATTATTATTAGCTATTAGTTCAAATTAGTTAGCACGTGTAACTTAGGTTTGTTTCTTTGCTGTCTTCCTAAATAAGAATTACGGAAAGGAAGTTACTTCCTGAAAAAAGTGACAATGCTAATTTCCATTCACGCGCATTTAAATCATAGATATAAAATTGTAAACATAAGTTTGGCCTTAAAACATGTTTCTTGTGTAGATATGTAGTCAGGGATTTATTTACGTATTCTCTCAAAATGTCAAGGAAAATGTATGTAAATACTTAAGTCGACTACAAATAACTACTCGAACGTATATTCGTATCGTTGTAAAAATATACGCCGTATCAAAGAATTTTATTATCAACTGTTTTCACTGGCAGCATTTTATATTTCCTGTTTAACTACCGATACCTACCTATTGGCTTATATAGACGTATTTATTCCTCCTACAACATGGATATTATTTACGCAATCTGTCATAATTGTTTTTTTTTTTTTATATTGCTTTGCTTTATTATCATCGTGTTCACAACTTGAGCTAAAAGATTTTCTTTTTGTTACAGATTTATACTTTTTACAAGGCGTGAAGATGGCCGACGCTCACGGAAAAATAGAAGGTAAGCTGCTACTTAGTGCGCACACAGTTGTTGCTCATAAACTAAATCTATTAAGAATACAAACTAAGAACTTTGTAATCAAATCAACGAAACGATTTTTTTTAAATATTTATTCAGTTTGTTATACTTTTGCTACGTAGGTACGTTACTACATAACATAATTAACTAGGTACTTAATTGTGACGTTCGCCGACAAAACCGGTATGAATTTTTAAGTGACACTCGTTCTAGGTAGAAACGTTGGTTGCGGCCTGAAACTTTTATAAGCCTAAATCCAGTCAAAGTACCTTCTGTGTTCCATTTGGGATTTGAGTGTTACTTCAAAACTTAAATACTAACTGGGCCAAACCAAAATGGAACGTTATTTCTGAATCCGAAACCTCCAAAGCTTGTAGTAAACTGAACGAGAGGAGTCTTTTTTTGTATGGAATATGGGCCCAAGAAAATCATTACTGAAAAACATGGCAGTTTGTTCCTAAAACTCTCTAGATTACTGTAGTATTGTTAGGTTCACTTCGTTTAACCGGATTATCTACCACAATCAACCTTTTTGTTTTGTTGATAAAATTAATAGTTTATTCGGTCATGTTCCATTTGTTAAACTTTCGATTAAGCCGAACGGTTATTCTGTGCCGAAGGCAAGGTTTGCCGAAATTAGTTCAAAGTATTGTTAGAAAGGGAATTCATTACAATGTCTGTAGATAGTGTCGGTTTCTCTATCGGAATATTATCCTCACCTACCGCAGCCTGTAATTAACACTTTGTGACCTCTTTAAAGACGTTAGCTGTCTATTTATTTACTTCACTTTCGTTCATTTATTTTTTTTTTCTCCAAATCGTCGTTAAGGTATAAATGGCCATAATCACGACAAATTGATGAAATTGATGGATGATTACAGTATTTTGTACCTGTTCTTGCTAGGTAAATAAATATTTTTAATCAATCTAACGACTAGCTACTGATGTTAAGGCAGTTTATTTTATTGTGCCTGAAGAGTTGTATGATCAATTGATCATTTATTAATTAAGGTACCTAGATATAGGTACATAACAAAATTGTATTTTTTTCTGACAACAAGAAATTATAAAACGCTGTAGATTGTTGAACCATCAAGATTTAAACTTTGACGATGTATTAATAACATTTTTCAATTAACAGATAACCCGAAGATAATGTCGGGCCCAGTGCTCGTCAACTCGCCCAATGCGGTGCTGTCCAAAACCCTGTTGGGAAGGTACCATGACCTCCCGATCCCCGCTGACAAGATTTTGGCGACATACATCTGGATTGATGGTACTGGCGAGCATTTGAGGTGCAAAGACCGCACCTTGAACTTCATTCCTAAGCAACCCAAAGGTAAAGTCTTATTACTAAGTCAATTACACCCACAATTGGCCAGTTATGTTTGTCCCATGTATTAGTCATTGCCATCAACCCGGTACACAGGAACTAGCGAACTGTGTGGGTGTATTAGCGGGCAAGCTTGTTGCCATCAACCAGGCACACAGCAACTAGCGAACTGTGTGGGTGTATTAGCGGGCAAGCTTGTTGCCATCAACCGGGTACACAGCAACTAGCGAACTGTGTGGGTGTATTAGCGGGCAAGCTTGTTGCCATCAACCAGGCACACAGCAACTAGCGAACTGTGTGGGTGTATTAGCGGGCAAGCTTGTTGCCATCAACCGGGTACACAGCAACTAGCGAACTGTGTGGGTGTATTAGCGGGCAAGCTTGTTGCCATCAACCAGGCACACAGCAACTAGCGAACTGTGTGGGTGTATTAGCGGGCAAGCTTGTTGCCATCAACCGGGTACACAGCAACTAGCGAACTGTGTGGGTGTATTAGCGGGCAAGCTTGTTGCCATCAACCAGGCACACAGCAACTAGCGAACTGTGTGGGTGTATTAGCGGGCAAGCTTGTTGCCATCAACCGGGTACACAGCAACTAGCGAACTGTGTGGGTGTATTAGCGGGCAAGCTTGTTGCCATCAACCAGGCACACAGCACTTAGCGAACCGTGTGGGTGTAATCTCCTAAGCTTATTAAGATCGGTAACAAATGAAAAAAATAGCAGTTGTGTCTCATTAGTGATAGGTCAGAGGGGCAATTCTCGTAATTTTAATAACGTTCACAGTCTGGTCTCAATCTCAATCTGTCAAAAATGCCTCTAATTTCCCTACATTTTGACAAGTTTTTGACATTTGTTTGTCGCCGAGATGAGACTGCGACTAGATTTTGAAAGTTTTAGATTACGAGAATCGGCCTTCAGCTCTTATACATACAGCTCTGCCTAACCTATCGGGGAAATAGGCGAGATTTATTTATTTTAGTGTAAATACAATGTATGTATACAAAGTTACAAACACACACAGTACATAAATGTCGTCCCTCGCATGACTAAAAGTCCTATCTCTTTTTTTAGCTGATTTGCGTTAGGAGAACAAAATTTTCCATTCGTGATTCGTACTGTTTCATGAAGATATTCATCGTACCTAATATTATTAACGCCTCTCGCTGCAGTCACAAATCCTGAAACTGAAAAGTCAGTCACGGTTTTAATTCATAAAAACTCATAAACACGACTGATGAAACATGGCACGTCCATTGAAGCCAGAGTGTTTTATTACATCCTCATTAACGAGCTAATTAGCAGAGTTTAGGTAAATTGTTCAGCCTTCACTGACGAGCGGCGCTGATCTGTAAACAAGAGGGTATTTTACAAAACAAAACTGTTATTATTAACTCCCTAGTTGCAGTTTTATTGTGTTTTCACAACGTTATTATTTGATAAAAATGCTCAGAAGTTCAAAATAATATTCTTCTTGGATCTTTAACTTTACCGAAACATACAACATTGTTTAGAGCTGATTTTTCATTCATAAGATAACTTTTATCTAAAGAACAAATATGTCAATTCGACACAGTAATTTCTATACAAAAATTGTGCAAACCGGAATTTTATTCCTCATATAAAAGTTATCTGATTTTGGAAAATCGGCCCTAAGTCATTTATCGAAACAAAAGATGTCACATCCAGTAAATCACGATAACACCCACATTGTAAGAGCATTGCTCTTCTAGGGCTAAGGACTTTTTGATGAAAACTTAAAAGGTTTCAAAGCAATATTGTCCACAAGCAGTCGTAGAAATGTTACGATAGATTTCATTCACTATTCCTAGTTCATTGGAAAGTTGTTGTCCACAGTAAATTAAGTGTACACAGTTCTGTGTACACTTAATATATCAGTTTAATTGCATTCTACACTTAACGTTGGCTATTCTACCTGCCAGACCACGAAATCACCGTCTTAATCATGATTTTCATTACAGATCTTCCGATTTGGAACTTCGATGGCAGCTCCACCGGACAATCGGACGGGCACAACTCTGACACGTTCCTGTGCCCCCGTCAAATTTACAAGGACCCTTTCAGACGTGGCAACCACATCCTAGCTATGTGCGACACATATAAATACAACATGGAGCCCACAGGTGCGTTAAAAAAAACTCAAAACCATTTACAGGCACTTTTGACTTGCCAAGAAGTCGGTCAGTCGAAAAATATGAAGCTAGTTGCCCATTCCAAAGCGTAGTACTTAAGTACCTATGGAGAAGAACGGGCAAGAAACTCCATGCACACTCTTTTAAATTATATTTTTACAAAAATATTAGTCACATCATTAATGTTGAATTTATAATTATATGTGAGGACGATGCAAAAAAAAAAGACGTACACGTTTAAAGCGTCCAGAATACAGCAAATAGTTACAAAACAACAATCCAAAAATAAAATAATTAAAAATAAGCCAAGGCAGCTAAATAATGACCAGCCCCAACTGACGGCGATCGTTCACGAACATGACGCATATATCAGCACCATTCAGCTCAACCATTTTGAAGGGAGCTAAATGATCCAACACACATGCCACCATAAGCAAGACATTTGAGTGAGCATGACATACTATCAACCGCCAGGGGCACATTCAAATCAATGAAAGACATATTACCCGGTAAATGGTAGCTCTATAGTACATAACTCACATCTGTACTATAGGTATAAAGGAAATTGAGTTTATACAATGCAAAGATAGTCTTACAATCTTCAGCAGCTCCAACAGTATTTTTAAGTGTTAATCAACATTTTTATCAGCGATGTAATCCTCTAACTTATAATATGCCTGCCTGCATAAGTGCATAGTATGCGTTTTATACAAGACTTTAATTTTGTCTCATTCAGTTGAATAATGTGTGTGTGAACAATATTCACAAACAGATTTCTCGTGATTCCTTTTCAGCTTGTCGTGCAAGTAAAATGGCTAATACAGAAGAGTGATCTTTCATAATTATATGCATTGAAGACGGTCATTATTGGGAAATTAGGATTGCGTTCGCCTTCTGTCCCAAAACATTTCCAATATTTGGCTTTACGCGCCGTAGACCAAGTCGCGTTACATTAGTCATCGAGGGTACACAATCACAATTACGCATTAATGGTAATTATTTGACGGCACGACCTGTGCATCGATTTGTAAACGTTTGATTAAATTAACGTAGACCCAAATGCTCGTAAGGAAGAATGTCTTCACGAGCTTTAAAGATCTCCTGTAGATTATAATAATAATAAAATTTATTCAAAAATATAAGGATTAACGTTAAATACAGTTTTTCTTAAATCTATGTCAAGTTCACCATGGTTTGTGCCTGAACTATACCTAGTTCAATCGGCTGAAACACAGGATTACCTACCGGTAATCCTGTGTTTCAGGCTATTGGAGGTGATTGATTGAATAATCACATACTTATCATATTTATTTTATTGGTACTTACATATGTAAAAAGGTGTTTAAAATTATATAATGCGAACAAATATTTACTTTACGATTGAAATTTATGTGGGAAATGTTGCCTCGATTGAGCAGAGATAGTAGGAAACAGAATCTCTTTAAATAATGATATTTTTCTACCAGACCAACCATGCAGCCTATTGAAAGTTTAATTTCAAATTGCTATATGATTTTCGTTTCTTTTCACAGCTACTAACCACCGTATTAAGTGTGCTGAAGCCAGCGAGAAGGTCAAGGATGAGGAGCCGTGGTTCGGCATTGAGCAGGAGTACATCCTGCTGGACACTGACCTGAGGCCCTTCGGATGGCCCCCGGGCGGTTTCCCCCCACCACAAGGCCCCTACTACTGCGGTGTTGGAGCCAACAAGGTGTTCGCCAGGGATCTAGTCGAGGCACACTACAGGTAACTCATAGAAAATGTATGCTATTCTAAAATATGGCATTTACGTCGTAAACTTCGCTTCTTAATTTTAATGGGCTAATTTTCTCAGAAATGCAATAAACAACTCATGGTCGTTTTAATTACAGATGTTGCCTATTTGCTGGCGTTCCTATTTCTGGGACCAATGCCGAGGTTATGCCCTCGCAGTGGGAGTTCCAAGTGGGTCCATCCGTTGGCGTAACCGCTGGCGACGACCTCTGGGTCGCTCGCTATATCCTGAACAGGCTCGCTGAAGAGTACGGAGTCATCGTTACCTTCGATCCCAAACCAGTTCAGGACTGGAACGGCTCTGGTGCACACACCAACTTCTCTACCAAAAAGATGCGTGAAGATAACGGTATTATGTAAGTGTCACAGCCTTTTTTTGACGTTATAATTATGACTTTAAAATGGCATTCGGTTTATGCGGAACAAGTATCCTTACATGGTAAACCTGTACGAGAAATCGATTGCAGCATTCGAGAAGTCGGTCGTGTTTTCCGTTGAAGATATTCCGGCATTATTTTATAATAGTGGCTTTTTATTTTCCACTGGCTTTCTTTAAATTTTTAATTAATTTAATAGCGCCTGGTTTTCGCAAGAAATCATTCAGTGAGTCATTCATTGTTTAACTGGCACTTGTTGCTAACCGTTGCGTTTCAGTTTAATTATGTGACGTACCTACGGGTTACTTCATTTTCGTACCTAAATACCTTTATGAATCAGCAGCATTTGTGTTAACGACGTTGTTTTCTTAATTGCAGAGAAATTGAGAAGGCGATTGACAAGCTGTCTAAGGTTCACATGAAACACATCAAGGTCTACGATCCTCGCGGAGGAAAGGACAACGAGAGACGTTTGACTGGTCTCCACGAAACAGCCAGTATTAATGACTTCAGCGCCGGTAAGTGCACGAACTGAATGTTGCTTAATGAGTTCGGTACTTCGAGTGTATTGGGCAGAAAATTAATGTTTATTTGTTTACAGGAGTCGCTAACCGTGGCAGCAGCATCAGAATACCGCGGTCAGTGGCCGAGGAGAAGAAAGGATACTTGGAGGACCGTCGACCAGCCTCCAACTGCGACCCGTACGCTGTGATAGACGCTCTGATGCGCACGTGCATACTCAACGAATAACAGTGGCGCCCCCCCCGCCAGGCCACTCCTGCTACACGTGTCAGCTAGCGACCGCATCATCAATCCGTCTATTATGTTCGTGCCTGGTTGCCAACGCAAGCTGTATGTACCTGCACCAAATGTGCATTATTAAGCCCTCTTCCATTTTAGTGATAGACATATAGATACCACAACAACACCAAGTAAAACTTTTTGAATAGACGTTTACCTAATCAAGTACCTAATAATTATATTCACTAGCGACGACAAATCGAATAATATATTATGGCCTATAGGTATTCATTGGAATAGTTTATTCAATTTACAATAGCTATAAAGATAACTAAATAAAATGATAATAATTAAACAGACACGTGATAGAGGTAGTGCGTTTAAAAGGACCATATAAGATATTAATATATTGTATAAGTAGGTAAATATTTCTACGAATATTATGTGATATTTAAAAATTGTTATTTTGATGGTAAATAGTTTAATTGTATACAAATAACCACATATCATTATTTTTAACAAATTCATTTAATGCATAGTTGCAAATTAGTTTTAGTAAACGAATAATCTGAATGAGAACACATGAATTGCTTGAAATATTATATACTAACAAGAGAATTAAAATGATGTCCGGGATAATAATGTTATCGTGTTAGAGAACCTACCAGTATATTAATGTTAAACGTGCAAAAGTACATTTGCATAAATATTTTAGAGAATATAATGGAATAGGAACCGCAGGAGCCTTTCAAAGTTCTAGCACTTATGAAGTATGTCTAAACGTGAACACCATGTACACTTGTGTAGAGCACAAAATATTATATTCCTATCGTTTGAATAAAATTATATAAGCTATTATATGTATAAGATGTTTAAAATTGTTTTGCATGCATCGGAAATTGGTATGAATTAACAAATTGTAAATGTATAAGAAAAGTTGTTATAAAATACGAGATATAATGAAAAATAAAAATACTTTGTTGTACTAATTATGCTATAATTTTTTATTTTCCGTATTTATTCCGTCCCTTAAAACAGCTAGGTAGTATATTCCTGTAGGTAATATTTGTCATTATCATAGCCACTGACAACGGGTAGGCCCGACTTCATATCAGATATTTTGACTAAGGTGAAGAGTTTGCGAAGTTAGGCCTTGTAGAGTTAGGGCGTGTAGAGTTAGAAGCTTGGCTCTACATGAGATCTGATTACTTTTTGACAGTGCGAGCTACATGGTCTCGTCTTGGCAAGCTGTCGTGCCCCCAGCACCCGAAAAAAAAACGTAAAATAAATACCAGATCTAGAATACAGCGTAACTAAATAAAAAAGCAGATTAAACATTTACGTTTGCCCAGCTAGGCCCCCCAGAATTTGCGATTTAGGTATACACCAATGCAATGTACTCGCCTCTAGGAGTATATGTACCGCTTTCTTTTTCAATGTACCTCTGTACTTTTGAACAAATATGCAAAAAAAGGATGTACGTTTGCCTGGCTAGGCCCCCCGGAATTTGCGATTTAGGTATACACCAATGCAATGTACTCGCCTCTAGGAGTATATGTACCGCTTTCTTTTTCAATGTACCTCTGTACTTTTGAAGAAATATGCAAAAAAAGGGGGCCGTGCCAGCCAAACGTTTTCAGCACGGCCCTCGTGTAACTTGAAAAATATATAGCGTATTAAAAAGTTTCATAAACTCAAGGAATGTACTTTATTAACACGTTCTATGTACCGTAACAGATATTGTGAATTCGTAATAACAAATAATATATAGACGTGGATAGGGGGCCGTGCTGAAAAAAAAAGAAATGAGAAAATATCTAAAAAAGACAAAACAACCTTAGCCAAAAACTATATAAAAGTAATTCATGTTTGGCAAGTAACATATGTACCGCATTGGTTTCTCATACAACTTGCTAAATTAAAAAAATAAACCAATTTTAGTTTATTCAGCACGGCCCTCTATAGTTGCCTATATCTTTTTAAATATGACATGTTTGTTTACAAAATTCGACTTCCTGAATTATGTATAGGAGTACATTCGTTCCAAATAAATTGCGATTATGGTGTATTAATATTTTAAAAGATAAATTGGATCAAAAATATCCTAACATGCAACTGATGGGGTGACCATGATTCCACGTGAGAATGGATAAAAAAACTTCTGAGTAAATCTTTAATAAAATAAAAAAATCAAAAATATCGTAATCTGTATTAACTATTAACGATAACTATAATAGTAGTAAGTAGTAGGTCGCAAATCGAACAAAACAACAAGTGTCGTTAAGACTAAATAGCACAAAAGGCTTAAAAAAAATCACATATATATTTCCAATAAATCACACGGATTGATGTATATTTATTTACAATAAAATTACAGTTTCGGTACATTTCACAGATTAGTTACGTTTACCTATGGAATAATCGCAGAAAAACTATGTGTCACAAACACTACAATTCTTTTACCTATTGTGGTATAGTAATTTTATTTTAGGTGCATTGTCCTCACATATTATTATATAAGGTGTAAAAAAATTAACCTTAAAAACTTTAAGAGGTGCTTTAGACCATCGAACTGAACAACTTTCACTATGGGACCAACTCTGAAATCACGAAAAAAAAAATGAGCTGTTTCATACATTTTGGCCGAGTAGGTATTGAACTTTTGTATGAAACAGCTGATTTTTTTTTCGTGATTTCGTAGTTGGTCCCATAGTGAAAGTTGTTCAGTTCGATGGTCTAAAGCTCCTCTTAAAGTTTTTAAGGTTAATTTTTTTACACCTTATATAATTAATGTACCCATGCAAAATATTGTAGGTACCTAAAACATTTTAAAAGAGTAACGGTGGAGTTTCTTGCCCATTCTTCTCCACACGAAAACTACCTTTTGGAAGGGGCGACTAGAATCAATTCTATTTTAAGGTAATTTTTGACGTTCAAAAGTGCCTTTTATGTGCCTATTTGAAATAAATGCTTTCACTTTGACTACAGAGCTTAAAAGGCTTAAAAAATTACAGATACGTTTCCAACAAATCACATTGATTGAACCTTACCTAGTGAATTAATAGCGACCGCACACAACAAGTTTTAACTGATTTAATTCCCTTAAAAGATGTCATAGCTAATATTAATTTTGAAGAAAAAAAACAAATTGTAAAAAAAGAATGTTTATTTCAATGTAGTCACATAATTTCATTAATATAGGTATAGAATAAATCAACCTAATTTATGGAACCATGGTCACCCCATCAGTTGCATGTTAGGATATTTTTGATCCAATTTATCTTTTAAAATACTAATACACCATAATCGCAATTTATTTGGAACGAATGTACTCCTATACATAATTCAGGAAGTCGAATTTTGTAAACAAACATGTCATATTTAAAAAGATATAGGCAACTATAGAGGGCCGTGCTGAATAAACTAAAATTGGTTTATTTTTTTAATTTAGCAAGTTGTATGAGAAACCAATGCGGTACATATGTTACTTGCCAAACATGAATTACTTTTATATAGTTTTTGGCTAAGGTTGTTTTGTCTTTTTTAGATATTTTCTCATTTCTTTTTTTTTCAGCACGGCCCCCTATCCACGTCTATATATTATTTGTTATTACGAATTCACAATATCTGTTACGGTACATAGAACGTGTTAATAAAGTACATTCCTTGAGTTTATGAAACTTTTTAATACGCTATATATTTTTCAAGTTACACGAGGGCCGTGCTGAAAACGTTTGGCTGGCACGGCCCCCTTTTTTTGCATATTTCTTCAAAAGTACAGAGGTACATTGAAAAAGAAAGCGGTACATATACTCCTAGAGGCGAGTACATTGCATTGGTGTATACCTAAATCGCAAATTCCGGGGGGCCTAGCCAGGCAAACGTACATAAAAAAGGGGGCCGTGCCAGCCAAACGTTTTCAGCACGGCCCTCGTGTAACTTGAAAAATATGTAGCGTATTAAAAAGTTTCATAAACTCAAGGAATGTACTTTATTAACACGTTCTATGTACCGTAACAGATATTGTGAATTCGTAATAGCAAATAATATATAGACGTGGATAGGGGGCCGTGCTGAAAAAAAAAGGAATGAGAAAACATCTAAAAAAGACAAAACAACCTTAGCCAAAAACTATATAAAAGTAATTCATGTTTGGCAAGTAACATATGTACCGCATTGGTTTCTCATACAACTTGCTAAATTCAAAAAATAAACCAATTTTAGTTTATTCAGCACGGCCCTCTATAGTTGCCTATATCTTTTTAAATATGACATGTTTGTTTACAAAATTCGACTTCCTGAATTATGTATAGGAGTACATTCGTTCCAAATAAATTGCGATTATGGTGTATTAGTATTTTAAAAGATAAATTGGATCAAAAATATCCTAACATACAACTGATGGGGTGACCATGATTCCACGTGAGAATGGATAAAAAAACTTCTGCATAAATTGAGTAAATCTTTAATAAAATAAAAAAATCAAAAATAACGTAATCTGTATTAACTATTAACGATAAATATAATAGTAGTAAGTAGTAGGTCGTAAATCGAACAAAACAACAAGTGTCGTTAAGACTAAATAGCTCATAAGGCTTAAAAAAATCACATATATATTTCCAATAAATCACACGGATTGATGTACGGTACATTACAATAAAATTACAGTTTCGGTACATTTCACAGATTAGTTACGTTTACCTATGGAATAATCGCAGAAAAACTATGTGTCACAAACACTACAATTCTTTTACCTATTGTGGTATAGTAATTTTATTTTAGGTGCATCGTCCTCACATATTATTATATAATTAATGTACCCATGCAAAATATTGTACCTAAAACATTTTAAAAGAGTAACGGTGGAGTTTCTTGCCCATTCTTCTCCACACGAAAACTACCTTTTGGAAGGGGCGACTAGAATCAATTCTATTTTAAGGTAATTTTTGACGTTCAAAAGTGCCTTTTATGTGCCTATTTGAAATAAATGCTTTCACTTTGACTACAGACCTTAAAAGGCTTAAAAAATTACAGATACGTTTCCAACAAATCACATTGATTGAACCTTACCTAGTGAATTAATAGCGACCGCACACAACAAGTCTTAACTGATTTAATTCCCTTAAAAGATGTCATCGCTAATATTAATTTTGAAGAAAAAAAAAAACAAATTGTAAAAAAGAATGTTTATTTCAATGTAGTCACATAATTTCATTAATATAGGTATAGAATATATGTACCTAATTTATGGAACCATGGTCACCCCATCAGTTGCATGTTAGGATATTTTTGATCCAATTTATCTTTTAAAATACTAATACACCATAATCGCAATTTATTTGGAACGAATGTACTCCTATACATAATTCAGGAAGTCGAATTTTGTAAACAAACATGTCATATTTAAAAAGATATAGGCAACTATAGAGGGCCGTGCTGAATAAACTAAAATTGGTTTATTTTTTGAATTTAGCAAGTTGTATGAGAAACCAATGCGGTACATATGTTACTTGGCAAACATGAATTACTTTTATATAGTTTTTGGCTAAGGTTGTTTTGTCTTTTTTAGATATTTTCTCATTTCTTTTTTTTTCAGCACGGCCCCCTATCCACGTTTATATATTATTTCTTATTACGAATTCACAATATCTGTTACGGTACATAGAACGCGTTAATAAAGTACATTCCTTGAGTTTATGAAACTTTTTAATACGCTATATATTTTTCAAGTTACACGAGGGCCGTGCTGAAAACGTTTGGCTGGCACGGCTCCCTTTTTTTGCATATTTCTTCAAAAGTACAGAGGTACATTGAAAAAGAAAGCGGTACATATACTCCTAGAGGCGAGTACATTGCATTGGTGTATACCTAAATCGCAAATTCTGGGGGGCCTAGCTGGGCAAACGTACATGCATTCTCGGGGCTCTGGATTTGCAGATATCTAAAGGCGACAGTCCCTATCATCACTTTCACATCCATGCAAAAACAATTTGTCACCATGCATCTTGCCAAACAAATTCCGTCATTTAGGGCCATCACATAATATTATTATATGATGGCCCTAAATGACGGAATTTGGAATCAGAAAAATTCGCTGATTCCAATTATGTATATAACTCGATTTCGCAAAAAATGTAGCCTAGATCAAATAGCCGGGGAACAGTCGATATTGTATATTTTGCAACGCCATCTGTCTATAGAATACAGAATTGCAAGCAGTTGCAATGTAGCGCGGTAATCCACCGGACAGTATAGTTCTCATAATGGCAACATAGATGGCGCCAAGGCAATAGCGTATACGTATATCATACAAACTGTGCATGGATCTTTTGGCAGGAGACAAAAATCAGAAGTACCTAACCATGGAATTTTAATGAACTAGAGTGCGTTTCAACAAATAGTTCCTATGTTATAATGTTGGCTCCTCTGTCCTCCGCTAGGAGTATAATATGTGTTTTGTGCCCATGTCTGTCAAGATAGTAGATATGGGAAGACGATTCTGCGGTTTTTTTTAAGATTTATAAGGTGTCCGTGTTAGAATCATGCCCAAAACATTAAGGTGAATGGGTAGTTGTAGCCCGCGAAATTCAATTTTTCTTACGTTTTTTGCAATTTTCAGCTCAGTGTCAGGTTGTATCTTGATCAAAATATGATTTGCGACTATAATAGACATGTATTTACAGAATTATAGTCATTAGAATCATTAATATATCTCTTTAAATTAGATTTCTACCATCAACACTTTTCCATACGAGATTTGTTCTTAACGGTAGAAATCTAACTTAGAAAGATGTATTAATGATTCTAATTATTATAATTCTGTAAATACGTACCTGTTATTGTCGCGAATCATATTTTGATCAAGATACAACCTGACACTGACCTGAAAATTGCAAAAAACGTAAGAAAAATTGAATTTCGCGGGCTACAACTACCCATTCACCTTAAGGAGTAGTGAAAGTACATTGTTGCCAACATAACGGCATAGGAACTATTAGGTCCTTACATATGAAATTGGCGTTTTTCGTACTGGCCACTTTAATCACGAATTTCTCCTCTTTGGTAAGGAATTCCAAATTCAAATTTGTACAGCTATTTACTCATGTATTTGTGCTTCGATGACCGTCATTCATTTGTTTTTTTTCTTCTGTTTTTTCTGTTTGCGTCACTCATTTTACAAAATGGAAAATTTAAAATATCGCATTATTTACGAGTACGAGTTCCGCCGTGGCACTAGTGCTGCGGAAACGACTCGAAGGGTGAATGATGTGTATGGCGGTCATGTTGCAAAAGAAAACACAGTTCGTTTTTGGTTCCAACGTTTTCGTTCTGGAAATTTCGACCTGCAGAACAAGCCCCGTGGACGGCCTGAGACCCAAGTTGATAATGGAGAATTGAAGGCTATTGTGGAAGCGGACCCATCGCAAACCACGTCCGAGTTAGCTGCAGGCTTCGATGTTAGTGATAAAACTGTTTTAATTCACTTGAAGCAAATTGGGAAGATTAAAAAGCTTGAAAGGTGGGTACCTCACGAATTGACTGAAGCAAACCGGCAAACGCGCGTCGACTGCTGCGTTACATTACTGAACCGGCACAACAATGAAGGTATTTTAAACCGAATCATTACCTGTGATGAAAAATGGATTCTTTACGATAATCGGAAGCGCTCAGCGCAATGGTTGGATCCTGGCCAGCCAGCCAAATCCTGCCCCAAGCGAAAATTAACCCCAAAAAAGTTACTTGTAAGCGTTTGGTGGACTAGTGCCGGTATTGTTCATTACAGTTTTCTCAAATCTGGCCAGACTATTACAGCTGATGTCTATTGTCAGCAATTACAAACCATGATGGAAAAGCTAGCGGCTAAACAACCAAGGCTGGTCAATCGCTCCACGCCACTGCTGCTTCACGACAACGCCAGACCACACACTGCGCAACAGACGGCTACCAAATTAGAAGAGCTTGAATTGGAATGTCTTAGACATCCTCCGTACTCCCCGGACCTTGCTCCAACAGATTACCATTTTTTTCGCAATTTGGATAACTTTTTGCAAGGGAAAAAATTCAACTCCGATGGGGCAGTCCAAATCGCCTTCAAAGATTTTATTGATTCCCGTCCGACTGGTTTTTTTAGTAAAGGGATCAATGAACTACCTATAAGATGGCAAAAGTGCATTGAAAACAATGGTTCATACTTTGATTAATTAAATATATTATATTAAAAAATATTCGACTTTTTGTTCCTTCCATACAAAACGCCAATTTCATATGTAAGGACCTAATATTTGTTGAAACCACAGACGTAAAAAGGTTGAAACGCACTATACCACTGTTCGTTTATTTTTGTTTAATTCGCCCGAAGGGCAGGCAAACCTACCACGTAAGAAATTCTTCCGTGTAGAATTTCTTACGTGGTAAGTTTTAAAAACAATAATGTCTTCCGTAGTTAATCCATTTTATATTATTTAGTCATTTTATTTTTGTCTTTACGTCAAATCCAGATTAAACGTTATTTTACTGTCAATTTCAATACTTGAACATTAATGTTTTCATCATTGTTTTTCAAAAACATTAAATTATGTAAGTATTTATCTTAAATCTCTTTGTTGTTTTCATTTTATTTCTTTAATTTCTTACAAAGTTTAGGTATAATTCACGTAAATAAAATAAATAACTAGTTATTTACGGAGATAGCTAGAAAAATACCTCGAAAATACTGTACTGTTATTGCTTACAGCTATGACCATAGAGGAAAAATTTTGCAATTACTAAATAAACCTACCTTACAGTGCTACAAGGATCTTTTGGCGTTCGAATGACGTTGACATGGGGATGGGGGCGCTGTCCGTAAACATTCTAGAAATCGTTTTGTGAAATGTAATGAAAAAACAAAGTATTGCAGCTATAACCCAGCTCGTTCCAGACATTTGCAAAGATGTTCAAAACCTAAGCGAAGTATTGACCAGTAACGGAAAACATAATTGTTGTAATGTGTGAAAACAGATGATGATTATGCCATAGTGGAGTTGACAGAACGTAAACCTGTCTTTAACGTACCTAAACCTAGTCTGAATATAATTTTTGAAGATATGCTTCGATGATACTTGGCTTCTTGGCTTAGACCTGTCTTAACCGGTGACAAGGTCTGCCATTTTTTGTTCGCTGACAGCGACGCCGCCCGTGGCTTGCGGGACTACAATAATGTTTAAGTTCGACGGCTCACCTTGCCACCTTGCTGTACTGCCGTCACCACATGACGTTGGCAGAATAGACGACATCGGCTCCGTTGCCAAAAAAAAAAATGTTTTATATTTTTTACCGTCCTTTTTTTTTACCAAGCGTAATTGAAAACAAGGTTTGGCAACACTGATATGGGTGTTTTGATGGTGCCTGATTGGGCGATTTTTCACCATATTCATGGCAAACATATTTTAAAATGAGGGTAAATTGCCACAGTAAATTGAGGAGTTTTGGCTATATCAAAGAGTGGTCATTATTTTCTGAGAGACCTTCGCTTATATTTTGTGTCTGGCGTGTCTGACACGAGAACCTTAAGGTGAATGCACGCAGTGGTAGACCGCGAGATTCAAATTTTCTTACGTTTTTTGCAATTTGCAGGTCATTGTCAGGTTGTATCTTGATCAAAATATGATTCGCGACTATAACAGATATGCATTTGCAGAATTATAGCCATTAAAATATCTCTTTAAATTAGATTTGTACCATAAGCACTTTTCCATAAGAGATTTGTTCTTATGGTACAAATCTAACTTAGAAAGATGTATTAATGATTCTAATGATTATAATTCTGTAAATAAGTACCTGTTATAGTCGCGAATCATATTTTGATCAAGATACAACCTGACACTTACGTGAAAATTGCAAAAAACGTAAGACAAATTGAATTTCGCGGGCTACTGCGCATTCACCTTATGCTGTGTCCAGATATGTTCTTTTGTCCGTACCGTACCTCCGTTTCGTATCAGCGTCGCGACGCTGAAACGGAGCTACGGCACGGACCAAAGAACATATCTGGACACAGCTTAAAGTGGGCAATTTTAATGTGCTTGATCTGGCAACACAGTGTGTATTGTATTGATTACTTTAGTAGTCACCAAAAAGTACTCTGTGGTAGTCACGGTTACGCGGGCAGCGTTGCCGACCGCGCCAATTCATTTGAGAATATTTTATATTATACTAGTAATCGTGTGTTCGTGTGTGGTTCTCCGTTCGTAAGTTGAACTTTATAAATATCAGATCAGATATGGCAACTGCAATGGATGGCTGGTCCAGAAAAGAAAAGTTATATATATTACAAGGTCTGAATAATCTTGATTTCGATAAAATGGAAACAAAAATACCGACAAGAACTCGTCAAGAAATAAAAAATGCAGTTTTACATATGGTAAATGGTTTGGCGGATGCTCCACGGACGGAAAGGGTGCCGATATCAAAATTGCGAAACGCTGTGAGTATCACCTCCGACGATCCTAATAAACAACGCTTAAAAACCCAAATGGTTAGACAGCTCCCTAATTTTAACTATGTGCCACCAGCTCAGTGCGTGATGAATATAGATGTCAGAGAACTCTACGAACAGATAGCTAATGCCATTGAAGGGAAACCTGTAGTTGCTGATGCGGCCATCATGGAAATCCTGCATATAATGATAGAAGAAGTTAGTGAACTCTGTGGTGGATACATTTCTCCGGAACTCAATGATTTCATAGCAAGAATCAATTCAAGCGCCATACCCATGCCGCCGTCAGCCGCACGAAAAGAGCAACAACGTTCTGATCCTGGAGGCAAGCACGCACGAGCGAAAACTATCATTCCAATGAAGCGCACAATAGCGAATACTAACATTCGACCGATTTACACAATAGCGAACATTAACATTCCATCGATGTATTCAACAGCGAAAACGAACATTCTACCGCATCACACAACTGCGAATGACACACTGATGCGCACACCAGAGAAGAACACTAACATTCCAGCGATGTACTCCACAGCGAATACGAACATTCCATCGATTTACCCACAGGCGAATACTAACATTCCTCCGATGTACCCACCGCAGAATACTAACACTCCACCGATGAACACACCAGCGACTAACGTTCCATCGATGTACGCACGTAACATTCGACCTGCTACGTGCGAGTTTGAGCCAATACACGCACCGGTGACGTGCCAATACGCACCTGCGAACTACAATTACAATCCGACACACGGACCTCCTAAGATCATCTACAATCCCGCATACCCACCTGCAATGGGCAACTACAATGCGACTTATGCGCCTCCAACATACAATATTATAACACCTGGGAAAGCCAACTGTGTGCCTGCACCGTGCGTTTATGATACGCTCTGTGTAAATACGCAAGGAGTCTTTGAACCATCAATGGTGTCTGCACGTCACCCACGTCGTAAGCTCCCGTCACGACCTGCTGGTAGTGGTGCGTACCATGCTGAACGTAAAGGGCAGTACTGCCATGCTATGTACAAAAATGGACAATAAGGTGTCATGGCATAGCAACTTAGAACTTTAAGTCGTGTTTTGTTATAAAACTGCCTCTCAATCGGGAGAGGTAGGTGCTGCATAGATAAGAGCATAGCTCTTAAGAAAGAAAAAGACTGAAAAATTATTAAGAAAAATTCGAAAACCTATCAAAATTGGGCCAAGAATCTTGAACGAAAATATGGGTTTAAAACTTTGAAATGGAACTTTCTGGCCCTGATTGTGATATCAACTACTCATTATTATGTTTAGACGGCAGTTTAAGAAGATTTGTGAAACAGATTTGAAGCGTCAACTATGCGTAGCTACCTGTTTAATGTTTACTGTAGATTTATCTTTATGACAAGGTACTTCAACTTATATGTATAACTAGCTTCTGCCCGCGACTTCGCGTGAAATTTCACCCTCCCTCCATTCACCCTCTTAGGGTTGGAATTTCGAAAAACACTTATTAGTGGATACCAAATACTACTTTGTGATACTTCACAAAGAACACACCCTCCAAACATGTCTCTAGGACCAGCGGTTGCTGTGCGTTGATATATCGGTCAGTTAGGACTTTGAATTTTAGGCAGGCCGCATACGTCCGGTTTCCTGATTCGGAATTTAGTTTCGGAATTCAGATTCGGAAACCTGAATGCAAGCATTTCATAAAAAATGTTCTCACTAGCGCACACGTTCTTAAATTTTCCGTTCTGAAACCCTGACGGAAAATTTAAGTACGTGTGCGCTGGAGAGAACATTTTGTATGAAATGCGTGCATTCGGGGTCTCCGAATCTGAATTCCGAAACTGAATTCCGAATCAGGAAACCGGACGTTTGCGCCCAGCCTTATAGTTAAATAATCCTACCTAACAGTAGGATATTATAAAATAACCTACGGTCACTACGTAGTCTACGTACACTATCAAATATACAGTATACTACCTATACTTTAAAATTAAAATCTATACCTACGACTTATAAAAATAAACCTAAATAACTCTACCTTAAACTGTACTTAGTAAAAACTAAAAGGAATAAAAAAGGTCGCACTGAAAATCACGGTTTTGAATTGCAAGTAGCAGTTAAAACATACAATTTATAGAATGCTAATAATAACGAACGCTCGCCACTCGACACGTCCGTTCAAATCAAAGTTCAAAAAATGTATGATGCGCGCGTTTTTTTTTTTTTTTGTTATGGCATCTCGCAGTTCAACCTATGAGGTTGCCGTCTGCTTAACCGGGCTTGCCTGTGGATGCCTCAAAAATTAAGGCCTCCAGCCAGGGCTTATATGATGCGCGCGCTCAGACTCCGTCCTTCCTTATATACGGTAGCGTTCCGTGGCGGCCGCGCGTCACGCGTGTGCTGCGAACGGTGCAAGCCAAATTCAACCTTCAGCACTACATTAAATAACTTAGGGGCGCTGCACACGGCTAAGATACTATAATATTTTATCTTAAGATACAATATCGCTCGCCATACAAATTCATCTTAAGATACGAAAATATGAAATATTATTTATTATCTTCGTCGTGTGTGATAGTCCATTGAATTGTATGGCGAGCGATATTGTATCTTAAGATAAAATATTATAGTATCTTAGCCGTGTGCAGCGCCCCTTAGTGAACTCCACGGCGGCGGCGGGTGACGTAACCAACGACAAACTTATTATTTGCGGGTGGTACAGTAATCGAACCGCAAAATTAAGTTTGTTTTTTATTGTATATACTTTTCCGGGATAAAAAGTACCCAGTGTGGTGCCCAGGATATTAAAGAATAATTATACCAAGTTTCATCGTAATCGAACCGGTAGTTTTTGCGTGATGCCTGAATAAACAGACAGACAGACAATAATTTTTTTATTCACATTTTTGAGTTCGGTGTTGGTCTAAAGTAACACCCCTTGCCATTTATTTTTTTGATATTTTCAATGTACAGAATTTTCACTTCTACAGATTTATTATAAGTATAGATCAGTGTTAATGTGCCAGTATTAATTATACATTCGGGTTAAGGTACCTCCGAACATTTTTACGTGTCGGTACACACGGCGACACATCAAGCTACACATTTCCAGTTTTAGCTGTCCTCGCATTTCGTACAATTAGAAGTCAGTTTATACTGGTTATGATGACGTATAGCTTGATAGCTTGAGCCGTGCGTACCCCAACTTATATAATGCATATTTAATCAGTGTCAATGTGTCAGTAGGTATATAATGTACCTAAATTCGGAGTTAACTCCGAATACAGTTTTTGTGTCACTATAATATATTATTATTACATACTTAATCCTCTTCTCTCTCCTTTTCTCATCGATAAACCATCACATTTTTGTGACTGGTTTTTTATCTGATTCTAGTAGATGTGTTAGAATAGTTAGTCATTAGTTCCGATTTGTAATACTTAAGTATAAACAAACGATTTTGTATTTCGTGCTCGTGCCCTAGGTACACATGTTTTTAAGTGATGCGCGGCTACGACCTAATAATAAAATTATGATGATCGATTGTACCTAAGGTTTTGTACCTAAGTTTAAGGTTTTCTACCGTAATATATCAACTGTATTGATATATTATGATTTATATTTCTGATTAAAGGCTTCATATTATTTTATTGAAATCATGTGTTAATTTATTTTTTCAACCCTTCTTATTTCTCGGACTTCGTCTACCGATAACTCGTCTGCGCATCCACCTGTCGCTGCCTATCCCTACCGTTGTTGGTCGGTAGTTTCGTTTGCTAATCTGAAGGGGGGCGAAGCTGCTTATTGAATCCTTTTATACTGGGGTGCGTATAGGAGCTCAACCATAGAAATGATATATCTATGAGCTCAACTCTCATTAATGAGACACAATTACTTTTTCTATTGTTACCGGTCTTTGACATCCACTCGTACACACATACTAACCCTAGACTAACTTACTAATATAGTGATAATCTGTCCTTTTTTCTGCTTTTATAACTTATCGCATTGTGTACGAGTGCATAATCCTAGGGAGTTTGGTAGAAGGACCGACACAATTTTTTAAGGCTGGGCGCAAACGTCCGGTTTCCTGATTCGGAATTCAGTTTCGGAATTCAGATTCGGAAACCTGAATGCAAGCATTTCATACAAAATGTTCTCTCCAGCGCACACGTGCTTAAATTTTCCGTTCTGAAACCCGGACGGAAAATTTAAGCACGTGTGCGCTAGTGAGAACATTTTGTATGAAATGCTTGCATTCAGGTTTCTGAATCTGAATTCCGAAACTGAATTCCGAATCAGGAAACCGGACGTATGCGGCCTGCCTAATTTTGGTGTTATCTGCAATGTACCTACAGACGCGACGCCAGCACATCAAGCTACCCGAATCTGTCATATTTTCCCAATCAACCTTGAACCTTATGCTTTAGCGATGAAGTTGAAAACCTATTTAAAAAAATTCACAGATTGTAGTAGCTTGATGTGCTGGAGTCTGTACATTTATGTACAATTGGTTCTAGAAAAAACTTTTTCACAAAAAAAAACAACTGACTTCAAAAAAAACACTACAAAGTGATAAATAACTTTAATTTCGGAAGTCGGTGTCGTTGGTTCTGCATTTTCTTTTGTTTGACACCGACTTCCGAAATTAAAGTTATTTACCTATCACTTTGTAGTGTTTTTTTTTTGTTGTAAAAACGTTTTTATTTTTTACTTTTTAGTTGTACCTACCCCCACACAAATTCAATTAAAACTAGTGCACTGAAGAATTGATGACACCGACTAGAAGAATCATCAAAATTCGCATAGAAATGCCGGAGATGCAGTACGTTTATGCATATAATTTCGTACATAAGAATAATTACCTAATGTATTAAATAATAAAACCTTTGTAGATCACTTTAGTGAAAGAATTATCAAAATCGGTTCATTAGTTTTTGAGAAAATCGCGGACATACAAACATACATACATACATACGGGTCGAATACAGAACCTCCTTTTTTAAAGTCGGTTAAAAAAATTACTAGGTTGCTTCCAAAGTCGAAATATTGAGTTAAGGAACGAAACAATTCAATTTAAAAATTCATAATAAAAAAAATAAAACAGTTTTGTACTAGCAAATGACTTCCCCAATCCCTCAAAAAATGGAGTCGGTCCTTCTACCAAACAGAAGGCGTAATTTAAAACGTTCAAAATCTAGTCACAGTCTCAACCCGGCGACAAACAAATGTCAAAATGTAGGGAAATTAGAGGTATTTTTGACAGATTGAGACTGAGATCAGACTGTGAACGTTCTTAAAATTACGAGAATTGCCTCTGGTATTCTGAAAAACAGGCCTTACCTACGCCTAGCCAGTCTCCCACACAGATGAAGTAAGCTTGAACTGAGCCGTGTGTCAGTCTGCTGGTAGCATTAAGTGGAATTATAGCTCCCCTCACCTAAGTTATCACGGTAGGATTTTTACAGAATAGACTAGCTAGTACCTGCATCTGCATGCAGCAAGATGGAGGCCATATTATAATTACTGAACATTTATTGTATGCATTAGCATTATGACGTGGTCACGACGAATATCGTTGATGCTGGTGTGCCGTGATATGCGGTCTGCAGTCTTGCAACAAGGCAAGTCAGGGTGTACGAGGCGGTCGACAGCTTCACCACAGTGCCTAAAGCCCAAACGACCAGCAAACGGGCACGCTCAACAGTATTATTTGATGTGTTTACAGGGCTATTTCGTATCTGACAGTCGGCAAATTGCCGTACAGTCCGTTCACAGTTATTTTATCTCTGACAGCAGCAACCTAACAGTAACCTTATTGTGACGAGAACATAGATTATTTTGATTTTAACAATCAATCAATTCGGCCTATTGCAGTTCACTGCTGGACATAGGCCTCTCCCAGGCTGCGCCACAACACCCTGTCCTCCGCCTTCCGCATCCAGTCCGTCCCAGCCACCTTCTATAAGTCGTCCGTCCATCTAGCTGGGGGGCGCGCGTCGTCGATGCTAGCTGAACTCGTGTGTCCTCGTTAATCGCGAGGTGGGACAAGTACCTTAGCGATTAATTTCCCTAAAAATAATGTCATACATGACATGTGTGTGGACTGTGGCCTATATTAAAATAAATAGTTGGTATTAAACTTCGTAAACATGTTGAAGGTACTACAGGGTGGGCCAGAAAGTTATACGATTTTAAAAACTCCATTGCGTCGAAACGGTATAAGATAGCGGGGAGCGGGAGGTGGGGATGAGTAGCTTGATTCTCGGAAATTTAGTAGCCATGGAGCGCTTCACGGGTGCACAGCGTGCGTACTGCGTAAAAAAAAACCGGCCAACTGCGAGTCGGACTCGCGCACCGAGGGTTCCGTACAAACCTGTTTAAAATATTTTTATTATATGATGTAACTAAAAATTTACGGTTTTCGCAATTTTTCCTTTATCTGTGCTATAAGACGTTGCTTCGTACCAAACTTCAAGATTCTGAGTTCAAGGGAAGTACCCTTTAGGTTTTGATTCCCTTGCGAGTAACGAAAATTTGCAGCATAAACGGCTGTATCTTTTGATTGCATTGGCTTAGAAGTTTGATTTTTTCACAGATCTAAGGGACAGTAGACTTGAGTATTTGATATAAATTCCAGCTTGATATCTCCACGAGTTCCTGAGGAAAAGGGTTTTGACAGACAGACAGACGGACGGACGGACGGACAACAAAGTGATCCTATAAGGGTTCCGTTTTTTCCTTTCAAGGTACGGAACCCTAATTATTACAAAAATGGCGATTCGTGTACTGTTGTTCGTCGTTTATTTCGTTCTGAGTTCAGATTGCACGACCTAAATCAGTGTCCCAGTGAAAGTGTAATTAGGTCTTGGGTCAGAAAATTTGAGGCTACTGGTTCAACTCTTAACATGAAACCTGCGGGACGCCCAAGGTCAACCAGAACAGAAGAAACAATTAACGAAGTCAGAACCTCCGTACAACGTGATCCAAGTCTATCAACTCGCAAGCGGTCATCTGAGCTTGCTGTATCCAGAACATCTTTGCGGCGCATTTTAACGAAAGATTTGAAATTCCACCCGTACAAAATTCAGCTAGTGCAGGATTTAAAGCCAAATGACCTCAACTTACGTCGAGTTTTTGTTGAAACAATGTTAGAGCGCTTTCGGAGTTTGAACAATATTCTTTTTTCCGACGAAGCCCATTTCCACTTGAATGGGCACGTGAATAAACAAAATTGCCGTTACTGGGCTGCAGAAAACCCACGTGCCAAACATCAAAAGCCTCTGCATTCACCGAAGGTAACCGTTTGGGCGGCCATTTCAGCACACGGAATCATCGGCCCCTATTTCTTTGAGAATCAGCGAGGGCAATCTGTTACTGTAAATTCTGACCGATACACAGCCATGTTAAGAGATTTTTTCTTTCCGCAACTGCAAGAATTTGAAGCCTTCAATCGTGCGACATGGTTTCAACAAGATGGCGTGACATGCCATACCTCTGATGCATCAATAGCAGTCGTAAACGAGATGTTTGCAGGAAAACTCATATCGCGACGAGGTGATATTGCGTGGCCCCCTAGAAGTCCAGATTTGACTCCACCAGACTTTTTTCTGTGGGGATACATGAAGAGTAAAGTTTACCGCAATAAACCAACCACAATTGCTCAGTTGAAAACCAACATTCAAGAAGAAATGGCCGCCATTCCACGCGCAATGTGCCAGAGAGTTTTCAACAATCTAAGGTCTAGATTCGAGGAGTGTTTGCAGCGCGATGGTGCACATCTTAATGATGTTATTTTTAAAAAGTAAATTTCCCAAATGTTTTCTTTTATTAAAATAAAAATTTGTTTGTAGTGTACTATTTTTCCTTTTTTTTAATGAATTTTTCGAATCCACCAAACTTTATGGCCCAGCCTGTATAATAACGTAATAAGATCGTCGATCGTTGTCACTCAAAATCAAGTCAAAATTGACATGTTTATGTTTTCTCGTTTGTCATGATTTTATTTGTATTGTAAAAATTATAGTGTCCGTTCCACAAAGCCACCTATGAAGAGTTGAAGTTGAATGTAGATACTATTTGCTATGATTTAAACCCTTGGATCTTGTCATATTCACCAGAATAATTTGGCGATATCCTTATTATTGTTCTTTGTTCTAAGACAAATCAAAGTAAATGTGCGTGATAATCAAACATATTATACCTACCCTACTATACCTACCTGCAATATAAATAGCTGCAATATTAATAACCTAAGTATTTGGAAACGATCTGGAGGTACATTTTTGCTAAACATTGGGATTCGTGGCTGCTGCTACAATCATAATTAAAAATGCTGCCAACGACTTGTTTTGTCGTGGACCACCGACGCGGTTAGTAACTACCTAGTACCATCTACCTACCTAAAAGCCGTGTGCCAGACGGGATTTACACCATCGGCACAAATTACGAACTTCCATATACAAAATTTCACCCCCTTTTAATCCCTTTAGTGTTAATTTTCAAATGACTCCCTCCAGCTCCCCCTCCGCTTTTGAACGCAGCGGTTGAAGCCGTGTGTTGTTTGTCAGTGAGTGAATGAAATAATTTTTAAGTTTTTATTTTATAAATGCCTCTACTTATCTGATTCAAGGTAGGTAACCCTATCAATCTCAATCCGAATAATTTTCAAGGATATTGCTAATCCATTGGTTCATATGTTCGATAAATGTGTCTGATCAACAAATGAATGTTGTTGAAATGTAAAAATGACACGCGTTGCTACTGATAGGTACTGTGTTACGCATTTACCCCGCTGGATCAGGCAGACACAGTTAGTCGTATAGATACATTCATACACAGGTACATAGATAATTGATTTTCCTTTACAAAATGCTCGAGAACGGAAACTAAGGCCTACCTGCCTCTTAATAATAATAAATACATATTGCTGAACACATTGACATGTTAACAGATGACTTCATAAAGGACGGAAACACTGTAAGAGAGTATGGAATTGATAATCCGGTTGGAAAGTACTTCGACCTCCCACTGCCTGAAGACAAGATTCTGGCGACATATGTCTGGGTCGATGGTTCTGGCGAGCATTTGCGTTACAAAGATCGCACTTTGGACTTCATTCCTAAAACGCCTAAAGGTTTGTGTTTTAGGCCTTTTGTACACACGATGACATATCGAGCTATAATTTCCAGTATAAGCTGACTTCTCATTGTACGCAAAGCCTATACAGTGCGAGGTCAATGTATAGCTTGACTAGCCGCGCCCCGCGGTTTCACCCGCATAAGTTTCGATCCCGTGAGAATATCGAGATTAAAATCTATCCTATGTCGTTTCCCGGGACTCATCTATCTCTATACCAAACATCTAAATCGGTTCAGTGGTTTAGGTGTGAAAAGGTAACATACACACAGACAGACAGAGTTACTTTTGAATTTATAATATTATTAAGTATGGATATATGTCGTCGCGTACACACACGTTTATCTTGCCGTGAAAAACTACGTTTTACTCGCCGTCAGTGTTGTATTGGATCACATGGAAGCTTGTTGACGGACACGTTTTTTCTACGACGCGACGCGGTTTATACGCCGTACCGTAAAGAAACCGTGTCGTGTACACAGGGCCTTATAGCTATACTTTTCTGCGTCGTCGCTCGATCAGTCAGGGCCCAAAGAGGTGGCACACCATATCCTACCGTCGCGTCTGTGAGTGTATCACGGGTCAAAAAGCTCGCATCTGTGAGTTCTGTGGATTGAGTCACGGATTGATTCAAGTCAAAAACGTCGCATCTGTGAGGGAGTCACGGGTTGATACCGCGACCTATGACGTAAATAATTACCGATATTTTATTCTGTACTGTATCTAGATCTACGATGCTCTAACTTGCACAAAGTATACGGGAAAGAACAAGGATGGCATACCATCAGTTATCATGCCTCTCAAACAACCGAACAAAGGTTACTGGACGTTTCTAAAGGTACTATTTGAAACCGAGCTGCCAACTGCAACTGCCACCACCACGGCTAAGGTAACGGCTGGTAACCTGGCATGCAGTCGCTGCACGTACCGTCGGCAGTTGCAGTTGGCAACTCGGTTCCAAATAGTACCTTAAACTCGCCTGCGCCGATATCGCGCCCGACCACCCTGAAGTCTGCCACACGCGGGGCGATTCGCACAATATGGCTGCCACGGATATGTGGCAATTCGCGAAAAATGGACGCCACAGACGAGAGGATATGGGAGGACGTGTGGTAGTGGGATCGGCCGCACTTCACCTGGTGATGGTACTCCGCTAGATATGGCGGGTCTACTTATACCAGTCGGGGATGCGCGCGAATTTGCGAGTATATCCCGGCACCCCGACGCATAGTAGTGGCTTTCCACTAGTAGGTATGCGTCGGGGTGCCAGGGTAGTTCTTAAACTATGAGGTTTAGTCCATAGGTGTCCAACATAACCCTCTGTTCTCCCCAGACGGGAGGGTATACGAAAGGTTTATCCGAAAGAAAAAAAGAAGGTACCTTGCAGGGCTTGATCCAAACTACACACACACATCACACGAATGTAGGTACTAGGTACCTACATTCTTCGTAAAAACTAAAATTCCAAAATAAATAAGTATTAACTTTTATGAAACCCTACAACGGGGATCGCGAGTTATTGCCCGCGTTTTTGACGAATTGCGAAAATGCAATGTAGCTAGCTAGCTAGTAGGTACCTACAGATCAACAGAAGTCCACGGGAAAGTACTACCGGGATTTCATGAAATGTTTACGCGGCGCACGCCTTATAGGTAGTCGGTATGAGTTTTTCCGACACCTTCAACAATAATCGTCATATCAGCCAATTTACACAAAACCTTAAGGAATAATAAGTACACCTAAACCTTCCTCATGTATCTCTCCATCCATTAGTGAAATGATGAAAACCGTATAAAAATCCGTTCGGTAGCTTTTGAGATGACCTATAGCGTTCAGACAGACGAGACGCGACGCGGCGCGGGTGTTTTGTTTTATAATAGCTAAGCTATATACGCTGCTGCCCGCGACTCCGTCCGCGTGAAATCATATCCTAGCTAATATTATAAATACGAAATTAAGTTTGTTTGTTTGTTACCTTTTCACGCCTAAACCACTGAACCGATCGTCCTGAAATTTTGCATATGAGGTGTACAGAAACGGACATACCTATTCCTTTCATCCCCAAAAAAAAGGGCTGTTCTCGAGGAAAACAACAATAAAGTTATTATGATAATAGGTGCACTTTCTGTTCCTTTACTTTTATAGTTCGATAGTACGGCAATCCGATACGACCGCTTTACATGCTTTTCAATTCATGTTCATCGATTTATAAGACGTTATCACGTCAAAAAGGGGTCAAGATCATGCAACAAACGTCATTTTCGACGTTAACCATTGTTTTTTCGAGAAATAAGTGGCTATTATATTCATTCAAACTACGGAGCCCTTCCTTTACTGCACGTGGTCCGACACGCACTTGTCCGGTTTTATTGATTGAATCTCGGACGTTCGAAATAACATCAGCCGTAGCAGAGTCGAGGGCTGGAGTTTGCGTAGGTAGGTATATATTTATTTTCGATGGCTAGACAGAAGGGTGCACGGGCCCCTAGGATTGGAAAGGGGTTGTAATCCATATTGATTTGTGAGAGTTCACTATTTCGAGTCCATTATTCACTCAGCAAGAATTACAGATGCATTACGTGAGTAATGAACTAGAGGAGGGCACTATTATTGAATAATGTACATACCTACTTATCAAATATTGCTATCGAGCGCGTCTGTACGCTCCAAGTGAGACAAGGGTAATGTGTAGGTAAGTAAGTATATTATTTTACAGCTTGAAGGTAAAACTCCGAACGAAACGAAAGGAACTCAGGCATTAAGTCCGCCTTTGTACAGTATTTTTTTTTACTTGTGCATAAAGTTTTAATAAATAAATAAAACACGATTGGCAATACCTACTTATGCTTAAAATATTATATCGTCGTTGTCAAACCAAAATCTGCTATGTGCCGTTTTTCGAGATTTCAAGATTTTGACGAAAATCAAACATCAATCAATCAATTTTTGTCAAAATCTTGAAATCTCGAAAAACGGCACATAGCAGATTTATTGATATAGGTATTGAAAAAAGTGGTTTTTATATTTCGTGTAGGTAGGTAGGTAACTTGTTAAGTATGTGGAATAGGGACTTAACATTTTGGTATAGGTAATTATGTTTTTTGACTCTTTGGTCTAGTAGGTATCATGTAAAAGGAATACACGATTCAATGATAAATCTTTTTCGATACAAAAAAAATGCAAGTTATATCTTAGAAGTAGACATTTCAGAAAGGTTATCTATAGATCTTTTCTTTCTCATTGCATGAGAAATAACGTCGCATAATGTTTTGGGCATCGCACAATGTGCAAAAAGTTTGAATTTAAACAAACCTAACAAAAATGTATTTATGGCCAAATCTTCGTTAGCAGCTAAGTAATCTACCTACTTATAAGTTCTTTTTCATTCCTCACAGCTTTAATAAACGTCATAATAAATGTAACATAATATATATCCTACTAATTTCCTAGTTTTCCTACTAATTTTATAAATGCGAAAGCTTGTGAGGATGTTTGTTACTCTTTCACGCAAAAACTACTGAACGGATTTTGATGAAACTTTACAGTAATATAGCTTATATACATCAGAATAACACATAGGATACTTTTTATCCCTATATTTCCACGGGATCGACACTTATGCGGGTGAAACCGCGGGGCGCTGCTAGTCAATGGATAAAAAGGTAAATGTGCGCCATGATTTAAGTTGGTTGAATATTGCGTCACATTCTCAGAAGGCAATTGCTTGTATTTTTGTAAGTCTACCTACATGTAAATTGTTTTAGGTCAGACCACATATTGAATCAAGTATGTTGTAGTAGAAGTATGTTGCCTTAATTTTTAAGTTCTAGCCTTTAGTTTTGTTATTATTATGTGTGATCAACTGATCACTTATTTCTGAGATTTTTGGTAAATCTATAATTGGCGACTGTGTTTAGGCCTCATTTACGGAGACGCGGGGCGTCTCGCGTCGCGTGTGGCGTGGCGTCTCGCGGCGCGTCGGACGTTTTTTCTGTTTACGGTGGGGCGGCGCGTGAAGCGGCATGCATCATCGCACGCGTAAACACAAACTTATAGCAATATACGACCATGTTCATAGAGAAGCGAGACGGGAAGCGTGGCGGTGCCCGCCGCGGCGCCCGCGGCGAATCCTCTAGCGTGTAGCGAAGCACGCGGCGGGCATCGCGGCGGCGCACGCTCGCCTCGATCAAATCGACTAGTTTTATGTTGGCGAGAGATGGGAGCGCATGTGTCGCAACTTGCAGCATGATCATATCATACTCCATTGCGACGGTGACTACGTCTGTGTTGCGCGATTTCTAAATAAGACTGACAGAAGATTCCGCCTCGGACATAGCTTCATCGAGAATTGCCGCTGCGTGCGCCGCTGCGTGAGCCGCCGCGATAAACGCCGCGTGCGACGCGTCGGTGCCATCCGCGGGCTCGGCCGCAAAAAACGCCCTAATTCAAACAAACGCGTCTAAAATCGCTTCTCCGTAAACGCACTCATACAACGCCATATAGGTATTTGAATTCAGTGCGGGCCGCGCCGCTCAACGCAACGCGCGACGCCCCGCGTCTCCGTAAATGAGGCCTAAGACCGAGACTATTTTGATCTATAGTACTTAAGTTGAATTAAATACATAGAAGCTGTTGGTGTAGGTACCAACCAGTGGCGTGCATTGCATATAGGCATATAAGCAGTGCCTACCTCGATATATTAACATAAGTAAGCCTGTCAATTACATTTTAGTGTGTGTGCCCCAAATTAAGAAACTCACTAAATTAAAAAAACAAAATCTTCATACAAACACGCGCGGCAGTAGGCAGTCGCCGGACGGCCTACTCGGCTCCCGTACTATTCGCACATTGTCATTGGTCTTTACTCGTTCAAGTTAATACGACAAAATTAAACATACGTACGTCTCACGCGTAATACCATGCCGTTCGACCTTCGCAATTTATCACCCTTAAGTAGGCATGCCTACTCCTCACTATTTTTTTCTGATTAGTGACCGCGTTTGCTTAAATTTTGCCTAGGTAGGTACCTATTCTGAAAACAAATGCACGCCACTGGTACCAACAGCTGTTACTCCGAAACATGGCAACCAAGGAGGTACCTTAGGTATCAAAGGTTTTATTTGAATTTCGAACTGGCGCACGGCAGCCTAATTGCGGAACGCCAAATCGTCAAATGATTGTGATCAGTTGGCTTCATTTCTATCACAATTGGCTTCATTTTACGATTTTCGAATTGCGAAACTCTAGTTTATTATGAAACCAATTATGAACGTTAAGGCCCTGCGCAGAAACTAGAGTTTCGCAATTCGAAAATCGTAAAATGAAGCCAATTGTGATAGAAATGAAGCCAACTGATCAGAATCATTTGACGATTTGGCGTTCCGCAATTAGGCTGCGGGTCGATCGATCAGGTTAAGCTACGCTTGCCGTGGTTGGTCCGTGGATGGGTGACCATCGTTACATACCAAGACCCCTCCGTGCCTCGGAAAGCACGTTAAGCCGTTGATCCTGGCTGTCATTCGTGGACCTTTGACAGTCGTTATGGGTCGTTAGAAACCCGAAAATCTGACAACCAGTCTTACCAAGGCGTATCGTATTAACCAGTAACTGGGTTGTGGAGGTCAGATAGGCCGTCGCGCCATGTAAAATAGTGGTATTCAGCTCATCCGGTTAGACTGGAAGCCGTCGAAGCCGACCCCAACATAGTTGGGAAAAGGCTAGCCAGATGATGATGGTAAGTAAATACAACTAACATCACGCCTTATTTCCCCGAAAGGTTAAATTTTGCAGAGGTATTTAAGTAGTACTACGTAGTACTTTAAGTATTCTGTGGTAGTACACCCACATTTCGCCAGTTATGTTCAAGTCTCAGAATACAGATTCTAAGGTTCAAGTCAAGTCCCATTGTAATAGGGGACGAGCCTATGCCATCAACCATGTCAACCGGTCACAAATCTAGACCCCAGACTGCTACTGAGAAGTACCAGATAAAAAAAAAATTCCAATAACACTCTGCCTGATCTGGGTATCTCACCCAAGACCTTATGCTCAGCAGTACTTAGCGCTTGAGGGCTCGCGGGCAAACGCTAGTAATAATGTGTACCTATTACATAAATTCCTCAGTCGGTACCTACCTACTTCTTGTGTAACGAAGACCCGTTGAAACGTGAGAGGGTAGGCAGATGATTTTTAGTACCTACTGTTTTAAATGGTCGCTTTGCAGATAAGCTTACACGCAAGATGGAGGCTTCGGAAAATAAATTAATGGAAGAGATGCTATCGAATATGACACATTCTCAGTCTGCCAAATATTTGCCGCCTTATGACTATTATCCTAGAAATCTAGAAAATATATACAAATTGGAATGCAGATTACGAACTGAGAGGAATGTCAACTGTTTTGATGAAAACCTGAAAGGTTCTTTTTTTTGTACTTTCCTACACCAACATAGAGTCAACAATGAAAGTCGATCTTAAATCGTAGTAATTGAGTGCAATATTGAAAACAAAACAGAACAGCTACCTAATTGCGGAACGCCAAATCGTCAAATGATTCTGATCAGTTGGCTTCATTTCTATCACAATTGGCTTCATTTTACGATTTTCGAATTGCGAAACTCTAGTTTATTATGAAACCAATTATGAACGTTAAGGCCCTGCGCAGAAACTAGAGTTTCGCAATTCGAAAATCGTAAAATGAAGCCAATTGTGATAGAAATGAAGCCAACTGATCAGAATCATTTGACGATTTGGCGTTCCGCAATTAGGCTGCGGATAATTCTGGCCTGCGTCCTACTCAAAATTATCGTTCGAGCGTGAATGTCAGAATGGACAGTCACCACCCATATTTTACATGGAAATAGTTATAGAAAGTTGCTACCTAGTTGCTTGTAGTTGCTACTAATCGTCAGATAATTTCTAGCCCCTATTTTTTTTAAATAAACTGCTTTATAAGGTGACGGGCCATGCTGACGTCAGGATGGCTGGTCACCTATCCAGTGAGAACAAACTGCGCAATTAAATCAAGTTTTTTTTTTACCAATACTTAGTTGCTACTAAATTGCTACCTCTATATATATCATTTTGGACCTCAAAGCTTTTAAGGATAAAAAGTTAATCTTGTAGCCTACTTACATTATTTTTATTTAATTTCCTTCCAGTAGGTTCGTGTAGCCACAGTATCTACCTATACTTAGTTACCTACGTACCTAAAATATTTTTTTTTCCATTAAATACATTGTATCTACCTACTGAATTCAATACCTAGCTGGATTAAATACCCCACTATTTATTAGTTAATTAGCGCAATGTAAAATAGGTAAGTTTCATAAATCCCTTAGTACATTAACCCTCCGTATTCGGAACGTGGATCTACGCGAGACAGAAGGGCTTTTTGTTTCTGTAATTATATCACCTTTTTAACAGATCTTCCGATTTTGTCCTACGATGGCTTCGGTACTCAACAGGCGAAAAGGATCGATTCTGATCAGTTTTTAAAACCTTGTGCGATATACAGGAACCCTTTCAGACACGGCAATCACCTTCTCGTCATGTGTGACACATACGATAAGAACATGGAACCCACACGTGAGTTAAAACAATGACCGACTAAGGGCTGATTTTTCCAACGGCAGATAATTCTATCCGAGGAATAATTTTGAATTTCTGACAGTTCTACCATACAAAATCTGTCGGCGTCAATTTTTATCCACGAATAAAAAAATTCTGTCGATTGGAAAATCATCCCTAAGAGGCTAAGACACACATTTTCTAGCATTATTATTTAAAGTACCCTCTTATATGCCTAGCAATAGAAGCTATAGATAGTTGTTGCGTTTCAGCATGACGATATTATGATCATTGACCCACTACTAGCATTTTTTATAAAAAAAAAAGACGGGTTGCACTCCGGGAGTGCCGGCAGAAGTGAAAACTTGAATGTTAACGTAGAAATAAATCAATTATTAATACTTATTGAATTAATATTAACTCATTTTTTTTCACTATTTCTGCGTCACTTTTTTCATTAATAGATGCACTTTGTTCAATTTCCATATTTTAAACACTATACGAGTATACACAAATTTTACGAATACACAGCAGTGTAGGTACTACACAGACGGTCGAGCCATCAGCTGTCCATCCATCCATCCATACATCCACACCCACACCCACACCCACACACACCCCCACACCCACACCCACACACACGCCCACACCCACACCCACACCCATACCCACTTCCATACCCACACCCACACCCACGCCCACACCCACACCCACACACACACCCCACACCCACACACCCACACCCACAACCACACCCACACCCACACCAACACCCATCCATCCATCCATTCATCCATCCATCCATCCATTATCGTGTGTCACTTGGTTCACTTCGGTTGGCGCCGCCGTAGAAAGAGAGAGGGATACTTAGTAGTTAGGAGTAGTAGTTCTCCCCTGTGAAATCTCTCCTGACGGTCACATGTCCTGACGCGATGTCCTGACGCGAGTTTAACATTTTTTACCCATTACAAAAAAGTGTGCAACGCCGCTAAAGAAGTTTACACTTCAAAAAAGACGGGTTGCACTCCGGGAGTGCCGGCAGAAGTGAAAACATGAATATTAACGTTGAAATAAATCAATTATGAATTGAATTAATATAACTAATTTTTTTCCACTATTTCTGCGTCACTTTTTTTATAAATCGATGCACTTTGTTCAATTTCCATATTTGAAACACTTTATATTCACGAATTTTACGAATACACAGCAGTGTAGCTACACAGACGGTCGAGCCATCAGCTGTCCATCCATCCATCCACATCCACGTCCACCATCACCGTCACCGTTACCGTCACCGTCTCCGTCACCGTCACCGTCACCGTCACCGTCACCGTCACCGTCACCGTCACCGTCACCGACACCGTCACCGTCGCCGTCACCGTCACCGTCACCGTCACCGTCACCGTCACCGTCACCGTCACCGTCACCGTCACCGTCACCGTCACCGTCGCCGTCACCGTCATCGACACCGTCACCGTCACCGTCACCGTCACCGTCACCGTCACCGTCACCGTCACCGTCACCGTCACCGTCACCGTCACCGTCACCGTCGCCGTCACCGTCATCGACACCGTCACCGTCACCGTCACCGTCACCGACACCGTTACCGTCACCGTCTCCATCACCATCACCGTCACCGTCACCGTCACCGTCACCGTCACCCGTCACCGTCACCGTCACCGTCACCGTCACCGTCACCGTCATCACCGTCACACCGTCACCGTCACCGTCACCGTCATCACCGTCACACCGTCACCGTCACCGTCGCCGTCACCGTCACCGACACCGTCACCGACACCGTCACCGTCACCGTCACCGACACAGTCACCGTCTCCGTCACCGTCATCACCGTCACACCGTCACCGTCACCGTCACCGTCACCGTCACCGTCACCGTCGCCGACACCGTCACCGACACCGTCACCGTCGCCGTCACCGTCACCGTCACCGACACCGTCACCGTCACCGACACCGTCACCGACACCGTCACCGTCACCGTCACCGTCACCGTCACCGACACCGTCACCGTCACCGTCACCATCACCGTCACCGTCACCGTACCGACACCGTCACCGTCACCGTCACCGTCACCGTCACCGTCACCGTCACCGTCACCGTCACCGTCCGTCCGTCCGTCCGTCCATCCATCTATCCATCCACCCATCCATTATCGTGTCTCACTTGGTTCACTTCGGTTGGCGCCGCCGTAGAAAGAGGGGTGGGGGGGGGGGAAATCTCTCCTGACGGTCACGTGTCCTGACGCGAGTTTAACATTTTTTCCCCAGTACAAAAAGTGTTCAACGCCGCTAAAGAAGTTTTCACTTCAAAAACTCAAATAAACTACGTTAACGTCATGAATCTATCGTGATCCTCAACATGTTCCAATATTGAAAAACTATCGGTATGTACACACGGCTACACATCAAGCTATACATTTCCAGTTTTAGCTGACCTCGCATTGTATAGGTTTTCGTACAATCAGAAGTCAGCTTATACTGGTTATGTATAGCTTGATGTGTACCCGTGTGTACATACCTAGTTAATTGTTTGGGTTTTGTTCTTTTCATGAAAAAAAACCTCAAGGTTCCACAGTTTCCCGTATCTACTACTTAACTCGGTTTAAATAAAAACTATGTATAAAGTAACATTAATTTTTACCTACACAGGAACCAATCATCGTGTAAAGTGCCTAGACGCTTACAGGAAGTGCCAGGAAGACGAGCCGTGGTTCGGTATTGAGCAAGAATTCTTTTTCCTGAACAGCTCAGATTCATGGCCCTTGGGATGGCCCAAGGGCGGCTATCCCCGGAGAGCAGAACATTACTACTGCGGTGTTGGTGCCGATAAGATGTGCGCCAGGGATATTATTAACGCACACTACAGGTATACTTACGTAGGTTACTCTGTGATAGGTATAATTGCACCTATCCTAGTTACTAGTTAGGTACTCTGAAATCACGAAAAATAAATCAGCTGTTTCATACAAAAGTTCAATACCTACTTGACCAAAATGTATGAAACAGCTGTTTTTTTTTTCGTGATTTCAGAGTTGGTCCCATAGTGAAAGTTGTTCATATTCATGAGTAGAACACCCTGTAAAAATTTGGATGGTGATAAAAAAAAATCCTGTATATAATTTACCGCTCTCATTATTTGATAGTCACTATCAGTCCAAGTAAAAAAATTAACATTAAAAGCCAAAACGAATAATCACAACGACAGATCTTTAAAACTTGTCGTAAATAGGCCAAGTGGTATTTGAACAGCTCTCATGAATGTAACTACCTACAGATGTTGTCTATTTGCTGGAATACCTATTTATGGCACCAATGCCGAAATTGGGCCGAGCCAGTGGGAGTACCAAGTTGGCCCATCTCTTGGGGTGCACGCTGGTGATGACCTCTGGATGGCGCGTTTTATCTTGGAAGTGCTTGGCGTGGAGAGCGGAGTCCAGGTCCAGTTGGATCCTAAGCCATTCACAGACTGGGAGGGTTCTGGTGCACACATCAATTTTTCTACCAAACAAATGCGTGAGAAGAACGGTATTGAGTTAGTATTATAGTCTGTTCGACTGATACCAATATCTAAGCTAACTTCAAACGTAAATGCAGAGTTCAAACATGCTGTTTTAGAAAAAAATTCATTGTTATACTCAATGAGCAAAAGATAACCACCAGGTTATTGATATCGATTTGCTTCCTCCAAAGTCCAAAGTAACAGTATAAGACCGAATTTGGACGGCACATTCAAGGTAGGACGCTGTCAGGCTACCTCGAGACACGATCTTCGCAGAGTGGCGAGTGTTAGCTCGATGAGTTGCCGAGAATCGAGATGATGAATGGCGTGAGCGTGGAGATACCTATGTCCATCAATGGACTGTTGAATGATGATGCAGCCCGAATTTATTTACCAAAGCACTGATTCTACAACATTCGATTTAACTAAATTATTCTTAGTAGGTACCTAAATAATTGCAGGGAAATCGAGAAGGCAATTTACAAACTACAAAGTACTCATATAAAACACATCAAGGCTTACGATCCACATGGAGGAAGGGACAACGCGAGACGTTTGACTGGTTATCATGAAACAGAATATGTTGGTAACTTTAGTGCTGGTAAGTGACTACCTAAAATTGATGATCTCTCCTGATTCTAGGATTTAAGTCTAAGTAAAAAACAAGTAGGAACTTAGGTAGGTAATTTTCGAATGTAGGTATAAAAGGCTCGCCCCGCCTGGAGTCTACCTACAATAGCGGTCGACTTTAAATTAAGCATTCTTCCGGGAGGTGAAAGTACCTGCCTTATTATAAATATGAATAATTATTACTATGTGTCCAAATCTTTGCATAAGAAAAGAGTTTTAAATGGTTGGCAGCCTACTTGCCAACAATCATAAAAAAATAACATCCAAGATGGACGGCGCCGCCAACCGGCCCAGCAAAATATGGCGAGACGACTTGGACGCTAACCTTCCGCAAGGGCTGTTTCGAGGTGGCCCAGGAACAGAATACGGGGAAGAATTTGTGGAGGCTTTTGCGCAGCAGGAGTGTCGGCTAATTAAAAAATATAAAAAGGCCAGTTCATGTTGGGAGGATGACTAAAAGGCGACTAACAAAAGGTTTAAAATTTACAAGGTAGATGTAAGTGGGCGCCCAGGAAGAACATAATAGTGACCTTATTGGTGATGTTTTCCAGAAAACCCAGGTGCGAAGTAAATACTCTCAACCGGAGTGCGTGTATCACCAGCGGGGTAAATGCGTAACACGCTATCAGTAGCAATAGGTTTCACTTTGACAGTTCCACAACATTCGTTGCATTATTTATGTTGTTGAGCAAACACATTTTTCGAACATAATTATTATGAAGCAATACCGATCCTCCAAAATTATTCAGATTGAGATTGTTAGTGTGTTATGTATGCAATTAGGGTGCAGATGTATAAACGTAAACGAAACAAAACAAGGATGAAAAGATCGTAGAAGGTGTTGTTCTGTAGGTTCTGAACTGGCAGAAGCCATGGGAAGAAGGCTTGAGTTTATATATGTACGTAAAAAACTTGTTGATAGGTATAGCGGAACGTTACTGCAGTCTCAGAATACCGCGAGTAGTTGCCAGAGACAAGAAAGGATTCTTCGAGGACCGTCGGCCAGCCTCCAACTGTGACCCGTACAAGGCAATAGACGTTCTGATGCGTACGTGCATACTCAACGAATAGGTACTGAATATTATATTAGGTCCTTACATATGAAATTGGCGTTTTGTATGGAAGGAACAAAAAGTCGAATATTTTTTAATATAATATATTTAATTAATCAAAGTATGAACCATTGTTTTCAATGCACTTTTGCCATCTTATAGGTAGTTCATTGATCCCTTTACTAAAAAAACCAGTCGGACGGGAATCAATAAAATCTTTGAAGGCGATTTGGACTGCCCCATCGGAGTTGAATTTTTTCCCTTGCAAAAAGTTATCCAAATTGCGAAAAAAATGGTAATCTGTTGGAGCAAGGTCCGGGGAGTACGGAGGATGTCTAAGACATTCCAATTCAAGCTCTTCTAATTTGGTAGCCGTCTGTTGCGCAGTGTGTGGTCTGGCGTTGTCGTGAAGCAGCAGTGGCGTGGAGCGATTGACCAGCCTTGGTTGTTTAGCCGCTAGCTTTTCCATCATGGTTTGTAATTGCTGACAATAGACATCAGCTGTAATAGTCTGGCCAGATTTGAGAAAACTGTAATGAACAATACCGGCACTAGTCCACCAAACGCTTACAAGTAACTTTTTTGGGGTTAATTTTCGCTTGGGGCAGGATTTGGCTGGCTGGCCAGGATCCAACCATTGCGCTGAGCGCTTCCGATTATCGTAAAGAATCCATTTTTCATCACAGGTAATGATTCGGTTTAAAATACCTTCATTGTTGTGCCGGTTCAGTAATGTAACGCAGCAGTCGACGCGCGTTTGCCGGTTTGCTTCAGTCAATTCGTGAGGTACCCACCTTTCAAGCTTTTTAATCTTCCCAATTTGCTTCAAGTGAATTAAAACAGTTTTATCACTAACATCGAAGCCTGCAGCTAACTCGGACGTGGTTTGCGATGGGTCCGCTTCCACAATAGCCTTCAATTCTCCATTATCAACTTGGGTCTCAGGCCGTCCACGGGGCTTGTTCTGCAGGTCGAAATTTCCAGAACGAAAACGTTGGAACCAAAAACGAACTGTGTTTTCTTTTGCAACATGACCGCCATACACATCATTCACCCTTTGAGTCGTTTCCGCAGCACTAGTGCCACGGCGCACAGTGGTCAGGATTTGAAAAAAGGTGGACTTAGGAACAAAAGTCATTATTTTGATTTGAAAAAAATTGTATTCGATAGGAAATTTGATTTACATTAACAAACGTCATATTCAATTTTTCGATATATTGACTCTAACATGTTGAAAAAAAAATATTACAAAAAAAATGTATGGGGCAAGATTGATTATATTTTTTTTCTCGGTTTGTTCAAAAGTGTTAGCTGTGAAACCTTTTATATATTGTTAAACTCATTTTATACTTTACCCCTATAATTAAATTATTTGCAACTACTTGCAATCTTGGAGTGAAATCGCTGTTGAAATTCCAAAATTTTAACTTTATTTTTCTAAGGCTGTGAACGTTTTTAGTTGCATTTGTCCACATCAGTGTTGTGGTTTCTCAATACTTTTTTAATATATTGCGCCCACAAATGATGATTTTAGCTCTAGGAGTGTATTCCGTGAATTAATGAAATATTAAATAAAATTTCAAAAAAGCATTACGAATGCTATATCGAGGTGCCCCTTATTAGTATTGGGTTTATGTTATTGGTGAATCCTCTATCAACTGTACTTAAGCTTTAAACTTACCCTTGCATCTCTACTTTAAACTAAATTAATATCGACGGGTAATAGCCGTCACCCGTCGATATTAATGTGCTTATTTTTACTAGCGTACTTAACTTTCCCTCAGAAACTTGAAACATATGTTACCCCTGAAAAGGGCTGTTGTGTTGCTCTTAAAGAGCGTGTAGATAAGACAGTCCCAAAAGAACTTGAGTGTGACCAAAGTCACAGAGACACCATCTGCAGCTACCTGCAATGTATTTCTCGCTAAGCCAAGTGAGATGACCTGCCACAAATGTTTTCAAGACCTGTTCGAGATGATGTCTACCAGTATGGACTTTCGACTCTTCACATGTGGATTAGAAGCATGGAGTGTCTGCTGCACATCTCTTACAACTTGGATTTCAAGATGTGGTGTGCACGAGGCGAGAACAAGAATCTTAAACAGGCAAGGAAAGACGTGACCCAGCGTGAGTTCAAGGAACAAATGGGGCTGTTGATAGACATCGTCAAGCAGGGTTTTGGAACTACCAACCTACCAAGAAAATTCTTCAGGAAGTACGAAAAGACTGCTGAAATCACGAAGATAGATGCAGATTTGATAAAACACTTTGCAGTTATCTTACAGGTTTTATCTTCTGGAAGTCGTATCAGCAGGGAGACAGCTGAGCTTTTTGTGCATCACTATCCCTGATACCACATGCCAGCCAGTGTGCATAAGATGTTGATTCATGGTGCTGATATTTGCAAGCACTTCTCTTGCCTTCCTATCGGGATTTTATCCGAAGAGGCAGCTGAAGCAAGGAACAAGGACTTCCAAAGTACAAGAGAGCATCACACAAGGAAAATGGGCACTTACGAATGAAGATATTTTACATAATTTTCTAATTACTTCAGATCCTTACATATCGCACATCAAGCCGAAGTTGGATAAATACAAGAAATTGAGTTTTTTTCCCGAAGCTGTGCAGCTCTTAGCAGCCGAAGAGACTGTGTTATCTACACGCTCTTTAAGAGCAACACAACAGCCCTTTTCAGGGCTAACATATATTTCAAGTTTCTGAGGGAAAGTTAAGTATGCTAGTAAAAATAAGCACATTAATATCGACGGGTGACGGCTATCACCCGTCGAATTATGAACTTTGATTTTAGTTTAAAGTAGAGATGCAAGGGTAAGTTTAAAGCTTAAGTACAGTTGATAGAAGATTCACCAATAACATAAACCCAATACTAATAAGGGGCATCCTCGATATAGCTTTCGTAATGCTTTTTTGAAATTTTATTTAATATTTCATTAATTCACGGAATACACTCCTAGAGCTAAAATCATCATTTGTGGACGCAACATATTAAAAAAGTATTGAGAAACCACAACACTGATGTGGACAAATGCAACTAAAAACGTTCACAGCCTTAGAAAAATCAAGTTAAAATTTTGGAATTTCAACAGCGATTTCACTCCAAGATTGCAAGTATTTGCGAATAATTTAATTATAGGGGTAAAATACAAAATGAGTTTAACAATATATAAAAGGTTTCACAGCTAACACTTTTGAACACACCGAGAAAAAAAATAAAATCAATCTTGCCCCATACATTTTTTTCGTAATATTTTTTTTTCAACATGTTAGAGTCAATATATCGAAAAATTGAATATGACGTTTGCTAATGTAAATCAAATTTCCTATCGAATACAATTTTTTTCAAATCAAAATAATGACTTTTGTTCCTAAGTCCACCATTTTTCAAATCCGGACCACTGTGCGGCGGAACTCGTACTCGTAAATAATGCGATATTTTAAATTTTCCATTTTGTAAAATGAGTGACGCAAACAGAAAAAACAGAAGAAAAAAAACAAATGAATGAAGCACAAATACATGAGTAAATAGCTGTACAAATTTGAATTTGGAATTCCTTACCAAAGAGGAGAAATTCGTGATTAAAGTGGCCAGTACGAAAAACGCCAATTTCATATGTAAGGACCTAATACTTCAATAATTCAGAATCTCAGATAGGTAATTACGTAGTTTTAGAACAAACTTGTACCTGTGTCATACATGACAGAGTTCAAATTCCAGTGCAACCAAAATTATTTGGAGCCTTGTTATTTATTACCTACAAAATATAGTCACACAAAAAATCAAGCTGGACCGGTGTTTCTAAATTTGCCAAAGATGTAAACAATAATGGCCGCTCCATATTGAATAAAATAAATGTTCTTGTTTATCGATTTTATTCATTTTCGAGCGGCCATTCTTGTTTACATCTTTGGCAAATTTAGAAACGCCGGACCTTAGACATGACGCTAGAGTTGATAGTAAGTGGGAAAAGTTTCACTAATAAACTTTTATGCACGAGTACAGTAGCTCTTCAGGCCAGTCCTGCCCCACGCGGCAGCCGCAACAATATTATTATGTTAGTGCCTGGTTGCTAAGTATTGCTAATTTTAACTTTGTTCCTGAAATATTATTTTCCAATAATAAACACTCGTCTAATAAAGAAACATTGTTTTTTTTTTCTTTGTAGAAAATGTAACTACCTATTGACAAATTTGGTAAGCATTACATCAACAAATTGATCAGGTAGTTTAATACTTACAGAGAAGAAAAGGGGGTCATTTAGTTCTATACCTACAGGGTGAATTTTCCAAGTGAGTGTGGATGGCCAAATCCGTAACTATGAGGAAGAGCGAAAAGTACTCAAAGGAGTTACGGGCTCGATTTTGATGAAAACAAAAACTGCATCATTGGATTTTTGAAAAATCAATATTTCTAGCCAGGAATCGAATCCGTTGATTTTGAATAAAAATACACATACTGTATTATTACACCATTCGATAGTGTCGATAATAAGGATCGAATTCTGGGAAGTAATGACATACAGAAAACTAAAGAAGCAAGCCCAAGCAACCACGACAATTTAGAATGCAAGAGCGAGCGAAGCCAGCTCGAAAATTTTGCACACTCTCGGATAAGTTCAATTTCCTTTTTATCATTCCAAAAGGACTAGGAATTGCTTGCTTTGTCGACTTATGCAGAAAAGCTTAAGGATCAACAGAATGCAGATTGCAAGAGCGAGCGAAGCGAACCTGAAAATTTTAACACCCTACCTTAAATAGATTCCGTTTTCTTTTGACCAATAAACAGAATGAGAACTTACTATATCGAATTATGACGAAAAGCCCTGGTTTTACAACAGTCATCATCATCATCATCATTTCAGCCGAAAGACGTCCACTGCTGGACATAGGCCTCCCCCAAGCACCTCCACTTCGACCGGTTTTGTGCTTCTCGCATCCAACGAGTTCCTGCGGCCTTCACAAGGTCGTCGGTCCACCTTGTGGGAGGCCTTCCAACGCTACGCCTTCCGGTACGCGGTCGCCACTCCAGAACCTTTCGGCCCCATCGGCCATCTGTTCTGCGAGCAATGTGCCCTGCCCACTGCCACTTAAGTTTGGCAATTCTTCGGGCTATGTCGGTTACCTTGGTTCTCCTGCGGATCTCTTCATTTCTGATTCGATCCCGCAGGGAAACTCCAAGCATAGCCCTCTCCATTGCCCTTTGGGTGACACACACAACAGTGACTGGTCTTAACCTAAGCCTTTCGAACCTTACGTACGAACGGGGTGCCCAATATCCCGAGTTTGCTTTGCTCGCTTTTGCATCCTAGATTCAACAGGATGAAATTGAAAACTTGCGCCAAATCGAAATAGGAGTATAGGAGGAGCAGTAACTGTAATCATTATAAAACGTCATGTCCCAAACCAAAATTCTTGAAAAATCGTGTACTAAAATTATCGTCCTCAAATAATCATCGATACGGATTTTTTTTTTTTTCAAAATTATCAAAACATAAGTAGGTATAAGAAAATTTAAGTGTCAATTTTAGCGCTCGTCCGATAAGCAATCTATTCATCTCAGAGTAAGCAAAATTAATCAAGTTAGCAACGCGTTGAACCAGTGTTATTTACCTAATTTTGACGTTGGTTCAACGCGTTGCTAACTTGATTAATTTTGCTTACTCTGAGATGAATAGATTGCTTATCGGACGAGCGCTAAAATTGACACTTATTTGTTTTGATAATTTTGAAAAAAGTGCCTATGCGCACTTATGTGCATCCCTTTACTTAGTGACATGTTCTAAATTTTCTTTATAACACGTTGAATTTTATGTTTTAATTTGGCGAATCGCGAACCTATTCAATTTCATCAGGTATATTTTACAGCAGGCTTTTTGAAGTAAGTAAAAACTTTTATAAAAGTGTTAAAAACCCACTGTCATTTCATAGTTTTAAGTTTTTACTTCTGTCGGCAGTCACCATGTTTGCCTATGATCTTAATGTTTTTGTATATGCCCATCGAGGTCTCCGTGACACAACTACCGTTTTAAGTAAGTACAGCTTGGCAAAAAAGTCGTGAAAATAATGGTGGCGCCACTATCGTGCATGTTGTAACCCTATATAGTACGACGAAAACGGTTTTGATACTTAGTTTTTTTTTACATTTAATGTGAATATTGGCGGGTTTAATGAAAAAAAGAAAAGCTCTGAAACGCTTGTTCAGTCACTGCCTATAACGATAACATTTGCGGTTATTTATTTTAATGAATTAAAAAAAGTTATTAGGTATTTCAAAATGCCTTGATGTCAACTAATCCCACATTATGTGAGACAATTTTATGTTTTAAAAGACCCCAGATCAATTCAATAGGAAATGGTAGTCGAAACAAAAACTAAAAAAATAATTAGAATAAAAATTTTAATCAGAATCAAAAATGTTTTCCTCCTCCCGAAAAGTCTTCATCCATGTCTTGGTGTGAGCTTTCACCAAAAAACTCTGCTGGCTGTCTTCAGATGTGTCACTACTGCTGCTTTCATCTTTTAGGTTTATGATAACTTTTTCAACGTCACTCTACAGAGTTTGCCCCCTTCGAAAATAACCTTTCTCTATTTTCTTGACATGTTGACGTGAATTTTTGCAGTCGGTAACTGAAATGCTCTGAAGCGCTTGTTCAGCCACTGCCTAGAACAATAAAGTAAAAATAACTGAACATTTGCAATTACTTATTATAATGAATTAAAAATGAAATAATTATCAAACCAAAAGTATCAACATTATACGAACGCGCTGCATTCCGAATGTGTTTTGTAAACATAACCTCAACTTTGTGGATGTACATTTTAGTAATTGTATGAAAGGTTTATGATAGATATTGCACCTGAAATACACACATTGCATGTGATTACATGTATAAAATATAAATTTACCTCTCATTTCAGCGGTTCTTTTAAACACATCGTTGAGATCGGATAAAATTTGTCCGGCCTCGAGTTCCGACAAACATTTCACGTACACTTTATAAATTATCGCTCTCGCGGAGCTGCGAATAACAGATCTGTTCATTATGAACACAATGGGTCACCAGTATCACCACAATAACGCAAATAAATAAAAATAAACACGAGAAACAGTCACCGATTACAAGAAATGACAGATTATGTACCTTACTCGACGAGGCAGCATCTCCCCCTCCCTCGGTTATATCTATGAAGGCCACATTCTAAAAATGACAACCGTACTACAAAGTGTATTATAACAACGATAATAATTAGTTTCCTAATCTGATCATTCTAAAATTAGTTCATAAATCATACTTTGAGTTTATTACGGTGTGAAATTAACGTTCAGCATCATGTCATTTATTTTTGTTATTGTAATTTCAATACTTAACCTAAAAACTTGTGTACACGTGCACGTGCGACGAATCCTATAAATTTTATACGGCCGCACTGTCGGCACTCGACCGCGATAGAGTTGAACTGGCCGGGGATGGTGTCTAAGTGGGGGGATGTGGTGGATTTCAGGCACTCTCTTACTTTCCTCCAGTCCGTTACCACTGGGCGGGTTGGTTGGGATCGGGGAGACCCAGGCGGGGGGCCATTTGAATGATGACTGGTCGATGGTCTGAGGAGAGCTCTTGTACCACTTCTATAGTGACTAACCGTAGGTACGGCTGCGATTGACTCGCTCACGGAACACGTACAGTCGGTCTTGAACGACTGATCCAGGGAGATTCCAGTGGTGGATGACCATCAATGGAGTTTACCTGCTGACTTGCGTGAACTGCTGAATGAAAAGAACGCAGCTGTCCGTGCATACAGTAGCTTTCCCTGCGACGCGAACAAAGCCCATATGCGTTACTTACAGAGATCTGTAAGAACTCGCATATCGGAGTGGCGTGAAATCAAATGGGACAAGACACTGAGCGATCTTGAACCCACCCACCAGGCATTCTGGGAACTTCAAAAGAGATTCAGATCTCGTGACACAGCCTCCATGCCCCCACTGGTCCGCCCTGACAAAACCATCGCTTTCGACGACATCGAAAAGGCTGAATGCCTGGCTGACAGCCTCGAAGCCCAATGCACACCCAGCTCCCAACCAGTAGACCAAGCCCACCTCGTGGAGGTCGAAGCGGAGGTTGAACGTAGAGCCTCCCTCCCACCCGTCGAAGACCCTGATAATCCTCTGCCCCCCGTCACTCCAGACGAAGTGCAGGATATAATCAAAGGTCTCAAACCTAAAAAAGCTCCCGGCTCAGACGGAATTACCAATAGAGTGATTCAGCTATTCCCTGCCCAACTAATAATGCTATCTTCAACGGTGCCATGAGCAATAATATTTTCCCACAAACCTGGAAACAAGCCACCGTTATCGGCATTCCTAAGCCCGGCAAGCCCAAATCGGAACCTACGAGTTACCGCCCCATCAGTTTGCTCAATGTTCTCGGTAAGGTTTACGAGAGGCTTATTTATAAGCATCTCAGAGACTATGCTGAAACAAAGGGCCTTATTCCCAACGAGCAGTTTGGTTTTCGAACCCAACACTCCTGCGTATAGCAAGTCCACCGTATCACCGAACATATACACGCGGGATTCCAACGTAGTTACATGACAGGTGTGATTTACTTCGACATAGCGAAGGCCTTTGACAAAGTCTGGCATAACGGCTTAATATACAAGCTATACCAACTCGGTGTGCCCGACCGTCTCGTGCTCATCCTACAACACTTTCTGTCAAACCGCACATTCCGCTATAAAGTGGAAGGAGCGCTATCCTCCCCACACCCTATTCGAGCGGGAGTCCCCCAGGGCTCTGAGCTTGCCCCACTCATTTTCACGCTGTTCACTAGCGATATCCCCACAAACAAAAAGGCTCAGTTGGCTTTGTTCGCAGACGATACTGCCATTTTTTACTCCGGCCGCAGCCTAGTCCAGATATCTCTCACTCTCCAAACCGCAGTCAACAAACTCGCTGCTTGGTTTAGGAAGTGGAGAATAGAAGTCAACCCTGACAAGAGTCAAGCGGTTCTCTACTCTAAACCGCGACGCAACCCCATACCCCCCCGACCTATCACCATGTTTGGCAAGCCGATCCCTTGGGAAAAGCGAGCCAAATACCTAGGTGTTATACTCGACAGGCATCTCTCCTTCTCAGAGCATATAAAAACGGTCCGCTCGCGCGCCGCTTTCGCTCTAGGCAGACTCCACTCCGTTCTCAATGCACGCAGCAAATTATCACTAAAGTGCAAATTGCGCATTTATACAGCGTGCATTCGTCCAATAATGACATATGCCTGTGTAGTCTTCGCTCACGCAAAGCCCCACCACCTTCATAGGATGCAAACCCTCCAAAACCGTTTCCTCCGACAGGCTACGGGATCCCCTTGCTTCGTCCGAAATGAGATCCTCCATGTTGACCTCAAAATCCCCACTATCCAACAATTCATGAAACGCCTTTCCAAGCGTTTCTTTGATACCGCCGCCAAGCATCGCAACCCTCTGGTTGTCGAGGCCGCCAGGTATACTCCCTCCCAAATCAGCAAATGTCGCCGTCCAAAGCATGTTCTCTTAGGCCCTGACGACCCCATTACCCTCCTCCAGGAGAGTAACAGGGCAACCAGTACAGTACACAAAAACAAAAAACCGACATTCCGACCTCGCCGACGAGGTCCCTCGCGACGTCCCCAATTAAATACCCCCCCCCCCCCGACCCTTGTTCGATGAAGTGCCAGCCCGCGCCGCAGCTGAGCCTGTAGCTTTAAATTTCCGACTGTGACCTCTGAGTTTGTTTCGGCATTTCTTCTCAGAGAAATCAGATAGGAAATGCCGGCCCCATCAAGCTTAAATAATAAAAATCTGATCCAGCCTGTCCCATCTTGCTGCCCTCTCCAGCGACGCCGAGGTTCGGAACCCACAGGGGGTGCCCTTAGCGTGTAGTCGCTTAATATAGTAGATATTCGCCCTGCCTGGAGGCTTTGAGTTTTCTTAAGGCAACCACAGGATAGTCCGGTTAAGTAGTCACGACCTCTCAAGGTCAACTACGAGATGCCATTTCTAAAAAAAAAAAGACGGGTTGCACTCCGGGAGTGCCGGCAGAAGTAAAAACTTGAATATTAATGTTGAAATAAATCAATTATTAATTGAATTAAATATAACTCATTTTTTTTTTCACTATTTCTGCGTCACTTTTTTCATTAATAGATGCACTTTGTTCAATTTCCATATTTTAAACACTTTATATACACGAATTTTACGAATACACAGCAGTGTGGCTACTACACAGACGGTCGAGCCATCAGCTGTCCATCCATCCACGTCCACGTCCACGTCCACGTCCACGTCCACGTCCACGTCCATCCATCCATCCATCCATCCATCCATCGATCCATGGATCCATCGATCCATCATTCGATCCATCGATCCATCCATCGATCCATCCATCGATCCATCCATCGATCCATCCATCGATCCATCCATCGATCCATCCATCGATCCATCCATCCATCGATCCATCCATCGATCCATCCATCCATTGTCGTGTGTCACTTGGGTCACTTCGGTTGGCGCCGCCGTAGAAAGAGAGGGGGGGGGTAATCTCTCCTGACGGTCACGTGTCCTGACGCGATGTCCTGAGTCCTGACGCGAGTTTAACATTTTTTACCCATTACAAAAAGTGTGCAACGCCGCTAAAGAAGTTTTCACTTCAAAAAAAAAAAAAAAAAAAGCACTCGACCATTCGTGCTCGAGCCGTCGCGCGTCGTACAGTACGGACCTCTCTGGGACGTCGTTACGCTGCCGCCCGTTGAATATACGAAGCTTACAAGTACTCGTGAAGTTTTCTTTCGAAGACCCAAACATGAGTCATCAACAAGAAGCCAAAAATTGTGACGTCAGCAATGCTGACGTCACACTTTTTAAAAACGCTACGGAAGTTCCTCCTCCGTCATATATAATTTTCTTTTGGCTTGCTCAATAATGGCATGCTTTTTAACCGACTTCAAAAAAAGGAGGAGGTTATCAATTCGACTGTATTTTTTTTTTTTTTTTTTTTGTTTTTATGTTTGTTACCTCATAACTTGCGACTGGGTGAACCGATTTTCATGATTCTTTTTTTATTTGAAAGCTGGTGCTTCCCGTGTGGTCCCATTGTCACCATTTCAATATCTGATGATGGGATCTTAGAGAAATCGAGGGCAACCCTCAAATTTTATAGGCTCACTTATTGTTTTTCGCATGTTTTATGAAGTATCTTGTGTATTTGCGTATGGTTGTCACCATCTCAGGTAGCTGGGCTGATGATGGAAGGTACAACTCCTTAACAGTAAGAAGTTACTCGAACAGGAAAGGACTGTTTTAGTAAATTGTTTTGATGTTTGATAGGGCATTTGCCACATTTGGTCTCATGATCATCAAGTCATGATCTGATGCTGCAGTCAGGATAGTCTGCAGAGTACCTAACTCCTCGACAACTAACAGCAGATATATCGTGTTTAGGCTCATTGAAAAGGGCTCGATGTGTGGATAAACGTACTGTTAATGAGGAACACCGAAGTACATAAAGACCTGATGCTGAAGCCAGGAGCATCAGAAAAAGTACCAACCTTGAAATTACAGCACCGTAGTCGTGTTTGGGCTCATTTTAAACAGGACTAAATTTTAAGTTCAATGTAATGTTGACATAAGTCTGGCCTGATGCTGCAGCCAAGATTATCAGCATCTAGTCTAAAAGCATCAGGTCAAGATTTGATGATGGGATCCTGGAGAAATCGAAGGAACTCTTCAAATAATATAGGCACACCTATAGCGATTTGGGTATTTTTTATAGTGACTCGTGCATTTGCTCTTGGAAAGCACTATTTGGTGAAGTGGAACTGATGATGAAGACCACAGATGGCCATCGGAAGTACTCAATAATATCTAAGTATTTCACGGGTTGCGATTCGATTACTTTAATATGGTTGCTAAGCAATTTATGCATGTCACAATGTGAATGGTGATATGGAGCTGATGGTGGACCTGGAGAACTCCTCAACAATTAACTTCCCTGCATCGGGAAAAGCAATATCTTGTTTGTAAAAGGCGATAATCACTTGGCTATTGTAACTTAGATAAATTATAAGCAGACCCACTAAAAAGCGTGAAATAAAAACTTTTTAAGAAAAAAAAACCGACTTCCAAAAAAACACTACAAAGTGAAAAATAACTTTATTTCGGAAGTCGGTGGCAAAAAACTAAAATACAGATCCAAAGACACCGACTTCCGAAATAAAGTTATTTTTCACTTTGTAGTGTTTTTTTGGAAGTCGGTTTTTTTTTCTTAAAAAGTTTTATAATGAACATAGAGCGTGTCTGTTCGTATCGTACAGGACCAACTAATCTGTGGCCTCTGAGTACTTGTTTAGTCACCAAATAAAGACTTGGCTAAAAGGTCCCACCAACCAGCAGGCGCGGTCGTAGCCTAAGATTTTGAGGGGGTAGTCATGGGTGCCGAGGAATACTTTAAGGGAGGCACATCTCCTCATTCGGTTGGTCTAGTGGTCGCAAGCGTTACTGCTGAGCATGAGGTCCTAGCTGGGTTCGATTCCTAGGTCGGGTAAAGTGTTAATGAGTTTTTCCATCAGAAATTTCTCAGAAGCAGCCTGGAGTCTGGATTTGTGCCCGGTGAACTGGCGAAATGTGGGTGTAAGTATTATATGAAGGTACATCCTGCCCAACCCTTTGGGGATTAAAGGCGTAATGATATGTTAAGGTTCATGTACATCTCCAGCTCCACATTACTTATGCTATTCAGGGACAGAGCTTTTACATAGGGGGGTGTTACTTAAATGCTGCCAAATTGGTCGTATGTATTAGAACGGTAGATTGTGCAGGGTGAGGAGAGCGAGCGGAGCGAGCTCGAAAATTTTAACAACCGGCCTCTGCTTGATTAGGTTTTGTTTTATATTTTCAAGTAGAAATAGGAGTTACATTGTTGACTTGGGAACACCCAAATACTCCGAAATATTTTATTCCGAATTTCGATGTTCCGATTTTCAAAAGTCCGAATTTCATAATACCTAAGAATCATAATATCTATTATTAAAAATCACGAAATTTATTTTACCGAAAGTCATAAATGCGACTTGTTTGTTTTCCGATTTTCATATGTTCGAAGAATCAAATGCTCGATGGGTTCTCGGTCCGAAAAACGACATTCCGATTTTCAATACTCCGAATTATTTCCGTTACCGTTACCGCACCCGAACTCAAAGAACGCAATAGACGACGTAGGATGCAAGAGTGAGCGAAGGGCACCCCGACGTTCGGTTTGGTTAGGTTACATTACCCCCCCGGTGGGTTCCCGCATTGTCGAGGCGGGGGGGCTCAGTAGCCGTGGCTTGGACACCCACGGTGAAGCGAAGTGGAACCCGAGGAGGGGTCGCTCGTCAGGGCTTTTGCTGGTAAGCCGACGACGTAGCGGCCAACAAGTAGGTTGCGGTGCCGCTTGAGCGACATCGCAGCTGAGGCGGGCCGCGATGTCGTATCGGAGGCATCGCGGCTGAGGGTTGGAGGCCGCGGTGGGAGAGGAGTGCCGGTATTGCGGTGCGCCGCTCTCCCTACATTCCGCGGCCTTGACGGGGTCGCCACCGTCCGATGGCGGACGCGGTGGGGCCGCAGAGGAAGAGGAGTGTTGGTATGACGTTGGCCGCTCTCCCTATCCTCTGCGGCCGAAAATTGGCAGGCAGCGGGGCCAATGACCTGACCCGTCGCAGGGGGACCAAGGGTGCCCAGACACGGGGTCGTCTGGCGCCCATGTGCTGGTTTGGTCCCTGGGGTGGTCACGGCGTGCTATGTGTTCTGGTGCGCCGGTGATGGGGAATACTCCCCAGAGGAGGGTCCGGTGACGGACAGCCGCGGCGGGTTCACGGATGAGTGCTAACACGTGCCCGTGTTCCCGCCGTAAGCGGCAGAGGAGGACACCGTGGAGTTTTAGTGGGTTGGAGTCCCACATAACTGCACTATCTCCCCGTGGTAGTGCAGAATGCATGAGCAATTCTACACGTCAAAAAAAAAAAAAATGGTTAGGTTACTTTAAGCCCTTTATACAGAAATAGGGGCCCCGCGAAGCGGGGCTCCGTCGTCATAGGATGCAAGAGCGAGCGAAGGGCACCCCGAGGTTCGGTTTGGTTAGATTACTTTAAACCATTTACACAGAAATGGGGCCCCGCGAAGCGAGGCTCCGTCGACATAGGATGCAAGAGCGAGCGAAGGGCACCCCGAGGTTCGGTTTGTTTAGGTCACTTTAAACCCTGTACACAGAAATAGGGGTTCTATTGTTGGTTTTGTGCCATCTATATTCTTGGCAATTGGAAATTGTGTTTATTTGTCTTGCTATTCAGTTTTACAAAGCGTTTTTATTTCGGAATTCTAATTAATCGGTATTTTAATTAATAATCGGAATTCGTATTTTTGATGTTTCGAATTATCATTAAGTCGGACTTTTTGTTATTCGATCTATTGAAACTCGGTATTTTGAAAATAGTAATTATAAACGTTAGGGATATTGAAATTTCGGAATTATTAAAATAGGATGAATGATAAATCGGAGTTGTTATAAAAGGAATTTTGAACCATTCGGAATTATGAAAATCGGTATTTTGAAATTCGTATTTGTGACTTTCGGAATAAAGTTTTTCGTATTAATGTAGTGTACCCTGTTGACTTATGGAGGCTAGCTCAAGCAGCTATCAGAATCTAAAATGCAAGAGCGGGCGAAGCGAGCTCGAAAATTTTGCACACTCTCGGATAGGTTCGATTTTATTTCGATCATTTCAAAAGGACTAGGAATTACTTGCTTTGTCGACTTTTGAAGAAAAGCTCAAGAATCAATATAATTGCAAGAACGAGCGTAGCGAGCCTAAAAATTTTTGCACCCTACCAATAGTCTCTGTTTTCTTTTACCCATCATACAAAAAGAGAACTTACTTTATCGAATTATGACGAAAAGCTTAAACTCGTTTTACATCAGTTTAGGTTTTGGAATCTAGCCTTAGGTACCTAAGCCTTTAAACCTTACGTACGAGCGGGGTGCCCAATATCCCGAGTTTGCATCGCTCGCTCTTGAATCCTAGATTCTATATTTTTATAACAGGCTTTTTAAAGGAAAATGTATTTTAGGCGCGTTAAAAAACCCACTGTCATTTTATAGTTTGAAGATTTTACTTCAGTTGGCAGACCCTATATTTGCCGATGTTCTTAATGTTTTTGAATATACCAATCGGGGTTTTCGTGGTTCAAGTACAGTTTTATGTTAGTAATGCAAGGAAGCATTCAGTCAGACTCTCGACAGCCTGAATGATTTTGGGGAGGGTCATGACCCCCACGACCCCCCCCCCCCCCTCGGACCGCGCATGGCAACTAGGCCATTAAAAAAAAATCTATTTAGTCTGTGAGTGTGGTGCAACCATGGACTAATTATTACCTGTAGGTAATAAGAAGTCACCGTAATAAGGTGCACCGTGCAACGTTGTTAATAATAACAACGTTGCAGCACGTTGTTACTGATACGGCAATATACGATTTTTTCAGAAATTACGGCATACGGCAGTCCTCTCATTGCCGTATCACAGAATACGGCAATTGACTATTAGGTGAAATGAAACGTACACAAGCAATTTTATGAGCACAGCCGGGAAAATCCCGATTACAACAAACATGAAGTTGTAATTTTAACGCCAAAGGTGCATCTCTTGCGTCTACGCCTTTAATAATTATTGAAAAGGTTGCAAATGACACCACGTACGCGTATGTGCTAACGTAACTGTTTCATTTCACCTACGAGTTTCTAATCTGTGCCTACGAGTGCGACAAAATGAGAAGCATGGACAAGTATGGTCTAGGACCTAGAACATTGCTCTTATTACCTCAGAGGTTCAGAATCGTATTTACTTACACTCTAGGTAAACATGAATCTGAGGTAATAGAAACGAGAAACAAAATGAGGAATAGACATTTTTTAAACACGGCAATTTATTTTCTCTTTAAGGCGCAGATATACGACTTCTAATGATTTTAAATTCAACATCACGTCTAATCGATCGGACTGATTTCTTTGAAAAAAATAAATGTTATACTAGACCATTTGCTTCGTAATTTGATATGTGAATATTTGCAATTATATTTTTTTAACATAGTGTAATTAATTTGTAAAGTAATGTCTACCGCGGACATAAAAACGATAATCACGCAAACACTATCGGGTGTATTTTCATAAAACTTTCACCATCTAAAAGACAATTTAATTCCCCGAATTTTAGTATACGGTTTTTATTTGTTTGGTGTTTGAGAGTTTTTGTAAATAGATAATTGCTTCATATTTGCAATAAATTACCACGGTTGTGTCATCGCGCTTCTCTTTCTTTTCTATGCAGTCCGACAGTGACCGCGCTTTAGGTCGTGTAGTTAAATACGGCAAACCAGTCTGTGACATACGGCAGCTCAGATTTTGACAATAGCAACACTGGTGTGGTGTGGTGAGTATATGTGTTCTGTGCTCCCACAACCCAACATTTTAGTGGGCCTCTGTGGGATTTGCTGTGTTTGCGTGTTTGGCAGTTTTTTGACAACAAACATTATCACAGAGTACTTTTTTATATGTTTTTTTATATTATAAATTATTATACGACAGAGCATGTAACCTATTCTACTTTTTGGCAACAAGTCACAAGTATCAGTGGCGAGATTTTGTATATTAGGCGGAACATTAATAAATTATTCCATACGAAATTGTTATTGACTACGTTTACAAAAACCGCCATACAACGTGAAGGAAATTCAATACAATGGTAACCATTCATGAAGGGGAAATAATTTATAAGGAGTTATACGGAACCGTTAGTAAACAAAGGTTTTACGTGAAACCTCCAGGTAGGTAACAAAACATAATGTATCAAAAAAAGTTGTTTAATTCTTAGTATTCTGTATTTATAATTAGTATTTTGTTACAGACCAGTCAAACGTAGTAGTACTCGATGAAGAAAAGGCCAATGATTTCGCTAATTATTTTGCGAGAGTATTCCTCCCTCGAGGCTACCCTAACAGTGTAAGCAGAGACTATACAAACTACCAAATATGGGATACAGCACAAGCTTTCTGCAGCACAATTACTGGTAGGTTGAAGCTACCATCTGGCTGAGTTAGGATTTATAAGCATGCTATTGAAGTTTTATAGGGTGCTTGCACTGTAAAACTATTGTTTCGTTCTTTTTAGGACCCTGTCTTAACATTTCATATAATTTCCATTTGTGTGGCTCCAATTGATTTCATTCATTAGGTTGTCGTCAACAAGGGTTTAAAAGAAGATTTTCCTTCAATTTCCTTAACCTTTGAATGCCAATCTACAAAACTATTAGTGCTTCACTCAGAGTTATTATCAAGCTGATTAAGATAATCAGCTATAGAGGATTTTTGATGTTGTTACTCTTTCTGAAACTTTCACCACCAATAGCTTAGTCTTAGGCCTGCTTCCTGCTATTCTTCCAATTTTGAAAAAGTTTTAACCGGGTACTCCTTAAAGGGAAAGTGCCAGGGGAGTATTATTACAAAGAGGAATTCTTGACAGCCCTGGACAGAGAGAGGTGGGAAGGAAAGTACCTTTGCACTGCAGTGGCACAGAGCTGTCTGTTCTATATCTATACTAATAAAAAAGCTGGAGAGTTTGTTTATTTGTTTGAAATGTGCTAATTTCTAGAACTTCCAGTTGGTTTTTTTTTTGCATTTGATAGCTCATTTCTTAAGGAACGCTATAGGCTATTTAAAATCACGCTAGGGCCCTTAGAAGCCAGGCAAAAAGAAATAGAAAGAATGCTAAGCGAAAATTAAGTAATAGCGCAAGCAGGCATTGTGATGCGACAGGGTGGGTCAGGGTACAATAAATTTCACGCCAACGAAGTCGCAGGCAGAAGCTAGTAAAAGCTAAACAAACTATGTGTCATTCACACCAAAATGTACAGTTGGCCACCAACTGTGAGCTTCTCGTTTCTAAATGTATGAAAAAACAACTTCAGCAGCCGACTGAGTCCACTAAACTGAATTATGCCAAAATTTACTAACCTCAACCTTCTTCAAATCTACCACTATCCATAGCTTAAAGTTGATTTATGTTAAATCTACTGTTCCAAGAGTTATTTTTGGGATTTTATTAGACAGTTTTTGCTGGATATGGTATACCACATTTGGAATATTAGATTAATTTGATGTAATTAGCTAAATTATTGACAATTTGTAGGTTGGATCCTTCGGGCATAACTAGGTACTCTTAAAATGTATACTGAAGAATGAACTAAATTTTATAGGTATCCTTGCTACACAAGAAGTCCTACGAGGAGTGGGAGTTGGAGATAATACTGCAACACCATTTGCAGCCACTGTTACCTGGGTCCTTAAAGATGGTTGTGGCCATTTGGGAAAGATATATTTTGCATACAGCCAGGGGTAAGCATAGGCGAATATAAGTTTTTATTGCTAGAGACTGTTTGTATGGATTTCATAAACCGAGGAAATCAGACTTTTTTAATTTTTTTTATTTTTTTTTTATTAATGTTCAAGAAGTATATCGCAGAGTTTAAATGATAAAATACTAAAACCCACAGATGCCTGATGGCTTATATTCAGAGTTCAGAAAAAATATACATAATATAGGTAAATGCCTGAGGGACATGTATTTTAAATTTCAAATTTGGTGTCTTAAGTAGTTTGGGCTGCGCATTGTCTTTAAGGGAACCTCTTTAAACAGTTACAACTATATTAAAACATTTCACTTCAATATGTTTCCAGCACTCACCTAGATGCATATAGCAAGAAATGGAGACTATATGCAGACACCCTTAATGATGCAGCAATGTGCATAGAAATAGCTTTGCCAGCATTCAAGAATTACACCACATTCATTCTATGTATAAGCACTGTTATGAAAGCTATTGTTGGAGTTGCTGGTTTGTATGTTTCTTATTATTGAAAAGTAGTTCTTTTTTCCAAAATCAACAGGTTCGATTCCTGGCTAGAAATATTGATTTTTCAAAAATCCAATGATGCAGTTTTAGTTTTCATCAAAATCGAGCCCGGGACTCCTTTGAGTACTTTTCGATATTCCTTATAGTTTCGAATTTGGCCATCCACGCCCACTTAAAAAATTCACCCTGTATGCAGGATGTAAAAAGACCCATCACGCAACCGTCAACTACGCATTCTGTACATCAAACTCAGTAACATTGCACAAAAATAATTGCTGGGAAACAACCAATGTTATTGCGTATAATATCATTGGAAACTACTTTATTTATGGTGTGTAATTTTTCTGTCACTTGCATGCATAACATTGTGCTTATGGGTGCATGCGACGGTGTAGTGGTCATGGGGGCGTTTCAATTTCTTTTATATCAATAAAACCATGTTTTTAACCGATTTAAAAAAAGGCGGTTGAGTATCCGACCCGTATGTATGTATGTTTGTGTGTCCGCGATTTTCTCAAAAACTAATGAACCGATTTTGATAATTCTTTCATTAATGTGATCTACATACTGTCAGGAAGGTTTTAGTATATAATACATTAGATAATTATTCTTATGTACGATGTTATATGCATAAATGTACTGCATCTCCAGCATTTCTATGCGAATTTTGTTTATTCTTCTAGTCGGTGTCCTTAATTCCTCAATGCGCTAGTGTTAATTGAATTTGTGCGGGGTAGGTACAACTAAAAAGTGAAAAACAAAAACTTTTTTACAAAAAAAAAATAACCGACTTCAAAAAAAAAAAACTACAAAGTGATAAATAACTTTAATTTCGGAAGTCGGTGTCAAAAAACGAAAATTCGAAACAAACAACACCGACTTCCGAAATTAAAGTTATTTATCACTTTGTAGTTTTTTTTTTTTTTGAAGTTGGTTGTTTTTCGGTGAAAAAGTCAGAAAAAGTTGGAATTTTGACCTTCAATATCTCCATAACCAGAAAGTTCCCAGGTATGGCCCATTACAAAAAAAAAAAAATATTACAATGACGGCGAGTACAAATGACTCTCGGCTTCGTTAAGTGTCTGTTTACACTTGTTAGATGTATGAAAAAAATGTTTTACAATAATTATAATATTATTTGTTTGCAGGCGGCGCAACCAGAGCAGCTATGACACAACACCATGCTATAAGAAGTAACCTCGCAGATGTATCTGCCAAAGACTCCGCCCAAGAAACAGCTGTAAATCTCATCGCTTCCATGGCTGCACTGATGATCATCACAGTCTTTGGGTATATACTTACGATTCCATATAGCCTTTCCGTTTATAAAGTCTCTTAAATATTTATGTTAGTTTAAAATTAAACACTCCACAGTGGAGGTTTCCTATATTAGAAGCTTCTTTTAAAGTGGGATTGTCGAGTAAAGGTTAGAGTGGAGGATAGAGGTCATTTGCATTACGAGATAGAATAGGTTAGGTTGGGTTATGTCGAAAATATTTCGATGGTCCCTATTAATAATGTCGGTTCTGCAAAAAGACTACTGTTCAGTAGAGCAGTTCAAAGTTTGTTTTGGCGATAAAAGAAAATTATAAGACTGGATATTCAAATTTGGGGTCTCCCTTGTATCATCGAAAAGATATTGACAAATTATCACTTCCCAAACAATTTTCCGCATAATTTCATTTGCCATATCGTTACTTAGCAAATAAACTCTTCACAAAAAATTTTAATGTAAACCTAATGTTTGGCAAGTGAACGTTTAAACAATAACTTGCTTACCAACTAGTACTTTTACCAATTTTAATCTAGTCAAATATTTCAGTTGGTATAACATATTTTACGCAAAATAAAATAAGCCAAATATTTCATTTTTATGTGGCTCTTGCATCCAATGTCAAATTCTGGCAATGTCTCATTTCTGGGTGGTTATAAAAAAATAACCACGAATACTAGCCTTCTAACCTAACCTATCCGAGTCGGATTGCTTTGAATCGGGGTGTTAACCATAATGACATCATGCACCATGCATGCAAGCAAGTATGCAGCATGCAAGCAAGTAAGCATGCAGCTTGCAAGCAAGTATGCAGCATGCAAGCAAGTAAGCATGCAGCATGCAAGCAAGTATGCAGCATGCAAGCCAGCAAGCGTGCAAGTGAGCATGCAAGCGAGTTACACCCACCTGTGCTCCTCAGTTTGCGGGCCGCCTCGTCCCTTCGCGCCTACGCGGGCTTAAATTACACTAGGGGTAGGGCAGACAAGACTATGTGGATTCGGTTTTGCAGCGATTCGTTTCTGTCACTAATTTTTGTAGCACCCCACATATTGTCTTGAAGAAAATATTTTCATCCACGGACCACGAAGGCCTTCTAACCAAACCTATCCGAGTCGGAATGTTCTGAATCGGGGTGTTAACCATAATCATTAGGTCTATCGTTTAAAATATATTATATTTTAAACGATAGACCTAATGATTTTCCATTAAATATATGTTATATCCAATAAAGCTATACGAAATAAATTTTAGAGTATAAAACTCAAACTCAAAGCATTTATTTCAATTAAACCATTACAGGCACTTTTGAATTGTCAAAATTAAGTAGTCGGTCAGTTGGTCAGAAAGTTGAAGCTAGGTGCCCATTCCAAAGTGTAGATCTCTATGGAGAAGAACGGGCAAGAAACTCCATGGACACTCTTTTTAAATCAAGATATTACAAAATCCTGGGTACATTATTCTTGTTGCTTCTATATGTGAGAACAATGTAAAAAAACACACAAATGAAGAAACAATACAAGAAATAAGATTAAAAATAAGCCTTGGCAGTTAAGAGATGACCAGTCTCAACCGACGGCGTCCGTTCACGAACATGACGCATGGATCAGCACCATCCAGCTCAACCATTTTGTAGGGAACCGAATGATCCAACACACGCGCCACCATCAGTGAGACATTTAAGTGAGCATGACACATTCTCAACTGCCATGCTCTTTCAAGTCAACATCAAAAAATCATAATAAACGGATCCATGGTTCTTACATTTACAAAATTGAAAAAATGCTTCTAAATGATACAAAACTATAGATTGCAATTTATTTAAGAGATGAATAAAATTTTTAAAACCAAACAGGAAAAGGTGTTTAGTATTGCAGCATTAACAATTAAAACATGATTGAATAAAATAAAAATAAATATTAAGATCGTAATGTCAGAAACACTAAAAAAAGAAAAAGGGAAGCACCTCTTCCAAATATTGAAATTTTAACTAGTGAGCTCAAGTGCCTGTGGAGCAGGACCAGCATTTAGCCAAGCATTTTTATCTGCAATATAATCATCCCACTTATAATATGCTTGTCTACATAGTGTGCGTTTAATGCATGTTTTAAATTTCTTCTCATTTAGTTGAAGAATATCGAGTGGTATTTTATTATAACATTTTACACAGTAACCCATAAAAGAAGTTTTTACTTTAGACAATCTGAAACGCGGTTGATCTAATTTGTTCCTATTTCTTGTGTTAAAATTATGCCTGTCACTTATCTTACTAAAAAGATGTAGATTTTTTCGAACGTACATAATGTTTTCATATATATATTGACAAGGAACCGTCATGATGTTAATTTTTTTAAACATTTCCCTTAGAGAAAATGTTAAATGTTATATGTAAAGAAATTATATCAACAGTTGATATATTTCACGTTATCGTGTGAACGATTGAAATGAAAATATACCAAATAACTTTATATGATATGAGACGCACCCATCGACAGACCGCAACCATGCAACCGAGTCACCCGAAGTACGCACGAAACGTACTTCGGGTGAAACGAAAATTCCCAAAAAAATATATTTTTGTCTATATATTTTTTTTCATAACAAATCATTTGATTAAATGTTTATTGTCTAAAGATTGTTTGCTGTAATAAATCATTTGATTAAAGACCAAATGGCTTAGTGACATTATCCTTGGTAATATTCTGCCGAGGACCAAATGAAAATGTGCGTACTAAAATAATTCCAAATTTTGCATTGGTATAAAAAGAGGTTGCTAAAATTTGTTTGGATAATGAAATTTTGTCAAAATCTTTTAGGCAAAACGGCAGAATCCCACAAATTTGCACTGATTGTTTATGTTTTGTTTATTTTTTACTGATATAGACAAAATATAGAATTGCCAAAACAAACTTTGAACTGCTCTGTCTTTTTGCAGAATCGACATTGTTAATAGGGACCATCGATTTGTTAAAATATTTGTAGAAGGATTTTTACACATAGGTTGTTAATGAATACAGTATTTTTTTTTTTATTACAAAACACCAAATTACTTTTTTCAGGAGTTCTCTGACAATATTCGCAATAATGATAGTTTTTCACATAATTTTTAATTACATGGCTGTAAGATCAGTTTGCCTGAGAACCTTCAATGAACCAAGATTTTTACAAATTATTGAAAGGTATTTGAAACACGAAGTAATTGCAAAGCCATGCCTCGTCAACAGAAATGAGCCAATCCTTGCGACGAACATAGGAGGAATCCACTTAGGTAAGTTACCCTAATAGACGACAAGCAATTTCAAGGGTGCGTGTGAAAATTAGTACATTCCTTGAAATGTGTTAAGGCTGATTTAGACAGGGCTTACCCTGTCTAAATCAGCCTTATTACTTATAACTGACTCCAAACTCGAGACTAGTCAGTGCACTTGTAGGTACTGACTCCAAATTCAAATTACACTAGGTAAATATCGGGTCAGCACTGACTTGTCTCGAGTTTGGAGTCAGTTACTTATCCTGTCTAAATTAGCCTTTATACTAGAATTAATTTGCAACCATTTTGAACCCGGTAATTATAGGAAATGTGGGTTATGGCACTTGAATAAAACGAATATAGGCTTTTTATAATTGTAAGTATATATTGTAAGCCAAATAAATATCACTAGGAAGGTTATACGTCAGTCATATCAAAAGCGCAAACAAACAAGTGAAGAATTATAAAGGTGACGTTAATAGAGAATTTTATTTTCTTTTTAAATAAGTACCTATAACATATCGATTACTACAGAATCGACTAGATTGATTTTTGTAAATCAAAATAAACTAACACGCCCCCTCAAAAATTAATCTACCAATTATACAAATAAAATAAATCAAAGTAAATACCTAATTGACCGAAACATATTCACTTCCTAGTGTTTGCTGGGAAATACATCTCATGGCCCAACATTTGTTGCTAAGGATTAAGGAAAACCCAGAAGACCTTAATCAGACCATTACTAAATAATAATTAAATTAATCTCAAAAAAAAAATCAGTCTTATTCCAAGCCCATCTTGCTTCTCATCTGCTGAAAAGTTATAGCAGGTAATGGCTTGGTCAGAACATCTGCCAACTGCTGACCTGTTGGAATGTAATTTAATTTTATAACATTTTTCTCAATCTGTTCCCTAGAAAAATGATACTTTATATCAATGTGTTTTGTACGTTTATGATTGGTTGGATTATTTGCAATGCTTATACAGCCATTGTTATCCTCATAGATTATGATAGGTTTGTCGATATCTATCTTAATACTAGCTGCTAATGATTTAAGCCATAATGCCTCCCTAACAGCTTCATACAATGCCATATATTCCGCCTCTGTTGAAGAGGCAGCAACTGAAATTTGTTTCTTTGTACTCCAGGTTATAGAACAGTGCTCGAAGAGCTTAAATAAATACCCAGTTATACTTTTCCTGTCATTTGAATCACTGCCACCCCAATCTGAATCTACGTAACCACATAGAATATTATTGTAGGCACATCTTTTATAACTTAATTTCAAATCAACAGTACCTTTCAAGTACCTAAGACATTGCCAGAGTTCTTTATTATTTTTGTTTGTATACCTGCTCAGTATATTAACGCTTGTACTTAAATTTGGACGAGTGCATAACATGACATACATTAAACATCCTACAACGTTTCGACATGGAGCGTTATATTTTTCTTCAGAGTTTAATGCGTCATAATTAAGTTTATTTTCAATGGGTGTATTGACAGGTTTACAATCGTGCATATTAAATTTATTTAATACCGTGTTTATGTATGCACTTTGATCTAATGTAATTTCATTTGCATGCCTTGTAATTTTTATACCAAGAAATAATTTTATCTCTTTTAAATCAGTCATTTTAAATTTACTCATAATATACCTTTTAAAATTATTCATTGTTTCAATGTCAGCGCATACTATAACTAAGTCATCTACATATAGAACGACATAAATATTTTTAAGCACATCTCCATTGTCTTGCAAATATATACACCTATCCACTGAAGAACTTTGAAAACCTTCTTCTTTAAGAGATCGTTCGAAAACTTCAAACCAACACCTAGCTGCCTGTTTTAGCCCGTAAAGTGCTTTATTTAATTTACACACATAATTATCTGGACAAGAGATACCCTCAGGGACTTTCATATAAATTTCTTCTTTTAATTCGCCATTTAAGAAGGCGGTTTTGACGTCCATATGATGAACTAGCAAATTAAATTGATTCGCAAAACTAAGTATAAATCTGAAACTAGCTATTCTTGCTACTGGTGCGAAAGTTTCATTATAGTCCATGAGGTATTCTTGACTGAAACCCCTTGCAACAAGTCGCGCTTTGTATCTTATAGGTTTTCCAAATTCATCATTTTTTATAGTGAATATCCATTTACAATCGACAATGTTTTTATTTTCAGGTCTTGGTACAAAAGTCCAAGTATTATTTAGCTTTAGAGAATTTAATTCGTCCTTAATTGCGCTTTCCCACTGAGATCTATCGTCTCGAGTTTTAATCTCTTCTAATGAATTTGGTATTTTACACAGAACAGACTGAGCACACAAAATGTAATCATCATCGTCTTCATTATACGAAATATGTGAACGATTTGTGAGCCTACTGCTTCTTCTAATCTCAGGATTATTATCTGTGTTTTCTTTTGATGAAGACAGGTTATCAGAAAGTGTATCAACTATTTGTTCCGATTCAAATAAATTATCATGGTTTGATCTGCGAATTTTACTAGGACACTCATGCCCATCAGATTTAGATGTATCTGATTTTAAACTGTCAGAGTTATGAGACTTTACCGGCACTGACTTAGATATTACATCATGAGTTTTGCCGTGAGAATTTTTAATATTCTCTTCAGACTTGAGGTCTGGCCTGGATTGAAGAAAACCAGTCTCATCAACAATAACATCTCTGACTTTTACGTATTTTTCGCATTCTGGGTTCCAAACTTTATAGCCGTTTGGCTCATAACCCACTAGTATCCTTTTCCATGATTTTTCATCAAACTTGGTCTTACTGATTTTATTATGAACGTAAACAGTTGAACCAAATACCTTCAAATATTTAATTTGAGGTTTTTTATCATGCCACATTTCGAATGGTGTTTTTGAAATTTTCAAAGCTTTAGTTGGGGTCAAATTAATTAAATAAACAGCAGTCAGTACTGCATCGCCCCAAAACACGTTGTCTAATTGAGCACCGCTTATCATGGAACGAGCTTTTTCAGTAATGGTTCTAACCATACGTTCAGAAACGCCATTCAACTGTGGTGTTCTCGGAACTGTTAAATGATAAGATATCCCTCTCTCTACACAATAACTTTTCATTTCAGTCGATAGATATTCGCCACCATTATCGCAGTATAAGTTGACTAATTTTAAATTAAACTTAGCTTCGCTTTTAGCCACGAAATCTTTAAAAGCAGCGAACACGTCTGATTTATAAGTTAATAGGTACGTAACACAATAATGCGTATACCCATCAACAAAAAGTACAAAGTAGTTTTTGTTGTCATTAGTTGAGGGAGTAATAGGTCCACAAACATCTGAGTGCACAATAAATAATGGCCGTTTAACATGACTTTTATCTTTAACCTGATTGAATGGAAGTCGACTCTGTTTCCCATTTATACAGGCCTCACACAACTCATCATCTGGCATTACAGTTTCAATTTGACTGGTGTCATAAACCATTTTATTATTTTTTATTTCAATGAATTTATTTTTACTAATATGACCAAAGCGTTGATGCCATAACGTGTACATATTTTTATTACTGCATACTTGAGAGACAGATTGACACTTATTTACAGATGCCATTAAGTCTACAGCAATAAAATTATTTTTCAACATACCTTGCATAATGGTTTTATTATCCTTACGTATTTGGGCTCCTTGCTGGTCGAAAATGACTGTCAACCCAGCACGTTGTATTTTTGATACAGAAAGCAGGTTGTATGGTACCTCAGCACAGAAGAGCACGTCCTCTAAAACTCCTTGAACGCCCATGTTGCTGGTCACATACATCATTCCCTTTTAGGTAGCTGAAATATATTCACCATTTTTAGCAATAGAAATTTTTAATGGTGTTTGCAAAACGGTATGACTAATGAAAAGATCTTCTCGGTTTATAATATGGTCTGATGCTCCAAAATTCAAAAGGAAAGTAACTTTCTTTCTATCATCATCCGCTTGATAGTCTCCCAACATAAAAGCAAATCCAGAAAAATTGCTTGACGTGGATGGTCCACTGATCTCAACTGCCTGGACCGTCCTTGTCTGTTGAGCTCTTTTGAAGTAGAAGCAGTCGTTTTTCACATGCCCCTTGCGGCCACAGTGATGACACTTCAAGAACTGATACTTTTTCTTCTGCTTGTTATTCTTCTGGTTGTAGTTATTATTCGATTTATTATTTTGATAATGATCGAATTTTCTTTTTCGAAATTCCTATCCATTTTTCCGCTCAACTTGTAAAACTTTGACGCTGGTATCACTGGATTCATTTTTTAACTTGACTTCATGATCCAAAGGCCTGGTTTTAACAAATGCTAGCGTTAAATTATCCTCCGATAAAGTTTCGATCGCAGTTATCACGCCATCATAGGTTGCGGGTAGGGTGAGCAACAAATGAGCTACCTTATCGGTTTCTTCCAACTTCGTTCCAGCCGCCAGTAATTCCGTAATTAGATCATCAAAAATAGTGAAGTGCTTTACTAACGTAGTGTCACCTTGAAGTTTTAAACCCAACAGTTTTTTACGTAACGCCAACTGAGTCGCCAAACTTTTTCTTTCGTACAATGCGTCCAAGTTTTTGAAGATTTCACGTGCCGTAGAATCGTCTTTCGCAAAACCAAGGAATGAATCTGCCAAATATTCAACAATGACACTTTTCGCGATTCGGTTGCTCTTCACCCAAGTCTTCGATTGTATATCTGGTTCCATGTTGATATCTTTCATAACGTTCATCTCGGTTAACATTGCTTGAATCCGGAACTTCCAAACGCTGTATTTCTCACCGTCGAACGCTTTAATGTTTCGTTTCACTTTCAAATTCTCCATAGTGAAAAAAAAATCTAAATACTTACAGTCAGTAGATTTAAATAAATTAAACACTTTACTTGAATAGCGTGGTACTTAACAAAGTGTAACTGGGCCCATAACCTATAGGAAATGTGGGTTATGGCACTTGAATAAAACGAATATAGGCTTTTTATAATTGTAAGTATATATTGTATGTAAATAAATATCACTAGGAAGGTTATACGTCAGTCATATCAAAAGCGCAAACAAACAAGTGAAGAATTATAAAGGTGACGTTAATAGAGAATTTTATTTTCTTTTTAAATAAGTACCTGTAACATATCGATTACTACAGAATCGACTAGATTGATTTTTGTAAATCAAAATAAACTAACAGTAATCGGGTCCAAATTAGGTTGATTTCGAATTATATAACTTTTTAAGTTTTGTTTTGGAAATTTTCCACCTCTTAATCAAAACTGCTAATTGTGAGAAAACTCATCCACTCATCATCTGCCTAGCCATTTCCCAACTATGTTGTGGTCGGCTTCCAGTCTAACCGGATGCAGCTGAATACCAGTATTATACATAGAGCGACTGCCTATCTGACCTCCACAACCCAGTTACTGGGTAATACGATACCCCTTGGTAAGACTGGTTGTCAGACTTTCGGGCTTCTGACGATTCGTAACGACTGTCAAAGATCCACGAATGACAGCCGGGACCAACAGCTTAACGTGCTTTCCGAGGCACGGAGGGGTCTTGGTATGTAAAGATGGTCACCCATCCACGGACTAACCGCGGCAAGCGTAGCTTAACCTGATTGATCGACCCGTCCTTCCACTGTTGATGTTAAAGTTAAGCTTCGGCCAAACCTGTGCGACCAAAGCGACTGCGAAGCGGGAGCGCCAGTCGCGCGGCGGACGCTGCTCATATTTATCAAGGCGCCTTGCACAGCTACGCGGCCGCTGTAGTCGCGCAGGTGTTCACGTTTAGTTTCGCGTTGTTGACGCTCCCGCTTCGCGTCCCGCGTACTTGAAGCGTAGATTTGGCCGAAGCTTTGTACTTTTCTGATAGCTCCTGAACGGATAAATATTTTTACACAGCGCCCATACTGCATAGTTAATTATGAAAATTTCGTCAAACTTCTCTTGTTTATCGAGGTGCACTCAAAATAAGTGAATGCACTTGATGTACAAATTACAGGAATAATTTCCTTGTTTCTTCCTCCATTACTCAATTTCTGGGCGTAGGCCTTCGCCATCGCTTCTCCGTGGCTATACGAGTCCATAGAAGGTCGCAAACGATACTACTAAGCATGAGGTCCTGTGTTCGATTCCCAGTCGGGCAATGTGCTTTTTCTGACTGGAATTTCTCAAAAGAAGCCTGGAACCTGGATTTGCGCACGGTTGATGACAATAAGCTCGCCCCCTATTTCATGGGACTTTACACCTCTACCCAACCCTTCGGCGAAACAAGGCGTGATTATTATAATTATTATGTATATTATTTTCAGATAAAAATTTATGTGGATTCAAAATCATAATAGGGGATTCTATGAGACATTTTGTGGACAAGAAACCAAAAGCTGAATATATGAAAAATGTGAAAGAAGTTTACAGATATAATGATTACATACTGGTCCCGTGTATACAAAGTAGAAAGATATACGTGTTTCTGCGAGGTTCTGCCACGTCTGAGAGCACACTGTGCGCTTATTTTCATTCTATATTATATGGCATCATCATCTGTGCCCTAAATGATTTTGATTTGGTATGTTGATTATATAAATATGTTTTATCTACACCCATACTGTAAATCCTCTATAAAAGTTTCTGAAACAGTTAGCCAACATTAAAACAACCAGCGTCATTGTAACCATAAAGGCTGATTTAGACAGTAACCTGTCTAAATCAGCCTTAATATCATCCAAACGAGTGTTATAATGTTGTACTAAATTTCATTATGCAACTCCTTTTCAAAAAAAGAACATTGTCATGCACGCGCGTATCACTACCACAGGGCTGTAATTTAAAAAAGAACTTATAGTTTATTCGACTTCACGTCGTATCCCGGCGGCCGCCATTTTTGTTCAATATTAGTATTGCAAAAAACTGTTTCAGAACCTTTTATAGAGGATTCATATCATGGGTGTATGCAACTGTACATAATTAGGTATTAAAACACTCATGTGATACTATTATCAACATTCGTGTTTTCATACCCCTTATTATACAACAGTTGCATAAATAACTATTATTTTCATTTCACACTATATTTTTTTTTTTTTTTGTTGTGGCCCAGTGGCAACGGCCGCCTCTTACGAGTTGTAGGTCGCAGGCTTGAACCCAGATTGGCGCTTTACTTCGTACAAATCGATGAATGAAAACATTATGTGGAAACCGACATGTCCAAGAACTAAAAATTCGAAGACATGTGACATCTACCATCCCTCCCTGGGCCCGCGTGGTGGGTTACGGCCCACTGCGGCCACTGTGTCCCAGCAGTGGGAGAATTATAGGCAGATTATAATATATTTAATATTTTTATTTGTACATAAAAAAGTAAAGTAAATTAAGTGTCAACCTGTATCTGTGATTTTTTTATGTCAAATAAAATATATTAAATAATGTATTTCAAGGTATTTTTTTTATTACAGCCGATTTACAAGCATCCGGAAATTGTCTCAAAACCTTTTCCACTCATTTGTGAGACTTTAAAAAAGGCTGAATGGAGTAGAGAAACAATAGAATATCCATGTGATGAAACATTTAAGTATGAACCTTCCATTGAACTCATGGAGTTTCTTAACGAAATTGTAGAAAAAGAATGGATGGAAATAAAACCAAGGCTCAAACAAACTGGTAAGTAATTTGTGGTTCCGTATTATCCTATAAAATTAATTTGAAGTTTTAATTTGATTTTATTTATAATAATGCGGACTCATTGGTGACGAGAGTAGCCACCGCGTCCCCCGCAGAAAGTGGCAGACTTTTGGTCAGAATATTGTGCTTATGCCTTTTCCAATGTTATATTCTCTAAGGATCTAATTCAAAAATAAAATAAAAAAAGAATTTGCACCCTACGTATATTTTTTGCGTAAGGCCAGGGAGGTAGCCCCCAACTGCAAGCATAATACTGAACATATTTTGGCCTTGTTTGGGATTTGTTTAAAAAGTAGTTCTCGAGACCCGTGGCGGACCGCCCGGCGCCCCTGACGCCTTACTTCGCCAGTGCTAAACGATAATGTTGTTACAGGCTGGGACCTCAAAAAAAATCTCCTGTTAATTGACGAATGGCGAATATGCAATGCTAAACTTGTTGCCAAAGATGTGGATCGCACTGGAAGCGTTTCACACACAATGCCCTTTTCTAACTTGATGAATTCTAATGAAGAACTGTCCCGGCACTACACCACTATTGAGGAACATGAAATGAAAACTTTTACAATTGAACCTGACATTGAAGATTCTTCTCAAAGCAATGAAAAACTACTCTCTCCGCCTAGCAATAAAGGAAATAACTCTAGGAGAGAAGATCTCTCTTCTAAAAGAGAACCTATATAAAATAGATCTTGGGTCTAAAAGAGATCTTAGGTCTAAAAAAGATCTTGGGGAGAAGTAAACTTCAAAACAAAACTGGTTGAGTCAAATGCACATAATAATAATTATTATTATATAGATCGCAAAGTCTCATTGCCTGTATGTGTGTAAGTGCGCCTAACTCAAGAAAACGAGAACCACTGATTCGATATAAATGTGTGTTATTTGATATGTATCAAATACGGGAGGGTACAGAATTAAATTTGGATGATTACCTACAGTTTTATGGTCAATTCACACCAGGACGGCAGAACCTAGCGCAGGCTATAAGCCCAACTACAAACAGTCTTATCAAGTCTTATTTGGCCAGTAAGGACTATCGTTGTGTCATTTTGACAGTGAATTTTCACGCTGAAAAACAAAAGTCCAACAGCAAACAAGCACGCATCTTAAGAGGGCATTAAACTTATATAATTATCTAAAAACAATTGAGACTGCAATTTTTGAAAGAATGTATATTCTTTCACAAATAAAATCTTTAACCCGTTATGCGATCGTCTACTAGAAGCCGTTTGCATGTAGTAGGTGATCAACGGTTTTCACAATTATTGTGCTGTCGTTGCGAGGGTATTTGTCTTATGAACAATCGCCGGTTCATGCGACATTTGTAGGGTGAAAGTATTTCTGACCTCTTTCATGTTTTCAACGAACTCTGTTATGGACTCGTCGTGAGTCTTAACCAGATTCGTTTTTAGAGTTCCGTACCTCAAAAGGAAAAACGGAACCCTTATAAGATCACTTCGTTGTCCGTCTGTCTGTCCGTCAGTCAAGACCCTTTTTCTCAGGAACGCGTGGAGTTATCAAGTTGAAATTAATATCGAATACTCAGGGCTGCATTCCCTTAAAGCAGTGACAAAGTCAAACTTCTAAGTCAACGCAACCAAAAGGTACGGGCGTTCATGTTCCGGAATCAAAACCTATAGGGTACTTCCCGTTGACTTAGAATCATGAAATTTAGCAAGAAGCAATGTCATGTAGCACAAGTAAAGGAAAAAGTCTGAAAATCTTTTTTTACTTACATTACAAAATTTTTTTTTCCCGTGATAAACTATTTACATACCTACAAATTTGTACGGAACCCTCGGTGAGCGAGTCCGACTCGCACTTGACCGTTTTTTTAATATTCCTCTTCTTATTTTTTTAATAATAATCACTTGCATAGTACGAACAGGGATAATCGTCGCGTCGGTTGGTGCCTCATTTCATTGAAAACGTCTAACAGGCCTCTGAGAGTTGGCTTCGGCCCCTCGTATGCCTTCCAAAGGTCCGGGGCCCCAGGGCCCCGAGATATGTCAGACAAACTATTAAAAAAAAAAAATAAGATGCACTGCCGAAGCAATAGTCGCTCCCCATTGCAACCACATGATTATGTCGAAAAATTGTATCAAAGAGCTATGAAAATGTAATACACAGATGTGACTAGAGATTATATAAATAGGGTAAAAGATATGATCCTATATTTGATCCTAGATAGTGTAATATCCCCCTTAAACACATTGAAAAGATGCATTACGGGTGCCACGCATTCGGGTCAATCACGAACGAAGAATATGTTGGCCTTAAACTGCTCGCTTGTCTGCCGTTCTGATGTGAATAGACATAATTATGTACTTAATATAAAAAGGAAAGTGACTATCTTGAGCAGTGTGCGTTACACCAGCCAGAAAATGTCGAAAATCGTCATCTAAGTGCAATAGATAATTAGATATAATTATAACTTCTGTAATTGGTAAGCATTATTTAATTTGGTAAGTTGATGGTTTTTAGGGTTCCGTATCTCAAAAGGAAAAAACGCGGAACCCTTATAGGATCACTCGTGTGTCTGTCTGTCCGCCCGTCTGTCACAGCCAATTTGCTCCGAATCTAATGGACCTATTAAGTTGAAATTTGGTACACATCTGAATCTCTGTAACCCAAACACAGACGTGTAACGTAAATAAATGAATTTCGAATATGGGGGTCATTTTTGGGGGGCTAATAGAAAATTAAAAAATAAGTTTCGCAATCTGTACCGTGTGACATATCAAATGAAAGGGCTTACTGTGAGGATCTCAAATATATTTTTTTCATAATTTTAAAGGTATTAAATAACTTATGAAATATGGGGTTAAGAATTGATATCTAATTGTTTAGATAACATTTTTCAACATACCCGTTAGAAAACAAAAGATCTGGCTGCGGTAACGTTACTCCAGCCGGAACTGTTTTTTATCAAATAATTAAAAAACCAGCAAAGTATGTGTCGGACCACGCACAATGAAGGGTCCCGTAGTTAGTTGAATTGAATTTATCCCAAGAACAAACTTAACATTGTAGTTGCAAAATATGTTCTCCTATACATTCCAACTGAAAATGTAAGTTTGTACGCACAATATTGTACAATATTGAACTATTTTCGGTATTTTTTTCAAAATTTTAGGCTCAATAGTTTCGGAGATAAGCCCCCCCCCCCTCCCCTTCAAATGGTCAATTTTCGTGTATTTTCTTTACAATTTAGATATCAATTTGAAATAAATGTTACAACTTAATTTGTATTTGCTATGATTGGAAGATATTTAAAATCCTGCTGCGGTAACGTTTGCACGATTGCTGCATCTCGGAATTGACTAAACGGAAGATTATAATTTTTAAACTTAAAAATTGGCCCGAATACTTATTTATCTAAATAAATGATAAACATATATTTTCGAAATTTATAGAGGAAAGTACGAATTTCACGTGGTCGACGTCGCGGACAAAGTGCTAGTTAGTTATAATTTGTTATGCAATAATATATATATATATATAGTCCAGAATAATGAACCGTTTTGAAGTTATTTTAGTAAATAGAAATATGCTTTAATAGGTCCTAGCACTTCAATAAGCGCTCCAAAGACTAACTTGAAACGTTTATAATATATAGGTGATTACAGCCTATAAATGGTATTGAAGTTTCATTAGTATCCTATACGTAATTAAAAAGTTATGATGAAACTTCAATTTGTTTCGGCCACGGCGCGCAGCTGAGTTATTTGACGACCGATTAACCGAGTTTCCTGTAGTAGTGGTAACTGAATCTTATATCAATAATTAGATATACAGTTCAATTATATACCTGTGAAATTTTAGACTTGTACACTAACCCCCTTATTCATAAAACTTATCAAACCTATTTTAGTTAAAATGGGGTTTGTCTCTTTCTTACACACAGAAATGACAACGTGACAGATAAAGACAGACGTTCTATAAACCTATTTTAGCTTAAATAGAGATAAAATAGGATTATGAATAAGAGGGTAAGTAATTAATAATAAATAAATTTAATTAACGAAATAATCGAAAAAAATATGTATGGCTTGTAACCCGACCAAATCTAGAATGTTATAGATATAATAATTGTTTTTATCAAATAATTAAAAAACTATCAGCTTACTAAATTAAAAAATCTGCTTACCAATTACAGAAGCTGTATATCTAATTATCTATTGCACTTAGATGACGCATTTTCGACATTTTCTGGCTGGGGTAACGCACACTCTTGAGCACTATGAGTTGAATTTGCGGTTATTTTTTTATTAACGTTTACAGTTTTCTAAGGCCCACTTGCACCACAAGTCACTAAATGCTTATAACGCTAAACATATTTAAAACCTCATTCTGTTTGTGTTATGTTCAAACGATTGACAGAACGATGTTTTAAGGCGAGATCGTCAGGGTAGCCCGTGCAATTTCAATTTTCTTAGGTTTTTTTGCAATTTGCAGGTCAGTATCATGATTCGCGGTCGTAACCAATATGGCTTTACAGTATTATAATCATTAGAATCAGCAATACAACTCCTTCAGAGCGTTCATCCCGCGCGGCCTGGCTACCTTTTCGCTACATGCATTTAGTTTGACGCAAGCGTGCCTAAGTATTTATTAAGCTCCATAATTACATGATGCCAGTTTCTTGGCTGTGGTATACAATAGAATTGATGCAAAAAATGACTTGCATCGCTTATCATCGTTTAGACGATATAACTTTTACTGTGGTAACACTAATGGTATGCCAAAGGCAAATAAAACGCATCGTATAAATCGGGCATTATAGATTTTGATAAAATGCTATGTTTTTTTTATAACTTACCTTTATTTTTTAGTTATATTTATTTTATAAGTTCTTTTTGCTGTCCAAAAAAGGAGACCAGTCTGATATTTTCTTATGTACAGCCTTTGTTACCGTAGTTGGGGTAGGCAGGGTATGATACAACCACATTTTGCTAGTTATGGCTACGATCAAATAGTGGGCGAGCTTATCATTAATCGATCACGAATTCTGACTGCGGGCTGATATTGAGAATTTCCCATGTTTGGCAGTCATTTTTACAGCAACAAGACAGAACTATGGACTCCAGTTGATTCAGAGTTTGTTTTACTGTTAAATCCGTTGAGTTGGAAAGAGAGCTGGTAAATATAAGTTAAAAAATAACTATCGCTCACACAAGACATTCACAATTATTAAAGTATATAGCATAGTAAATCAGGAAATATCTAAATGGCCTTTGGATAAGTACCTGTTATTTTTCTCGGGACAACTCGAGCAATCATTGTACATTCCTATTTATTGTATTTAATTTATGTAACTAATTCTTCAATTAAAATGTTTAGAATCAGAATAATTCTAAGTAGGTACTTATGTACATGCCTTTGAATAAAAATAATACAAACATAATCTCTATGTATTAAATTAAAAGTCCTGACTTACTAATATATCAACGCACAGCCTAAACCGCTGATCCTAGAGACATGAGGAGGGTGTGTTCTTTGTGAAGAGTAGGTGTACGCGCCCCTGACACTAGCGCGAGCGAGGGGGAAGAGAGGGACGAGGGGCGGCAACTCGAGCGCAGCCCACGTCGCGCGCCGCGCCGACCGAGACTCCGCAAACAACGGCCGCGCGCACGACACCTCTGTATTAAAAATGTATCCGCCAGTGAATTAACGACAAACGATTTGTATCCAATATAATCTTAAAGTTTTATTACAAAACAAGTTTGTTTAATTTATAAACAGTAGGCATATACAAAGAAAGGGTTTTTCGAAATTCTTCCCCTAAGTGGGTGAATGGGTGAGAGTGAAATTTCACGCGGAAGAATTCGGGAGTTCTGTTTGACCAAAAATTAACATTTGCACCACGCTTAGAACACATAAGTTCATGATTTTGAGTCAGCGCCAAACAAACAAAGGCGCCATGTAAAATAATGGCAACTTGATTGATCTTCGTTGTTTGTTTGACGCCGAATCAAAATTAGTAATTTACTTTAATTTAAACGCAAAGAATTATTTTTTGCAACTCCGTTTCTTTTTTCGTCGATTTAATTTTCTGTTAAAGTTTTTGGACGCTTGGATAAATATTTCCTGCAACTTATATTAAACTTAAAGGGCCAATATATATTATTATTTTAGTTTTTAGAGGTTTTTGTTTGAGTCGGGGGTTTTTTAAATTTTTAATTTAACTTTTATTTCTTGCTTTTAATACGTTCTAATATTATATTACTAGTAAACATGTTATACGATCGACACGTGACTCGCCGAAATTGCGCTGCTGTACGTATTTTTTTTTACCACAGTGAAGCTAGTTAGGTACCTACTCGTGGTCGTTGGCGTTCATACCATACTAACGTATTCCTCTGTGAATTCGCCATTTGTGGTGGCGGCCATCTTGGACTTGAAATTTGTAATAGTGTTTAGTATTATACTTGTCAAGCCCTTTCATTTGATACCCATATTGAGGGAGTTGTGAAAAAATATGTAATCCGCCATTTTGTGGCGGCGGCCATCTTGGACCGATTTTCACCAAACATAGCTAATGCCGTGGCCACACTAAACGGGAAACGCTGATAATTATCGCGATAAGTTGTAGCTCATTGGCTGCACCTACGATGTCGGCCAATGAGCCACAACTTATCGCGATAATTATCGGCGTTTCCCGTTTAGTGTGGCCACGGCATAAGAACACTCGCGACTAATTCACCTTTCAAACAAAATCAAAATCGGTTCACCCGTTCGGGAGCTACGATGCCACAGACAGACACACACACACACAGTCATAGACACGTCAAACTTATAACACCCCGTCGTTTTTGCGTCGGGGGTTAAAAAGGTGTGGAATAAAATTAGTTGTCATGAATAGAAATTCACACCAACACCTCGACTTCAGGTGCAAAAACAGTACTGTCTATCTTTTTTTTTTCTTTTGCTTATATCTCGAAAATGGTGTGTCCTATCGCAAAAATAATGAAAATTTCGACCCCCTTTATAATGCTCATAAACTCCTAAAACTCAACATGTAGGTAATCATTTTTCATATTTTCCATACAAAAAGTGAAGTTCCTTAAAAACACGTCAAGGCGGCCCCTTCCGCGCCTGCGGCTCTAAAAATCAATTCACGGGGTAGTATTTGCCCTACCCCGTGATTTGTTTTTTAGTACCACGTGTCGGCGAGTCGCGATTGTCAAATTCGATTTTTGTTGTCAAAATTATTTGTTCCTCAGTAAAATCAAAACATTATCAAATAGAACAATTTGTATTTACAATAAAATCTTCTATTCTATTCTATTTTTGAGGTTCTGGCTCCATCGATAACGTTCGATGATTTTGCCAATGTCAAGGTATGAGAAAGTAATGATCGTAAACTATATAGTCCATCCAACAAAGAGATTGTAGAGTGCGTGAGCAAGGCCCTAAGCAATTGCTTCAGAAAATTGTTCAGGGTGCTTAGAGAGTTAACATACTAAAAGTCCTGAAATCTAGGGGGTGAGGCGGAGTGGGGGGAGGGTGTTAAAGTTCCCATTTCTCAGTTTTTCGCTAATATCTTTTAAACGGTGCGTCATGGAGATAAGAAGTCTTCTACGCAATGAAAGCTTATAAAATTATGTACAACTTTTATCTTATACAATTTTTCAAAAAGTGAAAATTGAAAAAAAACTACTTGAATTGAACACTACCTTTTGTATACTACTTCCTTCACGTTATTTTGGGGATAAAAAGTATCTTATATCTTAAATCAACTCCTACTATATCAATTTACTAAATTTTATCTAAATCTGTACAGCCGTTGGGATATCAAAACTTTTATCTACACTTGTCTTATACACTTTTTCCAAATTTTCACCAGTGTTCGAGTATCGTGCTCCGATGAAAGTGAAAATGGATTTCATTTAGTGTGATGTGACAAGCATTACCGAATGTTAAATATGAGCTAGTATATAAATTAGGTATTTTATTGATAACATAAGCTGGGAGTACCTCCAAGCGGTGAAGGCGGTAACAGTTTGAGATCTCGTTTTCTACCAGTGGTAATGGAGCAGAAGCGGGTCGTCACTTTTCATTCCATATTTCCTGTCCTTTGGTTCGTTGCCAAACACCAGGATATGTCCCTGCCAGAATGGAAAGGGTACATGACGACCATAACAACAGGGGATTACAGTGAAAAAACTAGCGTGATTACCCTTCCAATCATCAATGCGCCACCTTCGAACTATGACACCATTTATACGGCTTTACACTATGCCTGCGAGTTGACCCAAGTAACTGACAAGGATGACCAAAGCAACCACCCAAAAGTAATAATAATTTTTGGCCAGCCACTGTACTGGAAAGCGCGGGAAATAGTCGCTGCTGCACCTCTTGACTCTAAGATATCGAACTGTGTAGTGCGCCTCGGAGGGTTTCATTTGCTGATGTCCTTTTTGGGCAGCATAGGTTACTTCATGGCTGGAAGTGGACTGAAGGAACTTTTGTGCATCGTCTACGCTCCCCTATCTGTAGACAAAATGCTCCACGGTCACGCGTTTGCGAGAGCAATAAGAGGACATTTCCTTGCAACTACGACAATATCGAGAATAATACTTGACCAAACCCTAATATCAGAAGAAGAAGGTTTCTGTACTTGAAGTCAGATATTATCAAGGAAGCGGCTGCGATCTTTTACAAACCCACCTCCACGCACAGTGAGGTTGAAGAGGCTGGGAAGATGTGCTTCCTCAAATGGTATGGCGCACCAGCAAGACTGATCTCCTTCAATGAGTACCAGACATTCGTGAGATCAGTGGCAAATATTAAGCCTGATTTCAGCTCCCTCCCACCAACTGAAAACGCAGCTAAACAGCATTCGCGGCGCACTTACCACTAAGTGCAGCTGTGGCTCGGAAATGAGCTGCCTCCTCAAGAGTGGGGATGGAAACATGAAGGGGACAGCCTGGTGCCAATAACAACCGAAGATTCGCCAGCACCAGAGATACTACTAAAAACAATATTTTGCCGCTGCACGAAGGATTGTGGTAGTAGAAAATGTGGATGTCGGAAAGCAATGTTGAACTGTTCCGCGGCGTGCCTCCACTGCCAAGGGAATTGCCTCAACGGCGTGTCTGTTGACGTTGACGATGATGAAGACGACGTAGAGCCTCTTCAGCGAGTACCATCTACTGAGGATGAGGGAGCCTTGGAAAAAGAACCATTGTCAGGACCCTCACAGCCTAAACAAATAAAAAGATAATATGTATCAAAAATACAAGTTTTGATTACTCAACGGCTGAACCGATTTGGATGAAATTCGTTATGATTAAAGATTTGGATTTTTAGGCTATTTTTATCCCGAAATAACGCAAACAAAGTAGCAGGCAACAGGTAGAGATTCATAAAAGTAGTTTTTTCGAAAATTTTCACTATTTTAGAATGTATATGTAAAAAATGGGTAGTAATTCGAAAAAGTGTATAAGACTAAAGTTGTAGGAAATTTTATAAGCTTTCATTGCGCCGAAAACTTCTTTTCTCTAAAACATACCGTTTTAAAGATATTAGCGAAAAACTGAAAAATGGGAACTTTAACCCCCTCCCCCCACTCCGCCTCACCCCCTAGATGTCAGGACTTTTAGTATGTTAACTCTCTAAGCACCCTGAACAATTTTCTGAAGTAATTGCTTAGGGCCTTGCTCACGCACTCTACAACTCCTTATGGGTGATTTATTGGATGGACTAATAACACAACTATTGATCAGTGTTTATAGCGGTGGCATCCATGGATCCCCATGCTAAAAAAGGACAAAACATTTTTAGTTAGTAGACGCAAAACGTCACAAAATAAATGTTAGAAACATTCAGTAAGAATAAAATAAGTAAATAGAAATATCAACTGTAACTGAATTTTATTAATGCTAATGAATTTATAAAGGATTTTAAATGCAGGGGTGTGGGCTAAAGATAGTAGGGAAAGGGATGTTAATTGGGCGAGGAACATCAGAAGGTAGTATGTCGTAAAGGGGAGTGGTTAAACGAGGACAGGAAAAGAAGAAGTGTTCCAGACAATAAAATTTTAATTAAAATAATCAATACGCTTCAACAATAATTCACTTATTTAACCTTTTAACCGCTTACGTCGGATTAATCCGACAAATATGTTTGTGTCCATTCCGCCAGTCGTATACAACGTGTAACGTTAAGGTGAATGCGTAGTTGTAGCCCGCGAAATTCAATTTTTCTTACGTTTTTTGCAGTTTTCAGGTCAGTGTCAGGTTGTATCTTGATGAAAATTTGATTCGCGACTATAACAGGTACGTATTCACAGAATTATAATCATCAGAATCATTAATACATCTGTTTAAGTTAGATTTCTACCACCAACACTTTTCCATACGAGATTTGTTCTTAACGGTAGAAATCTAACTTAGAAAGATGTATTAATGATTCTAATTATTATAATTCTGTAAATACGTACCTGTTATTGTCGCGAATCATATTTTGATCAAGATACAACCTGACACTGACCTGAAAATTGCAAAAAACGTAAGAAAAATTGAATTTCGCGGGCTACAACTACCCATTCGCCTTAAATGCGCAAAACCTGAAAATAGTTTGATCAGAATAACGAGCAGAATCAATTGAACCACTTTTTAATATAGGTCACATTTTTCAAAAAATCTTCATTAAAAACGTTACCGTGTCTATTTATTAATAGGTCAAGCCATCACATGCGCAAACCCGCCAAAATAGGTAAACAAACACAAGTTGTTGTCAACCAATTTAAATTTTCTCATACTTACGTGGCATAATATAATAGCTCTTATTTCAATGCTAATACGAATCTTCCGTACAGTAAGTACCATGAATAAGTCAATTTGAAGTAAACAATAATTTCTAAGGGTTAGAAAGAGAAATGACGATCTGCACGGGAGCGGGGCGGGGCGTGTGAAATACGTGACAGTGGCCATGTTTACTTCAGTCTGAGCGGCGCCGGCACATGCGTCACAGGTGTAATTGTTCTATCCCGTTACCCCGGCGAGGCGGCGCGTGCGCGCGAATTTCGCGACTATGGCGTTTTTGTACACAAACATTCAATATTGTGAAATGGTGAGAATGTTGGCGCGTTGTAATGACAACGTTAATTTGGCTAAAGCCTGGAAAAGTGTGATGGAAACATTTAAATCCCTGTTCAAAGATAACCTAACTTTTTAGGAGCGTAGATAGTAAATAATAATTTCAGCGCGGCGCGGAGTGGCCCGGTGACGACTCCTCCCTCAATAGAACGTCCGTCGTCGCAGACGCAAGAAACGATTAGAATTACCAGTAAAACTAAAACAGCACATAAAACCTTTACAATTTTTTTAATGATTTTTTTTCTTTCTGAAATAGGTCAATTGAATTAAAAATCAGTTGGGGTGTCTGAGGTTTTGCGCATTTAACGTTACACGTTGTATACAGGGTGAATTTTTCGAGTGGGCGTGGATGGCCAAATCCGAAACTATGAGGACTAGCGAAAAGTACTCAAAGGAATCGCGGGCTCGATTTTGATTAAAACTAAAACTGCATCATTGGATTTTTGAAAAATCAATATTTCTAGCCAGGAATCGAACCTGTCGATTTTGAAAAAAAAAAAAAAACACACGCTGTATTATTACACCATTCGATAGTGTCGCTAATAAGTATCGAATTCTGGGAAGTAATGACGTACGGCAAACTAAAGGAAAGACCTCATTTTTAACAAAATACTGTTTTTTTATTTATCTTATGTTACCTACCTCATCATCAACAGCCTAGGCAGCATACCCCAACAAAGTTGGGAAAAGGCTAGCCTTTTCCCAACTATGTTGTAAGACCTTCGAGCTTCTGACTAGCCGTAACGACTGTCAAAGATTCAGGAGGCATGGAGGGGTCTCGGTATGTAAAGATGGTCACCTATCCATAGACCAACCGTGGCAAGCGTAGCTTAACCTGATGGATTGACCTGTGCGGTTGTTATTATTTAGCCGGGCCCGGGTTATGTTGCCTACCTACTAAACCTTAACTGATTCAATTGTTTAAAATGATGACCATTGTTTTCAATACATAGCTGGATTCGACGTTTCACGGATTGTACTGCATTCAGCACTACAATATTATTGATTCCATTAGAATATTTTCCAAAGATCGTAATAGAAATTTGAATTTAGAACATAATGTTGTGAAGGTGACTGCGCTGCGTTGAGCATCATTTCGAACAAAGTACGTAATGTAGGTATGAATACTTTAAAATAAGAAGCAGTTTATTAAAATTCAACATTTTCCTTAAGTTTGCCTTATGTCATTACTTCCCAGAATTTGATCCTTATTACTTATTAGGGACACTATCGAATGGTGTAATAAGTGTTTTTTTTTTTTCAAAATCAGCAGGTTCGATTCCTGGCTAGAAATATTGATTTTTCAAAAATCCAATGATGCAGTTTTAGTTTTCATCAAAATCGAGCCCGCGACTACTTTGAGTACTTTTTGCTATTTCTCATAGTTTAGAATTTGACCATCCACGCCCACTTGCAAAATTCAAACTGTATACGATCAAATAACACAGCTCGTTTCATCGGTATTTACTTTTCCCTTTTTTTTGTCGGGAGTCCGGCGGTTAAAAGGTTAAACAAAAAATGTCATTGGTCTGGTTCGTCTTCAGCTTCACTAGAAGACTGAGTATGACCAGAGTTAAAATAAATCACCATGTTTTCTAAATTATCTAATTTTAATCTATTTCTTTTTACATCTAACACCCATTTATATGTGGAAAACGAGCGTTCGGCATCTGTTGATGTTAGTGAAGCGAATTTATATTATGACAAAAATCCCGTAGTATCAGTCGGAATCCCGTGGAATATCCATATTAACATCAATGTTTGCGGTCAATGAACCTAAATAGCTCTTACCTATTCCGATCACTGGTAATAAATGATGAATTATGATGGCTTGAGGATGTCTCGAATGGGGAGGACAAAATAAAAATGCAAAATACTACACCATACCACTTTATTTTAGTATTGTCAAATATTGTATCGTTTCGTTAAGATTTGATATCGTGACGTCGCACCGTCATTACAAGAAATGAACGTTCATACAAACTCACACGTTCCAATCTAGTAAACAACTTTACATTAAAACATGTTCTCAAATACAACTCATATTGTGACAACAATAATCAGAGCCGTAAGAATGCGGAGACGTGTGACTACATTACTGTCTACGATACTAATAAATGTTGCATCGGATATTAAATATTGCTTCTATATTTTAGGCTGCGTTTATCAATAATATGATCCCTTTTAAGCATCTACATAACATACGTAAATACTTTGGTAAATTGAAATTATATACAGTAAAACTAAAAGAATTGATTTAGAATGAATAGAATAACTACTTAATTGTATCATGCAAAATATAGCTTACTCAGTACTTCTCTTAAGGCTGGCTTTACATGTACTGCATTGCATTGGTTAAGTAGCGAGTTTAGTTTGAAAATTGATGTTTAGTTCTGCAACATTACACTTCAAGTTTCTGTTGGGGTGAGGAAGACGCGCGGACGGGCGATTGTCACCTTCCCTTGACTCGCCGAAAACTAGAACGTGTTTAAGTTTTTACTACTTATTCATATATTTATTTGCATTTCATAATGTTGTAGAAGTGTTACAATGGCATAAATAATATACTTAATCGTCACGACACTACTTGCCTGGAAAAGTCTAAAAAATAATATGGACTTTACTCGCCGGTTTCGCAAGTTAACTCCCTAATTAACTAATGCAAATATAAATCCGCCTTTAGAACCAATGATGACAAATCACACCTATACCTACTGACCAACCATATGTTCCAAAACCTTTCATTATTGACCTACCATTGAACCTAGTGCAATAACACAATACTGAGTTAGCTGCTATTTTTGGAGTAATAATGTACATGATTTATAAATATTACGACAAAATGAATATCGCATTTGACCTAAGAAAACAGTATGTCCACATACTGTATATTCAAGTTTCTACGTAAAATAACCTAAATAGTGTCTGACCGAGCCGAAACTGAATATTCGGCTCCTTTTCTAGTTTCGGCCAAAACCAAAACTTAGTTAAAATTGACAACATTTTCTGACACCCAGCGTCTTTCGTGCGTTTGTAATAAATAATTAAGGGGTGATTATTCAACCATCAGATTTGTTTTACCCAAAGGAACTTTACTCGGACACTAGAGCTAAATTACCAAATTTCTATTTACTTTAGTTCGTATTTCAGCAGCTACGTGGAATTCTCAGTTGAGTCACACCACCACTAAGTCAATTTGTCAAATTGAATGCCCTCCGATAATACACAAAAAAAATGTTATCAAACTAATATAATATATAAAGTACAAAATAATAAACAATATTTCCATAACAGAGATAAGTACACAATAGTATAAGTATATAAATTAAAATATACTCAACAACAATAATAAAACAACGCAAATAAAAATGCATCAACAATAAATAAGATTAAAAAATTAATAATTTTGAAACATTAGTTTGGTAAAAATCGTTTAAAATATCACTACAAAAATTGACTATTGGTGTTAAGTGTGAATCAAACTGTTAGTACCTAGTTCCGTTCAGGGCATAATGCTGTGTTCATTAACTACACTTTGATTTTTAATTGTATTCAGTAACTTGACAGTTAAAGAGGGATACCAGTTTCTGAAAAATAAAGAATGAGCGAAATTGAATAACCCTTACTTTACACTTAGTTTTTGAAACAAACATTATATTCGTATAAAACATAACTTAAAAAATAAGTAATGAACCAATGAACTAAAATAATTTTACGCTTGACTATATAAATCTTAAAAATTAAAGCGTATTTTGTCTTACAATAAGGTTAAAAGACTGGCAAAATAATTATTTGTAATATTCCAATAGAACAAACACATTTTTCACCTATTCATTCATTCCGCAAATTCGTTCTCTACCAACTCTCTTATTGAACTGCAAGTTACAGAGTACGATTAAAAGTTGAAACACCTATTACGATCTAGCCTGAACGAATTAACTTAAGTTTTTGGGTGTGGTTACTTTCCATACTGCTTCATCAGTGATTCAGTGGTGAGTGACTTGGGGCGCTCGATGGGCAGGCCGAGCGCGCGCGACCAGATCAGCTGCGCGAGCACGCCCAGCGCGCGGGACACGCCGAACATCACGGTGTAGTAGTTCATCTCCTTCAGGCCGTAATACTGCACGCGAACAATAAATATTAGTCATACGCTCTATAGGTATCACACATAATCAACGAAAAAATACAAAACATAGTTGTAATACCTGTAAGAGGACACCAGAGTGGGAGTCCACATTGGGCCACGGGTTCTTGACCTTGCCGAGCTCCGTTAGAATCGGGGGCACTACTTTGTAGACAGCGGCGACCAGTTTGAACATAGGGTCGTTGGGCAAATGCTTCAGGGCGAAAGCACGCTGGCATGTGTACCTTTATAAAAAACATTTGTTAAGAAATAGCTATGTAAAGGAAAATACAAAACGTATAAGTCTTCTACTAGACTAGGATAAAGGTCTTGTTACCTGGGGTCAGTCTTCCTGAGGACAGCGTGTCCGTAACCGGGTACGACCTGTCCGGACTTGAGGGTCTTCCAGATGAACTCCTTCAGTCCTTCTTCGGTGAAATCATCGCCAACTTGTTTGCGCAGTTTCTCCAACCATATAAGTACCTGCACGTAATAGTTTACTATAGATAAAAAAACAGGGTGTGTTTGAAAGACACTCCGACTCCCGCATAGACCAAACCGCTAAAGAATCTTTTTTTTTAGTAAACTGGACAGTAAATGATTATGATATTTGAATCCAAATCGAAATCCAAGCGAACAAGTCGCTGACAGAGTGCAAACTGAAATGAAGTACAGCATCTTTATTTAGTTCTTCTTTTGTATTTATAATCTTCACCAAATTGAGCACCCTGTTTAAATGAAAATGAATCATGAAAATCGGTATAGATTTGACAAAATAACATGCAATTAAATGTAATAGTTACTAGCCCCATAACACTGGGTCATGTAATGACTATCAACTGGAAAATTGTATCTGCGTGTATAAATCATAAATAAGGTCATGGTTATCGCCTTCCGCGATCTGTCGTAAATGGCGACTGGAAGTGGATGTGCAATGACAAGGTCGTGAATGCTCTTCCCTGCAATAGTATTTTATTTTTGTATTTCAAACTTAAAGGTTCAGGTTCTGGGTCCGGACGTGCCTAGAACCTGAACCTGCTGATAAAACATGCGATAATGCAGTCGCGTTGCCATTGAACTGTTCAGGCGAATGAATAGGGTATTGATAACCATACTGCTAATTTCTCCTGATAGATGGCATCATTGCACTAGTTAGCAAAAGAGTTAAAGATCCTAATTATTTAAATCTATCTCATTATCACCACCTTCCTAGCCAACCATGTTTGGGTCGTCTTCCAGTCTGACCGGATGCAGCTGAATATTCAATTCTGGAGTATTTTACATGGAACAACTGCCTATCTGACCTCCACAACCCAGTAAAACACAAAGTATTTTTCATGTATTATTTAAATATATCTATTCTGTATAATAAATAAAACTTAAATATGTTCATTTGTAAGAACATCACTTGAGAATGGCTAAACCAATATGGTTACTTTTCTTCGAAATTCTTAGTACTTAGTCCAAATAAGGTTTGTATGGAAAGAAAAATGGGAAATTTCAGGAAGACTGGTTTTTTCTATGGAATTTTAGTATTAAATATTGAAATTTGGTCAGGACAACGTATTTCGGGTCAGTTAGTTTTAAATAATCTTATTATTTATGTACATACTATCTCACTGCGTAATTGGGTAATATTATGATAGTTATAAGAAGATAAATAAATAAGGTAAACAGACCAACATGAAGTTGGCCTCTTCTGTCATCTTTAGTTATAATACAAATAAATATCTATGATTATGGGACTGATAATGAGATATCCCGTGTTTTTACAATCTACTGTTATATTATTTGAGTGATGACGAATGGCTATACACTGGCCGATGCATTCTTGCTGCTTACTCCTGAGTAAGCAGCAAGAATGCATCGGCCAGTGTATCAGTGTAGAGCTATTAGGTTGTATGTAACCTTTATGCAGGAACGAAGACATTCATTAATACAGTAATAACTAATAAACTTTGCAAGCAATGGGTAAAAGCTGTATGTTGCAAGCACTTTACAGTAAACAAATATTCAGGGTTGCGTTCTGATCAATTTAGAGCTTAAAATTTAAATTTAAAGATTTAAAGATTTTTCACAGGTTTTAGGGTAGGGGTTAAACCACGTGAACTGAGTAGTTTATACTACTCAGTTCACATATTTTAACGTAGCAATAGGTGCCCAATACTTATCCCAACCTGCCTTACAACCTTCATTAAATTCTTCGCCAATGAACAACTCTTTACAAACAAGTATATTTTTATGCAGTACAAACCTCTTGGTTAGCCAGACCGTGCAGGGGTCCAGCGAGACCGTTGAGGCCGGCAGCAAACGAGAGGTAGGGGTCACTCAGAGCTGAAGCCACCAAGTGCGTTGTGTGGGCAGACACGTTACCACCCTCGTGGTCACTGGACAAATAGGAACATAAATCAGCATAAGCCTTCAAGAACTAGTTTATTTAAAATAAAAAAAACTATAAATAATATAACAGCTCAAGTTTCATTTCACCACAACTAAAAATAACGACGAATATCGAACGAATAATTTACATGGACACTGAAAAACTTAACTTCACTTGGAAAATATTTAATTTATTATTACTATACTGGGTCAAATTAAATTAGCAATCCTCCGTAGACATTTTGGGTATCGATCTAAACAACATAAAATAAAAACTAATTTTTCATTTCTCACACTCGGAAAGTAGTGTTTGTTTGATCCAAATAGCGGATGGAAGACGCTGCTTCCCACCACAGGGCGGGAAAGACTCATAGTAATTACTTCCCTCTTTAGGGTGGGAATGAATTTTAAAAATAGAACTGTAGTCAGCTACGAAATTTTTTACATAAAAAGAAAAATGCTGCAGTCTTGTGAGTGTATAAACAGCCAGTGTGAATTTTAAAAAAAAACCTATTAAGCGGGACAGTCCGCAGCGATGACGCGGTGTGTTCCATATTTAAAATAAAAAAAGACAATAGTATTATTTGGCGGGATACTAACCCTGTAAGCTGTACCGAAATTTAAAAACTTTGCATGCTTTGCAAGCTTTGCTTTGTTATCAATAAATATTTAACTTTACTAGAAAAACTACTACTTTTTACTTTCCTTATATTCGAAATGAAAAGTAGAGTGTTTAACACGGGTGAAAGTCATCAATTCCTACTCGGGCTATAGCCGCCCTCGCTGCGCTCGGGCGTCTAAATGCCTCGTATAGGAATTGATTCCTTTCGACCCTTGCATAACAATCTACTATTGGATCTACCGCTGGTAGTGTGACTTGAGGTATAAGTTGATAAAATCTTTTTTTATTGTCGAGATATCGATACCTATCACGTCTGCGGAGTTTCGCTAGCTAATTTAATTTGACCTTACATGGAAACGCATGTTAGAATACACAATTTAAGAAAAAATCGCTATGGTTTAGTGCAGGGTTCAAACGTAATATTCCCGGCATAATATCATGCATGCTTAATAAGGGTGAGCAAGCGTACGGTTACCGTTAAGTGTGTTTATTTTATAGGATCTAAATAAATTTCAGAGATAACAAGCATTTTAATCTGTATGGGTTATTTTAAGTACTTTGTACAGTGCAAATTGTTCCCGCGTGGCAGCGCTAAGTGGTTTAAACGCCCAAGTGCGATGCCACCACTTAGCGGTGACACGTGACAACTGTAGTTAAGGATCACAACAGTGCAAAAGCAGTGCTTTAGTGACACAATGCAAGGCACTTGAATAAAGATATCGCGAAATTACATTCGTGACTTCGATTCAGATTGGAGCTAATAATATTGGAGTTCAAGGACAAAATTAAATTGAAATCTTTGCTATCTCGAAGAGCGGGAATACCTATTGCTTTAAACGCAGCATAATAAAAACTTGATGCTGTAAAAAGTATCTGATAAAAATATCAGGAAAAATACCTGTAGATACCTATTCGTAGAGCCATCACTTACAAATTGAGAGCTTTGATTTGATTATTTGAATAATTTAACCCGAAATTATAATTTTAAATCACCTTAAATATGTTTTTCGAATGACACTTTAGTTTTAAAACCCAATTTTCGTCGACGATTTTTCAATTTCAAGCTATAATTGTTGTAAAAATCGGTGTGATATTTGTTACTAATTCACTTTAGCAAGTAATTGCGAAAGAATTTAACCTGAACATGTTTTGTTTACACTTTAATCAGATACCTTTGGAACAGACATTAGTCGCAATGACTGAAAATACTAAAACCAAGAAGTATGTTCGCTGTAGGCTAAAAAAGGACAAGTGCGAGCGAAGGTCATAGGCGACAGAACATAATGAGACATAATCTCGCTTAGCTACAGATTAAAAACAAACATGCAACGCTAAACACCACTTACTCCGTAGTCGAGATAACAAACACAGTTAATTTTAAGACACTAGGTTACGTAACTATTTTACTGGTTAAAGTCACGAAAGAAAGGTCGACAGAAAGGTCCAATGATGACTGATGACGTAGTCGGAAAATAGTTTTGTAGACATCCAATATAGGTATTTTTTTTTTTTTTTTTTTTTTTTTAATAATCGTGTCGTTGGAATTTTGATTTATAACTGGAGCGCACAAATAATTTAAGGAGCACTGGAGCTAAACGTAGCGTGTCAAATAAACATGCACTAAAATTCGCACCTGGCAGTTAATACAAAACAAAATCATTCGAAAAAATTAATATTCGCAACATAGCTAAGTGGGATGACTTACAAACTATCAGAGCAATGTCATGGTCAGACAGGGACCTTCTATCGCATGATGTTTTCACGCGATAATTAGAAGGTCACTCTCAAGATCACATACTTTTTAAAGACATGCACATAGTGGTAAGAAGCATGTTATTATTATGTGCATTCAGTATGCACGTAATATGTGTGACGGAAGAGGTTTCGTTCGCTGGCGTGTCGAGTTGCGCAGTCAGGGACATTCATAAGTTGGACACAATGCACACATAACAGAGCAAGGGAAGTCAAGATCAATAACACAATTCATGCAAATCATCGTTCGATATTCATCCTTCTTGTGTGGTCTGCCACTTATTTGGAGCGTAGAATTTGTGATTTTAATATTCTTAGGCACTTATTAATAATAATTAAATTACTTCAGTTTGGATCTCTCACAAGTGTGGCTTTATTATCACAATGACAATTCATATTTATTACGAGTCCTTTATATTACGGATTTGTTTAAGGTCTTACCCACAGAATCCATACTAATATTATAAATGCGAAAGTGTATCTGTTACCTTTTCACGTTAAACCGCTGAACCGATTTAGATGAAATTTTGTATAGAGATAGTTTGAGTCCCGGGAAAGGACATAGGATAGTTTTTATCCCGATATTCGCTCGGGATCGAAACTTATGCGGGTGAAACCGCGGGGCGCTGCTAGTATAACATATACTAAACTAGCAGCGCCCCACGGTTTCACCCGCATAAGTTTCCCGTTGGAATATCGGGATAAAAACTAACCTATGTCCTTTCCACGGAAATCAAACTATCTCTATGCCAAATTTCATCAAAATCGGTTCAGCGGTTTAATCATGAAGAGGTAACAGACAGACACACACTTTCGCATTTATAATATTAAGTACGGATTATATAACTTGGCAACATGTTCTGTGGTCTTACCTGTGAATGGTGAGGTAGAGACGCATCAGCTCGACAAACTGAGGGTCGTCGAAGCCGAGCATGCTGCAGTAGTTGGCGGAGTAATCCTTGTTCTCATCAATGGCGCCGACGCCCTTGCCGTCACGGTAGGTGTTACGGAAGATGGTCGCAGCGATCACGGGCAGTTTGGCGATCAAGTTCATGGAGTCCTCGTATGCGTACTGTTACAGAAAAGTTACATTGTATTCAATCTAGTAGAATTATTGCGTTTCAAAAAGTTACATTGTCATTTGTGGTATTTCTAAGTATCTATCGTAAATCATGACGTATAAATTTAGATTTGTTGTAACCGAAATTGATAACTGTATATCAGTATCAATGTAGCAAACCACTTTGACGGCATATATGTAACTACATACCTCCCAGTACTTAGTTTTGGGCACACCATCTGAGTAGGCCTTCGCGAAGGTTGATTCGCTGTTGAGGGCAGTGACGGCGGCCGAGAACTGCGACATGGGGTGGAGCTTGGCTGGCAGGTTGTTGAGCATGGTGACGACGTGCGCTGGCAACTCAGCCCTGAAACATTCATTTTTAAGGTTTCGTACCAAAATGATAAAAACGGAACCCTTAAGGTGTCACTTCGTCTGTAGGTCACAGCTGTTTATTTTAGGAACTAAAGTTATGCTTCCTAATCTGTCTATCTATATTGTATATACGTGGGATACTCAGAAAGTTTTGCGAAAATAACGCCGAGACGAGCCTGCTTCAAATTTGTTTATCATAGCACGGCGCCATTCCACCCGGGTCTGCTTCTGAGCATCGGTGAGGTCGTGCGGCGCCCAGCGTGAAACTACCCTCCTCACGCGAAGATGCACGTGTAGAATTTCATGAAGGCTTCCCGATCCAACCTGCATTATGTACTGAATCTCTTGATACGTAACTCGCCTATTGTCTTGGATTAAATTTTTCACTGCTAGCACCTTTTCTTCCGTAACAGCTGTCAAAGGGCGACCACTTCTTTCTTAATCTCCCAAAGTTAGTCGACCGCGCATGAATTCGTTATACCAACGATACACGGTTGCCTTAGGCCTTCATCCATGAATGCCTGCCAAAATAAGATACTCCATAGACAAGTTTAGACGCGATTAAAAACTGGCCTACTAAAAATACGTCAATTTACGTCAGGCGTTGACTAATTTGACAGGACTAAACTAATATTTATCTTCTGTCCTTTTCTTAATGAAATAGAAAGAAAAAGATGCACTGTACTTAAATTTAGTTTAGTTTATGAACAAGGGAATCGGCGCCATCATCTGCTTAGCCTTTTTCCATCTATGCTGGGGTACGGATGCAGCTGAATACCAGTATTTTACATGGAGCGAATGCCTATCTGACCTCCACAACCCAGTTACTGGGTTAAACGATAACCAGAGAGATACAATACTGTATAGATAATTTACCGTGACTACGTTGTCTTTAAATTAACATTCGTATCAAATTCACAGAAGGTCGCAATGTCGTATGTACATCCGCTTTTTCAACACGTAATACTGTAGGTACGATTAGTTGTCCAAATAATGACATGAGTACATGATATAATATTGTTTTCTGTTAATGGAAGAAGTTGACTCACCTACGTGCCCATTCCTTGGACAGAGCGTTTACTTGAGCATCAGTGGGGACTTCTCCTGTCACGAGGAGCCAGAACAGACCTTCGGGAAGGGGTTCCGTACCGCCCGGGGCCTTGGGAAGTTTCTGCTGGCATTCGGGAATGGACAAGCCGCGGAAACGGATACCCTCATCGGGGTCCAACAAGGAAACCTCCCACACCAAACCCTTGATACCACGCATACCACCATACATCTGGAGAGAACATATTTACTTTTAAGGACGCTTTATTGGTACTTACTCTATAAATGATTGGCTTTGACCTCGTAACACGTTATGATTACTTGATCATAAGTGCAGACGACCCAGAAGATTGATTCGACATGCAGTCACTTATCAATCAATATTATTATTTATAAAACCAAATAATATGACCTTCGTATTGTGCCTTCATAAGTTCATATACTTACACAGATACGTTAGGATATAAAATTTATTTAGAGATACATCACCAATAAAACATATATGCAATCTTGAACTTTTCTCGAACTGGGTTCAAATCTAATTCAGTTCATTGACCGCCTGCTCGAATACTCTTTATATGACTTTGTGGGTCACAGTAGTGAATATATTTACTATTCATACTTATATAATTAATTATAAAACAACGAAACAACAATCAAATATGCATACATATAGCTGCGATATAGTTATATATTTCCTCAATCCTGATAGTCTGACTAGTATCTAATTTATTATAACAACGAATAATAAATCCAATTTAAGGTATATTATAGGTAAGGGCGGTCTCTCACGGCGAATTTGCAGCGATTTTCGTTAACTTGCATCTGCGAAAGCTACTGATGTCCGTTTGTCGCATTTGCGACGCACGACAGAAAAGATTCAGAAGCGTTACAATCACATAATTATTAGGGATTCATCATCGCTTCTGCAGCGATGCAATAGCGCGACTGTATATTCATCATCGCTACTACTAATGCGCGACTATCTCCACCGAGAACTAATCGTCCACAGGTATTCACAAGCAATCAATACAGCTAAATCTCCTTGCTCGATCGCGGCTGTATCGCGATAGTAGCGATGCAGAATCGTGCCAAGTGGGCGAAGGTATACGTCCAGCGAGAGCATCGCGACTGTAACGAGGTCTTTTTGCAATTGTATCGCTATTGAATCGCTGCAAAAACTCGCCATGAGCGACCGCCCTCGCTCGAAATAAGGAGGCTATCATTATTAAACAATGTTCAGTATTATTGACTTACCATATCAATGGTGACGTCTCCGACTTTGGTGTTGCCATATTTCTTACGGAACTCCTTAATCTGTGCTTGCTGCTGGGGGATTTTTTCGGCGAGGATGCTTTTGAGGTTGGTCGATTCCGAGCTCAAACCTCTTAGCAGAATTGATGCTGCCGGACATATTTTCTGGATAGGACAAAACAAAAATAAACTTATAAATTCTATATAACGAATACATTTTATGTTCAAGTAGCCCGCGACTTCGTCTGTGTATTTTGTAATTCATCATTTTTTTTTTTAATACAATTATCCTGGATGAAAAGTAGCCATGCCCTTTTCCAAGTCCCAGGCTACCTGTCTTTGGTGTGGGCGTGAAAAAGTAACAGAAAGAGTTGTTTTAGCATTTATAATATTAGTATGGATGAAATGTGCATAAATTACCAACATTGGTTTGATGTGAAACTTTGGACCCTATATTTTGATGCCGTTACCTTGAAATCGCAGATCCCTCAACAACTATTTCAACTTTTCATGTACGTATCTAGTTTACAACAAGATTACCAAAGAAGAAACAAGGCGATCTCGTGCATGTGAAATATCATTAACCTCCATTAGAAGTCACGTTACACATAAATGTGACTATTTATAAATACACCCATAGACATACAGATCGTCCAGGAAAAGTATGCGCTTCGGCAATAATCGTATATGTTCGGAAATACGAACGCACGATAATGAGATCTATTACAGATCTGTTACATTCCCCACGCATACACCATGCACGTAATTTCCTATTTTATATCACCATGATTATAATATAATGGACTTAAATCTATGCAATTCCAAAAACTTTACGAGTTGCTTTATGTAATTGCGTAACACACTATCAATCACAATCTGAATAATTTTGAAAGATATTGCTAATCCATTGCTTATGTTCGAAAAATGTGTCTGCTCAACAACGTAAACAACGCAATGAATGTTGTTGAACTGTCATAATGAAAGCCATTGCTGTTAGTGTTACGCAATTACCCCGCGGTTTATTTAATGCAACCTGGCTCCGGAAATTAAACAAAAAATCAAGCTCTAACAAAGATGTTTCAGGAAGTGCTTGTTTATAAACAATTCGATGAACGCAATCATAGCGGCGGCGATTCAATCAATAAAGTGAACATCGTTGGGTCAGCGCGGGTCAGAGTTTAACCTGATTGACATTATAAATCATATTTACGTCTTTAAACCCTTCAAAACGATGATAGAGATACTAGAGCTGAGATGATCAATTATGCAATTACATTCATGACAAGCCGTGTCCGATCGGATTTTCCATCAGCAAAAATGACGAATTTCCAAACTTTCATCCCCTATTTGACCACTTTAGAGGATGAATTTTCGAAAATCCTTCCTTAGTGCTCACTTTAGTTATAAAAGGAACTCTTACGCAAATAATGCCATGCTTCTTTCTAGACTCAACGGTTAAGGCTGTGCGTCAGACATTTAATTAAATAATTAATAAGACTAGCTTTCGCCCGCATGGAGGTCGGAAATAATCCCATGGAAACGTAGGTACTACCGGAATAAAAAGTATCCTATGTCCTAATCTAACCCAGGTCATGGATCGTGGTCTACTTTTGTGCCTGTAATGTATCCCATAAACCGAGGAAAGGTAACAGACAGATTAACATTCGCAATTAATTGGAAGTATGAATAGCTTTTAATCTTTACATGTTAGTTTTGCTGTTGCAACTGATAACATGATAAAAAAAAACAAATAAAGTCGTTAATGTGATGTGGTGTTTCTGTGACGGAATTCCTATAAGTAATCGCACATTTTTGTGGTAAACCTGTTAGTAGGTAATTAGTTAAGTACCCTAGTTAGCAAGAAATTTAATGCGGTAAACCCCTGCTTATGAGAAGTAATTAGCATAAGCTTCGAGTTTCAACGGCGAACAAGACACCAGAATGCGGGCATCCCCATTGTCGCGCTTGTAATCTACAGCGAACGAGGACATGGCGCATGCTCAGTAAGGTCAGTGGAAATAAGGCCAGACAATTACGTAAACGGAATCCGATAGGTAAAAGAATGTTTTTCCTCGAAGAAACTGACAAATCCTACCAGTTCTAAACAGTAGGGACCTATAAGGAAAATTTTAACATTTAATGTCAATACTAAAGAGAGACTTGAGAGAGGTCAGCTCGTTACATTTTAATTTGCTGTCTCGCAATTCGGTGTACGGATATTAAATGGAAGGCCTTTCTACGACTTCCTAAAGTATCAACGACATTCACGGTCATTAAGCACGAACCGTTAACGTAGTGCCATTTTTTAAGCGACTTCAAAAAAGGAGGTTCTGTATTAGACCCGTATGTATGTTTGTATGTGCGCGATTTTCTCAAAAACTAATGAACCAATTTTGATAATTCTTTAACTGATGTGATCTACATACTTTCAGAAAGGTTTTAGTATATAAAACATTAGGTAATTATTCTTATGTACGAAGTTATATGCATAAATGTACTGCATCTCCGGCATTTCTATGCGAATTTTGATGATTCTTCTAGTCGGCGTCTTCAATTCTTCAATGCACTAGTGTTAATTGAATTTGTGTGGGGTAGGTACAACTAAAAAGTGAAAAATAAAAACTTTTTACAAAGAAAAAACAAATGACTTAAAAAAAAACACTATAAGTGATAAATAACTAATTTCGGAAGTCGATGTCAAAAAACGAAAATGTAGAACCAACGACACCGACTTCCTAAATTAAAGTTATTTATCACTTTGTATTGTTTTTTTTTGAAGTCAGTTGTTTTTTTTTTTGTAAAAACGTTTATATTATTTTATTTATTTTGCCAAAAAGCGAAGCGTGTCCAGAATGTTTTTCGGAAAGAATTTGAAAATGAATTAAATTCAACAGGCAGCAGATTTCAATTCAAAGAAAGACATATTATTCAGGGCTCGTCGCAAATCTTTAAACGTTCGTAATACCAATACTGAATTCCAAAACTTGAACGATGTTGAGATCGCAGAAATTGCCGACAAATTCCTTGTTTGTCAAGATGGATGTGACAACAATAAAATTAGACCAGTACCCGGGGCGTTTTACCTCGGAACCCGGCAAAACTAATCCGGATCCGAAATGTGAGAATTGATGGTTTTTCCGAAATCTGAATGCTATAGTTTAAAATAAATAGTTGTGACGAATCAACTGGTGTAATGGGTTATTAATGCGTTACTCCCTGATAAGAAAGAAGAAACTAACGAACGCTTGTTTGATCTTATCAAACAACATTTCATTTTAGACAAGACTACTATTAAATGCTATTACGAGATAGCACTTATCAATGGCATTAAAAAGTGTTTCCAAAACACAAAAAGAACGTGCTGCTGTTATCATCATTTTAATAAGGCCAAAAACTAAAGAACAGAGCAGAGAAACTGTCAGAGTATATTCCAATTTACCCGTGTTACCTTCCCAATATATTACGGAATATTGGACTAGCATCGTTGAAACTAGTTGAAACAGCCACGGAGTGTTAGCTAGCGACTTAACAGACTTGATTAGTATCGATATCTTAATACGATAAATAAAATAACAAAAAAATCACTACAAAGTGATAAATAACTTTAATTTCGGAAGTCGGTGTCGTTGGTTCCGCATTTTCGTTTTTTGACACCGACTTCCAAAATTAAAGTTATTTATCACTTTGTAGTGATTTTTTTGAAGTCGGTTGTTTTTTTTTTTGTAAAAAAGTTTTTATTTTTCACTTTTTAGTTGTACCTACCCCACAAAAAAGTAAACAAAAAAATCGTTAATGTGGACAATGCAGATAATTTTTTAGATTTTTGTTGATTTTTCAAAAACGGCTTGTCCGATTTCGATAAAATTTTCATGGGACCATTTGGGAACTATACCCTTTCCAACAAAAAAAGAATTTTTCAATTCGGTTGGCAAGCGACGGAGTTATGCGCGAACAAACACAAAAAAAAAAAAAAAAAAAAAAAAAAAAAAACATACAAACATTCGAATTGAGAACCTCCTCCTTTTTTAGAAGTCGGTTAAAAACATACTCATCATACTTCTAGTAACTACCTACACTACCAGCGGCCGTTAACTCCCCAAAGAAAAGAAATCATTTGTTTTGTGTTGTCGTGTTTTAATACCGATACCCACGTCTAGGAAGTTTTGCTAGCTAATTTAATTTGACCTTGTAGATGTGCAGGTATTATGCATGTTCGTAGTGTTATGAGTGAGACGTCGATAGTTGAGAAATGAGTTTTTGTTCATGGAATCGTGATCCTGTATCGAGCACTATTATCGAAGGCCTGAGCATTAAGTACTGATACTGACACTTTTTCAGGGTTCCCCAGCCAACTGGCAAAAACGGTAACCTTATAATTTCGTCATGTCCGTCCGTCCGGATGCTACACAGCCATTTTACTCGGAGACTATTTATTTGCACTATATCGATGAAAATTGGAAAGAAACCAATAATCGCACAGTGAATTACGACATTTGAAGTGTAAAAGCACCATTTAGGGGTAGCCCTATGCATGTAAAAGGATGGAAATAAATTCAATGCACATAAGCGTGTGGGGTATCGTTGTATCCTATTTAAAAAGATTATGATGTTTCTCAGTAACTTTTATAGTTTTTGAGATATGGGATACTAGCAGCGCCCGCGGTTTCACCCGCATAAGGCCTTCGCCACACTTGGCGGAAATTCCGTCGCGGATCATCCGCGTCGGAACGCCAATACATGTTATTGCATATAAATGACTACACGACGGATCGACCGATCTTCCGCGTAGTGTGCCCGTTATTAGTCATTTATATGCAATAACATGTATCGGCGGAATTTCCGCCAAGTGTGGCAAAGGCCTAAGTCTCGATTAGGGCATGCAAAACCGGTTTTCCGGTTTTGCGCAAAACCGGAAATCGGCCAAAATTTAACGATTTTTGAAAACCGGTTTTGAGAGCCAAAACCGGAGCTCAGCTCCGGTTTTGTCAACATTTTTTTCGAACACTCTCAAAAAATAATTAATTTTGACTGTTGGATGCACTTATATTCTTGAGATCACATTATCAAGAACAGCGATCTCTTGAAAACAAGTGATTTATGCTTTAGGGTGCTCACTCAATTCACACACACACTATTTAAATTAGTATACATAGTTGATTATTGATCTCTTTTTAGTGCAATATGATTCATATTATAATAATGTTATTTTGTAGTTCGTCTTCAAAGTTACAAAAATGTTGATTTTTTTGGTTATTGTGGGTGGCTGTGTTTAATATTTGAAGATGCTGATTGTGTTTTCTATGTTCAAAATATATTATTTTTGATAGCAGACTTAATAGGTACCAAAGATACCAAAAACATACTTGTTGTTGATTTGATCTCAGTTAATTAATCTTTATACTATTATAAGTTCATTGTTATCTGTACAATAATTATGGTTTGGATTAAAAAAAAAAGTAAAAGAACTAAAACCCGACTACGACAAAAAAAAACGACGCTGAAAAAGTATGAAACAAGATTTTCATACTTCGAACAGAACAAAAAGAAAAACCGTAGTCACACGTTATTAAAGTTTTTCGGTTGGTAGCTATAACGTGTGACTACGGTTTTTCTTTTTGTTCTGTTCGAAGTATGAAAATCTTGTTTCATACTTTTTCAGCGTCGTTTTTTTTTGTCGTAGTCGGGTTTTAGTTTTTTTACTTTTTTTTATTTAAACAAGTTTGGTGTTAAATTTAGCACATGACTTTTGTCCGCTAGAGGGCGTCGCTTTAAATTTGAGCAATATTTTGGAAATGTACAAGTGAAGCCCTTTCAAATGATACCAAACATGGCGTATTTATCTCAATTTTTATTTTTAACACATTACTTTTTGTCCATTAGAGGGCGCCGTATCGAGTTTTGTGCAACGTCACGTAGCCTATGTTCAGCGGACAATTAAGACGGTTCTAACGATACCTTATATGTCGAGTTCCGATAAGTAGATTAGGAGCTATGAGGGAACAGATGAACATACTCACATACATACATAGCCTGTTAAAATCATAACCCTCCTTTGGCTTTGCCGTAGTCGGGTAAAAAGAAATGTATCATACAATTTGTTTTATTTGTAGACTTAGTGGGTATTTAAAAAAAATGGTGTTTCTTTTTAAATTATACTACATTCGATTTTTTTTGCTAAAACCGGACCTAGCTCCGGTTTTCGGTTTTGGTCCCAAAAAAACGATGTTCAAAACCGGTTTTGATGATTTCCGGTTTTGCATGCCCTAGTCTCGATCCCGTGGAAATATCGGAATAAAAAGTATCCTATGTCCATTCTCGGGACTCAAACTATCTCTATACCCCACGACGTAAAACTGTTGCTTGGTAGCGTCTTAGGGTAGCGTCAGAGAAGAAAATAACCGCTGCTCGGCAAAAACTTTTTTGACAAAATCATCACAGTCATGTCAGAATACATTCACGTTTGCCTCGTGGACGGAATCTCGGGTGCAGATAGCTACTAAACAATAAAAGAGCTGCGAGTTATTAGAGCTTCTAGGAAATTGACGCTAGGTTAATTACTAGGTACTTATAATAAAAGGTTTATTAGCAATGATGTAAGCACGAAACAGTGTTGTACATACTTTAGCTAAGTACATTTATTTCACTATATGTATTAGTTAACTAGACTACAAGGTTGTTTCTGCCTGCCTGAAATTTTCTGTCAAAAACCCGAGATAAAAATTATGTAGGTACGTATTACGGATGCTGTTCCGTTCCGCAGGCCTGAGCTCGTTTATAAAATCAGGTTTTAGCCATCAAAAGCGTCGAAACCTACCTACGCGATGAGTTTTACATAAAAAAAAAGAAACGAAACAAATATTGTTTAATTATTCAGCCTTCTTCAAGTAGGTAGCAAATGACGACATAGAATCGTCGAGTGGAAATTCGGCGGCAAAACAAACTTAACCTTCATCTATACTAATATTATAAAGAGGTAAAGTTTGTGAGGTCGTAGGGGGTTATCTCTGGAACTACCAGTCGGATCTGAAAAATTCTTTTTACATTTGATAGCCCAATTCCTGAGGAATGCTATAGGCCATTTAACATAACGCTGTCTCTTAGGAGCCGAGCGAAAAGAATAAAAGTCAGAAAGAACGCTAAGCGAAACCGAAGTGATAGCGCGGACAGGTGATGCGATGCAACGGGGTGGGGGTGGGAAATTTCACGCAGACGAAGTTGCGGGCAGATGCTAGTGGTGATTAAAAGACGGCCGAAAAACTATCGAAGTACTTTATTCCTTTTCATGTAATAAAATATTGTAAGACTAGGTAAGCCCCAAACTAGGTACACACGGTTACACATCAAGCTGACCTCGCATTGTATAGGTTTTTCTTACAATCAGAAGTCAGCTTATACTGGTTATGTATAGCTTGATAAGTAGCCGCGCGTACCTAGTTTCACTAAAACTGAGCGGATTTATTCAAAACCCCACCGTGTTGATCATCGATCCACCGCATAAGGTCAAACGGTTGTCGTTATCACTAAAGATATTATAAGTTAATTATAAAATCATTAGTTATCGCAATATAAATTAAGCTTCCGCGTTGTAGGCATGGACGCTAGATATAAGTTATTATTATTTACGTCTTTTGATATTTCTCGGGACCCTGGGGTCCCGGACCTTTGGAAGGCGTACGAGGGCCACCGACCGACGATTATCCCTGTTCGCACTATGCAAGTGCACCCAAGGACATCCCCCGGTTGGTGTAGGAATATTGCAGGATATGAAAACAAAGATATTGGATTATGGGTTTGGGTGGCTAAAGTGAATTGGTTATTTAGGACTATGGAAAGTCTATAGCCCCTGCCTGACCAATGTTTTAAATTAATTACTCAGATAAAATGGCAGGGGGTACTTACGCACTCAATAATGGGCCCCCGAAAACGATCGCTAGCACGTGTAGCGATAAGGGGGCATCACGTCCTGAGGTGCTTATGAGGAGTGGAGCCTATCCCACGGCTATTAGGACAATCCCGGAAGTACGGTCAAGATCCCTACCAGTATCTTACTGGAATACTTCCTTCCTCCGAGCACGTTTGCTCTTGCGAATCTGTACTCAAGCCGGCCAATAAAGGCAAGCCAGAGGTGAGGAACAAAACTTCTCCCGGAAGATAGGGTCCGTGGGGTCGCTACTGCCCAACAGCTCGCCACATGCTGCCCTGCGGGTTTCTGTATCTCTCTTGGTCTGGCTCCTCAGTCCTCACCCTATACCTATTCCGGCAAAGTAAACTCTTCCGGCACAGGGCTAGAGTTTGGAGCGCACAAGCCCTACCACGACTTATTATAAGCCTGTGTTTTCCCACTGCAGATCAAAGGCCTCCCTTCCCTCTTTCCACTTTTCCCGGTCTACTGCGATTGTGGGCCAATCCTTTAAGGAGTCCAGCTCATCCCGCCATCTCTTTCTGGGCCTTCAGCGCAGTCGTTTCCTGCTATTGGGGATCCACTGAGTGGTGGCTTTTGCATATTGCTGTTCCGACATGCGACAGATATGGCCAGCCTAGTTCCACTTTAGTCCAGCAGCTATGCGGCCAGCGTCCGCTATTTGTATTTTGGAACGAAGTATAGAGTTCTTAATGCGGTTCTTTTTTCACATCTACTATACTTCGTTCCATAGCCCGTTGGCAGACTCCAAGTGCGGACTTTTGACGCTTTGTAAGAGACCATGTTTGCGCTTCGTAGGTGAGGGTGGGAAGAATGCACATGTCCATGAGCTTTCGTTTTAGTGAAAGCGGGAGAGGTCCTTTCATGAGATGCTTCATCGACCAATAGTTCTTCCAGGCATTTTCTGTGCGGCGAGCCACTTCTTTGTTCTGTCTTTAATTATTTCAAATACCTACTTTTAAAATATTTTAAGTACCGTGCCTATGATCTACCATTAGTACATAATAATACATTTACTCATTAAGAACTATATTGCATTGTAGACGTTATTAATATTTAATAACCAATAACCGCCATTCACACAATGAGCCATTAGTGGTCATTTGCACTAAACAGAAAGGTACAGAAGTTAATCATATGTATGTACTTAACTTTTCATACCTACGCTCGGCGCGGGCGGTCGCGCTAGGGTTGTCAACTTTGGCTTATGCACAAAAAACTATCGTGGTAGTGGCACTCGTATCCAGTTACGACTACCCTATTTGTACCATTTATTTTGCCCTGTCCGTTTTAGAGCTAAACTTATCAAATGACACTAAAAACAACACAATATCTACACAAACAAAAAATCATGTTTTCGACTTAGGTTATATTTGGTGGCGTAAAACCTTACAAAAAAGTTACTTCATTTATACTGATTCAAAATAGGAAACTATTACATAAATCGAGCTTAGATAGCCACCTTCCAACATATTCTTGCCGTGATCACAAAAAATATCAACTCGTTATGATCGGCGGCGGCGGCGGCTACGCGGGCGGCCGGCTCGCCTAGCATTAGACAGTACCCCTAGCACTAACTAGATTAGATTAGTTTTTCTTTATTAGCATTAGATGAGCGTATTTTTTAGCTTATAGGTACTGCAATAAATACCTAATATAAATTGTAATATTACAAGGCCACAGTCATGTTCGCTTTTACCTTTTACGGCGCGGGGCCGGGGGCCGGGGCGCTTACCTATACTTACCTAACTATACTGTGTTACGTTAAAACGAACCATCGAAATACAAGCAAATACCTACTTACCTCTCTGAAACAACTGGTAGCTTAAAAAACGACAATTCAGCGTTTAATGTTGAATCCGGTCAAGCACCGCACGTCGCCTATTGGCGACGAAACAATAGAAAATCAATTGTGTCTCATTAGCGGAGCTCGACAGATTAAACAACCGTCCACTGAACAGTTATAAGAACTTTTTGTTGCTCCATTTTTGCACTTCACAGACGCGTGTCTCAAGCGGATCGCACTCGCGCTCTCACTGGTCCCAACCGGTCCGAGATATCGTGTCCGTGAGCGGTGTCTATGTGTGCGTTGCTCGAGCGCACTTTGTATGTAGATTAACTTCTGTACTCTCTGTATTTTGTGCTATTTGCTTGGCATGCATTGAAATATTTTAATCATTCATTCATTAATTGAATTATTATTCATGAAAAGTGAATTTATCGATATTATTATTGGGAAATACATGAATTCGTATCGCTATCATTGTAAAATAAACGCTAGGTAGCTGCTAGGATTGCTTAATACAATTACTACACATTTACGATGAACAGCACATGTTAGCATTTTACTTAGAGCAAGTTAACACATTTGTCCCCAGGTTTCAGTCTTGCTATTGCAAATAAACATATTCCCTTTGATAGAGGCCAAAGATCAGTATCCATACTAATATTATAAATGCGAAAGTGTCTGTTTCTCTCTGTCACGCTTAAACCGCTGAACCGATTTAGATGAAATTTAGTATGAGTCCCGGGAAAGGACATATGATACGTTTTATCCCGCTATTCCTACGAGATCGAGACTTATGCGGGTGTAACCGCGGGCGCAGCTAGTAAGTAATAACTTTGTACTTCATACTGACGCGACATCCTAATAGATAAGATTGATCTGATAGCAGTGGTAATTTGTAATCAAAGAGACGTACATAGATAGGTAGTAGGTAATTGAAATGTTGATGAGATCATTTGATGATGATTAACAGATTGTAGTATTTACAGCTCTCCATTTATAAGCCTACACTTCATCATCATTCTCCTGCCATAATCACAATTTATTTGGCAACACGCAACACGTCTTTTTCTTCTATACTTCTCTTTAGTCGTCATCTCGGTAGTCACCCCCGTTCTAACCATAATATTATCATCATTCACACAGTCCATCCATCGTTTCTTTGGTCTCCCCCTATTCTTATAGCCATCGACAATCATACTCAAACTTTCAACTTTCCTCACATTTACATGCCTACACGTACACATTATACCTAAAAAAAACTATAATCTCCCTAAAAATAAAATGATTTACTTTTCTAGAGTTCAATTTTACTCACGCGTTAACAAAATTCCTTATCCGTATCACGTAGACTTTAATACAATGAAATCAAGTTGTAATTTATAACTGACGCATGATAATACATACCTACCTAGGTATGCGATTTCGTAAATTTCCTAAGCGTTTTTACACTATGTATCTGTTTGAGATGTATTGGTATTGAGTTTGTAAATCATTATTTCAAACAGGCAGTCGTAGTTAGTTTTTGTTACACCACTAGAAGCCATAGCTCAACGCAACCTTGAACATGTGCGTCATCGTAACCAACGTTCTTCGCTGGTTTTTTTTAGATCCGCGTTATGTACTCCGTGATTTGTTTTCGTTAGTTTTCCAAAATAAACCAATTCTAGTCTTCATATTGTAGAATCGTAGAAGATAATAGAACAATATATCTAACATGTGCCTATAATAATCGTGAACATTTGGGCGTGTGCCCGCTGCGAGCGCGGGTTGACCTGCATGGTTATCTTTAGAGTTGGGGCATAGCAGAGGACACGTATCGTGAATGTCATTGCGAGGATTTCTGTTACATAGTTTACTGATAACGATATCGCGTCACGACACTATCGACATCGATAAATACAAGCTTATGTTCTGGGCTGAGAATGTGTGGTAACACATTCGAACAGTCGTCAGAACGAACTTACACTACCTAGTTATGTAAATCAGATTCGTGTAGAACAATACCACCTGACATTGTAAAGTCAAGTGTTATTCCCGATTATGTCATGAGACAGTACGAATAGTGCTATCTCGTACGAGTTTGACGTGTGGCGCGTGTGTTCGCTCAATGAGCGGCTCGTGATAACACAGTTACGCTAAAATTTGCGTATGAACTATGAAGTATTAATTATTATCATGCTAGTATCTCCACGTGACTGAGGAGGCACAGAAACGCGCGCTGCACAGCGTGTGACATCGGTTATCACGCCAACAAGCGCCACCGTGCGTGACACTGACATAGATTGACCAAGGCCATTGCCACATACTTTGTGCAAATCTCACATGACTACACTACATATTTCCATAACGGATCAATCATTACAGTTAAGAAGTTAAATCCAGTACTTGCTGAAAACTGTCATATTATTATATTGTCTCAGTGATAAGATATTAAGATAACAGTGTGTGCAACAGAATCAGCTACAATATATTTATCTTGACACTTACAACAAGAACAAATTATATAACCATAGACACAGTAGCAGGTGACAATTTTCCAGAAACAATTTGGTTTTAATGTAGACAAGAAGTTATTAAGAGTTGGCAGGGTAGGTCACAATCAAATCAGGAATATTATTTTATGTTTACTTATAGAATCTGTTTATTTCTTGTACCATGTTGTCTGAAGGTTTTATAAAAACTTAATTGATGAGGATAAGTTATTTTGGTACCAAATTAAATTAACCCAGGTAGTTGATTGGAAAAAACATTGTTTAGACATAATAAATATAATGATATCCTGGTAAGTGTATGACTGATACCTCTCGTCTTGTTGTGCTCTATTTGCAATAACACCTACGTAGCTGAGCTCTGGTCAAAAGTGATGTAATTTGGAATCATCAATACAACAAAGAAGAAGTGTATTATTAACAAATAATTGTCATTTGCATTAGTTCACAAGCAAGGGAATATCAAAGAAATAAAGGTATAATTTAATTATCAATAAATGAACTAATGAATCATGAACATTGAAGATGATAAAACCTCACTATTGTGCATACGGTACCAACATTGAATAGTTAGATTGAATAGAATGTAACTCATAATGTTATATCTACATTTAAATTTAGTTACTATAATATTTTAAATATAAGTAGGTATTTTATACATTTTGCACACATTATGCAGTCATTTGTCAAGGCAAGTGTCCTGCAAACCTTTGCTGTGCAAATTTAATTTAAAACAAATGAAAAATTATTCAACCTTATAATTTTAATCACCTCAACTGCAAATGAACACCCAGTGAATCCATTTAGATAAAAACAAAATACCACTCACTCAATGTCTGACTAATCATAAAATGTCAATTGAAATATAGCAAATAAGTTCTTTATGTAATGTAAGTGCCCGCTAAGAAAAGGAGTTTTTGGAAATTCCTCCCCTAAGAAGGGTTAATAAGTGGTCAAAGTTGGTAGGTATTGAAGTTTTTGTAAACATTGACGAGTTTTGTACTCTATCTCCGAAGTTCTTCATCAGATCCTCACAAAATTATTATGAGACTAGACTGGATAATGTACACATTTTCAAATAAAAAAAAGAATCACTCAATTCGGTGTAGAAATGAAGGAGATATGAGGTAACATATGCAGAATAGAATATGAGGCTCCTGCTAATTTTGTAGTCAATTTAAGTAGTAAAATAGAACAGTGAGTCGTCTTAGGGGCGGATTTGTAAAATGTTAAACAATATAATAATAAATCTATATAATACTAATATGAAAAATGCAAAATTCTGTCTGCCTGAGTACCTTTTCACGCCTTAACAGCTTGAACGAATTTGGATGGGTACACGCATAGACCATGACCTGGGCTAGGTTATACGATACATTTTGACCCGGTAGTACGATCCCGTGGGATAATTTCCTACCTCCACGCGGGCGAAGACGCGGACAAGAGATAATATTGTTTTATTCATATTAATTTAATGCGTTCTATAATATATAAAAGATGTTAAAACAGGATTTGAGCTACTAGCTATGTAAAAAAATTATGGACCCTGTTAGGTCACAGCAACAGGATAATAAAAAAAAATAAAACATGACCGGAATTTCCCGCTGCAAATCTGCATGCCCTTTGCTACTGACAGTATACCGGTCGTGTCGTAAATGACGAATAATAATATTTATTAACTGAGGCAATTTGTAGGTACTTTATGATATCGGAATATACGACTACCGGGATGCAACATACCTGCAGTTATTCCCAAAATAGTTTTCATTCACATTACATAACTTCGAACCCAAAATGTGGGCAAGAAGGTTATAAAAAGTATACAAAATATATATCATGCAACATTATTAGATAACTCTTTGAATTATATAGAAGATTATATCAGTATATTTACCTGCACTTCTGGCAATAGAGATGAATATCTGAATAGAGCCATTTTCGAACCCTCCGAGCGCTTGCTACCAGATACAACTACACCTTGCCCGCGATCGATCGCATTCGCAAGTGATGGAAATTGGAATATTCGGAATGTTGGCTGAAGCCTGACTTGGCTACTTGGCAATATTGCCAACTTACTAAAATGAGGGGGATCGTGCCACAGACTAAAAAATACCGCTCTTTTTAAGTTATAGAAAAAAAATAGAAGATACAGAATTCGGAAAAAGCCTAGTCTCGAACCAACTCGCCGTAAATATTATTATTTACAGTATAAAGGGGCCAAGCCTCGTGAGTGTGGACGTGAGCGAGGCCTGCCTCGCTCAACCCGTCGATTGTCGGTCTACTTCGAAGAAACCGCGGCTATGAGTAGTAGGGACGGAACGAGCGGCTGGTCAATGCGCTAGCCAGTGACCTTCGCCACACCAAGTTGTGTTTGTATACGCACCAAAATGGAGAGGACGGACAATCAAACTCTTTTATTAAGTAACTTATTTGTATCAGGAGCGCCCGGTATTATGGGACTGTTGGAGTTGTTTTTATATATAATAAAAACAAAAGGAATTTTTTATTGGTTTGTTAGTCTGTAAGCCTTCTTTAAAATAAAATAAATAAATAAATGCTTATGGGCCTATTAGTATAAATGCTGCTAAAACTAAAAGCACTTCCTCGTAAATCTCGAAAGCAACTGCACAAGGTGAGCTGCGAGGCTCTTATAATGACGACGCGTTGCAATAAAACTTTTTAACAAAAAAATTAAACCTCCGAAAAAACTGAAAAGCAAAAAATAATAAGCCTTTTTTATTTAACCTTAATAAATAAGTTCTTAAACTAATGTAAGTATACCTAAGTAACTTTGAGTCGGCGCCAAACAACCAAATTAATATCGTAGCCGTGCGGAGAACGCATTTTTTGTTTGGAATGTTATGTTTATCGCTGGAGATTTCACGTTGCATTGTTAATTTGATTTGGTTATTTTCTTTAGTTAAGGTAATTTAGTGATCTTTGTTCATTGATTGTTTGGCGCCGACTCAAAATTACTTAGGTATACTTACATTAGTTTAAGAACTTATTTATTAAGGTTAAATAAAAAAGGCTTATTATTTTTTGCTTTTCAGTTTTTTCGGAGGTTTAATTTTTTTGTTAAAAAGTTTTTATTTTAAAATTTTTTGCGGCTATAATTTAGTAATTACTACATGCTTAATTTTTAATTACTTTTAAAATAGCTACCTACCTTACTTTAGCTAATAATTGTTATATAATCCTACTTTAACTATTATTTGTGTATAATAAAATACTTAAAAAAAACTGACTTTATATACCAACATGGGTAGGCTTTTTTATTATTTTTTAATTGTAATACACAGCTCAGCATTAAAATCTGTGAATGAACAATAAATCACCCCTATTTTCCCACCCTTAGGGTAGGATTTTTTTTCCCAAATTTATATGGGACCAACTTCGAGGTATGTCCTATTCAGTAAAAAAAGAACTATCAAAATCGGACTAATTTGTAAAAAGTTATGCGTGGTCATACATTACAATCAGTGAGTCAAAAATCAATCATCCCTTTTTTTCTCCCCTTAGGGTTGGAATTTTTTTTTCAAATTTATATGGGACCAACTTCGAGGTATGTCCTTTCCAATAAAAAAAGAATGATCAATATCGAACTGCTCTGTAAAAAGTTATGCGTGATCATAAATAAAAAAAAAATAAAAAATATACGCGTCGAATTGATGGGTAGTTCTTCGAAATTTGATTCTTCGACTGATCCATATGGCCAAAATTTAATTTCACTTTCAGCTCTGTAACACATGTTCATATGAAAATAGACATACCAAATAACATATGTTTGTATGAGGGACTCGTTTTTATAAAGTAGTTTCCAAGATATCGACGTTCGAATATTTTGTGCCCAGATGAATCAGAAACAGAAATAAAAAGTAATAAATACACCGTTAGTTTTGATTGATAATTCTAAACAATAATAATTCATTCTTAACTAAGACTAAGACATATCAAAAGTGTCATATTTAGAACAGTTTTACACTCCTGTCACTTTTTAATTATTCAAAAGGTTATGGCTAAATAAATAATAATAAATAAGACTAGAACTACTGACTTGTACGCGGTCAAACATTGGACATTATAATGCAACAAAAGCACTCCTTTCGTGCTGGAGAGGGGAAATCTAATTTAATTCATTAGTCATATGGGGGTTTCGACCATACGAATCAGGCACAGTTGAATCAGAATTTTGCCTACAATCATGCATAACTCATGATACATACAGACTTCATTATTGTCATTTTTCTACACGATTCCATAACCTAAAAGCATCACACGAAACACAGGTTGAAGTGTTAAAACAATACAATAAATTTTATAAAGTACGCATTGTAATCATAATGCCACCTGAACCAAACACAGGTGAATCAGATATTTTCCTTCGTAACACCGAGATCTAAGCCAACCAGCCGCAGGTCCACCTTCTAGCTCGTCCGTTGCACGACTGGCTTCCCCCCGCGCGGGATCCAGACTCTCATATTATTACCCAACCAAGTACGGTCAAGTGAAGCTTACGCCACATTAATCAGTATTGTACGCCGGACACTCCTTATTTACTTATTTATAAACAAACTAACGTAGTTATAACCAATACACATTTTTTTTGTAAGAGGACAACTCATTTCCTTTCGATATAATTATAATTTATATTGATGTATCAAAGGGAAAATGCGACATCGACCATTTTGTTCCGGAAAATGGCAAACGGACGCGTTATATGAATCAGAAGAACAAACTTCAAATATTTTTATTTTGTACCTAGACAGCAATTATTTAAAAAATATCATTTGTCCTAGTAAGGCATAAAGCTAAACTGTACAAAAAAAAAATTACATGCCATTTTGTTAGTTGGTTACAGAAATATACCCACAGACATCGAAAATGTTGTCCCTGAAGAACTACCCTGATAACCTCCTCCGTTTTTTCGTCGGTTAAAAACAGAAAAGCCTCACAAGGCCGGGCCTCGAGGCCCCAAAAGGACTCGTGGCCCTAGTGGGGACGCGCCTTTACAGCAACAGCAGATTCACTCAGTGGTTGGTGTGTGGTTTTTTGTCGTAAGCATCTCGCTTCTGCTGTTTCGATAATTCACCATAGTACGCTAGTAACTTTCGCACGTCACTATTGTTATAAATAATTTTGAACGATGACATTATGTAAACAATAAAAAAGTGCGTTTATGACAATGGGTACCATGATTTAGTAAGAGTATTGGCACTTTTTTCAATATTTTTAAGTCTTACGAAAATTTTTGTTACTTTAGAACCTTACTGGTATGTTCTTAAAAAAACACTCAAATTGTCATAACTTTTAAGGAGATCAAGTTAGGGCTCTGCACAGAGATAATTTTTACTGCAAATAACCTCAACTATCGCCCTGTTTCGTTTGATCCGCGATTTTTTACCCAACCTGTATAGGAAATCGGCGGCGCGCGTCGCGGCGGCGCCTCCAGTTCTATGTCTGGTATCGGTTTTATAGTTTATAAATGTCAGCAACTCGGCAGTAATGCTAGTCATTGATCATTCATTGAGTAAAGGTTACATGCTGTGTGCATTGATTGAGTTATCTCCATGGACTTATTTAAATTACCTACAACGGTAATATAATAAGTCCATGGTTATCTCATTGTCTGCAGTTCAGCATGTATAAATGTACAGACGCCAGTACATCAAGCTACCCGAAACTGTCAAATTTTCTCAATCAACTGTGAACCTTATACTTTAGCGATAAAGTTGAAAATTTATTAAAGAAATTTGACAGATTATAGTAGCTTGATGTGCTCGCGTCTGTACTCTGTGGTTCGACACATGTAGACTTGGCTAAAAGGTCCCAGCAACCAGGCCATTAAAATAATAATAAAAAAAAGTAATTCCATTATTCCCGTAGACAGAGAAACTACTACGATTATTCCATACTGACCACAGAGCATGTAAGAGCAAGGTTACACGCTCAGTTTGGCGTCATTCTGGTCCATCAGTCTGGTCAGAATGATCGGAGAATGATCGTGTAACCCACGGATTGACAGCCTGATGGTCCAGAATGATGAAAATTAAATATTTTAAATAATTTTGTCAGTCCGTTTTGAATGATGAAAGACTGATGGGAGAATGATCGTGTAACCCGCTCGTATCATTCTGGCGTCAGTCACCGTCAGCGACGCAATGCAGAAGGACGAGTCAAGCGACATAACTACAAGCGCGAAGCAAGCTCCCCCCCCAACACCTCCGCCCCTTCCCCCGCCGCCACCAAATGAGATCGAAAAAGATTTTATAATAACTTTGGAGTCCTTATTAGCTATTCCCAAACACTCTATACGCTTCTGTTTCGTATCGAACATTAATCATTGTTATCGTAGGAGTCTTCTAAACGTTATTCACAAGTCCAAAACCCGAAAGTTTTGTCAGTTTAAATCAAATAGACGCCCGCTATTCTTTCAACAGCTATCTGCTGTTGAGGACAAGTCAAATCAGGTTATCTAAATGTCAGGTTTTCGATACGATAGCCTGTCGTATTGTTGTGAATTAGGGCTCTTGCCTGTTTTGTGGGACGTAATTTTCATCAGTCTGCTGTCAGTCTAGATTGACCGTGTAACCGTGAAAATCCTCCATCATTCTGCCGTCGGTCAAGTCAATTCAGACTGATGGACCAGAATGACGCCAAACTGAGCAAGTAACCTTGCTCTAATGATACTGACTACATGAAGACGAGGCGGTATGGTCGAAAGACTATAGCCTGCCCATTATGCGAATTAAAAAAAAAAGTATTGATACTGACTTTCAGGCTATCAAAAAGTACTCTCTGATACTGAATTACTGACTGAAGCTGAAAACAAATTATCGGACGCGGCTGACAGCCGCGACTTATAGGTATCTAGACAATGAATGTAGTGCTGAGCTGTGCAAACTATCGGATGTAAGTCGTGGACGGCCTTGGGCTGACCTTGAGCGTTCGGACGTCCGACAGAAATCTGGCGCGCTGGATGTTTTTGTCAGCCAAAAACGTCCGCGGACGGTATGTACGGAGTGCGGGACGCGTCCGGCGTCCGTGCGCCAGAAGGACGCGGACTACGCGAGAGCTTGCACATAATATGTATCTACTTAAAAATGGACGAACGAATTATCGAGTGTGTTCGCAACAGGGAATTACTGTATAATCATAAATTAAAGGAATACAAACATGAAAAAATAAATTCGCCGCTAATTCGAGAAAATTGGCCTCACTTTCTCTACTCGACATGTTTTTTCGTCGTTCTTTGTGGAATGGGCGTTGGATTTTGGAACGCGTCCGCAAGTCACGTCTCAAAAGACTGTGCACACGTATCTGTCCACAGAGTACTTTTTTTTTGATAGACTGTATCTGGGTGCATTCCGAGTTAGGACTGTAATCGATATTTTCGATTTGAGCGTGCCGAATTAGGTTGATCTGAAATCGATAATATCGATTACAGTCGTAACTCGGAACGCGGCATCTGCAACTGTCAGCCGCGCCCGTCAGCCGGAGCCGCGTCAGCCCGCGTCCGATAATTTGTTTTCAGCTTTTAACTGATCTATATCAATCAAAAAGTACTCTGTGATTGTAATTTTATTTAAACTCCCTGTGCTGCCGCCCCCGCGATCTCTGCTTTTCCGATACAGTACATACAATATTGCCGGTCGCAGTCGGTGTCAGTCAGTGTCACTCAGTGTGTCACAGATGTTGTGAACTTGTGAACTCAGTCTTTCACAGAACTCTGCAGTCTTTGGAACTCACTGATTACAAGCAGGCTGATTACGGCCGTTGACTCATATTTTGTGGTGCAAATGTAAAACAACAGTCTAAGGCTACACATCGACCAAATTACATTGCATTGAGAAAATGCGGTTCCTTATATTAGCATGTTTGTTATTTTTATGTTATGCGGCCTATGGTGCTAAACATTTTCGGCTCGGTAGAGGCAGAGGCGGCAATTTAGGAGCTCCAGGAGGATATAACGGTGAACAGCTACCTCCAGCACAATGGTTCAAACAAAAATTAGATCACTCAAGTCCATCTGATTTAAGATCTTGGAAACAGGTACTTAACTGCCTTACTAAAATAATCATTATTGAGTATGTACAAAAGAGTATTTTTTTATGATTGATTAAATCATTATGCCTAGTTAGAACCATGTAGCTTATCTGTACCATCCAGGGGTCACATAAACATCACACAATGGTTAATGAAAACCTAAAAATGCCTACAGCACTTTTTATTGAAATTGTGTTAGAATAAGACTTAAATTTTAGCTTTTATGCAAAATGATGATACACAAGGCTTGGATGCATGCTTAATTTTCAAGGAGGGCATAACCAATAATAATAGAATTCTCATTTGACCCGAGTCCAGTATTTTAGGTGTTGTCATCATGATTATTTTGTTTTAGCGCTATTTCGTAAATGACAGTTTCTATGACTTCAACAAACAAGGGCCTGTGTTTTTGATGATTGGTGGTGAAGGACCCGCTGATGCACGGTGGATGGTCAAAGGGGCTTGGATTGATTATGCAAAGAAGTTCAACGCTCTTTGCATCAATCTAGAACATCGCTACTATGGGGAGAGTCATCCGACAGAGTAAGATTTTGCAACATTACCTACAGCTTGTGAAAGTAGCATACTATTATTCTTAATCTTTTTACTCTTAATAAGTCCGACAGTGCTGGTTGTAAACCAAATATGGGAAGTATTTCTTGAATAAGTTAAGTGAACTTCCTAAATACAAATAGTAACTTGTAAGTCCCAATTTGATTTAGTCCCTTTTTACAGAGTTACGTTATGATAAAATAAAGAGAAGTGGCAGAAAAATAATTTGATTACCTTTAACATACCTTTACCATTATTAATTTGTTACTTATTATTTTTGCATCATCAACATATTGACATAAAATTTGTATCCTTCTCATGCTATTTAGATTTTAGACGGTATCATTAAAAGTAGAAAATTCTGTATAGTTAATTGGTGTTTTACATTTACAGAGACATCAGTGTCAAGAACTTACAGTACTTGTCATCGTACCAAGCTCTGGCGGATTTGGCAAACTTTATTAATGCAATGAATGATAAATATAAACTACAGAGACATGTTCGCTGGATAGCTTTCGGTGGATCATACCCTGGCTCTTTAGCAGCCTGGCTAAGACTAAAGTATCCGCATCTTGTACATGCTGCAGTGTCTTCCAGTGGACCATTGTTAGCCAAAGTTAATTTTATGGGTGAGTTTTCTTTGTATCAGAAGTTGAAATTATGTGCTGTTTTATAAATTTAAACAATTTCTTTTCCTTCAAAAAAAATTAATACTCTTTTTCACACTATATCTCTATGTATTGCTAATTAAGGAGTACAATTTCAGAATATTATGAGGTTGTTGTTGATGCATTGCGTGAAAAAACTCATGGAGAAGAGTGTGTGACTGAACTTAAAACAGCACATAACCAGATAACAACAATGATGCGGAGCCAACCAAACATTGTTGAGAAGGAATTCAGGTAACAGCTGTTTACACAGGTTTTAAAGAATGTTTCATACTAAAATTAAATATATTTTTACTTTGTAACTTTTACAGAGTGTGTAAGCGTTTTGAAGGTGCATCTGAAAATGATATAAAGAATTTCTACAACTCCATTGCTGATGACTTTGCTGACTTGGTCCAATATAATGAGGATAATAGGATAAGCGCAGATATTAAATACAAGAATCTTACTATCAATACGGTGAGGATCAATTCCACATTGTTTTCTTTGAAATCTCCAGTTTGATATAGTGGATCTTAATGTTTCGATTTCGAGCTTCAGTGTGTTGGCCCTGGGACATTCTGGCTTATAGTAGTTGCAATTTCACAAAGTTCAGTCACAATTAAATACAAGAATATATTTTAATCCATGCTAATATTATAAATGAGTGATAAATCTGTCTGTTACCTTTGCACATGTATTTGGATGTAACACAATAGACCTGGATTTTTACAGATAGACCATACCATGAACTGGGTTAGGACATAGGATACTTTTTATCTCTGTAGTACGCTCCCGTGGGATAATTTCTGACCTCCAAAAGCTACTAATTTATAAACACTGTTTCTAGGTGTGTAATATGTTGACATCTCCTGGATCTGAACCTGCATACAAGAAGCTTGCAGCTTTCAACTCTATCATTCTAGACAAAAGCAATCAAACATGTCTGGACTACAGCTACGACAACATGATACAAGAATTGAGGAATATGTCTTGGGGCTCAGAAGGAGGTATGCACCATTTTGAAAATATTTAAACCGTACTGCGAATATCTGTTCTCTGGTGTCCATGATTATGCTGCATGTGTAGATGTTAGTATAAGTAACTCCTCGGTAACCTGAGGGTGTTGTTATAGCGGGGGCATTCATGCAACTTTCTTTCAATGAACAATAACATGATTTCTATTCCTAAATTCATCATGTTTTTGGGACCACAGTGTCAAATCATTATTTTTATTACGTAGGAACAATAATAATTATTATTTATTTTCTCACCACAATATATCGCATGTTTAATGGAATACTGACTTAACTCAAAAAATAAGATTTTTGTGACATCGCAAAAGAAGATCTTGCTATGAGGATGTTCCTACTTGTTGACGCATAAAATTAAAACAGATTTGATTTAACTATTTATTAATCATGAATGCTTGTATTTTGAACGTCTATGATTAACTATTGATGAGATCTGAGTAAAAAAATTCTGCAACTCAATTCTGACCTATTTACTAATGAGTCAATGCTCCATTAAGCATGCGATATGTAAGATACATTAGAGAGGTATCAATACAAAATACGTAACAGCAATAATTATATTGTGGGAGACTGGTGCCTAAACTAGACGTTTTTAAGGTGACCGGGTCTCCAACCCTTGGGTAGTGCTTAAATGTTAATGTACTTTGAATAATCAGTGCAGTAAGAATTTAGAAAAATCATTAAAATAAGAAATATACAAAACTTATAGACAATATTGCAGCATACAATGCTGTTCACAATCATTATGTGGTAGGTTGCCAGCTTTACCAGTGAAGACATTAATTATTAGTTCAGTTCACATATTATGGTTTGGTTACTTAATTTACGATTTTTACTACACAATTAGTGGTGTACACATAGGTACATCTACATAACGCCATAACATATTATGTAGACTTTATAACTACAAGTAGCCAATTTCTGAGCCGAGACCATTTAGAATGCTATCGAAACTCTAATAAGAAGATAGACTTAATGCCATAATATGTTTTCTGTTTATTCCAGCTCGTCAATGGATGTATCAAACCTGCACTGAGTTTGGATTCTATCAGACTTCTTCAGGGGAAGTTGAAGTGTTCGGCAATCATTTCACACTTGATTTCTTTATTCAACAATGTGAAGATGTTTTCGGTAAAAAGTATGTATTTTGCATTACTATCCTTAAACTAGAATATTCAAGAGGTTTGTGCCTCGATGATTGTTAATCTAACACGCATATAAATGGATAAATGAATGAATTGTCATGAGAAATACATCCTTTAGTATCCTAGAGGAAGTATTTCATGCATGTGAGTTAAGTGTAACAGCAACTAAGACACTATAATGTGTTCTAGACTATTTAATTATTTATTTAATACTTCAAGCACATAAATTGTAAAGTTGTAAAGTTTTCTATATTTATGTCTGTAATTTATATGGTGTACATAATAAAGAGTATTCTATTCTATTCTATAAATAAATCAATCAATTATCTGTTAAATCGAATTGTATTCCAGGTACAATGCTGAATTTGTAGACGCATCTGCAGATTGGACCAATAGCAACTACGGAGCTCTGGATATTGCAGTGTCTCGAGTGGTGTTCGTTCACGGCTCCATAGATCCTTGGCATGCTTTAGGAATCACTAAAACTCAAGACAATGATGCACCTGCTATTTATATTAAAGGTTAGTTGTATTGATATTATTATTCATTCATTTATCAAAGAATGGCATGATGTTATGTTATCAAAGAATTCTATCAATAATAAATGAGTCATTATTATTCAATAACGAGCAAGTGTGTTGAAAAATAACATGCATTCATTTGCTTCGCATTTACTGACGAAGGGGTCTGTAAGTCTGTAACCTATGTGTCATACATCGTTTATATTTGCGATGCGGACGAATTTTGTGATGCCCAATGAGCTCCTTTCTTTTTGTTTTTTTTTTCCTTTCTTTTTAATATACACTTGTGTATAATATCTAACCCCCTTATTCATAATCCTATTTTATCTCTATTTTAGCTAAAATAGGTTTATAGAACGTTTGTCTTTATCTGTCACGTTGACATTTCTGTGTGTAAGAAAGAGACAAACCCCATTTTAACTAAAATAGGTTTGATAAGTTTTATGAATAAGGGGGTAAGTATATATATCTTAGTGTTAAATTGTAAAATAGATTGTGTGTTAGAAATAAATTAACATCAAGAACAATCGGGATTTAGAAATGTGAGATGATTTAAAGTAAGTTCTTTCTTAAGCCTTTCTCAAACATCTTTTTTTAAAAGGCATTGAAAAAAATATATTTTTCGTTGAACACCTGTACCTAGGCATCATGAAAATGATTGAATAAACTGGTAGCTTTCACGATAGAAGGAATATGAATTACGGCTGAAACTGAATTTTCCAAGCGATTGACTACTCACTGCTTCCAAGCCAGGAAATCCCATTTGTTCATTGTAGCACAAACAATTGGATACAATCAATTTTATTCAGAGCATATATTATTTTATACACGAAAGCCCTAGCCCTACATTTTGACGAGTTATGCGAGTATAAATGTAGGGAACAGCTGGTTTTTTTTTTCACGATTTCAGGTTTATTCCTATAGTAAAAGTTGTTTATAATGATGAGTATGATGACCCCTTAAGAGAATAACGGTAATTAAAATTTCACCCTGTATATTATTAGCCTGTGATGTCCCACTGCAGGGCAAAGGCCTCCCTACTCTCTTTCCACTTCTCTCTATTCAATGCTGCTAAGGACTATTGGAAATATAATATTTTGAATTCTATTAAAAATATAATATTTACAACTAGCAGCGCCTCGCTGTTTCACCCACATAAGTTTCGATCCCGTGGGAATATCAGGATAAAAACTCCTATGTCCTTTCCCGGGACTCTTATCTCTATACCAAATTTCCTCTAAATCGGTTCAGCGGTTTAAGTGTGAAGAGGTAACAGACAGACACACTTTCGCATTTATAATATTACTAGCCGTAGCCGTTTGGGCGTGAAGAAGTAACAAACATATAAACACACACGCACACTCACAAACTTTCGCCTTTATAATATTAGTGTGAAGTGTGATGACTCATGTATTATTGATAGAATGGCTCACAGCATTGTGTTTGCCTTTAGTCCTGCCAGCCTTTGTTAAATTATGTTTTACTCTCTTACTTGTCATTGTTTGAAGCAGTTGTTTTTCCTTTAAATTATGAATAATACTGTTGATGTTGTCAGATTTCTAGTCTAGACTTTTCTAGTCCTGTGCAATTAAACCAAAAAGTACTCAACACGTGGAAGTTTCATCATCATTCTCCTGCCCTTATCCAAATTTATTTGGGGTCGGCGCAACATGTCTTTTTCTTCCATACTTCTATATTGGTCGTCACGTCGGTAGTCACCCCTTCTATGTTATGGGTTTGGTTTCCGCACTTAGTCCTTGCAAGTGGACCATTGTGCGTGGACTACTCCCTTTCTAAACATATCATCATTCACAGTCCGTCCATCGTTTCTTTGGTCTTCCCCTACTTTTATACTCATTAGTGAAGCGAAGTTATAGTGGTCGGATTTTTATGGGACTTTTTTATTCAGTTGATGCAGACAACATATTTCTTTGGGTTTTCCTTATTCTTTTCTAAGAGACTTGTAATTTGACAAATTCATTATAGTGTGACCTGTGTGCAACCATTCACCACGTATTAGGTCCGTCTGCTTGTCAAAATAAACATAATAAAAAAAAAAACATAATAATCGGAATACTTGAATATGATGTATTCAAGTATTCCGATTATTATGTTTATTATTTCAATTTATATTTATAACTAGCTGCTCGGCGCGACTTCGTTCGCGTGGTCTCCTACCCCTTACCCTACCCTTACCCTTCTCCCTACCTTAACCCTACACTACTCCTACCCTACCCGTACCCTACACGAAAAATAGTTTTAAATAAAATAAAATAGTTTACGTCCTATTCTCAGACTTACTGAATATAAGTACACACATTACCCGAATACCTAAAACATTTGCACTTCTGGTCTTTACAAATAACACCTCATATTATAACCCTATCGTTAGAATGTGTCGACTTTACAATGAAATTTCAAAAGACAATAACAGTATTGATATCTTCGATTCTCGTGCCGCTGCTTTCAAAAGACATATATTATGTAGTCTTTCTTTTTAATTTTGTAACGCTTTAAATACTGTTCTCTTTAAATAATGTAACTTTGTGTCAATTATGTGCTTAACCTGTCGTGTTTGGTCTCCGACACATTCCCTGTGTAAGTAGAAGTGTGTCGGAGGGCAGACGCTCACACCTTGTAGCCGTAAATTTTGCCTATTAAGTATTATTTTCATTTTTTACTGTAGTTGTTATCATTATTTTGTTGTTGCTTGTCATGTTGTGCGACTACGCTTTGGGTGATAGTCAGGTCGAAACCTATAATTTTGAAAATAGTGATATACCCTGATGTGATTATTGCCTGTTGTAGTTGCCTTGTGAATAAATAAATAAACATTGCACACAAATTTCATAAGAATCGGTCAAGCCGTTTCGGAAGAGTTTTATTACAAACACTGACACGAGAATGCTATATATTATATATATAAAATGTTAATATTAATGGGAGGGAGGCCTTTGCCCAGGAGTGGAACAGCGCAGGCTAATTAAAAAAAAAAAAATGTATTATGCACATTAACAGTCCGGAATAAAATCTCTAAAATGATGGTGAAACACTCACCAAAATCCCCTGAGGAGTTTAGAAGAACAATGCGGTCACACATAGACTTGAAAAGTGACTTTAACCTCCCGTCTGTCGGAACGTAGATCTACGCGAGACACAATGGCTTTTTAATTGTGTCTGTAATTACGACATTCAATGGGTTAATTTATAAATGAATAGATGAGCTAATGAATTGAGAGCTGCAACTGCATTATAGGTAGCATATTGCTAAATAATACCCTACGTTTTAATTTATTTATTTATTTAAACTTTTCACACATTAAAAGGTACAAATAGGCATTCTCTACCAGTCAAGCAAGGGTGGTGAAGAGATTAGATGGCAGGTGCTTTGGTTGAGAGGAATAATGATAAAAAAACATAGCTTAAGAAGACAAACAATAACAAAAATACATAGATAGGTTATTAACTAACTAATATATAATTTGTTTGTTACAGGTACTGCACATTGCGCAAACATGTATCCACAGAGTGAGAATGATTCCAGTGACTTGATTGAAGCACGACTAGAGATTGAGCAGTATCTTGCTGGCTGGTTAGGACACCCTTAACATGCGTTTTTTGTTCCTAAGCTGAACAGAATCTCCATGCATCTTTCAACAAAAGATATGCAATCATTAAAAACACATTTATTGTTTAAAATATTCACTGAAATTGTACTGTCGCTCAGTCTAATGAGCCAAAACTAGATGACGTTATTCTAACATTCTCGTAGCAACTTTATTTTATTATGAAACTAGCTGACCCGCGAACTTCGTACCGCCCCGCGCGCCAGCCGCTCTGCCCCCGCTTTTTAAATCTCTGATATCTTCTAAGTTATTAATTTTAATGATATGCTGTAAAGGGCAATTTTGATCTACACGAAATGCGCAACGGATCTAATGTATTTAATTGGATAAGGAATAATACTGTATTGTTTAAAAAAATTGTTGGTAAATAACCCATAATTTTTTTGTAATATGAAAAAGATAAAAATGGTTACTGTGGTTTATCCTTAGGAGATAAGCATATACCATCGGGGACTTTTTTTATCGATCTTTTTAAGATATACAGGGTGTTACGGAAAGGGTATATCAATACAAACGGGTTGAAGAGTGTATCTGGTCTAGAACCTCTGTACAAAATTTCAGCTCAAAAGCATTAACTTTGAAAATGCTTAATTTTTTTATTTCGACATCACGGCGCTGCACTGGCGCGCGGCGGCGTGATGTGCGTGTACTAGGCGCACAGGCACACTACAGATAATGGATAATGACCCTCGTAGTGCGGTGACACGTTTGTTATGATTTCAATTTAATAAACTATGGAAATAAAAAAATATTAAGCATTTTCAAAGTTACTGCTTTTGAGCTGAAATTTTGTACAGAGATTCTAGACCAGATACACTCTTCAACCCGTTTGTATTGATATACCCTTTCTGTAACACCCTGTATAATTCCGCAGTACATTAATTTGATCTATCTCGTAAGGTTTAGCCAGCGTTTGCAATGTAAGCGCACAAAAATATGTTTGTTACGACATTACATTACAAATCTTTGAATTTCTTGGCTTTTCTCTACTATGTATTATACATATAAACCTTCCTCTTGAATCACTCTGTCTACTGCTGAAAACAGCATTAAAATCCGTTGCGTAGTTTAAAAGACCTACGCTTACAGGGAGCAGGAGCGACTTTGTTTTATACTATGTAAAGATAATTTTTAGTTAGGTTTTTATGTCCAACTGATAGCCAAGTTAGAGGCTAACGGCGTGGGGCAATATTAACCCATTCCCTTTCCCATGAACCACATAATGGTTCAGGTTGATTATTTAACTATTGTGTGTACTTTGTGGACTCAATATTATAACGTAGTTAACGAGAGGATAAGACAAAATCTGCGGTGCATTTATACATATTTTGGGCCCTTAGTGATAGATTTTACCTAAGATTCTTAGTAATTGGATTGTCCACTATGTATAAATAAGAATTAAGTAAAGTAATTCATATCAAAGACACGGTATAATATTTAACCAAGTTATCTTTAGATATTGGGTTATTAGTTTAAACTTAATAGATGTCTTTAAACACGTAAATAATATAACGTAGCTCATATCATGGTAAAATATTAATCTACTCTAGTGTGCTGGTGGAATATTTGTGCAGTAGAATCTCAAGTTGTCATTAAACAGTATAATCAATAGGTAAGCAGTAAAAGTTGGTGTTCCGTATAATATAGGTAAGGTAATACGGGCTGGTGTCCGCAACTCCACGTCAATGCGCGTATTTTGCGTACGGTTCCGTATTATATAATATATGTTCACTCTAATAGTCTTTATTCATGTTTAGAAGTAGTCGTACACCTGTTTGTATTTTACCACGACTGGTGATATTAGTATGTAAGTCACTCAAGTGAATTGCATGTTTAAAAAATGTACTTTAATCATTCAATAAAACAATCGAGATTAAAATACTTATAGCATTTATTAAGGAACAATGATTGTTATCTGACTTATATCTATGTTTACAACCAACTTACAATTACAACTAAAAAAAGTTCAGCGGAATATTTATTCGATATGCTGCTACTCCTTGGTCCAATGGAACATCATACTGTTGCATTATGTACAAATAAAATAATAAATTTCATTTCTAATATCATTAAGTTATCACAAAGGGAGATGCAATGCATGTAACATTTTTATCATCGGATGCATTAAACAACCCTTTAAAAAAAAAATAGATTCTTGCAGCTCATGTTTTAAATATATTTTTTATCTTCATTATTGTTATGTCAGTCTAAACGTTACTAGCATATAATTATCTCTTTGAGCAATTATTTGAGTAGACTATTATTATGAAGTTCCTTCCAACAGTGGTTTATAATACCAACTTATTCATACCAATTTAACATAAATAATAAATGTTTTCAACATTACTAGTTGTTTTATTTTAGTGTTATGATGATGAAGTTGATATTCTTCTTTCTTCTTCTTTTTCATATAGCGGTTCTAATGGTCTGCCCCTCAACATAATTTCCATAGTACTGAAAACAGACATTTTACACAAAATGTTAATGTATTTATTAAAGAAGTCGGCGAAGGAGTTATTAAGGTGCTCTTCTGAAGGCAACCGCAAAAAGCAAGCGGCAACGTCGCCTAAAAACAATGACAGACCGCAGCGATACGACATGCTGCGGCGGTTTTAATTCGGAACGCGGCGTCACAACTTCGAAAGCAGCAAAGAGTACCTTTCATATACGGAAAGAAGGCAGCGGCATGTCTCTTCAGTATCGTAATACTCATTTGTCTAACAATAAATATCTCTTGTCGCTCTGTTCGTGACAGCGTGGGAATACAATCTCGATCTCGCGAGATCTCGAATCTTGCGAGTTCCTCGAGCAATGATTTTTCTACGCTAGTAATATACAAGTCAATGTCCTCGAGCCTCTTTTCAAGATACTATCTTGTGGGACCGCAGCATCAGGCGGCAACATTGCCATCTACAGATGTGCCAATGCGGTCTTTCATTGCGATTGGGAGACGTTGCCAGTGTGGTCGCCTTCGGCAGAGTACCTTTATCAACTGACTATTCCAATTTTTATGCTCATTTGTATGACTTGGTACCTACTACCGTCACCCAGGTAAACCATAGTCTACCTTGGTACACCCCGGATAAACATACAAAATACTTAGGTATCCGAGTACATATAGATTCCGAAGGATGCGAATAAAACCGTAGGCTACCGCTACTGCCAAATTATCAAAAAATATACTTACAATATTAACGTGAACACGACGACTTGCGTAGATATTGTGAGGTAGAATATAGAATTGACGAATTCTGTGTCAAGCGTGGCTTTGTACAGTTGTGAATATATGATCGACGCGAACATGGCCACGGCGTTCTCCATCACCGAGAGGAAGGCGTACGCCACACCTGTGGGAAACAATACCTTTATTAACATCTCATTAAGGATTTTATCGTAATTAATACTCGTGATCATAATAACTAGCGTGATTGTGATGCGCGTAATTAATTATACACATTTTTTTTTAATCATCATCATCTGCCTAGCCTTTTCCCAACTATGTTGGTGTCGGCTTCCAGCCTAACCGGATGCAGCTGAATACCAGTATTTTACATGGAGCGACTGCCTATCTAACCTCCACAACCCAGTTATTGGATAATACGATACCCCTTGGTAAGACTGGTTGTCAGACGTTCGGGCTTCTGACGACCCGTAACGACTGTCAAAGATCCACGAATGACAGCCGGGACCAACGGCTTAACGTGCTTTCCGAGGCACGGAGGGGTCTCGGTAGTTAAAGATGGTCACCCATCCACAGACCAACTGCGGCAAGCGTAGCTTAACCTGATCGATCGACCTGTGCGGCTGTTATTATTTAGCTACGGCCCCTCTTTTTTTTGATAACCGACGACAAATTTCTATGCTTGGGGTCTAGAATCATGTGCTAAATCCGTGATAACAGGTTGTGCATAGATGGATTCCACCCTGTCTAGTGGAAAGATTAAAACAACAATATTTTTATTTAGCAGTCCTCTGGAACAGTGTAGTAGGCCATTCCTATCACCATATCACATTCTCGTCTCGTGTATGGTGTGGCTTGTTTTTTTATTAAGTGCATGAAATTGTTCCTAAAATGCAGGCAGTGATCACTCAGCAACCGCTAAGGCGTATACTGAAAGTTGTGGGACTTTAGTTCACGTATCAATGATGTCACTCCACCAACCTCTCTCAGAAGCAGGTAGCACCTTGGAAGTCATAGAGCGTATAAGAGGCGCTACACACGGTCCGAGGGCCGCAGCGGTGGCTCCGACGTACCACAGTTTATCTGTCTTCGCATGAGCGTAGACCAAGTGCCCGCAAATGTGGGCTGTAGCTCCCAGCATCACTATCACCTGGAGAAAACAATGGTTATATTGTTTTTAAATAAGTTATTGTTATATTAGATTCGTTTCGTTGTTTGGTTCGGATTTCTCGTTTATTATTAGAATGAACATAGTAATTCTTACGAATATTAATGGCTGTTTTTGTTCCGCGGCTTCGCCCGCGTGGAGGTTAGAAATTACCCCACAAGAACATAGATGTGTGTTCCCAAAAATGTTAACGAGTGCAGCCTCACAAAACTTTTGTGTCCAGTTAAGAACGGCATTCCGAAAGCTGGCAACGTCGCAAATAGATGTCAAATATTTCGCTGTTTTGATTAATTAATCCAACGTGGATCCACGCGAGACGCAATTAAGGTTTACTTGTTTCTGTAATTACGGCATTCGACTCGACCGGTTAATCTAATATTGTGACACTGAATGGAGTAAAATACGCTTGGAAACCTTCCAAATGATTTTTATACCTTAAACTGTTACAACACTTAATGCACTTCATAATCAATATTTTAGTGCATCCATAGCGGTATTCCATAATTTTATTTATTTATTTAGTCTCATCTGCATCATCTGCCTAGCCGTTTCCCAACTATGTTGGGGTCGGCTTTCAGTCTAACCGGATGCAACTGGATACCAGTATTTTACATGGAGCGACTGCCTATCTGACCTCCACTACCCAGTTACTGGGTAATACGATAACCCTTGGAAAGACTGGTTGTCAGACTTTCGGGCTTTTGACTACCTACCCGTAACGACTATCGACAAAACTAGACCGACAAAGATCGACGAATGACAGCCGGTTTAAAGTGCTTTCCGAAGCACGGAGGGGTCTCGGTATGTCAAGATGGGCACCCATGCACATGACCAACCGCGGCAAGCGTAGCTTAACCTGATTGATCAAACTGTGCGGCTGTTTATTTAGTAATATTTATTTATTACTTAATTAAAACAGCGAAATATTTGACAGCTATTTGCGACGCAACGACGTTGCCAACTTTCAAAATGCAAAACCGGATGTGCAGCGGCCACGTAAAGAAAACGTTTGAAAAGCACAGACACAGATTGAAAAACAAAACTCACAAAAACGACGTCATACAAGTTGAAGACAGGATATAATGTCCGCTGTTATCATTTCTAACGTGACGATATTATAGTGGACGTCCACGTTCATAAAATGTATAGAAATGCGTCGACGTCATAACGTTATGACGTCCACGTATTTCTATATATACCTTTAAAAAAAATTTAAAAGCGTCGCCAATGTTTCCATGCATTTTACTTTCCTGTGCTAACATGATGCCGTAGACATCCACTATAATATCATCGCGTTATAAATTATAAAAGTGCACATACGGTATACCCTACACAATTATTTTTCTATATGTGAAAAATATGTACTTGTGACTATGTTGTACAAATCATTACTTGGTATTTACATCATTAGGTACTAACTGTGTCTCTCCAATGGAATACTTTAGTCATTAGTGGTATACCAAGCAGCATAGCTATCACGTACAGGGTGCTTAGATATGTCCTGAAGTTGCTGAATGCCGCGGTGTCCCATTTGAACACCTTGATAGTGTAGAGATACATCACCGAACGCTCGTCTGCAACAAAAGTAGCAAGTAAATCAATCATCAGAAAACTAAGTATGGGCGTTATTACACGTCAATAGTTACAATAACTATCTACGAGGCATGTAGCGGGATAACTAGTTTGTGTTATACGATAAACTAGCGATTCTAGATTGAATAAAAAACGGCCACAACGAATTGAATGACATGAAACGAAAACGATGTTGAAAGTTGAAAGCGCCGCACTGCGGTCTACTCAATACAATATTGCGCACATGTTTTACAAAATTGTTTTTTTCGGGTACGGTACCGGCCGCTATTTATTGTTCTGTATATTATAATAATACTACTCAAAACAAAATAAGAGCCACTTGTTAATTTTAACTTCCATGATTAAATTATTTTAAAGCGTTCTTAAACGATATAATCTTTTGTCTGGTATATCCTGCCTGAAGTATTAACAAACATAATATGAGGATACCACTTGCATGATTTTTAAAGTGGGTACTTTGATACTTTTTTTTTGTAACCACTTGAATTTACCCTATTCTAAGACGAATACTTAAGTCATTTAAATTGTGGATTCTTTTAGGAACAGTCTTACATTTGCTAAGTTACAACGTGGATAAACATTTTGAAAGGGCTATGCCGAGGATCCGAAGACATATGGACCTGCAAACCGCAACTAGATCCATCACATTGATCCAAGAGGGACATTCGCAGCGTTCTGTAGCTTTACAGCTTGACATTTCAACGCGAGCGATCCAGAATGCTTGGAACCGATTTCAAGAGACTGGGAGTGTAACCAGAAGACGGGTATCTGGCAGGAATCGAGCAACCACCTCGCAGGAAGACCGCTACATACGCTTGACTGCGCGAAGAGAGCGCGTCGTCACCGCCCGCGCCTTACAAAATCGCTTACGCCTGGCGACCCAACCCTATTATGGATTTATGTTTGTACGCGACTAGGTTTAGCGTTGTATTTGTCACTATACAAGTACCTACATCTATATAAATAAAAGCAGGACTCACCTCTCTGGAAAGTGTAGAACGCCATCGATATTAATAGGAACCATAGAAATAGCCTCCGATTGTTAGGCCTCTTCTGCGTCAGTATCGTTAAAGTTTGAATTATATTCTTGACATCAAAGAAGTCAGTCACGGGGTTCTTAACCCCTGCTTCTTTCAAAGACTTCTGTTCGGGTCTCGTCTGCCATTTCAGGAATATCACAGTATACAATGTTGCTAGAACCATTAGCGACGTGTTGATCGCAAACATAACCGTAAAGGATCGGTTCACCACTTTGTTCCACAGTAAATTACCTGTAAACAATAACGTTTGAGAATACAACTGTTTGAAAAACTTTGTCGTTTTCGAATCGTTGTTTTGCTCGCTGTCGTTGATCAAGTCGAGTGATTGGTTTGATAAGTTGTTGCTCGAATAATTGGTTTTGTTTTTATTGCAAACTCAACATAATTATGGTAGGTAAATCTGAAGGCCAATTCCGGTAAAAAAAAGTCCAAAATGTAATCGCAATTTAAAATATCAGTGACAATCAATGTCAAAAATGTAGGGATTTTGGGGGTATTTTTGACAGATGGAGACTATGATCAGAGGGGCACTTCTCGTAATTTTATGAACGTTCACAGTCTGATCTTAATCAATCTGTCAAAAATACCTCAATTTCCCTACATTTTGACATTTGTTTGTCGCCGAGATGAGACTGCGAGAGGACAGCGACTAGATTTTGAACGTTTTAAATTACGAGAACTGAGGGGCAATTCTCGTAATTTTAAGAACGTTCACAGTCTAATCTCAGTCTCAATCTGTCAAAAAATACTACTAATTTACCTACATTTTGACATTTGTCGCCGAGTTCAGACTGCGAGAGGGCTGCGACTAGATTTTGAACGTTTTGAATTACGAAAATTGGCCTTCTGTCCTTCAGACTGTGAACGTTCTTAAAATTACGAGAACTGCCCCTCTGAGCGAAGATTACCAACCTACGTATTTACTGTTTGTGCTCACCTATAGCTACTCCAGTAGGCATTGTACTTAGGTAAACTACATCTAATATGCCAACTCTTAACGTTCTGTTTTTCAATGATGACACGTCAGCAATGTAGGCGAAACAGCCGGCGAATATCGCCAAGTCAGCACCTGTTAAGGCACTCGGGAATGCAGCTGTGTATATCACGTATTCTACAGGCCATGCTGAAATATAAGAAATAAGTAAGGATTATTTAAAGGAATAGAATTACATAATATAGTAGGTAATAACGTAATAAGAACAACCCATTGAAAGATTCCTGACACTGTGCCTCATGAAAGTCAGGAACTCGGGAACAATCCTATCAAAATATTAAAAGCTAGCACGCGTCACCCGCTTCTGGATATCGGATTTTCTCCTACTAAATTGTATAGTACGAGGGGCGTTCAATGTATTCTCGGTATCGCCATGACAAAAGACGTAAATTGAATTAAAATAATTTTTATTTTTCAATGTAATCCCCCATTATTACCCCAATGCATTTATTACATCTCGAAATTAACTTTTCCATCATCATCATCATCATCATCATCAGCCTATAATGTTCCCACTGCTGGGACACAGGCCTCCTCTCTGTGAGAGGGAGTGGGCCGTAATCCACCACGCGGGCCCAGTGCGGGTTGGTAGATGTCACATGTCTTTGAATTTTTGGTTCTAAGACATGCCGGTTTCCTCACGATGTTTTCCTTCACCGTAAAAAATAACTTTCCTCTTTCTCTGAAAAATGCGCATTTATTGCCGCCATGAGCTCTTCAATGGTGGAAAATCGTTTCCCACGAAGGTCTTTTTTCAAATTAGGCAACAAATAATAATCACTCGGGGCTAGATCCGAGTTATAGGGTGGGTGGTTAATTTCTTCGAAACCACAATCTCGCACAGTAGCCTTGGAAACACGCGCCGTGTGGATCGGGGCGTTGCACAGTGGAACGAATGTATGGGAGCGGTTGGACGTAGACATGTCCGAAAAAAAAGAGTAAAATTATGCCAAACTAATGATGCCATCTTATTCGATTACTTAATGCCTTCATAACTTGTGGTGATGAATTTCTTCATAACTCCCATATTTCGGGAGTAATTTGAGAAAATGTGAAATTTTACTATGAAAATGAGTGTATCGAGCTCTCTCCCTCCTGATTCCGGGCTTGTTTCAAGTAGCGGTCTCTAATATCGTAATGCTATTACTAAGAGCTATATTTAATACTAAGACACATAGTGCGCCAAATGTGCACTTTCTGGGATAAAAGGAAATGAAAATTTAAAAAAAAAAAACGTTTTTTCCCCATTTGTATTTACTTTAAACCGCAGACAGACTTATTAAGAGGTCTATAAATATATTATATATATACAGAAATATATATTAACAAAAATATTCACAAGAACTGATGAGAGTATGACTTTTAAGTAAGTTGATAATAAATTACCTAGTTTCATTAAAAGTACAATAAATAATTAAGATGTAAGCTCTAATTTACTAAGTTACACATTTTAAAACAATAACATCATTTAATTATCTTCGTCATCATCATCATCATCAATTAATTCAAATTCAGAATCGATGTCCGCTAAATCATTTATGTTAACAAATTCGATATCACTTTTCTCAGAATCCGTAAGCTCATAAAATTCCTTAAAAGAAGATTTTTTTACAAACTTATTTCCTTTTGGACGGATACTTGTAACAAGTGGATCAGAAGACAGTAAAAGATTGTGCATAATATCTTCATTGCATGAGATACTGCTATGCTTTCGAGAATGCCCCTCTCTATATTTTCTAAAATCTTTATTTCTAGCCTCAGATGCCTCTTCGGATAGAAAACCAATGGGCACAATTGACATGTTCTGAACTATGTCTGGCCCATGCATTAAAATTTTATGAAGTGAAGAAGGCATATAATACCATGGGTATAACTCCACGTAAAGCTTAGCAGTATCAAAGCAGAACTCTCGGAATTTAGTTACGTTGATCTTCTCTCCTGATGAAATACACTGCAAGATCACACAGATTTTTCTTAAAAGCATAGCATCTATTCCGGTCAGTTCAGCAGATTTAGTGTAGTTTTCAAAAAATCTCCTTGCCGAGTTGCCATTGTTGGTGGATCCACTGCCTTGTTTCACAACATCGAGAAGTAAGCCCGTTTCTCTTCTTACAGCCTCTTGAACTCTTTTCTTCCTGTCATCAACTTGCCTTTTTGCTATATCACCCCTTACTTGCCATGATTTTATGTCTAATTTGTAGGAAATGTGTAATAAGCATTCCATTGAGCGAATCCAAGCGTGAAGGGTGCTTAAGCCATATTTATACATGTCCTCGTTTGCGTGTTTATCTTTGATTAACTCTAAATTATTCATTTCTTTAGGACAAGCCTTGCATATGTCACACACTGAAGCTGCTGTATTGGATATAATGGAATGAATTTTACCATCAATCATTGTCAACAGCAGTTGGTGTTTGACACTAATTCCATCAGTGATGGTGGATGGAGTTAAGGCTTCAATCTCTGCTTCGATTTCAGCCATCTCTCTCTGCACATTTTCTTTGGTTTCCTTTATAAACTTAAACAATATTGGCCGGCAAAATGAAGTGGAAGATGGTCGCTCGTTTTCCCAAATTGTTACACCTTTTGAGACGAGCCGCAGTGGTACAAGACTAATCATAAAATTACTAGCAAGATCGATTTGCTCATCTTCACTCGTCCTTTGATGATAAATGCTTTGGCTAGATGATCCGTCAAAACCCCATTTGCTGGTCAATACGAGCTGTTGATTGGGATCAACAGGGGTTTCTAACGACCTAATAAGTCTTCTTGAGGTTAAATCCATCAAGGCTTGTAATTTGATTTTTGCAGAGCTCTCTGTAACTGTGAGATCTTCTTTGGCCGGATAGCACTTAATTTTTTCTTTAACCAACATGTAGTAACTCGGGTATTGAAGAGCTCCTTCTTGAGTGTTGAAATCCCGAAGAGTGTTATAGCGCCATTTCGATAAGTTCATCGATACATAAAGAGCCAATGCCTTCAAAGGGGATATTTCCCGTACCTGAATTGATTTACCTTCAATGAAGGCTTTGATTTTTGAGGCCTCTTCTGGATTCTCCGTCAAGTATTTCATAACATAAGCTGTATCGCTTTGTCCTGCCTTTTGAAGCGCCCTTTCGGCCGAAAACATAATTTCAGCGCTGCTACTGCTGCATGAAAGACTATCTTCAGTGCGTCTTCTTTTTTGCCGGTTACTAAGGTCCTCAAAAGATTTACGAGGACTAGGATGTGTACAAGTTGAAGCATCAGATTTAGCAGGAGAAATTATGGGCTCGATGACGTCACTTATATTTTCTGTAGAAGGTTCCATATTTTCATTCTGTAATTCCGGCCATTGAATTGCAGCCTGTAGCCAAATCTCATGTTTCTTCCGAAACTTATCTGTGCTTCTTCCAGACTGTGTCCATTTTGCATAAATGCGGTAGCAAAATCGACGACACCAGTCTTTTAAACTTGTTTCAGCACTTTCACATAACTGAACACAACTGTTATCTTTTAAAACACTGAACAAATAGTTAAAGTCGCGTAAATCTTTATGTGCGCGTGCGCATAAAGCAACGTGAATATCAAGATTTGTATTAAAATTTGGAAAATACATTGCGAGATTAGCTTGGATACAACGAGGTGTAAATCAACACTGATTTTAAAGTTACTAATAGTGACCTATTTATATAAAATCCAGGTATCCCAGGTATCCTTTGTTAAATATTGCAAGGTAATTAGTTATTGTGATAATTAGTAAATGATGCATGCTAAATTAGTGTATTAAGAGCCATTTAGTAATTAAATAATAGCAATGTTCTTATCAGTAATCATTAGTGCATCAGTTTTATATGTAAACCTTAAGTCCCTAATTATATATCCTAATTAGCTTATATCTTCTCTAATTGGCTGCTCAGAAATGTTATTGTAATAAGGTAAACCTTTAGAAAAACGGTTTTAATCAACAAAATAAACAAAAAATAAAAAAATTGTGTTATAAAATAAACATCACTCTTTATCCCAGAAAGTGCACATTTGGCGCACTATGTGTCTTAGTATTAAATATAGCTCTTAGTATAAGCATTATGATATTAGAGACCGCTACTTGAAACAAGCCCGGAATCAGGAGGGAGAGAGCTCGATACACTCATTTTCATAGTAAAATTTCACATTTTCTCAAATTACTCCCGAAATATGGGAGTTATGAAGAAATTCATCACCACAAGTTATGAAGGCATTAAGTAATCGAATAAGATGGCATCATTAGTTTGGCATAATTTTACTCTTTTTTTTCGGACATGTCTACGTCCAACCGCTCCCATACATTCGTTCCACTGTGCGTTGTCGTGAAGAAGCAACACACCGGTGGTCAGTTTACCCTGAACCAACAGAGAGGTGGGACATCTCTGCTATAATTTTGATCTTCATTCGGCCTTCGGGCATCCTCCAGTATAAGCTTCTCAATTTTTTTTAACGTTTTCTTCCGTAGAGGCAGTAACCGGGCCGCCCGAGCGAGTGTCGTCTTCAATTCTCTCTCTGCCCCTTTTAAATTCACTTGACCCGTTTTGAACCGTAGATAACGAAGGTGCAGAATCTTGGAACAGCCACCATATTTTCGTGAATAGTTTTTTGACTTTTCCTTGTTTGGTAAGAAATTTAATAACAGCGTGGTGCTCGGTTTCTTCAACATTGTCACGTTAGCCTCTCCAGTTGTAGTTGATTCAGGATAACTAGCAAACTAATGATCACAAGTTCACAACTTGTCATTAATTAATTAATTAGTCAAATTACCCACATCACTAGTAAATCACCCTGATACCGAGAATACATTGAACGCCCCTCGTATACCCAAAGAGAATTAAAAAAAAATAACACTCCCTTTAAAAGTGACATGGTAGACCGCGAAATTTAAATTTTCTTAAGTTTTTAGCAATTTGCAGATCAGTGTCAGGTTGTATCTTGATTCAAATATGATTCGCGACTATAATAGATATGTATTTACAGAATCATAGTCATTAGAATCATTAATATATCTCTTTATGTTAGATTTCTACCATAAACACTTTTCCATACGTAGAAATCTAACTTAGAAAGATGTATTAATGATTCTAATTATTATAATTCTGTAAATACGTATCGGTTATAGTCGCGAATCATATTTTGATCAAGATACAACCTGACACTGACCTGAAAATGGCAAAAAACGTAAGAAAAATTGAATTTCGCGGGCTACAACTACCCATTCACCTTAAGTACGATGACGATACGATTAGGTACCATATATCTATTTATTGCTTATTATTTAAATAAGTATTTGGGTAAAAGGGCTTTGAAGGTCCGTGGCATACCCATTGGCGTATCTAGGGATTCTTTCTAGGGGGGGCCTGGCCCCTGACCTTTTTTTTTTTCCTCCGTCCGGCAAGAACGGAGGGTTATGATGTCGGACACCTCTTTTTTTTCTCGCTGTGGAAATTCTCATGGACTTCCTCTATCGTAGGGGTGACAGAGGGGCATCGGCGACTCTTACCGGCTAAAACCACCGCGGTGTTCCACCTCTACCTATGGCCGGTGGTGCGGGATTCGCATAAACATTCACCGCTCCCCCGACAGGCTCGACCCGCTGTTTCTCAGCGGGTCCCACCTTCCTGTGCGCCCATTCCTATAATGGCCGCACCCACTCTCGAGTGGCGTGCGTGAAACACTGCATCGCCAACTCGGGCCTGTCTGGTCGGACGACAGACGCCCCTAGTTAGGGAATGCAATCCGGACTATCCGTAATCCGAAAAATCCGGATATCCGCATATTTTTACTTGACTTCTAAATCCGGATTTGAAAATCGAATCCGGATTTTTTGAATAATACGAAATTGTAACAAAAAAATCTAAACGAGCGAGTTCGCTGTTCGCGCGTCGCGTCTCGCGAGTGTCAAGTTTATCGGCTCTGGGGAGAGCGAGCGGGACGCGGGACGTGGGTCGAGCAAGTGTGTGAGGCGTCCTTGATCGTTCCGTTAATCCGTTCATTCCGCTTACAAGCATCTTCAGTGCATTCCGCCTACAAGCGTCGAATCAGAGCATGTAGCAGGAATTATGTGCAACTGAATTCTCAGCAGGTTAAACGACAGCACTTTAGATCATCATCATTTTAGCCGAAAGACGTCCACTGCTAGACATAGGCCTCCCCCAAGTACCTCCACTTCGAAAGGTTCTGTGTTTCTTTCATTCAACGGGTTCCTGTGGCTTTCACAAGGTCGTCGGTCCACCTTGTGGGAGGCCTTCCAACGCTACATCTTCCGGTACACGGTCGCCACTCCAGAATGTTTCGGCCGCATCGGCCACCTGTTCTGCGAGCAATGTGCCCGCCCTACCCACTGCCACCTAAGTTTGGCAATTCTTCAGGCTATGTCGGTTACCTTGGTTCTCCTGCAAATCTCCTCATTTCTAATTCGATCACGCAGTGAAACTCCAAGCATAGCCCTCTCCATTGCCCTTTGGGTGACTTTTAGCCTTCTGATAAGGTGCATTGTGAGCGACCACGTTTTAGTGCCATATGTCATCACTGGCAACACGCACTGGTCAAAAACTCTCGGCTTGAGACACTGCGGTATGCGGGACGAGGAGATATTGCGTAGCTTCCCGAACGCTGCCCAGCCGAGTCGGATTCGACGATTGACCACTTTCTCGAAGGTGGACCTACCTAACTGGACAGACAGTTTGTCCTAGGTAAACATACTCGTCCACGACTTCGAGTGTAGCGTCTCCGATCTTCATGAGAGTGGGTGTTACATGGGCATTTGACATGACCTTCGTTTTTTCCGTGTTCATTTTAAGACCCACTCTTTCGGGGGCTCTACTGAGGTCCTCCAAAGTCTCAACCATGACTACAAACCGAAGGTGAGTTATTACTCGCCATTAATATTTATGCTAGCTCCTTTCCAGTCCAGAACCTTGGAAGACATCCTCCAGTGCAGCGGTGAACAGTTTCGGAGGGATAACGTCTCCCTGTGTCACATCTCGCTGCAGAAGGACTGCACTTTAGATGCCTTATTATTTACATAGCTTTTTTACGTTATTAAATTTATGTTGATTTAAGTGAAGTTAAATTGTTTTGTTACTTTTGTTTATGTTATGTTTAATAATTTGACAAGGAGTCTATTTGACTTTATTTTTGTTCTTCAGAGTTTATCTACTAATTATTTTACTAATGTTACTCGGCACACGAGTTGCGGACTGATTATTTTAATAAGAATAAGTACATATTATAGCAATAACACCATAATTATGGTATTTAATGATGATAGTTTGAATAATTCCAAGTAAAAAAAATATTAAAATATCATTTGCTTTGATTTTTATGTGCTTTTATTTTAATCCATTTATACAAATATTAGAAACATCGTATTAAAAAACTAATATGGGTAGATTTGTTTCTTTTCGTGAAAAATCCGTAAAATCCGGATAATCCGGATTGGGACAAAAATCCGTTATTAAAATCCGGATTTTAAAACAGAACGGATTTGCATTCCCTACCCCTAGTCCGCCGATCGCAGGCCACCTCTCATAGAAGTCGCAGATCGTTTTGCGCCCTACTCGGGCGTCCGGTGCGTCTCCTGCGGGAGTGGAGAGAGGATGCGGCTTCTCTCTCCCGCTCGGCCGCCTCCTTTGCAGACATGACATCCTCGCAAAAGGAGGCAACATGGAAGCACATGGGACGGTGTGCTCCCGACCATCGATTGAACGACAGCCGGGAGCGAGAGATCGCTCCCGCCTATTGCCGCGATGAGGTCACGGCGCAGCCCTGCCTGGGCACTCTTCCAACGTGTGCTGCACCGTATCTCAGGGCAAGCCGCATAGTGGTGACACACCGGCGTCTGCTCCCGACCATGATGTCGGACACCTACCGACTAAAACCCCACTATTGCGTGCCACTTCATTGAGCCCGACTGCTCGAGCGATGACACGGCCCCAATTTCGCCGCCCGCAGGCCCCTTATATATAGTGGCCGGAAATCGTTAAGCACCCTTCGACGCCCAGCTGCTCTTCTGGTGCGGGTGGAATGAGAGGTATGCTCTCTCTCCCTCTCTGCCGCCTCCTTTGCATGCATCAACTCCTCGCAAAAAGAGGCCACAGCATCCCACGCGTTTTCGCTTCCGACCATGGACTGAACTACCGCCGAAAATGACAGATCACCCGCACCAAGTGTCGCGACGAGGGCACAGCCCTGTTGGGCCCAAGCTGTACTCCTCCAACGTAAGTAACGCCGTGTCCTCGTGGCAGTCCACCCAGTGATGACAAGCAGGTGTCCGCTCCCGACCTATGCGACGCAGGTATTTCCCGAAATATCCGTGTCCAGTAAGCACCTGCGTCAGCCGGAAGCTCAGGGCGCCATGATGCCTCTCCAGCCATTCTTCTATAACAGGCCTTATCGCCACTATTGTGGCGAGCCCCCTCCTGGGTTGCGCAAGTCGCTCCCTCCATTCAGCCACTAGGATCTGACGGAGCTCAGTCCTTCGTGGATCGAATTCCCGAGGAACAGGAGGCTGACCACGAGCAAGCTCCGCCTTCCGCCAGCGATATAGGGACGCATGGATTTTCGCGTCCAGATCCCAGGGCGTTGATACGGCCAGGAGAGTTGCTGCCTCGTAGGAGATCGTACGGTATCCTCTTACCACCCTAACAGCTATCGCTCTTTGCGGCCTTCGTAATATTGCAACGTTGCGGGCCGTCAGAGTGTCCGCCCACATGGGCGCCCCATACAGGGCCATGGACTTCACAATCCTCACGTACAGTCTCCGGCAGGAGGCGTTGGGCTCCCCCAAATTAGGTAGCAGCTTTGATACCTGGGGACCAGCTGCTGAATGTGCGGTCCGAAGTCCCACCGGCTGTCGAGGACAAGTCCTAGGTACTTCATCGTCGACACAACACCGATGCGGGCGCCTCCTACCGCTATGTGTAAATCGCGTGGTGGCTTGTTCCGAGGCCCATGGAAACAGAGGACCTCAGATTTGTGCAAAGCCACCTCGAGACCCAGACGGCCGGATGATGATGATGGGGCTCCCTTTTCCGCACTTGGACTCCCATTTGGTCCGTTATGCGTGGCCCAGACGCCGGATCCTTTGAACGACCTGCGCAACCCCTGCCGTGGCCTGTATGGCCGATTGCCGATGCGTTAGCTGCCGGGCCGTCCAATCATAATAATACTCTAGCTTATTTCGTTGCTTATTAATAGATTCTATTATTTTTTTGATTTCTAAATGGAACTAAACGGAATGTATTATGTAGTTAATAAGTTTGTGTAGGTCTTGGTGGTAGATTATTTATTTGATTGCTTTTGTGTGAAGTTATTATTATGTACCTAAGTATCCAGCTTAAAATTTCGAATAGGTCCCCAAACATCCTAGGGTGGGCCTGAGACCATTCTAGGGTGGGCCGTGCCCACCCGGCCCCCCCCCTATATACGCCAATGGGCATACCTACCTGCTGTACGCCATTTTGTTTTTTTTTTTCAAAATGCCGGCCACGCATATGCCGTTAGTACCATTCCCTTTGCTGCCTATTATTAGAAGTAGATAAGTAATAAGTAATAATTTTATTCTCATAAATAACATTTTAGCACGGTAATTTTCCGCGTTCATCTATCTATTGATGTTTGAAAAGACCTTGGTTTTGTTACACTTGTCAAACACTCAGCATGATAGACGTAATCACATCAGTATCTACTTCTATTTGGTCATATACGAAGAGTTTGAGTACTATGTATTGAGATTGAGATACGACTGTATTAGGCATGAAGTCATGTTTTTGATAGAACCAGCGGGTTAATTGCGTAACAAACTATTAGCGTAGCAATGGATTTCATTTTGACAGTTCGACACCATTCATTGAGTTATTTACGTTGTTGAGCATACACATTTTTCGAACATATGAAGCAATGGATTAGCAATATCCTTCAAAATTATTCAGAGTGACATTGATAGTGTGATACGCAATTATTATTAGGGTGCTGGGCCTTATAGGGAAGTGCCATCAGTGTTCCGGTGGGAAATATTTTATGCCGCTACTCCTCCTCTAGTTACAACTCCATCCTTTACTAGCGATATAATAAATACCTTTTTAGTTTTTAGACAGATTTTGGGTTTTTTCGGAAATCGACCCCTAACGGGGCAAAACGTTGTACTTAATGTTTTTAGGGGAGGATTTTACTGCACGCCTTATTTCGATGTTGTGGGTTCAAATCCGGGCATGTACCAATATGACTATGAACTTTTTACGTTTATCTTAGACATCATTGACATCGGTGAAAGACAACATTGTAAGGAGCACCCTAATTGCGTAATACACTCACTCCCTTACTAATAAACGTATTATATCGAATAGTTATAATGAATAGTTACACACCGATTTCTCTCTTTCAGTCGTCAGTAATTTGACTTTCGAAAGAAGAAGACAAAGCGTTGTGTAACGATACAGACGCAGACGCTAGACAGCGTTTATTAGTAAGGGGGTTCATGTCAATCTGAATCATTTTGGAGGATATAGTTAATCAATTATGGCTTCATATGTTCGAAAAAACTGTCTGCTCCACGATTTAAATAATGCAATGAATTTTTTGTACTGACAAAATGAAATCCATTCCTAGTAATACACACTAGGAATGGCTTTTATTTTGTTTCAATGACCCCGCTAGACTTATAGAAGTTTGAAATCGCCGACCCGTGCCTTCTCTATGTGAGAACCTTGTAACCTGTATCCCCATACAGGTTTCCCTTGCAGCGATAAGTACAAGGCTGGTATTATTATTTTATTATATACTAGCTTCTCCCCGCGACTTCGTCGGCATCATATTTCTTGTATTTGGTGACCTACCGACAGCTGCACCACCTACCGGATCTAATTGTGTTTTCAAACCATCCAAGAACCCATTGAAATATACACACAAAATTTCATCCAAATCGGTCCAGCCGTTTAGGAGGAGTTAGGTGACAAACGCACGTACAGAAGAATTATATAATTATAAAATGTTTGACTTGGTTTTAGACATTGTGACGCAAGTTAGGCTGAAGATAAGATAATTCAAGACTTATATAAACCAAACTATCTAAGAATAATGTCTGAACTGTAAGAGTAATCTTATTCCACGTCTAACCACTTCATTCTGAAGTACATAGGCATTAGGATATAGACGCAATTAGGCTATTCGTATTCATGTAGAAAACCTTTAAAAATCTGCTTTTTCCCAAACAATGTATGTTGGGGTCGGCTTCCAGTCTAACCCAGTTACTAAGTAACACGTTTTTTTTTTATATACTAGGTTTAGCACTAATGGTTATAATAAATTTCCTGTAAATATGGTTCAATATCTAGTAACCCTATTAATATTAAACATGTTGGTTCAGAAACCTAGGAGGAACGGTGAGCTATACCTATAAATACTTATAAACCAAAAAATATTAAAAAAAAATAGAGGTTTAGAATCCGTAGAGAAAGCTCTTTCAAATGATACCAAGCACGATACAGTCATTATATAATTTTAAGATCGAACTGACCAACACGAAATATATATTTTTGTTAGTTTTTAACTATTGATTTATGTGCGCGTCATCGAAACCTAATATTATGCCAAAAATTAAATTCCTACGTTGCATAGATCTCGAGAAAAACCTCTGTGACGGACAGCTAGTATTTTTCCTTTTAAGGTAGGAACTTTAAAAACGGAGCAAATCTACAGGCACTTTTGTTCTCATCTCGATACGAATAATGATTAACTCTTACGATAAAATAAACACATGCTCACCTTTCGCGGTATTTATGGTGATCATCGCTGAGAAAAATAGTTTTCCGAGAAGACCTGCGAGTAGAATTATTTTGCGACCTCGCTTGTCGCTGTAAGAACCTAAGAAAAAAGCGAGTAGCAGCGGCACGACGTGACTCGCGACGCCGTTCCATTGGTGGAATGTCGATACTGTTAGCTGCAAACAAAATAACAAAAATCTACTTTTAACAAAAACCAATGTTTAAAATTGTCATTTAGTATGAACCATCGCAACGCATTGGCAAAGTCAAAGTCAAAGCATTTATTTCAAATAGGCACATAAAAGGCACTTTTGAACGTCAAAAATTATCTTAAAATAGAATTGATTCTAGTCGAAACGCTCATCAGGCGAATTTTGAATGTTATAGTGTCTTCACCAAGCAAGGAGTATATTTAAGCCGTACCGATGCAAGCTATGCTATCCATACATCTATACAAATAAATAACATTGAAACGTCTGTTTATAATGACAAAATAACAGCTTTTTACTTTTTGAATGTTTAAACGGTACCTATTAAAAACAAAAAAAAAAAAACATTTTTTTTTGTCTGTCTGTCCGTTTATTCCGGCTAATCTCCGAAACGGCATGACCGATTTTGACAGGCTTTCACTAGCAGATAGCAGTTGTTATAAGGAGTAACTTAGGCTACTTTTATTTAAAAAAAAGGACGAGGGTTCCGTGCAAAAAAATAAGCGTCACATTAATGATACCAAACATCATTACATTGACAGCTAGTATCATTTATTATAGGACCACGTCGAGGGCTTCCTAAGTTGGACTTATAAAGATTTGTAGAGAAAAGAGATGGCTTAAAAAAAACCCAGAATCGCCAGAAGTTTCATATTAGGGCTAGGGCATGCAAAACCGGAAAGTCATCAAAACCGGTTTTGAACATCGTTTTTTTGGGACCAAAACCGAAAACCGGAGCTAGGTCCGGTTTTAGCAAAAAAAATCGAATGTAGTATAATTTAAAAAGAAACACCATTTTTTTTAAATACCCACTAAGTCTACAAATAAAACAAATTGTATGATACATTTCTTTTTACCCGACTACGGCAAAGCCAAAGGAGGGTTATGATTTTAACAGGCTATGTCTGTATGTAAGTATGTTCATCTGTTCCCTCATAGCTCCTAATCTTCTTATCGGAACTCGACATATGAGGTATCGTTAGAACCGTCTTAATTGTCCGCTGAACATAGGCTACGTGACGTTGCACAAAACTCGATACGACGCCCTCTAGTGGACAAAAAGTAATGTGTTAAAAATAAAAATTGAGATAAATACGCCATGTTTGGTATCATTTGAAAGGGCTTCACTTGTACATTTCCAAAATATTGCTCAAATTTAAAGCGACGCCCTCTAGCGGACAAAAGTCATGTGTTAAAATTAACACCAAAATTGTTTAAATAAAAAAAAGTAAAAAAACTGAAACCCGACTACGACAAAAAAAAGACGCTGAAAAAGTATGAAACAAGATTTTCATACTTCGAACAGAACAAAAAGAAAAACCGTAGTCACACGTTATAGGTACCAACCGAAACACTTTAATAACGTGTGACTACGGTTTTTCTTTTTGTTCTGTTCGAAGTATGAAAATCTTGTTTCATACTTTTTCAGCGTCGTTTTTTTTGTCGTAGTCTGGTTTTAGTTTTTTTACTTTTTTTTTTTTAATCCAAACCATAATAATTGTACAGATAACAATGAACTTATAATAGTATAAAGATTAATTAACTGAGATCAAATCAACAACAAGTAAGTTTTTGGTATCTTTGGTACCTATTAAGTCTGCTATCAACAATAATATATTTTAAACATAGAAAACACAATCAGCATCTTCAAATATTAAACACAGCCACCCACAATAACCAAAAAAATCAACATTTTTGTAACTTTGAAGACGAACTACAAAATAACATTACCGTAAAATGAGGCTACTTTGCCCCGTTTTTTGCTCCAAATTTGGAAAAGTGTGACTGACGTAAAATGCTTCTTTGTTATGGCTTTTGACAATATTTCCACAACTTATATACATTCTGGCTCTAATATTTCAATGACAAAAATAGTTGTTTACTTTGATTTTCATTAATTTTTTTTTAATTTAAATAATGGAGCAATGTTACCCACCCTTTCGGAAACATTGCTCCTACATTTAACTTGTACTAAAACGGCACATTTTTGAGACAGTGGCAAAGTTAACAGCCTCGCTGTTACTAATCTCCAAAAATAATAATAAGGAAGCATCTTTTTTGTTTCTCGTCTTATTGATAATGTTTTAAACAAATTAAAGGAACTTTTCTATTTATATTTTATTATTTATCGGATGCGTTCGAAAATATTTCAATTTCCTTGGAGTTTTAGAGATTTGATCGAAATTAGAGATTTGGTGCATATTTAACTTCACGGAGCAAAGTAGCCTCATTTTACCGTACTTCGAAAAAAATTTTGACAAAACCGGAGCTGAGCTCCGGTTTTGGCTCTCAAAACCGGTTTTCAAAAATCGTTAAATTTTGGCCGATTTCCGGTTTTGCGCAAAACCGGAAAACCGGTTTTGCATGCCCTAATTAGGGCATGCAAAACCGGAAAGTCATCAAAACCGGTTTTGAACATCGTTTTTTTGGGACCAAAACCGAAAACCGGAGCTAGCTCCGGTTTTAGCAAAAAAAATCGAATGTAGTATAATTTAAAAAGAAACACCATTTTTTTTAAATACCCACTAAGGCTGGGCGCAAACGTCCGGTTTCCTGATTCGGAATTCAGTTTCGGAATTCAGATTCGGAAACCTGAATGCAAGCATTTCACACAAAATGTTCTCACTAGCGCACACGTGCTTAAATTTTCCGTTCTGAAACCCGGACGGAAAATTTAAGTACGTGTGCGCTGGAGAGAACATTTTGTATGAAATGCGTGCATTCGGTGTCTCCGAATCTGAATTCCGAAACTGAATTCCGAATCAGGAAACCGGACGTATGCGGCCTGCCTAAGTCTACAAATAAAACAAATTGTATGATACATTTCTTTTTACCCGACTACGGCAAAGCCAAAGGAGGGTTATGATTTTAACAGGCTATGTATGTATGTGAGTATGTTCATCTGTTCCCTCATAGCTCCTAATCTACTTATCGGAACTCGACATATGAGGTATCGTTAGAACCGTCTTAATTGTCCGCTGAACATAGGCTACGTGACGTTGCACAAAACTCGATACGGCGCCCTCTAGTGGACAAAAAGTAATGTGTTAAAAATAAAAATTGAGATAAATACGCCATGTTTGGTATCATTTGAAAGGGCTTCACTTGTACATTTCCAAAATATTGCTCAAATTTAAAGCGACGCCCTCTAGCGGACAAAAGTCATGTGTTAAATTTAACACCAAAATTGTTTAAATAAAAAAAAGTAGAAAAACTAAAACCCGACTACGACAAAAAAAAAACGACGCTGAAAAAGTATGAAACAAGATTTTCATACTTCGAACAGAACAAAAAGAAAAACCGTAATCACACGTTATAGGTACCAACCGAAACACTTTAATAACGTGTGACTACGGTTTTTCTTTTTGTTCTGTTCGAAGTATGAAAATCTTGTTTCATACTTTTTCAGCGTCGTTTTTTTTTGTCGTAGTCGGGTTTTAGTTTTTTTATTTTTTTTTTTTAAAACCAAACCATAATAATTGTACAGATAACAATGAACTTATAATAGTATAAAGATTAATTAACTGAAATCAAATCAACAACAAGTAAGTTTTTGGTATCTTTGGTACCTATTAAGTCTGCTATCAAAATAATATATTTTAAACATAGAAAACACAATCAGCATCTTCAAATATTAAACACAGCCACCCACAATAACCAAAAAAATCAACATTTTTGTAACTTTGAAGACGAACTACAAAATAACATTACTTCGAAAAAAATGTTGACAAAACCGGAGCTGAGCTCCGGTTTTGGCTCTCAAAACCGGTTTTCAAAAATCGTTAAATTTTGGCCGATTTCCGGTTTTGCGCAAAACCGGAAAACCGGTTTTGCATGCCCTATTTCATATATGCCATTTTAATAGGCATAATATGTACAACAAAAATATATAATAATATACTGCAAAAACGACGAGGTATACTAGATCTATACAGGGTGAATTTTTCAAGTGGGCGTGGATGGCCAAATCCAAAACTATGAGGACTAGCGAAAAGTACTCAAAGGAGTCGCGGGCTCGATTTTGATGAAAACTAAAACTGCATCATTGGATTTTTGAAAAATCAATATTTCTAGCCAGGAATCGAACCTGCTGATTTTGAAAAAAAAAAACACACTGTATTATTACACTATTCGATAGTGTCGCTAATAAGGATCGAATTCTGGGAAGTAATGACATACGGCAAACTAAAATAAAGAGCTAAGCAAAGTACTTTTTTTTATTTTTCTTATGTTACCACTCCCTTCCGCTCCACCCATAGCGGGAGGAGTCATTTGATGATTTTCCATCCACAAAAAAGCCCCCTTATATGTCCGCAATTTGAATCTATACTTAGATCTCAGAATGCCCACCGTCCAGCAATTTATGAAACGCTTTTCCAAGCGCTTCTTTGATACTTCTATAAAGCACCCCAATCCCCTGATTGCAGCGGCCACCCGATACACTCCTTCGCGCATATATGTAGAATTCACCGACCGAGGCATAAAAATAATAATCAAATAGAAACACACACATCATCACATCATTTACCATCTCACCCCCCCCCCCCCCATCTCTCTCCTTACTTCCCAGCATTTGATCCTTATTAGGGACACTATCGAATGTTGTAATAATACAGTGTTTTTTTTTTTCAAAATCAACGAGTTCGATTCCTGGCTAGAAATATCGATTTTTCAAAAATCCAATGATGCAGTTTTAGTTTTCATCAAAATCGAGCACGAGACTCCTTTGAGTACTTTTCGCTATTCCTCATACTTTCGAATTTGGCCATCCACGCCCACTTGAAAAATTCACCCTGTATAAAGATTATTAATAATAAAACATTAAAATATGTATTGAAGGGTATATTTTTTACATTATTTTAATATATTATCATAATTATACTAAAGATATTGTGATAAAATAAAAATCGAGTAATCAATGTAAGTATGAATAACATAAACACACAAAGTATAATAACTTTTATACTATATGGTTTAGGAGGCTGATTTTTTGAAACCGTACTGGGCTTACTATAGTGAACCCATTTTTATACATTTCGTTGCTGGCGATTCTGGGTTTTTTGTCTATGAACTTTTAGCCATGTCCATTAGAATAGCAATGTTTTCACTGAAGACTTAACTTGTTAATACATTTTTGTTACACCTATCAATTATACCAACTGGATAAAAAATGGAAATGGTTATATTATCTATCTGGCTTCTGCCCGCGACTTCATCCGCGTGAAATTTCTTGTTGCACCGACCCATACCGTCGTCGTATCACATTGCCTGCCCGCGCTTAAGGCCTATTCAAACCAAAGCGGTATTCGCTGCCGCTGTGGGTATAGGTACATACCGCGCGGTTTTCGCTCAGGTATTTAGTATCAAGTTCCGCGGCTAGAGCCTGAAATCAGCTTTGGGGTGAACTGTAACAGTAATCCATACTATAATATTATAAATTCGAAAGTAACTCTGTCTGTCTGTATGTTACCTTTTCATGCCTAAACCACTGAACCGATTTAGATGAAATTTGGTATTGAGATAGTTTGAGTCCCGGGAAAGGACATAGGATAGTTTTTATCCCGATATTCCCACGGGATCGAAACTTATGCGGATGAAACCGCGGGGCGCTGCTAGTAACTAATATAATATTATCTATATCTATGGTTTTTTATACGATCATTATGAGTCGTACACTTTTGGGTTTCCAAATTAGTCTGACTTTTTATGTTTTTGATCGGCTCATAAGCGTCCTAGAGCGTGATGTTAAGTAGCCTACAGCCTTCCTGAAGAATTGGGCTATCAAATGCAAAAATACTTTTTTAAATCCGACTGGTAGATTAGCGCGTTCAAACAAAAAAAACAAACTCTTCAGTTTTATTATTAGTATTAGTATTGATGTAGGTACTCAATTGGCTGATGGCTGTTTTAATCATTCAGCCAATTAACGTTAATAACGTTATTATGATAATAGATGGCGCCACGTGTATAGTTGTTTTCCTCGGGAACGGAACGGAAACCTTTCATCCCGAAAAAAGTGTTTTTTTTCGGGATGAAAGGTTCCCGTTCCGTTACGTACCCTATGTCCCTTTCTGTACACCTGACAACGTATATCGATACCTTAATCCGCAAACCAGCCAACTCCATTTTGCTATAGTTTACAGGAGACACTTAAAACTTTCTAGTTTTTATTTTGACTAAAAAACGACATCATAATATTTTTTTTGACAAAAATGGAGTTGGCTGGTTTGCGGATTAAGGTATCGATATGCAAAATTTCAGGACGATCGGTGCAGTGGTTTAGGCGTGAAAAGGTAACAAACAAACAAACTTACTTTCGTATTTATAATATTATAGTTAGGATAGGATTTCACGCGGACGAAGTCGCGGGCAGTAGCTAGTAATAAATAAATACTACTTACTAAACTTCAATCAACCCACTTTTCGTGGCTTGATGGTGTGATAAAGAAAAGAAAGTATGCACCTGCAATGAGTAACTCATTTACATGGTTATCAATTAGTGACTTAGTTTCATGAATAAAGAATAATCATTATATACCTTGAAATAAGTTCTTAAATTACAATATGCTTTAGCCTTGCCTTTTGGTATGAAAAACAAAGTAATAACATGATCTATTTACTGAGTTAAAGAATGTGTGCTGACTGACTGATTAATTAATGCTGAGCCAACATTAATTAATTACATGAGGACTTACGTGGCTTTTATCAAAACGTACGTGAAAACATACGATTATTCCTCGGATAAAATTATCTGGCGTTGGAAAAAGCAGCCCTAAGTAAACAAATAAATAAAATTGAAGTGTCTGTTTGTAATGTCAAAATAACAGATTTTTACTAAATGCACATGAAAGTACCGGTACCTCCTTATAACAAAAAATCTAGATTTTTTATCGAAGTACTAAGCGGCCGAAGCCGCGGGCGGAAGCTAGTAAAATAAACCTATGACACTCAGCAAATTGTAGCTTCCCACTAGGGAATGAATTTTCGAGATCGGATAGTAGTTCTGATGATGGCCCCTTTTTAATATGTAGGTATTAAATTATAAGTTAATATATTTACCTGTACTTCTTTATTAATATCGTCATAGCTGCTAATGTTGTAGCATATCTCAGGGCTGTAGCCATGGTTCACTGTGCAAGCTTGAAATACATAAAATGTTTGTTCTATAACATTTGTGATCATGTATGCCATCATATATAGGAACATTGGCGGTTCTACTGTTATGTATTTGTACCATTGTTTCTGCTTCTTCATCTAGAATCATAAATATAGTGGAATTAAACATGAGATAGAATGTATTCAAAGTAAGATTTTAGGGTTCTAACCCATAGGGTGCCAATGGAATGCTATTACTAAGCCTCCGCTGTCCGTCTGACTGTCATCGGGCTGTATCTCAGGAGCCGTAATAGGTATACAGTCAAAACTTTTACAGAGAGTGTGTATTTCTATTGCTGCTATAACATCAAATTATAATAATAAAGTTAAAAATTAAAGGGGTCTTCACATAATAATCATGCTTTTTTGTGGCGTTTTATGCTTTGTGGTATCCCTTCATGTGCGAGGCCGACTCGCACTTGGCAGATTTTGTGTTCATCATTAACTTATATTGTGTATAAAATACATTTATTAAATAAGGTGTGTAAGCACCAAGATGTAATATAAAGTAAATTAAACTCACAACTGATACATATGAAGTGTGGTAAACATTAGACCTTTTTCTTGTCATTTTGAAGGTACACAACCATGTATGATAATATGCTATACAACAATGTATGATTGTGGAGTTAATTTGACTAAACTGTACTATCTAAATTGGTTTTTGTGGCAGATAAGTAGCATAAATTAATAGCAATGAATTGCCCATTAACTTATTACTACCACATATCTCAAGTGTCAGGATAAAATAAACAATAGAATGGGTAATACTGTGTAAAGGCTACCGCAGACAGGAGCGACGCAAATAATTTCTATAAAAAATCATGGAAACTGTTCTACTAGTCTCGTTACTTTGTTGCGTCGCGCCTGTCCATGGGAGCCTTTAAGCCTTATTACCTATTGCGATTTAATTGCCTGTCACATACCATAAGTTGAATCAGCAATAAAAGTTGCATCATCTAACTAAACAATGTTAAGATGATGCAAGTCAGTTGTTGCTTCAATTTTATTGCATGCCACGTGCAAGGCATCGTGTAAATAAGGCTTATAGGTAGAATGCAATTAAGAGAGTAAAATATCACTATCTATCAATAATAAATGATAGTACATAATGCTTTATTTTAACATCATCATTATCTATAGCTTTACAAGCACTATATTTCTCCATTGTGACATAATCCCGGCTTTACCTCTCCAGTAATTGTAACTGCCTCTCTCAATATACACTTCTATGATTACATAGTTGTTGTAATCTTATCATCATCATGATCAATCAAATGACCCAATAATTACACTTACGATGATGAGTATTTAAATATTTTTAATACTCATCATCGTAAGGATAAATATTTTTAAGATAAATACATCAATGACTGCCTTGTACTGTCTATTAAATAATAGTTAGTATCAAGGCTGCATACATACCCAAAAGGTCAACAGATATGGAGATAAGTTAAATGAACAACCAGTAATAGTAACATGTGACTGTGTAAGATTTTGTTTATTTGATTCATGATTTTATCAAACTGACTGACTGATATGAGTACTCAATATAAAACATTTATTACACAATACACGCATGGTTTAAGGTAAGTATTGGTTATGTTTACTTTTCAAATTTACATTTTACGTAGTTTGCCTACAGTAAGAATAACTTTATTTGAAACAGTCGCTAAAGCATTAATTTTGCAAATTAATCTTGGATAGCGATAATTTCTGTAAACACGCGTATTATTGTTACTTCGATACGAATGAGCGGCAAGCACAACGAATTTAAACACGTTGCATGTTTTTTTTTATTTCGCTAGCATTTTGTGGGTTACATTACTTATGAGCGGTATTTCTGTGTGTGTTTTGCGCAATTTAATAGTCGCAATCGTAAAACATAAGCTAGGTAATACAATAATTAGTAACTGTTTACTTACTCACCATGCAAATGTCGTCTTCCTTATTCATAGAAGACATTTTTCACTAAACTTTATTTTTTTATATCAAGTAGTTGCATCTGATAGGATATATTACTTAATTTTATTATATAATAATATGTTTATCTAACAATTTCGAAGTTTTTCAATTCACACATTTTTTACGTCGCGACGCGCGTAAGCACTTGTTGTGTTTGTGTGTTGTACTGTTGTTGAACGTGGTCGTGTTCAGTTGAAGTGAACACTACCAACCAATGACATCTGTCAGGTGAAAGTTGCCACTGCCAGGTTTTAAAATACCCCGATTATTACTGAAATAAAACATCTTGCGTAACACAAATAAAATCCTATCTAAAAGTAATATGCTATAAAGGGTTTTTACATTTTTTCTTGTTCTCTGTAAAGATCACTTATCTCATCCTCTTTGATAGTTTGAGGAAAAATATGTATTTTTTTTGGTATGATCATAGCTAAAGTCTGGGCTACCAATTCAATTTGTTCGTATATTTGAATCAACATAATTATAATGCACCACCCTTCCTTGACTGGTAGAGAATGCCTAAGGCATTAAGTCCGCCTTTGTACCTTTTTGTGCGAAACGTTTAAATAAATAAATAATGGTCATTCTTTGCCAGTTGTATGAAAAAGCTCATCATCATCATCTGCCTAGCCTTTTACCGACTATGTTGGGTCGGCTTCCAGTCTAACTGGATACCAGTATTTTACTTGGAGCAACTGCCTATCTGACCTCCATAATTCAGTTACTGGGTAATATGATACCCTTTGGTATGACTGGTTGTCAGCTTCTGACGACCCGTAACGACTGTCAAAGATCCACCAATGACAGCCGGGACCAACAGCTTAACGTGCTTTCCGAGGCAAGGAGGGGTATTGATAAACAATGAATTTCCTTGATATTCCTTCCTATACAGTCATATTATACAGGACTGAAATTCAATGTAACTTCTCAAGTTGCTGTTGAGCCAGACGTTGTGGCACAAGGTGGGAGAGGCATATATCCAGATCACAAAAGTAGATTTCGATAGGCTTCTAGCGGCTGATTGACGGCATACATACGAGAATTGGCCCTAAGTCACTATGTATGTGTGTGTGTGTGTATATGTGTTGTATATTTTGTAGTGTTTAATGTGTTTATTTCATGTTATGTATTTTTGTGGTGTACAATAAAATATATATAAATAAATAAGTCACTGTGCATGTCATTTTATTTACAGCATTCTGGGAGACATTTTAAAACTGTTAACACTCCCCATTATTGCCATTACAATTTTAAAATTTCCTCAACAAAAGAGGAAAATAATTTGACTATTCCCTCTTTTTAGGGTAACGATTTTTTTTGGCTCGGTTGTTGCCTTCCCTTTTCTCAGGGGCTTAGCGCGATCAATAAGTAAATACCTCTTTACTTTCAAAAGATATGTAGTGGAGTGGTGGGCACTGGCGATCAATCAAGCAACCATTGACAATGTGTGAAGGTGATCAAGAGTCGCCAGAATCGAAACTCGTCCGAAACGTTACGGCTTCGCAAGTTAGCACTTTAGCACTGATATCACTACAGACCCATTTTATTAAAATCTCTCCTCCTCCCCTTCTGTTAGTTCCTAAGAAAATGTTTATTACTAGGGATTTCGTAAAAATGTAGTTGAACACTAAATTCGTGGCGCCTTTTGTGTGTTTTGTGACCACTATTTGATCAGATGGACTTTAACGCAGAGCGCACATTTGGGTGAAAAGTAGAAAAATGTTTTTAATGTCAACCACTCCAGCTTAGGTAATATCTTATGCTGGGGGCACCGTAGTGCTAGTGCACCTGCTAAGAAAAGCAAAAAAAAAAGCACCGGCCGGGCCGCTCGGGTCTCAAGGTTGTACGTACCTACATTTTCTTTAGAGAAAATGAAGCTATGAGCTATGAAGGTTTGAAAATACGTCCAATGGCTTAGGATATTGGACGTATTTTCAAACCTTCATAGCTTTGGAAGTTCGGACTGGATACCATAATGCTAGAGAGCTCTCAGGATACGATGTAGTTTATAAAACTGACATATAAACCACACTAAGTTTCATTTGGCTAAGATGTATGGTTCTCACCGTTCTCAAGGTTAGTGAAGTTAGGCCTTGCAGAGTTAGGAGCTTGGCTGTACATTAGATCTAATAATATTTTAACGGTGAAATCATTATGTAAGTTTTGGCAACCTACTTTATATGAAATTTTGGTAGGATTATTAATTTTAGAACATACGGTTCTACAATCAAGAATCAAATCAATTAAGTTTGCGTTATATCTGGGTTAAGGATGGTATGTCATTGGAGAAAATAATTAAATATTGTGGATTACGGCCCACTCCCTCTCACTGAGAGGAGGCCTGTGTCGCAGACTCGCAGCAGTGGGGACATTATAGGCTGATTATATAAATATTGAAGTCTCACAACATTGATGATAATGGAGGTAAAAGTCAGTGTCTCGTCCAGTAGGAACAAGGAACGGCCCCCGCCCTAAACCAGATGGCGTATGACAGAAAAGGAACAATCTGCGATTCCCGCATTCCCCTTAAACCTAAGGGGAAGATATATAAAACCATGATTAGACCTACTGTCTTGTATTGAACGGAATGTTGGGCCACAAAAAGAATGAAGCAGCTGAGATGAGAACGCTAAGATCGAGGGATGTGTGGTGTTACACTAGGTACACGAATGGAGAGAATAAGAAATGAGTACATAAGAGGAAGTTTGAAAGTGCCACCGTTAACTGCAAAGTTGTGTGGAAATCGGTTATCATGGTATGGGCGTGTGTTACGGAGAAATGAGATGACAAGGGCAGGATAATTATGAATCTGTTGTATTGGTCAGAGAGCCAGAGTAGGTATATAGCCGGGCCGGATCTAGTCTACAACCTGTCGAAGTTATTAAAGAATATGCCAAAAATTATCCGAGGTGACTCACTATGCGTTAAATGAGCCAAATAAAATTATTTATCTACCGTCAGCAAAAGAGATAAGTATCTATGCAGGATCGTCGGATATAGTAGAAGTTTAGTAAGGAATCGAATACCGCTGGATGTCGTCGACTGAAATTTAATTTGATAAATGAGCTGTTTGTTTTCTATTAAATCATAAAATTAAATTTCAGTCGACAACATCCATCGGTTCCTTACTAAACTTCAACTACATCCGACGATCCTGCATACTTATCTCTTTTGTTGACTGTACGCTTTACGCGACCCACAGCGTTTTTCGGCCTTTTCAAGCGCTATGTTGATAACCGAATCTTCTTTCATAGCGGTTAGTATAAAAAAATCAAACAACATAATATCCAACCATACTATCTCATGTCTGTCGGTCTGCTAGTCGGTTACCTCCACAGGTAGACCATGACCTAGGTTAGAAGGGAATTTTCATCCAGGTACGTTTCCGTGGGACAATTTCCGACCACCACGCATACGAAGCCTCGGACAGAAGCTACTACAAGCACCTATAAGATCTTCTGCGTTATATACTTACTGTTACTATCCATAGACATATTTAATTTTGATTTCATGACAGCCTTTGTCATATCTAGCCGTAGTATCAGCAATATTAATGAATACTTACACAAAATAAATATTTACAGTGCAGATACCTACATCTTACCTAAGTGTATAAAAAATTGGTACCTGTTCATAGTGTCATTGTATAGTGTACGATTATTGTATGCTTCATATAGGTATATAAAGTGAATATCCTCAACAGCCATGGTACAGAGCGTGTTGAACTATTATTGCCTGACTTCGAAATCATGTTGTTTCTGCATCTCACTCAAAATGGGCACGATCCTCATAGCCCTGGCAGGGTTTGTGCCTTGTATAGGACTTCTATATGCGTATATTGCTGGAAAAGAAATGATCGTCGACTACGGAGTGCACCCAGTGGTGGCTGATGTAATTCTTCATTTATACGCAGTGTTGGGAGTACTCTTGGGCGGTGTAAACGTTATACTCATTGCGGCGTCACTAACATATAACGAGAAGCAAATACTACTATACTTATGGTTTGCCTGCGTTTACTTCTTCGTGGACTTCGGTAGTCTACTGGTCATAAGTTTATCTGCAATCATTTACGGGAACTATGCGTTCGGTTTTTCAATATTCTTTTTAGAAGCTACATATTGGATTTTTTTATACATTTATGTTCTTCCAGTTATAAACGGGTTCAGGAAAAATATACATACAATAGTGATAGTATTGGAATAAAAATAAAAAACTGTTATTATAACAAATATGGTGGTTTTAGTAATAATAATAAAGATCGAAAGAAAACATGACTTTCAAAGAATATTTATGTTTACGAGTAGGTATATCACTAGACCTGTGTGTTGTAGTTGTGAAACTATGATACGAGTATTATTCAAAATCAGGTCTGGTTGGCTTATCTTAAACAATATTTGAAATAAAGAACTTTGGAACGATAAAGTTCTTTACCAGTACACCTCTGCCTATGGCAGATCTCTCACTACCACGCCAAACTTCGGTGGCATTTGACTCCGTTTCCCCCGCCCCGTCGCGTGTGGCGCGTTATAGTGTGAGATCGGAGAGTAGACACAGTGCAGCGGGGTAATAAAAATGCAGACATTTTTGATATCTTCTTTACTTCAAAATGTATAAGTAATATTATTTAGTACCACCCAAATGTATATTTAATGTGCTGATAAATAATACTAAGTAATTGAATTGAACTACTGACAGACAAATACGTAAATTAACACATAATAGGTGCACACTTTCTTGCCTCATAATTATAAATTAGGTATACGACGGATTACACTTCAACCTGCACTTAAAATCTTGTCTTAATAGTCTTTGCATTATAAAAGGTTTCCTACGGATGCTACGAAGACTACGCACGCCGCGTAGACGCTACGAAGACTACGCAAGCCGCCTAGACGCTCTACGGAGACTTTGCGCGCTGCGTTACTGCTACAAAGACTACGCAGGTCGCGTAGGCCCTACGAAGACTACGCAGGCCACGTAGGCGCTACGAAGACGACGAGGCCGCGTAGGCGCTACGAAGACACCGCGCGCCGTGTAGAGGTCACATGAACGCTTTTATGTGCATAGGTTTCAATTAAAACTTTTTAAGAAATCTTAATATTATACAGGGTGTTACGGAAAGGGTATATCAATACAAACGGGTTGAAGAGTGTATCTGGTCTAGAATCTCTGTACAAAATTTCAGCTCAAAAGCATTAGATTTGAATATGCTTAATATTTTTTTATTTCGCCATCACGGCGCTGCACTGGCGCGCGGCGGCGTGATGTGCGTGTACTAGGCGCACAGACACACTACAGATAATGGATAATGACCCTCGTAGTGCGGTGATACGTTTGTTATGATTTCAATTTAATAAACCATCGAAATAAAATATTAAGCATTTTCAAAGTTACTGCTTTTGAGCTGAAAGGGGTTTGAAGGTTTTGGCCCTAAAATCAGCCGCCATTTTGATTTTTTTTCAGAATCGCGGTGCACAACAAAAGTTATATATTCAGATAGAGGACACTTATACAAACAAAAATGTAATATAACATAATATCCTAAAGCGTCAGGTTTCGGAGTTATTCACCAAAATATAAGTCGAAAACAACAAGGATTTTTTTGTTTTTTTTCCCTCTAGGTAAGCATATTGAACTATTTAGGTAATAGAAACGTTATGAAACCTTTATGGAGAAGAAAAAAATGAAGAATAGACATTTTTTAAATAAATAATTAAACACGGCAATTTATAGTTCGTTTTTTAATCCTAGAGACTAATCTGACAAGTGTAATGTCAAACTTCTATACTAAAAAAAAACGAAAATAGAAAAGACTTAAATGTCAGATTAGTCTCTAGGATTAAAAAACGAACTATAAATTGCCGTGTAATGCTAAAAATGTCTATTCTTCATTTTTTTCTTCTCCATAAAGGTTTCATAACGTTTCTATTACCTAAATAGTTCAATATGCTTACCTAGAGGGAAAAAAAACAAAAAAATCCTTGTTGTTTTCGACTTATATTTTGGTGAATAACTCCGAAACCTGACGCTTTAGGATATTATGTTTTATTACATTTTTGTTTGTATAAGTGTCCTCTATCTAAATATATAACTTTTGTTGTGCGCCGCGGTTCTGAAAAAAAATCAAAATGGCGGCCGACCTTAGGGCCACCCTCCATACAAAAATCTTCTAACCCCTTTTGTACAGAGGTTCTAGACCAGACACTCTTCAACCCGTTTGTATTGTTAGATATACCCTTTCCGTAACACCCTGTATATACTTAAATGAAATGACGTTTTTTAGTCTCACTAAAACTCGAGAACGGCTGGACTGATTGGCTCATTTTGGTTTTGAAATATTTGTAGAAGTCCAAGGAAGGTTTTATGCAAAATTGCAGTATGATCGGTTCAGTGGTTTAGGCGTGAAAAGGTAACAAACTAACAAACAAACTTACTTTCGCATTTGTAATATTAGTAAGGATGCCAAGGAGAGGACGACCTGACTTAGGTCGTAGAAGTCAATCAAATGTGCGACGAGCTATGTCACGTGCTAACCGCACTTATGAGCAGCAAGACACATATAATGATAATAGCCGTATTGGTTGAACTTTGTCACATTATTTAATTCTGAGGCGGTACGAAGTTCGCCGGGTCAGCTAGTAAAAAATAAAAGCCTTAAAAAAAAACACTACTTACATATTGCAAAATAAATTTGGAAGTCGATGGCATTGGTTGTTTGGATTGATTCATTTTTAGCCGCCGAAAAAAAGATTCCGACGAATTGAGAATCTCCTCCTTTTTTTGAAGTCGTTTGAAAAAGGCGTCTCAAAAAGACACCAGTTTCTTGCAAAAAAAAATTAAAACTTATATGTAAATCAACCCAATTGAATGCAATAAGTTCACTAAACCCGGCCTCACTCACTTATTAAAGCTATTACCTATTAATAGTTATTACTATAATAGATTATGACTAGAAATTTTTGAGATTCTATATATATAACATTTTTGGTAGTTTCTGTAGGTATGAGGTACAAATACGTATAACGTCTAGGGGGCCTAATTAAATCTAGCACAATATACTACGTATAACTACGTAGAGCCATTCACCTACTTACATCTGTGTAAGTTGAATCAATTGCATTTCATTTACAATTGAATATGTACAACATTTTACTTTAGTTACTATTCTATTCTCATGTTTATACTCCACTTTGCTGACGAAAATTGAGTTTTAAATTAAAATTGTTTGAAATGGAAGGATTTATCGATACCGAGACACGACAACTAATTATTTGCACTAGTATAAGATATCATATTTCTAGCATGTACCTAGTTGTTAATGTAGTAAGTAAGTATGTACATGATGGCAAAGTGCTGGCATTGCTCAGTATATAAAACTGTTTGGTCCATAGCGTTCAAAATCATAAATGTACGAGTAGGTACAGTATCTTATTTACAAGTAGTGTGCGTATCAAAATCACATCGAGGTATACAAAAGTATACGAGAAAGAACAGAATGTATTTCATCTAAAGAAGAAGAAGGGAAAAGCAGATGTTTCAATGTTTCTCTGTTGGCCGCACAGCATATGCTGGGTAGTAACAGCATCACCCTTCCGAAGCGCGTGGAATCTTTGGAAGCGCAATGCTTCTGTAAGAGCACCAGGAACTGGTCCTGCAACATCTCGATGTGAGCCGATGTGTTCTCGGTGGAGTCTGCGTTCAGGATAAACAATAGTCTGTTAGTTAACGAGTTAAATTAACGTTTAAACATATGCGCAATACCTGCTTAAAAGCGACTTTTGAACTAATCGCATCTGCAGCGAATGCACAATAAATGAATGATGTACATATTACACAAATGAACGTAATGTGCTTACAACAGAATATGTCGGACGAGATAAATCACTAACCTGTACGAAACAATAACGTAGATTTAATCCAGTCATACTCCGATGTATCTAGCCGACACTGAGATAATTTTTTCAACAGATATGTTAACTTTTTGACGTCTTCCTTGATTTGAGGCCGTTTCGATGTTACTGTCGATACATCGTTATCTGAAAATTTGTATAATAATATTAAGGAGGTACTTTGGTTTGAGCTGGATTATTATATTTTAGAATTTGAGTTACTTATGGTAGGTATACCTTCTTCGAAGTAGAAAGAGTATTCTGCTGCAGTTAGGATGAACAGTTCCTTCCATTTACTGTGCAGTAGGCTAGTCTGATCAGAGGGTTTCATATGAACGAACGATCCTACTCCGTGCAGCCATTTTATAGACGCGACTAAAATCTTCGCAGCCGGCCCGCACAGCTCCTCATCTAGTTTCCGAGAATCGAAACAATACTTTTTAAAATTCGATGTCATTTCTGTAATTCCATCCAAACTGCCTTTGTTGCCATCTATAAGGTGTATGGCTTTATGACGGTCGTTGAGGTAATCGACGAATGTGTAAGGTTTATATTCTAAAGTTTGGGTCGGTCTTTCTGATATTTTTGACACAATATGCGCAGGAGGTTCAAAGTTGCTAGGAGAGTGAGGTGTGGCTTTTCTTGTATCTATGGACAAATACTTTATATTATGCATTTTTGAATGTTCTGTCGCCCCCTTTTCGTAGATAGTATGGTGATAGAAAAATATTAACGAAGGAGCTCTACCCTTGCTTGGACACAAAAATAATATTAAATACTGTCGCTCTAGTATAAATGCGCAGGGCAAAGTGACATGATAGTCGCAGATAGTAGGAGTCGCAGGGCTTGTCAGACGTTAATCATATACCTACAATTTAATATTATATGCATGCAAACAATGTGTTAAACACACATGCAAACACGAACCTTCTTTATCAACGGCATCAACTTGACTATCAGTTTTGCAGGCCTCCTCAGTGCTCGAGACTTCATCTTCTGTAATCTTTTCTGAGAGTTGCGGGTCTGATTTTTCTATGTAAAATAAATAAAAATGATACGTTCAAATATTCACAATTGTATGTCTTGATTAATATGTTTTAGCTATGAAATAACTCACTTTCTAAAGAATGTGAACAGCCAGCTGTTATGACGGGTGGATACAAAATGTTAGTTGGAATATAAGCTTGGTGTGGAACTGGATAATGAAGCGATGCCGAGAAAAGCGGAATCTTGAAAGGATTGAGTGGACTGAGTGCATTGACATGAGTGTTCAGGAGTGGGTTCAATTGAGGAGCGTCGGGCGATATCGCGTCCGGAAGTCTCGCCGGAGGGAAGTCTTGAAACGACGATCTGTCCAGAAACGAGTTGTGTACATTTGCTTCGGGGAGGGACACCAGGCCATTGTACGTGTGAAGAGAGGGGAAGGTGGACAGTGTCAGGGGGTTGGGGGCGGGGATGAAGGGTTGTTGTCGCGTGAAGTTGTAGCCGAGTTTCTGTAGCGCCATGTGATGCTGCACGGCGACGGACGGACGCGGCGCTCGCTCGTGTTGAACTGCTGTAAGCCCGCAACATCGATTAGATACTTGTACAATACAAATATGACGCGTACTTACACACACAAACACAGGGTAAAGTTTACGACCTAGTACTATAACATACCTACCTACTTAGGTACCCTTAACCTGTTGAAACCTGACCCACATTATGAGTCGTGATAATTGTTTAATCGGTCTGCTTTGCGGATAGAGATAAAATGTTCATTTTTATTAAGTTATCATATCATTCACCCATATATTATAGAGGTATTACATTTACAGGCGTAAATAATGTTAGAACAGTCAATTTAACGTAATATTGTACAGCCAAATGCCACATTAATAACGAGTAGATACCTAAGTAATTCAGCGAGTGGAACACCTCAAGCATCCCTAGAACTGAATACATAATCATCATCAATTTTGTATATTTTCTATGTAGCTAGTTATCTAGTAAGTACCTAGTTAGTAATAATATATAATGTTCAGGAAAATATTCATTCCCATATTTATTTTATGTTGAAGCCCGACCACTTTTTAAGGTAGCATTCATAATGAATAAACATCTGAAATCTTATGTCTAAAGTAGTAAGTGATAGGCAAACAAGTCCACACCACTTCTATAAGCCAAGGGGAGTGAGGCGTTATAATAGAGGCGAGGACAGGCGCGAGGCGACGGCTTAACGACGTGGGTGCGATGCCGCAAACGAACCGTGGTGCGGCCCGCAACCCGCAATCAATTTCATATGTAAATAAATATCTGTGAGAACCACGGCTGCTGATGACAGCTTGTCTTTACGATACATTGTTTACTTTTCGCCACAATTTTGTTTGCGGAAATCTTTAACTTGCCGCTCTTTACAGATATAAATGTATGTATGATGGTGTTTTTTTTTTATGTAAGTACTACCTAACATGCGAACGGATAACGTATGAATGGTTCGTTTTCAAGGCTGGGTTTAGTCAGAAAACACCATAGCCAAGCCATAGTTCTTATAAGGAAAAGGAAATTCCGACGAAACACTGAGGACATGAAATGTATGAATACTCAAGTATGTAAAGCCCTATAAAAATGTTTCAAACTCTCACAAATCTTAATGGATTAAAATTCTCTGTGCCAAAAGCAAACAGAGCTTCAAGTAGGCCTAAGTAGGTCCCTACTGTTACTGCTTACCTAAAATTACTGGCGATATACCTGCACTCTAATTGCGTAACACTATCAATCTCAATCTGAATCATTTTGAAGGATATTGCTAATCCATCACACTAATATTATAAAGGCGAAAGTTTGTGAGTGTGTGTGTGTGTTTATTTATATGTTTGTTACTTCTTCACGCTCTAACGGCTGGACCAATTTTGATAAAATTTTGTATGGAGGTAGCTGACACCCTAGATTAACATATAGGCTACTTTTTCTCCCGATATTACTACGGGATCGACACTTATGCGGGTGAAACCGCGGGGCGCAGCTAGTTACTTCATATGTTCGAAAAATGTGACTGCTAAACAACTTAAATAGCGCAATGAATGTTGTCGAACTGTCAAAATGAAACCCATTGCTACTGATAGTGTGTTTCGCAATTACCCCGCTGAATTCTTAACAAAGACATATAAATTAACAAGGTACTTGTAAAAATCTCTTCATCCTTTTCCCTCATAGAAAACCGGCGCTATTTCTATATGTATGAAATTGTTGATATTTGACTTCGTGAGAGCGGAAACCTGCGTGCTGACATGAAAGGGACGAGGAAAGCTCGTCTTTGTCGGCCCCTGCGTTTTTTCTCACTCACCACTTACTAACACTTGTGTACCGCAAATACTTCAAATGTTTCCTAATGGAAAAGACATGCTGCGAAGGAGCCACCCTGGATAAATACTTTATTGGGACAAGTGCCCGCCCGTGTTCACTATTGATTACCATTAATATCGCTCCGATTTTACTTTTACTGGAAACAGTATTCGGAAATGGATGGATAGCGTTACGAATAAAACAAGAAGGTTTATACCAGTCAAATCTTGCATAAAGAGTCTGCTCAAGTCTTTATGTAAAATTAAATAAAATTCTGAAACCTGAAAAATATTCAAATCAAACCAACTAAGTACTTATGTATATTCGCATAAAGTAGGTAGATTCATGAATGTTACTTATCATTATTAATTAATAGGATCCATTCTGGTATGCGAAACTTATATTACTTAATATTTTAGTCAAATTAAAAACTTTGGCAGATATTTAATTATACATTTTCTAATTTATTACAATAATTATAATTGTCTTGCAATGATTTTCTGTTCTTATAACTTATATTCAGTTAAATTTTATAGCACATATTCTTGCGTCGAGTACCTACATTTTTCAGAATATTCTAATGGAAGTACCTAAGCTCTTTTAGATCCGTATAAACCTCATACTTACTTAATCGATGTAGTTGTATCACAACGTTTACACAGACACAATATTAAATTATGAAAATTCAATCTATGCACAATAGGTAACTTATTGTACATAGATTGAAGTAGGTACCCTCGTAGCTACACCGGTGTCGAAAGTAAAAATTAGTTTCCGTACACAGTTCATTAATTTCACGACCGTCATCAGGTTTTTTTACTGTCCACAAATAAGTGTGAAAGCTATTGCATAAGTTACACTTTTTATGTGTTTAACATTTTGTGCCACTTTCTGCGGAGCAATTGCGTAACACATTATCAATCGGAATCGGTTGCATTTTGGCAGTTCAACAACATTAATTGCGTTATTTACGTGTTGAGCAGACAAATTTTTCGAACTTATGAAGAAATAGATTAGCAATTTGCTTCAAAATGATATAGATTCCGATAGATAGTGTTACGCAATTATGGTGCTGTTTCACGTTATGTCGTATGTACAGTAAGTTTGTTAGTAATTTGTTCAATAATTCAATTGACATTGGGTAACAGTTTCCTTTATACAAAACAGATTTTTATTAGGTAACGAAAGGCTATTGTAATAATAATCACCAAAAGTTGAATAAAAAGGATGATGTGTTTTAACAAAAGTACAAGACTCAAAAATGTACATAGACGATGCTGTAAGTTAAGTTACACAATGGTTCGATTCCACGTTTCAAAGTTCGCGAACGCACTGCTTTTGGGCGATGAATACTCTATTAAACCCCATATAATAGAATCCCATGTGACATCATGTCGTAAGTTGGAAGCTACGATCCATGATAGCTTGTAAAGCCGCCTTTTGGCTGGACATTCTAGTATGGCGCCATAGTGCGTTTACGTATCTATCTGTATATTTTATCTACTTAGGTACCTGTAATTTCCAAGTTGCCATGAGATCTGACTATTTGAAGAGATCCCATGGAAAATTATGCTTTCGCATTGTGTTATGGTTTTGTTAGTGTATAAAATAGTTAATTTGTAATTTTGTGGTAAAAGTGAATTATTCTGGCCTTGTCTATATTAACTTTCAAATTCTTATTCCTAGCCATCCGATCATCATGTTTGAAATAAGTAGGGACGTATCTACTTAATACGAAATATTATAGTCTATACAAAAAAAAAACTGCTACCACAGAGTCTGCTGCTAATTCGCTAAAATTACAAGTATATTCACAGCTACAACAACTCTCCTGTCTGGAACTTGCGAAATTAAAATGAATACCGACTCGATAGATGTGTTGACAATCGCTGAAAGCCTCTGTCCATGTTACTGAGCATTATTATGCTCATCTCAGCATCATGCCCAGGAAAAACTAAATTGCTTAATTTGGCTCTATCTACACTTCTGAGAGATAATAAGGTGCCTAAAAATAGTCGGTTTTCCTACTAAGTACAAGTGGGCCACACGCGACCAGTGAGAGCTGGGAGCGGAAAGCTCACATCACATGCGAAAAATACAATTAAAAAAAAGTGGCCTAGTGCGAGTTGGACTGCACATGAAGAGTTCCGTACCACAAGGTAAAAAAAGCCGAAAAAAAAACTTTTTTTGTATGGAGACCCCCTTTCAATTTTAACTCATTTTTTTTATAATTATGTTGTTATAGCGGCACTAGAAATCGGCAATAGTCTACGTATTACTGTTCATGAGATACAGCCCGCTAATAGACAGACAGACGGACAGCAGCGAAGGCTTAGTAAAAGGCTTCCGTAAGCACCCTTTGGGTACACAACCCTAAAAAACAAGGTATAAATGAATTAGACTAAACAACTCAAAGGTCAATGGAGAGGGCTATGCTTGGAATTTTCCTGCGTGATCGAATCAGAAATGAAGAGATCCGCAGGAGAACCAAGGTAACCGACATAGACCAAAGAATTGCCGAACTTAAGTGGCAGTGTGCAGGGCACATTGCTCGCAGAACAGATGGCCGATGGGGCCGAAAGGTTCTGGAGTGGCGACTGCGTACCGGAAGACGTAGCGTTGGAAGGCCTCCCACAAGGTGGACCGACGACCTTGTGAGTTGGATGCGAGAAGCACAGAACCGGTCGAAATGGAGGAGCTTGGGGGAGGCCTATGTCCAGCAGCGGACGTCTTTCGGTCGAAATGATGATGAAACCACTCACCATCTTTCTTCATGTTGACTCGTAGGCACTTGGAGAAGCGGCACGCCTGACATTGGTTCCGCCGCGTCACATCCACCACACACCGCCCGTTCTCTTTACACACGTAGTCTAAATTACTGGGTACGGGAAATAATATGTTACACTGTGAAACAGTCACTGAAAATATACGTTGCAGGCGACAGGTTGTTCAGTGTTATTCTTTCATAGCCCTACAATTTAGCGTAAATATCGTATTGTTAAACACGAATGCACCATTCCATGCACGCGTATAATTTAAACGATAATAGTCAACGACAACCATTTGTCGTCGTCTATTATCGTTTAAATTATTAATGGAGTTACGTTTTTGTAATGAGTTCCTTCGTTTTATTTATGTAACAACACATTAAATTGAACTCTATAGGCATATAGTATTTTATATACATGAAAGCACCGGCACAGTGAAGTTCTGTAGTTGGGATGAATTTATCCTAAAACTAACTTTGTGGTTGAAAAATGTTCTCACATCACATACATCGACTTTTTCTTTTACTTGTGTAGTGAGACATTGATTCTTATCAAATTTCATATTTCTAGGTCAACGGGAAGTACCCTATAGGTTTTGATTTATTTGCGAGTATCAAGAATGTCGCGTAAATGGCATAATTTTTTATTGCGTTGACTTAAAAGTGTATTTTTTCAGACCTCTTGCCGTAGATCTACGTATTTAATATTAATTTCAACTTGATACCTCCACGCGTTCCTGAGAAAAACGTCTTGACAGACAGACGGACGTGGTCCTAGACGACCCACTGACCGTTTTTTCCTTTTGAGGTACGGTACCCTAAAAAATAACTTAAAAGATTTGTTACTTATACCTAAAAATTATTAGCCTGTCGATAATAATTTGTTCTACGAGTATACCATAAACGGCTTACAAAAGAATTGACAGCATATTAACTGGAAACTTGATCAGCACCCTAATTGCGTAACACACTATCAATCATAATCTGAATCGATATTGCTAATCCAATGCTTCATATGTTAGAAAAAAATTGTCTGCTCAACAACGTAAATAACGCAATGAATGTTGTTGAATTGTCAAAAAGAAAGCCATTCCTACTGTTAGTGTGTTACGCAATTACCCCGCTGGCTATTCAGGAATAATAATTAATGATTAGGTACCGTCTTATGCTTCTCTTGAAGAATCCTCTACAGCCGTCACACGAGGCCACCCCGTAGTGTTTTCCTGAAGCTTTGTCCCCGCACACGCGACACAAAGTTTCCGACTTTGCCTCCATACTTCTGTAGTTCTGTGTACATTCAATCTTAGCATTCACATAAATATCATTAAAATCAATCACGCCAAAAATATCATATAAGTAACTAGATTCTACCCGCAACTTAGTCCGCGTGAAATTTCTACCCACCCCCCATTCACGCTCTTAGGGGTGGAATTTCGAAAAACCCTTTCTTAGTGGATACCTGCTCTTCACAAAGAACACACATGTCTCTAGGATCAGCGGTTTAGGCTGTACGTTGACATATCAGTCAGTCAGGACTTTGAATTTTTTTTAGAAAAATATTATTACATAAAATATTATTATTATTAATTATTTATAAAAATATATAGCGTTGTGTGATGTCAATTTCATTTTAAACTGCTCACTCACAGTAATATTAGAAGTGGACCTACCTATACGCAGACCTTCGCCGCTCTTTTCCTTGCGACCTATAAAATGTTTATAATCTGTCGGGATTTTTTATTTTCTAGTTTTTGGCTATTTCCTTTGGTAATTTATATAGAATGTTAGGAAGAGCATACGTCCATTGATCATTTTCATTCTTTTATTCTTGTCAGTTTATACAGAGGCAAGTGCTTACAAACGAAGTTAGGATTGTTTGTTTTGTGTCGCTTATTCATAGGTGCAGAGTAATCAGAGGCAACAGCCAATTTCCTACCTTTACTACAGAATGAGACCCACTTGGATAATGATTGCAAATTGTGTTATCGCAATTCTGATCTTTTGTTTATCCGTTGATAAACGTTTAACAAGAAAAGCCATCATGGTAACTCCCAAACTCCTTTGTATCATTTTTGTAATAAAAGACCAAGTTACTTACTGTACGTACTGACTCTAGACCTATCCTAGTACCTAAAGTAACTAGATAATGCTAACGCCAAACTTTGTAGTTTAGTTACCTACTACTCGGCCAAATCAAGAAATTATTCTCCAAGACATCTTATAGTCAAAGAGGAAATATAAATAGTGTCAATAACAACAACTGTAACTTACGGTGTCCCGCAAGAAAGCACACTGCGCCCCCAATTATTTCAAATCTACGAAAATCTATTACGTTCAATGAAGTTTTCAGGATGAGTCTGCCAGCTGTAAAATATATACATATGGTGGTGACACCGTGATCTTAGTTTTTATCAAATGGAACTTACAGAAGAATTTATCAAGCACTATCTGATCGATGAAACCAATGTTATAAAATGATTTTATAATATCGACTTGGCAAAACTCGTCCATAATGCTAATTTGACGAAGCAAGTATTACTAAAATTTAGACTAGATTTTAGTTTTCGGAATGCCAAGTACAATGTATGGAAGAGCACTGCAGCTTTGACTGCGATTGTAAACAATTATCCTGCATAGTCTCACATTGTTCTATAATCGACTGTTATAATTTATAAGTTAACATGCAGCCAGAGTAGAACAAAAGATATATAGGTAACTGGCCTACGACTATGCTACGACACCATGACATAACTAATGCTCCTCTGTACCTATGTATGTATACGTACAATGAGACACAATAATCGATAAACGAGAATGACTTTCGAAATATATTTAAAAAAGTACTCAAAAATATCAATGTTTTCTTACTAAAATATGCAGGATGTATCTCATTTTGATATACAATAACGTAATCAAATCATCTGCAAAACCCAATATGCACCCTTGTAAGGATATTATAAAGTTTGAAAGAATATTGCCACGTCACCGACGACAGGCATTAATAATCGATTGATTATTCAAATGGGAAGGCCAGCAGGGCGACATCATACGGAAAAATATAAAAAATAACTCTTCGGTTGTCAGCACAGATAAATGGGATTTTGATAGAGGTTTTATCATATTACCATATTGTCATATCGCGTACGTTAGTGTCGCGTGACACTCGCGTTGTTATTGTGATGATGATGATGATGATGATATAGCTAGGTATAGTCAGAACTATAGTGGTACACACGGCTACACATCAAGCTATTCATTTCCAGTTTTAGCTGACCTCGTTTTTGGTACAATCAGAAGTCGGCTTATACTGGTTATGTATAGCTTGATGTGTAGCCGTTGTTTGGTGACCTCCCTTATTAATATTCGTTGCTTAATGTTAAGAGACGTTTACCGTTCAAAATGTATGGTTGAGCAGACGCTAATTATTCAACTTTTATGAATTTAAGGGAGACCGTTTTAGAAGAAATTTTAGATAAGTACACTACGTCAGATAATAGGTTCGTAATAGAATAGTTTTAAGTCCCCAGTAACTGCCTACCGCCATGCTCAACTCAGAAACACATGCCGGTTCTCACAGGGCGGGGCGTTGTCATAGGGAACCGACTCATTACTGTCAGCGCAGACAGAGCAGCAAGATGCTCGAGCAGTTTTAATTGATTAATTGACAATGAACTTAAATATATAACAGAAATAGAGTTGAAAATAGCATTCAAGATATAATTCCGTGCAGCTTGCGTTCGCGTATGTTCCTTTCATCCCGCAGAAAATTGTACATAATTGAGTACTCTAGGTATGTTATTGTACTAAGGCGCACGCCATTCGCCAGAACGCAAGAGCGCGCGTGCGCGGGTCCTCGAACATCCGCTGAATCAGCAGGGTTTACGCGGCGAATTTGTAAAAAAACTTGTTCAGTTCAAATTCTCACGCAATCATTCAACATTCAATTTCCACTTTTCCAACAATTGTTGTTTGAATACCATTAGATATTAAATTGTAATTGAAAATTGAGCTTAGGAAAATTTTAATAATAGCAAACGAAAATATAATAAATTAGAGGTTTAAGTATTCAAATAATCAAATCACTCAACTTTTACCTAAATGGCACTAGAAACTAGAATTAGCTATCCAAAGCTACGTTTTCTGACCCATTTGTTTACAGTTTTATTAAAAAAACTGGAACAGAGTATATAGACTCTAGTTATAGTATTATCATCATGTTCCTGCCCTTATCCCATTTTAGGTAGGTACTTGGGGTCGGCGCAACATGTTTTCTTTTCCATTCTCCCCTGTCAACCGTCACGCTACCATTCACTCCCTTCTCTTTCATATCATTCCTCACACAGTCCATCCATCTACTCTTCGGCCTTCCTCTCCCTCTCCATCCATTAACATGTAAATTCATCACTCTTTTAGTCACATGCGTTTCGTCCCTTCTCATCACATGCCCATACCAAGCCAAACGATTTCCTTTCGACTTTTCTGTCACTGGCGCCACTTTCAAACTTCCTCTTATATACTCATTTCGTACTTTATCCATTCTCGTCACTCCACCCATCCATCTTAACATTTTCATCTCCACTGCATGCAATCTTTTTTCATCCATGTTCTTCACGGCCATAAAGTACAAGTTCAGACCCATAAAGTACGATATTTCCCCTTTAACTTGAGGGGCACCCTTGGGTCGCAAGTTGTTCCTGTGACCTGTCGCCATTTCATCCATCCTGAGTTGATCCGGTGCGTTATGTCTCGGTTTACTTCGCCATCTCCTTGGACAAGCGACCCGAGGTACCGAAACTCGGAGCATATCGATAAGGGCGTCCCAGCGAGAGATATAGGCACACGACTGGAGAGACCGCCAAAATCACAAAAAAGATACTCAGTTTTGGTCCGACTTACTCTCAGGCCAATGGACCCTAGTTATAGTATGATGGCAAGTAATGGCCAAGGGCTTTATCAAAAGAAGAATAGGTCTATTACTAAAGTTAGTAATTTAGTATATTATTCCTTTCCGAGTTCACATCACGTCGACGGGGTCCAAGTAGACATGTCGCTTTCCGTTCGAATTAGCGACCCAAACTCAATTGTCGGGACACTAGTTATACCTTATATCAGAAAACACTGACATGTTTTCGTAATTGTGGCGTGACGTACGGTCACAATTACACCGTCTGTGCAGTGAAAATGACAGGGGGACTCGGTTCAATAATTATCTATGAATGATAAACGCTACATGTTTTGATTGTAGGCCTCCCCTTAGGTACTAATTGCTATACTAGTGGTTAACTTTTGGCTTTCGACTTTTGTAAGTAATAGCACAGGTAATAGGTACGGGGTAGAGTGATACTATCTCTTTAATGTGTTGTGCAAACATTGCCAAAATTACTGCCACTTATTATCAATTCTGTAATTTCCAGGTGTTTTACTCTATCTATACTAATATTATTAAGAGGTATTTTTTTTGTTTGTAAGTTTGTTTGTAGAGGGTGATCTCCGGACCTAGCAGTCGGATTTGAAAATTACTTTTTGCATTTGATAGCCCAATTCCTGTGGAAGATTACAGGCTATTTAACATCACGCTACGACCCTCAGCAGCCGAGCAAAATAAAAAAAAAGTCAGAAAGAACGCTAAGCAAAAACGAAGTGATAGTACATTATAAAACTGAATAAAATGATAACTTGCTTGTCCGCTAACCAGACGATAGAGTTGTTCTCGCAAAGTAACAAGTTATGACAGCAATGAGCAAAGGAATAGCTGGACTGGGACACCATTTTAGACTAACGAGTCCTCACATAATGATGTGGCTAGGAATGTGACGCGACGCGATGGGTCAAGGGCCAAAATTTCACGCGAAGTCGCGGGCAGAAACTAGTTAAAAAATATTTTGACGCAAGGGTTCGAATTTTAGAGTAGACATACAGACCGGTTGTAAGACGAAGTGTGTCAAGGTTTGATTGTAGAATTAATTTCTTTGGATACTAGTACAAAGCTCCGTGTAAAATACTGGTATTCAGCAGCATCCGGTTAGACTGGAAGCCGACCTCAACATAATTGGGAAAAGGCTAGGCAGATGACTAGTACAAAGCTCATTTTATGAAGACTACTGATCCAAAAATTCTCAGTAGTTCCTTCAAAGGAACTACGCGAAGGAACTAGGGAGCATAAACGTAAACTTCAACGTGGTTTAAGACTTATCAAAAAAAGGTAAAATAAGAATCAATAATTACTCATTGTAAAAGAACAACATGTAGGTACTTGGCCAGCCGACGAATATTACCTTGGTTGGATATGACTTATCAAACACGAAAAATATTACGTAAGATAGTCCCGTTAGAGGTTTTTGTCTCAAATTGACGTACTTAAGTATTTTATCTGCGAATTATCAAAGGATACTTGAGATTACCTATAGGTACCTACGCTGTTATGGAATTAAGGGCTGATTTCAATAATCAGATAACTTTTTATCAGAAAAACAAATAAGTATGTCAGTTTGACATTTATTTTATTCCTCAGATCAGAAAATTATAAAACTGGCCCTAAGTGATGTTCCCGCTGAACAGTTCCTTAGGGATGATTTTTACCAAAGTCAGATATCTTTTATTCGTGGAATAAAATTAACGTCTGACAGTTCTAGAATGGAAAAACTGACACAAATTTAAAATTTATTTGAAAGTAATTAGTGTCGGGTTCCATTGCGCCTTTCATCATGCAGCGACAAGGTGTAAAGAAACAGAAAATCAAGCCTATTTTACTAGTTGGTTAAGCAAGGATCTATTCTACCATAACTACCTAATAAAAGCAACGCTTTTAACTAACTCAATGATAACAAAATTAAAAAAGCCACCACTAATTTAAGGCCAACTGCATTCAATAATGGCGAAGCAAACATATTGCCGGAATTGTGAAGTGGGGTAGGTACATAATTATCCGCACCCCACGTTTAGTTGCGTAAATTTGTGCCGTATGAGTGTCAGATGGGGCCCTCGACATTTGCACTGGTTGACCTAAGGTGTGGCCCCACACCCACAGGGTACCGACCCGTTGCATCAAGTAGGTAAAGAAAACAAAAGGTCACTGAGCTTGGATTGAAGAAGTAGGTACTTCGATTTAATCCCGATAGCTATCGGTCGGATGGGCAAATGATCCAGTTTCGTACCACGATGTAATGTACCAGTCTAATGGAGCGACTGCCTATCCAACCTCCACAATTGGTAAGACTGGTTGTCAGACTTTCGGGCTTCTGATGACGGTCACCCATCTACGGACTGATCACGGCAAGCGTAGTTTTATCTTCTATCGACCCTTGCGGCTGTTACTACTTAGCCACGAGCATACTCTGCGGGGTAATTGCGTAACACACTATCAGTAGCAAATGGCTTTCATTTTGACGGTTCAACAACATTCATTGCATTATCTACGTTGTTGAGGAGACACATTTTTCGAATATATGAGCAATGGATTAGCAATATCCTTCAAAATGATTCAAATTGTGAATGAAAGTGTGTAAAAAAATTGCCAGAAGCTACCCAATTTATGGTGTGCTTTCTGTTACGCAAAATCAGCCCATTTCGTTTCGTTCAGGGGTTTAATTATTATAAGTAGGTGTTACTCATCGTGGATTGGTCCACACTAGCTCAAGACAGAGAGGAGTGGAGGGAGAAAGGAGGCCTTTGCCCTGCAGTGGACAACATAGGCTAAAAATAAATAATACTTATCGTGGCGTCAGGGTTTGAATTTCTATGAATGTTAGCTAGTACATTATGAAACCGAATAAAATAATAACTTGCTTGTCGGCTAACCAGACGATAGAGTTTGTTCTTGCCAAGTAACAAGTTATGACAGCAAAGGAATAGCTGGACTGGGACATCATTTTAGACTAACGAGTCCTCACATAATGATGTGATTAGGGAATTAGAAAGACTTCATCATCTGCCTAGCCTTTTCCCAACTATTTTGGGGTCGGCTTCGAATCCAACCGGATGCAGCTGAATACCAGTATTTTACGTGGAGCGACAGTGACTGCCTATCTGACCTAGTCAATGAGTAACACTTTGGTAACTTTCGGGCTTCTGATGACCCGTAACGACTGTCAAAGATCCACGAATGACAGCCGGAACCAACAGCTTAACAGAAGGACTTATAAGTAGGTAATTAAAGGGCATTTCTAAGAATAACCGCATAGTTCAACCATTGGCTAAGGTAGAGGAACCAATCATGGACGGTTTAAGAATGAAAACGGTGTTTATTAGCATTTATTGCTTCTATTCTTTTGGTATTGGAAGAAAAGGTTATATCCTTAAATAAAATATGCTTTTTATAATCGATATATTTGGCACAGTAAGTTCCTCCAAAGTATACTTTTGAGATATTTTAAAAATGCAAGACCCCTTTTCGAGGACCTATTATGAACAGTTAAATTCTTATAATGGACACCCATTCATAAACAGTATCTAGTCTTGGACACCTAGTGTTGAACACTATCTAGACTTGGACACCTAGAACATTTTAGTTATTTTCTTTTCTTGCTTTAGTTTTTCTCGTAATAACTGTTTTTCTTTTCTTTCTTTTGCACGTTTTTCTTATTCTTCTATCCTTTCTTTCTTTTTATTTTCTTTTTTTTTACGTATTCTATGTAGGGGTCACTGGTGATAGCCGACGGCAGTCGTTCCTTGATACGGCGTTTTTTAGTCTCTGAGTCTCTGGTTCGGGCCAGTACAAGCCTCGTCTAAAAGGTGACGGAACGTCACCAATTGTCGTAGTTGTAGATGTGGATAAATTGGAAGGTAAATTGGTTTTAAGCGGTGTACTGGACGTGGTTGTGGCTGCAACCGCGTTGGAATCATCAGCAGTAGGCGGCACACTGGGGGTTTTTTGAGTTCTAAGCGGCGGTGTAGACATTGTTGATAAATCTGGTGAATAATCTCGTTTGGGTGCCATATTATCCGTGGTAATAAGAAAGTAGCGTTAAAGAGTGGAAGTTACTTTATAAATCACCAGTCATGAACACCCAATCTTGGACAGGGCTGTCCATCATTGGGTATGAATGTGATAATTACAAATTATTAAGATAAAAAGCCTAGTCTCCCTTTACACAACCAGATAAAAACTAAACATAAGTATGAGAAACACAAAAATCCAATGTTGGACAGTGCTGTCCATGATTGGGTAAAGACACATTTAAGTTTCCAGTCATAAACACTTTAAAAAAAAAATACTTATTTGAGAACTGGCGATGAGGTTTTGTGCAAACATGCTCTTCAGATTAATGATGAATCATTAAATAAATCAAAAAGCATTCACAATATAATGTAAAGTTTTGAAAATGTCAATATAGTAAGGGTACCTGCGTTACGATTCTTCTAATAAGACGATTTTTTTTTAAATCGGTGTCAGTTGCACTCACGTGACCGTAGATAATATCGAAACAATATGGCCATCAAATGTCAAAATAAAAAAATCTTGTCCGGATATCCATAAAGTTAATAAAAAATGTGGCCATGGTAAAATAAAAGTTAGGGTTTGGTTAATTTTAGCATCTGGGTTTGAATATGTCCATTATTGGTACACTGTCCAAGACTGGTTCCATTACCTTACATTGCTTATAGAGTCACTAAGCTGAAAAGGTTTTAGGCTCCGGGTTTTGGTTTTAGGTTTCTTAGTAAAGCGGTGGCCGCCGACACAGCACGGCGTCCGTAATTTACCCACGTGTTTGTTTTAATCACGTCACTGAAACGTTATTTATGAAAGTAAGTTGGTGTGTTTTCTTAGTGTTTTACCCGACTACGGAGGGTATTATGATTTAACCGGTATGTATCTTCTTCGTATGTTAGTACAGCGGCATGGGACCACGGGAAGGTACTTTCTTGTTTCATCCTTTTCAGTAGTCAGGCTTTAATTTTCAAACAAATTTTTTTTGACACTGTAAAGCCAACCCCCGCTGCCATTATTTTCACGACAGCCGTCACTGTGGCTGTTATGTAGTGGATTCTGTGGTAGTGGCTAGGAAAACGTAGCTTAAGCCTGTGATAATTCAGCAGTCCATCTATGTAAAGGTCGATAGCTATCAAAAACGCAAATGGCTATTCGCGCGACTTTTCAACCTGTGTACCTACGTCAGACTGATTAACAGGAATATTTTGGTGAGTCACTGTACCTATCTAAAACAAGAATGATTAAAAATAAACAATTAAAAGAACTATACGTTGGACAAATAAATATTTTTTTTTTAGAAAATCTAAATTGAATAATTAATTGGTATATTAAAGGGTACATTCAAATAACTAATACTTACACCCTTGAGTAGAAAAATTAACATAAAAAGAAAAAACTAAAAATGAGAATACCATACAGAAAACATCTTTAATTTTACGCGCTGGTAAGTCTTGAGAAACTATGGTTGAATTTAGACATTTCTGGTTCCAAATACCCTTTGATCTAATCTGATGCTATATTATCTTTCTTTTCAAATGATTGCAAATAAAAACATTTTAAAATAAATTCGTATGGTTACGGACTGCATGAGTTTAGCAAAATCATAACCCTCCTTTTTGCTTCGCCGTAGTCGGGTAAAAATACAAGAAACTCCAGCGTTATTATTGAACGCAAAAACTGACCAAATTGAAAATTAGCAATTTGCTAATAAGTTGTAGGTAATGTTTACCACCACATTTTATATTTAATTAATGGTTCAGCTGTGGTAAGCTTAATAAAGGAGAGGCCAGTGCTCAGCAGTGGGTGAAAGGAAACAGCGGGCTGTTGATGGATGATGAAGCGTCATAAAACAAAAGTGAAACGCAGCTAATGAGCTAAGGTATCGAAAATAATAGTTCGCTTCATACGAAGGAGTTCACAGATTTTTTTACAAACCTATGTTGCAACTGGAATAGGTACTAGCCGAAACGCGGACTTTTTATGTAAGTACATTAATAAACGGGAATACTAATCTAGGTATCCAAGTTGCTTACAAAACCCTGTGGTGGTTAACCCCTTTATTTATAAACGTTGCTTAAAGTTAAGCAATGTTTAACATCTGTTACAGTGAAAGAAATAAACAGTAAATAAAAACCGCTTTAAACAGTTCCATATGAGCCTAACGTTCAAACAGTATTTTTTACTGATCCGAAAGCTTGAGACAAAATATTACCGTCATGAAAGTAAACTTTAAGTAGCTAAAAGGTCACAAAATTAACAATTTTATTCGTTTTGTGATATCGTTCAAACCATTGAAATTTACTTACATTACAGTAATGGTGGTTTCTTAACTTTAAGCAACGTCTATAAATACAGGGTTAATGTCTCTGCGACGTTGTTGAGGTGGTTCTCCGTGTGTGCAACCGTAACCTAAGAAGGGGCTGGGAGATATGGGAGATGGACAGTCCATAAAACCCACAAACTAAAGAATGAAACCAATAAGAAATGTTTGCCAATCTACGTTAAAAAAGTTAAAACGTTGGCAAATATCTTGCAGAGGTAGATAATTACATACATGAACGCATAACTATGTGTTCTTAATGGAAAATAAAACGCACTGTGACTCTAAATAAATTGTGATAACGTGACGTGATAAGGCAGGAAGATGATGATGAAATTGGGTTTAGAAAACAGTTGTAAAACTTTATGAAGAAAACCTATATGTATAGCTGTAATCTAAATAATCTCTGGATAACGTCTGAGTGAATGATGCCATGAGCAATACCTAGCAGATAATCCGTGGGTCGCACTGAATTTTAAAAGTTACCTAATCATAATCTTTCGAAAAAGCAAGCAGGTAATAAACGATAGGTAACTTTTTTAAAACATTAGACAAAAATAACATGACCTATTTTATTAGGATGGAAATAGAAATAAAGAGCGGGTGTACCCTCATACAATATTTTGATCACAGTAAAATGCTTTTATTAATCAAGATGAACCCGAACTCTACTAAATAGTTAGAAAATATCCGTGCCTAAGTGGGTTTCTTTTGTCGAATGTTAATAAAATTAGAGCAACCGAAAAAAAAAAAACAATAATTAGGATTACTTATTCTAATAATCCGGTACAAAGAATTAATATGAAAGTTACTCACATTTCTGATGTCTTCAGTTCCGTAGATAAAGCACAACAATCAGACGCCACCAAATGATTATGTCCTCTGTCATAAAATTGTTCAGTCTGGGGTGGAAATAAGTAGTGGGTGGACAGTATGAGTGGGCGGAGCGACCTTCCATCCCCTAGCTACATCCAACTGGATTGGTCGCAGTTTAGGGGGCGGTGACTCGTTAGTGCTTAGTTCCTTTCATGATTTATGCTGAATTATGCTTGAACAGGTGCAGTTGCTTCGTTGTCTTTATTAGGACGATTATGAATCAATATCATTTGCTTGTGAACTTACTTAGGTCAGGATTCAGTCTTCAGAACATAAGTGGCATAGTAGTTATGAAAGCGAAAGTTTCAACTTACACACTAGGGCCCCTTGTACACACACGTTTTTCTTGCCGTGAAAAACAACGGTTTATCCGCCGTGTGTAGGCACGGCCGTCAGTGTTGTATGGATCACGATGGAAGCTTGTTGACAGACAAATTTTTTCTACGGCGCGGTTTCTACGTCGTGTAAAGGACGGTCGTCAGTGTTGTAGCAGTTGTAGGTATGTATCACTATAGAAGCTTGTTGACAGACAAGTTTTTTTCTACGGCGCGGTTTATTCTGCGTGCCATGTACAAAGGGCCTTCTAAGGATATTGTTAGTGCAAGGTGCGTCAATCTTTTACATCATTGCATACTATAATGAAAATATGATTATGTAACCAGAAAATTAGGCATGTTTCTTCTAAGTATACCTAATCTAGGAGTTAAAAGGCGTTAATACCTAACCATGCCGCTTTCTATGCATATAGGACAACAAGCGATCGTTATATATGTTATAAGTAGGTAGGTACAACAGCATCTTCTACGTCGGTGGTTCATCATTTCATACATTGGTCAGTAGAAAATAGTGTTTTGGTAGGCACTTTTGTTTTCTATAGTGACTCATGAGTTTTCTTTGTAAATATTCCACAGACTATTTTTGTGGGTAACGGTAGCCAATTCATTAGTGGTAAGACGCAATCATTTTTTTTTATAGGTAGCTACAAAATACCACTCGTTACTAGGCTAAAAATAGTGATTTTCATATGGATTGACATCGCCATATGAAAATTTCATTTTTTTATGCCATTAGATTCTGGTAGATCTATAAGTCGTAGCGCAGCTAAGCGTGATAGTCACTTTTTACCCGATTACCAAAACGGGTTAAGTATGATTTTTTGTACCTATTTTAAAACCTCAATAACAAATGTACCTAACATATTATTGTATACAATCCACAGTTGCTGTAGATTTTTGACGGATGGTTAATAAAACTAAATATTTCAATCGGAACCTATTTATTTCATTGTCCCTTTTTTATAAAACAGAATGAACTAACTTACATATCAGTTTTTACACAAAAGTGCATTACATGCATTACATTAACTGTAATATATAATTTTATATAACAAATACAAAGTTAATTCAACGTTAGTAAATAAGTAGGTACAGATAGAACAATAAGCTAAACATTATTGAAAACACTTATTGCTTTGGAAACAACAATAATCATCTAAAATAAAATAAAACGCATATGTGTGTTTCACATCAATATCCGGGTATGAGAAAAGTGGTATCGCAAGTCACTATAATATTAAGTTAAATCACAGCTGAATTATGTTATCCTTTATTATTACCCTTATTCTTGGAGTATATAGTTTGTTATGAGTTAAATGAAACCGTCGGTTAATACAAGGATATCCTGAAATTAATAGAACACACATTTACGATAACTAACATAAATAAGTGGAATCTCAATAAATTGTGATCAAATCTTGACATAAAGACAGTATGAAATTATTTCAGAATAGGTTATGTACAGGCCTATGAATTATTTATCTACTAAATTATTATATGTTTAAACAATTCTGTAGGATAATATAGCATAGGATTATTACATTAGGATTTTAATAAAGGTATATACCCTAAAACCGAGCACAGTATTGTAATATATGATAACAGAGATGAAAGCATGACAATAATATCTGGGTGAGTGGATTACATAGTAGGCAGGGCTACATTCAGTGAAGCATTAAGATAAGATTGGTTATATATTATGTAAATATACATCGTGGGCATCGTGGGGTACTGTGCAGAGTATGAATTTCATGATAACATTCGACACACAAACGTATGGGTATTTCAAACCGAACTAAGTTTTGTGTTTTGTTCTTTAATAAATTACAAAACAAAAGCGGCACTAGGCATAACTAATAAAGGGGAGGCCCCTTTACAGTCTCCCAGGGATGTGCCTTACAGGCGCTGCACAGGGTGAGTTCCGGAATTGGTCTTTTAAGAGGAACCGGGACCACCCACCCCTATGTGCTGATGGTGATCATCGGGGTGATTTTAGTGAGGTAAAAATCCCACACTCCCCGACCTCCCTGCGCGGAGGTCGGGTGCCTTTTAAAGGTTTCCCCACGAAAACAAAAAAAAGGCATAACAAATAAATTATAATATTAGGTCGAGGAAAAGTTTTTTCGTATTTTAGGGGGGTTGCATCAAGAGCTCCGTTATAGTTTCCGTCAAAGTTAATTTTAACAGTAGGTAATATTATCTAACAATGACCATAGAATCTAACTATCTGCTGTTCCACCATCATGTAAAATGTTAAAGTTAAAAGGGTGACAAGTAACAAGACGTCTCGACGAAATGTACATGGGTATTTTTTTTTTGACAAGGGCATCCCTTCAAGCTTTTTGTCATCACGCTTTCTTTTTTTGACACTAGTGATGTTACTCAGTCATTAACGGCCAGGCACTCGATTGTGTAATTCTAAAACTTAAAAGGTAGGAAGGTTCCCAGCAGCTTCGTGCGTTTGGAACGCACACAAAAAAACTTCAAGAAAAGAATCATAGCAAGATCCAAAATACGGTAATTATCTATATTGGTACAGACGCCAGCACACCAACCTACTACAATCTGTCAAATTTCTTTAATCGATTTTCAAGTTTATCACTAAAGCATAAGGTTCAAAGTTGATTGGGAAAATGTGACAGTTTCGGGTAGGTTGATGTGCTGGCGTCTGTACATTGGTGTTTAAGTCAGGGACATTCGGCTAAGATTGGCTTTGCTCGACTTTGTAAAGAGCGTTTTGTCCTACTCATATTCCACTGATTAAATTATCAGATCGATCTGATAAATCAATGACGATTTTAATGACAAATTACACTTTATCAACTGACAGCACTAACCCACAGGACATGTATTTTCTTATTAAACTTTCTTATTAACTCAGTGACCCTGTATATCACAGTATTTTGACGGTTTATTAGGTACGCGAAATATTTCTATTCCCTGGTTTATTATCCAAGAATGACAGTTAACTAGTGTGGCAGTGTTGGTAATATCTATCTAATCGCGACTCGAGTGGCACTTCGAGAGAAAATGGATTCGGGCCTTTATTTTATTTACTCGAGTAACAAGTTAAATAAAATCGGGTCGCATCACTGTCAAGAAAGACAGGTGTCAAGTAACAATACATTCATTCTATTTTTCGTTTCTTTCGAATTGCATGAAGTAGACATTTTCCTCTATGTAATTGAAGCATTGTATTATTGGAAGATCCATTACAGCATTTACTCCAGAAGGATGTTGTGTTATTGTTCAGTAAGATTTCAACGCAATGGGCGAAGATATTGTCCGAGACTGCTGTAGATGTGCGATAACTTGTGAACGCAAGGACTTTTCGCTTGTTTCAGTGAAACCATCTAGATGCAGTTTGACGAAAGTGTAGGTACGTATTGATGATGCAAGAAAGTATTGACACTGTATTTATTATTACGGAGATTTGGACACGGGAATATTTACATTCTATGTCGATTTTCACAGCAAACGCATACTGTGCCTGATGACTGCGGGAAAGAACATTATTTTGTGGTGGATCCAGCACACCAAAAAGAACAATAATATTAATTAGAATACGCTTATTTTCTAACACAAATCTTCTATTTCTTCTCAGGTGCATTATTTAGGTACTTAGAACATCAATAACTAACAGCGAGCTGCTCTTGCTGGATGCTGTTGCAACTGTTTGGTGACCAGACATTGGTACTGTTGGCTGTTGTGCACATGTAATGTCAAGCGTGCGGTGCTTATGTATTTTTATCGGTGGAGCGACCTGCATCTTTTTTAGATGAAATATTTACCTACTTCAAAGTCGTCTGACGTTCAAATTAATATAAGTACCTACTTACAGTAATAAAAATGCTTTTTAATGTGCACTTACTACATTGTGATTTTTTTATTTTATGGACCGTTCAAAACACCCTTGATTAGTGGTTATTTCATCATTACTGCTCTCAAAACCGTGAAGAAAAGCATCGTGAGGAAACCGGCATGTCCTAGAACTAAAAATTCGAAGACATAAATCTACCAACCCGCTCAAGCCCCGCGTGATGGATTACGTTGCGGCCCACTCCCTCCCACCGAGAGGAAGGCTGTGTCCCAACAATGGAAACAATAAAGGCTGATTGAGCTTATGGAACAAACATGATGACTGCACTGAAGTGTTAATTATAGCAACGTAGAAGTTACTAGATTACAAATCCTTGCAGAAAAACACATTTTTGATGTGCAAAAACAGACGAGACTAGCACAAAACAATAGAAAAAAACAAGCATGGGACAACATTGAAAAGGAATTCAATGCAAAGCTACAAAAAAATTATGACACAAACCGTAATTACTATAGCCCTTAACCGCCCGAAGTTGATGTTGGTTAATGTTATCGTTATTTGTGACATCATTTTAACGATTGTTAAAATTAAGCATTCCGAATTTCGCTTAACCGAAGATTTGACGGCTGTCATGGCATTGGTTATCGTTAAAGTTAGTTGATGCAACTCACTCATAGGTATAAAGTTGTAGTAAAACCTCTTTGGCTGTACTGGTTGTACCTGGCTGGTTTTGATACCATTAAATAGATGACATTTTAAAAAGAAAAAATATACTTAAAGTAAAAACGATTTCCCGCCACTTTTCAATTGTTTTTCTTTCTGCCAAAATGAGTGAATTTAAGGCGATTGGCACACTGCTGCGTTTCACGCAGCGGTGTGCGGGAAACGGAGCCAAATTCCACGCGCGTGTGTGCGTTTTTATTGAATTTGTATGTAAAAAATCACGCGCGTGGGTGCGTTATCTGCGCCCCGCTGCATCATGCGGGGCAGTGTGAGAATCGCCTTACGAAGAAATTCGATACATTAAAAATGCAACCCGCGAAAAAAATATGTGATGTTTATAGACGTATCAGTAAGAGTAGCACAAAGATGGTTCAAGTGTTTTTAGTCCGGGAATTTTGATGTCAAAGATACAGCTCGCTCTGGTCGCCTGTTACGGAAAAAACGATACCATTTTTGAAAAAGTGGAACTTAATCAGCATATCACTAGTTACGATATAGCTGAAGAGTTAGGGGTTGACCACAAAACATTTTTGACCCATTTGAAAACGTATACAAAAATCCTCGACATTTGAGTGACACACGAGCTCCCTGAAAGAAACCTTATGAATCGTGTACTTACTCATTTGCGATTCTCTATTAAAACGTAATGAAACCGAACCATTTTTGAAAAGATTGATGGCTGGTGATGAAAAGTGGATCACCTACGACAAGAACGTGCGAAAAAGATCATGGTCAAAGGGCAGTCAAGCTCCACAGACTATAGCGAAACCCGGATTAACTCGTAATAAGGTGATGCTGAGTGTATGGTGGGGTTGGAAGGGCATCATATACATTATGAGCTTTTACCGCCGGGCCAAATCATCGATTCGGATCTCTACTGCCAACAGCTGATGAGACTCAAGCAAGAAATTAAGAAAAGACGGCCGGAATCGATCAACAGAAAGGGTGTGGTCTTTCATCATGATAAAGCCAGGTCAAACACATCTTTAGAAACTCAGCAAAAATTGAGAGAGCTTGGTTGAGAAGTATTAATGCATCCACCATATAGTCCTGACCTTGCACCCTCAGATTTCCACCTGCTTCAGTCTCTTCAGAATTCTTTAGGTAGTGTTAACATTAAGAGAGCACTGTCAAAACTACTTGTCGCAGTTTTTCGATCGGAAGTTCCAAATCTTCTACAGTGTCACTACCTACAAAATGGCAACAAGTTATCGAACAAAATGGCACATTATATGTTATAATGAAATGTAAATAAAATATGAAAAAAGTCTTGAATTTGTATAAAAAATACGAAAAAACTTTTTCCCCGACCTATTACATTATTTCATGGTAAATGATGAATAGATGAATTCATCACCTATACGATTACCAACCCTATCTATATCAACGTCAAAAAGAAGAATTGAAAATTCTAAGACTGCTTGAATAAGTGAAATATTTTGTTTTGAGTAGTTTACATTCTGGCTTATGATTTCATATTTATTTTGGAACAATGAGCGTCGGGGTTAGCACAGTCGGAATTGTACTTTTAACGTGTTTGCAAAATTAATTGTCTTCTCTGTGTATGTAAATGTTAAAAAAAAATTGAAGCTTGTTTCAACTCGCTGTAGCAGTTTGAGGATCGAACTTTAAAGTATGGCATAACATTTTGGCAGATTTTTTTTGACTTAGTTCCATAGAAAATGGAATTATGGAAAATGTCGGTACCAGTTGTGTTTATTGCTGAATATTAGCAAAATCATAGAGAAAAAAACTATGGCTAAAGCTCTGCGATTCAACACAGCCGCCTAACTAAAATGGAATTGGGCTGGCCACATCTGCCGCATGTCGCAACAGAATCGGGCAATAGTAGCCACTGACTGGGTTCCGAATAACAGGAATCGGCGACGCGGTAGGCCCAGGAAGAGATGGCGTGACGAATTAGACGCCTATCGAAAGGATTGGCCAGATGTAGCAATAGACAGGAGAATATGGAAAGACGGAAGGGAGGCCTTTGCCCTGCAGTGGGACATAACAGGCTCATAATAATAATAAAAGCTCTGAAACAAGGTTTATTAACTTACATTCAAAACTATAACATTTGGTTAGTGAGAATAAATAGATCGCAATTTCATTTTAAACGTAATTTCTTAAAAACCATGATTATGTGGATTGGTACACATACATTCCGGCAGAGCTATGTCCAAGTGAGTTTATAATAAAAATTGGGAAGCTCCATATCACTAAGGATTACGACCTCACCTCAAAAAAAAACTTTTTAAGAAAAAAAAAACCGACTTCCAAAAAAACACTACAAAGTGAAAAATAACTTTAATTTCGGAAGTCGGTGTCTTTGGATCTGTATTTTAGTTTTTTGCCACCGACTTCCGAAATTAAAGTTATTTTTCACTTTGTAGTGTTTTTTTGGAAGTCGGTTTTTTTTTTTTTTCTTAAAAAGTTTTTATTTCACGCTTTTTAGTGGGTCTGCTTATAATTTATCTAAGTTACAATAGCTTAGTGCTCATCGCCTTTTACAAACAAATTATTGCTTTTCCCGATGCAGGGAAGTTAATTGTTGAGGAGTTCTCCAGGTCCACCATCAGCTCCATTGTGACGAGCATAAATTGCTTAGCAACCATATTAAAGTAATCGAATAGCAACCCGTGAAATACTTATATATTATTGAGTAGTTCCGGATGCCATCTGTAGTCTTCATCATCAGTTCCACTTCACCAAATGGTGCTTTCCGAGAGCAAGTGCACGAGTTACTATAAAAAATACCCAAATCGCTATAGGTGTGCCTATAATATTTGAAGAGTTCCTTCGATTTCTCCAGGATCCCATCATCAAATCCTGACCTGATGTTTTTAGACTAGATGCTGATAATCCTGGCTGCAGCATCAGGCCAGACTTATGTCAACATTGCATTGAACTTAAAATTTAGTCCTGTTTAAAATGAGCCCAAACACGACCACTGTGCTGTAATTTCAAGGTTTGTACTTTTTCTGATGCTCCTGGCTTCAGCATCAGGTCTCTATGTACTTCGGTGTTCCTCATTAACAGTACGTTTATCCACACATCGAGCCCTTTTCAATGAGCCTAAACACGATATATCTGCTGTTAGTTGTCGAGGAGTTAGGTACTCTGCAGACTATCCTGACTGCAGCATCAGGTCATGACTTGATGATCATGAGACCAAATGTGACAAATGCCCTATCAAACATCAAAACAATTTACTAAAAACAGCCCTTGCCTGTTCGAGTAACTTCTTACTGTTAAGGAGTTGTACCTTCCATCATCAGCCCAGCTACCTGAGATGGTGACAACCATACGCAAATACACAAGATACTTCATAAAATATGCGAAAAACAATAAGTGAGCCTATAAAATTTGAGGGTTGCCCTCGATTTCTCTAAGATCCCATCATCAGATATTAAAATGGTGACAATGGGACCACACGGGAAGCACCAGCTTTCAAATAAAAAAAGAATCATGAAAATCGGTTCACCCAGTCGCAAGTTATGAGGTAACAAACATAAAAAAAAAAAAAAAAAAAAAAAATACAGTCGAATTGATAACCTCCTCCTTTTTTTGAAGTCGGTTAATGAATTCTGACTTTACTACAACTTATGTATGAATAAATATCGTAATTAACTATTATAAATAATAAATTACTAGTCTACATCGTAATTCACGTTATATAATTAGATATCTTGGCGTGAAAAAGTGTGGAAGCCAGTTTTTCTAACTTTCACATTGTTAATATTGAGAATATTTAATGACTGAATTGCACAGAGGTTTAATTTTCTGTAACTCACAGCACAGCCAACATTACTTTTGTTACTTGAAGAAAAAGCATAGCTTGTTGAAAAAATAACTTTCATTATAAAACAACATCAACGTTTGCAATTGTATAATTACTAAAGTCTTTTCACAGGTGTCAAAGCAATCAAAATCATGAGCTCAAAATATCTTTAGGTACGTATCCCAAACACATTTTTTATTCAATATATTTTGTACTTATATTTTTCCATACATTTTATTTACTAACAATAGTGCTCATTCTCCACATAAGCAATTAATTTAAATAAAGTGCCGCTTCAATAATATTCATGTATGACGATCTTAGAATATTTACAGCAGAGATAGCAGGGCGTTCCTACTTTAAGGCGCAGATATACGACTTCTAATGATTTTAAATTCAACATCACGTCTAATCGACCCGACTGATTTCTTTGAAAAAAATAAATGTTATACTAGACCATTTGCTTCGTAATTTGATATGTGAATATTTGCAATTATATTTTTTTAACATAGTGTAATTAATTTGTAAAGTAATGTCTACCGCGGACATAAAAACGATAATCACGCAAACACTATCGGGTGTATTTTCATAAAACTTTCACCATCTAAAAGACAATTAAATTCCCCGAATTTTAGTATACGGTTTTTATTTGTTTGGTGTTTGAGAGTTTTTGTAAATAGATAATTGCTTCATATTTGCAATAAATTACCACGGTTGTGTCATCGCGCTTCTCTTTCTTTTCTATGCAGTCCGACAGTGACCGCGCTTTAGGTCGTGTAGTCGCCTTAAGGTTAAACATTGATTCTGATTATTATACTAAACTAAACCACCTATTTTAAAGACTTTTTGTTCGACAAAATGAACTGATTCACCCTTATAAATTAAAATCAATGTTTTTCTTTAAATCAGGTTTAAACCACCGAGCCAGTTTTTACATGACTCCGCGACGCCTAGGAGGATGATGTGTTTATCAGCCTATGTATGTTTGTTGTATTAAGAATTTAACTGTTACAGAAATGCAGATCTATATACAAAACTGACAAGTGGTGCTAAGTTATAATTTATGTATTAATTTCTTAATACAAAAATGATAACTTAGCACCTGGCCTTGGTTGAGATAAAGTTCGAAAACTAGCTCAAGGATTTAGGCTAGAACTAACGTTAAATTTCTTTTTGTAACAAGACGGATTGGGGTATTGAAGAACTAAAGTAGACTCGTCTGCATGACAGATCCGTTTTTTTTTAACAGTGGTCTGGCTTATTGTTTAATTTATAAATGTTGCTTTAAGTTATTTAATTATGAATATTTGCTTAAACATACATTTTTTAACGTTTATGTCTCTTAAAGTTAAGCAATATTTATAAATAAATCCTTAAACAGGCTGAAGTTTTGAGACTGGGAAATAAGAACAGGTAGGTGTTCTTGATACAATTTTATTACTGAACCCTAAAAACGTAATTAGATTCTTTGTAATAATAATGAATTCAAAGTACGATAAATAATTAATTTGTAATTTCTTGAATACCGGGATGAAAAAGTCTAGACGATCATACAGATTTTAGAGGGAGGTATTATCCACTCTATGTTACTTCCTTAGAAGTTCAGTTAAATATACTCTACCTATTCCAATATCTGGTAATAGCGTACGCTATAAATGATCGTGGATAAAATGATTAATTAGTATTAAATGTACGGAAGTTTTTTTGCGGTTTGTGGCTTTTCTAGTACTTCTTTAACTCAACTGGTCAAGAGTATTTTAATTCTTATACCAAACTGCATCGATAGGCATCACAAAAAGAAATGGCAAGAGTTGACGTTTTTGTAGCTGACTGGACTTACCGTTTTTTCCAAATCTGTGAATATAAATAAGTAGGTACTCAAAAAATTAAGGACAGTCTCCTAAGGACGTCTTTCTGTAGCTACAATGGTTAAGGTACCTGACTTTACCGCCTCTTCTCAAAAGTCCACCCTGTATGTCAATAAGTAACCAACAGTATTTAGTACACAAATTCCATTACCATTATATGAAATAAAAAAAAACAAATAATAACTATCTTCAAGCTTGTGGCAGTTTTTTGAAGCTGCAGCAGACACACTGAGTAAATTCGAAATCAGGCATAGTCGACACCCAATATGCAATACCCGTCACAGCCTCGAAGCGTACAGTTAGAAATATGGACAAGTACCTAGTAGGATTATTTGAATGAGTATTTTTTTTTTATATTAATGAGGACTTACTTATTCTGTTGCGACGCGATTTTGAAGTTCTTTCAAATACAACATTTTATCTTTCTTTCTTTTTTCATTCATATTCCGCTTTAAGGTCCCTGTTCAACCCATATGTCATTGCCACTTGTAAGTAAAATTATACTGGACTCTTTATTTTTATATTGCAGTTAATGATGAATGAACATTGAATGTTGTTATTAATATTTGACAGAATACTTATCGCCAAAACTGGACAACACGCTCTCATGCACTCAATATACGTGGAACTATTTCAATATTTATAATAATGACCTACAATTTTCATAAAAAACAAAACATGTAAGTATATGTTTTATTACATATATCTATTTGATTTCAAACTTAAATCCACAACCTCGGGATAAAATTTGCTTGTTTGGAACTCGTAAAACATTGACAAATCTGTTGCATAACAATAAAAATTAAATAAATCCAACGCAAACACGCCAAGATTATTAGGTACAGTTTTTAAATTGAACAAGACATTCATAATGTATTTCATTAATTAAGACAGACATCGCTAACGCTATTTGTTGGCTGTTGTTGTTTAGAACAACAATATTTTCAGTTACTACTGCCCAGTGGCCATGAAAGGGAGGTGCGTGACGAGGCGATCTCAAGCTTTTCGAATTATAGTATTAAATCGATCGTCCGCTTTAGTACGCGTGTCATGTCGTCGACGCGTTATAGGTGGGGCGCACGGTGATACAGTGAACTCAAAGCTAAGCAGATCGATATTTTTGTTTCCATTTGGCGCGCTTGATCAAATCTGTAAAGCTGAAGAAAACATAATAACTGACCGCAGTGACCGCGTGGGCTGCACGCTGCTCGCAACAATCTTGAACATACGGGCGCCAGCGCATCTGCAGTTCATGCTTTTGTTCAGCGCAAAATTATGTAAAAATATATGTACACCAGCTGCTGCACTCCGCAGTTTCGGTTGGATAAAAAGTATCCTATGTCCTCTAACCTAGTTCAGGGTCTACCCATATACCTTACATCCGTTCAGCCGTTTTAGTGTGAAAGCGTTACACAAACATACAAAAAAAAAAAAAACTAATATTTTCTCTTAATTTATAATATTAGTTGAGATAAATGACATCAGAATCGAAGTAAACACAGTTCGTTGCTACAGAGTTACCATCTATTTCTAATTAGTGTCGGCTTGTCGTATCTTGGTCTTTAATTTTTATTATTGTTTTAAATTAGTTCATTGTTGTTAAGTTATTGTTTGCGTGGGAACGTTTTGTTTTTCAAATAATTTCATAAATATTTGCAGAATCAAATTGTAATAATGTTGAGACTTTCAGTCAGACGGAAGAATTATCTTGCTCTATAATAGTCCAGGGATTACCACACTATTCAGTCGTTGCGTCATAAACACGCATGTAATTAATAGTAAATAGTACACTGTTACATTGTCAGTGTCAGTACAGCTCGATTCAAACTTTATGGCGGCTCGGAACATGAGGAGAGTCGCTGCGCAGTAACAAGTTCACGTGTCAGCGGGGGTGAGGTGTGAGGTACTGCGCAGCGAGTAGCGCACTTCAGAGCTGCCATAAAGTTTGAATCGGGCTGTACCAACATATTATATAGATATAACGGCCATCCTAAGAGCACACTTAAATCTATGATACTATCTAATTGTCTACAGTTTGGTTAATGAAATGCCACCAGAGTATTACAAAACCTCATTGATTGATTAGCAACGTTCCAACAATCTTATTATTACTAGGTATAATTATACATGTATGTTCATAAATACGTTCATTACGAAGGCGATATTTATCATATGTATCCTATAATAAGTAAAGCAATTTAGTTATCTAACCCCAAAACACAAATAAAGGACATGATGTATTAGATTATATTAACATCAAGCAAACTGTTTTTGTTTAAATGATTATTTCTCAAATAGTCAAAGTGACATAATATATTTAGGTTAAATGCCTGCATGTTCACACGTTATCAGATAAACTCTAAGTTAATTGTGTTATATGTTTTTTATTATTATGTTTGGCGCGGAAAATAAGACTAAACGTTAGTTCTTGTTACCCGAAATCATGCATAATCGCGTACATGTTAGACAGATAATTTATAATTATTATAATTACACCGCAATATGTATTTATAAAAATACCGCTATTAGCTTCCGCCGCCATGATATGACATGAACGGTTATAATGACGAGCTATAAGAATTAGTATTTATTAATTGTGATTGCTCACAACATACAAATGTACGAGTTGTTATTCACAAATACAATACCACTAGCAACAACCTAACACTCTTGTATTACACTACGGTTTATTATATTATGTGTTTGATTTTCAAAAGCACTTACTTTTGTAAATAGTTACCATTAATTAATGAAAGCAACATGGAAATGATTCCTCCCTATTTTAGTCGGTTTGTCATGTCTGACACATAATGACTTTACAGACCTATTCTTGCTTTAATTATACACGGCTAACTACATATTTCCACAGTAGCAAAATAAATATTTCATTATTTCGTATCACTTACAGCTGTGAATGTTGTATTGTTTTTATTAAATAAGGGTCAGGACACATTGATCGATGGCGATCGACGGTTTCTCCATACAAAAAGAGAGCAAAGTATGGAACGACGTACGCATCCTTTCGCATCGACGGCGACGAACGCGCTTCGGCGGCGATCGACGGTTTGTCCATACAAAAAGTAAAAAAGAGAGCATGTGTGCTCCTTTTCAATCGGCAAAGTGCGAAATGCCGTCGATCAATGTGTCCCGACCCTAAGTATCTACTCGGTTTAGCCACAGCCAGTCAGCCACTACTTTATATTAGGTATATATTTAGACCAATTTTATACGACAACATTATGTACAACTCGTAATAAAATTGGCGTCTACATCGACACTTAGAAGTTTTTAGGAATTATATACACCTATCATAAATTCACAGTCGTTTATTATACAAGTAATTATGTATGCAATTTCTATGATAAGTAAGTACAACTACGGGTTATTTAGGTATATTACGGTACGTATAAAACTATAAAACAAATATATATGTTTAAAATTATTAGAATCACGGTATGGGTGTAATCTAACTTGTTATACATTATTGTATTATTTCAATATGCTACACTGGCAAGAATTCTATTTGTACTTATGTGCGGTGAGAGCCTATATCACACTACACTACGCGGACCTGTCAGCGATGAGGAACGTGTAGAGAGCCCGGCGTTAAGCGAATCTTCGGGTGAAAAAACAAAGAGAATAGTGCACAATTACTGCGGGTGACTATCGTTGTTTGTCACCATCCACGTGAACGCGCAACATAACATTATTCTAAACTTAACATAGCGACGAACCACAAAACCTACCGAAGTAGTCCATATACTAATGGTTCGTAAAATACAATATTTTAATATCAATCGTGGCCGACCTCGAGTACCTATTCTTTGTAAGCGTTAGGTTAGCCCTAAAATTTCAATATAATTATATTTCATTACGTATATTCCCTGCAAATCAAATCAGCCTATAATGTTTCTACTACTGGGACACTGGCCTTCTCTCTTCGAGAGGAAGTAGTCTGTAATCCACCACGACGTATTCCTTCTTCGTTTCAATTCAAGGGTTCATCCTTTCGTGATGGTGATTCGCAGTTAAGAACACACTAAGTCGGATATAATAGCAATCGCTGAATGATAGTATGCGTAATGTGATACAGGCCGTAGCGCGTAGTGCTTCAATAATTTTGCAGGGATTATCCCACGTAAAATAAACGGATAATAAAAATAATATCAATTCCCGCAAGTCAGGGTAATAATACCTACCGTCGTTTTTAGGTACAGTGAACTGTTTTACGGACAATTAGATTACTGTTGGTGTGTAACTAAAATAGACAAACGAAAACAATAGTCAGAGTCATAGTTGAGTCATGCTTTCAATACTGGAGCGTCATTATTACATTGCGATTGAACCGTTGAGAGTCTTAGGCGGACAGAACCAAGCTTGGTGAATTGACTAAAATGTATAATTATAATTTATCGCATTTGGATTGCTTTGATCATCACTGCATTGTACACGGTACATGAACCGAGTCGAATGACTGGAAGCAAGACGTGAGTGGTCTTCACCACCTTAAGCTGGCCATAGCATCAAGTACCGTCAATATTCTGAAAGTGATAATTATGATAACAGTGTAAGTGTGCAATCACACGAGCGACATGCGTTGACGACTGTCGCCGTTGACGGTTGCAGTTGCCTCTGTCATCGACGCGTGTCGCTCCTGTATATGTACACTAAGCGAAGCCTACCTTGACCTTTGACTGACTTTGGGTGACCTTTGTGTGTGTATTTGTTATGTGTGTGCAAGGAGCGCGCGGCGGGGCGCTATGGGAGCGGGACCCCGCGCAACTCTGCGCCAATGCGAGGCACGCCACACGCTCCAATTTTGAAAATCTTTGTAAATTAGAACAATATCCAAACACAACTTCAATTACTTTACATAACCTCATGACTTTTTATTTAATACTGCCAACAAATCTCCAGCTCCATCGGATTCAAACAGAAAACTAAAATACAATTATTTAAGTGATATAATAATGCACCCATACAGTATTTAAGTTACATGTTATTATTAAATGTCTTAATTTTTACAATTATTTTGTGATATGTTTATTTTTTTTGTAATACCTTAATGTTAGCTTACAATATAATTGTCACGGTGGTACAAAAAGGCATACAAGTTATATTATTAGACGACATTCACCTGATTAACCAATACTTCGCTACACAACAATACACGGGACCTAAGAAATATTTTAGAATTTAACACCATGTTAATGAGTGTCAACGGGCATAATCAATTAATCACATACGTAGTTCGTGAGTGCTTGATAATATACCGATTGCACCTGAGCCCATAAATAGTTCAGGTCCTTTATGAGCTAAACAAGCAGCTTATTCGTTTTTCTCAGAATAAGCATGAATAGCTAGCCGACACTCACATGATACATGACAGTTATTCACAAACAGCATAAAATTATTATTACCTAGTAATTATCATTGAATGCACAATATGTAAACATCTTTGGCAATATTAAACATTATTTTATTAGAACTAAAATTAACGTTATTAATAAATAAACCATAATTCATGTTTTTTCTGTTACTTATAAGCGATTTTATACAAATCTATTGGAATATGATACAAAACAATAATTAAATTCATAAATTTACATTTATAAAATACTATTTACATAATGGTCTAACTAAAATTCAATAAGAATGTTTTAATAGATATATTCAGATATTTTCATATATTAATTAAATGAATCAATTATAAATAAAGATGAAAAAATGTGCCTGATGAATTCAAAGTTATTTAAAAAAGCAACACGATTCCCTAACAAATTATTATGAAACCATCACAGGAAGTACCTACCTACTACAAAAAACCTATTTTATCAATGAATATATTAGAGTGTATCTAAATATCTACTGTAAGTTATTCAAGGCTTATTAACTGACCGGTTTGTATAATTTATCACCACTAGCATTAATATAGCTCGATTACATTACGCTTTAAAGGCTTATTAACTGACCGGTTTGTATAATTTATCTCCACTAGCAATAAAATAGCTCGATTACATTACGCTTTAAAGGCTTATTTTCTGACCGGTTTGTATAATTTATCTCCATTAGTAATAAAATAGCCCGATTACATTACGCTTTAAAGGCTTATTTTCTGACCGGTTTGTATAATTTATCTCCATTAGCAATAAAATAGCCCGATTACATTACGCTTTAAAGGCTTATTAACTGACCGGTTTGTATAATTTATCTCCATTAACAATAAAATAGTCCGATTACACTACGCTTTAAAACTACATCATGTTATGAAAGGCTGCAGGTTGTGTCAATAACGCCTGAAGTGAGTAAAAATAAATATTACGTTATGTACCGTGTGGTCCGGAAATCTAGTAATGTTACGTTTGCAATCCAGTGTAATGTTACATGTTGCAATCCAGTTATGTAACATGTTTCAATCCAGTAACGTTACATGTTTCAATCCGGTCATGTTACATGTTGCAATCCAGTAATGTTACATGTTACTATCCAGTTATGTTATACAGGGTGTTAAGCGAGGTTTAGATTAGCAAGTTATTTCTGCAATTTCTTGAGCGAGTTCTTGCTGGTCCGTTTATATTACGTGCAATATTTGTAGCACAATTCACGGTCGCAAGTGACCCGCAAGATCTTCCTTGCAAGTTCTTGCCCGATTGTTTAGATTTATGATGACTTACAACGATTTCTTGGGCAAGCATTCTCTTGTCCGTTTAGATTGCTTGCAATTTTTGTAACACAAGTCGCTTTCGGAAGTCACCAGCAAGATCTCGCCTATAAGTTTTTGCAAAACTGTTTACATTTTTTCCAGCATTTTTACGCAATAATTATTGCCGAGTGTCACTTTATTATTTTGAAGTGTCCGTGCATTTATCGAAACGTCAAAATGCCTAGCTGTAGTAAAAGACGTGCTGCTGCTGTTGTTATGATAGCAGCGTAAAACAACGCAAAGATCTAAAGTTAAAACAAGACATATTGTTGGTACCTATACAAATGAATTTATTAATTGAGCTGAGAACTGAAGAACCTTCACAATTTAAAAGTTTCTTGAGAATGACTGAAAAGAACTTTTACTTATTTCACTATCGCTGGTATTGAATTTCAGTGCCAGAATTTGTAGAATGGCATTTTTCATAATTTTGTTGCGATAATCCTTGCTTTTAGCATCCGACAATTCTCTGCACTGTTCATACTTTTCTATTAGCGCCACAATTTCATTTCGCGCCCATACTTTTTTAACTGACATCTTGGTCAACACAGAAAACTTTATTTTGCAAACAAATAAATCTAGAAGTTCTTGCGGCAATGTCAAAATAGCGGTTACACGTGTGACTTCCGACAAGTCTGTGCAAGTTGCAACCCTAGCAGAAGTTAACTTGCCGCAACAGTTTACACAATGGTGACTGCTTGAGGAATTCGATTTCTGCAATTTTTTTTTTGATAATCTAAACTCGCAAGACTTGCAAGCTGAAAAAATTGCAGAAGTAGCTTGCCGCGGCCATATTTTGGCGTTTACACATGTAACTTGTAGCAAGGTCAGCAAGCTGCAGCACTTGCAGAAGTTAGCTTGCCACACCTATTTACACAGTGGTAACAGCTTGCGTAAGTCAACTTCTGCAAGTATTATTGCTAGTCTAAACATCGCTTTACGGAAAGGGTATATCAATACAAACGGGTTGAAGAGTGTATCTGGTCTAGAATCTCTGTACAAAAATTCAGCTCAAACGCAGTAACTTTAAAAAAGCTTAATATTTTTTTATTTCGGTAGTTTATTAAATTCAAATCATAACAAACGTGTCACCGCACTACGAGGGTCATTATCCATTATCTGTAGTGTGTCTGTGCGCCTAGTACACGCACATCACGCCGCCGCGCGCCAGTGCAGCGCCGTGACGTCGAAATAAAAAAATATTAAGCATTTTCAAAGTTAATGCTTTTGAGCTGAAATTTTGTACAGAGATTCTAGACCACACTTACATTGTACACTCTTCAACCCGTTTGTATTGATATACCCTTTCCGTAACACCCTGTATGTCCCAATCCAGTATTGTTACATGTTAAAAATGTTACATGTTGCAATCCAATAATGTGACATGTTACAATCCAGTAATGTAACAGTCCAGTAATGAGCAGGATGCTCTGGTTAAAGACAATCTTCAAACACTGCGGGATAGGCGACGAAAAGACTTGGCGGAGTTTTCCAAATGTTGCTCAACCCAACTGGATCCTTCTGTCGGCTTCTTTCGCAAAGCTGTGTCTACCGAGCTGGATTATTTACCCTAGGTAGCCATAATACTTCACAACTTCGATGTGGATTGGACTCAGCAAGACGTGCGAATTGTACATGACTTTCGTCTTGTCCAAATTTATGCCGACGCCAACCCGCCGAGAGGTTCCATTTAGGCTGTGCAGCATTTGGTCTAGCTGTTCCTGTCTCTGCCATTATGACGATGTCATCGGAAAATAGGAGATGTGAAATGTACTCGCCATTCACATTGATACCATGTCCAATCCAGTCCAGCGTCTTGAAGACGTCCTCCAACGCATTTGTTAACAATTTAGGGGATATTACATTCCCCTGTCTCACCCCCCTGAGCAGTTGGATGGGGCTGGTTTTCTGATCCTGGATCTAGACAGTCATCATACAAGGTGACGACGCGTAAATGCTTCCTTCAGAATATCGTTTATGCTCGTTTCTCTATCCTGTTGGAATGTCCTCCACTCCCAATTCATTCAATTGAGAAAGGAAAAAGTGGTTGATTATGGATCTGTAGCGCTCGCCGTCCACAGTAACCTTTTGGCCAGCGGCGTTCTCGAAAACAAAACGGCCCGATGACTCCTCCAGCGTAAACAGCATACCATGCCGTAACTTTGAGCGGGTCAATTCGACATCGTTGCAGAGAGGCCCGAACTGCCCATATCTTGATGGAATCGAAGGCTTTCTCGAAGTCCACAAATGCCATACACAGCGGCTGATTGTACTCGTCGGTCTTCTGTACAATTTGCCGAACAGTACGGATGTGGTCTACGGTGGTGAAGCCTTTTCGAAAACCGGCTTGTTCTGGCGGCTGGAACTCGTCAAGTCTCCTAGCGAGACGGTTTGTGACGACCCTCGAGAACGGCTTGTATACGTGGTTCAGAAGTGAGATGGGTCTATAGTTTTTCAGCAAGGATTTGTCACCTTTTTTGAAGAACAGAACCACAGCACCTCTGCTCCACGCCTTGGGCGTTGTACCCTCTTGGATGACGTAGTTAAAGAAACTCGCTAGCCCTCTCAGGACTAGAGCCCCACCCGCTTTAAGGAGCTCTGTCGTTATTACGTCATACCCAGGTGTCTTGCTGTTCTTTAGCTGCTCGAGGGCCGCCCTAATCTCGTATTGGTCGATATCCGAGATGTTCTCCGTGTAGTGGCGCGTTAATTCAGCTCGTTAGTCATCTGCACTATGTCCCGCTGGATTCACCGTCCGCGTTGAGTATAGGTGCCCGTAAAAATCCTCGACTTCCTCGAGTATCTCGGACTTAGAAGTCACGATTCAGCCATCCGCAGTTCTTATTTTCGTCATAATGGGACCTACCTAATTGCTGGGCGAACATCGATTTCGAATTATAATCATTAATAATACTCTCTTCACCACGCTTGTAGCACCCGAATGAGTAGGCAGAGTATATGGTATTTTAATAAATTGTTTCATCCGGATATTTTTATTCACTTCAGCCATTATAACAGCAGACATCGCGGCTGTTATGGAACACTATGCAAACGACATTAGAAGAAACGCAATAAAAAGTTTGCCATTACCCATTCTCACAGCCTAACACCGCAAAAAAAGGAGTTGGGTGTATCGATACTCATATTTAATCTCGCAGTAATGGAAACCGAAGTAAATGATTCCAGCACTACCTAGACCGGACTGACAGTTTTATTTATTATGTATATGTTGGCAAACATGAAAATTCTGTTCATTATAAAAATAAAGAATTTTATTATTTTTTACGATTATTTTTACAGCTATTATAATATTTTGTGTAAAATGCAGAGGCACTTATACTTCCTTATAATAAAGAGAAAAAATTACAGATTCCTTGGAGTGATACGTAATGACGGCAATGATACATTATTTTTTTAATATTTTTACCTATTCCTTTTCCTAAGAATATGTTCATATCGCTGTAGTGCACTTGGGATTTAAAGGCTTGATTAATATGGGCCACATCAAATACAACGAGCACTGGAATGTGGTATGTTTGGTAATAAATACGCTTAGATGACCAACTGCACAGCGCACTAGGTACGTGCCACACTCTCCCTGCAGTGTACCAACTGCATTAGGTGGCCGAACCAGTCAACCTCTATTTGAGAAATGCTCTACCCGCTGGTAATTTGGGTTATTTAAATACCCTCCTAACAACAACCTTGTCGCTTACAAGAGATGTTTCTATACGCTACTGAAAATTAAACACATTCGTGCGTACTCACTTGTATTTAGTGATTTGTTATTTGTTACGCCAGCAGGCCTGACTACGAAAACGCTAAAAACGCTACAAAAGTTTAAACTTTATATTTCGGGTTGATAGCCTAGCAAACAACGATATACAGTTAGTCGTTTTTACTTACTCATTTATTTAAAGCTCATTTAGAGAAACATCGACGTAAGTCTTTGCTTTCCAAACGAAAATACGCTTTCTAAATGCTTTATCATATTAAATCATTTTTGGAAAAAATACATTTACATCGATGTTTCTCCAAATGAGCGATATATGTATAAAACAAAGTCGGGTAAGTTACACCATTTATAAGTCAAGAACGGCTGGGCCGATGTTTATGATCTTCGATTTGTTGGGTTTGTCTTTGCCCCAAATAGCAGAATAACTATTAAAATATAGAGGAAAATCACGAAAAAAAAATAATGAAGATTTTTGTTTCTCATACATTTACTATGGAACGGCTTTTTTTTTAATAATATCTCGAGAACGGATTGAATACTTTTTTTTTCGTTCGTCCGACTATTTTTTAATTTAAAACGATCTTAATAGTCCGAATTAGGTTTCTATGGAAAGAAAAATTGGAAACTCATTTGCAAATTCGGGAGAAACTGAACGTCCTTTTTATGGGATTTTTTATTGGTCAGGACAGTGTCTGTCGGGTCAACTAGTATAATAATAATTATTCATACTGTTAGGCCGGATTCCCATGACAACATAAGATGCCGCGTCTAGCGTTCCTTCTACAACCTATGACAACCACGCAACTGTCACGTGTGCGCTTGTTGACGAAAACTAACTTTGCGGTGGGTATCACATCTCCGACGCGAAACTATATCATCGAAACCGCAGTAGTTCCGCCATCACTTATCCGTTGTACGACAAGCGAAACTGCTTGTTCTAACACAGATTTGATTATGATTCTATCTCTTTCCCGCGTGATTTAAATTTGTTTTTTTTTTGTAAAACGTATGTTGATTTTACAACAAAACTTAATGTAAGAGGTCCGAAGTAGACCTATGCTGTATTTACTAGGTCGAAAGCGACGATATTTTGCTCAGATTGTTACAATTTAACTGACTCATAATGTTCCGCTACTCGAATCGCGACATAATGTACTGATGCTTCTTAGCGGACTTCGTTAAGCAGTTTCTCATTATTATTTTCGTGACGTAGGTGTGCTAAGGCCCAACTAGATGATGTTTGAATACCTTTCACGAGCAGCGCTGGTTAACGTGCGTCGGAGTTTTGTCATGCGAACTAAGCCTTAAACACTATCAACCCGGCGCACTTCGGATAATTTTATCATGCTAGCCGCTAAACCAATCAAAGTTTTTCGAATTCTAGCGGACACAAAAAAACGCCCACAGAACTATCCCAAAGTAAGAATGATTAAGTTAGAATTTCAGTATAGCTTGTTTCCTTCATAGCATAAGCATAATCAGCCTATAATGTTCCCATTACTGGGACACAGGCCTCTGTTCCTTCATTGTATGTACATATTTTACTACACATCTCAGTCATTTTTTCGCGAGACTAAGCGCGTTTATTCTCAATTTCGTTTTACATCTATTCATCAATATTTTCTAATCGATCTCACTTGTCATTGAAACTAGATTCTTATCGGACGTTCTGTTCTAATTCACTTTTCCACGAGCCGTTAGGTAAGTACTTCGTCATTGATATTTTTAAGAATTTCATGAAGGCAGAAAATACGACGAAACAGCGCTTTCAAATATCGAATAATATTAATTTGAACCATATACGATACTAAGAGTGACGACCCTTGGGCTAGTCTACAAGTCAAAAAGTCAATCGCTATACTTTCGGGATTATTATCGCCATATAGGAACTTTTCGAACACCCACCGCTTATATAAATGACAGTATTGCCCGCAAATGAATGATTGTATACGGAAAATGTGTCCACGCAATTAGATCAGCGACGCAAGTTAATGGTAGGTATTGTTAGACCAATAGCTTAGTCACCTAGCGAGTCATATCACAAAGGATAATTCTGATATTTACTAACAGCTAATTGGCGAAATACACGAGTATAAATTACATACAGCATACTTCGAAATGTTAAGATACAATATTGTACACATATAAATTTAAATACATTAAAAGTTAATTCATGTCTTTCGTTCGTTTGTAAAAAACAAAAAATTATATATCATCAAGTTATAAAAATGGGAAAATCATTAGGAATTCATGTCATACATTAATAATTCATGTCTTGCATTTGTTTGTAACAAACAAAAAATTATATATCATCAAGTTATAAAAATGTAAAATCATTAGGAATTCATGTCATAAATTAATAATTAACGTCTTGCATTTGTTTGTAACAAACAAAAAATTATATATCATCAAGTTATAAAAATGAGAAAATCATTAGGAATTCATGTCATAAATTAATAATTCATGTCTTGCATTTGTTTGTAACCAACATAAAATTATATATCATCAAGTTATAAAAATGGGAAAATCATTAGGAATTCATGTCATAAATTAAAAATTCATGTCTTGCATTTGTTTGTAATATACATAAAATTATATATCATCAAGTTATAAAAATGGGAAAATCATTAGGAATTCATGTCATAAATTAATAATTCATGTCTTGCATTTGTTTGTAACAAACAAAAAATTATATATCATCAAGTTATAAAAATGAGAAAATCATTAGGAATTCAAGTCATAAATTAATAATTAATGTCTTGCATTTGTTTGTAACAAACAAAAAATTATATATCAAGTTATAAAAATGAGAAAATCATTAGGAATTCATGTCATAAATTAATAATTCATGTCTTGCATTTGTTTGTAACAAACATAAAATTATATATCATCAAGTTATAAAAATGGGAAAATCATTAGGAATTCATGTCAAAAATTAATAATTCATGTCTTGCATTTGTTTGTAACAAACAAAAAATTATATATCATCAAGTTATAAAAATGGGAAAGTCATTAGAAATTCGTGTCATAAATTAATAATTCATGTCTTGCATTTGTTTGTAACAAACAAAAAATGATATATCATCAAGTTATAAAAATGGGAAAATCATTAGGAATTCATGTCATAAATTAATAATTCATGTCTTGCATTTGTTTGTAACAAACAAAAAACTATATATCATCAAGTTATAAAAATGGGAAAATCACTAGGAATTCATGTCATAAATTAATATAAATACAAATAGTCACCTTGTTGCCTGGAGAAGACGTTGTAATACATCTCGGGTTTTTCAAAACTGTTGACATAGGATGGCTAAGTTACTGGTTGGAGTCGTTCACATGTCCGCGAGGAGCTCCGAGTAGTAGTGAGTTGCACTCAGGTAGTCTACGAGACGCCGAGGCAGAGGTAGGTTACTGATGAGGTCTCGACGAACGTACTTTAATATCACAAACCTGCAATTTTAAAACAAAATGTTACCATCAATGACGAAGAGTAATACAAAACTTAGCTTACTGCATCTCATTCTTATTGCGTTATAAGCTTAAAGCACAGATTTATTGATATTATATTTGTGAATAATTTTCATATTTTCAATACATTATTATTAATTATGAGCCTGTTATGTCCCACTGCAGGGCAAAGGCCTCCCTTTCGTCTTTCCATTTTTTCCTATCTCTTGCTACATCTGGCCAATCCTTTAGATAGGCGTCCAATTCATCAAGTCATCTCTTTCTGGGCCTACCGCGTCGCCGATTCCTGTTATTCGGAATCCAGTCAGTGGCTACTTTTGCCCAATTCTGTTGCGACATGCGGCAGATGTGGCCTGCTCAATTCCACATGACCGCTGTAATTGAAAAGTATTCTATCGTCTTACTGAATCGAATATTCGATAAGGCTTTTTACAGTTCCCCCGTCATAAATAAAATGAGCAGCGTACCTGCACATGTGCTGGAGACTTTGTACACGCTTAAACCTTGAAACCGGATACAGCAGCTGGACGCGTACTGGCCCAAGGACGGGCCTCAGGTTCAAAAAGAACAAATACCGTCCGCTGCGAGACGTCTCTACCGCATTCTCTATGAACTCGACTATAGTCTGAGCTTTAAACATAGTGCAACCACCAAAACAGAAATTACCTGGAAATTAAACATAAAACGGTCTATTATTATTACGTTCGCATATCTTTAGAGCCGAGAAGTTTCTTGCTTCGTATTAAAAATGTAATCTTTGAAACTTTTTAATAAATGTATATTATGTTAAAGATAAATTACAGTTTAAATAACTACATATTTACCGATATAGGGATCGGTATCAATTGCGAATTATTCCAATGAATTAAACCAAATATAACGTGATTTAAAAAAATCGGGAAATATTTAACTAGTGCTCTAAAAACTTCTACTGATGTAGGCTTTTTTAAATGAATAGACCTTTAAAAACTTTTTGAGCATCTAATGATAAACACTTTTTTAATATTTGAGCCTCTTAACTTTCTGGGTTTCTCTCACAGTTGTTTGCAGTAATAAGCTAGGGTAACCCCACCAAGTTAAGTTAGGTTAGAACTGTGACCAACCACGCGCATACCGAATTGGTTGCAATAACTAAGCTAGGGCACCTCGACTAAATGCGTTAGGTTAGGTTAGAACTGTGACCAACCAGGCGCATACTGAATTGGTTGCAGTAACTAAGCTAGGGCACCTCGACTAAATGCGTTAGGTTAGGTTAGAACTGTGACCAACCAGGCGCATACTGAATTGGTTGCAGTAACTAAGCTAGGGCACCTCGACTAAATGCGTTAGGTTAGGTTAGAACTGTGACTATCTGCAAGCGAGCCGAACAAGCGATGCGAGCGGTGCCGCCGTAGCGGCCGACGAGCGCTACATCTAAGTTGGTCGCAGTTATTTGGCTATTTAGTATTTTAGGACCCCAAAATAGGATTCATTTGATTACAGAGTTCAATTAAATTTTTAGGAAAGAAAAATGATAATTATTTGACGTATTTTAAACGACGTATTAGCAACAGAAACCATACCTTCGCAGGGGTCTACGTCCACTATAATTCTTATCCATAAAAAGAGAGACAGAACTCGTAAGTTGCCTACATCTCGTAGGCAACTACCGTAGTCTCGTAGGCCTACGAGATGTAGGCAACTACCGTAAAATAAGCCTAATGTCGCAAACCATCACTGTGTAATCAGAGGGACTATTCTCGTAAGGGGTTTGAAGATTTTTGTATGGAGGGTGGCCCTAAGGGGGCGTCCATTAATTACGTGAGGTGATTTTGGCGAATTTTTGACCCCCCTCCCCCCTTCGTGAGATACCGTGAGATTTTGCTCGACTCCCTCCCCCTCCCTCTAATCTCACGTGAGACTGTTCAAAATGCGTGTTTTCAGTGTAAATACGTTAATATATGTATATTATGCTTCATTGCGTTGGATTTATTAAAAAACAAAACAATTTGTTTAATTAAAGACTAGTTAAGATTAATTCTACCCAGTTTTCTCGCAATTTTACACTGTTTGTTGCAGATAAAAAATTACGTGAGACTTGCCAGGACCTCCCCTCTCCCCCACGTGAGATTGGGTGAGAATCGGCTTGACCCCCTCCCCCCCATAAAAGCCTCACGTAATTAATGGATGCCCCCTAACGTCGGCCGCCATTTTGATTTTTTTTCCAGAATCGCGGTGCACAACGAAAGTTATACATAGAAGACACTAATACAAACAAAAAATGTAATATAACATAATATCCTAAAGCGTCAGGTTTCGGAGTTATTCACCGAAATATAAGTCGAAAACTGAACCTTTAATTTCTTCAAAGTTCAGTTTTCGACTTATATTTCAAGGATTTTTTTCATCGATTTAAATCGATTATGACCTGAGTCAATACAAAATTGTCGTTTTTGATCCTTAATTAGATTTTAAGAGCCAGAATCCACTCCCAAGACACCAAAACAATCGAATTTATTTTGTCTGCATCTAGATCGATAATAATTTGCAAGACAGGAATAAAATAGTTGGCTACTATTGTAATTGCATTGTAGGAAAACGAACACTTGGATGTTGTTCCCATGTGATTTGTATTATAATGGTACATGACATGGGCGCGACACCAAGAATATCCTATTCAGCCTCCCGCTACCTTTTTGGATAATATTATTTATACCAAATATGATTAATAAATCTTATGTTTAATCCACTAGCTGGTGTATTTAATTATTTCATGTTTACCTACAAAACTATCATTTTAATTCAACACATTTATCTCATATTTTTATGTTCCGATTGTTTTAAAAAGTTTTAATGAACAAAATAAATGATTAGTATTATAATATTTGTTATCTTTCTCTGTCTGATTGAGATTAACATTTGAAGTTACTAAAAAATACTTAAAATTCGTTACAACAAATTGTTATTTTTATCTTTGAATATCTCAGAAACGTGACGCTTTATAATGTTATGTTATATCACGTTTTAGGTTTGTATAAGTGTCCCCTATCCAAATATATGCCATTTATTGTGCACCGCGATTTTGAAAAAAAATCAAAATGGCGGCTGATGTTAGGGCCAAAACCTTCAAACCCCTTTAAGAACGTTCACAGTCTGATCTCAGTCTCAATCTGTCAAAAAATACTTCTAATTTTCCTACATTTTGACAAGTTTTTGTCGCCGCGATGAGACTGCGACTAGATTTTGAACGTTTTAAATTACGAGAATGGGCCTTCAGGAACGCAAAGAAAACACAAGATGTAATACTGAAAAGATTAAAATGGAGATGGGCCAGCCAAACTGTTAAGGAGCAAGAGAAATGGAACAAAAACGTAACCCTATGGTACCCTAGGGGGAAGGGAAGAGAAAGAAAGGAAAACCATTAAAAAGATGACAGGATGACTTGGTGAGATGGACTAGACAGGCAAGGAACAGGGAGAATTGGAAGGGGTTGGAGGCCTTTGTCAAAGAGCATACAGATTCCCAGAACTCACATTGAACATTTTTGTACTACAACTATCACTCTGAAAAAGGCTCTAAATAAAATAAATATTTCTTACCCTGATCATGTTCAATCCTTACATGTCTAAGACCATTTAACTTAAATGTCAGCGTGAATATATAATGGTCATCACTGCTGTCACGGACGATAAATGAACCATCAGGTTCATTAGAGAGGATCTTTTCAGCAGCTTCTACCGATAGGGGGCCCCAGTACCAACCATACTGAAACAATGTTTTTTTATTATGCGACAAAACTAGAAATACTTTTCAGATCGGGTTACTTCAACAATTAAAACAATGGCTTACATCTTTAACTTTTTGTATGGAAGTGGCGAAATCCATGACAGTCTCTTCTTCATTGGCTGGGCGACGCGCGCCCTGGTGCACGGATGGCGGCTGCGGCAGCGGCGGCAGCGCGCGGCGCACAGCTGCGGGCGGGGAGTCCTCCTTGCTCTCGCTCACTTTCTCCACGTCCGTCGCGGTCTCCACCACAGGCTGACGTCGCCAACGAAACAAGTTACAAAAACTCTGCTTTAAATTAATTGATAGTATCCTCACTGGTGACATTTTAGCCTTTTGGTTTTGATTTGTAATACTCTTCTTAACGACTTTATCGTTCTTCTCCATTTCAATCACGTCCTTCGGAATGTTTTCTTTATGCTTTTTGTTCTTTGCATTCATTCCGAATGAATTTTTGTTCGCTTTCCTGTGGTTATTATTTGTTTCCACAGTTCTAGTTATTTCATTACTTTCTTTTAAAAATACTGTTGAACTGGCGTCTTTACCCGTATGTTTTGCATGGATGCCAACATTACTCACAATTGGATTATTCTTTTTATTAATAGTAGCTCTACATTCCGAATCACTTGAACTAGAATAGAGAGTATGTAAATATTTTCTCATTTCGCGCAAAGTTAAATGCAATGAGTCAGTGTCAGAATCCCCAGTACTTTTCTTACAAGATGAACTAGGCAAGCTATGTCTTTTAGTTTTCACATCTTTTGTTCTGTTATTTTCTTTTGTCTTATGACTTTTATCAATAGCGGTATTATTACTGGCTGTAGTTTGAAGTGTATTTTTGCCACGTTTTTTGATATTTCTGGGTGGCTTTTTACCTTTATTTCTTATAATGCTTTGACTAGGCCGTACCATATCAATAGGTACTGCATAAATGTCACTATCGAATGGAACATTGTACATATCCGTAATATCGGAAGTTTTAGAAGTCAGCGTATCATGTGAAATAGCCTGAGTAATGAAACTAGAATCATCAGCCTGGAACTGTGTTACAAGCGAGTTGTGACTGCTAGATAATCGCGACGAAAGTGAATTCCTCGATGAAGGTCGATTACCACGACAGGGACTCAAGTGAAGAAGTCTTGGACTCGCAAACCTATGATTCAAACATTGACGCCGTTCGTATAGTGATTCTGGCTTATATTTTCTTGGGTACATAGGCGAAAGATGCCTTGTGCTTATTTGTTTATCGTCTGCAGCATCAAGGGTGAAAACAACAGTCGGAGGCACGTGTACAGCCGCACATTTCTCTGTGTTATCCGAAGCGGGGCTATCCTGTAAAAGAATAACATTTTTTTTTTTAAATAAAATGGAAGGAGTGAGTTTATATATAACCTTTTAAAGCAGGGTGCTAAAATTTACGAGCTCGCTTTGCTCGTTCTTGAATCCTAGATTTTCTTAATTCTTAAGATTTTCTGCGTAAGTCAGCAAAGTAACTCCTATTTATTTACGAATGGTCAAAAGAACATGCTAAAATTTTCGAGCTCACTTCGCTCACAGTTCATAATTATTTTTGATTGAGCAGCAAGCAGTGATGCAGTGTAAAACCAGCGTACAATAATCAAACTAAGTGTAAAATAATTGTTTGGGGTAGTTTAATTAGATTGGTGTTACAAATAGGTAGATTGGTGAACATACCTGAAATTCAGGTGGTGGTTCTATAGTAGTAAGTATTACTTTTCCAGGTCCTTTTTTCACAGTATTAAAAAAATCACCACACATACGTTCTGATGCTTCAGTTGATTCGCATAGCGACAATGATTTCTCATCGAAGTCACTTTCTTGCAACTGCACAGAAAGGCATCGTCATTAGTTAAATACAGAAAACAGCAAACAAAAATTGTTTTAATCAAATGGGTAGAGATGTAATAAATATACAATTTAAACTATATTTTGCAACTATTGATAAGCAATAGCGTAGTTTAAAGCATTATTTCTTTAAATACCTACATAATATAAGCTAACATTTAAAATAATAATATGTACATTTAATTTTATATGGAAAAATAAGCGAAAGAATCATAGGGCATCGAAAAATTTGTCCGCATCGCTGTCAATAGGAACAATGCCCAAAAGGCTGGCAGCATTGTCACGTTGTATGGCGATGCTAATTCTTTTGCCAAGAAATAGGCCAGCCCTCTGGTCACGTGAAGAGTCAACTAACCGCTTGGCGATATCTCGTAAACCAAGTGGGCACTCGGACCCCATGGCCCTATATAGTGTTTCAACCCCAAACGGCTCGAACATATAACTCCCAATCAGGAATATTTTCGCCGTTTTAGGTTTTCTGCACCTGCAGCAGCCGCATCACAGCCCACCGTGCTAGGTAGATGGGATGGCGCAAGGGTGTCGACACATGTTGCATCCCACACCAAAGGTCTGCCTAACTTCCAGGGCATTATGGTCATTCCGTCTGATCTCTTCCCATCGTCGCGTGCCAGGCCGTTGGGTTCTAAAACAGCTGGCACCCCGACGGTGACAAGAGCACGTCGGATGATGTTATTAATGCTGGCGTGCCGTGCTATCCGGCCCGCGCTCCTATTGCAGGATAGACCATGGTGTCCGAGGCAGTCAACAGCTTCACCGCACTGACAGCGATGCGGAGCCCCGCAAGGAGCGCCCAAACGCAGACAGGTAGCGAGCCGGAAGGTGGTATCACCCAGCATAGTGCCTATGTTGGGTGATGGGAGTGCTTGAAGCCAGAAATTTAAAGTTAAATCATATCGTAAATATCCTTCGCTGAGCTATCATTTTCATGGCATCCATGTAGTTAAGCTGCTGATAGGATATTTAACATGAAATAACTCAATTAGATTGCTTGTTTGCCTAAACAGGTTATAGATTATAGTCTTTTTTATAAACCCAGGTGTGAAAATAATACAAGACAACACCTCTTGAATTATTTTCACACCACTTATGCACATGAGTTAATTATTGTATTCTCAACAGGTGTAGCACAGTTAAAATTATACAATAATTTAAGTTGAATCTTCAATTGTTTTACATAAAGGGTTTTTCAAACACCTGTTAAATTGACATGCAATTATTTTTAAATATCATAATAGTTTTTCCATACAAAGGGGTTTGAAGATTTTTGTATGGAGGGTGGCCCTAAGGTCGGCCGCCATTTTGATTTTTTTTCAGAATCGCGGTGCACTACAAAAGTTATATATTTAGATAGAGGACACTTATACAAACAAAAAATGTTAAATAACATAATATCCTAAAGCATCAGGTTTCGGAGTTATTCACCGAAATATAAGTCGAAAACAACAAGGATTTTTTTGTTTTTTTTTCCCTACAGGTAAGCATATGGAACTATTGAGGTAATAGAAGCGTTATAAAACCTTTATAGAGAAGGAACAAATGAAGAATAGATATTTTTTAATAAATAATTAAACGGCAATTTATAGTTCGTTTTTTTAATCCCAGAGACTAATCTGACATTTAAGTCTTTTGTGTTTTCGTTTTTTTTCAGTATAGAAGTTTGACATTACACTTGTCAGATTAGTCTCTGGAACTATAAATTGCCGTGTTTAATTATTTATTTAAAAAATGTCTATTCTTCATTTTTTTCTTCTCCATAAAGGTTTCATAAAGTTTCTATTACCTCAATAGTTCAATATGCTTACCTGGAAGGAAAAAAAACAAAAAAATCCTAGTTGTTTTCGACTTATATTTCGGTGAATAACTCCGAAACCTGACGCTTTAGGATATTATGTTATATAACATTTTTTGTTTGTATAAGTGTCTTCTATCTAAATATATAACTTTTGTTGTGCACCGCGATTCTGAAAAAAAATTAAAATGGCGGCTGATTTTAGGGCCAAAACCTTCAAACCCCTTATCAAATATCAATACTGTTATTATTTGGATATTTTTATGGCCTTGTTGGTTTAGTGGTTGCTAGCGCTACTGCTGAGCATAAGGTCTTAGGTTCGATTTCCAGGTCGGGCAGTGTTAATGGGCTCTTCCATCTGAAATTTCTCAGTAGCTACCCAGAGCCTGGATTTGTGCCTAGTTACAGTCAATTGGCTCACCCCCTATTACATGTGACTTAATTTTAACTGGCGAAATGTGGGTGTACTGTAGTTTTTTATCCTATTTGATAAAAATCAGGTTGTGAAATACCTGCGTGCTAAATTTCATTGAAATACGTTCAGCCTTTAAGGCGTGAAAAGGTAACAGACAGTTACTTTCGCATTTATAATATTCATATGGATTTTGCGGATAAAGTACATTCGCTTGAGTGTTGTGAGCAGCAAAGCATAATGTAATAATGCATACAAAACTGTTACTTGTTACAACAATAACAAATTTGGCAAGAAGCAAGGCAGGTGCAATATTGAAATAATAAACTATTTATTTAATTGCTAAAACATAAGAGCAAAGAGAAACAACTATTGGCAAAGATTTACAGTTCAGTAATTTATCTTTCATATTTTATATTATTGTTGTATTAGACCACAACAAACACTGTTTTATAATATGGTTTTCTAAAAAAATCTGTTTGATATGTAAATTCAAAGTTTTATAATTTGCCCCTTTTGGCAGTATCTTCCTAGAAGCATTTAAAATTCATCTGATACTATTAGTTATTATTCTGTTCAAGGGAGTGACTTTGAGAGTGCTACATGTATCGCACTCTGAGAACGAAAGTGACCGATTACGCTGAGAACGAAAGTGACCGATTTCAAAATTTTGGTCGAATGAGTTAAGTAAACTGGCCAATAAAGGTAAGAAAAGGATAGAGGTAATTACCTCTATCCTTTTCTTACCTTTATTGGCCAGTTTTCTAATATAATTATGATAGAATATACTTTTTTAAGTCATTCTGTATACTTAACTCATTTAACCAAAATTTTGAAATCGGTCACTTTCGTTCTCAGCGTGCGGTATGTTATTCAATGATTAACTGTTTGAGTCATATGTATGTTTCTTAAATGATTCACAACAAAAATTATGTTGTAGTTGTTGTAACACTATTTAATAAATTAACTAAGTGGTTCTAAAGGAGCTGAGTCACATAGACAAACACAACATTTATAAGAATACATGAAAACTTAAAAAGTAGTAGCAGGTCATAAACAAATAGAATTAGAATGGGAACTTATAGCACACCACAAGCAACAACAAGGAAAAACATTCTATTGAATTAAAAGGAAAATGTTTTTGATGAATCACAAAACACAAAAATCGGAAATCTAATTCGCATTAAGCAAAGTTAGCCTCAAAAAGGAGCTATTACCAATTACGCCGCAGACGACATTGACAACAATAATTATATAAACGTGCATTAGTTACGTAAATATTACCTACTCATTTAATACTTTGTCTATATTGTAATAACAACATATTTGGACTATGGAATTGAAAAATATACAGAATCACTTTAAATATTTTTTGTTTACAATACTTAATGCGTCTAAACCAGCGACCAAATTGCAATAGAATTATGAAACGTCACAGTAAGTAATAGTAAACAAAATAAAATACTCTATCAAGCTGTTTCTAATGAAATATTATAATTTGTGAAGAAAATTTCTAGTGATTAGCTCACCTCGGATGCGACGTGATGCCATCCACTGGCAGAATCACTAGAAAAAGAACCACTTGTAATTATAAGACCACTATCTTCGCTTAACGGAGGCGCCTCAGAATGTGTTGAAAAAGGCGGCGACTCCATTACCCAAAAGTTTATTTGGGATAACTAACATGAACAAAAAATGGACGTAAAATTCAGTATTTTCATAAAATTTACGAAGAAAATACTACATTGCATTCCAGTCTCATTCACTTTTTAATAATGCCCTACCTACAATTTTTTAAATATTTGGATACTAGTGAAATAAGCACACCCAAATGTCACTGTTTTGCCCGTTTTCACTAATAGCGTCAAGTTTTGACATTGGCGTTCATCGAACGTTAAGGCTGATTTAGACAGTAACTGACTCCAAACTCGAGTTTAAATGGAATTTGGAGTCGGTAGTACTGACTTCACTGACTCCAAATTCAATTTACACTAGTGTAGGAAGTTTATATCTCAGGGTGTGTATTGGGTCTACGTCTACTTAAATTATTGGAACCCGCGATCTCAATAAAAGTATATAAGGGTCGAAGTCAAAGTCGATTTTCTCGAAAACTACTAAGGTACCATTTGTTGTCCGAGTACTAATTAGTACCAATTGAGAAATAATTATTTATCAAATATGGAAGCGATTGGCGTTGGTGAGTTGGCGGTGGTAACGGACATAGTGCGTTCGCCGCGCCCGCGCCCGCCGACGCGATGTCGCCGGGGACTACATTATTCACTGCGTGTGGACCTGGCATAACGTAAGCAGATCTTTTCCTTTTTTACACCTTTTGTTCCAATTATTTTCAGATGACATCGACACACGAATGGTCTGGTTGATAGCAAGGTCATGGCCAAAACTAACAAAGGTTACATTCCATGTGATGCGAGCTATGCATGCGATGCGGCCCATCGTCGAATAAATAATAGAACGCAACCATACGCGACTACATAAAACGTGCACTGACAAGAACGCACCCACGCCACGGCACCCATTATGAATTTTATTTTTCTGTTTTCTGTGCAACGTCAGTGGTGCTGTGCGGTTCTGTGGTTCTTTTGGAGTTTCTGTATAATCTGTCACTTTCTGTTTGACAGGCTGACAGACGGCAGCTTGCCGTTTCTTGAAGTGTCTTGAACTTAGTTTTGATCCATTTTTGGTTCTTTCTTCAAAGAAAGTTATTTGTTCTATTTTATGAGTAATACATTCAAATTTTGATGCAATATCCTAAAAAAATTGCTGCCTTTCTTTATATTAATTATAGCTCCATACTACGTTGTCCCAGACGAGAAGTTTTTAAGCCTGATGAATGTTGTTTCGCAGAATGCGTTAGAACAATATAAATAATAATCCAAATGTAACCTAGCCTCTGATAATCAAAATCATTTATACCGAAAAGGTGAAAACATAAAAAGATTGTCGTATCGTAATTTAGATGTTTTTTTTATATAAATTAATATGAACGTTATTTCCAGTAGATTTTGAGTGTCGTTATTTCATTTATAATATTGTGGGATACAGTAGGTATTGCCGAGATGGCTGACTCCCAAGTAGCAAATATTGTCAATGAGATTTTGGTAAGTTTCGTTGGTTATTTGTTAGTTTTTGGGTTTATGTGTAGTGTGTGTAAACAACTAAGCATTAAATGAAAACACCTTGTATAAATCCTTACCTGTCTCCTTAATTTTTTATCTAATAAAAACAGCAGCCAGGTTTGTTTTTGGTAGCACTGATGGCTTCTATCAGTGATTAAAAATTAATATAAATTGTCATTCTTCTATATTTTTGTAGGCCTTATCTTACTGAGTTCAACTTGTTGAATACCAACTGTAAGTTGTTCTAAAACCTGAAATTAAAGCAGTTTCCTTTCCTGTTTGTAGCGTGTTGAAGCAGTTGAGGAAGCATTCACTTGCTTTCTCGTACATAAACCAGAAGAAGAAAATGAAATGTTAGCAATGTACCAGAAGAGACTATGCGGCATCATGACCAACTTGAGTGCAGAGCTGCAGGAATCAGCATTACGCCAATATTTGACTCTAACTGCTGTTCTTACTAACAGATATAAAATGAAACAGTTACTCGGCCTTTTGGAAACTTTAGTGAACACAAATATTATTCAAGCTCGGTATGTATAGATACATGGCCTGTCTCCTCGGTATGTATAGATACATGGCCTGTCTCCCAGCAGTGCAGTCTAGGGATCATTTTGGACTGATTATTCTGTACAAAGTAGATCTACTTTGCATCCTCTCTGTAAGAGGAAGTGGGCTGTAATCCACCACATGGGCCCAGAGTGGGTTCCTCACAATGCTTTCCTTCACCATTTTGACAGCAATAGTGATTAAATCATTTACACAAAGTAAAGCGCCTGTCTGGGTTAGAACCTACAAATCGCAAGTTGTGGCTGTTACCACTGGGCCACCACTGCTCTCTACAACTTTGCACGATATCTGTTAAATGTTTAAACTATAGATTAATTATATTAATTTATTTTGTTTCTTGTTGCTTGCAGAATGTTATGTGATTGCCTTTTGACCAATGAAAAGCTTACGTATCAAAATGCTGATTTCTGGATAGAAAGTTTCAACCTGATCAGAAGAATTATAGGAGGAGTAGATTATAAGGGTGTCAGGGAAATAATGAAGGTTGGTTTAATACTATTATAATAATTATAATAATGTTCTCCTAGTTGCTCGGCTTTATCTTTGTATTGTATTTTCAAGGGTTGCAGAGAGAAAGCACATACACTTCCAGTCAGGTTAAATTCAAGTACTATGCCTCAGTTAAAAGCATTGTACAGTGTCATTGAATACATTTTTGATCGAACCGCTTCATTGCTGCCAGCCTACTTCATTGTTACCGAGATTCAAAAGGATTATCCGGGTAATAACCACTGGCCACATTGGGTATGTTATTATTGATATATTGAGCTCAAGGTCTTTCTTTAATGTTTCCTACATTTTATCTATCATCCTCGACAATGTTAGTACATATTATTAGAGATTTTGTGTGAAGCCCATTGTGCAAACAATAGTTCAGAAATAATTAATTTGTGGTCAAACACAGTGGTAATGATTGTTAAGCTTTGGAAGATTTCATGTGGATGTCCTATGTGAATGATATTGCTGAATGAATAGTGTCTCAGCAATTCAATATTATATACTTTCTTCTGTAGAGACTACTTTGTTGCCATCATAAATTTTATAACTTTGTGATAAGTATACAATATGTATTTTTTTTCTTTCTTTCAGCAACTGGCTAAACTACTGTCCAGTTTTGTGGAAAGTTTTAAGCCCTGTGCCCAAATGGTTTCTATTATTGGACATTCACAAATGTTGCCAGTGGTTGAGTTTTCAGGTTATGCTGATCATCTTGTTAATCCATGGCGCTTAGATCCTACAACATTGAAATTTTCCCTGAAGGGTAATTTGCCTTATGAAGATGAACTTCTAAAACCACAAATAGCATTGTTAAGACATGTTTTACAACAGCCATATTCCAGAGATATGATGTGCTCTATGCTTGGTCTTCAAAAGCAACACAAACAGCGTTGCATTGCACTAGAGGATCAATTAGTGGAACTTATGATACTGCCAATGGAAAGAAGTGAATCAGAGAATGAAGATGATGAAATGTCCTCATCACATTGGTGTTGGCTTCACTTATCATCACAGGTTATATACTTGATTCTCATTGGATTTGCTTCATTCCCCAACATAGTAATGGGTCTCCATAGCAAATTGATTGGTCATGATATGAAAAAAGGAAGAGACCACCTTATGTGGGTGTTATTACAATTTATATCTGGAAGTATTCAAAGAAACCCATCATCCAATTTCCTACCAATAATAAAGCTTTATGAATTGCTGTATCCCGAGAAGGAGTCGCTACCCGTGCCTGATTGCACGAAAGCCCACTGCACACATCAAATGGCTGTAGTATGTATATGGATGCACTTGTTGAAAAAAGCTGAAACTGAACACAAGACAATGACTATGCCACAGAATTTAAAAGTACAGTATGAGTATGTGTCCTTTTAATTTTTATAGTATTTCTATTGAATTTCAATTTACTTACTAAACAAATGTGTCTAGATTATGTTCATGCGAAATAATGTAACAATATTTGTATTGTAGGTTTCTTCAGCATCTGATGACTTCGAATAGTACCCCAACATTGATGGGCTCTGATTACCGCATAGCCTTACTATGTAATGCATATTCAACAAATCAAGAATACTTTGCCCGACCCATGGGTGTGATAATAGAGACACTCTTTGGGAGTCAGAAAGCTATGCCGAACGGGAACCCAGCCACGCCATTGCCAACCGTGCCCTTGTCTATGTGTATTTTAGATAGCCTCACATTACACTGTAAGATGTCACTCATACATTCAATAGTAACTCATGTTGCCAAGTTAGCTCAGAATAAGAGTAACATTCCTGGAAACAGCATGATGGCACCAGCGTTGGTGGAAACTTATAGCCGGTTATTGGTCTACACTGAAATAGAGTCGATGGGCATCAAAGGATTCATACGTAAGTATACTTTAAATATAACCAAGCCAAATGTAATTACTTAAGCATACCAGGCTGTCTAGTAAAATAATGAGCAAATGTCTTCAAATAAAGCTTTTCCGCACCCTAATTGAGTAACATATTATAAATCACAATCCGACTCATTTTGAAGGATATTACTATAGATGGCGCAATCCACGAAGACGCGCCCCACTCTTCTTCCTAATCGCTTATAGTACAAGTGTGCAACATTCCGCTAGTGTTTTAGTTTTGTCGATACACAGTAATTACTTATTAAGTGGGTAATTAGTGTGTATCAAAAAACTAAAACACTAGCGGAATTAACTAGCGATACTACTACCACTAGCTATTAGTAAGAAGAGTGGGGCACGTCTTCGTGGATTGCGCTATCTGTAATATCCATTGCTTCATATTTTAGAAAAATTTGTCTGCTTAAAAACGTAAATAACGCTATGAATGTTGTTGAACTGTCAAAATAAAAGCCACTCTACTGTTACGCAATTACCCCGCTGGAACTATATGATTAAAGATGTCCCCAGTGTTGTATTAGTTCAAAAAACATGATATAATTTCTCTTTCAGATCAGTTGCTGCCGAATGTATTCAAGTCTCATGCTTGGGGCATACTTCATAACTTGTTGGACATGTTTTCGTATCGTATTCACCATGTGCAACCACACTATAGGGTGACACTCCTGTCTAACATACATTCCTTAGCTGCGTATCCACAAGCAAATCAGACACAGCTGCAATTATGGTATGTATGTGTTAACGTTAAGACTTCTGCAAGGTTTTCAGTGTTTCCTGGGAAGTGCCAGCTCTGCTTGTCCGCTTTATGCGATTTTGAGCCGTAATATTGTTGAAAGTAAGGTTTATTTTGTTCTCAATCACAACACCTAAAATAAAATCCACAATATGGTGCCTAGATAATCAGCATATTGCTGCATTTAACCAACGGTTTGCAGAAAATAATAATTTAAGTTTAGCAATGCCATAAGCATAATAAAATTATTAGTGGGTGCATTATAATGATCATCTTTATTAGAAAAAGAATAATAATGTGTAACGTAAAATGAAATTCACATAAATAAATAACAACATAACAGCTGGTTTACCCTTCCCGAAACCCAAAGGCTGGCTTTTACCTTGGTTGGCCAGAGGCTAAGCATTGCCATACGACGTGGCAATGCTGCCCGTCTCGTGGGTACATTACCAGTAGACGGCAATGCGGGGGAATTTTTCGACGCCATATTTTAGTTTATTAATAAGTTTTAGTTAAGTTAGGATGTTATATTTTTATAAATTTATTAGGAATAAGTAGTTATTTATGTACATTTCATTTTTATTATTACAAAAAAATAAATAAAGCTGCAATAATAAGTTGTTGTACCTAATAAATATTCATAACATGATGAAGCTTTGAGTACAAGTGCTTATAAATAATCATTTCACTATTCCAGTTTCGAAAGTACAGCATTACGTTTGATAACAAGCCTGGGCAGTTCCGGAGTGCAGTTGCAAATGTCGAGGGTAGTGTCAGAGCCCAAGTCACTAGTATCGTCTGAGAGTGAAGAGTTGAACCGTGTGTTGGTGCTCACTCTAGCGCGCGGCATCTATATGACGGGAGCTGGTAAGCTTTTAACATTACTCGTAATCGTGAAAAAAGATGGATTGTGTTAAAGATTACTAGGAAGGAAGTAAATTCTGGGAGTTAATAGAAGATGTATGGAAAGAAAAGATCTAACCCCAAATAAATTGGGATAGGGGTCATAGGGGCAAGAGGATGATGAGACATTCCGGTAAAAAAATCACGGTCGAAACTTCCCTGTACTCCATTTGTTTAGGTAATTAAATAAAGGTAAAGAAAAAACGACGTGACTTAGTTAACCGACTAAACGTAATACCAGTCTATTCAGTTGTCATGCTACGTACGTATTTATACTCTTCAATTTAGCAACGTTATTAACGAAATATAAATATAAAAACCTGAATTTAACCTCTGGTATGTATGAACACATTCTAGTAACTAATCTAATGAAACTGTTTGTCCCCACGAACAGGCAGTGATGGTGCAGCAGTGAAGGAACTTCTCACTACGATCATGACGAACACGCCCCACATGTGGTCACAACACACTCTCCAGTGTTTCCCGCCAATGCTCGTTGAGTTTTTTGCTCAGGTATGTTAATAACGCTTAATTTATTATGAATTGCTAAGAGCAATGGTGGCCCAGTGGTAACGGCCGCCACTTACGTGTCGTTGGTCGCAGATTCGAACTTCGAACCCAGACAGGCTACTTTGTGTAAATTATTTGTATTTCATCACCACTGCTCTATAAACTGTGAAGGAAAACATCATGAGGAAATCGGCATGTCCTAGAACCAAAAATTCGAAAACGTGACATCTACGAACCCGCACCGCGCCCGGGTGGTGGGTAACAGCCCACTCCCTCTCGAAGAGAGGAGGCCTATGTCCCATCAGTGGGAACGTTATAGGCTGATTATGTAAGTGACTGTCCAGAATTTTACGTGCGTAATACTTGAATCAACGAGGCGCCCGCCCCGAGTATCTCGACTCGCGTGGGCTTAGGTATTTTATTCTGTCCCTACATGATCTTCATTGACATGATCCACCTTCTGAGCATGCAACACACCTTTAATACTACTCATTAAGTTTATATTTATATATCAAAAAGTAAATTTATTTGGTAAAACTCTGTACCTTGTAATTGTTTTATTACAGAACCCTGCCCCGAAAGAGAACAAACAAGTCCTCAAAAAGTCTGTGGAGGAGGAGTACCGCAAGTGGACTTCGATGGCCAACGACAATGATATTATATCCCACTTCTCTGTGCCAGGCACGCCCCTTTTCCTCTGTCTCTTGTGGAAAATGATTTTTGAGACTACCAGAATCAACCCTGTTGCTTTCAAGTGAGTCAGTGTCCGCTTTATTCTAAATTATGTTCTTTAGCATTGTGCTCGCGACTGTACATATATGAATAGCTCAGGATTCTGCCTGGATGGATAATTAGGTGTATTGTATGTAATGTATTAATAGTTGGAAATAGTTTTGCATACTAGTACTAAAAACCATTGCCACTTGTCAATAAAAGTATGCGTTATCATCCATTCCGTTCTTATTTACAGAATTCTAGAGCGAATCGGCGCCCGTGCTCTTTCAGCACATTTGCGCAAATTCTGCGACTACCTAGTGTTCGAGGTTACCAACCCCGCGGGCGGGCCGCACATCAATAAGTGCGTTGACGCGATCAACGACATCATCTGGAAGTATAATATCGTCACCATCGACAGGCTCGTCTTGTGTTTGGTAAGTGACATTGGGACAATTTCACAAGGAGAGCTTGTACTGACTCGAATAGGCGATTATAAAAGTTGACTTGTGTATAAGAGAGTCTCGTACTGCATAATCGTATTCGAGATTTAGTAACTCGCGTTTCGAGTTGCTTGATTGTTAATACATGACTGTGATAATGGTTTGGAGAGTCTTGCCTACAAGTCTCGCTACACGAAAGTCGACGAACTCTCCTTGTGTAAATAAGCCTTTACGGCCAAATATTCAAAAACAACCAACTTTAAGTATGTTTAGTCACATGTCATGCTCTCTGTTTTTACCATTTAGGTACTACGCCCCAACCCGGACGGCAATGAAAGCCAAGTGTGCCTTTATATTATTCAGTTATTACTGTTGAAAGGATCAGAATTGAGAAATAGAGCACAGGACTTCGTCAAAGAAAACTCTCCGGAGCATTGGAAACAAAACAATTGGTAATGTTGTCATTCAGAGTTCTACCGGCTGACTTTTTTCACCGTCTTGAATAAAATAGGGTACAATAGGTGAACGAAGTAGAAGCCTATGGCATAGGTATTTTACATTTTTCTATAACATAGAAAGAATTTGATCTATCAATATATACTACACTTTTAAAGTAAACTTTTCATACTAGAACAATAAAAACATAAATTTTGATAATAAATCATAAGTCGATTGAAAAATATCGAAATTGAAAGTCAAAGTCAAATCATTTACTTCAAATTGGCACATAAAAGGCATTTTTGAACTTCAAAATTTACTAAAATACAATTGATTCTAGTTGCCCCTTCCAAAAGATAGTTTCGTATTGAGAAGAATGGGAAAAAAACTCTTTTAAAATGTTTTACAAGATTTTGTATACGTGATGACGACGCAACTAGAATAAAATTATTCTACCACAAAAGGTAAAAAGAAAAATAAAACAATGACAATTGTGATAGATACATGGTGCTCGCATATTTACAAATATTGTAAAAGTAGATGATTTTACCAAGTGTGTACAGTAGTCACAAAATGTAAAAACCAATGTCATAAAAATTAAAATAATATACAATTAGAATTAGCAACCAGTTTGATTTTGTCTAAACTCTAGATTGTCGTATGGAGCAGGGCCAGCATGTTTTCAAGCATTCTTATCTTGGATAATTATATCCAAGATAAGAAAAAAAAATATGATGATGAATGGATTTACAAATTAATACAAAGTGTACTTTTAATATATTAAGAGTTTTAAATTTTCTTTAATTTAATTGCAATGCAAATCATACGAATTCCGCGCATTTACGGTGCGTATTACGCACCCTAAATGCGCGGTAATATTCGATAAACTTTTGCTATCTCCATGGTACTGTGGAATAAGGGCTATTCTACGGAATAAAATCCCATCCACTGTTTATCAGGATATATTTTAAGAGACTTTTATCCCATTTACAAATAATTATAATATTCGACTTATTTTATATACGTCAAACCTGACTAAAAGGTTGACTGGTAGAAAATGCCTATAGCATTAAGTCCGCCTCTGTACATTTATGTGCTTGAAGTATTAAATAAATAAATCAATAAATAAACCTACGACTCTCATATGACATCTGCTTGAATGTTCGAAAGGAACTTTATAAAAATATAAGCAGCGGCCTGACCCGCAAGGAGGTCAGTAACCCTCAAAGAAGTCTCTACAGTACTAAGCAAATATTCTCGTGTATGGCTTCCATTCCATTTACACAACACACCATATTGTTTTCCAGACGGTAAAAAAAGTCATCTGGTATAATTGCTATTTTTTATTATTAACTAATTAAAACATAATTACTCATTGATATTACTTATGGCAGGTACGACAAACATCTAGCGTTTCATAGAAAGTACCCTGAGAAGTTCGCGCCGGAGGAAGCAAGCAGTGCTTACGGCGGTCCCATTCCTGTCTACTTGAGCAATGTCTGCCTCAGGTTTATACCAGTCCTGGACATTGTGGTACACAGACATTTGGAAATACCATCTGTTAGCAAGAATTTGGAGCAGCTTCTCGAACACCTTGGCTATTTGTATAAATTTCATGGTTAGCTTTTGTTACACTAGTAATTATAATATTGGCACTAGATTTTGTTAAAACGTTATATTGTCAGTCCCAGCTACAATTCTGCCCTAAACTATTCTAGTTCCCATTCTTGCAGCTTTGGGTTAAGAGGATGTCCACGAAAGCAACTCATTTTGGATTTTTTTTTTTACTGTTAGTGAGAAACGGAAAAATAATGTAAACGAAATAATTTGTGATTTTAAAAGTAGAGTTCTTATTCTTGCTCGAAGGAATTTTTATAATGGCAAATCACCAATATTCAAACCCAATTATCCGAAAAATCACGTTCGAGTGACGGTTGACAATATTTTACAAGAATCTTCTATTGATTATCCTACTATTATAAATGTGAAAGTAATATAAAAGGGGTTTGAAGGTTTTGGCCCTAAAATCAGCCGCCATTTTGATTTTTTTTTAGAATCGCGGTGCACAACAAAAGTTATATATTTAGATAGAGGACACTTATACAAACAAAAAATGTTATGTAACATAATATCCTAGAGCGTCAGGTTTCGGAGTTATTCACCGAAATATAAGTCGAAAACAACAAGGATTTTTTTTTTCCTTTCTCGTAAGCATATTGAACTATCGAGGCAATAGAAACGTTATGAAACCTTTATGGAGAAGAAACAACTGAAGAATAGACATTTTTTAAATAAATAATTAAATACGGCAATTTATAGATCGTTTTTTAATCCCAGAGACTAATCTGACAAGTGTAATATCAAACTTCTATACGAAAACACAAAAGACTTACATGTCAGATTAGTCTCTGGGATTAAAAAACGAACTATAAATTGCCGTGTTTAATTATTTATTTAAAAAATGTCTATTCTTCATTTGTTTCTTCTCCATAAAGGTTTCATAACGTTTCTATTACCTCAATAGTTCAATATGCTTACCTGGAGGGAAAAAAAACAAGAAAATCCTTGTTGTTTTCGACTTATATTTCGGTGAATAACTCCGAAACCTGACGCTTTAGGATATTATGTTATATAACATTTTTTGTTTGTATAAGTGTCCTCCATAGATATATGAAAGTAGGAGATATGCCTGGTAGTTGAAAATGTATCAGAACCCGATGTCGCTAGGTTTGCCCCACCACCGCGCCACTACTACAGATGTAGTTTAGTAAAAGCAATAGATACAAAGTCGCGCACACTCTTGCAATTCATAAATCAGAACGTACTACACAATCAATTATAATCCTTAAATCATCAAACACAGCGTGCATTTTACCATGCACCGTACAACTCACTCACACAAAAACATCTATCGCTATCGTTGTGCTGTGCAAAAGCCATTTATTTTACATATACGCTAGTGATTGACTAAATCGGAAAGTTATCGATTCTTTAATTCATTATTGTACTAAGAAAAATAAGGGGTCATGAAAATAAAATAAATAAAAAACGATATGTTCAGAACATATTATTATATTATAAATCAATAAAATGTGTTTAAAAAAGTAATTGCAGTTAATAAAAAAAAATTAACATTATTTTACATTTTCTCAAGGGCCTTCCAACCATTTAAACGTCATATTTTCAGGTCTTCTATAAACCGGGTTAAAACGGTTGATAAATTGAAAAATTAACTATAATAGCAATATATTCGTTGAGCATTCAACGTTGTTGTCGATAGCCTACGTTAGTGGACATTCATAACCACATCACTATCTCGCCGCAAGACACAGCGGCTGTACTATGCGACGCTCGGCGAAAATAAAGTATCGTTTTGTAATTTTTACATTGCTTGCTTTTCACTTACGACATACTGAGTGGCTAGTGGTTAAGAAGCAATGTATTTGCTGCAAAAATAGTATAGCCGCTGCGATATTTGAAAACAAAAATAACGTAGTAAAAGCAAGAAATATTTTACGCTTTGTTGTTTTTCATGATTTTAAAGACAAATACAGTAAAATACTTTTACTTATATATGGTAAGTGATTCCACGAGATACGAGGTTTTTATTTTGACTTCGTTTTTTACAGGAAACCACTGAACAACTCGGCATTTTTATATTTTATCACGATCACAGTCAAAAGCGCACTAGTTCGCGGAGACGGCCATTCGCCTAGTACAAGCGCATGTTGCTCATGACGCGTGGACACAGACACGCCCCCTTGCCACTTCTCCTGTTTTTTACATTTCTATGGTGTCCTCTATCTAAATATATAACTTTTGTTGTGCACCGCGATTGTGAAAAAAAAATAAAAATGGCGGCCGACCTTAGGGTCACCCTCCATACAAAAATCTTCAAACCCCTTTGTACGTTTAGATGTTTGTTACTCAATCACGCAAAAGCGGCTGAACCGATTTGGATGAAATTTGGCGTACAGATAGTTTATAACCTGGGTTTTTATCCCGGTAGTACGTTCCTGTGGGGTAATTTCCAACATACACGACGCAGACCTAGCCGCTGGCAAAATCTAGTAATCATAAAAATATAATTATGTGATAAGTAGACCATAATTATATTTTTATTGATTGTTTTGCACGTGGCTTGAGCACTGTTTTCAACTTCTATGCAATATGTAAATACAGATATACTGTCATTGTCCATTTGTATCTGTTATTTCCATGTTTAATGTAATATTTATGTCAACAGATCGACCAGTCACCTTCCTCTACAACACACTCCACTATTATGAGACAAAGCTCCGTGACAAACCGTTACTGAAGAGAAAACTAGTGAATGCAGTGTTAGGATCCTTGAAAGACGTGCGTCCTTCCGGATGGGCCACTACTGAGGCGTTCCAGACGTATCTAGCCAAAAGTGAGACGGACGCCACCGGGTGGACCCCGGACCTTAACTATTATCTGAGTCTAGTCAACCGGATGGTGGACAGTATCCTTTTAAATAACAAATTGAAATCGAAGTTAGAATGTTACAAGGATTTGTTGGCGCCTGAATAAAATTGACAGAGGGGCTTTGGTATTGTTGGTCAACATTAAGGGTCTTACCACGAAAACTTAGATACTTGTTAACTGCGTACCTATAAAGGGGTAACTGCGTATTTATTGGGAAATTACAAGGTCGCAGCGTTAGTTCCACAATAACCTTGCAGACAATAATACAGGACGCGGCCATTGATTAGCACAGGGGCCATTCAAATATTACGTAAGCAGATTTTTTGCAATTATTAACCCCCCCCCCCCTCCTCCCCCTCGTCAGCAAAAGTAAGCAAAAGCGCTTACCCCCTGATGCTTACGTAAACATTGGTACATGCATTTTTCAATGTATTCTGATTTCTTTATTGATTCATGAGCAGCAGTTATAAGCGTTTCCTTTTCAAGCATAGACAAGTAGGGATGCTTTACGAAGCCGAACTTCAACTAAAACTCGCATGTGCCATATCAACAAGAGCTGGTCAATTCAAATTGCCTTCATGTTAAAAAAAGGAACCCTTATGGTGACTTTGTCTGTCTCTCTGTCTGTCGCAGCTGCTTGTTTCAGCAACTAATAAAGCTACCTACTTGTTTGAAATAGTTATAAAAAAAAATTCTTGTCCACTTATATTCGGTATGTCCGAGAATCCACCCTAAGCCTCATCCCGTTTATCCAACTAGGCCTAGGGTGGACTCTCGGAAATGCGTTTCCGCGTATCTACCTTAGGGTGGATTTTTTGAAAAAAACGGAACAACCCCTTATTTTGCAAGTGAAAGAATTGAATAAATATTGTTATTTAAAATTTTTTTCTTTCGTACATCAACTTTAATATTCCTGAGCTTAGTCACAGCTATGACAGGCGCCTCACACTTCCCTAACACAGATTGGCGCTTCAACGAGTATCCAAACCCCTCCGCACATGCTCTGTACGTGACCTGTGTTGAACTGATGTCTCTGCCGTTAGCACCCAACATTGTCGGCAACACTCTTCTCGACGTCATCACCAAAGGCTTTGTCGTCATACCAGCCACAAAGATCCAGCTTTGGATCAATGCTATCGGTCTGATAATGGCCGCTTTGCCTGACCCGTACTGGACTGTCCTTCACGAGCGTATATCGGAACTAATGACAAACACTGACATGACGGAATGGCCGTATCCTCATACGCCGTTCCAGCTATTTAACCTAACTACTACTAATGATGGTATGCTGGAGAATAAATACAGTCTAACTTTGGCATTGGCTCATGCGATTTGGTACCACGCGGGGGCAGGGCAAATAATGCAAGTTCCTCAGTAAGTATACACATCATAGTTTTTCTAAGTATTTATGTTTTTATACCTCTAGAATAGGGCATCGATTGTGCTTTCGTTATAACACTACTATTTATGTGTTTCCAGATTCATCAAAGAAAAATTGTCAGTGGAGATCCATACAGAGATACAGCTACTGTACCTGTGTCACTTGGTTGGTCCGTTCTTACAACGATTTAATTCTGACTTATCGCGAGCTGTTATGGACATCACTATCACTCTGTACGAGCTTCTGGCGCACATCGACAAGTCTCAGCAACATCTGCAGTACATTGACCCGATATGCGACTTGCTGTATCCTTTTAAAACACGTGTTTAATGTTGACTTATAAACATCAAGTAGCTATGCTGCGTTGTGCTGTGCGTTGCTATGCTAACTTTCTCATGCTATGATTTTTTGAGTTGCGCGAGGTGTGCTGTGCGAGCCATCACGTAGGTATTCTGTTTCTGTGTATGTATTTATTTTGTTTTGTTTTGCTAACGCATTAGATATAAAAACTTCTTACGAATTGTTTTGACCAAGAGACCACAGGAAAGTCTCTCTTGACACCGCGGCAATTTAACAGAAATCATGAAAATAACTATTCCTTAACCATTCATCAGTTATCACATAAAATACATGTTCGTCGGCGACACAATGAAGAACGAAGCGGAGAGTGTGATCCGTAAGCTGCGGCCTGCCTTGCAGATGCGCTTGCGTTTCATCACGCACTTGAACGTGGAACAGATAAATACCGCCTAGCAGAGCGACTACTACAGCTATACGCCATCCAGCTCGAGCTCGAGCTCGGAGTAAGGCGCAGCTGTAGTGGTATTGCACAGGACATCTTCGTTCATTGAACTCTTACCCCTTACCCATCAACTCTTGAGTGAATGAATGCCAAACTCGAACTTCATACTGGTGTAAACTTTAATCCGTGTTTTTTAATAACCACTGATATGCCCCGCTCCCCGCAGTGACATCTCCTGGAATGTCTCAGAACATTTTTTTTGCCACTTATACAGTCGTGTATAAGTGGCGAGTACACAAAAAAAAAAATGTATGGAGCGGTAGTAACCTAATGTGAAATCCTAAACTGAGAAAGAGCAAACTGGTGAAATTCGGCGTTTACCTCTATTTAGGAGAGACTAATATTTTTTCACTGGGTACAGGATAAAAAGATAAGTTTTTTAAATACGAAAATATTGTCTTCCGGTCCTCGTCAAAAATACAAAAATTACAGTTAAGATATTTTCTAAAATCGATCCGAAGATGGCTTTCAACACTTTTGAATTCATCATAGTTTCAGTTTTCGTCTTGATTTCCCTGTACAGCGATAGATTAGTTTAACTATAAAATGAGGTATTTTCATACAAACCGTTTTATTGTAAATATAGTAGGTTGATATTTCAACCTCTAAGCATGATATAAGAATAATTATGTGTTAACTAATTTACTTTATAGATTAAAACTAGGAAAATCGATCGATCGTAATTTGGACAAAGCCGTAATTGTATATCATAGTGGAGTATATTTATGTATTCAACTATATAATTAAGTGAACTCTGACAGTTCAATGCAACAAAACATAATCACATTATTTAATAAGATACTAATGCTTTAACTGGTCAAGCGGCGCGGTTCGCCTATCGGCGACGAAACGATAGAAAATCAATTGTGTCTCATTAGCGGAGCTTGACAGATTAAGATCAAACTATAATTACAACTCGTTACAGTACCCGGCGATAAATATTGCACATCGATCTTCGGAAAGAGACAATCGGCTAATTTCGGCTTCGTAGAGCGTTATCTCTGTCGCACGAAATACAAACAGTCCGGTATCTATTAGGAGCTGTTAAAACAATTATGATTTGCTTCTTTTGATAATTCTTTTTATACTTTGTATAAAATACACCAATTTTTCTATAAATGATTGCTTTAGGTTTAGGTAAAATAAAAAGGTTCCCCTATTTTTCCTAAAAATGCCATAGTACAACTTTAAATTATTTAAATTTGGGGGTGTTAACAACTCTAGATATATATTTTGAACTGGACGCGACCGCACTCTATCGCACTTGAACAACGACTGACAAAACGTCAGTTAACGTCACATAGGTAGTGTGCGACAGAGATAACGCACTACGAAGCCGAAATTAGCCGATTGTTTCTTTCCAAAGGTCGATGTGCAATATTTATCGCCGGGTACTGTAGAAACATTGAACATGACGAGTCCAGTTTGTCAGAGCAGATGTCTAATGTCCATTATTTTAGAATAAATGTCATTATCGCATAGTTTAACGTAGGTAATTTAATAATAATCTTTTAGATTAACTCTTAAAATAAGTCAGAAACGCTTGTTTTGTTAGTCTATTGATTATTTCTCTGTCGAATTCGTTATATGCAGTGAATAACTAATTATAAAAAATGGACAATTCCATACATTTTAATTAATTTCAAAATGATTTAATTACATCTTATTTGGATTTTGATTCTCATCTAGTGGAGTAGATGTAGACATTCTCATAAAATTAATATTTATATATGTAATTAATAAATAATTAAGGATACATAATAGAATAATGATCAAAGCTTAACGAAATTAAGGATAGTTTTCCCAAAATAGAACAGAATATGTATGAAATTATTATTTTCCATGTAATCTAGAACTTTTCAGGTGGTGTGGATTTCAGTTTAAAGAACAAAATGTCGTACAGATGCAATGGTTAAAACTTTGGTTTCCCAAGAAAGCGGTGAACAGCCACACAATAACGGCATACCAAAGTCAAATACAAAGCGGTTTTTGACATCGTCAAATAATAATGAAAATGACAGGTTTTCATGACGGCCGTTATAATATGACGGAACCCATTTCCTAGGAAACCAAAGCTTAGCAGAAATATCTCAAATATTTTCAGACACATTTATTACAACTTTCTAATATAGTCGTTACCTACAGCCAGCACTACGAAACAAACACAAAACAAAGCTTGTGTCGTTGTCCGGGTTGGGTATTGGACCCGCATTCGTACACAGAGTATGGCAATAGACATGTCACAAAATAATAACATTATAACACAAGGACACACTTATTATATAGATCCAGTACCTAGTAAGAGTAAACGAGTCGGAATGATATTTTCTGTTTTCTTCACATATGCAAACTTTTTTTCTGACTCCAGTAGTTAATTAACCTACAACTGGGGCCTGGAAAACGGCTGTTACGGTTCGATTTTTTCAGGGTGTATTACCCGACTAGTGCAAACTTTTTTTCTGACCTCAGTAGTTAACCTACAACTGGGGCCTGGAAAACGGCTGTTACGGTTCGATTTTTTCAGGGTGTATTACCCGACTAGTGCAAACTTTTTTTCTGACCCCAGTAGTTAACCTACAACTGGGGCCTGGAAAACGACTGTTACGGTTCGATTTTTTCAGGGTGTATTACCCGACTAGTGCAAACTTTTTTTCTGACCCCGGTAGTTAATGTATTACCCGACCAGTAGATAGTACCAGCTTACAAGTGGCTGTCGTCAAAGACTCGCTATCTCACAAGGTATACGGTGACAGTCCTTTAACAGTTATTTTACCTATGATTTTGCAGTACTGTCAAAATCACTGTGAACTTTATTTCCGTCACAATAAGGTTGCTGTTGAATTGGGTTGCTACCACTGACAAGTCTGCCAATATCACAGTGATCTTTATTTTTGTTACCTTATGGTGTTGGATTACTGCTGTCAGAGGTGAAATGACTGAGGAATGTAGCTAGGTAATCTATACAATTGTAAAATACCTTGTCTATGTTAACCGGCTTTTATTTTGTTTGTTCTGTGCATGCGCGCATCTCGTAAATATAAATTGAAGATACTGCGCGTGCTATGCTGCATATTTTTGTAAATAGATACCTAGTACTATACAGGGTGGAAAGTTTAAGCTGGTCCTGGATGGAAAGTATCCTAAACTTTGATATCACCAATTTTTACTCAAAGGAAACATTTGATTTTTTTTAAAAGTAACTGCGTTCTAACATTTTTGAAAAGACGCTTTCCTAAATCGTGAATCAAACCAACTCCAATGTGACAAAATAACACCCGTATTTTAGGGTCTCATAAAAAACAGGATGTTATTTTATTCGCGCTTGCTATAAAAAAAAACAGTTTTAGTTAATATAATAAAGGAATGTTTCCTTTGAGTAAACTGGGTAAATTCAATATTTAATATAGTGGTGGTACTTTCCCTCCAGGACTCGCTTCAACTTTGCGCTTCTGTGAAAAGTATAGCTACGTAAACAAACATCGCTCATTTGAAGAAACATCGACGTAAATGTATTTTTTCCCGGAAATGAGTTAAATATGACAAAGCACTTAGAAAGCGTATTTACGTTTGGAAAGCAAAGACTTAAAAAGTAGCAGTTACGTCGATGTTTCTTCAAATGAGCGATATATTTAATACAAAAAGTGTGATAAAATGCAATAACTACTTGGTAAAAAAGTACCTATTATCCGTATAGCCATCCAGTATAGGCCAATTCATTTATTGGTAAGAAAATAAGACCTTTATTATAATAATGATCAAATAGTGTGATCATTACCTATATTTACTTATTACATAATCATTCTGAAATTGGGTAAGATTGCTGCGAGCAGATAAGCGTTACATGCATAATTTAATAGGTATAAGTTTTGTATTATGTATATTAGTGAACAAATAAATATTTTGATTGAAGTTAAGTTTTATTGTTCAAGCCGTTGACAAACACAAGTGCATTAGTGTAAAGCTTCCAGAACACGTTGGTCGTGTACTGGTGGCCAACGACCACCACTTTTCACAGCAATACTGCTATAAAAGTTCCATCATAGACCTCATCCATTGCTTTTCACCAGGCGAAATCGAGGTCAAGACACAGAAAACATTTATACTCCTTGGGTCATGAACAGGCACATTTCACAATAAAAAAAATAAGAGCTGGTGTTACAGTTGGACACTTAATGGGTGAATCGTGATATGGCCAATCTTGCAGCGGTTCAATAATTATGACCTTACTTAATTGATGACAGACTGTTCCTGTAGAAATATCTGTAATATAATTATAGATTAACGCAAATCGATCCGATTGAACTGTTGGTAATACGTGATTATTAGTATATTAATTTGAGCCTAGAGAAATTTATTGCAATACAAATCAAAATTCTAGAAAGTTTAGAAGACCGCTTTTCTCAATCAAACGACGAAAAAATCATTCAACGACGTTTCAGAATGATTCCAAAATTAATCTATATTCGGCATTCACCCTGTTTATACAGGGTGAAATTTTAATCACTGTTTTCCTTTTAAGGGGCCATTGTACTCATCATTATGAACAACTTTTACTATGGGATCAAACCTGAAACCGTGAAAAAAAAAATCTGTAAGTAAAACATTTATGTTCGCGTAACTCTTCAAAATGTAATGTACGTTTGCCCCGCTCGGCCCCCCAGAATTTGCGATTTAGGTATACACCAATGCAATGTACTCGCCTCTAGGAGTATATGTACCGGTTTCTTTTTCAATGTACCTCTGTACTTTTGAAGAAATATGCAAAAAAAGGGGGCCGTGCCAGCCAAACGTTTTCAGCACGGCCCCCGTGTAACTTGAAAAATATATAGCGTATTAAAAAGTTTCATAAACTCAAGGAATGTACTTTATGAACACGTTCTATGTACCGTAACAGATATTGTGAATTCGTAATAACAAATAATATATAGACGTGGATAGGGGGCCGTGCTGAAAAAAAAAGAAATAAGAAAATATCTAAAAAAGACAAAACAACCTTAGTCAAAAACTATTAAAAAGTAATTCATGTTTGGCAAGTAACATATGTACCGCATTGGTTTCTCATACAACTTACTAAATTAAAAAATAAACGAATTTTAGTTTATTCAGCATGGCCCTCTATAGTTGGCTATATCTTTTTAAATATGACATGTTTGTTTACAAAATTCGACTTCCTGAATTATGTATAGGAGTACATTCGTTCCAAATAAATTGCGATTATGGTGTATTAGTATTTTAAAAGTTAAATTGGATCAAAAATATCCTAACATACAACTGATGGGGTGACCATGATTCCACGTGAGAATGGATAAAAAACTTCTGCTTAAATTGAGTAAATCTTTAATAAAATAAACAAATCAAAAATATCGTAATCTGTAGGTATTAACGATAACTATAATAGTAGTAAGTAGTAGGTCGCAAATCGAACAAAACAACAAGTGTCGCTAAGACTAAATAGCTCAAAAGGCTTAAAAAAAATCACATATATTTCCAATAAATCACACGGATTGATGTACGGTACATTACAATAAAATTACAGTTTCGTTACATTTCACAGATTAGTTACGTTTACCTATGGAATAATCGCAGAAAAACTATGTGTCACTAACACTACAGAGCTCAAAAGGCTTAAAAAATCAAAGATAGGTTTCCAACAAATCACATTGATTGAACCATACCTACATTACAATAATATTACTTACATTAATCACATTAATTATTTGGAATAATTAATTTAACCTACGTTTAGGTACCTATCAATGGTGCCTATGGAATATTAATTTTGAAGAAAAAAAAAACAAATTGTAAAAAAAGAATGTTTATTTCAATTTAGTCACATAATTTCATTAATATATGTACCTATTTTATGGAACCATGGTCACCCCATCAGTTGTATGTTAGGATATTTTTGATCTAATTTATCTTTTAGAGTACTAATACACCATTATCGCAATTTATTTGGAACGAATGTACTCCTATACATAATTCAGGAAGTCGAATTTTGTAAACAAACATGTCATATTTAAAAAGATATAGGCAACTATAGAGGGCCGTGCTGAATAAACTAAAATTGGTTTATTTTTTTATTTAGCAAGTTGTTTGAGAAACCAATGCGGTACATATGTTACTTGCCAAACATGAATTACTTTTTAATAGTCTTTGGCTAAGGTTTTTTTGTCTTTTTTAGATATTTTCTTATTTCTTTTTTTTCAGCACGGCCCCCTATCCACATCTATATATTATTTGTTATTACGAATTCACAATATCTGTTACGGTACATAGAACGTGTTCATAAAGTACATTCCTTGAGTTTATGAAACTTTTTAATACGCTATATATTTTTCAAGTTACACGGGGGCCGTGCTGAAAACGTTTGGCTGGCACGGCCCTCTTTTTTTGCATATTTCTTCAAAAGTACAGAGGTACATTGAAAAAGAAACCGGTACATATACTCCTAGAGGCGAGTACATTGCATTGGTGTATACCTAAATTGCAAATTCTGGGGGGCCGAGCGGGGCAAACGTACATAAAATATAGGGAACAACAGATTTTTTCTACGCAATTTCGTGTTTTTTCTGTATATTATATTTAGATACTTACTGTTTTTTTGGCCCAAATTATATATATTTTATACGCTCTTCCCCTATATGGAAGCAGCCACACCTCTTGGACAAAATTTACCAAATTATTTGCAGCACACTAATATCCATTTTAAATGTGGCCTTGGAAGTCCGAGTGTGGCTTCAAGCCGTATTACCCATCCGTTTTGGTGGCCTCGGCGTCCGCAAAATTACCAGTATTGTCGTCTGTCCACAGCACTGAAAAGTTGACCGGAAAAATGTTAGCCCCTTCCCTGGTTAACTCTGAAGTGCTGTGCTTGACCGATGCGATGAATGCCTGGCAAATGACCTGCCCGGATACCCGCCCGTCAACCCATCTTCCCAGAGACGATAGGGGATGAGCCGCTCTGCAGGTTAGTACGGAATAATCTTATTAATACGTCCAATACTGCTGAGCGTGGGCGTAACGGCTGGCCGTGGGTGACTGGTAAGTAATTGGCTTCAGGCGCTACCGTCGCCCAACATAGGCACTATGCTGGGTGACACCACCTTCCAGCTCGCTACTTGTCTGCGTCTGGGTGTTCCTTGCGTGACTGCCAATGCGGTGAAGGTGTCGACTGCTTCGGACACACGGTCTATCTTGCAGTAGGAGCGCAGGCCGGATAGCACGGCACGCCAGCATCAATGATATTATCCGTCGTGCTCTTATCACTGCTGGGTGCCAGCTGTTTTAGAACCCAATGGCTTGGCACACGGCGATGGGAAGAGGCCAGATGGAATGGCCATAATGCCTTGGAAGTTAGGTCGGCCTTTGGTGTAGGATGCAACATGTCTCGACACACTCGCGCCATCCCATCTTCCTAGCAAGGCGGGCTGCTGCAGGTATGGAGAACCTCAAACGGCAGTTATTGAGACTTATATGTTCGAGCCGTTCGAGGTTGAAACACTAGGTAGGTCCATGGGGTCCGAAAGCCCACTTATGTAGTTCTTCGGGACATCGCCAAGCGGTTGGTCAACTGGTGGTTGGACAAGCTGTGGTTGGTGTACGTAACTGTAATTAACAATAATCTACGTAATACATATATGCAATATATGGCTTGGCCTTTTCGTTACTACAAGAACCATTGTATAACAGTATGAGAGTTTTTCACCTTACGCTCATGTGAATGTAGCGAAATGGCCAAACCACATATTTTGACTAAGGTGTAGAGTTGTTTAAATTTCAGGAGTAAAAGTCCATAACAGTATTCAATGAGAGTTTTTCACCTTACGCTCATATGAATATAGCGAAATGGCTAAGCCATATATTTTGACTAAGGTGTAGAGTTTGCGGAGTTGGGCCTTGTAGAGTTAGAAGCTTGACTCTACATGAGATCTGATTACTTTTTGACAGTGCGAGCTACATGGTCTCGTCTTGGCAACATTTAACATGAAATGTTTTTGTGGAGATATGACACATTATCGGTAACTATTTCGTACTCAACTTATCTCCGCAAGCTCCCCACTACCGAGCTCGTCAACTCTCATCTTTCGTGGCGCGTATTAGTATACCTAGATGAAGCTAAGAAATGATAAAAATAATACGAATAAGTAAACCAATGCCGCCGGAATTGAATTAATACACACGTGCACAATATTAATTTAATCTATACATTTCCAGTATAAGAATTAAGAAGACTTTTCATTGTAGGAAAAGCCTATACAATGCGAGGTCAGCTAAAACTGGAAATGTAAAGCTTGATGTGTCGTCGTGTGTACCTACTATATTCGACAGCAAATATAAATTAAGTACCTGTAGCTGTACAAGGATCTTAACGCGTGTGGCCAAATCGAAACGAATGCCGCCATTTTGTTTTAAATACAATTCACAAATTAATATTTACCAATGGCGCCCCCATGTCAACGTCATTCGAGCGGCAAAAGATAATATAATATTCCACAACTATCACACAACGCCATCTAGTCCCAAGCTAAGCAGAGCTTGTGTTATGGGTACTAGACAACTGATAAACATACTTATATATTTCTAAATACATACATATTATAGATAAATTACACCCAGACACAGAACAAATGATCGTGCTCATCACACAAACATTTGTCCTGGGTGGGAATCGAACCCACGACCTCCGGCACAGCAGTCAGGGTCACTAACCACTAGACCATCAGGCCTGTCTATCAGATCCTTGTACCGGTGTACTTTCCTTGTATGTATGTTCCTTGATTCACAGTTATTTACCTCTGACAGTAGCAAGCCAAAAGCAACCTTATTTTAACGATTATAAAGATCATTGTTAATTTGACAGACTTTGTCAATGGCAGCAACCTTATTGTAACGGTAATAAATATCACTACGTTTTGATAGCAATGTAAACTCAGAGGTAAAATAACTGAAACGGACGGTAGAATATGACATTGTCAGTCATGACAGTTATTACCATGTTGAAAAAAATAACAAATATAGTAGAAAATTACCCGTGGGACAGTGACAGCGTTCAAATACCTATATTTTCCCATTCTAAAATATGTGTATAAAAGTTACAGTATTTCTGCTGGTACCCGAGTTTAACAGAACGGGACTTAGCTTACTATCCTTTAATTTAATGTGGTTTAGCTCTAAAATATATTGCTAGAATGCGTTAACTGCGTTCAAAATTGAGGTAGAAGCTGCTTCAGCACTGTCTGGTACTCACTCATTTCAGAATCTCATGTCCACACATAGATTTTGACCTCAGTCTCAATCTTAAAAAAACCTCTACCTACACTTTTGACACTTTTAGTTTTTACATTGATTGTCGCTGAGATGAGATTGCAACTTGAATTTGAACATTTACATGTATGAGAATTAGTCTTCAGATTTGTCACTAGCAATGCGTGTGCCCTAGTCCTAGCATTACTTTATTGGTAGTTTTTAAAACGGTAGTAGTAGAATATTGAATTCGGAAAGGGTAACACTTTATTGATGGAAATGTCGACGGGTGGGCGGGCGGTGGGCGCTGGGCGGCGCGGCGGCGTTTCTCACAACAAATGAACAAAACAACATTCCGCGTTCGGTCTTTGGAGGAGGCGCACGCGAGTCGCTGCCCTTTTCAACGCATTCGGTCTGAAGCGCTTCTGAAATCAAGTTATTTATCAAATTACTGGTGGTTCCTTTCCGAGTGCTTCTGCCAGTGAAGAGTGTGTTGCCGCTTTTGAGGTGAGTTAATAATCATTATACCTACATTTTGTTTACCGGCTACAATGCATGTCGTCCATGTCGTTCGATCGATTGGTCTCTAGATATGGCGACTATTTTTGTTTCAATCCAGCTCCTGATTTTCATGCCCTGAATGGGCAGTGCCTTAGAAAATTATAATAGCGTTAATCCCTGGAATTATATTTAAATTGTAAATATTTACCTTTAGCGATTCAACTGCAGGAAGCATGTCGCCGGTTAGCCGGCTTCAGGTGCCGGGCAGCGTTATTGTTATTACAGTTCTGAGGAATATAATAGTACAAAACAAATGGTAACAAGTGCCATCTGCTTCAATACATTATTTAAGCCGGAAATGAATTTTTAATTCTGTCATATTTTGCAAAAACTGGATAAGTTAGTGTTGATGAATCAGTTTCCGATGTGACTGAATGTAATCATATATAAAATAACACATAAGAAGGGTTAAGCGAAGGTGTACCTAGGTATAGTACACCCACAAACACAACCCAATAACAGTGTAACCAACCTGAGAATCGAACCCATATCTGTAGCTCAGTAGAAGTACCTACTTGCGACCACTAGACCTACGAGATGTAAACATAATATCGCTCATTTGGAGAAACATCGACGTAACTTTTTTTATTACGTCTTTGCTTTCCTAACGTAGGTAAATACGCTTTCTAAGTGCTTTGTCATATTTAAGTCATTTTTACCGATTTTAACAAAGGAGGTTCTGTTTTCGACCCGTATGTATGTATGTATGTATGTTCGCGATTTTCTCAAAAAGTAATGAACCGATTTTGATAATTCTTTCATTAATGTGATCTACATACTTTCAGGAAGGTTTTAGTATATAATACATTAGGTAATTATTCTTATGTACAAAGTTATACGCATAAATGTACTGCATCTCCAGCATTTCTATGCAAATTTTGATGATTCTTCTAGTTGGTGTCTTCAATTCTTCAATGCACTAGTGTTAATTGAATTTGTGTGGGGTAGGTACAGCTAAAAAGTGAAAAATATTTTTTTGTTTAAAAAAAAAACAACCGACTTAAAAAAAAAACTACAAAGTGAAAAATAACTTTAATTTCGGAAGTCGGTGTCAAAAACGAAAATGACACCGACTTTCGAAATTAAAGTTATTTTTCACTTTGTAGTGTTTTTTTTTTTGGGAAAAAATACATTTACGTCGATGTTTCTCCAAATGAGATAGTGGTATGCTAGCTTATCTATGTCTACTAATACTTAAAAAATAAAATCGAATAAAATGTTTGTTTGTTTAACCTTTTCACCGCCACGGTCTTCAATAGAAGTTCTAGATTTTCGTGCCACCAGGCGCCACGACTTCATTAGAAACTCTTCATTTTAACTATCTTATAAAAATAAAGAACAACGGGCAAAATGTCCCTACCCTTGTTGCACTTCCAACTATGTATCAAATGAAAGTAATTGAAAAGTGTAGGTATTATTTCATTGTATGACAGCAAGCCTGTAAAACATGAGGGAAAAATATTATTGAGACTTTGAAATCAAAATAAAAACGATACATAATGTTAGGTAGAATTCATATATCTCTTCAATTTAATTATGAGTATGCGTCTATTGCGTCGATGTTTCATATTTTACAATAAACAGCGCGCGGCGCGACGGAAGTAAGCGAGACAGACAGAATCAGAGTCGAATAAAAGCGCGCGCTTTTTTTTGTGAATGTCATCTCGCTGTTCAACGAGGTTGTCGCCTGCTTAAGCGGGCTTGCCTGTGGATGCCTCAATAAATTAAGGCCTCCAGACAGGGCTTAACAAACTTAAAAAAATTAAGCGACTACACGCTAAGGGCAGCACCTGTGGGGTACGCACCTCGGCCTAGGGCGTCGTTGGCAGCAAGGGACAGGATGGATCGGAATTATTTAGGGACGAATTTAAAACTACAGGCTCAGCGGCGCGGGCTGTCTCGAGCAAGGGTTGGGGCGGACATGGTATGGGGCGTCGCGACGGGCCTCGACGGCGAGGACAGACGGACGGCTGTCGGGACTTGTACTTTCTGAGAATACGAGAATACATTCGTCGATGTCTTTTATAATGAAACCGTATTTGATATCGTTAATTTTAAAGTTAACTTTATTACACTTTTGTTACACAATAATATTAATATTATATGTATTATGAAACTTGCTTGTTGATAGAACAGCCGAAAATCTTTTGAGTTTTTTTCGTGGCAGTAGGTACAGACGCCAGCACATCAACCTACTACAATCTGTCAAATTTCTTTAATAGATTTTCAACTTTATCACTAAAGTATAAGGTTCAAAGTTGATTGGGAAAATCTGACAGTTTCGGGTAGGTTGATGTGCTGCCGTCTGTAGGTACTTTTGTTGCATGTTGAATTTCTTATTGGTTAGTTCCGAAGATTGCTACGTAGCGATACTACTACTACGTCGTAACGATAAGTGCATGTAACAAACGGCGAGCGATTAGCGAACGATTTTTAGATTGGATGTTTGTATCGTTAAGCGATTGATTGTGCGATGATTGCTGATTGCTATTTTATACGTAACAAGTCTGCCCACCGCATCGCTGCGCAACGCCTAACCTTCCTCAAGAATTGGGCTATCAAACACAAAAAGATTTTTTTGAAATCCGACAGTTGGTTCTTAAGACTGATTAGTGCGTTTAGACCGAGAGACGGATGGACGTGGCGGGGGGACTTTGTTTTATAATATGTAGTGATTAGATTTTTTTTGTATTGATAGAAGCTGTTGCTTGCGTTGTTTATTCTAAATAATACCTGCCCTGGGTTGGAGTATTTTATACTTTTACTACCTAGTGCAGCATTGCTATTGTCTGTACTCTGTACTTAGTTAAAGCTGTGCATTGCCGACGCATTTGTGTCTGAATTGTATGCTATTTGAATCCTGACGGCTTGACTGTTATACCTTTTTATCTATCAATTAATGTATATACATTTATTGATTTCTTGAACTGCTGCTGCGATAATAGTTCACTCTTGAAGTTTGATAATATAATTTGGTACTGTGAAAATAACTAGGTAGTAGATCCCATATCATAGGTAGATACTATACCAAAAGTCCATCTGCACGAAACTATGACAATGCCTAACTCTCCAGCACACACTTTGACCATATAACTTTAATGGTGTCCCATACAGGGTGAAATTTTAATCACCGTTTTCCTCTTAAGGGGTAATTGTACTCATCATTGAACAACTTTTACTATGGGACCAAACATGAAATCGCGAAAAAAAATCAGCTGTTCCCTACATTTTGACGAGTTATGCGAACATAAATGTAGGGAACAGCTGATTTTTTTTTCGCGATTTCAGATTTGGTCCCATTTACCTGGGAAGACATCTGTCCAAGGAGTTGTGCCTACCGCGCGGGCACGATGCGACTGCGTTGATTTAAATTAGAATAAATCGAGCGGCGTCGAAGCTTTCAATGCTAAAGAGTAGAATAGAATAGCCATTTATTTTTCAAATATAGGTAATACATAATAGCTAATACTTATTATGTAAAACATTAAAACTCAGCCATATTTCACCGTTCGGCATGCAACATTTATATTATTAACATTCACTTAACCAAAAGTCAGATCCACAATCTCCGGTCATCAGGGAGAGTGGAACCGGCTAGAGATGTCATGCGGTGTCTCATAGGGATCGGTCCTGGGGCCGCACCTGTGGGGTATCTGGGTGCTGCGCGCCGATCTCCCTAGCGGCGTCAGTGTGGTTTGCTACGCTGACGACACACTGGTCCTGGCGCAGGGGAGGTCACACCAGGTGGCGGCTGAATTAGCGACACGCGGGGTTGCGACAGTCGTTGAAAGGATCCGGCAACTGGGACTGGAGGTAGCCCTGCACAAGTCCGAGGCGCCACAGTCGGGCTCCCAAGTAACGGTAGGAGGGGTAGACTTTTTGGTCGAGTTGGGCACCGTCGTCGGCTGCAGACACCCTCGCCCCGTGGTCGTTTTTGGGGACTTCAACGCGAAATCCATGGCTTGGGGTTCCCCAAAGACTGACGCGCGGGGCAGGGTGCTCGAGGAGTGGGCTGTGGAAAACGGCCTGCTCATCCTGAACCGGGGTTCCGTCCAAACGTGCGTGCGTCAGCGGGGTGGCTCCATAGTGGACCTTCGTTCGCCAGCCGTACTATTGCGCGCCGTGTTCAGGGCTGGCGTGTTATGGAGGAGGTAGAGACGTTGTCGGATCATCGTTACATTCGATTCGACGCCTCCCCCCAGACCTCCGCTTGCCCAGCTCCAGCGGCCCCCAGTGAAGTTGGCCCGCGTTGGGCTCTGTAACAGGTGGACCGGGAGTCATTCCTGAGAGCCGCAATCGTCTAGGCCTGGATGACAGCACCGGACAGGCCTGCCGACATCGACGAAGAGGCAGAATGGCTCCTGAAGGCAATGTCGCACATTTGCGATGTGGCGATGCCTAGGGTTCGGTCCAGTCCGGCCAGGCGCCAGGTATACTGGTAGTCGCCAGACATCTGGCAGCTGCGCGCTGCGTGCGTGGCCGTTCGGCGCCAGTATCCCAGGCTGCGCAGGAGGCGTCGGCGTCGCCGCAATCAGAGTGCGGCAGATGAGGAGGCGGAACTGTATCAGAGTTACGCGAAGAACGCACTCCAGCAGGCCATCGCGCAGTCAAAAGTCAGGTTCCGTGAGGAGCAACTTGAGACTCTGGACCGCGATCCATGGGGGCGGCTCTACCGGGCCGTGCGGGGCAAGCTTCGCCCCTTCGCTCCCCCACTGTCCCAGAGTCTCCGGCCTGACCTGCTGGAGAACGTGGTAAGTGCTCTCTTCCGTCAAGGGAGGAGCACTCGGCCCCATCGATGGTTCCGCCTACCGTGGCGCCTAGCGCGGACGAAGACGACGACGTGCCCGAAGTAACCCCAGTAGAGTTGAGAGTGGCGGTGACGAGGCTTCAAGCCAAAAACATTCCAGCCTAGGCCGCGCTTGGGTCCTGGCTTCACAGGCTCTAGGCACAGAATACTTAATAGTACTGCGTACAGAAAGGACACTCCCTTCCCCGCACTCATATCAGATACCGCACCTCACCCCGCACTTCGAGGTATTCGTCGCCGACTCTTTAGCAAGGGCGCTCGCTAACCGCAGCGCTGTACTGCTAACACGAACACACAATTTTGCGATTTCAAAGTTTTATTTGAGTTTTAATCACGATGGTTGGATATTGTGATGGTTTTCCGAATTTGTATTTACATAAACTGTTTGTAAGATTTCGCATTTCTAATACCATGCGATTTAATCACCGATTATTTAGAGATAAGTCATTTAAACAAAAATATTTTAGTGTTTTTATTTCATTATGAACCCGACTATATAAATAAACAATTGAACTATAAGGTCACTTTATAATAATGCACACGTTCGGGCAGCGCCGTCGTCGTTCGGTCCGACCGACACAAATCGCTTTTCGCGTCATTTTTTACGCTACGCACGACAGCCAACCCTACTAGAATTTACGCACACATTTGCACGTGTACAAACGTCATTTAGTTATGTAGTAGTAATAGGTAATTATTTTGCGAGGGTTGTATGGAGTGTCCGAGGTGTGCTCTAGGGCCTCGACTGGGAAGGCTTTAGCGCATGTTTGGAGCGGGGCCAGTTTCCAAGGCGTTGGAAGATGGGCAAGCTAGTCCTGCTGAAGAAGGAGGGACGCCCCGTTTACTCACCATGCGCATACCGCCCCATTGTGTTGTTTGACGAGGTGGGCAAGCTCTTTGAGATAGTAGTTGTATACCGCCTCGTTGAACATTTATCGGGGGTGGGTCCAGACCTATCGGATAACCAGTTCGGTTTCCGACGTGGGCGCTCCACGGTGGACGCGATCATGCATGTAAGGACCTTGGCGGAGGAAGCAGTGTCCCAGGGTGAGGTCATCTTGGCGGTGTTTCTCGACATCGCCAATGCCTTCAACACCTTTGCCCTGGAGTTCCATTAGGGAGGCACTTCGGTATCACGGGGTGTCGAACTACCTTCGCCGCACAGTCGGGGCCTACTCGGCGGAAGGCGTGTCGTCTACCCTGGGCGAGAAGGATAGGGTCGGCGAGAGATGTCGTGCGGTGTTCCGCAGGGGTCGGTACTGGGGCCGCTCCAGTGGAACATCGGATACGACTGGTTGCTGCGTGGCACGCTCCACTATGGCATTAGCATCACCTGCTACGCTGACGACACCCTGGTGACAGCGCGGGGGTGTACGTACCAAGACGCAGCACAACTGGCGACAGCAGGAGTTGCGCAGGTCGTAACGAGGATCCGGCGGTAGGGTCTCGAGGTGGCCCTGAACAAATCCGAGGCCCTGTGTTTCCATAGGGCCTGGCGCGCGCAACCTTCGGGATCCAATTTAATCGTGGGAGGCGTTACCATCGCCGTCGGGTCGACGATGAAGTACCTGGGGCTCGTCCTCGATAGTCGGTGGAACTTTGGGCCGCACTTCCGGCAACTGGCCCCCAAATTGATGGGCGCCGCAGGTGCATTGTCGCGGCTGCTACCCAATCTGATGGAGCCCGACACGTCCTGCCGGAAGCTGTACGTGGGGGTCGTGACTCGTGCGGTCGATGGCGCTCTACAGGGTGCCCATGTGGGCGAACAACCTCACGGCTCGCAACATCGCAATCTTGTGAAGGCCGCAGAGGGCGATGGCCGTCAGGATTATTCGCGGGTATCGCACGATCTCATTCGAGGCGGCGACTCTCTTGGCCGGATCCCCGCCTTGGGAACTGGAGGCGAGAGCACTCGTGTCTCTATATCAGAGGCGCGGGGAGGCGCTGGAGCGTGGCGAGAGACCCCTGCCTCGGGTTATCAAAGCACGGTGGTCTGAGCTCCACCAGGCCCTGAGGACGGAATGGGACGCGACTTGCGCAACCCACTGCGGGGCGCGCCGTTATAGCGGCGGTAAGACCCGTCATGGAGGCGTGGATGCGGCATGGCGCCCTCAGCTTCCGGCTGATGCAGGTACTCTCTGGCCACGGCTGTTTTGGGAAGTACCTGTGTCGTATAGGTCGGGAACAGACGCCGGGTGTGTCACCACTGTGCGGCTTGCCCTGAGGATACGGTGCAGCACACGTTGGAAAAGTGCTCAGCTTGGGCAGGGCTGCGTCGTGACCTCGTCGCGGCAATAGGCAGGAGCGGTCTCTCGCTCCCGGCTGTCGTTCAATCGATGGTCGAGAGCGGGAGCGCATGGGACGGAGTTGCCTCCTTTTGCGAGGATATCGTGTCTGCAAAGGAGGCGGCCGAGCGGGAGAGGGAAGTCGCATCCTCTCTCCTCTCACGCAGGAGACGCACCGGGCGCTCGAGAAGAGCGCAAAATGATCTGCGACCTCCATGAGAGATGGCCTGCGGTCGGCGGACTAGGTGTGTCCGTCGTCCCACCGGACAGGCCCGATTTGGCGCTGCAGTGTTCCACGCGCGCCACTCAAGAGTGGGTGCGGCCATTATAGGAATGGGCGCACGGGGAGGTGGGACCCGCTGAGGAACAGCGGGTCGAAACCTGTCGGGAGAGCGGTGAATGCTTATGCAAATCCCGCACCTCCATCCATAGGTAGACGTGGAACACCGCGGTGGTTTTAGCCGTAAGAGTCCGGCATGCCCCTCTGTCACCGCCACGATAGAGGAAGTCCATGAGGATTTCCACAGCGAAAAAAAGTAAAAGGAGGGGTTTACATCGGCGTCGAGTCGACAGCCGCTGGAACTTCGTAGAGCATTTCCGACGTTTGGCTCCCAGACTGGAGCGGGCCGGGGCTGCCTTGAAGCGGCTCCTGCCCAATCTAGGGGATCCAAACACCTCCTGCCGGAGGCACTACGCGGGGGTCGTGCGGTGTGGGCGCGTTCCTTGAGGTGGTTGAACGCGTCCCAGAGGGTCATGGCCGTCCAGCTAGTCCGGGGATATCGCACGGTCTCCGGTGAGACGGTGAGCCTCCTCGCCGGATTGCCGCCATGGGATCTGGAGGCAAAAGTCCTCGCCCACATATGGGAGTGGCGCGAGGAGGCAACTGCCGCGAGAAATCACGGCACAGCGGACAGAGCTCCGGCAAGATCTCATGGCGACATGGAGAGTGCGTCTGTCGCAACCCAGTGCTGGGTACGCCACAATTGCGGTGATAAGTCCCCTCTTCGAAGAGTGGCTGGAGAGGCGCCACGGCGGCACATAGTGAGTCCCGGGAAACGACATAGGATAGTTTTTATCCCGATATTACCACGAGATCGAAACTTATGCGGGTGAAACCGCGCTGCTAGTGTATTATAATGGAAATAAACAAACGCCCGAGTCACAAAATATGGCACATATGGGGGACCTCATCCATTGCTTTCCATCAGGCGTGATCGAGGTCAAGAGCGCCCTATTCAGAAATAAAAAAATTAAAAGAATCGTTTATGCATATTTCTAATAAAATATCGTAGTATACAAAAAGTCATAAATTGCCATATTAATGTTCCTGTGCTGTCTAAACCTTATTTTTCTTCACAAAGTATATTATTTTTTTCAATATAGTTAATATAATTCTTTGTAGATGTATTCCTCAAATATCTTCGAAATAACCGATATGAGTGAAATAGCTTTCTTAAATAAAGGTTTAATTATAGATGTTTTTAAAGCTTCTGGATATAAATACCCGTACAAATACTAATGTTTTATCTCAGCAAACACTGACTTCAGTACCTTTGTAGCGAATCCATCAATACCTACTCTGCTAGACATATTATCGTGTGGTGCCATACACATTGATTTTTGGCTTTGGCTTAAATTCATCATTTTTTTAGTAGAATATCAATATTTTGCATATACTTAAACATAAAAAAACTAAAAAATGTTTCAAATCAGCTTTGAAGGAGTCCGACAAAAAATAATAAAACGTTTAGTACTCTTTCACTCACTCTTTATTTTACGCAGATGAAAACTTCGGCCGGGCGTCCATAGATTACAACTTTGCTTGATTATCGACCAAACCAAAAATAAAATTTTAATTGTTTGACAATTTTTTTTTTTTGTTATAACTTTGCAAAACGATTTTTATGGGTTGTTGTTTTATACGTACGGATATGTACGGATACCGTCCGATACCCACTACTTATGAGGGGTGCGCTAATTCACCCTATCCTTTCGAGCTCTCTAATTTCAAAAGGGTTATCTCTGTATCGGCGAAAATATAGGCATTGAATGGACAATGGGCTGTCTGATACAATAAATGTTAGAAATTATTATTTTTAAGGGCATTTCTTTTCGGAAGCTTCCATGGCAGCTGAGCTTCAGACTAACTTTTCAACTGCTGACCGTGTTTGCCTTAGGCCACATTTACTGCCGCTGAGTGTAGGTATTTGTTTGGTTGAGATAACCATTTATGCTCCAAGCTTGGCGATTCTAACTGCGGCATCCGGCAAGTCTGCACGTTTAGATTAGGTCACAAGATCTATTCCGCACATAGCAGGCTGTGGTTAAAATGTACAAAAAAATGCGCAAACATTGGGATCAGAAAGAACCACATTACCTACCTACGAAGGGCTCTACGTCAACATTTTGCAAGGGGACACTAGTCAGAGCGTATCCTTCGTAAATAATTTTGTAAAATAATAAGTAGGTACACTAATTTCGATCGCGTGCACGCGGTGAAAACGATTCCTCGAAGCCCTCTACTCCCTTGTCAAATTAGCAGGAAGCATTGAACTAGAAATAATAATGTTGCACCGGATTTGAACTGAATGAAATTAAAACTTGACACACACACACATCTGCATGCAACCCTCTCACTGTCAAGTTAAATACACTGATTCATTATACATTTTAGTTCTTTTTGTGTAATGATTTTCATTGACTAGATACGACTAAGTATGGAATGATTATTACATGCATGTTTAGTTAAAAAATGCTCAAGACTTTTTCGAACATATAAAGCAATGGATTAGCAATATTATTCAAAATGATTCTGATTTTTAGTGTGTTACGCAATTAGCATGCAGCTTAATTTACTTTTAACAATATTTCACTAAATATTGAATTGAACTTGTACGAATCGGAAAGATACATGTTGAGCTACAAAAGAGATTTGTATAGCAGCTACATGATGCTGAGACGAGATGTTCTTTAGATATGTGTGTGGTGTGAAGATAATGAATAATAATAATAAAATTTTATTTAGACACATTTTGATGAAATGTTATGCACAACAAACAAAAAATAGTAAAATAAATAATATTAAAGATATACTTAGTGCAAAAAATGGCTAAGATAAGAAATGAGAAATAGTAGATTGTTATGCAAGGGTCGAAAGGAATCAATTCCTATACGAGGCATTTAGACGCCCGAGCGCAGCGAGGGCGGCTATAGCCCGAGTAGGAACTGATGACTTTCACCCGTATTAAACACTCTACTTTTCATTTCGAATATAAGGAAAGTAAAAAGTAGTAGTTTTTCTAAAATATTTATTGATAACAATAACATTGATAGCAATGTTTTTGAATTTCGGTACAGCTTACAGGGTTAGTATCCCGTATTGTCTTTTTTATTTTAAATATGGAACACATCGCGTCATCGCCGCGGGCTGTCCCGTTTAATAGGTTTTTTTTTTTAATTCACACTGGCTGTTTATACACTCACAAGACTGCAGCATTTTTCTTAATTTACGTAAAAAACTTCGTAGCTGACTACAGTTCAATTTTTAAAATTCATTCCCACCCTAAAGAGGGAAGTAATTACTATGAGTCTTTCCCGCCCTGTGGTGGGAAGCAGCGTCTTCCACCCGCTATTTGGATCAAACAAACACTACTTTCCGAGTATGAGAAATGAAAAAGGGTTTTCGAATAAAGTTAGGGAGTTTAAAAGAAGCGTCTGTAACAAAAAGTCAAACTTAAAGCAGTTATTTCAATTAAACCATTTACTTACAGGCACTTTTGAATTGTCAAAGCGTCGGCCATTTAGTCAGACAGTTGCCCATTCCAAAACGTAGATCTCATGGAGAAGAACGGGCTAGGACCTCCTCTTTTAAATCAAGATATTTCAAAATCCTGGGTACTGCTGCTAAAAAGCTGAAGAGTAACCGATTGTCGTGGTATGGACATTTGATGCCGAGGAATAAGGAGTGTATTATGGAGTGAGGATGTACAGACGCCAGCACATCAAGCTACCTGAAACCAAATTTTCCCTATCAACTTTGAACCTAATCCTTTAGCGATAAAGTTGAAAAACTATTAAAGAAATTTGACAGATTGTAGTAGCTTGATGTGCTGGCGTCTGTAGGTACCTATGGAAGAAAAACGACCTACTTACTACGTTCTTGTAATTTATTCCCTTTTTATGTCTCACTCAATAATTTTTCACTAATTCATAGTTTAACTATAAGTACCACGGAATATACAATTGGAATATCTCAGCCAATTAATATCACGAGTCAGGAGCTTAAATTGAAAGCACAACAAAACAAACGCCGTTGAATTTCCCCGTAGGGCGCAATGATTGGGAAGTAGCAGGACGCTAATTCAATATGTCTAGCAACCCCTTCACCGGAGATTTTAATCCGGCGCATCCATTAACAGTATGAGAGTGTCCATTACGCACCGGCGGCGCAGCGCGGTGGCGCGGACGGCGCTGGTAAAGCCTATAAGAGCTGTCAAAGGGAATATCGGGATTGAAACAGAAAATAATTGGTGTCCGTCGCTAATAATTACTGTAAGCCCAAGTACGCACGTTTTCGTTTTACTGGATTTTCAACGCACTGCTTAGCGCCGAGAGTTGAAAATCCAAGAGTGTGTTTTTTTGATGCGCTGGGATGCGCTCTGTTGGATTCTCAACGCTCGGCTCAACACCGACACTTGAAAATCCAGTGCGCGATAAAATCTCGCCGCCATATTTTTACGTGCGTACGAAACTCTTTACATGGAATTTCATCGTACTTACTTTGTTTTCTACCTCGCTACCGGGCGCGGCGCGGCGAGGGTTGAGCTTAGCGCATGCGCGTTGCGCTTCGCGCTTCTTTCAATATGCAGCCCTGCATCGGCCGCCCTTCCCTCCACGCATTGTACTTCCGAGTTGTCGGTCGGGCCGCGCGCGTGCACCACGCGACACGTTTCAACAGTTGGTTATTTGTGTTGGACTTGCAGTACGCAACCGTTTCCTTTTCAATCATGTAAGTAGAAACATAATTTTGTCATGTTACGGTATTTACGAATAGTTCGTTACTCGTGTGACTACGTGACGTGCTACTTTTATTCCGGCTACGCGAAGTTCTTGCACGATCGCATGGCAGCGACTGTCAGGCACTGTCTCTCTTTTATGATGGATAACGCTTAGAAGAGTTTGAGCTTTTTGGTAACACTACTGGCGTCATTTAGCCCCGAAGCCATACCTACTTTTTAGGGTTCCGTACCCAAAGGGTGCCAACGGAACCCTATTACCAATACCCACCCCACCTACTAAGCCTCCGCTGTCCGTCCGTCTGTCTGTCAGCGGGCTGTATTTCATGAATTGTTAGGTAGACAGTTGACATTTTTGCAGTGTGTATTTCTACTGCCGCTAAGTATAATAACAAATAAAAAAAAGTTAAACATTAAAGGGGGTCCTTATACAAGAAACGTGTTTTTTTCGGGGTATTTTACAGCGGGATGTACCTTATAAACCGTGATAGGAGGTAGACAGTTGAAATTTTTAAAGAGTGTGTATTTCTATTTCCGGCGCTATAACAATAAATAATAAAAATTAAATAAAGGTAAGTAATAAAAATTAAAGGAGATCTCCATAGGTACAAGAAACGTGTATTTTTCGGCGTTTTTTGCCTTGCGATACGGAACCCTTTGTGTGCGATTTCGACTCGCACTTGGCCGGTTTTTAGGTTTCCGTACCTCAAAAGAAAAAGCGGAACCCTAAGATCACTTCGTTGTCCGTCTGTCAATCAATACCCTCTTTTCTCAGGAACGCGTAGAGTCATCAAGTTGAAATTAATATAAAATAAGTACCAGAAGGCTGCAATCCCTTGAAGCTGTGAAAAAATCAAACTTCTAAATCAACGCAATCAAAAGATACGGGCGTTTATGTTCCGTTTATGCCGCATATTTTGACACTCGAAAGGGAACCAAAACCTATAGGGTACTTCCCGTTGACCTACAATCATGAAAGGCAAGAAGCAATGTCATGTAGCAGAAGTAAAGGAAAAATTCGAAATACAAAAGTTACATACCTACAAAGGACCCCGCACAAAATGTAAGGAAAAAGCCTTTCGATGAATTTGACTGAAATTTTCGTATAATATAGCCTGTAAAAAAATAATGGCCTGTTTTAGAGATATAGCCATTTTTATGTTCGAATCAAGAAGATGATTGTTGCATAGATTAGAAACATTTTGATTGATGGCAATTGACGCACAGTGTATTGATATTCAATGACAGCAAATGACAATCGTTATTTTAAAATCGACCGCGCCAGCATATTATATTATAACTCCATGCAGCATACTGATGGACGTAAAATATTCTACCAAACGTCTATATTTTCTTTTTTCTGAGTTGAAACCGCAAGAGTTACTCGTATTGCAAGAAATGCCTTACATAATTATCATATTTACGTTTGAAATCATACGACTTTTCTCAGCACAGTTCTGAAATCGAATAAGGCATGCGCCATAGAAATATTCTTTCATATATCTATGGCGTGCGCAAAGCCACAAATGCGTGCGTGTGCCTTCAATTGGAGCTCTTCATTCGGCCATCATTTGAAATCTTGGATCACGTAAATATTGACAATTGCAATTGATCATTTCGGGGATCCTGGAACTCTGAATACTAGCTCAGATTGAAGCTAGGAGGCTAACTAGGTTTAACTATGTTTCCCACGATGAGTGTCCGTCTGAGAATAACTATATAACTGCCAATATTTTATATTCAATATACCAGGCCACTCAGAAAGTATTGCGAAAAAAAGTTTTTATGTATGAGAAACTGGCCAGTTATAATCTATTTTGAAAATATGATTATTTGTAAGTAAAAATAGGTACGTTTCAATTTCAAAATTTCCCTCCACATTGTTTGCGAGCTAATTTAAATTATCGTGTCTCATTAAAAAATGGATCTGCGCTGCGCCGGGATCATTTTCGCGCTATGAGTTTTTACGACTTCAAGTGTCGCCTGAAACCGGACGAATCATACGATAGACTTCAAATAGCATTCATGGACAAAGGCACTTCTAAGGCAACCGTGTATCGCTGGTATAACAAATTCAACCGCGGTTGGCTAACTTTGGGGAATGAAGAAAGAAGTGGTTGCCCTTTGACGGCTGTTACGGAAGAAAACTTGCTAGCAGTGAAAAACAATCCAAGACAATAGCCTAGGCGAGTTACGTATCAAGAGATTCAGTACATACTGCAGGTTGGATCGGGAAGCCTTCACGAAATTCTACACGTGCATCTTCGCGTGAGGAGGATAGTTTTACGCTGGGCGCCGCACGACCCCACCGATGCTCAGAAGCAGGCCCGGGTGGAATGGTGCCGTGATATGATAAACAAATTTGAAGCAGGCTCGTCTCGGCGTCTTTACGACATCATTACAGGTGATGAGTCTTGGATTTATCAATACGATCCAGAAACGGAGCGCCAGTCGACGGTTTGGGTGTTTCAAAACGAATCAACGCCTACCAAAGTGAAGCGATCTAGAAACGGGTGGAAGATTTTGATCACGAGCTTTTTCAATTTGACTAGGTATGTACATCAACGTTGAATGATATAGGTACTACTAAATGCTTGGCAGAAGTTTTCTCTGTGGTGAGCAACAAGCGACCAAACAGGGCTCCGCGGGCTGCTGCTCCACCACGACAACGCCCCTTCGCACACCGCGCTCAAAACAAAGGACTTCCTGGACTGCATGCCGCGCCGGTCAAACTCCTGGGTCACCCTCCTTACAGCCCTGACCTAGCACCGTGTGACGTCTTTTTATTCCCGAAAATAAAAAATCAGCTCAAAGGGATTTTCGTCGCCGGAAGATGCGCAATCAGCGTTCGAGCAGGCTGTAAACGAGGTGTCTGCGGCGGACTGGAAAAGTTTCGAAAACTGGTTCAGATGCATGAAACTTTGTATAGAGGCTAGTCGAGCGCACTTTGAAAAGGTTTAATAAAAAAATATTTACCTATAGAACATTTTTTTATTTTCGCAAAACTTTCCGAGTGTCCCACGTATGGAATTTTCTTTATGTTTCCCTTCTTATTCTGTATCGGTCGTTACAAGTCATTAGCTATTCTTGCATTACGTATGTAAGAATAGTTAATGATTTGTTAAAATATTAACCAGCCAACAAAACGCTGCGTGCCTATAGTGCGTCAGTCATTGAAGTATTACTTTTACTTTTTCCTATTTAATCAAAAACACGCCTTAGAGAAGAGTCCTCTAGTGATTCCTCCAGTGAGACCTAGCAAGTTTAAGGGATGACAGTTCAAAATTATTGTACTCCTATGATAAAGTTGCGTTGAATTATGTCAACTGAATGTATGCAGTGCAATGTGATTTTTTGTTTATGCAATAAATTGTTATTTATTTATTCATAAATAGCACAGATTAGTAATATGCCTGTAATTATAGATAAAAAATAATCACACTGTATTAACGTTTTACTGTCGGAAAAAACTATTAATAGAACAATGGTCAGTTTGGATTTGCCACCGAAATGAGACTATGACTAAAATGAAGTACCTAGATACATTGTTAATGTAATCATTGGATATCATTCATTTATTATTAAATATGTCGATAACGTATCTTACTATTTTAGATAAATTACAAATTCATAATATACAAAATATTACTTAAGGCTCCGTGCACGAAAAAAACCCTCCTTTGTCAATTTCTTATCTAATTGTGAGAAAGCTTGAAATTTTATTTGCATTATGTCTTTGTACCTATAAAAGTTCAGTTTTCGTGCCGCTAAACCATTCGTATCAGTCACGCAGCATCTGCAGTGCCGTATTAAGACTACTTGATGCCCTAAGCAATCAACGCCTGTGGGCGCTCCTGTCCACTAGCAGATTAGTATCGGGCTTTAAAAAAAATAACATATTTATTACAACGAGATAGATCAAGACGTACCTTAGAATATGTACCTACCGAAGCATACATTTTTGTATTTATTGAAATGAAACTTGCTACTTCTACGGGCATTAAATTCGCGGACAATAGTTTTCAAGATCACTGTTTTTAGCATATCTGCCTCTATATACAGCGTGACTTGTAATTTGTCGTATAGGTCCTTCCAGGACGTGATAGTAGGACCCATTTGCAACAGTTAAGCCCATAAAGTCTAGGTGAAAATTCATGGGATTCGAGAAAACCAAATTTCTCAGAAATCGTCAAATATTACTTTTCTCTAAACTCTCAAATTGAATGGTTTTCATTGATTGATAAAGCACCGAGCTTTTCCAACGTCAACGCAACGACATCTCCCGCCGATAAAACGTGCGGGTTTTCATATAGCTTTGCTATTCATGTGTCAGAAAATATATTTTCGGTACTGTTTATTGTGCCCCCGAGACGTGATGCCCTAAGCAATTGCTAAATTTGCTTAGGGGCTAATTCGGCACTGAGCACCTGTTAATAGTTTCATCACTTTTGCGCTCTCGAAAATATATTTTATTACGACTTTGATTTACTTACTTATGAAAAATATCTTAAAATAAAATTTCGATATTATTTTAAGGATAGCTAAAGACAAATGTGCGAGTTTTAAATTTCTTAAAAAAGTTGTAGCTACATAATAGGAAAAACAACATTACTGACTAGATTTTTTCGAAAAATAGGTAATTTCAAAATTATTTTTCTGTTAAGTACCCATATTTTGTGTCGAAGTGGAAAACGTGGCTCTGCCACGAGCATGTAGGCCATAATTATAGTTCAAAATCAAAAGTAGCAATTTTTGTAAAACTTGTTGCGAATATTACTTAGTGATTTTCTATGAATACTTAATTTATTTGAAAAATCCAAAATGAAAAACAAAAACTTGACTTTTCAAATCACAAATAATTTTGTTTACTTACTTAAATTCTTTTTACAAAAAATATATTTAAAATTGATCAAAATCAGTCGGTTTTGTGCATGACCCCTTAACATTTTTCTTTTAGAATTTCGGCGTCGACTGTTTTGTGCGGTCTTTCGCACTCTTTGCTATTTGGTGTTTGTTTGTACCTACGTTAAAATGAAAAACATGTCAGTTCAAAACTACTCAGATGTAAACTATCACATAACCTCAAAAAACATTTCCATTGTTCTTTCTTTTCCCCATCCTGTCTTCATAAAGATCTGTTAAAAACAAAGAGATTGAAGAATGTAAAAGTATTAAAAAACCAATTGTTCCAAAACAACCAACCAGTTTGCTAAGCGAGCTAATATGACGACATTATGATTAACTGTGAAATCATTTCTATTGTTTGTAGCCAGGCAGAATCCGGAATGGCATCTTGTAGCCAGCCAGAATCCGGAATGGCATCTTGTAGCCAGCCAGAATCCGGAATAGCATCTTGTAGCCAGCCAGAATCCGGAATGGCATCTTCATCCCAAGAAAATGAAGGCGAGCCGAAGAGTGTGCCTCCAGCTCTCGCCGAGAAGCCTGCTGGCTTGCCTCCCGGGAAGTATAAATTAGTGGGATGGGAAATTGTCACCACTGGCAGGAGACTCATTGACGAGGTATGTTAGTTTTGGACTTCTCTCTGGGGAAGGGATGGTTCCTCCTTAGCTCCTGTACAATCGTCTACAACAGCCGTTGCCGAAAAGACATTACCTTTTCTCATCTGAGAAAAGAACAGTCACATACACTGTCGCGGGCAAATTGTAATCGGTTTCTTTGACGCAATTTTCTTTTCCCACACTTACAACTAGCTGTAGAAACGCTTGCGGTTGTTCTGCTAACTGATTGGAGTTTTGTTGCTCTTGAACACCATCGGAGAACCTATTGCGTAATGCGCAATTACGTCGATACGATGGTTGGCTCTTTCGAATGTGCACCGTTGTCGTTAAGACATTACACTTCCGTATCCCGGATTGCAGCAGTGCAATCACATCTCCATCATATATTATAAATAGAGCGGGCCTCGAAACGTGGTGCAAATAAAATATGGAAGAAGCCAGAAGGTAATAGAGGCCTTTACACAGCAGTGGCTGAAATGATGATGATGACGGATGAGATCACCTTTGGTCATGAATTCAAGATCAAGCACTTGCCATTGAAACCATTTGGGTGGCAATATTCAGCAGTAGAAATTATTGGGTGTGTCTGAACTGATGGCGTTTATTATTTCAGATTGTTCAAATAGCAGCATTCATTCCTCCTGAAACTGAATACTCACAGTTTATAATGCCGTTCGGTGACCTGAACCCAGGTGCTCGTCGCCGGAACAATTTGCGCGTCGTCACCATCGGACGCTACCGTATGCTCAAAGATACGCTTACTCATAAGGTATAGTAATACTTTTAGTTTTCCACTATGGTTGCTATACAACGTGGCGATTAGGTTATCACATTAAATAGTAGGTACAGCCGACATTATTAGCTGTTAAGAAAAATAAAAATGAACAATTTTATTAAAAAGTTTTTTAACAAAAAAAAAACCGACTTCAAAAAAACTACAAAGTGAAAAATAACTTTAATTTCGGAAGTCGGTGTCTTTTGACATGTATTTTAGTTTTTTGCCACTTTGATATTTTTTTTATTTTTCAACTATGTAATTTAAAAAACTAACAATCTTAAAATAATAATATGTACAAGTATACAAAAAGGGAGGGAAAATAATCAAAGGTTATTATCCTTTGATTATTTTCCCTCCCTTTTTGTATACTTGTACATATTATTATTTTAAGATTGTTAGTTTTTTGCCACTAGTTACTTGACTTACTTACTTGTTACAAAGTTTTAATTTCTTGCTTTTTAGTGGATCTGCTTATAATTTATCTAAGTTCCAATAGCCTAGTGTCCCAACTTGCTCATCGCCTTTTACAAAATATTGTTTTTCCCGATGCAGGGACGTTAATTGTTGAGGAGTTCATTCACCATACGCATTGTGACGAGCATAAATTTCTTAGCAACCATATTAAAGTAGTCGAATCGCAACCCGTGAAATATTTATCATTGAGTAGTTCCGATGGCCCTCTGTGGTCTTCATCATCAGCTCCATTTTATCAAATGATGATTTCCGAGAGTAAATGCTCAAGTTACTTTAAAAAATACTAAGGTTTACCTATAAAATTTGAGGGTTTCCCTCGATTTCCATGGGATCCCTTCATCAAATTTTGACTTGGTGACAATGGGACCACCTCGGGAGCATATATACACTTTCAAACGAAAAAATATTTTTCAAAATCGGTCCACTTATTGACGGAGTAATCGTTGTACTTATATTTTAAAAAAATGTATATGTATACGCGACGAATTGATAACCTTTTCCTTTTTTTTGAAGTCAAAAATAGAACTAAATGAAACAAAATTGGCATGAAATAAACCACCCTTGATAATAAGGCACGAGACACGCGCAGGGCGATGGTATCAACAATTCAACACAAACTTTATGGTATTGTTACTAAATAATCACAAATTAAGTCTTATGTTGTTAAATAATGAAACGAAAAAAAAGGTCCCACGGCAAGAAATCCTAGAATGTTAATTGTTATTAATTATTTTAATTTTGTACGTTTAAAATACATTATGTAGAGTGGTTTAATGTGAATTAATGTGATACAAAATGTGATAACTTAATCGCCACACTGTATATAAATTACCTATTGATAGATAGATAATAAGTTTTCCAAAAAATAGTAGGTTTGAAAAATGATTTTCTAATATTATGCCAAAATTGTAAGCCACAGTTATCAGCACCCAGCAGTCGTGCACGACATGGTCTTATTTGCCAGTTAAATGAATCGTCATTTAACTGTTTTTGAGAAAGGGAAAAATAATGTAGATATAATAGTTTGTTATTTGAAAAATCGAGTTCTTAGTCCTACAGGTAAAAGACATAATAGCAGAAAAAAAACCCAAATTAAAAACAAAAACATTAATAAATGTATTTTGCCTTTTATTTAACAAAACTTTCAAGAAATATTCATCTTCAGCTATCGTATTTTTCTGTTATTTTTTCTTGTCTGTAAATATCGACATAAATCTATATATATATATATAAAACAAAGTCGGGTTACTGTTACACCATTTGTAACTCAAGAACGGCTGGACCGATTTTTATGATCTTTGATTTGTTGGATTTGTCTCCGCCCCGAATAGCAGAATAACTATTAAAACATGCGAAAAACTTAGGAAAAAAAACAAAGGTCTGTCATATTCTGAGGCGGTACGAAGTTCGCCGGATCAGTTAGGTGTTAAATAAACAAATTTTAATTTCATGAAAATACTACCTAGGTATATCTAATCTAAAAAACGATTTATTTTCGTTGGATCCCAGTTTTAGATCCCATTTTTAGGTGTCAACGATGGGTCCCATGTGCTATTTCCGTTGAATCGCGTGTTGTAACAACAAACAACACTAAAGAACTTGGAGACCACAATTATTTTTAGCTCTCTCACAATTAGAGTTAGGTTTTTTTATCGTGCATGAACCCTTAAGCCCAGGTTTACACGGGCGCGTTTCTACCGCAGCGATTTTTTTTTCGCGCACTTGATTTTCAACGCGTTGCATAGCGCCGAGAGTTAAAAATCCAACAGTGTCTTTTTTTGACGTGCTAGGATGCGATCTATTGGATTATCGATGCTCGGTTCAACACCGAGTATTGAAAACCAGTGCGCGATAAAATCCCGCCGCAATATTTTGACGTCCGTGCGTACGTGGCCTTACTCAGTAGGGGTCAATAATATGGCGGCTATACCTAATTATCTACTTTTTGCACCCCTCGTTTTGCATCTGGCACTAATAAACAATCAATTAACACCCGAGCCCTTTCCAAAATATGTTTAGGTCGACTTCCAATCTACCCAGCTGAATACCAGTATTTTATCTGACTTCCGCAACCCAAGTACTAGGTAACACGACACACCTTGGTAAGACTAGTTGTCAGACTTTTGGGCTTCTGACTATCCGTAACGACTGTTAAAGATCTGCGAATGACAGCCGGGACCAACGTTTTAAAACATGCTTTACGAGGCATGGAGGGGTCTCGATATACATGTACATAATGGATGGTCACCTATCCACGAACCGACCGCCGATCGACCCCTGCGGCTATTATTTAGCCACGAGCCTCACATCTGGCCTTAATAGAATACACAGGTCAATAATAATAAATTTTGGCTCACCCTTTACAATAATAATTTCTGCATGAGTTGAGTTTCAATACCTATAGTCTCCGGTCAAATTGCAGAAGGTACCTATGTTCGTTGCGGCTGGTTCCCTCATTCATCATGCATGTTTTAAAAAAAGGGTACATCTGGCCAAAGTTACATTCCAAACCTACATTTATGGGAGAACATTTTTTTAACTGCTGTCAAGTTAGTCCGGAATCCGAAATTCATAATCCGTAGCTTGAAGTATCATATTATTATTTTTATTCTGTATTTAATTGAAATCGGTCCGCTGTCCACTCTATCAAAAGTTTTTCCTTCTGCAAAGTATTCCTGCAGTCCGAATGGTTCTATAATAATCTTAAAGAACAATGTCAGATGTCCATAGTAACTTTGGCTCAATATTAATTTGTCATGGACAGTGAAAATTCTTACGTATTTTTGTGTAGTTTAATGTCAAAAGCTTTTCTGTGATTTCCACTTTTACACTGAACTTCTAAAAAGAAGTTATTCAGACATTTTAAATTGGAGGTTACTTTTGCTCTATCACGCATCTGATAGCATCTTCTCTTTCTGAACTGTTATTTAAGGCGTGAGACTACACATTGCAATGAATGACCGCAACCAATACAAAGATTTCGATGCACAATTGATTCAGTTGGCGCATTGCTACTTGTTGGATTACTTGTTTGTTTAATTAATAACCAACAGTAATGACAAACAACACTGTCATTTGGAATCTAAAACAAACAAAATACGGTTGTGTTGCAAATTAACATTTACATAGTTAAAACAGTTGACATCCTATTAATTTAATAAGAATCGTACTTTATCTCAGAAAGTGAAGTCCATTGCCGTAACAATGAACGGACATCATCAGATTCAACTAAATGCCGTTCCGCCGTGCCGTTCGGTTGTTTATCACAATTAATACAACGTAGTTGATGGTACATTGTCACAAAATGTTTGGTATGGATATAACACAATAAGTCTAACGCAAACGCAGATGAATTCGAAAAGGAAACAAACGTACACTTAGAAAAACACCGACAACAACAACAAGATGTTTGAATTGGCGCGCGAGATTTTGGCAGAACTGCAAAAGTTTTTTTTAATTGTTATTTTAATGGCGAACTGCTGGTTGCCATTACAAGGCGATTAAGTTATCGAATACAGATCAGGCAAATCGATTTCTTGAATTTCGTTCTTATATTCTTTAAAAAATAATAAATGTATTTATAATAAACACGACGAACGTATTATTTAGATAAAAATAATAATAATAAAAGACAATTGTGAGGTGGTAAATAAAAACTAAAGAGTAAATCGCTTTAATTATTGAGAATAATCGATTACAGTGGCAGAACAGGTAACTATCTGATACGTTTTTATTTAAAAAAAAAGAAAAACTGGAATTCAAGAACATGATTAGTAAAATGATTATCTACTTATTAAAATGATTTTCTTTTCGAACAGTTCTCGAAGAGAACTAAATATTTTTTTAGAAGTTGGAATTTTATATTTAAATTGTTGTAGGTAAAAACTTCGTGTCCGTGTGAATTTAGTTTTAAAAGTTGTGTAAGCCGAAACCTGACATTGTTCTTTCGAACTTTTACCGGAATTCAGTCGGTAAATCCTAGGTTTTACCGCAGAACAATTCGGACTTTTACCGGTGAGACTTGCTAAATCTTAGGATTTACCGGTAAATCCTAAGATTTACTGCAGTTCGGGCTTTTATAGTACCTAACACATACAGTTCACTCTATCACGCCTTAAAATTAATAAGTCAAATTACTTTTCTTGTTTTAAATTTAAATCGTACCTAAATAAGGCGTCCGTTTATTTTTTTTACTTGTACTACTCTTCCCATGTGTTTGAATTCTGATGTGTCGTGTTTTTTTAGGAACGCTAGTTTTTCGCACCCTAACTTTAAATCTCGTCCAAAGGTACTCAAAACAAAGTCCGAAGTTACAGCCCTCGTTGACTTTCTGAATTGGCTCGAAGCACACAAGAAGAAAGACGAAATGATCGTCCTTTTGTACCATGAACCTCGTCGGCTGCACCCCAAAGTGATACTTCGAGCCATGATACGGTGAGTTTCACATAAACACTGCTTCTTTATTCTAGCCTGAGACTGGACTAGCGGTCTAGCATCTGTTTTTCGAAAGAAAAAAAGTAGTAGCAATCGTCAGGAACGTAAAGTCCAGTCAGTCGTTAGACAGCACATATGCGATCGAAAAAAAACGCTCTTTTTATTCCCATAGGGTTCAATGAAATGTATTGTATTTTTTTTGCTATTTTCATACTCCCATGCAGAGGAAGTCGCGGGTAAAAGCTATGTTAACTAAAAATGTTACTGGTAGATAATGAAAAAAATTTGTAAGTTGGAAGCCGTACTCCGTACGAAACATATATTCCTTTGTTGAGATGGAATGATAAGATAAAATTCGTCACTCAAAATACAGAACTGTCTGATTTCATACAAAACTATAATAGATATTGTTTTGTGTTGAATAAAAAAAATCCGGTTTAAGGATGTACGAGGGGCGTCGTACAATGTTATCGGCATGATAAAAGACATAAATTCAATTAAAATATTTTTTTATTGTCAATGTAATCCCCCATTACCCCAATGCATTTATTACATCTCGAAATTAACTTTACCCTGTTAAAATAAGTTTCCTCTTTCTCTAAAAAATGCGTATTTACTCGTATTGCCGCCTTGAGCTCTTCATCGTTGGAAAAACGTTTCCCATGAAGGTATTTCTTCAAATTAGGGAACAAATAATAGTCACTCGGGGCTAGGTCCGGGCTATAGGGTGAGTGGTGAATTTCTTCGAAACAACAATCTCGCACAGCAGTCTTGGAAACACCCGCCTTGTGGACCGAGGCGTTGTCATGAAGAAGCAACACACTGGTGGTCAGTTTACCCTGTCTGTTTTGGTGGGTGGGTCATCTCGGCTATTATTTTGATCTTCATTCGGGCATCCTCCCAGTACCTATAAGCTTCTCAACTTTTTTTACGTTTTCTTCCGTAGAGGCAGTAACCGGGCCGCTCGAGCGAGTATCATCTTCAATACTCTCTCTGTCCCTTTTAAATTCACTTTTGAACCGTAGATAACGAAGGTGCAGAATCTTGGTAAACAGCCACCATCTCTTCAGTTTTTGACTTTTTCCTTGTTTGGTAAGGAATTTATTAACAGCACGGTGCTAGATTTTCTTCAACATTGTCACGTTAGCCATTCCAGTTGTCGTTGACAAAGGACAACTAGCAAACTAATGATCACAACTATATGAAATTTTACCTTTATACCCTTAGATAATGTCATTAATTATTCAAATTACCCACATCATTAGTAAATCACGCTGATACCGATGATACATTGAACGCCCCTCGCACATTCCATTTTGCTTCCATCTTACATAAATATTCAAAACTGAAGAAATATTCGACTGAATATTATTGGCTTCTATAAATAATATAGAGTCTGGAACGTGATCTGTTGCAGTTGCTAAACTGCCGTACAAAATCTCAGTAGCGTAGGGTGGTGAGTGTTTCCTAGTAACCAACCCTCATCGTCCCTATATGTATAATAAATACGAAGGGAGGCTTCGTGTATAAGTTCCGTCAATATAACGATCGATATAGCCCGATTGCAGTGCCCGGCGAACGCATATGATAGATACTCTAGTTACCTAGGCAATTACAAGTACAGACAGATCAATATGGTAGCGTTCCGGCTTTGTTCGGCCGATACGAGTGAGATAGCAGAGGATATGCAACCTTAGCGTATGAGAAAGTATCGCTTTGTCTGTTTGCAATCAGGTGCCGTGCCGTCCCTAAATAAGTAGTCTTATGTAAAAGCTAGTGTAGGTACTATAGATATAGCTGCAATAAGTTATGTCTGGGTCTGACGCTAGTAGTATATACTAAGTTTATGGTCTGACAAGATTAACCGGCCGTCCCGGCTTTACTTGACATCGTAAATAATAAAATCACATAGACTTTTAGTTAGTGTATAATATTGGCTTACTACAGATTAATTTTTGGAGTAAGTACCTAATGCAGAGTTATGTAAGTACCTACCTTAAAATAATTTTAGTTACATTTGTGAAAATTTGAATATTAGAATATCAACGAATAATGAAATGAAATTGTCTATTTGAAGGTCTCGGCCTAACCCACAAATAAGATTAGTATGAAAATATGATGAAAATAAACTTTTTTATTTAGATTGTACTGGCATGACAGCTCATTGATTTTGAAAATAAGATTTTAAGTTTTGCGGTCAGTTCAATTTTCGTACGAGTAGATCTGCAATTGAGAGTAATTTTCATTTTAGAAAAATTACTCTCAATTGCAGAAAAAATACTCGCAATAGTGGTGGCCCAGTGGTAACGGACACGACTTACGAGTTGTAGGTCGTAGGTTCGAACCCAGACAGGTACTTTACTTTGTGTAAATTATTTCATCACCACTGCTCCCAAAACGGTGAAGGAAAACATCGTGAGGAAACCGGCTTGTCCTAGAACCAAAAATTCGAAGACATGTGACATCCACCAACCCGCTATGGGCCCGCGTGGTGGATTACGGCCCACTCCCTCTCACTGAGAGGAGGCCTGTGTCCCAGCAGTGGGAACATTATAGGCTGATTATGATGATGAATACGAAAATGCGCACCCGTCTCATTTTCTTGTTGTAACGGCTGAGCTACACCAACTTTGATTGGAAGCATTCAATCATAAATATGCCTTATTTATTCACTTGAACAGGCATTACTCCCTAACTACAAAAGCAGTATGAGGAGAGTGGTTTCAAAGACAGGGCGTTTTATGACGATGACCTAAAGAAAAGCTGTTACTTCTACATTGCCTAGTACTTCAAATAGACATGTTCATTTTTGGGATTCGTAAGTGCTGGATGCAGAAAAGGACCCTGGATTGTGGAGTAGATAATAGATTTTGTTCTAATTCATTTGGGTACCCAAAATTAAAACATAACTTAATTAATTAATTTTTTTCATTAATACTAAGTTATTTAATTTCACAGACACAAGCTAATTGAGAGATTTGAAAGCATAGTTGCCGGGTTTACGGATAGCTACGCTCTGTGCAACGCAAAGTGTCTGGGTACAGTAAAGTCGGTTGCTCTCCGAATCCTGGCAACGATGCTGTTAGATGAAAAGTACCAGAGCGTGGTCACGGCCAAGGATAGAGCTACAGCAACCTACAAAATAATTGAGCAACTCGCTAATCAAGGTAAAAATAGTTTCTGTATTATTTTCGTTTATTCGTTTAAGGTACCTACTTATTTACCTAACTTTATAATAAGCGCGGGAGAGCTATCATGTCATACTTATTAACACCACACCCCGGTCATTCTCCAATTCGGCGTTCTTTGCCTAATTACCGTAACATTTTTTATTTTTCACTGATTTGACTTAAACGCATTAAAATATGAAACAAATCAAAGATACGAATTTAAAAATTAATGAGGCATGTAACAATCAATGGTGGTTTTCTAATTAATGAGACTTAAAAATTTTATGGGTACGGTAATTAGAAAAATTGAATATTTAATGCAACGGTAATTAGAAAATATAAAGTCTATGTAAAATATTATATAATGAAATGATAATAACACATTAATAATTTGTACACATATAAAATCATAATTATATAATCTTATTTAAAGCAAAGTTCTCTTTTTCTTTTGATTGCTGATACAAAACAGGGTCATTTTTAATTCGTTCTCGGCGTTGTCGTGCGGCGAGCCTTCTTTTTTCTTTAACTTCCTCCTTGGTCTTTTTGGGTTTTCCCATCCTATAAAATAAATAACTTGATGAATGGTCAGCATATAATATAGACATATTTACGGACAATGATAATAATAACTACTAAAACCGCGGGAAAATTTTCCATTGGTACGACATCGCGGCTACAGTTAGTAAACAAGTATTAATTTTTCATACAACGGTAATTATAAACATATGGTAATTAGTATACGGTAATTAGAAAACGATAGATTTTCTTAAAAATGTCGAAAACCGACACAGTATACAAATACTAGCTTATTACAACGTACGGAGGCCAAAGTACTGTCTCCAATTACATGATCAACTTGGGTCTAACTTAAAAACCAAGTATTAAAATAAGTACAACGGTAATTAGAAAAGTTTTTAACCAAGGCTACGGTAATTATATACTCACGTGCTTCATTGGCGGTACACTAACGTTAGAGACGTGCAACTGCTGATGGGCTGCGGCACACACTGAGGAGACGCGACGCGACGCGTACGGTAATGATGTGCCAAATACTGTTATTTAGGGATGTGCACCCATGAACAGAAAATGTCACGGCAATTATAACTTTCGATTGGACATGCAGTTACTTAATAATAATTATTTATAGACTGGTTCTATTGAGTCGATATTTTGTTATGCGATACACGTTGCTTAATACCGTTTAAAACAATGAACGGATCAAAGTAAATCTGTACGGTATAAAAATTACAAGTTAGTTTTAACATTAAGTTGGTGTGCGGACACGCCACGGTAATTAGAGAACAGAGGTTCATTGAACATAAGTTAAATTAATTTAGTCTTAACTACTTAAAAGAGAAGCCAATGTTTTTGTTTACAGCTAAATACGGGTGCTATCTAACATATAAAAAAAATTGCATAATTAAATATGATAATATTACGGAATAAGCAAGCCCGGACACGTAAAACTTGCTAATCGGAGAAAGGCCGACCCGAGCTTGGCGCGGTGGATTGTTCCTCCAGTCTTGTGTCTCCTTATTGGCAGAAGCTTGGAAGAATTGGTCTGTGGATTGTTGGTTTTGCCAGCGCTACCTATGTATGTGCGTAGAATGCAGCGTATTACCATTATAAACAAAGTGCACAAAAGTTGTCTGTTTTCAATAAGAAACAACACCAACAAGGCGTATATTTTTTTCAACAAAACAATAATCTGTGACGTTGTGTGAACAAAAGGTGAGGGCCAGGATATTGCCGCCGGGGGTGAGGGCGCAGAGAGCGCGCCCTGCAGCGAGATGATGGACTTAGCGATCGAGTTTGGCCGCCCCAATTACACTGAGCGCAATGATCTCGACTCTATGCAGAACTTGCTAGACAGGTAAGTTTGTCGAAGGATTATCGAACTGTTTTCGATCATGGAATGCTAAAGACAAACTCAGCCCCATTATTAATAAACCTGCAGGTACTATAAAGTTACACCAGTATTAAATTCGGTTTAACCATACAGTTTTCGAGGTTTATGTTGGCATAATTTTACTCCGAGTTTATTAATAAGGGAATAAAGGTTTAATATTGTGTCTATATTAAGCTTCCTGTATAACATTGTTTTTATAAAATCATCATCCGCCTGCCTTTTCCCAACTATTTGTGGAGTTGGTTTCCAGTCTAACCGAATGCAGCTGAATACGAGTACCTACTTTATGTAACATCCGTAACCCAAATACTGGGTAACGCAACACCCCTTGTAAGACTGGTTGTCAGACTTTCGGGCTTTTGACGACCCGTAACGACTGTCAAAGATCCACAAATGATAGCCGGCTAACAGCTTCACGTTCTTTCTGAGACACGTAGGAGTATCGGTATAAGGCTGGCCGCATACGTTCGGTTTCCTGATTCGGTTTCCGAATCAGGAATTCAGATCCGGAGACCCCGAATGCACGCATTTCATACAAAATCTTCTCTTTAGCGCACACGTTCTTATATTTTCCGTTCGGAAACCCTGACGGAAAATATAAGAACGTGTGCGTGTGTGTGTGTGTGAGAGAAGATTTTGTATGAAATGCGTGCTTTCGGAGACTCCGAATCTGAATTCCGAATCAGGAAACTGGACGTATGCGGCCAGCCAAGATGGCCACCCTTCCCTGATCGATCGACACATGCGACTGTTATTACTTAGCCACTTGTTTTTATAACATAGACATAATATTCCAGTCGTTGGATTGTTTAAATTCTGTATAATCCATAGATACCCATATTTTTTTTTTTTAAGTAATTTCTACGAGGTCGAATGAGTCTGATGCCGAAAATATAGTTTTTAGATTTTTGTCTGTTTGTCTGAATGTATGTTCCGGATTGGCGCTAAAACGGCTGAACGGATTTGGATGAAAGAGGTTTGAAGGTTTTTATATGGAGACTGGCATAGCGCCATTTTAAAAATGGCGGCCACGCATGAAACCTCGAAATGTGATTCGCGACTATAATAGATATGTATTTACAGAAATATAGTCATTTGTTTGTTCCCTAAGAACTTTGATTTGTTCCCTAAGAACTTTTCCATAAGAATCATTAATACATCTTTCTAATGATATATTTCTGTAAATTCGTACCTGTTATAGTCGCGAATCATATTTTGATCAAGATACAACCTGACACTGACCTGAAAATTGCAAGAAACGTAAGAAAAATTGAATTTCGCGGGCTACAACTGCGCATTCATCTTAAAGTAAATAAATTTTAGTTCATTTTGAGACCAAGAACAATTCAGACTATTTAAAAAAAAAGTGAAGTAATGCTTGCGGATTCCTTTTGGCATGAAGTCTCTTTGAAGAGACACATCTCCGACCTCCGACTAGTAAATTAAGTAGTTATCTGTGGCATTATAGCACTAGTGCCGTAACGTAAAGAAAAAGTACTTACGCGTTTGTAATACACTGCATTATGGACCTAAAAGCGGTTCATTAAGAGCCATTTTACGAGCAAGTGTGTTGAAAAAAAATTAACACGAACGAAACTTACATTACGTATGAAAATGTAGCGCTTGAGTAATTAATATTCAAATAACGCCTTCATTCACTGATAGTCAACGCACAGCCTAAACCGCTTGGTCTAAAAGCATGTGAACAGTTCTCCTTAACGGGTTAAGGAGATGAATTTTAAAGAGGATGATAGTTTGAATGGAAGTTCCACACTTGCCGATGGGGAATCCCCTCGGGCGCACAGCTTGTCGATTATATCAGTGAAAACACGTTGTCTTTTTGAAATTGCAGACAGAACACATTCCGCTCTGTGATGAAGCCGTTGCTGCGTTGCCCACGGCAGCAGCGCCGGCGCCTCACGCAACTGCGCCGCATCCTGGCCGACGCCGGCCTGCTGTTCGACCAGTTCAAGGACGCCTGGCATGAGGGCCGCCGCGCCGGTAACCATGGAATTTAGTCATTGTCCCATCGCCGGTGTTAACGAGAAGCCGGTAGAGCTAGTAACTAAAAACGAGTTGGCGAGCAATAACCGGCGAGTGCGCGACGGTGACGAGCGATTACTCGCTGGTATGCGTAATTGCGTGTGATGTGTACTAAGCGTGAGTCTCGTCGCTGAGCGAGTACCATATCTATGGCGAGTACTCTCTTTGGTAGCTTTTGTCGCTGCGACAAACGTGTATTCGCCGGCGGTGTGTCATCAATAGTCAGCGATCAATAGTCAGCGATCAACTACCTTACGTTTCTTAAATGAGAAAATCGTTAATGGGCGGGCAAGTCGTTTTCTCATCGGCGATGGGACAGGTGCCTTAGACAAATACTTTATTTGAGGACTGTTCTAAAAATCACTTAATGGGAAATGGCAATAATCATATGAAATTGCCATTAGATATTCACCATGCAAACTATCGGGTCTTAGATGCTATCATTATACGTAAAAAGCTTACCATACAAATCAGGGACATGAAAGTATTGAAAAAAAGCGGCCAACCTGATGGTAATGGTCAGCATTGCCACGCCATGTGTTCTTTAAGTCCCTCATATCAAAGAAATGTGTGTAGAGCGGCATCGGCAGCGTTAATCCGAAATCCGCATAATAAATTTTGAAATCTCATTTGTGACTATGACAAATACGAGGTAGAGACGACGATAAGACAATACATTAAACTTCGTACTTGTATCTAAGGACGTTCCCAGTCTACACACACAAATCAATCAAATATATCCAATACTTAGTCACTATAGCAAGTCAAAGATTGGCAAAACCCATAGTCGGCCCATCACTATGATTTAGCTTGTTTGAAAAAAAATACTTTTTAATTTCGATGTTAGGATTTATTTGATAGTTTTATTGCCCGTGTTTTCATTTACTGTCGTATTGTCGTTTCCTGTCGTCTCCACATTGTATAGTTTTTAATAACAAAACATATTTTTTTCAGGTTTGGAACGTTTGATGTCCCCGCTGGAGGGAACCGTTAAGGCGGAAGATATCCAAGAATTACTTGACATTTTCGAATGTTACTTTGACCCAGAGCAAGCGACACGTCATCTACCACCCGCATCAAACGCTCCATCACCTGTGCCCGAAGGGGTAAGTTTATTATAATGTCCTACCTTTCTGTAGAAGAATATAATAAAAATTACACACCAGTAAAAATATAACCCGGCAGTACCTACTTATTGTGATTTTATAGTTTTATGTTCATTTCTTATGAGAACGGCGAACGTAGACATTCTACGAAAGTACAGATACACTGAGCTTACGCAACGTTATAACGCCGTCTTATCGTGACATAAGTGACATTCATATCGATAGAATCACGACTATGCGATGCTAACGTAGTCCATACGCTGCGACCTACGTCATCAAACGCCAATGAAGGAAGGCCCCAGTTAGACGTCACAGATACGACTTGATTATCTACCGCTCGCCAACTAACTAAAACCATCATCATCATTCTCTTGCCCTTATCACAATTTATTTGGGGTCGGCGCAATATGTCTTTTTCTTCAATACCTGTCTAGTCATCTCGGCAGTCACCCCCTCCCTTCCTTCACCGCCATATCATCTTACACACAGTCCATCCATCGTTGCTTTGGTGTCTATCCCTACTCTTAGAGTCGTCTATATTCGAATACTCAAAACGAACTAACAAAAATATGTGTTAATTTTTAGGCTGTATACTTGCCACCAGAAGAATACTTGTATTACTTCGGCAGCGACTCGGACAGCTCGGAGCAGATGTCATCGAGCTTCGGTGTCGGCAGTGAGTATACTTGCCTTCCTACATTTCTTCTAAGTCCTGTAATTCTAATACTCGTTTAGGTCTAATTAAAAAAAATAACTGCTACTTTTAGATTACAATAGGTATTTCACATTTTAAGAAAGTAAACACTTCATAATATCAGTATTAAATTATTGCTTAATGTACAGTTGTACACCCATAAAATTAACGAGTTGTAGGAATATATGAAATTCTTACAAATGAGAAATCAAATAATTACTATGAAAATGTCAACTCAAAAGTACTCAAAACGGAGCAGAGGTGGCCCCGACTTACGAGTTGTAAGGCAAGCACTTTACTTTGTGTAAATAATTTCATCACCACTGCTCTCAAGACTGTGAAGGAAAACATCGTGAGGAAACTGGCATGTCCTAGAACCAAAAGACATGTGACATCTGCCAACCCGCACTGGGCCTGCGTGGTAGATTATAGGGATTGGGTCCCTGGCGAAGAGAGGAGGCCTGTGTCCCAGTAGTAGGCCGATTATGCTTATGCAGTGCATGCGCACGGCTTCAGGAGGATAGTGTGGTTTTGAAAGTAAAGTACTAATTACTTTTTGTTTAACAGGTTTGGCATCTGCGATCCTGGGGGTCGAAGAAGATTTGGAAGAATATTAACTTATTTAAACTCAAACTTCACAACTGAAGCTCATTTTAATCATACATTCTGCATTCATAACTGTGTTTTGTAATAGTAAAATGAAGTATAGAAGTGAAACTCCTGCTCCGAACGTCTTCTTAATCAGGCTATTTATTTGCCCTACAGACAGAACGTCGCTCGATCTATCATGAATTCAGAAAATCATTAAACAGTATAGGCTTCGACCAATAATATTGATCGAAGGGTATAGGTACAATATTTTTAAGTTTACCATAAGATTCATATTCAATTTATATTACTTACATACCAAAATATGTTAATGACATGATTAACGAGTAGTAATGGCAACCATGTGCCTTCATTATAAGTGTCAATGTACTGTGCAAATGTTTTACTCTCCGGACGAGCTTCGCTTCTATACGGATTATCATGTCTTTTTCAATGATCTAGTCACGTAAGCGGTTTTCGTATTAGCGAAATCAAAAGGATAGCGACTATTCTTTATAAAATGTTACCATCTTGCATATTTAAACGTGCAACTTAGTGACAATAAATTAAAATTATTATTGGGTGGCACCAAATAAATGCTCAAGTTAGTAAAGTTTTGATCGTGTCATAAAATGTCATGTTGAACGAATATTTTCTTCATATATTCCATTTCAATCACCCACCGCATTTCAAATATAATTTTTTCCTTATGCACTGAAAGTTTTTAAGTACTCAAACAAGCTGAATTTTAGATCAGGAATCTGTATGGCAGCTTTACCGCTATAATTGTAGACTATTCACCAAGGGTTTTTATGATGTAAGTTTTCATACAATTTTTAGGGTTCCGTACCAAAATGGTAAAAAGGAACCCTTATGATACGACTCAGTCTGTCTGTCTGTCACAGCTGGATATCTCAAGAACTACTAAAGCTATCAACTTGAAAGGAATACTTTTATATGACGTTTGCCCAACTATTTTGCAAATAAGAAAGAAATAAAAAATATATATATTTCTTGCAACAGCGTCTGAAAAATTCGAAGTTGTGCTACTAGAGCATGTGGGGTATCATATGAAAGAGCGCAGTTTGCACATTCTCAAATATTTTATCTTTGTTTTTTTAGGCCGCATAGTTTTATGAAAAACTAGCTGCGCCCCGCGGTTTCACCCGCATAAGTCTCGATCCCGTGGGAATATCGGGATACAAAGTATCCGTTCTCGGTTCGGTCGTAATCGGTTCAGCGGTTTAGGCGTGAAAAGGTAACGTACAGACAGACAGACAGAGTTACTTTCGAATTTATAATATTAGTACTTATAGATGATGGAAGTTTATGTAAAGGTTACAGGAAAAATAAAACGATGTTTCTAAATAGCACACTTATTCACAAATCATCAACAAAAGTTACATTAGTTCCACTATCCGTCAAGAGATGGCGCTGACGTCAAGAGATGGCGCTGACCTAAACTGCAATATTATACACCGCAACGCGCAGTGTTAAAATTCTCGGACGAATATAGGTCTGGCCGGTGAAAATTTAAAAACATATTATTATAATAGTACGGAACTCTCGGTGCGCGAGTCCGACTCGCTTTTGACCGGTTTTTTTTAGTTGAGTTTCCAAATTCTAATCACATTATGGACCAGCGGGTCATAATGAAATTCAGTAGGTAGGTATGCCCAGTTTATTTTTTACAGTTTCATGAACTACTAATTCGAGAATCGAATTGGTTTTTATTACCTATCAGTAGGTGTCTTCGTCTTGAGCGAGATTGAATCTCGCTGCACTCAGGATTCTAGTTTTAAATCTTTCGCTTCGCTCAGGAGTTAACCAAAGCTCAATCGCTGCGCTCGGAAGCCCTAGAATCATTCGTTGTGTTAATTCAAAAAAGCGCCCTTGACATTAAGAGGACTACATGACCTAAAGCGCGGTCACTGTCGGACTGCATAGAAAAGAAAGAGAAGCACGATGACACAACGTTGGTAATTTATTGCAAAATATGAAGCAATTATCTATTTACGAAAAATCTATTGTTTGGACTAAAAAATTAAAACACTAGAGTTTTATTATGTTGCTTGTAGAAAAATCATAATGATTGAATGTATATTAGTATGTTTTTTATTGTAAAAAGAACGTTTTTAGAGGTATCTTCATGATTTTTTTCTATCGTACCAAATAAGTTGTAAGTATTATGTTTTCAACACACTATCTATCTAGCATAGATCCTGAAGAGTATCATATATTTTTTTGATTTTGTTTACTGTAGTCGATCATATACTTTTATTGTTTCTAAAACTTGCGTTTTTTGCGTTTAGGTCCTGTAAGCCCGCTTTATCCCCATAGTGAATAATCTACTATAGATTTCTGTGACTTGAGTACCAGCGCGTGGTGGTTTGCAATGGACTTAAATCACTCCTATCGTCGCTAATTCCAAAATGTAACCTAGTATTATAATGTGTGTATTTTCTATAATCGTCATTAGGATTAACTCACGTAAAGGTGCAACCAAACTGCGATCGATCGAAGTCGCGATCGATTGATATGGACGATCGTTACTATTTAATACTACACCAGCTATCGACGAAATCTGGATGCCGTACACCACAGTGAAACGGTCTGAACGGTCGATGTCAGCTGTCGACCACTGTCTGGTTGCACCTGCAGGCATTCGCAATGCCGTAATATATAACCATAACTCTAGGATGATCGATCATAAAAACAGCTGACTGACGTACAGACGCCAGCACATCAAGCTACCCGAAACTGTCAAATTTTCCCAATCAAATTTGAACCTTATTCTTTAGCGATAAAGTTAAAAATCTATCAAAGAAATTTGATAGATTGTAGTAGCTTGATGTGTTTGTCATCTGTACAACTAAAAAGTTCGCTTAGTTAACAATTGTGCCGATTCTCTTTACACCGAACTAAACTAACTAAACTATCACTAAAATTCCTTACTTTTTGCTATGAGAATCTTACAGCTATTCTGCATAAAAAATTCTCTAAATAAAAAAATAATTTTGACACAACTAAAATCGAATTTGACAATCGTGACTCGTCGACACGTGGTACTTGTTTGCCCTACCCCGTTAATTTTTATTAGAGCCGCAGGCGCGCAGGGGGCTGCCTTGACGTGTTATTTAAGAAATTTTTCACTTTTAGTATGGAAAATATGAAAAATGATTACCTACATGTTGAATTTTAGGGGTTTATGGGTCTTATAAAGGGGTCGAAATTTTCATTATTTTTGCGATAGGACACACCATTTTCGAGATATAAGCAAAAGAAAAAAAAAAGATACAGTACTGTTTTTGCACCTGAAGTCGAGGTGTTGGTGTGAATTTATTTATTTATTTTATTTATTTATTTTTTGGTAAATTTCAGAATCGGAAATCGTCGTTTGACAGGAATAAACTAAATTTTGCTGATTTTTAGTCTAGTTTGGAGGCATTTGTGACGAGAATCGGCACCAATGTAAGCCAAAGAGAGGCTCTAAAACTCTTCCCGAGATCTATTCTACGAGGGGCGTTCAATGTATTCTCGGTATCGCCATGAAAAAAGACGTAAATTGAATTAAAATAATTTTTATTTTTCAATGTTATCCCCCATTACCCCAATGCATTTATTACATCTCGAAATGAACTTTTCCATACCCCGTAAAAAATTACTTTCCTCTTTCTCTGAAAAATGCGCATTTATTGCCGCCAAGAGCTCTTCATCGTTGGAAAATCGTTTCCACGAAGGTCTATTTTTTTTTTCAAATTAGGTAACAAATAATAATCACTCGGGGCTAGGTCCGGGCTATAGGGTGGGTGGTTAATTTCTTCGACACCACAATCTCGCACAGCAGCCTTGGAAAAGCGTCGTGTGGACCGGGGCGTTGTCGTGAAGAAGCAACACACCGGTGGTCAGTTTGCTCTGAACCAACAGAGAGGTGGGACATCTCTGCTATAATTTTCATCTTCATTCGGGCATCCCCCAGTATAAGCTTCTCAATTTTTTTTAACGTTTTCTTCCGTAGAGGCAGTAACCGAGCCGCCCGAGCGAGTGTCGTCTTCAATTCTCTCTCTGCCCCTTTTAAATTCACTTGACCCCCTTTTGAACCGTAGATAACGAAGGTGCAGAAACTTGGTAAACAGGCACCATCTCATCGTGAATAGTTCTTTGACTTTTCCTTGTTTGGTAAGGAATTTAATAACAGAGCGCGGTGCTCGATTTTCGTCAACATTGTCACGTTAGCCATTAGAGTTGTCATTGACTAAGGATAACTAGCAAACTAGTGATCACAACTATATGAAATTTGACCTTTATACCCTTAGATAATGTCATTAATTAATTAATTTGTCAAATTACCCACATGATTAGTAAATCACCCTGATACCGAGAATACATTGAACGCCCCTCGTTACTCGTATGAGCTCATTGACTTACTTATGTTTTATAGTTCGATATCGATAGTCCATCTGGCTGGTACCTACTGGATCTGATAATTTTTAACGCGCATTTAATGCATTTCGAGTACACAAACTTTCTCATTGAAAGACAGCTGATTGTAAATTCCTGTCGAACTACCTAATTTATTTAGATATTATTATATTCGTCCAGTGAACGGTAGTACTTACTGTTTCTATGCGGCATGAATGCCAAAAATGAAAGAATTTGTACCTTGTAATGGCTTAACAAAATTAAAACTTAAAAAGTTTTAATTCAATTTGATTTGAATTATTTAGGTCGTTATACTTACTTTTGGAATTTTGTATAATGAGGAGTTGAGTGAGTACTTCAATGTACTTGTTTTCTATATTAATATTACTCTATGTTTGTGATTGCCATAACTTTCGGACATATCCAAAGTTTAAATATTTTTGTGTTTAAGCTTTCTATGCTATATTATATTTGATTTGCTATAACGAGTTTTTCTTAATAATTAAGCGAACTAAGAAATAAAAAGTGTGTTTACCACCATTGCAATTTAATTTATTAAACCCTTCGATCGAAATTAAAAAATCAATTTGCTTTGCGTTTTCCCAACTATGCTGGGGCCGGCTTCCAGCCTAACCGGATGCAGCTGAATACCAGTATATTGTATGGAGCAACTGCCAATCTGACCTCCACAACCCAGTTCCTGGGTAACACGATAGGTACCCCTTCGTAAGACTGGTTTTTAAACATTTGGGCTTCTGACTACCCGTAGGCCGTAACGATTGTCAAACATCTACGAATGGCAGCCGGGAGCCGGGACCAACAACGGCATAACGTGCTTTCAGAGGCACGAAGGGGTCTCGATATGTATAGTATAGCCCATAGAGATGTATGGTATAGTCACTCCTCCACGAATCACGATCCCGCCGCGGCAAGCGTGCGACCAGTGTGGCTGTTATTATTTAGCCACGAGGATAAATTTCAATAAATGTGAGATTACTTGGCTTTAGGTCAGTGTCGTAATGGAAGTATGGGAAATGTTCGAGTTGTACGGGGATAAGGTGAAAAGTTCTCGGCCTGACAATGAAAGACTGCGATTTTCATTTAAAAATATTTTACTTTTCTACATAATCTCCCTCGACTTCAACGCACCTTGTCCAGCGCTTCTCCAACATCAGTATTCCTTCCTGGAAAAGAGTCTGGAAGGCTGTGAAAATATTCTTCCGACACGTCCACTCAGGCGGGAAATATAATTTTTTACTTATTGGAACGCCATCTCTGTGTCAGACCGAGAACTTTTCACCTTACCCTAGTATCTATTTGTTATTTTATCTTCTTAGCGTATCGAAGGCAAATAAAAGAGTGATTGAGAAAGTTCAAATTGTTTGGCCCAAAATTCAGCCACGCGAACGCCGGCGCCGTCTGCCGCCGCGCCGTTCGCTGAAGCAGATTATCATGATCAACATCAGAAACGTAAGACAGTTTGAATTTCGCGGTTCACTTTAGAGCACTTCCCCGACTAGCTAAGACTAGATTCCAAAACCTCAAAATTTGTCACAATTCAACTTCAGATGACCGTGAGATAAGATTTCAATCGCTAATAATTACGCGACTCGTTCTAGGGCTCTCTAGATTCGTAGACTCTTACGAGCTGTTAGAGCAATGGTTTAGCATGTAAAAGATCAAATGTTTTTGGGATGCGGCGCCGGCGCCGGATGCAGAAGCACTTAGAATAGAATAGAATAGTTCTTTATTTGCACAGAAAGTAGGTACAAGTTACAGATGTTAAGTTTATAAATATGATCCTATACTAACTACCTTAACTAAGGCATGCAAACAGTTTAGCTACTTATAATAATAAAGACTCATTAATATTTTTGTTATTTACACATTCAATCAAATTAATTTATGATTACCATGTCAAGATGAAATTCAGTTCATTATTTGAAATAGGCAATACAATATATAATGTCGAGTTTACTGAAATGGGATTATAAATTCGTCAAGTTCAAGGTCAATACAGTTAAATTAAAAAATATAAATGGTTTAGTACAAGTCAGGAATACAAAGATGTCATTTTATCAATTTAAATTCATATCGGTCAGAAATTCGCCAATTGAGTAATAACATTTATTAATTAACTAGCTGCGCCCCGAGGTTTTACCCGCATAAGTCTCGATCCCGTGGGAATATCGGGATAAAAAGTACCCTATGTCCTTTTCCAGGACTCAAGCTATCTCTATACCAAATTTCATCAAAATTGGTCCAGCCGTTTGAGCGTGAAGAAGTAATCAAACATATAAACACACACACACACTCACAAACTTTCGCCTTTATAATATTAGTGTGATAGATCTGTCAATTTCTTTTTGAAAAGTGGAAGTGTCTCATTTTTCATTAAATCGGGTATTTTGTTAAATATGATCGGACCCATATAAGTATATAATACTTTTCTTTAATAGGGCAGTATCGGAACCACTAACAATTAGCAAATTTTTGTACTGTCTCCTGATTGGCCGGTTTCTATTTTCGGACACTTTATTAAAAAGATGCATATTTGATTTAACAAAAACAGCCACCTCGAAAATATAAAGTGATGGGAATGTTAGTAACTTTAAGGACTTAAATACAGGTACGCAGCTATCTGTTACTAATAAATTGCACATAGCCCTTATACAGCGTTTTTGAGCCTTGAACACCTGTTCCCTCAGACTACAATTTCCCCAGAATATTATGCCGAATCTCAAAATCGACGCGACTAACCCGTGGTATGCTGTTAACCTTGTGGCCATATTTACTTTTTTAGACAGGTTAAAGAGTACATACGCAGCCGAACTAAGTTTTTTGCAAACTTCTTCGGCTTGAGGCTTCCAAGTTAATTGGCTATCTATCAAAATGCCAAGGAATTTTGTAACTAGTACTTGGCCAACCTTTTGTCCATTATATTGTAAATGTAAGACTTCTGGTGGAATTCGTTGGTAAAAATGCATTACATTAGTCTTTGGTATATTAATTATTAAATTATTTTGGTCAAGCCAGCGTACAATGTTTATTAGAGTGTCATTTATGTCATGTTCATATGTTTTTTTGTCAATACATTTAGTCAAGGCAGTACTATCGTCAGCGAATAAGACCATAGGATGTTCGATGTGTCGAGGTAAATCATTAATATACAACAAAAATAATAAAGGGCCTACCACACTTCCCTGTGGTACGCCATACCTAATAATTCTAGCCTTAGATAAGTATTTTTCTTCGCGCTTAGTTTTTGGACATATTCTAGATATTTCTGTGTGCTGCACACGATTGTTAATGTATGATTTTAAGAGATTAAGTACATTTCCTCTGATGCCTACAATGTCTAGCTTTTTTATAAGAATTTCGTGGTCAACACACTTCTAAAAAGTGAATTAGCAAGTTTTAGTAACAGCAAATTCTATTAAATTAAAAAATAAGTTTAAAAACTGCAACAAGAAAGTACCTTCCCGTGGTCGCATGCTGCTGTACTAACATACTTATAAGCTATGGTAGCATGCGACATGCGACGGGAAGGTACTTTCTTGTTTCATCCTTTTCAGTAGTCGGGTTTTAGTTTTTAAACTTGATTTTATTTAATTGTTTTGGGGCTTATTTCAATAATATTAATATTTAAGAAATGTGCTAGTTAAGCCCTTTCATTTGATACCCAACACGTCATGATAAAAAAGTTTTTTTTTATGTCATGACTTTACTTCCGCTAGAGGACGCCGTATTTAATTTAATGTGACGTCACATGGCTTATAACCAGCGGACAATCAAGACGCTTCCAATGATACCTCATTTCAAATTATGACAAGGAGTTATAAGTTACGAGGGAACAGATGAACATACATATCTACCGGTCGAAATCATAACCCTCCGTTTTGCTTCGCCGCAGTCGTGTAATTAGCTAATGCCTAGCATTTGTGGAAAATGTAATCCGTAGTCCGTATCTTGAACCTAATATAACATAATACTTATAGTAGATACTCTCTCGCTAATACGTCATCACAAAATCACAACCGTCGGCGGATGACTGAAGACGGCGTATTATAATAATGGTTAAGTACAGGAACAACAAACAAATTGCATAAAATATCGGAATTTATGATTATTATGTTACTTATTGCATTTTTAAAATCAACAAGGCATCAGCATAATAATAATAATATATTCCACAACTATCACACAACGCCATCTAGTCCCAAGCTAAGCAGAGCTTGTGTTATGGGTACTAGACAACTGATAAACATACTTATATATTTCTAAATACATACATATTATAGATAAATTACACCATCAAGCATCTGCCTAACCTTTTCCCAACTATGTTGGGGTCAGCTTCCAGTAACCTAACCGGATACAGCTGAATACCAGTATTTTACATGGAGCGACTGCCTATCTGACCTGCACAACCCAGTTATTAGGTAACACGATACCCCTTGGTGAGACTGGTTGTCAGGCTTTCGGGCTTCTAACTACCCGTAACGACTGTCAAAGTTCCACGAATGACAGCCGGGACCAATTCCGAGGCACGGAGGGGCCTCGGTATGTAAAGACGTCATCTGCAAATAGTAGGCACTTGTTTTGTTATATTTGGTAAGTCGTCGATGTATAAAAGGAAGAGACGTGGCCCAAAGATACTTCCTTGAGAAACTCCGGACTAGTCCAAACTCGGTGCCAGTTCAGTACACCAAAAATGTATTTTTACAAATTTTCACTTGACAAGCAACGATTGGCAAAAACATGATTTGTCATTTCATCATTATACAACATCAAGTTTGCCAAATAATTCACTTTACAAAATAATCACCCTATAAACTTTTGTTAAATAACGTGTTATTTGGCAAACGATTCATTTTTTATTCATTTTAACTGACAAAAAACGTTTGGGACAAAAACATTTTACATATTGACTTATTATTACGCAATTTCCTAAAAATTAAGCTCATTCTTTCATCGACTTGCGCTAATAGAAAAAGAGATTATTTTTAGTGGGCTACCCGGAACCGAACTAGTTAGATTAGGTACCCACATTATTTAAAAAAAATGTTAGGTTAGGTTAAAACTGTGACCCCTACGAACGAGTCGAGCGAGCGAAGCGAGCGGTGCCGCGGCTGCGGCCGTAGAGTGCCAGAAACGACTAGATTATATAGAAAAAAATACTTGTCTGTAAATTATTTGACCCAAATGGAAAATACCGTCATAATCACTTTGTGACTGGTTTAGAAAATCTTTACGTAGTATAAAACAAAGTCGCTCCCGCTATCTCTTAAACTAGGCAGCGGATTTTAATGCAGTCGCTAATGTATTATAAAATTATATTTTGTATAAACGTGATTTTTCCAAAAGAATCTAAATATTAAATGAAAAATGTATAAATGATTAAATATCCCTCGAAACATTTCGAAAGAGAAGCATTTACCAAATAAATGTTTGTAAAGCGAGTGTTTATAAAATAAAACATTTGCGGAATGAGTTGTTTGTGAAATAAATAGTATACCTACGAAACGTCGCGTTGGTTGTAAACTAAAAATTTGTCAATGGAGTTTTGGTGAAACATCAGTGAATGAATAAATGAGTTTGGACGGTTGTCCAAACTCATTTAATTAGACTTATTAATTAAATGACAAATATACTAGACTATAAAGAAAAAATAAATAAAAGTAAAAAAAAACCTTATTATATAGTATATTAAACAATACACGTTATTTAGTTGTGTAGGTATAGGTACTTTCAACTCATTTAAACAAAGCGCTCCGGACTAAAATGCAGTTTTCAGCAATAGAGTGATTCAAGAGGAAGGTTTATCTTTACACAGTATAAAGGTATGATTCCGATCTCGGCAGTACGCGGCAGTGCTGCCGCGGCAGTGCGGTCGCAGCACTACTGGTCCTCATACATTTTCTATGGGTTTATACGAGATTACATTCCGAGCACGGCAGCAATGTGACGCAGCAATGTCGCGCAGCATTGCTGTCGTGCTCGGAATGTAATCACACTAATATTATAAAGGCGAAACTTTGTGAGTGTGTGTGTGTGTTTATATGTCTGTTACTTCTTCACGCCTAAACCACTGAACCGATTTAGATGAAATTTGGTATAGAGATAGTTTGAGTCCCGGAAAAGGACATAGGATAGTTTTTATTCCGATATTCCCACGGGATCGACATTTACGCGGGTGAAACCGCGGGGCGCAGCTAGTCTCATATAAACCTATAGAAAATGTATGAGGACAAAGTAGTGCTGCGACCGCACTGCCGCGGCAGCACTGCTGCGTGTCGCTTCCGCTCCCTGTAAGCTTAGATCTTATAAACTACGTAAGCAATAGATAGAGTGATTCAAGAGGAAGGTTTATATTTGTATAATACATTCATATTATAGTAGAGAAAAGCCGATAAATGCAAAGATTCGTAATACGATGTCGTAGCAAACATATTTTTGTGCGCTTACAGTGCAAACGCTGGCTAAAACCTTACGAGATAGATCAAATTAATGTACTACGGAATTATATATTATCTTAAAAAGATCGATAAAAAGTCAGCGATGGTATATGTTTATCTCCTAAGGATAACCCACAGTAACCATTTTTATCTTTTACATTATTACAAAAACATTATGAGTTATTTACCAAGCTCTTTTAAACTATACAGTATTATTCCTTATCCAATTAAAAACATTAGATACGTTTTACATTTCATGTGGATCAAATTTGCCCTCTACAGAATATCTTTAAAATGAATCTCTTAGAAGATATCAGAGATTTAAAAAGCGGGGGGTCTTGGAGATATCGAAGGAACTCTTCAAAAATTATAGGCACACCTATAGCGATTTGAGTATTTTTTATAGTAACTCGTGCATTAAATTGGCTCTCGGATGTCCCCATTTGGTGAAGTGGAATTGATGATGAAGTCACAGATGACCACCGGAACTGCTCAATTACTTTAATATGGTTGCTAAGCAATTTATGCTCGTCACAATGCGAATGGTGAAATGGAGCTGATGGTGGACCAGGAGAACTCTTCAACAATTAACGTCCCTACATCGGGAAAAGCAATATTTTGTAAAAGGCGATGAGCAAGTTGACACTAGGCTATTGTAACTTCGATGAATTACAAGCAGACCCACTAAAAAGTGAGAAATATAAACTTTTTGACAAAAAAAAAAACAAAACAACTTCCAAAAAAAAACACTACAAAGTGAAAAATAACTTTAAATTCGGAAGTCGGTGGCAAGAAACTAAAATACAGATCCACAGACACAGACTTCCGAAATTAAAGTTATTTTTCACTTTGTAGTTTTGTTTTTGGAAGTTGTTTTTTTTTGTTAAAAAGTTTTTTTTTATGATAAGTACTTATCTCATACAGCTTTGTTTAAATTTTAGTTTATATGATCCCACAAAAACATTTCATGTTAAATGTTGCCAAGACGAGACCATGTAGCTCGCACTGTCAAAAAGTAATCAGATCTCATGTAGAGTCAAGCTTCTAAGGGTCAGTTCACACCGCGACGCGACGCGGCGCACAAATTTCAAGATAGCAATACAATTATAGACCTTACCTTCTACACAAAAAGGTACACAATTCTGTGTGCCTACTACGTCGCACTACGCCGCGCGGCGCAGCGCGGCGCCGCGCGGCCCTCCTCACTAATGTGTATCTTTTTGTGTAGTAGATAAGGTCTATAATTGTATTGCTATCTTGAAAACTGCGCGCCGCGTCGCGTCGCGGTGTGAACAGACCCTAACTCTACAAGGCCTAACTTCGCAAACTCTACACCTTAGTCAAAATATATGGCTTGGCCGTTTCGTTACTACAACAAGAACCATTTATGAGAGTTTTTCACCTTACGCTCCTGTGAATGTAGCGAAATACTAAAAATTGCTTCATTTCATGTACATATTATTATGTACATGAAATGAAGCAATTTTTAGTAACAATCAGTTTATTGAAAACAACTTTAGGTATATAAACTGGCAAAATAAAAAAACACGGGCTGCCACAACTTATGAAGGGAATAGGGAACATTTTAGATTTGGTAGAGTTATAGTGACATGAAAACGTTCCCGGTACTGTCCGCCCCTACTTCTTTTAGATTTTAAACATTGACACGACAATATTTTGTGTAAAAAAAAAAAAAAATTAAATGAAAGCCTTGTAATTTCAGAAGGTAGATAAGTTAAATAAGTACAATTAAGTGTGACTGCTGTTATTTAAATTGATTATATTTAACTCTACATCAATCTTGACTGTATTAATGTTTGTTGTACTTTTATTACAAAGTGTGCCCCTAAAATAGCCTTTTTTAACTTCTGTCTAAAGCTATAGTAAATGGAGTATAGTTAGCTCGGAGATTTAGACGAAAACAAACATTAATATTAATAAATGTTCTTGTATATCGATTTTATTCAATTTTGAGCGGCCATTGTTGTTTACATCTTTGGCCGGCCGGACCTTAGGCATGTGGTCAGAATATATAAAGTAACAAACACTTTATTTTTTAAGTAGCACTTACTCCTATAGAATATATGCTTTATAATATAATACACCAATGACCAATTAACACTCATGATGGGTCAGTAATATACATTTTGAAAATATTTTTTTAGGTAATCACCTAATTAGATTTTACGGAGCTGGCAGCACTCGGGCGGCGTAAAAAAAGGCGGTACTCTAGGACAAGCGTTGCCCGATGTCTTGCGTTGCGCGGCGGACGTCCCGATATTTACTCATGATCTCGAAATCGACGCCAAATGTCCCGGATTTTGGGTGATATAAACTTTATTCACCAAAAAATGTAAGTACATAGAGTCAAAGCTGAAGTATACCTACCGCGAAAAGTGAAATAAAAATATCACCATGTCTGGTTTTATTTGGCAGTTGCCGTGCACTTCTAGGGTTCCGTACTAAAATAGTCAAAAACTAAAACGTATCATGCGACATTATCTGTCAGTCAGTCCGTCACAGCTACTTATTTATGCAACTGTTACCTATTTACTTCAAAGAGCAATGGCCATTTTGGATTATAATTTATTACTGTGGGGAGACTATTATCAAAAATAGTTGATAAAATAAGATAATCATCTTCAAAACTACAACTCTTGATTATCAGAACGCACGATAATCTCTCTTATTTCTAAACACATTTGTAATTTTCACAGTTCTTTGGCAATTTTATTTTTAAATCGCAATTGATTCGCTACCAATGTCAAGCCTTTTAGGTTATGGAGGTCAGATAGGCAGTCGCTCCATGTAAAATACTGGTATTCAGCTGCACCCGGTTAGACTAGAAGCCGACCCCAAAATAGTTGGGAATAGGCTAGGCAGATGATGATGATGTCAACCCTAGAAACTCATAATATTTTTTTAAAACGATAAGACATTTGCAGAATTTTAACTGTTACTGCTACACTGCACATTTTAGTTTACTGATTGTTTCCTAGAGGCAGCTCTATCGCTAGTTTTCTATAGGGTGGCTATCACTGATATGGATTTGCGATAACAGAGCAATGGAGTTAAAAATTGAAAGATGGTCATAGGTGGCAGCACAGTTCAACGTCTACAAACCGCCATTGTTTTGTTTTTGTTTACTTTTAGGTCGATTACCTACAAATTAAACTAAAACGACTCGGTATGTAGCGCTATCAAACGACCAGCTAAGGAAAAGAGAAGCGTTTACTACTGGTAAAAAGCAGCTTTACTGGAAAAGACAATAAATTATGAACGTTTTATAATTACAGGTTATCTTTTGTTTGTTAAAACTTGAAGTTAATTTTTTGTTGAAGACTGGAGGCGTACGACATGAAAAACCAACTCGAGCACTAAGTTATAAATAAATAATAAAATAAATAAACAAGCAAATGAACCGACATTTATGTATCATCAAGCCACGTTTTATAAGATTGTGTGTGTTATGTAGATATTACACGAAACTAAACTAGTTATTTTTTAATCTGCAAAAACTCTTTACTAAAAAAACTTAGTTATGAAACAATGAAAAGGAGACAAGAATGTGGGCCCATTCATGCTTTCCTCCTTTTCATTCCCTTTTCAAATTAAATTGTAAATGTAGTGAAATGTAGAGCATACTAATATTAACATAATAATTATAATCTTTTTTTGAAATAGTTACAGTATTGAGTTTGAAATGAAAATATAAGATGTTAAATTATGAAATTCATTTTTTCGAATCGCCATCTTTTTCGAACGTACAAAAACGAATGTCCCGATATTTTTAGTTTCTTCCCGAAATTTGGTTTACCGGATCTGGCAACACTACCAAGGAGCGCGCCCCGACTGCTCGCGACCCCGCGCCCGCCCGCAGGCCGCACGCCGCAGTCTGCGAGGCAACACTGGCGGTGGGGAACGCGTATTTTGCTTTATAAGTTGCAGTGAAATAAAATTTTAAAATCCATAGCGTGGCTCTTTGTGTAAATTAAAGTGCGTGCGATAACTGACCAGACTTGTTTAAACGCATTTTGCTTTCAACATGGCCACTGAAGTAATAAATAACGTGCCCGAGAACACTGAGAAAGAAAAGGAAGCAAAGGAGGACGCGCCGGTAGACAATGGCCAAACTAAAGAAGATCCTCCGGCTGAAAAAGTTGAAGAAAAGGCAGAGGAGAAGAAAGTAGAAGCTGCCCCGCCCAAGATCACGGTGCACAAAGCCAACTTTGAAAAAGATGTCGTTTACTTGTATCAGTTCTCCCGAACTCCTTTGTTGCCCTCGACTTCGCCGTACTGCTTGAAAGTTGAAACATGGCTTCGTTTGGCCGGCATCAAGTACGAGGTAAGTGTAGAGTAGAACTTTTTAACTTATATATTTTTTTTTAATTTCTGCTTGCGTATTCTTTTTTTAACAGTAGGTAATAGTTAGACATATTCGCTACGCTGTTTTTTTGTAAATCAAAAATATCTTATTGTGTTCGATCTTAATTTTTTTTAGGTACCTGCTTACAAAGGGTACCAAAACGTACCTAATTATTAGCGGAAAATACAGCGAATTTGGCCCTGCGAATTTGCAATGGACTGCCTATTTTTAGGAATTCTTAATTCACAAAGTTTATGAGGCAAATAGTGAGATATCTTATTATTGTATTACCATGATATTTATTGATTCCTATCCCGAAAATAGATCGTAGAAATCGGAGGTTTATAGCTCTAGCGGGTAGGTACCGAGTTCGAGTAGCTCAGAGGCTTGCGCACCGACGACGACTCCCGGCCGCCCGCCGCGACGAGTATGTAGAGTGCGTGCAAGATTAAGTCTGCGCGCGCGCGACGTTTGACTTGAAGATTATATCCCTGGCTGCCAGCACTTTTTAGGGTTCCGTACCCAAAGGGTAAAAACGGGACCCTATTACTAAGACTCCTCTGTCCGTCTGTGTCTGTCACCAGGCTGTATCTCATGAACCGTGATAGCTAGACAGTGGAAATTTTCACAGATAATGTATTTCTGTTGCCGCTATAACAAAAAATACTAAAAACAGAATAAAATAAATATTTGAGGTGGCTCCCATATTATAACAAACGTGATTTTTATGCCGTTATTTGCTCGATATTAATAACTGTTACAGGTAGACGCTTGAAATATTCACAGAATATTTAGTTGTATATTAACTTTAAAAATAAATAATTATATTAAAATAAAATAAATTAAGGAGGGCTCCCATACAAGTCATACAACAAACGTGATTTTTTAAATATAATATGTAGTGTTTTTTTATTTTTATATATTTGTATTGTAAGTATGTTAGTCATTTATTTTAGTATCTAGTGTATATAGTAACCCCCTTATTCATAAAACTTATCAAACCTATTTTAGTTAAAATGGGGTGTGTCTCTTTCTTACACACAGAAATGACAACGTGACAGATAAAGACAAACGTTCTATAAACCTATTTTAGCTAAAATAGAGATAAAATAGGATTATGAATAACACCCTTAGTTTGTGAGCAAATATGTAGTGTTAAATATTGTACGGTGGTACGGAACTCTTCGTGTGCGAGTCCGAAACGCACTTGGCCGGTTTTAATCACTTACGGCGTAATGATGGCAATTATTTACTTTAGAAAACACGGAACACAGCACACTCTTGACACCTGAAATAAACGTCCAGAATTCCAGATAGCGGCAAACGATTATTTGAGGCGTCTAGTTGCAAACCTCGCTATTTAAAACGGTTTTCGGTTGAAAATGAGTTATCAATGCAGTATGAAAAAAAAATCACAGTTACAAAGCTCATTTTTGAGCTAAACCCACTATAACCTTACGAAAACGACAATTTAAATGCAATGTTCGCAGCAAAACCCGATATATCGTGTGTGAACTGCAAAAGCTAATATAATGAAATCGTCCAATCACAGCACAGCAATTGTGTTATACGAAATGTCAAAATCCGATAAAAACTCCCAATACCCGCCAAAATTTAGTGTCCCTTGCAACAGATTTTATTCTGCTTTTATACCGCTTTATAGATGTCACTGTGCCTATTATTAATTAAATTACATAATCACTTGATTATTCACAATAATACATCTGTTTGTAAACCGTTGTGTAAAGCATACATTCTTAAAACGTTTTTTTGGTTTGTGAACATTCTGTGAAAACCGTTTTCGCGGGGGGTTTGCAACTAGACGGCCGCGCGCAGACTTATTTTGCGCGCACTCTACGGCCACACCAACGGGAAACGCCGATAATTATCGCGATAAGTTGTGGCTGCATCTACGATTAACGCCCGTCATCGCAATAATTATCGACGTTTCCCGTTGGCGTGGCCCGGGCACACGTTAAGTCAGGCATCAGTCTGACCAGACTGACAATTTTTTTTTAATAACCATCATTCTGGACCATCAATCCATCAGTCTACGCGTATACAATCAGTTTCCCGTCATTCTGACATCAATCATGGACTGAACTGATGCCAGAATGAGCGTGTAACCTCCGTCTAAAGCTGCGCTTGCAGCGACCACTTATCGCGAAAACAATGAATAAGTCCGAGGGTCGTTTTATTGGCGCATCTAACAACTTTATTGAAGTAGTTAGGTACTGGGACCTAACAAGTAGTTGATGGCGCGACGGATACTGCGTCTTGACTATTGAGCCATGTCGTCGATCGTTAAGATGAATGTCAAACTCAAACTCAAACTCAAAGCATTTATTTCAATTAAACCAAACAGGCACTTTTGAATTGTCAAGGGGTCGGTCAGTCAGAAAGATGAAGCTAGTTGCCCATTCCAAAGCATAAGTACCTATGGAGAAGAACGGGCAAGAAACTCCATGGACACTCTTTTAAATCAAAATAATATGGTTACAAAGTCTTGGTTACATGTGACATGGTAGACCGCAATTTGCAGATCAGTGTCAGGTTGTATCTTGATCCAAATATGATTCGCGACTATAATAGACATGTATTTACAGAATCATAGTCATTAAAATCATTAATATGTCTCTTTAAGTTAGATTTCTACCATAAACACTTTTCCATATGAGATTTGTTCTTAACGGTAGAAATCTAACTTAGAAAGATGTATTGATGATTCTAATTATTATAATTCTGTAAATACGTACCGGTTATAGTCGCGAATCATATTTTGATCAAGATACAACCTGACACTGACCTGAAAATTGCAAAAAACGTAAGAAAAATTGAATTTCGCGGGCTACAACTACCCATTCACCTTAAGGATAGTTGCACTATGCAGGTACCCATCCTTGTTTTTTATAATAGTACGTCGGTAGGTCTACCTGCGTATCGACTATTATAAAAAAATCGTAGTTGAACAGTAACATTGTTTAAAAATAACTTATCAGTAAGGTTTAAAGAAATATCTTGTCCAAATATTAAAAAGTTTCTACCTAACTAGGTAGGTAGCTTGAGTTACATGAGTCACAACAGTTACCTGAGTCTTATAAAGTACCTAGGGTAGGTACCTATTTCTATTTTCAAGAAGACAAAGAAGAAGAAGAGAACATGGAATCTAATTTACAGGTACATAATTGAGAAAAAAAAACTTGTTAAAACTTCATTCACAGAATAGAGATATTAGTTAGTACATTACGTAGGAGGACCTACCTACCAAGCTTTCTTTTCGTAATTTTCGGTGCAAGTGCAGTTACCTGCTAAAAATCAATCTACCGGGCCTATTCCCACCCATGTTTGGATCGGATTCTAGTCTAACAGGATGCACTAAATTCAGTATTTTATTTGGCGCGACTGCCTGTCTGAACTCCAAAACCCCGCTACTGGGTAAGTGGGCTTCTGACCACCCGGAACGACTGTCAAAGGTCTACGAATGACAGCCGGGGCCAACGGCTTAATGTGCTTTCCGAGACAGAGGGAATAATTAATGGTCACCCATCCACGAACCGACTGCGCCCTCCGGCAACCTTCGATCTACCAGTGCGGCTGTAATTATGTAGCCACGAGGCCCCCCAGGTGCAGTTACCTATTAAATATTCCTTAATAATAGTATATAGCTGCCTCCCTAAACATGGTTTCGTATTACCTTCGTCATTGCCAATTTATTACCCGACTGCGCGACAAAAGACAGGTTTATGTTGTCCAGCGTATGTATATAAACCCTAAAATAAGCAGTCTGAATTCTGATGCACTTTAGTGCTAGCTACATTGATGTTTTAAATGATTATAATTTAGTAATTATGTATTTTATCATTGCCGCGTAATGAATTTTGATCAACATACAACGTAAAACAGCGCTGCAACTTGCAAATAACGTAAGAAATTTCGCGGGCTACATTTACAGCAACTTGTAACAAAAAAAGAAAATGCATTTAACATTCACTTGTTAATCAAATTAAAATACATAGTTAATCCTGCCATTAAGATCGCAATCAGGGTCTTTTCATTTCAAAGAATCATTCACGTTGGCCCACGGTCCGAAACGTGGAGTCGGTAAATAGGTACCTATTTTTAGTTTCACGCACCACCATCAAAATAGCCACAAAAAACAAATCGAGGGGCTAGTTGAAATCAAGTGTCGCACTAATGGTATAGGTACGACCTTTGCAAAAGCATAAAATGCTTAAAGAAGTACAGTAAAGTGACGACTGTATCTCTGAATAACAACAAGAAAATGGAACCAGATAGTGTGAAGTCGTCAACACTAGAGTAAATCATCCGCATACACATTACGGTATCGTGTTAGTCTCAAAAATTCCTACTTATCGGTCCGGTACTTTCGAACACGAACATCGCTAACCCACACAATATCAACGTTTGGATCGCATAATAAGGACGGAAAACAGCACTGAGCTCGATTTTCCTCTCTAGGCCCTTATTGGTAATTAGGTACTGTCCAGTGTTGGCAGTGTTCAAAATTAGTCCGCATGTCTGGAATTAAAACTACTGGAAAGTAAAAAACAACTTGAAAACAATAATAATTACTTAGTTCAGATTGGAAAGCAAACTCCTTTATCAACATCAAACATAGTGTAAAGCTACCATTTACTGGGTACGTCTTTCATTGACTTGAATGTGCCCTGGCGGCTGAGAGTATGTCATGCTCACTCAAATGTCTCGCGTTGGATCATTTAGCTCCCTTCAAAATGGTTGAGCTGAATGGCACCGTCAGTAGGGACTGGTCATCTTTTTGCTGCCATGGCATATTTAAATTTAATATTTGAAATTTTTTTTTTCGTCTTCATTACGGACGCATTTAACGTTCTGCATCGTTCTCACATACATAATTTTTAACATGAATGATGTAACTAAGACTTTGTAACCATTAACCATATTATTTTGATTTAAAAGAGTGTATGGAGTGTCGTTCTTCTCCATAGGTACCTACACTTTGGAATGGGCAACTAGCTTCATCTTTCTGACTGGCCGTCCCCTTGACAATTCAAAAGTGCCTGTAATTGGTTTAATTGAAATAAATGCTTTGAGTTTGAGTTGAGTGAAATTTTTACAATTTTATTTTTATAAAAATAAAATAAATACTAACTGTGCCCGCGACTTCTCTTGCGTGCATGTCGAAACAAAAATGGATTTCAGGGGTTTTCATTTTTTTTTGCGCCCATGTTACTTCTTCTATCTACCAGTGAAGTCCCGTCAAAATCAGCCCTGCCGTTTTGGAGATTAGACGGAACAAACAGACGGACGGACAAAAAATATAAAAATTGTTTTTTTGGCTAAGTATATATGTAATTAGGTATGTCGCAGATGGATCGTGGAATCCGCTGTTTTACAAAACCGCTAGTCGTTTTACAAAACAGCTCCGTTATGTAAACCAACTGAACGACGTTTAGCGGTTTTACATAATTGCTGAATGTTAACACGCAGGATTGCTTACGTTTTGAATTTATCAATGCAGCGAATCGGCGATCAGAGATTTTGTAAAACAGCGTGAAATGAAACGTCAGATTGTAGATTTTAGTTCTAAATTTTATCGCTCGTTGCTCTGTGCGTCATATAAACAACAATAATAGCGTCCGAAAGTCGTTCGTCAAAATTAATAAATAAAACGAGTAATATGCACTCATGTTACTCGTTTTATTTATTAATTTGACGAACCCTGACGACCAAAATTATCCTAACTCAAGTGAACACAGTGATTTTAAGGAATGAAGGAACTTATTTTAGGTTTTGTAACTAAATAACAAAAAAAGAAAAAACTGAAAAGCAAAAAATAATAAACCTTTATTATTTAACCTTAAGGTGAATGTGACATGGTAGACCGCGAAATTTAAATTTTCTTAAGTTTTTTGCAATTTGCAGATCAGTGTCAGGTTGTATCTTGATCCAAATATGATTCGCGACTATAATAGATATGTATTTACAGAATCATAGTCATTAGAATCCATACTAATATTATAAATTCGAAAGTAAATCTCTCTGTCTGTCTGTCTGTTACCTCTTCACGCTTAAACCGCTAAACCGATTTAAATGAAATTTGGTATAGAGATATTTTGAGTCCCGGGAACTTTTCATCCCGATATTTCCACGGAATCGAGACTTATGCGGGTGAAACCGCGGGGCGCAGCTAGTCATTAATATATCTCTTTAAGTTAGATTTCTACCATAAACACTTTTCCATACGAGATTTGTTCTTAACGGTAGATATCTAACTTAGAAAGATGTATTAATGATTCTAATTATTATAATTCTGTAAATACGTACCGGTTAGTCGCGAATCATATTTTGATCAAGACACAACCTAACACTGACCTGAAAATTGCAAAAAACGTAAGAAAAATTGAATTTCGCGGGCTACAACTACCCATTCACCTTAATAAATAAGTTCTTAAATAATGTATACCTAAGTAATTTTGAGTAAGCATCAAACAATCAATGAACAAAGATCACTAAATTACCTTACATTAAAGAAATAACCAAATCTAATTTGATTTGGTTACAATGCAACGTGAAATCTCCAGCGATAAACATTAACATTCCAAAAAATGCGCTCTACGCACAACCACTCGCAACGTCGTGTGTGCTGTGTGCCCGTTCGGGTTGCTGTCTCGCTTACATTAACTTCATGAACGCTCGGCAATTTCCGGTGAAGGGTGGTGTCGCGCTGCACCGGCCGCCGCGCATCACGCTTTACGTAATTAATTAATATTTTTTTTTACTCAAAATTACTTAGGTATACTTACATTAGCTTAAGAACTTAGTTATTGAGGTTAAATAAAAAGGTTTATTATTTTTTGCTTTTCATTTTTTTCGCAGGTTTAATTTTTTTGTTAAAAACTTTTTATTTTTTGTGGCTATAACTTACTAATAATTACTACATGCTTAATTTAATGTAATACATATGTACAACTCAGCATTAAAATCTGTGAGTGAACAATAAATGACCCCTATTTTCCCACCCTTAGTGTAGGTTTTTTTTAAATTTATATGGGATCAACTTCGAGGTATACCCTATCCAATAAAAAAGAATTATAAAAATCGGACTACTCTGTAAAAAGTTATGCGTGGTCATACATAAAAAAAATATACGCGTCGACTTGAGAACCTCCTCCGTTCTTTCGTCGGTTAAAAATACTGATTTATTTAGAGGTACCTATAGAATAGTTAAAATTGTCATAACTGTATTGTCAGTCAATAATTCTTATTCTAAAAAAAAAGTGAAATCAAAAGTATATATAACTGAAATTAATATTTAATTAGGGTACGAAAAATACTATTTTCTTTTGCCATACGTAAGTAGTACTTAACACCTACCTTTATTAATAGTTCTATATGTTTGTACTGTTACAAAACAATTTACTCATTTTTATAACTTTTCATTTTTCATTATGGTCCTACACCAAATGCTTATTGCGACTGCATAATAAACCATTCTGCATTACGTCTAAACGTGGGTAGCAGTTTTGAAAAACGTAGCACAATGACAATCCAACAAGACTGAACGTTTTTCATTTGTTTAACTTGTTTTACATAACGGAGATGTTTTGTAAAACAACTAGCGGTTTTGTAAAACAGCAGATTCTACAATTCATCTGCGACACTTTCATACGCATTTAGTAAAACGCGAGCATTACAAACAGACACTTCAATCTTATTTATTTGTATGTATAGATTGTGAGTATGAGGTTGTAAAATACCTAACATCGTTTTAATACAATGTGATTAAAATCATTAGCACAGGCGTTCGCTAAACATTGATGTTGCAACTATTACCGTATCTGTGGTGCATGATGATAATAACCTTCGACCAAAGTAGGACCCGAGTAGGTAGGTATAGGTACTTATCGCTATTTTCTAAAAATCCGCAGTCTGAGGTTTTTCTAAAGAAAAGATATTCAGAGAAAATTCATGTTTCCATAGCTAAAACATTGAAAATGCAGTTATTTTACTTTTGATAAGAACAGTAGGTATATGTACTTTTACCGAACAAACACGGGCCATCGAGATCAAATTTTTTTTTTTCTGTTTCGTTTTTGGTCCATTTTCTGTCGGTCTCTATAGATAAGTTCTAGCTTCTGCCCGCGACTTCGTCCGCGCGAAATTTATTGTTCCCCCGACCCACCCCGCCGCATCGCATCACCTGCCCGCGCTATCACTTTTTCGCTCGGCTCCTAAGAGACATAGCGTGATGTTAAATAGCCTATAGCATTCCTCAAGAATTGGGCTACCAAATGTAAAAAGATTTTTTCAAAACCGACTGGTAGTTCCAGAGATTACCCCCTGCAACCTCAAAAACTTTACCTCTATAATAATAGTATAGAAGTAGGCTAGGTTCTACTAGGCGATCATAGCCTACGGTCATGATGGTAATAATTATGAAAAAGTATGAATGCACGAATAAAATATTTCTGTACTTTAAAAAAAACTAAAAAACACGCTTATCCAGTCTATTAGACTCGTCAAAACAAATCATATGAGCCCAAATTTGAGGGGTTTACTAGTTGCCATTGAAGAATTTCACTATCCATCTCCTGGCTCCATCATCAGATCAGATACCAAATTATAGTTTCGTCATCCAAACTACAACGAAGTTTGACTTCTAAGATTTTCTTACATTAGTTACAAATGAAGCTTGTAAAAGCGTGTTAACAAATAAATGCAAAGGGTAAGTAGTTAAGTACTTACCTAGTTACATACTACTTACTTACAAAGAGATGATAAGACGGGTAACTACTATTTGCTTAAAGAGAGGAAAATAAACAAAGTTTATTGCAGTTAACATACCTATCCAGCAATGCCTCACTAAGAGGAAAGATGTCATCATTAATTAGTAACAAATATCACAAAACACAATCCATAATTAATAGGTAAACATTTTATTACATTAATACTTACCTACAGAATGCTGCGGCTTTGTAAAGTATTGCAGCCATCCGACATTATAAATTGGATGTAATAATAATAGTTGAAACTATACGTTATAAGCGTCCATGTGTTGTGTAGTCTCTTCAGCTAGCGTGAGGGAGGGTGTAGGACGTGCGGTATCCGCCCGCGGCCATTGCCCTTTAGTATTAACCTTGTTCATACATACTACATTAACATACCATCAACGGCGGGACAATAAAACTAAAAGTACCCGTCAATCATGTCACAATACACGTTCAGTTGATTCCTACATCAGCAATTATTCAACTAAAAATAACTGTATATTTTGAAACGTTTAGATTTTTTAAAATTGAGCATTGGTACTTTGGTCTTTAGCACTTTATTTTGTTGTAAATGCATTTTGTGTTACCATCCATACCTAGGTAATAGAAATTATCAAGACGAAAACGAAAAATATTTATGTAATTGTAATCCATGGTAATGTTCGTATTTTCGACCTACTGTTTTATATTATTTGTTTCTATTTAAGGCGAAAACACCTCAGTAACCTTATCGCTTCCCCCCAATCAAACGATGATCCTATCAAAAAGTTGATAGGATTTATTCTCACTATCACATTATTGCCTAGCTGTTACGTTGTCGACGACTGCTTGAGAAATTGTAATTTACTGCTTTAATAAACCTGGAAGCTTTCTTAGAAAAGCTAGGTCCATTGCTATACGCGTGTTAATGCATGCGACATACTTTCAACCGTTAGCTTTACTTCAACGTGAAGAAAGTTCTTCAAGCGAGAGCGAAGTAGAAACCCGGGTATCTTTTAGATCGAGGGGAAACTAGTATAGTTATTCTACTTCCTGGAAGGATTAGGATTTCGAAGTACATTAAATTAATATTACCGTTACGAAATCTTTTTAGAATCGTGCGTTTTGGTTTGTTTATGGCTATCCAAATCCATAGGCGATACGGGTAAACTGTCTTAGGAACCATTAACTCTTTTTTCATGAAAACAATTTTGGCATACTTAATTGTTGGTAGAGTTGTTTGAATTTCATAGTATTTCTAGAAAACAATATGAAAAATTTTATCTTCTTTTTAATAAATTCTGGGGTCCAACCACGATCCTACGATTTTTTTTATCTCTCACTTGTATGGGTTATATGGGGAGTAGTGACATTCCAATTTTTTTTTTTTCGTAAATTGACAATACCATTGTTTAGCAGTGCACCGAATACCTACACCTTTCCAATTTTCATCGATATAGTGCCAATTAGTCTCCGAGTAAAATGGCTGTGTCGTACGAAATCTTTTTCGACATGTCCGTATCTGTGATACGGACATGTCGAAATAGATTTCGTTTCTGCCATTTGACTACGGAGTCTTAAAACACTGTTTCCCTACATAAATCTGTATCGGGCTAGTTGAAGAAAAACCCAGTATTTCGTGACTTGTAAGGCTGGTCTAATATCAATAACTAGCTTCTGCCCGTGACTTCGTCTGCGTGAAATTTCTTATTCCCCCGACCCACCCCGTCGCATCGCATCGCCTGCCAGCATTTCGTTTTCGCTTAGCGTTCTTTCTGACTTTTTTTATTTTGCTCGGTTTTTAAGGGCCTTAGCGTGATGATAGCATATTTATAGCCTTCCCCAAGAATTGGGCTATCAAATGATTTTTTCAAATCCGACTAGTAGTTCCAGAGATCAGCGCGTTCAAACAAACAAACTTTGTTATTAGTATACAGTATTATAAGAGTACCAATCTCATTGCTATGTACAAAAGCCTAGATGTACTAGAACTATGACTTCATTGTGCTTAGGCATAAAACATAGAGCCAGTTTATAAACAGCAGATATACCTAATTATAACATCGCAGTGAGTCGGTTGTTCGTATTATGTGTGTAATCGATTTCGCTTGCTTTGTGAGGCATCGGCAACAATGCGTTTATTATTCCAACTGAGAGTCGTGTTTCGTGTGACGTATTTGGTGGTGGAATGCGGGTCGGCGGCGCACCAGCCCTCCTGTCTACATTTGCACGACGGAAGTGCGCATTGACTTGCTTAATGCTACTTTGCAAAGCCATTAATTCGTATTCGACTCGGATAGGCTCTATATTAATAACTAGCACCTGCACCGTTATAGTATGACCTTCATTAAGCATTGCAACGAGGCCCCGTAAGGAACGATACCGTACCATATCTTCACAGTGACCTAATTATGAAAGTAGACATGTTACACATAACAATTAGTTTTACTATTCTTTCATAATTAATTCTTTTAAAACTAGACGACCTACTTTAAGAACCTTTTTAACCGACTTTAAACAAAAAGGGGGAGGTTCTCAAGTCACAAATTATTGTATTTCTATCGATTTCTTATTTAGGCATATTAGGAGGTTTTCAGTTCGGTTATTGTATTTTGTTGAAGTATTTATTTTGTATGTTGCGCATTATTTTCGCGAATGATTACAAGATATTATAGTAGTAAGTAGAGCTCCGAGTTGGTCCCAAATTGGTGAAGATTTCATGAAAAATGTATTGCAGATCGCGTGTGTTTGCGTGGAACCCCTCAATTCATTAGAACAAACGTAGTCTATTTTATTTATTAAACAAAAAAGTAAAAAAATATGTCTTAACCAATTTCAAAAACAATAAACTTGTTATATATAATGCATTGTGTGCTGAAGCAGTGTAGCAGTTTGGTACCTACGAAATGTACCAATTTTACTTGAAATGTAACCAAAATGAAGTCTCTTGTTTATTTGTCATCTTATTGTGACGAACTAATATTGTTTCATTCGATTGGAGTAACTCAAATCGATAATACATGTATGTTGCAATGTGATCGAGAAACCGCAGCTGCGAGTTAGCCACTGAGCTATGAAATCGTGCGGCTACGGTATGTCGGCTGCACTTTCTCAAGTTCCGGGCAGGGGCACACTACTGGAGACTTATTATTATAAGAAGTCACTAGCTTCACATACTAACGTCACGCGTTTAATTACCTAATTCTGAGAAATAAAAAATAAATCAACTTTTAACTTTACTTAGACCTTACAGGGGTCATGCTCCTGCATCACATCCAGACCTTTCAGTTTTTCAGTAAACTCGGACCTGCAAAGTATTGTCGGATGTACCGACCTATAATATAATGTCGTACAGACTCGTAAGACTCGCAAGTTAGAGTCATGTTTGATAAACAGTGTGTCGGAGTTCAGTTTTTACTCGACTGCGTCAAAAGGAGGGTTATTCAATCTGGGAGGAAAACGCAAACTGACCTATTTCCCCATACAGTAAAATTTTTATTATTAATTTGTTGAAAATTTCATCGACTGCCTTGGACACCATGGCCTATCATGCAGCAAGAGCGCTGGTCGGATGGCACGGCACGCCAGCTTTAACGACATCATCCGTCGGGTTCTTGTCACCGCCGGGGTGCCAGTTGTTATAGAACCCAAAGGATTGGCACGCGACGATGGGAAGAGGCCAGATGGAATGACCATAATGCCTTGGAAGTTGGGTAGGCCTTTGGTATGGGATGCAACCTGTGCCGACACCCTCGCGCCATCCCATCTTCTTAGCACGGCAGGATGTGCTGGGGCGGCTGCTGCAGGAGCAGAAAACCTCAAACGGCGGAAATGTAACAACCTTATTGGGGGCTATAGGTATGTTTGAGCCGTTTGGGGTTGATGTACTAGGGCCTTGGGGTCCGAGTGCTCATCGTATATTTCGGGACATAGCCAAGCGGTTGGTGGACTCTTCGCGTGACCAGAGGGCTCGCCTTTTTTTAGAATCGGCATTGCCATCCAACGTGGTAATCTTTTCCCATTGACAGCGATGCGGACGAATTTTTTTATGCCCAATGAGGTCCTGCCTTTTTCATTAGTTTTTAATTTTATACTTGTATATAATATTATATATTTTAGTGTTAGCTTGTAAATTGTAATTGTTGTGTCTTTGTGAATAAATATTTACCCCTAGAGGAATAATTTGTTTACAGAACAAGCATGTTAGGTCCTGTTTGTCTTGTGAATTACTCAACATTATTCATGCACGGAATGTCATGCATGACACTGGCTCACAGTAATCCAAGCCTAGATCAAGTTACTAGATGAGTCGGCAGCGATTTAATTTCTTGCTATGTGGATATACGATATAGTGCAAGCAAGGATGAAATATGACGATTTATTGGATTTCAATACTTAGGTAGGTATGTCTAATAATCAAAATATATTTACCGCCTGGCATAAGGCTAGTATGAACATTGTCTTAATCAGTAGGATATTTCATAATATGCAATCGGCTGCGATTCTAGAGCTTCAACTTGCAAACGTTCAAACATTTCAATATTAAAATTTGGTATTTTAAATAGGAAGGTTTAATTTAACTTTTTTTGATCGTTTAGTCGAGTAGTAAACTAACGATAGTCGGCGAATCAACGATGTTCTGAAGGTGAGCGAGTTAACGTAAATTCCAGTCTGACATTCCTTCGCAAGTTGTTCGTAAGGTTGTTAAACCCTTATCATTATCGTAATTACATAGTACATATGCCCCTATCCGTACAATAGTTATTCGCTTTTGCTGCATTCAATACGCAAATAAGTAATACTTAATATGACTACGTCACCAAACACGATAAGAAGCTCTTTGTATCAGAATTTTAAAGCAAATTTGCTATTTAATTTTGGATATGGCTAAGTTATTTGTAGATGGATTCAGTAAGAGTATCGTGTATCTTCTTAGTGCAACAATCAATAAACTGAAGACTGAAATAGCAGCACAAGCACAATGGCTTGATCGTTCTCCGAACGCTACTGTTTAAGTAACGGTAGCACATTGTGTGATGTTGCGTTGTTTACACTTAACACAAGATGATACTTAACAGTAACGTACATTGTTAAAATTAGTCGCAATTCAATGAATGTTATTTTTTCCACCTAGCGAGGTATTTCACATATTTAGTGAAAACATCCTAAACAGCCGAAGTAACGCTTTGTATGTATAAAATTTGGGTTAGAGCTTAGCACAAGTGAGGTACCTACCCACAATAAGATTAGAATCAATGGAGGAGCGGTCTAGATTTGTGACCGTTTAATGGACGATTGGGCCCTAGGGACTTTGACTTATCTGGTGAAATGTGAGTTTAGGTACCTACTACATCTCCCTTCGAAGAATACAGACGTGATGTTATGATTTAAATACATATTACATAATTATATATATATAAAGAAGAAACGTATTCGTCTTCTTCATGCTGTTAACATGCCGGAAAAGGTACCTACGTAATATAAATCCTCGTCTTCGTACGCTTTTAGGAATTGCTAAGCGACCAACTTAATTGTTTCTTTGTTCGACTTTTATCTTGGATTCTTAATGAATAGCTGTATGCATTAGATATTTTTATCACTTTATTTGTATTGTTCTTATGCGACATGTGCTTATCTGCTTAAATATAACCGAGTCATTGTTATCATGAATCCCTTTTATAAGCTCAGTTTTTATAAAAAGTTAGTCAATTCATTGATAACATCAGTGAGCTGAGATAATATATTATGATGCCCAAATACTTAGTGTAACATCGAGTGAAAATGTCATTATTAGGTGGAGGGAACGCCTAGACGCTGGGGTCGGCAACCGCGAGGGCTTCGACCTGAATAAGATCGTAAGAGCGCCTGCGCGACCCCGCCCGCGCCGAGCCGGCCATCGACCAACCCCGGCCACCCCGCGCCCCTGCGCCTTCCCCGGCCGGGGTGCGCCTCCGCCCGGGCTGTCGTCGCCAGCGCCCTCGCTATGAGCTATATCGCTCATTATCTGAGCATAGTGTTACAAAAAAAGAATACTTGTTTGCCGCTCCGTTGTACCATGCTGCATGCATAACAAATTTAAATCAATTGTTGTCTTCCTAATGTAAGACTCGCATTGCCCAAACTACCAAACATAGAAATAGCTTTGTAAAACTTTAAGATTGAACTGAGAAAGGGTTGTTTAGGGGATGAAATGGCAATAGGTAATATAGTTAAGTATCGGATTTTTATTGAAAAAAAAACCCGCGTATTCCTTTGTTCTTTTTATTATTTAACCTCTATTGTCCCCATAGATATCCGAATTGTCCCTGATCTAGGCAATTCAAAGCAAACGTTTTTATAAACCAAAGCATTCCTTTTTAGTTTATAAAATACAAACTTAATAATAAGAATTTAATACAACAAAGTTCTGCTTGGCTTGATCAATTCGAAACGTTACACATGTATAAATGATATTATAAAAAAGAAAAATCAGATATCCGTATGTCTCATTGAATAAAAAGTTCTAAATTAATTTCCAAGCTTTCACTCGAGCGCATCCCGGGCGCCCGGCGCCCGCGCGCTGCGCCGCCTAGTCAGTTGTTGGGACAGACTAGAGACACTATTACTTTGTGTACGTACGCTGATTAACAGGATCTGCAGGGATATTGTATATTATCAAGTCATCATCATCAATCTCCTGCCCTTAAGCCAATTTATTTGGGATCGGTACAACATGTCTTTTTCTTCCATTCTTCTCTAGATTTCTCTCGACTTTCTCCTCTGTATTAAGTATGATGAGAAAATAAAAGACAAGAAAGGACTAAGAAAATTATTAAGGCCGTGTGATAAATATTATACCTTTCCAAAAATAATGCCTCTTTCTGTTCTAAGATTTTGCGACAGTTTTGTACACAGCCAAGCTTTCAAACTTCGTGCCTGATTTTACCAACGCCACATATCTCAGAGGAATGTGTTTTTGAATTTTTGACAGTTTTTCTTTACATCTAACTCGAGGGATCAATTTTATTCCACGGATTAAACATACCCTTTGGTAAAATCCGCCCTTACTAATGAATCTATACTTCTTATATTATAAAGAGCTAAAATATTTTCGACACAACTTATCCAATTCCAAAAATTCATTTACTAATTGGGAAGCTACACCAGTATTGCCGAGTGTCCTCCATATGATATAATTATTTTATGTTAAAAGTTAAAACAAGTTTCTCGCGGACAGTCTTGGGTAGAAGCTAGTCAGTAATAAAACGTTTAATTTAAAGCTACGGCGATAAAATGATACCTCATGGTATATAGGTAGTGTACCTGTGTGTGTGTGTTATTAATAAATATGAAATAAATTACTCAATATTTTTGAAAAAACTCCACGAAAGTTATTTTTTTATTTATCACCTCGTAGGCCGTAGCCGGCATTTTTAACTGAAGATGATATTTGTATTTGATGTATGAAAAGGCATACTTTCTACTTAGTCCCAAATTAATGATGCGAAGATCTGATGAACTTCGCTAGCTTCGAAGCAGGGACTCAAACCGTAACCGTAATAAGTGTTCTTAACACTGTTTTCTTTTAAACTGTTTCAAAAGAAAAACACTTCTAAATGTAACAGATACAATAATGTTACAGAATCAAAGTGTAACCTGTGATGTGTTAATATGTGTAACAGAAATAACCATTTGTAGGTATAATTTACACGGTACCGCAAAAACGCGCGGCGGACAGACAAATGCGCCGATGGCAAAATAGCCTCAATCTAGTCGGGATTGCGGCTATTTTGGCAACGCGAACGCCGCGCTTACTGGTTACACTTATTAACATTGTTAACACTTTTATATCGGTTACAGATATATTACTGTTACACTTTTATAAGTGCTTTGGGTTAACACGTTGAAAAACACATTGATAAGGGTTATACACCGTGTTCCGGATGATATACATAAACTTCGACCAGATTTTCAGACCATGGAAATAAGCATTTTTGCATTATGGACACATTAGTGAATTCTTATTTTTTTATTTTTTGTTAATTTTCATCTAAATACCTTGACGTAAATCGCCCGATATGCATGCCTCTTTATCCGAATTGGCAACGATGACGTATTTTCATTCATAAGATTTGGCAGGCTGCAACTTGTCAAAAGTGAGTTAAAACCCTTTCTTACTGCATAGCTCAATTAAATTTACTAAATGAAATTACAAATATCTTTGTAACGAAGCCTTTTTAAGTACTACTTTCTTTGTTAGATTTAATTTGTAAAAGCTATAGAAGCGTTTGACAAAGTTTATGAATATCCTGAAGAACACGGTGTATATTTGATTCTGTTATCAATTAAAATGTAACACATATAATTCTGTAACCTTTGTGAAGGCGTTTTTAAGTCCTTGCTTCGAAGTTAAAAAAGGAACTCCTCAATAATTATGTCATAAACCACTCGCGACTGCTTTGGCTTATCTATGTAAAGTATGCCACTAAAAGTAGTAAAATAGAATATCTAAAAAGTTAAAGTGAACTCCGTAACGAATAATTCAGTTCAAGAAGTATTTTTTTTATTTAAATCAAATAGTGCACACATTACATTATTCTATTTTTAAATTGGTTTATATACAAAGTACATACTTAGCTTTATTTTATTTTTTTGTGTCTAAATTGAAAACAAATCTCAGCAAATATTCGTCTTCTTCATATTCTTCTGTAAACATATTACGTACAACTAAACTATTTTATTTTATATTTATTTTAGTTGCTTAAAGCGAAAGTCAATGGCGGTGCATGGGTAATTGGTATGGGAGTCATTGCTCCACTATCGTATAACAGTTAATGTAGTTGGTCTTGGTTGGATACATGCGGGCGTAATCCAGTGCTAATGAGTTGTCTTCGAACTAAAAGATTTATTATATTGTTTCTAATTCGTGGCTATAATCTTGAGAAATAGATATTGTTTTATTTTCCTAATTACCCGTGTATTTTTAGTACTTGACTAAACAATAAAATCTGAGCCAATTAGCGAAATATTTGGATTGGAACATTTGTTAATAAGACCGCATTTATACATAATTTGCTTAGTCCTAAGATGAATGAACAAGTGTTTTAGCTCCAAAACTATTTTATTCAAGACGCTTGTGCCATACAAATTAAGTGCCCCCACTAATTGACGGCGATTCTTTGTGTCAAGATCCTTGGCATGATTGATGATACAGCTACTCAACCTATCTAGGTATATGTACCTATAATTAATTATATACCTATATCGTCTGGACTCAATTAAATCAATAATTTATATGTAAGCCTACAACAATCACTGAACATAATGTAATAAATTATTTATCTTTATTGGCGACAAGTAGGTATCTACGTAATATACGGAACTCTTAATGTAATCAATTGCATTCATTTATTATTGGTAATTCTTGGTGAAGGAGGCTTAATTTAACAACTAAAATAATGTATAGGTATTACGATATGATTTGACTGATAATAATGTAGCTGGGGCTCAAACCGATGAGAGGCGCGGCGCGGCGGGCGGGGCGAGTTTACCGGCCGCTGAACCTCGCTAGTCGAAATCAATACAGCTGCTCTCCCCGCGCGGCGCGGTCTGGAGCCCGTCGCCATGGATACCGTACCAGATAAAGCAAACGGCTGGGACCCCGCCGCTCTCGCCCCTAGCCGCACCCCCCCGCCGCGCGTCCTGCCCCGCACCCCCCTCAAGCCGGCCCTACGCTTCCCTCCGCGGTCCGGCCGACCGAATCCCGCATACTTAAACTCCCTGTTGACAATAATTCAAACTTTTTTTCTGTTACCATGCAGACAGCGAACAACCTGTTGATAGGTACCAGGCCACGTGGAATTAAATTTAAGACATTACTGAGAAAGTGTAACAAAGTCAACGAACGGGTAATTTTTGTATAGATGAGGTACACTACATAATAATGTAGTTGGTACACATAACTACGATTGATAGGTCTTAGCCTTAGCTTGAGGTATTTTAATCGGCTACATATGTATAGAGATTTGACTCTATGGATTTACACAAGAAACGACTTTTTATTTTATTGTGTAAGTACTTAATACAAAGATAAAATATTTTAATAAGTTAGTCTAAAGGTACGATTCCACCAGTGTGCTGAACTGTGCGGCACTGTAATGCACAGTGTACGACACAAATGTTTATTCTGGTCGACTCACTCAAGCAAACAATAACAAATTGTGCGCGAACATTGTAGGAATGTTCGCGCACATCTGCATACTTTTATGCGCGCACACATGCATGCAGTGGACTCGCGTCGACGCGTACACACTTGCTGTTCGCGAACTCAGTCTTGCTTCCGCTACCGGAGAGAAAACATTTATTTGTCCGCGCACATTGCCCTGATTAGACCCGAACACACGAACCTCCGCCGGCTCGGTACCGGGTCCCATCGGACCCAAGAATGACGACATACGACACCCTACATTGATTAATTATGTATAAATATTTATTATGCTACCCATCAAATCTTACGAATGTGCGTTAATTAAAAGAGATGGATAAAAAACTTATATGTTAACGCCATTAAATTTTTCATAAGTTTATTAATTTACCTTTATTCGTTTAATCGTTACTTGGCCTTTATATTGAAACTGAATCAATAACTAAGTACCTACACTTTGACCATAGTCATATAAATTGAATTTTGCGGCGAATTGTTTCTATATTTAAATCTACGATTTGAATTTATAATAATATTTGGAATGCGCTCGCCGTTCATAATTATTTTTATTTATTGTACAATTATTTATTTTAGATAGTTTCTAATAGTTTGCTACAGAGTGCCCAGTGAACACTCTGCTCAGTGAACATGTTCGTGCACAAGTGTGCTACACTGTGCGCTTACAAAAATAACGCACAGCTTTGCCGGTGGAAACAGAGACTAACGGATCTGCAGCTCAGTACGTGCACTGATGGAGTTCTGCACAAAATGTTTGTGAACAAATGTGCTGCACAGTATTTTGGTGGAATCGTACCTTTACAGAACATAACATTAAATAACATAGGTACAATAGGAGCTAGTATAAAAAAAAAACAACATAACACCCTTGTTACCTAAGTGTCTGTATCAGTAATTTTATTTTAAAAGTTCTAGGTAAAATGACATTCGCCTGTTACATAGGGTGGGTCAATAGAGAGAGACCTTCAGTCTCTCTGCAATCATAAACTAAATTACATATTAATTATCTCCAGACAAATGTATAGTGCTCCTATTTGCGAATTAGGTACTACTAGCGCCATCTCGTTTTTAAATGACGTACCATTTCTGTACACATATATATAAAATTCACCGACCTGACTGAGATATCAACGCACAGCCTAAACCGCTGGTCCTAGGGATATGAATTTTGGAGGGTGTGTTCTTTGTGAAGAGTAGGTATCCAATAAGAAGAGGTATTTGGAAACCTTTAAGGGGGTGAAAAGGGGGGATTTTGTTTGTATGAAAAATCTTATTCGTTGAGTTAAGAACCTTGAAACTTGGCACGAATACTTATCTAAGTAAATTATGAAGTTTGGCATTTTTAGTTTTTCTAAACTACCCCCTACAGAGGGATTGGCGGGTTTCAAAATTGGAATTGGAAGAATTTTAACGCGCGGTCCGATTAACTCCAAACTTTGTATTTAATTAACTCCTTTACTTAAGACCAAAAATAAAGATTAACGTGTATCAGGGTTTTTCGAAAATCTACCCCTATCGGGGTGAAAAGGGGTAGTTTATTACACAGGGAAGGATTTTACTGCGTGGTTTCATGAGCTTGAAAATTGGTATAAATAATCATTGAATGAAGTAATGAACACATCCCAAATGATTTTTCGAAATTCCACCCCTGCGGGGTGAAAAGCGGGAATACAGTTCGTTTGAAAAAACAGTACATTCACACACACACAGTACACAACAACAAACAGAACAGTACAGTTCAATTGTTTTTGTGTTTATCTAAATAAATGATAAAGATCATACATACATTTTCGAAATTTTTAGAGGAAAGTTCGAATTTCACGCGGACGAAGTTGCGGGCAAAAACTAGTTGCTTATAAAAAGTATGAAGTAATTTAAGTACGTTTACGTTAAAACTTATAGTTAAGGTTGTAAAAAAAACATTAAAATCTAAAACTAACGGAGAATAGCACAGGAGTTCAGAAAGATGTCAGAAAGTAGTCAGAAGTCCTTTGCTCTAATAGAACATTGGAAATACCTATACGCATTACTTTCGCTAGAACTAGAAGCTTAGTTTAGTCCCGTCAAATTAATCAGCGCCTGACGTAAATTGACGTAATTTTTAACCGACGAAAAAACGGAGGAGGTTATCAATTCGACGCGTATATTTTTTTTTTTTTTTTTTTTTTTATGTATGATCACGCATAACTTTTTACAGAGCAGTCCGATTTTGATAATTCTTTTTCTATTGGAAAGGATATACCCCGAAGTTGGTCCCATATAAATTTGGAAAAAAAAAATCCAACCCTAAGGGTAGGAAAACAGGGGATGATTGATAGTTCACTCACTGATTGTAATGTATGACCACGCATAACTTTTTACAGATTGGTCCGATTTTGGTAATTCTTTTTTTTAATGGATAGAACATACCTCGAAGTTGGTCCCATGTAAATTTGGAAAAAAAATTCTTACCCTAAGGGTGGGAAAATAGGGGTGATTTGTTGTTCATTCACAGATTTTAATGCTGAGCTGTGTATTACAATTAAAATTAAAGGCCTATCTATGTTGGTATATAAAGCCTGTTTTTTTAAGTATTTTACTATACAAAAAATAATAGTTAAAGTAGGATTATATAACACTTAATATCTAAAGTAAGGTAGGTAGCCATTTTAAAACTAATCAAAAATTAAGCATGCAGTAATAAGTAAATTATAGCCTCAAAAAATTATAAAATAAAAACTTTTTAACAAAAAAATTAAACCTCCGAAAAAACTGAAAAGCAAAAAATAAAAACCTTTTTTATTTTACCTTAATAAATAAGTTCTTAAACTAATGCAAGTATACCTAAAATATTTTGAGTCGGCGCCAAACAATCAATGAACAAAGATCACTAAATTACCTTAAATTTATAGAAATAGCCAAATCAAATTAATAATGCAACGTGAAATCCCCAGCGCTAAATATTAACATTCCAAACAAAAAATGCGCTCTCCGAACGACCACTCGCAACGATATTAAGTTGCTTGTTTGGCGCCGACTCAAAATTAGTTAGGTATACTTGCATTAGTTTAAGAACTTATTTATTAAGGTAAAATAAAAAAGGTTTTTATTTTTTGCTTTTCAGTTTTTTCGGAGGTTTAATTTTTTTGTTAAAAAGTTTTTAGTATGCAAGTTTTTAATCACGTCTAAACTTGTATGGAGTATCAGGCGCCGATTAATTTGACAGGAGTGACAGGACTAAACTAAAATTTATCTTCTGTCCTTTTCATAATGAAATAGAAAAAGATGCACTGAACTTAAATTTAGTTTAGTTTAAGAACAAGGGAATCATCATCGTTGTCCAACAGAGAAATGAGTTGTCTAACATCTATACTCCATTTATTATAACATTAGAAAAAAGAGGCTCGCAGAAGCAGGAGTACGAAACCTTTTATTTTCAAGTTAAGTTCAAACAATTTTAATAAATAATGTATGTGCTTGTTTTGTAAGTAACAATGTATGGCATACAATAAAGCATATTCTATCTACCTACTCGTCACGATGCTTGGATAGGCACATGAAATGAAACAATTTTTACTAACTATCAGTTTATTAAAAACAACTTTATATAAACCGACAAAATTAAAAAAACACGTGCTGCCACAACTTATGAAGGGAATAGGTAACATTTTAGATTTGGTAGAGTTATAGTGACATGAAAAACGTTCCCGGTACTGCCCGCCCCTGCTTCTTTTAGATTTTAAACATTGACACGACAATATTTTATGTCAAAACTAAATAATATTAAATGAAAGCCTTGTAATTTCAGAAGGTAGATAGGTTAAAGAAGTACAGACGGCAGCACATCAAGCTACCCGAAACTGTCAAATTTTCCCAATTAACTTTGAACCTTATGTTTTAGCGATAAAGTTGAAAATCTGTTAAAGAAATTTGACAGATTGTAGTAGCTTGATGTGCTGGCGTCTGTACAATTAAGTGTGACTGTTGTTATTTAAATTGATTATATTTAACTCCACATCAATCTTGACTGTAATAATGTTTGTTGTACTTTTATCACAAAGTGTGCCCCTAAAAGAGCCTTTTTTAACTTCTGTCTAATGCTATAGTAAATGGACTATAGTCATTACTAACCTTGTCGCTATGATGTCACCGCGTGTAATCTGTAATTTAGGGTGGCAGTGGCCTAAGCAGCCCCGTCTTTAATGCCCATTAGGTTTTTAGGGTTCGGGTCCGTCCGTTTTCCCTTTGCTCACATGGTCTGGGGGGAGGGGGTCCGAAAGATAAAAATGAGAACCCCATCCTATTAGAAAAGTGTATTTAAACTATATACATGACTAACCTAGAAATTAAGCTAGTTTAGATATGCCTGAGTCACTTTCTTGATAGTCTACTGGTAAACACGTCGACACATCAAGCTATACATTTACCAGTTTTAGCTTACCTCGCATTGTACGGGCTTTTCGTACTATGAGAAGTCAGTTTATACTAGAAATTGGTTGATATGTCGTCGTGCGTACGAGCTTCCTATCAAAAAACTCACCTCGCGATTCGGGTGCGTTTTATTTATTAACTCACAGAAGGGCTATTTATTATTATTATAATAACGTAGATAACGGTGTCTTTTAATACAGGACGTGTCGTAATGTCGTTACCCAACCTCGTATTCTATTCTATCATAAATCCGAATTTGTAAAGCATAGTCCGCCGTGGAATGAGTACCGATCTAGAATATCGAATAGATCATCCCATCAAAAACAAAAAAACATTTTCATGTAAAATGTTGCCACAAGCTTCTAATTCTACACGGATTTGCAAAATTCTTTCATTTTTTAATGGATAAGGTATGCCTCAGCAGGGGTTGGTAGTTTTTCAGTTAGCTTCAATAAACCAAAATGCGGTACCAACGACACCGACTTTCGAAATTAAAGGTATTTTTAACCGACTTTAATTCACTTTGTAGTGTTTTTTTTGGGAAGTCGGTCGTTTTTTTTGTTTGAGTGATGTGTTTTTACGATTGTTTTATATGATACTATTTTATTTTAGAAATATTTGACAATACACTAAATTTTTTCTGGCTTGTAATATACTAATACGCCTAACTCATCTGCCTAGCCTTTTCCCAACTATGTTTGGGTCAGCTTCCAGCCTAACCGGATGCAGCTGAATACCAGTATTTTACATGGTGCGACTGCCTATCTGACCTCCACCACCCAGTTACTGGGTAATAGTACGATACCCCTTGGTAAGACTGGTTTTCAGACTTTCGGGCTTCTGACTACCCGTAACGACTTTCCACGAATGTCGGTCGGGGCCAACGGCTTAACGTGCTTTCCGAGGTACGGAGGGATCTCGGTGTGTAAAGATGGTCACCCATCCACAGACCAACCGCGGCAAGCGACCTGTGCGGCTGTTATTATTTAGCCACAGGCATCTCCTCAATACGCGTAACTGTGTGACTAAAACAGCGTTTTACGTTGCCCTACGTTTGAGCAGCGGCAGTGCCTAATTCACATCTAGATTAAATAACTACTTTCCTAATTATCTGGCGTTTGCTTTTTACCCATATAAGTACTACGATTTATTTCTAAACCGTTGGCTGGATATCATGTGCGAATTCCAAAAACCCGACTAGCGATCCGCCCCTACTTCGCACCGTTTTTACTAGCCACTTGACAAAACACGTGGATTTCTTTATTATATACAGGGTGTCCCAAAACTCAACGTCAAGCCGAAACGGGGTGACAGGATTGATCATAACCATCACGAGAAAAATCTGAAAAAAAAATCTATCCCATGCAGTTTGAAAATTATGGGCATTTTAAGAAAAACCTAGAAATTTGATCAAACTGTACCATTTTTCGGTTATTGTGGTTATTATTTTTTATTTTTGTTCATTTGAACTTTAGAAACGTAATCCTAAATAACATTTCTAGAATCCCAATAAAAAATAATGACACAATTGCCTTAAGTTCCCGAGAATTGAGACTATTTGTTAAACTACGAATTTAAAATTTTCAAGATTCGTCGACTTTGACAGGCCCTCCTATAAAAAAAATGTACTAGAGTGCCTTGGCAAGTAGCATTAAAAGTTGGCGCATTTAATCAGAATTCTAAAATGGTACAATACTTGTTAGTTCCATACAATAGAAAAGAGTAAAAAAATTAAAACCTCAAGTAACCCGATTTTTGCTATCAGATTTTACTCAGTTAAAATGTTTTTAATTCGCACAAGCTCTAGGTAGGTTCTTAATTTTAAGGCAAAATGATGAGAGAGATGGATAATGGGTATGTTTGCCATGAGTGAGCGAGACAGATAGTGACGCCACGCATTGAGACGGAGATGCGTCGTTTAAACGAGTGCGAATGAAACAGATAGATGCTATGGCATCTATCTGTTTCATTCGCACTAGTTTCAGCCAAGCAAATGGCTACGCTACCAGTCCGACACCAACCAGTTAGTACGTTTCGCTCATTCGTCTACTGCGCACGTTCGTATTCGCTTGTGTTGATTTAGTACTGACAACTTTGGCTTCTCTTTTTGGACTTGAATCTTTGTGAATTGGACTTGTTGATAACATACCGGCAACTTTGGCTTCTCTCTGGACTTTTGTGTTGGCATCCTTTTTATCTACCATGCCTACGCGCTACACTTCACAAGAATATGCGAACATGCACCTCATTTATGGGGAATGCAGATGCAACGCAAGTGCTGCCGCTAGACTTTATCGTGAAAGATATCCAAATTTAGAGCGCTACCCGGATCACCGCGTGTTTGTTAATGTGCACCGTTCACTCACAGAGGGCGGCCATTTCCCGAATCAAATACAGGCTGGAGGTAGACCTGTGTTTCCTTTCCAGGAAGAAGTATTGCAAGAGGTCGCACGTGACCGAAATATTTCCGTACGTGGAATTGAAGAAAGAACGGGAATACCGAAAAGCACTGCTCATCGTATTTTACAAAGAGCCGAAATGCATCCGTTTCACGTACAACGAGTTCAAAGTCTTCTACCTCGAGATTATCAGGAAAGGATTTCTTTTTGTAGAACAATGCTACAGAGGCATAATGAGAATCCCCAATTCATCCAAAAAATTCTCTGGTCAGATGAATCGACATTTAAAAAAGATGGTTACATGAACTTGCACAATTATCACGAGTGGCATGTGGAGAATCCACATTTAATGCGAGAAGATAGATCCCAGTATCGTTTTAAAGTAAACCTGTGGACCGGAATTTTAAACGGTAAAATTATTGGGCCTATTGAACTGCCTGAGAACTTGAATGGAACTAATTACCTACATTTTTTAAGAGAAGATTTACCAACCCTGTTAGAGGACGTACCACTAGCAGATCTTCGCGACATGTGGTTTCAACAAGATGGCTGCCCAGCGCATTTCGCAGTGCAAGTAAGAGATTTCCTTGACCAGGAATATCCGGGAAGGTGGATTGGACGTTCGGGCACTATCTCGTGGCCCGCCCGTTCACCAGATTTAAATCCCCTGGATTTTTTCTATTGGGGAGTTCTCAAAGAAAAAGTTTACTCAAAGCCCATTGAGAACGTAGCCGACCTGCGTGAACGCATTTCTCAAGCAGCTGAGGCGATCAACTCTCGAAGATATGCCCGACTAATAAGTAGATCTTTTTTAAGAAGATGTAGGGCTTGTATTGAGGCTGATGGTAAACAATTTGAACATTTATTGTAATAAAAAACGTTATTTCTCTATCATCAGACTTTTATTCCAACAAACCTAATTATTTACTAATTTTACTAACTTTTTTTCACTTTGGTAAAAGTGGCGTCACTATCTGTCTCGCTCACTCATGGCGAACATACCCATTATCCATCTCTCTCATCATTTTGTCTTAAAATTAAGAACCTACCTAGAGCTTGTGTGAATTAAAAACATTTTAATTGAGTAAAATGAGATAACAAAAATCGGGTTACTTGAGGTTTTAATTTTTTTACTCTTTTCTATTGTATGGAACTAACAAGTATTGTACCATTTTAGAATTCTGATTAAATGCGCCAACTTTTAATGCCACTTGCCAAGGCACTCTAGTACATTTTTTTTATAGGAGGGCCTGTCAAAGTCGACGAATCTTGAAAATTTTAAATTCGTAGTTTAACAAATAGTCTCAATTCTCGGAAACTTGAGGCAATTGTGTCATTATTTTTTATTGGGATTCTAGAAATGTTATTTAGGATTACGTTTCCAAAGTTCAAATGAACAAAAATAAAAAAGAATAACCACAATAACCGAAAAATGGTACAGTTTGATCAAATTTCTAGGTTTTTCTTAAAATGCCCATAATTTTTAAACTGCATGGGATAGATTTTTTTTCAGATTTTTCTCGTGATGGTTATGATCAATCCTGTCACCCCGTTTCGGCTTGACGTTGAGTTTTGGGACAACCTGTATATATCTAGCTGCGCCCCGCGGTTTCACCCGCGTAAGTTTCGATCCCTTGGGAATATCGGGATAAAAAGTAGCCTACACGTTAATCCAGGGTGTCAGCTACCTCCATACAAAATTTTATCAAAATTGGTCCAGCCGTTTGAGCGTGAATAAATAACAAACATATAAATAAACACACAAACTTTCGCCTGTATGTGTAATAGCTTCTGCTCGCGGCTTCGTTCGCGTGAATGTCGGAAGTTATCCCACGGGCGCTACCAGGACAAAAAAGCCTATATTACTCCGTATAACATCAGCTATCTGCCAAAATCGGTTAAAAATTTTCAGTATGTGTTTCTATTGCCGCTAGAACAACAAATAATAAAATTAAATAACCCTCCTTTTGGGCTTCGCCGCAGTCGGGTAAAAAGGGGGTCTCCATAAAAGAAACGTGTTTTTTTCTGCGTTTTTTTACTTGCGGTACGGATCCCTTCGTGTACGAGTCCGATTCACACTTGGCCGGTTTTTTAACCCCTGACAAAAAGGAGGTTGAAGGTTGGAGGACAAGTTTAGTTTTTGATAAGCCTAAACAAGAACGCTCGGGTCATTGTACTCATATGAACTACTTTTACCATAGATCATTTCTATGACTTTTACTATGGGACTAAGCCTGAAATCGCGACCAAAAATCTGCTGCTCCATGCGTTAATTATCTTCACATACAGCGTAATTGTGTGGAGCTTCATTTGGTTTCAACACTTTGAACAAAATTTTGATGATTTTATTATTTTCCTAGATTAATGCCAAGCCAATTAATAACAATCTTAAGCACTAAACAGCTAGCGAGGTCTTTCACTGATACGAGGCACAAAAAGTTGCGTCGGTCATATTAGGTCCCGGACCAATCCGCACTGGGCCCGTGTGGTGGATTACGGCCGACTCCCACTCGCAGAACATTATAGGCTGATTATGATAGCATCCTCCGGGAGCGGGACACTAACTAGGTTATTAAGACCTACTTAGTGTCCAGTTCCCAGAGCTGCAACATTTTCGATGGCATGTAATCTAATATTAATCTAATCTACAATACAGGCCGTATTGTCCTTCGGAGAGCCCTTTATCGGCTCTTCTTTGTGTGTAAAACAATTTCTAATAATAACTAGGTAAGTAAATAATTAATTTCTCTTCTTTCACAGAATGTGGATCACAAGGCGAAGTTCCGCTCCAAGAAGGGCCAGCTGCCATTTGTGGAACTGAATGGCGAACAGGTAGCGGACAGTACTTTCATCATCAAAGAACTCTCTGAAAAATTCAACAAAGATCTTGATTCGGGTACGTACTGTCTTTGTTAGGTACTTGCGCTTTTAATTTGTCAACGTTTTTTAAATATTTAGTTTCTTTGTCTGAAATGTGAAGGTAGCAATGTAGGTCGTGCGTTATCATCGGCGGGTGGGGGGCCGGACCGGTATTGATGTGTATTATATTCAACGGCGATTTCTCGGTAAAACCGGGCGGGCTGAGCTGAGTCCTAGTTCCCTAGATAATTCTGGGACGCCGCGCATGTGCATAGAATCTAGGTGATGGAACCTAGCTTGCCTGATTTGACCTATTTGTTATATACAGCCCTGACGTCGGAGCAGAGGGTCGTGGCTCATGCTATGATCTCTATGATAGAGAACCATCTATCTTGGGTGGTGTTATGGTGGCGTGCTAAGTACCCGGACAGTGTTATCAAGGGATACCAAGTGAATCTTCAGAACGCGCTCAACACTCGTCTACCGAACCCGATTCTGAACTTCTGCTACAAGTTGACGGCCGCCCGGAAGGTAAGTGAAACATAACAATAAGAACTAGATTAGGATGGACCCGTTCTAAATCAAGTCGTGATCGCGTTGAATAATGTAAACGATCCTTTAAAAAATTAGTTTTTTTGACAAAGTTGCTTCTCCTTAGGCCATTTAATTATTTCTCAGGTATCAATCCCTCTCTTGACTATTGTGCTCGTGGCTACATGCATTCTATGCGTTCGGTTTGTCACATTATTTAAAAGTTCACACATTGCTAAATAATAAAAAAAATCCTTTGTGTAGGTTAATGGATTATAAAGGGGTAAATTTCAATTGCTACTGCAATGTGAAGTCAATTCAGAACAATCAGAACCCACCTTAAAAATAAAAAAGAGTTATAACCTATATCCGTCTAGTGTATTTTTTTTAAACTGGCTTGTTATCCGGAATCCGGATAGCTCAAGGTTTTTTTTTTTGCAACTTTAGGTACCTATTGTTCTGATCGATATAATTAAACTACCCACTGATACTGAGTTTCTTTCTTATTTTATAAAACGTTCATGTCCTTTGTCAGGCAAATCTTGTCGGATTAACGGCCAATGGTTATGTTAAGATGCGGGTTAGCGAGTGAGAGGTCGGGAGTTCGATCTCTACCTGTTGCACTATTATAACCACAAGCTAATAATAAACCCAGTGGGATGGGTTACCTAAAACACTAGTAATGCGCAATCAATATAATCTGCATTGGCGATTTATTTTCCAAAAATGTAATCAAATATGAGTTTATGGAAAATTCACTTTAAATCCTCACAATAAAGTTCAGTTTACGCTACAACTTCAAACATTTTTATTATAACTTATTCAACTTAATAACCATTAAAATAAAGTTGATATTTGTTTAACTTGAAATAATAATAATTCGAAACATAAGTTTGAATAATAGGCTTTAGCAGTAGTTATGGAGTCTGCTAGTAAAAAAAGCTTAAAATTAAAGAACATTTTAATTTTAGCAAGATATTTTCCGATCGATGCAATGATTTATGTCCACACAAAGGAAATTGGATTGATACCGTCATACAAAAAATTAAATTAGTCTCTTTTTTATTGTTTTGGTTTTTTTTTGGTTCCGTGCTAGCAAAAAGTTCGTTGAACCGGAGGTTGTGGTCGCGCCGGCAGAGGGCGTCTTTCGGTTTTCCGAACAAAGAGTGACCTATGAATGCGACGACCGCGTATTCGCACGAATATCGCTTTTTGTTAGAACACGGCCTTATGTTGTGACTTTATGTGTCTGTTACAGTTGCTTAGGAATTACTGATGCTATTGACAAAAATTTGAAATTGTTAACGATGCTTCTCCACTTACAAAGCAAGTGAAAGAATTGAAAAAATAATGTAATTTTTATTGCAATTAAAGAATTGAGGTTTTACATAAATTTGAATAATTGTCAACATTGTGCACAAATAAATAATACATCAATAAATATACGTAACTAGGTTAATAGGGCAAGTTATCTTGTGAAAGGGCTTCATTATATTTTTATATTCATTTGTGTCGCTAATGTTTTTCACTTATGATGAAAATTTACATAACCATCATTATTCTCCTGCCCCTATCCCAATTTACTTGGGATTGGCGCAACATGTCTTATTCTTCCATACATCTCTATTAGTCTTCAACTTTTTTTTTGAGTCTTCAACTATCTTCATATTTTTAATTGACCAACTCCTTGACAATTCAAAAGTGCCTGTAAATGGTTTAATTAAAATAAGATCAGTGAGTTTGGGTTATTTCAGTAGTTACTCAAACAACATTAAAGCGAAAATCTAAAATAACAAATACATAGTTGATGATTAGAGGATAAACAAAACGACGTCTCTAATTAGCTCATTTTCAGCAAAAACCCTTTACAATCAAACTTAGTGTTGTGGTCGCAAAAAATTCAAAGGACCAATGGCCTGGGTACCCTAGCTTAGTTACTACCATCAACTGTGACTGAAGGCCAGAAAGGTAAAAATAGGTTCAATTATTTAAAAAGTGCATTATCAGAAGCGCAAAAAGTTTTTAGAGGTTCATTATAGGGGTCTCTCTTGTTTCATCGAAAAGATATCGACAAATTATCACATCCCAAACAATTTTTCGCATAATTTCATTTGCCAAATCATTACTTAGCAAATAAACTCTTCACAAAAACTTGTAACGTAAACCTAATGTTTGGCAAGTGAACATTTAAACAATAACTTGCTTACCAACTAGTACTTTTACCAATTTTAATGTAGTCATATTTCAGTTGGTATAACATATTTAACGCAAAATAAAATAAGCCAAATATTCATTTTTATGTGGCTTTTGCATCCAATGTCCACGGAACCCCGCTTCGCGGGGCTCCTATTTTGTGTAAAAGGTTTAACGTAGCCTAACCAAACCGAACCTCGGGGTGCCCTTCGCTCGCTCTTGCATCTCATGCAACCGATGTCACCCGAAGTACGCAAATAATTCCCAAAAAAAAATATTTTTGTCTATATATTTTTTTTTTCATAACAAATCATTTGAATAAAATGCGTATTGTCTAAAGATTGTTTGCTGTAATAAATAATTTGATTAAAGACCTTAATGACATTATCTTTGGTAATATTCTGACGAGTAAAAATTTGACCAAATGAAAATGTGCGTACCTATTAAAATCATTCCAAATATTACATTGGTTAAAAAAAAATGTTGCTAAAATTTGTTTGGATATTGAAAGGGGTTTGAAGGTTTTGGCCCTAAAATCAGCCGCCATTTTGATTTTTTTTCAGAATCGCGGTGCACAACAAAAGTTATATATTTAGATAGAAGACACTTATACAAACAAAAAATGTAATTAACATAATATCCTAAAGCGTCAGGTTTCGGAGTTATTCACCGAAATATAAGTCGAAAACTACTAAGATTTTTTTGTTTTTTTTACTTCCAGGTAAGCATATTGAACTATTGAGGTAATAGAAACGTTATAAAACCTTTATGGAGAAGAAACAAATAAAGAATAGACATTTTTTAAATAAATAATTAAACACGGCAATTTATAGTTCGTTTTTTTAATGCCAGAGACTAATCTGACAAGTTTAATGTCAAACTTCTATACTAAAAAAAACGAAAACATAAAAGACTAAAATGTCAGATTAGTCTCTGGGATTAAAAAAAAACTATAAATTGCCGTGCTTAATTATTTATTAAAAAAATATCTTTTCTTCATTTGTTTCTTCTCCATAAAGGTTTTATAACGTTTCTATTACCTCAATAGTTCAATATGCTTACCGGTAGGGAAAAAAAACAAAAAATATCCTTGTTGTTTTCGACTTATATTTCGATGAATAACTCCGAATCCTGACGCTTTAGGATATTATATTACGTAACATTTTTTGTTCGTATAAGAGTCCTCTATCTAAATATATAACTTTTGTTGTGCACCGCGATTCTGAAAAAAAATCAAAATGGCGGCCGACCTTAGGGCCACCCTCCATACAAAAATCTTCAAACCCCTTTGACTAAATCTTTTTTAGGCAAAACGACAGGATCCCTCATTTCATTAATAAAACGTGTCCATTATTAGCAGGTCAATAAGTTTTGAGAGCACAAGTTAAATATTTCCTTTTATTAAATCAATTTAATTTCCTCGGATGTCTTTTTTCTCAAAGTGAATTCAGACATGCTGTCTAAGAATTAATTAAACTACTCCATGAGTACTACTCAACTACTACTCAACAATCAATCATAATGTAACAATTAACTTTGTGTCCGGACACAAAGTGTTACCCTTTCTCCTTAACTTTGAAAATTTAAAAATATTTTTCCTACCAAGGTACGGAACCGCCGGTGGGCGAGTCCGACTCGCTCCTTGCCGGATTTTATTTGCAGCCGTACTTCAAAAATTGATCCGAGAACTAGAATTAAATTGATTGTCTTCCTTATTATTATTATCAATTAATTAATCATCTTTATTCCTATTGTACTTAGGTTAGTCATAATCATAGTATTGTTTTTATAATGTTGTCTTCTTTTCCTCATTTTCATAATATGTTTAATTACTTTCAGGGCATGAAAAAAGCGAAGGCTCATGGCATTGGTGTGCACTCCCAAGAAGAAATCCTTGAGTTTGGTAAAAATGATCTCCGAGTTCTTTCGGATCTTTTGTCAGATAGACCTTTCTTTTTCGGAGATGAGCCAACTCTTGTAAGTGTTTTTAATACCCAATTTAGTTCGAAAAGGAGCAAAGACCACATTGCAAGCTAAGATAACTTAAATTTGATTTATCAACAGTATTAAGACATAATTAATGCCTTTGTTTAAAGCACAGATCCCATCGGCTAGATAAGAAAACCAGGCGCTAGTTTAGTCTTCCTGTCGCAAAGCTTGTGGTGTGGTCTGCGCTGGGGTGACTCATGTGGTTTTATCATAGACACCAAGTTGTTTTAGTTTGTCCATCCATTAAGGCTGATTTAAACAGGGTAAGTAACTGACTCCAAATTCAGACAAGTCAGTGCTGACCCGATATTTATCTAGTGTTAATTGAATTTGGAGTCAGTACTGACTCCACTGTCTCCAAATTCAATTTAAACTAGGTAAATATCGGGTCAGCACTGACTTGTCTCGACTTTGGAGTCAGTTACTTACCCTGTCGAAATCAGCCTTTACTCTAATGGGATTCCAACTGATATAGGACAAATTGCTTTAAACAAGTAACTTCGATAGAAATACATTTGAAAAACAGATTTAGTAATATAATTCTTATGAATTAGTGCAACAATATAATTATGTAGGCCTCCGGCCTCAATCAAATTAGTGCTTTGTTATGTAATTTAGGAGACTTGATTGCTAATGAGAGTTAATGACATTGTCTTCAGTTGGATGTGGTTGCGTTCGCCAACCTCGCACAAGTCCACTTCATCGACAAAGAAGTGCCCCACCCGCTGCGAGAAGCCATGAGCGAGCTGTTCCCGAACCTCGTAGGGCTGGTGTCGCGTATCAAGGAGCGCGCCTTCAACGACTGGGATGACATCTGCTCTACCCTCGACCTGAACGCGCACCTGCCCAAGCCCGCCAAGGAGACCAAGGACACCAAAGAGGGCACCGGCCCCAACGAGAAGCAGCCGCTACCAGATGAACCCGAAAAGGGCAAGGTACATATCACTAACATTATAATAAAAAAAAAAGTTCTTTATCTAAGTATATGGTTTTAGTAAACTAGAAGCTGAACTTGTAATCTCACTGTTACAGGGCGACGAGAAAGAAAAGGAACTGGAAAAGGAAGCAGATGAGAAAGGCAAGGACAAGGACACTGAGAAAGAAAAGTAAATGAACACATGATGTACGGCGCTGATTTTCATTATATTTACCGTGTAATAATTAACAAGTTGAATTATACTCTTAAGAGTCAGACTCGTCGTAGATTCTGTAAATTATAAGCGTGTAAATCCATTTGTCTTTCCCGTTACTTTCAGTTAAGGGGGCGCGAAAGCGTCGTTATTGTAATATTCTTGTGCTCTCCATTCTTATATATAAAGAGTTCACGTGATGTCGTGTCGTATATTAACCATTTCGTCTTAGATAAATTTTGTTTGATTCTATATATTTACGGAAGTAGTTTGTGTATAATGTTCAATGCTATATGTGTTTATAATATTTGATAATTCTGTCATTAAATGTTTGAATGAATCAAAATATGATAAGTATTGCAGTTTATAAGGTACTTACAGGATTAGGCAAACATTTTATCCAAAATGATTAATAGAATATGTAATTAATTCGAGATAGTCCACTTGCATCGCGTCAATGTATCGTCATGTATGGAACTGGAGTCTGCAGTTGTTCGCCTGAAGTATATGACAATCAGGCGTGTACTCGTTAATATGGGTAGGAATGAAAAAGTGTTGGGTCAAGTTGCTTCAACATTACTCGTTACCTATTATTTTCAATCGCTGCATCGTTGCCGTATAGCATACCTTAATATACAATTAAAGCTAATTGTTTGTTACCATCTTTAGAGTCCGTAATATTCTGACAGGGTCTTTGAACAGGGCTATGAATGCTATTTTTAAATTATCGTTCTTATTGCAAACTGAGACACTCCATTATTTCCTTATTTTGTATGAAGCGTCGTATATTCGAGATTATGTTTTCCCAAATCTCATTTTTCATTAATATTTCAGCGCCAATGGCGCTCTGTTTTTCTCTATTTTGTAAGTCTAGAATATTTGATACCAAAAATTGGCTGATTTAGATAAATTGGAAAGAATGATGCATTTCTTAAAAACATAGCTCTTCAACTCTAAAGAAAGAGCTAATGTGTATGATTAGACTGTTTTGAGATTCTTGTATTTTATTGGTTTATCTTTATACAAATAAAATTTTTACAATTTACAAATTTTTGATAAACGAAAAACCTGGAAGACTGTTTTTCATGTTATTAATAATTCATAGTCCATAAAATTTTGATAATGTATTAATTGTTAAGGTTTAGAAAGAAATGTACTCAAAATTTTGTAGTTTAAATGATATTTCTTGCATTGTGATTATTCAGTCGATGACTTTGAGATCTATCAAGAAAATGCAGAAACTAGACGCGGCCTGCTCCAACAATGGTTACAAATATTACGATGTGATACAGTCGTTGCCGCTGTGACGACTGACCGTTGGTCGTGTTGCATGTTTCTGCGCTTTCGACGCCGATGTCACGTCTGTCTCATAATAATGCACGTCTACATACTCTTTTAATATATTATAATTTTGGACAAGCCCTTAGTTATCTATTACTACGTTTAGACGGGTTTTGTAAAATAATCGATTAAGACTGTTTCTCATTATTCATTCCTTGTTTGGTTAAAGCCAGCACTGCGACTGAATAATTGAATGAAAAGTTCTTTATTTTCAGAAATGTTTGTGCTCAGGGTTGACTTACGGCGTTAGGCACTGAAACAGGCTTAAAGCTATATGTTTAGGTAGTAAAGTCACTAAAGTACATTCCAGTTTCACACATCATTTTCACGATAGCGTTAAAACGTTGTGTGTCGATCCGGTTGTTGGCAGTACGCGATGAAGTTGAACGGTTAATTTTAAAATTTGTAATAATGTAAGTAAATGGTCTTCGCGTCGTGGCTTGATAGTAGAATGTCGATTTTAGTCTGTTTGTAGATAAGCACAGTACATGTTACCTGTGCTTTTAGTTCCATCTTTACATCTCAATTTGATTAATGTTAGGGCTTAAAATTATAAGTATGGATAGGTTTGAAATTGCTACATGTTTATGTCGAATAAATGGTAACCATAGAATAATAGTTATTGCACGTAACCAAGATTACGTTAGTGTAAGAGGAGTTGTGGCCGGTACGGACGAAGAGAAGGCCCGCTCCGCTCATAGTAATAATAAAAAAAAAAAACTGGAAAAAAAGACAAAAAAAAAATTAATTTTGGTTCCGAATATGTTTGTCTTATAAAATTTTTGATTTGATTTGATTTGATTCCCGGGGCATGGTCGACGTTTTTGGTCCCTCCCGACAACTGCTGACCATCACTGCCATTAGAAACAAAGTAAGGAATTAAATATAAGAAAGTAGATAGTTTAGGGAATGATGTACTAGTCGCCGCGTACGCATTCGTTGTAAGTAGAAGCGTGGCAAACCAGCCTCTGAGTAGCTGCGTAGCCACGTCCCATTAATTCATATGTAGTATATACATTATTCTAAAGGGGTTTGAAGGTTTTGGCCCTAAAATCAGCCGCCATTTTGATTTTTTTTTCAGAATCGCGGTGCACAACAAAAGTTATATATTTAGATAGAGGACACTTATATAAACAAAAAATGTTACGTAACATAATATCCTAAAGCGTCAGGTTTCGGAGTTATTCACCGAAATATAAGTCGAAAACAACAAGGATTTTTTTGTTTTTTTTTTTTCCCTCCAGGTAAGCATATTGAACTATTGAGGTAATAGAAACGTTATGAAACCTTTATGGAGAAGAAACAAATGAAGAATAGACATTTTTAAATAAATAATTAAGCACGGCAATTTATAGTTCGTTTTTTAATCCCAGAGACTAATCTGACAAGTGTAATGTCAAACTTCTATACTAAAAAAAAAACGAAAACACAAAAGACTTAAATGTTAGATTAGTCTCTGGGATTAAAAAACGAACTATAAATAGCCGTTTTTAATTATTTATTTAAAAAATGTCTATTCTTCATTTGTTTGTTCTCCATAAAGGTTTCATAACGTTTCTATTACCTCAATAGTTCAATATGCTTACCAGGAGGGAAAAAAAAACAAAAAAATCCTGTTGTTTTCGAATTATATTTCGGTAAATAACTCCGAAACCTGACGCTTTAGGATATTATGTTATGTAACATTTTTTGTTTGTATAAGCGTCCTCTATCTAAATATATAACTTTTGTTGTGCACCGCGATTCTGAAAAAAAATCAAAATGGCGACCGACCTTAGGGCCACCCTCCATACAAAAATCTTCTAACCCCTTTATTTAATAATAAGGCTGAAGATTTTTCCGACCATCCTGTATAAGAGCCTGTTTCAGTGTAATGCGATATATTGACAGCTGGCTGCTTGCGAACAGTAGCGCGAACACGCGGTCGCTACCTTGATGAGATTGTCTGCATAGTAGTGGAACTTCTAAGGGTAATTTCGAAATGACTATGTTTACGAACATAGGAATAGATTTAGCTTAGAACTAATACTTAAGTATCACTAATATTAATGTCATACTCCCATTGTAACGTGTTAAATTGTTGAGACAATAAAGATAGGCGCTAGCATTTTGTGACCATCGGTTTTGATACAAAAGGCGTATTGCATTTTGTTAGAGAAGAGATAAGTGCTATGGATTGACCAGTTTTAAAGGATGCTGACTTTATTGTCTCTTGGTAGGATATAATACAATACCTAATCGATATTATAATCAACATAACATAATTATTCACTCTCATTATAAAATTGTTATAAGTTAGTAGCTATTATACAAATTAATCATAATTACTCATATGTTATAAGTATTTCAAGTATGTATGTTTATACTATTTAGAAAGATAGGGAAACCTAAGAAAAAAAACATTGTAATATGTATAGTTACGTTTTTTCTTTAATGATAATTCATTCACTTATTATATATAACTAGTAATTGTGATTTTCAATTAATGTGTCAATATTTAAACTTAAGTATAAAGTAGATAGTAATGGTTCGCCATCCATAACGACGACACAACTGAGCTTCGACGCCACAGTCGACATATACTTTAAGAATTTCAAGTGTATTTTCTGTCGCCATTAAATATAAACTATATCTACAAAAATATATACTGCAATGTGATTCGGTGTGACACTACGTCATGCCGAGTCCCGGAGCAGGTGAATGTTATTATTTCCCAATTCCCTACTTCTTTAACTACATAATATACACACATAAACTTACATCTTTTTCCCATGCCTGCTGTTTCTGCTACGATCCTAAAGGCCGGCCGGCGCTCACTGACAGCACGGCACGGCGTGTCATGGCAAAGGATTTTATTACTAATCAAGTTATTTTGAATCTTATTTCAATGAGTTTAGAATTCATGTTACTTTATTTCGATGCCGCGACGTTCCACGGGATGCTGTGGCATGACGAGACGCGCCACGGGACGTTACATTCCACGGGTTGCCGCGGCGGGCCATTGCATCCCGCGAGACGTATGGGTCACTTTGTGTCGAGGAATTATGATTGCTAAGATAGTTGAAATATCTTTGGCTGAAAAAATGGAGAATTTAACCTAGTATAACTAAGTCAGTTCAAGTGACCTTCACTCTTCGGAAGGGCGATTGTGCCCCAGTGTACAGACGCCAGCACATCAACCTACCCGAAACTGTCAGATTTTCCCAATCAACTTTGAACCTTATGCTTTAGTGATAAAGTTGAAAATCTATTAAAGAAATTTGACAGATTGTAGTAGGTTGATGTGCTGGCGTCTGTACATGGAAAGTAAACCACTGCCAAACAGCAACACAGTGAAATACCTGGGGCTACATCTAGATAAAAGGCTTACCTGGGCCCATCACATTAAGGCCAAGAAAAAGGCAGCTTCCATTGAGATGAAGTCTCCTGGCTCTTAGGAAAACAATCAAAGTTATCTCTTAGTAACAAAATACTTGTTTACAAAGTTATAGTTAAACCAATCTGGACTTACGGAATAGAACTCTGGGGATCGGCTAGCAACTCCAATATCGAAATTTTACAAAGGTTCCAAAATTTAGTTCTAAGAACAATCTCAAACGCATCTTGCTTTGTCAGAAACACCGAAATACACGAGCAATTAAAAATACCAACAGTGAAAGAAGAACTATGCAAAAAATGCAAAATGATTTAGCCAAGAAACTTCTTAACACACAAGAAGATATAATCCGCCTAAAAAGAGGTGGAAATTCGAACTTGGACCAGAGACAGTGAATTTCGGATCTTGTTATCTTCCGGTGACAGATACACAATATAAAAGCTTGTCGCGAGATTTACCTGTGTAGATAAACAAGTAAATTAAATAACTTGATCTATTGATTTTAATCTTTTATATTTTCAAACTATACTACATTTACTATAGCATTAGACAAGTTAAAAAAGGCTCTTTAAGGGGCACACTTTGTAACAAAAGTAGGTACAACAAACATTATTACAGTCAAGATTGATGTGGAGTTAAATGTAATCACTAATCAATTTAAATAACAGCAGTCACACTTAATTGTGCTTATCTACCTTCTGAAATTACAAGGCTTTTATTTAATAATATTTAGTTTTTCCTGTCAATGTTTAAAATCTAATAGAAGCAGGGGCGGACTCACCGGTAACGTTTTTCATGTAACTATAACTCTACCAAATCTAAAATGTTCCCTATTCCCTTCTGAATAAGTTGTGGCAGCACGTGTTTTTTTTTATTTTGTCGGTTTATATAATAGTATATTATGATACATGTGTGCTAAGTTGATCATGAATCCGATGTAGGCGGTTAAAAGGTTAACCTTTTAACCGCCTACATCGGATTAACCCGACAAATATTTTCGTGCCCATGCCGCCAGAGTCGTATATATACGACAAAATAACACCGCTCGTTTAATCTGTATTATTATTACATCATCACAGCTCGTTTCATCGGTATATATATTTCGTTTTTTTTTTTTGTGTCGGGCGCTGGGGGCACGACAACTGATATAAAGTCCGGCGGTTAAAAGGTTAAACTCGAGGCGGTATTATTCGCGCGAGCCGCAGGCGAGCCCGATAAGAAAGCCGAGAGTATAATGATCAATGCACACGCGTTTCATACGACGTTTTTCAACACACTTGCGAGGAAAAAAACAGGCTTGTATTGTTAAATATTAACTTGTATAGATAATGGCGGGCTGGGTTTGTTTTTCGCGCGCCGCGCTAGCGTGCGCGCGCAGGTTTACCCATAGAGTAAGTAATGGCGCGCGTTTATTTATTTAAAGGCACAGACAAAACCGATAAACAGCCTATAGAAAAAATATAATAAACACAAAATAATGTTTAGGCTGATCGTAGTGTTGTCGTATGTCAAATTGTAGTTTAGTTAGTATAGAATTAGAAAGTACTATTGGCATACAGAAATATACATTAATTCAGTGAGAATCCGCAATAATAGAACGCCAATGGTTTTTTCCGTTTGGTTCCGCGAGGGACGACGGACAATTATAAGGTGCATCCAGACAGAGCGAGGCATGCGCCGCAAGTGCTATTTTTTGTATGTTAGATGCCTCAGCCTGAGGCAACCGCACATATAAAAAAAATTATTTGCGGCGCATGCCTCGCTCTGTCTGGATGCACCCTAAGGTGAATGCGCAGCGGTAGACCGCGAAATTTAAATTTTCTTAAGTTTTTTGCAATCCGCAGGTCAGTATCAGGTTGTATCTTGATCAAAATGTATATATATAATAGATATGTATTTACAGAATTATAGTAACGTAAAAACGTAAGAAAAATTGAATTTCGTGGGCTACAACTGGGCATTCATCTTAAGGTGAATGCCCAGTTGTAGCCCGCGAAATTAAATTTATAGCCGCGAATATAGTCGCGAATCATATTTGGATCAAGATACAACCTGACACTGATCTGCAAATTGCAAAAAACGTAAGAAAATTTAAATTTCGCGGTCTACCATGGCACATTCACCTTAAGGTAAATAAATTTTAGTTCATTTTGGGACCAAAGACAATTCAGACTATTCAAAAAAAAAAGTGAAATATGGCTCGCGGATTCCTTTTGGCATGAAGTCTCTTTGAAGAGATTAAAAAAAAACGCACTTCTCCGACCTCCAACTAGTAAATTAAATAGTTATCTGTGGAATTAAAGCACAAGTACCGTAACGTAAAGAAAAAGCACGCGTTTTTAATACACTGCATTATGGACCAAAAAGCGGTGCATTACGAGCCATTTTACGAGCAAGTGTGTTGAAAAGTTGTTTTAAACTGATTGTTACTAAAAATTGTTTCATTTCATGTACCTATCCAAGCATCGTGACTAGTAGATAGATAGAATATGCTTTATTGTATGCCTTGCATTGTTACTTACAAAAAAAGCACATACATTAATTATTTATTAAAATTCTTGAAAATAAAAGGTTTCGTACTCCTGCTTCTGCGAGCCTCTTTTTTCTAATGTTATAACAAAATATGGAGTATAAGTGAATATGAGGCACTTACTTAAATCTCGCGACAAGCTTTTATATCATAAATATGATATAAGTACAGACGCCAGCACATCAACCTACACCTAACTGTCACATTTTCCCAATCAACTTTGAACCTTATGTTTTAGTGATAAAGTTGAAAATCTATTAAAGAAATTTGACAGATTGTAGTAGGTTGATGTGCTGGCGTCTGTACCTACATCGTGTAATGACGTTATAAGTTGATAGTAAGTTCTTAAGGAAAAGTTTATTTTATTCTTTTTAGCGCATTTAACTAAAAGCATGTTTTTTAAAAAGTTTTTTTTTCACTTAAAATTTTTTATTTCTTTCTTTCCTACAAGGTAATTTACCGTTGCTGCAAGCAGTACCTGAGTATTAAAAACCTAATTTAGTATGTTACTAACAACGTAAGTATAAAAGGATTACATAAATAATAGGTACCTTTATATTGAATAATATGCATTCAAATACATATAAAGGTACCTCTGTTGATTCGATTCGACACTTCAATATTATTGTACCTAATGAATAATTTGTAGGCAGAACGATTTGTCATTCAGCAGTTTCGTAAGGTAATATACAGTTCTGCCATCTACTGATATTAAAGGAAGGAGTAGAACCTTTAGGTAGAAAGGTAGGCTGGGTTATGGAGGAGGGTTCAGTGAGCGTTGGGTCTACCGATCACTAACGCCCTCTAGTTAATATTGTGAACATTGAGAGCGCTACACTCAGGGATACCGCGCTTGTAGGACTGCAAACTGCAACCCTCGTCTAAACGAGCAAACTTGTATTGTTCGCTAGAGGGCGCAGTGTGAGCATTTAAAGCATAGAGAAATGGATTGAGTTAGAGCGCTCTATAGATATAATTCATATAATGGTGTCCTAACTAGCGCCAATGATGTTGTTGTGACCTATGAATAATAAAAATGTAAAAACTTTTTGCAAAAATAAAAAAAACAACCGACTTCCAAAAAAGACACTGCAAAGTGAAAAAATAACTTTAATTTCGGAAGTCGGTGTCGTAGGTTTCGCATTTTCGTATATATGCCGTGGCCATAGAATTGATCATTTCATGAAGTGTTTGGTCATTTTTCATGAAATGGTTGTGTATCATGAAATGGCCAGCTAAGATTGACCATATCGTTTAAAAGTCAACGTTTAACGATATATCATTCGACGTTTGGCCATATCATGAATTTAGGGTTCGCATAACACTAAACGACGCGACGTCAGGGGCACCCCGAGGTTCGGTTTGGTTAGGTTCCCTTAAACCCTGCAGACAGAAATAGGAGCCCCGCGCTGCGTGGCTCCGTCGACCTGTCGTCGTTAGAAATAAAACGAGCATGCTAAATGCTTTAGATTATTATGCTTAATCATTATTATGATTAGAGAAATTATGCGTAAGCTGTTATGCGAAAATATAATTAGGAGAAACAAAAGTATGCCAAGTTATATTAGGTCTTAAAATTTTATACAAATGGATAGGGAACCCACAGAGGAAACCGACATCAACGCCTCTACCGGCGGATATTCTAATTATTTTACGATGTGATCCTGATCACTAATGTTTGGCCACATCATGAAGTACTCGTGCGTTTAACTTTTCATATCGTTAAACGTTGAGTAATCATTGAGCTGGCCAGACCACATCATGAAGTGGCCAATAGACAGTGAAACATTTCATGAAATGCGACCATTTCATGAAATTCTCGAACATTTCATGAAGTGAGCAAATCTACGATATGGCCACGACATATACATACAGTTCGATACATAGTAAAAAAAACACAATACCATATCACAACACAAAAAAAAAATTGGAAAATTAAGTATTAAGTAGTAAAACATAAGGAACAAAAAAAAACACAAACACAACATCAGTTTTTTTTTATTCATTTATTGATACAGTCTTAATACAGATTTGTTTGTTTTGTACCATTAAACCAGAAATGGTTTGTATTGGTACTCACATTCGCTATAAGAACACTTCTTAATGATTAGGTACTATGTTAGTATAACTTTTATTTACTTCAATATATATCATTCATCTACTCACACCATTTGCCCATATTATATAAGCAAATAATGTAAGTTCTTAAGTTAATAAGTAAGTTCCCCGCCAGAAGCGAATACCCAGTAGGAAGGTACCCCCAGCATTTCGCCAGCTATGTTTTAATTACCATGTAATACTTAGCCGGCATTAACCGTGCAGTGTGCACAAATCCAGACTCCTGAAACATTTGAAAACTCAGTACCAAGTACCAATACAACAGTACACATTACACAAAGTCAATCGTCGGGGTGCTGTGGAAGTTCGGATGCAATTTAGCCGCTGCGGTCATACGCCCGTAGGCTATGCACCTGCCTCATCGTCATTACGTCATCGCATCATTACCAACTCATCACGTTCAGGCACACATTATTACGTTTCATTCGTCCTATAACAGACAGACAGAGGTTTGACAGTAACTGTCAATCAACACAATAACTAGCAGGGGATCGAGGGTAGGGGGTTGGAGGAGAGGGGGGGGGGGTTCAGGGGATCAGACCGGAATAACTCATAAATTAGTATTAGGTAGGTAGGTAATTGACAATACCGGCACATCGCGGCTACAAATAAGGTTCAAAACAGCGATGCCTTTGATGTTAGTTGAATCGAATGATCACAAAAATATGGGTAACTTTGCAGTTTTAATTAAATTAAGAAATAAATGCGCGGCGCAGTGGAATCATTTTTAGGTATTTCTTTAGTACTTACATTGAATTCCCTTTACTATTATCATTACATAAATTATGATAGTTTACGCTCAAAATTTTGAGAATTAAGCGGCGAGAAAATTTTTCTAAGCTCTGTTTTTCGATTGTTTATCATGATAGGTACTTACTATTTCATTTTTATGAAATATTTTGGAAAAAATTTTTTTTCAACATTTGTACACTCAATTTGTCTGGCTTTTAACACAGTATAAACTGTGCTTTTAATATGTATGTACCAATGCACTGAGCGTTTCACGGGGTCTACCTTTGGGCAGCGCCCATAAACTTGACTAACTGTCAAGTATCTAAAAGTCTAATAGTGTGTAGTGTGTGTTAATTTAATTGTAATTTTAATTTATTGTATTATAATGTAATAATTGCTGTGGGTTAATACCTGAAATAAACGATAACAATATCGCCGTATCTCTACGTTAACGTCGTGGTGGGGCTTGCGCGCTCCGAACTCAAGGCCTATGCCGGAAGAGTGTACTTTGCCGGAACAGGTCTAGGGTGAGGAGCCAGACCAAAAGAGATACAGAAACCCGCAGGGCAGCATGTGGCGAGCTGTTGGGCAGTAGCGACCCCACGGACCCTATCTCCCGGGAGAAGTCTTGTTCTTTACCTCTGGCTTGCCTTTATTGGCCGGCTGGAGTGGCTGGAGTGAAAAATGACGAAGAACAGAGCTCCCACCTCATTCTTGCCTTTATCGGCCGGCTTGAGTGGAGATTCGCAAGAGCAAACGTGCTCGGAGGAAGGAAGTATTCCAATAGGATGCTTGTAGGGATCTTGACCGTACTTCCGGGAGTGAAAGAAATCTTTACCTCTCGATCCTACCATACCTAAACTTAAACAACCGACTCACTAAAAATGCTACAAAGTGAAAAATAATTTTAATTTGTAAAAAATGTGTGTGTGAAATGTCTATGGTTTTGTATCTTCGTTTTTGCCACCGACTTCCGAAATTAAAGTTATTACACCAAGTTGATTAAATAACTATTATAGAAGGTAACTCAAGACAAAGTAAATAAACGATTTTACTTTACTTACTTAAAAAAGTGCTGTCTTATATACAGGGTGTCCCTGGAAGTATGGATCAAATCGAATAGGGGCGTGGGCAAGGTCATTTCCAAACTTTTTAACCCTGAGAATGTCAGTGAATTTTTTTACGGTTCAAAAGTTATGACCGATTTTAATTTTTTTTTCAATCACAAGCTTAGTGCTCAAAGAAAATAATCATAAAAAAATACTATCAGGGCTATCTAAAAAAAATAAATTGATAGCCCTGATAGTTTTCACGAATTCGATCATTCTTCTCTTTTTTTTTTTAGTTTTTTTTAGTATTTTTTTTATAGGGATTCGATTTGATCCATACTTCCAGGGACACCCTGTATAACACGCACTACTACTTAGTGTAGTGTACAACTGTACCAAATAAAATAACTGGCGAAATGTACTTACGTATTCTCTACACCTCTTCAAAACAGGCAGGCGTGATGTATTGTGTATAGGTATGTATTGTGTCAACAATACATGTAAAAATGCGATTGCAGCAATCAAGGATGATTTGCTGTCGTTTATTGCAGAGTTCCATCGTCTGTCTTTCTCCAAAAATCTTCATTAGATCTTCGCTAAATTTAAACGTGCTCCCCTTTAAATTTAGCGAAGATCTCAAGAAGAAAAATCTCAACGCCCAAAAAAAAGAAAAAAGAAAGATTAATGTTGGCGCAGATACAGCAGAACATACATACAAAAAAGTTTTCAAATCGGTCGAATTGAAAACGTCGTCCTTTTTTAAGTCGGTTAAATAAGAAGTTAAATCAGGGAATAAGCATTGCTTATAAAAGCCTTGCCTAAATAAAAGTCCGAAACGTTTAAACAGACCGAGTGTACACAGTTTAAACAAATTAATGTTACTTTACGCAGATGTAGAAACGGCTCAATCGTTTCAAGTTGGGACAAATTAGTACTTAGCCGGGGACGTCTTTAGCAACAACACTTAAGGGTGATATTAAAATCCAAACAGTTTGCTGAGCGCCGGGAACATAGCTGGGTGGTGCGGAGGGGGGTGCTGTCGGCGGCGAGGTGAGCGCGTCTTATCGCAAGTGTTCCTCTGCGGAAACACCGCGACCACTCGGCCGCGGACTAACTGTGGAGTGGCTGTTTGTGTAGCCTTCAAATATTGAAGTGAAATTTCTTTAGGCGCGTTGGCCATTTTTTGCATGTACGTACATAGATACACATGCATGTTGGCGTTTTATGAGATGGGAAAAACCCATTGAACTCGCGACACTGTTACCGTTTCCGTAACCGACAGCAAATAAATATTTTGAAATATTTCCTAACGATTAAAAAAATATACACGTAATTATTATTCAAGTTTTCACTTCTATCGGCACTCCCGGAGTGCCACTGTTTTATAGATAAGATAAAACACACAAGAATTTTCGTCCAACGTTTTTATGGAAATTGGTAGTTTATTTTGTAAAAAAGTAGGTATTTTATTTTTCACGTTTTAGATGTCGTACCTAACTTTTTTTTTATCATGTGCAAATCCTCATGGATGTCCACCACTCTGGGGTGGGTGGAGGTTGAGATACTACCACACAAGTAGATAGGTAAAAAAATTGGGAAAATTCAAAAGTGCAGGACTCATAATGCTCATTGGATCGTAAAAAACTACTTTGAATAAAAAAGCCATTTTCAATAGGGTTCCTCTTATGGGTGAACGAATCTTTTTTTTTTTGTTAGCCTTTACTGTCCCACTGCTGGGCAAAGGCGTCTCCCAAGAAAAGAATCTTTAAAAAAAATGACTCTTAATTGATTTTTTCGCAAGCTACAATGTTTCCAGGTTTCACACTTGATTGACGGGATTTTTTTGAAATATTATGATGCTTTTTTCGTTTCTACTGCATTAAATCAATTTTTGAAAATTACAGAATGAATCACCATTAAATTATCTATTCAATGGTAAATAAAGTAGGTTCTGTGTGTTAATTAGCAGGAGTATAACAATAGAAACAATTGCAGAAAGGAGGCAAAATAAAAAAAATCGATCGTAAAGCACTCTCTAATGCTTCGCATTATGAGTCCTGCAAGAGTAAAACAATACACTTAACTAGTAAGAAACCTACAACAAAAATAACCTTCGATAGAGATACTTACTATAATGCAGATAATTTTATTTTCGGAGATGTTGAGAACATAAGTCGACTCTACGCATTGCCTTGTTTCCAGGCTCACTTTTTAACAGCGTTAATAACGGTGGAATTAAAGCGCGAGAGGCCGCCGAGGACGATTTAATTAAACCTTAACGAAGATCCCTTACTAGCCCCCCACTCCCCCCCACCACCTTTACCTGTCCGCATTTAATTTTTGAATCTGTTTTCACTTATCTACTGACTTTTGTAAGCGTTTGTAATGTCAACACAAACCGTTGTTTAGTTTCCTTTGTCCTTATTTTCTGACATAAAAAATACCTAATAGCTTTCTGAAATCTATCTACGCTTCAGTAATTGCAATTTTGCTCTTCAGCTATTCAACAGTTTACAGTTACACAAATACGTGATCCATAGTCAAAATGTAAAGTCAATTAGGCATGAGGTACGTACGGCGCAGAGTGGAGACGTGCCGGCTGCCGGCCGCTGTCGCCTGTCGCAGATAGCCGCGCGCCGTGATCCCGCGTGATTTACGGCCGCCCGGTCGCTAATGTGCACGCAGCCTTACCGCAACCAAGATGTTGCACCCTTTTCATAAGGACTTTAGATACCGCAGCCACGAATTAATATACAAAAGTGGCTTTGTCAGGGATTCGAGGTTATTCACTCAAAATAATCTACAATTTTCATAGTAAAAGCTGTTACTTATTACGTTGATGTTAAATTTTACTGTAACTTCGAGTCGCTGGACAAGGAAATTACTGTATTTTGGATTTGGAATTGGATAAAGCGAGCATTCTTTGACTGTTCTAATTTCAATTGATAATAAAATTGAAGACGCATTTAAATATTCCCTCGATACTTGAAGATAATATTAGATATGTACCTACATTATTTACAAAGCTGAAAAAATATATTGAAAATCTATATAATTAAAACGAAACGTCCTGGAATTATTTTCAAAACAAACACAGCGTCTAAAAAAATGTTATTAACGTTTTCATTAAGGTGAGACTGTTCATTTGCAAAATGATAAATATGGCATAAATTATTTCATTTAATATTCAATTCGGTTCTTTCGTAGCTTCAAATATTACGGGTAGCGAGGAGCTACTTAGTCGACGACACCCTTTTTTTCTGATACTGTTTGCTGACTGGCTCTTAATTTTGAGTTTAAATATGGGGGAGAGATACGTTCAAAAGAACACTCGACAAATCCTAGGAGCGCATGACTTCACCTGCGTTCGCTGTTGTTACTATGCGTCCTCTTGATTCATAGTCTGAACAGTTATAAATACATATAAATACTTTACTACTTTATTAGCGTTGTTTTCGTTTGAATATACAATTTGAGTCTTCGTTTTCGTGTGATATATTTTCGGTCGACTTCATATTGTGAAGCTTCGCTCGGGAGCTTTCTCGATATTAACGCTTGACTCAAAATCCTTAAGTCTGCCGCGTCAAAGAAGGATAGTTTCAGAAATTTATGAGCTGTTATATTATAATTTAGTGTCGCGAACCAGCAGTAAAATCGGGCTTAAAAGATCAGGGCGAGGGCGGCAAGCGGCGCCGCGGGGCGCCTCACACTCTACACGCACTTACCAACTGATACACACGTAATAATACATAGATAGACATCTACAAAGCTTGACTGACTTGCCTGCCACCCCAAAACGATTGTGCAATTTAACATTTTTCAAATATGTCATGTTCAATAGGTTCCTAATAAATTATTTCAGTCACGGGAGTTACAACTTCAGACAATGTGTATTTTTGCAATCAAAAGATAAATTACCAAGTATACAAATTATATTAGAAGAAAGGCTTACCCTTTAACCGCATTTCGCGCCCTTCCTCGACCAAGTTTAAACTCCGGCCATTTTTCCGCCGTCGGTGGCTGAGACGCTTTTTCGAATTTTATGAAATTTAAAAGTTTTCTCCGCGCCGCCGGGGAAAAAATGTGATTAAATATGTTTTGTTCAAGAGCAAGACATTAAAGCGATGTTAAGGGTGTGATAATGAGGGCGTTGATAAGCGTTTATTAGCCGGGCGGGCCGCGCCGGCGATCTCAATAATAGCGGCGCCCGTAACGCTATCAGGGGGGAATTAAATCATTTTAACGTAGTTTGCGAAGAGACTCCTTAAGAAAAACTCTGTGATACGACGCTTATTTGGCCTTTAAATTGCGCGCTTTGTTGATTGTCGCGACGAGCTTCAGGGAGTTTGCGTTGTTTTTAAAAGTAATTATCTGCAGTTTTTAGGGTCTTGGTGAGAGGTTACAATTGCGTGGTTACGTTTAATGTTATACTTATAATGAAAGCTATCGTACATTTGTAGATATAGAGGGTGTTACGGAAAGGGTATATCAATACAAACGGGTTGAAGAGTGTATCTGGTCTAGAATCTCTGTACAAAATTTCAGCTCAAAAGCAGTAACTTTGAAAATGCTTAATATTTTTTTAAATCATAACAAACGTGTCACCGCACTACGAGGGTCATTATCTATTATCTGTAGTGTGTCTGTGCGCCTAGTACACGCACATCACGCCGCCGCGCACCAGTGCAGCGCCGTGATGTCGAAATAAAAGAAGATTCTAGACCAGATACACTCTTCAACCCGTTTGTATTGATATATCCTTTCCGTAACACCCTGTATGTAGCAAGTAAAAGTACAGTTTAGAATTTTAATATAACTTTATATACTTGATAGCAATTGTGAAAAGTTTTCAGAAATTATCTGATATTAGTTCGTAAAGTAACGTAATGCTTGAAATATCACCACTGCACTTAATACTTGCAGTGTTGCCGAATTATCTTTTAATGTTCTGCATTAGGTGAGATTAGTACACATTTGGACTACAATGCTTCGGCGTGTGCGCCGGGGGTGCTAAGTTGCGGGCTTAGCCGCGTGGCGCAGGTGCGCGCCCGGCTTACCGCACCGAACCGCACTATTGATGACCCTTTCCACGCTCTACACGACGTGATTTACAAAGTACACACACATACGAACAATTCACTTACATACACCAAATACACATGAACATGTCTTATATTGAACGAATTTTATAAAAAATATCACAGCAATTTCCTGGTAACTGGCCCTGACAACTGCTGCTGCTGCTGACTTTGAAAACTAGCTTGCTGAAACATGATATTAATTTGTTAAAGAACAATCGAGTGTTTCAAAATTAAGGAACGTCTACCTACAGCTTTGATTCTAAATTAGGTACCTACAGAGCTTAAACGATGCGAAATCATACAAATTACTCTAAATATCAAAGGGGTGATCCGTTCGGCGTTTAATCATGCAGACGTCACTGCAACTGTACGGTATTAAGCTGAACCGTAAAACATGTCGGTCGCAATTAGTACAGTAAAATTGCAATTTGATTGGTGTAATTGCATCTCTTTACAGGCGGCGGTGGCACAGTTGTTATTAAGCGTTTCTAATTTAATATCATTTGCATAGACGTGACCTGCGCGCGCCTTCCGACCACCTTCTCGATGTGGCTACATTTTTGATGATTTTTGTGGTTTTGTAAAACACTGTGTCAACAGTTAGAAAAAATTTTTTTCAGGTGAAAACTGTTACTTCTGCTGCTATAGGACATCTATGAAATGTAATTACATCATATACATATATAATTGTACGGTATTCAGAAGGTGGGGCCCACCAACTTGGCCGCAATGAGTGTTATATTAATTGAAACCATTATAGCAGATTACAAAAAATATTACAATATTAATTGTGAGAAGTGTAGGTGAGGGCTGTGGGCGCGGGGAGAGGGCGCGGGGCGCGGGGGACGGGGGCGAGGGGCGCGCGGCCCGCACTCGCTGTCACAGATACAAATCGCGCGGATTTACGCGCACTCCAGCCCCACTGGAATTTATCTGACGCTTCTATTTACGTATCCTTTTATTTGTTTCGCTCCTATTAGTCCCGATAGAGAATTTTTATGTTTGCATGCTCCCGGGCCCCCGGCCCCGGGCCCCGGCGCCTGCCCTCGTAAAGCGGCGACTTGTCAACACTTTACAGCGACAATAACACAATTTTCCGGCAAGCGATCTACGTTTATCGGATTATATGGCAATAACTTAACGCTGTTGACTCCAGTAAATATTTTCGTTTGCACCGCGGCCTGAGCTTGACTAATTACACCCGTTTGTTGTCCGTATCCAGGTGCGCCGACACGCTTAATCCTTATACTGTTACAAGTGAATCACTGAAGGCAAATCTTGCCAACATATTACCAAGAACCTAAAGTTAGCAGAAAATAAATGTAATTTACTTATGCACCTAATAATTACTTGATATATCCACGTAAAGTCTCAATCATAGATGTCTAATACAAAGAGAACAATACTACCAATTATCAATATGCTTGTCGAATTAATTAAATACCACATTGATCAGTAGTGTGGATATATTTATGTGGTGCGCAGGGAGGACGGCAATCCGGCGCGCAAACATTTAAATTAATGTAATAAAGAGGCGTGAAATACACGGCTTTCGCGGATCCCGGGATTAGCGTAGCGGCTCGTAGCGCGCCGCTACGCCGTAGTCGCTACGAATAACACGAGCTAATTCGCAACAGTAGGTATGTCAAATACGATTATCATTTTGTAAAACAGTTGTAGCGATGTTACATGTAAGATGCAATCGTTTCCTAGGAAATACAACATAGTCCAATGATCCTTTGTGCGCGGTAACCGTTTATACGTATACGTGTTGACATGCAATTTACTACATGTCAACACCATCTATGAGTGATAGATTCTGGAGTCAGGGCAAATGATGGCTTTGCAAGTTGACTATAAACTAAAACTGACCGTAAAATCAAATACAACTGTCATTCTTTGGCAGTCGTATGTCATTACATACGACTGCCAAAGAATGACAGTTATATTTGCAGCCATTGCTGCAACACGTTAAAAGGACGTAGGTAATGTGTCATGCTGAAAATAAATTTCCCTGACTGTAAAGGGATTGCTTCTAGGACTAGGTACGCAATTCACCTTCTAGCATTACAACTAGTTAGACAGAACGAGCCGGTGGCCAATAAACGATCAGAATCGGCAAATTGCGTCCGTGCGATCATAAATCGGGCGGTGTCGGGTCGGCTTAGCGTCGGTTAAGCCTCGCCTGATAATGGGGTTAACACGTCGACACGACTTAAAAGTCTTGCTCCGTGTTACACGCTCACTCACACCTATTTCAAGCGATTATCGTTATTAAGCCTATGTATTTGTAGGAATATTTTGAGAAGTTGGGTGATTATTGCACACAGTCATAACATTTTTGAAGATGTATGTTTTAGTTTTTTTTTGGAATTGTAAAAAAAGACATAAACTTTTATTTATTGAAATCTCCTATAACTCTCATTATACAGGTTCCAATACCTTATGTGACAGAGCGGTTTTTTTAATCTATATTATCTTATATACAAACCAAATATAAAGGAACAAAAGTGTAAATTAATAGTAACATAAGACATAGGCCTCCCCATGTATATATTATATAGCATAAACTGAAGATAAAACCACAACTATAAAAATACAGGAAATCATAACATGATAATTTCAACATCAATGTGTCCAAAGCTATTTGTTCAATAAAAAGAATTGTCCGAACTTTTCAACCGTAGGTAACAGTAGAATGTTCTACGCCATATTTTTTTTATTAATAGTCGTGATACCATAAACTTTTTGAGTGGTAGAGTGATCGTATAATAGTGGTGTGAACAGGTGCCCGCGCGGGTGTCACGTCACTAGTCACGTTATTGCACAAGTTTGAAGACAGGGGTGCGGCGGCGGCCAAGGGAATCCCTACGTGATCACGGAAAAACCTTTCCACATCTAAGTTGTTTAAGTATAATATTGACACACAAATAAACATAAAGATTTGTTAACGACAAAATTACTATAAATAAAAAAGATGGAAAATATAGTGACGAATACCTAAGCACGTATTTTAACGTGAACCAAGATATACATAACTACTTATAATAAATGATAATTAATGTGTTGACATTTTAATTACATCAACACCTAAATTATACGGCGATAAATTCCACATCAAAAGGAAAAACATACATCATAACGGTCTCATATGTTCCGAGGGTCGAATAAAACATTCCAATCACGTTGGCTCGCTTGTTTTACAAACCGATACGACGTGGTTTCCGGTGACTTCGACTTATGAACAACGAACAATAAGCTCTAAGTAATATGCGATAAAGCTTGGTTTGTGTTAGCAAATGTTTGGCTAGTAGACATGACAATGCAATCAGCGGTGACCGGGCAGGATTTGTTTCATACATGATCGGATTTGCGGGATGAATAAGTTTCGACCCCACAAAATAACAAAGAGCCTTATTGCACGTTACGCGTTTTATAAGGCACTTTGCGAAATTCTTTCCTTTCAACCGTGGACGACGCTTTATGTAAAACTATAATCAAATTGACGTGAATTTGACGCACCACCCTTTCAGACTTCCTGCTTTTTTGAAAAATATTTGATGGTTCTATTGTCTAGTTATACGTACACATAATAGTGGAGTGTTTGCACATTCTCGTGTGACCAAAGCCGCTGGCCTCATCAAAAGCCGGACACAGACGAAAACGATGGGAAACCGCGATTTTAGAATGGGGTTTTTGATTGCTTGCGTTGTGTGGAGGCAGCGGGACTGCGGGACGAGGGCTCGAGGGGGGAGGGGTCTGCGGCGACAGATTAATGTCGTCGATCTAATATTCTGACAGGTGCGGTCGCAACGCTCGTAAGCACTCGCCAGTCGCGCCACAACCGCTGGTGGATGCGGCTTCTGACTCTGGGGATCAACAGAACGTTGTCGAAGTTATGGCTTGTCAATTTCGAAAATGGCATAAATTTATATATATAAAAGAAACTGATGAAATCAATTTGAATATTGCAGCATCTTGTATATTAGTTTCCTTCAAATGATTATTTCGTGTTAAATATAGGTACATATTGTGTAGTTAGATCTAAGTAAATCCAACATGAAATAAAAAGGCTTCATCGCTTCAGGGTACATCCGCGGCACTTCATAAACATGCAGGTCATATCAAGCTTCCGACTTTCATGTCGTCAATAAATAACATATTCGCGAGGTATGACAGCTGCTACTAATCGAGCCCCCCTCCCCATTCCCCCTCATTCCCGGCATTAGTAGGATTCGCAGCGAACTAAAATTTTCTCTGCGAGAAACTTTCCAAACACCATTAAGTCAATCTGCTCGTTTTACAGATGTTCTGCTGATATTAAACACGCCAACATTTCAGCCGGCGACACTGTGACTTCTACTCGTCTCACCCCTGATTTTAATGTAATGACATTACATTAAGTACATAAGTAAATGAATTTCCAATAAATGTGAAAAACGAACATGACTTTTAATTAGAGCGACGGCGACGCTGTGTACGATAACTTTTTTAAACTATTTTATTGGTTTCTAAATGTAATTACAATTAGCGATTTACTTATATTACTTAAAATGTATGCAATACTTTTTCGTTTTAATATCCTTCCTTTATTTAAAACTTTCTTCTATGACCCCTATTTGACGTATTTTATTTAACAATATCTTTCATAAAACGCGGCATTACAATTGAACCCTTCGGCCTTCCACTTCTGTTTTATTATAATTGGAGGTACCATGAGTTATTAATAGTCCACTGACGGCCTTTGATTTGAATGATTAACGATTTTGGTTTATTTAATAATATCTATGCACACCACGTTTACGATGCACAAAAACCAATATGCAAATGCACGGTCGACTGATCAGATAGTCATTAGTGTGCGTTTCATGATTATTGATACGGTAATATCTTCTGGAAATTTTCATATTGTGCTTATGTAATATTTTGTTAGAAAATGTTTTAAAAAATTTAATTTTTTAAACGAATTAATTTTATTTGTATTGGTCACTTTTAAAAACGCGGAGAATGTCAAGGATAGATAAGGATGCTGAGCAAAGTAAGAAACCCATTGCGATTCTGGACTGTTACTTAAATTCACTTAAAATAGTTACAGTTAAATTATATTTTATATCTGCAAACTGGTTGTAAAAATCAGTTTAAAATGTCAAAAGAAATAATAATATTTCGAAATTAGATGAGGTCGGTGTTTGGTAACCGACTTCTCTGAGAGGAAACACCGAAAAAAACACAGGGAACACTGTTTCTTTAAAATTCATAACATGATATTATGTTGGTCCGATCATGTGTGGACCAGACCGATTAGTGTCTGAGAGGGTCTTTTGAGGAAAGAAAGAAGAAGTTAAACGCCTATTGGCAAATTATTTATTTATTTAATTTTAAATTATTACCCGACTGCATTTATTTATTTGCCCAACCAAATATTCAAAATTAATACTTTGTCAAACTTTGACTGACTGTACTGAAAAAAAAAAGTACTATGCGAGTTTAGCAAGTAACATTAAAAGTTGGCCCATTTAACAAGCATTCCAAAATTTTTTTTTTTTAATTTAATTTTTTTTTATTCCAAAGATTTTTTTTAAATATTTTTTTGATAACTAATTATGACTTGGCCTATTACCCGATTCCGGCTTGACGTCGATTTACGAGACAGCCTGTATAGGTTACACTGCTACACGTCATGCAATATTTTTTCACTTATGGCCTGTACGTTGAAAGCTGGTCGTATATTCGCGCGTTACCCCGCGGTGTCGGCGTCGGTGGTATTTTCAATTCCTCTCGCGGCGCACTCGTCAACATCTCACTTATTTACGAGATCCGACCCTAACGACTACAGCTGACGTCGAAAAAAATACAAGTAATTCGCTCCGGAAAAAAATATCGGAACTTTCTATTTACTTTTTTTTTACGGCAGCCTCTTGAAAAAAGAACTAAAAACTGAAATACCCTTTCTTTTCTTTCTTTTGTATTTTGTAGCACAACTACTGATAAAGGAGAATGAGTAAGACCGTACCCAGAGACAAAGTTAATTGTAGCATTATGGACTATGGCGGTATTTGTTGACCTCATGGAGTAGTTTAATTAATCCTAAGACAGCATGTCTGAGTTCACTTGGAGAAAAAAGATATTTAAGTAACTTCCTTAAATATCTTTTTTCTCCAAGTGAATTCAGACATGCTGTCTTAGGATTAATTAAACTACTCCATGAGGTCAACAAATTCCGACATAGTTCATAATGCTACAATTAACCTTGTCTCTGGGTAGGTACCGTCTTCTCAAAACCAATTTAACTTCCTTAAATATTTTTTTTCTCCAAGTGAATTCAGACATGCTGTCTTAGGATTAATTAAACTACTCCTTGAGGTCAACAAATGCCGACATAGTTCATAAAGCTACAATTAACCTTGTCTCTGGGTACCGTCTTCTCAGAACCAATATAACTTCCTTAAATATCTTTTTTCTCCAAGTGAATTCAGACATGCTGTCTTAGGATTAATTAAACTACTCTATGAGGGCAACGAATACCGATATAGCTCATAATGCTACAGTCATCTTTTTTTTTGGGTACGGGGCCCATACAACTTTACCCATTGTTCTTTAGCTATTTTTAATTTTGTATGGCGATAGAAAAACCGAGTCCTAAATATTTCATTACTTCACGAATAGTTCCTTAAAGTACAAGTACATTAAAATACAGAAAATAAAATAAATCATCAAAAAATTCAAATGAGTGTTATAGTGCGCGCGTAGTGGGTCGTAGCGGCTACGGCGTAGCCGCGGCGGTTAGTCGCGCCCCGTAGCACCAGCTGCGTGTAAATTGCTTGCGCTCGATAATGGCCTTTTCAATTTGCAGGGATTTGTAACTTGAGCTTTGAATAGACGTGACTATGATTTATTTATTTACAAACGTAATTTTTGTAACGCTTTTATTGTATAAACGAATCTGTGATTTCTAAGTGTTTAGGTATCATATTCAGCGCCTAATGTTAGTATCAGTAAAAGAAGTGCAAAAAAACAGAATATGCAAGAAGCACCGTATTAACTTGTACGAGCTTGTGTAAAAGACGTTTTTGTGTGAAACACTCTGATACGGATAATCCGCGCGCGACATAACAGAGATTGTATTACGGCAATAAGTCCGCCTCGGCGCTGTTATACGGGCCCTTAATCCCGCTAAGATTTTTTTCACACGTCCCCCGCGAGCCGGCGCTCGGCTGCCTCGGGGAAAACTAATAAAGAAACCATTTCGTAGTCAGCTGAAGCTTGAAATGTATTTTTTATATAATTTACCGCGAACTGATTGTGCCACAGACACATCTGAAACCCTCTCGATTTTGAGCTAGAATACATCTTTATGATAATATATCCGATATTCGAGACATTATATTTATTTTTTCTTTTGAGTTTATGAACTCAGACTCACTGTAAGCCGAGATGGCCAAGACAACAGACTAACACAATATATTTTATATAAATAGATCTCAACAAAAAACAGTAACAAACATAATTTTCACAGACAATTTTATTAGTAGGTACCCGCCATAATGAGCATAAACAATGTGTAGATGTGACGTTGCGGGCACGCTGCGCGCGACAGCCGTGACGCCGGGCGGCGGTCATGCACTAATTACAGCGTCACGTGTCACGGCAAAACACGGCGTCACGCGCCGGACGCGCCGGACGATCGCTAGGCATGCCACGCTCACCATCGATCAACGTTACTAATTCTTCAGGTTTGGTCGCTTTTAAGATCGATAATATAGATCGATCACCAATGAAAACATGGTTAAACTAAATCATAGTTTACAAATTATGGATGCTTATTTTGTTCTCGTGTCGGACACGCTATGAGAAAACGCAGTAGAAAATAAGCCAATCAGCTGGTTGGTAGCTTGGCTGACTGCCCCTGATACGCTAAACGACCACTCAGAACCGTCGCCACTCGTGGAGGCTTTCAACTGCACCCGCAAGCCCATACAGTCAAATAAATCTTCGCTTCTCTTTCGAATATCAGACGATGATGTAACGTTTTCGGCTATGTTTAGCGAGAGTACAAAGTATTGCGAATACAGAGTGACGTATGGCATTGGGTTTCGACGAGAGAAAAATGGTGATTATAGACAACAACACCATTTATACTCTACCACGACCACTGCACGTACTTTCCTCTCAAGAGCAAGGCCAAGGCGAGATTCCGTTAAGAACCACGATGAATGATGATAGCCATACAACAAAAAAATAAAACAGATTATTCCATAACGTTAGTTTCGCAGGTCGCAACCCTACAATACGCCGGACATACGGCGCGGTCAGGGGTGTCCACAACGCCGTTCGCAGCAAAAAGCGTCGGCAAAACGCAACCGAGTGCCCGCTGCACTACTCGACCGCAAACTGCGCCCTACGACACTTGTACCAACACTATTTACATGCTCCATGTTTGGAACTGTTTGTTGTTTATTTATTAAAATATTTAATAAAGTTTACTGACGAGGATGCTACACGAATCAGCACTGGTAATGAAACCATTTGGATATTGTTAATGTACGCAGAAGCAGTTAACGTTATGCACTTGAGAAATCTTCAACATTTTGTGCTTTGACTACGATCTACACCATAAAATTAAGGTTGCCAAACTAAGCCTAGTTCGTTTAATTCTACTTTGGGTGTTTTATTAGAAATATTCCTATTAACGAGTCTGTGACAACCATTGTAGTTTTACTGGATTGCTTGTATCAATATAATATTTTATTTAGAACATGGAGAACAGACTAGAAGAGAAAACATCTATTCGAATTATTCATTCATGTTTGTTGCAAGTAATTCATTCATGTTTGCTTCATGTTTGATGTAATGAAAAGATGAACATTGAATCACTCAAAAACAAATCTGAGAAAATATCGTAAGACCTTGATATTCGCTTGTATTGCTTTACTTGTGGTAGCTTTCATGATTCATTTCAAAGAAGAAAGCCTATCAAAGGCAAAACATGTTTGTAAAAGAGTGTAACTACCCTATCTGTATGATACAAGGTACAACGAGAGACGGGGGCTGGGACGACGCTTTGAAACACGCTTCAAATTGCATTACACTTGCTGTGATACGAGTGGGCCCCACAGCGCTTTTCCCTAACCCGTTAGAACTGTCTTTTTATATCCCGATAACACTCGTACTCGTACGTAGGTAATTACAGATGTAGCTCGTTTCATAGTATTTTTTTATTTCATTTTGTAGTGCTCTGAGCTTGTGCATATAAAATTAAAGTGTTTTTTTTAATAAGTAGCATTTCTAATGTAACCTCATTTGTGAACTACTGGTAAAATAAAAATGAAAACTGTAGATGGTCATTCGATGTCAAACCATTTAGGTAAAGCACGGAGGTAAAGCCATTTAATAATAGTGTTTCTCTTTTTGCAAAAGGAATAGCATTTTTTTTAACTATTTACATCATTGGATCTTTTGGCGCTTGAATGACATTGACAGAGGGGCGTTGTCGGTAAACTTTATTTACATTGTCGAATTGTATAAAAAAAAAGATGGCAGCATTAGTTCCGATTTTGTCCACACGCCAAAAATACCTTGAGCCGCTATAATTTTTATTTTTGAATGCCTTTTTTAGGGTTCCGCAGTCAACTAGGAACCCTTATAGTTTCGCCATGTCTGTCTGTCCGTCCGTCTGTCCGTCCGTCCGTCTGTCCGTCCTCGCTTAATCTCTGTGACCGTTAGCACTAGAAAGCTGAAAGGGGTTAGAAGATTTTTGTATGGAGGGTGGCCCTAAGGTCGGCCGCCATTTTGATTTTTTTTCAGAATCGCGGTGTACAACAAAAGTTATATATTTAGATAGAGGACGCTTATACAAACAAAAAATGTATATAACATAATATCCTAAAGCGTCAGGTTTCGGAGTTATTCACCGAAATATAAGTCGAAAACAACAAGGATTTTTTTGTTTTTTTTCCCTCCAGGAAAGCATATTGAACTATTGGGGTAATAGAAACGTTATGAAACCTTTATGGAGAAGAAACAAATGAAGAATAGACATTTTTAAACAAATAATTAAAAACGGCTATTTATAGTTCGTTTTTTAATCCCAGAGACTAACCTGACATTTAAGTCTTTTGTGTTTTCGTTTTTTTTTTAGCATAGAAGTTTGACTTTACACTTGTCAGATTAGTCTCTGGGATTAAAAAACGAACTATAAATAGCCGTTTTTAATTATTTGTTTAAAAAATGTCTATTCTTCATTTGTTTCTTCTCCATAAAGGTTTCATAACGTTTCTATTACCCCAATAGTTCAATATGCTTTCCTGGAGGGAAAAAAAAACAAAAAAATCCTTGTTGTTTTCGACTTATATTTCGGTGAATAACTCCGAAACTTGACGCTTAGGATATTATGTTACATAACATTTTTTGTTCGTATAAGTGTCCTCTATCTAAATATATAACTTTTGTTGTGCACCGCGATTCTGAAAAAAAATCAAAATGGCGGCTGATTTTAGGGCCAAAACCTTCAAACCCCTTTGGTACCAATATGTATATCAATTACGCCGACAAAGTGGTAAAATAAAAATTGGAAAAAAATGTTTTATTAGGGTAGCCCCCCTATATGTAGTGGGAAGGGATTTTTTTTTTTAATTTTAACCCTAACGTGTGATATATTGTTGGAAAGGTATTTAAAAATGAATAGGGGTTTACTAGAATAATTTTTTGATAATGTCAATAATTTCGGAAATAATCGCTCCAAAAGTAAAAAACAATGTGTCCCCCCCCCTCTAACTTTTGAACCATAAGCTTAGAAAATATGAAAAAAGTCTGAAAAGTAGAACTTTATAAGGACTTTCTAGGAAAATTATTTTGAACTTGATGGAAACAACACTTTTTGTACAAAAAAGACAAAAAGTTGTAAAAAATAATTTCTAGACTAAGTTTGTAGTGTAATCGTATATGCAAGCATTTTATTTATTTATTTATTATTAACTTCGTTTACATATTTTAACTTCGTTTACATATTTTAACTTCGTTTACATATTTTAACTTCGTTTACATATTTTATTATCCTGAACGTATCTTTTTTCAAACAAAAGAAGAATTATTAAAACCTTTAAACTCATAAGTGGGAACACTTATTGTGACGGACGGGAAACTACGGAACCCTACACTGAGCGTGGCCCGACACGCTCTTGGCCTGTTTTTTCACGTATAGATTAGCCGGTATTCTCCTGAATCAATAAAACCGAAAATGTTTATGAAATAAAAAAAATAATTAAAAACTCTTGAACTTTGTATAGGTACGAGTATTGGAACATTTTAACGGCCAATTTGTATCTTTTTTTCGAAGTGAAAACATCTTTCGGCGCGTTGGGCATTTTTTGAGATAGGAAAAAACCATTGAATTGGCGCCACTGTTACCGTAAGCGAAACCGCTTCGGATGTGTTCGGTTGTCCTCAGGATGTACTCGGTTTTAATGTAAGTACCTACCTATATCCGATATGTCAGTGAGTGATGTCAAATGAATAAATAAATAAATAAAAGTATTCTGTTTGTGTTTTGTTTTCACATCTGTCGGCACTCCCGGAGTGCCAGTTTTTTTTTTTTTTACAAAACGATCTCTTCAAAAGTTGGATAAATGACATTGTATGTCCATTCTACTAGAATGTGTTTACTTTACGTCTGTCCGTATTAATTTGCAACAATCTCCGTTAGGCGTGTAGACGGGGCCACTGATTCAATTATGTCACGTTTGGAGTACACTCGTTCACGCGAAAAGATGGGGAAAAACGGGAAAAATGTCGGCATTAGATCGCGTTGATAAGTGAATGACTTCTCGCATGGCTAGCTGTCAAAGAGCGGGCAGCCGGGCGCAAGCCGGCCAGCGCGACCGACGCGACGCGCCGGGCAATCCGCACGATCGGAGCCCACAAACTAAATGCTCTTCATTTTTATTTCATTTGCGTTTTGACCAGTTTTGACTGTTCAAGAATACTTGAACGACATTTTTTTGTGTAGGCTGTTGTGTGTTTTTGTGGGTCCTAAAATAATTTTCATCGGATGTTTTAGTAACCAATTATTGATTGCTGAGTTAAGTACCTACTCCTTACTTATCCGTGGTCATTATCTTCTAACATAAGATTGAGATATTTATATTAAGGTAAAAGCCTTTTTCCGCATGTGTCACTCTCCCTATTTGAGAACTTTTTGCTCTCCAATGGATGGGCAAAGATACCGTCTAAAAAGTTGAGAATGCATAAGAATGCTAGTGAAACATATTTCACCAGTTATACTATAGGAGTAATCTGGTCACCAGTAAATAGATTACTTCTAAACAATAGTGTACCTGCCTCATTACTTTAATAAATTTTCCAGAAAATTAGCTACGATACATACTTACCTATAAATAATCAATCCACTTGCATATTCATAAATACTTCCATTAAATACACCGTGATCGCGTTTGCCGATCGGGGCCGACGGTGGCCAGACATCGGGTGTTATTAAGTTACTCTGGTCTGGCGCATTTTATTGGACTTGATAGTGTGATGATTGGTTTTTTTCTTATCTTAAAGCTTATGATTTATATATATATATAAACAAAACTTTTGAGCTGACTTTTTAAAATAGCTGCGACATCAAATTGCTCAATTTCAGTACGTCCTTCCTCACTTATTACCTTAAATGGCGTATAAATTATATAATAATAAGAATTGATCTTCAGCTCTCGCAAACGATGTACCCGTTAGCCTCACGGCAGTAAAGCAAATCCTTTCTAAATTGCGCGTCGCGCACACGTCGCCGGCACCGGGATATGTCGATATTTTAAAAGAATACAAGCTCCGCACGACATAAAAAAAGATACGAGAGTTAGGACTTAGTATCCATTTGCTGAAATTGGCCTCGTTCAAGATAACAACAAGTTTTCGCACCCTCGCTACTAAATGTGCAATTCATACGTGTGTAAATTTATGTGTGTACACGCTACTGTGTGCCCTATTGTGTGCGGGACAAGACTCGGTATGCTATTGCTCGAATCGTTTTTAAGCATATGTCATTGCGGATGCTTAGGTAGTCTTATCAGATCCTGTTGGACAACATGCGGTGAGCGTCAATTCTTTATCGTTAGTAAAATTTTATTTTAGTGTGTAAAAAATTGTAGCTGCATACTTAACTGCATCTTTGGTGCAAATGGTTGACTATGAAAACGTCAGCACTTAAAATATGCAATACTTAGTTGAAGAAGTACAATTGCATTCCACTTATGCTAGAGATAATTATTGAATAATAAACGGGTGCAAGAAAATAACATGTTGCATGACGTGACATCTTGTCAAACATAGGTATGTACGTAAAGGCTCTCGCAGAGAGGTGCGACACGACAGCTCGACGAGACGAACAATTTCTGTAAAATCTTCCTGGAAAATGTTCTACCAGAATCGCGTAGCACCGTCGCGTCCCACCTGTCTGCGGGAGCCTTAAGTCAGATGGTAACGTATAGATCCCGTAGGCAGCGTCGTCCCATATTGTTTAGCATGTGATTACATACGCTTCGACGAACAAAGAAACCTATCCACTGCGCCGCTCTTGGGCATTGCATTCTATCCGGATATTGAACACGGTCGGACACTTAAAAGGGTTTTGTTCAATTCAAAAGTTACACTGCTGCTGCTCTGCACACTGCACTATGCTACATACTTAGGTACATAGTCAAATTGAAGAACATTTTCAGTAGGCACGTTACTATAAGTAAGATTCCGTAGACCTTTATAATTCAATAAAATGTGATGATATCAGAAAGGGAGAAAAGCGTAACATAAAGAATGGGAGATGGCAATAAACGAGTTAACAGGACATCCCAGGGCGGGTGAGCTCTCATAACCCTCCGCCGCTCCCGCATACCGGGCCTTTTTGTATAACTGTCATCTTGTCAAACTATAACACGCTGCAAATCCCCACATTTCCATACAGCCGTATTTTACGGCTCACCAGTGAAAATAAATAACAACGATAATATAAATATGAGAATTTTCCGAACCTTTAAGTTTGAAGGTATTTACATATCAGTTGTTGACGGAGAAATCCCCTCAACTGTTAATAGTGGTTGGGGTGGAAGTATCGGTTACATCAGCTGTTTCAATGTACCTATGGATAATACAATATTGTGGGTAATGCCACAATACTTTTGATCTTTCAGTTCCGACTACATTTTTCAGTTGTTATTTTACAGAATATCATAAACTCATTACACATTAGTCAAAAATAAGAATTGAAATGCTGTTTTTTTTGGTTCATTACGTTTTTGTCTTTTGAAAAAAAAAAAAAACACTTAATTGTATTTAGTCTGAGCTTTCTCATGCTGATCCATGTAACTGGAGTGACCTCGACCCCTGTCAGATAGGATGCCCAGGGTTAAGGGGTCGAGTCCTCACCGTGTAGGTAGTGAAGTTTTGGAAATAAATTACTATATTTCTATATAATTCAAACTTTCTCGTATTGCTCTAATAGTAAAACTTGGACTGGTTATTGCAAGTCTAGAAATTGAGTCGTGATAACCAAGCCGGCGGGCGCTGTCCGACGGAGTGGGTGGCGCGCGGCTGCGGCGGCTTTGGGCCCGCGTGAGGGAGCCAACGTGTGGCCATTTGTCCGAGCTCACCGCCGACCCGTCACTGGCGCCTCGTCACTCATGTCAGCGAGTTCGATGAAAGCGCAGTCATGTAGGTTCAGTCGAACAAGTATTTGGTATACAGGATAAAAAAAAAAAAAAAAAAGGCAGCTAACTTAAAGAATTTAAAGCAACTTTTAAACAATGTTGCGAGTGTGTTGGATGGTCAATTCTTATACTATTTGTTCTGTTAAGTATGTCATAACTTGGAAAGTAAATACATTTTTGCCTGTATACCTATTAGCTTGCTTGTTCATCTGTATATCCAGTGCATCTCTATACACACTAACGATGGCAATAGGCACTTATTCATTTAATAGAATAGTGTTTATAATTACTCGTATGTACATTTTGTAACCGACGATTTATGATTGTGCCCTTAGCAATAAATGTATATTGAATGGTTATTAGGTAGGTAGGTACCCTTGTATGCAATCGATAATATTTACGGACAGTGATGACGATAAAGAATGATAAGAAGATCAAATAATTATTTACAGGAGAAGCACACGAGAATAAAAATAGCGCGTGCAGCACCGCACAAGTGATAAGTGAACTTCTTAAAAAATAAAGAATAAGTGAGATTTAGTGTGAGAAACAGAGAGAGTTATATTTCTCTTCTCTCTCAATTAACGAAACGTGACACGTCCTTGAAATATCACTTTCAATTTTGGTCCGCCTAAGAAACTTCACTTCTTTAAAAATTGTATTGTTTTGGCTCTTTGCGTACTTTCTAGATTTCGTTTCGGTATTTCTGTCACTTCATGATTACATAATATAATTCATAACCAGAAAGCTATAGCCAAGTGGTTGGAAAGACCTGACAACAGTGTTGTTTAAGAGTAGACTATGAAAACGTACTACCACAGTCTATACATCTACAGTGCGACTGAGTTTTTATCACAGAAAAGATTTCGCTGAATTGCTCTAGATTGGTGGATCTGGTTTTTGGTTGAACTTACGTGAATGATAATAATTGTTTGCATGCCGAATTGTGAAATATGGCTGAGCTTTAATGTATCATGACACCTATTACGTTATCCATATTTGCAAAATAAATGTCTATTCCATTAGGTATCTAGGTACTACTACTATAGTTACATCGATAACTTCTTCCTTCCTCTTGTATCGTATCGGCACGAACCATATTATTATGAGAATAGGTTTTCGTGGTAAAAAAATAGGCCTGTTAGCTTTATTTTATTTTTTTGTTCTTCTTTGGCACTGACCTCTATCATACAAGTACTATAATAGAGGTCAGTGTTCTTTGGCAACTGAGCCGATGTCGATTTTTCTGCCATTCAAGTCACAATGCATACTGTGTTCAAGTCTGTAGTTTTAGTGGTGACGACAGCGCAGCGAGGTGAGCCGCCGAACTTTGCACTTTGTGGTAGGTAGTGGGTCAGCAGCATTATCAGCAAGTTAAAATTAAATTATTTTGGCTTTAATTGAAATAAATTACGAAGTATGGCATGTGAGTAAATATATGTCATAGTGCGTGATCGTGTGGTTCGCATCCAGGGCGTAGACTTGGATTGATGGGATTGGACTAAATGCTTATCGGCCCATAGTCAAGGACAGGGACACTGCTATGGCATTCTTCAATTGTTATTAGGTATATACCTGTATTTGTTTCAAGTGACCACCAGTAGAAATACTGGTGGTCGCCTGTCGGTCCGAAGCTCTTGTCAAACAAAATTGGGAATTAGGAATTGAGTCCTTGAGTCTGGATAGGTAAGTGTAAGTATAAGTTTTAAGTTCAATGCAATAACTTAACCCAGCTATTACATCGAACTTGAAACAACTGGCCGATCGAAGGATCTGTGTATATTTCCTATACTTACCTACATGCAGCTTACCTAGGCCTTGCTTATAGGCGTTATGTTTTGGTTTGTGTTTCTATCATATTGATTATAGTTTATTGTCAAGATCAATAATGTTCATATTTGTCAACATTTTTTAGAATGCTATTGAGTGTTAGTTAGACATTGGAAGTAGGTACAATATTTTCTTATAAATCTGGGCAGATTCGTATAAAAAATGTTTTGCTTTTCTAGAGTCGCATCTCATCATTTTTTGCCGTATACATTATGCATATTGAAAATGTGGCAAACCTCAATTCCCAAAAGTGGAACTAGACTATTAGCCGACTCGTCAAGATAAAATATGTTTTTTTTTTGCTACGGGTTTCCGGTTTGGACGATATCCAGAGTCAAATTGGATGACGCGATCAATACAAGAGGCCATATAACATTATTATTTCAATGCAGATATCCCTGTTTTAGAGTGGATCGCGAAGTAATGGCGCGAGGGCGGGTCTCAGCACTTTCAGCTGGGCGGAGTTTACGAGAAAAATACACCGCCTTTCTGGCGCCACGCCCACGTGCTCTCGCTTTTCCGCACGAGCATTTAACTTATTTTCGTTTTATTATGTCCTTCGTATGAGCTCAGACGTCTGACACACACACAGCGGTCTCATGTTACATAACACACCACATGCCGCACTGCTGCATACTTGCTGAGCTTCAAAATGTATTGGCTACTTACTGTATACTTCTACGAGCTTGTAATAGGTTTACATTTCTAAATTTTTATAACTCATACTCGTACAGGGTGGCCAACGAATCGACGTTCAAATATATATTTTAGAAACCTCTCTCTAAGGGCTTCACAAAAACCCTCATGTATGTTTAGCGATTATTTAGAGTTTAGGACCTAGACATTTTTTATTAAGGTTTGGGAAAATCTTACTTGTCTTTTAACATTTTACTCTTTCTGGAAAGATGGAATCAAGGGTCCATCATCATCAGCCTACAGCAGTCCACTGCTAGACATAGGCCTCTGCGATTGCACGTCATTCAACTCGATTTTCGGCAACTCTCATGGAGGTTTCACCTGCGCAGATCGTCGCTCCACTGAGCCTGAGGGCGTCATAACTTTACGTTTGCCAATGCGCGGTTTCCACTCAAGAACACGTCTACCACAACAATGATCATCGGATCTACGGCTTATATATATCAATCTCAAACTCAAACTCAAAGCATTTATTTCAATTAAACCATTACAGGCACTTTTGAATTGTCAAAATTAAGTAGTCGGTCAGTTAGTCAGAAAGTTGATGCTAGTCGCCCATTCCAAAGCGTAGATCTATATGACCGGCCCATTGGCAGTTCAGCTTGGTTATTATGTGAGCTATGTCGACAGTTTTACTTCTCTGCCGGACCACCTCAGAGAGATTCCAAGCATAGCCCGTTTTAATAAGTAAGTCTATGAACGACTTTGAATTTATGGACAAGCTGTACCGTGAGTGTCAACTTTTCGGCACTGTAAGTCATAACATGCACGACGCGCTGATTGAAGACCTAGCTGGCTCTATGGAATACACGACGAAGCTTCAGAAACGCTTCCCAACCCAGCTGAATACTTCTGTTAGCCTCCCACTCAAAGTTCTTCTAATCAAACTGCAGAGTTTGCTCGAGATTAGCGTATTCTCGAACTACTTACCTCGAGAGTAACCCCATTAACAGCAACCGGTCCCTGGGGGACGTGTACGTTAGAACATAACCTGGGTTTAGTCCAACTTCATCAAGAGACCAATGCGCCTAGAAGAATCAACAAGGCCGTCCAGTATCTGCTGCAAATCATCTGAAACACGTCCACCAATGCGTTAGAGAACAATTTCGGGGAAATTACGTCCCCTCGACATGTATGATATGTTCAGTTCGCTGGTCATGAGTGAAACGCGATAATTAAATTACCATCCAAATGGTAATTGTCCCGTTTTCGTAAGGATTTCATTTCCAGGGTCCATCAAGCCCAAAAGCGACAGAGCTTTAACGTTTAAAAGCAATTAATTTTTATTTTATTTATTTATTAGGGTCAAAAAACAGTTACATGCTACAAAATATAGAGAAATACTTATACTAAGATTTAACAAACATGTAACCTACACCATTTTCCACGTTTTAACTAAAGGTTAAAAGAAGTGTGAAGATTGCTGTGTTAAGTATTCAAGTATGGATTTCTGATATTCCCTGCTTTAAACCAACTTAGTGAAAAGTGCGCAGAATTTAAAACACCGTTGTATCTGGCATTCGATTACACAAAGGCCTTCATCAGCAACAACTACGATGCACTTTTCAACTAACCTAACTAAAATATAGAACCCACCTTCATCAATTTACACAAGACGATATACAGTTATAACACAGCATCAATGAAAATTAACACCACTGGGCCGTCAATTCCATTTAAAAGAGATATCAACCAAGGTGACCCGTTGTCCCCAAGCTTTTTACTGCCACTCTTGAGGAAGTCTTCAAAACTTTGGCATAAACCTGGTCAGACAAGGGATTGGTCATCGGTGAAAAGAGATTATCAAAGTTCCGCTTCGTCGATGATATTGTACTTTTTTCCTCATCAGCGGCTGAGTTGGGTAACTTCCTCGCAGACTTGAACAATCTCATGACATCGCATCAAAAGGACACTATACATTAGGGGTGAGGAAATTGCATAATATTTGTCCAAGCCTATATCTATTTGGACCAAATAGTCTCCTTCCAAGCGTGACAAGACAAAGAAGTTGCTCGATGCTCCGAGAGCGCCTGGTGGAGCTATTGGTCAATTAAAGATCTACTAAAAGGACATCTACCACTGTGTCTCAAACGGAGAATTATGGACATGCGTATTCTCCCCGTTCTCACACATGCTGCTCAAATCTGTCTTTGAGACTTCAGCAGAGGTCCAAGCTCGAGATTTGCTAGCGAGCTATGGAGTGCAGTATCCTGGGGGTTCGAATTTCGGCCCGTAGTTATAAGGAACACAACACTGCGTGCCAAAACCAAGATCACGGACGTTACCCAGAAAGCCGCTAAGCTTAAGTGGGACTGGGCCGGACATGTTTGCCGCAAGTCAGTAGAGAAATAGGCTAAGATTGGGTCCCACTAAACGCACAACAACATCGCGGTAGGCCGAGACGAAGATGGCGGGACAAGCTTGACTCCTACCGAAAGGACTGGCCGGCACTCGCAAAAGACAGAATTATGTGGAAAAGGGAGACTGATGCCTTTTCCCTGCAGTGGGACAATACGGGCTAATTAGATAGATTAGATTTATATTAGTTAAAGCGTTTTTTTTTTTTCAATATTTTAGCTGTAACGAGTTTACAACAAAAAAGTTTAGCCACATGTAAACTCATTTGTATCAATATCACATAAAAACTACAGGTTTTTAACAATTTACAAACAGAAATAGTGGCTATGACATGGCTATGACAATCAATTTGATTTTAGAACACGCCTGTCTGGTGAACTGAGCTGAGTCAGTTGTCAGTTGTGTGTTCTGTTTACGAAACAGAAATACAAAAAACATGAATAATAAAATTATTTTAACTTCTTGAAACAGTGATAATATTTTATGAGTATTGTGATTCGTTATTTTATAACTTCTATATTAATAGATAATTATCTAGACTAGATCTAGCATTTGCCAAATTATTAAAAACAAAGCATTAATTTTTCATATTAGTTCATTGACTAAAACAAAAAATACCTAGTTGTCTATGGATGATGGCGTCAATTCATACAAAAATAGCAAATAAGTCAAATATAATACGCAAGTGGGTGGCTGTTAAGTTGTTAAAACACAGAAGGGATAAATCTTGACATTTAGTGTCGGCCCTTGTTCTAAAATGGATACAACAAGAAAACTTTCTGCTTTTGCAGGCAATGAATGGTTAGAAATTTTATTAAAAGAATACGAGGAAGAAGGTAATCATTGTTGATTCATATTTTGTATTAATAGTTAGGGCTGAGTTTTTTATCGTCAGTTAGTTTTTCTCAGAGAAAAAGAAACTAAAACATGTAAAATCAACATTTAATTTATTACTTATAAAGTATTCGTCAGATAAAAGCTATATGAAAAATACAATCTTTGATTTAGCGTTTAGAGTTGATTTAAGTTAACATGCATTCAGCCAAAGTAGGTACTAGACATAGTTATATCAAACATTGATCAGCAAGGGTGCGTCAATTATCGTAGAGTAAGTAGAGGTGAGTGTATAAGATTGCGTATAATAATAATATCTTCAACTATTATTAATAACTATATTAATTTTCTCTAGTTATTTATACATTCGTTTCGTTGTAGGTCGAATAAGGTTGTTAGAGAAAGAAAAATTGGAAAGGTGGCCCAGAAATTTGGAAAATTCGGCAAAAACGGAAAATTATTTTACAAGGATTTTTGCACTGAATTTTCAAATTTGGAGAGGACGACGACGTCGCACCAGCCTACGAACTGCATTTCAATTTCGATTGAATAGATAATTCGTTATTTCCAGTTAAAGAGGAAGCCCGCTGGATGACGATTCTGTTAACATCGGAATCTGGTAGAAGGCTGTCATGGTCTATAAGCTCCATACTAGGTGTGAACGGTAAAGGAGTACCAGGATGTGCCTGCCGACTATTGGAAAGATATATATCTCGTCACGTCCAAATCTTTTTACAAGAAACTCGTAGTGAGTATACATTTAGATGCTTAATCTGTCAAGCTCCGCTAATGAGACACAATTTCCCAGCCATCAAAATAGATCATGGCATTATAGGTACCAACTTATGTCAATGAGTTTATGGTGTGATTGGCATTCTAGGGATGGCCCTAGAATAAATATAAAAGAGACAAAAAACTGCTACGAATATAGTTGACTGTGCTACGAATTAAAATCACTGTAGATACTAGAACTAACAGTGAACTATTTCTGCACGTTTATTGGCTGATTATGATGATCTTACAATATGCAATATTCAGGATAAGTATTAGCAGTCAGCATGTACCATATATTAAAAAAAAAAATCATTTTAATATTTTTAGTTTGTGAAACCACCGAATCTAACCTAACCAAACCTTGAAAACTTACGAAACGGGTCACTGGCCCCTTACCCCCTTACTTAAAGGGTTCATCTTCAGTCTTGTAGGTAATGTTTTGTCGTCAGGCAATGAAGAATGGGAACGGTACATTAACATGATGACGACCCGGTTCGACCTGCTGACGGTGTCGTGCGTCCTGCTGGCGGCCAAGATGAGCGACTTACAGGCGCCGCTGAATGCCTTCCGGGTGAGAAACTGTCTCAAGAAGGCAGGCATCCACCACTCTACGGCGGAGATCGTGAACATGGAGTCCCACGTATACAGTGTACTCGGTACGTATATATTATATCTCTACAAATTATAAATTAAAGCCACTTTTCGTGTCTGTCTCTGTACGTAACGGATTTTAAAAAATCGGCTAACATTATTAACAAATATTGGGTACGGGTCAATCATGGTTTTTCCATTGACTGTACAGTGTTTTTAAAAGCGGTAGAATCCACCTAATCAGCTTCGATTATGATTTTGTTCGTAAATATCTACGATACGACGACAATACGACATAGAGCGTTTTTTGCTGTTTCATAATAATAATATAATCGGGCTATAGGTAATATTCCCACTTTTGGGATACAAACATGGCTTGTCTATGAAAGGAAGTTGACTTTAAACCACCTCGTGGCGGGTCCAGAATGGATCTTTACTTACCTTGTTATAGATAACTTTTTATAGCCGAAGCTAGTGATGTTATTCACTAGCTTCGGCTATAAAAAATGAATCTTAATGTTGTGAAATGTTATTCTATCTGTTACTAGGGTACGTACACACGGAGATATATCAAGCTATATATTTCCAGTTTTAGCTGACCTCGCATTTTATAGCTTTTCGCACAATGAGAAGTCAGCATACTGAAAATGTATAGCTTGATGTGTCGCCGTGCGTACTAAGGACATCACAACTATCATAATCAGTCAATCAAAGTGCATTTCGGCAATTGCTTGTTGTACGTGAATCCTATGCGGCGACATGGGCGTACACGCATTCAACGTCAAGGAATTGCAAATGGTGGTATTCCATGTATCGATAGATAAATAACGTTCCTCCAGTGATTAAAAAGGGTACACCATTGCAGCGTGTTACTTAGGTGAAGTACCTAGGACATGTGGTCACGTAGGACTTCTCTGATGGTGCAGATTTGGTCAGAGAGCGTGGGACGTTGGCGGTTCGGTGCAATGTTAGCCCGCAGGTTTGTACGCTGTAGTAGGGATGTGTATCTTTCTAAGGCCTACTGCCAAACCTTCTACACATGCAGCTTGTGGGTGAAGTATACGCAGAGGGCCTACAATGTCCTACGCTTTCAGTATAAGAATGGATTTAGGATGTTGATGGGGCTTCCGCGCTTCTGCAGCGCACCGTAGATGTTCGCAGACGTGTTGACGATTTTCATGTCGTGAAGGAGGGTGGCGTCAATAATGGGTACTTTGCGCGGAAGCTCCAACAGCATCCTAAAACATTTTGATAAGGTGGACAGACCCTTTATTAGGCACTGAGTGCAGAGACCCGCACCAACATATGTGAGCCACCTTAGTTATTACTTGTTGTTAGATTAGTTTCTAAGTATTACTAACATAGTTATATTAGGTTGTGTGTACTTTTATGTGTGATCCGCAATAAGAGGAATATAAAAGGTGCTTGAAAATTTTCCCCAAAAGAGTTTATACTATATTGATTTTAGATTACCGTATGCCACTGTGGACTACGTTGGAGATAACTGAATTTCTGGCGGTTCAAGTGGGCTTGACGGAGGCTCGGGTCATAGAGGCGCTGGGCACCATCATTGACCTGACGGAATGCTACCGCGATACCCTCGAACTATACATGAGGATCTGGATCAGGCATAACAGAACCAGTGAGTGCCTATTTGTTGATATAATATATAAAAATCTGGTTTGCAGGCAGTGTACTCAGTAGCTAGTTAGGTAGACCAACAAGACAGAAAAATTGAATGCGTGTAAGCGGGGTTATCCACTTGCATGAAGGGCTTGTGAGCCCGTCTTCTCGAGCTGGTATTGCTAACGCTAGGCATCAGCCTGACTACATATTGAGTACGCGCAGTGTGACTTTTGACTGTAATCACCTTCTCTTGTGTCGCTTATGTAGTTAGTGGGAAAAATATTTAAAGTAAATTAGTTGGGACCGACGTTCTTTTTTGGGTTCATCTATGCGAGCAGGTTTAATTCAAGATCGGCAATAACATTGGTTTATTTTATAAATATAAAATAAAAAAAGGGTTTTCTAACTGTTCCAATGGTCGAAAATATATACTTAGGTAGTATGGACAATTTTTCTATATTTTATTTTTCTCATGCTTATAGAATACTATACCTACTTAGCAATTTGGGTGGTCGAGAGTCCTACATTAGGATTTTTTTTTGTTTTATTTTAAACAGTTCGTGGTATAGATCCAGACAGGCCGTGCGTGCATAACCTGTTCGTGTGCGCGGGCGCGGTGTCGGCCACGGCGCTGTTCCTGCACCTCCCGGCGGCCATCCACGTCGCGCCGAGGCTGGCTCAGATGCTGCGCGCCGACCCGCCCTACGTCAGGGCTTTGTCTGACGTCATCCTACACCACATCATCATTGAGACGGCCTACATACCCATGATAAAGAAGAGGCGCCTCTTCTAGTTTGTCCCCGTCTCACCTGGAATTTGTTGCTGTGTTACTACAAATGTAAGTACCTACTTAGTTTTCAGTCTGTGTGAATGCTTGTTGTGCTTACTTAAATGTTAATATTGGTTGTTATTCAGGGTGATTGGAAGATGGGGTGCAAAGCTGTAAGACAAAGATAGTACAGAAAATTTAGAACCATTATTGTCTTAGACGAAGTCGTACCAATTTTTTTTTACCTAACTTTGCTTTTTTCGAAATTTCCCAAAATTTTAAGTAAACTGCTTATTTATGGCCAAATTGAATGATAAAATGAATTCATTTTTATTTTATTTAATTAAAGTAATGTGTAAGCAATCTAGCAAAAACATGTTGTAGGCCTCTGTGTCATTAGACATACAATACAAAACAATTTGTTAAAAAAAAAATTGGTAAGACTTCGTGTAAGACAACCATGGCTTAAATAGTTCTAAGTTGTTTGTACTATCTTCGCCTTAAAGCTTTGCACCCATCTTCCAATCTCCCTGTATAATTATATACCAGCTTATCGTTATTCCACTGCAGAGCAAAGGCCTCTTCTCAAACAGAGAAGGCACGAGTACCTATTGATTACGCTTGCTCAAGACTGGGCAATATTCAGACTTATATTAACTATAAGTCAGTGGCGTGCACTGGTTTTCAGAATAGGTAGGCACTAGGCCGGGTCTAGTCTAGGCAAACGGTCACTAATCAGAAAAAAAGTGAGGTCAAAAGTGTGGTTATTTGAGTAGGCATGCCTACTTAAGGGTGATAAATTGCGAAGGTCGAACGTCATGTATTACGCGGGAGACGTACGTATTTTTAATTTTGTCGTATTAACTTGAACGAGTAAAGACCAATGACAATGTGCGAATAGTACGGGAGCTGAGTAGGCCGTCCGGCGACTGCCTACTGCCGCGCGTGTTTGTATGAAGATTTTGTTTTTTGTTAGGTATGATCATTTTGTGAGTTTCTTAATGGGGGGCATACACTAAAATGTAATTGACATGCTTATGTTGATATATCGAGGTAGGCACTGCTTATATGCCTATATGCAATGCACGCCGATGCCTTAAGTCCAGGTCTCCTCACGATGTTTTCCTTCACCGATATCAGTGATATCTTCGAAAACCCACAACCTCGTGCATGAGAGGGAAGCTTTAACCACAGACAACATGACGACACGTATACAAGAGACATTCTAACTACCGAGAAAAAATTTGGATTTTGACCATGTTGATTGTGATCCAACAAGCATGGTCAAAATTCAGATTTCGTCCAGATATCGCTATCAAACGTGGGGTCATAATACGCCTTGGTTGGCATGGCGTGAATACTATCACATGACTACTCGGAGCCAGTGTACAGATAAGGCTTTGTGTTGAACGGATTTTCCAGCAACACGCATAATGTGACTCGCCACCTCGCCACGTGTCAACATGTGCGTTCCTACAAACGCACATATTGATTCCGTTGACACCAATGGTTGACACCAATGATATTATAAGTATAATAATTATAATTGGTTGACACCGTTGTATTGAAGCTTCTCTCTGTCAAGCTTCAAAAACGGTGGAACTTGAACCAAACTTGTGATTTGATTTAATGGAAATAACAAATTACAACTACCTATATAAAATCAAGCAACTACTAAATAAGTTACTCATTTTTATATTTTGTTTTTATTTACAGGTCGCATCGATGGCGGTCAGATGTACATTAGTGTAGGCCCAGGGGCTTTAGAACCTCGAGAGTTTTGGTTTGATTTGTATAATTATACGAGTCACGTCAGTTTCTACTGTAGATTGTAGGTACAATTACTTTTAGGTTGCATTAACTTAGTTAGTATTTTATTCAGTTCTATGACCTTTTGCTTTTTCTTCCAAGATTAAGCCATTCATTATTGTAAGTATTGTATAACGGGCTGGTGTCCGCAACTCTGTCTCCAAGCGCGAATTTTGCGTATGGAAGCCATTATCTTTTTATCGCATCTATTAACAAAAAGAGCTAGTGTATTCTTCGTAAACAGGGACTAAAATAGCTCTTTAATCCGTAGGGACTAAAAGTGATTTGAATTTGGAATGTGGGTATTGTTAGTAAAAGTCCAAAGAGATCGATCACGAACATTGTATGAACCAGTAACAGGATGTATGATAAAGTAAAACGCGCGCGAACCAAATAAAAAAAATGTGAAAAAATTATAAACGCGCGAAAAGCATTCTGCCTTCGTTCGTAGTTGTTTACTCAAAATTGTATGTAAATAAATGTACTAAGTATTCTTATTCATAAGTTGCACTTAACTTATTTTTTCATAGAGGGTGATAATAAGTAGTGTCCACCTCGGGAGTAACACTATTTTAAGCTCGAGTGACGTACTTTGAATCCCTCGCTGCGCTCAGAATTATAAGAAACACTCTCACCTTCAAAATAGTTGTTTGCTCCCTTGGCAAACAATCTACTATGACTTATTTGCGAATATAAATGTACACTAAATTGCTGTATACATTTTCCTTCCTTCCTCGTGGTCAAACTTAATGGTCAAACTGATTTGACCACGAGGAATTCTGTTCCGGATAGTCAAACTACTTAGTTTAACGAAAAATATCCACCCTTTGTTATAGTTCGTAAATATACTTGTACAGTCATTAACAAAAATAATTATCTTAGTTTATTTAAAATGTACCCAACACATATATCGCCATGCATTAATTGTAGCTGACACTTCATTATGAAATCATCTCGACATATTTGGTCTTGGCGGCGGAGAGATACTTTTTCATTAGAAGATTTTTCTTTTTGTATTAAGGTTTCAAGTAAACGAGCAACTGTAATTGGATTATGACGTTTCATGGATTTGTTTAGTTGGCCGTTCCAACTTTCGACCACATTGTTTGTGCGATGTCTCTGGCCATAAACAGACCATTGTTTTCGGAATGTTTTATTCTTAAGCCACGTTGTTTCAAAATATTTAAGAAATTTTTGAGTTTTTAAGTGTGTGTGTGTTGTTGTGTTGTTAAAGTGGCCTGGCGTCAGGGGTACGGCGATACGTTTATACTCTGGCGTTCAAAAGGTTAAATAATAGTCCTAAGTTAATTTCTAATAAGCTTGGAGCCATAAAATGAAACTTCAAATTCAGATCTCTCTTGTCCCGTATTAATAGTTTTGATTTTTTTTCCAATGTGGGAAAATGAAAAATATCAGTGTAAAAGGGTATAGGGTATATACAGTATAGAAATCGGTCGCAAAAAAAAAATCAGCTGCCCCCTCCATTTTGACGAGTTAGGGATGATTTATATTAGACCGGGCCGTGCCCGGGGCGTGCCGGGTAAGTACGTGGCCCGGACGGGGATGTATATCAGAACGTTTGGCCAGTCGAGATAGGGGGCTGGCTGCTACTCCAGTTTTTCCTCTAGTAGCAGTAGTTCGGTTGTTAGTCCGGTTGACCCAACTACTGAAACTTTCAGTTGCGATAGTTCGGTTCTAACAAAGCACCGAACTACTGAAACTTTCGTTTGCGATAGTTCGGTTCTAACAAAGCACCGAACTACTGAAACTTTCGTTTGCGATAGTTCGGTTCTAACAAAGCACCGAACTACTGAAACTTATGTACCCTCCCTCCCTTTAGTTCGGCAAATAAACTAGGCATATAATGTAAACAAACTAATATCTTAGAACAGAGATACCTATGTAGAAGTATCATTGCAAGGAAATCTGGAATCATTGGAATCATTATACGCCTAGTTTATTTGCCGAACTAAAGGGAGGGAGGGTCCATATTTTTTCAGTAGTTCGGTTCGGTTCGGTTTTTTCAAATAGCTCCTCAATTACCTAAGATATAGAGCTAATATCTACGCGATGAACTACTATTAGTACCCTCTACAATATAACATAGGTTACGACATAGGTTCCTATCGGGGGCAGTTTGCTTATGGAAGGACGGCTAAACCCTTTTCAATTTACTACTAAAGGGGCCGTCCCAAAAAAAAAAACCTGTAAAAGTTCGTTTCAGTGTCGTCACTAAATCTTTATTCATTAACGGTTTCTCTCAGGTCCTCAGTTATGGAGAATTACGTTGGCCGAACGTCCTAACCAACATTCATTTTACTTTTAACCGGTGGCATCACGAGTAAACGTAAAGCATTGGTTGTTTGTCACCAAATCGTCACTAAATCTTTATTCAGTAACAGTTTCTCTAAAGTCCTCAGTTATGGAGATTCAGGTTGGCCGAAAGTTCTGATATCAGGTCTTTTGACCATAAATAAATGCTTCTAACTTTCGAACTGTTCTGTCACAAATTCTTTGGCTGGCATCTTTATGCGTCAATAATCGTCACTAAAAACTGGAGTAGCAGCCAGCTCCCTATCTCGACTGGCCGAACATTCTGATATACATGGACGGGGCACGGATTTGAAACGTTACATACATTTTGTATGAAGCAGCTTATATTACACAGTGCATGATCCGTGTCCCGTGATCCCGTCCGGGCCACGGGATACGGATCATGCACAGTCATGCCACGTACACGGCACGCCCTGGGCACGGCCCGGTCTAATATAAATCATCCCTTACGCGAACATAAATGTAGGGAACAGTTGATTTTTTTTTCGCGACCGATTTTGTAATTTCTTTGTACATCGTCAGAAAAGGCGATAACAAGTATGTGGTATAATTTATTGCATATAAGTGGTTTTCACACTGTATAACACGCAATAGTGTCAGCCCTACCAGGAGAGCCTTTTTAAGCTTCATTTCCGTATAAACAGTACAGACATTGCTTCATAAGTATACAACTACTAACACTCGAATACTAAAATGACGAAAACCGGCTACGTAAAAAAGTTTTTATTTTTAACCGAAAAAAATATGTACATACGAATTGAGAACCTCCTCCTTTTTTGAAGTTGGTTAAATTAAAAAAAAATCTATAACGTGTTTAAAGTGTCACGCATTAGAGTTCAATTTACTGTCACATCACATATCGTCGCTAATCTGTGACGTAACTGATTTGAAGCATATTTTACAGTACAGTATTACTACTATTGTTATCGTGTTAATATTGTTTTAATAATAAATATTTTAACAGATACGTCACTTCGTGAGATCTTTGTTTTTATTTTGTTCGGAATACATGATCAGATATCAGATTCGACTTGGAAAATGTATCAAATTACTATAGTTAGGTCGGCTTAGTCCAAATGTCAGATACGTCAATTAGTTAGATTAGCGACGATCATAGATGGGCAATTCACCGGATTTAAGCCCGGTGCTTTTGGTAAACACCCGATAAACACCCAATTTTCTGGGTGGCCTGCCACATACTCGTACTCGTCGCACATACTCGTCGTCCAAAAAAAACTTTGCTGGTGCTTTTCACCAGTAGGTGAAAAGCACCAGCAAAGTTTTTTTTTCTATTGTTTTTACTGATTAATCAAAAAGTTAATTAAATAATCATTACTTATGTTGATTGCAAAACTTTGTTTCTATATGTATAATTCTTGAACTGTTTGGGTGTTTTAACCTAGTTTCCATAGTTTCGGTGGCGTTCGTTTTAGCTCCAGTAGTGGAGCAGTCCAAAGTTAGAGCCTGTCTAAGATGTAAAAAAAACGAATAAAAAAATTAATTTCATACCGCGTTAGTACCGATTTTTGGATAATTTTCAATCAAAAAGATATTGGACTTGGGGTACCTACTCGTATGTCAAGGATGAATGTCACTCGCGTAAATGAACATGATTTTGCGATAGCACATTAGGGCTTAATTCGAAACTATGCTTACCTAGTTAGTAGGCCAAAGTGGTCGAAGGAAACGTGACCAGAATTTGAAGGAAAAAGAAACGGCATTTTTATTGTTTTGTTATTATTTGCTGTATTCTGGACGCAACGTGTCTTTTTTTACATCGTTCTCACATGTAATTATAAATTAAACATTAATGATGTACTTAACTAATATTTTAGTAAAAATATAATTTTAAAGAGTTTCCATGGAGTTTCTTGCCCGTTCTTCTCCATAGGTACAGTCAGCATCAAAAGTCGATTAACACTATCATTTTTACATGTTATTAAATTGACAACAACTTTTTTCCATAAACTGATTTTGAGCTTTTCACATAAGAGACAAGAGTATATATTCTAAAAAAAATTCTTCTGCTGCAATTTTGAACAAATATTTTGCTCAATAACTAAGATTAAAAAAACTGAAGTGTTAATCAACTTTTGATGCCTACCTACTTCGCTTTGGCATGGGCAACTAGCTTCATATTTTCTGACTGACCAACTTCTTGACAGTTCAAAAGTGCCTGTAAATGGTTTAATTGAAATAAATGCTTTGAGTTTGAGTTTTGGAGTGGAAGTCATTTTCGTTGATGGGAAAACCAATCGGGCAACCGGCTTGTTACTGTACAGTTGTAAAAAGTTACCTATGTATAGTCAAATCATTAACGTGTTTTACATGAACATAACTAAATGTGCAATAATAGATTAAGATAAAAATAAATTTTTGAAAAAAATGTTGTTTCTTTTTTAAGACTCGATGTATTTTAGAATATAATCGACAGTTTTCCTTAACTGAACTTTTATTCCGGGCGGGAATAAAAGTTCAGTCCCCTTCATCCTGATTATACAATCCAGGGAGACACAATTGGCAAAGTAATTATGTAACTAAACCAAACACCTTACCTATACACACTTACAATTGTATCAAATTAAACTAACAATAGTTATATTGTAGAACACTACACACAAGTTGCATGCATCCATTTTGCGATCTATCCTAGTATACCTATTTGAATTCCTCGTTGATATCACATTGCATAGGCACTTATTACATTTTGTAGTTCTTTGCTCAAGTTAGTGTGTGGAGGCAGCGCATCTGATATTAAAGTGTGCGTTTGTTGTGGCGTGCCCGCTTTGATCGGCGAGACGCGAAATATGGCTGCACCGCCGGAACTCAACCACCCCGCGGCGTGCCGGGCCGGTTTAATATCTACGCCAATCAAACGCACCACTTTTGCCAGTTATTATTGCAATATATTAAAATGAGAAGGCACACTGCTTTGTAAAAAAGTTATCTAGGTACATGTATTGTCACGCATAACCAAACCCAGTGTCGGTACTTACGAGGAAATGCGGTCGGGAAATGTGTTGCGACGCAGCCCGGCCACAGTCGATTTCGTAATTTATAGACATATCAATTAAATGTTCTTAAATTGTTCTTGCAGTACCAATGAATAGATTAAATGTACCACAAATATATCTCGTTAAAAAAACACATGTTTGTGGCCGAGCAGTACCGTATACGTTGCAGCCCGGCCACGTGTATATTTTCTGGTAGGATGCTCAGAATGTTCTGAAATATAAACCAAATAAATGACTTGAAAAAGCCCTAAGTAAAAAGTCATAATTCGAGGTATGGCTCTCGCCTATTTCCTCCTCCAATATTGGACAAAAGATTTTTAATAAACTGAATAAGAAGGATATAATACTGTCTCTGTTTGATTTTTTCATGAATAGTTGTCAAATTTGTACACTAGGTTGACAGCGGTAATTTTGAGCATTTTTTGAGGGTTCTATTGCTTATAAAAATAATGTCATCAAAAAGGAAAACATAGGGACATACAAGTAGTTAAATTCTGTAGTAAAAATCATTGCTTTATGGTCATTAATCAGAAATAAAACAGGCGAGAGGAAATGCGAGAGAAAAAAAAATTTCCAATCGAGAGGAAATGCACCCGCATTTCCTCTTAATTGGAGATTTTTTTTCGTGACAAAAAAGCCATGTTTGATAGTCCCTGTGCATTCCCAAATTGACATTAAATAATGATTTACTGAAAGTACATACTTAAAATTTATTTACAAAGAAATACACGTCATACCATAATTAAAAAAATGATACCAAATCGATTCTAAGTGCATGCCAAACATTCTTCTATTAGCGTAACCTTACCAATATCGATTGCCTTCTTAGTAGCTTTTATCATAAAAGGTGGATGAAATTTAATTAAACAATAATCGCGGTTTGCCAGCGGTGCCCTTTTTATCCGCAAAATGTTAACAAGTTATAAAAATTATGAATTAACATCCACGCGGTGAGGGTCCGGCGCGGGTCGGGAGGGAGTGGGCTGAGGGTTCACCACAATAGACGCTGCTCAAGGGTGCCCAATAAAAACTTGACAAATGGCGTTTCATAATCGTGTTGCATTCCAAGCCTCGTCACAGCGATCCCGGATTGTCCTCCCTCTGGAAAATATGTCTCTTGTTCAGAAATTACCTCGTGTGGTGACACCGCTACTATATCATATCACATTTCATCGCATGTTACGGGGAGGCTACACTATTTTTTACGTAGAAGCTGATTTTACTATGAGTTATTTATATCTATGTGAGTATGTATATTTTTTATAATTTATCCCTTGACTTCGCTCTAGTAGCCTTTAATAAGGAGTACCTAGTCATGTGCATTTGGATTGAGTGATCTTTTTATTTCGTGAAAAAATCTGATTTTTTGTCACTCTCAAGGGTCTTCAGTTATTGCCCTAAGTGTTGGATCACTCAATTCAGATATTTTGCAAAAACGGCTATGAGTTAAATCTCAACAAAAACTTACTCTACTGACTAAATTTATATCTCAAAAATTTGTTAACAAATTCATCATCATTATTTCAGCCGAAAGACGTCCACTGCTGGACATAGGCCTCCCCAAGCACCTCCACTTCGACCGGTTCTGTGCTTCTCGCATCCAACGGGTTCCAGCGGCCTTCACAAGGTTGTCGGCCCATATTGTGGGAGGCCTTCCAACGCTACGTCTTCCGGTACGCGGTCGCCACTCCAGAACCTTTCGGCCCCATCGGCCATGTGTTCTGCGAGCAATGTGCCCTGCCCACTGCCACTTAAGTTACAAATTAACAAATTGTCACAACATTTTTTAAAACCATCAAGGCATTTAAAGCTTCTTTCAGGTAACTATGACAGTACCATTGGATCCACGGAATAGAAAAATTGGATCACTCAGTACAGACACCATTTTGTCTGAGAGATTGTTGTAATAAGGTTTAAGGTAGATTTTTTCTAAACATCTATTGTTTATCCTGAAATGTACATGTGTCCGAATATATTTGTACAATACATATATAACACAAATACCTCTTGTTAAAAAGTTATGAGTAATTCAATGTTTTTAAATTTGCTGAACTGAGTGATCCTTCTGAATACTTATAGGTACTACCTGTTTCGTATTGATTTACACAAACTACGATTAAATTTTGTTATACTTTATGACTAAAGTTTTATATAGAATTCAATCACTGATTCACTAGATATTGGATTTTTTATTTTATTGTTAGGGAAAAGTGCAGTGGGTGACCTATAATATGAGATCATCGGAAATATATAAATGATACAGTACATACCTGTAGTCACTTGTAATATCACTTAATGTAACTAGGACTTGACTTTACAGGAGACGCAAAAAACTAAAGTCAATTAAAAAAAACAGGCTTTTTGTGTACTATTTTTGTACAAATTTATACCTATTGCAGTGCTGTTTAGAGCATTTTTCTCAAAATGTTTACACCTGTTATCTGAAAGAAACCATATGAAGCCTACTATAATACATAGTTTCAAAGATGACACGGTAGTTGTTTTTTTTTTTTAATATCACATTACGATTTTTTGAAAAAATTAATAACAGCTATAACGAACCTTATCTATATACGAGTATATAAAAATGAAACCCGTTTTCCGTTGTCACGACATAACATGAAAACGGCTGGACCGATTTCGATGAAATTTGGTATAGAGATAGTTTGAGTCCCGGGAAAGGACATAGGATAGTTTTTATCCCGATATTCCCACGGGATCGACATTTACGCGGGTGAAACCGCGGGGCGCAGCTAGTAGAATATACAATCTAGTTTAACGTATATGTATCACACAGTTTTCAATGCGTGGACATACGTTGTGATAGGTTGATTGTAGGAGTTACATACTTATTCACTTGTACTGAGGTCTAATTTAGAATAAACTCTACCTTTTAATTAATTCAAGGGGTTAAAAAAAATGTGACAATTTGTTAACAAAATTTTGATATATAAATGTTGAGATTTTTAGCTCATAGCCGTTTTTGCAAAATGTCTGAATTGAGTGATCCACACTGGGCAATAACTGAAGACCCTTTGAGAGTGACCTTTTTTACTTTGGGCTATGAGTTTTGACTATTTTTGATTAAAGAATCAGATTTTGTCACGAAATAAAAAACACATTACCACTCCTTTGCGTCGCGCAGTCGGGTAAAAAGATCACTCAATCCAAATGCATATGGAGTAATCGATGCTTGTCGAACGTAACCACCATGATAATTGTGGTAATTACAATGTCACGATTGCAATAGCGATAAGACCGCAAATGTAACGCCATGGCCACAGGCTGTGGAGAGGCTGTAAGACCACTCGCGGACTCCTCACAGGATGTTAATCAAGTACTGCATATTCCGTGCGGCTTATTGAACATCAGTTTGCATGGTGCCTACTTCCTGGCAATCTTAGATTGTGGTATAATCAAATAAGTTGGAATAATAGGGTTTCTGATCCGTTTGTTGACATAGTGATTAGTTGTTTTTTAAGATTCTCTCAAATACAAAGCACGGGGGTTGGATATTTTTTTGCACGCAAGTTTATATAAACTTGACACGTTGAACGTTATTATTGCAATGGTAATAATATATTTCCTGATTAATTCATTAATATCTGTTCTCGACACCTAGTAAATATATGTGGTCATCTGTGGAAGGCATAATAAAAGTAGCGGCACAAATATGTGACATGGAAGGTCCAGACGCCAGCACATCAAGCTACTACAATCTGTCAAATTTCTTTAATACATTTTCAACTTTATTGCTAAAGCATAATGTTTAAAATTGATTGGGAAAATTTGACAGTTTCGGGTAGCTTGATGTGCTGGCGTCTGTACAACAATAGCGGATGATTATTTCTGCGAGACACCTACATCGGTTTCAAAAAGATGCCTGGAAGAATGTTATGATAAGTGACATCTGACAAAATTATAACGGGCGCGTAGTTATGGGCAAACATAACACAGCTATGGCCGAACATAAATTGGAAGTTTCTATTTGAGTTATTGGTTCATTATCTATTACAAAAAAAAATAAGAAATAAGGCCCCATCGACATAAAAAACCAGTTTTATTGCTAATTTTGTTCCATTTAACTAACAATTATTTAGTATTAATTACTCAACAAAAAAAATACATAACAATGACTTTACCTTCATAAACTTTCTCAAAGGTTGGGCCGTTTAATCTGGCATAAACATCCCGAAAACTCGTAAAGTAAGTCTCGCCACTATTATTAGGCACTAGCGGGTAAAGAATGCCGTAATAAGGGGCGGTATTAGCCGCGCCAAAATATTGTGCCACATCACTGGCAGGGGGGTGCCCACCGGCAATATTATTAAAAATAATTTCTCATTTTTATTGCCCGCTCTTAAGCTAGTGGTGTAATAAATGACTACAATTTTATTACAATCATTGTTGTTGAAGGTAGTTAGTTTTAATGAGATTCAGAGGTATTTGATTACCACGTTGGCGTTTATTAATGACCAAATTGACCAAAAACTATTCGTTTATATCTTTACATACTTTTCTTAGCGGTGAGGTTACACATTGTGTATTTTTACCGCCACAGCAAGCATTGCACTGTAGGGAGATATTCTTATAAATTAATTTAAAACTTTTGTTTCATTAATAAAATAAATTGCATGTTTGCTCAATAAATGTATTTTTGTTATATCTAAATAAATGATAAATTATAAAATATCTTACTAACTGGACGAATAAGAAAAATTTAAATATTTGTTAGCACAGCGCACCGCGTAGCACCTCCGTAGCGGCGGCGTAGCGCTGAGCCCGTGCCGAACACACTTCGCTGTAGACCCTAGAACTCAGTCAAATTGAATTAATTCTTCAGCGTTTCTGTGATATAACGAGGTTCATTTCAGCGCATATAAAAGAGGAATGTACGTAATAATAAATGTGTAAGTCATAGCGTAGCAAGCCAGCGTAGGGCTTCGTACTCGTAGCAGTTTGCTACGAGGCCGTACACTTTTATTTGTATTGTGTAACATCTTGACGGTAACTGTTACAGAAGCACTTTTAACGACGACGTTGTGGATTTAAAACCGGGCAGATTTGTGTTTTTGAATGATAACTTTTTGAAGACATTCAATAAGGCTGCAAGTCAGTGCAGGTATAATTTTCACCAACCATATATCTTTGATTTAAAATGAATGCATATTTCTATAGCAGCATGAAATCGTTTCGTTTTAAGTACAGCTATGACGGTGTGCGAAGCGAGATGAAAAAAGGAAAAAAAAGTAAATCCTCTTTGGATCAATTTGTTTTCCCGTGTAATCCTGCTTCCCAACTGGGAGTGGTCGCACGCTCCGCCCAGTTCTCTCTTCTCTAACAATTTTCTGCCACACAATTTTTATTGTATTTATTTTATACAAAGAGATGAAGATTAACAAATTCACAATGAAGTGTGTGTAATGTAATCTGTTACATCTATATTTCAACTAAAATATGTCTTACTTTTATTGAGATTTAAGAAGAAAAATGTGTATTCATTTTGCTTTTATTATTATTAATAACTAATCTGGAAGCAAAAACGCTTTTTTATAGTATATACGCAGCCAATGTAAAAATGAATTCCATGGAGTATTTTTGTTCCACTAAATATGGAACAGGGCAAAACTTCCTCGAGGAAGACAATTCTGCGTGCTCTGTTAACTCTGGCTACGTTTGCCTTTGAAAGCCACTATTTACGATAATGATTTAAACAGAAGATAAAGTTTTTATAAATTTAAAGTTCTAAGAAGTTTCTAGATGGTAGGAAAATGGTGTTTTTCTCGTTTCTGGGTGTGGGGCGTGTCGCTCGCGACGCCCGCCCAGCGCGCGGCGTGCACCGCAGTTGCTCTGTCGCCGCCGCGCGCTCTGCACGTCCGCGATAAATACCGTGCCTGCCCGCGCGTTCTCGCTTTTTACTCACGTAACGCAGATCCGTCGCGGAATCTAATAGGTAAGTCGATTTCTTTTTATTGTCATAAATGTATGAGCACTCGTGTAGTTAAAAAAGGTTGTTAAATAAATTACAAGAACTTTGCGATACTATTCATGCAATAGTTTACCTTTTTTGTGAAAAGTGCTACGTAACTTTTTAAATTTGCTGATCTTAATACCAACCTGTAGAGTGATAAACATTTAATTTTTTTTTTATCTATCCTGAAAATCATTAAATCAAATATGAAGGTAGTTTATTTTTAAAATAAAACATGTTTTAAACTTTTGTAACGTGGCTCTATTATCTACGTTTTGGAAAATATTGCTAAAAGTATCAAAAAAAAAAAAAAAAAAAACGGGTTGATATTTTAAATAACATTTTTGTTAAACAACGCATAATAGGTGTGGTGGAAAAGTGACGGTTTAAGTTTGTTTACACGATCATAAAATGCTGAAAACAAATCCAGTCGCCTTTAATAAATTAATTTAGATGATTTTCTTACTTTAAATACAAATAATTGTAACATAACTTTAAAGTGTTTAATATTACATATTTCAATTGATCTTTATTTAAAGTACTAAATATTAAAATAGATCTTATATACTGAAACGAAAAAATTGTAAGTGCACACTACAATTTTCGTAAAACGTTAAGACGAATACAGACATAAAAAGGTCCTGCTTTTCTTTAATTAATGAATTAAATAACTTGGTACGACGGCAGTATCTTCTTTTCTTTTTTTTTCATTTTAAAATGTAAAATAATTTTACAACTTTTTTACCCGTTGAATGGATCATCAAAAAAATACACGTAATTGATTTAAAATTAGGCACATGTCCATTATTTGAAAGTTCAAGGAAAAAACTAGTTGCCTGCTTAGATCAGTTTTTTAAAACACTCGGTTTATAACGCAATAAGTATTATTATAAAAAGATTGATACGATCTTTGTGTTATTCTTACTTAAATACGGGATGTTTGGTAGAAGGACTGACACATTTTATTGAGGGATTGGGGATGTCACTTGCTAGCATAAAATTGTTTTATTTTTCATTCCTTAACACATTTTTACGACTTTGAAAGCATCTGAGTCATTTTCTAAAACCAATTGTACATAAATGTATATTGCAGATACGACCAAGTATTATTGCGCTCTATTATAACCACAAACAAAAAAGTTTTGACGATATTTTGGGTGATTAAAAATAAATGTTATTTCTCTCGATTACCTACCTTGATACTAAACAGGTGTTATTGTGGTTGAAAATTAGGATAATATGACACTTCCTATCCCTAAGTTAATTGTGTCAGCCCTTCTACCAAACAACCTGTATATAAAAAAAAACATTACCAGTATTTTTACTGTTTTTTACAAAGCAGATAATTCATGTTCTACGGAAAACTTACAGTAAAAAATATTAGTACTATATTTAAATGCTTTGTAGCTTATTATTAATTTTGATTAATTTTTTATCTTGATAAGTGATAGGCGGTGTTCTGAAAATAATGAATGAATTGGTAATCGTATGTTCGATTGGAAAATTTAATAACAAATGGTGATCTATCTATACCTATAGTAAAAATGAAATGCTGATCGTTGGTAAGCGTCGTCATTAATAAAATAATATAGATTATTATCGTTTTAATTAAGCTTCGTTTCATATGTATACCAACGCTTAATTTTTTGCGTTTTTACTAACGTTGTGAGTTTACTTTAATATGTTTTGCGTTTTGGAAAAACAGCCTGAAAGATTTTCCTGCCACTACGCAAAAAAGAATACATTTATTACATACTTTATAAAATATAATATTACCAAGGCACACATCGTTTGTAAAAACAAAAAAAGAACAAATATATATTTTTAATTACTGAATTTCAGACAGTTGCTTTTTCTACGGGTTCCCTCTATCTGGCAGAATCTTGATGCTCCGAATTTTTTTTGGCATAACACACTTGACATAATCTTCTTTAAACGAATATTTTTAAGGCATAAAAATTATTTAACATAATTATTGTTTGGCCGAATGTTTATATGTCCGAATTTACGATGGCATACTTTTAAGATGGCAGAATTTTATTTGGCAGAATTGCCTTTGGCAGAGTTAAAATTCCGCATAATTTCGTTTAGCATAACGTTTATTTAGAGCGACGATTATTTGGTATAATTTCACTTGGCATACTATGAAGATGACAGAATTTCATTTGGAATAATTTTATTAGGCATATTGTTATTTGTACAAAATAGCATTTTGAACCTTAATTAAGATTAAAATATTGTCAACACTATGGAATGAGCGGTTCGATAAATAGTTCGGCAGATCATAGCGAGCGGTGACAACGGATGGATGAACCGTCGACCTGCTGACAGAAACCCTAACCCTAGACGGTCGACGTCAGGGGCACCCCGAGGTTCGGTTGGTTAGGTTCCTTTAAACCCTGCAGGCAGAAATAGTCTGCTGACAGAAGCCCGTTTCATCCGGTTCATCCATAAGGTTAAAAGGAACCCTTATGGTGCGACTTCGTCCGTCTGTCCGTCCGTCACACCGCTATATCTCTAAAACTACTTTACCATCTCATTGTTTATAGAATTGCTTAGAATGAGATTTCTTACCGACAAATTCCGATTTATTACTCCCACACGTAACCGCTCGTTCAATAATTTTTACCGCCCATTGAATTATTATCCTGCTCAATTATATATTCACTGATCCATTTCATTATTTTTTATTACTCATTTTTGTTTACTTTACTGCTTAGTTTTAACTGCTGCACTAGTTATTAAACGTGCCATTTATAATTTTTAACTTACCAAAACCGCTATTTACAACTGCCTCTTTAAATCAGTGCCGTTTTTTATTATCATGGTAAGAAATACAAAATTATTCTAACTATGAATTTTCTGTAATGTGATAGATGAGTCTTTCAATTATTATGGGTATGAAATGTATGCCAAAAGATGGTTCTAACTGTTAAACTTTCTGAGATATGATAGTTCTGCCTTTTGATGATTATCGATATGAAATGTATGCCAAAAGGCGATTCTGACTGTGAACTTTCTGCGATATGATGGTTCTACTTTTTAATTATTAGGGATATGAAATTTATGCCTAAAGATGATTCTGACTTACAAAATTATGAGTTTTGAATGTATGATAAATGAGTGTATGCCAAACGATTTTCTGCGAAATGAAGTCTATGCTATCCGCTGTTATGCAAAATAATATTATGACATAAAAAGTTCTGCTATAAAGGGTGTACCCTTTTTCTACTCTTTGAAATAAAAACCATTAAACAATAAGTTTTGAAAACTTTTTTCAGTTTTAAACCTTCAGATGGGCGCAGGATATAAAACAATGGAGTGTTACCGTAATGTCGTTGATTAAATGGTAATTATTTTGAATATCTCAATTATCTGCATTGGCGACTTTATCCACCTTTTTTAAAGTGAAAACTTCTTTAGGCGTTTTGGGCATTTTTTGAGACGGGAAAAATCGATTGAACTCGCGCCATTGTTACCGTAATCGACACCGCTTCGGATGTGTTCGGGTGTCCTCGGGATGTACTCAGTTTTAATGTATAGCCGATATGTCAGTGAGTGACTGTCAGACACTGACAATGAAATTAATAAAAAATTTATTCAGTTATGTTTAATAAAATGGCCAGGCCACTAAAAAGGTTTAAGGTTTGTGTCAACAAGATATTGGTCAAAAGTGTATGCTATTTGGATCTTTGTTAATAACTAATTAAATAAAGTTTCCTAGGATTTCCTAGGAAACTTTATTTAATTCACTTTATTTAAGAGTACTGACTCTGCGCAGTACCTTAGCTTCAAAAGATATTATGTTTCGTGACGAAGTAAAGCAAAGAATTTAAAACCTGAAATCCAAGTCTTTTATATCTTATAAAAGACTTGGATTTACACGACTTTTACACGTACCAAGTAACGCTGAGCAAAAACTTTTTTTTTTTGGAAAAGACCCCGTGAAGCCTCGCGACGATCACGTATTCGCACGACTTTCGCTTTTAGTTAGGACGCGGCATAAAGTCCTTTGTACACAGCACGGTTTCTTTACTGTACGGCATAGGTATAAACTGCGCCGTAGAAAAATCTTATCCCTCAACAAGCTTCCATATCATAGTGAATAGTGATCCGTGAATACAACACTGACGACAGTGCCTACGCACGGTGGATAAACTGTAGTTTTCCATGGCAAAAGGTCTAGCGCATGCAAAATACTGTCCGTGTGTGTAAAACGGACAAAGAGCTGAAGACTTTTTATACTTAGTTTAATTAACCTTAACAGTATAATTACATGGAAACTCAGAAAGTTTTACGAAAATTAAAAAAAAATGTTCTATAGGTAAATATGTTTTTATTAAATCTTTTCAAAGTACTCTCCACTAGCCTCTATACAAAGTTTCATGCGTCTGAAGCAGTTTTCGAAACACTTTTTCCAGTCTGCCGCAGACACCTTGTTTACAGACTGCTCGAATGCTGACAGCGCATCTTCCGGCGACGAAAATTGTATCCCTTTGAGCTGATTTTTTATTTTCGGGAATAAAAAGAAGTCACACGGTGCTAGGTCAGGGCTGTAAGGAGGGGGAGGATGACCTAGGAGTTTGACCGGCGAGCTGTCCAGGAAGTCCCTCGTTTTGAGTGCGCTGGGCGAAGGCGCGTTGTCGTGGTGGAGCAGTAGCCCTCGGAGCCCTGCGTTTGGTCGCTTGTTGCTCACACTTTTCTTTCTTAACAGCCGTCGAAGGACGACCACTTCTTTCTTCATCCCCCAAAGTTGGTCGACCGCGCTTGAATTTGTTATACCAAGGATACACGGTTGCCTAAGAAGGGCCTTCATCCATGAATAACTATTTGACGTCTATCGTACGATTCGTCAGGTTTCAGGCGACACTTGAAATCGTAAAAAATCATAGCGCGAAAATGTTCCCAGCACAGATCCATTTTTTAATGAGACACGATAATTTAAATTAGCTCGCAAACAATGTGGAGGGAAATTTTGAAATTGGAACGTACCTTTTTTACTCACAAATAATCATATTTTCAAAAAACTAGATTATAACTGACCAGTCTCTCATAGATAAAAACTTTTTTCGCAATAATTTCTGACTGGCCTGGTATGTATTTTCTCTAAGTAGTAAGGGTCTTTTTACAACTGAAGTGAATTATGATATGAACAATTAAATAATACATTTTTGTGTTATTTGTTGTTATTTATTTATTCACTAGCTTCTGCCCGCGACTTCGTCCGCGCGAAATTCGTACTTTCCTCTAAAAGTTTCGAAAATGTATGTTGGTATGATCTTTATAATTAATTTAGATAAATAAGTATTCGGGCCAATTTTTAAGTTTATAGAACAAAGGAATCAGATTTTTCAAATAAACTCTATCCCTGCTTTTCACCCCGATAGGGGTGGAATTTTGAAAAATCGTTTATGACATTGGCTCGAGAAGTTGAGGCTCTAACTCTCATAGAGTTTAACCGATTTGCTCTTTCCTCTGCCGATTCTTGAGATCGCGTAATTCTCATTCTCTTAGCTTTACTCGAACTTCGAGATAAAGATAATGGTTTTTTAGGTGGCATTGTGTAATAATCTACGGTAACGAAAAGGCTGTCAGTTACCTAACAAAATAACCTACGTTAGAGGTCCTAACTTTAGCTACCTTACACTTAAAATCTTAATGACTATAAATTACACTAAAATATTCTAATAGAATTATACCCAGAAATATATACTACTCTCAACAAAAAAGAAATAAAATAAAGCTGAAACGCCTGTGCAGCTGTGCAATACTATATACCTATACCTACTTCACTTAAAAATAAATAGGTACCTATAACTACTTTAATTAATAAAAGTACCTACGCTTAATAATTTGTAATTTGAACGAATATTTAAACACTACCAAAACAACTTATACCTATTTTACAAAATAACAACAAAAGAAATTCAAATTAACTATTTAAAGACTAAAAGTCGCGCTGATAAGCACGGTTTCTCAATATCAATTATTGTCTGTCAATAAGGTCGAACGCTCTGAACGCATCAACAGCCAAATATTGAATGACGGACCTCGCGCCTTTTTATACCCTACCGCCGCCGGACCCGTGTCGAGCGCGGCAACCGTTACACAAAAATAATCCTTATAGCATGATTATTCACGTGCGACGCGACGCGGACGGCGCGATGGGTTATTTCATGTATAAGTTTGGTGTTTCTATACCGATTTCTATGATTCTTTTTTTATTGAATAGGTAATAATGTTAACTTTTTAAAATTAGGGATGAGTGAGAGTATTATAAACGTAAGAGTAAACAAATATAATCAGAATGCTCCGAACTGCTAAGCTATCAGGAGTTACACGTGTTATTGTGAGTCAACCATAAAAGATAGACATATGTTGTTGCGGGATATTTTTTAGACAATTTTATGTAGAATATTTCGGTCATACATGATTTCTATGTAACTTTAACCATTAAGGCTGCACACGCGACGGAAGCTTAAAAAATGGAGTAACTTCTCCCGTTTTCCCAACATTTCCCTTCACTACTCTGCTCCTATTGATTGTAGCGTGATGAAAAGTATACTATAACCTGCCCAGGAGTATGAAGAATAATTGTACCAAGTTTCGTTAAAATCCGTCCAGTAGTTTTTGTTTCTATAAGGAACATACAGACAGACAGACAGACAGACAGACAGACAGACAAAAATTTTACTGATTGCATTTTTGGCATCAGTATCGATCACTAATCACCCCCTGATAGTTATTTTGAAAATATATTTCATGTACAGAATTGACCTCTCTACAGATTTATTATAAGTATAGATAGATAGCTTCTGCCCGCGACTTCGTCCGCGCGAAATTCGTACTTTCCTCTAAAAGTTTCGAAAATGTATGTTGGTATGATCTTTATAATTAATTTAGATAAATAAGTATTCGGGCCAATTTTTAAGTTTATAGAACAAAGGAATCAGATTTTTCAAATAAACTCTATCCCTGCTTTTCACCCCGATAGGGGTGGAATTTTGAAAAATCGTTTATGACATTGGCTCGAGAAGTTGAGGCTCTAACTCTCATAGAGTTTAACCGATTTGCTCTTTCCTCTGCCGATTCTTGAGATCGCGTAATTCTCATTCTCTTAGCTTTACTCGAACTTCGAGATAAAGATAATGGTTTTTTAGGTGGCATTGTCTAATAATCTACGGTAACGACAAGGCTGTCAGTTACCTAACAAAATAACCTACGTTAGAGGTCCTAACTTTAGCTACCTTACACTTAAAATCTTAATGACTATAAATTACACTAAAATATTCTAATAGAATTATACCCAGAAATATATACTACTCTCAACAAAAAAGAAATAAAATAAAGCTGAAACGCCTGTGCAGATGTGCAATACTATCTACCTATACCTACTTCACTTAAAAATAAATAGGTACCTATAACTACTTTAATTAATAAAAGTACCTACGCTTAAGTAATTTGAACGAATATTTAAACACTACCAAAACAACTCATACCTATTTTACAAAATAACAACAAAAGAAATTCAAATAAACTATTTAAAGACTAAAAGTCGCGCTGATAAGCACGGTTTCTCAATATCAATTATTGTCTGTCAATAAGGTCGAACGCTCTGAACGCATCAACAGCCAAATATTGAATGACGGACCTCGCGCCTTTTTATACCCTACCGCCCGCCGCCGGACCCGTGTCGAGCGCGGCAACCGTTACACAAAAATAATCCTTATAGCATGATTATTCACGTGCGACGCGACGGCGCGATGGGTTATTTCATGTATAAGTTTGGTGTTTCTATACCGATTTCTATGATTCTTTTTTTATTGAATAGGTAATAATGTTAACTTTTTAAAATTAGGGATGAGTGAGAGTATTATAAACGCAAGAGTAAACAAATATAATCAGAATGCTCCGAACTGCTAAGCTATCAGGAATTACACGTGTTATTGTGAGTCAACCATAAAAGATAGACATATGCTGTTGCGGGATATTTTTTAGAAAATTTTATGTAGAATATTTCGGTCATACATGATTTCTATGTAACTTTAACCATTAAGGCTGCACACGCGACGGAAGCTTAAAAAATGGAGTAACTTCTCCCGTTTTCCCAACATTTCCCTTCACTACTCTGCTCCTATTGATTGTAGCGTGATGAAAAGTATACTATAACCTGCCCAGGAGTATGAAGAATAATTGTACCAAGTTTCGTTAAAATCCGTCCAGTAGTTTTTGTTTCTATAAGGAACATACAGACAGACAGACAGACAGACAGACAGACAGACAGACAGACAGACAGACAAAAATTTTACTGATTGCATTTTTGGCATCAGTATCGATCACTAATCACCCCCTGATAGTTATTTTGAAAATATATTTCATGTACAGAATTGACCTCTCTACAGATTTATTATAAGTATAGATATAGATGAAACTATTTATGTTAACACATATGTATAAACAGACCAAAAAAATGTACAGAAAAGTAGGTAGAAAGGTGAGGCTTATTTCTAGAGAAATCTCTTCCAGCAGCAGCAGTTGATCTTCTCTTTATTAGTTTTTTTTGTGAAAAAGGCAGCTCTATAATTTGACAGATGTGATCTGTGTTTGTTCCGACTATTAAAAATAGAGCGCTACACAAAAGAAGAACGCTTTATCGTTGTGAAAACCCACCACAAAAATGGGGAAGGTTACGTTGAAACCACTCGTAAACTTTGCGGAATTTCGTTCTTGTGACCTCAACAAGACGGCATGGAACTGGACGACATGTGGTTTCAGCAAAATGGCGCCACCTGCCATACCACGCATGAATTAATCGATTTATTGCAGCAACGATTTCCATACCAAATCATCTCACGAAATTCTTATGTCAACTGCCTACCAAGATCAGGCGATTTAACACCGCGCGATTTCCTTCTTTAGGGTTTTATAAATTTCTTGGATTTATGCGAATAAACCAAAAACAATTATTGAGCTCAAGGCCGAGATCACACATTTTTGTCAATAAATTATCGCAAATTTCATGAAAAGAGCAATGGTCTGTCTATTTTATTCCATACTGTATCGGAACATGTCTACTTTACAATGCAATAAAAATACTTGTTTTTATTTTTGAATGAAATAGTGCACTCTTATTGAAACACGCATTATCTAAGATTGTTAAAAATTTTCACGGACATCATATTTTTTCTACGCAAACTCTGAAAACTTTTTCATAATTATTATTTCAGAGAAACAAACGATGGCGCAATTATTGTAAACTAGCTGCGCCCCGCGGTTTCACCCGCATAAGTCTCGACCCCGTGGGAATATCGGAATAAAAAGTATCCTATGTCCTTTCCCGGGACTCCAACTATCTTTATACCAAATTTCATCTAAATCGGCTCAGCGGTTTAAGCGTGAAGAAGTAACAAACATTTAAACACACACACACTCACAAACTTTCGCCTTTATAATATTAGTGTGATAGTGTGATTAGTGTGATATAAGGGGTGTCAATAGACACTACGACTATTCTCACCATAAATAAAAGTAGTTAATTATGTCTGTTTGTCAATATCGCAAAGTTCTGGCAGGTGTTTGCGGTATTTGCAGTTACATAGAATTCTAATTAGTTACTAATAGGTATTACTAAGCTATTTCAAGCTCTCTAAAATCAAGACAATAATGTAGGCCCTCTGTCATCTGTCGTCGTTGAAATGTAAAAAAGGTCAAATCCCATAGTCACTGATTTAAAACGCATAAAATCTAGTTGGTATTTCATCTCATCTCATCAACAAACAATGTCAAAAATGTATGTAAATGAGAGTATTTTTGACAGATTGCGGCTGAGATTAAAATACGAAATTTCTTAAAACACGGGAATTATGACTCTGAATACTCGTTATAAGGCGTAGAGGTAATCTTATAACGCGATTTGCCAAATAACCGATGAAGCAGCCTCGGTTATTTTAACTTTGTGAAAGCTACGGCGCGTGGCGGAGCACAGGAGCTAATGCCACCGGATGGCCGATGGGATTGGGTAGCGACCGTGTACCGGAAGACGCAGCGTTGGAGGCCCCTCGCGAGGTGGATTGATGAAGACCACATGAATCCGCTGGATGCGAAAACGCAGGAGCGGTCGATGTAGCGACGTCTTTCGGTTGACATGATAATGATGGTCGCCACCTTCACCGCCACATCAGCGACCTCAACCGACATCCAGCAGGCAATACTTATAGGTAGATCAAAAGATAATGTTCTGATTTTAATCAATTCATCATTGAATCCAATGTATCTTAATCTGTATTCTCATTGTAATAGGTATTCCACAGAGCTCTCGAAGACGCTTCGACGGCGACTGCTAGAAGCTGCATTTTCCATACGGTCTACAAACCAGTGTCAACGTTTTCTCGCACTGAGACGGAAATGACGTATATACAGTGGTGGTCATATAATTAGAAACACGAGAGTCACTTGGTGGTATTCATTACATTTTATGTTATTATTGCAATTAGTTGGAGTTACAAATAATTTACTACATTAACACGTTAACTGCCAGACAACAGACACAATAGAAAATCTATTGTTCGCGGTCACCACTGATCGCGGTGGCAGTCAATGCCTTAAAATGTAAATCATAACTCTTTCTATTAAGTAAAAAAAAATATAACTTGAAAAATAAGATCAATATCGTTAGTTATAAAAAGCCAAAATACTTTCCGGAATTCATAAATAGCCAATACAATACCATACGCAAATACCATATTACCATACGCGAATACTGCTAAGATCTTGGCATGACCATGGATGCAAAACTGCTGCCCTGGAAAGAGCATGTCAAAAAGAAAAGAGCCGAATTAGATATTCGATATAAAAAAAAATGTATTGGCTACTTGGGAGACAGTCGCCATTATCAATATCTTACAATTTTTTTTATTTATAAACAAGTTTTAAAGCCTGTGTGGACGTACGGTATTCAGCTGCACTAGCCAAAGCAATCGTCAAACCATACAACGATTTCAAAACAAAGTACACATTATTTAAAATACTGTCTCCCATTGAAGCCGTGGCAGATATTTTTATAGCACCTTATATATCGATGTTATTCAATTTCAAGCGGTAAATTTAGAAATGCCGGACCTTAGGGATATAGTCAACGCTCCCTGGTATATTAGAAACAGCGACCTCCATCGGGATCTCAAGATGGATGTCGTAAACACAGTAATACAAAAATATGCAGAAGCTCATGAACACAGACTTCATCATCACGTGAATGTTGAGGCGATCTAACTCCTTGACAACACTGATCTAGTGCGAAGATAAAAGGGTAAAACCTTTTGAATTAGTTTATTTCAGTGTGAGTGAACTTTAAACTACAATGCAAGTGATGACCATTACTTACATAACACGTGAATCAAGAATAAGAAAGACGTTGTTGGACGATTTCTTAATATCATAGTTACTTAGCAGTTTAAGTTATTAATTAAAATTACTTATAGGCTAGAGTGTAATGTGAATAAAGTAAGTTACATTTGTAAATAAACCCTTTAAGTTAGATTTGTACATAAGAACAAATCTCTTATGGAAAAGAGCTAATGGAACAAATTAATGTAACTTAAAGGGACATATTAATGATTCTAATGACTATAATTCTGTAAATACATATCTGTTATAGTCGCAAATCATATTTTGAACAAGATACAGCCTGACATTGATCTGCAAATTGCAAGAAACGTAGGAAAATTTTGAATTTCGCGGTCTACCACTGCGCATTCACCATGATGATAATAGCGGTATTGGTATGTCAGAATTGTATTCTACTGTGACTGAAAATGAAGTGGATAGGCTTAGAATGAAAATTATATATAAGTATATAATATTTTGTTTCACTCCAACACCGTTCAACCGATCACCATGAACATTTGAATGTATTTTTCTGCAAACTTTTAGTTATTGAACATTGTCACATTATTTAATTCTGAGGCGGTAGGTACCTACCTACCGCCCGCCTTAGCTGACCCGGCGAACTTCGTACCTACGAAGTTCGCCGGGTCAGCTAGTATTTTTATAAAACATAACATTAATAACTTAAAAAAAAGACGGGTTGCACTCCGGGAGTGCCGGCAGAAGTGAAAACTTGAATATTAACGTTGAAATAAATCTATTATTAATTTAATTAATATAACTCATTTTTTTCACTATTTCTGCGTCACTTTTTTCATTAATAGATGCACTTTGTTCAATTTCCATACTTATTTTAAACACTTTTTAAACACGAATTTTACGAATACACAACAGTGTGGCTACTACACAGACGGTCGAGCCATCAGCTGTCCATCCATCCATCCATCCACTTCCACTTCGACTTCCACTTCGACTTCCACTTCCACCTCGACTTCCACTTCGACTTCCACTTCGACTTCCACTTCGACTTCCACTTCGACTTCCACTTCGACATCCACTTCGACATCAACTTCGACTTCCACTTCGACTTCGACTTCGACTTCGACTTCCACTTCGACTTCGACTTCGACTTCCACTTCCACTTCCACTTCCACTTCGACTTCCACTTCCACTTCGACTTCCACTTCCACTTCCATCACCATCCATCCATCCATTTTGTCCGTGAGTCACTTCACTTCGGTTGGCGCCGCCGCCGCGCCGTAGAAAGAGAGGGGGGGGAAATCTCTCCTGACGGTCACGTGTCCTGACGCGATGTCCTGACGCGAGTTTAACATTTTTTACCTATTACTAAAAGTATGCAACGCCGCTAAAGAAGTTTACACTTCAAAAAACAGCACTTCCAAAAAAGACACAACAAAGTGAAAAATAATTTTAATTTCGGAAGTTGGTGTCGTTGGAATCGCATTTTCGTTGTTAGCTTTATCTTTCGAAATTAAAGTTATTTTTTACTTTCTTGTCTTTTTCGAAGTCGGTTGTTTTTTTTTTTTTGTAGAAAAGTTTTTATTTTTCGCTTTTAAGTTGTACACAAATTCATATAACACTTCTTGCTATGTAAATATCAGTGACAGGAAGTCATTAGAACATCATCAACATAAACTAAGTGGCAAAAATACGTATTATTGAAGCTAATTCAAAAACTACCCAAGCAAATTTAATAAAATCTATATGGGACCGACCACCCCTGAGGCATACGTACCCTATCCAGTAAAAAATATTTTTTTAAATCGATTGGTTTACGTTTGCCGGATATATCGCGTTACAAACATACAAAAAAAAACAACATATAGTCGAATGGAGAACCTCCTCCTTTTTTAAGTCGGTTAAAAATACTTAAGAGCCCTCTTTTACACATTGAAATGGAAGTGAAGGTTCCTAATTATAAGATAACCACTGTATAAACTGACGGCTTTGAAGGCGATTCGTAACAGAAATTGTGCGCTCAACGCATTTTCGGCGCAACGAATTTAATTTGTACCTACCTACTGCCGTCTTGCTCTAGGCGCTACCGGCGCGGCGGCGCGACTATTCTATGCTCTGTGAAGTACCCAGAAGTGCGGGTACGCTTGTTCCGTCATATACGTTACCCCTCACCCATCGCTTTCCACAAGGCGAGCTCGAGATCAAGATTATAAAAGCCCATTTAGTAAAAGAATTCAGGCTAAAATATTTTATTTAGGGCTGATTTTTCAATCGACAGATAAATATTATTCGTGGAATAAAATTGACGTCTGACAGTTTTTGTATTGGAGAACTGTATAAAATTCAAAATTATTTCTCCGATAAAAATTATCTGGCATTGGGAAAATCAGCCGTTAGTTCAAAAATCAGCCCAGCACCGGTTCGAGATAAATCGAACCAATTTTAGTAAAATCTAAAAATCGCATTAAGAAGATAGGTAATGCTAAATAATAAATTGCCGCGGTCGGTCCGTGGATGGGTGACCATCTTTACCGAGACGTTGGTCCCGGCTGTCATTTATTTGTGGCTCTTTGACATTCGTTACGGGATTTCAGAAGCCTGAAAGTCTGACAACCAGTCTTACCAAGGGGTTTCGTATTACCCAGTAACTGGATTGTGGAGGTCAGATAGGCAGTCGCTGTATGTAAAATATTGGTATTCAGCTGCATCCGGTTAGACTGGAAACCGACCGCAAATAGTGGGAAAAGGCTAGGTGGATGACGATAAAGTAGGTAGATGCTTATGCACTTTAAATATTGTAGAACGCTTAATATGAAAAACGGTGAATCAAGACTTGTAAAAATGCGATTTAATTGCATGCCTCGCCGGTCGTCACGCGGGGATGGGCAATGATTCTTATCAGACCCTTATTGAAAAAGGGGCGGCCGCGCTCCTATCACGCATAAATCAGGAGCACGCGTATTTCTTTCAGGCGATGTCGGCTCTTTTATTGCCCACTTATTGGTAACTACGATCTGATATATTGCACCGATAGAATTAACGGTCTAATAGAACTATTATTGGTTTAGAGGTACCTATATTTGTAGATTGCGTCGGCGACGTGGCGTTCAACTGCGCACGTAGCACCTCGTAAAACAGCGGAGCAATTTCCAACCTTGCCCAACATAACAATTGACATTTAATTAACATGCAACACTTAGATATTTCTGGATATTTCTTCGGTTACATGACACAATTTTCAGTTTTCAGGATACATAATATTATAGTGCGTGTACTTTTAATCCATGCTCCAATAATACAACAACGTAAACTCTAATAATCAGAATTGTAATGTTGTGTAACAATAACAAACGCTACTCTCAGAACCTACAACTTACGTGGCCGATATTATTTCAAGCCAATATTCTAGAACACCCAGAAGTGTTCCATAAATACGTACAAGTACAATTAAACGGAATGCACCGTATGTATCATTTCATAACGTTTACACTGGTTGTGTTTATCGCCTACTGTTCCGGCCATACTATTCTTTTCCCAGTGTTTACACGTCGCGGCAATAGAATAGATAGCTGCAAGTAACGCAGCCCAACTGTCCGTAAGTAGGTGGCGCGGGTGCGGTCACACTGCGGTGCGGGCGAACGACTTTAAAACCGGTAAGGAGAACTGGAGAATCGTTAGGTATTACCTTTTATTTCGACTGCTTTTCTACTAAGTGCAAACTAAAGCAGTCACTGAAAAGCCAATATAGTGAAGTACATTATTTGATAGATGATCCTAAGTATCCTGCTCCACTAACGGCGTTGCGTGAGTTCAGTGTAAACGTAAAAATAAATGAAAATGTATGAAATATTAACAAACCATGCATCACTTGCTCGAATTAGCGCCTGACTGTGAACAAGCTTTACAGTTTTTGTGAATCTTTATTTCCTTCTAGTGCATCTTGAATAATACTAATGGCCTGTCTCACTACCTCCTGATAAATTTCGGTTAACTTAACTGGCAGATAAATTCATATTAATTCTGATCTATATTTGATGTTCTAGTCGTAGTGCCTACACGAACCTTTATAAAACTGGCCTTTAGAATAATATTGAATTCCCATAAGTGATCATAGATCACACATATACCCGTTATCATACATATACCCGTTAGAGCACCTCTATCACACAAGACACTACGTATTGCAGGATCTGCGGGGTGGCGAATCTTTTTTGATGAATGCTTTCGTTACATCAGCGTCAGAGCAGGTATTTCAAGGTTGTGACTCTTGATGTTTAATGTTGAGGTCATTTAATTGATTTTTGGATTGAAATTGGCGACAAACCGTTGGAGATATTATCATGAAAATAATTCGTAGGCTGTGATCGTGAGTTACTGAATCGTATGGTGGTAAATATAACTGGCTAATGGCTTGATTTAATTTACAAATTAGATCAGTAGCTACCCTCGTGTGTTTCCTGTGGCGATGTGACCAAATTGTCTGTGACGTCAAAAGCACAAAGCGACACACTGTTTACTCCTCGATTGATTACAGCGACAAACTTAAGCCATTACGCCGCTGGACTAATTGCAGACTCAAACGGACAGATATTGAGATCTTGTCATCTATATATGTGTGCTATGTGTTAATCAGATAAGGCACTGATTGGAGTAGATTGCCAACGATAATCATGTGCATTAGTACTATAGTTACTTACTGCAACCAATTCCAACCTTACCTATGTTACAGAACTACAAGGTGGGGCAAAAGTAAACACCCACCATATCGGAATGCGCTATAACTTTTGCAAATGACGGAAAATGGCAATTCTGTTTTGACATTTGTGAAGTAAATAGATGCAGAATACACGTCAATAATACACATCAAGTATGCGCAATAATTAATTGTCCGCGTCGTCTAATCTCTCGCTTTGGCGATTTGCACTGGCCGGCTAGATCACCCGATTTGACCGCTCCTGACTTTTTTTTGTGGGGTTAATTGAAGTCCCGGGTTTATGTAAACAAGCCTCAGACTATTGAAGCCCTTAAAGAGAATATCCGACAGGAATGCGAGAACCAATTGCCGGAAGTTCTGACACAAGTGATGCAAAATGCCATAAAACGAGCCCGTGTGGTCATCAATTTTGACGGCGGCCACTTGACGATATCATTTCCTCGACTTGTGATGGAAATAATTCTAATTCTTTAAATAAACATAATCCAGAAGAAGAACTTAAATTTTTCATTGCTAAAAAATACAGTAAAACAACATAGGGTGATTACTTTAGCCCTACCTTGAAGTTACTTAAACTGTCCATTCCAACATTTTCGTCACATGGTCACCCTATTGTATAAATGGCCTAAACATCAGCCAGTTCACTAGTAATGTGTATTAGACTAAATGTTGTATTAGACGCATGCGCTGAATATCATTCAAGCAGCTAGTTGAACGGCGCCGTTTAGCAAAAAGCCTCTTAACTGAAAGGCTAATTATTAAGGGTTGGCAGTGACAGGTAAATACATTGAGACCGCCGCTAATAAATATGATTTCATGAAACGTTTATTCCTCTGGGTCACCACGACGTGTGAAAACAAATCATATTTTTACTAACACAATATTTGGAATAAGGCAAAGTGTGTCATTTTGGGGAAACCAAATAAACACAATCCAAACAATCTATCGGTCCTGCGTTGTACGATCGAATGCAACACAAAGGCAGGCAATGATTGAACAGTTGCCTGTTCGGTAAGGTAGGATATTGAAAGCCAGACACAAACTGCAGAAGCTGTCTTTGACGTTTGTCAATTTCAATTTGACTGTTTTATGGTTATCTACGTAGAGCAATAAGAAGACTATTGATCTAGATAGGTACTTGTTACTAGAAAAATCTGATTTAATAATGAAATCGAAACTTCATCAATGATTAATGCTATAAGCCTTTGAACCGGCGGGGCAATTACATGTTCATCCTTTTATAACCAAAAAATCTTTAATTTATTAATATATAGTTTTTTTTATATATTATACGATAAGTTAGAAGATCTGTGATGACGCCACGGCAGCAATGAGTGGTGGTGTTTATTTGTTCTCGTTGTCCTCCGCTATGTTTCCGCCACAAACGGGCGCTCCGCGACGTCATGAACGCTTTCAAAATAAACAGCTTGTCTATTCGTGTGTGGTTAAGTGGCTGTAACTCGGCTTTTTTTGTTTATTTCCCCGAAACCGTTACGATGACCACTTTCTGTGGAAATGTTTTTTGTGGCGTAAGTAGTTTTGTAGGGATCCTGCCGTTTTGCCGAAAAGATTTTGCCAAATTTTCATTACCCAAACAAATTTTAGCAACCTTTTTTTATACCAATGTAATATTTGGAATAATTTTAGTACGCACATTTTCATTTGGTCAAATGTTTACTTGGCAGATTGTTACCAAGGAAAATGTCATTAAGGCTTTTGGTCTTTAATCAAATGATTTATTACAGCAAACAATATTTGGACAATAAAGGTTTAGTCAAATGATTTGTTATGACAAAAAATATAAAGGCAAAAATAAGATTTTTTTGGGAATTGTATAATTAAAAATGCAATTTTATTTTAATATAGGTAATCATTTATTAACGCGAGTACAAAATAGCAAAAGCTAGTACAAAATATTTGTAACTTACAATTATTTTTTTAATTTTTTTTTTTTAAGCCAATAAACATTTTACTTGTTTGTTAAATTTGATGTCATTTGCGTATATTTTCTTTGTAAGCTTATGTGCTTCAATTTGTCTGAAACAAGTCAAATTTATGGTTACTAGACATTAGGTTATTTATGGAACTAGTTACAGTAGGTTATTAATTAAAAAAAAATGGTTAGGTTAGGTTAGGTTAAAACTGTGACCACCTACGCACGAGCCGAGCGAGCGAAGCGAGCGGTGCCGCGGTAGCGGCCGGCGAGTGCCAGAAACGACTAGATTATATAGAAAAAAATATGGAAAAAAGAGATTATTTTTAGGAGGCTATCGAGAGAAATAATATAATTTTAATTACATTATTATTACCTGTAAAATTGACGACACCAAATATTTGGCTTATTTAATTTTGCGTAAAATATGTTATACCAACTGAAATATTTGACTAGATAAAAAATGGTAAAAGTACTAGTTGGTGAACAAGTTATTGTTCAAACGTTCACTTGCCAAACATAGGTTTTCGTAACAATTATTTGTAAAGAGATTTTTTGGTAAGTAATAATTTGGCAAATGAAATTATGCGAAAATTTGTTTGGGAAGTGATAATTTGGCAATTTCTTTTCGGTAAAACAAGGGAGACCCAGTTTTGTACGACCTGTCGTTAATTAAATAGTTTTAGACTGTTTTAGTGGTTACTTTGGAAGTACTGAAACCACTGACATGAACATAACTGAAATTGTTTCTGAAAACAATTCCAAATAGATAACACCGCAGGGTATTTGCAAGAGATAGTACCTACCGCATGTAAAGATCTAGGGTACACGAGATTGTTCTCTTGTAGGCCTTTTGAAAGCAGACGGTAGCGCTCATGTTGTAGAAGAGCACCAAAAGGAAAAATATTCATGGCGCGTAATGTTAAGATTTTTGTTTTTGTTACCTACTTGCTGAGCGTTTAGAAACGAAACAAATGCGAACATTTCTTAGCAGCGGAAACGATTCTGTTACAAAACTATAATGTATTACCTGCTGGCGTATTTCTCTCAAAGAATCTCTGTTGGCTTAAAAAACCTGTGTGTTTAGAGTGTAACCTCCGTCATGGAAGGCTTCCTCCACCACATGGCGCCGCAGTTCCTGCACCCTGCGCTGCAGAGCTTCGGCTGTGGCGCCTTCCGCCCCATAGGGGGCGCCTTCCACCCCCTGTACCCGGGGAAGGCCTTCGCCAGACATCTTGGTGAGCAGTACGCGCTCGGGCAGAGTGTCGGGCAAGCTTTAAGGGTGAGTTTCTGCTTTTTAGACAGTTTTTTTTACAATTCTACTACAGGGATCTTTTGGCGCGTGGCTGAAATTAAAAATAACGCCGCCAACTTGCTTTTTCAATACATTTCACAAAACAATTTGTACAAGACTTGTTTACCAACAGAGCCCCCATGTCAACGTAATTCGAGCACCAACAGCTCCATGGCCAAAATATCCTTGTTGCAGTGTACCTACTTACCGTTTTGCTAGTAAAACAATGCGTCGCTGCCACTTGTTAACGTAACGTTATATGTAGTCTAGAGCTCTGAATCTATGGCACCCATCTATCAAAACGATGTAACTAACTAACAGCCGACATTGATGGTGTGCGAAACACAATAGCGCCTACCTACAAGTGCTTCTGGAAATTGTAGAGTGACTTTGTGACAGTCATATCTAGCTTAAATTTTGCTGCCTATGGCAGCTATTATACCTTAATTTTTGAGCTATAATACATAATCATGTCTTCTTTCAAACAAAGAGAATGCTGTCGATCTCATTTTCAGCGTTTAAATATTTTAACATTGCCCAGCTTATACATACTTGTGTTGCTAGTTAATTAAAAAAAATATATGCATGAATATGAGTCTGGGGAAGAAACAATTGCTAGGGAAAAAACTCGTAGAAAGGACTTTAAAAATAAAGTTGTACCTAATTTTAACATTGTCAAGCATAGCCCTCATTACCAAGCTGTACAAATACTTACCTATTTAATAGACTGCCAGCGGATTTGAAGATTTTATTAAACACCAGCTTTTTTAAGGCTAAGCTCAAAGCATTTCTGTTAGATAAAAACTTGTACTCAATTGACGAACTGTAATTTAATATTAATATTCAAATTTTTTATATAAATCAAAAATAACTATTTATTATTATTGATTTTAATAAACATGTTTTTTTTTATTTTAATTTTAATTATTATTGTGCATTTTCACTTTTAGAATTTTTATTAATTTTATTAATTATGATGTATGTAATGTAATGTAAAATAATGTTTCAAACACAATATAAATTGTTCTTGATAAATAAATAAATTTCGTTCGGAAGATATGACATGAGCAGCTGGGGTGCCGTCACTCCAGCTTACTCATATTTATCGGTTTAATAACTCATAGAGTATTTTGACTAGAGATTTAAAAATTTTGCTGCCAATGGCAGCTATTATGCCTTTATTTTTAAGCTATAATACATAATCATATCTTCTTTCGTTTGGAAGATATGACATGAGCAGCTGGGGTGACGTCACTCCAGCTTACACACACGTTTTTTTATCACAGTTTCAACACTTTTTAAGTATTATCGTTCAGTTTTTTCCTTCCTTGTGCAGCTTATGCCTTATTTTTCTGACTATATTCCAAAACCCTAACCTCACTGGTTTGCCTTGTATTGAATGAGGAAGCTGGGGTGACGTCACTCCAGCTAACACACACTAAACGACTCATATTGACGAAGTTTTTGTGGCAGTTAAATTAAGAGTGGGAACTTGGATTGCAGCTATTATGCCTTAAATATTGGCATAGATAGAATTATTCTATCACATGTGAGAAAGCAGGAGTTATGCACATCTGGGAGTGATATGAAAGATTCGAATGACGTTGTTTCGACACACGCTATTTCAAAAACTCAAAATAATACTTCTCACTGCTCTTGTTTGCCAAACCCAATCCGATGTTGCTTGGCTTCCGACTTCCGTATTAGCGTAACATTCCAAAAGTTTTTCGCGACAACGTCATTCGATATACTTAGCGGTTTCGATCCAATGTGTTTTCGACCGCGTAGATACCAATCGCAAAGATACCCTCCGTGACTCGGAAACCCCGCTAAGCTGCTGGTCCCGGTTGTCATTTTGTAGGTCTTTTTAACGCAGTCATCACGGGCGGTCAGAAGCCCGAAAGACTGACAACCAGTCTTACTAAGGGTATCGTATTACCTATTGTATAACTGGGTTGTGGAGGTCAGACAGGTAGTCGCTCTGCATGTAAAAATACTGGTATTCAGCTTCATCCGGTTAGACAGCAATCCGACACCAACTTAGTTGGTAAAAGGCTAGGCAGATGATGAAGTGTAGGTAGGATGTGCGTGTGGATTGAGTGCTCCTTTTTAAAAGTTTATTATATTTTTACGAAATCAAGGAAGAATTTAGGAAATAATTGTAATAGGTAGATTACTACGGTGTGTCGCAGTGGAACCCCCCCCCCCCCCCGCCTACATTTTTATACAAAGCGGAGCTAAGTGTACTTAGCCGTGCCACAGTAAGGGAGCGGGAGCGGCACCTATAGTCCATCCAACAAAGAGATTGTAGAGTGCGTGAGCAAGGCCCTAAGAAATTACTTCAGAAAATTGTTCAGGGTACTTAGAGAGTTAACATACTAAAAGTCCTGACATCTAGGGGGTGAGGCGGAGTGGGGGGAAGGGGTTAAAGTTCCCATTTTTCAGTTTTTCGCTAATATCTTTTAAACGGTGCGTCATGGAGATAAGAAGTCTTCTACGCAATGAAAGCTTATAAAATTATGTACAACTTTTATCTTATACACTTTTTCACATTCCTACCTATTTTCGAACTACACATTCCGGAAAAGTGAAAATTGAAAAAAAAATTACTTGAATTGAACACTACCTTTTGTATACTACTTCCTTCACGTTATTTGGGGATAAAAAGTATCTTATATCTTAAATCAACTCCTACTATATCAATTTACTAAATTTTATCCAAATCTGTACAGCCGTTGGGATATCAAAACTTTTATCTACACTTGTCTTATACACTTTTTCCAAATTTTCACCAGTGTTCGAGTATCGTGCTCCGAAGAAAGTGAAAATGGAGTTCATTTAGTGTGATGTGACAAGCATTACCGAATGTTACATATGAGCTAGTATATAAATTAGGTATTTTATTAATAACATAACGAGCCTTTTCAGGAAGAACATCGTAAGCGCCAAAAATCCCAAAAAACTGTTTTTATATAAACCGCTAGATCAACTGATTATATATATATATATTAAGCGCCAGATCTTAACATTTGAATTAATAGGGAGGTGCCCTTGAAACTAAGTAAAAATTTCAAATTGATGCTTTAGATATTTTGAGAAATATTTAAATAAAAACCTTCTCCTGTAAAAATGCAAAATGGCGGTTACGATCTTCTTCCTGAAAAGGCTCGATAAGCTGGGAGTACCTCCAAGCGGTGAAGGCGGTAACAGTTTGAGATCTCGTTTTCTACCAGTGGTAATGGAGCAGAAGCGGGTCGTCACTTTTCATTCCATATTTCCTGTCGTAGAAAACGAGAACTGTCCTTTTGATAGCTTTAACTCCTCCCACCCAAGACATTATTCTGCTGAAACCCGGCCGAGGAAAAACCAAAACAGTTGCACTGTCCACCCAAGAGATGCAGCAACATGGATTTGAGCACATCCTTTTCGTTCATTCAATTACAGGTTGTGACACAACATCAGAACTTTCAAAGTGGGTTTCTTAAAACTGTACTTGAAGTCAGATATTATCAAGGAAGCGGCTGCGACCTTTTACAAGCCCACCTCCACGCACAGTGAGGTTGAAGAGGCTGGGAAGATGTGCTTCCTCAAATGGTATAGCGCACCAGCAAGACTGATCTCCCTCAATGAGTACCGATACCAGTCATTCGTGAGATCAGTGGCAAATATTAAGCCTGATTTCAGCTCCCTCCCACCAACTGAGAAAACGCAGCTAAACAGCATTCGCGGCGCACTTACCACCAAGTGCAGCTGTGGCTCGGAAATGAGCTGCCTCCTCAAGAGTGGGGATGGAAACATGAAGGGGACAGCCTGGTGCCAATAACAACCGAAGATTCGCCAGCACCAGAGATACTACTAAAAACAATATTTTGCCGCTGCACGAAGGATTGTGGTAGTAGAAAATGTGGATGTCGGAAAGCAATGTTGAACTGTACCGCGGCGTGCCTCCACTGCCAAGGGAATTGCCTCAACGGCGTGTCTGTTGACGTTGACGATGATGAAGACGACGTAGAGCCTCTTCAGCAAGTACCATCTACTGAGGATGAGGGAGCCTTGGAAAAAGAACCATTGTCAGGACCCTCACAGCCTAAACGAATTAAAAGATAATATGTATCAAAGATACAAGTTTTGATTACTCAACGGCTGAACCGATTTGGATGAAATTCGTTATGATTAAAGATTTGGATATTTAGGCTACTTTTATCCCGAAATAACGCAAACAAAGTAGCAGGCAACAGGTAGAGATTCATAAAAGTAGTTTTTTCGAAAATTTTCACTATTTTAGAATGTATATGTAAAAAATGGGTAGTAATTCGAAAAAATGTATAAGACTAAAGTTGTAGGAAATTTTATAAGCTTTCATTGCGCAGAAAACTTCTTTTCTCTAAAACATACCGTTTTAAAGATATTAGCGAAAAACTGAAAAATGGGAACTTTAACCCCCTCCCCCCCTTCCGCCTCACCTCCTAGACATCAGGATTTTTAGCATGTTTATTCCCTAAGTACCCTGAACAATTTTCTGAAGAAATCACTTAGGGCCTAACTCACGCACTCTACAACTCCTTATGGGTGATTTATTGGATGGACTACTAACTCATGGGACTTGTATAACTAAAACTTTGCTAAATTAAATATATAATAATAAGTTTATTTTAGTTTCTCTCACAATGTTTTTGTAGCACTTTACAGTTTTGAACTATATAAATTCACAAAATAATGACTTCTTGTTCATAACGCAGAATGTCCGCGACGACAGCAGCACGCCGCCCCTGTACCGCCACGCGTATGCGGCACGAGATGACACGAGTTCGCCCGGCTCAGCCGCGTCCGCCTCGCCGCGCCCCTGCAAGGACGACGATGCACCGCCAGCACCAACCTGCACTGACTCACACGACTTCTTTTCACGTATGTACCTTCCTAAAATAACTGTACTGTCTAAGGACCGCTGCAGCAGTAGAGTCCTTCAGTGGATATCGCGAACGAGTAATTAAAGTGTAGATAAAGTACCTAGCGGATAGATGAATCGATAACCTTAAAGGGCGGCTGGTCTAGCATTATAGGTACTGCGATAAAAGGACTTGATTGTTTGACCTACTTTTATGCCTGCACTGTTCCCTAAGTTGAAGTAAACGTAAGCCAATAAAAAAAAATGATCACGATTTGATTAATAGTTGCGGAGAAATCTATAATTTTTTTTTATATTTGTTTGGAAACCCTAATAGATTTTCAGTGAATATAATGCCGTTCCAATAATATTTTACATACATACCTACGTGTCGAATTGATAACCTCCTTTTTTTTGAAGTTGGTATTATAATAATTAGGAACGCTCTTCTTTTTGGAAACAACGAATAGGTATAAAAAAAATGTAAATCAATTTATGAATTTTCACGAGTGCACCTACCCCTGTATACCTACTTGCCGCGCGGCTAATTTTTAACTATGATTTAAACTTTAATTTATTTATTGGAAATCAGTCAAAGTCGGATTTCCTCTAACACAGAAAATGTCCGGGTTTGACCCGGACACTTTTTAAGAACCCCGCCCGGACGCTCCCCGGATACCCACCAAACTAGGACAAATCCGGGGAAACCCGGACGGATGGCAACCCTACTTTGAGCAGATTTTTTATTTTCGGGAATAAAAAGAAGTCACACGGTGCTAGGTCAGGGCTGTAAGGAGGGTGACCCAGGAGTTTGACCGGCGAGCTGTCCCGGAAGTTTTGAGCGCGGTGTGCGAAGACGCGTTGTCGTGGTGGAGCAGTAGCCCGCGGAGCCCTGCGTGTTTGGCCGCTTGTTGCTCACAACAGAGGAAACTTCTGCCAAGCATTTGGTAGTAGGTATACCATTCAGCGTTGATTCTTTTTTGGTTCCGTAAAGGAATTGACACTAAGTAGCCAATCAAATTGAAAAAGCTCGCGATCAAAATCTTCCCCCCGCTTCTAGATCGCTTCACTTTGGTAGGCGTTGATTCGTTTTGAAACACCCAAACCGTCGACTGGCGCTTCGTTTCTAGATCGTCTTGATAAATACAAGACTCATCACCTGTAATAATGTCGTAAACACGCCGAGACGAGCCTGCTTTAAAGTTTATCATATCACGGCACCATTCCACCCGGGCCTGCTTCTGAGCATTGGTGAGATTGTGCATCCAGCGTGAAACTATCATCCTCACGCGAAGATGCACGTGTAGAATTTCGTGAAGGCTCCCCGATCCAACCTGCAGAATGTGGTGAATTTTTTGATAGGTAACTCGCCTATCGTCTTGCTTGGATTAAATTTTTCACTGCTAGCACGTTTTCTTCCGTAACAGCCGTCAAAGGGCGACCACTTCTTTTTTTACCACCCAAAGTTAGTCGACCGCGCTTGAATTCGTTATACGAACGATACACGGTTTTATTCGCAATACTTTCTGAGCGGCCTGGTATTTATTTAGTTCAAAACGAATAATCAATCAATTTTAAATACTAGCAGCGCCCCGCGGTTTCACCCGCGTAAGTTTTTTTTTCAGGCAATTTTTTAATTTTTTTCTCTCCGTAAGACCATCCTGAATATTATAAAAAAAGAATTAGCGAAATCGGTTCAGCTGCTCTCGAGGCGATTCATTTGTATACTATAGAAGATTATAAACCTAAGAAAAAGTTTATTTTGCTGAACTGTCTTTGTTGGGTATACAAGTATTATCACTGTGTACCTACTTACAGTGGTTTGGCGCACGAGCGAGTTTGTTGTCAGCGTAAAACAGCGCGCGCGTTTCACGCGTCTTTCTCTCCTCCGTGGCTTTTGTCATACTTTATGCCTCATAACGCCGTACATTATCTTAGGGCGAATTTCACAAATGAAATATTGATCGCGATCAGTACATCTAGCATTCAAGAGCTGTCAGCGACTAGTGTTCCAATGATGACACTGACAGCTGACGTGGTTTAGATGCGTTGATCGTATCAGGTTTCAATGTTGACCCCTAATGATCAATCATGCCGCGCACACTGAGCACCCGAATAGCAACCATATCGCACACGCGTGGCGGTCGCACAGCCCACGCGCCCGTGTGCTTCAGGACAGGTGCTATTGTCGACTGGCGATCGCTACTGGGTTTTTTTTTTCGTTACATTACTCAGTTAGGGCTAGAAAGCTACTACCAAGACGGAGCCTAAATTCATGCAGCACGAAACCCAATCGACACTGAGAGGAATGTTTCCGAGAGATTATTGAGGTCGATCTTGAACTCAAAAGCAGTATATTGGGACTCTAATACCTAATAAAAGGTTGCACAAATTTGATGAAAAACACCATAAAAAGTGATCGCATTTTAAGGCATTATAAAGATGAAGATGCAGGCTTTGCAATTTTGTACGAAAAATGAAACCCGCCAAGATCTTATTTATTATTAAATATATTGGGCTCATCAAAACAAATCATATGACCCCAAACTAGAGAGGTTTACTAAAGGGTCTTTCAACAAGGACGGGTCGATGTTGAAATTAAATAAAACAAGCTGTATATGAGATAGTAAAAAAAATATTTTTTTATTGGAAAGGCCCATTTATGCCATTATTTATGAAATATGACATCGTTTAAATTTCCACCACGGCTTCGAACGGTGGCACGGATCCGAGAGGTCCAATTTTCAATTACTCTACTGCATAGATCCGGCTGAATCTGAGCGATGGCCTGCGTTATGTTGACTTTCAGAGCATCGGTTGATTGCGGATTATTGGCATAGACCTGCGACGTGAGAAAACCCCACAAGAAAAAGTCTAGCGGGGTCAAATCGCACGATCTTGATGGCCAATTCACGTCACCTCTGCGAAAGATAACCCTACCCTCGAACCGTTCATGCAGAAACAGCAGAATGTCCATTGTGTCGCTCGCTGTGTGGCACGTAGCGCCGTCTTGTTGGAACCACATGTTGTCCACGTCCATATCGTCGGTCATTCACTTTGAGCTCCTGGGTAATTTGGATCTTGTACGGGTGTAGGCCCAAGTCCCGACGCAAAATTCACCAAGTTGAAGTCTGCGAAAGGCCGAGTTCTTGTGCATAGCGAGAAATCGACTGCCTCGGAGTCTCCTGCACACTCTCACGGACAGCAGCGATGCTCTGGGCCGATCTGACGTTCCTTTGACGTAAGGGTGTTGGTTGGTTGTTTACCGAACCAGTCGTCTCGAATTTGGTCACCAAACGTTGGAGAGTCGACTTTGAAGGGCCACCGCGTCTGCCGTAAAATGGACGTAATGCGCGCAACGTTTGCACTAACGAACAGTCATTTTGATAATAAAGTTTTATCATTTGGACGTGCTGCTCAATCGTGTAACTTGCCATGGTGATTTGGCATCAGTAACTGAAGAAATAACAACGCATTTGATAGATGCCGCCAAAACAACACGGCCGCCACTAACTGTCAACATCGACCCGCCCTATTTGAAAGACCCTTTAGTTAGTAGTCCCTGAAGAAATCCACTATCTACCTCTGGAAACATTAGGTATAGGCTGATTATGCTTATGCTACAAAGCTCTAACGTCAAAAGTCCCGCCAGGACACGAAGTCTTGTGAGACACTGAACGTCCCTAAAAAGAATATGTGTGCTTAAGCCCTAAAACATGGAGTTCGTAGAGTCGGCTCAGACATTCGTTATAAATAATCTTTGATAAAATCGCAGCATGCATTTTTAAGCCAAAGTTACCAAATCTAGTTGTTGCTGTTTCAATCCACAAGGTGATTCTAACTAACTATACTTTAGGCTTGCTGTATAAAATTTATTTGTTTTGTTAGAAGTTCTAACCCCTGTTTCGACCTACACACCTGAATAGTAATTTAATTGAGCTACGACTGCTAAGAGTAATTTAGAAATTTTAATACACACTAAAATAGGAATGTGATCTCTTTGAATAGCTCACTGCTGCTTTGACTTATAGATATCGACCAATGAAAATTAGCTATTAGGCGCGTATTACGGAACGTCACTCGAAACTACTTAAAACAAATTTTAAGCACTTAAAGCAATCCGATTGGTAGAAACTAGATATGTAAATTATATTTAAAAAAAATAATGAGTATTGAGTGAGGTTGTCTAATACGGGAGAGAGAGTTAGGCCGATGCGCTAAAAGTAGACTCCAGCCTTATAGATGTTTGTACAGCGGACGGTGAGCGCAAGTCGTCGTGCGGCGTGTGCGGTGCGCGGCTTGGGCCGGGCGTGGCGCAGGCGCACTTCCTGCAGGAGCTGCAGCACCTCTACAGCCTTAGCGCCCTGCCACGCGATACGCCGGCGCCCCCGCAGCACTCCTTGCACCACCAGGACGAAGACGCGCGCTGGGAGGTACTCGATTCAATTATTATGACTCATCGAGCTTTAGAAGGACACTCAACAGCCATGATTGAGAGACGATGCTCTACAAAGCCAAGCCTTTTTCTGTAATATCACCAATATGCCATATTAACAGCCGCGCACTAATATGTTAAATTATGTTAAACTACGAGAGCTCTGCGAGCGTATTCAAATTTTGTACTGATGCGATTTCTTAATTTTTACTTGTTCACTCTGCAATTGATAACTAATGAAAATCTTTTTCATTGATGCCAGACATACCAGCGCATCCGTGCCAACCGGCAGCGCCGGCTGAAGCTGCGCACACGCAAGCGCCACCACACGGTGGAGAGCATGCTCGGCTACGACCTCGACGAAGAGAGACGGGAGGAGCGGCCTCGTGAGCCCCGCCCTTATGATGCGGAAGACGAACCCGTAGATGTGGAAGGCGACTCGCTCGGCTGGCCCGAGTCAGCCATCAATGTTGATGGTAACGGTGCTGTGTTGTTTTTAACTTTTCAGGTCCGCAGGAGAGCGAAAATCAAGACAGGGATTGTTCATGGCTGATTGATTGGATCCCATTAATAGATAATTATGAATGGTCTCATTGATCGCTTGTTAGGATATGGTGCAGCTAGGTTGCGATCGATCGATGGTGATATTGACCGCCTCAAAATATATCACTGTGTCATCGATCGACCGCAGTCTAGGTGCATCCTTAGATATGCGGTTAGCTGATGAGGGTGAACTTCCTAATAAAAAAAATTAATGCAACAACTTATGGACTGGTGCATGCATGAACATGGGTTTATCGAATTGTTTTTAACATTGGAGCGAATGATAAGATCTTATGTGCCTGTAGTTTAAATGGCCCCCTCGTAATCAGAACAAAACAATGAGAAGAAGCTGTCATCGATGGAAATCAGTTAAATAAGTTTTAGAAACGTGAGCCTGAGCCATAGAAACGAAGAAAGAGAATGATCGTAGCGACAGTTTCTATAATTAATAATATGGGTGTCCCCATTTGTCATGGACCTTTTTTGCTTGTTCGTTCTGTTCCTCTCTCATCAAGACTCTTCATTCATTCCATTTCTGAAGCCTACCTTTACAGAAACAAAAAGCTTCCTGACCTAAATTGTGTGTAATTTTGTTCAGAAAAAGAGCCACGCAGTGAGGGTGAGAAGCTGCACATGAGTTACGCCGAGGACCTGGAGATCTCCAGCACTAACGACGCCATGCAGTCACCAGAACGCGTGAGGTATTTTTTCTCTAAGAACCCACACCGCAGCTTGTCCCTCTAAGTACCTTCTTCATATTAATAAAAAGAGTAACACATAATAGAGCCGATGTTGAAGCAAATAATGTTGAGTTTTTTACCTCACAAGAAGGAGTTTTTCTCAATTCCATTGTGTTTTTTAAACCACATCAACAAAAAGGTGAAGGTGCTTCAAGGCAGCAGATATACAGTAACAAATATGTTTGTTTTTCAAAGGATTGAGACACCAAAATCTCTGTCTTTGGAGTGCACGCCAAAGGCGGCAGAGAGCGTGGAGAGACCAGCGGAGGTGTCGACGTCGGAGGCCTGGGCCGGGGCCGGGGCCTCCGGGGCCGCTGCAGATGCCTGGCCTGCCTTAGCCGCGGAGGCCTACATGCAGGCCACGCGCCACAAGATCGACGGCGAGAACCTTCCCTCCTCTACCGATACGCGCAATTAAATGTTTGCTAAATACAGAATTACGTGCAATGGTGTGAATTCATCACAATTATTTGGAGTGTTTAGTATTCTTCTCCAGTTGTCATGAAGCAGGTAGGCTTTTGGCGCTGTAAATACGCACGCGATATTTCTATTCATGCGTGCTTATCGCACTATTCATACATATTTCTATAAGCATCACAATTTCATCGATTAAAGTTTTTCTTTTGCCTCCAAAAGCTCTGAATATAAATGTAGATGTCGTCACTATTTGTCTGTCACAATAAGTATGCATTTAAATCACTCTCATTATTATTGTTAATGAAATAAATATAGTTATATTTTTATTTATTAGTTAAATAATCAATCTATAAAAATATTATACTTAAATGTTTAGATTAACTGACTAACTACTGTATCGGTGATAAATGTCATTTTAAAAAAAGTGCATGCTTGTCCTTTCCCACGAACGACGTGCCACTTATAGATCATCTATGTATGTAGTAGAGAAAGTTTCAAAATAATAAGATAACGTTATTTATTTCTGTGTAAATAGAGTTACTTATATCTGTTTTAACGAGCAACTTAAACGTTATGTTCGTCGATGATTATCAAATATCTTATTGTAACTATAGTATTACATATATCTATTTAACAGCTGATTTTTCCATCGCCAGATAACTTTTATTCGACGAATAAAATTGATGTTTGATAGTTTTTGTATGAAATAGCTGTCAAAATTTCAAAATTATACATCAAATAAGTTATCAGATGATTGAAAAATCAGCCCTAAGTCTAGTTACTAGTATCTAATAGATAAAAGTTATGGAATGTAAGTAAATCAACTCTTCGTTGTTGTTAACTATGTGTACATAATAAAATGTGTCAAACCGTTTCATGTTATAAAAATTATATATTACACATAATTATATCGATAACAAAAACTTAGCTACGTATTGCATCACTAGAAATAGGTATAATACATTGTGTATATTCGTGACTTATCTCTATGGATTATAGTACCTAATTACGATCTGCAATTGCATGCCTAGATGTATGTTGACATTGCTTAGTAGAATTCATATCTTATTCCCTTCAATCGTTTTTATTTTCTAAAGGAATTAATAAAAAAATCATAGAAATGTCAAAGGAAATGTATTCAAACTTCTTTACATTACGACATCGTTCACAAACGTGTACTATTCGCAGCCAAGAAAGATTACATAACATTTTACAATTTATCTTCGACGTAACAATCAAAAGTGCTTTTGTATGCCAGCCAATCCCAGGGGCAACAATAATATGAGATCGGTTGACAAAGTCTGTTCATACATAGCGAATATGTATATAATCTCCTACAGAAATCCAGAACTATGTACTAAACTATTCAGCGTCCTTATCAAGCTAAGCTTAGGCGAGTATCGTAATAGGAACGACATTCGAAGTGCAGTGACGAGTGTGACGTGACATTCTGTGACGTGCCGACCGACGCACAGTGGGCTCAAACTGCTATATGGGGGACATATGGATTTTTTTCAAATCAATTTAGAAAAAATACATATCAAAAGATCTGACATTCTGATGAATAATTGTTTTGAAATGTGTTTCTCTAAAATTGATAGTTTGCCCGGAATTTTTTTTTCAATTATTTTTGTATGGAATGAAACGGAAATTGCTAAAATTTGGCCAAGTCTTGACAGATCTTGCTTTAAAACTATTTTATTCTTATTCTTTGGCTTGTTGGCTATAATTCTACGCTATCAGCGCGCACCCATAGTTGCCCGTTCAAGAGTTGTGAGGTTCAGTAAATTGAATAAAAAAGTAAGTAAAAGGTACTTTTTAATTATAATATCGTCGATAAAATTATTGTGTTACATTAAAATACTTGTGATTAAGAAATATTTATCATTTCGAAACATATAAGTAGGTATTTATCGAAAAAAAAGTACAAAAAATATTTTCAAAATTAAAGCAAATAATAAATTTAAACAAAATGTTTTCACTGTTTATAATTACTTTCCAACAACAAAGACAATTTTGTTCAAACAAAATCTAAAATTTTGTTTAAATAAATTTAAACAAAATATTTTCACTGTTTATAATTACTTTCCAACAACAAAGACAATTTTGTTTAAATGTATTATTTGCTTTAATTTAGAATTTTTTTTTTTTGTACTTTTTCCAATAAATATATGTTTTGAAATGATTAATATTTCTTAATTATAAGTATTTTAATGTAACACAATAATTTTATCTATGATATTATTAATAAAAAGCACCTTTTACTTACTTTTTTATTCATTTTACTGAACCTCACAACTCTTGAACGGGCAACTATGGGTGCGCGCTGATAGCGTAGAATTATAGCCAACAAGCCAAAGAATAAGAATAAAGTAGTTTTAAAGCCAGATCTGTCAAGACTTAGAGCCAAATTTAAGCAGTTTCTGTTTCATTCCATACAACAAAAATTTAAAATATTTTTTCCGGGCAAACTATCAGTTTTAGAGAAAAACGTTTCAAAACAATTATTCATCAGAATGTCTGATCTTTCGATAGGTATTTCACTATATCCCTATGCCCCTCATATAGCAGTTTCAACCCACTGTGCGACGGGTCGACGACGCGTCGCGGCCGCAGGCCAGGCGCTCTCCGAGTGACTTGTGCTCGCGGTTTGACAACTCTCCAACACGAGCGCAGCAAACGGAGCTTTCCAGAAACTTTTATTCAGTAAAAACTCGACGTAGGTAGTATCTAAAAACGCACAGTTTCAAAAGGACGTTCACTTAAAAACGTCCACCGAAACCTATGAACAATTCAACTCTAACAATCAATCTACCGCTTGACGCTACTTTCATGTAATAATTGCGCTGAAACTTATTTTTACTCGGCTAAATTATCTCGATTACACTTACGCACATTGCGTGTTTAAAGTTTGAACTACGACTACTACAACAGTAGACAAACTTTTACAAATGGACTACAACTTAATAGGAGTAATTGAAGAAAGTAATGAATTACTAAAATTCGTAGGTAAGCCCGTGCATCAACTTGCTTATTTAAGCGTAGTGTCCAGTTCTATCTCCGATTATAAGATAGCTGGCACACGTGTGAGAAAGCAAACTTAAGTCACGACTCATAGATGGTAAAAGCTGTAAGCTTTGAAATATAGGACCAATGCGAGGAAGGTGAAACGGCGAGAAAAGGTTAGTAAAATACAACCTCGGCGACGACCATATTGTAAGTTTTGAATATGACTAAGTACTTGCGTATTAAGCACTCGTACGAAGACCAACAAAAAATGCTCCACAAAATCTAGTGTAGTACAATAATACGAGTACAGAAACAACACAGAAACAGAAACGATATATAAGATTTTCCTATGACCTCTTCCGATATTTTACCATTTTTACATCTCGAACACGAATTTAGTTATTTTTTCGATGACGCTCCACATGTAATATTTCAGCCGCTCGATTCTAACAAATAATCTCAAAGCAAGTTGACCGACGACTACGTTGAGTTGGGTATAACGACGACGTTTTTGAAGCACAAACTGTGTATTCGGGTTTATGTGTTATGTTAGGCGGAACTTTTTAAACGAAGCGACCCTGACGATGATGAAAGGATTGGCTACTGTCGATTGTCTCCAACCTTGAAGGTTGAGTGCCGGTAGCCATCCTCAGCCGTAGACGCGGACGTTCGTAGTGGCTGATCCGGCTCACCTCCCGTTCGATACTCTTGAATCACCTGCAAGAAGGAAAACATGCTGGCTGACAGTCGTCTAAACGGCGAGTTGCTGATCTACAGGGATTAGTGACTTGAAATGTTCAGGTGCTATTATTGAAACTAGGAGGTACGGATAATCTAAGCTAATCTACTGTCTCACTTTGCGAATATGTTCCTCCCGGGCTGCTAGTTCCTTCTGGAGTTCTTCCAATCGGTGCTCTAGCTCCGGATCGTAGTTCCCTTCCTTGATGCACTTGTTTATCTGTTCGTACTCGCGGTATATGCCGGCGTACTCTGCGAGGCTCTGCTTGGCCACCTGGTTCCTACCACGGCCCTTCGACGTGGCACAATCAAAGTCCTCTCGATTTGTCGAAAGACTGCTTGAAACATTAATACACACTTGAAAATATTCGTTTAAGTCAAAGAACGCAAAATCTATTAGGGGTTCTCGTAGTTAAAAAGACGGGAGTGATACCTAAAGCACAGCTTATACAGCTATTCATAGTAATTCTATGAGACGGTAAGAAAACTTCATTGTAGGTATTTAGATCAGAATGCGTAAAGCTAAGAAGGCTGTTTTTAAAATGACTATTCTTACCTAAATATTTTTAATGAAATCAAGCATACTGATATCCGAGACTTGTATCCAAGCAGCAAGTTCTTAAACCTGTTAGTGCATCACTCACTTGTACATGGAGGTGTAGAAGTAGTGCGGGCGGGCGATGGCGCGCAGAAACCTAGGCACCATGCCATCGCCCTCGCGGTACAGGTTCAGTAGCCGGTTGTACGAGATGTACTTGTAAGATGGCAGGCGCACCAAGCGCCGGCCCACGCGGATCGCGTTGATCTCGCTGTGGTTGTCTAGCGACGGTTGTGGATCCTAAAGAAGTGCAGCGGACTTGTGACGACGACCCATAGCATCCCTTGCCCTATCTTTACTTAGGCTACTGCCGTAACCAGTTTTAACAGGGCCACCAGGGACGGTTACTGACAGTAGAAGTTGCGAGGCAATGGCAGTAGAGCCGTTTTGGTTGAATTGACCAAGTTGGGGGTGTTTCATAACCGCCATGCTTGGTATGTGCGTTCGTGATCGCAGTTTGAATAGCCAGAGAATGCTGCTGTTCATTCGCTAGTGAAACCCTTAGGAGCAGCAGGGTATTGTAATTAAATGGAAATACCGACTTCACCAACTGCTGCGAATAGACCTCTCTTTTCAAGGGCCATTCTCCCCGCCCCTGTGCCATCCTCATCCAGGTTCTACCCGTGATGTAACAATGTCGTCCGCCTATCTGGCTGCCTTATAATGGTACTCTTTAGACTCACCTCAATGTTATTCTTCGAACCGTATGTGGGTACGTGGCCCAAGCCTGAAACATAAATAAACGAATTACTTTGTTAAACGTAACACAAAAAAACGAAAACGTAAAACGAAATTTAACTTTAGTTCCAGCCTAAACCTTTGAGGCAGTTTTTATATTTCGAACTTTATTTCGATTTAGGGCGCATTCCATCAAACATTTATACCTGGAAATTAGAATAAAGGTATCAAATCGGAAAGGGATTGGCACCGTATCAACTCGAGCCGTTCAGTATTATTTGTATGAATCTCCCTACTGCAACGCACACTAATCGGAATCGTAACGTAATCACCTCAACTCGGGACAAGCTCATGAACCGCGGTGCGGTGTGTTACGGCTCGTCGTCCCCGCACTTACAGCTCGTCGTCCCCGCGCTTACGTATCTCCATACCCGAGCTTACGTCTCTTCATCCACCCTTGTCCTTCTCACAGTCTCACCCCTCCGGCCTGCTTGCTGCACCATCAACCAGCGGTCGACGAGCCGTAAGCGCGGCGTCGCCTAGCCGTAGCCGAGTCGACGTATCGGAGCTTCTGATCCGCTTTAGTTACGTGCTTACGTTAGGTTGACGCCTGTTTGATGGCGAGGCGATAGGCGATTCGGTGCCGATCCCTTTCCGATTTGATACGTGTGCTACGACCTTTAGTCTTATCCTGCGAATAAATTTTCAATTTTTGACAGTTTTTCCACACCTACTAGAACTGTCAGACGTCAAATTTTATTCCACGAATAAATAAAAGATATCTGATTTTGGTAAAATCAGCCCTTAGCCAAATTTCTTACTAAAATGACATTTCAGCACCGATCTGAGCTCACTTTTGTATAAAAAAAAAACTGCATTTCTATAACACAGTTAGGTTCTCAATTCAAAAACTGGCTCGGTGGTTTTTCAAATCTGATGTAAAGAAAACCTTTGTTTTGTAATAAGAGCGTAAGCGATGCTTTGCTTTAGGACTAGTAGTAGACAAGAATGAGAGCGACATCTACAGAGTTTTTCAGGAATTGATGGAACAAAATCCATCTTATACTACTCACTCATGTGCCTACATCACCTGGAAGGTAGGTGTGCGTCCATCGTATTTATGGAAATACTTTCGAAATAACAAACATGTTTCTTACCCATGTGATGTGCGATAGTCAGTGGAATGCCTGATAATGGTTGTTGAATTTTGAGCCCATTTAACACCTAGAAATAGCAAATTAATTGAACAACAGTCTCAGGGTCTTGACAGACAGACGGACGGACGAGACGGTGATACTATAAGAGTTCCGTTTTTCCCTTTTGAGATACGGAACCCTAGAAGAACAATCAACCGAGCGCGTGTCAAACCACACTGTATGGTTCCGCAGTTCGTATGAATATTTACGCATGCTCAGTATTGCTTTTACCGACCGATAAAATGCCTGTGCAGATATAAGCGATACGAAGCGACAGCGATTTGACGAAATTATAAGGGTTCTATTTTAGCTATTTGGCTACGGAACCCCAAAAATGTAAATTGAAACACGAGCTTGTGTGGTCTTTGAGTTGTATATTAATTTCTAAATTTTTATATCTAAATTAAGACGAAGTACTAGATGATAAAGGAGTGTGTTTAGACCCATGAAACCGACTTTAGACCGGTAAGGGTGATGAAAACTTGAACAATTAGGTACGTGTGTATTTTTTGTCTCCCTCTCACTGAGAGGAGGTCCCAGCAGTGGGAACATTATAGGCTGATTATGTGCATTTTTTTCAATCGTCAGGTGGTGGTTACGGTAACAGTGTCGTGAGTTCAATGGTTTTTTCCCATCTCAAAAAATGCGCAACGTGCTTAAAGAAGTTTTCACTTCAAACATTTTTACCTGTTGTATGTTGACGCCGATATTGTGCGATGGGGCGGTGCTCTTGCTGATCACAAACGGTATGTTGGCGTGTTTGGAGATATCGTAGTAGGTGCGTAAGCCTGCCTGCTTCATCTGGGAGGCCACGGTCGGCATCTCGTACCGACGAATCCGGTATTTGACACGTCGAGGATGATGAGTGCTCTCCTGACAAACATCACTATAGAGTAATATAGCAACTAACCTAGCCCCGTGCCAACCATGTTGGGGTCGGCTTCCAGTCTCACCGCATGAAGCTGAATACCAGTATTTTATACAGAGCGACTGTCTATCTGACGTCCACAACCACGAATATCGAGGGATATGTCATGGAGGCGTGGCATATGTTGATATGTCGCCTCCATCGGGTCAAACTGACCAGAAATTTAGTTGCGTACACACAATCATTACCAATGGGTTTTGGCAGTTCAACAACATTCATTGCGTTCTTTACGTTGTTGAGTAGACACATTTTTTGAACATATGAAGCAACGGATTAGCAATGTCTTTAAAAATTAAAAATGATTCAGATTGAGATTGATAGGAAGTGTGTTACGCAGTGCGTAGCGCTGAGATATGGATATCGATAATTGCTAGTTGTTCTAAATCATCATCATCATTTCAGCCGAAAGACGTCCACTGCTGGACATAGGCCTCCCCCAAGCACCTCCACTTCAACCGGTTCTATGCTTCTCGCATCCATCGGGTTCCTGCGGCCTTCTCAAGGTCGTCGGTCCACCTTGTGGGAGGCCTTCCATCGCTATGTTTTAAATAAGAAATTATATTAAAAAAGAACCTGTTTTTACAAAATTTAATAAATTTTATTTAAGTTTTCCGAAAGATCCAGAAATTAAAAATAAATGGATACACATGCTAGGCAGGGGAAATAATTGGTTTCCCTCAAACCAAAGTGTAATTTGTTCTTCCCACTTTCAAGATGATTGTTTTAAGCCGTCCGCGAATAGACGTATGGTTTTTGAGTGGACTGTACCTACACTCAAATTAAGATACATATTTGAAACCGTGTATTAACTATTATAAGTACAGCCTGCCATGTACTAAAGTACTCGTATTACGCAAACCAATTGTCTTCATTTTCCAAAATATACCATGGATACCTATTATTTTATTGTTTTACAATTGCATCTGCGGTTTGTTCACTTGATAATTAAAACAATAATTAGAAATTCCAAGATTTTGTTATGGTAGGAACCGTATTTTCGTACGTTTATTTTTTTTTTATTTGAGCTTAGTTTAAATTTTATCGATGTTCTGTATATTTTCTAGTTTTAAATTTGTTATCATCTGCCTAGCCTTTTCCCAACTATGTTGGGGTCGGCTTCCAGTCTAACGATGCAGCTGAATACCGGATGGAGCGACTGCCTATCTGACCTGCACAACCCAGTTAGGTACTGGGTAATACGATACCCCTTGGTAAGACTTGTTGTCATACTTTCTGGTTTCTGTCTACCCGTAACGACTGTCAAAGATCCACGAATGACAGCCGGGACCGACGGCTTAACGTGCTTTCCGAGACACGGAGGGGCCTTGGTATGTAAATATGGTCACCCATCCACAGACCAACCGCGGCAAGCGTAGCTTAACCTGATCGATCGTACTGTGCGGCTGTTACATTTAATTTAGAAAATATGAATGTTAGTTCTAGAGACCTTATGACCAGGTAGAAACAAATATACAGGGTGTTGGGCGCATCGTTTGCAAACTCCTCCTCCTTTCGACCAATATTAATTATTTCGGCCCTAGTCTCAACTTCCGTGGCGTAAACAAATTCTTTGGCCCGTCCCAAGATGTAAAAACCTAACGGAATCAGGTCTGGGGAACGTGGAGGCCAAGGAATAGGGCCATCACTCATAATCCATGAGTCTGGGGGAATGCACCATTCAAGTACTCCCTGACGGTTAATCTCCAGTGAGCGGGACAACCGTCTTGTTGAAAAACAAAAGACCGTCTTCACTGAAAATTGGTAACTCAGCTAATAATAAGGGTGTCTGTTTATAGAAATTCTAGGTTCCCGTTGAGAGAGATTTTTAGGCCTGGGGACGGGCCAAAGAACTTGTTTACGCCACGGAAGTTGAGACGGGATGATTTAGTCCAACGCATTGAGGCGGCTTTCGTCACTATCTAAGCAGAAATACGTTTACACACCACTACAGTAACAGTCGAGAAAGACGAAGATATAGCGCATGCATACGCAATAGTGGAGGACAATTTGAACAAAGGGGTTAGAAGGTTTTGGCCCTAAAATCAGCCGCCATTTTGATTTTTTTTCAGAATCGCGGTGCACCACAAAAGTTATATATTTAGATAGAGGACACTTATACAAACAAAAAATGTTACATAACATAATATCCTAAAGCGTCAGGTTTCAGAGTTATTCACCAAAATGTAAGTCGAAAACAACAAGGAATTTTTTGTTTTTTTTTCCTCTAGGTAAGCATATTGAACTATTGAGGTAATATAAACGTTATAAAACCTTTATGGAGAAGAAACAAAAGAAGAATAGACATTTTTTAAATAAATAATTAAATACCGCAATTTATAGTTCGTTTTTTAATCCCAGATACTAATCTGACAAGTGTAATGTCAAACTTCTATACCAAAAAAAACGAAAACACAAAAGACTTAAATGCAGTGCCGGATTAACCCCTAAGCAAATTAAGAAATTGCTTAGGGCATCACGTCTCGGGGGGCACCATAAACTAGGCGCGGTCCCAGGGAGGGTCATGGGGATCATGACCCCCAAAATCATTCAAGCTGTCGAGAGCCTGAATGATTTTCTTACTTTTCTTCACAGGCGTGGATTGCTTAGGGCATCAAGTAGTCTTAATCCGGCACTGCTTAAATGTCAGATTAGTCTCTGGGATTAAAAAACGAACTATAAATTGCCGTGTTTAATTATTTATTTAAAAAATGTCTATTCTTCATTTGTTTCTTCTCCATAAAGGTTTCATAACGTTTCTATTACCTCAATAGTTCAATATGCTTACCTGGAGGGGAAAAAAAAACAAATAAATCCTTGTTGTTTTCGAATTATATTTCGGTGAATAACTCCGAAACCTGACGCTTTAGGACATTATGTTATATAACATTTTTTGTTTGTATAAGCGTCCTCTATCTAAATATATAACTTTTGTTGTGCACCGCGATTCTGAAAAAAAATCAAAATGGCGACCGACCTTAGGGCCACCCTCCATACAAAAATCTTCTAACCCCTTTGTAATTAGGTAATTATTAATTAAGTTTTTTTTTCAAATTCAAGGAATGTTAGTTCCGTAGGAAGAGATAAGAGACTGTGTAAGAGTGAGATAACACTGTCTACCTAATGAAAACTAGTGTTCTTACCGTAATATCGAATATCAATCAGCCTGATATGTCTCGATTACACATTTAGCGAATTAGTGAAGTTATACACACAGTTGCACACCGTTGGAAAGGGGACAGACTAGAGAACTTTTTAAAAGAATTCGAAGATCCCGATCGCTTTTTTTACAGCCATTTAAAGTTGAGTTTTAAGTGTATTTTTCCTTTTTCCAAAAACTTTGTGACTTATAAAGGAACTAGATGTTATTAGCAAGTAGTTTTGAATTTCATAGAACCATACAAGAGTAAACCTAAAAATTAAAATGAAATTTGAATGCTATAATAATAACTTTTTTTTAAATTTAAGCTTAAATGCAAAGTTCTTGTATTTTTCTAAATTAAAATTAAAGTCATCATATATAAAAATAATATCATATAAAAAATCGGTGTAACAAGGAATGAGTTACTGGGCCTTAAGAGATAGCAAATGACCTCTCCTTTCGGCCAATTCCATTTGGAAAACGATGCACCAAACACCCTGTATAATATTTTAACTTGATTTGGTTTTATTGCTTTTTTTATTATACCACATTGAAAAGCAGAAAACATTAACAATACAACATACGCCCAAAAAACACTGCTCTTTTTTGCAGTAGTTTTTCATCGATATTTTTATCGATCAAATATTTATACCAAAACCTCTCTTCCCTAGTTGAGGCTAGAGTTGCATGAGTGCATTCAGTGACTGTATCTATACTTTCTAGTACCCGCCCCTTTTGAGCATGTGTACTTACAATAAGATAGCACAAAAGCGTTACGCCTATTTTCTTGCGTGTGTGCCAAAAAGCATCATGTGTGCCGTATCTATTTCTTTTGTTTTTGTGCGAGTTTCAGGAGTGGGATAAAGGTGGCGACATTTGAACTCAAACAAATATAGACTGAAGGCATATCTTTCGGATATCTATGTCAACAACCCAGGTACCTAGATTGATTAGATGGTTCCGGCATATACAGAGTTGATATTAAATTACACTACGTAACTATAGGTGTTTAGTATTAATTCAATACGGTCTAAAAATAAAAAGCGCCAAAAATTAGATTTTTTTTTTCAAACAAACTAAATAGCTTACAAATTAGAGTAAAACGCAACAGCCTTTGTAAATGAAGTTTACTGAACTTAGATACCTGGGTAACAAAAGTGGCAACGTCGCGCGTGTGCCGGAGCGCGGCGGGGGTCCGACGCCGGCAGTGGCGCGGTAGGCGGCTTTTATGTTAGGTAAGGTTTTGAAGTACGCGCAAAACAACAGTCACAACAAAAACACTAAATTTTTAAATTCTCGATGTGTCCTCCATTCACATTAATGCACAAATCATACCGACGGAGAAGATTGTTATTTATTTTTCTAATTAAATCACTGTCCGTCGCTAAGAATGCTAAAATAATCCTATTTTTTAGTTCAAATACTTACTGTCTTAAACTTATAATTTAGTGTCCTATCACAATAACTGAACAAAATCACAATAATAATTGTCAGCGCGCGAGTTCGACAGAACAAAAGTGGCGCAGGAGCTTCCGTGTTACGTAACGCACGTTCCCAAAGGGTGTCGTCGGCGCACTGAAAAAACTTGTTTTTTAGAGGCCGGGAAACCCCACTTATCGATCGCAAGGATCTAGGATGCAATAGCAACACACTGACCTATTTCTATTTCTTTTACGCGCGGGATGTTTTGCTATGATTGTCACTCTCGTAATGAAAGTGCAAGTATGTGTATTTATTGCTTCCTTGTTTGCATTGCCAACTTTTTTGTGAAATATTTGGTTGTACTTGTGATTTGCGTCAGAGCGGCAACAACGTATTGTAGATTATACTCAGATTTATCATTTTAAGGTGCATGACCTATGCGTTAGACATAATCAGCTGTTACGAAAGATACATCGTGTTCAAACGGGGTAAAAACTTAAAAAATCATTTGCGACTAAACTACTGCTGCTATTTAATTGATTTTTGGTACAGAGCTTGAAAATGGTATCTAGTATAGGCAGTTTAAAGGAAAGCCCCTCTGTCGTATCAACTCTGTATAATTTTAAGTACAGGCATCACGAAAGTCTCATACTTCCATATCAAAACTGCGTACTACTTCTCGGTTCCATAAATAAATTGGGTATTTTCTTAACCCAAAACTCCCCTTGACCCCTTGAAAAAAAAATGAGGATTCGAGTACATACAGTATGATTAGGTTCCATCGGTGTCTGCATGCTTTCCAGATGATCGTGGCTTTCAACTTCGTAGTTTTGGGTGTTGCGAACTGAAAGGTTTATAATAATTAGGTATATTAAGGTGAATGGGTAGTTGTAGCCCGCGAAATTCAATTTTTCTTACGTTTTTTGCAATTTTCAGGTGGTCAGTGTCAGGTTGTATCTTGATCAAAATATGATTCGCGACTATAACCGGTACGTATTTACAGAATTATAATAATTAGAATCATTAATACATCTTTCTAAGTTAGATTTCTACCGTTAAGAACAAATCTCGTATGGAAAAGTGTTTATGGTAGAAATCTAACTTAAAGAGATATATTAATGATTCTAATGACTATGATTCTGTAAATACATGTCTATTATAGTCGCGAATCATATTTGGATCAAGATACAACCTGACACTGATCTGCAAATTGCAAAAAACTTAAGAAAATTTAAATTTCGCGGACTACCATGTCACATTCACCTTAAGTAATTGGAACTCTATGTATTAACAATAATTCCTAGTAGGTAGATAACGTGCATAGTGCAAGTAACATAATGATTCAATTAACGTTATGGTGGGAAAGCACTGAGGTCCACTACACAAAAGGTAAAAAAAACACGTTGCACAGAGTAGAAAGCAGGGCCAAGTGCAATGGATGGAGACTTTTATACAATTAATTAATAACCCAATAGTTATTAAAATAAATACATTATCATCCTGTGGCTGTCCACTTGTGTAAACCTACTCATACGTGTATTTTTATTATTGCTGAATGGGCCTGCTCTTTATCTCTATCACGTCAGCACGCGTAGCATGATGACGTTTTGTCGACGGAAGAATAGACAAAATGACACATTGCCATGCTTAGACGCGTACAAATATTTCTACAACCTATCATTTTGTCTATTCTTCTGTCGACAAAACCCTTTTCTACGGCGGTCATACTACGCGTGCTGATGGAAAGCGATGGATGAGGATATTATTTTAGTCATTGTGATATCCCATGCCGTAATGCGTTCTCATCAACTAATCACATCAGCTCTCTCTGTTCCCAACTTTTAATCGCACATAATAGGGTATTTTCCTGGGTAAAAAAATAATAATTAGATTTAGTTCGTCAGTTAGATTATCGAAAAATAATGGACCCTTATTTTTTCTTTTGTCAATCAAACAAAAAATGACAAAGATAAAGCGCGTCAAAATTCGGGAGTGGGGGGGTCGTGACGTCACGCCGTGCTAAAAAGTGTCGCACGGCGTGACGTTACGCTTCATCATTTTTTATGTAATTGACAAAAGAAAAAATAAGGGTCCAATATTTTTTGATAATCTAACTGACGGACTAATTAGAATTTTTTAGGAAACTAGCCTATTATGGCATAGTGGTAAAGTTTAAGTTTCATAAAAAGTGGTGCCTCTACATCTGCATCGGCCCCAATTTGCAAAGAGGTCATTAAAATGATATCATTATATTAAAATATGAAAACCGTTATAAAAATTAAGGCAGTCTTCTACAACCGATAGATACTTTAGTACCTACGCCAGCCGTAAAGGGGTTTGAAGGTTATGGCCCTAAAATCAGCCGCCATTTTGAATTTTTTTCAGAATCGCGGTGCACAACAAAAGTTATATATTTCAGATAGAGGACACTTATACAAACAAAAAATGTAATCTAATATAATATCCTAAAGCGTCAGGTTTCGGAGTTATTCACCAAAATATAAGTCGAAAACAACAAGGATTTTTTGTTTGTTTTCCCTCTAGGTAAGCATAATGAACTATTGAGGTAATAGAAATGTCATGATACCTTTATGGAGAAGAAACAAAAGAAGAATAGACATTTTTTAAATAAATAATAACACCGCAATTGGACCGATTTCTGCAAAAATGATCCAGTCCACACCAACTTCATTTCGAGATAATTGAGTTTAAAGTTTATTGCGGTATTTCTCTGGCTTTGTAATCCTAAATGTTGTGTTTTTAATTTTATGTCATTCTAAGTGTACTAAACTAATTTACATGCATGTATTTAGTAAATAAATTTTAATACTTTAGTAGATATTCAAGAAAACTTGCGCGTGGATCATTATTACATAATACATTTTGTATGGAATTAGCTGTGTAGGCTGCGGAAAGAAAAATGCAAAAATGTTCCAAAGTATGACAAAAATAGAAACTCCAAAATGTTTATTATTTTTATTTTATTTGAAAAAATACAAAAGTTACCCTACTCCTCATCCAATTCAAAGTCAGGTTCATCACAATAACTCTATAAATATCAGTTTTTTATAGTAACCAATGCAATCATTTGGTATAAGATGGAATAACGATTTCAAATCGTTTAACTTCTTTTTGTTAATCAGTTTTCCTCAAGGCCATAATTCTTGCAAATCTTCTTCTACAACATGCAAATCAACACCTTTAAAGGAGAACGAGTAAGACCGTACCCAGAGACAAAGTTAATTGTAGCATTATGAGCTATGTCGGAATTTGTTGACCTCATGGAGTAGTTTAATTAATCCTAAGACAGCATGTCTGAATTCACTTGGAGAAAAAATATATTTAAGGAAGTTAAATTGGTTTTGAGAAGACAGTACCCAGAGACAAGGTTAATTGTAGCAATATGAACTATGTCGGTATTTGTTGACCTCATGGAGTAGTTTAATTAATCCTAAGACAGCATGTCTGAATTCACTTGGAGAAAAAAGATATTTAAGGAAGTTAAATTGTTTTTGAGAAGACCGTACCCAGAGACAAAATTGTAGCAATATGCACTATGTCGGTATTTGTTGACCTCATGGAGTAGTTTAATTAATCCTAAGACAGCATGTCTGAATTCACTTGGAGAAAAAAGATATTTAAGGGAGTTAAATTGTTTTTGAGAAGACCGTACCCAGAGACAAAGTTAATTGTAGCATTATGGAGTATGTCGGTATTTGTTGACCTCATGGAGTAGTTTAATTAATCCTAAGACAGCAGGTCTGACTTCACTTGGAGAAATAAGATATTTAAGGAAGTTAAATTGGTTTTGAAAAGACGGTACCCAGACACAAGGTTAATTGTAGCATTATGAACTATGTCGGTATTTGTTGACCTCATGGAGTAGTTTAATTAATCCTAAAACAGCATGTCTGAATTCACTTGGAGAAAAAAGATATTTAAGGAAGTTAAATTGTTTTTGGGAAGACCGTACCCAGAGACAAAGTTAAATGTAGCATTATGAAATATGTCGGTATTTGTTGACCTCATAGAGTAGTTTAATTAATCCTAAGACAGCAAGTCTGAATTCACTTGGAAAAAAAAGATATTTAAGGAAGTTAAATTGTTTTATTAAATATAATAAAATAAAAGAATAGAACGTTTGTATTGATTGAAAAAAGTTATTACACAATTGATGACTTCCTTAATGATGAATCACTGACTGATTGACATGCTATTATGCCGTTTGACATTTTTTATTTTGTTTTTTATTGTAACTTTGATGACATTTAAATTTTTTTTTTATATTTTTTTTTATATATGTAACTTTAGTTGACATTTGCCATTAATATATTATTGTGACATTTTTACAGTAATTGAAACGATTTGACATGAATTTGTATTTTGTATTATTTAATTCTCGTAATTTTGATTTAAAATTATAATAACTTTTGTGTAAATTAAATAATAATATGTTTTGCATGCCCATGTGACGGTAGAGCATGGAGGACTCTTTTAATAAAACATCAATGTACTAAATACCCATGTTTGCAAACCAATAAATGATTTGATTTGATTTGATTTGAACGTTATTTATTCTCATTAATTATTATTTTAACTCCTTTATTTCATTATGCATGTTTATACAAATTATATTTTTAAATATTAGAACATAAAAACATTTAAAAATATAAAAAAGTTGTAGCCCACCGGTATCGGGAACACGTCCAAGCTATCGGCAATCAAGGCTCCGGAGAGAAGAACCTCCTAATAATGTGGGTCGTGTCGAGAAGTTCTGCTTTCTGAATCAAGTCCTTGATCCAGCTGCCCAACGAGAGCCTCCTCAGGTGCTAGTCGACGTTTTTGGGTATTAAACCACAGGCTGTCACGACTATCGGCACAATGATCGCTGAGTCCACATTCCACGTTTAACAACCTCGTTGTTAATATGTATATCTTTCCCGGCACACACGAGGGTCGCAATCATGCAGTGGCGTGCACAGAGATTTCAGACAGGGTATGCACAAAAAAAAACTACATCAATCAACCGTTTGAAAATGTTTCTATTTAAACATACTTCACCAGCAGGTCTCACAGGTATAATTTTCCATTTTTACAATAATCTAACTAAATAATAATTACTCGACAGTCAATCACTTGCGCCATATCTCATATTAGGACTTGGTTCTACGCATACCTCTATAGGGTCCCTACATGACTCTTCGCAAATGCTCTGACACGTATGATTTTGCGAGTTTTAATTGGTATGTGCCTAAACTAAACAAGATAAGTTCCTCCTCGTTGAGGCTAGGAAACGGTACATCGCTTTCTTCCATCGCTGTGAAACGTACCCTTTGGCGGTTGATATTACAGTCCACAACATATTAGTCATCAAACCTGTTGAAAACGTTAATTCTGTCTTCTATTATTTCGACAATGTTGTAAGCGTGTGGGTTATTCTACAATGGATCACGGAACGTGTTCAATAAGGCTCCAGTGATTTAGAAAATTAACAGAACTTGATTAAAAATTAATTAAAATTGATTTAGAACTTGTATTGTTTTGTTTTTATTTCTTTTTTGTATCTAATTTTATGCTGCATTGTCGGTTGCCAGCAGACATGCTGACTAAGGATTAATTAAACTACTCCATGAGGGCAACGAATACCAACATAGCTCATAATCCCTCCCAGAATAGCAGAATAGCTATTAAACCATGGGAAAAATTAACAAAAAAAAAAAATTAAAGGCGGTACGAAGTTCGCCGGGTCAGCTAGTATTGAATAAAAACCAATATAAGTATGGTAATTACAATAATGAATAAAGATAACTTTCCTATTATTTTATTAAAACAATTTAACTTCCTTAAATATCTTTTTTCTCCAAGTGAATTCAGACATGCTATCTTAGGATTAATTAAACTACTCCATGAGGTCAACAAATTCCGACATAGTTCATAATGCTACAATTAACCTGGTCTCTGGGTAGGTACCGTCTTCTCAAAACCAATTTAACTTCATTAAATATCTTTTTTCTCCAAGTGAATTCAGACATGCTGTCTTAGGATTAATTTAACTACTCCTTGAGGTCAACAAATACCGACATAGTTCATAATGCTACAATTAACCTGGTCTCTGGGTAGGTACCGTCTTCTCAAAACCAATTTAACTTCATTAAATATCTTTTTTCTCCAAGTGAATTCAGACATGCTGTCTTAGGATTAATTAAACTACTCCATGAGGTCAACAAATTCCGACATAGTTCATAATGCTACAATTAACCTGGTCTCTGGGTAGGTACCGTCTTCTCAAAACCAATTTATCTTCATTAAATATCTTTTTTCTCCAAGTGAATTCAGACATGCTGTCTTAGGATTAATTAAACTACTCCTTGAGGTCAACAAATACCGACATAGTTCATAAAGCTACAATTAACCTTGTCTCTGGGTACTGTCTTCTCAAAACCAATTTAACTTCCTTAAATATCTTTTTTCTCCAAGTGAATTCAGACATGCTGTCTTAGGATTAATTAAACTACTCCATGAGGGCAACGAATACCGATATAGCTCATAATGCTACAGTCATCTTTTTTTTTGGGTACGGGGCCCATACAACTTTACCCATTGTTCTTTCTTTTTTAACATTCAGTTCTTTGCAGTCCTCATTAAAGGAAGTTGTTCTCATGAACAAAGAATGTCGAGTCTTTTTTGTGATTAAAATTTCTTTTGTTTTGAGCCAATTTACTGAGTGAGCTAGTTTAGTGATTTTGTTGGATCTCAAATTCTAGAAAAGAAAATAGTAAATAGAAAAATATTTAATGATAAATATTTAATGGTAAACTGGCTCAAAACAAAAGAAAGGGGTTTGAAGGTTTTGGCCCTAAAATCAGCCGCCATTTTAATTATTTTTCAGAATCGCGGTGCACAACAAAAGTTATATATTTAGATAGAGGACACTTATACAAACAAAAAATGTTATATAACATAATATCCTAAAGCGTCAGGTTTCGGAGTTATTCACCGAAATATAAGTCGAAAACAACTAGGATTTTTTTGTTTTTTTTCCTTCCGGGTAAGCATATTGAACTATTGAGGTAATAGAAACGTTATGAAACCTTTATGGAGAAGAAACAAATGAAGAATAGACATTTTTAAATAAATAATTAAACACGGCAATTTATAGTTCCAGAGACTAATCTGACAATAGTGTAATGTGAAACTTCTATACTGAAAAAAACGAAAACACAAAAGACTTAAATGTCAGGTTAGTCTCTGGGATTAAAAAAACGAACTATAAATTGCCGTGTTTAATTATTTATTAAAAAAATATCTATTCTTCATTTGTTTCTTCTCTATAAAAGTTTTATAACGCTTCTATTACCTCAATAGTTCAATATGCTTACCTGTAGGGAAAAAAAACAAAAAAATCCTTGTTGTTTTCGACTTATATTTCGGTGAATAACTCCGAAACCTGACGCTTTAGGATATTATGTTATGTAACATTTTTTGTTTGTATAAGTGTCCTCTATCTAAATATATAACTTTTGTTGTGCACCGCGATTCTGAAAAAATATCAAAATGGCGGCCGACCTTAGGGCCACCCTCCATACAAAAATCTTCAAACCCCTTTCCGGCCGTTATGTGACAGCACAACATTATTTTTTGAAAACCATAGCCTCATGTTAACCTACTTTATATTACTTATGTAGATACCTACTGTTAAAAATAGATATCAAAATAATATGTGTCTATGCCTCTTGTCTATGAACGTGTAAAACAAAATATATATTTTACTTGTCAACGGTCAACCAACGTGTTTTAATAGGTTATGGGCCCAGCCCCCGTGTTTTTGTAAAAAGTAGTAGTTTATCGTGTACTGTCAAGAAAATGAGTTCCCAATTTCTTACGAACGTGCCGAAACTAAAAGGCCGCGATAATTATGATGATTGGGCGTTTGCTGTTGAGAATTTGCTGGTACTAGAAGGCGCGGACATTTTCCTAAAGCAAGAAGTTACCGCAGCAACAGCAGTGGCAGATGCTAAAGCACGTGCTAAGCTGATTTTGACGATAGATCCATCGTTATTTGTGCACATAAAGGAGACAAAGACCACGAAGGAATTGTTTAAAAAATTCAAAAATTTGTTTGACGATTCAGGATTTTTGAGGAGGATTACTTTGCTTCGACATTTGATTTCCATCAGATTAGAAAACTGTGAGAATATGACGAATTATGTTACGCAAATAGTGGAAACTTCGCAGCGATTGAGTGGCACGGGTTTTATGATTAACGATGAAGGGGTTGGTTCGTTGTTGCTGGCCGGTTTACCTGAGCGTTTCATGCCCATGATCATGGCAATCGAACACTCTGGAATCCCTATAACTACCGATACCATCAAAACCAAATTGCTCGATATGGAATCTGTTGATATCGTTGAAAAGGATAATACAGCATTACTTGCAAAAAGTTGGCAAAAAAGAATCGGTAAAGGTGGCAGCACTAGTAAACATGGAGGCCAGACATCGTCAAACTCAAATGTCAAAAACACGAAAACAATAACATGTTATCGGTGCAAGGAAACGGGCCATTATCGGAATCAATGTCCACTTTTGAACGAGAAATCGGAGAAGAAGAAACAGTCTAATGCTTTGAGCGTTGTTTTTCTCAGCGGAAAGTTCGGTAAAAGTGACTGGTACGTAGATTCCGGAGCCAGTATGCACATGACCACGAATGAAAATTGGTTGAAAAATCTTTCATTTTCATCGAGTGTACCGGAGATTGTAGTTGCAAACAAGACGAAAGTTCCTGTTTTATGTTCAGGTGATGTAGAAATTACTACAGAACACGACTATGTAATAACTGTGAAGAATGTTTTATGCGTGCCGAGTCTTACAACTAACCTTTTATCGGTAAGTGAATTAATTAGAAATTGAAACAGTGTCGTATTTGAACCCAACCAGTGCTTTATACGCAACAAACAAGGTGATTTAGTTGCTCAGGCTGAACTTGTTGATGGTGTTTACAAATTAAAACTACAAACACAGAATTGTTTTCTGACTTCTTCCGTGGTTGACGGAGACACATGGCACAGGCGGCTTGGACATCTAAACAGCAACGACATGAACAAAATGAAACGTGGTCTAGTTGAAGGGATGAATTATTCGGAAACCTTTGTGACAAGTAAGTCAAACTGTGAGATATGTTGTGAAGGTCAACAGTCACGATTGCCCTTCTACACAGGCACACGAGCTACAGAGATACTCCAGATTGTACACTCAGATATATGTGGCCCAATGGAAGTTAAATCAATTGGTGGTGCGCGATATTTTCTACTGTTCATTGACGACTTCAGCAGAATGGTCTTCATATATTTTTTAAAGGCAAAAAGTGATGCACTAAGCTATTTCAAAGAGTTTAAGTCGATAGTAGAAAATCACCAGAGTAAAAAAATCAAAATCCTGAGAACTGACAATGGTTGCGAGTACTGCAGTAAGGATTTTGAGGATTTTTTGAAGAGTGAAGGCATAATACACCAAAAGACCAATAACTATACACCAGAACAGAACGGACTCAGTGAAAGGTCAAACCGAACCATAGTGGAGAGAGCAAGATGCTTACTATTTGAAGCAGACTTGGAATAGAAATTTTGGGCGGAAGCTGCAAATACAGCAGTATACCTAAAGAACAGATCCACAGCTTCAGGTATTGGAAAGACTCCATATGAAATATGGACTGGTAAAAAACCAAATTTACAACATATACGAATTTTCGGGAGTCCAGTGATGGTGCATGTACCAAAAGAAAAAAGGACAAAGTGGGACAAAAAATCAAAGAAACATATACTAGTGGGTTTCTGTGAAAATGTTAAAGGATATAGAATCTATGATCCAATCAAAAACCTTGTTACAACTAGTAGAGATGTTGTGGTACTAGAAAAACAAAAGAAACAAGACACAGTTGATGTCATTCTAGAAAGCACAGATTCAGTGGGGGAGTCAGTAGAGGATTCTGTGGTGAAGTCAGAATGTATTGATCAGTCGAGTTCAAGTGAGTCAGATTATCTTGATGTTGAGAATACTGCAACTGATAATGAAAGTCCACTGAGATCTCAAGATGCTTTACAGACATCAGAGGAAACCACAGACCCCACAGAGGCTGCAGATACTGATTTACCACTCATGGTCAATGAAGAAAATAAAAAAAGACAGAGAAGGAAACCAGTAAGATATGGCTATGTCAATTTATGTACCTCCTCCGTAGGGGAAGATGAAATGACATATGCAGAGGCTATCAGTGGTCCTGAGAAACGACAATGGTCGCAGGCGATAGCAGAGGTGCTGCAGTCATTTGAAGACAACCAAGTTTGGGAAATTGTCGATGCTCTAGCTAACGCGAGTGTAGTACAGAGTAAATGGGTGTTAAGAAAAAAACTTGATTGTGACAATAAAGTGAGTTTTCGTGCTAGGCTAGTAGCAAAAGGCTTTACGCAGAAAGCCGGTGTTGATTATCAAGAAACTTTCTCGCCAGTAATCAGACATTCGACTTTGCGTTTATTATTTGCTTTGAGTGTGCAGTTAAACATGGACATAACTCGTCTAGATGTCACAACAGCTTTTCTTAATGGTTACCTAAAAGAAAACATTTTTATGTATTTGCCTGAAGGGTTTCCTGTCAAAGATTCAAATAAAATTTTGAAATTAAGAAAGGCTGTTTACGATTTAAAACAATCATCACTTGCTTGGTATCAAAGAGTAGAGCAAACATTGTGTGATTTAGGATTTATTAAGAGTAACCTAGAGCCTTGTGTTTTTATAAAAAGTCATAGTAACAACAAGAAAACCATAGTAGGGGTTTATGTTGATGATTTTATAATATTTTCAAATAATAAGTCAGAAACTGTTTGTCTTATTGAAGCATTGAGTCAGAGATTTAAAATTAAAAATCTAGGTCAAGCCAAACGATATTTGGGCATGAGGATTAACATTGACAAAAATTCAAATGTAATTACAATAGATCAGGAGCATTATATTGAGCAACTATTAAAGAAGTGAAGAGAGAGAGCAGTGGTGGCCCAGTGGTATCGGCCGCAACTTACGAGTTGTAGGTCGTAGGTTCGAACCCAGACAGGCACTTTACTTTGTGTAAATTATTTCATCACCACTGCTCTCAAAACGGTGAAGGAAAACATCGTGAGGAAACCGGCATGTCCTAGAACCAAAAATTCAAAGACATGTGACATCTACCAACCCGCACTGGGCCCGCGTGAAGGATTACGGCCCACTCCCTCTCACAGAGAGGAGGCCTGTGTCCCAGCAGTGGGAACATTATAGGCTGATGATGATTAAAGAAGTTTGATATGTCTGATTGTAATATTGCTGAAACTCCTATAGAGTGCAAGTTAAATGTTGAAAAGTCCAATAATTGTGAAAACAGTTTACCTTATCAAAAATTGATAGGTAGTTTGATGTATTTGGCTGTTTTGACCCGACCAGACATTGCCTATTCCACAGTATATTATACTGTGCCTATTCAGTCAGTTACTTAAGTCAGTTTAACAACTCTTATTCTACTGTTCACTGGAATTATGCTAAAAGGATCCTAAGATATTTATTAAAAACAAAAGATTATTGTTTAAAATATTCCAAAGGAAAAATAGAGCTGACAGGATTTGTGGATGCTGATTGGGCAAGCGATGCTATTGACAGACGGTCATATACAGGATTTTGTTTCACAAAATCTGGCTCTGCTATTTCTTGGGAAAGCAAGAAACAAAAAACTGTTGCTTTAAGTAGTTGCGAGGCTGAATATATGGCTTTATCAGAAGCTTGTCGTGAAGCGATTTACTTAAAGAATTTAGAGTTTGAAATAACAGGTTGTAATAATAAGATTACACTGTATAATGACAGTCAGAGTGCATTGAAGTTGGCAAATAATCATCAGTCTCATAGACGTTCCAAACATATTGATGTAAGATACAACTTTATCAGAAATGCTATTAATGATGACTTGGTTGGGACTGAGTATTTGGCTACTGCTAACATGCCTGCTGACCTATTGTCTAAAGGTTTACCAGGGATGAAACATTACAAATTTATGAAAACTCTTGGTATTGTTAAAAGATAAGTTTATTGTTGTATACATAGTTTATACAAGTCTGGAATTTTAAGAGTTATTGTTTTGTTTGGTATTTTGATATAGTGGGGGTGTTAAAAATAGATATCAAAATAATATGTGTCTATGCCTCTTGTCTATGAACGTGTAAAACAAAATATATATTTTACTTGTCAACGGTCAACCAACGTGTTTTAATAGATACACTTTATGCATGTGTTTCGTAGCTCTTTGCTCTGGCTTCGACTTAAGTGTGGATATTTCTATTTAACCTATGCTACCAAGATATTTGACAGCCTCTACTTATCTAAATGGTGTTGCTTGGAGACTACCTTTTTTTTTGAGCTTTTTCTGGAGTGGCACTTGTGACACAGGGTTCATGGGCGTGGGGATCATGGGGGCATTGCCTTGTCGCCACTCGCTGTCAGGGATGACCCGGCTTTTTTTGAACAGCTCAACAATCGGTCGCTCCTCCATAGGCTGGCTGCTTGCTGTGGTTACAACAACAGAAACAATGATTCTGCTAAATTAATTTTAAATGAACTGCTTAGAAATTGGTAAGGTAACACGCACTGCCTTTCTTAAGAGTAAGTGCAAACCATGTACACAGGACCCCTCTGTATCAAATGGTCCTAGTAGCACCGACCTATACCTAATCGATACGACATTTTAGCAAAATGTCCTATCAGCAAATCGTCATCGTGATGACGTCCGTAGAATAGAATAGAATAGAATATAATTTATTTGCCTACTTTTTGTCTTACAAAATAAGTCCCTGTGGCCGGTGGGCCGTGCAGAGGTGAATCAGCTAACTTATGTCCTAATGGATCTCTGTTTGCTGTGTTCTGTTATTCGTAATTTGTTAGGGTATACAAACACATTACGTGTTTTATTTGGTTATTTGTGTTGTGTATTTACATTATTTTACTTACTTATTCATTTGCCAAAGTACATTTTATATTGTTTTTTAAATATTTCTTTAAACAAACATTATATTATTATATTACATTACTATTATTACATTATTATTATTTAGTTGTTATTATTAAATTTTTATTTCCTTTATTTAGTTCTGTGCACATTTACATTGTTATTTTTTTATATTTCTTATAAAACAAAATATTATTTTTACATATTATTACTTATTACGTATTATTATTACTTACATTACTATAATTATTATTTACATTATTATTTACTTTACTATAATTATCATTTTATTTTAAGGGGACGCGGGGCTTTCGTTTTGTCGGTAAGCCACCGCCTGTATCCTTTTTTGTTACGGTCATACAGTATATCGCCTATTCTGTGATTAACCCTGAGTGGGTTAAACTCGCCGTGCGCCAGGTAGGCGTCCCCAGGGGACTCAAGGTCTTCTATGTCTAATTTAGCAATGTTTTCCAACATTTTGCTGTTGAGATCCTCGGCGCGTAGGTGCCATGCTTCTATGTCAACCATCTCCCAGATGACTTCCGTGGGTGTTCGTCTTGGTAGTTGAGCTACATTTTTCAGTGCCTGTCTGTATTGGCGTTCGATTTTAGTTAGGTTCGTTGCGCTATACCTTGAGAGTAGTTGCACCACTCCATAGTCCATTAGTGGTAGAATGCAGGCCTGAATGATGGCCAGTTTCGTGTCTAGTTCGGTCTTCGCATTGTGTCCTATTATTGGACCAAGAGCTCCTCTGACTTGTTTCAGCCTTTTGACGACCCTTTCGGTGTGCTGGTTCATCTTCATCTGTTTGTCGAAGATGACACCGAGGTATCTAATCTGCTTTTGATAGTGTAACGTTTGTTGTTTCAGTTTCACCGTTGGCCGGTAATTTTTCTTTTTCGAGAACATGATGCATTCTGTTTTCTCTATGTTACACTTTAACCCCCATCTCGTGTAGTAGTCAACGATGGCTTCCGCTGCCCATTCAGCACGCATGGTCGCGTGTTCTGGGTTCGTGGCTCTGTTGATTATACAGAGGTCATCCGCGTACTGTGAGAGTTTTAGACCTCTGATGTGGTCTCGTATGTCCCAGATATCATGGACATATAGGTTGAAGATTATCGGTCCCAGGATCGAGCCTTGGGGCACGCCGTGAGGTATCGGTTTGTCTTTGGTTATGGTAGTTCTAAATCTACCACTCAAGTTTCTGCCTTCGAGGTAGTTCTCAATTATTTTAATGATGTTGTTGGCAACGTCTTGATTCTGAAGTTTTTTGATTAGACCCTTGTGGTTGATCGAATCGAAGGCCTTCGACAGGTCCGTAGATATCATAGAGACGCTGTCTTCCGCGGCTAGTGCATCAGTGATTATTTTTCCGGTACGTAGAATCTGGGTTGCTGTGCCGCTTGCTCTTGTGAAGCCGTGTTGGAACGTTGGTTGCAGTCGGTTGACCGTAGCGGTAAGTCTTCTCAGGATCAGTCGCTCGCACAGCTTGCTCATGATGTTGAGCAGTGTGATCGGTCGGTACGATGATGCCTGACGGTGATCTTTGCCGGCCTTGTGCAGAAATATGCACACGCCGGTTTTCCATCGCTTAGGGAAGTAACCTGTGGACAATACAAAGTTAGCAAGAGGCACAAATGCCTCAATGAAGACTTCTCCCCCAAGTTTGAGGGCGTCTGCTTTTATTCCGTCTGGCCCTGGGGCCTTTTTATTTTTAAATCTGCTCAGTGCAAGTTGCACTTCTTTTTTGGACGTTGGGTCGAGCGGTTGGAATGGTGTCGTCTTTTCAGTCCCCTCATCGTCTTCCGCTATTTTGGCCTCGTTTAACTATGGCTGCATCGGTGAGCTTTTCGATCGTGTCTAATTCTGTACTGCATCCCGTGATGTTTGGTAGTTTAACTATAGGCTTCTTCATCTTCTTCTTCTTCTTCTTCGTTGGATGCGCCACATTTGTGACCTATTGTCCCGTTTATCTTGGAGTTGGTTGAGCCAGCCTTTTTCGGAGTATTCTTTCAGGACTTTTTCAGCTTCTCTCTTAGCTTGGTTGTAAAAAAAGCGTGTTTCGTGTTGGAGATTGGGGCTGCAGTGTCTCGCTTGCCATGACGTCCGTACAGTGGGCTGCAAAACTCCATGGACAGTACAGGAATAAAATCATATGAAGCGAGAAATGACGCCATCTAGCGTAAAACCGGTTAACGACTAACAAAATTATATATATCTGCTCTTCTTCCTGTTGCTAAGTAACTACCAACTCAAATATTAAATTATTAAAATACCCACTCGTTAGCTTAATAAATATATTCCTATCGGTTTCTTTTATTATTTTTATCATTTAAGCTACGTATGCTGGTAAATGTAATGTAATAATTAGATAAATGTGTTAGCCTTGTAACTCCTTGCTCAATCCTACTTAATACGTTTCTTCCTAAATCCTTACTTACGTTTCGTAAATTAGTCATCTAGTTTATTTTCGAAAACTTGCACTCAAACGTTCACGGGAATTTTGCTGGCGCGTGTACATTAATACTGAAAACGGGGACAGGACTTAGAGACCCCTTTAGTTCGGCCTGTCGTCGGTCACAGTAATATTTGGGCACTTAGTGTTACTATCGGGACAAATTATGGAGTAAATGACTTCAAAGGACAAACAGATATAAAGTATGATGTGATGAGTCACGGCATGAGAATCAGTGGCGGCCCAGGTGGTAACGGCCCCGACTTACCCATCGTAACTCATGAGTTCGAATCCACGTAGACATTTTTTCTGTAATTTATGTCATCAACACAGATCTCAAAACGGTGAAGGAAATCATCGTGAGGAAACCGGCATGTCCAAGAAGCAAAAATTCTAAGACATGTGACATCTACCAACCCGCACTGGGCTCGCGATTACCCATTCGCTCTCACAGACAGGAGGCCTGAGGCCCAGCAGTGGGGACATTATACGCTGATTATGCTTATACGACATGAGAGTTATTATTCTACTCAGTAGTTAGTTATTATATTACTCAGATATATCTGCCTAGTATAGCAAAGACGCATGATTCCTGGGGTGTTATAAGTTATGGAAATTCAAGTACCCGATGCCTGGAGGTTTTTGTTGGCGGACTGCTTGCGGCGAGATGCCGGCATTTCTCCCTGTGATCCGTGCCAATGCTCCGCCACTCGTTCTGTTCAAACCGGCGTAAAAATTTAAAAGAATACCACCACACAATCGCTGGTTTTTTTTTTTTGTTGGTTTATACAACGTTGCTAACAAGACTGTAATCTTGAGCTGCTGATTTGCACTTATTAGCCAAGTACTACTGTTAGTTCATCTTTTACATACGGTGAAGGAAAACATCTTGAGGAAACCTTGGACTTATAGTAGGTAAATTCGGTCTGTATTCGCCAATCTACCTTGCGTAAGCGTGGTAATCAATGCTCGTGCCTTCTCTGTATAAGAAGATGCCTTTGCCTGCTCTGGGACACCAATAGGCTGGTAGCAACGACTAGAGTACCTACTACATAGTTTACGTTATACATGTATATGTATTACCTTCTTTAGATGGGACATCTCTGGGCACGTGCCTTCGCCGATGAGTTGTTTGTTTTACCTGACGCACTTCCGAGGGCTTCATACTTCTGACAGGCGAGCTGCTGATAAATGATGAGTAATGTTAGGAAGTGCAGGGTTTGGCAAGCTTACTTTGTTGCCCTAAAATAAAACCAACATTGTAATGAAAGAGACTGAACCCCGCAGAATTGCAACTCACGGGCCAGATTCATACAGGGATGCATCTTAGCAGGTATCGGGGTTCAGTGTTATTTAACTAGCAGCGCCCCGCGGTTTTACCCGCATAAGTTTCCCATGGGAATATCGGGATAAAAACTATCCTATGTCCTTTCCCGGGACTCAAACTATCTTTATGCCAAATTTCATCTAAATCGGTTCAGCGGTTTAAGCGTGAAGAGGTAACAGACAGACGGACAGAGTTACTTTGGAATTTATAATATTAGTATGAATAGTATATAGTATGGATATAATATAGATATAGGATGTATGGATATGTCTGGCGGTTCCGATTTATTTATTACTAGCTGTGCCCCGCGGTTTCACCCGCGATAAAAGTCTTATACTTAGTCCTTTATTATTGATTCCCTTTACAAATTTCCACCCCCCTTTTTGTACACCCTTAAGGGATAATTTCGGGGATAAAAACTATTCTATATCCTTCCCCACAACTCAAACTATCACTCCATACCAAATTTCATCTAAATCGGTTCAGCGGTTATGATTCCCCATACAAACTTCCACCCCCTTAAATAATGATTTCTGGGATAAAAACTATCCTGTCCTTTCCCGGGAATCAAACTTATCTCTATACTCATCTAAATCGGTTCAGCGGTATAAGCGCGAAGAGGTAACAGACAGACAGACAGACAGACACACTTTCGCATTTATAATATTAGTATGGATAACTATAGTACCTAGTACCTACGTAAAACTGTTACTTGTGATTAAATTGACTATAGGTACATAGGCATACTAATGAAAGACAGTACCTACGTATTCATATAGATGAACACATAAAAAATCGCTCAATATTATAGTCCATGAAGTACTCGTATTATTTCTTTTTCTATGATCTATAAGTCAAAGAGAACCCACTCAAGCGATGGTCCGGAGCGAGAGGGAGTGGGAGGCAGTCACATCTTTCTGCGAAGCAGTCATGCTAGCGAAGGAGGTGGCGGGATAGCTGAGGGAGAGAGCCTCACGTCCGAGCCACCGCGGGAGACGCTCCGAGCGTCGGGGGCCGCGTGACGACTCCCGGCCACCGTAGGCGCGGGCCTGCGGACGGAGACTAATGGGTAGCTCACCGTCCGATCAGGACCAGGCCAGTGCCGGACGGCACGTATGTGTTTCACGCGCGCCTCAAAGAGATGTCAGGATAAAGGAACGGGCCTGTTAGGGCCGAAGCCTGCCGGGGTTGCGGGATTGTCCGAAAGGGTTACCGCTACCCCGGAACATAAAGGGCTAAGGAAGGAACACGGGTGGGTTTTAGTCAGTAAGAGTCTGACACTCCCTTCCACTCCACCCAGAGCGGGAGGGGTCATTTGATGATTTCCCACCCACAAAAAAACCCACTAGACTTAACTGTCTTTAGGTCCAATTCAACTTCACCCAACCCAGCAAGACCACAAGCAAAGCTAAGAATAAACTTACCACTCTGCCGGTTGGTTATAGACGTCGAAGTTGTTAAATTCATCACCGATATCCTCCTGACCGCAGGCTATCTCCAGCCCTTCGCTGGGTAGACGACTCTGGCTACACATACCTGTGTGGGACAATGTGCAACTACTAAGCAAAGTCAAATACATTTGTGCAACAAGATTATGGTCACAAAATGTAGCCATCAAAAAGTGAAAAATAAAAACTTTTTGACGAAAAAAAAACAACCGACTTCCAAAAAGAAAAACACTGCAAAGTGAACAATAACTTTAATTTCGTGTCTTTTTACCCGACTGCGCGACGCAAAGGAGTGGTAATGTGTTTATCAGCCTATGTATGTATGTAAGTATCTATGTATGTATGTTTGTATGTTCCTTTGAAGCACTATACAGGCCAAACGCGTAGGCCGATTTTTATGATTCACACGTCAATCGATTCCTCTTAGTCCGGCGAGTGTCACTAAAGACATGACGTTAGTGAAAATTCAATATGGCGACTACTGGACGCCATAGAGCAATAGCGCACTAGCGGCTAGGCCGCAGCGGCCAGGTCGCGGCGGCCATCGAGATAGATACATTAGTATGAAATCGTCATAGAGCACACGCATCTGGCCGCACGCGGCCAGCGGCCACACCAAGCCGCAGCGGCCAGCGAGATCGAAGCGACGCATTAGCGGCCCATGTTCAGTTGCTGGCCGCTGCGGCCACTGAGATCAATTGCATTGTAGTTAAATCACCAGTGTGCGCGCACTAGCCGCGGCGGCCGCACGTATTGTGGAAATACAGCGTGATTTGTGATCATCGCGATGTCTTTCGACACGGAAAGGTTTATAACAGAGATTGAGACAAGGAGGGCGTTGTGGGACATGTCCTGTGAAGACTACGCCAACCGCGACTTAAAAAATATGTATGAAATAATCCCTTTGTTCGCCTTTCACGTAGCAAGGGATGAACCCAATATTTTTTCCTTTTCTTTTTCCGCTGCTTACAAAGATACAAAAGTACTGCTATTTCCTCAACGTCCATTTTGAAGCGCGCTGTATGTGCAACTGACGATCGTAGCCGCGGTTTTGGCCGCGTCGCAAATCGCAAACCCTGCGGCCGGGCCGCGCGTCGTGGCCGCGCTGCCAGGTCGCTAGTGCGCTATTGCTCTTATTGTGAAAATGAAAAAAATTAAAGTCAACAAACTATATCAAGTGGGATATCGTTGGATAGGTCTTTCAAAAATATTAGTAGTTTGGAAATACCGTTTTTTGATTAAGTGAACCGTTCGTGACTTATCAAGCTTTAAAGTACCAATTTTCGTTAGAATCAAGTTAGATCAGCGTCTCATATCGTATATATAGAGTTATTTGGTATATTTTCATTTCAATAACGTTCACAAGATATAATAAACGTGAGATATACCAACCGTTGATATAATTTCTTTACATATAACATTTATATACTCCAAAACTTACTTCGTATAACGTTACTGGATATAACGTTTATTTAATCGAAAATCATTAGGTCTATCGTTTAAAATATATATTGATACCGTCATTATGGTTAACACCCCGATTCAGAGCAATCCGACTCGGACAGCTTAGGTAAGAAAGCCTTCGTGGCTTCGTGGCTTCCGAATTATTTCCGTTACCGTTACCGCACCCGAACTCAACGAACACAATAGACGACGTAGGATGCAAGAGCGAGCGACGGGCACCCCGAGGTTCGGTTTGGTTAGGTTACTTTAAACCCTTTACACAGAAATAGGGGCCCCGCGAAGCGGGGCTCCGTCGACATAGGATGACATAGGATGACATAGGATGAAAAAAAAAAGTTTTTATCATATTAGACTAAATAGGTTTTATGTCTATTGAGTGGTATATCAAACGATTTTATATTAATTGTCTGTTATTCTTATAGAAATTCGTTACATTAAAATTATAGCAATCGTTTATTATATTAATTGATCATTATACTTATCAAATAAAATTATAGGTTCAGTTGTTATATCTTGTAAATATTAGAGGTTTTGTAATTATATCATATATTACTTACCCCCCCCCCCCCTCTACCAACTAAACGGTTGTAGTTAGAAATTTAAATGTTACGGCAGTAGTACCTATATATTACGAAGTTTAAAGGAAAACTATCACACTTAAGTGGGGTTTACAACTCATAACTAAATAGAATAAAATAAAAAAATTAAATTAAAAAAATCAAAAAACCCGACTGCGGTAAAAAACTTAAGTTAAAAAAAAAAACTGAAAAGCTAAAAACAAGCCCATTTTAAATTAAATAAAAGTTGGAAGCAGGCGGATCCATACCATTTTTATATTTTCAAACTCAAATGGGTCCCGCCTGCTTCCAACTTTTATTTAATTTAAAATTGGCTTGTTTTTAGCTTTTCAGTTTTTTTTTTAACTTAAGTTGTTTACCGCAGTCGGGTTTTTTTGATTTTTTTAATTTAATTTTTCTATGTATTTACGTTTTTTGTCACCGACTTCCGAAATTAAAGTTATTTTTCACTTTGCAGTGTTTTTCTTTTTGGAAGTCGGTTGTTTTTTTTTTGTCAAAAAGTTTTTACTTTTCACTTTTTAGTTGTGGTACCTACCCTACACCAATTCGGTCGCTTAGGTAACTATCTTAATCGAGATATCTTATCACCACCCGTGAAATACTTATTTTATCATTGAAGAGTTGGAGTTCCTGTGGCTATCTGTGGTCTCCTTCATCAGTTCTACTTCACCAAATTATACTTTCTGAATGCAAATGCTTGACTTGTTGATGAAAATACCAAAATTGCTATATGTATGTCTATAATATTTGAGGAGCTTCCTCAATTCCTCATGGATTCCATCATCAGAACTGGATTTTGACAAAAATGGGACCAATCTGGAAGTATATCCATTTAAATAAAAAAAAAAATTCCAAATCGTTTGATTAATGACGGCGTAATGAGGTAACAAACAAAAAAAAAATACAACCGAATTGAGAACCTCCTCCTTTTTTTGGAGTCGGTTAAAAAAATATAACTAAGTAGGTTAGGCTAGGCACTAATCATAATTGTATAAGTAAAGCACATTTCGCAGATGCAAAGACTGCATAGCTAGGTAGCAATCTAATAACACCACGCACTTCAAAATCCGTCAAGCCATTTAGGCTACAGGCGGTCACAAAGGAACAGATTATTGACGTGTAAAAGTGTTTGTACAAACCTACTTACAGAAAATAAATCACATACAAAATAACATCACACCGGCTTTGTCGTTTGGTATTATAAGCTGAAAAATTACACTCACTGTCTCCGTCAGCATGCGACCGTTGCCTTTTGAGTTTTATGTAAGGCTGATGATCCGTGCTTGATTGGCAATGCTAAACAAATAAAACAAAACCGGTAAACATTCTATAAAGCCTGTAAATTCGAGAAAGTAAGTTCTAGCAATCAACAGGTACGTCTGCTACGTAACACATACCCCAGTGCGTTCCTGGCGCGGTTGCTTGAAGCTGTTGCTGTAGCCTCGCACCTGGCCGATCATCCGGTGCTGTTCCACGGTGGCAGGGTCCAGGTAGCCTCGTGTGGGGTTTTGGGGTATCTCCAGCCGACGTAGTCTCGCAGCTTGCTGCGACACCCCTGTATAATCAGCAAGGCTGGCGAATTTTTCTAAGCTAAACGAAGTTATTGAGGGGTCCAAAAGCCAGTAGTTATAAAAAACACAATGACGAACTACCGGGAACTGGTAGTACAACACTAGCAGCGGACGCAGTGCAGGTTTTGCATCTCATTTCCTTTGTAGGCAGTACGAAGCCGCATAATAAAAGCTTCCTAAAACCCCCTAAGGAATAATACCCAATAAGCTAACTAAAATATAAACTTGTATCGTTTTTATAAAACATTAAGGCTGTCTTTCCACCGCACCGGTGCAGTGTGCAAGCATCCTCGCACAATGCTTGATAGCAGAGCTAGGAAGACACAATTAGACTTTTAGCACCAAACCATACATGTATTGGGATGATGTTTTCGGAAGCAGACCTACCTACGGCAAAAAGTGGCCATAGGGATATTCTTCTATCTTCACGACACGAGCAACTAGATACGACAGCATACAACACAGAGGGAAATCCAGCCTACTCAGCAGTACTTACTATTCTTCGGCTGTGTCCGCACAGTTATAAACGGGACGTTTTCTGGTGTCCTAGGCGGGTCTGTGACTCTGGTCATGCTAGGAAAAAACAGTTAATTAACGATCAATCGTTGGAACAGATAACACTGATCTAAATACCTATCGAACCGTATGTGTGAAAAAACATTTCTGAGAGACATCATCATTCTCTTGCTCTTACCCCAATTTATTTGGGGTCGGTGCAACATATGTTTTTCTTCAATTCTACTTCTCTATTAGAAAGAAAAGAAAGAAAGAAAATACGTTTATTTGCGGTGAAAATGACGCAAAAAAGAACATAAACACAAAAAATACAATAAAAATATTAGTCATCTCGATAGTCATCCCTTTCTAGCCATCATCATCATCATCTGCCTAACCTTTTCCCTACTATGTTGGAGTCGGCTTCCAGTCTAACCGGATGCAGCTGAGTACCAGTATTTTACATGAAGTGACTGCCTATCTGACCTCCACAACACAGTTACTGGGTAATACGAAACCCCTTGGTAAGACTGGTTGTCAGACTTTCGGGATTCTGACGACCCGTAACGACTGTCAAAGGTCACGATTGACAGTCGGGACCAACGGCTTAACGTGCTTTCCGAGGCACGGGGGGGTCTTGGTATGTAAAGATGGTCATCCACCCACGGACCAACCGCGGCAAGCGTGGCTTAACCTGATCTATCGACCCGTGTGACTGTTATTAGGTACTTAACCACAAGCCCCTCTCCCATCCCTTTCTAGCCATATCACCGTTTACACAGTCCATCCATCGTTTCTTTGGTCTTCCCCTACTCTTGTAGCTTTCTCAGTTCCCACATAGGTACGGTTCGACATAATATTAGTTAACAACCGTCTTATAACATGGTACCTCCGTTTTTTTAGTTTCTTTTTCCTTTTTAATGTTTTGATTAGATCGATTTTCTCCTGGAGGTTGTTGCATCGCACTTCAGCTATGGAAAACTGGCCATCTAACTCCGGTATGGAAGCTATTAAAAAAAATGTATTTTAACATTTACGTTGCAGCAGGTTAAAAAGGCGTGTATAAGTTTGACTTTCGACACACATCTGTGCGAGGAAGCGGTGGATGAGTGACAATAAAATTGCTTCGTATTCAAGCCCACCACGAGTTATTATTTTTCACTTGGAAATGGAGCATTCTACCGTGATTTTTCAGTCAGTTCGACCACATCCGACACCACGTCACCGTTCGGCACCCACCTATCGTCGGAGTGACTAGCTAGGCGAACGCGACGCGTCCTCACGATCATGCCACATGCTCAACTAATTTTAACAACTAAAACTCATTTGTCCCAATCTATACTAATATTATAAAGAGGTAAAATTTGTTTGTAAGTTTGTATGTAGGGGGTAATATCTGGAATTGCATTTAATAGCCCAATTCATAAGGAAGGCTATAGGCTATTTAACATCACGCTATGACCCTTAGGAGCCGAGCAAATAGAAAAAAGTCAGAAAGAACGCTAAGTGATAGCGCGGGCAGGTGATGCGTTGCGGCGGGGTGGGTCGGGGGAACAAGAAGTTTCACGCGAACGAAGTCGCGGGCTGAAGCTAATAAGGGATAAAGCTAACTGTACAAAAAAAAATTCCATGCCGTTTTGTTAGTTGATTACAGAAACCATAGAAATCGAAAGTTTTGTCCCTGAGGAACTACCCACTTACCTATGTATAGAACTACTCATGTTTCATAAAGGCTAAGTTTAATAAAATTGTACGAGATGTGCCTCCAGTAGGTAATGTTATGAAATATAAACGAACCATTCTTATCCGCCAGTTTCCGTTCGGAACGTGTTCGCTCTAAGGCGGCTCCAGTTAGACTGCTGGAGCTCCTATGACGCTTATCTGTAATAATTGTGATTATGTATGTATAAGTATATGTATTTAAGTACCTATTCTTATATCTTAGTTATAAATATATTTTTTTCTGTTATTGCACCTACTGTGTAGTGTCCCTGCATCACCCTAAGGTAGACTGGTAGAAAATGCCCAAGGCAGTAAGTCCGCCTTTGTACAGTTTTTATTTGTGCATAAAGTTTTAATAAATAAATAAATACGTGAAATGCCAATGGGACCGGGCAACGGCCAAAAATTGTCAGTACCTACCTAATTAAAGCATTTTTTAAAATCCATTATCAATTAATTACCTACTCCAGTTTTCTACACCTTGACTCTTGAACTAAGCATACGAACGATCAGGAAAAAAAAGTCAGTTTGTTTCGAAAATGAAACTTTTCTTCCCGATGGTCAACAGTGTGGACGACAACGTGTTACTGATCGGGAATATTCAGCGATCTCGCACAACACAGGTAGTATCTACCTACGTAACCTACCTATTGACACTTTCCACGCTATGTTAATAGATAGGTACCGTGAAGGCAAATCTGATGATTTATGTCGCTGGGAAAACAGTTATCGCACCGCTCCGGGGCCACAGAATAGATAATCCGGAGCGCTTTGTCACCATCATCGCATCGGCATCATCCACGAATATCGGACTATTCAACACTAATGTAGAGATAAGTAGGTATCTACTACTTCGCCATTTTAGCATAAGTTCACATCAGAGTAGGTATTACCTATACTTTGATTATATAATCAAAGGTATTATAGAAGTTAAAAGGTCATTGGTTGCTTGAGGTGTTTGCTGAATCGTAAATAAATTCAAATTCTTGTCACAGCATCTGTCACAACTTACAACTAAAACAATTAAGACCAACCTTTAGATAACTTTAAACCGTCGCCCATATTAACTTGAAATTTTCATAGCACAGTACTTGATGCTTTGCGCTAAGTTTAAAATAAACGGAACGACTGATTAATAAATATAAAAAGGATGATATAACAGTAAAAGCACTAAAAAATCATTACGTCAAAGATGTCATTAAAATCCTAGAACAATGAAACATCAGCTTTTACTTCAAAATCTATGTGCATATGTCGAGTAGGTACCTACATGACAATTAAAATACTGGCAGGTAAAAGGTACCGTTGGCCAATAAGTACTTACTAATTCCATTCCGTTGGCTGATGAGCATAAAAGTACGCTGGACTCACTGACCTGCTGTATTATACAAGTACGCTGGACTCACTGACCTGCTGTATTATATACAAGTACGCTTGCATACTATCGATGACAAAATGAAGACATGATTTTCGCCATTTTGGCGCTGATAGCAAAGTGAGGTTCCGTGGAACTAATATTAGAGATGTGGTATATCCTTCGATAAAAAAATACTTTTATTAACTTTATCGATCGTTATAACCACTGAGAGTAATTATTTATTACATAAGAAAAAAATATCGAATCACTCCCAGTTATTTTTATGCTTCATTTTTAAGTAATAGAATAATTGCTCTGCAAAGGTTAACTGAAAATTCCACAGACGTAATTTACGTCTGTGGAAAATTCATTAGGGCGCGGTCAGATCGCAAGCTATTTAAAACTAGTGGATAGTGTCCTAGTAAAGTTATAGCGCATGACGGTCAGATCAGTGAGTTTTAAATATGAAGATAGGCATAAAACTTAGCCTAAAAACTACTATGGTGGAGCTAATATCTCCTGGTTCAACTACACTAGTTTTACAAGCTGAACTGGGGTCACATTCAGTAGCGGCCCTAGGGCAGTGTGAGCGGTGCGACGGCACCGGGCGCCGTCATGCGCTGAGGCGACCACCGGGCACCAGTCAGATGATAGTAGAGATAAACCATTATAAAACTGCACGCCCCTCCATTAAAATTTCTATACAAACATTTGAAATGTCTGTATGCAACAAGCGGTGGAGAGGCGTTTATTTTTAAAATGGTTTATCTCTAACTTACTATAAAGTACGGACGCGGAGTATCGACCGAGACTCCAGTCCGAACACTATGTATGGCAAGCCAATTCCTTGGGGAAAGCAAGCTAAATACTTAGGTGTTATCCTAGACCACCATCTCACTTTCAGTGAGCACATAAAGATGGCTCGTTTGCGCGCCTCTTTCGCTCTCCACTTGATACTGACCGCCCGCAGCAAATTGTCACTCAAGAGCAAATTGCGCCTCTACACCGCGGTCATAAGCCCCTTCATGACATACGTCATGAAGCGAAGACGACGCAAGCATAGGTTTTTTTTTTGTGGATAGGAAATCATCAAATGACCCCTCTGGGTGGAGCGGAAGGGAGTGTCAGACTCTTACTGACTAAAACCCTCCTGTGTTCCTTCCTAAGCTCTTTATGTTTCGGGGTAGCGGTAACCCTTTCGGATAATCCCGCTACCCCGGCAGGCTTCGGCCATAACGGGCCCCATCCTTTATGCTGACATCTCTTTGAGGCGCGCGTGAAACACATACACGCCGTCCGGCACGGGCCTGGTCCTGATCGGACGGTGAGCTAACCCATTACTCTCCGTCCGCAGGCCCGCGCCAGGACGCCCGGAGTGTCTCTCGCGGCGGCTGGGACGTGAGGCTTTCTCCCTCAGCCATCCCGCCACCTCCTTCGCTAGCATGACTGCTTCGCAGAAGGAGGTGACTGCCTCCCACTCCCTCTCGCTCCGGACCATCGCCCTATATGGTGCCCCGGTGTGGGCGCGTTCACTGCGGCGGCGAGCCGCCCACTATCTGATCGCGCCCCAAAAGGTGGTAGCCGTAAGGCTGAGCCAGGGGTACCGCACGATCTCGGGCGAGGCGGCAAGCCTCCTTGCCGGACTGCCGCCATGGGATCTGGAGGCGATAGTCCTCGCGCGCCTGTATGAGTGACGCGCGGAGGCACTACACCGGGGGGAAACGCCACTTCCGTGGCAAATCGCGGCGAAGCGGACGGACCTCCGGCGCGATCTCATGGTGGCATGGAAAGAGCGACTTTCGCAACCCAGCGCAAGGCACGCCACGATAGTGGCGATAAGACCCCTCTTTGAGGAGTGGTTAGAGAGGCGTCACGGCGTTCTCACCTGACGCAGGTCCTGACCAGACACGAATGTTTCGGGAGGTTCCTGCGCATCATCAGGCGGGAGGAGACGCCCGGGTGTCACCATTGCGAGGGTCACCCAGAGGACACGGTGGAGCATACGGTGGAAGTCAGGTACCCCGCTTGGGCGGAGCATCGCCGTGTCAGTTGTAGAGGCGATTGGCAGCGGCGGTGACCTCTCGCGTCCGACCCTGGTTCAAGCAAGCATAGGCCTGTCCAGCGCATTATATTTAGTCCTTGTCATGGACTTATAATAGTCCTTGTTTAATAGAGGTCAGTGGGTCAGTGTGATGAGGCGATAGAACAGATTAAGTAAGTACCTATAAGGGTATAAGTACACTATAGACGCAGGTGTTCCGTATTTTTTCATATTTTTATTAAGCTTTTAAACGCTTGGCTAAATATCAATTGCCGCGCGCCCGGCGCGCGGCTATAAATCTATAAAATCAAGATAAAATAATACCTACAATAAATAAGGAGAAATCGTTGTATCGATTAAAAAATAGTCAAAAAGTTTTTTTCTCTATTTAATAATGGTTTTAGTTGTACCACGCAGTTAATAGGACGAAAATAGAACGAAAAAATTATGCATGTTCTCTTTCGCAGAAATACGACACGAGCGGTAGGGGCACGGAAATATGTGTCGCATAAATGCGACACAAGCGGTCAAAAGGTCAAATAAAGCCCCCAGACCTTACTTAAAAACGTCGGGTTAGTTAATCCACAATAGTTAACAATACAGCTTAGTATTTCGTGGTAGAAACCGAAGTTTTGAAAAGCTTTGTGATTTGAGTTGATAATATAATAAAAATCCTGCTTTTGAGGTAACGAAGAGCCGATTTGGATAACGCCATGTCAATAAAAATAGTCACCTCGGTAGTGAAAAATAATTAATTTGTTTGGGATACTACAGTAGTGTAATCAAAGATCTTTGGCCAAGCGCCTTGTCCTTATTTAGCCGGTGGTCATTCGTAATATTTGGCAGTCACTAGGAGTGCTACACACTTACTCGGGTCGGCCACAGCTGGACGGCAAAATATATATCATGTCGACGTGTAGAACGCCTTACCGTATATGTATAGCCTCCACAAAGCCTCTCAGAAATAAAAAACTTTCGCAAACAGCTCCACAGATTATAATAATATATTGAAGTGAAGGCCGCAGGAAACCGCTGGATGCGAGAGCGAGACGCACAGAACCGGTCGAAGTGGCGGTGCTTGGGCGGGCAAGCACCTATGCCTATGTCCAGCAGTGGAAGTCTTTCAGCTGAAATCATGATGATGATGATATAAATTGCATATGTACACGGCGTTTTTTATACCCTCGTCGTCTGCGTGCTGCTTGCGCGCTTTATAATTTACTTCCAGTCTTCGTTTAGACGGAAAGTTGAAAAAGCGCGTCGACGGAGCGTACAGATAAAACGAAGTGTGATTAGACCCTAAAGTAGGCACACAAAAGAGAATACCAATATGTAAATTTTTGTTTTATGTACTTACTGCAAGAGAAATTCCAACTTTTCGACCCGATCAAGGGTAGGCAAATAAAAACAGCACGAAATCTTTAAAATCTCAATATTCAGGTAATGTCGAATTAAGGTTAATGTATATTCAGGCGGGCCGCACCGATTTTATATTAAAATGCGATGCAATGCGGCCCGATGGAACTATAATGACACCACCACCACCACCCACCACCTTCACTTTTGAAGTGAATAAAATAAAACGTTATAATTTAATCTCATTATATATTTATTTCATATACACCTATAACTACTTCTTGACACAAAGAACATATAACTGCACTGATAATGCATAAACATACAAAATAATCATCGCTCTTGTAAATTACAAAGAACGCTAAATAAATATTATTTCAGAAAACTTATTACCACCTTTCCATGCGTAAAAAAGTATACAGTAGCTTATACACTCCCGGACTTCTAAATCGAGTCACCGTGCATTTTTATGTTTAAAGGCCTAAAACAGTCAGAAAAAACTTTTTATGCAGTTTTGAAACTGAGTTACTGACCATAATTTTGGTGATAATGCAAGGGCGCTCACTGCAAGAATTGTTCGATAATACCTGCATGACGTTAGTATCGCAGTAATAGAATGGCCAGCAAGAAGCCCTGGTATGAATCCAATAGAGCATTTATGGGATGAGCTGAAGAGGCGTGTTCGAACTAACAAAGAAGCTCCAGAAACTTTGCAGGAGTAACTGTCATCTTGGTAGCATGGGAGAACATTCCAAAACAGGTCATAGTGGCATTAATTAATTCCATGCCGAACCGCATGACGGGCGTCGTAAATGCTCTTGGAGGTAACACAAGTTATTTTGTATTCTTCAAAAATTCCACGCTAATTTTGCCCATGAGAAAAGCGAAGATGACTTATTGCAATTAAACTGTTTTTTTTTAAATTCCGATTTCAAATTTGGAACAATGACAAACGAAAATGATAGTGAGTGACTGGCTTCCAAACCACGTACTATTTTTTTTTCTCTTTGTACTATCATTATTAAAAGAGATAAGAGACCTTTAAACGAAAATATGCAGGTTGGTTCGATTCAGGTGTCCGGGAGTGTATGTACATAAAAATGTAGTTATAATTTTGAGTACATGCATATTTGCTATAGTTGATAATAATATTTAGCCCCTAAAGTCAGTAATGATGTTTTATAATTATTTTACTTTATTATATTCATTAATTGCACCCATTATATAATTTAATGAATCATTATAAATCAATAGTATTCAGAGTAATAATAATTAGTTTGTTTTAACATGTCTTGTTACGATAATTGAAGTGCGTTCGCGCAGCACAGCAGTTGCAGTTGGTTGCTTACGCACTTATGATGAAATGAAGCTTCATAATACAGAATACGCACCGTCTTTAAATCGCGAGATAATTTGTCACTAAGGGCCGGTTGTTTCAACGGTTGGTTAACACAACAAACGTTATTTGACGTACGTCAAGGCCATAATTTTGTGAAACTACGTATTTTTTGGTTTGACGATGGTTAGCGCCATTTTTGACGTATACGCGGGCGTCAAGTGGACGTGGAACAACCCTACCTTAGTATTTCGTATTCAGTGTGGGTTTTAACTACGGTATAGTCCACCGCGTAATTGCTTTACCACCTTTTTGTTAACAATTTCCGGTAAATTGAAACTTCATTAAGGTTGAAGATAAGGTAATCATTTATTCTCTCAAACCTATAAAATACGTAGGCACAACACAAACTGTCAGCAAGCTAGAGATGTTGAAAGTAAAAATAAAAACAGATCATCACGTTTATCTTAAACAATGACATGCGAATATTAATAAAATAATGTATAATGTCACTCTGAGTCAAATTATTAAAAATGTCATAATAATATAGATCATTAAAATAATAAATAAGTACAAAAAAATATTAAAACCTTTCATCTAAAAACTCATTCAAAAGTTTTATTTGCTAAGAAATTAATAACTCTTAAATTGCGAGGAATTCGATCTGCCATGCGATAAAAGAGAAGAGGGTCGGATCTTAAGAACATTCCATTTTCTAATATATAAAGTGAAGTTAGTGTCAAGATTTTTTTAAATAAGGCTTGCAACTCGTGAGTGGTTTAGAGTTTAAACGTCGATCTGCAGCTTCTCTTTTGAGTTGTGAATATAAGTAGGGAAGTTACATATTATATATAAAACTCAAAAGTCGGAAGATTTACCCCACGAATTAACGTCTTGTCTTAAAATGGACTCCAAATCTTGAAACTAACTGTCACAAAGACAAGTAGACCTTGTCGTTTTATGACGTGCAAGTGACATTCAACCTTAGGGTGGTAAAGCAATTACGAGGTTGACTATACTGTTTACTCCAAAGAATTTTATGTTCAATAAATGCAAAAATATTTCATGGAATGATGAATTTATGTAATTATCAGTCCAAACTCATTGCATGATTCGTTATTATTGTATAATAATAATATTTATACTCTGTATAGCATCACAAAATCTACTATTTATTTTATCGTTTGAAATAACGAGTTTCTAGCGATATTTTTTTTCTGTTTTTTTTTAGAATATTATGCTAAATATAGTAGTTTGGTGCTAAATAAATCTTTAGTGTTTTGTATCAAAATTATTTGTAAAACTATTTAGAACACATCGAAATAATATAAAACACAAAAGTGGAAGTTCGTCCCTTGAGACAGGCGTTGTATTAATTAAAATATAATGATTTTAATAAAAGTTAGTATGTTACCAAGTAATACTTATAAAAATACATAGACGCACTGTGCTTAGCAAATATTGTGCATGAAGTTGCTTCATTGATTCCAGCTTACACAGTCAGCATAGACAATTTCGTTACCCGATCAATACCATTATGTTTATGCTATAAATACAAAGTTATTGTTAGTGTACAATTTCTTTATATCAGTCAAACTACAGAAAGGAAACTGTTTATTTAAAAAAAAAAATATATTTTCTAGTCTGCAAAGTCGGACGATTGAACGTTTTTAAATTATTACCCTACTTTATTAGCGACGGTTGAAATCATTCCCATCATAACTAGGGAAAGAAAATTATCTAAAGAGCCTTAACTGTTAGCCTTAATTGGTTCCACATGAACCGTAAATATGTAACAAAATAAAACATGATATCAACCCTGCATTCCCTGAAGGAAAGTGGTTATGTTCCATGTTATAGGGGGCGAGCCTATAGAAATTCAAATTAAATACTTACGGTTCAAATATATTGTGTGGTGTTATTATTAAGTTTATGGATAAAAAGCATTAATAACAGTTTGCTTTAGCTTAATCCAAACAAGCTCCGAATCCCTTTCATTGTACAATGTACGGCAGACGTACGATCGAACTCAGCGGTGACGCGTATCATAGGTACACGTCTCGCAGTAATGACTGTGTTCTTAATTTTTACTAAAGATTAACTATACTAGAGCGTGAAGAATTCAGTCCTTCTATAATGGATTGGAGATAATTTGGATCCATTTTGGAAGAATTTTGCCTGGTTGTTAAAAGATATAATATTTTGAAGAGTTTTCAATACAAATTTATTTAGTATTTAACCACATTTATTGTGATAACTTTAAAAGTTACTGTTGGAGCTGTTGGCAACACACATTCAGTAACTTTACAATAGCGATAGAGTTGCGTTTCGACATAAGCTAAGTTTATATTTGATTATACAAATATTAGAAACGGTTTATGGGTGACCATCGAGCGGCGATATGAATCTAAACGTTACCTATTGAAAAGGAATAGAACGACTAACGTTACGAAATAGTAAATATGCCCCCAGTTAAAGTTTATTCATTGCAGAGGCTACTGTAATTTCCTCTAGTCTAGTCTAAACTAGAACAGCTCCTTCAGTGTTTGAGCTACAGTAATTATTATAAAAGTATTCGTTTGCTTTATTAAATCACGATAGCTATTCGTTCTATAAAAAATCCAGAACACCACTCGCTTAAACAGAGTACAATCACTTTTTTTTAATACATTTTCCCTTTTTTATTTTGTTAAACGATATTAAAAGTAGTAGCGACGCATATATTTCCGACTAAAATATCTGAATATATCCCGGAAAGACTTAATAATCATTATAACATCATAAATAAAAGTTAATTAATTACTTGTTCAAAAACCATTTCGTTATGAATAATATTATATGGTAAAATACTAAAATGTACGCGTGAGGAGGGCCGGGTGGCGCGGCGTCACGCGGCACTCACGGGCACACTCGCGTCGTGGTGGGGCGGCTCGTACGGGGCCCGGGTGACTTTACAACAATACACATTTCTTTTTCCTGGCGGGTTCTGGGGGCTCCAACGCTGCTAGTATGGCCTCATCGAACACGTTCTTCAATCCTTTCTGGAAAACGAAGGAACAATATGTAAGAAAGTTTACTTTTACCTTCCAAGACGAAATGACCGCACCCATGACATTATACGGCGTAAAAAAAAGAGTAAACTCACGTCAAAGGGGAGTTTGTTAAGCGCTAAAATTAAAAAGATATGGACTCTTGTAAATAATCAGGCAGGCCTTAACGTGCCTAATAATTGATACAAGAACAAGAAATATCTTACACGACATATCTTCACAGTCTATCATACTGCTACTTGATATTTGCTATTCAATCAGACTAATATTACAAAGGCGAATGTTTGTGTGTGTGTGTTTATTTGTATGTTACTTCTTCATGCTCAAACGGCTGGACCAATTTTGATAAAATTTTGTATGGAGGTAGCTGACACCCTGGATATAGGCTACTTTTTATCACGATATTTCCACGGGATCGACATTTACGCGGGTGCAACCGCGGGGCGCAGCTAGTACAATATTATTAATTACTCGGAGTGGCTTATACACGCCTATGCAATGTATTAATTAAAAATATAGAAAACTTGGATTGATTCATTTTTATTTCTGTATGATTTACGAAATGATGAGTGATTAGTTTAGTATTGGGTGGTAAACATTATATTGCGCAAAAGTAGACACAAATTTCAAACCTGCGCTGAAATAACATTAAAATTTCGTTTTCGCGGAATGCAGTATTCTTCGGTTCAAGATTATAAGTGCAGTTATCCAAACTACATGGAGTTGGATTTAGTAAAACAGTACCTTACTTTCTGTAGATGTTTGAAACTTGTGGAATACGGTCTCTATTTTAATTTGTTCCCACAGAAAGGTAGCGATATAAACAACGTGCCAAAGACAGTTGCCATCACTTGCCAACAGTTTTATTTTACGTTATTATGACAACAATCACACTTTCCTTATAAACATAAGAGACATGTTTTAAGTAAATATTCATAAAATATTTTAATTTGTTCCCACAGAAAGGTAGCAATATAAACAACGAGCCAAAGACAGTTGCCATCACTTGCCAACAGTTTTATTTTACGTTATTATGACAACAATCACACTTTCCTTATAAATATAAGAGACATGTTTTAAGTAAATATTCATAAAATATTTTGCCTACCAAAGACTGGTCAGTGTAATGGAAAACAAAACATGTCATCTTTCAGTGTTCATGTGTGAATGTCTAATAAAAGGCGTGATATTTAAATCACGCTTTTAAAATAATACGATAAAGGGTTAGATCAATTAGAACAATGTTGTACAGAGCAGTGTGAGTAGTTATTGAAATCATTTAACAAGGTTCAGTAACGGGGCCATAGTACCTGTGTGAGCGCTGAGCACTCAACGTATTTGACAGCCTTGAGTTCCTTTGCTAGTTTCTCGCCCTGCTCCAGAGACACGGGCTTCTGTTTGATCTTAGCCAGTTTCTCCATTGTGGCCGGGTCGTCCCTCAAGTCTATCTGAGTGCCCACCAGGAGGAAAGGCGTCTTTTGTTGATGATGAGTAATTTCTGGCACCCACTGGAAATTACATGAATGAATTAGATTTATCAGTGATAGCTGTCTGACAACCAGTCTTACCAAGGGGTATTGTGCTACCCAGTAACTGGGTTGTGGAGGTCAGATAGGCAGTCACTCCATGTAAGACAGATGTATGTGACATAAATATTGTTATTCAGCTGCATCAGACTGGAAGCCAAACCCAACATAGTTGGGAAAAGGCTAGGCTGTATATTTAAAAATATACAGCTCCATCAATCAGCCTTTAGGTTTTTCTAGGTAGTATTCAATTATGTTTACTGTTCATGTTACTTTTAACAGCTGTTAACAATTATTATGGTTTCAATAAAATTCTGAAACAGTACTGAATGGTGTTACTTAATGAGTATATTAGACAGTATTTATAATTAAAAAAAGAGTCTGCAAACTACTGCTACTGATTGAAGGTATTCTGAAACATTTTATTAGCATAATAAATTGTGCTTAATATTGTTTCATAATGTTAATTGACATTTAAATATTTAAACGTAATATTAGAATCGGCGATGTGTTGAGCAATGCATACCATTAATAATATCCACTTACTTTTTCCTTGACATTTTCAAATGAACTGGGGCTTACTACACTGAAGCAAACAAGGAAAACATCCGTCTGTGGATAACTTAGCGGTCGCAACCTGTCGTAGTCCTCCTGACCTGTAGCCAACATACAAAGTAAAAAGTTATCAGCAAATCAAAAAGTTATTTAATTTTTGCAGAGAAAATCTTGATTTCTATTTACAATTAAAATATATCATTGGCTGCCTTGACACAAACTGAAACTTTAAAGTCACTTTCACTCTTGCCCACATGAGCAAACTGTTGCTATCAATATGTTCTGTATGTAACTAAACATATCAGAGGGTCAATTCTCATAATTTTAAGAAACGTTGAGTCTGATCTCAGTTACAATCTGTCAAAAATACCTCTAATTTCGCTACATCTTTGACAAGTTTTTGACATTTGTTTGTCGCCGAGATGAGACTGCCAACTAGATTTTGAACGTTTTAAATTACGAGAATTGGCCTAATGATCATCTGTTCATAAGCATTGTAGCAGTATTGTTATCTGTTTTTGATCATATTTCCTAATGGACAAAAAGATTTCTTTTCTTGACTTTTTATAACATTAGATAACACAATAAAACAAAAAAAATATATATATTTACCTGCAGTATCAAAGAGACCCAGTGTATAAGGTTCTCCTCCTATCATGACAGTGACAGCATAGTTGTCAAACACAGTGGGCACATACTCAGATGGGAACTTGTTGGTTGTGTAACTTATGAGTAGGCACGTTTTACCGACTGCACCGTCGCCTACCACCACACACTTGATCGTCTGCATGTTCACGAATGATTGGTAACTTCTCAACAGATATCTTTGATGAAAACTTTTACTCGCTCTATCTAACACACCGCAGCGATTCTCTGACCATAGCAACCCTCAAGAAGTAGTCTGGAACAAAACAAATACTGTGTTAAGCCAGGTTGCTTGCAAAATTTGATGCCTGTAAGAATATCAGAAGGTTTTGAATAAATCTATAGTGCAAAGCAATATAACGCAAGCTTTTTTTAACAACAAAGAACAGCTCTAGTATTTTATTCACTATATCTATGTCACAACTTGATATTTTATTTTAAATATAGCGTTAGTGACAACACAATCCCTATTTAAGAATAATGACACAATGATTCATAACATAAAAATTAAAAAATTAAGAATGCCTATAATTTTTATACATTCAATTCAACTTAAACTCAACTGTTCATTAATGTTTTTATAGAAGAGACACAATAAGTATTTATGTGCCTAAACATAAAATAAATATGCATGAGAAGCACACACAAGATTTCAATATCAATGTTCATGACTTCATGAGAAGAAACTGAATGGACTAGCCAGCCACAAGGAGAAACATTTGCAGTAACAATAAATCATTTATTTTATGGTGATTACTCATGAGAAAAAGATGTGAGTTATGTATCTATGTAGATAAAAGAAAAAAAAGATGTGAGTTATGTATGTACATAACTCACATCTTTAATAAAAAAAAATCGCGCAAAGAAGTCATAACAAGTGAGGCATATTTTATACACTGGACAGCAGTGAATCTGTCAATCGACTTAAATGTTAATTGGCCTAATAAGTATAATTGCTTGTTAGTAATATTATGAGGTGTAAATATCCAGAGATAAACATGATGTTATAAACTGATCATCTTATAAGAGGCACAGGAAAAAACCATACATGACTTATTTTATTTATATTAGTTTTAAAATTATAAATAAAATAATAATGTAAAATAAAACTTAGGTTTTTGATTTTTAAAAGGTGACTGTGTGCAACAGAGACTGGAGTATGGGCAACAGCATTACAAAATAAACATCATCACCTTTCACTTGAGTAGCTTATGTTGACATTTGGTAAATCAATTAAAATAAATATTTCAAAAGGCAGAAACGAAATGTCAATTATTATAATATCCACACTTAATAGATATCTCTGAAAATACTGATAAACACTTAGCGGGACATTAACACCCCGTAATTACAATAAACCATAATAACAATAAAACTTCTATTGTGTTCAGTGTCCTTCTATCAAAGAACCTATTTGTTAATACAATTTACTTACTGCTCAATAAGTACAGCAGGAAAAATTGAGGAAGTCAGTAAAAGAACCACAGTTGTTGACAACATCATCACCATTTCAGCCAAAAGACATAAGTCTAAGAAGCAAGTTGAATTTGCAATGATTAGGCCAACAAGCATTCAGGGCTAATAATCTTTGGAGCAGAAGAGTTTTAGAATAGAAACGGTTAACAGGAATCAACCTAGTCAAAGTAAGATAAGCATTTTGGATGAGATCAGCTCAGAACAGAGCAGAAAATCAATAGAGCTGATTTGATGATGGTTACCTCATCCTATTATAATGAATGTGAATGTCGACTGTAGGCCATTCACAAAGGATGTTGTGAATGATGATGTAAAGGATGATGTGACGACACCGCGGGCGGATGCAACATGCAACATGTCACATGCAAATCAATGCTTTAGTATTCAAGATGTCAATTTCCATATGAAGCATAAATCAATTTGGAACATCTATCACTGAACGTAAACTTGATTTTCATGAAAAAATAACTTATTGATAAGACAAGCACAGCTGTATAATACACAATAATCAATGTACACAATAATCATAAATAATAAACAATTTAAACTTTTTGTAAAACTGTATTTTTCCCATATTTAATTAATGAAAATCTACAAAATAGAAATATCTATCACTATATTATATATTTACTTAGGATAAGGGGAGAGCATAAAATTTTCAGTAATACAAACTATGTCCTACAGCTCAACTGCTCAACTAGTTGAGCAATCTAGTTGAGCAGTGGGGAAGAAGTGATATTTACTTAGGACAAGGTCAAGAGAATGATGATGTTACAATCAAAAATAGATGATAGTTTATTAATAGCTTGCGGTTCATTTCACATTGTTGCACAGATATTCTAAATCCATTGTGTCTATAGTATAATATATATCAATAACGATTTGCTTATCTACAATCCCTTTTTATAACTTTGAAGATGTTATACCTAGATGTTTTCAGAAATGAATGGTTTGTTTTTTTTATTTTGATTGTTATAATTCTGATAGTCACATAATTTTACACAATTACACTTAGCAGACATAATGGCTGTATGCAAAACAATGCACATTCGCTGAAGCAGCTAGCTGCTTATGGTATCACAAGTATGATTTCACTGCATATTAAATATGTAATAATTGTTGATGTCACAAATAGTTATTGTTTGATTGATGACAACATTCATTGTTAATTAGATTGAATGTATTCATTACATATTTCCTAAGTATTACTCCAAACTTGATGGTTAATGATGGAAAGGGTACTACTGCCTAGCACTACGTTTATGTTAAAAATATATCATCTTCTGAATACCATAATATAAACAACAATAGTCACAGTCAAAATGTAAATACAATCTGAGACACATATAAGTAGGCACTTGACAATTTAGCATCTGACTAATCAGTGTAGGCGGCTACAATGTAGGTGAATAACTCGCACAGCAAATAAAATACAAGCATTATAAAACAATAAATAGAACTACATTCCATAAGCACGATATAGGGCAATGACCCCGAAAGGGGTCATGTAAATAAAAGCGTGTGGTGATTTTCAGGATGCTAAAAAACAAAGACTCTAGATGCACCGATAGCGCGATACGCGGTTGCCTGTGCGCCGCCACTCATTAACATGCCTTCCTGTTCGTTTCCGTCGTGACTGTTGTTCTATTTAAATGTACACATACAGGAACATACGAGGGTGTCTGATGCACCAGAATGGATCACACTGAATATAACATTAATTAATCTACATACCGGTGCAGTTATATCCAATATTGATAAGTATTTTTACATAATCACGTCACAATACCTTTGACGTCCATTTTGTGTAGAGTTCGATCACAAGTAGCTCGCTATCAGAATAATATAGATATATAAATGCTTTTTGTAAGATATTTTACTTACCGTATGAAGATGTTACACTTTCAAATCAAAAAATTCAATTGTAACTCGGTATAAATAAGTTGAAAACTACAAAACTGTACGTTGCGGGTTGGGTCATTGACGGTGACGCCATTGATTGGATGAATAGTGATGTACCTCTAATTTCATTCGATTTAATACCATAAATAAACGTACTAATGCGTATAATCTATAGTCAACTCTCCATTTGTGACTGCAGCGAGATATTATGCTAGAAAGATACACACGCAGCGACTTTAGTCGCCAGCGATTTGTTGAAACAAATTTTTTTGCAGCTTTGTCGCTATCTATGTCAAAATCGGTGTGTGCATGAAACTTAGAGAATATTATAAAACTTGAAAGCAGGGACTTGAAACGTTACTCAAAATAACTTTACCAGAGCCCTGATTCACAACCATACGACAGGCTATCGTATCGAAAACCTGACATTTCGATAACCTGATTTGACTTCCCCCTCAACAACTAATAGCTGTTGGAAGAATAGCGTGCGTCTATTTGATTTTAAACTGACAAAATTTTCGGGTTTTGGACTAGTGAACAGCATTGAGAAGACTCCTACGATAACAATGATTAATGTTCGATACGATACGGAAGCATATCGAGTGTTTGTGAATAAGGGGGCCGTAGTTCCGACACCGATAATTTGTACCGTTCCACCAGGATCGTATCAAAATTAATTCCTTGGCTATAACGATACTGACAAACGGAACGAAATCTTAAACTGTTCATTAACAATATTATTATTAATATATCGTTATTAGTATAACGATATAATAACGTTATTCATTTCCATACTCAACGTTGCCAGCTTCATGACCTTGGGCTAGGTGCGGTGCGGCTACGCAAACGCAACGTGTCCTTACTAGTAGTAAGAATAACTTTAAAAATGCGTAACGTTTCACCTGTATCGTTATTACAAGCCGATAAGCTTAAATGTTACTGATACCTATAACTTAACCTAGAATATAGTTCTATGAAAATATATTTTATAACGTTTTTTTTTTTAACATTATTAGGTTTTAGTATCGTTACAAATTTTGGAGCGTTATAGGATAACATTAGTGTTAACGGAACAAAATTCATTTCGTTTTCAAGTCCCTGCTGGAAAGGCATTATGAACACTTCCCCCTCAGTAAAAGGAAAACAAAATTTATGGTCTAGTACGTTCATAAAAATACTGGTCAGTGGGTCGTCGCGCGTCGAAGCGGATTTCTTTCAAGTTGAATTTAAAGCACATTATAAATCGTTTTACGTTCTTCGTAAAAATACCTAGCTATGCGTTCAATCCTGTAAAAAACGTTCAAATGCGTCAAATTCATATATAGATGGAATAACCTTCCATAATTAGGATATTTTTTGTTTCGAGTTTTACCTCACATTGGGTTCGTGATGTGATCTAGTCTCGCTTCTAGTCGCTACAGCTTGTTTTTATGTTTAAACATGCAGTGGATGCCTGAAGACGGGTGTCGTCACCGATGCAGGCCTAAAAAACGCTGTTTCAATGACCGAGTCTCGTTCTTGACTGACTAGCCGGAAAAGTCAGCAGACAAAGACGAATGGAAAAGTATGGGGGAGACCTTTGCCCAGTCGTGGGATATTAAAGCTTATAAAAACCAACATAAAAATTCAAAATTATGTTCTTTTGCATTACGAAAAAACTAACGACCGAAACGAATAAACATCAAATCAGCAGAATTGAGTTCTTTAATTATAAAATGCTCAACGAGACTTCTGTAGTGTCGGGATCATGTTTGAATCCAAAACTGATATGTCAATCCACACAATTTTATAAATGCAAAAGTGTGTCTGTCTGTTACCTCTTCACGCTTTTAATAAGATAGTTTGAGTCCCGAGAAAGGACATAGGATAGTTTTTATTCCGATATTCCCATAGAATCGACACTTATGCGGGTGAAACCGCGGGGCACTGCTAGTAATTCCATAATATGAATTAATAATGTATTGTTTTGAAAAATGTTTTTTTTTTATGTTCATCGTTTTCTATTTCTATTTTAGTGGTCATATAATTTGAAAATCACTTAAAATGGTAACTAACTGATATTTATCAAAATGATATTAAAACAATCAAATTGATTAAAATAACAACAACTTTGTTCCTTATAATTAATTGTAGTAATACTTTCTAGTTCAAAGAAGAAGGGTCACGTCCCATAGAAAATTTACCCAGGCCCGACACAAAAGGAACGCATCTCAGTTATTTTGTTATATTAAATATAACAGAATTAATTTATCACTATTCTGAATATCAGTGGCTATCACCCATATATTGCCATTTGATTTTGGTAAGGCAAAATATTTTAAAATTATTTTTTTTTAATGAATAGAAATTATATCTATTTAAAATGACGCCAATTTAGATAAAAATACAAAAATAGACAGCTGGAGGCCTTAATTTATTGAGGAATCCACAGGCAAGCCCGGTTAAGCAGACGATAACCTCAAAGTTGAACTGCGAGATGTCATTAAAAAAATATAAAATAAAATTGGCTTTCTGTGTTGAGATCTGTGCGTTTTTTAACCGACTTCAAAAAAGGAGGTTCTGTATTCGACCTGTATTTATGTATGTATGTTTGTATGTCCGCGATTTTCTCAAAAACTAATTAAGTAATCAATTTTGATAATTCTTCCACAAATGTGATCTACATACTTTCAGGAAGGTTTTAGTATATAATGCATTAGGTAATTATTCTTATGTACGAAGTTATATGCATAAATGTACTGCATCTCCGGCATTTCTATGCGAATTTTGACGATTAGTCAGTGTATTCAATTCTTCAATGTACTAGTGTTAATTGGATTTGTGTGGGGTAAAATCTTTTACAAAAAAAAACAACCAACTTCAAAAAAAAAAACACTACAAAGTGATAACAAATAACTTTAATTTCGGAAGTCGGTGTCTAAAACGAAAATGCGGAACCAACGACACTGACTTCCGAAATTAAAGTTATTTATCATTTTGTAGGGTTTTTTTTTTAAGTCGGTTGTTTATTTTCGTTATTTTCTAAATTCTATCAAAGGGTATAATAAATATAAATATTATATTTTACGACGATTTTTGGCTTTGTCTTTACCGGACTTGATTATTTGCTTTGTGAGTGGTTCGTTGTTATGGCTGACGATAATTGTGCTGCGTGTGAACGTTTGATGAAAATATAAAGGAATAAATGCAATAACAGAACATTACTGCACGTGCTACCACGGTAAAAGGACGCTCGGAAGTTGCGCACACGTCATTAGTGTCGTGTATTACTTGGGGTGGGCTAAACATCAGGATCACTGACCATCCCACATTGGGTATGAATTATGTTTTAAGAGACTTTGACATTGAATAAAACAAACCATGATTTCCAAATATTGGTTTTATTTTTATTTCACAAACGGCACTGAAAAAGCTCAAACTCAGTGTGTTTAGTACCTCACTACCAAAATACTCCACTGTCAATACAGCTTCTTAATGATACCCTAATCTCTAATCTGCATTAAATCGCCGATTAAGACGATTTTAGTGAACCCTAACTCGATTGTTATACTAGAAGTTTATAAAATATATAATCCAGTTCCATCACCAGGTCACCTCGATAATTTCATAATTATTGTATCGTCATTGAATTACATACAATTACGAATTTTGTACGTAAATAGGTATTAAAAGAAAATTGTGTACCTGTCGCCTGAACAAAAACATACGGCAATATTTTGGTGTTAGCCATTGATTTCGAATATAAAAAATATATATTTTAGCTATATTTAAAATAACAAAAAAACTGAGATATGTCTCTTGCCTGTCGGGTCTGAGTCACAAATGACCGTTCTTCTTTAATTATTTAATCCATCAGTTGTTTCATTTCATGGAATCAAAATTTCAAATTACAAATTCCGAATCAATATCACACTATCTCACGCCTTTACCGCCCAGCCACGACTTTTGGCTTAGTGACAAGCGGCACGGCAATTGCCGCTATCAGCAGCAGCTTAGCGCGCGATGGTGAGCGGAAAAAACAAATATACCAAAATGTATGAACCATGCCATGACGCACCGCTCGCAGCGTCAACGCTAGATAAAAGAAACCGCGTCGCTTGCCGCGCCGCTTGCTGCTCAGCCAAAAGTTGTGACCGGGCGGTTACACACAGCAATATTACTCACCGGGTGGCTTGGATTCCATAGATTCCAGTCCTCACACAAAGTTCGATACCGGTAACGATAAATCGATTGTCAAAATCTGTGCGTGGAAGTGAGATTTTAAAATCGACGGTGACTAAAATCGCTGCGTGTGTATCTAGCATAAGGACAATCTATATTTTACCATTATGGCTTAGCTTGCAGCACTATTTTATTTTTAGTATATTAGTAAGCCAGAGACAATTCCTTTTTTTTGTGCGATTACTCTATCTATACATTACTTCTAAGTCTAACCATGAACTTCTTTTCGAACAATGCAGAATATTACATACCGGCTGAAAGTCGTTGGCAGCAGATGGGAATTAAAAAAAAATATTTAAATTCCGAATACCTTTTAATTATTTTATTGTGAAATTTTGTCGTCTTGTGTGGTTATCTTGTCAGAATTATCTAGCGAAAATTAAAGAAGTGGAATACATTGGCCGTCGCGCTTTAAAAACAAATTGAGCACATAATATTTACCTAACCTGAAAATGTTGCTGTTAGGAGATCCTTTTCCTAATTTTACTGCCAACTCGACCATTGGAGAGATAGATTTTCATAACCATCTTGGAGATTCGTAAGTTTTACATACAATCATTTTAAAACCGGCTTATTTGTATACTTACAAAAACACAAAGTAACTGTCAGAGGAACCCTACACCTACACTATGCATACCAAGTTTTACACAATTATTTTCATAGTCCACGGTTGGTTGTCCATATTTGTAGCAGATACTAAATGTAATAATTGGGTCAGTGGGTCGTCTTTGGGTAATCCTTTAGTAGTTGTGTGCAGAAAGGCATAAGGTCAGATATACTTTAGATTACCAATGTCTTTGTAAGACTTTATTTGGCTCATGAAATAAGTGAAGATGCCAACAATGTTACGTCTCACTATAAAATGTCAATTATACAACATACATACCTACAAGTAAAAAGAAATCAGGGTTCAGAGTTTCATATCATTTAACTGCTTCTAAGTCAACTTGTGCATCTAAACTTAAATTGGGGGTAGACATCTATCCTATAATAAAATCGTAGGAAAGTCAAAACGGTACATTGAATATTTTTTTAAAAGAATACTTGGGGCGTGATCTACAATCGATATCGAAGCCAAAAATATAGTTTTTAGAATTTTTGTCTGTTTGTCTGTATATATGTCCGGGCTAATCTCAAAAAGTACTGCATGGATTTACTTCAAAGGGGTTAGAAGATTTTTGTATGGAGGGTGGCCCTAAGGTCGGTCGCCATTTTGATTTTTTTTCAGAATCGCGGTGCACAACAACAGTTATATATTTAGATAGAGGACACTTATACAAACAAAAAATGTAATTAACATAATATCCTAAAGCGTCAGGTTTCAGAGTTATTCACCGAAATATAAGTCGAAAACAACTAAGATTTTTTTCTTTTTTTTTCTTCCAGGTAAGCATATTGAACTATTGAGGTAATAGAAACGTTATGAAACCTTTATGGAGAAGAAACAAATGAAGAATAGATATTTTTTTAATAAATAATTAAACACGGCAATTTATTGATCCTTTTTTTAATCCCAGAGAGTATCTGACATTTAAGTCTTTTGTGTTTTCGTTTTTTTTAGTACAGAAGTTTGACATTACACTTGTCAGATTAGCCTCTGGGATTAAAAAACGAACTATAAATTGCCGTGTTTAATTATTTATTTAAAAAATGTCTATTCTTCATTTGTTTCTTCTCCATAAAGGTTTCATAACGTTTCTATTACCTCAATAGTTCAATACGCTTACCTGGAGGGCAAAAAAACCAAAAAATCCTTATTGTTTTTGACTTATATTTCGGTGAATAACTCCGAAACCTGACGCTTTAGGATATTATGTTATATAACATTTTTTGTTTGTATAAGTGTCCTCTATCTAAATATATAACTTTTGTTGTGCACCGCGATTCTGAAAATAAATCAAAATGGCGGCTGATTTTAGGGCCAAAACCTTCAAACCCCTTTGCATGAATATTACTAAGAGGTCGGGTCAACATATAGGCTACATATTATCACGCTATCGCCTACGGGGGAGGAGCTGTGAATCTTTATTTTTCTTACGCATTCTGTGACAGCGTGTAATCTAACGACGCATATTTAAATGTTGTTTTTCAGTAAGCCATGCTATTATCTAGCTTTACACTATGCCATTTAAGTAATTTGGGCCGAGAAACATAGTTTAATGAATGTTAATAGTATAAAGAAAATTTTGAAGCAGCGCCCGCCATCTATGAGATTTCATTAAAATCAAATCAAGTTACATGTTGACACTTTTTGGAAATTAATAATTTAAATTTGATCATGTTGGCGAGGTTAGTAGTTAGTTATTCTTAAAATTCATAGATGGCAATGTTCATTTTCTTCATAAAAGTTGATAGTTCGTTTTGATAAATTTGAGTTCCAACAAAACCCTCAAAATCTTGAGCAGAGTTGAGGAAGACAATTAAAAAAAAAACGCGGTGTTAAGTATTACAAAAAAGTTATGTTCCTACTGGAGACGAAGTCGAAGTAACTGATGAACGCGTGCTAAACACCTGTCTCAGTTCACTTCAAGATGTGGTCATTTCTATCGGCGGCAATCCACTGATCGAATATGGGTTACCAGCTCCCCAATCATCACCGCATCAAGACCGTGGAAATCGGGAGTATAACGCTGAGACAAATTACGATCCGGGCGAAATGACCACCACACGAAATGACCATGTCGCTTTGTTCTCTTCAGAGTAAAAACAAATTTATGACACCGTCCTTGAAAGCGTTGGGCATAACCACGGTAAAATGTTTTTCTTGAATGCTCCTGGTGGAACAGGAAAAACATTTGTTACCACTGACATACTTGCAGAGGTCAGGAGGCGAGGCAAAATTGCTATTGCTGTAGCGTCGTCGGGAATCGCTGCCACACTGCTTCCGGGCGGCAAGACAGCACATGCCATGTTTAAAATTCCCATCGATTTAGAGAGCGCCGAAACGCCTGTTTGTGGTGTGTCACGTAACAGCGATAAGGGACACGTGCTCAAGGATTGCTTTCTGATCGTATGGGATAAGTGTACGATGGCCAATAGGAAGGCAGTTGAGGCCGTGGACAGAACCCTACAGAACATCCGCAGGAACGAACATTTGATGGGTGGTGTCACAGTTCTGTTTAGTGGCGATTTCCGGCAAACGCTTCCCGTGGTGACACGGGGATCGAGGGCTGACGAGGTGAATGCTTTGTTGTGGTCACGAGTTCGTACGCCGCGCTTGACCATTAATATGAGAGCTCGGCTCGGCGGCAATGCACGTGCTCAAGAATTCTCCGATGTCCTTCTAAGTCTTGGCGAAGGAACTCTACCAAAAAAGGTGGTGCTTCCAGACTCTCTCGGTAGAGTGGTATCCAGCTTAGAAGAACTCATTCGCTGTGTGTACGTGACATTAGTCGTATACCGCACCAGCAGAATTCTTGGGTGTGTGAGCGGGCCATTTTGACGTCCAAAAATGATCAGGCTGCAGCAAGTAACGAATGCATTCTCTCGGAAATTGAGGAATGAAGTGGTCTACACCTCGATAAACACTGTTGTCGAGCAAGATGACGCCACACATTATCCCGTGGAATTTCTGAACTCCCTGTCAGCAAGTGGACTTCCAGCGCATACCATCAAGCTGAAGGTAGGTATCCCGATTATGCTTCTTCGAAACCTATCTCCTCCGAAGTTGTGTAACGGGACCCGCCTTGAAGTCATCTCGCTCCACAGACACACCATTAAGGCGAAAATTCTTACGGGTTGTGGCGTCGGCGAGGCAGTGTTTATACCACGCATTCCCCTCATACCTCATAACTTCCCGTTCCAGTTCAAGCGCGTACAGTTCCCCATGAGTGTTTGCTTCGCAATAACTATCAATAAGTCGCAGGGGCAGACACTGAAGGCAGCGGGTGTCGACCTCAGGACGAGTTGCTTCTCACACGGGCAACTGTACGTCGCTTGCTCCCGCGTCATCAGTCCTGACTCTCTTTACATTTTGGCACCTGGCAGCCTAACTACCAAACGTAGTTTATAGGGAAGTGTTGTAAGGTATGATACCTTTGTACGTATTTTTACTCTTTTGTGTACTGGAATGTATTCCTGAATTATTTTCTCTATTTCCTTCAGTCACTTCTTATGACTGAACTCGGCAGGATTCCCATATAACTCTCTTCACTTGCTTCGCTTGCAAAAAAAACTTATATTTTAATGCTATTTTAAAAGTTGTTTACTTATAATGCTATAGCGACACTGGCATCTTAGGTATTTTTGGTGCTGTAGAGCCTTCACGCAGACGACGTCGCGGGCAGCAGCTAGTTGTGAATAACTGTATGTTTGCACTTTCAATTATTAATATAGAGACATGTTAAAACGCCATTTTCTGTCAATGTATCAAGCCATGTTGGTCAGTGGGTCGTCTTAGGGGGTTTGCATTGTTACACAACTTACTGAACACAAAGCAGACTGGACAAAAGTGGTAAAAAAACCGGCCTAGTGCGAGTCGGACTTTTTCCAAATTCACCCTGTATACAGGGTGAATTTGGAACAAGTTCGATTCCTGGCTAGAAATATTGATTTTTCAAAAATCCAATGATGCAGTTTTAGTTTTCATCAAAATCGAGCCCGCGACTCCTTTGAGTACTTTTCGCTATTCCTCATAGTTTCGGATTTGGCCATCCACCCCACGCAATTTGTTGATCTGATTTTCGTTAATCTTAAAAATGTCCACTTTGTTTTACTTTGCCGTATATCAATTCTTTCCAGAATTTTATCCTTTTTAACGACACCATCGGAAGGGGCAATAAAACAGGCAGTGTTTTTTTTTCAAGAGTTCGATTCCTAGCTAGAGCAATTGATTTTTCAAAAACCTAATGATGCTGTTTTAGTATTTATCAAAATCGACCCTGTGACTCCTTTAAGAATTTTTTGTTATTACCTATAGTTTCATTAGTAGTCATCCATGCTGACTTGAAACATTCATCCCCCATATATACAGTCGAACTGGTAACCTCCCTCTCCCTCCCTGGCGGCCTAAGCAGAAGTGTAAGGACTTATTTAACAAAACTCTCCTAAACTAAAACTAAAATACTGATCCCAAGACACTAGACTTCCGAAATTAGTTATTTCATAATTTTGAGTTATTTTTGAAGTTGATTTAATTTTTTTTAATGACAGATTTATTTTGTAGAATAAGTATTTCAGAAAACTTTAAAATGGCACCGGATAAAGTAGAATAAAAAAAAAATGTGTTAATGTGCCTTAATAGTTCATGTTTAACTTACCTGCTTTCATTCCCACTCTTCGCCTCCTAATAATGTGTTGTATAATTTCCAGATGGGGTATTCTATTCTCCCACCCATCAGATTTCACTCCAGTATGTACTACAGAGTTGGCCAGAGTCCTGAAGTTGATGCCAGAGTTCCAAAAGCGCAACACCAAAGTGGTTGGCTTGTCTTGTGATAGTATTGAGTCTCATGTGGCGTGGTGCAAAGACATTCAGTGTTTTGCAGGTAATATTTAACAGTATTTGTCTACACTAATATTATAAAGAGGAAAGATTTGTATTTTAGTATGTAACGAATAAACTTAAAAAATTTAAAAAACCCCGGACTCAAACAAAAACCTCTAAAAACTAAAATAATAATATATAATTGGCCCTTTAAGTTTAATATAAGTTGCAGGAAATATTTTGATCCAAGCATCCTCACGTCGGGGGACGGCTAATGAAAACGCCAAATAGATGAGGCTTAAGGAAAGGTTCACATCTGACGGAAGATGCGTCGGGCGTAACATCGATTGCGTCTATTTATTCGCTCGACGCACTAACGCATCATCGGTTGAGTGTGAACGGTCAAGTGTTTTTCTATACATTTGTCTGTTCTGGCGTTACGCGACCGATAATACGTGAACCTTCCCTAAACCCAGCAATAATGAATGTAGCTATTGTAGAAAACATAACTGCTGTTAACTTCCAATTTTCATTAGCCATCCCTAAGATTTTCATTAGTTCATTAGAAGAAAAGGATGTTGACTATTTTTTTTATTTTAACTACTACTATTGATCGTGTAGGGTAAGGAGTAGGGTAGAAGTAGGGGTAGGGTAAAGGGTAGGGTAGGGGTACGGTAGGAGTAGGGAAGGGGTAGCGTAAGAGTAGGGAAGGGGTAGCGTAGGAGTAAGGTAGAAGGGTAGTGGTAGGATTAGGGTAGGAGTAGGTCACCACGCGAACGAAGTCGCGCCGGGCAGCTAGTAAAATCATAACTTACGAGTAGATACAGACGTAATGTGTGAAAGTGTTTGATGAAGACTTTTTTGGAAAAACAACATAATCAAGAAACAGATGCTGTAAATCTATTAAAATAAAAATGAAATGCTGTTTTTTAGCAAGCGCAGGACTGGTATTTTGTAATTTATTATGTTCGTAATAGTATCCAATTCTGGTTTTATGGAAAGAAAAATTTGAAAGTTTCCTGGAAAATTCGAAAAAAACTGAAAGTAGTACTTTTTCTTAAGAATTTTTTGGACAGGACGTTTGGTCTGCCGGGTCAGTTACTCTTAAATAATAAAGCATGTGTAGTTAAAACATAAATGTAATGTCAATAATCAGTGAAATGGAAGCTATTTGTAATACCATCATCGAGGATGTGTGGTAAACCCATAATTCCACATAGGTAATTATTGCCATTAAACACACATATCCAGACACCTGAGTCGTGGACTTGTTTGTCAATGAAAGAAGGCAGCTGCTGATCATTTCTTTCATCTTTATCATTGCACCAAGTGAAGGTAGTATCTTTCTCCAAATGATGTTCAAAAAGCACAAATATTAAAGTCGTATTTGTAAATAAGTTTGTATGTTTGAATTAGTATCATTAACACAAAAAAGTAAGAAGATCAATTATATTTGAGACTAGCTTCAGCCCGCGACTTCGTTCGCGTGAAACTTCTTGTTTGCCCCGAGCCACCCCGTCGTATCGCATCACCCGCCCGCGCTATCACTTAATGTTCTTTTTGACTTTTTTTCGTTTTGCGCGGCTCCTAAGGGTCATAGCGTGATGTTACATAGCCTATAGCCGTCCTCAAGAATTGGGCTATCAAATGCAAGAAGAATTTTTCAAATCCGACTGGTAGTTCCAGAGATTACCCCTTACATACAAACTTACAAACATACAAACTTACAAAGGAGACTGTTAAAATTTGTATGGTAAGTGGTCTATGATCCAAAAGCGATACTGTAGAGGTATTCCTGTAGGAATACCTCAACTTTACCCTTGTGCAAAGGGGCATCAAAATCTGACCCGGCAGTTTTGGGAAAAATAATACTTTAAAATTCACTTTTTTTGCTACATTTTTATATTTTAAAAACGTTTTAACGGGTATTTCTGACTTTATACTACTTAATTAATGTGGTTTTCTGCTAAACAAAGACACTTACCACCTCGACAGTGCTGAATTTCAGGTATTTTTTTTTTTCGAAATAATAGCACAGAATGGTTGCAGATCAAACAAATCACATCACCTCTAGGTCGAAACATGATTTCATCATTAAATATTTTTTCATTTTATTTGACGATTTATTTATAGCATAAATTGCTTAGCAACCATATTAAAGTAATCGAATTGCAACCCGTGAAATACTTATTAATGAGTTGTTCCGGTGGTCATCTGAGGTCTTCATCATTAGTACCACTTCACCAAATGGTGCTTTCGGAGAGCAAATGCACGAGTTACTTTAAATAATACCCAAATCGCTATAGGTGTGCCTATAAAATGTTTGAAGAGTTCCCTAGATTTCTCCAGGATCCAATCACCAGATCCTGACCTGGTGACAATGGAAACATTTGGGAAGTATACCCTTTCAACCAAAAAAATAGTTTTTTAAATCGGTCTAGCTGTCTTCGTGTAATCATTAAAAAATGTAATTCCTACGAACTGAGAACCTCCTCCTTTTTTGAAGTCGGTTAAAATCACAACAAATACTAAAATCTAGGAAAGAAACACATTAATTAAGTATTATAAAGTCAGAAATACCCTTTAAACGTTTTTAAAATAAAAATGTTATCATGAAATTATGTATTCAAAAATATTATATTTCTCAAAACTGCCGGGTCAGATTTTGATGCCACTTTCCACAAGGGCATAGTTGAGGTATCCCCACAGAAATATCGTAACAGTATCGCTATTGGTTCATAGCATAGACCACTTTTTAATTTTATCATGAAATTATTTATTCTAAAATATTATATTTCTCAAAACTGCCGGGTCAGATTTTGATGCCACTTTGCACAAGGGTATAGTTGAGGTATCCCCACAGAAATACCGCAACAGTATCGCTATTGGTTCATAGACCACTTTTTAATGTTATCATGAAATTATTTATTCTAAAATATTATATTTCTCAAAACTGCCGGGTCAGATTTTGATGCCACTTTGCACAAGGGTATAGTTGAGGTATCCTCACAGAAATATCGTAACAGTATCGCTATTGGTTCATAGACCACTTTTTAATGTTATCATGAAATTATTTATTCTAAAATATTATTTTTCTCAAAACTGCCGGGTCAGATTTTGATGCCACTTTGCACAAGGGTATAGTTGAGGTATCCCCAAAGAAATATCGTAACAGTATCGCTATTGGTTCATAGACCACTTTTTAACAGTCTCCTTTTACCTCTTTATAATATTAGTATAGATTAGGCCTGCCGTCCTAATGTTTTTCATCTTGCCTAAAATAATCCTAAATACTATACAGGTTGCAATGAGGATGAGAAGTTCCCATATCCAATAGTGGAAGACAAGAATAGAGAGATTGCCAAGAAGCTCTGCATGGTGGACAAAGATGAAGTGGATTATTCAGGAATTCCTCTCACCGCGCGTGCTCTCTTCATCATTGACCCAAACAAGAAATTCAGGCTGTCTTTTCTTTACCCAGCCACTACAGGCAGAAACTTTGAGTAAGTGTTGTTTATCTTTTCTTTTAGTACTGGTTTAGGATTAATTAAGTCACTGTGCTTGAGTGACAAATCTTTGAATGTACAGTCTCCAAAAGAGATTAGTAATCAGGGTCGTTGGATATAGTTGAAGTTTAGTAAGAAACCAATGGATGTTTTCAAACAAAATTATCTCTCTTGGTAACCGTACAGTAGCAGAACGACAAGATAAGTAATATTATTACCCCCTTATTCATAATCCTATTTTATCTCTATTTTAGCTAAAATAGGTTTATAGAACGTTTGTCTTTATCTGTCACGTTGTCATTTCTGTGTGTAAGAAAGAGACAAACCCCATTTTAACTAAAATAGGTTTGATAAGTTATATGAATAAGGGGGTTAGTATAATAAAACGCAATATTTTTAGTTTAACTTTTTTTAACTGCCATTTCCATTCATAAGTTGGGTTGGGTAAGGACCAACACAGTTATCACGGTATTAAACCCAACAAATATAATAATTAAAAAAAAACTTCAATTCAATACTGATGCTTATTAATGTACAGTGTACACATTATCATATTTGTTTCAATAAAGAACAACAGCAATTATTGAATTTCTATCTAATCCACAATAAAGAATTCAAGTATTATGCACACTTATACCACAGAATACTTAATAGTCTTATACTATTATGACTTATGAGTTATGACAACAAATGACACAAGCTGCCATTGTTCTGTCTGTAGACTGACCCTGTCATGTTATCAATAGTTGCGATAATATTTATCTTTAAAGACGTTTATATTATTGGACAATTGTTATCGCATTGTCGGCCAGGTGGATGAAGAATGTTGACAAAATGACGAGCCAACGAGTTGTGGCGTGAGATTATAAAAGTAATAACACTTGAATAAATATTGTTACAGTAGTTCATAATAGGTAGGTACTTCGCTTAGTCATTGTTATACTTTATCTTATATACTTAATATTACGTTGTCATTATTTAAAAATTTGATACAATTTTAACAATGCGGTATCCAATAACAGAATTGGTATTCTAAAACTCTTGCTTGTTCATCGCCACCTAACCAGTAGATAACGGCGCAGTAGCTAACCAGGCTGGTGTGGCTGGTGGCTGCGCTATTGTCGTCTTAGTTACGCGTCGCGACTTGGATTCCCGCACGGAACAGCATTATTTAGTAGTATTCATACAGTAGAGCCCACACATAGTTGCTACAGTTCTGTGGGATTTATGTTAATAAACTCATCCAAGACACGAGAAATTCGTGGTCCAACAAAATAGCTGTCGAATAATCTTCTGTTTTAAAGATATTCATTATGAGAACTGATTCGATCCCTCTTCTTCTGAGCGCGAATCCCAGAATTTAGCTATGAATATTACAGTGAAACAGAACATGAGTTCCTAGGTTCCATTCCCAGGTTGGGCAATGTGTTATTGGGGATTTCTATCAGGAATTTCTCAGTAGCAGCCTGGAGTAGTCTGGATTTGTGCCCGGTTGATGGCAATAGGCGTGTCCTGTATAACATGACGCTTTAAATATAACTGGCGAAATGTGGGTGTACCATAGGTACTCCCTTCGGGGATCCCTTCGGGGATCCCTTCGGGGATTACAGCCGTGATGACATGTTTTATTATATTATAGTATTATTAGTGAAAGGCTAATCCTCCGTTGCTTTCCGTACAGGGGTGTCAGGGCACGCAGAACATGATGTTACGTGTCCAATTCTTTCTCTGATAAAGGCTGGTGTTAATAACTGCGTGTGGTATTATTTATAAATATGTATTTTTTTACTTTCCAGTGAGATACTGCGTGTATTGGACTCCTTGCAGTTGACTGATAACGCCAAAATCGCTACACCTGTGGACTGGGTGGTTGGTTAACTTTTAATTTTATGCTTATTGATACAACATAACATACACTCGGCTGCAATAAACGTGGCCCAACTCTAAACGTGAATTTGTGAACAAAATACACCTTTTATACGTGTTTAGGGCTTGGGCCACATCTGAAGATGTGCTTTAACATTCTTAGCGTTAAAACAGCGCGGTGCACACCTTAGCATACTTGTGTGGGATGCTGCAGGTGATGAGAATTCCTGTTCACGCCTCCCTAAGTCACTGGACTTAGGGAGGCGTGAACAGGAATTCTCAGCATAAGTACTGACCTATGCTTGTGATCAGTTGTATTAAAATAAAAATAAAAATTCCGCATAAACCTACATGGGCACTTATGGAACGTCAGAAGCTAGATACACGGTTCCAATTGAGTTTCCTATGGAGAAGAGCCGGCAAGAAACTCCAGATATTCTTTTTAAAATAATGGGCTTTTACAAAGTTTTCAAATTACAGTGTTAATAGGCATGGGAGGACAGTGTGGGCCTGTCAACAAGTACCAGGTACTTAAGATAGAAAATGGTCAACAAATCTAAAGCCTGGCCTGCAACATCCTCAATGACATGATTGGCATTACAATTGTAACAAATCTGAATATTATCTTGTCGACAAAAGCCACTATTTATATAAAGCCAACATTAAGAGTTGAAATTAGAATTGTAGGTATATAGGTAATCTTTTATTATATATTATTCCCTGCTTTTCACCCCCGCAGGGGTAGAATTTTGAAAAATCGTTTGGGATGTGTTCATTACTTGACTCGAAGATTTATTTGTGCAGGATACCCATCATTATGAACAACTTTTACCATGGAAAAAAACCTGAACTCTTGAAAAAAAAAAAAAGATTAACTGTTCCCTACATTTATGTTCATCTAACTCATCAAAATGTAGGGAATAGCTGATTTTTTGTTGCGATTTCAGGTTTGCTCCCATAGTAAAAAGTGTTCTTATATTATACGGATAATAACAAGAAGTCAATAAGCTAATATTTCTTAATTACGTGTCTTTCTTTTATCTGCAGGTCGGAGACGATTGCATGGTCCTGCCTACTGTGCCCGAAGACCAGATACCTAAAGTGTTTCCGCAGGGCACCACCGTGGTGCCTATGCCTTCTGGAAAGAACTATCTGAGAAAGACCAAGTGCCCAAAGCTTATAACGCCATAGTTATTATATCGGTTAGTCTAAAAGTGATACATTTTCATTTTATTGCTTCTCGATAAATTATCTAATATGCACATAATATGTAAAGTCTATTGAAAGTTATTTGAATAAATATTAAAAGTTTCAATGTTATGTTTCTGTGCTACCCTGCGATTACACTCTATAGTTTCAATCTATTTCAATTAAACCATTTACTAGACACTTTTGAAGTTATCGTAAGGGAGCCCAACAGGGGATTTTGGGGTTTACTCAAGCGCGGCAGATTAACATATGGAGGATACCTCGCGCCCTGTTGAGCACCCCTACCAAAATATCTTAGCCCTCTATACAAGGTGTTAAAAAATTAACCCGACAAACTTTAAGAGGTGCTTTAGACCATCGAACTGAACAACTTTCACTATGGGACCAATGCTGAAACCACGAAAAAAAAGAACCTGCTTTTTAATACAAAAGTTCTATACCGACTTGACCAAAATGTATGAAACTGCTGATTTTTTTTTTCGTGATTTCAGAGTTGGTCCCACAGTGAAAGTTGTTCAGTTCGATGGTCTAACTAAAGCACCTCTTAAAACTTGTCGGGTTAATTTTTTAGCACTTTGTATAGGGCCGCGCGTGTAGGGTAGTCGATCAGAATAGTAAAAAAATCGTGTCATACTCTGCCGCAGAGCCACCATTTTAGAAACCGATCAATTATATCTTAAAATGATGTACGTCATACGTACATAATGTACGTATACCGTTATCGCTATACGTGCACATTAGGTAATGAGAAAATAGACATTGATTGTGGCTCTGCTGCAGAGCATACTCTCTAGCAGAGCCACAAAGAACATGTACTCAGGAAAGATAAACGCTACTGTTTTTTGATGAAAACTACGAATAGTGTTTTAAGAACCAAAGAGATTAATGTATATGTTAGTCATAGTGATAAAATAGCTATTATACAGGTTGTTACGGAAAGGGTATATCAATACAAACTGGTTGAAGAGTTTATCTGGTCTAGAATCTCTGTACAAAATTTCAGCTAGCAATAAAAAAATATTAAGCATTTTCAAAAGTAATGACTTTTGAAAATGCTTAATATTTTTTTATTTCGACATCACGGCGCTGCACTGGCGCGCGGGGGCGTGATGTGCGTGTACTAGGCGCACAGACACACTACAGATAATGGATAATGACCCTCGTAGTGCGGTGACACGTTTGTTATGATTTCAATTTAATAAACTCTCGAATTAAAAAAATATTTAGCATTTTCAAAGTTATTGCTTTTGAGCTGAAATTTTGTACAGAGATTCTTGACCAGATACACTCTTCAACCTGTTTGTATTGATATACCCTTTCCGTAACACCCTGTACATAATGGCTGGTCATTAATATAATAGCAAAATTGACTAGACAATGTGATAAATTAATCACTTTATCCGGATATTATTCATAAATGTGCGTGTGGTGTGAGGGCCACTTTGTTAAAACTCCTTAAAAATGTGCTTAGGATTTAGTGAACTTTCCCAAAGAATTGTGAAAGTTGGAATCAGATTTTGTGAAAATCAAATAACCGAGTTATGGACTCTAAAGTTGGGCCCTCAGTTCTCACATAGAGGATTGAGGGCCCACCTGAACCGGAGTAACTATGGACACTACAGAAAAAGTCTTTATGCCAAAATCTAAGCTAATGCCAAACAAAATTTGTGAAAACAAGATATTATCGCAAAACACTGTCCTTCTTTGTATATCTTCGTACAAAATGGGCCCTCAATTCTCATACACGTAAAAGTTTATTACGCAAATAAAATTAAATCATTAACTTACAGCTACTGTTTCAAATCCTATATGCTAGTAAATAAATTGTGAAAGGGGTTAGAAGATTTTTGTATGGAGGGTGGCCCTAAGGTCGGCCGCCATTTTGATTTTTTTTCAGAATCGCGGTGCACAACAAAAGTTATATATTTAGATAGAGGACGCTTATACAAACAAAAAATGTTACGTAACATAATATCCTAAAGCGTCAGGTTTCGGAGTTATTCACCGAAATATAAGTCGAAAACAACAAGGATTTTTTTGTTTTTTTTCCCTTCAGGTAAGCATATTGAACTATTGGGGTAATAGAAACGTTATGAAACCGTTATGGAGAAGAAACAAATGAAGAATAGACATTTTTTCAATAAATAATTAAAAACGGCTATTTATAGTTCGTTTTTTAATCCCAGAGACTAATCTGACATTTAAGTCTTTTGTGTTTTCGTTTTTTTTTTCGTATAAAAGTTTGATATTACACTTGTCAGATTAGTCTCTGGGATTAAAAATCGAACTATAAATTGCCGTGTTTAATTATTTATTTAAAAAATGTCTATTCTTTATTTGTTTCTTCTCCATAAAGGTTTCATAACGTTTCTATTACCTCAATAGTTCAATATACTTACCTAGAGGGAAAAAAAAACAAAAAATCCTTGTTGTTTTCGACTTATATTTTGGTGAATAACTCCGAAACCTGACGCTTTAGGATATTATGTTACGTAACATTTTTTCTTTGTATAAGTGTCCTCTATCTAAATATATAACTTTTGTTGAGCACCGCGATTCTGAAAAAAAATCAAAATGGCGGCTGATTTTAGGGCCAAAACCTTCAAACCCCTTTGTGAAAGCAAGAACAGGTCACCACTTTTTGTTGTTTGAATGTTTATGACATTGATAAAATTCGGGCCCTCAGTCCTCCATTTCTTTTGCTTTCGTTTTATTACGCTTATCGTATGAATGATAAGACAAATGATAAATTGTCTCTTTTTGTGAAAAAAATTGTGCAACAAATTCAATACCAGAAAGAAATTAAAAGACCCTTTATTGTATAAGAAAATCGAGTTTTATTTTTATTCTCTGAATTAGGAAATAGGGTGACCACAATTTCTTTTAGATTGCAGTAAAGATAAGTAAATGTAGAGTCATAGGTGTTAATAAACTTTCTTCGGTTTTTCGCTTATTATCGTTTTATTTATTTATTGTTATATTTAATGTCTATTTCCTGCAGGTCAGCGATATATTTTGTAAATAATGATACTTGTTCTTCGATGGGAACAGATGGTATGCGTCCTCTTGGCATGGTTATGTTGTAACTGTTGGGAAAATATCTTTAAATTACTTTTTTGAATAAAATTTCCGTCATCAATAAGTTGGAAGATCGTAGGTACTCAAGTTTCGTGATTAAAAAAAATAATTTCGGAAATCAAATGATTACAAAAAAATACTGTTACCCAAATCATTTTTGCTTGAAATATCGTTCGTTCCGAAATAACTAATGACAATAATCAAATAATTTATTTATTATCTTTGTACGCTTTTCATGCCTAAACCACTGAACCTTTCATCCCGAAAAAAAGTGCTGTTCCCTAGGAAAACAACAATAACGTTATTATGATAATAGATAGATAGATAGAAAAGTTAGTAGATCATTCATGCTAATAACTTAAATGTAATAAATTATAGTATGTAAATATAATAGTTATTCTTGAACAGTTATCACAGCGCTACAGTCCAACTTAAAGGAAATTTTATTAAACAATTAGGTACTTATAAAATTATGAGTACCTTTGTAGCAAAACAAACTTACCTTAAATGTATGATATCTTGACCGAAGACGAGCGAGTGTCTTGACCGAAGATGTGTTTGCGTATTAAAAAATTATTATTATTTTTATTCTTCATTATAACTGTTTCATAAAACTCGCCTTAATGCTTTATCACCTACAACTTCCGCTGCACTATCATAAACTAGGTATTGTTTAGTAACTACAATAAATATTAAAACTATTGTGCATATATGTAATCAATAAAATAGTTTCTCAGGTATAATTACTTTGCAACAGCAGAAGGAACTAAAGCATCACTCAGAATCGCCACTAACAAAGTGTATAAAATGAGGGTAAAATATTGTCACACTACTCACATACACAATAAGAAAATAGTTGATTTCGGTATCTATTAAGATTTGTAGTTTTATCATAATTCTTATTTGTAACAAATGACACCAATTTGTTGCACAATTTTTTTCACAAAAAGAGACAATTTAGCATTTGTCTTATCATTCATACGATAAGCGTAATAAAACGAAAGCAAAAGAAATGGAGGACTGAGGGCCCGAATTTTATCAAGGTCATAAACATTCAAACAACAAAAAGTGGTGACCTGTTCTTGCTTTCACAAATTTTCACAATTTATTTACTAGCATATAGGATTTGAAACAGTAGCTGTAAGTTAATGATTTAATTTTATTTGCGTAATAAACTTTTACGTGTATGAGAATTGAGGGCCCATTTTGTACGAAGATATACAAAGAAGGACAGTGTTTTGCGATAATATCTTGTTTTCACAAATTTTGTTTGGCATTAGCTTAGATTTTGGCATAATGACTTTTTCTGTAGTGTCCATAGTTAATCAGGTTCAGGTGGGCCCTCAATCCTCTATGTGAGAACTGAGGGCCCAACTTTAGAGTCCATAACTCGGTTATTTGATTTTCACAAAATCTGATTCCAACTTTCACAATTCTTTGGGAATGTTCACTAAATCCTAAGCACATTTTTAAGGAGTTTTAACAAAGTGGCCCTCACACCACACGCACATTATTCATAATAGCGGGTCAAAGTTAGCCAAAGTAATAAATACGGTCTAAATGACTTGTTACCCCTCCCGCTCTTCAATATATTTTTTTTTATGGCTAGTGAGCTTTAAATTTACTTTATAAATTAAAGTTAAATAACTTTATAACAATGTTAATTAGTGTAGAATTATTATCTATGATAATGTTATTTTAATTCTTAAAATAAACATTATAATTATCACTTTTCAAATAACAGTATAATATTGCTACACATATAGTTAGGTATGCTTAAGGCAAATTGAATTGTAATTTTATAATCTTTACCTATACCTACTTGTTTTATTACATTATCCAAGTCTTCGAAGGTATTATATAAAATTGCTAGTTAATGTGATTAATTCTGTATCAATTATCACTTTATCTAAATTGAGTAGACATTATAAATAATGGCTGGATAATATATATAATATCCGGATTTATTACTTTGGCTGTAACATATACATAATCACATAATCAGCCTATAATGTTCCCACTGCTGGGACACAGGCCTCCTCTCAATAAGAGGGATTAATGTATAGGTAGGTACACAACAACTGTTCGGACTTTTTGCGATGTAGTCATTTTGCGACTTATGAGATTAAGACATTTTGAGATTTGGACTAAGAGCGACGTGGTCAATTTGCGATCCTAGTCATTCTGATACCAACCCTTGCGTACGTGTTAAAAATATCATTATTAGACAGTGGTTTTATTTAACTTTACTAAAATAATCATAGAAAGCGCCTGGTTATTGTGTCAGCAAAAGTTTTCTAGATAATGGTGCCGATTCTCTTGTACACCGAACTAAACTAACTAAACTATCACTAAAATTCCTTACTTTTTGCTATGAGAATCTTACAGCTATTCTGCATAAAAAAATTCTCTAAATTCAAAAATAATTTTGACACAAATAAAATTTGTTTAGAGCCGCAGACGCGCGGTGGCAGCTTTGACTTGTTTTTTAAGGAATTTTTCACTTTTTGTATGGAAAATATGAAAAATGATTACCTACATGTTGAGTTTAAGGGATAAGGATCGAAATTTTCATTATTTTTGCGATAGGACACACCATATTCGAGATATAAGCAAAAGAAAAAAGAGATACTTACAGTAGTGTTTTTGCACCTGAAGTCGAGGTGGTTGGTGTGAATTTCTATTCACGACAACTAATTTTATTCCACACCTTTTTAATCGCGATTAAAAATAGTCAGATTTAGTTGACAATCAAAATTTTAGGTGAAAAACGTGAAATTCAGAATAGCGAAATTGCCATTTTCAATAGATTAATAACTCAGTGCAATCTTAGTGCTGTCAAACTAAAATATAGTTGTGTCACTTCAGTGAATTTCAGAATGGGAAATCGTCGTTTGACAGGAATAAACTAAATTTTGGTGATTTTTAGACTAGATGCATTTGTGACAAGAGAATCGGCACCAATCTCCTTTTCAATTAAATTAAAAACATAATTTAGATAAAATAAGATCAGTGCCGGTATGGCCGGATTAGCCACGTACCAGGTGTAGCAAATGCTACGGTCCCCGCGCTTTGCGGGTTCCGCGCTTGGACGTACAAAAAAGAAGTCGTGGTACCCTAAACCTAATGAGCCTAACCTAATGAGGTTTATTGAAATATTAGGGAAAAAAACCTAAGCTCTCAGAGCTCACTTCGCTCGCTCTTGCATAGATACAAGGTTCTCTAAGAACTTGCAAGTACGTACGTACGTACTTGTAAGTACGTAGGTTTTTACAAAAGTACCTAATATACTGAGCATTGTTTGAAGAAAGTAATTTGGCTCGTACTTCAACTGACATGAAACGGAAAAGAACGTATTTGTTAAGAAACATCATTGATTAGACTAGTGAAAATCACTACACAACTAAAACTATTACGAAAAAGTTCTGTTTTATCTTGTAAACCTTAGAACTTAGCAATACAGGCCTGTAGCAATACAGGCCCCGCGCTGGCTTAATCCGGCACTGGATAAGCTAGATAATGTATATTTGCCAAAAGAAAACTGCATTACTTTTCCACAAAGTCTACATTAATAGCTAGTTTTACATCCTAACTTATACAGGGAGTCCCTGGAAGTATGGATCAAATCGAGTAGTGGCGTGGGCAAGGTCATTCCCAAACGTTTTAGCAAAAAAAAAAAAACTGAAAAACAAAGAAGAGAAATCGAATCGTTTTAAAGAAATCTTAAAAAAAAACTATCAGGGCTATCTATGTATTTTTTTTAGATAGCCCTAATAGTATTTTTTTATGATTATTTTCTTTGAGCACTATGCGAAGCGATTGAAAAAAAAAATCGGTCATAACTTTTGAACCGTAAAAAAATTCACTGACATTCTCAGGGTTAAAAAGTTTGGATATGACCTTGACCACGCTCCTATTCGATTTGATCCATACTTCCAGCGACACCCTGTATAATATTGAGTTATCATTTCGAACAAGTAAGAAGCGAAAGGGGTTTGAAGATTTTTGTATGGAGGGTGGCCCTAAGGTCGGCCGCCATTTTTATTTTTTTTTCAGAATCGCGGTGCACAACAAAAGTTATATATTTAGATAGAGGACACTTATACAAACAAAAAATGTTACATAACATAATATCCTAAAGCGTCAGGTTTCGGAGTTATTCACCGAAATATAAGTCGAAAACAACAAGGATTTTTTTGTTTTTTTTTCCCTCCTGGTAAGTATATTGAACTATTGAGGCAATAGAAACGTTATGAAACCTTTATGGAGAAGAAACAAATGAAGAATAGACATTTTTTAAATAAATAATTAAACACGGCAATTTATAGTTCGTTTTTTAATCCCAGAGACTAATCTGACATGTAAGTCTTTTGTGTTTTCGTATAGAAGTTTGAAATTACACTTGTCAGATTAGTCTCTGGGATTAAAAAACGAACTATAAATTGCCGTATTTAATTATTTATTTAAAAAAATGTCTATTCTTCATTTGTTTCTTCTCCATAAAGGTTTCATAACGTTTCTATTGCCTCAATAGTTCAATATAATTACCAGGAGGGAAAAAAAACAAAAAAATCCTTGTTGTTTTCGATTTATATTTCGGTGAATAACTCCGAAACGTGACGCTCTACGATATTATGTTACATAACATTTTTTGTTTGTATAAGTGTCCTCTATCTAAATATATAACTTTTGTTGTGCACCGCGATTCTGAAAAAAAATCAAAATGGCGGCTGATTTTAGGGCCAAAACCTTCAAACCCCTTTGGGTGTAAGTACTATATGAAGGTACACCCCTGCCCAACCCTTAACTCATTTTGATAATGCCCTATGAGTCATATATGACTCATTGGACAGGGAAGTTGTTAAGGTTCATGTACATCTCCAGCTCCACATTACTTATGCTCCAATTTGGTCGTATGTATTAGAACGGTAGATTGTGTAGGGTGGGGACAGCGAGCTCGAAAATTTTGACAATCCGCCTCTGTTGGTTAAGTTTTGTTTTATATTTTCAAGTAGAAATAGGATGTGCGTGTGGTCTGAGGGCCACTTTGTTAAAACTCCTTAAAAAAACTTTTTTACAAAAAAAAACAACCGACTTCAAAAAAAGCACTACAAAGTGATAAATAACTTTAATTTCGGAAGTCGGTGTCGTTGATTCCGCATTTTCATTTTTTGACACCGACTTCCGAAATTAAAGTTATTTATCACTTTGTAGTGCTTTTTTTGAAGTCGGTTGTTTTTTTTTGTAAAAAAGTTTTTATTTTTCACTTTTTAGTTGTACCTACCCCACAAAAAAGTAAACAAAAAGATTGTTAATGTAGACAATGTAGATAAATTTTTAGATTTTTGTTGATTTTTCAAAAACCGCTTGTCCGATTTCGATAAAATTTTCATGGGACCATTTGGAAAGTATACCCTTTCTAACAAAAAAAGAATTTTTCAAATCGGTTGGCAAACGACGGAGTTATGCGCGAACAAACACAAAAAAACAAAAAAAAAAAAAAATACAAACATTCGAATTGAGAACCTCCTCCTTTTTTAGAAGTCGGTTAAAAATGTGCTTAGGATTTAGTGAACATTCCCAAAGAATTGTGAAAGTTGGAATCAGATTTTGTGAAAGTCAAATAACCGAGTTATGGACTGTAAAGTTGGGCCCTCAGTTCTCACATAGAGGATTGAGGGCCCACCTGAACCTGATTAACCATGGACACTACAGAAAAAGTCTTTATGCCAAAATCTAAGCTAATGCCAAACAAAATTTGTGAAAACAAGTTATTATCGCAAAACACTGTCCTACTTTGTATATCTTCGTACCTAATGGGCCCTCAATTCTCATACATTTAAAAGTTTATTATGCAAATAAAATTAAATCATTAACCTACAGCTACTGTTTCAAATCCTATATGCTACTAAATAAATTGTGAAAAATTGTGAAAGCAAGAACAGGTCACCACTTTTTGTTGTTTGAAAGTTTATGACTTTGATAAAATTCGGGCCCTCAGTCCTCCATTTTTTTTTGCTTTCGTTTTATTACGCTTATCGTATGAATGATAAGACAAATACAAAATTGTCTCTTTTTGTGAAAAAAATTGTGCAACAAATTGGTGTCATTTGTTACAAATAACAATTATGATAAAACTACAAATCTTAACCTCGTTAGATACCGAAATCAACTAATTTTTTATTGTGTATGTGAGTAGTGTGACAATATTTTACCCTCATTTTATATACTTTATTAGTGGCTATTCTGAGTGATGTTTTAGTACCTTCTGCTGTTGCAAAGTAATCATACCTCAGAAACTATTTTATTGTAATAATAGTTTTAATATTTATTGTAGTTATTAACTCGGTTATTTGACTTTCACAAAATCTGATTCCAACTTTCACAATTCTTTGGGAATGTTCACTAAATCCTAAGCACATTTTTAAGGAGTTTTAACACATTGTCGCCCTCAGACCACACGCACATGAAATAGGAGTTACATTGTCGACTTATGCAGGCAAACTCAAGCAGCTATTAGAATCTAAAATTCAAGAGCGAGCGAAGCGAGCTCGAAAATTTTGCACACGCGGATAGGTTCGATTTTCTTTCGATCATTCCAAAAGGACTAGGAATTACTTGCTTTGTCGACTTTTGAAGAAAAGCTCAAGAACCAATGTAAATTGCAAGAACGAGCGTAGCGAGCCTGAAAATTTTAGCACCCTACCTTGAATAGTCTGTTTTCTTTTACCCATCATCAAACTTATTTTTAAAAAAGAGAACTTTATCGAATTATGACGAAAAGCTTAAACTCGTTTTACAGCAGTTTAGGTGTGGTTTAGGCTTTGGAATCTGGCCTTACCTAAGCCTTTTAACCGTACGTACGAGTGGGGTGCCCGATATCCCGCGTTTGCTTCGCTCGCTCTTGAATCCTGGATTGTATATTTTTAGAAAAGGCTTTTAAAGGAAAATATTTATGTATATCAGAACCGCGGGTGTACTTTTCAGATCTGCCTAAATTTATTGCAATTATTTGGTACCTTCTGTGTACCTTTACGTACCTCTCTTGAAAATCTGTGTACCTACACCCGTACAGTGATATTTAAAAAATTAGGTACACCCGCCATCCTGATGTCAGGACCGCGGGTGTACTGCTAACTCATATATGTAGCTAAGTACACTCTATAAGTAGATTTGGTACCTCTTGTGTACCTGCAGAAACAAGTAATAAATAAACAAAATACTGTCAGGTTGCTGCGAAAAGTAAAAAATAAACAATTTTCTTTCTTTGACGTTCTTACTATTTTATAAAAAAATATAGTAACGACGTCAGAGAATAAATAACAATCTTCGGTAATCGAACCCAGAACAACCACGTTAAGCTTGTATTGTGGCCATACCAGGAATCCCGAATCCAGAACCTCCGCATAACATTTAGTCACTACTAGCTGCGCCCCGCGGTTCACAACCTTTCGCCTTTATAATATTAGTGTGAGTGTGATTGTGTGCCCATACCGGGAATCAAAACATGAAATTAATGGACAAAATTATACACAGACTCAGGACAACACTTTGTGTGATCCGCAAATTGTTGTTCTCTGTGGGGATCAAACCCACAACATCGTGTTCAGCAGTCGTATTACGACCACTGAACCACCGAGGCAGTCAAAACTAAATTTTTTTTGGTTGCATTTGTATAACTCTGGTGCAAGGACGCAGTCATTATATTTCCTTGTTGCCTCTGTTTCCTTTATGATTATCCTGATATCAATAATAATAAAATATGAAATTATTTCCATTCAGTTCCAAGACCGAAATAGATACATAGGTACCAGTATTTACATATAGATAATAGATAATAAAATTGATGCATAATTTTGTTGTTGACATACTTGGTTTATCGTTTCTCACTATTTTCTAACGCTGCCGTGCGATTCTGTAACCATCTCACCGTGAAAACTTAGGCGAAATGAGCGCGTGGAGTGAACTATCAGTGTCATCCCACCTGATACTAGGTATTGACCAAGCATACATTTACAATCATAATCGAGATTTTAATAATAATTTTTATGCTAATTCTATCGACCATTTTATATAATTTCAAAGCTAGTAGGTATTTTAGTGGTCAAAACTTTAATATTTTGTGGGGTTTTACAATAAAATAGCAAAACAGAAACTTAGCCAGAAACTCAATGTTGTTTTTTTTTTCCTAGACTGACTAGTCAATACAGCCTGAGGCGCGAGCTTTGATGTGGATCGCGTGAAGTGTTCACTTCACCCAATTCACGACAATTGCAAGGGAATAAGAACATTCAGTTATGTACTTCACAACACTGTGTCATTTGAGCTAAGTCAGTTCGAAAGTATATGTTTAGATGATGTGCCTCGTAGTATAACATTACACGATAAGACATATTCCTTGCTTGGTATTATTGAATTTTTGCCTTCGGGTCCTAAAACAGATAATATTAATTAAGTGTAGATATTGGCCATTACAGATCACATTGTTTCAGAGGCAAGCGATGGCAGTGTTATGACGACCTTTGTAATCATGTAACAAAAAGCTCTAAATGTATGATTGCAGAATGTGTCAATTATAACAACGTCATAGAAAGAAAATTGTTTTTTTTTACTTTTCGCAGCAACCTGACAGTATTTTTTTTATTTATTACTTGTTTCTGCAGGTACACAAGAGGTACCAAATCTACTTATAGAGTGTACTTAGCTACATATATGAGTTAGCAGTACACCCGCGGTCCTGACATCAGGATGGCGGGTGTACCTAATTTTTTAAATACCTATCACTGTACGGGTGTAGGTACTATAGGGATCAAATCAAAATCCCTTTTATACTTATTAGGATTATATTGAATCTTTCTTTATATTATCATAATTCAATCCTTAAATATTAGACGTCAAACCTACGACTCTTATATGACATCTGCTTGAATGTTCGAAAGGAACTTTATAAAAATATAAACAGCGGCCTGACCCGCAAGGAGGTCAGAAACCCTCAAAGAAGTCTCTACATCAGCTACGCCCACCTTAGAATAAAAGTATGGGCATAGCCGGAGACTTTTATTCACACCATTCGAATATCCAAACCCTATCTTCCTATCCTATTGTATATCTACTTAAATCCGAGGAACAAATTTACATGATGAGGTCCGTCTCTTGCAAGAGTAAGCTTAAGTCAGGACGTACGAATCGCGAATCCAACACCACCTTAAGTGTCAAGCAAAATTTACATCTATATGTGCCAATATGCACCCATACAAACTAACGTCGTCATGCTTAAACCTCGTCGTGTCAAAACCTCGGTAAAAGGCGCGACGCGGCCTCCTAATAATAACACTTGATGTGAGAGTTCACATCAACCTAGAAGAGGCTTAAGAAAATCAACCAATCTTAGCATCAAATTCTTTTAACTCCATCGGACGGGATTGAGCCAGAGGGAGGGAAAAGTTTAAGAGGCCAGGGTTCAATAAAAAACTAATATATTATGCTCGTACTCCAGAAAAAAAACTTTAAAGTCCTACTACGTTCTCTAAAATTCTAATATCATTAAATATCAGTCAATACTGATGCAATTGTGGGTCCTCAAACACAAGTTGAACCGAAAGTGTCAACCAAACACACTTTGCAAGGGTTATACCCCTGTTAGCAAAGTCGGTGACAACTTATGCTGAGTGTCTGTCACCCCCCCTTCTATAGGAGTGACCACAGTTTTCACAATAACTATCCTCCTATCACTCGCGTCATTAAATACTGGAGTACGAGAGTCCTACGCCTACTTGTAATCACGTTGAAATCGACAATCTATTCAGGCCTCCCTTTAGCCCGTTGCAGGTGTGAGGGCGCACCTCACAGCCCTCTGGGAGGTGCGGATACCTCACACGCTCCCGGCCGCGTCCGATGTATTTTCTCACAGCATATGTAACACACAAATGGACACATATTAATAAATTGTAACAAACATACAAACTAAAATAATGCACTAAAATATGATGTTTACATTCAAGTGACATATTTACATTACATGACAAGATACATGACAATAAAAAAAAAACAACAACTATTAACATACTAGTATGAAAAGGTTTTAATTAAATAATCTGAATTAAAAAGGTTTCTATCTCTAAACTTCCTTTTTCTGAATTTATATTTTAAAATTGAAAACTTCTTTATAAAATGATGCTTGTTTATAAAAAATGTTTTTATAAAATTATCAATTATTAAAAAACTTTTTGGAAATAATATTTTAGTTTTCGCTTTCTTAATAAATGGGATTCTTTTCTTCTTTCGTGCTTTTCTCTTATTGTTTGCAGAACATCGTGAATAAAACTTATTAAAATTAGGGACATCTACATGACATATTATACAATTACCACGATTACGAACTATAACTTCATCCGTAGGAAAACTAAATGAGTCTATTGATCGTACGGAGTCGTTCAACACCTCTGCATCTTCATCTCTGACTGCATCCAAGTTCATATCATCCTCAACTAACTCATCACTAATCATCTTATCATTATTATTCATGTCGATGATGAAGTGATCTTTCTTCTCTATTTTGGAAAAATCGGAATGGCCATCGTCCTTTATTTCGGAAAAATCGAAATGACCATTCTCCTTCATTTCGGACGAAACGATCGACACATTATCCACATCAAAATGATCAGCGGCGATGTTAATTTTATTTATTCCCACATCGCGATCATCGTGCTCATTCTGTGGCTCTGAAACATTGCTAATTACATTAATAATTGGACAGAACTGACCCGATTCGTTGTTTTCATCATTGCGTTCGCTCTCGAACACTTCTATCGGCTCCTTCTCCTCCTCTGCGAGGATGCACGCCTCGCTGCTGCGCTCGTCCTCATCTCCATCACTGCCAACTTCCACGCTGCTTCCTAGGCAGCACTGCTCGTTCTGTAGCGGGTCATCTTGTCTTCCACTAAATAATACAGAAGCATCATTATCTAAATTTACAATATTTACAACATTTTCTTGTCTGCTTTCCTCAGACCGATCTTGTGCTATCTCGACTACTTGCACCTTATTAATTCTTTTGTCTCTGTGACATTTACATGGAAGTTCTTCCCATAACACTTCACATATCTCATCAAATGACATGTCGTCATAGTATTTCCACTTATGAACTGCTAGGGCAGCACCCTCAAGATATGCGCTTAATATGAGCGCCCAGTCGCTCTCACGCCATTTATTATAGGCGGCAACAACTTCAAATCGCCTAAGAAAATCTTCCAGGCATACACCGTCCATGCCCGCAAAAACTTGAGCCATCTTTCTCTCCTTATATAAAAAAAAATACATATAACCACTTAGCTTTTTATCCTCCTGGCGACGTTTCTTCGCCTCTAATTATTTATACTCACAGTATACTTTGTGGTCTCACTTGGCATACGAGAGGTTTTTCACTTCTATGAGTGCTGAAACAAAAAACTATTTCGCAAGCTTAGCGAAAATCCGGCGATCGTAACACACCTCCACCAATTATAGGGATCAAATCAAAATCCCTTTTATACTTATTAGGATTATATTGAATCTTTCTTTATATTATCATAATTCAATCCTTAAATATTAGACGTCAAACCTACGACTCTTATATGACATCTGCTTGAATGTTCGAAAGGAACTTTATAAAAATATAAACAGCGGCCTGACCTGCAAGGAGGTCAGAAACCCTCAAAGAAGTCTCTACAGTACACAGATTTTCAAGAGAGGTACGTAAAGGTACACAGAAGGTACCAAATAATTGCAATAAATTTAGGCAGATCTGAAAAGTACACCCGCGGTTCTGATATACATAAATATTTACGAGGCGCGTTAAAAAACCCACTGTCATTTCATGGTTTTAAGTTTTTACTTCAGTCGGCAGTCCCCATGTCTGCCTATGTTCTTAAGGCCAGGTATTCCCAATTTTACATCACTTTGATTTAACAATAAACAAAGAAATCGTGATTTTTTAAATCGAAAAAAAAAAACTTGTTCTAGTTTACTTTATGTATTTTGACAATTTGTGGTTCAAAACACGATATCGAAAACTTCACTCGATCAAAAAAAAATCCGAAAAACAGGCTTAATCGATATTTTTTTTATGTTTTTCTTGTTTTACTCATAGTTTATAAATGTTTTACTACTAAAAAATCATATCTAAAAAAAGGCAATAACGTAGAGAAAAGTAATTTGTGGTTGCATTTTACAAAATAGCTTAATTCTTTTAATAATAAATTATTATATAACACAGCGGCTCGCGTTCGTCAATATCCAGCTTTATAACCACTCATACCTTGAACCGCTCTGCCGCCCGGCCCCCGACAGGACCCCGATTCAGTATTTGTCAGTACCGCTTCGGCTATCAGACGGGGAACCCGTGTCACTTTGCTTGCGCTCAAAAGACCCGATTGACAACGTTTTATGTTCTGAAGAAATTATGTAATAAAGTAAAATGAAATATAGATGTAAAATATAAGGCCTCGTATTTTTATTTTTTCCAAATTTTGTAGTTTTCATTCATAAAATAATTTTTGAAATGGTTTAAAATCGTAATCTCATGTCAATATCAAAACATTGTCAGAAATTTAGGGAGGTAAACGTACCTATTTTAGACAGTTCCCAATGTGTAATGGTGTTTTCAATATATTCAGCAAAACTATTTTTATAAATATTTTATCTATTTATTGATACAGGGTGTAAAAAGACTTATAGCCGTCGTACATCAAACTAAGTAACATTGCACAAAAGATCTGTGACAAAAGTAATTGCTGGAAATCGACTTTAATTTTTGGTGTGAAATTTTGCTGTATGCGCACTACCACAAACAGCAAATTTTGCACCCGCATGTAACTGTACAGGGGTCCTGGAGGTATTTAAAGTTGTGTTATAATATCAAAACTTGTTTTCGTAAAAAATATCGTTTATGCTCACTAGTTCCTTCGCGTAGTTCCTTTGAAGGAACTACTGAGAATTTTTGGATCAGTAGTTCCTTTGCAAAAGCTGAAGGAACTACTGAGACGAGATATTTCCTTTAGCAGTTCCTTTGAAGGAACTACTGAGAACTTTTTGATCAGTAGTTCCTTTGCAAAAGCTGAAGGAACTACTGAGACTAGATAGTTCCTTTGAAGGAAATAAACACATACATACAGTATGTTAACTAACAGAGGGCGTTCCCGTTAACCCGCAATAGTATAGCATCCATACATGCTAAAAAAAATATTACCATTCGAAAACAAAATGTTTTTATTTTTTTTAATATTAAAATATTTACTAAAAATGTTAAATTGATACGTAAAAGAAACACACTGTACACGCGTACTTGAAGGACGGCAACGTCGCAATTTCTTTATGAATGACGGGCTGCGTGTGCGGCCAGGTACCCCCGAAATCCCCGAATGTCCACCTAATTTTAGTCGGAACTTTTCTCACGCGCTGACCGGACGCGCATTATTTTCGCATTGCAACAACTTGCGTCATTCTTGTGTGGAAAATGCCACGTTATCAGTTCAGTGCTCAGGAGTATGTGAACATGGTGCTCATTTATGCTGAGTGTAATTATGATGGTGCACGTGCTCTGAGGATGTATGTTGAGAGGTACTCTCGGGTTATTGTGAGTGCCCTAGTGCGTATTCGTAATAATGAACCGGTAGTACCGCGTCTTTCTGGTGGCCCCCGACCCGTGATCTCTGTGCGGCAGGAAGAGTAATGCTAAGGTATTTTGAGGAAGAGCCCGGTTCAAGCACTAGAAGAGCCGCTAATATAATAATAATAATATAATGCTGCCCGCTGCTGCCGCATGCAGGACCGTAGGTTCGGTAGGAAAAGAAAGAGAAGCGCGATGACACAACGGTGGTAATTTATTGCAAATATGAAGCTATTATCTATTTACAAAAACTTTTTAATAAAAAATAATCCATCACTGAATGCAGTTTGGCATCAGAAATTTAATGGTATATTTTTAATTATAATTAAAAATAAAATACTTTTACAAAGCATTAAAGTAAAAATACTTGCATACGAAATTGTTCCATAGACTCTTACCACACCTCGGACACTCCATACAACGCTCGCAAAATAATTACCTATTACTACTACATAAACAAATGAAAATGCGAAATCTTACAAACAGTTTATGTAAATACGAATTCGGAAAAGCATCACAATATCCAACCATCGTGATTAAAACTCAAATAAAACTTTTAAATCGCATAATTGTGTGTTCGTATCAGCAATACAGCGCTGCGGTTTGCGAGCGCCCTTGCTAAAGAGTCGGCGACGAATACCTCGAAGTGCGGGGTGAGGTGCGGTATAATACCCGGCACGTAAGTTGGCAAGATATTTTGTAGTGGGGGAAGTTCGCGCATGCACAATTTCATACATTTTTACATGCGCGAACTTCCCCCACTACGAAAAATCTTGCCAACTTACGTGCCAGTAACTGTATCTGATATGAGGTCGAGGAAGGGAGTGTCCTTTCTGTACGTAGTACTATTAAGTATTCTGTGCTCTTACTGATAAGGAGCATGATACACTAGGGCCATAAGGTCCGAGTGCCTACTTAATTTTTCGAGAAATCGCCAAGCGATTGGTCGACTCTTCACGTGACCAGAGGACTAGCCTATTTTTTGGCCAAAGATTCAGCAAAAGAAAGTAATTTTAAGGCTTTGTCATGGCAAAGGATTTTATTACGAATCAAGTTATTTTGAATCTTATTTCAATGAGTTTAGAATTCATGTTACTTTATTTCGATACCACGATGCCGGGAAATGACGCGACGTGCCGCGGGACGCTGCGGCATGACGCAACGCGCCAGGGATGCTGCGGCATGACGTGTCATGCCGTTTCATTCCACGTAATGCCGCGGCGCACCATTGCATCCCGCGGGACGTGTGGGTCACGTTGTGTCGAGGAATTATGATTGCTAAGCTAGTTGAAATAAGATTGAAACTTGTGCTGCGGTCATTTCGGTTAATGGGACGCAGTCCGGTCTGTGCGGGCTTTTAGCAGGATGCCACGGAACGCCGCGGGATGCCGCAGCACAACCTGCCGTGGCACGCTGTCAGTGAGCTGAGCGCCGGCTCTATTTGGCTGTCGATGTCTTATGGTGACAAATATATGGCGATAGAGCAATGGTCTTTGGTCGGTCATAGAACACTAATGAAGTAGGTATTTATATTGCGGATTTCGATGTAAACTGTATTTGCTATGCGAATGATGAGTGTCTCATGTTTGTTTTGTTATTATTTACCTGCCCATTTAAAAGAATTTTATATATACTGTACATAAAATGTGAATGTAATAAATTAATGTTAAGTTTAATCATTTTATTTCTTGACATCCTTCCAACAATAGTTCAGTTCACCCTAACTGAATCAGTATGTCAGTGCGAGTGGGATAGAATGATACATAGCGCGGGGAAGTGGGGACAAAATCTGAATTTTAGCTGAAGCCCACCAGCCCTTAATGTTTTAGAATATGCCAGTCGGGGTTTTCGTGGCTCAAGTAGTTTTAAGTTAGTAAGGCAAGTAAATCAGGACTCTCGACAGCTTGAATGATTGGGGGGGGGGGGTCATGACCCCCACAACCCCCCCCCCCCCCCTCCCCCTCTGACCGCGCATGGTAATACATAATTATGGAATGCAATAAAGAAATGAGTATTGAGTTAATACAAAATAATAAGTAATACAATTAGGTCAACGCGTCACGTCGATATTGCTAAGGTGTTCGGTGAAAACACCGAACAAATATGTTTTACGACTGAAAAATGAGTAAAAACCTGGAATTACGACTACCAAAGGACTCGAGCTCGCGTAACGCGCACGCTCCTGAGTACAGGTAAGGCAGGTAAGCATCTATTGAAATTGTGATCAAAGTTAATTTAGAAGAAAAATGTTGGAATAATTTGTGAAGTTTTTCGCCAAGGACGATTTTTTTTTTCGCATTTTTGTTAATTTTAAGTACCTAGTCAGAAAGTAAAACGGAGCCTAAAAAGACCAGTTCGAATGCTTTTTGTTACACGATATTTTTGATATTTAATGTTCGCGAAAATCGCGAGTGCACCCGGAGTGATGAACAAAGCCTGTCACTCACTGGACGCCTGAGGGAGGACATCGCCGTTGTGGTGAGCGAAAGCCGTCTGCGACGATTAACACGCGTGGGCCCGCCGGAGACCCGCAGCGCCGGAGTCGTGACAGAAACCATGCCGTGTCCGTTACCCCAGCCAGATGTTGTCGAAAATGGTCATTTGAATCTTATAGATAATTAGTTTTGCGGCTTCTGTAATTGTTGCACACATTTTTAAAGAAGAATGGGCGGTTTCGTCCCAAGTGTTGTAACATGTTTCGACCTATATCATATGGAAGATCTCAGTGAGTGTTATTTTTTTTTGTATGGGCATAACTCTGTATCTCGTGCAGGGAAAATGTTATAGTAGTTTCATTTATTTAATAAAATATTAAATACAACTTCATTAATTAGTCTATTAATGACAAAAGGACCAAAGCTATTTATAACTACCTACTCCTACTCTGACCCAACACCCCCCAGCACCCCCTCTACTACCCTGCGCCGCGCACTGCCATTGTTTTTTTTTGTAAGCGCAGGTGCAGCCAAAAATTATTTTAAAAGACAGGCTATATGTTGGAAAGTGATGGTTATCGGTTGTTGCATGGTTGTTGCAACTTTTTGTAATAAGTATATATATTTATGAGTTTTATTAAGTTTTATTTTATTAAGGTTTTTATCTTTTTTATATTTATAGTTTTTTACTCTCACACGTCAAAATAAAAGTCAGTTGTGTCAGCGATTCGTAATTTCATTGATCTATGGTGCTTCTAGATGCCATTATTTATCTAGTGGTATATATGCACTTATGCTTTCAATTTTTTATAGCTGTGCTGTACTACCGTATTTTAAATTGTTGCTCCTCTGTTTATTTACTGACGACTTACGCATTCCTAAAGGACCTCTGGTGTTTCAACGTTTACAACTATCGACTTCGGCTTACTTTGTGGACTTGATATTATTTTTTGATTGGTTTGTTACGATTACGAACTATGGAACATTTGTGTGTCACCTGTGCTCGGTCTTTGACTCGACAGGGAGTGCGACATGTAGTTTCAAGAACTATATTAGAAGCAAGACTGCGTTTTGCTGAATATATTTCAGAGCATATGAGAATAGAACAGGTCTGTTATGTGCTTGTTTGTTTCTGAACTATGTTTGTGCTTTTTTCACGCGGCGCCGTCGCAACGAAACAATGAATCAATCGGTTTCTTATAGGTAACTGGGGAGACATTATATTTCCATACTTATATTATAAATGACGACACGACGTGTCGCGGGTTCGATTCCTGCACGGAACAAATATTTGTATTGCCTACAGGTAGTTTAGTTTCGTTAGAATTTTTCGACACTATATTTTAGTTTGCGTATAGTTTTAGTTAAGTTAGGTTTTATTTTTTTAATTTTCGATAGAATATAGAGACTACTTAATTAATCTATTATTATATCACAAGACGTACCAATATGTGTACAATGTGCATTTGTTTGAGGCATACTCCTACATAAGGGAATTATTCAGTGATAATTGTATATTTTTTTCAGTTTATGTATTTTAAAATGTGCGTTTATTAATATCTGACTAAAAGTAACTGTTACTACCTGTGATTAATGTACAATTATTATAAATGTAATAATTATGTGGATATGTAACACAAAATGTAAAAAAGTATTGATTAAAATTATGATTAAAGCATTATTTAGTACGCAAAATACGCGCATTGACGTGGAGTTGCGGACACAAGCCTGTATTATCTATTACCAAAAGCATTATTTAATACAAAAACCTTTTTTTCACTTGAAGCCCAATTACTTTTGACCTGCACGCAATTGTAATAACAACTTGGATTATTATTCATGAAAAAGCCTAAATGAACATGTTTAGACTAGTCGCAACTTGTTACAAGGGTTGGGACGCAACTCATATAATAACGCCCATTCTCCTTTGTTGCGCTTATAGTTTTTTAATTATTTCACAAAAACATATCCTGCTGGGGTAACGTTACCCCAGCCAGACCTTTTTCTTTCTAATGGGAATATTTAAATAAATACTAGCTATACAATTAATTGTCTATATGAAGTAAATGTTGTGCCTTATTTTGTATTTGTACTTTCTTCGGTTGCGAAGTTATTCGAGATTTTGCTGGGGTAACGTTTTTGGTTTTGCTAGATCTTTGAAACGGTTTAGCGGATTCTTATCATATTTTGAACATGACTTCTTAGGAATTAGTTTAAATTTGTTCTGCAATAAAAAACCCAAAATAATGCATAGCTTAAAGGTTATTTCATTAAATAGAAAAACACTTCAATTGGTCCCAGCACTCTCAATAAGAGGTTTAAAGACTTACTTTAAACGTTATTTTGAAGCTTGTAATTGCCTTCAAATGTATGTGAAGTTTCATTAGTATCCTGTAAGTATTTAACAAGTTATGATGATATTCAGTTCTTCACGAGCACGGTCATGATGCGCGCGGTGTTATTTGGCCACTGATAAGCCTGTTTATGGATATATGAACTGAATGTTATGTCAATAATTAGTTGTTTAATTTAGTTGTATATCAGTAAAATTTCAGCGTAATACATTGGATAATTAATGAGATAATACGATTAAAGTCATTAGAAAGTGAATGACCGTGGTAACCCGACCAAGTTTAGGTGGTTACGAAAAAGCGAAAACGCAGAACATTATGCTACCTTCTAAAATATGTAGGATAGTGTTACAAATTTAGTACAGACATGTACACAAGTTTAAAAAAAAACTACATGTTTATTAAAGAATTTTTATTAACAGCTAAAATAATCAATTCAATTGAACTTTTAAAGTATGAATTATACTTAAAAACAATCACAGATTAAAATTACAGATAGTAATTTTGCTTTTTTGAAATTTTCCATTACTTTTTATTTAAATTATAGATTTCACTATATACAGTACACAGTAGGGTGCTTCTTAATTGGGCAAAAAAATTTTTTTTATTATTATGATCCGTGTCACCCTTTTATTCTGTTCTAAGGCGCAAAAAACTAATATAGATACCTCAATCCGCAAACCAGCCAACTCCATTTTGCTATAGTTTACAGGAGACACTTAAAACTTTCTAGTTTTTATTTTGACTAAAAAACGACATCATAATATTTTTTTTGACAAAAATGGAGTTGGCTGGTTTGCGGATTAAGGTATCGATATGTAATTTTTATTTTATTTTTAAAGTAATATTTAGGGGTCGCTACCAGTAAATGAAAAATAAAAAAAAATGTATTTTTGAAAATTCTTTAATTAAGTTCTAAAAAAGACAAGCATACACAAATAATATATGCTAATAAAGTAGATTTCTTTGTACCAGGGTACTTTTGCCTGAAATTTTTCACAACCAAAAGAAGGAATGGTTTTTGTTCTTCGTCTGTGGTAATTAGTTTATTAAATTCTTCAATAAATGCTACACCGCGTTCCGCAATGTCGTTCACCACTCTCGTAGAACGTACAATTTCTCTGGAAGCTTTGTAGTCATCATCTTCTTCCCAAAGACGAGGTTCTTTTTAAAGAAATGCAGACGGAATTTCCAGGATTCTAAAAAGTCCTAAGGTGTTGCTGGTCACGAAATCCTCAATATTTTCTTCTTCGATGTGGCTTAGATCCAAGGCGCTTTGGGCTATAGTCTGAACTTTCCTTATTAAGAGCAATCACCATTTTTTGTTTGCTTTCAAAAGAAACTTCGTCATCAAAAAAAGCAAGCGCAACAAGTTCTTCGGACAGATACCACAAATGCCCCAGGAACTTCGTTAGAGCTTTTTTGGACATAGCTTTGTTTTAATTAAAAAGGTGTGGAATAAAATTAGTTGTCATGAATAGAAATTCACACCAACACCTCGACTTCAGGTGTAATCAAAATAACCCTCCTTTTTGTACTGTATCTTTTTTTTTCTTTAGCTTATATCTCGAAAATGGTGTGTTCTATCGCAAAAATAATGAAAATTTCGACCCCCTTTATAAAACCCATATACCCCTAAAACTCAACATGTAGGTAATCATTTTTCATATTTTCCATACTGAAAGTGAAAAACTCCTTAAAAAACACGTCAAGGCTAACCCGCGCGCCTGCGGCTCTAAAAAAAATTCACGAACAAAAGTGTCGACGAGTCGCGTTTGTCAAATTCGATTTTAGTTGTGTCAAAATTATTTTTTGATTGATTTTTTTTTAATTTTCTTATTGTTGTTTTTTTTTTTTAATTTTTATGCAGAATAGCTGTAAGATTCTCATAGCAAAAAGTAAGGAAATTAGTGATAGTTCGGTGTACAAGAGAATCGGCACCAGTGTCATGCATGCGCGTTTCACTACCATAGCGCAGTAATTTAAAAAAAGAACTTATAATTATGTTATTCGAATTCACGTCGTATTATCCCGCCGGCCGCCATTTTTGTTCCATATTAGTATTGCAAAAAAAACTGTTTCAGAATCTTTTATACAGGATTCATAATATCATGGGTGTAGATAAAGTCTTGTATGCAATTGTACAGATGCCAGCACATCAACCTACTACAATCTGCCAAATTTCTTTAATAGATTATCAACTTTATCACTAAAGCATAAGGTTCAACGTTGAATGGGAAAATCTGACAGTTTCGTGTAGGTTGATGTGCTGGCGTCTGTACATAATTAGGTATTAAAATACTCATGTGTAAAACCCACATTCGTGTTTTAATACCCTTTATTATAAAACAGTTGCATAAATAACTATTTATCATGTATAAATGATAAATATAACTGTTTTATGTACAATGAGCTGCAAGTTATCATTATCATAATTTTTCAAACTTTGACACGAGGTACAATAGCGACCCCTAAAAACCTATCCAAAAAATAAATAAAAAGTATAGGTTAGTTTTTTAGGCGATAGAAGCGAATGGCGGGCTGACGCAGTAATTTTTCAAGTCGAAAAATAAGAAGCACCCTAGTACCTACACAGTTACAGTTTTTATTTAAATTTACACATATTAAAATGTGTAATGATCACAGACAATAAATAATAAACAATGTTTTTTTTTTTTCAGTTAACACTAAACTTACGTATGTCTACTAATACCTACTTATATCAATTAAAATCACAGATCAATAAAGCTTACCTTGTTCGTGAATTCATCAAGCAACACGCACCATAATTATGATCATCAATAGAAGCACTCCACATTAACAGTAATTCGCCACACTTATTAAATAGCTCTCACGCACTCGATAAATATTTGCAAAAACAGGAAACGGAACTACGGAAGCGCACGCGCACTCTACAAGATGAATTATGTGATTATGGAGCATGTATAGTGCGTTATGCAAACAATGAATTACCCCTTCACCCCACCCCTCCCGCGTCCCACCGAACACGTGTTATCGGTGAAAATATGTGCAACTGGAAGATGATAATAATGTTTTCATAGTACAGATATTATTATATTATTATGTATATAACAGTGTACGCGTCTGTACCAAAATTGTAAGGTGTATTATACTAAACATTTCAAAAGATAGCATAATGTTCTACGTTTTCGCTTTTTCGTAACCACCTAAACTTGGTCGGGTTACCACGGTCATTCACTTCCTAATGACTTTAATCGTATTATCTCATTAATTATCCAATGTATTACGCTGAAATTTTACTGATATACAACTGAATTAAACAACTAATTATTGACATAACATTCAGTTCATATATCCATAAACAGGCTTATCAGTGGCCAAATAACACCGCGCGCATCACGACCGTGCTCGTGAAGAACTGAATATCATCATAACTTCTTAAATACTTACAGGATACTAATGAAACTTCACATACATTTGAAGGCAATTACAAGCTTCAAAATAACGTTTAAAGTAAGTCTTTAAACCTCTTATTGAGAGTGCTGGGACCAATTGAAGTGTTTTTCTATTTAATGAAATAACCTTTAAGCTATGCATTATTTTGGGTTTTTTATTGTAGAACAAATTTAAACTAATTCCTAAGAAGTCATGTACAAAATATGATAAGAATCCGCTAAACCGTTTCAAAGATCTAGCAAAACCAAAAACGTTACCCCAGCAAAATCTCGAATAACTTCGCAACCGAAGAAAGTACAAATACAAAATAAGGCACAACATTTACTTCATATAGACAACTAATTGTATAGCTAGTATTTATTTAAATATTCCCATTAGAAAGAAAAAGATCTGGCTGGGGTAACGTTACGCCAGCAGGATATGTTTTTGTGAAATAATTAAAAAACTATAAGCGCAACAAATTTAAAAATGTGTGCAACAATTACAGAAGCCGCAAAACTAATTATCTATAAGATTCAAATGATCATTTTCGACAACATCTGGCTGGGGTAACGGACACAACCATGCCTGCTCCATGTTGCATGCTTGCTTGCATGATTGCTTATTATTAGGATAAGCATGAAATAATTTGAATTTATGACTTATAGCTTTTATTGAAAATGGTTTTAAGTCTTTTGTATATTATTGATTGTAATATTTATGACATAATTTTATGGCATGTGATATTATGTGACATTAAGTTCTGGCAAGTTATCATTCGGACAAAAGAAGAAGAAGAAGAATTAATGAACATTAGGACAAAAACTTTTTCATCCATAATCTGGCACTTTAGATTACCTATGGATAAAAAAGTTAGGGAACACAATAGAGCACCCTAAGTCTATCTTCAGAGGCGTAGGTATAATACTTGAACACGTAGATTGTAGGTACAGCGCCATAATTGCGTAACACACTATTAATCACAATCTGAATAATTTTGAAGGAAATTGCTTCATATAAAAATGTCTGTTCAACAACATAAATGACGCAATGAATGTTGTTGAACTGTCAAAATGAAAGCCATTCCTACTGTTAGTGTGTTACGCAATTACCCCACAGTTCTTATACCCACATTTCAATGGGCAGAACTAATACTGTTTGGTAGCAGGTGTCCTTAACTTACTCGAGTGCCTTTCTCTTATAATCGCCTTAGCTATCACCTCGCTTCATCCGGCCGGACCTCAAAGGTCACATGTGTGTATGTCACACGGACTTAGTTGTGTTTAAGAATAAATACAAACAAATGGTTAACTGTTAACCATTAACTTTAAGTATATTGGGAATGACGGTACTTACTTTTTAGCGTAATTTCCAATCTACCAAAGCAGTTATGAAAACCATTTATGAAAGAAAAGACAGGAAGGTACCTACATACATACCTTCTTAACTTTTCTTTTTTATATGGTAGGTATTACCTACAATAAATGTAAAACTTTTAGGTTTTATGTGTAAAACCATTTATGAACTATAGATGATAGATTCAACCAGATACACTCAACAGACTACATAATTAATTATACCTGATAGGTTTAGTATCCGGAGAAGTCTTAAAACATAAATGTAAAAGCCTATGTTGAAAGAATGTCCTAAAAGGCCGCTTTTTTAATTGAGCAAAGAACACCCTACAGACCCTACAGTCCTACCACTTCTGTCTGTCTCTACAGGGTGTTGCGGAAAGGGTATATCAATACAAACGGGTTGAAAAGTGTATCTGGTCTAGAATATCTGTACAAAATTTCAGCTCAAAAGCATTAACTTTGAAAATGCTTAATTGTTTTTTATTTCGACATCACGGCGCTGCACTGGCGCGCAGCGGCGTAATGTGCGTGTACTAGGCGCACAGACACACTACAGATAATGGATAATGACCCTCGTAGTGCGGTGACACGTTTGTTATGATTTCAATTTAATAAACTATCGAATTAAAAAATAATATTAAGCATTTTCAAAGTTACTGCTTTTGAGCTGAAATTTTGTACAGAGATTCTAGACCAGATACACTCTTCAACCCGTTTGTATTGATATACCCTTTTTGTAACACCCTGTATAGCGACTCTGGAGTTCGGCGGGGTAATTGCGTAACAACTTAACAGTAGCAATCGCTTTCATTTTGACAGTTCAACAATATTCATTGTATTATTTACACTTTTGAGCAGACAATTTTTTCGAATACTTATATGATGCAATATCCTTCAAAATGATTCAGATTTTAATTGAGTGTGTTACTCAATTAGAGTGCAGCAGTTATTACCAAAGAAGTCCAGCTCAACCCGCCACCTCCGTCAAGGGTAAGTGATACCTACATAAATGTGTAGTTATTACAGACGTTAAATTTACTTGTTATAGGTAGGTACATACAGCACGCATGGATACCGTGGGATGTTAGTAACAGGGTCATGCACATGAAGATCTATAAATGATCGAATTAAGCAAGGGAGATATGATCTGCCTGCGTTTTGAATAGTACCTATGAGTTATGTTAGTTACCATGATGCACAGTATAATAAGACCTTTCATTTGATATGTCACACGGTAAAATTAGCAAAACATTAAAAAAAAACCTATTGCCTCCCAAAAGTGATCCCCATAGTCAAAATTTATTTATTTAAGATTTTATGTAGGTACAGTCGAGTTCATTAATATATTGGCAGTGACAATGTTTCAAAATATTGTAAGCGTTAAAATGATCATATAGTTCTATACAAACTCAGACATCAATAAAATGTTTTCATATAAACTGTTCATAAGTATGTTACGGTAGTGCAGTCAAAAATATCTGACTACGGAACATAAATATCTAAATACACTAGATTTCAATAAATTTGTTGCAACCTAGGAATCATAATTATCTATGCATTTTTGAATATTCAACTAAATGGCCATTACCATTAAATTTATTTTTGCTTGCCGGAGCAGAAGTTCGAGTAATAATGCAATATTGCCGTTGAAGGATGTCATGACTGACAACTTCAAATTGATTTTGTTTCAAGATCTTTTTCATAGAAAAATAATTGCATAGATATTTGTGAACCTAACTTTGCGCTAAATAATATGAACAAGGGATTGCGCACAATTTTTAGAGTCCTTGTCTGTAGTAACATTATTGATATAATGTAGTCACATATTTATGTCACAGATTGTTTACAATTTATTGTACGGCAAAGCTGTTTAGAGTTTTATGAAACTTACTATTGCCTATATATTTTTGATTCATGAACATGCTCAGATATTAAAGAACTCGACTGTACGTTACGGTAGGTTTGAGTCACAGAAATTCATAGCTATGCATGTCCATTAGATTCGGAGCAAATGGCTGTGACAGACAGTCGACAGAAGCACCAGTGATCCTATAGGTAAGGGTTCTGTTTTTTCATTCGGACGTACGGAACTCTACAAAATAATCTTAAATTCATTCATTGCCAGACAATGAATGCACAAAATAAACCGCATAGAAGCATGAAACTGCTCTAGGGTTCCATAATGTAAGTAAAATAGGGAGCATTAAGGAAGGATTTTGAAAAATTTATCCCCTAGATGAACTTTGTGATTTTTTGCCGATGGGAAGCTATTGTCAGTCTGTTTACTAAGTTTTCCGAGAGATGTCGCTACTCTGCCTCAAGTTCTAAGTTGAGCTACTCGATTACTGACAAATGCTTGCACTGACTGTCACTGACTGACTGGACAGGTCCACTGAAATCTGTGTGGTACTTTTCCCAAAAGACCATTTCAGACATCAATATACATGGTCTTCACATGATCTGACCAAGATTATGTCTGAACTTTAAAAGAAACAATTTTCAATTATATGACGTGTAAAAGTGATTCCGATATCCTATTTACAAAATACATACATACACAATTACACATACATAATCAGCCTATAATGTTCCCACTGCTGGGACACAGGCCTCTTCTCAGTGAGAGGGAGTGGGCCATAATTCACCACGCGGGCCCAGCGCGGGTTGGCAGATATTATCACATGTCTTCGAATTTTTGGTTCTAGGTCATTAGGACACCGTTTTGGGAGCGGTGAATGCTTATGCGAATCCCGCACCTCCGGCCATGGGTAGAGGTGGAACACGGAACACCGCGGTGGTTTTAGCCGTAAGAGTCCGGCATGCCCCTCTGTCACCCCCACCCCCAGGAAGTCCATCAGGATTTCCACCGCGAAAAAAAAGGACATGCCGGTTTCCTCACGGATTGTTCATTTACAAAATAAACAATTTCATTTCTGCAATATAGAACCCAACTACTTAGGTATATTGAGAATTTTGAAACTTAGGTTTATCTCGTCTACCAAGCATATTCAATCAGAGTCATTTAAAGTTAGTGTATCTTACGTGAACTTAATAAACCTAGTTTTCTTTCTTTCTGTTTTCCTAGTATGTACCTACCTATGTTAATTTCAGTGAGCAAACCGTTTCTAGGTTTCATTTGACTGGGATAGTTCAGTGAAACCTTTATGAAAAGCTGCTTGAATTTTTTTTAGGGTGCCGTACCTCAAAAGGAAAAAACGGAACCCTTATAGGATCACTTCGTTGTCCGTCCGTCCGTCCATCAGTCTGACTCTGACTGTCTGTCAAAACCCTTTTTCTCAGGAACGCGTGGAGGTATCAAATTGAAATTAATATCAAATACGTCTTCGGCCCCTTAGAGCTCTAAAAACCAAGCTTCTAATTCAAAGCAATCAAAAAACCGGCAAAGTGCGTATCGGACCACGAACAATGAAGGGTTCCGTAGTTGGAATGAATTTATCCCAAGAACAAACTTAACACTGTAGTTGAAATACATTTTCTCCCATACATTCCAACTGAAAATATAAGTTTGTACGCACAATATTGAAAGATTTACCATGTTGTTTTAAGACCACAGACTTCTTATAAGTTTTCTAAGCTATAGGTAGGTATAGAACTATTTTCTGTATTTTATTTTATTTTTAGGCTTAGTAGTTTCGGAGATAAGGGGGGAATGGTAAATTTTTGTCTATTTTCTTAAATAACTTTAACACAATTTACTTTAAAATTATGAAAAAAATATATTTGAGATCATTTGATAGGTATGTCACACGGTACAGATTGCGAAACTTTAAAAAAAATTCTATTTACCCCCCAAAAATGACCCCCATATTCAAAATTTATTTATTTACGTTACACGCCTGTGTTTGGGTTACAGAGATTCATAATTATGTGTACCAAATTTCAACATAATCGGTCCATTAGTTTCGGAGCAAATTGGCTGTGACAGACTGACGGATAGACAGACACACGAGTGATCCTATAAGGGTGTTTTTCCTTTTGAGGTACGGAACCCTAAAAATACGGCTATATAAGCGACATAAGTATTTTGATACTCTCTAATAAATCAAAACCTATAAGTAAGGGTAATGATCCCGTTTACCTAGATTCTAAGTCAACGGTGAAGTGCCAAATTTCATTATTCTAGATCATGAATATGGCAAGAAACAAGGTCTCATAGCACAAGTAAAGGAAAAACTCCGAAAATCGTTAATTTGTAGTTTTATCCACAACAAGTCAACAACTATGGAACCTGTGTGCGTCACGGACTTGCCCGGTTTTTTTACCATTTCTAGATATATGTTAGACACTTTAATAAGTAGGTACCTACATATAATAATAAGGGCATAGACAGCGTAATGTGTTCATTTAAAAAATAGCTATTAAAATCGTATTTAATGAAAAATCATCACTCTCATTATCATCAAAGATAGGTACTCCTTTTGCTGCTCCAATTGCTATTCATACATCTTTTCTTTAATTCATATTTATCATAGGTACGATTTATTTATTTATCATAATACATGTAAATTCCTGTTAATATTCAAGTGTCAAATTCACCTCACCAGTATCTACCTTTTCATCTTCAATCAAATAAAGTCGCTCTCTACACTAACAGATAAAACAATAGTTAAGTATATCGGGTTTTATTACCACCACTTTTCACCCTTAAAATATATATTAATCTGATCGTCCGGCTGCTACTTAGTTTTCTACTCTTCGTTTAGGAATAAGTACGTACAAGACAATGGCCTAAATTCATACCTTCAGGGTCCAAACAGAAGCTCTATCCATCTTAAGGTCATCAAATGAATATAGCAGTTTTTCAATGTTATTTCGCCCGTTCCTACTATTTAATGCTTCTCACTAAAGTAGACAGCCTGGCCGCAGTTCCAAGGTAGCGAACACGCACGGTTTTAACTATTTCTTTTTTCTGGAAGAAAGGAAGGTTAGTCCATCCGCATCCCTTAACTCCTAGTTGATCTGGCATACTTTCCAGAAATATAAAAATGTCGGTGACAGTCGAGGGCTGGGCAGCGTTCTGCGGCTGCCGAAGTGCCGACGCGGCGACGGTGCGGCGCTGCGGGCTCCAGTGAAAGCCCACTTTCATCGGAGTGGGGCGCCACTACAAGCACAACAAAAGTGAACGTCGTTGCGTGCGCGTACGACGCCGTGAGTCGGCGAGTGGCTGTTGTGACAGTACGTTCCGAAACGTGAGTCGCGCGTCCCGTGCGTAATATCGTGATATCGTGATGTCCAGGTGGTGGATGGTGGTGTTGCTGGCGAGCGCGGCGGCGGCGGGTGGTCGCCTGCCCCGCACCTCCCCGCCCGCGCCCCAGACTCCGCCGGCGCCCTCCGCGGCGCCGCGATTGCCCCAGAGGAATCTCACCCTCGCATCTAGATCTTCAGTCAGAAACAGGTCAGTACCCTTAATGTCATAACTGTATGATTTGTTGTAACTTGAAGTCATATCTTGTACTGAACTCTTTAGTTTATGTCCCTACAGCAAAATGTAATCAAACATTTCATAAAAGTCCACCTCAAAATCATATGTTCATGTTGCAGTGATTTACGAAACTATCACGTCACTTTTCATAATTAAGCGCTACCCTTTGAAACCTGTACTTTGCGTTGCATAATAGTGATTAAACATAAGCTTAGGCTACATGCAGGTAATGTTTCGATGTTTGGAATGTCATGGCACCTCATATTCGTTAGATTCACTTAACATTGAGTGAGTATTATGTGATACTCGGCTGGCCGTCGCAAGTGAGGCAAGAGTATGCGCGCGCGCAAGCTTTTGTGCATAAAGTTGTCAAGTACGACGACTAACCGAACGGCGGTGTCAACGCGCTATCAATGAAATACTACGGCATCGGCCCAGTTTTGAAATAATTTGCGAAATCATATCAAAAGGTGCTGACGATGATAATCAAATCCGTTTACTGGCGCTCGGTGGAACTGTGACAGCATCAGTGGTGCTTGAGAGTCCTAGTAGGTATATCATAATTTCATACTTGTCACTGTTCCCTCTGTAACGGGAGCTGAACCGTTGTGACGCGCGGGGTCTCGATTTCGTCAATACTATGTTATCAACAACAAGTGATACCTATGATTAGATATTTCACCTATAATCAGAAAATTTGGATCCTTAGTCTCTCATAAATGAGCCGAGGACTTCAGGAGGGGGACATACTGAAAATCATCTAATGATGATGATAAAATAAAATGTTTACTTTCGTTACTTCCGCATTAAAGAGTCAAGCGCTGTTCGGTAATCTTCCATAATTATAGAATTTTATATAAAAAGAAATGAATTAATATACCATTCTGACTGTCAGCTTTCAAAATTACCTACATAAATCTCTATTTACCAATCGTTTATAAGTATTTCATAATTAATATTCGATAACTGATTCTTTACGGCCTAAGTATACGAAACTTTAAAGATCGATGTTATCATAAAATCTTAATGTATGGGACGTTATTAAAGTATCAATCTGTATTTTGAATTTATTGTTTCCTGGTCTTGCATTGTATGGGTGACTCCAGGCCTATCACGCTTTTAGGTAGGTAAGTAGGTTTAACGAAAACGTCGCCAGCCTCCTGCTCTTATCTAAATATTCATCCATACATTTTCATGAGCCGTCATTGCATCGTTCACCACCTGCTGCTTCACTTATCTCTTCTTTGGTCTGCATAAGCGTAATCAGCCTATAAGGTCCACTGCTGGGTCTCAGGCCTCCTCTCTTCCAGAGGGAGTAGGCTAAAATCTACCACGCGGGTCCCGCGGGTTGGTAGATGCCACAGTCATGTCTTCGAATTTTTGGTTCTAAGACTTGCCTGTATCGTCACGTTTTCCTTGAGAACAGGTTCAGGTTTTGGTCCGCCTCTTTAATATTACCTATATTCTATTTCCTCTTTCATCTGTTTTATTCATTTTCTCGTAGAATCTTTCTCTCTTCTTACTATTTTACACCGTTATGTTAAGGTCCATACACCATCGGTAACGAATACACAGTTTACTCTCATCCGTGCACTTTGAAACTCCTCCTTACATATTATACAAATTCCTTATCTTACCCTTATGTGTGACATAGGCACACACATCACATACTAAATCATCTTCCACACCATCATCATCAATTCATCATCACCTTCTACATTTATATCTGTAATTTGTATGGTGTACATAAGAAAGAGTAGGTATTTATTCTATCTGTCTATAGGCACCAAGGCACCGATCTGTTTCTGACCATAATTACCATCCATACATTGCTTGTATTGATAAGACAGCTAGTCTGACTGATTGTCTTATACATTTTATTCAGTTTGGGGGGAATACCTGAGTCAAGCCAAGGGTTGTTTCAGTGATCCGCCAGCTATTACAGAAAGCAGCAGTAATTCACTTCTTGCATTGCTGGGCCGTTAGCCCCACTCCCAATTTGTTGACTGGCTAATTTTATTACTACCAACAACAGGAGCTATCATCGTATAAGTTCCGGGGGCTTACTCTCTAAGTCCATCAACGAATGATCGGGCCTGTCCAAAAGAAGTCCGAATCTGCGGAGTGTAACCTACTCCTGATTAAAAACATTTTCTAACAGGAAAAAACACACGGGGAGAAGGGATAACTGTAATTTCCTGTTGTCATTCATATTTAGTTCGAACCCCGAACTAATCTTTTGTCCGTAAGTGAATCGGAGAAGGTAACGCCCGTAACTTCGGCCGATACTACGGATTTCGTGCGTAGGGATTAGATCTTCCGAGATACGAGAGACGAAGGTTCTACTTGATAAATGAAATGAAATGTAGTACTTAAATTGTAGTACATTACAGATGGTCGGGTTTTATTTACAGTTTCTAAAACAATTCACTAAAACTAGCATGCAAAATTATTGATTACATAATTTAATAAGTAAAGCTAATAAAATTGAAACATAAATCATAGTTATTAAATTACAATGTCAAACTATAATATTATAGTAAGATGTCAGAGTGAATCTTTAAAGTCTACTTAAATACTCACTCATAGAAATGAATGATTTTTCTATATGCCATTTGAATAACGTATAACGTTGTTTAAATTATTTTTTATATTTCGATTTATTGGTTCCCTTTAGGATTTTGATAGTTTATTAAATATATCCATATAACCATTGGAAAGCCACTTCTGTGATATAGGTAAATGGCTTTAACACCTGGAAGTTTTTAAAACAACCATTGAAAAGTTGTTATCGTAGGATATTATAACCTGTATACAGGGTGTTACGGAAAGGGTATATCAATACAAACGGGTTGAAGAGTGTATCTGGTCCAGAATCTCTGTACAAAATTTCAGCTCAAAAGCATTAACTTTGAAAATGCTTAATAATTTTTTTATTTCGACATCACGGCACTGCACTGGCGCGCGGCGGCGTGATGTGCTTGTACTAGGCGCACAGACACACTACAGAAAATAGATAATGACCCTCGTAGTGCGGTGACATGTTTATGATTTTAATTTAATAAACTATCGAAATAAAAAATATTAACCATTTTTAAAGTTACTGCTTTTGAGCTGAAATTTTGTACAGAGATTCTAGACCAGATACACTCTTCAACCCGTTTGTATTGATATACCCTTTCCGTAACACCCTGTATAGGCATTATTGAAAGCCTAATAGTGGCTTTCTTTTACCAGAGTTTTAATAAATTCTTAATTACTTCGTTTTCGCGTAACGTTCTTTCTGACTTTTTTTTTTTTGCTCGGCTCCTAGGGGTCGTAGCGTGATGTAAAAATAGCCTATAACCTTCCTCAAGGATTGGGCTATAAAATACAAAAATATTTTTTCAAATCTGACTGGTAGTTCCACAGTTTACTCCGGCCCAACCAGAAAAACGAACAAACTCTTCAGTTTTGTTATATTAGTATTTCAGTATGGATATTTGGTACTTTCCTAAAAAAAAAAACGTTCCTATGACTTGCTACTATTAGAATGCCTAGGAATTCAAGTTTCAAGCTTTTCACTGTCTCCGGTTTGGCCGGTAGGTAACTAGTTAAATGTACTTAATCTTTTGAGTTTAAAGATATGTAAATTGCTGTAGACAGTTATAGGATTACATTGTTACACACATTGCTTAGATATTTTATTATTTTGAAACAAGGCAATCAATCAAAGTAATGGATCTTGTCGATTATCAAAATTCGCATTAACACCACATTTATAAGCATATGCATTAATTAAAAAAAAAAACGATTAATTGTAAAAAAGACCTCACGCCGTTAAATCTGAAACTTGTTTCAAACCACGTGTGAGTCAATATTTTATTATTAATTAAAAATGTGTAAATTAATTCAGATGTAACATAGGTATACCGCTGCGTTTACCTAAGTTTATATATATATAGGTATTTTACCTGTTTTAACAAATGTTTTTTTACCGAACACCTGTTATGATGTCATAACGAATTTGTAAACATTGTTAGAATACCAGTTTTTCTCAAAAACAAATATTTCATCAATTTAAATTATGAATGGGAACACAATGTTCTCTCTCGTCTTAGTACCGGATGAATTTTTCTGCATTCTGCATTCACATTCTGGAAAAAAAACTATTATTTTTCAGAATTTGTGAATGCAGATCAAAATTTCTCAGAAAGTTGAAGATATTCTCCTAAGACCGTTTTCTTGTAGCTACATCGGTACCTGCCCTTACTGCCTCATCTCAAAAATCTACCCTGTATACACATAACACACACACACCCTGTGTACACACATAAGTACAGCAGTAATACATGCAGCCAGTCACCTATTGTTAGCATTTTTCCGTCTAAGTAAGTCTAACTAACACTTGATAAAAATTCTATAATTTAATTGCCTACTCACACAAGTATGAGAAAAACTTACTGCTTAGCTACTTACTTTTCATTAGGGAAAAAGCTTAATTTTCCATATAAATAGTCTGTTTTATTAATATTTATCTGCCTATTAATAGGCTTAAACCTAACTGATATTAAAATTCAATTAATACAAAACAATATTTACGCGGCGCCTGATCAATGTGTGGCTAAGTTGAAATGTTCTCATGCTGAGATGCGTGCGGCAATTTAATGGCCGCCGCTTTCCACATTCTCCCGCGACATTTCGCTTGTCGTGTTGATTCATTACATTTTTCTATAATTCGTATCATTTACTTCTAGTAGATACTCGTGCAGCAAACATTTGAACAGTAACGTGTAAGTACAACATCATGGCCGCGTTCACTTCCTCTACCGTATTGTAAGCCAATTTGTGGACATTCATTGTTCAATTCGAAATAGTGGTCAGACACGGTAGGTGTAAAAATGAGCTCCACTTCTAAGTTGTTTTACTTTAATTTTACAGTTTCCGATATTTTTAATTTATCGTTATGATAATAGACTGTGTAGCTTACTTATAATATTTTATTTGTTAAAATTCTATCGTGCCATAACAAAATTATATAAAATTAACGCAACAGCGGCGTCAAGAGACGGCGACGGCCAATAATACCTAATACTAATCTGACTTTAATTATGTATGCAAGATATACGATACAAAGGCAATGCAGCCGAGTGGCGAGCACTTGCATTGCGCGCCGATGCGGCTGCCTCGGGCCACGATGATGAAACTTCCATTTCGATCGCAAATATTCAGCTAAATTGCTCTTATTACACTATGCAATAAATGCGAACTTTAAGTCTAATAATACTCCCTGCCAGCCAGTAACGTCTACTCCGGTGACACTAATTACACCTTCAGAATCTAAGTCTATAATGTGTTCTACAATTATCATAAAATAAGCCGATAGTAGCCTTTCTAGAACGAGTATGTTGTTGGGCGGTTCCTTCTAAGCTCCAAGTACAAACAGGTGGATAGAGGCGCAGCTTGCGCTCGAAACGAGATCAAGGTCACAGGCCCGTATTGTTACTGTTCTGACGCTAATTACGAGCTCTACAAATAACAGCTCCGTTCATTGCTTACTTCGACTACTTACAAATGAAAGCAACCACAGACCATTACCAACGTTCCTAACAACATTATGGTACTTCATGGTACACATATACTGCCTAGTAATTAATTGCCGCCCGAGACATCTTCCATTCAAGTACTAATGAATGGATTCGATACGCGCTCGCAAGTCGCGATCGCATCTCCGTTCTCGAAGGGACAGTCGACCAGCCAAGGACGCTAATCGAGCGAATGTATGGCATGCAGTAGGTAAGTATATGAACTTTGCAACTGGTCTAAAAATATATTATACAAAGAGTATTTTTCAGTGCAAGCGGCCTTTCGTAGGTTGTTGGCGGACCAGTGTGTGAGATGCGGGCCTCTGTTCTGTCTAAATGTCAATGTCGGCTTACGTTGATACAGGAAGAGGTCTGGGCGTGTTACGATGTCGCCGGCTGTGACCACTCAAACACTGGCGTATCTATCTATAACAAGGACACTGCCGACAAGGATATTACTGATTGTATCACCTTTCGGAACAACTGCGTTCCAAACAGCCCGCGCTTGTTACTAACCTATAATAACATAGGTACCAGGTAGGTACGTTATTGCACCTACCGTTTGATCTGTTTGTTCTGCAGGTACTTACGAATGCCTGTCACCCGAGCCAAGACATTTGTTTATTTTATAATTAGGAGATCCATACCTACTCGCTAACCTAGATGCATGATAAGCATACAGACACGTTGAACGTTCTCCATTAGACTTTACGTGTATAAATGATATATCATTAAAGTGTGTTGTAATTTTTGTACCTAACGAATGAGACATTTTTTTTAACAATAACTCTGTCAAATTATATCATTCTTTCTTTTTCGTCTTTGTGCGCCAAACGATTTCTTTGGACAATCTACTTATAGACAATCATAGTAATATTACCTATGTAATAATGTGTTTATGGTCGAGACTTACTTAATCCCAAACCGAGAACATTTACTTATTTAAATGTATAAACTTACGCAAATTGATTTAAAAAAACACTCTTTGTCCTAAAGTTAAAGTCGCCTTAAAGTTATAAAGGCTATCTAGCCTTTATAACTTTAAAGCGATTTCGCACTGGGAGTTTTGGTTCAGCGTAGTCAAGGGGTAGACGCGTCGTGTACACAACATCTACGAATAAGCAGCGCCTACTCAGAGTATATTTAGTGTCAGCGTCCTACTAACACATTTGCTCAAAAGCAGAATCCATTTCAAAGAGCATCTTTTTGCGATAGTTTTTCTAAGCTTACGTGTTATATTCCGAGTTCCGGGACACGTTACGGCATAGGGTCACGGGGCCCACAGTAAAGGGTACCGATCATTATGCCGTGGCAGGTGGCAGGTAGGTATGTAAGCGATGTACACTGTACAGTCTCTTACCGTGACTTGCATAATCAGGATCGTCTTGATTCGCAACTAACATGCATGCGTACTCGTTGGTGTAGTGGTCGCAAGCAAGATTGACAAGCGTAAGGTCCTGGGTTCAGTTCCCAGGTTGGACAAGCTGTTATTGAGTTTTTCCGTTAAGTAGACTTTTTTCCAGTAGCAGCCCGGAGTCTGGATTCGTATACGGTTGATGGCAACAGGCTCGCCCCCTTAAACATAACTGGTGAAATGTGGAAGTACTAAGGGTACACCTCTGCCTAACCCTATCCCGTAGGGCAGGACAGGCGTGATGTTATGTTATGTTTTAGTGACAGGCGTGTGACCATTTACCACCTATCTGTTGCTTGAATGTGTGACATGTCTGTTGTTCGAGGTGTCGGCGGTGTGAAATGCTGGTGGTCACCACTCGGCAAACCCGCTCGACTCCCTTTTGTTTTAGTGAGGAGATGAGGGATAGGGAGAACGATAAATAACACGCACTTGTTACCTTGAATACGAATCGGAAGACATCTTTACTCTCACTACCATACCATAGACTACTATTATAAACTAGAGTCACTAGAGAGAGACTCACTACTAAAAAGCAGTGGCACAAAAAAACTGACAGATGATATCATCTGTCAATTTTTTTGTGCCACTGCTTTTAAATGTTTACAGGTGTAAACATTTATGGAAGGAACGAAAAAAAACATTTATGGTAATTTTTACAGATCATGTCAGTTTTTTTTTTCAGTTACAATGTGTAAATATTAACTAAAATGTTGCAGTACTTTTCTGTATTCTGAGGTTGCAACTTCCAACACTATTAAATCTTTAACGTAATTTCGTAAAAAACCATTTTTCAGGCTTTCATTTTAAATAGTCTCTTACATTAATTTCGTTTCACATTTGTCTTTATGTGAGCGCAAAGAGCAATGGTGTAAATACCTGTATTTACAAACTCTGTAGAGGACGCCATAAACAATTACTGATACTTAGGTAGAATAAACATCCAGTGACTCGTCAGAGGTATCGCTATCCTATTTATAAGTTTTCAGCGGAGTCATTATAATTTAACACAATAAATAAAACCTTTTGAACATTGACTTATATATTACTATTGCTTTTGAAAGACTAATCACAAAGTCGATTTGTTCAATTTCTATCAGCGGCAGAATTTCTCCAACAAATTACGTAAAACTAGGAAACTAAGTGATCATATTTTGTTTCAATTATGTATTATGGCTGTTCACAAAACCACTTGAACGTAATAGTGTTGTTACAAAGTACGACGTTATCCAACAGATAGTAGTTAAGTATTACATGCTTGAACAATAGTCGATGTCGCATTTATTTACTCATCATGTGGGTAACACTAACAGATTGATGCACCGGCGCAGACGCAGGCAGCGTTTCGCATCATTTGCGATCGCGTAGCTATTCGTTCAAGCGTAACAAAGATGAGGTGGAAAATGTGCTGGAAACCAATGAATGATTTAAAAACTGCTTGTTGTAGTAAATATGTGCTTATAGGTTAAGAGGGATGCGCTAGGTAGCCCGCAATCTATCGTATATATATATGTATATATATATATATTTTATATAGGTAAGTAATCCTATTGATTGATATTTCATGAAATAGTCATTCAAAAGGATTAAATGAAGGTCGTTATCTTCATATAAGTATTGTATGATTGTATTGATGATTTTAATTATTATAATTCTGTTAAGTTATATTTGTTACGCTCGCGAATCATATTTAAGTAATCAATTTCAAATTCAATTAGACACTGATCTGCAAATAGCAAACAAACGTAATAAAATTTGAGTTTGGCGAACTACCCTGGCGCATCCCCAATATGAAGATAAATAATAAACCTTGCACAACATTGTGCAAGCAGCATTTAAAGTTCTCAATTACTAACCGCCATTTTTAGTCTCAATTAGAACCTACGATTGTAATGGTTGCTACCAGCTTTAACCATTTGTTATTTGGAACACAAATCAAGTCAAAAGTGCAGTAAGTACTTACGGGCGTATTGCACAGTCGCTAATCGCTAGTGACTGTCTACGCTTTACGTAACCAGCGCGATCGTAGGGCGGAAGCCTACTTATGGTAATATTCGACTCTCAGCCGTATGTCTTTTTCCATTGACATGTTTCGACGTGGAATGACATCTAAAGCAAGCAAGTGGGCGGGCACTAGTCGTGGAGCACTGATATAGGATCGTTTGTTACATAAATGGAGCAAAGCGAATGTATTTTGGATTTGTTTAATGTCTGTCGTTATTCTCGTAGCCAAATGTGTTGTTAACCTGCACCGTAATTGCGTAATACACATTAAGTCAGAATCTGAATAATTTTGAAGGATATTGCTAATCCATTGCTTCAATAATGTTCGAAACATTGTCTGCTCAACAACGTGAATAACGCAATGAATGTTGTTGAACTGTCAAAATGAAAGCCATTGTTACTGTGAGTGTCTTACGCAATTAGTCCCCTGAAATATACGCCAATTGAAATCAGTAAACTTTCATGAATTATATTTATTTGTTTTAAACATCTTTTACTAACTATATGTACCTACATACAATGATTTCCCTACACGTAACTGTCCTACTGGCTGTACCTAACATAAACCACTGTTTATCATGACATTAACTACATCTCACTAACAATACGATAACTCTCACTGATCATAAATTAAAATATCAACGAAAGTAATACCTACACAAAGCGATTTTTTTGTATACACTTGATACCAATGCAAAGGAAATATTAATCAATGTGAATATGCATGGTTCATGATAATATTGCTGCTGTTATAGTGAACTAGTCGCTCATTAATTTGACGTCACTCGCCTAAACTGTTGACTTTCGACTATTACATTTTTAGGGTTCCGTAGCCAAATGGCAAAAAACGGAACCCTTATGGATTCGTCATGTCTGTCTGTCTGTCCGTCCGTCCGTATGTCACAGCCACTTTTTTCCGAAACTATAAGAACTATACTGTTGAAACTTGGTAAGTAGATGTATTCTGTGAACCGCAGTAAGATTTTCACACAAAAATAGAAAAAAAACAATAAATTTTGGGGTTCCCCATACTTACAACTGAAACTCCAAAAATTTTTTTTCACCAAACCTGTACGTGTGGGGTATCTATGGATAGGTCTTCAAAAATGATATTGAGGTTTCTAATATCATTTTTTTCTGAACTGAATAGTTTGCGCGAGAGACACTTCCAAAGTGGTAAAATGTGTGTCCTCCCCCCTCTAACTTCTAAAATAAGAGAATGATAAAATTAAAAAATATATATAATGTACATTACCATGTAAACTTCCACCGAAAATTGGTTTGAACGAGATCTAGTAAGTAGTTTTTTTTTAATACGTCATAAATCGAAAACCGCAATTTACCTTTCACAAAGTTACAACGAACTACAAGAACTTTTATATTATGTTACTTGCTGCTACGGAACCCTTCATGGGCGAGTCCGACTCGCACTTAGCCGGTTTTTTTTACGATTTATTCCGGTCCGATCCCCTGAGGCCCCCCTCAATCCCCTGCTAGTTCGTCTTCTGTTTTACGTAGGGTAGCTCTAGTGGCGTGCATTGCATATAGGCATATAAGCAGTGCCTACCTCGGCACATCAACATAAGCCTGTCAATTACATTTTAGTGTGTGTGCCCCACAATTAAGAAACTCACTAAATTATCATACCTAAGTAACTAAAAACAAAATCTTCATACAAACACGCGCGGCAGACGGCAGTCGCCGGACGGCCTACTCCGCTCCCGTACTATTCGTACTTACAAATTGTCATTGGTCTTTACTCGTTCAAGTTAATACGACAAAATTAAAAATACGTAGGTACGTCTCACGCGTAATACCAAGATGTTCGACCTTCGCAATTTATCACCCTTAAGTAGGCATGCCTACTCAAATAACCACACTTTTCACCTCACTTTTTTTTCTGATTAGTGACCGCGTTTGCCTAAACTAGACCCTGCCTAGTGCCACAGTATAATATACTAGTGCCTACCTATTCTGAAAACCAATGCACGCCACTGGGTAACTCCCCGCGGTTCACGCGCACGAATTTTCTTGTTCCTTCTGCACTACCCGTCGCATCGCATCGCCTGCCCTCGCTATTACTTCGTTTTCGCCTGAATAACCGTGCGAAGCAGGGACAGGGCGCTATTATAACTATAGCTAATTGTGTTGTGATGACTACAGATTAAATAAGTGTGTTGTAAACAAGATCACTTTGGTGATACGACTATACACGTAATATATTAAAATAACCTTATAAATTGATATTTAACTGCGAAGCTCGTCTGCCCGCAGAGGCACTGCGCCCACGTAGTTGAACGTATATACCTGTCACACCCATTTTATTAAAAAAAATAATTTATTGTTTACAAGTTTCTTATGGCTATCGAGCCAATAGACACTTTTTGTTGTTTTGTAGTAAATTAGAGGCCAAGATGGTAAGTAAAAAAAAAGATTAAATATAATCGCCGAATTGATAACATAGTAAGTATTTAGAGATGAATTTGAGAACATCCTATTTTAGGATTTTTAGAAATCCTGTAAAAAATACTGCTTGACGAGAAAATTTACCTGCCAAGAGTGGTCAATTATTAAATTATCCTTTCTGGACTATTTGCTATACCTTACAAGTTACTGCAGAAGACAAATGGCTGCTATCCGGATAATAATTCATTCAAGTCTATCCTAATCTATTTTTCAAACAACGTCCACTTTTTTATTACGTTTTGATAGAGGTTTATATGGGAGAACAGTTGATTAATTTATTTAAATAGGTAGGTATACCGGTTTGAACTTTGAAGCGCAACAAAATAAATGAGGCGTAGACTCTTCGATGCGTACTTCCTAATATATAGGTTTAAAGATATTTATTTTCAAAAAAGACACAAAGTCACTTACATGAGAACAATGCTTTAAATATAAATTATATAAAGTTTGTCACAGACGTCACGGTAGCAATATTATGGTACACCCATCCAATGCATTCAGCTTTTAGGAAGGGTGTTATTTGTGATTAAATAAGCAGCTAATTGAGTTTTGAATGCATTGAATGAGTGCAACTTTTTTATACATGAGGGTATGTTGTTATATATTATAATAATATACATATACTTTGGTGACGGTTACCTAAAATAAGTTTACTGAATGTATCTTGTCTGTTCTCATGTAAGTGACGTTTTGTCTTATAAGAGAATAAATGATTTAAACCTATATAATTGTGCTCCTAATAACAAAAACTGTACCTAAGTTGTTTTTAAATCTATTAATTTATAGCCGATTCATATAGGTAATTTAGGGGCCGTTATTGGTTTAAATTAAAAGAGACTTAACTCATACTAATAATGAAGCAAAGACCTAGTAGCTTTGCATAGTAGACCTTCCCATAGAGAAGTAGCTATCACAGGTAAAATTAGCTTAGGAATCTATTTATATACACAGTTTGGCAATAAAACATGCTAACATGGGTAAGCAAAACAATTCGTTTTTTTGTTTAGAGGAACCGAGGATTATGTAGCGTAGGCGTTGTAGCCGCGTAGAAGACGCGTAGCAGAACCGTAGCACGACCGTAGCAACAGCGTAGTACGACCGTAGCAGCTGCGTAGTCGCAGCATTGACGTCACAGTTTAGATACAATAATTGAAACATTGATTTAACTAAACAACATCTTATGGTGGTGCTAATATAAAATTATAACGAAGAATTCTCGTCTTTCATTGTGGATTAGGTATTTGGTAATTTGTCTGAAATTTTGTGCTGTTTCGTATTAGGTGCCTACACTTTTTATTTCTATATGACATTTGTCCCTCATTGTTTATCATATTAATGGGAAAACATGGTGTTCTGACGCCCGGTGCACGATGCAAGAGAGATATAAGTAACATACTTACCACTTGCTATTTGGTTTACCTAGATCTGGTGCCCTAAAAACAAAACAAAAGTTACTAGCTGTCATCTTTTTAAAGTCTCTTTGATTTACAAAACGTTTCATTGTTCGTTCCGAATCCTGCATGATAAGATAGAGTTTGTGGTGTCTTAAATATTTATTTATTTATTGAAGACCTCCAACAAAGGATACACATTCACAATAGAAATTTACAATAATACAAAAGGTTCTTTTACGTGTGATCCTTCAATTACAGGAGACCACAGCATGCACATATAACTAGGAGTACACACGATAAAAATAGAGAAAGTAAATGACTGATGAATACAAATTATAAAAACAGAAGGAATAAAATTAACATGTCGAGATTGAGCATTCATATTGCAAATGGTGTAGACACGATAAGAATAAAAAATTGAGAAACATTGAATAAATTTGAGAAAAATAATAATTAATAAGAATTAACATGTAGAGATTGAGCATTGATATTACAATTGTATAATTATATTAGTTTAATTATAATTAATTCACATTTCAAAGAGAAATATCATAGGTATATACGTAGTTGGTTAGTTATTTTGCGGTGGCTCAATTCTTTTTGTATTTTGAAATGGGCAGGGTTATATCCAGGTCACAACGCTTAGAAAACTCATTGTACTGCCTGCAGAGTCTCGGGAGAGCGGTGAAATGTCTCAGGTTAGTTTTAGATCCTGAGGCGCAAAATAAGTTGTAGCTGCTTTTCCGGGGCAGACGAGATGGCGCGTTTATATGCAGTTTGCCTAATAGTTCGCTACAATCTATGGCTCCGTTGAATACCTTGTGCAGTAGTATCAGGTCTGCCGTTTTCCTTCTGTCTGCAAGCTATGCTTAATGGTATAATGGTGTACGTGACGCAGCCAATTGGCTTAATTATCTTTTCAGTTAGCGATTCAAGTCATTTGCCTTGCTGTTTGATTGAATGGCTGAATATCACGCCGCTTAGTTAAAAGGCTAGGCAGTTAACTGAATGGCTGATTAAGTTAGTTGGCGGCGACATACGCACAGGCGCAGTCTTGCAGATGGGTACATATTTACTATACATAATATCTACGATAAAAAGTTATTCATAATAACTAATGCAGTTTCGTTTTTGATGACCTTGATGTAGAATGCATATATTCATGATTTAAACATTTGTGTAATTTTAACTAAAAGTCTCTAATTTAAATAGTCTATAGCGAGAAGTATACTCTCTCAAAACTTCAACAGTCAAATGACCGCCAAATATAAGTCTAAGATATAAAAAAGTATAAGTATAATGTTACAATTTAAATTATAATTATAGCAGTGTTCATAATCTCAGAAAATTTACATTCCATTGCCACTTAATCAGTTATCTACTTTAGTGAAATGTATTCTACGTTGATTTTTGAGTGACCATTTTGTAACAAAAGGTCCTAAGAAGTTTTTGGTTGCAATGGAAATTGAACTTTGTCAAGTATGTCACATTCCAGTTTGTTGTTCCATGAACATTTTCTCAAATTCTTAATCCAAATATAAGTAGGGGCACAGACCCAATTATAATCACTTTAAGAAGTACTCTAATTTCAACTATTTATTTTTATGTATAAAACTATACTTAATTATTATTCCCTTATCCATAATGACTTCTTGTCTTTTTTTTTTTTTTGTTATCGTATTTTGTGTATTTAAAATATTTTTCTGCAGCTTATGAAATAGCATTTAAACTACAATTGAAAAATTAACCTACCTACCGTTTTATTATTGGTACGCTTGTTGCCAGTTATTGGCACCAAATTACGCAATTAGCAGCACTTAGACTATGGACAAATAAAATAAATGAATATAATGCTTTTTATTGTTTTTAATAAATAAGGAATTATAAAATATTTAACTAATTACAATAATTACTGTCGACACTCAAAAGACTCTGCCGTCATTATTTTTTGATATTCACATACCTATTGAAAATTTGTAAGATATCCCTAGTATATTTTTTACTTTGCAATACAAAAAACATTCGGAGAAAATCATATTTTTAACTTATTTGCCGAGGTGCTGATAATTGGTGGAGTGCTAGCATCCATCGTTGGCTAGCATAGATATCCGAAGTGTTAGCAATTGGGTGATTCACATATGTTGGCACATAAATATCTTCTATATTATTATAATCTATATAAATAAAACAAAGTCGGGTTAGTTACACCGTTTATAACTCAAGAACGGCTGGCCTGATTTTTATGTTCTCTGGTTTGTTGGATTTGTCTCCGTCCCGAATAGCAGAATAATATTAAAACATGGAAAAATATAGGAAAAAAAAATTATGAAGATAATTTATTTTCTTTTACTTTCGTTCTTATTGATTCATAGGCGGCACAAACACGAAGTTCACCGGGTCAGCTAGTTAACCATATTCCTAGCTGCATCGTTCATAAATTAAACGAAACAAAAAAATTTGCACCAAACGAGTAGCACTACAAACTAATAGCTTTTTTAACCTCAAAATTAAAAGTCATAGTGAACGGAAACATTGATATCATTCGTTTTTTATAACAAGCCATATTTAATTACTCAATTCTTTATCTCTATTTAACATCTTATTGATATACAACGAGGCCGAGTTGCTTAGTAAAAATTTATGTCTTTAAAAACTTTGCCAAGTACCTTGACAACTCGAAATGATTGTGAGCAAAAAATATGTTATTGATATAATTTCAGTACTTGTTAACTCCTTTGTGAGTTACGGTATTATATTGCTGTTTATTTTTATCGTCCCTTCTTTTCAATGTAACGATTTAACTGCTCTTTCAAGGCTCGGTTAAATGCCAACCAGGTTAGTTCAATTCATAGATTTTGCATTGCGTAAACTTTTCCTGACGTAACTGTGATAATAAGTAATATGATTTTATTCGTGCGTAATAGTTATTTAAAATCCAAAATGTTGCTTTTGCTCTATTGAACCGAGAAAATGACAATGCTAAGCACCATGTATTGTCGCCTTGTACATTGCACTTATCTACTGCCCTTACAATTAATGATAATCTCCGGATTATAATACAATTCCAAAGGTAACAGTAAATTTTCTTCACCATCGAAGTCATTAACATCCAATACATAATAAATATAACCAACCAACCAACTAGAATCGAGTTACGAATAGACTGTCGAAATGATGTCGAACATAATTTCTTAAATTGCGTTCGACGAAAGGCGATTTCGTCACTAGTGTTAGTGCTCAGAGCCCGACACGACAATTCGTGCCAACAATTGTTTAAACACTCGTTATTTGTTCACAACAATCCATAACTGTAAGACTAATTGTCGCAATACCTCAAACGCAGAAAGCTCTTTCGCACTTCAAAGCCATCGTTTAAAAAAGGCATCTTCCGCTCATTTGTTGGACCTTTTGCACGGCTACGTTACCAATCAGAGCAGTCAGTATCTCAGTTGTTGTTAATACACACATAAATCACAATTATGTGATCAGGTCGGACTTCGGCCGCTCGTCAGGCTCCAGTCAGGTTTTATAAAGCTCGAGGGTATTACATTTCAAAACTGGCGACCTTCAAACATCAGATTATCTAAACTTTTACATTCGAGAGACCGACATCTGACTGAATGGAGGCTGCTACAGCAAATTAAGTTGACATTGTGTGACTGACCCGCTTGAGTAACTCACGATGTTATGCATTTTTCTTCAATACTCGAACATAATTCGCGACAAAGGCGATTCATCCGCTAGGTCTTCTTGGGAAATAATAGCTAAAATGTATGCTACGGACATACTAATTTGTATGATTTATTATCTCGTGTGCTGAGATTATCCGAATCCGGAGGGGGCTTGGCCAATTTATTTTTAATAATAGGTTATAATGAACACCGTATCATATGATCCGACAGTTCTTAGATAGACTTGTTAATATTGACATTGCAACCTTGTGGACGCAACACAATATTAACAACTCTTGACATAGTAATTGAAATCGTTAAAATCATCGATGCATGAAATTCTCCGTCTCGTTTCAATAGTGAACGAAATATTTGGCAAAATTGTAAAGTGATGTAGTGTTTACAATCGCCGTTAGAATTCCAAGTTGAAAGTCAATGCACTGTGTCTTAATCATCGACCTTTTCTCAACGGTCATCTGTCGAATTCATTTGTTTTTTTTTACACTTGATATTCATTAGTATCCACAGATGAGCATTATTTGGTTAATATCTCGTAGCAGAGCCCCGTGTGTGACGTAGGGGTCACCGGAGGCATCAGCAGGCACAGTCTTTCGAGATCGCTGCACAAAGTTCATGCTTGCGCCACCTTAAACTTACCCTTGACCTCTTCGCTGCTACATCTTTCCCCTGGTTCCTCTCCGCGATGATAACAAATGCAACCGAACGCATCGTTACCCAATCTCTCTAAATATCGTGACATTTCTTTGATTCGATATTCTGTTACGTTTAATTGTGCATGAAACTTAACCGCTAAGCAATTATCACACCCAAATTGGTGTGTGAACGCTGTTTGCGTGTTGTACTTGAATATAACTCGTTGGTGTGTGTTGAGTTAGCACTTATTAGCTGAAATATTGGAACAATGTCCTTCGTAAGGTTGTGTCTTGTTGTGCGGGCAACATTCACAGTGCTTGTAACGATTAAATTAATAATAGGTACCTAATGGGCATGACCGTATCCGCTTTAGTTGATAATAGCGGTTCGTGTTACTATAATTATCGCAAATAAAATAACTGTTAGAAACTCTTGATTTGGACAAACACGTGTATGCAATTCCATAACGAAAAATTCGTATGTGTGACGTTGTGTATTGTATGTTATATGATTGGCGCTTGCACAATTAACTAAAAAACTAAAGCATGCAACGTTTTTTTTTATACAAAAAAGTAGGCGATTATTTATCAGTGTTTCATAAAGGAACAAAAAGGTGGACCCGGGTGGACGTAGCCACGTAGCCTAAAGTTATAGCATTCCATAAAGTGGGTGACTGGTGCAGGCATTTTGAATACCGGTACTATACCTGTATATATATTATGTCTAAAATTATGATAATCAACTCACTTACAAAATGCAGGCTAATAATAGAAGGAATTTAATACTTAAGTATTTCTTGTAAATTGTTGAGATTTTATGCAACGGGATGTCACTTTTAACATCCTAAAACATGCTTGTGGCTGAAGTTTCTGAAACAGTAGGTACTTTTGAAGTATTTACTGCTTTTGTAAGCTATATAACTACACACCAAGAATGAGATACAAAATGCCGTCAAATGAAGTCCTAGACGATAATTTGCTGAGATTCAGGCCTTGGACGTTCCGGAACTCTACTGTAGGTACCTAATTCGTTGACAAAAAAGAGAAGCGAAAGGTCATGTTTTACCAGCATAACTACTGTACCCAGTAGGAATAGCTTAAGGATGGAAGAAACTAGACCATGTTCTCAAATAAATACAAATCAAAACAAAAGATGTTTCCCACATTTTGACATCGACTCGATGCTCCTTCAGTTCGCAGGTCAGCTTCGACCCACGAAGTGCGGACGTGGGGTCATATATTTCTGATAATTATACAATAACTACAATGTCTATTGTTTTTATGGTATGCGATGTTACCGCCGCCGCCGGCACCTGGCCTCGAGCCCGGTGCGCTCGCGCCGTGCTGAGATAGATTCGATAACAATACGATTGTTGAAAACTTGAATTATGTTCTCCAAGTTACGCCAAGGAAGGTTATTTTGATTGTATCGTTGTATGAAAATTGTTAGGTCCGTATTTGTACTGCTTATCAGCGTCCGTTTAGAACTTTTAATAATAATGGACAGCTTATTCTTTATGTTCCCAGATTGTTATCTTGCTAATAACCCTACTAACAAATATTTTCTCTTGTTAAGTAGTTAAGACATTTTTCTTGGAATTTTCTATGGTAAAAGGTTAAAAATTAGTGTTTTGTGATAGTAGAGCACAAGGTGCTAGAATGGATGTGGGTTAGTTATTTGTTTCACGCCATTGGCCGCAGTAAGTAAACCAAATGAAGAGTCGCCCGCGCCGCTCCTAATCGAAATGATAACGGCCTCTAGTCGCGAGCGCCAAAATACAAGTTTCCAGATATGGCGGGAAGCGACTAGTTTGTATAGGATCACTGTGTGTCTATGTTCTATGGTTAACTGACCTTGCCTGCTCCGAACACAGCGTGGAATACGGTGGGCTAATTGAATCAATTCTAAGACAAAAAAATTGCCACCCGGTTTTCCAGAAGATGTCATCAAAATGATGTCATTTTCGCTGGCCCATGCAAAGCATAGTAGAGTGCTCTGTGAACAAATGTTAACATCAGCAATTAACCTTTATAAGGTTCATACTTAGTTTAGTTTACCTGATGTGTACATCTGCTTCACTTGCTTATAATGTGCTATAACGAGCAAGATTGAACCGAGTTATAAGGTAGTATTTGCAAAGGTACTTACAGTTCGAAAAACAATCATCATCATCATCATCATCAGCCTATAATGTTCCCACTGCTGGGACACAGGCCTCCTCTCTGTGAGAGGAAGTGGGCCGTAATCCACCACGCGGGCCCAGTGCGGGTTGGTAGATGTCACATGTCTTTGAATTTTTGGTTCTAGGACATGCCGGTTTCCTCACGATGTTTTCCTTCACCGTTTTGAGAGCAGTGGTGATGAAATAATTTTACACAAAGTAAAGCGCTTGTATGGGTTCGAACCTACGACCTACAACTCGTAAGTCACGGCCGATACCACTGGGCCACCACGTTACTTTGAAAACAATGTCTTCAAAGTATTCACGCGTAGCAATGTAAAAAGCAATAGGTCACACATATATCTATCATTATAATGTTGATGTCATTGACACCGGGTAACTCTTAGATAATCAAACCGTCCGCGATGCTTAAATTATGCCATCTTGTATTAAGTAATGTTCCAAATCAGCCGACCCTTTTCCCTACTTAAATTCAAGATACAAGGTTATATATAGATACACAACAAAGAGAAATAGAATTAACTTACTTTAAATTCTTTTGATGTGCTTTAATTACCTACTTGCTAACTACTACGGGTGCCATTTGCTCAAAACAAAAAAAAAAACATTGCGTCAATGCAGTTGGGTATTTTACAAACGTAAGCAAGTTCTATGGGCCTTTCGTTGTTTTCGATGGGATGTTACAGTTTCATTTGGCGAGAAATGTTTGCAATTTAGTGCGTCAAATTAAAACGACGAAATTAATGTCAGTAAGCGCCAATTTAATTATTGCGAGAGCACAAAAACTTGCCTAAACGCAGACATGAGGCTGCAGCGCACGCAAGCACAGCGCGGGCGCGCAGCGCAGCCACGCTACGCGGCCCACGCCTTCTTACGAGACCGGCAACTGCGACGGTTTTTTGTGACTTAAAAATAGGTATTCAGGCTGCGTAACCTCGTCACCGAGAAGAAAACTGTTTAGTTGTAATTTGTATCTGACACCATTGAAGCTTATAATTTGTTTTTCTCAATGTATCTTAGTCGCTTCGACATCAAGTGCAAAATTCTTGCCATATCAATTTTATTTATCAATTCTATTTAGTCTTGTTTCTAGAGTAATAACACATTCGGTGAATAAATAACGTTTGCCCATTTCCCACGCTAGAGCACTCGCTGGATTCTAAATAGTCGATACTGTTTTAATGAACTGCGATAGGTACTAGAAAAACTGTATGAAATTATATATTTAATGTCCGACCTGTTTTAATTTTGCCGTAATAACCATTAGTTGAGATAAATAGACAGTTGTGGCGGTCTGGTTAATTGTGCAATAGGGCGATTAGCTAATTACAAGTAGGTATCGGCTACAGTGTATCCGCGACAGTTTCACACCGAGGCCGGTTCTGATGCAGGTAGTCCCCGTCGGTACTCAGTAGCCAGCCATGAACGACATTACAATCGACGCTCGATATTACAACACTGCAATGCATGAAAAAGTATGCATTGCACATGGTATAAACCGAAATACGGTAACAATAATATTGTTACAGTTATTGTGAATAAGAATTGTTTTTCACCCAAACATGCCAAGTCTCAATCAATGTTGTAAAAAGGAGTGGACTTCGTGTAACTTAATTATCTGGGTTATTCGAATTATGGTATTATATCCATTGGTATCTTACTAGGTATGTGTATCAACAAAAACAAATATAATCATCTCGCAAATTAACAATACTTTGAACTATTTCATAGAGCCAAGAGTATCAATAATTCTTTGGAAAGTTGTCACTTTTCACTATAAAAGTAAAGTTACGACATCGCTTGGTCGTTGATCTAAATAGCCTTTCTATGTCGCCAATAGGAAGTTTACGTAAACATGTCCAGGAAATTCTGTGCATTTTACTAAAAACTCTTAAAAATTGCAATAAAATAAAAAGTGTTTAATAAAGTTTTCCGGGCGTAAATGTTTATTGTAGTTGTCATGCTCAGTTGGTTGTAAAAGTGCTCGGTGTAGTATGTACCAAGTAGGCTCGTGTAGGTATCAGTAACACGTAGTACTTGTTGAGGCAACGTGGGTGCGTCTATGAAAAATGTATTAGATTGAACGGAACGCAATAGTATAACAAGAATGCATTTTTTCAGTTCTGGGTATTCGGGGTTTCTGTGACGACAGATCTCATATCGCTCATGGAATCTATAGCCGTTTTCTTAAATAGCCCGATCAAGATATCCTTTCCAGCCGAGTGGAGTTTATATTATTATTTTGATCTATAACTTAGTCTTCCCAAGCTCCCAAGATAGAGGCTAATAGGTAGTTAATAGACTTGGACATTATGCCCTTTCTTGGGAGTCTTTGCCGACTATGAAGAACAGTTTTCGGACTATGACTGACTACCTAGATACTATAGTTTGTTTGGGTATTTTTTCACGGAGTCGTTGGATAGGAACCATCCATAGAGTTAGTAAATATATATCGATGGAACCATCGCTCTCATCTAGTTTTTTTTTATATAGGTAATAATATTTACTAAACTGAACTGTGTGAACAGTTTTCAGGCATGACAAATAGGCGCTAACTATTAACCTAGGATGTCTACAACATTTTTACTGTTGCTCATTGGTGGATATTTATTCAAACACAAAAATATAATCTCTTTAAAAAGTTAGCTTCTATTTCGGTAGCTCTATCCAACGGACCTACATAAATAATGAATTTGCTCCCAAAATGACGTTTAAAACTCAGTATAAATGCCGGATGAAGCTGCGAAATATGAAGAAACATGTCCGATTCGTGTGAAGGCTGCTACCAGCGCCCTGCGTGTACGCAGTCCACGCGTGCGGCACAAGGCTAAGGTGATATTTACTTGCATGTCAATATTTCGTAAATTGCCTATTTTAGGCGTAATACACACGTCGCCACTGATTCTACAGACTAAAACGTTACATAGTGTTTCCCCTTTGTTATTTTAACATGTGATTTAAAGGATGTTTTAATGCCAAAATATTATTGTATACTTATTATGCAGAGGTACTTAGTTATGAAACCCTCATTGTTATGCCTTTTATTTTAATTCCTAAGCTAACCTGTGACAGGGGCCTAGCTCGTGAATAGCTAACACCCGGTTTCTGAATTGAAAATTTGAAGTTCAGAACTTGTCAAACTCTACTTAAGGTGAAAGCCCGCGAAATTAATCACTAAATAGATTTAGCTCTAAACGTATTTAAAACATAATTTTTATTGTCATCTCAACTTTGCAAAAAACGTAATTTGAATTTCGCGGACTACATTGACTCTTACTAACGAACTATAGTTTGACAAATTTTGAGCGTCAAATTCAGAAACCGGGTGTATGTATAAACAACGCTATTACCATCCTGTACGGAGATTGAATACCTAGTAGGTACCTATAGCTTATTGGCTAGGTATGTAGCATTAAGTGGCCTTACTTATTAGCTTTTTCAAAAAGGATGTCAACTTCCTGAGCTATAGCTAACTTGTTTCTGTACTTGACTCAAATATCCATAGATAGGTACTGATATAATATTATAAATGCGAACGTAACTCTGTCTGTCTGTTATCTTTTCACACCATCACGGCTGATCGGATTTCAATGAAATTTGTCACACAGGCAGACCTGGGTTAGGACATAACAAATAAAAAAATAAGGCTTTATTGCTGGTTCTATAATGTTTTTAAAATATTTCTTTTGAATTTTATATTTAAAATTATTTTATTAAAATATTGGTTTTCGGTGCACTATTTTCCTACGGGAAAAAAGGCGAACAGGACAAGTGAAACTTTGAGAAGACGACGTCGAAAAAGAGTAGCTGGGTTCAGAGAGCGAGAGACCGAGAGAGTTGAAAATCTTCAGAGGAGGCCTTTTTCGAAAGACAAGGGTTAAGACATAGCATGCTTTTGTAATGAATGTAGGGTAACTAAAGAACATTTGAAGCTCTTACGATCAACTTTATTCAAAAGAACGTCTGCACGATACTGCTTCACATTAGGTAACAATTGTTAACTAATAAATATTGAATAGCATGACATAAGTATTTCAAAATCGTAATTCACTGCCTCTATTATTTTACAAACGCTTTTTTTTAGCTCCACATCTTACCGGCGAATGCAAGAACAAAAGTAAAGGTAACTGATGTAGTAATTGCTATGTGCCTGGTTCTTATATCTTGCATATTTACCGTAAGCGACTATTACGTTAGGTATTCACACTTTCGTATTTCCACTTTGGTGATTTAGATATTTCTAAGCATAGTTTATATCACTTTTCGTAGGCCTAGCATGATGTATGTAAAACCTGTGTAACAACAGGGTTATTTAACCTATGAAATAATCATGGAAAATAACTCTGAAGATTATTAATATTGATTGCTAAAAAAGATTGCTTCCACACAGGAGCCGGAATATGATAATGTCATTATACTATGATGATTGTGCTAATATAGATATATTGAAATTACAGAATATGTTTCCATTGGTCATTTTATTATAAATCTGTCCGGATATTTTATGTTTGCGACGCAGTAAACAAGGTCTTATTGATTACGCCAATTTGCACCATATTAGCACACGAAAATAGCCATTGGCAAAACGCATATTCCAACCTGCCACTTTCATTGCAGTTGCAATTTTGTTAGTAATAACTTAAGCTCCAGAAACTATTTAAGGCATATTTTAGAAAATTAACATCATTTAGGCCGTTTGTGGAGGCTATTTTAGTTGTAAATACCTATCTATATCGTACCCAATTAACATTATTGTAATCATGTATATTGGTTCTCAATTACTAGTGGCCAACACGACAGCTTCGTACTGAACGTGTGTATGTGACCTTTTCGTGAACTAGTCATATATACAGGTATACATATCTATGTATGTACAATCTTCACATGGCCAACGGTAATCGGGTTCGTGATACGTTTCTTTCGTGTTTGTTTGCAATGAAAAATAATGACACGTATGGCCAAATGTTTAGGGCAAACACGTGTTGCATGGTTTAATTTGTGTTAGTGAGATTAGTAGTTAAGCTAATGCTGACAAGACATGACGAGTTGGAGATTTTGTAGTTACTGTTATACACAAAATGAGTGACATGGATAGCATTTGGGTGCAGATGATTAATTTTAGTCCTATGTATTAGATTATCTCTTATTATTGTAGATACTACGAGGTAGTACGGGCAAGACTGCTCTCTGGGCGAGTTACTCCACGCACCACACGACCAAGGACGGCCACAGCACCGTGCATATCGTGCATGATCTGATAAGATATCAGATACCGTGCCGCATGCATTTGGTTAGCCGCACAACCGAACTCAGACCTACGCACGAACTTACGACCTTTCGTAATCTCGACGAAAACGTCAAACTCGTGACGCAATGCCCTTTCCAAGATCTGAGGCATCACACGGCTTACGGTGTTGCTACCCTAACGAATCATTGTAGTAAGTAAGTTACGTACGACTTGTTATAAATCTCATAAAGCAACGTTATGTGGACTCGTATGTTACTATGAAAAATTTACTAATTTAGTTACGTATACGCAGTGCATTTCCTATTGTCAGTGTTGGTAACTGGTAACTAGGCACGTTTAGGTTGCAAAAGCCGTCGGCTCCCTCCGTAGGCTCACGTTTCTCTCCACTTAAGATCTATAAAGTGAAGTAATGCGCACAAGCTGCAGTTATCTATCAAAACAATCTCGTTTTAATTAAGTTTCCTAGGTAAACTCGCGGAGCTTATTTCGCGTTATTGTATTAGTTCGAGTGTGATATAAGAGAATGGTTTAGCGGCTAGCATCTAGCATCCATTAATCTTGTTGCATCACCACTGCTATTTTCATAACGTTTCACACTTATTGCAGACCGATATGTTTAAATCCTCAGCGGATGTGTTATTGCGTGTTATTTATATCCTATATAGTATATTATTGTTATTGTTGATGCAAAAACTGGATATTGTTAGTGAATCATGCGAGACCGGTTTTATAAATTAAATATCTACGTTGCGGAAATCGAGCATTTGTTATTTTAGACATTCAAAGTTCCAAAACATGATGCTCTACAAGTTATGTTAATATATACTTAAGTAGGACAAAACATTCAAACATTTACTTAGCTGATGCTGGTTTTTACAAAAAGTCAACTAAGTTTAAACAAGAACGGAAATAAATACCTAAAAAGCGCTTTCAGTATGATTGTGTTTCATTCAAGCAGTCTCAAAAGAAAAGAGTAAAACGAAAAATCGAAATCCGGTCTCTTGTTTGTTTTTTAAGACGTAATATAAACATCCATCAAAACACAATAAAACCAATCAACTGTGCCATAGCAAAAGTATTTTTTTTTTAAATTTCTATCTTGCAAGCCGACACACATAGAAGAAAAAGCCACGCGCTAAGTATAGAGTTGAAAAATAAACTTTATCTAGGACAAATCAGAGGAAACCTTGTGTCTTCATTATCTTAAATATCTGATTAATATTGCTACATAAAATAAATGAATAATTTAAAATATATTGTACTTAGTTCAGAGTTTGATGCTAAAATGTAGTTTAGCCTGCTGGCATTCGTAAATTAATCACCAATTCATCATCTACACGAGATTTGTATTAATTTATTCTCAAGCCTGTTAATTTATAATTTCAATTATGATTGGAAATCAGAAACTTTAATACTCACAGTTAAATCATCTAAACGTTGAAGATGAATTGCTACAATTATTTAGATTTCAACATCGAGTAAATAATTATTTAATTTTTTTCTTCTTAGTTACTGGAAGTGCCACCAGGTGCACTACGTACATACTCGTACATAACAAATGTCAAGAATATATTATACAAATGCATGAAAATAATGCATAATAAATGCAACCTATACCTACTAAGTAAATACTTACTTTTTTAAATATTCGCACATTTTTTTGCAATTTGCAGGTCAGTACCAGGTTGTATGTTGACGCGAATCATAACTGACCTGCAAGTTACAAAAAACGTAAGTAGGTATATTTCAATTTGGCGGGCTACCTTATTGCGCCCCTCTTAATATATCGCATTTTCTTAGAGGTTGTCTGATGCAATTCCAGCTAAGCCGTTGGTTCCTACTCTCGGTCGCACGTCAGTAGCCCTAAAGTCTGACAACTAGTCTTACGAAGGGGTATCATATTATCCAGAAACTGGATTGTGGAGGTCAGACTGGTAGACACTTCATGTAACATACTGGTATTCAGCTGCATCTGATGACACTGGAAGCCGACCCCAAAATATTTGGGATACCCCAACATAGTTGAGCTAGGATAGGAAAAGGATTGATTGTAAATAGGCCTAACTCAGTAGTTTCCTAACAGAAAACATGGTTAGCAAAGTCGCTAACTAGTGCGTACAATGCGATAGTCATGTGAGTGACAATAAGAGTCATGGCGACAACGATAATTATCGCGGAGAGCCGAGCTTTGCTTCAGGCGTGTCGCTTGCGTGACAATCGCGAATGACAGCTATACATTAACTTATTACAATAGAACTGTTTCCTAGGCGTTTCTAATACGAAAAACAACAGCTACAACGGTACAAGAGTTTTTTGGCGCGTGGTTAAAATCGGAACTAACGCCGCCATCTTTTTTTCTCAATAAAATTACGGTGACAATTTCACAAAATTACTAACCAACAACGTCAATGTCAATGTCATTATTATACATAATAATATGATGTATAAAACCCCTGTCAATGTCATTCGGATTCGAGCGCCAAAAGATTCTTGCACTCTATACAAAAGTAGAAGTTCGAGACACCTGACACTGTCGATCTTCAGATGTTTTTCATCGTGAATTTTCCGCTCGACGACTTTCCACTACCAGCTTTAATTAGGTTTTATGACTAATTTGCATAATGAACCGTTATCGGCTTTACATACATCATTAAGGTTTTATAATATTCTACTTAGTTATAAACTTAGCTAATCAGTTTAAATACATGGGAGATACTTCCTTTTAATTAGAAGTTGCTGAACTAAAGTATTTAATTAAGTATGCTTTTATTTTTTGATGTATCTGTGGAAATAAGGTCATAAAAGTTTTGAGAGTTATTAGTTGTTAATTGCAATCTGACCTCTGAACCGACATGTTGCAAAGTTGTTTTGACTTATTTGTAATAGAGATTACAAATGGCGATGCAACTAAAGCAACAATTTTGAGAGGTTTTAGCGAATTGCACTGATAAAGATTTCGTTACAACGAGAGCTATTGAAGAAACAGATTCGATGGAAATAATGATGATGGGAATCGAGTGAGCGACCTTCGAGGAACATCAAAGACAATTGTGTTGGCGGTTGCATGAAAGAGGGTATGATTGTGGAACCGCGTTCAGAGGCAGTCACGTTTCCTTCCATTCCCATAGTCTGCAGCCAGCACGACCGGCGCCCGCGCCGCCCGCATCCTCACGACTCGCCACTACAGATGCCTAGGCGTAATTTGCTTATCTTACTTATGAATTGAATTGATATATTTTATAAGTGCTTAGCGTAGCACCTGCATGTTTTTTTGTGAGAGGTATGTTTGTGAATTCCATACCAATGATAAGTATTAGATTAACAACAAAGGTCGATGTAGTGTTGTAAACCAAATACCCATTCAGTTTTAATTTTTGATCACATTAATCATTAATGGACTGCTCTAATAATATCATGGAGCAAAATTGCGCTCATACAAAACCTAAACGGACATGGCCTTGCACAATTCCTTTTTGCAAATGAGAGTATTTTTTTAGCTCTAAATAATTTAACGTTAGGTACAAGTCCGGTTCGCCTGATAGCATGTCGGACAGACGTGATCCGATCACGGCTATTATCACAATGTAGTTAATGCTCAGCTATCTAGTTCAATGACGAGTTTTTCTAATTACCTTCGTACATATATACTCGTAAATGTATATACACACTGACAGTCGGCATATACATATACTTATACACATGAGTACAGTCAACAAGGAAATCAATGCGGTAAGGTCACTCGTTTTAGTTACGACGCGTTGTTTGGTGAAAGTAAACTTAAACTTGCATGGGACCTTTATATTTGTACGACTGTTTTGGTTTGACTGGGATAGTGTAGATCATCGTCATCATGTTAGCCCCGAGACACCCGCTGTTGGGTATAGGCCTCCTCTTCCATCTGCCATACATTCAGGCTCCGTGCGTCCCTTATCTAGGTGTTTCCCGCGACTTTGACGATATCGTCAACCCAGCGCCCAGGACCTGGTTTCGTTGGCCTAACTTTGGCCATCATTTGGTCACCGCTTTACTCCATCGGCCATCTCCTCATCTAGCTAGATGTCCCGCCCAACTCCATAATAAAGATGATGGGGATTAAAGAAGGTAGAGATTTCCTGAAATATAAGTAGTTAGGTATAACAAAATACGCCGTGGTTCAGTACCTACATACAACTGAAATCTTTCCAATTTACGAGAGTTTTTAAATTAATCTACGCGTATGAAAATGCAGAAAATGCCACAATTTTTTCAAAAGGATTATAATTAAACATCTAACACTGAAACGCTTGAGTACTTTTGAAAGTAAATCCAAGATAATTAGCATACGGACATACTTGCATGCTATTGTGCCAACTATTAGCAATTTAGTATGACTTAAGCACTACAAATTATACATCTGTTGCTTATAAAGTTTATAATGACTTTGCAGTAAGAGCTCGGATAGAAATATTTGCAGCAATGCGGTAATCGAAACAATAAATTGAATAGGTACAGTCTGCACATTTCGTGTACGAGGCTATTGAATATTATTGCTAAATGTGATCTACGTTTACCCGATGTTGGACACAGTAGATACCTACCTAACATGTAAAATTCATCTTAGCCCAAATAGGGAGAGAACGTCAACACAGGCTCGTCACAAACTGAAGCTCATTCACTTTACTTAAAAGGCACTGAGAAACATTTTAAATGATTCCAGTGAAGACCTAAAAATGTTTAATTACTGCACAGTCCAACGAGTTAATGAATGCAGACAGAAAAAGATTAACAAGACCCAAGCGAAGCGTGATAAACTAATAGCAGTGTACCACAAAATATCCGCATTTATTTATGTTTTCCTCTTTTTTCAATAACTTTTCCATCCGGTAGTTGTGAAATCACAGTCTTCAATTATTCATGTAAATATTTAGTCAATTAAACATTAGAAACGCAAGACACTTGTATAAGCAAGCCATTAAAATGTAGCACGTAAATTATAATGTTGTCGAGCTAATACATGCAATCCGAGTGATTAAATAAATACCAGGAAAGTATGTAGCTACAGATCTAACCTGATCCAGTCCTATGACCAACATTGCATACAATTATAATGTAACGAAACGATGTTAAAATTGGTTTCCACAACACGAAATGTTCAAAGTACGAAGTTGTAGGTAATTATAGGAATTTTCTGTAACCAGGCGAAAAATGTCGATTTACTTTAAAGTGTCATTACAAAATAAATGTTGCCAGTTCATTTTTATTATTTATTTTATTCCATCGCAACTATTTCATCTAAGTACAATGTTATTTTTTAAGAAATACGACTGGAAATAAAAGCGACCATTGCCTCTTATTAGCAAAAAACTACCTTGTCGTTATAATGTGACTCAGTTTTTTATTGAACTTTAATCAAATTGGGTGCTTACTTCCTGCTTAATCTACTTTTGAAAAAGTAGACAGACCTACGTGTCTACAGCCTGAGCAGGAAAATATAATTAACATGCTACAGGGTACCGACAGCGTTTACAACCAAGTCATTTAATCTTTAAAAGATTTATGATCAATTTTATTCTAGTACCTTCCTAAATCTTTTCTGTGTCTGTGCAGACACTTGTGCACTATAATAGCTCCCGCGCCGGAGGCAAGTCTCTGTTGAGAGTTGAGATTGGCCGCCATGGCCGATATAGGTACGGTCTGGAGGACTAAGATATTATATAAATTTTTAAAACAATTCTTATAACTAAAATACCGGTATTTGGTTATCGTTATAGTTAGTTGATGCAACTCGACATACAGAACTGAATACTTGAACTTAAATCACGTAAACATGTGCACATAATTTAAAATGATATGCCACAATAAAACAAACATAAAATTAACTGACTAGTTAATTTTAAGGGCTTGTCTACAACGCCTTTTACGTAGCCCGCTGGTGACCGACTGGGCCACAAGCTTTAATTGCCTTAGAATATAACTTTAGAAATAACCAATCAATTAAGCGGATCGAAACACACGTCCGTTACGAAAACGGCCAAAACTGCCATTATGGCAAGACATAATACATTCTGCATCCTTTATTCATATTTAGTTGCCAGTTATAGATCTGTAAAAGTAAAGTAGATTAGGTACGTTAACATAAACGGTTGCCCGTGGAGGCTGTGATCTCGTGACTCACACCTGGGGACAGGGCACTGTGAACCAGCACAACTGCAGTCTGCAAGTTACCTACTGAAATAAAACAAACAAATAAGTACGACAATGAACTACTTGCGTTCCCATTGAGGGACCACATTTGAGTTTTGAGCTTTTGAATGCATCAGCCTTTAGTAAAAGTTCTCAAACAATTGTAAATTCAGCCTTTAATTTGTAAAAGTAGCCACTCAAAAGTTACAATCGATTAAAGGTGGTCCCTCAGTCGTGACTGACAGGCATCCCTATCTCAAAACCTAGTGAAAATTTGCAACTGCTATAAATTACTACTCTTAGTAAAAGATTTGTAAAACTAATTTATTTGAATATCAACCCTTCCTGTTCAAGGAATAAAAAGAACTAGCAAGCGGAAGGTGGTCCCTCAATCGATCACCATATGTTCACCTTGAGTGGAGGCCACAATGGATTTTGAAATTTACATACGGGTCTAGCGTTACTAAAAGTACTTGAACGATTGTATATTCAACCTTTAGTTTGTAAAAGAAGCCATTCAAAAGTTACAATCGAATTAAGGTGGTCCCTCAATTGAAACGTTTATCATAAGAAAAATCTATTTACGTAGCATTCGGAAGTTAAATAGACGAATGATACAGTCTATACTTTAGTAGTATTTTTTTACTAAGGATTACTTTTCTAAACAGTATCAAAAAATGTACCGTTTTATTTCAAATAATAATCAAATTCCTGGGAAGAAATACCAAGATAGAGGTGACCACACAGCAGGATTGTTTATTAAGTAAAAACTAGTGAGTGTTTGTTGATATTAATTTTTATTATTATTTGACATCACTTAGCTAAATAAAAACACAGAGAAAATAATGTTTATGATAATAAAAAAAAAGAAACAAAATTTTACCCTGCACTGAAAATGTAACTCTGAACTTTTTAACCGACTTCAAAAAAGAAGGTTCTGTATTCGACCCGTATGTATGTTTGTATGTCCGAGATTTTCTCAAAAACTAAAACCGATTTGGATAATTCTTTCACTAAAGTGATCTACATACTTTAAGGAAGGTTTTAGTATATAATACATTAGGTAATTATTCTTATGTACGAAGTTATATGCATAAATACAGCATTTCTATGCGAATTTTGATTATTCTTCTAGTCGGTGTCTTCAATTCTTCAGTGCACTAGTGCTTATTGAATTTGTGTGGGGTAGGTACAACTAAAAAGTGAAAAATAAAAACTTTTTTACGAAAAAAAAACAACCGACTTCAGAAAAAAACACTACAAAGTGATAAATAATTTTAATTTCGGAAGTCGGTGTCGTTGGTTCTGCATTTACATTTTTTTGGTGTTTTTTTTTTTGAAGTCGCGGTTGTTTTTTTGTAAAAAGGTTTTTACATCAAACATTACTACTAATGAGACAGTAGCAAAGTGTATGTATAAAAATTTGTTCGTTTAGAGGACTGTCATCAAATTTAAAGCTTATGTCGTCGTAAGAACGTATGCTCTCATTAAAGAAGTAGAGACATCTGTAATGGCCGAGCTCACGGGCGCTAGTTCCGGGAATAAATTCAATAGCCCCAACTAATTTGTAGAAATTTTGTTTGACTTTGATCGTTCGAGGTATTTCGCTAATCGGTCCTTTAGGTGTGTCGTTTAAATTGAAAGATATAAAATCTGTAAGCTCATATTCGTACGTCACTTGATTATTACACAATGTACATTCTTTAATTTCGTCACGAATTAAAATGGCTTCTTCCAAAATACTAATGCCAAATATTTTAATAAGCTGAATGTTCAAACTGATAAATGTATATCTTTTTAAAATGTTTTTTGTTTGACACCATGCATTGCTACACAGTTTGGAGAATTTGACACTAAAAAAAATCTTATTAATAACTTCTTCGAAAACGGTAGACACATTACATTCGCAACTGTAAGTAACGACGTCTCTGATTTTATTCTTCTTATTACAAGCTTGGGAAATTATTTGTGCTCTAAGGATGTAAATATCATCTATCTTGTAATTATTGTCATTCAAGCCTTTAATATACATTAAAATTATGTCATCATCAACATTAGCCTCATTAAAGCAGTCATGTAGCACAAATAAAGGAAAAAATCCGAAAATCGTATATTTGTAGTTATATTAAAAAAAAAACTGTGATAAACTATTTACATACCTTACGGAATACTCGTCGCACGAGTCCGACTTATCCGGATTTTTTTAATTATTTGCGGCTTGAGTTACTAGTCATTGAACCAATTTTTTTTTAAGTATGTTTACGTAGGTACGCGACGCGCAGATTTTATTTTTATTAAAAATTATTATCAACAGTCACTAGAAAAACCCTGCTGTGTGGTCACCTCTATCTTAGTATTTCTTCCCAGCTATTTGATTATTATTTAAAATAAAACAGTACATTTTTTGATACTGCTTAGTAAAGTAATCGTTAGTAAAAAAAATTTACTAAAGGATAGACTGTAGCATTCGTCTATTTAACCTCCGAATGCTACGTAAATTGATTTTTCTTATGATTAACGTTTCAATTGAGGGACCACCTTAATTCGATTGTAACTTTTGAATGGCTTCTTTTACAAACTAAAGGTTGAATATACAATCATTCAAGTACTTTTACTAACGCTAGACCCATATGTAAATTTCAAATTCCATTGTGATCTCCACTCAAGGTGAACATATGGTGATCGATTGAGGGACCACCTTCCGCTTGCTAGTTCTTTTTATTCCTTGAACAGGAAGGGTTGCTATTCAAATAAATTAGTTTTACAAATCTTTTACTAAGAGTAGTAATTTATAGCAGTTGCAAATTTTCACTAGGTTTTGAGATAGGGATGCCTGTCAGTCACGACTGAGGGACCACCTTTAATCGATTGTAACTTTTGAGTGGCTACTTTTACAAATTAAAGGCTGAATTTACAATTGTTTGAGAACTTTTACTAAAGGCTGACGCATTCAAAAGCTAAAAATTCAAATGTGGTCCCTCAATGGGAACGCAAGTCAATGAACTGCATTGGAATTGGTTTATAACTGCATCATATCGAATTGAATTGAATGCTATTACGTTTTTTGCAATAATAGCATTCAATTCAATTTTTTTGGGCCAAGCAAGGTTGAAACCTAATGCTTAAAAAACCCCCAACTCAAACAAAAACCTCTAAAACTAAAATAATAAAATATATTGTCGGAAATATTTTGATCCAAGCATCTCGCGTCGGCGGACGGCTAATAAAAATTGGAAGTTAACAGCAGTTATGTTTTCTGTAATAGCATACATTCACCATTGCTGGGTATAAGCCTCATCTGTTTGGCATCATTAGCCGTCCCCCGACGCGAGGACGCTTGGATCAAAATATTTCCTGGATACACGAATCCCGCGCGGGATGCAGGACGCGACTGCGCGCGTCTTCCGTTTTACCAATTAACTATTGGTTTTACGCAACTTTTCGCGCCAGTTTAAACACCTCCATACAAGTTGACACTATTGGCGCGACCGAACTACGTCCCGCATCCTGCGCGGAATTCGCCTTAGCCAGTCAGCATTTTCTGCGTCCTTGGCCGCTTTAGATAAAAGTTAATGAGGATTCATTGGCATAAATTCTGCTATTATGAATCAGATTAATAAATTTTAAATGAATTTACGGTTTGAATTCCTTCATATTAGATTTTACAACAATATACTTAAGTACCTAGTAAGTATCATTTTGATTTTTAACCGACTTCAAAAAATGGAGGTTCTGTATTCGACCTGTATGTATGTTTGTATGTCCGCGATTTTCTCAAAAACTAGTGAACCGATTTTGGTAATTCTTTCATTAATGTGATCTACATACTTTCAGGAAGGTTTTAGTATATAATAAATTAGGTAGCTATTCTTATGTACGAAGTTGTATGCAAAAATGTACTGCATCTCCGGCATTTCTATGCGAATTTTGATGATTCTTCGAGTCGCGTGTCTTCAATACACTACTTAGTGTTAATTGAATTTGTGTGGCATAGGTACAACTAAAAAGTTAAAAATAGTTTTTTTTACAAAAAAGAAACAACCGACTTAAAAAAATATATACTACAATGTGATAATTTATAACTTTAATTTCAGAAGTCGGTTTCAAAAAACGAAAATGCGGAACCAACGACACCGACTCCCGAAATTAAAGTTATTTATCACTTTGTGGGGTTTTTTTTGAAGTCGATTGTTTTTTTTGTAAAAAAAATTGCGTAAGTAAGTACCTACTCTTAGATATTATAATAAATAAATAAATCATTTATGTTTATTCAGACATACCTAATGGCGTCCTATAAGATTCAAATATATAATTACTAGATCTAGAATCCTATTTCCCAAACAAATTAATGCCGTAAGTTAATTAAAATCAAATCATAACTCTCCGATAATTTTGATTGGATGTCACTTTGCCTGTGTTATTCGCATGCAAATCGAACAGTTTTATCATCGACGACTTGAATACATAATAACAGAACTTTAAATATTCATCGCGCACCAAATGTGACAAAATATGTATAAATCAAACATGTTACATATATGATGTTCCGGCAAAAGTCCAGTCTCGCCGTTACATACTCGGACGACATTTTATTTAATAACGTATTATGAATCATAAATTAATTTTATTCAGATCAGTCAAGGACACTCTATCTTGTTTTTATAGCAAACTTCAGAGGTTTTTATATTAGAACGGATTTCCAATCAAATATGAATACTTAGTCGTTTGTTGTATTTAAATGTAACATTACAAATATATGTCGCTCTATCTTAGAATCAAATTATTAATTCTTGTTCTATCAATCAACATGTAGGTATGTCTGCTAGTGTAAATCATGGTAACATTGAAGGCAACTCGTAGCCATTTCGAAACAAACATTTCAATGAGCGCACATACACATACCTACTTACATGACGATTGATGTTAAGGACAATCTTTCCTATTCATATAGGAGATACTGCATCAAGATAAAGTCAGGACAATAGATTGAAGCAGCTGCGTTAACAGTAATTGTAAATAAATTAATCTAATCTCATCACAATTTGCAGAAAATAACATAAAATACTCGTAAGATAAATATACAACAAAAATGAACATTAAGCTATTCAATTTTAATCAAGATGTTGGGAACAAAGCGTTTCCAAGCAATCTTCACGCTTTGGGAACTCATTACTGTATCTAGCATCGGACGTAAGGTCAAGTGCGTTGTGGAGCCGGTAGTGCCGCGCTGCTGCCGCACCCGCCCGACCATAAGCTACAAGCATTGTCATCGCTGTGCTCATAACATCAATAACAAATGCCGTGTAAGCCACTGCGTCTAGTTTACCAATCGCCAACACAATTCGATTCATTCATTGCCAGTATTACTTCACATTGCACACATTACCTATCGTTATGTAGTGCACTATATTCCGCTAATCAAGGAAATGTACAGTTATTAACACTATATGTATTTGTTAAGCCCAAACATATAATTAGTGGTTTCACACTTTGCTTTATGAACCGCAGCTCCGTAGTTTCTAAGTCCCCGATCTAATGATACCCGGTGGGATTTGAAAGCCTAAATTATTATTCTTTTAATTACAATGTAGTACAATACGTAATTCATAGGAAGAACTGAGGTTTAATGTCCAACATTATAATGTACTTTCCATAGCGACTTACGAGTAAACGAGATGAAGTAAAGCCGACAATCGGTGCGAGGTACACTCGGAGCTATATTTATGCAAAGTTCAGAAAGATTTCTCTAGATGAGGCGGTAATGGATTCCCAAGCCATTGTGTGATGAAAATGAACTTTCGCTTCGTGGTCATTGTCGCGATGCCTTCTTAAGGCCTCAGTAGACGGCTCAGTGTGTCGCAACATTTTTACAGAATAAATTACTAACTAAAACCAATGTCAGGTCGTGAATGTTAGCTCGCGTGATTGGAGCTCTCTGCTCTGATATTGTTTCTATTCAACTTAATGCACAGCGAGATAAATAATGTTTTCGCTTTTGTTTACTGATCTGCAAAGCGCTCAGTTTTGATGTTCCATTGCTAAGAAATAACTTAGTAAAGGCACAGAATAACTAATAGTGGTAAAGGCCAACCTGCGGCTTGGGTACAAACGAGTGAGACACGGCTATATCGAAAGTGTTTGTTTGTCAAGTTTACGTAATGACGGGCACTCACCCACTCGCACGTGCTGGCAGCATAATTGTGTGCGAAGTTATTATGTAGAGCCCTTACCTGATACTGATATTTCTATGAAGATGTATGATTGATCGAAATGTTTCAAAATAAGTTGCATTACTGTGCAAATTACTTCGTAGAAAAAACGTTTGTTATGTTTTGTAAAAGGCCACATTCGCGGTATGCTACGATATACATATTTCCTTAATATATATGACAAATGTGTCGATATATAATTTATGTAAATAATAAACATTGGTGGGTACTTATACGAATAAATAATTTCTAGCCGACTGAGTAACCTTTACAAGCTCATCTGAAGGTATATGTCTCCTCGGATCTATTGATTCTTGAATATTAAAAGGCGTTACCTCAAAAATCTAAAAGCGAGCGAAAGTGATGACATTACTTTTGAAACGCAAAAGAAGAGTGATGGCTATGTGCGTGCGCTCGGAATTAAACGACGTATGTGCCAAAACGAATTGGCTCCTTTTTAACAAAATAAATGAACTTAATGTAAAACTACTTTGAGTAAACTTTGATATGATAATTCTCTACGTTTTAAGATAAGGCGTGTTCTCGAAAAAAAAAATTGATATTTTGCAATTTTTTTGTATCGAGAAAAATTTATTGAATCGTGTATTCCTTTTACATGATACTAGACCAAAGAGTCAAAAAACATATACCAAAATGATCGAAGCCAAAATGTTAAACCCTTATTCCACATACTTAACAAGTTACACGAAATAGAAAAACCACATTTTTTCAATATATCACTAATCAATATAAGGTTCTCTTTTGGCGCATTAAATGTTCGAGGTTGCCATGTCTCCGTGGGGGGTATAAAACGTAATAAATAACTCACTGCTTGACGTTTAAGCTGTGTATGTATTAGGTGGGAGTAAAGTACCTATAGTGCAGTCGAATCGGTGAGAGCAGCTTCCCTCGGTCGCGCCGCGCCGTTGCAGGACAGGCAGTGACGGTGTTTGCCAATTGCACTCATACCTGTAGATTGCACAAACGAGCTTCCACTCGCCTGCCACTGATTTGTGGCCACTAAGATGTAGTTCGCAAACGCGGAAGCGGTTGTTGGTATCTTTGCACGTTAGGTAATATAGGGCACCGGCGAATAACTAGTGCAGCTAAATGCCACGCAGCGCCAGAGAATGCTTTTATAAATATAAACCTGCTCTGTTTTCACTAGCTTAGAATGTAACTTTATCTTCCTTGCAGAACATGGCCAGTTTGTTGTACAATACTACCTAAATGTAATCGGTTTACTTGACATAACAAGATAAATCCATTCCTTGCATAGATACCTACTGGAGACTTCTAATTTGAATACAAGGGTCGGTCTATGGCGAGATCAATACGATAATAAATGATTGCAATATGTTAGCGTCATTTCCCTATAGGCCTTTTCGCCTTGATCTTCGCACTTTACAGTGGCCCCACACTTATGAGTCAATTTAATTTTTCACTGGTTTTAATGAGTGATCAAGAGTCAGCCAATCGCCATCGAGAAACAAGTGCTTTAATACTTATAATACGTATGTAGATAATACTTACGTTCCTTATAACGTGTCATAACAATTTAATTCAAGGTTAGCGGTTATGTTCTAATCGTGGTTCTAATTATGTTCGTGTTTGAAAACCTAAAAACGTTATTAAGTCTACCTACATTCTTATGTTTTGTGCATTAACACCTGTGGCCCAAGAAGTGCCAAAAAAGCAATAAAATATCGATCGGAAGCATTATTACGTGTTTAAGGCGTACCTCGAAAATCTAAAATCCTAGAACACCTACTAAGCGAGCGAAAGTGATGCAATTACTTTTTTACGTTAAAAGAAGAGTGATGGCTATAATGTGCGTACGCTCGGAATAAAACGACGTATGTGCCAAAACGAATTTAGGTACTCCTTATTTAACAAAATAAATTAATTTTTAAAACTACTTTGCGTAAACTTTGATACAATAATTCTCTATGTTTTAAAAAGTAAATTCCATTAAATAACTCATAAGCGTTACACCGTGATGTCGAAAAAAGTAAAAAAATAGATATAGGTAACTGCAATTTTTTGTATCGAGAAAAATTCACGATTCAATATCGTGTATTCCTTTTAGGTACATGATACTAAACCAAAGAGTCAAAAAACATATACCAAAATGTTAAATCCCTATTCCACATAATTAACAAGTTACACGAAATAGAAAAACCAATTTTTTTTCAACATGTCACCTTAATGTATAGTTGTAGGTATATGTAAGAAGTTAAATGTATAGTTGTAAGTATGTTGTATCGGAATGAGTGATATTTTGCCGGTGCATAACATTGTAGGCCGCCTCAGAGTTTAATTTAAATGATGTAATGTAAATAGCGATGCAAATGGCTCCTCGGCCTGTAAAGGTTACAATTTGTAACTGCAATACGAGAGGTGCTTAATTGCTCGTCGCGTTTACGTTGCATTGCTTTTAAACATCATTTTAGAGACTGTCAGCCAGCACACTTATACCGGTCAAGTACTGTGGGTTATCTATCTATATAAATAAAAACAAAAGGCCTGACTGACTGACTGACTGACTGACTCATCAACGCCCAGCCCAAACCCTTGGACCTAGAAAGCTGAAATTTTACACGATGGTTCCTTTTATAATGTAGACCAGGAATAAGAAAGGATTTCTTGAAATTCAACCCCTAAGGGAGTTAAATAGGGGATGAAAGTTTGTATGAAAGTCCGTCAGTTTTAAAGTTAGGATCTTCAAATTTTGTGTTTAGGCTGACGATTAAAAATTAATTCAAACGTGTCTCAGCGTTTTTGATAATTCCACCCCCAAAGGGTTAAAAAGGGGGATGAAGTTGTGTATGAAAGTCTGTCAGTTTAAAAGTTAGGATCTTCAAATTTTGTGTTTAGGCTGACGATTGAAAATTAATTTATACGTGTTTCAGCGTTTTTGATAATTTCACCCCTAACGGGGGATGAACGACCTGACTGAGATATCAACGCACAGCCTAAACCGCTGGTCCTAGGGACTTGAATTTTGGAGAGTGTGTTCTTTGTAAAGAGTAGGTATCCAATAAGAAGGGGTTTTTGGAAATTCAACCAAAAAGGGGGTGAAAAGGGGGGATTTTGTTTGTATGAAAAATCTTATTCCTTGAGTTAATAACCTTGAAGCTTGGCACGAATATTTATCTAAGTAAATTATGAAGTTTGGCATTTTTCGTTTTTCTAAACTACCCCCTAAAGAGGTATTGGGGGGTGTCAAAATTTCTATTGAAGAATTTTAACGCGCTGTCCGATTAACTCGAAACTCAGTATTTATACTAAGGACTAAAAATAAAGAATAACGTGTATCAGGGTTTTTCAAAAATCTGCCCCTAAATGTGTGAAAAGGGGTAGTTAATTTTGCAAGGTCATATTTTACTGCGTGGCTTGATTAGCTGGAAAATTGGCATGAATAATCTTTGAGTCAAGTTATGAACACATCTTAAACGACTTTTCATAATTCCACCCATGCAGGGGTGAAAAGCGGGAATACAGTTTATATGAAAAATCTTATTAATTTGGTTAATAAACTTGAAACTTGGCACGAATATTTAACTAAATAAATTACGAAGTTTAGCATTGTTTGTTTTTATAAACTACCCCCTAAAGGAAGATTGGGATGGGGGGTGTCAAAATTTGTGTGGAAGAGTTTTAACGCGTGGTCCGAGTACCTCGAAACTCGGTTATTATACTTAAGATCAAAAATAAAGAATAACGTGTATCAAGGTTTTCCGAAAATCTACCCCTAACGGGATGAAAAGGGGTAGTTAATTATACAGGGGAGGATTTTAACGTGTGGCTTGATTAACTCAACAATTCGTATAAATAATCGTTGAGTCAAGTAATGAACACATCCCAAACAATTTTTGAAATTCCACCCCTATGGGGGTGAAAAGCGGGGATACAGTGTATAATATGAAAAATCTTATTCATTTGGTTAATAAACATGAAACTTGGCACGAATACTTATATAAGTAAATTGTGAAGTTTGGCATTTTTTGTTTTTCTAAACTACCGTCTAAAGGGGGATTGGGGGCGTCTAAATTTGTATGCAAGAATTTTAACGCGCGGTCCGATTAACTCGAAACTCGGCATTTATACTTAAGACCATAAATAAAGAATAACGTGTATCAGGGTTTTTCGAAAATCTACTCTTAACGGGGTGAAAAGGGGTAGTTAATTTTACAGGGGAGGATTTTACTGCGTGGTTTTATTAACTCGAAAATTTGTATAAATAATCTTTGAGTCAAGTAATGAACACATCCGAAACGATTTTACGAAATTCCACCACTGTGGAGGGGAAAAGCGGGGATACAGTTTATATGAAAAATCTTACTTATTTGGTGAAACTTGGCAATATTTGGGTCATTAAATAATAAAGATAGTCACTTTTAGATTAAAAAAACCCCTTACAGAGGATTTAGGGGGTGACAAAGTTGATAGGTTAGAAAAATATGTAACTCACTGTCGGATTACTTGAAACTCGGTACTACGAAAACAATAAATAAAACAAGTATGTGATTTAGGGTTTTTCAAAAATCGACTCTTACCAAGGTGGAAAAGGGTAAGTAATATAGTTTAAGGGGTGGATATTACTGCTTGCTTCCATTAACTCGAAAATGGGTATGGTTCTTTGAGTCAAGTTATGAACACATCACGAACGATTTTTCAAAATTCCACCCCTGTGGGGGTGAAAAGCGGGGATACAGTTTATTTGAAAAATCTGATTCTTTTGATCTATAAACTTAAAAATTGGCCCGTATACTAATTATTAAGATCATACTAATTATTATTATTACTAATTATCTAAATAAATGATAAAATCATACCTACATACATTTTTGAAATTTTTAGAGGAAAGTACGAATTTTACGCGGACGAAGTCGCGGGCAGAAGCTAGTCTTAAACTAGAACATAACTGCATAATATAATCTAACTGCTCTTTTTTATAATATCACCAACCTTGGTTGCTGATTACGTACCTTAAGTATCTAAAAAAACGTCCAACATTTCCTATACTAATAATATATGATTATGCGAATAAATGAAGTCGTTAAAAGCCTAATAATATAATATAGATTATAATAACCGATAATGTTACGTCTTTAACAATAGAAAGGTACTAAAAAATATTATAAATTATTATGCATGCAATGGTAGCGTAATTAGTTATTTCCAAGGTAATGATTTTAAGTCCACCGAGACCAGCTCTCTATCGCTTGTCTAGTTCCGTTTCCTGCCGCTCCATATAATGAGGAAATAGAAAATTGAGTTTCTAGAATAATTTATGATAATACAAGCCGTGTGCCCGATGGCATTTCCCTTCGGCAAAAATAACGAACTACCTTAACTGTGGGAAAATCAATATTTGATTTATAACGATAGAAATTCAATTGAGTCTCATTAGCCACAGTTGAGCTAATATACTTAGGTACATCGCCTATTTAACCCCTTTAGGGAAAGAATTTTCAAAAATTTTATCCAAATCCGTTTTGCCCTATGAAAGCAAAACAAACACTTATACAAAAAAAAAAAATATAAAATCATTTTCTTTCTGTTTTTTACGTTTCTATGAAAATTACTTTAGATATAAGATTTGTCAAAATAAACATTAAACTACCTCATAAAAACTACTTACCTAATAGTAGGTACATGCTACCAAACATTTTAGACCATCTTACTGTCACTGACACTGTAAAATCACAGTAATATCACAGTCTAAAAATCATAATTATAAAGGCGATAGTTTGTGAGTATGTGAGGGTGGGTGTGTGTGTGAGGGTGGGTGTGTGTGTGTGTGTTTATATGTTTGTTACTTCTTCACGCTCAAACGGCTGGACCAATTTTGATAAAATTTTGTATGGAGGTAGGTGTCACCCTGGATTAATATATAGGCTACTTTTTATCCCGAAATTCCCACGGGATCGACATTTACGCGGGTAAAACCGCGGGGCGCAGCTAGTATTCTATAAGCTAAAGTTGTTATGAGGATTAATCTTTGACGTTTCAGTATTTATCGCCCATTATAATTCACTATAAGTACATACATATCAGTTGGAAATACGTTCACATCATGAAGGTTGTTAGCAAGTAGCAACTCGTAAATGTGAGAAACTTCTATCTATGAAAAGCTTTTTGATAAGTAGGTACGCTCTTCTTTTTCAACTTTTTCCGAAAATATTTGGTAAGAGTTGTGATACGAGTACCTATGTCCTAGCTAGATGATAAATTAATCCTCACAGTTTTATTGATTAGCGATTGGAAGCCTAATTAATGATTAACACTATAACACCTGCATCACCCGCGGCAGTTCTCATCTCGATCAACTCCCGTCCGTCTGATATTATTGCTATATAAGTATTACATTACACTATTTAATCAGAGACCAGTTACTTTTCACAAATACGTGTTCTCATAAAATATTATTGGTATTCTAATTAACTTTACGTTTACAACTTACTTCGCAATATTTTTATTTCTTCATACTCAAGAGCTCCATTTTCGTTAGTTATAATTCCATTAGTAAAGATTTTTATCTAAATTAAGACACATTTATGCACAGTCCAAGAATTTATTCCACATGCCGCTCGATTATTGAGAAAATGCGAATTTTTAAGGCAATTAAACGCATTAGCACTTGTTAGTCCGCGACCTGCCTGCGCCCGCGGCGGCTGTTGAAAATGTAACAAGGTGGTCGGCGTTCATTCTAATCTTTCTATTTTTGGATCGGCCTGCCATAATACACGGACCATTAAATCGGGACGACAGAATAAATAATCATGAATATATAGCTTGTGCGCATAAGCCGTTCTTTGGTGTCAATCATTCTTTAAGCGACCGTGTCGACGAATATGTTCATTCTCGTAACTTGTACACACTCACAGCATGTTCTCGGTACACATTGATTCTAATCGCTGCCGAACTCCTTGTAAATAGTGGTTTCAGGGTGACACAGCTTTTTAATGTGTATTTCGCAGTTGTATGCCTTCATTTCTATTTGCATTTATATTATTCTAAAACTGGCATTAGTCGTAATGTGTTAAGAAGGTAAATAACAGGCCTTTCAGAACATCTTCATTGAACGGCAGCATACTTTAAGATAATGATGATTACAGCTGCGCATGCGAAAACACGACTACCTATTAGTTAATAGCTCACGCAGTTTATGGTCGATCACAGTTCAGTCTACTGCTGCGCCTTTCTAAATGCATTGTATCAACAGATGGGTAGTAAAGTGTAAAGAAGAACAAGAAGTCTTGCGTATATTAACGAGAAAGTGACCTTGTCCTATGTCAATTTTGGCTTTTATAATTGCGGGACGGGCGTGCTCTGATTCAGCTTCCGCTGGTGGGTGGTGAACAGTGGCGGCCCAATGCACTGCCGCGACTTACGAGATGTAGGTCGTAGTTTCAAACCCTGACAGGCGCTTCACTTTGTATTAAATAATTTCATCACCGCTGCTCTCAAAACGGTGAAGGAAAACATCGTGAAGAAACCGGCATGTCCTAGAACCAAAAAATCGAAGACATGTGACATTTACCAACCCGCACTGCCCGCGTAGTGTATTGCGGCCCACTCCCTGTCACCTGGAGCAAGCCTGTGTCCCAGCAGTGGGAACAATATAGCCCGATTATGCTATGGTGGATAACCCCTTGTCATCTACTTTACAAAAGGACATGGATTAGTCCCCAGCAATCATTCTTTCAATGTGCTAGTCAGCCATTTGGCATTTCAAATACGTACCTACTTCAAATTGTAAACCTTGGTTTGTCTAAGTGTATTTAAAAACGTAAAACAATGCAGCTCGTTAGAAAATAGCAACAATGCAGGGAACGGTTGTCAAGCCAACACTCGTTAGTACCTTCTAATTAGAGAAGCGAGATTTACTACCTTCCGCCCTTGCGGGAACAAGTGCGAACAATAGAGGAGAAACTTAATAAGTGTATAGTGCAGGGACGCTGAGATATAAGCACTCGGTCAAGGTGGACGGAGTGCATTAAAAAAGCCTCTACGATTGGCGATACTTACTTAATAACTGGACGTGACCGTTGACCATTTTCTGTTTTGTTAAGTTCCTGGTACTTGTTGACAGGCCTACACTGTCCTTCCGTGTAATTTGGAAATTGTAAAAGCCATCTATTTAAAAAAAAATAGTAACCGTGGTGTTTGTTTCTCGCCGGCTCTGCTCCATGGGATTAAATGTAGGCCCGGCGCTCCCGGCAATCAACCCCGTTACAACTTTGCTATCTCGCCAATATATTAATATTAACTACGCGTACGGTATGAGCTTGGTACAGTCACGTCTATAAGTATGTATACACTTGGATTTATTCAAAGGCGATTTTCTCCTTTATTTTTTGAATGAAATTTTATGTTATTACGAACATAGTATTTTCGAACCCATAGGTTTATGTTAAGTGTCGTATTTTAACGTTGCATTCGTTATTTCACGAAAAAATCGCAATTGAAAATTGCCAAGTGTTGACATATTGGTGGTCGTGACTGTACCTACATATTCACAAAAATTCGTGCTTGAGAAGTTGAAGGTCTATCGAAAACCCAGTACCTACGGTCAACACGTCGCTGTTCAAAATGACATCCAAAGAAGCCGACTGCAATAATGTGCACTCGCTGAGATAAGTCCAACAGAGCAACAGTCAAACTCCACGAACCTCGTTACGCGGCACTTGATAAAATGCCTTTCCCGGTATTTATTATTACGAAACGCTTGGAGAGCACATTGTGAAACTGGGCGATTTGCTAAATGTCCACTTCAAACTTTCACCACAGGGAAAGGGCTTTTATCGTTCCTACAAATATCTACCGTGATTTCATATCGGTATATTAAACTTCTAATCTCGTCCACCTTGCAGCCTGCAGCAAATTTATCGATGAGAAGATCTTAATAGGATCAAACAGAAGTGTCAATCAAAATTTTGCTGTCTTTATAAGTATAGTTTTTTTTGAACGATGCGCTTATTAAAAGTTTTTAGGTATCGTTTTTTCCTTGATATGCAACACAGCATACCGGTCAATGAAATAATGTTTGTATTTTAAAGTTACATAAATAAAGCATGCACTTATCATATCTAATTAAACGGAAGCCATTTTTGTAAAGTAAGAATTCGAAATCACATCTTGCAAGGCATTGCGTGCCGCGGCATGTAATATGAATTCGGGTCACTAAATAAAAATTAATAAGTTAATGTATTTGAGATCGGTAAAGAAACAAAACTGTTAAAATCGCATGTGACTGTCGATGATGATGTGGTGTTTGTAGAGAGTGCGTTTGCGCACGCCATGATTGTGGTTCAGAACGAACATGAAGAAAATAAGTATCTACTAACCCCCTTATTCATAAAACTTATCAAACCTATTTTAGTTAAAATGTGGTTTGTCTCTTTCTTACACACAGAAATGACAACGTGACAGATAAAGACAGACGTTCTATAAACCTATTTTAGCTAAAATAGAGATAAAATAGGATTATGAATAAGGGGGTTAGTGTACTTAGGTACACATTATAAAATAGTCACCGTTTTCGTCTTGCTGACGAACAGAAGAACCAGACTGATAGGACCTAAAATACTAGATGTTAGGTACTATCAGTTTGTCATGCTGGGGTGCAAGAAGCTATAAGTAGATGGTAGCACACCAAGAATGACGTCTCAAACGCTGGCCACCTGCCGATGTCGACACCCAAGTTTGTCCATCACTAATCAATCGCAAACTAATAAATATTCCCAAAACCTTCGCCCTCTTTTTTATTATATTCACACGAGGGACCCGACCGCACGTACCTAAAGCGGTTACATAAAATTATTTAAATATAATGTCCCCGGGTTACATAAGCTATTAATAGTAATTATTAATATAATCTCATTTATGTGTAGGTGCCTTGTGTGAGTAAACACAAACTTATTATACCGTCAATTTTGTATTCTGCTTGACCAAAGATACAAGTTAAGGAACTGGTTTTAAAAAGTGGTTTTCATTCAAAATAGGACGTTGAACTTTTTGTTCCAATCACATTATGTAATCGACAACAAGATATTAATTTGTTTTCTCTCCATTACTGGGTCATAATCATAACAAAATTAACTTAACACATTAAGAAGTACCTAATTAATGTCCTTAACATAGTTTTTATTTATTTTTATTAATATATAAGATATCAAAAATACGGTCGTTTGATTGTAATATATGTACAAGTAGCTAAGTTAGGAATTCATTAATTTAATATTATTTAACCTAACATAAGATTGGACAACTTAAGATTTAATTATGAAAATGCATAGATTTTCTCCAGAAGGTGATTTTCAATCCTACTTGTTTATTAGGTTTTAAAACTAAGTTGTGAATTTACAAATTCGTTCTAGTTAAGTGCAAAGTACCTGCCTAATTTCAAATACTCAGCATGTCATATTTTACCAAATAACTTAGTAAATAATATACTTATGAGCTTGATCCCCAAATAAATACGTACATACCTAATATAACAAGGAAATACATGCATATCTCAAATTCTCACTGCTACTTATATGTATATTTGATTATAGGTAGGTAATATTAGTTTTAAAGCCGTGTATATCCGCTTGTGTAATGAGCACTGGGCAGTAGACTGAAGGCTGAAACATATTGAACGGACCCGCGACGGTGTCGGGCGGCGCAGTGGTCACATACAATATCGTAACAAACAGTAGTTTACAATCGAGGACTCGAGGTATCGAACAGATTGTGATCGAGTTATCCGTGCGAGTGCGGCACTGCGGCAGAGTCGGGCGGTTGCGAAACCTGCGCGTACGCCGCCATCGCCGGCCGGAGCGTTGCGTATCGACTAGTCTCATACTTATTAAAATGACTAGTTCCGCCCCGCGGCAATACTCACCCGCCGTTTTTTGCTCTGGTTGCCTTTCATGTAATGACTGCATATCCGGGAGTTAATTCATTCTATCCACATACCTACATAACTTCGCGCCTGTTTTCCTCGAAGGTAAAGCTGCCTCACCTTTCGGGAGAGCCGGTGGGGCACCTCAGAGGTGTGCCTACAGTACAAACAATATTTCAGTTTTGTTTCAATGTCATGTAATAGAGGACGTGCCTATTGCCATCAACCAGGCACAAATCCAGACTACCAGCTGCTACTGAGAAACTCCTGCCAGAGAAAACCCAATAACACTTTGGAATTGAACCTAGGAACCTCATGATCAACAGTAGCGCGTTAACTAGATCAACGTGGCAAAAATTCATTTATTAGTCGGAGGTTGGACACAAACAATTATGCCGCAGACAAAAATTTAAAAGAATTTAAGAAAGTCGTCCCTGAATAGCACGCCTACGCATTCGTAAGCTATTGTTCTAACGAGCTTTCATTAAATTCCACCGTCACCGTTGCTCTGATTGGTTCATAGACACCTTCAGTTATTATAATTTCACTACAAGACGACATATTGCTACGTTTAAATCTAGCTCTTTGTGCAGCAGAGTGCTTTTGCTAGTCATCTGTGTCGCGTCTAACATATCTTGCACTTGACAGCACTACGTATAAACTGCTGTGTCCAATGTCCATAGGTGATACAATATTAAGGGCTGATTTTTCCAACACCAACTTTGGCCGAGGAATAATTTTGAATATTTGACAGTTCTTCAATACAAAAACGTCAGACGTCAATTTTATTCCACGAATAAAAAATATCTGTCGACTTAAAAATCAGCTCTAAATCATGTTTTTTGTACAAAATCAAAGACCATAACTAAATAAACCGATGGATAAACATAACATACATAGAGACGTTTCGTTTCGTATGAAAGGGCGCTTTGGAAACTTGTTGCGGGCCCCATCTTCGTCTATTCTTCATAATCTGCTGATTACAGTAATAAGTACGTGATGCGGCGATTAGGTATCAATTCGATTGCAAGACGGCAAACGTGGGTAAAAACAGTTTTACGCTTTTCTCTAAAAACAGGAGCCGTTTTCTAAGATTCTTAGTAGATTCACGAGTACAATCAAGTTTTAGTGATAGTAAATACGAAAACCACTACAATGTAACTAAAAACAAAAAAATGTCCTACAGTAGGTACAAAATTTTAACAGTGTAGTGGTTTTCGTATTTATTTACTATCATTTAAACTTTATCGTACTCATGATTCCACTAAACGAACTACTCGTATTAAAAATTCGTAGACTAAGCGTTATCAAAGAAGACGCTACCTACGAGATATTAACTTTTAGTTTTATGTGCTTTGTATTCAAACTGGAAGGGTAGCTAGCTTCGCAATTAACATTACCAGGCATCGATAAGCAAATGGCAGCAGCATTTCATATGATTTAATTACAAAAAGGTTCGATACCGATATCTATAAAAATAAATAGACGTTGAAACCTGTAAAAGCGCATCTCTAAATAAGTATCTAGACCTTCAAGGCGTTAAACGTTAATTAACTTAAGTATTCAGAATGCAACATCGATGCATAACCTATCGAATCGATTCAAGCTAATCGAATGATGCACCGATAGATCAGAATTTAACGAGCGTTGCATGTTTGACAGTGAGCGTCTGATCTAAATAAAGGTCAGCGTCAAGATTCTACGATGCAATCTTAACTTTAGATTGCTTTAATATTATAGGTATTAAACGTATCTATCTATCCACTATGTATGAAATATACATTGTATCTGCGAAAACTTGGCCTGGATATCCGTGTATTAAAAAAAAAACATGTTAATCTGTAACGTGCTGTTACAGCTGGACCGAAAAATAATTTATCTATAAAATAAAAATTAAATGTAGTTTGTTGGTAAGCGCTTTAGAACGGCAGAAAAATTGTTTTAAAATGTTCGTAATAATCGGGACTATTGCGAACATTTTAAAACAAAAATTTAAATTTGATTAAAAAATTTGAAAATGGAAAAGTTGCCGGGAAAAAATTGTTTTGTAGGGAAAATTCTAGAAAACATTTTTTTCTTGTCAGGACAATATCTTTCGTGTCAGCTAGTTTTATATTAAGAATGCAAGTTTGTTTTGTTTCTGTAGATATAGCTCCAATTAAACCAGATTTCAGGCTTACTTAATTGGACTTAAACGATAGCTTTGTATCGGATGAAACTGACGCTGACGCAAGTTTACACTTACAAGGTTTTTAAATATATTTAATATTTGTATCTGTGGAGAACGATTGGTTGCACATTTGTATAACTCCTTATGTCCTATTTACTTGTAATATATAATGTGTAATTGTTTGTTCTTCCGAATAAATAAAATAAAATAAAATAAACAACCTTTTAAAACGATTAAAATCCAATTTTTCATCTTTCAACGACAAAAGCCCATTAGTCTGAAGATAGAGTTTTACTCCACGAGTTTAACTAAACTCATTTACACTAAGTACTTTACTATAAGTAATAATGCTATAAATATGCCATTTTACTGCTCAGCGCGCAGATTGCCAATTGAAGACCTATTAATATCGTGGCAATACTTATTTTATTATTGAATCAAGTTTAATGCCGCTTACGAGCAACTAGGTGTAGGTCTTTATTTGTATATAATTTCCTATTACTATCAATCGAAGAAATATAACCGCAGTTCAATGTTTTGTAGGAAATAGGCTCCAGTTGCAGGTCTATAATAAACAATAAGATTTAAAGAATATATCCTAATCCTAACTTTTAATATTATAAATGCGAAAGTAAGTAAGTTTGCTTGTTACCTTTTCACGCCTAAACCACTGAACCGATCATTCTGAAATTTTGCATATACGTTGTCAGGTGTACAGAAACGGACATAGGGTACCTTTCATCCCGAAAAAAAGTGCTGTTCCCGAGGATCCGTGTCTATTGAACTTTGTCACATTATTTACTCGTAATTCTGAGGCGGTACGAAGTTTGCCGGGTAAGCTAGTATACCATAAAGAACTATTTTTTTATTGCTGATTATAAAATAATAATGGTGATTTGAACATTTATAAGTATTCAGTAATTTATATCAAAGCATGCATCGAGTTCCTTGCGTGTCAACCGATTCGATATCAATTCCGTATAGCAACAGTAACGAAGCATGAAGCCACACTGCAAAGAACTTATTTACAATAACAATTATTTATTTCAACGCGTAAGTACCTAAATATGACAAAATATTTGCGCACAGTTTACACATTGCTCGTTGGTTTTACATCATTCCCAGTCGAACCCACAAACGATACGGGCTCGTGGATACCAGAAGCGAACTCAACCGACCAAGAAACACGAGTGAAGAAAGAATTGGCCCAGAAGCGTTGTATCACTACCGCAGGCCTAGTTACGTGTATTAAGCCATAGTCTCTTATGAAATAATTATAAATCCGTCATTGACACATATGATTTCACAGTAGTTAAACCGGTATACCGAGACAGTTTCCAGTTTCCCGCTTGTCTTAGCGTACATCGCGACTCTCGGTTCGATGACATCAGTAATAGCTTAAACATAAACAGTAGGCGTGAAATAATTGTATTCTATTCGCACGTTTTTTAAATCAATATTCGATATGCTAATGTGCAAGAACAACATCAATGTATGATTGTTTCGCGTTGTCCCACAAAGTAAACGGTACTGTAATAAACGGAGATTACAGTCTGGCTGTAGTAGTCTGTATAGGAATTTGGAATTACATAAGTAGGATCTGTTTGATGGGACGGGAAGGTCTGTACTGTGAAGTTTTCACAGGGCCGGTACAGGGAACTGTATACTAAAAATTACTATGGGAAGCAAGAGTCTTTGTTCACGCATTCTTGCTGTTTTGAATGAACGTATGATGTTAAATTTCGTTCATGAATTCCGGCATGTCCTAGAACCAAAAATTCGAAGACACGTGACATCTTCCAACTTTCTCTCGAAGAGAGGAGGCCTGTGTCCCAGCAGTGGGAACATTAGCTGATTAAGTGTATGCTATGATATTGACTGTGGCTATGCGCTCCAAGTAGATACCTATACTATACCTATTGAAACCAAGATCACAGCTACATAATACGTGTATTTGAAAGATGTGTGATCCAGTATTGTGTAGTGTTATGATAACGAGTAGCAGCCTAGTGTAAGTGGCTGAGACCTTATCGAGTTTGATAAACGGCCCGTAAACACCGCTCGCCGGCGACCTCAGAGTGAGTTCCGCTCAGCTCCACCCAGCACACTTCTTGTAGGTACTTACATACACGCTAATGTGTCAATGCACACTAACACTGAGTCTGTCATGTGTGTGCATAAAATTATGTTTTACTTTCGACATTAATAATGCCTCAGGGGTGCTACACATATGACTCAGCGCAACCGGTAGGCTAAATTTAAAATATGTACGTAGATATGGGTTCGAGCTGCTCGAATTTTCTCGACCCGTACACGATTAAGCAAGGGTAGATGCCGAACAAAGTTTGCCGATCGACAAAAACTGAACGAAAGCCGAATATGTGTACCTGCTTCGGGTCGGCTTTGTTTTTCATCAAATATTGCCGAATTGAATCAGCCGACCCGAACATGTGTGTAGCACCCCTGACAGCCTGTTTAACACAATCTTATGTCATAGAAATTTTGGTCATGTATAAACACAACACACACACTGAATCCCAAGTCACAGGTACAAACCTAGTTTGGAAGCCAAGGGACCTATGTTTAAAATACTACTTCTCTATGTTGTAAATGTAATGTCTGTAACTGTGTTGTCACTTTTTGAAATAAAGAAATTTTACGAAAAAAAAGTATTAAATACTTAAGCTGAATATTTAATTTTCTAATTCCAATAAAAGGAGAAGGTCCCATGAACTCAATTTGCTGTTTTCGATTTTTCACACAATGGTTCCATGTTACATGCATGTCTCTCCTAACTTGTTTTCTTGTAAATGTTTACACTCCCAGTATTACTTGTTTAACAGCGGTGGGAACAATAAAATTAACCTTCTCACGGCCCATCAATAACCACGAATCGTGTTAAGTCCCGATGCAGATATCGAACGGCAATTCTCACTAAAAAAAGTATCTACTGAACCGTTATACTGTCAGTAAGTATAGCATAGCGTGATTTCAATGGGACAGCAGTGAGAGTTTCAGGTGGCCCAGTGAGCAGTGGTGGCCCAGTGGTAACAGAAATTTCGAACCCAGGCAAGGACTTCACTTTGTGTAAATAATTTCATCACCACTGCTTTCAAAATGGTGAAGAAAAACATCGTGAGCAAACCTGCGCGTCGTAAAACCAAAAAATCGAAGAAATGTGACATAGTACCAATCCGCATGAGCCCCCGTGGTGGATTACGAACATTTTATTAAATAGGATGATTATGTAATGGGACAGCTCTAGTGAATGTTAGTAGGTACTTAGCGACAACATTGCCGATAATCTGTAAAGTACTGCGTCCGCTTTTCATGTTGGGCTATCCAAATCGTCTTAGAGTTTTCACGCCAAGATTTTACAGAATAGACTAGCCGTCTAATAGGCCGTCGTTCGGTGACGAGAGCTTGAAGTGAACTGTCATTCCCTAGCATCAGTGGAATGACAGCTCACTTAAGTGTTCACGGTGAGATTGCTACAGAGTAGACACAGAATACACATGAGCGACACGCATCGACGTTAGAGGAAACTGCAGCCGTCGACATCCGTCTACGCGTCGTCGGCTGCCATCGACAACGTGTCGCTTGTGAATTCGAGTACGATGCTCAAATGCACGAGCGATGGTAGCCACCGACGCATCGACCGCTGCCGCCGAGACACATTGACGGCTGCTGCCGACTCGCGTCGACGGCTGCAGTTGCCTCTGTCGCCGACGAGTGTCGCTCGTGTGTATGCACACTAACACTACCGATTCAAGGACTCGACATCGACATACATCGGCCATCCGGTCCTTATAAAGTGAATCACACGAAATGCAAAACTTGTATCTTCATATTTCCATAATCGTTTATACTTACCTAGTTATTTGTCTTCCTACTCGGATTATATGTTATGTTGATGGTAGGCCATTAATTAGGCCCAGATTCGTTCAGGTATTTGTGTTAATCTTTGTAGGTATAATGTGCGGTAAGCGAAGTAAAACCGCATGTTTTGCTGTAACTTTATACTAACTTAGCAACTTACCTATCTATCATATTTAGAACACTAGGTTTCGTTACATTGAATCGTTGCAGATAAAATGGATTTCATTGGATACAAAGCGGTTGTATAAAATTGCAGGCTAACGTTATTCTGTGTTGATTCAAATGGGCATCTATCAATCACAATCTAAATCATTTTGAAGGATATTGCTAATCCATTGCTTCATACGTTCGAAAAATGTGTCTGCTCAACAATGTACTTAAATAACGCAATGAATGTTGTTGAACTGTCAAAATGAGAGCCATTGCTACTATTAGTGTGTTACGCAATTACCTTGCAGGATTCTTATCATTGGAATACTTAATAAAAAGTCATAAATTATCTGATGATTTTATGACATTAAACAGTAAATTTAAATAAGCATATTTCAAGTTGTCACTTTTATTATCAGTTATCAATGGGGTTGGGTGTTTAATTGCTTGAATTTAATTAAGATAAGTACATCTAAAAATGTTTAAACTTTGAACTTTTAGTGACCTGACGTTTCCTTTTCTAAGAAAGATCTGCATGTTTGTTGAGAATTCTGAACCTAGGCACACACTTAATGCTAATGTCATCGTATACCACAGAACGGAAATTTTCTGTTTATTTATTTATTTAGGTTAGCCAACAATTGTTTACACAATACATTTTTCAAATAATTTCCCTAAATAATACATTTATAAGTGCAACAATTACTTATAGGCTAACACCACATGCACCATTTACGGTTTTACATATTACTACAAACATTATAAATATTACAATTCTAATAATTAAAAAATAAAAACTAAAAACAGATCAATAGATAACATTAACAATACAAATAATTCAAATCACATTCATATTAAAATAACATAAAATTTCATTAATAGTGAGATCATTTATTCTGTTCTGTGTCCAATACTTAAATTACTAAATACGTTACCGGTATCCGGTGGATTTTCGGATTAGAGGTAGGTTTTGAAAAAAATGGTTGATATCGCATAGTTTTTATTCCGTCGGCGAATTTCTGAACAAAAAATCTTGTCAGTTCTACCACTTCAGAAATGCATTGTAATATTTTTTTGAATTATTTATGTTTCTTTGCTAATTTAATTAACTGTACGTATCTACGTTATTATTATGTTACTGCATGTTGTTAATACATACCTACTTCATGTATTAAATATTTGCATGCCATCATTACATGGCGGAATGTGTCTATGCACTACAATCTTACATTATCATCTTTTGCACCTACCACATTTTATGCAAATAAACCATTTAGATTTTTTGACTTTTAATTCCATATTAGTCAAGTTATTTTCATTCTCATTGCAACAATTACCGTAAAACGGGGCTACTTTGACCAGGCCGATCACAACGCTATGACGCGTTCCCCACACACCGCGCCTCGCGCAATATTACTCGAGGTCACGCACACTTGCTGAGCACACGTGAAAACCGATTTTGGCGCTCTGTCAAAGTAGCTACAAAATCTGTCAAAGTAACCCTGGAAGTCAAAGTAGCCCCGTTTTGCGGTAACTCCTTGTTAAAACTTCAGTTTTAAGGCGGAGATAACCATAGGGCAGTGGAACAGGATCCAGCAATTACGAGTAAAATAAAATGAAAGTAAATTAACGTAAGAGGAAAATCCGTAAGGAAACCAATCACATTCGTTTTTATTTAGTTAATTATGTAAATTTTATAAAAACATGATTTTTTAACAAAGTTTATATTTTACTGGGTCTAATTAAATTAACTAACGAAATACCGCAGACTTTAGTGGGTATCGATATCATGATAAAACAAAAAAGTTATTAATTTGATGGGTTTTTTTGTAAGGTCATAGACCGCAGCTTGTGTATAGTTCTAAATTTGCCAAAGATGTAAACAACAATGGCCGCCCGAAATGTAATGAAATCGATATACAAGAACGTTTATTTGTTTTTGTCTAGTTAGCTCGGGGAATCTCCGAGATAACTAGACGAAAACAAACATTAGGTACTTAAAATAAATGTTCTTGTATATCGATTTTATAAAATTTCGAGCGGCCATTGTTGTTTACATTTTTGGCAAATTTAGAAATGCCGGACCTTAGTTACTTGAAATATCAGTTTTGGTGTAAACTTCACGGACGTGATGGGTTTCGATATCTTCTACACACGATAAAACCAAAGAAAACAGTTTTTCTCAATTCAAACTAAGTAAATAAAAAACAACCAGCGGTCGTTTACCCCCAAAAAAAAACATCAAATCATTTTATTATTTTATCGTGTTTAGATAACGATACCCCTCACGCCTGCGAAGTTGCGCTAACTGATTTAATTTGACCCTGTATAAATCTGCCTGGAGCCTGGAGCTTTGCAGTGTTTTACTTTCATCGCTAGGTTTTTTATGAACATTGAGAAATTGGCGTGATATTAAGCACGCAATGCATTTGCAATGCTTTTAATGTCGGAGCAGAGGTTAGAGGCTGGTGTTTCAGTTCTTACGCCAGAGTTGCAACCAAATGTGGTTTGGTAAAAAGCGGCCTAATTAATTGACGTGACAGTGCAGTGCAATGCACGCGGGAGATATCGATCTGAGCACGCCCACGTGTCACGGGGCCGCACTACCGGCCTCCCCGTTATAATCCCGTGCCTCACGAAGTCTCGTTTATTTTTTTGTTTACAATTCGTGATCAAATCGTCAGCTGGCCTGCAATAAGCAACTGTTACGTGATACGATATAACCAACCACGACCTTTTTTACTTAAGCCTAGTTCACACGAATAATTTGGTGTTATTACTTTGTGAATTAACATACTTAATACACATTATCATGCACCAGAAAAATATGGAGGTGAATTTTCAAAAGAATTTCGCAAATTTCCTGATTCTTTAAATTGGGCGTTTTATAATTTTATAAGCTTCATAAACGGTAAAATTACGTAAAATTGGCGTACAAAATTTTTCTCAAAACTTCAATACCGCACTTAGCTCTAAAGAAAGAGCGAAATGTTATAAAACATCGAAGCTTACGTAACTGCGTCAGGAATGCACTATACCGATAATTGTTAAATTGTCAATGATTACAACTCATTTTGAGTGGTAGCTATCTATCATTGAGTCACCTAGTAGTGAAAATAAGGCGGTCGTTGGCTCGCCCCGTGCTGGGGACTGCTGTACATAACCCGTCTAACAAGAGTACGTAATATATGGCAAAAGACAAATACTCGTTCATTATACAACTGGCATGCACTAATGCGTCGGTTGATCGTTATCATATCACACGAATCGAAACGCGGTTAGCAGCGCTTACACTTACCTACCTCAGTACACTATAACCACTATGTGATATACGTTGGCTAAGTATTTCACATAAGTATAGCGTTAAGGCGAAAGCGTCACGGTAGCCCGCAACATAAAAAATTTCTTACGTTTTTGTTATGTTGATCTAAACATGATTCGCGGCCGTAACAAATACCTATTTATTTATAAAAAATGTAAAAATACGGGAATAAAATCACACTAAAAGTAAAGTAAATGTCATTCATTGAATCACTGTAGATTTTTGTTTAATTTTAAATTATTATAATCATAAAAAACATCAATACGAGTACATCTCTCTTAGTTCATATTACCCTAAGCTATTTCATGAAATCATGATATTTGGACAATTCACTAATTCTAATGATTATAATTCTGTAAAGCCATATTTTTACGGTCGCGAATCATATTTACAACCTGCCACTGACCTGCAAATACCAAAAAACGTAAGTGAATATTTAAATTTGAAATTGCTACCCCCTTAAGTAGAGAACTGTGTAGGATGACAAAAAGGTGCAGTTTTATATCGCATGTCGTTTTTCTATGTAAGCACAGTAACAACAGTGTACTGTGTTACGCCATAGTACATTACGTGTAGATCTAGGAAGCATTGCTAATTAATGTGTAATCAATCCTTATCTATAAATACGGCAGAAATAAGCTTTCTTCGCATGTAATCTAAAGAAAAGCCATACAGTTACATGTATATGTTGCCTGGCATACATTATCTAGGTGTGTGGTAATCTAGCCTCAGCCCCTTAGGACCTAGTCCAGCACATCATCGGCTGCATCGCTGCATGCACAATACAAAAAACGTCGTCATCGTTTTGTTACAGCAGCCTAATCAACGGTTAACTAATCGACTCAGAGGTGATTAAAGTCAGTTTCACTTTTGTGACTCAAAGTTAAATAAAACGGTTTCCGATTTCCATACCTTGATGATTAGGTTGTAGGCGCCATTAGAGAGATCATTCACCTAATAATATGTGGATGGAACATAGCTAGTGGAGATAAAATGCATTAACTACTTCTCGTAGCGCTATGTTGTGAGGTGAGAAACAAAATAATGACTTCACTCTCACTTCACCAAAGTTTTCACGGTGAGATTTTTATAGAATAATCTGCAGTTTTATCTTGATATTTTTACAGAATTGCGCTGCATTTTTATCTTGATATTTTTACAGAATAGCGCTGCATTTGTATCTTGATATTTTTACAGAATTGCGCTGCATTTTTATCTTGATATTTTTACAGAATAGCGCTGCAGTTGTATCTTGATATTTTTACAGATTAGCGCTACATTTGTATCTTGATATTTTTGCAGAATAGCGCTGCAGTTGTGTCTTGATATATTTCGCAACCCATCATCATCATCCACAGCCCGACTTCACCCCTTGCCTCTCGTTTCATGTGCCAATCTCCTGTACCAGCCTCATCCAGGTTCTACCCGCGACGGCAACAATATCGTGCGCCCATTTCATAACCCAGTGACAGCTTAATTAATCCATCGCACTTACATTAATTACTCAGAAGGCGATAGTCGTAATGAATGATAATTATTGAATAACCCATCATGGTTTATTGACAGTAAAACCTGCACAACGTCGACAACATATTTGTTTAATTCAATTTATTGACTTGAGACATCGTTAAACCTTTAAGGCCAGGATATTCGAGCGCAGTAGGCATTTAACGTTACCACCTTCCCCGCGTGGCAAGTCCCGCGGACGCGTAGTTCAAATGAACTCGCTGACCCCGGAGTGCAAAAATTTTGCGTCACAGTATAAAATTGTAACAGTAGGAACAGTTAACTTTGTTTTACGGAATTCATGTTAATATTTCAGATGTTTAGTTTTTAGGGAAATATAAGTATAACAACATAATGAATAATAATGACTAATTATTTATTCATTTTATTTACCTGCCAACAATTTATTGTTGACAACAGGAACAAAAAAATTCTGCATGCGTAAACATCAATTATTATGGAAGTATCGTAAGAATCAAAATATCATAAACAAAACCAATTTTAAAAATGTTGCGAGTAGATTACAACGTGTTATAAAACTGACAAAAAAGTCTCAGAATAATTACTTTATCCATACAGCTCAAAACAAATGTAGGGCTACTTGGAACGTTATTAGTAAAACAATGTGTAATGTGCCAAAAAGCGAAATCAATCAAATTAATAAAGATGGTAAACATTGTGGTGATGATCCGCAGACCATTGCGGACTTTATTAATAATTTTTTTATAGACCAAATAAAACGCAATACAGGTTGTACTAATATATAAAACAGAGACCACGGACCGTTCATCTTTTTGAAAATGCATCGAGCGTATTGGATGAAATTTTTCGTTCTTGTTTTAAAAGAGAACATAACTGCAAAATAGCTCTTTCAATTTACAAAGAACTTGACAAAATCTCTTTTATAGTACTTTGTCCTTGTTTCCCGATAATTTATTTAAAAAAAAAAAACTATTTATTAGAATGAGAATATTTTACACTGTAAAATTTAATGACAAAGCATTTCGAACATGTAGCAGGCGAAAGTATTTTTCAGTAAATCACACTAATATTATAAAGGTGAAAGTTTGTGAGTGTGTGTGTTTATATGTTTGTTACTTCTTCACGCTCAAACGGCTGGACCAATTTTGATGAAATTTGGTATAGAGATAGCTTGACTCCCGGAAAAGGACATAGGGTACTTTTTATCCCGATATTCCCACGGGATCGAGACTTATGCGGGTAAAACCGCGGGCCGCAGCTAGTAATTTATAATTACGAATAATAGAGATTTTTTTTTTTAAATATTGTTTTCTTTAATTACTATTAAGTACACCCATTCTCGAGTTGAAACGGTAAGGTGCAGGGTTAAACTAGGCATCGGTCGAGCGACGCGCATTTTGAACTCACTATAGGCTTTAGCACCCTCGAAAACTATGAAAACGACACCCATGACAAAAAAATGGAAAAATTTCACAGCCGCCATCTTGGATTTAGAATTTAACCTCACTATCGGTTTTAGCACCCACGAAAACGACACCCATGACAAATAAATGGAAAAATTTCACAGCCGCCATCTTGGATTTAGATTTTGACCTCACTATCGGCTTTAGCACCCTCGAAAACTATGAAAACGACATCCATGACAAATAAATAGAAAAATTTCACAGCCGCCATCTTGGATTTACATTTTGACCTCACTAACGATTTTGGCAACCTCTTTAACTACCTACGACACCCATGACGAAAAAAATGTTAGCAGCCGCCATCTTTGATTTACTAATAAATTCACGTCGGTGCATGATCGCACGGGCCATTATTCGATATCGATTATAACAGTAAATCATTCTTAGTTTCCGTACTGTTTATCTTTCTACTGTGACTATATGTTACAACTATATTACAACTTAAACTAATAACTATTTTAATTATTAATACTAGAACCTACAACAATATTTTACAGACTCATTTTTGAAAATAATATACAAGCACGGAAAATAACAATAATATAACGTATATTTCGATCGATTATCGGGGAACGCAGCGAGCCAGCTAAAGCGACACAGGTCCTACCTCGGGAGCGCCTGGCGGGCTACTAAAGCGAAGCGCGCGGGCCGCTTTATTATATTATATCTTGTTAAAACAATAAAAATCTGTTTTGTGAAAAATTAACCGTAGAATATTCTTCTAAACATCATTGCCTATTTTTCGACATATTTTTTGAGAGTAAAAGTTTGGTCTACTTCAAGTACGACTTGAAAAACGATCAAAAACTTCCCTGATTTCGATTTGTTTGCGATTTTTTATGATCGAGTGAAGTTGCAAATATCGTGTTTTGAACCATAGAATAATCAAGAATGTTTATTAAACTACGACATATAATTTTATCACATCGAAACTAAGAATATTTGATTGTTTAATGTTGAATCAAAAATAGGTCGATTCTGAGAATCCTGGCCTTAAAGGAAACAAAGTAACCTTTTGCTTCTAACTTTATAACGTATAACGTGGCTTAAAACTCAAATGCGGTTATATTACGAAGTCTTATATCACAATAATATTATAATGACTAGTTTTCTGATAGATGTAATGCTTATACCCATGGAGCACAACAACCAGCTTATACCTAACTTGAGTAGGTATAGGTACCTATAGATGCGCAAAAGCAATTTAAAAAAATAGTTTATGTAGGTATGAGTTAATTGTGAAAAACATAATTAATATGTGAACAATATTTGCTAAAAAATGTTTACACTAACAGTAATTAAAAAACGTTCTAAATAGCAACGTTCACAACTGTGAACTATTTTAGTCCGACCTTCCAGAGAATGCGTTCCCGACACCTCTCAGTGCGACAATTCGAGTCTTTACTAATAATATTATATTATAAAAACCGGCCAAGTGCGAGTCGGACTCGCCCATGAAGGGTTCCGTAGCAGCAAGTAACATAATATAAAAGTTCTTGTAGTTCGTTGTAACTTTGTGAAAGGTAAATTGCGGTTTTCGATTTATGACGTATTAAAAAAAAACTACTTACTAGATCTCGTTCAAACCAATTTTCGGTGGAAGTTTACATGGTAATGTACATTATATATATATTTTTAATTTTATCATTCTCTTATTTTAGAAGTTAGAGGGGGGGGGACACACATTTTACCACTTTGGAAGTGTCTCTCGCGCAAACTATTCAGTTCAGAAAAAAATGATATTAGAAACCTCAATATCATTTTTGAAGACCTATCCATAGATACCCCACACGTACAGGTTTGATGAAAAAAAATTTTTGGAGTTTCAGTTGTAAGTATGGGGAACCCCAAAATTTATTGTTTTTTTTCTATTTTTGTGTGAAAATCTTACTGCGGTTCACAGAATACATCTACTTACCAAGTTTCAACAGTATAGTTATTATAGTTTCGGAAAAAAGTGGCTGTGACATACGGACGGACGGACAGACAGACAGACAGACAGACAGACATGACGAATCCATAAGGGTTCCGTTTTTTGCCATTTGGCTACGGAACCCTAAAAAGGAAAGATTTTTTGTTTGTGTAGGTACCGAATAAGCTCCGAAATTCCTGGACCGATTTTAGCAATTTTTTCACCAATAGAAAGCTAAATTATCAGGAAGTAACATGGCTATAATTTATTTTAATAAAAGCTAGAGACCCTTAAGAAAATTGCAATAATGTAACTCAAAGTAGCAAAATGTTGCCTATAAAATTCATTATTTGGCGTGCGCTGAGAAAACTATGGATGATACATAAAATTTATGTACCTACTACTTACATGTTACCTATAGCTGTTACTTTTCATCTCGATATTCTTACGGAATCGAAACTTAAGCGGGTGAAACCGCGTGGCGCAGCTAGTAGCTAACAAAGATCAAATTCGCCGTCTGTATGCAACTGACAGGTCTGTGTCAAGAACGCATTCTCTCGACAACCGCACTGTAGTACTCCATTTTCGTAATTTGTTGTAAGTACTGCCCAATATTGTAATATTTTTTGTCTAGTTACTATTTGTAACGTTTGATTCAAAATAAACGTCTTAATCGAAAAGCCTTAATTGCATGCTGTCAAAAATACTATTGTATTGTAATCGTTAGAATTACTGAAGAAACCTTGATGTCAGTTACCTACACTGAAAACTGAGAATACGATAAGATCATAATATAATACCAGCTTTTAACGTTCACTAAGTGCTTTTTCTATAAATTAGACTGCTTGATGTAAATTACTGCATAGGGCTGTTGGGGCTTGTGGATATAATAACAGCCGCACGGGTCGATCCCGGCCGCGGTTGGTCCGTGGATAGATGCCATGATGATCTTTACGTACCAAGACCCCTCCGTGTCTCGTGCCACGTTAAACCGTTGGTCTCGGCTGTCATTTGTGGATCTTTGACAGTCGTTACGGGTCGTCAGAAGCCCGAAAGCTGACAACCAGTCTTACCAAGGGGTATCGTATTACCTAGTAACTGAACTGGGTTGTGGAGGTCAGATACATGTAAAATACTGGTATTTAGCTGCATCCGGTTAGACTGGAAGCCGACCCCAACATAGTTAGGAAAAGCATAGATGATGATGAAAATTAATTATATACTTATTAAAAATGTTTTCCGGCGGAAAAAGCTCGTTGTCTATTGACCTTTACAGACACGATCCTCAACTCTGGAAATTCTAAAGCATTTCGATACCTGACTCCTGCGTAGTCATTTTAATTGTTTGTTACAAAAACATCTAATCTCATGATCGGTTATTTTTTATTTATCTTTTTCCTTCCATTGTGTTTGACACTGTTTTGCGAGCCGGGCGGTCGCCGCTGCCGTAATAGCTAAGTGCACAGTTTTTTGTGAAACGAGCTTACCAAATGGCTTATTTTATTTCACAATTATTATTCAGATAAAATAATTAGGTATCTTAGGGTCACAATGAGAAAAAAAAAATTAAAATTCTGCGACGAAGTTTACTTATATCAAGAAAAAAATGGTCTTATGACCTTTTGTACACTCAGTGTTATATTTATGGATCACTAAGGAAGCTATTTGACAGACACATTTTTTTACGGCGCTGATTCCGCGCCCTGTGTTGGCTCGGTCGCCAGTGTTGTATGGATCACTAAGGAAAGTTGTTGACAGGCATGTTTTTTCTACGGCGTGGTTTATTCGCCGTACCATAAAGAAACCCTGCCGTGTACAAAGACTCATAGGGATCAACTGTGTAGTACCTGCGTGTGAGAAATTTTAAATGTGTAGTGCTCAACTCTAGTCCAAGAGTAGATACATATTATGCATCAGACCGAAATGAGAAAGTTTATAGTGGATAAGACAGAGATTAAAACAGAAGAATAACTAGTGGGGGATACAGTGGGGGTTCAGGGGATCGGACAGGAATAACTCGAAGAAATGTAGGTACATTATGCACCTCTATATTTGAATTAAGAATTTGAGATAATTTTCATGCTATGGAACAACAAACTGAATGTCATAATAAACAAAGTTCAAATTCCATTGCAACCAAAAACTTATTAGGACCTTTTTGTTACAAATGGTCACTCAAAAATCAACTTAGAATACGTATTACATACTTATAACTGATAGTGGCGATGGAATATAGTCCAAGAGTAATAGGTTAGGTACCGATGCGATTTGAAGTGCCGTGCTGTGAACAGAATCACAGTGTGTTGCGGTAATTTGTTACTACAATGTCAATATATCATCATCGGATAGCCGTAACTAACCAGATTATAAAACGTCTTTTTATGAACTAACCTGATCTAGCTTAATAATGAAACACATGGCGTGTGAAATGTTGTTTAGCAGTTTTTTTAAACGATATGACATCAAAATTTTCAATTGCTAATTAATTGTTAACTGGTTGTTTGTTACGAATGTCTACGCAAAAAATGAAATAATTAATGATAATTTATGTGTAGTTGTTTGATTAATTTTGTTTATAAATCTTTTTTAATGAAACATACCTAAATTATCGAAATACACTAAAACAAGTCTCGTTTGACTTGGTACATGTAAAATATTAGTAATGTGTGTTTTGTATACTCTTAAGTTATGATATTTAATTAGATTGGAATTGTTCACATGAAACTGGTACCTAATAAAATGCTTTGTTTGTTTCAGGTACCTGCATTACATTGGTAGAAGCCTCACACAGGTACTTAGATGATGATGCAAAAATTCGAGCGCAATGTGAATTGTTACTGAATAAAATAAAATTTAAATTCACAAGGTAAGGGCTGATTTTTCCAACGCCAGATAACTTTATCGGAGGAATAATTTTGAATTTTTGACAGTTCTTCCATACAAAAACTGTCAGACGTCAATTTTATTCCACGAATGAAAATTATCGATCGATTGAAAAATCAGCCCTTAATGTAATCTGTAGGGACAGTCTGTAGACATCAAAGAAATGAATATGGATACAGGCAGCTTACCCGCCAATATACTAAAAAAATTTTCACTACGCTTTTAAGTGTATCCTTAAAAAGTATTTGCGCACATTATACCCATCTAAAAAATACTAATAGGCAGAGTAGAGAAGTTTTTTTTTTTTACCTATGTGTATACGAAACTCTTTCATTTAGACACTTTACAGTCTAAACGGTGAAGGAAAACATCGTGAGGAAACCGGCATGTCCTAGAACCAAAAAGTCGAAGACATGTGACATTACATACAAGGGTTTTTACTTATTTACTAGGTAACAACGTCAACGTAAAGTCTAATTCGGTTGCAATACATAGCAAAGTCGTAAAAACATTTAACTCAAGTGACGTCGTTCTAGGTGACTTTTAAACAAGCTGCTTTATTGGTTACTCTTAATCATGCCTCTCAAAATTCAACAGTTTCTAAAAATGAGCTCAATAGCTGAATATATTTTATAACTTGTAATAGTTATATACCTAATGTTCCTTGTAGGTACCTACTTGTTGTCCTTGTACGGCCAATTTGTTTCTTAATTATTTATTAGGTTCATAAAAGGATCTCTTATGAAGTAGTTTCTTAGAAACTTTTCGACGCGCACGCAGTTTACTTTATGAAAAACAACGTAAAGCAAAAGCTACTGTAGGTATCTATTTAGTAAAATCTTAAATTCATTCATTCACTGACACACAAGTCACACTGAGAGTAATTAAAAAAAAAAGACGGGTTGCACTCCGGGAGTGCCGGCAGAAGTGAAAACTTGAATATTAACGTTGAAATAAATCAATTATTAATTGAATTAATATAACTAAGTTTTTTTCACTATTTCTGCGTCACTTTTTTCATTAATCGATGCACTTTGTTCAATTTCCATTTTTTGAAACACTTTATATACACGAATTTTACGAATACACAGCAGTGTGGCTACTACACAGACGGTCGAGCCATCAGCTGTCCATCCATCCATCCATCCACGTCCACGTCCACGTCCGCGTCCGCGTCCGCGTCCACCATCACCGTCACCGTCACACCGTTCGTATCCATCCATCCATTATCGTGTCTCACTTGGTTCACTTAGGTTGGCGCCGCCGTAGAAAGAGAGGGAGGGGGGGGGGCGGGAAATCTCTCCTGACGGTCACGTGTCCTGACGCGATGCCCTGACGCGAGTTTAACATTTTTTACCCATTACAGAAAGTGTGCAACGCCGCTAAAGAAGTTTTCACTTCAAAAAAATATATAATGAAGGTGATCGAGTGCTCACCATTGATAGGGAAGGATTTTTTAAAGTTTATTAGTTACGTAAAGGGGAGGATGGGATGACATTTTTTATGGAATTATGACATTTTTGCCGGTGGATAAACCTAACGAGCGCGCGCACGGCTTGGTTAGTAAATATCTTTAACTAGCTGATAAAGTAATAATCTTGATCCCGTGGGAATATCGGGATAAAAGCATCCTATGTGTTAATCCAGGGTGTCAGCTACCTCCATACCAAATTTTATCAAAACCTCCATACCTAATTTTATCATGGTCCAGCCGTTTGTGCGTGAAGAAGTAACAAACATACAAACACACACAAACTTTCGCATTTATAACATTAGTGTGATTCACTTACTGATAGACAACACACAGCCTTACCGCTGATTCCAGAAGCATGAAATATTGAAAAAGAGTTTCTTATTTTATATCGTAAGTGAGCACAAAGGAAGAATTTTACAATCCATCCCCGAAAGGGGGTATGAGAGTTCGTTACTTTTGACGCTGGGAAATCGCATCGGGCGCACTGCTTATAGTTACCTACCTAAACTATAAGCTAGGTTATCATGAGTAATTCAAAAGCACTAAGTATAAACAATGCAATGTATACGAATTGAACTCATGGCTAAATATAAAGTGTTATCATCTGTTTGAGGGTTACCGTATATTGTTTCTCGTTACTAGTTATTACCCGCCCTTTGTTTCACGGTAAGCAAATTATCTTCCATTTATGTTAGAGGCTGATGCTGCGCCGGCGGATGTAATAAATACGTTGGTATATTATTTAAATTGATGGACTTTAATGGGTTCATAGAGTAGCATGACAGAGCCGGCAGATATCTTTTTTTTTTTTTTTGATACGCGTTGGAAATCCTCATGGACTTCCTCCTTCGTGGGGGTGACAGAGGACTCTTACCGGATAAAACCACCGCGGTGTTCCACCTCTGCCTATGGCCGGAGGAAAATGATAATATCACCAGAAGTCTTGAACATATAAAAATTGTTTATAAGGAGAAGGCGATATTATATTAATTTAAATTGAATTAGAACTTTTATATTCCGATTTACAACTTGTGAGTGGTCATACAGTTCGGGCGACGCTAAATACCTATACAGGGTGGCAGCATCGACTCGACGCACAAACTGTAACCTCATGGCTATAGTTTACCTTCGGTTACAGTTAGGCCCTGTATCCAGCATAATATGATTCTAAACCCCCTAGTGCAGATATTTTTCGTCGATTACCAAAACAAAATCAGCTGTTTCATAAAAAAGTGCAATGCCTACGTGGCCAAAATGTATTATTATACGTTCTGAATCATGTACCTACTGAATCCATGATAACCGGTTGCGCGTCGAAGTCCCGCCACCCTGTATATTTTTCCACATTTTAGATTAAAATTACCCACCCATTATACTTCATGTCGATTTCTCACCCACGTTTACAACCTCAAACAAGTTGTGATACTTGTTTTCGTTTTTTCAAACATACGATAACAAAGTTTACATGTTTTCAAACATGTAGTATCATACATAAATATTGAAATGGTTACAAACATATTTTTTTAACTATTCTGTTCACATTCTTGACAAGTTTTTATTTATTCAACTAAAAGATAGAAGTAAGAAAACAGTAGACACAATATGTAGAATACATGTTTTCTCGTCACGTTTTGGCGTAAACGCAGGGTTACCTACACGTTTACCGAAAAACTAGCGATTTAAAAAATCTCTCAAATGCGTCGACCGTCAACCAAGGCCCGGGTGTCATTGTGAAATTGTTGCTTTGATGTAAAAATAATAGAGCACGTACTTACCGACCGTAATAACTGACGGACGTGTCTCTGGTTATTACAAAATATCTATTAAATACTTAAATACCATAGCTAAACATGGCACGGTGTCGAAAATAGTAATACAATAGACACCTAATTTATTATGTTACATGCTGACAGTTAATCTTTTTATTGGTGTAGGTCTAGATGTTAAAATAGATATTAAAATAAACCTAGCCAAAACACAATTTATTTTCAGTGGCGTATTACAAAACTTTTTGGACTAAGTTAGGTTTAGTAGTCCTTAGTTTTTTTTTTAATGTACCTATGTTCTAATATTTAAAAATGTAATTAATAATAATAATAATATTTTTTTATTGGAATAAAATAGTGTTACAAAACATATGAAGCCTCTGAAACCCAAACTAGGACTAACTAACTAATTGATAAGTATTTTAATTAAATAATAATCATAATAATATAGACTTAATAACTGATAATCATTTAGAAACTTAGATAATAAAGCCTCCAATATAAGCCAAATACAAACATAGTATCATAATACACAACCACTTTCAAGAATAATTAATAGTATAATTAATGTACTTATAATCAGTACTCCACCTGTCAAACTGAACGAGGATTTATTATCTTATTAATAATCGTAAAACCGCCATGACTCGTCATAAGTTCATAACGGCAGTAGAGATTACACATTTTCAGTATCTATCTAAGTACCGACAATTGTGTACCGACATAGAAGGTTTTCTAAGTAATACTATGTTTTAAAGTGATCCTCTAGAGTCTAGGTTACTTTCCTCACGCCGTTTTGTTCGTCGATACGTAACTAAAGCGCTCAATGGACATCCAGTTATTTCACTTTCTGTGCGTCGGCGCCGACACGTCTAGCTGCCGACTGCACAGTTATTAGTGTATCGCTCCGAAGAGAGTGAACTATATTAACGAGCCGTGTCGGTGCAGCGTGCGCCATCGTACATCAGTACTATACACGTTCCTCACCTACCTACCTACTAATAATGTGACATTACATAAGCCCCTTTCCCCAATGGGCGCGAGCCGTCAATCAACTTCGAACTGATTGTATCGCACGTTGAACCCGCTCCAAACATACTCGTTACGATCTTCATCCTATTTCAAAATGAGTCGAGTTTGTTTGTCATTTGCCAACGCAAGCTGTGGCAACGTCTCTCAGCTTACCAACTCTAGCCCGTCGTGATAATACAATATTTACGCTTCGTAAACCTAGCAGCTACTCGTATATCTGTAACTTATCACAATTATCTCCTCGTTTCTTCGACGTAGTTCAAGCTCAAACAATCGCTTAAAGCAACAAGTTAGTATAGTCAGAGCTACAAAATCCCACTGTACTGTGTTATCACCCATTTGTTTGATTGTACAGTCATGTCGTTCACTGATACGTTGTAAGATACAATCAGGGCAGGCTGAACATAGGTACTCGTAAAGTACGGGCGCGCGGGCGCAGGCGACTGCACATTAATTTAACTTATGTTCATACCGCGGCGCGCGGTGGTGGCGCATACATCTGTGTCGTGCGACCGTATTAGTCAACTCATAGGCTGAATTCTTAAACAGAATCAGATATAATTATTCAGTCGTTATGCGATAGAATTATGGCGTGGTACGAATACTTGGACGAGATACGTCAGTCATGTCAAATGTTTAACTTACGTACACGTCCGAAGATTTATCAAACTTGTACCTACATCTGCGCTAACGACTGATGAATTTATTTTAAACTTATTTTAAAACAACCAGTGAAAGGCTTTTAAGAAACAATGTACTAAACGGTAGGCAATTAATATGTCGTGGTTGTGTAATATTTACATGCTTTCTATTAATATTAAACTGTTATCAAGTTACAGGAATGTTGTCCCTTTCTCAATTTAATATTCTGAATAGATAAATACGTGTTATAATATAGACATATGGGCATAACTATAAATTACCTATATGAATACAAATCGAACCGCCCGTCGAGAGAACAACACGAGTCCGATACCTACTGATTAGTTCGTAGTACATAATAATCGGTTTAATGTTGTGATATCACGAATGTTGCGGTTTGCTATGCTAGAACCGGGTTATAAAACTAAAATGACAGTAAGTAGTAAATATTCGTATCCTCATTCTGATAAAAAAATAGGATATAAGAAAAGTTGAGTCACTGTCCTACGCCGTAGCGCTCCCGAGTCGTAGCAGTTAAATGGGTCGAGTAGGCGCTACGAGCCTACGACAGTGCTACGAAAATTTAGGGTTACATTTTTCAAATTGTTTCGTTTGCAGTTGATATATTTTCGTAAGTATAGTTAGATTCTGATGTCCTTGCTAGGCAGAAATACCTCCTTTACATAAAGTGGTCCGCTCTCTTAAATGTAAATTGGTCCTTCAGCCGCCACAAACTAAATGTGAGCTTAAATTCTATAATCTGAATTTTAATCGACATGATCAGATTGCAGCAATTTTCCTCCGCCTTTCGTATAATATATCAAAATATTTCCTAATCAGTTGGCCACTGGCCACATGTTTTGCGTCGCGAACACCTTATAATACGAGTTGGTCTAGACGAGTTGTCATTTGATAAAGTTATGGACAGTTGCAACAGGCACAGTGCAGCCAATCCATCATTCGTGGACGCTTATCTACTAATATAGAGCTGTAATAATCATATATCGATAAAATCGTGAAATTACTTGCAAGCTTTACTCAGCAAGTAGACGCTTTTAAATATGACGAAAGGTTCACTTTGAATTACTGAGCTCGGCAATAATTGTTTAAGTTTTCCATAATATGATTGTTTATTACTCAACTGTCGAGTTAATTACACTTATTTATTTGCTTGTTTGCCGCATTATATTTCATTCTGTTGTAATTTTGAAATATAATATAAAAACATTATAATATAAATTAAATTTTATAGTCAATTACAGTTCTTTTATTTTGAAAATTAGATGTTTATATTGTCACTTACATTTTCTAAACGTTTGCTGTCTGTGACGACCTCGACAACTGGACCACGCTAAGGACCGTTTGCAGTAGTTTAGATTGTAGACTCTTTTATTGGCTTTCACAACATCCTGCCTACTACGCCTAGAATATGGAGCTGTTTCAATAAATTATAAGTATGTACCTATAGATATTATTAATAGTCGTCTCTTTGCTTTTTCTATTTCATTTTAATGCTCAAAGTCTTTCAGTAAACTGTAGGAAAGTACAACAATTAGATATTTGTGATAGGTGACCGTAAAAATCTTTACAAGTAGGTAGGTATTTTCGACATACATTTAGTTCGTTGTTCATAGTGTAGGTATTGTAGTTAGTACATAGCAAGATGAATAATTGGTGCTTTACAGTCAATGAGAAAAAAAAGTTTGTCTATTATCCATTCAGTCATAATTTAATTCTACTTCCTCATCAAGTGCTTGGTCAAGTTTTTCACAGCATTCTTGGCGTATTGTCTGGGCTATTGACAACGTCTTGCGGTTGATTCCCGCACGAAACAAATATTTGCCTGGCCTTGTTCCGTTGTTCCGGGTATGGGTGTTTGTGCATGTGAGATCTGTGTTTGTAAACGCACCCACGATACAGGAGAAATTCCTAGTACTCGTTTTTTTTTTTTAATATAATGCTCATTCAAAGAACAAGCGTGCAGACAAGATCATAAAATATCTGAAACGTTGCCGATGCGACGCTAGCGCATGGCGTCGGCATTTAAGAGATGATTTCTTTATTTCTAATGTCAGTGGATGGCTAGAAAGTTAAAGTATCACGTTTCACAGCAATCTTCAAACTTCATATTTATACAATAAAAATATTTAGGTTTGTTTTTTGTTTATTTTGTTACTTGATACTTTAGATTTATATACTTGAAAGAGTGATAGAGTCTACCTAAGCGTATCATATATGTTCGACAGGTACTCTATGGACAGGTTATAGATATGTTTATGTTTACCAAGAGCCAGTGGCGTAACTATACCGTTTGGGGCCCGTGGCAGATTCAAGGGATGGGGCCCTCCCTCAATATAAAGAAGCTCAACCAACGTTATATATTTTTTTTTTACTAGCAGTTCTCCCGCGACTTCGTCCGCGTAAATTTCATATTTTCCCCTACAAAATTTTAAACCAGACTGCTTCGTTGGTTTAGTGGTCGCAAGCGCTACTGCTGAGCATGAGGTACTGTCCAAAAAATTATACAAACAATGGGAAAAAGGTACAAAATGTTCGAAACCGGAATGATGTCCTTTGTTGCACATTTTCAAAAAAAGTTTGTTTTTAGATGGCCCGAGAGGGCCATGAGCTAGGATCCTGCTGTGCTCATGGCCCTCTCGGGCCGGGGGCCTCTTCTGGCTGGGGGCCCGTGGCATTTTGCCCCAATTCCACCCTATAGCTACGCCACACTCTTGGCAAGAGATGACAAAAAATATTAGTGCCTGATAAATATTACAAACTAGCTTCTGCCCGTGACGTCATCCGTGTGAATTATTGTTCCCCCAACCCATCCCGCGTCGCATCGCATCACCTGCCCGCGCTATTTCTTCATTTTCGCTAAGTTCTTTCTGAATTTTTCGTCGAAGAGTAATTTCAAATTGCCTATAACCTTCCTCAGGGCTTGGGCTTTCAAACTAACAGGTAGTTCCAGGGATTAGCGTGAAAAAACAAACAAACTCTTCAGCTTTATTACTAGTATAGATAGATAAAAGACGATATAAAGGATTAGTCACGTCCTCTTGTCTAACCACGCGGTTACCTACTACAAATTGTGATAAGTACCCACTTTAAGACTTGTCAAAAACATGTCGTGTAGATATCATACATGTATTGACGTTGTTTCAGACATACCTTTTTAACTATTTAGTTAATTTTATGACATTTTTAGGAAGTTTTCTACAATGGATGCAATTATTATTCTTTACAACTTGTGTCAGGAGGATAACAGTGGACACAATTTTTAGAATAAGAACATGTTTTATTCCTTGGTGTTTACGCGGGGTAATACGCTATATCGAATTGTGATCATCAATCCTACTGCCAATTACTAAATTGAAAACGAGGAAATTGTCATGATTACTACTAAGTAATCATGACAATTTCCTCGTTTTCACTTGGTATGATACTATAAGAACAGTTGATGCTGTAGTAAAAACACAAGGCCAGTCAAAGGTTGGTAGCGAAACTGACTTACCAGAGGGGTACCTAATTGCGTAACACACTATCAGTAGCTATGACAAATAAATACCGCAATGAATGTTCAACAACATTCATTGCGGTATTTACGTCGTTGAGCAGACAAACTTTTCGAACATATGAAGCAATGGATTAGCAATATCCTTCAAAATAATTCAGGTAGTGATCGAAAGTGTGTTAAGCAATGGGTGCTGAATGTGCCGCAAGCACATCTGAACCGAGTCCAAAAGCTGTCAGCTGTCAGTGTCATCATTGTTATGGAATATCGACACTAACAGGTCATGACCGCGGTTTAGATAACTGCTGATCGTGTTCAGGCACCTGTCCCAAGGCCGACAAAGAAGACCATTTTCTCACTAAAGAAACGTACAATAGATGTGTAGATCCCGTGTCAGTAAAAGAGATGCATGCATATTTAGTTGATATATAAGGTGTAAAAAAATTAACTGCAAGAACTTTAAGAGGTGCTTTAGACCATCGAACTGAACAAATTTCACTATGGGACCAACTCCGAAATCACGAAAAAAAAATCAGCTGTTTCATACAAAAGTTCAATACCTACTCGGCCAAAATGTATGAAACAGCTCATTTTTTTTTCGTGATTTCAGAGTTGGTCCCATAGTGAAAGTTGTTCAGTTCGATGGTCTAAAGCACCTCTTAAAGTTCTTGCAGTTAATTTTTTTACACCTTATATAGTTATAGTTCATCGCTGACTGTTCACACTGCCAGCGAGAATTCTCTCTCCACCTAGTTTGTCGCAGTGACAAAGAGCTATCAATGAAAATACTCGCTCAACGACGCTCGTTTGGGCGGCAGAACACTCGCAGAGAGAATCTCGCTTGGTACATACGCATACCAGCAAGCCTACTCGTCGCACTCGCGCTCTGGCATAGCTCAGCAACAAAACTATATGGACTACACACTCGCTGCTCGTTGTGCACTAACTCGTTTCTAGCTGCTAACTCTCTCGCTTCTCGCTAATCGTCGGCGCTAATGCTTCAGTGTTATTAATAATTATATGGGATATCCGAGAGGTAGATACTTATTTGATTTTCATTTTTATTCAGCAGGGGCCCGTGGCTAAATAATAACAGCCGCACAGGTCGAACGATCAGGTTAAGCTACGCTTGCCGCGGTTGATCTGTGGATGGGTGACCATCTTTACATACCGAGACCCCTCCGTGCCTCCGGCTGTCATTCGTGGATCTTTGACAGTCGGGTACGGGTAGTCAGTAGCCCGAAAGTCGGACAACCAGTCTTACCAAGGGGTATCGTATCACCCTGTAACTAAGTTGTGGAGGTCAGATAGGCAGTCGCTCCATGTAAAATACTGGTGTTCAGCTGCATCCGGTTAGACTGGAAGCCGACCCCAACATAGTTGGGAAAAGGCTAGGCAGATGATTCAACAGATACTTGGTACGTTCAAAATTGCGTCAGTTCGTGTCAGGTTGTTAGTGCATAGTCTATGAGCACTGTAAAAACCGGTTCCCCTCGGATAACCGTAACCACCACTTGCGCAGTTTACAAGTTACTATTATTTCTTAACTCCTATGTTGCAAAATGAAAAAGAAGTAAGTATCGACTAATTAGTCTTACAAATTGGGATTATTGTTTCAACATTCTTTAACTTAAACAGGAAATGTTGTTTTATTTAAATAGGTACTCGTATTTGAATTGCTTATTTGTCAGAATTCTCTTACTAAATTTTCTGAGTTGGAGGTGCGGTGGAATACTACGAATTTATTATATTAACATGCATACATTGCATACCCCAAAATAGTTTTAACTTGAAAATAAAAAGCTTTTACAACTTAATGAACATTTCTAACAGCCGCACGGTTCGATCGATCAGGATAAGCTATGATAATAATAAAATATTTTATTTCCATCAAGGTAGGTACAACAATTTCTTAATCTAATAACAATTAAGATCTTAGTTTAGAGGTTGTACGCTGTCACATAGAATTATGAAATTCTCAAACTCCTAAACTAAGTCAAGCTTGTATTATAGAAATAATACTTAAAGCAAGCGTAGCTACAATAATATAGCTACGCTTGCCGCGATTGGTCCGTGGACCATCTTTACATACCAAGACACCTCCCTGCCTCGGAAAGCACGTTAAGCCGTCGTCGTCATTAAGCCGGCTGTCATTCGTGGATCTTTGGCAGTCGTTACGGGTCGTCAGAAGCCCGAAAGTCTGACAACCAGTCTTACCAATGGGTATCGTATTACCCAGTAACTAGCTGGGTTGTGGAGGTCAGATAGGCAGTCGCTCAATGTAAAATACTGGTATTCAGCTGCATTGTTGGGGAAGGGTTAGGCAGATTAATGCTTTGTACAATAGTAGATTGTACAACTAAGGCATAAAATAAGCTATTTTACCCCGAGACGTTTATATCCACGCGAGCCGCAGGCGAGGGTGGATAGTTAAGTCGAGGGGTAAAATGGCTCGTTTATGCCTGAGTTATACACTCTGCTTTTCACTTCGATTGCGAGAAAATGAAACAGGCATAAAGTATACAGTACATAATTAATCAAAAATGTTGCAAAGCATAGTTAATTCCCGCCACCACAGATAATACCGCCACGAAACTTTTTTAAAGGTTTTTTTTTTTAATTTCAACATTTGTCATTCGACTTGGGTACTTCATACTGCCAAGTCATAAAAACGTTTTTTTGCGTTTTTAAATAATAAATGACAACTATTTTACCTGATTTTATTAAATTAACGATAGAAAACACGGAAGTGGTATAAATTAAAGAAAATGAAATAAATCACGACTTTCAATCTGCGAAGTTTTATTGCGCGTGTGGCTGTTGGGCCTGATTACCTTAGTCTCAGAAAAAAAAATTACTTTATGCACTAGAACATAAAAAGCGATTTTATGTCGCCTAAGCACGACATAAAGACGAACTTTTAGAGCATGAGAAGTGAAAAGTACATTAAAGTTACAGAAGATGATGTGTGCATATAATGTTCACATTATGTACTAGGTAGATAAAAGAAAGACGACAAGTGTTGAGCTAGCTCTTTCTCTTTTAAAGATAAAGATCGTGGCTCTACAGTTACAGTTCTGCACTAGCAGGAAAATCGTTAAATTTAACCATTTGACCGAGTTTTTGAACGATTTTGAAACGGCTTACTTTCTTCAACCTGCAGCGGTCGGGTAAAAAACGATCAATTTATAATTCAAGATTTAATAAGTTAAGACTATCCAATCTTCAACAAGCACTATTTAAATTTCTGCCTCGTCGGTCTAGTGGTCGTAAGCGCTGCTGAGCATGAGGTCCTGGGTTCAATCCCAGTGTCGGGCAAAAAACAAAAGAAAAAAAAAGGTCGGGCATATTGTTATTTGGTTTTACATGGGACTTAACATAACTGGCGATATGTGGGCGTACTAAATAAAGGTACATCTCTACCTAAGCCATCGGGAATACAGGCTATCATGTTATGCAGTATTTAAATAAGATAAATTACTGACGTAACAAATCAGGTCTTAAAACAATAACACTTATTTCTAGAAATGTTGAATGTTAAGTTATATCATCAGTAAAATATAAAAATCTTTATTACAGTGTGAACTCACTTTCTAGTTTGACAAAATGGCGTTTGTTCGTTGAAATTCTAGCACTCGTTGCTCGCACTGTGCTGGTATTAGGAACATTTCATTTTGGATTAGTAGGTTATTTTTTGGGAAGGAAATATCGCGAGTGTGAATTTTTTGTTAACAATCGAACCGAATTTCCTTGGTTTGATTTAGTCGTATAGTCAAATTTGTAGAATGAATAGTTTAATTACCAACCCAAAAAAAGAAAGTTAAATCTGAACGACAAAAACGTCAACAAAAGTTATAAACAAGACATCGTAACCATTAAATAGTCGGGTAAAGATAGCCGCATAGGTACAACATGAGCTACGAAAATTAAATTGATAACAAAGGTTTTTCATCAACGTAAACAAATCGATAAACAATTGATACGCTATATTGCCTGAGATGTAGATGCCTAGAAATTCAATGGATAGCTCGAAGTCACTGTTGCGTTGCGCACGTCATGACGTCGTAGAGAGAACATCTGTGTGAGCTGTCTGCGCAAACATCTCTGTGTTACTGTAGCGGTAACTTTTCACGGTTTGTGGTGAGAGTACAGTAGATAGATAGGATATCACCATGGTAGGGGGAATCGAAACATACAAGTGTAGGTATACTTGGGAATGGGCAAGGTATTCCGTGGATCCATAATATGTATGTTCGACTTCATGCTAATCCTGTAAAGCACAATAAAAGGCCTTCGTTCAAACAAAATCGGCCAATCTCATGAGCCAACATCTTCACAAAGCGTGCCCACTGCTATTGCCGATATCTGTTGTAACTTGTAACAACAATTAACAACTGAATATACTTATTTAAGCAATCGTTTTGAGTATCAAATTTTATTTTTAACTTTACAGAAGTAACAACACAAAGTTATGTAAACGGAATTCGTAATTGTGATCTAATTTCAGCTGACGGCGTTGAAATGCTCAAACAGTTTTCTCATGATCTTGAAACAATGAAAATGTAGTACTTAAGTATCCGTTTTATATGAGCCAGGTGCGGCCGGTCGACGCGTGTCGCCCATAAAACTATGGACCCGTTATTATAGAAACATAAAACTGCACGTAGAATGTAATACAAGAACATTATCGTGGGCATATTGAGTTATAATGTGACTTTTAAGGCCTCTAAGATTACGTTGTCAATATTTTTTATAAGAGAAACATGAGCCGATAGGTACCACTATTGTTTTATGTCCAAATTATGTTGTCAATAAACAGAAACTCAATGTAAAAGATGCTGATGTAACGTAATGAAATCAAATATCTCCTCGTATCGGTAGCCTAGACTAATGATAGCTATTACACGCAAGCGGCGCGGCGCGTGGGTGGCATGGCACTGCCACATGGTCATACGAGGGTCAGTGCTCACTGCTCACTCACTTAATCTCAAAGTCGACGTCAAAATATTCGTACGAAATATGCTCAGCTCAGCCGATAACGGATAAACCAACGGCTTGCCGCAAGGTCTCACTGTGTGACACTTGTCATTCCCATGATAATATTTGTTGTTTTTACTATAACATACTTGGTGACATATTAGTGCTCTATTGTCGATTATATCGCAGCTAAGTCCCAACTAATTATAATTACCTAGATTCTTATAAAGTCCTTGTAGTGGAGTTGGCCGTAACATACATCAAGCGGTATGCCTGTCGATTACTATCGTGTTGGCATAATATCTGATAAAGTGCACGCAATAACAATGAACTAGAAAATCGTAAAGTATGTAATTTGTCAACTTGCTTAAAATATTTCTGGATCCAAACATTTTTTATCAAGAAGAACAGTTATTCAAAACAGTTCGGACGTGATGCTTGCCAGATCTGGCATCATTCAAATCGTGGCTATGTAATAAAGCTGCCTGCTAGAAGATAAAATTAAATATCTCACGATTCCCACAATACAACTTGTAGAACGTGGAATACTTTATCATGATTTGTAATTTTTTTTTTAAAGATGAGGTAAACAAAAGGTAGGTAATTATGAAAAGAAAAACAAAGTTGAAAACAATTTCTAAATATGACAAATATAAGTCATAGCAAATCACAGACAAATAAACAAAATCACGATTATCGTAAGCAAACTGACCAAAACTATGAATGCTAGAGATGTATCTACTACCTACCATAAGCTAACGACCTCCAATTAACCAAAGACAATCTTGTCGCAAACTTGCGAACGAATCCGCTCGCCATTATAATGGTATCAGTATTGCACGTGGGTCTGGTCGGTCGTGATACGACGTGTAGACAAAGAACAATATTCGTTTGACAATGGCCCGTCGCGCATCGTCTGCACAACGCGTTTGCGCGGGTTGTAAGCGTAATCGGTGCCCCACACAATACTAGGACCCTGAGCCACATTCGAATCTTATAGCAAAAGAATGTTCTGCCCTCGGATTAGTCCTGCCGATTTAGGGACAGAAGTTTTAGGCTAAATGGAATTTGTTCTGAGATCGTAAGCGTGAGCATGAGGAGAATGACTTTATTCATCACTATTCTCAATCACTATCAGATGGAGAGTAAAATCAACCACTAGGTATATACGAATGTACATAGATTTAGGTACATTCGTACCTAAATCTAGGTCTTCGTTCTAGGTTGATTTTACTCTCCATCTTTTCCATTTATCTAGTGGCAGAAATGGAAAAGATAAAAACTTCCACGTCAATCATTTCTTCGCGATAGAAATAAAAACGTATCAGTATTTATAAGTGTAGAGGAGGAGAGAGGCGAAAGTTTCAACCTGCATCCAAGTAAAGTCCTCTGTTAAAATTCTCGCCATCTACGAGTATGATAAGAAAATTACTTCACTGACTTAAAATGGCATTAACATAGTGAGGATACATGTCCTAGAACCAAAAATTCGAAGACATGTGACATCTATCAACCCGCACTGGGCTCACGTGGTGGATAACGGCCCACTCCCTCTCACAGGAGGCCTGTGTGATGTGTCCCAGTAGTGGGAACGTTATAGGCTGATTATGCATAATGCATCTATAGGTTGTGTTGTAGTTACCTACTAACGGCACTGCCTGGTATTTATGTCCTAAGTATTTCATAATATAACCCGAAGACCTTAAATGGAGATAGCCTGAAAACCATTATACCAATAAGTAGGTACTGTTACCTAGTAGATGCTAGAAACAAAGAACCGGTCGAAATGGCGGTGCTTTGGGGAGGCCTATGTCCAGCAGTGGTCGTCTTTTGGCTGAAATGGTGATGATTACCTAGGATTATTACGATATCCATCAAAGCTCTGTAATTGCTTTGTAGTATTTTTTACATAAACAAGGAAACAATTTGTGCGTATTTACACCTACCAGTTAAACAACAACAATCATTTTTATAACATTCTTGTATAATATTGAAGGCCCATCTATTTTAATTGTCGGAGATGGTTATCAATTAACAAAAGCTTATATAATAGCATTAATATAATACGTTTAATCCACCCAACATTTTATTGTATAATGGAATAACGGCATTTTATTTTACATACAGCATACCTACATTTTTTGTTCAACTTAAACACGTACTTATAGGTATATTACTAGTTTATATTACTAACTAGTTTTTGCCCGCAGCTTAGCCCGCGTGGATGTCAGAAAATATCCCACGGGAACGTATCTACTACCGGGGTTAAAGGTAATATACTATCTGTATGCCAAATTTCCTCCAAATTCGTGTAGCCGTTTTTGTGCCAATCCGGAACATACATCCAGACAAGTAAACAACGGACAAAAATTCTAAAAACTATATTTTTGCCATCATGCTTGTTCATAAACCTCGTAAGGAGCAATTCCTTTTTTTTTGCAAATATTAATACCTACTAATATTATATTATATGTAGAATAGATTTTATACAACAATGTTATTAACTAATATAATGTCTTACGGTAAAGATTCGGGGCACATCAATTGCAAAACAAAAAACTTTTATCACAAAATTTCTTAAAGCTATTATTAGACACATTGCAGGCAGTGTTACAATCAATACTTTTAGGTGTTTGTTTATGTTACCTAATATAGTAGCTCCGCAACAAGTGAACGAATCTCTACCGAATTAGGCACGCGTGTTATTAATGTGATTGATTAACACAATCACTGTTATCTCAGGAGTTAGATTTATGGCAAAATACTGGCATCACGCGAGTCGCGGCTAACTGCGAGGCAATCGTTAACAATCTACAGAATGCCTCCGCGCACAACTTACACAATACTTCACGTCTAGCAGGCCAGGAACCCGCTCACCCAAATAGTTACATTGAATGCTTCATTAATCAACACTTGTTCGATTTAATTTCTAGAACCATATTCCCGGGTATGGTGGCTATAATGCGTTCGAAAGGAGCCAGGTGTTGCAACACTCAATGCCGTTGGTACACTGTAGTACCTAAATGTCTCGGTTTCAGGAAGTTAATGTATCGGATAGGACAGGTCGTAACAGGCGATCAATTTAGTAAAGCAAACACTATTAAAGTGGGCCGGTTGACCAAACTGCGGCTTTACAGCGGATTTGCATAATACCGGGCGATAGCCTCTCGCTTCACTTTAGGTCGATGTGGTGTGGCCGCCTCTATACATATAATAACGGATTCGTTTGTGATTTCGAAATGAATATATATTGCCGAACACCTTGCTATTGGCAAGATTAGCAGAACTACCTTCGAAAGTTAATATCAGCGATATTGTTGCACAAAATTTCTTTAATTGGGTCTGAAGTCGTTCACTGTAACATGAACAATGGATCATGTCGTCACTACGTACTCGTGTTCTCAAAAATTATTCAGTATTTTAATAATATATTAAAAGGAAAGTGGTCGTAAACATAATCATAAAACTCGTTTATTTCATTGACACCGTCGTGATCAGTAATTCCCACATTAATACATATATTACATAAAATATTGGTTGGCTCAACACGTCTAGCGATACCATTCATGTTTATATTAACATAAATGATAACCATTAAAGTACAATATTATTGTTCTGTATTAATTTCGAATCTAGTGAGATTTTATTGATTTTCGACTGTTTTCTGTACCATTTGTAAGGTTTATTTTAGTTGACGTAGAAGATGTTTCATCGATAACTATCGACCAAAGCTATCAACTATAAACTCAGGATAATTCTACGTTAGGTTTATGCTGTCGACTTCTAACAGAACTGACGTAACTAATTTACATTATGCCGTCAGTAAACACACGCGTATTGTTTTATTACACGTCAACGCTATGTCATTCTGTATCAATATTCTAGTAAGTAGGTACCTACCTAAGACTCTATCAGACATACCAACCGTTTAAAAATAACTCGTTAAACATAGTAAAAATATCCTAGCATTTGCCGTATCCCATTTGAATTAAGTTCAACAAAAATATTTGCTATTTCACCGACTCATAAAATGGTTAGACATGACGTTTAATTTACGAAATCGCTGGAACAAATTGCTACATGATATTTTATAGGTTCATACATTTTCAGTCTCTGCGCAAGCGCAAGAGAATATAAAACGACTAATAACAAGAACTAGTTTGTACTTAGCGCCATGTCTACAGCAGGCGTAGGTCTATGACACTATTAAACATTTGGTGGCACGCACGTTGTAGCACGTATTTAAGGTTTCTATTTCTTTCCTTGCATAACAACTCTGATGACAGATAGGTACATAATATGTCAATTTCACTAGGTTTATAGGAGGAAATAAAAAAAGTGTTATGTGCCATAGGTATATTCTAGCGTTTACCCAACATTGGTAATGATCTACTTACAGTTTTTACAAATACTTTGATTTTTTTTTCACACAAATAAATGTAGTAGGGTAGACCGGGGACAAAAGTAACAAGGGGCAATAGTAACATCGGCGATATTTCCACACATATACAACGCTTAAATGTGTGCGTCCGCCAGATCACGCGTCTAACGTGTCTAGACCTGCTCACCAGTCGGCGGCGCGCTCGCTGTGAAACGGACGTGCTCAGAGGGAATTTTTGATTTTCCACCACCAAAAGAAAGTTTTTTACTCTGAATTACGCGCTTTTTTTGTAGTTAGTGAAGGATTTATAGCCAAATCATTGTAATCACTCTGTTGCTAAGATGATTGGCTGCCATAATTGTGATAATTCCGCTGCTAAATTTCGATAGGTTTCTTGCAAATTTCAAATTTTGTCAAATGTACTACTTGAGGGCAATTGTAACAGCAGGGAAGGGGTCAATTGTAACGGTACAATCAACCCCGTGCTACAATTGACCCAACACGTATTAATTTCATATTTTTAAGAAATTAGTTAGACAATTATTGGAAGAATAATCTTTTCTTTTCTTTCTTTTTTATGTATGTATTTACAAAAAAAAAAAGTATTTAAGTAGTATATTAGCTGTATGGTACCTATAGCACAAGCTTTGCTTAGTTTAGGGCTAGATGGCGCTGTGTGAATTGTCCAGGGATATTTATTTATTTAATTAAATAAAAAATGAATAATAACATAATTATTCTATACTCTAAATATATATTTAATTATTATTATGTATATATATATAGGTATAATACATGAATATATATATATATACATACAGAGAGAAAGAGAGGCAAAAAAGGCAAAATTCGTAAAGTCAAATTTTCGACTTTCATTCTCCTGATGGTGCATATTTTTTGAGAGTGATCCGTTTGCTTAATGAGCAAATCATGTTCGTCATAAGTCCATTTTCGATTTATTATTTTTTTAATTCAGGGACGGTTGTAACAGGGGCATTTGTAACTTCATACAAAAAAGAAAAATAGTGTTTTTATACGTTTTACTGTCGTTATTCAACTAATATTAATCCTCAAAATTTGATTTTGGCCCAAAGCGAACCTGTGTTTACTTAAAGTTAATTATTATTTTGTTTAAAGCTACGAACAATCTATTTTAATTTTGTTAAACTTTCATGTTGATTATTGAACAAGTTTATGAAAACAAGGTTCCTTATAATTGAGACTGATAAATAAGTAATTAATCTACACATATAAGTAAATAAAAGTGATAATATTAACCAACTCTGTATTTTATTGTCTTTTAAAATGTTGTTACAATTGACCCATACTAGGGGTCAATAGTAGCAGTGAGACCCCTCGAATTCAAACTAGATTTTCTGTACGATAAATGCAATTTAAGTGTAATTCAAAAGTAAAAGCTTAAAGACAATGAAAATAACCTACTACCAAATGATCCAAACTTTGGATAAAGCGAGTAGATTTTGTGTTATAGGTCATTTAACAAAAAGTGTTACTTTTGTCCCCGGTCTACCCTACCTACCTACACGTAATTTGTGTTCATATCGGTTTAAATAAACTTGTACTCAAAGTAGTTTATTTTTATTGTTTCAGAGAGCAGTACATATTCAACGTATTTGAAGTAATAGTGAGTACATTAGAGACAAAATTACAAAGGATAGAAAACTTGGACAAGGCCGTGGAACACTTAATGAGGAGAGTAGAAGCGCTCGACTCGAGAGTAAATGACAACATACACAAAACAGATGCTATCATATCAAAACTGGGGAACCTCGACCTAAAACTGTTCAGTCACATAGGCCAAAACAGCGAGGAAAGCGTTACCGAAAACACCGCAAAAAGACAGGCCGAAATTAAAAACAAGATAAGTGACGCACAGTTGCTCGACCGAAAACTGGAATCTCTAGACCAAAAAGTATCGAACATCGACACGACACTGGTAGGCCTTAAAAATCAGATCGACAGCAACTTTTTGCCAGTCGATGACATCAATGCCGAGGCCAGTGAAAAGAAACCTATTAATTTGAACGTTATAGAAATTGCAAAAGGTTTGAATACCGAGGTTATCACTGAAATCACGAAAGAAGTAGACCAATTGAGAAGCTCCGTTTCGACAGTAGATCGTAAATTACAGTTCCATATAAATCTCGTTTCTGAGAATTTAGGCAAAGTGCTTTACATGATGGCCGATGTACACGCCGCCATAGTTGAACCTGAAGATGCATCAATTAACGTCAACAGTTTGTTTAAGAACCGTACTGCGACGAGCACGCAGGCTCCCGTTACAAAAAGCAGTAAAATTGATAACCTTGTAAATAAAATTATCCCTATGATGAGTGTTTCAGAAAAGATGGACGAAGTTTGGGATGTGGTCGTCGGTACAAAGAGTTCCGTAGATGACTTGGTTCCTAAGTCCGATGAACTGCTCACGCAGACGCAGCGTCAAGAGCGCGCCATCGGACAGATCCACAACGACTTACGCCTCAAGACGAATCTCATCATCGAAAATTTAGATATGGTGGAGAAGCGGTTGAAGAAGCAGGAGGACGACGTAGCGACTCTGGCGCAGCGGCCGGTGCCCGCCGAGCTGCTACTTGACCCCACCATTGACCGGCTGGTAGAGTACGCGCCCAACCGTTACCGAGTGGACGAGCCCTTCGCCGACCCCATAACTAGCACCGTGGCCGCCACCACCATCCCGCCCTCCACTACACTAAACAACAGGTGACATCTTTCTATTTCCAATTTATTGTGCCTTTGCGACTGTGCTGTTGTTACAATGATACCATATACCTAACTTGTTTTCGATGCGACATATTTATGCGAGCCCTGGCGATTTTGTGTCTTACTCGTACAACCTACACACGCGATATCGTTTCGGTGCATGGAGTGTAGGGTTGTACGGTGACTAATGTCCGTGTCGCACACAGCCCGAGCACGAGCACGTCGAGCACGTCGAGCGGGAGCGCGGCGGGCGCCACCGTGACCGTGACGCCCGCCAGCACAGGCGCCGGCAGCACAACCCCTCGCCCCGCCAGCCGCAAGGGCGGCATCATCTTCCCCAGCGTCAAGAACAAACCCATCATCGGAAATAACACTTTCGCTTCGGAAATCGTCGCCAACTATAAAGACGTGAAAGTGAGTCAAAGTTACATAAAGAATATTATTTCTCATTATAACACAACACACCTATCGTTGTCGCTGAACAAATCTTAAAGGTGCAATTAATAAAATGTGCTAACCGAGCGAATGATATATAACTTTATTGAAGTACCACGGAGCATCGTGTTTCATCGTCCCGTGGCTATTAATCATAATTGAAATTGTCTTTGTTAAAGACATTTTTGAAACGTTTTTTTTTGGCCCATGATTGATGGAGTAACAAGACAATCTCGCAACTTTACATCTTTGTACGAAACTCAGTCTAAGGCGGCGCGCGTAAGTCTTCGTAATGTGTATCAATATCATAACGCAAAACAAAAACGTTGATTACAAGTAGCTGCAGCAATACGTCTTAGTTAAATTGATTCTTGTCTAGATGTAGGTTAGGTGAAGTAAGGCGATTGCATCGGCTACGGATTGATCAAATCAGTCAGTCTAGGCGGTGGCTCGGGTATGTTACTGTTAGTATTTAAGCTCTGTTGTCGGAATGTTAATCAGCGCCTGTCGGTCTGGTTGTGCGCAACGCAGGCACAGTCTCTCCGATACACTGCCATTTACGTCTCCCGGTTTAGCAATAAGGAACACAAAATACTTACTACGCAATACATGCTCTGGTATGCAGTTGCCGGAATATATATGTACATTCGTACCAAACGGCTATTAGTTTCAGTTCATACTATTGTACAAATATTTTATGACATCCGCTCGCTATCCACCACATGTTGTAACAATCTAATTTCTAAATCAATTTATGATTCAAGGCAAAGTGCTTTTAAAAAGCTAATTACTAGCTAGGTACTTAAATACGCCAGATCTTGGCCCTTGCCCCGGTAACATTCCCACGAACGGTGCATCTTTAGCAGTGGCGTAGTTTGTTATTTTTTACAATTATTCAGGGGGTTCCCTGAATAATTGTAAGAAACATAAACAAGTAGGTTTACTTGTTTATGTTTCTTACCCAAAAAATATACGTGCATTTCGCAAAAAAATATAAAAACCAACTTTGAAGACGCTTAAAAATTGTTGGCTCATATTTAAACAGTAGGTAAACTTCGCAAGACCGAAGCTCTGTTGTTGGTCTGTCGTTGAAAAAGCGCCAAGCTGAGACACCGCGACATTTCCGTGCAAGGAAAGTTGCGTGGCTCTCATTACGTAAATCTGGTTCGGCATCACACTCATACACCGGGCCGCGCTTTCCGCGCCTTTGTAAGCGCCCGCGCAAAAACCGGCCTTTCCCACCATGCGACAATTACCAATGATTACAAGTGTTTATTGTTCTTAGCGTACGAGAACCGGCGGTTATGTGGAGCTCCATGATGCAACGTTTTATAACATGTTTACCTATCGCGCAGGACTCGCACCTGTGTAAAAAATGTCGCTCCAAATACTTACGTTATGTTACGAACGCAATCGAATACATACGTTGTGGTTACTGTTTGTTTGCAACCATTTCGAAATACTTCACATTTCTTACCGCCACTATTCATTTAAGACACGTTTTATTGTTATACCTACTTGTTAGATTTGGTCTCATGAGCGTAGGCACGATATTTGAAGGATAAATAAAATTGACCGGAATAGGCGTGTATAACAATGTTAACAAAAAAATTGCTAGCTAATACCCACTGCAATTCCCACCTAATTAATAGGTATCCGATATCTAAACAGAATCTACATGAAACGGCACTTATATGTATATACTTAACTGTACTTAGCAGGTTGTCGTGATTTCGCAACTTACCTAACTTAGGGTAAGTAATTAATTTTGCGAATTAACTTCCTGTACAGGTTATTGAACACCCACGTATTCAAGTGTTGTAATTTCAATAAATTTACCAATAGGTAAGTTTCCAATCCAGTTGAGCAGGTGACTGAATAAATATCTACGATTTTAGTAGGTAAGTACCTTAATAGACTCGACTTAAATATATTTTACTTCCCAGATTAATAGAGCGAATATACATATATATAAAGTCCCGTTAAAATAGATGGACAAACTTTTACAAATCATTCAGACCACCAAAATAAGGACGATCGATGGTAAAAAAATATATAAGAAAAACGCATTAAATACTTACAACAAAAATAATCATCTACCGAAAATACACTAATGTCGCGGCAATTTATTATTTTAGGTCAAAATAAAATCACTTTAATCAGTGTTTTTTTTTTTGCTTGGATATATTTGGTTAGATGTACTGAGCGCCGTGTTAAAATTTGTCCATCTATTGTAATGGGATTAAGGGACCCTGTATTATCTTAGAGCCTATATATATCCACAATAAACATTAAACCTCTCACAAAACTATTGGTCAGTAGATAGGTAGTCATTATTTTAACAGGGAGCAAACGTGAGATTGTCAAAATTTTAAATAAGAATACTATGGAAAGCTCATATTCAGTTTTCTAATCAAATAAGTTTGGAAACGTAAATTAATTGATGAGTTTAAATTATCTTTTAGGCACTTTTTACAGCTGAAGCAGATTGAGTGCTCGTTAGGCCTTCAATCTTCCGAAAAATACAAAGCAGACGACAAGAAATTCCATCTCTGCTTTAAGGTCCTATTTGGAACCGAGCTGCCAACTGCAACTGCCGACAGCACGTGCAGCGGCTTCATATAAATACATACAAACCAGCGGCCGATTGCATGCAGTCGATGCACGTACTGTCAGCAGTTGCAGTTGGCAGCTCGGTTCCAAATACCATCTTTATGGTTTAAATGTAGTCAGTCACACAAGTCATAACCGTAAAGAACCCAAAAACACAAATTGCTTCATCTAATGAACAAATCAATGTGTTCTCATGAATAGTAGGTGGGTACCCATAGGTATTGGACAACATCAATGAAACCGTCTTGTTGACAAATTACTCTTACTGCTATTGTGGTGCTGTAAGAACCATAAAACAATCACATCTAGGAACGTACCTACCTAGCCAGAAGACTGACAGATCGTGACCGTCTTGTCAGACGAAATGATGAAAACAAACCTCCTACTTTCATTTCCCCTGAGGGCCGCAGCTGTCGTACGACCTAACGCTTTGTATTAGATACGCTTATGCAAATCACAATAATATCTATAAATAACTGAGTTCACCATAGTGCATTATGGTTTGTTAACAATCACAGGGAAAATGTCAACGGTTTGCGTTAGGAACCGCAAGTTTCACCGTAACGCTAACATAGGAAGTCGTTTCCATAAAGACATAGTTTCCCGATAGGGCGCCGGCGGCGGCGCACCGCTAAGGGAAGATGGATGCGGACCAAATACGACGTAATTTGTTGGGTTCCATGCCCAAATACTGAAAACGGGACCCTATGACTTACCTTAATATGCAGTCCTGCGCACTTGGCCGTTTTTGCAGTTGTGCGCGCACTTTTACAAAAGCTTTCCGATTTAAAAACAAGTTGGTGACTAGGTGTAGTGGGTAATGTTAACAGTTTTAGGTAAGACTTATTTAAGTAGGTACTTGAATCTTCTATTAAGTTTAGACAACCCTAAGACGACCCACTGACCCAAAGTAGTGTTGTAGTCAAGGCACAAGTTTAAAAATGCTTCCATGGGATTTAAAGTAAGTACCCAAAGAGAAATACATATAGTCTTTGCTAGTACATCTTTACACCTACCTACACCCTCATGGACAAATACGAGTATTTTCCAAACAAGTTTTTATCGTCATATTGGTATATTACTTAGGTACCTACTTGCTTTGCCATTTGTCAGTCAGTCAACCACGGAACCGATTTCTATGTATTGATTAAACCTTTCAAACAACGAATTAGCTTTACGACATATTTTCAGGAAGTCATGAATTCACCTTCGACTTTTGACTTTTGTCACCGCACTGTAATTCCCGATACAAAGTAGGCTTGCCATAGAATCTCCGCTATTTTATAATGTTTCTCGATGCTCTTTCTAACAGCAATTAAATGATTATTTAACTTATGAACAAGATGATGCAAACTGATGACTAGGTGCCTACCTAAGTACAGACGCCAGCACTTCAAGTTACACGAAACTGTCAAATTTTCCCAATCAACTTTGAATCTTATGCTTTAGCGATAAAGTTGAAAATCTATTAAAGAAATTTGACAGATTGTAGTAGCTTGATGATTGTGCTGGCGTCCGTTCATAGTTTTGTAACCGATTCTGACAAAAGCACTGCCAGCAGTTATTGTAAACTAGTGAATTAAGTAGACAATGAATGAATGTGCCTGACCGTCTCATTACGTGTATAGTTAGGAAATACTACTGACGATAGATTAATGATTTAGTTCCGCTACTAAAATGAATGAACCTGGAAGGTGATTTTAAGATTTGTTCATTATGATATCAGTACAGTAGTACAGTACAGGCATCGGTCCTGTCCTAACAGACCGGTTGCCCTGAACTTACCTCTTAATAGCAGATTAGTTTTGTCATTTGCCGCGTCCTTTTTTTCCACTAGGTACTAATGGTTTGTTGTTATCTCGCCGCCTTTTGTGGATATTATCACTACAATTACCTACGCTGGTAAAGCCTTTCCATATCTCTAGGTATTTCTCCACTTTCCCACGATAAGGTTCGGAAAGTGTTGCTTTAAGTGTTTTTGTTAAGTACATATAACTGTCTAAGCAATAATTAGTGTCTATGGCAACATTGATCAGATACGAGATAGGTATTTGTAGAAGGGAAGGTTAAAATGGTCTCTTTACCTACTTGTGAAACTAAAAGTGTAAGAATAATTTATAATAATAGATAAGTAGGTACCGAAAGCGTCCGGTACTCCGGTACCGTGCATAGAAGGTAGTTGGACAGTAAGTTGGGCAATACCGACTACTATCTACAGAGATATTAATGAACCGTCATTTGAACTGTCCGAAAAAACCGACGTAATTGGCATTCCAGATCGCGTGAATGAGTTCCTAAGATTTACACAAATGATGTTTTGTTTCCATTAGAAACGGTTGCGTTTAGATACACTAATTGCTAAAATCTCTTGCATAATTGTTTAGGCATGTTTACTAATGGTCGGAGACATAGTTTAGGTATATACTTATATCTCTCTTTTTATCGTACTCTAGCGGCGTTTTTCTGTCAACTTTGCAACAGAACTAGTACCTAACTGACTGTACCTAACAGCTGTAAGTATCTAGGTACCTACTGTTTTCAAACTGTTATCTATGTAGGTATCATTCAATGCAATTATCCCTAGTTTCATAATTTTATCAAACACAATATGTAGGTACCTAAGTACATTTTTAATTTTATTCTGCTAATTTGAGATTTTTATTAGTAACTAACTAACCCGGCGATCTTCGTACCGCCTCAGAATTAATAAGAACGAATGTATGAGAAAATTAATTTTTCCCATATTTTTATAGTTATTCTGCTATTCGGGGCGGAGACAAATCCAAAAAATCAAAAATCATAAAAATCGACCCAGCCGTTCTTGACCGACTTTGTTTTAAATAGGTTGATAGATAATATACATGTTGACTCTAACCGTTTTGTAAGTTAACATATCCTATTTAAGAGAGCCGGGTGATCTGTAACTCAAGACCCTCCTTCCTCAGACACTGAATTTGTATTTTATTAACTAGTGCCTATAATATGATGCTGAGATAATAAAGATTTATGATACTTAAGTACCTACTTATTATCTGAATATTTTCTAATTAACTCGAAATCTGTGTTAATATAGTATGTTGTAAGTGTAACGTTGTTTAAAAAATCTTAATAAAAAGGCTGAACGTGGTGATAGGCATTTAGGTAGGTATATTTTACGAAAGCTGAATTATTTCGAGCGGAAGAGGAAGTCTATACTTATTGACCGTTCTTTCACCAATGTTTTTGTTGAATCTGTGGTTGGTAAAGTGTCTGTATTTTGATATTCTTGTGGAGGTGCTCACACTGCTTAGGTTTTCTTAAGACTTCGATCAAAACTACCTACACTCATGAACGAAGGGTTTAAGAGTGTAGGTAATAAGTATTAAGAATTTAATAAGACGCAATGTTTAGGCAGTTCGAGTTTTAAGGCGAAATGATGGTGGATAGGGGTAGGTACAGACGCCAGCACATTAAGCTACTAAGTACAATCTGTCAAATTGCTTTATTAGATTTTCAAAATCGCTAAAGAATAAGGTTCAAAGTTGCTTGCGAAAATTTGACAGTTTCGGGTAGCTTGATGTGCTGGCGTCTGTACATCTCTGTTTTAGGCACCTTTCGGGGAATACAGACAAGGCGTTATAGGTATTAGGTATGTTAATAAAAACTAAACTGTGTGTACCTAACAAGAAAGAAAAAACAGTCTACACATACAGCATACTGTTACACAAACAACCGAACGTGTATCTACCTATGAGAAAAGACAAACATTCTAAGATTTTTCTAAATACAACATTTAGGCAAATGGCAATTATCTTGAGAAAGTTTCAAAGGGGCCGGTAATCAATCCACCTGTAGTACAAAAAGGGGAAAGAAAGTTATTAATATTACGTAACGATATACATAACGTGGCATTAAAATTGATGGCATTGTTTGAGTAGATACCTACTAAAGGTTTTGTACGCGCCTCGAACCCATTCAAATGCTTATTCTCTTCGTTATGCATATTAAAGTGTGTGAATTATCATTCCGAACGCATCGCGAATACCTATAATAAGTATAGCCTATGCGAATATAATGTTGTAAGACGTTGCACATTTATAAAGTTATTTGAAGCGGGCGCAGGGTGCACCTAAGATCATTTCCGCAATTTTAAAGATACCTAGCTGAAATGTATGCACGTATTTATGTGCTCATAATTTATTGCGTGTGCCTATCCTATCTATGTATATTATTATGGATGTAGAGTGAAGCGCAGTGCACCTACATTTAAGCGGACGAATTGCAAAAATCCTTCTAAATCACTAATTGCTACCTATATTTTATATGAACCATCGCACATCACACACTGCAAGCGGGCCACACCGCACTTTTTTGTATTGAAATGCGATGCTCTGCGGCCATAATGTGCGTTTATTTAGTCTACAATGATATTTGGTGTCTTTGCAGGGGTACTCATGCGTGGACCTGATGAACGGCGGTATGCGGGAGTCTGGCGTGTACTATCTGCAGATCAGAGGGACCACCTACTGGTTCCTGAAGGTTTTCTGTGAGCAGAACGTCGCTGACGGAGGGTGGACTGTAAGTTCCTTTATGTTTATTTTACTCCCAAAAAGAAGCGCGTCCTTTACACTTTTGTTATACCACAACTATAATAAGATAACTGCCCTGTTGGTCTCGTGGTCGCAAGCGCGACTGCTAAGTGTGGGGTCCTGGGTTCGATTCCCAGGTCGGGCAGTGTTATTATATTGGGTTTTTCCATTAGGAATTTCTCACTAACAGCCCAGAGTTTGGAAGGTTGGCGGTGTGATAGATATGCTTCAGAAAGTACGTTAAGCCATTGGTCTTGCGCCTGATCTCTCTCTGGTCGGACTATGAGAGTAAGGGAAGAGTGAGTGCACCTGTATCTGCGCACACACTTGTGGCACTATATCTCCCGCGTAGATGGCTAGTCTCCGTTGAAATTGACTGCTATGGCGGAAATTCGGTGTGGATGACTATTCCAATTAGATGGAGTGGCGCTTTTTATATTTCGTATAGTAGACCCACCACGACACATAGGCTAGTCTATTTGTCACGTTGTAGTTTTCCAAATCCGGAACTATGACGGATACAGAGTTTTCTTCTACCTAATCTATCTCAGATTGAAAGCTGATAAAATCTTTTAGGGGCTAGATCCTAGAAACGCCTCGACGCTAGTGGCTACTACTGAGAAATCACTCACTGTCATAATCTATACTAATATTATAAAGAGGTAAAATTGTTTGTAAGTTTGTATGTAGGGGGTAATCTCTGGCACTACCAGTCGGATTTGAAAAATTCTTCTTGTATGTGATAGCCCAATTCTTGAGGAAGGCTATAGGCTATTTAACATCACGCTATGACTCTTAGGAGCCGAGCAAAAAGAAAAAAAGTTAATAAGAACGTTAAGTGATAGCGCGGGCGGGTGATGCGATACGACGGGGTGGCTCGGGGGAAACAAGAAGTTTCACGCGAAGTCGCGGGCTGAAGCTAGTTAATAAATAAAGTAATAATATGGCAAACTGGCGAAATGTGTGCTAAAGGTACAGCTCTGCTTAACCCTCCGGGCAAAACAGGCGTGGTACCTATTATTTTGTGACGTACAGGAGACCGCACGTCGCTCAAAGTGGTAACACTGAGCTTGAGCTGCCCTAGCTTAGTACGGAGTATCAATATAATGCGAGGCGAGCTTGTAGTGGCTTTGCAACCACTGGAGTGCCGCTTACCACAGGTGTAGGAGCTAGCGTTGAAAATGCCGAAAATAACTATTTGTTTTTTTTCACGAAAAAAAAACAAATTGTGGATTTTTTCGCATGTTACATAGAAAAATTAACAGAAGGTATCCTTTGGAAAGAAACAGAATTCTTTCGAATGTTTCGCTTGATGTTTTGAAAAGTTGAAAAAAACAAGTTTTATTGACATTTTTTTCATTCTACCCTCCATTTTATTAGTACCTAAGTACGTATTATTATGGAAAGAGATAAAGCATAGAATATCTTAAGTTAAATATAGTAAGAACGGATTTGAATAAAAAAAGCATGAAAGTTCCCCTTTTCTTTCATATTTTTCGGTATTTTCGGTTTTATCGAAAAAAAAACATGAAATATATACTGACAAATTTTCATGAAACTTTCGAATGAAACATTGAAAAAAATAACGGAATTGGAAAGAAACGGGAATTTTTCCAGCTTTTTTCAACGCTAGTAGGAGCAGGTTTGTAAAAAATTAAAGAATTGTTATTAGGACAAAAGTAGATTTAATTTAAAAGTAATTCTGGCTTACGTTACCCGCAAATCACGATATTACTATTGTATGAAAACAAATCATCAACACAAACAATTACAAAACAATTTTTCATACACACGAGTGGCACGCGTCAATAGCAGGGGCAACAGCAGCCGTCGACACTCGTTGACGGCAGTCGACGATACTCGACGGCGGTTGCCGTTGACGCGTGCCGCTCGTGTGTATGAACTTTTAGGTATACAAAGACACCAAATAGTTACAAAAACGAGTCGTAAATGGTCTCATTACAAAACGAGGTATAACTTTAGTGCAAGCAAAACGGACCACTTTAGAAACTAAGGTAGGTACAGTCGAGTTCATTAATATATTGGCAGTGACAATGTTTCAAAACATTGTAAGCGTTAAAATGATCATATAGTTCTATACAAACATAGACATCAATAAAATGTTTTCATATAAACTGTTCATAAGTATGTTACGGTAGTGCAGTCAAAAATATCTGACTACTCTTCGGAACATAAATATCTAAATACTCCAGATTTCAATATATTTGTTGCAACCTAGGATTCATAAATATCTATACAGCTTTGAATATTCAACTAAATGGCCTTTACCATTAAATTTATTTTTGCTTGCCGGAGCAGAAGTTCGAGTAATATAATGCAATATTGCCGTTGAAGGATGTCATAACTGACAACTTCAAATTGATTTTGTTTCAAGATCTTTTTCATAGAAAAATAATTGCATAGATATTTGTGAACCTACCTTTGCGCTAAATAATATGAACAAGGGATTGCGCACAATTTTTAGAGTCTTTGTCTGTAGTAATATTATTGATATAATGTAGTCACATATTTATGATGTCACAGATTGTTTACAATTTATTGTACGGCGAAGATGTTTAGAGTTTTATGAAACTTACCATTGCCTATATATTTTTGATTCAGGAACATGCTCAGATATTAAAGATCTCGACTGTACTAAAGTAAGTTTTTACCAGAGTCGATATAAAGTTCGAAACACAAAACCTGCCTCGAAAGTTTAAGCTTGGACAAAAAAAGATACACCTCATCTTGTAATAAGACCGAAAAAGTTAATATGTACACACGGCTACACATCAAGCTATACATTTCCAGTTTTAGCTGACTTCGCATTGTATAGGTTTTTCGTACAATCAGAAGTCAGCTTATACTGGTTATGTATAGCTTGATGTGTACCCGTGTGTACATATTGTAAAGACAAAAATAATGACAACAAACTGTAGGAGTTTCCATTACTCTCAAATTACCACCCTAACAATAGTTGAAGTTTTTATTAATCCTATGTGCATTATTAACAGACACCAGTTAATATATTATATCCTCTGTAGACTTCTCTATCGCTGTATCACATCTATTAAGATTCCCAAGTTTTGAATTTAAAAAATACAACATGTAACATCAACCTATACTCTAATTAGATTAAAAAACTACGTACGTCCATATCTATCTCAACTATTTTGTGTAATACAATTCGCCATTAGAGCATGCTTCAGAAAACCTATGGGCGAGAATTTTGTTGAATACTGCTTGAATAAAGAGCTTTTTTTAATCTGTCAAGCGCCGCTAATGAGACACAATTGATTTTCTATTGTTTCGTCGCCGATCGGCGAACCGCGACGCTTGACCGGTTAATTACTGTTTCAATTAACAGTTAAAGCTTATATCGCTTACTTTAGTCACATTCTAATGACTTCTTGAACATAAGTTGTGTGTAGATATTTTGCTATATATTTTGACTATTATAAACAGCGATTACTAACTAATAAATACAGCAAAAACATTAGCCATACAATCATATTAATCCTATCGTTTCTATTTTGACATAACAAGAAAAATCTAAGTAAATATGTATATTTAAATACTTGAAATACTTATTTAAACATTAATACTAAAATTGTTATATTAAATACATGTGCTTGAAACTTGGAATTTAGTTGAATACCGGAAGTCAATTTCGTCTCACCATCGGCTAAGGGTCAGTTCACACCGCGACGCGACGCGGCGCGCAGTTTTCAAGATAGCAATACAATTATAGACCTTACCTTATACACAAAAAGGTACACAATTCTGTGTGCCTACTACGTCGAGCTACGCTGCGCGGCCCTCCTCATTGATGTGTACCTTTTTGTGTAGTAGATAAGGTCTATAATTGTATTGCTATCTTGAAAACTGCGCGCCGCGTCGCATCGCGGTGTGAACTGACCCTACGGTCTGTAATTAATAATCAGCAAGTAGACACGGTCTTAAAAAGCACGGTGATCATGCGCTTTCATTCCCTCTCTACACGAGAAGACAGTACCTCAGAAGTGAGGAAATCATGGGCTGATATTAGGTATTTAAAGTACATACATGTACATATACATGTTTCACCTCTGATTTCTTAAATGCTTATGCAGTTTAGCTGTTTATAAAATATTTCAAAAAGATAATTATTATGCGCTAATGATGCTAATGACAATTTTTTGATAAGTATAAAACATTAAATTATTTAATACATCTGAACTATACTCTATAGGTTTAGGTAGTTAAATAAAGGTAAACAAAAAAACCACGTGACTTAGTTAACCGACTAAACGTAATACCAGTCTATTCAGTTGTCACGCTACGTCACATTTGTACTCTTCAATTTAGCAACGTTATAATTCATTAAAAAGTTGCTAAATTAAAGAGTACAACTAAGTCACGTGGTTTTTTTGTTTACCTTCATTTAACTACCTAAACCGATGGAGTATACATAATAACATTTAAATATTTAAATACTACTACAATATTGAAACTCTACTACACATTATTTGTTAAATTGGATTTTACTACTTATTGTAAAACAGTATTATGATATTAATTATAATGTAAAATAAAAGAGCGTCCACAACGAATATAACAACAAACGAATATTTAAGTCTGGCGCACGCTGGGGATACAAGCAGCCTCACTAACAAACTTGCTGTCTCTTTACTGAAAAATCTTATAACAACGGTATGAGGGATTCTCACAAGCTCTCATCTAATCATCTCTCACGAGCGAAGAATAATTATACAAAAAGACAAGTGAGCCTCAAGCGTTTAGCTTGTAATAGCCGACCAGTGTGGATCGGCAACTGTCAGCCGCGAGTAGTCGCACTACCTAGCGCAATTATTTCGCGGATATGTACGGTACTGAGATGAATGCCCCCAACTAGATGGACCGACGACCTTTACAAGGTGGCCAGGACACACTGAATGCGGAAGATTGCACCTACGGAGCGTTGTGGCACAACTTGGAAGAGGTCTATGTCCAGCAGTGGACTGGACTGCTATGGGCGATGGAATTGAATGCCAAAGCGCTACGCATGCATATGGACCTCATTCCACTCATTGTCTTCTTCTGGTCGGCAAATAAAACCTCCTTTCTGTTAACCAGGTGATACACCGTCGAGATGACTACGGCCTCCCTGCTGAGAACTTCAACAAAGACTGGAATGACTACAAGAACGGGTTCGGTGACCCCAGCAAGGAGTTCTGGCTCGGCAACGAGAACATTTATATGCTGACCAACAACGACGACTACATGCTCAGGGTTGAACTTGAAGACTTCGACGGTAATAAGAGGTAAGCAACTAGCAGCATAGGGTTTCCAAGTACCTACTATAGTCGTGCGCGTCATAATATGTCTTATAGAAATTCACATAAGGTTTAAATTAACATGAATATAAATACATATTTCGGAACTGCACGCTGGTAATCTTACTTAAGTTGTTGTAACATTATAAGATAAGTAACAAGAGGAAGCTAAGCCTATTACTAGAAGAAAACAATAATGGAATTAGAACAGTTTGGTAATATTACACAACGAAAGTTCTAGATCAACTAACCATTACCCATAAAAAAAGGTATAAGCCAATAAATTCTACAATAAAATATTGCTAACGAAGCAACATATTTATGAGATGTGATTGAAACACGTGCTTACAAGCTACATCGTAGGTGGTAGCAGCGTAGGCGAACCTACTTACAAGTTTATCACCTGCTTTTATACTCACTACACGATTGATTGACTGATTTATAGCTGGTATTAACTTAATCTGTAGGTAGGCAGATAGTTCGACATTGCGACATACTGAACTAGATATTGTACAGGCACATCAAGCTACTAATATATTTTCAACTTTATCGCTAAAGTGTAAGGTTTAAAGTTGATTGGGGAAAATTTGACAGTTTCGCTGTTTCGGGTAGCTTGATGTGCTGGAGTCTGTTTAAGATACTCGTGTTCAAGTTCAGAACAGTAACACTAAAATAATTTAAAACGTAGCGAAATCTTATGCTAAACGTTGCGAGTGGTTGAACAAAATAACTACGGCCAATCAAATGACTTGATGGGATTTTATAATTGTTTTAATTCATAAGCTTTCAGAAAACGGGGGTAAATGACTTGGTAATACAGTTTATAAAGTGTACTTGTGTGTTTGAACAGAGGAGACTTAGCGATGCAATCGATGTTTTAAAGGTCAAAGAAATTATTTAAATACTAATGTTTTCCGACAAAACAGGTATGCACAGTATTCGCACTTCAAGATTTACTCGGAAGCGGAATACTACAAGCTTGAAATAGATGGTTACGAGGGAAACGCGGGAGACTCCCTCAACGACCCCTGGTACGGATCCAACAACAGCCCCTTCTCTACTTACAACAGGTATGTGGACTTGTTACGACTTAAACACCGATTCCTCAAACAAAAACCGAAGTTTGCAAAGAGAAAAATCTGAAATTCTATGTGATAAAGTTTATATAAAGATTACAGGAAAAATAAAACGATGTCTCTAAATAGCACACTTTTTAGAAATCATCAACAAAAGTTACATTAATTCCACTATCGGTCAAAGACAAAGACAAAGACATTTAAAAAATTAAAAACATGTTATGATGGTACGGAACCCTCGGTGCCCGAGTCCGACTCGCTCTTGATTTTAATTTAAATTTCAAATACAGAATATTACTATTGTTTTACAATACATGAATTACCGGAGTTGATACAAAGACACTAACAATACTAATTTTACAATGTTTTATACAAAAAAAAATTATCAATAGTATTCTAATATTCAGCTATCATTACAGACCAGAGAACAATATCACTAATCTACTTAATACAGATATTAAACGCCGGTCCTTTACACTACCGGGACAAGGATTACCGATAACGCCTAACTGACCGTGGCTGATCGTCCCCTCCCATATCCTATTCCTATCATATCATCCATACAAAATACTAATGGCGAACAAGTACCTATGTTCCTCACAGCCGACCCTACTACTCCCGACGGCTTCTGTCTGCTAACCTTACCAATCAAATCATTCAAATACCTACAATGTAAATTTGCACAACATCGACACCTACTTACTACACAACACCAATAACATGAAGCAAATAAAAAGAGTTTCTCGTTCATGAGCGAGATACTGCCCACAGTAGAAATTATGCTTAATTGTTATTTACAGGGATAACGACAGGTCCTCGTTGAACTGCGCCTCCATGCTGAAGGGAGGATGGTGGTGGAAGTCTTGCGGCCGCGGCCTCAACGGGCTCTACCTGCACGACCCACAAGACCTCACTGCCAGACAAGGTATGCAACTAACAATCATAAATCCAACCTAACCTAGCGACTTTCAACCAAGAGTCAACCAACTTTTAATATTTGGAATGTCTCCTTAACTAAGGAAAGCTCTGATCAAAGTTGATGGTGTGATCACAGCACGTTGCCATCATTATTTTGATAGGCGCAGGCAAATACCGACGCGTGGGTGAGAGATTATATGTAGGGTGAAGACCAAATAATGTCAGAAAAACCGCTGTATTATGCACGTAGCATGTGTAGCTATTAACACTTAAATGTGTTCCAGGTATCGTGTGGTTCCGCTGGAGAGGATGGGATTACACGCTGAAGCGCGCCACCATGATGATCAAGCCCAAAGGCCTGCTGCCCAACACGTGAAGCGTCGCGACTAGACGCCCCACTACACAACTTATCCAGCCTCTGTTCACTCATTACCTGGATTCGACACACAAACATAACGATACCTAAAACATTCAACAAGCGTTTTAGTCGAAATTGAACTGAAGCAACTAATCTGTGATACTCTTAATCGATATTCGACTCGAAACTTAGTCGTACAAAGAATATAATCAGATCGAAACGATTGCTTTCCGAATCCAAGTAATGACATAGAACATAGCAGGCAGCTAAGCTCAATATATGTACCTATCTCTGTAAATAATTACTCGTACGTAGATCATCGATCATGTCACCGTCACCGCATCTTCGTGAACCAGTAAACTGTGCCCCGATGTAAATAACAGATGCTAGATTATGATTAAAGTGCCACATCACACCCCAAATTCATTAATTTATTATTCATGTAAACTTGATACATAAAAAATCTTTCGTTAATTAGGTTTATAATTTAGATGTAAGTAAATTTTTGTAATAAGATGTAAATAATTACTATTATACAGCAATCGATAAGACGCAAACAAAATGACAACAATACTTTTATGTAACGTAATATTATGATAGCGCGGAATTAGCCTGAGAATTTGAATATTATTTTACATATTTTATAAATGCACTAACTCTCGAAATATTATATAATATTATTATATGCTTTAATGTATGATTTGAATAACAATTACATATGTATGGTTGCACATTGCTCTATTGTAATTAACCACTAGCACATACACATCAATGTACCTGATATATACCTGTGAAGCAGCAAGTTCGTGTAATGCCTTGCACGACGAGATTTATAATTATGTATACAGACACATATAGGAACATTATGATATTATCAACATCAAACAATTTGCACTACAACAACTAATTAGTTTAAAGTTCAACAGTCATTTGTGAGTCGTCAGCTCGTTACTAATAACAGCCCACTATGTAAAGTAAGATATGGTCAAGCAATGTTCACTAATAATCCACATGTACTTAATGCCTATATTTCAGGATTGTTTATGAACTATTGCTTGACACGTAACTGTGCTCAGTTATAAGTTACATACACGAATATTGTTAGTAAATAAATGTACGTATTTTTATCGTTGCAGTTTTATTGAAATACTACTTTAATATTTAACATACAATTCTTAGCAGGCGTATGAAAAGTGTAATTGAATCATCTAATTACACGTGAAACATTTATTTTACGCATTTTATATGGTTGCATAAATAATATTTGAAGTATCCATCAATCCAATTCACGATTTTAATTTAGATTAGCGTTAAATTTTAATTGTTTTAATTCACTACACCAATTGACGCCCGTTATAATAACACTGACTCTAAAGGCTGATAATTTAGTCCGTCTCAAAATCTGGTTCAGGTGGTTTGACATTCAACAGCGGGTCCATTTGATGCACTAGGTCTGTATCTAGTTCCATATCTTCCAGTTCAATGTTATCTGATATTAAACCGGGCGTTGGCGGAGGGTCACCTAAAAAGTCTTTACTATCATCAGAGTCTAATATATTATTGTTACGAGTCACTGCGTGCGAGAAAATAGATCGATCTAATACTTCATGTGATTCTACCATGGCTTGTTCTAATATGTGCTGGGGTTCTATATTGAATAATAAATCTTGGGGGTCCCTATATATGGCGTCTAAGTCAGCTAAAGAGTAATGTTCGGCGGCGGGCAACACGCGCGAGGGGCTGGACTGCGAGTCACGCCGCGAACTTCGCGCGCGTTCGACCCGCTTTCCAGCCCCAGACATGTGTTATACTTTTTGTTTCTTCGGGCCCTTTTTATTAGCACGCTCCTTAGCCTTCTCGAGCAGTGGCATCAGCATCTTCTGCTCGGCTAATATTCTGAGAAGCATGATGATGAAAGGCAAATAATTATGCCTCCTGCGAGCCATTTCTTGTTGATACTTCATCATCTTTACATCTTCATACTCAATCAACATTCTAAGTCGGGGTACTTCGTTTTCCATCTCATCTGTTTCCATGCCGAGCATCTGAGATTCCGCCAACAGATCTTGAAGCTGTCGCTCATAGATCATCTTCCTGTCTGACACGAGGGCCATCAGGTTGAAGTGGATTTCGCCTTCAGTGTATCTGGAAATATTAAATAGTACTATTTTGTCAACTATTTACAACAATGGGAACCATAGCATCAGGCCTGTACTCCCAAGGGCTCCCTTTGGGCTATACATGCGAGATGCAGAGGTGAGTGAGGCCGCGTACTAACCGAAAGCGATCGTCGCGCCAATACGCTATCGTCGCGCTCTTTTATATGAATATGACATACTCGTGCGATCAATCAAGTCGCCTTTGTACGTCAAAATTCATACAAATGATCGCGTGGACCGGGTACTCGCGTGACAATCGGCTTTGGCTAGGGCGCGGGGTAAGTCTCATGTTAAAACTCGCCTCCTATTGCCATTAACCACAAATTCAGACTCCAGGCTGCAGCTGAAAGCAAAATTAGTTTTCAGATGAAATGAATTAGTCATTAATACCAATGTGATTGAATAAAAAAAAGTGAACCAAAAGAAAAAAAAAATACACATACACATTAATCCTCTTCATAATAATAGGGCGGACTACATCCAGCCAGTCTTGTTCTGGAGCGACGGGGCCGTGGTCGATGGGACCTTCACGGAGGCCATCCAACTCGTACAGACGCCCATCTATTGGCATGTAGCCTACGAAATGGTACGCTTCGTCATCCTAAAATACCAAGGTCATTCTGTATTATTGTTTGTGCATTATGACTGTACAGAACAAAAATAATTTTATTTGCTCTTCCTCTAAAACTAAAATAAATTACCAGAAACTGTTTATTATTTCCTCAGAAGGTATCCTGGCTGTAGCATTCATTGAAATGGAACAAGTATACAAAGTTGTATTGTGATAGGGCAAGATGCCAAGAGAATGTTAGTGTAAATAAGATTGCAAAAACAATACAAAAGCTTGTAAATAATTGTCAATTGAATACATTATTAGTACAATTAAAGACAATAGATTGCATACCTTAGAACCAGTTTTAGGATCAAACTCAAAGAGAGTCTGGTTTGCCATGGAGTTGTGAGCACTACGAATTGTCTGCGAGTTGCTTAGTGTAAGTCCTCGCATCCTCGAATCGAAGGACATGCTGAACTCCTTCAAACTGTTCAGTTCTGGTCCCAGGTCCACATCAGGATGGTCACAGTTTAACAGCAGACTTATAACAGCCTGTGTTGCACAGGCATTGTTTATAACCTAAAACAAAACAGAAATTAATGTTTAAAAATTAAATGGGTTCTCTATAAGTAGTAAATTAAATAAGTTTTATAGTGTTATATATATGTACCTGTCTGGCAAAGTAGATTTTGTCGAGACGACTGTCAGTGACAATGGGGCCTGAAGGCTCTTCATGTTGCAAGAATTTGAACAGGAATATAAGTCCATGCACTGGCCTGAAATAAGATGCATAACAGAATTTTTTAGTGTTCAAAGCACAATCACCATTAAAAAGAAGAAAAATAATCCCACAAACCTCTCTCCTTTTAGGTGTTTTTATTATAATTATACAAAAACGAATATTTTTTTATGTTGACAGCATTGAAAATGTTCCTAAATTTAAAAAAAAAACCGTACCTTAATGTTTCGAAGATACCATCTTCAATTGTCCACAATTCTTCAACTTGAACCCCACTAGCTCCTAAAAGATAAATAAAACATTTCTTTACTAGTACTTAACAGTTACAAAAGTTTGTAGCCCGACTGGCTAGTGAAGGGGCCAATGTTTGAACTGCATGGTTGCTGGTTATCCACAGGGGTGCCTACTCCATAAAAATATTGGGGGCTAACAATTTTGTATATTTTCAAATGTCAACTATGCCATACGTGTTGTTAATTTGTCGTAAGTGGGGCGGGGTACAGTGCCTGATTAGCCCCTAAGCAAATTAATAGGGCATCACGTTTCGGGGGCACCATAAACGAGGCGCGATCCCAGGGGGGGTCATGGGGATCATCATGACTCCCAAAATCATTCAAGCTATCGAGAGCTTGAATGATTTGCTTGTCTTAACTAACTTAGAACTGTAGGTACTTGAGCTACGGAGACCCCGATGGGCACATAAAAAACATTGAGACAGTCATGGGGACTACCGAAGTACCGACAGACGTGAAAACTTAAAACTACGAGTATGAAATAGCAGTGTTATTTTTTAATTTTAAAATTAATAGTAGTACCTATCAAATATTTTAATTTCACAATTTGTAAATTAAATTTATTAACATTATTCTGGTTTTTATATTTATCGGCACTCCGAGCAACAACAAGTGCAGCACATAAACTGCACCGATAAAATATTTACTAGTACATAAAAGGCAAGATCACAAAAAGATATTACAAGACCCAAAGTCACTCTTGAAACATGCGCTCGCTTGTCGATTTTTTTTAGAAAAAATACAAGGCGACTAGTGGATGGGGGGGCCCACAGGTGTGGTTTGCTTAGGGCATCAAGTAGTCTTAATCCGGCGGACAGGCGGGGTATGATAAGTTTAAGTACGAACCTAGCCTGCGAGAGCGAGCTCCAAGTCCGGTTAATCATAAAACAAGAGCGAGCTCAAAAAGTTTGGCTCCCGCCACTCATATGTTAGATTATTTTTACCATTATTACAGAAACAGGAGTGAGTTTGTTAAGAAATCAAAAGAACCTAGGCTGCAGGATCGAGCGAAGCAAGCTTGATTTTAACACCCGTAGGTACTCGGATAGGTTGGATCTTGCCAAAATAACTTTGGCACACCAAATTTTGAAAAGACTGTGCCTACATACAGCAGTATTTTAATATATATCCCAATATAATAATTGCAGACGTATGCGGTTGGCGCCAGCGGTAACACATTGTTATATAAATTATCCAATAGATATACATCTAAAATGCAAATAGAAAGATAATGATGATGCCTTGTGATTTATGTTTAATGTTTTCTGGTGCAAACAATAATAAAATATTTTATATCATGTTTTGTTTTTAAAAAGCCTTCATCACACAAATATTATAAAGTCGAAAGTTTGTGACTGTGTTTGTATGTTTGTTACTTTTTCAAGCTAAAACTACTGAATGGATTTGGATGAAATTTGGCACACATATAGTTTATAACCAGGATTATCCCATTTACTCATCTCTAAATATAAAACAAAGTCGTTTTTCACGTCTGTTTGTATGACTGCATTGTTCTTCTTTGGGCCACAGATTTTAATGCGTTTTTCTATCATTAAGAGAATTTATTCTTGAAGGTTTATGTGTATCATGCATTAATATTAAATATACATATTATATATTTTAATAAAGAAATCTTATGTGTTGTCAAGTTGTAAAAACTGTGCAGAGCTCCCTCTGCACAGCGTCCAGTTGCTAGTTTTTAATAAAATTCAGTTTAATTTACCCTGTCCATTTAATAGCACACATCATATGCTATGCATCATGTTACTAACCATAATTATGATTTGACTTCTACTCCTTACTATTTCAATAATAAAACTCTATACTAGTGAATATGTGGACCCTACTTTTTCGTGTCACTGGCAAGACAGTTATTCAAATTTTGTTAGCCCTAATCTTGCAATGACGACCCTAATTCCGGATTATAATCCTGTTAAACATAATCTAACATTATATGAGAACTTAACATTATACAAAAATGAGATCAGGTTCTGGTTCCACTTACCAAATTTTTTAATGAGCTGTGTAAAAACCCCAGGATCACTCTCTATCAAACACCAATCGCCAGCAGACTCCATGTTGCAATATCACCTGAAGAAATAACACAATACTCTTAGTATTTCAGACTATGGATTCAAACCTCGCTGGCAAAAAAAAAAACAAAACGCCAACTTTTGATCATTTCAGCAAATGGTTTGAGGGGTTTGTAAAGCATTCTCAGTGTTGTGTTGTATCTTGTTTGATTTCACACTGCCGGTCACGGCGACGGCACCTATCCTTAGATACCTCAATCATTGTTCCCTTGTCTGTCAACTGTTGGACATTGTCTCGTGTCCTCAACCCAACCTGTTGCCGTGCCTAGCAATGGAAAACGAAAAACCAGGTTTTACAAACCTTGCAATTTTCTTGGTTTCCGTTTATTCATAAGATCCAATACCAGCGAAAAATGTACTCAAGAACATCTTAATCAATTTTTTAGTAAATGCTATTAATGTAATCGAATTTTGTTGTCTTCAGATTACAAAACAAAAAGATGACTTGTAAATCTTCCGCAGGAAACAGAAAATAGATAGCATGGATGCAGCATGTAGCATGAGAAGTTTGACTAAATAATTTAAAATCTAATTGATATTGTCTAGTATTCGACTAAAACCTTAAATTTTCGACACAAAACTGAGAGACAAAGACACTGACTATGAAAATAATTATACGAAATCCGGGTTACCTTTGTATCATACGCCGGCAAGAATTTCAACCTGTGAGTGTTGGGCGGAAAGTAAATGAATGATGGAATATTCTTCTGGTGAAATTAGGTGATCTTCTCGATTGAGAAAAAGTAATTTTCACAATGCCAAGAAGTAATGCGGCAAAATATGAAAAGACAATTTTTTAACAAATCGCGAATCCATAGAGCTAAAATTTTTTTTTATTGTTATTTTAATGGCCTGGTTGCTGAGACCTTTTAGCCAAGTCTTTGTTTAGGAAAAAAATTAATAAGGAAGGGAATCTAGTGAGGCGAAGCTGGCGAACACTAAACTATAATAAAATGTACTCTGTGACACTAAAGCTAGATTTTAATTAAAAAAAAATAAAAAACCCGACTGCAACCTTATATTAAAACTAACTGAAAAGTTAAAAACAAGCCCATTTTAAAAGTTGGAAGCAGGCGGGACCCATTTGAGTTTGAAACTATAATAATGGTATGGACCCCGCCTGCTTCCAACTTTTATTTAATTTAAAATGGGCTTGTTAGGGTTCCGCACCTCAAAAGGAAAAAACGGAACCCTTATAGGATCACTTTGTTGTCCGTCCGTCCGTCCATCTGTCAAGACCGTTTTTCTCAGGAACGCGTGTAGGTATCAATCAGAAATTTATATCTAATACTCAGGTTTACTGTCCCTTGAAGCTGTGAAAAAATCAAACTTCTAAGCCAAAGCAATCAAAAGATACAGCCGTTTATGCCGCAAATTTCCGCAAATTTTCGAAACTCGCACGGGAATCAAAACCTACAGGGTACTTCCCGTGAACTTAGAATCTTGAAATTTGGTACGAAGTAACGTCTTATAGTACAGATAAAGGAAAAATTGCGAATACCGTAAATTTTTAGTTACATCATATAATAAAAATATTTTTGAAAATTTTAAAGTTACTACTTCTTTTCTCATGAACGCGTAAAGGTATTAAATTAAAATTAATATCAAATACTCAGGTCTATAATACCTTTAAGCTGTAACAAAATCCAACTTCTATGTCAACGCAATCAAAAGAAACGGCAATTTAAGCCGCATGTTTTCAAACTCGCAACTACTCGCAAGGGAATCAAAACCTAAAGGGTACTTCCAGTCGACCTAGAATCTTGAAATTTGGCATGAAGCAATGTTTTATAGCACACATAATGAAAAATTCCGAAAACCTTAATTTTTTATACGGAACCCTCGGTGCGCGAGTCTGACTCGCACTTGGCCGGTTTATTTTTAGCTTTTCAGTTAGTTTTAGTATAAGGTTGCAGTCGGATTTTTTTATTTTTTTAAATACGTGTTTTATTTCCGGCTTTTTAGTTTACAAATGTGAATTAGTTCTTGGTACAAGTTTTTTACGATTTGTCACTTTGAATTACTTTTAACCATATAAGTTGTACATATTTTTGTAATCACCTTTTAAAACCCTTTATTTGGATACACCACTCGATAGGTTTAGAGAAAAAAAAAAATTTTTGAAGGCATAATTTATGGTGCCAAAAATCCGCCATTTTGTTTTTTTTTTATTTTGATATACCCAGTGTCACTCTCACAGTAAATACGAATCTAGCGACACCTCTCAAGCTAAAATCCTTTGAGCCGTTCAGGCCGCAGAGCGTGCAGCGTGCCAAACAATTATACATACATACAAACATACACACTCTTGATAAACATAACCCTCCTTCTGGCGCAGTCGGGTAAATAGTTGTCTATGCACTTAAGCGACTTTGCTGCCAATACTTACTTGTCCAGGTGTCCCTTTTGCAAGCCTGTAATACACCGACGCAGTTTTCCTAATAAAATTTTAATAAACCTTATAAACGTGGGGTGTTACAAATATTTTCGAGTTCGCTGTTTCTCAAAGTGTTTTACATAAGTTGAGTAAGATACTTCTATGTCTATAAAAATGTAAGAAAACCATCTGAGATGGGGTGCTAAAGTTTTCGAGCTCGTTTCGGCCGCTCTTGCATCAATTGCATCAGACATTCTCTTCATTTTCAAAATTTTGGTACAATTTCTGTTTATGTATGTTCAAAAGTCTATTTGAACATTGAAATAAACAATTTTACTTTTTTACTTTTACTATTTAAAAATCGCCTATTTAGTCAACTATAGAAATTGTTATAATCTTTAAGGTTGCCTATGGTTTGCCGCCTTCTTTCTGTCAATCGTCTGTCTGTACGCCTGTCATTTGTCAGTGTTCTGCAGTCAGCTGTCAGTCTGTAGTCTGTACTTTGTCTCGAAATCTCGAATTACCACAGAGCACTGAATTACTATGCCGCAAAGGTGCTCTTTGGACACGTACGTTCACTGCATTGTTCTAATTAATTTTCATCCATAATAATTTTATCTACCGATTGCTGCATTGTAGTTTTGGGTATTCATTTCCCCCGTCTTCGAGAGTTCGAAGTTCGAGAGGCTCTCAATAAAGTTGGTGCTCGTTTTTCGTCTTTACTGTTTGATGTGGGTAAGTATTTTCTACTTCAAACTAAGCTGTTCTATTAATATTGTTTATCGTTATTAGCTTTGTATTAATAGCATACCTTTGTTTTATTTACATTATGTCTAAGTAATATCGTTTAATATTTAACTTGCTTGACCGCGATCTGTTAAATTGTTACGTGTTCCTCATAAGCCCCTGATAAATTGCGATCGACAATAATTATTATTGTACCAAGTTTACAAATGTTTGTGATACAATATTACTAGTCAATTATTGCTCTATTAGAATCTATATTTTCTAATACTGGTTTTTGTAATTGTTGTACTATATGATTACTTGGGTAGGTGCCTTATTCGGCTGTACCTAACCACAAGCTTTATTTGAATTTAAATATAACTGAAAACAGAAATTTTCTAGAAATATTATATACTGTTTTAACTACATTTAATTTAATTTATCACTTTTTGATTGAATTTGGCAGGCATTTTTAGGATATTTTCTTTTGAGGGTGGAATAAGATTTTTTATTAAATTGCATTCATGTTGTATTCAAGATCTTACATACTAGTATAGGTTTCAAACATGAACTCTGCTATGGCACAGCAACATTTTTATAGGTAGATACAACTATACTCCATTTATTATAACATTAGAAAAAAGAGGCTCGCAGAAGCACAGGTACGAAAACTTTTATTTTCAAGTTCAAACAATTTTAATAAATAATGTATGGCATACAATAAAGCATATTCTATCTATCTACTTGTCACGATGCTTGGATAGGTATATGAAATGAAACAATTTTTAGTAACAATCAGTTTATTAAAAACAACTTTATATAAACCAGCAAAATAAAAAAAAACATGTGCTGCCACAACTTATGAAGGGAATAGGTAACATTTTAGATTTGGTAGAGTCATAGTGACATGAAAAACGTTCCCGGTACTGTCCGCCCCTGCTTCTTTTACATTTTAAACATTGACACAACATTATTTTATGTAAAAACTAAATAATATTAAATGAAAGCCTTGTAATTTCAGAAGGTAGATAGATTAAATAAGTACAATTAAGTGTGACTGCTGTTATTTAAATTGATTATATTTAACTCCACATCAATCTTGACTGTAATAATGATTGTTGTACTTTTATTACAAAGTGTGCCCCTAAAAGAGCCTTTTTTAACTTCTGTCTAATGCTATAGTAAATGGAGTATAGGTTTATAGCTATTGCACGCACAACAATAAACATTAAATTTACTGACTTTGTTATTATTATATAGTGAAGGTAGGACAAACAAACATGTACATACTTCTTATCAGAGGGATTGAAAACCTTTTTAAACTTGTTTGCATGTTACAATTTGCTGTGCTGAGCCCTGATTCACAACCATACGACAGGCTATCGTATCGAAAACCTGACATTTCGATAACCTGATTTGACTTCCCCTCAAGAGCAAATAGCTGTTGGAAGAATAGCGGGCGTCTATTTGATTGAAACTGACAAAATTTTTGGGTTTTGGACTTGTGAACAGCGTTTAGAAGACTCCTACGATAACAATGATTAATGTTCGATACGATACGGAAGCGTATCGAGTGCTTGTGAATAGCTATGCAGGTCCTGTGCTAAAGTAATATACATACTGCTTTGCCATCATGCCATGCTATTTTATTTTTATCAGTGTTTTTATCTGAGGATAAGTAAGATATTAAAAGATCAAGTTTTTAGTTTTGAGAGTGTATTTTCTTAATATAGTTTTTTTCATATGTTTATTCCAGTACATAAAATTTATGATATGAAGCGCTTTTGAGGGTATTTCTAAGTACAGAATGCCATACTGTTTGGAAGCTGATATTACTCACTGTTGTGGTTTATCTCTCTTGTATTGCACATGTGGCTTTTCTCATTTTTAGGGTTCCATACCTCAAAAGGAAATACGGAACCCTTATAAGATCACTTCGTTATCCATCTGTCTGTCCGTCAGTCAAGACCCGTTTTCTCAGGAACGCGTGGAGTTATCATGTTCAAATTAATATCATACTTATCCCTTGAAGCGGTGAAAAAATCAAACTTTAAAGTCAATCCAATCAAAAGAAACAGGTGCTTGTGTTCTGGGATCAAAACCTATTTGACCTAGAATCATGAAATTTGACAAGAAATAATCTCATGTAGCACAAGTAAAGGAAACAATCCGAAAACCGTAAATTTGTAGTTACATTACAAAAAATAAATTAAAACTATTTACATACCAACAAATTTGTACGGAACCCTCGGTGCACAAGTCCGACTCGCACTGGATCGGTTTTTTTTTCTATGCCGTAAAAGGTAACATCAAGTTTATTTACTTTCATAAAAGGGATACTCTTATTGACATGCAGGGCCAGACTATCGCGATAATGCGAAGATTTGCGCGATAAGTTGATGCTCATTGGCTGGAACTATGATGTCAGCCAATAAGAAACAACTTATCGCGATTTTCCCGTATAGTGTGGCCCCGGCATTATGGATATAATAAGATATGAGTAAATAAGAGGAAGTCTGATAGTGGCACCGGTAACTAAAAAGTTGTGTGGAAATCTGTCATCATGGTATGTGCATGTGATACAGAAAAATAAGGAAAGTTTTGAGTATGAATGTCCAATGACTATACGAGTAGGGGAAGACCAGAGAAGTGATGGAAGGACTGTGTGAATGATGATATGGTTAGAAAGGGGGTGAGTACTGAGATGACGAGTAATAGAAAAAAACATGTTGCGCCGACCCCAGGTAAATTGGGATAAGGGCAGGAAAATGATGATGATGAAAAGGGATATTCTTAACCGGGACTTAAAAACATCTTTTATAAAGGTTACAGAATGATAAGTGTTACATATTGAATTAATAACAGAATCAAATATGTAACCCTTATAAAATAATGTGTTTTTCAATGCGTTAACCCAAAACACTTTTAAAAGTGTAACAGTAATAGCTGTAACAGTGTAACCGATATAAAAGTGTTAACAGTGTTAATAAGTGTAACCGTTAAACGCGGCGTTGTCAAAATAGCCGCAATCCCGACTGGATTGAGGCTATTTTGCCAGGGATCCCTTCTTTTCGCATAATGTTCTTTGTCCTAATATACTTCGGCATAACGATTTTGGCACAATTTGTTTTGGCATAATAATACTTCGGCATAATTTTTTTAGGCATACTTTTTATGTTGGCATAATCATCTTAAAGACTAATTTGTTTTGGCATAAATTTGATTCGCATAATACTAAACGACGTCAGGGGCACCCCGAGGTTCGGTTTGGTTAGGTTCCTTTAAACCCTGCAGACAGAAATAGGAGCCCCGCTACAGCGGGGCTCCGTCGACCTGACGTCGTTAGAAATAAAATGGTCATGCTAAATTTTATGCTTTAGAATGTTATGCTTAATCATTATTATGACTAGAGAAATTATGCTTAAAAAAATTATGCGTAAGCTGTTATGCGAAAATATAATTATGCCAAACAAAATTATGCTAAGTTATATTAGGTCTTAAAATTTTATGCAAATGGATAGGGAACCCTATTTTGCCATCGCCGCATATGTCTGTCCGCCGCGCGTTTTTACGGTACCGTGCAATTATACCTAACTAAATGCTTATTTCTATTACACATATTAACACATATAAAAGGTTACACTTTGATTCTGTAAGATTATTGTATCTGTTACATTTAGAAGTGTGTCCTTTTAAAACAGGTTTAAAAAAGTGGTAAAAACACTTATTAGGGTTACTGGTTGACTCCCTGTTCTTAACCTTTTAACCGCCGGACTTTATATCAGCTGTCGTACCCCCAGCGCCCGACAAAAAAAAAAAAAAACGAAAAATAAATATCGATGAAACGAGCTGTGATAATGTAATAATAATACAGATTAAACGAGCTGTGTTATTTGCTCGTATACGTACGACTCTGGCGGAATGGACACGAAAATATTTGTCGGATTAATCCGACGTAAGCGGTTAAAAGGTGACTTAAATTGTAGCTTCAGATGTGCTTCTGCTCACATGAACTGTGCAGAAGCACACTGCTCGGACACAGGATTCTTCTCTTTGAGAGGGAATAGGCTGTAATCTACCACATGATCCCAGTACGTTTTGGTAGATGTCACATGTTTTTGCATTTTTGGTTTTAGGACATGCTGGTTTCCCCACATTGTCTTCCTTCACCGTTTTAAGAGCAGTGGGGCTGAAATTATTTACACAAAAAACGCACCTGCCTGAGTTTGAGCCCATGACCTACAACTCGTAAGTCGGGGCCGTTACCACTAGGCCACCACTGCTCTTACTGATCATTTAACTTTCGTTTTTAACCGACTCCGAAAAATAAGTAGGTTCCGTATTAGAACCATATGTTAAACTGTTTGACTGTTTGAAAAGCTCGCGACTTTTTAAAAAACGAATGAATATATTTTGATAAATTCACTAACATAATCTGCATACTTTAGTAATATCAGGAAGGTTTTAGTAATACATTAATTACATTATTCTTAATTGATCTTTTTTAATTATCTTGTTAGCCTCCGACTTATGAAGAGGGGTGTAATAAGTTGATGTCTCAATCGTTCTGTGTAGATGTGTGTCTGTTTGTGGTAACATAGCTCCCAAACTTATGGTTCGGTTTCTGTGTTTTTTTTGTAGGCTGGTCTAATCAGGATGGTTCTTAGCTATGTTTCAAAGGAATCTATTCAGCCATGTTGAAGATAATCAGCTCTTTTCTGAATGGTGCAGGGACCTCAGCCATACAATGGTCATTTATTTCACTTTTACTCGCCCAATCAACTTAAAATTTGTTATAAGTACTTTTAAGATTAATTGATGCTGCAATTATGTGGTACCCTTGAACAGGAAAGTCTGCAGAATAACCAACTCCTTATTAATATACAACAGTCATATCGTGCTTTGGCTCATTAAATCAGTCTAGATAAGTAGTCGGCTAGAGATGGTGACCAATGGACAGATTATGGAGCAGGAAGGTGTTCATAGGATCCCGGCCTTGCTAATCGTAGATCCACCGAGTTTAAGCTCGGTCTAGCTAGATGAGTAGTTGGCAAACAATACTGTGTTAATGTTAACCTTGGCCTGATGCTGCAACATACAGCAAACGTATCGTGTTTAGACTCATAATGCATAATTGACTTACAGATGGTGAACACTATTTGAAGGAACTCGGCCTTAGTCTTCATAGACCCACCGAGTTTCATACACGAACTGTGAAAATGATAAATGATTTTATTTCTGTAAAAAGGTTTGTACAAACACTTTGACATGTCGACCATATTTTAAAAACTAGATGAGGTCGGCTTTTGCTATCTGACTACACAGGTCGCAACAAACTCAGAGGTCACAGTCTCTTTTAAAGTCCAGACATATTCTTCGTGATCTACCTAGATAATATATAAAAGTATCTGGTGATATAGCAGGAAGATAGTCATCAAAGCCTCGAAATGATTATCAGCCTTCATCACTAACTAACTATACTTACCTTTTTTGCAAAAATTTTAATTTCTAATATATCGTATTTATCCTCATCTTTTAAAATAGATATGATACGTTGAAGTTCAGGGCTGCTCTGTTGTACCGTCGTTATCCATTTAATTTAAATGCACCGTACCTCAACAATGTCGAGCACAACTGGGTTTCGACTAAGTGCATCTACGTGCGACATAGTGGAACCCACAGATATAGATACACCTAGCCTAGATAACGCAAGAGCACCTATTTCCCGCTTAGGTACAAAAATCGTAAGCCGCCACTTTCGCGCTGTTCTATGTACTGCTGGCTGGGTGAGCATGAGCGCTAGCGCTAGGCCACGGGCACAAAACACCTGTATTTCGTGCCACGGGGGTGGGGCGAGACGGGTGCCGCACGTGGCGGCGTCTTTGATTTGATTTTCCCATCACTAAATAGTGCTTGTGACGTCATAGTAGGTAGTCAAAAAATGGCACGCTTGTTATTCATACAGATAGTGATACTTGAGTTATCTATATCTGTGGTAGAACCCGACTTGTAAATCCATACTCTCCATACTAATATTATAAATGCGAAAGTGTGTCTGTCTGTCACCTCTTGACGCTTAAACCGCTGAACCGATTTAGATGAAATTTGGTGTAGAGATAGTTTGAGTCCCGGGAAAGGTCATAGGATAGTTTTATCCCGATATTTCCACGGGATCGAAACTTATGCGGGTGAAACCGCAGGGTGCTGCTAGTTATTTTATAATCGTATTCTTGCATACTGTTTCTCCATCTCGCCACCCTAGATAAATATATCTTTTCTCAAGAAACGATATTAGACCCGTTTATTTGAAATTTGAAAATATAAAAATGGAATTCGTCCCGCCTGCTTCCAACTATTATTTAATTTAAAAAGGCTTGTTTTTATCTTTTCAGATATTTTAACTTAATTTTTTACCGCAGTCGGGTTTTTTATTTTTTTAAATTACTTTTTTTTTTACTTTATTTCCAGCTTTTTTGTTTACAAATGTGAAAGATTTTTATTTTTATTTTTTTTTTCAATTTGTCACTTCGAATTACTTTTAACCATATAAGTTGTAAGTATATATTTTTGTTATCACCTTTTATAACCCTTCATTTTGATATCCCCCTCGATGGTATTAGAAAAAGAAAAAATTTCAAACTCCACAATATGGCACCCCAAATCCGTCATTTTATTTTGTTTTTTATTTTAATGTAGTCAGTGACACTCGTGCTACCAAGAAAAATCGAATGACGTATAATTTATCCAAATCCGTTCATTCGTTGAGGAGTTACGAGGGAACAAAAAAACGGACATACATACTGTTGCGCGCCACAATTGATGGCGACATTAGCTACCACTAGCGCCATCTAGTATCGAGTAGCAGAACTAATAGTCAGGACCCTTCTAGAAATTTCGATGCTAGAACTTTCTAGAACTATCGACATCTGGTCAGTCGGGACCGGCAGTTTTTATTATCACGAACCCCAAGCTCGTAACAATACATACAGGTCAAACACATAACCCTCCTTTTGGGCTTCGCCGCAGTCGGGTAAAAAGAGCTAGTGTGTTCTTCGTAAACAGGGATTAACAAAATAGCTCTTTAATCCCTAGGGACTTAAAGTGATTTGAATTTGGAATGTGGATATAACAATATCCACATTCCAAATTCAAATCACTTTTAGTCAAGTAAAAGTTCCAATCACCAAAGAGATCAATCACGAACATTCTATGAACAAGTAACAGGCTGTAAGATAAATTAAAACGCGCGCAACCCAAATTAAAAAAAAGTTTGTGAGAAAATAAAAAACGCGCGAAAAGCGTTCTGCCTTCGTTCGTAATTGTTTAGTCAAAATTGTATGTAAGTAAATAAATAAACGTACTATTATTATTCATAAGTTGCACTTATGTACTTATTTTTTCATAGAGGGTGATAAAAAGTAGTGTCCACCTCGGGAGCAACACTATTTTATTTAAGCTCGAGTTTGCTCCCTTATGGCAAACAATCTACTATTCTATCTATAATTTTCACGAGATAGACTTTTGCCAGATTCAGTAACATAATATTCGTTGCCGCGCTATTGCTTTGCAGAAAAATGAAAATTAATATATGTTTTTCTCTTCTAACCAAAACAAATACCTACATTCCGTCAATAAAGTAATATTCTTAAATTTTCCATCGTGTCACACTTTTCCAGTCAATATATTATGGTCACCTTATTACTTACACCTTAAAAAAAACACGTTTGTAAGCATTCCAGTTGTACTATACAGTAATTTCATGTTTTTAGTTAGCCATGTCACCCTTGTCCTTGTTACACCTATGAAAGCTGTGGTTCATCACAACACAAGTGCTCATTACCAACAATGATTTCCCCCTAGTTTAGCTGCTATAATCAACTTTTAAATGATGAGTAGGTACTTGTGACTGGTTTACTAGATATATTAAATTATGTCCCATTATTGTCTTATCTTGGTTTGTTTTTATCTCGAGTACCTCTTGAGCATATTGCATATATTAATTACTAGCATATTAATTGTAAGTAAGAAATATTCACTGGCGTTAAATAAGTGTAAGGTGAGGAGCCAGACCGAGAGAGAGAGATACAGAAACCCGCTAGGCAGCATGTGGCGAGCTGTTGGGCAGTAGCGACCCCACGGGATCTCCCGGGAGTTGTCTTGTTCCTCACCTCTGACTTGTCTTAATTGGCCGGCTGGAGTTAACACTGACGAGGAACAGAGCTCCCACCTCTTTCTTACCTTTATTGGCTGGCTTGAGTGAAGATTCGCAAGAGCATATGTGCTCGGGGGAAGGAAGTATTCCAGTAAGTGCTCGTAGGGATCTTGACCATCTTCCGCGCTCTGGGATTGTTCTGAAAGCCGTGAAATACCTCTCCACACCTCAAGCACCTCAGGACATGTTGCCCCCTTGTCGCTACTTCACTATGTGCTAGCGACCGCTTCCGGGGGTCCATTATTGAGTGTGCAAGTCACCCCCTGCCATTTTATCCGTGTATATATAAAACATTGATAACGCAAGGCCCATAGTTCTTCCATAGTTCTCGGTTACCAGTCTACTTTAGCCACAACAACCGGGGATTGTCCTTGGGTGCACTTGCATAGTGCGAACATGGATAATCGTCGGGTAGTGCCTTATTTAATTAATAACGTCTAACGGGTTACGGGCCTCTGCGAGTTGGCTTCGGTCCCTCATACGCCTTCCAAAGGTCTGGGACCCCAAGGTCCCGAGAAATGTCAAAAGAGGTAACAAATAATAATAATATTGACTGTTGAACGATATTCATTGCGTTATTTTAGTTGTCGAGCAGAAAACAATTTCGAACATGAAACAGTGGATTAGCCCTTCAAAATGATTCAGATTGTGATTGATGGTGTGTTACGCAATTAGGGTTGTGACACATCTGACTAAAAGAGTGATGAATATAATTGTTTAGTTGTCATTGAAAAGTGAAGGTGAAATGTAACAATGTCGATTTTCTTTTTTCATGGAAACGAGACGCCAATCTTGGTTCTATATGCGCGTCATATCGGTATTTATTATTTCGTTAGAATAAAACTATCACCGCGCGTGTGATTAAAAAAACCTATGATTTCGGATGCACCCTTCCGCCGTCCCTTAATCAGCCCTTCAAAAGGTAGACGCTCATCGGCCAGCGCTCTCGCAGTCTATCTAAGTTATGACAACATCATCATGTAGCGCTGTCGCCGTCTATCTAAGTTATGACATCATCATCATCTAGATCTCTCGCAGTCTATCTAAGTTATGACATCATCATCATCATGTAGCGCTGTCGCAGTCTATCTAAGTTATAACATCATCATCATCATCATCATCTAGCGCTCTCGCAGTCTATCTACCTAAGTTATGACATCGTCGGCGCATCTCTAAAAATCATCAATAGCGTAATCACGGTATAAGATATTTCAATACCGGTATTAAAAATGACAAAAAAAAACCGGGATTCCGGTATTATCCAATACCGGGATCCCGGCCCTGTTACCTTATGCTGAGTCATCAATATTCATTACATGTTACAAAGAGAAGATCCCTTAGATTATATTAAAATTAACAGAATCATAATCTAACACATTTCAGTTATTTGCGTGTACGTCTTTTGCAATTAGTAAAGCAATTGTGAAAATAAGAAACCACGTTAGTAGAAACAAAAAAACCGGCAAAGTGCGAGGAGGACCATGCACAGTTAGCCCCTCGTACACGGCACAGTTTCTTTACGGTACGGCGTATAAACCGCGCCGTGATATAACGTGTCTGTCCACAAGCTTCCATAGTGATCCATACAACACTGACGACGGTGCCTACTCTGCCTACACACGGCGTATAAACCGCGCTGTTACAAAAACGTGTTTGTCAACAAGCTTCTCGAAAAAACTTGTGGTGAGACTACACAGCTCGCCTCATGTGATGACTAATCTGCGCGATAAGCATCATAAACAGTTTATCCTTCAATTCCGCGTTGATGATAACGAATAATCCGTTGCCGCATCATTTTACTTTTGAAACAGAGCGAGACAGGCAAACCTACCGCAGTAGGTTTGCCTGTCTCGCTGGTGATTAAAATTTCACGGTGTATAATATAATATAATCCATACTAATATCCCTACTAATATTATAAATTCGAAAGTAACTCTGTCTGTCTGTATGTATGTTACCTTTTCACGCCTAAACCGCTGAACCTATTTCGATGAAATTTGGTATAGAGATAGTTTGAGTCCCGGGAAAGGACATAGGATACTTTTTATCCTGATATTCCCACGGGATCGGGACTTATGCGGGTGAAACTGCGGGGCGCAGCTAGTAATATTATACATGCGAAAGTAAGTTTGTTTTGTTTGTTGCCTTTTCACGCCTAAACAACTGAACCGATCATCCCGAAATTTTGCATATACGTTGTCAGGTGTACAGAAACGGACATAGGGTACCTTTCATTTCATCCCGAAAAAAAAGTGCTGTTCCCGAGGAAAACAACAATAACGTTATCATGATAATAAATGGCGCCACGTGTCAATTGAACTTTGTCACATTATTTAATTCTGAGGCGGTACGAAGTTCGCCGGCTAGTGTAAAATAATTTTTGTGTAAGTTTTACGGTGCATGGTAAATGCACGCTGTGTTTGATGAGTTAAGGGTTTATAATTGATTGTGTAGCACGTTCTGATTTATGAACTGCAAGTGTGTGCGCTACTTATTGCTTCTACTGAACGTGTGTTCCTCTGTGGCCGGACCACATTTTAGTACTCAGATGCTATAGCTCGAAATATACCTACCTAAAGTCTACTTTCATCGGAATATATTATATATTTTTAGTACCTCAAGAGATATCTTTTTATTTAACAATGTATGTGGTCCGGCCGCCAGGCAGTGCTCTCTGGCCGCGCCACCTCAAATTAAATAGAGTATAATGAACTATTAATAAATCAATATCCCGAAAAAAACTACCTAAAGAGTACCTTGCATACGACAAAATATATGGTCCAATAAACCCCTTTAGTTACGGAGTTATTGGTCGTAGGGTGTGGTCCGGCTGGAAGGTATACTCTGCAGCAAGTCAAATTTGCAATAGTGGTCCGGCCACAGAGGAACACACCTACTGAACTACATGTGCAGTAGTGGCGCGGTGGTGGAGCCAACCTAGCGACATCGGGTTCTGATACATTTTCAACTACCGGAAATATCTCCTTCTTTCATATGTCAATGGTACCTACAGCAGATTTTAACAAGAATCTGAACCGCGACTAACATTAATTATAGAAAGGTAAAATCTGATTTTTTCTCGGAGTGAGAACGTACCAAAATCGCTATTTATACACAGAATAAATGTGTGCGAATTAAGTAGGGGCAAGAGTTCAGGTCTAGCCAGTTCTTGAATTTAATTACCGATACTTGTCTGTGTTGCTAAGACTTTTTATGTAGGTATAATTAGCATTTCGCCCGCGACTTCGGCCGCGCGGATTTTGTACCACAACTTCAAAACCCCATTTTTATTTATTTATTTATAGGAGAACCAACAGTTATAATAGAAGCATAACAATTGTATATGAGACATACAGTCGATTAAAGGTTCTCACGGGTAAAAACAGAAAATTTAGTATAAATCTTAGGATCACTAACTGGCACGATAGAAAAGAATACATACATATATGTATAAGGTATATAAGCACTATGCACTTTTAAAAAAGTCTGCGTTCAGGCCAGTGCGTGTAGAATAGGTTTTGGTGGTAAATGGGTTAAATGAGAACTCTTTGCAAAGAATATTAAAGTCCTTACTCGCTCGCACCATCTATGAGTGTTGCCTGTACTTAGTTAGAAGAGGAAATAGGAATGGAGATTGACAGATTAAATCTAACTGATCTCTGGGGGACATTGAAACGCAGTCTATGCAGGAGATCAGCTGTTTAACGGGTAGTTTTGGTAAATTAATCATTATGATCTTTATTATTTAAGAAGGAATGTTAAAGAATGCTAAGAGGTATGTTTGGTGATACTGGAATGGATATAAATGAGTATATAAGTGGAAGTCTAAATGTAGTACCATTGACAGAAAAGGTGTGTGGAAATCGCTTGCCATGGTATGCATAATTATGTGATGACAAAAGTTTTGAGTATGAATGTGGATGGCTGTAAGAGTTGAGTAAGACCAAGAAAAAGATAAATGAACTGTTATAATAAAAACCGGCCAAGTGCGAGTCGTACTCACAGACGAAGGGTTCCACCGTACTATTGTACGGTGTTACGGAACCCTTTGTGTGCGAGTTAACACTACATACAAATAACGGCAAAAAAATCACGTTTGTTGTATGGGAGCCCCCCTTAAATATTTATTTTTTTCTGTTTTTAGTATTTGTTGTTATACTTAGCGGCAACAGAAATACATCATCTGTGAAAATTTCAACTGTCTAGCTATCATGGTTCATGAGATACAGCCTGGTGACAGACAGCACACGGGGAGACATACAAACAAATTATTCGTTGCGCCATAAAAATAGACTAAACTTTCCCCCCTCCCGCCTGAAACTACATTCATCTAGTCCATATTCAATGTCAATAAAAATATATAATAAACTACCAGAAGACATAAAACAACAAAATAAAACCAGTATATTTTTAAATAAACTAAAGCAATTCTTAATTAAAAAAAAAGCTATTACACAATACAAGAATATCTAATGGATAAATTCAATAATAACTAAGAATAACAGACATATTTTAATAAGTACAATAAAAATAAATTATACTATAATACCTAATAATTATATTACAATAATAACTACGAACAATATTATTAAGCGAGTAAAGAAATAAGGAATATTAAATATAATTAAATAAATAATAAATTAATAGATAGACCTGCATATAAAATATTAATAGAATAAGTAAATGAATGGAAATATAAATAATAGAATAAAAAATAATTTTAATAGTTAAATTCAATAATAATAATACATAATTATGAATAACAGATATATATTAATAAGTAAAATAACAAAAATAAATGATAACATAACAACTAATTAATTATACTACATTAATAATAATGAACAAATCTTAAGCGAGTAAAGAAATGAGCAATATTAAATATACTTAATTAAATAAATAATAAATAAATAGATAAACCAACATATAAAATATTAATGAAATAAGTGAATTAATAGAAATATAAATACAAAGTTAATAGAATAGAAAATATTTCTAACTTTGTAATAAGGAAAATTAATAAAGCGCTCTTCCTCTCACTTACTTATTTAAAAAATTGCTGTGCCCGACAGGGTCCATAGTTGTTTCTATTATTTTTATTTACCACCTGTTATTGTACATTATGGATTGCAATAAACGATTTAAGATTTGAAACGGACAGTGGAGTCTTAGTAATAGGGGTGACTGCCGAGATGATGACTAATAGAGAAGTATGGAAGAAAAAGTAATGTTACGCCGACCACAAATAAATTGGATAAGGGCAACAGAGACACAATGTATTTGTGCCAAGTTTTAGGTTTTTAGACCGACGGAATAAGATCTTTCATACAAACTATGCATGTGCACCCTTTTAACCCCGACATACAGGGGTTGGTCGAGGAGAAAAATCGTTTGGTGCGATTTCATAATTTTTTTTAATTGGTTTGCCAATTTTCTAGTCGATTGAAGCTTATCTATAGTAAAATAATCCCCCTAATTACAGAATTTCCCTTTTACACCCAGTTACTTTTCTTGTCAAGATTATTGTTGCGAGGAAGGTTTTTAATCTAGGTTCATATTTAAGGGTGTGGTACACACCACAGTGTCCAGTATGATGGTCTGTACCACACCCTTAAAAAACCAGACATTACTGATACACGCTGTAATATTATCATTATTACTACATACCAATGTGATAATAACAGGCATAAACCTCTTTCAAAATATGTAGTATGTAGTCAAAAATTGTCGAGTTCCATGTAGATGTAGACGGTAGTTACTCGCAATCGTCGGAATACGCGCGGATTCGCGAGGATGCACTTCCGTCCGCTTCGATGCGTTCGATTTTTTTTTCGGTAAGAACCAAACTTTAGGTGGCTAGGGAAATTTCTATGGCTACATTCTTCAATTATGTTTTTTTAACTCTGTTCTTTACTTAGATGTACCTACACCAAAACTTCATCTTAATAGCGCTAGGATTATGGGAATGTCACTAACATGCAAAAAATGAATACGTAAATTATTTCCATTGTTTGCATATCTGTCATGCATTAAGCTAAGAAACATTGACCTCAAATCATGGACCAGTCTTATCGACAAATAGTCAGTAGCGCAAAACAAATTACGTCTATTATCAGAAAACTACTAAGTATAACAACTAAATATATTGTTTTTGTTTACAGATTGGTGAATAATGTTTGGCTTGCTGCTTAGTTTACTCGGGCTAGCTGGCCTGAGCCCAGTTCCCTTTCTCGCCGACGTAATAGGTGCCACGGAGCCAGCACTGAAACTGTTAATATCCATCCTACTAGGATACCCGTTGGCGATTATCTATCATAAATACGTCAAGCAACATGTACAATATCGGAACTTATATTTCGTCGTGACGGGACTCGACATGGCATTCTATAATTTTGGTATCTCAATGTACCATAATGCAATCCCGGCGCTAGTAATTTATTTAAGCACTAAGATCCTTGGTCCGGGAAAGAACAACGCAATATTGACATTTGCGTTTAACATGACGTATCTACTGGCCGGCTACGTAGTGACCGAGTCGGAGGACTACGACATCACATGGACGATGCCGCACTGCGTGCTCACTCTGAAGTTGATCGCTTTGTCCTTCGACCTGTGGGATGGTCAGAGAAAGCTAAAAGGAGAGGAACTGTCTGCGACTAATAAAGTGACGGCTCTGGAGAGTCCGCCTACATTCCTGGAGCTGTTGGGATTCGTTTACTTCCCCGCGTGTTTCCTGGTGGGACCCATATTCTCGTTCAGGCGCTACAAAGATTTTATCTCTGATAAATTCCCCTTGGAAACGGAAGCTGCTGTGTTTGAGGGGCAAGCTATGAAGAGGCTAATTCAGGGTGCAATCTACTTGGTAGCTTATCAAGTTGGAGGTAATATTCTTTTAATGTTTTTTTATATATTTATACATACTGCTTGGAGCTCGTACGTTATGTTTTGAATACCAAATTCGTTAGCAGAAAAATCTGGTATATTGTTGTTTTTCTAGCTAAAAAAAGAAGTATCATAAAAATAGGATAAGTTTTGCGTAACTAAATATTGACTTACACTCTGCACGCCAAGAGCGTGTTCAGTAAAATTATACATAATAGTGGTTCAGTATTTATACTTTGATGCATTATGTTACTGTGTCAGGGCTCCTCCCTTGTCTGTGATCGCCTGGGCATTTTTGCACTACTTTTTCAAGACATCGCTATTAAATGAAGTCCTTATCAACTTTATGTTGCATTGAATTTGCGGCAGGTTCTTTTAAATTCGTGTTTTTTAAAGGGTAAAGAACGGTTTCTTGATGATGAAGCATCATGAGATGCTTCTATATTTGAGATCGGCTTCAACTAAGCGTCTCTTGACATCTTGAGACATAAGTATACTACTACTATGTAAAAAGGGCCCTAACTCATTTTCCTTTGTTCTGCACTCTTACGTAGTTTTTTTTTGGAAATGACGAGCATAATGTATACAGAGAATGCCTGTGTTGAAATAGATTTTTCTCTTTAGTGTAACGAGCACAAAAGCGGTCCAGCACAAACTATGGATGTAGTCTGGCATTACACGGCCGGGTATATTTAGTAGTACGTAATCACGCAACGCTAAGTCCTAATTATACCCGATTAAGATACTCCAACTCGGGTATATTTAGTAGTTAGAAATTTCGAAAGCCTCATGCTAACTATACCCGACCAAAACCCCATGGAAAGTTTCCACAAGGTACATTTAGTAAAGACGCGTTGTCGATTGAAATTTAATTTGATAAATGAGCTCTTTCTTTTCTATCAATAAAATTAAATTTTATTCGAGAACATTCATCGGTTTCTTACTAAACTTCAACTATATCCTACAATCCTGCATACTTATCTCTTTTGTTGACTGTACATGTTTTTCTCAACCGACTCCTGGATCCCTGGATCTCCTGAATCCTGGAACAATCCACTTGATAGAAGAACAATGCTAATTCAATTGCGTTTTCTTTTGTTTCAGTCTCTGTATTCAGTATGAAAGTTATGTTGTCGGACGAGTTTTGGGACAATTCAGTATTCTATCGTAACTTCTACTGCGGACTCTGGGCTCATTTCGCTTTGTATAAATATATTTCGTGCTGGCTGCTCACCGAAGGTAAACAAACATCATTAATTCATTATTCTTATCATGTTACACATACCTACCTCATTTATATGCTAGTGAAAATATTTCAACATTTGATCTAGATTTAAATATCAATAATGATGGGTATATCATCTATATGTATAATGGGGATAATCATCTACATAATCATAGGAATAATGACCATCATAACAATTGCATAATTATGCTGATCACGATTAATCAGCAATATATTGTGAATACCTGATCAAAAACATTTAATCAAGAAAGTGTTCATACAAAATAACACAATTGTGACGTCACCTTAATCCAATTTCAAAACAATTCGTTATAGGTTCTGTGAACAATGGTCCCTTTGGTTTGATACTGCTTTAGTATTTAATGTTCATGAGGCAATCAGTGCACTGGGGCCATTTCAATTTGTATAAATTATTTAAGTTCAAACAAATTGTAATTGTTCTTTGTTACAAAATGTAACACGGAATACTTTGTTGAATCTGAATCAACTGGGTGATAACAGTACCTACTAAGTTCTTGTGATGCTAGGGATAAGTTGCCGGGGAGTTAGTCGAGCCACTTTTTCTACCCGGGTAAAAGCTAGGAAGTGAATAATGCAACTTCTGACATTAAAAAAAAATAGTGACTGTCAGCCTAGTTAGTAGTTTCATGAATGATGTTTGATGTTGAGTGTCGGTTGTTGCAGCGTCTTGCATCAGGTTCGGTCTGTCATACAACGGCACGCGCTCGGAGGGCGGCACGTCGGTGAGCCAGTGGGACGGCTGCAACAACATCAAGCTGCTGCGCTTCGAGAGCGCCACGCGCTTCCAGCACTACATCGACAGCTTCAACTGCAACACCAACCACTTCGCCGCCGAGTACGTGTACAAGCGACTGCGCTTCCTCGGAAACCGCAACCTCAGCCAGCTCATCACGCTCACCTTCCTCGCGCTGTGGCACGGCACACAGTCCGGCTACTACATGACCTTCCTCAACGAATTCCTTATAATGGTGATGGAGAAAGATTTAGAATCAATGCTGCTCAAAACTGAATTCTACCATAAAATGTGGAACAATACAATCGTCAAATACCTCCTGTACATTATACTCAAAACATACACAATAGTATTTATGGGCTGGAGTCTAGTGCCATTCGACCTCAAGAGCTTCTCAAAATGGTGGACTGTTTATACTAGTTTATATTTCTCAGGATTCATACTATTTCTGCCGTGGTCCTTTGTTTACAAGCCCTATGTTAAAAAAGCCTTAAAAGCTAGCGGAACTCATGCCAAAGCACAATAATTGTAATTAGAATATCCTGTATTGGCTAGTTAAGGCTTAAAATCAGCGCATTTCGCATAATATAGATATTACAAAGTTTAGTATTTGCCTGTCGTACATATCCATACATAATTTACAAAATATTGCCTAAGTACAATTTGGAATTATAACACGCGGTTAGCAATGTATTGAGAGAACGACTCACGCTGGCACGTCGCATATTGTGACTGCTGGACGCGAACGAATTGGTGTTTTATGTGTTGGTTCATTTTATATTATTTTTAACATTCAATCATGTTTGCATGTTAGCTATAGTTATATTTTATTCTTGCAACTCCTTATAATTTTCGAACCGGTACCGGTATTAGCGATCGAACGTACCACCCGTGGTACGCGGGGGTGAAACTGGTTATTATGTCAATGAACGACATTTCTCGTGTAGACCAAAGCGGCAAAGTTTTAGTTAACGTGATTGACGCGAACAGGTGCCTCAAGATACTTTTAATTGATTTAATAGTTTCAAACTATACTTTATTACCGATTAAGATTTAGAGAAATAGTAAAGTTCATCCGAATAAATAGTGCTGCGCTTTGAAAACTAAAACGCGCGTGTCGCCGAACTTGCCGCCACTGACGCAAGAAATATTGTCATCTCTTATAAGTGCTTCCAAGTCAAAGGTTCACATTAAATATTTCTATTACGTACAATTCTTCCACACCGCTTGAGTACACCCGCACTGTTTCATTCGAGGATAGACTGTAAATAAATACAATACCACTAACCAATAAGTACCAATAACCACTTGAAATACATGGCCAGTAAGTATAATAGTTCACTGCATATTGGCACTTCTCAGAATGGTCTAGCTCCGTAATTAATCGACAATTGATTATTTTTTAACACCTGAACATGAATATGCAGGCAGTCGACATTGATCGATGGCTAGGCTGGCCACTTTTACGCAGCGCAATCACATTCGCTTTCATTTCAATATTCTGCATTTTAAAAGGAACTCTGCTAATAGATAGAACACACTTCGCTAACCCACAATTAACAACCAACAAACAACGTTCTATTTAATCGCGGTGAATGACTCGTAACTTAACTGTGTCTACCTTATAAGTAATTTATTTACTTAGATATCTGTGGGTATAATCATAAAGTTTTACGAATTAAGCGCACAAGACGAACATGACAAGGAGATATATTATTATAGTCATAAGCGTCATTATTCGAAGTAATTATTAAAAAAACATTTAAAAAACTATCAACCGTGCGTGAGATTCGAACCCACGGCTCGCTACGCAGGACGCGCTTACCCAAACGTGATAACCGCTAAGCTATCATGCCATATACCGTAGTGGTTGAGTTAATGAAATACAATCAGTTGCAAATGAATGTGAGTGTGTTTGTCTACAGTAGAGAAATGACTAATTAAAAGAAGGTCGTAAGTAAAACCAAAGTGTCAATCTATGGCTTTGTGAAATTGCTACTCCACTTATGACCGTGGCCGTACATAATATTTACTTCTTTACGCCATCAAGTCCGGAAGGTCGATATTTTTGTACTTACTTCGAAGGCCATGATTTTTTTCGACCGTTTCAGAATGTGAACTTTGCATAATCAGCCTGTAATGTTCCCACTGCTGGGACACAGGCCTTCTCTCGATAAGAGGGAGTGGGCTGTAATTCATCACGCGGGCCCAGTGCGGGTTGGTAGATGTCACGTCTTCGAATTTATGGTTCTAGGACATGCCGGTTTCTTCACGATGTTTTATATCTTGTCGTCTCGTGTCTTAAGTACTTAGTTAAATTTCGAGTTTAAACTTCACAGTCATGGTCTTCTATTTTCACATGCCACAAATTTTCCTATAAAAATTCTTCCACTGTCTTAACTCTTTTCGCTTACGTCATTGATCCGATGATCATTTACGAATAAAGATGAAAGGCGGCAACATTAATGTGTATCGTTAGTATAAGTAACGCTATTGACAACTTCTCATTTCCTTCACACTCGTTATAAGTTATCTTTAATATTTCCTGTTATTAAGTATTTCTCAAGAACTATATTATCCCTGTCTGCCTGCTAATGAGTAAACTAATTAGCTAGTAAGTTCCATCCAACATTACCTAGCCTACAATTAACACGTGCTCTTATAAATTTCATGGATTTAGTGTAGAATGTTAGGTTAGATACTAGTCAGACGTTAAGCAGAAAAGATCCAACCAGCAATTTGTCGAAAATCGAGTTATATTATATAGTTAGAATCTACACATCGAACTTTATATACGCAAAAAAGATCCAAAAAAGTTAAAAAAATGTTGGTTGGATCTTTTCTGCTTAACAGGGTCCGTCTGATAATATAATTAATATAAATTAAAAAGATTCAACTAAAAAGTGGAAAAGGGCTGTTATAGTTGTAGCCTTATTTTTACGATTGTTGCTTAGTTAGTAGTAAAAATATTATCATACAAACTGCAACACCAATTCAGCCTCAGAACTATGATTATGTTCATAGTTAGTTTATATCCTTAATAACTATATAAATGTAATATAATATACAAATCTACATGGTCCAGGGAAAAGTAAATTAGTCATATTACATTTAGACTGACAACACCAAGTTTTGAGGAAACCAAATAAATGTAACAAATTATATCTATGTATCTTTCTTTCGTTTACCATCAGACAAGGTGTAAAACCAATCGTTTAATTCTTGTAGTGGGTGTGTTCTTTCTTGGCGTCTTAACAAACTTGTTTCGAAGTTATAATTCACTTATAACTTATTGTAGCTTCCGCCCGCGGGTTCGCTCGCGTGGTATGTCGATAAAAAGTCCATAAAAAGCCTATGTTCTTCCCCAGGGTTCAAAGTATGCCCATACTAAATTTCATTTAAATCGGTGTAAACGTTTCGGAGATTAGCCGGAACAAACAGACAGACATTTTTTGTTTTATTAAAAATTAGCTTCTGCCCGCCATTTCGTTTGCGTGAAATTTCTTATTCCCTCGACCCATCTCGTCGTATTGCATCACTTGCCCGCGTCTCCTGCTCTATCGCTTCGTTTCCCCATAGCGCTTTTGCTCGGCTCCTAAGGGTCATAGCGTGACGTTAAATAGCCTACAGCCTTCCTCAAGAATTGGACTATCAAATGCAAGAAGAATATTTCAAATCCGACTGGTAGTTCCAGAGATTACCCCATACATACAAACTTACAAACAAATTTTACCTCTTTATAATATTATATTAAAAATACCTTATAATTATTATACTTTCATATGCATTTAGTAAAAAACTGTTATTTTCGCATTACAAACAGAAACCTCAATTTTATTTATCTATACAAATAAATAAAATTGGAGTGTCTGTTTGTGATATTAAAATAACCGCTTTTTACTAAATGCATATGGATGTATACACGGTACATATAACATACCAATATCACATTTTTTTTTAAATTTTTGTCTGTCTGTTTGTTCCGGCTAATCTCTAAAACGGCTGGACCGATTTTGACGGGACTTTCACTGGCAAATATCTGCCGGTCGATTCTGTTAGAATCGCGCCGTGAGAAGTTGTGTGAAGTGAGCTGTCATTCCATCTAATGCTAGGGATTGTCACTAATGATAGCTCACTTAAAGCTCCCTTCACCCGAGTTATCACGGTGAAATTTTTACAGAATAGCACTACTGAAGTAATAAGGAGTAACTTAGGCTAATATTATTTTAGAAAAATACAGTGTGAACTCTATACAACGAAACTCAAGGGAACCAGTCCCTTGAGTTACAACTTGACAACTCTCTATAACGTCAAAATATGCACAGGCATATTTTGACGTTATAGAGAGTTGTTAAATGGAGAGAAGAAAAATCTATATTAGATAAAAAAGAAAAAGTTAATTTCAGACTAGTGTTAGTAATTACGTAAAAAACCATTCTTATTTGAACGCTATTGCGTATAGTTTGTTATTTTTGTCTGATGTCTTTTGCTGCACCAGTAATTTTGTTGTATTTTTTAAATAATTTTATTCATATCTTGCGATATTTAAGTTTGTGAGCAACTATAACTTATAGATAATCCATGACTCCTACTAACAACAGTCAACACGTGCAACCAATCCCAATTTGTAAACAAAATAACGGATTTCTTAGAAAGTTCGGTATGTATAATGCCGTCAGTCGAGTTTATTACGGGTTAGGATAATAAAGCGACAAAAGAACGTACAAAGCTGCGCAGTTTTTACTAATTTTGGCAACTTAAAAAGTACTTTTTATTTTAAATTGCTGTCGTTATTGAGTGTGGGTGTAACGCTATAGAGTGTATCATTGTATGGGAAACAAGCTAAACCAACCAAAGCCGAGTGATGTCGACGCTTTAGGGAATTTGTCGTTAAATCGAGTGACGTTTCATGGAGTTTACACTGTAATTAGGGATTCACGCAAAAAAATTAAAACGTTTTCCGTCATGCACGCGAACGAAGTCGCGGTCACAGCTAGTTTGTATATATATACATATAATACCTTATCTGACAGCTCCTATTGTGTCACGCCTCTATCGTTTAGTCAGCGCACTACAGAAACATTAAGAAAACACCAGTTATAATGTAAACTCATAGCAGTCATAGCGTACCTACCTAACTTCTCTGCCTACGGTATTACTTATTAAAAAGCTCGTGATTAGACATACATAATTAAGAATTGTAAATGTATTCAGGCGTGGACTAGCTATGTAATATGTGGATTACCTATATATAAAATAACAGAGGGGCAATTCTCGTAATTTTAAGAACGTTCACAGTCTGATCTCTGTCAAAAATACCTCTAATTGCCCTACATTTTTGACATTGATTATCGCTGAGATGAGCTTGAGACTAGATTTTGAACGGGAATTGACCTTCTGTTGATAAACGAAGAGTAAGACCGTGCATAAAAATGATGACATAATATTTATTAATTAATTGTGATTTAAATGTACCTTATGAATTATGATTTATATTGAAAAACTCATGTAGTTACAAACATAAGACATAAGTGTTAATAGATATTATTATTTAGAACAGCGTTAAATACGATATTATTAATAAAACGTTCTTATAATTTACCTGATATTAGGCCTTGAGTTGTTACTTAAAAAAATTGTACCTATATGTATTCGTACATTTTATCGCATTTGTAAACTTTATAATGTATACAGGGTGAATTTTTCAAGTGAGCGTGGTTGGCCAAATTCTAAACTAAGAGGAATAGCGAAAAGTACTCAAAGGAGTCGCGGGCTCGATTTTGATGGAAACTAACACTGCATCATTGGATTTTTGAAAAATCAATATTTCTAGCCAGGAATCGAACCCGTTGATTTTGAAAAAAAAAAACACACTGTATTATTACACCATTCGATAGTGTCCCTAATAAAGATCAAATTCTGGGAAGTAATGACATACGGCAAACTAAAGGAAAGAGCTCATTTTTAACTAAATACTTTTTTTATTTTTCTCATGTTACCTACCTACCTCATCATCATCTGCCTAGCCTTTTCCTAACTATTTTGGGGTCGGCTTCCAGTCTCACCGGATGCAGCTGAATACCAGTATTTTACATGGAGCGACTGTCTATCTGACCTCCACGACCCAGTTACTGGGTAATACGATACCCCTTGGTAAGACTGGTTGTCAGACTTTCGAGCTTCTGACTACCCGTAACGACTGTCAAAGATCCTGGAATGACAGCCGGGACCAACGGCCTAACGTACTTTCCGAGGCACGGAGGGGTCTCGATATGTAAAGATGGTCACCCATCCACAGACCAACCGCGGCAAGCGTAGCTAACCTGATGGATTGACCTGTGCGGCTGTTATTATTTAACCGGGCCCGGGTTATGTTACCTATACCTAACTATTAAACCTTAACTGATTGATTGTTCATAATAATGACCATAGTTTTCAATACATAGCTGGAATAGACGTCTCAAGGATTGTACTGCATTCAGCATTATAATATTATTGATTCCATTAGAATATTTTTCAAAGATCGTAATAGAAATTTGAATTTAGAACATAATGTTGTGAAGGTGACTGCGCTGCGGGTGTGTTAATAAAAATATTGAGCATCATTTCGAACAAGGTATGTAATGTAGGTATGAATACATACTTTAAAATAAGAAGCAGTTTATTAAGATTCAACATTTTCCTTAATTTTGCCGTATGTCATTACTTCCCAGAATTTGATCTTTATTAGGGACACTATCGGATGGTGTAATAATCAGTGATCGGAATAGGTAGAGCTATTTAGGTTCATTGACAGCAAACATTGATGTTAATATGGATATTCCACGGGATTCCGACTGATACTACAGGATTTTATTGAATTTCATTCTTTTTGACAATATGTATAAAAATGGTTTATGTGAGCCAATAAGCACGCTATAAAACTTTTTGCCAAGTGCGCGACGTTGCCGCTTTGTTGAGACGCGTAATGTCGCCGCATTATGGAAACAAAAGAAAACAATAGCGGGGTTTTTCAGCGGGGTGTGTCAGAAAGGAAGTGTAATCTTTCATTAGTCCCAAAGGCGAGAATAGTTTTTTATGATTTTACTACTTAAAAACCAAATCCCGGGACTCGGGGAATAATCCATATTATTCTAACCTATGGCAAGTACGTAAAACAGCTCAACCTATTCCGATCTCTGGTAATAATACAGTGTTTTTTTTTTTTCAAAATCAACTGGTTCGATTCCTGGCTAGAAATATTGATTTTTCAACAATCCAATGATGCAGTTTTAGTTTTCATCAAAATCGAGCCCGCGACTCCTTTGAGTACTTTTCGCTATTCCTTATAGTTTAGAATTTGGCCATTCACGCCCACTTGGAAAATTCATCCTGTATATGTATGGTATAGAAATTGTTTTTTTTATGATACTTAAAAGCAGATCTTTGGTACCGATCGATGTATAGATTTTTCTTTAGAAATTAAAATAATTATGTCATTTAACCGGATACACAATTGAATCAAAAACACAAAATGTAACATCAGCACATACCTATTTATTTATATTTTAAATTCAAGATAAACGCGAAGATTGCAAATCTTTATTGTTCTTTAAAATCGTGTAGAGCAGATAAAACAATTGACAAGAAGCGGAAACCTGGTTTGTATATTAAAGTTACTACAATAAATAATAAAGAGAATGAAACTAAAATTAATTTCATTTAATATTACACTGAACTAAATACTTCTATAGAGCAAACGATTTACTGAATGGCCACAATTTAGACCTAATTGACTAGACGATATAATAACCTACAATGTGTGTGTAAATACGGAACACCCAAATACTCCGAAATATTTTATTCCGATTTTCAAAAGTCCGAATTTCATAATACCTATGAATTATAATATCTATTATTAAAAATCACGAAATATATTTTACCGAAAGTCGTAAATGCGATTTGTTTGTTTTCCGATTTTCATACGTTCGAAGAATCAAATGCTCGATGGGTTCTCGGTCCGAAAAACGACATTCCGATTTTCAATATTCTGAATAAACTGCGAAAATTACGTTCAATCTCAGAAGATCCATTGGCCAGATCCATGATGGATCTAGTGACGATTGTTTTCTCATTGTATCCTGATTTCAAGATGTGGATATACTGAGATTTTTTTTCTCAGAAGACCCATGAGCCAGACTCGTGATTGATCTTATTCAACCTACATGATGAGTCTTTTTGATATGAGAAAATATGAATGAATATGAATAAGAAGCCAGCTTCTCGCAATCAATGCGGAACAGCAATAACTGGACCGGGCAATCCGGGCATGTTGCTGCGTCCCGCATCCATCGACGGCACGTGTCCCGATTACTTAACTCCACGAAGGTATAGGAGATCGTGGAACACATCCGAATGAAGACCAAGTTCACCTTGAGATTTGAAAATTTGGCAACGCGCCATAAGATTTACTTGAAGACTTTTGTAGTGCGGGTTCCGACTCATTATCTGGAGACCTTTATGAAGAAGGTACAGTCGCCGTCAGATATATTGTAGCAGACAAGGTGACCAAATACTTCTGAACAATTTAAAATTTCAATAAGTTCCATACACTACAAGTTACCATTAATATCTGAACATTCATTATTTCATTAATATCTGAGCAGATGCTAGTCAATAATTTCTATACAAACAACTACTTAACCAAAAATATGTGAACACTTACAACGTCAAGTGTGACATTATCAGTTGTATCTTAAACAAATGATTTTCTATACTTACAATTTTTATTCCCTTTCCATCGTATTTATACCTAGAACAGTCATTTGGAGTTCAAAAAGGGTGTTACCTGGAATTTTCTCCGGAAGTTTTGAAAATTGGTTATTTTATTGAGTTCGACGTGTTCTCTTCGAATTTTCACTTTGTCGCTCATCTTTGCCGCTCGCACCGCCATATTGGAAAAATGGCGCCTAATATAGCAGTTTTATGACAATATCTCCTTTCCAACTCATTTAAGATAACACATTAATCAACAAAATTAAACTAGAGAAAATTTCCTTCAATTTATGTCTTCACAATTTTTTGGTGAAATTAGTAGGTAGTCATTTATGCCTTTGCGGTAGAACTCTGGGGACAATGTGAAAATTCGAAGAGAGCACCTCGACCTCAATAAGATCACCAGTTAAAAAACTTTCCAGGTAAAACAACTAAATGACTGGACTAACCACAGATAGTCAAGTCGATAGTCCTTGTTGGTTCGTCCTTTATATCACGCAGTAACGAATTAGGTAAGCACACAGTGTTTGTCTGCGTAGATACACTTGACGTTGTAAGTGTTCAGATATTTTTGGTTGGTTGTTTCTACAGAAATTATTGACTAGCATCTGCTCAGATATTAATGAAGTAATGAATGTTCAGATATTAATGGTAACTTGTAGTGTAGGTATGGAACTTATTGACATTTTAAATTGTTCAGAAGTATTTGGTCACCTTGTCTGCTACAATATATCTGACGGCGACTGTACCTACTTTGGCCGACTGGTGTCGTGTATCGGCGTTTTTGCGGAAGACTATTATGACATCTCGACTCCGCATAATACGTCGCTACTTTACGTACCTACCTATTAGTCAATAATATTTAATGTTATTTTTAATATGTACTTAGGTAGGTACCTAATAGTTTATTTTTGTTAAAGAACAATGCTCAAAAATGTATGGGCACCGTCTCCACTCTTGTAGCACTTTAAAACCTATGTTAATCGAAGGGCCATAGCCATCTTATCATTTGATTGTATGACAGCGAAACTGAAATGTCCATCCGAAAAAAGTTATATCGACATGAAGAAACTGGAATCGTGCGATTCTGTAACCGTCTCACCGTGAAAACTTAGGCGAAGTGAGCGTGGAGTGAGCTATCAGTGTCATCCCACCTGATACTAGGGATTGACCAAGCATACATTTACAATCATAATCGAGATTTTAATAATAATTTTTATGCTGATTCTATTGATCATTTTATATAATTTCAAAGCTAGTAGGTATTTTAGTGGTCAGAACATTAATATTTTGTGGGGTTTTACAATAAAATAGCAAAACAGAAACTTAGCCAGAAACTCAATGTTGTTTTTTTTTTCTTTTTTTATCCTAGACTGACTAGTCAATACAGCCTGAGGCGCGAGCTTTGATGTGAATCGCGTGAAGTGTTCACTTCACGCCGCGCTTGCGCGTTAGTCACTGTCATTATCACATTGGAGAATATTTTGATGTGGATTGCGTGAAGTGTTCACTTCACCCGATTCACGACATTTAATGTCGTGAATCGAGTGAAGTGAACACTTCACGCCGCGCTTGCGCGTTAGTCACTGTCATTATCACATTGGAGATTATTTTGATGTGGATCGCGTGAAGTGCTTGCGCGTTGGGCGCTGTCATTAATATTAAATTAAGTTTTTATTTATTTCTATAATTGACGACCATGGTCGTAAGCCTGTTCGTAATCAAGTTCAGAAATTAGTTCCTATTTATTTCAACGCTTTTAGATATTATGTCTAAATCCAACCGTGTTTGTACATTTAAAAAGTCAGTTGTGTGCATTTTGTTTTTAACAATTAACCAGATTTTGTATTAACTAGTTACAGACTACTTATTTAACCTGTAACGCGTGCAAATATAACATTATTGTAGATAGATACAAAATAACCGAGATCCGTATTTTTGATGCAAGTAACCCTTAAGGTGAATGTGAAATGGTAGACCGCGAAATTTAAATTTTCTTACGTTTTTTGAAATTTGCAGATCAGTGTCAGGTTGTATCTTGATCAAAATATGATTCGCGACTATAACACGTACGTATTTACAGAATTATAATAATTAGAATCATTAATACCAATTTTTAATCACGTCTAAATTGTCTATGGAGTATCTTAATAGCCAATTTTTTAATCACGTCTAAATTGTCTATGGAGTATCTTAATTTGACAGGTCTAAACTAATATTTATCTTCTGTCCTTTTCTTAACGAAATAGAAAGAAAAAGATGCACTGATATTAAATTTAGTTTAGTTTGTGAACAAGGGAATCGGCGCTAATATTAATGTTTTGACCACTAAAATACTAGCTTTGAAATTATATAAAACTTTCAATATAATTAGCTTAAAAAATATTATTAAAATCTCGATTATGATTGTAAATGTTTGCTTGGTCAATCCCTAGCATCAGTAGGATGACACTGACAACTCACTCCACGCAAGTTTTCACGGTGAGATTTAAACAGAATCGACCGGCACAATTATGCTGCCGTTTAATGTTCTTTTTCGACATGATGAGTATATACCTAATAGACATTCTAGGACCCTACTCTGCCAGAAAATCAGACGCTCAGATTATGAAGGATATAATGACCGACATTTATTCTCCGATTCACTACTTGATCCTAGAGAATGAGACAGATAGAGACTTCAGAGACGCAATTCCTGCAATCGAAGAATGTGGCTGTGAGCCTCACATGCCACCTACAAAAGACAGAAACGCAACTCAGCTCACGAATGAACAAGCGAATAAATCGCATCTAATAACAATTGTGCGTTGGGTCATTGAGGCGATAAACGGGAGATTCAAACGCGGCTTTAAAATGTTCAGGAACGTGTTGTTCAATAAATCACTTCCTCATCTCTTCACTGACTTTCGAATTGCTGGAGCGCTTCTCAACACCTTCAGGGAGCCTTTTCATAATAGTGTTTACGCCACAAACTTCGTAGAAAACAATGACTTGGGCAACTACGTTGTTGCAGAAAATGTTATCAAGCAGCGGGCTGCGTTCAGGACATTGACTGACGAGTCCATAAATATGCTGTTCCCTGAATTGTCAAACGAAGATATTATTTTGTTTAGCTTGGGGACATATTATAATCTTAACTGGCAGCTTCCTATGTCAGCAAACATTTACGTGGCGGCGTCTATAACATAGAGGTTTGTGCAACTCCAAGCCCAACTATGAATCAATACGGTATAGATACGGAAGATTGCACTCTTCTGAGAGGTCGGATTTTGTCAAGACATAAGTCAAATGCAATCTATTACATGTATTTACTACGAGTACTGTGAATAACGCACAGGGCATAAACGCTATTCAGGCATGTTACTGCTCATATGACGAGCATGAGGGCGGTTATGGTATTGGAAGGCATATGGAGAATTTCCTTGGGCCAGCCAGTACCTGGGACAATATTGTAATAGACACTGGAAACACCGTGTAATCTAATTTGTTGTAATAAAAGTAAAAGGTTTTTAATTGTAATTAAGAAGTTTTAAGTATTTTTATTTGAAAACTCTTAAAAAAAACGTCAATGGTTACTTCACGAAAACGATATTCAACAGAATTCTTCATAGAACATTTTTCTAGCAGCCCGGGAGTTATATCCGGCGGGACTCACCATTTTTATTCCAAAGATTTGTTTGAAGACTCCGAACGAAGGTATTTAATCATCCCACAGAAATATGTTTCTTGGTAAAAGAATCGTGAGCAACATCATCATCATCTCCCTAGCGTTTTCCCAACTATGTTGGGGTCGGCTTCCAGTCTAACCTGCTGAATATCATGTATTTTACAAGGAGCGACTACCCTTTTGGCCTCCACAACCCAATTACTGGGTAATTCGATACCCTTGGTAAGACTAGTTGTCAGACTTTCGGGTTTCCGAAAACCCGTAACGGCTGTTGAAGATCTACGAATGACAGCCGAGACCAACAGCTTAACGTGCTTTTCGAGGCACGGAGAGGTCTTGGTATGTAAAGATGGTAACCCATCCACGGACCGACCGCGGCTAGCTTAGCTTAACCTGATCGATCAACCTGTGCAGCTGTTATTACTTAGCCAGCAACATATAGCTGCGATTATTTTGTGCCATATTTTTAATAACAAAGAACATTAACGTTAACATAATTGTGACTGATTCCAGTTTCTTCATGTCGATATAACTTTTTTCGGATGGACATTTCAGTTTCGCTGTCATACAATAAAATGATAAGATAGCTATGGCCCTTCGATTAACATAGGTTTTAAAGTGCTACAAGGGTGGGGACGTTTTGAGCATTGTTCTTTGTGTATTTTATCCCATAGCAAATACCAGACTTTTATTTGTACAAAAACTAGTGAATATATTCTCTATTCAGTAGTTTTTGCGCCAATCCGGAACATATATCCTGACAAACAGACAAATGGACAATAATTCTAAAATCTATATTTTCGGTATCAGAATCATTCGCACACCTCGTAGGTACTTAGGTACAGTTTTTTAGTTCGTTACTATATTTTATTATGTTTAGCATAATCAGCCTATATCTAACATTGCGACTGCTGGGACACAAGCCCCTTCTCTGAAATCAAAAATCATTTACTTATTCAAATTAGGCTGAGAATCAGCACTTTTCGCAACGCCCGCTCTTCACCACTTCCTAGTGCTTTCACTGGGAAGAAGTGGAGCAACAAACTCTCCCTTCCTCTGTGAGAGGCTGAGAGGGAATGAGCCCTAATCCATCACACGGGCCCAATGCAGGTGTATTACACCCCGGTTGCCTCACGAGGTTTTCACCGTTTTTAAGAGCAATGGTGATGAAGCAAATTAAATACACAAAGTAAAGCGCCTGCCTGGGTTCGAACCCACGACCTTACAACTCGTAAGTTGGGGCTGTTATCACTGAGCCACCACTGCTCTCATATAGGTATTGTAGAAGATTAGTAAATAAGTAGGTACATAGTCTATGCATGAAGCTGAGGTTGCTGTTACTCTATCCGCTTCATTATTATGTAAACACTGAGATAAGCTTACATTTTTCTGGTGAATTAACTAATAAGAGATCAATATTTAGATCATCACAACAATATTGGTACTCTGCTGCATCCGGTTACAACGTAGTTTGGAAAAGACTAGGCAGATGATGATGTCGATGATTTAAAATTTTAGATTATCCCAAACAAAATCTAAGTAATAATTTTTTTAAACGAGTTTCTTCCATTCCATACCTAAAGATTAAAAGTGATAACAAGTTTGAGGCTGGTTGTCTATAAACACGTCATAAGAAAGTATGGCCTCCAACCTCAAGCACATGCTACCTACATAAGCGACCAATATAGCAAGCTGCACTGTAATCTGAAACAAATAAGTATTACAAAATATCAAGGCCCTCTATTGAGTACGTACAGTCACGTCTAAAAGTATATATACCTACACTTGGCTTTATTCAAAGGCGATTTTCTCCTTTATTTTTGAATGAAATTTTATGTTATTACGAATATAGTATTTTCGAACCCATAGGTTTATGTTAAGTGTCGTATTTCAACGTTGCATTCGTTATTTCACGAAAAAATCGCAATTGAAAATTGCCAAGTGTATACATACTTTTAGACGTGACTGTACTGGCAACTGAAAAATTATTTACATTATGTAAATAACACCCTATCCGATCCTGGTTTCGCAAAAACATAAGATATCCATAATTATATTTATCTATTAACATTTCCACGTCTAAGTATTTTCGAACCCATAGGTTTATGTTAAGTGCCGTATTTCAACGTTGCATTCGTTATTTCACGAAAAAATCGCAATTGAAAATTGCCAAGTGTATACATACTTTTAGACGTGACTGTACTGGCAACTGAAAAATTATTTACATTATGTAAATAACACCCTATCCGATCCTGGTTTCGCAAAAACATAAGATATCCATAATTATATTTATCTATTAACATTTCCACGTCTAGGAATCTGCCAGAGGAGCGATAATATATTGTGGTGATATTGTAATACATTCTAATTACTTACCTATGCTTCTCTTTTGTCGACTAGAAACTATTAATGTGTTTTTATAAGTACTAGATCAGTCCTGGATTTGTCAATAGGCCGTATAGGCTTCGACCTAGGGGCGGCAGCGTCCTAGAGGCGGTAGATTTCAGAGGACGCTTACTCGATTTCAGAGGATAAAAGTCAAACAAGTTCAAGCAGAGTTTGACCCATTACTAGTCCATTTGATCGCGAGCTTTTACAATTTGCCTGACTACTTGGTGTCAATTCCTTTACGGAACCAAACAAGCATCAACGTTGAATGGTATAGTACCAAATGCTTGGCAGAAGTTTTCTCTGTTGTGAGCAACAAGGGATTTTAGGGATGCATGAAGAAGCCTCCTCGTGTAGCGCAGTTTCTTCCGCCAGTTATTCAACTGAACCGAGCGCTCGGCGCATCCTGGACAGTCACACCCAACACCTTATTTGACTGGCCAATTCTTCCCTTGCGGTGGTAGGGCTAACGCCCGCCTGGTTTGCGACCACCCTCCCACCGGAGTCCGGCGTCAAGCAGCAGGCGCGGTCGCACCCCAAGATTTGGGGGGGGGGGGGTCATCATTCGTGCCGAGGAATATTTTAAGGGAGGTACATCTCCTCGTTGGTCTAGTGGTCGCAAGCGTTACTGCTGAGCATGAGGTCCTAGCTGGGTTCGATTCCTAGGTCGGGTAAAGTGTTAAAGGGTTGTTCCATCAGAAATTTCTCAGAAGCAGCCTGGAGTCTGGATTTGTGCCCGGTTGGCGGCAGTAGGCTCGCCCTCTATGACATCTGGCGATGTGGGTGTAAGTACTATATGAAGGTACACCCCTGCCCAACCCTTTGGAGATTAAAGGCGTGATGATATGTTAAGGTCCATGTACACCTCCAGCTCCACATTACTTATGCTATTCAGGAACGCAGCTTTTACATACTTAAATGCTGCCAAATTGGTCGTATGTATTAGAACTGCAGATTGTGTAAGGTGGGGAGAGCGAGCGAAGCGAGCTCGAAAATTTTAAGAACCCGCCTCTGTTTGATTAGGGTTTGTTTTATATTTTCAAGTAGAAATAGGAGTTACATTGTCGACTTATGCAGGCAAGCTCATGCAGCTATCGGAATCTAAAATGCAAGAGCGAGCGAAGCGAGCTCGAAAATTTTGTACTCTCTCGGACAGGTTCGATTTTCTTTCGATCATTCCAAAAGAACTAGGAATTACTAGCTTTGTCGACTTTTGAAGAAAAGCTCAAGAACCAACATAAATTGCAAGACCGAGCGTGAAAATTTTAGCACCCCACCTTGAATAGTCTCTGTTTTCTTTTACCCATCGGCCATCACACAAAAAGAGAACCTACTTTATAGAATTATGACGAAAAGCTTAAACAGCAGTTTAGGTTTTGGAATCTGGCCTTACCTATAAGCCTTTCAACCTTACGTACGAGCGGGGTGCCCATTATCCTGAGTTTGCTTCGCTCGCTCTTGAATCCTGGATTCTATATTTTCATAACAGGCTTTTTAAAGGAAAATATTTTTTAGGCGCGTTAAAAAACCCTGTCTGTCATTTCATCGTTTTAAGTTTTTACTTCGGTCGGCAGTCTCCATGTTTGCCGATGTTCTTAATGTTTTTGAATATGCCAATCGGGGTTTTTGTGGCTCAAGTACAGCTTTAGTAAATCATTCAGACTCTTGACAGCTAGAATGATTTTGGGGGGGGGCCATGACCCCCACGACCCCCCCCCCTCGGACCATGCATGGCCACGCATGTCAAGCAGCCTGCTGTGTTTCGACGATGCGTGGGAGCTCCAGTGCCTTGGGCATTTTCTGGACATCAGGCGTGATCGAGGTCAAGAGCGGGCCCATTCAGCAATGAACAAAAAAAAAAAAACAAGCGACCAAACACAGGGCTCCGCGGCCTACTGCTCCACCACGACAACGCGCCTTCACACACCGCGCTCAAAAAGAGGAACTTCCTGGACAGCACGCCGGTCAAACTCCTGGGTCACCCTCCTTACAGCCGTGTGACTTCTTTTTAACCGACACGCATAACTTTTTACAGAATAGTCCGATTTTGATAGTTCTTTTTTTATTGGAAAGGGTGTACCCCGAAGTTGGTCCGGTCCCATATAAATTTGGAAAAAAAAAACCAACCATAAGGGTAGGAAAACAGGGGATGATTGATTGTTCACTCACTGATTGTAATGTATCACCACGTATAACTACAGTGTAGTCCGATTTTGAAAATTATTTTTTTTTATTGGATTACCTCGAAGTTGGTCCCATATAAATTTGGAAAGAAAATTCCTACCCTAAGAGTGGGAAAATAGGGGTGATTTATTGTTCATTCACAGATTTTAATGCTGAGCTGTGTATCACAATTAAATAAAAAGGCCTATCTATGTTGGTATATAAAGACTGTTTTTTTTTAAGTATTTTATCATACAACAAATAATAGTTAAAGTAGGATTATATACATAACAGGTAATATAACCAATGAACAAAGATCACTAAATTACCTTAAATTTAAAGAAATAACCAAATCAAATTAACAATGCAACCATTCCCAACAAAAATGCGCTCTCCGTACGTACGACCACTCGCAACGATATTAATAATTTGCTTGTTTGGCGCCGACTCAAAATTACTTAGGTATACTTACATTAGTTTAAGAACTTATTAAGGTTAAATAAAAAAGGTTTATTATTTTTTGGTTTTCAGTTTTTTCGGAGGTTTAATTTTTTTGTTAAAAAGTTTTTTTATTCCCGAAAATAAAAAATCAGCTCAAAGGGATACAATTTTCGTCGCCGGAAGATGCACAATCAGCGTTCGAGCAGGCTGTAGGTGTCTGCGGCGGACTGAAAAAAGTGTTTCGAAAACTGGTTCAGACGCATGAAACTTTGTATAGAGGCTAGTAGAGAATACTTGGATATAATGGATTTTCGATAAAATCCAACTTTATTTAATATAGGTACCTACGCTATCTTTATATGTGCAATTTATGGAAGGAGTGATGGGGTTATGATGTCCACCGCGCACAGCATGGATGAAAAGCAGCAGGTGAAGTGATTTTTTACTCCGTTGGTGTACTTAATTGCCGTATGGCGTTCCAGTGTGAGGATAAATAAATAAATTAATCTTAACTATATTTTAGTTCAGGAATTTTTTATTTAATTTTATCTTGGTCGCAATCTAAGCCGGTATTCGCTAAACGCGGCGTAGTGTGCGGCCTGTATCCACCGGTATGCAGCACTGGCGGTGGTGTGGGACGACCGTGGGAAAAGACATTTGCAGCCAATCCGAATCTACAGTATATATTGATCGAGTGTCGCCCTAGAGCCTCGCATTCACTCCGATGGATAAAAAATACAAAAGTTTTGTTTTTTAACACGATACTTGAGAAAAAACTTAATATGGGACATGACATGATGTCCTACATTTCTAATTTATGTACTAAATCGTAAATTTTAGACTTAGGACTGATTTTTCCAACGACAACACGTTACAACACGTGGACATGTGAACCTATAATTTGGAATACTTTTTCTCAAACTATTACCTATTGACTCTCTAAACCTCTCCTACAAACATGAATGATCCCGAGACATATAGAAGTGGATGCTAGAGTGTTTCGTTTGACCTCGATTGGCCATGGCTCTCCACGTGGTACATGCTATGAATAAGTTAATAAGGTAAGACCTAGACCGCCCGTTGACCGGCCGCCCTTCGGCTTCAGGCCACTACCACAGAACTGATATAGATATAGTTACTACAGTTTTTACTCAGCTAGTAAGCAATGCATGGTAACTAATAATGAAAAATACTTAGGTACTTATTTCAGATTATTCTAGCTATTTTCGAAGGTGATAGTTTGCTGCGTTACATAGCTAGCAGGTGGGAAGTTTAGGTATCTACCTGCCAGATAAATGGAGCCATATTTTTAAGATCAACCGGGGACTGGGCTAATTCCTGAGATCCTAGAGGTACCTAATTGACAACATTTCAAACCTGACACGACCTTAAAACAAAAATACTATTTCTTTATTTTAAATAAATTTTATTTTAAAAAAATAAAATAAAAATATATTTGAACTAAGGATACGCCTTAGTTCAAATATATTTTTATTTTATTTTTTTATTTCTAAATTTCTGAGAAAAAAAATAAAAATAAAAAAACGTGATGACGTCACATAAACGGCGGAATGAGGTAGTTACCTTTGCGCATTCCAATGTCTTTGATTGAAAACATTACATCAAACAAGACATGTCAATGTCAGCTAAGAAGTGTAACTAGAAAACAACTAAAAAACTGAATTGAATTCAACAATATTTTTTCCTATCAACTCGACACGCTGCTTACTGTTAATATTATCAATTTTTGATTGATATTTCGCCAACAAAATGGATCCCAATGAAAAATATACGCCAATGAAGAAACCAAAACAACGACTGAGACAAGTGACATCTAACAGTTTTTTTGACGGGTCACAATAAAGCAAAGGTAATATCGCCATTCTACCGTCATCTGGCACTTAGATACGTCTTTTTAGAATACACCGAATTTCAAAGTTAAAATTATGAATGAAAAGTACATAATTTCGAAAAACTAAAAAATATGGGTGCCCTAGATTTGAATTTACTTTTATATAACGTAATAATACATGCAGGTTAAAAATATGAAATGTTGTCAATTTGAGACTTTGTCGAATGACATACCCCTCAACTGTATATACACTTATACACCCGAGTGTACTATAGTGAATGGGTACCTACCTATGTGCACGGAGCGTCGTTCGCAGCCCACCCCTTGGGAATGGAAACACCTGTGTAACCTTCCACAGTTTCACCGTTGAACTCCGCAATTTTCAACTACTTACAATAGCTTTCCATTCAATCTGCCTGCAGCAAAAAGAAGTATGAAAACTGACCACGCAGTGAAGAAGAGTTCTGTAGTCGGGATAAATCCATGCACAACACAAACTATTAAAAAAAGTCACTTAGACACATCATCATCTTTTGAATTATGGGATCCAACGATACCCACGTGTTTATTATTGTATTTTTCATCCATCGTAAAAAAAAAAATCTTAATTTATAATCTACACCTTTGTTATACCTTCTTTCCTATTTTCACCTATAGTCCGGATAGTCTCCGAGTAAAATTGCTGTGTAACATCCGGACTGACAGACAGATGCACATGACGAAATTATAAGAGTTTTGCCATTTGGCTACAAACCCGGAAAGTTAAAGTAAAGAGGACAGTAATATGGAAAAAAGAAATCTCAGCAATAGGTAGATATATCATTTATTGCTATAGAATATTTACATTACAGTGTTAGGTAGATAAGGTACCTACATATTATTATTATCTATACTTATACAAATAAATAAAATTGAAGTGTACGTTTGTAATGTCAAAATAACAGGTTTTTACTAAATGCTTACCTAATGGTGCTTTCCGAGAGCAAATGCACGAGTTACTATAAAAATACCCAAATCGTTATAAGTAGGTGTTCCTATAATATTTGAAGAGTTCCTTTGATTTCTCCAGGATCCCATCATCAGATCCTGACCTGATGACAATGGGACCAATCTGAAAGTAGGTACCTATATGCTTTTAGATAAAAAAAAAAATTGCAAATAGGCTTATAAATAAGTAAACTAGTAACGGAGTTCTGAGGTAACACACATTCAAAAAAAAAAAAAAACAACTGAATTGATAACATCCTCCTTTTTTGACGCCAGTTAAAAAGAATAAGTAAAGAGATACATCCCGGCATCCACGCGAACGAAGTAGCTCGCCTAGGCACAGGTAGGTACCTACTCGTAGTTTTTTATATAAAATTATACTTATTTTACGATTAAATACATATAGGTACACGTACAGGTGACTAGAGTTGACATAGTAGTTATGTACATGTTATTTAAAATTACACAGATTTAAACACCTTTGGTCTTGTTATACCTACTTAATTACACATATTTTACATGTTGTTACATTTAATTATACAATTACCTAATTGACAAGACATAATTGAGATAAAGATCTTTAAAAATATAGGTACTTTAACTTACTACTAACTAGGTACTTTATACAGGTACCTACATACTATAATAATAATGAGATCAATTAATATTTTGTATTTAGAAATAACAATGTGAAACGATCGGCACATTTGTGTCGTGTTGTGTCGTGTCGAGGGATAGACCAATCAAACGATTCGATTAAGGACTACGTCATATCACAATGAATTTTGATTGGCTAACACTGCTTCAGAAGGCGTCACGACACGACACTACGCTATAATGAAAATCTGGCGTTACACAGGTGTTTTAACTAAGTTCTACTTTATCGATAACAGTGGGGGTACATGCGAAGATCCTGGGATCTTCGGGCATCCATATCTTGGCGTGCAGGGTGGAACCTGGCTGCCTTTCCCCACGTCGAGACCATGACAACGAATGCGCTTGTAAGTTGCTTCCTGAAAATAAACATCTAATTTAAAAAAAGGTTTTCTTTAATATCGCATGAAAACAAAATGTATCTCACAAATAATACATATTATATTAAATTAGATTATTTAGTGCGATTGCCAAGTCAATATATTTATTTAAAACACTAGCTTCTGCCCGCGACTTCGTCCGCGTGAAATTCGTACTTTCCTCTAAAAGTTTCGAAAATGTATGTTGGTATGATCTTTATAATTAACTTAAATGAATAAGTATTCGGGCCAATTTTTAAGTTTATAGAACAAAGGAATCAGATTTTTCAAAGAAACTATCCCCGCTTTTCACCCCCACAGGGGTAGAGTTTTGAAAAATCGTTTAAGATGTGTTCATAACTTGACTCAAAGTTTATTTATACCAATTTTCGAGCTAATCGAGCCACGCAGTAAAATCCTCCCCTTTAAAATTAACTACCTCTTTTCATACAGTTAGGGGTAGATTTTCGAAAAACCCTGATACCTACACATTATTAATTATTTTTAGTCCTTAGTATAAATACTGAGTTTCAAGTTAATCGGACAGGGCGTTAAAATTCTTCCATACAAATTTTAACACCCCCCCATTACCTCTTTAGGGGGTATTTTAGAAAAACGAAAAATTCCGAACTTCAAATTTACTTAGATAAGTATTCGTGCCAAGTTTCAAGGTTATTAACTCAATAAATAAGATTTTTCATACAAACAAAATCCCCCCTTTTCACCCCCTTAAAGGTTGAATTTCCAAAAACCCCTTCTTATTCGATACCTACTCTGCACAAAGAACACAACCTCCAAAACTCATGTCCCTAGGACCAGCGGTTTAGACTGTGCGTTGATATTTCAGTCAGTTCGTTGATCCCCCTTTGGGGGAGAAATTATCAAAAACGCTGAGACACGTATAAATTAATTTTCAATCGTTAGCCTAAATACAAAATTTGAAGACCCTAACTTTTAAACTGACGGATTTTCATACAAACTTTCATCCCCTATTTAACTCCCTTAGGGGTTGAATTTAAAAAAATCCTTCCTAATTCCTTGTCTACATTATAAAGGGAACCATTGTGTAAAATTTCAAAATAAATACCTATAACTACTTTAATTAATAAAAGTACCTACGCTTAATAATTTGAAGGAATATTTAAACACTACCAAAACAACTAATACGTGGTCCTAACTTTAGCTACCTTACACTTAAAATCTAAGTGACTATTTAAACTAAAATATTCTTATAGAATTATAACCAGAAATATATACAACTCACAACAAAAAAGAAATGAAAATAAAGCTGAAACACCTGTGCAATACTATCTACCTATACCTACTTGACTTAAAAATAAATACTTATACTTAAATACTTTAATTAATAAAAGTACCTACGCTTAATAATTTTTAATTTGAACGAATATTTAAACACTACCAAAACAACTCATACCTATTTTACAAAATAACAACAAAAGAAATTCAAATAAACTATTTAAAGACTAAAAGTCGCGCTGATAAGCACGGTTTCTCAATATCAATTATTGTCTGTCAATAAGGTCGAACGCTCTGAACGCATCAACAGCCAAATATTGAATGAATGAAGCTCGCTCTCGGACCTCCCGCCTTTTTATACCCTACCGCCGCGCCGCCGCCGCCGCGACTCGTGTCGAGCGCGGCAACCGTTACACAAAAATAATCCTCATAGCATGATTCAGTCTTCACGTGCGACGGCGCGATGGTTTATTTCATGTATAAGTTTGGTGTTTCTATACCGATTTCTATGATTCTTTTTTTATTGAATAGGTAATAATGTTAACTTTTTTAAATTAGGGATGAGTGAGAGTATTATAAACGTAAGAGTAAACAAATATAATCAGAATGCTCCGAACTGCTAAGCTATCAGGAGTTACACGTGTTATTGTGAGTCAACCATAAAAGATAGACATATGCTGTTGCGGGATATCTTTTAGACAATTTTATGTAGAATATTTCCGTCATACATGATTTCTATGTAACTTTAACCATTAAGGCTGCACACGCGACGGAAGCTTAAAAAATGGAGTAACTTCTCCCGTTTTCCCAACATTTCCCTTCACTACTCTGCTCCTATTGATTGTAGCGTGATGAAAAGTATACTAACTATAACCTGCCCAGGAGTATGAAGAATAATTGTACCAAGTTTCGTTAAAATCCGTCCAGTAGTTTTTGTTTCTATAAGGAACATACAGACAGACAGACAGACAGACAGACAAAAATTTTACTGGTTGCATTTTTGGCATCAGTATCGATCACTAATCACCCCCTGATAGTTATTTTGAAAATATATTTCATGTACAGAATTGACCTCTCTACAGATTTATTATAAGTATAGATAAAAGATTTTTAATATTGATATGGTCACTATAAGATGTTGTTAGGTTAGCTAATTACGTAATAACTTAAGACAGAAGGTCCCTTAAGTAGGGACTGAATAAATTAACCGACTTGGTATTACATGGATCTCACAACTTTTTACGGTAGAAGAACTGAGTTGCAACTTGCGAGACTTAGCTTTTTTTACAAGTTATGTTTTTGATGGCATCTCACTTCTTTTTGTAGATGGTCCTACTTTTTATGTCCGGTACCTTCTACTTCTTGAATACCAACAACGGATTTTCTTAAAGCCCACTCTCTGTCTTATGAGCTTTTCTTATTTTTGTACGTAGTCTTCCTCTTTTTCTTTTCCGGTACTACTTCTTGAGCTTCAGCTACAGTTTTTCTCAAAGCCCACTCCCTCTAGGTACCTATCTACGCCTATTATTCCATTATATTATACATACACAGGTACACTGATTCATTCAATGCAAATGTAACTTTGTAATCCTATATGTATATTTATATGGGATTATAAAGTTATTTATGCAGTTGGTGTATCTAGAAAAGTGGACCGAAATTGCAAAATATTTTAGTTTTTCCTTGATTTATACACTAAACACTAACCCCTTTATTCATAATCCTATTTTATCTCTATTTTAGCTAAAATAGGTTTATAGAACGTTTGTCTTTATCTGTCACGTTGTCATTGCTGTGTGTAAGAAAGAGACAAACCCCATTTTAACTAAAATAGGTTTGATAAGTTTTATGAATAAGGGGGTAATTGTATTCTAAAGAAGCTTCTATGTCTGCTAGAAGTGCCTTAGAGTGATCGGTCAGTCAGTCAGTGAATGAGTGAGTGACAAAATTAGAAACTTTGACTAGTTATAATTCTTAAACTACTGGTTCAAATTGAATGAAATTTGAAATATACCGTATTTATACAATGCCTGCTTGGTTACTGAAAATTCAGGCTTCTAGTTTTATCCACAACGAAGTTATAGGGGGTCGAAAATGGCCTAAACTGTTTCGAGAAGAGGATGGTACGGCCGTGCCGCTTACACTCGACTTGGCGGGGGCACTAGACACCAGACACTCACAAACTAGTGTCACATAGTTTTTAAGTTTGTCTAAAATAAATTAATATGATGCTATGCTGCTTGTGAATAGAAAAGAAATATTGATTTTGAATTTTAATTTGGGCTAGGTCATACCAACTGTACCAAATAAAAATAATGTTTTTATCGACACGTGAACGAGTACGTACCTACGCAAACACATTATCTTAACTAATCGAAGTAAGTAATTAAAAAAAAATGTGAAACCAAGAACTCAACGAAGCATAACTAAGGGCGTTTACGCACTACATCAGATCCGAATTCGAGAAATGCCGATCCAAAGTGACCATTGTCCTATTTGTATGAGGGGTTGCGCACTAGATCCGAACAAATAGGAGGATGGACTATTTCTCGGATGCGGATCGGACGTAGTGCGTAAACGCCCTAACAAGTTATAAAATTAATAATAAACCTGAAGGTAATAAAATTGCATTTATAGTAAAAATCAGACAGACAACTACCGATGAAAAAGCCTTTAATAGGTAATACGGGCTGGTGTCCGCAACTCCACGTCAATGCGCGTATTTTGCGTACGGGTAGGAAAATCGATTATTCGATCCACCCCAGCTGCTCAAGGAAGGCCAGCAACGCCTTGATGATAAGTACTGACCATCTCTCGTAGGGTACCTGGGTTACCGAAGTACTTTGCCCTGTACGTGGCGACCACCGGGCAGCTTAGAAAGAAAAAGCCTTTACAATATCGCTCATCCAATAGAACAACGACGTAATTACGAAAATGTCGAAAATGAGTTTTGAATGTCATAAGTTCACGTTTCGAAAGTTCTATCTATGACAAAAACGACAGAATTCTAGTTACGGTGGTTTTCGATAGAGTGAGTGACTGTCGTTAGAGAATTGGCGTATTTTTCAAAGTGTCACACGGAAACTAAAAATAAACACTATTTTTTTAGTTTTTTTATGATCATGTTTGTATCTTACATTATACTTCTTATTATACGTTTATAAATGTAAACTGATTTATACAAATAAAACTAAATTGAATAATTTGTGGTTTGAATTCATGATTTATTCCCATTTCAAAACCTAATTTATGTCATAATTGTTTTATTTTATTTATAAAATGGCATAAGTGTACGTCAGGTTTGTTTTTTTATTTTTTTAACAGTTTTCTTGAGTTTTCTCATAAAGTTATTACAAATTATTATTGATAGTAAAGTAACATACATAAAAATATTAAATATTTTAGTATAATCATTGGAAATATATCATATTTTCAATTTCAAACTTTTAAAACGTTCTCCTGAAAAATAGCTAAAACGTAATTACGTCATTGTTCTATTGGATGAGCGATATAGCTCTGGCCATAACACCGCGCAAACCCCGTGCGTGATGCGGGAAGTAATTCGTGCCTAATTTGTAGCGAGGTGTTCAAGCTGTCGAAAATAGTCGCTTGAGTTTCTATTAATAACGGCCGGCTAAAAAAATAACTTTTTCTTCTACAACTAGATATTATTATAGAATTTTAAAACTTATGTTATGGATGTCTTGCCGCAAAGTGTGGCGCATACTTCATACAGCTACTGGCTACATTTGTTTAGACCGCTCGCCGCCCCGCGCTTAGATTTCGCTCATAGCGGCAATTTCGTGGCCAGGCTGTATAACACGCGCGGTGTTTCGAGCGGGATTAGTTTCAGTTTGGTTAGTAACACGCTTTCAATCTCAATCTGAATCATTTTTAACCCCCGACGCAAAAACGACGGGATTTTATAAGTTTGACATGTCAGGGTGTCTGTACAAACAAGGGTGTGCGTGTGTGTGTGTGGTGGCATCGTAGCTCCCGAACCAATGAACTGATTTTGATTTTGTGTTTTTTTTTTAAGGATATTAGCAATATCCTAATCCAAAAATTTGTCCGCTTAACAACATATATTATACAGGGTGAAATTGAACACATGCGACAAATCGAAATGGGAGATTGTACTCATTATAATGAACAATTTACTATGGGACCAAACCTGAAATCGCGAAAAAAAAATCTGTTGTTCCCTACATTTTGATGAGTTATGCGAACATAAATGTAGGGAACTGCTGATTTTTTTTTCGCGATTTCAGGTTTGGTCCCATAGTAAAAGTTGTTCATAATAAGTAATGAGTACCTACAATCTCCCATTTCGATTTGTCGCATGTGTTAAATTTCATCCTGTATATCGCAATGAATGTTGTTGAACTGTCAAAATGAAATGCATTGTCTTTGCTACTGATAGTGTTTGGCCAGAGCTAATAGTTTATCACCGGTGGATTCATACGTAGATGTGAACTTTTACAAAGCTTCATTAAAATACCTTAAGTACATAGGAGGTAGAATTGTGGACTTCAATTCAATCATCATAGGCTATGAATGTGACCTAATTTACATTATAATGAAATAATCGTGGGATTACTGTTCATAGACACACGTGACGCTTTATAGTTATATTTAATAGACCAGCTTCTGCCCGCGACTTCACGCGCTTGGATATCGGAAACATGGGTTTTATGTTTTTGCGCGGAACCCTAATTATTTTCTTTTTCTAAAATAAGAGTAAGTTAAACCTAAGTTACTCCTTAGAACATCAGCTATCTACAAAAGTCCAGTCAAAATAGGTCTAGCCGTTTCGGAGATTAGCCGTAATGAACAGATAGACACGAAAATTTTAAAAACTGTTTTTTTTTTTTTTGTTATAAGACGAGTATCGTATACACATTAAAAACAGGCAATTCGATTTTGTTTATTTGTATGTAATATAGTACCTATGTATTATGTATGTATGAGTGGCGAAGGGTGAATTTATGACAGAGGAAAGCCGGAGCAAAAAAAAAAACGCCAAAAAAAAGTCAATAAACCGTTTCATTAAATTCCTATTTCTATCTGCTTTTCTATTAGGTTTGAGCTTCATGCGAATTAGCGAAAAATGACAGATGATCAATTGACTACTTATAGAGTGGTTGTGTTCTTAATTTTCGTAGGGAAGCCGGTGGGATTCGAGTTGTATGGTACCTTCGCCACTGGTATGTGTGTAGTATGTACAGATATATTTATTCGTATATATAATGGCTTGATTTAGGTACTTAAATAGAGATTATACACTTTAGGCGTAGGATTAAGCCCGATCTACACGGTATATTTAATTGCCAGTGGCATTCCATAAGTTGAAGCGACAATAAAGATTGTACCGTAAAAACAGTGTTTAAGAAAATGCTAGACATTTTGTTGCTTCAATTTTGTTGTATGCGTCAGGCAAGCAACTTGCATCGTGTAAATGGGGCTTCAGGAAGTGCTTCAGTTCGTAATCTAAACCATCATTTTATTATGTAATTATTAAAAAAAGATACAGGGCAATCTTCTTATATAAGGTGTAACAGAATAAACGCAAGTCCTGAAAGTATTTTGTTCATAATTCTGAATCGATTTCAGTAACTTTTAATATCGTTATTTCCAACAATTATGTTTTTGCCATACTGATTGCCGATTGACCCAAAGAAAATTAAATCGTTTTTCAAGGCAATAAGACTCACTTTTAAATGCATAAAGTATTGCTAGGGCCAACACAATGTTCTTAAAAATAATAGATATCATTAAAAAAAAAGTTGTTATTATTGCATTGTGCTTTTACCTCAATAGCAATACTCAAATTGGGTCTTGCGTTAATTATGTTACATATTGTATATAAACATCAATTGCCGTCCGTGAGTCTCGCAAAAACTCGAAAATAGCTCGACCGATTGTGATGAAACTTTGGTAAGTTGTTGTGCACGCACCGAAGAAGATTCCTAACAAAAAAAGCGGAGAAGGCATTGCAACGAATTAGCTAGTAAACAAAATTACAAGAAAATAACTAAGTATTCAAATTATTTACTGATAGCTTTTAAATTATACAGGTTGAAATTGAAATCATGCGACAAATCGAAATGGGAGTTTGTACTCATCATTATGAACAACTTTTACTATGGGACCAAACCTGAAATCGCGAAAGAAAATTAGCTGTTCCCTACATTTTGACGAGTTAAGCGAACATAAATGTAGGGAACAGTTGATTTTTTTTTCGCGATTTCAGGTTTGGTCCCATAGTAAAAGTTGTTCATAATGATGAGTACAATCTCCCATTTCGATTTGTCGCATGTTTTCAATTTCACCCTGTATAAGTACATATTATTTTTATTGTTAAAAACGATGATTTTAGAAATACCACAGTATATCATTTTATTTTTTAAACCGGTTCACTGTTCGTATGCAAGCAAAATAGGATAATAATACCACAGTTTGACATTTGCGGGTACTTTATTTCAGGTTCAGAATTGTAATATCACATTTCAATACCTAAAGAACATTTCAAGCCTATACGAGTTTCGTAGCGCGCGTAGCCGGGGCTACGAAACTCGTATTCGTCATTGGACATTTAAATTCCTTCAGGGTTCTACGAAATCGTAGCGGGGCTACGCGCGCTACGCGTTATATAAAGTCGCAGTCCAATGCACCATTTAGTAGGTAGAGTATGGCTCCGTGGTTCTGCCTTACCTAATAGAGGAGTAGGGGAATACATAGAAAAACATATGCACTGTAGCAAATTATAGTTTTTTTAACTATCTTAAACTCTTTATATACAGCATTCAAGCCGTCTCCTAGGAAAAGAAACTGTACTACAAGTGATTTTATTTTTCACCAATATGCAAGAGGAAAAAACCGCTCGAACCACGTGATTTTTCGGGCCTTTGCCGGGACGTTGGAACGTCATAATACATAATTTCATCAACACGAGAGAAATGAACAGTGAAAAAAAGAGCTAATCGTCTAACTTTAATTATCTGCGCACAATCGCTCCGGAACCCCCTAAGCGCTTCGACTTGAGGTTTATTTATCTACAATTATTTTTGTGAGACGTAAAGAGGGCTAACTAAACAGTTCACAAATGCTTAAAGGCCCCGTGCGGCTCCGTGTGGCCCCGTGATGTGAGGGGCCGCCACACGAGGGGAGCGCACGTGCGCACTGTTATGGGCCCTTAAGCCCCTACTATAAACCCCGATAGGGTTGACCTGTTCTTGTCGATTATTTTTTTCATTGTATTGCGCTTATGATAACAAATTCATTGATACATTATACTGATAACGGGGTGGGACTTGTTTTTTAGAACAAAATTGTGTTATTTGTAAATGCAAAATGCCTTAATACCTAGATATTAAGTTTACGCCTTTACTTTGGTTACCTAGCTCTGTTGTATCTATTATTGTTAATAATTGTTATCTTGCACCATCTAAAAAAAGGTCAGGATGCAGAACATGACACCTTTTTTTTTGGCGATGGTCCACCTTTACCTGTGGCTTGTGGTGCGGGATTCGCATACCTAAGCATTCACCGCTCCCCAGAGCATGACACCTACATTTTTTTTAAAGGTAACCAATTGCGATGTTTGTTAAAAGTAGTTACCTACCTAATAGTAAGTTCGTACTATGACTAGCAACCAGTCTTGAGTCCACCCCACTATAATTACAAGTGCTATAATAACAGTTCATATCATGTCACAATGGACATAATAAGTATTTCCGGCAATTTGTGCGATCGTTGCGTACTTAGGAAACAGATTTGTGATATTTAATATTAACAGGAACGAAGAATCTTTTAAGTGTAGGTAGGTCTGATGCCTGTAAAATTCAGTCTGGATCGGAATCTATACTAATATTATAAAGCTGAAGAGTTATTTGTTTGGTTGGTTGAACGCGTTAATCTCAGAAACTACTGGTTTGAATTGAAAAAATATTTTTGTGTCGGATAGTTCACTTACCGAGGAAGGCTATAGGCTATACAACATCACGCTACGACCAATAGGAGCGGAGCATCAACGAAAAATATTGCAGAAACGGGAAAAGTATTCCATTTGAGAGCTTCTGTTGCGTACGCTGCGTACTTAAACGGTTAAAGTTACGCAGAAATCATGTATGACGGAATTGTTTCCCTTTAAATGTTCTAAAAAAAAGTTCGTGACAGCCTCGTAATTATGTCTATCTTTTAAGGTTGACTCACTAAGGGCTTTAGCACACACGCTACTTTTAGCATCGGCGATCGGCGATTTAGCCGCTTTTTAGAAGCTAAATACGATACATATACAGCTAGTGGCAAAATCGCAGATCGCCAGTGCTAAAAGTAGCGTGTGTGTTTTGGCCCTATAACCTTTTTTATGGTAATCAAATTTGTTCTAAAATAATGCATTATTTGCGAAGGTGTTTTTATAAACATGATATTAATCCTTAAATAAATACGTTATTCATCACAAGTATTTAATTTGAACAAAATTGAAATTTGAACAAAATTGTCCTTGATATTATTTGATTTCAATGAATATCTTAGAAGATATCATAGTTTCAAAGTAACTCCGCAAGGCGGCCGGTCATGAGGGTTTATGTATATAATATTATAAGGAATGGAATATATTTTAGTACATACTAGCTGACTTGGCGAACTTCGTACCTTCGTTCCGCCCCTGCTTTTTAAATCTCTGATATCTTCTAAGATAGGTATTCATTTTAATGATATGCTATAAAGGGAAATTTTGATCTACATGAAATGCACAACGTATCTAATGTATTAAGGAATAATACTGTATTGTTTAAAATAGCTTGGTAAATAACCCATTTTTTTTTTGTAATATGTAAATGATAAAAATGGTTACTGTGGGTTATCCTTAGGAGATAAACATATACCATCGCTGACTTTTTTATAGATCTTTTTATGGTAGGTATACAATTCCGTAGTACATTAAAATTTGATCTATCTCGTAAGGTTTAGCCAGCGTTTGTAATGTAAGCGCACAAAAATATGTTTGTTACAATATAACATTACACGGCTTTTCTCTACTATAATATTATGCATGTTTCAGCAACAGATAGTGATTCAAGAGTAAGGTTTATATGTATAAGACAGTTGTCCCACCGTCGCCGGCGAGGAAGCGACTAACTATCGGCTATTTTCTCGCTCAAGAAACGTACAATACAATAGAATATACAATACGATATAAATTCCGTGTAAACAAAAGAGATGCATATATTAATAGTTGATCGCTGACTGTTCACTTTGCCGGCGAAGATTCGCTCCACTGGTTTATCGCTGAGCGAACAAGAGCTATCAAAGATAATACTCGCTCAGCGATGCTCGCTTGGCCATCAGAGCTCACGCCCGCTATAATATACATATATCCCTGCCCCGAGCGAGTGGTGCGAGTAATCGCCAGTCGCACTCGAACGCTCGCTGATAGCCCAGCGACAAAACTATCGGAACTACACACTCGCTGCTCTCGCTGCGGGTATTTTCTCGTGCTCTTACTATTTTGTCCTACCAGTTGGTCCACGAGGGTATGTTATTGCTGTTGGTCCTACTGAAGCTCACAAACTCGTTTTCAGTTGCTAGTTCTACTCGTTACTCGTTCATCGCCGGCGTGGGACAACTGCCAGTCGCTTCCTCGCCGGAGGTAGGACAACTGCCTCAAATCCGTTGCGTAGTATAAAAGATCTAAGCTTACAGACAGCGGGAGCGACTTTGTTTTATACCATGCAAAGAAGTAGGTTTTTCCTCAAATTAACGCCGGTGAAACCGCGGGGGACAGCTAGTTACATAAATAAGGATATTTAAATTATGTTGTGTTACGTTTTTATTATAGTAAAAATGACAATATTTAATAAAACCGCAATGATTTATTGCTGCTGCATGCGATAGTTCTTTCCAGCGTACTTGGACAGCGCTCCTAGCTCCTCCTCTATCCTGAGCACTTGGTTGTACTTGTCGATGCGCTCGCAACGCGTTGGCGCGCCACATTTCATCTGGCCCGCGGACAACCCCACCACCAAGTCGGCCAGGAACAAATCAGCAGTGTCGCCCCATCTATCATGGACAACCACGCCTAATCCAGCTGCTTTAATCATCTTGTAACATTCGATGACCTCGCTCAACGTACCCGCTTGATTTAATCGCAAACCAATTGTATTTCCCGCTTTTTTCTCGATGGCCAGGCCAACTCTTCTCAGGTCGGTCTGCGTCAAGTCGTTGCCGAATATTTGCACCGGTGTACGAGCCGTAAGCAGGGACCATGCAGCCCAGTCATCAAATTCGAAACAGTCTTCAAAAGAACACACTGGGAATTCTTTTACGCTGTCCAAATAGATTTCGGCGAGCTTGTCAGATGAAATATATTCTTGGGGATTTGAATTTGGGTTCTTGAATTCTAAATCATAAGCTCCATCTTTGAATAAATCCGTTGCAGCCACGTTGACGGCTATTTCAGCCTTGCCATTATATCCGCATTGCTTAATAGCGTCGGTTAGGAAAAGAAGCGCATCTCTATGGCTTAGGATTGGAATGGAGAAACCGCCGCTAGCGCTGACGTACGTACACTCCACATTGTATTTCGACAATATTATGCCTTTAACATACGTATATATTTCTGAACCAATACGCATGGCTTCTGTAAAGGATGACGCTCCAGTTGGCATAATTGAATATTCTTGAAATGGCAATCCGTTGGAGGACAATGTTCCGCCAGTCAGGATTGTGAAGTGCGGAACTGGCAATATGATGGTGGTGACCCCTGCCATGTCTGAAATGTGTCTGTACAGAGGCATCCCTTTCTTGGCGGCTCCGGCCTTGGCCACCACCAGCGACACAGCCATTATAGCGTTCGCGCCGAGCCTCGACCTGTTCTCAGTGCCGTCGAGGGAAATCATGAACTGATCTATTTCTTTCTGCATGGTTACCTCGAGGTTCTGTTTTATGAGTTCTGGGGCGATTATACTGTTTACATTTTTGACAGCATTCAATACACCCATACCGTGGTACTGTGCGGGATTATTATCTCTTAGCTGTAATGATTCTGCAATTTTTTTCTGATCAGTTGATGGAACCCCAATGCGGAATAGTCCAAGTTCCGTCACCATATCCACCTCGACGGTCGGCACGCCCATCGAGTCGAAAATTTGACGAGCGAGCAAAAGTTTGATTGGCATTGTTGAATTACGTAAATTTGTATTAGGTAAAGGTGAAAAAAATATAGTCACTTAGAAAATAATTTTCAATACTTATTGCGCTGAAGTCTGAAGTAACAATGAAACAAGGTTGTGCAATGAAAACAGGAAAACAGTCTATGAAAAAGTACTCTGTGATGAAAACATGAAAACGTCAAAGTTCTACGTTTCACTCCATACCGTTCCAAACATTATTTTTAAATTTTCCTTCCGTATACAATTTGACAGTTACCGTAATAATAACATTATATAAATACTTTTTGGTTGGGTTCGTGTATAAAAACAATACAGGAACGAAAGCACTTGACGCCACGCAACGTCAGTGTGAAAGGGCGCACGTGCGCTTTAATCTCTATGTAAATCCTATATTACACTTCGATAAGGTGCTTTTTTAATAATTGAAAAAGAGATAAATACGTTATACTGGGACCATAGTCATTATCTTTAACAAATCGGAATAATATTGTGTTTTGTCAACACTTGGGTCATGTTTTGTTGAGTCCAGGTTCCTTATATATCGATGCTTTAGTTCGATATTTATATGACGGTATATAGGAATTTAGGCGGTGCCAGTCAATTGTACCTACCTTTAAGCCAGGGATACACGAGGGGACAAATGTCCTGCGACACGTATCGCCAGCGACGTCGGGTGAAGTACGACGTTGCCGGACTTCGCTCGATATGTCTGGCAACATCGCGCGACAAGTGTCGCCGATGACGTCGAGTGAAGTGCCGCGACGTCGCTAGACTTCGCTTGACATGTCTGGCTACATCGCGCGATACGTGTCGGCAGAAGACGGAGGACAGGGTGTTGTAGCACATCCTGGGAGAGGCCTATTTCCAGTAGACTGATATAGGCGAAGTTTCGCGAAGTCGCACGACTTCGCCTGACGTCGCTACGGACATAAGTCGCGCGTTGTCGCCAGATATGTCAAGCGAAATCGTCCGGCCTCGCTTGACAGGTCGCCGACTCGTCATGTCGTGGGACAATAGTCCCCTAGTGTATCCCTGGCTTTATGGTATGCCACAGGTGATAAACTTGCATCTGTAAATAGGATTTTAACCCGGATGTTACTAGGTATTTGTTCCAGGAAAGCCAGGAAAAGGTGGCCCGTCGTAATATAGAAGTCGTATGCATGTCGTTATCGTTTTTGGGTCTTTTAACACGTTCGTGGACAGTCTCAGTTTAAATTGTCAAAAGGCCCGTCACAGTATCTGGGTTAATAGACCAGTGTAGTAGAGATCTATTTAATAATAATACTTAATCACTATGTGTGTGTATAATGTCTAAAATCAAAGAAGTACTCATTGAATTTTTACGTTTTTCCTAAGAAATACTTTCCAAAAGAGCACGGGTTATGCAGCTTTGTCGGATTCGAATTTGCTTGCCTGTTGCTAGTTGAGAAACCACTGTGTACATAATATTAAGTGCGTATTTTTTAACCGTTTATAATGAGCGATGTCTTAGATTTCCATTTATCTCGAGATGATACGTTTTGAGATTGAGTTTGATAATTTATAAAACTTAATTTACAAGGCAATTTGCACATTATGTCCATAAGTAGGGTCTGGGGGCGCTTAATAGTGTTCCAATACACTCCGGGCTGTTAGCGGGGGGTGATCTTTCAATTTGCTACGGCGTGATTCGCAAATAATGCTGCCTACACCCTTGTTTACACTTTTAGCGCGTTCAGTTTCGGCAAAAGCGTACTTACAATGCTTTTTGTGTGTCAAATTAGGGGTGGATTGTTTTGAATATTTATTCCCCTATAGTTCTTTGCTCTATTGTGAAAGATACGTTAATTGCTTTGAGTGAATTTAAATAATTTACTTACATGTAAAGAAGTTGTCTTAATCTAGCTTATTTTAAAAGGAAAAATCTTGGCTATAGATAGAGTGCCGTCACTGAGAGAATGCGTTCTTGACATCTGTAACTGTCATACAAATGAATACGTGTTTTGCGAATTTGATCTTTATTAGTTACTTGAATTGTCGCTCTGACAGGTGTCACAAACGCATTCTCTCAGCGGCTGGACTGTATTTATGAAAACGCAAGTTTCGAATAAGTACAAAGAAAACCTTTAGAAATTGTTATATACTGGACATACTGGTACAGATTTGGCTGTCAGTCGCCCATATGAACGTTTCGTTTTCCCTTATTATCTGATTTGAGTTTAGAAACAATTTTGTATAAACGGCCTAAGCATCTGCCAGCCAATTCATCAAACGTTGTATTAGACGAATTGGCGGAATATCATTTAGGCCGCTAGTTGAACGGCGCCGTTTAGTTAAAAGGCTAGGCAGTTAACTAAACGGCTAATTTAACCAGTTGGCTGCGACATATACACATCACACCTTTAGAATAGTAGCGACTTTTAACTCAAAAATCTAAGAAATCGAGTTACTATCATACATCGTCAACTCGATTTCTTAGATTTTTGAGTTAAGTCACTACTATTCTGAAGGTGCGACATGTATTAATACTTAACGTTAATTTAAAGCCATCAACATTTCAACTTCATCACGATCTTCCGCTGCAAACTGTGAGACTCCGAAGTGGTAGAGCTCCCGAAATTCCAAAAACCCACATAACACCACGCCTGTCTGTAATTCCCGAAGGGTAAGACAAAAGTGTATGCATAGTACAACCACAAATAAAAAAAAAAACAAACGTATACTATTCAATTAAATTATCCACCTATTATATGGAACGTAGGTGCAAAGACGTAAACGGAGAACAAGTCTTTTTACCCCTTCGAGGATTGCAGGCGTGAGTTCATCTACCTATGTATTCAATTAAAAATGTGTGATGCAGCAATAACACGTTGTAGGAGAGAAGTTTATCATTATCAATAAAATTAAATGACACGGTAGCGGGATCCCACGGGGGCCCGGACTCGGCTCGTCACATCATCACGCGATAGTGATGTACCGTGAGAACAAAGCTACTGGACCAATCGAGATATTAACGATTATGCGTTTATCACACGCAATCGTACGTAATTGCCACCCACCATGTGCAAACTGCAGTCCCAAAGGATAGCTCGCAACGATGGAAAATTATTGTAAAATCATAAATAAATTAGCGCGTAAATAGTAGTTAGTACACTATTACCTATATCATCAGTCGGTAATGAACGGTCATTAAAAAATATGTTGGGTTATAGTACGCGCCACGAAAGATGAGACCTGACTTTTATCTTAAACTTTATTATTTCTTAATAAATATTATAATATTGTTAAGAGTTTTTATCCAAATGTCATCGATAAATCCCTGAATAGATGGGTAACTATTTCGTACACGACTTACCTGCGCAAACTCCCTACTAGCTTGTCAAGTGTCATCTTTCGTGGCGCGTATTATACCAGCCTATGGTTTAGTAAATGAGAGAAGACCTAGTATAGTACCTAATTAATTTTTTTCGCCATGTAGGGGAAAACGCAATCTTTTGTACAGCAATTAATTGTGTGTATGGAATGAACCCACATTAGTGGTGTATCGATCATTAAAAGGTGCACAAACTTTGCAGGGGTCGCGCACCCTGGCACCGCCACCGCCTAACCCACCGCATGGCTCCGGTATGTATGCATGCTCCATTGGACACCGCACATCTGTATGACTTTATTTGTACATCAATTTTTAATGTTATTGATTAGTTTTACTAAAAAAATACCTTGTTTTCCGAACAGTCTGGACTTTTCACAGCCAACCTATATGTATATAGCCCTGTTGTTGTTATAATATGCATTCGCTAAAAGTATGTACATAGTGATCTATTCTAAAAAAAAAAAACGCACGCTCGTTCGATCATAGACCTCATCCAACGCTTTCCATCAGGCGTGATCGAGGTCAAGAGCGGGCCCATTCAGCAATAAAAAAAAAATAAAAAAAAAAAAGACGGGTTGCACTCCGGGAGTGCCGACAGAAGTGAAAACTTGAATATTAACGTTGAAATAAATCAATTATGAATTGAATTAATATAACTAATTTTTTTTTCACCGTCACCGTCACCGTCACCGTCACCGACACCGTCACCGTCACCGTCACCGTCACCGTCACCGTCACCGTCACCGTCACCGACACCGTCACCGTCACCGTCACCGTCACCGTCACCGTCACCGTCACTGTCCGTCCGTCCGTCCGTCCATTCATTATCGTGTCTCACTTGGTTCACTTCGGTTGGCGCCGCCGTAGAAAGAGGGGGGGGGAATCTCTATCCTGACGGTCACGTGTCCTGACGCGATGTCCTGACGCGAGTTTAACATTTTTTCCCCATTACAAAAAGTGTGCAACGCCGCTAAAGAAGTTTTCACTTCAATAATAGACCATGCCCTCTAGCACCACACGAATCCACTGCAACTCCTTGGCCCTAATTCACTATGAGCACTCAATGATTCCTTACTTCGAAACCACGTTAATTGTGGTTAAAGAATCTTTATTTTACTCAAAATAAATTTGCTACAAATTTTTAAGTGAAATTTGTAGCAAATTTCTTTTGAGTAAAATAATGATGATAAATATTTTAACTAAGTAATAATAATGATGACATTCATGAGCGTACGGACACGCACAAATATTAAAGTAAACAACAACAATTAACGTACATAACAAGACATTTGAAGGTAGCAGCAAAAGACTCATGCGAAACAAAAGTCAACATTTTGTGGGTAAATTAAAGACATAAACCAGGGCCGGATTCAATTTTTTTCAATAACAAAAGTTTTTAGCTGAGTTTTAAATTTTTGCAAAATCTTAGAGGTTTATATTTCTCGTGGTAATTTGTTGAACATCTGTGCCCCTTCATATGTAATACTTTTCTTTCCGTAATTTGTACGTGCTCTTGCGAGACCAATATCATTTGAGCTACGGAGAGGTCTTAACCTGCTTCGGTGTTAGTTTTAATTAAAAATTAGTTCAGAGTGTGGCTTTTTATCTTTAATTTTTTTATTAAGATGCATGTATTATAGTAATTTTGTTTTATAGTCATTAATTTAGTTTCGGAGTAAATTTAATCTGTTGGTGTGAGAAAGTCATAATGAAATTCCTTAGGTAATCACGCCAATCTCTCGTTCATTTCGCGCGTTTTAGTTTATTGTGTCATAGAGAATACGGCGCTGTCTGTAAGCCATCGCAGAATCGCAAGGAACAAGAAAAGCGCCATGACGATGAAGCTTACCAGGACATTGAGTCAAATACCAGGCCACATTGCGAAAAAAAGTTTTTATGTATGAGAGACTGGCCAGTTATAATTTATTTTGAAAATATGATTATTTTTAAGTAAAAATAGGTACGTTCCAATTTCAAAATAAATAAATTCAAGCGCGGTAGACTAACTTTGGGGGATGAAGAAAGAAGTGGTCGATCTTTGACGGCTGTTACGGAAGAAAACGTGCTAGCAGTGAAAAATTTAATCATCATAAAAATGTTTACGTATCAAGAGATTCAGCTGGCTGCAGGTTGAATCGAGCCTTCACGAAATTCTACACGTGCATCTTCGCGTGAGGAGGATAGTTTCACGCTGGGTGCCGCACAACCTCACCTATGCTCAGAAGCAGGCCCGGGTGGAATGGTGCCGTGATATGATAAACAAATTTGAAGCAGGCTCGTCTCGGCTTGTTTACGACATCATTATAGGTGGTGAGTCTTGGATTTATAAATACAATTCAAAAACTAAGCGCAAGTCGACGGTTTGGGTGTTTCAAAACGAATCAACGCCTTCTAAAGTGAAGCGATCTAGAAGTGGGGGGAAGATTTTGATCGCGAGCTTTTTCAGTTTGACTGGCTACTTGGTGTCAATTCCTTTACGGAACCAAAGAAGCATCAACGCTGAATGGTCTGCTCCACCGCGACAACGCGGCTTCGCACACCGCGCTCAAAACGAGGGACTTCCTAGACAGCACGCCGGTCAAACTCCTGGGTCACCCTCCTTACAGTCCTGACCTAGCACCGTGTAACTTCTTTTTATTCCCGAATTCCCGAAAATAAAACATCTGCTCAAAGGGATACAATTTTTGTCGCTGGAAGATGCGCTGTCAGCGTTAAACGAGGTGTTTGCGGCGGAATGGAATAAAAAGTGTGAAAACTGGTTCAGACGCATGAAACTTTGTATCTAAGAGGCTAGTGGAGAGTACTTTGAAAAGATTTAATAAAAAAATATTATCTATAGAACATTTTTTTTATTTTCGCAAAACTTTCTGAGTGTCCCACGTATGTCGGAATTCGCAAAAAAAAATCTTTAACTGGCGATCTATATGCACTGTCAAGACCACAGAAGAGTTAAATTTATCTGTTCTGTGATCAAGACCTACCATTGCGCCAATATTCAGATAAGTACCTACGTTTCTCAGATTTCTGGAAAAAGTTCTGTGACAAACAGATTTAATAAAGGACATTGGTATAGAAAGTGAAAAAGATAAAAAAAAATTGGAATCATTACTAAAATTGTTTTCAATTTTCCTCCATCTAGACATATCTTAACAGGAGATAGAAAAGAGGGGCCATAGGTGCAAAGGTATATTTGTAATTTGGTATAGCTCCAATTGCTACGCAATTTATGTACCTACACCTGAGGTACCTAGGTTAATTCCTGGTTCAGGTAGAATCCAATGATTATATACCTATAATATTATTAATATATAATATATGTACATCAATTATTTCAATAAACAATTTAAATTTCAATAAAATTATCTTGCAATTAAACAACAAATTATACGACAAAATAAATTATTCTCCAGAACTATCGCTATTTTTAATACTTACCTTGCAAAACCTTTTTCACAAAGGTAACTTAATCGTAGGAAGTGTCAAACAGTCACATAGTTTAAGTTAAAGTAAGGTACCTACCTAAGTAATCTTACCTTTAATGATAACTTTCTTCTGCTCCTCCTTGTTGTGTGTGTTGGCTAATCCTGACAGAGTGGTTTCTGATGAACAGCGGTCCACTCGTACCTGAATATATAGAAAACTTATGTTATTCCAAAGTTTTACCAATCACTTCATCCCAGAAGATAGATGGGAACTATATTTTCTATCACCAAAATTTATATTTGTCATCAAGTTGTATCACCTAATAAATAGATCTATCGCCACGAAATATTTGTATCACCTAATAAATAGATCTATCGCCACGAAATATTTTCGTTCTCAGATAGCGGGGCTCCGTCGACATAGGATGCAAGAACGAGCGAAGGGCACCCCGAGGTTCGGTTTGGTTAGGTTACTTTAAACCCTTTACACAGAAATAGGGGCCCCGCGAAGCGGGGCTCCGTCGACATAGGATGCAAGAGCGAGCGAAGGGCACCCCGAGGTTCGGTTTGGTTAGGTCACTTGCATTGTTTGGTGACTACATTTTGGTGACAGATCTACTATTTGGAGGACAAACCCTATTATTTAAGAAACACAAAACTAATTAAATTGGTGATAGCTTAAATGATACCCAAGATAGATTATTATATTTTTGTAAGTGTTTTACTTTCGGAGGTGACGAATTACTTCGGGTCGCTGAGCCAGGGTAGTTAGTTTATAGTCTTCCAACGGGTAGATAGGTCCCTTTTCTTTTCCTCCACACATTGTTTGCAATTCATATAAAAATATAGCCTATCTGTCCTACCTGGATTAAGATAGCTTACAATAAGTGATAAGATAATACTTTCAGAGACTTTCAGGCTACTGGTACACTGTTTAACTAAAGAACAGCCCTGAAAGCAATACTGACCAGTTCACCCAGAAATCCAATATATCCAATGGCTAGTTTCAACGTGTCAACTTTAGACAGCCTCTTCTCGTAAGGCAGAGTAGGAATATGCGCACGTAGTCCTTCGAAGGCTTCGTTGATGGACTGCATTCGACGGCGTTCGCGTAGGTTGGCGGCCTGACGCTGTTGGATCTGCTGCTGAGGGCACCGCAATGAAGATCTACGTCTGTGGAGGCGCCGGAAGTCCGACCTGGAAACAATTGAGGGATAGGTAAGCTGAACTTCATCGAAGTAGTAAGTGGTCGCAAAAGCTGAGGCACGCACTAATACTTTAAAGTGCAAATGTGTTTTAATTTTCTATCAGAAAACATCTAGATTGTCCCTAAATATCAGTTAGTTGATGATAGGTAATGTTATGATAAAAGCCTTGCGAGCGTTTTGATCTTGCAAGCCACTTCCTCTTTGACCTAACAACCTGAAACTGCGTGTCCTCATTTTTGCCAGAGATGACTTTGCAAAAGCCTGGTTCATCTCCGAACGAGGGAACTCTATATATTTTCAACTAACTTGGTATAAGTAATGTACGTACCTACCGTTGGTAATCATTGTGAATCCGCCAAGCGTTTAAAAAACTGTTTTTTACCGACTTCAAAAAAGGAGGTTATCAATTCGACACGTAGTATGTAATATTATTGGAACTGCAATATATTCACATATGACAATCTATTAGGGCTTCCAAACATATATACAAAATTTCATAGATGTATGTATGCACATACATCTATGAAATTCTGTATCATACATATGTTTGTCCGGATTAGGGGGCAACTCGACGCATTTCACCGCAACTATTAATCGGATCGTGACCATTTTTTTATTGGCTTACATTTACTTCAACTTAGGTCACAGTGCAAGTTTCATTCACGTGTAAGTGTGACGGCCTGGCTTATTGATACGAGCTAGATATAGTGTCAAAGGGAAAACATCTCAAAACCGTGATCAAATTCTAGTGCACTATTTACAACAAAACTATTACCTACTTATTACAAAAAAATATTCCAGTTTTTACTTAAAACTAAAAATTATGAAATAAAAAAAAGTTATTTAAAAAATTAAATCGACTTCAAAAAGAAATTAACTCAAAATTATGAAATAACTTTAATTTCGGAAGTCGGTGGCAAAAAACTAAATACAGATCCCAAGACACCGACTTCGTTATTTCATAATATTGAGTTAATTTCTTTTTGAAGTCGATTTAATTTTTATAAATTACTTACTTACTTTTTTATTACCGACTTCAAAAAAAAGGAGGTTATTTTTTATCAAGTTTACATTTTGGGAGAGTTTAATTTTTTTAAATCACTTCTTGTTCAATTTACCTTCAGTTAATTATTCTAGAAAAGTCCTACTTTGCATCTTTTTTTCGAAGTCAGAGAGAGAAAATTAAATATGATAAACAGAAAAAAAATATTTATTGCTGGTTAAAAATCAGTGAAGTCGCAAGAGCGCATTTTGTTCTACGAAGACACATGTTAGGTGCACCAAAAAATACCACAATATAACACAAGAGACAGCAAAATTGCCAAGCAATAATTAGGAAAGATTAGGACACGGAATCGTACGTACTTAAGTTTTGCTAAAGATCTGTACCTTCTTCGTGGAGTGGACAGATTTTCTTGATCACTGGCGTACAGGCTACCATCGGACATCGACGAGTCGTCGTCGTACATGTAGTTGTCAGAACTGTTGGCTGAGATCGGTGAACCTCCCACGGGCAAGGGCACTACACTCGTAGGATTATCTAATGAAGAGCACCTGATTCCATTAGGCCCCTCCATGATAGAAAAAAAGACAACTTTTTTTTTTAATACTTCAATCACAACACATATGACTTGAACGACAATGAAATTCCAAAGGACGTCAAGGAGCCGTGAAAGCCGGAGGACTAGTGCCGTCGCTGACAGTTTACGAGATTATGACGGTGCTCGGTGTGAGGGTCAGAGGGATGGTCGGCGCCCAGAGACTCCGCCCTAATACAGCTCTCCGCCCACGTGCTCACCGACCAAAATATTGACGCCCTCTGTAATACGAAAATGAAATCGCGATTTCCATGTACGCGTACAAAAATGAGGGGTAGCAAGGACCTCATTAAACTGGTTTCTAATACTGTTCTAGAACAATTGATGTTTGTGTAATATAATCCTTATCTTGTCGTGGCAAAAGACTTTATTAGATCATTAAAGTCTCGACGATCGGACGATGTCCAAGCACTTCATTAACAAGTAACAACATACCTGTAATTCTTGGCATGAAAATTGCGTTGTTAGTGTATCAATAAGTAATTCTAATTTTAGCGTCTGTTTGAAAATTGCCGATAACGTATTATTATCGTTATTAGAAAGCAACGTGGTTAGTATTACAGGGTAAAATTTTAATCACCGTTTTACCCACGACGGTACGGAGACGGTATATGGGTTTGGGGTGAGAGGATGTGTTTGGTTGTTTGTCAAACCAATGTTGCCATTTATCTCCAAAACTACTAGTCCGATTTTGATGCGGTTTTCAGTGATGGGTTTGGATTTGATTGGTGCATGTTCATGTTAAGGTTAAGGTGACAACTCACCAAGGGCGCTGCAGTAAACATTTGTTTGTGCAAAACCAAAACTACTAGTCCGATTTGGATGCGGTTTTCATCATCAATAATAGGTTTGTGGTTGATTAGTGAGGATTCTTAAATAGGCGTTACGGTCGAAAATCACTAGATGGCGCTGCAGTATCATATTTCTGTGTATATTTGTATAATGAACCTATGCTCTTTAAAAAGTTTGAAATAAAAAGACCTCATATTCCACAGAACGGTCCCCCGACTTTCATTTGAATTTATCTGTTTTAGTCTCGTTACATAAATTCTTTAAGTCGGGGGTTTTAAAATTATTTTATCCTTTTCCAATTACATCGTGGGTTTTTTAAAAAAAAAATATTTTGCTTTTTCCTCTTAAGGGGTCATTGTACTCATCATTATGAACAACTTTTACTATGGGACCAAACATGAAACCCCGAAAAAAAAATCAGCTGTTCCTTACATTTTGAAGAGTTATGCGAACATAAACTTAGGGAACACCTCATTTTTTTTTCACGGTTTCAGGGGGTCCCATAGTAAAAGTTGTTCATAAAATCATAATGATGAGTACAATGACCGCTTAAGAGGAAAACGGTGATTAAAATTTCACCCTGTACCTATTGTACAGTCACCGCACATTCAGCGCAACTGCACTTTTGCCTAGTTTCGTAGCTCAGTGTTAGTTCCTTAATACAGCCGTGCGGTTTAGTTTCTCTGAAGGGTTGGAAAGTATCTAATTTGTTTTTTTTTTCAGCAATGTTTGCTGGTTTCTGGCTTTGTTACTGCTGGCAGCAGATACCTAATAAAATTAGGTACTTACCTACTGCCAACAGTAACAAATTGCAGTAGGTACAGCAATATATTGCACTTAGTGTCGAGAGTCTGATGATGGAGCCAGTAGATGAATAGTGGGACTCTTTAGGGGTTACTAGTAAACCCCTCGAGTTCGGGGTCTTCTAATTTTTTTTTGACGAGTTCAACATATTGCACTTGCAAACCCCTTGAGCTTGCTAGTAGTAATCGTCCTAACTTCGGTATCTACTTGAAGAACTTTTCTCAAACATTCTCGCCGCCGCTGGTTGCATTGCAAGGACTGTTTACAAAATAATCTACCTAATAGTTATATAAACAACCTTATTTCTGTATTATGTATGCCTATGAAGTAAAATATGGAGAAACATGTTATTAAATATATATAGTGTTACCAACTGTATATAGGTCCTACCCATTTTTACAAATAAATGATTTTGCTTTGATTTGAAATAAATTGTATTCACCAAAAATAACTTATTTGATTTTATTTCATATACCTATCTGTTATTATTACTAAATCGACTATGCAGCATAAATTAGCATTATATTATTTTGTCAATATCAACTAAATTCATAATATTAGGTACTAATTTTCATGGTTTTGAACTCAAATATCTCAGAAACTGTATCACTCACGAGATTCATCTCTGCATAGTTTTGTTTATAATCACTTACAGCCTGTCCAAATCTCCACGTCACCACGTCGTTCATGGAACGGTGCGGTGTTGTGGCACGGTGCGTTGCCGCGTCGTGCTAGTGCACGGTACGGCAACGTCACCGTGGAACGGCGCGTCTGACGTCGTCGTAAGCCGACGTGGCTACGATGCGCTCGCTCAGTTAATGTTTCATTGTCTTAGCGATTAGTTGTGAATAAAAGATGTCTCCAACCTCTCTCTCCGTCTTTTTAACAATAGCAGAAGCAGAAATCGTATTGTGCGGTCCTTATCTAGAACGAGACTGCTATTTCTCTGGTACGTTAGTGAAGAATGTACCGGAATTTTACAAGCCACGGCGACGTGTAACGTTGCGGCGTCGTGACGCGCATTTTTACGATACGGTAACGCAAATTTGCACGTTATGTCAACGCACCGTGCCGCGTTGCAGCACCGTTCCACGTTGACGTCGCGACATCGTGACGTGGACATGTGGACAAGACTCTGTCGATTGACCATGTTTCATCGCTGGCCGCCAAAACCGGTTTTTTCCATAATGGCGGACGGTGTAGGTATGCCAACGAAGTCGGATGTTCTTTGAGCATTATTTTGAAAACCTTTTTCGAGATAAATCGAAATTGCTGTACTGGCCACATACATGCGAGCAGCGGCTGGCAAAAGTTCTATGAAAATCCATATCTGTCGTGTAATTTATAAATGGAACGATCTTTTTCTCCGAAACACGGCAATCTAAGAGGTAGGAGGTAACTTATTTAAATTTAAAGGTTTTATTTAAATTTCGAACTGGCTTGCAAATAGAAAGCTGTTTATTGAAAAAAAATGAACACTTTAAAGCGGGAAAAATTATTGTTGTTCCTTGTTCGTCATTGATTTTGAAAAGTAGTTATATTTGACAAAAAATTCTGCCTAGGAACTACTTACTTGGTTTTAATCTCCGCGCATTATTTGAGAAAAGTACTATACAAGCCTTGGTTACAACTAGGCATTTACACGTTCGTCCAACAATGCCTCTTTTGCTGGCCGCTGCAGTAAAGTGCTATTATTATACGCAAAAGTAAAAAAAGTAGTTTAAAAAGAACTTAATAACACGCTTTTGTCGCGTCTTTTTTTTATAGTACCTACATACCTATCGTTAAAAGTTGACGTTTAAACGATTTGGTAAATTTTAGCTGGTCATTTCATGAAACAACCATTTCGTGAAATGGCCGAACACTTCATGAAATGGTCAATTCTAAGATCAGGCCACGACGTTTATGATACTAATAATAAAGCCGAAGAGTTTGTTTGTTTGAACGCAAAAATCTCTGGAACTAAAAAGTCAGAAACAACGCTGAGCGAAAACGAAGTAATAGCGCGGGCATGCGATGCGATGCTAGTAAGGGGTGGGTCGAGGGAACAAGAAATTTCACACGGACGATGTAGCTGGCAGAAGCTAGTGATTAGTATAATAATGAATTCATAATAAATTACTTACTTACCCTTAAGTAGTGTTTAAGGCATTTATGTTTCCGATATGATTTTAGTAAGGAGAGATGGTAATATATTGGAACCATGGGATACTAGAAACTTTTTAAGATTGGGATCTTCACAGTGAATCATGAGATTAAAGAGCTGAATTAAAATTTTCATAAGCATTTCCTGTGGCTAAAAATCGTAAAGTAACGATTAGTCGTTCTCTTGCGCTGATACTTTCTCTAAAAAGTGTAGGCTTGCTCTTGTATGAGGAGTGATTAATGTCAACAATTCTTCAAACTGTGAAGATCCCAATTTTAAAAAGTTTCTAGCATCCGATGGTTCCAATACATTTAAAATTTTGATGTTAGCCAGTTTTTTTTTTCTCAGCAATAAATATTCTTTGACTCAGCATTTTCTGCGTCTTTTTTTATCGTCAGGATTGAAGTCGACACCAATGTTAAAGCAATAGGTACCAAATGGCGCCATTTTTATCTTTAGGCAAGAATGACTTTAGCGCTCTTCGAAAGGTGCGGTTCGGACGACGATCACTAGGCTATCGAAATGAACACAGAGCATGTAACACGAAATGAAGAAGTGTCACTAACTAGTTTCGCTAGCTAGTGTAGGGTAATGAGTAAGCTCTTTTTCATCCCGCACTGCAGTACTAATTTAGCGCTCTGCAAATTGGATAATGTAATGTCCGCTTTAGTCAAGAGAGAGTGGAAGTCGGTAAGAAGGATCATTTAAATTTTTTCAAAGCGAAAATTTAACAATTTGAATGACATAAAAAGATCTTCAACAATGATTTCATAAATATAAGTCAATGATCATCAAGAACGTATTCGCACAGGGAACTGTCACGAACACAAATCTTGCTGCAGCTGTGACCAAGACTCAGTTTACACAAGGATGAAATAGTTATTTTGGATAATTTAGGGCACACAAAAATCCAAGGTTTCCGCTGGACGTCGAGTTGGTTACTGCCCTGGCGTAGTACGCCTCCTTGACCTTTGAATTTACCTGCCACACTGTTGACCACAAATTGTGTATTGCCCCCTAAAAACGCGTAGTAAAAAGGTAACAATAATATAAAAAGAACAAAGCTATAAGTTAAGCAATCATAAAACAGACTGGAATGCATTTACCGAATACCTGCAAGAGGAAATAAACCTACAAGTGAGTCTTAAAACAGATGCAGAAATAGACGATGCAGCATTCTACGTCATAAATCTTATACAGGTGGCGACATGGCGTGCTACTCCGATTCTGGAACTCCCGTTAAATAAATATACTCGTAACATACCTCTTGAAATACGACGTAGGTATACTCGAGGAAAAAGATAAAACAAGGAGGCGGCTTCATACAAGCAGATCAAATCATGAAAGAAGAGAATTTAATAGGATCTTTAGGGAACTGCAAGTCGTGATCATTGAGAATAGGAATGCTACTTTTCAACAGAAATCGTCTACACTATCGGCTCAGAACAAAGATAACTACTCTCTTCGGAAAAATTACCAAGAATTTCAAAAGGCCACTTAATTCTGTACCCCCACTAAAAACACCCGCAGGAACTTGGGCTAAGAAGCCAAATCAGAAAGCTGAGGTATTCGCAGAACACCTACTGTCAAAATGTTTTCTTCTATTATGTATTAGGTATTTAATTTGTTAGCTTAGTTGTTCATTTTATTGTGCATGCTGTGGTCTCCTGTAATTGAAAGAGTACACCTACCAAATACTTTGTCGTCAATTAACCACATAATGTTTTGTGTATATATTTTGTTGGATGTCCTAAAATAAATAAATAAATAAAATAAAGAAAGATTTTTACCCCCAATCCATCTGCAATGGTTGAATTTAAGAAAGAGTTGGATAATTTTATCAACAGTGATCAGCAACTCTCACTACAAATTATATTAGTGACACCGAGAGAGATGAAGCGTACCATAAATGATCTAAAAAACAAGAAAGCACCTGGTTTCGACCTTATCACTGGTGAGATACTCAAACGACTTCCTAGAAAAGCAATAGTTTTTCTGAAAATGCTATATTTAGAACTCACTATTTTCCTAAGCTGTGAAAAATATCACAGATATGTATGATGGCCAAACCATGGAAACCTTCAACTAATCCTAGTTCGTATAGACCCATAAGTCTTCTCCCAACATTATGCAAATTGTTTGAGAAGATATTCCTACGAAGACTAAAACCAATATTAGAGGAAGACGAAATAATCCCCGACACCAATTCGGGATTAGAGAGAATCACGCCACAGTGGAACTACATAGAGTGGCGCACAAAATCAAGCAGTCATTAGAGAAGAAAGAATATTGCTCAGCGGTGTTCCTAGATATTCAACAGGCCTTTGACAGAATGTGGCACAAGGGATTACTCTTTAAACTAAAAAAACTTTTACCTAACTCGTTCTTCATGATCATGAAATCATACCTGCACCAGAGAAAGTTTCAAGTGAAATATGAAGACGATTACTCCAACCTATATGACATAGCTGCCTCAGTTCCGCAAGGATCAGTGCTTGGCCCAGTACTGTAAGCTCTGCCAGACACTGAAGATGTAACGACAGCAACCTACGCGTGCTTTGCTAGTGACGAAGACCCGGACGTTGCTATACAAAAGCTGCAAACACAAATTAGTAAAATAGAACTTTGGCTCCAAAAACGGAGAATAAAGCCTAGTGTAAGCAAATCTGTGCAGGCAATCTTTACCCTAACAAAAGGTACACTAGTCTATATGGAAGGAAAACAATTACCAACGAGTAACTGTGTAAAATATTTGGGTCTACATATAAGGTGCTATAAAAATATAGATCTGCCATATTACAATAGTAAAGATACGTTATTGATTTTATGTCATAAATTTACAAAAAATAAATTGTAAAAAAATGTGCGTATAAATAATTTTAATTGATTTAGTTGCATGAAACCGTCTCATGGTAATTAGCCGTTGCCGCATCGTCATTTCATTACGCAAAATGTGACGAAGCGACAAATCGCGCGTAGTTCGTGAACCACGTTATGTAGAATAGAGTAAATGTTGAATATAGTAAATACTGTCTCCCGTTGAAGTCGTGGCAGATATTTTTATAGCACCTTATATAGACCGATGACTAACATGGGCCAACCACATTAAGGCAAAGAAAAAAGAGGCAACAATATTATACAACAATATTGTACAAGACCTTCTCTTGGCTATTGGGACGCAAATCACAGCTATCTCCGAACAAAAAACTACTGGTCTATAAAGCCATCATAAAACCGGTGTGGACTTATGGTATAGAATTCCATAGTTCTATACCATAAGTCCACACTGGTCCAATTTATATGTTGGAGTTACTGGCAGAACCATGGGGTTCTGCCAGTAACTCCAACATATAAATTCTACAGAGATTTCCGAATATAGCCTTACGATCAATATCAGGCACAGGATGGTTCGTAAGAAACTCCGAAATGTATGAATACCTAAAGATGCCTACGGTAAAGAAAGAAGTAAACAAGAACTGTACGCGATACAAGAGGAGACTACTAGAGCATACCAATGAATTGGCTAAGAACCTCCTAACTATCCAAACCACAACACGCCTAAAAAGACGGCATTTACAACACCTGGATCAGGAGAGACTGAGAATAGCTCTTATCATACTTTGTGTTGATGTCGGCTCTATGGAGCCACATTGTTAAAAATATATTACCTACTGAAACCACATCTGATTATGGCTAGATAAGCCGATTGCAGAATATTTATATAATAATATACAAAAAAAAAACCTGTTGCCATGCTGTTATTAAAATATCGAGCAAATAACGGCAAAAAAAATCACGTTCGTTGTATGGGATTCAATATTTTATTCTGTTTTTACTATTTGTTGTTATAGCGGCAACAGCAATACATCATCTGTGAAAATTTCAACTGTCTAGTTATCACGGTTCATGAGATACAGCCTGGTGACAGACAGACAGACGGACAGTGGAATCTTATTAATAGGGTCCCGTTTTTACACGTTGGGTACGGGACCCTAAAAATTAGGAAAGAAAGTTTTTTTTTTTTTTTATTAAATTGACTTCAAAAGGAAATTCACTTAAAATTATTGAAATAACTCACGAGTCGGTGGTAAAAAACTAAAATACAGATCCTAAGACACCGACTTCCGGAATTAAAGTTATTACAAATTTTGAGTGAATTTCCTTTTGAAGTCGATTTTTTTAATTGTACGACGTGATAACGTCTTTTAAATCGATGAAAGCCGGCTGCACGCACTAAAAAGCATGACTTAGGGAAGGTTCACATCTGACGGAAGATGCGTCGCGTATTATCGGTCGCGTAACGCCAGAACAGACAAATGTATAGAAAAACACTTGACCGTTCACACTCGACGCACTAACGCATCATCGGTTGAGTGTGAACGGTCAAGTGTTTTTCTATACATTTGTCTGTTCTGGCGTTACGCGACCGATAATACGCGACGCATCTTCCGTCAGATGTGAACCTTCCCTTATTGTCACATTCCGCCTGAGCCGAGCGTGAAAGCGAGAGAGGGAACAAGCGATCGGTCTAAGCGTTCGGCTTGTGACGCATCTATCTGATGTTTTCTTATGACGTCGCGTAAAATAAACCACTGACGTATTTTAGACGTCCGACCGACCGACATTACCATAGATATAGAATTCTATATCTATGGACATTACAGACAACCATTTTTTTTTATTCTGTGGTGCACAATCGCGTTAAATTGTATTCTTGTCATGCTCTGTGATCTGACTAGTATATAGTTATCTGTGCTCATATATGTTCTGTGGTGTGGTGCTCTGTGATTCCTGTGATTGTCTGTGCTCGGCTCAGTGCGGTAATGCGGTTTGTTTTTGTTGTTCTTTCATGGTTCTTTCTACATTTTCTGAGTCGTTCGTAGTAAATAATTTATTTAATAAGAATTTTCATATTCAAACTCTAAGAGTTACAGACTAGTATATACCATGCTTGGCTATTCTAATGCTGGTATTCCCGATAAGTCATGGCAACCGCCAGTAGCTGTGATAGAAACCACGTAAGTAATAAGTTATTTCATTATTTTAATCATACTGGTAACCTTTTCATACTAAAACTAAACTGTGCCTTTAACTGCGTCCACATGGAAATCGGAAACTAACATTGCATTATGTACGTACCTAGTGAATGTACTGAAACAGCATCAAATAACCTCACATCGAGCAGTGGTAACTATTTGTCTGGTTGAGATCATTGTCTCAGTTTTTAATATGACAGTCACATAAACAAGTTTCGACCAGGCGGTGTCGATTTTTGGTAAATTTCTGCTAAAAAATATCTAATGTATGCTATACGACTTTTTAATAGCATATTTTAATTTACTGTTTTCAGAATGGGTTCTATGGTTGTGGAAATGTATTGGAAACATTCACCTATAACATGCAGAAATTTCATGGAATTAATACGCCGAGGTTACTACAACAACACAAAGTTTCACAGAGTTATCCGAGATTTTATGATACAGGGTGGTGATCCCACTGGCACAGGCAAGGGTGGACAATCAATTTATGGGCCGCAGTTTGACGACGAAATATCACTAGATTTAAAACACACTGGAGCTGGAGTGCTGTCTATGGCAAATGCTGGACCTAATTCAAACGGATCTCAATTCTTCGTCACCCTGGCTCCAACACAGTGGCTGGATGGCAAGCATACAATCTTTGGAAGAGTTCAATCTGGAATGGCTGTTGTGAAAAGAATAGGTTTAGTTGAATGTGACAAAAATGATTGTCCAGTTGATGATGTTAGAATAGAAAAGGCATATATCCCCAAGTAGATCATAAATATTAGTAATATTTTGTAATAAGGAAAGGTAACACATATTTTCAATGATGTCAATATGAATTTCAAGTAACATAGAAATACCAAACACATGCAGATACATGTACTTATTGCAGAATCATTATCAAAACAGTAAAGTTGTAAATACTCAAATTAGAATTGAAAGAATGCAGCACTGTATTGCAACTGCTACCCATACCTAAACCACCTTAAACATTATCTTTACTATCACAAAACTGTGTTTATCAGGTATTCGTGTTCTAAGTTAAATAACTGTTGAACATAACAGTTAAGTCTTGCAATGTCTTGTCTCCATCTCATATTATTAGGTAATCTTATTCAATCTGGAACTGTATTTAAGTTTGTTGTGTTCCAATACTTGCCATAGGTATTTCTAATCAGAGTGGTGTGGGACTGAGCACATGCAAATTACTCAAGTTCACATAAACCACATAGTAAAAACAACATTGATTGTAGCAGAATTCAAAGCAAGATAACAAAAATGGCGCTAGTAAGAGTACCAAAAGAAGGCTCATAAACTAACTCCAACCGTGCGTTACCCCAGCCAGAAAATGTAGAAAATCGTCATCTAAGTGCAATAGATAATTAGATATATAGCTCCTGTAAATGGTCAGCAGATTTTTAAATTTGGTAAGCTGATAGTTTTTTAATTATTTGATAAAACAATTCCAGCTGGAGTAACAATTACCGCAGCCAGATCTTTTGTTTTTTAATGGATATGTTGAAATAAATGTTATCTAAATAATTAGATATCAACTTAAAATAAGTTACAACTTAATTTGCTTTTGTATTTGCTATGGTTGCGAATATATTTAAAATCCTGCTGCGGTAACGTATGCACAATTGCTGGATGATTATAATTTTTGTACAGGACATTGGCTAATTAGTTATAATTTGTTACGCAATAAAAGAATCCACAATAATGCACCGTTTTGAAGTTATTTTAGTAAATAGAAATATGCTTTAATAGGTCCTAGCACTTACAATAAGTGCTCCAAAGACTAACTTGATACATTACTATATACAGTGGTGGTCATATAATTAAGAACGCTTAAATTTAAAGGGAAGAACTTTTCAAACTAACAAGTATAACTAATTGCATGTATTTTTTTGTATTTCTCTCGGTATCGCAAAACTTTTCCATACTAGCGGTACATTCGTTGATACACATGATTGGCTAAAAAATAAATAGATAAACTTTATACATTAGATCTGAACCTAGTATTACTACTTACTAGCTCGTCACATAATAATTAAGAATGCTGAATAATTAATGTTTTTATTCAAATTTAAATAGATAACTGTGGTTGTAGGTCACTATTCGTATAATTTTGGCGCCATTTCATACTGTAAAAGTCTTAAAGGTGATTGCTCCATATGAAAACTATAGGGAAAAATTAAAGTTGTGATAAACCTACAAGGGAAGTAATAATAAAACTTCGCGAGAAGAATTATTGGTTGTATAAAACGATAGCCGACCATCTGCAATGCTCAAAAACGATGGTTTTCCATGCTATGAAGCATTTTGCCAAATATCAAACTATTTCTAATGTTCCGCGTGTACCTACCTAAACAGAGAAAGTCATCTCATCAAGATGATTGAAATATCGTTCATTTGGCAAAAAAAAATCCTTTTAAAGGTTCTAATGAGCTGAGAAAATAATATTTTGGTGAAAACAACCCTTCAGCAATCTCGGCAAGCACTATTCGAAGGCGTTTGGTAGAAGAAAAGTTGAACGGAAGGATGGCAAGGAAGGTGCCCATGTTGAAATGGTCGCTTGCATTTGCAAGAAGGTATGAAAACTGAACAGTTATACAGTGAAAAAATGTTCTTTTTTCTAACGAGACAAAAATAAACAGGGTTTGTTCTGATGGAAAACGGTATATACGACGCCCTCCGAATAAAGCTTTCGACTCTAAGTACACAAAAAAGACATTAAAGCATGGTGGGGGAAATGTGAAAAATTGGGGGTGCTTTTCTGGATATATGGTGTTGGACCTGTTAAGCTGATAGAAGGAAACATGGATTAATTCCAATACTAAAATATACTGGAAGAAACAATGTTACCTTATGCTGAAGACGTGCTCCGGTTAATTGGACATTCCAGCACGACAATGATCCAAAGCATACTGCACGCAGCGTTAAGAAATTTCTCATCACATCGCAATCAGTTTGTCTTAGATTGGCCAGCTAACAGCCCAGCAGAGGGCCAATTCTCGTAATTTTAAAAATGTTCGCACTCTGATCTGTCTCAATCTGTCAAAAATACCTCTAATTTCCCTACATTTTGACAAGTTTTTGACATTTGTTTGTCGCTGAGATGAGACTGCGACTATAGTGCGTTTCAACAAATAGTTCCTATGCCGATGCCGTTATGTTGGATTCTTCACCTTTCCTGTTTTGGACATGATTCTAACACGGACACCTTACCAATCTTAAAAAAAAAAAACCGCAAAATCGTCTTCATATATCTACTATCTTGACAGACATGGGCACAAAACACATATATTCCTAGCGGAGGACAGGGGAGCCAACATTATAACATAGGAACTATTTGTTAAAAAGCACTAGATTTTGAACGTTTTAAATTACGAGAATTGGCCTTCTGATCTAAACCCAATAGAGCATCTTTGGTGCGAAGTCAAGAAAAAGGTTTCAAATCGACAGTGTGGCAATTTAAAGTTATGGCCGAATGCATATTAATTTGGAACAATCTTTCCGAAACGTCATTGATATTTTGAATTAAATACTTATGCCGCGTTCCGAGTTAGGAATGTAATCGATTTGAACGTAATTCGGTACGGGCCATAAGCTCGCTCAAATCGATAAAATCGATTACAGTCCTAACTCGGAACGCACCCTTACTAAATCGAGATTAAACGTCATTTTACTGTCAATGTCATCAGTCATCTGTGTTTACTTTTGCCGCGTTCCGAGTTACGACTGTAATCGATATTATCGATTTCAGCGTGCTTAAACCTAATTCGGTACGGGTTTAAGCACGCTCAAATCGAAAATATCGATTACAGTCCTAACTCGGAATGCACCCTTTGAAGGTTTGCAAAGCTGGCTGTCTTGATTGTGTGTGACATAGTGTGTGACGTCTTGGAACTTTTCTTAGTCTGTGTCATCTGTGTCACAACCAAGTCACAACTCACAGAGTACTTTTTGATAGACTGGTCTGTGTCAAAAACTGTAAGTGCAAGCCTGAAGCCATAGAGTAGTATAATCTCATAGTTCATAATCATAGCTCACAGACAGACTACAATATTGGGCAAGCTTGAAGTCCCAGCTTCGTGCAGTGTTGTTGTTCCTCTTCAGTGTTTAGTTATTTAAATATCGGACACGTAGAATTCATTTTAGATTTACGATTAAGTAGCGAATGTTACCCTCACTTTACTGATATATACCTACCTGCCGGGTGTAAAGTGGATAGCTAAGTAATTATATTTTAAACAAAATGTTCATAGTAGGTTTAACTGGTGGACTTGCGACCGGAAAAAGTACAGTACTTTCAATATTTCGAGAGCATGGCATAGCAGTAATTGACGCAGATGAAGTAGCTAGAAAAGGTAATTATTTATTAATGTTTATTATGTGTGCGAAATGTGCGAATTTCACAAGTTTCGCTATTTTAGTTGGTGGGCGAAGTTGAATTTGATACGCCTTGCGCCTATAATTTGCCTAGCACCTTGCCAAGGTCCCATACAAAGCGACTTTTATTATGAATTACTATCACTAATTTTAAATTGATTGATTCAGACCATTGATTTATCTCTGATTCACACCCAATACACAAATTTCCTAATATCAGAAATGTAACTTAACTTTTATAGGTTTTTATTTACAACTTATGTTGTTGTTTCTACAACCCAAAAGAAACCCAGTCTTTGAATGGTTCAAGCAATGGAAGACATCTCTGATGTTGTTTACTACCAAAACAAAAAATATGTTGTAAAAATTGCACTACAGTCATTGTCCTTATGCTGTAAACTTTAATTGATAAACCATTCATAGAATTATGTATTAATTCTTAAGTGATTGGTGTTCATGTCACTTTTTAAACAAACGATCTAATTCAATCTCCTAAGCATTTATTTCAATTAAACCAATTAAAGGCACTTTTGAACAGTCAAGGAGTTAGTGGGACAGATGAAGCTAGAAGAGATCCTATGGAGAGAGAATGGGCAAGTCACTTCATGGACATTCTTTTAAATCAAAATACCTATTCTAATATATTTACATATTCTCTTAATATTTTATGCTGATTTAAGGAAAGATCTGAATGTTTTCTACTTCTGTCCTATTTGTTTTCTGCACTGATCTCAATTTTGTTAGTCAACTAGCTGAGCCTGAGCCTTTACATACTTACTAAACCCAAGCCACTGAATATCTCTCAAGAAATGGAAACATCACACATAAATTGGATAAGTGGTTCTCCAATCATAATCGTAATTGGTTTACTTCTGACTGGAGACCCACTTATCCAATTTATGTGTAATTTTTGATGGGCAAAGATATGTTGAATTTTAAAATATTAAAAGACTAGCTTTTGTTTGAGGATTCGCTCATGTAAATTTCGGAAATTATCCCATGGGTACATATACTACCGGAATAAAAAAGTATCCTATGTCCTAACCCAGCAGGGCAATTACGTAACACACTAACATATTAAAAGTCATTGTGACTTTGTGGACACCTTACATGTTTTTCCATGTTAGCTGAACCACATCCACATTATCATTTGAATAGCTGCTTTGTATAACAAATACACCCACCGGAAGTTGATGTTACATTATTTAAAAATATGTATTTCTTCTGTACAGTATTAGATATTCTGTTTTACATGCCGTATCACTGTATTTTACATGCAAAAAATGTGAAATATCACCATATTTCCATGTGACAAGACAGACTCATTTAACCTTTACTGCTTCACTGGAAGATTCATGCAAATCACAGTAATACTACTATATAATTTTATAGTATGAATTAATAAAAATGTCTAATTATTTATATAAAAGCATCAGCACAGCCACACAGGTCCAGGGTTCGATTCCCAGCATGCACAGAATGTTTCTAGCTAAAAACAATCTACACAACTCATTCAGAATTGGAAAATCCAATTATATGTTTGACATACTTGAATCTAAGCAAATGCCAATGAAACTTTCACTATACATGATAGAAAATGTAGAAGCATGCTGTGCTATAATACGTACTTACAAATTAACCCTTATCTTAAATAGATACCTAATTATAGACTGTGGCTTTTGAACTGATAGAGCACCTTATTAGCTGTGTTTTCTGAAATTTCATATTGCCATGACGAATTGTCGATTACTAATAGATAGCGAATAGTAATTATACTGGGTTATGAATGCTTATTGTCCCTTGGGCACATTCTATTAGCTCGCTAAGTGCAACTTTAACATTATGCTGAACAAAAGTTTCTAATACTTATCATTTTATTTTATTGCGAATCAAATGAAACAGAGCCAAACTAAAGATCGGTCGCGCTCTGTTTGTGTGATTTCGTCTTGCACTACTTGTCCCATACATGTCATGTCGAGTAGGTTTAGCTTTTTCTCCATTACGATTTTGGTCCCATGGAGTTTGTACATTTTAATGCTCTGTACCACACAATTAAATATGATCACACATTTCTGATACATTTTGTAGGTATATAGGAAACTGACTGACTACTGACTGGCATAATATCAACGCACAGCCCAAGCTCCTGGAACATGGAATTTTGCACAAGGGTTCCATTTATAATGTAGGCGAGCACCAGACGAGCACTAAAGAGGTTTTTGGGAATTCGACCTGTAAAGGGATTTTGTTTGTATGAAAAATCATATTCCTTGAGTTAATAAATTACTTACTTTATAAAGTTGCTCAAGTTCAAAACAACCCCCAAAGGGATTTTAGGGTGTGCTGAAGTTTGTATGTACGAATCTCAACGCGCAGTCCGATGCACTCGAAACTAGGTATTTACTAATACTTCTGGCGGAAAAAATAGTAGATTGTTTGCCAAGGGAGCAAACGACAATTTTGAAGACGAGTGTTTCTTTGAATCCAGAGCGGAGCGAAAGATTCTAGAGTGAGTGCAGAGAGGGTTTCTGATTCAAAGTACGTCACTCGAGCTTAAAATAGTGTTGCTCCCGAGGTGGACACTACTTTTTATCACCCTCTATGAAAAAGATAAGTAAGTGCAACTTATGAATAAGAATAGTACGTTTATTTACATACAATTTTGAGTAAACAATTACGAACGAAGGCAGAATGCTTTTCGCGCGTTTTTAATTTTTTCAGAAACCTTTTTTTTAATTTGGCTCGCGCGCATTTTACTTTATCATACAGCCTGTTACTTGTTCATACAATGTTCGTGATTGATCTCTTTGGTGATTGGAACATTTGCTAACAATATCCACATTCCATTTTCAAATCACTTTTCTGCCGTCCTTACGAAATAGCACATTACTGCAGCGGCCATCAAAAGAGGCATTGATGGACGAACGTCATACGTAAGTCCATCAATGCTTAGTTGTGGCCAATGTTTGTATAGTACTTTTCTCAAATAATGCGCGGAAATTAAAACTAAATAGAACCTAGGCAGAACTTTTGTCAATTTCAATTAGGTAATTTTCAAAATCATTGACGAACAACATTATTTTTTCCCGCGTTAGGCTGGCCGCATACGTCCGGTTTCCTGATTCGGAATTCAGATTTGGAGACCCCTGAATGCACGTATATGAAGTGCGTGCATTCAGGGTCTGCGAATCTGAATTCCTGATTCGAAAACAGAATCAGGAAACCGGACGTATGCGGCCAGCCTTGAAAGTGTTCATTTGTTTTTTTTCAATAAACAGCTTTCTATTTGCAAGCCAGTTCGAAATTTAAATAAAACCTTTGATAAGTTACCTCCTTGGTTGCCAACTTGCCATGTCTCGGAATAAAAGATCGTTTCTTTTTTAAATTGCACGACAGATATGAGTTTACTATGTAATTTATTTGGCCGCAAAACATGAAAGATATGGATTTTCATACAACTTTTGCCGGCCGCTGCTCGCATGTGTTTGGCCAGTACAGCAATTTCGATTTATCTCGAAGAAGGTTGTCAAAATAATGCTCAAATTTCCAAGCATTTTTGAGAAAAGTGCAATACCTCGTTTTCGAAGCTGGTTTTAATACTAAGCCTAACTGCAATATCTAGGTCGGTGCTCTATGATTTACATATCAAGACCGAAATCTCAATTCGGCGCAAAACTCGAGTTATTCCACTTTTCGTAAGAACGGCAGTTTTAGTCCCTAGGGATTAAAGTGCTATTTTAGTCCCTGTTTACGAAGAATACCCTAGCTCTTTTTGAATAGATGTGATAAAAAAGATTTATGCATTCAGGTTTTCGAAAATCGACCTATAATTGGGCAAAAAGGGGTACTTACTCAGTTCAGTTTTTAGGACAGAATTTTGTTGCTTGCCTTGATTATCTCAATAGTTGGTTAGTTATACATAAACTTATATTTAAATGACGAAACAGATGTTTAAAGTTTTTTTTGACTCTCTAACGTTAAGCCGAAACTCGAAATCCCGAATCACTCTGTCCCGAATGAACGCTATCCCGAATCACTCTATCCCGAATGAACGCTATCCCGAATCACGCTATTCCGAATGAACGCCCTCCCGAATCACTATCCCGAATGAACGCTATCCCGAATCACTATCCCGCAGCCTAATTGCGGAACGCCAAATCGTCAAATGATTCTGATCAGTTGGCTTCATTTCTATCACAATTGGCTTCATTTTACGATTTTCGAATTGCGAAACTCTAGTTTCTGCGCAGGGTCTTAACGTTCATAATTGGTTTCATAATAAACTAGAGTTTCGCAATTCGAAAATCGTAAAATGAAGCCAATTGTGATAGAAATGAAGCCAACTGATCCATTTGACGATTTGGCGTTCCGCAATTAGGCTGCATAATAACGTGAGTCCGAAATAATGTTATCTCCAACGAACGCTACCCTTAAAAAGATATTTAACCCTCACCTCCACCAGGACATACCATGGCCGACTTATATCACTAAAAGACTTCGAACTAAAGTCGGCCGGAGCCAAAACAATCTCCGCGAATTGCGATAAGGGTCAATTCACACCGAGACGTGACGCGACGCGACGCAGCGCGCACATTTTAATAGAATGACCTGAGCGACTCAAAATATAACTATATTTACTAGGTACACGAAAAGATACTCATTTCATTGTGATAATTTAGAATACGTTGCACCAGGCAGCGTTGCGCCTCAAGCTCTTCTTGTATCGTCGCGTCGCGTCGCGTCTCGTCTCGGTGTGCATTACCCTAAACGGCTCAGATCTCAAGTGCGATTGCTGTGTCTCCCCACAGACATGGTAATACATATTATACATACAATGTGGATATGGAACTACGACATTAAATTAAAACGAGCACAGTACTAGTCCATCGAAACATTTTAAACCACGAAGATTAGTAGTTAATGGAAAATTAAAAAATTGCAATTTTCAAACAAAATAAATAGCAGAATCAACTGCATAAAAAGTAAACACGCTTTATCTACGAAAAGTCACTGACCTACTGCGCGGCGGGGTGCGGGGTGCAGCGGGCGGCGGCGGCGGTGCTGGGCGTAGGTACTTTAGACTCACTAACAATTAAAATCATCAATAGTAGCATTTTGGTGACATTCTCCGTACCTAAGTACCATGTCGGTGTACTCGGCAGCTGTGTACCTTATTTGAGGCATAATTAAACTCAAAAAACTTACAAACCTAACCTAAATCACAAAACTAGCTACCTAATAAATGTCCAAAATAACTAACCAATATTACACTAACACTTAACAATAAGTCACACTAACCTATGCACTAATCCAATTATCATAAATCGTCTTTAATCACAATAACAACTAAAACTTTTCATAAAATCACGACAATGCGCGCGCGGCTCGTTTTGTGATAAAAAAAAGTAGGCGTGTGCTCCTCAAAGGGCGCCGCTATGCACTGACATGACATAGTTACCGATTCAAGGACTATTTGCCGAAAATATTCCGCTCACACACATTCGCAATTTTCTATGCACCACTAATGCATTATTATCGTAAGTAATATTTCTTTTTCTTTCTAATCGTAGTATTTTGTGAGTGGGCGGGGCGCGTCAGAGTGGGGCCGTATGACACCTTTCTCTGTCTTTCAAGCATAGAATCGTAGGTACGTTTTTGCACAGGTTCCTGACCTTACAATGTTTACCTATTATTACGAACTCAGATCTACATCATGTTGAATATTAAGAAAATGAAAAATAATTTCCTGTGGCTAAAGTATTCATTGGATTTGATTTATTTTTTGTATACGGGTAAAGAACATGCCACTCTTTACGTGGTTTAAAGGAATGTCAATAGTCCTGCTCCACATTGTATACAGTATCCTATCTTCATACACACGGTCGGAACGCGAGTCATACCTACGCGCCTCGAGTTCGGTTTACACTCGGTTAACAAACAGTCTCGAATGCTCCGCCCGCCAGTGACGAACGGACGCCGGACGGTGTGATACTTTTGTAAGCAGTAAGCGTGCGATATGGCAAAGAGATATTATAGACTATACATATAGTGCTGTTTTTTTGGTTGCTTGAATTCGTCAATAACGCACCCAGATATAAGATTTTTTAAATTACCTGGAAACTCCGAAGGGTAAGACTATAACTTAGTATGTAGGTATATAAAAATACCTACATACTAAGCACGTAACTTGTTACTTTCTTTAATAGGTAGATATTTCGCTTTTTCCACCGAGTAAAATACCTGATAAATAAATACTCGGATAGGGTAAAAAAAGTGACAAACGACACGAGTGACCTACCTACGCTCACGTTAATATAAACTACTACCTAGGTAGTTTTCAGGCTATCTACTTACTTATGTACTTAGCTACTTACTTAACATTATTGAATTAGACGAAATATCATTATGATATGATTATGAGAGCAAAGGATGATTTCCACCAAACGGCTCGTATCACAACGGATCGGAAAGGATACGATCGGATGCGACGACAGCCGATCACGTCCGGCAGGATGTCGACGCATACGATCGGCTCCGTACGTCGCTTGCGAACATCCGTTCCTATTGTGTTGATGTGTTCTAATTTTTTAAAATGGTTGAAGTTGACGTACTCGTAGTGTTGTTGGCTATTGCATTAAAAGAAGAAGAAAATAATCATAAAACACAGAAGAGGAAAGTAGTTTTCGTACGTCTCAGTCGAGGCGCATTTTTTTATTATTAAATCTTTGCAAAAGCACAATTACAAAATATAATAATTATTTACCTATCACATAACTAAAAAAGAAACTCAAGTAGGTTGATGAAATTAAAATACTTACTGTAGGCGGGCAGCCCTATCGCGTGTCTATGTCCCGCGCGGCTGTTTGTAATTATTTCTAGAAGCCCCGAGTCACAATAGTGTATATAATGTGCCACAGACAATGGCCTAAACCAACGATTTTTTGGTTGGGTTTAAAGTATTTTTTTTATGCATGCACAATATTGACACTATTCAAATTGCTATCTGCAACGAAAATAAATTTTGTGTTATGTACTATTAGTTATTCTGTGGTTATACGTAAAATGTGAATTGGAACTAAGTATATATTAGGTCCTTACATATGAAATTGGCGTTTTGTATGGAAGGAACAAAAAGTCGAATATTTTTTAATATAATATATTTAATTAATCAAAGTATGAACCATTGTTTTCAATGCACTTTTGCCATCTTATAGGTAGTTCATTGATCCCTTTACTAAAAAAACCAGTCGGACGGGAATCAATAAAATCTTTGAAGGCGATTTGGACTGCCCCATCGGAGTTGAATTTTTTCCCTTGCAAAAAGTTATCCAAATTGCGAAAAAAATGGTAATCTGTTGGAGCAAGGTCCGGGGAGTACGGAGGATGTCTAAGACATTCCAATTCAAGCTCTTCTAATTTGGTAGCCGTCTGTTGCGCAGTGTGTGGTCTGGCGTTGTCGTGAAGCAGCAGTGGCGTGGAGCGATTGACCAGCCTTGGTTGTTTAGCCGCTAGCTTTTCCATCATGGTTTGTAATTGCTGACAATAGACATCAGCTGTAATAGTCTGGCCAGATTTGAGAAAACTGTAATGAACAATACCGGCACTAGTCCACCAAACGCTTACAAGTAACTTTTTTGGGGTTAATTTTCGCTTGGGGCAGGATTTGGCTGGCTGGCCAGGATCCAACCATTGCGCTGAGCGCTTCCGATTATCGTAAAGAATCCATTTTTCATCACAGGTAATGATTCGGTTTAAAATACCTTCATTGTTGTGCCGGTTCAGTAATGTAACGCAGCAGTCGACGCGCGTTTGCCGGTTTGCTTCAGTCAATTCGTGAGGTACCCACCTTTCAAGCTTTTTAATCTTCCCAATTTGCTTCAAGTGAATTAAAACAGTTTTATCACTAACATCGAAGCCTGCAGCTAACTCGGACGTGGTTTGCGATGGGTCCGCTTCCACAATAGCCTTCAATTCTCCATTATCAACTTGGGTCTCAGGCCGTCCACGGGGCTTGTTCTGCAGGTCGAAATTTCCAGAACGAAAACGTTGGAACCAAAAACGAACTGTGTTTTCTTTTGCAACATGACCGCCATACACATCATTCACCCTTCGAGTCGTTTCCGCAGCACTAGTGCCACGGCGGAACTCGTACTCGTAAATAATGCGATATTTTAAATTTTCCATTTTGTAAAATGAGTGACGCAAACAGAAAAAACAGAAGAAAAAAAACAAATGAATGACGGTCATCGAAGCACAAATACATGAGTAAATAGCTGTACAAATTTGAATTTGGAATTCCTTACCAAAGAGGAGAAATTCGTGATTAAAGTGGCCAGTACGAAAAACGCCAATTTCATATGTAAGGACCTAATATAAGGTGCTCTAAAAATATCTGCCACGGCTTCAATGGGAGACAGTATTCTATACAGGGTGGTCCAGAAGTCGTGGATCAAACGAAATAGGGAGATGAAGGAGGTCATTTCCAACAAAAAATCTTTCTACAGCATGGTCATAATTCAGTTGCCCTAAAAGTTATGAATATTTGTGTATACCGAGTTCTTGTACAATTAGACGAATTAAAAAAAAATGTGATATAAAACAATAAAACAAAACGGTGTTGTAATACTACTAGATAATGTATCAGCACTACAAAGTTCTATTAGGGCTCTGAGTATCAAATTTCAAGAGCAATTTATTTTTTTCCAAAAATTTTGTAACATTACCAAAAATTATTTCGCACTTCAAAAGTGTTGGAAATGACCTCCTTTATCTCCCTACTTCGTTTGATCCACGACTTTTGGACCACCCTGTATATAGATTACAATAGTAAAGATTCATTATTGAACTTATGTCATAAATTTTTTCATACAAAAAATGTGCGTATTAATTTGAATTGATTTAGTTACACGAAATCGTCCCATAGTAAATATAAAATACTGTCTCCCATTGAATTCGTGGCAGATATTTTTATAGCACCTTATATTTGCACATCATGAATTTATTTCTGGAGCCAATTAATTCTGAATAATTTGTACTTAACCGATAGGTACTAACACGGAGTAATACTCCGTGGGTACTAATTATCCATGAGATGATGTGAAGTGTGACAGAAAAATTTCTCGATTTTACTTTCTCAATATTTAGCGGGTTGTTTTACATCATCTCATGGTTTTCGACTAGAGCAACAATTTTTTTTCCAGAAAAGATTTTCATCCGAGCCACTATTTTGGAAATATAGAGAGTTTTATAATAAAACAAAATTCGGAGGCCCATAATTCGGAAACGGTGCGTCATAGGGCCATACTTCTGAGAACCTAAATAGTTTCTATGGTCAAGGTTTACCCGAAACTGCAATAAAATTTCCAAAAAAAAAAATTTTTCTGTTTCCATTATCATATTTTTTCATTTTAATACGGTCTCTGTAAGAACCAGTTGGTTATCTTTGTCCGGTTTTCAACCCTGGAAACCGGTCTTCAACTAAATTTAAATTGAGGATCTTGGGTTCCACATTCTACGTTCATCCAGAAGTATATTGGACACCTTCGTCGGCTCCGGGATCCGGGACTCTCAAAGTCCCTGGCGCCTATTTATTACTTAATAACATTCATAATAGATGGAAGGTTATTTTTACCTATTATTTATTATTATATATATTATTATATTATTTTTTGTTATTGAAATTTATAATAATATTTAATATAAACTTTTAAACGGAACAGTACTGGGTTTATCTCCAACTCCTCACGACCATAGCTCTTTCTGCTTAGCTGGCTGACAATAATGGAGTTCAACTATAGTCACCTACCTAATTTGTAAGTAACAAGGTAAATTAGTTCTTAAGGTTCCACCTTTTATTGCGGTAACCCATAACGGCTACCGAGTGTGGTTATGTGGAGCTGATTTATTTTTTAGAAAAATACAGTGTTTGAGATAGTTTGTTGTTTTCTTATATTTTAATACCCAATAGTTTGCTGCTAGAGGTAAAAAATCTTAATTGTAACAGTGACATAGTGCCCCTAAGCGTGTACTCCAACTCTAATAAATCCGCCCCTAAGACGACCCACTGACCGTGAGGGTTAAATGTCGTTTTAGGGGTCTACCCCTAAAACGATATTTAACCCTCACCCTCCACCTCCACCTCCTCCTCGAAATAACGTGATCTCCAACGAACTCTAGTTCGTTGGAGATCACGTTATTTCGGACTCACGTTATTCGGGATAGTGTTTCGGGATAGCGTTCATTCGGAATAGCGTTCATTGGGGATAGAGTGATTCGGGATAGCGTTCATTCAGGATAGAGTGATTCGGGATAGCGTTCATTCGGGATTGCTAGTTTCGGCTTAACGTTATAAAGTCGTTTATTTTTTAAATCAGCCCCTGTTGGGGGTGGGACGGGGTAAAGTTTATGAAAATTATTTTTCCTTTTATCAATAAACTTGGAAATTTACTCGAATACTTATCTAAAAAAGTAGGTAATAAAGATCGTAATAGTTAAATTTAGAATTGTTGAATTTTATAGGGGAATGTACGAAATTGCTAGTACACACGTATATAGACTGCTAAAAACATAAAGGTCATGGCACACTATGACACACACGCACGGCACCGGTCCAATCCAGCAATTAAATTGTCATTCAAATTAGAGCATTAAGTCGTGTGTCGTATAATATATTTCATAATGTCAATATGAAAAAGCCAACGGCGGCGGGCAGTCAGCGCGCATGTCACTACCATACAACTCGACTCGCAGCCCGCGTGCTTACAGCGCGCCGACCGCGTGCTTACTGCGCGCCAACTCCGATTCGCCAGCGAAACGTCGTTGCGCCGTCGCCCGCGCAACGACGAAACATTGAAACGTCCAAACCGCTCAAACGCTCCGTTGTACTGTGTTCATCTATTGAAATGAGCGTTTTCCGCCCGACGCGTCACCCGCTCATCCGCCCCGCCCGCTGCCACTGTAATTTCACACTTAGGGTGTTTTTAATATCGTGCGGATTTCATCACGCACGCGGGATTGCCCCGCATGCGTAACACCCGCAAGTGTCCTTTTTATACAAGTATTTATTATAATGCGTGGAATACGCACGCGGGACGCGGGGTGTGATCCGTGGCAACAGCCCCGCGCGGGGTCTCCGCGCGCGTGAGCACTTCTATGAAAATCAGTGTGCGTTTTACTGTCATGCGGGGTGCACGCGCGCATAGTACAGTCACATTTAAAATGAAAATTGACACAGAACGTGTTATAATTGAAGTGCATCTGCAGCCGTGCTTATGGGATAAATCCCATGAATTATATAAAAACAGAGATGCTAGAGACGCTGCCTGGAAAGAAATATTAAAGGAACTAGCACCAAATTTCGAAAGTTTGAGTATATGATCAATAATTTTCTGAGTTTGTCGTTCATTGTACACAACCACAATGCATGGCAGCCCGCAGAAAACTAAATCGTGGGGTTGCGTGTCTCACGCTGCGTGAAATTTTCCGCATGCGGGCCAATCCCGCGTGCGTGATGAAATCCGCACGATATTAAAAACACCCTTAGGCCTCATTTACGGAGACGCGGGGCGTCGCGCGTTGCGTTGAGCGGCGCGGCCCGCACTGAATTCAAATATATGGCGTTGTATGAGTGCGTTTACGGAGAAGCGATTTTAGACGCGTTTGTTTGAATTAGGGCGTTTTTTGCGGCCGAGCCCGCGGATGGCACCGACGCGTCCCACGCGGCGTTTATCGCGGCGGCGCACGCAGCGGCAATTCTCGATGAAGCTATGTCCGAGGCGGAATCTTCTGTCAGTCTTATTTAGAAATCGCGCAACACAGACGTAGTCACCGTCGCAATGGAGTATGATATGATCGACTTTTTTTTTCGTCGTTGTTTTTCGTCTTTTTTTTTATCGAAGCGAGCGTGCGCCGCCGCGATGCCCGCCGCGTGCTTCGCTACACGCTAGAGGATTCGCCGCGGGCGCCGCGGCGGGCACCGCCACGCTTCCCGTCTCGCTTCTCTATGAACATGGTCGTATATTGCTATAAGTTTGTGTTTACGCGTGCGATGATGCGTGCCGCTTCACGCGCCGCCCCACCGTAAACAGAAAAAACGTCCGACGCGCCGCGAGACGCCACGCCACACGCGACGCGAGACGCCCCGCGTCTCCGTAAATGAGGCCTTAGTCGTCGTGTTCAATCACAAATGCCATACAATTGTGTTCGCGGTGACAGCAAGCTTGCACCTCGCGGACGACGCGTAAGTAGTTAGCGAGCTGGCGGCTAGCCGTAGCCCAAATTCGAGGCGACGCGATGCCGTGCTGCAGCTGTGCAGTTGCGGTGCCGGTATAATGTGCCATGACCTTAACTCTTCCTTTTGGCTTTACCACACTCGGGTAAAAAGAGAACTTTGATATCTAATAAACAGGTGAGTCATTGTAGTCACGAATGCAGTTGCGTGCAGAACCGTCATTAAGGCCTAGTGGCCCTCTCGCTGCATTAACGAAGCTTCTGAATACGTAAAAAGAAAGGAACTGAAAAATGGGATGTTTACTTATTCATAGGGCTGTCTGGTCGCGGGTCGGACCTAATGGCTGTAATTAGCTCGGTAGCTAAGAACGGCCATGGCAGGCACTAACGAATCGATCAATCTATTATCTATTTGTGGTCATTGTTTAGCTGCACACGAGCCTTCTTAATTTACCTACCCATTCAACTTAACAAAGTCAACCTACTAACATTAGGTACATTTTGAGTGTTTTGAAAAGTCATTGCGTCTGATAGGAATGTTTGCCCGGGCGAGGCTAATGTCTGGCCTCATCCAAATCGAATAAGGCTGCGAGGGTTTTTCACCAACTGGACACGAGAGACTGGACCTGAACACACGTGTGTCCAGTCTCTCGTGTCGAGTTGGTGATAAAGCCGGCTGCGATGCCCCAGTTGACTAACATATTATGATTTGACTGACATTTTCTTTCTTTTAAAAATATTTTCAATGTTTGCATGCTTAGATAAATGATTGGTCAAGGGTACTTCTCTTCTTAGTCTGTGGATTGGTCTCGCTGCGTCGAGCGTAGCGAGACCAATCATTTATCTAAGGTTTGCATGCCTAATTTAAGACAGATTTTATAGGGATCACAAAGTTTCATAAACACCATTATTTTTAACCGACTTCAAAAAAGGAGGTTCTGACTAACATATGATTTGACTAACATTTTCTTTCTTTTAAAAATATTTTCAATGTTTGCATGCTTAGATAAATGATTGGTCAAGGGTACTTCTCTTTTTAGTCTGTGGATTGGTCTCGCTGCGTCGAGCGTAGCGAGACCAATCATTTATCTAAGGTTTGCATGCCTAATAACCTTTTAACCGCCTACGTCGGATTAATCCGACAAATATTTTCGTGCCCATTCCGCCAGAGTCGTATATATACGACCAAATAACACATCTCGTTTAATCTGTATTATTATTATATCATCACAGCTCGTTTCATCGGTATTTATTTTTCGTTGTTTTTTTTTCTCGGGGCGCTGGGGGCACGACAACTGATATAAAGTCGGGCGGTTAAAAGGTTAAGACAGATTGTATAGGGATCACAAAGTTTTGTAAACACCATTATTTTTAACCGACTTCAAAAAAGGAGGTTCTGAATTCGACCCGTATGTATGTATGTATGTATACACATATGTATGTATAAACATGTATGTATGTTTGTATGTCCACAATTTTCTCAAAAACTATTGAAGCAATTTTGATAATTATTTCATTAATGTGATCTACATACTTTCAGGAAGGTTTTAGTATATTAGTTATTCTTATGTACGAAGTAAAATGCATAAATGTACTGCATCTCCGGCATTTCTATGCGAATTTTGATGATTCTTCTAGTCGGTGTCTTCAATTCTTCAAAATGCACTTGTGTTATTTGAATTTGTGTGGGGTAGGTACAACTAAAAACTTTCAAGAAAAATAAAAACTTTCTTACAAAAAAACAACCGACCTAAAAAAAAACTACAAAGTGATACCTAAGTAAATAGCTTTAATTTCGGAAGTCGGTGTCAAAATACGAAAATGCGGAACCAACGACACCGACTTCCGAAATTAAAGTTATTTGTCACTTTGTAGTGTTTTTTTTTTTAGGACGGTTGTTTTTTATGTAAGTACCTACTTTCTTAGCAAATAAACGATGATGATTATTATGATTATAAACCATGAGCTTAAACTGAGAGTTTTAAAACCATAGGCCTTATTTTATCAGGCCAAAAATCGCATAAGTAGGTCAAAGACATTAAATTTTTTACAATCTTAAATCTCGTTGGATAGGTAAACTTGACTGACTTTGCAGTACAACAGATACGATTCAAAGGCTAAAGTAGTTATTAGAAACAATTTACCTACACTGAACTTATTTTTAATTTCAGTATTGGAACCAGGGACGAAAGCATGGAATGAGTTACGTGAATATTTTGGAGACGAGGTGCTTTTACCAGATGGTAAAGTGAACCGAGCGCGGCTGGGCGAGGTCGTATTCGACGATATAGCGAAGAGAAGGAAATTAAACGCCATCACACATCCTAGGATACAAAGTGCGATGATGAAGATGGCCATATCCTACTTTTTCTCTGGCCATAGCTACATAGTCATGGAAGTGCCATTGTTATTTGAAACTGGGAAGATGTTGACCTTTATGCATAAAATTATTACTGTCGTTTGGTGAGTCTCAATTTTGAAGTTCTTTCTCGTTTACGGATATTTGTGATCTCGTGGGTTCGATCCCGTAGACGAATTGTCTGTAGCGGCCCACAGTCTAGGTATGTGCCCGATTCCTGGCAATAAGCCCGCCTTATTACATTGGACTTCTGAATGGCGAAATGTTCTATAGAGGTATAAGGAACAAGGTGGAAAGTTCACTCATACTCTATAGAAAAAGGAGGATCCTCCGACCAGACGGGTGTCTTGTCTGGTGGGCAACTGCCCGAGGATCGATGTCGGGACGTTGTATATTTATGCCAGTTGTGAGGTAAACACCTTGCGCGATGCAGGATTTTGCGTGACGTCACACATTATGATAAATGCCTCAAAAAACGGACATCACTTTTTTATTCTATTAATCGAAAGTATGAACTATTTTGAATGCGAGAGTAGAACTTCCGGATCTTAAATATACTTTAAAACAGAGTTATAATTTTTATTTATTTCCAGAAAAACGCAAACATTAACGATGTGATGAAAATATTTGGACATTTGTTTTTGAGGTTTAATGACATTATATGCATGGTATTATATAGACGAAACAGAAAAGATTTCACTATAATAGAAAAATAAATATGCCTGACTTTATATTTACTTATTCCTTTTTATTTTTTCCCTATTAACTATAAAAAATGTGATGCAAATCTATCAGGAAATCGAAGATATGATGATTCTATGGTTTTCAAATTTTTCTCTGATAATTTAGGTTTGTCACTCTCAGAACACAAAAATACAATAAATAAATACTGTTGAGACTGTAACCTGACGAGGGCGGACCCCTTCCTTGTACCACATTTACCCCTTCATCAGAAAAATATAAATTATGTAAATGTATAATAAATATTTTTATGTCAAACGTTTTTATATTAGGTACAAAACATCAAACGAACAAATATACACGTGATACAAAATAAACATTACAAAGTATACCTACAAACAGCCACTAAGAACAATTTTTGAAGAAGAAATTTTTTTTGCCATTAACTTACCTATGGGTACCTCTTTACTTCATTTTAAGAATTTCAAAAATTAAAATGTAGTGCTTTCAGATTTTTGATTTGTGAAAACCCTAACAACGGAAAATCGAAACTTGAAAAATCCGAATTCCTAAGTGTTAAGCATCTGATATTTTACAGGCAGGTTATCATAACACTAAACAATAATGTGTGTGAAAATAAAATGCTACTACCATATAAAACCTGCGCAAAAGAATCATTTCAAAATTACAGAAAATATTACGTAGCTTGCTTTAAATAACATCTAAAAATATTTCTTTTCACTTCTCATGCTCTAAAAGTTCGTCTTTATGTTGTGCTTAGGCGACATAAAATCGCTTTTTATGTTCTAGTGCATAAAGTATTTTTTTTTCTGAGACTAAGGTAATCAGGCCCAACAGCCACACGCACAATAAAACTTCGCAGATTAAAGTCGTGATTTATTTCATTTTCTTTAATTTATATCACTTCCGTGTTTTCTATCGTTAATTTAATAAAATCCGGTAAAATAGTTGTCATTTATTATTTAAAAACGCAAAGAAACGTTTTTATGACTTGGCAGTATGAAGTACCCAAGTCGAATGACAAATGTTGAAATAAAAAAAAAACTTTTAAAAAGTTTCGTGGCGGTATTATCTGTGGTGGCGGGAATTAGCTATGCTTTGCAACATTTTTGATTAATTATGTACTGTGTACTTTATGCCTGTTTCATTTTCTCGCAATCGAAGTGAAAAGCAGAGTGTATAACTCAGGCATAAACGAGCCATTTTACCCCTCGACTTAACTATCCACCCTCGCCTGCGGCTCGCGTGGATATAAACGTCTCGGGGTAAAATAGCTAATTTTATGCCTTAGTTGTACAATCTACTATTTCGTTTCTAAAAATAGCAGATATTTGACTTTATTACATACTATAATTAAAACATGAAAACGTTGCATGCATAATAAGTTATAACAATTTTTTTTTTATTTCTATGGATAACCAGAATAAAATATTGAAAAAAATATAGCTCTGGTTCTAAGCTAAATTGGTTTCTGGGAGTTCTAGTCTAGCATTCAAAACAAATGTAGGTATCGATTAGAAAAATACAAAACCGGCCTAGTGCGTGTCGGACCACGCACAATGAAGGGTACCATAGTTGGAATGAATTTATCCCAAGAAAAAAATCACGTCTGTTGCGTGTTTTTTTTTTTAATATAATATTCTGTGAATATTTCAAGCGAGCAAATAACGGCAAAAAAATCACGTTTGTTGTATAGGAGCCCCCTAAAATATTTATTTTATTCTGTTTTTAGTATTTGTTGTTATAGCGGCAACAGAAATACATCATCTGTGAAAATTTCAACTGTCTAGCTATCACGATTCATGAGATACAGCCTGGTAACAGACAGACAGACGGACAGTGGAGTCTTAGTAATAGGGTCCCGTGTTTACCCTTTGGGTACGGAACCCTAAAAAGCGATGTCCGTATTTCGAGGCATTTATCATACTGTGCGTCAGTATGATTCGTAGTTCGCATGTGGCGATGTAGATGCCTACAGTTCGCATGTGGCGATGTAGATGCCTACAGTTCGCATGTGGCGATGTAGATGCCTACAGTTCGCATGTGGCGATGTAGATGCCTACAGTTCATGTAATAATAAATCTCGATCTACCCAATATGGGAAAACAGGCGTAAATGGTTCTCTTACAAAATAACTAAATACCCTTTGCGCATTGCACAATATTCCTAATCGGTGTATTACTATTTTCAGTGAAGATCACCAGCAACTAGAAAGGTTGTGTAAACGCAACGATTTCTCGGAAGCTGTTGCTAAGAAACGCATCACTAGTCAAATGCCTCTTGAAGATAAAGTGGCGAAGTCCCATTTCGTGGTGGACAACTCGGGAAGCCTGGCCAGCACTAGGCAACAAACAGAATGCATCATAAGATTGCTCAGAAGATCTAAGTTTACTTGGTAAGTGTACTTTTCACAAATATATGAATTCAGCCATATTTTTGTTCTCACTGCTGGGACTCAGGCCTCCTCTATGGCAGAGGGAGTGGCCGTAATCCACCATGCGGAAGCTTATTGTGGGTGGAAGTCATACATGTCTTTGAATTTTTGAATCTAGGACTCTTGCCTCACGATCCTTTCTTTGTCTTTTTATCCGACTGCGCGACTATAAAGCCAGGGTCTAGGGATCTATGTATAGTATTTTATCTCACGTAGCGACGCGCGTATTGCTTTATTCTACGAATAAGTTTAAGTTGGACCTTTATAAACTGCTCTATCGCTTTTATTTTAATGTATTTTATTTGTTCCAGGTACTTTCGAGCAATTATTGGTATTGCGTTTTTGTCCCTCGTTTTTGGAATCGGACACATAGTCAGTAATATTGTCAATAAGAAATGAAAAATTATTATATAAATAGAATGTGTAGGTATATTTGAACTCAAGGAAGCTTAGCCCTGTTACCAGAATACATTGTTGTAGTCACACAGCCAGCAAATTAGACTTTACACTTTAAAAGAAGTAATTAGTGATTGAAATGTTATACGAGCTTGTCCGAGGAGTACTACCCGAATATTAGGTACCTATCTCCAAGCAGTGTTGTTGTGTTTGAAAAAAAATCAAAAGTCATTTAGTCAAACCAGGCTGAGAATCAGCACTTTTTGAACGCCAAAAGTACATAAGACAGTCCCGCCAAAACGCCCGCCCTTCTCCACTTCGTAGTGCTTTGGCTGGAGGAAAGAAGTGACGCAACTAATTCCCGAGCAGCACAGCTGTATGTTTAGTTAGAAGTGTTTGGGGTGCCGGTGTAGTTATAGACACAAGAAACATTTCTGCTTTGGCTCTGGGTCGTCAACGCTGCGATGCTTTTGTATTGTAGATGTCAATAGGCAGCGGTAACCACACCATCAGATGGGCAACCTGCTTGTTACACCTACTTATAATAAGGTGACTACATGGCCCAAAGCGCGATCTTTGTCGGACTGCATAGAAAAGCAAGAGAAGCGCGATGACACAACGCTGGTAATTTATTGCAAAATATGAAGCAATTATCTATTTACAAGAAACCTATTGTTTGGGCTAAAAAATTAAAACACTAGCGCTTTAGTATGTTGCTTGTAGAATAATCTGACGAAAAATCATAATTATTGTACCCATGTATATTAGTATGGTTTTTATTGTAAAAAGAAAGTTTTTAGACTAAAGTAAACAAAATCAGAAAAATATATGATATTCTTCAGGATATACAGGGTGTTAAAGAAAGGGTATATCAATACAAACGGGTTGAAGAGTGCATCTAGTCTAGAATCTCTGTACAAAATTTCAGCTCAAAAGCAGTAACTTTGAAAATGCTTAATATTTTTTTATTTCGATAATTTATAAAATTAAATTTATGAAAAACGTGTCACCGCACTACGAGGGTCATTATCCATTATCTGTAATGTGTCTGTGCGCCTAGTACACGCACATCACGCCGCCGCGCGCCAGTGCAGCGCCGTGATGTCGAAATAAAAAAATATTAAGCATTTTCAAAGTTAATGCTTTTGAGCTGAAAGGGTTTAGCCATCCTTCCATAAGCAAACTGCCCCCGATAGGAACCTATATCGTAACCTATGTTATATTGTAGAGGGTACTAATAGTAGTTCATCGCGTAGATATTAGCTCTATATCTTAGGTAATTGATTGAGGAGCTATTTGAAAAAAAGTGTCCGGAGACGACTTTTTTTCAAAGTGATATATCTCTGTTGATTTCAAAGCTAGAAAAATAAAACCGATTCCAGTGTTTATGGTACACTTTACAGTTTATTTTATATAAATTTTCATGAGCCAAGCTTAAATAAAAATATTAAAAAAATGCAAAAAAAAAATTTTTTTTTAATTTCTATCAGATCGAAGTGAATTACCACTTTGAAAAAAATATATAATAGTTGTCTATACCTTGCCTAACAGCATGCCAAGTTTCATTAAAATCCATAAGGTGCATCATGATGAAAAAAAATAATAAAAGTAAGTGGACCACCTTATTGACGCATTTAACTTTTAATTTTTCAATAATCTAGTATTTAATTAAATCGTATTGCATATTTGATTTTTCAATATTGGGCATGAAAGGCTTAAAAGAAAATGGAGGGATTTTTTCTCAGTAATAGTTAAATCCATATTAATAAAAAAAAGTAATTAAAAAAATTAAAAAACCTGACTGCAACCTTATAATAAAACTAACTGAAAAGCTAAAAACAAGCCCGTTTTAAATTAAATAAAAGTTGGAAGCAGGCGGGGCCCATACCATTATTATAGTTTCAAACTCAAATGGGCCCCGTCTGCTTCCAACTTTTATTTAATTTAAAATGGGCTTGTTTTTAGCTTTTCAGTTAGTTTTAGTATAAGGTTGCAGTCGGGTTTTTAATTTTTTTAATTACTTTTTTTATTTCCAGCTTTTTAGTTTAAAAATGTGAAAGATTTTGCAGACGATTTAGTTTTTGATACGTGTTTTTTACGATTTGTCACTTTCAATTACTTTTAACCATATAAGTTGTATATATTTTTGTATCACTTTTTAAAACCCTTTATTTTGATACTCCACTCGATAGGTTTGAGAGAAAAAAATTTTTTTGAAGGCATAATATGACGCCAATAATCCGCCATTTTTTTTTTCTATTTTGATATACCCAGTGTCACTTTCACAGTCAATACGAATCTAACGACACCTCTCAAGCTAAAATCCATCGAGCCGTTCAGGCCATAGAGCGTGCCAAACAATTATACAAACAAACATACATACATACTCTCGAAAAACATAACCCTCCTTCTGGCGCAGCCGGGTAAAAATAGCTTTTATTAGTCATCGTCACTATTTTCATTAATTACAACGTGATCTTTATTTATAGAAAAAACACTGGATAATATTTCTTCTGGGCGAACTATATGCGATTTATATCTTGCATTTGATAAATAATATATAATTGCTGCCACGTGAGAGCAACACCCAACTGTTCGACTTCCATTTGCACAGTTACAGCAATAACGCCTAACAATAAACCTAACATTTTAAAAGTGCAAGTACAATCGCGACACATTAATAGCAAAACCTACAGATGTTACATTGACTACAACCCAAATGGAAAAAGTCACGAAGATATTCGGCGTTATTGCTGTAACTGTGCAAATGGAAATCGACAAGTTGGGTGTTGCTCTCACGTGGCAGCAATTATATATTATTTATTAAATGCAAGATATAAATCGCATATAGTTCGCCCAGCAGAAATATTATCCAGTGTTTTTTCTATAAATAAAGATCACGTTGTAATCAATGAAAATAGTGACGATGACTAATAAAAGCTATTTTTTATTAATACGGATTTAACTATTACTGAGAAAAAAATCCTTCCATTTTCTTTTAAACCTTTCATGCCCAATATTGAAAAATCAAATATGCAATACGATTTAATTAAATACTACATTATTGAAAAATTAAAAGTTAAAAGCGTCAACAAAGTGGTCATAAGGTGGTCCACTTACTTTTATTTATTTTTTTCATCATGATGCACCTTATGGATTTTAATGAAACTTGGCATGCTGTTAGGCAAGGTATAGACAATTATTATATATTTTTTTCAAAGTGGTAATTCAATTCGATCTGATAGAAATTAAAAAAAAATTTTTTTTTTGCATTTTTTAAATATTTTTATTTAAGCTTGGCTCATGAAAATTTATATAAAATAAACTGTAAATTGTACCATAAACACTGGAATTGGTTTCATTTTTCTAGCTTTGAAATCAACAGAGCTATATCACTTTGAAAAAAAGTCGTCTACGGACACTTTTTTTCAAATAGCTCCTCAATTACCTAACATATAGAGCTAATATCTACGTGATGAACTACTATTAGTACCCTCTACAATATAACATAGGTTACGATATAGGTTCCTATCGGGGGCAGTTTGCTTATGGAAGGACGGCTAAGCCCTTTTGTACAGAGATTCTAGACCAGATACACTCTTCAACCCGTTTGTATTGATATACCCTTTCCGTAACACCCTGTATATGCTAGGTAGATAGTGTGTTGAAAACATAATACAACTAATTCGATACGATAGAAAACAATCGTGAAGATACCTCTAAAAACTTTCTCTTTACAATAAAAACCATACTAATTAATATTCATACAATCATTCTGATTTTTTGGCAGATGATTCTACAAGCAACATAATAAAGCACTAGGTTTACATTTTTTAGTCCAAACAATAGAGTTTTTGTAAATAGATAATTGCTTCATATTTTGCAAAAAATGACCAGGGTTGTGTCATCGCGCTTCTCTTTCTTTTCTATGCAGTCCGACAGTGACCGCGCTTTAGGTCATGTAGTTCCCTTAAGGCGAAAGCGTCACGGTAGCTCGCCATATATCAATTTTCTTACGTTTTTTGCAATTTGCTGGCCAGTATCGGATTGTATGTTCATCTTAATATGATTTTAAGGCCGTAATAAAATTATGTTTTTTAAATTATAATCCTAAAAATGAAACCGCGGGGCGCTAGTAGTTATAATCATAAAAATCATCAATACATCTCTCTAAGTTCATTTGGGACGGACTGGATGCGGAAGGCGGAGGACAGGGTGTTGTGGCGCAGCCTGGGAGAGGCCTGTGTCCAGCAGTGGACTGCAATAGGCTGAGTTGAAGTTCTTTCTATTGAATGTTTATTTCTAGAAATCATGACATTTGAGGCCAATTCTAACTCAAGGAGTTGTATTACTGATTCTAATGATAATAATTCTGTAAAGTTATAAGTATTTGTTATGGTTGCGAATCATATTTAGATCAACATACAACCTGACACTGAGTGCAAATTGCAAAAAAAACCGGCCAAGTGCGAGTCGGACTCGCCCATGAAGGGTTCCGTAGCAGCAAGTAACATAATATAAAAGTTCTTGTAGTTCGTTGTAACTTTGTGAAAGGTAAATTGCGGTTTTCGATTTATGACGTATTAAAAAAAAACTACTTACTAGATCTTGTTCAAACCAATTTTCGGTGGAAGTTTACATGGTAATGTACATTATATATATTTTTTTAATTTTATCATTCTCTTATTTTAGAAGTTAGAGGGGGGGGGACACACACATTTTACCACTTTGGAAGTGTCTCTCGCGCAAACTATTCAGTTCAGAAAAAAATGATATTAGAAACCTCAATATCATTTTTGAAGACCTATCCATAGATACCCCACACGTACAGGTTTGATGAAAAAAAATTTTTGGAGTTTCAGTTGTATGTATGGGGAACCCCAAAATTTATTGTTTTTTTTTCTATTTTTGTGTGAAAATCTTACTGCGGTTAACAGAATACATCTACTTACCAAGTTTCAACAGTATAGTTCTTATAGTTTCGGAAAAAAGTGGCTGTGACATACGGACGGACGGACAGACAGACAGACAGACATGACGAATCCATAAGGGTTCCGTTTTTTCCATCTGGCTACGGAACCCTAAAAACGTAAGAAAATTTTTATTTCGCGGTCTGCCCTGGCGCTTCCCCCTTAAACCGTGGTTCAATTCAAACATTACTTCTTTGATTATTCACTTTTGAATTTCTCAACGTGTGATGTGTGTAGCGTACCTAAAAGTTTGTATGTCACTGACGTATTTAGTTGTTTTGTAGCGTTAGTTGAGGTGTCATCGAACACCCATACATTCGTATGACCTTAGATGAATTATTATCAGCTTTGCACCATCTGCACTATCAATGTGCATTTCTTGTGATCAAGTATACAAAATTATAAGTGGGATAAATTATGATAATTATGTATTTTTAAAGTAGTTATAAGTATTATTGATATTATAAGCTAGAGGCCGGAATGTACCTATGCGAATCATGGAAAAGCACTGGACCTTTTATTTAGAACTCCTGTGTGAACATACTTCCATGTTTTATCAATCTACATAATCCTAATTATGTAAATAACTTTCAAAACTATTCCGACCGGCTGTCGGCATGCTCCGGACTTCTCTACACGCCATTTTGTTGGTTCAGTCATCTATGATTTAGTGCATATGATCCAGTATCTAATCATCACAACATAGACCGTAGGTTCAAAATACTAGCCAAAGCGATGTTTCAATGTTAAGTAATTATATTATTTTACAGTAGCAGCGCCCCGCGGTTTCACCCGCATAAGTTTCCCGTGGGAATATCGGGATAAAAACTATCCTATGTCCTTTCCCGGGACTCAAACTATACCAAATTTTATCTAAATCGGTTCAGCGGTTTTAGCGTGAAAAGGTAACAGACAGACAGACACACTTTCGCATTTTTAATATTAGTATGGCTTGGTATGGATATAGTATGGATTTAATAACTACAATATTTAAGAAAGCTTTTATCCGGCTATAAATATCACTTAATAGTACTGGGAGGTGGTAAAGGGGTACTTACATACAAAAGTGGCTGATGAAATACAAAGGGAATATAATGATTTTATGGTATTTAGTTAGTTCAGGTTATGGTAATGAACACAGATATCTGTATAAGGCTTGCATTGTGCTCATTTAGAAATATTTTAGAGTGTAACAGTGTATACAGTGGTTATTGTTAACAACAAACTACCTATATTATAATAATTAATGAAGTAATAATAATTTAATGAAGTAAGCACCTGTACCTTTTTAATGATAGAATAGCGATAACTCAAAGAAATAAAAACACCAATTCAGAAAGATAAAGCTTCAGATTTTTAATAGATAAAAATACGAAATTGTAATATTTGTTGTGAATATACTTTGTTATAGAATCACGTAGCCACTGAAAGAGAGATGATTTGTAATGTAGGAAATAATGGAATATACTTATTGTAGAATTCTGATTAATAATCACGCACACATGTTTATGAAAATATTGTGTATTTTAAAATGTACATTGGCAATATTGTCATTATACCAAGTGGCCCACCTAGTACTATTGAAAGACTGGGTTGCCTTGTCCAATCAGTGGGCTTCTTGACTATTAACGTTTTGAACAGTGTAGTTAAGGTCAGCAACAAAAGTCGGATAACATTTCAATTTTGAAATCTTGACTGAAAGTCATATAATAAAGAAAAACAAACGTACTTTATTAAATTGACTACTAGTCCATCCAATAAATCACCCATAAGGAGTTGTAGAGTGCGTGAGCAAGGCCCTAAGCAATTACTTCAGAAAATTGTTCAGGGTGCTTAGAGAGTTAACATACTAAAAGTCCTGACATCTAGGGGGTGAGGCGGAGTGGGGGGAGGGGGTTAAAGTTCCCATTTTTCAGTTTTTCGCTAATATCTTTAAAACGGTATGTTTTAGAGAAAAGAAGTTTTCTGCGCAATGAAAGCTTATAAAATTTCCTACAACTTTAGTCTTATACACGTTTTCGAATTACTACCCATTTTTTACATATACATTCTAAAATAGTGAAAATTTTCGAAAAAACTACTTTTATGAATCTCTACCTGTTGCCTGCTACTTTGTTTGCGTTATTTCGGGATAAAAGTAGCCTAAAAATCCAAATCTTTAATCATAACGAATTTCATCCAAATTGGTTCAGCCGTTGAGTAATCAAAACTTGTATCTTTGATACATATTATCTTTTATCTTTTAATTCGTTTAGGCTGTGAGGGTCCTGACCATGTCCTGACAATGGTTCTTTTTCCAAGGCTCCCTCATCCTCAGTAGATGGTACTTGCTGAAGAGGCTCTACGTCGTCTTCATCATCGTCAACGTCAACAGACACGCCGTTGAGGCAATTCCCTTGGCAGTGGAAGCACGCCGCGGAACAGTTCAACATTGCTTTCCGACATCCACATTTTCTACTACCACAATCCTTCGTGCAGCGGCAAAATATTGTTTTTAGTAGTATCTCTGGTGCTGGCGAATCTTCGGTTGTTATTGGCACCAGGCTGTCCCCTTCATGTTTCCATCCCCACTCTTGAGGAGGCAGCTCATTTCCGAGCCACAGCTGCACTTGGTGGTAAGTGCGCCGCGAATGCTGTTTAGCTGCGTTTTCAGTTGGTGGGAGGGAGCTGAAATCAGGCTTAATATTTGCCACTGATGAATGACTGGTATCGGTACTCATTGAGGGAGATCAGTCTTGCTGGTGCGCCATACTATTTGAGGAAGCACATCTTCCCAGCCTCTTCAACCTCACTGTGCGTGGAGGTGGGCTTGTAAAAGATCGCAGCCGCTTCCTTGATAATATCTGACTTCAAGTACAGTTTTAAGAAACCCACTTTGCTTCTTCTGAATGTTGCAGATGTTGTGTCACAACCTGTAAATGAATGAAGGAAAAGGATGTGCTCAAATCCATGTTGCTGCATCTCTTGGGTGGACAGTGCAACTGTTTTGGTTTTTCCTCGGCCGGGTTTCAGCAGAATTATGTCTTGGGTGGGAGGAGTTAAAGCTATCAAAAGGACAGCAAGGTCCACATCCTCACCAACGACAGCGACAGAACTATGAGTCGATAGTTCCACAGCAGTCTTCACGATAAGAACGTCAGCATCATCAGTGGCTTGGAGAGTATTTATACCATTTATATATACTAGCTCATATTTAACATTCGGTAATGCTTGTCACATCACACTAAATGAACTCCATTTTCACTTTCTTCGGAGCACGATACTCGAACACTGGTGAAAATTTGGAAAAAGTGTATAAGACAAGTGTAGATAAAAGTTTTGATATCCCAACGGCTGTACAGATTTGGATAAAATTTAGTAAATTGATATAGTAGGAGTTGATTTAAGATATAAGATCCTTTTTATCACCAAATAACGTGAAGGAAGTAGTGTACAAAAGGTAGTGTTCAATTCAAGTAGTTTTTTTTTCAATTTTCACTTTTCCGGAATGTGTAGTTCGAAAATAGGTAGGAATGTGAAAAAGTGTATAAGATAAAAGTTGTACATAATTTTATAAGCTTTCATTGCGTAGAAGACTTCTTATCTCTATGACGCACCGTTTAAAAGATATTAGCGAAAAACTGAAAAATGGGAACTTTAACCCCCTCCCCCCACTCCGCCTCACCCCCTAGATGTCAGGACTTTTAGTATGTTAACTCTCTAAGCACCCTGAACAATTTTCTGAAGTAATTGCTTAGGGCCTTGCTCACGCACTCTACAATCTCTTTGTTGGATGGACTATACATGAAATAGTGAAAATCTGACTATCGAATAGTTTTGGTTTTGTAAATTTATTTGAGATATTATGTGAAAGTAAGTACAGCCCGATTCAAACTTTATGGCGGCTCTGAAATGGGCTACTCGCTGCGCAGTTCCTTACGCCTTACCTACTCTGACAGGTGAATTTGCTACTGTGCAGCGACTATCCTCATTCTCCGAGCCGCCATAATGTTTGAATCGAGCTGAAACAGACTTTCGTTGTTGCCCGTACGACTAACGAAAGGCACACAGCTATGAAAAAAACGCAGCTGTCCACAATTTTAATAGTACCTACTAGTGTTGTAATATAATGTCAGCAAGTAAAGTGAAAAGCGCTGATCTAACACGGTCGTCTCGCATTATTCGATTATTCGAGCGGCTCGTTGTTAAGCCACACAGCATTTATGCGATACATTTGGCATATTGAACTTATCACAAATTTTCTGTTGTTAAAATATTGTTTTGCTCAACCATATAAACAAACATAATAAGGCTTAAAAAAATTGGGAGGAATTAAAATTTATACCTGAATACAATGATTCTTTATTCTTCCCTAAACCTTGGAACGTACCTACGTTCCAAGGTTCACTATAATATAGGTCCATTAAAAGTTCCATTAATACATTAAAAATAATTATGTGTAAGTATACATTATTTGACATTTTATACTTTTTGTTATATAAAACTAGCTTTTGCTCGCGGCTTAGCCCGCGTAGATGTCCGCGGAAATTATCCCATGGAAACGTATTACCGTCATGATTCGAAAGACACGTGGCGCCATGTATTATAATAATAACGTTATTGTTGTTTTCCTCGGGAACAGCACTTTTTTCGGGATGAAAGGTACCCTATGTCCGTTTCTGTACACCTGAAAACGTATTTCAGGATGATCGGTTCAGTGGTTTAGGCGTGAAAAGGTAACAAACAAACTTACTTTTGCATTTATAATATTAGTTATTAAGTATATTGGCGTATCTAGGGCTTTTTTCCAGGGGGGTCCTGGCCCCTAACCCTTTTTTTTTCGTGGGGTAATCCTCATGGGAACCCTGTGTCCGGGAAGAACGGAGGGGTATGTCGGGCTCCTACCGACTAAAACTCCACTGTTCCTTCTATTACCATAAGTCGGGGGCCCGCGAGGTACTTTTACATTCGCCGCTCCCCCGACTGGTATCAGCCCGCCATGCCTAGCGGGCACTATCCCCAAGTGCGGGCGATCCCACGACCGCATGTCCTTCCATTATATAAGCCGCGCATATTGCGTGCCACTTTTTTGTGCCTGACGGCTCGAGCGACGACACGGTCCCAATTTCGCCGCCCTTTTTATGGTGGCCGGAAATCGTTAATCACCCTTCGACGCCCGGCTGCTTTTCTGGTGCGGGTGGAATGAGAGGTATGCTCTCTCTCCCTCTCCGCCGCCTCCTTTGTATCCATCACCTCCTCGCAAAAAGAGGCTACAGCATCCCACGCGTTTTCGCTTCCGACCATGGACTAAACCACCGCCGAAAATGACAGATCACCCACCAAGCGTCGCGACGAGGGCACAGCGCTGTTGGGCCCAAGCTGTACTCCTCCAACGTATGTTGCCCCGTGTCCTCGTGGCACTCCACACAGTGATGACAAGCAGGCGTCCGGTCCCGACCTATGCGACGCAGGTATTTCGCGAAACATCCGTGTCCAGTAAGCACCTGCGTCAGCCGGAAACTCAAGGCGCCATGCTGCCTCTACAGCCATTCTTCCATAACAGGCCTTACCGCCACTATTGTGGCGAGCCCCCACCTGGGTTGCGCAAGTCGCTCCCTCCATTCAGCCACTAGGATCTTACGGAGCTCGGTCCTTCGTGGCTCGAATTCCCGAGGAACCGGAGGCTGACCACGCGCAAGCTCCACCGTCCACCAGCGATATAGGGATGCATGAAGTTTCGCGTCCAGATCTCAGGACCAGGAGAGTTGCCTCTTAGGAGATCGTACGGTATCCTCTTATCACCCTAACGGCTATCGCTCTTTACGGCCTTCACAATATTGCAACGTTGCGGGCCGTCAGAGTGTCCGCCTACACGGGCGCCCCATACAGAGCCATGGACCGCACAATCCCCACGTACAGTCTCCGGCAGGAGGCGTTGGGCCCCCCAAATTTGGTAGCAGTCGCGCAAGAGCAGCTGCAACGCTCATCAACCTTGGGGCCTGCCGCTGTATGTGCGGCCCGAAGTCCTACCGGTTGTCGAGGACAAGTCCTAGGTACTTCATCGTCGACTAGACACCGACGCGGACGCCTCCTACCACTATGTGTAAATCGCGTGGTGGCTTGTTCCGAGGCCCATGGAAACAGAGGGCCTCAGATTTGTGCAAAGCCACCTCGAGACCCAGACGGCGGATCCTTCCAACGATCTGCGCAACCTCTGCCGTGGCCTGTATGGCCGATTGCCGATGCGTTTGCTCCCGGGCCGTCTAATCATAATAATCCTCTAGCTTATTTAATATAATCTGCCACAGTTTATTTATTTGATTGTTTTTGTGTGACGTTATATTATGTAAGTATCCAGCTTAAAATTTCGAATAGCACCCTAGGATGTTTGGTGACCTATTCGAAATTTGCCGTGAGCACGGCCCAATCCCCCCCCCCCCCCCTATATACGACAACATATAATGTTAGTTAGTATTAAAAGTTACGGTTTTGAAAGTTGTTTTAGGTCGTTCCCACCAAGGTATGTTGTTTTGGGGCGCTACATTTTTCCTATATAATTAGGATTCTTTTTTCACTATCGGTCTGGTATTGCATTAATCCTGCAGTTGAGAGGAACGAGTCTTTCTCTGATTGATCCGGTATCGTGACAGATGGGGTGGTCGTTAGCTGGTCTGGCAGTTGGTCTGCTGGTTGGTCTGGTGACCATGCTGGTGTCCATTCTTGTGTTGGGTCTGGTGTCGGGTCTGGTGTCGGGTCTGGTGTCGGGTCTGGTTTCGGGTGTGTTTCACTGGGAAAAGGGTCATTGGTGGCGCTTGGATCAGAAGGCGGCGGCGGTACAAATATTTGCTTCACTGGATCGTAACTATACGAACCAAAGATTGCACTAAAACAGAAATAAAAAATTTAGTATTTATTATTCCTGGTGTAACTTCTTACTAATGTCATAATGATTGTCTATAGGTATAACCTATGAAATACATACGGTTTGGCCCCGTCTTCTACTATAAAACGTTGGAGGGGATCTCTTTTACCAAAAACGCAGTAATAACTGAAAAAAATAATTTCACATTACTTACAAATAAGTATATTTTGTAAACGAACGAACGTATTTTAAGTAGTTATGAGAATCATCATATTGACTTACTGAAGAACACAGCACAAAAGAACGCCAAATAAAAACATTTTCTAAACGTTCTTCTTATTAAAGTGCTAAGCATTTTCAAAATCATAAGTACCTACTTACACATTACTGCCTACCTTTTTAGGTTTAGTATAAATGTTGCAGTCAAAACTCATAACCAGTCAAAAGTAGGTACCTACTTTTAACTAGCAAAATCAGTCAAAAGTACTTTTGACTGGAAGCTCTCGAAAATAGTACGTAGGTATGACTGAAATCATAGTCAAAACTAGTTTTGACCAATAGAGCTAGTTAAAAGTAGTTTTGACTGACTAATTTCGTTAAAAGTAGTTTTGACTGGTTCTATCAGCTAAACTCTTAAAAAGTTAAGGTGTTCGGTGGATCTACTATGTATTAGGTGTCGTGCGTGAATAAAAATGCGCAGTTATTTTTTTTTAGTCACGTATGAATTTTATTTGGGGAAGAAAAATGAATTTCAAGGAAAATGTTAAATAGTACCTACTCCAGAAATATGTGAATAATGTGGTTTGTAAAGAAAAGGTCTACGATTTTCTAGAATATTTGGTTTCCGGTTGGTCCCTTTTGATCGTCCAGCAGTAGTCAACCAACATCCTTGGACTCCCATCTACCCTGGTAACGCTTCTCCATCTTTTAAATGTCCTGATAGAAATTTTCTCCATGCTCATCACTTACCTACGGCCCCTAAATTCTTTGGGAAAAAATCCAGATGTGAGTCTAGAAAATTAATTTTAAGCGACATATTGCAACCCAAAGCTTCATATGTCAATAGAAGCTCGTTAATCAATTCTATAAGGTTCTCACTCCTAGGGCTACCCAAAAAATTTGCAACCACGTTCTTGAAACATTGCCAAGCTGATTTTTCTAAAACGTTCAATTTTTTTTTCGTATTTCGATCTTTTATTAATTCCCTGATTTGAGGTCCTACGAAAATGCCCTCTTTGATTTAAGCATCGCTTATTTTAGGAATTTATCTTTTAAATACAAAAATCCATTTCCATTGCGACCCATCGCCTTTAATTTTTTTTTCATAAGGCCTAATTTGATATGGAGTAGCGGAAGAAACACATCAGCAGACTTTACAAGTGGTGAATGCTTCACATTTTTCTGTCCAGGAACTAGAGAGTTACGCACAGGCCATACTTTTTTCTTGTAATCGTTGTTTCTATCCCTACTATCCTATTCGCACAAAAAGCAGCAAAACTTAGTATATCCCAAGTGCAGTCCATATTCGCAGAAGCACAGAAGTATCTAAATTAAATCCAAAAAATTTAAATTAATAACGAAAACGAATATATAGCACGCTTTTTATAGCCTTACATATGCGCTTATCGCTAATATACTACCGATAATGAACTTTACCTTAGCACAAGAAAACAGGGTGATGGAAACAAAATAAGTGCGTTTTCGTAATGAGGATAGGTAGTCAAGACGCGATCACCCATCAGAGTTCGTGTAGCATAACCACGGTTGACCAGTCTTATTTAAACCTTCGTAATAAACGAATTTACAACATAAAATCTTTTATTAAGTACATACTACGTAACTGGTTAAGTGATTTTAACTGATGCTCTAGTAAGTAGTTAAATAAAAAAGTAGTTTTGACTAAGAGCTTTAGCCAAAATCACTTTTAACCACATATTGTCACTATCACTATTAACTACCGATTTTCAGACAAAACTAGTTTTGACCAACGTGTTCAGTCAAAATTACTTTTGCCTGCTTTTTCAGTTAAAAGTACTTTTGACCGATTAAGACTTTTGGCTGTAACATAAACAATCATATTTTTACGTTCGACTAAAATTGAGTTTTTTTAGTGCGTAATAAATAAAAAATTGTTTATGTTGTATGTAACAGTTTATGCAATACCTAGGTAACATAAGTACATACCTAACAACAGTGGCGGTGAAAGATGACGACAGCAAAGTGATTCACCGAGGTTTCGTATGTGGTGCTCATGAATGTCTCCGCCTAGTGCAGACGAAGGGATAACGTTGGCCTGTCAAGCTTTCACGGCACGTCTGTAAAGTCCGTTGCAAACGATGCATAGTTAGCTGCCGCAAAAACTACGAGTACCTACCTTGTCTTCAACGGACTTTACCGTGGCTGACTCCACCGAGACGGAGCGGAGGAACATTAACAATACCTACCCTCTTCTCCACTTATCATCTACCTCGCCTTTTCTCAACTATGTTGGGGTCGGGACAGCCGGGAGCGACGCCGTAACGTGCTTTCCGAGGCTCGGAGAGGTCTCTCTACGTAAAGATGGTCGCCCATGCACGGACCGACCGCGGCAAGAGTAGCTTAAGGCGCAGATATACGACTTCTAATGATTTTAAATTCAACATCACGTCTAATCGACCGGACTGATTTTTTTGAAAAAAATAAATGTTATACTAGACCATTTGCTTCGTAATTTGATATGTGAATACTTGCAATTATATTTTTTTAACATAGTGTAATTAATTTGTAAAGTAATGTCTACCGCGGACATAAAAACGATAATCACGCAAACACTATCGGGTGTATTTTCATAAAACTTTCACCATCTAAAAGACAATTTAATTCCCCGAATTTTAGTATACGGTTTTCATTTGTTTGGTGTTTGAGAGTTTTTGTAAATAGATAATTGCTTCATATTTGCAATAAATTACCACGGTTGTGTCATCGCGCTTCTCTTTCTTTTCTATGCAGTCCGACAGTGACCGCGCTTTAGGTCGTGTAGTCGCCTTAACCTGGACCATACATCATAAATATGTGACTACATTATATCAATAATATTACTACAGACAAAGACTCTAAAAATTGTGCGCAATCCCTTGTTCATATTATTTAGCACAAAGTTAGGTTCACAAATATCTATGCAATTATTTTTCTATGAAAAAGATCTTGAAACAAAATCAATTTGAAGTTGTCAGTTATGACATCCTTCAACGGCAATATTGCATTATTACTCGAACTTCTGCTCCGGCAAGCAAAAATAAGTTTAATGGTAAAGGCCATTTAGTTGAATATTCAAAGCTGTATAGTCTGTGCCTGCACCCAAATTGCGTAACACTATCAATGATCACCATCTGAATCGTTTTGAATTGCCATTGACTTAATATTTTGGATATTGCTAATCCATTGCTTCATGTCTGCTCAAATACGTAGGTAATTATTGCAATGAATGTTGTCGAACTGTCAAAATGAAAGCCATTCCTACTGTTTATAATGTTGTGTGATGCAATTACCCTTCAGACCCGTGCGACTGTAATCAACTCATTTATACAAATAATAAGTAAGTAAATATAATTGAAGTATGTAATGTCAAAATAACAGCTTTTTACTAAATGCTACTCAACTAGGTAGGTACAGTCGAGTTCATTAATATATTGGCAGTGACAATGTTTCAAAATATTGTAAGCGTTAAAATGATCATATAGTTCTACAAACTTAGACATCAATAAAATGTTTTCATATAAACTGTTCATAAGTATGTTACGGTAGTGCAGTCAAAAATATCTGACTACTCTTCGGAACATAAATATCTAAATACTCTAGGTTTCAATAAATTTGTTGCAACCTGGGATTCATAAATATCTATACAGCTTTGAATATTCAACTAAATGGCCTTTACCATTAAACTTATTTTTGCTTGCCGGAGCAGAAGTTCGAGTAATAATGCAATATTGCCGTTGAAGGATGTCATAACTGACAACTTCAAATTGATTTTGTTTCAAGATCTTTTTCATAGAAAAATAATTGCATAGATATTTGTGCACCTAACTTTGTGCTAAATAATATGAACAAGGGATTGCGCACAATTTTTAGAGTCTTTGTCTGTAGTAATATTATTGATATAATGCCTACTTAGTCACATATTTATGATGTCACAGATTGTTTACAATTTATTGTACGGCAAAGCTGTTTAGAGTTTTATGAAACTTACCATTGCCTATATATTTTTGATTCATGAACATGCTCAGATATTAAAGAACTCGACTGTACCTAAGTATATGAAAGCATAATTGGAAAAAAAATCATTTTTAATTTTGTCTCTGTTTGTTCCGGCAAATCTCTGAAACGGCTGGACCGATTTTGACGGAACTCCCGATATACCTATTACTTTATGACGGGACTATTTCACTGGCAAATAGCTGATGTTACAAGGCGTAACTAGGTAGGTACTTAGGCTACTTTTATTTTAGAAAACTAATTAGGGTTCTGCGCAAAAAAAAGCCATGTTTATATCCAATTTGTTTTCCAACATCCACTCAAACGAAGTCGCGGGCACAGCTAGTTATTTATAATAAAAAAATAACTAATCAGGATGAATGATAAGTTAATTTTTCTCCGCTATGGCAGGACACGTAAAACAGGATTGGGTTTAGTACAATAACACCTTTTCTGGGTAGGTACACAAACTAACAACATAACACCCTTGCTCAACCCTACGGGGATTACCTACAGGCGTGAAGCCATGTTATGTAAAAACTAAGATCGTATATTTTAAATAGATATCCTATAAAGGTTCAGTTTAGGTTTATCCTTAGATTGACCCATATTTAGTGCGCAGAGCGCCGCATCTGCCGCGCTGGTCTGAGTGGGTGAACCAATCAATACCCTAAGCGCTACCACCTCAGTTTACTTGTGACGTGCAGTCGTGCGTGTCGCGTGCGTTATAAACATGGAACAGGAAAACATGGAACAAGAAAACCTGGAACAAGAAAACATGGAACCAGAAATAGTGGACCCAGAAATTATGGAAGGAGAAATCGTGGAAGAGGAAAAAGATCCTACCTTACAATTTATCGAGGCGGTAAAAGAACACAAGTGCATATGGGATATGCAGTCTGAGGAATATTATAATAAGGAAATGTATAAAGCGGCGTGGATATCATTAATACCACCTTCGGAAGATCCAATACCTGAACAGCCGCCGGAAGACAGTCACCAAAAAGCAGAAATCAAAGAGAAAGGTAGGTTAACAGCAAGTACTATTATGTTTTTTACCTACATGAGATGTTTTGTAAGGTGTACCTACTCAAAACGAAGAAACATTTAATATGTCAACAATGATGTACATTGAGTTAAGAAAAGTATGGAGACGGCATATTCTACTATAGAAATAATAGTTATACAAATATCTATCATATCGACACACGCATGTCATAAAGCGTTCTGTTTCTTTTTAACTAACCAAGAGCTGCATATGAAAAGCGAGACATCTAAATGTTTGTCAAGTAGGTACTCAACACTTTTGTGTGACGCCAAAATCATGTTTATGCGTGACCGGTTGCCATGTTTAGTGCCGAGTTTTATGAATGGTTTTGTGGTAGATGTGCTGTCAAACGGTTGATTGCTCAAAATATTTTTGTTGTTTTCGAGAGAAATACGTCTAGAAACTGTATTTTGGTCTGCCGATCGGCGAACAAACAATAGAAAATCAATTGTGTCTCATTAGCGGCGCTTGACAGATTAATAAGAAAAATCATGCTCTCGTGTTGTATAAAAAAGTGTGGTGCGAGAAAAAACAAAAACAACCCTATGAAATGCGGCCATCTTAAGTGCCCGATTTTTGTAGGTATACACGCTAATTTTGTAGGTATGACAAGTCCATGGGTTTATTTAGTCATTGGATAGATATTTACATAATAATAAGCTAACATATAAACTATAATAATAAGTATGTATAATTATATGAAAAAATACACAAAATAATCATAGGGCATCAAAGAAATCGTCCGCATCGCTGTCAACAGGAAGTGCCCTAAAGGCTGGCAGCATTGCTACGTTATATGGCAATGCTAATTCTTTGGCCAAGAAATAGGTCAGCCCTCTGGTCACGTGAAGAGTCGACTAACCGCTTGGCGATATCTCGAAAAACCAAGTTGGCACTCGGACCCCATGGCCCTAGTGTTTCAACCCCAAACGGCTCGAACATATAACTCCCAATCAGGTTGCAATATTTTCGCCGTTTGAAGTTTTCTGTACCTGCAGCAGCTGTCCCAGGACAGCCCACCGTGCTAGGAAGATGGAATGGCGCAAGGGTGTCGACACATGTTGCATCCCACACCAAAGGTCTGCCTAACTTCCAGGGCATGATGGTCATTCCGTGTGGTCTCTTTCCATCGTCGCGTGCCAGGCCGTTGGGTTCTAAAACAGCTGGCACCCCGGCGGTGACAAGAGCACGACGGATGATGTCATTAATGCTGGCGTGCCGTGCTATCCGGCCTGCGCTCCTACTGCAGGATAGGCCATGGTGTCCAAGGCAGTCGACAGCTTCATCGCACTGACAGCGATGCGGAGCCCCGCAAGGGGCGCCCAAACGCAGACAGGTAGCGAGCCGAAAGGTAGTGTCACCCAGCATAGTGTCTATGTTGGGTGACGGGAGTGCTTGAAGCCAGAGCCTCGACTCCCACTCACCCACAGCCAGCAGGCGGGCACGCTCAGCAGAATTGGTGGACGTATTGATAATATTATTCCGTACCAACCTGCAGAGTGGGTCATCCCACTGTGTCTGGGAAGATGGGTTTACGGGCCGATCAGTATCCGGGCAAGCCGCTTTCCAGGCGTTCACCGCGTCGGTCAAGCACGGCACTTCACAGTCAACCAGGCAGGGAGCTAAAATTTTCCCGGTCAACTTTTCAGTGCTGTGGACAGAAGACAGGAACGCTAATACTGGTAATTTTGCGGACGCCGAGGCCACCAAAACGGATGGGTAGTGTGGCTTGAAGCCACGCTCGGTCGTCCAAGGCCACATTTAGAATGGATGTTAGTGTGCTGCGAATAATTTGGTCAATTTTGCCCAAGAGGTGTGGCTGCTTCCATAAAGGGGAAGAGCGTAGAAAATACATAAAATTTGGGCCAAAACAAGAATAACAGTATCTAATCAGGGTGAATGCCGAATGTAAATTAATTTTGGAGAGTCTGTCCGAAATCTCATTGAAATTTTTAATTTTTTCGTCGATGAAAAGAGTAAAACTGGCTTCTAAAATTGGGGAACCTAGGAGGTGCAGTGAACTTTGTCAATTGGCGTATTTAGGGTTTCTTTCTAGGGGGGGGGCCTGGCCCCTAAACTTTTATTTTTTCCCTCCGTCCGGGAAGAACGGCGGGTTATGATGTCGGACTCCTACCGACTAAAACCCTATTATTGCGTGCCACTTCTTTGAGCCCGACTGCTCGAGCGACGACACGGCCTCAATTTCGCCGCCCGCAGGCCCCTTCTTATGGTGGCCCGAAATCGTTAAGCACCCTTCGACGCCCGGCTTCTCTTCTGGTGCGAGTGGAATGAGAGGTATGCTCTCTCTCCGTCTCCTCCGCCTACTTTGCATGCATCTACTCCTCGCAAAAAGAGGCCACAGCATCCCACGCGTTTTTGCTTCCGACCATGGACTGAACCACCGCCGAAAATGACAGATCATCCGCACCAAGTGTCGCGACGAGGGCACAGCGCTGTTGGGCCCAAGCTGTACTTCTCCAACGTATGTTGTGGTATGTCCTCGTGGCAGTCCACACAGTGATGACAAGCAGGCGTCCGCTCCCGACTTATGCGACGCAGGTATTTCTCGAAACATCCGTCTCCAGTAAGCACCTGCGTCAGCCGGAGACTCAGGGCGCTATGCTGCCTCTCCAGCCATTCTTCCATAACAGGCCTTACCGCCACTATTGTGGCGAGCGGGAACCTGGGTTGCGCAAGTCGCTTCCTCCATTCAGCTACTAGGATCTGACGGAGCTCAGTCCTTCGTGGATCGAATTCTCAAGAAACCGGAGGCTGACCACGCGGAAGCAGCTTCGCTAATCCTTGCGTCCCTATATCGCTGGTGGAAGGTGGACTTCCGCCAGCGATATAGGGAATTAGGGACGCACGGATTTTCGCGTCCAGATCCCAGGGCGTTGATCCGACCAGGAGAGTTGCTGCCTCGTAGGAAATCGTACGATATCCGGATCCTCTTATCACCCTAACAGCCATCGCTCTTTGCGGCCTTCGCCATATTGCATCGTTGCAGGCCGTCAGTGTCCGCCCACACGGGCGCCCCATACAGGGCCATGGACCGCACAATCTCCACGTACAGTCTCCGGCAGGAGGCGTTTGGCCCCCCAAATTGGGTAGCAGTCGCGCAAGAGCAGCTGCAACCCTCATCAACCTGGGGACTAGCCGCTGAATGTGCGGCCCGAAGTCCCACCAGCTGTCGAGGACAAGTTCTAGGTACTTCATCGTCGACTCGAAATCGATGCGGACGCCTCCTACCACTATGTGTAAATCGCGTGGTGGCTTGTTCCGAGGCCCATGCAAACAGAAGGCCTCAAATTATTCGTTGCTTATTAGTAGATTCAATTATTTTTGTGGTTTCAAAAGTAACTAAATGGAATGTATTATGTAGGTAATAATAAGTTTCTGTAGGTCTTGGTGGTAGATTATTTATTTGATTGCTTTTGTGTGAAGTTATGTAGGTAAGTATCCAGCTTAAAATTTGGAATAGTTCCCCAAACATCCTAGGCAGTGGCGTGCATTGCATATAGGCACATAAGCAGTGCCTACCTCGATATATCAACATAAGCCTGTCAATTACATTTTAGTGCGTGTGCCCCACAATTAAGAAACTCACAAAATTATCATACCTAACAAAAAACAAAATCTTCATACAAACACGCGCGGCAGTAGGCAGTCGCCGGACGGTCTACTCGGCTCCCGTACTATTCGCACATTGTCATTGGTCTTTACTCATTCAAGTCAATACGAAAAAATTAAAAATACGTACGTCACACGCGTAATACCATGACGTTCGACCTTCGTAATTTATCACCCTTAGGTAGGCATGCCTAATCACCTCACTTTTTTTTTCTGATTAGTGACCGCGTTTGCCTAGACTAGACCCGGCCTAGTGCCTACCTATTCTGAAAACCAATGCACGCCACTGACCCTAGGGTGGGCCTGAGACCATTCTAGGGTGGGCACGGCCCCTATATACGCCAATAGTCTGTCTAAAATTTTGATTTGTGGGGCTATTGCATTAAATGTATGTAGAGTCAATTGTCTGTCGGTAATGTCAGAAAGGTAAAGTTCACATTTTGAGGGGTTAAGGTCCAAGCCAATAGACGGGTAGTTCCTTTTTGACTTCAGCCAACAAAGTGTCCCTGTTTACAGAGTTAAAAGCATTCTTAACGTCAACCTTGAGGATGACCTTACCTTTGTTGGAATTTAAAAACGTGGAAAGGGCATGCACGGCAGCCTCACAGCCCCCTTTCGAACCAAAACCATGCTGCAGGGGCTGAAACTTAGCTGTAAGCGATTCGCTGTATAGCTTACCGCAACTGGCTGCCGTACGCCTGTACGTGCAACCAACGGCGATGGGACGAATGCCGCTGTCCTTCTTGCGCAGGGGACATAGATTGGCCCCTTACAAGACATTGACGACGGCCTCGTTCACACCGCCGGTAAGCATGAGGTTAATCATGGCCGCAAGCTCCTTCAAAAGCGACTCACCAGCTTCCTCGGCGCCTGAACTGATATACACGTCATTGAATACGTACGTATCTATCGAGTTACCTATCCGATTGGTCAATCTAGGATCGAGGTCATTTAGGCAGTCATTTCATGTAAAATATTGGTATTTGTTGTAATTCATATCAAAATGTACCTACTAGTGTCTATGTTATGGAATGTGTGAATGTGAAGCTATTGTGTCATAGAGATGTACTACATGTGAGGGTGAATAAAACATATTTTTAGTCTGCACTGAATACCTAACCGACGCGTTTACATTAGGTTATGGGCCCAGCACGCTTCCACTGCAGCTGCTGCTTTCCAGTTGCATCCGCACCCTAATTGCGTAAAGGGCGCTACACACGGCTAAAACTATAATATTTTATCTTAAGATACAATATCGCTCGCTATACAATTCAATGGACCATTACCCACGACGAAGATAATATTTATTTCATATTCCATTGAATTGTATGGCGAGCGATATTGGTTATAGTCAATCAGAATCTGAATCATTTTAAAGCAAATCGCTAATCCATTGCTTCATAAGTTCGAAACCACACGTAAATAACGCAATGAATGTTGTTGAACTGTCAAAATGAAACCGATTCGGATTGATAATGCGTAAAGCAATTGCCCCGCCGATTACACGTCAACACATAGTTAGGCTAGGCAGATCATGGACAGAAATTATTGTACCTCTACTCATAACCAATACCTAAATACTTTCTTTTTTCTTCTTTTAGTTGCTGAACTAAAGAAAGTATGGGTGGAGCTGAGGGACAGTTATTACAAAAACGAAGACCCGGGAAAAAAATATAAAGATAGTTTGAAATTCCTGCACAGTGTTTTTTATTCCCGGTAAAAATAAACTTTAAGCCTACCTATGTATCTATGTAATGTAGCTATGTATGTACTAATTATACTATAATAGTAAAGGAGAATGAGCAACGTACTATGGGTATGTATCTGCCCTAGCGCCCAATAGCCGTAAGATACTTATGTACCCATGGAGAGAACTTTTTATATAACACGCCTTTTAACTATTTTTAGTCAGTTCGGAGTTAATAAACTATACAGATGACTATTCGGGTCCTTGGCGAAGCCTTTGAGCCTATGCTTATTTAATAAGAAGACTAGCTTCTGCCCGCGACTTCGTCCGCGTGAAATTCGTACATTAATCTAAAAGTTTCGGAAATGTATGTTTATGATCTTTATCATTTATTTAGACAAATAAGTTTTCGGGGCAATTTTTGAGTTTATAGATAAAAGGGATCAGATTTTTCAAATAAACTATCTTCGCTTGTCCTACTCCAATAGGGGTGGAATTTTGAAAAAATCGTTTGGTATGTGTTCATAACTTGACTAAAAGACCCATACCCATTTTCTAGTTAATGGAAGCAAGTAGTAAAATCCACCCCTTAAACTTTATTATCCTTTTCCACCTTGGCATGAGTCGATTTTTGAAAAACCCTAAAACACATACTTTTTTATTTTTTGTTTTAGCAGTACCGATTTTCGAGTTAACCCGACAGCGGGTTAAGTACATATTTTTCTAACCTATCAACTTTGTCACCCCTATATCCTCTGTGAGGAGTTTTTTTAAACTAAAAGTGACAATGTTTATTATTTACTGAGCCAAATATTGCCATGTTTCAAGTTAATTTACCAAATGAATAAGATTTTTCATATAAATTGTACCCCTTTTAGGATTCCGTACCTGAAAGAAAAAAAAACCGGCCAAGTGCGAGTCGGACTCGCGCACCGAGGGTTCCGTATAAAAATTTAAGGTTTTCGGAATTTTTCCTTTATGTGTGCTATAAAACATTGCTTCATGCCAAATTTCAAGATTCTAGGTCGACTGGAAGTACCCTTTAGGTTTTGATTCCCTTGCGAGTAGTTGCGAGTTTGAAAATATGCGGCTTAAATTGCCGTTTCTTTTGATTGCGTTGACATAGTAGTTTCATTTTGTTACAGCTTCAAGGTATTATAGACCTGAGTATTTGATATTAATTTCAATTTAATACCTATACGCGTTCATGAGAAAAGAAGTAACTTTAAAATTTTCAAAAATATTTTTTATTATATGATGTAACTAAAAATTTACGGTTTTCGCAATTTTTCCTTTATCTGTACTATAAGACGTTACTTAGTACCAAATTTCAAGATTCTAAGTTCACGGGAAGTACCCTGTAGGTTTTGATTCCCGTGCGAGTTTCGAAAATTTGCAGAAATTTGCGGCATAAACGGCTGTATCTTTTGATTGCGTTGGCTTAGAAGTTTGATTTTTTCACAGCTTCAAGGGACAGTAGACCTGAGTAATTGATATAAATTTCACCTTCATACCTCCACGCGTTCCTGAGAAAAAGGGTCTTGACAGACGGACGGACGGACAGACGGACAACAAAGTGATCCTATAAGGGTTCCGTTTTTTCCTTTTGAGGTACGGAACCCTAAAAACGGAACCCTTATAGGATCACTTTGTTAGGGTTCCGTACCTGGAAAGGAAAAAACGGAACCCTTATAGGATCACTTTATTGTCCGTCCGTCCGTCTGTCTGTCAAGACCCTTTTTCTCAATCAAATCAAATCCCACAGGGTTCTTCCCGTGAACTCAGAATCTTGAAAGGGGTTTGAAGGTTTTGGCCCTAATATCAGCCGCCATTTTGATTGTTTTTTCAAAATCGCGGTGCACAATAATTGGCATATATTTGGATAGGGGAACACCTATACAAACAAAACGTGATATAATATAACATCATAAAGCGTCACGTTTCTGAGATATTAAAAGATAAAAATAACAATTGTTGTAACGAATTTTAAGTATTTTTTTATTTTGTAGTAACTTCAAATGTTAATCTCAATCAGACAGAGAAAGAAAACAAATATTATAATACTAATAATTTATTTTGTTCATTAAAAACTTTTTAAAACAATTGGAACATAAAATATGAGACAAATGTGTTGAATTAAAATGGTAATTTTGTAGGTAAACATAAAATAATTGAATACACCAGCTAGTGGATTAAACATAAGATTAATTACACATATTCGGTATAATTAATATCATCCAAGAAAGGCAGCGGGAGGCTGAATAGGATATTCTTGGTGTCGCGCCCATGTCATGTACCATAATAGTACACATCACATGGGAGCAACATCCAAGTGTTCGTTTTCCTACAATGTAATTACAATAGTACCTAAAACCAAAAATTGCAAAAACCGTAAATTTTTAGTTATATCTTATAATAAAAATATTTTAATAATTTTAAACTTACTACCCCTTTCCTCATGAAAGCGTAGAGGTATTAAATTGAAATTCATATCAAATACAGGTCTATAATACCTTTAAACTGTAACAAAATCAAACTTCTATGTCTACGCAATCAAACGAAACAGCAATTTATGCCGCTTATTTTCAAACTCGCAACTACTCGCAAGGGAATCAAAACCTAAAGGGTACTTCCAGTCGACCTAGAATCTTGAAATTTGGCATGAAGCAATGTTTTATAGCACATATAAAGGTAAAATTCTGAAAACCTTAAATTTTTCTACGGAACCCTCGGTGAGCGAGTCCGACTCGCACTTGGCCGGTTTTTTTAATCTCTATAGGGGTGGAATTTTGAAAAATCGTCTGGGATGTTTCTATAACGTGACTTAAAGATTATTTATACCAATTCTCCAGTTAATCGAGGCACGTAATAAAGTACTCCCCTGTGAAATTGAATACCCCTCTTCACCCCGTTAGGGGTAGATTTTCGAAAAACCCTGACCACTTTATTATCTATTTTGGTCTTACATACAGAGTTTCGAAATTAAAATTCTTCCATACTAAATTTGACACCCCCAATCTCCCTTTACAGTTTAGAATTCCAAAAAATTACGATCTTCATAATTTACTTAGATAAGTATTTGTGCCAAGTTTGAAGGTTATTATCTCAAGGATTAAGATTTTTCATACAAACATAATTCCCCTTTTTCACCCCTACAGGGGTGGAATTTCGAAAAATTGTTTGGTATGTGTTCATTACTCAAAGATTATTTATACGAATTGTTGAGTTAATCAAGCCACGCATTAAAATCCTCCCCTGTATAATTAACTACCCCTTTTCACCCCGTTAGGGGTAGACTTTCGGAAAACCCTGATACACAGTTTTCTTTATTTTTGTTCTTAAGTATAAATACCGAGTGTTGAGGTAATCGAACCACGCGTTAAATTTATTCCATATCCTCCTTTAAGGGGTAGTTTATAAAAACAAAAAATGCCATACTTCATAAATTACTTCGATAAGTATTCGTGTCAAGTTTCAAGTTTATAATTAACCGAATGAATAAGATTTTTCATATAAGTAACAGTTTATTTGAGAAATCTGATTCCTTTGATCTATAAACTTAAAAATTGGCCCGAATCCGAATACTTAATTTATCTAAATAAATGATAAAGATCATACATACATTTTCGAAAAGTACGAATTTCACGCGGACGAATTCGCGGGCAGAAGCTAGTTTTATATATACTATAGAAGATGTTTGAAAGGGACAGTTTAATTGACAAAATACCATCACACTAATATTATAAAGGCGAAAGTTTGTGAGTGTGTGGGGGTGTGTTTATATGTTTGTTACTTCTTCACGCTCAAACGGCTGGACCAATTTCGATAAAATTTTGTATGGAGGTAGCTGACACCCTGGATTAACATATAGGCTACTTTTTATCCCGATATTCCCACGGGATCGATACTTACGCGGGTGAAACCGCGGGGCGCAGCTAGTTCTAAATAAAATTTCATTTCCTACTCACATTTAGAGCCCAGTAGCTCTTTACGTTTTAATTATCGAGAGAAGTCGTTCGTGTAAGAAATATTCTCCTTGAAGAGCTCCATCCATATCCTAAGAGCAATAGCGCACTAGCGGCTAGGCCGCAGCGGCCAGGTCGCGGCGGCCATCGAGATAGATACATTAGTATGAAATCGTCATAGAGCACACGCATCTGGCCGCACGCGGCCAGCGGCCACACCAAGCCGCAGCGGCCAGCGAGATCGAAGCGACGCATTAGCGGCCCATGTTCAGTCGCTGGCCGCTGCGGCCACTGAGATCAATTGCATTGTAGTTAAATCACCAGCGTGCGCGCACTAGCCGCGGCGGCCGCACGTATTGTGGAACTACAGCGTGATTTGTGATCATCGCGATGTCTTTCGACACGGAAAGGTTTATAACAGAGATTGAGACAAGGAGGGCGTTGTGGGACATGTCCTGTGAAGACTACGCCAACCGCGACTTAAAAAATATGTATGAAATAATCCCTTTGTTCGCCTTTCACGTAGCAAGGGATGAACCCAATATTTTTTCCTTTTCTTTTTCCGCTGCTTACAAAGATTCAAAAGTACTGCTATTTCCTCAACGTCCATTTTGAAGCGCGCTGTATGTGCAACTGACGATCGTAGCCGCGGTTTTGGCCGCGTCGCAAATCGCAAACCCTGCGGCCGGGCCGCGCGTCGTGGCCGCGCTGCCAGGTCGCTAGTGCGCTATTGCTCTAACAGTATTGTGCGTATTAGGTATATACCCGTTGCTTGAGTGTAAACGGTCAGCAAGGAAAGTTGGTTCTAGCAGTTTAATACCTACACTGTTATATACGACACCCTCGTTCTCAATAGGCACCTACCTAATGACTACCTACCTGTATGGTAGGTAGTCAAGAATGTGTTATAACTTAACAATGTTTACATAATAATTCTATTATTCCAAATAGAATAATTAGTTAAAGGAATACTAAGTACTTACTACTACTTTACATCCTAAATTCATAATTGAACTTTACTAAAATAATATTAAGAAAAACTGCGTTAGCCGACTATCGTTGCTGAATTTACCGACCGTGATATAAAATTGCAGATGAATATTTAAATAAGATGTCTTTTGATTTGTTTCAGTGAGATGGAAGCTATTCTTGAGTTTGAGGAGCCATCTTGGGATTTAATGGATGTAAGAACTTGGACTGTACTAAAAACGCACATTCCGAGGTGTAAAAGATCGACAGACCCAGCGCCAGAATATGAAAAAGAAAAATATAATAAGAAACCAAAAATTTGCACTAACGAAGCTAAGAAACCTGACAAAGACAATGTGACTGATAAAGAAAACACGACTGCTAAAGAAAATGCGACTGTTAAAGAACATGCAACTTTTAAAAAAAATGCGACTTGTAAAGAAACTGCGACTGATAAAGAAAATTCGTCTGGTAAAGAAAATGTGGAAGAAAATGTGGCTGGTAAGGAAAGCGCGTCTAATAATGATAATGCGACTGATACAGGAAAAGCGACTATTACAGAAAATGCGACTGATACAGAAAATGATGTTGATACAAAAAATGCGACTGATAAAGAAAATGCCGCTGATACAGAAAATGCAACTAGTGAAGAAAATGTGGCTGGTAAGGAAAAAGCGACCGATGAAGAAACTGCAGCTGATCGAGAAAATGCGAATGGTAAAGAAAATGCAAATGGTAAGAAAAAAACGACCGATGAAGAAAATGCAGCTGATCGAGAAAATGCGAATACACCATTCGTATTTTCTGGTAAGGAAAAATCATCTGATAAAGATAATGTGACTGGTCCAGAAAATGTGACTGATAAAGTAATTGTGACTGTTAAAGTAATTGGGGCTGGTAAAGAAAATATGACTGATAAGGAAAATGCAACTGTTAACGAAAAATCGACTGATAAACATAATGTGACTGATAAAGTTATTGCGACTGGTTTACAAAATGTGACTAATACAGTAAATGCGACTAATAAGGAAAACGCGACTGTCGAAGGAACTGCGACTAAGAAGAAAAAAGAAGGGACGAGAGATGAACACCAGCTGACTATTTTAGAGAAGGCGATGAGGCTGTACGAGTTAGACTATCCTGGAGTATGGAGTTCGTCGGATGAAGATGAAGCGGAAAAAGCGTCAAGGACATACGTAGACAATACATCACAAACAGATGAAACAGATAAACACCCAAAGCCATCAGTTAATGACTAAATAAATAAAGACATTGGAAAACAAAGCCATTACTGCGATCACTAAACTCAAAATAGCGAGTAGAAAACCGAACTCCGACCTAAAAAAATACACAAGATAATATCATATAAATTGGTTGGTAACTTGGTACCAGTTACCAACCAATTTTTGTTGAAAGGGTATCCTTAGGTCAACTTTTTGTATTTTTCACCTCTACAATGAAAAGTACCGTGTTTGTACACTCTACTGCTTTAGCTACATATTTCACCAATAAAGCAGTCATTTTTGAAGTCCTGAAGATATGAGTATGACTTGACTAGGGTGCAATAATTTAAAAAATTCAAATTACCTGAACCATCGATAACAAAAATAAGCAGAAATGTTTTCGATTTTCACAGCATCTTGGACAAATTCTAACAACTATGAAATACCAATTTATTTTTGCTACCTAACACTAAAACGAATTTGGCAGGCTGGCCACCGGCCACATTAATTGTGTTACAAGGATATATACGAGTATATTCACCACCACCGCATCTTGAAACCAACCACATTTTTATAAATAGCCCACATACTATATGTGACATGCCCCAGCAGATACACAATTATGCAGCGGGTGCAGTGCGAACAATAAATAATTGTGGCGAAGCATGTAAATTGTGCAAGAGGAGCAGTGGTGGCCTAGTGGTAAAGGCCCCGATTCTCGGGTTGTAGGTCGTGGGTTCAAACCCAGGCATGCTCTTTACTTTTTACCCGACTACGGCGAAGCAAAAAGGAGGGTTATGATTTTGACCAGTATGTATGTATATATGTTCATCTGTTCCCTCATAACTTCAAAAGTAAGTACTTATAATAATTTGACAAATGAGGTATCGCTAGAAGCGTCTTGACCATCCGCTGGCTATAGGCACATCACATATGATGTCACACTAAATTCAATATGGCGTCCTCTAGAGGACATAAAGTAATGAATTAAAAAATAAATATTTTGGGATGGTGCCTTGTGGGGTATCAAATTAAAGAGCTTAATTAGCACATTTCAAAAATATAAGTATTACTGAAATAAGCCCCAAAATAATTAAATAAAAATAATTAATAGTTTAAAAACTAAAACCCGACTACTGAAAAGTATGAAACAAGAAAGTACCTTCCCGTGGTCGCAAGCTACCATAGCTTTTTATGTTAGTACAGCGGCATGCGACCACGGGAAGGTACTTTCTTGTTTCATACTTTTCAGTAGTCGGGTTTTAGTTTTTTTGTAAATTATTTCATCACATCTCTCTCGCTCTCAAAACGTCATTTGACGTCTACCAACTGTCCCTGGGCTCGCGTGGAAGATTACAGCCCACTTCCCTCTCGAAGAGAGGAGACCTGTGTCCCAGCACTGGGAACATTATAGGCTGATTATGCTGAGGGGCCGTCTCCACGAGCGAGAGAATCGCGGCGATATTATCGTCGTGGCACGTATTTCTACACACTGTGTTAGAACGTGTCTCCACACGGCGATATCATCGCCACGAAAATTTGATGGCACGGCGAGACTATTGTCGCGATTCTCTCGCTCGTGGAGACGGCTCCGAAGTGTTGGGTGCGAGTGGCGTGGCTGCCATGGTTTTGAACCGACTTCAAAAAAGGAGGAGGTTTTGCAGTCGCCGTTTTTAGGGTCTCGTACCAAAATTGTAAAAAGGAACCCTTATGGTGCGACTCAGTCTGTTTGTCCGCCTGTCACAACTGGATATCTCGAGAACTACTAATGCTATCAACTTGTTTTAGATGACGTTTGCCCAACTATTTTGCAAATAAGAAAGAAGAATAGGTATATTTTTTTTTGCAACAGGGATTGAAATAGGTGCTTAAAAATCAGCTGTTTCATACATTTTGGTCAAGAAGGTATTGAACTTTTGTATGAAACAGCTGATTTATATTTTCGTGATTTCAGAGTTGGTCCCATAGTGAAAGTTGTTCATATTCATGGGTAGAACACCCAGTAAAAATTTGGATGGTGATGACAAAATCTTCCTGTACCTATATATTATATACATATTTATTTAATACTTATTATAAATGTGAATGTTTGTGAGGATGTTTATTACTCTTTCACGCAAAAACGACTGGACGGATTTTGATGAAACTGCAGTAATATAGCTTACCTATACATCAGAATAAGACATAGGATACTTTTTATCCCGAAATTCCCACAGGAGCGACACTTATGCGGGTAAAACCGCGGCGCGCAGCTAGTCCAAAGATATATTTAAGTACCTATGGTAATATTTAAGTTAACTCAAATGAATTTAATATCTGATTGGTTGAGTTTTATTTTATATAATATTCCATTATTTATTAGCAGACAAAATTACTACCCTGATAGGTTTAAAACCTAAGTGTAAACTATGAAATATAAGTGTTTAGAATAAGTAAATGAATGTCAAAATATTAAAGGTAAACCTATACTTATACTTCGTTATTACCCTATACTTCGTTATTATGAATACATGAATATACAATAAAGTATCTATATGTAAATAAATACCTAGTTTTATTAGTTCTTTAATTTAATTCTAATAAGAACGTGTTTTGCTGTGTACCTAGTTACCTACTAAGGCACATCAAATATACTTACCTACATTCATCATTGGTGACCTTACCCTACCTACTCAAAAAGTAGGTATTGAGCTCCTTCTTTTTGTGTATTTTTGTGTCATTCTGGTCTTTGCGGGTCTCATCCAAATCTTCCCCGCGATCTTCTGTAGGTCGTTCCTGGCTATTGGCCTGCCATTGCTCCTACCGTTTTTCGGCAACTGTTCTGTTAGGGCTCTTCTCTACCTGCCATCATCACGTCTAACCAAGTATCCTGCCCATCTCCATATCAAAGCCGACCTTAGTCTACATCAGATCTCTGAGTTATGGACTTGATCTTACAGTGATAGACAATGGCACGCTCTATACCCCTTTGTGCAACTTGGACTTTGTAGGTACACATTCAATTTTTAAGTTTATAGATGAAAGGAATCAGATTTTCAAATAAACTGTATCCCCTCTTTTCACCCCCACAGAAGTAGAATTTTGAAAAATCGTTCGGGATGTGTTCATAACTTGACTCAAAGACCATACCCATTTTCGAATAGGAAAAAACGCCTTCTTAGTGGAAACCTACTATTCACATAGAACACACCCTCCAAAATTCATGTCTCTAGGACCTAGCGGTTTGGGCTGTGCGTTGACATCTCAGTCAGGACTTTGAATTTTATATATGCAGCATTGACTCGAGATTAGGTAGGTATGCATTTCGTGGCTAACAAGGATCAAATCATCAGCGAATCGCAGGTGTGACACTTAAGTAGACGTTTATGTTTATCCCAATGTTGTCTTAATCAAACGTCTTTATAACATCTTCTAAGATTGCAGTAAATAATTTGGCAAGGGTGAAATGGTGTCCCCTTGCCGAACACCTCTTTTGATTGGGATTGGGCCAGCTAAACAATGGAGCCGCATTTGCATGATCGCCGAACTGTACAGCTCCCGAAGATCGATCCACAATTCCACATACCGAGGATCGATCTGACAGCAACGAAGAGAATGTAACAAAGCCCAGCGCTTTACGCTATCAAAAGCTTTTTATAATTAACTAATGTGAAACAAAGGGACTAATTGTAGGCCACGCATGGAGTTCGGTTTGCGCTACAACTTCAAACATTTTTACGACTCTTCGCGTCATTCTGAAACCAACTTAATTTACGTTGATATTCATTGAGGAGGAAACAATGTCAATTGGAATAAAAATATGAATAGACTTTAAATATGCATTTAGCGCATGCATGTCAAACTGCGATGACGCCGACGTAGTACTATTAAGACAGGTATTCTATGACGCCGATTCGGCTAATACACTCGAGAGCAATGAATTAGGGTCACATAAAGATACCTGAAAGTCTCAGTATAGCTTAATGAAATAAATTGTGTTTAATCGACAGTTAAATGTTCCTTAAATGAAAGTAATAAAACTTCTTAGTTACTGTAAAGTTATGCTATCAAAAATGACAAAATAAAAATATGGGACTTTTGTAAATGGACCTACGAATTTTCTGCATCTGTTTTTGCTTTTGTTTCTACGTATGTAAACAGCATTTCTGGTGTTCAATATTCCTTTTTGGAGCTGTTATATCAATGTCGCTTACCTATACCTGAAGATGCATCGCCATCAGAATTCTCACAATGCCAGAAATTGACCGGATATAAGTATAGCGAGGACAGTTAGTGTGTCGCTGTCAATTGTACAACGAGTTCTCCGACGTTACGAGGAAACCGGCTCTAACCTACACAGACCAGGAACAGGCAGGGCCAGGTGTACCACAGCACGAGAAGATCGATACTTAGTCAACACCATGCTTCGAAACCGCTTTCTCACAGGAACTGCACTTACTTATCAGTTCCGACTCCTCGAAGGAAGTAACCCAAGTGCATGGACTGTATGACGACGACTTGCTGAAGCTTTACAACTATTAAGACCTGCAAACGGCCCTAAATTGGAGCGTGGGTATCGTATTTAGAAATTAACATATGCCCGGAACTACTTGAATTGGAGTATTGAAGATTGGTTAGAGTTATGTTTTCAGATGAATCAAGATTTATGCTCTATTAAGAACGACGGTAGAACAAGAGTGTACAGAAGACCAAGGGAGCGATTCAACGGCACTATAACTAGCGAAAGATACGTGGAAGAAATCCTAAACGAATACGTTGGTCCATTTATGGTCAATTTGGGAGAGGATGCTATCTTTATGCATGACAATGCCCGGCCTCATACTGATGAAATTGTGAATTGAATTGTGAACCTTCAAGAGGTGAAAATTGATTGTATGAAGTGGCCAGCACGAAGCCCGGACCTCAACCCAATCGAGCATGCTTGGGACAAGCTCGGACGATCTAGAGACACCGGAACCCTTTCCCGATCACGCTTCAAGAGCTCAAAGTTGCGCTTGTAGAAGAATGGGAGAATATTCCCCAACATCGTTTATGAAACTTGGTGTACAGCATGCCAAACCGCATAACCGCAGTGATGACAGCACGTAGTGGTAATACAAAGTAACTACTAAAACTCAAGAAATTTTAAAGTGGTAGAAAAAAAATTTGCTTTTCTATATTTGAAGATGAGACTGGTTATTTTTTTGTTTATGGATTTTTTTATGAATATAATACAAAGTGACACATACATTTTATTACTTTCATTTAAGGAACATTTGATTGTCTTTAAACACAATTTATTTCATTAATCTAGCATTCTTAGTTTCCGAGACTTTAAGGTATCTTTATGTGACCCTAATTCATTGCTCTCGAGTGTATAATCCTAACTTACAATGGCAATAATTTGACAGTTAAACAACACACACGAGCCCAGTCAAGTGCGGGTTGGTGGATGTCGCACTTCTAGGACATGCCGGTTTCCTCACGATGTTTTCCTTTATGATATTATAAGTGTATATCAACAGTGATGATGAAATTAATTATAAACACAAAGTAAGCCTGTATGGGTTTGAACTCACGACCAACAACACGTAAGTCGGGGCCGATACCACTGGGCCACCACTGTACCTTGTTGTTAAGTGGACGAATTTTGAAACAAAGGTAAGACATGAGTGAGTGAAGCGAGGCTCCCTCACAAAAACACCTTCGACATTAGTGCGCGACACTCGCTCATTTCATTGACATTGGTACAGTCAACAGCAAAAGTAGATGATGAAAATCAGAAATTCAATACCTACTATATGTGAGCGGAGTTCGCGTCAGAACTGTGTGGCGTCGAAGTGATTCAAAAGTATGTGATTGTAAATTAGGTATCCCAAACATTTACTACTAGTACGGTTGCCAGTTCTGACGCGAACTCCGTTCATTAGTATTTAATTTCTGATTTTCATCATCTACTTTTGCTGTTGACTGTACCTAATCTTTGATTGCTTGAATTAGCGCGCTTTGCTTAGTCCTGTCGTCTGTGGGCTCGCTTCGCCCGCTTGCCATGAAACTGTACTCTCTAGGATACAGCAACCTTTAATCTGACCTAACCTAACCACTGATAAAATTTTCGGGTTTTGGACTTGTGAACAACGTTGAGAGGATGTAGAGCTCGACTACAATAATATGTATATTTAAGGTGAATGGGTAGTTGTAGCTCACGAAATTCAATTTTTCTTACGTTTTTTGCAATTTTCAGGTCAGTGTCAGGTTGTATCTTGATCAAAATATGATTCGCGACTATAACCGGTACGTATTTACAGAATTATAATAATTGGAATCATTAGTACATCTTTCTAAGTTAGATTTCTACCGTTAAGAACAAATCTCGTATGGAAAAGTGTTTAAGGTAGAAATCTAACTTAAAGTGATATATTAATGATTCTAATGACTATGATTCTGTAAATACATGAATATTATAGTTGCGAATCATATTTGGATCAAGATACAACCTGACACTGATCTGCAAATTGCAAAATACTTCAGAAAATTTAAATTTCGCGGTCTACCATGTCACATTCGCCTTAAGACCTTTTATGTATACCTATGTTCACAAATAAAGACTGATTGATTGATTGACTCTTACGATAACATTGATTAATGTTCGATACGGTACGGAAGCGTATCGAGTAGTTGTGAATAACTATGCTGTACCTACAAGGTGTTGTAGGTACATGGGTCAGGACCAAATTCTTTGCATTGTTGCACAACGGAAATCACAACGGAAAGTGTTACACTGGAAAAAATGTATCACAGTGGAATTTGTAAAGGTATGAGCACATGATAGTAAAAAGGGTATAAATTCTGTGTTAATAATAAATAAATTTAAAATCTACCTAAGCTCATTTTAACTAACTGTTTATGTAACTTCTGTTAAAAACAGAAATTTATTTCTAGTCACACACACTATAAATAAATTTCTGTTTATAACAGAAGTTACTTAAACAGTTAGAACACAAACACTTTAGATTGGCGTTAATTTAGTAACACCTTGTATAATACCTAATTTTATAAAAATCGGAGTTTTAACTTTAAATAATTATTATTGAACGAAAATGTGATGTGCACCTACCTTTACAATTTTCCGTTGTGATACGTAGCACAATTTAGTGTCATTCGTAGCACACTGGAACAAAATACCCGCGAAAACCAAACTAATAATGTTTGCAGTTCGTAAATTTTACTGGTAAACGAAAGCATGCTAATATATTCCAATACTAAATTAAGTAAACTTATAGATGTAAGACTGCTAATTCACAGAATTTATATGGAAATAGTTCAAATACCCACACAAATACAATAATTTATAATGACACACTTGACACGGAAGACGTTTTTTTCGATCGACAGTTAAACAACATGGCTGCAGTATACTGAAGTTAGTTACAGGTAATGCACCAGTGCTGCAACAGCATATTAACGAAATTCCCAGTTGTTAGGTATTGTAATACTGCATAGTATGGTGTGGCACAACTGAGTGTCACACTGGAAGAATTTTTGGGACACATTTATATTGTTTATTATTACAAAACCGATTGTGCTTAAATTCAGTTTAATGATTAATGTGATATCGTTATACCCTAAAGGCTATTAAATAAATTAAAATACACATGCTCGCGGTTTTTTTTATAAAGAAGATTTAACATGTTCTTGGTGAGCTGAAGTAGGGACATTTTAACCCATCAATTAATGCAGAAGAATTTGGTCCTGACCCACATACCTACCTACGAATTTCTGTCCTATATGTTAGAGATAGCACAATCACAGTCTCGACGAAAGATTAGGATTCCAATTTATTTTCGGAGAGCTTTCTGCCACAGTTTTCGTCTTTTAACATATTTGGCAAATAGGTAGGTATATGGTTCTCCGACTTTTTGCATTCAACAGAAACAGCTGCGCAATGGATATTTAAGCGTAAGTAAAAGAAGTCGCTAGAGAAGGTAACTTCTCTTCTTGGACTGTGGTCGCTAGTTTAAAAAAAAAGTAGGTATGGATAGTGACAGCTAACTGTCAAATTCTTAGACTGGTGATAGTAGCGCCATCTGAGGTGAGCAAGTAGCAGTTTTTGTGGCATTAAAATAATAATAATTATTATTATTATTTATGTTCATGTATATATAAAAGAGGGAAAAGAATCATAGGGCATCAAAAAATTCGTCCGCTTCGCGGTAACAGGAAAAGCAAAGCCACGACACTATAAACATTTGCAGTATTATTTGTTTTACTAAATTGTTTTATTATTATTTCTCTCCATTTGAATGGGTGTTTGCCAAAATAGGGGGACGGGCGTACGATTTTAGACAATCGCTATGTTATCTGTGGTTCCTACATTTCTGCGTGAAATCGAACCATTATTTTGTTTAAGAAAATGTAAAGTACAATGGGCTGTCATTCGTGGTTTATTTTCGTCATTTGCGAAGTGTATTAATTTCTTTATTGTTGGGGACTTACAAAATTCATTGTATCCTTGAACTTATTTGATTAATTTCGTTAAAGAAGTGATTTCAAAGAAAAAAATATATTATCTGTTAGAAAATTGCATTAAAATATAATTTGCATGAATTTTTAAAGTTGATTGTGTTGATAAGTTATTTTTTACGTTTCTGGGACAAAGTCAAGAATGTCTAGATAGTAAATGGCCTCTGCATATTGTGTTTATGCGTAGAAACGTGCAGTTTTATTAACATTGTCGAATTTAATATGGCACATTTTGGAAAACGCGATGTTACCTACAGCGCACTTGACAACGAATTAACTCCACCACTGGCGGCACTGGCGGTGACCACGAATGCAGTTCCAACTTTTATTACCCTGGACCACGAGCACGAGGACGCCAACAATGTTATCATCCATAAAGTGCCCAAAAATAAAGGTAAGCAATCAAAATACATGGTTTTCCCTTTGTGAGTCTTTGTTCATTGTCTCATGCTCAATATTATGATACTGGAGTCTTGGGTCTAACTTCTAAAGACGTGTTGTTTGTATGTGCAAGGCCATTTAAAATAATTGCTGTATCATCAACTTTAGTGCCTGTTGTGTATTTATGAATAACCTTCTCAATAAGTTCAGTTTAAAAATGGAAACTGCTGTAAAAGATGTTATTTTCTTTTTGCAGGAGGATGGACTCATATAGAGGATCTAGACTCATTTTTTACAAGAATGTATAGATACTATGTTCGTGGTGGATTTTACCCGATGATAATGTCTGACTTATTTTATTTGTTGCAATTTATTTTCATAGTGTGGTTTTCCACATTTTTGGTGTATTGTGTAGATTATACTAGATTATTTAGGAATGGTCCAAATGCCAACAGAAGTGAAAAACTTAGCTTAAACGAAGTTATATTGTCTCCTGCAGTCTGTGTGGAGAGTGTTGCCTGGAAATGGTGAGTATCAAAATATTTATTGTCATGTAAAGTAGGCCACGCTTGCAATTGTGTACCAGTTTCATTATACCTGCAAGGTCTAGCCCGCTAGGATGCAGAATTATGGAACCTGACCAAAATCATAAATAGGGTTTTTATTTTGCATACCATACATACCACAGCATTGCGAACGAAGATTCATGTTTGACAAACGCTAGTGTGTCAGGTGTGTACCTGTGTAGTTATTGCACAAGTGTATTAAATAATGTGAAACATGTTGATAAAATATTTGTGATTATTTTGCATTTAGCCACAACAGACTTAAGTTTTCCAAAAAATCATAAAATCTATTTGTGACATCTTTATTTGTTTAATGCATCAACTCCAAAAATAACTACAGTGTAAACTCCATGTAACGTCACTCGATTTAATGACAAACTCCCTAGTGTCGACATCACTCGGCTTTGGATGGTTTAGCTTGCTTCCCATACAATGATACACTCTATATAGCATTACACCCATTCTCAATAACAACAGCAATTTAATAATAAAAAGTACTTTTTATGTTGCCAAAATTAGTAAAAACTGCGCAGTTGTGTATGTTATTTTGTATCTTTATTATCCTAGCTGCATTATACATACTGAACTTTCTAAGAAATCCGTTCTTTTGTTTACAAATTGGGATTGCTTGCACGTGTTGACTGTTGTTAGTAGGAGTCATGGATTATCTATCCGTTATCATATTCTTAGTTGCTCACAAACTTAAATATCACAAGATATGAATAAAATAATTTAAAAAATACAACAAAATTACTGGTGCAGCAAAAGACGTCAGACAAAAATAATAGACTATACGCAATAGTGTTCAAATAAGAATTGTTTTTTATTATGTAATTAATTACTAACACTAGAACATTTTCTTTTTTATCTACTTAATACAGATTTTTCTTCTCTCCATTTAATGACAACTCTCTATAACATCAAAATATGCACAGTCCCTTGAGGGTCATTGTATAGAGTTTACACTGTATATGTTGCCTATTCTAAGTCCCAATCTTATTACAGCTAGGCTTTATCAGCTCAGCAGCCAGCTTCATTGCTTCAGGCAGTGTCATTAAGAATCATCAAAAAAAAAATTGGCAATGTCTTTTGTGATGATTATCTAAAAAATTCATGATTTATTCAGAATTGTGAATTATAATTTTAATGAAAATACTGTATTCTATTGCGAATTCATTTCATGTATGTATAGCCTATGAAAATGTCAATGTTGTCAAACTCATTTTTTAAAATAATTTTTTCTTATTTAAAATATTTGTACATCTAACAAACTTATTTTAGGTGGTGTCTCATCACATTGTGTGCAGTCATTTGGTTGATGAGGCTAGTGATATCAATATACCATTTATATTATGCCTATGATACCAAATTATTTTATAATAATGCATTAAAAATCAAAGAGGTAAGCAAATAAAACATATATTTACATTACTTGTGGTTTCACTAACAAAATAAAACATAAATAATTTCTGAAATATGTAATTTTTCTTTAATTGGCCGCCCATGTGTTTCAGAGTGATTTAGTTTGGATTAACTGGTCGACTATACAGGATAGAGTGAGAGAAGCACAGCCAGAACACCATATGTGCGTCCATAAGCAAGAGATTAATGAATTAGATATATACCATCGAATACTCAGGTATTTTTATTAAAGTCCCGCTTTTTTAGTACTACAACTAATATATGAAATAGAAAACAACACATTAAGATTGTGTTAATGAGGATTACCTCATTAACACAATCTTAATGTGTTGTTTGGACTTCGTCCTTAACATCTATGAAGATGTTAAGGACGAAGTCCAGAAGAGGACGAAGCGGTAGGCTAATAATCCATAGAGACACAAAAGAAGTTTTATTGTTATTACTTCGAGAGGAGTTTAATGTCCTGCAAAGTGTTAACTTCATAAAATTGAAGTAACAATCAACTGATGTGAACTATTTTTTTTTTCATTACAGATTTACAAACTATATGGTGGCAATGGTCAATAAAAACTTATTACCTCTGCAAATACATGTGCCTTGTATTGGTGATTTTCACTATTTATCGCGGGGTTTGAAATGGAACATAGAATTTTTGTTATTTTGTAAGTATCCACTTGCTATACATTTTCATGTAAGTATTTTATTCATGCTAAATAGCAGTCCTCATAACTTAAAAAGCAAAGCAAATTGTTCTCCTTATTTTTCTGTGGTGAAACCAACTTTGGGATACAATGAGATTCTTAGTATGTTAGCATTTCGTTAAGGTTCTCCATGTGGTATTGGTATTTATAATTAATAGTGAAAAATGGCTGTGTTTCGTCAACAGACAGTCCATGGAGTCCTTGGGAGAATTGCTGGCAGCTTCGTGCATGTTACAAGGATCATTCAAAACGAATGTTGCTCGCTCGTCAGCTTGAGAGACAAATACTATGGCTGGCCATTGTGAACTTACTGCTCTCGCCACTTATACAGGCGTGGCAGATACTCTACTTCTTCTTCAACTATGCCGAGGTAAGTTTCCTAATGATACGTTCTTGTTCCTCGTTTTCTGTAATATTAGCTGCTTATACCAGGCCACTCAGAAAGTATTGCGAAAAAAAGTTTTTATGTATGAGAGACTGGCCAGTTCTATCTATTTTTTTCACTTCTTATGCTCTAAAAGTTCGTCTTTATGTTGTGCTTAGGCGACATAAAATAGCTTTTTATGTTCTAATGCATAAAGCAATTTTTTTTTCTAAGACTAAGGTAATCAGGCCCAACAGCCACACGCACAATAAAACTTCGCAGATTAAAGTCGTCATATATTTCATTTTCTTTAAATGCCACTTCCATGTTTTTTATCTTTAATTTATTAAAATCAGATAAAATAGCTGTCATTTATTATTTAAAAACGCAAAGAAACGTTTTTATGACGGTAGTATGAAGTACCCAAGTCGAATGACACATGTTGAAAATTAAAAAAAAAAACTTTTTAAAAGTTTCGTGGCGGGAATTAGCTTAAGCTATGCTTTGCAACATTTTTGATTAATTATGTACTGTATACTTTATGCCTGTTTCATTTTCACGCAATCGAAGTGAAAAGTAGAGTGTATAACTCAGGCATAAACGAGCCATTTTACCCCTCGACTTAACTATCCACCCGAGCCGCAGTCTCGGGGTAAAATAGCTTCTTTTATGCCTTAGTTGTACAATCTACTATTTTGAAAATATGATTATTTGTAAGTAAAAATAGGTAAGTTCCAATTACAAAATTTCCCTCCACATTGCGAGCTAATTTAAATTGTCCAAAATTATCGTGTCTCATAAATGGATCTGCGCCGGGAACATTTTCGCGCTATGATTTTTACGATTTCAAGTGTCGCCTGAAACCGGACGAATCGTAAGATAGACTTCAAATGGCATTCATGTATGAAGGCCCTTCTAAGGCAACCGCGTGTATCGTTGGTATAACAATTCCAGCGCGGTCGTCTAACTTTGGGGGATGAAGAAAGAAGTGGTCGTCCTTTGACGGCTGTTACGGAAGAAAACGTGCTATCAGTGAAAAATTTAATACAAGACAATAGGCGAGTTACGTATCAAGAAATTCAGCACATACTGCATGTTAGATCGGGAGCCTTCGCGAAATTCTACACGTGCATTTTCGCGTGAGGAGGATAGTTTCACGCTGGGTGCCGCACAACCTCACCGATGCTCAGAAGCAGCCCCGGGTGGAATGGTACCGTGATAAGATAAACAAATTTGAAGCAGGCTCGTCTCGGCGTGTCTACGATATCATTACAGGTCTTGAATATATCAATACGAACCAGAAACGAAGCGGCAGTTAACGGTTTGGGTGTTTCAAATCGAATCAACGCCTACCAAAGTGAAGCGATCTAGAAGCGGGGGAAGATTTTGATCGCGAGCTTTTTCAATTTAACTGGCAACTTGGTGTCAATTCCTTTACGGAACCAAACAAGCATCAACGCTGAATGGTATACTACCAAATGCTTGGCAGAAGTTTCCTCTTTTGTGAGCAACAAGCGACCAAACACAGGGCTCCGCGGGCTACTACTCCACCTCGACAACGCGCCTTCGCATACCGCGCTCAAAAAGAGAGACTTCCTGGACAGCACGCCGGTCAAACTCCTGGGTCACCCTCCTTACAGTCCTGACCTCGCACCATGTGACTTCTTTTTATTCCCGAAAATAAAAAATCAGCTCAAAGGGATAGGTACAATTTTCGTCGCCGGAAGATGCGCTGTCAGCGTTCGAGCAGGCTGTAAACAAGGTGTCTGCGGCAGACTGGAAAAAGTGTTTCGAAAACTGGTTCAGACGCATGAAACTTTGTATAGAGGCTAGTGGAGAGTACTTTGAAAAGATTTAATAAAAAATATTTACCTATAGGACATTTATTTTTATTTTTGCGAAACTTTCTGAGTGTGCCACGTATTACTTTCATAAACTTTTGCTGCAAAAGCGACGATATATTTATGTATTCGTTCAGTCAACCTGAATTTGATTTATGTATTGCGATCTCTTCTACTCTGCGAAGGTGCTATCTGTACGAACTAGCAGCTCAGGAAATGTCTACATTTGCGAAATTTAATCTGACCATGTCAGAAACTGACTAGAAAAAACATCGAATGTTAAATTCCGAGACCTTTGTTGACGCACCTTAAGGAAATCATAGACACATTTACAAACAATAGGGATGATGATAACTTCTTATGTATTTTGAAAACCTTTAAAACAAAAAACAATATAAAAAAAAAATTGAGGTGAAAGACACAATTATTAGACTAGATATAGGGATCAATTAGTTCAACCAGTTTTCAGAAATCATGAGAGTATGTTATGCTGTCACTCAAATGTGTCTCTGATGGTGGTGTTTGTGTTGGATCATAAAACTCCCTTCAAAATGATGCTGATCCATACGTCATGTTTGTGTGTGCACGTCACGGCTAGGTAACTTCATACTACCACCATACATTTTTAATTGCGCGTGACAAAGACAGGAAATGTAAAACCTTTCTAAAGAAACCTTTATAAAGGGGGTCTCCCTTTATAATGAAGGCGGAGTAAAGTAGACAACCAGCATAAATATCACATTAACCATACATTTTCGAGGTGTAAGTTAAGCATTATTAATAGTACTAAAGCTTGTTGCTCCCACAATATATTATTTCCAATTTATTTAACCCATTCGCTACGGCGATAAAATTTACGATTATTTGCCAAGTGCTGGACTTTTCGTCGCGAACGTCGATGGGCGTCCTCCGCACCTCATTAGGATAATATGGAACGCCGATTTATTATATATTTGTATTTAAAAAACAATGTGCATATATTGCAAGTATAATTTTTTGTGACTTGTTTTTTATTATTATTTATTATTTAAGTATATATTTTTCAGACAACATGATCCATTTTTTTGCCAAGATAAAAGCAATTAAAAAAAAAAACGCCGAAAGGCGTCCGCCGTAGCGAATGGGTTAAGGTTCCGACCTAAAAAGGAAAAACGTAGCCTTTATAAGATTACTTTTTTGTCCGTCTGTCACAGAGGTTTATCTCGAGACCTGTGCAATGTCGGGAATTGGAATTTGGCATGATGTTATATGCCTATCAAACTCCTTTTTTAATTATATGTAGATTAACTTGAGTGGTCAGTGCAATCATAAGAAAAAAAACTTTAAATTAACATACCGAGTTAGGTATCATTGAATGAGCGCTAGAGTGAACGCTATAAATGAATACGATATAAGTCTAGATATATTTTTTTTCATTGTTGGATTAGGCGCCTTAAAGATATAGCTCAAAACTTTGCAAAAAATACCGTTCTGCCCTCTTATCTCCTAGATACAATTTTTGATTTTTAAAGAGTTATTAGATTTTGATCGCTATTTTACTGGGAAATTATATTCGTATGCGCCACTACAATAGATGCAGATTTTTTTTTTACCAATAGTCGTTGCTTACAACGACCTATAATGTTTATCAGATAAAATTGGTTAACGAACCAATATATTATTATTACTTAAAACAACACAACCGATTTAAAAAAACACTACAAAATGATAAGTAACTTTCGGAAGTCGGTGTCAAAGAACGAAATTGCGGAACCAACGACACCGCCTTCCGAAAGTTATTTAACATTTTGTAGTGTTTTTTTTTGAAGTCGGTTGTTTTCTTTGTAAAAAGGTTTTTATTAATATAATAGTATCCTTGGCATTTTCATTCAGAGGAAAATGTATTTAAAAACGAGCGCTTTAATCCTAATACTTAACTGTTTGTGTAATACGTTTATGTGATATTCCAGTTAATAAAGCGTTCGCCCGCGTCACTTGGTTTGCGAACATGGTCGCTGTATGCCCGCATCACTCTGCGTCATTTCAACGAATTGGAACATGAACTTCGAGACAGACTCAACCGAGCTCACAAACCGGCTACCAAATATCTCGGAAGCTTCTCGTCACCTATCACAACTGTAATTGCAAAGTAAGGTAGTTTCTGATTAAATATCCAAACTAATGATGACGGAGATCAAAACAGAACCTGAAAATTATACACAAGACACATTGGTAAGGGCCGCGATTTACAAGTTGTCGTGGTTGTGGTTTCTATTCCAAGCAGGCAGTTTGCGTTGTGTAAATTATTTCATCACCACGGCTGTCAAAGCGGTGAAGGAAAAATTGAGGAAACCTACATGTCCTAGTACCAAAAGTACAAAGACATGTGACATCTCCAACCCGCACTAGGTCCGCGTGGTAGATTATGGCTCGCGCCCTCTCACAGACACTAGGCCCGTGTCCCAGCAGTGGGCACATGCCTATGCTGTTTATGTTATACAAGAGCTGACAATGACTATGAATTAAGGCCCCTTTCCCTCTCACATAGAACAGGGTTCAGTCCCAGTATTGGGAACACTTTAGTCTGGATTATGAATAACAAAGTTGCCGAACTGTTAACTTCTTCAAAACTCCCGCGTTGCCTGCTCTGTCAAACACGAGTTGTGTGTTTTTCACAATAAACAAAACAAAAGAACCTATCTCGACTGTTTATCATCATGCGTAGTTCGTGTGATTCATTCATTGACTCACACGCAAATGTCTTCTAGCGTCATAGAGGGTAAACTATATTCAGCGACTATATTTAAGTGTTATCTTAGAATAACAGATAGTTGTAATTCAGATTTAGATTATTACAGTGAATATAGCAATAGCAATTGGAATATAGCTAAGATGGCGTGTAGGGCAAATTATCACGAACCTCTTTATATGCAAATCTTTTAGGCCATCTATGCAGCTGACCGCACAAAATAAAATTGTCAGGACATTAAATTAGATTATGCACTAACTACGCAAGTATCTGAATTATATTAATCGTGAAATGACAGTAATCGTAACTACGCCAAAGTATTTATCTAGCAGAAGATATTGCGTAAACAATGCCGTGCTATTTTTACAACGCAATGTTTACTTTTGACAAAAATAAAACTCGTGCGATTTGGCACTTATTCCGTTACTGATTTATAACAATGATGACGACGCGAACTTTCATTTGGCCTATTGCGCATCTAGCTTTGTCCCTAACGATCGGTGACGTTGTTGTGTGTGCATTGTGTTTGTCTCTTGTGTGTAGCCGTCTTTCTATTCTATCTTGTTGCTGGGTCTCCTAATTATACAGCTGCAATTAGTATTTAAATGCTCAATTTGAGTAACAAGTAGGAGACACGTCAATATCCACAATTTCTTGAAATAGTCACAATTAGCGCCTAGCTAGATGTATCGAGATTTACGTCTTTAAAGGGGAATGATCACTAAATTATGGGAATTGGCTCTATGTCATACTAACAACAATATCCGGGTAGACTGGAGGCCGACCCCGACATACAACATAGTTGGGAAAAAGCTAGGCAAACAATTCTGTAAATACGGTCTGTGTTAAGGTACGATTCCACCAAAATAGTGTGCAGCACATTTGTTCACAAACATTTTGTGCAGAACTCCAACAGTGCTCGTACTGAGCTGCAGATCCGTTAGTCTCTGTTTCCACCGGCAAAGCTGTGCGTTATTTTTGTAAGCGCACAGTGTAGCACACTTGTGCACGAACATGTTCACTGAGCAGAGTGTTCACTGGGCATTCTGTAGCAAACTATTAGAAACTATCAAAAATAAATAATTGTACAATAAATAAAAATAATTTTGAACGGCGAGCGCATTCCAAATATTATTATAAATTCAAATCGTAGATTTAAATATAGAAACAATTCGCCGCAAAATTCAATTTATGACTATGGTCAAAGGTACTTAGTTATTGATTCAGTTTCAATATAAAGGTCAAGTAACGATTAAACGAATAAAGGTAAATTAATAAACTTGCGCGCTAAATATGAAAAATTTAATGGCGTTAACAGATAAGTTTTTTATCCATCTCTTTTAATTAACGCACATTCGTAAGATTTGATGGGTAGCATAATAAATATTTATACATAATTTAATCAATGTAGGGTGTCGTATGTCGTCATTCTTGGGTCCGATGGGACCCGGTACCGAGCCGGCGGAGGTTCGTGTGTTCGGGTCTAATCGGGGCAATGTGCGCGGACAAATAAATGTTTTCTCTCCGGTAGCGGAAGCAAGACTGAGTTCGCGAACAGCAAGTGTGTACGCGTCGACGCGAGTCCACTGCATGCATGTGTGCGCGCATAAAAGTATGCAGATGTGCGCGAACATTTCTACAATGTTCGCGCACAATTTGTAATTGTTTGCTTGAGTGAGTCGACCAGAATAAACATTTGTGTCGTACACTGTGCATTACAGTGCCGCACAGTTCAGCACGCTGGTGGAATCGTACCTTTACGGTTGCGAATCATATTTTGTTCAACAAACAACCTGACACTGTCCTGCAAATTGCAAAAAAAAGAACGTAAGATAATTTGAATTTTGAATTTCGCGGGCTACCAGATATCACACTAAAATCTTATTTTTTTTGCAAATTGTAACTTTTTTTTGGTGGACTTAGGACCATTCGTTTAAAAAAAATAATTTTGTTATTTGTCGCGTTTCCAGGAACGTGGTATTTATATCTGCGAGTGTATTGGGCGTGCTCGTCGTGCTGTCGGTGTACGATGAAGATGTACTCACAGTGGAACATGTGCTCAGCATCATCACCATACTGGGCTGTGTTCTGGCTGGGGCCAGGTTGGTATACCTTATCATATTCTATTGGCATGTTGGATGTTATTCCCCATCTATGTTGTAGATCTGAGCCACTTATACTAGTGTGTATCTTCTACGGTCGGTACAGCTGCTTCAGTGGCGTGCATTGGTTTTCAGAATAGGTAGGCACTGGGCCGGGTCTAATCAAAACAAACGCGGTCACTAATCAGAAAAAAAAGTGAGGAGTAGGCATGCCTACTTAAGGGTGAAATTGCGAAGGTCGAACGTCATGGTATTACGCGTGAGACGTACGTATTTTTAATTTTGTCATATTACGAGTAACTTGAACGAGTAAAGACCAATGACAATGTGCGAATAGTACGGGAGCCGAGTAGGCCGTCCGGCGACTGCCTACTGCCACGCGTGTTTGTATGAAGATTTTGTTTTTTGTTAGGTATGATAATTTAATGAGTTTCTTAACACTGGGGCACACACACTTAAATGTAATTGACAGGCTTATGTTGATATATCGAGGTAGGCACTGCTTATATGCCTATATGCAATGCACGCCACTAAGCTGCTTCAAACTTAGATACTTTTATACTACCGGAGCGTACCACTTTGTGCACTTTTCGCAGTACGTAGTCGCTTTTCTTCTAGAAGACAAATGCCGAACTCGGTAGGCGATCGTTTACATAATTACTAGCTTCTGCCCGCGACTTCGTCCGCATGAAATTTCACCCTCCCCCATTCACCCTCTTAGGGGTGGAATTTCGAAAAACCCTTTCTTAGTGGATACCTACTCTTCACTAAGAACACACCCTCCTTTCATGTCTCTAGGACCAGCGGTTTAGGCTGTGCGTTGATATATCAGTCAGTCAGTCAGGACTTTGAATTTTATATGTATAGATGACGTACAGACGCCACATGACTGATCGCGCGAATACATCATATTCATATAAACTCCCGCGACAATCGCTTTCGGTTAGGTCATGGCCTGAGGCTTCTTGATACTTGAACTACAGATTCTCCTCATAGCTACAGCATTAGAAATAAAGTTTTATGCATATTTTTATAACAATATTAGTATTAACTGATTTAAATAGGTTACTTGTTTTGAGTCTATTTAATGGTTTCTATTTACGTAAAAACAGTGTAATAACTCATGTTTTAAGTAGGCAGGGGGAGGGTGTGGGGGGATAGGTAGAGTATTGAATCTCTCGATTTAAATGGACTTTTTTTTCGCCGACCGTCAGCACTATACTAGTTACTGCAATGTGTTGACTAGTTATTTTTATGATTGTATCCTCTATGTTATCATCATCTGCTGCGAGTATTTTTTTTATTTTTTTTGGAAACGATATTCTGTTCTGTGCTTTTGTATTTCCCTTTTTCTTTCTGCAATATATTTCTGTCCCGTATTACGCTTCTTTGTCGTAGCCTTATCGTGGCTTATGGTCGATATCTACTTGCTATAAAAGGTCTCTACTTTCGATAAGTATGTCTAAATGCAATTTTTCGCCGCATTTTGTTAAGGTACTGTCGCCGAAGTTAAATGATCCCGTTTGTTAACCTGCGAGCCTCTTCCATCTCTGCATATGCGTATGTATATTCCACTTAATATTAGTAAGTTGAACAGAAATGGTAACTAAACTGGCTGGTGCAAGAACCTGCTTATTGTGTGTCTCTGAAATCCAGATCCTAAGGGGATTGAAGATTTTAATATGCAGCCTGGCATACTTACAGTATTCGCCATTTTGTTTTTTTTTTTTTTCAAAATAAATAAATCGATAACTGACATCAATGCAAACAGAAAACATAATAGGACCAAGCCCCGTAAAGCGTCACGTTTCCGAGATATTAACGTTCATGCTTGGCCGTCATTTTGAAAAAAGAAACAAAATCTCGGACAATAGGTATGCCACGGACCTTCAAAGCCCTTTCAAAACCTGTTGTCGATTTTTTTCCCTCGATTTAAAAGCTGTCTTATTGTCGTTCTGCATGTCGTCCTTTCGCCATGTTGCTTGACTTCCTGCAAGTTCGCATCACTCATCTATGGTGGAAACACAATCGTAACATCGTTATCCCAACGTGCACCCAACGTCTGCGCTAGTCAGGAGCTATCTCTATGTCTTCGGCTACTATATTCTTGGTCTGATGAGTGGCAACGTTTGCAAGCAGCGTAATTGTATTCCAGTTTTTTGAGTTTTCAAACCCTAAACCAGGCATATTAGAGGACTATGCGATCCCATTAAATTCTTGGTTTTTCGACATTTTCTTCGTTTAGTTCGGAGCCGTTTGTTATGTTATTTAATTAGTTCTAATCATATTATCGACTATATTTTATGTTTTGTAAACAAGCTCTGAAACTAGGTTTGTTTATGTATCGATTCCTAATGAGGTCGATTTAGCTCTATAAAGTTTTGTTATCGTGGTAGCTCGGCACGTCTAGCCATTTATTTATTAATGGAATTACTAGAATTCTCTATACATATGCATAGACCACGGAGACGTTTCGGTGGCTGCTGCTAGAGACGGTGTTGTCAATAATTTCCATACAAACCAAGCGTGTTATTGGATGTCGTCGTTTACTCATAGAAACACACGGTCCGTGGCAATTCCGCCAATGTCTGTGACAGCCGGAACTTGCGCTCGGCGCTGCTTGCGCGAATATTATTAGTTAAGCCGTCTTTAGTCGCTGCCGGTGTAGCGATTTCGTGCTCTGTGTACACTGTACATACCTATGTGTCATATTATTATATTGAACATGTTACATGATGATCTGACATTAGCGAACTCTGTGTTCCCTTTTCCCATTCTAGTTTAAACCATAGCAATCATTTATTATCTTGAGTATCACCTCGCTTCATCTCAGAATTGACAACATTTCAAACCTGACACGACCTTACAACAAAAATACCATTTCTTTATTTTCGTATCCTGAGTTCAAATATGTTTTTATTTTATTTTTTTATTTCTAAATTTCTGAGAAAAAAAAAATAAAAATCAAAAAACATGTGATGACGTCACATAAACGGCGGAATGAGGTAGTTACCTTTGCGCATTCCAATGTCTTTGAATGAAAACATTATATCAAACAAGACATGTCAATGTCACCTAAGAAGTGTAACTAGAAAACAACTAAAAAACTGAATTGAATTCAACAATATTTTTTCCTATCAACTCGACACGCTGCTTACTGTTAATATTATCAATTTTTGATTGATATTTCGCCAATGACGGAACCAAAACAACGACTGAGACAAGTGACATCTAACAGTTTTTTTGACGGGTCACAATAAAGCAAAGGTAATATCGCCATTCTACCGTCATCTGGCACTTACGTCTTTTTAGAATACACCGAATTTCAAAGTTAAAATTATGAATGAAAAGTACATAATTTCGAAAAACGAAAAAATATGGGTGCCCTAGATTTGAATTTACTTTTATATAACGTAATAATACATGCAGGTTAAAAATATGAAATGTTGTCAATTGTAGTGAAAGAATATAATGAAGGGTACCTATACTCCACGATTGATGTTCATATCATCATTAAGGTTGGTTTAATAGAATTTTCATGTACCTAAAGTGGCTGGCCTTATTTCTTCCAAATCACATCTGTAAAGCAACGTTGAGAATTCGTTCCCTCTTATTTATACATTAGGTCTTTTTAAAATTATTTATACATCCAAAAAGCAAGAATGTATCTAACCCTTTTTCAATATCATTGTTCGTCTTTCTCGAGAACCAATGAACCGATTCCATCAATTTTATTGTTGTGTTATCATGCTACAAAACAAACAATTTCATACTAGATCAAAATGATAGGGTGAATTCATATCTGGCAGCATTGATTCGTGGTTATTCTGTTAACGTGTGCGCAAGAGAAAGATAGATATTCACGCGTGTGCATTATCATACAAATAATTGTTTTAAATGCGAATCGTTACTGATAGATGTTATTTCACCCTCAGGTCTCTTGTGCGCACATGTTTTTTCGCTGTCACTTCTACGGTTGGATACGACGGGTACGGTAAAAGCGGCCCGCGCCGTTTTAACGCCATGTCTGTGTTCTCGCTTCCCTAATGATCCTTACAACACCGTCAAATCTACGCAAGACTAATAAACCATCGAGTTGTACGGCGAAGACACGTCTGTGAACAAGAGACCTTAAAGATTTTCCCACTAAAAGATTTTTCGATTTCAGGGCTCTTATAGGAGAGGAAGAACGTTTAGGCGGAGGTTGTACGGGGCCCGCTCGAGGTGAGGAGTTGTTCGTGCAAGTGCTGGGTCACGTGCATTACCTGCCCGCCGCCTGGAGGGGCCGTGCGCACACCAAGGACGTGGCCGCGCACTTCCAGCAACTCTTCCAGTTTAGAGCCGTATGTATTTATCTTTGCACTGCACACATGTTATGTTTTATATTCAGATCTTTTATACTCAGATCAGAAGCTCATGAAAATCCGTACCTACCGTGTGTAGCTGTTACGGCTTCAAGATCGAAGCGCTGACCACAGCGGAAGCGACCACTGACCCTGAATCGAAACAACACATAGCACAATATGTGTGATAGTGTGTGTTTGTGTTATATTTATGTACTGATAAACACGAGCACGATCACAACCTCTCTTACATGAAATATTTTCGTAATAAATCCTTATGATGGTCAGGTGTACATCATTTTCGAGCTGCTAAGTCCGCTGCTGTGTCCACTGGTCCTGTTCTCATTACGCTCACGAGCGCTCGACATCGTGGACTTCTACCGCAACTTCACCGTCAGCGTGTTGGGCATTGGCGACGTTTGCTCGTTTGCGCAGGTATGCTACACTTTAACTATGTAATCAACCCTGAAATTGCGGAATAAATCTGCTGCTCCATCCATTTCTATAGTGTTATGGCCATTTTATAAATGAAGTAAAAGTGTTTGGTATCCCCTCTTGGGTTACCATACATTCTTATAGCAAGTCAATTTTAGACAAAGTGAACTCAATGCCCAACGATATTGTACCATGTTGTGTGGTGCAACTCTTAATTGGTTTGACATAAATGGCCGCAACCAGTTAGTTTTTCGGCAACATGCCGAAACCGTAACTCCGGTCGGTCTCCAATTAATGAGGATGCGCTAAGGTAGCCCGAAAAATTTGAATTGGCCTCAAATATCATGAATTCATGAAATAGTCATTCAATAGGGTAATTTGAACTTAGAGAGTTGTATTGATGATTTTAACGCTTATAATTCTGTAAATAAATATTTGTTAAGGCCGCGAATCATGTTTTGATAAACATACAACCTGATACTTACCTGCAAATTGGAAACACCCTAAGCAAATTTGATTTTCGCGAGATACCCTGGAGCTTTCGCTAATGCTACATATATTAAAAGTAGATTACATCCGGTGATTTCAGCTGGATATCCGTCGACATGGTCACCCTGATTGGCATACACCCGGCAAATTGAAAGGTATGTACTGCTATTTGATTCTGTAATAAATGTGTCTTTGTTTCTAGAACTTTCCTATGACGACTAGTCATCACCGAACGGTGTATCTTCTAAGTTTGCGGTTGCTGTTGGATTAGTAATGCCGAGCATTAAAATAATTCTTGATGTTTAAATACAGGATATATAATAATGTCTACATAAATAATTGCAGGAGGAAATGGGAACACCCAATACGACCAGGGCGAGGGCGGTAAGACGGAGCTGTCGTTGGTGGCGTTCTCGTGCCGCCACCCCGGCTGGCAGCCCACGGAGCCCTCCCAGCGGCAGTTCCTGCGCTCTCTGCGGCAGAGCATGTACCACGCCGTGCCGGCTAACAACCATCTCGTAAGTATACTATTCGAAGGTTGGCTGCTCATAATACCTCATGGCATTAAATCCGCCTTTTGTACAGTAATGGCAAGTTGACGTATGGTGTCAATTTGACACCCTACGTCAATTTTGGGTGTTATAACCACTTCACTCAACTGAATAAGAATGACAGTTGTGATTTGAATATACGGAAGTAGTAAAACTTAACAATTGATATCCCTGACTTGGCCACCATTTTGCATAGAAATGAAAATAAATAAAAAAAGAACAAAACGTTTTGTGATTGGCTGAACGACAACGCACAACCTGTCAGTGCTTGTGTGTGTATGCTCTCTTACGAAAGTTTTTCTTCGAAATCGGTATTTTCTCCCGTTACTAAGTAATTTAAATTACGATTCAGTGAAAACGGCTGGTATCGACAGTCGTCCTTAAAACAATGAAATGGAGTCTTACATATTCAATATTGTATTCATTTCAGAACAAAACGATGCTGGGATCATACATTCAACAAAGTCTATTTGGTGCTATCACACCGCTTCCAGCAGTTCTCTCATACTACCCACAGCAGAAACAACAATACAGATTACCAGTAAGTGCTATTTTATATAGTCTATAGTTACGAAATTATATGTTTTTGGATAATCTTGATAATGTGGTAGTGGTTTACGCCGAACACTAAGACGAACTTGGAGCGATTTCCTTAATTTGGTGAGTTGATATGTGATAAGTGGAGTGTAAATGTGGTGCTGTTCCACAAACAATGGGGCACTTCATATCGTGTCCAGCGTGTTCTGTTGTCTGCACGCTACTGAAGGTGCCAAGCTCGCAGTCAAATTCTAGGCTGACTGTTTATAGATTGCCATCGACACGATATGATAAAGAAGTTGTAAAAGTGAATTAAAAGTCCTCACTATTTACATAAAATATTCGTCTTTCGCAACCTTGGTCGTTAGCCCCGTCACAAGCCTAGCTAATATTTTAATCACGATATAAGAGCTACTTTCATACAGATCTTGAAAAAACAATAGAAGGTTTAAAAATATAAACGAGGAAAAGGAGTATGTAAGGATCGTGGCAGGTGCGTTCTGTAGTTTCTGCATGTTTTAAAAATTATGCCAATGTATTCATAAAAAGAAATAAATCGAAAATCTCATTTTCGACAGGCTAGTTGACAGTTTATGAGTAAACGAAGAAGAAGTAATGTTTGTGTTTTATTTGCTCCAAATGTCATTTAATACTTCTGTCTTAATACTATTATTTTTATAGTTACAGTACCCGGCGATAAATATTGCACATCGACCTTTGGAAAGAAACAATCGGCTAATTTCGGCTTCGTAGTGCGTTATCTCTGTCGCACACTACCTATGTGACGTTAACAGTCGTTGTTCAAGTGCGATAGAGTGCGGTCGCGTTCAGTTCAAAATATATATCTAGAGTTGTTAACACCCCCAAATTTAAATAATTTAAAGTTGTACTATGGCATCTTTAGGAAAAATAGGGGAACCTTTTTATTTTACCCCAACCTAAAGCAATCATTTATAGAAAAATTGGTGTATTTTATACAAAGAATAAAAAGAATTATCAAAAGAAGCAAATCATAATTGTTTTAACAGCTCCTAATAGATACCGGACTGTTTGTATTTCGTGCGACAGAGATAACGCTCTACGAAGCCGAAATTAGCCGATTGTCTCTTTCCAAAGATCGATGTGCAATATTTATCGCCGGGTACTGTACGGTAGTCTTAATTAACAAGGTTAAAAAAAATGTCTTAGTGTTTAGCTTGACTATGTTAGACGATGACGATGACAGGACTGAATAGAGTGCGTTTTAACAAATAGTTCCTATGTTATAATGTTGGCTCCCCTGTCCTCCGCTAGGAGTATATGTGTTTTGAGCCCATGTCTGTCAAGATAGTAGATATGGGAAGACGATTTTGGGGTTTTTTTTTAAGATTTATAAGGTGTCCGTGTTAGAATCATGCCCAAAACAGGAGTGGTGAAGAATCAGAAGTGGTATAAGTACATTGTTGCCAACACAACGGCATAGGAACTATTTGTTGAAACGCACTATACTCTAATTTGGTAGATTAATGAACAGTGCTACGTTGTGCGAGAGAGAAGCATACAGTTTGTTGCTATTTACAACTTGCAACACAGTCAATTACAAGAATTGTCGTGTCATGCTCTGATGCACGTTAAACGTCACGTGACCAATAGTTCTATTTTTACACAATTATTTCTAAAAATGATTAGTTAATTTAAAATTATTTACAAAATTCATTTGAGTTTTGATATTTTTTATTGTGTAGAATGGTAAGGTATTTTCCTTACTGCCAAGTAGCCTGTTCCTGTGATGAACGATTAGCATCGCACTTTCAATCCATTTTGAATGGCACGATGTTTTAATAGTTCCTTGTTTCAAAGGACATGGACGAAACAAGCGACGAGGAGGATGCCCCGCCGGCGGGCCCGGCCCGTTCGGTGCCCGCTGACAGTGCCTCCAGTGCCCCTATGGGCCTCGCTGGTATTAGCTCAGTGCTGGGTGCCAGCGCCCTCAGCGGGGACACGCCGCGCCAGCCTGAAGACGACAACCAGGACATGTCTGTTAGCACGCTGCATCTTTATGACCTGCATCTGACACAGGTATGCTATCACGGGAGTTACCATACTCTCTTAGGCTCACTTGCACCACAATCACTAAATGCGCTTAGCGTGTTAAAAATATCGTTCTGCCTCTATCAGCTTAACAATTAACAGAATTAGAACGATGTTTTAAATTCGTTTACCGCTAAATGCATTCAGTGATTTGTGGTGCAAGTGGGCCTTAGTGGCCGTAACATTACGCTAGTTATGTTTAAGTCAACATAACAGGGGGTGAACCTATTGCCATCAACCGGGCACAAATCCAAACTCCGGGCCGCTACAAAGAAATAGCTGATGGAAAAACCCAATTACACTTTGTCCGACCTGGGAATCGAACCCAGAACCCCTAGGACACTATAGTACTATAGTCCGCGCGAAACTAGTTGGCCGCGCCTTAGGTATGTGAGCGGTGGGACGGAGCTGTCCCCACCTTAGCGGCCAACTAGTTCCGCGCGGACTATAAGACCTGTAATTATTTCAGGCGGGTCAGAATCTGTCATGCTGTACGAATAAATGCAGCGAGCGACAGCGCGGCGGGCGATGGGGCAGCACCGAGGGTGAGGACACACCACTCCTTCACCGACCATAACACCGGTGTCTGCTGTCCCCGCGTGGCAACAAGTACCCCGTCTGGGTATAGCACATGCTTAGACAGTGACGTAACAAACAATACTTCTCTTCTTTGTGTATATGTCAGTGTTTGGTTCGTTTTATACTAAGTTCCTTGTACATATCTAAGGTTAAAATGTTTCGATTCATTTCACATTTTTTTTTATTTGGAATTGTTTTCGAAATTCGACTTCTTAACGAATTTTTTCATCGTAAATGCTGTCATGTATTTAATTGGCAATGTAAATTGTTTGTTTCTGACGATTTTCTCTAACCGCGTGTCATACTCAGACCATACTCAATTCGTTGACAATAGTCTGAAAACACATTGTTTTAATTTTAAGTAAAGTGGTCTACAATCAATGTGATAGCGAGTACTCCCTAAGCAATAAAAGCCATATAACCCTTTTAAACCATTTCTGTTGTGTTTGGTATATACATGATAAGTCCAAAATTGGTTATTTTCCGTTTTTATATCACATATCCCTTCAACTGTCAAGAAATCTAGAGGTCGGTAACAATAGAAAAAGTAATTGTGTTGTGTCTCATTAGTGACAATTGAGATAATACATACTCATTTAAAAAGAAAAATCGTTTTATCTATTCTTTGTAAGAAGACTAACAAAAAATAGACCAAACGATTCTTTTTTTCAATTTGTAGCATTATTGAAAGTTTCAAATGCTCATAGTGTAAAATCAGATTTTTGGACTTATCATGTATTAATACCTGACGCCACAGATTAATAGTTGTCCACTTCACTCAAAATTAGGTGTCGATGAATTGGGTTGCCACTGACTGGCCATATTGTTATCCAACGTGATTTTATATGAGAACACACTATTTATAGATAATTACTAGAATCTTAGAACGCACATGTTTTGTTTTTATGTCTTTTTTTATTAGTCTGAATATGGATTTATGTACAGTTATAATAGTACAGAAAGATAGGATCGACCTTGCTAACCTAATGTTAACGACGTGAATGTCCAGTTTTTAATGTTGGCCGATAAAACAGACAAATTTGTGATTAACCACATACAAGAGAATACCTTAACTCTTGTATGTATCTTGGGCTCAGTTTTTATTACAATTATTGTACTATCTGCGTTCACAGATTGAAGGACTCAGATATTATTGATAATTTAATAATCATTTGGAGATGGGCGCATCAAGTTGTAAATACTCGCGTTTTCAATAAAATGCCACAGAATTAGCGCGTAATGAAACTTGATGCGTTATCATTGTAATCCATCGCCCAAGGTCAAGTAAATAATCACTAACAAAGGCACGAACACTACGCGTGTCTAACATATTACGCTTTAGAAAAAAATAAATCATTAATTAAATAAAGTTAGTTCTATATAGGGTTGAATAAAAATAAAACAATATTAGTAATAGGCATTATAAAAAAAATACAAAAAAATATTTTTATAATCAAGTAGAAATAACCTAAAAAAAGCCTGAAACAAATGAGATATTTATAGATTTAATATTCTTCCCTTTATAAACCTGTGTCTATGCAATCGTCTTTCGAGTAAAATACAAGAAACAGCTATTCATGAAACAGTTTTAGGGAATTGCGTTGCAGTTTATTTGTCAGGAGCTAAGACATTGATGATTTAGAAGTATGGAATGGGTAGTATTCTTACTACCTCACCATATTGAATAATATTAAGATTTTTAATAAATTAGGCCAATATATTAATTGGCAATACAGAATAATAATGCTCCAACAATTGAAACATTTTTTAGAAATTAAACCTGTTAGCGCAAATTCAATTGCTATTTCTTAAATTTGAAGACTAGTTCGAAGGTTTGTCTCAATTCTTCCTTGATTTTTTTTCATTAACTACACACATGACAATAATGAAACTTATTCCTAGAAATAGTATTTTTTGTTAAAACTTCTAATATGCATAAGGAATATATATAGCACTGTGTGTGATTCCTGTCTGTCGGCCTAAACAGGCGATGGAGTGCCTTGTTATAATCGTTGACATCCTTCAAACTCTCAAAGTCTTGTACGCAGCGGCCACACCCCGGTAACCAAGTCGGCTCGTGGGAAAAACCTGGTAGAGAGGGGCTTAAGTGTTTCGGCACTTAAGTCTTGCGGCTGCTCCCCGCATAGTGCTCAGGGTCTGTCTCGGCCTCATTTGCAATACACCTCCGTTGGCGAGGCAGCTAGGCATAGTAGAAGGCCTTAAGTGCGACGATAACTAATCTCCCCTACATATAGTTATCATTCCGCCGGACACCCAGCTTTGCTCCAGTCGTAGCGGTTTTGTTCCACTGGATCAAGGACACGGGCGAGATAGCGCATCTGTGTTTGCGCGCTCACTTAAGGTCAGCTCACACCGCGACGCGACGCGGCGCGTAGTTTTCAAGATAGCAGTACGATTATAGACCTTATCCATACACAAAAAGGTACACAATTCTGTGTGTCTACTACGTCGAGCTACGCCACGTGACGCCGCGCGGCCCTCCTCACTGATGTGCACCTTTTTGTGTTGTAGATAAGGTCTATAATGGTATTGCTATCTTGAACACTGCGCGTCGCGTCGCGGAGTGAGCTGACCCTTATGCTCTTACTGCGCAACTGGCTGTTTTTGTTTTACCGGACTTCGAGACCAAGTCTTATAGTCGTAAAACAAAAAATACAGAAATAGCCACCGTAGCCGAAATCGGCTTTGCGTGTATTATTATAATTATAGCACTGACTTTCATTCGGTCTTTTTGTATTTCGAATTATTTATGATCTTAGCTCCTGCTTTACTACCTACCTTTAAAACAAAGTGTAAGATATATCTTTAAAAAAAATTGACTGAAAAAGAAGATGAGATATAATGTCGTAAACCTGAATTTTAAATCCAAGAGAATTACATTAAAGCTGGCTTTGTCGGCCGTGTGAACATGCTACTTTGAGTGTTGGCAATTTAGTGTCTTGATCAATGCTGAATCGTTTTTGGCGTTTCTTAGCGGTCGGTCGTGATTGCGTCGATGATGTATCGTGTTCTTGCGACTCGCTGCGTTTGAGGATCGCCAATCGGCAGATGACAAAACCTCAATAAATAGCCGCTACTGGCATCTGTGTATGTGTTCGGAGTTGAGCTTTCCAATCAAGCGACTAAAGTGCTAATCGCCAATGCTAAAAGTATCATGTCTGCTATGACCCTTAGGGCATGGACTTCTATCAAACTGGAAAAACGATTGTATAGACATAATATACGCTTATTAGGCACACAGATTCAATAAGTCACACACTTTTAAAAGCATTAAATATTTTTGATTATTATAACAATAGTAAGTAAAATAACATTAACACATATATAGCGTCATTAAATTTGTAATAATGTACATTAAATATACAGTTTTCGTATAGTATACATCATGAAAATATTAAATTCATGTTCTTTAGGGCTGCGTTGTACGGGGATCCAGTGCTAAATGTTGTCTCGTACTCTGTCGAGAACCATGTTCCACTGGAATGATATAAAAATACGCTTACTAATGAATATTCCTGTACTAAATATATATGTTATTTAATTTTAGTATCGGCTAAAGAGATGTCGGTTTATATTTCAGTGGAGTGTGTCGTTCTAATAAGTACCTATGTCACAGAGTAACTTTATTCGACGACCTCGTAATTGCTTTACCACCGTAACGTTAACATTTAACCCGTCGGCCTTCAAAGCAAGAGTGCCTTAGGCATCTTCTGGGCATGCTCGTTCTATCATATAACTCATCCATCGCTTTCCATCAGGCGTGATCGAGGTCGGCAGGCCCATTCAGCAATAAAAAAATAAAAAAGTTTTAATGTCACTTGCAAGTCAGAAAACGAGAAGGTTTATTTGTCTATGTGACAGTTACATAATTTGAAGATCTTTCCAAACAGAGACGACTGTGTTGATCCTGCACGGGCTGCGGGACGAAATTCGCTCCCGAAGATTGTGCCTTACATAAATGGACGTGTTCAAAATAGCGCGTAACTTCTTAATCATTAAAACAAAGGGCCAGCGCAGTCGCGTCTCGCGGGATTCGCTGCCGTGTGGCCAGAGCTTCAAACTAGGGTCGGGCGGGCGTTAATTTGTAGGAAAATTAATAGTTTGTAACCATATCAGGGCCACGTCGCAGCCACAGTGCTACCACCACCGAGACCACACACTAGCGGCCGGTCATATCGCAAACACAACGTTGCGACGACACTACGCACGAGTCCCGCCTGCGCCCTCCCCGTGCTTCCTCTACGAAAGCTGGAGTCGATCTTTCTGTCTGCAAACACTAGTCACAATGTAACTGTAAAAATTTTTTAGTTACCACAACGCAACTGCAAGAAGCTGCAGTAACTCTATTTACACGTAACCACTGCTTGACCGCATTTTATCGCTAAGTGTGATTTCAATTTACTGAGAATTGTCATCGAAAGTGGTAAAGCAAATAAGAGGTCGAGTATGCAAATCCGTTGGACCTCCCTACGGAATTCAAAATATTTTTGCAATTTTTAAAAATACTTTTATGATATACAAAAATGAACAAAAAAAACATACCAGTATGATCATAAATAGGTAGGTACATGTTTACAAGGGACAAAAATAGAATTTATGTACTATGTTTTTGTAAATTTTATGTGTTTAAAAAAATATTATATAGTTGGACATAGATCGTAACATCGGCCAACTTAGTTTTAAAAGCAAAAAGAATAGAAAAAAAGAAAATATATTAATAATAGTTATGATGATGATGATAATAATATTTTTTTGCGGGTCGCGTTCACAGCTTAATGCCATAATCGCGAACTGCTTCCGGATCCACGAGTTAAAATAAACCTGCTATATTTAAAATAAGGCTGAGCAAAACAGAGACGGCTACTGTTCTGAGCTGTCCATAGCTATTCACAACCGTTTGATACGCTTCCGTGCCGAATCGAACATCAGTCAATGTTATCAAAAGAGACCTCTAAACGCTGTTCGCAAATCTAAAACCCGAAAATTTTCTCAGTTTCAATCAAATAGACGAACGCCATTCTTCCGACAGCTATGTGCTGTCGGGAGCAAAGCGAATCTAAAATAAAAAAAAAATGTTTCATTTTCGACACGGCAGCCTGTCGGAATGGTTGTGAATAGCTATACTGGTGTACTTTCTGTTGTAGTACACCAAGACCCTTCTTGGTGTACTACTGTATTTTAAGAGATGTCGTTTGATTGATTAAATCGACTCGCCTCTTTATTCAATTTTCGATTCAAAGATCACAAAAGTAACGTTTAGTTTTGTTGCAACACACACAACATATCAAGTTCGGGTATTATAAGGGCGTTTCACTTTATCCCGAATAAAGATAATTACAAAAAAAACGAAATGATCGCACCTACTGATGTTACACCATCATTCTAAACCGTATCTACTTGGGTTAAAATACTTTGCTTACTGTCTGACTTGAACAAATCAAACTATAAGATCGGGTTTACTAGGAAATAAATCGATACTGATATTATACATATATGCGAAAGTAACTTTGTTTAACTGTCTGTTACCTTCGCACGCCTTAACAGCTAAACGGATGTCGATGAAATTTAACTAACAGGTAGACCAAGACCTGGGTTAGGACATATAATTTAATTTCGGTGGTACTTACGTTCCCATGGGACTATTTCCGACGCCCAAGCGGGCGAAGCCGCGGTCATACTCGTATATACATTTCATACACCGTCTCAGTACTCAGTCGAGTTCATTGATAAAAAAACCGGTTAAGTGCGAGTCGGACTCGCGCCCCGAGGGTCCGTACAAAGTGGGTATGTAACAAAAAATTTACGTTTTTCGGATTTTTTCCATTCTTTGTGCTACATGACATTGCTTCTTGCCTAATTTCATGATTCTAGGTCAACGGGAAGTACCCTATAGGTTTTGATTCCGGAACATAAACATCCGTGTCTTTTGATTGCGTTGATTTAGAAGTTTGATTTTTTCATTGCTTCAAGGGATTGCGGCTCTGAGTATTTGATATTAATTTTAACTTGATAACTCCACGCGTTCCTGAGAAAAAGGGCCTTGACAGATGGACAGACAGACGGACAACGAAGTGATCTTATAAGGGTTCCGTTTTTCCTTTTGAGGTACGGTACCCTAAAAATACTAAAACATCTGCCTTAAACTGTTCCAAATATATATTTATATAAATAATACAGCTCCATTAACAGCTGTATTTATATTTCGCCAATACACTGCAATATTTTTATACATTAACAATATTATTATATGAATGCATGTTAAAGTGTAGTAATATACTTATGGTAATCATTTATGACGATTAAGGCTTTGGCTGGCTGTTTGTACCTATCTGTTGTAGATATCGCCTTTATGAAATAGTACAATAAACATGTATTAATAATGGCCAATTTTCTTTACGGTCGTACAGTTTGGCCATACTACGATTTTTAACTATTATTACTTGTCTGTTTTGGTAATAATTACGTTGATAAATCTATTGATGACGGTTGCTGTGATTGTTAACAAACACATGGGAGACTTGCCATAATCTGTTCACGTAAATATTCGCCAAGACGAGTCATTTAAATAAGATTCATCAAGAGGATTCATCATCTTTGAAAGTTGATTCGTCATAAATAACGATTCTTTAACCGAAGGATACGAAAAAGCTCCTTCAGAAAACGTCCTTCAGACGGCGTTCGTCTGGATGAATAGGCTTTTTTTACGTGTTCGTAATATTTACGCGTCGTGATCGCGTGAATACGAACATCGGCGTTTATGAGCCACAAAGAGTCCATGTGTGAACAGTCTGTACATACTTGAAATATGTTTCAATTCAAACACTACAGTCGACAATCCCTCTGTGGCTGTAATGGCAGTTTCCCTGTGACCTGTAAGTTGACCGTGACATCTTGTGTTAATTATTGGAACAACGAATTGAGGAATCTAGTCGTTGTCTAAAAAAGCAATATTATTAATATACTTAGTGGTAAAATGGTGGCCCTGCATGAAACCTATATAAATTGATAGCAGATTACATAGGTCTCATAAGATATTGCCATTTAAAAAAAAAATGGCGACAATAGGTATGCCAGGCTCCATATAAAATCTTCAATCCCCTTTGTACCTACTTTATGTTCTGCATTAGTAAGTCTTCAAAACAAGATTGGTTATACAGGCTGCTTATAAAGTCGTGGATCAAATGAAATATGGAGATAAAGGAGGTCACTTCCAACGCTTTTAAAGTGAGAAATAATTTTTGGTACTGCTTCAAAATTTTTGGAAAAAAAAAATTTATTGCTCTTGAAAAGAATCCAGAGCCGCGATAGAACTTTTGTAGTGCTTATACATTATCTAGTAATAATACAACACCGTTTGTTTTATTGTTTTATATACTTAACATTTTTTTTTTTAATTAGTCTGTAAAAGAACTCTATATACAAAAATATTCATAACTTTTAGGACAATTGAATTATGGCCATGCTGTAGACAATTTTGTTGTTGGAAATGACCTCCTTTATCTCCCCTCCTCCTCTTTTTTCGTTTGATCCACGACGTTGACCAACCTATAATAGTATATACCAAAACATTTTAGTAAAAAGCGATATATTTACACACTTAGAGCACCATAACTTTTTAATGGTATTGTTAGCAATCACCAATATAGTGATTGTAATAGTTATTTGAATTATTCTTCACAATATTTTAACAACAAGCCTCTTCCAAGATAGAGCTTCCAAAGAACTCACGAGATATATCTACATGGACTTCAATTTAAGTACTTTAAAGATGTCCTAGTTAGCGATTTCGTTGTTGCATACTCCAGGAAGACTGTAATAAGTTAGTCACCTTAGGGAGGGCCCAAGAGCGACTTTTGTCTCCGCAACTAATTTGTCTCTCGCATCAAGTCTACGGGTTTGTATGAAAGTGCGCACACGTAGCGACGCGACAGCTGGGAGACATTTTTGTCGACGGGTTTGGACGCTACTGTCGCCCGTCTATTGGTTGTATAATGCAAGTGCGCGCACGGCGACAAATTACTTGCTGGCTAGTCAGTTGCTGCTCAACCGAAATTTTAACAAAAAAAAAGTAGCGTTGCTGTCGCTGCCGTGTGCGCATCGTCCAAATCTCGGCGTGGAGACAGCGACAGAGAAAAAAGTTTATGGGGAACTAAATGTTCGTGGGTGCCCTTAAAAAATCTCTGGACGAGGTGTTGCATAAACGCTTTCTGGACATCTAGATATAGGGACGTTTTGTTACATATAAATACAAATTTGTTTTAATGTTTCATATTCTATTAAATATTTTTTCTGTATTAATTGCACTTTTACATTAGTCCTCTCTATTTACATTTTTTTTTGTGATATGTAAACGATGTGTGTTAAGTATAAACATTTATGTCTATAGATTGTAGGTAATTAGTAATGAAATTGTCTTTCTTAAGGGGCTATTACACTATCTTATATATTTATGAGTCATAGATATATTAGATGTAATATAGACATGTATCATTTGTGAGCTTCGCTTCGGTATAATAATTATTTCATATAGAAAATCAGATATGATCCTACATAATATGATCCTAGATACATGACAGTGTAATATCTCCCTTAATGATTGATATGTCTGGCTTTTCAAGTTGTCTAAGTAAATATTCGATGTCCAACTCTTTCTATTTCGCAATATAAACGAATTTCGGTACAGATTTTAACCTTCCATTTTAACAAATTTTGTACACTTAATATTACTCTCCAATTTTGATGTAGATTTCTAAACCCATAGCAGTTTTTGCAGAAATCAAACTTATTATTATAATAATTTTCATACGATTATTATCAATTAAACCGTTACCTATAAAGTAATAATCTTAAAATAAGTCTCCAGCTTGTAGTCGGTCGCGATAATATTAATTATGCAATGTTAACGTGTAATGCGCATGTGTCATGTGCTGTCGTCGGTGGCAGTGCCACGTCTGATCCTTACTATAAAGTCCATACCTTGGAGGTTTAAAATGTAGTGTTTTAAACTGACTTTATGTGAAAGAGTGTTTAATAGGGTGTAAGATGGGTCACGTTAATAGACGATAAATGTACGCAAAGGATTTCGGCGATTGGTTGCACTAAATTGCGGATGTCCAAAAAAAGGCTATTTCGGCCTTCTACTAAAGTTATATTGATTTCAATAGGGCCATCGCCATTAATCTGTCAAGCTCCACTAATGAGACACAATTGATTTTCTATTGTTTCGTCACCGATCGCTAACGCGCGGGGCTTGACCGGTTAATCCAAAATAAAGTACCCAATATCTAAATCTAAAGGTGAGAATTTACTGTAAATTAGCTATTACGATTTAGTGATTTATTGAAATCAATATTGTATAAAATTAAGTGTCCAACAAGAATGTATGCTCCATAAGAACATGATTGAAACCAAATCATTCTCGAATGAAAAATGACATTTGTTCTACATTTTCGAGACATTGTTCTACATTTTTTTAATTGGATTGGTTTTTATAAGAATCTTAGTTTATTACCTGATATTGTAAAAAACTGGCGTAGTAAATAGTATTACTGTGTAAGAAATATCAATATGTAATATTTTAATAAAAAAGTGGCTTATTTTCTTAAAAAGCAATTTAAAAATTATTAGTATTATATAAACTTTAAAAGCCCGCCTAAAGAAGGCATGCATCAGTGAGAAAAAAGGCGAGTAATGAGCAAGCAAGTAAATTATATTCTTTTGGAAATGCAATGGCATTCAGAAGAAGTAGCGCGCGCAACAAGTAAGATGGAATTATAATTTAGTATACTGTTAATAATTGTATTGATAAGTTGATGTGCGCACTTTACACTCAATACAACAACAACAACAACATAATCAGCCTATAACGTTCCCACTGCTGGGACACAGGCCTCCTCTCTGTGAGAGGGAGTGGGCCGTAATCCACCACGCGGGCCCAGTGCGGGTTGGTGGATGTCACATGTCTTCGAATTTTTGGTTCTAGGACATACTCAATATGTCTGCTAAAATGGGTGTAAGCAGCGGTAGCTTAGAGTCGTAGGTATAGTCTGCAGAAATGCTTTTGTAGAACCTGATATCAAGTAACGATACCTAGCTATGTATAGGCAAGGCGTGCGCCGTGAGACGCCCGCGGCTCCAAGCAGCACTCAAACCGATTGGTCAGCGCACACCGCTGTGATACATTTTGTTAAAGCTTTACATGAAGTTATTGTAAACTAAACGCAAAATAGTAACGGTCTGTTCACACAAACATCCTTCGTGGCCTTTCCTTAATTAATGTAAAATTCAAAATGATTCAACATCTGTTTCTGTCGATTTGTCATTGAATACGATTATCAAAAACGATTCGTATTGAATCACCAAGTGTGTGAACCGGGTGTTAAAGGCAACAAAATTAAAGGAATGGAAGTCGGTCGCAAAATACTCAGTCACTCAATGTATGTATACGTTTGCGTATTGTTGTATATTTACATACCGTGATGTGTGTTAAAATAGGACATGGTTTTTGAATTTAGTAAGTCTATAAATTACAACCGTGGTTTGTGATCTAATGCTAAGTTGTTACTGCTAATGCTAACGGAATACAACGAATGAATGCAATTGTTATAATAACTGTGACATTTACACCTCTTGAGATCTTGGAAGCCACTTTTGACAGCTGTAGTTTGGCCAAACTAAGGACGAAAATTACTATATAAATGTTCAACCCGATGCTCTAACGGCCTGGCCACGGCCTTGCCGCTATCAGCGGCTGCTTAGCGTGGAGCGGCGAGCGGTAAAAACTAATATGCGAAAATGTATGAACCATGCCACGACGCACCGCTCGCAGCGTCAACGCTAGCAGTGCATTTGAAAAAGACACCGCGCCGTTTACCGATTGCGCGGTAAACTCTGCAAGCGCGATGCAGGATTTTGCGTGACGTCAGTGTGATGCGTAGTTTGCATGTGGCGATGTAGATGCCGCCACAACGTTGGCAGAATAGTCGACACCAGCTCAATTGTCATGAAAAAAAAAAAACTATAGAAATCATATGAACTTCAGAATTTACTTATAATATCAATAAATATGTTCAGTGTATATCAGCTCATTCAGCTGTCAAGTGTGGTTTTCTAGATCTTGATAACTGTAGGTACCTACCTCATATTCATAAAAAAATGAAACTCTGTAATGTTAGATAAATTGTAGCTGTCCTTGTCATTTGGTTGTCAACAAAGTCAGAAAACAACATAATCCAACACCTTCTCGGTTATAAGACTTATGAATAGGAGGGGGGGAGTGTAGTATACAGTATTGAAAGATTTTGTTAACTGTATAATCGATACAGTTAAAGTTTTTGAATTAAAGTTACTAAAAACTAAATGCGTTATTGGAGCTAAGCGACCCGTGATATGAGCCTACTGTTTCTAGTGTTTACTTAAACATTTTATAGTCGTTAGTCTTGTGATGTGTTCTTAGTTAAGATGTCAATGGCGGTCGCCCGGGGAAGATCAACAGGTAAACATGGTAATAGAGACAGTCACTTTCGGCTCTTTGGTGTCGTCCTGTTGATCTTCATCTTCGAAGGGTTCGGCCAAATGATACAGGCACATAAAGTACGTAGAACCTCTGTCAATGTTAGTAGGCGTCTACTTTTCAAAGTTTACGGATCATAAAACGTTTTTATATTTTAACGCGTTGTGTTATGGTGTATCGGAAGACGCATAGAACAGGGCTTTATTAACCAAATTTGTAAATATTTAGTTCAATTTATTAACATAAGAATATTGTGATAAATAATTATATATTTTTGTCAACTCGTCTTGTAGCATGTTTAGATAGTTATTTTTAATTAAACTCTACGTTTATAATCATTATTGTAATATGAATGGACGATAGAGCATGAATATTTCAGTACCAATGTTCGCTATTTTCATTATGCGCATTGTAAATAAAGAATTTAAAATAATTGTTGTGTTTTTATTTGTCAACCTTATCTATTTTATTATTAATACACTACCGTATGATATCCCCAACTAACGTCGTGTAAAAATCTTTTTATATTAGGAAGCATTTATGGTGTTATAAGCTAATTCTAAAGAATTGTAAATTGAATGCTTTCCAAATCGTAATTGTACACTAATGCATATTAATAATGCGGACAGGGCAGTGAATGTACAGTCAGCAACGAAAGATTTAAACAAAATATAGAGTGTGGTAGAGAGTAGAGGTGAGAGATTGAGAAGTAGATAACGAATAATTCTGTGGTAATTTAAATGAATTGAAGTTAGTATTAATAAACTTTCTTTGCTGACCGTATTTCCGAAAGAGGTACCTAGCAAGATTGTTATTCAGGGGGTTCTACGGGCAAAAATATTTGCTCGTGGTACCCCCAGGGGAACTAGACTGGGGGACCACTGACAAGTATTTACCTTCTGTACCTAATCTAAGATAATGCGCTGGACAATAAGTAGAACTTAGACGATGCAGTACTTCAAGTACAGACGCCAGCACATCAGCCTACCCGAAACTGTCACATTTTCCCAATCAACTTTGAACCTTATGATAAAGTTGAAAATCTATTAAAGAAATTTGACAGATTGTAGTAGGTTGATGTGCTGGCGTCTGTACATAGGGGGTGTCGAAATCTAAAATACAGGCTTATACTCCAGAAGAATTTATGGGAGCAAATTATAAAATTTTGATAAAATACCTACCTGTCAACTTAATACCTTGTGAATGTAATTTGTGGAGATAAAATAAACATTACCTATGTATTATTAATACCTAAGTACCTAGGTATGACTATACAGGGTGAAATTAAATTCATGGGCATCCTTTTAAGGGGTCATTGTACTCATCATTATGAACAACTTTTACTATGGGACTAAACCTAAAATCGCGAAAAATAATCAGCTGTTCCTTGCATTTGTGTTCACATAACTCGTCAAAATTTAGGGAAGAGCTGATTTTTTTCGCGATTTCAGGTTTGGTTCCATAGTAAAAGTTGTTCATAATGATGATTACAATGACCCCTTAAAAGAATTCCCATGAATTCAATTTCACCCTGTATAAGTACCTTCAGGTTAGTTCTGATGTTCCAGCATAGCTGTCGAATCCTGCTTTTTGAGAACATCATTTACGTAAGTATCTTTGATTTCACGCATTTTCACGTCTCCGTGCGCGTCTGGCAATATTTCAAATGTTATAAATATCTAAAATGATATATTACAAAATACGATGGATAGATGAATATTTTGAAATATTGAATATAAAACAGTGCAAGTTTTGTATTCATTATCATTCAATATTCATATATCACACACTTGTGACAAACACTAAAATAGAAAAGTTGGCGAAATGCCGCGGCACGGTTATAGTGTTTCGCTAGAGGTCAGCTATGTGTACATAATTGTTTCAAAAACAAGCAATAAAAAAAAACTGAATGAGTTGCTTTGCTTGTGTTTCAATGTATGTATCCTGCACCCTAATTGCGTAACACACTATCAATCTCAATATGAATCCTTTTGCTAATCCATTGCTTCATATGTTCGAGAAATGTGTCTGCTCAACAACGTAAATAACGCAATGAATGTTGTTGTACTGTCAACGTGAAACCCATTGCATAGTGAGTTACGCAATTACCCGCAGGTTGGAGAGACATCGACACCATGGATTCAGTACTTACGTAGGTACATGATTTCCATGCATCGATCACCTAAGTGATCGATGTTCCCATGCATATAAACTTTTCGCCGGTTATTAAAAAATCGGCCAATTGCGTGTCGGTCTACGCACAATGAAGTAGTTGTAATGAATTTATCCCAAGAACAAACTTTAACATTGTAGGTAGTTGAAAATCGTGTTCTCCCATAGGTACATTGCAACTAAAAATGTAAGTTGGTTGAGTATTACTCGTAAACTTGTAAAGGCAACTTAGCTGTGATAGTTTTCCATTTAACTTCGTTAGGTATAGGTATATACTACTACCCTGAATTTTTTCACAAATCCAAAAACAACCATTTAGCTGGCAGTGGGGCGGACACTTGACTCTATCAAAAATTAGCAATTTAAAGCTTAATATTTCACAAACGGATCCCTGAATCGAAGAATTGTTTTCACAAACCCGCAATATTTTTGAAAGACCTATCCAACGATACCCCACACCAAGGGATAGACAAGAAAAAAAACATTCCCACCTTACCTATACAGGAGGAAACATTTTTTTTATGATTTCATTTTACCACTGTCGGCGTAATTAATATGTACCCCATGCCAAATTATAGCTTTCTAGTACTAAGTCTCTGAGCTAAGCTGCGGACGAACGGACAGACGGACATGGCGAAACTATAAGGCGCGGCGCCCACTATCGGTGGGCATCAGTGCGGCTCGGTACAGCTCGGGCGCCTTACGGTGGCTTCAGGCGCCTGAGAGCTACTTCGGGCGGCTTCGGGCTGCCTCGGCAGTCGTAAGCATACCTAAGGACGCCGAGGCTATCTTCGGGTAGCTCGGGTGGCATTTCAGTTCTTTTTAATAACCGACGAAAAATTTCGACGCCTGAGAGTGGTACTAAATCCATGGTTGTGCGTCGGTGTCCGCGCCATCCTGTATATCTATCCTCACAAGGTGAATAATCCAGCCATCGTACCACACACGATCACCTTATGAATTGTGTGGGAAAGGGATGCCTTTGTCCAGCAGTGGGACATTACAGGCTAGTTAGATTAGATCCAGGAAGTTTCTTTATTTTCAAACAAAACAAGGTAATATTTACATGATGTAATTATAAGCTAACAAACAGTGCATGTAGGTAGGTATTTAAAAAAGGAGAAAGAATCATAGGGCATCAAAAATTCGTCCTCATCGCTGTCAACAGGAAAAATGCCCAAAAGGCTGACAGTATGTATTGCCACATTGTATGGCGATGTTTCTTTTTCTTGTTTTCTTTTGTGTTTCTTTGGCCAAAAATAAGAAGTTTAAAAAAAAACTAAAAAACACGCACTAAAAATTAAAATAAGTAATTAAATTAATTTCAAAAAGCGTGGAGCGATTTTCAATTAATTATAGTGAGCTCCACGCTTGTCCACTGTCAAAAAAAAAAAATTGTGTCTATCTGTCTGATCCGGCTTATCTCCGAAACGGCTAGACCGATTTTGACGGGACTTTCACTGGCAGATAGCTCATGTTATAAGACGTAGGTTACTTTTTATTCTAGAAAAAGAATTAGGGTTCCGCGCAAAAAAACATCATTTATTTCTTCATTAATTTTTTTTAACACGCTTTTAACAGCTTCACTTGTAATTAACGAACATGATGTAAAACAATCTTAGAAGTCAATTTTAACCTACTTCTAATTGTCGTATCGAAATGAAACTTTCTATGTATATGTAGTTCTGAAGACAAAACTATAATTCTGTATCTTGGAGCTGATCTGATGATGGAGCCAGGACTCGGCTACTAGTAAACTGAAGGACAGACTTACTAGTAAACCCGTCGAGTTCGGGCTCATATGATTTGTTTTGACGAGTCCAATAGATTGCACTTGGTGTCGAGGGTCTGATGATGGAGCCAGGAGGCGGATAGTGGAACTCTTCAATGGCTACTAGTAAACCCCTCGAGTTTGGGGTCATATGATTCGTTTTGACGAGTTCAATATTCCTATTGCACTTGTTTGCTAGTAGCTCCTAATCGTCATAGCTTTGTTGACATTAAAAAGCGAGATGCCCATTTATAATTAAGTAAATCAAAATTCGCTCCACGCTTTTTGAATTAAATTTAAGGCAATTTAATTATTTTCTAATGCTTAGTGCGTGATAAAAACGTGTTTTTAGGTATTTTTAAACTACATATCATTTTTACTCAAATATTATACCTATAAACCGTCTATTCCTGCTGCTTTAAAGTTGTGCGTTTTTATTTATAACTAGCTTTCGCCCGCGATCTCGTTCGCGTGAAATGTCTCGTTCCCCGACCCAAAACCGTCGCATCGCCTGCTATTACTTCATTTCGCCACAGATTACCGTACAGAAAGGACACTCCCTTCCCCGCACTAACATCAGTTACCGCACCTCACCCCGCACTTCGGCGTATTCGTCGCCGGCTCTTTAACAAGAGCGCTCGCAAACACAAGTACCGTACCTCACGCACACATTCATACGTATACAAACGTCATTTTTTAATGTAGTAGTAGTAGGTAATTATTTTGCGAGCGTTCGCGTTGTATGGAGTGTCCGGGGTGTGGTTTCGCTTAGCGTTCTTTCTGATTTTTTTTTTGTTCGTTTCCTAATGGTCCTAATGCAAAAATATTTTTCCTAATCTGACTGGTAGGGCATTCAATCAAACAAACTCTTCAGCTTTCTTATTAGTACCTATAGATATAGTTTGTATTTATTTTAAGAGCAGCTATATCTTCTAAAGGAATTTCTTCTATTGTTTCTGGCCATACTATGTCTTGTTGTAGGTCCATCCATTTAGCTTCCTTATCATGTTCAGTACTATCTGACCAAATCCCTTGCCAGAATTCTTTTAGAGCCTCTTAAGATGGATGGTTTAGGGTTGGCATCGTTACCTTTAAGCTGTGTATAAAATTGTTTCTAACTTCTAATAATCTATTGTTATCTTTTCTTTCATTTGCTTTTTCAAATCTTGCTAGTCTATGACTCATAACGAATTGTTTTTGTTTAAATGTGTATAGGTGATCTACAAAGCATTGGTGGCCGAAGGAGTGGTAATAGCCCTGACTTTTGGGTCATCTACAATGTGTTTATTTGCTGAATTACATTCATATTTTCTTCTTCTTCCTTTGATGTTCTCCTATTTCAAATTAAATACTATTTAAAGTGTCATATAACAAGCTTAGTTAATATAATTATGTGATTGTAATGTATTTGACATATCGCGGAACCCAGAGGTCCCGGACCTTTAAAAGGCATACGAGGGGCCATAGCGAACTCGCAGAGGCCCGTTAGATGTTTTTAATTAAATGAGGTACCAACAGATGATTATCCCTGTACGCACTATGCAAGTGTACCCAACGACAACCCCTTGGTTGGTGTAGGACTATTGCAGGATATGTAAACAAAGATATTGGACCATGGGTTTTGGGTGGCTAAAGTGGATTGGTTACCTGAAATTATGGAAGGACTCTATTGCCCCTGCCTGTCTTGTCATCAATGTTCTTTATATACACGGATAAAATTATAGAGGGTGACATGCACACTCAATAACGGGCTCTCAAAAACTGTCGTTAGCACGAAGTGGCAAGGGTGTAACATATCCTGAGGTGCTTGAGGAGAGGAGAGGTATTCCATGGCTGCCAGGACTATCCCAGAAGTACTGCCAAGATCCATACCACCATGTTACTGGAATGCTCCCTTCCTCCGAGCACGTTTGTTCTCGCGAACCTCTACTCTAGCCGGCCATTAAAGGCAAGAAAGATGTAGGAGCCCTGTTCCTCGTCCGTGTTCACTCCAGCGCACTCATCTTCAGCTCACAACAACTATACAATTATTTCCCTAATTTCAACTTCATATGCCAAAGGGGTTAGAAGATTTTTGTATGGGGGGTGGCCCTAAGGTCGATCGCCATTTTGATTTTTTTTCAGAATCGCAGTGCACAACAAAAGTTATATATTTAGATAGAAGACGCTTATACAAACAAAAAATGTTACATAACATAATATCCTAAAGCGTCACGTTTCGGAGTTATTCACCGAAATATAATTCGAAAACAACAAGGATTTTTTTGTTTTTTTTCCCTCCAGGTAAGCATATTGAACTATTGAGGTAATAGAAACGTTATGAAACCTTTACGGAGAGGAAACAAATGAAGAATAGACATTTTTTAAATAAATAACTAAAAACGGCTATTTATAGTTCGTTTTTTAATCCCAGAGACTAATCTGACATTTAAGTCTTTTGTGTTTTCGGTTTTTTTAGTATAGAAGTTTGACATTACACTTGTCAGATTAGTCTCTGGGATTAAAAAACGAACTATAAATTGCCGTGTTTAATTATTTATTAAAAAAATGTCTATTCTTCATTTGTTTCTTCTCCATAAAGGTTTCATAACGTTTCTATTACCTCAATAGTTCAATATGCTTACCTGGAGGGAAAAAAACAAAAAAAATCCTTGTTGTTTTCGACTTATATTTCGGTGAATAACTCCGAAACCTGACGCTTTAGGATATTATGTTATACAACATTTTTTGTTTGTATAAGTGTCCTCTATCTAAATATATAACTTTTGTTGTGCACCGCGATTCTGAAAAAAAATCAAAATGGCGGCTGATTTTAGGGCCAAAACCTTCAAACCCCTTTAAAAAAAAGTTTTTTCATATGTGCCAAGTTTTGAGTATGAATGTCGATGGCTACGAGTATCTTCATTTATTTATTCATCAGATATAAGCTAACAGTTTACACCAAATCGCTTACTTATATCTATTCTAATTCTACAAAATTACATTAATTTTTTTTAATTAAAACTTCTTAGACTAAAAAAGAAAAATAAAAATAAAATACTATAAAATGGCTATAAGAATAGGGGAACACCAAACAAACGATGGATGGACTGTGACTATGTTTATGGTTAGAAAGGGGGTGACTAACAGGATGACGACTAATAATAGAGAAGTAAGAAAGAAAAATACATGTTGCGCCGATCTCAAAAAAATTGGTATTTAAGGGCAGGAAAAGAAAGAATTAAATAAAAATAGCCAACTTTTTAACCCTATTTTGGCAAATATTTTTGTTTTATCTCTTTAGGCCTTAGTAATGGTATGGTAACAGCTTTGTATGGTCTGGACAACGACACAAGAATAATCGTTCTAGCTGAACACGTTTTTGCGTTAGGTATATTAATTTGAATTTCGACACATAGTGAAGTATAGAGTCGCGCGAATGCTTCCACACGCGAGAAGTGACGTCATAGGTCAGATGAAATCCTGCCTCAAAATTGGTACAGACATGACCTATATTTTGCATGCTCAACTATTACTCCAGCGTTAAAAGTCTTCCAGATATTAGCGATTGAAGTCTTAGGTAGGTACCTGATTTTCGCACTCCGAAATGATGAGCTTACCACCAGCACACAAAGCGAAAAGACGATTTCAAGCCAAAAGCGATTCTATGTCGACATGCTAATCAAATCAAGAGGATCAGACTAGTTTGGAGCGTTAAATCACCCGTCCTTGACTTTTGATGCATTCACGGGTCTAGTGGACGATCAAATATCAATTCTATTGGTAATTATAATTCGGACACATTAAACTGAACATCATCGCTATTTTGACTTTGATACATACGGCCTTGCACCACTGAACATGATGTAGGTATCGTTTTCTGATCATTTCAATGTAGGTACTTTGGAGATACAAACATTAGTATGTAAGATACATTAGTAATGTATCTCGCACTTATCTGCACTTAGGGTCAGTGCAGGCCGACGGAGGGGTGGCGAAGCGACTATAGTTCTATAACAAATGATTGTCGATTTTTTTTACTATAGCATAGAGAAGGGTTCCTGGCTAAATAGTAACAGCCGCACAGGTCGATTGAAGATTGAGCTGCGCTTGCCGAGGTAGGTTCGAAGATGGGTGACCAAGTGACCATCCATCACATTTTCGAAATTCCTGCGTTTCTTTGGTTCCCTTGATCCCAGCTGTCATTCGTAGATATTTGACAGCCGTTAAAGGAGAGTAGAGAGAGTAGCCCGAAAGCCTGACAACCAGTCTTACCAAGGGGTATCGTATTACCCAGTCACTGGGTTGTGGAGGTCAGATAGGCAGTCGCTCCATGTAAAATAGTGGTATTCAGCTGCATCCGGTTAGCATGGAAGCCGACCACAACGTAGTTAGGAAAAGGCTAGGCAGATGATGTCGCCTGAAGTAATAATAATCTACACAGAGGCGGGTAGCATCGGCGAAGGCGCTTGGAGGCGCTCAGAGTTGCACGGAGGCGAAGATAACTGGTTGTTCCAGGGTCGCGGGTTGTTCGAAAGAGATACCGTGGTCCCTGGCACAGGCAACTGAAGGAACACGGGTGGGTTTTAGTCAGTAAAAGTCTGACACAACCTCCTGCTCCGTCTAGAGCGGGAGAAGTTATTTGATAATTTCCCACCAAAAAAAACCCACTTATGTAGGTACCTACTTATATAAAATTAAATGATTTTGGAAGTAGGTTCATCATGCACACTACCGGTTTAACCGCCTATAAATTTTTACCACAATGTTTACAGCGAAATCATAATGACATCATCCTTTTCTTGCACAGCAATTTAAAATCAAACTGAGTACCTACAGCTGAAGTATTTCTGGCAACAGTATTGGTGTGGTTATTTCCAAGTGCATGTAAGTTTGTTCGCTTTATTTGAAATACATAATTCACTTATTTAGAATTACTTTTCGCGATGTAAGTAGGTACAGTCAGAATTTAATTGAAATTGACACCCTACATCAGTTACCCCTCCGTGCCTCGGAAAACACACTAAACCCCAGCTATCATTCGTCGATCTTTGACGGTCGTTATGGATAGTCAGAAGCCCACAAGTCTGGCAACCAGTCCAGTGACTGGGTTGTAGAGGTCAGATAGGCAGTTGTTCCATGTAAAATACTTTTCAGCTGCATCTGGTTAGTTCGGAAAATACTAGGCAGATTGACGTCAATTGTAATTTGAATAAACGAACACCTTAAGTTGGTAGTCAGTTTGCTCAAAAATTAATTTCCCTGACTTTACAGTTAGTACCTACGAGTGTTGCTCAAACAGGAACGCACGTACTGGCGCCGAATCTGAAACCATTCCAGAGAAAATATTATTCGATGAAAGTCCGATATACTTATTCATCAAATCATATAATTTGATATTCACTGATGGAGAAACCTGTCGAGCATTGAGAGATTGCCCTCTTTTTACTCTCGACGTGAAAGAACTCATCATCTCAAAAGATACTGATTTAGATAAAAACCAGATCGCTTAAGAGATACCAATGTTATGAATACCGTCAATACATAATAAACTTGACAGCATTAGGTTAACAACCCCTTAGGGGTTCGCCATGTAGGTAACGTGTTTGCTAACAGGTAAAATATTGCATATATATAGTCCAAATGCCTATCAAATGTTATTGGTAAATTCAACTCAAACTGGACGACTATAATGATATCTTTAGAAATAAACATCATCCATGTATTTTTCTATTTTTTTTCTTGTATGTTTGTTTATACGTACCTATATGTACCTATATGTACTATTCGCAAAGTACGCGCTTTCACGTAGCGTTGCGGATACCAGCCCGTATCGCCTATACATAATATGTGTACATAAATAAACAATAATAATTGTCATTTATTTCAGGTAAATGACTGACACCCTAATTGACAAACACAAATTAACAGAAATCATGTAAAATAAAAAAAAACAATAAACGATTTAAAAAAAAAAAGAAGAATTTTCGGTACGTTTTCGTACATGGGTTTTAACTCTAGCAGCGTTTCGCAAGAAGCAGAAATAGTTTTACCTACTCGAATAGACTTCTTCGAATAACTTAAAATATTATTTAATTTTAACGATTTTACTGTTTCAACTACACTAAACTATTCTGTACATTACAGTAAAAATAAAACAGTACCTAGCGCAATTTGCAACAAAACAATTGATTCGACCGGCTGCTTCTTTTGTGGCGCCAACGAATGGAATGTTCGCAAGCCTCTTATGGGAAAACATGCGTGAAGATTAAAAGTATAAATAAAATAAAAAGTTAGCGCATACCGCACATACCTAGCATGCATGTATATGTGAGTTCCTTGTTGCCAAACCACTTGAACTTTGAGGACGTTAAGTGTGCAAGGAGAATCTTCTCGACACTTACGATTTCGTTTGCAGAAACATCAAAATTGTATTGTAATTCAAACCGTGCATTGTTGTACTAGCTTTGTAAACAACTTTTTAACTGCCTACTTGTTGTTGCAGTATTATATTAAGTATAAAACGTTCAAATCACACAAGCTTCTTACCGTTCCTTGCATTTACATTTACGAAATGGCAAAATTTGTCAAACTTAATTCTAAACTCTTTGAAGCTAAAAATAATTTTAACAAAGGAAAAGTCACACAGTATTTATTGGAAATCCCTGTACCTAGGATAGAACTATTCAGGCGCAGCTGAGTATATTATGGCGCCACTTATATATAACTCATTACCTATCTGGATAACAGAACTAATTTACAAAAAGTTCTGTGTGGTTTTGAAAAAATGGTTGATATCGCATAGCTTTTATTCTGTCGGCGAATTTCTGAACAAAAAATCTTGTCAGTCCTACCACTTCAGAAATGCATTGGAATATTTATTGGAATATTATTTAAATTATTTATGTTCCTTTGCTAATTTAATTAACTGTACGTTATTATTTTGTTACTGCATTTTGTTAATACCTACTTCATGTATTAAATATTTGCATGCCATCATTACATGGCGGAATGTGTCTTTGCACTACAATCTTACATTATCATTTGTACCTACCACATTGTATGCAAGTAAACGATTTTGATTTGATTCAATTAGAGAAAAGTTTAATGTTAGTACACGCAAAAATGCTCAATTGATTACTCAGTCTTGAATGTATGATAGGTTCCATCTTGTGATCTTGCTCTGTTGTGATGCAATACGGTAACATCCTAAGATATTTTTTTTGGTAATTTAAGGCTGATTTTTCTAACATCACTTATTTTTAATATATTTAATAATGTACGGTCAGTAATAAAAGTCGATTAACACTGTCATTTTTACATGTTGCTAAATTGAATTTTTTTTTCAATAAACTGCTTTTTAGCTTTTACACATAATAGCGAAGGATTTATATTCTAAAAATTGTACCTCTGCTGCAATTTTGAACAAATATTTTGCTCAATAACTAAGATTAAAAAAACTGAAGTGTTAATCGACTTTTGTTGCTGACTGTACCTATGTATAGTAACGACTTATATATCTAGAAACGGGCATTATTGATGTTAAACAATTTGTCGGTATGCACCTAACGTGATAACGTAGATTCAGTGACTGAGATGACTGGACGTTCTTAAAATTACGGAAAGTGCCCCTCAGAGACTGTGAACGTTCTACGTCTCAATCTGTGAAAAATACCTCTAGTTTCCCTGCATTTTTGACAAGTTTTTGATATTGATTGTCGAGTGATAATTGGTCTTCTGGTTCAAATCCATGGGGTATGTGCCGCTGATTAAATCAATGCTCGTTTTGTTCTAGACCAGAAAAGACCGTTGCCTTACTGAGCATGGCAGAATCAATTAATTTTCCCCACTGCTGAGACACAGGCATACTCTCTGTGAGAGGGGGTGATGACCATCTCTACACTTGCCTTGTTTACAGTGAGACAACTACAGGGTGAAATTAAATTCATGGGCATCCTTTTAAGGGGTCATTGTACTCATCATTATGAACAACTTTTACTATGGGACCAAACCTGAAATCGCGAAAAATAAAACCGCTGTTCCCTACATTTATGTTCGCATGACTCGTCAAAATGTAGGGAGCAGTGGATTTTTTTTTCACGATTTCAGGTTTGGTCCCATAGTAAAAGTTGTTCATAATGATGAGTACACTGACCTCTTAAAAGGATGCCCATGAATTTAATTTCACCCTGTGCTGATATTATTGTAATTGTCGATTAACAGCACCATCTGAACATGAAGTAGCAAGTTAACAACTAACTCAATTAAAGATATACCGACTTTCTTAATTAATCCAAGAATAAAGGTATAATCGAAGCTTATATTTATTAGTTGGTTTTTATGGGTAAAAACGATTACAGTAATAATCATTTTTTCCGGTAATATTTTTAATAGAGCAGACCATTTTAAACGTTAAACAGGCACGTAATTAGTTATTGAATGAAATAATTCTAAATTATTGTAATAAAGATTACAAGGACATTAGAAAAAATAAGAATTTACGCTGGAACTAAAACGCGATTATTTAATATAAATATACAGGGTGAAATTTTAATTACCGTTTGCCCTATCATTATGACAACTTTTACTAAGGGACCAAACATAAAATCACGAAAAAATATCAGCTGTTCCCTACATTTTGACGAGTTATGCGAACATAAATTTAGGGAACAGCTGATTTTTTTTTTCACGATTTCAGATTTCGTCCCATAATAAAAGTTGTTCATAATGATGAGTACAATGACCCCTTAAGAGGAAAACGGTGATTAAAATTTCACCCAGCAAAGTAAGTCTAGAAATATACGATTATTTTAGAAGTTTGCTACGACGAGATTTGTGTTGTTTGACTAATAATTTAAACCGTTATTATTATGATTAATTAGCACCTACAAAGTGCCAAAAACTGTTAGGTATTTCGTTTCATGCGTTGGGCTAGCCTACAGGTGTGTTAGGTCATTGTGATGTATCCTAAATAAATGATGTAAGGAGTCAAGGATTTTATAAAGTTCTATGCGATTTACAAGGAAAACTACTAATACATGGTATTACGCACAGAATACACAAACACCTATTGCGTTTCGGTAAAGGTCTATTATTTCTTGTATATTATATTTTCATGTTTAGGTGTTTTATAGCGTTTGTCGCATTTCCGGGACATTACATAATATACAATGACATGTTTTTTAGATTGACTTTTAAGGGTTATCTAACCAAGAGTGTAAAACTCTGCCTGATACTTACATCTTCTACAAATGGTTTCCACATTCTAATAAGGAATCAAAAATATGACTAGCTTTTTCCAAACTATATTAGGGTCGGCTTCCTGTTTGGAATTTACTCAGTCAATTCACTTCGGCTTTCTAGGAGTATCGTATTACCCAGTAACTGGGTTGTGGAGGTTAGATAGGCAGTCGCTCCATGTAAAATACCGGTATTCAGCTGCATCCGGTTAGACTGGAAGCTGACCCCAACATAGTTGGGAAAAGGCTAGGCAGATGATGATTAGTATCGGCTTCCAGTCCAACATTTTAATGAGGAATATCTACAAAAAATAGTTAAAGGTTTTATGGATTGTTCTCAGGCACAGGTTTCTAAAAACGTATAAAATTCGAAAAATTTCTTGGAGCGCGTTGATGTCTTTCGTAGCACCGCGTAGCGACGATAAGGAATTGTTTTGATCATTGAAAATTGTACTTCTATGTATGTGTGTTATGGCGATGTTATACAACTATTGTTCACCAAATGTCAAAGTATCTTGTTTCAAGCCATGCACTTAGAGCCAAGACGTGTGAAGGCTGTATCCTGAATGTTTCATGAATGTTTATGGGGCCGGGTTGTTGGGAGGTTGCATGTGGACAAGTGTGAGTGGAGGGTTGGTGCGGCCGTCAGGGTAACAGGAGAGGTGTCGAGGGTGAGCCGCGCTTGGCAGCTGGTGGGCGCGCGGCTATAAGTAAGAGGTGCGCGCGCGCCGGCGAAGTTAGTCGCCGAACGGCAGCGCGTCGCCAGCGGTGTCACCCGCTCCCCCCCTCCGGTGCGTTCCACCCCTACCTCCTTCCCCACACGCACTCGCCTTTCTCACACGATCATCGGCGATTCTCACTTGCGCAATACGAGTCGAAACCGAAAGGTCGCCGCTATTGGCATTTAAGCGCTCTCTGACATTAGCGTTGCATTTAAATGTGCGATGCAGCTTCCTCGTTGAGCTTCACTGTCGCAACTTGTGTCGCTTGGGAAAGGCGCGTGTGTTGACGTGACGTCTCTGTTTGCAGCCGCAGCCCGAGCAGCCGGGCTCCACCCACACACACCATGACCGTCGCCAGGATAGCGCTGTAAGTACCACTCACTACTACCACATACTCTACACTCCAACTACTCAATGGCTGTTATTGTTAATCCGATAATGACTGTTGCATCTAACATATCTCTATCTGTTTCCACTCGGACACGACCACTTTCTAACATCAAAGCCGATAATTGTTGTGTACAGACGTGTTTATAAAACTATAAATGGACGCGGCCGGATCGTCTCCGTCTGTGGCCGTGTGACTTTCATCTTGTGTTTGCTTGCTACGCTGACTTTCAGTTATGGCTAAGTTTGAAATTATGATTTTGCTAATCATCGATCGATATGACAAAAATTCGATCTGATTTCTCGTGTGGAAATCAGGTTTTCATTGCTCAACGGCAGCCAACTGACATCACGAATGAGGGCGCGTATTTCTCAATGAAGGCTGCGAAACATTGCTTTTAAAATATGCACGACTTTGTGCGCATATTGTCTCCCTGGCAGGCGCCCGCGCCCGCGCCACCGCTCCACGCTAGCTGTCGAACCTCATTATTTGAGTCTTATTTTCATATCGGCGTATTTCATTTCATAATCAATAAATAACTTCATGAACCCGCAACATCACGTCCTGATACAAGGCGTGTTGCAAATAAACCGCAAATGCTAAATGTCTATTGTGTTTTGTCGTTTCTGCTGCAAAAACAAGGCAGCCGGTACTTGCGGCTGCAACTTTATGTGAAGTGCGGAGCGTCTCGCCGCGAAGCTTCGTTACGCGTCGTTTTCACCGTTTCATGGTTTTCTCCAACTATATACATTTAAATAGTTATATACGCACGAAGTGTACCCATAAAACTTTTCAGCCGCAGCGGAGATATTCATTACAGAAATGACTATTAACTATGATAGACTTATTGAGTTTAGAAATTAACAAGTCTACATGACTGAGGAGATTTCGAAACGAGACTTATTACATTCACTCTTCTCACACCTGGCGTCATTATAGAAAACATTGGAGAAAAGGCAGCAATAGAATATCGTCGAATTAACAGGTTGTAGTGATGTAAACATCGCTAAGTGACGATAAAAGTTCTGTAATACTTTTAGATAAGTAACATGACGTGCGTTAAGTGTGATCTAACGCGGGCCATTGTCAAAGCTCTCTCTAGTTGCAACACGATGTCAAATGGCGTAGCAGATGCGGCATTTACAGATTAAGACGTCCTGCCCACTTCTGACACACACTGTCATCGGTCAGCAGCATCGTTATTGTATGGTACATACACACAAGTGCGTGTGCCATATGAAAGCGTTACTAACTTCCCATAATTTTCCGCGCCGTGGTCAAACTTTGAACTGCGTTTACTTTTCGTTGTTGTCATTAGCTGTTTCTTTTAATCGATTTGAACTTGAACGAGATACGTTTTACTAGCGAAACAATGTAAACGTATTTTATTTTTATTTTGTAGGCAGGTTTTCGTAAGCTGCATTCTTAGAAACTTGAAAACCTGCTAAAGTACCCTGTTATTGATGACCAATCCGTTTCCTTGGGTCAATAAGCGGTTTTTACAGATAAAAACTACCATGAATTTTATCAAGGTTTCCTAGTTAATTGCTAGTCAACTATATTGACGAATTTTGTCTGCGGTTTGATGTGACCTTAGTTTTGAATACATTTTGATTAAACGTTCGTTTGTATTGTTATCCTCAATCGGCAGCTCTAGATTCTAGGAATACCTATTAGTTGATCGCTCAATCAAAGACCGTTACCTCAAATCGTATTATATATTCTGCAATATTACGTGAACAGAATTTGATATCGTTTGTTTAGTTTAGGTTTTTTAAGAACTCCACTTCGTTGTTTTGATTAACATTTAAATACTTCGATGATTTAAAGTAAATACTCCCAAAAACATCGCTTCAATTTTCCATATCAATAATAAACGATGTAAATCTTTATCGTAAAAAATAACAATAAAAAAAAATGCAGTTGACTAATAAAACGAAATCAAAATTATAATCTCTGTCTCAAACTTTCAGAAACAAGTGTCAAAAGAGATTGAGTGGATCCAAAGATCCCATGTTCGGCAACGAAGGGTCGATCATTGACCCTTTTTCCGTGCATTTCATTTGGTACCTGCGCATAAAAAAATATCATTTGAGATTTAATGTGCAAAAACATTTAAAAGTTCTAATTAGAGCATATTTTCCAATTTGCAATCGAATCAATATTTTCACCATAAATGGAGTTATTGATAAATGCGTTTTACATAATTTCTCCAACAAAAGCAAGGTCGCACAAGTGGTACAGTTCGTGTATTGCGTTTTAAGTGATCACGAAACACTTTTATAGCGTAGATATCGAAAGTGAAACAAAATATGAAATAGCTATGAATAGTTAGAAGTTTTATTTATGTGCTCAAAATAAATAAACTCACAGGTGGGCAATATACGATACATTAACGCACATTATTATGCGGACGTGGAATATAACAAAACATACAAGAGTAAAAGACCAAATTCATTAATCTTTCACACATTTAGAAACATCATTCCGTATATTCAAAAGTGTAAGTGGAGTTCAACAAAAATTCTCACACGTTTGCCAACATTAACATTCCTAGTTACGTTTTACGAAATTAAAAACTGTACACAACAATCGTCATTAGATTTTACGCAACACAAATGATATCTAACGTGCATTTAATGATTTATGTAATAATGTTTAGGTACATTTAATTGTTTGGCGGATAAAAGTCATTGTTTGAAGGAAAGCCAGTTGGAACATTTAAAACTATCTGCGTGTCCCATGTTACGTGTGTCGTGAAACAATCGCTTTATTATATGCCACCACTTCCTAATTAGGTAATATAAAACATTCCTAGATTGCTTTCTCTATTAAAAAAACTAACGTAACATATCGTATCCAATGCAAAATTCGTTTAGGCGTTTTCTTACTGAATACAAATTAGAATGGGAATTTCTCCTTACTAAAAGATTTTCGATACGTCGACGATATGTGTTAAAAGAAAGTCCATAATACGTGACGGTCGGTGTTTACGTCGCGTTCCGAGTTATGTCTGTTACATTTCAATAGGTAATCATTGGTTCGATGGTCTTAGTGCCGGAGGCGGCGCGGCGCGGCGTGTCACATAAATGAGCTGTTTGTGGGCACGCTTCCTCCACCGCGTGTACTTTATTGTCTTCACGAAGCTTGTTTTACAACATAGAACCTTGTAGAAGCTGACACATTATATGTTTACATAGGAAAGACGTCTTCACTGCAGTTCTATCAATTAAACAAAATCTCCCCAAAAAAGTTCAGTGTTGTTTTACAACATAGAACCTTGTAGAACCTTTTCATATATGTTTACATAGGGAAGACGTCTTTCCTGTAGGAATAATAACAACTCCAAAAAAGTTCAGTGTTGTGAGAGTAAACACAGATTGCGTGATAGCTCATTAATTATGTATTTTGTTGGCCTTCAAATTAGTATGGATTTAGTGAAGACAGATCGAAGAAGCTTTTGTTTCGATTGACTCATCGGCACCCAGGCGATGCCCACGGACAACCTAGACCTAATTAAGAAATTAATTAGTTATTGTTTTTATAACTATATACGTTCTAAAATATATTTGAAATTGATAACTTCATCACGTCATTATAAACGTGAATATAATGGTCATAAACTCATAATACAGCTTATTATAAATTCAGATAGAATTTTTTTTTAAAAACTTTTCAGTCGTTTCTGGAGAAACTTTTGTAGGAGATTAAAAGGTTTTCAGGACGTCCATTCTAACTCTTTCAGTTTTGGCAAAAGAATAAAGTAACTCGGAAATAAAAGGTGCTCGGAAATAAGAGTGTTTTCTGCATATTTTATAATCCGGTAACAATGCGAGTTAGTCAGAGAATGGGCCACTACAATTTGGAGGCCTCCTAGCGTGCGTCACCCCACGTAAACTATTACCGTTTATAAACTTCTCATACTTATTACGTTTCTTACATAGCCTCTGCTTATCAGATCAGTTGCCCATATAATTCTACCTGCAATCACCGCTATAACATAAAAACCACCCACCATGTCCAAGATAAAGTCAGAAAGCACAAATACATTGTAAAAGTTACATTGGTCCCACAACCTCATGCATGATAGGCATTGGCCACTGGGACGACGAGCCAACTATATGTAACTTGTATATTTTTAAACACCCATATATACGCGAGTAACCCTTTCATCATACTGCGCTGTCAAAATGCAGTTCGTAAAGCAACATTGTTCTGTTCAAGCAGCTCTATTGTCTCTGAGCATACTCTCATTGTCCGGCGCGTTGCTCAACTCGTAATTTGTCTGTTGTCTATGATTCTGCGAGCTAGGAGCTATATTGCCTTCGTTAGATTTGTTCTTACAGCTACACAATTGTCTAGGTTTAGTCACGGGAATCAGCTAAATATGTGTTTGTATACATTTTGAAATAATGCTTTGCAGAACGACTAAGGTTTTGTTGTCAACTTTAAAGCTCTTTTGACTGCCTGGCGTAGTTGGTCAAGTAGTCGTAAGTGTGACTGCTGAACTGGTTTTGGGTTCGGTTCTCAGGTGGCACAGATATTAATTCAGTTTTTACATGAGGAATTTTCTGAAATAGCAGCCGAGTTCCAAATTTCGTCTGTTTAATGGAGTTACTTGCCGGTACTTTGTTTCTATCCGACCATAAAATAAAGCTATAACTTACTAAATCATAGGTTATTTAGAAGGAACTTCTAAAATGCCTAAAAATGCTTCCTTGTGGAATAGACATGCTATTTGTATAAAAATAATTGTTCATATTTCCTTATGAAAGTAGTCCTAACCGGGTTATTATGCAAATTAATTTATATTTAATTGTCACGTACAGCGAAACATTAAATTGCGATTTATTAACGATAAGACATTTGGTCTAATTATTTTAATAAAAGTAAATGTAGAAGTACTTAATTCAATAAAATACTGGCATTTTATTGAACTAAGTACTTCCACGTTTCACAAAATTCACTTGTAAAAATAAATTTTGCTTGTGTTTGTTATTCTTTGATCGATATTATATATTTAACTGATCAATGTACTCTTAGTAATAACATCTCAGGTACACTAAGTGCTTGGCCAGACTGGCAGCGCAGGACGGGGAGCAGCGCGGATGCGGGTCTTCGTTCTGAGTGTTGTCGCGTCCAGTGTTTGTCAAAATATATTAAAATATAGATGAAGAAGACTTATTTTTACTAGAAAAATGCTCGAACTAGTTTGAGAACCCCGGTCCCCGTGCGGGCCGCCTGCGTGCCCGCTATGGAGGCTCAAATGGATTTCTTATGTTTGATTACGCCGCGCCACGCCTGCCCCGCGCCCCCGTTTTCAGTCTGGCCAAGCACTAACAACTACACTTTCAGGAACTCATTTACTTATAACTAGCACGTTACTTTCAGTTACGAAGAGTCAGAAATCAATTTATTACGTACTGCAACCGGTTTTTCTAGCACTTGATAGGTAGATGCACGTTAATTAATAAATATATAGTGAAGCTGGTTTATTTAACAAGGTTTATTGAAGGATGATTTAAGCTAGACCGAGTAGAATCCGAGAAGTAACTTGGCTTAGGCATAGACGAGTTACAAGTCTCAAACAGGAAAAACTTTTGGTATGCTCAGATGATTCAGATCCATCTGATTTGAACATATCTGTATCGTGGTAGCTGTTGATGCGATCATGTCGATCGCTTACGATGACGACCGGAACAACAACTATTGTCTAGAAGGAAATAATTGAAACTAAACACTAAACAGTCGAATCCGCTCGAGTAGGTAATAGGCTCAGCCCCTAATGCCGACTCGCACTCGCCTCGCACCCGGCTAGGTCTAGCATAAATCACCCTTTATTCTACCAGCTCCCTATTTCGCCACACCTCGCTCTATATGCACATACATATGCGATTATTGTGAGGTGTCTGTTTATGCGCGCGGATGTCCGGGCGTCCGCGTCTGGGCAAGTTTCCCCGGACGGAGCTAAACGTAACTTCCGCCAGACACTTGTCGTACGACAAAAAATGACCGCCTAAAACCATTTAAATCACGATTATTGTGGAACTTGAAATGTCGGATATAGCTTCGCGAACTAATAGGCTTATCTTCCAAATTTTGTACGCTGCATTAGGTTAAATGAGCTCCAGATTCGAATAAGGCATAGAAAATTCATTGGATTCGTTTACGTCATCATTTTGTTTGATAGAGTCATTAAATTGTTATTGTAAATATTTGAGTTTGTTGTTGATTTAGATGGTATTTGTGAAGGAAAAATTAGGCAAACTCTGTTTAATATTAATGTTGGTGTTTCAAAACGTTGGTGACACGGCGCGGAGGCGCGCGGCGGTGGCGTGTCCGCGAGCGCAGCGCGAACACCGTGCGCCGCGTCTCGTCGCGCCGACCTTCACTTTCGCTTTTTATGTGTGAATCTCGCTAAAGCCCATCGCATACACCTCGCTTACGTAACTAGTGACAATCGCGATTGTTTCACACGATGTCCTTTTGTAAACACGGGATAAAAATTGATTGTTTGTTGTTGCATCTACTGTTACCTAACTAGGCAAATTCTGCACGAACCTGAATAATAATTAAAGATTGCCAACTAATATTTACTTTTGGTGTTTGCTTGCTACGATTAATTGCCGCAAGCTGTACCGTTGAGAACCGGTTGGATATTAGCAAATTAAATTAGGCGGCTATAATTTTTATCGATTTGCCTGGTTGCGCACGTGTTATAATAATTATTATCAAAAATTCTAGTAGATAAAATAACATTTGAATTGCAAATTATGCAACTGGCATTATTTATTTTCGACATAATTGTCAGTCAATATTCAATTTATAGAATTTTAGGAATAAAAAAACGGGTATTAATAAAATTCACTTTAATTTTTCCTAAGATAAAGAAATAGAAGGAGCAAACCCGTTTAAGATCAACTCGTCAACAGCAAACGTAATCTGTAGGTGTGACGTTGCTGCGCCCGCGCGCATCTCACATCCGACAACTTTCGCCTTCGCGTTCAAATGAAAACAAAATCTTTCGTTCGTTTACATGCTTACTAGATGAGTTTCAATCGTAGTTCAATGAAGCTTGACTGAGAAAATAAAAACGCATAATAATATGACATCGATCGAGCAGTGGGAGGCTGGCACGTTCTTCAAAAGTCAAATAATAATATGATAGTTACACACGCATTTAATATCGTCATTTCTTATTGGCTTTCTCTATGACAAAACAAATAGTCTCGTTACATAAAAGGCCAAAATATACGCGGCACGAAATAAGACGAGAGGTCGGTGTGTGTACACAGTGAACTTTGGTTAAGTAATAACTTTAATCAACAGTAACCAAATAACGTATTTATGATCAGCTTTACAAAGCAACATGATTTACAAGGAACTTTTAAAATCAATAATAGAGATTTTATTTCTAAAAGGGATTTTCCGGTAAAAACCACAAAAATCACTTTGGAAAATCCGGAGTCTTGGATCGGGATTTTCTCTTATAATACAGTTAGTTCTTTTAATTGTTGTAACTAACTATATACACTAGATAGGTACTAAAATAAATGTCTAACTAACTTACCATACAAAAAATAAAAAAATAAAAACAAAGAACATTTAGGCGTCGAAGTACTCGCCCGCATCGCTGTCATCCGGAAACGTGCTCAGAAGACTGGCAGCATTGCCACGTTCTTTTAATAGGTACCAAACACAGCTTCAAAATTCGAACGGTGTCAGGAATTCGTGAAAAACAGAAACGTTCGATTTAGAATTTGTGCCGTCCGAGTGTGCGGTCACCTGAGCGAGGTTCAAAGTGAACTTTACAGAATAGCCTACAGTTTTGAAGGTTATGCTCGTCTCGTGGTGAGTCTAACTATGTAAAGCTAATGCTCCTACTTTGGCGGTCGTTACGAGATAAAGCAGCTCTAATGAATACCACATAACGATGTAAATGGTGGCCGCTGGCCGCGTGGGATGTGACGTGGACGTGACATTGACAAATGCAGCATTTTCTTGTGGGTAAGGTATCAGGTTTGGTACTGTACATGGCCTTTAATAAAGCACATTAGGTTTTAAAAATAGTTCAACTTTGCAGAGCGTTGTGTCTGACACTTGTACCTATTCCCCTTGGGAGTATGTTTCTAAAGCTCAATAATTAATTAAGTCATACCTGGTACTATACTTAATAATGATGAATATATACTGCTTTTTGAACGAGTCTTTCTACCTTCATGTTTCTGCGTCAGCTAATAAGGCGTCATCTTTTTTAATGTCCTATATAATTTTAATTTCCTATATAATTATATTTTTTCGACTTTCTTTGAATAAAATAATAAAACTGTCTAAATATTCCGACTCTCCTTAATTACTGGAAAGACTTGTATTATATCCTCGCAAGGAGGTCAGCCAGGTTGGTTTCTTCAAAAAGCTATATGATGGAGAAACAATACTTGCCCTAGCTCCATCAGAAATTCTCAACTTGACCTAATACTGCTAGCGTGTTAGCGTTAGCCAACATTCCTGTCATTACATCAACATATCAACCAGTTTGCAAACAATATCTTAAGTCCGAGTAGTCGTGGTTGATGCTTATACTTTCTATGAGTCGATATGTCAAGGGCAGCTGGTTGCCGGATCTGGTCACGACCTAGCAACCGTGCTGATCCGCGCGCAGGGAGACAGGATTCACACTCGCTTCGCATCCGCTGAGAGTCTATACTTAGTATAAACATTTTTTTAGTATTGCATTCCCGAAAATGTTTATCACTGCTTTCATCACAAATAGTTGGAGATTTGCCTTTTATAGTCCCGCATGATTGATCCAGCATTTGATTGCGACAGGATCCACAAAATGCAGATCCTGTCGCAACAAATACCTCTTTCTTTCAGTGTCCAATTCATTAGTTACGGCTAGAGATTGATTTCAATCGGAATGTGTATAAACTTGGCAATGTATGTGGTAATGCAGTTGGTAATAATTTGCCTGCAGACGTAGTGAATTATGTCTGATTGCTGTATGCATCGAATGTACTTTGTAATTTTTGTTTTTAGCTGCTGACTAGTATTTTTTTTAATAATTGTGGCGTCGTAATCATTTTAGGCAATATTAGGCTCGATGAGCCCAAAATTAGCAACTTTAAGATACTGTTTACTTTGTCTACTCGATACAAAACGCCATATTTGTTGTATTGATTGATTACAACCTATACGAACCACAAGTTGAGCACGTGCTATAAACTCAAGAGACTTACACTAACCTGCTGTTGCTCGAGAACCGGCTCGGCAACAACATTAGTTCGCGAGTCCATTTGACGCAACGCTTAATTTTAATAGTTTCAACGCGGTGAGGCTTGTAGCGATAAATTGCAGTAGCATTTTTCTCGGCACGTGCACCTTCCTAACAATAGTTGCGTCTAAAATGATAGAATCAATGGCGTGTGGCAACTGCACGCAGGCATCGATGCGCCAAAAATGCGGTCAAGCCAATGTTGTGGCGAAAATAATAAACTAGCTTCGCCTGAAGCGCTACATGCGTGGAACTTTGACGTTACATAAAAGCTTATTTGACGCCTCAGGATATTTAATGGTTCAGAAGAAAACTGGTTTGATAGTTCGGTATAAAATATATGTACTTGCAGCATACTGTAGTTATTGAAATTATCTTTAAATCACATTTTCACTCAACAATCAGCTACTCTCAGCCTTATTTGTTCTTCGTGACTAGCAACTATTAGAAAACGAATGTTTTAAAATCGACAGCGCATTGGGCTTTTGCGCCGGATACAGCGAAAGGGAAGCGTTTAATTGGTGAGGAAAATAATACTTAATTGTCTGTTCGTGTTTCATAATGGTTTTAGGGACTGATACGAATCAAGTTTTGAGTCATGAAGTTACCATTTAAGTATAGTGAGACATTCGCTTCCGCCGAACTATAGTCACGACACAGTTTTTCCAAAAAAGAAGCTGTTGTTAAAGAAACAGCAGTCGAGCCTGATGGTAGGTACGTCTGTCTCCTTGACTAAGCTATTAAAATACTAATGCCATTCATTTTGTGACATTTTGATAATGAAGATCTCGATATTTATTTAGCTGGTTTTACAAGTTGCTTAATATTTTATTAACACATTTCATGTTCCTAGCTGTTTTTTAATGCGGCAAACATGTAAATAAATGTGCGTTATTTCGTAGTAATGAATTACATTATGCATATTACTGCCGGGCTGGGGAGCTGGGAAGTATCTGACTCAATGTTTTGCAAAAGCAGCAGCAGGTATTTACACAGGGTGTAAGTTCAGACATTGCTGGTAATGATAGCTAACAATATTTGCGCAAATACTACACATCTTATATCATTGGTTTCGTCAGATTGGTTTGCGCATCATGTGCGGAGAAAACGCTAAAAGCATGTCATAATAAATTGACATTGGATTAACATGATTGCATCAGTGACATTAAGTACGGGGTCCGGGTTCGACCCCGCGCCGGACAACGCGTTGTCGCGAACATAATCGGATATTTATGTGCGTCTTCGAATTTTGTAAGCATCACTTTCGGCTTCAACCAGTTTCACTTTCCTGCCGATGACCTTTCGAGGAATGCGAAGTGAGATAACGGATGAATAAAACATCATATCCATTAGTTATAGCTACTTATCGGCGCATCCCGTAATATCGACACCACTCTGTAGGCGAGTCAGTAGGTATGTATGCACGCACTATTGTTGCTCGAGGCGGATGCAACATCTTCACTTTCTAGGCAAATCGCTGTAGCAACTCGGGGGATTTAACCTTTATCTATTGCTTAGTATCGTTTCGCAAGATGTTTTAAGTCGGCGGGAGATTCCCAGTAATAAGCGAGAATGTGGCCGCTGCGGCCGGTGACGTGCTGGCGGCGCCACTGCACGATTGGAACGCAGTTTTTTGACCTTGGCTCTTTCTATGCCCATGATCCGCGGCGGCGTTACGAAACATGACCACGAGCGCCGCGGTCGATGAAATGGCCACTGCAACGCCACGTATAAGTGTGAGTTATGAGCGCCAGACATGAGTGTATCCGTTGTAGTTGACGATTGTAATTTATTCTGTACACGTTCAATACAAAGCTATCATTGCGGTCAGCTGTTGACCCGGCGACGAGCGGTTACGTTAATTACCCGCAGTGTTTGCTCGCGTTCTGTTTGACAGTACTATAAGTACTTCGACAGTAATCAGGACTAGGAAGTTAAATGAACCGTGTGACTCCGGACTGGTCGCTGGTCGCTGCTCGCTGTTCTATTTGAAGATGATTTACATTTAAAATATTCGATACTTTTTGTGAGGTTTTAAAAAGGGTGCGCCGTCAGTCACGGTACCTACGCATGAGCGGTTCCTGTTTACGAAACATGTTTTATGTGCCGGCATTGTGGTAAAAGTTGATTTTCTGCTTGGGAAGCGTAGGTATTTAGCAAGAAATACTTGGACCTTGATATGCGGTTTTTGAGCCCCCAATGACGGCGGGACAGTCATCGACCTAATAATGTAATCGTAGCTGATAGTTTGTGGGCTCATACGTCCAGCTTTTCTGTTTTATGTTCTATAGATTCCGAGAGAGCGTTGTGTGAATCAGAGGTGTGTGGATTACATATTCTTGTGCAGTGTGATGGCAATATTTCGGTGTCAGCCGCGGACAGCGCGGTGCGTGCCGCCCATACCTCACTTGGTGATTCCGGGCAGGCGGCGGGCGTGATACTGATACCCAAGTGCTCGCCGCTCACTCGACCACTAAAGCTTTATTTATAAATCTCTAGGCGTACTTCATTTTTATGCAAAATTCCACTTCTTAATTTACATTGTTCACTACACGCATTAATAATGCACTCTGACTAGTTTTTAATAAAGGCGGGATTGTAGATTAATTAAATCGTACAGAAATGCTATAAAGTTGTAGTCTTCGCACGTCGCCTTGAAAGTCGCGTTGACTCTTATAGGACTGAACTAGGAGTACAAGTCTTGACTCACTTCTATGCTTGACTCTAATGACCTACTAACATTTCAACTGCCAAAAGTCTTACATTATGTGACATTTATGTATACACATATTCAAGCATTAGAATTTCACAAACGGTATATTTTTGCTTGGCAATTAGTTGCAAGTTGCATCGCTACGATTTATGAGTCGAAACAAAAACGCTTCTTCAACATAAATTGACACAGTGACCTAAAGCTGATTGTATTATGAAATTGCCTACGCTATGGATAATATGCTGTAATATTAGATAACTCCAATTACATCTTTTACTTGAATATGCTAAGCCGAACATTTTAAATAAAATAAAATTAAACATAGTTGGGAAAAGGCTAGGCAGATGATGATGCTACAATAACATACACGCATAGACAGCCCATAATGTTCCCAGTGCTGGGACACAGTCCCCCTTTCAGTGAGGGGGAGTGGGACGTAATCCAACACGCGGGCCCAGTGCGGGTTGGCAGATGTCACATGTCTTCGAATTTTTGGTTCTAGGACATGTCGATTTCCTCACGATGTTTTCCTTCACCGTTTTGAGAGCAGTGGTGATGAAATAATTTACACAAAGTAAAGCGCCTGTCTGGATTCGAACCTACGACCTACAACTCGTAAGTCGCGGCCGTTACTACTTGGCCACCACTGCTCTCCTGCTACAATAACTAACGGTAAACTATGAAACATTTGGAAGTAACAAAACAGTAATCAAAATTGTCTAGTAACAAAATATGACAATTAAAGGAAACGTCACGCGTCATATTATGATCTTCAACGTTAAAAAAATAATAGTTTTTTTTTTTGTTATTCGTTACACCATTGTATCGTCGATCTACATCTAGATTTGCACTTCCCTTCTGATTAGACTATCAGTTCAGAAATTACGTTAAAATTGCCTTTTGTTTGTTCCATTGTCTATAACAATCTTAGCCACGTATCTGCGTTCATTGTCTCGATCGATTGTTTGCGTCGTGGATAATCTACAGAGTAAGCCGCGGCCGCCACGCCACTACCACGCCTCATGCTCACGTCAACGTTAGCTTTAGCGTTCGGTGCACGGGCGACGTGTTAATTTCTACGTGATCGCAATCCGACTTCGCCTAGGGTTGACGAACCACAGTACCGTTCAATACATGAGCTACGTGCCGTTTAACTGTCATTATACTCGCATCAATCCGTGACAGCTGTGGCATATTACTGGCGATAAGCCAATCCATTGGAAGACAATTTTATTGCTGAAATAAAGTTGCCGAAAGGATGATATTACTCATATCTAGTTAACCTTTACATGTCCTTTATGTATCCAATTCTATTTGATGAGGCAATGTAGTGCATACTTAATTGCTGTTTTGGCTTCAATCTATGAAGACGATTCTAGAATTCACAATCTGATTTCTGAGAGCAAATCTGTAATAAAACATTAGGATTATACGCACGTTACTCTTGGACGATGTCTGTTATTTTCTCTTCTCGATGTTTATCATTATTACGTTGTCAACTCGAGGCTTACTCATCAGCGTATAAACACTGGTGTTATTTCGTGATTGTCCAATTTGAAAGTATGCTGAGTGAGCTTGTGTTACCCTTTCGATTTTGTTTCACGTTCACGTATGATCCATCACGTTCGTCAGTGATGTGGTGCACACGTCTATCTCATGTTAATGGTTTTAATTCTGGCGGAGTAAATGTCGAAGACAGACCGCGAATCGTGATTCATCAAACATTGTATAAGCACCGTGTTGAATTAGTTTTATTGATAAAATGTTTTGCGGCTCTGTCGGTAGCGCGAGGAGTGAGGGAGTGAGCATGAGTAATAAATAGGCAATTGATTACGCGCACATATTTGCCCCCGTGGCTACGTTCACCGGTGACCTCGAGGTGCTCGAGCGGAGACCAGACCTTGTGCCAGGACACGGGTGCACCGCGAGTGTCGCCGGCGCCGCCTTCACGCGCCGCTTTTAGGAAGTTCAGAATGCTCTTGAAATATGAATGCACTCAATGATTCAATTCGCTCCCTCCAATTTTCTGTTTGGAAGGTTGGCTTTCCGTGTTCCAATAATATGTGATTTTAAATGGTTCCTTTTCCTTGAAACTTCGAATCAATGTTTTCATCGGGTTCATTAATTATTTAATATTTAACTTTATAGATAATGAAATACAGCTTCAATTTAAACTGCAAAAGTGAATTATTTTACAAGTTTTCTTCATGAAATACTGAAAAGCGTACAGCAACGGTTCTTCAAATAACTGATGATATTCTACTTTGCCTCCGGAAACTCTATTTCAATGTTAAATTACGAAATTGTAACAATTATTCGAAATTTGATTTGCATTATGGAACAACGCACAATGCGTAACCGAGCTACAGTAAATGTCGAACGGCAAGGACTTGCGAAATCTACTAAATATTTTGGGCAAGCGTTTCTCAATAATATTTGCGTTTTTTGTAACCCTGAGCCCGCGATCAGCCGATATTAACGACTAACTGTTCATACGATACTTTCTAATAAATGTTACAGAAATTATTCGCAACTTTCAAATTATACGCATGCTAGTTAGTACTGGTTAGTAGGAGTTACTGGGAGGTGGGTGGTACCTACATATTCCGTAACTTCGTGCAATAAACCTATTAATATAACTACTTTTATTACAAAGAAAATCTATTGCCGTGAAATGACAAATATGACTTAAAACCTGTTGATTACATAAAATCTGGTCTTCGTATCGTGAAAATATTACTATTCAGATCCGGGTCTCTCTGACTCACTCTTCATTTTATATTTTTTTACGTATAAATGTGACATTTGACAAATGCTTTAGGGCTAAGTTATGAGATGGTTCGATAATTTAATCATGTGTAGCTCACCATATGGTCATTCTGATATAAATATCAAAACGTGTTTAAAATGATATAAAAAAAATTAACATTATTATAAACGCACAAATGATTATAATGTTACGACATAGTTAAACAACGAACAACTATGAAAAATATGCACGGTCTAAATACTTTATACATACAAATTGCTTATTTAAAGAGTTCATTTTAGTAGTCTATTATGCTCATCAGCCCATGTATTCTCAAAATAAATATTAAAAAAAAATACGTTGTGAAAAAGAAACCAAAAGTGTATTAAAAACTAGTCCAGTAATAAATAGAACTATGCAGAAATACTTTAGAAATTCTCAAAAAAAAAAGTGCTACGAGAAATGCTACGAGAACTACGTAGCATAATTCGTAGTCAAAACGTAGAGGCTCTCTACCTCCATTCCGAAATTGGTTAATAAAAATGGGTGTCAAATTTTAAAGGACCACACACAGTTTGCCTTATTATCCAAAATACCCAAGTCCCGAGTACCTTTGTGTTTCGTTGACACGGCCGCGTAGAATGCTCGAGTTGATTCCGGCAGCACGAGTATTGTTCATATCCGTTTTCACAAGGTATCGGTTTCATCGGCCGGTATTTATTACTCTGTCACAACGCACTGACGAAATGAATTCATTTTGTTTGTAGGCCTGTTCATTATAACACAGTTATGAAAAGAGGAAACTAACTAAATATTTCAAAAAAATGTCGAACAAAGTTCTTTGTGTTCTTTTGAGAGTGTTCGCAATTATAAGTTCTGCGTTGTTCTACAAACAGGCTTTCCGTATACTTAGCGTTGTTTTACTGTCACCTTATTTGTTCCCTGTTGAAATCCTCCAGTTCCCCGACTTGTGGTTGGCGAAGGGGCTCTTAATAACTAAAAACATAGTGTATCTCCAACCGATTTCGATGTCGGGTGCTAAACTTCCCAATCTGGACAGTGTTACTTAAACCCTAAACTGTCCTAATGTTTGGTAAAATCTTCCCCGTTTGACCTGCAGTTACTTGATTGGGTCTACTAGAGCCAATGCGGACCATTCCAGTGTAATCCAGGGTCCATTGTACGTGGTTTAACAGGCCGTCAGAACTCGCATAGTAATAATTACCTACGGCCAAACTACCCTCACTATTGTTCATTGAATAGCCATGGCTATCCGACTGCTCGACAAAGGCCTTCTCAAAGCCCTTCTAGCCCTCATGGTACGCGGCCATGTTCAATATTAAGACTGAAAATAAAATAAAAGGAGCCTCTCTTCAGCAGTGATCATTACTAGACAACTCATGTAATTAACTTTTATACTTTTTTTTATTTTTAAAAACACGCAATGGTATTGCACTCCTGGAACAACAGCAATGCAATACCATACCGTGGTACCAAAGATGGTATTAACGGTAAGATTTCTGGTAGCGTGCGCGCGCGCCTGGACCACCGAACTTCTTGGGCTCGCAGCGACGAGGGTCGGCGACCAGCAAACTCCTATCGTACTGGACGAGGATGTCCTTGATTTCCTTCTTTGATGCCTCGTCTACATATTTCTGGTAGAAAGCGATGAGTGCCTTAGAGATAGCTTGATAATTGAAAGAAAGATTGGAATGCAAAGAATTTTTCAATAAATATTTCATTATATATACGACTGCAAGACTCATAGTTCGTCACAAATGCCATAGAAAAATGTGGTGAAATATGGAGAAATAGTCATCAATTAGAATCAGATACTTATTACGTAGCTTTTATTTGGATCTTTAACCTATAGCCTACCTAACTAATGCCACCAGCAAGGTTATGTAACCGCACTGTGTGGTAATATCATCTCATATCATCAATAATGCTCATGAATTACACCTAAGTAATTCTTGTGATAATCTCCAAAGTTAGCCCCAGTGAAAGATAATTAATACCAATTTAAACACCCAAACACAGTCTAAACACTCAACATTTATTATTATCGCTGTTAACATTTGATTTTAAGTTAACATTACATTTTTTTAGACCCGTTTTCTAATAAAATCTTTGAAAGCTTTATCGCGTCATTCAAGACACAAGGGTTCAAGTAAATCGAAGACAAATCATGTTCACTTTTTGGAACAGGCTAGATAGGCTTTTCATCATCTATGGTGGGTGCGCATATCTATGCGTCTCCTTCATAGAATGTTAGCGATGGTAAACGCTTGGTATTCGATGTGTTCGCGTAGCTGCGCCCACGCCGGTACTTAGCCCAACGTGACGCCGCTACTTGTCAACGTTCTCAGGACCAAGCACGTGCTTAGAATTAAACATTTAAATACAGTATCATGTATTGTATGAATCATTAAATACCACTCACTAGTTAGCTAGCGAGCTTTTAATATCTATTTAATTTGGATTGTTGAGGCAAATGTTATCTTCTTTTAAACGAGTTTTTAAATATACCATCACGAATTTGAATACCGAAGTACAAACTGACCAACTTAGTAGTCGTGTGAAACTAAATCTTAAATATTACAAGTTCTTTTAAAAAATCTATTAATCCTTAAATAATTATGTAGAACAACTTAAATTTTGTCAATTCAAGGTGAGCCAAGCGACCGCATAAAACTTATGTAGACACAATAAAGAATGATTCGAGTAAAGAGCGATTATAATACAATTTGGCACGACCTAACGTTACAACTGCTATTACCTAACTGGTTGCAATCGAAATTGCAGCTATGTAGGAGATGTTCCACTCTTGCGCACCTGCAAACATCTCGTATTATGTGACTTGTGAGCACACGCTAATGTCAAAGTGACGGATTTTATAATATTATACATGCTGGGTTGTTTGTCATACAAAGCAAATTGTACGAATCATCTTCAGGATGACATGTTTAGGTGCAATAAAGTTTCAGGAACTCCGGAGTGTTTGTCCTAAAACCATATTTCCTACTGTTTTTTGACAGATTTTTTATTATGGACAGAACAAAATCCTGCTATACCAATATACCAATGAAATAACAATATGAATACGAAAGAACCAACCGTCTTTGCTTGAACTAAATTGCGATTACTTTTGTCTTCAACTAATGGATCCGTATTCGCCAATATAGATACCTCCACCAAAATAGAATCTGAACTTTAAAAGACTCCGGCGTAACAGTCTTACTTGATAGTTTAATTATAGGTTTAAGTTCTAGTGACACCGACTCAGTAATTAAAAGCTCTTTAATTAATGTTTCTAGGAAACAAGTACGTACAGCGATGTCCTCTTAAGAAATTGTTTATGCAAATCAAGAGTTGCAAAGGTGCAGTTTTCGAAACCGACATTCCTTCAATCAATAACCTATAGACATTTTTATATGCCTGATTCCATGACGGGGCTGTAAAATGACATTATAGGTAAGTCGAAGAGGTAGGCTCTCATTTTTCCGAAAATACTGTTACTAGAACCAAAACTTTCGAAGCCATGCGACATCTATCATCACTGGACCCGCGTGGGGAATACAGGCGGGAATTTTAGAAGTAGTAGCAGTATAATCGCGTATGACTGATTATGCTACTATCTTCGTATGGTTGTTCAAATGCCGTAGGTCGCTTTTTGTATGGCGAACGTAAGTAAATATTATGAATGTGTGGGAAATACAGTCCGTCCTTGACCCCCTCCCGTTCAGGTGCTGCTCCCACGGATAACAATCACCACTTCTGGCCAAATGTACTTAAGTACTTGTAGCTCCACACAGGTTTCCTAGAACCAGTTTTCCACCGGTTTTCTGTCACCTCATTGAATAATATAAACTGCCCCACTACATATTAATGTGACCACTTTTATTTCAGAAATGTGAAACGATTGCTCGTTTATATTATTAAGATGCTGTTATGTAACATTACATATTTGCGGCAGAACGTATGTTTAACTCCGGATGTACTCAACATTGTGAATCTTAACGTAAAATGCTTTTGTTCCCAGTTTGTTGTTTCGAAAGTGCCACCCTACAGCCGAAAATAAAATTATTGCAAGCCAATGAACAACAAACATGCAGCTGCAATAAACAAAGTAACTATTTAAATTTTGAAATTGATAGGTGTGAACAAGCGTTTGGCGTGTTTTACAATATGCATGATATAGTCACGATAACAATACAGTAAAAAATATATTCAATTTTGTTTGTATAAACGATTTTCGGCGGTTCCATGGCCAATGCAACAATGGGCATATTGCCGTTTGTAGGCACTTTACTGTATACTTAACTATAATATTATTATAAGAAACATAATTAAAATATGAGCTTAACCTTGCATCTACCATCCATCGCGGTTGGCCAATGTCTATGTGGTGTATGTTAGTATACAATAACTTATATTAGATATTTGTTATCTTAATGATAAAGTTCACACGATCATTAAAAACCTTCTGGTATGTATGTTTGTAATTATAAAGTGACATTGCATATACGATTTGTTGAATATGTTGCGTACCTGTGACCAAGATTCGTTTTAGGAGTCAGTTTGCTCCAGTGATCTTGAGATTCTTGAAATATCATGAAACATGGGACTTAATACTGGACTAAGAATTCCATAAAGCATGTGAAATAGATCCTTTACAAGGATATTATCAACAATCCTGTGGAAAGCGAAACAATGTAGACGAACAAGTTCCAAACAAGCATGAGGAGCATAGATACAAGGAAACTCGTTTTTACCTCGGAGAGAGTTTAACCTTTAGCACTGCGGTGCTATTTAATCAAAAGATGGTAATAATGCGCATGCTGTAGGCAGTGAAAGAGTTAGCTGGCAATACTTTCTTGTCACGTTCAGATCTCTCAATTTCCCGGGAGATTGTGCGGCGCTTCCTCCGCGATGGGGCGATGCACCACTCGCGCTGGGAGGAAGCGCGGGTTGCCGAACCCAGATGTAATCAAGCCACGAGCATTGACTTAGCATATCCACACAAATGATAAATGTACCGACGCACACCCACTCACTCGTTACGTACATACATTTTTAATTGTGACGCTTTGTCTTATAACTATAAAATGCCTAAGCGCATACTCCATCCTCGTACAATTAAAATTCTTTGGAACTTGACAGGAGTATGCTAGTTTGACATGTAGTCAGTCAGTGTTACGAAAGATTATTTTCTATCTTGTAAATAACAACCACTAAAGGAGCACGCGACAAAAAGAAATATTGTGTTAAGTTTTTAGGTATCGCGATTTGTCACGCCACTTAGCGAAAGGCCGATTGATCTATTTTAGAACAGCCTTTGTGATCTATTTTACGATTTGCTTATTTATATCATGTTGTGGTAATAGAAGAATCTATTACTATATATTTAGTACTGCAAACAAACAAATGGCTTTTATAGGAGGTTTTCAAACCAAAAAAGTAATATCTTCATCTAATTCTCATAAGACTGAAGCCACCAAATACAAAGCTTAAAATATTTGAGTCCCATGTAGTTCGACTACATTCTAAAATAACTTGATTCACGTGTCTCAAACCCAAATAATACAAATAAACGGTGCTCTGATACGCCTTGAACTTTCTGAACCCTCTGATGCATGTGGAAATACCATGTAAAGTTTAAAGAGCATGAGAGTATCTACTTTATCGTTTATCGTCTAAAACTTGAGAGATCAACTCATGCAGTATTAATGTATAACAGATATAATAAAATTCCTTTTGTAGAGTCATACAATAGGCTAATAGCTAGCTATAAGCTACATTTTCAAAGCATTTGACTAGGTATATATTATTTGGTCCAAATTCAAAGTGTGAACAAAACAGCTCGCAGCAATAGGTTTAGCTACTTAGTATCTGTAGGTATCACGTCTTTGTGTATCGGTCCTGTGCCACGCTCACCTAGCCTTGCGCTCGCGACCTTACATCTAGTGAAATTGAACCGGTACAAACGTAGGTACTGGTCTCGTTACACTCCAGTGCGGAATTGAGGCTGCATTCATTATCTCAATGATTTTCCATAATATTTATGTAAGATTAATTTAGCTCAACGATGTTTTGTGACGTCAAATGGAGATACAGGAAATTACGTATTGTTATTATGGAAAGCGGATATTCAAGTACAAGTTTTGCTGGAAACTGTTACACCTCTTTTGCCTTTTTATCACTCGGTTTAACTATGCTTTATAGTCGACTGTATCCTGTTATGCTCGAAAGCATTAATATCTAAACTACATCATGAGAGTTCGTTCTGTAATTTGCATCAAACTTATAAATGTTAGCAAAAGTCCGGATGTTTGAAGAACAATACCTATCGTTAATATGGGTTTTATTGTCCAGTCGGTATTCACGGTAACCTTCACAAGTAAAGTGACTGCATCGAAACCAGTCACGGTCGGTGTGGCCGCATTCACTGGCGTGCGTTGTCACACACTTCCTCGCACGCAGTGAAATGAAGGTGGCCTAATGCGATCGGATGGACTTAATTCCAATATAGCGCCATTCGCTTGTTATCCCTCGATCACCTTCCGTGTACAGTCGAGGCTCACAAGAAATTGTGCGGAAGCTCAAACATTTCCGACACCGATAATTGGATTCGCGATACGATAAAGTAGCCGTGATATGATTCATTGCACTTTTTATTCCCACTGCTCCAGCGACACGGTTCCGAAAGACTAATGTGTACATGTCATTGTTATTCATTCAAAATGTTTTCTCCGCGTCTGATCTTAACAGCCCGGGTTATTAATGTCTGTGACCCGCCGGTTGGGCAACCGCAAAATCATCTTCGATCGTGACAAGTTGCAAAATTCTTGTCTCGTCAAACTACCATAAAACACTCAGTAGGACGCAGCAACAGTCGCAACAGCTCTTACGTATTGATAATTTTAATGACAGGCTGATCAATTATAAAGTGCTATAAATACTGTAATGTATTGTAGTGGACGCAGACGGGCTCGCCGCGAGCGGCTCGTGTGAGAGTCAATCCTGAGGCGAAAGTGATCGTCAACGTCATGCAGAGTTGCCTCATCGATCGGCTTGCACTTGCGCGGAATCGAAATGCGTAATACACCCACGCTCCGATTTTCGCCGCCATTTCTCACGACCACATCACTCTTGCAACATTGCAATGTTCGACAATGCTTGTTTTGTAGTCATCTAGATGAATTTTCACACAACTTCTTTGCTCCCCATCGTGCAACTGTGCCAGAAATATCGATAGCTATGCAAATCGATAGCTGTTATGAAACCAATCAATGCACAAAAAGTGTGCTAATATAACCCGTACTTACGCGTGATTATACGTCACTTTAAACATATTCATTAGAAATGCTCATGTAACAGCGAAGTTGTGTTGGTAGACAAACAATACCCAGCTCGAGAATGCGGTGATGAAATGAATTGGTGACTCAGAGTTCCTTGTGCAGGGTCGCAAGCTTTTGACTCGTAGGCGCAGCTGCCAGATGTCATCTTGCTGAGTCACGGAGCACTGACTCCTATTCTATAATGTAACAAACTTTCGTAACTTTACCATGTTGATGGAGATCTTACAAATTCCGTTTCTTTGTTACAGATGCTTGTTAGTGTGCACGTTCTACTCGGCGCACGCCGATGTAGATATCATCACAGAGCCTCGGCCCGGTGAAGAGTACGTGCTGGTCAGTTCAGGCCAACAAACTCCATTAAGAAACTTCGAGACTTCACACAAAATTCCTGAAAAGCACCCTCATCACAGAAATTTCAAACAAGATGATAGTGAAAAGATTATCAAGAAGTTACACAGCGGAAAGGTAAAACACGCAACCGAGGGCATCATTGCCATCGAAGAGGACAAAAAAGCTTTGTTCAAAAAGGGATTGAAAAGCAAAGCTTCGGAATCAATTGAAGTTGATATTCCCGTATCAAAATTAGAAGACATTAAAATAAGGGAGAACTTGAAAGATGTTGAGACCAATCCTAAAATGGCTGTCGCTTTGGAAGCGATGTCAGAGTCTGGAAAATTAAGTAAAACTTCAGGCACAACTACTCAGAGGCCAGTCCTTACTACTGCCCCACCAAAAGCTTCTGCTAACCAGCAATTCGACTATATCCCTATTAACTTTGATACTATCGACGACATCAACACAGGACTGTTATCATCTAATATTAATTTAGAAACGGCTGGCTCAGAACAGAAGCCCCAATCGAGAATCCAAATTAAGAAAGGTCCCAATGGCCAGGACTACGAATATGAGTACATTTATTATTACTATGATGAGGATGAAGAAGGTAACAAAAAAGACGGAAAAGGAAAAGATAAAGCTTCAACCACTGCCGCCACCCCTGTTCACAATTCTCACGACGGTCCGGAAAAAATCGAAAGCGAGAATCACATCGCTAACGAAAGTAAAACTAAGAACAAGTACAGTTCTATTGACAGAACAACTACTGCTGCTACTCCAGAAATACAAAACGAAGTTGTTCCAGCAACGACTAGAGGACGAGGCCGCAGCCGCACCGTCGCACCCGCACCCGTCTCCGAGGAAGAGGAAGAGGACATCAGGTACTTCATGTTCTATTTCATTGCATTTCTAAACATTTTAAGTACACTAAATTGACATACACTTTATACTTTTATTATTTATTTATATTAATAACACTTCCTAATATTCAAAGCGTTAGGTTGCCATCAAGCACACGGTTCCCGCCTCGAGGTCGTAACTTAGCATCAGCTACTTCGACAACTTACGTACCCGAAGTATCTTCTGAAACAGTTAGACAACGCGGACGGTCACAAAGCGACAATGTTGCTGATGAGTCAATCGGTCAGACCAGAAGTAGGACCCGTGCGCACATCAGGTAACGTACACACCGACCATTCACTCTAAATGCACAACAAAGCTGAAAATTGTTTTAATAATGATTTATTATGTTTACAGACGCCCAAGCTCGGAACTTGTAGACCTTGACAGCTTCAAGACTCATTCCGGTGACATTCCGTCCCCATCCCAATACAAAGAGCCACCAAGTAGATATTCTTCAGAAAGCCGGACCACTACAGAAGAAGTGCCTGAAACGACATCAATTGCCAAAGAACCCACTTATGCCAAAGAGTCTGCCAGGGAGGGTCACAGCTTATCGTCGGTCATCAGATTCCAGGAAGTCTTAGATGATTCAAAACTGCCCGCCGACTACAAGCAGACTACTCCTTACGACCAGGAAACCACTGAGTACACGACTATGACTGCGATGGAGAAGGTGGCTCTGGACCTGTACGCGTACTTAGCAGGAGAGAACTTGAACAATGACATCAACCCAACGGATGAGATTGATTTCGATGGGACGACGACAGTTGACGATATGTGGACGACGACAGAGTTCATGAGTACTACGGAGGAGGTAACCACGCCGCCAACCACCACGACCACAACCACGACCACGACGACGACTACCACCACGCCGGCGCCAACCACCACCACTACAGCGGCACCCACTCGACCCTCCCGGTTCAAGGGCCGCGCCGGCGCCCGCACCCGCGTGTCAACCTCCAGCGCCGCCACCGAAGCACCGCAGGAGACCTCCACCAGAGTGCGAGGTAAACACTCAGCTTTCGACCTCTTGTGTAATAACACTGACTGCTTCACCATGAACTACATTTACTAATCCAGTTCGAGATTCTCGGCGCGATTGGCGAAAGTCCACTACGTGGTTTAATTGGAAGTAATTATTGATTATATTAGCGCGTGTTTTCTACACAACGTAATTCATTGGAATTTGTATATACCTACCGTTTTATGTCATTTATTTTAAACTGAATAGGTATAGGGGACAGGTAGGGGCTGATTATGAACAGATCAATATTATTTTGGTACCTACTTGTAATTTAGTAGTTACTGATACTCGACAGTCACTTTCAAAGTTTTATCAGGCGTTACAAAAAAAGTAATACTTTCACCTTTTGCTTATACTCAAGCAAGGTGTCGTAAATTCTTAATATTGAGAAATTGATCTTATAAGTTGGTTGGTTCCTACCAACCAACTTATAAGATCAATTTCTCAAAAAAATGTTTTTCATCTCCCGATGAAAAACATTTTTTAAGGTCTCAAATATTATAAATAGTACCTACTTTTAATAACGATACATACACGCTCCAACTCCAAGCACATCTTCACAAACTATTACCTTAGTTAAACCGTAGTGGACTGGATAACATCGGTATAAAGCCGTCGCCATTTTCCTAGCATGCTGCTTACAATCCCAAGTTATTTATGCAGTAGCCGTTCCACCTGCGAAAGTTATGTTTTAATTATTCATTTGTTGCTCTGCGATTGTTTTTGTTGCGAATGTGCATTTTAAGCGAATGTCACGCTATGGAGAATATCTATATAGCCTTATACACACGCTCTAATAGTTTTTCTCACGAATGTTTAGTGCGTGGAAGGTGTAAAGTTTTGTTTTGTGCTTTATGAATGTATTCATACATCTGCTGGGGTAACAATTGGAGTGGGAAAGGCGGTTTCGAGATAAATGGCGTGTCTCAATATAGGTGACACTTCTAGTCTGTTACATCATGCCCATAGTTCATTGTGGCGCTGTTTGTCGGTCGATATCAGATAAGCTAGTTTCGTTGCCATGATAACGAAAGATACTGTTTTATTTTTTACCGTTAATTTTTATTTTTATTTTATAAAAACGTAGATAGGTTAAAACTAATATTTTTGTTGATGAAGTTAAATTAAATTGTTTGTTCTGTAAAGAGGTTATGGAATCACTTTTTCTCGTCATATAAAAAAAGTTAGATGGAGTCGATATTTCCTATCACATAATCAGCCTATAATGTTCCCACTGCTGGGACACAGGCCTCCTCTCAGTGAGAGGGAGTGGGCCTTAATCCACCACGCGGGCCCAGTGCGGGTTGGCAGATGTCACATGTCTTCGAATTTTTTATTCTAGGACATGCCGGTTTCCTCACGATGTTTTCCTTCACCGTTTTGAGAGCAGTGGTGATGAAATAATAGATTCGAACCTACGACCTACAACTCGTAAGTCGCGGCCGTTACCACTTGGCCACCACTGCTCTCCCCTTTCATTTCCTAACTACACCTAAAAAGAAATGGCAATACAAACTCAGAGTCTGAGTCTTTTTTAAAGTCCAGATACAATCTTGCTCAGGTCATATGAGGACCATGTAGATTAGTGTCTGAATGGTATCCTCAACCACACAGATTGAATTGGACCTGTCCAGTCAGTGCACGCCTTTGTCAGTAATCGAATAGTTCAACTTTAAAAGCTTAGAACTTAAGAAGCTCCATTTCAGATGGTTTAAAAAAAATAGAGATATACTTACGTATTTTGTGTTGAAGCCGATAATATGCCAAGTTACTAGATTCCTACACTGCCAGCCTTCTTTTTTACTGGGACCCAAAAACCTTAAAAACCTGTGGGACCTACAAATCCATAAAATTAAGTACCAACATTTTTTTTGGATAGAAATCTATTTAAATTTTATCACAGTCAAAGTATCTTGAACTTCACCGTGGAGATCCTGTTATCTTATTTACCGCTCTGATAAGAACCAAGCCTTTATCAAATTAAACATTAAAACAACTATTTTTACTTGTTACTACGAGAGAGTGAAGGCCCAATCACACTAATTAGGTCGTTAGCCCACATTCGGCAATCCGAATGACTTTACTCGAATTTGGAAACCCGTAACGTTATTAACAAGCAGCCTTGATGAATTCTTTACTTATTAATTTTGGGTTTGCCCGACTAATTTCGACCTCGTACGGAGATCTTAGGCATTGACTCATCACCCGGCGAAGTGGCATCTCACGTGGGACGAAAAACAGTAAACTTAAGTCATGAGTATCTGTCTCGAAGAAATATCCCTATTCCATAGAATTTCATGAAAAATTCCATGAAATGGTCGAACTTTATCGTGGACTTGAGGACAAACTTTTTCAACGGGGTAATTGCGTAACACACTAAAGGCTGATTTAGACGGGGTAAGTAACTGACTCCAAACTCGAGACAAGTCAGTGCTGACCCGATATTTACCTAGTGTAAATTGAATTTACTGACTCAAAATTCAATTTACACGAGGTAAATATCGGTCAGCACTGACTTACTTACCCTGTCTAAATCAGCCTTAACAGTAGCAATGGCTTTCATTTTGACAGTTCAACAACATTAATTGCGTTATTTACGTTGTTGAGCAGACAATTTTTTCGAACATATGAATCAATGGATTAGCAATATCCTTCAAAATTATTCGAATTTTGATTGATAGTGCTTTACGTAATTAGGGTGCAGTTCCAAACTTCATAGGTACAGACGCCAGCACATCAAGCTACTACAATCTGTCAAATTTATTTAATAGATTTTCAACTTTGTCGCTAAAGCATTAGGTTCAAGGTCGATTGGGAAAATTTGACAGTTTCAGATAGCTTGATGTGCTGGCGTCTGTACTTTTTAATTTATCCTAATGCGGCAAACGACCAAGCGTAACATCACCATTAGTATAGGTAGGTTGTTTAATTAGGTAGATAACGCTTATCTTAAGATAAGTAGTACAGAATATTTGGAGGCATCACTATCAGCGTTAAAACGATAAACAAAGGTCACAGTAATTTAGAAAAATACCTAGAAGTACTTTAGGTACCTATAAGGGAATCAATTTAAAATACAATAATATTTTTTTCTTTTACTCTTCATCAATTATAATATAAATTATTATCATTATACTTAATTAAATTACAATAATTTATGTTTGTTAACGAACAATCTTACGCATTGTTTGCTTACGATTGTTGTTTTCAAAGGCAATGAACACGCTAGATAGGCCATTAGGTTTGATATTACACTATAAGCAGATATCTTACGGACATTATTATAAGTATGACTTTGTTTCATAATTGTTACCGTATCATTTGTTACTTACGTCAGAATTCTGTATAACTAATATTACTTTTTGGAGAAGCTCGAGCTTCGTATTACGACTTTATTAAATGGATATGATAATGGATGCTCTGACGCAATCCACGTAACCCATGTAAGCCTAATCTTAACTTCATTTAAAAGACATTGACGTAATTTCTTTATTAATTCTAACAAGTAGAGGTAGTTGGCCATGACGCGGTGCAGGTATATATATACATAGATATATTGACAACCAATATACTAAGCTGACCGACATTGCGATATGTTAGCCAGTAGACATAGAAATAGTATACTTTTGACGAAATCGTTTAGTTTAAGTGGTAAAAGTTTTGAAACAGAACTGTAATTTTATTTGACACTGAACTTTAGACACCATCTTGATCATAATGATCAAACAATTAATGAACAAGGAATACCTACGAGTATATGTAGGTATACGACCGGCAACTTCCGCTATAGAACATTCATAAACTTTTGATTTACATCCCGCCTTTGTCACCGTCCATTTAGAAAATGTTAGTAGCATGAAAATATCAAGCATAGGGCAGAGGTGGCCCGTTTTCAGTATGTCGTAGGTATGCATTCAATGTGTGTTTGTTCAACAGGTCGCTTCGGAAAGCCGAGTTTAGGCGGACGCAAGACTACAGCTGGTAGCAGCTCCACTGCTGCCGACGCCACGACGCCGGCCCCAGCAGAGAAACCAGTCACACAACCCAAGGTCTGCATCCATATTCATTGACCCCTTACTGCGTATACTTAGTTAATAGCTTAGCAATAAGAGCGACTGTACTGTTTTGCATTGCGAATTTTGTGTCAGCTAAATACAGTGGTTAAGTTTGTGTTACGAAACATTTAAATATTTTGATAAGATGTAAATGTTAATTACTAGGTACGAGTGGTTTTATAACTAAAGGCTTGTACTTGCAAACTATGTAAATGTTCGTTGACGATATACCTACAGGTTATCGTTAGCAAAAGCACCCTTGCTTGTAGCACAGAGTGGGTTACGAAGCAATGAGTAAGTAGCACCGGTAGAGCTGTGGTTTAAACAACATGATATACAAATGTATATATAAAAGGCAGTGTAAAAAACTACCATTTGATGAAAGACTCAACTACATGGACAGAAGGATGCTATGTACAGACAAAAAAGCCCAAACCCCCCATGAGCTGCAGACTCCATCACCCGAGAATTTTGGAGCAAACATCGTTGTCCTAATTTAAAAAAAAAACACTTTTTGAACGGAATCAAAAAGTTTTCATTGAACCAAAATTAAAATGAGAACAAAACAACATTTAAAGTTAAGAAGTCGATAGGTTATATAGATCATGTATCTATATACAGCGATGTAAGTATAGTGAATTCCATATATTTGACGAGGGTGTTCCTTGTTGCAGGCGTTCGGTCGTCGTGGCCTGTTCGCCGGTCGCACCAGGCCAGCCTCCACAACTTCTGCCCCCGTGGTGGACGATGCTGGCAGCGCAGCAGCACCCAGTGAAGCCCCAGCAGCACCTGCACCCAGGTAAAATATGACCATTTTTAAACGCTTTACATGAAACGAATGAATGAAGAGTTTACGTTCGTGCAGACGATAATATACCTCTCTTATTAGCGTAACCTGTCGTTTTATCAAACTGGTGAAAGACGCATTGGACATCGACCACACTTTCACAGAGAGGAGACATGTGTCAATATTGTAAACAATAAAACTCAAATATTTCTTACAATACTCAAATATTTCTATACAATTTTCTATGTCTACTACATAAACGTAGACTTATCAAGACAAGTTCAAATTCCAAGCATGCTAACACCTCGTCGATTTATTTCAGACCTAGGCTTCGTCCAGGCCTGAGGAGAGGTCCGTCAAGCACAAGCACCACCGCTGCAGCCAGCTCTGCCAGTGAAGACAGCACGTCGCCCAGCGCAGGGTCCGGAGAAGTCTCTGAGACTACCCCCATACCCTCCAGGACTATTGGGTTAGTTCACCACCATCATTCAATAAATTGGGATGGGCAAGAGAATTTCTCTTGCCCATCCCAATTTATTTGGGGTCGGTTCAACATGTCTTTTTCTTCCATACTTCTCTCGAATTCTCTGAGTAAAAATTTTGACAGTCAGAAAAGGACTAAATTCACCGCTAAATAATTTTGATGTAGTTTCACTGGCAGTTGTTATTAGTTGGATCAGATTCTTTTAAATATATAGTTTCTTTACTTTTATTTTACTTGATATAATTATGAGAAAACCAAATTATAGTATTCGGTAATAACAAATACTATAATTTCGACCATGACCATTCGACGGATACCGAATCGGTATCCGTCAAATGGTCAAAAAATGGCAGTCATGGCAGCGAGATCCAAAAACCGTATGGTTGCCGAATTTGTTGCAGATTCATTGAATATGTTGCTATGAAAGTAGCTAAAAAAATTTATCCGCTATATGACATCAGCTTCGTTACAGTAATTAACAGTGTTGTTATACTCAGATTAGTTACGTTCATAACGAGTTACTTCCTGAGACCCAGTAGTAACCTTAGTATGTGTAGTAGGTAATTTGACCAAATGTATTAAACCAATGTCCTGTTGTCCCGCATAGCCGTGGCAGACCCGGCGGTCTCCGGCCAGCGTCCCTTCGCCCCGGACCCAGGTTGAATCTGCGCCCCAACCCCCGCCTGAGGGGCGTCAGCACAGCCCCTGAGGCAGCCTCAGAGGCCCCCGCCGAGACCTCGGCACCTGAATCGCCTGCTACAGATGCGGATGCAGAGGTAAACAAATATAAAACACACAAATAAATGACAAAATTGCTATAGATTTGCTCACTGGAAATAGACTCCATTCCCTACGTTGGGATCTTTACAAAGAGTTTTACAAAATTTCTCTATGCTCGACGTTACCTGACTGACATATGTGTTCTTTCCTTTCAAACAGGCTTCATCGCCCACTCCAGCTCCTGAGGCACCTCGCAGTGGCCTGAGGGTCCGCACCAGGCTGCAACTCTCTCCCTCTCCCAAGCCCCGCGCATCTGTCGCTCCCCCTGCTCGTCGTGTCAACCCTCTCCTGAAGAGGAAGCTAGCGGCTTCTACAGAGGTAATTTTGGAATAATCATGACTTATCAAAATAAAAAAATAACATGAGATTTAGAATTCTTTTAGAAAAATGTCTTTATCGATATATTTGCTGACTTGTATTTTTATGTATAACTAGGCAACTACAGAAGCGCCTAAGAAGTCAACAGAAGTGACAGAAGAGAGCACTAGTGCAGAGCAGAAGAGTGAAACAGAGACAGAGCCCACGCCTGCTGAGACCACAACCGCGCCCCTACGCGGGCTCGACGCGCTCATCGCGAAGAGACGCGCAGCCGGAGGCATCGGCGGCAGGCCCGCCAGGCCCGCCAGAGGCATCTACCATCCCAAATAACCACCACAAAAATCCTAATTATCTCTGGTTACATACACAATGACATAATGCTGAACCTTACGCCTCTTTCTATGTAGATCCTCTTAGTATCACTGCTGTTCCAGTGACTCCGTCAAAATTTTATTTTACACTTGTATTTAAAAGTTTGTTTTAAGGTTAAAATTAGAAATTCTCAGCTAAGTTCAGCATTTATGATATGTCATTAATCTTAGTCAATTCAATCCAGAAACTACTTAGGTGTTAGTGTCATTCGTCTACGTACTATCTGCCTAATATAAATGTTTTTTCTACTGTAGTTTTAATGTGTCTATAATTAGTTTAAGTTTCTAAAATTTTTTCATGCCTAGAAACGTGCCTTTGGGTATTCTCTACTTAGTACTATCCTTTTTATATTTTACAAGTGTTATGTACATATTAGTAGTAGATATTGTTACGAGTAAGTCCGGGATTCCATATATAAGGAAATCGCCCGAAAAATTCAATATAAACCAAATCAATATCACTTTACCATCTATAAAAATAGTGTTTTCCGATAACAAAAGTCCTTTAACTTCTAAGACATTTGAAACATTATTTCTGTCGAGATTTGTAACGTAAATAATTAAATATATGTAGGTACCTAAAAGAACCGTAACAAGATTACCGTGAAGCCTTAGTTCAACACGACACCCAATGTGTCTGTTACCTCCAAAACAACTTTAGATATAACTATTCATATTTTTTCGAAATATTGTATTAATTATATCATGTTTTTTTTATTCCAATATAAAATTTGTAGATATTGACATCGAAAATTTTCGTTGAGCATACTTATTTTCGTGTGTATTTATTGCTGATTGCTGATTGGGGAAAAAGTTGTACTATATGTATTATGTGACGTCACAATCACCTCGATATTACTGTATCTACACGTCTGCTGAAGCACTGACTGCTAGTGCCATCGTGATATATTTTTGTATCTTTCGTAAGTGTGATAATAAAATTAATAATTAAGATTGTAACGTTTGGATCTTATTGTTTTATTTGTCTCTTAATTATAGGTAATGAACACATTTCACAAAGCGTTCCAGCTGATCGTTCATCGACACAGGTCAAGGTAGCAATCGGCATCTCATCTTTAGAAATCATCTTGCGTCAGAGATTTCTGTTAATCACGAAACAAACACACCAGACTGCAACAATTAAAATAAAAGTAATGCAGCCTAGAAAGAAATAGCGCGATGAGCTGGACTCCTTTTTAAAGGATTGGCCCACAATCGCAGTAGACGGGAAAAGTGGAAAGAGGGAAGGGAGGCCTTCGGTGGGACAACACAGGTTTATAATAATAATTAATTCAGCCTCACATGCTGAACTACTCCTAACTCCTGACTCCTGGCATATTTTCATGAATACTGTATTTTCCTTCTACTATGATTGTAGGGCTAGTTAATCTAGTCTAAATATATAAAATGTTATCACAGTACAAGGCGACATACATGCAGTGGCGTGCCTAGGGGTCAAACTTAGGGCAAGCCAATACATTTAAAAAATAAACCTACCGTATCGCTTGTCAACGTTGTGACTGACCGAGTCGTTTTAGTTCTTACTAATATTCGTATTTCATAATTGTAGGTTTTTGCTTATAGCTATTAAAATGAATGTTTTTTAATAGCACCATTTGTTTCTTATATAAATTAAATACTAAGAGTAAGTATTGGTAATCCTTTACAAAATCGTAACTTTTTTATTTTCGAAGTATCAGTTTCGCGTAAAATATGATAAGACGTATAAGAGTCATCTATTATTGTAGGTACATTATTGGCACAACAGAGCTCTTTGAGTTAGTTCATATTTCACTCTCCCGCAACAGTCGCTTTGCAAAATATTACAATCTGGCCGTGTGGCCACTAGATGGCGCGCAAATAATTGATTGATTTCTAACTACACATTATTGTTTACGATGTTGATTGTTGATAATATTTATAATTTGATTTACTTACTCACAATGTGAACAGCCATAACTCTTCATTCTTCGCTTCTTTACCACAGACAGATGACAAACATCAAAGCACACGGAAGACATGAAGCAAAGATACAAGCGCTGAGCAATTGCCTCTATTTAATGAGGTTTTAGACTCGTCGTGACCTCGGAAAGGAAGTTATTGTTGTGCTAAATGAAATGACACACAACATCAACTAACCTTTAAAATCCGCCCCTAAGACCCTCTGGCCGAAAAACAGCGCGATTGTGATCGACACGCGTATTGTATTTAGAAATGTCGTCAAGCACATAATTGACGAGATAAAGGAGTTTCGATTCGTGTTTTACCAAAAGTACAGAATGAAACAACAGCATTCATGTGCTTTTGAGAATTCTGATGTCTTTTACTGGCACCAGCGAAGTTATTTAAATCGTCGTAACCTGATATTCCAAGCGGTATTTTCTTTTGAGAAAAATATGCAACACTAACAGAATAATTTGTTGATATGAGAGCAGCCTATAATCCAATGAGTATTGTATGCTGATCGACTTAAATGCCTATTACGTGATTTAGATTTCTGAGAAATACTCAAATCAATTTGTCTGTAAAACTCAAAATATTTACCTTTCCGAGTAACGATTGCACGTTTTAATCCATCACAAGGAACAATTGCATGTTTCCGAATTCATTTTAATGACAAGAAACTTTTTAATCACTTTAAAACAAAGGTAATTACCGCAAAAACTAAACACAACACTTAACTTCACAGAAAATGAAAAAAAAACAAAACAAAAAAATGCTCCAGTAACCGATCAAAACTTTGAACTAATAGACTCGCGCAATGTCTCGCGATCTTACTATTTACACACACACGCGCGTCGTTATACGTTTCATTCATAAAAAATCAAAAGCCAGGCTTAAAAATCAGTACAATTTGGGGAATAAGTACATACTAATGTTATCAACAACGTGAACAATTTCTATACAAATAGTCAGAGGTCTAGAAGCCAGATTTGAAGCCAACTAGTGCGAGCGAGACGGGTCGATTTTTGTCGTTGCGCTTTCGCTAAGCGGCATTGGAGATGTTTGGCAACGATGCGCGTGATGAAAAGTGCACGGAATTTGAAATTATTCTTTGAGTATGTAAACCTGGCAACCTTGCATCGTACTTACTATCGCGGGCGGCCCGGCCGGGACGCGCGGAGTTTATTTTTTATTATTCTTATCAATTCTTGCGACATGATTTTATAAGTTTACTTGTGTATTTTTTTTTTATTATTAGGCTCGCGTTTGATTGAAAGCCAGGCTTTTCGGCTTTAGTAAAAGGCACGCCCCTGCATACATGAGGTAACAGGGTCGAATCTGTAGACCAAGTGGACTCTTGGCCCTGCAAGAGAGTCCACTGCGTTCATATTTTTTTTTATCTTCAAAGATAAAAATTGCTGTAATAACAATTTCAGCCTGGTAAACAACAAAATATAAGTTTGCTTCCTCTTAACGAACAAATAACTAAATAATAAGTAAGTATTTATTCCAAAATAAAAATAGGTAAAAGGTCCCATCAGGTTTATCCTAGCACAGCTAGGCATCATACTTTGTAATAACCTATATTATTTCTAAAATACTGTAAAATACTACAATATTTTACAGTATTTTAGAAGCTGTGCTAGGATAAATCTGATTGGAGTTCTAATAATTACTATTAGGACAACTGATTTCTTAATACCTACTGAACACTAAGTAACACAGTTCTACAACTTTAACATATATTTTAAGAAATAATGGATTGTTAGATAATGCTATGGGATCTAAGCATAGATATAGATATACACCTAGATAACGCAAGAGCAACTACTTCGCGTGCCAAAAATCGCACCACCTTACCTATGTACAAAAATCGTAAGCCGCCACTTTCGCGCTCAGTCCTGTGTACGAGCGTATGCGCTGGCGCTAGGCCCTGGGGATGGGGGGCAAGACGGGTGCCGCACGCGGCGGCATCTTTGAATCGATTTGATTTTCCCATCACAATAGTGCTTGTGACGTTATAGTGTAGGTAGTCAAAAAATGGCACGCTTGATTTTCTTACAGATCGTGATAGGTACTTGCGTTATCTAGGTCTATCTATATCTGTGGATCTAAGAGTAACAAGCTAACAGGCAGTCAACACAATCAGTTTTAGTTAGCCAATCATAGCGTCTCTGGCTGACTCAAGGTCGTCACTCGTCAGTAATGAACGGACGGCCAATATTAAATGCTAGTCTGTCCGTATAATGTCCTCAACTAAGGTCCGGCCGCGCTTAGTTTGCCATAGATGTAAACAACAATGGCCGCTCGAAATTGAATAAAATCGATGAACAAGAACATTTATTTTATGTAATGTTTGTTTTCGTCTAGTTAGCTCGTAGTTTTAGAGGAAAACAAACATTACTTACAAAAATTAATGTTCAGGTATATCGATTTTATTCTATTTCGAGCGGCCATTGTTGTTACCATCTTTGGCAAACTTAGCGCGGCCGGACCTTACCTGTGTTGCCTCTTCATACCTTAACAAATGACCTATTGACGATATTTATTTTTACAACACATATAACTGCAAGTTTGACAAGTCTGTTGTGGGCGCATGCTTGAGCGTCTGTACCTATATTGATATTGAGCAAGGGAAAGGTATTTAGAATACCTACGTTATACGGGCAAGCACGATTTATCGTGTAATGCAGCTTAAAACATGTGTGATGCAGAGTATGTACATCGTGTCCATCGCTCAAACAAAAACCTACGCTGTTGGCTTGCTTGAGTGGAATGAGCCAATAGGGAAGTTAGTTATTAATTAATGACATGCAAAAAAAAAATGTTCATGCTGGCTTATCAAGCTCCCAGCTATACCTATGTCTAGCCCGTAGGGTGCCTACGTCATTAAAGATAACATACATTACAGTAAGGAGAAAGATACACATCTGTTACCTGCGACCCGTGACCCGTCCGTAAGCACGAAATCCGTAGATCAGCACGGGTGCAATGGCGACATGTCAAAACATCGAGATTCTGTACTATATCTAAGCTAACTATGAATGATTGATGTACAACCTTAAAGAATTAATGCACTAAATGATCGTGAAAACCGCATCAAAATCCAATGTGCAGTTTAGAAGAACTTAACGGTCATACTCACAGACAGACCCGAATAGCATGCAACAATCGTGCCGATTCCCTTGTTCACAAACTAAACTAAATTTAAGTTCAATGCATCTTTGTCAGTGCAGTTTAGACCTGTCAAATTAGTCAGTGCCTGACGTAAATTGACGTATTTTTAATAGCCAATTTTTTAATCACGTCTAAATTGTCTATGGAGTATCTTAATTTGATAGGACTAAACTAATATTTATCTTCTGTCCTTTTCTTAATGAAATAGAAAGAAAAAGATGCACTGAACTTAAATTTAGTTTAGTTTGTGAACAAGAGAATCGGCGCCAATATCTTATTATGTATAAATAAATAATGTGTAAATAAAGAACATTAAGTAATAGTGACTATTTTATTTAGAATTAAAATAATATGTAGATACGTAAATAATAACAATTTATACATAATTAATAAATAAAAATATAGCGTAAAAATTCATCTGCATCGCTGTCACTGGTAATGAGAGTACCCGTTACGTTACGTTGTATGGCAATGTAAAAGCCAGCCCTTGGATTACGGGAAATGTCAACCAGCCGTTTCGAGATTTCCTTAACCCTTGGGCCATGGGGTACCCGACTGCACATGGACTACCCACGGCCCCAGGGTTTCAACCCAAATAGCTCAAGATATAACTACCACTTGAGATCTTCCGCAGCCGCAGCAGCAGCGCCAGCACAGGAAGTATTTTACACGCTCACTTTCGATTTCTGATAAATTATCATATTATGAAATACCTAGTGAATTATCGAAAGCGAGTTCGAATGCGATAAACATGTTTACGCAAACAAAGGAGAACGCGACGCAATACTGTCCTTCTCTGACATCACAAATAAGAACAATGTTGTTGTTGTTGTAGACAAACAACATGCACAATTTGTATAACGGTTGTTCAAATAAAATGTAAGAATAGAATGACATGCAATGCAAATGTAGACACAATTCAGTCTAGTCTAGTCCTATAGCTGGCATAAAAGAATAAATATCTGAAGATACGTCCTATACCTATCTAGGATGTATCGTTACACTAACTAGCAGCAGCGATAAGTAAATTTTTAAAGTAAATACATAATAATTATATTAAGCAAATTTTATCTGGTTGTTCACACGGCCCAAAATGTAGCCCTGTGATCTCAAAAATGCACACCAAAACGGTGTACGGTCGCGAGGTGGCACGTGTGACTGATTGGAATCGAGTGCAAACTCAGCCGTACATAACGGTTGAGCAGACCGCGACTGTGACGTTCGCTCATTGGCCGCTAACGAAGATAAGTGTCGACCCCGCACGCCACGCTGGTCCAACTCGTACCGCGCTCCTCGCTGTCCCTACTCCACAGTTGTTCTCCAGCCGCTCAGCAACACATACAGAACCCCCAATATCTTAAACGTGAGTATCATTTTGTACTTTTATCTGTTAAAAGTTAACATAATACTATACTAATATGTTTATAACTAACCTCTGGAAACCATGAATGAATGTTTTCAACGCTCCGAGTTATAACTAGGCGGAAATCGACTTTATGACTTTGATAAAAATTATTCACTACTTCGCGAATTTCGCTATGCAATATAGTATTACACTCGCGTATTATGCAGTTACTGTACCTATGTGTACCATTTAGCATCATCTTTATTATAATGTCCTTACATCAAATGCTAATATGCTTGCGACTTATTTAGTGGGTGTTTATTTTTATCAAACAGTAAAACCGGTTTTGCTCCCTCTTTATTCTCGTGTACCTTCTTAAAATATTCGTGTAACATGTGTTGTATTACTGAAAACTGCGAAAAATACTTGCGATAGTGAATTAAATTTATGTAGGTACGCCAAGTTGAGGTGTGATCCGGATTTACTACTAATTAATTTAATAGTTATCTATTAATTTTTTCCACAGTTTCAAGATGGTTTTGGAAATCAAGTCAGTCTTAGTTGTGGACGGTGTTGGTGCTAACTGCACGGAGATCCTCAACTCACATGGAATTAGTGTCATCAACAAAGCGAAGATCACCAAAGAGGAACTATTACAAGAAATACCGGTAAGGGCTCTTTACTAAGGTCCACACCAAAATGTAACTCAATTCATTTTTATCTTTATTACTAATAACAAGAGGTTGTTGCACTTTCCGTACGATTATGGCAAGTTATATTTACTTATCTTTAATGTTTTTATTTTTGTTTAAGCATTCTTAAAAAACTAACCATGCATAATACAATCCATGCATGGATAAAAATACATACTTTTTTTCAGGTGTTTCTTAACCTCTAAATTAAACATAGGTACGAAAGGTTTTCCTCGAGCAAGTCGTGACTAATGTCTACTTTTATTCGTAGTTTATTGGAAATTTGAGTTGTTAAACTATTCATTGCGTTGCTTTTATATGTTTTTTTTTCAATACCTACCTACCTGTTATTTTCTAAATATTAACTCAATACTTTATTTGCATTCCACAATGTGTACTTAGGTGGTAAGTTCATAAGAGAAAGAAATAATGTTCATTATGGACCCTGTCGGGCACAGCAAAAAGTGAAAAACACAAATTTATGTAGGAGAGAGGAAGCTAACCTAAATCTAAAATAAATCCAATAATACCATATTAGGGACTCTTTATTATACTTTATATTTTATCGCTTAAATATTCGTTTAAACTGTAATAGCATTTTTAATTAAAAATTGTTTTAGTTTTTTTATAAATAAGTTTATTTTATCTTCTTTTTTTATTAATTCAGGTAGTTTATTATATATTTTTATGGACATTACATATGGACTTGTTGAGTGTATTTTTAGTCGAGAGTTAGGAATGTTTAATCTTGATTTGTGTCGGAGTGTGTAGCGTGATTGTATGTCCTCGCGCTTTTTATAAAATTCTTGATATTTACGAACAAATTTGCAAGTTTCTAATATGTATATACTGGGGACTGTTAAAATATTATAATTTTGGAAGTGAGGTTTGCAGCTGTCAGTTTGTTCGATGTTTACGAGGATTCTAACTAATTTTTTCTGAAGAGTAAATAGTGTTGGTGCGTCCGTGCTATTTCCCCAAAGGGTAACTCCGTAGCTTAGCCATGCGTAAGCATACGCATAGTAGGTGGTGAGCGCTGTTTGGAGACTGGTGGTTTTTTTATTTCCTGGAGAGCATATGAAAATCTTGAAATTTTTGATTTAAGTTTTTGTATGTGGGATTTCCAGTTCATATGCGTATCCAAGTTTAGTCCAAGTAAGGTAAATTCTTTAAAAATATCAATTTTAGTGTTATTAAAAGTAAAATCTATTTTTAAAGGCGTTTTTTGATGGGGATGAAAGGTAATTAATTTAGTCTTTGAAAAGTTTATTTCGAGGTTGTGTGCGTTCATCCAGGTCATGATTTTGGTGAATATTGATTTCAGTTCTTCGCTTAGGTATAAGTTGTTATGACATGATACTAATAGAGAAATGTCATCCGCGAACAATGTACATGGTCCGTCTATGATTTTAGGTAAGTCGTTGATATATATTAAAAATAAGAGACATCCTATTACACTACCTTGGGGTATTGAGGCGCTAATTGATTTGCTATCTGATCGGACTTTTTTTATTTCTTTCGTCTGTTTATTAAAAAATTCAATTTCTACTGTTTGCTCTCTGTTCTTTAGGTAAGATACAAGCCAATCATGAGCTTTTCCGCGAATGCCTATTCCGTATAATTTGGCAAGCAATATATCAAATTGGACTTTGTCATAGGCTTTGGTCATATCTAGTAGTATGCCTACTGCATATTGTTTGTTATTGATTATATTAAGTGCTTCTTGAACAAATTTGTAGTGTATTAGGATAGGAATAGAGACAGAAATTAAATTATGATAGTGTGAATCTGCCAAACGAGTTTTAAACATTTTCTGTTGTTCGAATCATTCGTGTGAAGTTCGAGTTCGTCGTAAACTTTTCATATCAGAATTGCCCCAAGTACGACTTGGGGCAATTCCTACATGAAAAGTAAAAATGTTGTCAAGTTGATAACATTTTTATTTTTGAGAATTTATATTACCTAATTAAATATCGATTGTTGAACAGAAATACAATGCTCTGGTAGTAAGATCTGCATCACAAGTCACCAAGGAGGTTTTGGAAGCCGGCAGAAACCTGAAGGTGGTTGGTCGCGCTGGTGCAGGAGTCGACAATATCGACGTCAAGGCTGCTGGTGAGCGAGGAGTAGGAGTCATCAAGTAAGTGGCTGTAATACATAATGAGACAAATAGTATTTTTTAACACGCTCATGTAAAAAGATAAATTCGCAAGAGGTTCGTCGGTTTGGTCCGAATCATGAGAATTGATTTCAGACACTTATTAAACTCAACTGGCTCAATTGACAAACTAATTGCTTTCCAATGATTTAATTTGTAAATACGTTCTTATTTACATTGAACCTTTATTTATATTCGTTCTTGTCTGAAGACTTTTATTCATTTTTGTTGCAGTGCCCCAGGAGCTAATGCCCTAAGTGCGTGCGAGCTCACTTGCAGTCTGATCTTGAATCTCTCAAGGCATGTGGTGCCAGCAGCTTCAGCCCTGCGCGCTGGTCGCTGGGACCGCGCCCTCTACACCGGCACTGAACTCAACGGCAAGACACTCGCCATCCTCGGCCTCGGCAGGGTCGGCAGAGAGGTCGCCATCCGCATGAACGCCTTCGGAATGAAGGTATAATATATGTCTCTTATTCTAGGTCTGTGCGAAATCAGCAGCGAATAAGATCTACCTTCAAGAATATTTCTATGGCGTGTTTAGCCGTCAAAGCGACATTTTTACTGTAAATAATGTCACATTGACAGCAAACCACAACATAAGAAAGAAACATCGTTGTAAACAGCACATAGGATATCGAAGATAATTACATTTTGTACAATGATACATATTGCGAAATTGGATTATGGAATATATCAAAGCAAATGTTTTGATGAACATGACTTGATTGTCAACTCCTGACAAAACCTGATGAAACAAATGAAGGTTAACTAAAATTCCTCGGACACTGAACTCGTTAGTATAATGGCCGATAAGATAAGGAAGCAATAGTAATGTATAAATTACTTGGATTTTTCTGATGAAATAACGTATGATGCAAATAATAGCTTTTAACCTGTTGATAACATGTCTATTCGCGTTAATTTTGTTATTTGTACCTTTCAACTGTTTGTATGCAACATGCTTTTGCATTATCATGATGCGCTTGCTTGCTATTTAAAGCGAAATTTCATCATTTACGCCTCATTTTTTATCACTTGAAATAGCGACTGTATTTATCTTGTCTTCAATCTTACACACGTCCTGCCTGCACAGATCATCGGCTATGACCCGTTCGTCACCGCGGAGGACTGCGCCACCTTCCACGCGACCAAGATGGAGCTGGAGCAAATCTGGCCACTCGCAGATTATATCACTCTGCACACGCCGCTCATTGAATCTACAAAGAGTAAGTGTGCGATTATATCAAAATATTTGTAAAATTTGATCAAAATATTTTTATCATCATCATTGTGTCGATATCTGGTTAAAATATGTATTTTATCGTCATCTTAGCGAACCCTTCTGGACATCCATATCCCCCAAGACCTGTTAAGGAGGGATAACATAAACGCATACCTAGGCAGGTTGGCGACTGTACCTGCTTAGGATTGTTTGAAAGAACGCTGTTCATGGCGCTTATTCTAGAGTATTCTAGACGGAGGAGATAAGGTGACGCTATTCTTCGCGATCGACACCTTAGTTACTAAAAAATGTCAAAACGTTTTATCGTAGGTAGGATAACACATCGATAAACACGCGATTATCTACCATATTTATCAATTATAAAGTTATTCTTAGATAGTAATTTTTATTGTTTTTATAGCACGTTTTTGGGTTAGTATGATATTATACTTATAATTATTTTTTTATTATTTCTTTAAATCTGATAGATATATATATAGATATCACTGGCACCACACCAGTTGTTTTATGATACATGTTTTCAATAGTTTATAATTAGAGTTCCAGAGTCCAGTCTTTATAATAAACGAACAAACTAATGCTCTTATCAAGTAAATTGTTCTGAAACAATTGGTTTCACTAACTTGATTTATTCGGTTGAATATTCATTTGCTGTTTGTGCTTGTATAGACATTAGACAGGTCAATCAGTAACCCACATTTATGTTATTTATTTTGTATTTTTGGTTGCGTAATCTTTGTTATCTTCATTGGAAATTGGAATGTCGTGAAAAACAGTTATATTTCTTAAAATACTTATTCCTCAATATTCATTTAATGGCCAAATTTCACCATACATAAATGTGACCTTATTAAAAACAAAATTTTCCACCTAAAATCGGTTTATTCCAGAAATCCCCACCGACAAATTCCCACCAGTAGGGATTGTTATTTTGTGTTTTCAGAATTCCCTACTAGTTAAATAAACTCAGCCTAGTGGGGATTTTTGAAAAAATAAGTAGGTAACAATCACCACGAGGTGGTGTTGTTTCTAAATTATTAAACAAAAAATGTTTATTACAATAAAAGCGGCTTACAATGAGAACCTGACCTTATTACAGTGAAGACCAATAAACTCTTTATAAAAGAAAATGTACTTGCATACTGCCATCAACCGAACATATGTAAATCCAGACTCCTGATGCTACTAAGAAATTCCAGATAGAAAAACCCAGTAACACTTTGCCCGACCTGGGAATCGAACCCAGCTCAGCAGTAGCGCTTTAAACCACCAGATCAACGAGGCAGTCAACGTGTGTGGAAAATATAATTTGTCTTATTCGTGTTTTCATATGTTAATTCTTATTTACAGACTTCATAAACGCAAAGGTGCTTGGTAGCTGCAAAAAAGGAATCAAGATCGTGAATGTAGGACGCGGAGGTCTTATCCAGGAACGTGACCTGCTTGATGGTCTCAACTCTGGGCAGGTACGATTGATCATCACTCAATAGATCATAATATATTAATTATATGTATAAGGTACTGTTTACCTTGTCTGAAGCTGTCTGTAAAAGGAAACCATCCTTTCAAGAAATAGAAGTGGTCCCAATATGATTCCCTTGGGCACTCCAATTACTTTAGGCTAATACAGTTTACGTTGAACTGTAGAGTTCTGTGTAATTTTAATTAAAAGTTTCTTCTACACACTTATTAAAAGTAAAAGATTAAAATTAACTATATAATATCGAGAATTGGCCTCTTTACTATCTATCAAGCAGGAAAGTCTCTTTTGATTTTTTTCCTTGGTGGATCAATATTTTTTTTGTAAGTATCAGTAATAATTAATTTCAACTATTATTTTTCAGGTTGGAGGAGCAGCTCTAGATGTGTTCGAGCAGGAGCCACCTACTGATCCCCTGACTCTGGAGATCATTCAGCACAAAGCCGTCATTGCCACCCCGCATTTAGGTAGGTTCACCTAGAACTTCGTTATTTTGTCTGTCCGATGCATTCGATTCTGATCACGCAGATCAATCATCATACTCTTAGGTCCGCTTGCACCACCAATCACTTGAATATATTTGCCGGTAAACGTATTAAAAACACCACTTGTCTCTGTCATCTTCAAACGATTGTTAGAAACGCAATGATATTTTAAATTCGTTTAGCATTTGGTGCAATTGGGCCTTAGTGAGCCTTTGACGGTGTGGTTCCCGTTTAAGCCAATCAGCATTATAATCTGGTACAATTCTTATTTCAAGCTTTAATCGGACAAAGTCGATTGCAATATCCTTAATACACTTTGTGCTCAATTTTATTCGTTAAGCTAACAAGAGAACACTGAGTAATATCATAAATTTATGAACACTAATGTAAAGATCTGTAATTCTAGATAGGTACACACATAAAAACTAGTACCTAACTACTGTAACTATGTATAATTTCCAACAGAAATTGTCTGTAATTACCATAGTCCGTGAATAATAATTCTATACCACTATGAAAAATGGGTTAGTGTGTTATCAAGTTGGTATCTACCTATGAATTAGCAATCTGTATTTGTTACGTAACTAGGTACCTATATTAACGATACATGTTCTAGTTAACACAATTCTACTTTTAATCTCACTTTAACACGGATTGAATGATGTTGTACACCCAAGTCTTAATTTGGCTGCCATTCGAAAGCACGACTTTGATAACTGACTTTTCCATCATAATTGCTTTATGTTTATAGGAAACCTTATCAGCAGTAAATCGTGAAGTCTGTGTTCAATTCTTTACGAAATATGGCTTTTTATGGCTAACTTGTGTGAGTTATTGATATTTGATAAAACTTGAAATAGTTTGTGATAGCCTCATTAATAACTTGTACACCATGTTATCATGGATATGATGTGATTCATGGTTGTTGTCATGGTGAAAAACTTAATGGATTGTTTGTGGGTGTGGTTAACAGGGCTGCTAAGTAATAACAGCCGCACGGGTCGAACCAACAGATTTGCTAGCTACGCTTGCGAATATGGTCATCATTGGTTCGTGGATGGGTGACCATCTTTACATATCGAAACTGCTCCGTGTTTTGGAAAGCACGTTACTACGCTATCCCCGGCTGTCATTAGTGGATCTTCGACAATCATTACGGGCCGTCAGAAGCCTGAAACTCTGACAACCAGTCTTACCAAGGGGTATCGTATTACCAAGTTACTGGGTTGTGGAGGTTAGATAGGCAGTCGCTCAGCTAAAATACTGGTATTCAGCTGCATCTGGTTAGACTGGAAGCCGCCCTTCGGGATGCTCATACGGTGGTCTCATATGAATAGTTAACTTCAATAATACGTATCTAATCCCCTTTCTGTATGTTTATGATGTTATAAAACTTCCTGCCACTGTTGTTTACCTAACAAGTGGTATACGAATTCGTGTGGGATAGGTACGAAAGCTAAAAAAAATAAAACACTACAAAATGAAAAATAAGTTTCTCGGTAACAAATAAAAAAGTAAGTAATTAAAAAAAATTAAATCGACTTCAAAAAGATTTCTTTTTGAAGTCGATTTAATTTTTTTTAATTACTTTTTTATTTCGTAATTTTTAGTTTTAAGTAAAAACTGGTATTGTTTGTAATAAGTAGGTAATAGTTTACTTGTAAATATTGCATTACACCCGTAGCGTAGCTAGCTCGTATCAATAAGCCAGGCCGTCACACTTAGGTACACGTATTGGTCCATATTTTTAAAATTACTGAATCGATTTTGATGAAACTTGCACTGTTCCCTAAATTGAAGTAAATTTAACCATTAAAAAAATGGTTAAGATCCGATTATAATTGTTTTTTTTTTTTTTGAAGAAATTATTGCATGTAAATCTGAGCAATGTGTTAATGTCCCAGGTGCATCAACGAAGGAGGCGCAAGTCCGCGTTGGTCAAGAGATCGCCGAACAGCTCGTCAACCTAGTGAAGCCCGGTACTTACAAGACTCCTCTCGCAGAGGTCACTCGCGTTCTCAAGAAGTAGACAAGCAGAATGAAGAAATCCTTCTAAGTTAACTTATCATATTCGTCATTTATTTTTAAGTATAATTATACTTTTTTTAATATATCTTCTGGAAAGAAATCTTGTAGTTATAAAAATTACAATACGTTATTGACATAACTTTATTGTATTTAACTCGAACGTCATATTCTCTGTCAATGAAGTAAGCTTGTTTATTAAAGTTGAAAACTTATTAAAAATCCATTGAAATAAGGGCTCGAAATCTTTTTTCACTCAAGTGGGTATCAAACTGCCGCCGTCAAGTGCCATATGATCTATTTATTGATACTTTGATGGTCAGCTCTTCAGTGAATGATTTACCTAATGTTTCAAAACTGTTAATTATTTTTCTATGTTATTATTTTTAAAGTATTTAAAGACTCAACAGCGTCTCTGTCTGAATCAGAAAGTATCGTATGTCAATATACTAACAAAATAAAAAGACCATAAAAATAAATTTAAAATTATTTTATTTAAAAATTACTTACACTTATAATTTACACAAGTATAAAAAATGTATTCTAATCCATCTAATGTGATGAATTTGGAATCTAAAAGGGTTTTTTGTAGCGTGTGTCCGCTGTCGGGCTATAACCTAGATTATATTACCCATATAACAATCGATGAATGGCCTAGCAATTTTATCATAATATTGAAGTTATTGCATCAAAATTACATATCCAGATTATTTCACAATATCACAGGGTGAGTAGCCGCATCGTGGTGCAAATATATTCTAGGTTATAGCCTACAAGGGAGTGAGTTTAAACTTGTTCCCAGATAATGTTTTTGAAAGGAAGGGATGAGGGGAGCGGGATGGTGGGTAGGGAGTATTGTGTTGAGGGGGAGGGGAGTTAGTTGCCACCTCGCCTGAACGTCCTGCCGGACCTGGCGGGAGCCGCGGCGTCGCTCTGGGGCTCTTCTTCTGTTTCTTGGACTGACCTTGTGGCTGCTGTGAGAAGAAAAATAATTTGAATCGACACTTCGTAACATATTAAATGTCTAACAACCGGTTTTGAAAGGTCAATTAACACAGAAAGGAGAATACTGCAGATAATTTATCAGCCAAACACTTTTGTTCATATGAGTTTCAGATGTCAAGAGGGTGTTACATAATTAATCTTTATAGGTAAAATTGAATGCGCAGTAAATATCAGTTCAGTTTTTATGTTTACGATAGCACGTTCACTGGATTGCGGATGAAGGGCGCGCGAGCTTTACAAGGCCAAACCGTCACTTCATATAATTCAAAAGTAGATACCTACCTACTTAAATCATTTATTTCCCCAGTTGCGTTAAGTATGGTAAATTTTTTGGGGCTGTATTTTGAATGACATTCAAAAAGCATGAAATAGGTATTTGTAAGTTTCTAATTGTTATTGAATTTAAGGTCAATTGAGACGGTCATCCAAAATAACTTATTTATACTTAGGTATGTTTTAACTTACGTCTGCCAAATCGTCCTCTGCTTGGCTTAGGCGCTGCTGGTGCTTCATCGTTAGCAACCTCTCTGGTCACCGGAGCATTGTTGAAACGCTTTTTGCTCTTGTTATCTGCAGCAGAAAGAGCATTCTTAATTTCTCGCTCATGCTATTAACATTAATGATGATGACGTATTAATATTTATGAAAACCTGTCACCCAAATGATAGTGCCAATGACACAAGTGTGCATGATAAATTGTGTGATTTCAAATATTGCGATCGATGAGTATACTAAGTAATACTACTAACTGTAGGAAATTTTGGTGGGGTCAAGAGAATCCTGTGCTGACGACGAGGTGGTTGTCGAAGGGGCGTTCAATTTGGCTGTAAATACAAAGTGTTGTTAATTTTGAACCAATCTTTCCTAACAAAATATATTCATTTTGTTGAGGTAGTGTAGTTCCAAAGAAACTCGGTGATATGGCGTAGTGTCCAATGCTGAAGAATTCACTTATTGGCCAATCCTGACCACCTGATGGAGGATACTAATAAAAACACTAGATTTTTCATATCATGAAAATTTTCAAAAATCCTGGACTGCAAAAAAACTCTTAAGAATACTGAATTCAGACCAGTTTTCGATTTACTTTCATTTTAACAGACTTAAAATAAAATGCGTCACTAAAATATTCTCAATGCATTTTCAACCGACCTTCGGCAGCCTGAGCCCTCTTTCTCTTCAATAACTCGAGCAGTTCCGTGTTGCTTCTGAAGGGCCTGACGCCACTGCCCACCAGCTTCTTGCCTTCTGTGGTAGAGGAGGGGGCTTCGGTCGAAGCCTCCTGTTGCTCGCCCTCGGCTGGGTAGTCACCATCGTCTTCGTATTCAACTTCATCCTGGAAAACAAAACAATAACGGATATGTTATGAGATAAAATTGATTATTGTTTTAAAATAAATTAATAGTAAAAGCTATAAGTACTCCAAAAATTAAAAAATTAAATCATGTTAGCAAGGAAATGTGGAAATAAACTACGCGTTGTACTCCAGCAGGGATTCAGCACATTGTAATGCTTTAAGGAACTTTTACCGATGATCAATGTAGATAAGCTTAAGTTCTTCTTAAGTGGTTCAAAAGATATTCGTGTCCGTAATACTTTGTGTGTAAATATTATAATAAAAGACGTACCTATTGGTAAGTACAATCAATGATAAAATACTCATCAATATAATTTTTATAACTTTGTAATTGGAAATCGACCTTCTTTTTAACGGCAATCAACATTGTTCTAAAGAGCTAAGAATTCATTAAAATATTGTTCCCCTTTGAGCACCACGGTAAAATACAGATTGGTGCTCAAATGGGAATACTTTTGGTGCTCCATGCATAGGTGCTCTAAAAATAGGTGCTCAATCGGGAATACTGCACAAAAATTGATTCAGATTGAATTAAGTATTGACTTATCCATCTACGATCCACTGTTGGTGATTTGCCAACCGCTGACCCGCCATTGACCCAACAAAACAGGTCCAATAAACGTCTGCCTGAGGGCATTGTTTAAAGGTTGAAACATCGTTATGTATTATAGAGACAAAAACACCGAATAGGGCCGTGACCATTAAAATCTTTGGCACCCATTCCTATCAAGTTGGTATGATCTTTAAACAGATTGTCGCCGTCTCCCTTATACTTAAGAGGAAATGCGGTTGCAGAGACTTTTGAAAAAGCCTAAGTAAAAAGTCATAATTCGAAGTTTGGCTCCCGCCCATTTCCTCCTCCAATATTGGACCAATTTAAAATATATTTCATAAACTGAATAAGAAGGATATACTCGTATAATGTGTCCCTGTTTTTCGTTTTTCATTAATAGTTGTCAAATTTGTACACCAGGCCTCTGTTGACAGCGGTTTAAATCGGCATTTTTTAAAGGTTCTAGTGTTTATAAAAATAATGTATCATCAAAAAGGAAAACATCGGGACATAGAAGTATAGAAGTAGGTTTTTTAATAGGTCCCCGATTTTATTAAAGATTCAAATATTTACATAATTTTAAAAGCCAACAGTCTTAAAATAATAATATGTACAAGTATATAAAAAGGCAGGGGAAAGAATCAAAGGGCATCAAAAAATTCGTCCGCATCGCTGTCAACAGGAAACGTGCCCAAAAGGCTGGCAGAAATAGAAGCAGTTACTATTTATTAAAAAAAAAAATCATTGCTTTATGGTCATTAACCAGAAAGAAAACAGGCGAGAGCGTTTCTATGGAGAATAGACCAAGCTTGGACTAGACAGAAGGAGTAGTAACTAATTCTCTAAAAAAGAAAACTAGCCGTTTATTCATCATTATTGATCATTACTAAACACTTAGGGACTGATATTGATAAAAGTTTGGGACATTGCCTATACCATACTTGTATAGGTTATCAGCAGATGTGCAACTCTGAACAGTATGCTTCTAAAACAGTACGTGTCACTTCTGACAAGTCTTCCATCAAGGTCACCTCTGTAGTGAATAACTCAGCTGCATCACGCGCACCTATCCTTGACCTTTGCATCACAAGTCCTGCTACAAAGTAGCTTTGCATAATAGTACCTCTTTACAATTAGACAACTACAGAACCGGACTCAATAAATAAAGCAAACATTTTATTTTTAAATAATTAATTAATGCATTTATTTTCCGCATAAGAGCAAAGATCGCGTTTTGCGTTGGACGTCATAAATTTCCTTGGGAAACCAGTTCGGTCTGACGGCGGGTGGTGACCGAAACTTGCAGGTAGAAATTCCTCAGAGGAAAGGGAGGTCCCGCAAAGGTCATACGCGAAGGTGACCCGATCATCGGACGCTCGCCCCACTCGCCTTGAACTAGATGGACCTGCAATGACATCCTTTGCGAAACGCTGGTGCATCGTGTGACGTCAATGCCCAACTTTAAGTACTTTTAGATGAGACCTTCGTTACATCTTCGTAACTATTAGGTGCAGCAGTTGGATGCTGGTGGACTTAAGGAGAATCTTTTAAATAGCTTCAAGGATTTCGATTACCTACGCATTGCAGTTTCTTACATTACAAAAGCTTTGAATTTTACTCACAAAACGCATACTTAAGTAAATGATCTTTGCAAATATATGTTTTGACAACAACCAAAGGTATCTGAAGCAGTAGTTTTTTTATTTAACTCAAAAATAAATACAATGTTTTCCTCGTTTTGATGGCTCAAAGACAGGTCAAGGCAATCGTGTACGAAAACAGGATTTGGAGGGCAGCAAATGTCAGTGTGCACCGTAAACTAAATCCTTTAGTAACCTGAATTTCCTTTGTTTGATGGAAAGGAATTGGCTCATCGTATTTACTTTGATAATATTTAGCGCAGGCATTCAAATCTTATCTACTTCATTAGAAAAAAGAAACGGGATCCATCACAAAACTTATCCCTCGGCAAAAAAATTGATATTATGTACCTAGATATCTACCTATACCTACATAGTTTTAACACTCGCGCACCCAACAGCGAAACAGTCTGTAAATTAACGCATTATTTTGTAGGTAGGTACTGTTATTAGACTCGAAAATTCCTGTCATGTGTCGACATTACAAAAGAAACGCTTTCTAATAAATAATCTGGTATTGTTAGATTTAATTGAGCGTGAAATCGCATGAACTTCCACCTTTTAGCGGCGAGAGGCTGCGCGGGCGCGTCCTCTCGTGTCGTCGTGACACACAACATAACATGTAATACTGACTACACAAATATTTACACAATTAACGCTCACTCTTGGCCAAACAATCCGCTTTGACTGAGATTCGTTGCGAAACGACACTAGGTGGACTTTCTAAGAGCTTAAATCGTCGCGGGGTAATATGGCAATTTCTTTCAATAGACTTGGAGATGTGTGCAATATTGTTGTTTTACATGTTTATTTGTACGTGTGCATGCGAGCTGTCTCTTGTGTAACCGCAGCCTGCGCCCGCGCGGCAACCGCCGACGCAGGTAATCAAATAACATTTTACCCAAAATAGACAACTAGTTAGTGTTCGGAAATCATGTGATTTTTGATTGCGTTTGTTCTGGCGTGCGTAACTACATAAGTTATGTATAATTCATATTTAGATATATTTTTTGCTAATCAAGGAAAATAGTGCTTCCGCCTTTACTAGGTCACAGACAGACTGTAACAAGAATATCATGTTTAACTAGTCTAGATAGAATATTGACTAAGACCGAAGCATAATAGGTACTTACTACTCATAAGACAAAATTTTATAAGATTTTTTTCCTTTTCGTTATTTAATAGGAAGCTTTTGTTGGGAGAATTTTAAAACGAGAAATATCAGTGGTGAGTATAGGTACCTGAGGTGCAGGTGTGGTGGTAGTGGTGGTCGGTTTCCCCTTGGTCAACCCGCCGCGTTTGAGCAGGCCCCGTGCAGGCGCTGCCGCCCTCTCCTCATCCTGCGCCAGCGCAGAACACACGACACATGCCACCAGTATAAACCTGAAATACAAACACAATTCACTTCAAATATTGTATATACAGGTTGAAATTTTAATCACCGATTTCCTCTTAAGGGGTCATTGTTTTCATCATTATGAACATTTTTTAGTATGGGACCAAACGTGAAATCGTGAAAAAAAATCAGCCGTTCCCTATATTTATGTTCGTATAACTCGTCAAAATGTAGGGAACAGCTGATTTTTTTTTCTCACACTGTATACGGCTTGCCGTGTGCCCGGTGGAATTTCCCATAGGCAACGTATGAGGAGCCTAAAGGGCTGAGTTTCCAAAAAGCGGTGATACAATTAACTTTTACTTATAAACAAATTAAGAGTCTAAGTACCAACTTCCACGTTTCTAACTTGAAAAATAGCGGTTTACAAACTTGCATCCTCTATTTAACCCCTTTAGGGGATGAATTTTACAAGATTCTTCCTTAGTGCTCACCTTCGTTACAAAAGGGATTCTTGTGCAAACTTTCATGCTTTTAGGCGTTGTTAAGGCTGTGTTGTCTGTCAGTGAATGAATGAATGAATTTAAGATTTTTATTAACTAGATGTTCCCCAAGTACGAGTATGTAGGCTAAAGTAAGAATTATTGCCTAATTCCATTTATAGAAGAGGGCAAAGCTAAAAGGTTCTCATAGAAGTGGACTGTTCTAAATATTACGTTTTAATTGAGAATTTGTGTTCCATAATAACTCGATCATACTGGCCGTCGGATCAAACCCAGTTATAGGTGTTATAGGAGATATTACGACCAATAGACCGACGACCAACAAGGCGATAAGAATTCTATGTCACTGCATAACTAATTCTGACCACCCAATATACTACTTATTCATATTTCAACATTTATGTTGATAGACCACATTTTTTCTACAAGGGGGTGATGGTAACACTGAATCAGGACCGTAACAGCAACACATTTGTGTAACAAACAGGTTTGTTACATATTTTATTAGTTACTAGGTACATTCTTTTTCACATCATGTATGCTGTAGGCAAATATTGGCAGCAACATCAATCAATCACAGTTGGTCAGATATAAAGACATTCAAGACCTAATATCATCGGTAGCTTTAGAAATTAACCTATAAACCTATCTACCTATTAGTCTGTAGTCTACGGACTCTACAGCTAATTGTTTCATTTCTACAGTAATTATAATAACCGGGCCACCAGCTGTGTTGCATCGAGTTATTCACGGTAAAAAATGTTATTATGACGATGCTTGCATGGCTAATGTAAATCAATATTACTCTTGAGTATCATTTCGTGTTGAAATAACTGAGACTTTATGCACCGCAGCATGCGCGAGCGCAATCGTATCGAAACAACAATATCGGGACGTTTGATGACTGCCTGGCTGCCTGGCCACACATTAATGTGGATTATGTGGTAATCACACTTCAGGAAGACGAGCCTGTTATAGCCAGCACGACTGCCATTACTAAGAAAATAATTTGTATCTGACTATCATGAAAATGCATGTTACTTCGATATATCCATTCTATTTTATCGTTTACCTAGAAGTATCGTAGGCATTCGTTGTATATGGTTTTATCTTGTTTTATTCTTCTAACGCTACTCATATCCCTTCCAAGTTACAGCCTTGTCAGACTAAATTAATACAACCCTGACTTTGTTGTTATCTAGTTCGCAAAGTGATCATTTACTAAAATTCAAACTAGACCTATCGCTGCAAGCTGCCTACCAGTATGTATGTACTAACAAACACTTAATAAACTGCTCAATATTCCGTCAGTATTCACGATACAACCACTACAAATATTAGTGAGAAATAATTATAACCAGTCTTAACGCTGTTCTAATTATAATGGACCATCGGTTTTTGCAATGCATATTATGAATTTATTATGCTTGCATATATACAATTTATGCTTACTTAATATGCATCGTGCATATATTAATATGTGATTAACAAGTTTTCGGCCATTATTATAAAATTCATATTGCTTAATCGATTGTGAATTATAAATCCGTAATATAGTAAAGTTAGGTATACTCATGTCAGCATCGAGACTTTTCTGCCAAGTTATTTAGATATAAAATGTCAGGGATATCTATTATAAACGCTTGCATACCTGCCACCTATTCATGTAGCTGTTTGATATTCGCAATTTATAATACCTACTAATTTATTATACTAATGTCAAAGACGAATGATTCCTCGAATTTTTAATGTCAATGTGTCATGAGTGTCATGCACTGGGTATTTGTGTTGTCCTTGTGCAATCAATTAAGACCACAGAGTTCTTGAGACATGCAACATTATATAAATCTTTATCTTTTACTGTCAGAAAATATAATCGAAGGATGTAACTAACTGTTGCTATAATTGTCGCAAACATATTTTTTACATAACCCCTAATAGAATATACCTGTCTAATAGGTATTAAGTTACGTATATACCTACGAATCACGTAATAGAAAATAACATTTCAACATGTTAGAAGTGGTCATATAAAAAGGTCAGTTAATTTTAAGTTCAAGGGAGCAAATACAGTGTTTGATAATTCGACTGTTCTCACGTCTCATAGGGCCCACCTATAGGACTTGCCTTGGGGACCGTGTCTACAAAATGAACATAGTATTATGTTATCTACGCATTAATACCAATCACCTAATAACGTCATGCAAAATTAACAGGTTGAAGAATGAGTTTTGTGAGTACCTAACGTGTGCTTAATACATACATGGTTCAAGGCGTTAAATGTCAAAGTATGGTATGCCGAGGCTGGGTGAATGTCGTGTTACGCGGTGCAACCCGGCACACGGCACCACCTCCGGGTCGGCCATCAGTCGCGCGAGTCTCGGAGACTCCACCATGCGCCGCATCGCCCACAAAGGTCAACACATCGCTCTACTACATAGATTGTTGTATAACGGGTCCTCGCACAGGGTCGATCAGGTGGTCCACGCTTCAATTCCGTATCCGCTTCCGACAACAGCTTCCCTTTACTTTCTCTGTTTGATGTAATTCACGATGGAACAGCGCCCAGTCGCCCACCCATCCGCACGCATTGTCCGACTAATGATATGCGCCATCACGAGTGCTAGCAATACGATCAGCGATCATCACCACTGTTATTTAAAATATTTCATCGCGCCTCAGTAAACGTGCCGTTGCGTTTTGTGAAAGGAAGTCCGCACCTTCTATTTGTCATTTGTTCATGAGTAGAAATCCTGTAATTGCAGTTCAGGTCACGTCGGAAAAAGTGCAGCTTTCTATACTAGGCAATGTAATTTACTATGTCGCACGTGTGTGGGCGCACCGAATGTGTAAATTTAACCTCAAATCACGTCAAGGTCAGTCGGCCAGAAACCAGAAGTGGTAAAAAGTAGGCTGACCTCGCAGTGCAATGCGGCAGGCGCAGTACTCTGCCCCCCGGGCGCGTGCGCACCGCTCTGCCCAGCCATGACGGAGTTACGCACTTTTGACAGGAATTCCATTTCTATGGTGACCTTCTTGCGACCCAAAAATCCAATTGCACCACTGATCACACGAATTTCGACAATCAGAATAACAATAACGTTCAAAAATGATAATTGGATAAAAAATAATAATTACACTTTGATGGAGATCTAACATGAACCCAATAAATTTAGAAACAATGAGACCGCTGCGCACTGAACGCAAGAATCTTCTCACAATTAAATGCAGCTTTATAACAGCTGTTGAGCAATGTGCTCGTGTTATGCGAATAACTGCGAAAGCTCTTGCTATGTATAAGCAGTTTCAGTGAATGCTGAATTTGATGTCTCCATGATTTATAATTATGCAAGAATAGATGCGGACAGGAAAGATACTATGAAACACTGAATGCTTATACGAGTCCCTCGATTTAATAGGCAAATGTCAATCGTCTTGTTGAGCAACTTTGTTTTATTACCAAATGTCTTATGTGCGCAGTAGGTAATGTCGGCGTTGAGTAAGTGCTAGGTGTTTTTGAGCGCATCTACATCCAGTCACGCCTTTGTTTTACAGATGCTAGGATTGCTACGTGCATGCCTAGATCTGTGACCTAAACTGTAGCGCACAGTTCTATCTCAAAATGTGAATCTACTTGCTGTGGGATGTGCAATGAGGTTCACAATGAGCGTTGCATACCATCCACCCACGCTTCTAAGCAAACATCGGTTGCTAAATACCGTAAGACTCCAAAATTGATCAATAGGGTAGAAAACTGCGTTAAAACTGATGCAGAATTTTAATACATTATAATCTATATTAATTGAGGCCAGCAAGTGGAAGTGGTTGCATTCATTATCAATAGTTACCTACCGACATTGCAAAATGTAGAAACACCAATTCTTAAACCTTGTTTCAATTATCCAGACATAATATTTTCCGTTTTGCGTTTTGGAGGTTTTTTTTAATACTCGCTTCGTGTTGCAAAATGTTAATTTCAAATGCAGATATGTGAAAGTTTGTGATACAATGAATTCTAAAAAGTAAGACACTTGTTGCAATTCGTAATCGTGATTTTCGAAATATTAGGTCCTTACATATGAAATTGGCGTTTTTCGTACTGGCCACTTTAATCACGAATTTCTCCTCTTTGGTAAGGAATTCCAAATTCAAATTTGTACAGCTATTTACTCATGTATTTGTGCTTCGATGACCGTCATTCATTTGTTTTTTTTCTTCTGTTTTTTCTGTTTGCGTCACTCATTTTACAAAATGGAAAATTTAAAATATCGCATTATTTACGAGTACGAGTTCCGCCGTGGCACTAGTGCTGCGGAAACGACTCGAAGGGTGAATGATGTGTATGGCGGTCATGTTGCAAAAGAAAACACAGTTCGTTTTTGGTTCCAACGTTTTCGTTCTGGAAATTTCGACCTGCAGAACAAGCCCCGTGGACGGCCTGAGACCCAAGTTGATAATGGAGAATTGAAGGCTATTGTGGAAGCGGACCCATCGCAAACCACGTCCGAGTTAGCTGCAGGCTTCGATGTTAGTGATAAAACTGTTTTAATTCACTTGAAGCAAATTGGGAAGATTAAAAAGCTTGAAAGGTGGGTACCTCACGAATTGACTGAAGCAAACCGGCAAACGCGCGTCGACTGCTGCGTTACATTACTTGAATTGGAATGTCTTTGACATCCTCCGTACTCCCCGGACCTTGCTCCAACAGATTACCATTTTTTTCGCAATTTGGATAACTTTTTGCAAGGGAAAAAATTCAACTCCGATGGGGCAGTCCAAATCGCCTTCAAAGATTTTATTGATTCCCGTCCGACTGGTTTTTTTAGTAAAGGGATCAATGAACTACCTATAAGATGGCAAAAGTGCATTGAAAACAATGGTTCATACTTTGATTAATTAAATATATTATATTAAAAAATATTCGACTTTTTGTTCCTTCCATACAAAACGCCAATTTCATATGTAAGGACCTAATATTATTCTGATGTTACGACAGTCTATGTAGGTAAATCTTCATGTTAATAACTCACTGTAACAAAAAATAATGTGATCTCAACAAAACATTTCAATTTGTTCGATAAATATATGGAATATATGTAAACTAAGATCAATGCATTCTAAGTTGAGTAAGAGTTGCTGAACGTTTCGTTTAAAAGCAACACACGTGCAGACAGACTGATTTGTAAACGTTTTTACGACAATTTAATGCAGAGCAATATGTTTTCTGAACAGATATGTGAAATATATATTTTGAACTCTAAACATTCCAAAGGCCGACAAAACACGATCAAGGACTTCTACATGCATATTTAGTAAATGCGTTCGTGTTTCTTGTAAATCTAATTCAGAGTTAAAATGAAATGTGGTCGACTTCTTTAAATTGTTCTGTTTCGTCAAGCTTATGTATGAGTGAAAGAGAGCACTAATGAATGGTACTCTTTTGAAGAGATACTGCCAGCTTTTTGAACAGTGCATGGTGCACTTGAAAAACTATTGTAAGATGAATTGGCTAAAAAAAGGGGTGATGTATGAAAGATGCGCCGACCCCAAATACATAAATTGGGTTAACGGCAAGAGGATGGTGACTTGAAAAACAGCGGCATTTACTGCTGGACATAGACCTGTACCAGAAAGAGCTAATGTCAGACAGTAGAGCATTAAGCTAAATTATGAGCATCTGTGATTCTTCCACGATAGGTAATGTTTTGAAATATTGTACTCAAACAAAAGGCAGATACGTTTAGACAAAAGTATAAGCACACCTACACACGCGGGTACAAGAAGATGCGGAGACGTTTTACATAACAATCATAGCTGTCGAGCAGTAAATGCCGCGAGTCCGGGAGCCTAGGCACGGCTGCGTCTGCCACATCCTACATAACGTTACATTGCCTAATCGTAGGTCGCGGGACCAACTTTCAACATGGGACCGACTCATTCATACAACCGGTTCTTGGTTTCGCTCAATTAATTTGAAAATTAATTACTTTGTTACGCCGGGTCAGTCCGCGGTCTCTTTAATGAGGTTTATAAGTCAACAAATTATGAAATATCAGTTACGAACAACCTATTCTAATTTACAGATAGGTCTCTGATGGTAATTGTTATTAAAATACTGAAGTAACGGGTTACAACAAATGACCGGCTCGTAGGCGGCATTCATTATAATGTCCGCAAGCTGTCAGCTGCAGTAAGTACAAGGGTGCGTTGGTATTACGTTTGACCATTGAGAATGATATTAGAAAGGCAACACACGCCGTAAACATTCCTAAGCTTATATTGTATAAATTTATGATTACGTTTTTATGTTTCGTCATAGGTTATAAAGCAATACTCGACACTGGGTTAATAACTATAAATCAATAAATGGGTAACTAACACTATCGTTTACTTAGCCCACCTTTCAAATTATATCGCCGTGCCAAATCCCCAACAAATGTAAATGATAGTGGGTATTAAGTATTGGAATAGGTTTCAAATAAACTTTACCCTGTAAATCACTTAAGAACGGCATTAAGTTAGTTACGAAGTGTTAAGTTATACAGATAAAGAGACATCGCAAAAGCAATCGCACAGCTGCAACCGGGGTTTAATAATAGATAAGCACTCCTTAATAGAAGTAAGGTGAAACTATAGGAATACAATAAATTGTAAAGGAGCAGCACGACAATAATGTTAATAAAAGATTTAAGGTTACTCACAGGGGTAGAATCTTCATGTTTGTGTGGTGCAGCTGGTGATGTCGCAAGAGGCACTAGAGTCGGTCCTTTCTCCGCGGCACGGCTTTGTGCAGGTCTACAATCGACGGAGGCCACGCTTGATCTGCCGTTCATACTCGAACACCTCCGGTACACTCCAAGTTGATGCCGCTGCCACAACCGCCCGCGCCGCGCCGCGCCGCCGCCGCCGCCGCCGCCGCCGCCGTCGCCGCCCGGCATGCGGCACCACTAGCCTGATTTATATTCGTGTGGCGCGCGCGCAACCGCATGCCGAACATTGTCTAAAAACAACTTTAACTCAATTGTTAGCTTTTTTTAAACTAAGTGAATCCTGTTGTGACGTCGCCACGACGCTGTACGATGTCGTGACATGTTTACAAAAAATATTTTTGGAAACTATTCTAACGGTGCTTCAGAAACGGGCTATAACATATATGAATATTAAAATGTCGCTATTGACCTTTTTATACCACTTCCTGCTAAGCGCATCGTGAACTTTTACATTTCAGATAGGTCACCTGAATCTTATAAATAGACGGTAAACTATAAAGTTTGCTCTCGGAAAGCAGGATGCAAAAAAATATCTTCGATTGTATACCTAAGTTAGGTAATAGATAGACTTATTAGAATATGCGCTGTCGTGCTGGATTTATGGGTACCGGCGTGATAGGCAATAAATATGTGCGAGCATCACCACCGCGGCCACTTTCATCGAGGTCATAGGTGAGATGATTCTCAGGAATTTTATTAGGTAACAGATAGACGAGATCTGATTGGATGCTGATGCAATAAAATTAAAATTATCTATACACTTTCTTTATTTTTCGGTGCCTACCATTCGATAGTATTGTAGGCATCATCTTGCACTTTCACTACTCTTCCATATGGTTTTCTTTTAAGGGTTTATTTATATTTTACTTTATAATTTATGTCCGTATGGATTGAAGAACCATAAACGCGAGTACGTAGAGTAAGTATGCGAGTAAATATAAACGCGAGTACAAGTTACAGGACGTTTAAGGTGGCTCCTCAATTCAGTCGTCTGAATGGAGGAGCAGACTTTTTAACTTTTTAAGGGTTTTACTACAAATTCCAGGATCGGGCCTACAAAATAGCCTAATTTACTACTAAATATTGGCAGTGCCCGCGTTTTTCTATGAGACATCGCTCCTCAATCCATACGGACACAATATTTTTTGGGAAACTTACAGCTTGCCCAGCTGTAAGTTTTCCAAAAAAATATTGTACAATAGTGCATTTGTCTGTAAAATGAAAATACTTACTAGATATCGCCCAGAGACTGGCATTAATAAGGTGTGTTTTATTCTACCTACCATTTAGTAACCACTTCATATCCTTAAATTAAAATATTCAATAAATCGATATTTTGTTATTGTAAGCGGTTAACCTACTTTCTGTATTTAATATTTCAGTGCATATGACATCAGTTGCCCTTCATTGCTCATAACGTTGATTTGCCGGAAAATAATACACGCTGCGGCATGGCTGCGGCCGCGGCCCCGTCGCTCGTCCAATATAAGTAGAATAGTCGCCTGTGAATACCGAATTACGTACTTTTTAATTATGACCTACGTACACCCAAAAGGATTGATCGGACAATTATTTTGGTAAAGACGCTTCCGCGTTTCTTAAGCGTTGGCCGAATAGCAATATGCCGATGCCCTTGTGTATATGCGATATTTTTTTGAACGCACTATACCTACTTAGTCTAGACTTTGTACATTTGTATTGTAAACACAGGTAGGTATTTCAAGGCCATTGCTGCCATAAAAACGATATTTCCGATATTAACTAAGACACAAACATAAAAAATTAGCAACAATAAAAATAGTATGTACCATAAAGAATGTTTTAATTAATATTATATACCATTGTATACCATTGTATACCATTGTATAGATAATTTAATGGAGATTAATTCTGTACTTTAAAAAAAATGATTTAATGCAGTAGAAACGAAAAAAAGATAAAATATTAATAAAAAAAATTCCCGTCAATCAAGTGTGGAACCTGAAAACATTGTAGCTTGCAAAAAAAACAATTAACATAATCCATTTTTTTTTATATACCTGTAATAGATTCGTTTCATCCATAAGAGGAACCATAATATTGAAAATGGCTCTTTTATTCAAAGCAGTTTAATTATAATTAATACATTATGGGTCGTGCACTTTTGGATTTCAAAATTTTTATGAAATATTTAACACAACTTACACTAGGTACTATCACTAGTTCTACACTATACAAATAAATACAAAATTTAAAAAATCAAAAAACCCGACTGCGGTAAAAAACATAAGTTAAAAAAAACTGAAAAGCTAAAAACAAGCCCATTTTAAATTAAATAAAAGTTGGAAGCAGGCGGGACCCATTTGAGTTTGAAAATATAAAAATGGTATGGGTCCCGCCTGCTTCCAACTTTTATTTAATTTAAAATGGGCTTGTTTTTAGCTTTTCAGTTTTTTTTAACTTATGTTTTTTACCGCAGTCGGGTTTTTTGATTTTTTAAATTTAATTTTTTTATTTTATTCTTTTTAGTTATGAGTTGTAAATCCCAGTTAAGTGTGATAGTTTTCCTTTAAACTTCGTAATATATAGGTACTACTGTCGTAACATTTAAATTTCTAACTACAACCGTTTAGTTGGTAGAGGGGGGGACGGGTAAGTAATATATGATATAATTACAAAACCTCTAATATTTACAAGATATAACAACTGAACCTATAATTTTATTTGATACTAGCTTCTGCCCGCGACTACGAAGTAACTATTTAGTAATCTGTGCCGCGACTTCGTTCGCGTGAAATTTCTTATTCCCTCGACCCATCTCGTCGTATTGCATCACTTGCCCGCGTCTCCTGCTCTATCACTTCCTTTCCCCATAGCGCTTTTGCTCGGCTCCTAAGGGCCATAGTGTGACGTTAAATAGCCTATAGCCTACCTCAAGAATTGGGCTATCAAATGCAAGAAGAATTTTTCAAATCTGACTAGTAGTTCCAGAAATTAACCCGTACATACAAACTTACAAACAAATTTTACCTCTTTATAATATTAGTATACATAATGATCAGTTAATATAATAAACGATTGATATAATTTTAATGTAACTAATTTCTATAAGAATAACAGACAATTAATATAAAATCATTTGATATACCACTCAATAGACATAAAACCTATTTAGTCTTAACCTAAGCTGTCCGAGTCGGATCGCTCTGAATCGGGGTGTTAAGCATAATGACGGTATCAATATATATTTTAAACGATAGACCTAATGATTTTCGATTAAATAAACGTTATATCCAATAACGTTATACGAAGTAAGTTTTAGAGTAGGTATATAAATGTTATATGTAAAGAAATTATATCAACAGTTGGTATATCTCACGCTTATTGTATCTTGTGAACGTTATTGAAATGAAAATATACCAAATAACTCTATACCTACGATATGAGACGCGCCCGGGGGGACACTTGATTCTAACGAAAATTGGTACTTTAAAGCTTGATAAGTCACGAACGGTTTACTTAATCAAAAAACGGTCTTCCCAAACCACTAATATTTTTGAAAGACCTATTCAACGATTCCCCACTTGACATAGTTTGTTGACTTTCATTTTTTTCATTTTCACAATATGGCGTCCAGTAGTCGCCATATTGAATTTTCATTAACGTCATGTCTTTAGTGACACTCGCCGGACTAAGAGGAATCGATTGACGTGTGAATCATAAAAATCGGCCCAGGCGTTTGGTTTGTATAGTGCTTCAAAGGAACATACAAACATACATACATACATACATACATACATACATACATAGGCTGATAAACACATTACCACTCCTTTGCGTCGCGCAGTCGGGTAAAAAACAAAAGTCACATGCGTCGATGTACTCGCCCGCATCCCTGTCATCCGGAAATGTGTCCAGAAGACTGCCTACTACCTATTAAGTATGCCATCTTCTGGAGACACCTGGCAACAATACATGCACTGCGCACGGGTGCCACAACAGGTGGCCAAATGCTCAGGAGACTGCTGTCGCTGTCTCGCATCCGACGCAGTAATGATGCGGATCTTATACGTATGATCGCGTAGTCATTTATAGGTACGCGCTGTTGCAAACATCCCTGACGCTATAGAAACATGGCAGCGACACTATCCTAAATGCAATGTTGTATTTGTACACGCAGGTCACAAAACGTTTTTTGCGTGTATCTAGTTAACAGACTTGAGAGCAGTGGTAGCCCAATGGTATCGGCCGTGACTTACGAGTTGTAACTTGTAGGTTCGAACCCAGACAGGAGCTTTATGTTGTGTAAATTATTTTCATCACCACTGCTCTCAAAACGGTGAAGGAAAACATCGTGAGGAAACCGGCATGTCCTAGAACCAAAAACTCGAAGACATGTGACATCTACCAACCCGCACAGCGCACTGGGCCCGCGTGGTGAATTACGGCCTACTCCCTCTCACAGAGAGGAGGCCTGTGTCCCAGCAGTGGGAACATTATAGGCTGATTATGTGGTTAACAGACTGCACCTGCATCCCCTGCCCCGCCTGTAAATAATAAAAAGCCTGTCAATATGCCGCTAAACAGTCTTGACATTATTGTTGCACTTCTGCTTGCCAGCATGTTACATCGTACCACCAATACCCTACGCTCTCTGCCCATATAACAGTTATCAGTGCTAGGTATTGAAACTACTTTACTCCATTTAGAGTTGCACCACATAGCGAGATCGACTGGTAGTACCACTTCATACTTGTTGTGTCCCTTATACCTTAGTCCATGGGCTTCAGTATCAGTCCGGGGCAGTGGTCCAACTGCTCTGTCCAACTAGTTGGACCATGGGTCTTTACTAGGGGCAGTTGTCCAACTTTAAAAATAGTTGGACCACACCACCTTTTGTGAGTTCCGTGGTCCAATTCATTAAAAAAATAGCTTGCCAACTCTAAAAACCTCAACTGCATCTATGTATAAGCGTGTATGGTACCTACCGGTTATATTGAACCTCTTTGCAGTAAAATAACAAAATTAAAGTCGGGTGACTATTTTTAAACATTTTTTTTTTAAATGTTTTACAACATTCAACGAAATTTATCTAAAGCATGACCTACAGTAATATCACCTGAAATCAGTTGTAGCTGAATTTCTCGTATATAATCATCATTCTCAATTTGGACCTTACGTCTTTTGTGTGCGGTTTCATTAGACGTAACATTGTTAACTTAAGGAGCTCAACGATTTGACGAACAATACCAAAGACAGGACATTTGGGTAGGCCGCATAAACTACTCAAACTGCCAAACCATAATTAAAACGGAAACAATGACCCACATAGTCCTCACCTTCACAATAATTAAAATAATACTTTATACAGTAAATGTACATGTCATTATTTAAGTAAATAGATTTTAGGTTTAGTTTTTGAGATACCTATTTTTTTTGCTTTTCTCCGGTACCATACACACATAAAGATAGACAGTTGAGGTTTTTAGAGTTGGCAAGTTATTTTTTAAATGAATTGGACCACGGAACTCTCAAAAGGTGCAGTGGTCCAACTATTTTTAAAGTTGGACAACTGCCCCTAGTAAAGACATTGGTCCAACTAGTTGAACAGAGCAGTTGGACCACTGCCCCGGACTGTTCAGTATAATATTATTTTATTCTATCCGGGTATTACAGCTACCTTATACAGTGTTTTTGCAACATTATCACATTCTATGAATATATATAAAGGTGCTGATAAAACGTAAGAAGAGCAAGTGTTTCAAAGATTTAATACATCGTAATAAAAATAATAATTATTTGCATTTACCAATAAATACGTTTGATTTATTCACAATAGAGGAAAAGGTCCTTGAAATATTATAGGTAATAGATAAAGCAAGATTAGAATATTACCTATAGTGGGACTACTCATAACTTTTTAATTTATTGTTAAAATTGCAACATTTTATTTAGCATAATATTGAATACTAATGAGGTGTATCGTTAATTTTACATAATATAATATACTATGCATTTGTTGGTTTTAAATGTGAGACGATTTGACCTTTCACATCTTGCCGTTGCATTAACTTCGGTCTGCCGGCTGCGCAGGCGGTGCGAGTACCTCTAACTGCGAAATTTAGATGTTATTTACAACGTAAGAAGTTGAATTGTTCTTTGTAGTCGGACAAACAATTTATTAACTAACTTAATCTAGGTACATAACTAAAATAATAAAAAAATATCCTAACACTAAACGTAGGTACCTAACATCAAAAAACGACGAAGAAAAATTATTCCGCGTGAGATAGAAACTATTGTGTATCGAATAATGTTCCACTGAAACTCAGACTCAGGAATGAAAATCTTACTGCGTAATTGGGACACTACGCACTCTTGACCTGAAGCCAGCTGAGAACATCGTAAGGATAACAGCATGACCTAGAACTAAAAATTCGAATTCATGTGACATCTACCAACTCGTACTTTTCCCTGTAGTGAATTACGGCCCACTCCCTCTCAGAGAGAGGAGACCTGTGTCCCAGCAGTGGAAACACTATAGGCTGATTATGTGTGACCTAAAGCCATTCCTATTAACGGGATTGTCCGAAAGGGTTACCGTTGCCCAAGAACATAAAGGGCTAGATAAGGAACACGGGTGGGTTTTAGTCAGTAAGAGTCTGACACTCCCTTCCGCTCCACCCAGAGCGGAAGGAGTCATTTGATGATTTCCCATACACAAGCCTTTCCTATTCTAACATGCTAATTTTGAAAGACAAAAGGTCTTTCCGTTTGTTGAAAATCGTAACAACATCACGCCTGTAACCTCCGAGGGGTGAGACGTTCCAGGTACACCATATTGTACGCTCACTTTTCGCCAGCTATGTTTCAGTCCCATGTAATAAGGGGCGAGCCTATTGCCATCAACTCCGGGCTGCTACAGAGAAACTCCTGGTGGAATAATTCAATAACACTTTGCCCGGGAATCGTACCCAGGACCTCAGCAGCTCAGGACCAACGAAGCAGTCAAACATAATAAAAAAAGACGGGTTGCACTCCGGGAGTGCCAGCAGAAGTGAAAACTTGAATATTAACGTTGAAATAAATCAATTATTAATTTAATTAATATAACTCATTTTTTTTCACTATTTCTGCGTCACTTTTTTCATTAATAGATGCACTTTGTTCAATTTCCATATTTTAAACACTTTATAAGTATAAACGAATTTTACGAATACACAGCAGTGTGGCTATTACACAGACGGTCGAGCCATCAGCTGTCCATCCATCCATCCATCCACACCACTTCCACTTCGACTTCCACTTCGACTTCCACTTCGACTTCGACTTCGACTTCCACTTCCACTTCGACTTCCACTTCGACTTCCACTTCGACTTCCACTTCGACTTCCACTTCGACTTCCACTTCCATTCGACTTCGACTTCCACTTCGACTTCCACTTCGACTTCGACTTCCACTTCGACTTCGACTTCCACTTCCACTTAGATTTCCACTTCGACTTCCACTTCGACTTCCACTTCGACTTCCACTTCCACTTCCACTTCGACTTCCACTTCGACTTCCACTTCCACTTCCACCCATCCATCCATCCATCCATTGTGTCCGTGTGTCACTTCACTTCGGTTGGCGCCGCCGTAGAAAGAGGGGGGGGGAAATCTCTCCTGACGGTCACGTGTCCTGACGCGATGTCCTGACGCGAGTTTAACATTTTTTACCCACTACTAAAAGTGTGCAACGCCGCTAAAGAAGTTTACACTTCAAAAAAAAAGTCAAAAAAGAAAAGAAAGAGTCATTTTTCATGTTTTAAACGGTTTTAAAACCAAACTCGTTAATTTTATTCATATAGCTTAAAACTTTGCGTGACAAAATATGAACGGTTCACAGAACTGTTTAGGAAAATTAAATCACCAAAATACAACATTATTCTCAAATAAAATACATTAGTGCTTTCTAGAACAATCCAGCTAATAACGGGTACAAGTTGTATTCAAAGAAACAGGAAAACATATATTTGCTCGTTTTAATAATTAATACCAAATGTACTTTTTATTATTTTTATTAGCCTGTTTTGTGTCCCACTGTTGGGCAACGACCTCCCCTTTTTTCTTCCAAACCTCTCTGTCTTGTGCGATCTCTGGCCATGTTGGCCCTAAAAATGATATTAGATCGTCACACAACCTTCGTCTTGGTCTACCTCGACGGTGATGTCCGGTCTCAGGCGTCCAGTGAGTAACTATCTTTGCCCATCTCTCCGGGTGCATTCGTGAGACGAGTCCGGCCCACTCTTGTATTATGAATAATAAATAATATTATGATTCCGTTAGCTTGGAATGAAAATAATTATGGATACTCAAAATTTGAAGGATTGGCATCAATTAAATTAAATGAATTGTGCTATGGATTTATGCACAACCTTCTATCTTTCCAATATTACTTAGTATGCAATGCATGTATAAATGAATGAACTTTAAGGCCTCGCCTCTCATGCACGAGGGCACAAATCCGGGCAAGCACTAATGCGACTTTTTCGATTCCTATGTACTTTCTGAGTATAACTTGGACATTACTGACAACGGTGGCGAAAAACATCATGATAGTCAATACTAGCTTCTTCCCGCGACTTCGTCCGCATGGAATTCGTAAGACACCACAAAAAACTAAAATAACAGCCTCATTTTTATAAGCCTTTCAACGTTTGTAGTTTTAGTCTCAGCAGCTAAAATATGAAGAGAGTCAGGACTTAATTAGCGCGGTTGCAAGCGATGTAAAGTTGTCCGTCTGAGAAGTAACTCGTGATAGGCGCTACTCCGTCTTGTAGCACCTACTACGTAAGCGACACGAGTAAGCAGCGTGGGTGTCGCATAGGCTCTACGACAACTCGTATCACCTACTACGCCAGCGATGCGAGTAAGCAGCGCAAGCGTCGCGTAGGCGCTGCGACGTCTCGTAGCACCTACTACATAAACGATGCGAGTAAGCAGCATAGGCGTCGCGAAGGCGCTACGACATCTCGTAGCACCTTCTACGCAAGCGGTGCGAGTAAGCAGCGTAGCCATCACGTAGGCGCTACAACGTCTCGTAGCACCTACTACGCAAACGGTGCAAGTAAGCAGCCTAACCGTCGCGTAGGCGCTACAACGTCTCGCAGCACCTACTACGCAAACGATGCGAGTAAGGGTCAGTTCACACCGCAACGCGACGCGGCGCGCAGTTTTCAAGATAGCAATACAATTATAGACCTTACTCTCTACACAAAATGGTACACAATTCTGTGTGCCTACTACGTCGAGCTACGCCGCGCGGCGCAGCGCGGCGCCGCGCGGCCCTCCTCACTGAAGTGTACCTTTTTGTGTAGTAGATAAGGTCTATAATTGTATTGCTCCACGCCGCGTCGCGTCGCGGTGTGAACTGACCCTAAGCAGCATAGGCGTCGCGTAGGCGCTACGACATCTCGTAGCACCTTCTACGAAAGCGGTGCGAGTAAGCAGCGTAGCCGTCGCGTAGGCGCTACAACGTCTTGTAGCACCTACTACGCAAACGATGCGAGTAAGCAGCATATTCGTCGCGTAGGCGCTACGACATCTCGTAGCACCTTCTACGAAAGCGGTGCGAGTAAGCAGCGTAGCCGTCGCGTAGACGCTACAACGTCTTGTAGCACCTACTACGCAAACGATGCGAGTAAGCTGCGTTGACGAAGAGTAGGATTGTATGATTCGTCGTACGCATACTACTGTCGCCGTTATAATATATAATGTCTTAATTAATGACGCTTCTGATCGCATCCATTTCGTCAAAAGTTATATGTTAGGGTAACCATGATTGCAGCATAAATAGAATAGATGTCGTCGTATTATTTCACCAGTTTTATTAGGTAATGTATCAAAGTACAAGATGGGGCAGGTAAGTAAAGTTACTAATCAGACTTTTATTTTAGGAAGTGACATAATTATACTTAGGTACTTAAAAAAAAATCAGTTTGACAGGACATAATGATACAAATAATTCGATAGCTTTTCTAACAATAATAAATCTGTCTCTGAGTTTGCAGTGAATTTCATCGCGACCACCAAGACCGCAATCTTTGTGAATGTCTAAAACTAAATCAAACACGAGCTTTTGGGCTGTCATGGAAGTACTTTCTAAATATTAGATAATGTAATCCAGCAATATTAATAATTTATCGTATTTTGCATATTTACCAGTAATACTCCGCAGGAGTCCGTCGAACGCCAGTTTGCATGGACACTTGAGCGTGTTTTACGAGCCAGATAACCCCCAAAACCTTTTCTCTAATCTACGGCTATTTTAATGCTCCCGTTTGAGATTCTCAATATTTATGTAATTTTTTATAGTATTTAAAATCACTTGTTTTCATCTTTATTTTCGGAAACGGTTGCATAACTCGACGCCAATTTTGTTGTTTTGTTTAGTAGAAAATAGAACTAGTTGTATCAATCCGCTTAGGCATTATGTATACGGTGTTCGAATCATCAATTGGGTTTCAAGGACTTTTACATAATGCCTAAACATTTTGCCTTAGGCATAACGGCGACAGTTTGCAGACGGACGGCACCATATTTATAATGACGAATTATACAATCTGCCTACGACATAGGCACAAGGCACTATGTAGACAACACGTGGATGTTGCGTAGAAGCCACGGAAAAGATACAAGGAAGCGTAGACGTTCCAAATAGGTACTCGTAGGAGCTACGCAAGCGTGTTTTTTTTTTGCATAATGTTAAGACCCACTTATCAATTGACGCCATTTTCAGGTTCACATTGTTACATTTTAATTGTTTCTCTAAAAAATCGCGAATTAGTAGTAATTAGCGACTTTTTTATTACTAATATTTAATATTAATATGCGAAGAATTATTTTAATTCGAAAGCGTAAACATTTGACTAGTGATGAAAGTTACTCCATCCGCATTTAGTAAATATGTACAAAATTACAAATAGGTTGCAAAACGACAAATTACGTATTATAAATTCCTTCGCACCTATATTAACTTAATTACATTCGTCAGCCATTAGATCGGTGTATTTTTTTAAGACTAAATATTAATCGTAGGTTGTGGAACGACCCCAGGCGATGTGGTCACTGAGCTCATAATTTCCTATGGGAAATATTACTGATTCTCTAAAAACATATTGACCTTCTCATGATGTAAACTTAATCTCTAAAAACTTCATAGGCTTCTAACGATGCATGCATTTTTAAAATAAATGAGCCCTTTTTATGATTCGGCTAGTTGGTTACTGGGCTATTCACCTAGTATTTTAAAGATCACAAAAAAAAATATGAAGTAAGTATACCTACTTATTAGTGTTCAATAATATTTTAGGAAAGGGAAAATGCGAAATAATTTGAGTTTGATCTAAAATTATTATTATTATCGGCAGTTTTCTTTTTTTCTCAGCCCTAAGGCTGGTTTTAGCTACATTTACGGGCCAAAGCCAAATGCAGCGTGTGGTGAATTTTATAGTGAGTGTATTTTCGTCTAACTGCATGAATTTTCTAACGATTCTGCATGTGTATAGGATGGCTGCTTTCTGCAGATTGATGTAAAGTGATTCTTCTAGATATATTAGTTTTAGGCTATTATGGTTGGGGATTACACTAGTCGTGGAGAGATCGACAGGAACCACATAAACTTTATCTTGTCTCCAAATTCTTGTGACTTCTTCTTTAAGCTAAGCGTAGGTATTAAGTTAATGGTTTTACGGTTAATGGGACTAAAACAAACGTAGGTACCTATCTGAAAAGCATACCTAAGTATAAGGCTATAAATCTAGCTTAAGGTAGGTAGATACAGTCGTTCTCGTAAATGTTTTACCGCTTTTGACAACAATTCCCGTAAATAGAAAACTATCAAACTGTTACAAACATAGGCAACGACCCTTGTCGCTAAAAGTAGGACGTGCAAGTGGCCTTCAACCTTAGGGTGATAAAACAATTACGAGGTCAGCAATACCTAGAAGATATTAATTTTATTAACTTAGTTTAAACTTCAGGTGGACTGGAAGGGGGTTTCGTGCAGAACAGAAGTCTCTTCCAGTGCCGATCACCGCGTAACAAAAAGCACAGCATGGGTAGCTCAGTCAATGTGGACCCACGATCGTGTGAAGGTCGCAAGAATTCCGGCAGCACAAGGTCCGGTTGTTGTGGCAATTTTTGGGGAGGCCTTGTCGAGCAATGGACATCTTTCTTTGCTAAAATGGTAATCAAGCACTGCAGACTTGTCTTCGTCCGTTCTTCAAAAAGGGGTAGGATTAGAAGTCCTTGGCAGCACGTGGCAGACGAGATGGCCTGTCAGCACAGGCTCCGCCGATTTCAGGTTTTGTAAATCTGGGCGTAGGACCGCTGGTAGTGGGCGGTTACTTAGTACAATAATAAAGCATTCTTTATAAAAAAAACTGCTTTTAGCAACGAAATATAGTTTTTGAAATATAGTTTCTATAGTTCGTTTCTTCGAGCGAAACCTGTGGCACGCTATCGTTCGTCAATGAAAAGTTCCATCATTCTGTCGAGTGACGTACGCGCTATCGTACTACTAACGTAACGCGTATCGCACTGACCTACGTTCTAATGGTCAACCTATCGTACTGTTGCCCTAAATTTTTTCGCAACTCTGAACAAGTATATCATCAAAGAAGTGGGGCCAGCCACATATTTTAGCACACAAGTCGTGTAGAGTAACAGGAGTTAATTTAGCGAAGCGCCGAACTTTGATAATGTAAGGTGCCTCCAACTTGGTCTTGTTTGGGATTTCATTAAAAATTAAAGCCCCCCAATTAGTCCGCTAGTGTCAGTGTGTACCTATGCTACTTACACATTAGAGCTCTAACACATCTGCGACACTGTGCCGTGACAGCTGTCTCGAGCGTCGGCACTCTATCCAGCAGTCGCGCGTGGACAGAGAGACAGGATATATTTCTTTTCGCAAAAATGAACGACTTGGACATCAATTTATTGATTGCATTGATTAAAAAATATGAGTGTATAGTAAGGAATACAGCAACAAAACAACTAAGAGCGGTGCATGATAACAACATATGAAAAAAATATTGAAAAAATTGACCGTCTTGTTCTCTGTATGACAATATCTCGTGGACCGTCTCGTAGTTTGACGTTTCCTTTTTCGTTGACGTCTTTTGATTAACAGCAAAAGAAGTACTTCTTCCTCAAAATCCATTTTTGAAACCTTAGCTTAGCTCCCATACTACATTCATTAGGAAACCATCTGCTATCTGTGCCGGTCGTGGGCAGCCGCAGGCAGTCGTGGACGGTCGGTGACCGTCGCCGACCGGAGTCGGCGACCGCTCGCGACAGAAGCTGTCGCGGTCGCGGCACGGTGCAGTCGCAGATCTGTAAGGCGCTCCACACACTGCACCGCGCTCCGTCGCGGTGAGCAGATTTTTACATACAAATTCAACTCCGCGCGCGTGAGCGCGGGAGCTCTAGCTAAGAGCTCTTATATGTACAGAAGCCAGCACAGCAAGCTACTAAAATCTGTCAAATTCCTTTAATAGATTTTCAACCTTATCGCTGAAGCATAAGGTTCAAAGTTGATTGGGAAAATTTGACGGTTTCGGGTAGCTTGATGTGCTCGCGTCTGTACATTCGGTAAATGTAATTTAATCATTTTTATTGCGCAAACAGAAAATTAAAGAAATTGGGCAATGCGTAAAGAAGAAGGTAGGGTAGTGGGAAGAGTGGGAATAGTAGATTGTTATGCAAGGGTCGAAAGGAATCAATTTCTATACGAGGCATTTAGACGCCCGAGCGCAGCGAGGGCGGCCCGAGTAGGAATTGATGACTTTCACCCGTGTTAAACACTCTACTTTTCATTTCGAATATAAGGAAAGTAAAAAGTAGTAGTTTTTCTAAAATATTTATTGATAACAATAACATGCAAAGTTTTTGAATTTTGGTACAGCTTACAGGGTTAGTATCCCGCCAAATAATACTATTGTCTTTTTTTATTTTAAATATGGAACACACCGCGTCATCGCCGCGGGCTGTCCCGCTTAATAGGTTTTTTTTTTAATTCACACTGGCTGTTTATACACTCACAAGACTGCAGCATTTTTCTTAATGTATGTAAAAAATTTCGTAGCTGACTACAGTTCTATTTTTAAAATTCATTCCCACCCTAAAGAGGGAAGTAATTACTATGAGTCTTTCCCGCCCTGTGGTGGGAAGCAGCGTTTTCCACCCGCTATTTGGATCAAACAAACACTACTTTCCGAGTATGAGAAATGAAAATATATTTTCCGCAATTTCGCTCTCCACTCACTTATACAAAGCCACACTTCGTATGAGTGAGAACAGAGTGAAATTGGGTAGGTAGAGGCCGATTACTAGTTGGGAGCCGCGAACTGGGTGTTTTACTATAGAATATAGGTACCTAGATATTTGCGGTACCGGTAAAACCGGCCGTCTTTGCCCGGATATCTTATATTTAACATCGCGTCTAATGCATAATCTCAAAAATAAGTAAAAATGTGGGCAAGGACGGCCGGTTTCACGGTACCGTTGAATGTATGTACAGACGCCAGCACATCAACCTACTACAATCTGTCAAATGTCTTTAATAGATTTTCAACTTTAGGTTCAAAGTTGATTGGGAAAATTTGACAGTTTCGGGTAGTTTGATGTGCTGGCGTCTGTACCTACGACAGTGAAAGGGAAGAGCAGAAAGTCAGTGGAAAGTGTCTTGTAGACTTCTATTCGATCCCAACCATTATCGTATCAGGATCACAGGTCACAACTTAAAGTACTCTTTGTTTACAACCAACACAAAAACAATGATCCAAACTTGAGCAAAATGACTTCTTTATATTACAAACCATAGAGGAAAGTAATATACCGGTATATACTAATTCCATGCATCACACTGACACTTGATGTTTTTTTTATCTGTATTCCGTATATTTTTTGTTGACATGTCATTTGTTCTTTTCAAGTTTTCAGTCGACCCGTATCCAGTCCATAATATCAGACATTTTGGTCATTATTATTTGTATTTCATTTTCAATTTACAACTTTTAGATTAGTAGCTAATTTTGCGATGGCAAATTGAGTATGATATTAAACCATTCAATACTCTACTTTTAAATGCAATTCTTACCCAACTAAAGTGGTTGTGTATGTATTTATAATCTCTGCAACATGATTCCTTTTTTATTATTCGTGATATTTACGACTACCTACGCCGATGAAAACGTTAAATATGCAGCAATTATTTACCGACACGGAGATAGGACGCCTGTGGATACCTACCCTACCGACCCCTGGCGAAATGAATCTCTGTGGCCTGTAAAATTTGGAGAGCTCACCAATATTGGGAAAAGGCAGCACTATGCATTGGGGAAATGGTTCAGACAAAGATATTCGGTAAGATGATACCTTTAATGTTACTGTGTCATCATAATTATGTGATAATGTGAATGTATTCTTAGAAGGTCCATAATTGTTATACCTATCATCATTACCTACTTGAAAACTTGATAATCTACACAGTCCTACAATACATAAAATAGGTTCATAGATAAGTTAATTACTTACTGATAACTACAAAGTAATTCTTGCATTTATATATTTTATGCTGAGCGTCATAATTAGAAATTAAAGCTGGTGTGGCATTAAAATACAAACTAAACATGTATAGCAGTATTAATACACTAAACAAATAAAAAAATATCTCTCTTAAGCTACTTCTGTACATACTAGCTTCTGCCCGCGACTTCATCCACATGAACTTTTTGTTCCTCCTGCATCGCATCGCCTGCCTGCGCTATTACTTTGTTTTCGCTTAACGTAAACTTATGATTTTTTTTCTATTTGGATAAGGGTCCTAGCGTGATGTTTAATAGCCTATAGCCTTCCTCAAGAATTGGGCTATCAAATGCAAAAAGATTTTTATAAATCCGACTGATACTTCCAGAGATTAGAGCTTGCACACAAACTCTTCAGCTTTATTATTACTATTATTTTAAAAATATAATATAGGGTGAATTTTTCAAGTGGGTGTGGAATTGTGGATGGCCAAATCCGGAACTATGAGGAATAGTGAAAAGTACTCAAAGGAGTCACGGGCTCGATTTTGATGAAAACTACAACGCATTGGTTTTAAAAAAAATCAATATTTCTAGCCAGGAACTGAACTCCTTGATTATGAAAAAGAAAATAAAAATAGAATAAAAAAAATAAAAAATTGAATTACATAGAATTTTTTTTATAATAAATGAATCTTGATGTTTTGTAGTTGTAAACCATTCAAAGCAGGGAGAGGTCGCTAGTAAAATCATTAATGTGAAGGTTAGGATGTTTGTTACTTACTAAATGATGCTTTAACAACTGAACGGATTTGATTTATGTTTGTCTCCAAATCTCCCATAATGTCTCAGGAATTAAATCTGCCAAAGTACAATTTATTGTGTGGCTAAAAGATTAAGCCATCAAACAATCACCTACTAGAAGCTGTTTGCATGTAAGCGCTCAACGGTTCTCATGATTATATTTTCATTGTTGTTTCATACAATATTTGTTGGCTTAATATAATCAGTGATTGACTTATAGAATACTGTTTCTCTGGATACAGTAGTTTTCTTAGGATTTTGGGCAAACCACATCTAATAGCTAGTCCTTCAAATGAGTGATGTGTAAATGAAAATACGTGCAACTCTTGCAAGTTTAGAAATGACTAGATAACTACAAAAACCCTGATGCACCATAAAATCACTAAATGAAGCACTCAACAAATTATAAAACATTGTTCTGCTACTGTCAATCATTTGAAGTAGAAAGAGATAGAATGATGATTTTAAAATATGTCAGGACAAAATGTATTTAAAGATACAATTTTGTAAGACACAATTGTGCCAATACTGCCAATAGCTTATTGATGAATTTATCAAAGTTAAATATGGACTAAAATAATGCTGGCTCTGTCAATCATCATTCTCACAATTCTTCTAGAAGTCTGTGAGTATAGTGTGCATAGGCTCATGGATTAAAATATAATTGTAGCAAGTGAGCTTCTCACTTGGTGGCACTGCCCTAAAAGTAGTAGGTACCCGGATTTAAGTATCTAGGATATAAGTAGTATAATAACACCGGACCTTGAGGCTGGTGAAGATATAGAGCGGGAGCGGAGAGCTTTACCAGTGAGAAGCAATAAGTTGGCTCGCAGGTTTGCACATTGCAACAAGAAGGTTAAAATTACATTATTTTATAGAGGTATGAGGAACAGGGTGTAAAGTTCACTCATACTCTATAGAAAAGGGAGGATCCTCCGACCAGACGGGTGCTGTGTCTGGCGGGCAACTGCCCAATGAGTCATGTCGGGCTGTTGTATATATGCTAGTTGCGTGGTAAACTCTGCTTCCGCGATGCAGGATTTGCGTGACGTCAGTTTGACGCGTTGTTCGCATGTGGCGTTGTAGATACCGCTACAATTTAAAGCATAATAGCGAGTTTCTACTCTAACATCCTGTGGGTCAAGTAGTCACGCCGAGCTTATAACGTCCTTCGCGTCCAATACAACAACACGTTTAGGATGCTGTTGGGACTGTCGCAGCGCCTTAGTGCTTCGGGAATGTTCATAGAGGCGCGTACTAAAAGCGTTTGCAAAACGCTCAGACAGCCCTATGCTGCACGGCCCTACTATAAGCACTGGATAGACTTAGTCATAGGTGTTTTTAAGTGAAATGTTCTTGTATGTGTGCTGCGTGCTTACGATAAAAATAATAATAATCCATATTTTTATTATTAACAATCATAATTAATCCATTTTTTTCATATTAACAAAAATATGGATTAAATGTCTGAGTTTATTATATAAATGTATTATTAATTGAAATTTAATCTTTCAGCATTTACTGTCAGAAGACTTTGATCCTTCTGAAATTTATATTCGGTCAACAGATGTGGATCGCACTCTTATGTCTGCCCAGGCTAATTTAGCAGGTGAGGAGCAATTTTATTTTCATAATAATACTGCTTATCTATTTTCTTTTATCAGTATTGTCGATTTTATCTTATCCCTTCATATTTACTAAATAACTAATATTATGTTTAAATACCCTATGGTGGGACCCTGGTGATTTGCTATAGAGTGCGTTTCAACAAATAACAGTAGTAGTAGTTTCAAGTTCCTATGCCGTTATGTTGGCAATAATGTATTTCACCACTCCTTAATGTTTTGGGCATGATTCTAATGCCGGCTGTACACATGGAGCCAAGGTGTTGGGCCAACGTGTAGAGAGCTACCTGGCGGTATGTTGGCTTAATTGGTCTAGTTGGCGCCAACATTGGCAGGCCATCCGAATAGTGTCGGTTTTTTGTGCACACATCAAAGGATCTTGGCGCGCTCCGCAAACAGCGTTCACACGTTGGTGTCTTGTTCAGTTCGTTGTTACTCGTCAGCGGAGACAGTATCGTTGCGCGTGAGTGAAATTTACGTTCCCATGTTCCGATAGCAAAATTATTATCACCCTATATATCAATAATAACTAATAACACATTTACCTCGTTCTATTCCGATGAATAGTCACCATCCACCACCTTCTTTTGCGCCATTTCTTTTTAGTCACTCTACTTTGGTGCACATGTACGTAATAATTAAACGCACTATTGAGGTACGTGGAACCGGGTGTAAAGTTCACTCAACCTCCATTAAAAAGGGAGGATCCTCCGACCAGACGGGTGTTGTGTCTGGCGGGCAACTGCCCAATGAGTCATATCGGGCTGTTGTATATATGCTAGTTGCGTGGTAAAGTCTGCTTGCGCTATACAGGATTTGCGTGACGTCAGTATGACGCGATGTTCGCATGTGGCGTTGTAGATACCGCTACATTACTCCCCCCCGGAGACCGGAGGTCGATAGTGGGCTGAGTCTTGTATCTTGCGATGCTTGCCAGGCCAGCTGAGGTTCCAGTGAGTCGGAACCGGTTGCCGCATAGTTCACGGTGAGTCGGAACTGTCTGCGAAGATGTCCCCAGTGAGTCGGGGTGGCGCTGCGTTATGCTCCAGTGCGTCGGATGTAGTACAGCGCCGCGCGCCGGGTTGAGGCTGACTGCTGGCGTCGACCAGGAGAGAAGGGCTCTGCTTGTAGACCGGCCGAAGGTGCAGTGTGCTGTACCGAGGTTGCTGATGAGGCTGAGGGTGATGACCAGGAATGCGCGGTCGCTGCATGCTGGTGGTCAGGATACCCGTTGAAGCCGTGGGTGCTGGCTGGCTGGGTGACTCGCCGCTCTAAAGCTTGCGGGAGTGATGATGACGTCACGCTAAAGTAGGTGCACGAAGGCTGCGCTGACGTTCATGTTCGGGGTCACCAGTATAGAGGTATGAGGAACAGGGTGTAAAGTTCACTCAACCTCCATTGAAAAGGGAGGATCCTCCGACCAGACGGGTGTTGTGTCTGGCGGGCAACTGCCCAATGAGTCATGTCGGGCTGTTGTATATATGCTAGTTGCGTGGTAAACTCTGCTTGCGCGATGCAGGATTTGCGTGACGTCAGTATGACGCGTTGTTCGCATGTGGCGTTGTAGATACCGCTACAGCACTGTATAAATAAATTGCCGCGGCTGCAAGAACTTCTACGTCCATCTTTGAAGCGCCAATGCAGAATGATCAGTAAGCCAATGTGTGAACAGCAATCTTGGTTATCCATCATTTTTGCCCAACACGTTGGCCCAACACCTTGGCCCCATGTGTACAGCCGGCTTAACACGGACACTTTATAAATCTTAAAAAAACCGCAGAATCGTCTTCCCATATCTACTATCTTGACAGACATGGGCACAAAACACATAATTATACTCCTAGCGGAGGACAGGGGAGCCAACATTATAACATAGGAACTATTTGTTGAAACGCACTCTACAGGTATTCCTAGTGCAGGTGCAAAAACTAAGGTCACATAGTTTTTAAGATTTTTAAAAATAATATGATGTCATTGTTTGCAAAGACAAAATAAAATGTTTGAATTTGACATTTTCTATTTATACATCGTTATGTAACTACATGCCTACTGCTAGACTGAGTCCATACATCGATGACTGAGACCATGCTTGAGGTAGCTGCGCGGTGCAAGTGGGGCAACAGTAGCAATGTCTTTCATTTTGACTGTTCAACAACATTCATTGCGTTATTTACGTTGTTGATCAGACAAATTATTCGAAAATAAGAAGCAATGGATCAGCAATATCCTTCAAAATGATTCAGATTGTGATTGATAGTGTGTCACGCAATTAGGGTGCTGTTGGTATGTCGCGTGAGCTGTCATTATACTACCCCTCCCGCACCGCCAGTACCTCAGGTAGGTATATAAACACGAGGATATCAAGTAAAAATACAAAAACTTTACAAAACAGGAATGTACCCTCCAAACAACAAAACTACATGGAATACAGAAATACTCTGGCAGCCGATACCGGTGCACACTGTACCAGAAAACCAAGATGAACTACTTGCTATGAAGAAGCCCTGTCCTGCTTATGAAAAGGAATTGGAGAGGCTAACACTCTCTAAACCGTATAAGGAAAGACTGAGTAAATACCAGCGGTTGATGGAGTAAGTCATTGAATTACTAATATTGACCAATAACTTGTATGTGTGGTGCAAACTGTCAATATAACTTGGTTATTAATAAATAAATAATGTCATAGGGGGAGTCAGTTCCCTTTTTAATAACCGCAGAGTAATGGTACAATCAGTATTAGCTTGATATTTACCATACATTTTTAGAGGTTTCCGTTTGGCTTACTCTGAGGAGTTATGTTTAAAAATGTTAAAAGGCAACTACAATAATAGGCCACAACTTTGGAATCTATGCATCTTTGCTAGCAAATATGATCAAGTCAGGCTATACTCCTACAAAATTTCTGGAATAAGGCAAGGTTAGACAGACCAGAAAACTTTACTGGCAAAGTTGCCACAGTAACTGTACACACACACAGCACAGCAGCACACAGCCACAGCTGAACAGTAGCTGTCACAGTAGCTGGACTCCTTTGGTAAAGATGGACATACTACCCCTGAAATGAGGGAAGAAATGAAGGAGAGTAGGAGGGCCTTGACCTCGTAGTAGGGAAATACAAACTTACATAACATACATAATCTGCCTATAACGTTCCCACTGCTGGGACACAGGCCTCCTCTCTGTGAGAGGGAGTGGGCCGTAATCCACCACGCGGGCCCAGTGCGGGTTGGTGGATGTCACATGTCTTCGAATTGTTGGTTCTAGGACAAACAAACTTATCCTACTAATATTATAAATGCGAAAGTTTGTGAAGATAGATGGATGTTTGTTACTCTTTCACGCAAAAACTACTTATAACGGATTTGGATGACGTTTGGCACACAGATAGATTATAACCAGGATTAACACATACTTAGGGTACTTTTTATCCCGATATTCCCACGGGATCAAAACTTATGCGGGTGAAACCGTGGGGCGCTGCTAGTAATGATAATAAAAGTTTTTGATGTATTAATGTAAATCACATGTGACGGCGACCGACGCAATTGAACTGTGACACTAGTACTATTTAGATTTATGTATAGTATAATTACATAATCTACCTATTTGTTTTTCAGTTATCTTTCGGCATATACTGGTATGAAAGTAAAGGACTACTATGACATTAATGACATCTATTCCACTTTGTACATTGAATCGCTATATAACTTTACATTACCAAAGTGGACACAGTCTGTATTCCCAGACAAAATGCAGGAGCCAGCATGCTACAGGTTTATTTGTTTTATTATAGAACTGAACATACATAACACATTATACTCACGCCTTTTTCCAATGGGGGTGGGTAGAAACTGCAGAACCTCACCTGCTACTATCCTTACATACTCATTTTTCTTCGTTTATGTTTATACATCTGGTAATACATGCACGCTGGTTGCAAGTACCTGAGCTTTCTGTAAAACATTACCATAAGGACACTATAATAATATGTCATCCTAAGGCGTTCCGGCATTTCCATTCGCATCTGCCTTGTAAATTCCTTTTTTTAGTCGCCTTTCATACTCTTAATTTCATTTTTGGTCACTACAATCTTCTTTTAAACCGTACTGTTGCTTTATCACATCTTTCCTCCGCCTATCATTAATAGTAACACCACAGAATACTTAAAGTACTACGTACAGAAAGGCCACTCCCTTCCCCGCACTAACATCAGTTACCGCACCTTACCCCGCACTTCGGCGTATTCGTCGCAGTTCTTTAACAAGAGCGCTCGCAAACACAAGTACCTCACGCACACATTCATACGTATACAAACGTCATTTTTTAATGTAGTAGGTAGTAGTAGGTAATTATTTTGCGAGCGTTGTATGGAGTGTCCGGGGTGTGGTAACACCACACATCGCTCATTTGGAGAAACATCGACGTTACTGCTACCTTTATTTACGTCTACGCTATCCTAACGTAAATACGCTTTCTAAGTGCTTTGTCATATTTAACAAATTTTTGGGAAAAAATACATTTACGTCGATGTTTCTCCAAATGAGCGACATGCTTTCGTAAGGAATGCATTTCCACCCCATTTATTCCACTTTCATGCTTCTTTTGCCACACCCAACATTGTGAACAGCCAGTCGAGCCCTTTCGACATCAACCGGTTATTCACAATCGCATGTATAGCACCATTCACTTTATTTCCCGCATGAACAATAGAAAATTTTTTATTTTATTAAATTATTTATTCATTTAAATGTGTAGTAAGCAGGCATTCTTCAAAGATATGCCCCATATTCTTTTTTTTACCTACAAAGCAGTATTTTCTATAATTATTTAAATGTTCTATAAGTATGCTAATTTCAATATTTCAATTACTCTAGCACTCCAGTCTTATCTCACTATGGTCAATATGACTTACGTCATATTATAATATATTAAAATGTTTTCTTGGCAGCTTTACTACACAAACGGGCTCGCCCCTCCTTGCGCGACTGAAAGTGGGTCCTCTACTCAAACATATAATGGCACACATGAAGGACGCCATGTCAGCTTCCTCAAAAAGTAGTCGCAAAGTTGTTATGTACAGTGGACATGACCTGACAGTGGGTAGCGTGCTCAATGCTTTGGGCCTGTTTGATGGCAACTGTCCTACATACACATCAACCATACTCATTGAACTGTTGACGAGTAAGTATGATTCGGAAATTGGTTTGTCATGAAATCATCAACTATGCAAGCTTATACAGAGACCTGCATAAAAAATTATTTCACTAATGGGAAGCTTACAGTATTCCCGAGTGTCATTCATTACTCATAGGATATGTTTTATATTATAATAATAAACTTTGCGCGGACGCAGTCGCAGAAGCAGTATTATATGATTTCATAGCACATGTATGAGTACTATATACTATATAAATAGTAGTATATGATAGACGTATCCCTAGTAAATACAGGGGGTACGTCTTTCATTGACTTGAGAGTGTCCTGGCAGTTGATAATATGTCATGTAATATTGATATTAATTATATTGACAAAATATTATTGTGTATTTCAGACATCAAAATGACAGGTGGATATTATGTGAGAATCTCGTACAGGAACTCAATAGAGATTGTTGAGCCGAAAGTTCTCAAAATACCATTCTGTGGGGAAGTCTGTCCTGTAGAAAGATTCAAGAAGCTTTACAAGAACCTTCTCAACGTCAACTGGGAAGATGAATGCAGTAAAGAGGTGAGCATACTATCAATACTCACATAATAGAGCAATAACTCAGTCAAAATGTGAGCAATTTTTTTAAAATAACTTACGAAAGATTTCAACGCAGGGGTTTAGAATTATGTATTGAATCCATGTAGCAGGTTGTGCATCGATGCCCCTGCCACCCTGTGTTTTATAGCAACTGAACCAAGACAAAGCCTAAATTAAAAGATATTATTATGTTGCTACAATTATGTTAAAAACATTCATTAAATGCTTAATGTTTTTCAGTCAATATTGAAGGGACCTCAAGTATCCATATAGGTATAAAAATCCTGACCTACATTTAAACTTGTTCAGTATTTTAGATGTTGCCGTATTTTAGAAAAGTTTAGCTATGTAGAACGTATATAAGTAGGTTATGTATTTAGGGCATTTATATAAAAAACCCAATATAGCTATAATATGTAACAAAAACCCTGTCCGATCCAATAAAGGCGTATTCCTGGTTCAACATACGTACTAGAAAAAATGGTTATAAAAATGTAACTCATAAAAACCAAAAGTTATTGATTTTTTATTTTTATAATCCATGCGAAATTTAACACTGAATATGGCAAATTTTCATAAGTTGACAACACTCCACCCACCGGCAAAATCTTTTTATTTTTACCTATTTTTATTTCAAAGAACACCGCCCTACGCTACCGCGTAGTAGGCACTCTTTCAACTAGTCGCCGACTCTTTGATCTCGCCGACTCGTTGCCTACCGGCGCGCTACTTCTTGCCAGTCTTTCGTGGAGATAGCTTCCGATCGGACGTCCGTACGTATCACACGCTATCGTTTCGTGAACAATGTCGTATTCAAATCAGGAATATTTTAATAAGTTGATGTGTTTAGGCAAGACCGACTGCAATTATGCAGCTGCGCGTAGAACGTATGAGGTGCGTTTCGCGAATAGACCAGGTGTGACAGTACCGTCGGAGCGTGCGTCCCAACGCCTGCATAACCGCGTGTATACCACAGGCAGTGTTCAAGCAAATTTAGTGAAAAGGTGTCGAATGTGTGTTAGTGTTGGAGGTGGACATGTGGAACACGATCGCCGAAGTATGCAAGAACAACCAGTGAACGTTTTAATAAGCTGATACCTGCAGTCGGTTAGTACATTGCCAAAAGCACATCACATTTAAAAAAGCCCTTTTCAGGGCTACATTTAATTCAATTAATTATTTCTTGATAAACAGAATAAAGTCTGAAACACAAAATACAGAGAGTGTGTCTGAAATCCGAATCACTATGCCCACAAAACAATATCAGCTGATACCTACACGTAGGCAGGTATTTGTTTGGCGGCACGCGACAAAGCGGGGTCATGAGTTCATGACAAAGGATCATACAAACCGCCTCGCTCAGGCGGCTTCTTTGACACAAAACTGTAGGTGAACTTTGTCGAGCGATCAGTGTTGCCATCGGTCAGATTTTATTTTTTATTTTAATTTAATTATATTCACTGGGGAAAAATAATAATCTCAAATCCATTAAATGGTTACGTATATGTGTTCGCAATACGATGCCGAATAATACCCTTAAGGATCGGACAGGGTTTTTGTTACATGCTGCAAAAAAAAATGAGCTGTTTCATACATTTTGGCAGAGTAGGTATTGAACTTTTGTATGAAACAGCTGATTTTTTTTTCGTGATTTCGGAGTTGGTCCCATAGTGAAAGTTGTTCAGTTCGATGGTCTAAAGCACCTCTTAAAGTTCTTGCAGTTAATTTTTTTACACCTTGCATGTAACAAAAACCCTGTCCGATCCTTAAGGGTATTATTCGGCATCGTATTGCGAACACATATACGTAACCATTTAATGGATTTGAGATTATTATTTTTCCCCAGTGAATATAATTAAATTAAAATAAAAAATAAAATCTGACCGATGGCAACACTGATCGCTCGACAAAGTTCACCTACAGTTTTGTGTCAAAGAAGCCGCCTGAGCGAGGCGGTTTGTATGATCCTTTGTCATGAACTCATGACCCCGCTTTGTCGCGTGCCGCCAAACAAATACCTGCCTACGTGTAGGTATCAGCTGATATTGTTTTGTGGGCATAGTGATTCGGATTTCAGACACACTCTCTGTATTTTGTGTTTCAGACTTTATTCTGTTTATATCAAGAAATAATTAATTGAATTAAATGTAGCCCTGAAAAGGGCTTTTTTAAATGTGATGTGCTTTTGGCAATGTACTAACCGACTGCAGGTATCAGCTTATTAAAACGTTCACTGATTGTTCTTGCATACTTCGGCGATCGTGTTCCACATGTCCACCTCCAACACTAACACACATTCGACACCTTTTCACTAAATTTGCTTGAACACTGCCTGTGGTATACACGCGGTTATGCAGGCGTTGGGACGCACGCTCCGACGGTACTGTCACACCTGGTCTATTCGCGAAACGCACCTCATACGTTCTACGCGCAGCTGCATAATTGCAGTCGGTCTTGCCTAAACACATCAACTTATTAAAATATTCCTGATTTGAATACGACATTGTTCACGAAACGATAGCGTGTGATACGTACGGACGTCCGATCGGAAGCTATCTCCACGAAAGACTGGCAAGAAGTAGCGCGCCGGTAGGCAACGAGTCGGCGAGATCAAAGAGTCGGCGACTAGTTGAAAGAGTGCCTACTACGCGGTAGCGTAGGGCGGTGTTCTTTGAAATAAAAATAGGTAAAAATAAAAAGATTTTGCCGGTGGGTGGAGTGTTGTCAACTTATGAAAATTTGCCATATTCAGTGTTAAATTTCGCATGGATTATAAAAATAAAAAATCAATAACTTTTGGTTTTTATGAGTTACATTTTTATAACCATTTTTTCTAGTACGTATATTGAACCAGGAATACGCCTTTATTGGATCGGACAGGGTTTTTGTTACATATTGTACAAATCAAGTGTCTATGATAAAAAAAAAACTACCGTCATAAACTTCGTCATCATTCTCTTGCCCTTGTCCCAATGTATTTGGGGTCGGTGTTTTTCTTCCTTACTTCCGCTATTAGCCGTCATCTCGGTGGAAGTCCCTTTTCTAGGTTTTCACACAATCCAGCCGTGGTTTCTTTGGTCTTCCTCTTATAGCCATCAACATTCACACTCAAAACTTTCCTCACGACATTTTCCTCTATCACAAACTTGTGAACTTTAATTAAACCAATAGGTATAATGCGGCTTTTCGACTTCGATTTTGATAAACACAAATTCTATTTTTGAATCAACTCGCGATTTTTTCAAAAACATTAAAAAGTTGTTCTTTTTTTGCAAAATGTTTTGAGTTGATGAACGTGTATTTAGGGTATTTTATAGGTACCTTGGACAATCTGGCTAGGGTAAACAATGTAGGTATTATTCTGTCTTTTGTTACAATGTGTTATAAGATTTTAATTATGTACATTTCAGTTCCCGGCACTACTTGGAGGTTCATTTATCGTCGGTCTCTGCTTGTTTATAGGAATTTATATAGCCCACAAGATTCATTTTGCAAGGGTTTATAATCAGCAAAGGTCAGTATTTAACTAATCTTATTTGTACTGTCAACCTCACGTCCATGGTAACAGTGACTTGGATATCGCCTTTTTTGTACTTAGTTGTAGTAAAAGGGGTTTGTGTGAACAGGTGAACTGACTTGTGGTTGACAGTACTATCTCACAAATGACCAAAATCAACTAAATAAAAACCATAAATCCACTAACAGACCCCAGTCCAGTCTTAAACACACGGGTTCAGAAGCTTGAAATTTTCCCAAGAGATCTCAATGAAGGTAAGGTTGGTTAAAGAAGAATTTTTGAAAATTCATCCCCTAAACGGCGTAAATAGGGGATGAAATTTGGTATGAAGGTTTGTCATTTTTTGTCGATGGGAAATCCCATAGAGCACCATGCCTTGTCTAATATAAATATATTTACTTTCAGGAAAAACATGACATACTCGAGCGTCCAGATTGCTACTGAGAAACCAACCATACCCTTTGAAGCTTAGCACCACCAAAATTTGTAGATTTAAATAGCTAGGATGTTTAGTAATTAATCAAATTCTTTTCTAACTATAAATTGTAACCAATCAGTTATATCAATTTGTCTGTAATTATATCATCATTAATTGCCAATTTCACAGATCAATTCATATTTTATGAACATAAACTTTAACTTCAATAAAACACAATTTGTAAACAACAGTTTTGCCCAAAACATTTTTGAAACTGTATTTCTTTTCTAATTTGTCTACATGCTTGCCTAAATTGAAAAAAAAATTGAGTTGAGAGGAAATTTACAGTGTTTTAATTCAGAATTACGCACACACATCCACTGTTACGTACAGATTCTTTGTATAAAACCAATTATATTAGAAGATCTATACAATATGTGTACCTACAAGTGTGATATAAGCAGGTTCGAAGAATAGGTATAATTTTAGAAAAAATTACATGTATAAACATGTAACACAGTATTAGCTGTATTTAATATTGCGTTACTGCCACAAGCGAATCTTTTAATAAATGCATTTTATAAATCCCTATTGTGTAACAAAGAGTACCAATAGTTCCATACCATGAGTGGAACTAATTTGCAGCCAAATGAATATGTTTTTGAATTATATACAATTAATAGTTGAATTTAAATCGATTGAGTGAATTAATATGGTTGCAGCCTGCGTCTAAGCGTCGTATTTACTTCGGGAGAAATGTCCCGCAACACGTGTCGCTAAAAATATTGGGAAACGTAGGGCGATGTCAACCAACGATGCTAGACTTGTCTCACGACCTTTTCTAACGTTTTCGATGTCTCCATACATGTCGTGTGGCAACGGCGCTCGAATTCTTCTGACAGCGCTCAGCGACTCGTCTTGTGTTGCGGAACAATTGTCTCCAAGTGAATACGAGGCTTTAGCGTTAATGGGTTAACATAATGCTTTTATTTTATGCTAATATTACAGTGTAGTCTATGGATGACTAGTCAACATTAAGCTGCGCTGTGTTCTACATCTAAGCTAATTCGCATCTCATCAACAAAATATGTTACGTGTACGCAGCAACAGTCACCCAGTCACGCGATATGTGCTCACTCGTGGCATTTCTCGACTTCGCGTGGGCTAATAACACCCGTTACTGACCCTCAGTCGCACAGCAAACCTCGCGTAGCTTAATGATTTTGTAGAAAAAAATTTGCACGAGCAAGTTAGCTGAGCTATAAGCAGAGCATCAGTATAGCTTTATGTTGATTTGTCATCCTGAAATCAACTGTAGTCGGTAGCTAGCTAGCGCTGAGCCTGCCTCGTCCTTTTTACGATAAATCGCAGGCAGCAGCCTTTCCGCCTCAGCTGGCTACACCTGTGTCTTATGCAACACATTATTATACTTATAGAAAGTTAGTTGGTATACAAATGTTGAGGCTATTATTTCGAATAATTAAATTAGACTGTTGCGATTGTTTTCTTGTTTGATGAATAAGTATTAGTCATATCGTCACCCTCCCCGCTAACTGTCGTATCTGACAAACTGACGTATCTACACTGACATTACCTACGTGTTCATAACTTTATTTCGAAAAAGTTCTCTCTAGTCGTCGTATCTGTATCGTTTACCGTTTAGAAGATAATCAAGTATTTTGTTTAGCGTATGTGCAAAAGGAGGGAAAAAATATTCTCACTACCTGTCGTATGAACATACTACAGTTAGTAAGATTTTATTTTTTTCGTCCCGATGCAAAATGACTGCAGTATGTACATAGGACACTTAGCTAGAATTTTTTTCAACAATGTTTACAATTTTTTTTGCATTTACGTCGTTTAGAGCTCAAAGCTTTTTTTACGAATATGAAGCTTATTGCCATATTATTAAGTCACACTGCGGTATGCACGGGGGTGTGGGGTGCGGGCGGTTGGACATTGAATGAGCAGTGAATCAAATCTATTCAGTCGACCAATTCTTCGTAGAGTGACAGGTCGCGTCTCTGCGATCGCGGGCTGCGTCGACGCCGCATCGAGAAATACAGGATTATGTTCGTAAGTACCTATTATATTATTTCATTTTGCACGTCGGCGTCGTTATTTTTACACGCTGTGTTCGCAATTTTAATTTTGAGTTGTACCTAACTAACATTTTTTTTAAACTGGGTATTTCTGTTTGCTTCAGATTATTACTAAGTAGAATAATGCGACTCAAATCCGAAATGGACGTTATCGTAAAGTGGAGAGATGGCTCAAAAAATTGTGTACGAACAAAAGATTTGAAATGTCTTCGCAAAGGAGAGAGTGTAAACTGTGTTGGTTCCAAAGTAAAAATGTGTTACAGTAAAAAATGGTACTATGGCGAGGTAATAATGACAGAGCGGGATATCCAAACAGAATCGAAACATAATGAGTATATCGAATGCGAAGACTCGTCAGATGACTAACCTCTAATAAATATTGTCAAGAAGGATAAACCAATGGCTGTGGAGAATGAAGAAAAAGATCCTTATTGTGATATTGACTTAGAAGATCCACAGGATCCTGACTATGTCATAGAACCCAAGAGACAGAAAAGAACCATGTGTTTGCAAGACTTGCCATGTGAACCAGATTTAGCTAGTGTCTCTAACTTAACAAAACAATCCGTAGATTGTCAACGTGAACAACATTGCGAAGTTATTGGATGCTGTTCTGAAGTATTTAGCTCTTGCCATAGGTGCTTTATACTTATATGCTGGGATCATTTCATCAATGATTTTTCTTGTGAACAGCATTTTGAATTCATGCCACAGAGATCCACACCTTTAAAACTACTTAACAAAGAGCACGAGCAAAGAAACAATTCAATACACACTTCAGGAGAATTACAAATCAACGGCTTGTCATCAGAAACACAGGCCCAAGATACAGAGCATGCCGACCATTCTATGCATATTTTTGAAGAATTCGAAATCTATGATTTGCCATCAGAAACACAAACGCAAAACCAACTCTGCGAAGCTCCTGGGTGCGATAAAGAAGTTAATAGTTCCTGTTTTAGGTGCAGAATTCTAGTGTGCTGGGATCACTTCAGTGATGTTAATTGTGAAAACCATCGTCAGTTACTATCGCCTAGTATATTACAACCAATAGATGATTGTGTTATTTCCAGCAATACTCAGGTCTTTCCCGAAGATTTTGAAGTTGAGGGGTCGCCACGAGAGGTTGAAAGAACCAAAACAAAAAAACCGGATGTAAGAAAAATTAACCAGCTTATGAAAAACACGGGCAAACAGCATACTACTCAAGTACATAAAAAGATTGTACCGGAAAGGAAAATTGGCCCTTTTTGTCAAATCATCAACTGTAAACGCAGTTGTTATCGTTTCACAGATGAGATTCGTGAAAATATATTTCAAAGTTATTGGGACCAAGGAAATCTTCAGTCACAGCGTGAGTTTATTGTGAGGCATGTAAAAAAAGAACCTGTTAAACGGCGAACTGCTGGACCGGAATCTAGGAGGCAAGCCACTCTTCAATATTTTTTTCCTTTAGAGCATCAGTCTCTCCAGGTTTGCCAAACGTTTTTCTTAAAGACTTTAGGAATAAGTTTTCGTACCATTAGAACATCTCTTGAAAAAGTTACAGACGCCGGTACCGTCGGAAAAGAAAGACGAGGAGGGCGTAGAGAATGCTTCATTCAAAATGATGCCACAATTCGAGCAATGATCGAACAGCACATTGAGAGATTCCCGAAGGTTGAATCTCATTACTGCAGGGAAAATTCTTCTAGAGAATACCTACATTGTGAGCTGACGCTACCCAAGATGTACCACATGTTTAAAGAAGAAATTAAAAATAGTTCCGTGAAGCCCAGCTTTTCTTCATACAGAAGGATTTTTAAATCCAAGAAATTATCTTTCCACCGCCCAAAAAAAGATCAGTGTAGTTTGTGCATGACATATTTAAAAGGTTCTGAAGAAGAGAAATTAAAGATTTGCGAAAAGTATAGGAAGCACCAACAGGAGAAGACTTTGTTTAGATCAGAAAGAAATAAATGTAAACTAGCATCACAGCAAAACCCAACCACAATACAATGTGCTACATTTGACCTCCAACAAGTCATAAGCTTGCCTATTAGCAATGAAAATGCTGTTTTTTATAAACGTCGTCTTTCGGCGTACAATTTCACAATATATGATATGACTTCTGGAGCCTGTTCGTGTTATACATGGCATGAGGGAGCAAGCAAAAGAGGGTCGTCAGAAATTTCGACTTCATTGTATGACTTTCTCAAGAAGAGTGACGAAAAAGGCATCAATATTGTTTACCTGTTTGCTGATGGATGCAGTGGACAGAACAAAAATTCCATCGTGGCATCGACCTTACTGTATGTCATTAACAATGCCACGAATATTCAAGAAATCACTTTACGTTTCTCCGTGCCATGTCATGGACAAAGCGAAGGAGACTCTGTACACAGCACCATCGGCTATGCTCTGAAAAAAAGTGGAGATATTTTTGTACCAAGCCAGCTACCTCCAATTTTTAGATTGGCACGAAAAAATAAACCGTACTTAGTGAATGTTCTCACATACACTGATTTCCTCGATTTCAAAAAACTTTCAGCCGATCTTAGGATGCTTTCTATCCGAAAAGACGATGAGGGCCGATGCTTGAACTGGACAGAAATGATGGAATTTTCTGTCAAGAAAACTGAACCAGAAAAGATTTTTTTTAAGAATAGCCACGGAGAAGAGATTCCACGCTCTCTTTCTCTTAGGAGACAGGTCTCTGTTTTCTTGAGAGAGGAAATAAGACTTCTTAATCCAACACCGCCCAAAATTTCGATAGAAAAATATAATGACTTGTTGTCACTAACAACAGGGGAAACCCCAGTCATTAAGTTGCCGGAGCATGTGGCATTTTATACGTCACTTTCTCACTAATTACTAATGTCATGACACCTTTTTCATTACTTTACTGTTGATTTTACTAGTCTATAGAATGATTGTCTATAGAATTTAGCTCTTACGTTATGTTTAAGATGTTGTTTACCAATAACATTATTATTAACCTGATTTCTAGTTCCTATGTTCAATAAATAAGACTGTAAACTGACCGCTTTAATCCTAGATAAAGCAAGTCCAATTAAAGACTAATATTTTTGCAAAGACTGTGATTGTGATATTAAAGTAACTAAGACTTAGTTGTTATGAACAAACTCAAAATGTATACCTGCTTAGCATTAATTACATTATTATAAGCACAAGTATAAGCTTGATATATTAAATAATTCAAATTTATTTAAAAGAAGGTTTAAGGTTAAGTCTCAATTCATCTCATTAGTTAAGTATAGTTTAATACATAGAGTAGATACACAGCTAAGTTGCCAAAAATGTTGAAACAATATTTTTGTAATTTCCTAAACGTAGGTTGTAACTTTTTAAGCTTATGAACGAATTTTTATTACTTTTAATAAATTTATAAGATATTATTAGAGTTTCATTTATATTTTTATACCAAACAATCACGTCGTAACAGACACAAGTTGAAAAACAAAGTTCTGACAGAGTGACGTATCTGCTTCAAATTAATATAAATAAATAAATAAGTACCTTAGGGCTTTAGGGCAATTACTAACTTAAAGAGTAAGCCAGGAGCAATATAAAAAAGTAATTAATTCAAAAATAAAGCCACAGCCAACGCAACTACAGTAACATAATTGTAGCGTCCGACCGAAAAACTGTTGCCCTGAAAAATTATGAATTGCTAGATAAGACAGTTAGCGCGGAGGGTGACGATATGATTCGCGCAAAAAACTGCGTTTTACCTTTTAACCGCTTATGTCGGATTAATCCGACAAATATTTTCGTGTCCATTCCGCCAGAGTCGTATACATATACAGGGTGAATTTTCCAAGTGGGCGTGGATGGCCAAATTCTAAACTATGAGGAATAGCGAAAAGTACTCAAAGGAGTCGCGGGCTCGATTTTGATAAAAACTAAAATTGCGTCATTGGATTTTTGAAAAATCAATATTTCTAGCCAGGAATCGAACCTGTTGATTTTGAAAAAAAAAACACACACACTGTATTATTACACCATTCGATAGTGTCCCTAATAAGGATCAAATTCTGGGAAGTAATGACATACGGCAAACTTAAGGAAAATGTTGAATTTTAATAAACTGCTTCTTTTTTCATACCTTGTTCGAAATGATGCTCAATATTTTTACACCCGAAACACTCGTAGCGCAGTCACCTTCACAAAATTATGTTCTAAATTCAAATTTTTAATTGCAGTACAATCCTTGAGACGTCGAATCCAGCTATGTATTCAAAAACAATTGTCATGATTTTGAACAATTAATCAGTTAAGGTTTAATAGGTAGGTAGCATAAGAAAATAAAAAAGTATTTTGATAAAAATGAGCTCTTTCCTTTAGTTTGCCGTATGTCATTACTTCCCAGAATTTGATCCTTATTGGCGACACTATCGAATGGTGTAATAATACAGCGTGTGTTTTTTTTTTTCAAAATCAACAGGTTCGATTCCTGGCCAGAAATATTGATTTTTCAAAAATCCAATGATGCAGTTTTAGTTTTCATCAAAATCGAGCCCGCGACTCCTTTGAGTACTTTTCGCTATTCCTCATAGTTTCGGATTTGGCAATCCACGCCCACTTGAAAAATTCACCCTGTATACGACCAAATAACACAGCTCGTTTAATCTGTATTATTATTACATCATCACAGCTGGTTTTATCGGTATTAATTTTTCGTTTTTTTTAGTTCGGGCGCTGGGGGCGCGATAACTTATATAAAGTCGGGCGGTTAAAAGGTTAAGGACCTATTAGTGCACACGACGGCTTTTTTACGTGCCGTCAATGCACGTGTTGTACACTTACCTAACTAATTAGTGCTTCTTTCTCAAGTTTACCTGCGCAGATATCGCAATGTAAAAAATACGTCGTATGCATAGGTTCTAAATTATGGTTGCTGTCCACGCATGCCTCAAGCTCAAGCAAGGGCAGTGGCCGCTTCTAGTCGCAGATTCTAACGAAAATGCAAAAATAGCGTCTTCCATCCTTCAATACCTACTTATAATATTCTACTTATTTTTTTTAAACGGGCCAAATTTATAAAACGGAACAGTTCTGTTATAATTAGGCATACTTGATATTATTATATCAAAAAAATGCGATTGTGTACGTAATCTGAATGTATTCTTTATCTACAACGAATTTTATTTGTTTAATAAATATTTTAAAAGATGTCTATATTTTATTAGCCCTTATAATTATTCAAGTCTTGATTTACGACTATTAATATTGCAAAACACGGTTTTCAATTTCAAAGGTAGTCACCTAGGTGACTAGGTCAAGCTTCAGTAGTGCTATTCTGTAAAAAAATCTCACCGTGAAAGCATAGCTGGTGAAGTGAGCTCCCAATCCTCAAGTAGGTAATATTAAGTCCATGTCCCTAGCTCACTTCACGGTTCACCTAAGTTTTCACGGTGAGATTTTTTACAGAATAGTACCTAGGTACTAAGTACTACAGATTGGCACTGGCCAAACTGAAGCGAATCCCTTGTGGGTTGCGCTTGCGTTGCGGGTCGAAAGCTCTCCTGGCGCTAAATTGGCGCCAATACAACAGTTGCGCGACTTCCTAATCATTAAAACAACAAACGCGCGGGATTTGTCAATGTGGCCGGAGATTTATAATTTAAAGATGTATCTTTGCCCAATCCCCGTTTTGAAAAACTTTCCAGTAAAATCTCAGAAATATACTTACATAAATATAAAACGAATGTTTGTTTGCCTCATATGACTTCCTAAATCCGATTTCAATTAAACTTTGAGCAATGATACCGGAACGCATCTGTTTCAACAACAATCTCATACAGGAACGTTCGAGTTGTCCTTTCAATCCTTCCCTTCGAATAATTATTATTAAAGGAAAAACATAATCTAAACAAAATAATGTTTTGTATGATAATTATTGTTTTAGATTCGTGAAAGACAGCGAATGTGTAGTGTATCCGTTACATGCTCTGTGGTGTGTGTATCCGACCGACCGCGACCATATATTATTTACTATTACTTGTCTGTGGTTTGTGCTAGGGCTGCCAGATTTTAATATAATAGGATACATTCGGTTATGTATCTAGCAGATTGTCTTGTATAATTGGATACAAAAATTATAATTTGAATGTGAACTAAACTACCTAATTGCCCAGCTGCTTATCAGGAGTGACCGGCTGTTTTCACAAAAAATCCGTAGTCTACCGTTACTTTACAACTAGGTACAGACGCCAGCACATCAAACTGTCACATTTTCCCAATCAACTTTGAACCTAATGCTTTAGTGATAAAGTTGAAAATCTATTAAAGAAATTTGACAGATTGTAGTAGGTTGATGTGCTGGCGTCTGTACCTATACCATATTTTCTCTTCGTTTTACTTCATACTAATTGTAACTAGTGCTAACGTTAGGTAACTGTATTACGACTTACGAGATATCACAAAAAATATTGTAATTCACTGAGGGGATTATAAGAACAGTGGCTTGATAATACAAAACATGTGATAAGTAGAGACGGAAGAAAACTATTCTTGACTGACTTTTTGATACTTTAACAAATCTTTTTTATTTGCAATTATTGACACAATAGCCTTCTGCGATGCGTCGCTAAATCCATACAACTCGATATTATTTCCAACCGTGTCATGTCAGTGCCTAACCATCGAGGTATTTGACATTGGTTTATGTTTTCTGTCTTCCTTAGTTTTTGTCCCCACACTTGTTCTTGTCTTTTCAGATGTCTTGGAAAGTATTTTTATCCAGGTCGATACTGAGAGTGACCCATCTGAGTGGATCAAAAAGTTACTTTTATTTGTTTCTTTGGTTTTGAATGTTCGTTTTTCGCCCTGAAAGTAGATCTTTTTTTTTTGTATACTGTGATTTGATTTTGTATAATTTCTAATACTCAGTGGGTCATCCGGTCAGTGGTATCTATATGTGGCCTCTACTGGCAACCCTGGTTGTCAAAAATGTCAAATGAAAATGAAGTGTTTCGAGCAGGGGAATATTACCAAACTTAATAATTACTCGTGAAAATTGTTTGTAAAGTATCATAGTAATTTACAAAGACTCAATACTTTTTTTTTGTGATGGGACATTTTGTTTTATGAACAAGTGCAGTGTGTGTTATTGATGTGTTTACGGTTTGTTTCGCAATTATTTGGTCACCGTCTTCGTCTATCCCTGTGGGTGCCCCGCGTAGTCTCGGAAAAAATAATGCTATAGTGGAAATTGTGATGATTTTATTTATTCAAGCTATAGTAAAGTTAGGGAACTATCTATTTATACTTATTTTAGTCGACCCAGGTTTAGTCTTGTACTTTACTTGAACTTTCAAACTATGCAAGAAATACTTCTATTTCAAGTAATAAGGTAGGGTTCTTACATATCCAATCAAACTTTACAAATGCCTTATTCATGGAAAGAATTCTTGTATTTGTATAAAACAACCCATCCATTTTGTCTTAAAACTTGGAAAATAACAGGTTGTTTGGTCTCACTAAGTAGTAAAGTTAGTTTTAACAGGTAATTGTCAACATAAATTTGGAGTAATTTGGTCTTATGGTTTTCTTTGGAGCCAGTAACTGTTTTACTTGTAATAATAATAATAAGTTTATTTATTTTCTTTTCATAAATGTACAGTAATAGTACTTACTTAAAACTAGCTTAAGGATAAGTTTACATTTGAGAGAGACTGGTGCTTGAAATAGGCATTGCAAGCAATGCCTGTAGTACTAGTCACCAGGGCTCCACGAAGCTTCATATGTATCATAAGCTTACATTGGGTGCTTTTATGAGACTGAAGAGAATTAACATTATAAAAAAGATAAAAAAATATACAAATGAGATAAAAAATAATGTGATTAGAATAACAATATGATAAAGGAAACTTTAAAGCATCAATTAGACTGTGTGTTCAGAGCATGTGTGAGTTGATTTGTGTAAGTATAGCATATGAAGTTTTAAATGAGATAATTGATGTAAGTAAGAAGTGTCAAGTTAAAGGAATCAATGATATTACAGTTGTTTCATAGTCCATACTTTTTAGCCATATACTCACTGAAGCCCTACAACTATTTTTGGGCTTCTAGTAGATGGATAGAGCGGTGTTTGCCTTGTTGTAGGAATGAACCAAGGAAGAAATAGAATTTATGAGAAAAGCTGGTTTTAAATAAGGGGTTGTAGCATACCATGCCGTTCCTACGTTTTCCTTGAGATAAGTCCTTATTGTACTTCATCTGGGAGTGTTTTTTTAATATTATTTTTAGTAAAGAGGTCTGTCTGACCATCAGGACATCCCTTTTTGTGTAAACCTGTGCAGTAGGAAATCGAAAAGGAAGTCCAGCTCCAACCTTGAGAATTGCCTGCTGCACTCTTTCAACCTCCAAGATGTGAGCTTTTACTGCCCCTCCTCACAAGGTTACGCAATAATTAATATGAGATTGGCAAAGGGCATGTACCATTTTGATTTTTTCGCAGTCAGCAGTGTGTCTGAGTGTCTTAAATATATAAAGAACCTTGAGAATTCTGGTAACCAGAACCCCCAAGTGCGATTTTAATGAAAGGAATTAGTCTATAATTATTATTATAGCAGTGTAACTTTGGTGTCCCTACAGCCAGCAGCCCTCAAGCCATAACAGAATGAGGGTAGTTCCAAGGATTTAGTTCTAAGTATATTGTTCTATTTTGTTTACTTTAACTAGAAATTTTAATTATGATTTATAACAATAAGAAAATTTAGACTATGGGGGTAATCCAAAGAAACATTTAAATCTTTAATCCAATACTTACACAAGAAAAAGTAAAAATTTCCTGAAAAGATAAATATTGTTTTTTACATTGAACAAAAAGCCTTAATTACACAACACAATATTCAGGAACTCTTTCCCGATATGGGGATAGTATAATAAGAGAAAGTGAGGAAGGGTCCCTATTAACACATTGAAGGACACTGAACGAGACACAATTGAAGTTTTATTGTTATTACTTCGAGGGGCGTTAAGTGTCCCGCAATGTATTAAAAACTAGATGTAATTTTTGGGATGCATGAAGAAGCCTTCTCGTGTAGCGCAGTTTGTTCCGCCAGTTACTGAACCGAGCACTCGGCGTATCCTGGACAGTCACACCCAACACCTTATTTGACGCCCGCCTGGTTTGCGACCACCCTCCCACTGGAGTCTGCCGTCAAGCAGCTTGCAGCGTTTCGTCGATGCATAGGAGTTCCAGTGCCTTAGGCATCTTCTGAGCACGCTCGTTCCAACATAGACCTCATCCATCGCTTTCCATCAGGCATGATCGAGGTCAAGAGTGGGCTCATTCAGCAATAAAAAAATACCGGGCTCTAAATATTGTGTAGTATGGGGTTTTATCCATGGAACCACCCATGCTTTGTTATGGCTTGAGGGTTGAAGTAACATGTTTGTTTAGTATTCTCAAATATGAAAAACTAGCTTCTGCCCGCGACTTCGTCCGCGTGAAATTCGTACTTTCCTCTAAAAATTTCGAAAATTTATATAGGTATGATCTTTATCATTTATTTAGATAAATAAGTATTCGGGCCAATTTTTTAGTTTATAGATCAAAGGAATCAGATTTTTCAAATAAACTGTATCCCCGCTTTTCACCCCCACAGGGGTGGAATTTTGAAAAATGTTCGTGATGTGTTCATGAAGTAACTTGACTTAAAGACCCATACTCGTTTTCGAGTTAATGGATGCAAGCAGTAATATCCACCCCTTAAACTTTATTACTTACCATTTCCCACCTTGGTAGGAGTCGATTTTTTAAAAACCCTAAAACACATACTTGTTTTATATTTTGTTTTAGTTGTACCGAGTTTCGAATTAATCCGACAGCGGGTTACATATTTTTCTAACCTATCAACTTTGTCACCCCCTAAATCCTCTGTAAGGGGTTTTTCAAACTAAAAGTGACAATCTTTATAATTTACTGACCCAAATATTGCCAAGTTTCATGTTTACTAAACAAATAAATAAGATTTTTCATATAAACTGTATCACCGCTTTTCATCCCCACAGGGGTGGAATTTCGTAAAATCGTTTGGGTTGTGTTCATTACTTGACTCAAAGATTATTTGTACCAATTTTCGAGTTAATCAAACCACGCAGTAAAATCCTCCCATGTAAAAATAACTACCCCTTTTCACCCCGTTAAGGATAGATTTTCGAAAAACTCTGATACACGTTATTCTTTATTTATGGTCTTAAGTATAAATACCGAGTTTCGAGTAAATTGGACCACGCGTTAAAATTCTTCCATACAAATTTTGACGCCCCCAATCCCCCTTTAGGAGGTAGTATATAAAAACAAAAAATGCCAAACTTCAAAATTTACTTATATGAGTATTCGTGCCAATTTTCATGTTTATTAACCAAATAAATAAGATTTTTCATATACACTGTATTCTCGCTTTTCACCCCCATAGGGGTAGAATTTCAAAAAATTGTTTGGGATGTGTTCATTACTTGACTCAAAGATTATTTAAGTATACGGCTTGTTGAGTTAATCAAGCCACGCATTAAAATCCTTCCCTGTATAATCAACTACCCCTTTTCACCCCGTTAGGGGAAAGTTTTTGGGGGAACCCTGATACACGTTATTCTTTGTTTTGGTCTTAAATATAAATATTGAGTTTCGAGGTAATCGGACCACGCGTTACAATTTTTCCATACAAAGTTTGACGCCACCAACCCCCTTTAGGGGGTAGTTTATAAAAACAAAAAATGCCAAACTTCATAATTTACTTATACAGGGTGTCCCAAAACTCAACGTCAAGCCGAAACGGGGTGACAGGATTGATCATAACCATCACGAGAAAAATCTGAAAAAAAATCTATCCCATGCAGTTTAAAAATTATGGGCATTTTAAGAAAAACCTAGAAATTTGATCAAACTGTACCATTTTTCGGTTATTGTGGTTATTCTTTTTTATTTTTGTTCATTTGAACTTTGGAAACGTAATCCTAAATAACATTTCTAGAATCCCAATAAAAAATAATGACACAATTGCCTCAAGTTTCCGAGAATTGAGAATATTTGTTAAACTACGAATTTAAAATTTTCAAGATTCGTCGACTTTGACAGGCCCTCCTATAAAAAAAATGTACTAGAGTGCCTTGGCAAGTGGCATTAAAAGTTGGCGCATTTAATCAGAATTCTAAAATGGTACAATACTTGTTAGTTCCATACAATAGAAAAGAGTAAAAAAATTAAAACCTCAAGTAACCCGATTTTTGCTATCTCATTTTACTCAGTTAAAATGTTTTTAATTCACACAAGCTCTAGGTAGGTTCTTAATTTTAAGACAAAATGATGAGAGAGATGGATAATGGGTATGTTCGCCATGAGTGAGCGAGACAGATAGTGACGCCACTTTTACCAAAGTGAAAAAAAGTTAGTAAAATTAGTAAAATAATTAGGTTTGTTGGAATAAAAGTCTGATGATAGAGAAATAACGTTTTTTATTACAATAAATGTTCAAATTGTTTACCATCAGCCTCAATACAAGCCCTACATCTTCTTAAAAAAGATCTACTTATTAGTCGGGCATATCTTCGAGAGTTGATCGCCTCAGCTGCTTGAGAAATGCGTTCACGCAGGTCGGCTACGTTCTCAATGGGCTTTGAGTAAACTTTTTCTTTGAGAACTCCCCAATAGAAAAAATCCAGGGGATTTAAATCTGGTGAACGGGCGGGCCACGAGATAGTGCCCGAACGTCCAATCCACCTTCCCGGATATTCCTGGTCAAGGAAATCTCTTACTTGCACTGCGAAATGCGCTGGGCAGCCATCTTGTTGAAACCACATGTCGCGAAGATCTGCTAGTGGTACGTCCTCTAACAGGGTTGGTAAATCTTCTCTTAAAAAATGTAGGTAATTAGTTCCATTCAAGTTCTCAGGCAGTTCAATAGGCCCAATAATTTTACCGTTTAAAATTCCGGTCCACAGGTTTACTTTAAAACGATACTGGGATCTATCTTCTCGCATAAAATGTGGATTCTCCACATGCCACTCGTGATAATTGTGCAAGTTCATGTAACCATCTTTTTTCAATGTCGATTCATCTGACCAGAGAATTTTTTGGATGAATTGGGGATTCTCATTATGCCTCTGTAGCATTGTTCTACAAAAAGAAATCCTTTCCTGATAATCTCGAGGTAGAAGACTTTGAACTCGTTGTACGTGAAACGGATGCATTTCGGCTCTTTGTAAAATACGATGAGCAGTGCTTTTCGGTATTCCCGTTCTTTCTTCAATTCCACGTACGGAAATACTTCGGTCACGTGCGACCTCTTGCAATACTTCTTCCTGGAAAGGAAACACAGGTCTACCTCCAGCCTGTATTTGATTCGGGAAATGGCCGCCCTCTGTGAGTGAACGGTGCACATTAACAAACACGCGGTGATCCGGGTAGCGCTCTAAATTTGGATATCTTTCACGATAAAGTCTAGCGGCAGCACTTGCGTTGCATCTGCATTCCCCATAAATGAGGTGCATGTTCGCATATTCTTGTGAAGTGTAGCGCGTAGGCATGGTAGATAAAAAGGATGCCAACACAAAAGTCCAGAGAGAAGCCAAAGTTGCCGGTATGTTATCAACAAGTCCAATTCACAAAGATTCAAGTCCAAAAAGAGAAGCCAAAGTTGTCAGTACTAAATCAACACAAGCGAATACGAACGTGCGCAGTAGACGAATGAGCGAAACGTACTAACTGGTTGGTGTCGGACTGGTAGCGTAGCCATTTGCTTGGCTGAAACTAGTGCGAATGAAACAGATAGATGCCATAGCATCTATCTGTTTCATTCGCACTCGTTTAAACGACGCATCTCCGTCTCAATGCGTGGCGTCACTATCTGTCTCGCTCACTCATGGCAAACATACCCATTATCCATCTCTCTCATCATTTTGCCTTAAAATTAAGAACCTACCTAGAGCTTGTGCGAATTAAAAACATTTTAACTGAGTAAAATCTGATAGCAAAAATCGGGTTACTTGAGGTTTTAATTTTTTTACTCTTTTCTATTGTATGGAACTAACAAGTATTGTACCATTTTAGAATTCTGATTAAATGCGCCAACTTTTAATGCTACTTGCCAAGGCACTCTAGTACATTTTTTTTATAGGAGGGCCTGTCAAAGTCGACGAATCTTGAAAATTTTAAATTCGTAGTTTAACAAATAGTCTCAATTCTCGGGAACTTAAGGCAATTGTGTCATTATTTTTTATTGGGATTCTAGAAATGTTATTTAGGATTACGTTTCTAAAGTTCAAATGAACAAAAATAAAAAATAATAACCACAATAACCGAAAAATGGTACAGTTTGATCAAATTTCTAGGTTTTTCTTAAAATGCCCATAATTTTCAAACTGCATGGGATAGATTTTTTTTCAGATTTTTCTCGTGATGGTTATGATCAATCCTGTCACCCCGTTTCGGCTTGACGTTGAGTTTTGGGACACCCTGTATAAATATTCGTGCCAAGTTTCAAGTTTATTAACCAAGTGAATAAGATGTTTCATATAAACAGTATTCCCGCTTTTCACCCCTAGATGGGTCGAATTATGAAAAATTGTTTAAAATGTGTTCATAACTCGACTCAAAGATTATTTATGCTAATTTTCAAGCTAATCAAGTCACGCAGTAAAATCCTCCCCTGTAAAATTAACCACCCCTTTTCACACAGTTAGGGGAAAATTGTCCATTGTTGAAAAGGTGAAAACCCTGACACACGTTATTCTTTATTTTTAGTCCTTAGTATAAATACTGAGTTTCGAGTTACTCGGATAGCGCGTTAAAATTCTTCCATAATACAAATTTTGACACCCCCAATACCTCTTTAGGGGGTAGTTTAGAAAAACGAAAAATGCCAAACTTTGTTTTTTACTTAGATAAGTAGGGGAAGGTGGGGCAGCTTCATACAGTTTTTCTATTTTGTCTCATAGATTATTCTCTGGTATCAATATCTGAATAGATTGAATAAGAACTAGTACTATAACTATCTGACTTTCTATCAAAAACATATAATTTGTTTAAATATACATCCGTGACTTTTTATAAAAGTTTAAAAAAAAAATCAGGAATGTATGAATGTGCCCCGCATGCGGGGTACTTTCATACAGGCTATGGGGCAGATTCATACATGTGAAAAAATACACAAATTAAGGAATAAATGTTTAATTATTTATCAAAATAAAAGTATCAAAACACAACGTATTCGAAACCAAAAGCAATTAGACTCTGTGAGTAACTAATACCTAGAAAATAATCAAGTAATAAAGAAAAAAGTAAAAAAAGATAACTAAGTAAACAGAAAATAACTTAAAATGTAGGTAGTTTTTCCTTTTATGGCACTGAAAGAAACTTAGTTAACCTAACAGTCTTTCTGATCAGTCAAATAAGTATATCTATGTCCTAGAATTAAGTAACATATCTTTGTTATGTTATGGTATGTTATTCATACAGTATGAATGTGCCCCTCTTATTACTGTATGAACCTGCCCCATTCAATGATTTTGAAAAACAAATATTCTTATAAAAAAACCAAACATATATATTATTATTTACGTATCAATTCACAAAATACATCCTATTATCTTTGAAATAAAATAGTATTGAATAATCTAGATAAAAACTTTCATCAAAATAAAGATGTTTAAAGTGAGGTTATAAAATTATTTACGCGTTGCCGAATCACGTTCCGCGTCACCTCGTCGCGAGTTTCACACTGACTGCTGTCAAAATTCGTGAGCCAACGCACACGTAGGTAAGTCACGTGTACATGCTTAAATCGTTCAGTTAACGCGCGCCTAATAAAAGATGTCGCTAGTGTATGACGGTGCCCCGTGTATGAATCTGCCCCACTTCCCCCTATTCGTGCAAAGTTTCACGGTTATTAACTCAAGGAATAAGATTTTTCATACAAACTTAATCCCCCCTTTTCACCCCCTTAAAGGTTGAATTTCCAAAAATCCCTTCTTACTGGATACCTACTCTTCACAAAGAACACACCCTCCAAAATTCATGTCCCTAGGACCAGCGGTTTAGGCTGTCCGTTGATATCTCAGTCAGGTCGTTCATCCCCCTTTGGGGGTGAAATTATCAAAAACGCTGAGACACGTTTAAATTAATTTTCAATCGTCAGCCTAAACACAAAATTTGAAGATCCTAACTTTTAATTTGACGGACTTTCATACACAACTTCATCCCCCTTTTTAGCCCTTTGGGGGTGGAATTATCAAAAACGCTGACATACGTGTAAATTAATTTTCAATCGCCAGCCTAAAACCAAAATTTGAAGATCGTAACTTTAAAACTGAGGGACTTTCATACAAACTTTCATCCCCTATTTGACTGCCTTAGGGGTTGAATTTCGAAAAATCCTTCCTTATTCCTTGTCTACATTATAAAGGGAACCACTGTGTAAAATTTCAGCTTTCTAGGTCTAAGGGTTTAGGCTGGGCGTTGATGAGTCAGTCAGTCAGTCAGTCCCTTTTGTTTTTATTTATATAGATATCTAATATTATAAAACAGTCTACCAGAACAACCTCAAGTCAAGAATACTTACTTGTTATAGTTTATTACTTGTTATCAACCAATACATTGAGGAAAACATTATTCTTGTATGAAATGAATTAAGGTTCGCATATGAAACACAGGAAGTCTAAAAGCGGCCCAGTAACTAAAAAAAAATTGTGGAAATTGGCTGTAATGATATTATGAGCATGTGACACGAAGGAATGAGGAAAATGTAGTAAGTTTTGAATTTGAATGTTGATGACTATAAGAGTCGGAAAAGAACTAAGAAACGATGGATGGACTGTGTGAATTATGATATGGTTTGAAAGGGGGTGACTTGACCAAGACGACCACTAACAGAGAAATGTTCCACTGGCCTCAAATAAATTGGTATAAGGGCAGAAGAATGATGATGACTAATGAAACACTTTACTTAAAAAAGTAAATTCAAGTGTTGTCTGTGAATTTTGCCCTAAGTTCCTCACTTATACTCACATACTTACTATTTTAAGAATAATAATAGGTAATGCCAATTATTGTAAGAATGTATGTACTTTTAAATTCTCGGGATTGTTCGGTCATGTGAGTTGTTTGTGTGGTGAACTGGTGACTAAATATCACCATTAACAGTGTGACTTTATCATCTTTTTGTGTTGTAAACAAACTCGAACAATAAATGTCATAAGTACAGAAAAATAGACATTTTTAAGATGAAGTTCATACATGTGACATCTATTAACAAAAATTATACAGGGTGTCCCTGGAAGTATGGATCAAATCGAATAGGGGCGTGGGCAAGGTCATTTCCAAACTTTTTAACCCTGAAAATGTCAGTGAATTTTTATATGGTTCAAAAGTTATGACCAATTTTTATTATTTTTTCAATCACTTTGTTTAGTGGTCAAAGAAAATAATCATAAAAAAATACTATCAGGGCTATCTAAAAAAAATAAATTGATAGCCCTGATAGTTTTCAAGAATTCGAATTTTCTTCTCTTTGTTTTAGTTTTTTTTTTGCTAAAACGTTTGGAAATGACCTTGCCCACGTCCCTATTCGATTTGATCCATACTTCCAAAGACATCCTGTATATAGTGTACAGACGCCAGCACATCAACCTACTACAATCTGTCAAATTTCATTAATCGATTTTCAACTTTATCCCAAAATTATAAGGTTCAAAGTTGATTGGGAAAATGTGACAGTTTCGGGTAGGTTGATGTGCGGGCGTCTGTACCATTGATGTATAAAATAAGGGAATATAAGGTAAATGCTCCACGACGTGGACCGCATAAATTAGGTGCATGGACACAATCGACCTTACTCACAATCGAACTGGCGTTTATGTGGCATTATGTGTAGCGCGTTAAGTAAAATTACAGTAATCGTCTAAATAAGCAGCAACAATGCCTTCCTGTGTTTTTAAAATGTGCACAAATAGTTCAAAAACCAAAAACAAGTTCCACGGGATTACTTTTCACTCGTAAATACAGCCAACAATGTTAATTTGTTGAAAATTATAATAATACCTACCTATTTAATGTTTGTTTCGCGTCATAATAATTATGTCATTCATAATCGTAAACATTCGGCGGCTAACGCGATTTCGCTTGCACCACAGCGCCGGCTCCTATCTCTATCCTTGTCTATGTCAGCGCAAACGGCAGCGCACGTGGCATGGGTACGTAACAGTGACAATTATTGCTATCTCTTTCCCGCTACAGCCCGCGTAATATGTCTCTCTATTTCGGTTGTTGAGCATATGACGTACGACATCGGGAAATGTAGTTGTGTGGGTGTGTTTACGTGTACTTAATGTAATTGTTTCTAGTCCATTTAACCTTTTAACCGCTTATGTCGGATTAATCCGACAATTATTTTCGTGTCCATTCCGCCAGAGTCGTATATATACGACCAAATAACACAGCTCGTTTAATCTGTATAATTATTACATCATCACAGCTCGTTTCATCGGTATTTATTTTTCGCTTTTTTTTTTTTTTTTCGGGCGCTTGTGGCACGATAACTGATATAAAGTCGGGCGGTTAAAAGGTTAATGTAAATTTACGTGATGTTAGAGTGGCCTATATTTGTAATTTTATACATCAATGATATGTACATATAAAAACCATGTAGGTAAATAGCCTTCTAAGTATTAAATACTCATTATCAGTCAGGAAAACTGTTTCAGAAATCTACATCTATACAAACAAATGCAATTGAAGTGTTTGTTTGTAATGTCAAAATAAAAGCTTTTTACAAAATTTATAAGAAAGTATACAGGCTTATTTTTATATCACCATCCAAAATTTTACAGGGTGTTCTACCCATGAATATGAACAACTTTCACTATGGGACCTATTCTGAAATCACGAAAACAAAATCTGCTGTTTCATACAAAAGTTCAATACCTACTTGACCAAAATGTATAAAACAACAGATTTTTTTTTTGTGATTTCGGAGTTGGTCCCATAGTGAAAGTTGTTCATATTCATGGGTAGAACACCCTGTAAAAATTTGGATGGTGATAAAAAAATAAGCCTGTATACGGTACTTATACAAAGTGTAACGTTAAATGCGCAAAACCTCTTAAGGGGTCATTGTACTCATCATTATGAACAACTTTTACTATGGTACCAATCTTGAAATCGCAAAAAAAAATCAGCTGTTTAGTACATTTTGACGAGTTACTCGAACATAAATGTAGGAAACAACTGATTTTTTTTTCGCGATTTCAGCTTTGGTCCCATAGTAAAAGTTGTTCATAATGATGAGTACAATGACCCCTTAAGAGGTTTTGCGCATTTAACGTTACACGTTGTATATATATTTTTGTTTTTGCCTGTCTGTCTGTTTGTTTCCGGCTTATCTCCGAAACAGCTGGATTGATTTTGACAAGAGTTTCACTGGCAGATAAACCAAGTTCATGGTGTAAGGGTTTACACCTTTTGAAAGTGACATATTATTCATACCCTACCCTCGTGTTCAGTGCTTTAATAAATATGTGGGTTTCTTAAATTGTTATCGTAATCACCTTTAATTCAATTAACCTTTTAACCGCTTACGCCGGATTAATCCGACAAATATTTGCGTGTCCATTTCGCCAGAGTCGTATATTTCGACCGAAACCACAGCTCGTTTAATCTGCTTTTTTATTTAATTACGCTGTACTCATACTCAGTATTTATACTTAAGACCCAAAATAAAGAATAACGTGTATCAGGGTGTTTGGAAAATCTACCCCTAACGGGGTGTAATGGGCTAGTTAATTTTACAGGCGAGGATTTTACTGCGTGGCTTGATTAACACGAAAATTGGTATATAAATAAATCTTCGAGTCAAGAACACATTCCAAACGATTTTTCAAAATTCCACACCTGTGGGGGTGAAAAGCAGGGCAACAGTTTTTTTTCCTTTGATCTATAAACTTAAAAATTGGCCCGAATACTTATTTATCTAAATAAATGATAAAGATCATAAACATACAATTTAGAAATTTTTAGAGGAAAGTACGAAATACACGCGGACCAAGTCGCGGGCAAAGTGCTATTTACCCGACTGCGCCAGAAAGAGGGTTATGTTTTTCGAGAGTATGTATGTAGGTATGTTTGTATGTACACACATCAAAAGTGTCTAGGGATCAACATATATTTTTGCAATAACTTTTCTCCTGATTGATATTAATTAAAATTTTCTTTAAGGATTCATCAAATAAAGTGTTTTCGTTTGTCACAGTAACGATAAACCAAGTCACCTTTGCATTAATAAAGAAATTTGCCATTTTCCTAATAAAGGGATTTTTGACATTTGAACCACTAACACAAAAGTTCGAAAAAAAGACTGAAATAACAGTTTTCTTTAAAATTTTATTGGGTAACTTAAACAATTAATAATCCGTGTTTCTACCGCGAACACTAACAACACAAGAACATCGGTTTGGCATACTCAAAATGAGTTCATCCAAATCAGGCTGTGCAATGGCCGCCCATGTTCGTTGCAACAACAAAAAAAGGTCTTCTTGCGACTGGATACCCTCCATATTCGGCAGAGCTCTTCTCTGTAGCATATTCTATGCATGCTAAATCGGGTTCAAGTCTGGCGACTGGGCAGGCCAGGGCAGGACATTGATGTTAGCTGCGGCGAGAGTCTGTCTTACAACTCTTGCGGTGTGCGGTCGTGCATTATCATGCATTAACTGAAATAAGGGACCGATTTGCACTTGTAGAGGAACGATGACGTCTGATACAATCGTCTCAGCATAAATTTGAGCGTTGAGGTTGCCTCTGATCCAAATCAACTCAGTTCTTCCGCCGATCCAAATACCCGCCCATACCATGATGGTTCCACCACTATAAGGATGGACTTCCTGGCAGGATTTTAATCGCTGTTGGCGTCCAGGGGTTCTCCAGTGTCGTATACGTCTTGTATCCGGTCTCATACCAAAACGAGACTCATCAGAAAAGCACACGAAACGCCATTGTTCTTCTGCCCAATTTCTGTGTTCAAGAGCCCATTGATATCGAATCCTACGATTGTGCATTGCTATAGGTGGTACCCGTAGCGGTCTTCGGGAATGAAGGTTCACTTCATGCAAGCGGTTTCTGACTGTTTGGTCGCTAATTAAGTTCCCTGAAGAGTGATGAAGCCTCACGGCTAACATCATGGCGGTTATTGTTGGAGCTCTTCGAGTTAAGATTTGAATGTATCGGTCTTGTCTCCGTGTGGTGCAGCGATACCGTCCTCCATGGCGCTCAGCCACGGTACCAGTGCTTCGGTAACGTGTCCAAAGTCGACTGATAACACTCTGACTTGTATTCAGAGCTAAAGCCACAGTACGTTGCCGGGAACCAGCTTCTATCATTCCCACGGCTCTGAGCATTTCTTCCCTGCTTAAATGACGTCGCCGCTCCATAATAACGTTGGTTTTAATCAGTAGTAGGGAAACAGTAGCACTAATAATGTCTTCAATGCGTTGTATGTTTTTATAGGGAAAATATTGACAGCTGATTTTCATCTTTTACTCGAATTTGATTCACAGTTCCTGATTCAAATTATGAAATGCACCAAACAGGATCCATATAAATTTATAAAATCATAAATTTATTACAAAGCCACATCTCAATCTCAAGAAATCCGCATAAAAATGCTTGATCCCTAGACACTTTTGATGTGTGTATGTATGTATGTTTGCATGTATGTATAATTGTTTGGCACGCTCTGCGGCCTGAACGGCTCGATGGATTTTAGCTTATGAAGTGTTGTTAGATTCGTATTTACAGTGAGAGTGACACTGGGTATATCAAAATAAAAATAAAAAACCATAATGGCGGATTTTTGGCGCCATATTAAGCCTTCAAAAAAAATGTTTTTTTCTCAAAACCTATCGAGTCGAGTGGGGTATCAAAATAAAGGGTTTTAAAAGGTGATTACAAAAATATATACAACTTATCTGGTTAAAAGTAATTCAAAGTGACAAATCGTAAAAAACACGTACCTACCAAGAACTAAATCGTCTGCGAAATTTTTCACATTTGTAAACTAAAAAAAAATGCTTAATTAAAAAAAATATATAAAACCCGACTGGAAACTTATACTAAAACTAACTGAAAAGCTACTGTAGTGTTTTTTTTGGAAGTCGGTTGGTTTTTTAGTAAAAAAGTTTTAAAGCAAAGTATTCAATCTTTACCTACATACAGAGTGATTTTGTCTGGAAATGACGGTTTATTACGGCAATAACAATGCGTGTAACAAGTAAACTCAGAGCTATAAAGATGTATAAGTATAAAGCTTTTAAGTAACATAATCAGCGTTGGGAGGGAAGACCCATGTGACGTTACTGCGTGTGGGCATCACATGCGATTAGCCGGATCTACACCGCGCGACCTCGCGAAGTGTCTGTTATCGTTTGCGCGAAGCATCGAGTTTTTAATTTGCCTCGCCTTGGCTTTGTTACGATAACTGTGGGTTAGAAGGAGTGGCAGCTCAGAATTCACGATTACTTGCGAAAAGAGCATGCTGGTTATGATTATTACGAATAGATTCGATATCGTAGCGGTTTAGGACCTAGATTATTTAGCTGTTCGTAAAGTTCTCGCCACTGGATCTAGGACACGTAATCAATGTTGAAGTACTAACACTAGGAATTTTAAACGTTTATTGCTTGAGGTATTTTAAAATATTTAGGTTGATAAGATAAACTTTGTTCCATTTATATTTATTTTTTGTGAACCTCTTGTAGATATTATGTAGATAATTTATAAGGAACTGGTTAGAGTGATCTAAAAGAAAGACAAGGGCTCTGTAATGAGTTTGATTAGATAAACATGTATTTATAATCTGATTTAGAAGTGGCTAGAACCGTAGAATAATGTTTGCTACACAACGCCTGATAACAAGTTCACACACTTAGAAAAGTCTATGTTACACAGTATGTACACCAACCTAGCATAATATTAACAGTGTCGGCTCCACCTGTCGCGTCAAATTATTTACATAATCATAATTATTCTAGTACTGTGTATAATTACATCCATAATGATCCATACTATAATATTATAAATGCGAAAGTGTGTCTGTCTCTCGTTCTGTCTGTTACCTCTTCACTTTAAAACCGCGGAACTGATTTAGATAAAATTTGGTATAGAGATAGTTTGAGTCCCGGGAAAGGACATAGGGTAGTTTTTATCCCGATATTCCCACGGGATCGAAACTTATGCGGGTGAAACCGCGGGGTGCTGCTAGTTACCTATTTTATAAATATGACTTACTAGCAGCGCCCCGCGGTTTCTATCATCGGCATCATTATCTAAATGATGTTGATAACCGTATAAAAAAACCGTTGCTAAGTTTAGAAGAACAACGCAGTCACAATACATGAAAAGCGATTTGTAATAAATGTATAGACGATGTTGTTAAGATTTGGCAGTAGCAAAATGTTTTAGGCGCCAGTAATTTCTCATTGTTTACTCTTAGCATAATATACCGATTTAAATACTAAAACGTTTGTGCACACAATCCTCTGCAGAAACCGATTAACAGTCCCGGCACTCGAGAAAACGGGATCCATAGTAACCGGCATTATCAGCAGTGTTCTTTCTTTGAGGATTGCACCACATTCCTACTCAAAAACTTTTCGACTTGTCTCTCAATCTTCCACAATAGCATCAAGTCCAAAGTCATCTGTTTAAAATAGATGCCAAATATTGGCAACCCGATGCTTGAGAAAATTTGAGGCAAATAAGATCCGTAATTACCACCAAAGTCCAACTAGCAAAACAATTTTGGTTTTTCCCCATCCAAATATTTAATCCCATTACTTTTTATCCATATACATTAATTACCTACGACTAAAATACTGTGAAATTGCCTCTTTCGCAAACTTTGTTCTTTGTTGCTCATCCATTGTTGACTTCCACATATGACCAACATTCCTTGGTTTCCTATAATAAACCATTTGTAATTTTAGTATAACCAATAAAGCATCAGCTTTTGGTACAGTCAAATTATAATCGTCTCAATCGATTTTGAAAGAGTCCATTAAAAAAATTGATTCTCTATTTATGTTCAACGATGTTGGTATTAGACACTTTCGAGTGGTCTTCAGATTTTTACACTTTACAAACATAGTGCGCAATAAAAACGCCAGAAGATGACATTTTAATGACCACCTCTTAATCGTTTTGTGAGCAAGTGTATCGCTGATTCGCTGCCACTGATCGAGAGTCAGCTAAAGAAACATCTCTAGGTAATCGATTTTAATAAAAACCAAGTCTATTTTCATTTGAACTAGTATTTTATTTGCAGCGACCTTTTTCTTTTGCTTACAATGTTCAGTTCTTCGGGGTCTTTATCTTTAATGAGACGTTTCGAACACAGGCAGTAAGACTAATATCTCTAAGTGGTCTTCATGACGGACATTAGCTGTTTCCGCTATCGCATTCAATATTCCACGCAATCCCATAGGAAACGACTCATTTACGAAATTGCATGTCCCCCTTTAATTTTAAAAGAGGCAGATGGAAACTATGTAGGTACTTATTATTTGCAGTTGGCACTCATTAATTGAAACGTATTTTGCTGTGTAATTACTAGGAATATGAATTCATTACTTGCATGATAGTGCGTTATAATAACATGCAAACATGCGGTACTGACAAGATTAGAATTATAGAAATCTGAATCTGTTAGTTTTTAACATTGATTCTAGATAGTTAGAACTAAGCATTGTTCTACGGCTGCACTGTAGCAACACAAAGCTAATTGAAAAAGACTAACAACTTTGATTTCGAATGTTACGTAGACCCTCAGTATTTGATAGTCATTTAAGCCAAGTGCACACCTGTCAACCTGAGTATTATACATGATATTAGAGAATGTAACTCTCTTTTGTTCAGACTGGCCGTTAGCAATAATAAACCCTTTTCATTCACGGTAGCCGGGCATCAGGTTTACTCCATTGTCCGTTTCTATTCAGTTCAGTGCCTGACAAAATAACTACTACACTCGCGAGTAAAAGTGTGGAATGACCTACTTGTTACTTATTCCGAGCGATTTTAAAAACTAAATAACTGATAAAAATTAATGAAAATGCTACCATTTTAAAGGCTATACTGTAAACTTGAAATTCGTGCCACATGCATTTAAATAAAACCCATATTTCAAGAGCTATCCCGGATTAAGTAAAAGAGTAGGAAAAAAATGAAGGAATAAGGAAAATAACAAATAAGTAAAACAACTAAAATTAATAAAAAATCTTTATCTGGCCTTAAAATTAAGTGTCAATATTTTGTTGACCCCCCTAGACCTAACTACAGCTCGAAGACAATTCTTCATGTACCTAATTAGCTTCTTAATTGATTCTTGCGCGATACCTTCCCACTGCTCTACCAAAGCCGATTTAAACTCATCAAGACTTGAAGGAGCAGGATTTCTGGATACAACGAGCGTTATCGTGCATAAGGAGAAAGTCATCACCGATATATCCCGCATAGGGAACGACATGTTCTAGCAGAATATCGGATATGTAGCGGTCTGAAGTTAGAGCGCCTCCTCGTCCCCCACCAGGCACAAAAACAAGCTCCGTTTTACCGTCATAAGAAATGCGGGCCCACATCATACAAGAACCGCCCCCATATGCGACTGTCTTAGCGAAACATCACTGAGCAAATCGCTCTCCAGGCCGTCTGTAGACCCAGCCCCTTCGGTCGCTGCCGTGCAAACACATTTTGCACTCGTCGGAGAACAGGACTCGCCTCCATTGCTCGACTTCCCAATCAAGATGGATGCCAGAAAATTGAATGCGTGCTTGTAGGTGACCTGCCGTCAATTTTGGGTCTGTAGTAGGCCTTTTTGGAGTCAAATTCGCTTGCTTGAGTCGTCAACGATCTGTCCACTTGCTGACAGCTACCTCACGAACATGTGAGCTCCTGCTGGACGTTGACACCAGTCAAATGACTATTTCGAAGAGAAGTTGACGCGATAAAACGGTCGTCCCTCTTTGATGTGCATCGGCGCCGTTCAGATCTTGGTCTCAGGATAAAGCCTCCAGTCTCCCGAAAGCGTTTATAAACTTTCGAAATACAGGACTGGCTTATGTGGAGCTGACGTGCGACAGCCCGTTGGTTGAGCCTTTCTTGCAGTAGGGCGACGATTTGTGCTGCTTCTATAGGTGTGGCATCCATTATCGTCCAAAGTCAAGGGTCGAAAGTAGCGGAGATGTGTGCCGGTCAACGTGTGACAGCCGACTTATAAAAAAAATCCGATAACACGTGCTTTTATACGGGGTCAATATGGCGCAACTCGTAGCGTATCGAGAAATTGACACATTTCTTTTTCTTACTCCTCTCTACTCAAAGTAGAGAAGCTCTTGAAATACGTGTTTAATTTAAATACATGTGGCATGAATTTCAAGTTATATACAGTATAGCCTTTAAAATTTTCATCAATTTTCAACAGTTATTTAGTTTTAAAGATCGCTCGGAACAAGTAACAAGTAGGTGATACCATACTTTTGCTCGCGACTGTACTTTCAACTTGGTTGCTTCCCACTATAGTGGCGCTCATTGCCCTAAAACAAATTGTCCTGGAAAGGAAAACCCAAGTATAGTCTTCAATTGAAAAACACATCGATTTAGTACTCTTATTACCTAGTTAAAATTATTTTATTTATCGCTTAATACTTTCCTACTGTTGGCGAAAGCCATTTCTTTCCACTTTCCTTGGCTAACCTTTGAGAAAATTTCCAAATTCGTCTCCCCAACTCATCTTGGGCATGACGCGCAGCCGTTTGCTGCTGTTTGGGATCCACTGTGTAGTTGTTTCTCTTCCGGCATGCACATGCAATGCAATAGATGGGACTTGACGAGTTCTACTTAAGCCTGACAGCCGTTTGTTCTTTATCCCTTCTGTCTCTTACTTGAGTAATGGAGGATATGGAGAGAAGTAGAAACTAAGGTTTTTCTTACTCCTGGGCTGTTCTTTCTGAGTAATATATATATACAGGGTGTCCCTGGAAGTATTGTTCAAATAAATTAATCATAAAAATTACTATCAGGGCTAACTAAAAAAAAAAATGATAGCCCTGATAGTTTTCACGAATTCGATCTTTCTACTCTTTTTTTTTGTATTTTTTTTAGTATTTTTTTTTTGACTAGCTGCGCCCCGCGGTTTCACCCGCATATGTGTCGATCCCGTGGGAATATCGGGATAAAAACTATCCTATGTCCTTCCCTGGGACTCAAACTATCTCTATACCAAATTTCATCTAAATCGGTTCAGTAGTTTAGGCGTGAAGAAAAGACAGACAGACAGACAGAGTTACTTTCGCATTTATAATATTAAATAAATAAAATATATATATAATATATATATATATATATATATATATATATATATAATATATAGTTTGGATAAAACGTTTGGAAATGACCTTGCCCACGTCCCTATTCGATTTTATCCATACTTCCAGGGACATCCTGTATATTATGTAGTTGAGGGTTTCAAGAAGTCGAATGATTTCTCCGGGACTCGACAATTTTCACAAAGATTTTCTGGTGGTCGCCATTGTAGATCCTGGCTTGTAGGATTTGCTGTGTTTCTAAATGGTATTTTGTTGGGCCGTTGGCCATAAGGTGCCCCATTACCACATTAACATTTTGAGTTTTGGAACGCAATTTCGAGATCAAGATCCTTATGCTTTAAGTCAGTTTATACTTACTGTGTTATATTTTTCGCTAACAGACCTCAATTGCGGACGTTTTTCTCTTTAGTAAGAGAAAGTCCTTTCATTATTTCTTTTATCAACCAAATAGAGCTCTTCTAAGTATTCTCAGTGTGTCGAGCAACTTCTTTGTCTTATCTTGCCTGTCGACTAGCTGATTTTGTAATTGCCGTTTCATAAAAATAAACATGAAATAGAGAGCACGTAATGATTTGAATTTTTTTTTCCAGTCGTGTAAATACAACAGTTTTAGTCATCATTAATTAGTACAGAATGATTGAAATACTAACAATTTGCGTGTCAATATTCACGCTTGAAACGCAAACAATTGTACAATCTTCATTACCTACTTCTGTTCACGCAAAAATATGGATACATTAGAACGTTTTCAATTTTCATATTTTAATACACGTTGTATGTACTTAATTAAAGTCAAAATGAGAAATCAAATCACTACATTTTTATGTCACACATTGGACTTGTTGCTGTTCAAATTGATGTAATGTGTTGATTGTATGTAATGTTGTATGTACCTACTTACATTGGTGAAGTACACAATGTCGTTCCATTCGTCAGATGGTGCCAATTCTTTCCTGGCATTTCTGGAGGTATTTATTGTCAATAAATTTTGACTGAATAAACTCGTTGGTCACGATGATGTGAACGCTATGAAAAAAACCTATGAACCTCAGCCACCCTCAGCTGATTTTCAAAGGTCATAATATATTGTTAAAGTACAGTGAGAATGAATCGTAGAATTTTTATGTTGTAGTGTTTAGTACTCCACAGACAGCACTAAGCAGACTACTTTTAACTAATTACTGAGCAACGAAGAAAATAATGCTAACGGAATCTTTCCCTAAAGAAACACACCTACCTAGTTTATATGTCCTTTTATAACAGTAAAGCAATGATGAATGATAGCAAAATGACGTAATTCCTATCCTTGTCATATATCTACATAACGGAGGTACCTACTGTGTTTGCTTGTTTAAAATCTATTGTCTGAATATGTACGTAATGTTTTCCAACATGGGTGTACCGTACTGTACCATAATAAATAAACCTCGAGTAACGAATGTTGAAACATAGACTCGTAGCGTGCTTGATGATTTTTCTCTTTAGTAAAAGTACTCGTTGAAGATTTTAATAGGTACTTAAGGTGATATATTGAAAAAAGGTGGTTTTACTATTTCGTGTAACTTGTTAAGTATGTGGAATAGGGATTTAACATTTTGGTATATGTTTTTTGACTCTTTGGTCTAGTGTCATGTAAAAGGAATAGGTACACGATTCGATGATTTTTTTCTCGATACAAAAAAATTGCAAAGTGATATCTATTTTTTTTACTTTTTTCGACATCACGCGTAACGCTTCAAATTTATTCAATGGAATTTACTTTAAAAGAGAATTATCATATTAAAGTTTACTCAAAGTAGTTTTAACCCTTTATTGCATCTTGATGGAAATTTCCATCAAACGGTTCACAGGTTAAAAAGCACACAAATCAGTGGGCGGTTCACAGGTTAAAATTTTTTTCTACAAGAAGATATTAAATCATGCAATGAAGGGTAAAGGTATGATTCCGATCTCGGCAGCACGCAGCAGTGCTGCCGCAGCACTGCTGGTCCCCATATATTCTCTATAGGAATGTCGCGCAGCATTGCTGCCGTGCTCGGAATGTAATCTCATATGAACCCATACAAAATGTATGAGGACCAGTAGTGCTGCGACCGCACTGCCGCGGCAGCACTGCTGCGTGCTGCCGAGATCGGAATCATACCTTTAAATTTAATTCATTTATTTTGTTAAAAAAGGAGTAAATTCGTTTTGGCACGTACGTCGTTTTATTCCGAGCGCACGCACATTATAGCCAGCACTCTAATTTGCGTACCTAAAACACTATCAATCACGATCTTTTGTGTGTTATGCAATTACCCCGTTGTTTGTTTTTCTAGAGGGAAGTTCGTTCGGAGTAGTTCACGTCCTATTGATAGGTACTGCGACGCTAGTTTCATCATAATTCCGATCTTGGTAACTTTCTACGTATTTTTTACATCGACTTTAAAACGTCTGGGGTGTTTATAAGCCATGCATCATCACCGCTATAAAAATGTCATACAGTTCCCAAGGGTTTTTTTTTTTTACAAATAATCTGAAAACCTGAGCAACCCTGTATGAAATGATTATGACAAGTCCAGTACCTATGTAACATTGGCCTCCTAAAACCTGTATAGATTTGTATTTACAATTAATAATTTTCCTAGACATTACACTGAGTACCTTAGGTTGCTAGTTGTTATGCACTTTGTGACTGCGTCCTTGCGCACCCGCATTAGCATCGATCGTTCATTAATCTCAACATGGCTTGACTAGTAAAATTAATATAATCGTCGAGAATAGGTACAGTTTCAATTATATACAAACAGGGTTTGCAATTATTTATATTCGTTCTATTTGGTTCTATTAGATATTGATCAAATCCTTGGCTATTTGACGTTTGGCGTCATATCCGTGTAAGATCATATGAGAATGCAAATTAATGCCACTGCCCAATTAAAACATATTATGTTATGGCTACTATTTATATATAAAAACAGCATGATTTTTCTGTATCCCATTACAATACCCATTGCTACTACTTATTACTAGCACAACGAGAAGTATTATGCTGCCACTTTGCACACATTGTTTGCCGTGCACAGCGGTTCGCCGATCAATTAGCAGCATACAATCCATTTATAGCATGGCTCAAGGTCGATAGGATCTCAATATTGAGCCATTTGTAATCCAATGCGTAGAGAAGCAGTACTTTTGGGAGTGTGCAAACAACCACTGCAGCGCCCATTGCTTCACTCTATAACGAATCGCTCCTGACATCAGCTGCTAATCTATACGAAGGAGATGCTTCTATTATGATAGACAATAGAATTGTTACAAAAGTACATGAAGTACTTTCGGGGCCTATTACTATTCGGTACACGGCCATTCATCGTGCGTCTATTAAGACGGAGCGTTGAGATGTGTCATGTGATGACTTCTTGGTCTCGTCTAATTACTTTATGGATGCTGTTCGGTTGTATTGTATGCCTGGACCGTGTGTGTACTTTGTTCTTTGATTGACGTTATCACGGTGTAGTGAGCTGGCGAGATGTAGATCAACTATTTAAAGCAATCATGAAGGTCCTTCCGTAATATGTCAATATTCGATCGTTGAGAATTTTAAGGCTTCTTTCACTATCGAGTGGGTGTTCATTCTGGAGGTACCGTATTTTCCTCTTTTTTATGGTGTTCATTTGAGTTCAAGAATGGTTAAGTGTCTTTACTGGATGGGAAGAGGTACATACCTACTTGGTTTCGAGTCGTAAGAGGATCTCGTTTTTGGGTATAATCTTTTGACATTTTTTGGGAGGCTTGTTTGCGTCTTGTAGTTTTGAGAAGAATTTTTTTTGTGAAATTGTTCTGTTCGGTTCTTAATAGGTCGAAATATTTACCCAAGACTGTAGTATATATAATAGTGTTGTCTTAATTTATTAAAAACAGAGCGAGATAGAGGTACTCTATCAAATTATAAATTCTACTCTTTTAAAATTATCATGAGATTATCTGCAATGGAAATAACATATCGATGACGAAATGTAATTTCGTTGTGGACACTTGAATAGAGATTTTATAAATCATGCTCTTTACTCATCGTAAACTTCGTGCGTTGTTATAAGAAATTTTGATTAGATAACGGAGTGAAGTGGCTACACGAATGAATTACCCCTACACTGGGTTAATTTATTAGTGCAGCCACTTCACTCCTTCGTTATAACAATAGTAGTTCATCTTCCAATACATTGGAAGCGAGATCTGGATATATGGTATTGTGAATTGCAATAATTAATTTTAATATAATCGAAACAAATTAGGCTCCAATCAGCGCTATTTTTAAATTAATAAGTAACAAATAAATATTACAAAAAAAAAACAACCGACTTCCAAATAAAACCTTTTTTTACAAAAAGCAAGTTTTTTACACGTTATTTTTCACTTTGTAGTGTCTTCTTTGGAAGTTGGTTGTTTTTTTTGTAAATTTAGTTTTTATTTTTCACTTCTAAGTTGTACTTACCCCACAAAAAATCGTATAACACTACTTGCTATCTAAATATCAGTGACAGGAAGTTATTATAACATCATTAATATATTATACTAAGTGGCAAAAATACGAATTATTGAAGCTTACTCAAAAACTTTCCAAGCAAAGTTAATAACATTTATATGGGACCACCCCTGAGGCATACCCTATCAATTAAAAAAAGAATTTTTGAAATCGATTTGCAATTGACCAAGATATCGCGTAACATACATTAAAAAAATACAGTCGAATTGAGAACTTTGTGAAGTAGGTTAATTATGTAAAGATGCGGTACTTATAGCCACAATGCATCCCATGACAATTCCACTAAGCCACCACTGAAAAGTAATAGGAAAGCAAACGACGCAATTTCGTTTAATGTTACCAGTAATTTTGGTTTAAAAACCAAACCGATTTTGATGAAATTTATATAGGGACCAAAGTGAACGTATTTTCATCTTAAGGTTTTTTTTAATGGTCTTAGGGCGGTTTCGCACTACGTCCGATCTGAATCCGAGAAATAGTCCATAGTCCTATTTGTTCGAATCTAGTGCGCAACCCCTCATACAAATAGGACAATGGTCACTTCGGATCGGCATTTCTCGGATTCAGATCGGATGTAGTTCGAAACCACTCTTAAGGCGAAAGCGCCAGGTTAACCCGCGAAATTAAAATTTTCTTAAGAGCACTGGTCGTAGGGATAACACGTTGTGTCTTTGTCTGTAGAAGTCTGACATAAACCTCCGTTCCTCTCCACTCAGACGGAGGCATGCATGAGGATTTCCTCACAAAAAATCATAGGGATATAGGACTTCTCAAAATTCCATTTTTCTGCATTTTAATTTTATGGTTTCAAAATAAACTTAAATGTAGCCATTTCCGAGACTAAGCGGGAAGTAGTAAAATTAAGAATTAAAAATAAAGAAGTGACGTGACCATACAACCAATTTTTATTTCAGATTCGTAAAATGTTCCCTGGACATAGTTTGGAATCATACAACAGCACCATGCCCTATGTTCGGTGACGGAAGCCACGAAACTTGTTATGATATTACTTAACTTGTGACATTATATTGTACTATCATGTGACTTTTTGTGAATTAAAACTGTGTAAAGATAGTAAGTGCCTTAAGTAATTTGCCGCTTTTCTAAATAACGTAGATTTGGCCAAACAACAAAGGCACATGCTGTTCAATGGATACCGAAAAAAAAGCAAACTCAAATGTAAAAGTAAAGAAGAGCGGACGTAAAAATGAGAAGAAGAAAAAAGTTGAAGCACAAGGTACAGACGATACAGTAGCAGTATCATGCCAACAAATGAACAAGCTGGCTATCGATGACGGCGGTGGTAGCGTCTCGGCCAGCTCCACCGATAGCGAAGACTTAGTAACTGCTATAAACTACAATACAATCACATCACTAGCCGCTCTAAAAGATATAATCCAAGGCGACAATAATGATACTCCAGAAACAGATAGTTTCTTTCAGCACTACTTTATGAATCACTGCAACAGTCTTTCAAGTAGAAATTCTAATTCACCATTTCCATTTCCGGAGCGTCGGAGGTTATCACAATGCCGTGAGGAAGATGAAGACACTGAGTGGAAAGATAGCGATCTACTTTCTTCTAGGTGGGATGAAGTCAGTCCCAAAATGTTGAAAAGCAGAAAACATATTGCTAAACATAGCAGCCCAACCGAAACAGAAGACCAGAATGCAAATGTTGTTAGCGAGGAGACACCTAGTGGTGGCAATATCGTAGCTGATGGTCAGGAACCTCCGAAAAGAACTGTAATGGGAGCTCGCCATAAGTTTCTGGTGACAACGATGGCGCCGAGTGCGCCTCCGCCGTCTGCGCCGCCTAACGTCCAGAAAGCACTGCGCGCGCATATGCACAATGCGCATACTGTTCATTTTGGAACCCAAGGTGCTGAAGAACAGCGGCCAAATGTTCGTACCATATTCGAAGGAGAGAATCTCCACCTTGATAAACATTTTTTTGATAGTAGTTTAATCGAAATTAGATCTACCGTTGATGGAGTAGCCGCTAGTTCTGAGGACATTTGGGTTAAAAGGACCGAAGACAAAGTAAGTATTTCTAGAATTGATAAAACTTTTTTTACAAAAAAAAAAACAACCGACTTCCAAAAAAAACACTACAAAAAAATAATAATTTCGGAAGTCGTTGTCAAAAAACGAAAATGCGGAACCAACGACACCGACTTCCGAAATTAAAGTTATTTTTCACTTTGTACTTAGTGTTTTGTTTTTGGAAGTCGGTTGTTTTTTTTTTGAAAAAAGTTTTGATTTTTCACTTTTTAGTTGTACCTACCCCACACAAATTGATATAACACTACTTTCTATGTGAATATCAGTGACAGGAAGCTATTAAAACATCATCAATATAACCTAAGTGGAAAAAAATCTTATTATTGAAGCTAATTCAAAAACTACCCAAGCAAAGTTCATATTTATATGAGACCACCCCTGAAGCATACCTTATCCATTAATAAAAATAATTGTGAATTTTTAGATTAGAGGTGCCTACCCCAATAACAACTTTGACAGATCTGAGGGTGTACCGTGGTATACTGAATATATCTGCGTACCTCTTTAGAGGGTACAGGACTACAGGCGTGATGTTATGTTGTGTGATTGCTTAAACAATGCATACATATGCGATAGCAGCAATCGCGCTTGATTTGCTGGCATTTATTAAAGAGTTCCGTTGTCTGTCTCCGAAACTCATCATCAGATCTTTACGAAATTTAAATTGGACCATTTCGGAAAAAACTTCTTTCGAACAAAAAAAAAATGCAAACCCGTCTATATACGACGGAGTTATGCCCGAACAATGAAAATACATCATCCGAATTTTGAACCTCCTTTTTAGAAGTCGTTTAATAATAAAAAACTACTTAATTACATAATATACTAGCTTCAGCCCGCGACTTCGTTCGCGTGAAACTTCTTGTTTCCCCTGAGCCACCCCGTCGTATCGCATCACCCGCCCGCGCTATCACTTAACGTTCTTTTCGACTTTTTTTTCTTTTTGCTCGGCTCCTAAGGGTCATAGCGTGATGTTAAAATAGCCTATAGCCTTCCTCAAGAATTGCGCTATCAAATGCAAGAAGAATTTTTCAAATCCGACTGGTAGTTCCAGAGATTACCCCCTACATACAAACTTACAAACTTACAAACTTTACCTCTTTATAATATTAGTATAGATTATATACAAACAATAGAAATATATCTATCTTTAAATATTTTTATAAATTACAGACCCTCAAAGAAGAGTCCTCTGCCAAAGTCGAACTATTGAAGAAAAATGAGAAAGTAGCTAAGGCGCCTGGGAAGAATGAAGCTTCGGCGACTGTAAAGAATTTAGAGCAAGTCAGAGCGCGTTCTGGAACCTGGGGTGCTGCGACTGGGACCAAACCAAAAGAACCTGTTTCAAAGACTCCAGATAAGAAGGAAGTACGACGCAGCAGTGACGAACGGAGACAGAAACGAGGTGAGGGATCTTCTTTTTTGTTAACGTGCCTATCAATGGCATAAAGTTCAAACATTTTGGGCCAAAGAGCTCAATATTCAGCTGCGCGAACTCCTGACGCAGTCATAAGATCATCGAGTGCACCGGTGACAGAGCATGCGACGCAGGATGGATGGTGGTCCATTGTCTGTGGGGAGGTGCCGCATACGCGCTTGAGATCTGAGCCGTCCGTGAACCACCATCTATAGAGATTGTCTTTACCACGACCGACTTCGGTTCGATATCTATTTAGAGATTTCCAAGCCACGGTAACGCGAGCCCAGGCGGAAGGCTCTCAGATGGTTCGATAAAATTGTCAAGGCGTTTATACAGCTCCCGTCATTGATTACATCTTGTTGTGGAAGCGTGAAAATATAATTATCATTATGACGTGACTTCCTATATGTTTCGAGTCGAGAATAGAGCACGTGGCTCTAAACGACCTTTCTGTTTGTTATTGCTAAATTGCTAAAGCGGTATCTAGCATAGGTCTAGCACGCGACATTATATTCTATCTGTGACGCGACTGACATGACATCATTAATCAGTATTAATGATGTCATGTCAGGCTAGTGCCTGATAGAGCTTGCTACTTGCTAGGTTACCAAGTCTCACCTACTAACAACCGAAGTCTTACGAAGTGTTGACGCTAACTGTATTGACAAATAAACGGAAAGTTATGTAATTCAGTTTGTAAATATAGATTTATTATCGACGGAAAGTGTAGTAGATCCCGCAATGTTTGCCAGAGTGCGCCTACATATATGAGTCGCACAGCCGCGCTGGCTGCTCGCCAACCGTCTAGCTCGTCGTAAGGGTCGATGTTAATGCGAGACTTACCGAGATTAGCGTTGTATTGTTTGTGGCTATTTATTATCGTTACTTTATTGTCTACTGGAAATTTCACCTCACGTAAAGTCTAGTAAATGGCTGAGCTATCTTTCATCATAACCTATACATGCACAAACTGTTTACGAATTAATATTGAAAATAATCATTTTACTGAAAACAGGAAATTTCTGTTCAGTGCAGATATTTAAAAAATATGATTTAGCTCGTCTGGTAGACGCATTTAGTGGCCTAAGATATTATTGTATGTGCACAAACCGCTCTGCTATAATTATTTCTGTCCGAACTCAAAGGTGCCCGGCGAGTACAGATGCAGACAGGAAAATAACATACCTATAGTGTTTAGCGTGATTATTATCAAAACGTATTATTTTAGCAACACAACAGTAAATTGACTTCGTTAAATAGGTTGACCCTTTCGAATAGTGTCATAAATATTACAGAATGTTCTTGTTTCGCTTTCGTGTCGGTTCGACTCCCGGCTCAGGCGAGCGACTTTTCAGAAATGTTTAAATGCAGTTTTATCTGTTTACTTTCGATTAAAAAAACGAATGTAACTTACTGCTCTCCAGGGCCTATTTCAACTTTCCTTTCTATACAGGGTGAAATTGAACACATGCGACAAATCGAAATGGGAGATTGTACTCGTAATTATGAACAACTTTTACTATGGGATCAAACCTGAAATCGCGAAAAAAAAAATTAGCTGATCCCTACATTTATGTTCGCATAACTCGCCAAAATGTAGGGACAGCTGTTTTTTTTTTCGCTATTTCAGGTTTGGTCCCATAGTAAAAGTTGTTCATAATGATGAGTATAACCTTCCATTTCGATTTGTCGCACGTTTTCAATTTCAACCTGTATAATTATAGTTGGCACTCGATAGCTCGGTTTGAGAAAAGAAAACTCGGTACCTATGTTAGAGAATAAAGAAAAAAAGGTAAAATTAAATTGCCCTACGCAGATTCATCAATATAAAACTGGTCGGTTTACGAGCGAATACACTTTCTATCCCAAATGCAGTTTGTGTAAACAGGGACAGCGCATTCTTTCATTGGTCTAACCACTAAAATGTCAAGAAAAGCTTGCTATTGCTCCTTCTTATTCTGATTCAATGTCCGTTTGGTCTAAGTCCACCTTCACGTGCAAAGTAGCATGCGCCGGCCTTGAATTAGCTGTGGTTATAGTATAAAGAGCGAACATTATCATACTGATGTTTGTCTACGCGTGATAGAAAACAGTTTTACATCATTTAAGACATGATTTAGTACTCCGATATGTTATAGATGAAAGCTAAATGAACGGTAGTCCCGGTGCTGATATAATTAACTGCTAGAACAGTTCCAGGTGTTTAAACAGTGATAGAATTTAATTAATCTGTTGTGCGTTATGAATGTGTAAGTCTCACGGCATATGCCACACCGCAACGCGCACAATACATAATGCATAGCGTTTCTATGCCCACTTAAATAGTTTAGCTCCATACCAGCGCTGTTATTAAATTGGTTTGTTTTTAAACGCTAAACAATTCAAAACAAATGCTTTTAATGTGAAATTGTTCAACACTTTAAGATGACTAACGACATAGATTCACACTCCGTTCTAATGGAATACGTAGGTTAGGTACAAGTACAAGTCAATAAACAATAGTGGCGCTGTCTGTTCAAGAATCATTGCTGTAATCTTGTTTACGATGTCTGTTGCGAAGGGTCGTTTGATGGTTTCATTCAGTGGTATCTACGCTAAGTATTTGTTTGGCCGACATTTAGATTGAGATGTTTTCAAACACTTGTAGTATAATTTGGATGTATAGTAGATAGGACATATTGTTTTCTATCGTTTTTTTCAATATCGCGGTTTTCTAATTTGCCCCTTTTGTCGTATATGTATATGTCACCGTATGATTGTGAAGACCCTTGGTTTATAATCTATCTCGCGAGATTGTATACTGTTGATAAATTGTGAACCGCGGGCTAACTGCGTATGCGTAACACCCTATCAGTAGCAATGGCTTTCATTATGACAATTCAACAACACTAATTGCGGTATTTACGTTGTTGAGCAGACACATTTTTCGAATATATGAAGCAATGGATTAGCAATATCCTTCAAAATGATTCAGATTGTGGTTGATAGTGTGTTACGCAATTGGGGTGCTGAACCATACTGTTTACAGTATAACGTAATTAATTTTCGATAGTTTATAATCTATCCATGTCAAACCGTCAAATTGTGAATGAACCTGCACTTCGACAGGGCTCACAATCTGTCCGATTTTATCACCCGTATAATTGTGAACCGTTCCTGATTTGTCGGTCCTGGGTTATGAACTGTGACCAACCGCGAGCAGAGCGAGCGCTATTTCCAAATGGTCGCAGTTACTTGGCTATTTAGTATTAGCGCAAGGTACGATCCGTCGCATGCAAGTTTGATTCCCGTAATAAAAAATGTTCGAAATTTAGTCGCAATCTCATCTCAGCAACAATCAATGTCAGACCCTTGTCAAAAATATAGGGAAATAGAGGTATCTTTTTGACAGATTGAGACTGAGATCAGACTGTGAACGTTCTTAAAATTACGAGAACTACCCCTCTATTCACAATTGGCCTGTTTGCCATGGACAGATTATAAACTATAGAAAAATAATGCTTTAAATTGTACGTGGTTTGTTTATAATTTCTCGAGATGGATTATAAACGAACCATGTTGCACATATTATTATACATCTTGCCTGAATCTTTCTTCAAAGTCATGCTGCACTTGCAACGATCGTAGTTTCGCGCAAAATGTGTAAATTCTATTAGTGTAACAACAACACGCCGGTTGCTCGTGACCTTCAGTAGGCTTAACGGTACCATATTCAATTAGGCGTTAGTAACTGTACCTACTTATTTTGCTCTCTAACTGCAACATGGATCTCGAGCGTCGCAAAAAAAATGTTTTGATGCACCCTGATAGCTGATGCTGATTTCTGAAAAATATTGGATGCGGCGGAGCATGCCTTTTCTCGATCCTCGAGCTATGAAAACCTAAACGCAAAAAACGCAAGTTTTAGAAACAATAAAAACGACCGACTACTGATACTGGCTTATGATCTGACTGATGACTTATGATCTGACTGTAAACAAAATCAGAAAAATATATGATATTCTTCAGGATATTATGCTAGGTAGATAGTGTGTTGAAAACATAATACAACTAATTTGGTACTTTAGAAAAAAATCATGAAGATACCTCTAAAAACTTACTTTTTACAATACAAAAACATACTAATACAGGGCTGTCTCAAAACGATCCAACTATTTCAAGAGTAAGCGAGAAGCAAAGAAGACGCGGGGGAGGGGTGGCGCGGGCGTCGTTTACTAGAGCTTTCCTTAAATTTTTAGTTGCCATCATGCCGAACTCTTTAGCTGCATTGCACGAGTTGTTCCGAGAAAAGGTGATTTCAGGAAGAGATGATATTGAATGGCTACCTCGGAGCCCTGGCTTGACCCCACCTGATTTTTTCTTGTGGGTTATCTTAAGAGCGTAGTCTACGAGAATAATCCACGAAATTTGACAGATTTAAGAAACAATAAAAAATCAGGACTATTCCTCGACCACTTCTTCAAAAAGTTTTTGAAAGTGTATGCAAACGGTTTGAGGAGTGCCGTCAACGTGATGGCCGTCATTTAAATAACGTCCTGTTTAAAAAGTAAAATTTTGTTCCTTATCTTTTAATTCATACCAATAAATGCATACAAAAATATGTTTAATGTATTTTTTTCCAAGTAAAGTAGTTGGGTCGTTCGAGACACCCTGTATACATACAATCATTATGATGTTTTGTCAGATTATTCTACAAGCAATATAATAAAGCACTAGTGATTTAATTTTTTAGTCCAAACAATATTTTTTTTCTAAATAGATTATTGCTTCATATTTTGCAATAAATTACAAGTGTTGTGTCATCGCGCTTCTCTTTCTTTTCTATGCAGTCCGACAAAGACCGCGCTTTAGGTCATGTAGTCGCCTTAAAGAGTTCACTTCGGAATGAACTCTTTAACGAATGCAACCCTACATGCACTTTTATGATGGCCGTAGGTACTAGGAGATTCAAACTGGATGATGGCAGGCCCTTCTGTGATTCTGTCACAGATGGAAGTGGTTTGTTTACACATTAACGTACTTATAATATTATGATGCCATGCTGGGAGTAACGATGACAGGCCATAGATATGACGTGCATCAATGGAAACCGTTTTGTAACATAACCGCGTGACCGCTGTCGATAATTATGTAGATTCTGACACAGATACGCACACACTGCGTGAATGTTTTATCGCCTCCCCTTCTTCGGCTTGATTATGGTTTCTAACTGCATTTCATATAAGTACTAGCTGTTTACCGGCAATTCTGTCCATAATTATTTTCTGGAGTGAAATGTGATAAGACCAAATAAGAATAAGAACAGAATAAATCCATGAGCAGATAGATTTATTTCGTTTGGATACATCATCTACAACTATTACATTACGTAATGTACCTACATCCGTAAACAATGATCCAACAAAGTCATACCATGTTTGGTTTTTTTTAAATGATTATCGTTTTCCTTCTTCTACTATAGATTATGAGTATAGTTTGAAAATTACTGAGAGGACGCTTGATTCTGAGGAAAGGTTAATGATCGATTGGTGTTGTGCTGAATCATGCTGATATTGCTTTTTTCTTAGTAACTTACCTTGACCGCAGGTTCCATAATAACAGTATCTTGCACTATATATTATTATTAATCAACAATTGTGTACGTTTCAGAGCAACGTTTGGATGCAGCGATCACTCGGAGCACGCAGTCTGTGGGCGAGCGCAGGCGCCGCACCTCCAGCGATGACGGCCAGGCTCACCCCATGTACCAACAGACTATACACGGTAATTGAACACTTAATGACGATATGGTTACCATTCAGGAAGGTTTTTGTAAATAGTAGGTACAGCTCTTTTTGATGGAGGCCGTCCAGGGACTTCTACTGCCAAACAGCATTTATTTTGCTGTACTTTGGTTTGTAGAATTTGGGTGTCGATGTAATAACAATTACAACAGAGATTTCGGCTTTATCTCTAGGCTAGCAAGGCACCTGCGATGGCTCTGGTATTGCAAATTATTACACACATTACGCCAGCAATATGGAAGTCCCTTGCAATAAGCCTAACTGCCACCAAATGGGGCTCAAATGCAGACTCCGGGCTGCTACTCAATTTGCCTAGCCTTTTCCCAACTATGTTGGGGTCGCCTTCTAGTCGAACCGGATGCAGCTGAATACCAGTATATGGGGCGATCTTATCTGACCTCAACAATCCATTTACTGGGTAACACGATACCCCTTAGTAAGACTGGTTGTCAGACTTGGGCTTCTGACTGCCAGTAACGACAATGATCAACGTCAATGGTCTACGAATGACAGCTGGCTGGTACCAACGGCTTAACATGCTTTCCGAGGCACAGAGGGGTCTCGATATGTAATAGATTGTCACCCATCTAGAAAAACTATTGGAGACATCCCGATATCAAATTCAATGTTGTATTTTCTAGGAACCACCGGGGTGAGTCGAAGGCCTGCGGTGTTCGACATCATCAAGTCGAAGCGCGGTGACGTCAAGAAACAGCCGTCTATCATGCAGCAAGTCATGACTGCTGTACAGGTCAGTACTTTACTTAAAAATGATATTGAAACAAGCCATGTGCCCTATGGGGTTTCCCATCGGCCTAGAATGACGAACTTTCTTACAAGCTTTCATCCCCTATTTAACCCCTTTAGGGCATGAATTTTCAAAAATTCTTCTACAGTTCTCACTTTCATCAACGAAGTCGAAGTCGAGTCGAGTCGTCGAGAGTGAAGTCGCGAAATCGTCATATAATGTATTATATGACGATTTCGCGACTTACAGAAATACGCGAGCAACACGTTGCGATTCAATTGCCTGTAACATACCACAAGTTGAATCAACATTAAAAGTTGCATCGTCTAAATAAAGTTTTAAGATGCAAGTCATTTGTTGCTTCAATTTTATTGTATGCCAGAGGCAAGAAACTAGTTTCGTATAAATAGAGCTTTATAGTCTTGATTCTTCTTTACGACCAAATATGTCCTTTAATATACTTAATATGACAAAATTAACGACAAAACACACATTTAACTGTTTTTCTCGTAAATCAACTGATGTTACAATGATGTCACCTTAGTAAGATATATTTGAAGTACACAGGTACTTACTGATTGCACAGTACTCAATTAAAACTTGGTTATCAATACAATAGTTACGTGAATGACAAGGCTTTGAACAGTTATTGTATTGTAAAAGTCAGTGGTATAGTGTCGTTCTTATAAGTGGTAAGTGTAGATCTTCTTGTTGGCGTGTCGATGCCATCGTGGTGCAAGGATTAGTCAATCAACATAATTCGGTTGCCCAGAATGCGCCGGACTTGACAGAAGGTCGTAGGGTACGTCGCTCGAAAGCCTCCTTTCATGCACCACGTAAGATAATTTTTATTTGTTCAAACATAAGTATACACATGAAAAATCAACATGCAAGTTGTTAAAAGTATTATAAACAGGAAACAGGTCGTCATGCTTGCCTTATACAATGGCATACAAATATTTAAGTAGGTATAAGTATAAGCAAAATTTTTAAGGTGTTCAAATTATGCAATCTAGTAAAATTATTTAAATAGAAATATATAACCACAATTCAATTATCCAAATTAAAATATAACTTTCATAGTTAACATGGAAAAATATGTAAAGTAAGTAGTCAAAACAAATAGGTCAAAATTATAATAAAAGTCATTCAAAATATTTTTCACATAAAAAATCATTGATATTGTAATAAGCTCTTTCTGCTAAAAATTTTTTAACTTTCAATTTAAACTGCACGTCACTTAATAGCTTCCAACTTTTTTGGCAATTTACATATTAAAGATTATTGGAGCCATGAAAAAGAGACTCTTCCGCATAAGAGTAGTTTTGGCTTGTTGTACGCAAATCTGAGGGTTGTCACGTCTGTTGCGTGGAAACATCTCAGCCATGCGAGGAAACAGATCAGGATTGGACCTTACAAACATTGTATTTTCTATTATACAGGGTGTTACGGAATGGTTATATCAATACAAACGGGTTGAAGAGTGTATCTGGTCTAGAATTTCTGTACAAAATTTCAGCGCAAAAGCATTAACTTTGAAAATGCTTAATATTTTTTTATTTCGACATCACGGCGCTGCACTGGCACACGGCGGCGTGATGTGCGTGTACTAGGCGCACAGACACACTACAGATAATGGATAATGACCCTCGTAGTGCGGTGACACGTTTGTTATGATTTCAATTTAATAAACTATCGAAATAGAAAAGTATTAAGCATTTTCAAAGTTACTGCTTTTGAGCTGAAATTTTGTACAGAGATTCTAGACCAGATACACTCTTCAACCCGTTTGTATTGATACACCCTTTCCGTAACACCCTGTATAAATGGACGGCAATGTTTAGATTGTTAGGTAAATCTACCTAAAAAAAGTCCCAGTACGTTATAGTAACAAACCTAACTAGGTTTGTTACTATAACGTACTGGGACTTTTTTGTTTTCCTATTATTAAGCCTGCGAGATCAGAGCGCGATGTTTGCTTACCTAAGCAATGTGTGCAATAATAACAGTCATAGGACTCAGGCGAAAATGATCCGAGTACCTAATCCTTTAATGTAATATTATTGTATCGAAGACTCAAGACATATTTTTCCCATAAATTTTCTCTAATCATCAGGAAATAGTGGCACATACCCAAAACCGGTGACAACAATAATGTTTTTGTATTTTTTTCCAGAAGAACGAGTGACAATTTTTGTTAAAATCTTGTGATTTTTTTGCACCGTCAATAACATTATCGATATGATTTCAGAACATGACCAAATCAAGCACGCCCACCAAAGATCCTGCCAAAATGGAGACTTCGAAGGTGGTGCCGACGGTGGCCAAGCCTGTCCAGAAGGCTAGGGACGGGTCAGCACATCCACATTCTGGCAGTGACGCGAGAGTATGTAACTTCCATCTGATTATCTACCTTAGGATTTGTCCAAATAGAGTTAGAGTTGGTTTTCGCGAGTACGGTGGTAGCCGTGAGGGGTGGTACACACATGTTCGGGCATGACTGCACAGCTCGGCGGCAAAATCAATTATTTGTAGATAATATGTTCGGAAAAAAAAGCCGCCCGAATTGTTTAAGTGAGGTTGATGCCGAGCAAAATTTGCCGACTGGCACGAGCCGAAATAAAAGCCGAATATGTGTAGTAATTTTTTTCGGGTCGGCTTTGTACTTCAATGAATACTGCTGAATCGCATGTGCGGCACCCGAACGTAAAACGCCTTATCAGGGCATGTACTTGTCTAAACATATTACGGCAACATTAAACTACAGTCATCAAAAGATAAGTAACCGGGGTAGTCGGGTCTAGTTGAAATTTAGTAAGAAACCGATGGATGTTTTCGAACGACATTTAATTTGATAATTGAACTATTTGTTGTGTTGAATTTTATTCGAAAAAATCCATCAGTTTCTTACTAAACTTCAGCGATACCCGACGACCCTATTTGCTATCACTTTTGGTGACCGTACCTATGTTTGTAGCCTATTTATCCATGTTATCGCTCTATCCCTTTCACACTTCACTGCTGGACAATATTGAAGCTTTTCGGTCTTTCTGAAGAACTCAAATCATTTAAAGTAAAATATTAAAAGAATTGATGTATGACCAGATTGAGATATGGACGTAAACAAGGAGTATGTAAGTATCGTAGCAGGTGGCGTTCTGTAGTTTCTGCCTACCTCCATGGAAAGAAGGCGTGAATTATTTGCCAAAAATGTAAACAAATATGAGTTTATGGAAAAGTAACTTTAAATCCTACACAATAAAGTTCAGTTCACCCTAAAACTTTAAACAAATTATAACTTTTTCTATAATGCTAGTCACTCTGAAATCAACTTAATTACTGATATTTGTTTAACTTGAAATAATATTAATTTGAAACATAAGTTTGAATAGACTTTAGATACATTTTTCCCCATCCTCCGTTATACAAAGTAGTGCTAATAATAAAGTGATATGAAATAAATTGTGGCGTATCAATTGGTAGTTGTTTCCGTTAGTTATGGGTGTCAATTGAAAAAAAAATAGGTTAACACGATGCTTGTCAATCTATTCTTGTTTATTCATATTGTTAAGGCCGCAGTGTACGATTTATTTTAAATATCTTTAAACTCGCTATGCCCGCGACTTCGTTCGCGTGGATGTCGGAAAACAATAATGTGTCTTTTTAATTATTATTTATCTAAATAAAAGTAGCCCAAGTTACTTCTTATAACATCTCCCAGTGAATCATCATAATATCATCTGCCAGTGAAAGTCCCGCCAAAATCGGTCCAGCGGATTCGGAGATTAGCCTGAACAAACAGACAAAAAACGTTTTAAAAATAGTTTTTAGTTGTACCGTTTATATGTACTTTCATACAGGAAGATTTTTTCATCACCATCCAAATTTTTACAGGGTGTTCTACCCATGAATGTGAACAAATTTCACTATGGGACCAACTCTGAAATCACGAAAAAAATCAGTTGTTTCATACAAAAGTTCAATACCTACTTGACCAAAATGTGTAAAACAGCTGATTTTTTTTCGTGATTTCAGAGTTGGTCCCATAGTGAAAGTTGTTCATATTCATGGGTAGAACACCCCGTAAAAATTTGAATGGTGATAAAAAAATAAGCCTGTATACATTTTATGAAAGCTGTTATTTTGTAATTACTGACTTTGCTGACTTTGAAGTGCTGAACCCAGCTTAAAAATAACTGCTGTACTTATCACTTTCTGTGCGGTCAAATATTTCACTTCATTTCAACAAATTTTAATATTTAGGATGAGAGTTTCAATTATCTCACATCCTGTGAAGGTCTTTATTCATAAGGTTTCATTTTAAGCGACCGGTATATGGAAAAGGAATGTCTATCAAAACTGCCTAATCTTTGCGTTCCTTGGGTGTAACATCCTCTCAGATTCTCCTGGTACACATGACCACAAAACGCCTAAAATCATCAAGCCCTTGTATTGCCACTTATCATCATCAGACTCTTGGAAGGCCTCCCACAAGGTGGACCGACGACCTTGTGAAGGCCGCAGGAACTCGTTGGATGCGAGAAGCACAAAACCGGTCGAAGTGGAGGTACTTGGGGGAGGCCTATGTCCAGCAGTGGACGTCTTTCGGCAGAAATGATGATGATGATGATGATCATCAGACTTCAGCAGTCCACTACTGGACATAGGCCTCTCCAGTTGCACGCCATTAAGCTCTATTCGCGGTAACTATCATCCAGTTGTTACCAGCCACCATACGAAGATCGTCGCTCCACCTAGCCTGAGGGCGTCCTTCCTTACGTTTCTCGATTCGCGGTCTCCAATCAAGAACTGACGTCTACCCGTACGGTCATCGGTTCTGCGGCTAATATGGCCGGCCCAATACCACGTCAGCTTGCTTATTCTTTGGGCTATGTCGACAACTTTGGTTCTCTTCCGGTTCACCTCATTCCGGATTCTATTCCTCAGAGAGACTCTAAGCATAGCTCGATCCATACATCGTTGAGCCACCTTGAATTCCTTTAAATTTCCGCTCATGATGCTATTTTATTGAGAGATTTTGGTTTAATTTATGCTATGCCGAAGAAGGAGATGTTTCACAACCAGGTATTTTAAATCGAATATTTTATTTTCTAAAGGGTCAAATGTCTAGCTAGCGAAACTTCACAGACGTGATGGGTATCGATATTTAAACATAAAAAAAAAAAACAAAACATAAATTAATTTCATGTTTTTTTTTTGTGGGGTCATCTACCGCTGTTAGTGTAGTCACTTGCAGCACAGCACTTGCACTTAATTATAAGTTACCGTTACTCTTCAAATGAGTTAATTAACAATTTGCAGTAAAGTTTCGTTTTATCACAACTGATTCTTCTCACACGGTCTCGAGTTCTGGCAAATTAATTTAACTGAATGTTCAATGTTTACTGTGACGACAGTTAAGCAAACCCCTATAAAAATATTGAATTATAATAATTAACTTATCTCCTTTTATAATCCTTTCATTTGCCCCAACAGTACTACCACACAGTAACAGCATCGTCGAGCCGTCGTCCCAGCGCCATGGACAAAGTGAAGGAGATGTTCCGGGGTCGTGCCAACGTGCCGGGACAGGGTGTGCCGGTAGAGAGCGCTGAAAAGAGAAAATCGGTAAGTATTTATAAATGATATAAATCCATTTATTTCTGTAAATTGGTAAAAAAAACACGTCAAAAATAACTCATTTTTAAAACTACATGTGTTCGGTGTATTCTATACGACTACTTTGAGAAGAAAGAGCGAAACAGAGTCAGACTGATAAACTTCATTGCGATCCTTGCTTGACCTCCAACCAGAGACAGCGCAGCGGAGTTGTCACTGCCAAACAAATAGTGATCTTGCTACAGTTGAAATTAAGTCGGAAATAATTAATTTCTAATAAACCAAAAGCGCATAACAGCTGTCATGAAAATGATGGCAATGGTAAAGATTTAAATTGTAACATTCGCCCTACCTCGTTAAAAGGCAGTCGCATTTCTGTTTCGTTTTGACACCTCTGACACTGACTCAGTGACTTCACATGATTATCATGGAAACGCTATTTAATAATGTGTGAGCACGCTTTTCTTAGTATGGTCACATTTTCTTGTGACTAAGTACGGTGAGGGCAAATCTAGCAATTTAAATCTTTTGGGCAGCGGGGTCAAGGTGTGTGTGTGTACTGATGAAAATGACAGATTTTAATGACGGCAATTATAATATGATGGAACCGCTTTCCTAGTTTCCTAGGAAAGCGGTTCCAATGCTTACCAGAGAGCGAGGAAGAGACGGTAATCATTCAAGACGTGTACGTTTCGTTTGTAGCCTTATATGACAGCTCTCATTCACATCCCTTTCTTTATATTTTATTTTATATGCTAAAAAAGGTCGTTATATTCTAAGTTTAATTATAAATATTGTCAAAAATACTTTGGTTAAAAAGTGAATGACAACAGTGGTAATGAGATTAGCGCTTGTTAGGCCATTTTATTCAGATATATGCGTAATAGGCTGCATCAATATCTAACTATATTTATTAAGTAAATCTTAACTTTCTAGGTAAATGATTTTTACTTAACTAATATACAGGTTGAATTTTTCAAGTGGGCGTGGATGGCCAAATTCTAAACTATGAGGAATAGCGAAAAGTACTCAAAGGAGTCGCGGGCTCGATTTTGATGGAAACTAAAACTGCATCATTGGATTTTTGAAAAATCAATATTTCTGGCCAGGAATCAAACCTGTTGATTTTGAAAAAAAAAACACATACTGTATTATTCCACCATTCGATAGTGTCGCTAATAAGGATCGAATTCTGGGAAGTAATGACATACGGCAAACTAAAGGAAAGAGCTCATTTTTAACAAAATAGGTACTTTTTATATTTTTCTTATGTTACCTACCTCATCATCATCTGCCTAGCATTTTCCCAACTATCTTGGGGTCGGCTTCCAGTCTAACCGGATGCAGCTGAATACCAGTATTTTACATGGAGCGACTGCCTATCTGACCTCCACAACCCAGTTACTGGGTAATACGATACCCCTTCCCCTTGATAAGATTGGTTGTCAGACCTACAGTCGTTACGGGTGTAACGACTGTCAAAGATCCAGGAATGACAGCCGGGACCAACGGCTTAACGTGCTTTCCGAGGTATGTAAAGATATGACACGGTATGTAAAGATGGTCACCCATCCACAGACCAACCGCGGCAAGCGTAACTTAACCTGATGGATTGAACCTGTGCGGCTGTTATTATTTAGCCGGGCCCGGGTTATGTTCCCTACCTACTAAACCTTAACTGATTAATTGTTCAACATGATGACCATTGTTTTCAATACATACCTAGCTGGATTCGACGTCTCAAGGATTGTACTGCATTTAGCATTAAAATATTATTGATTCCATTAGAAAATTTTCCAAAGATCGTAATAAAAATTTGAATTTAAAACATTAAGTTTTGAAGGTGACTGCACTGCGGGTGTGTTAATAAAAATACTGAGCATCATTTCGAACAAGGTACGTAATGTAGGTACGAATACTTTAAAATAAGAAGAAGTTTATTAAAATTCAACATTTTCCTTAAGTTTGCCGTATGTCATTACTTCCCAGACTTTGATCCTTATTAGGGACACTATCGAATGGTGTAATAATACAGTGTGTTTTTTTTTCAAAATCAATAGGTTCGATTTCTGGCTAGAAATATTGATTTTTCAAAAATCCAATGATGCAGTTTTAGTTTTCATCAAAATCGAGCCCGCGACTCCTTTGAGTACTTTTCGCTATTCCTTATAGTTTAGAATTTGGCCATCCACGCCCACTTGGAAAATTCACCCTGTATATGTATAATAGACGATATAATAAAGTCGAAGAGTTTTTGAAGTGAAAACTTCTTTAGACGCGTTGGGCATTTTTTGAGATGGGGGAAAAAACCGTTGATTTCGCGCCACTGTTATCGTAACGACACCGCTTCGGATGTGTTCGGCTGTCTTCAGGTTTTAATGTATATCCGATATGTCAGTGAGTCAAAGTATTCTGTTTGTGTTTTGTTTTCACTTCTGTGGGCACTCCCGGAGTGCCACTGTTTTTTTTTATTGATCGCGCTCGTCTGTGAAATTACCAGTCGGATTGGAAAAACATATTTTTTATTTTATAGCCCAATTATTGAGGAAGGTTATAGGCTACTTAACATCACGCTACGACCCTTAGGAACCGATAAAAGAAGAAAAATATGAGAACAAAGGTTAAGTGAAACGGAAGTACTTATTAGCGCGGGCGGGCAATACGCGACGCGGCGGGTCGGGGGAAGAAGAAATTTCTCGCGGACGAAGTCACGGGCGAAGAAGCTAGGCTAATACAGGGTGTTACGGAAAGGGTATATCAATACAAACGGGTTGAAGAGTGTATCTGGTCTAGAATCTCTGTACAAAATTTCAGGTCAAAAGCATTAACTTTGAAAAAGCATAATATTTTTTTTTATTTCGACATCACGGCGCTGCAGTGGCGCGCGGCGGCGTGATGTGCGTGTACTGGGCGCACAGACACACTACAGATAATGGATAACGACCCTCGTAGTGCGGTGACACGTTTGTTATGATTTCAATTCAATAAACTATCGAAATAAAAAAATATTACTTAAGCATTTTCAAAGTTACTGCTTTTCAGCTGAAATTTTGTACAGAGATTCTAGACCAGATACACTCTGCAACCCGTTTGTATTGATATACCCTTTCTGTAACACCCTGTATATAGACAGTGCCTATTATAGTTTAGTAGTAGTTGGTAGTTTTAGAATATGAAATGGCCGATTTTTTTTAAATTAGAATGTGGTCTTCAAAAAACAATAATTAAAAAAAATAATCGACTTCAAAAAGAAATTACTTAACTCAAAATTATTAAATAACTTTAATTTCGGAAGTCGGTGTCTTGGGATTTGTATTTTAGTTTTAGTTTTTTGCCACCGACTTCCGAAATTAAAGTTATTTCATAATTTTGAGTTAATTTCTTTTTGAAGTCGATTTAATTTTTTTAAATTACTTTTTTATTTCGTAATTTTTAGTTTTAAGTAAAAACTGGAATATTTGTTTGTAATAAGTAGGTAAGTAATAGTTTACTTGTAAATATTGCACTAGAATTTTACCAAGGTTTTGAGATGTTTTCCTTTTTGACACTACACCCGTAGCGTAGCTCGTATCTATAAGCCAGGCCGTCACACTTACACGTATTAGTCCATATCTTGAAAATTACTGAATCGATTTTGATAAAACTTGCACTGTTCCCAAGTTGAAGTAAATGTAAGCCAATAAAAAAAATGGTCACGAACCGACTAATAGTTGTGGATATATGCGTGGACAAACATACATACGTACGTACGTCTATAAAATTTTGTATATTTATTTGGAAGCCCTAATAGATTGTCATATATGAATATATTGCATTTCCAATAATATTACATGCATACGTGTCGAATTGATACCCTCCTTTTTATTGAAGTCGGTAAAAATCGGCCTTGTTGCATAACCTATAAAAACATTTAAACGGTTGACTTGTACTTTATGTGATGGACTAGCGACTTTTTTGTAAATACGTTACTTGTCTTTTTTTTCACACGTAGTTCATTGATGTACTGCAGCTTGAGAAACCGAAACACCCTTGCATTCCCATAAAGTTACTTGCATTATTATCATGAGTTGAATTCGCAAACAATTTTTTATTAATTCAACTTTCTTTGTAGTCTCACCAGGGGCAAGTCCAAGGCTATCTTTTGACCAGCATCACTTTTATACCGTTTTCACATATCGACATATATATCATATCACGTGCCTAAAGCACGTGATCGTGTGATTACAAAATAACAAACCATTCGTATTATTAACTTTCAAACAAGAAATTGAATAAGCGTATTTGTTGTAAGCTTTCTTAAAGGGGAAGCACTAGGGTAGCCCGCGAAACTCAAATTTTCTTACGCTTTTTACAATTTGCAGGTCAGTGTCAGGTTGTATGTTGAACAAAATATGGTTCGTGACCGTAACAAATATGTATTTATAGAATTATAGTAACACTAAGCAACAATGCAACCCTATAGGCCGACCGCTTAACTGTGACGTTGCCAGAGGTAGCAGCGCGGTGCGGGAGGGGTGTGGTGACGTGATGCGAGAGCTCAGTGATTCGTCAACTTGTGACAACCATCACCCCACCCGCACCGCGCAGCTACCTCAGGCAACATCTCAGTTAAGAGTAAACTAAACACGAGCTCGAACTCACTGGTGGTCATGGCCAAAATCACGCTGTATAACTTGGCTTCGTGTCTGACGGAGCTAGTATCAGTGATGAGCAGTAAGACGCTAATCTACACGCACAACATCTAGTTCTCACGCACAGAAACACCGTTCCGAACTGCATAAAAATATTTGAAAAGTGCTTTGGAAAATCGAGTTTTATGAAAAATCCACTACATAAATCAATCACAAATAAAGTTTTTTGAACTCTTCGATAACTGAGCTTTGTCGGTACGGATTTAATTTTTAATATTTTTCAGTTCTTTTATTACTTATTTACACCCAAAGTTACTTTAAAAATAGCAAGAAAAACGAATCTTTGTTGGCTCATAACTTTTTAATGGCTTGTTATTTTACAATTCTGCTTCCGTACAGACATGGATGTACAATGTCAAACAGTGGAGTAATACTCTCCCGTTTGTATGGAAAAAATATCGAATAGTGGCAGTTGATTGATATTTCATGAAATAGTCATTGAATAGGGTTACAGGAACTATAGAAGGTTGTGTTGATGATTTTAATGACTATAGTTCTGTAAATACATACTTGTTTCGATCGCGAATCATATGTTGTTCAACTTACAACCTGACACTGACCTGCAATTTGAAAAAAAAAACGTAAGATAATTTGAATTTTCCGGGCTACCCTGATGCTTCCCCCTTAAATAATGTGTTTAAGGTATGGGCATCTATTTTGTCAACATTTTTATAAACTGCTCCTTTGACCTTTCAATATGCTCCTACTAACAACTACGTGTAGGTCAATTTGTGGGGCCCTTAATAATAACAGGTTTCCTTTTAGTAATCTCTTTTTAAAGTTACTCGTTTATAAAATCCTTTTAAAGTAAATAGGGCTGCCCCCTTATATAATATGGTCAATATAATATGGAGCTCAATACATTCTTGTTCCTCATCATTGTTCAAAGCTTTAGTTCACTTTCGATCGCTGAAGACGAATTGGTTTGTTCGTGAGATATTGGAACGCGTTTAATTCTTACTCGAAGCAGTGAAGTTTTTAGTTTTATTCGGATTTTCCAAGTAGATTCCATTGGAATAGAACGATGGGCTCGTGTCTATGCTGTAAGACAGAGGAGGAAGACGAAGGAGAAGAAATATACATGGTATTCTTGTATTTATTCTTTGTGTCGAATATTTAACGTAGTATTTGTGGTAAGTCAAATAAGTTCATTTGTTCACTTGCAAATGCGAAGTACGAAATATTAGGTCCTTACATATGAAATTGGCGTTTTTCGTACTGGCCACTTTAATCACGAATTTCTCCTCTTTGGTAAGGAATTCCAAATTCAAATTTGTACAGCTATTTACTCATGTATTTGTGCTTCGATGACCGTCATTCATTTGTTTTTTTTCTTCTGTTTTTTCTGTTTGCGTCACTCATTTTACAAAATGGAAAATTTAAAATATCGCATTATTTACGAGTACGAGTTCCGCCGTGGCACTAGTGCTGCGGAAACGACTCGAAGGGTGAATGATGTGTATGGCGGTCATGTTGCAAAAGAAAACACAGTTCGTTTTTGGTTCCAACGTTTTCGTTCTGGAAATTTCGACCTGCAGAACAAGCCCCGTGGACGGCCTGAGACCCAAGTTGATAATGGAGAATTGAAGGCTATTGTGGAAGCGGACCCATCGCAAACCACGTCCGAGTTAGCTGCAGGCTTCGATGTTAGTGATAAAACTGTTTTAATCCACTTGAAGCAAATTGGGAAGATTAAAAAGCTCCACGCCACTGCTGCTTCACGACAACGCCAGACCACACACTGCGCAACAGACGGCTACCAAATTAGAAGAGCTTGAATTGGAATGTCTTAGACATCCTCCGTACTCCCCGGACCTTGCTCCAACTGATTACCATTTTTTTCGCAATTTGGATAACTTTTTGCAAGGGAAAAAATTCAACTCCGATGGGGCAGTCCAAATCGCCTTCAAAGATTTTATTGATTCCCGTCCGACTGGTTTTTTTAGTAAAGGGATCAATGAACTACCTATAAGATGACAAAAGTGCATTGAAAACAATGGTTCATACTTTGATTAATTAAATATATTATATTAAAAAATATTCGACTTTTTGTTCCTTCCATACAAAACGCCAATTTCATATGTAAGGACCTAATATTTGCGCAATAGAAGTTTCACTGTAAGCTCTGCGCCTGATCGGACTGTAATCTAAACTTACCATCGCTTGCGACGTAATCTAGAATAGCTTATACTTATAGTGTCATTATTTTAAAAGGCGTTGGCGATATTCTTGATTCATCACTGACATCAGTGAAAGAAAATATCGTGAGGATACCTAGACATATAATTAGAAGGGACCCTTGACTAAATAATAACAGCCGCACAGGTCGATCGATCAGGTTAAGCTACGCTTGCCGCGGTTGGTCTGTGAATGGGTGACCATCTTTACGTACCGAGACCCTTCCGTGCTTCGGAAACCTCGTTAAGCCGTTGGTCCCGGCTGACATTCGTGGATCTTTGACAGTCGTTACGGGTAGTCAGTAACCCGAAAGTCTGACAACCAGTCTTACCAAGGGGTATCGTATTACCCAGTAACTGGGTTGTGGAGGTCAGATGGGCAGTCGCTCCACGTAAAATACTGGTATTCAGCTGCATCCTGTTAGATCGGAAGCCGGTCCCAACATAGTTGGGAAAAGGCTAGACAGATGATGATGACGAATTGATGTCCTAGACTTATAATTAACTCGCGACCTGCTCCTGGAGGTCTACTCCCTAAGCACGATATCCGTAGTTTCGGCCGAAGTTACGGATAATTCCAACTCTTTCTCATCAACGGATATAAGATTTTGGGCGTAAAATTTTACTTGACACTTATTTTGAGGGATCCACTACTATTGGAAGGGCTCGTATCTTTGTTGCCGGACATAGCGACTAGACCCACTGTCCTGTTCACACGGTTTTTACGACTTACTAAAACATTGAGATTTCAATATTATATGTATTAGCAGCGTCTCGCGGTTTCACCCGCATAAGTGTCGATCCCGTGGAAATATCGTGATAAAAAGTATCCTATGTCTTATTCTGATTTATAAGCTACTAGCTGTTGCCCGCGATTTCGTCTGCGATCCAGGATGATAAGTAGCCTATGTCCTTCTCCAGATCATGGTCTACTCATGTGCCAAATTTCATCCAAATCCATTCAGTCGTTTTAGCATGAAAGCGTAACAAACAAACAAACTTACTTCGTACCGCCTTAGAATTAAATAATGTGACAAAGTTCAATAGACACGTGGCGCCATCTATTATCATAATAACGTTATTGTTGTTTTCCTCTGGAACAGCAGCTTTTTTCGGGATGAAAGGTACTCCATGTCCGTTTCTGTACACGTGACAAAGTATATGCAAAAGTTCAGGATGATCGGCTCAGTGGTTTAGGCGTGAAAAGGTAACATACAAACAAACTTACTTTCGCATTTATAATATAAAAATGAGTTAGGATATTACTGTAAAGTTTCATCAAAATTCGTTCAGTAGTTTTTGCGTGAAAGAGTAACAAACAACCATCCATCCATCCTCACAAACTTTCGCGTATATAATATTAGTAAGATGTCTAATATTAATGTGTTAAACACATAAACCTTCCGAAATAAACTCTCTAAATGATGTGAAAACCGCTTTGAAGTCCATTGAGCAGTTTAAATGATCTAAGAGGTCACACAGACGTACACGAAAAGCGACTTATATGGGTATAAGTCTGAAATCGCCAACCCGCCTAGCAGCGTGGTGATCAATTCATGAGCATTCTCATCTCTCGCATCTCTGTACGACAAGAGGCCTTTGCCCTGCAGTGGGACAATAATGGGCTGGTGTTATATTATTTTATTTTTACGTATTTTGACATTTCTCGGGACCCTGGGGACCCGGACCTTTGGAAGGCGTATCAGGGGCCGAAACCAACTCGCAGAGGCCTCTTCGACAATTTTAAATGATTAGGAAGCACCAACCGACGATTATCCCTGTATGCACTATGCAAGTGCACCCAAGGATAACCCCCGGTTGGTGCAGGACTATTGCAGAACATGTAAACAAAATAATATTGGGCTATGGGTTTGGGTTGGCTATAGTGGATCGGTAACCTTGAACTATGGAAGGACTATGTCCCCTGCCTGACCAGTGATAATTACTATTCTTACTATGGCAAGTTCCATGGACTCATGATTAATTAACAGCAGATAATAAAAACTTAAGAAATCTATTCATTCTAACTAGATTTTGTTTACACTCTGGAAGTCGAGTAAACAAGTAGTAAACCAATCGTACTTCTTAATAGAATTGCCAAATGTCGTCGGCTCCATGCCAGATTTTATTTTGGTACTCCATCTATAATTCAGTTTTCATTGATAATGAATTTATTGTAATCACACATATGACAATTAGTCGTGATGGCCCAGTGGTTAATGCCTCGACTCTCATGCACGACGTTGTGGGTTCAAATAGGTGCAAGTACCATTGCGACTACTTCAATTAATTTGTACCTACTTTCTAAGTTCATCTTAGGCATGTCTGACTTTGGTAAAGGAAAACAACGTGAGAAAACCTGGACTTATGATTAATATAAGTGAAATTAACAAATAACAATTTAAGGAATGCGTTGGATGCAAGAATCACTGAACCAGACGAAATAGCGGCGCTTGGGAGAGGCCTAATGTCCAGCAGTGGATGTCTTTCGGCTGAAATGATGATGACGAAAAGTCGCAAATGTTCGTGCTTTGCTCTGCAGTGGGGCAATATTAGGTTGATAGTAATACTATATGTAGATAATAATTATCTACATATCGCTCATTTGGAGAAACATCGACGTAAATGTATTTTTTCCCAAAAATTAGTTAAATACATAAGTATGCCAAAGCACTTAGAAAGCGTATTTACTTTAGGAAAGCAAAGACTTAAAAAAATGTAGCAGTTACGTCGATATTTCTCCAAATGAGCGATATGATGATATTAGACGATTATGATGTATTTAGACCAGAGGGGCAATTCTCGTAAAATAACGTTCACAATCTGATCTCAGTCTCAATCTGTCAAAAATACCTCTAATTTCCCTACATTTTGACAAGTTTTTGACATTTGTTTTTCGCCGAGATGAGACTGCGACTAGATTTTGAACATTTTAAATTACGAGAATTGGCCTTCAGCTCTCTGTGCCTTTTTGGGCAGTCATCACTCTCGCATGCTACAGCATCCGTTTATCAAACGCAATTAGTATTGACACCGCCACGGCTTAACTCAACACACTCCTTCTCACAGAGAGAAGGCCTGTTTCCCAGCAGTGGGAACGTTATAGGCTGTTTATGCAGCCACGATTACGCGTCGCTAGCGCAGCCTTTAAACATGAAGTTAACGCCAAATGCGAAAGATCCTTATATATGATATACTGCCGTAGTTACCTATAGCGTTACGAGGTTCACTTGGCGCGTGGCCAAAATTGGAACTAACGCCGTCATCTTGGTTATTTTTTCAATATATTTCACAAAACAATGACACAGATGTCATTCAAGCTCCAAAAGATCGATGTAGTAGCCTATGTAGATATGTTATATAAAATATCATATTGAACACTTTTACGTTCCATTCAAAGTTATTTTAGGTACCTTTGATTTTGCATCACTGACGATATCACAGTGAACTTTAATCTCGTGATAATAAGGTTTGTGTTGGGTTGCTGCAACTGTCAAGTCTGTCAAAATCACATTGATCTTTCTTGTTGTTATAATAAGGTTGCTGTTGGGTTGCAGCTGTCAGAGGTAAAATAACTGTGAAAGGATTGTAGTGCAGACACTGCACAGCCGACAGACTTAGATTTTAACTGCTTTACTCAAAACATCAAAGAGTCTAAATACATCTCATTTAGACTTCTCAGTCTAAATGAGATGTATTTAGACTTAATAGTTATTTATGCAACTGTTGTATAGGTAATAAGGGGTATTAAAACTCGAATGTGGGTTTATCACATGAATGTTTTGGTACCTAATTATGTACAGTTGCATACAAGACTATCTACACCCATGATATCAAATGATATGAATCCTCTATAAAAGGTTCTGAAACAGTTTTTTGCAATACTAATATCGAACAAAAATGGCGGCCGGCGGGATACGACGTGAATTCGAATAACCTATAAGTTCTTTTTTTAATTACGGCGCTGTGGTAGTAAAACGCGCGTGTATGACAATGTTCTTTTTTTTTTGAAAACGAGTTGCATAATGAAATTTAGCACAACATTATAACACTCGTTCGGATGATATTATGGTTACTATGACACTGTTTGTTTTAATATTGGCAATAAGCTGTTTCAGAAACATAGAGGATTTATAGCATGGGTGTAGATAAAGTTAAATACTTACCCCCTTATTCATAATCCTATTTTATCTCTATTTTAGCTAAAATAGGTTTATAGAACGTTTGTCTATCTGTCACGTTGACATTTCTGTGTGTAAGAAAGAGACAAACCCCATTTTAACTAAATTAGTTTTGATAAGTTTTATGAATAAGGGGGTTACTACTTATGAAATATATCATTATTGATAATAGTCTAATCGAGTTATTCGCATTCTATAGTTACAGTCTGTTCACAATTAGAATAGAATAGAATAGTATAGAATACTCTTTATTATGTACACCATATAACACAACACACAACAACACAACAACAACACAATTATAACAACACAATTATTTTATCTCTGACAGCAGAAACCTAATAGCAACCTTATTGTGACAGGAATAAAGATCACAATGATTTTGACAGACTTGTAATGACAGCAACCCAACAGCAACCTTATATGAATGAGATTAAAGATCATTGTGAATTGGACAGTGATGCAAAATCTGAGGTAAAGTAACTGTGAACGGACTATGGATTTTGACAATTTCTTTCTTCAGCATTATTTTATTGTTTGTGAGTTTCATATTAATGTATTGTAAGACAAACCCACGAATTTTCCGGAATAAATTCGCTAAATAATGGTGAACACTGCATTGAAATCCGTTTCGTAAGTAGTTTAGAAGAACAGCGCGATTACACTGACACACGAACAGCGACTTTAATTTGTAATAAGCATTTATAGAATTTTTATACATCTTTTAAACATTTTATCGTTCACTTTTTAAGAATGATGTGAAAATTGTACTATTGCTCTTTAGGGTTCCGTAATCAAATGGTGCCAACAGAACCCTATTACTAGGCCTCCGCTGTCTGTCAGCGGGCTGTATGTCATGAACCGTAATAGGTTTAGAGGTGAAATCTTCACAGATTGTGTATTTCTATTGCCGCAATAACAACAAATAATAAAAATAAAATAAAGTTAATACAAATCGAAGGGGGTCTCCATACAAGAAACATGTTTCGTTCCGCGTTTTTGAAGTGAAAACTTCTTTAGCGGCGCGCCGCTAAAGAAGTTTTCACTCGGCGTTGCGCCCTTTTTGTAATGGGTAAAAAATGTTAAACTCGCGTCAGGACACGTGACCGTCAGGAGAGATTCCCCCCCCCCCCTCTCTTTCTACGGCGCGGCGGCGCCAACCGAAGTGAACCAAGTGACACACGAGAATGGATGGATGGATGGATGGATGGACGTGACGTGACGTGACGTGACGTGACGTGACATGACGTGACGTGACGTGATAGCCACACTGTATTCGTAAAATTCGCGTACATAAAGTGTTTAAAATATGGAAATTGAACAAAGTGCATCTATTAATGAAAAAAGTGACGCAGAAATAGTGAAAAAAAATGAGTTATATTAATTAAACTAATATTTGATGTATTTCAACGTTAATATTCAAGTTTTCACTTCTGCCGGCACTCCCGGAGTGCAACCCGTCTTTTTTTTTTTTGGCTTGTGGTACGAAACCCTTCGTTTGCGAGCGCACTTGGCCGGTTTATTGTAATTTGTCTACAACTTGTGTGATCGAAATCAGTAGGTACTAACATCATGTGTGGGATAGCTGCCCGCTTACAGCTGAAACGTCATCTCGTCAACATCTAGGTCTAAATGCGGACAGTATGATGACATTCTATCGACAACTAGCAACTTTATAGAGTCCGTATTTGATTGCGTCCACTGCAGTATTACAATGATCAATCTTCTTCATTGGGGACAGCCAACAACATTAATCAAGTCTTCTATCAAGACTTTTACTCAGGATGAATCTGAAGCTAGGTAGCCCTGAAAACAACCGAGGGATCTATGTAGCTGGTCAATAAATATCTGTTACATTTTTAAATGCTAAGTAATAAGAATAATTTATTCCTTCAAAAATATGTATACTTACGGACATTTAAATAATACGGTGATACACTATAAATAATAAACTCAAACTCAAAGCATTTATTTCAATTAAACCATGTACAGGCACTTTTGAATTGTCAAAATTGAATAGTCGGTCAGTTAGTCAGAAAGTTGAAGCTAGTTGCCCATTCCAAAACGTAGATCTCTATGGAGAAGAACGGGCAAGAAACTCCATGGACGGTGATAAGTGATAACCTATAAATACACTTTATTCTATGTATGATCAGATATTGAAGATCTGTCTGAACTAGATATTAGCGCTCTTCCCCTGTTGTAGGCGACAATGGTTGCTTACTAATTTGTACTGGACCAATGTTCTTGACTGAATCAGTAATTCATCAAAAAAGGATTTAAGGTTTTTATTAAGTAGAAGGTTCCTTTTTACAAACTACAGGTTTTCGTCAAAAGATAATATATAAAAAGTAATTTATGCGGTTTCTTTTAAAAAAGTGTAAGAAAGTAATTACTACATTTTTAATAGGTTAACAATTTTTTTCGATATACATAATTATATCGTCGGTATTTCACGTCTCTGTCCCATCACTACATAGTGGAACAATTTTTTTTTTAAATTGCCTGCCATAGCACAACTGTCTCATTCCCCACACCTCAAAGTTTGGCGAACTTGTATCAAAATATTTTCATCATGCTGGATGTAAAGGGGGTGACCTGTGACTTCGAGGTATCTCGCATAGCTCGGACGAAAGTAATCATTTGGGATACAGTCGTTAGATTTGAGTGAAATTCAATCTGCTGGAAGACAGCTGATTACTCCGCGATCGACAGGTTTGAATTTATTTTTTGAAGGCATCAGACCTGGGCAGAGTCGTGTTATATAATAGCCTTTCACAAAGTTTTATTTATTTATTTATTTAATACTTCAAGCACATAAATGTACAGAGGCGGACTTAATGCCATAGGCATTTTCTACCAGTCAACCTTTGGGTGATGCAGAGACAAACAGTGGTAGGTGCATCATGAAAATGAAGGAATAAATATTTTAAATATAAAGATACGCATAAACCTATAAAAACTATGAATATAATATATAACTAATTATATATAAATATAAGCACAAACATATATACATAAATACATGAATATACTTACTAACTAACTAAAAAGAAATAAGACAAACAATGAGAAAATATTACCGTTGTGATGATACTGCCAGCTTCTTGCGAATGTGCTCGCGAACCTTAACTTTAAAGGATAATCGGTTGGTTGCCATCCTGATCTCCTGAGGAAGTTTTATGGCGAACAAAAATACAGGGTCCCATTAAAATAGTCTAACCAAAGATATCCAAGCAAAAAAAAAAAACACTGAATAAAGTGATTTTATTTTGAGCAAAAATAATAAATTGTCGGCACATTAGTGTATTTTCATTAGCTGATTAGTATTATTGTAAGTATCTAATGCGTTTTTCTTATATATTTTTTTACCATCGTCCTTTCAGTCGCACGGCTCGATCGATCAGGTTAAGTTAAGCTAGGTTGGTCCGTGGATGGGTGACCATATTTACATAGCAAGATCCCTCCGTGTCTCGGAAAGCACGTTAAGCCGTTGTTCCCGGCTGTCATTCGTGGATCTTTGACAGTCGTTACGGGTCGTCAGAAGCCCGAAAGTCTGACAACCAATCTTACCAAGGGGTTTCGTATTATCCAGTAACTGGGTTGTGGAGGTCAGATAGGCAGTCGCTCCATGTAAAATACTGGTACTCAGCTGCATTCAGTTAGACTGGATGCCGACCCCAACATAGTTGGAAAAAGGCTAGGCAGATGATGATGTCCTTATTTTGGTGGTATGAATGATTTCTAAAAGTTTGTCCATCTATTTTAATGGGACCTTATATACAGGGCTATGAAACACTATTATACTTTCATAATACATTTTGTGTTATTTGTGTTAATTAATGGACCAAGTTTGTATGGGACCGTTATCCATCTCCTTTGTAAACAACACGCAACATGCATTAATGCAGCTGTTTTGAAACGTTTATCCTTAAATTGATTTGATTACATCACCTACTCTTTTGTATACAGACTCGTGCGCACGTTGTTTACTTGTTAGTAGAGTACATTCGTGATTAAACGGCCAGTACCTACAGCTATAAAACGGTCAAGTGAAGCGTCTAGCCTAAGGTTTGTAATCTAGACCACCGTGCGGTCGTCCTGACCCGCCGCGTCGCAGACACTCCTGCGCTCATTTACAAATTCAGGAAGTACTTAAACATGACGGCCTCGCTCGAACAATGACACTTTGTCATCGTTTCTGCTAAATCAGGGGTAAATAAACACGGAAAATGTCACAATTGCGATTTTATTACGTGTTATGTTGTACGTTGAAAGTAACCTATGATCTAAATTACCATATCACGATTCCCCTCACCGATATAACTATGTGTAAGTGTTAAGTTGTGAACTATTGCGACAGCGTGGAGCGAGCACTTGGGCGTTGGTTGCGTGCGCGGTTACTGGTTAGATGAGCGGCGCAGGCGCATCTCTCGCATAGATTTCGAAGTTCCGCTGCGGAACCGGGCTGTCACCAGCGGATATCAGTCGCGAACACACTCCGCGTTGCATAACAATAACGTCTCGTGACGGCGGCGTTATCTCTCAGTACTTATGGAGATGCCTTCACGGTCTAACCTCCTCGGTTTTACTGAAATGTGTAAACTATAACCACCCTCGTGCTAGTCATATAAATTGAAATGGACATATTAGTGTAAGTGTTTGTGATAGTGAATGGCCCGATATGTCTAATTATTTTCGGTGGAAAAAAGGCAAAAGAGACGAAGATGTGTTTTATTCGGAGAAGCCGCGTAGTCGCTCTTTAGATCCTCGGTCCCTGGAGTTGAGTGGTATCAGGCTTGTGGCACAGTACCATCAACAGAAACAGTCGGCACAAGAACATCATCAGGTAATAATACCACTTATAAAAAGTTTAGAAAAAAATACAAAAAGTTCAATAACCGCTAAGTGCATTTATCTTCAGCACTCGTAGTTGATTGAATCCTCCGTGCCCCATGCACTAAGAGTTCAATAAACTAGTCAATTTAATTTTGATTCAGTTTAGATACCATTTTTATTTTAACATTCTTATTTATTTGATATATTGCCAATTGGCTAGTACACAATTTAAAAATGAAATGTTTGATAGATAAAACATGTCTGTTATCGTAATTGGAACATAAATTATGTCAGTATTATCGCTGTATTATGTTGCTGTGATACATTGGCGAGTGTTTTATGTTATGTTTTTAATACCTGATAAACTGTGGCCTACTCCCGAGTCCTTGCCGTCTGCCTACGCGCTCCTTAGAAAAAGTTAGTAATACGACTCAGTAGACGAGGCCATTGCTTGATGAGTGCTACCGTACAGTCGTGTTGTATATTTACATGATCTGCCATTTTCCACAGCCATTCCATTCGTAGACCGATCACTTGTTGTAGCGATCTGCAAAATGATGCGCTGAAATTTATAATGCTCGATATATCCCGAGTAATTGAGAGCTGCAATCTGTTCATTTTAAATTGAAAGTGTCGATAAACGACAGGACGCATCCAATTTGGAGTGGATTTATTGCTTCGTCTGTACTTATTATGTAGCTTAATGCAATCAGTGCTCGCATTGATAATATTATTATTGATACACAACTGATAACTCTATCTACAGTCAACTGCATATTAGTGGTAACACTTGTGCTAGGAAAACCACACTTATTGCTCCGACATAAAGGCGCTGTCAATATGGAAATGTTAACCTGTGGACTGAAAATAATTGCTATGACATGCCTACTTAAGACTTTTTGGAGATAGCATTGAGCCATTGTTTCGTATTGTTCCTGTGACCTCGATTAGGAGACAAGAGGTTTAACCTCTCGATCCCGAATTCATAATGTTGAGTACCATACACGTGGCACAAGATAGATATTGAAATTAAATTCTATTGTCGTTTGAGGAAAACATTGACTTGCGTGAAATTTGGAAGGAAGATTCATGAGGAGTTTATGCTACGAGAATCGTTTTACACAATTTTACATATTTTTGTCGTGAGTAGATACTGACGGCTGTGTTTTTACGCCTGAAAAAGTTTTTAAACGAATAAAGAATCCCTGTAACTACCAAATGGTAATAATATCACTCAGCTACGTTTTCACAGATTTAATGAGACGGTTGGACTAAGTACGACTTGTCTCACGTAGTCGATACTCTCAACACCAAAGGCAAAGTTTTTTACCATGTTACTAGTATTATTCCTGAAGTATAACCCAGTTTTCTCAACAAGATTGTGTAGGTAGGAGCAGAGGTACAAAATACAGAGAGTACAGAAGTCAATCACATGTATGTACTTCACTTTTCATACCTACGCTCGGCGGTCGCGCTATGGTTGTCAACTTGGGCTTATGCACAAAAAACTATCGTGGTAGTGGCACTCGTATTTAGTTGTGACTACCCTATTTACACAATTTATTTTGCCCTATCCGTTTTAGACCCAAACCTATCAAATGACACTAAAAACAACACAATATCTACACAAACAAAAATTCAACGATTTCGTGCTTCACACGACTCTCGAGCACATTGGAGATGAATCTACGGAATTCAAAAAAATATTGTCGCTGTGCGACGACAAAGTCGGGATAAGGAAAAGGTTACAAAATGAAACTACAACGTTGAATGATAATTATTTTATTCTTAAATTAACATAAGTATCATCGGACATACTTAACGCCTGTGAACAAGCAAATTGCAAAATTTCCACACGCGTATCGTAGTTTGAATAATTGTCGCCGTTGCGCATAAGTATACCTATTTCATTTTTCGATTAATAATAAGTATTAATAATGTTCAAAGTACAAGAGCTTGATTTCATGTGAAAAATGTCCTTCTGACTTTTTTCAAAAAGGTTAGGCTACAGGGCAAACCCTTAACCCGATCATCTTTGTTTTAGGCTCAAATTGTAGCTGACTAAATTCTTCTCAAATTTTGATAACATTCTTTGTTTCTAAAATAACGAGCGCCAAAATCAAAAATTCGGAAAAAATTGAATTTTTTTTTCACTATTTCGGTCATAACTTTTTCATTTTTGACTTTTTCGAATAATTCTTCTCTCGTGAATCTTTTGAGCTGAATATGAACTGAGAGATGAATAGGAAACTATTATATAAATCGAGCTTAAATAGCCTTATACAGGGTGGTCCAAAAGTCGTGGATCAAACGAAATAGGGAGATGAAGGAGGTCATTTCCAACAAAAAATCTTTCTACAGTATGGTCATAATTCAATTGCCCTAAAAGTTATGAATATTTGTGTATACCGAGTTCTTATACAATTAGACAAATTTAAAAAAAAATGTGATATAAAACAACAAAACAAACAGTGTTGTATTACTACTAGATAATGTATCAGCACTACAAAGTTCTATTAGGGCTCTAAGTATCAAATTTCAAGAGCAATTTATTTTTTTCCAAAAATTTTGTAACATTACAAAAAATTATTTCTCACTTTAAAAGTGTTGGAAATGACCTCCTGTATCCCCTTACTTCGTTTGATCCACAACTTTTGAACCACCCTGTAGATATAGATAGATTGTTCTGTTTTTCTTGTCTGTTTATATATGTGTGTACATAAATAGTAAAATAAATAAATAAATAGCCACCTTACAACATATTCTTGTCATAATCACAAAAAATATCAACTCTTAGGTAATAGTAGGTATGATTCGCGGCCGGCTCGCCTAGCATTTCTACTGTTTATAATGAAGAAGATGAGCGTATTTTTTAGCTTATAGGTAATACAATAAATACCTAATATAAATTGTAAAAATATTACAAGGCCAGCCATGTTCGCTTTTACGGCGCGGGGCCGGGGGCCCGGGGCGCTTACCTACCTACCTAACTATTCTGTGTTACGTTAAAACGAACCATCGAAATACAAGCAAATACCTACTTACCTCTCTCAAAAAACTGGTAGCTTAAAAAACGACAAATCACCGTTTAATGTTGAATTTAAACAACCGTCCACTGAACAGTTATAATAACTTTATTTTTGTTGCTCCATTTTTGCACTTCACAGACGTGTGTCTCGAGCGGATAGCACTCGCGCTCGCAGTGGTTCCAACCGTTTCGAGATATCGTGTCCGTGAGCGGTGTCTATGTGTGCGTTGCTCGAGCGCAGTTTGTATGTAGATTGATTTCTGTTCTTGTGTTTTGTGGCAGAGGCATGTAAACTCATGCATTCATGCAAATTATATGTTGATAAACTATGCTCTGTTTACGTAAGGTGTCGTGACAATCTTTGTTTACGATGCTAATATGTTTTTAATGTCCACAGAGAATGGCGTAAAAAGTTCCAAGTGAGATTCGATCAAGCTATTTAGCCGGAAAATACTCGGACATTATCTATTGTAGTCTTGCCCCTTCTCTCTTATCATGATTGACGATCAATTTGTTTGTAATAAGCTGGGCCACCGTTTGCTCCAGCAGGGTGATTGCGTAACACACTAACACTAGAAAAAAAAGGCTTTCATTTTGGCAGTTCAACAACATTCATTGCGTTGTTTACGTTATTGAGCAGACAAATTTTTCGATTATAAGCAGCAATGGATTAGCAATATTCTTCAAAATAATTCAGGTTGTGATTGATAGTGTGTTCCGCAATTAAGGCGTAGATCGCGTTCGCAGTTTTCATCAGTCACAGTGACTGTTTACTTTGTCTTATCGAATCAAATCTGGTTTCCTATTGTTTCATAAGATGTAGTGCATATAATTTAATTGTCTTTTTCAAAACTCCCAAAGCAAACATGTCGTCATTATCTGAATAATGAAGACGGAATATTCGTCGCATACGGTCGGATGTTATCATTTCCTATAGCTATCTCATTACCGCTAGTGCCTGCGATCGCGGCCGGGTTCGGTTTTCACTATTGCACTCACATATCGCTCATTTGGAGAAACATCGACGTAAGTGTTACCTACTTTTTTTTTAATCTTTGCTTTCCTAACATAAATACGCTTTCTAAGTGCTTTGTCATATTTAACTAATTTTTGGGAAAAAATACATTTACGTCGATGTTTCTCCAAATGAGCGATATGTATTTATAAATCTCACATAATTATACCCAGCGTTGCCAGAATGTTACTTTTGTAACATTTTACGTTACTTTTGGCCCTGTTATGTTACTTCCATGTTACAAGACGCAAGATGTTACTTTACGTTACATTTCGTACTTGAAATATATTTCCAATTTTAAGAACGGCGTAGAACCAGTATATTCTATTAAAAAAGTATCTTACTTAAATACAGCTTAAATCTAGGTTCTAGGTTTGTATTAAAAGACTAAGAAATAATTAGATATTTTATTTTAAAATGTTTTTTTTTTCAGCCGATCCAAAATTTTGGTACTTACAAAGAAGAAAAAACTGTGTTTTGAGCTATAAAAAAAAAATTAAATATTTCCTAAAAATAAAATGTTACTTTTGTCATCAAAATGTTACTTTTTGACTTATGTTATGTTATTTTTGACAAAAGGGCACTGGCAACACTGATTATACCACACATAACTTATGTCAATTATTTGTCAAGTTTGTTTACACTTATAAATCCTTGAATATGTATGAGGACCTACGTGTTCGTGTCGTAGCAATTAGAGCAAATTATATATTTACGTCGTTTTCGCCATAGATAGATGCATAGATTTTGCGTTATAGACAACATGGCAAAGTGCATATCATGACGCAACCTGTCCTTAGAGGCAATGCATCTGTTCCTTCTTCAAATAGCCACTTGCGCACACGTCGACTTATGAATACGATCCAGAGCCCTGATTCACAACCATACGACAGGCTATCGTATCGAAAACCTGACATTTCGATAACCTGATTTGACTTCCCCTCAACAGCAAATAGGTGTTGGCAGAATAGCGGGCGTCTATTTGATTTAAACTGAAAAATATTTCGGGTTTTTGACATGTGAACAGCGATTAGAAGACTCCTACGATAACAATGATTAATGTTCGATACGATACGGAAGCGTATCGAGTGTTTGTGAATAGCTATGCAGGTCATGTTTTATCACACCCCGGACACTCCATACAACGCTCGCAAAATAATTACCTACTACTACTACATAAACAAATGACGTTTGTATACGTGCAAATGTGTGCGTGAAATCTAGTAGGGTTGGCTGTCGTAAAAAATGGCGTGGAAAGCGATTTGTGTCGGGGAACCGAACGACGACGCGACGCTGCCCGAACGTGTGCATTATTATGAAGTGACCTTGTAGTTCAATTGTTTATTTTTATAGTCGGGTTCGTAATGAAATAAAAACACTAAAATAGTTTAGTTTAAATGACTAATCTGTAAATAATCGGTTATCAAATCGCATGGTATTAAAAATGCGAAACAGTTTATGTAAATACGAATTCGGAAAAGCATCACAATATACAACCATCGTGATTAAATCTCAAATAAAACTTTTAAACCGCAAAATTGTGTGTTCGTGTCAGCAGTACAGCGCTGCGGTTTGCGAGCGCCCTTGCTAAAGAGTCGGCGACGAATACCTCGAAGTTCGGGGTCAGGTGCGGTATCTAATATCAGTGCGGGGAAGGGAGTTTCCTTTCTGTACGTAGTACTATTAAGTATTCTGTGGTTTTATTAAAGAGCAAATCAAGCAGGTTTTCGACCATTTTGTGGAGGGATGTGGATGATTTATTAAGGAAGTGTCACCTTTTTTTATGTAAACGAAGCTCCTATTTTTAAGGAGAAACAAATCTTTATACACTCGGCGTCACAAAAATCGCACCTCTTTAAAAATTCCCTTCAAAGTCATTTTAACCCTATTAATTAATGGTAGACATATGACTATAAGGTATCATTGGAAAGGCAATTTATTTAAATTTCAGAATAAATCAATGGATTTGGTTTTTTGTTTACCAGGGAATAAAAAAAGCAAGCTAATGCAAATGATTAAAAAGTTAAATTTTATTTTATCAGCAAAAATTACAACAAAGTCCTTAAAAACAACTTAAAACCTAGTGTTACCCCCCTAGCCCTGATGACTGCATCCATGCGTTCTCTCATGGACCTAATTAATGTGACAACAGTCTCTTGCGGAATGTTGTCCCATTCTGCAACGACGGCATCTTGGAGGCCTTGGAGAGTGGTAGGGGCAGGATCACGTGCCCGTACTCGCCGTTTCAGTTCATCCCAAAGGTGCTCAATAGGGTTTAGGTCTGGACTTCGCGCCGGCCAGCGCATAACAGGGATTCCAACTTCTTGCAGGTACCTAGTCTCTTACAATTAAAGCGGTGTGACAGCGGGCGCTATCGTGCATTAACGTGAACCCACTGCCAACAAAACCCGCATAAGGGACAACCTGCTCCTCTAAGATCTCTGTTATGTACCGAGCAGCAGTCAGCGACCCTTGCCCGCGAGCACTTCCAGTCCGAGAAACACACACAAGGTTCGTTTTGCCGTCGATTGACATGCCACCCCAGAACATGCACGAGCCACCCCCGTATTCCACTGTCTCTTGAATACAGGCTTGTGCGAATCGTTCCCCTTGCCTCCTATACACTTTTCGACGCCTATCGTTGCAGAAAAGACACACCCTCGTCTCATCCGAGAAGAGCACAGCCCTCTCGGTCTCTCCTATGCTGTGCAGTCAATTTTGGCCCTGTAGCAGCCCTATGAGCTGCAATTTTCTTCTCCTGCAGTCTTCTTCTAATCGTGGAGACGCTTACAGAAGTTCTGCGAGCTGATCGCAGTTGTTGTTGCAGCTCAACAGCATTGGAGAACCGATTACGTAAAGACGTCGAAACAATGAAGCGATCGTCTCTTTCGGATGCGCACCGTTGTCTTCCAGATCCACGTCTTCGGATATAGCCACCAGTCTCTTGGAAGCGTTGGAACACTCGTCGAACGGCAAAACGACTCAAGTTCAGTTGCCGAGCTACATCACATTGCCGCATCCCTGATTGCAGTAGTGCAATGACTTGAGCGGCTTCATCTGCAGTGGTATCCATCTTCTGGGGTATTTTTCTTGCTGTAGCTGTTCACGTGTGTTCACTTCAAAGGTTGAATAGCGAATGACCCACATTTAACCCGGGTCGCCCGTTTTATACCCTTGTAGGGAGGTGCAATTAGTGGCCGTTGTAATGCGTATTTTGACAACATTTTTTTTAACGTTACGTGCTAATGAGATCTGTTGTGTTTAGGAATTCTAACTGTTGTTAATTTAAAGGTCGTTAAACATACTTTCAATTGATACCAATATTAATTGGGTTTAATGTATTCATTGCTGGCGGGATATGCTTTAAACTTATTTTCGAAGAGGTGCGATTTATGTGACGCCGAGTGTAGTTCTTTATTTAAAATTGCGTCCGTTATCATTTGGTAAGCGTAGTTTGCCCTCAAATCTAGCCTAAACATGAAAAATCTACAATTTATTATACCCTTCTATCATTTTTGGGTTTTGTACCTCAAAAAAAGGGAAAGTTGGAACCTTTATAGGATCACTTCGTTGTCCGTCTGTCTGTCAAACCCTTTTTCTCAAACCGCGTGGTGGTGGAGGTGTCAAGTTGAAATTAATATCAAATACGTAGGTCTACGGTCTCGGTCTCTCCTTCATTGTGCGTGGTCCGACACTTGGCCGATTTTTGCGGAATCAAGAGCTTCGCGTCTGTGAAATTCTTCCGTGTCACGCTTCATGTCTCACCTTTTGATAAAGTTAGCAAAGATGCAACGATAGTCATAAACACTGTTTATATTGCCACATTTGAAAAATTTAACAACATTGTAAAATGATTTATGCCCGTGTTTGTGATTATGTCCGTGACGGCTTCTTCTTAGCGTGTCGATGGCAATTTAAATGGACGCGGACCAGAATTCGGCTACGTGTTTGGCGCCATCACTAACGTCCATTAGTTTCTGTAACACTGCAGCTGACAGTACACACGGGACATGATCTTAAGTGTCCCATCGGTTGTGGAACATCTCCGCATTTACACTAAAAGGCGGAGTTTTCTATGAATCTCCGCCCAGTGGTATGCATATAGGCATATAAGCAGTGCCTACCTCGATATATCAACATAAGCCTGTCAATTACATTTTATTGTGTGTGCCCCACAATTAAGAAACTCACTAAATTATCATACCTAACAAAAACAAAATCTTCATACAAACACGCGCGCCTACTCGGCGCCCGTACTATTCGCACTCGCACATTGTCATTGGTCTTTACTCGCTCAAGTTAATACGACAAAATTAAAAATACGTAAGTCTCACGCGTAATACCTTGACGTTAGACCTTCGCAATTTATCACCCTTAAGTATGCATGCCTACTCAAATAACCACACTTTTGACCTCACCTTTTTTCTGATTAGTGACCGCGTTTGCCTAGACTAGACCCGGCCTAGTGCCTTCCTATTCTGAAAACCAATGCACGCCACTGTCTCCACCTGAACAGATTTTCCTTGCTTCGGCTAACCTGGGTCCGGAGTCCAAAGCCGGCCACACATCCCTGGACTTACGCTTATCGCAGAGATATGTCACCCAAAGCACGGTAACGCATTGTTTGCTGCTTCCGGGCGTAAGCATACTAAGTATGATCAAGTGTTCAATGTTTTGTGACGTGAAGTAGACACATATAATTATGTAGTATTTGCTTTACGACTTTGTGTCTCATCTCCTTGCAGTAGTAGTAAGCTAGTTTTATGTAATAGCCTTGTTTAGCCTTGCATTCGTCCTGGGGGAATACGTGGGGTTGTAAAATTGTAATATCTTAATAGGCCTGTTGTGGCTACTTGAATTTTGTTTTTAACGAAACCTGTTTTGCTTGTGTCAAAATTGCGTTTTTTTCCATCCTATGCATAACTCTTCAGGGAATCAGGTGCCATATAAAGCAATGGATTAGCAATATCCTTCAAAATGATTCCGATTGAGATGGATAGTGTGTCATTCAAATAGGGTGCTGGTGTCAAATTGATTCGAATAGGAGTCCCTATTCGAATCTAATTCGATTGGATTTAGTACTTAGTGTGTGATGCCGGAAGTAAGGACGTTATAAATAATACTTATACATACTTTCATAGGTACGTGAAGGTCCTTCATGGATATGAAAATAATTCCTAACCAAACTAGGATTAGTTTGGTTAGGAATTATTTTAATATATTTATTATAATTATGATAAACTCTTATCATAATTAAATGTTTACTGTAAGTTTAATTTAATCTTTATAGTACTTAACTTGTTTGTAGATACTTTCTCATATCTTATAGCTTCTGACGAAGCTGTTGCCATTGTGGCTTGATTGTATTACTTATAGTGAGAATGAATTCATAATGATGATAACTTCAAAGACGTAAAATAGTAGATTGTTATGCAAGGGTCGAAAGGAATCAATTCCTATACGACTACGAGGCATTTAGACGCCCGAGCGCAGCGAGGGCGGCTATAGCCCGAGTAGGAATTGATGACTTTCACCCGTGTTAAACACTCTACTTTTCATTTCGAATATAAGGAAAGTAAAAAGTATTAGTTTTTCTAAAATATTTATTGATAACAATAACATGCAGTTTTTGAATTTCGGTACAGCTTACAGGGTTAGTATCCCGCCAAATAATACTATTGTCTTTTTATTTTAAATATGGAACACACCGCGTTGTCTCGCTTAATAGGTTTTTTTTTTAAATTCACACTGGCTGTTTATACACTCACAAGACTGCAGCATTTTTCTTAATTTATGTAAAAAAAATTCGTAGCTGACCTCAGTTCTATTTACCCGACTGCGCGACGCAAAGGAGTGGTAATGTGTTTATCAGCCTATGTATGTATGTATGTATGTATGTATGTTCCTTTGAAGCACTATACAGACCAAACGCCTGGGCCGATTTTTATGATTCACACGTCAATCGATTCCTCTTAGTCCGGCGAGTGTCACTAAAGACATGACGTTATTGAAAATTCAATATGGCGACTACTGGACGCCATATTGTGAAAATGAAAAAAATTAAAGTCAACAAACTATGTCAAGTGGGGTATCGTTGAATAGGTCTTTCAAAAATATTAGTGGTTTGGGAAGACCGTTTTTTGATTAAGTAAACCGTTAGTGACTTATCAAGCTTTAAAGTAGGTACCAAATTTCGTTAGAATCAAGTGTCCTCCCCGGGTGCGTCTCATATCGTATAAAGTTATTTGGTATATTTTCATTTCAATAACGTTCACAAGATATAATAAACGTGAGATATACTAACTGCTGATATAATTTCTTTACATATAATATTTATAAACTCTTAAACTTACTTCGTATAACGTTATTGGATATAACGTTTATTTAATCGAAAATCATTGGGTCTATCGTTTAAAATATATATTGATACCGTCATTATGGTTAACACCCCGATTCAGAACAATCCGACTCGGGCAGCTTAGGTTAGAAAGCCTTCGTGGCTTCCGAATTATTTCCGTTACCGTTACCGCATCCGAACTCAACGAACGCACTAGACGACGTAGGATGCAAGAGCGAGCGAAGGGCACCCCGAGGTTCGGTTTGGTTAGGTTACTTTAAACTCTTTACACAGAAATAGGGGCCCCGCGAAGCGTAGCTCCGTCGACATAGGATGAAAAAAAAGTTTTTATCATATTAGACTAAATAGGTTTTATGTCTATTGAGTGGTATATCAAACGATTTTATATTAATTGCCTGTTATTCTTATAGAAATTAGTTACATTAAAATTATATCAATAGTTTATTATATTAACTGATCATTATCTATACTAATATTATAAAGAGGTAAAATTTGTTTGTAAGTTTGTATGTAGGGGGTAATTTCTGGAACTACCAGTCGGATTTGAAAAATTCTTCTTGCATTTGATAGCCTAATTTTTGAGGAAGGCTATAGGTTATTTAACGTCACACTATGGCCCTTAGGAGCCGAGCAAAAGCGCTATGGGGAAACGAAGTGATAGAGCAGGAGACGCGGCAAGTGATGCAATACGACGAGATGGGTCGAAGGAATAAGATATTTCACGCGAACGAAGTCGCGGGCAGAAGCTAGTATCAAATAAAATTATAGGTTCAGTTGTTATATCTTGTAAATATTAGAGGTTTTGTAATTATATCATATATTACTTACCCGTCCCCCCCTCTACCAACTAAACGGTTGTAGTTAGAAATTTAAATGTTACGGCAGTAGAACCTATATATTACGAAGTTTAAAGGAAAACTTTCACACTTAAGTGGGATTAACAACTCATAACTAAAAAGAATAAAATAAAAAAATTAAATTTAATAAATCAAAAAACCCGACTGCGCTAAAAACATAAGTTAAAAAAAACTGAAAAGCTAAAAACAAGCCCATTTTAAATTAAATAAAAGTTGGAAGCAGGCGGGACCCATGCCATTTTTATATTTTCAAACTCAAATGGGTCCCGCCTGCTTCCAACTTTTATTTAATTTAAAATGGGCTTGTTTTTAGCTTTTCAGTTTTTTTTAACTTATGTTTTTTAGTTTTAAAATTCATTCCCACCCTAAAGAGGGAAGTAATTACTATGAGTCTTTCCCGCCCTGTGGTGGGAAGCAGCGTCTTCCACCCGCTATTTGGATCAAACAAACACTACTTTTCGAGTATGAGAAATGAAAAATACTTTCCAACCCCTACTGGAGAAAAATGATCTCAAAAGTTAATGAAAATCTCTACAAAACAATTTTATTCTGCTGCTAGAAAGTATTTTGGACACAAACTGGAAACTTTGTAGGATTATGAATACTTTTGTAGTTGTAGAACTATCCATCGTTTCCCAACTGTTTATTGGTTTTTAACTCTTCGAGCTTCGATTTCATCGGTATTCAGCTGGGGAATTTGATTGTTGAGCAGCAGGGCAATTGCGTTACACATTATCAATCGGAATCGGTTTCATTTTGACAGTTCAATAACATTCATTGCGTTATTTACGGGTTGAGCAGACAAATTTTTCGTACTTATGAAGTAATATGGATTAGCAATTTGCTTCAAAATGATTCTGATTCTGTAGTGTGTTACGCATAGATATATGAAAGAAGTGTTACGCAATTAGGGTGCAGATTTAGTACGTGACAGTTGTGGTTTGAATTTTCGGACAATAAAGTTGTTACTTAGTAAATTCTCTTATCAATCATGTTCCCTTTCTTTGCATAAGATGTATGTAGTAGTTAATTGCCTATGGAAAATATCTATAAAACATTGTACTTATGAAAAACGTTTCTTTGATTTTATGTGCAAAACGACTGTGGAAACACTATTGTGATTATGACTATGTTTCTCGCTGCTTAAAAAAAGCGATTGAAAAGTTAAATAACTGGGGCCGTATTACGAAGTATTAATATGTGGTATTAAGGCTATCATGATTCGGGTGCGATAGCTTCCTCTCTTACACTGGAACCATGATGACTTAAACCGCCATAATACGGCCGGCACCTGTAGTTTCTAATTCCGCCGCCTCTTTTTATTGCGTTCGGTTTTGTCTTTTGTTTTAGTATGCGTTAGCGCATTTTACGTTCGAGCTTTGTATTATGGCATGTCTACTTGTCTAGGTATTTCAATATGGAGCCTACAAAAGCCACATTCAATAAGCATAAAAGACATCATATCAATGAATCACGACTATTTACATGCATAATGACTTAAATACATACATTATGTTAATTATATTGTAATATGTACATACGTTGTTAGATTTTGTTTTACGTGTCAGGAAAATAATGCATAATATTATTAGCGGAAAAAGCTATAAATATGCAAACATGCTTCGTTTTCAAAAATAAAATTTTATCAATCTTGGCTGGTAACTGATAACAATCAAGCATCCTAATTACGTAACACACGATCAATCATATCTGAATGATTTAAAGTAACCTAACCAAACCGAACCACGGGGTGCCCTTCGCTCGCCCTTGCATCCTATGTCGACGGAGCCCCGCTTCGCGTTATTTCTGTGTAAAGGGTTTAAAGTAACCTAACCAAATCGAACCTCGGGGTGCCCTTCGCTCGTTTTTGCATCGTACGAGTATGTCGACGATCTAAACAAAAAAGATATGACTTTGAATAATAGTGTAAAAGATGCTTATGTTGAGAAAATATAGGAAAACAAATAAAAGTATAATAGATGTTTATTGCTACTGACATTATGAAGTTGAATGATTCGGAATTATGAGCATTAGAGACAGAGTACCTAGTTAGGAATTGTGATTGTTAGGATGAAAAATGTTAGGAAGAACATTTTCGGATTTCCAATTATCGGAGTTGAAAATTTAGGTGAACTTTGGCGCACCCGCGACGAATCGTTAACGTAATCTAGTCTTTGACCAGATATTCTACCATAGATTAGATGTTATTTTGAACAGGCGACGCGTGTTATTAGGTATTATTCAAATTCGATGCCATTTACGTAACTGTCACTCAGTTTCTGCATTGGGAATTTGTAGTTGAAACCTTCACCCTAATTGCGTAATACTGTATTACGCAATTCAGATTGTCGTTGACAGTGTCTCAATCTGAATTATTTTGAAGGATATTGGTCCATTTCTTCATATGTTTGAAAAATGTGTCTGCTCAACAACGTAAATAACGCAATGAATGTTGTTGAATTGTCAAAATGAAGGCCGTTGCTACTGTTAGTGTGTTGGTCTTGCAATTACCACGCAGGTCATTACTATACTCTTTAGCATTACTTAAGGTAATTCCTTTAAGGCGACTACACGACCTAAAGCGCGGTCACTGTCGGACTGCATAGAAAAGAAAGAGAAGCGCGATGACACAACCGTGGTAATTTATTGCAAATATGAAGCAATTATCTATTTACAAAAACTCTCAAACACCAAACAAATAAAAACCGTATACTAAAATTCGGGGAATTAAAGTCTTTTAGATGGTGAAAGTTTTATGAAAATACACCCGATAGTGTTTGCGTGATTATCGTTTTTATGTCCGCGGTAGACATTACTTTACAAATTAATTACACTATGTTAAAAAAATATAATTGCAAATATTCACATATCAAATTACGAAGCAAATGGTCTAGTATAACATTTATTTTTTTCAAAGAAATCAGTCCGGTCGATTAGACGTGATGTTGAATTTAAAATCATTAGAAGTCGTATATCTGCGCCTTAACATAGGATATGGACATGTGGAAATCATAAAAAAAAAAAAAAGACGGGTTGCACTCCGGGAGTGCCGGCAGTAGTGAAAACTTGAATATTAACGTTGAAATAAATCAATTATTAATTGAATTAATATAACAAATTTTTTTTCACTATTTCTGCGTCACTTTTTTCATTAATCGATGCACTTTGTTCAATTTCCATATTTTAAACACTTTATATACACGAATTTTACGAATACACAGCAGTGTGGCTACTACACAGACGATCGAGCCATCAACTGTCCATCCATCCATCCACATCCACGTCCACCATCACCGTCACCGTCACCCACACCATCGCCATCACCATCCATCCACGTCCACGTCCACCATCACCATCACCGTCACCGTCACCATCGCCATCACCATCCATCCATCCATCCATCCATCCATCCACGTCCACGTCCACGTCCACCATCACCATCACCGTCACCGTCACCGTCACCATCACCATCACCATCCATCCATCCATCCATCCATCCATCCATCCATTATCGTATCTCACTTGGTTCACTTCGGTTGGCGCCGCCGTAGAAAGAGAGGGGGAGGGGGGGGAATCTCTCCTGACGGTCACGTGTCCTGACGCGATGCCCTGACGCGAGTTTATCATTTTTTACCCATTACAAAAAGTGTGCAACGCCGCTAAAGAAGTTTTCACTTCAAAAATATGGTTTATCCTAAAACTTGTATTCTAAACTTAATCTTCTGTCGTCGGTCATATAGCTTAAATTGAATCAATTTCACATGTGGATTATTCTCACATTTAACCATTGAAAGTTTCCTAGAAATAAATGGATTTATCTGCTGCCTTCAATCTACAACGTCCATTATTGGGTCTGTCTAGATACTAGCACATACTAGCTTGTGTACACTTGACTGGGCTAACCTACTGCTACTACTACTACTAGCATGATGGGTTAAGCCCCTTTTAGCTGTTCAATTTGAAATGGCGAGATATGTACCTACCTGTGTTTGTTTATCGAATGGAGCAAGGTAGAGCAGAAAGATCTGCCGTTTTATTTTGCACTAGAAATGTGCTTTTAACGTTTTATTTTGAAAACTATGACCATGAAACTTGAACGTTACGATATGACCATTGTAGGGATGTTTGTTTTATTAGTAGGTATGTAGCGAATTCATACGTCGTTTAATGCAGCTGATCAAATAAAAATAGGACTCGGCAAAATATATACTGGTACCCCCTTACTAATAAACGTTGTGTAGCGTCTGTATAGTAACACAACGCTTTGTCTTCTTCTTTAGAAAGTCAAATTACTGACGACTGAAAGAGAGAAATCCGTGTGTAACTATTCATTAGTAAGGGGGCTAATGTATTGACACTCATAAAATTTGTAATTCGTTGCAATAATTATTTTATGAATTATCGTCTTTATTTACTTTACTTACTATGTAGCATTGTAATTGAGACTTCTGAACTCTGCTTAATCTGTAAATCGTTTAATCGATAAAAAACTGAAGGCCCTGTATCCCTGATTCGCTTCGTTGTTAAAATTTGACACGCAAGTACTTAAAGAGTCCATGTTACAATTTAAGTTTTCTATTTTTTTATATATTTTTATTACATGGTAGATCTGATTTTATTGTTCGGCTCGTGTTACCTGGTAACTGGGTTGTGGAGGTCAGGTAGGCAGTCGCTCAATGTACAATACTGGTATTCAGCTGCATCCGGTTTGACTGGTAGCCGACCCCAATATATTTGTGAAAAAGCGATTCAGATTGGTTGGTAGCTCTGCGAATAGGCATAATCCTGCCTTCTCTCAAAATTTTACGCTTGGGTAGGTACAGTAGGCTGCAAAAGTGCATGGGTAGTACAGAAACAAAATCGTATGAAGCGAGAAATGACGCCATCTAGCGTAAAACCAGTTAACGACCAACAAAATTTAATTATGCTGTTATTAGATGGCGTTGCTTTGCTTTATATGATAAAATATTTTTGCAGTTTCTTTTTGTCTCTTAAAACATTCAAACAATTTATAATTAATAGTTTCTTTTAAAGAAAATTGATCCTAATTAAGTATTAACCTACTATGTTAAAATTGAATATCAATTTATAAGTAGGTAGGTATCTGATTTTCTAAGTTTTAGTTTTCAAACTTGAGAGGGTAGGTTAAATATGGATTTATAAATAATTGGTAGGTGGTATGAATAATACTTAGATCGAAGATTTATGACAGCTCAATTGATCGTTCGCTAAGTTCATTTCGATTACCTCGTTCGAGTGCCTTTTGTTCAGTTTTTATTTATGATCAGGCGGATTACTTATTTTACCAAAACGAGCACGAGTTATAAATTTATAATATTGATTTCGTTACAAGAGCTCAAATAATTGCTTTGAATAATCAAGCCAAAAACTTGTCAGAAATAGCCAGAGACCGGTGTAAACGTAAGTAGTTTTATTTTTACACTTTTATATTAAAAACTGCATTATTTTTTTGTTACTATACTACATAATAATCATTATTGGGTATTATATATTTCTGTTTTATTGTTGCAGAGAAAAATAGTTGTTCTTTGAGTACGACGATTTGAAGAGGAGGGTTCTTTGAAACACCATCAAAGAACTGGTAGACCACGACTTATAAAACACATTGCAGCATCAAACCATGATAAGGCAGTATGAAGAAAATGGATTTCTGCCGCCGAACCACTATGATGGTTTATTTGACACAAGTTTTGACACGGAGCCGCGTCAAAACTTGTGCCGCGGAGGCATGCTGTGAAACCCTTGCTCACGGAAAACCATAAAAGGGCAAGATTACAGTTCACTTTGGATCACATAAACTTCGATTGGAGTAATGTCATCTTTACAGATGAAAAAACTTTTAAGTCCAGTGAACACGGACGCTTATGTTTGTGGCGTCGAAATAATACGCGATACACAAGTGGTTACGTAGCTACGAGCTAAATAATTATACTTAGATAATATTATTTATATTGACTGGAGACCTGGTTATGTGTGTATAAACTATAACTTACGTATTTTTAATAATTTAAAAAGTTATGAACACTTTAAGTTTAAACAACATAGTTTTAAGTTTTTTTATGTTGCCTAATAACCATTTGATATGTTTTTGTGCAATTTTGTAGTTATTAGCCTACTTATTTAGTATCCATTTAATCCGTTTGACCTTTGTAATAAAATAACCTGGTCTCCTGTTTGTTTTTATTGAGGTTACATAAGCTTCAATCCTCTTTCCGATTTTGGAAACGAATACTTAAGCTATCGCCTCAATAACTTCATAATATTATAATGTTACACCTATAATATTTAATAAACTGACTATTAAATTTGAATAATAAACTGTAAGAAATAAACCTCTATAATTTTTTATAGTGCCTTTTTTTGCGAGCTCACAAGGCGAGCCTGTTTACCTGCGATGAATCTGCTCTTTTTTCCTGTTGCTAAGTAACTACCTACCAATTCGAATATTAAATTAATTATTAAAATACCCACTCGTTAGCTTAATAAATATATTCCTATCGGTTTCTATTATTATTTTTATCATTTAAGCTACGTATGCTGGTAATTGTAATGTAATAATTAGATAAATGTATTAGCCTTGTAATTCCTTCGTTTCTTCCTAACTCCTTACTTACGTTTCGTAAATTAGTCATAGTTGTGAAGAAACCAACGCCATCTAGTTTATTTTCGAAAACTTGAATTCAAACGTTCACGGGAAAATAGACACTAAGGTACCCATGCAATTTTGCTGGCGACTGTACATTTAATAAGTGGGTCGTGATTGGCATGTGATATTTGATTTCACAGTGAAAACGTGTCCTTAATTGGAAAACCTCTAAACAAAACAACTTGAGGATAGAATTTGACAGACTGGTTCGTTTGCTGTAGCACCGCCGTCACCGGCACAATTTCAATTTTGACATTTCATCAATCGATCTGTCAAGCAGACAATTTTTTCTTACTTTGGTACATGACGTGAAGTAATAGATTTTACTTTAGTGTCGAAATGAAAAAGATAACTACCAATTAGTTTGCAGGTGTCAGAAATGTCCATCCATTTGTCTCTGATTAATAATTAATCATAATTCAGCTAGTGAATTTAAATGATTAATATTTAAGAATTAAAAGAATATCAAAACTGTATCATTCAAAATGACAGAAATCGTTCCGTTCTTATCTTTTTATTTTCAATTAGCTATACTTAAATGCGCTTGATAAGGTATTTAATATGTTTAAGACACATTTTCTTTATTTTTATTGTTTTGATACATGTTTAAATATTCTTACTTACTTTTTATATTAGTTTTACCATGTGCTACTTCTTGAAATAGTTTTTGCCATACTTCCGGTTATTCCGAGGTTTATCCACCCCAAAATATCCAATCTAAGATAGATACTCGGAAACGCATTTCCGAGAATCCACTCTAAGCTTATAAATTCCGTTTATCTATCTAGGCCTACGGTGCATTCTCGGACATGCGTTTCCGTGTATCTACCTTAGGGTGGATTTTTTTTTGGTGGATAAACGGAATAACCCCATGCCTCATATTTCGTTTTGAGTTTTGCCTAATATTTGTTTAATTTCCCTTATTTCAGAGGGTGATAACTCAGCAACACCATGCTGCAGGTAAGACGCTTTTTTTCTCACTACCAATCATGCCATAATCATAAAGTTTATTTGTGAAATATAGGTATACAATAGGTCATACATATAAAATAGTACGCTATGTTTTGTCTTAAGACACACAAATATGGTAACATGCAAAGTAAATATGCTTAAAAAAATGTCATTAATAAAAATAAATACTCAATAATTCATAAAAAAATTACAGATGTGAAAATTTTAAATACAGAATTAATAATTATAACTCTTTATCGCCATCACAATCTCTATAGAGATATTTATTCTATCAACTTTTTTTGTACACTCGCGGAATGAAAAGCTTCCGCGCCTTCCGCTGCTTATTCCCAATACGCCGCTGTTTGATAATTAACTTGCTGCTAGTGTCTTAATGTTGTCTAACAGAACAATATCAAATAGCATGTTGTGAACATTATGAATTGACGACGTAAGTACCTATGATATTTATAAGGTACATGGAAAAAAACAGGCAAAATGAAGGCGTATCATATACTCCTCTGCCTATACCTTCTGAGAAAAGACAGACAGCGGATCTTGTTGAAGAACTAATTTAAAAAGGAAATCTGACTGGCCTATTTTTCGGTGAATTTGCAGGAATAACAAAGGAACAAGAGGCATCAACTGATATTATTCTAATTATTTTATATTAGCGACCCGCCTCTTCGTGTACGGTTTTTACGGCTTGACAAATCATCGAGATTTCATTATGTATAATACGCATAAACATTCCGGAGTAAATTCTCTAAAAATATACTGAAAACCGCACAGTCTTCGAAGAAATAAGTGGTCACAGAGACAAACACGAAAAACAACTTTATTTTAAACATTTTTTTGAAGTGAAAACTTCTTTAGCGGCGTTGCGCACTTTTTTGTAATGGGTAAAAAATGCTAAACTCGCGTCAGGACATCGCGTCAGGACACGTGACCGTCAGGAGAAAATTCGTAAGACGGATGGAGTACTACTACTACTAACTACTAAGTATCCCCCTCTCTTTCTACGGCGGCGCCAAATGAACGGATGGATGGATGGATGAACGGATGGATGGACAGCTGATGGCTCGACCGTCTGTGTCTGTCTGCTGTGTATTCGTAAAATTCGTGTATATTCAAGTTTTCACTTCTGCCGGCACTCCCGGAGTGCACCCCGTCTTTTTTTTTTATAAGTATATGATAAAGTAGTATACCATTTTTTACAATAAACAGCATAAATAAATGTTGCAAGTTAGCAGATCAGTGTCAAACGCACACATTTTCCATATGAAAAACTACTTTACAAATAAATGACCTGACCTGAATAGTATTTTTTTTTATCTTACGAAGCGACGCGTACACTTGGTTAGGTACTACAAGTAAATCGCGCGTTGTTATGTGAGATAAAACTACTGTTTCTTGGGAATTCTCTTAGACTTTGCCGCAAATATCAAAGACCAAACTCACTGAGACGCATTTAAGAAAAATATACCAAGTTGCTTTAAGAACGCTTTATTATGAATGGTTCAGAACGTTTTCCGCTCGGTGATTTTATTTCTGTTGCACTTCCTGCAGTCGATTCAGTTGTGAAAATAATGTAAAACTGAGCATTCTGAAAAGTAACAAAGACAACTAAGTTATTCAAAGTAAATTAAACATTTATAAGGACTTCCAGAGGCGAGGCGAAATGTGCAAGATAAAAGAGCGAAAATGAAAAGTAAATCCGTCCTTTTCCTTTGTCATTTTAAGTTAAAGTTGACTTTTGATGTTTTTGTCATTTTTATGGTTCCGTACCTCAAAAGGAAAAACGGAATCCTTATAAGATCACTTCATTGTCCGTCTGTCTGCCCGTCGGTTAAGACCCTTTTTCTCAGGAACGCGTGGAGTTATCAAGTTGAAATCACACTAATATTATACGTAAAGACGAAAGTTTGTGAGTGAGGGTGTGTGTGTGAGGGGGTGTGGGGGTGTGTGTGTGTGCCTTTGTTTATATGTTTGTTACTTCTTCACCCTCAAACGGCTGGATCAATTTTGATAAAATTTTGTATGGCACAAAGTTGGCTGACACTGGTTTGGATTAACATATAGGCTACTTTTTTTCCCGATATTCCCACGGGATCGAGACTTATGCGGGTGAAACCGCGGGGCGCAGCTAGTTAATATCATAATTATACTCAGGGCTAATGATGTAGAGCCACAATCTACTTATAATTTAATTTGAGGGCACAAGAGTTAGCATGAATCCGCAATTATATAAGCGCAATATTAATAAAACATGGCATTAAACAAGGGAAAAGAAAATGAGGCGTCCTCCATTCCACGATATTGCGTTTAAACAAATTGGATTTACCTCTTAAATTAAACATAAGATCCTCAAACAAATACGAGTAGAACGTTTAAAGCGTGGGAATAATAATAGCATAATCAGCCTATGTCGTTCCCACAGCTGGGACACAGGCCGCCTCTTTGTGAGAGGGAGGGGGCCGTAATCCACCACGCAGGCCCTGTGCGGGTTGATAGAGGTCACATGTTTTTGAATTTTTGGTTCTAGGACATGTCGGTTTCCTCACGATATTTTCTTTTACCGTTTCGAGAGCGGAATAATTTACACAAAGTAAAGCGCCTGTCTGGGTTCGAATATACGACAGTAATAATACTCGTATAATAGGTATAAGTAATGTGGTTTCCGCGTAGCAGCCATCGATCACGTAACTCGGTAACTAATAGTTATTTGTTCGCTATATTGTTTCTAGTAAATACGAACGGAGACTGTTTAACGCTGGTAGGTACTGGTAGGTACCAGTGGTGGACAACGAGAATAATTTTTAAAAGTTTTTTCTCTGTCACCTAGTGGTGGCCAAACAAGTGGTGGACAAACAAGTGGTGGACATCGGGAATAATCGCGTTTGTTTAATCTTTGGAACTGCCAGTCGGATTCGAAAAAATATTTTTGCATTTGATGGTTCAATTTTTGAGGAAGGCTCAAAATCTATTTAACATCACGCTAAGACACTGAGGCGCCGAGCAAAAATTAAAAAAAAACGGTAAGCGAAAAGGAGGTACAAGCGCGGGCAAACGATGCGATGCGACGGGGTGGGTTGGGGAACAAGAAATTTCATACGGATGAAGTCGCATAGTACTTATAATAAACTAGCAACCCACCCATGCAGTACGGACAATTTTTATGACTTCAATAAATATCGATTTTCCTTTATCATATTTAAGTAAAATATTAATGTTGTATACAAACATACTTAAACCTTCCGGAATAAATTTTCTAACTAAACAATGGCGAAAACCGCATAAAAATCTGTTGCGTAATTTAGAAGAACAACGCGGTCACACAGGCAGACACGAAACCTTTAACCGGTCAAGCACCGCGCGTCGCCTATTGGCGACGAAACAATAGAAAATCAATTGTGTCTCATTAGCGGAGCTCGACAGATTTCGACTTTAATTTTACCCGACTGCTTAAAAACGGAGGTGGTTCTCAATTCGCCTGCTTATTTTTTTTAATGACATAAGTAGATATTTTCGTCAATTGTGCACCGATTTTGAAAATTTTAATTTTCATTTGGTAGAAGAAACTTGCGCTTGCTTGGTTAGTTTTTGGATTAGCTTCAATAATACGTATTTTTTCCTACTTAGTGTATGTTGATGAAGTTATAATATCTTCCTGTCACTGGTAGGTACTTATTTACATAGCAAGCAGTGCTATACGAATTTGCTTGAGGTACCAAAACTAAAAAATGAAACATAAAAAACATCTTTACAAAAAAAAAAGACTTCAAAAAAAAAAAAAAAAGTACCAAACCAAGTATGTTTAAAATATAAAAATAACTTTGACTATGGAAGTGTTTTTGTTTTTATATTTTAATTTTTTGCCACCTACTTTCGAAATTAAAGTTATTTTTAACGTGTTGTTTTTTATGGAAGTAGGTTTTATAAGTAACTAGCTGACCCGGCGAACTTTGTTCCGCCTTAAAGGCAATAAATAAGCAGTTTTTTTTTTAATTGGAAAAAATACAAAAAAAAAATTAAATAAGTACCTACAGATGATGATTTTCGATACCGCTAAAACTTTGAAAAAAAAAAAAAAAAACTGTCGAACGGGATAAAAAGTATCCTATGTCCTTCTCCTGGCTCTAAACTACCTCCCTGCCAATTTTCAGCTAAATCGGTTCAGCCGTTCTTGAGTTATAAGTGGAGTAACTAACACGACTTTCTTTTATACAATATGTAACAAAAACCCTGTCCGATCCAATAAAGGCGTATTCCTGGTTCAACATACGTACTAGAAAAAATGGTTATAAAAATGTAACTCATAAAAACCAAAAGTTATTGATTTTTTATTTTTATAATCCATGCGAAATTTAACACTGAATATGGCAAATTTTCATAAGTTGACAACACTCCACCCACCGGCAAAATCTTTTTATTTTTACCTATTTTTATTTCAAAGAACACCGCCCTACGCTACCGCGTAGTAGGCACTCTTTCAACTAGTCGCCGACTCTTTGATCTCGCCGACTCGTTGCCTACCGGCGCGCTACTTCTTGCCAGTCTTTCGTGGAGATAGCTTCCGACCGGACGTCCGTACGTATCACACGCTATCGTTTCGTGAACAATGTCGTATTCAAATCAGGAATATGTTGATGTGTTTAGGCAAGACCGACTGCAATTATGCAGCTGCGCGTAGAACGTATGAGGTGCGTTTCGCGAATAGACTAGGTGTGACAGTACCGTCGGAGCGTGCGTTTCAACGCCTGCATAACCGCGTGTATACCACAGGCAGTGTTCAAGCAAATTTAGTGAAAAGGTGTCGAATGTGTGTTAGTGTTGGAGGTGGACATGTGGAACACGATCGCCGAAGTATGCAAGAACAACCAGTGAACGTTTTAATAAGCTGATACCTGCAGTCGGTTAGTACATTGCCAAAAGCACATCACATTTAAAAAAGCCCTTTTCAGGGCTACATTTAATTCAATTAATTATTTCTTGATAAACAGAATAAAGTCTGAAACACAAAATACAGAGAGTGTGTCTGAAATCCGAATCACTATGCCCACAAACAATATCAGCTGATACCTACACGTAGGCAGGTATTTGTTTGGCGGCACGCGACAAAGCGGGGTCATGAGTTCATGACAAAGGATCATACAAACCGCCTCGCTCAGGCGGCTTCTTTGACACAAAACTGTAGGTGAACTTTGTCGAGCGATCAGTGTTGCCTTCGGTCAGATTTTATTTTTTATTTTTATTTAATTATATTCACTGGGGAAAAATAATAATCTCAAATCCATTAAATGGTTACGTATATGTGTTCGCAATACGATGCCGAATAATACCCTTAAGGATCGGACAGGGTTTTTGTTACATGCTGTATATATAGATAAGTATAAAGTAGGTAGTCGTATTCATTCTGTTCAATGCCATTGTACTGTCTCCTCCCGATTGTTATTTCCACATGGTACTTGCTTGCCTCCCTATTTGTCCCCCACTTCACTCTTTCGTGTACAATCATTGACATCCGTTTCGGATACATTACATTGCATGTTGTCATGTCTTTGCGTCATGTTGAAGTGAAAACTTGCTTAGGCGCACTTTGCGTTCTTTCTGACCATGTGAACGTCACGCTGTATGGTCGTTGCGCTAGGGTGTGTGACGCTGAATTGGGTGTACTTACTTGGCTCCAGTCGGTCGGTGTCGCTAAATCGCGCATACTCGGCGCTGAATCGCGTATACTCGGCGCTGAATCACGTTATTCGGCGCTGAATCGCGAATATTCGGCGTTGAATCGCGAATATTCGGCGTTGAATCGCGAATATTCGGCGCTGAATCACCTATACCCGGGACCAGTCCAGAATTTTCACTTCTCTCGTGTGTGTGGGCATTCATAAGCACACATCTAATCCAACTGGTTTTCACCTATCACTCGGAATCTCTTATCCCTCAGCGTCGTACTATTCGATCAATGTATGAGCCGCCTTGAATGTTGTCGTATAAACTTTTCATTGATGTTTTTTTTACAAATGAAATATTTTACGATTCAACCGAAGTTATATTGACAAACAGGTAATTTCAGGTAAAACAAAAAGGTATGGAGGTATGGCGATAAGTTCCTAAACCTACTTATTTGGAAACTTTGACCTACCTACTTAGTAGGCAGGTTAATTAAAGTCGGGCTTTTAACTAGCCGCAGTTAAATGACAGCTTATGTGTTACCACTTCTTAAAAAAATTAAATAGTGATGTGACAAAAGAATCGATTCATTCAATTAACATTCTGTTCAAAATCTTTCAATGTTAAATTGATTTTATAAAAGAGGATAATGATAATTATTAGAGGATGATATTTATAATGAAGTTAAGGTTAATTTAAGTTTGCAATAAAAAAATGAGCAATACTTAATTATTGTTTTGTCATCATGTCAGCGATCGGATTGGATTTTTAAAAACATTACAAACATTTCGTTTAGATATTCTAAGTTTTTGGTGTTTTGCAAATAACCTTGTACTTATAGTAAACGTTATTTCTAATGATCACCCTAATTTATTTAAATAAATTATATCTTAGATCAATATATTAGGATTTTCAAAATAAAACAAAATTATCTTTAGTAAACTATGTATTTACGCTGATAAGAAACTACAACATAATATAATATATTTTATACGATCAATAAAAAAAATTTTGAATGTTTACGGTTAAATCAAAATTGGTCAATTTCGTATACTTAAGTATCTAAATTAAAACGATGTTTCAATGCGTTCATCACATCACTAGTAGAGATAGTGTGGCAACATTTTTTAATGAAATGGCAGTAAGAAGTGTCATTTTACTGCAGCTAATTAAAAGTCCGACCATAGATAAATTGTAGGTACTTAAGGTAGAATTTATTCCAAAGAACCTTTTGAGCTGCCGTTGATTTAATAAAAGAGTGTTATTTGCTTCAGTTTATACTTCCAAGTTATTCACGACATTTCTAAGTGCCCTTAGTAAGTTAGTGGAAGTTTAATACCGAGTAGTAACTCTAATTAATTAATTAATTTTCTAAACTAACTACTTAGCAAGCTAGATTTCTGTGTTATCTAAATAGCGTATTCATTGCGTTATGTGTTCGAGTGCAGTAATTAACAATTGAAAATGATGAATTGGAAATGGTTTATTGTGTAACATTATTTTATAGTAAACTAGCTTTTCGCCCGTGGCTCTGCCCGCGTAGACTCTCTGAACTCTAGTTTCCAATACAATTCAGACATGATTCGAAAGACACGTGGCGCCATATATTACCATAATAAGGTTATTGTTGTTTTCCTCGGGAACAGCACTTTTTTAGGGCTGACAGGTACCTTATGTTCGTTTCTGTACACCTGACAACGTATATGCAAAATTTCAGGATGATCGGGTCAGGGGTTTAGGCGTGAAAGGTAACAAACAAACTTACTTTCGCATTCATAATATTAGTTAGGATGTTAGGATAGGATAGTTAGGATTTGACGTTTGACGTTGTTTGTGGCATCGAGGTCGTATTCCAGCCAATACTATCTGACCTCCACAACCCAGTTCCTGGGTAACACGATATCCCCTGGCAAGACTGGTTGTCAGACTTTTGGGCTTCTGACTACCCGTACCACTTGCTCTTCCGGTGGTACCACTAGCACTACCCAAATGACCTTGCCATTGCGACACAAACGCGCTGTAAATCTCAGACTGTTAGGTACAACCGATTTGCGGTGGACTGTACACACATAATATGTATGTACAGGGTGTTACGGAAAGGGTATATCAATACAAACGGGTTGAAGAGTGTATCTGGTCTAGAATCTGTGTACGAAATTTCAGCTCAAAAGCATTAACTTTGAAAATGCTTAATATTTTTTTATTTCGACATCACGGCGCTGCACTGGCGCGCGGCGGCGTGATGTGCTTGTACTAGGCGCACAGACACACTACAGATAATGGATAATGACCCTCGTAGTGCGGTGACACGTTTTTTATGATTTCAATTTAATAAACTATCGAAATAAAAAAAAAGACGGGTTGCACTCCGGGAGTGCCGGCAGAAGTGAAAACTTGAATATTAACGTTGAAATAAATCAATTATTAATTGAACTAACTCATTTTTTTTCACTATTTCTGCGTCCCTTTTTTCATTAATAGATGCACTTTGTTCAATTTCCATATTTTAAACACTTTATATACACGAATGTTACGAATACACAGCAGTGTGTCCACACTGTCCACGTCCACTTCCACTTCGACTTCGACTTCTACTATGACTTTGCCTTCGACTTCGACTTCGACTCCGACTTCGACTTCGACTTTGACTTCGACTTCGACGTTGACTTCGACTCCGACTTCGACTTCGACTCCGACTTCTACTTCGACTTTGCCTTCGACTTCGACTCCGACTTCGACTTTGACTTTGACTTTGACTTTGACTTCGACTTCGACTTTGACTTTGACTTTGACTTCGACTTCCACTTCCACTTCCACTTCCACTCCATCCAATCCATCCATCCATCCATCCATCCATTGTCGTGTGTCACTAAACTTGGTTCACTTCGGTTGGCGCCGCCGTAGAAAGAGAGGCGGGGGGGGGGGGGGGGGAATCTCTCCTGACGGTCACGTGTCCTGACGCGATGCCCTGACGCGAGTTTAACATTTTTTACCCATTACAAAAAGTGTTCAACGCCGCTAAAGAAGTTTTCACTTCAAAAAATATTAAGCATTTTCAAAGTTACTGCTTTTGAGCTGAAATTTTGTACAGAGATTCTAGACCAGATACACTCTTCAACCCGTTTGTATTGATATACCTACCGTTTCCGTAACACCCTGTATACATGAACCAAATTCAGTTTGATGTGTAATCAAATCTTGCGTCAACTTACATGAAGGTTTGTTGTTATTTTGGTTAACCAATCACAATCAAAACATGAGGTTGATCGCTTATTTACTTAAACATAACCTACCAACAGTACCAAGACGTAAGTTACTTGTTAAGTTCTCAAATCAACAATACAAGCAATATAGTCTTAATCAAATACTCCTTGTAAATTACTAGCCGTGCAAAGTATTTGTAAACACCATATTGTAGGTCATCTGTTTTATAAACACACGAATTATGTTGTTTCGTGCAATTTATCAATGTCTGTTAATATGATTGTGTCGTGCAATACTGATATTTGGTTATGTGTGTCATTAATTATGTACATACATAGTATGTACCTAAGTGCTTGAAACGTAGCCAATACCCAGCACATTGACAGTCTTGCGTGGCATGCAAAGTTTCAATAATATTGTATTTTTGTACAATTTTCCTGGATGTGGGACATTGTAAATACGGTAATTGAATAACAACACAGTTCATTCAATGTAATTTATATACTTACCCCCTTATTCATAAAACTTATCAAACCTATTTTAGTTAAAATGGGGTTTGTCTCTTTCTTACACACAGAAATGACAACGTGACAGATAAAGACAAACGTTCTATAAACCTATTTTAGCTAAAATAGAGATAAAATAGGATTATGAATAAGGGGGTTAGAATAATGTGATTACCGAATAACTTTACGGCGGATGAATAATTACTAAACATTGAACATATAAATCGTCGGTGGTCGTCGGTGTCGTCGTCGTCGTCGTTAGTCGTAGTCGTCGTGTGTAAGTATTTATGTCTGTAATTTATATGGTGTACATAATAAAGAGTATTCTATTCTATAAGTTTATTAATAGTGCTCGGCTTGGTCGCGTTCGCCATTACTGAAGGTCGTGTGGCAAGGCGTTCGTGGGTTTATGTATGATGTTCTTCCACTTTGTTCGGTTCTCGGCTTCTCTCAGGGCGGTCATAACAGAGACTCCAGTGAGGGCGGTAACTTGGTCTGACCATAAGTTAGGTGACCTTCCTGTACTACCTTGCCCATGAACACCAACTTTTCAAGGTTATCTGGTTCCCGACGTGGAATGTGACCGAAGTAACCGAGAATCCTTTGGTACCCGATCGTGAATAGTCTATATCTTATGTGTATATTTTGGAGAATAGATTTGTTCGTTCTCTTGGCGATCCATGGTATGCGGAGCATTCTGGGCCTACACCACCTCCCGGACTTGACCGGTTCTGTCGATGAGCATGACTTTTGTCTTCTACTTATTAATAGTGAGTCCAACCAGGCCACTGTCGTACTCTACTCTGCGAAACTGATCAGTTAGCTCCTTTTCTAAAGATGCAAAGAATGGGGAATACAGACGTGATGTGAATGTGTGTTGTCTCTGGTCCCTGGCCCTGACACCAATCAATGGTCAAAATTGTCAACATTTTTTAAACTTGAGTACGAGGCTTTTGACTACCTGCGTTGTATGTATGTGTATATTTCATGTCTTTTTTAAAGTATTTTTACTAATACCCATGTTTTACCCCATTTTCTGGCGTGAAAGGGCCTGAGATGACGTCAGTAATCTTCAAACCATGGATAATCCGTCTTGGTATAGATTGGCGATCAACGTGACGAGGTATTTAGGTACGCCCATCTCTTGTAATATGGGCCACAGGCAATCCCATCTGCCGCTAACAAACGCCTTCAGTTTTCGATGAAGTCACATTAGTATCGGCCTTTGAACTCGAACGGCTTTTCTCAATTATTTGCCTCATATACACAATCTAGTATTTGGGCCTCGACCTTTTACGAAACCCGCCTCTTTGCTAGGAATCTGCCACTGAAGGTACGATTGTAGTCGTCCTTTGATTACGTAAACCATTATCTTGCTACTTGCTAGAATGAGATAAAGTGCGACTATCCTGTATTATAGTTATACGTTCTTATTGAGCCTTTCTTCTGCAGTGGAATTATTAGGGGCTCTTTCCAGTCAGTGCACTATCTGCCTGTTTCCCAAACTTGTTTGCATTTAAGTCAATTATTTGTGCTAACAACAGTATATTCTACCAGCAACGTTATGTTATTGTCTTCTTTATTTTAGATAGTCTTGTAGGCACCTACCTTAGGAAATGCGACCTGATTGCGTAACACACTATCAATCTCAATCTGAATCATTTTGAAGGATTTTGCTAATCCATTGCTTCTTAAGTTCAAAATTTTGTCTGCTCAACAACGTAAATAACGCAATCCATGTTGTTGAACTGTCAAAATTAAAGCCATTCCTACTGTTAGTGTGTTACGCAATTACCGCGCTAGTCTTACATATAATTCAAACGTACTGTACTTAACAACACATCATATTAAACTTTCGGCCATTGTTTGCTTTAAAATGTCACAGCATAACAATTTGTGCATATGTATAACATTTTAATTAGAATCTCAGTTGAAAATCCAGTATTTTACACGCCCTAACGAAACTTTATGGCTATTCTGGGGGTTGGTTAATTAAGAAAGCCTGAGTTAAATGAACGCATTCCCGGAAAATTGTAAGTGAGGTAATATTTGAGTGCGTAAAACTTGGTCTTATAACATTGGTCTCTAGGGAAATTAATTGTTAAATGATTTCAATTTGTCGTGTTATAGCTATAGCCGTTTCATGCAACTGTGTAAGAATGACAGTTGTGATTTGAATATACGGAATTTCAGTCCAATATTTTTGTAATTTAGTTAGACATTGCTTTATCAAGTGCAACTAAACTAAAGAACTTGCATTAAACTTGCAAACTAGGTAATGAGAATGACCTTTGAATTCTATCGAGTCAGTACAAGGCAATAGCAATATTATCATGTCAAATAAAGATAATAATAACGCTTACTTTTGATTATTATACTTGGTGTCGTATTCCAGGTGGTACGATATGAAACCTTATATTTATTTTAAAGTTCTGTGTTCTGTGTCTAGAATATTCGAAAAGATATGTACGGTCAGTGCTCTATATAACCTGACCCTCTTATAAAGAAGACGCTGGGAAGAAGGATCAAGTTATGCAGACCACTGACTGTACTAAAGAGGGAGAGGGCTATGCTTGGAGTTTCCCTGCGGGATCGAATCAGAAATGAAGAGATCCGCAGGAGAACCAAGGTAACCGACATAGCCCGAAGAATTGCCAAACTTAAGTGGCAGTGGGCAGGGCACATTGCTCGCAGAACAGATGGCCGATGGGGCCGAAAGGTTTTGGAGTGGCGACCGCGTACCGGAAGGCGTAGCGTTGGAAGGCCTCCCACAAGGTGGACCGACGACCTTGTGAAGGCCGCAGGAACTCGTTGGATGCGAGAAGCACAAAACCGGTCGAAGTGGAGGTGCTTGGGGGAGGCCTATGTCCAGCAGTGGACGTCTTTCGGCTAAAATGATGATGATGATGACTGTACTAATAAATTATCTTTGATTTCCTAATTAACTTTTAAGTAGAGTGCAAGCGTATTTATTTTTAAACCGTTGGTTTTTGTTGCAAGGAAGCGACGGGGGTTTTATAGTATTAATCCATCTTGGTATACATTTTATACCAAGACGGATTACCCGGCAGCTGAATGGTAATTAGAAGATTATTAACTTTTTAAAGGACTTAAGCTGAGCATTAATGAATGCAGCATTTAGTATTATAGTAAGCTCTTTTAAGTTTCAAGAGTATTTTTTACTTTCGTGGTGACTTTAATGGTATGACGATTTTCCGTTTTATATCTCTACTAACTGCGCCCCACGGTTTCACCCGCATAAGTGTCGATCCCGTGGGAATATCGTTAAAACTATCTTATGTCCTTCCCCGGGACTCAAACTATCTCTATAGGTACCAAATTTCATCTAAATCGGTTCACTGGTTTAGGCGTGAAAAGGTAACATACAGACAGACAGACAGAGTTACTTTCGTACAGACAGAGTTATTTATAATATTAATATGGATTAGTATGGATAAGGAGGGAACAAAACGACTATAGTCCGGCCGTCGAAAGAATGCGGTCTTGACGCATGTCAGTGCAACAATTCTAGTAGCTTATAAAGATCAAATTTTCGTTTGTATGAAAGTACCAATAATGCATTCTCTCGTCGGCCGCACTGTAGTCTGTAGAGCTATTTTTTTCACAAAAGTACCTGAGTTTAAAAAAAAGCAATATAAAATGAGGCTCAAGTCACACCGAGATGGCAGCGAAGCGGCGAGTAGTTTCAGTGTCATATAATTTTAAACTTTATCTACACTACAAGAAGAGTCGTGAGCCGCCGCTGCGCGGGAGTCGTCGGAGTACTCGCGGCGCCGCGGGCGGCCGCACGCCCTTTTCAAGTTTCACAAGCGATGCTATGTATTATAGTAATGAAGATAAAGTTTAAAATTAAGTATGACACTGAAACTGCTCGCCGCTTCGCTGCCACCTCGGTGTGACTTGAGTCTAATAGTAGAGTGCGATTCTCGAACTCACTTTTGCTAGGCTGCCGGCTGTGAGTCTGTGAGCCTGCGACATTTACCTTTGTATGCTTTCTTTCTTTTGTAAAAGTATTTCTTATGTCACTTAACTTTAACATCGGATTTAATCGGGACTCTATGCCATAATCGGATCAGCTGCGAGACCAATTAAAATTATCGGCCCTGTTATTTCGAACAACAGTGCCAGTGGAGAATCAATTCTTACTTTGAGAGTAGTGTAGCGGAACTGACTGCCCAAAGTGCGCCATTAACTACCATACATTGTCCGTATCTACATACAAATCACAACTGTCATTCTTTGAGAGTTGTATGAAATGGCTACGGTCCTATCACAAATACTTTACCTTTGATTTTGTATCACTGTCAACATCAACATCGTCTGTGATCTTTATAATCATTGCAATAAGGTTGCTGTTCGATTGCTGCCATTGATAAGTCTGTGAAAATCACAGCGATCTTTATTCGTGTTACAATAAGGTTGTTATTGGGTTGCTGCTCTCAGAGGTAAATAACTATAAATGACCTGTATATTATGGCAAATTGACGTAGAGTGTCAATTTGCCTAGCAATTAATTTACCTATTTGGCTGTACATTTATGTTTAAGTATTGCCACTTGTGGAAGGCATTCATTTAGTAGGCTACATATTGGATGGACTGTGTTAATTTGTGGAACACTCGTCCCAATCTAATGATTTTCTGTCACCCTGTCACCCAGTGATTAATAACTTTCAGGCGCAATGTACACAGGTTTGTTATTGTACATTTCAGTTCTTTTTATTAGTTCCACAGGAAATTTTGTTTCCTTTTTTCATTTTAATTTGTTTTATTGTTCTTGCAGTTGATTTCTGTTGGGACTTGGTGTTGTAGTGAGTAGGACCGTGATGTTGTTTACCTATTGTTAAAGGATGGAAAGGAATTCGGGAGTTCTTTGAACCAATTAGGTAAACAAACAAACCAAAATAAAATTAAAGAACTGGGCCCTATTTCACTATGAGCAATCAATGATTCCTTACTTCGAACTTCAATTCCTTAGCTATCAAACCAATCTCACGTTCATTTCGCGCGGTTTCGTTCATTTGTCGGAGATTACGGCTAGAGATGAAACGGATAGCAGTTTAGCCGGATACCGGATACCAGATATTCGTCCAACCATGTAGCCGGATAGCCGGATGTTCAGCCGCCGAATATCCGGCCATATCCAAAATTAAGAAAGTTTGCCAAAATCTACCTTTCAGCACCTTGCAGCAGTGTGTACAGCGAAAGGTTTTTTCTGAAGCTGGCCTTATTTACGAAGACAAACAAAACCGCTTGCTACCTCTTAATGCAGAGAAATTAGTATTCATTCACAATAACTTACCCTTAGTGCAGTATGAGTACTAGGCAATTCATTTTCTAAGTTGTAGAATTATATTGTGATTACTGATTGTATTTCTTAAGTGACAAATAAATCAATTAATCACCTAAAAATATTTTTTTTAATCCAGTATTCAGCCGGATAGGCGCTAAGTTATCCGGTATTCGGCCGGATAGTATTCAGGCCGCCGAATAGGCCGGATACCGGATAGTTACCGGATATCCGTTTCATCTCTAATTACGGCCCCCGCTACGTGTTGTATCGTTTTACATCAAAGACAAATTAAATATTTGTGTATACTTACAGCTAAATTATTTCTTCAGCACTTTTAAGAATTTGCACACATTAGTGTGATACAAGTTGGCATCGGTTGGTTGGAAGTTTTGTTGATTCGTACTAGGGCTGATTTTTCAATTGACAGATAATTTTTATTCATGGAATTAAAATTGACGTCTGACGACAGTTTTTGTAATGTATAGGAAAACTGTCAACAATTCAAAATTATTCATCGGATAAAATTATCTGGCGTTGGAAAAATCAGCCCCTGATCAAATAAAAAAAAAAGACGGGTTGCACTCCGGGAGTGCCGGCAGAAGTGAAAACTTGAATATTAACGTTGAAATAAATCAATTATGAATTGAATTAATATAACTAATTTTTTTTCACTATTTCTGCGTCACTTTTTTCATTCATCGATGCACACCGTCACCGTCACCGACACCGTCACCGTCACCGTCACCGTCACCGACACCGTCACCGTCACCGCCACCGTCACCGTCACCGTCACCGTCACCGTCACCGTCACCGTCACCGTCACCGACACCGTCACCGACATCGTCACCGTCACCGACACCGTCACCGTCACCGTCACCGTTACCGTCACCGTCACCGTCACCGTCACCGTCCGTCCGTCACCGTCACTGTCACCGTCCGTCCGTCACCGTCACTGTCACCGTCCGTCCGTCTGTCCGTCCGTCCGTCCGTCCGTCCGTCCGTCCGTCCGTCCGTCCGTCCATCCATCCATCCATCCATCCATTATCGTGTCTCACTTGGTTCACTTTGGTTGGCGCCGCCGCCGTAGAAAGAGGGGTGAGGGGGGGGGGGAATCTCTCCTGACGGTCACGTGTCCTGACGCGATGTCCTGACGCGAGTTTAACATTTTTTCCCCATTACAAAAAGTGTGCAACGCCGCTAAAGAAGTTTTCACTTCAAAAAAATGTTTATTTCAATTAACATGCGTCAGTTTCCTTGCGACACCGACTTTTGGAGTCAGCTCCGAGCAACGAATTGCTTGTAGTTGTTAACTCCGCAACTTCCACGTGGCATTTTACAACAATAAACAAACGGTGTAGACAATAAGCATTCTAGTTGTGTCTAAAATTAAAGTTAATGGTAGAGTAAAATAATTTCGAAAATTGTTCGTATTCGTAGAACAGTAGATGACCTACTTGTAAATTACTTGTTATATTTTAGGCCGTAAATCCCCAAGTTTAAACAAAAATAAAACGATTAGTAAACAGAATTCGGCTCTTCTTTTCATTTAAGGCGAATGGTTACGCCAAACTTCAAAGTAGACCTCTCTTTGAAGGCCTACTTCTCCCAAATGGATAGCCCAAATATATTAAAAAAAATATATGATATGTGACATATGTTTACAAATATAATTTAAGTTTGATTTTTTTAATATTACTATTAGTTTTAACGATAAAAAATCATATCCATCCTCTTATTTTACGCAAGAATTTTCTTTCTACTTTCAAACGCCTGAAGCGATTTTGATGATTCTTTCACCAAATTATAGCAAATTTAATGGTTTATAAAAATTAAGTTTGTTTTTTTTAATAATTATTATTTAAGTGGGAAAAAATCAGTAACACCATGGTTTTACCTATACGGGCGCGGGCAGCTGGCGCAGCTGCCGCCCGGTCAGTCTCGCTGTATCGTTCGCACGGGGAGGTTGTGTCGCATGTCGGCTCGCTCCGATCTGCATTTTTGTGGCAAAGACTAAATAGCGCAGATAGTACACTCGGACTGTTCGTTTACGCTTGGACGTTGATAGTATTAGTAGTAGTGATAGTTTGTTTGCGAGTGGACGCTATTTTATTGTCTATTGAATAATTTGAATACTAATATAATAATAATATCAATAAAACACGTTTATTCAGTATACAGATCGTTTATTCACGTATACAGTTTATAAAAAAATACAATTACAAAAAAAATATTTAAACTAAATTATAACTAATACCACTCTTAACAGTGGTAGTTTTTAGGGTTCCGTACCCAAAGGGTAAAAACGGGACCTTATTACTAAGACTCCTCTCTCCGTCTGTCTGTCTGTCACCAGGCTGTATCTCACGAACCGTGATAGCCAGAAGAAGGGTTATGAATTATACATACATAAACACATATTATGTATGTATGTATGTATAATTGTTTGGCACGCTCTGCGGCCTGAACGGCTCGATGGATTTTAGCTTGAGAGGTGTCGTTAGATTCGTATGTACTGTGAGAGTGACACTGGGTATATCAAAATAAAAAATACAAAATGGCGGATTTTTGGCGCAATATTATTTCTTCAAAAAATTTTATTTTCTCATAACCAATCGAGTGGGGTATCAAAATAAAAGGTTTTAAAAGGTGATTACAAAAATAATAATAATAATAATAATAAATTTATTTGACATAAAAAGGTACACAGATACAGAGTGAAACTTAATTTGAGCGTGCGAATAGCATGGTACAAAATAAATGATCAATGACCCCCATGCTAGGCAAAGCCTGTGTTACAGGGGTCATCCATCCGTCCATTCTGGATATTATAATAATTACATACAAATTAGTAATGTGCACCTTTGTAAAAAAGAAAAACAAAATAAACTAGACTATTACAATTAAATTTGAAGATAAGAAACGGGAACAAAAGGGTAAATAAAGTTTCAATGGATTAATAACAAGGAAAATACGTGCCGGATGTGTGTGTTAGAGTGAGTGTAGCTGTGTATGTGTAAGTGTAGATGTATGAGTAAGTGTAGGTGTGTCTGTGTGAGTGAGTGCCTGATTTGTTTTGTTTAAGTTATGGTTTGAGCAATTCTTCCGTGCCGTCATAGTTTAGGGTTAGCAAATATTCTTTTACTTTTTGTTTACAATGGAATTTGTTCAAAGAATGAATGCTTAATGTGTTGTGGAGTTTATTATATAATAAAGTGCTTAAATAACGGTTATGCCGCCTTGCAAAGGTGGTATTTGTACAAACTTTGGGACAAACGGGTTTGGGTCTTCTTCTGAGCGTAGGGCTTTTACATCTACTGTAAGGGGTAATTTTATGTGTGCGTGTGATCACACGAAGCATAAACATTTGACGGACTGTCAGCACCTTAAAATCCGAATAAACTTTCTCAGTCGGGTACCTAAATGGTTTGCTTAACAGGACTTTGATTACTGCCCGTTGGGCTCTTTCAGCTGGTATGAGTATTGTTTTGGCTGCACCACCCCACACACCGATACAGTAACTTAGTATTGATTCACATAGAGCGGTGTAAACCATTTTTAGGATATCCTTATGGGCGGAAGTTCTCAACTTTTTGAAAAGGTAAATGAGTTTTCTAGTGCGGGCAGACAGAGATTCAATGTGGGTCTTCCAGCTTAGACAGGAATCAAGGTAAAGGCCGAGATACTTTATAGAAGAGGCTCTCGTCACAGTCTGGCATGAACAGGAATTGTTGCGGTTATAGTCATCACATACATGGGCTTTGATTTGTAGTGAGAGGTCAGATGGAAGGGTAGAGGGTCTAGAACTAAAGGTTATAAAGTTGGTTTTACTGACGTTTAACGTTAAGCTATTATTGCCCAACCAGATCATTACTTGGGTCAAGGACCTTTCAGCGGCCTCCCTAGCCGTTTCCCAGTCACGACCGCTAGACAGTAAAACAGTGTCATCGGCGTACGCTATAATATGAGTAGAAGGGAGAGTGAGTAGGCAGAGTTCGTTAACATAGATTTGGAAGAGGAGGGGGTTGAGCAAACTTCCTTGTGGCACACCGAAGTCTAGTAGTTGTTCACTGCTGACATACTCTCCTATTTTAACGCACTGGGTCCGGTCCGATAGAAAATCCTTAAGCAATTTTAGGGCTGTGCCGCGTATTCCGATCTGTTCTAATTTTCCGAGTAAAATAGGGACAGAGACAGTGTCGAAAGCCTTAGAGAGGTCTAAAAATATTCCGACACATTTTTGTTTACAGTCAATTTTGTTGACAACAGAGTCCAGTAGAGCTAATACAGCGTCTTCCGTTGATACCCCCTTTCTAAAACCGTACTGGTTTTTAGCGATGATTTTATATTTGTCCAGAAAGTTGAGGAGATATTTATAGATGATTCTTTCCAATATTTTCGAAATGGCTGGAAGTACTGAGATTGGTCGATAATTATTTACACTGCCTCTGTCACCTGTTTTAAAGATTGGATGAACAATGGCTTTTTTGAGGGTCTTAGGGAAAGTGCCGGTGGATATTGCAAGATTGCAAATGTGCGTTATGGCCGGAACTAGTTTGTGACTCGTGGATTTTAACAATTTGGGAGAGATATCATCCCAGCCAGAGGCACTGTCCACGCGGAGACCCTTAATAATAGCCTCGACGTGTTCCTCGTCTGTCTGTAGAAGGCCAATTGAGTTAAGCATCGACGCTGGACGGGGAAGGCGTTGGGCGTTGCTTAAATTTTGCGGGATGTTGTTAGCCAGGTTTCTGCCAACATCTGCAAAGAACCTATTCACGGCGTTGACCGATACGATGGGGTCAGTGTCTATTTTTAGGAGGTCAATTGGAGCTGAAGTATTTTTATTTGTGTCGAGTACATTACGGATGGCCCCCCACATCTTTTTTGGATTATTTTTAGCGTCGGAATAAGCTTTTTGTTCGTAAGCTGTTTTAAGTTTTTTAAGCAGGTTGTTGCAGAAATTTCGGTAGCGCAGGTATGTTAGTTTTAAAATCGCGTTTTGCGGTTGATTATTAGATTTTTTGTGCATGTTGTCACGGTTACGTATGCATCTCAGCAAACCAACCGTTATCCAGGGTTTAATAATTTTAAGTTTACAGGGAATGATTCTATAGATAGTGTTCCTTATCAGTATGGGTGTCAGGATTTCATATAATTTGTCCATAGCAAGGTTAGGGTCATTTAGGTTTAAGATAGTTGAAAAGTCACAGTTTTCGATGTCGCTGATAGCACAGGTTAAGTTTAGGCGGGAAGAGATGCATTTGTTTGTGTTACGGGTTGGGGCTTTAATTTCTAGGTTTAATAGAACAGCGGAATGGTCTGTTATTGACGTTTCAACTACCAACGTGGTTGCCTTATAATTTGTTTTAAGTAAAACATGGTCCAAACAGTTGTTAAATCGAGTTGGGATCACGTGGGCAGGAAGGAGACCGTGTGATGCTATCAAATTTAGATATTGACAAGAGCGGGGGTCGTTGTTGTTTGGAGCAATGTTTATATTGATATCTCCTATTACTGTAACGGTTTCACAGTGCGTACAGTCTGTCAATTGGTTATCCAAGCTGTTCAAGAAATTGTCTATGTTTTTTTGTGATGGTGGTCTATATAACGCTATGATAGTAATGTTGTTTTGGATTTTGCAGACAAGACAGCTGGCATCGGCAAACGAAGGCTCAGTAATACTAAAGCTCAAAGTATCTTTAATGTAGATAACCACGCCATCATTCTGATTAATAAGGTTATTGGTTTGAAAAGAGGTGTAGCCCTGTATACTTGGGACGGTCGCATTCGTCTTTAGCCAACACTCTGTTAAAATTAGGACATCACATTTTATTTTAATAGACGCGAGTAGACAGTTTAGTTCGTTGAAGTTCTTGTTTAAGCTTCTTATGTTGAGGTGCAAGATATTGTGTGCTAGCGGGGATTTTAAATAATCAACACATTCATTCGAAGTACAAGTGAGCGACGACGAAACAGTAATACTGTCCAACTCGTTGTTGATGTCATTGATTGACGCCATTAATTATAGTGTTAATGATCCAAAAAGTGGTGCGTGTATGCAGCGAAGGGTTCGAGTGTGGTGGTGATTGGCGTCCATAACAGTACGAGTGATAAAAACGAATAAGTTTTAAAGGTCCGTGCAACAGAACAATTACGCAATGTGGCTGTGAGTATGAATTAGGGCTAAGTTGAATGTGTTTGTGCTCTATTTTAGTTTTTTTGTGCGAGTATGTTGAGTGTGATGTAATGGAAGTAAGTGTCCAGGGTGTGTGTGTGTAGTAAGAAAGGAGTTTCTTGGATTCAATACAAAACACAATTTGTTTGGTGTGTAGGTAGTATACATGACTAAATGTTGAATTTAAAGTTAGTATTGAAGTTAAGGATTTACATAATTTAATTATAAGTAGTATTAAAATTAGCCAACTTATGATGATTATAAAGTTCGACAGCTGTATAACATACACATTTGCAGAGAGTAGTCATTGAATCGCTTGCTGTTCTAGGTCACGTAGGGTTTGCTCTGATCTAACAAGTATTTGTTTGACTCCTGTGACTTTCCTTAAGAAGATATTACCGTTTGAGCTCCAGCAGAAGTCGTACTTGTTGTGTTTTGCAAATTCCTTGGCGGTGAAGAATAGTTTCCTAGAACTGGCGGGGAGGTGTTCTGATATAAAAATCGGTCGCCGTTCACCATTCATGCCAATGCTGCGAGTATTGAGACGATCATCTCCATTGTGCGTTTTATTGTAGTTTCGGGCCGCGGTGATTAATTGATTTTTGGTCTGGACATTAGAGAACTCAGCGATAATCGGCCTAATCGTGTCTGGTTTACCCGGTAATCGGTACACATCGCGCAAGTCTGAATTGTTCACCTTTAAATCGACAATTGTGCCTACTTTGGTGATTATCGAGGTGAGGTCCGACGCTGTTTCGTTCTCCACAGACGGCAAGTTTCGGATTTCAATAGCGGAGGGCCGAGCTACACGTTGTAGATCTTGTATTTTGCTTTCCATATTTAGCATACTTTTCCTGTATATTAGGTTTTCTTTTTGGAGTGACTCAACTTGTTTAAACATGTCGTCGTACTGCTTACTAATGAAGGAAATGGTTTTTTCTATTTCCGTGTTGGATTTCTGAATAGCCAGGTTTTGACGCTTGAGTTCAACCATTTCAGACGCTAGTTTATTCAAAGAAGAGGTTTGTTCGTTACAAAGTTTGGTTAGGTATGCTTCTTGGTCCGTTTTCCAATTCTTAAGCATTTCGTGTATTTCCTTTTTAAAAATATAAACAACTTATAATATGGTAAAAACTAATTCAAAGTGACAAATCGTAAAAAATACCTACCAAGAACTAAATCGTCTGCGAAATCTTTCACATTTGTAAACTAAAAAGCAGGAAATAAAAAAATTAAAAAACCCGACTGCAACCTTATACTAAAACTAACTGAAAAGCTAAAAACAAGCCCATTTTAGATTAAATAAAAGTTGGAAGCAGGCGGGACCCATTTGAGTTTGAAACTATAATAATATATATATATATATATATTATTCTTCTGGCAATCACGGTTCGTGAGATACAGCCCGGTGACAGACAGACAGACGGACAGAGGAGTCTTAGTAATAAGGTCCCGTTTTTACCCTTTGGGTACGGAACCCTAAAAACTACCACTGTTAAAAGCGGTATAGTCATGTTTTTTTTTTTTGTAATTTTATTTTTTTATAATCGGTATACGTGAAAAAACGAACTGTATACTGAATAAACGTTTTTTATTGATATTATTCTTATTTTTTATTTGTCTCTAAGAAAGCAGTATTTTTACTGTACAATAGCATTCATACTCACAACATAAATATTATACGTATTCTCGATCCATCTACACTCAGTAGGTAGCGTCATAAAACTGCCTAAGACAAAATGCGTCCCACGCCGCATCTGCATGCACTACGTACGAGTACGACACTCTTTGACATTGGGGAGGTAAGCGGGCGCGCGGGGTGAGGCACTGAGTTCGCCTATGCTCCGCCCAAATGCTCAAGGACATTCGAGGCTATAATCGCCTTAATAACGAAAGGGTTTACCCATTTAAAATTTAATCCAGCTATTTTTTAGCGTTTACGTTTCGATTTTCATTTTCGCTCAAGACATTGAGATCTTCAATAACAGAACACGATATAATTCGGAAAGAATTCGGAATTACAAATCACGTGCCGAACGTGCTTTTCGCTTTCTTATTATGTTCTGAATGGGTTAAGTATTCGTCGAAAAACAATTAAAACTTTCTGATTAAAAGTTTATCATCGCTATGTCAGATCTTAGTGTCAGTTACACAGTTATAGTGTATAGTTTTTGGAATACTTATCTGACTTTAATTTTCTCTTTCATTCGTAGTGAAATTAGGAAAAGGGACAGTTTTGGCATCACATGCACATCACGTCTCCCAGATATTATTGCATCGCTTTCATAGATTATGACGAAAGAAATAACGAAAGAAAAATACTTTTGAAAAGTTTTGTTCCAATGTGTGGCGTGAGCTACTTATCTGGATTTAAGTATCTAGAACATATTAATTATTATTCATGGAAAAAATAAGAAAAAACCGGCCAAGTGCGGCTCGGACTCGCGCACCGAAGGTTCCGTACAAACCTGTTTAAAATATTTTTATTATATGATGTAACTAAAAATTTACGGTTTTCGGAATTTTTCCTTTATTTGTGCTATAAGACGTTGCTTCGTACCAAATTTCAAGATTCTGAGTTCATGGGAAGTACCCTGTAGGTTTTGATTCCCTTGCGAGTGTCGAAAATTTGCGGCATAAACGGCTGTATCTTTTGATTGCGTTGGCTTAGAAGTTTGATTTTTTCACAGCTCCAAGGGACAGTAGACCTGAGTATTTGATATAAATCCCAGCTTGATACCTCCACGCCTTCCTGAGAAAAAGGGTCTTGACAGACAGACAGACGGACGGATGGACGGACAACAAAGTGATCCTATAAGGGTTCCGTTTTTTTTTCTTATGAGGTACCTACGGAACCCTAAAAACTCCTTAATTGAGAATTTCGAAATTTCAACTTTATTATTCATAATGTTGGCAGTACGTAGTAGGAAAAATAATAAGCCGTGCAATGACCATTCGGCTCCATGCAACGACAACGCGGTCTCAAACAAACTGCAAGTAAAAAAAAAAAAATATCGTAAAGCTCAACCTTTTTACCGACTTCACAAAAAGGAGGAAGTACTATGTTTGTATGTTTTTTTTTTTTTTGTATTTGTTCATCGAATACTCCGCCAATTGTCGACGGATTTTCAAAATTATTTTTTTTTCATTCCTCTACACGCTTATAACTCGATTAATCTATCGTTTACTTATCCTGGTTTATGAATTAAATATTTGACTTTCTGACTGGACCACCTAACCAAACATATTGCACAACTCCTCAAATTGTCCCACTTTTAAATATAAAGAGGTCAGTGGGAAACGAACTCAGTAGGTATGTGATTCATTTAATTTATTGTGACGTCGTTGCTATCATGGCGTCTTTATTTTATTACCTGCAATGAGGTCATATGAGGCCTGCAATCAGGCCTTTTCTCATGCCAATTTCCATATCAGAAAGAGCAAGGTCATTCCAGTTTAGTGTTCTCAACTCCTTGCTCTAATTAAGAAGACCGCGTTGGGAATTCCGACCCAAATTATGTGACAGGTTTCGTAATAATCAAAGCGAAAATCATGTTTCAAAATGTTGTCTTCATACTGAAAATAAATACAGACAGACTTTCCAATGTGTTTATTTAGGATCAGTAAAGTTTTAAAAGGGCAACACGATCTATCTTAGTCCCTGGCCTTTACGCCTGTTGATACTGTATACTTGTATAGGTCAGCAGTGCATCGACGCGACATTAGTATTTCCGCGACAGCTCGGATATATTATATGTTGGTGTCAGGAAGACATTAACTTCTCACGTTCATTTCCGATATCGTATGCCCGTGATACACGAGTGTCCGATTTTTATTTCCTTTCTGTAATTTTTATTGTATTCTATTATGTCGCTGATATGCCTAGCTGAATAAAGAAAACCCTACTCAAATATCACTTAGTGTTTCGCACTTCATAACTTATATTATCTTCTTTTCAGTCAATTTCCTGTGCAAATAGATTTAAAGCTTTTCCATTGTATTGCTAAGCATATATTATTATGTATATTTACATTTTCTTAGATGAGGACTATCGTCATCATTCTCGTTTGAGCACTTGGTGGATATTATGTACAACCGTGTCCTGTAACTCTGCGCGTTACAGAAACTGTTGGACGCTACTTAACTGACGGTGCCAGGTCGTAGCCAAATTCTGGGCCGACTCTATTTAGATTGCCATCGACACGCTAAATAGAAGAAAGATCATCATCATTCACGATTACAAGACAGCTATCGTTTTGGTAGTAGGTAGGTACAATGCGGTCAAGCTAACTCACGAATTGGCCGTCAATATTATTGTATAGTTAAATTGATAATAAGACTATAAAAGTGGTAGGCTACTAGGCCCAAGTGACATCAGCGGCGAACAAGCCAAGGCCAAAGTATGATGCGCCGCCCGCCGGTAAGCGCGGGAGGACGGTGTGCCGATGTCGGCCACCGCCGCACCGGCTTGCGAGGCAACGCGACGTGAGCCGCGTCGGGCATTCATACACTCCGGGCCGCAGGTCTCGTGTGCGCCTCGCGCTCCGGATCGCTGCTCCAATGCCGCGTGCGGACTGCCCGACAACACGCGTCTACACTTCTCTAATGCCCTCTCGTTCCCACTCTCTTTAGTAGCTTATTTCACTAAGTTAGTGTTCCGACGTCTGTCGCGAGTGAGTGACGCGTCGCGCGCGACTTACATATATACACACGATAATAATAACGATACAATGAACTGTGAATATTTATTTACGATGCCCAAGAGCGGCACATTGTGTTAAATCGTCCATGAACGGTGCGGATGTGGTTACTAGGTTGACTTCCCTTTGTTTGATCAGATCTCGGCGCAGCCGGTGCCACGGCGTGGTGTTTACGTTTTTCTGTTGTAACTTGTAGCACATGGTGTGAGTTCTCGTACGTCTTAGCCGAGTGTAGCTGGCGCATTGCGACACATGTTGTAAACAACATTGTTTCACTCACAACATAATTTGACAGGTCCGTAAAAACTAAGAACTGCCCGAAACCGCGCCAATTGTCATATTGTTGTTCATATTTTCCCTGACGAACGGTAAACACATTTATCAGCGCCTTCCTTCTGTATCAGTAAAGGACGGGTTTTTATAGATAAACATATTTCCATATAACAGGTAGGTAACTGTGAATATTTGTAAAGTCATTACAATGTCAGTAGCTAGATTACTTTTAGACGTTTGATAGTTAATAACACAATCTTTCTGTTCCCCACATGCATTGTTTACAAAGTTACTTAAGAAGTTTGAAAAGTTTACAATTGTCGCTGTAGTAGTAGTCTATTTAAAATAATATAGAATGCAGACAGTATAACTTATTGGGATAAAATTTCCATTATGGACCGTTGATTTGGAAGTTAATTTTGTTTTTGTAGATAGTACTCATAAATAGAAACCTTTTTACAAACTTTCAAGCTGCGGAATATCACGGTTTACGAGATATAATTTTTTAAAGTTTCCATACAAATTTTATTGGAAAATAGCACGCCATTTGCAAATTTTTAGGTTGGATAAATTGTCATGGTAGACGTCAAAGTTGACATTTCACGTTCCGTTGACGGTAGAGGTGTATTTAATTCAATTTTATGTCATATTTTTTATTTAAATTTTATTTTATTTTCATATACATATTCACATATTAAATTTAGTGTGTAATTAATTTGCACAATAACCGTGCTGTATTATGCAATTACATTGACTTTTTTACACAAAAAATAACGAATTTTTTTTTTACACTGTGGAACGGAACGTGAAGCGACGCTATTTTGTTTTATAGCGTCTTTTTATCTGTTAGCCATCAGTGTCAGTCATTCATCGTTTGTCATTCGTTTGTTACCTTCGCAGTGATCGTTTTTGACAACCATGGCGTCTCCGAAGCCCTATATTTCTTGTGTTTTATTCTCATTATATGAATATTCGAAAAATACCCAAAACCGAATCAGAGCACCCCACTTTCCACGTGGTCTTGTCTGCCCTACCCCTAGAGTGTATATAAAAAACCAGAGGCGCGGAGGGAGAGCAGCCTTCGCCTGCTGTGACGAAGCGGTGACCATGCTTCGGCACGCAAGGGCGGAAGGGCTGCTCTTCCCGCAGCGCCGGAGATAAGGCGGAGTCAAACTAGTGGGGGAAAGGGAAGCTCTCAGTTTGACTAAATAGCGCTATTACTTTCCGAAAAGTCCATGTTGCCTACGTTACGTGTGGACCTACTACAGCATTGCGTATTGACTTCAGATCTAGCTAACGAACAGACAAATAAACGCACAGAAGCAAAGACAAACACAAAGTATCGTTTATTTAAGTACCATAACAAACTGTATATGGGCGAACAGGATATTTATTTTTCAATTTAAACACAAAAAAATCAATTGTTTAAGAAGGATTTACGAGTTTACCTCTCTGAATTTTAAAAATAGGTCAGATGCGACTTCGTGTTTAATTTCTACGTAATCATCAGGTTGTCAGTGTCACAATGCAACTTAATCAGGTATTTAGAACGGAAACTACGTTACATTTTTAATGTTGAGCTTGCAATCTCACCAGGTTTAAGTTACATAATAGCTTATGATGTCGCACATGTTATCATAATACATTAGCTGAAACAATATTGTATTTGAATATAACAATTTGTATATGTTATTCCTATTGTTTTACTTATATTTCTTGAAAACATACAATGACATTGAAATTAAGAGTTACGCGTTCGTAATTTAATGTGATTAGGTATATTGTTAATGCGACCGTCGTCGTTGAATCCTAAATCGATGAACACAATCGTAAAAATTTACATATTTCGATGTATTTGTAAGGCAAAAACAATTGATTTAACTCTTTGTAAAAATAAAAATGACGGATTACGACGATTACAAAACATCTGAAGGTCAATTTTCGTAATTTAAAACGTTCAAAATCTAGTTGCAGTCTCATCTCGGCGATAAACAAAATGTCAAAAACTTGTTAAAATGTAGAGAAACTAGAAGTATTTTTTGACAGATTGAGACTGAGATCAGACTGTGAACGTTCTTAAAATTACGAGAATTGCCCCTCTGCTGTTTTTTAATCATCGTAATCCGTCATTTTTATTCTGAAGGGATCCCGTGATAAGCTGTTATCATGATATTCTTGGAAACAACTGTGGTAACAACAGTAGGAATGGCTTACATTTTGATAGTTTAACAACATTCATTGCGTTATTTACGTTGTTGAGTAGGTACACACATTTTTCGAACATTTATGAAGCAATGGATTAGCAATATCCTTCAAAATGATTCAGATTGTAAATGTGTTACGCAATTAGGATGCTGGTTATAAAACGCTAATAGGAACTATGTTCTCCATTTTTATGAAAAGTAAAGTGACTTTGGTGATCCACTGTCTTGATCGAAAGTTAAATGTACCTATTGCTGATTTATTTTGTGAAATTGGCTAGATAGGCAGTGATTCCCAATTTAGAAATCTGTACCTTATTAAATTAGAGATTCGGCGCACGATTGGCAGTTTTAATGTAAGTTCCGAATCAATCTCAAACCGACTTTAATTTACCCCGCCGCGTTTTTTTTTTATGGATGGGAAAGCATCAAATGACTCTTCCCGCTCTGCGTAGAGCGGAAGGGAGTGTCCAACAGTTACTGACTAAAACCCATCCGTGTCCCTTCCTTAGCCCTTTATGTTCCGGGGTAGCGGTAACCCTTTCGGACAATCCCGCACCCCCAGCAGGCAAACCCCGCCGCGTTACGGGCATGTTAATCCGTATCTTAACATTCAATGATTCAACTTGTTTTATAAAGGTATTAGGCGCCTGAATAAGGTGAATCGTCACTTTTAAGTAATATTATTTTTCTATAGGCGACTCGCACGAATCGGCACATTTTGAATACAATGAAGTTAAGAAAAATTACACGTTTTATAATATTTAGTTTTATCAAGCACTTCTTTGCGCTACCGCTAGTGAACGTTTTTCTATACTTTATTGAATGAAGTTCCAAATGTGCTAATTCGTGCGAATAGACTACTAAGCCGTTTTAAAATTGTAAATATTCAAAGCCACGGGATAAATACATACTTAATATAAAATATAATTGTTACGTTAGTTTAAAAATATTTTTTTGTTTACCGCCATAGTAGTTGACCTCTTGCAGTGGCTGCGACCTTTGCAAAGCCATTTACAATTACATAGACATTTAAAATTTAATATCTTCACTATTTCGTAAGACATAGTGAGGATAATATATCGTTTTAATTGCTTGAACATGTAAATGTTCAAGCAATTAAAATGATTATTTGTAGGGAAGTAAATAAATAACGAATTTTTGTGACCATTTCCAGCAGTCGAATTAGACGATGCTAAATAAAAAAATAAAATAAAAAAAGCTGGATTAGGTCACATTTTGTAACCGATCCTGTTTTATACAGTGTGTCAGGTTAAACGAGGGACATACTTTAAGGGAGTGTAGTACTCATGAAAATGAACAATTTATCCAGTTATGCGAACATAAATGTAGGTATAGAGCGGCTGCTTTTATTGTCTCGATTTCAGTGTTGGTCTCTTAGTAAAAGTTGTTCATTTTCATGAGTACTTCACTCCCTTAAAATTGTCCCTCGTTTAACCTGACACATTGTATAATGTCCCAAAAATTAAGTGTTTTTTTTTTTAAGTACATAAGGCAAATGGATGTCCAACTGCTTAACAATTAAATTCTCAGATTGCATATAACTTACCTGTCTAATAACAAAAAAAAAAAAAATAAGTTAAACGGTTTTAATGAAAATAATGATGTAGATAATGTACTAAAACCTAAAAAATGATTCGGTAGGTCCTAGGACCTTTGGGGTCGCGGGCACACACAGTGTGGTGGACTCTGTCAGCCCACCAAGTGACCCCAGGGAAGACGGTGCTAAAGCCCTTTCATTTGATACCCATAAAAGGTACTATTTGGAACCGAGCTGCCAACTGCAACTGCCGACAGCACGTGCAGCGGCTGGTAACCTTAGCCGATTGCATGCAGTCGCTGCACGTGCTGTCGGCAGTTGCAGTTGGCAGCTCGGTTCCGAATAGTACCTTTACCCATATTGAAACAAATATGAAATCAGGCATCTTGTGCCGGCGGCCATCTTAGATTTGACATTTTTCATAGTGTACAGTATTCTACTAAGTAGTCAAGTTCTTTCATTTGATACCCATATCCATGAGGGGGTTGTGGAAAAATATGTAATCTGCCATTTTGTAGCGGCGGCCATCTTGGATTTACAATGTTACTGATTAAATAAATTGTATTGAATTTAACAGTATTGTCTCGTCTTGTGTATAGTTTCGTAATTTAAAACGTTCAAAATCTAAGTAGTCGCAGTCTCATCTTGGCGACAAACAAATGTCAAAAACTTGTCAAAATGTAGGGGAAATTAGAGGTGTTTTTGACAGATTGAGACTGAGATCAGACTGTGAACGTTCTTAAAATTACGAGAATTGTCCCTCTGATCAATCTGCCACCAGGAAGGGAGTAAAATTTCAAGTACTGACCCAAAAAAAAAATAAAAAACAGGGCAAGCCAAAATAAAACCTTTTAAAAATAAACAGAAATAAGTAAATCATTGAACTTGTTCAGTACGTTTTATTTAAAGAAAACATAACTAGGTAAACGATTAAATTACTCGACCTTGAACATTGTAAAGTTGTGATAACTGATAACGCTAATAATGATATACTTAGTATTCATTAGTCTTTCCTTGTTTTCTATTCGGTCACGACAAACTTATATTTTGGTACCTACATGCAACTTTGTTGTACCACAGAATAAATAGTACAAGTATTGTACTTGGAACTTGAGTTTTAACGTTGTAGAAAAAACAACAAGCTGTTTTATAGCTGTTATCAATGACGAGAAAAAAATTAATTATTATTGAGGCTACTATCAAAGACGTTATAATATGCAGATACATTAATATTTTTTGCTTTCACAATTAAGATAAACTTTATTAGGTACCTACCTACTTCTTGTTTCTTTAAAATAACCGTGTCTCTCGTCACGTTCGCAATGCAATGCTTCTGCCATGGTGAATTAACTTGGCACGCAGTGAAGGTGACCCCTCTTGTACGCATGCGTCCTGTCCCAAACGTTTGTATTCGCTGCGTCCCTCAAGGCCCTGCGCGGCGTTCCCGCTTTGCCACAGTCATGATCACGCACCTTCTATGTAGGACGCGACCTTGGAAGTCGTAAAACCTGTTTTATCCCCTTTCGGCTACGCGCTACAGCTGGTGTGCTCTCTCGCTCTTGTATTTCTAAAAACACTTGACCTCTGCTTGATATTCTTACAGCGAGCTCTTCTATATTGTCATTTTGTTTTGCACGGGCTATGAACCCTGGTGTAGGTTATATCGTAAGTCGGTATTCATTAAAACAATAATGATGCCGCACTACCCGGTAAATATTTGAGCTAAAATAATTTTTACTGTTGCTAGCCCGAGATCTGATCAATATTCAACGAAGATGAATGTGGTAAAGTTAGGACTCGGTGAAGTTTAAATAGACAATATTCAAAATGCACGGAATTACACACTTTTTTCATAAACACCATCGGGAGTCAACTCCTCCATTGGAGAAAGATGACAGCGGAGACAGCTGGTATTCTACTCTGAGTTCAACAGATTCACGTAATGTACTAGGAAATGAAGGCGCCGCATCGTCATCGGCTGCTCGACCTATTCCTATTCATCCGAGAGGCTCCAGTACCCAGCGCAGCATGAGAGCTAGTTCAGGGAGCCCCTATGATTTCGCATCTAGTCCCCGCGACCGCTACCCCAATTTTGCGAGTTACATTCGCGATGTTATGGAAAGAGGCTCCCCCACACAGCAACACTATTACACCCACCAGCCAGACTACAGGCGGCGTAGCGACGGAGAACGCCATCAGATTAGTGTCAACACATACCATCCGCCAAGAAATGACTATAGAAATTTTGTTTCACCTCTCTATAATGATGCTATGGACGATATTCAAGAACACGAGTATAGCAAATGTGAACGTTATGGTGAAATCTCCAGTTCAAAATTAAGCCATAGAAGTCGTCATGATAACAAAAGTTTTGCTCAAAAGTTAACAGAAAGTGTGACTGGAAGCAAAGATTACGGTAAAGAGCATTCCAAAGATCAAAGCAAAGATGACAAAAAAGATGAAAGGCGAGGGTCAGGGTCAAGCGGTAGCGGACATCGATACAAGCACCACACGATACAAGAGTTGATACGAACGTTTGGTAAAAAAGTGGGGCAGTGGCGGCACGAGACTGGGGAAGGTCGGCGAGGCTCTTACGCTATTCCGGCCGCCAGTACCGACGAGGCTCGTGCTATGGACAGTGATGAGTTTCGCTCACGATCAAAGTCTCTCGATGGTGATCACTCGCATAAAATTCTAAGGCGGCAAGTGCTCGAAGATTGCGGCGCTACGTACCAGATTTACGACGAAATATTGAGAGAAGGTATTGTATCTGTTCTTGGAAATATTCTGTCGCTTTACCACTAGATTTAAGCTAGGAATTTCTAATACAATATACTTACTGATTACGTTACGAACATATCTACTTAGTTGAGTGAAAGTATTGTTCTCGCTGTACAACTGCATAATAGAAACTGGATAATTATATCCATAGAGTGTGCCGTCAGGAGACAGTATTTAGAATCTTCTCGAAATACGACAGCGTGTACAAAATAAATACTTCCCGATACTTAATTCTACGTTATGCATTTAAGTCATTTGCGTTTACTAATAGTCATTAAATTACTATTTATGAGGAAACAAATATCAGTTATCTGATTTAGATTTGCTAGTAGTTTTTGTTTAACGCTCGCTCTGATTCGCATCATATAAGACTTTCACAGCACACTTTCTTGCGGTTTTATGTGTGATGCCGTAGAACGTAACATAATACTTACGCGTATTCATTTGGTATTAATATGATATTATTATCGGATCATAGGCTCAGCTATTCAGCTTCGGATTACTAACTACGCCGATTTTTTTCCCTAAGCTTCTATCCTTTCTTCCAAACCAACCAAAATTGAGCCTAAATAAAGTGAAGCTAGCTCCTGTTTATTCTCATCCAGTTTTACTATCAGTGGCTTTACGGAGGTGAAATATCCACGGTGCAGCGTTTAATTGGAAATATTTCTCGAAAGTGCGCCTTGGAAAACTTGGAAAGTATCATCTCAATCAAAATTATCGAGATGTACAGCAATAATGTGTCAGCTGTAAACCTAAAATTTTAAGAAGACATATCGCCACCATACTGAACACTAATTAGCTTTGTGGCCGATTCAGTGACGCTCATTACTAAATAATCTGCAGTTGGCGCAGATGCGGCGTTGCGTTTATTTTAAAATGGGAGCACAAGCTAAGCCCGTCATCTGTGAATGACCGCATGTGTTATAAGTTCCTTTTGGGAATGCTCTTAACATTTGATTCACATTACAACATATTTCGATAAAAGTTGAGGAATCCATTGATGGATGTACATGGATTGACCCACAATAATATCACACAGACAGACAGATTTTGACTTATTGTATACGTGGTTGACGACTGAGGGAAACTGACCAGTGATACGCGGACTCGATGAATGATCATCAACATACGATACTCGACCATACTCAATCGATACCTAGTTTCTTTTAATCAAATTTCAATTAATACTAGAACACACGATCAGCTATCGTGATTATCACACACAGTTTATCAACCTATTAATGGGCATGTACAAAAATAGTTGAGTATCTTTAAGAACTTGTTGTTACCTTACCACCTAACTTAGAAAATAGTTCAAAAAGTACAAAATGCTTCACTTGAACGTTTACACACTTCCAATGAATGTTCCACCTTGATTACATTTACCTACATATTTTAGGGCGGATTTCACCCAACTTTTTTACATAAAATAAGCTTTACTGAGAATAAATTTTGAATTTTTGACAGTTTTTCCATGTTAGAACTGTCAGACTTCAATCTTATTCCACGGATAAAAGATCTTAAGAGACTTTGGTAAAATTAACCTTAGTCTTTATAACTGCTTAATCATCTGCTGCCTTTTTGCATTGTTTAACAGGAAACCAATAATTACTAAGAAGCTTTCACTTTCTCGATGGTTTAGCAACATTTTATCAATATTTTGTTATTGTTATGATTAGTCATTAGTGAATGCCGCTGCATATCCAGGTAGTGTTTCTTCATTGCCTTTTACTTAAGGCCAGGATATTCGAGCGCAGTAGGCATTTAACGTTACCACCTTCCCCGCGTGGCAAGTCCCGCGGACGCGCAGTTCAAATGAACTCGCTGACCCCGGAGTGCAAAAATTTTGCGTCACAGTATAAAATTGTAACAGTAGGAACAGTTAACTTTGTTTTACGGAATTCATGTTAATATTTCAGATGTTTAGTTTTTAGGGAAATATAAGTATAACAACATAATGAATAATAATGACTAATTATTTATTCATTTTATTTACCTGCCAACAATTTATTGTTGACAACAGGAACAAAAAAATTCTGCATGCGTAAACATCAATTATTATGGAAGTATTGTAAGAATCAAAATATCATAAACAAAACCAATTTTAAAAATTTTGCGAGTAGATTACAACGTGTTATAAAACTGACAAAAAAGTCTCAGAATAATTACTTTAAATCCATACAGCTCAAAACAAATGTAGGGCTACTTGGAACGTTATTAGTAAAACAATGTGTAATGTGCCAAAAAGCGAAATCAATCAAATTAATAAAGATGGTAAACATTGTAGTGATGATCCGCAGACTATAGATGCTGGCGGGAAAAATTCCGAATCATTCCCGTCGAATACTTCGAAAGTATTCCGAAATATTCTGAAACTTTGGGAATATTTCAATTGTCAAAAAAAAAACCGGGAAAATTGTATTAACCTATTAAAAGTCACTGTACTCGATTGAGTACAGCGTAACAAAGTAAAATAATAAGGTGTATCACTTAAAATTTACAAGATCTGTAATTTACACTTCGGGATAAGGCTGTACTCAATTGAGTACAGTTACCTCTGATGGGTCTTATTAAAAATATTCGCGTTAAGTAGATATGTAATGATTAATACCTATCTATGTGACTCGCGAATACTCAGGATGCGAACAGAAGAGCTATATACAAACTAATCAAAAACATAGGTAACCCTTTTTCAAAAAACAAAACAAATATGCTCGGTGGTTTTTTATTCCACAACCAAGTACCTAACACTTAGAAAAATAGCATTTGCAAAAATAGCACAAAGAAATAAAAATCCTGTTAATCGCAGGATAACATATTTACCTATAAAAATATCAACATAATATATTATACTTAATCAATCATATTTATAATAAAATAAACATTTATATTTTACTTACTTATGTGCCACTGAAAAATAAATTCACCCTCCACACAACAAATAAACACGTTTATTCCTGAATAATTCGGGCGAAATATTCCGCGGAAACATTCGATTGCGGAGTATGAATCTTTCTCCGCGGGCGAAAACTTCTCCGGGAAGCATCTCCCCTCTTACCGCACCCCGCACCGCCATCGCCTGCATCACCGCTAACAAAGAGTTTCAAATAAATGTCACTAGATGGCACGACATTTATTGATTAATGGTTGAAGTGTAATTTTCAAGTTTTTATTGACTTTTATAAGGTTTATTCATACGTAATCAACTCTTATACACACCAAATTATGTAACAATAAGCTCTTATTTCAAATTTCAAAGATGATTGGAATGCACAATTAATATTTATACCAGTAGATGGCGCTGTATTAAATTTCAAAGGTTAACATCTCGATTTTTTGATGATGAAATCTGCTCTTTACGTCGGGACATTTCTTTGTATGGGATGAAGCATCTGTATGCTAGTATCGATGCAAAATACGATATTTCAGCAAAAAAAAAAAAAAAAATTTCAATAAAATTTATTTTGAATAATTCTGATTTAAAGAAACTTTCCCAGAAGTATTCCGGAATTATTCAGAATTTTTCAGAAGTTTTGCAACTATACCGCAGACCATTGCGGACTTTATTAATAATTTTTTTATAGACCAAATAAAACGCAATACAGGTTGTACTAATATAAAACAGAGACCACGGACCGTCCATCTTTTTGAAAATGCGTCGAGCGTATTGGATGAAATTTTTCGTTCTTGTTTTAAAAGAGAACATAACTGCAAAATAGCTCTTTCAATTTACAAAGAACTTGACAAAATCTCTTTTATAGTACTTTGTCCTTGTTTCCCGATAATTTATTTTAAAAAAAACTATTTATTAGAATGAGAATATTTTACACTGTAAAATTTAATGACAAAGCATTTCGAACATGTAGCAGGCGAAAGTATTTTTCAGTAAATAATTTATAATTACGAATAATAGAGATTTTTTTTTAAATATTGTTTTCTTTAATTACTATTAAGTACACCCATTCTCGAGTTGAAACGGTAAGGTGCAGGGTTAAACTAGGCATCGGTCGAGCGACGCGCATTTTGAACTCACTATAGGCTTTAGCACCCTCGAAAACTATGAAAACGACACCCATGACAAAAAAATGGAAAAATTTCACAGCCGCCATCTTGGATTTAGAATTTAACCTCACTATCGGTTTTAGCACCCACGAAAACGACACCCATGACAAATAAATGGAAAAAATTCACAGCCGCCATCTTGGATTTAGATTTTGACCTCACTATCGGCTTTAGCACCCTCGAAAACTATGAAAACGACATCCATGACAAATAAATAGAAAAATTTCACAGCCGCCATCTTGGATTTACATTTTGACCTCACTAACGATTTTGGCAACCTCTTTAAATACCTACGACACCCATGACGAAAAAAATGTTAGCAGCCGCCATCTTTGATTTACTAATAAATTCACGTCGGTGCATGATCGCACGGGCCATTATTCGATATCGATTATAACAGTAAATCATTCTTAGTTTCCGTACTGTTTATCTTTCTACTGTGACTATATGTTACAACTATATTACAACTTAAACTAATAACTAGTTTAATTATTAATACTAGAACCTACAACAATATTTTACAGACTCATTTTTGAAAATAATATACAAGCACGGAAAATAACAATAATATAACGTATATTTCGATCGATTATCGGGGAACGCAGCGAGCCAGCTAAAGCGACACAGGTCCTACCTCGGGAGCGCCTGGCGGGCTACTAAAGCGAAGCGCGCGGGCCGCTTTATTATATTATATCTTGTTAAAACAATAAAAATCTGTTTTGTGAAAAATTAACCGTAGAATATTCTTCTAAACATCATTGCCTATTTTTCGACATATTTTTTGAGAGTAAAAGTTTGGTCTACTTCAAGTACGACTTGAAAAACGATCAAAAACTTCCCTGTTTTCGATTTGTTTGCGATTTTTTATGATCGAGTGAAGTTGCAAATATCGTGTTTTGAACCATAGAATAATCAAGAATGTTTATTAAACTACGACATATAATTTTATCACATCGAAACTAAGAATATTTGATTGTTTAATGTTGAATCAAAAATAGGTCGATTCTGAGAATCCTGGCCTTAAATCACTTGAGATTCCCGTGGGCATGTAAGTGAATTTTAAGAGGTTTGTTAATAACAAACACACTGGAATTTTACAAAATTACAAACATTACTGTGTTTGTAATTTATATTTAACATAAGTGCCGTTTGGGGACTGAAAACAATAAAGAGAAATTGTTCCACAGAACCGCACGTTACGAAATTTTGTTTCAGTGCGGTTAGTGGAAGTGCTCAGGTGCGGTACGTCCAAGTGCGGTGGAAATCAGTGCTCTCAGTGGAATACCTCATTATAACTTTCCCGAAATCTCTGGGTTAGTAACGGCAAATCATTCATTATCGGGCACAGAAATTATTTCATTACAATGCATATTGACAGGCCTGATGGTCTAGTGGTTAGTGACCCTGACTGCTATGCCGGAGGTCGTGGGTTCGATTCCCACCCAGGACAAATGTTTGTGTGATGAGCACGATCATTTGTTCTGTGTCTGGGTGTAATTTATCTATAATATGTATGTATTTAGAAATATACAGGGTGTCCCAAAACTCAACGTCAAGCCGAAACGGGGTGACAGGATTGATCATAACCATCACGAGAAAAATCTGAAAAAAAAATCTATCCCATGCAGTTTAAAAATTATGGGCATTTTAAGAAAAACCTAGAAATTTGATCAAACTGTACCATTTTTCGGTTATTGTGGTTATTCTTTTTTATTTTTGTTCATTTGAACTTTGGAAACGTAATCCTAAATAACATTTCTAGAATCCCAATAAAAAATAATGACACAATTGCCTCAAGTTTCCGAGAATTGAGACTATTTGTTAAACTACGAATTTAAAATTTTCAAGATTCGTCGACTTTGACAGGCCCTCCTATAAAAAAAATGTACTAGAGTGCCTTGGCAAGTGGCATTAAAAGTTGGCGCATTTAATCAGAATTCTAAAATGGTACAATACTTGTTAGTTCCATACAATAGAAAAGAGTAAAAAAATTAAAACCTCAAGTAACCCGATTTTTGCTATCTCATTTTACTCAGTTAAAATGTTTTTAATTCACACAAGCTCTAGGTAGGTTCTTAATTTTAAGACAAAATGATGAGAGAGATGGATAATGGGTATGTTCGCCATGAGTGAGCGAGACAGATAGTGACGCCACTTTTACCAAAGTGAAAAAAAGTTAGTAAAATTAGTAAAATAATTAGGTTTGTTGGAATAAAAGTCTGATGATAGAGAAATAACGTTTTTTATTACAATAAATGTTCAAATTGTTTACCATCAGCCTCAATACAAGCCCTACATCTTCTTAAAAAAGATCTACTTATTAGTCGGGCATATCTTCGAGAGTTGATCGCCTCAGCTGCTTGAGAAATGCGTTCACGCAGGTCGGCTACGTTCTCAATGGGCTTTGAGTAAACTTTTTCTTTGAGAACTCCCCAATAGAAAAAATCCAGGGGATTTAAATCTGGTGAACGGGCGGGCCACGAGATAGTGCCCGAACGTCCAATCCACCTTCCCGGATATTCCTGGTCAAGGAAATCTCTTACTTGCACTGCGAAATGCGCTGGGCAGCCATCTTGTTGAAACCACATGTCGCGAAGATCTGCTAGTGGTACGTCCTCTAACAGGGTTGGTAAATCTTCTCTTAAAAAATGTAGGTAATTAGTTCCATTCAAGTTCTCAGGCAGTTCAATAGGCCCAATAATTTTACCGTTTAAAATTCCGGTCCACAGGTTTACTTTAAAACGATACTGGGATCTATCTTCTCGCATTAAATGTGGATTCTCCACATGCCACTCGTGATAATTGTGCAAGTTCATGTAACCATCTTTTTTAAATGTCGATTCATCTGACCAGAGAATTTTTTGGATGAATTGGGGATTCTCATTATGTCTCTGTAGCATTGTTCTACAAAAAGAAATCCTTTCCTGATAATCTCGAGGTAGAAGACTTTGAACTCGTTGTACGTGAAACGGATGCATTTCGGCTCTTTGTAAAATACGATGAGCAGTGCTTTTCGGTATTCCCGTTCTTTCTTCAATTCCACGTACGGAAATATTTCGGTCACGTGCGACCTCTTGCAATACTTCTTCCTGGAAAGGAAACACAGGTCTACCTCCAGCCTGTATTTGATTCGGGAAATGGCCGCCCTCTGTGAGTGAACGGTGCACATTAACAAACACGCGGTGATCCGGGTAGCGCTCTAAATTTGGATATCTTTCACGATAAAGTCTAGCGGCAGCACTTGCGTTGCATCTGCATTCCCCATAAATGAGGTGCATGTTCGCATATTCTTGTGAAGTGTAGCGCGTAGGCATGGTAGATAAAAAGGATGCCAACACAAAAGTCCAGAGAGAAGCCAAAGTTGCCGGTATGTTATCAACAAGTCCAATTCACAAAGATTCAAGTCCAAAAAGAGAAGCCAAAGTTGTCAGTACTAAATCAACACAAGCGAATACGAACGTGCGCAGTAGACGAATGAGCGAAACGTACTAACTGGTTGGTGTCGGACTGGTAGCGTAGCCATTTGCTTGGCTGAAACTAGTGCGAATGAAACAGATAGATGCCATAGCATCTATCTGTTTCATTCGCACTCGTTTAAACGACGCATCTCCGTCTCAATGCGTGGCGTCACTATCTGTCTCGCTCACTCATGGCAAACATACCCATTATCCATCTCTCTCATCATTTTGCCTTAAAATTAAGAACCTACCTAGAGCTTGTGCGAATTAAAAACATTTTAACTGAGTAAAATCTGATAGCAAAAATCGGGTTACTTGAGGTTTTAATTTTTTTACTCTTTTCTATTGTATGGAACTAACAAGTATTGTACCATTTTAGAATTCTGATTAAATGCGCCAACTTTTAATGCTACTTGCCAAGGCACTCTAGTACATTTTTTTTATAGGAGGGCCTGTCAAAGTCGACGAATCTTGAAAATTTTAAATTCGTAGTTTAACAAATAGTCTCAATTCTCGGGAACTTAAGGCAATTGTGTCATTATTTTTTATTGGGATTCTAGAAATGTTATTTAGGATTACGTTTCTAAAGTTCAAATGAACAAAAATAAAAAATAATAACCACAATAACCGAAAAATGGTACAGTTTGATCAAATTTCTAGGTTTTTCTTAAAATGCCCATAATTTTCAAACTGCATGGGATAGATTTTTTTTCAGATTTTTCTCGTGATGGTTATGATCAATCCTGTCACCCCGTTTCGGCTTGACGTTGAGTTTTGGGACACCCTGTATAAGTATGTTTATCAGTTGTCTAGTACCCATAACACAAGCTCTGCTTAGCTTGGGACTAGATGGCGTTGTGTGATAGTTGTGGAATATTATATTATTATATTAAGATATTTGTTCAGTACCGCTGTTCGTGTATACGTCACGTCACGTGAACTCATGTACTGCGTGCCCCGCCTGGATTCAGTCTGCCTCCTTCGCTGAGGTAAACTTTACATAAATTTTAAATGAAATTCGCTTGCCGTCTCTCTGTGTGACCGCGTTGTTCTTCGAAACTGCACAACGGATTTTAATGCGGTTTTCACTATCACTGAGAGTATTTATTCCGGAAGGTTTCATATTAAACTAAAGAAATCACGAAGTTTTGTCAAGTCGCAAAAACCTTACACTTTGCCCGCTACATATACCTAGATAATTGATATCTGTATGTCAGCTGGTTAACATAGGTACATTGTCCGTTTAAAGACTCTGCGTCGAAAACTGGTTACTCTGCTTACAAAAAAACGAATAGTAGTGTCTTTTATTTACCATTAATGTTACTTACATAACTTGCTGTTATGCAACCCACCAATATGTCATGAGTGCAATGTTTTCTCACGATAATCTTACAAGGGGTCTTACAAAACGATGTCTAATTTAACTTTCCATAATTAATTGCATTTCTCGTAAGATGAGACATGAGGCTTTCTCATTTCGGATTCTTGTTTTCTTAAACGATAGGTACCGGTGAACGAATACAAATGTACAGACGCCAGCACATCAACCTACCCGAAACTGTCAAATTTTCCCAATCAACTTTGAACCTTATGCTTTTGTAATAAAGTTGAATATCTATTAAAGAAATTTGACAGATGGTAGTAGGTTGATGTGCTGGCGTCTGTACGTGGCCATGAATGCAAAGGAGAGAGGGCTGAGAGCTACTTAAGGATAATTTTATATAACACTATAGCGACCCGACGGCGACGCCCGTGAAATCGGCATACAGTATTCTACACTCGAGAGTAATGAATTAGGGTCACATAAATAAATATACCTGAAAGTCTCGAAAACGAAGGAGTAATTCATCCGAGTTGATTACTCCTACATGCCTACGGCCCAATTGGGACGACTTGACGAAAATCAAAATAAATTTTATTTTCATTCTGCAAGTCGTCCCACGTTGCTATAAAAATGAGAAAAGGTACAATCAGTAGCAAAAGTGTTAGTGTGGAAATAATAAAAAAAGAATTTGCTACAAAATATTTAATCATCACAACATTGTCACATATGTTCGAAAGTCATACAGGTCTATCATTCTTATTAATTTCGGATAACACTTGAACTTGTGCGTTTGCTTGTAAAATTAAACAATAAACTGTTGTTCTAGAAAAATATTATTTAGTAGGAAGCTTACTGACTTTTTTAATATTAAATAATCTATGAACAAAACGAAAGTAAAAACAAAAATTCTTAAAAAAATATTGTTATGACTTGTCTTACTAACTGTACCAAACGTTGATACAAAAAAAAAAAAACGTGAGACGACTTGCAGAATGAAAATAAAATTTATTTTGATTTTCGTCACAAATGGGCCGTAGCACGGAATAGATAAATATCTGTTCCGTGGGCCGTAGGCATGTAGGACGAGTTGATGAATTACTCAAACTTAGAATGCTATTGCTAGCTTAATGAAATAAATTGTGTTTAATAGACAATCAAATGTTCCTTAAATTAAAGTAATAAAATGTATGTGTCACTTTGTATTATATTCATAAACAATTACATAAACAAAAAAATACCCAATCTCATCTTATAACAAAAATAGAAAAGCAATTTTTTTTTTCTACCGCTAAAATTTTATTATGTTTAGTACTTTGTATTATCCTCACGTCACGTGCTCTCATCACTGCGATTATGCGGTTTGGTATGCTGTATCACCAAGTTTCTTATACGATGTTGTGGAATATTCTCCCATTCCTCTACGAGCGCGACTTTTAAGTTTCGGTGTCTCACACGTAGTCCGAGCTCGTCAAAAGCATACTCGATTTGGTTGAGGCCCGGGCCGCGTGCTGGCCACTCCAAACAGTTAATGTTCACCTCTTGAAGGTAGTCATTAACAATTTCACCAGTATGAGGCCGGGCATTGTCATGCATAAAGATAGCATCCTCACCCAAATTGACCATAAATGGACCAACGTATTCGTTTAGGACACGTAACTTTCGCTAGTTATAGTGCCGTTTTCTATAACCACCAGCTCTGTGCGACTCTGCAGAAGTTCGGGCCCATACAAGTATGGATCCACCGCCACAGGCCACTTTCTCTTCGATGCATGCTTGCTTGAGTCGCTCTCCAGAAGGCCAATTCTCGTAATTTATAACATTCAAAACAAATGTCAAAAACTTGTCAAAATGTAGGGGAAATTAGAGGTATTTTTGACAGATTGCGACTGAGATCAGACTGCGAACGTTCTTAAAATTAAGAGAATTTCCCCTCTGGTCTTCATTTACAAACGTCCCATTTTTAGGGTTCCGTAGCCAAATGGCAAAAAACGGAACCCTTATGGATTCGTCATGTCTGTCTGTCTGTCTGTCCGTCCGTCCGTCCGTCCGTCCGTATGTCACAGCCACTTTTTTCCGAAACTATAAGAACTATACTGTTGAAACTTGGTAAGTAGATGTATTCTGTGAACCGCAGTAAGATTTTCACACAAAAATAGAAAAAAACAATAAATTTTGGGGTTCCCCATACTTACAACTGAAACTCCAAAAATTTTTTTTCATCAAACCTGTACGTGTGGGGTATCTATGGATAGGTCTTCAAAAATGATATTGAGGTTTCTAATATCATTTTTTTCTGAACTGAATAGTTTGCGCGAGAGACACTTCCAAAGTGGTAAAATGTGTGTCCCCCCCCCCCTCTAACTTCTAAAATAAGAGAATGATAAAATTAAAAAAATATGTACCTATAATGTACATTACCATGTAAACTTCCACCGAAAATTGGTTTGAACGAGATCTAGTAAGTAGTTTTTTTTTAATACGTCATAAATCGAAAACCGCAATTTACCTTTCACAAAGTTACAACGAACTACAAGAACTTTTATATTATGTTACTTGCTGCTACGGAACCCTTCATGGGCGAGTCCGACTCGCACTTGGCCGGTTTTTTTTTTATTTTGTAATTTTTGATAGCATAACTTTACAGTAACTAAGAAGTTTTATTAGTTTCATTTAATTGTCTATTAAACAAATTTTATTTTACTAAGCTAGCATTCTTAGTTTCCGAGACTTTCAGGTATCTTTATGTGACCCTAATTCATTGCTCTCGAGTGTATACTAAAATCTTCCTCAAGAAATTCAAATTGTGGCAAAAACCGCATCAAAATACCTACATCAAAAGGCCCAAGAAAGTAAGCACCTGTTTCTATAGATCCTATTTATTTAGATATATGAAACTGGAGAGTACAATGTAGCAACACTGGCAACAGTAGCGTCCGCATACCTACTGATTACGTCATCCTAATCAGGTTTCCTTGATATCTGTGAAGGCCAAGATGACACTGAACACTAAACTGGAACTTACCGTGCTAACGAGAGCAGGACAAGTTCCTTTCGACAAATATTTTGTTAAAACACGGAGACAACTTTAGGAAAAGTAAATACTTTAATTTCTATAAATTTTACTCAATTGGATGAAGTCTCCTTCATCCAATTGAGTAGAATTTATACAATACTGACTTCAAATGACATTATGAAAACTGACTTCAAAGCATATCTGCTTTGAAGTCAGTTTTCGAGTAAGTGGCCCACAAACAATTGATTTTCTTTTCACCCATTACGTTCAATGATGTGTTAATGATGAAAGTCACTACAAACTTAATAGTGCAGTCGTTAAAAAAGTTTTATGATGTGTCATAAAAAGCTACGAGTAGCATAAAACCCACGTCAAGGCTGTGCTTCATACCTCCTCGCGCTAAGTCGGTAGCTTCAACAACGTGAAGTGTATTTATTATTCCGTGCTCTTCATGCAAAGAGCTTAAAATGTAAGAGCTCTGGAGCTGTTTTTTAACGGTACAGCGAAAACTATGTTGGGGTCGGCCTCCAGTCTTGCCGGATGCAGCTAGATACCAGTATTTTACATGGAGCGACTGCCTATCTGACCTCCACAACCCAGTTACTGGGTAATACGATACCCCTTGGTAAAACTGTGGTTGTCAGATTTTCGGGCTACTGACAACCCGTATAACGACTGTCAAACATACACTAATGACAGCCGGGACCAACGGTTTAACGTGCTTTCCGAGGCACGAAGGGGTCTTGGTATGTGAAGGTAGTCGCCCATCCACGAACTAACCGCGGCAAGCGTAGCTTAACCTGATCGATCGACCCGTGCGGCTGTTATTATTTAGCCTAATCCACCGGGAACTTATACCAAAAAACTTTACAAGTCTACATTTTACTATCATTGTTAAATTGTAGTAAATATTGCGTTACACAGGAATTACAAATATGTGGACTTGTCCCTAAAATTTACATACTTGTAAGGTTTTTCCGTTACAATTATGTGACTTCGAGTTTTGTGGTTCGCACGGCTACACATCAAGCTATACATAACCAGTATAAGCTGACTTGATTGTACGAAAAACCTATGCATTTCGAGTTCAGCTAAAACTGGAAATATGTAGTTAGATGTGTTGAGTTGCCGTGTGTACAAAGACACTTGTAAGATTTACTGTATCTAACTAGCTGCGCCCCGCGGTTTTACCCGCATAAGTCTCGATCCCGTGGGAATATCGGGATAAAAAGTATCCTATGTCCTTTTCCGGGACTCAATCTATCTCTATACCAAATTTCATCAAAATTGGTCCAGCCGTTTGAGCGTGAAGAAGTAACAAACATATAAACACACACACTCACAAACTTTCGCCTTTATAATATTAGTGTGATTGTAAAGTTTGTGGTATAGGGCCCTGATATCCAGTTTAAATCTAAGTAAATAAAATACTCTAATAATGTATTTTATTTACAAAAGGAAATAAAGTAAGTACAAGTCGATGAATCTACTTTAATTTATAAGGTTTGATGTACTTTTTTACACTGATTTGCTTTTAATCCAATTAGATCAGCTCTATAGCCACCTTAAATTCTCGACGCCCGCCATCAGGATACTTAATTATTACTTTTTTTTAACCGACTTCAAAAAAAGGAGGAGGTTATCAATTCGACTGTATTTTTTTTTTTTTTTTTTTTTTTTTTTTATGTTTGTTACCTCATAACTTGCGACTGGGTGAACCGATTTTCATGATTCTTTTTTTATTTGAAAGCTGGTGCTTCCCGTGTGGTCCCATTGTCACCATTTCAATATCTGATGATGGGATCTTAGAGAAATCGAGGGCAACCCTCAAATTTTATAGGCTCACTTATTGTTTTTCGCATGTTTTATGAAGTATCTTGTGTATTTGCGTATGGTTGTCACCATCTCAGGTAGCTGGGCTGATGATGGAAGGTACAACTCCTTAACAGTAAGAAGTTACTCGAACAGGAAAGGACTGTTTTAGTAAATTGTTTTGATGTTTGATAGGGCATTTGCCACATTTGGTCTCATGATCATCAAGTCATGATCTGATGCTGCAGTCAGGATAGTCTGCAGAGTACCTAACTCCTCGACAACTAACAGCAGATATATCGTGTTTAGGCTCATTGAAAAGGGCTCGATGTGTGGAAAAACGTACTGTTAATGAGGAACACCGAAGTACATAAAGACCTGATGCTGAAGCCAGGAGCATCAGAAAAAGTACCAACCTTGAAATTACAGCACCGTAGTTGTGTTTGGGCTCATTTTAAACAGGACTAAATTTTAAGTTCAATGTAATGTTGACATAAGTCTGGCCTGATGCTGCAGCCAAGATTATCAGCATCTAGTCTAAAAGCATCAGGTCAAGATTTGATGATGGGATCCTGGAGAAATCGAAGGAACTCTTCAAATATTATAGGCACACCTATAGCGATTTGGGTATTTTTTATAGTAACTCGTGCATTTGCTCTCGGAAAGCACTATTTGGTGAAGTGGAACTGATGATGAAGACCACAGATGGCCATCGGAAGTACTCAATAATATCTAAGTATTTCACGGGTTGCGATTCGATTACTTTAATATGGTTGCTAAGCAATTTATGCTCGTCACAATGTGAATGGTGATATGGAGCTGATGGTGGACCTGGAGAACTCCTCAACAATTAACTTCCCTGCATCGGGAAAAGCAATATCTTGTTTGTAAAAGGCGATAATCACTAGGCTATTGTAACTTAGATAAATTATAAGCAGACCCACTAAAAAGCGTGAAATAAAAACTTTTTAAGAAAAAAAAACCGACTTCCAAAAAAACACTACAAAGTGAAAAATAACTTTATTTCGGAAGTCGGTGGCAAAAAACTAAAATACAGATCCAAAGACACCGACTTCCGAAATAAAGTTATTTTTCACTTTGTAGTGTTTTTTTGGAAGTCGGTTTTTTTTTCTTAAAAAGTTTTTTTTTCATGTTAGTTGATTATTTCTTCCAATTAGGCTAAAATTAAATACATTTTAGATAGGTGTACACATTTTAATTCTCTTTCTTGTACAAACATAAAATTACAGGTAGAGTTTCTTTAGCCAAATCCATACTATCCATACTAATATTGCGAAAGTGTGTCTGTCTGTCTGTTACCGCTTCTCGCTTAAATCGCTGAACCGATTTAGATGAAATTTCGTATAGAGATACTTTGAGTCCCGGGAAAGGACATAGGATAGTTTTTATCCCCATATTCCCACGGGAAAACTTATGCGGGTGAAACCGCGGGGCGCTGCTTGTAATTGAATAAACACATTATTTTATGTCTTTTTCGTAAATACAGGATCATTTGGGAAAGACTGCAAGCTCTGTCGCGGTGAGAAAAACTAATAACGTTGTTATTCAATTTCTGAAGATCCGAAAATAATATTTTCCATGCCCCAAATAACATTAGTGATCGACTTATCAAGCTTTTTATAGGAAGATGGTTATTTAGGTTGTCCGTGGGTCATGAGTAAATATGATTAGCTTTTGACCGACTTCTTTAAAAAAGAAGAGGATCCCAATACGTCTATATATATTTTACATGAATTCATCGATACTTTCGTCAATTTTGAAAATCCGATTTATAAAACCGTTTTTTAATTTAGCAGTGTTGCTTGCAAGGTGATTCCATATTATAAGTTTTATTAACTTGGCTCGGGTAGTTTTTGAGTTAGCTTCAATGATACGTATTTAGCCCGTTCAAAAAAGTCTTAAATAAAATATCGATCAATGAAATTGCTATGAATATCCTTCATGTATGCAATTAATTTCTCATAGCTTGAAACACTTTAATAACCCGGTTTCTAAATTGAGAATTTGATGTTGAAAACTTGTGAAACTCTTAAAACTCTCAGTCCAGGCCGCGAATTCCATAATTTCTTAAGTTTTTTACAAACAAATTATGAATTTTGCGGGCTATTAACTCAAGTGTCTAATGCTAGGTAGAGTTAGCCAAGTCTCCAACTTCAAATTCCCAATTCAAAAACCGGGTGTAAGACGAAGCTCGTGGCCTCATATAGTCAAATTGAAAATATACAGTTTGTCAATGGCTCCTATAAAATGGGTGGAGAGAATTTATCGGGCGAAACCGGTCCAAGTATGGCGCGCGTTCTACTTAGGATGCAGAGATGTAACCTTCGGCTCTAAAAAATATTTTCAGACGTAGGTAATGTGTGTGTATTACCCATGTAAAGACTGCGTAAAAGGGTAAAGCAATTTCATCTGGCTAAATATATGTGTGGGGAGGATTAAGTAAACTTAGACTGTATTGTAGTACCTACCTACCTATTGTAGGTACCTAGTCATAGCCGCTTTAACCGATCAGTTGGCATATTTTTCGATAGTTGGAATAATAACGTTATTCATTAACTATTTAATAATTACAGCACATTTCGCGCATCCCGTATTTTGCTTAACCGGACGATTGACGACTGACAAGGCTTTGGTTATCGTTAAGTTGAGCGGTTTTTAATCGTAGGTGCAGCCACAACTTATCGCGATAATTATCGGCGTTTCCCATTGGTGTGGCCCGGGCATTAATGTTATAGTTATTAGTGACGTTATTTTAACAATTGTTAAAATTGTGCAACGCGGAGATTTGACGGCTGTCAAGGCATTGGTTATCGTTAGTTGATGCAACTCACCCTTAGTATACTTGTTTCGTTTAGTATCCGTATGTGAATTAAGCCATGATCACTACATTATAGAACCATATTATTGGTTACGTAATTGAGGAACAGTATCAGAATTTAACCTTATTTTGCTATCGAACGGTTGCATAATTAATGAGGTTAAAATGTATATTAGTACTCCACTGGGTCTGGAGGCATTAGGTACAGGTGCAGCACTTGGGCTTCGTACAGCAGGTACCTACGGAGGACTAGTCTACTAACAGAGCTATAATACTAGCAGCTCCCCGCGGTTTCACCCGCATCAGTGTCGATTCAATGGGAATATCGGGATAAAAAGTATCCTATGTGTTATTTTGATGTATAATAAGCTATATTACTCCGTTCAGTAGTTTTTGCGTGAAATACTTAGTAACAAACATCCATCCATCCATCCTCACAAACATTCTCGTTTATAATATTAGTAGGATTATTATTTTAAAAAGAGGGACGGACTTATTATTATTTAATGAAAATGGAAATACAAAACATTGTATTTTAGGTTGAAATTTGCAGGTCTTTGACAGTCGTTACGGGTCATTTCATTTCAAAATGCTGGAGTTCAGCTAGATCCGGTTAGACTGGAAGCCGACCCCAAAATAGTTTGGAAAAGGCGAGCCAGGTGATGAAAACCATTGTATTCTATTCTTTTTTCCACCTAAACCTTTTTATGGTAAGCAGTGGCAACTCTTTTGCCACCAAAGATTATTACCTATGTTTTATCTTCGACGTTCCTTACCCTTTTAGCAATGTCAATATTTTCACGAGTTTACAGTTGCGATGAGTTTTCTTGGTATCTACCTATCAAACCAATCGCAAAATGAATGCTATCATAAGGAACTGGGAACGACGAATATTGATTACGCACAGTGTAAAATGTTAATTTAATATTTAACCCACTTATTCATAAAACTTATCAAACCTATTTTAGTTAAAATGGGGTTTGTCTTTTTCTTACACACAGAAATGACAACGTGACAGATAAAGACAAACGTTCTATAAACCTATTTTAGCTAAAATAGAGATAAAATAGGATTATGAATAACGGCATAACTGTTTACCTACAATATTGTGCCAACTAAACCGCTTTCAGTTTATTCATCACTTCACTAATCAAATCCGTCGGCTTACCTATTTAATTTATACTTAAGTAACGTATGTTTTGTACCAGACTGCGGAAAGATAAATCTATGTATGATCGATCGTAAAGTAGTAAAGGCTCCCGCAGATAGGTGCGACGCGGCAGCACGACGGCGACGTAACTCTAGCAGAACAATTTCTATGAAAACTTTATGAAAATTGTGCTACCATAATCGCGTCGCAACGTCGCTTCGCGCCTGCTTGAGCCTTTACTCATAAACGTGGCCTAATTTTGACAAAAATGAGGTGTCGAAAACGCTTTGGTTTCAAAACATGTTTTTTTTTTAATAAATTAGTATTTTTCAAATACTTACCTACCTAAATTACACGCATGACGCTATAAAAAACAACATTTAGGTCTTAAACAATTAAAAAATACGTAGTACAGTCGAATTGTCTTGAAAGAAGTCTGTAATCCGAATGAGTTGTTTTGCACGCCCTTGCGGATAACAATATCGTTGTAATATTATAAGACCGTCACATTTGATGTCAATCGAGGGCATATTTCCAGGATATACGAAAGCTATTAAGTTTCGATAAACAAGCTTCTAGTAAGTACGTACCTAATTTCCTTAGCAGTAGGTAGTAAACATTTCACTTATTGTATTATACGAGAAGACTCCTAGAATTTTCTAAATATTTATATTTCCCAAATTGAAACTTGTTATATGGAACTATTTTCTTCATTAATATTGTAACTCAAATAAACATGTGTATCTAGATACTGTGGTCCAATTCCATACTTGGCTTCTTCATGTAGGGGAGACTGGGTACAGTTGAAACAATTTTGCTTTAAACGCTCGTAGCACAGCCATTTTGAAACATAACAAACAACAAAACACATAAAATGAGAGAATAGACTTTTGTCTTCAAATACATCTCAAAATTACAGGCTCAACTGCCATATTTACTAGATAGGAAGAGTTTAATAAAATAATGTGCCACTGTTTCAACCGTACCCATACCAGGGGCGGTTGAAACAGCGATGGGGGTCAGTTGAAACATAAACAAATAAGTAATAAAAATCAGTTTCTTTATTCATAATCAACAAGAAATAGTTAAATTCTAGTATGGCACCATTTCTATCAGTCTTAATAATTGTTTCGAACATAAAAAGAGCTCTTCTGCTCCGGTTTAAACTAACAAACTAACACTAACACTGCATTTCTATTTTTCTTGTATCGCAGAAGAGAAGAATGGTGAACTCCGTACATCTCTGCAGCTTTTCGTAAAGAAGTCCCTTTTTTGACTTCTACATACGCATTTTCGTATTGAGTTATATCACACTCGCCTCTTGAAGTTTTTTTGATACGTTGTCTGGGCATCTAGAACGAAAAAAGCAACGTTTATCATTGTTTCAATCGTACCCACAATAATTGCTTCATCCGTCCCCATACCCCTCAACCGCTTATAAAACAAACATAGCGTCGAAACAAAACAACATAAACAAAAACGAATCACGGTTTTAGAACCTTCAAAATCTAACAATAAAACAGAAAATCACTCAAAATGCAAATGCTAATATCAACAAAGTAATTTGAAAAAGAAAACAATAGAAAATACTTACTTTTTGTCGAAAAAATATAATAGGGTCCCCTGGAAACGTACAGAGCGCGCGAAGTGCAACGCGTCACTGTGATTCATGTCCGGACTCTCCAGCCACGTCTCTTTCCCCTTGTACCCGTCACCACACCGCTAATAGTTTACGAGTTATTAGCGTTGGTTTAACCGTACCCTGCTGCAACCGTACCCAGTCTCCCCTATATTTAGTTCAGAAGGTATAGGTACAGTCACGAGCATAAGTTTAGGTATTACTATTGACAGATCTGTAAGTATGTATATTTATGCTCATGACTATCTACAGTTTGCAACGTTTAGAAAATATACTTAAACGATAATAGCCTATTTTCATTAGCAAAACTTACGACCGAGCAGAAATCATCAGCTATGCTAATCTAGACATGAAAAATAGTGTGCTTTCTCATTTGTTGATTTATTATGGTAACCCAATCTCAATTATTACTTATTTGTAGTATATTAAGGCGGGTACTGACCGGCGTTACGGGGCGTAATGTAACGTGTTAGGGTGTCCCCACATTTATCGACGCGGAATCGGCTTAAGCCGAGTGCGTATCACCAAACGACTTGACATATCGCCGAGCTAATAGGCAAACGGCTCGTTTCGCTGTCGATCGGCGTCGCGCCGCGTCGTCCGAGCCGAGCCGATGCGAATGGTATTAGTAACACCCTTATTACGTAGACATAAAGGCTTTTTTGACCGGCGTTAGCAGATTCCGCGTCGATAAATGTGGGAAGCAGTCTGTACGGGGAAACAAGGCGCTCGCAACGAGAAACGAGCGGCTCGTTGCGAGTGCTCCACCCCGTTGTCGGTTTTTTGGCGAATCCTTTACGTTACACGCTTTCAGTCAGTCAGTAGTCAGCAGTACGTCGCAGTGAGTTGTCACGAGCGCTTCTTGAGTGCAAGTGGTAACGAATCTGGATCACGGGCGCGCAAAGAGTTCGATAAGAGCATGTTTTAACAACGGCGTAACCTAATATGCTCGCTGTGTATGGTACATTACGGCCCGTAACACCGGTCAGTACCCATCTTTAGGTAAATTATCTTTACCTGTCCACGTTTATTTCCCATGAAAATCACTTTGCTGTTGGCTGGGAATTGCAGTTTGAAATGGATGCGCTACCTACCTAATTTTTTATACCTCTAAAAGATTCCTACACATTTAACCGGTCAAGCGGCGCGGTTCGCCGATCGGCGACGAAACAATAGAAAATCAATTGTGTCTCATTAGCGGAGCTTGACAGATTAATTTCAAGTTGTGCGTATGCTGTGGCCTCCGAGGGCTCCGTTACTTCCGTTTAATTTCAAGTTATGCGTATTTTGTGGCCTCCGAGGGTTCCGAAGGTAACTTGGAGGAACAATAATTTTCCCAAGTTCCCAAACTCCGTTAACTATATTTATTTATGATTTTTCGCTTTGCAAACTTCGGAGATAAGGGTGAGTGGTATTTTTATGGACATTTCTATTCGGATCGGATCGGATCGGATTTATAGTGAGCCCTTCCATATATGAACACCCCATTTGACATTAATCACCCCACTTTAAAATGTCGACCTCCATTTCAGCTCCTATTGCAATGAAAATAAGAATGTTTTTTCAATTTGTTTACTTGATATGTATGTACACAAACTCTACTTCATAACAGCATAATCAGCTTATAATGTTCTCACTGCTGGGATACAGGCCAAGCCTCTGTCTGAGAGGGAGTGAGCTGTAATCCACCACGCGGGCCCAGTGCGGGTTGGAAGATGTCACATGTCTTCGAATTTTTGGTTCGAAGACATGCCAGTTTCCTTACGATGTTTTCCTTTACCGTTTTGAGATCAGGGGTGATGACATTTTGACATTTACACAAAGTAAAGCGCCTGTCTGGGTTCGAACCTCCGACCTACAACTCGTAAGTCGCGGCCATTACCACTGGGCCACCACTGCTAGCTTGGACTTATCTCAATACAAAACTGCAGTTAAAACAGATTCTGCTTTTTAATTAGGGTTCGGTTCAGCATGTATTTCTTATTCATAGCACTACAGCCGTCAATACAGTATTCACTCCCTTTCTAACGCAACTATTTTACTACAGTGCAAGCGGTCTTAGGGCGAATTTCACTGATGCGATCTGGGGCCGTATTATGAAGTACTAATGCCATCATGGTTCCAGTCCGAAAAAGGGATGGCACTATCGGTCATTTATAGCTCCATCTCTCTCTCGCACTGGAATAATTATGCCATTAATACTTCATAATACGGAATCAGCACTTCTAAATCGCGTTCAGTTTCATTGGTGGAATCCGCACTTAAAATCATATCAGCAATTTTCTAACGCTTGGGCTGTAAGCAGGACTGTCGCTGATTACAGGCCACTGATAAGTGACCTAACTAATTTATATACGAACTGCACGTGATGAATCTAAACCACAACACTTGATCTGTTCTCCTTTGATTGAGTAACACAAAGGCAAAATAAGTAATTATGTGAAGGCTCCTACAGACAGGCGCGAAGCAGGGTGACAGATCGTCGTAGAGGCGATCGACAGCGGCGGCGACCTCTCGCGTCCGGCCCTGGTTCAAGCCATGGTCCGGGGCGAGAGGGAGTGGGGGGCGGTCACCTCCTTCTGCGAAGCAGTCATGCTAGCGAAGGAGGTGGCTGAACGGCTGAGGGAGAGAGCCTCACACCCCAGCCGCCGCGGGAGACGCTCCGGGCGTCGGGAGCCGCGTGACGACTCCCGGCCACCGTAGGCGCGGGCCTGCGGACGGAGAGTAATGGGTAGCTCACCGTCCGATCAGGACCAGGCCCGTGCCGGACGGCGCGTACGTGTTCCACGCGCGCCTCAAAGAGATGTCAGCAGAAAGGAAGGGGCCTGCCAGGGCCGAAGCCTGCCGGGGGTGCGGGATTGTCCGAAAGGGTTACCGCTACCCCGGAACATAAAGGGCTAAGGAAGGAACACGGATGGGTTTTAGTCAGTAAGAGTCTGACACTCCCTTCGTTCCACCCAGAGCGGGAGGGGTCATTTGATGATTTCCCATCCATAAAAAAAAAAAAAAGGGTGACAGATCGGAATAATTCCAATAGGGTCGCTATTGGAATTATTCCGATCTGTCAACCTGCTTTGTCCCCTTGGGGACAGATCAAGGTGACAGGTCAGAATGATTCAGGAACATTGAATTGTCTATTAAACACAATTTATTTCATTAAGCTAGCATTCTTAGTTTCCGAGACATTCAGGTATCTTTATGTGACCCTAATTTATTGCTCTCGAGTGTATATTTTCACAAAACAATTGCACATACGTTTACGCACCAATGGTTTATTGGTTGGTTTGATAATAATAGCAACCCGTTTAGAAGTGCATTCCAACGTTTTATTCTTAGAAAGATCCTGTGGTTGTACCTATTCCATGCCATGAATCCATACTTATATACTTATCCATACTAATATTATGAATTCGAAAGTAACTCTGTCTGACTGTCTGTATGTTACCTTTTCACGCCTAAACCACTGAACCCATTTAGATGAAATTTGGTATAGAGATAGTTTGAGTCCCGGGAAAGGACATAGGATAGTTTTTATCCCGATATTCCCACGGGATCGATACTTATGCGGGTGAAACCGCGGGGCGCAACTAGTGTAATATTATAAATTCCAAAGTAACTGTCTGTCTGTATGTTACCTTTTCATGCCTAAACCACTGAACCGATTTAAATGAAATTTGGTATAGAGATAGTTTGAGTCCCGGGAAAGGACATAGGATAGTTTTTATCCCGATATTCCCACGGGATCGATACTTATGCGGGTGAAACCGCGGGGCGCAGCTAGTGTTTTATATCGTTTGAGGAATACCTGTGTACAACAAAGGGGTTCGAACCTTTGTGTCATATACGACTCGCCGCCATGTTTTTTCAAAGCTTCCGCGCACAAAGCGCACGGATATGGGTAGGGTACACTTATGCAAGCAAAAAATGTCAAGTAATAAGTGTGGTACCCTAATGTTACGTTCCCGATATACATATTTGGAGGTAAAGATCGCCATATGAGAACTATGAAAATCATTAAACCTATTACATAACATCTGTATTATGTTTTAGTTGTTATCAGTTATTTAACGTTACCAGTTATGGTGTAGAAGCAGGTATACTTTGACAAGCAAAATACCATTTTAGTATCTTAGGTACTCGTAACTAATTATAGCGGCTTTTTTGTGCAAATATTTAAGTATACTGTCTTCTAATAAATAGTCAAATCAACTTGGGATCTATTATTTGAATACAATGGAATGCGTATACACGCGTAATTACCTACTGCATTTTTAATGATTCTCATAGTTCTCACATGGCGATGTTTACCTCATAACGGAAATGTGACACTTTAGGGTACCATATTACTGGACATCTACCTTACTACCACAAAACAGTGTTTATCAGGTTGTGTAGGCTAAACACCTTTTAAACACGACATAATTATTATAATAATTATGGACTCAGACGTAAGACTGACATTAGACACATCACACACGTTGAACAAGTGCTTAAGTTTTTGTGGTAAGACCCTTTAGGTATGTTTATACAGGGTGAAATTGAACACATGCGACAAATCGAAATGGGAGATTGTACTCATTATTATGAACAACTTTTACTATGACACCAAACCTGAAATCGCGAAAAAAAATCAGCTGTTCCCTACATTTATATTCGCATAACTCATCAAAATGTAGGGAACAACTGATTTTTTTTTTTTGCGATTTCAGGTTTGGTCCCATAGTAAAAGTTGTTCATAATAATGAGTACAATCTCCTATTTCGATTTGTCGCATGTGTTCAATTTCACCCTGTATAAGTGTCCGGGACCCATTTACATCGGGCGCGGATACATTGAAAAAAAAAAAGTTAAAATGGCGTCCGGTGGATATGCCAGCTTTTATAGAAAAATCTTTTATAGAAAAACATCGTGAGGAAACCGGCATGTCCTAGAACCAAAAATTCGAAGACATGTGACATCCACCAACCCGCACTGGGCCCGCGTGGTGGATTACGGCCCACTCCCTCTCACAGAGAGGAGGCCTGTGTCCCAGCAGTGGGAACGTTATAGGCTGATTATGTGTGTGTGTGTATAGAAAAATGTTCGAACCCCTTTGAAGCCTTGGACATTTGGTCATTATAATATGATGAGTTCTGCTTGTAGACAGTCCATTCCACGTATTGAAGTGTTTCAAGGCGTACCTTTTTTTGAGAGACTCATTCATAAATGAGTCTCTCGACTGTCCAGAGATTATATTCTAACAAACGATAGCGTTTTCTTTCAAATATTAGTCATGATCATTATTCATCTGAAGGAGTCCATTGTTGCACGTAGGCCCCCTCGATGACATGCAGGGCAATTGCGTAACACTTTAGCAATCGGAATCGGTTTCATTTTGACAGTTCAACAACATTCATTGCGTTATTTACGTGTTGAGCAGAAAATTTTTCGAACTTATGAAGCAATGGATTAGCAATTGGCTTCAGAATGATTCAAATGCCGATTGATAGTGTATTACGCAATTAGGGTGCTGGTGAAAGACGAGAGAATCTGCTGTATGCGAGAAGCACAGGATCGGTCTGCTCTGTAGCTACCTATAGCTACCTACACACATGATTAAAAGTAATTCCTAGTTCATAATATATTTGATTTAAAATATACCTTAACGACAAAGCCTCGTAAAAAGACAAATAAATAGTAGGTAATTCTCGGGAATCCATTTAAAAATAGAAAGGACTTTTTGTTTTCGTGATCAAATTAAAAAGTTGTTTATGTCACATTTTCCCTAACAAAAAAAGTGCTTTATAATATTTTTTTTTACCTTCAAATCCTACGCAAGGCTTTAGCAATGGTATAAAAAGTATTTAGATAATTATTACTATAATTATGTGAAATGGGATTCGAATGCTTCCTTTTTTACATTTGACAAATTTTGTTCAAGTGTGTGCAGTCGAAGAATAATTTCAGTAAAATTTAGATGGCATAAAATCGTTTAGTGTCATATTAATCTCCTGTTCCATATATCCCTAGGTACTGATGTATCTCCACTGGTAGGGATATACCTAATTTAAGGAAAATAAAGGGAATACTTGAATACTTTTTATCACAATGTGTTTTTACACGAACGAAATCAAATATTTCTTCGTACGATTGTGTAGTTTATTATTATTACCTACGCATGTTTCCTTATTGTCTATATAAATGACTAGCTTCAGCCCGCGACTTCGTTCGCGTGCAACTTCTTGTTTCCCCCGAGCCACCCCGTCGTATCGCATCACCCGCCCGCGCTATCACTTAACGTTCTTTTTTACTTTTTTTCTTTTTGCTCGGCTCCTAAGGGTCATAGCGTGATGTTAAATAGCCTATAGCCTTCCTCAAGAAATGGGCTATCAAATGCAAGAAGAATTTTTCAAATCCGACTGGTAGTTCCAGAGATTACCCCCTACATACAAACTTACAAATTTTACCTCTTTATAATATTAGTATACAACATTATTTTTAGTATATGCGAAACCCGAAACACGTGTCTAGTATTTTTATGTAAAGAATCTATGTACAAAATTTCAAAACTGTATCATGAATAATCACCAAGTTATAAGCTTGTTATGTTACCTGTTTGTCCGTATGAAATCATGGGCACCGCGTGCCTAAACGTACCGCGCGGCGATTGTATTGTAATTAACGGGTGATAACATTTTCCATCACACTTGCAGGCTTTGGACTGTCGTAATGGTCAAGTGTAGGTAGTTATTATAATGTACTTTATTCGTAAATAAATGCAGCCGTAAGCTACGAATAAGTAATTACTTATTCGTAAGCCGTAAGTGATACAATGTAGTCAATGCGATTTGTTCAAAGTGGATGAAAAGTGTTAAACATCGCATTACTTAACCACAGCAGGCTGTAGGTACAAATAATAACTTTCTACAATTAACCATCTTGGCGTGTTTAAAAATGTTAATCATCACGGCAAAGCATTGTGTTCCACGATACTCTGATGTACGTACCATTTCTGTGTACTGGACGTTGGTGTATGAGAAAGTCATGGTTACACGACACTTTTTACATACGACAGGTAAGTACACGATCAACCGAAACACAACTCGGCGGCCGCGCGCTCGCGATTATGCAGTTGGACCCACGCGACACGTGCGCGCCAACCAGTGGTACCCGGGTGACTGAGGTTGCTGCACCCCCGCCCCGGTCGCCCCGCTCGCTGTGCGTCCGCGCCGCGCCATTGTGCGCATATGGTAGATAACTACCTACTTAGTCGCTCCTCGGGGCACAGTATAATATACTCGGGGTGTCCAACTATTAACCTTTTTTAAATATTTTTGGGCCAAAATATAACATGGGGTAAAAATTATTGGAATCGATTCAGTTACTTATTCTGAACAAACTATATTCAGGTTTCGCATATACTAAAAATAATGTTGTAGACATAACAAACGGCTAGCCACTTTGTATTATGGTTGCTGGTTTTTCTTGCTGGGTCTCAGTAAATTCTAGGCAATTTATTGATGTACTAGCACTTCGCCCGCGACTTCGTCCGCATGTACTTAGTTATTTCGTACCTGCTTTCCTCAAAAAATAAGTGTTCGGGCCAATTTTTTTGTTTATAGATCAAAGGAATCACATTTTTCAAAAAATCGAAATTTATTCTCAGGATAAGAGACTTGTTCTAGGTGTAAAAGTTTAGTAGAATTCGCCCTAAGTGGCGATGGAATGTAAATTATCTGAGATTATAAACACTGCTATACAGTGATACTTACTAGTATGCTGTACTTATGCAATGATGATGATAATTGACGTCAAGTTCGTTTGTTTTACAGGAGCTCACTTGCGCAGAGCCACATCGCAGGATGCGGAGAAGCGTCGGTCATCGTTAGGACATGTGCCGACCCTCCGACACCGGGCTTCAGACGCCTTCCTCGACCCTCATCATGCTGCCATACTGTTCCGGGATTCACGAGGGGTGAGTGTCAAACGACTTGCAACCGAGATTATACAGGCAGTACAGTAAACTGCGCGCCACGAAAGATGAGACTTGACTCCGCCTCCTGCACTCTTTCCGCCGCCCCTATGACGTCCGGTCCCGTCTCGCGCTCAGACCTCATACCGCTAAAGAGACCCGAATAAAAACTTAAAAATCCCGGACATTTGGGTGAAATAAAGATATTTCCCCGGACCCTCTCTCGAAAAAAAAATACAATAAAATAATAAACATCTTGTACTTAAGTGTCATCATATAATTTTTTTTTCTGAAAATCAACTTATCTTTAACAATACAAACAAAAGAAGCACTTAATTTACTAATCAATTAAGTATACACTCTTCTCTATATTGTGACTTGTGAGGTATTCTGGTAACAATAATTAGGAACGCTCTTCTTTTTGGCATCAAAGAAAAAAAAAAAATTGCACGGGTACCGTATACTTATTACGTGCTGCGCTTCGAATTTTTAACTATGTTTTGTATGCTTTAATTTATTGCAAAATTAAATCATTCAAACTCGGATTTCCCCTAACACAGAAAGTGCCTGGGTTTCACCCGCACACTATTTAAAAACCCCCGCCCGGACGCTCCCCGGACGCCCTCCAAAATACTCCATTTTTTTAGGTCTTCGATCACAGATATAGATAGAGCTTATTCCCATGCGCTCCATAATTTTATTCCCAAAACCCAAAAATAAAAAGCAATTTAATATTATTAAATAAAATCATTCCCTTGAGCTCCAAAAATATTAAATACAGACTGCAAAAAAGTTTATATATTTACAATAAAATTAATTTATGATTCAACAAACCAATTATCCGTTAAGTCGACATTTGAAAGATTCTACTATTGACAGATGATATATTTAATAGATTCTGCATTTGACAGCTGATTTTGAAAAAGTGAGACAAGTAAGGAGCATTTTCGCATCAAAAATAATACTGTTATATGTATAGTAATCACTATTATTGATAAGCATAGATTAGCAGTCACAGAAAGAGATCGATTAAAGTAACGAATAGTTTTAAAAGTACCCAACATTTTTTAATAGTCTTTTTTTTTTCTCTGTTAATGCTAAAACCACCACGGTGTTCCACCTCTACCTATGGCCGGGGGTGCGGGATTCGCATAAGCATTCATCGCTGCTTATACAGGATGAAATTTTAATCACCGTTTTCTTCTTAAGGAGTCATTGTACCTACTTACTCATCATTATGAACAACTTTCAGTATGGGGCTAAACATGAAATCGCGAAAAAAATCAGCTGTTCCCTACATTTTGACGAGTTACGCGAACATATAAATGTAGGGAACAGTTGATTTCTCTTTCACGATTTCAGGTTTGGTCCCATAGTAAAAGTTGTTCATAATGATGGGCGCGAGGCGGGCGCGTGGCGTGTTCGGTGAGACTTCGATAAATGCAGTTTGAGATCTACTGATGGCTCATAACTTCATTATACTCAAATTATATGACAACATATTTCAAAGCGGGTTAGACGCGGGTGAAGACGCGTGCGCGGCGCGGCGCGTGCGCGTGTCGTTTGAACAAGCTCTTATCGAATGAATCAATCTGAGTATTCTGAGTTATAAACTAACTATTACTAATTGCGTAATTAGCAGCTGTTAGGTATCCTTCGATTAGCGACTCAGAATTAAATCCATGAATGAAAATGCACGATTTATTAGGTATTATAATTTTATTAGCCTTCATTTTCATTATTCAGAATATATGTAGGTAAATACAGCTGTCTATGTTGGTATAATATGTATATTAAAATGAATTGCGCTGTGGTTAAAGTTCAAAATTATCAAGTCAGCCTAATGCAGTCCACTGCTGGACATAGGAGGCCTATGTCCAGATGCGCCATAACACTGTCTTAGTTTTTGAAATGGTGGATTTGGTTTTGCTCTTCAATACCTCAGAAAGAAATCCCCTTTAATGCTCCGTAGTCAGTCCCTGAGCTTTGGAATCTATATCTTGTTACCTTTAGATAGGTACGTACGAATTTAAGTTATTGATAAATTTAAAATACCTTGCCCCGCCGTCCGCCGATGTGCGATGGTCTTTATGAAAAAAGTACTGTAACGCGATCAATGAAATAAAAGGCGTATTTTACAATATTCTTAAATTTATTCCTATCAATGAGACTACTTGTTTTCATCTAGACGTGCCCAGTCAGCTCTCCAAGCTGATCCTCTGTTCTTTTTTTCTATCCATCTAAACGTGAAATAGTGTTTATCTCAATAAACGTACCATCAACTTATAAAATATTCGCTGAGGTCGTTTGTCAAAGACAACCGGACAAAACCTCTACAGTACCTACAGCAAGACCAAATAATAAATGGATGGATTGGGTAAGGGATATTATGAAAAAAAAAAGTGAATAATAAACTGACAGCTGACAGGGGAGAACGGAAGCAAAAACTTGTTGCGCCGACGACCCAAAGTAACATGGGACAAAGTCAGGAAGAAGACAACAGTCCCCTCGTTTTTAAGACGTGCCCTACCTATCTAAATGCAACCATTGTTCAGTGCCTTATTGGCTGCCTAAGTACCTGTTAATTGTAGTTAGGACGATAATCACTACATGGCATAATTAGCTAAGTACTTACTATGAACGTACCTATGTTGTTAAGGTTTGTTGTCGTAGTAGCTTATTGTTTCTTTAGCGCACAGATGACACGTCTTTACAATCGCACAATTGTAATACCCTGATGGTGGGTTTCTTTCTAAAAAAAAAAATAGCAGGCTGTGTAGAAAGTTTCCTAGAACTAAGCTGCGCGGGGTACGATTAATCCCAGGCTAGTTAATAACTTTCCAGGGTAGTTCAAGCAAAAGATAATCATTTGGACTCGCCGAAGTAAAACTTAGTAAGATGCGAAGCGAATGGGCAGCTGCAATTATTATTATTACTAAGTGTTAGTTATGAAAAGGGAAACTAAGATTACGGGCATCTTGAACCTTGCTTGCTCGATTTAAGATTCAGTGACGTCAGTGAGTCGGCGCTCCTCGTCACAGTTTTAAAAATTTGCCGATCTCTCGCGCATAGTTGTCGCTACATACAAATAGTGCTGTCGCAGAAGAAGCTGTTATCGATCAAAATCCGTTTTTTGTTTTGCCTCGTGGTTGTGATGTCTACTGCTTGTTGTAACAGAATAACCCGTTCCTTCTGAACATAAGATAAAATAACGTAGAACGGAGCGAAAATTAAAAAAAAAATAACAAAAATGAAAATACCTTAAATAATACCGATATAGTAAATTTTTACCGCTTAATTAATGAAAAAGTTGTCACTGCACAGCTTCTGTAACTCTACGCCGCGCCGTGGCTTCCCATAAGGGGATTACAGCACCTAAACGCAAAAAAACTAAAGTTTTTAATGCCTAAAAGTATATGATCGACTACAGTAAACAAAATCTGAAAAATATATGATATTCTTCAGGATATATGCTAGGTAGGTAGTGTGTTGAAAACATAATACAACTACATAATTTGATTGATACGATAGAAAAAAAATCATGAAGATGCCTCTGAAAACTTTTTTTTTACAATAAAAACCATTACATACAATCATTCTAATTTTTTGTCAGATTATTTCTACAAGCAACTTACTAAAGCACTAGTGTTTTGATTTTTTAGTCCAAACAATAGATTAATTGTATGAAGATATAAATTGCTTCATATTTTGCAATAAATTACCAGCGTTATGTCATCGCGCTTCTCTTTCTTTTCAATGCACATTATAGTCCCCTTAATTGCCACTTGTTATCTCATAACACCATCACGGTAACAAACTTTTCGTGCTAGTGCTAGCACCACTTGTTATGTTCCTAACTAACAAACTTTCAAGCTTTCAACTAGGCCGCCTAAACTCATTGACGTAGAGCACTCAAACTGTAAAGGGACATAAAGTGGCTTGTATAAAGGCAGAAGCTGGACTCGGCAAATAAATATACAGGTCGGATTTTTGAGACGGGAAAGTAAAGGCCGGCACTATAACCATTATAGCTACAGGCAAACGCAGGCAGGCAGGAAAACGTTCTTAGACGTCCTTATCTTTTGAGTTATTGCTAATTACATTCACAGATTTTGGAAAAAAAAATATACAGAGCTAGAAAAACTTAAATTCTCACGTTTCTTATGATGCCCATCGATGCAGTTTCGTATATGAAAGAATATTTATTATTAACCTCAGTTGTTCCGGATAAGTCTTTTCACACCACCTGCTCCATAAATTCAAATTATTCAATCAGTTGTCAAATGATGTCATGCAAACCTAACATACCTACTCGTAAATTAAGTACCTATTTAAGGGTTTTAGAAAAGCCTTTTTAAAGCCCTAGGCAATAATATTGTACTGCATTTCATTATAACCCGCTGGTTATAATAAATTGAATTTGATTGATTTGAATTTGGAACCTCGACAAAAAATTTTTAAGAAAACTCTTACGTTAAAAAAAAAATCTTTTTTCTACCAATATACAGTGTGTCAGGTTAAACGAGGGACTTACTTTAAGAGAGTGTAATACTCATGAAAATGAACAACATAATATCACAGAATACTTAAAGTACTACGTACAGAAAGGACCCCCTTCCCCGCACTAACATCAGTTACCGCACCTCACCCCGCACTTCGGCGTATTCGTCGCAGTTATTTAACAAGAGCGCTCGCAAACACAAGTACCTCACGCACACATTCATACGTATACAAACGTCATTTTTTAATGTAGTAGTAGGAGGTAATTATTTTGCGAGCGTTGTATGGAGTGTCCGGGATGTGATAAAATGGGGCGGACACAAAAATATGAAAAAAAAAGCTGTTTCCCATATTTTATCTAGTTATGCGAACATAAATGTATAGAGCGGCTGGTTTTATTTTTTTCCGATTTCAGTGTTGGTCTTTGTGGTTGATCAGTTGTTCATTTTCATGGGTAGTACGCTCCCTTAAAGTATGTCCCTCGTTTAACCTGACACACCGTATAGTTCGACCAAACCAACCAACCAAAATAATGTAAAATATTAATTAAATAGATAAACAAAAATAATTACAATAATAAAACCAATTGTATTCTGTATATGGTCAAGTCCAAAATTATAGAATAATGTGGGCTTTCTACATTATCTGTGGCGGTAATGGCAGCATGGCATGTCATCGCAACAGCTGATCTGTTGCTGTGACATCAGATTTACGATATTATTTAATGGGTTTTTGATGCAATTGCATGAGTTTAGATAAAATAGTGTACTTATGGAAGTGCACATGAATATTTTTAGGTTATGTACCAGTTTCTTAAACTACTAATTCGAAACTACAATAACGTCGCAGTAGGTGCGAAAAGTAAAGTATTCTCCTAGGGAATAAAGGCGTCTTCGTCTTGGGCAAGCTTGAAACCTTCTCTGCACTAACTCCCTCGCTCGGGAGTTACCTCAAAGCTAGAATCTTTCAACGCGTTCTGGATTCAAATACCTAGCACCCGTGACATTAGACACTGCTTTATCCCCTTAGTGAATAATCTACTATTCAATCCTTCAGTATAGTCTGCTCATAAGAACGTTTTCCTGTAGCTAAAACGGTTGAGGTACCTGCTCTTACTGCCCCGTCTGAAGTTGTATATCTCAACAGGCTTTTACTTATTTAGTTCCTCTTCAATTATTTTTACAATTCGTTTGTTTTTTTCGATCGTTTTAACAAGAAGTTGAAATGGCCGTCTGTCTCAGAAAAGTGGCCAAGTCACATAAGATCAAAGAATTAGCGCCATAGGCATTAGGTAATATTTGTTTTGATTTTAGTCATTTCAGCCGGCGTTATATCATTTGCTTTGTCAGTAAAATTGTACCATGATTTCGCGCACTGGATTTTCATATCTCCGTGTTGAGCCGAGCAGTGAGAATCTAACAGAGCACATCTCAGCGCTTTAACAAACACACTGTTGGGTTTTCAAAGAATGTTGAGATGGATGTGTGGAGTGACGAGAATGGATAAAGTAAGAAATGAGTATATAAGATGAAGTTTGAAAGTGGCGCCAGTGACAGAAAAGTTGAAAGGAAATCGTTTGGCTTGGTATGGGCATGTAATGAGAAGGGACGAAATGCATGTGACTAAAAGAGTGATGAATATACATGTTGATGGATGGAGAGAGAGAGAGGAAGGCCGAAGAAAATATGGATAGATTGTGTGAGGAACGATATAAAAGAGAAGGGAGTGAATGATAGCGCGACGGTTGACAGGGGAGAATGGAAGAAGTAAAACGTGTTGCGCCGACCCCAAGTAACATGGGATAAGGGCAGGAAGATGAGAGCTAAGCAGAACGTTGAAAATGAACTGCAGAAAAAAAATCGCCGCGATTAAAATACGCCCGTGTGAACCTAGGGTTATTCTGTTTTTTTTAATTATCTGAATTAAGGGTGTGCCATTATTGGAATCTTTGACATTTTCACTAAAACTTATTGTGACATGAAATAATTTTTTACTCCACATTTCAGTTGCCGGTGGCGGACCCATTTCTGGAAAAAGTCAGCCTTTCCGACCTAGGTAAGTTTATTACCATCTTTTATAATGATTAAAGTTATGTATAATGTAATAGTAGTGTAGTACTTACTTAACGTTTCTTCGTGGGTTTATAATTATGTAGTACATGTACTCTATTCGGCTCTGAAGACGAAACGGGGTCATGCGTTTATTCTATACACACGTATTCCTCTGATTCCTTCCTGGGTAATGGCACTAGAAATTTTTTTACGATACAGTCTATGTCTACTACGGCCATGTTCGTATGCTTGGTACTTTGTGAATTTTGGTTTCGTAGTTTGTTAAAGACGTTATTAATCTGTCAAGCTCCGCTAATGAGACAATTGATTTTCTATTCTTTCGTCGCCGATCGGCGAACCGCGCTGCTTGACCGGTTAAAATAATATTTACATGTATATAAAAAACCGGCCAAGTGCGAGTCGGACTCGCCCATGAAGGGTTCCATAGCAGCAAGTAACATAATATAAAAGTTCTTGTAGTTCGTTGTAACTTTATGAAAGGTAAATTGCGGTTTTCGATTTATGACGTATTAAAAAAAAACTACTTACTAGATCTCGTTCAAACCAATTTTCGGTGGAAGTTTACATGGTAATGTACATTATATATATTTTTTTAATTTTATCATTCTCTTATTTTAGAAGTTAGAGGGGGGGGACACACATTTTACCACTTTGGAAGTGTCTCTCGCGCAAACTATTCAGTTCAGAAAAAAATGATATTAGAAACCTCAATATCATTTTTGAAGACCTATCCATAGATACCCCCCACGTACAGGTTTGATGAAAAAAAAATTTTGGAGTTACAGTTATAAGTATGGGGAACCCCAAAATTTATTGTTTTTTTTTCTATTTTTGTGTGAAAATCTTACTGCGGTTCACAGAATACATCTATTTACCAAGTTTCAACAGTATAGTTCTTATAGTTTCGGAAAAAAGTGGCTGTGACATACGGACGGACGGACAGACAGACAGACAGACAGACAGACAGACATGACGAATCCATAAGGGTTCCGTTTTTGCCATTTGGCTACGGAACCCTAAAAAAGGAGGGGAAAGAATCATAGGCCATCAAAAAATTCGTCCACATCACTGTCAACAGGAAAAGGGCTGGCAGCATCACAGTACAGCTGTTCTGTGGGCAGCATTATCAACTTGTTTAAACCTATGAAGCAATGGATTAGGAATTTCCTTCAAAACCCTCGAGTTGTAATTGAAAGTTTAGTGTGTTACGAAAGGGCTTTAAAAATCCGTGGTATACCTACTGCCGCTCCATCACTTGACATCTGTATCTACTTTGAACGTTTGACGGGGTTTGGTCCCATTATGTTTTCTGTTAGCATTAATGTCAGCTATCGATTTATATAGGTCACATGCGTGGCCGCCATTTTGAAAAAAAAAAAACAAAATGGCGCGACAGTAGGTATGCCAGCCTCCATATAAAAATCTTCAATACCCTTAAGGTAATAAAAAAATTGGTTTTGCTATTTCGTGTAACTTTTTAAGTATGTATGTGGAATAGGGATTTAAAATTTTGGTATATGTTTTTTGACTCTTTGGTCTAGTACCTATCATATAAAAGGAATACACGATTCAATGATTTTTTCTCGATACAAAAAAATTGCAAAGTTATGTCTATTTTTTTCGACATCACGGCGTATCGCATAAGAGTTATTCAATGGAATTTACTTTAAAGCATAGAGAATTATCATATCAGAGTTTACTCAAAGTAGTTTTAAATTTAATTTTTTTGTTTAGTTAAAAAAAGGAGCAAAATTGTTTTGGCACATACGTCGTTTTATTCCGAGCGCACGCACATTATAACCATCACTCTTCTTTTGCGTATCAAAATTAATTGCATCACTTTGCTCTCTTAGTAGGTTTTCGAGGATTTTAGATTTTCGAAGTAGCGCCTTAAAGTGCAGGGAGAAAGCAGAGTGATTTCCTCTGTTTCCGAGACTGTTTGTAAGGAATGAACGCTAACGACAATGTGACCGTGTTTCCTCTTGAGGAAACTTTCGCTTGAAACGACCATTTTAAGAACAGTTTTCTTTATAATAAATCCCATAGGGTGTATGATGATTCATGTGTGTGTCACCAGAGTCTCCTTTATGTGAATGCGTGTTTTCCTTTGTTTTTGTTATGAAATAGAAATAAATATCAATTCTATTCATTTGACACGTATTTGATACGTTTTCTGTTGTAGGTAATGATATTTTTAGAAGGTCATCAGATTTGGTCTCCGATATATCTGTACTAGTAGATATTATAATAATCTATAGGGTACTTACCTACTAATATTATGAAGAGGTTAAATTAAATGATATCATCCAAGTGTTCAACATTTTATACCCAAAAATTAATGTGCCAAAAAAAAGTACTGATTTCTTATGGGAAATAACATTTTCCGCATTCTTTGCGATTACAGCGAAAGTCTAAAATTAACCCCCTGGCTGCTATTTGAGATTGAAAATGCTAAAAATCATATTTTTATCACAAATGTTTTAAGTGTAACAAAAAAATAACAAAAATACCAACTTTTAATTGAATTTCAAATCCTGAACATATTTAACTATAGACTCGTTACTAAAATATGAATTTTGCCACTTTGAATCCCAAATAGCAGCCGGGCACTAATTTTTGGGTACGAAATGAATCAAAAGCAAACGCGTTTACAAAATGTAGACATAATAGGTAATACGGGCTGGTGTCCACGACTCCACGTCAATGCGCGTATTTTGCGTATGGAAGGTAGACTTCCTTATTGTTTCCGCCTTTTTGCAGACATTCAGGACGAAATAGACTTAGGAATACCTGATAGTGAAATAGAAAAGGAATTATCTGAGAGAGAATCTACTACTTATTACGCTTATATGACTAAAGCTAAGTGTATTATTAACGTAGATAATGCTCGAAATTGTTCTAAATTTTTTAGTAAACTTCAATTTCACTTCCTTCCTTTGATGGCTCTTATGATCATTGGTTGGACTGCCTCGCTACTTACCTATCTCTCGTCTATAACTGTAAAGAATTAGATATTGTGCAACAATTCCATTATTTACGGTCTTCTCTTACTGGCAGTGCATTATCGGGCATTAAGTCATTAGAATTCTCTGAGAATTGCTAGATAGCGTGGGAGTTATTGGAAAACAGATTCAATAAAAACCGTTTACTTGTGCAAAACCATGTCAAGGCTTTATTTTATATTTAAGGAATCATTCAATCTAATTCGTAAACTTCTAGATGCTATTCTCAAAAATTTATGTTTCCTCATAAACCTCGGCGTACCGACCGAGTCTTGGGACCCATTGATTATTTATTTAATTACATCTAAACTTGATTCAGTTACCTAAAGAGAATTGGAAAAGTTCAATTACAAATAGTCATAATCAGTCAAATTCACGTAAGTACATCTCTTGATTATTTGATTACTTTTCTTAAAAATAGGGCTGACGTAATAGAAATTATAAATTATTGAACACATGGTAGATCTTCCACAGGCAATCATCATCATCATCATTTCAGCCGAAAGACGTCCACTGCTGGACATAGGCCTCCCCCAAGCACCTCCACTTCGACCGGTTCTGTTCTTCTTGCATCCAACGGGTTCCTGCGGCCTTCACAAGGTCGTCGGTCCACCTTGTGGGAGGCCTTCCAACGCTATGTCTTCCGGTACGCGGTCGCCATTCCAGAACCTTTCGGCCCCATCGGCCATCTGTTCTGCGAGCAATGTGCCCTGCCTACAGACAATACCGCAAAGAAACCATCACAATCACAACCAAACAAATCACATAGTTACACATCAGCACAAAATAAACAATTTAATCCTTAATATCCTTAATCTAATTCAACACAACTATTTAATTCATGATAAATGAGATGATAGTATGAGTGCATCCACATCGTTAGCTTTTGCGCTGAATTCACAGGCATCGTCGCAGGATACAATTAGTGGTAAGTCTTCAAATACTACCACATTACATTCTGCATCTCACACAACACATCAAAGTACTACTCATTCATTATTAGAGACTGTACTGCTGTCTACAGCTTTAGTTGAATTGCAGATTAAAGCATTATCACACTACCCGCGCTTTATTAGATAACGGTAGTCAGCATTGCTTTGTTGCAGAATCCTTTGCAAACGACTTCATCATAATTTAATACAGTCCACTCTGCAAGTCTCTGGGAGTAGGTAACTCGGTGACTAATTCCACACAATCATGCGAAGTAAAATTTGAGGCATAAAACTACACAATATAGTGCACGCTTTAAATGTTTAGTTTTAAATCAAATAACAGCTCAGTCGCCATTTTTTGGGTATAAACACAAACACATAAATATCCCTGATCATACAGGGTGAAATTGAACACATGCGACAAATCTAAATGGGAGATTGTACTCATTATTATGAACATCTTTTACTATGGGACCAAAACCGAAATCGCGAAAAAAAAATCAGCTGTTCCCTACATTTTGACGAGTTGTGCGAACATATATGTAGGGAACAGCTGATTTTTTTTTCGCGATTTCAGGTTTGGTCCCATAGTAAAAGTTGATCATAATGATGAGTACAATCTCCCATTTGGCTTTGTCGCATGTGTTCAGTTTCACCCTGTATACAGTTAGCAGATCCTAAATTTTATTCGCCATCAGGAATCGAATTTTTAATTGGGGCAGATAAATTCTGGGAACTTTTAAATGACGGACTAATTCGACTAAGTCCATATCCATATCTTCAGAACACTAATTTGGGATGTGTAATATCTGGCTCATTGTTGAATAATAAAAAAAACCTCACGCAACAATCGAGTTCAATGCAAATTACTCACAATCATTAGACGCTCAACTTAGGAAATTCTGGGAGTTAAAAGAAATAGTTCCACAAAATAAATTAACTAATGACGAGTCTTTATGTGATAACTTGTTTGTACAAACTATGTACCGCGATAACACGAGGTCGGTTTTTTGTGCGCATTCCTTGCGCATTGTATTATCCGAGACCGAGTCCAGCGACACACTAGCTAGGAAAGGAGATACGTATACACTCGCTCACACACATGAACGTAAATTAGATAAATCTACACCTGAATAAAAAAAATATAATGCGATTTTATGAATGAGTATTTGAGTTTAGGACACATGAGTCGAGTCAATCACTATCCATCACCAAATTCTTTTCTACCGCATCACGGTGTTTTAAGAGTTCATAGTACTTAGTACCTACTACCAAACTTAGGGTGAATTTTAATGGAAGTGCAAAATCAACATCGGGCAAATCGCTTAACGATATTCAGTATATTGGCCCTAATGAAGTTTTCTCAATTTCGTTACGCTTTCGACAGTTTAGATTTGTTGCATGTGCTGACGTCGAAAAAATGTATCGAAAATTAATATTCAACCAGGTCAAAGAAATTTTCAGTTAATTCTTTGGCGTGTAAATAAATCGGAAGAACTCGGCGTGTACCAGCTTAACCGGTCAAACACCACGCGTCGCCTATTGGCGACGAAACAATAGAAAATCAATTGTGTCTCATTAGCGGAGCTCGACAGATTAATACCGTGACATGGTACCGCGTCGTTCGCTCCTTATCTAAGGCACAGTATATATTAATTATACTGTGCCTAAGGTCCGGCCGCGCTAAATTTGCCAACGATGTAAACAATAATACATACATACATAATGTTCCTACTGCTGGGACACAGGCCTCCTCTCAGTGAGAGGGAGTGGGCCGTACACCACCACGCGGGCCCAGTGCGGGTTGGCAGATGTTACATGTATTCGAATTTTTGGTTCTAGGACATGCCGGTTTTCTTACGATGTTTTCCTTCACCGCTTTAAGGGCAGTGGTGATGAAATAATTTACACACAGTAAAGCGTCTGCCTGGATTCGAACCTACGACCTACAACTCGTAAGTCGCGACCGTTACCACTTGGCCACCACTGCTCTCAAACAATAATGGCTGCTTGTAATTGTATAAAATCGATATACAAGAACATTTATTTTAAGTAATGTTTTTGTTTCGTCAAATCTCCGACCCAACTAGACGAAAACAAAAATTACTTAAAATAAATGTTCTTGTACTTATATCGATTTTATTCAATTTCTAGCGGCCATTGTTGTTTACATCTTTGGCAAATTTGTATTCGATGCATCAAACAGCTGGCATCTGAATGTAAGGATGACGTCATAAGGCAAGTAAAAGACGAAGGTCTGTTTGTGGATGACTTAATTACTGGTCATGATGAGAAAGAAACAATGTTAATAAGACATTTTTGTACCAATGTAAATGATGTTTTAAAATCTGGATGCTTCCATTTACGTAAATGGTTGTTTCAGTCAAAAGTCAAAGTCAAAGCATTTATTTCAAATAGGCACATAAGAGGCACTTTTGAACGTCAAAAGGCACTTTTGAACGTCAAAATTTAATTCGGAGACTTATTCGTGCTTATTTTAATTTATTATTTGAATTGTTGTATTTTCTCATCTTTTCATTATGGATGCTTTTAACGTTCTGCATCGTTCTCACATGTATAATTTTTAACATGAATGATGTAACCAAGACTTTGTAATCACATTATTTTGATTTAAAAGAGTGTCCATGGAGTTTCTTGCCCGTTCTTCTCCATAGGTACCTACGCTTTGGAATGGGCAACTAGCTTCATTTTTTCTGAATGACTGACTTCTAGACAATTCAAAAGTGCCTGTAAATGGTTTAATTGAAATAAATGCTTTGAGTTTGAGTTAGACTTCTACAACAGGATCAACCAAAGGAATTAAACTTTAGGCGAAAATTGTTTAACTAAACTCTCGGTCTTGGTTGGTTGAATTATTTAATGAGGCAGAACTGGAAACGCTGGTTGCAGGAGTACGTTTCGGAGCTGCAGACAAGAACTAAATGGCAGTCCAACACTGACACAATAGCACCCAATACCTTGGTACTCATTAAAGAAGACAACCTGCCGCCTTTAAAATGGCATCTTGGACAAGTTATAAGTAGTTCACCTGGAGATGGACTAGCACGTGTAGCTGACATTAAAACAGCTAACGGAGTGATACGAATATCATTCCCCAGATAATGTCCGCTGCTAAAGGAGGAAGAACCCTAACCTCTCTCAACTTCTACATTGTTCTACTTCTTCTTCGTTGGAGGTTGTTACTCCAAGGTGGGCGGTATGTCTACGCATCGACATCATGTATGAACTCACTACCACTGGAACTGGACGTTACGATTGTAGTTCCGAATTCCTCTCCACGCGCGACGCCTCGGTCATTCTAAGAATCGCTCGACAAACACGCACACAATATATGAATGAATGAATTGCACCGATCCCAGCATGGTTAAACCAGACTCGATTAATCGAATGAACCCCAAGATTTGCACTAGCTCCTGTAGCCTCATGTTCATGGTGCTACAGCGACCATTGAATATCAAGGAATAGACCGGGGGGCGCGGTAATGGTAGGGAGGACATGCCCGAAGGATAGGTAAGGTTTTAAGAGCCTACCGGATATGCATCCTAGAGCAAGCATTGGACTAGTGGAGAGATGGGTAATTATATCTATGGATGGGCACCTTGCCGCCAGGTTGGTTAAGGTCGAGCTTCATCTTTTAATCTTTTGGCGGGGTTCTATTGACAAACACGCACACAATAGGTACCTATACGCTAAAAATTCTAGCCAAAACTTGTCATTATTGATTTTTGCCTTAATGCTATTGAAAAAGATTTTCATTCATCTCCATACAAATATTTTAAGTTGTTTCAATTATATTTTGCAAATCTTTGCACAACGTCGTTGCAGAAACAGGTTTTTATGTTGCTGAAAATATGTTGTACGCAAACAATGCCATGTTTTGCCAAAAAAATGTTCTTTTCAACATTAAGGTCCGTATTACAGAACCTCGTTCAAAACTCAGGCATTACCTAAAATTAGTCATGGTAACCCACGAGATTTTCTTACGTTTTTTGCAATTTGCAGGTCAGTGTCGGGTTGTAAGTTGAACAAAATATGATTAGCGATCGTAACAAGTATCATAATCACCATAATTAGCCTATAATGTTCCCACTGCTGGGACGCAGGCCTCCTCTCTGTGAGAGGGAGTGGGCCGTGATCCACCACGCGGGCCCAATGCGGGTTGGTAGATGTCACATGTCTTCGAATTTTTGGTTCTAGGACATGCCGGTTTCCTCACGATGTTTTCCTTCACCGATTTGAGAGCAGTGCAACAGAGCGTAACAAGTATATATTTGCAGAATTATCTATATAAATAAAAACAAAAGAACTGACTGACTGACTGACTGACTGACTGACTCATCAACGCCCAGCCCAAACCCTTGGACCTAGAAAGCTGAAATTTTACACAATGGTTCCCTTTATAATGTAGACAAGGAATAAGGAAGGATTTTTCGAAATTAAACCCCTAAAGGAGTTAAATAGGGGATGAAAGTTTGTATGAAAGTCCGTCAGTTTAAAAGTTAGGATCTTCAAACTTTGTGTTCAGGCTGACGATTGAAAATTAATTTATATGTATCTCAGCGTTTTTGAGAATTCCACCCCCAAAGGGTTAAAAATGGGGATGAAGTTGTGTATGAAAGTCCGTCAATTTAAAAGTTAGGATCTTCAAATTTTGTATTTAGAATGACGATTGAAAATTAATTTGTACGTGTCTCAGCGTTTTTGATAATTTCACCCCAAAAGGGGGATAAACACCTGACTGAAATATCAACGCACAGCCTAAACCGCTGATCCTAGGGACATGAATTTTGGAGAATGTGTTCTTTGTGAAGAGTAGGTATCGAATAAGAAGTGGTTTTTGGAAATTCAACCTTTAAGGGTGTGAAAAGGGGCGGTTTTGTTTGTATGAAAAATCTTATTTCTTGAGTTAATAACCTTGAAACTTGGCAAGAATACATATCTTAGTAAATTATGAAGTTTGGCATTTTTCGTTTTTCTAAACTACCCCCTAAATAGGTATTGGGGGGTGTCAAAATTTGTATGGAAGAATTTTAACACGTGGTCCGATTAACTCGAAATTCGGTATTTATACTAAAGACCAAAAATTAAGAATAACGTGTATCAGGGTTTTTCAAAAATCTACCCTTAACGGGGTGAAAAGGGGTAGTTAATTTTACAGGAAAGGATTTTACTGCGTAGCGTGATTAGCTCGAAAATTGGTGTAAATAATTTTTGAGTCAAGTTATGAACACATCTTAAAGGATTTTTCATAATTCCATCCATGTAGGGGTGAAAAGCGGAAATACAGTTTGTATGAAAAATCTTATTCATTTGGTTAATAAACATGAAACTTGGCACGAATACTTATCTAAGTAAATTATGAAGTTTGGCATTTTTTGTTTTTCTGAACTTTTCTAAAAGGGGGATCGGGGGCGTCAAAATTTGTATGGAAGAATTTTAACGCGCGGTCCGATTACCTCGAAACTCGGTATTGATACTTAAGACCAAAAATAATGAATAACGTGTATCAGGGTTTTCCGAAAATCTGCCCCTAACTGGGTGAAAAGGGGTAGTTAATTATACAAGTGAAGATTTTAATGCGTGGCTTGATTAACTCAACAATTCGTATAAATAATCTTTGAGTCAAGTAATGAACACATCCCAAACAATTTTACGAAATTCCACCCCTGTGGGGGTGAAAAGCGGGGATACAGTTTATATGAAAAATCTTATTGATTTGGTTAATAAATATGAAACTTGGCAATATTTGGGTCAGTAAATAATAAAGATTGTCACTTTTAGTTTGAAAAAAACCCCATACAGAGGATTTAGGGAGTGACAAAGTTGATAGGTTAGAAAAATATGTAACCCGCTGTCGAATTAACTCGAAAGTCTGTACTACTAAAACAAAAAATAAAACATATATGTGTTTTAGGGTTTTTCAAAAATCGACTCCTACTAAGGTGGAAAAGGGTAAGTAACAAAGTTTAAGGGCATTAACTTGAAAATGGTTATGGGTCTTTGAGTCAAGTTATGAACACATCACGAACGATTTTTCAAAATTCCACCCCTGTGGGGATGAAAAGCGGGGATACAGTTTATTTGAAAAATCTGATTCCTTTGTTCTATAAAACTTAAAAACTGGCCTGAATACTTATTTATCTAAATAAATGATAAAGATCATACCTACATACATTTTCGAAATTTTTAGAGGAAAGTACGAATTTCACGCGGACGAAGTCGCGGGCAGAAGCTAGTAATTAATGAAATCAGCAACACAACCCTCTTTAAAAAAATAAAAACCTCTTAAGTTCATAATTTCATATACTTAACCCTCTTGAATGACTGTTTCTGAAATATCAATACCCTGGCGCTTCCCCCTTAAACTCATTTGATTAGTTGAAACTTATTTTTTAAGTAAAGTTTCGAGTCTTGAGCGAAGTTCTGACACACAGGTCTAAAACATGTTGGACAACTATTTTTTACGATGTTTTAAAACATCAGCAAACCTCGTAACTCCTATACAGCCGGGGCATCTGATATGAACTTGTTTTTATCTACTAAACAACAAAAATTGAGTTTTAGCCATATAAAATTTAATGATTCTTATGATAGCGATAAATTTGTTTTTTTTTTTTTAATCTCCGAAACAGCAGTTACTCTCGCCATTTTGATTGTGTTCTCGAACAGGAGTCACGTTTACGATTTACGTTTCCATTCATGTTTTTTCTAAACGTATAATTTTTAGTTACTTTGTTGTTATAAAGTAATGGTCACGTGAAGTGTATTTAGAATTCGTCCAGTAAGCAAATTCAATAGTTACCTATTATGATGCATAATTTGTCAAGTTTGTGATTTGATGCTCACGCAGTGTTTGGAATCCGCAAAGTGAAGAAATTAGATATGCTTATATATCTGCCTCAAAGAAAACTCACGTGGACTGAAGGTATCATAAATCGTATTACCTATAATAAAGTTATACTGTCGATGCAAGTATGACAGCATTACGCGAATTAATCATATTTTGTGAAAACTTCCATGCATTTCATAGTCAAATCTTTCCAATGCCGCAGAGCCGTTCCGATATATCTACTAGTACCACTAGTACATACAATGTAGTAAATAATGAGTTGTATGTACTTCTAATAGAACTATAACTAGTTTCCCTTGAGAAATGAACTACCATTACTAAATCGTAGTGTGCAAATGCAGTGGAACACACTTTTAGATGCACATGCGTTTTCAATCAGTTTATTTCATCGTGTTGAATTAGTTACTTTATAGGTTTTTTTGCTAGCCTGCCCTGTCCCACTCCAGGGCAAAGGTCTCTCTTCACGCCCTATTATGGGCTTACCTATCGATAAAATTTAAATAGCGCCCAGGGATGAAAAGAAATAAATGTTTATAGGTAGATCTTTTAAGACACTTACACGTCAATATTTTATAAAATTAGATGGTGCCGTGCCATAATTTTATTATGATAGTGATTTGTTACACAGTAGGTAATAACTAAACTTGGCATCTTCCATTTCGCAGCATAATTATGGAAATAGAGATCAACGAACGAGCGTCTTCCGTATGATGACTGGCAAGCTCCATTTTAGTTTTCTAAACATAGAATCGACTAAATAACGTCAAACGTTTTAACATTCTATAAACATAATTGAAATGCAAACCGGAACTGATAGAATTATTGTAGATAACCATGAACAATAAGTGGATATTGGAGTTACCATGCATTTATTAGGTACATTATTTTGTTATTTTTTATAATTCAAACCGTAACTATCGCTTCCAATGTCAGTTGCGTTTGACTCTAATTATTTTTAACTCATACTCAAAGCATTTATTTCAATTAAACCATTTACAGGCACTTTTGAATTGTCAAGAAGTCAGTCAGAAAATATGAAGCTAGTTGCCCATTCCAAAGCGTAGGTACCTATGGAGAAGAACGGGCAAGAAACTCCATGGACACTCTTTTAAATTATATTTTTACATAAATATTAGTTAAGTACATCATTTATGTTGAATTTATAATTATATGTGAGACCGATGTAAAAATAAAAAGACGTATGCGTTAAAAGCGTCCACATTGTAAAAAAAAAAAACAATCCAAAAATAAAATACATAGTTAAAAATAAGACGAGGCAGCTAAGTGATGACCAGGCCTAGCTGACGGCGCCCGTTCAAGAATATGACGCATAGATCAGCACCATTCAGCTCAACCATTTTGAAGGGAGCTAAATGATCCAACACACACGCCACCGCCGTCAGCGAGACATTTGTGTGAGCATGACATACTATCAGCCGCCAGGGCACATTCAAGTCAATGAAAGACATATTACCCGGTAAATGGTAACACTATAGTACATAGAACTCACATCAGTGCTATGCAATTATACAATACTAGCTGCCCGGCGCGACTTCGTTCGCGTGGTCTCCTACCTTAATCCTACCCCTACCCTTCTCCTACCTTACTCCTACGCTACCCCTTCCCTACCCCTACCCTACTCTTACCCTACCCTTACTCCTACCGTACCCCTACCCTACCCCGACCCTACTCCTACCCTACCCTTTACCCTACCCCTACTCCTACCCTACCCCAACCCTACTCCTACCGTACCCCTACCCTACACTATCAATAGTAGTAGTTAACATTAAAAAAAAAAATAGTTTACGTCCTATTCTTAGACCTACTGAATATACACTCAAAATTTCATAATAATCGGTCAAGCTGTTTCGGAGGAGTTTTGTTACAAACACTTAGGCCGTCGGATAAAGACAAAAAAATTGGCTAAATTCGCAAAGCGTGATGTAGTTCTGCATTTTTGGTATGTTGTATGGATCTGTTAGGGTAGTGTGAATTCAAATTTGCAACTTCGAAAAACCTGAGGAAACTGAGAAAATCGAGAAAAACTTCGAAATTTTGGGACTTTTTTCACTATTTGCTCTCCAGGGCCAAAACTGCATTTTTTTGCGAACAATGTTTTATACACTTATAAATTGTATTAAATTACCTACAATTTGAGCCTAATCCCAGCTCTATTGACCCCATAAGAGCCAAGCTATGGCACTTCGATAATGACCAATTTTTCTCGAAAATTAAAATTTTCAGGTTTTACTCACTTATTTCGCGAATTATTGGCAAAACCACTTGCCCTACGAAGAAAGTTCACTGAAAATATTTTGTAGTATAACATTTATTTAGCTTTTATTAGAGCCCAAAACGAAGTCTGTGAGACTAACAGGTCACTCACAATCTCAAAAAAAAAAACGAAAAGAAGGACTTAGCTAAAGTATATTTTAATTAATTTCCATCGATGCAGTCTACTCTATGAGAGGATTGTCTTGTTAGTGACATAAATAGAGTGAAACAAGCTAAAGATACTATACCGAATACAACTGCGTCACTGTAGACGTATAATTGTCTCTGAGAGGTGGTGTGTGATGCATTATCGTAGCGTCTCCTCGGACACACGGTGGGCGTGGGCAGACGGCCAAGCGACGGCGACGTAGCAGCGGGCGGGGTGCTAGTGGTGTCAAGTTCGTCGCGTTTCGGCGTGGCCGGCGCGGCTGGCGCGCGCGTATAATTAGCAGTGAGCCGTGGGAGGCGCGCCGGGCCGCACCGAGTGGCGGCGGGCGATGCGCCGCCCGGGCCCCGCGCATGCTGCGCTTACATTACTTCTCGGACAACCCCGCGCTCGCCGTCGACGACGCCGAAGAGTCCGTCTACTCCATCGACCTCATCAAGGAGTTCGAGGCCGTCGGCCGCGCTTGGAAGGCGTTCCTAGCTGACTGGCTCCTCAAAGGTGCCGGCTTGTTTATGTCACCCACGCTGCGCGAGCGCTTTTGCGCAACTCTCTACCTGTTGATGTTTGCGTTTTGTTTTCGTTGTGCCCGTCAGTGCGGTGATGACGTGATGATTGAGTCGCTATATTCCGGTGTCTTCAGGCAGTGCGTTGACATCGTGGATTATCCAATTTCATGGAAATGAATTTGAATGCTGAAACGTTTTTGGTACTTACCTCTGTATTTATTAGAAATTTTGGTAGATGTTTTAGTTTGCAGGTAAACTATCTCATACTCGGAAGTTCAATAGGTGTACGGAGGGTGTTCACAACAACTTACCTAATTTTATGTGTTTAGCACTGCCTACTGTATTTTTTAGAAGTGTTTCTCAGATTTCTATTCTGATATGAACCAAGACGGTCAATTTCAAGAGTTCTAACTGAAATAACATTCAGATTAGTATCCAAATTCAGTTTCATGCATGACTTCATGAACTCAGTCCACTTGAGGTTTCTAATGACGTCACATCCTTACCGCCGCGTGTGCAACGCACCAGCAATGAACGTAAATAAACAAATAGGTATCCGCATCTAACGTCTATTGAACATTATTCGGATAGCAACGGCTTTTTATCTAGACTTATAAGATACTTACGTCACAATATTTTTTTAAACGCACCGTTTTTTCATAACTAGACTCTGTAGTGCCAAAACTGTACTGTGGTCTATTTGATAAACGTGATTAAGTTAATCATCTGAATATTCGGGACATACATTACATACATTTCTCCAAGACAAATTCTCTAACTACATACTCCTAACCCTCGTTTTCTGAATGCCTCAAGGTGTTGATGGTTGATCAACAATCGCATGATTCGAAACATGAAATTGAAAAGCCTTTCAGAATACTGGGGGCCAATCTTTTTTATCTATCTAGCCTGTATTGTCTCTGCTGGGCAAACGCTTTTTCTCGCTTTTTCACATATTTCTGCCCTCTGCTTATTGCGGGTCAGTCCTTTCGGCAGGACTCAAGTTTCGTCCCTCCATCTTTGTATTGGGACTATTCTACCTGAACCTGCAGCAGTTGCTTTACTTCATCCAAACTCTGTCTGGTTTATTAAAAGTCTCTCCAGTTTATCTTCCATATTATTTGATTTATGTTCAATTTCTTTCTATCTGGAATTCTCTTCATCATCTACATACATTCCGAGTCTTCTTCCTCATTCCTCAGCTATTTCTACTTTACTAAGCACCCTTCTACCCATCATAATTACAACAATTATTCACCGTAATGTCTATCATATTTTCGGTTCTGCTCCGCGTCTGCATTCATCATATCAAACGCCTGACTCACGCACATCGTTGTTTATCATTGAATGCAGCTGTGATAAAATATTTTATTGCATTAGATGCACTCTAGTAATAGACTGAAGAATCGAGGCGATAGAAGACAAACACTACGATTTAGAGTGATGCAAGTGTTAGATTCAGCAATTTATGGTAGTAGTTCCTATTAAATTAAACTTACTTACCATAACACTAGCTTCTGCTCGCAACTTTGTCTGCGTGAAATTTATTGTTTTCCGACGCACCCCGTCTAGGTCTCTGTCCCGCTAGTACTTCGTTTTCGCATTCTTTCTGAGTTTTTTCCTTTTGCTCGGCTCAGTCGGCTCCCGTGATATTGTATAACCTCCCTAAAGAATTAGACTTTCAAATGCAAAAAGATTTTTTCAAATCCGACGGAGTGGATGGTTGTTCCGGCGATTAGGTACTTAGCCCTACATACAAAAAAAAATTACCTCTTATGATTTTATTCGGGTTTTTGATCAATTAACTTCTAGTTTCGGTGCTACCTACCCTACGAAATCTTAGCACGGTGATATTGTCTTTCGATCGTGTCTCAAATCTCAACTTCCGAAGCAAGAAGTTTAACTTCAAAATACTATCACTTGAGAAAATTATCTTCAGCTCTGACTATACTGTGCATCAACTAAACTAAACCTAATCTTCTACTGTCGCTTACTCGGAGATAGTCTAGAGAGAGTCGGAAGATAAAAGAGCTATGAAACTAGGTTGAGCTAAACTTCCATTCAAGTTTAGACGACACGTCAGAACTTTCCTGCCAAGATTGCCTCAAACACACACTGAAGTTTATTGCGTTTAGAAGTTTGTCTGCACTAAAGTTAATTGTATTTTGGTCGCTCTATTTAATAGTAGACTAAAGTCGAACATATACGCAGCGGTAACGCGACGCCAACGCGTTGTCAACTAACGCCAGATGCAAAGGCATCCTTAGTTTAACTGGTGCATAATATGCGCCATTGAACTGGAAATATGAAGTTAGCCTCATATCATTGTCTCAAACTATTAAATGTGTTTAAAGTCGGGGAAAATCTTGGGTACCCTTGGAGTAGTTGCATTTAGTCATTAGCACTTACTAAGTGTAATAAGCTTTCTAATTATTTAAAAATGGCAGCCATAAAAGCTTTCTATTTTTATGTTACTAAAGTGAGGTGCAGATAAATAATCAGTATTGTACTCTTCTTTTACCTTCCTATGTAATTTTCGTAGTCAAATTAAATAACAAAGTACCTAATCGGAAAAGATAGATGACAATGTCTTCGCACTACGCGTCGTACAAATCGCGACGTCAGTTTGTGGATGGCGTAGCGTCTAGGCGGCGTCAACGCAACGTCAACCAACGCAGAGGCACACTTGGGCAACTCTTTTTAACTTGATATCAACATTCTCTTGCCCATAACTGACTATATTTGGGGTCGGCGCAACATGTCTTTTTATTGCATATTAGTGCAACATATTTTCGTAACATGATGAGTGAAAATATGATGGCAGAGTTTAAGGGTCCGTTCACACAGACCGGCTCGGAGAGCATCGGCGCGCATTTTTCTTTTCACACAGACCGGATCGTATACGCTTGGAGTTGGTCGGAGCGGAGCCGCCAACTATTTCACATAGACCGGCTGGAAGCTATCTGAAACCGGATGCGCTCGGAGCCGGTCGGATGCGCTCGCAGCCGGTCGGATGCACTCGCAGCCGGTCGGATGCACTCGCAGCCGGTCGGATGCGCTCGGAGCCAGTCGAATGCACTCGCAGCCGGTCGGATGCGCTCGGAGCCGGGTGGATACACTGCAAATGGCGGTCAGCGTGGGGCGGCGTGCACGCAATCGGAGCCGATTGGCTGCGCGAGCGAGAAAGAGCACGCAATCGGAGCCGATCGGCTGCGCGAGCGAGAAAGAGCACGAAATCGGAGCCGATCTGCTGCTCGAGCGAGAAAGAGCACGCAATCGGAGCCGATCGGCTGCGCGAGCGAGAAAGAGCATGCAATCGGAGCCGAACAGCTGCGCGCACGAGAAAAATTACGCGATCGGAGCCGGTCAGCTCCTCTTATTATTTCACACCAAGCGCGTTCAAGCATTCTTAATGACAAAAGCAGTGCACATGCAAAAATAAACCTTACTACAAATACTAAAAACTCTGTTTTCAACGTGATAAGAATCTGCTCTCCTCTCCGAGCCGGTCTGTGTGAACGGACCCTTACAGTCGGCTGCCTGCCTCCTCTTTGGGAATGCTTTTCTTATTAAACAACCACCGCGCGTGTGACCCAAGGTGCTCAAAGGTCTCAAGCTCCCTTAGTCGCATTTCGACACTCACAGAATATGATGGAACGGCCTGCTCATTCTTGATCCGGGACCACACGGGACTGGATAAAGAATGACAATGACCTCTTTTTTTAACTTGACGTACGCAAAATATGTTCAGCGGGGTAGTTGCGTAATTCACAGTAGCAATGGGTTTCATTTTGACTGTTCAACAACGTTCATTGAGTTATTTACTTTGTTGAGCAGACACATTTTTCGAACTTAAGAAGCAATGGATTAGCAATATCTTTCAAAATGATTCAGATTGAGATTGATAGTTATTACGCAATTAAGGTGCTGATAAGAGCCAAAGCACACACACATGCAAAAAGTAGCGTGTGTGCTTTGGCCCTAAATAATTTTATTTCTTTACACGTCAATCATACATATTTTAAAAACTAGATGAGGTCGGCGTTTCCTATCTGACTACTCCTGAGAAGAAAGGCCGAAACAAACTCAGAGTTCTCTTTTAAAGTCCAAACATAATCTTGGTCGGAACATGTGAAGATCATGTAGATCGATGTCTCAAATGGTATTTTGAGGAAAGAACCACACAGATTCAGTGGACCTGTCCAGTCAGTGCACGCATTTGTCAGTAATCGTGCAGCTCAACTCAAAACTTATGGAGCTCAACGATCCACTGATCATTGATACCATATCACGTGTCAACTACAAGAGTGTCAGCTACCTAGTGATGTCGTGAATTCCACAGAATAATTCAACGACGAATTACAACATCCGTGTAGCATGTAGCTCTGCTTACTATTCGTTTCCGTCAGCTTATTGGACCCGCGAAATAATCGTTATAAATGAATAGTACCTACCGGATATCTATGATTTATTTTCGTTGGATCCCACTTTTGAACCCCACTTTAATATTTTTGGCGTTGGATCCCACAAAACATTATTATGTATTTCCGTTGGATCTCAAATTTAAAAAATGCAAGTTAATTACGTCTATGGTAGGTACCATACTACTATATTGTTTGAGAGTTACGAAATCTATTGTTTGTTTAGTTACCTCGGCAATTCTTTGTAACTCGATATTGTCGACGTGACCGCACAATGACTTCGACGCGGAATAAAGGTCTGCTGATATATCTAAAGATAATTGCGAATCCAATCGAGTGTGAGCCTCACGAAAGAATGAAATGAAAAGTATTCGTCAATGGGTGCTTTCAATCGACCGTTAATCAGATGGTTTTTTTCGGTCATTCATATTGTTTTTGCTCGACTTGGCAGATAAAAACTAATTTTAACGCATGTTACAACAAACAATGCTATTTGCAGGTCAGTGTCAGTTTGTATGTTGAACAAAATAGGTATGATTCGTGTATGTATTTCCAGAATTATAATCATTAAAATCACAAATACAACGTTCCTAAAACCCTATTGATTGATATTTCATCTTGTTTTTAGCGTGTCGACATCGTGGTGAAAGGATTAGGCAATCGACAGAAGTTGATTGCCAAGGTTGCGCCAGACGTAACAAAAGGTCGGATGGTGCGTCCCTCGGGGAGGCTCCTTTTATGCACCCTGCATGAAATTCATTTCATGAAATAGTTATTCAAATTTCGCGGGCTACCCTGGCGCTTCCCCAAAGGATTTAGCTTTCAACAATATTGACAGCTCTCTATTTATTACTTTCAAAAATCCTGACCCGCAGGCAATATTATGAACCTTTAAAATAGACAGAAAGGGTGAACATCAATGTTGCGACATTATATTACAGTGTAGCCAGTAGTTTGTTGCACGTGAAACGTCGAAGTTTTACAAAGTTTGATTAGGGGCCGGGATCACACCGCACGTAAGTACATCTCGATTTAAACTTTATGGCGGCTCGGAACACGAGGCGAGTCGCTGTGCATTAACAAATTTGTATGTCAGCGGGGGCGAGGGGTGGGATACTGCACAGCGAGTGGCGCACTTCAGAGCCGCCATAAAGTTTGACGCGAACTATACCACAACCACACTACATCGCAGCAAAATGTGGGCAAGCAGTGGTTACTTGTGAATACTGTCGCTGTAGCTTCTTGCCATTTCGTTGTTGTACCTACAAAATTTCGACATGGTTGCGTTGTCGCTAGTGGTTGCGATGTGGTGACGTTGTGGCTAGTGTCTGCACTTGCAGACAGACTTATAAGTAGTTGTGTTTGCGATGTGGTTGGTCGCTAGTGCGTGGTCTCACTGGTTGTTGCGTTGTGGCTGCGACGTGGCCTTGATGTGGTCGGTATCGGCCACACGATTGATTTTAACGGCCAAGTGTGGTCCGTGTGAATAAACTATTTTCACACAAATTAGCGCCCGTCCACGTTTCTGTGGTGTGGTTGTGTTACGTGTGGTCAGGCCATTAGTAACACTGTACAGTGGTGTGATCTGTGGTCTCCGTTTACCAGTATTTTAGTTGCAAATGAAAACATTAAATGCATTCCAGTGCGATTTGATACTCCCCAGTCACGGCGCAGTCACTTTATAATGGAATGACTCGACACGAAGGGAGTGTAATAAACATGCTCATTTTATTGAAGTGTAAAGGCTAAAATAATCTATTTGCATAGAAAATACTTTTTCTCATTTAGTAAACAAAAAAAAAAAAACAATACAAACTTCAAAGGTTTGAAACAGAAAGTTTATCCAACTATGAATATGGTTCATAGTTTTGCTACTTCCGGTGAAGTGCGTGATGGACTATGAAGTGAAGGGTTCCGTGGATAGGAAGCATATTTACGCATGCACTGTATCGATTTTACCGACGACCACAAAAATAAATTTGTATTGATTTCATAGTTTTCGATAAATACCATGAGTATGTCTCGAAAAAACTATGAAAAACAAAGTTATTACTACAGTTGTAACCGAAATCCCTATTACTCGTAAACTTATTGCTCTGTTACACATGTACGGGCATGTCGTCCCAATTTTTTTTTTGAAGTGAAAACTTCTCTTGCGGTGTTGTACACTTTTTTTGTAATGAGTAAAAAATGTTAAACTCGCGTCAGGACATCGCGTCAGGACACGTGACCTGATCGAAAATTCGTAAGACGGATGGAGAGTAGACAGCCGGCGCGGCGTAGGAGAGGAAGTATCCCCCTCTTTCTACGGCGCGGCGAAAATGTATGCCTGCTGTTTCGTTTAGGCGGCGCAGGGCGCTTGCACGAATGTTCGTGTGTGTTTATGTTACAGCGTGTCACGCGCATCCATGGATGGTGACAGCTGATGGCTCGACCGTCTGTGTAGTGGTCACACTGCTGTGTATTCGTAAAATTCGTGTATATAAAGTGTTTAAAATATGGAAATTAAACAAAGTGCATCTATTAATGAAAAATATCAAAAATGCACAACGTTAATATTCAATTTTTCACTTCTGCCGGCACTCCCGGAGTGCAACCCGTCTTTTTTGTGATTTCACCACATCATTGTTTAGCGGTGCACATAATACAGCTCCATTCAAGTTTTCATCGATTTTGTGGCAATAGTCTCGGACAGACGTTCAGACGAACAGATTTTCAGACAGACGGGTGATGATGTTTCAGTACCTCCCTACCCATCTTAAGGGTATTTAAAATTATTATTGTTCCCGTTTAGCATAACCCGCCTATAATGTTCCCACTACTGGGCTGGAACACAGGCCTCCTCTCCGTGAGAGGGAGTGGGCTGTAAACTTTATTATTAGTATAGTACATATATAGATAGATAGATAGTAAGTAGGTATGGATGAATATGTACATTGTTGAAGAATCGATCATCGTTGATATAGTACGGTATAATTTAACCAATAAACCTGTTTGTGAGAAATCAAATGACGCTATAAAAAATAATTTTTATTCATAAAGTTTTAGACGAAGCTTTATGGGCAATAAAATTTGTTTAACCACATCGTAATATCCCTCAAAATTGTATGTACAGTCAACAAAAGAGATAAGTATGCAGGATCGTCGGATATACAGTCGGATATATGTAGTTGAAGTTTAGTAAGAAACCGATGGACATTGGTGCTGATTCTGTTGTTCACAAACTAAACTAAATTTAAGTTCAGTGCATCTTTTTCTTTCTATTTCATTAAGAAAAGGACAGAAGATAAATATTAGTTTAGTCCTGTCAAATTAGTCAGCGCTTGACGTAAATTGACGTATTTTTAGTAGACAATTTTTTAATCACGTCTAAACTTGTCTATGAAGTATCTTAATTTGACAGGACTAAGGAACAGGAACAACGGAATCGGCGCCAATGTCGACTAAAAAATTTGATAAATTTTCTGTTTGTTTTTTATTAATAAAATTAAATTTTATTCGAGAACATCCATCGGTTTCTTACTAAACTGCAACTATATCCGACGATCCTGCATACTTATCTCTTTTGTTGACTGTACATTCATTTATTGCGTGGCAGACGGGAACAACCCGCACTTGGGGTGTTTTTAATATCGTGCGGATTTCATCACGCACGCGGGATTGCCCCGCATGCGTAACACCCGCAAGTGTCCTTTTTATACAAGTATTTATTGTAATGCGTGGAATACGCACGCGGGACGCGGGGTGTGATCCGTGGCAACAGCCCCGCGCGGGGTCTCCGCGCGCGTGAGCACTTCTATGAAAATCAGTGTGCGTTTTACTGTCATGCGGGGTGCACGCGCGCGTAGTACAGTCACATCTATATATATAAAAATGAAACCCGTTTTCCGTTGTCACGACATAACATGAAAACGGCTGGACCGATTTCGATGAAATTTGGTATAGAGATAGTTTGAGTCCCGGGAAAGGACATAGGATAGTTTTTATCCCGATATTCCCACGGGATCGACATTTACGCGGGTGAAACCGCGGGGCGCAGCTAGTTTAAAATGAAAATTGACACAGAACGTGTTATAATTGAAGTGCATCTGCAGCCGTGCTTATGGGATAAATCCCATGAATTATATAAAAACAGAGATGCTAGAGACGCTGCCTGGAAAGAAATATTAAAGGAACTAGCACCAAATTTCGAAAGTTTGAGTATATGATCAATAATTTTCCGAGTTTGTCGTTCATTGTACACAACCACAATGCATGGCAGCCCGCAGAAAACTAAATCGTGGGGTTGCGTGTCTCACGCTGCGTGAAATTTTCCGCATGCGGGCCAATCCCGCGTGCGTGATGAAATCCGCACGATATTAAAAACACCCTTGGCCCGCGTAGTGGATTACAGTTATAAAGCTTAAGAGTTTTTTGTTTGTTTGAACGTCTAATCTCTAGAACTTGAATAATAGGTACTTTTTGTATTTGATAACCCAATTCTTGAGGAAGGTTACAGGCTTTTTTACATCACGCTATGGGTGTTAGGAGAACGCTAAGCGAAAACGAAGTGATAGCGCGGGCAGGTGATGCGATGCGATTCGACGGTGTGGGTCGGAGGAACAAGAAATTTTACGTGGACGAAGTCACGGGCAGAAGCTAGTAATATTATAAATGCGAAAGTGAGCCCCTTCGTACACAAGGCTACTCAAATCTTAGATACTCAACGATTTTAGTCTTCAAGCGACTGCCGCCATACAAATCCATTGAAGTTCGTACACGAGTCGCGTCGCCGACATTTTCAACTTAAATGGATTTGTATGGCGGCAGTCGCTTGAAGACTAAAATCGTTGAGCATCTAAGATTTGAGTAGCCTTGTGTACGAAGGGGCTAACTCTGTCTGTTTCTTACCTTTTCACGCCTTAACGACTAAACTGATGAAATTTGGCATTCGGATAAACCACCATCACTCTCCAGTTTCCACACACGGACAAACCAGGGTTAGAACATAGGATACTTTTTACCCCGGAAGTATGTTCCCGTGGAATAGTTTCCGACCTCCACACGGGTGAAGCTGCGGGTAAAATCTAGTCTTAAATAATCCAGCGGATTTGGTACATGTCGTTATAACATATTTTAGCATATTTCACTGAAAATGTAGAGCGAATGAAATACTCAAAGCATCGCTATCTATTAGTTTTGGCGAAGACTTGTATCCTTTCAAAAGGCTTTGAAAATTTTTGATTGCCCCCAACACCCCTACCCCACCCCGACCCTTGCTCTATGAAGTGCCAGCCCGCGCCTTAGCTGAGCCTGTAGCTTGAAATTCTCGACTGTGACCTTGGACTTTCTTCTCAGAGTAGTCAGATAGGAAACGCCGACCTCATCTAGTCTTAATAATAATCCAAATTGCCTGTTCCATCTTGCTGTCCTCCCCCCAGCGACGTCCTAAGCCAAGGTTCATACTCCACAGTCGCTTAGTTTGTAAGTTATTGGACCCTGCCTGGAGGCTTTGAGTTTACTTAAGCCAACCACAGACTTTTGGGCTTCTGACGACCCGTAACGACTGTCAATGATCTACGAATGACAGCTGGGACCAACGGCTTAACGTGCTTTCCGTGCACGGACCCCTCCGTGCAGCTCTCGGTATATTATGGATACCCATCCACGGACCGACCTCGGCAATCGTTGCTTAACCTTGAAGATCTACCCGTGCGGCTGTTATTATTTAGCCGCGAGCCAATACCTGACACACAAAGGCGTTGACCTTGTGTTGTTCAACATCAAAATTGATTACGGAACAAGTGACATCTTGAAATCTTCAAGGTCACTCGTTATTAGTCGTTTCTAGTTTATAGACAAAAGAATGGGTAAATCGACGTGTCGTGTGTGGTACCTTTTAACAGCGAATTTTTTTTAATTCCAACTGACAATAAACAACTGAAAGAAAGAAAAATATTCTATTTGGGACTCGCACAGGAAATACAAAGAAAAAAAAAGAACATTGAATCTATCAAAAGATTTAGATTAAGAAACAAAAAAAAAAACTTCTTAAAAAAGAACAACCTTCTTCCAAAATTTCCAACCATTCCTTCGCACAATTACTTTATTTTCCTTTGGTCTTCCTCAATTTCTATAGCTTCGAAATTCATACTCACTTTAATTCTACTGTTACTTTCTAAACTACTTTTCCAACGTTTTCCAACATACATTAGTAAGTTAAACAACGAGTTTATCCATACTAATATTATAAATGCGAAAGTGTCTGTCTGTTCACTTTTTAGTTGTACCTACCCCACACAAATTCAATTAACACTAGTGCATTGAAGAATTGAAGACACCGACTAGAAGAATCATCAAAATTCGCATAGAAATGCCGGAGATGCAGTACATTTATGCATATAACTTCGTACATAAGAATGATGACCTAATGTATTATATACTAAAACCTTCCTGAAAGTATGTAGATCGCATTAGTGAAATAATTATCAAAATTGGTTAATTAGTTTTTGAGAAAATCGCGGACATACATACATACATACGGGTCGAATACAGAACCTCCTTTTTTGAAGTCGGTTAAAAATGTTGGGTTTTCACCTCTCGGTGCTAAGCAGTGTGTTGAAGAACCAGTGCGCGAAAAAAATTCGCCGCGAGAAAAACGCGTTCGTGTATATCTGGGCTTGTAAACATGTTAAGACTATATCTATAATATCATAAACCTGTTTGGGAAATACAAGGAAAATAAAGTAAATCAGCTGTTGATGAATATAATACAGCAACTTCGTGATGTGTGTAAGGAAAAAACTTAGTTTTTTATAGGTACTTATATTATGTACCCAATTTTGGAAGAAATGACATCATAATAGTCTTAAAATGTGCGTTTGCTTAGAATCATCAAAATTGTTTTATAGGAAGTCTGGTTATTTAAATAAGTTGACCCAGTCTAGAGCAGTCCGGTTCCTAGCTGGTAATCTCAACAATTTTGCATGTTCTATGGAGTATGAAAACACTATGGTTCACCTACTGTTGTTCCATGTTATTCATGTAAATGGCGACAAACAATATGTTAAAATTGACCCGTTTATACTCGTTATAGAGTCGGACAATATTGGCGCAGTAGGTAGGTACTTACTTATCATTGCTACTATGAAACGCAGCAAGACCCCCTGTAAACAACAATAATGAATTCAGCATTTGAGATTGTATACTAATCGATTAGAATTCAATGACACGCTTTGTTTTTATCTATTCGGATAGGTATTGCAAAACTTAACACGAATGATACGTTATCTATCGTATCGAGTCCGTATCTCTCTATCAGTCAATCAGTCCGTATCTTTATATTGTATTATACATTTTCAGAACATTTTGCGTAATTACTGTCATTCAACTCTTTAAACAAATGTTTCTCTACATCTCCCACGTGTATTGTTTTAAGTCAAAGTCAACAACGACTCGTTTACCTTCATTTCAATCGAATTTCTTTTTCAATATAAAAAACGCACACAAGGAAAGTCTAAAATAACGCTTATCATCACACTGTTTAAATTAACCAATGGCGTTTCAAATGTGATAGTTGTGTGTACATACAACGAACATAATATACGTATGTTGGTACAGAGTTTATAAATAGGCGTCAAAAATGAGTCATTTCATATTTTATGTCCGCGTTGCCGTACAATGAACATGTTCCAATGTTCGTAAACACTAAGTTCTTTTTGATGATGCTTTTTTCAGAGGAGGATGAGTCCCAGATATTCGTCAAGTTCTTCAAGTTCCACAAGTGTTACGACCTGATACCGACTTCGGCGAAGCTGGTGGTCTTCGACACACAACTCCTGGTCAAGAAGGCATTCTTCGCTCTCGTTTATAACGGTCAGTGTGAAAAACTGTTTGCGTATGGCATTTATATCATGTTGAGTGTAATGTGGCAGGTTAGTTACAAGCGCTTAACGTGTTTTTGTTTTAACACAAAAATATATTTTACTCAACATTATAATGCTGCTGTTATCTGGTCGTTCTTTTTCCTGTTCAATGTCATCTTTGTTGTAATGTGTTTTATTAACCATAGATAATAATATAGCGCATCAAGGTATCAGAAAATTGTCTTCTATTATAGTAGTTATAACTTTTTTTGGCACCTTGACCCACTCGTCTAATGGCCATGCGTTCATCTTTTATCATTAAAAACTTGACTTATGTCTGAGCGAATGAATTATTAAAAGCATTGCGATTTCAACTCTACTCTGGCTAATTGTCTAAAGCGATTTTAATAGCGCCCTAATGCCATGCGAGGTAATTAAAGAAATCAATTGATGATGTAACATTTCTGATTTATTTATACAGCTGGTGTTTGCAATGTTCGGCCGAACCCCATAAGAAACAATACGGCCGCGTTGCCATGGAAACTAAGGTGTATATCGTTCCTGCATTTTTTAAGCAAAAATGGCTTATTTTTTAATTATTTAAGCTCGATTCGCGACTGCTACACCACTGTTTGGTTTGCTATTTTATCAATGAATAGATTAATAAAAAATCTAATTTCAAAACACGAATTTATGCCGGTTACGCCAGTCTTTAAAGCCTGATAAGCTAGCTTTTATCAATGTTATTAGAAGATAAGGATAGACGATAAAAAGTTCATTGGACTTTATGGTTTTAGTAAGATTTTTCTTTTAAATTAAACTTGTATTATGCAATAGGCGCCTATTTACAGTCTCCACCGCGTGGTTGTATTGTTTCTTGGAGGTTAATAAGTGTCAGACAAGAGCAGAAAGAATATGGCGATAAGATATGCCCTTATTTACCCAATTTTAAGGATTTTATTAGTAAATAAATGTTTTTATCCTGTCACAGATTCTCTGGTCTTTTACAATGTTACTCCGTTCAACGGATATAAAGATTAAGATTCTGCTATTTTGGTATCGGTGAACAAATTTGAACCGTGTGACATCTAGTAGGTCAATTCGGCCCGACTAAACGACCTATATTCTGTCGTCAGTGATAAGATAGACCTATATAAAAATAGGTCAACATAACACTAGAAGAATCTCTTCCGCGGGCCTCTAATGTCGAAGTTTCCTTCGCTAAAGTTAGATCATATCATTGATGGTGTAACTTTTCAAAAAAATGTCGATGGTTTATAACAAGCTCATGCTGGAAATAATGGTAGTTAGGGAATACTTCCGTAACTATTGCTTTGCGGGATTTGGCAGACAAAATCAAGCTGCTGCCTTTCATACGAGTTAATATCTATCTGAAGGGAAGATCAGATTAAAATATCAATATAACCTCGTCAAACAAGGCGTCATTTCGCGTTCTGTCTGACACTTAAGTATAAGCCTATAGCTTTATTCACACACACCGTTTTAATGTGGGAATTGGCGTAGTTAAAACCTGCAATATAGCATGTATTGTTCGCTGCAGTTAGCTATGACATTAAGGTATAAGTGCCATTTGTCACGCTTGTTGTGCTTGTAAACACGCCCACTGTAGCAAGCCCGCTATCCGTCAGTACTTAACGGTTAAGCTATCCACCATTGCTTCATATTCAAATTGAAATTTTATTGGTGGTTTTTTCCTCGCTCTGGTGAAAGTCAGCCTTAGTGTTGCCAGGTATATCGTATCCTCAGAATGTCTAATAAAAGCACGTCACACAGGATGAGACAGAAGCACAACAAGTTTCTGTGTCATAGTGTCTATTCAGGGCCCTTGGCCACTTAACGGTTCCTTACTTCGAAACCACGTCAATTCCTTACCTTATCACGACGTCTGCTGTTACCGTATTCTCTATGACGGATGGCGTGGTTTGAACTGTCAAAATACATGTTGTCCGTACGGTTGACATTTCGATACCTTGCCGTAAATTGGGGCCCAGTAATCAGTCATGTACAAAACACTATTATAACAAGTTTGTAGAAGCTTTTCAAGTGTTACACATCAATCAATTTTTAATAGCGGTTCACTGTTATAAATAGCTTTCTACTCCAATTTCCCCTAAGTATCAAAAGTCTCTATTCAAATTAGATTGTAAATTAGCACTTTTAAGACAGTTCTCCAAAACGCCCGCCCTTCAGCACTTCGTAGTGCTTTTGCTGGAAAGAAGATATGGCGCAACAATCTCTCCGACAGTAAAATATATTATATGTCCATATAGCTACAGGTTCCCTCCAAGTTTACAGGATATCCTCTTCCCATATATTTAATTCGAGTTGGCAAACTATGTTAGTCCACATGCTATGTTGATCATGTTTGATTTAGCTGTGTTTGATATTTTCCGCTTTGTTGTTGCTATACGCAACTGTGGTAAGGCAACAACAATGTAAAAAATTACGCATTGCTATGCGTCTTATGAATTTTTAGCCTCAAGCATCACTTGAGAACGGCTGGACCGATTTGGCTAATGTTCGTTTTAATCCGAATTAGGTTTTTATGGAAAGAAAAATTATAAAAGTTCCTCGGAAATTCTTGAAAAACAAAAACAATTGAACAGGACAACATCTGTCGGGTCAGCGGGTTAAAAATAAATATGTAGGTAAAGTAGAGGTAGAACGCAACTTGCTGTTTCTTGCAGAATGTAAGCATCTTTGTTTCGTTATCATATTTTTGTACATCATGTCATAAGTATGCAATTTGTAAGCGAAGCAGCGCATTGAAAACTGATTATACCCCTGGATAGCGGACTCGTGATAACAAAAGAGTAATTTACTGTAATGACAGCTTCATTTTTACTGTGAAGGACATATGCTTCCATTAGGTGGAGATTGTAAATTAAAACATGTAGTAACACCACATTTAGCTACAAAGATTCTACGACATATAACCAACTCATTATATTATTCATCCTCCCAATTCTGATGTTGGCCACCAACACAAGTCCCAACGTCTTTTAAAACGACGTTGGCTTTTGGCCACCATCAGCCAATACCAATAATCGTCGTTGCCAACAGGCGTCCGAGCCGCTCCTCTATGGGACTCTCAGCGGCAGAAGTTCGTCGGCATGCTCACCATTACGGACTTCATCAAGATACTGCAGATGTACTACACCAGCCCGAATGTCGCTATGGAAGAGCTAGAAGAGCACAGACTTGAGACTTGGCGTCGTAAGTATACATTTTTTTAGATAATTATACAGCGTGACGATTAGGTTATCACATTACAGCGTTTATTATAGTTTGTTAAAATAATAAAATAAACAATTTTACTAAAAATATAAAACTGAATTTTTCACACAAAATAAATAGCGTAAAAATTGGCACGAAATACCCCCAAGGGGGTTTATTTACGCATAACGGGGCGATGGACATGATGGACAGAGCGTCTTTGGGACACGCTGTCCATCATGTCCGTGGCTGATATAGTCCGACCACGGTCAAAGACTCCATCGGCTATCTTCGGAAATGGCAAATAAAATCGATTATAATCGATTTAATATTTTCGCCTTCACCATAACAGGTTGGCGATGACGTACTGATTATGCCACTCCCTTTTTGGATCTGTTACTACAGATCTGATACAGGCTAACAGTAACATCTAAACTCAGGCATTTCTTGACTAACAGCTGTATAAACGAATGTGTTTTTCAGATGTATTGATGGGCTCCGTGGTGCCGCTGGTGTCGATCGGGCCGGACTGCTCTCTGTTCGACGCCATCCGCATGCTGATTACCAACCGCATCCATCGGCTGCCCGTCATCGACCCTCGGACTGGCAACGTCCTGTACATACTCACACACAAGAGGATACTGCGTTTTCTATTCTTATATGTACGTATTGTAATTCTGTATAATATGTGGGTGATTTTGAGGAATTCGTCTTTTCGAACCATTGCCGACCACGAGTGCTGGGCATGGATACTAGGCCCGGGTCGGGCAGTGTCATTGAAGTTAACCATTAGGTAACCAGTTGCAGCCCGATCGTTTGGTCATGTTGAGAGGATAAATGAGAGTCAACTAACAAAAGGTAAATTAAATACAAGGCAGATATGAGTGGAAACGCCGGGACCCGCCCTAAGACATTTAGGGCCTGTGCACACCACGTTTTTTAAACGCGCCGTCGACGCGCGTTTTCGAAACGCGCGTCGCCGGCGCGCTTTTATCCTATTAAAAGTCTACAGACTCGCGTGCGTATCGCGTCTGTATCGCTACAAACGCGCGTCAACGGCGCGTTTAAAAAACGTGGTGTGCGCAGGCCCTAAAGCGCGCCGTCGACACACGTTTCTAAAACGCGCGTCAACGGCGCGTTTAAAAAACGTGGTGTGTACAGGCCCTAAAGCGCGCCGTCGACACACGTTTCTAAAACGCGCGTCAACGGCGCGTTTAAAAAACGTGGTGTGCACAGGCTCTAAGTGACCTTCTTGTTGATGTTCTTCAGAAAGAGCAGGTGCGTAGTACTCGCAACCGGCGTGCGTGTATGACCAGAAGGCCAATAAAATTCTCGTAATTTAAAACGTTCAAAATCTAGTTGCAGTCTCATCTCAGCGACAAACAAATGTCAAAAACTTGTCAAAATTTAGGTAAATTAGAGGTATTTTTGACAGATTGAGACTGAGATCAGACTGTGAACGTTCTTAAAATTACGAGAATTGCTACTTAGATGTATAAACGTAAACGAGGGAAAAGGAACATGTAATCAAGGATCGTAGCAGGTGGCATTCTGTAGTTTCTGCTTGCCCCCATGGGAAGAAGTCGTGAGGTTACGTATTTATGTATGTAGCAGTCCTATGCCCTTGTTCAGGATTTGTAACCGGTTAGTATCAATAGGCTTGCCACCTTGGGCTGTAAAACATAACCGGAGAAATGTGCACGTACTAACAGGCGCCTGCCTTAACCATCGTGGATCATCATTACGAAATATATACGTGACCATCGACGAAACATAACATCAGTGATGTTATTATTATTCAAATATAATTCGATTGAATCTAGAAGGTAAATCTCTGAACTTTTTAAAACTAGGTCCAACTGAGTACCTGCCTACTCAGTAAACAAAGTTATGAAAGAGCGGGTAATAAAGACAATAATTAAACAACGACTCAACGACCGTATTTCATACGAGTACATATTGGTTTTCCCTGCAAAAATTCAAATGGACAGGTGCCGAGGACGGGCAGTGCTATTGGGTTTTGCGTCTCGAATTTTTCAATAGCGGCCCGGTATTTAGATTTTTGCCTGGTAATAGTAGGAAATAAACATTAACCTTTCTTATCGCATATCGCCGGATCGTGACCACGCGAGACACAATGGCGTTTTAATTGTTTCTGTAATTACGGCATTCAACCGGTTAATTGGCGATATATGGGTGATGAAACTTCCAATTAATATAATATGGTTAATGTTCCAGATAAACGACTTGCCAAAGCCTGCGTACCTGCAAAACAAGCTGCGCGACCTGCGCATAGGCACGCTCAACGACATCGAGACGGCTACCGAAGACACGTCGATTATCGACGCTCTGCGCAAGTTTGTCAACCGACGCGTTTCCGCGTTACCGCTTGTTGACGCCGATGGACGCCTCAAGGACATTTATGCAAAGTTTGACGTCATTGTACGTATTATTTGGAATTTAAAATTGAATCTTGTTTGACAGCTCTCTGTCAATTTCGTAACACATGTCAGAATTTGATATTCATTCAGTGATAAAACTTTATCATGCTTACATTCTAACCTGCATTCGCGATTTATTTGCCAAAAGTATAAAAAAATACGAGTTTATGAAAAAATAACTTTTCCTAGGTAAAATTCAATTTACGCTACAACTTCAAACATTTTTATAGCTTTTTCAATAGTGCTAGTCACTCGGAAATCAACTTAATTACCATAAAAATAAAGTTGATATTTGTTTAACTTGAAATAACACCAATTTGAAACCTAAGTTTGGATAGACTTTAGCTTGAATCATATTGACGTAAATGAAACCATTCATAAGTTAAAAACAAAATTTTAATAGGAGACAAGACAACACATATCATAAAATCACGCCTCTTTTCTCCGAAGCGAAACGCAGAGGAAAATAAAAATAGAATTGGTTGAAACACAATTCTTAAACATATAAATATAATATTTATTAGAATCTTTAGTCACATTACAGATGACACCTTCGACATTTAAACTGTCAAAACGTTCTGTGTTACTCAGTGTATTCATTATTATTGTAGAACCTGGCAGCTGAGAAGACATACAACAACCTGGACGTTACGTTGAAGACTGCTAACGAGCACCGCAATGAATGGTTCGAGGGCGTCCAGAAGTGTACCCTTGATGAAACGCTCTTCAATGTCATGGAAAGGATAGTGCGTGCCGAGGTAAACCTAACTTCTATAATTATGTATATGCATAATCAGCCTATAATTTTCCCATTGCTGGGACACAGGCCTCCTCTTTATGTGAGAATGAGTGGGCCATAATCTACCACCCGGGCCCAGTGCGGGTTGGTATTATGTCACATGTCTTCGAATTTTTGGTTTGGTGAAGGAAAATATCGTTATGTTCTAGCCGGCTTCCTCACGATGTTTTCCCTCATCGTTCTGAGAGCAGTGGTGATGAAATAATTTACACAAAGTAAAGTGTCTGTTTGGGTTTGAACCCACGACCTATAACTCGTAAGTCGCGGCCGTTACCACTGGGCTATCACTGATCTTTTATAACTAGATATATAAAATATATTTTTATTTTTCGGTTTAGAGATCCTTCACCATTAAATTCCGAACTTATATTTGTCTACCTGTATTAACTTGAGAGCCCTGACACCCATAACACAAGTTCAATCTTAGCTTGGGTGTCAGAGGTTTATAACTCTGTATAAACCTACAATTTATAAGACAGTAAATGGTTGATAGATTAAGTGGTAAATGTAAATTGTTAAACTGGAAATAAAGATTATTATTATCTTCTTATGTACTGACTGACTAATCACGAAATCTCATGAACAATTAAATCTACAAACTTAAAAATATAAACGCCCGTATCTTTTGATTGCGTTGACTTAGAAGTTTGATTTTTTTTCACTGCTTCAAGTGATTGCAGCGTTGAGTATTTGATATTAATTTCAACTCCACGCGTTCCTGAGAAAAAGGGTCTTACAGACGGACAATGAAGTGATCTTATAAGGGTTCCGGTTTTCCTTTTGAGGTATGGAACCCTAAAAAAGTGGTCAGCTGCATGGAAGTGGAGGAATATACACATCAGGCTATATTGGAAACTACTGGTAATAGGGAAAAGTGGTCAAAGGAACCATGATCTCAATTTTGAAGAACCGACATTGTATAGCGGGCACCTACACCAAAAGAAAAAAAAAGTCAAAAGTAATTTTATTCAAATTAGGCTGAGAATCAGCACTTTTCGAACGTCAAAATTACATAAGACAGTCTCCCAAAACGCCTGGCCTTCACAACTTCCAAGTGCTTTCGCTGGGAAGATGTGGCGCAACAAACTCCCCAGCAGCACAGCTGGCTGTTCAGCTAAAAAAAACTTGGTATGGTATAGCAGCCCGCTTGAAATTTCTTTAAAACGGATATCTAGATCTAATTTGTAACAGTTTTAGTCCCGATAACCTGGGACCCTATCGGGTTGTGTTCGAGTTAACAAACTTTTTCAGTTTCTTTTTTTACATTTTCCATTCTCTGCCGAAAACTGCTACCTATTTTTTAGTTTACTATCCAGTAAACTGATAATTTTCTAATAGCTCATGAACGTAAGAATCATTCAAAATCAAATCTAGGTAAACAATAAGTATATTTTAGTAATGATTGATTTTCTAATAGATTCCTTTAAAATGGATAGAGGGGGCGTTGAAGTTCTATTTATAGTTCCTAAGTATGAACTCGTCAACTTTGTCTCGAGCAAGCGTGGTTGTTAATACTCGTGCAGTCTTTGCATCAGAAGAGACATTTGCCCTGCAGTGGGACAGTAATAGACCGGTATTATTACTATGGTGGACATTTCTTGATTGTGAAATACAAAATTATTTTTCTGATCTTCCAGGTACATCGTCTGGTTGTAGTAGACGAGAACGACAAAGTGATCGGCATCATATCTCTATCCGACCTTCTCATGTACCTCGTGCTGCGTCCGACCGGCGAGTGCGGTGCTGGCGGGACCAGCCTGCGCAACGAACACTCATCTATTGAAGAGAAGGACGAGACTACGGCCCCGGAGGGAGCCACCGGCACTGATGGTGGCGAAGCTGAAGGCGACTCAGCAGAGGGCAGCCAAGCAGAAGGTGGCCAGGACGAAGCCGTGGCCCTAAGCACGGCGGACGACACCGAACAGAAGAATACCGTCGACAGCGAGTGCCAAGATCAGTAATATGATTCCTTGATGAGTTTCTTAGTTATAGAGCTGGCAAACGCGAGCGCGGTTTATTTAAGTCTGCATTTCCATTTTGTTAAATGTTTAGCAGTAGCAACTAACCAGTGTAAGTGGCGGTAAAGTTGATCTGGGTTTGAAATGTGACTACAGGCGGAGTATTGTGTAATATGACAAATGCCTTCGATTTGATGCAGAAACGTTCGTGGTGAGCTTGTTCAATACAATTTTAAACAGGATCTTTACGAGTGCGCTTAGAAAGCCTCATTGACACGGTGAAATTGAATTGCCTGTGTGGCATCATTTGAAGCAATAAAAGTTGCACCGTCTACACAGTGTTTACACAATGCAACTCAGTTGTTGCTTAAATTTTATTGTATGCCACCGGCAAGAGCGATGCATCAAACGATGCATCAAACGATGCTTAAGATTTTTTATTTTTACGGAAGTAAGATTATGTTGGTTTTTTAACAAAGGTTAATGTTATAATATTCACAAAATTTAACGAATCATTTATGTTACATTTTCGAGTTTTTATGATCATGTTCATCATTCGTTGGTCATTATCATCAACTTTGTCATGTTATTACTACAAAGCCTGACATAAATGTCTTTACAATCAAATGTGAACGATCATTTTCACCAGATGGTAGTGAAATTTGAAAAAAAAACTGACTTTTATTTCACTTAAAAGGGTTTTGATATTTGTTTTTTTTCAATTCCACTTTTGATATGATATTTACGTGCATATTCTATATTTGTTGGTTTCATCTTTAATTATTATGTTTGACAATAAACCGGTCAGGTACCGACAGATCGCTCTAGGTATATAATTGCTTCTAGTACCTATATAAACGCGTTATGACATTATGCCACTTCTTATGAACATTTTTCAAAGAGAGAGAGGAGTTTTAGAGAGCGGAATTTTCATTGCACAATTTTCTAGCCCCACGTTATTTTGTCGACTTTTCAAGCCTCCGAAACTACTGATACCGTTTACTATTGGTTACTTAATTTTTCACAGTTAATACATGGGGTAACAACTCAAGATGTATTCATAATTTACGGAGTCTTGGGAAAGAGTTTTAAAGGTCCGTGGCATACCCACCTGTCCGCTATTTAGTTCTTTTTTCAAAATAGCGGCCACGCAAGAATCATATTTAAATCTATAGCTGATATCAATGCAAACAGAAAACATAACAAGACCAAACCCGTAGTGTCAAGTTTCCGAGATATTAACGCTCAATGTTGATCACGTGACATCCACATTCTTTTAAACTTGCTTACATCTTGTTGCACAGATGTTTGAAATAATCACTCTGAATGTTGCATTGATCTAAATAGGATTGATGCTCGGCCGTTATTTTGAAAAAAAAAAAAAAAATGTCGGATAGGTAGGAATGCCAGGCTCGATTAGGGCTCCATATCAAAATCTCCAGCCCCCTTTATTTATGTCAGTCATTTAAGACGTATTTTCAAATTCATCATCTGAAAACTCTGTTAATGACTACTATAGAAAAAATAAGTTTAAAATCTAAAACCCGACTGTTGAAAAGGATGAAACAAGAAAGTACCTTCCCGTGGTCGCATGCCGCTGTACTAACATACACTTATAAGCTATGGGTATACACTTATAAGTAGTCGGGTTTTAGTTTTAAACTAACACTTATTTTTTATTTCATTATTTTAGGGCTTATTTCAGTAATATTTAATTTCAGTAATTAGTTTTAAATGTGCTAATTAAGGTGAATGGGTAGTTGTAGCCCGCGAAATTCAATTTTTCTTGCGTTTTTTGCAATTTTCAGGTCAGTGTCAGGTTGTATCTTGATCAAAATATGATTTGCGACTATAATAGACATGTATTTACAGAATTATAGTCATTAGAATCATTAATATATCTCTTTAAGTTAGATTTCTACCATCATCACTTTTCCATACGAGATTTGTTCTTAACGGTAGAAATCTAACTTAGAAAGATGTATTAATGATTCTAATTATTATAATTCTGTAAATACGTACCTGTTACTGTCGCGAATCATATTTTGATCAAGATACAACCTGACACTGACCTGAAAATTGCAAAAAACGTAAGAAAAATTGAATTTCGCGGGCTACAACTACCCATTCACCTTAAGCCCTTTCATTTGATACCCAACAAGGCATGATTAAAAACAAAATTTTGATCATGACTGTGTCCGCTTGAGGGCGCCATATTCAATTTAATGTGACGTCACATAGCCTATAACCAGCGGAAGATCAAGACGTTTCCAAAGATATCCCATTTGTCTAATTTATGACAAGTAGTTTAGTAGTTATGAGGGGAACAGATGAGCGTACATACATACCGGACAAAATCATAACCCCCCTTTTTGCTTCGCCGTAGTCGGGTACAACGAACTTTATTTGTACGCTTGAAAATTCGATAAAAATGCAATATTAACTTCTTAATACGATGCGATTTGAACATGAAATTTCCGCCTTCTGCCAATAACCATACTAAGATAGAATTATGTTGATATTATAATTCTATGCATTGTCTCGGTACCTAGCCACAATCAGTAAGTAACATAACGTACGTTCACACGTAGAGTGTTTCATGTTACTTTAATTATACGATACGACAAAGGTAAAAAAACCGGACACGGATTCACGGTATTTTTGTCATGTTGTAGTAATCATATGAATACTATACTCATTAAAATATTGTAATATCCTCCATTCAATGTTATCACAAATGTTAGCTGATGTATTCATTCATACCCAATACCTATTTAATTGTATGTAGTGAGCAGAGAGTTGTCTAATACCACCCCTCAAACTCTTCAACAAAAACTATCCGCCAAACTAACGCTATTTAGTTTATAATCTTTTGTTTGATAGTAATTATTCGAAAACTAGAGTGTTTATCACCATCAAAGCTTTTGACGTAGCATTAGGCCCTTTGTACACGGAACGGTTTCTTTGCGTTATAAACCGTGCCGTAGGTAAAACGTGTCCGTCAACAAGCTTCCATAGTGATCCATACAATACTGACGACCGTGCCTACACACGGCGAATAAACCGTACGTAAACGTAGTTTTTCACAGCAACAAAAACGTGTACAAAGGGCCTTAAGATCAAAATTATAAAAATAACGCATGTTTTCAGTTCTGCTCGACTATTCGAGGTTACTAGGATTTAAGTACAAAACAACTATGAAATTGGCGGTTAAAATCACTAAAACAGTACTTACTTTAGATTATACATGCTTAATTTTGGATTAATAAAAGCCAATGGCCAAAATTACTGGACGCTCCCTACATTTTGGACATTGTCTTTTAATCTTACGGATATAGGAATATGATCTTGTATAAAATTGTGGCGATTCGATTTATTACTAACAAACAAAGCAATGTGTACCGATGCTTCTCGTAAGTATTATAAAATTGTGTTATTAATTTATGAGTAGAATAACGTTTTAGTAATGATTTTATCTGTTATAAATGTTGTATTAATAAATTCAAATAAAATGTTCTGTAGCAACGTCATTTGCCTATAATAGAATAGTTGGGATGACTTTTCTTGATGTTTCAAACCAATGTATATACGTATTTCCAAATGAAATGATACATACGTTTCTTCTTAATGTTATTGTGTTCAATATTTGAGAGAAGGAAGCGCACATGCATGATACGGCATTATGAGGACTTGGAAATAAAAATTTGATTCCGTCACCATCTTTGATTATTTTTTGTACAAAATAATTTTCACCCGATCACGGCAGAGAGGAAGAACACGATTTTCACTGGCTGTGATGTACGGTCAGAGAAATTAGTTGTTAAGCAAATTGACGCCCAACTATAGATGGGCAATCCACCCGATTTATGGGTGTTTATCGGGTGTTTACCAAAAGTACCGGGTTTAATCCCGGCGGATTGCCCATCTATACGCCCAACCTCAATTTACCGGGTCCATATTGGCTCAACTAAAGTTCTTTACCCGAAATTGTTCTTCCTAACGATTTGTAATCCGAATGATCACTCTTCCTAAAATTTTTCATCCTAAAGTTCTCATTCATACTATTTGTAGTGCTACCGGCGATGTTCATAACACTCATGTTTCCGAAAATTGTAATTAATAATATCATTAATGTAAATATTTTAAACTCCTACTGTTTTTCATCATAACGCTTTTATCCCTAAATATAACTACCATAATATTTTCATGGCCTGGGAGTTTATACGGGTAAGTAATATCTATACATATAATAAAATCGTAGGAAAGTCAAAACGGTACATTGAATATTTTTTTTAAAGAATACTTGGGGCGTGATCTACAATCGATATCGAAGCCAAAAATATAGTTTTTAGAATTTTTGTCTGTTTGTCTGTTTGTCTGTATGTCCGGGATAAACTCAAAAAGTACTGCATGGATTTACTTCAAATTTTGCATGAATATTACTAAGAGGTCGGGTCAACATATAGGCTACATATTATCACGCTATCACCTATGGGGGAGGAGCTGTGAATATTTATTTTTCTTACGCATTCTGTGACAGCGTGTAATCTAACGACGCATATTTAAATGTTTTTTTTCAGTAAGCCATGCTATTATCTAGCTTTACACTATAAAAACTACGCCATTTAAGTAACTTGGGCAGAAAAAACATAGTTTAATGAATTTTAGTAGTATAAAGAAAATTTTGAAGCAGCGCCATCTATGAGTTTTAATAAAAATCAAATCAAGTTACATGTTGACACTTTTTGGAAATTAATAATTTAAAGGACATGTCTGGTGGAGCAATGGGCGAATGTCTAGGCAGTCAAAGAAAATGTTCAGTAATTATTGTTATATTATTATAATCGTCGTATTTTATAGTTTATTAATTAATAAGTTTCAGGAGTCAGGATCTTGCGTAAACTGGTCAAAATAAGGATTATACGCTAGGGATTTTTCTTAACTTTGTTTAGTATAATGACATCTGTGAGCGAATACAGGTACTAATTGGTGGTATGTCTTTGTGAGGTTAATGAAACATTTTGTTGGTCTGAGATCATATTGTAAAGTTTTTTGGATATTTCTATTTGTGTAACAAAAATGTTAAGCACCTATTGTTTGTCACAATATTATAATATTATATTGGCATCATCTTTAATTCCGCATTTTGGTTTCTATCTTCAATAAAATAATATTATTTATATGTAGCTACTTGTTGATACTGAATTGGGATTATAATAAATAAAACTATGTATGTATTTATTGCAAAACAAATTAATTTATTGTAGATAAATTCTTAAATAAAATGATAAAAAAATTAAACGTCTTCTAGAGACACCAAAACATTGTCCAAAAATGTAGCTGGTGCTAGCACGTTATTTTGATGCCTTGCCCAGCCAAGCGTCATGACGTGGCAGACCATTGTATGAATGACCTAGTAATCTCTCATTGTCAGCAGCTTTGGTATTTAATAAATTATAACAATCGTGACACTTGCGTATCCATCTAATGGGAGTTGGAACAATAAGACGTCATTGTATTTTTCAAATTATAACACAACTGCTCAATGTGCTGCCTTTCCTGCTTGGTTTACGCGACTGCCGTAGTATAGAGGCCTACCTGATTTGATAACCGTCGAGCAAGTCTCACTTGCAGGGGTAATGCCAGCCTTGACACGATATGTCTGCGAATCCGCAGCACAGCGATGCACCTCATCATAATATCCAAATCGAAAGGAAAAGCAGAATCCTATAAGTATAGCAATAGTCATCGTGTCTAGATGATGTCACTCCGTGTAGAATAGCAATGGTCGTTTAAAGAAAATATCCATAACAGAAAATAATCGCATAGTAAGCAAGGAACGCATACACGCAATTCGGAATTGACCCTGTGGAATTGACAACCAAAAAATAAATGTCAATGCCATGTCAAAAAAGCAATAAATACTTACCTTCATGTTAGGAAGTGGGTATCCGAAGAAAAACACGTTTGATGTGTACACTAAAATATTTTAGTAATATTGTCGTATTATATGTATACGCAAATACGTTAATATATTCCTTTCGTCTAAAATAAGCGGCTTATAATTATTGCTCACACTATTTAAAGATAATTACGGGATAAAATGGAACGTCAAAAACATTTTTAGTACTTCCCGTTTAAAATGGCAAAGCGGAAGCTACGATTGAGTACTGTTTTTTTGAGAATTATGTTACGCAAGTAATACTGAATTAATTAATCCATAGTAATTTAAATCTAAATTTTTAAATCTTACTGAAAAACCTTAAATCATGAACATTTATCTATACCAGAATTACCAGAGGGCAGAAACTGGACATGTCCTTTGATCATGTTGGCGAGGTTAGTAGTTAGTAATTCTTAAAATTCATAGATGGCAATGTGCATTTTCTTCATAAAAGTTGTATCGTATAGTTCGTTTTGACAAATTCAAGTTCCAACAAAACCCTTAAAATGTTGAGCAGAGTTGAGGACGACAATAAAAAAAAAAATGCGGTGTTAAGTATTACAAAAAAGTTATGTTTCTACTGGAGACGAAGTCGGAGTAACTGATGAACGCGTGCTGAACACCTGTCTCGGTTCACTTCAAGATGTGGTCATTTCTATCGGCGGCAATCCACTGATCGAATATGGGTTACCAGCTCCCCAATGATCACCGCATCAAGACCGTGTAAATCGGGAGTATAACGCTGAGACAAATTACGATCCGGGCGAAATGACCATGTCGCTTTGTTCTCTTCAGAGCAAAAACAAATTTATGACACCGTCCTTGAAAGCATTGGGAAAAAACCAGGGTCAAATGTTTTTCTTGGAATGCGTCTGGTGGAACAGGAAAAACATTTGTTACCACTTGCATACTTGCAGAGGTCAGCAGGCAAGGCAAAATTGCTATTGCTGTAGCGTCGTCGGGAATCGCTGCCACACTGCTTCCGAGTGGCAAGACAGCACATGCCATGTTTAAAATTCCTATCGATTTAGAGAGCGCCGAAACGCCTGTTTGTGGTGTGTCACGTAACAGCGATAAGGGACACGTGCTCAAGGATTGCTCTTTGATCGTATGGGATGAGTGTACGATGGCCAATAGGAAGGCAGTTGAGGCCGTGGACGGAATCTTGCAAGACATCCGCAGGAACAAACATTTGATGCGTCGTATCACAGCTGTTCTGTTCAGTGGCGATTTCCGGCAAACGCTTCCCGTGGTGACACGGGGATCGAGGGCTGACGAGGTGAATGCTTCGTTGAAACTATCTTCGTTGTGGTCACGAGTTCGTACGCTGCGCTTGACCATTAATATGAGAGCTCGGCTCGGCGGCAATGCACGTGCTCAAGAATTCTCCAATGTCCTTCTAAATCTTGGCGAAGGCACTCTACCAGAAGAGAGAGGTGGACAGGTGGTGCTTCCAGAGTCTCTCGGTAGAGTGGTATCCAGCTTAGAAGAACTCATTTGCTGTGTGTACGGGGACATCAGTCGTATACTGCACCTGCAGAATTCTTGGGTGTGTGAGCGGGCCATTTTGACGTCCAAAAATGATCAGGCTGCAGCAATTAACGAATGCATTCTCTCGGAAATTGAGGAGAATGAAGTGGTCTACACCTCGATAAACACTGTTGTCGAGCAAGATGACGCCACACATTATCCCGTGGAATTTCTGAACTCCCTGTCAGCAAGTGGACTTCCAGCGCATACCATCAAGCTGAAGGTCGGTGTCCCGATTATGCTTCTTCGGAACCTATCTCCTCTGAAGTTGTGTAACGGGACCCACCCTAAAGTCATTTCGCTCTACAGACACACCATTGAGGCGGAAATTCTTACGGGTTGTGGCGTTGGCGAGGCAGTATTTATACTACGCATTCCCCTCATACCTCATATCTTCCCGTTCCAGTTCAAGCGCGTACAGTTCCCCGTGAGTGTTTGCTTCGCGATAACCATCAATAGAGGCAGACACTGAGGGCAGCGGGTGTCGACCTCAGGACGAGTTGCTTCTCACACGGACAACTGTACGTCGCTTGCTCCCGCGTCACCAGTCCTGACTCTCTTTACATTTTGGCTCCTGGCAGCATAACTACCAACGTTGTTTATAGGGAAGTGTTTTAAGGTATGATGCCTTTGTACGTATTTTTACTCTTTTGTGTCCTGGAATGTATTCCTGCATTGTTTTCTCTATTTCCTTCAGTCACATCCCTCACACCACACTGAACTCAGCAGGACTCCCATATAACTCTCTTCACTTGCTTCGCTTGCAAAAAAACTTATATTTTAATGCTATTTTAAAAGTTGTTTACTTATAATGCTATAGCGACACTGGCATCTTAGGTATTTTTGGTGCTGTAGAGCCTTCAGGCAGACGACGTCGCGGGCAGCAGCTAGTATGATATAATTACGAAATCTCTAATATTTACAAGATATAACAACTGAACCTATAATTTTATTTGATATAATGATCATTTAATATAATAAACGATTGATATAATTTTAATGTAACTAATTTCTATAAGAATAACAGACAATTAATATAAAATCATTTGATATACCTACCACTCAATAGACATAAAACCTATTTAGTCTAATATGATAAACACTTTTTTTTTTCATCCTATGTCATCCGATGTCGACGGAGCCCCGCTTCGAGGGGCCCCTATTTCTGTGTAAAGGGTTTAAAGTAACCTAACCAAACCGAACCTCGGGGTGCCCTTTGCTCGCCCTTGCAACCTATGTCGACGGAGCCCCGCTTCGCGGGGCCCCTATTTCTGTGTAAAGGGTTTAAAGTAACCTAACCAAACCGAACCTCGGGGTGCCCTTCGCTCGCTTTTGCATCCTATGTTGACGATCTAAACAAAAAAGATATGACTTTGAATAATAGTGTAAAAGATGGTTATGTTGAGAAAATATAGGAAAACAAATAAAAGTAGGTATAATAGATGTTTATTGCTACTGACATTATGAAGTTGAATGATTCGGAATTATGAACATTAGAGACAGAGTAGTTAGGAATTGTGATTGTTAGGATGAAAAATGTTAGGAAGAACATTTTCGGATTTCCAACTATCGGAGTTGAAAATTTAGGTGAACTTTGGCGCACCCCAATTTACCGTATTATAGACGGTTCAAGAATGACATCTTTCATTTGAATATACGGACAATTTAACTTAGTAGTCATTTTGCTCAAATAATTTGCCTGACTATGTACAGTTGACTGCCTCGTCCATAGAGATAGAATAGTACATAATAATATCCAAGTGGGCGTGGATGGCCAAATTCTAAACTATGAGGAATAGCGAAAAGTACTCAAAGGAGTCGCGGGCTCGATTTTGATGAAAACTAAAACTGCATCATTGGATTTTTGAAAAATCAATATTTCTAGCCAGGAATCGGACTTGTTGATTTTGAAAAAAATAACACTGTACTATTACACCATTCGATAGTGTCCCTAATAAGGATCAAATTCTGGGAAGTAATGACATACGGCAAACTTAAGGAAAATGTTGAATTTTAATAAACTTTTTATTTTAAAGTATTCATACCTACATTACATACCTTGTTCGAAATGATGCTCAATATGTTTATTAACACACCCGCAGAGAAGTTACCTTCACAACATTATATTCTAAATTTCTATTACGATCTTTGGAAAATATTCTAATGGAATCAATAATATTGTAATGCTGAATGCAGTACAATCCTTGAAACGTCAAATCCAGCTATGTATTGAAAACAATGGTCATCATTTTGAACAATTAATCAGTTAAGGTTTAGTAGGTAGGTGACATAACCCGGGCCCGGCTAAATAATAACAGCCGCACAGATCAATTCATCAGGTTCAACCCATCCACAGACCAACCGCGGCAAGCGTAGCTTCGCTTGCCGCGGTTGGTCTGTGGATGGGTGACCACCTTTACATACCGAGACCACTCCATGCCTCGGAATGCACGTTAAGCCTATTAACTCGGCCCCCTACTGACGAAATGTGGGTGTACTAATAGGTGCACCTCTGCCCAACCCTTCGAGGAAACAAAGCGTTATGTTAGGGTTAGGACACATTGATCGACGGCGTTCCACATTTTTTCCATATTTTATAGTCAAACCTCGAAGCTCCGGCGCTCCTAGGTTTGACTAGTCAATCCTCAGGTCTGACTTGAAGTCTTAGTCAAAGCCCAAATAAATGAAGTTTTTCGGCCTCTGACTAAAGAATTTTTGTCAAACCTAGGAGAAACTAATTTGGTCAGGCAAACGTCGAAACTCAATTTAATGAAATCGGGGTTAGACCAGTCAAACTTCAATTAGGTATTAGAATGTCTTTTTGTTAGATTAGGTGTAATAAAACGATTTTTCATTTGTAATAATTAAAATTTAAAAAACAGTCTTTACTCATACATGGTGATGCATTATGACATTTAGAATTGTACAATGCATTAGATCTCTTACATTTACATAATTTTGATGAGCATTTTTTGTTGCAATGACATTTTATAAAGCGTTGGCCCCCAAATTTAGAATCTATTGCACTTTTTTCTCTTAGAGACAGCTTAACGTCGTCGGGCACATCATTGAAATTTAATAAAATCTATTTGCATTCTTTTATTTGATTTCTCGAATAAAAAGTATTTATCATTCCGTATTTCGTCCCTACCCTGTCCACTCATCACTCACATCACTCACTACCATTATCTGTTTTATCTTGTATGGTACCTAAAACATTTCGAGCGTCTCCTTTTAGCTCTGTCGTAGCTAGGAATAGCTATGGTTACAGTTTTTCCAATCGCGATTGGCGGAAATTTTTGTTCAGATAATTGTTTCATTAACCTGAGCTTCAAGACCTTCAATTGCTTTTTCTTTGTTTATTTTTTTATTTTCTGTCTGTGCACAACGCATGCATGTAACTTGACTTCCGAAGCCTTCATAGTCTGCACCAAGTGTGCTATCAGCGCACACAACATCAAGTACCGTCGACGTTTGACCGAGACTGCCAGTCGCTTCTAGGATCAACTAGGCAAAGCCCGAAACAGATTATTTTACTTTCGACGTTTGACTAAAAAGTTAGGAACTTCTATAACTCCATTTATTTAACATTAGAAAAAAGAGGCTCGCAGAAGCAGAAGTACGAAACCTTTTATTTTCAAGTTAAGTTCAAACAATTTAAATAAATAATGTATTCGCTTTTTTTGTAAGTAACAGTGCATGGTATACAATAAAGCATAGGGTAACCTGGTCTAGCAGTACGCATCCGATAAGAGTACGCAACGCCAGAAACCGTGAAGTTATTTACGATGCGCGGCTAACTTCAGTTGCATTTTGATGTCAACTGTGATAAACAGTGCTATGTCAAAAAAAAATTAAATCCCGAAGAAAACACAGAAATTACGTAAATTTAAAGATTTTTGCTCAAAATCTTAAATATTTTTACCATTTTGGAAGTATGTTTGAGACAAGAATGCAATTATTTTGTAAAAACGAAGTAAACTGTGGGGTTTTCAAAGACGATGCCTAACGCATGCTGCGAGCGTAATTCCGGTCAACGCCAGGAGATGGCGTTGAATTCCGCTCATTTACGATTTGGCTAGTGTGTGTATGAGTACGCAGTTATGTATCTTATAAGAGTACGCGCGTACTCTTACACGCAATTATTTTTAAGTTAGTTTCGTTACTGTATTTTTTTTTCTTAAACATTGCAAATACTTACATACATATATAAATAAAAATATAATATGTAATGTGTAATTTACCGCAAAAGATCAAAGTCTGATAATTGACTGGGTCTCTATACAAGCTGGCTCTTGAGAAGCCTTTGGCATCAAATAAAGTAACAAATAATGTACTTAAAAAATGTACTCAAGAATGTACCAGAGAGTGTTCCAAAACCAGTTTCAAAATCTCTTCCTAAAAAGGCCAATCTTTTAATTTGCTAAAGAAAATGCCTAAAAAAAGGTTTGGGAGATGCCCAGCATGTACTTGAAATCTACGTAGAACCCCCCGCAGAAGACTGGATAGGATGATTAAAATACTCCGAATGGTGGCATGAGGCTTGTATGACATATGAGGGTCAAGGAAATTTTATTTGCCACCTCTGCAAGTAAAAAAAAAGTAATGCACGACTCGCGTACTCTTATCAACCTAGACGCGTACTCTTATCCAATAGTACTTGTAAGAGTACGCAATTCCCATTTCTGATTATTTTTGTTATTTAGAGAGATAAAACGTAATTATGTTTTTTTTTATATTACTTTATGAAAGATGCTTAAATTGTAGACGTAGTAAACGCCTAGTTGATTTCCTAGACATCATTTTTATTTTTTTAGAACATTTTAAACCTTAAGTGCGTACTCCTAGACCAGGTTACCCTATTCTATCTACTCGTCACGATGCTTAGATAGGTACATGAAATGAAACAATTTTTAGTAACAATCAGTTTATTAAAAACAACTTTATATAAACCGACAAAATAAAAAAAAACACGTGCTGCCACAACTTATGAAGGGAATAGGTAACATTTTAGATTTGGTAGAGTTATAGTGACATGCCAAACGTTCCCGGTACTGTCCGTCCCTGCTTCTTTTAGATTTTAAACATTGAGACGACAGTATTTTATGTAAAAACTAAATAATATTAAATGAAAGCCTTGTAATTTCAGAAGGTAGATAGGTTAAATAAGTACAATTAAGTGTGACTGCTGTTATTTAAATTGATTATATTTAACTCCACATCAATCTTGACTGTAATAATATTTGTTGTACAACGTGTGCCCCTAAAAGAGCCTTTTTTAAGTTCTGTCTAATGCTATAGTAAATGGAGTATAGGTTTGACTAAAAATACTTAGTCATAGGCCGAAATTGGATTTTATTTCGGGGTTTGCCCGAAGGCTTTGGTCAAACTTAGGATAAACCAGTCATTCCGGGAAGAGAATGCATATCGACCTTTGACTATGACACATATACAAAAAGAGGGCGAAGTATAGAACGATTCGCGACGTACCTACGCATCCTTTCGCATCGACGCCGACGCACCGAACGCGCTCCGGCGTAGTGTGCTCCTTTTCAATCGGCAAAGTGCGAAAGACCGTCGATCAATGTGTCCTGACCCTTATGTGTGTATGTTCAAGACAATGACTATACATCCTCTTGACTGCTCATACGGGCGACTCAAGCTCACAACACATAAATGAAATTATACTTATGTTAGACGAAACTATGAGTGACCATTTTAGTTTTGACCAGTTATTGGATCTCTGCACACGCGGTTATTTTGATACTTTTTAAAACATTTTTTGCATAAATAAAAACAATTATGAGTTCCTGTTCAATTAAATGGTGTGGGAAATCATTTAGAACATCCAGCTATAGAAAAGATGGCGTAACTTTTCGTCGGAAAGTAAAATATATTTATAATTTAATAATCGCAGGGCTCAAGCTAAACTGGTTGTTTACGTAAAATGGCACAAACATGTATACCCGCGTTGATGTCTTTTTGAAAAGTCCCTTTCTCTCACTAGGGTATTGTCAATACGTCTGTCCCTTTCGATCTGTAGTAATACTGTAGTGTTGTGACAATTTCAAAACCACCAAAACGAAGTCGATAATATTGACGATAAAAATTACGATGATAATGGTAAAAAAGTAACATTACTTATTTATTGTTTACAATTTAGATTTAAAAATATTCCGGCACTGAAAGAAAAGTGGATTAATGCAGTTCACAGGGAAAATTGGTTTCCAATAAAATACAGCGTTGTTTGTTCAAGGCATTTCACAGCAGATTGCTTTGTGCTGTTTTATTTGCACCCAGTTAACACCCTATCAGCATAGTTTAAAAAAATGTAGAATTAATAGACGTCGATTTTATCGATATCAATATTATTGTTGCAAAACTGACTTGGGTATCACTATGTTTGGAATATTCGTCCTGACATTGTTGCATTGGCCAATCACAACCGCTGTATTTTCTTCGTCCCCCGGCCCGCAGTGGTGTGAGTCGTGTGCCTAGACGAAATCGGTCTATCGGTTCTCAAGTGGTTTTAATTCTCTTTGGTTCAAGACCATTATTTATTACCTATGTACTACTTTGCAATAGCGAGTTTCTCGTAACAAAAGTCAATCGATTATGCATATCGGTTGAATTAAAAATATGTAAATAATAATTGCAATATAATTATAATAAACAAATTATTTTCTTCATTTAAATGTTTCTTGGCAGGTAGCTATATTTTTTACGTAGTAGCAACATTCGGAAATGAAGTGCAATGGCAGTACTGACCTCTATTATCATCTGCCTAGCCTTTTGCCCAACTATGTTGGGGTCGGCTTTCAGTCTAACCGGATGCAGCTGAATATCAGTATCTTACATGGAGCGACTGCCTATCTGACCTCCACGACCCAGTTACTGGGTAATACAATACCCCTTGGTAAGATTGGTTGTCAGGCTTTCGGGCTTCTGACTACCCCTAACGACTGTCAAAGATCCGCGAATGACAGCCGGTACCAACGGCTTAACGTGCTTTCCGAGGCACGACGGGGTCTCGTTATATAAAGATGGTCATCCATCCACAGACCAACCGCGGCAAGATTGGCTTAACCTGATCGATCGACCTGTGCGGCTGTTATTATTTAGCCACGGGCCCCTCCCTCCTCTGACCTCTATTGATTATGTATAATACAGGTCAGTGAATGGCAGTGAGTTAAGAAAAAATACGTACTAAAGTAAATAAAAATACTTTTATTTTTGGTTCCGAAATCCGGGAATCTATTTCATAACAAAAACGTAAATCTAATTGAAAAAATAGAATTAGGTAATTTTGTGAAGTACATTTGGTTGTGACACGCTCTCTCGCAAGTTGGTACGGTACCACGGCATTCTCCTTTACGCATTTACATAGTTTAATGAAAAGGCACTTAATATTCATTCATATCGCCATTGTCGCCGTCTTGAATTTCATCGAACCTCACCCTTTCCTTTGGTGAGTAAGGTGTGGTCACGCGAGGTTGGGTGTTCCCATCATTAATAGGTCATACAATCCTCAGCATTTCGATACCACTCAATGAGATAAGCCCCCAAAAGGCATTAGCATAGCCGCGTTGAATGGCAAAGATAATTAAAAGTGGCCCTGTATGTATACCTTCTTATTTTTTGGTAAGTTTACACAACACAACTTACAACACAGAGGCAGAGGCGAACCTATAGCAACAACGGGTTCAAACTAAAATTAAATCAATTCAGCCTATCGCAGTTCACTGCCCACACACAACAAGCTGACCTCCGCCTTCCGCATCCAGTTTGTTCCAGCCACGTCCATCTAGCTGGGGGACGTCCCACACTACGCTTGCCGATACGCGGTCTTCACTCTAGGACTCGACTGCTCCATCGGCCATCGGTACTTCGACAAACATGACCAGTCCACTGCCCCTTCAGCTGTAACTCCAGTTCTCTTCCGGATAACTTTATTCCTGATTTTATTTATTTATTAAAACTTTATGCACAAGTAAAAAAATAATACTGTACAAAGGCGGACTTAATGCCTGAGGCATTTTCTACCAGTCAACCTTAGGGTGATGCAGAGACAAAACATGGCAGGTGCAACATACATGATAACTAGTTAGGAAATGAATATAAAATACAATAGATACATACATACATACATATAAACCAAATGAACTCTCATGGGAAAAATGATCGAAATGATTTTATCCTTCAAAGAAACTCCGAGCATAGCCCGCTCCATAGCGCGCTGAGCGACATTGAATTTGTGGGCCAGGCCGACTGCCAGTGTTCACTAAAATAGGTAAACGTAAGTGTAAACTAAAATAGTTCTGATGTGTGCAAAAAAGTGCTTATTTAATGTAAATTACTGAAGTGGCAAGGGTAAAGAAAGGTCCACTTTAGATGTCCAGTCAAATAGAAAAGGTCCGTAAAGAGTAGTTGACGAAAAGGGTTTAAGGTTACCTACAAAAGCTTGCGGGGTGAGACTAACATGACATGCTACAGTCTTTTCTCAATTATTGACGTGAAAACTTCTTTTCGCTCGATTTACTTGGTAGTAGGTAAGTTAAATATTAGTTATGAGGGAACAGATGAACATACATACTTACCCTCTTTTGGGTTTACCGTAGTCGGACAAAATGTGAGTTATGCCTTTTATGCGCCCGGTGTGAGCTTTTATAATGCAACCTTGAAAAATGTTCTAATCTCACCCGGCTCAGACAATTACTGAGGACCAAAACACATACACAGGGTGTATCCCACTATTTCCACGATACGACGTCGCATGCGATGCGATACGATGCGACACGTTGTGATGTCGTGTACGATGCGATGTCGTGTTGTCGTGTCGTGTTGAGATACGTGCATCGTAAAAATTCACGACACCACGTCGCATCGTGTTGTGAAAACTGGTGAAGCAATCCTGCGCCGGTGCATCATTTGATGTCCTATAGAAAAAGATAATTCACGAGATTGATGTAGGTAGATCAATTATTTTCACAAGTGCATCTTTGACTATTGAACATCAAATGCGGCACCGGATCATATTGGCTGTGACAGGCAGACAGACAGACTCACGAGCGATTCTATAATATAAGGGTTCTATAAGGGTATGTTTTTTTCAGCAGGACGAAGGAAACCTTAAAAAAAATGCTGAAATATTATTTTGGTAAAAAAGTCCTCGTTTTGAAAAGAATTGAGGTGCACAATTATCGTTCTTGCGAATACTTCTAAACTTAGCTGAAGCTCAATAAAGTCTAACGGAATAAAAAAAAATGATCGAACGTCGTAGGAAGTGTGAGTTGGGTTGGGATGAGTTGCGCAACACGTACCTAGGGCAGGTACGTGTTGCGCAACTCATCCCAACCCAACTCACACTTGGCCGGTTTTAAATAGAGTTCGAGTTACGCAATGCTCCTACCTTCGAGATTGCTTTCACTTTACGAACGCTTCTAAACTTAGCTGAAACTCAACTAAGTCTGAAAAAGTCAGCTAACTAGAAATGTTATTTTAGTCATCATCATCATCATCAGCCTACAATGTTCCCACTGCTGAGACACAGGCCTCCTCTCTGTGAGAGGGAGTGGGCCGTAATCCACCACGCGGGCCCAGTGCGGGTGGGTAGATGTCACATGTCTTTGAATTTTTGGTTCTAGGACATGCCGGTTGCCTCACGATGTTTTCCTTCACCGTTTTGAGAGCAGTGGTGATGAAATAATTTACACAAAGTAAAGCGCCTGTCTGGGTTCGAACCTACGACCTACAACTCGTAAGTCGCGGCCGATACCACTGGGCCACCACTGCTCTCTCTCTCTCTCTGTTATTTTAGTACTTATTATGTTATGTTCTTTTTGAGTAGAGTTGAGTTGCGCCACGACCCTTTCTGCGAGTTCGCGTTGACATCACAGATACTTCTAAACTTAGCTGAAGACCATCAAAGTCTGAAGAAATCAGAAAACTTTTGATAAGGGGTTCATTTGGACGTCATTAGCAACATCAATCGTCTTGCAATATTCTCTGATTCGTTCAGATTTTTATGGCCTCAACTAAGTTTAGACGAGGACGTTAAAGGACGCTTGAAGGAGGATTGTTGCGCAACGCTAGAGAGTTAACTGAACTGAATAAACTGGGGGGTTAGAACCCCCCAGTTTATTCATGACGATCAATTCTAAGTAAACATAGATAAAGCTCAAAAAAGTCTGAAGAAATCAGAAAACATTGCGAGAGGGTTAGTGTTGATTTATGTCGTAAGATCTGGCTAGCTACGTATAAAAAAATTTGCAGAATTTTTTTTTTCGGCTACAGATAAGTAACAAGACCTTATTGTACCTTTGTAAAATTATTTCAAATACTTACGATTGTGCGTACCTATTGCAGCGATTCCACTGTGCGCGATGTACAGACGCCAGCACATCAGCCTACTACAATCTGTCAAATTTCTTTATTAGATTTTCAACTTTATTACTAAAGCATAAGGTTCAAAGTTGATTGGGAAAATGTGACAGTTTGGTGTAGGTTGATGTGCTGGCGTTTGTACAATTAGACCGATATTCATGGATTTCAGTACCTAATGTGCAAATAAAAAACCAATTATAATCGTGTCGGTGCGAAATTTCTATTAAGCCGAAGCCTGAAAAAGAGGGCCTGGTCAGAAATACCATTGGGAATGGGATGTCAGGCGACCGTCAACGAGTCTACATCGCAGAGTACTCGTATCTCCCCGCCAGTTCAAGGAAGCTGCTATACGCTGCATAGGAATTCCAGGCACTTGAGGACTTGTTCTCAACTCACTGTATTTTACACTCCGTGTACCAGTTCCAACTCATTATACTTAATTATAGATGATACTAATGATAATTAGGGCTATGATTAATGGAGGTTGTATAGACTAAATGACTATGTTATAAGATTCGAGTAAAACTGTTTAGTCTGTCACTAAAATAATCATTTTAATCCCTCGGGGACTGTGGGCGTTACATTATGTTATGTAATTAGTTAGTAGACGTTTGTATCAGTGTGACTTGTCCGTGTAGGTAGTTTGGAGGACTGGAGACCTGTAACACAGGTAGTCCTAGTACAGGCTCCAGTCTCCACAACATCAATGTATTTTTGTATACACAGTAATGTATTGTACTACTAACTTTTCATAGTATGGTGGAGAAAATAAACGTTTTTTGAAGTGAAAGCCGTTTAGCGGCGTTGTTCACTTTTTTTGTAATGGGTAAAAAATGTTAAACTCGCGTCAGGACACGTGACCGTCAGGACGCGTGACCTGATCGAAAATTCGTAAGACGGATGGAGAGTATACAGCCGGCGCGGCGTAGGAGAGGAAGTATCCCCCTCTCTTTCTACGGCGCGGCGAAAATGTATGCCTGCTGTTTCGTTTAGGCGGCGCAGGGCGCTTGCGCGAATGTTCGTGTGTGTTTATGTCACAGCGTGGCACGCGCATCCATGGATGGTGACAGCTGATGGCTCGACCGTCTGTGTAGTGGCCACACTGCTGTGTATTCATAAAATTCGTGTATATAAAGTGTTCAAAATATGGAAATTGAACAAAGTGCATCTATTAATGAAAAAAGTGACGAAGAAATAGCGAAAGAAAATGAGTTATATTAATTCAATTAATAGTTGATTTATTTCAACGTTAATATTCTAGTTTTCACTTCTGCCGGCACTCCCAGAGTGCAACCCGTCTTTTTTTATTATGATATTAATAGATAAGTTTGAAAGAATTACTTGAAGTAGTTCGTGATACGGTCGTGTGTTGTGGCTTTTTTTGGGTTCTACTTTTTATTTACCTTTAGGATAATATTTACTCAATTATCATGATGAGAGGAAGGAAGAGAAGAAGAAGAGAAGTTAGAAGTTCAGAAAATTATATTTTGACGGTAGATTAAAGTGCATTTCAAAATTGTAAAGGCGTAATTATTGAAGATTTGAAGGCCAATTCTCGTAATTTAAATTGTTCAAAATCTAGTCGCAGTCTCATCTCAACGACACACAATTAATGTCAAAAACTTGTCAAAATTAAGGGAAATTAGAGGTATTTTAGACAGATTGAGATCAGACTGCGAACGTTCTTAAAATTACGAGAGTTGCCCCTCTCGAAGATACTTTTATTACGAAGAATGTTTATGACAGTAGCAACTCAAAATCCCCAAATGTCGAGAGTTTCTTAAAAACATCAAAATGTATTTAACTTAAGACCAAACCTTATAAATGAAGAATTGATGACTTTATCATACAACATCACCAGTTCGTCTTTGGAAAAACTAAGTTGGCTCATAGTAACTGTTATTCAAATAACTATTAATGTTGAGGAAAGAAAAAACCCAAAATACAGTTAGTTGAGAAAAACATAAAGATTCTGTGGCAAAAATTGATTCAGATTTTGCTAAAAATCCATCGTTTGTTGAGAAGTGGCGCGGTAAATGCAGTAAATAGGAAACCTAAGATGAAGTACGCTAACAAAAATACCCAAACTGCCGAATGGTACAGTCAGCATCAAAAGTCGATTAACACTATCATTTTTACATGTTATTAAACTGACAACAACTTTTTTCAATAAACTGATTTTTAGCTTTTCACATATTAGACAAGAGTATATATTCTAAAAAAATTCTTCTGCTGCAATTTGGAACAAATATTTTGCTCAATAACTAAGATTTAAAAAATTGAAGTGTTAATCAACTTTTGATGCTGACCGTACTTTAGTAAAAGCAATAGACGGCATTTCATCTCTTAACGTCATGTGCCTTTGATACATTTTCTTAATCACTAGCTGTTGGATATATAAATGGATTTCAGCTGAATGTTAAAATTATAATACTTAATGTAATACGGATGAAAAATATCTCGATTTTATAAAAAAAAGCCAGTGCTCATACTAAACGCGATGATGTTTATAAAATGCGAAATGAAGTATTGAAGAAACACTATAAGTTGACGACTGTAGGAGACCGAGAACTCGCATTGTAGCTTAATACACATATTGTAGAAAATGTCCTATGTAATGTATTGTACAGCGCAACTAAAGGTCTTGTTCGAACTGTGATTGTCCTATTAACTCCACCACTACTAGGAAATGTGGGTTAGGTACTACCTTTAAATATAAATAGCATTGAAGACCGAGGCATTGAAGCGCTAAATGCTTCGGCTTTCGAGACTTTCTTCAATAATAATATGACTTCGTGTAGAAGACCTGAATGTATCTGAATACGACCTAAATTGAAAAAAAAAAAGTTGGAAAGGGTGACCCTTTCCAACGTAATATTTTTTGAGCTGTGTAGCAATGAAAAATGAAATATGTACGAAATCCTGACACACCTATCACTAGGAGAAAAATATTACAAAATTCTTTCGGTGATCGATTTTGTCCCATGGGTGTTTGGTCTTTCTTCATCTGCTCGGATTAAATTATAATGAAACGCATAAATATAAGTTGCATCTAATCCTGTTTTATTACAACGACAATAGAAAAAGAGCCAAAATAAATTCCCCGAAAGAAATAAAAGCACCTTGTTTCTAACTAAACTCATGGGGACTGACCCAGCAGTGGGAAACAGCAACAGTTTAGGTACTGCTGAACAGCAATTTATTTACACGCAAACTTTGGGAGAACTGTGGAATTACTGCAAGCTAAGTACTATAAAGTTTATGATTTTACAAAAGATCTTCATAAAACTCAAAATACTCCCTCTTAAATGACCTCCTTTTTTGCCCTTCACCTTTCAAACAGGAAAGACGTGCGCTACGGGGCGTCTCACCACTATATTCTGGGTTTTGCATGAGGCAACGCCACGTTTTTAAGATATACTTTAATTGCAGCATTTTTTATAGGTACTAGGCGAAATAAAGAACTGGAAGTCATGGGGAGAGGCCTTTGCCCAGCAGTGGGATGATTCAGGCTAACAGTAACATGCGCCACCAAATTCATGATATTCGTCACGCGGCACGCCTGTATCATCCGAAGGGTAGGCTGAAATGAGCTGTACGCCTCTGTCTAATCCATCGTGGAAAACAAGGATGAAGTCATAATATCCATACTCCATACTAATATTACTAATATAATATTATAAATTCGAAAGTAACTCTGTCTGTATGTTACCTTTTCACGCCTAAACCACTTAACGAATTTCTATATTTGAGAGAGAGATACTTAGATTGCATCCCTAGAAAGGACATAGGATAGTTTTTATCCCGATACTCCTACGGGATCGACACTTATGCGGGTAAAGCTGCGGGGCGCAGCTAGTAATTTATAAAGCTCGTCTTTTGGACAAGCTTCTACAAAAATTATGTCTAAACTTTCTCCCTAACGGAAATTATTCGCGCTATTCCGAAGCGCGAATAATTCCACTTACCTTAAATGAAGTCAAACAACGTCCAGCTTATATGTGATGCTTGTGAACGAAACCATAGCGAGTTGTAAAATTGTACGATAGTTTGACATCGCCATCTATCGCGCTGTGTGGTACTATTTCAAGTATTTTATTCAGTCTTCTTTAAATATTTACATAATTTAAAAAGCTAACAATCTTAAAATAATAATCTGTACAAGTATATAATTGGTATAGTATTGGTACAAAACAAACTTTCAATTGGTTTCTTTTTTGTTGTGGTACCTATCCCACACAAATTCGTATAAATCTTCACTTGCTAAGCAAATAACAGTGACAGGAAGTTATTATAACATTAACAACATACACTAAGTGGAAAACATACGTATAATAAAAAGCTAAACGATACCTACTCATCAGAACTGGACCAAATTTATATGGTAGGTACGACTAATAGCCCAGTCAAAATAGACACTCAAGGTTACATTAATTCGCATAAAGCTGAAAATTGGTATAAATGTTAGGAACACCATTACAAATAAATTGTCAAAAGTCCCCATCGATCCGACGTGTGCAAAAAAAAAAAATTCAAGGTCAAATGTTGCAAAAGTCGGTTTTTCGCATTTTTCAGCTAAACGGTAAGTTTTATCATAAAAATATGTAAGACAAAACTGTTTATCATGCAAATCCTAAGAATCACCATTTCGGAGATATAGCGATGCAAAAAGTTGAAAAAGTTGTGTTCAGCCCTGGTTCAAGCCATGGTCCAGGGTCCAGGGGTAACCCAGAGCGGGAGGGGTCATTTGATGATTTCCCATCCATAAAAAAAAAAAAAAAAAAAAAAAAAAAAAAAAAAAAAAAAAAAAAAAAAAAGGGGTAACTTATAGAACTTTTTATTTTTATTTTCGCAAAACTTTCTGAGTGTCTCACGGACATTAAAAGTATGAGATATTTAATAATAAAATACTTATAATAAATCTGTAGAAGTGAAAATTCTGTACATTGAAAATATCAAAAAAATAAATGGCAGGGGGTGTTACTAGACCGACACCGAACCCAAAAATGCGATTAAAAAAATTTTTGTCTGTCTGTTTGTTCAGGCATCACGCAATAACTACCGGTTTGATTACGATGAAACTTGGTATAATTATTCTTTAAAATCCTTGGCACCACACTGGGTACTTTTTATCCCGGAAAAGTATCTATCTATATAAATAAAAACAAAAGGCCTGACTGACTGACTGACTGACTCATCAACGCCTAGCCCAAACCCTTGGACCTAGAAAGCTGAAATTTTACACAATGGTTCCCTTTATAATGTAGACAAGGAATTTTTTGAAATTCATCCCCTAAAGGACTAAATAGGGGATGATAGTTTGTATGAAAGTCCGTCAGTTTTAAAGTTAGGATCTTCAAATTTTGTGTTTAGGTTGACGACTAAAAATTAATTTATACGTGTCTCAGCGTTTTTGATACTTCCACCCCCAAAGGGGGATGAACGACCTGACTGAAATATCAACGCACAGTCTAAACCGCTGGTCCTAGGAACATGAATTTTGGAGGGTGTGTTCTTTGTGAAGAGTAGGTATCGAACAAGAAGGGGTTTTGGAAATTCAACCTTGAAGGGGGTGAAAAGGGGGGATTTTGTTTGTATGAAAAATCTTATTTCTTGAGTTAATAACCTTGAAACTTGGCACGAATACTTATCTAAGTAAATTATGAAGATTGGAATTTTTTTAATTTTTTTTCTAAAATACCATAATAAAGAGGTATTGGGGGTGTCAAAATTTGTATGGAAGAATTTTAACGCCCTGTCCGATTAACTTGAAACTCAGTATTTTTACTAAGGACTAAAAATAATTAATAACGTGTATCAGAGTTTTTCGAAAATCTACCCCTGTGTGAAAAGAGGTAGTTAATTTTAAAGGGGAGGATTTTACTGCGTGGCTTGATTAGCTCGAAAATTGGTATAAATAAACTTTGAGTCAAGTTATGAACACATCTCAAACGATTTTTCAAAATTCCACCCCTGTGGGGGTGAAAAGCGGGGATACAGTTTATTTGAAAAATCTGATTCCTTTGTTCTATAAACTTAAAAATTGGCCCGAATACTTATTTATCTAAATTAATTATAAAGATCATAACAACATACACTTTCGAAACTTTTAGAGGAAAGTACGAATTTTACGCGGACGAAGTCGCGGGCAGAAGCTAGTTGTTAATAAAATAATTTGTTCCGTCCTATAGTATAGTTATTGTGTTTTTTTTTTTTATGAACTGAGATCTGCTTAGTTTATTTAATTAAAACAACGTGTTCCTAACATTAAAGTTGTTATGTTTCATTTAGCTGTTTTGTTGACCTTACCTTACCAAGAGAATACTACTATTTACTATATTAGGTATCATAATTTTGTATCAAAACATGGAAAAATGTGAAGAACTTTGAGGTACATTGGTAGTACATAAAAATGATACGCTTTTTCTGTTCGTATTCATTCTAATTACAAAGGGCCCTGCTGGAAAGACAAAACTTTCATGCTGAATTTCTCCTGTTATAGGTATCAAAAATTCCTTGAATGAATCGGGTGGAACATTAGTAGTAGATGTGTTCTTAATTTTTTTTTATGTGCTACGAGCGCTATACAGCCGAGGGCCCCGCTGGAAAGATGAGGCGATTTATCGTGATATCTATCAAAATGATCGAGGTACCTACATTGGATCTTGTTGATAAATTCATGAGGTACGTTGAACAAACAAAGCATTGCCACTAGTTTTATGAGCCTAGCTCGCGGGGCCCAGCTGGAAAGAAACACATCCTCCTTTTTTTGAAGCTGGTTGAAAATGAACTGTTAAAACCCTTGGGGAAAACGTGTAATGTAATGTATTCGTATGGAGACTTGGTTATACAGAGACGGTCGTTTAGCAATAATCTGCCGCCGCCCGTCACCGTCTGCACCTTCAGAAGCGTTAACACTGCCTTGCAATTTATAGGCAACAACGTATAGAAAACGTAAATGCAGGAATTGCACTTTTCTATGAAATACTTACCAGATTTGTTTTTGATAATGAGCGAAACTTTCCTACGCTAGAGGCGATCATGTGCCGAGTTCATGGTAACAGTTTGTTGTTTGTGCATCGGTGTTCCTGCCACCCTGGATTGCAAATCCTAGTTGGCCGTTTCATTAAATACATGGGGAAAGTTGAAGTGGGTCCTGGAGGATTGACGCTAACAAGTTTTATTCAAAGGTAACATTAATTTCTTTTCAAAAGTAAGTAAAATTGCATTTTGAAAAGTCGTAGTTAGATTTCATGAGTTTGCTTCAATTAGATGAAATACTTATGAGAGATTAGATCTATAGAGGTATAAGGAACAGGGTGTAAAGTTCACTCATACTCATTAGAAAAGGGAGGATCCTCCGACCAGACGGGTGTTGTGTCTGGCAACTGCCCGATGATTCATGTCGGGCTATTGTATAATTGTTGAAGAAGCCGCTCTAAAACTTGCGGGAGTGATGATGACGTCACGCTGAAGTAGGTGCACGAAGGCTGCGCTGACGTTCATGTTCGGGGTCACCAGTATGGAGGTACGAGGAACAGGGTGTAAAGTTCACTCAACCTCCATAGAAAAGGGAGGATCCTCCGACCAGACGGGTGTTGTGTCTGGCGGGCAACTGCCCGATGATTCATGTCGGGCCGTTGTATATATGCTAGTTGCGCGGTAAACTCTGTTTGCGCGATGCAGGATTTGCGTGACGTCAGTATGATGCGTTGTTCGCATGTGGCGTTGTAGATACCGCTGCAGATCCTTATGATATGACTATGGTGGACCCTTTCGGATGGTGTCATAAACATGCAGGATGTTGTCTCTTCGCATTTGAGTTGGTTCGATTCCCGGTTCAAGCAAGCGAGTCTTCAAAAATGTTTGAATATAATTTTTCTTTTTCATTTCTTAATGAGAATAGAATGGTCAACATAGTCGAAGGCTTTGCTTAATTCGGGATGACTTGATATACGATGAGAAATAAAACAATAATTGATTTTTAACATTTTATTACGATCGATTATAGTAAAACTAAGTTTACATATCAGCATATAAATAGTTTCCGGAGCGAAGCAGCGTATCGGTTATATCCATTGGTCCAATATCTTTCATATCCTTTGCATTTTGCCTGCGTGAGTTAGTTTACTTTCCTTGGTCGTCTACCTTTATGTTAATCGTTCGACCTTTTGTTAATTATTATCCATTAGAGTAAAAAGTTTCCACGCTTTCCCATTTATCAAGGTGGTACAAGGTCTACCATTCCCTTCCTTTCTTCGAAAGTGTCTATTCATTCTCTGAACGTCTCGTATGTGTCCATCAACTTTTACTTATAACATTCTGACCAGGTGTTATCCTACTTTTACAGGAATTAATTGTTTGAAACAATTATTTCCTGATCTACTATCATTTCCCTTCTTATCATGATAACCAGTGCTGCTGCGATCCGGAGAGGCGACAGCAGAAACAGACAAATTATAATCACAATTATATTGATAGTGTGCATTAATACTTTACGACTATGGTTGCTAAATTCGGCCAGGAAATAAAAAAGAGAGAGATTTTGTATAACTCAATTCGTTAGGAATACCATTTTTGGAATGCATGTTAAAAATATTTCTAAAGGAGAATTTGTTTAACAAAGAAAAATACAAATAGACAAAAAACTAAAATCAGCCATAGTCGAAAAAGCAGATAACTTAGATATTAACTTATGGCATACTTATCGTTAATTAAATACTTAAAAACTAAAGAAACCTAAAAACGTAGAGATCCATAATTGTAGGCAAAATAACGTATACTCTTATGTATTCTAAAATAGGAATGTAAGCATTGCAAGACAGAGATACATTATGACAATGTCTAGCTGAACCACGGAATATTGAAAATTACAATGCTGTAATAATTTTTTTGCTAATCGTCACTCCTGGCACAGTGTAGCCTAACCTAACAGGCAGATTACGTCATTCTAATATTAGCTGGTTATAATGATAAAGCTAGACATTTTCATTCTGTACCTGGACAACTACGGAGCGGAAATATTATGTGGAGATTGTGTTAGGAGCATTCTCGGGTGTTCAGTGTTCATGCATGCGTGTGCCTGACAGCCGGTCAGTCAGTGCGGCTGCTGAACAAAGAGCGCTATGTTATGCTAGGGTTTTGGTTGCGTCCTCGTGAAGTTTTGGCTGACACATCGGTCTGATTATTAGGACGTCTGCATACATTTTTATCAGTTTTAAAAGCTGCTGCGATCAGTTCATCACGACAGCAGGTAGAACATATAGTTTCTTTACTATATAGGTGGACTCACACAATACCATCTCCAGCAAATATTTCTTCTCGACTCTGTGTCCGTGTATTCATATACTCACGGACAGCAGAATCTACACTTAAATATAAGTTAAATATAAGCAGTGCTTGAATAACTCGGTTAAATATGGGGAAAATCGATTCGGCGCTTTAAAATACACCAGCTCGATCTCCACTCAAGGCTAAGGGAAACCAACCTTAAATAACTAAAAGTGTGCGACTAAACTGGTATTAACAATCCCCACTGTCCCCTGCCTTCAATGTAGGTAAACCATTCAATGTATTTTAAAGCTTAGAGCTAACTGTGTGCATAGCAGCTTGGATATCTGAAACCATTTTGATATTGTTGTTTGATGGTACGGTGGGCTTATTTTCGTACTGCATCTCCATTTCGCAGTGATGTCGTTGTTATTGGTGGAGACAGCTCGAAGTATGCATTGCTCGCATTCACAATGACATGTGACACACACATGACAATCAGCTGTTTGGACGCGTGGCGATGTTCATGGCGTACGATTGGAAAAGCTATCAGGGTCTGAAATAGACTTTGGCGGATACCTGACTCTGATGTTGTACGTCAGTTCAGGCGCAGTTATAGCCCAGAATGTTTCATTACCAGAATGATACTGTCGTTGGCGGACTTGACTCTGCTGAGATAATTATGCATGACTGACTTCGGGTTGATTTAATATTGTCCAGCTACGGTTGCACACAGTCTGCCCTACGCTTAACATTTAATACTTATCTAAATGTATAATAATCTTAATAGTATTATTATTATTTAAGACTTACAGTTACAATCCTTCGTATCAACAATTTATAATTAAAATTTCAAGAACTATCTATGAAAGTAATGAAGAGAATACCTAAATAAAAATTTTGAGCGTCATAATTTTGGTAGCAAATCCAAAAAGGTTATAGAAAAGGAAATTTTCAGAAATTAATTTAGATTCGGACTGGTGGACCTGGAGTGGCGAAAAAAGCAGTGGTAACTGGTACAAGAACAGCTGCCGAATGTTGGTAGGTATATGTACCAGTTAAGAAACTATGGTCCATGATGAGAACGAATGAGTCCATACTTGAGGAACTCAACATCACCAAGCGGCTATCTACAATATGCCAGGAGCGTGTCCTCAGCTTTTAGGACATGATTATTATGAATGCACCTAAGCATTGTCTGGCAAAGCTCATGATACTGGGCCGGGTGGAAGGAAAACGCGCTCAAGGTAGAGCACCGGCAAGTTGGTCACGCGATCATCATCATCGAGGATACGACGACGAACAATAAGAAACCATTGCTTTGTAACGAGTTTACCTATCGGATGGATTTCAATCAGCAATGTACACTTAACATCAATGACAACATGGATGATAAGCGTGCCCAAGAGTGCCGCATTAACTTGATGTCCTGTTGGAGTATCTTCGCAACGCATCACCAAGGAGCCAGAATCAGACCATAGAGGGTTTTTCGATCTGTAAAACCCAATGCTGATTGAAAAATCGACTGCAAGTGCACCACTCAAGCCAACAGTCCCAAATGGTAATTATAATGTGTCTGATAGAAGGAGCACATTAATACTAACAGTTATTGTTGCATAGTACGTGATTACACAGAACATACCTAAATCCTATTAAATAGAAGAGAGTTATTTGGTATCATCTCTATTTGAATTTGGGACGTGGCTGTTGTAGTCCCGGGTTAGAATGCGCGTGATTTAGTGCTTGTCCAGACTGGCAGCGCGGGGCGGGGAGCGGCGCGGGTGTGGGAACGCGCGCCTTCTGCCTGTCCGCAGTGGAGCGCGGCCTCGTTCTGAGTGTTGTCGTGCCCAGTGTTTGTTAAAATATATTATGGATGAAGAAGACATATTTCTACTAGAAAAAAGCTCGAAGTAGTTTGAGAACTAATTGTATGAACGAGCTACGGAGTATCTTGTCCGCGCGCTCCCCGCGCCGCTCACCGCGCCCGCGCGCCCACTATGGACGCTCAAATGAAGTTCTTATGTTTGAGTACGTCGCCCCCCCCCCCCCCCCCGTCCGCGTTTGCAGTCTGGCCAAGTACTTAGAGATGAGAGACGCGTAATGTTCGTAGTGATGTTAAGATTTTTGTTTATAGTGCCTTTCTACACGGTATCGCCGGATACCTGGTGGCGAAGCACATGAGTAGGTAAGTATCTACACACTTACACATTTTGTTACCTGGTATCTGGTACCAATTTAGGGGGAATAGGAGCGTGTGAGAATCCACTTTTCGCTGCTATGACCCACTTTTTGGCCTTCAATTTTTCTGCAGTTGTCAGCAAACCCGATGTTTTGTCGGTCGTAAGTAAGCTATGTCACGCGCATTCTAAGTAAGCGTCTAGTCCTTAGACGTGCGGGGTTCCCCTGGTCGTAAGGACTGGCTAGAGTCTCATAGGCTTACGTTGAGCCATGTCTAATAGTTCAGGTGCCAACTGAGATCACTCATATTGTCAAGTCCCATAGTCAGTTACAATTCATATTCTCTCTCGAGAAGAATATTGAACATAATCATAAATTCATTGTCAGTTTTTAACTCATATCAGCTGTTACGACCTTTAACAACCTAATTACAAATCAATTCATTTCAAGTTGAGTACGCCTCGACTTGAAAAAGCCAACAATTACTAGTAATTTATCAACATCAACAAATTCTAATCATTAAAGATACGGCCAAACAGCCAGGACGCCGGCGTCCGGCGTCTAGCGTTCTAGGTGGTGTTGGCGTTCAGTTGCTTATTATGAATTTCTAGGTACGGGTTTACACCCGTTCCGTGATCGCCGCGATCACAAACTCGAAATTCATTTGATGCAGCCAGGACGCCGGACGCGGCGTCCTGGCGTTTGGCTGTACCTTAAGGCCTTACCAATTTTATCATAATTTTAGTTATCCAAAGAGAATTTTTCCCTGAGTTATTCCCTGACAAAATACTTAACCTAAATACATAAAAAAGTAATAACTACTTGCATAATTAATTAAGTATAACATGTAAGAAAAGTGACTTTATATTTGTATTTTTTAAACTTAATTTTAAATTAACCCTGTTTTTGTCTCATCTGTAGAGCAAATGTATAAAAAGCGACTAGTAGTAAAGCAGCTACTAAATAATATTTGATATATACTTGAGACCTGTCAGTATATCTACAGTAGGCAACGTTTGCACTTTACAAGTTGATTACTGTAAAGTATTGTACAATTAAATACTATACCTAACTAAAAATATTGGTATTTAGCCAAAATGATATAACAATATACTAAAACAAAAATAAATATATAAATACTGAAGAGTTCTAATAATATATTAAGTTTATAGTTAAACCATTACTTAAAATATCACATTTTTAAGAATAATATTAAGTACATAGAGTTCGAAATAAACAAAAACGACTAGAAGATTAAATTATTAAGTAATTAATGAAATAAAAAAGGATCAATAAAGATAATTGATCATATTTCTTAGATATGTAACATAAAATTAGACATTTGGAATGGGACTGCAGGAAAGTCCGGTTCTAGTTGCATGGGAGTCGTATACGAATCTCGAGTCTTATCGTACCGCTGCATCCAAGAGATGTTCTGGTTTACTTCACTCATCCAATGCAATGTTGATGTTACTTTGGCTTTGTCTAAAGCCGGACATTACAGCCCAATTCCAGAAGTGTGTCAGGTTAGTGTTTGAAGTTAATAAAACTTAGAAAGAGAAGAAAGCGGTAGCGGAGTTAGACCGCCCCTCGTTATATAAAATTATATGATTCTGATACAAAATAAATAAACTTAATTGAAATAAATACTTAATAAATACTAAATATAAATATTCAACAACGTTTTGAATTGCATAAAAATATTCTGTAACAATAAACAGGTGAAAATGGATATAAAAATAATGAAGGTATCGTAAGTTCTTTGAAGTTACAATTTTGTAGGCGACAGCAGACCGCAACCCGTAGTGGTGCGACATGCGGTTTGGCGGCCTGACCGCTGCGGTCTGCGGTCTACGGTCGCCTTCACAATAGTACCTTAACTTAGGGCAATACATGAGTTACAAAATAGGTACAACTATCTGTTGGTGGGTATATACAAACTACGAAAAATTTTGATAACAGGAGAAAAATTTTGGTTAACAATAAATAAGTATAGTAGAAATTCATTAGGTGATATGTTTAGATATTATTATTTAAGAACTTGGAATAAAAAACATAGAGATAGGTCAATTTTTTAAGAGAATCCCGTACGTAGAATTGAGTCAAACGATGTTTATACCTATATGAATGTTATAATTGTATATACTTAGTGTTAAGGTAAAAAATGATGAATTGTGATTATAATATCATCAGATATGTTTAGAAACGTCCTGTATTTGGTGATATTCAAGTGAATTGCTGATCATTCAGTAAACGTACGGGATATTCGTTGAAATCATTAAAATAGTTTACATAAATATTATCAGTTTTACATATTATAAGGATACATGTATAAAAATGATATATAGTTTATAAGTATATCACTAATATAAATATGTGTCTACAGTAAATGGCCAAGAAGTATAATAAATCGGTAAATATGTTCAGTCGGTGACCCGAGGTAACTATCCACCTCACCACGTAAATTGCTAGGTAGGGTGGACATTTGTCTCTGGTCACCGTCTGTACATAAACTACGCTAAAGGTTGAAGAAGCATGTATTTGAAGTGTGTATGCGCATGGTCGTCTGGAATTAATTGTTAAACAAAACAACAACGACAATTTATTTTTGTAGTCAATTTACTTAACAATTAATTTCCCTGGCTTCACATGGCTACTCGACAAAAATAAAGAGGAGACAATATCTTAGGTCAGATTGTAAGTTCTTCGATAGATCTTAAGTTACAGATTACCTAAAGTCGTGATAAGTCATCGCTAGACTTTACGAAGTTACCGTGAAGATATGATCACATTAGATTTGACAAGGAAGTTGTAAAATAAACAAAAATCACCGGTTTCTATTGAATTTGCAAAATGATGTGTGAAAATAAGATGCTAAGAGATAATGTTGAGTGAAAAACAAGTTTGTAAGAGTCGTATATGTTAGTCAAAACGCTTTAGTAAGACAGTCGTGGGAGAGAGGTAATTAGTCCCAGTTTCCGTAGGCAGCGTCAGGGTACGCCCATGGAGGTCGGCTGATGGAAGTTGCCACGGTGGAGGTCCGGTTCGTACGCGGGTCGTAACTGAAATTGTTAAGATCCTTTTTAGTACACAATGAAATCCTTGTAGAAGAGACGTTCTGTGGTGTATTCTGTAAAACTCACTTCGATCTTCAAGGGTAGACCTTGAAGTTCGAAGTGAGTTTTAAATCCCTGAGTTTTAGAGTCCCTATAAGCATAAAGTCCATAGTTCCGGCCAATGTTACGGGCGTTTCGTACTCCTTATCACTGAACGAAGAATGAATGCCAATACGATTTGACAATTGTCATTACTCCAGATTTGAATTTGAATTAGACACTTGTTATGACGGATCATCTACTTTTGGACGGGCCCGTAACTTTGTTGGCGGACTTAGAGATTAGACCCGCTCACTCAAGCTACCGAACACAAATCGAAAGCGAACACACATTTTTTTGGAACGAAGTTCCTTATCACAATTTATACTCTGAACACTTGGAGAATGAGGGCTAGATCGAAAAAGTGTAACATTTTGTGCAAAAACGAAAGGCACTTCATTTCAACCGGCAACCTAACTGCGTACCACACTATCGTCTTGAATAACTTTGAACAATATTGCTAACCCATTGCTTCATATGTTTGAAAAAATTTGTCTACTCGACAACGTAAATAACGCAATGTATGTTGTTGAACGGTCAAAATGAAAGCCATTGCTACTGATATACTTATCTATATAAATAAAACAAAGTCGGGTTAGTTACACCATTTATGTAACTCACGAACGGCTGGACCGATTTTTATAATCTTTTATTTGTTGGATTTGTCTTCGCCCCGAATAACAGAATAATTATTAAAACATGAGAAAAAAAACAAAAAAAACTGAGCCGGTACGAAGTTCGCCGGGTCAACTAGTAAGAAATAAATAATAATAAAGAAATTATGTAACAAATACTTCTTTATTTACTGTAAAGTACCTTCCCAATAAAAAAAACCCCTCAATAGGTTTACAAGCTTATATTATTAATAATCTAAATCTACCTACCTACAACTAATCACGCACTTTATATAAATGATTATATTATTATAATGACAGAGTGTTTGACATCTTAGTTATTTACTTGTTTGCTGTTAAAAAAAATATTTTTAAATATTTTTTTATTTGATTAATAATTATACTGTGTAAGAGCAGTGGTAATGGCCCCGACTTTAGTGTCGTAGGTCGTGGGTTCGAACTCAGGCAGGCAATTTACTTTGTGTTATTTATATTTTTATCAAAACGGTTACGGAAAACATCGCGAGGAAACCGGTATGTCCTAGAACTAAACATTCGATGACATGTATTGGGACATCTACCACCAACCCGCAATGGCCTAGCATGGTGGAATATGGCACGGACCATTTGCCCTCACAGAGAGGAGGCTTGGGTTCCAGCAGTGACAACATCATAGGCTGATTATGCAATGTCTGTCTGGAGTACGAATCGTTAACAATCCAATACACATGGAAACCGTGTAGAAGCAAATTTTTAGATATAGTCCGCGCGGAACTAGTTGGCCGCGCCTTATGTATGTGAGCGGTGGGGCGGAGGCGCGTACTCAGTACGTGTGTTGCGAACCGCCGCCTCACGCCTGTCCCCGCCTCAGCGGCCAACTAGTCCCGCCCGGACTATAATTGGCAAAAGCAAATCGCGGCAACAAATAAGGTTCAAAACAGCAATGCGTTTGACGTTGAATCGAATAACCACCAAAATAAAAATAATTTTGCAGTTTTAATTATATACGGCTCAGTTGGGCTCAGTGGAACAATTTTTAGGTATTTATTTAGTTGGTTGACTTCCCTATATCATTACATGAAATATGAAAGTTTATGCAAAAAAAAAAAAAATTGAGAATTATGCGACGAAAAATACTTTTCTGAGCTCTGTGTTTTACGACTGTTTTATAATAATACTATAATATTTTTGAATGAGTCTTTAAAGACATTTGACAATAAACTCACTTTTTTGGCTTGTAATACACCTAGCTCTGCAAACAATAAGCCTAACTCTGCGACAAAAAAAACTGTGCGTTTGCGGTTTCACTTTTATTTATCTTTTCGCAAAGAGGAGCCTTTCACTAAATAATTTTGAAATCCTTAGCCTGTTTAAAGATGTCAAACACTCCATACTCAATTTATTGATGACATGAATTAAAACCTTCAGTAAATTTTTTTTTTTTTTGGAACCATAATTACAATGGAAACGATAGCTACAAAAGCTAAAAACTATGTTGTAAAAAATGGTAGGATGAATCAATATTTAAAATACCTACCTAATGCTTGTGGAATGTGGACCTTAAATATCCTCCTTTAGATGGCAGAAATCACGTCAACGAAACCGAAACTTTTAGGCTGACACACATGGTCAGCGGGATTGTCCGAAAGGATTACCGCTGCCCCGGAACATAAAGGGCTAAGGATGGAACACGGATGGGTTTTAGTCAGTAAGAGTCTAACACTCCCTTCCGCTCCACCCAGAGTGGGAGGAGTCATTTGATGATTTCCCATCTACAAAAAAAAGGCTGACACACATTTGAGGGGGCCGCACCGCAACGCAACACAGTCCTACATAACTTTCGTACATTTTGTTTGAACCATCGTACTCTACAGTGATTTTTAGGGTTCCGTAATAAATACTTAATAGGGTGCAAACTCCCGTTTGCAAGCCAACGGCATAGTAAGAGGGTCCCCCCTATTACTATGCCGTTGGCTGTCCGTCGGTCATCTGTCAGCTGTCACCAGGCTGTATCTCATAAACCGTAATACGGAGACAGTTGAAACACAGTGTGTAATTGTGTAGGTATGTCTATTGCCGCTATAATAACAAATAATAAAAATTAAATTAAAAATTAAAGGAACCATACAAGAAACCGTTTTTTTCTGCGTTTTTTGCCTTGTTGTACGGAACCCTTTGTGTGCGAGTCCGATTCGAAATTGACCGATTTTTTTAAATAACATGTGCTGCTCTGCGGCCCACCGGCTCCTAACATAAGGGTATAACTACATCTGGAGAACTTTGGGGATCCAGTAATTGTTCTTTCAGAAAAGTCAGGTCTACAGATATTTTCTTCGCGTCCTGAACAACCCTGATAGATATCCAAGGGCCGTATTTTGAAGTGTTAAAGCTGTCAAAGTTTCCTTGGGAAAAGAGGATGATGCAATCCGTCCTATGCAGGGTGGCAGACACATCGACGCGCGAACTTTAACCAAGATTTCAGCACATGATTGTAGACCCCCTAGCGAAGAAACTCGGTCACGGGTTGTACGTCGTCCCTGCCACCCTGTACAGCTCCATCGCTCCCTGGTGACGTAATGTTGGCAGTAACACGTCACAATACGGTCCTACAGCAGTACTTACACAGTTTCCACTTGACGGTACGTCGAGGGATTGGAAGTGGAAGGCTGCGGTACTTGTGGTTGCATTCTGTTGGTTTCCGAAGATGGGGTTGAAAGACCACTTTCCGATCCTACTGGTTGCAAGTTAGATTCATGCCACGTAAGTAAAGCATTGTCATACCTGGAAAATGGTGTTAGTTGGTAGACGGGGTGCAAAAGAATTAGAAATCTAAAACTAAGTTCTAAATGTTATTTCTATCGATTGATTCTACTTAAAATAGTTGATGGAAACTTTTGAAGAGTAATGTGGTGCTAGATGGGTGTTGTGACTGTTCTTTGCATTCCGGTACTCATTCACAAGGTCTAGTCTTCACTGTCTCGTGAAGCAGCGTGTAGGGCTTTACTCACATGAGTTAAGTCAAGCGAGCGGCGTTTACCACGATCTCTTGAATAACTCCCCTCTCTCTCATACTGTGTCCGTGAAGAAAGCTTTACACACTCATAAAGATGATTACAACCCATGATTCACTAAAATTCCTATGTATCCTACAAAATTATCTTCAAAATTAGGAAATATCATTCTACTTTTCATAAAGATACTAACTCCATATTTCCATACAGTCCTTCGTTGCCATCTCCTTCGAAGATGTTGCGGTCGCCGGTCGGTCTGTTCTGGTACGGTGATGGTGGCGGGATGGTGGTGCGGTCCAGGGGGTTCGGTGCTGGCGGGGTCTCAGGGGTTGGGACAGGCAGGTTCGTCTCCAGAGTCGAGTTCTTGATGCCGTATTTGAAGTACATGAACATGCCTGGAATACACGGTGAAATAGCGATTAAGAAACTATTTTTGCTATAGATGTGAACTTTTCAGTGATAGTTATATTAATATCAAAACATTTAAAGGCACACACTATTGTTGTTTGAAACATTATTTTTATTTTGTAAATTTGTATTTCAAGAAATGTGTCCAAGAAATAAACTTTTTCCTTTCTTTCTTTCAAGCAACTGTGGTGATCAGAGAGAGGAACCGGTTACTTTCTCAAACCTCCCTATGCACGAAGTTACGGGCGGTTTCTACTCCGTATCACTTATGGATACAAGATTAGTTTGGTTTACGAACTAAGAATGAATGACAACACGATTTAGCAGTAGTCCTTACGGCTACACCGGATATATTTATTCCCATTCGACAAATTTAATTTAACACTTGTTTTGACGGAATATCTATTTTCGGTCGGGCCCATATCTTCGTTGACGGACTTAAAGAGTAAACCACCTTTTTTTTTGGTTCCGGGGTGGAGAATCCTCATGAATGTCCACCGCCCTGGGGAGGACGGAGGGGTCTGTCAGACTCTTACTGACTAAAAACCACCTCGGTCTCTTCTCACACTTACGCCGGGGATCACGGAATCATACGCGCCTTCCGCAACCCGCGACTGGTGCCGGCCCACATTTGTAGGCCTCCTCAGGTCGGTGTTTGACTCCCCCGGGGACGTCAAAGAGGGCGCGCGTGGAACACTACGCGCTGCCGCCTCGGGTTCGGTTGAATGGGGGGCGAAGAAGAGCCTTCGAAGGTGTGGCTATTATGCCGTTGGCTGTGCCTAACGACTATCGGCAAAATTATTGATGGGTCTTCATTAAAAGTCAATAACCTCGCACGCCAAGTCCAGAGATATGATTTATTTTCTGTTAGTCGGCTATTGATAAACATCTTGAAAATACCCATAGGGGCTTCCAGAAAAATTTTCAAGAGTTGAGTAGACTTTTATAACTTTATTGTTATTCTTATTACAAAGCGACAAATTGCCGATACTGGAACGAATATTTTAATATAAATTTCTAAACGAAGTTGCAATGAAACTTACCGAGTATCATCCAGACTGTAAATCGGACGAGGGTCAAGATGGAGAGGTTCAGGATCAGGTAGATGTTGACGATGATGGCGATGGTCGGTACGAAGGGTAGCCCAGGAGTGGTGTAGATCAGGGCAACGCTGAAAAATTTCAATCAACACATTGATTAAACAGTTCAGATTAACAAAATAGATAGAGGGGTTGTGGCTATGTAATAATAGCCAAAGGGTCGATGGATCAGGTTAAGCTATGCTTGCCGCGGTTGACCCGTGGACGGGTGACCATCTTTAGATACCAAGGACACCTCCGTGCCTCGGAAAACACATTAAACCGTTGGTCCCGGTGTCAGAAAGTCTGATAACCAGTCTTACCAAGGGGCATCGTATTACCCAGTAACTGGGTTGTGGAAGTCAGATAGGCAGTCGCTCCATGCAAAATACAGCGGCCTAAAAGCCTAAAAGTATATGATCGACTACAGTAAACAAAATCAGAAAAATATACGAGTATACTTACGAGTATATTTTTACATAATGTATTGAAAACATAACTTATTTGATACGATAGAAAAAAATCATGAAGAATAACGCAAGTTAAAAATTCTTCAGTCCCCTTTAGTCCCACATTAAAACGGGTATTATGTCTGATATCTTTGTTTACAACAGGTGAACGCGCCAATTGTCCGACGTATACATGGACTAAGGCATAATATGTTCGTGTCTACTTCGTCACTTTGTAAAAAAACAGATGTACACACATCAACAGAATCTAGGGATATTTTATATTTCATCAAATATCTAAAAATCTATGAAGAATTTTCTAATATAGTAAATGGAAGAATGATAGGTTATTTTAAGGTCTTTAATAAAAAATAAAAAACATTCCGTGTTTTTTTTTGTTTTAAATAAAAACGTTAATTTTTTTAATCGCCGTAGAAAATTAGTATGATAAAAAACTTCATTTCTTCTTATAAAACTATTGGTTTTAACTAAAATAGTTTTTTTTTATAAAATCTAATTATTAATAATTAGTGTAGCCACCTCTTATATTAATTACACATCGACATCGATTGTTCATAAGTACTTAAAATTAAATTGTCAATGTCTTGCTGCGGTATGAGGTCTCATGTTCTTTGCAAGTGTTCGTAAAGTTGTTGTTCCGTCGTCAAATTTGGCGGGAAATCTCTCAAAGCTTTTCGTTGTAACATGTCCCAGGCATGCTCGATAGGATTTAAGTCGGGCGACTGTGCAGGCCAATCCAAAACTTGAATATCGTGGTCTCAAAGAGCGGCCGACACCAGCCGCGCCGTATGGGAAGGAGCATTATCGCGTATGAGTGGAAATTCCTGGTCCATTTGGATTCTGTGTGGGACAATAACGGCTCTACTACCTACCTCCTCGTGGTATTTTTGTGCAGTCATGCTGCCTTGGATCCAAACGAGCTGGGTTCGTCCGCCAAGACGAATTCTTGCCCACACCATGATTGTCCCGCCTTGGTATGACTGGACCTCCCTCCCTGGAGTTCTCCAAACGCGTGTTCTTCGTGAATCCGGGTGAAACCCAAACCGGGACTCATCGGTGAACAGCACCAAAGACCATTGTTCGTCACTCCATGGTAAATGCTCCCGAGCCTACGAAAGCCGCTGACCGCGATTGCCACGTCGCAATGCTAGAACACGTAGCGGTCTTCGAGCATGAAGACCAACTTCATGCAACCTCCTTCGCACGGTTTGGTCGCTTACCAACAGCTGGTGGTCCTCCTGGAGCCTTTGTACTAGTTGCATTGCTGTGATATTGGGTTGTCTTCTAGCGGTCATTTGGAGAAATCAATCCTGTCTCTGCGTAGTAACACGATATCTACCCGTGTGCCGTTCAGCCACATCCCCAGTACTGCGATAACGTGACCACAACCTTGATATCACGTTTTGGCTGGTGTGTAGGGCCTCAGCAACGACGCGTTGAATAGCACCATTTTTCTAACATGCCTACGGCTCGTAACACTTCATCTCGACTCAAATGACGACGTGACATGACTTTTAAAGCTCTCACGGCTCATTACATTAAAAAAGTAACATTCCTTAACGTAACGAATTACTAACAATTTTGCAGCCGTATTTTGTAATTTTTTTTTTATTTTTTATTTACATTTTCAAATTTTGAAAATAGATTAAAAGAGGTTTCAATCTGTATATAAACTTTTTATGGAAACTTAAAAGATTTTAAACTATAAATACGTAAATACTTTAGGATTAAGGTATCCCTAAATTCTGTTGATGTGTGTAGTTGTCTTTATAAAGGGTTACTTGTAATTCGACGTATATCTGTCAAAAGCTGATAGGGGGGCCAAAATGTTTCAAATATCTCGAAAACTATTTAATTTTGGCCATACATATGGGGGGTTCAGTGATTCGTTTTTTGTCAAATGACAGGACACCATATTTAACACACCCACACACACTCCAACGGACCAGTCTAACTCAAAAGCAACACACACTGACACAAACACTTTTAAGCCCTTTTAATAAATGTGTATGATACCATCAGAGTTATTGTGCAATTATGAATATACGTGAGCGGAACAGTGCCACACTGGGTACGCATATGATCATATCCTATCCTGCCCTTTGTGTCCCAAAACATTCAGTCAAAGTGACCTCTGCGCTGCCACCGACAATGCCGTGAAAATTGCAAAGTTTTAGAAAAAAAACAAGATCGTGCCAGCGATACGAAGAAGAAGAAGAAGGTTGAGCGTTGTCTTTCACTGTCAGTAAGTTAATTTAGACAAGCCGTGTACCCAATAGGATTTCCCATCAGCAAAAAGTTCCATACAAACTTTCATCCAATATTTAACCCCTGTAGGTGATGAATTTTGAATATTCCCTCCTTGGTGCTCATTTACGCTATAAAAGAAACTGTTGTGCATTTCACGCTTTCTAGAACCAGGGGTTTAGGCTGTGCGATGTCTGTCAGTGAAAGATAAACTTACTAAGAAACCAAATCTTCCTTACCGGTTCTGTGGTTTCCTCGAAATCATCAGCAAGATGGTAAAGATGCCAAGGATCAGCAGCAACATGGTAACGTTCGTGAAGGTGGAGGTGCCGGGGTTGCCGTACGCAGCGAACAGGTCGAAGAGGATGATCAGCAGATACATGATGCCCACTGATTTGATGACGAACATTCCTGGGATGAGGATAAGAACAATTGAAGCAGAAGTTTATAAGCGGTTTAAAATACATAACATTATATCACGCTTGTGGACGACATGGTTCACACCCACATTTCACCAGTTATGTTTGAGTCCCATGTAATAGCGGGCAAGCCTCTTGCTATCATCCAGACTCAAATCTACTCCTGCTACTTGTTAATTCCGGATGAAAAAATCCAATAACACTTTGTTCGACCCGGGAATCGAACCCATGACCTCATGCTCAGCAGAAATTTGCCTCCGAGGACAAAGGTGTTACACCCACATTTCGTACCACATACATTCCATATAGGCTGTTGTCGTTTAAAAAAACTTTCATTTAGCAGTATAAGCTTTATCCGAAACATACTTAATTAAAAAAAGGCAAAAATTTACACCGTTCAAAGGGATACATACAAAAAATTGCATATTGAAATGTGCTCGTTTAAAAGTTTTTTAAAGCAGACACTCTCGATCACAAGCACAAACGCTTTTTCAATGTGATTTTAATAAAACGTTGCCTTTAAAGTTGAAACTGTAGCTGCGAATTTAATTTCCATTCACGTCCTTTGCAGTTACCGGGAAAAGTTTAAACATTGTTTTAAAGCGAACAACTTAAAAAAAAAAATGTACCTATGAAAATCTGAACTATTCATGAGTAGTTGTTTCATTGAAAGTCGTAAAATTTTCACTGTACACTGGTATTATATTCGAATTTTCGCATCCAGAAATAAGTCTTTGTTTTGTTTTTTTAATAAAGCCTTCACTTGGAATTAAATGCAGTCACCTACTCTTTTCGTCTTTGGCTATTCAAATTCTGGCATCCGAGATTTTCGTTGGTAGCCTTGACGAATTCGGGTGTCTTTGGAATGTGACGATAACGCTGGAGCATGGCCGAAGATGGGGTGTACTCAACATCGTCCATTTACACTTGTGCATAAGCATAACCAGCCTATAATGTTCCCACAGCTGGGGCATAGGCCTTCTTTCTCTGAAAGGAAGTGGGCCGTAACCCACCACGCGGGCCCATTGCGTGTTGGTGGATGTTTAATATCTTCAAATATTTTATTCTAGGACATGCTGGTTTCCTCACGATGTTTTCCTTCACCGTTTCGAGAGCAGTGGTGATGAAATAAATAACAAAAAGTAAAGGGTCTGTCTGGGTTTCATCCCACGGCTACCACTGGGCTACCACTGCTAAACTTGTATGTTAGCTTGAATTCCATAGGCATAGGTAAACTTACCGCTCATCTCCGTAGCTGGTCCGCAGTCAACCCATGGGAACAGGCCAGGGCATAGGTAGCTCATCGCATTCAGCTGACGGGACAAGGCTGCGAGGAATCGGCTGCAAGCAGTGTTGTTGCCTGAAGAGCCGCCGCCAACTGCGCATAGATGATGCTGCTTTAATATTTTGCTTGTTGCGGCAAAGAAACTTGGACTTTCTCTCAATACTGTAATAAATATGTTGCTAGGCCACCCGTAAGAGTTGAATGATCATCGTCCATTTGTAACGTTTTTTTTTTGCGTTAAGCAACTGCTTTACGTTACACATAGTATTAAGGTATTTTCTAGTCTGCGAGGTATAATTTTTATGTTATCAGTTGTGAAAGGTTGAACTAAATAACAACGTGAAAATTTAATTGTATTACTTTTCAGAAAACCGGTCTCGCTAAGATAAATAATTACGGATCTAATCTAGCTATTGTCGTTGATTGTTAAAAGTACTTATACAGATGACTGGAACGACCTTTTCTATCGGCATTTAATTAGTTATAACAGCTTGCTCAATTAAAGATGGTTGAGTTGACAATTATTACTTGAACACGCAATGTCGAGGGTCAATTATTAATTCATCAAAAAACAATCGACTTTTCATTTCTTTTCATTTAGTACTTTTCTCGTATTTGTAAAGAAAAAGCTTCGGAACATACTATAAAAATGAAAACTTCTTCGTCACCGACCGACTGGAGCCGAGTATTTCCGATTCAGCGTCACCGAACAAAAGGGAGAGCGGTTCAGGGGGCATATTTTGAAGTCCGTCAACGAACATACGGGCTCATCCGAAAGTACTTGATCCGTCAGAGCAAGTGTCAAATTCAATTCTTTCCTTACGGCGAATTACATATCGCGAGTAGGGACAACGGTCAAATACATATCGCGAGTAGGGACCACTGTCAAATACATATCGCGAGTAGGGACCACTGTCAAATACATATCGCGAGTAGGGATAACTGTCAAACCGTGTTTTTATTCATTCTTGTTTCTTTCCCCAATGTTTGTAAACTGATACGGAGTAGGAAGCATCCGATACAAACGGCCGAAACTACGGATATCGTGCTTTGGGAGAAGACCCCTGTTTTATTCACTATTCAGAGATAAAGAGCCTATGGAAGTTTTCACTTAAAAAATTAGGTACCTACTTATACGTACTCGTATTTACGAAATATTTGAGATTCATGAGAAAACTATTAACATGACATATAAATTCCGATACTGACCTAATATCAATAGTAGTAATATTGACATTATTTTTTCGGATATCTATGATTTTTTCATATCACAAGGGAATTTAAACTGGGAATGGGACGAGAACTTTATATGTAGGTACAGGAAAGGACACATTATTGTGAGAAGGTTAAGGCTTTTTAGCCTTGTGTGGTCACACATCTCACGTAATATTAGTAAAATACACGTACATAAATACAGTATTTATAAAGATCGTAGTCACATAGTTTTTTTTGCTAAAGTACGGAAGCTGTTAATGTTAATAATTAATTAGGTACCAGCATAACAATACAGCTCGCTTGGCAATAAAAGCTAATGGCGGTTACAGGTTTTAGCGGGAAAAATTTGACAGCGCATGAGCATAAACTAATACCTATGAAACAATGTCTTACCGTAGTAGTTGTTCTCGTTGTTGGAGTTGACCAGGAAGGTGTCATCGCGGTACTCCTCACTCTCATCGCCAGGCAGGGTGTCGTCCGAATCGGGAGAGCTGGAAACATTTGCAGTTCAGGAGCGAGTGTCGAAAGAAACTCAACTTTTGTTCGCAACAGAATAGGAACACGAATTTGGAAAAATAATCTCTAAATGTGACGCAAAAGGATTACATCTGTATTCTAAACGTCGCCCCATTTTCACGATGCTATCTAGCCTATGGTAGACAATAAAATTGAAGCAACAACTGACTTGCATCGTCTAAACGTGTTCAGACGGTGCAACTTATATTCTTGCTTTAACCTTACCCCTTTATTCATAAAACTTATACAACCTATTTTAGTTAAAATGGGGTTTGTCTCTTTCTTACACACTGAAATGACAACGTGACAGATAAAGACAAACGTTCTATAAACCTATTTTAGCTAAAATAGAGATAAAATAGGATTATGAATAAGGGGGTTAGGGTATGCCACAGGCAATTAAACTGCACCGTGTAAATCGGGTTTTACCTTTTGTGATTTGAGACTGGCAATTTTCATGCAGTTATAAATATTGAAAAAAAAAACTAAAATACTGTCTTGATTAGGAATTTAAGAATCTTCATTCGTTAAGGGAGGCCTAGCCACATAGCCGCGTAGCTAACACACACATATTTGATGACACATAAGGGTGCGGCCGGCCTTTCGCGGAGGCACATTCGCAAGACATTCGCAGTTAGCTTATGTTACCTTCTGGTGACTCGTCGGACCATGACGCGATGGCTAGGTGGCATGATGTGGGTGGATGCGTGGGCCTAGAAATAATACATAAAATTAGTCTGAATATTCTGCACCCTAATTGCGTCATCATCATCAGCCTATAATGTTCCCACTGCTGGGAGGGAGTGGGCCGTAATCTACCACGCGGGCCCAGTGCGGGTTGGTAGATGTCACATGTCTTTGAATTTTTTGGTTCTAGGACATGCCGGTTTCCTCACGATGTTTTCCTTCACCGTTTTGAGAGCAGTGGTACTTACATATATTATATTTACACAAAGTAAAGCGCCTGTCTGGGTTCGAACCTACGACCCATAACTCGTAAGTCGCGGCCGATACCACTGGGCCACCACTGCTCCCCTGCTCCCTAATTGCGTAACATACTATAAATATGAATCATTTTGAAGGAAAATATTCTTAGAAGACCCTTCTTTTAGCAGTTTTTTCAGTCCCTCCACAATGATAAAGCAATGGAATATTCACTACGATTTAATATTGTATTGCTGGGTAGGTATTATATTAATACTGACAACCTCGGCCTCTGAAAGTTTTTCCAATTAGTACTGTTAAAATGATTGGGTTTTATCATTGTGGTGAACCAATCAGAACTAATTGCGTCAATCACAATCCGAAAGATTTTGAAGAACATTGCTAATCCATTGCTTCATATGTTTGGATAATTCGTCTGCTGAGCAAAGTAATTAATGTAATGAATGTCGCTGAACTGTCAAAATGAAGTGCATTGTCATTGTAAGTGTGTTAAGCAATTGCACCGCTGGTCAGTAGGTACATCAGTCATATTGATTGGTACGGATCAATAACATAAGAAAGACTTTACCTATATCTTGAAGATCATCCATGAGTCTTAACATTTTCATGAAGAATTGGTTCGAGTTTATGTTGCAGAAATGAGGTGCAACTGAATTAAACTAAGCAACCTAATTGCTTAACATATGTATTTATACCACAATCCCTTTTATTTCGATAATTCAACAATATTCATCCGCATCACTGTCAACGGGAAACGTGCCCAAAAGGCTGGCAGCATTGCCACGTTGTATGCCATACAACGTGGCAGTGCTGCCAGCCTTTTGGGCACGTTTCCCGTTGACAGTGATGCGGACGAATTTTTCGATGCCCTTTGATTATTTTCCCTCCCTTTTTATATACTTGTGCATATTATTATTTTAAGATTGTTAGCATAATATTAGCACAATATTCATTGCGTAATTTTTTTTTTATCGAGCAGACAAGTTTTCAAACATATGTAGCAACGGTTACGGGTTGTGAATTATCTTCAAAGCGACTACTTTGGGATGCTCGTATCTGAAGCGCTCGTGGGATCTTGGTAGCCCTAACAAGCCTTGTTTACCTAGAGATAGGTACAGTTACAAATGATCACATATATTTGCCGTCATCTTGACGTCATACTTTAATGGATGATTCATGAAATCGGATATCATTGCCGAGCTGTTCATAGTAATTATATTTATGCTCATAACTGTGGGTGATTGTACTGTTTCGTGGATCGGAATATATTTTGTTATTTCTTGGCCTAAAAGTAAAAACAGACGATGTTGTCGAACAAAGACAAATCTAATGTTATTTCGGTATATTCAGAGTTGCTTTTTAGGGTTCGGTACCTCAAAGGGAAAAAACGGAACCCTTATAGTATCACTCGTGTGTCTGTCTGTCCGTCCGTCTCTCAGAGCCAATTAAATTTGCTCCGAATCTAATGGGCCGATTAAGGTGAAATTTGGTACACATATGAATCTCTGTGACCCAAACACAGACGTGTAATGTAAATAAATGAATTTTGAATATGGGGGTCATTTTTAGGGGACAAATAGAAAATAAAAAAGCAATCTGTACCGTGTGACGTATTAAATGAAAGGCTTTACTGTGAGAATCTCAAATTTTTTTTTTCATAGTTTTAAAGTAAATTGTATTGAAGTTATTTAAGAAAATAGACGAAAATTGACCGTTCCCCCCTTATCACCGAAAATAATGAGCCAAAAATTTTGAAAAAAAAAATAGTTCTATAAAAAATAAAAAAATAAAATAAAAATAAAATAGTTATATAGAAAATAGTTCTATACCTATAGATTACAGGAAAACCTATAAGAAGTCTGTGGTCTTAAAACAACATGATAAATCTCTCAATATTGTGCGTACAAACTTACATTTTCAGTTGGAATGTATGGGAGAACATGTTTTTCAACAACAATGTTAAATTTTTTCTTGAGATAAATTCATTCCAACTACGGAACCCTTCATTATGCGTGGTCCGACACGCACTTAGCCGGTTTTTTATTATATTAAGCCGGTTTTTTATTATATTAACTAAGTATAAATACTTACATCGTTTGAAAACCATCTGTTTATGTCATTTTTATTTGTCTACGTTATGTAACAAACCGTAAGTTATTTAATACTTCTACAACCCTTTAAACCCTCGAAGAGTAGCTACAGAAGCCTCTTAATCTATCTCTTTAGAAATCTTGATTGAGTGCGGATCAAATGGCTTACGGCAATAAGGTTCGTTAGGTACACATTATTGGAACCTACATGACGTTATTCAGGGCGTCCCACGGATATGCCACACGGAGGGAAAGTACCTTGAATATTGTTGATGGAACATTTTACTGAAAGAAGACATTATTTGAATAAAAAAAAAACAATTTAAACTGCATTCATAGATATTTAAATAATTACATGGTTGAACCGGGAATTGAACGAGAAAAAAATCACCCTGTAGCTTTATCATATCGATCGAAAGCCTTCTTCATAAGGATTATTTTTTGCTAAATAACATAGTGTCAAAAATAAAAGGAAGACCATGAATTTATAAAAATCTGAGCTTATAGAATAAGGAATTAACTTTATAAGGCTACGTACGCCCTGACAGGTGGTTTGCTTAGCGCGTAGAACCTATCCAGTCACCTTGCGAGTAGCGAAGTGAAACGAACGTTCTAGAATTTTCGCTACCGGCCGCACTATGCGCTTGGCACCTTTGCTAGCCGCTTAGCGTGAATCGAAAGATGTTAAGTCACTGGGCTCTAGGCGCTTATCAAGCAACCTGTCAGTGCGTACGTAGTGCTGGTTGTTTCAAACCGTACTTCAAATAATAACGATTACGTAATCGTTATTATTTGACGTACGTCAAGACAATTTTCATAATTGTAATTTGCCCCAACGCTTTTTTTCGTTTGACGCGTGACGGTATACGCGTGCGTCAAGTAGAGGTGAAACAACCCTCTCTTAGTAGTTACATGTAATGATAAAAAGTAAGTAAGTATTGAATCATTTTGTATCAATTTTCATGATATCACACTAAAGGGGAAAGTTTGTGAGTGTGTTTGTATGTTTGTTACTTCTTCACGCACAAAAAGCTGGACCAATTTTGATAAAATTAGGTATGGAGGTAGCTGATACCCTGGATTAACACATAGGATTCTTTATATCCCGATATTCCCACGGGATCGAAACTTATGCGGGTGAAACTGAGTGAGTGAAAATAACTGAGTTAATCGTCCTTTGCTGCTAACATTACCTACTACAACAGAAAACAAAAGCTATTGTGACATCCTAGGTTTTATTAAAATCACGTTTCCCTTTACATCACAATCGTAGTTTATTCATTCTAAATCATTCGTTTCAACTGGCCAAAATACAGCACCACAACAAAAGAATACCCAGTTCAATAAATTCCGCTTCATCCGCCAAAAAAACATTGCAATGTCCACGAGCCACGAGCCACGGATATTGCGGTAAAACATATTTGTCTGTTACCTTTAACTCGACGTATTGACGTGCTCCATAAACAAGGGTATTTTTGTCAATTTTTAGCCAGCAAAATAAACAAGCAATAAATAATATATGTAAGTACCACTGCTCTCAAAACGGTGAAGTAAAACATCGTGAGGAAACCGGAATGTCCTAGAACCAAAAATTCAAAGACATGTGACATCTACCAACCCGCATTGGGCCCACTAGGTGGATAAAGGCCTATTCCCTCTCACTTCTTCTTCTTAGCGTTTCGATAGCAATCTAAATGTACTCGGCCCAGAATTCGGCCACTTGTTTGGCGCCATCACTAGCGTCCATCAGTTCCTGTAACGTGCAGCTGACAGGACACGCAGGGCACGATATTAAGTGTCCCATCGTTTGTTGAACAGCATCACATTTACACTCCAAGACGGAGTCGTCTATAAATCTCCACCTGAACAGGTTTTCCTTGCTTCGGCCAACCTGGGTCCGGAGTCTGTTTAAAGACTTCCAGGTTACCCAAGGTAACTCATGTCCAGGTGGGAGGTCCTCAGCGGGTGGAACGAACAGATTGGGCAAGGAAGCACTGTCTCGCCACAGCTTCAGTCTTTCTTGTGGTGGTTCGCCAATGAGTGGGACGACACACTTTAAGAAGCTGTTTCGGCCCTCTCACTGAGATGAGGCCTGTGTTCCATCAGTGGGGACATTATAGGCCGATTATGCTAAACATAATTCTTCTGAAGTTACCGATATACGAGGGCTGCTATTTATGTATCCGGAATAACAAAGTGAAACAAACACATAGCATGTATTATGGTTTTATTGCTTTTCAAAATATTCGCCATGATGATCGATGCACTTTTGCATACGTTGGAACCAATTTTCGTAGCACTTTTTCCATTCGGATTGAGGTATCTCCAAAACGTGCATTTTGAACGCATCAACGGCCTCTTTACGGCTCGAAAAACGTTGACCACGTAATTTATTCTTTATGGTTGAGAATAAATAGAAGTTGTTGGGAGCCAAGTCGGGGCTGTACGGCGGATGACCCGTTAATTCGATCTTTTGACCTTCCAAATAAGGTAAACGCGGGTGAAGTCGACAGTGACCCAGAAGTCGTCAAATTGTCTTAAAACATCAATATCTTTTTCTACTAAATATTTAACTGGCCCATTTTTATGGCAACATATTTTTGGTAACATATTGCATAAATAAAATAAAACACTGAGTTTTAACTGTAATGGTGGCTGAGATATCTCACTTAAAAAGTGTGTCCCACAATTTTTTCAAGTTTAGCTGCTAAATGTCAAACTCAGCACGTAGTTTTGTGTTTTGATTTACGAACCTTCAGTGGGGTATGTGTTAAGTCTGATTGTTTGATGTATTAGTTAAGTTAATTTACTAATGATATAACATGAAATTTAGAACACTTTTATCATAAAAGTATTTTTTTTTTAACGTGACATCTATTGGTACCTAAAAATTCCTAATTGACCCAAATCTCGTCATTTTTAGTACTTTTTTGACGATTACTGGGACACGCTTAATACTTGCCTCTAAACTCGTCATTTTGTAAATATTTTCAACTTTATCGCTAAAGCATAAGGTTCAAAGTTGATTGGGAAAATTTGACAGTTTCGGGTAGCTTGATGTGCTGCCGTATTTACAAACATGTAATAAGGTTTGGGCTACATTGGACGATAAAACTGGGTTTCTCTTAAGCTATTTTCGCTTTACTCACTCATTTCTTGAGTACTTTATGCGTGCTCTGCTTAGTCGTCGCGTCATTGGGTTCGCTTCGCTAGCTCGTCACGAAACTGTGCTCGCGCTTCACTCGTGATAGAGCTCGCTTCGCTCGCTCTTTTCATGTGTAAGTGCGTTCAGCTCACTCGTGTTGAAAATGGGCTCGCTTCGCCTGCTGGTTTAAGAAGCTGTTAAGACCAGCATGAGAAGTAAGCCCATCTTTTGATTAAGCGCGCTCGTCGTGCGATGAAGCGTGCTTTGCTTATTTGTATCTAGGAAGGGCTCGCTTCGCACGCTGTATCGTAAGCGCGCTCCACTCGCTTGGCCCGTAAAAAGTATTCTCAGTTCTAACTGAAACTGCCTTACTGGGAAAGGTATTATAATGAGCTGTAATAAGCCCTGGCTAATTGATGCTAGTTTTACAACAGTACCTCACTCAGATCAAGCGTGGATATTACAGTTCCAATCAAATCCTCACATATATAGAGGTGTCTTCTTACTAGGTCTTCTGCCGTTGAATCTTCCTAATGTTCTCGTAATCTTCACGCATACTTGCACGATGACAGGCCGGGGCGCCGTCCATTAATAACATGGCGATTGGCAATGATTTTAGGCATTAGCCTAGCTTTTTAATTCGCTCATAAGGTGAATGCGCAGTGGTAGACCGCGAAATTTAAATTTTCTTACGTTTTTTGCAATTTGTAGGTCAGTATCAGGTTGTATCTTGATCAAAATATGATTTGCGACTATAATAGACATGTATTTACAGAATTATAGTCATTAGAATCATTAATATATCTCTTTAAGTTAGATTTCTACCATAAACACTTTTCCATACGAGATTTGTTCTTAACGGTAGAAATCTAACTTAGAAAGATGTATTAATGATTCTAATTATTATAATTCTGTAAATAAGTATCTGCTATAGTCGCGAATCATATTTTGAACAAGATACAACCTGACACTGATCTGCAAATTGCAAAAAACGTAAGAAAATTTAAATTTCGCGGTCTACCATGGTACATTCACCATAAGTAGATTTTGTAGGCTTATTGTGCTTCTTATGATTTAAAACTTTCTTTCGTTGGCTTTTGATTGGGTTAATACTAGTCGGAGGCGCGGCGAATGTACAAGTATCTCCCGGGCCCCGGACTCATGGTACTTGAAGAAACAGTGGGGTTTAAGTCGGTAGGAGTCCGACATAACCCTCAGTTCTTCCCACACGGAGGTTATCCATGAGGATTTCCCCACGAAAAAAGAAGGCTCATTGCATTTCATATAAAGCACCTTTCACCGTATGTGATATTTTTCAGTTCTAAGTAGATTTACGGTCGATATGAGACGACATCTTTAACTTTTATTCTACTTGCTGCAGATTTTCTATCGTTTTCTGATACTGCCGTAGCTATTGTATTTTCTCGGTACTAGGCTTTTGAGGTTCATTGAATTCCTTATGATGCAAGCTTACTTTTAGTGAGATATTTTCATTTTTGGCCAGACTTACGGCCGATATGAGACGACATTTGAAATTATTTTGCTATTGTCAACTTCAAATGCATTTTTAACTCGGCCAATATTTCTGTTGATTCTCTTTAGGTCCTAGTAGTGCTGTGTCAATTCTTGACAATAGCACGTAGTAACTAAACATTTTTTTGCGAATTGAAATTTCGACGCATAGTAAAAAGGAGGGTCGGGCGCACTGCACTTGCGATGTAACGTCAAACACAAATTACATCCTGCTTCAAATTTGGTGCAATTATTACCTATATATATTTTATGCTCAATCATTACCCAAGCATTCTTGTAGTTATAAGCGGCTGAAATATTACATGTTATTGTCGGTCAGACATATTGAATTTACCACAAAGTGCAACGACGTTTTCACGTCAACATGGCAGGAGACCAGTCACGTTTCATACAGAGTTGGGCCCAAAACACAAAATGACAGCGAAATAAAATTTATTATTATTTAAAATTTCTACGAAAAAAATCTAGTTCATAAATTTTAATAAAATATATTAACTACCGATTGGCGAAAATAAAAGAAAGGTGACCTTAAACAACCTACTATGACAACAAACCTCTGCGAGTGTTACTATAACTATTTTTTGCATATATAGTTCTAAAATCAGGTTTTTTTTAATGTATATGACTTTATTTTTCAACTTAAAAAAACAGCTGAAGGAACAGGTCTTCCCCGACCAGGGTAATAAATTTTTTTCGTTGGCCGGCCAAGTTGGGTTTTGGGCCTAATAGGGCTGATTTATTTATTTATTTATATACTTTATTGTACACCACAAAAATACACAACATAAGAAAAAAAACATTAGACACTTAATATATTCTGACTGATACCCTTTATTCTGATAAAAAGTGATTTTGTGATTTGGATATCTTAATTTTTTAAGCTAAAATATATTAGAATTGACCTACCTAGTCTGCTAACAGCTCACAACCTTTAGTAATTTCTTGCGATTTGGTTTTCTACCTACCTTTTGTTTCTTAGACTTGCCACTCATATGAAAGACAATCACAATATGTTTTAATGTGTAATCATCTTGAACTCTATAATCAAGGCCGGAAAGTTCATATTAGCATCAAAAATTGACGACTACTGGGTCCTTTTGATGAGTAATAGTACAAATCTGGCGAGTACTGGTACAAATCGCCCTTTTTTCACATTTGCTTAAATAAGTATTTATTATCACTAAAAATTACAAAAATTAACAACTTATTTAGAATAACGGATAATTTTTCTATTTCGTCATGCAAAAAGTTTAATTATAAATGAAATACTTCTCACGCAGCAGTTCTTCAAAGTCAGCGAATATCAAAACCCGACGACTATTGGTACGTTTACCTTACCGAGTTGTTTCGGCCAATGTGTGGCAGCTAGCATTGTCATGATGAAGAAGGATTCTGGGTTGTCGGTTGTTCTTTATTATTTTTTTTAAAGACTTCTGGTAAACAAATGCTTGTGTACCATTCAGAATTAACCGTTTCACGATACTCTAGTGGTACTTTAGCCACATGTCCATTTATACCAAAAAAACAAGCGACCATTTGCTTCAAAGTGCTTTTTGAACGAATGACTTTTGTTGGGTTCGGCTCACCTTGGAACACCCAAACCGTAGATTGTTGTTTAGTTTCAGGATCATACGCATATATCCAAGTTTCATCACCTGTATAGATATTATAGACAGCTTTTGACACACCCTGGTTGTACTTTTGTAACATTTTTTTACACCAATCCACACGAGTCCGTTTTTGGTCAATTCTCAAGTTGTGCGGAATTTAACGTGAACAAATTTTTTTTTACAGCTAAATGTTCGTGTAATATTTTATAAATACTCGTCATACTTATGCCCAGAGACGCCTCTATCTCGCGATATGTAACACGACGATCTTGCATTATTAGTTCCCGCACGGTATCAATATTTTGAGGTACAACAACCGATTTTGGGCGACCTTCTTTAAATTCGTCCGTGAGCACAGACCGCCCACGATTAAACTCACTATACCAGTGATACACAGTAGTTTTCGATGGTGCTTCGTCCCCAAAAGTCGAAGTGAGTTGATCGATGCACTGTCTTTGAGTTAGCCCTCGCCGAAAATCGTAATACCTAAATCATAGCACGAACATTTTCACGAGTTAAATCCATGGTGATAAAGTCACAAAATTTTCAAAATGACGCCACAAACGAAAAACAAATGACAGATACATTAAACAAATTGTATTCTTCAGCCAAAGAGTTCCATTTTTAATTGTTATAATTACTTTTTTAATATTGTTCTGTAACTGGCCAGTTCCGGATACATAAATAGCAGCCCTCGTAGTTAGCAGAGTAAGCAAGCTCTGGTCTTGATTGTCCAAGGACCGACGGCTGGTGGAGCAGACGACCCCTGGAGTGGACGTTTAAAAATGTGCCTGGGACAGACTGGATGGAGGACAGGGTATTATGACGCGACCAGCAGTGGAATGCGTTAGGCTGATTTGAGTGACGTATTCTATCTGGTAACCCGCCCCACTGCGACACCTGATTCAGGGTTAGTTTTCAAAAACCAGCCTTTTACAGTTTAAATTAAGAGATCAAACTGACGCGTCGGTGCGTATTAAAAATTATTGTCATGTTAACAAAATATTTAAAATAAAATTAATTTGGATTGTCTCAAATACTTAAGGCTGATTTTGCCGAAGTCCCAAAATTGACGTCCAACAGTTTTTGTTTGGAAAAACTGTCAAAAATTCAAATTCTCAGGATATGACTTATTCTACGTATAAAAGTTTGCTGGAACTCGCCCTTAGTGGATTTATAGTTTGTAACTGTCTACACGTTCTGCTTTTATTAAGTAAAGTAACAGGCCTAGTATTTTTTTTTTTTTTGTTCATTTTATCAAAAATGTTATCGATTCCGTTGTCTCTAAAAATTTGGCCGGTCATGGAAAACTAACCCGGTATGAATGTGTTAACTTTATTGATTGTGAAAGCCGCGTCCAATTTCATCTGGTGCCTAGTTTAGAAGTACGAAGCGTCGCGTCGACTGAATTGTCATTTTGTTTAGAGATAGGTACAATGGTGCAATGGCTTAGAATTCTATGACAATGGTTTGAGTCGTCAGTACACACCTATTGAAAAAGAGTGCCCTTATCGGATCCTAAGAAGCTAGATTTTTCAACGAAACAACATGCTAATCTAATCCAAGTTTTTCATTAGAGATTCGACATTTTTCACTAAAAGATTCGACATTGATTCCAGTACAAAATAAAACTCATATAAATTTTTGATTTTTATATTTTGAAGCCAATAAAATGAACGAAATGTGAAAAATTTAAATAATTACGTCCTCTTCACAGAGGGGAATAATTAAGTAACAGCTCTCGGCTTACAAAATCCGATTACAGCTGACAAAGGGAGGAAAATATGAAGTTAATATTTGGAAATAAATTGACGAAATATGAAATTCATAAATTATAACATTAGCGCAGAGCTACACTCGGCGCTAAATAAATCTACTCATAACTGAGACCGTAAAAGAAGTAAGACAGAAGTAAAGAAAGATGTTCTAAAATAATTCTGGTTTTTCCTTTTAGGCTTCACCCCAAAAGAAAGAAAAGAAGAAATAATGCATTTGGCATAGTTATCATTGCTGCTGTGCGATATGAGTATTGAGTAGGGATGACTGGGATATACCTAGGGAACGGACTCATTTTGAGCTAAGTACTCAGATAACGTTATGCTCCTCAACCTTAGGGTCTACTCCCTTAGCACGAAATCCATAGCTTCGGTTGAAGTTACGGGCCTTTCCTACTCTGTGTCACTTATATCAGAGGGGCAATTCTCGTAGTTTTAAGAACTCAATCTGTAAAAAATGTCCTACATTTTTGACAGGTTTTTGACAGTGATTGTTACTGAGATGAGATTGGGACTAGATTTAGAACTTTTTTAATTACAGGAATTAGATAGTTCGTAGCCTGAACTAAGAATGAATGTCAACACGATTTGATAGCTGTCCCTAATTCCGATGTGATTTGCCCGTCCGGAAAATTTAATTTGTCCCTTGTTTTGACGAATCAACTATTTCCGGACGGGCCCGTATCTTCGTTGACGGACACTGAGAGTAGCCGCCTTTCGAAGGTACATTATGCAAGTTCGGGTAGCCCCCCCATTTGGGCAGCATGTGATTAATCCGCCCCTCTGTATTAATGGTGGGCTGGGCGTGACTAGTTTAGTTCGAGAGCCTGTACACACGACCCTAGTGTTAGTGCTTGTGTAAATCATTACGTTGTACAGTTACGAGCAAATATAATGTATTACTATGAACATGGACACCTCGGCAATGATATCTGATTTCGATAATCGGTCGTTGGAGTGTAAGGGCTGTTCGTTGGAGTGAGGGTCTTGTGACTAAGTAATAACAGCTGCACGGGTCGATCGTTCAGGTTAAGCTACGCTTGCCGTGGTTTGTCCGTGGATTGGTGACCATCTTTACATACCAGGACCCCTCCGTGCCTCGGAAAGCACGTAAAGCCGTTAAGGTATTACGAGTCGTCAGAAGCCCGGAAATCTGTCTTACCAAGGGGTATCGTATTACCACACCCCGGACACTCCATACAACCCTCGCAAAATAATTACCTAGTACTACTACTACATTAAAAAATGACGTTTGTATACGTATGAATGTGTGCGTGAGGTACTTGTGTTTGCGAGCGCTCTTGTTAAAGAACTGCGACGAATACGCCGAAGTGCGGGGTGATGTGCGGTAACTGATGTTAGTGCGGGGAAGGGAGTGTCCTTTCTGTACGTAGTACTTTAAGTATTCTGTGGTATTACCCAGTAACTGGGTTCTGGAAGTCACATAGGCTGTCGATCCATGTTAAATACTAGTACTCAACTGCATCCGGTTAGACTGGAAGCCGTCTCTAACTTAGTTGGATAAAATGCTAGGCAGATGATGGAGTGTAAGGGCTGATGCAATCATAATGCACAATAAAAAAATATTGCGCTAGCTTATTGTAGGGCATGTATTTAATTGAACCTCAGTTAATTCACATCTTGTTTTCCTAAAAATATTATTGATCATTCTAATATAACGATTGCGCCTCTAATTGTGAATCTCTAATACTACAGGTAAACCAGAAATATGCTTCGAGTTGTTAATCTATAATTTTGGCAATCATGTTGATGCAAAATTATCTCTAAACATGGTTATAACAGCTCTATTAGATCTCATTATCGCGCGTTCTTATTTCCGAAGATATACGATGATTACCGAAGCGCATACTTGGGATATCTGTAAGTACGTACGAAATTGGTATTTTCTCGATGTTCTTGCCTTGAACTGAACAAGTCGGTTAGAAAATAGGGCAGGGGTGCAGCCGTGGGGGGAATGTCGAGCAATTCTGCTAAGTGGCCTCGGAGATAAATGACTGCACGGTTATTGACTAACTCTTGAATGGTTCGCCTAATAAACTGGAATATTCATAATTATTTCTTGTTTATTTTTCTGTTTATTATTATTATTAAAAGCTTGTGATGTCCCACTGCAAGCCAAAGTTTCCCTAATCTCTTTCCAATTATCTCTGTTTCTCTTTATTTATTGGAATATTATATTATTCTCCTGGGTTCGAATCCCGGTCGGGCACAGTGTTATTGGCTGAAATATTTCTGAATAGCAAGCAGCCCGTAGTCTGGGTTTGTGTCCGGTTCATGGCAATTGGCTCGCTCCCTATTAGATGGGACTTAAACATAATTGGCGAAATGTGGGTATTCTATAGGTACATCTCTGGCCAACCCTTCGGGGATTACAAGCGTCATGTTATGTCTGTTATAATTAATAATTATTTTACTTCGGGATATCAATTTTGATAAACCTTTTGTATTTTTTTAACTTAGTCCAAGAAGCCAGCAGGATAACTTAATTTCAACAAAAATAAGTACTTATTTAGTACGGGATCCAACGGTAATAAACGATAAAAAATGATAGTTTTCGTACTTCTTTGAGCAGTTTATTAGATTTTTTCATAGTTTTGTGTGTACCTACCTAATGAGAAAAAAAAGACGAGTTGCACTCCGGGAGTGCCGGCAGAAGTGAAAACTTGAATATTAACGTTGAAATAAATCAATTATTACTTAATTTAATAATATAACTAAGTTTTTTTTCACTATTTCTGCGTCACTTTTTTCATTAATCGATACACTTTGTTCAATTTCCATTTTTTGAAACACTTTATACAGGAATATTTTTTAAGGAGTGCGCAAAAAAATTTTGGTGGTTCAGTATCAGTAATAGAACACATTTCTATTATTTTTTCAAAACTTTTTTTCACGTTTTTATCCGACTCTAAATCAGCAAATTATGGACACTATCTTTTCGTAATAATAACAATGGGCGCGCGCGCCTGGCGGCTCACGTGGCGGAGTTGCAGCGGGGAAGTCCCGGGCGGCAGAGTGGTGCCCGGGCGGTCACCCCGGACTCCCGACCCCGACATGACAGTCTGCTCATCGCATGCGCTTCGTGACCTCGCGTCCAATCGCTTTCCCGTGCAACCCCCGCGCCGCACATGTGTCGTACTCGTACCTACCGGTCACGATGTTGGACTTTAGTAACCGCGAGTTTTATGAGATGGTGCGAGTGTATTTATTAAGTGGTGAAAGTTTACGAGCAGCTCGCAGAATGTATGCGACGGAGAGCATACCTCGAATGCGAGCCCATGGTATCCTTAACCCCGCGGTCCCTAATGAATGGACCAGTTTAGCAGCCAGTCAAAGGCTGCTTGATCACGGTCAGTTCAGGACCCCGAATCACGCACAAGGGTCTGGCAGGCATACCTCGACTGGCGGTTGAAATCGAACAAACCATTTTCGATTTCTTCGAGCGAGATCCAAGAGCGCACAGCTGATAGGTAGGTACATACACTCCACAGAGGTCATTAGCCCATCAAGCAATACATTTTTAACTTTATCGCTAAAGCATAAGGTTCAAAGTTAAACGTGCTGACGTCTGCACATAGCACGTTTCGCTTCGCCACTCGCCGGCGAGTAGCCATAAAATCAATTTCAAAGTAGACATCTTTCGTTTACGATAACTTTATATTTTGTACTAAGACATGTCAAAATAAAAAATAGGTGTTTAATAAAATTCATCTAAGTTTATTTTGGCAAAGTTTGCGCACTGAATAAAAAATATTCCTGTATACACGAATTTTACGAATACACAGCAGCGTGGCTACTACACAGACGGTCGAGCCATCAGCTGTCCATCCACGTCCGCGTCCGCGTCCGCGTCCACCATCACCATCACATCACATCACCATCGCCATCACCATCACCATCGCCATCGCCATTACCATCGCCATCACCATCACCATCGCCATCACCATCCATCCATTATCGTGTCTCACTTGGTTCACTTCGGTTGGCGCCGCCGTAGAAAGAGATGGGGGGGGGGAATCTCTCCTGACGGTCACGTGTCCTGACGCGATGCCCTGACGCGAGTTTAACATTTTTTACCCATTACAAAAAGTGTTCAACGCCGCTAAAGAAGTTTTCACTTAAAAAAAAACGAGAGTATGTGCACATGACCACACTACAGGAGTGATAACTTATGACTGGAGCCGCATAAGTAATTCAGCGTCACCGATCCGAGCATGACGGTCCAGTTGAAAAAGAAGTTTTCTCTTCAATTTTAACAGTCCTTAGTTTTATAAACATTTGCGTTGCTCTTCAAGTCATGTTAAACTTTCGAACTAGCACAGCAATTCTCTTTACAATCACTTAAGTGTACTTTTTGAAGCGATCGCAGAAGCGCTCTCTACAAATTTCAGATTCATAGCGGCTGCGTCTGTTTCTTTAAAAGACAGGATAGAAGAAAACAGTTGGGTAACTAAACATTATTTTACTAAAAGATAAAAAAACAACGTCGGCTCGTTTCGTAAAAGAAGAAAAGAAAAAGATTGTCACTGTGCTGCCCATAGTGTACAGTGAATGATTCGGAAAATATATTTTTTGGGCAATTACGAAATACGATTTGCGTAATGGAACCGAGTTATTACCTGACATAGGTTCGATACTGACAAATGCGTGCACTGACTGGTCAAGTCCACTCAATCTGTGTGGTTCTTTCCTCAAAAGACCATTTCAGACATCAATCTACATACTCTTCAATGATCTGACTAAGATTATGTCTGGACTTTAAAATAAACACTGACCTCATCTAGTTTTTAAAATATGATTAATGTGTAAAAGTATTTGTACAAACCTACTTACAGAAATAAAATAATATCATTTAACCGTAAAAGAGGAAATAGGAGGACGCAAGATGTAGTCACACAAATATCGAATAGATAGTCACACAGCAACACCGCAGTGCTTGGCCAGACTGCAAAAGCGAGCGCGGGGCGGGCACGGGGTGGGCGCGGCGCGGGCGCGGCGTAGTGTACTCAAACATAAGAACTTCATTTGAGCGTCCATAGTGGGCACGCGGGCGCGGTGAGCGGCGCGGGCTTCTTGGCGCGGGGAGCGCGCGGGCAACTGACGCCATAGCTCGTTCATACAAGTGGCCGTAGTGCGGGCGCGGGCGGCCCGCACGGGTACCGGGGTTCTCAAACTAGTTCGAACTTTTTAGGGTTCCGTACCTCGAAAGAAAAAAACGGAACCCTTATAGGATCACTTTGTTGTCCGTCCGTCCGTCTGTCTGTCTGTCAAGACCCTTTTTCTCAGGAACGCGTGGAGGTATCGAGCTGGAATTTATATCAAATACTTAGGTCTACTGTCCCTTGGAGCAGTGAAAAAATCAAACTTCTAAGCCAACGCAATCAAAAGATACAGCCGTTTATGCCACAAATTTCCGCAAATTTTCGACACTCGCAAGGGAATCAAAACCTACAGGGTACTACTTCCCGTGAACTCAGAATCTTGAAATTTGGTACCAAGCAACGCCTTATAGCACAGGTAAAGGAAAAATTGCGAAAATCGTAAAATCGACTGCGGACACTGCTTAGTTAGTCCACGCACGCACGGACGTTAAAACATCGCGGTGGGATTTTATCGCGCACTGGATTTTCAACTCGTTGAGCGCGAGCATTGAGAATCCAACAGAGCGCATCAACAAAACACACTGTTGGATTTACAACTCTCGGCGCCAAGCAGTGCAGCAACCCAGTGTGTGAAAAAAAAATCGCCTCGCGAAAATATCGCTCGTGCAAACCTGGGCTTACCGGCGGCTGTTTGCCTTTTAAAATAAATTACAAAAATATTATGGAATGTTAAAATATCAATTTTCTAAATTTATTCTTAGTCAGCAAACGGCAAAGCTACACCGATAAAATATTTATGTTTAATCAACGGACTTTCTTTAATAACCTATCTTGAGGTACTAGCTAATAAAAGAAAACCACGTTCTTTCATCAAACATCGGTTCAATTTGTCCGCTTCTGGACATATTTTGCGAGAAAATGAGAAAATAGTTGAACAAGCTCACGCGATCGTCGAAGTAGTTGAACCATAGGTGATTCTGAGCTCACGCGAAGGCGATAGACAATTTTATTTCTTGTCTATTGCTTCAATACCACACTATTTTCTTTTGTTTCTAATATTTTCATTAAGCAGATTATTGATTCGATTAGTTAACTCAAGAGCGACTCGAGTGATAACGGCCGCGACTTACGAGGTGTAAGCATGCGCGGTCCGAGGGGAGAGGGGGGTCGTGGGGGTCATAACCCCCCCCCCCCCAAATCATTCAAGCTGTCGAGAGTCTGAATGATTTATTTGCCTTACTAACTTAAAACTGTACTTGAGCCACGAAAACCCCGATTGTCATATTCAAAAACATTAAGAACATCGGGGACTGGCGACTAAAGTAAAAACTTAAAACTATGAAATGACAGTGGGTTTTTTAACGCGCCTAAAAAATATTTTCCTTTAAAAAGCCTGTTATAAAAATATAGAATCTAGGATTCGAGAGCGAGCGAAGCAAACTCGGGATATTGAACACCCCTCTCGTACGTAAGGTTGAAAAGCTTAGGTAAGGCCAGATTCCAAAACCTAAACTGCTGTAAAACGAGTTTAAGCTTTTCTTCATAATTTGATAAAGTAAGTTCTCTTTTTGTATGACGGGTAAAAGAAAACAGAGACTATTCAAGGTGGGGTGCTAAAATTTTGATTTATTACCGTTGGATCCCGTTTTTGAATCCCATTTTAATATTTTTGGCGTTGGATCCCGCAAAACATTATTATGTATTTCCGTTGGATCCCGAATTTAAAAAATGCAAGATAATTACGTTTTATTGTCGTTGAATCCCGAAAAGTATTTCCGTTGGATCCCGAATGCTTAAAAAAATATGAATGCGGGTACTTTCAACAACAAAATTGTTTATAATAAAATGAGGGGTTCACTAATGTTTCACCAAAACTCCATTGACAAATTTTTAGTTTACAACCAACGTTTCGTATACTATTTATTTCACAAACAACTCATTTTCTATATAATCTAGTCGTTTCTGGCACTCGCCGGCCGCTGCCGCGGCACCGCTCGCTTCGCTCGCTCGGCTCGTGCGTAGGGGTCACAGTTTTAACCTAACCTAACCTAACATTGTTTTTTTTTTAATAATTAACCTAATCTAACTAGTTCGGTTCCGGGTAACCCACTAAAAATAATCTCTTTTTAGTGTTTGATAAAGGTAAATCACTTTTCTTCTGAAATGTACACATGTTGTTATAATATGGGATTCAACGGAAATAGCAAACGGGATCCATCGGTAATACCTAAAAAACGGGATCAAAAAACGGGATCCAACGGTAATAAACGAAAATTTTCAGGCTCGCTACACTCGTTCTTGCAATTTACATTGATTCTTGAGCTTTTCTTCAAAAGTCGACAAAGCAAGTAATTCCTAATCCTTTTGGAATGATCGAAAGAAAATTGAACCTATCCGAGAGTGAGAGCTTGCCTGCATAAGTCGACAATGTGACTCCTGTTTCTACTTGAAAATATGAAACAAAACCTAATCAAACAGAGGCGGGTTGTCAAAATTTTCGAGCTCGCTTTGCTCGCTCTCCCCACCCTGCACAATCTACCGTTCTAATACATATGAACAATTTGGCAGCATTTAAGTAACAGCCCCCCTATGTAAAAGCTGCGTCCCTAAATAGCATAAGTAATGTGGAGCTGGAGATGTACATGAACATTAACATACTCGTGTCATCACGCCTTTAATCCCCAAAGTTTTTGTTTAGACTTTATGCTTAAAGCAATAAGGCTAAGACCAGTTGATTTACTGTAAAAAACCAGTGGTGTACGAGTTCTCAATGTGTGCCATACCCACACGTAAACACATTTCATCCACAACGTTCTATACGGATACGGTTATAGCCGTCTACCACTCTAGGTACAAGATTTCATTTTCCGTGATATTGTTGGTACGGTTGTGACAGTATTGTGATTTTGTATGAAACATTCTACTGTCTATCCCTAATAAAGGACCGCGCCGGAAAGTGTTGAATCCGTTTCTCGAACAAAACTGACATGGAATATTTTTTTTGCACTTAAGAGTCAGTTTGCGACTTCGTAATGTAGACCTACGGGAGTACGGGGTAATTGCTTAACACACTAACAGTAGCAATGGCTTTCATTTTGAAAGTTCAACACCATTCAAAGCGTTATTGACAGACTTCAAACAGTCATATGAAACAACTAGCTGCGCTCTGCGGTTTCACCCGCAAAAGTTTCGATCCCATGGGAATAATTATACTCCACCGTCGTCGCCATTGTCAAGATTGATCAGTAAGCCAATAACTTTCTAATGAGAAATGTCGTCTGTTGAGTAAGTTTCAATTTTGGGGACGTTCAGTCCCATCGTCCTTTTCCAACTCAAAATATGTTATCCCTGGACAACAATTTACGTCAGATCGTTTTTGTAAGGAGAATTTAACAAAAATTTTGAAAATATTTCACGGATAGAATATATCGGATGTTGGAAAAATCAGCCCTAAATAAACGATATTTTTTGCTTCCCGTCCGAGCCGGGTACTGGGCTCCTGTTCTATTTTCTTTGCCGCTGGCTTCAATACACAATGTTCCACGATAAATGTTAACTGCCTGTTTATTTTCACAATTTTTCACGCCTTTCCACTCTCGACGCTAAATCTTTTCTTTAACACAATTTGCATGAATATAACGCCATCGCTTTATGTCGGACGAGTTACGTGTATAATCTACTTGATTGCTATTACTGTGTATGAAACCTTTTATTTTCAAAGATATCCTACTTCATGTAAGAGGATTTTATAAGTTAATTTTTAATGAAAAACTCCGCCTACGAGTATGTTTCATTTTCAGTAAATTCTCTTCTTATGATTTTCACGTTCACCTGTCATAATTATTTAGGCTTTAATTGAATTAGCAACTAAATACCAGATCATATTTCACCTTGAAAGTTCAGCAACAAATTTTGTAAAGATAATTGTTTGCCATTGTTCAACTTTGGTTTGTTCTTTGTTCTCATTATCGTGTTTACTGTAACGCTCAGAGCGTGATAAACGTCAAAACTACAATTAATTTTTCTCTGCTAATTACTTCGCAATATCTGTAGAAATTCTAACAATTTTTCCAAAACTTCTTGCTTTGATGTACCTGGGTACCTCAAAGGAAATTTTTCATTACGTTTTAAACATTTTCGATTGCCTTTTTAACTGGGAAATTAATTTTTAAGTGCTTCTTTCAAAGACTCAACTTCAAACTTTTTTTACCTGTAGATATATCAAAGGTGTGAGTAGTCAACATTGATTTATTTTAGTAGGTATTAAGTATATAATTTTCTTTGACGGTTTTTTATGCTGAATTAAAAAAGGCAAACCCGAAAAGTATACATTCCTCCCTGCTTTCAGGTCATTTGAAGATTATAAAAGTAACTATGGCAAAACTATTATTTAGTTGATTTTGTATTTTTATTTTTTGTTCGTCCTTCGAATATTAACAAGCAGGCTCAATCGGCCGACGTAGCGCTATGTGGCATGTTCTATTTTTTCTGAGCGCTGCATAACCTACACATCATACACATGAAAAGTCTTTTCGACGCTATATTTTAGTTTTTGTATAGTTTTAGTTAAGTTAGGTTTTAATTTTGTTATTTTTGTTAATTAAGGTAAATGGTTTAAATGATAATAAAGAGTCTGAAAAGTCTTGAAAAACATACTTTTTACCAGCATTTTTACAGGCATACATATTTATCACGCAAGTCAATTTTAAACTAACCTAATGTGAAATTGTGCTCTTAAACCAATTTATGCTGCGAGCTGCTGCTTGGCATTTATTCTCATTAATAAAACCCCAAAGAATAGGTTTAGTTTGGTCACAGCGCTTAGGACTTGGGCCACATACCCTCTGAGATATTATATACAACGATACAATCAAACGCCGGTCATATACATTCAGTGTCTAATCTTGAATGTGGGATTACATCCACCCTCATTCAAAATTGATGCTGATTATCTTTGCGGCATATAGGTACCTATGAATAGCTACTGTTATATTATGTACAGTTACGGGCACTAATATGTATAGGAACCAACTTTGAAAAGTGATTTTTCCTACTGTATTTATTGTAATTTTATATTGTTACGAACATAATATTTTGGAACTCATACGATAATGAGAAATAGGTCTTATCTCAACGTTACAATAATTGTTACACTAGAAAGACACGAGCACATAATGGACCGCTCGGCAATAATATCTGATTTCATGATTCATCCGATAATATCTGTCGTCAAGACGACGGCAAATATATGAGCATTTGTTTTTTTTTTGTTTGTTTGTTGTTGTTTATACAAGTGGCAGCACAAATATGTGATATCGAAGGCACCAAAACTATCTGACAAGACAAGCGATGCCGTTATACCTAGTTGTTGGATGCTGCATCAGCTTTGAGAGCAGTGGTGGCCAAGTGGTAACCGCCGCGACTTACGAGTTGTAGGTCATACTCGTAGGTTCGAACTTTGACAGGCGCTATACTTTGTGTAAATTATTTCATCACTACTGCTCTCAAAACAGTGAAGGAAAACATCGTGAGGAAACCGGCATATCGTAGAACCAAAAATTCTAAGACATGTGAAATCCACCAACTTCCACATGATCCCGCGTGGTGGATTACAGCCAGTGAGCTGTAAAGAGTGGGAGTGGATGTGTGTGGAGGGAGTGCCCTCTCACAGAGAGGAGGCCTGTATCTCAGCAGTGGGAACATTATAGGCTGATATGCATCGGCTTCAAAAAGATGTGTCACTCTTACTTAGAATGCTCAGTTAAATTCAGAAGAATGTGATAACTCGTTGTGAAACCAACATGTCCTAGAACTAAAAACTCGACCGAATGACATCTACCAATCCTCGTAGTAGATTAATGCCCACTCCCTCTCGAAGAGAGAAGTCATGTGTCTCAGTAGTGGGAACATTATAGGCTGATTATGCTTATTCTTTATTAATAACTTACCGTGAAAGTCGTCTCGCGGTTGGCACTAGCAGTTCCCTCAGGATCTACAGGGGTTCGAAGACTCTGCGGCAGTAACTCGATCAGGTTAGTGGAGTGAGGCTGGTAGCGCAGCACCAGGACACAGGTGGAGACCAGGGTGTATGCCAGAAGAGTACCTGGGGAAGAACAGAAGATTCTATAAGTAAGTGCTGGAACATCTGCGTACGTGTCTAAGTCAAACTGAACTGTGTGTTCTACTGAGGATCCTACTTGCAGGAATATACTTATATGTAGACCAAAATTATAACACATAAGAAGATCCCCTCCATATTATGTGCTGGGTCGTTGTAGTCGGTAAGATTCCACCAAAATCATCTTCATGTAAAATGTTGCCAAGATGAGCCCACGTCTGACTCGCACTGTCAAAAAGTTATCAGATCTCATATAGAGCCAAGCTTCTAATTATACACGGCCTTACTTCACAAAGTCTACACTTTAGTTAATATATGAGGCTCGGACGTTTCGTTACTACAAAGACTATTGTATAACAGAAAAGTAATGAACAGTGAATAAATTTTTCACCTTAGGTACGCCCATGTGATGGTAGCGAAACTTGGGTATAATCCAAACCCAAGTTATGAGGGTTCAAAAAAACGACAAAGCGCTTCGAGAAAAGGTAGGTAGTGCCCTTGCGCTTCGCTTGGCTTGCGTCTGTGTGCCTTCACTTAGAGTATTAGGGTATCCTAAATAAATATTATAATATACTAGCGGACCTGGCAGATGTTATCCTGTCCGAACAGCGCCACCTATCGGGTCCAATTGTGTTTTCAGGCATCCAAAAACCCTTTCAAATATACACACAAAATTTCATCCAAATCGGTCCAGCCGTTTAGGAGGAGTTAGGTAACAAACACACGTACAGAAGAATTATATGTACTAGCGGCCCGCCCCAGCTTCGCACGAGTGCAATTTTTTTTTCGAAAATCCAAAATTTTCTTTCTTACATACCTTGTCCTGGCATTACCGAACACAACAAAAAAATAATTATCCAATTTGGTGCACTCGTTCGGGAGTAATCCGCGTACATACATTTCGCCGATTAATTTTTATTTATATAAAGATTATCTTCAAAAGAGCCGCAAGCAATGGGCGAAAATAATAATAGAATAATACCTAATGGTTTAGCATATTTTGATAAATGGAATAAGTACAACAGCATACAACTAATAAGTACAAGTAACTAAGTTATAAATTAGTTAACATACATACGTGCAAGCATAATGGAATACGAGTTTTTAATTATATTTGTTTAATTTATTATGGTGAAGTTCCTACTTCACCATAATAAATTAAACAAATATAATTAAAAGCTCTTTTCAAAGTGGGTACTTTGTGTTTTATAAGAGGATTTATTAGCAAAAGACGGAGTAAATGCAATGCGATTTCAAAAGAAGCATTATTTCTATGCAGTACGCATAGAAATAATGCTTCTTTTGAAATCGACTGGAGATACAATTAATTGTATAATAAATGTCTCATTTTACTATGGTCCATTTTTCTGCTTGAGGCAAGCTCTGTGTAAATTGATTGCATTTTGTAGTGGTTCTTAATGTATTGTAGGAAGTAAATTATCTGGTTTTTATTAAATTGAATCAAGTTGCAAGTAATAAATTATAGTGCCTGAGTGTGAGCGCAAACACAGGTGTGCTACTTTTTTCTCCATATTCCTTTGAGACAGCATACCGACACGACCGGGGAGATCAGAAGGCCAATTCTCGTAATTTAAAACGTTCAAAATCTAGTCGCAGTCTCATCTCGGCGACAATCAAATGTCAAAAACTTGTCAAAATGTAGGGAAATTAGAGGTATTTTTAGATTGAGATCAGAGGGGCAATTCTCGTAATTTCACGTTCACACTGATCTCAGTCTCAATCTGTCAAAAAATACTTCTAATTTCTTTTCTTAAAATTACGAGAATTGCCCCTCAGGCACTGGACCAACGGCTTTACATGTTTTCGGAACATAATATCCTTTTACACTCGTTTATCACCAGTCTCCTGCTCTTATCCCAATTTATTTGGGGTCTTTAAATTAATACTCGTTAATGTATCTAAGTGAGCAGTAATGGCCCAGTGGTAACGGCCCCGACTTATGAGTTTGTAGGTCGTGGGTTCGAACCCAGACAGGTGCTTTACTTTGTGTAAGTAATTGCATCAACACTGCTCGCAAAACGGTGCTAAATATCGTGAGAAAACCGTAATGTCCTAGGACCAAAAATTCTAAAACGTGACATCTACCAACCCGCACTGGGTGGTACATTACAGCCCACTCCCTATCGAAGAGAGGAGGCCTGTGTCTCAGTAGTGGGAACATTAGAGCCAAAGCACACACGCTACTTTTTGCATCGGCGATCGGCGATTCAGCTGCTTTTTAGAAGCTAAATGCAGCGACCAAGCATTCCACACCGCACACTTAAAAACGCCAAACGCGGCGATTCAGTCGCTTTTCGGAAGCTCGATACAGCGGCTGAACGCTACACTCCGCACACATTCGGATGCCGGTCGCAGCGATTTGGCATTTGCGCCAGCATCGGAGCAGTTGCTAAAACGCGCGATTCCGATGCACGCAGAGAGTCGCCAAAACGCGATGCAGCATCGGAGCAGTCGCTAAAACGCACGCTTCCGATACGGCGTCCGAACGCAGAGAGTCGCCAAAACGCGATGCAGCATCGATACAGCCGCAAAATCGCCTATCGCCGATGCAAAAAGTAGCGTGTGTGCTTTGGCCCTTAAAGGCTGATTATGAAAATGTATCTACTCGTAAATATCTATTATGCATTCCGCTTTATGCGTCTGAGGGCTGGTTTATTTTTTGGACAAGTATCAGCATGGACTAGTGATTAATATCCAATATATCGTCGGTCGGTCCAAAGGTAAAACACACTAAGTGACATTTTGACCCAAAATGAGATTTTACTACTTTTGCTTCTATACAAAAGCAAAAGTAATAAAATCTTATTTTGGGTCAAAATGTCACTTAGTGTGTTTTACCTTTGAACCGACGATATGTAGCTGCTGGACTTTTTTGTACGTTACCCGCACAATCGCAATCTAAAGAATTTTGAAGGAAACTCAATCAACTGCTTCATATGTGAGAAACTTCGTCAGCTCTACAACGCTGTCGGGCTGACGAAGTTTCTAACATAACATAAACAGCGCAACTAATGTTTTTGAATTGTTAAAATGAATGGCATTTATTGGAGTTATTCCGGTCTGATCCCTGAACCCCCCTTCGCCCCCCCCCGCCTCGATCCCCTGCTAGTTATTTATGTGTGTGTTACACAATCACATCAATTTGACCGGTAACAGCGATGTAGAATGTAGAATTGTAAATGATTAATAAGTACTATAATTTCCGTTTGGTTTCAGCGCATTTTATGGACATGATTATCATACATAAATTATTATGAGCCATTATGATCTCCTTTGATTTTTATACTAATACCACAGTGCTATTGGAAAATGAATAAATTGTCGCTGAAAGTTTTTACGAGAACGACGCGGACGGACATAGCTACTCATCCTGACACAAAACATTGTAAAAAAGATCTTTATTACCTACACCAAGATTCTGGAACTGATTCACTGAAAGCTGGGTTGTTCCATTGTTGACAGTATAATTCCGGCATGGCTTGCATTAAATAACTATAAGGGGCTGAGATACTTATGAGACTTGACCCCCCCTCCCGCGCCCAGACCTCATACCGCTAAAGAGACCTAAAATCGTGTACTGCGCATGTCAAACCACGTGGTGTGTCAAGTCTCATCTTTCGTCGCACGCATTATACCCCGCTGGCAGAATTTACTATGCGGAGAATCTTTTACGAGCGACCGTGCTGCGACCTTCAGGCAGTGCAAAATATTTCAAGCTGCTTTGGCAAACGTGGAGGATATATTTTTGGTTTAATATTTATACATTAAAACCTGCGGCTTTTATGAAATGAGGAGCATGCCCATTTAGTGATTTAAGGTGATGGATATTTAATTTGTAGTGTTTATCTTCATCATTAAAGTATTGGAATCTCATATAAATGTAGATGAGAGTCGAGAGAAGTTAAGAGCTTTTTTCACAGCCTCTGGATGAGTTCCAGTTAAATTATTATCTGCGGGGCAATTGCGTATTTAACACTTTATCAATCGGAATCGGTTTCAATTTGTTAGTTCAATAACATTCATTGCGTTATTTACGTGTTGAGCAGACACATTTTTCGAACTTATGAAGCAATGGATTAGCAATTGGCTTCGAAATGATTCTCATTCCGATTGTAGTAACACACTATGTGTTACGCAATTAGGGTGCCGATCTGATTTTCAGATACATCGCCATTTGTTTGTATTATTATAGGATTGTCAAGTGCTTGTCCGGAGGCGCTCAAAAAAAGTCGAAGATTAATTTTGAAAATAACATTTTGAGGAGACGGACCAGTGCTTCTTGACATGACACACAATAATACAAAAACAATAGGGTTCGGGGCGAGGATAAGGTTAGGTACGTAAAATTGTACACTTTTCGGTGCGCAGTCTAGTTGACGGACGTCACACGGCTCCTGTCAAAAAGAAGGAAGGGTGCGCGTCGGCTGTTTCTCACACATTCTAGGAGCTGGGCCCTTATTGGAAGAGCGGATTGGGGCGGGAGCGATTCGAAATAGGTTATATCATCAAATTGAAAATACATGCTAAGTAGTCAAAGTTTCCCGATACTTAGTGTACCTAAATCATTTTGATTCGATCTCGTCGTCATAAAACAGTCAGCATGTTAATATAGAGCGCTATTATCATTATCAAATAAATAAATGAAAGCACTAATTTAGATACCGTACGTGTTGCCAAGCAGTGCCGATATACAGCAAATAATTAATTTAGTTATTCAATTGATAATAATAAACATTGGATATTACTTAATTGATTATACCTACCCATGTTTTAGTAATAAGTACTTACATGTAAAAATAGAATTTCTAGTGAAAAATTTGTCGGAGGGAACGAAATGAGGTTTTGTATATGCCCAATATTTTTGGGCATATAAAAAAGAAAAGTATGATGTATGTTTTGTAACAGAAATATCAACAACTAGTAAAACGTAATACGAACTGCAGATCGGTGGTAGCAGTTGCACTACGAAATTCGCCCTTGCTGCTACGTAACATAAAGGCGCTGTCAATGTCAAATTGTTACCACTGATGCGTTGTTAATTGTACAGACGCTATCCCAATCTGTTTCTTTGATAGATTCTCAACTTTACTACAAAGTAATAAGGTTTATATTCAATTGGGAAAATTTGACAGATTGGGTAGCTTGATTTGCTGGCCTCTGTACAATACGGTATTATGCTATACCTACTGTTATATTTTAGTTTGTGTATAGGATTTTATTTTGTTATATTTTTATTTGTTAATTAGGTATTAGTTGTTATTATGACGTACATATATTTTTTCACTTCTCATGCTCGAAAAGTTCGTCTTTATGTTGTGCTTAGGCGACATAAAATCGCTTTTTATGTTCTAGTGCATAAAGTAATTTTTTTTTCTGAGACTAAGGTAATCAGGCCCAACAGCTACATGCGCAATAAAACTTAGCAGATTAAAGTAGTGATTTATTTCATTTTCTTTAATTTATACCACTTCCGTGTTTTCTATCGTTAATTTAATAAAATCAGGTAAAATAGTTGTCATTTATTATTTAAAAACGCAAAAAAACGTTTTCATGACTTGGCAGTATGAAGTACCCAAGTCGAATGAAAAATGTTGAAATTAAAAAAAAAAAGTTTTAAAATGTTTCGTAGCGGTATTATCTGTGGTGGCGGGAATTAGCTATGCATTGCAACATTTTTGATTAATTTATGTACTGTATATTTTATGCCTGTTTCATTTTCTCGCAATCGAAGTGAAAAGCAGAGTGTATAACTCAGGCATAAACGAGCCATTTTACCCCTCGACTTAACTATCCACCCTCGCCTGCGGCTCGGGTGGATATAAACGTCTCGGAGTAAAATAGCTTATTTTATGCCTTAGTTGTACAATCTACTATAATACTTTTATAATAAGTGCATTTTTTTTATTGACTTAGGCCAATAGAAACAAAAATCATAATGTAATAATGTATTAGTCATTAATGTGCTGTCTTGTAACCTATAAAGACACGGCCCTTCGTGCTTTCAATAACGAGAGTGTTCTCTCAGTTTGGGCACAAAACACAATGTCTTTCGACCTCCCATCCTAAATAGGTCAAGGGGACGATGGGCGCCATCAGCTTGGAGAGTCATCTGAATGAGCCGACGAATGTGTCCTAAGTAGATAATAGAACCAAGGAACATTACTAAACAGGTATTATGTGGTCCGGTAACCACAGAATAGCTGTTTTTTATACGTATTATTTTTTGGTAGATTAGCATTATGCCCGCGATTTTTATCGCCCTACCGAATTATCTTTGAAATATCCTTATTCATTGTGTATAAAGGGAACCTCTGTGCAAAATATCAGCTTTCTATGTTCAAGGGTTTGCGCTGGGAGTTGATGAGTACGTCAGGACTTTTCGTATGTAAGTAGTGATTAGAAGTAGCAAGCGACATCGCGTTGGCTCGCAAGTCGCAGGTCGCTACAATGCGGGTACCCTTACCACCACTGTGTTTTAAGGGCGAAGCACCATGAGGCCGCGTTTTAGGTCTTTTTTTTTCTTACGGTTATTGCAATTTGCAGATCGAAACTTGAATTTCTCGAGATACCCTGGCGCTTCGTCCATAAGCTAAAGGAAACATCGTAAGGAAGCATGGACTTGAATAGTCCTTGTTAATAATAAATAATGAGCAAGCGTGGTTATCAATGACATTTTCACCTCTGTTAAAGATAAGAACAGGCTTTCATTTCAACAAAATAATTTTGAAATTGGTAGAGAAAATTATAAAACACTGGGGAATCAAATTTTGGACAAGATAACACTGAAGTAGAGGAGTCCATTTTGGTGTTTATACTATTGTAAAGGCTGTCCCAAAATTAACGCAAGATTTGAATTAAATAGAAAACACAGTTTTTAGTGTTTTGATTGTTATTTTTTTATTGAATAATAAAGTACATAGGATAGGGTTATTTATGGAATAACACATCGGGCAAATGGCCTCCACGGCTTTGCATGGACATACGCACTCGTTTGTCGATATTTTCCATGACCATTTTGCATAAATGAGGCAGAATTTCGTTGATGCGAGTGGTTGTGGGCTTGTTGACATAGACCTGTGATTTCGAATAACCCCATAAAAAGAAATCTAATGGTGTTAAATCACGCGATCTAGGGAGCCAATTCTGATCACCGAAACGAAAGAGTACACGATCTGGAAATGTCTCATGCAGTAAATGAATTGTTTCACGGGCTGTATGGCATGTGGCACCGTCTTGTTGAAACCACATGTTGGCCACATCTATATCATCCAATTTCGGCAGAAAGTACTGTGTTATCATGTCGCGATATCGAGCACCAGTAATGGACGCCAAGCTTTCATTATTTTTGAAATATTGTTCAATAATAAAGACACGTTGTTCTATCGTGTAACGCTTCATTTTTACTAACCCTAAATTGTCAGCTGCCGAAATGTTCTTTTTAGGGTTGCCAACACTTTACTGCACAAATGGCGACAAAATCAAATCTTGCATTAATTTTGTTTACTAGCTTCTTTCCGCGACTTCGTCCGCGTGAAATTTCATGTTCCCCGACCCACTCCATCGCATCGCATCACCTGCCCGCGCTATTACCCACTCGTTTTCGCTTAGCGTTATTTCTGACATTATTTCTTTTTGCTCGGCTCCTAAGAGTCATTTTAAATAGCGTGATGTTAAATATCAATAGGTCTTCCTCAAAAATTAGGCTATCAATTGCAAAAGGAATTATTCAAATCCGACTGGCAGTAATTAGAGATTAGCACGTTCAAACAAACGAATTCTCCAGCGTTAGAGATTAATCCCCTTACTAATAAACTTTGTTAGCGTCTGTATACACACAACGCTTTGTCTTCTTCTTTCGAAAGTCAAATTAGTGACGACTGAAAGAGAGAAATCGGTGTGTAACTATCCAACTGATATAATACGTTTATTAGTACTTGTAAGGGGGGAAATATCTTGTTCAATTGCCTTTATTTTAGTATTTGCTCTATTTCGGAAATATAACGAAAATAGCTGCCAATTTTTGAGAATACCCAATTTTTTTGCAGCAATTGTAAATTAGCCTCCCTCACGGTGGACTGACGACCTTTGGGGCAATTGCGTAACACATCATCAATCGGAATCAGTTTCATTTTGACAGTTCAACAACATTCATTGCGTTATATACGGGTTGAGCAGACAAATTTTTCGAACTTATGAAGCAATGGATTAGCAATTTGCTTCAAAATGATTCTGATTCCGATTGATTGTGTGTTACGCAATTAGGGTGCTGGTGAAGGCCGCAGGAACTCGTTGGATGCGAGAAGCACAAAACCGGTCGAAGTGGAGGTACTTGGGGGAGGCCTATGTCCAGCAGTGGATTTCTTTCAGCTGAAATGATGATGATGAAGAATTGTAAATTAATGGAGGTATACGTAAATACTAGGGGCAATAGCTATCGTGAAAATGATGTTCACAAAATCTTAGAAGCAGAAAGAGAGAGAGAGGTAGATGCAGCTTCACATAAAAGCCTCCCCTCATGTTATTTAAAAGATTGTATATATGAGTAATGCATATGTGTATTTTTTTCGCTTTATTTTAATGAAATGTAATTTGAATAATAATAATAATTTGTATAGACTAAATAAACTAACTAGGTACATTACCTAATTAATAAACCATGTTTTACTTGGATTCAAAATACATCAATGTTATTAAGAGTTTTGTTGTTTTGTAGTGTATAATTTCTTTTTTGTAATGTATTTTCTGACATACAATAAACTAAAAAAATAAGAGTGAACTTTCCGGAATTTTCACTAGAAAAAGCGCCGTATTTAATATAATAATAATTATTATTTTATTATGAGGCAACTAAGGACCATAGGTAAAATACACAAAACAAATAATAATAAACTAATATATATTAAAAACCTTAAAACTATGACCACTATACACGTAACGTTGTCTCTTTCAGGCAGGTCTGTAGATGTTGGATTGGAACTCGTACCACCAATGACTTAAAGTTAATGTTGTGGCGCGATTCCAACCTGGTCTTCACCTTCGAACACGCTGCACGACTTCCTCAGTTGTCGTGGTGTGTCCACTCGGTACGGTGCCACACAGGTTACGAGAACAGGGCTTCTTGTTCTTCCACTTTCTCTTTTCTTCTACTTTTGTGAAACCCTCCTCATCAACTTGGCTGGCTCTTTGCAAAGAGCTACGGACCGCAGTCAGGGCAGGATGAGCAACCTTTACCAGTTTTTCCCCTTTTCTGGTTTGTCGCTTAGGCTGCAACGCTTTTGATTTGCTGCTAGTGGCAATAGCAGCGTAGGCACGTTTAGGTGTCGACGTACCTACGCGTAACGTTTCCGCTGCCGGTGTTATAGCGCGGGCGACGGCGGCGGCGGGCGGCGCTTGCTCAGCGTTATTGGCAGCTGGTGACGCACTTGTGTTCGCCGATTTAAAACTGCCGATGGATGTATTTTGCGTCCCTCGTCGTGTGTTCACGTTTGAGGCCTCAGGCAAAGACATACACACCGAACCCGGTTTGTAAGTGAGCGCGCTCGTACGTATGCGCCGTCGCACGCACACACTGACAAAATTTATCGCTGCTAAAGGTGCGCCAGTCGTGGCTACGCCGTACGTTATACGCTGCCGCGCTGCCGCGGCCCTGCTGCTTGTAATAATTTGTACGCGTACCTGCCTACCTCCTTTAACTTGAATTCGTGAATATGGCTACAAATTCGAGTAGCTATAGAAAATATTGCAGTGCTTATGGATGTCACAATTTCCGAATTTAAAGATTATAATTTTCATGGTACAGACGCCAGCACATCAACCTACTACAATCTGTCAAATTTCTTTAATAGATTTTCAACTTTATCCCCAAAGTATAAGGTTCAAAGTTGATTGGGAAAATCTGACAGTTTCGGGTAGGTTGATGTGCTGGCGTCTGTACTTAAATGAAAAAGTAAAAAACATGTTATAGTGTAAAAATACAATTTTATAATCATTTTATTTTATTTGATTAAATACATGATTCAGTAAAACCACGTTTTAATTAATCGTATTTCGATCGTAATTTTTCAAATAACCAAACAGATAAGTAACATGACGTAGGTAATGAAATAAATGTAGTCAGCTCTTGCGAGGCAATTGCGTAACACACTATTAGTCGGAATCGGTTTCATTTTGACAGTTCAACAACATTCATTTCGTTATTTACGTGTTGAGCAGACAGATTTTTCGAACTTTTAAAGCAATGGATTAGCAATTTGCTTTAAAATGATTCAGATTCCGACTAATAGTGTGTGTGTGTGTGTGACGCAATTAGAGTGCAGATCTATGTAGAAATATAATAAAAAAAAAACTTTGTAATAAAGATCATGCTTCAGGGAAAAATTGTTTTGGATAGAGATTGACTATGCATTTTTGACGATTGGATAAACTATAAGCACAGAATACTTAATAGTACTACGCTATAAGTGACAGCCCTAAGGTGTTTAGGCTATTATCGCTCGCTCGGGGCTCGAGTTGGCTTTCTCATTTGTTTTTTCTATGCCTCAGGCGACCCAATTACCGAACCAATGTTGCGCAATAATGCTATTTCTGCACGTAGTTCAGAATTGGTTTTCTCTGATACCTCCATTCTGGACTGCATCTTGGTCATCTCCACTTTCAAGGAAGTGATGTCCTTTAACAGCCGCGTAACGTCGACGTGATCGAACGTGACGGGGGGCAGTTTACTTAGCTGCTTCGCCACGAAATCTGGCACGTCGTCTGGGTCAGTCTTCTCCAACACATCGATGATATTTTGAATACTCTTCTCGGTTCCATCTCTGCGGCGAGACGGCATCTGGTTGAGTTTTCCAAGTGACTGGAACAGTAACAGTTTTCCGCTGCTGATCTCGTCTTTCTTATAATTAGATTGGCATAACTGCAGGATGCTCGACTCGTCCATGTAGTCGACAGCATGGACCAGGAATGCCAGCAATTCTTTGACGATTGTTTGGAACTCATAGTGTTTACAGGCAGCGGCTATCTGGCCGCACAACACGCGATTAAAATTCGTGCCGCGCATAGTGGAAATACGTCCGTGTTCGAGCGTGCATCGCACTGCACTGAACTGCACTAATATAATTGGAGTGAACGGAACGTCGAGTTGTGAAAGAAGGAAGGGTACCGTCTCACTCAACCTTTGAAATGTCAACCCATCCTTATAAGGTGTTGAAAAATTCAATTTGCAAGGAACCGTCCTCACCCTCTGTTCTTACTTCGTAAAACGAGCACCCCCCCCTCTCGTGCTTCCGTTTGTCTTCACTCTTTTAAACCGTAATGTATCCGCCTTGAATCACACGTAAACCTGCAGATTCCTGAAATTTTCAGCCGTTGCTTTGAAATAAATGGGTATTTTTTAAAAGATACAATAAATTAAAGTAACTACTTTTACGGGTAGTTAAGTACCTTCATTGTTCTTCCTTCTTCAGTGAATATTTTTACAAGATAATTTGGCGAAAGCTTTAAGGTATTAGTTTTTTTTGCAATATGCAGGTTGAATGTTGATCTAAATATCATTCGCCGCCGTAACAAATACGACTTTACAGAATTATAATCATAAAAATCATCAAAACAACTCTCTAAGTTCATATGTATTACCCTATTGCATGACGATTTCATGAAATTATGACATTTGAGGCCAATTCTAACTCAAGGAATTGTATTGCTATTTCTAATGAATAGGTATATATCGGCTGCGCAATTTCAAAACCTAGCAACTGCCATTTTTTTTAATCGCTGTTTTTTGCCTATTTGACTTACTAGATTATCTACCAAGACAAAATATGCAAAAACACCGATTTAAAAAAAAATGGCAGTTGCTAGGTTTTTGAAATTGCACAGCCGATATCTGTAAAGTCATATTCGTTACGGTCGCGAATCATATTTTAATCAACATACAACCTGACACACCTGCAAATTGCAAAAAAAACGTAAGAAAATTTGAATTGTGCGGACTACCTTAGTGCATCAAAAATTGTATGGCAGTTGCCATGAGACATCACGACTATAATACCTCTGATATGCACGAACGCCACGGGCCACGATACAGAAAACCTTTTAAAATTTTGCATTTGAAACGCCTTAATATTCATAAATAATTCAGTTATGTAACGTTGGTCTCTTTACAGGCAATCCACAGGTTCCTCAGTGCAATGGCTGTACTAAGGCCGTTCTAACAAGTGGGGTCGATGACATGATGAGGTTGATGCCTGACCAATATTATGTCTGGACCTTTTAAGAGACTTCTTTCTTCTTAGTGTAGTCAGATATAGGAAAAATTTCAAAAACGAAACGTCCTGTCGGTGATCAGTCCAAAGGAGAAACGACTGTCGGAGAACGGTTGCGGAATCACTGAACTTATCTAGTTTTAAAACATAATTTAATTTTGCCGTCTAAAAGCGTTTCTTAAACAATTTACAAAAATAAATTTCTTTTATACAAAATGAACATCTGCAAACATGTTTGAATAAGGATCAATTCAAATAAGTAGGTGCCTTTATTTTCAGTGCAATTAAATTTTACAATTCAAGTAATTTTACTTAAAATAATGAAATTTTCTTAAATAGCACAGCCATGGAATATCACACTAATATTATAATGGCGAAAGTTTGTGAGTGTGTGTGTGTGTTTTTATATGTTTGTTACTTCTTCACGCTCAAATGGCTGGACCAATTTTGATGAAATTTGGTATAGAGATAGCTTGAGTCCCGGAAAAGGACATAGGATACTTTTTATCCCGATATTTCCACGGGATCGAGACTTATGCGGGTAAAACCGCGGGGCGCAGCTAGTTATTTATAAAGCCATGTTAAAATTGTCATGTTCTCGTCATATGCCTTCTGTTTATCAAGGCAAAATTGATCTGTGAAACAAAACCGACTCCCAAACTCACTGAAAAATTTCCCTGCAGGCCATTTTGAAAGTTATATACCTAGGTAGGTAGGTGATAGTGTTGTCAACTATCGCAGACTGCTCTAACTTGTTGCCAGTATTCAACATTTAATTGTGTCGACTTGGATGTGCCACTTGCGCTGACCTTCCGAAAGTTCTACGTTGGAACGTGTCGGCAGAGTTTATAGCTTCGTAAATGTAAATGTGAAGTGTTGAATTTAAATCTATTGTTTATTAAATTATTCAGAATAGATTTTAATGAAGTTTTGATAATTCATAACTACACTTTTGTTGAACTATTCAGATCGAAAGGTCTCAGGATTCATTGTTGAAAAAGGTTGACAAGTGCCTGTTATAAATGTCAGAATTTTAACAAATGGCGGGCTTTTGTAGGAGTCAAAAACTTATTTTAAATAAAATATTGAAGCCTATTTTAGCATCAATGTCAATTTTTCACTGAACTCGTATTCCTTTCTATATTTTCTGTTGAATCACTTCAGAGTATGTAACATACTCTGAAATGATTCAACACGACTAACAACTGTATGTTGTCTTCAAGTCACACCGCCAACGTAAGCGTCCTTGCCTTTCGTGACAGAACACGACGGCACGCGATCTTTTTAATACACGTAAACGAAGTCATGACAATTTGATAGCATTTATGACGTGACCGGATTGGCAGTCATTGTTCGTATTTGACAAGTGACGATATTATGCGAATGATCATGGACTTATCACACTAATATTATAAAGGCGAAAGTTTGTGAGGGTGTGTGTGTGGGGGTGTGTGTGTGTGTTTATGTGTTTGTTACTTCTTCAAGCTCGAACGGCTAGACCAATTTTGATAAAATTTTGTATGGAGGTGGCTGACACCCTGGATTAACATATAGGCTACTTTTTATCCTGATATTCCTACGGGATCGACATTTACGCGGGTGAAACCGCGGGGTGCAGCTAGTTATATATAATAAGTCCACTAACTAGCTGCGCCTCGCGGTTTCACCCGCGTAAATGTAGACGTAAAGAAGTTACAAACATATAAACACACACACACACACTCACAAACTTTCGCTTTTATAATATTAGTGTGATGTGATGTGATAGTGTGATAAGTCCATGGCGAATGATATAGTAACAGATATAATTTTTCGAAGGATTCATTGATTGTAAGTATTACTTATTCGTAGATTGTAGGTAAGTCCTATAAAATGGGAATAAGATGAAACGTTATGTAGGCTCTGAAAGAATATAGAATATGGTTTTTGACCTGAAATATTATTTAATTTCACACCGGAAGTTACAGAGCTGGGGCATGAGGCCAGGGCAAAAATTTCTACCGTATCTAAAAGGCTTTAATTTATTTAGTTCTTGTTTCAATCTAGCCTAGAGTTTTACGTCAACTATTTTTTTTTTCTATTTGCCATGTATAATGCGTTACTAAGATAAAATTTTGCCAACGTCATATAATGTACCAAAATACAAAATTCTTAGGTAACAACAATAAGCCTTGACCCACGCTTGACTTACGCTCATGTTAATAAATAACCTTTCGAAATAGATTGGCATTTTAGGTCATGTTTACAGCGATACACGGCTTTTACTGAACGAAATATTTGCCAAAATTTTCACATCATGTTGAATTTTCACTGGTGTCATTACAGGCCTTGCGGCTAGCTTAGCACTAGAGTGCACGCGCGGGCTACATATGTAACCCAGCGTGTAATATTGTCGTATATAATTTTTGTTTGCCGCGCTACAGCGCAATCGTCTAATCTTCGTCTAATCGTTTTACTCATTTTTTTGCCTTATTCAGAGAAATAATTGACCCATAAGTGGCCTACACCTGTAGCCCGCGCGTGCGCTTAAGGAGTATTTATGGGCGCGTGCACTACAGTGTTAGGCACTCTCCCACAGTATAATTAAAATGACTGAAAAATAATTATTAATATTATTATAATTATCGACGCCTAAATACTTATCCTTTTGTTATTTTTTCATGTAGTTAAGTAGTTAGTTTCTGGAAGGATTTGGGGGAGGCCTTTGCCCAGCAGTGGGACAGTATAGGCTAACAAAAAAAAGGAGTTAGTCTTTTAATTTAGTACCTAGTGTAAAACTGATTAATTGTAATTATTACGATCTTTGGAAAATATTCTAATGGAATCAATAATATTGTAATGCTGCATTCAGTACAATCCTTGAGACGTCGAATACAGCTTTGTATTGAAAACAATGGTCATCATTTTGAACAATTAATCAGTTAAGGTTTAATAAGTAGGTAACATAAGAAAAATAAAAAAAAGTATTTTGTTAAAATGAGCTCTTTTCTTTAGTTTGCCGTATGTTATTACTTCCCAGTATTCGTTCCTTATTAGGGACACTATCGAATGGTGTAATAATACAATGTGTTTTTTCTTCAAAATCAACAAGTTCGATGCCTGGCTATAAATATTGATTTTTTAAAAATCCAACGATGCAGTTTTAGTTTTCATCAAAATCGAGGCCGGGACTCCTTTGAATACTTTTCGCTATTCCTCATAGTTTCGGATTTGGCAATCCACGTCCACTTGAAAAATTCACTCCTTCATTTTTTCATTTTAATAATACTAGCAGCGCCCCGCAGTTTCACCCGCATAAGTTTTGAAAAGACTCGTGGCGCCATCTATTATCATAATAACGTTATTGTTGTTTTCCTCGGGAACAGCACTTTTTTTGGGATGAAACGTACCCTATGTCCGTTTCTGTACTCCTGACAACGTATATGCAAAATTTCAGGATGATCAGTTCAGTGGTTTAGGCGTGAAAAGGTAATAAACGAACAAACAAATTTTCGCATTTATAATATTAGTTAGGATTATGATAATAACGTTTGAAACTCAGCCAAGCATAGCTTACCTGAGGGCAAGATTCACAGACCGTATCGCTTACAAAGCTTATTTCGTTAGCGTTTCATACGAATATGAAAATTATCCATAAGCACACATAGTTTTCTTATTCATATATAATTATGTGAATGTAAGAAAACAGTGTTCAGTTGGTAACTATTTTACGTAACTGTAGGCGATTCGATACGGACTTGAAACTTTCATCAAACTTTTTATGTATTTTGTTTTGCTTCAAAGGGCATTTAACTGACTTACCATCATCATCAGCATCTTCCTAGTCCTTTCCCAACTATCTTAGTGTCCACATACATCTTCACCAGATGCAGCTGATCAGTATTTTACATGTAGCGATTTCCTTTCTGACCTTTACAACCCAGTTACTGGGTAACATGTACGATACTTCGTAAGACTGGCTATTAATTTACAAATATATGAAAAAAAAATCTATTTGTAATAAAAAGGTTTTCATTCTTATGCCTCGACCCCAGTTGTACGTAAAAAAGATGGTTTAACAGGTGTCCAGGCCACCGTCGCAGCCATTACGTAAAATGTTTCTTTCGATTGAGGCACAGTATGCTTACGTACGGCGCACAATCACCCTCTTGTCTACGTTAATGGGGCGCATTTTGTATCTAAATATCTTATATTTGTAAAGGTTTTGTAGGTTTTCTTAAAGTAAATAAATAGTATGAGACAAAGAAGCTTTGCTCTTAAACTTCAGTTCATTAGTTCTTAAACTTTATTTCACCATTGATTTTGATGTGGTTTTCACAATCAATTATAAAATTTCGGAAGTATACATTAGTTAAATTAGATAAAGCATAGAAATCTTGACATTGAACTCACAATCAAATCAATACAAGCAATATCCTTCAAAATTATTCGGATTTTGATTGATAGTGTGCTACGCAATTAGGGTGCAGGGATGGATCGATAGTATTTTCAACAAATAAAGATTACATAATAATGCTACATTTATTTAAAATTACCCATTTCATTTGTATTCAAATATTTTTTGAAGGAACATTTCTTATTTCAAATGATTTTAATTCCATAATTGACTTTGGCTTTTACATACCTAAATGTATGACATTCAGGTACCAGTATAAATACAAATATTAAATTAATTTTAAAACAATTTTGTAAACTACCTATATCCATCATTTTCATGTATTTATCTATGGTTTAATTTTTGAAACTAAAATTACTGTAGTATAGGACACTAATCATTTTATTTTGATATACTAATAGCTTTTAATTTAACAAAATGTTGAATGCAAATGCAGTAGCACTGTGTTGACCCGAGTGACAAAAACTAATGAGGGACTTATGCTTCTCAAACGGCATCATAATATAGGTAAGGATAATCTAACTGACGGACTAATTAGAATTATTATTTTTTTACCCAGGACACTACCCTATTACCCTAATTGCATAACACACTTACAATGGTAATTTCTATTCGTTCTGACAGTTTAAGAATATTCATTGCGTTATTTAAGTAGTCGCGCAGATGGATTTTCAAACATCTGGAGCAATGGATTTGGAATTTCATAAAAAATCATTCCGCTTGTGATTGGAAGTGTTTTATGCTATTGGGTTGCTGCTTGACCTGCACCAACTTAATTATTATTGGCTCACGTTTCATAACACGTTTTTCAGGAATATCATACCTACTCGTATAATAATATAACTATTGTGGAATATACATATGTACCTACCACGTAAGTACTATATCACTTTTTTCTTCATGCCTCAGAACGAATAAATGCTTAAGAGACCATTGTGTTGTAAAATGTTGACTATCAAGTTGGAGGTTCACATTCGGAGTTTGACGTGAAGGAAATCCAAAGTGATCACGAGACTAAAAGTGGAAAGGACATAGTATCTATTATTTTATGCCAAGCGTATGTAATAATTGTCCGAGGAAGAACGACCGAAAAGTATCGACAGAAATCAGTAAATGCACAATTCTATATGTATGCACTTTATTACATAAGTACATTCAAATATGTTATAATCTAAATACACATAGCAAATTATGAATATATTATAATAATATTTTAACCCTTGATCTCATAATGTCGGGAATTAACGTGCATTAACTTAGAAGTTGTTTTTTTTTCTTTTATTGTGTCCAGAAATATGTATTTTAGTTCAAGGTTTGTTTATTACATTTTTTTTATTTAGCCTATGCTGTCTCACATATATATAACGGAGAAGGCATGTGTGTCTCGTTATCATCAGCCATATTTTAACTACTGTGGGCGAATTATGTTGGTATAGTGTTGGTTATTGCGCAATAGAAAAACGGTTTGCAGTTCAAATCAGATTATAATTTCACGAACAATTTAATTACACTAGCAAATCACACACTATAGGTACACGATACAACCAGATACGGAACGCGGGACAGTTTCTGAGCGCGTGTTGTTCGTATGATGTCCGATGTCCAAGAGGGCCGCTCCCACCACGCTGCACGCTCTCTTGTACTCCCCACGAACTCAGGCTAGACTCTGTCGAGCGCCGCCAGATGGCGCTGGCGTTCCGAATAGTCAAACGAATGGCCGGATGCGACATATATATATTTTATAGTTCAAATTTTATATTTTACTTACAAACTGGGGTCTCTATAGACTCCTTGCGAGCTGATACGTGATTTCCTTCATGCGAGTAATTAAGAGTTAAGTACATAGAAAAAGTTTACTAAATATCTAATCGGTTTTTCAAGCTCCGCGCGTCTCCTATTGGCGATGACACAATAGAAAATAAACTGTGTCTCAAAAGCGGAGGTTGACAGATTAAATATCTTCGATTTTTCAATCGTGACATTAATTTAATCTGATAAATAAATTATGGCGGTTTTACTTCACAGTTTTTTTAAGAAAGATAATTTTGTTATATTCACTCTTTAAATATGAAATTCATGTTAATTTAAAAATACACGAAGAGCATAAGTGTGTATCGTGTAGTGCAAGGCTGCCACAGGCCCGAGGCCCCCGAAGAAGCCTGCCAATGTTTCTGAATTGGCACGCCAACAGCGGTCTGGTGATAGTAATTGAAATCACAAAAACCGCTCCGAAGGTGTCATTGTTTATTTTTTTTAAATAGATTACTATTAGTTAATAAAAAAAAGTCATAAATGAAGAAAATAAAATAAAACGTTTCGTTTTATTTTATGAGCTAGATAAATATCTACTATATCTAGAAGACCGCGGAATCAAAATAGTGGCCCACCTACAGAATTGGTGGGGCAACACCATAGATATATATGAAAGAAGATTTCTATGGGCAGCACAGACGCGCTACATTGTAGTATGTCTGAATGTTAATGTGTTTGTATGTGTTTCGTATGGGAAGTGAGAATTTTACTCCGGTGAGTTGTAAATTGAGTTTCCTATTCGTATTCCGTCGATCAGTTATTACAGTTCGATAGATTGAAAGAGCTTATTTATGCAACACACCAGATTAATATCGGTGAAACACATTATTACCGCTGTTATTTGTTTATTATTCAGTCGTATCTTTAATTAATTAATGGGTACTTCAGTTCAATGGTTTACTAATGTTTGCCATAATTTAAACTGCAATCATTTTATATACCATACTTGTATTTGCCATAATTTCATTAGAAATAACGCTTCAGTTGCCATAATCGTGAAATTACATAAAATCGTTTTCACTAATTTCATTGGTTATTTTATTTTATATTTATTTTACTTTATCGGATAACAGAGATCCATTGGGTTAGTAACAATAATCTTAACCTATGTTAGTACTTAACTAATAACACCGACAATGTACAGGTGACAAGTGACCTCACCAACGGGCTGTCATGTCTCCCGGCTATAGCGCGTAGAATGCTGTTGGGGCTGCCCCGGAGTCTGTTTAGCAGCGAGGCCGCTCTCTTACGCCGTACAGCATTGAAGCAGTCGGTACGTGCCTCAGCGAACATAGATGACGCGCTACAGAACCGAGGCAGACGCAACAGCACTCTAAATGCGTTGTTATACTGGATCCGCAGAGCATTGTAGGCCTTTTGGGTATAGCTGAACCACAGGCTCCCCGAGTACAGCGACATGCAATATGCTATAAACAACGTTATTTTGACTGCCACCGTACATCGGAAGAACCGGCGGGCCAGCATATTAGCCCGAACCGACAATGCTCTGCGCTCCCTCTCCAAATCTGCGTCGTCCTTAAAATCATCTGTCATCCAGTGGCCCAGGTATTTAAAAGAGTACACCCTGTGCAACTCCACACCCTTCAGTAACACAGGAGGGACGGTGGAGGGACACTTGGTATCGGACTTGAAGACCATGTATTTCGACTTGCCTTCGTTGTAGACAAGGCCATGAGAAGCAGCGTACGACTCGCAAATATCGAGAAGCTTACGGAGCGCACCGACCGAGGGGGTCAGCAGCACCATGTCGTCTGCATAGCTTAAATTATTGAAACAAACCCCATCAATAAAGCAACCGACACGTGTGCTGCTGAGCCGCTCGATCAGTGCATTCACGTACAGACTAAACAACAAAGGTGAGGTCAGGCCACCCTGCCTCACTCCACACTCTGGCCTACTCGGCTTTGAGAGCTCTCCTGCCCATCGCACCCGACTCTCCTGCTTCGTGTACCAGTACCGCAGAAGTGAGAAGAGCTCCGGCGGCACCGCGGTATCAGACAATTTCTGCCAGAGAACGTCAAAAGAGACAAGATCAAAAGCCTTGGACAGGTCCAGGAAACATGCATAGACCGGTGTTTTCCTGTCTGTGTAATACTTGACAGCATGCTTTAAACTAAGAATAGCGGTTTCTGTTGACAGCCCTGGCCGAAACCCAAACTGGGCATCATGCAGTTATAATCGATCAAGTGTCATAATACTTAATTTTAGTCCATTTTATTTGTTCAATTTTTCATTTTTAATAATGTCGTTTTCCATAACATTTATTCACCATAATATTCATTTGCCCATACCTGCTAGCCACAACAATGCTAGTTCAAGCGCCTGCAATGTTGATGTTATGATCGTGTTAAAATGAATAATTTTGCTATTAACATATTCAAAGTTAATACTGTAGTGGGAAAAATAAAATAAGTCACATAAGTAATCAGTCAGTTTTATTTCTAACGACGTCAGGTCGACGGAGCCCCGCTGCGCGGGGCTCCTGTTTCTGTCAAACTTGGGGTGCCCCTGACGTCGACCGACTTCTTCTGGTTAAAAAGCATAAAAACAATAAACGTTTCTAAATTATATTAAATGTTGCTTATGTCAAGTATCGATTATGACATGTGTTACTATACAGAAACTAATGATTATAATACATGTTATTATGGAAACATATTTTATGGCAAATAAAGTTATAAGTATGACTAATAAGTTGATATGACAAGCGTTATTAGTATAAATAATAATAGTGCAAGTAAATATTATGAGGGTGGACGGGGTTGGAAAACAATAATAGTGCAAATTATTTTATGGAAAACAAAACAATTCCCAGTTCAATGATACGAGTATATGGTTTTCATTTTGAAATACCGGGACGAATGTTTTAAATGTTTCAGCAAACTAAAATAATTTATTATGACGCGAAGCTTTCATCAATCATCTGCCACGCCTTTTTCCAAGTATGTTGGGGTCGGAGTCTAACCGGATGATATAAGTATCTTGAAAATATGAAAGTCACAGGGTTGTCGGAGTTGTGGTCAACTCCGACATCCCTGTGACTTTCATATTTTCTTCCACGACCTGTGACCATTTACATATTTCACGATACTGTGCTGGAACATCACTTTAAAAAAACACAGCGAAAGTCCACGCTAGTGCAGACATTTAAGTTTAATAAATTTACTCATCAAAAAGTAATAATACAAATACAATGTGAAGGATTCGGTGAGCCACAAACTAAGCATCCCTTGTATCTTGTGGCTCTCAAACCAGTGTAGGCAGAACACCTGCACCCAATTAAATCGGGTGAGATTGGCAGGATGGATCGCAGGAAGTAATCTAACGCTCCGATGGCAAACCTATAACATCATCGTTTGCCTAGCCTTTTCCTAACTATATTGGGGTCGGCTTCGAATCTAACCAGATGCAGCTGAATACCAGTATTTTACATGGAGCGACTGCCTATCTGACTTCCACAATCCAGTTACAGGGTAATACGATACCCCTTGGTAAGACTGGCTGTCAGACTGAGAGCATACCAGTAACACATCCCTTGATATTTCTGCTGGATGTTGGCGCCTCTACAATTAAAAAATAGTTACCTATACTCCATAGGCTTAGGTAGTTAAATAAAGGTAAAGAAAAAAACCACGTGACTTAATTAACCGACAAAACGGAATACCAGTCTATCCAGTTGTCATGCTACGTCACAGTTGTACTCTACAATTTAGCAACGTTATAATTCATTAAAAAAGTTGCTAAATTAAAGAGTAGGTACAACTCCCGCTCCTGCTTCGCATGGTTTTTAACGAACTGAAAAAACATTGAGATATTAATCTATTATAAACATACTTTAGTTATGTATTCTCTAAATGATGGTGAAAGCCGCATAATCAGACACGAAATGCGACTAAAATCCTGCTAATTTTATAAACGCGAAAGTTTGTGGGGATGAATGTTTTTATTCTTTCACGCAAAAACTACAGAACGGATTTGGATGACTGACACACAAATAGTTTATAGCGAGAATTAACACATAGAGTACTTTCTATCTCGATATTCCCACGGGATCGAAACTTATGCGGGTGAAACCACGGGCCGTAGCTAGTATACAATATGTAAGAAATATAAATCACGTACATAGCGAATATCTTCTTGAATAGTTACATAAAGGTAGGTTTGGTACTTACAATTTGCAAGTCCAAGACTAACTGACACAAGCCAAGTCAAGCCAAACCACCGAAGTTACGAGAGTGTAGACGTTAAATATTTATCGAAACTCCACCCAAGATAGGTCAAACGGGGCGTCGAAGTTTGAAGATGCTGTTTCAAGCAACAGCTACTTTTCAATAAGCATGACCCTAAATATATTTTTTATTTTTTTTTAAATGAGTACTCTGACCGCGGACATGGGGGTCCGCGCCTTTGTTTACTTTATTTATTTTGTTTATATGCTTTTATTTGAAGTATACAATTAAACGTGCTCCCACGTCGGACACACTTGTGGTCTTACTACTATCTTAAATCTACGTGAGTCCATCCTTATACTACTTATTTTTTATTTTTTTTTATATATTATTACCATACCCAATAGTATATACCATACCATAAATATTAAAAGTACTTAAGTATGAGGTTTTGCAATAATAAAAGAAAAATAGAAAAAAGGCACCGATTACCCAGCAGAATCTTTTTTCTTGTTAGCTATGGGATATACATAAGTCAGTCGGTTCCTTGTCGTATCGTAAAGCCGTCGGCACAGCTTTCTGGGTCGTCAGCTCATCGGGGACCAGTTTGTTCCGGGACGGAGTCGGTATTTATTTTTCAGGTGTTTTTTATTCACCTGCTTTTGTCAATGTAAATGGCAATAAATAAAAGCGGACTGGTCCGAGGTAAAGATCGATAGATTATGTAGAATATTATACGGCTAAGAAGGTACCAACTGGTTGAGGTGAAGAAAGGGGCATGCCCCGAACTCAAATAAATATTTGGGACAAAGATTTGAGAACGATGACAATGAAAATCAGTAATTAGGGGATTGTGGCTAAGTAATAACAGCCGCACGAGTCGATCGATCAGGTTAAGCTACACTTGACCTCCGTGACACGGAAAGCACGCTAAGCCGTTGGTCCCAGCTGTCATTCGTGAATCTTTGGCAGTAGTTAGGTAGGGATCGTCAGAAGCCCGAAAGTCTGACAACCAGTCGTACCAAGGGTATTAGCAGAGTAAATACAAATGAGTAGGATATTTTCATACATACGCACCGAACACGGTTTGTACGTGAGCGCGCTCGTACGTATGCGTCGTTGCACGCACACACTGACAAAATGTATCGCTGCTAAAGATGCGCCACTTGTAATACTGCCCGCTCCCACGCACGCTCCGGCGGTGCCCTGCTGCTCATAATAATTTGTGCGTGTGTGTAATAATCATTTTATTTTATTTGAATAAATACATGATTTAGTAAAACCACGTTTTAATTAGTCATATTTCGATCGTAATTTTTCAAATAACTAAACAGATAACATGACGTTGTTATGAAAAAAATGTAGTCAGCTCCTGGTCTATGTGGAAAAAATAATTTAAAAAAACTTTGTATTAAAGATCCCTGATGCTTACCCTACAGGAGAACATTGTTTTGAATAGATATTGACTATGAATTTTTGATGATTGAATAAACTATAAGTGACAGCCCTACGTGTTTAGGCTATTATCGCTCGCTCGGGGCTCGAGTTGGCTTTCTTATTTGTTTTTTCTATGTCATTACCTAGTAACTAGGTTGTGGAGGTCAGATAGACAGTCGCTTCATGTAAAATATTGCCATTCTGCTGCATCCAGTGAAACTGGAAGCCGACCCCAACATGGTACGGTAGGGAAAAGGCTAGGCTAGGATTATGAAAATCAGTAGTGTCTAATTTTGAAGCCTTATGACAGAATGATTCAATAAAATACGTTGAATTTTTTTGTAATAATATTAATACCGTATAAGTATTTTTTATTAAATCTAGATAGGTACCAATATAATTCTATACTATATGTACCAGAAGTAGCTCTACAAGTTGCGAAGCTTAATAAAGTAAATACATAGCGGTGTTAACTTGAGAGCCTGCCGTCCAATACATCACAATATCGCTTCTTTCACCCAAGGGGCCCGTAATCCAGACGCTGCAGGCGCAAGCTCATTACCAGTACAGATTAAAAAGAGAGAAGAAAGTATTGCAAACTAATAAATTAAGAATGTAGAACCCAAGACTTGAAAATGTTTCAAAGCAATTTTTTGCTTTATTAAAGATGGGCGTTTTTAATTAGATTATTTGTTAGCAGTGCAGTCTTTTGTTTATGAGCTTGTGCGTGTTTTTTCTAGAACGTTCTTCGAAGGAATCTTTTTCCATCGTACTATGAATATTTTTAGAGGAATAGGTACTTTTTTTGATGCTATTTTGTTTTAGTTTTGGCCTCTTGGTCGCAAGCGCGACTGCTGAGCGTGGTCTTGGGTTGGATTCCTGGGTGGGGCAGTGTTATTGGGTTTTCCATTAGAAATTTCTTAGTAAAAGCTCGGAGTTTTGACGTTAGCGAAATAATACCCCGTGTCTCGAAAAGCACGTAAAGCCGTTATTCCTACGCCTGATCCGTCTCTGGTCGTGTCAGATTGCGTGCCGTCCCATTGGACTAATGAGAGTGAGGGTAGAGGGAGTGCACCTGTGTTTGCGCGCACCCACGAGTGCACTATAATATTTCCCGAGCCGAAGTCTGAAGTATGGTCTGGAGGACTATCATTATCAATATCATAAGATTATTACAATTTAAAGCGTAAAAAGTAAATGTAATCATTGAAAGTCATGAGGGTACCTAATTATAAATAAATAAAACCACTGAACTAAAAGGAGGGATTTACTGACGTGAAAATGTCTTTTCCCATGGTGAAAAATGTTTGATATTTCCGAGTGAGAAAATACTTAATAATTTAAGGTCTTGTAACTACGAGACATTTATTGTTAGCACTTGATAACTTTCTTCGTTTGAGGAGAGAGCTCGCATCGCCCGGCCTTCACGTATGAAAGGTCGCACAGCTCACTCGTGTGTGGGCTCGCTTCGGTCGCTCTTTTTAAGACTGGATTTCTCTACTCGCTTATCTTGTGGGTTCGCTTTGATCGCTCGTTACAAAACTGTGTTCGCTACACAGTGCTAAGGAGTTAGGGAATTCCATCGTTAAGTGTTAGTTTAATGTGAATGTGACCACCTCCCATGGTTGGGTTAGAGACCGGCAAAGCGCACCACCTAAACAACGACTATATTTAGTTTAGAGAACTCTTCTCGTTAGGTAAAAAAGGTGTGGCTGAAAACGTATACAAAAAAACATACGGCGAGGACACAAATTGCGCCTACATTTTTCCCCCACTACTTATAGTGTTTATTAGATAGTTCTTTAGTTCGTCCTCGACGACGACCTTACCACAGCAGTGGTAATGATTAAAACAGCTGATATGCCATCTACATCACATTCAAAACCAAGTGGCGTTCACACTATAAAATAAATGCGATGCAGCGCGATGTTCTCATTGCATGTCAGAGGAAATTTAAATAATACAGCGCGTCGTAAACGGCCGAACTGAATTATTCATACATTGATTTAAATTCAATGCAACACGCCATGTCTGTTGTTGTATGAACACTCTTTTCATTACATATATGTAGTGCGTTGAAGAGATAATGCCACTAATTGGTTTCATCAATCGCTCTATGTATTTGAGGTTAATTTGCACATGCCGCAGTTATTACATGACTGGCGATGATGTTTACAACGCGCAGTGCCTTCAATGACACCCGTTAATGCTGCGGTTTCGGTTGCCATGCTAAACTATGCGGTTACTGGTAGTCTGCAGCCCCTCAGTTGTCTTACGTTGTCACGTAGAGGAAGGTTAGGTTGGTTAACCGTAGCTCCTTGTAAAATATGCATGCGAAGAGGCTAGATGGAGGAATTGGTAAATTGGCTGTTGAATACCAAAACATACTATGTTAAATATTTAAAATCTCCTATATTCTTTTGAAGGGTTTAACATCAAAAAGACTTGACGGGTCACTAGATATTGTAATAAAAACACGGTAAAGGATCAAACAAAAGGATTCTTGGGATTTGTTCAATTGAATTGTTGTGTTCAGTGGGTTCAATTATTTCGGACATAGTTTTAATTATTTTTCTGAAAAGAAACACAAATGAAATGCTAAAATCATGAATGATGTTTCGTCGATGCGTGGAAGTTCCAGTGCCTTAGGCATCTTCTGGGCACGCTCGTTCCATCATAGACCTCATCTATCGCTTTCCATCAGGCGTATTCGAGGTCAAGCGCGGGCCTCAAAAAAGAGATATATGAGGAATTTCAAAGTTCTATAGAAAACTTATTTTTCTCATAACTCGTCTTTAAACCAGTGTCCATTCAAAATATATATTTGGGAACCTAGATATTCTGTGATCAAATCGGAATAAATACACACTACATTAAGAATATCTTTGATTTACAAATTATTTTGGTATTATGTTTGTATGAACTACGCACGCTCCGCCGGCCCCTTAACAGTATTGCGACCTTACGTGACGATTTTTAAGGGTGGTTTTACAGTTATCAAAACAAAAACTGCTATTTCCTACAAATACCTACGCGGTCAAAATGTTTCGAACAGATTTTTCTTTTATAATAGGTAATTGACGAAAAACAACGCAGGGGGGTTCAGAACCATATTGTACTAATTCAATGGTAGCAATTGTCCGATGGCCCTGCCACCCTGTATGTGTAAATATAGGGTGGCCAATTCGAATGAATAAAATGTTTTTTGGTACCATGACTCTTTAATAAAACAGGAATAAAAAAAGCAAAACTCATGTGTTCAAAAATTCTGAAAGAGTTCAAAAGAGTTATATTATTGTATGATTTACATTATAATGCGTATTTTTTTTACCTTTTATCACGCAGTAACACTATTTCAGTAGCCACAAAGAGTACTATACTATCATACTAATATTATAAAGGCGAAAGCTTGTGAGTGTGTGTGTTTGTTACTTCTTCCCGCTCAAAGGACTGGACCAATTTTGATAACATTTTGTACGGAGGTAGCTGACACCCTGGATTAACGTATAGGCTATTTTTTATCCCGATATTCCCACGGAATCGAAACTTATGCGGGTGAAACCGCGGAGCGCAGCTTGCAAATAATAAGTACTTGGACAAAAACAGTTTCGTAGCGCTTGCTACGCGAGCGTAGCGATCTCTACGCCAGCGTAACGCCGCTACAAAACCGTCTACGTGAATGCTCGGTCAACCTCGCTTGGACAGTTAGTGTTCTAGCTAACGAAGCAGTTTCGTATACAGTTACCTATATTCACTGTGGACTTTGTGAATAGATTTTGATAGGTAAACAACATTGGTTAACTGCATGGGAATTTCTACTACGGCAGTTACCAAGAAACCGTGTCAAGAAACAAAAGAAAAAAACGAAACAAAAGTTGCGGTGTTTTTAGTTCAAGCCCAGGTGCCTGATGGGATTTCCCATCGGCAAGGAGACGAAGTGCCAAACAGACTTTTAGGCCCAGTTCAGAAATCACTTCTAAGGGTCAGTTCACACCGCGACGCGACGCGGCGCGCAGTTTTCAAGATAGCAATACAATTATAGACCTTACCTTCTACACAAAAAGGTACACAATTCTGTGTGCCTACTACGTCGAGCTACGCCGCGCGGCGCAGCGCGGCGCCGCGCGGCCCTCCTCACTGATGTGTACCTTTTTGTATTGCTATCTTGAAAACTGCGCGCCGCGTCGCGTCGCGGTGGTGTTCACCTTTGTTATACAGGATGGCCCGTGAAAGAAAGTCCAATGAAAAATTTCAAATGCTTCTCTCCAAAGGCTTCCACGAACCTGTGGGCTCAAGATAAATACACCACCATCAAGTCGAAACCGAACCGACATTGCTATTATCATGGCTATTATAAATGCAGCTTCATTGTCATAAGTCCTGACCTCAGCTGCTCGCCTTCGCATTATCTGCTCCAACTTCTGACGTCTGTTATATAGATAAGCTTGCTTTTTATGCTGCCTGAACAAAATACCTTCCAAGTTAACGCTATCTTATTTCCTGACTCGGGTAGTTAGAGGTTAAGTTGTTTTTTATTTTTTCTATCTTTGTCAGTGGCCAGATCTTTAAACGAACAGAATATTTGTTGAATATATTTTATACATATATTATAATATATTCTTATTTCCTTTATTTTATTATTTACATATAAATTATATTTTTTAATATTAGGATATAAAAAATATTTAAAAATATACAAAATAGTAGCCCGGTAGTAGTACCGGCGGTCAGGGCTCCAGAGAGAGGAAACCTCCTGACAATGCGGGCCGTGTCCAGAAGTACAGCTTTCTGAATCAAGCCCTTGATCCAGCTGCCCAACGAGAGCCTCCTCAGGTGTTGGTCGAGGCTCTTGGCTATCAATCCACTGGCTGTAACGACTATCGGCACAATGATTGCTGAGTAAACATCCCACATGTCGACAACCTCGCGAGCTAAGTCAAGATACTTGATTTGTTTATCTTTCTCAGCTTTCTTTGTAATTATTATTATATTTTATAAATAGTCCCCACAAGGCGATGCTTAAGTGTAGTCACATAAATTAATTGTTTATCAAATTGACACACTACGCCAATTTGCCGTGTTATAGCCATTTAATACAACTGACAAGAATGACAGTTGTGATTTGAATACTTCTTTTTTTTCCGTTAGCCTGTACTGTCCCACTGCTTAATCAAAACGACGAACGACGAAAATTTTAAATATTATTATTGTATTTCTCATGTAAGTGTCTATAGTCTTTTAAGAGAATAAATTTCTTTAAACACATATAATTATAGAGAATTTAAGTTAGTAGTCAATTTGCTAAACAATTAATTTCTGTGACTTTGCATACAAAGTCAGTTTAAAATCCGTCTAGCTGCATGTAAGGATCAGATTTAGAATATTACTGATCTAGTTTTAAACACGTTGAACGTCAAACTTGAAAGTCATGTTTTGCCGTTCAGGGGCATATTGGACAATGTAGGGCGACATCAGCCTGAACAACCCATGTCGGACTTGTGTCTGAACGTCTATTTCGACCCGCCGGTCGCTTGTATACGGCGTTATTGTTAGCTATTTGACCCCGTGGCTCTCGGGACTAAAGTGGCAACTCAGCACTAATAAGAAAAATGTCGAAAAATATTAAGTTAGGTACGATTTTTATGCTGCCAAAAAGTTACCTATGTCAGATATTTTTGATCACAACGAGGTTTCACATTCTTCTGAATGAAACTGAGTAAGAACATATTTATAATGGAAGGTATGTCCGAAATTAGCACAAATATGTGACATCGAAGAAATGCCAAAACTATAATTATGATGAGATATGCGACGCCATAATATAGGATGCTGCATCAGCTTCCAAAAGATGTGTGACTGCGTTGTTCTACTAAATTACGCATCGGATTTTGATGCGGTTTTCAACAACATTTAGATAATTTATTCCGGAAGGTTTATACATCTAGTGTACTCTCTACTCGTGTAACTCGTGTGTATTTACGAGTATGAGACTCGTAAATACACACGAGTTACACGAGTCAACGGGCGCTCGTGTGTATTTATTTATTTATTTGGTAAAAACATCCAAAATCCAACCCAGATCCGCAGTACAGTAAAGTCTGACAACCAGTCTTACCAAGGGGTATCGTATTACCCAGTAACTGGTTTGTGGAGTGCAGTCGCTCCATGTAAAATACTGGTATTCAGCTGCATCCGGTTAGACTGGAAGTCGACCTCAACATAGTTGGGAAAAGGCTAGGCAAATGATGAGTAAGCCTCTAGTTCACGTTTTTCAATCTGAACCTGCGAATAAAACTCTTCTTACGAAAATAAATTCTGCATTTTCATCTGTAAATTCGAATTAAATTTTAATTTGTATGTCCCTAGTAAAATCGTACGAGCTTATCGGGGTCAGATGCTAATTGTAATAAAATAGCATTTTTTATGATCCCGTGATAAATAATGCTGGTTCAGACATCCGCATAAATATCTTGTGTAGGTTTAATTATGCTCTTTTGAATTGAAAACCTTATGGTTAAATAAATATAAGCTGTCGCCTTATTAGTACTTAAATGGAAATTAAATAACAACATTTTAATTAATTAGTGTTTGCACTAATTCTTTGTAACAAGTTGGAGGCCTGATAGCAAATTGGGAAATTAAAATAGAATAAAAAGTGTCTAGTTCCGAAAAAAAATCAAATAAAAAACAACTTCTTACGATCCTATGTTACTCTCTACTCATACTATATATATTAAATTGTATTATTGCTCGTTTACTATTTGAAAAGAACAGCCTTAATACTATCAAGCATTTAATTATTTAATGGTCTCTTGTCACAGGCATTGTTTGCTTAAAAGGATACTCTAAACACTAAACCCTTTTTGTACAGAAAAATATACATAATTTTTATTATTACTATTTCATAGCCGCACAATTCTTCTCTTTATAAAATTTTAATATGCGTTCAGTCTACTTAGGCGTCGTCGATTGCTACGTGCGTAGCTAAGAGGTAGCTCAGTGGTGCTACGGGGTGCTACGCGGGTACGTGACTTTTCCTGATTTCCATATCTGAGTATGGAATTGAAAAATGATAAGTCTGCAATAGCCTGCAATATGTTTCTGTTTGAATATTTTTACTATTCATTTTGGATTCATGTCTTGTCTTTTTTTTTAAATTTTATTTTGGATGCAATGAATATGTGAACATTCAAACATGCAATTGTGCATGAGGACATGAAAAATACCACCATTTTGATGGCGATACGTAGTACTTGGCAAGTAATATTAAATAGTCTTCGGACTCTGGTCAGCCAAAGCAAAAGAAAACCTGCTCAGGTGGTGATTCACAGATGACTCCGCCCTGGAGTGTAAATGTGATCCCACAAACGATGGGGCACTAAGGCTGAGGCTACAGTAGGCAGCGATTTGCGATGCGACTGGAAGAGTGAAACGAGATAAACATGGTATGGCTACTATAAGCGAAAATCTGGCGTATATTCAGCGATGACGTGGCTACAGTACACATGCTATCAAATCATCCATCGCGGTTTACTATCCGCATAATGTAGCCACACGCATATTTAGTGCCACTATTGAACTAGTTGTGCAAGTGAGAAGTTTTCTAATAAATTCACTTCAATTTCGCTATGTTGATGTAGCCGATGCCGTGATTACAGTAACGTTGTTCATATCGCATTTAATAAAGAAATCAAAGATCGCTAGTAATATTTGATGTATGTTGTAGCCATAGACGTGAGCAATTGAGCATTCATTTATTTGTTTTAATCGCTCATGTGTCGCAGATCGCGTCGCGGCCTAATGTAGCCTCAGCATTCATATCGTGTCCAGCGTGCCCTGTTGCCTGACGCTGCTAAACGTGCACGGCTCGTAGCCAAATTTTGGGCTGGCTGTATAATATAATGCCTATAGATTGGCATCGACACGTTTAGAAGAAGATAAAGAAATAAAAGTGTGTTTATTTTATTCTGTTCGGGAAACTTACGGTTAATATAAACAGTGTTCTACTAATAAACGTTGTGTAGCGTCTGTATAGTTACACAGCGCTTTGTCTTCTTCTTTCGAAACTCAAATTACTGACGACTGAAAGAGAGAAATCGGTGTGTAACTATTCATCTGATATAATACGTTTATAAGTAAGAGGGTTAAAGCAAAAAGACAACAAAAAGAGTTCGGTACAAAATACCTATAACATAAATTAGGAAATAAAATTACACGATCGTCTAATACAGACTAGTTACTAGGGTACTAAAATACGAACGTGGGCTTATCACACTCAGCTTCGCCTCGTGTGATAATAGTATCACATGAGTGTTTCAATACCTAATTATGTACAGTTGCATACAAGTGAGATATAAACGAAACGCTTATTTGAAATGACGTTTAGGCATAACGCGACTTAGTTACACTGCGTTATAGGTATACAGCGAGCAAAGGGACTTTATCTACACCCATGATATGAATCCTCTATAAAAGGTTCTAAAACAGTTTTTTACAATACTAATATGGAACAAAAATGGCGGCCGGCGGGATACGACATGAATTCGAATAACCTATAAAAGTTCCTTTTTTAAAAAACGCGCGTGCACGGCAATGTTCTTTTTTTGAAAACGAGTTGCTTAATGAAATTTAGTACAACATAATAAGAATAATAACACTCGTTTGGATGACAATATGGTTACTATGACACTGGTTGATTTAATGTTGGCAATAAGCTGTTTCAGAAACTTTTATACAGGATTTATAGCATGAGTGTAGATAAAACTCATTTAAAAGCAAACAATTACTTTTCGGTAAAGAAGTTTTTCACCAACAAATACTTAAGCCAAGAAACACTGGTATTGAAAATGTCCAAATCATGCCAAATCATTACCTACATATCATTTGCAGTTTTATTATACGTGTTTTTCATTCTAATGGATTCACAGCTGGACATATAAGTGAGTTCCTAGTTATATCCAGTAGAAATTAAGTTATGAATAAGTAACGGGAACAATTGTGAAGGGTTTCAAGCGCAGAGAGCACCGTAGCCTCACTTTAGTAAGTTAAGAGCCGTGCTTGTTGAAACCTAAGTTGAGGTAATCACTGCAGTAAATACCTGTGTAAATAGCTTACTGTTTATTACTTAGAATGGGATTTAAATAGAAAATTAATTGTCTGTGTGCTCTTTGACAATGCATGGTTGCTTTATGAAGTAAATATTTGTGCTTGTTACTTTCTGTGTATAACCACAGAATACTTAATAGTACATACTACGGTATAACTTAGAACGTGTTTAAATAGGATTTGTTCGTGTTTTATTTGTTATGCAACTGTTTTTTACTTTGGAGTGGCTTTTAAATAGAAAACGTTTTATGCTTTATTCAAATTACTTTATGATATTTTATCTGTGCACTCTTTCTTTATATAAGTATAGGAAGTAAATCTCACTGTATCTAGAAATTATTAGATAATGTTTATAACTTTAAAATGCCTTTTAAATAGGAAATTTAATTGCCGTTATGTTATATAATTTATTATTTCATCTATATAAATAAAAACAAAAGGCCTGACTGACTGACTGACTCATCAACGCCCAGCCCAAACCCTTGGACCTAGAAAGCTGAAATTTTACACGATGGTTCCTTTTATGATGTAGACCAGGAATAAGAAAGGATTTTTTGAAATTCAACCCCTAAGGGAGTTAAATAGGGGATGAAAGTTTGTATGAAAGTCCGTCAGTTTTAAAGTTAGGATCTTCAAATTTTGTGTTAAGGCTGACTATTGAAAATTAGTTTATACGTGTCTCAGCGTTTTTGATAATTCCACCCCCAAAGGGTTAAAAAGGGGGATGAAGTTGTGTATGAAACTCCGTCAGTTTAAAAGTTAGGATCTTCAAATTTTGTGTTTAGGCTGACGATTGAAAATTAATTTACACGTGTTTCAGCGTTTTTGATAATTTCACCCCAAACGGGGGATGAACGACCTGACTGAGATATCAACGCACAGCCTAAACCGCTGGTCCTAGGGACTTGAATTTTGGAGGGTGTGTTCTTTGTAAAGAATAGGTATCCAATAAGAAGGGGTTTTTGGAAATTCAACCTTAAAGGGGGTGAAAAGGGGGGATTTTGTTTGTATGAAAAATCTTATTCCTTGAGTTAATAACCTTGAAACTTGGCACAAATATTTATCTAAGTAAATTATGAAGTTTGACATTTTTCGTTTTTCTAAACTACCCTCTAAAGAGGTATTGGGGGGTGTCAAAATTTCTATGGAAGAATTTTAACGCGCTGTCCGATTAACTCGAAACTCAGTATTTATACTAAGGACTAAAAATAAAGAATAACGTCTAACAGGGTTTTTCGAAAATCTACCCCTAACTGTGTGAAAAGGGGTAGTTAATTTTGCAAGGTCATATTTTACTGCGTGGCTTGATTAGCTGGAAAATTGGCATGAATAATCTTTGAGTCAAGTTATGAACACATCTTAAACGATTTTTAATAATTCCACCCATGTAGGGGTGAAAAGCGGGAATACAGTTTATATGAAAAATCTTATGAATTTGGTTAATAAACATGAAACTTGGCACGAATATTTATCTAAATAAATTATGAAGTTTGGCATTTTTTGTTTCTATAAACTACCGCCTAAAGGAGGATTGGGGTGGGGGGTGTCAAAATTTGTATAGAAGAATTTTAACGCGTGGTCCGATTACCTCGAAACTCGGTATTTATACTTAAGATCAAAAATAAAGAATAACGTTATCAGGGTTTTCCGAAAATCTACCCCTAATGGGGTGAAAACGGGTAGTTAATTATACAGGGGAAGATTTTAATGCGTGGCTTGATTAGCTCGAAAATTGGCGTATATAATCTTTGAGTCAAGTTATGAACACATCTTAAACGATTTTTCTTTATTCCACCCATGTAGGGGTGAAAAGCGGGAATACAGTTTATATGAAAAATCTTATTCATTTGGTTAATAAACTTGAAACTTGGCACGAATATTTATCTAAGTAAATTACAAAGTTTAGCATTTTTTGTTTTTATAAACTACCCCCTAAAGGAGGATTGGGATGCGGGGTGTCAAAGTTTGTATGGAAGAGTTTTAACGCGTGGTTCGATTACCTCGAAACTCGATTATTATACTTAAGATGAAAAATAAAGAATAACGTGTATCAAGGTTTTCCGAAAATCTACCCCTAACGGGATGAAAAGGGGTAGTTAATTATACAGGGGAGGATTTTAACGTGTGGCTTGATTAACTCAACAATTTGTATAAATAATCGTTGAGTCAAGTAATGAACACATCCCAAACAATTTTTCGAAATTCCACCCCTATGGGAGTGAAAAGCGGGAATACAGTGTATAATATGAAAAATCTTATTCATTTGGTTAATAAACATGAAACTTGGCACGAATACTTATATAAATAAATTATGAAGTTTGGCATTTTTTGTTTTTCTAAACTACCGCCTAAAGGGGGATTGGGGGCGTCTAAATTTGTATGGAAGAATTTTAACGCGGAAGAATTTTAACGCGCGGTCCGATTAACTCGAAACTCGGCATTTATACTTAAGAGCCTATACTACCTCAAATGGCTTAGCGTGATCCTCCGTTATCTAGAAAATACTGCACCATTAATTTTGAACTAAATATAAGGTAAAGTTGAGGATTATTGCTAAGTCTTATGTTATACGAAAACACGATTCCACAAAATTTTCTCGATAGAAAAAAAATCCAAAGTTACCTCTAACCCGAGCAATAAACCGCTGGTATTTAAAAAATACTTCAAATTAGATCATGAAACTTTGCATACTAACTGAACTTACTTTAAAGCAGGTCTTATTTTATTTATTTTTTATAATTACCATTATTTTCACTGTAAAAAGCAAATACCTAAACTATTGGCGCTTCCTGCCGCCCAGCACCACACTCTGTCTCGCTCTCACTCAGTCCGCGAGCAGTATCGTATGAGCGAGATAAAAAGTGAATTTTAGCTGAGGTAGTGAGGCTTAAGACCATAAATAAAGAATAACGTGTATCAGGGTTTTTCGAAAATCTACTCTTAACGGGGTGAAAAGGGGTAGTTAAATTTACAGGGGAGGATTTTACTGCGTGGTTTTATTAACTCGAAAATTCGTATAAATAATCTCTGAGTCAAGTAATTATTATTATTATTATTCATTTATTTCAGAATCAAAAAATATTCCATACATTGTTAGTAAATCATACTTATAACTATGTTAGTATATTATTATTGAATGTCAACATTAATTATACATTATTACACTAAAGAACACATACACATACATTATTACTCTATTTAACATTAAAACGGACCCCTCCAGATCCGTGAACGGTATTCCAGTGCCTCACAACCGGACAATCAACCCTTTCCAATATGGTATTCAGAAGGCTGTTGGTGCTGCCCCGCACTCGGCGCATCAGGGAGGCCACTCTTTTCCTCACTATAGCCCTAAAGCAGTCAGTGCTAGCCTTAGCAAACATACCTGATGCACTGCAAAAGCGAGGCAACCCCAACAGCATCCGAAAACCATTATTGTACAAGACCCGCAGGGCATTGAAAGATCTACGCGTATAGCTGACCCACTGAACACATCCGAAACGATTTTACGAAATTCCACCACTGTGGAGGTGAAAAGCGGGGATACAGTTTATATGAAAAATCTTCATTATTTGGTGAAACTTGGCAATATTTGGGTCATTAAATAATAAAGATAGTCACTATTTAGATTAAAAAAACCCCTTACAGAGGATTTAGGGGGTGACAAAGTTGATAGGTTAGAAAAATATGTAACTCGCTGTCGGATTACTCGAAACTCGGTACTACTAAAACAATAAATAAAAAGTATCTGTTTTAGGGTTTTTCAAAAATCGACTCTTACCAAGGTGGAAAAGGGTAAGTAATATAGTTTAAGGGGTGGATATTACTGCTTGCTTCCATTAACTTGAAAATGGGTATGGTTCTTTAAGTCAAGTTATGAACACATCACGAACGATTTTTCAAAATTCCACCCCTGTGGGGGTGAAAAGCGGGGCTACAGTTTATTTGAAAAATCTGATTCTTTTGATCTATAAACTTAAAAATTGGCCCGAATACTAATTATTAAGATCATACTAATTATTATTACTAATTATCTAAATAAATGATTAAATCATACCTACATACATTTTTGAAATTTTTGGAGGAAAGTACGAATTTTACGCGGACGAAGTCGCGGGCAGAAGCTAGTTGATAATACGTGAGTACTCTCAATATGTTTAACACGTTGACTGTCAGACAACAGACACAATAGAAAATCTATTGTTTGCGGACACAGTGACAGTCAATTACTTAAGAAGTACAACAAACATACAACATAACCAGCCTATAATGTTCTCACTGCTGGGACACAGGCCTCCTCTTGGTGACTATCTAACTTAACACAATACAAATAAAAAACTATAAACCTTTAGTTTTTACAGCTAAAAAATATCTAGATGGTAGATCGAAATGAAACTTGAGAATTTAATCATCGTTTATTAAAAGCGGAATCTACTCATTTTCATCGATGTTTTCATTCTATTGGTTGAAGATGAATCCCAAGCATGATTGGAAAGGCAGGAAGTGCCTAAAGGTAGCATCAGAATATCGACTTGATAGTAATTGGAAGAAATCACAGACGCTTTAAAGATCGGTCGAAGTAGATATCGAGTAGCTAAACTTTGTTGTTGCGCTGCATCCACACCGAAGTGACTCTTTGTGGAGCAACTTTATGCAACTTTAAGTAACTTTCTATAACTTTCAATAGTTTGACCGACACACGCCAAATAAAACCGTAGTTTTGCACAGCAAGAAAAACGTGTCAAAAAGCCTTTGACTTGCAGTTATTTTAATGGAGCAACCGTGAGATCTTCTTGCCACCTCTTCTCCATAGAAAACGCCCAATAGAAACCGTGCATCTAGCTTCTGACGTTTCAAGAGCGCCCATGTATTTATGTGAAACACATTTCCACAAATTTTGCATTTTTTTTTGTTTTAGATATATATGTGTTTTTTAACTGTATGAAATTGACAGCTCAGATACAATAGTTCAGCTTTTCAAAATTACTCACAAATAGATTAAAAAGACGTGATACAAGTAAACTACAAGAAACATGAAACATCTTGCCTCGGTCCTGGGCAAGGCGACCCTTTTTTGTTAAAACTTCATCGTGTTGTATCCACGCGAAAGATCGAAGTCCAAAGTGAAAAGTTTCCATGCGAAACTTAAACACTTTCTTGCTACACTTTTTTGGTTGTTTATAAGTTGATCTTTCCTGCATATTCTTTTCAGAGTTAAATTATAACTAAAAAAAACTCGGGAAAATCAAACTAAGATTATTCTAATTAGTAGAGATTGACTATTAAAGCTGTCACACTGGTGTCGTGGTCGCAATCGCTACTGTTGAGCCTGGGGTCCTGGGTTCGATTCTCAGGTTGGGAAAAGTTCAACTGGATCTCTCCATTACAGATTTGACGTCTACGGTGTGGCAACCGGGTAGCCGGTGCCGGATACCCGGCGGCGAAGTGTATAGCCATGCACGTTAGCTTTCACACGTACCGGCGTACATGGCTATACAATTCGCCGCCGGGTACCCGGCATCGGTTACCCGGCAACCAGGACGTGCGAAAAAGCAATTAAAGCTGCTTGCACGCTACAGATTCCAAGAAATATTATGGAAAATTGTAAAATCTTTTTCCTGGGAACTTTTCAACAAATAAGTTATGTAATTTTTCAGTATTACTGGAACTTCTGTTATTATTTGTAGCTTGCCAACTTCTATTTGAATAACCTAAATCGCTGCGTCCTCAGTTTTCTGATCAGAGGGCTTGGACAAGTGGCAATCGCTTTCAAAGGGTTTTGTGTTTCTAAAACGATTTTCAAAACGAGAGTTTCAGTGACTTAGGTAAATTCTGTCCCTTAAATTGTTGACTTCGTTTCAATACTACGTTGCATATTCCAGAAACCTGTATGTAAGTTAGACAGAGTACTTACCGATACTCATCATTTCCACCAGCACCTCAAGTTGGATCAATAGGGCCACCACAGAGGCTGCAATGCCTCCACAGATGGTTGCAAAAGCAGGGGAGCCAGTGCTCTCAGAGATCGATGACAGTTTCCTGAAACAAAATAATATACGGAATTAATTGATATGCCTGCATTTAGGATACCATTGAAGAACGTATGTAAAGTTTGACGGATAGTTTTATGTGAACCTGGAAAATGGAATTTAAAACAACATGAGTTCAAAGTGCGGTTGCAAGAAACGACGAGGAATCTCTGTCATTTACTGCGTCTTTCCGAGTTTTACCGGAATATTTTCACGACCGTTTAAAACCACGCTCAAAGTAATACCAGTTCCAGTAAAACTATTAAGCGTGTCATTCACATTCTCGTTCCTCGGTCGTGAAGGGGAACGCAAAGTATGTCGGCACTCGTCAAAGAGACGTGCGTTTCCAGTGTCTCGACAGATTTAAACAACCCACGCCAGTTCTGTGTGGATCCTTGGTAAAGAAAAACTTTTTCTCATGATTAGTGCGAAATAAGATGCCGTTGGTAAAAGTTAGCCTTTTCAAGAAATTAACGGTACTAGAACGTGAGTGTTTAATAAACCTACTTTTAATAATATGATCTGTTTTTATTTTCATTTTTTGCAAACTGTTTTAATGAAAGAACAATATTAATTAAAATTATGTAAATAATAATTGATAATCAGTCTATAATGTTCCCACTGCTGGGACACAGGCCTTGGTGAGAGGGAGTAGGCCGTAATCCACCACGCGGGCCCACTGCGGGTTGATAGATGTCACATAAGGATTATCTTCGAATTTTTGGTTGTAGGACACGTCGATTTCATCACAATATTTTCCTTCTCCGTTTTGAGAAAATGATGTAAATAATGTTACAAGCTAAATTACTACTTCTGACCCATAACAACCAACACCTAAATATTTGACAACATCCTAGAGATTCAATGAATAGAACTCCAATTAAATAATCAACACTCAATTTCGGGACCTCGCTTTACAACCGAGAAAAAAAGCGAGTAGGTATAATACCGTAATTTACCAATTTACAATCGGTATGGTTACGGAATCGGGTTATCTATTAATATTTAAGTAAAGTCGGTTTTCGTGTCTGTCTGTGTGACCTCTTAGATGTTCAAAACTCTTCTTTTCACCATAATTTAGAGAATTTATTTCGGAAGGATTATGTGTTTATAATTTAAATATATTATAGAAATCTCAATGTTTTATTAAGTCGTAAAAGCGAAGCGGGGGCTAGTCGTTAATAAATTATAAAATAGTTTCCTGTTTCATTTTCTAAAACCAGACATTCGACTTAAGTTAGTATGATCCGACGGAGACCGCGCTTACTAGTTTTTGAATCCATGGAAAACATAAAAAAATAGTATTACCTAATAAAAGTTTGAAAAAATGATATATCTTATTTAAGGATCATCAGGACATGCAATCGGTATTTTTAACACGATTAGATTAACTTTTCTGGATAGTAAAAAATCCTAAAGTTACCCCTTTCCTTAATGTTTAATCAATCTCATAGCTCCAAACAAACGTTTTTAGGGTTCCGTAGTCAACTAGGAACCCTTATAGTTTCGCCATGTCTGTCTGTCCGTCCGTCCGTCTGTCCGTCCGTCCGTCTGTCCGTCCTCGCTTAATCTCTGTGACCGTTAGCACTAGAAAGCTGAAATTTGGTACCAATATGTATATCAATCACGCCGACAAATAGGCCGTCGGAAATAGACAAAAAAAGTGGCTAAATTCGCAAAGCGTGATGTAGTTCTGCATTTTTGGTATGTTGTATGGGTTTGTTAGGGTAGTGTAAATTCAAATTGGCAACTTCGAAAAACTTGTGGAAACAGAAAATCGAGAAAAACTTCGAAATTTTGGGACTTTTTTCACTATTTGCTCTCCAGGGCCAAAACTATGCATTTTTTTGCGAACAATGTTCCGTACACTTATAAACTGTATTAAATTGCCTACAATTTGAGCCCAAATGCAGCTCTATTTACCCCAAAGAAGCCAAGCTATGGCACTTCAAAGATGACCAATTTTTCTTGAAAATTGAAATTTTCAGGTTTTCCACACTTATTTCGCGAAATATTGGCAAAACCACTTGCCCTACGAAGAAAAGTTACTGAAAATATTTTGTAGTACATTTATTTAGCTTTTATTAGAGTTCAAAACGAAGTCTGTGAGACTAGCAGTTCACTCACAATCTCAAAAAAACGAAAAGAAGGTATAATGGGTTATAGACACAAAAGACATATATAGGGTTATTGGAAATTAGACCGGAATCTTATAAGGGGCGATGGGGGACATCATTTGCAACAATATTGACCCCAAAAGTAATATTACCTCTCCGTCCATAGCAAAAAGATTTGTAAATCGTAGAACTCTTTCTTTTGTCTTTGTTGTGTGTGGATGTGGATTGATGGCGTTAAGTTCACTAATGTACCATTGAAGTTAACTTTAATGGTTAACATTTTTTAATTTTAAGTGGTTACATTTGTCTCGATTATTCCATTCCGAATATCAATAACATAAGCTGAGAGTACTTCCCCGCGCTGAAGGCGGTAACAGATATCGGAGCACAAAATCTGCCGAGCGATTCAGACGATATCTTGATTCTTCAACTGAAATTATTTTTGACTCCTCCACGATTATAAAAGTGCCCCAGGAGAAGATGATGTCGAACGATCGAAACAAAGAACGTCTCATTCAACATCTCTGCTCTGCATTATGTCTCGAAGGAATTGAAACGAAGACAGCGACGGATGATGCAGACCGCGATATTATTCTAATGGCGTTAGAGAAAACCAAGAGCCACGCCCATGTGATCGTAGTGGGAGAGGACGTAGACCTGCTTGTTCTCCTCTGTGGGTTGGGTTCTAACATCCAGAACTTGCGCTTTCAGAAACGTGGACGTAACAGACATGAGGCCAGGTGCATTCAGTATACCATTAGCGCGTATAACCGAGGAGAAGTTGAAATGCCCAATGGGTTTAAACTGTTTACGTTTACGTCCGCCCTTTTCTGGCAAGGAAAACAGAAATTGTGGGGTCAATTTCAAAAGAGGCAAGACCTAGTAGACCAGCGGCGCAATTGCGTTACACATTATCAATCGGAATCGGTTTCATTTTGACAGTTCAACAACATTCATTGCGTGATTTACGTGTTGAGCAGACACATTTTTCGAACTTATGAAGCAATGGATTAGCAATTTGCTTCAAAATGATACAGATTCCGATTGATAGTGTGTTACGCAATTAGGGTGCTGGCTACCATCTTCCTCCAAACAGATGCAACGCATGCGGATATTGCGGAAGCTGGCGTAAAGTGTCTGGTGGCTCTTTACGGAGGCGTTGCAGGTACTCAGACACTGCACGACCTGCGGTTCCAGTTGTTTGTGAAGACAGCGGCAAGCGCAAAAGTGAATCTGGCACGTTTGCCCCCTACTACCGAGGCATCCTCTTTTCATGCGTTTCGCACCTACCACCAAGTGCAAAAATGGCTGAGGGTAGAAAAGGATCCTACCGAGTGGGGTTGGGAAATCAGCTCCCGCGGCCTGATCCCGATCACAACAAACAAAGAGCCAGCTCCCGCACAGCTTCTAAAAATGATAGCCTGCAAATGCAAAAAGGGATGTAGAGGGGCATGTAGTTGTTTAAAAGCTGGACTGAAATGCTCGGCTGTTTGTTTGAATTGCGGAGGAAAGTCGTGTAATAACGTCACGTTGATTTCTGTTGACGAAGACAGCGACGATTCAGAGTAAGATAAGAAGGACTTCTTCCTCAGAATGATGAAGAAAGACACGAAGAGGAAGAAGAACACGAGCGCATTCTTTTTCATCTTTCTCAAAATGAAAACCGTCCTGATGAAAGGGAATCCCAACCAAAGAAAAAACGACGATTGGCTAAGAACTTCTTAGTCAATCGTCGTTTTTTCGGTTTGATTTTTTTTTTTTTTAATTCGGTCATTGATTTTATATTTTGCCTAGAACTTAGATTCCAAATCAAACTTCGAGCGAGATTATTGCAAGTGACCTCCCACCAAAATTCCTGTCTAATTTCCAATAACCCTATATATATTTACCCCCTTATTCATAATCCTATTTTATCTCTATTTTAGCTAAAATAGGTTTATAGAACGTTTGTCTTTATCTGTCACGTTGTCATTTCTGTGTGTAAGAAAGAGACAAACCCCATTTTAACTAAAATAGGTTTGATAAGTATTATGAATAAGGGGGTTAGTATTTTGTCTCTATAACCCATTATACCTTCTTTTCTTTTTTTTGAGATTGTGAGTGAACTGCTAGTCTCACAGACTTCGTTTTGGGCTCTAATAAAAGCTAAATAAATGTACTACAAAATATTTTCAGTAACTTTTCTTCGTAGGGCAAGTGGTTTTGCCAATATTTCGCGAAATAAGTGTGGAAAACCTGAAAATTTCAATTTTCGAGGAAAATTGGTCATCTTCGAAGTGCCATAGCTTGGCTCCTTTGGAGTCAATAGAGCTGCATTTGGGCTCAAATTGTAGGCAATTTAATACAGTTTATAAGTGTACGGAACATTGTTCCCAAAAAAATGCATAGTTTTGGCCCTGGAGAGCAAATAGTGAAAAAAGTCCCAAAATTTCGAAGTTTTTCTCGATTTTCTCAGTTTCCACAAATTTTTCGTAGTTGCAAATTTGAATTTACACTACCCTAACAGACCCATACAACATAGCAAAAATGCAGAACTACATCACGCTTTGCGAATTTAATGTCTTTATCCGACGGCCTAAAAGTGGTAAAATAAAAATTGGAAAAAAATGTTTTATTAGGGTAGCCCTACATGTAAAGTGGGAAGTGATTTTTTTTTTTAATTTCAACCCTAACGTGTGATATATTGTTGGAAAGGTATTTAAAAATGAATAGGGGTTTACTAAAATCATTTTTTGATAATGTCAATAATTTCGGAAATAATCGCTCCAAAAGTAAAAAACAATGTGTCCCCCCCCCTCTAACTTTTGAACCATAAGTTTAGAAAATATGAAAAAAATCTAAAAAGTAGAACTTTATAAGGACTTTCTAGGAAAATTATTTTGAACTTGATAGAAACAACAGTTTTTGTACAAAAAAGACAAAAGTTGTACAAAATCATGTCTGGACTAAGTTTGTAGTATAATCGTATATGCAAGCATTTTTTTTTAACTTCGTTTACATATTTTATAATCCTGAACGTATCTTTTTTCAAACAAAAAAAGAATGATTAAAATTGGTTCACGCAATCCAAAATTACCACCGAAAACTTCTGGCACGTCTATGTACTAATTAGTAACCCAATTCCCCGAGAGATGACGCTGTAGGTACTTATTACATTGGGTCGGGTATTATCGAATTGTACGTGGGAACACTTATTGTGACGGACGGGAAACTACGGAACCCTACACTGAGCGTGGCCCGACACGCTCTTGGCCGGTTTTTTTTCTTATCACACTAATATTATAAAGGCGAAAGTTTGTGAGTGTGTGTGTGTGTGTGAGTTTATATGTTTGTTACTTCTTCACGCTCAAACGGCTGGACCAATTTTGATGAAATTTGGTATAGAGATAGCTTGAGTCCCGAAAAAGGACATAGGGTACTTTTTATCCCGATATTCCCACGGGATCGAGACTTATGCGGGTAAAACCGCGGGGCGCAGCTAGTTTTTTATATAAATGAAAAGGTAGTAAGATTTATATTAAAATACTTACTATGTCTAAATATCCAACAAATACGCGAGCTCAACCACTCGCGGACCTACCTCAGTCGCGCACACAGAGTACTTTAGACTATAATGAAAGTCGCGCATCGGCGCTCTTAGCGGCAGCTTAGCGCGGGGTGGCGAGCGGTAAAAACAAATACCTATACGAAAATGTATGAACCATGCCACGACGACGCACCGCTCGCAGTGTCAACGCTAGCAGTGCATTTGACAAAGACACCGCGCTGCTTGCCGCTAAACCAAAAGTCGTGGCCGGGCGGTTACACGGCGGACCTTTGTCAGTTCTTTCCGCGTGATCACGTGAAGTTGTTGTTGAGCAACATTGGGTAATAAGTGAATGAAACGGAAAAAGAAATCACGCAGTTTTATAGTCATCTTCAAGATCAAGTATATGAGAGACGGGAGGGAATCGCTGTTCAATCTATGGAAGCAGCGGACGAAAAAGAAGCTGCAGTCGCAGAGGGTCGAATAGTAAATGGTATACCTTCGGCGGATGTTTATCCAAGAAAGCTTACCTAAGTAAATGTTTTAGAAATTATACCGGGTCATCAACTTCCATAGAGTCTCACACACATGGAGATTCACACACACAAAATCAATTGGTAGTTTAAATAAAATCTTAGATACACTCTTTTAAAGAAATACATATTTTTGTATTTGTATTATCTTTCCTTCTGTTCAAATATTGCAGTCGTACTGATAATCACTGTACTATGTACCATGCCTGTGGCTATGGCCGCTGTCCGAACTTTTAAGGGGAGTAGGTACATGACCTAAACGCAAAAAACGCAACTTTTATAATGCCTAAAACTATATGGTTGACTACAATAAACAAAATCAGAAAAATATATGATATTCTTCAGGATATATCCTAGATAGAAAGTGTGTTGAAAACATAATACAACTGATTTGATAGGATAGAACCAAAACATGAAGATACCTCTAAAAACTTTCTTAAAACAGTTAAAACCATACTAACATACCTACATACAATCATTCTGATTTTTTGTCAGATTATTACAAGCAACATACTAAAGCACTAGTGTTTTAATTTTTTAGTCCAAACAATAGATTTTTTTTGTAAACAGATATTGGCGTCGATTCTCTTGTTCACAAACTAAACTATATTTAAGTTCAGTGCATCTTTTTCTTTCTATTGCATTAAGAAAAGGACAGGAGATAAATACTAGTTTAGTCCAATGTTTAGTCCTGTCAAATTAAGATACTCCATAGACAATTTAGACGTGATTAAAAAATTGGCTATTAAAAATACGTCAATTTACGCCAGGCACGGACTAATTTGACAGGTCTAAACTAATATTTATCTTCTGTCCTTTTCTTAACGAAATAGAAAGAAAAAGATGCACTGAAATTAAATTTAGTTTAGTTTGTGAACAAGGGAATCGGCGCCATTATGCTTCATATTTTGCAATAAATTATCAGCGTTGTGTCATCGCGCTTCTCTTTCATTTCTATGCAGTCCGACAGTGACTGCGCTTTAGGTTAGCGATGCGCGATGGCGAGAGGTTTTATTCGATTGTTTCGATTGTTCGAACATCTCGATGGTTCTCGATTGTTTCGACTTGAACTCGAGTCCGACTCGGTCTGTTTAAGCTGTATTGCGACTGGCGCATGGCGCGTTCATTCGAGAGTTGTTCATCGATGGTTTAGTTTCGCGAGTTCTTGACTTGCGTTATGATTGCGAATCCAAACTAATTCTTTCAACAAGAGCAATCGAAAATACTTGTAAACAGTTTTACACAATTTGCATTCCACTGATGTCACTTTACCGTTTACCAATTATTTATCAAAAAACTCCCACACTATTGACTTTTTAAAACTTCGTGGCATTTTAATGAATTTAAAAACAAGTTAAAATTAAAACAGTGCAAAGTAATCGTCGTCGTAAGTAAAGGTAAACATTCACAAATTACGCGCGGCTCGGTCGACTCGAGTCATCGAATGTGGCACGCACGCTCTCACCTTTAACTAACATGCACCTCGGGTTGATGCATGCAATCGAGTATCGACTGACTTCGGTGACCGAGCGAGACTCGGTGAGTGAGAGTGATGAATGACTGATTCGAACAGTCGAAAACTAGCGGTCGATTCCATTGACTCGAGACAATCGAAAAACATCTCGATTGTTTTGTAGAACGGCGAGTCGATGGTTGACTCGATGGTTTATTTTAACGACTCCGATTCTTTCGATTGTTAAAACATCTCGGAATCGCCCATCATTACTTTAGGTCATGTAGTCCCCTTAATGGCGCGCTGCGCTAACGTGTACGACGAGCGGAACGCGCCCCGCGGATTTCCCTGCACCTCACCCCCTCAAATCGGCTCGAGCGCCGGATCATAACGCCTATTATAGATAACGAACGAACGCACCGTATCGAACGTCAAGTTACCTGGCTAATATAGATAGTAACCGGACGTTCAATAATCCTATTACAATATTACAGTATTACCGCTGCCCGTTCAGGTAGTCTATTGAACCGATCTCATAAGCCTTATTGTACCTGCAAAGTAAATCGACGTCATAACACTAACAATATAGTAGCGTAGTACTATTAAGTATTCTGTGATAGTAGTGTAGTGTGTGGGGGTGTGTGTAGTTATTAAATTATTATATACTTAGTCAATGTGAAATATTATTTATGGATAACTAGCTGCGCCCCGCGGTTAAACCCGCATAAGTGTCGATCCCGTTGTAATATCGGGATAAAAAGTATCCTATGCGTTATTCTGATGTATTACTGTAGTTTCGTAAAAATCCATTCAGTCGTTTTGCGTGAAAGAGTAACAAACATCTATCCATCCATCCATCCTCACAAACTTTCGTGTTTATAATATTATTAGGAAGCAGGATTTTTACATAACTTAATATTATGCCTGTTATTCTCAAAGGGTTAGCCAGATGTGTAACATAGTGCATCCACTATTTTCGCCAGTTATTTTTAAGTCGCATCTAATTGGCGGCGATCCTATTGCCATCGGTTTACTAATGATAAGCATAAAATATATTGTCATAATTTACACTGGCATAACGAAATTCAGCATAATGATCACTACGCTTAATATTATTAGGCATTAATGATCTGCCATAAATACTGTTGTCATAATAATAATGAAGCATAATTTTATAAAGCATAATATTATAAACGAGTAAATCGAGAGCAGTGGTGGCCAAGTGGTAACGGCCGCGACTTACGAGTTGTAGGCCGTAGGCTCGAATCCAGACAGGCGCTTTACTTTGTGTAAATTATTTCAACACTACTGCTCTCAAAACGGTGAAGGAAAACATCGTGAGGAAACCGGCATGTCCTAGAACCAAAAATTCGAAGACATGTGCTGCCAACCCGCACAGGGGCCGCATGATGGATTACGGCCCACTCCCTCTCACTGAGAGGAGGCCTGTGTCCCAGCAGTGGGGACATGATAGGCTGATTATGTAATATTATAAACGCATAATGATATTTACAAAGTAAAATGTTTTTTGGAATAAACATAATAAACCCTAATAAATTTAATGACTCCTAACGGTTGTAGACACAATTTCGCATTATTGATTATTGCTCCAATGTAATGCCAAATGTAATGTAATAATAAAACTTAGTCGACGGAGCTCCGCTTCGCGGGGCCCCTTTTTCTGTCTACATGGTTTAAAGGAACCTAACACGAAGGAGATGACGGGGGTGGTTTACTGACTTTAGCCCCCGTCATGCCCCTCGAACCTAACCTGTCCGAGTCGGGGTGCCCCAAGTCGCGAGTTCTTGGACCGACACTTAGAAAAAAATTCTCAAATTAAGTAATTTGCTTTGGTTATCCCGATATTTCCACAGAATCGACACTTATGCGGATAAAACCGCGGGACGCTCTGCTATTAATGAAATACGTCTATACATGAAAGCATACACATATCGCGTTGATAACAGAGGGCCAATACGGCATGAGGAATTTATGTCTCGAAATCACAAATGCACGAGGGATGCGGATTAGGTAATTAGTGACCTAATTAGTATAATAATATGCAGTAGGCTGACGCGTTGCCCAAAGGCCTATATTTGGGTAAAATACAGGCTGATGGTGACAATTAGTAGTTTAGAAAAACATTAAATACAACAGCTGTTCAGGTAAATGATGTCAGAAGCTATGTTCAATTGATTAATTAAAGTCATGTTTGAATGCAAGCACGACGCAATTAAAGATTGTGCGTTATTTGGTAAAAAATAACTGTAAACCAGCGTGTGTGTATGGCCAGATGTATGAACGTCATCATCATCTGCCTAGCCTTTTCCCAACTATGTTGGGGTCGGCTTCCAGTCTAACCGGGTGCAGCTGGATACCAGTATTTTACATGGAGCGACTGCCTATCTGACCTCCACAACCCAGTTACTGGGTAATACTGTACCCCTTTAATACTATACATTATTTAAACCTATAGAAGAGATGTACGAAGGTTTTCGATGTCGCAAAACGAATTATGGAACTCAAATGTAGTGTCCTGCCCAACGACACCCTATGGCAGGTGGAGTAAAGCAGTGACCGAGTGGAGTCCAAGGACAGACGAAATGTCGGTCGTCCGGCAAGATGGGCGGACGACATTGTTACCAACGCGGGTAGAACCTGGATGAGGCTGGCACAGGGGCCCATTGGCACATGAAAAAGAGGCCTGTGCTGCAGTAGGCGAAGCCGGGCTGTGGATAATGATGATATAACAGAAACTTACCGTAAAAGGGCGTTACAGAAGCAAACATATAAGGTACTTCCTCATTACGTCGAAGGTGAAATCTCCAGCCAATCACGGGAAACGTATTTAAATATTGCACTAATTACCTACGTTTCAAGTTGAGATCACACCTTACAGCTTGCTCCTGATTGGCTAAACGAAAACAATACTAAGTCGGCTCCAATATCCATTACCACTAATTAATCAAATTGAGTCTATGCCGTGACAGTGCTTGTGAAGCGAAGCCCGATTGGTCAATTTTATCAGCATTCATGTGTTACAATATCAATTTGATATACAGGGTGTAAAAGATATATCACAAAACCGTTATGTAGCCATTCTGTACATCTCGGATATCTACGTGTACATCAAACAAAGCATCATTGAGAAAAATTGCTGCTGGGAAACGAATTTTAATTTGAAAAATTGTTGTTTACAGCAGTGCGCAATGTAACGCACGCAAAAAATTGGGGCCCCGCGGCTTGAAAAATTGAGCTCGGACAGTAAATTCTTGCATTATCATAAACTCAAAAAAATAACAGAATGTTACTTATTTTCACTTACATGATTAATTGTACTACTGACTTATAGTTGGAGCCTAGCAGCTTATTGTCTGAAACCGCTCGTGCCAACAAGAATGCGATAAACTGCCGGGATTTTAGTGATCCATAAAGCATTTGCAGTTCTTAGAGAAAAATAAAAGATCACAGTACGGATGCTGCATTTTTCCTGCAGATTTTTATTTAAGAGTAGAGATTGTGAGTATTAGAGCTTCGAATGTGTCTCAATACTCAATGCGGTAACGAATATACGGTGTAGCGAGTTTTTTGTACTGGACCATACCTGGGAACCATCTGGTTACGGAGAATTTCACAAAACGAGTTTTGAAGGTAATAAATAACATTAAATAATTATTCACAACTCCTGTACCGTTGCATGCACTCATAAGCACAATGTTTTGAATTTATGATAACGCAATAAATGACTGCCCACGCTCAATTTTTCAAGCTGCGGGGCCCCTCTTCTTTACGTGGGGCCCCGGCCCTAATGTCAATCCTGAACTGCACCCTAATTGCGTAACACACTATCAATCTCAATCTGAATCATTTTCAATGATATTAATAAACCATTGCTTCTTATGTTCGAAAATAAAACCAGTTCATCAAAGTAAATAACGCAATTAATGTTGCTGAACTGTCAAAATGATGGCCATTGTCACTCATAGTGTGTTACGCAATTACCCAGCTGAATGCAACGATCTGTAAGCCATTGAAACGTTCACACAAAGTAATCTAATGAACGTTCAGCCACGCTTTACATGTTGTATCAATACATGCATAATGCTGTCCCATTTGTATGTTGTAACAATACATGCATAATGCTTACATATAAATGTGTTTGGAAATGGGATAGCAGTATGCATTTGCGTCGGACTATTATCTATACGGGTGTCCCTGGAAGTATGGATCAAATCGAATAGGGACGTGGGCAAGGTCATTTCTAAACGTTTTAGAAAAAAAAAATACTAAAAAGAAATACAAAAAAAAAAAAACTAAAAACAAAATACTAAAAAAAGAGAAGAAAGATCGAATTCGTGAAAACTATCAGGGCTATCAATTTTTTTTTTTTAGATAGCCCTGATAGTATTTTTTATGATTAATTTCTTTGAACACTAAGAGAAGTGATTGAAAAAAAAAAAAATTTAAATCGGTCATAACTTTTGAACCGTAAATAAATTCACTGACATTTTCAGGGTTAAAAATTTGATCCATACTTCCAGGGACACCCTGTATATGAAACTTTATAAGACGGATTAAAATGAGACTATAAACCATGAAATTTTACGATGTTTGTTGAAAAATCCATTTTAGCGACCGGGAAGTTTCGATCGTATGGCCAACTTTAATTTTTAAATGTACTTTCGAAGTTTATCAGACCTCACTGAATGGCCATAAAAAATCATCGTAAGTAAAAAAAAGGTGTCAAAAGTTTTTATTCTGAGGAATATCGTTTTTTTTTTAAATTGATGTCTCTATAAATGTGAAATAAATCACAAGCTCCTAAATCCTTAAAATCAACAACAAAAAAGTTATTAAGTTGGCTCTAAACGCACACACAGCCGGCCGGAAGCATAAGTACCAATACCAATGGCTCACAAATGAAAACGAGCGGGATTCGCTATCGCGTCCATGTGCACAGATCATTTAAAACTTCATTAGCCGCAGTTAGTCTGTCTATATACGGACAGTTCTAGTAAAGTGTTAATTAAAGCGAACTAGAAGGGGGAAACGGGAATAAAAGGAATACATCGACAAACGGTTCCAATTTAGTAACATGTCATTATACAGAAGTAAAATATGCTCTCACCTACACTCTAAAATTAAAATGGAGATGAGCAGGACACATAGCGAGAATGAGCGATGGACAATTCGCATGACGTCATGGCCAGATCCAACAGTTACTCGGAGAAGAGGAAGACCTGTAACTAGATGGGCAGACGACATCACACGAGTCGCCGGTAAAAACTGGCAGGCAGAAGCCAAAGACCGAGGTCGCTGGTGTTCCCTGGAGGAGGCCTTCACCCTCACTGGAACTTGCCTCTTTAATTGCATCGTGCTTGCATCCAAACATGGCTTTTTATTAATCAATTGAACATTGCTTCTGTCATCATTTACCTAGGAAAAGGAAAAGGCTAGGCAGACTGAGTCATTATACCGTATCTACTATTTGTGTGCATGTAATATCATTTCGACGCTAAAGGGATTTCATTCCGATGGAACCTAATAGTGAAATTCTAAATGTTTCATTCGTCTAGGATACGTGGCAATGAATGGTCAAACGTACATTTGAACTGTTTGCATTTGCATTAGAGGGGTTTGCGCTTTTGAATGACATACTTACCTAGAACTCATTAAATTCAGCTATACCGTTGCATAGCTGAATTTAATGAGTTCTAGGTGTGTTACGTTACGATACGTTTATCGTAACGTAAGGTAGGGACGCCCTCAGGCTAGGTAGAGCGACGATCTTCGCAGGATGGCTGGTAGCGGCTGGATGAGAGCTACCGAAAATCGAGTTGAATGGCGTGCAATAGGAGAGGCCTATGTCCAGCAGTGGACTGCTATAGGCTGATGATGATGAACGTATAAAGAAAGAAAGAAAAGAAAGAAAATACATTTATTTGCGGTGAAAATGTCGCAAAAAAGAACATAAACACAAAAAATTAAATAAAAAGGTAGCGAGGAAACATGCGTCACATCCACGCAAAACGGCTATCGCTCAGCGTTATGCTGCGACCCTATGCAGGACAGAGCCCCAGCACTGGTTTTCAGCGACAGCCGGTGCTGTGCTGACGTAATGACGTCGTCCGGTGCAGCAAACTATTATTAAAATACAGTATACTTAAAGAAAAATAATTGAATTTAAAAGTGATAGAATGTTATACTAAACAGGAAATAGACATAGGTACAGTACATGCGATGAGAATATCATCCTCAATAAACGTTTTACACTTTATGTAGTGGCAACATTTCGAAGCGTCCTTATGAATTTGACGTGCACCAAAGTAATTATAATGTAAGAAATTAGAAAATGACCAAAATGATGTAATGTGATGTATTAGTATTATGCAATAGCTGTGTCACTGTTGTGAATGTTTTATGCGTTTGTGAGTGAATGTGCAAGATGAGATGGACCCAATAAAAGGACAAAACAAATCCGTCCGTTTCGTATCATTAGTATACAAAGAGAAAGCTGGTTAATGACGGTTTCATGAAAAAATAGGAAATGTAAAATCGAGAGAGATTAAAATATGTGTCAAATGCGGCAATATATAATAGTTTAATGAATATGTCCTGTATTTTACTAACGATTTGTAAATAGTTTTCATAATACTGCCAAATGAATGGCACCAACGGCTTAACGAGCTTTCCAAAGCACGGAGGGGTCTTGATACGTAAAGCTGGTCACCCATCCACGGACCAACTGAGGCAAGCGTAGCTAAACCTGATCGATCGACACAGAACATAAATAAAATATTATAATTAAAACAACCTCTTTCGAACCTTATAACACGTTTCCTATTTATTCTGAATTGAGGGTGTTATAACACAAAACCGTTAATTAATCCTTTAGTAGAGTGATTTTTAATTACCAATAACGAGCAATTTGTGATGCGGTGCTCGGGCCATAAAGTACAGGCATCGCTTGCTGTAATTGACGGTAACACCGAGGCTGAAGTGAGCTCAAAGTGCTCTAGTTAATCGCGAAAGTGTTGTATTATTCTTTACTAGCAGCGCCCCGCGGTTTCACCTGCATAAGTTTCGATTCCGTCTGAATATCGAGATAAAAATTATTCTATGTGATAATCGAGGAAATGGTATATCTATGTACCAATTTTCATCTAAATCTGTTTAACAGTTTACGCGTGATTGAGTAACAAAGATCCAAACATCTTCACAAACTTTCACATTTATAATATTAGTAGAATTAATAGTAGGATTGGACATGCAACTGAAATATATTGTAGGTTAGATAACAGATTTTATCCACACTCATCATTTATGACTTATGTGGTGTGAGTGTGCATGCACACGAGCGATTTGTGTCCACGACAGAGGCAATTGCAGTACTCGACCCGCTCGTGTATTTGCGGAGCCGTGGTGGCCCAGTAGTAACGGCCGCGACTTACGAAACGTAGGTTGTGGGTTCGAACCCAAGTAGGCGCTTTACTTTGTGTAAATTATTTCATCACTACTGCTCTCAAAACGGTGAAGGAAAACATCGTGACGGAAACCAGCATGTCGAACCAAAAATTCTACGGCATGTGACATCTACCAATCCTCACTGGGCCCGCGTGGTGGGTTACGGCCTACTCCCTCTCACTGAGAGGAGGCCTGTGTCCCAACTGTGTGACCATTACAGGCTGGTAATGCTACTCAAATACACGAGCGACACGTTGTCGACGGCAGCCGCCGACGCGTTCACGGCGGGCGACGACAGGTGCCGACTGCTGCCGTCGACGCGTGTCGACGGACGCAGTTGCCTCTATCGTCGACACGTATCACCCGTGTATATGAGCACTAACTATGAATCATCGGCTTAATTGTATAAGGCAACGTTGTGGTTAATAATATTAGACTCGTTCAACCTCTGTTTCGATAAGAACCCACGCGAAACCTACACAGTTTTTACTAGACAAAACATCGAGATGTCTTTATAACATTAAGTTTAATGTTAATGTAATAACCTATTCGCATAAACGCCCTAAAAGAGATAAAGCCGTCTCTAAATTACCAAGTGATAGTGGTCATAAACTCCCTCGACGGATCAGGTCACAAAAAAATTAAAAATCGTTTTCGTAAACTAGCCTTAGAAAATTTAATCCGTATAACCGTAACGTCAAGAACATGCAGAAATCCATTAAGTCCAAGCCAAGTCAAGCCAAGCCAAGCGAAAGCCCAACGCTTAAATGACAATGTCTGGAACAATAAATTAGCTAAAATAAACAACCCTGTTTCGGACTTATGGAGAGTAGTCAAGTCATTAAACCATCAGCCTATTTCAATACCCCCTCTAACAACATTAATAATACTACCATCTCCTCGGAACTTGAACAATTATGTGAGACACTAGCCAATACTTTCCTAGAAAAAATGAACCTAACTAAACATTGGGTCAGCGATTCCACCACTGAAAAGATTCCAATAGGTTGCTTGACTGTTACCAGTTGTACTACCCATCACTGTTAGACCGAATGAGATTCAAAAACTCGTGAGAAAACTAAAACAAAACAAAGCGCCTGGTTTTGACGGCCTGGTAAATGGCTTACGAATCTCCCTCAGAAAGCTATTGTTTATTTGACAAAAATGTTTAATGGTTGCTTACGCCTTGCATACTTCCCGAAGAAATTTAAATACGCTAAAATCATAGCTATTAAGAAACCTGGGAAAGATCAGTGCATTCCGTCTGGCTATCGACCGATTAGTTCATTACCAAGCATAGGAAAACGATTTATTTTCGTAGGATCCCGCTTTTGAACTTAAAACTATTCATATATCTAAAATTTTGCATTCTTAGCAAAATATGCAATTGGCTTTTTGGGGGACTGGAGTGCTTACTATAATCCATCATCTTATCCCGTGTCTCAAAAACAATTGCGCATATTTTGATCCCTAAACAGTTTAGATTTCGAAGCTCACACTCAACCACGCTACAGTTAGCCAGAGTGGCTGAACACATATCCCATGGGCTGAACCGCGGTCTTTCAATAGGCATGATTTCACTAGACATTGAAAAAGCTTTTGATTCTGTATGGCACGATGGACTATTACAGAAGTTAATCAAACACGAAGTACCTCTATGTCTAGTAAAACTAATTCAAAATTACTTACCTACTGATTACCAAGAACTATGGAAGAACTATGACCCCTGCCTAATCAATGTCTTATACATACACGGATAAAATAGCAGGGGGTGACTTGCACACTTAATAATGGGCCCCCGGAAACGGTCGCTAGCACATACTCGTAGTGACGTAGCGACAAGGGGGCAACATGTCCTGAAGTGCTTAAGAGGGAGTGTAGGGGTATTCCACGGCTATCAGGACAATCCCGGAAGTACGATCAAGATCCCTACCAGCATCTTACTGGAATACTTCCTTCCTCCGAGCACGTTTGCTCTTACAAATCTCCACTCAAGCCGGCCAATAAAGGCAAGAATGAGGTAGGAGCTCTGTTCCTCGTCATTGTTCACTCCAGCCGGCCAATAAAGGCAAGCCAGAGGTGAGGAACGAGACTTCTCCCGGGAGATAGGGTCCGTGGGGTCTCTACTGCCCAACAGCTCGCCACATGCTGCCCTGCGGGTTTCTGTATCTCTCTTGGTCTGGCTCCTCATCCTAGACCTGTTCCGGCAAAGTCAACTCTTCCGGCCCAGGCCTAGAGTTCGGAGCGCGCAAGCCCCACCACGACGTCAACGTAGAGATACGGCGATGGTGTTATTATTATTAAACCTTTCGGAATAAATTCTCTAGACGAAAATGAAAACTACATAAAAATCCGTTGTCATGTTTGGAAACCAACGCGGTCAGTGGTTTCACATTACAGACATGAAAGCAACTTTAAATAATTGTACTGTATAATATGTGTATATAACTGTACTTTATTCATTAAATAGATTAAATACAAGCTCATGTTACTGTTTACTTGCTAACGTAGGTACGATAAAAGCTCCCGAAGACAGGCGCAACGCGACAGCGAGCAACTCTAGTATAACAATTTATAATTATGAAAACTTGAATGTCATGGAAATTGTTCTATCTGAATCGCGTCGCATTATCGCATCGCGCCTGTCTGCAGGAGTGTTTAGACGGAAAATGAAGGACAGCTATCGACACGACGGATATAACATACCACTGGTTCATAGCAACGCTATCTCTTTTATATGCCTTCATTTGTTTTTTGTTTGTTACTAGGTAGAATCGTGTATTGTAAATATTGGAGGATCAGGCCAATATTTGATCAAATATGAGCTGTTTATTTACAGATCGCGTGGTTCAGTTCGATCAACGTATAATATAGGATTGCTCAATAAAAAGCTTTGAAACTATGTTAAATGAACACATTATGAAGTTTGTCGGTCTGTTATAGAATCCTACGTTTTTATATTTTACCTTATTATTGCATCGTCGGTTCAAAGTATCAGTTTAGTTTTAACAGCAACGAGACGAAACTACCTTAAGGGGCGACTAGAATCAATACAATTTACCTACTTGTAAATTTTGACGTACAAAAGTGCCTTTTAATGGACTACTTCAAATAAATAATTTGACTTTCAGTTTGACGCCTTGGCGGCCGTTGCTAGAGGCGCCAGGGTCATCACTTTCCATACTAACCAAGCGTGTCACCATTTACTCGCACTACAACATAAATCTTTATATATATAATTCTTCAGTAGGTGTGCATGCCACTGAACTCCTAAATGGCTGGACCGATTTTGATAACATTTTTTATGTGTGTTTTAATTGGCTCCTAGATGGTTAAGATTCACAATTACCCGGTAGCACTGCGTTCAAGAAGGACAACGTCTGTCGGGTCCGCTAGTGACTTATGAAATTTGAAGGAGTAATTCCCTGCTCTGAGGGTATTATGTTTTTCTTAATCCTGAACATTTTGTGCTCTGTTATCAGGTTGGCTGATGAATGTGGTCTCTAAACCAAAGGATAACCGTGTAGTTTTCGGCCTCAGTATTGGGAACATCCACAAGCATTTCCTCAAGTAAAGTAAAGATAAGCACAAGAAAAGGAACACTTACTTGAAGATCAGTCCGTCAAGAGCCATAGCGTATACAACACGAGGCATCGGGAACATCGAGCCGAACATGGAGACAGTCAGGCCAGCGAGAGCGCCGATAGCAACGATGTACTTGCAGGTCGGTGCGTTGACGTGGGCGAACATTTGTACCAAGGCCGAATCGGTGTCCACTTCATCGTAGGGTACTGGGGGCAAAAAAGAAAAAAAAAAGATATAATTAATAATAAATTTTAAGGACACCTTCAGCGCGAGTTTTCGTTGTATTTGAATTTAAAAACTTAATTAACAAAAATAACAAGATTAAAAACTAACTTAACTAAAACTATACAAAAACTAAAATATAGCGTCGAAAAATTCATCCGCATCGCTGTCGACTGGTAATGTACCCAAGAGACTGGCGGCATTGCCACGTTGTATGGCAATGCTTAGCCTTTGGCCAAGGTAAAAGCCAGCCCTTGGGTCACGGGAATTGTCAACCAGCCGTTTTGAAATTTCTGTAAAAAGAGCGCGAGTTGCTTAATGTTTTCTAAATTCGTCTTTGGATTTTCTCGAATCCCATGAATTTTCACCTAGGCAATATGGGACGCTTAAATGTTGCATAGGGGTCACACTATCACGTCCTGGGAGGAAAGCGTTGAATTACAAGTTACCCTGCATATAATACTAAGTGTGCAATTTACACCAAAATGCTATAGGATAGTATCACTTCACTTTCGATTAAAAAATCGGTCGATTTACGTTTCATCACGCGTTTATGCTAGGGCCTCTGCTTGCACAAAAATCGGTGCTGCACCTACGACAAAAAAGGTTTGTGCATCAAGTTCATCTCGGTGTAATATAATAGCGTCTGTTAATTTGTCCCTTACCGTTATATGAGTATATACCTTCATGTCGTCTGTGAAAACGTCTGTAACTATCTTATAACAAACTTTCTCAACGTGAAAATCGTGTTAGAGGACACACTCATAGTTGCACCGCCTCCTTCATTCTATTAACAGGTGTTATTAAAAAAATCTGTATGTTTGTTGCCTTTTAAAAGTGGAGTGCAATGTAGCCTTTGTGACCACTAAACGAGTGAACCCTTTATCAACCAGCGGCAGTGAGTCGGACATGAAGCTCTGGCCAAACTGAAGCGAGAGAGCGAGAGGGATGCGGGACGCGACAGGGCACCTCAATTTTTCAATGACGAGGAAGTCATGCGACTACTTGCGCCAGTTTGATACAAATTTCCTGTTTTAAGTGTCCTTCCATGTGTAAATAGGTCGGCCGACCTTCTTGGATTTGACCTTGTACTGCATTGCTGCATGCATCAAGTGTGGTTCGCGGCGCCTGTAAACATGTGCAAAGTAGCACATCCTTTGATTCCTGATGCATTTGGTTACCGTTTTTCCGTCTCAGATTTCATGCATTTTATTTTGTCTTGGTTTATTCTTAGCGTGGTTAATTGTCTCTCATAATAACTTGCTCATTTCTTCTGAGTCTTGACCTGTTAGCTTTAGTAAGTGCCGCTACTTTCAAACCATGTATCATGGACGGTACGATAACCATTCGATACATAAGTATGGCTAATTTCCAGTCAATCTTACAGTTTTTAGGCTTCCGTACCTCAAAAGGAAAATAACGGAACCCTTATAGGATCACTCGTGTGTCTGTCTGTCCGTCCGTCTACGCGGCTGTCACAGCCAATTTGTTCCAAATCTAATGGACCGATTAAGTTGAAATTAGGTACACACATGAATCTCTGTGACCCAAACACAAGCGTGTAACGTAAATAAACGAATTTTGAATATGGGGGTCATTTTTGGGGCGCAAACAGAAAATGAAAATTCGCAATCTGTACCGTGTGACATATCAAATGAAAGGGCTTACTGTGAGGATCTCAAATATATTTTTTCATAATTTTGAAGTACCTAAAATTGTATTAGTTATTAATGAAAACAGACGAAAATTCAACACAACACCTCCCCCCTCCTTATCTCCGAAACTACAGAAAGTAGTTCTATAATATATAAATTACAGGAAAACCTATAGAAGTCTGTGGTCTTAAAACAACATGGTAAATCTCTCAATATTGTGCGTACAAACTTACATTTTCAGCTGGAATGTATTGGAGAACATGTTTTTCAACTACAATGTTAAGTTTGTTCTTGAGATAAGTTCATGCCACACTTTTTGTTTTCAAAAGTTAATCTTACTAATCATAAAATGTGTAATAATAAATCTCACAAATTCTCTCTAAAATAAAATTGCGGTTGATCGTTATTTAATAAAATTTTACAGCCCACTGGCTTGATAAAATTATTTTCCAATAAAATCGAGTTAACGCCTTCGGTTTTAAATAATATTCTTATATCATTTTCATGGAAACGTCCGCGGGCATGACGGACGATAACGATTTTGAGCGAGAGCGAAAGGGCGCTGTCGGTTAGGGCAAATATGATAGCTCGCAGATTTGCACGTTGCTCCCGGGGTTGTTAAAATAACCTTGTTTCGTGCATACTGCACTTCTTTTTAACCGACTTCAAAAAAGGAGGTTCTGTATTCGATCCGTATGTATGTATGTATGTTTGTATGTCCGCTTAGGCGACATAAAATCGCTTTTTATGTTCTAGTGCATAAAGTAAAAAATCTTTCTAAGACAAAAGTAATCAGGCCCAACAGCCACACGCACAATAAAACTTCGCAGATTAAAGTCGTGATTTACGAGTTTCATTTTCTTTAATTTATACCACTTCCGTGTTTTCTATCGTTAATTTAATAAAATCAAGTAAAATAGTCATTTATTATTTAAAAAGGCAGAGAAACGTTTTCATTTTTTGGCAGTATGAAGTACCCAAGTCGAATGACAAATGTTGAAAATTAAAAAAAAAAAAATTAAAAAGTTTCGTGGCGGTATTATCTGTGGTGGCGGGAATTAGCTATGGATGCAACATTTTTGATTAATTATGTACTGTATACTTTATGCCTGTTTCATTTTCTCGCAATCGAAGTGAAAAGCAGTGTATAACTCAGGCATAAACGAGCCATTTTACCCCTCGACTTAACTATCCACCCTCGCCTGCGGCTCGGGTGGATATAAACGTCTCGGGGTAAAATAGCTTCTTTTATGCCTTAGTTGTACAATCTACTATGATTTCGGAAGTCGGTGTCAAAAAACGAAAATGCGGAACCAACGACACCGACTTCCGAAATTAAAGTTATTTATCACTTTGTAGTGTTTTTTTTTTTGAAGTCGGTTGTTTTTGTATGAAATTGTATGGAAAAACCATTGATATATATGGGAAAAACTGTCAAAAATTCAAAATTATTCCTCCGATAAAATTATATGGCGTTGGAAAAATCAGCCCTTACAAAGTTGAAAAGAATTCTTCTAAATTATAAAAAAAATGAAAAAGGAATGAAAAAAAAAATGAATGATGATTATGGAATGTTATTTAAGGTATTTATTTTGGCATAAAAATGAACCGAATATTGCTCTAATTAGATGCTAGCAATAATGAATCAGGTAATGCGGGTTGGTGTCAGTTTAATTTTAAAGTTTATTCAAATACACACAATAGTAGATTGTACAACTAAGGCATAAAATAAGCTATTTTACCCCGAGACGTTTATATCCACGCGAGCCGCAGGCGAGGGTGGATAGTTAAGTCGAGGGGTAAAATGGCTCGTTTATGCCTGAGTTATACACTCTGCTTTTCACTTCGATTGCGAGAAAATGAAACAGGTATAAAGTATACAGTACATAATTAATTAAAAATGTTGCAAAGCATAGCTGATTCCCGCCACCACAGATAATACCGTCACGAAACTTTTTAAAAGTATTTTTTTTAATTTCAACATTTGTCATCCGACTTGGGTACTTCATACTGCCAAGTCATAAAAACGTTTTTTTGCTTTTATATAATAAATGACAACTATTTTACCTGATTTTATTAAATTAACGATAAAAAATACGGAAGTGGTATAAATTAAAGAAAATGAAATAAATCACGACTTTAATCTGCGAAGTTTTATTGTGAGTGTGGCTGTTGGGCCTGATTACCTCAGACTTAGAAAAAAAAAAATACTTTATGCACTAGAACTTAAAAAACGATTTTATGTCGCCTAAGCACAACATAAAGACGAACTTTTAGAGCATGAGAAGTGAAAAAATACTTAATTACAAGCTAACACTAAATTATATACATATACGAGTATCATGTACAAGTATATAATAAAATATGGAGCTCAACGAATTCATCGGCATAGCTGTTAATGGGATAAGTGCAAAAGCGAAAAACTGCTGCCCGGCGCAACTTCGTTCGTGTGGTGTCCTACTCCTATCTTACTCCTACCCTAATCCTACCACTACCCTTCTCCTACCTTACTCCTACGCTACCCTTCCCTACTCCTACTCTACCCCTACCCTACTCCTACCGTACCCCTACCCTACTCTTACCCTAACCCTACTCCTACCCTACCCCAACCCTACTCCTACTCTACTCCTACCGTACCTCTACACTACTCCTACCCTACTCTTACCCTACCCCTACCCTACACGATCAATAATAGTAGTTAAAATTAAAAAAATAAATAGTATATAGGATCCCTAATTTTTTCTAGTAATAAATATAGCCTATGTTACTTAGTGATAATGTAGCTTTTTGACGGCAAACGAATTTTTGAAATCGGTTCAGTAGTTTTTAAGTTTATTCGTTACATACAAAAATACAAATCTTTCATCTTTATAATATTAGTGTAGACGTAGATGTAGAAGTGTAGATGTAGTTAGATTAAAATTATCTTTTCAATAGATGTTCAATAACTTGAGTGTTATTTTCTTTGGTAATGACTATAAGTTAAGAACTTTTATTTTCAAATAAGATAATATTAACACAATGACATGTAACAGTCTTAAAATAATAAACATAATAATTATGTACGTACATGAATACAGGGTGACTTGTAATTTGACGTATTCCTTCCAGGACATGATAGAGCAGCACATTTGCAACAATTAAGCTCCCAAAGAGCATAGGCGAAAATTCATGTAATTCGAGAAAACCCATTTTTATTTCTATTTCAAAAATTACCCAGAATTCCTCACTAAATATCACTTTTCTCTAAACTCTCAAATTGAATGGCTTTCATTGGTGTTCATTTGGATACATTATACTTTATCAAACCATTCGATGTATCATTGTAACCGATTTTTATTTAAACATCGAACATTTACAACAACGGAAAAAGTTTATTAACCATTTAAAAAAATGATCTACGTACATGAACTTCAACCAGTTATCTAAAATATTTTGTGGTCAATACAAAAAATTAAATGATTTTTTTATACACAAAACATAAGATAACTATATTCTTCACAAATAAAAATTGTATAGAGTAGGTATAAGTAGCTATGTTATTTCTTTAAAAATATTTCAACACAACGCAGAATATAATCCCTTTTTTTCCTTAACAATTGTTCATTTCGACGTAAGCTACTAATTACGCCCTCGAAGAAACACGAGCTTTAAAAAGTATCGATAAAAAATATATTTTATCAAGCACTTGTTTCTCAATAACATGGTATCATTTGAAGAAGGCGAAGTTAAATTGTTGACAAACGTTTTCAGTTGTCTCAATAAAGTTCACCAGAAATAAAGCCTGTTTACTTCGCCAATAAGTTTATTTGCACAGGTTGGTTTCTCCGAAAAAGCTAGACAGAAAACATAGCCGTAAACTTTTATGTTAAAATATGAAAACTTTTAGAAGTAATCTGAAGAAAAATTCTGTTATATTTAAGTTGGTTAGCTTTTCCGATAAGTTTATTCATACAAGTTGTTTGATTCTAGAAACTGGATAGAAACGCTTTTTATTTATTATCTTAGGGATATCAGTCGACAGATGCACTGGATTCAGTTAAAAATAAACAAGGAAAACCACTGGCTACCACGTTCTGAGACTTAAACTGGTTTGTTCGATTCATTAACTTATTATACGAAACATAGAAACACACATGGTTCTACTATAAATACTTAAACACTTGTTCAACGTGTGTCTAAAGTCCATATAATTATGTCGTGTGTAAAAGGTGTTAAGCCTAAACAACTGATAACACTGTTTTGCTTAGTATATAAGTATACAAAATACAAAGGATTGGAAAGGGTAAAACGCTTCGGTAAAAGACAGATATGATATTTAAAAAAATTCTTTTATAATTTAATCGAAATAAAGTCATTAAAATAGGAACTTTAACAAAAATATGTTCGTAATGAAATGAACGAAACTGGAATTTCTGTTACATAACTCTGTCTTTTTATACTGTCAAAGCTTTTGTACACATGATACTCATATATTTGATCAATCAGTATAAAGTTTTTAATTAAAATGCACGGCAATATTAATCACGCATGCTCGTTATATCATAGACCTCATCCATCGCTTTTCATCAGGAGAGAGAAAGCTCATTCAGCAATAAAATAAAAAAAAACATAATTCCGCGCCATTTCACAACGGAAACTAGTGCTCAATGTGATAACTAGACGTTTATTGATCCAGTAGAAGACAACTGACTACCACGTTGGTCGCTAGCGCTACTGATGACCATGAGTACATTTCACCAGTTGGGTATGTTTAAGTTCCATCAAACGGGCACAAATTCAGACTCCGGGCTGCTACTGAAAATTTCTGATGGAAAAATCCAATAGGACTTTGCCCGGCCTGGCAATCGAACCAAGGACCTAATAACAATACAAATTTAAAGGAAATAGAGATGGCCATGTTTAAAATCCGACTTATTAGCGGTCACCAACCAAGAACAAAGCCATTCAGATACTCAGTGAGGACAATAGGAAACACCGTCGACAGTGATAATATCAACAAAGAATGTGGAATTTTCTAAGCACATAAAATTATAATATTAGAATTTCCGTTCAGAACGTAATATTTTGCTCAAATTCTAATTTTATTTATTTGTGTCACATAGGTATAATATTGTATCACTGCGCGCCTTGCAAGGCGTACACATATTGTCTTCTCAGTAAATTGGATATCCAATATTTTACATTTGAACAAGGAGACTAGAATCGATAACTACATGAACGTATAAGACAATGTAGCCTTTTGATCTATTGAAATAAAATCCATAAAGATACAATGCTAGCACTAGCTGTTACATAGGTATTGTTAAATTGCAGTGTACTCCGTGCAGTATCCGTTTCAAGATTTTATAAAGTACCCTCATAAAGTAGAATGTATGTTTCCAATTTGTGTTATGATATGGATGTGGGAAGTTCTTCTCATATATTAGATAGATATTTTTGACGTTTTCAACTTTTAATAAATATATTAAAATTAAGAAACTAATTAAACGGTCACAGAGAGCAATTAAAAAACAAAATCTTTTAAAATTAAATATTTCCCTTAGAAGGGAACGTGTTAACCTATCTAAAAGTTTAAATAGTTGTACTGCTGAGTTAGATAAATGTAGGGAAAAGTATGACATTGATACAAAGCTCCTATATAATGATATACTACACAAGGAGCACTTGCTGAAGGATATTTTTGAGAAATATGAGACTTCACAACAACAACTAAGTGAGCGATTATTTGAGGCTGGGGAACTACTGGAGTTGGTGAAGTGCAATGCCGAGAGTTATGAGTTTCTAACTAATAATCTCTCATGCAGCTGTGCCAACCAACCACCACCACCTCCTCAGCCTCAGAGTGACTTGTCTCCACCGGTGTTGGCTCTTCCAGCAGAGTCCTGTGTTAGTACACAGAATAATAAATCTATTTTTTTTAGTGACGAAGTAGGTTCAGGCTTTGGAAAAATATTAACTAATTACCTTAGCCATAGTTTTACCAATCATTGCTATCATAACATAAGTTTTAAACAAATGATTAAAAGAATTGCACACACAAACCTAGACAATTATTCTACAATGGTTTTGCTACTAGGTAAAAGTACTGGTATTACCAGAGAGGACATAGTGGATGGTGTCAACACCTTATTAAAGTTAAACATAGGTAAGCTAATGTTGTGTGCTTTACCTTACTCTGATACTCTATCAGAAGATGAGAATAAATATATATATAAGTTGAATAACACTATTCACATGCTGACATGTTATCATAGTGACAAGTTATTGTTTTTTGACACTAATAAGTTTGTTAGTGGTTTTAAGTTAACTCAGAGAACTTTATCTCTGTCTTGGGAATGTAGACATATGATTGCTATGTTGATAGCATATAATATTAACGGTGTTATAGCTAATATAACAAATTCTAGTATTAGGGACGAGTCTGTGTTGTCTAGTCATACTAACAACATAGTGATGATTAATTATGAATCTTCATGTTGTACGAAGGAGGGTCCACCTACAATACCAACATCTTTGGAGGCCACTACCAGTCAGATAGGGTATTCTCTTCCTGCTGGTACTCATACGGGCTTCCTAGACACTTCAGTCGTAGTTGTGGAGGTCACTCCGGATAACTCTTTAAACTAGTTAGTAAGACAACAGAAGTTACCCCTTCAAATAACCTATTACTATTAGAGAATAATAAAAAGGTATCTTCTGGCAATATTACTCAGAATAATAAAAAACCAAAGGGAGGGCAACATGTTTTAAAATTATTTAACCAAAATATTCAAGGTTGCTCTTCTAAATTACTGGAAATAGAATTGTTTTTAGAAAATACCAAGTTTGATGTCATTTGTTTAACAGAACATTGGTTAAAAGCTCATCAAGTAATGTCAATTAATTATGAAAATTATTGTGTAGTTAGCCATTTCAGCCGAACATGTATGATACATGGTGGATCACTAATATTAGTTAAAAATTCTGTTAAATCAAAGGAACGAAAAGACATCGTCGGGCTGTCTGTTGAACACACCATTGAATTGTCCTGTGTTGAGCTTGATAAGCATGTAATAGTATGCGTATACAGACCTCCAAGTTACCAGAATCTATCTGTGTTTGATTCTGTAATGGAAGATGTACTAAAGAAACTTTCTACTAGTAGTAAGTCAATAATCATATGTGGCGATTTTAATATTAATTTATTAGAAAATAACTCAAATACTATGAGATTATTAAGTCTTTTTAGGTCATTTGACTTGTCAAATGTTTTTATTGAACCCACCAGAGTGACAGCTTCCTCTGCCACTTGTATAGATAATATTTTCTGTAACTGTGATTATTTACACAAACAAATTGTAAATAAGTTGCCATCTGATCACAGCGGACAAACAATAACATTTTGCTCCTACATGCCTTTACAAAAAACTCTAATAAGGTTTAGGCCAATTACATCTAAAAATTTAGAGAAATTAAATAATTCTTTGGCAAGTAAATTATGTGTTCAAAGTTTTAATAATTTATGTGACCCGAATGAGTTCTACGCCGAGTTCTTTTCACTATTAAACACGCAATTTAATGACACTTTCCCACTAAAGACTAAAAGTATTTACACAAAGTTCTTATTTAGTGATTGGGCGACTCCAGGTATTCGTAAAAGCAGGGAAAACCTTTTTGAACTTTATGGCCTAAAGCAACATATGAATAACACAAGCTTTCATCAGTATGTTGCAACATATTCTAAGACTTTTAAAAGTGTATGCAAAACAGCTAAAGCTCTTTATATTAGCAATAAAATAAAATCAGCCGATGATAAAATAAAAACTACCTGGCAAATAATAAATAATGAAACAGGTAGGAAAAAACAGCGTAATACTGAATTTAATTTAGAAACTGCACATGGCCCCATAAACTCAGATGTAGAAATTGCTCAGGAATTTGAAAACTTTTTTGCTAATATTCCCATTAAAACTACTGAAGCTTTAAATTCCTCACCCTCGCGTTCTGCAGATTTACTTAGAAAGAATGTTAAGGCATGCCCCTCGGAGTTTAGTTTTCAACATACAAACCCCCAGGCTGTTATAAAAGCTTTTAAAGATCTTAAAATTAAATCAACAGAAGATCTCTGGGGAATGTCTGTAAAAGTTTGTGGATCTATCATTGAAACGATTGCGCCCTATTTAGCTTTCATATTTAACATCAGTATAGACCAAGGAGTCTTTCCGGATCTCATGAAACACAGTAAAGTAGTACCTTTATTCAAAGCCGGTGATAGTAAAGAACCCAACAATTATAGGCCTGTGTCAATTCTGCCAGTTCTCAGTAAGGTGTTTGAAAAGTTGATGCTCAATCAAATGTTACGACACTTTAATAAAAATTCCATCTTTCATGAACAACAGTACGGTTTCACCAAAGGGCGTTGTACCACTGACGCCGGTGTCACCCTAATAAAGAACATTTTTAACGCCTGGGAGGAAGCACAAGATGCCATTGGAATCTTTTGCGACCTCTCAAAGGCGTTCGATTGCGTCAACCATGAGACACTTCTGCTGAAACTTGAGCACTATGGGATTAGGAATTTAGCTCTTGATTTACTAAAGTCGTATCTAAAAGATAGAAAGCTTAAAGTTCAAGTAAACGGCGTAAACTCATTGGGGTCTGAAATGGCAATGGGCGTTCCTCAAGGTTCGATATTGGGTCCATTCCTCTTTTTAGTTTACATTAATGATTTACCACAATTACTTCAAAATCAACCGAAGATGGTGTTATTTGCAGATGACACATCATTGATATTTAAGATAGACAGACGGGCACAAAATCTTGACGACGTGAATAACTCTATTCTTCAGGTCCAAGACTGGTTTACGGTAAATAATTTGGTACTAAATGAAAAGAAAACCAAATGCATTAGATTTAAATTACCTAATGTTAGAAGTAGCGAATGTGACATCATACTGAATGGAGAAAAACTAGAATTTGTTCATCAAACGGTTTTTCTGGGAATCACGCTAGACGAGAAATTACAATGGGGACCTCACATAACATCTCTTGCGGGGCGGCTTAGCTCGGCCGCTTATGCTGTTAGGAAGATAAGACAGTTAACAGACGTAGAAACCGCGCGTTTAGTCTATTTTAGTTACTTTCACAGCATTATGTCGTACGGCATTTTACTATGGGGTCGAGCTGCTGACATTGAATCTATCTTTATTTTGCAAAAGAGAGCTGTCAGAGCCATTTATAATCTACGTCGCCGCGAATCTCTCAGGGAACTATTTAAAAGGATTAATATTATGACGGTACCTTGCCAATTCATTTATGAAAACATTATGTATGTAAGAAAAAATCTACATCTTTTTAATAAAATAAGCGATAGACATAACTTTAACACAAGAAATAAAGATAAAATACATCAACCATTTTTCAGATTAGCCAAAGTACATACATCTTTTATGGGGTACTGTGTCAAATGTTACAATAAAATACCTTGTGATATATTGCAATTAAATGAAAGAAAATTTAAAACTCACATTAAACGTACACTTTGTAAACAAGCATACTATAAATTAGAAGATTATATCCAAGATAAGAACGCTTGGAAACATGCTGGTCCTGCTCCATAGGACAATCTAGAGTCTAGACAAAATCAAACTGGTTGCTAATTTAATTGTAATTTTTTTTTTATTAGTTTTTACATTCATTACTCACACCCTGACTTATTACTTGTATTTTTTTTTTTTATATAAAAGTCGTTTTGCTTGTACCATGTTTGTAAATATGTGAGCACCATGTATCTATCAGATAATTAATTTATATGTCATGGTTTCGTTTTTAATTCTTTTACCTATTGTGGTATAGTAATTTTATTTTAGGTGCATCGTCCTCACATGTTATTATATAATTAATGTACCCATGCAAAATATTGTACCTAAAACATTTTAAAAGAGTAACGGTGGAGTTTCTTGCCCATTCTTCTCCATGCGAAAACTACCTTTTGGAATGGGCGACTAGAATCAATTCTATTTTAAGATAATTTTTGACGTTCAAAAGTGCCTTTTTTGTGCCTATTTGAAATAAATGCTTTGACTTTGACTTTGACTTTTAATATTTTTTGTGTAGTGTTATACTTGCAGGTAGGAATTATTTTATTTGAAACTAGCTTCCGCACGCGACATCGCCCGCGTAGATGTCGGCTTCATGGGTTTTAACTTTTTGCGCGGAACCCTAATTCTTTCTAATTTTTTGGTAAGAAGCTGTTATTTTGACATTAAAAACATAAACTGTAATTTTATTTTTTTGTATGTATAGATGTAACGTTTTTTTTTGCAAATGTAAAAGTTATTATTAAAAAAATTTAATTGCACCTATTATTGAAAATTATATGCTCATTTTCAAGGTTTGAAGCAGTCTGTATGTCAAGCAGCTTATTTTTATCTTCAATTATTTTTCTAGCAGAACAATTAACCACCACTTTTCGAAAAAGTTTTTTAACGTTAACCTTTATTAACCTACAGTTGATGAACATTAACATCCTACAATACGCAATATACAGGTGGCAGGGAAATCTACGCACAAACTGAAACCATGAATCTAGCACAAGATTATAGACGCCTAAAATAGACATTTTTCGTCGGTTATCAAAAAAAAACTGCTGTTTCATTGAAAAGTGCAATACCTAAGCGGTCGAAATGTATGGCAGAGCTATTTTTTTTTAATAGCCGTCGAAACATTTCCGTGGCTGTGGTTCAGAATCATGTACTTACTTGATAAAAGTAAGAGGTTGCGAGTCGATTGCCCTGCCTGTATTATTTACTTGTAGTATTTCTTGTTACATTACCTAAAGTCCCCGTCACGAGAAGCTATACCTATTTTCATATATCTATGAGCTATACCTATACTCACATTCAGAGTTCGCCTTTAGATCACATTTGATCCATAAGTATAAAATAAAACTGTTTTTTTTTAATATAAAAAAAAAGTTTTGTCGTGATTTTTATTTATTTTCTTCACGATATCCATAAACTTTGTCAAACGCTTCTATAGCTTTTACAAATTAAATCCAGCACAGGAAGTAGTACTTAAAAAGGCTTCGTTACAAGATATTTGTAATTTCATTTAGTAAATTTAATTGAGCTATGCAGTAAGAAAGGGTCTAAACTCAGTTTTGACAAGTTACAGCCCGCCAAATCTTATGAATGAAAATACGTCATCGTTGCCAATTCGGATAAAGAGGCATGCATATCGGGCGATTTACGTCAAGGTATTTAGTTTACTTATATGAAAATTAACAAAAAATAAGAATTCACAAATGTGTCCATAATGAAAAATTCCATGGTCTGAACACCCGGTCGAAGTTTATGTATATCGTCCGGAACACGCTGTATATAGGAATATAATTATGTTAACACATACATCTAATTACTTGCGTCAGACGAATCTGAGTATTCTGCATCTGCATTCTGCATTATTGACAACATCCGCGTGAACCTACTTCAAAATGGCGGCGCAAATGTTTAAGTTCCATAAGTCAGACGCGTTCCAGTACCACAAAACATTAGACGACAGCGGCGCTTTATAAGGCTAAAATATAACCCGACCAAGTGAAATAGCTCGTTAGTTTCGTATTACTCGTAATGTTACTTTGAGTTGATTGAATTTGGGATTATTTGTTATTGATTAAATTGTCGCTACGTAACTTAGTAGAAGTTCATTATTTACAAAATTTATAGCTTCCCGTGACGGGGACTTTAGTTGTAAGTTTTTAAATGACTAAAATAGATAATAAATAGGAATTGTTGATTTCGTCTCGTTGAAACATGCTAATTGATTAAGGTGTATGTGTCGTGGTTTTACAAACGTTGGTTTCTAATATCAGGACAAAAAACACCTTATATACGATCTCTATTTACTAAGTTACCTTCGGAATTCACAAGGCTCTTTGCTGTGCCACAGACGGTTTAAATAAAAAACAAGACCAATACTGCCAGACGCAGCAAGACAATAGATTCGCTTACAAAGCGCTCGATAACGCGGGCAGCTAAACTAAGTTAAAAATAATATGGCATTTTGAACTTTAGTTTAGTAATTTTTTACAAAAAATCGCCGACAATTTTATTATGATACTAGCTACGTCCCGCGGTTTCACCCGCATACGTTTCGATCCCGTAGGAATATCTGGATAAAAACTATCCTATGTCCTTTCCTGGGACTCAAACTATCTCTATACCAAATTTCATCTAAATCGGTTCAGTGGTTTAGGCGTGAAAAGGTAACATACAGACAGACAGACGAGGGTTACTTTCGAATATTAAGTATGGATCTACCAATACGCAATCCTTACTGGGTACGCGTAGTGGATTACGGTTCCCTCCCTCTGACCGAGAGGAGGCATGTGTTCCATCAGTGGTAACACTATAGGCTGATTATGCTATAACGTTTAGGAAGTTCTTAAACCATGACATAAACAACAATTTGAAGATCGTACCAACACAAAACCATTTTTAAAGCGTTAAATGAAAACATTGGTAAGATATTATTCTTCAATCGCTCATAATTTTAATTGTTTTATTAAATTAAGTACTGTTAATTATGTACATAGCTTAATTAAAGTGCCAGCTACAATATATTTTTTTAATGGTACCCATTCAATATGTTGTTTTTTTTTATTTGGAATAATATCGTAAACCCTTAAAATTCAAATATCTCCAAAACTATTGAATTTCGGCCATACATAATGAGGGGTTCAATTTGTTGTATTTTGGCCCCCCTATCAGTTCCTGACGGATATACGTCGAATTACAAGTAACCCTGTATTATATATAAAATTCAAAGTTTACTGACTGATATATCAACAAACAGCCTACACCGCTGGTCTTGGAGACATGAAATTCGGATGGTCCTTGTGAAGAGGTATCCTGATTGATATATTTTTCTACATTTTGATATTATTTTGTAAGACCTTTTTATATTCGCAATGTCTTTAACGAGATAAATTATACGTTATCTGTAGCGAAGTGATTTACCTGTCTTTTTCAATTTAATTGCGCTACAAAATGCTATGGCAGAAGAAGATTTTATAAAAAATATTGGGTACCTATACCTACGTACTATTATGTCATAAACCATGGTTTAAGATCAAAGTCAACCAAAGCATTCAGTTCATATAAACCGTACTAAGGTTCAAAATGCCATAGTTTTAGCTATCCACGTTATCGAGCGCTTTGTTAGCGAATCTATTGTCTTGCTGCGTCGTATTGAAATTGCCATCGATTATAAAAATCGTCATTGCCACAAAGCAAAGACTTTTGAACATTGACCAGTTTTATTTTCGTTTCATTTAAATCGGATCGGTTTTACATTTGTTAAGTAGTTTTATATCGCGGTCGAACCACACAGAATTTTCAATATTATTATTTGCAGTCAGGCCACAGGAAACCATCCCTTGATTCGTGCGGTCTGACTGGTTGTTTAAATTAATTTAAAATATGTCGGTTAATTAATTTCATATGATGGATTTTGGTCGAACAAAATAAACAGAACTTTGTTTGTTTTAATTACATTCCATGCCAGAGAATGCAATGCATTTTAAAGCCTGAATCCCGGACGTAATTTACAATCAGTTTTACTACTTAATTAAAATGTTATGTTAATTTGAACTCATTTCCGGAAAATGTTCGGTATCGAACATTTTGTTGTAAAGCTCTATAAATTGTGTTGGAATATTTTAAGTACTTATACCTGTCGGAAATACATCACTCGTTTGACTGATCGGGACGCCAGCGCCATCTGGTGGCGCTTGACAGAGTCTAGCCTAGCGGTGTGGACTCACTTGGACATTGGACATGAAACGGACATGTGCTCAGAAACTATCTCGCGTTCCGTATCGTTGTGTACATATAGTGTATTTGCTAGTGTGATTAAACAGTTCGTAAAATTATAATCTGATTTGAACTGTAAACGGTTTTTCTATTGCGCAATAACCAAGACTACCCATAGTACGCCCACAGTAAATAAAATATGGCGGACAATAACGGGACACACGTACCTTCTCCGTCATACCTATTTCACTTACACAACACAAGTTCTAATTTACAAAAACCAAACTCACTGCGTGTGAAATTATCTCCCGGTATGAATAAAGAGCCAGAAATATGGGAACAATAGAAAAAAGACAGCTTGCATACTTAACATAACAGCCTAAAAACTTCCCACTGCTGGGCCACTCCTCTCGGCGAGAAGGAGTGGGACGTAATACACCACGTGGCCCCAGTAAGGGTTGTAGATGCCACATGTCTTAGAATTTTGGTTCTAGGACACGCCGGGTTTTCTCACGATTTGTTTTTTTTTGCTGAATGGGCCCGCTCTTTATCTCGATCGCGCCTGATGGAAAACGATGGATGAGGTATATAATGGAATAAGCGTGCCCAGAAGATGCCTAAGGCCGCAAATTTGGAGGGGCGTTTTTAGCAGCGTGGAGCGGGGCGTTACATGAGCAGTTCGATTAAACGCCCGGCTGCACGCTGCAAGAAACGGCCCTCTAAATTAGCGGCCTAAGGCACGGCACACAACTCCCACGCACAGATATTTTCCTTTACCGTTTTGAGAGCAGTAGTGGTGAAATAATATACACAAAGTAAACGCCTGTCTGGGTTCGAACCCTACAACCTACAACTCGTAAGTCGTGGCCGTTACCACTAGGCCATTACTGCTCAACTGCAGGTTCTGGTGGTATACTCAATGAATTTAATTTCCATATTTGTGAACATATTAATTCTCAATACGTATAACTTGGTTTTGTATGCCATAGTAAATTTTCATAGTGGTTTTTTTAAACGAAACGGTTTAGACCGCTACATATGTATAAAATTAAAAAAAAAATTGCTAAATTAATGTACCTAATACTAAAGCTCTGGCCAAACTGACTGAAGCGAATCTCGCGCGGGATGCGGGCTGAAATGAAAGAACTGTTAACCTTTTAACCGCCCGACTTTATAAAATATGAGTTGTCGTGCCCCAGCGCCCGAAAAAAAAAACTGAAAATAAATACCGATGAAACGAGCTGTGTTATTTGGTCGTATACAGGGTGTTACAGAAAGGGTATATCAATACAAACGGGTTGAAGAGTGTATTTGGTCTAGAATCTCTGTACAAAATTTCAGCTCAAAAGCAGTAACTTTGAAAATGCTTAATATTTTTTTATTTCGATAGTTTATTAAATTGAAATCATAACAAACGTGTCACCGCACTACGAGGGTCATTATCCATTTTCTGTAGTGTGTCTGTGCGCCTAGTACACGCACATCACGCCGCCGCGCGCCAGTGCAGCGCCGTGATGTCGAAATAAAAATAATATTAAGCATTTTCAAAGTTAATGCTTTTGAGCTGAAATTTTGTACAGAGATTCTAGACCAGATACACTCTTCAACCCGTTTGTATTGATATACCCTTTCCGTAACATCCTGTATATACGACCCTGGCGGAATGGACACGAAAATATTTGTCGGATTAATCCGACGTAAGCGGTTAAAAGGTTAACCATGCTGCAAACTGCCTCGATGGTCAAGTTGTCGCAAGTGCTACTGCTGAGCATGAGACCCTGGGTTTGATTCCCAGGTTAGACAAAGTGTTAATGGGTTTTTCCATCTGGAATTTCTCAGAAGCAGCTTTTGGATTTGTGCCCGGTTGATGGCAATAGGCTCACCCTCTGTTACATGGGAGTCGAACATAACTGACGCAAGGTGGGTGTACTATAGGTACACCTCTACCTAACCCTTCGGAGAATACAGGCGTTGTGTTACGTTATGTTTCTGCTGCGATTATATTGGGTGAGCAAAGTTTCAATGCTCTTTAATTAACTTACTACTCGTTGTATAGCGCGATGCATTATGCTATAGGTTTTTAAATTTCATCGCGGCGGTGGTGCTAATTTCCGTAACCTAGTTTGTTATACGTCAAGGGAATAAAGACCCACATTATTACTTCATATAATTATCAGTGTCTGATATAACGATTTTTCAGACCGGTCCACTCTTACGCTGAAATGTCCTAGGAGCCTGTAATTCACTTTTGGACTTCGATGAGGTTTTAGTTGGTGAAAATCTTATGGGCTCGCTTCTGTCGGCAGTCCCCATGATTGCCTATTTTTTTTTGCTGAGTCAAAAAAAATAATGTTGTGTTTTGTGGTATAGTCATGTTTTTACGTTCAGGGGTGTTTATTGATTTCCTTTACATACATACAAATTATATTTTTAAATATTAAAATATAATAACGTTTAAAAATATAAAAAAATAGTAGCCCACCGATATCGGGAACAGGGTCCAAGCTACCCGCGAGGGTCAGGGCTTTATTTATTATTATTATTCATTGAAAAAATTACAATCATTTCAGGAGTTTATTTATTTATTTACACAAAACAAAGGATTGTGATACACGTTACAAATACAGTTTTACAAAAAAGTACTATTTCCACAAACGTGTGGGTGAGCACTGCCCTCCTAGCTAGGTTATGGAAACCTGTGTTAAGGAGAAGCAGTCCGGTCCCCTGAGGTACAATGACGTAAAGGTTACATAGTGCTTCTGATGTTACTGTTACAATTTCGTTCAGTTTATCATGACATTTAAGTACGTATCGCAACTTTCATAATAGTAATAGTTTGTCAATGCCGGACGCTTCTTCTCATTTAGGGCTTGAATTAATTATTAATCACTATGGTTTCAACCACTGAGTCCAAGTTTCTATTCTAGTTTTCTTATTGTTAGTGTATATTTTTTTTATTAATTCCAGATTTTCCTGTTTGTATTAATAATAATTAACTTGTGTACCTACATAGGTATCTATTAACAGTTATTTATCACTAAGACACGGATCTAATATTAAAACCACTTATCCGAATAAATTTGATTTTCAATAAGACTAAAGTCAAAACAGTTTAAATAAACGTCAAAGGCAAACATTTTAACATCTAATTTAGTACTTATTTAACATAAACAGGCAGGTGACAATCTCAATCTATTTTATGTTGTTTCACGCTTGCTTAAAATCTACATAAATAAATATAAATTGATGTGTCTGTTTGTACCTAATGGCAAAATAACAGCAACGTAATGTACGGAAGTACCTTATATACATACCTACTTTCATGTATCATTTTAAAAACTTTCTAAGTTTGTTTCGGCCTTTCTTCTCAGAGTAGTCAGATAGGAAACGGCGACCTCATCTAGCTTATTTTTTATTTTATTTTATAATATGACGATTCCGAATCCTATTTACAGAATAAACAATTTCATTTCATACATAACACAAAAATATTTTTTTTTTCACTCTCTCCATTTGTTTCGGCTAATCTCCGAAACGACGGACCGATTTTGACGGGACTTTCACTGTCAGATAGCTAAAGGCCAATTCTCGTAATTTAAAACGTTCAAAATCTAGTCGCAGTCTCATCTCGGCGACAAGCAAATGTCAAAAGCTTGTCAAAATGTAGGGAAATTAAAGCTATTTTTGACGGATTGAGACTGAGATCACACTGTGAACGTTCTTAAAATTACGAGAATTGCCCCTCTGATATTATAAAGAGTAACTTAGGATACTTAGGCATAATTTCCGAATACCACGCGAGCGAAGCCACGGGCAGAATCCAGTTCCTAAATAAAATTATAAACCTACTTTCTGATGGTCGACTATTGTTTTCTCAGATGACACGTTAAAAAAGTTAAGAGTTCGAGGTGTGTGTTAAGGTTGAGGTTCAAATTGTTGATATTATAGCATGAAAAGGGTTGATAAATATTTGAGTAGGTTGAAATAACTAAGTTCTCTCGTTCACTCGCCAGAGTGTCCTTCAATATGTGAAGTGAAAGCGTACTTCGTGTACCTATATCTGTGATTTTATTTCGTATAAACTTTTGGAAAACGTCTGTGTCTTCAGCTGGACCATTTGCGTATTTAATTTTGCATCAATGAATTAAAAGTTCTTTTTTATTTCAACGAGACCCTGTGTGTTACATTGTTTCAATCTAAAACCGGCAATTTGAGCATTTTAAGGTAGAGTCGGAGATTGGCATATTAGGAAACATTTTAGAGTGGCAACACCAAATTGTCAAGTTGTCCGGTGGCAAGTCAATTAGTAGCTGGACACGTCAGACGTTTGCATAAATAAATCTCTTCTCTTACTTTGTTAATTTGCAATGTTGTTGCGAACTAACTCACCCGCAGCCTTCATTCAGTAATAATGTCCCATTGCTTGCGAAGTTTTTCGTTTTTAGTGAATTAGTGATCAACACCTCATGGCACAACACTGATCTACTGACTGATGCATTCATAAAATAAAAATAAGCTTATTCTTAAAAATAATATAACACACGGGATTTCTCACTCACAGTCACCTAACCATAGATAAGACTATGAAAAAAAATGTATAATTTTGACTTCGCTATCATTTTATTATAATAATATAGAACAAACCTAAAAGAATTTGGTGCAAAAAAGTTGTACTTACCTCATTTTCAGTACCCAGCAACGGTTTGTTAGAAGACAATGACGTTGTTTTACATTATGAAGCTACCGCACCTGCAGCATAGCTTTAACCCTGACCTATTCAATGTGGGGGAACATCGCACGCGAAATGCATTCGAGTCAAGCAAAGACCGTGTATGACGTCGAGACATGGCGACCATACGTGGCTTGCTATGCTCCCCATATTTGATTATTAAGTGTGTGTGTGTATAACGAGCGTGGTATTCGAACATCTTTCTATCTATAGGTACAATATCTATCTATTTCTGTTTTACCACTATTTATTAATCTGCATAAATTAAAGTTAAAAGAAACTTAATATATTTGTCATTTTAAAAGGGTTACGTAGAAAAACATGACTTCCTTGCTTCATATCAAACAAACGACGGAGTTTGTTCATCAGTTTTCAAAATCATTATGCTCGACTTGGCGGGGCACTGTCATGCTCCCAGATATTCAGAAAAAAAATTGTAGACTGACTATCGAAAATAATAAACACGTCGCGTCACCTAAATGTAGAATTGCCAGTTGCACGATCGAAAAAATGGTTGATAGAAAACCGCAACGCGAAATTAATATTGTGTTTCCCTGCCCATCCAATACTTTTTACTTCTACCTACTTCGTTACTCTGAAACCAATAATAAATACCAGTTTCTGTTTATTCTGAACGTCGAAAAATAGCTCCTGTCCATTCCATTTTACAATTACGTGAGAGAACGGCTCTCGCAACCAATAACTGTAAAAATATCACGAAGATTCATTTTACTAGACAGCTTAGCGCAACAGTATTGAGGTTAACCACAAACTAACAAGGCTTGAGAGATACCGAAACTGCACTTTGTTCTCGGTTTCCACAACTTCGACTGGCTTAGAATCGTTTACAATTTCACAAGGTTGTTTGGAACGATTTCACGAGTTGATAGACAGATTGCAGAAATTATATTTCGTTTGATAGTGTTAATTTGAGGGATGAGTGCAAAATAATTGCATGTTAGTGCGATCAGAACGTGTGAGAGGGATATTTCGTGTATGTGCTGCGAATGGTTAGAGCAAGAAATAAGTAGGTATATAAGAGGAAGTCTGAAAGTGGTATGTGACGCGGACGAATGAGGATGATGTCGTGGGGTTTTGAAAGTAGTGGAAGACCAAAGAAACGATGAATGGACTGTGTGAAAAAGATACGGAGTACTGAAATAACGATGAATAAATAGAGAAGCATGGAAAGAAAAGAATAGTGTCATCGCAAAAATGCCAATTCGAAGCACTACTCGGTTACTTCTGGCATAGGGCAGGGCACTAGACTCGGGCCCTTTCTCTTTCTAATAGTATTTAATGATCTTCCCACATATGTAAAACACTCCACAGTCTTAATGTATGCTGATGATGTCAAAATTGCTCTACCAGTAGCTAACGCCAGTGATGCGGCCGCACTTCAACTCGACATCGACAACATTCACACATTGGAGCACTATCAACAACCTCAACCTAAACATTAGAAAATGCGTGGTCATGACCTAGGTACTCAAAAGTCACACAACGTATACACAACATCTACACCATGAATAATACGCCCCTGAAACGCGTCTTAACCGTACGTGAACTGGGTGCTCACTTCGGCCCACATCTTACATTTAACCAGCACTTAATACAGACCTGCAAAAAAAACCCGCAAAAACTTGGGTTTTGTCTTGTGTCAGGCCAAAATTTTCAATTATTGTCAGGCCATAACCATACTGTACAACTCCTTCTTTCGCAGTTTGCTAGAGACTAACAGCACAATCTGGAACCCTCATGAAAAAGTGAATACACTGGTCATCGAAAAGATTCAGAAGTCTTTTGCCCGATACTTGTACTTAAAACTTTATGGTTATTACCCGTACATGTACCCAACACCATTTGTGCTAGGTATGGTGGGGTACCAAAGAATTAATGAGAAATCTTAGTCTGGTAAAATATTTCATCCGCCTAATTCGTGCTACCCATTCTCCTTTAACATCCCACTCCCCATTAGACACACACTTCGCCCTCGCTGACGTCCTCTATTCAAAATACCCTTAAGACCAGTCCATTATATCTAGCCCTCACCCATATCAACAACATTCTGTTATACGACGAGTCCTCAGATGTATTCGCGAGTACTGAACTGAGTTTCCTGAACACTGCCACTCGATACCTGGAGTCCATTGCCGCTCCCAGTACAATCTCCTTGGAGTAAATAAATAAATTTATTTTATTTTATTTATATTAATTTAATTTATATAAAATAGTAATCTGTTGTTAATAATTATATTCCAATTTATCCTAATTTCTATCTAATTTTGTCTAATTTTATCTAATATTATCTAATTTTATCTAGTTTTGACCAATTTTGTTTCACTTTATTTCATTTAAACTTTTTATTATGTGATTTAACCTAATTTTGTGATTGTATGACATATGTAATTACTAATATTGATTAATAACTTGTATGTGTGGTGCAAACTGTCAATATAAGTTGGTTATTAATAAATAAATAAATAAAATAAATAAAGAAGAAAAAATACTGGACCGACCACAAATACATTGGGACAAGTGGAAAAGAATGATGATGTGTGTTGCTTCTAAGATCTTCGCAGACTCTTGAGTGAAGTTTAAAAATAAAAACAACCATTTGTTAAATAATTACGATCAAGGTTTTCTTGTAATTTGTTGGAGTTGTAATAAACTGCCAAAAACGTTGAACTTTGTCAATCTAATTGGCAAAGTTTTGATTACTCTTAAGTTAAGTGATCTTTAACATCAGCAGCCGAAAGTATTTTATTTATTTTACTATGAAGAGATTTTAATTTATTAAAAAACCTGTGACTGACGTGTCAGGATCGTCACGCAATGGGTGCTTGAAGACGGGCGTCGTCACCGACGATTTAGACTGGTTCCTGACTGGCCGGAGAAAGCGAAAGATAAAGAGAACTAGAAAAGTATGGGGTGACCTTTGCCGAAACTTTTGTGTTATGTATGTTTGGTATATTATTACTACAAAGTGGAAAAACACTTTGTAGTAATAATGTACAGGGTGGCAGGAACACCTACACATAACCTGTTAGAGGGGTTCTGCACTACATCCGATCCGAATCCGAAAAATCCGAAGTGACCATAGTTCTATTTTTATGAGGAGTTGCGCACTATATTCGAACTCTATCCGTCGGAATTCGGATCCCAATTCGGATTGAAGTCGGATCTGTAATTCGGATTCGGATCGGATGTAGTGCAGAACCGCTCTTACCATGGATTCTGTACATCATTTTGAACGCCCCTGCGTTGAAATTTTTCGTCGTGTTTAGATAATCGATATCTAAACACGCCTGCGAAGTTTCGTTAGCTTATTTAATTTTACCCTGTTGATCTATTTTGTTTTTTTTTCTTTATTATTCAAGTTAATTATCTTTTTGAAGTGAAACTTCTTTACGCACGCTTGACTTGGGGAGTGAGCTCGCGAACGCGTGACCAAAGCGTTACGAAAAGTGTGATCGGGCGAGGCGAAAGAGAGTTGAGTGGGGGATATAAGCAAGAGAAAGCAGTACGTGCGCACATTTTCTTTCTCTCTTCCTCTCATAGCCAAATACGGTTGAAGTTTCACTTCAGTCGTGTGGTCGGTTTTTTTTTCACCTGTTTCTGTGGCAAATAAACTTATTTTTCTATCGTTCATTTATTTGCTCAAATATTAGTACAATACACACAACAAAACTTGCCAGCATGCATAAGATGTCTGAAGTTACAACGAGATCATCATGTTTGCCTCAGACAATGCCATGCAAATATCAATAAATCAATGTAAATTGTCACTTCGAGTCTAATTATAGTTATATAAAAATGTTATGGCAGTATAGATCATTAAAAAAATAATTAATTAGTAAAACATGAACCCTCATTTAAAGACTCATTCAAGTTATAATAAGCTTTATGTGTTAATTAAAAGCTTAATTAAAAGCTTATTCTTTCCTTTTTAATTACGCAAAGTAGGTTAATGGTATTATCCAGTACAATGTTCTGAGAAACCATGTTGCGGGCGCACTACTGCCGTAATGTGACGTTTGTTACACAACAAATGAAATTACGACCGGAAACTTATGAGAGCAGAGAGTTGCATCTCTAACCATTCCTTTATCGTCTAGAAAACTGACCTTTATAGGCATGTAAACAATTATTAAAGACCATTTGTGAATAAGTGGATTTTAATTTAAATATACTTATTATTTTTACTAATTTATTTTTAATTCTTCTCACACATTCATTTAATTTGAGACAAAAAAAAAACAAACGGCTGCCAAAAAAAAACTACAAAGGAAAAAATTACTTTAATATCGGAAGTCGGTATCTTTGCATCAGTATTTTAGTTTTTTGCCACCGACTTCCAAAATGACAGTTATTTTTCACTTGTTTTGTTTGGAAGTCAGTTTTCTTTGGCAAAAAAGATTATTATTTAACATTTTTTAGTTATGGTACCTACCTCTCCTATTTTTACGCGTTAGTTTATGTATACTTTTCTGTCACTGGCATTTTAAAATTATTGTGAAACTAGCTGCGCCCCGCGGTTTCACCCGCATAAGTGTCGAACCCGTCGGAATATCGGGATAAAAACTATCCATTGTCCTTCCCCGGGACTCAAACTATCTCTATACTAAATTTCATATAAATCGGTTCAGTGGTTTAGGCGTAAAAAGGTAACATACAGACAGACAGGCATAGTTACTTTCCAATTTATATGGAGTATGGATGTACCTACTGGACAAAAAGATGGCGGAATGACTTCTGATTTTCCACGTGCCAGAAACATCCATGTAGCTGTAGATGCGCTCCCGGGGAAACACCAGACAGAGAAGTATCTACTTGCTGAAAAGAGAAAGAAAATAGAAAAAGAGTCTTGTACGTACCCATCAGTGTCAGTATCATGGAAGTCGACACATAAGCGAGGAGGATGATCCCGAGACTGTTCACAATCGCCAGGGGGATGGAACGCTTGGGGTTGTTCGCTTCTTCGCCCGTGGTAGCGATGATGTCGAAGCCGATGAATGCGTAGAAACAGGTTGCTGCCCCGCTGAATACCTGGTTGACAAAGAAATTAACATTAGGGATTTCATTCTTCATTTTGTAGTATTTCTTCAGTAACTTGATTTTTTATGATTTTTTTTTTACACACAGGTCATTGTTACAATTTTAAATATAACTGGTTGAATGCCATTGTTACTGAAACAATTAAAAAGCCATTGTGTCTCGCGGTAATCTACTTTAATACGAAGGGTTAAAACACCCTCTCATCATGTTTATGGTCTTATATTCAAGATCAAAACGTTTATTGCGTGAGGGCGACCAGTACTTTCAGTTTTTCTTTACCTACTATCGCTAATAGCAGATCAAATATATTGAGAAAATTGATACCCAAAAAAGAAGTAACTTGTCAAACTTTTGTCCCATTAAAAATACGTTTAGTTGCAAATTAATTCCAAGAAATGTAATACAGAAAAAGAAAATAAAACCTTTTAGGGAAATCCGGCGAATTTCCCAATAACAATAATAATATACTCACCGAGTTCCTAAGCTATAAATATTTTTCCGAACATTCAAGGGTGATTCAAGAAGCCCTTGGAAAGAGGCTTTCAAAGAATCCATCTGTAAACATCAAAGTCGCTTTTTGCGTCTGTCTGTGTGACCAGGTTGTTCTTCTTAACTACGCAACGGATGTTAATGAGGTTATCGCGACCATATAGAGAATTTATTCCGGAAGGTTCATAATATGTACTTATAAAAACATGAAAAAAAAAACTTTCATATTTATAAAGATCACTCGATGAAGTCAAGTCGAAAATCCGTCTGAATTTCGGTCATGGCTGCCAATCTCAACGGAGACTAGTCATCCACGCTGGAGATATTATAGTGCACACTTGTAAGGCCTTGCTTTCTGATAATCGGTCTTACCAAGGGGTATTGTATTACCCAGTAACTGGGTTGTGGAGGTCAGATAGGCAGTCGCTCCATGTAAAATACTGGTATTCAACTGCATTCGGTTAAACTGGAAGCCGACCCCAACATAGTTGGGAAAAGGCTAGGCAGATGATGATTATGACTTGTGGGGCCTTACCTAAGCTGTGCCTTCCTGTACCTGTTCTCCACTCTGGTACTTTTCGGCCATCTGTTCATATACTTGGGTGATTGGAAGATAGCTGCAAAGCTTTAAGGTGAAGATAGTACAGACAATTTAGAACAATTTAAGCCATGGTTATCTTAAACGAAGTCTTACCAATTTTTTTTACCTAATTGGAAACTGAGTTGTATATACACTAAATAGTTAAGATTTTTTTAATAATTGATATATTTTTTTATACTAAATGTGTAGTATATTGGATTACACCAATATTTAGTAGAATTTACTACTTATTATCTATGCTATTTTTATGCGATTTGATCAACTATAGTCGATGGGATTTGATGAAAGTCAGGATTGAGAAGCCACATAAAATATTATGGTGTACCACCGAAACGATATAGCTTTTCCATTTTTTTTTATACTAGATACTAATTAGAATACATCAATTATGATTTTTTTATGACAAGTCAAAGCATTGTAGCTATCTGAAATTCAGCCGTACAAGACCTATTTTTTTGTAAAGATTACGCATAGGTACGCAATACTAAATTGTATCATATTATCAAAAATATCCATGTCTAGATTTCGTATTCTAAGATGGCTCCTTAATTCAGACATCTAAATTGAGGGGCCACCTTAATTGTTTTGAAAGTTTTTAAGGGTTTTACTACAAATCCCAGTGTCGGGATTGCAAAATCGGTTAATTTACTACTAAATATTGTTAATACATAATCAGCCTATAATGTTCCCACTGCTGGGACACAGGCCTCCTCTCTGTGAGAGGGAGTGGGCCGTAATCCACCACGCGGGCCCAGTGCGGGTTGGTAGATGTCACATGTCTTCGAATTTTTGGTTCTAGGACACGCCGCGCGCCGGTTTCCTCACGGTGTTTTCCTTCACCGTTTTGAGAGCAGTGGTGATGAAATAATTTAAAAAAAGTAAAGCGCCTGTCTGGGTTCGAACCTACGACCTACAACTCGTAAGTCGCGGTCGTTACCACTGGGCCACTACTGCTCTAAATATTGTTAATGCCTGCGTTTAAATAAGATGAGACATGGCTCCACAGTCCATTCGGATACAATTTCGTAATAGATATGATTTTACAATCATAGGCATTGTTAGCATCATATGCCTAGCCTTTTCCTAACTGTGTTGGGGTCGACTTCCAGTCTAACCGGATGCAGCTAAGTAAGTACCAGTATTTTACATGGTGCGACTGCCTATCTGACCTCCATAACTCAGTTACGGTGTAATACGATACCCGTTGCCCTTGGTAAGACTGGTTGTCAGACTTTCGGGCTTCTGACGACTCGTAACGACTGTAAAAGATCCTCGAATGTCAGCCGGGGCCAACGGCTTAATGTGTTTTCCGAGGCGTGGAAGGGTCTTGGTATGTCAAGATGGTCACCCATCCAACCAACATAACAAAATAGAAAATATCTATGCGCAAGCCTCATTATAAGGATTGTTTGCAACTTAGCATATTATGTTTCCAAAGAATTTTTCATCAAAAAAATGACTTTAAAATTGTAAAGCAATAAAGTCTTGTTACTTCACTCATTGAATGAATAAAATTTTCTGCTTCATATTGTTCGCAATGATTTTATTCTTTATTGTGAATAGTTAAAGAAGACTTTCAATAATATTATGATTTCATTTCACGATTTTACACAACTGCGATCTCTCGATTGTGTTTTTAATTTCTTCAATGTCTATTTTTGTAGATAGTAAACATTTTTATGTAACATCGCATAGCTAAGAAAGAGTTTATTGATACTACATAATATTATCGAAGGTATAAAATGTGGACTTATGTAATGTTTCTAAGAGTAAACACACAAGTATGTTATAATATTGTTTATAGCTTATTAGAAATTTCTTGTATGAAAATCGGTAAAACTGTAACTACCCATTATTGAAAGAATTTTCGGATTCGGATCAGCTGTTCCGAAGATTAACCCCTACATACAAATTTTACCTCTTTTAAATTATTCATATTTATTGTTTGTATCTTATACTCATAGGTAAGGGAAACTTACAAGCTAGTTAGAAAAATTGCAAAACACGGTTTTCTTTGTTAAAAAAAAAATATAACGGAGAAGGCATGTGTGTCTCGTTATTATCAGCCATATTTTAATTGCTGTGGGCGAATACTGTGGGTGTTGGTTATTGCGCAATAGAAAAACGGTTTGCAGTTCAAATCAGATTATAATTTCACGAACAAATTAATCACATTAGCAAATCACACACTATAGGTACACGATACAACCAGATACGGAACGCGGGAGAGTTTTTGCGCGCATGTTGTTCGTATGATGTCCGATGTCCAAGAGGGCCGCTCCACCACGCTGCACGCTCTCTTGTACTCCCTACGAACTTAGGCTAGACTCTGTCGAGCGCCTCCAGATGGCGCTGGCGTTCCAAATAGTCAAACGAATGACTCCGTGGAAGCGTTGTCGTCACAGCGCTTCCGCCTCGTTGTCAAGTCAGCTCCCGTACTAATGATGTCTCCGACAAATATATACATATACAACATTATTTTTAGTATATGCGAAACCCGAAACACGTGTCTAGTATTTTTATGTAAAGAATCTATGTACAAAATTTCAAAACTGTATCATGAATAATCACCAAGTTATAAGCTTGTTATGTTACCTGTTTGTCCGTACGAAATCATGGGCACCGCGTGCCTAAACGTACCGCGCGGCGATTGTATTGTAATTAACGGGTGATAACATTTTCCATCACACTTGCAGGCTTTGGACTGTCGTAATGGTCAAGTGTAGGTAGTTATTATAATGTACTTTATTCGTAAATAAATGCAGCCGTAAGCTACGAATAAGTAATTACTTATTCGTAAGCCGTAAGTGATACAATGTAGTCAATGCGATTTGTTGCACCTTATTTCAACCACTTAAAGTTCAAAGTGGATGAAAAGTGTTAAACATCGCATTACTTAACCACAGCAGGCTGTAGGTACAAATAATAACTTTCTACAATTAACCATCTTGGCGTGTTTAAAAATGTTAATCATCACGGCAAAGCATTGTGTTCCACGATACTCTGATTGCTCCTCGTACCGCCGCACTGCCAGGGATACGTTATCACTGTTATTGTTGTTTCTGTGTACTGGACGTTTGTGTATGAGAAAGTCATGGTTACACCACACTTTTTACATACGATAGGTAAGTACACGATCAACCGAAACACAACAAGGCCCGCGGCGGCCGCGCGCTCGCGATTATGCAGTTGGACCCACGCGACACGTGCGCGCCAACCAGTGGTACCCGGGTGACTGAGGTTGCTGCACCCCCGCCCCGGTCGCCCCGCTCGCTGTGCGCCGGCGCCGCGCCATTGTGCGCGTATGGTAGATAACTACCTACTTAGTCGCTCCTCGGGGTATCCAACTTTTAACCTTTTTTAAATATTTTTGGGCCAAAATATAACATGGGGTAAAAATTATTGGAATCGATTCAGTTACTTATTCTGAACAAACTATATTCAGGTTTCGCATATACTAAAAATAATGTTGTATAGGTATTAGGGTGGTCCTTATTTTTCGACTTTTGAATTATCCTCGGGGCAATTTCTCATTTGATTATATACCTCTAAATATGAAATACGTTTTTTTTTTTTTGTTTTTGTTAAGATTTAGAGGTCGCTACCGGCTGTCAAAATTTTTACAAATAGCGTTGAAAGACAGCTTACATAAAGGTTTCAATAATTTTTAATTTAGGTGTCTATATATATATTTTGGATGGTTATATTAAAAGTAATAAATAAATAAATAAAAAAAACTGGCATACCTATTCAATTAAAAAAACATGTCATCAGTAAAATTGAAAAACTGTTCAAAGAATGGCAGAATCTAAAAAAAATAAAGAAAACAAGAAAAAACGTTCAGAAGCATTGAAGAATAACAATAACAATAATTTTGTAATATTTTGTAAGACCTGGGTATAAAAATAAAGAATTCTAACAAATACAGATTTTGAGTTTTTATACTTTTTATTTAAAATTCAAACCTTGGTAGCGACCTCTAAATGTCATTTAAAAATTTCAAAAAAAATACTGAAATACTTTCTTATGGTATATAACCAAATTACGTGGTGCCCCGCGAAATTAAAGAAAAAAAATTTTTTTTCTTAGGAATAAGGACCACCCTAATAGGTATGTCGTTGTTTCCGCATTGACGTGTTTTGAGACCGACTTCCAAAATTAGTTATTTTTCACTTTGTAGTGTATTTTTTGATGTCGGTTGTTTTTTTTGTAAAAAGTGTTTATTTTTCACTTTTTATTTGTTCCTAAAAATTCAATTAACACTACTTCTATGTAATTTTCACTCAAAACATCATCAATATAAACTAAGTGGAACAAAATCGTAATATTGAAGTTAACTCAAAACCTACCCAAGCAAAGTTAATCAAATTTTTGGGACCGCCCCTGAGGCATACCTTATCCATTAAAAACAATATATAGATATACAATTGCAGCCAAGCGGTGCCAAGTAAGAAGAATCATCAAAATTCGCATAGAAATGCCGGATATGCAGTACATTTATGCATATAACTTCGCACATAACAATAATTACCTAATGTATTATATACTAAAACCTTCCTGAAAGTATGTAGATCACGTTAATGAAAGAAACATCAAAATTGGTTAATAAGTTACTGAGAAAATCGCGGACATATCAACATACATACATACATATATGATACATACATATATTCATACATACATACATGCATACATACAGGTCGAATACAGAACCTCCTTTTTTGAAGTCGGTTAAAAATGTCGACTAACTTTAGGAAGCCACTGTACGTTTATAGACACCTACCTTCCTACCTAATGACATAAAACAGAAAGAACTTTGATAGTTCTGATAGAAAAGTCATTGTTATCATTATCTTAAATTAACTGTCTTCTTTGGTTGAAAAGTCAGTTGAAACTAGAACTCATCCCACCGCTTTGTTGATAGAGGAAGCCACTCGCCCGTCCCGCTCGCGATAGGTACAGTATATAATATTCAAACTTCAGACACACAGTGACCGAGATCGGAAATGAATGAAACTTTGATCTAGTTTAGGAGTTTAGGTCACTTCAATTTCAAAGAACGTGTGAAATTGAAGTGGCCTAAACTCCTAACCTAGTCAATTGCTGCCGCTGAGTGGTTTTTGAACGTTGAGTTTCTGGTCTAGATATTGAAATTATAGGAGATGAATTCAAACCATAATCAGCCTATAATGTTCCCACTGCTGGGACATAGGCCTCTTTTTGAGAGGGAGTGGGCCATAATCCACCACGCGGGCCCAGTGTTGGTTGATAGATATCACATGTCTTCGAATTTTTGGTTCTAGGACATTTCCTTCCATCTCCTCACGTTGTTTTCCTTCACCGTTTTAAGAGCAGTAGTAATGAAATAATTGACACAAAGTAAAACGCCTGCCTGGGTTCGAACCCATGACCACTCGTAGGTCGGAGCCATTACCACTGGGCCACCACTGCTCTCTGATGAACTCAAACAAACTGTCGATTGCAGTAAGCTAGCGTATTAAGGAAAGCTAAAATTTCATGCAAGTTGGGATGAAAAGTTTGCACGAAGACCTCACCTACATCAAACTACTAGCACTTTATTAATATCTGACACAGCAGATTCTAACGCCGTAAACATTTTAGTACCAGTAATATGTACACATGGCGTTTATGAGCTTCTTGGTATTATAATTCCACGTTGTTACGCGGCATCCTAGGAAACTAATAAACGCCAAGAACAATTGATGCTGGTTATAACCGTCTAGAGTGAAACGCACATTTACATCAACTTTGGCGTACATTTCTGGGTACAAAGTGGGAACCTCACTGCCTACAAATATATATTCTGTCTGGCTAATATCCCCCATTTCGCGATGGGCGCGGCGTCACCGTCGATAACGATCGCAAAGGCTGAAAATGTCAATGTCTCTGTAATTACATTTTCCCTTTGTCTTTCGATCGAAACAGGGAAAATAAGATAAAAAAGTTATATTAAATTTATAGAATGTAATGTATTGGACACTTATAGTACTGTCTGGCGTTCCAACAATATTCCAACTCCGGGTCTTTCTTTATATCATTTCAAACTTTGAACGATATCAAGGTTGCTTGCTCACGATGACTTTAAAAACAAATGAGTTCAATTATCTATAGGGATGATGACTATTAAGTATTAGAAATGTTCAATCAATGTAATTTTGCGGAAGGCATAGTGAAACACTATAATAAAAAAAGATCTGTAAAATCAATGGAGATTTGGAGAAGCTACACGCTTTAACCTATTGAATTTTGTAATTACAGACACAATTAAAAAGCCATTGTGTCTCGCGTAGATCTACGTTCCGACAGACGAGAGGTTAAACGTTTTTGGTGGGGATTATTCCCGTCCTTGTCGCGCGGTACCGACAATGTCCATACATGACGTCACGACTATATAACTTCATACTAGCTCCATAGCTAGTATGAAGTTATATAGTCGTGACGTCACTTCCGTGGTAATGTTGTCTTTGCCTAACAGTTATTTTAAAACGTTTATCTACACCGATGCTATAAATCCTATATAAAAGTTTCTGAAACAGCTTATTGCCAACATTACAACCAGTGTCATAGTAACCATAATATCATCCAGACGAGTGTTATAATGTTGTATTAAATTTATTTATGTAACTCCTTTGCTTTTTCGATACCTTCCTTACTCAACAATCAGCCACATTCCCACTACTCAATTCGGGGTATCGTTACGAATTTAAAAAAAAAAGGGCATTGTCATGCACGCGCGTTTCACTACCACAGCGCCGTAATAAAAAAAAAAACTTATAGGTTATTCGAATTCACGACGTATCTCGCCATTTTTGTTCGATATTAATATTACAAAAATGTATTAATTTGTGTTTTGCAAAAATGAGTGATACAAGCTTTGATACTCGGCAATTAAACTTTCCATGAATTTACATATAGTTCTTACAACAATTTACGATGGTTTCAAAACCTTTTATAGAGGATTCATATCATGGGTGTAGATAAAGTCTTGTATGCAACTGTACATAATTAGGAATTAAAACACTCATGTGCTACTATTATCACCAATTATCACATTCGGCTTTGTAGTATTGTTTGCACTACCTATTTGCAAAACAAATATATTTTTGAGTTTAAAATAAAAAATAAATGTCAATTTCCCTATTGTGTGCAGTCACTTGAGTGATGTCCGAAGTAAATTTTACAGAACAGATACACGGTGTACTCTAAAAAAAGAGTGTCTGTAAAATATTTATATAAAATAAAAATAGAAAGGTGAATACTTACTCCGCTCCATCCAAAAGGTAAGAATCCTTTATGCTCAGTCCAGTTTGAGACATCGATGTAGAATAAGCCTGCGGTCATGATGAAAACCCAAATGGTGAGGTTGATAGCATTTAGCAAGTTGTTAAAGAACAAGGATTTTCGCACGCCGGCGACTAGTACCATCATCATCATTAACGTGATTCCGCAGGCCATCAGATCCGGGGGTTTGCCTGTTGACAAAAAAGTCAGGTTAATTTCTTCATTCATATTACCTATAAGATGTTTAATACACACGATCAAAATACAATCTTTAAAGGACTGACATACAGAGTGCTTGGCCATACTGGCAACGCGGGGCGGGGAGCGGCGCGGGTGCGGGAACGCGCGCGATCTTCCTGGTCGCAGTCGAGCGCGGCTTCGTTCTGAGTGTTGTCGTGTCCAGTGTTTGTTAAAATATAATAAGGATGAAGAAGACATATATGAACGAGCTATTGCGTGCGTTGCCCGCGCGCTCTACGCGCCAAGCAGCCCCCGCCGCCGCGCCGCTCACCGCGCCCGCATGCCCACTATGGACGCTCAGATAAAGTTCTTATGTTTGCGCCGCGCCCGCCCCGCGCCCGCGTTTGAAGTCTGGCCAAGCACAGACAGTGACATGGCTGTATTATTTTGCAGTTCATATCGGTAATGCTTCCCTAATCGTCTAGGAAACTTTGGGTACATATACCTACTCAGTTGAACTGGCTGACAATAACAAAGATCTGGATTTAAGTTGAAAACATACCCGTTATGACTAGGTCTGTAGGTCATGCTGCGTATTGTTAAAACGCTTTTGTCAAATAATACCAAACGATTATAAATCTGGTTTCTTTTAAAAAATTATCTTGATTTGTAATAGGTAACGTTAGGTATTATAAACACTGTTACAATAAAGTTTATTCAGCTGATAACATTTAAGTAGAATTAAAATTATTGTAAATAGAAAAAGAAAAGATTATTCCATAATTGACTCGGCTGAAAGCATTTTCGTTCATTGCTCATAGTAAACAAACAAAAAAAAGAGAAAAACAATACTTATTACCGATTCGTTTTTTTCAAGTAAGTTGGTTCGCGCCTTTTTTGAGAAAAAGTTAAACTATCCCTGTGTTATTTTTGTGCTGTGAAAATTGTACTGTAGTTGCAGTGAAATAAACTAACTATCCGTAATACGTGGACTTTTTTTAACAAAAGTGATCTAACAGTATTAATCGAAGCGAAACTGTTATCAGCAAACTATCGACAAAACGGTAGTTTAGGGATTAAAGATGAAACCGTAAACGTAACCAAAGAATCACCAAATATATAGATGCACAGATTAAAATAAATGTGCGAATGATGATTTTTTAATCACTTTATAACAGTATAACCTCATTTCAGAAAAATCTGATCCAAGTGATAAGTTAATCTGATATCAGCTGCGGGGTAATTGCGTAATACACTAACAGTAGCAATGACTTTAGTTTTGACAGTTCAACTACATTCATTGCCTTATTTACGTTGTTGAGCAAGCAAATTTTATTTAACATATGAAGCAATGGATTAGCAATATCCTTCAAATGATTCAAATTTATATTGATAGTGTGTTACGCAATTAGGGTGCTGTTCTGATTGGTTCATCACAGTGATAAAACCCAATCATTTTAACAGCATTAATTGGTAAAGCTTTCAGAGGTCGAGGTTGTCAGTATTAATCTGTCAAGCTCCGCTAATGAGACACAATTGTTTTTTTATTGTTTCGACGCCGATAGGCGACGCGCGGATTTTGTGCAGAAACCTCCCGAAATATCCGTGTCCGATGACCTGCGTCAGGCGGTAGGTGAGAACGCCGTGACGCCTCTCTAGCCACTCCTCAAAGAGGGGTCTTATCGGCACTGACGTGGCGTGCCCTGCGCTGGGTTGCCTTTGGGTCTTACTGCGATATCGCAGGTATACACACAAACCGCGTTTTATTTAACTTACGCTAATTGTATCAGTCAGAAAGCTTATGTTCATCGCGAACAGTTTCCCATTGTATGTATAGCCTATTCTATAACTATACACAAAAGTCAGGGCCTAAGTCTGAATAATGCGCTGATGGATGTCTGGGCGGCTTACATCTAATTAATGTCGACTTTGGAAGTATTAAAGCGCAGGAATTCTCAATTTGTCAATACAATAGACTAAGAAGCATTTACCGTCCAGACTTGACAAAAATTGTAACATCAAAGCCTCCGAGAAAAACCCATAGACATAGACTTGGCCATCGCACGAAATCACAATGTATCTCACAAGTAATACATCTATATCTTCTATCTACATATATCTATATTCTTCTATTCTATTTATATTATCTATAGGTACATCTATACTATACATACATCTATAATAAATCTGTAGACGAGGCGTTTCTGTACGTTGAAACTATTTCCAAAAAAAAAATAGTTGGGGTGTTATAGGATAACCAACAGATGCCATTTCATCAATTTTAGAAATTTTTTTCTGTTTATCTGTTTGTCGGTTTGGATGTGACAGATAAGTAATTTGAACAGGTTCAACGTAAAAAGTACCAAACCAATATGGTTATTTTTTCATACGCAAATATGGTGTAGAACTCGGAGCAGTTATTAGTTTTTGTTTATAGCAATCGCTTCACTCTATCAAAAGAAATAATCAATTTAAAGTATTCTTGAACAACTTTTCATTAAGTTTTTTGGAACACGTAACGACATCTATTGGCGCGATATACCTACTAACGAAAACATAATTATTATTATTGTAATATAAATAACATTAATTTAATATGTGAATAATATTTATAACAAAATAACACAGATACTTATGTCTGTGTTATTTTAAAAAGTCATGATAATGATTATAATATTAGAAAAATCTAATGATTATAAGATTATAATATTAAATGTCATCATGTGACCTACTATCTGCTAAGTCAGCAATAAATGTATTTTCTAAGAATTTGACATCTCATTCCTAGAAAAACTAATGTCTACCTGTGTCTGCTCTGGGAGAATTAAATCTGATCACATCTTATAATGTATACTTATACTCGTATATACCTACCTATTGGATTACAACCTTCAACATAATTCTCATATTTTTGAGAAATTCATGTATGCCCCGAGCTCAATTAGGTGGGCTTTTGACGTTTATCCTGAGTGCATCCTGTGATCCTCTAAATAAGGCCAATATAGCCAGATGACATGGAAGGTTGTGTGACGTACTATGACGCGCCTGAGTCTAATTTAATTAGTCATCACAACAGCAAATCCCTGGAACAAGCGCTTTGCTTTTAGACTATAATGGCTATATTTTAGGCTTTTGCAGACTATAACATGTGACGACGTAGGTTTTCGAAAGCCATTTGCAGGACTGATGGAATGATTACATTACGAATTCGTATAGTGTCTGATGGTGCAGCATAGCTATTCACAACCATACGGCAGGCTATCGTATCGAAAACCTGACATTTCGATAACCTGATTTGACTTGCCCTCAACAGTAAATAGCTGTTGGAAGAATAGCGGGCGTCTATTTGATTTAAACTAACCAAATTTTTTGGGTTTTGGATTTGTGAACAGCGTTTAGAAGACTCCCACGATAACAATGATTAATGTTCGATACAATACGGAAGCGTATCGAGTGTTTGTGAATAGCTATGCAGATGTCTGAAATCGAAAGTTTTCGCCACGCGCGGTCAGCAACTTTTCCAATGCCATGCTGCTTTCTTCGTAGCTGTATTGTTGCTGTTGTTGTTGTGTTGGAGGGGATTGTGGCTAAGTAACAACAGCCGCACGGGTCGATCGATCAGGTTAAGCTACGCTTGCCACGCTTGGTCCGTGGATAGGTGACCATTTTTCCATACCAAATCCTCTCCGTGCCTCGGAAACCACGTTAAGCAGTTGGTCCCTGCTGTCATTCGTGGATCTTTGACAGTCGTTACGGGTCGTCATAAGCCCGAAAGTCTGACAACCAGTCTTACCAAGGGGTTTCGTATTACCCAGTAACTGGGTTTTGGAGGTCAGATAGGCAGTCACTCCATGTAAAATACTGGTACAGTCAGCATCAAAAGTTGATTAACACTTCAGTTTTTTTAATGATAGTTATTGAGCAAAATATTTGTTCAAAATTGCAGCAGATTTTTTTTTTAGAATATATACTCTTGTCTATTATGTGAAAAGCTAAAAATCAGTTTATTGAAAAAAGTTGTTGTCAATTTAATAACATGTAAAAATGATAGTGTTAATCGACTTTTGATGCTGACTGTACCTGCATTCGGTTAGACTGGTAGCCGACCCCAACATAGTTGGGAAAAGGCTCGGCAGATGATGATGTTACTAGTAGGTATTTCATCCTTTTCTAACCCTTTTCTTTCCTTTCTACGTTTATTGACGAAATAATATTCTTTTAATATTTTCACTATAAAATTTGCGCAAAAATCAAACAGCATTCGTTGTAGTTTACACGCGACGTGCTGAATAAAGTATTTATTCATCTTCATCCTGAATATTATCCGAATGAGTAATATTTCCTCGTCCGAGATTGGATTTACAATCACACCTAGCGCCATTAATTGTGGGGAAACTGTGTTTCCAATATTTCTTTGTGAGTAACGGGAAGCAATTACGGGCTGGGCGCATTTTGCGGTTCTAACGTAGGTGGTCCTATTTTACTAAGTGTATGACGACTGTTATAAATGTAAAGTCACTGAATGTAATTGTCAAATTGACTACTAACTTGAATTGTCTATATTCAAATCATAACTGTCATTCTTTGACAGTCGTAAAAAATGGCCGCCGCAGTATGTCAAATTGAAATAAATTTCCGTGTCTGTACAAGAATTTTTCTTTCTAAAAATGTATAAAAAGGGACTAATAGAAAATAACCATTTTTTAGATTTTTTGTTGTTTTTGCACGAAATGAACATAATTTTATGAGTATAAGTCAGCACTAATTTAAATAATTTGGTCCGTTGATTCAGCAATCAACGGACCAAATTATTTAATGACCCTAAAAATTTACACAATTTTTTTTAAGTAGGGGTATTTTAAATGTAAATGAAAACCAAACAATTTAATGCCTTTGGAGAAAGGCACCGCCTTAAAACCTTTTAATGTAACTACGTTTGTGGTAGTGATGCCGCGAATAGTTGTTATAGCGAATAGTCGAATAACTCGCCATTATTATTCGACATAAAAAAGGACAATTTATTTGTTATCAAAGAATAATATCACGCTTGGGTAGTCTTGAATTTACCAATCATTTATTTGCTACTGTAATCTTAATTGTTTCTAAGGGTGCCCTGTCAGTTCACCAAAAGTTAATTTACAAATTTTTACTTGACAAACAACGATTGGCAAAAACATGATTTGTCATTTCATCATTATACAACAACAAGTTTGCCAAATAATTCACTTTACAAAACAATCACCAGATAAACTTTTGTTTAATATCGTGTTATTTAACAAGCAATTCATTTTTTATTCATTTTATCTCATAAAACAACGTTTGGAATAAAAACGTTTTACATATTGACTTATCATTACGCAATGTCCTAAAAATGAAACTCATTTTTTTATCGATTTGCGCTAATAGAAAACAAGAGATTATTTTTAGTGGGCCACCCAGAACCGAACTAGTTAGATTAGGCAAAAAAAGAAAAAAAATGTTAGGTTAGGTGAGGTTAAAACTGTGACCCCTACGCACGAGCCGAGCGAGCGAAGCAAGATGTGCCGCGGCAGCGGCCGGCGAGTGCCAGAAACGACTAGATTATATAGAAAAAAATTACTTTTACACAAAATATGGGTGCCAGAAACGACTTGCGCTAATAGAAGAAAACAAGAGATTATTTTTAGTAGGCTACCTGGAACCGAACCAGTTACATTAGGTTAAATTAATTTAAAAAAAATGGTTCCGTTAGGTTAGGTTAAAACTGCGACCCCCTACGCACGAGCCGAGCGAGCGAAGCGAGCAGTGCCGCGGCAGCGGCCGGCGAGTGCCAAAAACGACTAGATTATATAGAAAAAAATATTTGCCTGAAAATTATTTACCCAAATGGAGAATACCGTCATGATCACTTTGTGACTGGTTTAGAAAATCTTTACATAGTATAAAACAAAGTCACTCCCGCTGTCTGAAAGATTAGATCTTTTAAACTACGCAACGGATTTTAATGCAGTCGCTAGTGTATTATAAAATGATATTTTGTATAAACGTTATTTTTCTAAAAGAATCTAAAGATTAAATGAAAAATGTATAAGTAAATGATTAAATATCATCCGTATTTGTAAAGAAAAGCATTTGCCAAATAAATGTTTGTAAAGTGAGTGTTTATAAAACAAAACATTTGCGGAATGAGTTGTTTGTGAAATAAATAGTATACGAAACGTTGGTTGTAAACTAAAAATTTGTCAATGGAGTTTTGGTGAAACATTAGTGAACCGTTTCTAAGGTTATGAGAAAGGAAAACAATGAAATTAAAGAAATCAATCTCCTATTATATACTGATTTTTTACTTAATAATTAAAACCAAGTGTGTTTTGTTATTGAAAAAAAAAATGAAAGGTTGATTATTTTCAAATCTATAGTTTTTATCTTCATTAAAAGTTTATTTTATAGAACTATTCGCCGAATGTAGAATAATACTAGCTATTATTCGGTATTCGACGAATAACTAAAAAATGTCAAGTAATAACGAATAATAGCGAGTATTCGCGGCATCTCTAGTTTGTGGTAACAAAACGCTGTTGTAGCATCTAGGTCAGTCGGTTTGGGGTGGACGATGCGAGTTAAAAAGTCGATTATGGCTGCTATAAGGATGTTTACACACCATTGTCTCTGTTCGTAGCGACAAGGAGGCAGGAGAAAAATGTGTAGTGATTCAGTAGTGGGGTGAAAAATCAGCGTCACCTTTTGAAAACAAGGAGGATATTAGTTTAGAAAACCATAAAATACCAAAGTATTTATAGAGGTAAAAAGTGTTTTCTAAACTAATATCATAAAGAGAACAGATTTGATTTTTTGTATGTTTGTTTCTTGTGCTTTCACGCCAAAACGGCTTAACGGATTTGGATAAAATTTGGCACATGGGTAGACCATGACCGGGATTAGGACATGTGATACTTTATATCCCGATATTGCCACGGGATCGAGGCTTATGCGGGACGCAGCTAGTAAATAATAATAAGGTTATTACTATTAGGTACTTCACGGTCGAAACGTTAATTGGTTGTGTACGAAGGGTAAATATTGTTGCAAACATGAAAGAAAAATAGACGTCTGTTTCATTACATTGTATCATAGGTTTACGAGTAGCATATTGAATCATAATCAGTCAAACAACGTTCTCACTAGACCTCCTCTCTGTGAGAGGGAGTGGGCCATAATCCACCACGCGGGCCCAGTGCGGGTTGGTGGATATCATTATGTCTTCGTATTTTTGGTTCTAAGAAATTTCAGTTTCCTCACGATGTTTCTCTTTACCTTTTTCATAATCATAGGTAATAATCGGGATCATAGATTTAACAACCCCAAAAACCGTATTTAGCACATATTATTATGGGCAGCTTACACTACAAACGTTTGCGATACGTTTGACAAACATTTGATGTTGACGCTGGTGACCCAAAACAAGTAGGCCGTTGGCTGTTAGATATTACATGAGTTTCAAACTTTAGTTGGAAGACTAAACGCGGCGGGTCTGGTGAGGCGGTTTGCATTAAATATGTCGCTCTTCAAAGTTTCTTGTTAACAACAACTTGCTGGTGGCATCCAGCGTAACACAGTTTCAATCACAATCTGAATAATTTTGATGATACTGTTGACCCATTGCTTTATATGAAACAGGGATAGGACAGTACAGGGGACTTGCTGTTTTTTTTTTTCACCTTTTTTATATATCATTTTGTTTTTTTATTTTATTATGACTGTCTTTAGTTTAGTTTGTGATCTTCTTCCTGTGCGAGTTATAATAAATACTTTTTGTTTCTTTTCTATAATTATGTTTGTAGCGGTATCTACAATGCCATATGCGAACAACGCGACATACTGACGTCATGCAAAATCCTGCATCTCGCAAGCAGAGTTTACCGCGCAACTAGCATAGATACAACGGCCCGACATGAATCATCGGGCAGTTGCCCGCCTGACACAACACCCGTCTGGTCGGAGGATCCTCCCTTTTCTATGGAGGTATGGGTGAACCCTGTTCCTCATACCTCTATATGTTCCAAAAATTTGTCTGCCCAACAACGTAAATAATGCAATGAATGTTGTTGAACTATCAAAATGAAAGCCATTGCTACTGTTAGTGTGTTACGCAATCACGCCCCTTTTTTTTTTTTTTTTTTTTTTTATGGATGGGAAATCAAAACCCATCCGTGTTCCTTCCTTAGCCCTTTATGTTCCGGGGTAGCGGTAACCCTTTCGGACAATCCCGCACCCCCGGCAGGCTGCAATTACCCCCCTGCATAGTTCATATCGCTCTCGCCTCGCGTTTAGTGTGTCGAAGCATTAGTGTGCGGAAAATCTGATAGAACAAAACAGACTTTAGTACCAGGAAAATAAAAGTAATAATTGTCATTTGTATTTGATTTCTTAATGTTGTGGAGGTAGGATGTAACTTGTTTTTTTTTTACAAATCAACTTAGATTTTCTCGTGATACAAGTACATACATAACTACTTTCAATACTCTTTTTGGATTTCGGTACCCAAAATGTGTAAATTTGAATAAAGCAGTAGTGGCCCAGTGGTAATCGCCCCGATTTACAAATCGTAGGTCGTGGGTTCGAACCCACGTAGGCTCTCAAAACGGTGAAAGAAAACATCGTGACGAAACCGGCTTGTCCAACGGCTTGTAGCTACCAACCCGCACTGGGCCCGCGTGGTAAATTACAGCCCACTCCCTTTCGAAGAGAAAAGGCCTGTGTCCCATTAGTTGGAGTGGGAGCCTCTAATGTTCATGACAAGCTGATTGTGTATGTTATGTAATGAGTAAATGTGAAAGCATTAGATCGCTGATCGTCATTTGTTTTGTAATAATAATTTAATACGAGGGGCAATCCTCTTAATTTTAATAACAGTCTCCACTCTGATGATGTCAGTCTCAATCTGTCAAGAATACCTATGATTTCCCTACATTTATGACAAGTTTTTGACATTAATTGTCGCCATTAATTGTTGACATTAATTAATTGTTGACATTAATTAGATTTTGAACGGTTTCACGAGTATTGGGATATTCAGTTGTATTGTTGATTCTTATGTATGTAATAATAATTGTGTAAAGCCGTATTTGTTACGTTCGCGAATCATTTTTTAATCAACATACAACCTGGCACTTACCTGAAAATTGCGAAAAACGTACCAAAGTGAATTTGATTTTCGCGGACTACCTTAGCGGGTCCCCCTTAATTTGGGTGGGTGCAATTTGACTAGAAATGGGAATTTTAAATGCTGAATAATTATATCATCGTGGTTCCATATCACCCGCCACGGGACCAGCTAAGTAGGCCATAATAATATTATTATTTGCCATATGTAACTACAGCTATGTATGTTGATACCTCATAAGAGGAGGAGGAGGTGAGGGTGGGAGCGAGATAAAACACAAAACACTGAATATTCTTGTACGTAATAAATGCTTTGGATTGTGGGTACCTATCTATTTATGAACGCACGGTGATGCCTGCGGATAAATTAAATTTTATGTTATTTAATCATATTTAATCCTATCATTGGCTGTTTATGTAGTTGTTTTATATTACAAGACCTGTTTCTTTTATTCTTATTACTTGTATTTTTTTAAATTAAAATCGTTTACTTGTACCATGTTTGTAAATATGTGAGCACCATGTGTCTATCAGATAATTAATTTATATGTCATGGCTTCGTTTTAATTCTTTTACCTGTTGTGGTATAGTAATTTTATTTTAGGTGCATCGTCGTCACATATTATTATATAAATAATGTACCCATGCAAAATATTGTAAAATATTTTAAAAGAGTAACGGTGGAGTTTCTTGCCCATTCTTCTCCATACGAAAACTACCTTTTGGAAGGGGCGACTAGAATCAATTCTATTTTAAGGTAATTTTTGACGTTCAAAAGTGCCTTTTATGTGTCTATTTGAAATAAATGCTTTGACTTTTTATTTTATTTTATTAGCTACCTATAGTACAGTCACGTCAAAAGTATGTATACACTTGGCTTTATTCAAAGGCGATTTTCTCCTTTATTTTTGAATGAAATTTTATGTTATTACGAAAATAATATTTTCGAACCCATAGGTTTATGTTAAGTGTCGTATTTCAACGTTGCATTCGTTATTTCACGAAAAAGTCGCAATTGAAAATTGCCAAGTGTATATTATACATACTTTTAGACATGACTGTACGAATTATTTGATTTGTCTTGTTTCCGAACGTCCTTTTCGGGACACCACTGAAAATTTGCGCTGTGCTGCGGGCCCCCTATCTATAGCACATCATCATGCTGAGTGGAAGCCTTCTTGTCAGAGTCACGACGTGCAGTCGTCGAATATCTCTGCTTTGCGATCGTAATTATGGATATATATTTTGTTTTTTTCTTTATTATTGGAATTAATTATCTTTTTGTAACCACGTGTTTATCTGATTTGACAAATACACCTTTATTATCTTTTTTTCTTTCATAAGGTAGGTATCGACCTATATAGCTTAAGCAAATATTAATATTATAAGTGTCTTTGATATCTCGGCATCCTAGGGTTCCGGACCTTGGTTGGAAGGTGTACGAGGGGCCAAAGCCAACTCGCAGAAGCCCTTTAGACAATTTTAAATGATGAGGAGGCACCAACCGACGCCTAAACCACTGAACCGACCGTTATTAAATTTGACTGATATTAATCCTGTGACCTGGAGAAGATAAAAGAATAATATAAATACAAAATACTTACATTCAGACGAATTCGCGGGCAACAGTTAGTAATCTTACTATCTTACTTTTATCTTACTTCTTACTATCTTATCTTACTTCTTACTATCTTACTAGTATTATGAACCCGAAAGTTTGTGAGGATGGATGGATGGATGGATATTTGTTACTCTTTCACCCGAAAACTACAAAACAGATTTGGATGAAATTTAGCACAATGATAGTTTATAACCAGGATTAATACATAGGATACTTTATATCTCGATATTACCACAGGATCGAAACTTATGCGGGTGAAACCGCGGGGCGCTGCTAGTAATGCATATAACTTACTATTTTATTATCCTTTTATAGTAATAAACGAAATGAAGTTCCACTTCGGAGTAAAACTCAAAAGAGAAAGCAATTGATTTTCGCAATCTTTGTCAATGCTTGCAGTATTTTATTTCTTACCTACAGCAGAGTCGGTTTATTGCCTTCAATGCAGTCAATTTTTGTTTTATTCAGAGTTAAATACAGACGGACGATTTTATTAGTAGACAGGTACCTAATGGTGCGAAAAATTGGATAGAGTTTTTTTCGGTCATTTTTAGGGTTCTGTACCTACCTCATAAGGAAAAAACGGAACCCTTATAGGATCACTTTGTTGTCTGGCCGTCCGTCTATCTATCAAGACCCTTTATCTCGGGAACGCGTGGATGTAACGAGTTAAAATTAAAAATTATATACTCGGGTCTATAGTCCCTTGAAGCTGTGAAAAAATCAACCTTTTAGAAGGTTGATTTTTAAAGTAAAAAAGATACGGCCGTTTATGCGTTAAAACGTATATTTCGACACTCTCAAGGGAATCAAAATTTATAGGGCACTTCCCGCTGACCTAGAATCATAAAATTTGGCAAAAAGCAAGGTCATGTAGCACAAGAAAAGGAAAAAATCAGAAAACCGTGAAAAAAACCCCGGGCAAAACTATTTACATACCTATAAATTTGTACGGAACCCTCGGTGCGCGAGTCCGACTCGCACATGACCGGTTTTTTATGTTTTTGTATAAGTCATAGGTCTAGTTATGTACCTCGTACCAGTACCTGAAAAATAATCAGTATCTACCTAGGTACCTAGTACTGAGTATTTTTTTTTTTGTTAAAATATAAACCTAATTGACTTTGAATTTGATGCTCATCTCCGTTATAAAAGGTACTCTTGTGCAAAACTTCATGCTTCTATACCAGCTGGAATGAATTTAAGATTTTATTAGGTAGGTTCATTTTCATTATGTTTACTTCAATTTTGTGTAGAAAGACACTAAATTAGAATAATTATTGTTTATCAGGGTATCCAAAAATCGCCTAAGCAGTCGTAAGATTGCGTATTTGATTCAAGTATCAACAGGAACTACTCAACGAATCGTTAAATTGGGCACAGCGGTTTACGATTATTTACCATTATGAACACCAAAGAACACAATTGTCCTACTTAAATGCTATGTTGGCAGAATGCACAGCTAAACAATAGTGATGTGCATAAATGAGTGTGACGTACAAACTGCCACAAAGGTCAATGTACAGCGTAGCTCGTACAGAAACATTAAAATACCAACATATAGATAACTATCAATATTTATGACCCAGACATGTTCGTAATGGAATATTTCGCCCCGGTCCGTCCTACATTCAAAGAATGCGCAATGAATAAACAGATAGCCTAGAATCCTAGTTATACAGGGTGTCCCTGGAAGTATGGATCAAATCGAATAGGGACGTGGGCAAGGTCATTTCCAAACGTTTTAGCAAAAAAAATACTAAAAAAAAAACTAAAAAAAAAATACTAAAAAAAAGAGAAGAAAGATCGAATTCGTGAAAACTATCAGGGCTATCAATTTCTTTTTTTTTTAGATAGCCCTGATAGTATTTTTTTATGATTATTTTCTTTGAGCACTAAGCGAAGTGATTGAAAAAAATTAAAATCGGTCATAACTTTTGAACCGTAAAAAAATTCACTGACATTCTCAGGGTTAAAAAGTTTGGAAATGACCTTGCCCACGCCCCTATTCGATTTGATCCATACTTCCAGGGACACCCTGTATAGGGTGTGCATTGTTCTACACAATTTGATATTATACTACACATCTTGACCTTGGCCCTAGTTAGTGATGGAGTGGCGTAACACTATAGTAGATTATAAGGCAAGCTTGCTTCTATTTAGAGTACGTTTCTGGTACCAGAAAGGAGTGATCTATTTTAAATTGAACAACTTTCTCCATGAGACCAACCAACCTACGCAAAGTCTGAAAGATTACCCAAACTAACCCTTAAAAAATTGAACGTAAATAAGTCGGTAAATGTTGTAATCATTAGCCAAATAAGTACCAAATTAGATTTGTTACGTCGAATATCACAGAAATATTACACGTAACATCGTTTACCTGAACTCAGGTACCTACCCTCATTTCCTTCCAACATATTTTGGGTACGTTTTCGTCTCGCGCAGTACCTAAGTCGACCACACAAATCCCTCGAGACGTATTGCAAATTATGCAGACTAAATCTGTATCATAAAGGCAACATTTTGTTCAGAAATATGCTACATTTTATAGTAAATATTAAGTCTAATCTCCTTAGCGATACGTGTCTTATAAGAAGATTGTCTGTGTCTAGACACATTGTTCTCAATTTTATGCTGAATTATTAAGTAGTGGGTCGGTACTAATTGCCTGGAAGTAACTCCAAAATGTGTGAATTATTATTTTATACCTTCTTAATTCTGCCAATAACAAAAACGCTGTTTATTTACCTGCTGAAATAGTGTAAATAAAAACATGCAGTCTATTCAAACTTATGTTTCAAAATAATATTCTTTTAAGTTAAACAAATATCAACTTCAGAGTGACTAGCACTATTGAAAAAGTTATAAAAATGTTTGAAATTGTAGCGTAAACTGAACTTTATTGTGTAGGATTTAAAGTTATTTTTCCATAAACTCGTATTTGTTTACATTTTTGGCAATAAAATCGCGAATGCAATTTACTTACACATAAACTCACGCCTTCTTCCCATGGGGGTATGCAGAAACTACAAAACGCCACCTACTACGATCCTTACATACTCCCTTTGCCTTGTTTACGTTCATACTTGTAAACAAATAGTATACAAACTAATGAATTTGACCTGTGAAATATGCGAGCCACTGCTTAACAAATCTTATATACAGTGTGTTACGGAAAGGGTATATCAATACAAACGGGTTGAAGAGTGTATCTGGTCAAGAATCTCTGTACAAAATTTCAGCTCAAAAGCAGTAACTTTGAAAATGCTTAATATTTTTTTTATTTCGATAGTTTATTAAATTGAAATCATAACAAACGTGTCACCGCACTACGAGGGTCATTATCCATTATCTGTAGTGTGTCTGTGCGCCTAGTACATGCACAACACGCCGCCGCGCGCCAGTGCAGCGCCGTGATGTCGAAATAAAAAATATTAAGCATTTTCAAAGCTTTTGAGCTGAAATTTTGTACAGAGATTCTTGACCAGATACACTCTTCAACCCATTTGTATTGATATACCCTTTCCGTAACACCCTGTAAATACTACTATTTGTCTGAGTAAAACACTGAGAGGTCCAACATTTTGTTGATCAAATATTCAACACCGCAAGTTGTAACGTCTTGCGCGCGCCTGCGGACGGAGAGTAATGGGTAGCTCACCGTCCGATCAGGACCAGGCCCGTGCCGGACGGCGCGTACGTGTTCCACGCGCGCCTCAAAGAGATGTCAGCATAAAGGAAGGGGCCTGCCAGGGCCGAAGCCTGCCGGGGGTGCGGGATTGTCCGAAAGGGTTACCGCTACCCCGGAACATAAAGGGCTAAGGAAGGAACACGGATGGGTTTTAGTCAGTAAGAGTCTGACACTCCCTTCGCTCCACCCAGAGCGGGAGGGGTCATTTGATGACTTCCCATCCATAAAAAAAAAAAAAAAAAAAAAAAGTAGGTACTTACTTATTCCTTGCTTTAGAATGAAATAACTATGTAAGTACTAATCGGTTTCAAACACTTTAATTTTGTTTTCGTAAAACTTAATATCTACTAGGAATATGTGAAATTAGAGCCTGAGAACAGTTCTTATAAGAAAACTAAGCATCAGCTGCATCCGGCAAGACTGGAAGCCGACCCCAATTTAAGGAAAAGGCTAGATGATGACGAAGAAAACTATAATTACCTAGTTCAATCATTGGTTAGAAATGTCCGTGGCTAAATAATAACAGCCGCACAGACAGGGCGATCGATCACGTTAAGCTACGCTTGCCGCGGCTGGTCTGTGGATGGGTGACCATCTTTACATACGGAGTACCTCTCCGTGTCTCGGAAAGCACGCTAAGTCGTTGGTCCCGGCTGTCATTTGTGGATCTTTGACAGTCATTACGGGTAGTCAGAAGCCCGAAAATCTGACAAAGTCTTACCAAGGGATATCGTATTACCCAGTAACTGGGTTGTGGAGGTCAGATAGGTAGTCGCTCCATGTAAAATACTGGAATTTAACTGCATCCGGTCAGACTAGAAGCCGACTCCAACATAGTTGGGAAACGGCTAGGCAGATGATGAATTGGTTAAATGCTGAACCTTATCTAAAATAAAAATAAATAATTAACAGGAACACAAAGTTTGCAAATAGCAGCCATTTTTCTTTTTGTTAGCAATATAGGCTTCCTTTGAATCTTCTTTTTCCTTACAAACCTCTCTATTTCGCAAAAATAGCTGCAATATCCATCGAACATTCTACGGTTAAATTCTGTGGACGGTTAAGCTATTTAATCTGTCGTCAAACGTTGTAGTTCACAAAATCGACGTTCAATGTATTTTCGTCAGCGCGACAGGTATTCATTTATTCACTAGCAGCGCCCCGCGGTTTCACGCGCAAGGGTCGATCCCGTGGGAATATCGGGATAAAAGTATCCTATGTGTTATTCTGACGTATAAGCTATATTACTACAAAGTTAGTACAGTAGTTAGTAGCTAGGTACAGTAGTTTTTGCGTGAAAGAGTAACAAATATCCATTCATCCTCACAAACTTTCACATTTATAATATTAGTAGGATTTAATACTTTTAGGAGACCTTAATGCCATAGGCCTTTTCTACCAGTCAGTCAACCTTTGGTCGATGCAGAGACGAATAGTGGTAGGTGTAATTACGAAAAAATATAGGAATAAATATTTATTTAAATAAGCATATGTACCTACACCTATTGAAACTATAAATATATTATAATAAATTACTGGGAGACTTGGAATTTGCATTATTTCCTTCAGGACGTGGTAGTGTGACCCATTTACAACAATTAAGCACCCCATAAAGCATAGGCGAAAATTCATGAGATTCGTGAAAACCCAATTTTCGAAAAACTGTTTTAATAGGGTTAACAGATTTGGAAGCACAAAAATACATAGTTCAAGACTTCCTAGCAATCCGAGACAATCACAATCCGAAGGACTTTGAAAGATATTCGGAATCCATTGCTACATGTTAAAAATTAATTTACTCGACAACGTTGTTTAGAATATCTACCCAGTTTTTTCGGGATCATTGTGAACAGTCGTCAATTAAGAGATAAGCCGGGAGCATATGGCCAGTTTAATTGTCAATTAGATCCCTTTACAAGAGCGCCATTATGCAACGTACCATAGAAATAACGTAACTTTTGTGCGCATTTTCCGACTCATGGCGGTGCGGCGTGCGGTGCAGCGCGCTGGATTCCATATTCGTAACCGAACCTTTGATTTCAGGTATATTTTAGTGAAATTCGACGCACGTTTTTCAGTAGAAATCATGTTAATGTTGAAACATATTAAGAAGGCAGGATTGACAAGTAAAGCAATAATATTACATACTCAAGTTCATATAGAAGCATAATAATATTATGTATGAATTTACATTTGTAAATCCTGTTAAAACAGTAGGAGGAGGAGGTATTGAAATTAAAATGTTAACAAACCAGAGCTAAATGAAATCTAATTTTAATATCGTGCCAAAATCCCTTTGTTCACAATTTTAAACGTGATATAAAAACTAAACAACTGAAAATGTAATTAAAAATCAAAAACGCTGTAAAACTGCGCGCTCGTATCGGAAAATTACTTTTTATTTTGCGAATAAGTGTTACTGTTTGTCACAAATGGTTTTTATAACGTCAGCTGGGTGTCAATGGGGTAGGGAGGGAGGGTCTTTATGAGGGGAAAGGGGAGAGAAGGTTGGCCCACTCCCGACCCAACCTAAACGGTCGATCCTATTAAATATGCCCCAGTATTTATCAGATTTGATCAAAGTTAGACGCATGGTCTATACCTATACCTACCCAAAATATATTAAATTCGTATTTTTATTTTAAAATTATAGAATAAAATATACCTGAGCCATAAACGGTTTTAAAGTGGTATTCACATTTTTATCTCAGTAAATAAACTTATAATATATTTATTTTATGATCCCGGGAGATAAAAAAAGAGATAAATTACCCCTCTTTTTATCTCCCGAGATCATAAATCACTCTTTATCTCTTTAGAAAATAAGTTTTAGGTATATTGCGATTAAAATTATCGTAAAAACCTTAAATGTATACATAACACTATGATCGAACCTTATAAATAAATTAAAAAAGAATAAATTGCTGACGACACTAACTGCTATTTAATATACTTTCGAAATAAATAATTCATCGAAAACTCGGGAGCTATGAAACCGTTCAGAGTTCTACGAAACCGACGACGCAACGGATGCAATTAAATTAGAGAAACTTCGATTAATACAGCCCGATTTAAACTTTATGGCGGTTCTGAAGTGCGCTATTCGCTGCGTCGTACCTCACCCCTCACTCTCCACTGACAGGTGAATTTGTTAATGCGCAGAGACTCGCCTCATGTTGCGTGCCGTCAATAAAGTTTGAATCGGACTTCGGGCTGTAGCTTGTTATATAGCTGCATAATTTCTTAATTTTGTCAATTAGGTATGCAATATTTAAAGACTATATTGTTTAATTGAAATAAATCCATGTAAGTAAACTACTGGTATTCACTTCAGCTGCAGCAGATGATGAGTGACGTCAAAAAATAATAAATAATCAGCCTATAATGTTCCCACTCTGGGACGCAGACCTCCTCTCTTCGAGAGAGAGTAGGTTGTAATCTACCACGCGGGCCCAGTGCGGGTTTGTAGATGTCACAAGTCTTCGATTTTTTGGTTCTGGGACTTGCCGGTTTCCTCACGATGTTTTTCTTCACCGTTTTGAGAGCAGTGGTGAAGAAATAAATTACACAAAGTAAAGCGCCTGTCTGGGTTCGAACCCACGACCTATAATTTGTAAGTCGGGGTCATTACTACTGGACCACCACTGCTCCAGACAAGTGGCAATCGCTTTCAAAGCATTTTGTATTTCTACAACGACTTTCAACAGGATAGATTTAAGTTTTACGGTAGTTTAAGTGTCAATTAAATACATTATTGACTTTTCCATCATTATTATCGCTGGTCGTTTTTCACTTTGACTAAGCCTTTAGAGGCTTTAGATATTATATGTATTAGGATATATAAAATGGTTTTTGTTGGAAAGCGCATCGCTTGAAAACGGTTGGACCGATTTGGCAATATTTTGTTTCAAAAATTTCGTAAGAGTCCGAATCAGGTTTTAAATTGGAAAAGCTTTCCGCAAAATATTCAAATTCGGGTAACACTGAACTTCTATTGGATAGCACGACGTCAGTCGTGTCAGCTAGTATCGACTAAATCATAGATACCATCGTGGACACTAGCGGTGGACCACTTTTCAACCTTATTCTAAGGGCATAAAGGTGAAAAGTGGTCGACCGCCATTGTCCGCGGTTGTACATTACTAACCATCACCAATGCAAACACCAATAAGTAGGGAAGTAAGAAATAAAAGACGGTCGGACATGCAGACACAGGACTGTCAAGTAGAATATCACTGCAGATGAAAGTGGAACGACCGCCGTATGCATTAACATCGTCGTGACAGAAGAAGCAGAAACTCATTACTGTTCGAACTGAGGCGAATCCCATGCGGACGCGACACGCGACTGCGCGCGTCGTTTGTTTTAATGATTTGGAAATCATGTTACTATTCGCGCCAGTTTGAACACTATACAAGGTAGTTGACGTTAGTTGCCTCGGGATTTGCTACAGTTTGATCAGAACTTTACAGAGCATATAAATAGGGCTATCCCCTTAGCGAGAAATGAGATCGCCATTGTTGTAACAGCTATGTCTGTCCTATGCGTTTAAAGAAAACAATTTCGTATTATTACTGTAAAACAAAAACTGTAATTATTTGTTATTCTCTTGAGCAGTAATAAGTTTCTTGTGAAAGACGGCACGGTTGACATCTGTCGGGCATGCCACCGGCCGGGAGAATCAATCAGGCATATTATCTCCGGGTGTTCTCGTCTAGCTAACGGAGAATACTTGCATAGACACAACCTTGTAGCCAGGAACATCCATCAGCAACTTGCTCTGAAATACAGCCTTGTGGAATCGGAGGTGCCGTACTACAGGTATGTGCCCGACCCAGTTCTCGTAAATGGAAATATCACATTGTACTGGGATCGACACATCATCACTGACAGGACTGTTGTTGCCAATAAGCCTGATATAGTGGTGATGGATCGATTAGAGCGGCGCGCAATGATTGTTGACATAACCGTCCCACATGATGAGAACCTTGCGAAAGCCGAGAAAGATAAACAAATCAAATCAAGTATCTTGACTTGGCTCGCCAGGTTGTCGACATATGGGATGTGGACTCGGCAATCATTGTGCTGATAGTCGTGACAGCCAATGGATTAATAGCCAAGAACCTCGACCAACACCTGAAGAGGCTCTCTTTGGGCAGCCGGATCAAGGGCTTGATTCAGAAAGCAGTACTTCTGGACACGGCTCGCATTGTCAGGAGGTTCCTCTCTCTGGAGCCCTGACCGCCGGTAGCTTAGACCCTGATCCAGATACCGGTGGGCTACTATTTTCTTATATTTTTAAATGTTTTTATATTTTTTTTATTCTAATATTTAAAAATATAATTTATATGTATTTACGTACTGAAATAAAGGAAAAAAATATTAATAATTCTGAGGCCTCCTCCAGGGCCTGGATCAGACGTGCTAAGGCCCAGCCAGCGCAAAATATCGATCTTATGAACCCGTTATTTGCCACATTATAATGGCAATATTATTTATCATCTTCATTGTACTACTTCTCACATTCAGCCGCATCATCTGGGGGTCAATTCTTGCAGTCTACTAACAAAGATACGGACCTGTCCGAAAGTAGTCATTCCGTCAAAACAAGTGTCAAATCATATATTTCGTTCGGGCTTTGAACTTAACATATGTCCTTAAATGATACAGAGTAATTTGCCAAACCTACGGATTTCGTGCTTAGAGAATAAACCCTCTGGTTCGACAGGAATCCAACTCCTTCATTGGCTAGGCTTAATGATAATCTTCATTCTCCAGAATGATTGGTTGATCTCTAAGTGACGGCAGAACCGCATCACACTCCGTTTCATTGTTTAGAATAGCAACGCGGTCACACAGAAAAACACGAAAAACGTCTTAGTTTTATAATATTTATAGATTAACCCCCTTATTCATAAAACTTATCAAACCTATTTTAGTTAAAATGGGGTTTGTCTCTTTCTTACACACAGAAATGACAACGTGACAGATAAAGACAAACGTTCTATAAACCTATTTTAGCTAAAATAGAGATAAAATAGGATTATGAATAAGGGCCATAGAAGATATACAGTGGCATCCAAAAGTTAGTTGAATATTTTCCAATTCAGCTTTGACTCACCACATTATGATTAAAAAATCTAGTGATCCAAATGTTTAAACTACTATAACGTTTTTATTGACTAATCCAACTACCTTAGGCGTACCTGATATTTTTTTAAAATTTAATTTCATAAAATAATTATGGCATCATAGCTGAAGTAAAAAATTTCAACTATATCTTGAGGGCTACAGTAGGTACTATAAGGCTTTTGAGAAGTATCCGCTTAAACATATCGCTTCGATCCGGTTTATCCGGGTTCTATTAACTAACCTAACCAGCTAGTAATTAATATTGCAAATCGTTTCTATTCACAAACCTCCCCTTCATTATTGCAGCATTATCGAGTTTTAATTGCCTGACGTTATCAATCGTTCTAATTTGAGTATTAGTGTGATGCTCAAGTTAATTTTCGTTATTCTGAAGTTATTAACAAGTAATGAAACCACATAACCATAACATTATGCCATGTTTCTGCGTAGGGTTAGACAGAGCACCCCCAGTTCGCCAGTTATGTTCAAGTCTCATGTAATAGACGGCGAGCCTGTTGCCATTAACCGGACACAAGTCCAGAGAAATTCCTTATAGAAAAACCCCACTTCGCCAATGCTGGCTGAGCTCGTGCTCAGCAGTAGCACTTGCGACCATTTCACCAACGAGGCAGTCCGGGAAATTCCTTCTTGTTTGAATTTTAATGCCACGAATAAATATTAGGTAAGCCTTCGTTTGTTTTATCCGTAAGATTCAAAATCAAATGATATAGCAACTGATTGAAGAAAGTAATTCGCATTAGCACTTAACTCGTGTCACTTTTTAACGGTCTTCAAAAAAAAGGAACTTTCGGCGAGTTTTTTTTTTAAACAAAAATGATGACATTTAACTAAACTCGACACATTGCGCTTTGAACCGGGCTAATGTTAGCTTAGAAGCTATAAACCTTGAGTTGAAAACATACAAAATGAATTAAGCTAAAATAAAGGGCTTTAAAAAGTTAATCCTCATCTGGTACTAAAGTTAGCTTAGCTACGTGCAAATGAGGAAGCTTTCATCTCTGAAGTAGCTTACATTGCTTTCTCGTATAAAGGGATTTCTGTAAATTATTCTACAGTGAGATGAGATTTCCTTGTGGATGCAACGGCGGATTAATTATTTGTTACATGTTAGTAGGTATAATGTAATAATAATATGTGAAACTGTCACATATATTTTTCAAATAAAAACTTGACTATTGATAAATCAGCCAGGGAAAACAATTTCTCTTTTGAACAATAATTAAAGGCAGTTTAATAAATTTTAGAACATTAAATGAGCAGACCTGACATGCTTGTGACACTTGTAAGTAAATTCCAACGTCTATTCAAAAAGCCGCTGATGAGATTTTCGATTGCTGTCACTCGACTACCCCAGAAGGAGGAGGTTAATGTTTTACCTGTTGTCTTTTTATTAGCGTGTCGATGGCAAAAATGACACGAAATTATATAAATATATTTTTTTTAATATTTTGGGCCAAACAGCCCAAAATTCAGCAACGCGAACACCATTCATCCTCACGTGTGCAGGATGCGGCGCAAGATAGGACTACGTAGTACTATTAAGTATTCTGTGATAGAACGTGAGAAGTCTTTGGAGAGACGCAGTATACACACCGAAGGTCTGAGCCATCCATGAACCCCCACTTGTGGAGATTGCCCTTGCTGCAGCCTATTTAATTGGGTATGAAGTCTATCTATCTACAAAGGTAGACTGACAAGTAGCCTCGAAATTAGAAAACCAATTTTTTTTGCTACTTCTAGGCTTTGCTAGCTGCAAAGCCTAGAAGTAGCAAAAAAAATTGGTTATCTCTATTCATAAAGCCGCTGATGAGATTTTCGATTGCTGTCACTCGACTACCCCAGAAGGAGGAGGTTAATGTTTTACCTGTTGTCTTTTTATTAGCGTGTCGATGGCAAAAATGATACGAAATTATATAAATATATTTTTTTTAATATTTTGGGCCAAACAGCCCAAAATTCAGCAACGCGAACACCATTCATCCTCACGTGTGCAGGATGCGGCGCAAGATGGGACGTGAGACATTGTCTTTGGAGAGACGCCGCATACACACCGAAGGTCTGAGCCGTCCATGAACCCCCACTTGTGGAGATTGCCCTTGCTGCAGCCTATTTAATTGGGTATGAAGTCTATCTATCTACAGTAGTAGACTGACAAGTAGCCTCGAAATTAGAAAACCAATTTTTTTTGCTACTTCTAGGCTTTGCAGCTACTTAGACACACCCAATAGCTTGGCCCCTACAAGTACCTAATTAATATGAAGAAACTATTTGCACAAGTAAGTACTAAACACCGAGATAATTACAGTTAATCCACAATCTAGAGTCGGTAATCCTCGTAACGTTGCACGAATTACTTAAGCTTAGGTTAAGTTTAAAATCTACAGTTAATATTTGTCAAGTCGGAGAACCCAACTCAATTAATGAAGGTGGCATCTGCTAATCCAGTCAAAATGATTGATTTGTGGTCTGTGATTAATATTAAGTACTAGCAACTCTCTCCAACTTCTCAAGGGTGCAATGGCGTTATGTCAAAATCTAATTTTAACTTTAAGTAGAAATTATAAGAATAAAATGAATTATAATTTGATAAAACCACTTAAGTATCTATGATTCTTAACACGGAGGCGCTGCTGTAATTTTTTTTTTTATTGCTCTATGGGCCCTCTCTTGACCTCGATCACGCCTGATGGAAAGCGATGGATGAGGTCTGTGATGGAACGATCGAGCCCAGAAGATACCTAAGACACTGGAACTCCCACGTATCGACGAAACACAGCCGGCTGCTTGACGCCGGACTCCGGTGGGAGGGTGGTCGCATACCTGGCGGGTGTTAGCCCTACCACCGCAAGGAAAGAATTGGCCTGTCAAATAAGGTGTTGGGTGTGATTGTCCAGGATGCGCCAAGCGCTCGGTTCAGAATCAGAATCAGAATCAGAATGCTTTATTTGTAAACATAGGTCAAATAGTGTGCGAGATGTTACAGATAGGTAGATCCTCTATGTTTTGCCCAGAGGCGTACAAATGTATCTATTTAATTAACATTGTCTAATTTTTTACTTTTAAAACAATTTAACTTTTGAAATAACATTAAAGTGGTAGAATTACGTAAAATTTCACATTTTCACATTAGTAATCAAATCAATATTAATAGGTCATGCTTAACAATACAAATTGGAAATAGAGTCAATTACAATATAATATGTCAAAGAGATTAAGTTACATGTCATAATAATGCTAATGTCAAATAAAATTCTAAATCGTCAAAGGAGGTGAGGTGATGTACAATTTTCTGAAGCAGTAATCATAGAATTATCGTCAAAATATTCCTGTAGTGAGTAATAGCATTTATTTATCAATATTTTTAATAGTTCTCTTTTGAAATTGTCCAGTTTTAACGTTTTAATTTTTTCAGGTAGTTTGTTAAAAAATTTTTTGGCCATGTGCAGTTTTGCCATAAGTCACTTCGAGCTCCGACCCATTCCTATCGCGTAATTTTCTGTAGTAACTTTTAGTTGCTATTTTGTATAAGGAAATGTTAGATTTGACGAACATATTTGTTTCGTATATGTACAGCGATGGCAAGGTAAGAATTTTTAGACGTCTAAAGAACGGCTGACAACTGTCTGTGCATTTAAGGCCACACATAGCTCTTACGCATCTTTTTTGGGCTCTAAACACGAGTTCTCTATCAACTGAATTGCCCCAGTATATTACGCCATATCTGAGTGTTGATGCAACATAGCCATGATAGGCTGTTAGTACAGATTCTAGGCTTACTATTTTTGATAGTTTATAGAGAGCATTGGTAAATTTATTAAGTTTTTTACATATTTCGTCTGTCTCTGGGGTCTCCAACTCAAATTGTTGTCTACAGTAATACCAAGAAATTTAGTAGCAGTAGTTGATTCTATTTTAGTCCCTAAATAGCTAATGTCAAGGATTGTATTTGGTATTCTTTGATAAAAATGCATAATTTTAGTCTTTTCTAAATTTATAATTAAATTATTGTTGTCAAACCATGTTATAATTCTATTTAATGTCATATTTATTTCTTTTTCATAAGTTTCAGTTGAGTAACTAGCGGAACAAACAGCACTTACACGAGGAGGCTTCTTCATGCATCCCAAAAATAAATAGAATATAACCCTACACCTAATGCCTGTACCATTCTTGACCTCACGGATACACCCTGATTCATTAGTGAAACGTGCTCACATTCACACACCCTCACTCTTGCTCACACACTCGCATGCCTTCATGCGTGCTGCTTAGCATAATCAGCCTATGATGTTCCCACTGCTGGGACACAGGCCTCCTCCCTGTGAGAGGGAGTGGGCCGTAATCCACCACGCGGGCCCAGTACGGGTCTAGCTATAATTCTCTCTTTTTTATATATTATTATTTCCTTTACCTACATTTGTATAAAACAAGTAAAATATACTTATTTAAGTTATGGAAGAGCGGAGCTTCCTAACAAAGGCCCCTATTTGCTTAGAAGGAGGCTCCAATCACTAGTTGTCAAAGTTTACTTGTTGAAATAAACCAGTTTTCATTTTCAATTATACAGAAGACCAAATCCCGTAATTAAAAACGATCAAACTCTAGTCCCAATCTCATCTCAGCGACAATCAATGTCGAAAACTTGTCAGAAATGTAGGGAAATTAGAGGTAATTTACACAGATTGAGACTGTTAACGTTCTTAAAATTACGAGAAGTGTCCCTCAGAAATCTTCCAGAATAGATGCTCTAAGTGTTGGCGAAAACTGCATCTAATTCCAATGTGTAGTTTAAAAGATCTAAGCACTCACGCCTGTATGGTCGTTGACTCACGCAGACAAACACGGAAAGTGACTTTGTTTTATATATCTAAAGTCCTCCAGACTGCGTTGAACGCTTTGTTTAACTCTCTATCTACTAAATATAACTAGCCTATTATTTTGTCACTGCTGGGACACAGGCCTCCTCTCTGTGAGAGCGAGTGGCCCGTAATCCACCACTCAGGCCCAGTGTGGGTTCGTGGATGTCATATTATGTCTTCGAGTTTTTGGTCATGCCAGTTTCCTCACGATGTTTTCCTTCACAGTTTTGAGAGCAGTGGTGATGAAATTAAATACACAAAGTATAGTGCCTGGCTGGGTATGAACTCACGACCTACAAACTCTTAAATCAGGGCCGATACCTACCACCGGGCCACAACTGCTCTAGCACCTAGTATCTACTTGATTTTGAACAACTTTTTACAGACAATTTCACTCGCAGTAGTAGCTAAAATTCTGAAAATTACCAGCGTGTTCTAGAAATTGAACTGTCAATAGAGCTAACGAACTAAACCTAGTATTTCGTATTAAGATTTTGTACAATCAAATCGATTGTTTGCCTGACCCAATTCTAATTTAAATTTCGGGTGGATGATAATACAGGGTGTTACGGAAAGCGTATATCAATACAAACGGGTTGAAGAGTGTATCTGGTCTAGAATCTCTGTACAAAATTTCAGCTCAAAAGCACTAACTTTGAAAATGCTTATTATTTTTTTATTTCGATAGTTTATTAAATTGAAATCATAACAAACGTGTCACCGCACTACGAGGGTCATTATCCATTATCTGTAGTGTGTCTGTGCGCCTAGTACACGCACATCACGCCACCGCGCGCCAGTGCAGTGCCGTGATGTCGAAATAAAAAAATATTAAGCATTTTCAAAGTTAGTGCTTTTGAGCTGAAATTTTGTACAGAGATTCTAGACCAGATACACTCTTCAACCCGTTTGTATTGATATACCCTTTCCGTAACACCCTGTATAATTTTGTTCCGAAACCAAGATACAGCATTAATAGGTATTCCACAAAAGTACCATGGCACCTCAATACGAAAATATGTGGGATATTACGATATTTAAATATGGTGAGCAGTGGTGGCCCAGTGGTAACGGCTGCGACTTACGAGATTATAGGTCATAGGTTTAAACCCAGACAGGCGCTTTACTTTATGTAAATATTTCATCACCACTGCTCCCAAAACGGTGAAGGAAATCATCGTGAGGAACACAATATAGACCCGTTCCTGAGCGGCTGGATTACCAACATGCTCAAACTGAGGGCAGTACAAGTGACCGTAAACGACACCACAAGGGCCATCGTGGCGAAGGGCTGCCCGCAAGGGGGCGTCCTTTCGCCACTTCTATGGAACCTGGTTGTAGACAGTCTAATAAAAGAACTCAACGACAAAGGTTACTTCACCGTAGGCTACGTCGATGACATAACCATAATAATAAATGGCACCCACGAAAACACCCTGAGCAACTTAATGCGCCAAGCCCTGAAAATAATAGAGAATTGGTGTGGTAGACACCAGCTATCAGTGAACCCCACAAAAACCGAATTGGTCCTCTTTACAAAAAAGAGAAAACTGACGACACTACAACTACCACGCTTCTTTGGTACAACCCTAAGCCTATCAACTGAAACCAAATACCTGGGTATCTTTTTGGATAAACAGCTGAATTGGGCAAAACACACCAACTACATTACTACGAAAGCCAGCATATCTCTGTGGCAATGCAAGCGAATGCTTGGCAAGAATTGGAGTATCAGCCCCAAGGTCACTCACTGGCTGTACACTACAGTCATCCGACCAATCATCACATACGGCTCGCTAGTCTGGTGGCCCAGAACAGACTTGAGTACAGCCCAAAGAGATCTTTAAAAGCTGCAGCGGTTCGCGTGTGTGACACCAACCTTTGATTACCAATCTTCAGACAGAAAATATTTTATTTTATGTAAGGGTAAATTACAAAATACGAATGAAAATAAACCGTAAATATGTCCAGTCGTTTTATTTATACAAGATTTGCAATACCACACTGCACAATTTGCCAAAACTTCTTCGAGAATAATTTTCTTGTTGCAGCTGTTGCGATCTCTCATGTGGCTATGACACGAGACATATAACTAGACTGAGGAGGGTTCCATGAGTTGGCATATTCCATGTACTAATTTACTACGATATTTTACGGTTTGTCCTGTATAGGACCCATAGAATGCAATACACAAACAAGAGTTTCGTTTGGTTATTTTTAGTTTCTTTTGTTCATTTAATTGATTTTGCCCTTACTACAGTTACGTTTGCCATCAATTTGTTAATATCTAAGTTGTAATCTGTGGAAAATGTAGTAGGTATATATACAAGTAATTTATTTATTTTATTTGAAAGGTACACCAACGACTTATTCACTAAAAATTGACATAATAATTTCCGTTTAATATAATATTAATACTGTATTGTATTTATTTGTATAGTAAGTTAGTCATTTAATTTAACATCTTGTGTAAATAGTTAGGTACGAAATCAATGATGTCCATATCGTAAGTATATTTAAATGTCTTTGGTTGCACAAGAATACCAACTTATAGGCCGTCGGATAAAGACATTAAATTCGCAAAGCGTGATGTAGTTCTGCATTTTTGGTATGTTGTATGGGTCTGTTAGGGTAGTGTAAATTCAAATTTGCAACTTCGAAAAACTTGTGGAAACTGAGAAAATCGGGAAAAACTTCGAAATTTTGGGACTTTTTTCACTATTTGCTCTCCAGGGCCAAAACTATGCATTTTTTTGCGAACGATGTTCTGTACACTTACAAACTGTATTAAATTGCCTACAATTTGAGCCTAAATGCAGCTCTATTGACCCCAAAGGAGCCAAGCTATGGCACTTTGAAGATGACCAATTTTTCTTGAAAATTGAAGTTTTCAGGTTTTCCACACTTATTTCGCGAAATATTGGCAAAACCACTTGCCCTACGAAGAAAAGTTACTGAAAATATTTTGTAGTACATTTATTTAGCTTTTATTAGAGTCCAAAACGAAGTCTGTGAGACTAGCAGTTCACTCACAATCTCAAAAAAACGAAAAGAAGGTATAATGGGTTATAGACACAAAAGACATATATAGGGTTATTGGAAATTAGACAGGAATTTTGGTGGGAGGTCACTTGCAATAATCTCGCTCGAAGTTTGATTTAGAATCTAAGTTCTAGGCAAAACATAATGACCGAATTAAAAAAAACAAAAAATCAAACCGAAAAAACGACGATTGACTCAGAACTGTTCTTAGTCAATCGTCGTTTTATCTTTGGTTGGGATTCCCTTTCATCAGGATGGTGTTCATTTTGAGAAAGATGAAAAAGAATGCGCTCGTGTTCTTCTTCTTCTTCGTGTCTTTCTTCATCATTCTGAGGAAGAAGTCCTTCTTCATCTTGCTCTGAGTCGTCGCTGTTTTCGTCAACAAAAATCAACGCGACGTTATTACACGACTTTCCTCCGCAATTCAAACAAAGAGCCGAGCATTTCAGCCCAGCTTTTAAACAACTACATGCCCCTCTACATCCCTTTTGGCATTTGCAGGTTATCATTTTTAGAAGCTGTGCGGGAGCTGACTCTTTGTTAGTTGTGATCGGGATTAGGCCACGGGAGCTGATTTCCCAACCCCACTCGGTGGGATCCTTTTCTACCCCCAGCCATTTTTGCACTTATTGGTAGGTGCGAAACGCATGAAAAGAGGATGCCTCGGTAGTAGGGGACAAACGTGCCAGATTCACTTTTGCGCTTGCCGCTGTCTTCACAAACAACTGGAACCGCAGGTCGTGCAGTGTCTGAGTACCTGCAACGCCTCCGTAAAGAGCCACCAGACACTTTACGCCAGCTTCCGCAATATCCGCATGCGTTTGGAGGAAGATGGTAGCCAGCACCCTAATTGCGTAACACACTATCAATCGGAATCTGTATCATTTTGAAGCAAATTGCTAATCCATTGCTTCATAAGTTCGAAAAATGTGTCTGCTCAACACGTAAATAACGCAATGAATGTTGTTAAACTGTCAAAATGAAACCGATTCCGATTGATAATGTGTAACGCAATTGCGCCGCTGGTCTACTAGGTCTTGCCTCTTTTGAAATTGACCCCACAATTTCTGTTTTCCTTGCCAGAAAAGGGCGGACGTGGTATCACACCCAGTAAAAGCGTGTATAAACAGTTTAAATCCATTGGGCATTTCAACTTCTCCTCGGTTAAACGCGCTAGTGGTATACTGAATGCACCCGGCCTCATCTCTGTTACGTCCACGTTTCTGATAGCGCAAGTTCTGGATATTAGAACCCAACCCACAGAGAACAAGCAGGTCTACGTCCTCTCCCACTACGATCACATGGACGTGGCTCTTGGTTTTCTCTAACGCCATTAGAATAATATCGCGGTCTGCATCATCCGTCGCTGTCTTCGTTTCAATTCCTTCGAGACATAATGCAGAGCAGAGATGTTGAATGAGACGTTCTTTGTTTCGATCGTTCGACATCATCTTCTCCTGGGGCACTTTTATAATTGTATAGGAGTCAAAAATAATTTCAGTTGAAGAATCAAGATATCGTCTGAATCGCTCGGCAGATTTTATGCTCCGATCGGCACTCTCGTCCCGGGTACCCGTCAAACACCACTGATACGTTCCTGCCAAAGCGGTTCAACGTATACGTGATGTAAGCATCTATAATTGCCTGTAAAAATGAGTTACGATGCCAAAAACAGTATGCAAGAGGTATCCCCCAACAACGACTACATAAGTGTTTGCATTACACGCTTACACTGCTTACACTGTTACCGCCTTCACCGCGGGGAGGTACTCTCAGCTTATGTTATTGATATTAGGAATGGAATAATCGAGACAAATGTAACGTATCCCTGCAATAACCACTTAAAATTAAAAAAATGTTAACCATTAAAGTTAACTTCAATGGTACATTAGTGAACTTAACGCCATCAATCGACATCCACACACAACAAAGACAAAAGAAAGAGTTCTACGATTTACAAATCTTTTTGCTATGGACAGAGAGGTTATATTACTTTGGGGTCAATATTGTTGCAAATGATGTCCCCCATCGCCCCTTATAAGATTCCGGTCTAATTTCCAATAACCCTATATATGTCTTTTGTGTCTATAACCCATTATACCTTCTTTTCGTTTTTTTGAGATTGTGAGTGAACTGCTAGTCTCACAGACTTCGTTTTGGACTCTAATAAAAGCTAAATAAATGTACTACAAAATATTTTCAGTAACTTTTCTTCGTAGGGCAAGTGGTTTTGCCAATATTTCGCGAAATAAGTGTGGAAAACCTGAAAACTTCAATTTTCAAGAAAAATTGGTCATCTTCGAAGTGCCATAGCTTGGCTCCTTTGAGGTCAATAGAGCTGCATTTGGGCTCAAATTGTAGGCAATTTAATACAGTTTATAAGTGTACGGAACATTGTTCGCAAAAAAATGCATAGTTTTGGCCCTGGAGAGCAAATAGTGAAAAAAGTCCCAAAATTTCGAAGTTTTTCTCGATTTTCTCAGTTTCCACAAGTTTTTCGAAGTTGCAAATTTGAATTTACACTACCCTAACAGACCCATACAACATACCAAAAATGCAGAACTACATCACGCTTTGCGAATTTAGCCACTTTTTTTGTCTATTTCCGACGGCCTATTACTCATATCGTAGCAACCGAGGGCTGGAATTTCCGATGTGGAACATTTCAAAGAGATTCAGTGAACCGAACCTACATACAGTTACAGAATAGCAACGTTAGAATATTATATTGTTACGATGAACATGCATGTCGTACCGCCTCACACAGTATTAAATGTCTCGAGTATTTTAATATAGGTAGCATAGTTCACGATGGCTAATAAATACCTACCCAGGACGCCTATTTTTCTAAAATCTGAATAACTAGGTCTTTGGAAACTGTACGAAAAAAATATTCTCATATTGTTAATATTTCATGAAACATCCTTAAAATAAAATAGAACTATAACCCTCTATGAAATAAGTACAGGAATATTTTGAAAAACATGAGTTTCATTACATTCTAGAGTAAATAAATATACTACGAAACATATTTTAAACCCGCAAAACCGTTGCCAGTCAAGACGAACGAAGATGAAGCTAAGACAAATCTTGAACGAGGACATCGTTCAAGATTTCTTAGCTTCATTATATTATGTATTTTCTGTACATTAGAATGCAAATACTAGGCCTTCAGTCTTGCATGAGGACTGGAAGGATCGTCGCGGAACCGCGCATAATTAATCAAAGTTTAGACTGAAGTTGCACCGTCCTGAACGTGTTTAATTTTACTACCATTATTACGCTCAAACTTTACTTGGGGTAAGTTTGTTTAACCTTCAATTTTAAGTAATAATAAGAAGTTCTGTAACAGTTTAACCAATTAGGAAGATTTTGGAACGAGTTTATCGCATGTTATAGGTACTCTGCACACTTGGCAAATTAGAGCTAGGCCGAAAAAAGTGTATCATTTTAAAAGACGAGAAACTTTTGTGTGATTCTTTTTAAATTTTCATTTATTTACTCTTACATGTTGTTAGTTTATTTCATTGTGCCTGTTATTTAATCTATACAAATAAATACAATTGAAGTGTCTGTTCGTAATGTTATAATAACTTTTTGGTATACACGGTACCTACTTATAACAAAAAAAAAACTTTTCTTTAATTTTTTCTGTTTGCACCGGCTTAACTCCGAAACGGCTGGACCGATTTTACGGTACTTTCAATGGCAGATAGCTGACATTATAATGAGTACCTACCTAACTAAGACTACTTTTTTTTTATTAAGCTCCCGCGCTGAGTAATCAATCCTATGAATTCCGAAATGCACGTGAACGAAGTCGCGGGCACAACTAATACAGACGCCAGCACATCAAGCTACCCGACACTTTCAAATTTTTCCAATGAACCTTATGCTTTAGCGATAAAGTTGAAAATCTACTAAAGAAATTTCACAGATTGTAGTAGTTTGATGTGCTGGCGTATGTATATAGGTAATATAAACCGAAAGGAACTTCACAACGGGGTGTCCCACGAGACCACTTGGTTTTTTATTTTATTTAAACTTGTTAATGCCTATTTAATTAGCTCCTCGTACACTGTCAATACTTTATTGTAAAAGTCAGTATCTTGGGCATAAAGCCCTGAAAATGGTGCACAACTATTAACATTTCAGTCGTTGTAATTATGGGCTCAACGAGTTCTCTATAGGGCTAAATTGCCCATGATATTGGATGCACCCGAAAATCGATGTCACGGTAAAGTGGTCTCAAGGGAATCAGTTGAGCGTGGAGATTGCAATACATTTCCCAAAGGAGAGGTTGGTGTAGCAGTAAACTGTTGAAAGCTTAGATGGTTGGTACATAGATGCAAGTGTGTAGCTTATCGGGAGTTTGGATCCATTACAGGCCGGCCGCCGAGAGAATGTGTTTCTGACACCTCTCAGTGCGAGAATTCTAGAAGCTAATAAAGATCAAATTCGCAAAACACGAATTCGTTTGTATGAAACTGTTAGTGCTTGGCCAAACTAGCAGCGCGGGGCGGTGAGCGGCGCGGTTGCGGGAACGCGCGCAATCTGCCTGTCCGCAGTCGAGCGCGGCTGCGTTCTGCGTGTTGTCGTGTCCAGTGTTTGTCAAAATATAATAATTATGGATGAAGAAGACTTATATTTATTAGAAAAAAAAAAACTGGAACTAGTTTGAGAACCCCGGTCACCACGCGGGCCGCCCACGCACCCACTGCGGCCACTTGTATGAACGAGGTATGGCGTGAGTGGTCCGCGCGCTCCCCGCACCATCAGCCCGCGCCACTCACCGCACCCGCGTGCCCACTATGGACACTCAAATTAAATTCTAGAATACGCCGCGCCGTACCCGCCCCGTGCCCGCGCTGCCTGTCTGGCCAAGCACTTAGATGTCAAGAACACATTCTCTCGTCAGCCGGTCCTAACCTATAAGTTCAAATAGTATACAACCGGTTTCTGAATTGAAGTTGAGGACTTGTCAAACTCTTTACATTACTTAAGGTAATTACTTTAAGAGCCTATACTACCTCAGCTAAAATTCTCTTTATCTCGCTCATACGATACTGCTCGCTGACTGAGTGAGAGCGAGACAGAGTGCGGTGCTGGGCGGCAGGCAGCGCCAATAGTTTAGGTATTTGCTTTTTACAGTGAAAATAATGGTAATTATAAAAAAGTAAATAACACAGGACCTGCTTTAAAGTAAGTTCAGTTAGTATGCAAAGTTTCATGATCTAATTTGAAGTATTTTTTGAATACCAGCGGTTTATTGTTCGGGTTAGAGGTAACTTTGGATTTATTTTCTATCGAGAAAATTTTATGGAATCGTGTTTTCGTCTAACATAAGACTTAGCATTAATCCTCAACTTTACCATATATTTATTTCAAAATTAATGGTGCAGTATTTTCGACATAGCGGAGGATCACACTAAGCCATTTGAGGTAGTATAGGCTCTTAATGTACGTTTTTTGCAAAGTATCGTCAAATAATGAAGTAAAAACTTTAACCGGTCAAGAATCCAAGATCCGCGCGTCGCTTATCGGCGACGAAACAATAGAAAATCAATTGTGTCTCATTAGCGGAGCTTGACAGATTAATTCTACAACTAAAACACATACAGAATGAAAATTGCACATTTTTTTACACACGATATAATATATCAAAAGACGAATTTGATAAATATATTTAACATGTCCAATATTTTAATATTTACTTTAAATATCGGAGTTTTACGGTTGCCGATTGAAAGCGAACCGAAAAAACAATTCTGTCGAATGTTTTATGGACTTGTTATATTTTTTGTTTCGTTATTTTTACTGGCCTCAACACTTCAGCTGAAGCGAAAACGCAGCACTATGAATATTTTTTCGATGCAAAATTTGATTTTTGCGAATATCGAACGTTTCTGCGAAAATAATAGACATTTATGCTAGATTGAAATATAGTTTCCGTTCCTTTTGTTTTAATATCAAATAAAAACGGACATTGTTTTAGGAATGGAAGCGTTGGAAGCAGTTTGGGTTTTATTTCACATTCGTTGTTTAGTTTTACTGAACAGATTTAGAACTAGATTTTTTTCACTAAAATAATAGATTTATTGAATTTTTTTTTGACAAAGTGTGCTCCGAATATTTTTGTCAGCCGTCGGATTAAATCTGGAGACGTGCAACCCCCTATTTACTTTCGTAATTTCACTACGCCATTGTTTATCGGTTCATAGAATACACCTCTCATCGATCTAGTGGCTAACTGATAATTAAAGTCTCCGAGTAAAATGCCTGTGACATTCGGAAGGATAGACGCGAAATTACAAGACGTTTTTGCTATTTGGCTACGGAAATAACACAATAGTGGTCAACTTTTTATATGCTTGAGTAAGAGGCTTTTGACTACTTTGTATGTGTACCTATATTTTATGTCTTTTTCTGTAATGTGCGTCTTGTTTGGACAGAATAAACAATGTTTCTTTCTTTCTTTTTCTTTACTAGTAAAAAATTTGAAACTTACCGACGATTTTGTTCTGTCAGACAAAATATATTAAGGTGAATGCGCAGTACCTAGTAGCCCGCGAAATTCAATTTCTCCTACGTTTTTTTGAAATTTTCAGGTCAGTATCAGGTTTTATCTTGATCAAATTTGGATTCGCGACTATAACAGGTACTTTTCTTCTTAATTAGATTTGTACCATAAGAACAAATCTCTTATGGAAAAGTGCTTATGGTACAAATCTAACTTAGAAAGATGTATTTATGATTCTAATGATTATAATTCTGTAAATACGTACGTACCAGTTATAGTCGCGAATCATTTTTTGATCATACTTAAGATATTATAACAACAGGAATCAAGAAACGGGCTTAGAGTGAGGACGCCTATCTGCCATGTAAGGTGAGATTATATCCGATGGTAGATACATAAGGAGCTTAGCAACGGATTCAAAGATTTACTTTCTTACCGTTGACAAACCACTCGTATCAAACGGGCTGGACTACAACAGTCTTAAGACGGATTTCAATGCCTTAGATTTGTATATTTATTACTTTGTCTTAAACTTGCAGAGCATTAAAAAAAATCTATATGGAGCAGTGGCGTGCATTGGTTTTCAGAATAGGTAGGCACTAGACCGGGTCTAGTCTAGGCAAACGCGGTCACTAATAAAAAAAAAAAGTGAGGTCAAAAGTGTGGTTATTTGAGTAGGCATGCCTACTTAAGTGTGATAAATTACGAAGGTCGAACGTCATGGTATTACGCGTGAGACATGCGTATTTCTAATTTTGTCGTATTAACTTGAACGAGTAAGACCAATGACAATGTGCGAATAGTATGGGAGCCGAGTAGGCCGTCCGGCGACGGCCTACTACCGCGCGTGTTTGTATGAAGATTTTGTTTTTTGTTAAGGTATGATAATTTAGTGAGTTTCTTAATTGTGGGGCACACACTAAAATGTAATTGACAGGCTTATGTTAATATATCGAGGAAGGCACTGCTTATATGCCTATATGCAATGCACGCCACTGATATGGAGATTCTTTTATCTGTTATTGCAGAATGCATTGGGTGTGTTATGAATCCTTCGTCGACAAGAGTTACCTATATACCTAATGGTAACTCATCTTTAAAATAAATGTCTTTTTTAGCATCGTATTTCGCAACTAAAATAAAACACACAGAAATGAATTCTGCTTATTATTGCTATTTATATTAATTACATACACAAAATGTCGGTAAAAAATGTTGTCGTAAGACTCGGACTTGTTCCATATCATATAGTAGATATAATCTTGAGTTTGTTCATTCGCAAAATCAGAACCAGGCAACAAATAGGTACCCTTTAATTAAATTCCCAACTCTGAGCCTTCGGGGAGACATGCGAGATGTTATGTAATTATGTTCCCCAAATTGGAACTTACTTAGATATGGGTCATATTCTACTCTACTTACTTGTTCTTGTAATAATGTAACGTGTGCTTAATCTCGGAAAAGAAATCAGCTTTCCGTAAGTACTTCAAGCTACCCGAAGCTGTCAAATTTTCCCAATCAACTTTGAACCTTATAATTTAGCGATAAAGTTAAATTGCAAATCTATGACAGATTGTAAATAGCTTGATGTGCTGGCTTCTGTACATTCATTTTGTGTCCATATAAACGGACAAAATGTATGGGAAAGATTTTTTTCGATTTCAGGGTTGGTCCTATAATAAAAGTTGTTCATAATGATGAGCACAATGACCCTTTAAGAGATTTAGGGTTAACAAAAACGTAGCTAATAACAGCTATAAATGTGGAAACCCAAAATTATTACACAGGGTTGCAGGGACGTCGACACGCAATGTTGCTGTTGCCATGGATTCAGAACATGATTCTAAACCCCCTGCGTTGAAATTTACAGTAGGCAACCAAAAAAAAAAAATTGTTTCATAGAAAAGTGTCATACCTAAAGAAAAAGAAAGAAAGAAAATACATTTATTTAGCACAGACTAAAAGACACACAATACACCAGATATATACATCAGATAAAAACAAAAATAAAAACTAAAGGTCAAATAACAAGTGTAAAGTCCGATGTAAGTTTAGTAAATTAGCAGGAAAGTGTGCCTCACGGCTGCGCTAAAAAGGCCCAGTTTAGCAAAAATGCCAGACAACTAGTGCCTGACGCTACTTACCAACCTAGTTACCTACGCTCAAAATGTATGGAATAGCTGATTTTTAACATTGAAAATGTTTTTTCGATCGCTTCAGTATAGCCCCATTTTCGCTCAGAGTGTGACATCGTTTTGGTGTCGTGAGTTTTAGGGCTACATGAATGGTTGATGTCTCAAAAGACGTGTTTCAATGAGGGCTACAATATGGTTAAAAAAATCTAAAAGGTAAAAAAAAAATCGGAATTATGTGAAAAAGTCGATCAATTTTTTAGGGGCTTTTGTCATAAAATCAACTATATCTCAAAAAATAAACGCGGTATCGAAAAAATGAAAAAAAAAAACCCTCGGGGTATTGAGTTGGGCTACACTTAAAAAAAAAAGGAACTCTGTATCACTAATAGTCTAGGCAGGGAGGTGCCCTTTGTATGGCGTAATATCGGGGGGCGCGCTCCTTAAATGCGTGTCAGCGTCGCGTCGTCGCTGAGTTGTTATGGGAGTTTGATAGTGAAATGTATTTTTATTTATTTGTAAATACGTATTTTAATTTCATTTTAATGTTAATTTGTATCAATTTGGTTTTGCGGTGTGTTGAAAATATTATGATGTACTTCAAATTACTGAATACAGCTTTTTTTCGTTCAATAATAGTCTTAAGAATATTTCATTACAGCTTAAAATTGCATGGCGTAATTTTGACCATACGGTTTTTATACATCGTGTATTTGAGTTCTATTACTTCAAAGGCGATACAATGGTTATTTATGCAACTGTTGTATAATAAGGGATATTGACTTCACCTCGTGTGATATTAGTATCAGTAGTTAGTAGTAGTAGTTAGTAGGGTGTTGTCTATGGCGTGCATTGGTTTTCAGAATAGGTAGGCACTAGGCCGGGTCTAGTCTAGGCAAAAGCGGTCACTAATCAGAAAAAAAAAGTGAGGTCAAAAGTGTGGTTATTTGAGTAGGCATGCCTACTTAAGGGTGATAAATTGCGAAGGTCGAACGTCATGGTATTACGCGTGAGACGTACGTATTTTTAATTTTGTCGTATTAATTTGAACGAGTAAAGACCAATGACAATGTGCGAATAGTACGGGAGCCGTGTAGGCTGTCCGGCGACTGCCTACTGCCGCGCGTGTTTCTATGAAGATTTTGTTTTTTGTTAGGTATGATAATTTAGTGAGTTTCTTAATTGTGGGGCACACACACTAAAATGTAATTGACAGGCTTATGTTGATATATCGAGGTAGGCACTGCTTATATGCCTATATGCAATGCACGCCACTGGGTGTTGTACAGTATTGTAAGAACTCTATGTAAATTCATGGAAAGTTTAATTGCGGAGTATCTATTACAAACAATTTATAGGTAATAATTCATAAAAACACCACGAATTGAGTAGGGAATATGGCTGTTTGATGAGTAGAATAAGTGTAGTAATAGTAGGAAGGGATCGAAAAAGCATAATGAAATTTAGTACAACATTATAACACTGGTTTGGATGATAACATTAAGTATGGTTTCTATGACACTGGTTGTTTCAATGTTGGCAATAAGCTGACCGTTTCAGAAACTTTTATAGAGAATTTATAGCATGGGTGTAGATAAAATCTATTAGGTCTAAATCTATTAGATTAGGCATGGTACAAAATGAAAAGCCTGGCTAGGTGCATTTTCAATGTACCCGACGGTCGTGTAGAGCACGAGATCTGTTATTTTTTTTTTTTAATAACCGTCGATAAATTTCTTCATTCATCAAGGGTCATCAATTCATGTGCTGAATCCATTGTAACAGTTTTCACGTCGATGTCCCGCCATCCTGTATAAGTTTACAAAGCGGGTTCACTAGTTCTACCAACATAACTAACAGTGTAATCCTTACGAAAGTCGTACAAAACTTCCAAGTACCTACATTTGTTTATCTGCTTCAGAGTTTTATAAACTAATCCTTCTTTCTCAAAGGTCACTTCTACCTTTGTTACAGAATACTCTTAACTAATCCTTCCTTCTCAAAGGTCACTTCTACCTTTGTTCCAAATTACTCTTAACTAGTCCTTCCTTCTAAAACGTCATTTCTACCTTTGTTCCAAAATACTCTTAACTAATCCTTCCTTCTCAAAGGTCATTTCTACCTTTGTTCCAGAATACTCTTAACTAATCCTTCCTTCTCAAAGGTCATTTCTACCTTTGTTCCAAAATACTCTTAACTAATCCTTCCTTCTCAAAGGTCATTTCTATCTTTGTTCCAGAATACTCATAAGTAATCCTTCCTTCTCAAAGGTCACTTCTACCTTTATTCCTCACTACTCTTTGTTCTATCTCTTCAAGGCTTTCTCGAGCCTTCTAACTCAAGGCCAGGGCCTCAGATTTGTAATTCTAGTTCATTTGTTGGACTCTAATTGCAATTAATGGATCTGTAGTGTGTGGGTGAGTGGAAAATAAATCTTACCTTGAATTGGACATGATTGTCTTGAACGTGGGGAACTAATGGAGCAAATGGCTTGAAAGGTCAAGTATTTTATTTTTACTTGTACCATTTATAAGTGTAATCTCTGTGATTATTTGGTCAACTGTCTCAGCACCTTAATTTTGCGGAAGCTATTAATTTATATTCTCCAACTATAGTCCATAGACAGAACATTACAATGAATAATAAAAAACTAAACATTGAAATGTATTACCCAACACTAAATAAATTTAAATTGTACGTCACATTACATAATATCATTAAATGTAGGTATCCGTTGTGTCATGATACAGTGCCACATTATCGGGCTGTTCAGTTTGTAGGCCACAATAGCAACCAGCGGGGTCGTTCCGTGACAAACTAACATTAGCAACGGCTTTAATTTTGACGGTTCAACAACATTCATTGCGTTATTTACGTTGTTGAGCAGACACATTTTGCGAACATATAAAGCAATGGATTAGTAATATCCTTCTAAATCATTCAAATTGTGAGTGATAGTGTGTTAAGCAATTAAAGTGTTGGTTGTTGGAGCTAATGCGGACTGCAACATACGAAAACCTGCATTTACGTTATTTCCGTCATTTGTCCACGTCTGTTTCAAATTCATAATTATATAATTTACTAGCTGCGCCCCGCTGTTTCAACCGCGTAAGTTTCGATTCCGTGGGAATATCGGGATAAAAAGTAACAGCTATGTACCTATCAAGTTTCATCGCAATCGGTTCATTAGTTTTTACGTGAAGAAGTAACAAACATATTATGTACGAGTACATACTTACTAACACAAACTTTCACAATTAGAGTAAGATTTGAATAATGGAGACACAGTTATAAAATCTTTCACAGCTAATATTTCATTTACTTATACATATTGAATGGAGGAAACAAAAATGGAAAATATAAGTGAATAAAATATAACCTTTCCGCAGTCGGGTAAAAAGAAAGAAAATAAGAATGAAAATAGAATCACTGCAAGGCTTCCCTGTAAACTACACACATCAAAAGTGTCTAGGGATCAAGCATTTTTATGCGGATTTCTTGAGATTGAGATGTGGCTTTGTAATAAATTTATGATTTTATAAATTTATATGGATCCTTTTTGGTGCATTTCATAATTTGAATCAGGAACTGTGAATCAAATTCGAGTAAAAGATGAAAATCAGCTGTCAATATTTTCCCTATAAAAACATACAACGCATTGAAGACATTATTAGTGCTACTGTTTCCCTACTACTGATTAAAACCAACGTTATTATGGAGCGGCGACGTCATTTAAGCAGGGAAGAAATGCTCAGAGCCGTGGGAATGATAGAAGCTGGTTCCCGGCAACGTACTGTGGCTTTAGCTCTGAATACAAGTCAGAGTGTTATCAGTCGACTTTGGACACGTTACCGAAGCACTGGTACCGTGGCTGAGCGCCATGGAGGACGGTATCGCTGCACCACACGGAGACAAGACCGATACATTCAAATCTTAACTCGAAGAGCTCCAACAATAACCGCCATGATGTTAGCCGTGAGGCTTCATCACTCTTCAGGGAACTTAATTAGCGACCAAACAGTCAGAAACCGCTTGCATGAAGTGAACCTTCATTCCCGAAGACCGCTACGGGTACCACCTATAGCAATGCACAATCGTAGGATTCGATATCAATGGGCTCTTGAACACAGAAATTGGGCAGAAGAACAATGGCGTTTCGTGTGCTTTTCTGATGAGTCTCGTTTTGGTATGAGACCGGATACAAGACGTATACGACACTGGAGAACCCCTGGACGCCAACAGCGATTAAAATCCTGCCAGGAAGTCCATCCTTATAGTGGTGGAACCATCATGGTATGGGCGGGTATTTGGATCGGCGGAAGAACTGAGTTGATTTGGATCAGAGGCAACCTCAACGCTCAAATTTATGCTGAGACGATTGTATCAGACGTCATCGTTCCTCTACAAGTGCAAATCGGTCCCTTATTTCAGTTAATGCATGATAATGCACGACCGCACACCGCAAGAGTTGTAAGACAGACTCTCGCCGCAGCTAACATCAATGTCCTGCCCTGGCCTGCTCAGTCGCCAGACTTGAACCCGATTGAGCATGCATGGGATATGCTACAGAGAAGAGCTCTGCCGAATATGGAGGGTATCCAGTCGCAAGAAGACCTTTTTTTGTTGTTGCAACGAACATGGGCGGCCATTTCACAGCGTGATTTGGATGAACTCATTTTGAGTATGCCAAACCGATGTTCTTGTGTTGTTAGTGTTCGCGGTAGAAACACGGATTATTAATTGTTTAAGTTACCCAATAAAATTTTAAAGAAAACTGTTATTTCAGTCTTTTTTTCGAACTTTTGTGTTAGTGGTTCAAATGTCAAAAATCCCTTTATTAGGAAAATGGCAAATTTCTTTATTAATGCAAAGGTGACTTGGTTTATCGTTACTGTGACAAACGAAAACACTTTATTTGATGAATCCTTAAAGAAAATTTTAATTAATATCAATCAGGAGAAAAGTTATTGCAAAAATATATGTTGATCCCTAGACACTTTTGATGTGTGTATATTTGATGTGCTATTCGTTTGAAGTAAAATAAATTGATTTTCCGGAGATCCCACGCGAGACAGGTTAACGTGTAGTTACCCATGGGAGAAGCACTCTTCTTATGTCGATGCCGACCAGTGAAAATATTTGTCCCTGGAACTTATTAATTGTTAGTGCAAATGACACTTTGACCGGGAATTGAAGCCTCTTAAATGATGTAGGCAAATCCGTCGGTATCATTGGAATACGCGGAATATGTGCGAGCTGTCGCACGTTGCAGTGTAAAACTGATTTACATGAAATTCGTCACCTCACACATCAGGTCCAGTTGAAAACCAGCGTCAGGCACTAGTTGTCTGGCATTATTGCTGAACTGGGCCTTTTTGGCGCAGCCGTGAGGCACACTTTCCTGCTAATTACTTACTGTATCGGACTTTACGCTTTTTATTTGATCTTTGTTTTGTTTTTTTATCTGATGTATCTGGTGTATTGTGTGTCTTTTAGTCTGTGCTAAATAAGTGTATTTTCTTTCTTTCTTTCTCTGTCCGGCTGCGGGCCCGGTACTGATGGTGGCTACAGTGACATTGTCTCGAAGTTCTTTGATTAAAACTCTTGTGCTACTTGGTGGCAGTTTACATTTGTAGAAGGAAATTTTCCTTCTCCAAGTTTAAGCAACTTTTCTGGAAAATTATTGTCATAATTGTTGTTACAATGTTCGAATTCATACAATATATGAATTGGAACTTCGTGCAAGTTAGTCGAATAAACGAATAGTTACATCCTGGGCAGAAATCCTATAGCATAATCATCCTCTAGGATACTGGCCTCCTCTCTGTGAGAGGAAGTGGGCCGTAATCCACCAGGCAAGCCCATTGCGGTTTGGTAGATGAGTAATGTTTGGTTCTAAGACATGCTGGTTTTCCTACGACATTTTCCTTTATCGTTTTGAGAGCAGTGTTGATGAAATAGTTTACACCAAGTAAAGCGCCTGTCAGGGTTCGAACCTACGAGCTACAACTCGCAAGTTGCGGTCCCCTTGGCACTTGGCCGCCCTTGGTATAAATTATTATTGTAGAATAGACTAGTAGCGATAGGTCTACATAAAAATATTCCTGTCACCTTATGCGTAAAAGCGGCAGTAAATAACGCATATAAGGCACTGCAAAGCTGTGAACGTTTGCAAACAATTTAGTACAGCGTAGCTGTATAAAAAAAAAACACCGTTTCCGCCTACAACCGATATTAGCACTTTATTCGACGCACTAAAAATGCTCTTTTCCCTTTTTTTACACAGAACGGCCGAACTCAATATCACTATATTTACAGAACAGTGTCAACAAGGGTTTTTGCTACAACAAAATCTCCCTGCGCGAAACAGATTTTCAGATTTTCAAAAGGTTTTAATTAGTTTCACTTTTTTGTCTGTAAAAAAATACAGGCTTTATGAAAACTTCCTCTACCTATCGGTTATTAATGATTGGTTGCATTTTAATATAAAGCAAAGCTAACAACAACAAGGTTTTTACAATTTAATGAATAAATGATTTGCCAGAATAGCAGATGTTTTCACTATGTTCGACTTTTGGACTAAAAAATTAATACACTAGTGCTTTAGTATGTTGCTTGTAGAACAATCTGACAAAAAATCAGAATGATTGTGTGTATATTAGTATGGTTTTTTTATTGTAAAAAGAAAGTTTCTAGAGGTATCATCTTGATTTTTTTCTATCATGTCAAATTAGTTTTATTATGTTTTCAACACACTATGTAAGTACCTAGCATGTCCTGAAGAATATCATATATATTTTTTTGATTTTGTTTACTGTAGTCGATCGTATACTTTTATTGCTTCTAAACTTGCGTTTTTTGCGTTTAGGTCCTGTAATCCCCTTAATTACATTTAATATTTGAAACTGTACTAAACTTTCAAACAAAATTTTAGTCGTAATTAGTTCGAACTGACGGAAACGACGGCTGGGACAGACTGGATGCGGAAGGCGGAGGACAGGGTGTTGTGGCGCTGCCTGGGAGTGGCCTATGTCCAGCAGTGGACTGCGATAGGCTGAGTTGATTAATTGATATTGCTCGAAACATTATCTGCCTAACCTTTTCCCGACTATGTTGTGGTCGGCTTCCAGTCTAACCGGATGCAGCTGAATGCCAGTATTTTGTATAATTATATATTAACAATATATGTATATTGTTCGAAACAATGATACTAAAAATATAGCAGTATTTGGCACAAGCGTACAGCTTAAACAATTTTCATTTATTTTCGCCGCCGCCGTTTCATTGGTTTGATGAAACCATTCATACATTTTATTTCGTTTTTGCGTGTTCACAATTTATTTTAGCATTCAGAAAATTTAAACGGCTTTGATGGCTTTAGTAAAATATGATCCCTTTGTGGATTATTATTGCGGAAACGTAAATAGTTTTGCAGTGTTATAACTGAAAATCCAATAACCATTTTTTTAATGGGTGAGTGACAGCAGTTGTATCTTGGACAAAATCCCATAGTAGGTCTTCACTTCTGCTAAGTTTAGCATAGTAATTTATACTACATATTAGCAATTATTTTTTCTATTTTGTTCAAATCGAATTGCACTATCAAGTCAATTTTAATTGCACTATTAAGTCTACTTTCATCCAATCCGAACACAATTTGCTACACAAACATTAATTTTAACAATAGTTAATTCAGTATAAGATCTGCCGTAATCTGTAATAATCACACGCCGAAGATACCACGATATGCATTTTCACTGCGATACCTCACGATCGCGGTTTAGCTCGCTATCGCGTTGTCACCTCCATGTAATCCAATTGCTTGCTAATAGACCGCTACACCTCACTGCGATAGGTAAATCTCGGGCTGCATGGGGGTTTACCTCGATGCCTGGCATGTGCGTGCGTGTTTATGCATGGCATGCATTTTGTTTTACATGGAGGTGACATCGAGGTAGCGAGCACCTTAATAGTTGAAATAAGTATAAAATTGTTTTAGTATCACAATACACTTAGCACGGTTCACGAGAGTAATAGCATACAAAATAAACATAATTATTCTGCGCTTAAACAAATGTGTGTTTTTGGAAAAAAAAACTTTATCAGACACAAGGTTCAATTTGCGCTACAACTTCTATTTTTTTTATGCCTTTTTCAATAGACAGTCATTCGGAAATCAACTTAATTTACCTACTACAATAAAGTTGATATTCTTTTATGGAAATAAAGTCAATTTAGAAACAAGCGAAGTTGAATATGGATAAGTAAATTGGAAGGAATAAGGAATAATATCCTCGAGGGCGGCTTCCATGCAGAACTTAAGAAATAAAAGAAAGAATAAATCGAGATGAAGAGGTTATAATAGAATAAGCATTGGTTTCTTCTCTATTATTCTAATAATCATGACTACATTGTCTGAGGTCTAAATAAATAGGGTAGGTTGGTACTGAAAAATACGCTAACAATATCCGCAGTTTCCTTTGTGTTTTCATTTCGTATTTTTATAAAATTACAAAACGTTTAAATATTTTTAGAGGGATTGCAGAACTACTACAACCATTCAATCTTTTGTTTCCTGCGGGCTTAGCACGAAGCACGAATGCGTTGAGTAAAAAGTAACATAAATATACGAACAATTTAGGGCTGATTTCTCCATCGCCAGATAACTTTTATTCGACGAATAAAATGGACAGTTTTTGTATGAAATAACTGTTAAAATTTCAAAATTATTCCTCGATTAAAGTTAAAGTTGTCAGATTGAAAAATCAGCCCTTTTAATACAATAAACTTCTTTCGCACATAGCTTATTTAATGACACACAATTTCCTGCAAGTATACATAAAACAGGGACACACACACTGACACAGATTCCGTTCTTAAGTTTCGATGTAGTGTGGTTTACGTTAACATTTGCGGTTTGCCGGAAACAAATTAAATTGTAGAAATAGCGCAGTGGATGGAACGTCTTGTTTATTCCTTATTCTAAGCGTTTAATGGGTTTAGTCCTTGTTCAACCACCACAATCTTTACCCCCGAAGGTATTGCTGAAGTCTTAGTATGAATTTGTGACGTAAACGTAACGTAAACTGGAACGGTTATATAATCAGCCTATAATGTTTCCACTGCTGGGACACAGGCCTCCTCTCTTCGAGAGGAAGTGGACTGTAATCTACTAAGCGGGCCCAGTGCGGGTTGGTAGATGTCAAATGTTTTCGAATTTTTTGTTCTAGGACATGGCGTTTCCTCACGATGTTTTCGTTCACCGTTTTGAGAGCAGTGGTGATGCAATAATTTAAACAAAGTAAAGCGCCTGCTTGGGTTCAAACCCACAACTCTTGAGTTGGGGCCGATAACACAAGGCCACTGCGGTCTTGAAACCCACGAATTAAGTTAATAACTCAAACAATTTAATCATTGTAATTAGGTACCGCCGTCTAAAAGTTTTACGCCATTATGTTCTACATTTCGCAGAAAGATTTTAAAATATTTCCCTGTTATGAACGAACTTAAAGTTTTATTTTTATAACGTTACGACTCAATTTTGCTTTTTTTTATAGATTTATTTCAGATTAAAATTAATGAATGAATGTAGTAGTGAATAATTTATATTATTATACGTACGTAGTACTGGCTGAAAGAATGACATTCTAAAAGCATCTTCATCTCCTACTTTACCCATAGCACTATTTAATATATATATATATATAAGTATAGGCGACAATTCGACAATTTTCGTAAGTTTCTTTCATAGTTTTCAGTTTTTTTCAACAGCACCTGTCGAGGAAATGTGTCAATTTTGTAGTCTTTTACAATAAAGCAATACGTAATTAACAAAAATAACAAAATTAAAACCTAACTTAACTAAAACTATACAAAAAAATTTTTAGTTTATTAATAAATATGGCACATGTTCAGATAGTGGCAAATCTTCGGCAACGGTCAAAAAACTAAATAGCAAACAATTTGAGATAGGTATCACAGTTGGCAATAGTAAACCTATTACATTCAAATACCAACGTGGTGGATAAAAGTATAAGCTTTCTAAAAACCTAGTTCCTTTAATCCTTTTTATGCATAAAAGCTAATCCCATCATGGACATAGCGAAACGAATGAAAACGAGTTAGTGTAATATTTTATTTTATTGCTTTATATAACAGACAGCCATTTAGTACTACCATTGTTGGATTTCATTCATTTTAAAAGCCTTATATTCTGAATTCTCGAAGAAATGTCGTCGTTAAATCTCAGGCTGTGTTGGGTTCTTTACCACGTTTTATAGTTAAGTATGTTGAGAGTAAAGAGTATCTTGTCAACATAATTTATATACTTTTTTTAATGCCCTATGATTCTTTACTTTTTCATATACTTGTACATATTATTCTTATTGAAAAGGAAACGATCTCGAATACTCGGGTTGTCTTGAAAAGATCGCTTTTAGCGATAAGACCGCATATTGTATGTTTTGTATTAATAATCGTATATTTTTGTCATATGTTTTCTGGTGTACAATAAAGTATATATATATATCATACTAATATTATAAAGGCGAAAATTTGTGGGGGTGTGTGTGGGGGTGCGTGTGTGTGTTTATTTATTTATTTATTAAAACTTTATGCACAAGTAAAAAAAATAATACTGTACAAAGGCGGACTTAATGCCTGAGGCATTTTCTACCAGTCAACCTTAGGGTGATGCAGAGACAAAACATGGCAGGTGCAACATACAGGAGAACTAGCTAGGAAATGAATATAAAATACAATATATACACAGATATGTATCTGTGTATATATTGTATTTTATACATACATATAAACCAAATGAAGTCTGAGGAAAAATGATCGGTAGAGGAGAAAACGAATCCAGCAAATCAGCGCTGGAATGTTACGGCCAACTTCTCTTCTTCGGTTTATATGTTTGTAACTTCTTCACGCTCAAACGGCTGGACCAATTTTGATAAAATTTTGTATGGTGGTAGAGCTGACATCCTGGATTAACACATAGGCTACTTTTTATCTCGATATTCCCACGGGACCGACACTTATGCGAGTGAAACCGCGGGGCTAGCAGCTAGGAAATAAATAAATTTTGTCACCTTTTGTAAAATGTCTACATTTATATCTCTAATTTTTATGGTTTACGTAATAAAGAATATTCTATGTATCTATTATTATTTTAAGACTGTTAGCATTAATTTATTTTGATACGCAATAATAAGTCAACTGTCATCTGTTAAATGATTGTCATCCCATACTAGGGAAACAGATTGAAGTCCTAGTCATCTCTAGTCAAAGTCATATTTTATCAACTTTTTTGACTATTCCATGACTTTGAAAGCAATTGCAACCTAGACAGGTTACAAGGCAGACGAATTGTGCTGAGCGTCCCCTTTGTTACGCTATTGTAAGCCTTCTATGAGTGCGGCCTCCATATTGCACCGTATCCAAACAAGCTCCAACATTATTCTGAAAGTAATGGCGGACCGGTTAGTAGGGCCATTTCTAAGACACTAGATTGCACTCGAGTCGTGTCTATTTCAATCCGCTTGGTTTTTAAAAATCAAATCTCAAATCGTTTATTGCAATCCATAATGTACAATTACAGGTGGTAAATAAAAATATATAGAAACAATCATGGACCCTGTCGGGCAAAGCAAATTTTTAAATAAGTAGAAAGAGGAAGAGCGCTTTATTCATTTTCCTTGCTATAAAGTTAGAATAAACTAACAATAATTAACGTTAACGTTAATTTACTAACATAGTTCTAAAGTACCTACTAACTAACACAAATATGGATGTTCTGAAATAAAGATATTATATTAATCTGCCTAGCCTTTAACCAACAATTTTTGGGTCAGCTTCCAGTCTTATAAAGTTATTAAAAATTTTTGTCTACCACAAGTCACCAACTACCTCCACACAGGTCACAAATCTATAAATTCGCGGAACTAATCCGAAGCTGTGACAATTCAAGTGAAAGACGACATTATCTAGAAAGGGCATCTCACCGCAAACAGGGGGCCTACAAAGGCCACTTTGGCAGAATCATAAAAGGATAACATTATGAATCATAATAAAAGTCGTAAAATGGTCACAAACTGACAATTCATAATATTATTTGTGTACAGTTTCATATCACGCAATTCATCTGTTTAACAGTTTTGGATGGAGATTCGTAAAATGGTCCACAAAATATGAATTGCTTTAATGTCAAATAATATTTCAGTTGAGCAGTGGTGGCCAAGTGGCAACGGCCGCGACTTACGAGTTGTAGGTTCGAATCCAGACAGGCGCTTTACTTTGTGTAAATTATTTCATCACCACTGCTCTCAAAACGGTGAAGGAAAACATCGTGAGGAAACCGGCATGTCCTAGAACCAAAAATTCGAAGACATGTGACATCTGCCAACCCGCACTGGGCCCGCGTGATGGATTACGGCCCACTCCCTCTCACCGAGAGGAGGCCTGTGTCCCAGCAGTGGGAACATTATAGGCTGATTATGTTTATGTTATATGATTAGGGGCCTAAAAAGGCCACTTTGGCATAATCATGAAAGGATAACATTATGAGTATCCTGCTATTTGAGGTCTTATATCTGGGGAGATATAAGACCTCAAATAGCAGGATACTCCGCTTAAGCGTTGGGAGGAATACTACCCGAGAAAGATAAATTGCGATTAAGTACAATTACGATTTACGTTATTATGAAAAGGGGAACCTGCCGGTGCGATTATATTAAGCGATCATCATCGTTACAACAGCCAAATGACGTCCACTTCTGGGCATAGTTCTCCCCCAAGCGACGCCGCAAAACCAATTGTGTGCTTCTGACATCCAGCAGATTCCTAAGGCTTTCACAAGGTCGTCGGTCTACCTCGTAGGAGGCATTCCAACCAAACTTAAGTTGAAACCTTACTTTATCAGTAAACCATTGATGGTATCATGAATAGAGGGTACAAAATCTATGGATTTTTGAATATTAGTATAGATAGTATGCTATCTATACTAATATTATAAATGCGAAAGTGTGTCTGTCTGTTACGTCTTCATGCTTAAACCGCTGAACCGATCTAGAAGAAATTAATATCATCTTTCCCAGGGGAAAGGATATAGGATAGTTTTTATCTCGATATTCCTACGGGAAACTTATGCGGGTGGAACCGCGGAGCGCTGCTAGTCGTAGATAAATCGACAGCTATGTCATGTAATATTGCACGCCATCTCGGCTTGAATAGAAGCCATTCTAGCTTTAAGAAATGGCAGATGCAGTTCTAACTAGGTCGTATTCTGTAACGGGTAATGGAAAGGCTAGATATGAGCCTAAACCCGTGACAATTTAGGATTTAAAGAAAATTGCTGCTGTGATAAAGAAATCATAAAATAGGAAGTTATGCTGACAGAATTGACAACTTAAAAGGCACTTTTCCTGTTGACAACAATGCGGCCGAATTTTTGATGCCCTATGATTCTTTTCTCTTCTCTTTTTATATTATATACTTGTACTGACTGTTAGCTTTTAATTCATGAGAGCAAAATGGTATTATTTCTTCTCTCGTATTGAAACCTAGGTGCATAAGAGATTTCGAACCGTGAGAGGTAACTTTCAACGCGATAGCAAACAAACTAAGAAAGTTGCTGATGGTGTAATTAACAGCTCATACCTAAGGGGTGCTATCACTTGTTAGGGTCGGCAAATCGAATAAAGATTTTGCCACCCGGCTATGCCGAATAATACCGACCCGTACAAGTGGTTAGCATACCTAAAGGAAAACTGGTGAAGCCTTTGCAAGACTTTAGAATAATATCTGGGCGGAGAAAGTTTTGTGAAGCCCTATACAGACTGTTTTGCTGTTTACGTTCTATTTTAGTTCAAGTTATAAAGTTTATTAATAAAAGAAAGTAATATTTATAAAAGTAAAAATAAGGAAAAAAAAATCAAAGAATAGGTACTCAAGAATGTTCTATCGACTTCCCGTGTGTTTTGTCATTTGCATTACAAAAAAATCCTGCATTAAAAAAATCACTGCAATTTTAGAATCAAGTGATTTCTAAAATTACCATTAATAGCAGAGAAATTTGAAATAATCCATACTGGTAAGTAGTTATTTGATATTACAAACGGTGGACAAGGACGCGACGGCGCGGCGCGCCGCGACTCTGGTAGAACAATTTCTATGAAAACTGTATCGAAATTGTTCGCCGCGCCTGTCTGTGGGAGCCTTAAATGTGAACGTAATACTTTAATAACACTGATTTGATCAATTATGTCAATTATGGTTGGTTGCTAACTTTTATGTTTTTCCGCTTTAAATGTTTTCAGGAGAGTATGGGAAATATTTAACTTATCTTTTAAAAACTTATTGACCTTCTATTGATGGACGCTTTTTTAACTTAATGAACCTCTAAAAATTTTTTGCGCTTCTAATGATGCACACTTCTTAATAATCGAGCCTTTTTTTAGTCTCTAAGGGATCCCTCCCAAATGGGTTAGGTTAGGTTAGAATTGTGATCAAACACGCGCGAGCCAAGCGAGCGGTACATCCCAGTTGGTCGCAGTTACTTGGCTATTTTAGTACCCCAAAATAGAAATTATTTGAGGTTAAAAAGGAAGCGTAATCAGAGATTAGTAATTATTATTTAAGGTTAGCAAAATAGGAAATTAGAACTTCGGTTAAAGGCTTGTAGCCTTTCAAAATATAAAAATCAGCTTGGAAACTGCGAATTCATTGGCAAATTGAAATTCCGTAGCATTTTTTTTTGCCATTGGGCTTATAAAGTCGACCTTTTTTAATAGTGATTGCTTGTAACTAGAAATTCATGGATCCAATTGATCTTGTGAAGGGGTAGCCCGCACCCTAATTGCGAACCACACCTTCACAAATTATCCCGAGGGTTTAGAAGGAAATTTCTAAACCATTGCTTTACCTATAGATTTGGAAAATGAATCTGCTCAACTACGTCAATAACGCAACGAACGTGGCAGAACTGTCAAAGTGAAAGGCATTGCAACCGATTGCTATTTAATGTGTGTAACGCAATTGTGCTGCCGTTCACACGAACAATTGCATCCAATGAACTTGAAGCGTTCGCTTTTGGTTTGTCAATATCTACCTACACGTGTACGTGGTCGTGTCAAAATTTGATTCATTGAGGACAGTTTGGTTAACGGGTTCAACTAAACATTTGGATCAATAGCTCGTTTATTAGTAAATGGAAATTCGTTTTGTTTCTACCAAACGTTTAATTAATGGTTAAAATTAGGGGTGGCTTGTGGTGAAAGTTATGATAGTCCCAATCAATTTACGAATAGAAATAAAAAGGAATATGTATATTTATTATGTATATTTATGGTGTGTGTGTATATATATAAATGTATTATTTATTTTCCAGATAGCAGTACACTTCACAAAATTATTTAGTCGAGTAATAATAAAGATGTTAAGTGTCTAAGAACATCACTAAAGCGCACGACCATCAATAGTGAGTGCCTTAAGTGACCGTTCACCTGCACTTCGGATGACTTAAAAAATGCCACTGATGCCGCAATCACCGGAGCCACCTACTAGGAAAAAAAATACAATAAAAAAAGACGGGTTGCACTCCGGGAGTGCCGGCAGAAGTGAAAACTTGAATATTAACGTTGAAATAAATCAATTATTAATTTAATTAATATTACTCATTTTTTTCAATATTTCTGCGTCACTTTTTTCATTAATAGATGCACTTTGTTCAATTTCCATATTTTAAACACTTTCGGTCTTATTCATAAAAAAAGCCTTTTGAAGGTTTAAACCATTCATTAGTTAAAATGCTCAATAGGCCTTTAAAACATTCGATAAAATTTTGTATTCATAAACGCTTCATAAGCGTTCTATAACTAGAATGTCCTACAACTTCTAAATGTTGCCATTATAATGAAGTCATCCAACAAATTGGCCAACACATTAACGGCATACGAGAATATCTGTCTACGAACCGAATATTTGTGTCCATAGACATTATTACGTATGAAAAACTAATTTATTGTCTACAGTTTCAACAGTTTTGACGCGACAACGTCATGGTCGTCATGGAAACAATATGAATATGTCAATGAATGAATTTGAAATTGTATGTGTCAAACTAAAAAACTTTTGAATATTTTTTTTGTATTTAAAATAAATGAAATTAAGACCGGAGACTAGTTGCAATAAAGGGCAAAGAATTGAATATTGGTTGGAGGAGGATAAGGTGTGTACCTACTGTTACAGCTAAAATGTGTTCAAAGTAAATTATGTTTTGTAAACATTCTCAATTTCTTATACTTATGCTTGCTTTTGCTTCTAATCCTTAGATTTTGGAAGAATTGGTCAGGGAGAGGTCTCCATAATAGAAAATAAAAACACTGACACAAGCACTAACGCTAAACAGGGGCAGCCTGGCATGATTTACGAATTAGGTGCCTATCCAATTTACAATTTTACGAAGAACTTCGTTCGCCTGTACAAAACTCATTGTAACGAAAAAAAACCCGCCATAAGAATAATAATGACTGTTATTTTGATGCCGCTACTGATTAATTAAATCAGTATAAATAAGATAATGAAGAGAAAGAATTTATAACATCAGTTTTGTATTTCAGGTCAATAGGACTAGTAAAGATGGTGCTTCACTACGAATAGCAGAAAATGAAACGGCCTACAGAAGAGATGGCACAGATGGCAAATGAAAAGCAAACATTTTTAAAATGTTGTTCTGCTTGCACAAGTTTTAGAAGCCAAATTAGAGTTTAGAGTATTGTTCAGCCGTGAACAGGCAAGAGTTACATACGCCAGCGTCAGCATCAAGAGCGACATACATTCGTTCCACATAAATTAGTAATTAGTAAATGAATAAATTAGTCATCAAGCTGGAGTAGAGTTTGATTCATCTTCCATAATTCCTCTCACTATGGCCAAAACTCCTTTAGCCATCACCAGTTCTATGAGTCTGTGGGACCGGCAATGACAAAACTATTTCCTGTGTACACATTGCACGACGTACACAAACCCCTATTCCTACCCAAATTCTGTCTGTTCCCGTAGGTCTCCCGTAGGCTTGTATGATAGGTTAGGGTGTTAGGATAACTAGGGTGTTAAGTAGTTGCTGTAGGTTTATAATCAGTAGGGTGAGGTAACCATAGATACCAGGCTCAATTGTTACAAACTTAGCCAAACTGTATGCATTTGGAATAACAGCCGTACTAAGCTGTAAGTCCCGGTGCGTACAAGTATTATAAAAATAAACTGATATTTTTGTATACAAGCTTTTTATTAATGAACTACTCCCTAAACTTCTCTTTTACTTTAGATCTTGCTGGCTCAAAATATTGCCACTTCCACGTTGTCGTCGGTGGCAGCGCAAAGGTCACTTTAACTGCATGTTTTAGGTAGGACAAATAAGGCAGGATAGGAAGTGGAGCATGTTTTGCAACATAGCTTCACAGCCACACCCTACTGGAGCATCTCCCTGCAGGGTGTAAACTTCCGTGGTCGACACGGAAGCATTGTTTTCACACAAAAGCAGCAATGTCCCACAGTATTTCTTGTTGCTATAATGTGCTTCGTTATATTTTTCGTCGCTTCTATTTTGTATTGTAGGTAGGTATATAATAATAAACTAAATTGGTTAAACAGAAGTTCAAAATAAATTAAATACAACTGCGGCTCCTCGAAGTACTATTGTTTACGAAACTGACTTTTCAAACATTTGTTCGTCAGATGTCATTTTCTTCGGCCATCTTTGTCGTGTCTCACTTGGTTCACTTCGGTTGGCGCCGCCGCCGTAGAAAGAGATGGGGGGGGGGAAATCTCTCCTGACGGTCACGTGTCCTGACGCGATGCCCTGACGCGAGTTTAACATTTTTTACCCATTACAAAAAGTGTTCAACGCCGCTAAAGAAGTTTTCACTTCAAAAATAAAAATAGTAATAATTCTGGACACGGCCCGTATTGTTAGAAGGTTCCTCTCTCTAGAGCCCTGACCCGCGGTTGCTTGGACCCTGTTCCCGATACCGGTGGGCTACTATTTTTTATATTTTTAAATGTTTTTATATATTTTTTTATATTCTAATATTTAAAAATATTTTTTTTTGTATATATTGAAATAAAGGAGATAATAATAATAGTAATAAATAACAATAAATTACGAGGAAGAGTACCATTTCACCTGCCGCCAGCTATACAAGTGGTTGCTTGTCCAGAACCCTCAGAACTGACACTACGTGTCCTGATCTAAGGTGAATTCACAGACGAAGTTGCGGACAATAGCTAGTTAGCTAGAAAACTCTCGAATAACTCATGCAAAAACGAGAGAAGATTTAACATGAAACGCTTTCATACAAAAATCATTGAATTTTATGAAATAAAGTTTCCGAAAAGGGACCGTGTCGTAGCATTTTATGCGATTGTGAAACTTTACACAAACTCGTGTTAGTTCTGTGAGAGCGTAACAAACAAACTGAATGACGCGGACGCTGCGAAGACGTGTCGGCGCCATCTTGGATGTGCCTTTGTCACGAATCGTTTGACAATAATTTTGCTTGATAGTTGGAGCACATAGGATAGCTGGGAGTGACAAAACTTCATAATATGTAGTTTTTTCACTCTCAGCACTTCTGTATAAATTATATTATTATGACTGGTTTGAAATAACTAACTGCATTTGCCAAATATTACTCGACTGTTTGCTTGTACGCAACTTTTAAATAGAAACTCGGTAATTTCTTCATGTTTTCCTATTGTTTGTCTTATCATATTCATGTAATTGCAAGTATTAGTTTGTGCTTATACAAGTATTTATATATAAATAGGTACCTATACACAATGCGGAGACGACAATAAATGAAAACACTGGCAATATTAATGCATAGGAGTATTTTGAAACTTCCAAATAAATCCTAACATCGAAAATGAAAACTGATATGGATCGGATGCGTGACTACGCGGATCAGTTGATTAGCTAGAGAGACTAAAATCACACTAATATTACAAATGCGAAAGTTTGTGAGTGTGTGTGTGTGTGTTTATATGTTTGTTACTTCTTCACGCTCAAACCGCTGAACCGATTTAGCTGAAATTTGGTATAGAGATAGCTTGAGTCCCGGGAAAGGACATAAGATACTTTTTATCCCGATATTCCCACGGGATCGAGACTTATGCGGGTGAAACCGCGGGGCGCAGCTAGTATTGGATAAAAGATTGATATTTTTATGCAAACTGGGAACGATGTTTAATTCATTATCGTACTGTCGGCCCAACTTGAGGGGCCTGTGGCTAAATAAAAACAGCCGCACAGGTCGATCGATCAGGTTAAGCTACTTTCTTAACTTTAACTAGTTTATATAACTTAGTTTTTTTGAAGTGAAAACTTCTTTAGCGGCGTTGAACACTTTTTGTAATGGGTAAAAAATGTTAAACTCGCGTCAGGGCATCGCGTCAGGACACGTGACCGTCAGGAGAGATTTCCCCCCCCCCCATCTCTTTCTACGGCGGCGCCAACCGAAGTGAACCAAGTGAGACACGACAAAGATGGCCGAAGAAAATGACATTTGACGTACAAATGTTTGAAAAGTCAGTTTCGTAAACAATAGTACTTCGAGGAGCCGCAGTTGTATTTAATTTATTTTGAACTTCTGTTTAACCAATTTAGTTTATTATTATATACCTACCTACAATACAAAATAGAAGCGACGAAAAATATAACGAAGCACATTATAGCAACAAGAAATACTGTGGGACATTGCTGCTTTTGTGTGAAAACAATGCTTCCGTGTCGACCACGGAAGTTTACACCCTGCAGGGAGATGCTCCAGTAGGGTGTGGCTGTGAAGCTATGTTGCAAAACATGCTCCACGTCCTATCCTGCCTTATTTGTCCTACCGAAAACATGCAGTCAAAGTGACCTCTGCGCTGCCACCGACGACAACGTGGAAGTGGCAATATTTTGAGCCAACAAGATCTAAAGTTAAAGAGAAGAAATTTAGGGAGTAGTTCATTAATAAAAAGCTTGTAGTTTATTTTTATAATACTTGTACGCACCGGGACTTACAGCTTAGTACGGCTGTTATTCCAAACGCATACAGTGTGGCTAAGTTTGTAACAATTGAGCCTGGTACCTATGGTTACCTCACCCTACTGATTATAAACCTACAGCAACTACTTAACACCCTAGTTATCCCGTTTATGCTCACTAGTTCCTTCGCGTAGGTCCTTTGAAAGAACTACTGAGAATTTTTGTATCAGTAGTTCCTTTGAAAAAGTTGAAGGAACTACTGAGACTAAATATTTCCGTTAGCAGTTCCTTTGAAGGAACTACTGAGAACTTTTTGATCAGTAGTTCCTTTGCAAAAGCTGAAGGAACTACTGAGACTAGATAGTTCCTTTAGCAGTTCTTTTGAAGGAAATAAACATATATAAAGCTGCCCGCTGCTGCCGCATGCAGGACCGTAGGTTTGCTCGATGTACTAAGTAAATATAACTCTTTTTAGGGCATATTGCATATTAAATACATTTTCCGATTTCGCTTCTTCCGAACAGAATATTATTATTAAATTTTTTATGTCCCCATCATAATAGTCGCCAAGCAAGAATTTATCGAATTGTACAGGAACCTGGACATCTGCAAAATTGTTAGAACATGATTTTCTAAGGAACTATCTAGTCTCAGTAGTTCCTTCAGCTTTTGCAAAGGAACTACTGATCAAAAAGTTCTCAGTAGTTCCTTCAAAGGAACTGCTAACGGAAATATTTAGTCTCAGTAGTTCCTTCAACTTTTTCAAAGGAACTACTGATACAAAAATTCTCAGTAGTTCCTTCAAAGGAACTACGCGAAGGAACTAGTGAGCATAAACGAGTTATCCTAACACCCTAACCTATCATACAAGCCTACGGGAGACCTACGGGAACAGACGGAATTTGGGTAGGAATAGGGGTTTGTGTACGTCGTGCAATGTGTACACAGGAAATAGTTTTGTCATTGCCGGTCCCACAGACTCATAGAACTGGTGATGGCTAAAGGTGTCTTGGCCATAGTGAGAGGAATTATGGAAGATGAATCAAACTCTACTCCAGCTTGATGACTAATTTATTCATTTACTAATTACTAATTTATGTGGAACGAATGTACGTCGCTCTTGATGCTGACGCTGGCGTATGTAACTCTTGCCTGTTCACGGCTGAACAATACTCTAAACTCTAATTTGGCTTCTAAAACTTGTGCAAGCAGAACAACATTTTTAAAATGTTTGCTTTTCATTTGCCATCTGTGCCATCTCTTCTGTAGGCCGTTTCATTTTCTGCTATTCGTAGTGAAGCACCATCCTTACTAGTCCTATTGACCTGAAATACAAAACTAATGTTATAAATTCTTTCTCTTCATTATCTTATTTATACTGATTTAATTAATCAGTAGCGGCATCAAAATAACAGTCATTATTATTCTTATGGCGGGTTTTTTTTTGTTACAATGAGTTTTGTACAGGCAAACGAAGTTCTTCGTAAAATTGTAAATTGGATAGGCACCTAATTCGTAAATCATGCCAGGCTGCCCCTGTTTAGCGTTAGTGCTTATGTCAGTGTTTTTATTTTCTATTATGGAGACCTCTCCCTGACCAATTCTTCCAAAAAATCTAAGGATTAGAAGCAAAAGCAAGCATAAGTATAAGAAATTGAGAATGTTTACAAAACATAACTTACTTTGAACACATTTTAGCTGTATTAGTAGGTACACACCTTATCCTCCTCCAACCAATATTCAATTCTTTGCCCTTTATTGCAACTAGTCTCCGGTCTTAATTTCATTTATTTTAAATACAAAAAAAATATTCAAAAGTTTTTTGTTTGACACATACAATATCAAATTCATTCATTGTCATATTCATATTGTTTCCATGACGACCATGACGTTGTCGCGTCAAAACTGTTGAAACTGTAGACAATAAATTAGTTTTTCATACGTAATAATGTCTATGGACACAAATATTCGGTTCGTAGCACGTTCGTAGACAGATATTCTCGTATGCCGATTTAATACATAACATACATAATCAGCCTATAATGTTCCCACTGCTGGGAAACCGGCCTCCTCTCAGTGAGAGGGAAGTGGGCCGTAATCCACCACGCGGGCCCAGTGCGGGTTGGCGGATGTCACATGTCTTCGAATGTTTGGTTCTAGGACATGCCGGTTTCCTTACGATGTTTTCCTTCACCGTTTTGAGAGCAGTGCCGATTTAATGTGTTGGCCAATTTGTTGGATGACTTCATTATAATGGATTAGACTTCATTATTTAGAAGTTGTAGGACATTCCAGTTATAGAACGTTTATGAAGCGTTTATGAATACAAGATTTTATCGAATGTTTTAAAGGCCTATTGAGCATTTTAACTAATGAATGGTTTAAACCTTCAATAGGCTTTTTTTATGAATAAGACCGAAAGTGTTTAAAATATGGAAATTGAACAAATTGCATCTATTAATGAAAAAAGTGACGCAGAAATATTGAAAAAAAATTAGTAATATTAATTAAATTAATAATTGATTTATTTCAACGTTAATATTCAAGTTTTCACTTCTGCCGGCACTCCCGGAGTGCAACCCGTCTTTTTTTTTTACTGTGTTTAGTTTAGTTTGTGATCTTCCTGTACGAGTCGCAATAAATACTTTTTCTTTCATTCTTTCTTTCTACGCTTGCCGCGATTGGTCTGTGGATGGGTGACCGTCTTTACATACCGAGACCCATCCGTGCCTCGGAAAGTACGTTAAGCCGTTGGCCCCGGCTGTCATTCGAGGACCTTTGAAAGTCGTTACGGGTAGTCAGAAGCCCGAAAGTATCGTTTTACCCAGTAACTGGGTTGTGGAGGTCAGATAGGCAGTCGCTCCATGTAAAATACTGGTATTTAGCTGCATCTGGTTAGACTGGAATCCGATCAGAATGTGAACGTTTTTAAAATTGCGAGAATTGCCCCTCTGGTCTGTGTTTTTAGGATTCAATCACACAGTAGTTCGAAAAAAAACGAATGTTTTAAAAAAATCTGTTGGTTTCTATTTTAGGGTTTATTTCACGTCCATTTTTACAGTGATATGAAATATTCAGCCAGTTGCTTTATTTATTTAAAACTTTAATCACATAAATGTACAGTACCCTTTTCGCTTTGCTTTTAAAATTCATCTCGCTAGTCAGTTTTTGTTTGTTTGTGTTACAGACTTTTTTTCGGAATTCGAAATTGAAAATGTTGTGGTAGGGGAATATTTATTATGTAGGCACGTAGGTACGCGTAATGTCACTGCGTGCACATGGAACATTTTGTCAAATTAACTACCTTCAGAATCTACTAAAATGATCGCCTAAGTATGTGTTTTTGCTAAAGTATTGGGAAACGCATTTTGATCGTGATATTAAGAAAATAATTTTAATTTAATATATAGATAGATAAAACGTTTATTTAGTGCAACAAAAGACACAATACAGGCATTAAAAAAAACATAAATACGGTGAGAAAAAAAAACAAAGATTAAAAGATAAATTGACCCATAGACACCTCATATGACATTTATAACGGTCGATCACAACTGGTCGGTGTGTCTCCGCATACCTACGCTTAAGAAATGGTAGTCCTTCGCTGCTTGTTCTTTAAATAGTTCTAGTCTTTTTTTGATAACTAATTGTTTTTTTTTTAATAGAAAATTTTTCTAATTTTCTTGTCGGAAGCTGAACCACGGCCTGTATGATTTTCAGGAAGCATTTATTGACAAACAAACATTTATCAACATAAGCAACAAGCCTAAACTTTAAACTAATGTTTGTATTTTTGCTACCAAGCCCTTTTTTAAGCGGACTACTGCTATGTTTTCGATGGATAAGTACTTACTATCAGGCTAAATCGAAACCTGATTAAGGCGCTGCCCAAACATAAGACACCGTAAAACGTTTTTTTTCGCACAGTTAAGCGTATTGGTACATATTACAAGCCAGAAAAAAATTTAGTGTATTGCCATAATTATGAAATATAAAATACATATAAAAAAAATCATGAAAAAATGAAATAGTATCACGGTTTAATAGAACAGAGCTAAAATAATTTTTTACGTCGCATAATTGTCAAAATTTTGAGCGTAAACTAACATATTTTATGTAATGATAATCAACTAAAGAAATACCTCAAAATTATTCCACTGATTACTGAGTATTTATTTTTTAATTTAATCAAAACTGCAAAATCATCTGGCGCTGGAAAAATCAGCGCTTAAACTAATAACTGAAAGAAGTCACGTGTGGGTTAAAAATAATGCGGGTTTTAAGAAAACTATGAAATTAAATTAGAACTTTCCTAAAACGGCCTCACTTCGCGTGACACATCCAAATAGCATTTCCCTCCACCTTTTTACCTAAAACATTGAGGAGATACTTACCATACATTGTTCCGATTTTTTCAGCCAGTTTTCGAGAGATTGCACCGTCACATAAAGAGTCGAAGCAGGCGCTTAAAGCCCGGGCACACGCGCTGGAACCGATCTGAGAAACAAAGGAAAGTATTAGTTATTTAGTCGATTCAAATCACTTATACAACGAGTTACAGAAAACGCGCAAGTTCTAGGAGAAAATAGGCACTTATAAGAGTTTCTTGTAAAATAGGTAGGTACAGCCCGATTCAAACTTTATGGCAAAGTACCTCACCCCTCGCCCTCGTAGACACGTGATTTGTTAATGCGCAGCAACTCTCCTCATGTTCATGCACTTGCAGAATAACAATATAATATTTTGATTTTCTGCAAGTCATCTTAAATGAGCCGTAGACATTAGGAAGCGTTGATGAATTAATCTGTCAAGCTCCGCTAATGAGACACAATTGATTTTCTATTGTTTCGTCGCCAATAGGCGATACGCGGTGCTTGACCGGTGCGATCCACCATAATGTTTGAATCAGGCTGTACAGCCCGTGCACCCGATGTTTTTCCCATCGGCAAAAGTGACGAACTACCATACAAAATGATTTAGGCGCAGAATCAAAGAATTAGAGGTACCCCAATAACAACTTTGACAGAAAATGTGGGTGTACCGTGGTATACTGAACACATCTGCGTATCCCTTTTGAGGGTACGCGTGATGTTATGTTGTGTGATTGTTGTATGCGATAGCAGCAATCGCGGATGATTTGCTGGCATTTATTGAAGAGTTCCGTTGTCTGTCTCCGAAACTCATCATAAGATCTTTACAAAATTTAAATGGGACCATTTCGGAATAAATCTCTTTCGAAAAAAAAACAGAAGAAACGGAGTTATGCCCGAACAAACATAAAAAAACATCCAAACTGAGAAATTTGAGAACCACCTCCTTTTTTGAAGTCGGCTAAAAAAAGGGTTATTGATGTGTAACCTGTTGCCATGGATTCTGAACGTGATGCTGAACGCCCCTTTAATGAACTATTTGGGCAGTTATTTAAAAAAAAATGTTTCATATGTTTTAACCGGGTAGGTGCTCTTTTTTATGAAACAGCAGTTTTTTTATCGACTAAATATTTCTACGGGGTCTAGTAGAAACTCGTACGGAATTCATGCGTGACACTACAGTATAAGAAATTAGGACATCAAATCTCTAACCCAAAGGAGGCTACCGTATATTGATCGGTCCACAAATAACTAGGTAAATAAAATATTGATGAATATACTTTAGGCCTGTTTTATTTACTTATACAAAACCATTCTGCCTGTTTATATCCCGAAGCTAATAAAACAAGACTGTGAATGAATAAATGAAAACCAATACCCTATGAGTATTGTTCCAAATTCAGTTTTGAGTTGTGTAGACTTCACTTCGAAAATCAAACATTTCGGATTCGATTTCGAATTGTGTGCGGTCAAAAAGAAAAACTCAAAACTCAAAGCATTTATTTCAATTAAACCAATTACAGGCACTTTTGAATTGTCAAGGGGTCGGGGTCGGTCACTTAAGTGAAGTAAAATAATTAAAGTTCTGATAATACCGGGTCAAATTGAATTAGCTAGCGAAACTGCAGATGTGATGGGCATCGACATCTAAACACTATAAAAAACAAAATATTTGATGTTTTTTAGGGTTCCGTACCTCAAAAGGAAAATAACGGAACCCTTATAGAATCACTTTATTGTCCGTCTGTCTGCCTGTCAAGACCCTTTATCTCGGGAACGCATGGAGGTATCGAGTTGAAATTAAAACCATATACTCAGGTCCACAGTCCCTTGAAACTGAGAAAAAATCCGACACTCTTAAGGGAATCAAAATTTATAGAGTACTTCCCGTTGACCTATAATCATGAAATTTGGCAAGAAACAAGGTCATGTAGGTAGCACAAGTAAAGGTAAAAATCCGAAAACCGTAAATTTGTAGTAAGTAGAAAAAAAATCCCGTGATAAACTATTTACATAGCTACAAATGTGTAAGGAACCCTCGGTACGCGAGTCCGACTCGCACTTGATCGGTTTTTTGGGCGCTCGATGTTTTGTTACTTGAAGTTTGAGTTGAGAAAACCTGTTTTCTTTAGTTTTTTCTTGTTGAGATATCGATACCCATAACCTCTGTGAAGTTTACACGATAAAAATCTGATTTTTAAACTGACATTTCTAGTGATTCTTACACTAAGTGCGGTCGGTTACCCCACAAAACAAAAAGTCAAATTCGTTTCTCTTTTGTTTTATCGTGATTAGATAAATCGATACTCATCACGTTAACTGATGGGGTCCGCTAGGGCCGAGGCCTACCAGGGTCGCGGGTTCGAAAGAGTAACCGTGGCCCCTGACACAGGCAACTGAAGGAACACGGGTGGCTTTTAGTCAGTAAAAGTCTGACATGCCCTCCCGTTCCGCCCAGCGCGGGAAATAATTTGATAATTTATCGATCAAAAAAAAAAAACCTGTCCCGTCCGCGATGTTTCGCTACCTAATTTAATTTAATCCTGCACAATGGAACTCGTATGTTCTATTTTCATTATCACCTAAACTGTTCTTAATGTGACTTAAAATCTACTATGCGTTTGCCATTTTAAACTGGTAACATTAAGAGCAAAAATATTAGTCAGTTTTTAAAGTGTGAGCGCTTTTGCAGGCAAAAATGACAGCTGGATTATATGTATTTCCAAGTTTTATTTTAATCTGTTTGTTGTAAAAACGGTTGGTTTCGTGTTTCTAGTATGCTAATATCATGGCTTGAAACATGAGTCACCCATTTTAAACGGTGGTAAAAGCTGAAACTTGTTTTGATATTTTTGTCGTAAACTGAGTCTACCTATATAGCCAAGGGATTTAGGTGTTTTTTTATTCATAGGTTCAACAAGCTTTTAATTAAATTAAAGAAATCAGAATTAAAAATGAGACCTTTTAGTTCACTGCTGTGTTTTTTTAAAGGTTTGAATTGTCATTGATTATTTTCTTCATCATTGTCTTTTTCTTCAATTATCAAAATTTAAAATATCTGTGAAAGGTATTAATGACACAAAAATTGAGTAAGAAAACCTGTGTAGTGTCATTAAATTGGTGGGGTAACAAAAGTTATAAAATATAACTTACTAAGTACTCCAAAATCATGTTCCAACCGATGACGAACGCAATGAATTCACCAACGGTTACGTAGCTGTACATGTAAGCACTTCCTGTAGTGTGTGGCACACGGACTCCGAACTCTGCGTAACAGGCTCCTGTATGGACAAATCAATGATTTAATCTAGACTAATATTATAATAGTTATTTATGCAACTGTTTTATAATAAAGGGTATTAAAACACGAATGTGGGTTTATCACACGAGACGAAGCCGAGTGTGATAATAGTATCACATGAGTGTTTTAATACCTAATTATGTACCATAGATATCCGATTATGTACAGTTGCATACAAGACTTTATCTACACCCATGATATGAATCCTCTATAAAGGGTTCTGAAACAGTTTTTTTTGCATTACTAATATAGAACAAAAATGGTGGCCGGCGGCATACAACGTGAATTCGAATAACCTATAAGTTTTTTTTTAAATTACTGCGCTGTGGTAGTGAAACGCGCGTGCATGACAAGGTTCTGTTTTTGAAAACGAGTTGCATAATGAAATTTAGTACAACATAATAACACTCGTTTGGATGATATTATGGTTACTATGACACTGGTTATTTTAATGTTGGCAATAAGCTACTTAACTGTTTCAGAAACTTTTATAGAGGATTTATAGCATGGGAGTAGATAAATATAATTATAACTATAGGTACTCTGAGACTTTCAAGCGCCGTAAATACCGCCTGGGTAACTACAGTTTTAAGCCCTCCATCGATAGACAGCGTGAGCCGGTAAAAATCCTTAAGAGTCTATACTACCTCAAATGGCTTAGCGTGATCCTCCGTTATGTCGAAAATACTGCACCATTAATTTTGAAATAAATATATGGTAAAGTTGAGGATTAATGCTAAGTCTTATGTTAGACGAAAACACGATTCCATAAAATTTTCTCGATAGAAAATAAATCCAAAGTTACCTCTAACCCGAAAAATAAACCGCTGGTATTCAAAAAATACTTCAAATTAGATCATGAAACTTTGCTTACTAACTGAACTTACTTTAAAGCAGGTCTTATGTTATTTATTTTTTTATAATTACCGTTATTTTCACTGTAAAAAGCAAATACCTAAACTATTGGCGCTGCCTGCCGCCCAGCACCGCACTCTGTCTCGCTCTCACTCAGTCCACGAGCAGTATCGTATGAGCGAGATAAAGAGTGAATTTTAGCTGAGGTAGTATAGGCTCTTAATCTCTTGTAGATTATTGGGACGTTAAAACCAGAATTATATAGGTTTTTTCTATCTCCAATATGCCAAGACTGATATAGATAGATTATTGGGTTCGGCCGTAAGACAAAAATTTTCAGAGACGGAACGATGTTTTATATCGATTTCAAATTTAGTGATTGTTAAAGCCCGTTCACACCACAATAATTACTGTGGTAATCACAAGGTATCTAGCACTGTATCATAAATAAAACTGGGTTTTACCAATTAAAAATATCTATACCCGTCCATTGTTAAATAAATTATGCTTTGGAAGAGCAAACGAGCCGTGGTTACCGCCCCGCGTTTATCTGGCGATGCGAATCTTCACCGAAATCATTTATTTATTTTATTATTTATGTACACACAGTAAAATACATAAGGAAATGTTATAATTATAATTTGAGTACAAAGGTACTGCTTATTTCTCAAGAAATTTCTTCCAGCAGACCTGCGAAAGGAGAAGTAAAAAAAAAGAAATGTAGACAATAGTGTGTGAAAACAAGAAGAGAGAAATATGAATGATATCATTGAGAAATATGAAAATATCATTTTTGTTTTGTCCATTTCAGTGTTTTAAGTACACATTTGCACTTGATTACCTATGATTATTTTCCTTTTATTTTCTATTCAAATTCAAAATATTTAATTACACACACCTACTAGCACTTATGAAACGTCTGACGCTAAGTGCACGGTTGTAATTGGTTTTCCTATGGAGAAGAGCCGGCAAGAAACTCCACTATAACGCTTTTAAAAATAATTGGCTTTTTAATTACATTTACTAGTTTTCTTTTTCTTATTAATTTTTGCCCCGGCATTGTCTAGTGGTTTTACTGCAAACTGGCATGAATAGGTACCCTGTTTTTTAGTTCATAAAAGTCGCTCCATGTAAAATACTGGTATTCAGCTGCATCCGGTTAGACTGGAAGTCGACCCGAACATAGTTGGAAAAAGGCGAGGCAGATGATGAAAAGTAAACAAAAAGTTACTTAGAATATTGTACGAATCACATGGACATAACATAATCAGCCTATAATGTCCCCACAGCTGGAACACAGACCTCCTCTCTATGAGAGGAAGTAGGCCATTATCACCACGCGGACCCAGTGTTTGAAATCAGTGCTCTGAGTGGAATACCTCCTGGTTAGTATCATATGGATGGTTGGAATCACATGGACGATAACGACTAATTAATATAGAGAAGTATGGAAGGAAAAAAACATGTTGCACTAACCCAAAATAAATTGGGATCCCTAAGGGCAAAAGAATGACGATGAAGGACTTACCGGAGAAGATGGAGGCAAGGGCGGCGATTATAAAGCTGATGACAACGCCAGGCCCCGCGAATTTCCGAGCAACCATTCCAGCAACCAGGTACATACCGGTGCCGACACAAGAGCCGACACCGAGAGATGTTAAATCCATTGTCGTTAGGCATCGCTGTGAAAAGAAAACATTATATGTAGGAATTCGGTTGACGAGTAACAAGTGCAAGTTTCCGATAAACCTTTGACATTTGTACCTATTTTTCTGATCTGTTTTTTTTTCTTGTCTGTTTATATATATGTGTGTACAACTGTACATAAATTATAAATATAATAGGCAAATAAAAAAGAAACTTTAATTTCTATATTTTAAATATTAACTTTTTTAAAACGAGGCATTAACTGAGCCGTTTTGAATTTCGAACTGAATGCGGCACAGTGTTAAAGAATTCTATTTAGAAAAACCGGTTTTGAAACAGTCTTTCGCTCGTCCGACTATCGAAATATAAAAACAATGATGTCGTACACTCACCAATAAAGTCCTCTACAATCTACTGAAAATACTGTTTGCTTTATTAAATGACAACGTAAGTATGAGTAGCATTTTTATTGTTTTTCATGTTATTAATTTTGATATGTAATTTAAAAAAAACTAGCAGTTTTAAAATAATAATATGTACAAGTATGTAAAAAGGAGGGGAAATAATCAAAGGGCATCAAAAATACCTACTTTATTTAATTGTATATTACAGTCATGTTTATAAAATAAATTTACAGAATCATATTTAAAATCATTAGATGCATTCGCAGCCAAAGACGACGCGGGAAAGAAATCCTATCATCAAACTTCCACGGGAATTATATTTCTAACATAAAAAGCGCTGCCCTAAGGCTAGCTACAATTTATCTTTCATACGAGTCTCCTTATTTTTAATATGGCAATAAAACTGAGTATCATTCATTCGTTTGCTTTGTGTAAAACGAAGATATGAAGATATAATAATAATAATAATAATAATCATTTTATTTCGGACAACTATAAGATCCATAACTTGTTAGTAACAGTTTTGCACTTAAAATACTATTGTTAGTAACTTAAACTAAAAACGAAAGAGTGCGAAGACCACCCAACAACTCAGAAACTATGGAACAAGTCTTCGCACAAATTGCCTTATTATGGCGGAGGAAGTATCTGTCGCCACAGCCTTCAGGATGCTATTGTGACTGCCTCTTATTCTGCTCAGGAGTGAGGCCGTTTTTTTGCGGATGATGGCATGAAATCCATCGGTATGGGTTACCGCGAACATTTCTGAGGCACTGCAAAAACGAGGCAGTCGCAACAGCATCCTAAAAACATTATTATATTGGACGCGCAGGACATCCAGCGACCTTTTCGAATAGCTGACCCAAAGACTGCTGGTGTAAAAACTCTGACAATAAGCTTTAAAAAGCGTAATCTTTACTTGGTCTGTACACCGAGCAAATCTTCGAGCCAACATATTACCCCTGACCGCTAAAGCCCTGCGCTCCCTCTCAATGTCACCATGATCACTGAGGTCGTCGGTAAGAAAATGCCCAAGATATTTAAACATTGTGACTCTACGTATTGGCGTACCGTTTATGACAAGTTCGAGGGCATTCTCCCGGCGCTTACCAGCGACCCCAAAGACCATGTATTCACATTTTTTGGCATTATAGACCAGTCCATGTGCAGCAGCGTAGGTCTCACATACTTTGAGCAGCTCCACGATCGCCCCCGGCGACGGGCCCAGCAGCACCATGTCGTCCGCATAACTGATGTTGTTACAACTAACACCATTTACCCTGCATCCGACACGCATGCTGCTGAGCTCGGCAATGAGGTCATTTACATATAGATTGAAGAGCCGGGGAGACGACAAACCACCCTGCCTCACCCCGCACTCCAACCCATATGACTCCGAGAGCGCATTAGACCATCTAACATGGTTTGTCTGGCCACGATACCAAAACTGCAATACGCTGAGCAGTTCCTCCGGTATACCCCTACTCCTCAATTTGCTCCAAAGCACATCGTAAGAAACGAGATCGAAAGCCTTGGAGAGATCAAGGAAGCAGGCGTACACCGGCGTCTTACGGTCAGTGTAGTATTTGACAGTATGCTTGACACCCAGGATAGCACTTTCGGTAGACAGTCCAGGACAAAACCCAAACTGTGCATCGTGCAACTTTATATATTTTGCCAAATAAGAGTCAAGCACACTGTCCAACACCTTAGCCGCAACAGTGGCAAGAGAGATCGGGCGATAATTACCTATGTCCGAGATGTCTCCTGTCCTATTCTTCACGATGGGTACTACAATGGTCTTGATTAAGTCTGCCGGCAAATACGAATGGCTGAGACACATCGTATAGAACAAGGACAGGACCCTCGGCATATGCACGCCCGCATATTTAAGATGTTCTATGCTAAGCCCATCATGCCCTGGGGATTTGCCCCTACTCATACCATTTATCACCGACCTTACTTGCTTCGTGGTGACGCGCAGTAGCGGCTCCTCCCCCCGTTCATGAGACACAAAGCCGAGTCCCGACACAGAGGGACCAAGTGGAGACCTTACTGTGAAATGGTTCCTAAATAGATTAGCAATGTCCCCATGGTCAGTAACCCCTCCCACATCCGCCGCGAGACCAGGCTTAGCCTCCAACTTACCTGTAGACTTCCAAAACGCACAGAAATTGTTATTAGCTCGTTGTTCTGCTAATACGTCCATCTTAATTTGATCTTGTCTATTTTGACAGTATTTTAGCCGGCTTTTGAAAATTTTACGCGTCTCGTACATTTGATCGTAAACAGCACCAGATATTGGTCGATCAGCCAAAACCCAGGTTTGGAATTTAAGCCTGGCCTCTCGGTGAGCGTCTCGAACATGTTTGTTCCACCCACATAACGGACTACCCCGCTTTGGTCTCTGGTGTACTTCACTAGATTCCCTCGCTGCTTCACAAAGAACATCTACAATATTCTTGTACAGCTTATCAAGGACAAGTTTGTGATCAGCCAAGTTGCATGACCCGTGACTGCACACCGCAAACTCCTGTGGGAAGTCTATCTCTCGCAGTTTATCAGAACACATACGATGATAGCTCTCGATCTCTTTTTTATTTCTGATGCCCCAGACAACAGAACTGCGGGGTGCAGCCACGGTCGTCAACTTTGGCCTAACTACATCTAAGTTACATACAATATATATAGGTAAGTGAGGTATATAAGACTTCGAAAAATTCTTATTGAAATAAAATGAGAGTTTATTAAAGAAGCCAAAGAATAAAGTTTAGTTTCCAATAATCCAATTAGATTAGAAAATACAAAATAGCACATAAAATCTTTGTTACGAAATTTTACCCACTATTTTGTTAAGATTCGCCTAGTGAGCTAAAGTATTAGGTACCCAATAGTTCCATTGGGTACCTAATACCTTTTTTCCTGTTCAGGAATGAAGGCCATTTGATTTGAGAGTTTAGAGAAAAATGATATTTAGTGCCGAATTTTGGGGAAATTTAAAAAAGATACCTGGAAATTGGGTGTTATGGAATAACATTATGTTTTTCCTAGGCTTTATTCTATTTTATTTTAATTTTTGACGTTCAAAAGTGCCTTTTACATACCTATTTGAAATAAATGCTTTGACTGTGAAAAATGAGTTTTCATCAATTTTCAACATAAAACTGCGGAAAATATAAGAATGAATTTTGAATCTTTGTCAGTCATTAAAGTAGTAGTGTACTCAGTACCTGGGATGTGGAGGTCAACTAGGCAGTCGCTCCAAGTAAAATACTGGTATTCAGTTGCATCCGGTTATATTGGACGCCGACCCCGACATAGTTGGGATGAAATTGTATGTGAATCAATTCAGTGCGGTTAGATCAGAATTTTGTTTTGTATTCTATAGAATAGCGCTAGTCGCTGCACGAACGCATTTGTTACATATATCCATCCAAAATGCATTGAACGACGCACGGAATGTTTCATAAATGCTCAAATCGTTTATTGCATTCCATAATGTACAATACAGGTGGTAATTAAAATATAATAGAAACAATTATGCTTGTATCCTCATGGATGAATGAGCTCGAAATACTCGTCTATTAAAATTATAGTCCACTAGCTTTTGCCCGCGGCTTCGCTCGCGTAGAATTTGGTCTGCCACATTAAGAAGTTACGTGACATTTTTTTTGAAATACTGATATTTTTTTAATATACCTTCACATCGTACATCCCAGATTTCTAACTTCAAAATTAGTTTCCATACAATCTTTGAACTCCTATACCTAATATTTAGAGGGTATCTCTTGAGGGTGGAATTATCTGAATTCCTTTCTAAGTGCTCATTATTTTAAGCTATAATAGAACTCTGCAAATTTCAAAATGCTAAGTCCAGTGGTTTCTTCATCAATCTTTACCTGTATGGTGTGTTTATAAAAAGTAGGCTTGAGATTATTCTATCCAGCACAAACGGATTACTAAACACTGACAACTAAACAGGTCTGACCTATGTTACTTGCATTTAATCACTACATAGTATAAAACAAAGAAGCTTTCTTTTCCCTATGAATGCTTAAATTTTTTAAAACTACGCAACGGATTTTGCTGCGGATTTTAGGTTTCCGACCCAAAGGGTAAAACGGGACCCTATTACTAAGCCTCCGTCGTCTGTCTGTCTGTCTCCAGGCTGTATCTCATAAACCGTGATAGCTAGAAAGCTGAAATTTTCACAAATGATGTATTTCTGTTGCCGCTATAACAACAAATACGAATAAGAATTAAGTACGTATTAAGGGGGGCTCCCATACAATAAACGTGTTATTTTCGCCGTTTTTTATAGACAATGGTACGGAACCCTTCGTGCGCGAGTCCGACTCGCACTTGGCCGGTTTTTTTTAATAGATTTTGTAATAACTAAAGAATTATGTGGTACGTAATTGGAATAGGTGAACATCTGTGTTAATTTATCTGTGTTTTTACTGCAATATACTCCTGTATACTATGTTATTTGATTTTTTTTGTTCAGCGTAAATAAGAAGATTTTGGGATTTAGAAACACGTGAGCAAGCTACGTAAAGCTGCCCATGGGAAAAACAGGGCGTGCCTAAATGTATCCCCGCTACTTTCAAAGTTTGCCCTTGCGATTTATTGATGGTCATAGAAAATGCAACTTTAAGTGGAAACTGTAAACGTTTGAAATTAAAGGGTAAGTTATTGGGTATTATTGGGATGCGTGGAATAAGAACATTTTCACCCTTAGCTTCTCCAGTTAAAATTGTGGCCTGACTCGCAATCTAGTGCCATTACATAGTCTCGGGGCGTCCAAGTTACGCATTAACAAAACCGGTATACCGACTTTTAATTGGAGCTTATGTGATGGCACCCCGGATAGCTCCAAAGAGTTAAGAAACTCCACAGGGTAGCTTGTACAGTCTTCAGATGACATGACTGTGTCGATAGAGTTGTAGGTTGTTGCATCGCTGGTTACTTGGTCCAAGATAATGTTATTGATTTTCGCAACTGTCTCATTTCTTGGTGCTAGTATAGTTCTTTCACATAGCCAACTTTCATCGTGGATGTTCTGTTGCAAATTTGGAAAAACTTGAGCAATGAGTGCGTCTTCCGAATCCACAACGTGACAAAATTGGTTAGTGAATAGAACCATACCTTCTTCGACTGCGACGCCGCATCGCGCTCCGCCCGTGCTGCGGCCGCCGCCGCGGCGTTAGGCGCTCCGTTCAAGTCAATCATATCGTGATAACTTTTAAACTATTCGGCCAAATTACTTAGTGTGAAAGACAAAGTTTATCTACATTAAATACTTAATGCGAGAAATGTATTCATTTTGATAAGAGTTTGATAATTATATACTAAATGTGCATTGTAAAATAGTACCAAATTTAATTAGATTTATGATTCACAATTTTGGTTGTACTGGCTTGCACATAAAAGGTAGATATATGCTGTCGTGGACTTTTATTTAGATCTACTTAAGACAAACAATCCTGCGGTACATCATCTTTATGTAACTCCATTGGTTTAGGCAGCGCACGCCAAGATAGCTCTCAGATGGAAGATTTTTTTCCGACTTAATTGACACGTATCGTTATATTATGACCAAAACTACATAAAATCATTATAAATTGTAGCCTATGTGTTATTCTGATGAATAACCTATATTACTGTAAAGTTTCATCCAAATCCGTTCAGTAGTTTTTTCGTGAAAGAGTAACAAACATACATCCATCCTCACAAACTTTCGCATTTATAATATTAGTAGGATATTTCAATCAACTGGCTTGATTTAATCGGCTTTATGAAAATTAAAATCCTTTTATTGGTTAAAATCATGTAATTAATACGGATGGAAAGCTTTCCATTAGCACAGAGGTTGTAATTAATTTTTGATTAAAACTATAACGTTTGAAGTATTAATTGTTTTCCAGTGGAATCAGAAGTTTTTTTAGTTATTGGATGCTTAATTCACAACTTAATGAAATATCATTAGGTAATAAAATGATTGGTTTGAATAAACCCATTGCAGCCTACCTTGAACATAAAGTAAACATTTATTGTGAGGAATAATACTTAAATAAAGCTACTTGCTGTTTTTGTACAAAAATATTTAAAAACAGCCAACCACAAAAGAAAGCTTTCTTGCGACCCACACACAGAAATACTCAACGTTAAAGTTAAATGGAAATGGTATGCTTTAGAATTCAGTTTGTTCAATATAACTCGGCGACTGGTTGGCCAAAAGGCCGTTGCATCTTGATTTGCAAACACATCGAAGAGTGGACTGTAGTGCCTGGCAAATAAAGTGAAATATTCCTTGATACTATAATAATAATAAAAACAGCATGTCATCCCCTGCCATTTTATCCGTGTATTTATAAAACATTGATCAAGCAGGGGTTCTTCCATAGTTCTTGGTAACCAGTCCACTTTAGCCACCCAAACCCATAGTCCAACTTTTTATTTTTCCATATCCTGCAATAGTCCTACACGAACCGGTGGTTATCCTTAAGTGCACTTGCTTAGTGCATACAGGGATAAAAATTTCCTATGGGGCCTGTGCGAGTTGGCTTCGGCCCCTCGTACGCCTTCCAAAGGACCGGGACCCCATGGTCCCGAGATATGGTTTTATTGACTTTTCAAAATGTATTTAATGAATTTTATTTTAATTGTAATTGTAATATGTTATTTTTTAAATTTCAACACAATGTATCTACATATATTGTTATGAAATAAATTACTTAAGACTTATGTAAAATCAAAAAAATAATAAGAAATGTTTATTTCAATAACTTACAATACGTTTAGGTACCTACATATTCTTTGGGGAATTTCCATTTAGGTAAGAATTTCACTTGTTAGGAAAATTCCGCCCTTACAATAGTTACATAAGTTATACTTACAAATCAAAAAATCTACAGAAAAACAAAGTAAAAATTACATAGACACGCTGTTGTGTTTGACTGTGTGTATGTGAATGCTTTTATATGTGCGTTTATCGATAGTGGCTTATAATTATATGAATAACATAAGTGATTAAATACTATAATTGATAATAGGGGAAGTGTAAAAGGAACCGAAAAATAAATCTCATTCAAATGCATAACGTTCTACTTTTCGCTTACAAGTTACCTACTATTTTAAACAGCTGGAAATTATGCATCTTTTAAAAAAATTGTATCTCATTTTAAAATTCCTTCGCAGAGTCGTTTGTTTTTAAAAGAAAAACAGAAAATTATGAAAGCATTCTCGCATCCGGAGTTTTTAAAGTCCTATTTCCGTTCGTAGCTTGGTTGAGGAAAATGCAATTATCACATTGAAAACACTAATTAGCGCCGTGAGCGAATGCTTTTAGATGTAATGGTCGATTCACACTATGTTAACGTGTCGTACCGCATAGTACTTATCTATTATTATTTTTTCTTTTCAAAATGGAGCGGTTAGATAGGGTAGGATATTTTTCATTGACACAAGATTTGTCAAAATCTACACATTACAGTCCTTTCACAGTTATTTTACCTCAGATAGCAGCAATCCAATTTGAACCTCATTGTAACGTAAATAAAGTTCACTGTGATTTTGACAGACAAGTCAGTGGCACCAACTCAACAGCAACCTTATTGCAACGAGAATAAAGATCAATTTGATTTTGACAGTGAATTCAGAGGTAAACTGTGAAAAGGCTGAATACTAATTTTTTCGAAAAGAAATTATCCTTGATATTGGCTACTTGCACAAGTTGCTCAAATAATTTCACCGAAAACATAATTCATGCTTACATAAATATATAATTTGCACACGTCGCGTCGTGACGATATTATCTATGTGAAATATGTAATACATTAGTATCCTCTGCTTTGGAAAGGCATACAAAATTACAAAGCTTAAGGGTCGGTTCACATCTGACGGAAGATGCGTCGCGTATTATCGGTCGCGCAACGCCAGAACAGACAATTATATGATAAAGCATTCAACATTTCACACTCAACCGATGATGCGTTAGTGCGATGAGCGAATAAATAGACGCAATCGAAGTTTCGCCCGACGCATTTTCCGTCAGATGTGAACCGACCCTAAATGATAGATTTATGCTAAACTTTATAGTAAAAAACTATGGGTGGTGATCGGTCAAAGGGTGTTGGAGCTTATCAATCTCATATGTTACCAACATCCATTCTTATCTCTATACATAATCACCCTATCTAACACAGGCCTCCTCTGTGTGAGAGGGAACGGGCCGTAATCCACGACGCATGGCCAGTGAGGTTTGCTAAATGTCACAAATATGTCTTCGAATTTTTGGTTCTAGGTCATGCCGGTTTTCTTTTACCGTTGTAAGTGCAGTAGTGATGAAATGATTTACACAAATTAAAGTACCTGTCTGGGTTCAAACCCACGAGCTACAACTCATAAGTCGAGGCCGTTGCCACTGGGCTTCCACTATGCAGGTAAAGTTGTGAAAAATGACTTTGATATTATGCTACCCAATATGAAACCGTATTTAACAACCATTCTGCAATATTCGCCCTGTACTGTTATTAAATGTGTGGTTAATATTCAGCATCAAATCGTCCGTTTCATCCCACGCCACCCACACAAGTGTGGCTGTGGTTGTGGCAGGTTCAACGCACATAACTGATCCCAATCGAAGCCTGAATGACGTTTAAAATAGAAAGATGTGAATATATGGTAGGTATTCATAAACAATGATGTGTAAAAAGAGATAGTTTCAAGATGGTGTGTGAATGAATATATTTTGACAGGATTTTATTAAGTTTTAGGTATGTACTTATATAGGTACATAATTATTAATTAAAGTTGCCTTTTAGTGACTGTCTGTGTGACCACTTAGTTTTTCAGCATTTTCACCCTCATTTAGAGAATTTATTCCGGAGGTTTATACGTTTCGTATGTTAATATTAAACTAGTAGACAATAAAGAAAACTCTATGTTTTGACAGGCCGTAGAAACCGTGTGGAGCATGGGATGTAGGTAAGCTAGTTTTGAAAGCGAAATTACAGAGTTTACTTACGATTTGAAACCGTGGAAATTTTGAATTTATTCCGGAAGGTTTAAGTATAAGTATGTACCCGTATAATACATCAATATTAAACATGCTTAAATATAATAAAGAAATCTCAATGTATAGTCAAAGCGTAAAAGCCGTGCGAAGCAGGGGCCGGTTGAAAGTTTTATTATGTTAAGTTGGATTCTTGCAAAACAATTTTGGATCACCCCTTCTGGCTTATCTTGCAAACAAATTTTGGATTACCCCTTCTGGCTTATCAAGTAGTAAGATTTTCTGATCAACTTTGTGGTCAACATTTTTTTTAGTTAGTCTGTTATGTGTCCCATTGCTGGGCAAGCTAGGCAAAGGCCTCCCCTCTTTCCTTCTAAACCTCCCTGTCTTGTGCGATCTCTGGCCATGTTGGCCCTGCAAACGTTATCAGATCGTCACACTACAATTTTAATTCAATCAACCAATCAACTCAGCTTATCGCAGTCCACTGCTAGACATAGGCCTCTCCCAGACTGTGCCACAGCACCCTGTCCTCCGCCTTCCGCATCCAGTCTACCCTAGCCACCTTGTTTAGGTCTTCTGTCCATCTAGCAAATAGCATCGCGTCATCTAGCTAATTTTAATGATTAAAAATATATATTTTTTTTATTTTTGTTTTTTTATATAAATGGCATCTCGTAGTTGACCTTGAGAGGTCGTGACTACTTAACCGGACTATCCTGTGGTTGCCTTAAGAAAACTCAAAGCCTCCAGCCAGGGCGAATATCTACTATATTAAGCGACTACACGCTAAGGGCACCCCCTGTGGGGTACGAACCTCGGCTTAGGGCGTCGCTGGAGAGGGCAGCAAGATGGGACAGGCTGGATCAGATTTTTATTATTTAAGCTTGATGGGGCCGGCATTTCCTATCTGACTGCTCTGAGAAGAAATGCCGAAACAAACTCAGAGGTCACAGTCGGGAGTTTAAAGCTACAGGCTCAGCTGCGGCGCGGGCTGGCACTTCATCGAGCAAGGGTCGGGGTGGGGTATTTAATTGGGGACGTCGCGAGGGACCTCGTCGGCGAGGTCGGAATGTCGGTTTTTTGTTTTTGTGTACTGTACTAGTTGCCTTGTTACTCTCCTGGAGGAGGGTAATGGAGTCGTCAGGGTCTAAGAGAACATGCCTTGGACGGCGACATTTGCTGATTTGGGAGGGAGTATACCTGGCGGCCTCGACAACCAGGGGGTTGCGATGCTTGGCGGCGGTATCAAAGAAACGCTTGGAAAGGCGTTTCATGAATTGTTGGATAGTGGGGATTTTGAGGTCAACATGGAGGATCTCATTTCGGACGAACCAAGGGGATCCCGTAGCCTTTCGGAGGAAACGGTTTTGAAGGGCCTGCATCCTATGGAGGTGGTGGGGCTTTGCGTGTGCGAAGACTACACAGGCATATGTCATTATTGGACGAATGCACGCTGTATAAATGCGCAATGTACCACTGCTGCTGCCGTCACTTGCCCCTCCATATTATATAATTCGAACAACATGAAGTTTTGACAAAAAACGTGATCATAAGTTTCTGAAGATGGACGGCGCCGCCGAGGCCGGCCCAGGAAGAGATGGCAAAACGACCTGGACGCGTATCCCGAGGGCTGGTTCGAGATGGCGTGGGAAAATAGTTTCTGGCAGGATTCTCAGCAGTGGGACAGTAAGTAACAAAAGGCAAAAAGTTTCTGGAAAATAAAGTGATATTTTACGAGTACCTATTATAAAATATTTATGTATTTTGATGATGATGTATGATAATGTTAATTAATCCTTTAAATATTCGCACCTCTTTAAGAGAGTGAGATTTTTAACGTATTTCGCGAATAGAGTATACTATGCTGCTAGTTATGACATACCAGCTAGAGTATATCGCCCCGGAGAATCACGTCCCGCACCGCTCTGCACATTAAGCGGATATTGGTGTCCAATAAATATCTTCCTAAACGACTATTTTATGCGCTAAACGTTTTCTTTGACTAGATCGACGTATTCGAACCGTAAACGGTCGTACTTATTTCAAATAGGAATTTATTGATTGTTAGGTTAGTTAGTATTAGCTATGGATATAGATGTGTGACCTGCGTGTCATGCGCGTACGCCTCTGAGTGCCAGTGCAAATAAACAGCTTGTCACCGAAGGCCGTGTCTTATTTAACATTGATGTAACACTATCTATGCTGATGTGGGTACAAAAGTTTATTTTCACACTTAAAAAGGACATTTACTATTAAATGTAAAGTCCTTAACACTTTAAGCGGAGTAACGTTATAATACGTAAAAGGAGACTGTTAAAGTTTGTATGGGAAGTGGTCTATGATCCAATAGCGATACTGGAGAGGTATTTCTGTGGGAATACCTCAACTATACCCTTGTGCAAAGGGGCATCAAAATCTAACCCGGCAGTTTTGAGAAAAATAATACTTTAAAATTCACAATTCTTGCTACATTTTTGAAGTGAAAACTTCTTTAGCGGCGTTGAACACTTTTTGTAATGGGTAAAAAATGTTAAACTCGCGTCAGGGCATCGCGTCAGGACACGTGACCGTCAGGAGAGATTCCCCCCCCCCCCCATCTCTTTCTACGGCGGCGCCAACCGAAGTGAACCAAGTGAGACACGACAAAGATGGCCGAAGAAAATGACATTTGACGTACAAATGTTTGAAAAGTCAGTCAGTTCTTCGTAAAATTGTAAATTGGATAGGCACCTAATTCGTAAATCATGCCAGGCTGCCCCTGTTTAGCGTTAGTGCTTGTGTCAGTGTTTTCATTTTATATTATGGAGACCTCTCCCTGACCAATTCTTCCAAAAAATCTAAGGATTAGAAGCAAAAGCAAGCATAAGTATAAGAAATTGAGAATGTTTACAAAACATAACTTACTTTGAACACATTTTAGCTGTAACAGTAGGTACACACCTTATCCTCCTCCAACCAATATTCAATTCTTTGCCCTTTATTGCAACTAGTCTCCGGTCTTAATTTCATTTATTTTAAATACAAAAAAAGACGGGTTGCACTCCGGGAGTGCCGGCAGAAGTGAAAACTTGAATATTAACGTTGAAATAAATCAATTATTGACGACCTTGTGAAGGCCGCAGGAACTCGTTGGATGCGAGAAGCACAAAACCGGTCGAAGTGGAGGTGCTTGGGGGAGGCCTATGTCCAGCAGTGGACGTCTTTCGGATGAAATGATGATGATGATGATGATGATGAAATCAATTATTAATTTAATTAATATTACTCATTTTTTTCAATATTTCTGCGTCACTTTTTTCATTAATAGATGCACTTTGTTCAATTTCCATATTTTAAACACTTTCGGTCTTATTCATAAAAAAAGCCTATTGAAGGTTTAAACCATTCATTAGTTAAAATGCTCAATAGGCCTTTAAAACATTCGATAAAATTTTGTATTCATAAACGCTTCATAAACGTTCTATAACTAGAATGTCCTACAACTTCTAAATGTTGCCATTATAATGAAGTCATCCAACAAATTGGCCAACACATTAAATCGGCATACGAGAATATCTGTCTACGAACCGAATATTTGTGTCCATAGACATTATTACGTATGAAAAACTAATTTATTGTCTACAGTTTCAACAGTTTTGACGCGACAACGTCATGGTCGTCATGGAAACAATATGAATATGTCAATGAATGAATTTGATATTGTATGTGTCAAACTAAAAAACTTTTGAATATTTTTTTTGTATTTAAAATAAATGAAATTAAGACCGGAGACTAGTTGCAGTAAAGGGCAAAGAATTGAATATTGGTTGGAGGAGGATAAGGTGTGTACCTACTGTTACAGCTAAAATGTGTTCAAAGTAAGTTATGTTTTGTAAACATTCTCAATTTCTTATACTTATGCTTGCTTTTGCTTCTAATCCTTAGATTTTTTGGAAGAATTGGTCAGGGAGAGGTCTCCATAATAGAAAATAAAAACACTGACACAAGCACTAACGCTAAACAGGGGCAGCCTGGCATGATTTACGAATTAGGTGCCTATCCAATTTACAATTTTACGAAGAACTTCGTTTGCCTGTACAAAACTCATTGTAACAAAAAAAAACCCGCCATAAGAATAATAATGACTGTTATTTTGATGCCGCTACTGATTAATTAAATCAGTATAAATAAGATAATGAAGAGAAAGAATTTATAACATTAGTTTTTTATTTCAGGTCAATAGGACTAGTAAAGATGGTGCTTCACTACGAATAGCAGAAAACGAAACGGCCTACAGAAGAGATGGCACAGATGGCAAATGAAAAGCAAACATTTTAAAAATGTTGTTCTGCTTGCACAAGTTTTAGAAGCCAAATTAGAGTTTAGAGTATTGTTCAGCCGTGAACAGGCAAGAGTTACATACGCCAGCGTCAGCATCAAGAGCGACATATATTCGTTCCACATAAATTAGTAATTAGTAAATGAATAAATTAGTCATCAAGCTGGAGTAGAGTTTGATTCATCTTCCATAATTCCTCTCACTATGGCCAAGACACCTTTAGCCATCACCAGTTCTATGAGTCTGTGGGACCGGCAATGACAAAACTATTTCCTGTGTACACATTGCACGACGTACACAAACCCCTATTCCTACCCAAATTCTGTCTGTTCCCGTAGGTCTCCCGTAGGCTTGTATGATAGGTTAGGGTGTTAGGATAACTAGGGTGTTAAGTAGTTGCTGTAGGTTTATAATCAGTAGGGTGAGGTAACCATAGATACCAGGCTCAATTGTTACAAACTTAGCCACACTGTATGCATTTGGAATAACAGCCGTACTAAGCTGTAAGTCCCGGTGCATACAAGTATTATAAAAATAAACTGATATTTGTATACAAGCTTTTTTCTTAATGAACTACTCCCTAAATTTCTTCTCTTTTACTTTAGATCTTGTTGGCTCAAAATATTGCCACTTCCACGTTGTCGTCGGTGGCAGCGCAGAGGTCACTTTGACTGCATGTTTTGGGTAGAACAAATAAGGCAGGATAGGACGTGGAGCATGTTTTGCAACATAGCTTCACAGCCACACCCTACTGGAGCATCTCTCTGTAGGGTGTAAACTTCCGTGGTCGACACGGAAGCATTGTTTTCACACAAAAGCAGCAATGTCCCACAGTATTTCTTGTTGCTATAATGTGCTTCGTTATATTTTTCGTCGCTTCTATTTTGTATTGTAGGTAGGTATATAATAATAAACTAAATTGGTTAAACAAAAGTTCAAAATAAATTAAATACAACTGCGGCTCCTCGAAGTACTATTGTTTACGAAACTGACTTTTCAAACATTTGTACGTCAAATGTCATTTTCTTCGGCCATCTTTGTCGTGTCTCACTTGGTTCACTTCGGTTGGCGCCGCCGTAGAAAGAGATGGGGGGGGGGGGGGGGGGGGAAATCTCTCCTGACGGTCACGTGTCCTGACGCGATGCCCTGACGCGAGTTTAACATTTTTTACCCATTACAAAAAGTGTTCAACGCCGCTAAAGAAGTTTTCACTTCAAAAAATATTCAAAAGTTTTTTAGTTTGACACATACAATATCAAATTCATTCATTGACATATTCATATTGTTTCCATGACGACCATGACGTTGTCGCGTCAAAACTGTTGAAACTGTAGACAATAAATTAGTTTTTCATACGTAATAATGTCTATGGACACAAATATTCGGTTCGTAGACAGATATTCTCGTATGCCGATTTAATGTGTTGGCCAATTTGTTGGATGACTTCATTATAATGGCAACATTTAGAAGTTGTAGGACATTCTAGTTATAGAACGTTTATGAAGCGTTTATGAATACAAAATTTTATCGAATGTTTTAAAGGCCTATTGAGCATTTTAACTAATGAATGGTTTAAACCTTCAATAGGCTTTTTTTATGAATAAGACCGAAAGTGTTTAAAATATGGAAATTGAACAAAGTGCATCTATTAATGAAAAAAGTGACGCAGAAATATTGAAAAAAAAATGAGTAATATTAATTAAATTAATAATTGATTTATTTCAACGTTAATATTCAAGTTTTCACTTCTGCCGGCACTCCCGGAGTGCAACCCGTCTTTTTTTTTTATATTTTAAAAACGTTTTAACGGGTATTTCTGACTTTATACTACTTAATTAATGTGGTTTTCTGCTAAACAAAGACGCTTACCACCTCGAGAGTGCTGAATTTCAGGTTTTTTTTTTCGTATTTAACCGACTTTAAAAAAGGAAGGAGGTTCTCAGTTCGTCGGAATCTTTTTTACATTTTTAATATTATATTCACCGATTTCTCGAAGACGGCTGGACTGATCTAGAAAATTCTTTTTTTATTTGAAAGGGTATACTTTACCAAGTGTGTGTGTTTGTGTTGTGTGTGTTTTGTTTGTATTGCTGATACATGTAATGCAAATAAAATATACTAACCTCATATGGAGCAACAATTATTCGTATACGGTTAGCTAATTCCTCATTTTGTTCAAACAGAAGACTTGTTATTAATCTTCTTTGGCGAACTCTTAGCACAGAATGGTTGCAGATCAAACAAATCACATCACCTCTGGGTTGAAACATGATTTCATCATTCAATATTTTTTCATTTTATTTTGACGGTTTATTTGTAGCATAAATTGCTTAGCAACCATATTAAAGTAATCGAATCACAACCCGTGAAATACTTATTAATGAGTTGTTCCGGTGGTCATCTGAGGTCTTCATCATTAGTACCACTTCACCAAACGGTGCTTTCCGAGAGCAAATGCACGAGTTACTTTAAAGAATACCCAAATTGTTATAGCTGTGCCTATAATGTTTGAAGAGTTCCCTAGATTTCTCCAGGATCCCATCACCAGATCCTGACCAGGTGACAGTGGGAACATTTGGAAAGTATACCCTTTCAACCAAAAAAATAGTTTTTTAAATAGGTCTAGCCGTCTTCGTGTAATCGGTAAACAGAAAAATATTTAAAAAAAATGTAATTCCGACGAACTGGGAAGCTCCTCCTTTTTTGAAGTCGGTTAAAATCGAAACAAATACTAAAATCTAGGAAAGAAACTCATTAATCAAGTATTATAAAGTCAGAAATACCCTTTAAAACGTTTTTAAAATAAAAATGTTATCATGAAATTATGTATTCTAAAATATTATATTTCTCAAAACTGCCGGGGTCAGATTTTGATGCCACTTTGCACAAGGGTATAGTTGAGGTATCCCCACAAAAATATCGTAACAGTATCGCTATTGGTTCATAGACCACTTTTTAACAGTCTCCTTTGATAAACGCTATTTGACACAACGTTTAATCACGTCAGCAAAACTATGTCTTTCTTTAAACAACGTGTATAAACGGCTGCGGCTTATACCAATTCCTTCACTTTCAATTTTCGGACTGCTAGTGCCACTTCACGTTAGTTTTTTTTGTATTCACACACATACATTCTAATTACGTATTTTGTATGAGAAAATAGTGCGCCGCGCAACAAACATTTGAATAGGTACCCACATGCTCCGCTCAAAGTGTTAAATTGTAATTTTATCATTTTGGTTAACATCATCTTTAAAACCACGCAGGTGTTACGCGGTTTGCTACAGCGTAGCTACGAGTACGTATCTACTAGGGCTACAAAGTTGTACAAAATATCAATCAATTCCCATGCACAACAATTACTTAAATGTATGTTCGATTCAGTACTAGATAGCATACCCTTTATCGGTCAAACTTTACATCAAGAATTTCGAAATTAATAAATTAAAAAAATAGTTTTCAACTTAAAACGAAAGGTTTCTATGATGACAACATTTTTATTATTAATGTACACACAGTAACAGAGCCAGAGAGAGTAACAGATACAAATATGGCATATAATAAGTATTGAGAACAAAGGTACTACTTATTTCTTAAGAAATTTCCAGCAGGCTTGCAAAAGGAGAAATGAAAAAAAAAAAACATGTAGACAATAATGTGTCTCAAACTCAAAGCATTTATTTCAATTAAATCATTTACCTACAGGCACTTTTGATTTGTCAAGAAGTCGGTCAGTCAGAAAATATGAAGCTAGTTACCTAGTAGTACGTACTATGGAGGGCTCTAGATGAGAGCCCCTCAATGAAATTAAATAGCCAGAGGCTTTTCAATTAAATATTATATTGAGAGGAGGACTTTACAAGATCAACCTATCTCCATAAAGTAAGTACTGTTCATCTTATTTCTAGCACCGCTTCTATATAACAAAAATACTTAATCAAAATATTTGACACCTACTTGAATATTCGAACGGCAGATGCCGTCAAATATCACCGGCATCATAAAGGTAAGGCTATATATATAGACAGCCTCTACAGTACCTATGGAGAAGAACGGGCATGAAACTCCATGGACATTCTTTTAAGAACAAGAATAGTAGAATATGGTTTGTTAACAAAACTTTTAATTCAATTCCCTTTTGTTGGTAGACTGAAACTTGTTTCCAACGAAATAAATATAAATATCAGTATCTAGTCACAGATGTCTAACAAGTGAATTCCCAGTTTATTTCATTTTGTTCATCACTTGGTGCTAATATGAGTTAAATGTAATTTTCATGTTTCGCTGAAATAAGTCACTGTTTGCTCAGACATTGTTGGAACGCATTGCTAGCCGCATGAGGTTTACAAGTAATTTCGTACGGTCGTTGAAATTGACCAGACAGTTCACAGACGACGAGATGGCAAACAAATTAAATTAACACTCAGATCGTCTTTCGTTGCCAATAAGCATAATGCTTCAACTGTCAAGCGATCATTTTCAAGAATGCTCAGCTGTACAGAGGTGTAGAATCCCAACACAACGGATTTAATTAAATTGTGTCGAGTGCCCACTTAGTATTTCGAGACATCGCCAAGCGGTTGGTAGACTCTTCACGTGGCCAGAGGGCTGGGCTATTTTTTGGCCAAAGAATCAGCATTACCATACAACGTGGCAATGCTGCCACCCTTTTGAGCACGTTTCCTGTTGACAGCGATGCTGACGAATTTTTTGATGCCCTTTGATTATTTCCGCTCCTTTTTAGGGTTCCGTAGCCAAATGGCAAAAAACGGAACCCTTATGGATTCGTCATGTCTGTCTGTCTGTCTGTCTGTCTGCCCGTCCGTCCGTATGTCACAGCCACTTTTTTCCGAAACTATAAGAACTATACTGTTGAAACTTGGTAAGTAGATGTATTCTGTGAACCGCAGTAAGATTTTCACACAAAAATAGAAAAAAAACAATAAATTTTGGGGTTCCCCATACTTACAACTGAAACTGAAAACTAAAAAATTTTTTTTCATCGAACCTGTACGTGTGGGGTATCTATGGATAGGTCTTCAAAAATGATATTGAGGTTTCTAATATCATTTTTTTCTGAACTGAATAGTTTGCGCGAGAGACACTTCCAAAGTGGTCAAATGTGTGTCCCCCCCCCTCTAACTTCTAAAATAAGAGATTGATAAAATTAAAAAAATATGTATAATGTACATTACCATGTAAACTTCCACCGAAAATTGGTTTGAACGAGATCTAGTAAGTAGTTTTTTTTTAATACGTCATAAATCGAAAACCGCAATTTACCTTTCACAAAGTTACAACGAACTACAAGAACTTTTATATTATGTTACTTGCTGCTACGGAACCCTTCATGGGCGAGTCCGACTCGCACTTGGCTGGTTTTTTATATACTTGTACATATATTATTATTATTTTAAGACTTAGCTTTTTAAATGATGTAAATAAATGTAATTGTGTCCTGTAACGAATGGAATCTGATATTAATACCATACAAAAGAAATGTGAAGATAAGTTTAACCCTGTGTCCTAATGAAAGCGATCGTGCGCCGGGCTAATACGCGATCGTCGGGATCATTTTAACACGCGCGCCGCCGAAGGGCGCTTTCCGAAACAAATGAGTGACAAAGTCAAATCGAAGATCACGTATTCGCGACGCGATTACGACACGGCCTTATACATAAAGAATTTCAATCGCGTCGTCGCGTCGCGTATTAGTTTGTCGCACCGTATGCGGAGTGCCTGGCGTATATCACGTAAAAGGAGTGAGATTGCAGACTAATAACAAGTACGTCCCCTGAGGAAAACGAAGTTGTTCAATGGGTGTTTTATTGTAAACTATCGTTCGAAATAAAGAGCTAGGCTATAGGATTTCTTTTTCTTCATTTGAAAGTTTTTCTTTTTCTTTTTCGCTTTTTAGATATGAGAGTATATTTTTCAGTGCAATAAATCAGCTCAGTTTGTTAGAATGAAACCAATGTTTATGTTATAGAGTAAACCGGCACCTTCAAACGATAAAATAGTTGGGAACCAATGCAAAGCTACGAGGTTTTTGCTTGCGATCCTGGGTTTGCAATATGCATGATAGGCATCAATGCATAATCTGATTTATTTCCGTTGCATCCCGCTTTTGAATCCCAGTTTAATATTTTTGGCGTTGGATCCCGCAAAACATTATTATGTATTTCCGTTGGATCCCGAATTTAAAAAATGCAAGATAATTACGTTTTATTGTCGTTGAATTCCGAAAAGTATTTCCGTTGGATCCCGAATGCTTAAAAAATCTGAATGCGGGTACTTTCAATAACAAAATTGTTTATAATATAATGAGGGGTTCACTAATGTTTCGCCAAAACTCCATTGACAAATTTTTAGTTTACAACCAACGTTTCGTAGACTATTTATTTCACAAACAACTCATTTTCTATATAATCTAGTCGTTTCTGGCACTCGCCGGCCGCTGCCGCGGCACCGCTCGTTACGCTCGCTCGGCTCGTGCGTAGGGGTCACGGTTTTAACCTAACCTAACCTAACAATTTTTTAAAAATAATTAACCTAATCTAGTGTTTGATAAAGGTAAATCACTTTTCCTCTGAAATGTACACATGTTGTTATAACATGGGATTCAACGGAAATAGCAAACGGGATCCATCGTTAATACCTGAAAAATGGGATTTAAAAGTGGGATCCAACGAAAATAAACGCATAATCTTATGTATGATTTCAGAGTGAAAACTGAGCGTCAATTTCGCTAGCTTACTCTGTAGTTTGGAACAACAGACTAAAAAATGTAGGTATCGTTTTCTCACTCTTATTATTTTCCATTTTATCCCTCTCACCTACTTTCTTTAAAGTTTCCTTATCCTGCTTAAGGCTGATTTTATCAAATTCAGATATTTTTTATCCGTGAAATAAAATTGACGTCTAACAGTTACAGTTCTGGTATGGAAAAACTGTCAAAAATTCATAATTTATTCTCAGTTTAGAAGACTTATTCTAGATAAAAAGTTTGGTAAAATGCGCCCTTCGAGAAATATCTGGCCATTTGGAAAAAATACGTCAATGTAATTTTGAAAATCGAACCTTATCTTGATTTCAATTTCCAGGTTCAGCCAGGCATCATGACAGCTGAGTCTTGCAACTAATATCCAATCATCGTGAACGCGGCGGCCATTAACCTGTCAGTATGCGCTTCTGAATTTAAAATTTTACCGTCTTAAATTCCTTTCGTGACATCTGCAGACTGACCGAGCAAGTTTTATGTGAAATAACCGTGGACTTATATAAAAATAGCTGAAAGGTGACATTTATGATATTGAAAGCAAAGTTTAGTTACATTACCAACTTAATATTATGTTTTTCTACTCTTCAGAATTCGATGCTTCTATCTGGTTGGTAAATGAAAAACAAATCTTTATTTCCGAATAGGTACTTTTGAAGTTGGCTCGTATCATTTTCCTGGCTTCTGCACGAGACTTGCTCCGCGTGAAATTTCGGCCCCAGCCGCACCCGAGTCGAATCCTATCGCCCGCCCGCGCTTTCACTTGTTTTATTTATTATTTACATATACTTCAATTCCACTTCACTTCTTTATTTCATTTTCACTTCTTCTTTGTTTTCTGACTTTTATTATTTTTGCACGACTGCTTAGGATCGTACCGACATATTAAATAGCTTATACCTTTCCTCAAGAATTGTGTTATCAAATAAAAAATATTTTTTAAAACCGACTGGTGTTTCCAGACATTAGCGCGTTCAAACAAACTATTCAGCTTCAGTATTAGTATAGATACTTAGTAATAAAAGATCGATTCACAATAGTAGAAAAGTATCCATCCATAAATCTCGGCTCTGAAAGACAGAAATGCACTTAATCATGCAGATGGACACATCTGTCATGCAAACATGAACAAACGTACGCGTGTATCATTTATGATTCCTGGTAGCACGAATCACGACAATTAAGTATTGGAAACTTGTACCAAACGTACCTATGCCACTCTAAATATTCCGATACTCAAAGCACTCAAAGGGAATGACGTTTATTGGCCCAAAGTGAAGCTATTGTACTTGTTCGGACTATGGATGGAATCTGGCTGGTATGAACCAAGTATCTATGACTGTGTGGTATACCGCAATTTTTTTTTTACTGTCTGTATCATTCCACTGCTGGGGAAAGGCCTCTCCCGATTAATTGAATCGAATGACCACCAAAATAAAAGTAATTTTGCAGTTTTAATAAAATAAATGCATGACTTAGTAGAATATTTTTATTAGGTATTTCTTTAGGTGGTTGATTTCCCTTCAGTATTATTACATAAAATTGTATGATCGTTTACGCTCAATATTTATGCAATGAAAAGTCTTTTCTTTGAACATTTGACAATACCTACACTGATTTTTGTTCTGGCTTGTAATGTGTAGCGTTTACGGTGTCCTACCCCCCCCCCCTCCCCACTTATCTCCGAAACCAGTGAGCCTAAAATTTTGAAAAATATACAAAAAATGGTTCTATACCTATAGAATACAGGAAAACCTATAAGTAGTCCGTGGTCTTAAAATGACATGCTAAATCTCTCAATATTGTGCGTACAAACTTACATTTTCAGTTGGAATGTATGGGAGAACATGTTTTTCAACTACAATGTTAAGTTTGTTCTTTGGGATAAATTCATTCCAACTACGAAATCTTCCATTGTGCGTGGTCCGCCACGCACTTGGTCGTTTTTTTTATATTTAGATTCTACCCACGTTTATTAGAACAGTCTATTTATACCCAAACCGACGTTATTTTCGAAGCCTTAGCCGCTAAGAAAACTTATGACGTTAGGAGAAAAGAATTTACGGTACGATACACCTACATTTTTCATCCAGTATCAAAGGAAAATTCTCGATGCGCTGTGTAATATATGTCTCGTGCAGGCATTGACCTACACTGCAGTTGGTACAGTCAACAAACGAGATAAGTATGCAGGATCATCGCATATAGTTGAAGTTTAGTAAGAAACCGATGGATGTTCTAGAATAAAATTTAATTTTATTAATAGAAAACAAATAGCTCTTTTTTTTTTTATTAGCCTGCGCTGTCCCATTCCTGGGCAAAGGCCTCCCTCCACTCCTTCCATTTTTCGCGAGCCCACGCGTCCTCCCTCCACAGCTCTTTTATCAAATTAAATTTCAGTCGACAACATCCATCGGTTTCTTACTGAAATTCAACTATATCCGACGATCCTGCATACTTATCTCTTTTGTTGACTGTACATAGCTCACTCAGCGACCCCACCAATTCCGAAAGCCAAATCATCTGTTTTGATCATAATATCACGGCACACTACGAGATAATTAAAATTTTGATGATTCCTAGAAGAGCGTTGGATTTAAATTTGGGATCCAACGGAAATACATAATAATGTTTTGTGGGATCCAACGCCAAAAATATTAAACTAGGATTCAAAAGTGGGATCCAACGAAAATAAATCAAAATGATGGCGGCTCTCTAGGAAAACACACCAACTCAACTTCATAAATAACGCGTCAGTGACGTCATTCGTCGGTAAATTGCGGACACTACTTGGCGGCCATCATTATTTTAGGAAACCGTAGATTTAGAGAAGGACCCATACCAAAAAATTGTCTACTATAGTCCGCGCGGAACTAGTTGGCCGCTGAGGTGAGGACAGGGGTGAGGCTGACTGAGTAATGCGCCCCCGCCCCTCCGTCCCACCGCTCACATACGTAAGGCGCGACCAAATAGTTCCGCGCGGACTATAGGAAGAGAGCAATTGAGTGTTACCCTCTACCCAGTAAACAATTTAGTTTTTTATTCATGCCAATTCTGTGACCCTTATCATTTGTACCTACTCATTCGTTTGCATTTGATATTTAATTTTAATCCTGTGACCCTTATAATTTGACATTCTATTTTAATTTCAATTATGTGACCCTTAATGTACCCACTCATTCGTTTATGTTTACCTTTGATATTTTATTATAATTATATGACCTTTATAATTTGTACCTACTTGTTCGTCTATCTAAATTGCATTGACATTTTATTTAATTTTCTGATCCATTCTGTTGCAGTTTTATTTTATTTTATGTATTAAGGGTTTGACTGAATTGAATGAATTTTTATTAATAACTACATAGAAAACAAAGTAAAAATATGAACTATTATTAAATATATGCTTAAGCAGGGTAGTTTTGTAAAGCAGACTGTAGCGAAACCATTAAATATTAACACATCGGATGGACCGTCTTCGAAATATAACGTGGCCGGCTCTGGACGAGGTAACTGCGAATTAATTATTTCAGATGCCTGGAGTGAAAACCAAGTTTTTATCATTTTTTATGTATTGTAAGTAAGCATTTATAAGAAAACGTAAATTTTTTTAGATCTGTAAAAGCCATTTCGAAAATATCTTTAATTTGTTTTTAGCGACAATTTTTTTTTGTTTTGTCTACAGTTTTCCATTGCTGGGCAAAGACGTCCCCAAAGTCATGCCAGGAACTCTTTTCCCGCGCCACCTCAAACCAGCCTTCGCGGTAGGCTTCCAGGTCATCTCGCCACCGTTTTCAGGACCGACCTCGGCGGCTTGTGGTTATTATCACGATTAAACTGAAACGACTGACCTCTTACAGTTTCATGGTAACAATATTGTAGCTACCTTAGGCAAACACGCGAAGAATGTTGCGCAACCAAAGTCGAACAATGTTTCCCTGTAGTTTCCAACTAGAAACTCGAAGCTACTAACAACAATGCTCGAACTCACTACTCGCCAAAGGCACATACACTGTCCTGGCTTCTCTAGCTCTGCTTTTAGTTTGGGTCAAGTTGCAACAGCATAATTAGCGTTAGTCAAATATGTAGGTAAGTATCAACATGTTGGTGTTACATGGGACTTAGACATAACTGGCGAAATGTAGTATTATAGCACCTCTGCTTGACCCTTTGGGTATTACATGTGTGATGTTATGTTGATGAATTAAGGTTGATTTGAACATGGCATTACAAGCTGCACAATTTTATATTTTACGAAAATTGATTATTTAAGGCGGAAATACATTCAGTATGAATAAAGGTATAATAACTAGGATTTAGAGACTTATACTTTGTTGGAAAACCACAAAAAATCATGAAATTACGATTGTAATACCTTCAACTTAATTCTGATGCAAATTAATCTTCCAGGACAACATTACCTGTCCATTGAATCATAGTTGATGATAACTCAATAGTTTGATTAAATTCATCTCAAACCAGTCTCTAAAATTAAACTTTACACACGCAATACTGAAAAGGTCTTAAAACTTGACAGGTTTAAAACTAACTTGGTCCTCCTTAAATCGAGTAGCAACCACATTCTAGCAACGAGAGAAAATAATTAACGTCTGTAGCAGATGCCACTTTGTAAGGAGTACCGTTTGTTACATTGTCGCCACGGGAACTTTCTGCTATTTACTTGGAAAGCTTTGTTAGATTTAAGTTTGTTTTCTTCAACAAATAACTCTGGTATAATATCCAAGATGTTACCACAAGATCGGTCATGGATGTGATGATTCAGTCTAGGAATTACTAATTCGTGACATGACTACAGAGTCTATAATTGACCAATTCTATAAATGACTGGTTCTACAAATGACCGATTCTAAAATTGACTGATTCTACAAATGACTGATTTATTCCTGAACGCGTAGCATGACCACTTCTATCCCTGTTCTTCTTTCTCTTTCTTACTTAAGAGTCTTCTGTAAACGGTGCGACCGGGTTTTCAAGACCTAGTTTAGTATTGCAAGTCATCTGAGAGCTCGCGAAAGGAATGAAAATTAGTCTGGACCGCGGCTGTCGCCGGATACGGTGAAGAGGATAATCAAAGCTTAGTTTTTTTTATAAAATCTTCTACATTTAAAGAAAGAAAGTAGAAAACTGTTCACCCTGTGGCTTTTATCTTCCAAATGACTCTTCGGAAAGGTGTCAAGTTTCACTTTTGAACAGTTATTTCAGAAGTTTATGATAACTCTAATTGTTGTTGTTATTATTGCGAGTGTGCGCACAATCATTGTTTTTGTTGAGCGATAGTCTTAACTCAGTTCTGTGTAAACACTACGAGAACTTCTCATAATAATAGGTACGTTCTAAAGAAATGACTAGTAACAAAACCGCGATGGACGGTCCGCGCACGGATTTCTTTATGAGCACAACTACGCGTTGCGGGCCATCCGTCGCGGATATCCGCACAATGCACTTACCGAAAGTCGTTGTCTGCCCGGTAAGGACACCTCCTGACTCTGTTCAGATTCACGAGGGTCCTTAGTCCGGATGAGCTTAGTGAAGAGATTGTGAGTGTCACGTCGCCATCCTCCCCAGTCCACCTGACGGAGGGTACCCAAGAAGCTGCAACAAATGAAGACAAGATTAAAACGCAGGTCCTGTTCATAAACTTTTACGTAAGAGTAGGTTCTAGTTGATAGAGGGATACCACGTCAGCATCTTGCCAGAAAACCTACTTCTGAGTCGTGTCGAAGTTACGTGAACTTCGTCTGTGAGAAAGCGGCCTCATTGACAGCTTTAGCAGTTACTTCGCACAAGTCACTCAAAGTGTAGGTGAAATTGCAGCAGGTGGAACACCGTTGGTGATGTAGCTCCAAATTCGTACCCCTATAGCACTAAGCTGTGCCTGCAGCGGCCCACTTGGCTTCGCAGTCGGTTAAGAGATTTCCTGGTAGACCTTGGCAGTTGGCGGCCCGTTGAGAGCTGTTCTCCAGGCTCGTAATGATCAGTCGGAGGAGTGTTTGAGAAATCATAGTTTTATTCGTGCTATCATTTAGTGACATGGTAGACTTGCGAAAACTGTTACAGCACTTTAGTTTGTCCCTAAGCTTCCTAATGTCATAAACTAGAACTTTGCCAGCGAATTCGTCCGCAATCCTTTTTGTTACCTATCCTTGTCTAGACAATAACGAAACCTCCACAGCTTTCTTGGTTCAAGGGTTTGGCCTGGGTGCTGATGAGCTAGTCAGTGAGTCAGAACTTCTCTTTTTAGGATGTGAAAGTTTGTGAAGATGTTTAAATGTTTGTTACTCAATCACGCGTAAACCGTTAAATAAATTGGGATGAAAAACATCAATAGCACTTTTCCACCTGGGGTCAAACCCTGGACCGCGCTCAAAAGTAGCGCTTGCGAACTTTTTGACCAAAGACTTAAAAGCGGGAAGATTTTTGCATGAAAGTTTTAGAATAGAATACTCTTTATTATGTACACCATACAAATTACAGATACACTACACACACACGTTATATTTTTACCGCATGAAGTATTGGAAAACACTACATACATCAGCTTCCTTTACGGAATATCAAAGTCCAAACGTAACTTTAATAGGTCTACCTTCAGCAGCTCTCATGAGGCATACGATTTGTAGCACATTGTGAACGCTCTATCATATAATTTCCAACTACGTTATACGCGCAGTGGGAAGCTCTAATCAAAACTAGTATTGTTAACTCGAGGGTAACAGAACTATTTGCTTACAGTGCAGTGCAGCTACGGTATTGGTAACAAACTAACAAGTATAAGGAACACAATACTGCGTGCCAAAACCAAAATAACAACCTTACCCAGAAAGCCGCTGGGCCGGACATGTCTGCCGTATTTCAGATGATAATTGGGCTAAGAGAACCACCGATTGGGTCCCACTAAACGCACGACGCCATCGCGGCAGGCCGAGACGAAGATGGCGGGACGAGCTTGACTCCTACCGTAGGGACTGGTCGGCCACTAGCAAAAGACAGAATTGTGTGGAAAAGGGACAGGGAGGCCTTTGCCCTGCAGCAGTGGAACAATACAGGCTAGATAGATAGATAGTTACTTAATAATGTTACCTATATGTTAATATTTAATTGTAAATTTTGTAAACTTTAACGGTGTGAATTTCTGGTTGTTGTTACATTTAGTCACATATAATTTACTTGTATAATAATCTGTGGAAACTGTTTCTGGATTGTGTTGAACTAATTGTGTATTTACTTATGTTTGTTATTAGTAGGAAATAGTGGAGTCCAGTAGGCCGCGCTTTTGTGGCAACGAAACTAGTGTTAGATGCCCGTTATTATTTTGAAACTCCGTGCTACGTTAGTCAGTAAAGGCGATGAGTGGCCGACTATACCTCATTGCTCAGACTACATTTCGTACAAATTCAAATTGTGCGTCACGTCACATAATTCAAAACCAGATTGTATTGAAATCACATAAAGTGAAATTTATGAAAACCGTGAATAGATAGACCTTTAATAATAATAATGTCACTAACTATACTCCATAGGTTTAGGTAGTTAAATAAAGGTAAACAAAAGAACCACGTGACTTAGTTAACCGACTAAACGTAATACCAGCCTATTCAGTTGTCATGCCACGTCGCAGTTGTACTCTTCAATTTAGCAACTTTTTCAATGAATTATAACGACGCGACGTGCAGTTTTCAAGATAGCAACACAATTAATAGACCTTACCTGCTACACTAAAAAGTACATAATTCTGTGTGTCTACTACGTCGAGCTACGCCGCGCGGCCCTCCTAAGTGACCTTTTTGTGTAGTAGATAAGGTCTGTAATTGTCTTGCTATCTTGAAAACTGCGCGACGCGTCGCGTCGCGGTGTGAACTGACCCTAAGACATGCTAGTTTCCTCACGATGTTTATCTTCACCATTTTGAAAGCAGTGGTAATGAAATAATTTACACAAAGTAAAGTCACACTCTGCCAAACCCTGTCAAGCCTGGCTGAGTTCAAATCTAGGATTGGTAAACCTAAGTTTTGATACCAAGTAAACTTAGTACCTACTCAAATTGAAATCCGAGGGAAGGTAGCCGTGAAAGCGTTAAATTAATTCTTATTAGCGCTGTAACGAAGCTGAAATAAAAAGGAATTTAGTGCCTTTATCGAAGAGAAGTTAAAACGAGTGTCAGGAGAGATTATTTTGGATGGTTTGCAAAAGCTTTTATCTTCATAAAAAATATGGCGTTTTGACATTTATCTAAATATATAAAATTCAAAGTCCTGAGTGACTGACTGATATACAGGGTGAATTTTTCAAGTGGGCGTGGATGGCCAAATTCTAAACTATGAGGAATAGCGAAAAGTACTCAAAGGAGTCGCGGGCTCGATTTTGATGAAAACTAAAACTGCATCATTAGATTTTTGAAAAATCAATATTTCTAGCCAGGAATCGAACCTGTTGATTTTGAAAAAAAAAACACGCTGTATTATTACACCATTCGATAGTGTCCCTAATAAGGATCAAATTTTGGAAAGTAATAACATACGGCAAACTAAAGGAAACAGCTCCTTTTTAACAAAATACTTTTTTATTTCTTTTATGTTACCTACCTCAATGATGAAGTAGGTAACATGGATGAGGACATCTGCCTAGCCTTTTCCCAACTATGTTGGGGTCGGCTTCCAGTCTAACCGGATGCAGCTGAGTACCAGTATTTTACATGGAACGACTGCCTATCTGACCTCCACAACCCAGTTACTGGGTAATACGATACGCCTTGGTAAGACTGATTGTCAGACTTTCGAGCTTCTGATTACCCGTAACGACTGGCAAAGATCCAGGAATGACAGCCGGGACCAACGGCATAACGTGCTTTCCGAGGCACGGAGGAGTCTCGGTATGTAAAGACGGTCACCCATCCACAGACCAACCGCGGCAAGCGTAGCTTAACCTGCCGGATTGACCTGTGCGGCTGTTATTATTTAGCCGGGCCCGGGTTATGTTACCTACCTACTAAACCTTAACTGATTAATTGTTTAAAATGATGACCATTGTTTTCAATACATAGCTGGATTCAGCGTCTCAAGGTTTGTACTGCATTAAGCATTACAATATTATTGATTCCATTAGAATTTCTAAAGATCGTAATAGAAATGTGAATTTAGAATTATGTTGTGAAGGTGACTGCACTGCGGGTGTGTTAATAAAAAAAATATGGAGCATAATTTCGAACAAGGTACGTAATGTAGGTATGAATACTTAAAAATAAGAAGAAGTTTATTAAAATTCAACATTTTCCTTAGTTTGCCGTATGTCATTACTTCCCAGAATTTGATCCTTATTAGGGACACTATCGAATGGTGTAATAATACAGTGTGTTTTTTTTTTTAATCAACAGGTTTGATTCCTGGCTAGAAATATTAATTTTTCAAAATTCCAATGATTCAGTTTTAGTTTTCATCAAAATCGAGCCCGCGACTCCTTTGAGTACTTTTCGCTATTCCTCATACTTTAGAATTTGGCCATCCACGCCCACTTGGAAAATTCACCCTGTATATCAACGCACAGCTTCAACCGCTGGTCTTAGAGACATGAAATTTGGAGGGTGTGTTCTTTGTGAAGAGTAGGTATCCACTAAGAAAGGGTTTTTTCGAAATTCAACCCCTAAGAGGGTGAATGGGGGGAGGGTGAAATTTCACGCGGACGAAGTCGCGGGCACAAGCTAGTTTTCTATACAATAAGGTAAATGTACCAATACTCGTCGGGTTTTGATATTCACTGACTTTGAAGAACTGCTGCGTGAGAAGTATTTCATTTAGAATGAAAATTTTTGCATGACGAAATAGAAAAATTATCCGTTATTCTAAATAAGTTGTTGATTTTTGTCATTTTTAGTGACAATAAATACTTATTTAAGCAAATGTGAAAAAAGGGCGATTTGTACCAGTACTCGCCAGATTTGTACTATTACTCATCAAAAGGACCCAGTAGTCGTCAATTTTTGATGCTAATATGAACTTTCAGGCCTTGAACATAGAGTTCAAGATAATTACACATTAAAAGATATTGTGATTGTCTTTCTTATGAGTGGCAAGTCTAAGAAACAAAAGGTAGGTAGAAAACCAAATCGCAAGAAATTACTAAAGGTTGTGAGCTGTTAGCAGACTAGGTACGAATCACAGAATCAGTTTTTTATCAGAATAAAGGAGCCCATTGTATATTAAGTGTTTAATGTTTTTTTTATGTTGTGTATTTTTGTGTTGTACAATAAAGTATATAAATAAATAAATAAATCAGCCATATTAGGCCCAAAACCCAAAATGGCCGGCCAACGAAAAAAATGTATTGCCCTGGTCGGGGAAGACCTCCTTATAATTTTTTACTATCGCGACGAATCTCTAAGACCATTCTTTCAGCTTTTTTTTAAGTTGAAAAATAAAGTTGTATACATTAAAAAAACCTGATTTTAGAACTATATAGCCAAAAAATAGTTATAGTAACACTCGCAGAGGTTTGTTGTCATTGTAGGTAATACTTGTTTAAGGTCACCTTTCTTTTATTTTCACCAATCGGTAGTTAATATATTTTATTAAAATTTATAAAACTAGATTTTTTTTAACTTTAAAAACAGCTGAAGAAATGGTCGTAGAAGTTCTAAATAATAATACATTTTATTTCGCTCTCACTTTGTGTTTTAGGCCTGTTGATGTGAAAACGTCGTTGCACTCTGTGGTAAATTCAATACGTCTGACCAACAATAACATGTAATATTTCAGCCGCTTATAACTACGAGAATGCTTGGGTAATGATTGAGCATACAATATATGGGTAATAACTGTACCAATTTTGAAGCAGGATCTAATTTTTGTTTGACGTCACATCGCAAGTGCAGTGGGTCCGACCCTCCTTTTTACTATGCGTCGAAATTTTAATTCGCAAACAAATGTTTAGGTATTAGGTGCCATTGTCAAGAATTGACACAGCAATATTAGGGCCTAAAGAGAATCAACAGAAATATTGGCCGAGTTAAAAATGCATTTGAAGTTGACAATAGCAAAATAATTTCAAAATATGTCGTCTCATATCGGCCGTAAGTCTGGCCAAAAGTGAAAAATATCTCAATAAAAGTAAGCTTGCATCATAAGGAATTCAATGAGCCTCAAAAGCCTAGTACCAAGCAAATACAATAGCTACGGCAGTATCAGAAAACGTAAGAAAATCTGCAGCAAGTAGCAGAAAAGTTAAAGAAGTCGTCTCATATCGACCGCAAATCTGCTTAGAACTGAAAAATACCACATACAGTGAAAGGTATATTAAATGCAATGAGCCTTTTTTTTGTGGGGAAATCCTCATGGATACCCTCAGTCTGGGAAGAACTGAGGGTTACATCGGACTCCTACTGACTAAAACCTTACTGTTCCTTCTAATACCATGAGTCCGGGGCCCGGGAGATACTTGTACATTTGCCACACCTCCGACTAGTATCAGCCCAGCCAAAAGCCAACCAAAGAAAGTTTTAAATCATAAGAAACACAATAAACCTACAAAATCTACTTATGAGCGAATCCATAAGCTAGGGTAGTACCTAAAATCATCGCCAATCGCCATGTTATTAATGGACGGCGCCCCGGCCTGTCATCGTGCAAGTATGTGTGAAGATTACGGGAACATTAGGAAGATTCAACGGCAGAAGACTTAGTAAGAAGACACCTCTACATATGTGAGAATTTGATTGGAACTGTAATATCCACACTCGATCTGTGTGAGGTACTGTTGAAAAACTACCATCAATTAGCCAGGGCTTATTACAGATCATTATTATACCTTTCCCAGTAAGGCAGTTTAGGTTAGAACTGAGAATACTTTTTACGGGCCGAGCGAGTGGAGCGCGCTTACGATACAGCATGCGAAGCGAGCCCTTCCTAGACACAAATAAGCAAAGCACGCTTAATTTCACGATGAGCTCGCTTAATCAGAAGATGGATTTACTTCTCTTGCTAGTCTTAACAGCTTCTTAAACCAGCAAGCGAAGCGAGCCCATCTTCGACACGAGTGAGCCCAACGCACTTGCACATGACAAGAGCGAGCGAAGCGAGCTCTATTACGAGTGAAGCGCGAGCACAGTTTCGTGCCGAGCTAGCGAAACGAGCCCAATGACGCGACGACTAAGCAGAGCGCGCAGAGCGCGCTTACTCAAGCAATGAGTAAGCGAAGCGAAAACAGCTTAAGAGCCTATACTACCTCAAATGGCTTAGCGTGATCCTCCGTTATGTCTAAAATACTGCACCATTAATTTTGAAATAAATATATAGTAAAGTTGAGGGTTAATGCTAAGTCTTATGTTAGATGAAAACACGATTCCAAGAAATTTTCTCGATAGAAAAAAAATCCAAAGTTACCTCTAACCCGAACAATAAACCGCTGGTATTAAAAAAATACTTCAAATTAGATCATGAAACTTTCCATACTAACTGAACTTACTTTAAAGCAGGTCTTATGTTATTTATTTTTTTATAATTACCATTATTTTCACTGTAAAAAGCAAATACCTAAACTATTGGCGCTGCCTGCCGCCCAGCACCGCACTCTGTCTCGCTCTCACTCAGACCGCGAGCAGTATCGTATGAGCGAGATAAAGAGTGAATTTTAGCTGAGGTAGCATAGGCTCTTAAGGTGAATGGGTAGTTGTAGCCCGCGAAATTCAATTTTTCTTACGTTTTTTGCAATTTTCAGGTCAGTGTCAGGTTGTATCTTGATCAAAATATGATTCGCGACAATAACAGGTACGTATTTACAGAATTATAATAATTAGAATCAGTAATACATCTTTCTAAGTTAGATTTCTACCGTTAAGAACAAATCTCGTATGGAAAAGTGTTGATGGTAGAAATCTAACTTAAAGAGATATATTAATGATTCTAATGACTATAATTCTGTAAATACATGTCTATTATAGTCGCAAATCATATTTTGATCAAGATACAACCTGACACTGACCTGAAAATTGCAAAAAACGTAAGAAAAATTGAATTTCGCGGGCTACAACTACCCATTCACCTTAAGAGAAACCCACTTTTATCGTCAAATGTAGCCCAAACCTTATTATATGTTTGTACAGACGTCAGCACATCAAGCTACCCGAAACTGTCAAATTTTCCCAATCAACTTTGAACCTTATGCTTTAGCAATAAAGTTGAATTATTTACAATATGACGAGTTTAGAGGCAGGTATTAAGCGTGTCCCAGTAATCGTCAAATAAGTACTTAAAATGACGAGATTTGGGTCATTTAGGAATTTTTAGGTACCAATAGATGTCACGTTAAATAAAAAATACTTTTATGATAACAGTGTTCTAAACTTCAAGTTATATCATTAGTAAATTAACTTAACTAATTCATCAAACAATCAGACTTACCACTTACCCCACAGAAGGTTCGTAAATCAAAACACAAAACTACGCGCCGAGTTTGACATTTAGCAACTAAACTTGCAAAAAAATGAATAAATTGTGGGACACACTTTTTAAGTGAGATATCTCAGCTACCATTACAGTTAAAACTCAGTGTTTTATTTTAATTGTGCAATATGTTACCAAAAATATGTTGCCATAAAAATGGGCCAGTTAAATGTTTAGTAGAAAAAGATATTGATGTTATTAGACAATTTGACGACTTCTGGGTCACTGTCGACTTCACCCGCGTTTACCTTAGCTGTTCCACCGCTTTTTCTATTCCTCGGATTATGACTATTTCACGATTGACACTAACACTAAGAAACACTCAACTCACTCAAAACCCCTTATTAAATATCACGGTTCACTTATGTAACAACAACAGCTCTTCCAACTCGTGCTCATGCCCAAAACTCGGAACAGACTCTAACAAAAAAAAACCGAGTGTGCTTATGACCACACGACTGACGTGAAACTTCAAACGTATTTGGCTATGAGAGGAAGAGAGAAAGAAAATGCTTTCTCTTGCTTTTATCCCCCACTCAACTCCCGTTCGCCTCGCCCGATCACACTTTTCGTAACGCTTACGTCACGCGTTCGCCCGCTTACTCCCCAAGTCAAGCGTGCGTAAAGAAGCTTCACTTCGAAAACATAACTTTTACTCCCACATCGATCTGTAATCTGTGTGACAGGTTTTCCTAGTACAGATACCAGTTTTGAGTTTCCCACAAAGGATCTATCAGGATGTTATAATCTGTATATTTTTAAGGCACCTTTGTGGAAGAGAAATAAAGTGTATATAAAATTATTATTAAAAAATCGTCCCGTAACCTACTTTTCACCCGACTGTGCCAGAATAAGCGTAATATTTTTTTATTGGATGAACTAGTGTTCAACCAGTACCTACTTCATTTAATTTGACCTCTGCCAGCAGCTACCTAAAAGCAACCTTATTGTAACGACAATAAAGATCATAATGATTTTGACAGAAATGTCAGCAACCCAACAGCAACCTTATTTGAATGAGAATAAAGATCACTGATTTGGACAGTGACGCAAAATCGGAGGTAAAATAACTCTGAACGGACTGTATCTATAGTCTATATTCGTAAAAATTGTCAGGAATGCCCGTTCTCACTCACACTAGGCGACATCTAATAGAATGCCTAGTATCCATACTTACTATACTAATATTATAAATTCGAAAGTAACTCTGTCTGTCTGTCTGTATGTTACCTTTTCACGCCTAAACCACTGAACCGATGAGATGAAAGGAGAAGGGAAAGACTCCATAGTTTCCTGGGCCCAGGTGTTAACTCAATCAAACTAGCTTTATTTGAAAGTGGATATAATAACAAGGCCTCACTGAAAATTTGGTGAAAGGCTATCTAGGAATCAAGTTTAAATATGAAATATAAGTACTTAGTAAAAGTGATGTTACATTATAACATTGTAGTTTTTTGATCTTATTTGCGAAATATTTTTGAATGGTTTTGGTTGTATAATGGTTTTACGCATGGAGTGCAAGTAGAGAGCCTCCCTGTGCGACGTGTTGAAGATCCTGAAATGGATTGAGAACGGAAAATACGTGCGCACTCACAACGAAAGAAAACGAACGAGTGCCGGTCACAGAGTACTTTTTGATAGGTACCGGTTTTTTTCTACCTGTCATCTGTCAGTCGGTGCACAGATTACTTTAGACTATACTGAGTGACCAGTGTTGCTAACAGAAGAAAAATTAATGGAACTCAATTCGCTTTGAATCGATTCCACGAAAAGATTGATAAGCATTTGTCACTCGATCTTCATACATATTCTGAGATTTTACCGAATTATTCACTATCGATTACTTAGAATTCAGGCATGTACTTTATCGATTATTTAGTTTCACAACTTAATTTAATTTTTCTCGCTTCCTAGATATGTACTGTATTTTGTGATTTCCTTTAGAAAAATATACCGGTTTTTTTAATACCCATTTCAACTAGTTAACTGCTGGGCCCAGGACTTCCCCTCTCTTTTGGTATAGAGATAGTTTAAGTCCCGGGGAAGGACATAGGATAGTTTTATCCCGATATTCCTACGGGATCGACACTTATGCGGGTGAAACCGCGGGGCGCAGTTAGTTAGTAATAAAAACGAGCATTTACCTAATTTTTGAGTTATAACTTAGTAATACATTAGCGTTTCGCTGAAAAGTACAGTCACATTTAAAAAATTATAGACACTTTAAGACCTATTTTGTACTAGGTATAGAATGTGCTTTACCGACTAAGCATGCTTTTTTTTTTTGGTGGGTAATCATCAAATAACTTCTCCCGCTCTGGGCGGAGCGAGAGGGCGTGTCAGACTTTTACTGACTAAAACCCACCCGTGTTCCTTCAGTTGCCTGTGCCAGGGGCCACGGTATCTCTTTCGAACAACCCGCGACCCCGGCAGGCTTCGGTCCTGGTTGACCCCGTCAGTTAGTGCTGACATCTCTTTGAGGCGCGGGTGGAACACGACGCGCCGTCGACCCGGGCCTGGTCCTTACCGGACAGCGAGCTGCCCATTGCTCGCCATCCGCAAGCCCGCGCCTACGGTGGCCGGGAATCGGCTATCGATTCCCGACGCCCAGGGCGTCTCCTGCGGCGACTAGGAGCGCGAGGGCGCCAAGATTGCCTCTCCCTCACGCGCTTCGCCTCCTCCTTCGCGAGCATTATTGCTTCGCAGAAGGAGGCAACGGCTTCCCATGTACTCTCGCTCCTTACCATGGCCTGGATCAGGGCCGGACGCGAGAGATCGCCGCCGCCGATCGCCGCCGTGAGGACGCGGCGGTGCTCTGCCCAAGCTGGACAGGCTTCCACCGTATGCTCCACCGTGTCCTCCGGGCGATCCAAACAATGGTGACACCCGGGCGTTTCCTCCCGCCTTATCCGAAACAGGAACCTCCCGAAGCAGCCATGTCCGGTGAGGACCTGCGTCAGGCGGAAGGTGAGGACGCCGTGACGCCTCTCCAGCTACTCCTTACCGGCTACTCCGGACTTATCGCCGCAATTATGGCGTGCCCAGCACTGGGTTGCGACAGTCGTACTCTCCATGTCGCCATGAGATCCCGCCGGAGCTCTGTCCGCTGTGCCTCGATTTCTCGCGGCAGCGGAGTTATGCCCCGGCGTTTTGCCTCCTCTCGCCACTCCCATATGTGGGCGAGGACTTTAGCCTCCAGATCCCATGGCGGCAATCCGGCAAGGAGGCTCGCCGCCTCCCCAGAGACCGTGCGATATCCCCGGACAAGCCGGACGGCCATGACCTTCTGGGACGCGTTCAACCGCCGGGCTGGTCGCCGCCTCAATGAACTCGCCCACACCGGTGCTCCGTAAAGGGCCATGGACCGCACGACCCCCGTAAAGGGCCATGGACCGCACGACCCCCGCGTAGAGCCTCCGGCAGGAGGCGTTTGGACCCCCTAGATTGGGCAGGAACCGCTTCAAGGCAGCCCCGGCCCGCTCCAGTCTGGGAGCCAAACGTCGGAAATGCTCCACGAAGTTCCACCAGCTGTCGAGGACAAGTCCCAGATACTTCATCGTCGACTCGACGCCGATATGAACCCCTCCTACCGTTATTTGGGAACCCGACGGTGGCGCGTTCCGAGGGCCATGAAAACACATGACCTCGGACTTGTGCAGGGCCACCTCGAGTCCCAGTTGCCGGATCCTTTCAACGACTATCGCAACCCCGCGTGTCGCTAATTCAGCCGCCGCCTGGTGCGACCTCCCCTACGCCAGGACCAGCGTGTCGTCAGCGTAGCAAACTACGTTTTACCTGTACTTTTATTGCATCGATCGTTAGGATCAATTATAAGGATAAAATCTCTCTAAGAAACTTGATAAATCAAATGAAAGGAAAAGCATGAAATATTGTAAAATTTTCTATTTACTGTACTGGGTGGGCCAAAAGAAATCACCCTGTTGGAAGATGCTCTCATTTTTGCAAATGGCCGCCAATGTCAAATCTGTTTTGACATTTATGGACTAGACGGATGCAGAATACAAGTGAACAAGCCATGGAGCGATACACTCCCCAAGAACGCGGAATAATCGTGTCTATTTTTTTGCGTAACAATTCGTCTGTGGTGTTGGAGCAGCGCGAATTCCGTCGCCGATTCCCCGGCCGTCCGACACCGACTGTGCAAACACTGCGCCGTTTGGCCACCAACCTTGAAGAGTATGGGACCACACGAGACGTTGCCAAGAGTGGTCGGCCCCGGAGTGCCCGTTCTGCCGAGAATATCGCCGCTGTTGCCGAGGATGTCGAGATGTCGCCGGAAACATCGACCAGACGCCGTGCCACGCAATTAGCCATCAGCCAGACGTCCCTAAGGCGAATTTTGGTCAAAGACCTGCGCATGTTCCCGTACAAAGTCCAGTCCGTGCATCAGCTGCTGCCTGCCGACCGCCAAACGCGCGTAACCTACGCCCAAGCCATCCTCATTCTCGAGGTCGCCTCATCTCTCGTTTTGGCGATTTGCACTGGCTTTTTTTTTGTGGGGTTTTTTGAAGTCCCGTGCTTACGTGAACAAGCCCGAGGCTCTGGAAGCCCTTAAGGACAACATTCGACACGAGTGCGAGAATCTGTCGCCCGAAGTTCTCGCCGAAGTGATGAAAAATGCCATAAAACGAGCCCGTATGGCAATCAATTGTGACGGCGCCCATTTGGCCGATATGATCTTCTCGACTTGACCAATAAAATTCTCAAGGTTCAAATAAACATAATCAAAAAACAGAATCGAAGCTTTTCATTTAGAAAAAAAAAGAGAGCCAAACAACATCGGATGACTTCTTTTGGCCCACCTTGTATTAAGAGTACTTTCCCTTCAGGTGGCATTGCAAAATTCCACCCTGTATATACAGGGTGTTCCTAGAAGTATGGATCAAATCTAATAGGGACGTGGGCAAGGTCATTTCCAAACGTTTTAGCAAAAAAAAATACTAAAAAAAAAAAGAGAAGAAAGATCGAATCCGTGAAAACTATCAGGGCTATCAATTTTTTTTTTTTTAGATAGCTCTGATAGTATTTTTTTATGATTAATTTCTTTGAACACTAAGCGAAGTGATTGAAAAAAAAATTAAAATCTGTCATAACTTTTGAACCGTAAAAAAATTCACTGACATTCTCAGGGTTAAACAGTTTGGAAATCACCTTGCCCACGCCCCTATTCGATTTGATCCATACTTCCAGGGACACCCTGTATAATGATTGCGTCACAATGTGAATACTGCAGAATGGCATTCAGCCATCTTCTATGCATGTCATTCCGAATAAAAAAAGATTAAAAGTTTTCTATGTTTACATAGAAAATTAGAGGTATTTAATCTTTTCCAGGACAGATTTGAGCAGACTTTGAAGTCTGCTCAAACTTGTGTCCCAACTTACTAAAGGAATGAATTTGAAAACTGATTAAGACATAAAAGACTTGACTGTAATGAAATTCTACTACTTTATTGTTGGGTTCCCAACAAATGCAAAGACTTATAGAACAGAAGTTGTTTGCGAAACAAGGCGCCAAGTGAGACGCGTGCGTGATTCTCTAAGGATGTTGCCGAAAGTGGAAATTGGTCGAGGAGGGTTAAAATCAATGGAGGATGTTCGTAAACTTTGGTGAACAGAATATTCCTATAATTATTGTTAAATTCTTAGTGGTAAACTACACAATATATAGCGAGGAAAGCTCATTTTAGGATTCCATACCTATAGGCTGTCAACGGTCGCTATTACAAAGGCACCGGTTTCCATCCGTCCGTCCGCCCGTCTGTCTGTGACCGTTATAGGTAGACACTTGAAACATCACAGAGTGTGTACTGCTATGACCGCTTTACAACAAATAATAAAAATTAACTACCAAAGACAAACAAACGACAGCCGGGACCAACCCGAGGCAAGGAGGGGTCTAGGTATGTGCCAAAAGGATAGTCACCAGGCCGCGGACCGACCTCGGCAAGCGTTGCTTAACCTTGAAGATCGAGCCAAGCGGCTGCTATTATTTAGCTACGAGCCCCTCTTCAGAAAGTGAATTTGGATTTTTTTTTTTGTACAGTAAAAAAAAAAATAAGGTAGGTAAAAGAAAAATAAATGGATTAGACTCGCTCGGCTTCTTTTATTTTATTTTTTTTTTACTTTACGGTTCCCGTAGGAACCAGTTGATTGTCTTGGACCGGTCGTCGATACTGGTAAGAAAACATAATTGTAACACTACTTATTGTGTTCGTCAAGTTTTTTTCCATACTTCTGTGTTGAATCTTTAGGCATTAAGTATACAAAACAACAGAAATAAAACGTGAGTGGTACCTATCGTGATTTTTAGTGAAACTGAGATTAATAAATACATAAATCACATTATCAGTGTTTTTAAACATCACATTTTTATCGCAATAAGCGGAAAAGAATTGAGGTATATCGTTTTTTATTAATTACTACGAGTAGCTGCTGCCCGCGACTTCGTTCGCGTGAAATTTCTTATTCCCTCGACCCATCTCGTCGTATTGCATCACTTGCCCGCGTCTGCTGCTCTATCACTTCGTTTCCCCATAGCGCTTTTGCTCGGCTCCTAAGGGTCATAGCGTGACGTTAAATAGCCTATAGCCTTCCTCAAGAATTGGGCTATCAAATGCAAGAAGAATTTTTCAAATCCGACTGGTAGTTCCAGAGATTACCCCCTACATACAAACTTACAAACAAATTTTACCTCTTTATAATATTAGTATAGATTAAGTAAAGTAATTAATACATATTTAACTTACTTGAACAAGGAAAACGACTGCAGCCATGACGCCACGCGAAAGCCTGTTGAAGAAGAAAAATTAAAGTTAGTAGTTATAAATCTATATTTACACAGTATAATCAGCCAATGGCGCCGATTCTCTTGTTCACAAACTAAACTAAATTTAAGTTCAGTGCATCTTTTTCTTTCTATTTCATTAAGAATAGGACAGGAGATAAATATTAGTTTAGTCCTGTCAAAATAAGTCACTCCATAGACAAGTTTAGACGCGGTTAAAAACTTGCCTACTAAAAATACGTCAATTTACGTCAGGCGTTGACTAATTTGACAGGACTAAACTAATATTTATCTTCTGTCCTTTTCTTAATAAAATAGAAAGAAAAAGATGCACTGAACTTAAATTTAGTTTAGTTTGTGAACAAGGGAATCGGCGCCATTATATGCCTCTCGGTGAGAGGGAGGGCCCAGTGCGGGTTGGTAGATGTCACATGTCTTCAAAATTTTGGTTCTAAGACATGCCAGTTTCCTCACGATGTTTTTGTTCGCATACCATAAGTTGAAGCAACATTAAAAGTGGTACAGTCGGAACAGTATTAAGATGATGCCAAATATTGTAAGTGCGTTTTTTTGTATCAATAAATGTACCTGTTTCTTCTTCTTCCTTTCCTTTTAATTTAGGCTAATAATTTAATAATAATTATGTTAGCTTATAAATTACGTAAATATTTAATTTTTGGAATAAATTAAATAATAATAATAATTTATTTATTTTTAACCGACTTCAAAAAAGGAGGTTCTGTATTCGACCCGTATGTATGTATGTATGCATGTATATTTGTATGTATGTATGTTTGTGTGTCCGCGATTTTCTCAAAAACTAATGAACCATTTTTGATAATTTACTAATGTGATCTACATACTTTCAGGAAGGTTTTAGTATATAATACATTAGGTAATTGTTCTTATGTACGAAGTTATATGCATAAATGTACTGCATGTCCGGCATTTCTACGCGCATTTTGATGATTCTTCTAGTCGGTGTCTTCAATTCTTCAATGCACGTTCATGCAATGTTAATTGTGTGGGGTAGGTTACAACTAAAAAGTGAAAAATAAAAACTGTTTTACAAAAAACACAACCGACTTCAAAAAAAAAACACTACAAAATGATGAACTTTAATTGAATGAATTGAATGAACTTTAATTTCGGAAGTCGGTGTCAAAAAACAAAAATGTGGAACCAACAACACCGACTTCCGAGACTAAAGTTATTTATCATTTTGCAGTGTTTTTTTTTTTTTATGTCGGTTGTTTTTTTTTGTAAAAAAAAAGGTTTTTCACTTCAAGACTCAAACATCAGACCTGTCTCTTGTACTAGGAGAGCCAGAAAAGTGCTACCTACAAGAACAGTAAGTAGTTTTTGTAGGTTCTCGTTTATACGAGTAGTATAACTTCGCTCCATCTACACGGAGCGAAGTTATACAAACACGCTTGCATACAAGCCAACAACCAATCTATGCAAAGCTGAGGTTCCATAAGCCGTTCTCTCGTTCGAAACACTGCCCTAAAAGCCGACTGGACGGCCATTAGTCCATCGCCCTAAGCCGTAATGGCAATGCTTTCTGTAGCAAGGAATACGATAAAGCGGCGCGTAAACGGACTGGATGGTGTTCAGACGTAATCTCAGCAAGGATATTGTTTAAGTAATACCTATGTATTTTCAAGCTAAACTGACGTACGGATAGCGTCAGAGAAAAGGAACCCCCTTTGGTAATGAGTCGTTACCAAAGGGGGTTCCTTTTCTCTGACGCTGTCTGTACATTGGTCTCTAGTCTTACATACAGGGTGGCAGGAAAGATCGACGAGCAAACTGTAACCAGTATTCAGCACATGATTCTGGACGCCCTAGCCTAGAATTTTCTATAAAAAAAATGCTGTTTCATAGAAAAGTACAATACCTACGCGGTCAAAATGTATGAAAGAGCTATTTTTTTTTTGACAACTGTCGAAAGATTTCAACTCGGGGGTGTCCAAAATTATGTACTGAATACATGGTAACTGGTTGGGCGCCGATGTCCCTGCCGCTCTGGATAATCCAAATGTTCAAGTTAATAGATTTATTGCTCTTGAATAAGCTCGGTCAATCTGTATTATAAAGGCTAAAGCCTGATTTACGTGATGTGATTTGAAGGCCTGCGGGCAGTGGCGTGCATTGCATATAGGCATATAAGCAGTGCCTACCTCGATATATCAACATAAGCCTGTCAATTATATGTATTTTAGTGTGTGCCCCATAATTAAGAAACCAGGTCTGATGTGAATCTATGATAAACGAAAGAGTTCTAGCCTTTCACAGTAATTGGAAAGGATGAAAAAAATAATTTTCGACTTTTTTACGTTCTACCATGATCTGCTGACACTCGAACGTGAGTTCTGGATTCGAATCGAGTTTTAGATTGCAGGTCTGATGTGAATCTATTATAAACGAAAGAGTTCTAGCCTTTCACAGTAATTGGAAAGGATGAAAAAAATATTTTTCGACTTTTTGACGTTCTACCATGATCTGCTGGCACTCGAACGTGAGTTCTGGATTCGAATCGAGTTTTAGATTGCAGGTCTGATGTGAATATATGATAAACGAAAGAGTTCTAGCCTTTCACAATAATTGGAAAAAATAAAAAAATAATTTTCGACTTTTTGACGTTCTACCATGATCTGCTGGCACTCGAACGTGAGTTCTGGATTCGAATCGAGTTTTAGATTGCAGGTCTGATGCGAATCTATGATAAACGAAAGAGTTCTAGCCTTTCACAATAATTGGAAAAAATAAAAAAATATTTTTCGAATTTTTTACGTTCTACCATGATCTGCTGACACTCGAACGTGAGTTCTGGATTCGAATCGAGTTTTAGATTGCAGGTCTAATGTGAATCTATTATAAACGAAAGAGTTCTAGCCTTTCACAGTAATTGGAAAGGATGAAAAAAATAATTTTCGACTTTTTTACGTTCTACCATGATCTGCTGACACTCGAACGTGAGTTCTGGATTCGAATCGAGTTTTAGATTGCAGGTTTGATGTGTATCTATTATAAACGAAAGAGTTCTAGCCTTTCACAGTAATTGGAAAGGATGAAAAAAATATTTTTGACTTTTTGACGTTCTACTATGATCTGCTGGCACTCGAACGTGAGTTCTGGATTCGAATCGAGTTTTAGATTGCAGGTCTGATGTGAATCTATGATAAACAAAAGAGTTCTAGCCTTTCACAGTAATTGGAAAGGATGAAAAAAATATTTTTTGACATTTTAACTTTCTACCATGATCTGCTGGCACTCGAACGTGAGTTCTGGATTCAGATCGAGTTTTAGATTGCAGGTCTGATGTGAATCTATGATAAACGAAAGAGTTCTAGCCTTTCACAGTAATTGGAAAGGATGAAAAAAATATTTTTCGACTTTTTTACGTTCTACCATGATCTGCTGGCACTCGAACGTGAGTTCTGGATTCGAATCGAGTTTTAGATTGCAGGTCTGATGTGAATCTATGATAAACGAAAGAGTTCTAGCCTTTCACAATAATTGGAAAGGATGAAAAAAATATTTTTCGACATTTTAACTTTCTACCATGATCTGCTGGCACTCGAACGTGAGTTCTGGATTCGAATCGAGTTTTAGATTGCAGGTCTGATGCGAATCTATGATAAACGAAAGAGTTCTAGCCTTTCACAATAATTGGAAAAAATAAAAAAATATTTTTCGAATTTTTTACGTTCTACCATGATCTGCTGACACTCTAACGTGAGTTCTGGATTCCAATCGAGTTTTAGATTGCAGGTCTGATGTGAATCTATTATAAACGAAAGAGTTCTAGCCTTTCACAGTAATTGGAAAGGATGAAAAAAATATTTTTTGACATTTTAACTTTCTACCATGATCTGCTGGCACTCGAACGTGAGTTCTGGATTCAGATCGAGTTTTAGATTGCAGGTCTGATGCGAATCTATGATAAACGAAAGAGTTCTAGCCTTTCACAATAATTGGAAAAAATAAAAAAATATTTTTCGAATTTTTTACGTTCTACCATGATCTGCTGGCACTCGAACGTGAGTTCTGGATTCGAATCGAGTTTTAGATTGCAGGTCTGATGTGAATCTATGATAAACGAAAGAGTTCTAGCCTTTCACAATAATTGGAAAGGATGAAAAAAATATTTTTCGACATTTTAACTTTCTACCATGATCTGCTGGCACTCGAACGTGAGTTCTGGATTCGAATCGAGTTTTAGATTGCAGGTCTGATGCGAATCTATGATAAACGAAAGAGTTCTAGCCTTTCACAATAATTGGAAAAAATAAAAAAATATTTTTCGAATTTTTTACGTTCTACCATGATCTACTGACACTCTAACGTGAGTTCTGGATTCGAATCGAGTTTTAGATTGCAGGTCTGATGTGAATCTATTATAAACGAAAGAGTTCTAGCCTTTCACAGTAATTGGAAAGGATGAAAAAAATTTTTTTCGACTTTTTTACGTTCTACCATGATCTGCTGACACTCGAACGTGAGTTCTGGATTCGAATCGAGTTTTAGATTGCAGGTCTGATGTGTATCTATTATAAACGAAAGAGTTCTAGCCTTTCACAGTAATTGGAAAGGATGAAAAAAATATTTTTGACTTTTTGACGTTCTACTATGATCTGCTGGCACTCGAACGTGAGTTCTGGATTCGAATCGAGTTTTAGATTGCAGGTCTGATGTGAATCTATGATAAACGAAAGAGTTCTAGCCTTTCACAGTAATTGAAAAGGATGAAAAAAATATTTTTCGAATTTTTTACGTTCTACCATGATCTGCTGGCACTCGAACGTGAGTTCTGGATTCAGATCGAGTTTTAGATTGCAGGTCTGATGCGAATCTATGATAAACTAAAGAGTTCTAGCCTTTCACAATAATTGGAAAAAATAAAAAAATATTTTTCGAATTTTTTACGTTCTACCATGATCTGCTGGCACTCGAACGTGAGTTCTGGATTCAAATCGAGTTTTAGATTGCAGGTCTGATGTGAATATATGATAAACGAAAGAGTTCTAGCCTTTCACAATAATTGGAAAAAATAAAAAAATAATTTTCGACTTTTTGACGTTCTACCATGATCTGCTGGCACTCGAACGTGAGTTCTGGATTCGAATCGAGTTTTAGATTGCAGGTCTGATGCGAATCTATGATAAACGAAAGAGTTCTAGCCTTTCACAATAATTGGAAAAAATAAAAAAATATTTTTCGAATTTTTTACGTTCTACCATGATCTGCTGACACTCGAACGTGAGTTCTGGATTCGAATCGAGTTTTAGATTGCAGGTCTAATGTGAATCTATTATAAACGAAAGAGTTCTAGCCTTTCACAGTAATTGGAAAGGATGAAAAAAATAATTTTCGACTTTTTTACGTTCTACCATGATCTGCTGACACTCGAACGTGAGTTCTGGATTCGAATCGAGTTTTAGATTGCAGGTTTAATGTGTATCTATTATAAACGAAAGAGTTCTAGCCTTTCACAGTAATTGGAAAGGATGAAAAAAATATTTTTGACTTTTTGACGTTCTACTATGATCTGCTGGCACTCGAACGTGAGTTCTGGATTCGAATCGAGTTTTAGATTGCAGGTCTGATGTGAATCTATGATAAACGAAAGAGTTCTAGCCTTTCACAGTAATTGAAAAGGATGAAAAAAATATTTTTCGAATTTTTTACGTTCTACCATGATCTGCTGGCACTCGAACGTGAGTTCTGGATTCAGATCGAGTTTTAGATTGCAGGTCTGATGCGAATCTATGATAAACTAAAGAGTTCTAGCCTTTCACAATAATTGGAAAAAATAAAAAAATATTTTTCGAATTTTTTACGTTCTACCATGATCTGCTGGCACTCGAACGTGAGTTCTGGATTCAAATCGAGTTTTAGATTGCAGGTCTGATGTGAATCTATTATAAACGAAAGAGTTCTAGCCTTTCACAGTAATTGGAAAGGATGAAAAAAATATTTTTCGACTTTTTGACGTTCTACCATGATCTGCTGGCACTCGAACGTGAGTTCTGGATTCGAATCGAGTTTTAGATTGCAGGTCTGATGTGAATATATGATAAACGAAAGAGTTCTAGCCTTTCACAATAATTGGAAAAAATAAAAAAATATTTTTCGAATTTTTTACGTTCTACCATGATCTGCTGACACTCGAACGTGAGTTCTGGATTCGAATCGAGTTTTAGATTGCAGGTCTGATGTGAATCTATGATAAACGAAAGAGTTCTAGCCTTTCACAGTAATTGAAAAGGATGAAAAAAATATTTTTCGAATTTTTTACGTTCTACCATGATCTGCTGACACTCTAACGTGAGTTCTGGATTCTAATCGAGTTTTAGATTGCAGGTCTGATGTGAATCTATTATAAACGAAAGAGTTCTAGCCTTTCACAGTAATTGGAAAGGATGAAAAAAATATTTTTCGACTTTTTGACGTTCTACCATGATCTGCTGGCACTCGAACGTGAGTTCTGGATTCGAATCGAGTTTAAGATTGCAGGTCTGATGTGAATCTATGATAAACGAAAGAGTTCTAGCCTTTCACAGTAATTGGAAAGGATGAAAAAAATATTTTTCGACATTTTAACTTTCTACCATGATCTGCTGGCACTCGAACGTGAGTTCTGGATTCGAATCGAGTTTTAGATTGCAGGTCTGATGCGAATTTATGATAAACGAAAGAGTTCTAGCCTTTCACAATAATTGGAAAGGATGAAAAAAATATTTTTCGACTTTTTGACGTTCTACCATGATCTGCTGGCACTCGAACGTGAGTTCTAGATTCGAATTGAGTTTAAGATTGCAGGTCTGATGCGAATCTATGATAAACGAAAGAGTTCTCGCCTTTCACAGTAATTGGAAAGGATGAAAAAAATATTTTTCGACTTTTTGACGTTCTACCATGATCTGCTGGCACTCGAACGTGAGTTCTGGATTCGAATCGAGTTTTAGATTGCAGGTCTGATGCGAATCTATGATAAACGAAAGAGTTCTAGCCTTTCACAAAAGTGGACGTGAGTTCAGAACTATTTCTGAATAGTATCAGGAACTGTAAAACTCAGCTGCATGCGAAAGAACTCACATTTGTTTTTTATACGTTTTATTTTGCCAATTGCCTTTTTTAAGGGTAAAAACGCCAGAACTATTTCTAAAAAGTATCAGGAACTGTAGAACTCAGCCCCATGCGACAGAACTCACATTTGTTTTTGATCTGCTACAAAATGATCTGCTACGTGAAGTTGGCAGATCATTTTGACATTTGATTTTTTTATGTAAAAACGCCAGAACTATTTCTAAAAAGTATCAGGAACTGTAGAACTCAGCTGCATGCGAATAGAACTCATGTTTTTTGTTGATCTGCTGGACAATGATCTGCTAAGTTCACTCACATGTGTCGCGGTTGGTGTCTTCAGTCTTCATTACAAAAAGGTCCATAAAAACTAATTTCGAGTAAATTACAACAAAACATCATCTTTGCGCTTATTTGAACATAATTGTTATATAAGGTGTAAAAAAATTAACTGCAAGAACTTTAAGAGGTGCTTTAGACCATCGAACTGAACAACTTTCACTATGGGACCAACTCTGAAATCACGAAAAAAAAATGAGCTGTTTCATACATTTTGGCCGAGTAGGTATTGAACTTTTGTATGAAACAGCTGATTTTTCTTTCGTGATTTCGGAGTTGGTCCCATAGTGAAAGTTGTTCAGTTCGATGGTCTAAAGCACCTCTTAAAGTTCTTGCAGTTAATTTTTTTACACCATATACAGAGTTGATACGACAGAGGGGCTTTCCTTTAAACTGCCTATACTAGGTACCATTTCCAAGCTCTGTACCAAAAATCAATTAAATAGCAGCAGTAGTTTAGTCGCAAATGATTTTTTAAGTTTTTACCCCGTTTGAACACGATGTATCTTTCGTAACAGCTGAGTATGTCTAACGCATAGGTCATGCACCTTAAAACGATAAATCTGAGTATAACCTACAATACGTTGTTGCCGCTCTGACGCAAGTCACAAGTACAACCAAATATATCACAAAAAAGTTGGCAATGCAAACAAGGAAGCAATAAATACACATACTTGCTCTTTCATTACGAGAGTGACAATCATAGCAAAACATCCCGCGCGTAAAAGAAATAGAAATAGGTCAGTGTGTTGCTATTGCATCCTAGATCCTTGCGATCGATAAGTGGGGCTTCCCGACCTCTAAAAAACATGTTTTTTCAGTGCGCCGACGCCACCCTTCCGGAACGTGCGGTGCGTTTGTCGAACTCGCGCGCTGACAATTATTATTGTGATTTTGTTTAGTTATTGTGATAGGACACTAAATTATAAGTTTAAGACAGTATTTGAACTAAAAAATAGGATTATTTTAGCATTCTTAGCGACGGACAGTGATTTAATTAGAAAAATAAATAACAATCTTCTCCGTCGGTATGATTTGTGCATTAATGTGAATGGAGGACACATCGAGAATTTAAAAATTTAGTGTTTTTGTTGTGATTGTTGTTTTGCGCGTACTTCAAAACCTTACCTAACATAAAAGCCGCCTACCGCGCCACTGCCGGCGTCGGACCCCCGCCGCGCTCCGACACACGCGCGACGTTGCCACTTTTGTTACCCAGGTATCTAAGTTCAGTAAACTTCATTTACAAAGGCTGTTGCGTTTTACTCTAATTTGTAAGCTATTTAGTTTGTTTGAAAAAAACAAATTCTAGTTTTTGGCGCTTTTTATTTTTAGACCGTATTGAATTAATACTAAACACCTATAGTTACGTACTGTAATTTAAAATCCCCTCTGTCATATCAACTCTGTATATTGAAATGAGGAACACCTCTCTTAAGCTTTCATCTTTGTGAAAGTTCGTTCTATGGTTGTTGGTACTGCAAAAAATGTGCCACAAGACCACTTGCGCTTGATTTGAACTTAGGTGTTGTAGATGAAAGGCACAACATAATTATCTCTTATCAATATTGAGGGTTCGAAAAAAAAAACAATCGAGAACATTTTAAGTACAACGGAATCAAATTAGATATTCGGTATTCGGTTACCGACTTGGAAATTATTGAAAAAGCGCCTTTTGTCGCTTAGATAAGATACCGCTCGAGGCAAAATTGAATTCTGTAAGTCGAATTCTAATTTGCTACGTGCTTTATCCACTGAAGATATTTTTTCTTGTTATTTATTTTAGGTACTTCGTTAACCTCTTATGAACCATTAAAATATTTTATATATTTACTAGCATTTTCCCGTGGCTTCGCCTGTGTGGTAAGGATCCCACGGGAACGTACTACCCAATGTGTAAGTTTAGGTTGTAAACGATCTGTGGGCCAAATTTCATCTAAATCCGTATATTATAAATTATATTATAATTATGACAGTAGAATACAACACTATTTAATGTAGGCTGGGTCATTTAATGCACAATAAAAGATTTAAAACAGCTAATACTGTCTGCGTAATCGTCAATAAAAAATCTTAAAAGTGTAATCTTAAGAATGGTGTTAAAGTAATATAGCGCATAAACAAACGAACAAACACCCATTAACAAATAATATATTCCATTTATTTCAACGGTTCAAACTGAAACCAGATCCGAAACTTCGTCAAAATGCAACTGAAAGGGCCTCGTCCAATGTAATTATAGCCTGATTCCACAACGGTTTAATTCTCGTTAGTCAATGTTGTCCAATTTCAGCTAAATATCAAAGAGCAATGTTGAGTATAGTATCAGTAAATAATTACAGTCATCTATAGTCATTTATTAGCAGTGATCGGATAATCGGGAGCTTATATACCTAAACTTCTTCCCACGGAAGAATAATATGGATATACCTTTCTGAATAAATAAGTAATACCAGGTTCCCAGGATTGAACAATTTTGTAAAAACAACTTTAACAAACTTAATGAAATTATAGCAGCGGTTATTTTAATTTAGTATTTTCATTTTATTCAAAACATATGAAATGTCAATAAAAAATGATAATGTGCACAATGTGGTCAAGTAGTGGAAATTGATTTATCTATCTAACAGATTAGTGATCGTATCGAATCAAACGATTCGCGCAGGATCCGGAATTCTGAAAGGCATGTCCGTATTATTCTTTCGTGGGAATAAAAGGGAAGTTTAGGCATATTACCGCCCGATTGTCCGATCACTGTATTAGTAAGGAATTCTCACAATAAACATCGTTACATTTTGTTAGTTAAACAATCTGCCTAGCCTTTTCCCAACTATGTTGAGGTCGGCATCTAGTCTAACCGGATGCAGATGAATACAAGTATTTGGCATGGAGCGCCTGCCTAATTGACGTCCAAAACCCATTTACTGGGTGACACGATGATTGGCAGTCGTTACGAGTAATCAGAAGTCCAAAAGTCTGAGAACCAGTCATACTATGGGTTATCGCATTACTCAGTAACTGGGTTGTCGATGTCAGCTAGACAGTCGCTCCATGTAAAACATTGGTATACCTACGGCAGTATCCAACCCCAACATAGCTGGGTAAAAGCTAGGGACATGATGAATACATATTATAAAGCCTTATCATCTTGTGGTCTTAGTCTAAGTTTTCCTGTAATTGATTTATCCGCTCAACTGTTGAAGAATCAATATTTTATTTGAACTGAAAATAGAAACTGGAAATAGTTTTGGCGCAGGCCTTTTTATTTCAGCATTGGAATAAAGATGAGGCCCATGAAATTCTAATATATTGCGGCCACAAGGGTAGGTACCGTGTGACGACGGGTCAAAAAGGTAAGGCTTTTTTGTGATTGGAATAATACATTTTTTTTATCTATGATTTCAATTTATTTTGTTAAAACGGATTTGTGAAAGTTTATATTGAGTGCCGTGTCAGTCGATTCTTGGATCCTTGTGGGATTGATGCAGCAATGATACAGGCACTCGTACACTCGCTTATTGTATATTATTTGAATTTTTTATTTTTACTTGGTTCGTCAGTATTAGTAATACTTACTGGATTTTTAGAAATATAAAGGGATATGTATTATGATACATATCCCTAATAGTACCGCCCGCTCCCCGCCCCCCCGAAAAGAACCGAAGTTAAATTCAATAACCCAAGCTTTCAGAATATTAATTCCAGGCTCTTTATCCAAACGAACTTTATATGTAACCATTTACAAAGTTGAAATAAGCAATAAGAAACCTACAGATTTTTAAATTGTTTGAGTACCTACCAACTAAAAAAATGTCAGCTAAAATGAATCATTTCTCTTATAAAATACATGGTGGCATACATTGAAGCGTAAACTGTAAATGACCATAGATTAGAAATTTTTCGTCGGTTATAAAGAAAATCTGCTGTTTCATAGAAAAGCGCAATACCTGCGCGGTCAGAATTTAAGGAACGACAATTTTTGTTTTTTTTTTTTGAATAACCGACGAAACCTTTCAACGCAGGGGGTTTCAGAATCATGTACTGTCGTCAGTCAAGACCTTTTTCTCAGGGACGCGTAGAGTTATCAAGTTGAAATTAATATCAAATAATCAGGGCTGCAATCCCTTGGAGTAGTATAAAAATCAAACTTCTAAGTCGACGAAGTTAAAAGATACGGGCCTATATGTTCCGAAATCAAAACCTTTAGGGTACTTTCCGTTGAACTAGAATCATGAGATATTCCAAAGCCGTTCAAGAAGAAATAAAACAATAATTTATTTAAAGTGGCCCTCTCACCCTCTTTATAGTAAACTTACGTTTTGTGAAAAATAGGACATTAAAACATGCTTTATACTATAACTTGGTGAACCGTAAGTCTTCCTTCTAAAGAGAAGGAAGACTTTGTAAGGACAAAGTCTTATGATACTCAAAGCGAATGAGACGCTGTTTCATTAATCCTTTCGTCCCTTTGTCATCTACATAGATGCACGTCTTTCTTTATTTAATATTCGGACCCGGAATTTCATCTCGGAAAATGTAGAAATGTTAAATATAACATTTCTACAAAATATTGTAGAAAATGTAACATTATGAGACTTCCTTGGAACTACCTAAGAGAAGTTTGTTACATAAAATTAATTAAAAGCAGCTAGTTTTCTACGCTTGCCGATACGCGCTTTCCACTCCAGTACTTCATCTGCGTAGTGGGACGCCCCCCTCAGCTAGATGGACCGACGATCGAAGATGCGAAGTACGTGGGGACGGAAGACAGGGTGTTGTGGCGCGGCATAGGCGAGGCCTATTCCTAGCAGGGGACTGCGATAGGCTGAGTTGATTGTGCTGGTTTTAGGATATTTGCTTCGATGCTGCAGTATTTCTTTAATATATTTGGGGTATATTTGGGGGCACGGCAGTGCCCCCGCTAAGTCGAGCAAAAAACGCCACGGCCGTACCATCCATTTCTCGTTTGTCTATGCAATGGGCTATGTAAGTATCAGAATACTTACATAGCATAATTTAGTTTTAGTCTAGAGGGAATTGTTGTCAAAAGTGATACATCAGTTACGAGATTGCCTGTAGATAAAAAAATATAACTAAGTTAAATACATATAGATTGATAAATCGTTCGAGTACCTACATACCAACTTAAAATTAATCAGCTAAAATAAAACAGTTGTGGCAATTTAATTTCCTATTTTCCAAAGCAGAAATAAAACAAGAATTTATTTAAAATGGCCCTCTTGCCCTCTTTGAGTCTTCGGTCAGCTAGACCCACTTGAACTGGACCCGCAGGTCCAGTCGACCACATCATTGATAATGCCGTTTAAATAAAATAAAAACTACAATTTAATGCAGTTTTTAATTTCCTCTTTCTTTGAGCATCAGAATTATCTTTACCTTTAAAATAAGCATCTTTATCTTTTTATTAATTTATCCCTCCTTATATCTCTTCTCGAGAACTCAGTTGATCATCAAGATTTGACACGCCTGTGACGGAAAAATGACTACTTACTTACTTTTTATTCTGGCAGAACATTTCGGTCAACTGTAAGTCTAACACGAACGCGCAAAATAAAAAAAAAGAACGTAAGTAACTGCCACCGTAGACTATCCTGCAGAATGGTCTCATTTTTCGCCCTTAATCCATTCATATACAAGGTTGTCTTTGGTTGTGCTTTAAGCGATAAGACCGCCCATTATGTCACCCTTGTAAAATTTCTACATTTATATCTGTAATATTTATGGTGCACATAATAAAGAGTGTTCCATCATCTCCTGCGCGTGTTTTTTCGAAACATAACACAAAAACCTTACACATAAACATTTGTTTTCATACACAAGTTGTCTCCTGCGTATTAAAATATTTTTAGATTAGTGTCAACTATTTCAAAAGAAAATATGACCTCAAAATCTGTGTCAGTTGGAATTAAGCTTTCAAAATGCTAAATGCTAGATCTGCACGGTGAGCGTGATGGTTGAAAATGAAACAAACCCTTCCCCTCTTCACCCGCGCGGGGAATGTTTTCCTAGCTCGGAAAACAAAAACATCGTGATTTCATACACAATTGTGTATGGTCATGCCTCTTTGACTTATCAAAGAGACGTGGCACGTTTATGTATAATGCTTCGAAAAAAAAAACGTGCAGAAGACACGGCTTAACGTATTAAATTCGACCGATTTTAAAATTGAAAATACCATAATTATTTCGCACATAATATTTAATTGGTTTTAAGACCAAACATAAAGGGTAATTCAAATTGTGATTAGCATTCTTAAGCATAATCATCCTGTAATGTTCCCAATGTTGGGACACAGGCCTCTCTTCGGAAGTGGACTATAATCAACTACGCGGGCCCAGTGCGGGTTGGTACTGGTAGGTGTCAAATGTCTTCGGAGTTGTGGTTCTAGGATATGCCAGTTTCAACACGATGTTTTTCTTCACTTTTTTGAGAGCAATGCTCATCTGCCTAGCCTTTTCCAACTATGTTGGGGTCGGCTTCTAGTCTAACCGGATACAGCTGAATACCAGTATTTGACATGGAGAGACTTCCTATCTGACCTCGACGACCCAGTTACTGGATAATACGATACCCCTTGATAAGACTGATTGTCAGACTATCGGGCTTCTGACGGCCCGCAACGACCGTCAAAGATCCACGAATTATAGCCGGAGCCAACGGCTTACGGTGCTTTCCGAGACGCGGAGGGGTCTCGGTATGTAAAGATGGTCGCCCATCTACGGACCAACCACGGCAAGCGTACCTTTACCTGATCGATCGACTCGTGCGGTTGTTATTACTTAGCTACGAGCCCTCGTTTTTAGTACTACAAAATCGAAATCCTGAATAAAAACCGCAAAAAGTAGGTAAACGAAGACCGAAACGCCTATAAAACGTATACTGATACTCGAGAATATTAATATATGAAGACGTGGAAGAGAATAAAAAAAATCCAAGCTAAGCTCAAGCTTACAAAGGCTTACCGTATTCCGTTTTCAATCCAGAATGAATTTCCTCTCAGTGAAGATTATATGTTTCATAACATTCAGCTCTTGAATATTTCAACTACCTACCTACATAATATTATTAAGTACTATAGAAATTATTGAACTGAATATTATATTCGTAGGTACTCAATTTCAGCACGAAACCCGTTTAAAACACTTTGTTTTATCTTGAAGTAGGTACTTAACTATGACGTCATGAAGATATCTCATACTTCATAGTGGGCAACTATGTATACTGCGAACAAATGACAGTGCCCTTTTGAGCTAAGTAAATTAATGAAAGGATACGCTTTTTAGTTTAGTCGGATTATGTTGTTGTGAGAGCAGTGGTGGCCCAGTGGTAACGGTCACGACTTACGAGTTGTAGGTCATAGGTTCGAACCCAGACAGGCGCTTTACTTTGTGTAAATTATTTCATCACCACTGCTCTCAAAACGGTGAAGGAAAACATCGTAAGGAAACCGGCATGTCCTAGAACCAAAAATTCGAAGACATGTGACATCTACCAACCCGCACTGGGCCCGCGTGGTAGATTACGGCCCGCTCCCTCTCACAGAGAGGAGGCCTGTGTCCCAGCAGTGGGAACATTATAGGCTGATTATGTATGTATGTATGTTATGTATGTTGTTGTTTTAGTACTCTAGGCCGTGGCGGCCAATCTCAACCGAGACCAGCCTTCGGTACGGGAGAAATTATAGTGCACTAGAGAGTGCGTTCCCTCTTCTCACTCTCATAGTTACACATCGACATGATTCAACGTACGCACTGATACTATGATGATGATGATGGGGCTCCCTTTTCCGCACTTAGACTCCCATTTGGTCCGTTGTGCGTAGGGATTCTGGCTAACAGAGCCAGCCTAGCTCCATCCAGAAGCACAGAAGCTTCCTGGGAGCTTCGCAGGCTTCACGGAGCGACCTCACTGTTCCGAGGATTTTTTCGCGTTGAGAAGCCACAGCCTCGCATTCCAGGATAACGTGAGCGGCTGAGTCCTCGGCGTCAAGGCAGCCCCTGCAAAGGGGGCTGTCCGTGGCGCCTATGTTAAAAAGATGTTTGTTAAGACGGTTATGGCCCGTAATTGTAACTATTATTATTCTGAGGTTATTTTTACTTAGGCAAAGAAGTTTTTTAGTTAATCGCGGGTGTATCATTGGTAAAGCCAATTTCGCACTGATACTAATCAGGAGTGATAATTAAAAGTGCCGACACTAGAATAAGTCCATAAATTATACAGTAACTACCACTAATCTTTTTCGGCAGCATGAAATAAACTCGCAGAACTCATGAGAACTGGCAAATCGAATTACCTCTCGAATCCGCTTTGGTAGAAAAAGTCAACTTGGAGTTACCCGTAAATTCGTTCGCGTCGTAAGAAAAAAGACTAACAGCTACTCCTTTAAAGCCATTTGTGCTAAATGGCACGGTTTATTCGGAGATCCCTGCACTTGATTAAAGCTAAACTTTATTTTACACCAGCTGACCCCAGTGGCGTGCGTTACATATAGGCATATAAGCAGTGCCTACCTCGATATATCAACATAAGCCTGTCAATTACATTTTAGTGAAACTCACTAAATTATCATACCTAACAAAAAACAAAATGTTCATAAAAACATGCGCGGCAGTAGGCAGTCGCCGGACGGCCTACTCGGCTCCTGTACTATTCGCATATTGTCATTGGCCGCGCTCACGCGCGGGAGCGCAGGAGTTGAATTTGTACGTAAAAAATCACGCGCGGGGGCGCGTTATCTGCTCGCCGCGACGGGGCGCGGTTCAGTATGTGGAGCGCCTTACTCGTTCAAGTATTAACTTGTATTAACGACAAAATTAAAAATAGGTACCTACATCTCACGCATGGCTACTCAAATAACCACACTTTTTACCTCACTTTTTTTATCTGATTGTGACCGCGTTTGCCTAGACTAGACCCGGCCTAGTGCCTACCTATTCTGAAAACCAATGCACGTCATTGGCTGACCCGACAGTCATTGTCCTGTCCATATTCAGCATAAAAAAGAGAGGGAGTGGGCCACATAATCTACCACGCGGGCCTAGTATGGATTGGTACATGCCACATGTGTTCGAATTTTTGATTCTATGATGTACCGGTTTCCTCACGATGATGTTTTCCTTCCCCGTTTTGATAGCAATGGTGATAAAATAATTTACAAAAGTAAAGCGTCTGTCTGGGTTCGAACCTACGACATTCAACTCGTACGTCACGGCCGTTACCACTAGGCCACCACTGATCCCAAGAAAATGAACGACTGAAGAGCTAGAGCTGTCCTGTCGAGATTTCAATAAATCATACAAAACTCTCGCTCTCACGGAGAGAAGGCCGGTGTCCCAGCAGTGGGAACAAAATAGGCTGATTATTCTATTATACATAAATCCAATAGATAAATTAAAACTTCGGAAAAACCTGAACTTCCTGTTCGGGTTTTTCCGAAGTTTTAATTTTCCAGGCAACATTTCTAAATTTACTTTCTATAAATACCTAATTAAGACTATTACAAACATTTTAAAACAAAAAATAGCCAAATTTGTTCAGCCGTTATAAGTATTTTTTTGAAGTGAAAACTTTTAACGCATTTTTTGAGATGGGAAAAAACCATTAAACTCGCGACACTGCTACCGACACCGCGCTGCATTCGGATGTGTTCGGCTGTCCTCGGAATGTACTCGCGACATGTCAGTGAGTGATGGCAAAGTATTCTGTTTCTGTTTTGTTTATATGATGATTCAAAAAATACACACGTACTTAATTGTTCAAGTTTTCACTTCTGTCGGCACTCCCGGAGTGCCACTGTTTTTTTATTTACACTGATTTGAAAAGTAGCTCATGAGTAAATTGAATCCATATTACTATGTATATTCACACTAAGCCAATCTGAGTACCTTTTAACCCACCCATCGCATTGAAAATGGTTATAAATTATAAAAATGAGTGTTGACCTACTTGCTGAGTTAAGCCCACATTCTAAACCCACATTTAGCCCGGCTGCAGCAATGCGATACTATGATATTAACGTTGCGTACTGCTGGACTAATCCTGTATAATCTATTACTGTCAATGTCAAGATTTTTAATAAAATGTTTGACGTACAAAGTTGGGGAAGTTTGTAATTCGTATCGTGATACGTGTTTTGTGTGAGATAGGAAACATTATAAAATTTTATGAGTACTTAAAGGAAAATGGAAAACTTTTTTCTAAAGTATCGTTGACACAAAAATCAACAGAATTAGCACAATAGGATAAGGCTAGGCAGATTGTTTGTTTTTTTAATCATACATATACTTAAAAATACAACATTTGTTTGTACGTTGCCTGATCATACATTTAGGCTGGCCGCATACGTCCGGTTTTCTGATTCGGAATTCAGATTCGGAGATCCTGAATGCACGCATTTCATACAAAATCATCTCTTTAGCGCACACGTTCTTATATTTTCCGTTCGGAAACCGAATCAGGAAACCGGACGTATGCGGCCGGCCTTAAGCTCTCAGTATTATTGTTAGTAGGTAGATATTTTTTTCTGTAAAGTTCACACAAATTACGGCACAGAGTAAAAAAGCGAGCCCATTAATAAAACTAAAACTATTTATTAAATTTAGACTGAGAATTAGCACTTTTTAAACGTGAACATTACATGACAGTCCTCAAAACGCCCGCCCTAGTGCTTTCGCTGGGAAGAAGAAGTGGCGCAACAAACTACACAGAAAATCATTGAAGATTGACTCTTCGATACCGATCCAATTTCGAAATGATGTTTAGAAAATATTTCTAAAAGTTAAATAATTTTGTTAGGTAAGTTTATTATGGGCAAACGTGTCTACTTCTTGGCTCCAGTACTTTTTTTATAAAAAATACCGAAAAGTTGGAAAGAGCTGCCGCTTTCTTTATTTAAAAAAAGACTTCGAAGCTTTTTAGTGGGGAAGTGTTATTATAATTTAAGTGAGTTCCTTAATGAAAAAGATTTTTTAAGTATGTTTTTGTGTACCTATCTTTTGCATGCCTACGTGGTAAAGTTTGGCTGATCTTGTAATAATGTTGTGAACCTTTATACCCATATTTATCCTTTTGTTCTTTTTTTTTGCTTTTATTTTCTTTTATTTTTTTTTATTTTCATGAATTCATTAAGTCCAACGTTAAGTTAAACGATGAAGGAAAACATCGTGAGGAAACCGGCATGTCCTAGAACCAAAAATTCGAAGACATGTGACATCTGCCAACCCGCACTGGGCCCGCGTGGTGGATTAAGGCCCACTCCCTCTCACCGAGAGGAGGCCTGTGTCCCAGCAGTGGGAACGTTATAGGTTGTTTATGTATGTGTATGATTAAGTCCTACAGATTGGGTTCGTAAAGAAAATCTAAAAAGATTTATGTAACTTTCCATTGTTCATTTAGTACTTTTTATGTTGCCAGTTAGTGCCTTAACCCAGCTCAGCGGTTTCATCCGCGTAAATGTCGATCCCGTGGGAATATTGGGATAAAAAATAGCCTATATGTTAATCCAGGGTGTCAGTTACCTCCATACAAAATTTTATCAAATTTATCAAAATCGGTCCAGCCGTTTGAGCGTGAAGAAGTAACAAACATATAAACACACACACACACACACACACTCACAAACTTTCGCCTTTATAATTTTAGTGTGATACCCTAGACAAACAATGTCACGAAGAGTTTCACAAAAATGAACCCTAAGTACTGCCCTATCGGTACAATATATCACTAAAACTTGGTCCAAATACTTACAGAGCGCCGATATCTATACTTACCCCTTTATTCATAATCCTATTTTATCTCTATTTTAGCTAAAATAGGTTTATAGAACGTTTGTCTTTATCTGTCACGTTGTCATTTCTGTGTGTAAGAAAGAGACAAACCCCATTTTAACTGAAATAGGTTTGATAAGTTTTATAAGGGGGTTATAATAAATCTGTAGAAGTGAAAATTCTGTACATTGAAAATATCAAAAAAATAAATGGCAGTGGGTGTTACTAGACCGACACCGAACCCAAAAATGTGATTAAAAAAATTTTTGTCTGTCTGTCTGTTTGTTCAGGCATCACGCAAAAACTACGGGTTCGATTACGATGAAACTTGGTATAATTATTCTTTAATATCCTGTGCACCACACTAGGTACTTTTTATCCCGGAAAAGTATATACAATAAAAAACAAACTTAATTTTGCGGTTCGATCCCTAGACCCGATTGCTGTACCAACCGCAAATAATAAGTTTGTCGTAGGTTACGTGGAGGGTGTGTTCTTTGTGAAGAGTAGGTATCCACTAAGAAAGTGTTTTTCGAAATTCCAACCCTAAGAGGGTGAATGGAGGGAGGGTGAAATTTCACGCGGACGAAGTCGTGGGCAGAAGCTAGTTATAAATGTATTTTATGAAGGATTTTTCATTAAAATTAGCTTACAAAATTAGTTAGTTTTTATAGGTGCTATACAATCTGAAGATGCAGGCAGCTAAGTTGAAGACCGTATTTTTCTTTGTGAATGAAGTTTATCTTTGAGTAGTTACTGTGTGGCTTTCAGGCTTAGAAAAATTTGTGTTACTTGTGCTGAACATATTTCTTCCTTAAGAGGACGTGAAAGTTGGCAATAAAGTGCCTGCCTTGCTACGTACCTACGACCTACAAATCGTAGGTCACGGCCGTTTTCACTGGGCCATTACTGCTATATTCCTCTTTCTTTCTCTAACTAAAAGTACCTACTTTAGTATAAAACTGCATATTATTATATTATGCAGTTACTAACTTTGTAATTAGGTATTAAAACACTCGTCTATAAAGGGTAGTACTTAGCAGGGACATCGAAGCACAACCTGTTACCATGAATTCATGATTCTGGATCTTTTTTTTATGGATGGGAAATCATCAAATGACCCCTCCCGCTCTGGGTGGAGCGGAAGGGAGTGTCAGACTCTTACTGACTAAAACCCATCCGTGTTCCTTCCTTAGCCCTTTATGTTCCGGGGTAGCGGTAACCCTTTCGGACAATCACGCACCCCCGGCAGGCTTCGGCCCAGGCAGGCCCCTTCCTTTATGCTGACATCTCTTTGAAGCGCGCGTGGAACACGTACGCGCCGTCCGGCACGGGCCTGGTCCTGATCGGACGGTGAGCTACCCATTACTCTCCGTCCGCAGGCCCACGCCTATGGTGGCCGGGAGTCGTCACGCGGCTCCCGACGCCCGGAGCGTCTCCCGCGGCGGCTCTCTCCCTCAGCTGTTCCGCCACCTCCTTCGCTAGCATGACTGCTTCGCAGAAGGAGGTGACCGCCTCCCGCTCCCTCTCGCCCCGGACCATGGCTTGAACCAGAGGAGGTTATGATTCTGGACCTGTGTTGAAATTTTTTAAACGTGCTTTTACAAAAGTGGAATAAAACATAATAGTTTCTTAAACAAATGCCGACTAAAATTCCATTGTGAAGTTTAGAAGAACTAAGGGGTCACGCAGACAGACAATTGACAAGAATTGTTCTATAATATGTATATACCTACCTATTATTGTCCCACTGTAGGGTAAAGGCCTCTTTTCACATAAAGAAGGCACTAGTATTGATCACCACGCTTGCTCACGAGGGATGATAATGTTGGTTGATGTACTTACGGTATATTAGTAATTGCTCAAATCTAAAAACCCTATGTTAAATGTACAAACTACATGTATTTTTTTGTTTTCGGATAAACTTTACTTTCTTAATTTGACTTCTGATATTACTAATGTCCTAGTCTCTAAACATTACTTCCAAATTCAAAACTCGAAAACGTGATATTTTCCCAAGCGTCATTTTTAGGGTTCCGTACCTCAAAAGGAAAACGGAGCCCTTATAAAATCACTTCATTCTCCGTCTGTCTGTCCGTCTGTCTGTCAAGACCCTTTATCTCAGGAACGCGTGAAGTTTCAAGTTGAAATTAATATCAAATACTCAAGGGCTGCAATCCCTTGTAGCAGTGAAAAGATCAAACTTCTAAGTCAACGCAATCAAAAGATACGGGCGTTTACGTTCTGTTTATGCCGCATATTTTGACACTCGCAAGGGAATCAAAACCTATAGGGTACTTCCCGTTGACCTAGAATCATTCAATTTGGCAAGAAGCAACGTCATGTCATCATCATCATCTACCTAGTCTTTTCCCAACTATGTTCGGATTGGCTTCGAGTTTAACTAAATGCAGCTGAATACCAGTATTTTACATGGAGCGACTGCCTATCTGACCTCCACAACCCAGTTACTGGGTAGTACGATACCCCTTGGTAAGACTGGATATCAGACTTTCGGGCTTCTGACTACCCGTAACGACTGTCAAAGATCCACAAATGACAGCCGGGACCAACGGCTTAATGGCATAAGGTGCTTTCCGAGACACGGAAGAAGAAGCAATGTCATGTAACACAAATAAAGGAAAAAATCCGCAAACCGTGTAGTTAAATACCTTGTACGGGACCGTCGGTGTGCGAGTCCGACACGCACGTGACCGATTTTTGAAGTGAAAACTTCTTTAGCGGCGTTGAACACTTTTTGTAATGGGTAAAAAATGTTAAACTCGCGTCAGGGCATCGCGTCAGGACACGTGACCGTCAGGAGAGATTCCCCCCCCCCCCCCGCCTCTCTTTCTACGGCGGCGCCAACCGAAGTGAACCAAGTTTAGTGACACACGACAATGGATGGATGGATGGATGGATGGATTGGATGGAGTGGAAGTGGAAGTGGAAGTGGAAGTGGAAGCGGAAGTGGAAGCGGAAGTGGAAGCGGAAGTGGAAGTGGAAGTCGAAGTCGAAGTCGAAGTCAAAGTCGAAGTCGAAGTCAAAGTCAAAGTCGAAGTCGGAGTCGAAGTCGAAGTTGAAGTCGGAGTCGAAGTCAAAGTCGAAGTAGAAGTCGAAGTCAGTCGAAGTCGGAGTCGAAGTCAAAGTCGAAGTCGAAGTCAAAGTCGGAGTCGAAGTCGAAGTCGGAGTCGAAGTCAAAGTCAAAGTCGAAGTCAAAGTCGAAGTTGAGTCGAAGTCGAAGTCAAAGTCGGAGTCGAAGTTGAAGTCGGAGTCGAAGTCAAAGTCAAAGTCGAAGTCAAAGTCGAAGTCGAAGTCGAAGTCAAAGTCAAAGTCAAAGTCAAAGTCAAAGTCAAAGTCAAAGTCGAAGTCGAAGTCGGAGTCGAAGCCGAAGTCGAAGTCGAAGTCGAAGTCAAAGTCAAAGTCAAAGTCGAAGTCAAAGTCGAAGTCGAAGTTGAGTCGAAGTCGAAGTCAAAGTCGGAGTCGAAGTTGAAGTCGGAGTCGAAGTCAAAGTCAAAGTCGAAGTCAAAGTCGAAGTCGAAGTCGAAGTCAAAGTCAAAGTCAAAGTCGGAGTCGAAGTCGAAGTCGGAGTCGAAGCCGAAGTCGAAGTCGAAGTCAAAGTCAAAGTCGAAGTCGAAGTGGAAGTGGACGTGGACACACTGCTGTGTATTCGTAACATTCGTGTATAATTATAAAGTGTTTAAAATATGGAAATTGAACAAAGTGCATCTATTAATGAAAAAAGGGATGCAGAAATAGTGAAAAAAAATGAGTTATTATATTAATTCAATTAATAATTGATTTATTTCAACGTTAATATTCAAGTTTTCACTTCTGCCGGCACTCCCGGAGTGCAACCCGTCTTTTTTTTTTAAAGAGCGATTTATTTTTTCTTGCGATCACTTGAGTAATATTCTAAGTGAACTTTACACAATAGCACTACTATTAGGACTATCTAATAGAACCTATAAGAACAGTGAGGCGTGGTATTTACAAATGGGCTAAGTGCCAAAAAAGCAAAACCAAAATTTTGTCTTTCAAAAGTGCTATGTTGGGCAGCCATTTCAATAAATGACTTTACACGAATGTTATTGACAGATATTGTACAAACAGTACCTATTTAATTTAGTTTTCATAAAAAGATGCCCAAATTAAATGTTAATGCATTTTTATTTAATTTCTCAGTGATTGTGTTATGGCTCCTAGCCCATTTGTAAATTCCACGCCTCACTGTTCTTATTAGATAGTAGTAGAACACATCTCTATGTGCTCTGAGCTCTGTGTAGGAAAAATTTAAATAAAGTGTTGAGGATTTTGCTTGCTGGCTGAAAATTCAATGTGGATTTCCTTCGATACGGTGGGAAATAATTCAGCAGCTTCGTCGACCGCCAGTTACGTGTTTGCATGCTACCTATTAAAATGATGTACACCTCGTTTATTTGAGGAATTCATTTCATCCATACTCTAAACTATTAATATTATAAATGCGAAACTGTGTCTGTCTGTCTGTCTGTTACCTCTTCACGCTTAAACCGCTAAACCGATTTAGATGATATTTGGTATAGTGATAGTTTGAGTCCCCGGAAAGGACATATGATACTTTTTATCCCGATATTCCCACGAGATTGAGACTTATGCGGGTGACACCGCGGGGCGCTGCTAGTGTAATATAAAGAGCTTTTGAAACTAAATTAGTACTCATCTTGGTACTATACTAGTTAACTACAGTTTACATTGGGATGACCATCTGTGTCACGACTATTTTTGTCAATTTATTGATTAATTAACGAATATAGCATGTTGATTTATCTATATCGCGATTTAATAATTTGACAGTACTATTTGTTATAGATTATTTTGTATTGTAATAAATGCTTTCCATATTTCTGTCAATCAAAAATGTTTTAACGTTTGTTTAAGTTACCTATAAAAATCGGCCAAGTGTGAGTCGGACTTGCACACGAAGGGCTCCGTACGACAAACAAAAAACGCCGCAAAAAAACACGTTTCTTTTATTAATTTTTAACTTTATTTTATTTTTAATACTTATTTAGAAAGAAAATACGTTTATTTGCGGTTTTTTTGGGTTTGTTATTGTGGCAATAGAAATACACACTACAAAATTTTCAACTGTCTACCTATTGGACAGACAGACAGACGGACGGACGGCGGAAGCTTAGTAATAGGGTCCCGTTGGCACCCTTTGTGTATTGAACCCTAAAAAGGAGGTACTAAAAGGGATAACCTGGATAGCTTTCTCATCCAGCCTTACGTATATTGTATAATTACCTACTGGCGATATTTTAGTGATTCGAATTTAGAATAGGAAAGATTCGGAGTCGTCCCCGTTGGCTGACAGGCGCGAGGCGGTGGATTGTCATAAAATTGCATAAGCATAAACTGCCTTTAACGTTCCCACTGCCGGGACAGAGGCCTCCTCTGTGAGAGGGGCCGTAATCCTCCACACAGGCTCAGTGCGGATTAGTGGATGTCACATGTCTTTGAACTTTTGTGTCTTGGTCATGACGAAGACACAAAAGTTCAACATGTCGGTGGTTTTGCTTCACCGTTTTGAGAGCAGTAGAGATGAAATAATTTAATATGCAAGTAATGTGCCTGTCTAAGTTAGAGCCTACGACGGACAACTTACTACGGGGCCACCATTGCTCTTTGGCCATCATTGCTCCTTGGACCACCACTGCTTCTAATAATAAAAGTAACCTACTCTAAATATACAGGAAGATTTTTTTTTCACCATCCAAATTTTTACAGGATGTTCTATCCATGAATGTGAACAACTTGCACTATGGGGCCAACTCTCAAATCACGAAAAAAAAATCTGCTGTTTCATACATTTTAGACAAGTAGGTATTGAACTTTTGCATTAAACAGCAATTTTTTTTTTTAAACAAAAACGTTGACCTATACGTCAACGTTTTCTCGATAACAAACTTCTAAGCATTAGCATGCCTTTTATTAAATGTTTATAAATGGTTAGGTTTGATCGAATATGATATTACAAAATGTATTAATTTTGAACTATGAGCATTTACTTACTTTATCTTACTTAAGTATATTTTAATGAAATAATAAACATTTTCATTACTTGCAATGGTTTTGTTTCATTTCTATACAAAAAAAAAACATACCCATTTAAAAAGACATATCCCGACTTCGTTCGTTAAAAAAAAGTAAAAAAAGATAATAATTAAAAACAAAACATTGTTAACAAAAGCTATATTTAGGTTATTCCCGGTTTCGAACGAAGAAAACGACGAATACCAAACTGCCTTAGTGACCACGAGACCAATTCAATTCTTATAATAAGTCTTGAAATTTGACCTTAGTTGTGTCATGGTAGACGTAATATTAAGTATTTGAACCATATCGTTTATTTTCATAAAGTTCATTAAGCAGCTATTAAATTGGATCACAGAATTCGCTATTAACCGTAGACAACTTTAATGTTACTGATGCGCGACATTTTTTTTATTATTAATCCACCCTCGCCTTGGTTATTTTTAGTATTCTTGATACTCGTAAGCCTTTCAACCTTAACAACAACATTATAATGATTAAAATCGCTTGACAACATGATTTATCGACACGCTTGCACGGAGTATTCCAAATGTTCACGATAAGGTTCAAATTCGCTATTACTCAAGTGGGTCAGATAATTTTGGCCACCAACTGTACCTAATTGCAAATACATTTTTTAAATCTAAACTAATATTATAATGAGAAAAGATTTGACTTTTAATGTTTGTTTGTTACGCTTTCACGCTAAAACGGCGGATTTGGATGAAAATTGGCACATGGGTAGACCACCACCCATGCATGATACCGCGGGAGCAACTAGTAATTAATAAACGTTTAAAGAACTAACTAGAAAAAAATTGACAGGAATCAACAGATCAAAACATGCAACCTATCTACATCTAAAATTTATCAAAAACCGACACCAAAGCCCAGTCTTTATACCTACCCCATCAGTCCGCTGCAGGCAAAAGTTATCTTGATTTTTAAAAAGCCAGAACATACATTTTTTTAAATGCATCAAAGGACATAAATGAAAAATACAGATACAAGATAGCGTTTCAAAACCACGTTCCCCTTATCCTACTAGTCAGTGGGTACCAGGAATTTATTAAAAGGAATCACTAGAAATGCATAAAATGTTAAGGAAAAATGTCGCAAAAATAGCCTAAGGAAATATGAATTTGTTAACAGCAAAGGAAATCTGATGAGATTACATCGTTTCACAAGTCTTTACTTTGCAACGTAAAACAGATGGAATGTTGCAATTATTATTTGCAAGTTTTAAGTACCTTAAAATTAATAACGTTATTTACCAGCGAGGTTCATTATTTCATACTGTACAAAATCTCTTATTTTGAACGACATAATTAAGAGTCCTCTTACATTTTGGTACAGGGCGCGCATCTTTTGACAAGCTTTATTTTAATTGTAGGTATGTAGTATGTATACTATGTTTGTTCGGGTGGACTATTGCAACTCAATTTTGAAGCAGATATCTTCAACCGATTGACCTGAAATTTTCCCTCTGTACACACCTAGATTAGATAGATTTTCCTGTGTAGACAAACAATTAGGTAAATTAAATAACTTGATCTAATTGATTTTAATTTTCAGACTAAGTAAATACGAGTACTTAAATCTCGCGACAAGCTTTTATATCATATAAATTGTGTAGGTACTTAATGACGCTATAAGTTTATAGTAAAAGGTTTAAAGAAAAATTTTATTTTATTCTTTTTAGCGCATTTAAAAAAACTATTTTAACAACAGCTATTTTATTACACTTACATAGGAATCCTATTACGCAATATTTGCAGAAACAAGGGAACGTATACTCTTGTATGGGTAAGTCAGGAAATCCGGGTTATAAATAATTTAAGCCAATACATATTCTAGTGGCGTTCGAGCCAAGACTACGTGGGGAAGGTCGATCGCGTTAACTTTGAACACGGCACTATACTAATGAGTTGGAAAATATTTGGTACGTGCACGATTTAAATATAAATTGATATTTAATAGGAATTTTAGAAAGCTTAGGGATACCAATATTGTAGTGTTGTCTAAACGGTGACGAAATGTGAATTCGCTATGATTTATTTTTTGAAAAACAAATGAGTTCACTTTAGAATTCTGTCCCTGCCTGTCACTTGCTGGCCTCTCCCAACGACGCCCTAAGCCGAGGTCCGAACCCCACAGGGTATGCCCTTAGCGTGTAGTTAATAGAGCTCAAAACGTTTTAAGCTCTTTTAGTGGATAAATAATAACAGCCGCACAGGTCGATCGATCAGGTTAAGCTGCGCTTCCCGCGGTTAGTCTGTGGGTGACCATCTTTACATACCAAGACCCCTCCGTGACTCGGAAAGCACGTTAAGCCGTTGGTCCCGAGTGTCATTCGTGCATCTTTGACAGTCGTTACGCGTCGTCAGAAGCCCGAAAGTCTACGAAAGTCTGACAACCAGTCTTACCAAGGAGTATCGTATTACCTAGTAACTGGGTTGTGGAGGTTAGATAGGCAGTCGCTTCATGTACACGTGGCGCCATCTATTATCATAAAAAAGTTATTGTTGTTTTCCTCGGGAACAGCACTAACACTAAAGGTACCCTATGTCCGTTTATGTACACCTGACAACGAATATGCAAAATTTCAGGATGATCGGTTCAGTGGTTTAGGCGTGAAAAGGAAACAAACAAACTTACTTTCGCATTTATAATAATATATAAAATAAAATATTATATTAAGTTAGGATTTTAACATCACGCTGCGACCCTTATGAGTAGAGCAAACAGAATAAAGCCAGAAAACGAAGTAATAGCGCGGGTAGGTGATAGGATGCGACACGGTGGGTGGGGGCCGAAATTTCACGCGGGCAGAAACTAGTAATCAAATAAAATGGTAGGACTTTTTGTTAGATGTGAGTGCTCAAATAAAAACTGAATGAATGTGTCGAAAATTGCCAGGCAATTTAATTGATTGTGGCGCACATCATAAATTGAATCAACAATAAAACTTGCAATTTCGAAAGTGTTCCATTGTGAGAAATTTTTTGCTTCAATTTTATTGTATGCAAGAAACTTACATTGTGGTAATGGGTCTTTATTCAGGGCCTATTGTGTCGCGTGCGTTATAGTTGCATGCATTGCTAATGCCTCCGTGTTTCTATTGACTTGGGATCGTCTTGGAACTTTAACTTCTTTGTTACAGTATTACTTCATTTTTATTCGCGATCGACGAGCCAACTGAGGCGGAACGTAGGATTGACTGAACGGAAATCTTGTTTGGCTTCATCCGACCGCGTATAATTATTTTATTGAACGCAATTATGGAGGTTATTTTAAATGGAAATATAATTCGAATATGAAACTCGCTGTAGTTTCTTTGTCCGCGTGGAAGACCTACATTACTTTAGGTACATTATCTACTTATAATATGAAAAGTACCGAGAATCAAGATAGAGCTTCGAGCTTCATCGATCTATCGCCGCGGAGTTAACACGTTCTCATCCTGATAAAATCTTCCCGACCGAATCGAGATTAACTCATCGATGTTAAAATTAAGTATTTGGTTCACCACCGGTTGTTGTTCTCAATTTTTCTGACGGTACCGCCTAGCTCAGGAGTCAGGGTTTAAAATTAAGATGTAACACTTTTTCATTGCGTTAGCAAAATAAAAAAAAATCTAATAATTATAACGATAAAATTAACATAACATCTAGCGACAGGTTCTGAGATATCAAGAGGTGTGTTAACAACTTAAATGTGTTCTTTTAACTTTAAAATGATTGGATAGTTAAATACTAGTTAACATAATATCAAAGTGGCTAGTACAAATCAGTTGATAAGCACGATAAATTTACCAAAATAAAATAGTGCCTGCTAATACAGCCCCACACCAATTAGAAATGCAATTAGTCGTGGTCGCCCCCTAAATTGACGCCTAATGCATATTTTAGTAAATGTAATTGAGATTGGCCACTACGTAGCCATAGCATAGTACCTACTTATTACAAAAATGTATACAAAATCAATTGTGTATAAGTAAGCATGTACCATTCAAAAGGTACCAAAATATTTTGTGTTCTAGTCATTGTTGCGTATTATAAACAATCATCTACCATACCAAAGGTACCAAAATATTTTGTGTTCTAGTCATTGTTGCGTATTGTAAACAATCATGTACCATACAAAAGGTACCAAAATATTTTGTGTTGTAGTCATTGTTGCGTATTGTAAACAATCATGTAACATACAAAAGGTACCAAAATATTTTGTGTTGTATTCATTGTTGCGTATTGTAAACAATCATGTACCATACAAAAGGTACCAAAATATTTTGTGTTGTAGTCATTGTTGCGTATTATAAACAATCATGTACCATACAAAAGGTACCAAAATATTTTGTGTTGTAGTCATTGTTGCGTATTGTAAACAATCATGTAACATACAAAAGGTACCAAAATATTTTGTGTTGTATTCATTGTTGCGTATTGTAAACAATCATGTACCATAAAAAAGGTACCAAAATATTTTGTGTTGTAGTCACTGTTGCGTATGATCATAACATTATTCGTCATCTGCCTAGCCTTTTCACAATTATGTTGGGGTCGGCTTCCAGTCTAACCGGACGCAGCTGAATACCAGTATTTTACATGGAGCGATTGCTTATCTGACCTTCACAACCCAGTTATTGGGTAATACGATATCCCTGGGTAAGACTGGTTGTCAGACTTTCTGGCTTCTGACGACGCGTAACGGCTGTCAAAGATCCACGAATGACAGCCGGGACCAACGGCTTACGTGCTGTCCGAGTCACGGAGGGGTCTTGGTATGTAAAGATGGTCACCCATCCACGGACCAACCGCGGCAAGCGTAGCTTAACCTGATCGATCGACCCGTGTGGCTGTTATTACTTCGCCACAAGCCCCAGTATCATAACATTGTTCTATCAAAAAATCATAATAATTATGTTCATTTATGTTACTCTTTTTTTGTCGTAAAATTGTATGATAAGCGATTAGGTAAGTAGAGTTTATTAAGTCGCGTTAGTTAACCGTGTACCTGCGTAATTTGTTACAAAGCAGGGAAGCTCAGCGGGAGAACATTTTGGCGCACAAGCGTGCTCGATAATAGGACAAATGTTTAAATCATGAAACTCGTTTAATTCAGTATTTCTACGAAAACGCTAAAGCAATTATCATCCCTCATTCTCGAATCTGTTGTTTAAATCCAGTTCTGTAAACTTTTAGATTAATGATGCAAAATGATGATGACAAATGATTCGAGTTCCACAAGAACGGAGATTATGTAATGCTTATTTAATAAAACTTTATGCAAAAGTAAAAAATACTGTAAAAAGCTGGACTTAATGCCTTTGTACAGATACTTCTTAATGTTCTCCTACGAATGAATGAAGTATTACTTATTCGTAGTGTTCTACATTCCTTTTCAAAACGTTTCTTGTCTTTCATATAAGTAGGAGTTAGGACAAAAGACTATTGATTTCGAAATCTTCAGTCAAAGAGATCTTGCTCTGACGTTATCGTTTCTTTTGTTAACTTCAGGATAGCCTCAGAAAGGATATGAAGCCATTAAAACCGGCATTCTGTGTTTATATAATGTAATTTCAGCATTATATTTCTTTTAAAAGCATGTAAAAAAGAATTCTTGAAATTGCAAAAAAAGGCTTTAACAAATTTTTGTAGCCATCATAATTCTCCTGCCCTTATACCAATTTACGTGGAGTCAGCGCATGTCTTCTTCTTCCATACTTCTCTATTAATCGTCATCTCGGTAGTCACCCCCAGTCTAGCCATATCATCTTTCACACAGCCCATCTAGCGTTTCTTTGGTCTTCAGCAGCCTATAACGTTCCCACTGCTGGGACACAGGCCTACTTTCAGTGAGAGGTAGTGAGATGGAATCCACCACGTGGGCCCAGTGTGGGTTGATAGATATCACATGTCTTGGATTTTTTGGTTCTAGGACATGCCTAGTTCCCTCACTATGTTTTCCTACACCGTTTTGAGAGCAGTAGTGATGAAATAATTTACACAAAGTAAAGTGCCTGGTTGGGTTCGAATCCCTACGACCGACAACTCTTAACTCGAGGCCGTTATCACTGGGCCACCACTGCTCTCTAATAGCCATTCAATACCTACTTATAACCTAAGAAATAATACCAAATCTTGACGTAGCCGCGTAGGTACAAGTTTCAACAATTCAAGCAAATCCAATAACATGTAATGCCAACGTTAACTACGTGAAAGTTGGAGACTCAGTTGTCTGTATTCAGGGACAATCGGATAATATCGTACGTAGATTCCGTCTAGAAATTTCCGGTAAAATAAACTTGGATAGAGAACTAGATATTCAAGAAGCGCTCGTGAGTACAGAATGGAAATCTGTTTTTAAAATTCAGTTGTTTCGTGTCATTCTTTGCGGATGAGTGAATCATTTTTAACTCATCGTTAGGCAGTGAGGAAAGCGGCATGTCTTAGAACCAAAAATTCGGAGACTAATCCACACTGGGCCCGCTTGATGGCTTACGGCCCACTCCCTCTCACCGAGAGGAGGCCTGTGTCCCAGCAGTGGGAATATTATAGGCTGATTAAGTTGGGCAGCAGTAATGTTGAGCAGACATCCTCCAGTGAAAGTTTTTGTACTAAGGGTGTGAAGATAAATCATAGACTAATTAGAGTCTAATATATAACTTTATAACGATTGAGTTAACAAACACATTTCTTTTTCATGTCTACTTAAAAAGTTTTACATACGAGATCGGCAATCTACGAGTATATTAGGTCCTTACATATGAAATTGGCGTTTTGTATGGAAGGAACAAAAAGTCGAATATTTTTTAATATAATATATTTAATTAATCAAAGTATGAACCATTGTTTTCAATGCACTTTTGCCATCTTATAGGTAGTTCATTGATCCCTTTACTAAAAAAACCAGTCGGACGGGAATCAATAAAATCTTTGAAGGCGATTTGGACTGCCCCATCGGAGTTGAATTTTTTCCCTTGCAAAAAGTTATCCAAATTGCGAAAAAAATGGTAATCTGTTGGAGCAAGGTCCGGGGAGTACGGAGGATGTCTAAGACATTCCAATTCAAGCTCTTCTAATTTGGTAGCCGTCTGTTGCGCAGTGTGTGGTCTGGCGTTGTCGTGAAGCAGCAGTGGCGTGGAGCGATTGACCAGCCTTGGTTGTTTAGCCGCTAGCTTTTCCATCATGGTTTGTAATTGCTGACAATAGACATCAGCTGTAATAGTCTGGCCAGATTTGAGAAAACTGTAATGAACAATACCGGCACTAGTCCACCAAACGCTTACAAGTAACTTTTTTGGGGTTAATTTTCGCTTGGGGCAGGATTTGGCTGGCTGGCCAGGATCCAACCATTGCGCTGAGCGCTTCCGATTATCGTAAAGAATCCATTTTTCATCACAGGTAATGATTCGGTTTAAAATACCTTCATTGTTGTGCCGGTTCAGTAATGTAACGCAGCAGTCGACGCGCGTTTGCCGGTTTGCTTCAGTCAATTCGTGAGGTACCCACCTTTCAAGCTTTTTAATCTTCCCAATTTGCTTCAAGTGAATTAAAACAGTTTTATCACTAACATCGAAGCCTGCAGCTAACTCGGACGTGGTTTGCGATGGGTCCGCTTCCACAATAGCCTTCAATTCTCCATTATCAACTTGGGTCTCAGGCCGTCCACGGGGCTTGTTCTGCAGGTCGAAATTTCCAGAACGAAAACGTTGGAACCAAAAACGAACTGTGTTTTCTTTTGCAACATGACCGCCATACACATCATTCACCCTTCGAGTCGTTTCCGCAGCACTAGTGCCACGGCGGAACTCGTACTCGTAAATAATGCGATATTTTAAATTTTCCATTTTGTAAAATGAGTGACGCAAACAGAAAAAACAGAAGAAAAAAAACAAATGAATGACGGTCATCGAAGCACAAATACATGAGTAAATAGCTGTACAAATTTGAATTTGGAATTCCTTACCAAAGAGGAGAAATTCATGATTAAAGTGGCCAGTACGAAAAACGCCAATTTCATATGTAAGGACCTAATATATATATTATATTATATAAATAAAAACAAAAGGCCTGACTGACTGACTGACTGACTCATCAACGCCCAGCCCAAACCCTTGGACCTAGAAAGCTGAAATTTTACACAATGGTTTCCTTTAAAATGTAGACAAGGAATAAGGAAGGATTTTTTGAAATTCAACCCCTAAGGGAGTTAAAAATAGGGGATGAAAGTTTGTATGAAAGTCCGTCAGTTTTAAAGTTAGGATCTTCAAATTTTGTATTTAGGCTGACGATTGAAAATTAATTAATACGTGTCTCAGCGTTTTTGATAATTCCACCCCCAAAGGGTTAAAAAGGGGGATGAATTTGTGTATGAAAGTCCCTCAGTTTAAAAGTTAGGATCTTCAAATTTCGTGTTTAGGCTGACGATTGAAAATTAATTTATACGTGTCTCAGCGTTTTTGATAATTTTACCCCTAAAGGGGGATGAACGACCTGACTACGCACAGCCTAAACCGCTGGTCCTAGGGACATGAATTTTGGAGGGTGTGTTCTTTGTGAAGAGTAGGTATCGAATAAGAAGGGGTTTTTGGAAATTCAACCTTTAAGGGGGTGAAAAGGGGGGATTTTGTTTGAATGAAAAATCTTATTTTTTGAGTTAATAACCTTGAAACTTGGCACGAATACGTATCTAAGTAAATTATGAAGTTTGAAATTTTTCATTTTTCTAAAATACCCCCTGAAGAGGTATTGGGGGGTGTCAAAATTTGTATGGAAGAATTTTAACGCGCTGTCCGATTAACTCAAAACTCAGTATTTATACTAAGAACTATAAAGAAAGAATAACGTGTATCAGGGTTATTCGAAAATCTACCCCTAACGGCGGTGTGAAAAGGGGTAGTTAATTTTACAGGGGAGGATTTTACTGCGCGGCTTGATAAGCTCGAAAATTGGCACAAATAATCTTTGAGTCAAGTTATGAACACATCTTAAACGATTTTTCATAATTCCACCCATATAGGGGTGAAAAGCGGGAATACAGTTTATATGAAAAATCTTATTCATTTGGTTAATAAACTTGAAACTTGGCACGAATACTTATTTATCGAAATAAATGATAAAGACCATACCTACACACATTTTCGAAATTTTTAGAAGAAAGTACGAATTTCACGCGGACGAAGTCGCGGGCAGAAGCTAGTTGAGATATATAGAGAAATGTTATTCCATAACAGGTAAAAAAAAAACCGGCCAAGTGCGTGTCGGACCACGCACAATGAAGGGTTCCGTAGTTGGAGTGAATTTATCTCAAGAACAAACTTAACATTGTAGTTGAAAATCATGTTCTCCCATACATTGCAATTACAAATTTAAGTTGGTCGACTATTACTCGTAAACTTGTAAAGCCCACTTAAGTGTGATAGTTTCCCTTTAAACTTCGCTATATATAGGGACTACTGCCGTGACATTTGAATTTCTAACTACAACCGTTTAGTTGGTTGGGGGGGGGGGGGACACTTGACTCTAACGAAAAATGGTACGTTAAAGCGTGATAAGTCACGAACGCTTTACTTAATAAAAAAATGGTCTTGCCGAACCATTAATATTTTTGAAAGACCTATCCAACGATATCCCACACTATGGGAAGGACGAAACAAAAAATGATCATCCCCACTTTACATGTAGGGGAGGTACCCTAAATAATTGTTTTTGTCATTAACGTGTATACTCATGCCAAGTTACAACTTTCTAGTACCAATAGTTTTTGAGCTAAACCGCGGACAGACAGACAGACGGACGGACAAGGCGAAACTATAAGTGTAAAGAAAAGAAAGAAAAATCGAAAGGGATCGCCAGTAGCCGCAGACTTACCATTCGATGAAAAAATTCGATTTGGTTTCTATTTGCATCGGTATGAGACGAAATGTAAGTAAAACAATGTAAAACAACAATCGAGTAGATCGTTAGCGCTGGGAAATACGATTTTGTAGCTACTTAGGTACCCAAAGCAAATGCAGATGTTCTAGCTTTAATTAATACTGAACGAAATTGATGTCATTACTTGGATCGATGAGGAAATTAAGCGATATTAGGATAATCTTTTCTGTAAAGTTCTGGTTTTTTAGGAACGCGGTGAACGTTCACACAATAACAGCTGTCCCAATATAGAGCGATTTTAACACCTTACCCCCTTAACCACGCTAACAAGAAATATTAGTGAAATGGATAATAATCTGCCAACAAAATGTTCACAATGTTATTTATAGTAAAAATGAAAAAAAAAACAAGCGGAATCACAGCATGAATACTTATGCGATGGGCCATTATGTAAATGCACGTATGAAGCGTAAATTGTATCCATATCTTCACGCTACTTCAATGGGAGATGAGCACGTATACCTACATTATTATTATATTACACATGTTACATGAAAACGAAGGAATTACTACTGAACTAGTCGTTAAAAGTTTCCTTTTATTTTGCAAAGTACTTAGCTATGCTATTATAATATTTGAAAAATGGTTCTTAAATTAGTTGGTAACGACCTGGCCCTGCTTTTAACGGTTTTTATTACGAATTGACTTAACACTGAAAATACTGTTGGAGCTGCTGAAGATTGTAAGTCTATCTTTGCATTATATAAACTCAATGTACTTTGTATTGTATAATTGCATAGTAGTGATGTGAGTTCTATGTATTATAGTGCTACCATTTACCGGGTAATATGTCTTTCATTGACTTGAATGTGCCCTGGCGGCTGATAGTATGTCATGCTCACACAAATATCTCGCTGACGGTGGCGTGAGTGTTGGATCATTTGGCTCCCTTCAAAATGGTTGAGCTGAATGGTGCTGATTTATGCGTCATGTTCGTGAACGGGCGCTGTCAGTTGGGCCTGGTCATCACTTAGCTGCCTCGACTTATTTTTAATTATTTTATTTTTGGATTGTTGTTTTTTTTTACTATTTGCTGGACTCTGGACGCTTTTAACGCGTACATCTTTTTATAGTTACATCGTTCTCACATATAATTAAAAATTCAACATTAATGATGTAACTAATATTTTTGTAAAAATATCATTTAAAAGAGTGTCCATGGAGTTTCTTGCCCGTTCTTCTCAATAGGTACGTACCTACGCTTTGGAATGGGCAACTAGCTTCATATTATCTGACTGACTGACTTCTTGACAATTCAAAAGTGCCTGTAAATGGTTTAATTGAAATAAATACTTTGAGTTTGACTAAAAAACCAAGATTTCTTTATGATATTACGTATATTAAAATATTAGTGTATTATAGGTACCGTAGGAGCAGTGGTGGCCAAGTGGTAACAGCCGCGACTTACGAGTTGTTAGTTGTAGGTTCGAACCCAGACAGGCGCTTTACTTTGTGTAAATTATTTCATCACCACTGCTCTCATCGAAAACATCGTGAGAAAACCGGCATGTCCTAGAACCAAATATTCGAAGACATGTGACATCTGCCAACCCGCACTGGGCCCGCGTGATGGATTACGGCCCATTCCCTCTCACCGAGAAGAGGCCTGTGTCCCAGCAGTGGGAACATTATAGGCTGATTATGATAGGTATCATCGGTTTTTATGCTGCCAAAGGTATGCCAGATATTTTTGTTCACAGATATCACATTCTTCTGAATTTAACTAAGTAGCCAGATATTTATAACGCAAGACCTGTCCAAAATTATTACATCTTTTTGATTTGGCGTCACTTGGCTCGTCAGTTAGTTTTGGTATTCCTCTACATTTGTGCTGCTACTTGTATATTATGCCTTCTACAAATGATGACATATATTTACCTTCATTATGACGACAGATATTAATGGATGAATCATGGAATCAGATATAATCGCCGAGCTGTCCATAGTGATATATTTATGCTCGTGACTGTACAAATAAACCTTCCGGAAATTATTTTCTAAATGATAGTGCAAAACCTCATCAAAATCTGTTGCGTAGCTTAGAAAAACAACGCGGTCACACAGACAGACACAAAAAGTGACTTTGTTTTATACTATAACAAAAATAACATCTTGAATTACTATTACCGTTTGGAAACCAAAATGTTAGTATGCACAACCACGTTGGGTACAAATTTTTAAGCCATTAAATATTCTGGGTATAATAATTCATGCCAAAACGAGAGAAAACGGCCTACAGTCGACCTTGTAACTGTTTCACCAATTTTGACAAAAAATTCCACTACATTGGAACATAACTAAGGGAAAAACTCGTGTCTAAATAATAACAGCCCCACAGGATATCGGAGGTAAAGCTACGCTTGCCGCAGTCGGTTCGTGGATGGGTGATCAATATCATCCTTTACATATCAAGACTCCTTCGTGCCTCGGAAAGTATGTTAAGCCGTTGGTCAGACAGTCGCTATGGGTAGTTAGAAGCCCGAAAGTATGACAACCAGTCTTGCCATGCGGTTTCGTGTTACCCAGTAACTGGGTTGTGGAGGTCACATAGGCAGTCACTCTTAGTAAATCGCTGGTATTCAGCTGCACCTGGTTGGACTGGAAGCTGACCCCAACATAGGTAGGAAAAGGCTAGGCAGATTGATTGAACTAAGTTAAAAACTGCTTAACTGTTTCATTGGTCTTAAAGCAAAAATAGATCTTGACGTTGTGTGACGCGCAAGTGACATTCAACCTTAGGGTACCAAAGCAATTAAGTGGTCGGCTATACAAACATTCATAAGTCTGCCACAACAATAAAGGATGACATATATTAATGAAAATATTACTTCGAGACGATATCCAGAGCAACTGACACGTCATCTGTTGAAGCCGAGACCGAATGACCGAGTGCGCCACTTGGGATTAATTAACACGCCCTTACTTAAGCTAAGACATACGAGTACCTACTTAATACGAAATACTTAATGGGTATCTATCACTTAAGCCATGTTTCTAAATAATTAATTTTTTTTTCATACTTATTTCTCACTTTATTAACTATTTATTTCTTATTTCTTACTTTATTAATTTTTTTTTCGTACATATTATTATAGTTTATATTTAATTTATATTATGTAATTATTTAATAAAATAAAATTTCATTCGAGAAAAAAAAAAAAAAATACAGCCTGAATGAATAATACAACAACTGACCTATTTCCTGGAAGTACTAGACAGAGGGGCACAAATACAGACCGCTCCACCGTTGCGATGAAAATAAAAAACTATAGCATAATTCACCATATCACATATCACACTATATTTTACACATTACACTATATTATAAAAGCAAAAGTTTGTGAGTGTGTTTGTATGTTTGTTACTTCTACACGCACGCACGGATTTGGATTAAATTTGGCACACAGATGGTTTATTACCAGGATTAACATATAGGATACTTTTTATCCCGATATTCCCACGAGATCGACACTTATGCGAGTGAAACCGCGGGGCGCAGCTAGTCGTGCTATAAAACGAGCGATAACTTAATTAAAGAGCATTGAACCTTTGCTCACCGAATATTATCGCAGCAGAAATATAACGTAACACAACGCCTGTGTTCTCCGAAGGGTTTGGTAGAGGTGTACCTATAGTACACCCACCTTGCGTCAGTTATGTTCGACTTCCATGTAATAGGGGGCGAGCCTATTGCCATCATCATCATCATCATCATCATTTCAGCCGAAAGACGTCCACTGCTGGACATAGGCCTCCCCCAAGCACCTCCACTTCGACCGGTTTTGTGCTTCTCGCATCCAACGAGTTCCTGCGGTTCCTGCGGTTGTTTGTGGGAGGCCTTCCAACGCTACGCCTTCCGGTACGCGGTCGCCACTCCAGAACCTTTCGGCCCTATCGGCCATCTGTTCTGCGAGCAATGTGCCCTGCCCACTGCCACTTAAGTTTGGCAATTCTTCGGGCTATGTCGGTTACCTTGGTTCTCCTGCGGATCTCTTCATTTCTGATTCGATCCCGCAGGGAAACTCCAAGCATAGCCCTCTCCATTGCCCTTTGGGTGACTTTCAGCCTTCTAATAAGGCCTTAAGGGCTTCTAATATTGCCATCAACCGGACACGAATCCAGACTCCTAGCTGCTACTAAGAAATTCCTGATAGAAAAACCCAAATCACTGTGCCCGACCAGGCAGCGGGGCAATTGACAACATTTCATATTTTTAACCTGCATGTATTCTTACGTTATATAAAAGTAAATTCAAATCTAGGGCACCCATATTTTTTCGTTTTTCGAAATTATGTACTTTTCATTCATAATTTTAACTTTGAAATTCGGTGTATTCTAAAAAGACGTAAGTGCCAGATGACGTCAGCCTTACGGTAAAACGGCGATATTACCACAGTATAATATACAGTAAAACATCTTCATACAAACGTGCCGCTCTCGGTTTGAATGTGTGCGTGCGCGCCGCGCGCCATGTCGGCACGCGATTTCACGCACACGCTAGCATAATATATGAGGGAATAAGGTGGCGGCAGTGCGGGCTGTGCAGCGCGACTGTGAGCACGCGCGTACGCTACATGACCGCTTGCGTTCGTCAACTCTCGCCGGCGGCGGCCACTTAAATTACGAGTATCATGACTTCAAAAAGGGGAAACAAATATTGTAGTGTTTTCGGGTGCCTCAATAATGATTTCGCAAACCCGGACTTATCATTCTTCATAGTTCCTGCTCAACCAGAAATGTAAGTACCTACTTATACTTAAATATTATTAGAAAATGTGGTATTGTATTGTTTATTTCACAGTTTATTTGCTTTATTAAGAGCGTAGCCGAGTCGCATTTTTCCATATAAATGTATTCCCAAATTGACTTTCTGAATACTATGTTTTGAGCTAAAGTTTATTTTAAGAAGTCTAGTTTTACTATAAAACAGAGGATTGAGTTCGAAACATCGTTTAGGTAAACGTATTTGTCGCGTATAGATGTAATAAGGGCAATTTCACAATAATTAATATTGCAAATTAATTACTATTGAAATTATTATTTTTTCTATTGTCTGATGTGTTGTTCAATCCAAATATGGTGTCTTATACACCCATTACAGGAATTACGGCAAAGATCGAAATTTACTCATGATCCCACCTGATGATTTTGTCGATAATGTAGAAAGGATGGAGCAGGTGTTTCGCAAAGCGTTCGAAAAGGACCACATCAACATTAAAATTGGCCGGTAAATTTACGATCAACTGAATGATATAGAATTTAAGATGCCCTGTCCATGCTTTCCCAAAAGCTTTTTACAAAAACTTTACATAAGAATAAGAATTTACTTTACATTAACAAATAATAATAAAGCGTTCCGGACGTGCAGAAACAGGAGAAAAATTTTCTCGGTATCGAATTTGTAACTTAGTATTATAAATGTTATGTGAATAAAGGCTTTTTATTTTTACTAAATTTATAAATTGGTAAAATATTCAATCATAATATGCTTTTTTATTTCATAAATTTAGATCAAGTGCTGCTTGTTCGAAAAAATTAACTAAAAGTAAAAGTGACAACCCTGGGGATCAAAGCAAGAGTAGGCTAATAACTCGGCGGGCGGCCTTAGATAACTTACTGTATATTATACTGTGATATTACCTTTGCTTTATTGTGACCCGTCAAAAAAACTGTTAGATGTCACTTGTCTCAGACGTTGTTTTGGTTTCTTCATTGGCGTATATTTTTCATTGGGATCCATTTTGTTGGCGAAATATCAATCAAAAATTTATAACATTAACAGTAAGCAGCGTGTCGAGTTGATAGGAAAAAATATTGTTGAATTCAATTCAGTTTTTTAGTTGTTTTCTAGTTACACTTCTTAGGTGACATTGACATGTCTTGTTTGATGTAATGTTTTCAATCAAAGACATTGGAATGCGTAAAGGTAACTAACTACCTCATTTCGCCGTTTATGTGACGTCATCACATGTTTTTTGATTTTTATATTTTTTCTCAGAAATTTGGAAATAAAAAAATAAAATAAAAATATATTTGAACTCAGGATACGAAAATAAAGAAATAGTATTTTTGTTTTAAGGTCGTGTCAGGTTTGAAATGTTGTCAATTGCGTAACACTTTATCAATCGGAATCGGTTTCATTTTGACAGTTCAACAACATTCATTGCGTTATTTACGTGTTGAGCAGACAAATTCGAACATAATATGAAGCAATAGATTAGCGATTGGCTTCAAAATGATTCAGATTCCGATTGGTAGTGTGTTACGCAATTAGGGTGCTGGGAATAGAAACCCAGCACCCTAATTACGTAACACACTACGAATCTCAACCTGAATCATTTCGTAGGATATTGATAATCCATTGCTTTCATATTATGTCCGAATTTGTCTGCTCAACAACTTAAATTACGCAATGAATGTGGTTAAACTGTCAAAATGAAATCCATTGCAACTAATAGTGGGTTACGCAATTACCCCCAGGACCTCATACTCAGCAGTAGCGCCTTCGACCACTAGACTAACGAGGAATTCAATTCCAAGTCCTGAATAAATATTATAAAATAATATCGGGTTCCCTTAAACCGCTTTCGTATTTAGATTTATGTGCGGGTCATTATTTCCGAAAGTCAAAACAAAACAAATGGGATGTTAGCAAAACAGGGATGTTTTTATGATATTTGAAAATGTTAATTTCCTCGGAGATATTATTATCGTGGGTCATTGAAATGGCTTGGGAGCGAAACCTTAAAAACGGGAAGCTAAAATAAATTCTATCATCATCACCATTTCAGCCGAAAGACGTCCAATGCTGGACATAGGCGTCCCACGAGCACCGTCACTTCGTTCGGTTCTGCGTTTCCCGCATCCAGCAGATTTCTGCAGTCTTCACAAGGTCATCCGTCCACCTTGTGGGAGGCCTTCTAATGCTAAGTCTACCGGTACGCGGTCGCCACTCCAGAACCTTTCAGCCCCATCGGCCATCTGTTCTGCGAGCCTCTTAAGTTTGGCAATTCTTCAGGCTATTCTAGTTACGTTGGTTCTCCTGCGGATCTCTTCATTTCTGATTCGATCACGTAGAGGAACTGCAAGCATAGCCCTCTCCATTGCCTTTGGGTTACTTTTAGCCTTACAATAAACATCAATATGATACAGTGGCGTAGCTACGTGACCAGGGAAAAAAAAAGTTGGGGCTCTATATAAACTAGTTAGGTTTTTTTTAAAACATAAATACATTATGTAATTGGTTTAGGGTGTATGAGTATTGAGTACCGTAACAATATTTTGCAGATGTCAAGAATATGGAATTTTGTCAAAAAATAGAGCGCAGTTCTGTACTAACATTTCAGTAGAGTAAGCTAGTATTCATAAATCGATCGCATAACAGCCGATTGGTTGAAGTGGCTACACACAAGTACTTACACAACACAACAGAAAGAATTTATTATATTTATGTTCTGAAGGTGGAATAATTTTTTTGCTAGGTCAATTCGAGGTTTGCTAGTCAGGTGACCGAGGGGCCTCCTGAGTTTGGAGGCCCCGTTACACGCACCGCCTAGCCCTCCGACAGCTGCGCCACTGATATCATATCAAAAAGAAAATGGATTTCATTATTTCCTACCTACTCCTGAATGAACTTCGAAATCGAATATGATAAAATAATAATTCCATTATAGAAATACGAAAGCCACAAGTATAAAGGCTAAGCCTACACACAAGATAAACATCAGTGTCAGTCTAGCCGCAAATACTGAATGCCATGTCCACGTTACACCTACACAGATAAACTATATATTACATTCTCATAAACAGTCCTTTGTTTTTTATTTTTATATATTTGTATTGTAAGTTAGTTAGTCATTTATTTTAGTATCTAGTGAATATAGTTAGTTACTTATTATGGAGCAATAAATATTTCACGAGTTCTCATAATAGTTTTTGAGAACTTTACTTAACTTTTTTTGTTAAGTTTTATTATGTGACTCGTTTATGATTTTATGTTTTTGTCTCCTTTGCTCTTTCACACGCTGTCTGTGTTAGTGGTTGTAATGGCAATCATATTATGTATTTTTTATTATTTTGATTCTTTTATATTTTGTAAATGTGAGGACTTTGTAGGCCCATACATACGGTAATTTGAAAACATTGTAAAAAGCCAATTATTTTTAAAAGAGTAATCGTGGAGTTTCTTGCCGGCTCTTCTCCTTAAGAAACGACCAATTGGAACCGTGCACCTAGCTTCTGACGTTTCATAAGTGCCGATGTAGGTTTATGTGAAATAAAATATTTTGATTTTGTCTACATCTCTCTATTTATTGTCCTATTGCAGGTATGCTGGAAGAGATTTCTTATTAAACAAGCATCACTTTATTTTTCTGTTCTGTTTTTTTTTCTTGTCTATTTATACAAGGTGTAACAGAATAAACGCTAGTCCTGAAAGTAGTTTGTTCAAAATTGACTACTGAATCGAATCAAAATCAACAAAATCAAAATATTTTATTTCACCTAAATCTACATGGGCTCTTATGAAACGTCAGAAGCTAGGTGCATGGTTCCAATTGGTTGTATCCTATGGAGAAGAGCCGGCAAGAACCTCCACTGTTTTAAAAATAATTGGCTTTTACAGTGTTTCCAAATTACAGTAGGTATGGGAGGACAGCGTAGGCCTATCAACAAGTACGGCACTTGATAAAATAAAAAAAATAGTCTACAGATCTAAAATCTACAGGGCCTATAAAGTCCTCACATTTACAAAAGCTTTTTTTTGTTCCTGAGTGGAAAATCCTCATGGATGTCCTGGGCCCGGGGGGGGGGGGAGGGGTCTGTCAGACTGTTACTGACTAAACCTATACGTAACCTAGTCTAACCCAACTCGACTACTAATGAGAATCTCAATAGCTCTGGCCAACGGATTCGAGCTATAAAATCATTTTTATTGAAACAATCAAAAACCGTTTTTATCTTGTGTAGCAATTCGCGTAGCTCGGCGTAGGCCTGCGTAGGCCTGCGTAGCTCTCGCGTAGCAAAGCATTTATTTTTAAGCGTTGTTCGTTTTTTGTGTATTTTATAATTGCTTAAAAAACTGTACTTAGGTACTGTCTTAAAAGATTTATTATTAGCAGCTATAAATTATATTTATAGGATTGTAAGCATTCAGGAAAATGTCGCTATGGAGACTAAGGACCGAGAGAGGGTATTAAGAAAGCAGTAGATCTTTTGCGGTTCTGATTACCTCGGGACAAAGGAAAAAATAAAAGTACAAGTTCTGTTTACCTTTAATATTGAAGAGGCCCATGAAAAGAAAAATTAAAAAGATGAATAATGTTAATATGAATTTAGTATTACAAGAATGGTAACGTTCGTTTCATAATTGATATAGAGAGAGAGACACGTTTTTTTTCACAACAGCTTGTTATTGGCTAAAATTAGACAGAATAAGTCAGAATTAATATATTTTCAACTAGCTGCTACCCGCGACTTCGTCCGCGTAGATTTTTTTTCGTAAGATCCTATTTTTTTAATAAAATTAGCCTAAGTTACTCCTCATGTAATAAGGAGAAAAAAAAAATTCCCGTCAAAACCGGTGCAGCCGTTTCAGAGACTAGCCGGAACAAACAGACAAACAGACAAAAATTGTAAAAAAATGTTATTTTAATATTACAAACAGACACTCCAATTGAATTTATTTGTATGAAGTATGTGCATAGATTGCAAGGCGATCGTTTAACATTTCATTAAGTCTATATGATTGAATAATCAGCCTATAATATTCCCATTGCTTGGAAATTGGTCTCCTTTTGGTGAGAGGGAATGACCCATTCACCACGCAGGCCCGGTGCGGGTTGATGGGATGTCACGTGTCTTCGACTTTTTGGTTCTAGGACATGTCGGTTTACTCACGATGTTTTCATCACCGTTTTGAAAGCAGTGGTGATGAAATAATTTACACGAAGTAAAGCACCTGTCTGGGTTCGAACCTACGACCTACAACTCGTAAGTCGCGGCGGTTACCACTGGGCCACCGCTGCAGTACTCTAGTCTCTATTCTCTTGTCTAGTCTCCATGATTATTTTGTAAAAATATCTATTCAAACCATTAACTAAATGTCCTTGCCAAAGTGGTGTTCTAAAACAAAGTAAAATATTCATTATTTCATTAAAAAAACATCAAAGGTTGCGTGGAACCGGGTTAAAAGAGACCACGCTCTCATTTTGGAGCGTGTGGTTATGTATTAATGATAACATATTAGAACACCCACCACGCACAACGTGACTGGGAAAATGTGGTAGGTACAGTCACAAAAAGAGATAAGTAACCAGCGTCGTCGGATATAGTTAAATGTAGTATGTTAAACCGTAGTATTTAATAATATCAATTGTTATTTAGCACGATTTGAATTTATAAGTCATTTGCTAATTTTAAACAATGTATTGGTAAATAAATAATAAAAATAAACAATAAATTCTAAATAAAATAACGAAATCTATAATGCACTGCAAAAAAAAAATAGGTAAAGGTAATTTAAACATTTAAGGGCTACATGCAAAACTTAAATTGAGTAACTCTACTATGTAAAACTTTTGTTGAATTCAGTTTTTGTTTTGTTGCATGTTTTTTCTTATTGCATGAAATAGATATTTAAGGAATGTTATAAAAATGTAGTTATGATATATTTTGGGAATAAAGGGTTTTGTTATTATATTATTATATGGTGACTGTACTGTAGGTAAACCTCTTCCTAACGCTTCGGAGATTACAGGCGTGATGTTATGTTAAGCTTTGTATTAGAACACGCTTTTTTAGGGTTCCGTACCTCAAAAGGAAAAACGGAAACCCTTATAATTATGATCACTTCGTTGTCCGTCTGTCAAGACCCTTTTTCGTATGAACGCGTGGAGTTATCAACCTGAAATTAATTTCAAATTTCAGGGCTGTAATTTCTTGAAGCAGTGATAAAATGAAACTTCTAAATCAACTCAATCAAAAGACACGGTCGTTTATGTTCCGGAATCAAACCCTATAGGCTACTTCCCGTTGACCTAGAATCATGAAATTTGGCAAGAAGCAATGTTATGTAGCCCAAGAAAACGCAAAATTCTGAAAACCGTAGTTACATTATAAAATTTAAAAAAAATCCCGTAATAAACTATTTACATACCTACAAACTTGTACGGAACCCTCGGTGCGCGAGTCGGACTCGCACTTGACCGGTTTTTCATTACAACAGAGGAATATGTAATTTTTAATACTGCAAGTATGACTGCTAATAGTGATTTATAAAAGAAGAAGATATGCTGGGCCGACATCAAATAAATTGGGGCAAGGACAGGAAGTTGATGAAGACTATGGATTTTTTACTTTAATGACGGAATTTACCTTTGACTAATCGCCGAACAAACAAAATTTATAATGTTACTTGCTTGGGGTTCGTGACGATAAAAACTGCCGATTTAATAACCAAAAAATAGACGCTTTAATTAACGACACCAATTACAACTTTAAACACACTAATAACAAAACACAATTGCACTACTCAAAGTCGCCCTCGAAGATCACTTCAGATCTTTTCGCTTGTATCGTTTATCCAATACTGACTCGAGTCGCGGTCCACATCAGCCTTATATAAGGCCTCAGATAGTTCCAGAACCTTCTACTGTAGAAACATCTAGAAAGTTCGAGTACATACCGGCGCCGACTGACCAGATGTCGATAGTTCTAGAAAGTTCTAGCATCGAAATTTCTAGAAGGGTCTTGACTACTAGTTCTGCTACTCGATACTAGATAGCGCTTGTGGTTACTAATGTCGCCATGTACCAGGCATCAGTTGTGGCGCGCTACAATAAGAATAATTTAGGAATACTTTTCCGGCTGTTAACAGAAATAATCGCTTAAATAAAGAAAAATTTATTTACGAAATGCTGGATTGGCTGCCAGAATTCTTGATAACAATATAATTATTTCGGTAAGTAGGTAATTTAAATCGTAAAGATTAGTATAAAGTTGATTTTAATGAGCCATCGCTCCCGAATATCGTAAGTAGGTAACTTTATTGCAGTATCGGCTAACGATAAAGTAGGTACTTGATCATACGGGGGGGTTGCGGAGTTAGGGGTTTATCAGAGACATTTTCGTAGTTTATAAGAGTTTGAGATGTTTCATCATCATAATTTCAACCGAAAGACGCCACTCTGTACATAGGCCTCTCCCAAGCACCCCCACTTCGATCGGTTCTGTTCTTCTCACATCCAACGGGTTCCTGCGGCCTTCACAACATCGTCGGTCCACCTTGTGGGAGGCCTTCCAACGCTACATCTTCCGGTACGCGGTCGCCAGAACCTTTCGACCACATCGGCCATCTGTTCTGAGAGCAATGTGCCCTGCCCACTGCCACTTAAGTTTGGCAATTCTTCGGGCTATGTCGGTTACCTTGGTTATCCTGCGGATCTCCTCATTTCTCATTCGATCTGGCAGGAAAACTCTAAGCATAGCCCTCTCCATTGCCCTTTGGGTGACTTTTTTTAGCCTTCTTATAAGGCACATTGTGAGCGACCACGACGACGCACGCGACGACACGTTAGATGTTTGTATAGTTATAATGACAAAATTGACGTATTTGATATCAATTTCCATTTGATACCTCCACGTGTTCCTGAGAAAATGGCTTTTAACAGACTGACAGACGGTCGGATGGACAGCGAAGTGATCCGACAGGGGTTCCGTTTTTCGTTTTAAGGTACGAAACCCTAAAAACGGCTGTTTTTATAAGCTTTGTCTATGTCTTTATAAGGAACATACACCGCAGCGCACAGAAAATAAATGAAAACTATTGACGTCCATGAAAAAAAGTTAAATAAAATATGTCCATGTTGCTTTACCCGAACAAAGCACACTCTCTTTTATCTGTCATAAAATCCTTTGATGATTTTTGTTTCCTTTTTGAAAACCTAAAATGTACTATTCTATCCTATATAGTCATCCTATATATCAGTCAAAGGCCGTTGCGTTTCACGTACAATATTAAAACCATAGAATAATAAAACGAGACAAAATGATATTCAGTCGCAATTTTTCCAAAAGTTTCCTTGTGGGTGTGAGTATTTTTTTTGTTTGTCTGTACCTAGTGAGTTGGATTAAATTCCAATCCTCTAAACCACTATTCACGATTGCAGTTTTTCCTATCAACTGACACAACATGGACTGGGCTGATCTGAAAGTCGGATTTAACAGCGGTCTTTGGAGGGTAAAGTATTAGGATTTTTTGTCAAGTAGATTTTGTCTGCTGGAAGTGCTGCTAATAGAAAAGACTAATAGAAGGACTCTTGCTGTTGACCGTTAAGCATTCAAGTATCATCTTTCATCTTAATTTTATTTTAAACAGCTGACCCGGCGAACTGCGTACCGCCTCAGTTTTTTTTTTGTTATTTTTCCCACCGATTTCCTTTTGTTTTTAATTTTTTTTTCTGCACAGAACCGGTCAAAGTGGAGGTGTCAACGCGCAGCCTAAACGGCTTTTACCCTGACAGGCCTTTTTCGAGGATTAGAGAATGCGCTCAGGGTAAACGTGAAAGGAGCCTGTTATGGGAAACCCGAGTATGCATAGAATACTAAATATTTCGTCTGAAACTGGTTTAGTTTGGGATTAATTGTAATGAAAATGTGCTATCATGATGGTTTTAACTGCCTTATTATCAGACCGGATATCCTCAGACCTTTCTATAAAGCCTCAGTTCTCAAATGAGAACTTCAGTGTTGGATTTAGTTCGTCTTATACTTTAATCTCAGCCCATCGAGTTAAATAACGTACTTTCATGAAAGTCAGCCGCACAACATCCAAATAGCGTTTTCATCCAAGAGATCGAACATCAGTCTGTTTTATTTGGTTTATGGTCTCTCAATATAAATAATTCTCACAATAAAAATTAATTTTTTTTTATTTATATTAATAAAAATTAACGGTTTAAACGGATTCATGAAGCGAACTTTCTATTTTTTTTTTGTTGGGGTCGGATTCCAGTCTAACCAGATGCAGCTGAATACCAGTATTTTACATGGAGCGGCTGCTTATCTGATCTCCACAAACCAGTTAAGCACTGGGTAATACGATAGCCCTTGGTAAGACGTTGTCAGAATTTTGGAAGCCCAAAATTCTGACAAAGTCTTACCAAGGGTCTGACGACCCGTATCGACTGTCGAAGATCCAAGAATGACAGCCTGGATCAAAGGCTTAACGTGTTTTCCGAGGCATTTAATTTCTAATAATTCTTCAAAAAGTTAAGGAAAATGGAACGATGTTCCTTTTGTGCTTTTATCACCAAATATTAACCTTACCGTTGAGTAACCGTTGAGTTTTGTCTGAATTATAGAAATAATAATTAACTCGCCCGTGGTTCTTCTAATTCCAGACAATGCCAGCATAAACTCACGAAAAAAAATCCACTGTTCCCTACATTTATGTTCTGTAGGAAAAAGCTGATTCTTTTTTCGTGATTTTAGGTTTGGTCCCATAGTAATAGTTGTTCATAATTTTAGGTTTGGTCCCATAGTAATAGTTGTTCATAATTTTAGGTTTGGTCCCATAGTAATAGTTGTTCTTAAGAGTACAATGACATCTCAAGAGGTAATAATAATAATAATAAGTTTTATTGAATCATAAATTAGTGTTACATTATTTGGGTATGACACTGGATCCCGCACTAGGATACCCTGTGTCGCAGGATCCAGTCTCTTTCGACAGAAAATATGACTTAAGTATAGAAATTTTAACAAATGCAACGGTTTCAGTAGAAATAATAAATTTAAACTTAGAACTAAAAGGTAACCAAATGCAAGTGTGTGTGATGAGTGTAAGTATGAATGTGATGAGTGTGAGTGTGTATGTGATGAGTGTAAGTATGCATGAAATGAGTGTGAGTGTGTATGTGATGAGTGTAAGTATGTATGTGATGAGTGTGAGTGTGTATGTGATGAGTGTAAGTATGTATGTGATGAGTTTGTGTGTATGTGATGTGTGTAAGTATGCATGTGAAGGGTGTTAACGTGTATATGATGATGAAAACTTTATTAGTTGAATGATACCAGATTTTCCGTTTCAGCATAATTAAGCCCAAGCAGCCAATTCTGTACCTGTTTTTTGCACCGAAACTTTGTCAGGGGGTAGATACCAAGCTTTTTGTTAACTTTTTCATACAGGTATGGTCCAATACGAGAGAAAGCCTTATTGCCAAATTTAAGTCTGCAGAAAGCTCTGTTCCACTTAGGTTTTCTACGTGCGCGCTGGTCCGTCACCTCTGTGGCAGCTGCTGTTTTGTGAAATTTAAGTAGTACTGATAAAATGTACAGTTGGCGCACCGTAAGTACTCTCGTTTCTCGATATAACTTATCAGTGGGGTATCGGATTCCTAATCTATGGGAGACCTTAAGGATAGCCCTTTGCGCACGTTCAGCAGTAATTAAATAACTTTTGCCAGCGAAGCCCCAAGATATTATGCAGTAACCAAGCACAGACTGACATAAAGCCAGGTAAGTCATCTTGAGGGTATCTTTGTCAGCTACAGATCGAAGTCTCTTAAATATGTACAAAAGTTTCCTTACGCGAGAAGTAACCGATTGTATTTGCTTTCCCCATGTCAGGTGTTGGTCTATGCAAATACCAAGATACTTAATACTATTAACATTTTCAAAAACAGGGCAGCTGCAGCTACCTCCTAGACTATAATTGCATTGGTGGGATTTGAGTGCAAATTGTTTAGGGGCAGCTGTTTTTATGCTTACAGAAAAATTTACTACCTTTGTTTTTTGAACATTAAGGGTAAGCAGATTGTGTTGCAGCCAACTGGTGACCTTCTGCATTCCAGCCTCTGCGGCACTGTAGGTTTCCCCCCAAGAGTCGCCGTGGAAAATAATAGCTGTATCATCAGCGTACGCAGATATTTGCGCGTTGTCCAAATTGAGTGAGCAGAGACCATTAACGTACAGGAGAAACAAGGTGGGACCAAGGACACTACCCTGGGGCATTCCATATTCCACTCTTGCTAAGGTGCTCTGAAAATCACCCAGGCAAACCTTCTGTTCACGTTCGGAAAGATAGGAGGTAAACCATTCCAATGCAATGCCCCTGATACCTAAGCTTAATTACGGAACATCCTGTATATTAAGGTCTGATTTTTCAATCGACAGATAATTTTTATTCGTGGAATAAAATTGACGTATCACGGATTTTGTATGGAAGAACTGTCAAAAATTCGAAATTAATCCTCGGATAAAATCTGGCGGTGAAAAAATCAGCTCTAAAAGACATAACGTGATAAAAAATAAATAAGTACCGTAAATTGGTTGACATGACCTATTTATCTTTTGCATGCTCAACCGTTTGATCTAGCATTAGTCTCATATTTATTAGCGATTGACATGTTACATCATTTTCTCACTCAGAAATTACGTCCTACGAGCGATAAGACGTCTTCACGTAAAAACGTCTCAGTTATTGATTTGCGAAATAGGTTTTGTCAGTCAGACTCGCGTGGAATATCAAAAGCGCCAACATTATGCCATATTGAAGTCGAAGACTGAGCATAGTCAATTCCGTTTTCCATTTACATTGTAATAACGTGTTCATAAGCATTCTCCAAATGAAATAGAATAAATAACAGAATAATAATGAGATTCATTACTTCCGTGGCAATTTGCTTTGAAAGCTTTTCCTTTCAAATCGGCACTATGTCAAACTAGCAGAAGCATAACGTTCCCACTGCTGGGATACAGGTCTCCTCTCTGTGAAAGGGAGTGGGCCGTAATCCAGCACGCGGGCCCAGTGTAGGTTCGTAGATGTGACAAGTCTTCGAATAAGGTTCTATGATATGCCGGTTTACTCACAATTCACCATTTGTGAGACCAATGGTGATGAAATAAATTACACAAAGTAAAGCGCCTGCCTGGATTCGAACCCTCGATCGTGGGTTCGAATCCAGGCAGGCTCTCCTCCGACTTGTAAGTCGGAGCCGTTACCACTGGGCCAGGATTGCTGACCATCATCTGCCTAGCCTTTTCCCAACTATCTCGGAGTCTTGCAGTCTGACCGAATGCAGCAGTAAGTATTTTACACGGAGTGTCTGCCTATCTGACCTCAATCCAGTTACTGGGTACCACGATACCCCTTGGTAAGACTGGTTGGCAAACTTTAGAACGTTTGAAAGACCCGTAACAACTTTCAAAGATCAACGAATCACAGCCGGACTTAACGAGCTCATCACATAATCAGCCTATAATGTTCCCACTGCTGGGACACAGGCCTCAACTCTCAACGAGCTCACGCCATGATAAATACCTCAGGGTACGGAAGCTCATGTAAGAAAAGAACAGAATACTTTTTTTCTCTTTTTTTTTTTCTTGTTTATTTCTCTTTCTCTTTAATAACTTTATTGCTATACTAGCTGAGGTGATATAATTGGCTGAATCCATAATTTATATAGAACTAATTGTTCCTCAGTACTTGATTAATTTTAAGACCAGCTCGGGAAATCTGATTTTGTTAAAACCCTATTCCGGTAACCTACAATGTAATAAGCATCCGTGACTGATTCGCTGATCGACAACGCACAGACAAAATGAATGAATATACATTTTCAAAATATCTATGTCAATTTAGCCTGATTTGCAGGGTGCGTTGTTAGTTGATTAGTTGAAGCAACAATAAAAGTTGCACCTTCTTAACAGGGTTAAAAGAGTAACGGTGGAGTTTCTTGCCCATTCTTCTAGACCCATACGAAAACTACCTTTTGGAAGGGGCGACTAAAATCAATTCTATTTTAAGGTAATTTTTGACGTTCAAAAGTGCCTTTTATGTGCTTATATGAAATAAATGCTTTTACTTTGACTTTTGACTTTGGTTTAGACGATACAAGTCATTTGTTGCTCCAATTTTATTGTATGTCACAGACAAGAAAGTTACATAACGCAAATTGTTAGATAATTTAATCTAACGCGAATTTTTTTTCATACAGGGTTATTTTTTTAGACGTGTTAGTAAGGGCAGGTATCATAAACATTGTAGTTACAAGAAAACGTTCTTAGAAGACTGTCCTGAAGTTCCGTATTTACACACAAGCGTAAATGAGTACCTTAAAACATATTTATCGTTTCCCTAAAGTTATCCTTAACAACCACGTACTAGTCAAACACTAGAATTCGACTACAGTACGTACGAGTAAAGGTTTCATTGATAACATTGTATGAACCAAATATATATCTATTGTTACGCGGTCTCATTCATTTTTTTCTTATTCTTTCTCCAGGAGACGTTTACCGCTTCCCGTACAAAAATAATAATATCAATAAGAACTGTGACGGTAAAAGATTGGAAATATTATTTTATATTTTATTATTTTAGGCAAACAATAACCAGGCGTAGCTTTAGAAAAGTAATAGATTTATTTTACCCAACATTGCATAAATTATGCAATTTATATACCTAATATCGTGTTGATTAATAAATTAGTAGGAACTCATAGAAGCAGACATAATTATTGACCCCGTAGTAATTATTGGAGCCTATGCCTAAATTAACCTGGGTTGATGACATTTTCGTTTTTCCTAATTAAGGAAATTAGTGTTTAGGTTACCTTCCCTTGAATACCTTTTCCAAATGATTGTGTAGCATAATCAGCCTACAACGTTCCCACTGCCGGGATACAGGCCTCCTCTCGATCAGAGGGAGTAATGATGTAATGATTGTATTGTATTGTCTATGAAATTGGAATTATAAGAAAATTTTGTCATTTTTCGTAACTTATATAATCGATTTTTGTCCTAAAATCATTTCTAGCAAAGGCCAACCAAAACGATACCTCGCAAAAGATACAGAGTCTACCGTTCTAAAACAATTTCAAGTACAAGTTACATAAAACCCCGTAGTTAAAAGAAACATTCAAAACGAAGATCCTAAAGCGTTCTCAAATGGTGTTACCGCATACAACGAGCTTAAACAAAGCCCTAAGTCAACAGAAGTAAAAGAGAATTCGACAACAGTGCGACCCAGAACCAAGCCCCGTACAAAATAAATTAGTGGACTGAATTTCAGACACGGATTAAAACAATCACATTATATTCCAACCCCCATTATTGATTACATTAAAACACATTCAAATCCAAAGTCACGTACACGTATGAAGATTTATACCGATAGCCAAAACCATTTCGGAAGTATTATTAAAGTGCCGCAGTTTATTACTGAGTATGTAGTAGGTTAACAGGCTCTAACGTTGTAGTACGACGTGGAGGCTTTGTTTTTCTTATAAATAAATTACGCCGCCAAACAAATTACGATCTCCGTCCCGCAACCGCTCCAGCACCACCTAAAAAATAATTGCATACGAAAAATCCTAAGAAAATACTTAAGAAAAACATGAAGAACGTTCTGGCGGCAGCTAAGCTGAAAAAGATACTTACTTCTAAAACCTCCGGTAAGGCGCGAAACGCGCGAGAGCGGTGAACGCGTACACTAGCAGGCGACGCAAACTTGCAAGCAATGCGAACTAGCGAGCGACCAAACGAGCGAGCGACGCGGGAGCGGAATGAACTTAGTTGAGCAAGGGTAGGAGAAGAGCGTGTCGACCGCACTGAGAGCACTGGAAGCGACCGTGAGCCTCGACCGACCGAGTCACACTGAATTGCTGCTTATCGACCTCCCCTCGCGCACTCTCCGATCCCGCCCGCCTTACCGCCACTGTGCCCGCCCGCCTACCGCACAGCGTTTCCGAAATGTTAGGAGGCTTTGCCTATTCATCTCTTATTATTCTTTGCTATGCAGCGATCGATGATCACTTAACGAATTCACTTCTCAAAAACTAATCGATGGAAGAAAACCAAAAAAAAATCTTCCTCCTACTTACTTGACCAAAATCCAGCGGGTAAAAGAAATCAGGAAATTGCTAAGACAGAATTTAGGAGCGAGGAACAAGTAAGAGTAAATTGGCCGAATCTCACAATATAACGCTAGAACAGTGTCGTTCCCTTAATTACACACCCTGCATGAAGTCCCTTTTGTTTAACGAAACAGCGCTGTATCTTGTCTCGGCTAAATATACTATTATATTAATTTCTTGAAATTACGATCAAGCTAAGTGTTGTTCATACAAAAGGCACCTGGTATAGATAGAACAGATAGTGGGCTAGGCTTTTAATCTAATGAAACTGAAAATTCTGAACTCCCTTTAAAACTTTTCTAAGAGTTTCAGTAAAATTTTCCAGGAATGTCATCATCAACATAATAAATGTTATGCATATGAATGAGGAACTATGCAAACTTCCTTACAACATCAAGTTCTGCCAAGAATAAAGTACGGTTTGAATTGATTTATTTCTAAAGATTACAAATCACTTCTACAGAAATAAATACTAAAAATTACTTGATACGAGTATATTACATTTTTATTGTCCAGGAGTAGTAAGAGCTTATAGTGTTAAGATTACGAATATAAGAAGGTAATTGTTAAAAGTTTTGCGTTGTTAACCGCCTCGCCGTATGGCGCGTTGATACGGTCGTCGTGCGGTGACTCGTTATCTTTGTTTTGTGTTTGAAACCTAAATACTCGTTTACACTAGAAGCAAATTAATTATATTAGTTAAATTAGTTATTTTATTTTATGACCCTTTAGAATGTGGCAATTTTTTATATCTTTTGGCAGTGAGTTATAAAGTTTAGCTCCCTCATGTATTATTGTGTTTTTTCCATAATTAGTTCTAATACTAGGTATATGTAAGTCTTGTGCGCGCCTCAGAATACGTTTTTGTACCTGTATGTTTTATTTAATGTGATTTGTGTGTGTAAGTCTTTGGGAAGAATTTTACATGTGTTATATAAATATATACCTATTAGAAATGTTAAATAACTTGGTTTCTTTGTAAATTTTGTGTGTGTGGTCAGATAGTTAAATAGGCCTTTTATAATTCTGTTTTGCGCTCTTTGTAGCTTTTCTAGGTTGGTTTTAGCTGCTGAACCCCACAGTTCTATAAGATATTCAATGTGCGGTTTCACCAATGAATTATAAATAGTGTGGCGGACCTAAAGAGGAAAGCATCTCACTATTCGACGTTACACCCCCGTCAGGCTTAATATTTTAGAACAGGTTTTCTCGATATGTGGTTTCCATGTAAGTTTATTATCTAAATAAGTCAAGATATCTCTCTTTATTAACGTTAGTTAAATTGTCTCCATTAATACTAAGAGATTTGTGATCTGGGATTTTTTTGTTTTTAGCTGCAAATATTATATAGTTTCTTTTGGATGTATTGATAGTTTACAGGTTATCTAGAAACCATCTTTCTAAGATATTGAGATCCTCTTGTGCATCCTGTATTATTGAGTCAACCAAAATAAAAAAGGCAAGTGTCATCAGCATAATATAAGTAAATATGCTTTCAGGCCTATCTTGTCTAAATTGTTAATGTAGATTAGGAATAAAAGGGGACCACAAATCGAGCCCTAAGGCACGCCGCAGTTGATTACCTTAAGTGCGCTAACATTGTCACCTATTTTAACGATCTGTCGGCGTCCCTGAAGATACGATTCAAAAATTTTGAAAGCATTTCCAGTTACGCCGATCGAGGCATGTTTATTCATTAACAAGCTATGGCTAACGGTATCAAACGCCTTTTTTAGGTCGATGAAGATCCCTAAAGCAATGTGTTTCCTGTCTATATTAGTTTTAATAGTTGTGATTAAATCTGTTGCTGCTGAAAGAGTATTGGATTTTGGTCTAAAGCCATACTATCGTTAAGAAAGGTAGTTAAATGAATTTAAATATAGTATGAGCAGATTGTGCAATAGCTTTTCAATTTTCAATAATTTTAGGCAGCACAGGCAAAACTGAAATAGGTCTATAATTTCCCGGGGACAGTTTGGAGCCAGCTTTAAAAATAGGGGTAACTGTGGCGTATTTTAATGTGTCAGGGAAGTGACCGTCGCTCAAGCGTTTGTTGATGCATTGAGTTAGACTAGGTAATATGAGATTCTTTATACACTTGAGTGATATGGTACTGATGGTGCTGGTGTTTGAATTCAGGTCATCAATTATTTTCCTAATATCGACTGCCGTTGCTGGTGCTATCTGAGAAAGAGTGGCTGCATTTTCGGTTTTGTTAAGCGTGATAGAGTTCGTCTGGTTATTATGATATTAGCTAGAAGTGTACCTATACCTGAGAAATAGTTTTTAAAACACTTACATATTTCCTTTTCATCAGTAATTAGCCCTGTAGATTATTGTAATTTAGAGGGAGCAACATTTTTCTTTAATTTATTATTAGACAAGGTTTTTTTTTTTTAATTATCAATTGCCACATCTTAAGGGACTTACACTCGCATTCTTTAAAATATTTATGTAATATTTACGTTTTGTCGTTTGAATATTCATAAAAACTCTGTTTCTTTCTTTTTTAAATGCTTCTTCTAATTCTTAGTTATTCGGATTATTTTTGTAACTTTTCCACAGCTTATTTCTTTTGTCTAGTTGATTAACCATGTCCTTATTTATCCAATCTGTCCTCGGAGGGTTTAGTATTTTTATATTTAACTATTTTGTTTCTGGTGATTGCTGACTGGATTGCTTTCTCTAACCTGGCATATTCCTCGCCGATGTTGCCTATTGCGTTCGTTGAGTTTGGATGCGGTAACGGTAACGTAAGTATATAACCACCGAAATAAGAAAAGATAATTCGGAAATAATTCGGAGTATTGAAAATCGGAATGTCGTTTTTCGGACCGAGAACCCATCTAGCATTTGATTCTTCGAACTTATGAAAATCGGCCTTATGGGCCTTATTAGAAGGCTGAAAGTCACCCAAAGGGCAATGGAGAGGGCTATGCTTGGAGTTTCCCTGCGGGATCGAATCAGAAATGAAGAGATCCGCAGGAGAACCAAGGTAACCGACATAGCCCGAAGAATTGCCAAACTTAAGTGGCAGTGGGCAGGGCACATTGCTCGCAGAACAGATGGCCGATGGGGCCGAAAGGTTCTGGAGTAGCGACCGCGTACCGGAAGGCGTAGCGTTGGAAGGCCTCCCACAAGGTGGACCGACGACCTTGTGAAGGCCGCAGGAACTCGTTGGATGCGAGAAGCACAAAACCGGTCGAAGTGGAGGTGCTTGGGGGAGGCCTATGTCCAGCAGTGGACGTCTTTCGGCTGAAATGATGATGATGATGAAAATCGGAAAACAAACAAATTGCATTTATGACTATCGGCAAAATAAATTTTGTGATTTTTAATAATAGACATTATAATTGTTAGGTATTATGAAATTCAGTTTTTTGAAAATCGGAACATCGAAATCCGAAATAAAATATTTTGTAATATTTGGGTGTTCCCAAATAAGTGTGTGTAAATAGCAGGCGAAAAATGCCAAAGTGTGAGGTGTACAGCCTACACCAGCCAATTTAGCCAAAAGGACGTCGTTATCTACTGTGTCAAAGGCCTTCTTGAAATCGAAGTAGGCAACATCTGCCTGTTGACCCGCATCCACCGTTGGTACTATTTGTGTTATAAGATCCAGTAAGTTCCCTATTGTCCCCCGTCCAGGACGGAAACCACGCTGCGCGTCGGACAACAGAGCGCTAATCTGTGGATACAATCTACCGTGAATGGTCGAGCTGGAGTGCATAATACCGCTACCGGTCTATAATCACAGAGTGCTGAATCTCTACTACCTTTAGGCACGGGTACAACCCGGGTAAGTTTCCAAAAGTTTAAATTTTTTTTAGTGCGAATTAGGTTTCTATGGACAGAACAATTAGGGAAATTCCCCGTAAAATGTTTAAATTCGGGAAAATAAACGTCCCCTTTTTCTATGAGAGTTTTGTATGAGCTATTGAAATAGAAAGAAAGAAAAAAACAGGCTTCTTCTGGGTAATCTCGCTCCATCGTCGACTTTGTCTCTGTCACCTGTGACCTAGGCTAGAGTCAAGAGCAAGCCCATTTCAAATTAAAAAAAAAGGGAGAGAAGGTCCAGGTCAGGTCCAATTGAAAACCAGCGTCCGGCGCTTGTGGTCTGAAATTTTTTCTGAAAAAAGTCCCAGGCTTTTTGGCGCCGCCGTAAGGCAAGCTTTCCTGCTAATTTCTTACATCAAACTTTCACTTTTATTATCATATTTTGTTTTAAAGCTGATGTATATTATATGTCTTTTAGTCTCTAAATAAATGTATTTTCTTTCGTATGAACTATTGAAATCTGGATAGGAATAGAATAGAATCTGTTGGGTCAGCTAGTTATAAATAAACTTCGTTTTTACTGTCTCTATAATTTTTAGCCGAAAGACGTCCTCTCCTGGACTTAGGTTTTCATTCATTCAGTGTTGTAAGTAATTAAGTTTTATCTTACATGTGGTAACACATAGGTGCCACAGACATTTCTACGGAGAGTATCAACAGAACTGACAATTCCCGTGTCGATGGAGTAATAATATAACTTATTGATCGACTGAAATGTCGGAAATGTCATTCCATGTATTAAATAAAATGTTTAGTCCACAGATATAGATACACCTAGATAACGCAAGAGCACCTACTTCGCGTGCCAAAAATCGCACCAGTTTACAATCGAAAATCAAAAGCCGCCACTTTCGCGCTCAGTCCTGCGTACTGCTGGCTGGGTGAGCGTGAGCGAGAGAGCGCGAGCTTGTGACGTCATAGTAGGTAGTCAAAAAGTGGCACGCTTAGTTTTCATACAGTTCGTGATACTTGCGTTATTTAGGTATATCTATATCTGTGGTTTGGTCAAATTCCAATGACAGAAATTGGGGAAGGTTGATAAATATTAATACAGGCGTGAAATGGGACTACCACGAAATACTATCAAAATACATGTATTGTTTAAGTACATAACAGTTTTAATTATTGTAGTGTCAATTAATGTTTCTCCACCTTAATATTTAATCTATGCGTATCAAATCAAAGCAATCTATCTATTATATTATATACCAATTGATTATTAGGACATAATATTAAATGCCCGGGCAGTTTGATAAATAAAATAAAATCTTTCCATTCATAATTAGACACTCTTCTGACCTATGATAATAAAAACATAAATTGACTGGACTTCTTGGACATTTAGAATATTTATTCCGGATAGTTTATGTGTATAGTACCTATTTACATCATTATTTAACAATAAAGAAATCTCAACGTTTTGTCAAATCGTAAAAACCGAGCGAAGCAGGCAGGGGTGGGTCACTAGTACCTAATAATTAACAGTATATACCTATATACACCGTGTTCCGGACGATATACATAAACTTCGACTAGATGTTCAGACCATGGAAATAAGCAATGGACACATTAATGAATTATTATTATTATTATTTTAATTTTTATATTAACTAAATACCTTGACGTAAATCGCCCGATATGCATACCTCTTTATCCGAATTGGCAACGATGACGTATTTTCATTCATAAGATTTGGCGGGCTGCAACTTGTCAAAACTGAGTTAAGACCCTTTCTTACTGCATGCTCAATTAAATTTCACTAAATGAAATTACAAATATCTTTGTAATGAAGCCTTTTTAAGTACTACTTCCTGTGTTATATTTAATTTGTAAAAGCTATAGAAGCCTTTGACATAGTTTATGGATATCATAAACAACACGGTGTATAGACACTATATTCGCGTGTTGTGTCCTGACACCTAGTCGTATGTTCTTGTTCGCGATCTATCATATCTGTTATGCGACATGTCTTTGGAGGGAATATGTCGTGACACATCACACCACATTGAATAACACAACGGATTAGACAGGTGATACGATAATACCATTTCAGGCTTAGTCAGCTTTATCTAGAGAATCTAGACTTCTGTTACAATTTACTGGGACATCACTGACATTAAATGGTCAGGAAATATATAAACCTACATGTCACGTTTCCATCGAACACTAACCTCTATTATATAGACCATTACTTTTAGTGGCACGTAACTTGGCAAGAGTCCCCTTCTTCTCATATCCTTTCTTTAACTTTCTTCTAAACGGACATGTTAAAAAATATATGATGGCTATAACCATACGAATAAAAGTGACCATTTTTTTGTTGCACTAAGTGTACAGGAAAAGAAAGCATTATAATAAAAAGATGTTGCAAGCAACTGAGTGAAAAACTTGAGTGTCGAGAACATCATCTGCGTAGACTTATACCAACTATCTCGGGTCCGGCTTCCAGTCTAACCGGGTGCAGCAGAATATCAGTTTACATAGAGTGATCTGCCTCCATTACTCAATTACACTGGGTAACACGATACCCCTTGGTAAGGCTGATTGTCAAACTTTCGGGCTTCTGGCGATCCGTAACGACTGTCAGATATCCACAAATGACAACCGGGACCAATGTCTCATGGCCGATTCCTATAATTTACGGACCGTTAATGTTTAAAATTAAGACTCTTGTATATTTTCTAATGACAGTAGCTAATTAACTATCACAGGTAAAATTACGAGTAGCTTACGAATCTATTAATATGCCCAGTTTGTAAATAAAAATGCTACCATTGGTAAGCAAAACGATTCATTTTTGTTTATAGAAACCGAGCATAAAAGTTCTTTCGGAGGCACGGAGGGGTCTCGGTACGTAAAGATCCACCTTGGCAAGCGTAATCGATCGACCCGTGCGGGGTCGTTAGTAAGAATCAGTTTCTAGAAAGGAAGTACAATAAAAGAATTGTTGAGTAGCATCAAGTTGCCATAACAGCGAGTGATACGAAATAGGCACTAACTATTTTGATGTTTCCTTTTTATTGAGAAAATCATTAGCGACGGGAAGTGAGCACCGGTAAATACATCATAAGGCCGTGTCCTGGTATAAGCGATCATCGCATTGTAGACGAAAAGGCAAATCCAGCTGATCAATATTATTTGACACATATTGCTCTAAATGCAAGGTTTGGACACCACAGTCATCCAGTCATATCTTTTTCTTACATAAAACAAAGTCGAGTTAGTTACAGCATTTATAATTCAAGAACGGCTGGACCAATTTTTATGTGTTCTTTGATTTGTTGTCTTTGTCTGCGCCTCGAATAGCCGGATAAAATTATTGAAACACTAGCCGCTGCCCGCGACTTCGTTCGCGTGAAATTTCTTATTCCCTCGACCCATCTCGTCGTATCGTCGCAGGAGAACCAAGGTAACCGACATAGCCCGAAGAATTGCCAAACTTAAGTGGCAGTGGGCAGGGCACATTGCTCGCAGAACAGATGGCCGATGGGGCCGAAAGGTTCTGGAGTGGCGACCGCGTACCGGAAGGCGTAGCGTTGGAAGGCCTCCCACAAGGTGGACCGACGACCTTGTGAAGGCCGCAGGAACTCGTTGGATGCGAGAAGCACAAAACCGGTCGAAGTGGAGGTGCTTGGGGGAGGCCTATGTCCAGCAGTGGACGTCTTTCGGCTGAAATGATGATGATGATGATGATCTCGTCGTATTGCATCACTTGCCCGCGTCTCCTGCTCTATCACTTCGTTTCCCCATAGCGCTTTGGCTCGGCTCCTAAGGGTCATAGCGTGACGTTAAATATCATATAGCCTTCGTCAAGAATTGGGCTATCAAATGCAAGAAGAATTTTTCAAATCCAACTGGTAGTTCCAGAGATTACCCTCAACATACAAACAAATTTTACCTCTTTATAATATTATATAGTATAGAAGTATAGATGAGAAAACATCACAAAAAAAGGAAAATGAAGATAATTAAATTTTCTCATTCATTCGTTCTTATTTATTCTGAGACGATACGAAGTTCGCCGGATCAGCTAGTTTACGATAAAACATAATACCAGCTGACCTCTCATTATGGACGTGTTGTACGTGGGGTCAGTACATTGGTTATAATTCCATAAAAGTTTAGATTATAAGCTTAAATTCCATTAAAATATTATTTTTGAGTTCGTTATTACAATCAATGTAAGGTAAATAGAGCAGTGGTGGTCAAGTGGTAACGGCCGCGACTTATGAGTTGTAGTTCGTAGATTCGAACCCAGACAGGCGCTTTACTTTGTGTGCAAATTATTTCATCACCACTGCTCTCGTAAATTATAAATTTAAAAAACCCCCGACTCAAACAAAAACCTCTAAAAACTAAAATAATAATATATATTTTAGTTTTTAGAGGAGTACAATGCCACAAAACGGTCCAGCGTTTTTCTGCATTGAGACCACATTTCCGCCCGGTTTTGGCGAAATCCGGGCAGTCGTCATTTTCAAATAAACCCGTACTCTTTTCAGTTTTTTTTTTTTATGAACCTCGTTTTGGTGTGGTTTGGTTTGATATTTCCGAAAAAAAATATGAGAAGTACAGCAATGAGAGGCTTCTAGTCAATCCCGGGTACAGGGTATGTAGGTATTATGTCTCTTTATAAATGCGAAACACAAAGTTCGAACAAATAAAATGGTTTTGCTCATATTCGACTGCATTTTTCATGGCAGTGGATTGGCTATCCTAACTAATACTATAAATGCGAAAGTAAGTTTGTTTGTTTGTTACCTTTTCACGCCTAAACCACTTAACCATAGAAATGTATAGGTATCTATGCACTGAACCGATCATCCTGAAATTTTGCATATACGTTGTCAGGTGTACAGAAACGGACATAGGTACTTTCATCCCGAAAAAAAGTGCTGTTCCCGAGGAAAACAACAATAAAGTTATTATGATAATAGATGCCGCCACGTGTATATTGAACTTTGTCACATTATTTAATTCTGAGGCGGTACGAAGGTCGCCGGGTCAGCTAGTTCGTAACAGTTATAATTTCAAAAAGTGCTCTTGACCACCTAGTTCACGATCTATAAGAAAGCAGATAAAATAAAACCTTTTTGCACTACTTTGAGATGCTGACACTTTAAATGCGAAAAATCGAATGATTTCATTATAATCTTACTCAAGCCCTCATACACGGCACGGTTTCTTTACGGTACGAAATGTTTATCGCGCCGTAGAAAAATTGTTTGACCTTGTATACGACACGGTTCTATGGTACAGTCAGCATCAAAAATCGATTAACACTATCATTTTTACATGTTATTAAATTGACAACAACTTTTTTCAATAAACTGATTTTTAGCTTTTCACATAATAGACAAGAGTATATATTTTAAAAAAAGTTCTTCTGCTGCAATTTTGAACAAATATTTTGCTCAATAATTAAGATTAAAAAAACTGAAGTGTTAATCAACTTTTGATGCTGACCGTACCTATACGGTGGCGTCGCCGTACCGTGCAGTGCCGCCGTGTCGTCAACAAACCTCCATAGTGCTCCATACACTACTAACGACCGTGCCTACACATAAACAGTAGTTTTTCACGTCAAGAAAATTGTGGGTGTGTAAGGGCTTTATCGAGCACATCGTCATTTATTACGAATTATTAGAGGGTATCTGCACAAAATTATTACTGCAATCGTGACCGGGAGTGTTTGTTATCGTTTTAGCTAGTGCGGTAAAAGAAATTTAGTGAACCTTATTGAAAGCCTTATCGGCCACAGTGCGTCGGTCGAATACGCGATCATTTAATAATAATAATTTATTTATTAATTCAGACAACCATTGATCCATTACACATTACAGATTACATTTATATTGTTAGTATGAACTTAAAAACTATGTTAGTACCTAATAACTAAGAGAGACTTAGTCCTCTGGGTGAGGCTCCACACCAGTGGGCTGTCATTTGTCCCTCATTACTTTGGAAAACCGGAAGCCGTCTGTCGGCACTTTGCCGCGTTCGGGTGAGAGGAACAAAATTGTTTCGGTGATCGCTTTCATTAGGACATGAAGCAAGAGAGAAATCGACTATATCTTATATATATCCCTATCGTTATTGATTTCATCACTACCAGTAATGAGCAGAAAAGGTGCTGAGTTGTTCGAAAATCATACTATTTTTATCATTAAATACATTGACAAAGTAAATGTTAGCAAAGGTCATCAGACACCATTTCTGTTCAGCATCGGATCGGCATAATTTCGCCTCATCGGCTTTGACTCGTTGTCAACCAAGCGTCAAACCAGCGAGAGCACGTACAGATTTTTATTTCACAAAGCGGCGCGCGTGTCGGAGTATGTAGAATTATATTGAACTAGCTGTTGTCCGTGAGGTCGTCTGCAATCCAGGATGAAAAGTCGCCCATGACCTTCTCCAGGCCTACCCATGTGTCATCCGTTCTGCCGTTCTAGCGTGAAAGCGTAACAAACAAACGTACTTTTGCATTTATACTCAGAATTAAAAATTAAATTAAATAATGTGACAAAGTTCAATAGACACGTGGCACCATATATTATCATTATCACGTTATTGTTGTTTTCCTCGATAACAGCATTTTTTTTTTTTTCAGGATGAAAGGTGTTTGATTCTGTACACCTGAAAACGTAATGACCGGCTCAGTGGTTTAGGCGTGAAAAGGTAACAAACAAACTTACTTTCGCATTTATAATATTAATTAGGATAGAATATAATCATTCATTTCTTTTCCTAAATTAAATGGAATTAATATGTACTGTATTCTTGCTAAGCTGTCAGGGTAAATCTAGAAAAATATAATCAACGAATTCCGAGCGAAACCGGTGATTTGTGAGTCGGTCTAAATAAATACAAAAACTTATTTTACTTTCACCTAAAATTTAAAGGTAGCAGAATTAAACATTGTATTTGAAATAATGATTGCCTTAATTTTTAACCCCGACGCAAAAACGACGGGGTGTCATAAGTTTGACGTATCTCTGTGTGTGTGTGTGTGTCTGTCTGTGGCATCGTAGCTCCCGAACAGATGAACCGATTTTGATTTTGTTTTTTTTTTTTGTTTGAAAGGTGAATTAGTCGCGAGTGTTCTTAGCTATGTTTGAAGAAAATCGGTCCAAGATAGCCGCCGCCACAAAATGGCGGATTACATATTTTTTCACAACTCCCTCAATATGGGTATCAAATGAAAGGGCTTGACAAGTAAAATACTAAACACTATGATGAATTTGAAAACCAAGATGGCCGCCACCACAACATGGCGAATTATATATTTTTTCACAATTCCCTCAATATGGGTATCAAATGAAAGGGCTTGACTAGTAGAATACTATACACTATTATAAATTTCAAACCAAGATGGCCGCCACAACAAATGGCGAATTCACAGAGGAATACGTTAGTATGGAATGAACGCCAACAACCACGAGTACCTACCTAAATAGCTTCGCTTCACTGTGGTTACAAAATACATAGTATATTACACAGTACATAGTATATTATAATTATATTACTTTCTCACAAATGTTTGCTATTCATGCTAACATTGACAGCAATAGTAATTTGACTAATGTCATGTCCATTCTTAGTGCGTTTATGACAAATAGAAATAAATATTCTTATGAAATTTTATTTAATCAAATCGCAGATACCCCAGTGGAATTCAATTAAAGTAATGATCGATTTTGAGGAAGCCATAATAAAGGCTCTGTTATCATTCAATGTTGCTATAGATATTAAAGGTTGTCATTATCATTATACTAATAGTCTTTTTTTATCTTTATTAGTTACTAGAATTGTCGTGTCAGGAACGCCATCTCTCGACGAGCGCACTCGTCTACCTAAGCCTTTTCCCAACTATGTTGGGGTCAGCTTCCAGTCTAACTGGATGCAGCCGAATACCATTATTTTAAATGGAGCGACTGACTATCTGAGCGCCACAACCCAGTTATTGGGTTATACGATACCTGTTTGCGACAGATCTGGCAACCCGGTTGCTAGGGACTATTATTGTTGGTTGGCTAGCGACCGGCCGGCTTGCGTGTTTTTTACCTTTTTTAATTATTCTTGTGATCTATATTTATTATACCCAACTGCACCTTACCTGGCTTTAACTTGGTGCTTCACAATACCCCTTGGTAAGACTGGTTGTCAGACTTTCGGGTTTCTGACTCTGGCCCTCGCGGCCCCATTGTGGATTAATGGATGTCACAAGTCTTCATGGCTTATTGGTAATTGTTTGTATACTGTGAAGGAATTTTTTGATAAAAAAAGTAACTGATAAATATGACATGATGCTGAGATTTAACTATATTACTTTATATACCTAAACATGCGAAAAATGTAAGATCATGACTTTATTTATAAGACCTTAATGTACCATGTTTTAAAGCAAATAAATATATTCTATTCTATTCGATTTTTTTGGTTCTAGGACATGCCGATTTTCTCACGGTGGTTTCCTTCGCCGATTTGAGAGCAGTGGTGATGTAAATACACAATGTAAAGTGCCTGCTGGGTTTGAACTCACGACCTATGACTCGTAAGTCGGGACCGATACCACTAGGCCATCACTGCTCTGCTCTGATGGTGCAGTGCCGTGAGGGAATTACCGAAACTGTTGCCATCCTAAAAATCGTCGTCTTTACCGAAATAGCTTCTACAACGCAATCAAATTATGCGCTACAACACCTTAGGCTAGCGTAGATTAACTAGCTGGTTGGTTGTAATAGACAGGCGGCCCAGAAAATACATAACTACATAGGTAAGAAAATGTTGACCAAACGAATTTAGAGTAGCGTTTTCGATTACGATTTGATTACCTCTATTATCTTGTGATTATGTTGTATCGGCCATTATTGATAACTAAGGCCCTTTTTACATGCACACGGTCACGGCACGGTCGCCGTGCCGTGTAAAGTAGAAATGTATGAGCTACATAGACAGCTTTCACACGGCACGGTCACGGCACGGTCGCCGTGCTGTGACCGTGTGTCACCCGTGCTATCCACTATAAGCACGGTTTTGACGCGGCAACCGTCTTGCAGTCATGTATTGACTCGTATGGAGTCGTTCACATGCACGGGCGCAAAACGGCACGGCGGCGAGCGCAGGGGGTCATCCGTCCGCTAACATTACAGGAGTCTGGACCTTTCTCGCAAAATGGACAAACACGAAATTGACGTAGAAGTGTTGATGACACTAGTAGAAGAGCGGCCTACCCTATGGGATAAGACAATCGTATCATCAAATCTCTAGTAGGCACCTCAATAATACTGCGATCACCCCTCGCCGCCACCGCCGGGCGACCGAGCGTAAACCGTGTACAGGTGAAAGAGCTTGCACGGCACGGCGCCGTGCTGTTTAGACGGCAACCGTGTGCATGTGAAAAGGACCTAAGGCCTTTTGTACACGGCACGGTTTCTATATGGTGCGCGCATAAACCGCGCCGTAGAAAAAACGTGTCTGTCAACAAGCTTCCATAGCGATCCATACAACACTGACGACCGAGCGTACACACGGCGAATAAACCATAGTTTTTTTTTTTTAATAACAACGTGTGTGTACAAAACCTAACACTCATGACTGAAACTAGCGTATAGCGAAAATTGGCGCACTCTATTGTATGTACATATCCCGTTTACATCCAACAAAAAAATTCCGAAAACCATGAGAACTATCTCTCTCTGTCTCGTTCTGTTTTATATAATAGAAATAGAGAGAGAAAGTCGTAAGGAGTCCCACATAACGCTTTTTCGATACTTGAAGATTTCTACCAGTTTATCCAAACAAGCCGCGCTAATGAACTTCATTCCAAAAAACTTCAGCGGAGTGTACGCTTAGTAGTGAGTTTGATGATGCTATAATGAGAATGACGAGGTAACTTCAACTTTCAGCCGTCCTTAGCGAGAACCTGGCGGCGAATGGAATGTTACACCGCTTTTTTACGATTATACATTACTACGGCGACGGCTTCGGAATAAATTAGCATCTTTTCCCCATAATTAAGCAATATATGTATGTAGGTAGGCATAGTCCCTGTATTTATGTTACAAAACACGCAGGTTTTTTGCTAACAAACAATGTTTTAACGATATTGCTACGTGCATAGATTGTTATACTTTTATATTTTTAGTATCGATTGCTAAGATTTTGTGTCACTTTCTTGCAAGTACTAAAAAAGTAAGTATGTCACCGTGCGATTGTGAACACCATTAGTTTATATAATACGAGTACATACATATATCTCACGAGATTATAAACTGTCGACAAATTGTGTACCGTACCATACTGCGTACGGGTCTGGTTCATAATATCGACAGTCACTACATCGACAGTCGCTGTATCGGAAACGTTCCATCGACGGGTTAATGAATCGACAGTACCCCAAATCGATTGTACGCTACATCGACAGTACACCAAATTGATAGTACGCTGTATCGACAGCATACCATATCGATAGTACGTTGTATCGACCGTACATACAATATAACGTAAGTATACATTTTCCATAGTTTATTACCGACTTCATATAGTCAATTCATGACAAACCGTCATATTGTGAATGAACCTGCACTTCGACAGTGTTCACAATTTGTCCGATTTTATCACCCGTAAAATTGTGAACCGTCCCGCATTATTTGGTTTTGGCGGTAGCCGAATTGGTCGCAGTACCTAACTAATCCAGGGCACCCGGACCAAATAAGGTAGGCTAGGTAAGAACTGTGACCAAGAGCTTCCTCCTAGTTGGTCGCAGTTACTTGGATTCTTAGCCTTTCATCTGATAGGCTAGCTTAGGCAAGTTCGGTAACAATAGAAAAATTATTTGTGTCTCATTATTGACAGTTGAGTATTAGCGCAAGGTGAGATTCGTCGCTTGCAAATTTGATACCGTCAATATATCAGTTTGCCTTCCAAAGATAATAAACTATCGAAAAATAATGCATTAAATTGTAAATGGTTTGTTGCAGTTCACAATTTTTTGGTAGTCTTTATGTAATCTCGCAAGATAGATTATAAACTAACAATTTGCATAATTATACGATGACAAATACGAATTACTTGCTGGCCCGACAGACACTGTCCTGTCCACAATAATTTGTACAAAATTCCCATAGAATAAAAAATCACTTTCAGTTTTCCCGAATTCTCCTGAACCTGGTACAGTCGCATCCCACGTCCCGCGCGGGTTTTATTGGGGCCAGAGTACGAGGCCAGAGCTTTCTTTCAACTGATTGGGAAACAAAAGCCTGTCAATGGTTGGTCGCCTTGGCGCATGTTCCGTACCTTCTTGTTTGGGTGTAGCTTTCAGAACCTACCCTTCGCCAAACCTTGAACTTTTTTCAATCGCGTGTCTACAAGGCGTAGGTCATTGAAATAGTTCTAAACCTGAAAAGGGGTAACTGAATTCAAAATTATTATTTTTTTTTTTTTGTTTAGTCTGTACTGTCCCACTGCTGGGCAAAGGCCTCCCCCAAGTCCTTCCAGGAACTCCTTTCCCACGCCACCTCAAACCAGCCCTTGCGGTACGCGTCCAGGTCATCTCGCCACCGCTTTCTGGGCCGACCTCGGCGGCGCCGTCCATATTCAGGCACCCATTGTGTGGAAACTTTTGCCCAGCGGTCATCCTGCATGCGGCTGTCAAAATTATTAACACCAACAAAAAAATTAAACATTCCATACATTTTGTCGAGTTATGTGAATTTAAATGTAGATGATTTTTCCGCGATTGCAGGGTTATAAAGTTACCACCCCATAGATCAGTAATAAAGTGTTCACAGTGATGACTGACACGGATTTTGCGTTATTTGAATTACACTTTGTCAATTTACGCTTTCGTTCATCATCGTCATCCTTCTAATATCATGTCTTCCTTTTTCCTATCAGCCATCAAGTAGATATTCACTCATTTCTTGTCATTTCATTTTTCACACAATCCATTACATTCATTTCCACGGTCATCCTCTTGATTCTTAAACAGTTCTTCGATATTCGTTTCTTCGATGACCGATCCGCCGACACAACTGTTCATCTATCCCGGCGTTTACCTACATCAAGACTCGTTTTTTTTTATAACTACCTAGTACTAAGCCGTGAAACAACTGACCCTTGAACTATAAACTGTAACACAAAACTTTTCTCACGACACTACCTTCATTGCTTCGCCATAGGGCGTTTGTCCACCGCAGCGTCACCGGGTCGTCAGCGAGAAACGAGATTATTCGAACTGAACGTGACGTCCCTGTAATTTTTGTCCACTGCGGCCTGTCAAAAAACTATTTCAGACACCAATCTACATGGTCCTCACATAATCTGACCAAGATGATATCTGGACTTTAAATGTGACTGTGACCTCAGTGTGACGACCTTTTTTCTCAGTCCGATAGGAAATACAGACCTCTTCTGGCTTTCAAAATTTGATTGGTGTGTAAACATGTTTGTACAAACCTACTGACAGAAAAAAAATTATCATTTTATCAGCGTCAGTGTCGAGCTTACAAAGTCAATATGTAGAGACTCCCTGCGGCTGAGAATATTGCGCTGTGCTTGATGCTATCAAAAGCCTATGCGTAATCCACGAAAGCCAGATATAAAGGTTTCAGAAATTCTGAATGGTTTTCTATTAGCTGATTAAAGGTTTGAAGGCTGTCTGTGGTGGAAAAGCTTAGGCGAAATCCGGCCTATTCTGGTGGTTGATGTAAGTCTAATACTGTGTCGATGCGGTTGACTTTTATGAAAGCCTTATTTCACTTATTGTGAAACGAAACTACAAATTAATAAATTTAAATATTTGTTTGCTTGTTGTGGTATTTGGTTGTATATTTATCTTAATTGTTAGGGAGGGTTAGGGTTTATTTTTATCTAAAGGTATGTTCCGAAAAATTTCTCGTTTTGCAATTTCGATGTTTTTCTATAGCAACTATTACTAAGTTTATGTTCTTAAGATCTTTTTTAATAGCTCTTTTTAGGTACCTTTGTTACCCATGTTTGATGTTCTGTTCCAATTTCATATCTAGTTCTATTTTCAATTAAGCTTGTTGTAGGTGTAGTGAGTTTTTTTTATTATTGTTCCTACCTGTTTTTATGCTACTACTGCTTTTGCGTATACCGATAACTATCCTGTTATATTCTACTCCTGCGTCGGGAACATTGGATATTTCTCACTGAATATCTACTCATAATGTTCTCAATCGACGCGTGGTTTTTTGTGTCGGACTTTTGCAGTTCCCACCGCCATCTCTCTACTAACCCTCGCGAAAGGGAGCAAAGAAAGACAGCTGCAGCCTGTATCACCCTTTGCAATACTTTCACCCAACATTAATGCCGAGCTTTTAACGCCATCTTTGGGATGGAGCTAACACTATATATCAAGTCTGCGTAGCGTTCCTCGCTGAACGGATGAAGGAAACTGAGACTGCAATTATTCTTGAAATATTACACAGATGGCGCTGCAAGAAAAAATTATATTGAATGTTTAGTAATTCCACATTTCGTGTTCTTTTAAAAATATTATTATTAAAAAGAAAAACACACTTTTATATAGGTACGTTTTTCTATGAATAGTTGATAAAACGTAAACAGTATCATAAAGTTCCCATAAAAGTATCTAGGTACCTTATAAAAGTTCAATGATAAATAATTACCTAAGCTGGTCTAGATATTAGGTTGTTTTCAGGGTACTTCATATTATTCGTTTTTTAATAAGGAAATGCACAATTTTCTTTTCGCTCTTGTTTATTATCCAATGGTATCTAATTCAGAACGTTTTATTTTTATTTCAGGTCCAGTTGAAAACCAGCGTCAGGCACTAGTTGTCTGGCATTATTGCTGAACTGGGCCTTTTTGGCGCAGCCGTGAGGCACACTTTCCTGCTAATTACCTACTTACATCGGACTTTACGCTTTTTATTTGATCTTTATTTTTTGTTTTTTATCTGATGTATCTGTTGTATTGTGTCTTTTAGTCTGTGCTATATCAATGTATTTTCTTTCTTTCCTTCTTTTCTTTATTTGATACTAACTGATGCCCGTAAGTTTGTATCCGGTAGGTACGGTCAGCATCAAAAGTCGATTAACACTTCAGTTTTTTTTAATATTAGTTATTGAGCAAAATATTTGTTCAAAATTGCAGCAGAAGAATTTTTTTTAGAATATATACTCTTGTCTATTATGTGAAAAGCTAAAAATCAGTTTATTGAAAAAAGTTGTTGTCAATTTAATAACATGTAAAAATGATAATGTTAAGTAATTGACTTTTGATGCTGACTGTACTTTCGCGGGTGTGCGGACGACAAAAAAATTTTCAAAGTTTTATCGTACTTACCCACGGAACAAACGAACAAACATACTTTGATTTTTATAATTATTAAAGACTTAAACTACCAGATCTTTTTTTTTTTTCTTCATTGATTCATTTCATAGCTCTTTAGCTAGAGTTGCACTTATGTTTTGTAACGATAGGTACCTAACATTGGGCACAAAATAGTACAGGTGGCTTCAAAATATGTATACGTCGTCAAGAATTCATTTGGTCACCTACAATTTCCTTTATATTATATCTATGATACATATACATATACTAAATGTAATACTATATCTATGTGTAGCTTCAGTTAAGTAGGTACAGTCAACAAAAGAGATAAGTATGCAGAATCGTCGGATATAGTTGAAGTTTAGTAAGAAACCGACGGATGTTCTAGAATAAAATTTAATTTTATTAATAGAAAACAAACAGCTGATTTATCAAATTAAATTTCAGTCGACAAAATCCATCGGTTTCTTACTAAACTTCAACTGTATGCGATGATCCTGCATACTTATCTCTTTTAATCCATATTATCCTTACAAATTTTAAAAATTCAAGAGTAACTCTGTATGTCTGTCTGTATTTTACCTGTTCACGCCTAAACCACTGAACGGATTTTGATATAATTTGGCAACGAGACAGATGGCATCCTGAGGACGGAATACATAGGCTTCTTTTTGTCTCAGAATTAAACCATAAGGGGTGATATAGGGGATGAAAGTTTGTATGGGAAACCCATCATTCCTTATGTTAGCGATATAAAAATTCAAATTGACTGATAATTATGTTCGGATTCATGCGGGCCAACACCTGGCCGGGGGAGCGTGACGAAATGCGCTAGCACTCCAGCACCTCGGGTAAAGGTAGCAGCAGGGCACCGTGCTGTTTTAGTCAGTAAGAGTCTGACAGACCCCTCCACACGCCCCAGGGTGGTGGAAATCCATAAGGATTTTCACACGATAAAAAAAGCTACACATTGATACAATATTATAGAACAAAGATTGACAATTAAGTAAATTGTTTCTTGTCAATGTATAGGTACATCTTTTGGTGACTGGTCTGCTTGATACCGAATTCTGACTTCTAACCATACATCATCAGCCTAGTCTTTTCCCAACTATGTTGGGGTCGGTTTCCAGTCTAACCGGATGCAGCTGAATACCAGTTTTTACATGGAGCGACTGCCTATCTGACCTCCACAACCCAGTTACTGGGTAATACGACACCCCTTGGTAAGACTGTCAGATTTTCGGACTTCGGACGACCCGCAACGACTGTCAAAGATCCACCCAGTCAAGCCCCTCCTGACTTCTAACCATACAGGTATGTCTTATAATTCTTTCTCCACCCTAGTTTAGTCTCAAAACATAAGCAGCCTTTAATTTGTTCACTGCTGAGACTCGACTAGGTAGGTAGGTACTCTAGCCTCCTGAGAGAGAAAGTGGGCCATTTAACCCAACACGCAAGTCCAGCGCAGATTGTGGAATGACAGATCATGTCTTCCGGTTTATAATAATTAGGAACATATATTTTTAATTTCCTTTTTGGAATTTTCAGTTCTACTGATTGTCAGAATTTGTGCCTGAAGGCTAATCGGAGGGTACGCAAGAGTAATACCAAGTGAAAGATGTTTAATTTGTCCAAATCCACGAACAGCAACTATACTTTTTATAGTATACAGGCACCGGGCTTGGGCGATGGCCGACGCAGCGAAAGGAGTGGAGTAGACTTTGGGTAACATTTTTTTTTGTCTCTTTTTAAATTGTCTGTTTCGTTTATTATTTTGTGTCATTCACATACTGTGTAGGGGCCAATGGTTGTAGGCACCGTACACTATCACTTTGTTAATGTTGGTTTAGTTATGGAGCACACAGAAAGAACCACTAGTTGAGTTTAAAGTTAAGTATATTATAAGTAGAAAGTTTACAAGTTAAAGTGGTAGCGATTCTTTCCCTTGACAAGTGGTTAATTCCACAGTTATTGTCTGACTCGCCGTGCATCGCTAAAACGTTATAATTATAGCAAAATATTAGTGACGCACGACATCCAAGTAGGTTGCTGCGTTCGCAAAATAAATGTACGGTTGATGAGACCGTACATGTTGGCAACCCCACAAAGATGTAAAGAAGATTAAGAAGAGATTGTCAAGAGAAGGAACCCTATTACAAAGATACAAATAATATATTAAATTATTCGAAGGTGAACGCGATGTTGTCTGCATGACGTGGACGTTCCGCTTGCAGTTCTGCTTGGCTCGCCGTGTGAATGTTTTCTTCTTGCCTTCTGTGTTGTATCACTTGCAGTTCAATCTCTTCAAGCTGATTGTTTGTAGTTGAACGACTCTTAGTTTGTTTTGAGCGACAAGAAGGTCCGTATCTCTTTACAAGCCACCCCACAGAGACAGTGATGAGTACTCCCACAATAGTATAAGAGACGGCATATTGGTGTATGTCATGAGTGGAAATGGTTGATGGGAGGTGGTTTTCTTGTGTTTTCATAATGGCTAATCGCTTGTCGATTTCCTCCAATTCTGCAGTTTCTGGCAACATCACGTGCGACATATTATGTGTTATGTTCACAATGTTATTTACCATCGAGTTGAGCGATGGTATGTTCATGGAAAGATCCATCTTCATGTTGCTATTGTATTGGTTGTGCGAGTGAATTGTTAATTCTTTCGATTGCACCAAGCAACCTTGTGCCAAGGTCAGTATCCCGGAAGTTATGGAGTGTGTAGTGATATCATTTTCACACACAATTCGTATTGTGCAAGTTCCGCAACAAATCGCCAGCCAAGTATTTGCTGTGTGTAACGCGATCCATTCCTGCTTGCATAGCACATTTTTTACGTCACAAGGTGAGGTCACAGTAGACAGATACGAACAGTACGGAAACTACGTACAAACGGGCGCAACGGCACACTCACACAGACGCGCGCATCTACGGTACTCCTAAGCGATGGTCGGGGTACTCTCAGTCACGGGTGCCGTGTTGGAACGAATAATCGTGTATTTAATTTATTCCTTGCGCCACGGATCGTCCATCTTTTTAATAAAAACTGTTTGATCTCGACTTCTTCAAAACCGGAGCTTTCCTTTTTTAAATTCCCTGCTGATCTTGAAAGGTAAGAATGATTTATTGTTATAATCGATATCGAATAATGGCTCGTGCGATCATGCACCGACGTGAATTAATTTGTAAATCAAAGATGGCGGCTGCTAACATTTTTTTCGTCATGTGTGTCGTAGGTAGTTAAAAGAGGTTGCCAAAATCGTTAGTGAGGTCAAAATCTAAATCCAAGATGGCGGCTGTGAAATTTTTCTATTTATTTGTCATGGTTGTCGTTTTCATAGTTTTCAAGGGTGCTAAAGCCGATAGTGAGGTCAAAATCTAAATCCAAGATGGCGGCTGTGAAATTTTTCCATTTATTTGTCATGGTTGTCGTTTTCATAGTTTTCGAGGGTGCTAAAGCCTATAGTGAGGTCAAAATCTAAATCCAAGATGGCGGCTGTGAAATTTTTCCATTTATTTGTCATGGGTGTCGTTTTCATAGTTTTCGAGGGTGCTAAAGCCGATAGTGAGGTCAAAATCTAAATCCAAGATGGCGGCTGTGAAATTTTTCCATTTATTTGTCATGGGTGTCGTTTTCATAGTTTTCGAGGGTGCTAAAGCCGATAGTGAGGTCAAAATCTAAATCCAAGATGGCGGCTGTGAAATTTTTCCATTCATTTGTCATGGGTGTCGTTTTCATAGTTTTCGAGGGTGCTAAAGCCGATAGTGAGGTCAAAATCTAAATCCAAGATGGCGGCTGTGAAATTTTTCCATTTATTTGTTATGGGTGTCGTTTTCATAGTTTTCGAGGGTGCTAAAGCCGATAGTGAGGTCAAAATCTAAATCCAAGATGGCGGCTGTGAAATTTTTCCATTTATTTGTCATGGTTGTCGTTTTCATAGTTTTCGAGGGTGCTAAAGCCTATAGTGAGGTCAAAATCTAAATTCAAGATGGCGGCTGTGAAATTTTTCCATTTATTTGTCATGGTTGTCGTTTTCATAGTTTTCAAGGGTGCTAAAGCCGATAGTGAGGTCAAAATCTAAATCCAAGATGGCGGCTGTGAAATTTTTCCATTTATTTGTCATGGTTGTCGTTTTCATAGTTTTCGAGGGTGCTAAAGCCTATAGTGAGGTCAAAATCTAAATCCAAGATGGCGGCTGTGAAATTTTTCCATTTATTTGTCATGGGTGTCGTTTTCATAGTTTTCGAGGGTGCTAAAGCCGATAGTGAGGTCAAAATCTAAATCCAAGATGGCGGCTGTGAAATTTTTCCATTTATTTGTTATGGGTGTCGTTTTCATAGTTTTCGAGGGTGCTAAAGCCGATAGTGAGGTCAAAATCTAAATCCAAGATGGCGGCTGTGAAATTTTTCCATTTATTTGTCATGGTTGTCGTTTTCATAGTTTTCGAGGGTGCTAAAGCCTATAGTGAGGTCAAAATCTAAATTGAAGATGGCGGCTGTGAAATTTTTCCATTTATTTGTCATGGGTGTCGTTTTCATAGTTTTCGAGGGTGCTAAGCTAAAGCCGATAGTGAAGTCAAAATGCGCGTCGCTCGACCGATGCCTAGTTTAACCCTGCACCTTACCGTTTCAATTCGAGAATGGGTGTAATAGTAATTAAAGAAAACAATATTTAAAAAAATATATCTCTATTATTCGTAATTATAAATTATTTACTGAAAAATACTTTCGCCTGCTACATGTAAATTTTACAGTGTTCTCTTTTGTTCTCTTTTTTAAAAGAGAACAAAAGAGAACACTGTAAATTTTTCGTTCTTGTTTTAACAAGAACGAAAAATTTCATCCAATACGCTCGACGCATTTTCAAAAAGTTGGACGGTCCGTGGTCTCTGTTTTATTAGTACAACTTTTATTGCGTTTTATTTGGTCTATAAAAAATTTATTAAAAAAGTCCGCAATGGTCTGCGGATCATCACCACATTGTTTACCATCTAAGTATATTAATTTGATTGATTTCGCTTTTTGGCACATTACACATTGTTTTACTAATAACGTTCCAAGTAGCCCTACATTTGTTTTGAGCTGTATGGATAAAGTAATTATTCTGAGACTTTTTTGTCAGTTTTATAACACGTTGTAATCTACTCGCAAAATTTTTAAAATTGTTTTTTTTTATGATATTTCGATTCTTACGATGCTTCCATAATAATTGCTGTTTACGCATGCAGCATTTTATTATTCCTGTTGTCTTCCACTTTGTTTTTGTTTAATACATTTATGAAGTCGCCACATAATATTATTTTCTTTTTACTATAGCACTACTTCCCAAGTAGTCGGTTTAAAGTATCGAAAAATGTGATTTAACATAATTACGAAGAATAAAGATATTTTTTAAAAACATTGTTTTCTTTAATTACTATTACACCCATTCTCGAGTAGAAACGGTAAGGTGCAGGGTTAAACTAGGCATCGGTCGAGCGACGCGCATTTTGACTTCACTATCGGCTTTAGCACCCTGGAAAACTATGAAAAAGATATTCACGACGAAAATTTTGAATTTTTTCGCAGTCATCATCTTGGATTTACGTTTTGACCAGAAGGAGGGAAAGATAATCAGTCAACTTCTAACCGCACACCACGTTAAAAACTTCGTTACAATAAAACACATCAATTTTACAGACATTAAGAGTGACAACCCTAACGCTCCAATGAGTCGTAGGTATTTATTTCAACAAATAGGCCTAGTTTCCATACTGTTCATATTTATACTGTGGTGAGGTCGTTCGATGACCCAATAGTTTTGCTTCACAGGGGGCATTACTGTTATGCAAGTTGAATATCGGTAGATTCTTATTGCATATCAAATTGCCTGGTTGAATGTAACTACACCGCTTCATGTCATCTTCAGATAAAGAAACATATGTGCTCTTCGCGAAGTTGACTGCTATGTACTGCGAAGCTAGTTGGACGATGACTGTTCCTGTGCTTGTTTTCATGGGCAACGGAGTAGCTTGGTATAGAGTGAATTCTTCATCTGAGATCAATGGTATGTGTATCTCGAACAGAAAGTAGTTAGTGGTCACTCGCGCTCTTACGTATAGCAGTTTGTAGAGGTCTTGAATATCGTTTCTGATGTTTCGGACAGGCAACGACGAGGTCCTCGGGAGCTTGCCCGCGATTTCAGTTAGTTGCTCGATCAAGTTTACAGGCGTAAGTAGATGGATGTCTATGTGCCCTTTGTAGACATCAGTTAGACTTTCAAACAGCATCTCTTGAACTCTCTCTAAATTGGTAATCAGCAAATATGCTGTTAGTGAGGCCGAGTTGAAGTAGTTAGTAGCCATCACTACTTCCATTTCAGACTCCACTGTGGCTAAGTTGGTGTTAGTTTTCGCCATGAAGTCGTCTATTAAACCAAACTGTCGCATGATGTTTTGTTCATTCTTCTTCAGCATATTGTTTTGTAATTCTACTATTGAAGTTTGATTTTTTATCAAATCAAGTAGATAGTTTTCATTGTTCTGGACAGCTTGTATGTCGTTATGGTACTTATCTGCGAACCGTTGATCTAGAATACCAAAGAGGCTGTTAGCAACGTATCCCACTCCATCAATCAGTCCTCGTTTCTTACGATTACTCAAGTGCTTATGAGGAGCTAGTAGTATAGTGTTGTAGTAGCTCAGTATTTCCATTTCGTGGTTAAGCTGTTCTAAAGTTGTCTTGCAGTATCTTGGGTCGGTTTTTTGGCACAATTCGTTCAATCCCTTGAGGTAAGCTTCAATTCGATGTACTCCGTCCCAATAAGTTGTTAAGTTATAGTACATAAGTAGTGTCCATTCATCATGAATCACTTGTACGTTTCCTATTGTGTCGTAATAAATCGGCCGCTCAAGTTCGAAGTTAGTAATTTGAACGCCAGACGTCACGATTTTGCCATATGACCCAGTTATTAACGTAAATACAATTAATAACATTGTAAGAAAGGTCGAAAAACATTTATTTCCGCCCGTCTGTGGCATGGTTGAGGTTTTCTTTTCTGAGTGATCTTGGACGCTGTTCTCGATAGGAAGTGGTGACAGTTTCACGACTGGACGTTTGATGATACCAGATTGAGTTTTAACCGTGGTCACTCTAACATAGCCATCGGAACCGGGATGCAGTTCAAGTACGCGTCCCATGGCCCACTTTCCTGGTGGCAAGTTGTTGTCCTTGATCAAGACTATGTCGCCTTCCTGGATGTTCTTTCTTGGTTTGTTCCATTTGCTCCTGGTCTGGAGTTGTGTTAAGTATTCACTCGACCAACTTTTCCAAAATTGATGCAGCATGTGCTCTGTTAGCTGCCACCGTTGACGTAAATTAACGTTATTTACGTCACAGTACGTTGATATTGGTAGTGACATTGTTGGGCTTCCAGTGAGGAAGTGACCAGGTGTTAGGTAGTTCTGGAATTCATCGGGATCTTCAGTGAGTGGACAGAGGGGTCTTGAGTTCATGCAGGCTTCTATTTTTGCCAGTAGCGTAGTGAACTCCTCGTATGTTAGTTTCTGATCTCCTAGTACACGGTGGAGGTGGTGTTTCATTGATTTTACTGCCGCTTCCCATAGACCCCCAGCACTTGGCCACGCGGGAGCATTGAAGTGCCATTCTACTTCCATTTTTCCGATCTCGTTGAAGAAGTCCGGCGAAAGCTCTTGTTTAAAATGTTCAAATTCATTGCGCAACATCTTCGAAGCTCCAATGAAATTAGTGCCGCAGTCTGAGTACACATGTTTAGGTGTACCGCGTCTAGCGCACATGCGCTGGAAAGCGGCAATGAACATTTCGGTGCTTAGATCAGACACCAGTTCAATGTGTACAGCTTTGGTAGCCATGCACACGAAAATAGCGATGTACCCCTTTGTAGTCTTTACCCCTCTTCCTTTGTTTAGTTTGACTGGCACGTGTCCCGTGAAGTCTACACCAGTATGTGTAAATGGTCGAGATGGGATAGCTCTCTGTTGAGGTAAGTCCGCCATAAGTTGGTAGTTGTCTGTTGGTTTATAGCGGTGACATCGTACGCAACGTCGAAGTTGAGTTTTTACAGCTCTGTTGCTTCCCACAATCCAGTATCGCTGTCGGATCTGGGCCAATGTCAGCCGCGCACCTCCATGAAGTGTTGTAAGGTGTGCTTGTTCGATTACGAGCTGCGTTAGTCGTCCCATTCTAGGAAGAATTATAGGACTTTTCATCTCAAAGGGCAGGTAGGAATTCCTCAGTCTTCCACCGACTCTTATGACTCCTTTTTCATCCATAAAAGGATTCAATTTGTATATAATGCTCTTTTTGTTTACAGTTCCGTTTGCTTTCACTTGTTTATATTCATTTTCAAACTCAGTACTCTGCACATATGTAATTACTCGGTCGGCTGCTAGCTTGAGTTCGCACGCACTTAGGTAGTTGGTTTCATATTTCGTCTTGGAGCGTGCCGTCGCGACAAATCGCAGTACCTGAGCCGTTACTCGAATTACTTGTGTCAATGAACTATGTTTATGTAATAAATGATGTATAAAATGTTCATTGTTTTTCGGCACCGTTGTGGTTGCCACTGCTAAGTTGACACTTTCCTGGTTGTTTGTAAACAAACATGTGGAGTTTCTCATGAGGCCAGAGTCTTCTGCTCCTTTTAGAAATTCCGGACCTTGCCACCAGAGATCGAAGTGTCCTAGTTTGCTCGGCAACATTCCTCTAGATGCACAGTCAGCAGGATTCTGTGCCGATTTTACGTAGCGCCACTTGTCGGCAGGAATAATTTGTTTTATTTTGTCAACTCTGTTGGACACGTATTTATCCCACCTTGTTGCATCTCCTTGCAGCCACGCTAAGACTACTTGAGAGTCACACCATGCTTGTATCGTCAATTTGTATCCAGCTAAAGCTTCCTTAGTTTTCTCCATGAGTTTAGCCAATAGTAGTGCGCCACATAGTTCCAATCTCGGCAACGTAGTTTTTTGTGATAGAGGCGCAACCCTGGTTTTAGCGACGAGTAAAGTAACAGTCGGTGCATCTTGTTCGTTCCTTACTCGGCTGTATATGACACACGCATACGCCTTTTCACTTGCATCACAAAACCCCAGCAATTCTATTGATTGCTGTGCACCAATCCATCGGTTTAGTTTTATTTTCCTTACGTTTGGAAGTTCAGTTTTCAATTTGACCCAGTCATTTAGTATGTCACTCGGTAGTTCTTCATCCCAGGCCAGTTTGCTGTTCCATACTCTTTGAAATAATAGTTTTGCCGACACTGTTATGGGAGCCAACCAACCCAAAGGATCGTACAGTTTCGATATTTCGGAAAGTAAGTGCCTTTTCGTTGTCCGACCCTTCGACCTTTCTTCCAGACTCCAGTTGAACATGAACGTGTCGGTGTTTGGGTTCCAGCCGAGTCCGAGTGTTTTTGTCGAGTCGTCCGTTTTGAAATCAAATATGCTTTTAGTTGATATTTGATCGTCCGTTAAATGCTCTAGTAGCGCGGGGTGGTTGGCTGACCACTTTCGTAAGTTCATGCCGCCGCCCTTCAGTAAGTTTATAAGGGAACTTTGTAGGTCTTTAGCTTTATCCAGAGAGTAGTGACCGCTAATCACATCATCAACGTAGAACTCGTTGAGTAATGTATTGGCGGCCTCTGGATATTTATGACCGTCATCCAGGGCTAATTGCTTCATAGTTCTCATAGCCAACCATGGCGCGCACTTGGTCCCGTATGTCACGGTGCAGAGTTGGAATTCTTGTAACCTTTCAGCAGGAGAGTCGCGCCATATTATCTTCTGAAGTGATTGTTGATCTTCAGCTAATCCGATGCATCGGTACATCTTCTCTATATCGGCGGTAAAAGCGTATTTGTAGGATCTCCACTTTAGTATGAGGGCTTGAATGTCCTTCTGCAGATTTGGACCCTTTTCCATTAGGCTGTTCAAGCTGTACCCAGTTGTTGTTCTTTGCGAGGCGTTAAAAACTACTCTTAATTTGGTAGTAGTGGATTGTTCTCGCAAAACACCATGGTGCGGAAGATAGCATTCAGACATAGAAGTTAATACTGGAGACGCCGGTTTCATATGCTGTAGTTGCGTATATTCTCTGATGAAGTCCCGGTACATTGTTGCAAGTTTGCTGTTCTTTTCCAGGCGTTTTTCTAATTGGAGAAATTGTGAGATAGCCATTGACTTTGATTTGCCTAGTTTGTTTTGCAACTCAGAGCTCATAGGCATCTTAACGATGTATTTGTTATCTGCGTCTCGTTGTACTGTCTTGGTGTAGTATTCTTCACACTGATTGTCCTTGGGCATGTCATGGTTGCTGATAGTTATGTCTTCGTTCTCCCAGAACTTGGTTAATTCGCTTAGGTCGACCAGTGTTATGTGACAGTTAAACGTTTTCAGTTTGCCACATAGGATCCATCCTAAGTGCGTCTGTTGCGCTACAGGAGACTGTTGACTGCCTTTCAAGACTCCGTCAAGGATGATGTCGGAATATACGTCTGCCCCAAGTAATAGATCTATAGGACTTGATACGTTGAATTCCGGATCTGCTAGTTTCAGATTCTCCAGGTGTGGCCAGTTAGCCTTTTCGAACGATGAATTGGGTAAGTTGTTTGTTAGTTTGCTTAAGATGAGTGCCTGAGTTTCGAATGCGTAGTCTGAGTGAATCGATTTACAGGTAAGCTGAAGCCGTCCTTTGCAGGTTCCAGGTGCAGCTCCCACTCCCGTTATGGTTGCATTCAGCCGTTTCCTTGGGAGTCGTAGCATCTGTGCAGCGTTCTCGGTTATCAGGTTTACTTGCGAACCTTGGTCTAGTAGTGCTCGAAGCGTAATGTAATCCCCATTTGCAGATTTTATCTTAAGCTGCACAGTAGTTAATAAAACCTCCATCTCGTTGGTAGATATATGGTTGGAGCTTTGTTTGTGTGTGGATGTCGTTGGTCGTTGACCTACATTGTCGTTGTTTCTTTCCGTATTCGTTGAGTTGACATTATTTTTCTTGTCTGCGTTGTGCAGTAATGTATGATGCTTCATGTTGCATTCTTTGCATGTTTTTGCTGACGCACAATCTGTGTTGCCATGACTGTATAAGCAGTTTTTACACACGTTTAATTTTGCGACTGTGTTATTTCGTTGGAATGAGTCCATACTGATGAACTTTGGACATTTCATCAGTACATGACTTCCGTCACAGTGTGGGCAGTGTCCGTATGCTGTATGATAAGTTTTCTTGAAAGATTTCTTCCGCTCGTAGTCATGCGGGTTTGCAGAATGATGTTTGTTAGACGACTTGGACGAGATTTGCTTCTGCTGGTTAGGTACTTCTTTTTTCGTATTCTTCATGGTTTCATACGCCATGAACTTGGTTTCCAGGAAGTATAGTAGCTCGTTCAAGTTTGGGATATCTCTAGGATCTCTCAGTTCCTTTATGTATTCGCTGTACGTAGTCGTGTCAAGTTTCTGCGACATCAAGTGTACGATAATTGGGTCCCAAGTTGCGATGTCTAAACCAATGTTCGATAGTCCATTCGTACATTCAGTTATGACGTCATGCATCTTCTTGAGATTGAAGCTGTCGGGTTGTTGAATGACAGGCAGGTTGAGCATGGTGTTCAGGAATGACGTAAACTGCAGCCTTCGATTGTCAAAACGCTGAGTCAGTATTTCCCAACAGGATATGTAGTTTTCTGCGCCAATGCTCAGATGTTGCACTAATCTTTCAGCTTCGCCTCTCAACCTCGTTTTCAGATGCTGCATCTTTTGCGCTTTGTTGATCATCGGGTTGTTGTGAATAGTTTCCATGAAGAGATCTTTGAAGGAAATCCATTGCGTATAGCTACCCGAAAATTCTGGAACCTCAATTTTTGGCGCCGACTTTTCGTAGTGCACTGTCGACCAGATCTTACTGTTCAAGTTTTTCCTTAGCTCGTCGTACTTGTCCTCCATATCGACGAACATGTTGTAGTAGTTACCGTTGGAGCCTTTGAGTAACGCTTCCAGTTCCCAGTGTTGCTTGTCGATGACATTCCACTTCGCCTTTAAAATGGAGAGATGGTCTTCCAGCTCCCATTTCTCCGTGACTGCTTTTATGTCAATTTTCGACATGGCGCGGTCGAGGGCTTTAAAGTTGCACTCTTGCTTACTCAGCAATGTTTTGGTGGTATCGTCAGTATCTCGATCCAGCATGCCAGTTAAGTCGAACTTCACAAACCTTTTTCCCTGTAGTTGTTCCAGTAAGTTAAGCATGTCTCTTTTTGTAGATTCGTATTGAGCTTGAGTCTTGCTGTATACGTTATCCACGAAGTAGTTGATGTTCTTGTCTTCTAAAGTTTGCTCCAAAATCGCATGTCGTTCTTCGAAGTCATTCCACTGTGCTTCGAGAGATTCTAGACGTTTGGTTAAGTACTCTTCAGTTTTCCTTGAGGAGCTATCCTTTTTATAGTTAGAACACAGAGCTTTGATGTTTTCAAAGCACGTTTGTTGGAGTTGTAGCTTCTCCATAGTTAATTCCCTTCTTTAGTTGTCGAAAAGAGGTCAGTTCAGTTTGATGTATGTGGCTCAGTAGTCCAGCACGTAGTTGACGGTGATGGACGTATAGCTTGACGTTAGTTCACGACACGAAGACTACAGTTTGCAGGCTTCTTCTTTCAAGTCTCCACGGAACCGTTCTTGTAGTTGTAGTAGAGTTACGTAATCCTTGGCGTCTTGAAATTGTCGTTTTGCATCTATTTATTGCGTTCGCACTCTATGTACGATATAACGCGCCTTCTCAATCCAACTGGGGCGACCCGCTTGTGGGAGACCAGCTGAACCGATTCGCTATCGTAAATAGAGACACCACACACAATAAATATCCGGCTCGAAGGACCATTTAATGTAGGGGCCAATGGTTGTAGGCACCGTACACTATCACTTTGTTAATGTTGGTTTAGTTATGGAGCACACAGAAAGAACCACTAGTTGAGTTTAAAGTTAAGTATATTATAAGTAGAAAGTTTACAAGTTAAAGTGGTAGCGATTCTTTTCCTTGACAAGTGGTTAATTCCACAGTTATTGTCTGACTCGCCGTGCATCGCTAAAACGTTATAATTATAGCAAAATATTAGTGACGCACGACATCCAAGTAGGTTGCTGCGTTCGCAAAATAAATGTACGGTTGATGAGACCGTACATACTGTATCGATTCGGTTACGACAACATTCTATAAAACTAAAAAGTCCTGTGGTTAAAAAAGTGTAATTTATCCAGATTTCTTTTGGGTTCGAAAGTAAAACGACGTCTCTTACATCGCCTTTCTTGCTTCAAGTTTAAAGTTTTGCAAAATAACTAGGTTCATGAGAATGTAATTCAAATGAAGTAGATAACAACTACATATTAACAGCACGCCTGTAACTCCAAAGGGTGTAACACAGGTGTACCCTATTGTAGCCCATTGCCATCAACCGGGCACAAATCGGTAGCCTGGGCTGCTACTGAGAAATTCCTGGTCGGAAAACCCAATAACACTTTGCCTGACACGGGAATCGAACCCAGGTTCTCATGCTCAGCAGTAGCGCTTGCGACCACTAGACCAAACAAAGGTAAGTACCAAAGTAACAAACAACTACTTAACTTATAAGTTGACAACATCGTATCACAACTAATAAACTCTTGTACAACCGCCTATTTAATACAGAATAAGAAACTCAACAAGGCAACTCCATGGATCTCCCTCACGGAATACTAAAATATAAATGATAGAAGATGCGCCAAACATCTATATTGAAAAATTCTTCGCTGTCCGATCATTGGAAAAGTTCGATATAAGAACCCGTCCTCGTTTAAAACAAGACTTTGCTTTTCTTGTACAATTCCACTTTTCGAATACTTAATGTAGACATACCCCTTTTCATCTTTTCCGAGAAGTTTTGGGCTCTTTTAAGAATCGTCCAGTGGAAATTATGCTCTGTTGGGAGTTCGGACGATATGGCACGGATCAGAACCGCGTGATGCCAGGTAAATTGTACGACTACAATAGGACGGGTTGGACGATTTATAATAAAATAGTCAAGGAAAAATGTTTACTTAAAACTCAAACGGTGTGCTGAAGTGAATTATGTTTTCTGAAGCATTGATTCGCGTTAATAAAGCTGTGAAACAAAACCAGTGTTTTACTTAACTCGAATTTAAAATTAAATTCTCCTTAACGACCAGCATCGGACGATAAGACATAATATATGTAAGCGGACGCCGGTCCATTGTCGCATTTGGCGTAGCGTAACAAATTGCGAACCATATTTCAAGGCTTAGTTGTTAGTGAAACTAAATCGCCTCTCGCAGGACACTCTCAAATTAAGTTTAATCGTACCAAGTGAGGGGGTCAGTTAAAAAAGAGGCCCCCTAATCAGGTCCGCGCGAGCACGCGTTAGGTACGCACTTACATAATGAAAGGGGGAAGCGAGGGGGTTAGGGAGCCGCTGGGGGCCGTCATCTGCGTACACCCTGTCCGGCCGCCCACGATCGATACCTATACGTGTGGACTTTATGTAAAAAGCCTCCTGCACACCCGGAGGACGCCGACCATAAGTGTCGAGGAACGAGTCGGCCCCAGGGAGAAGGCACGAAATATCTTCAATTTTCGAGAGAAAATTTTCCAATGAGGGGGCGAGAGCCCGCGGCGGAAGGGCTGCGTAGCTCCGGACGCCTGTGTCCGAAAAATGCTCGAACCTTAATTGAATTTACAGATTTGCCTTTCGGAACGCACGCCCGACGCCCGTACCTACGCTGTTTATTGCGGCCGCTCGTTATGAGTCTTTACGAGCAGCGTCGATGTGCCTGATAACTTTTTATTTATTTATAAACTTTTTTTATTTATTTAAATATAAGCACGTCGAAACAAAAGCAAGATGTTTCGAGGACTCCACTGATTTAGTAGTTACATAGTTGGATATAGGTTTGCAAGAATTTTAGACAGTACAGATGATCGGGTTTTTTTAACAGATTCTAAAACAATTCGCCAAAAATAGCAGGTAAGAACAGTTTTTAGGTTACGACTAATAAGAAGTTATAGTTACGAGACGTTTTGAGTCTTATGAGACTCATAAGGTTTAGTTTGAGACTAACACGTAAGTATCACTCCTTCACTGCTAATGAAAATAATTTAATACGACTTTATATAGAGGATCTATTTATTTTGTATATTTACATAATTTAAAAAGTCGGTTAAAAAGCTAACAATCTTAAAATAATAATATGTACAAGTATATAAAAAGGGAGGGAAAATAATCAAAGGGCATCAAAAAATTCGTCCGCAACACTGTCAACGGGAAACGTGCCCAAAAGGCTGGCACATTGCCACGTTGTATGGCAATGCTGATTCTTTGGCCAAAAAATAGGCCAGCCCTCTGGTCACGTGATGAGTCGACCAACCGCTTGGCGATGTCTCGAAATACTAAGTGGGCACTCGGGCCCCATGGCCCTAGTTTTTCAATCCCAAACGGCTCAAATATGTAAGTTCCCAAGAGATTGGAGTATTTGCGCCGTTTGACGACTTAATACGACTTTTATTACTTTACTTCCGTCATATAAACTTACTCAACTTTAAAGTACCAAAAATAATTAGGTACCTAGGTTAGTTATTGACTCACTCCAGCACCCTAATTGCGTAATACACTATTAATCACAATCTGTATCAATTTGATGGATATTGCTAATCCATTGCTTCATAAATGTTCGAACAATTTGTCTGCTCAACAACGTAAATGAAAGCCGTTCCTACTGTTAGTGTATTAGGCAATAGGGTAGTTTCCTGGGTAAAAAAATAATAATTCTAATTAGTCCGTCAGTTAGATTATCGAAAAATAATGGACCCTTATTTTTTCTTTTGTCAATCAAACAAAAAATGACAAAGATAAAGCGCGTCAAAATTTGAGAGTGGGGGGTCGTGACGTCACGCCGTGCGACACTTTTTAGCACGACGTGACGTCCCAAATTTTGACGCGCTTTATCTTTGTCATTTTTTGTTTGATTGACAAAAGAAAAAATAAGGGTCTATTATTTTTCGATAATCTAACTGACGGACTAATTAGAATTTTTTAGGAAACTAGCCTATTACCCCGATATTTCAAAAGCTCGACATTGATTTTTCATTGATTGTGCCTTAACCGATTCCGACTAAGTAAAAAAAAACTATCACGTGACATATTTAATACATCACTTTTACTTGCCTTAATTGTTTTGCGAAAAGAAAAATCAACATTTTCTTTCAAGAAAAAACTAAGTATTCCGTACAAAAAGACTAAAAAAAAAATATTCTTGAAAATCAAAATAGAAGAGTACAAAAATATTTTGTTAAGTTTTACGATCGCCCTTTATAAAGGGTGTAAGGGGCGAAAAAAGACTAGTGATATCCACGTTGCCCCACTTATTAGTGGCCCTCGGGTCGCTCTCGTTTGATGACGTCACTAACGCAGTCCATTCAACACTTTTTTTTTGTAAACAATTGAGAGGAAATATTCAGATTAGACTACAAGTTACAAACATACCTATCGAACTGATTATGACATGTACAGTGCCCTATAAAAGTTGTTTTTTTTTTCACTTATCTGTATTGCCAATTTATGATTTAAAATTCTAGTTTCAAATGTTTGAACTGTACACCATAACGTATTTATTTACTAATTCAACTACCTACCTGCTTTGTTATCTGATATGTTTGTATTTTTTTCATTTCACTATGTTACACGTTAAAAAAAGCCAAACACAAAAAGTCTATAATATTGCCTCCCAAAAATATTCAAACTTCACTTATTTACGTTACACGTATTTGGGTCACAAAATATCATATCGCTCATTTGGAGAAACATCGACATAAATGTATTTTTTCCCAAGCACTTAGCAAGCGTTAGAAAGCTAAGACCTAAAAAAAAAAAGTAGCAGTTACGTCGATGTTTCTCCAAATGAGCGATATGTGTACCAAATTTAAACTAATCGGTCCTGAATCGCTGTGGACAGACAGACAGACACGGGTGATTCTATAAGGGTTCCGTTTTTATTCGGACGTACGGAACCCTGAAATGATTGTATAAAAATCTTGCACATAATAAAGAACAAACTATCTCTATCTATTATTTGAATTACTTCTTATAAGTAACATAGTTTATTTTGGTTGTGACGATTGAGTAAGAAAAAAGTTATTAGATTCTACCGATTAAAAAAAATGAGTAAGCAGTTGTGCAATGCAAATCAAAGAAAATATAAACTTTAAATCATTTCACTAGATTAGTCTAGCAAGATAGTTATATTCTTAGTAAGACATTTATGAACCGCTTTCGTATAACTATCGTACGGTATATAGCTATATACATATATCCCTAGGGATATAACTATATCACGGCTTTAACCATCTCACTAACGACCGTTTTTTGCGATATGCCCTAGCCTAGTAACTGTGACACAGTTCTAACTTACTGCACCTAGCCCATTTGGTCGGGATGCCCTAGCTTAGTTACAGCTGTCCCTACCACCCTGTATAATTATGGGTGCTCGGAAAAATTACTTTAACTTAAGGTTCAGTTTACGCTACACCTACCATCATTTTTTTCAATAGGAGTAGTCATTCTAAAATTAACTTAATTGACACTTACGCAAAGTCGATATTGGTTTAAGGTAAAAGCGACAGGAAAGCGCGTGAAATTAAAGCAGGTCAGTATATATCAGACTACAGGTATAATATTGATCAAAATATGATTCGCGACTGTAACAAATAGGTATGTCTATTTATAATTAATAATATCGCCAACATAACTCTGTTAAAATTAGCCACCCTATTGAACTACTGGGTATTTCATTGTATCATAAAATTTTAGGCCAATTCTAAGTGAGTTGTATTGATAATTGCAATGATATAATTTTGTATAAGTATACATATTTCTTACGGTTGCGAATCATATTTTGTTCAACATACCAGCTGAAACTGACCTGCAAATTGCAGAAAACGTACGAAAATTTAAATGGGGGCTACTTTTGTGCTTATAACATCATTTAGACAGAAGAATTTGAATCAACTTTACATGTAAACGTTGCGTTCCTGTTTTCTTACCTATATTAATTTACAGTCTTTTATCGAAAACTACTGAAAAGACACTGTTCTTGGGGCTGATAAAATTAACAATTGTTAAAAATTATTGGACACAAATTTTATTACATACTGCCAACTATTTGATGGATTCGTTTACGTCTTTAAGAAAAGCTAAAAAACGAATTTCACTCAAAATAACGTTGTAACAAAGTACTTACTTACTACTTTTTTTACAAAGACTGGTGAAGTTAAACTCCCTGCGACATAATGAGTGTACAAAGACATTTACATGGTCTTCCCGTCAATGCGATTTTTTTGTACTGGACCACACACTGGGTCCTATATTAAATTAACTAACAAGCTACTTCAATAATAAAACAATATAGACACAAAATTGTAGCCAGGATAATCCATCAGGCTCTAAAATACAACCTTGTGGAATCAGAGGTGCCGTACTACAGGTATGTGCCCGACCCAGTTCTCGAAAATGGAATTTTTTGGGATGCATGAAGAAGCCTCCCCGTGTAGCGCAGTTTGTTCCACCAGTTACTCAACTGAACCGAGCGCTCGGCGCATCCTGGGCAGTCACACCCAACATCTTATTTGACTGGCCAATTCTTCCCTTGCGGTGGTAGGGCTAACGCCCGCCTGGTTTGCGACCACCCTCCCACCGGAGTTCGGCGTCAAGCAGCCTGCTGTGTTTCGTCGATGCGTGGGAGTTCCAGTGCCTTAGGCATCTTCTGGGCACGCTCGTTCGATCATAGACCTCATCCAACGCTTTCCATCAGGCGTGATCGAGGTCAAGAGCGGGCCCATTCAGCAATAAAAAAAAAAAAAAAAAAAAAAAAAAAAAAAACACATTGTACTGGGATCGATCCATCATCACTGACAGGACTATTGTTGCCAATAAGCTTGAACCCCTGAGGAGGCTCTCGTTGGGCAGCTGGATCAAGGGTTTGATTCAGAAAGCGGTACTTCTGGACACGGCTCGCATTGTCAGGAGGTTCCTCTCTCTGGACGATAGCTTGGACCCTGTTCCTGATACCGGTGGGCTGCTATTTTTAATGTTTTTTTTTTATTATTGTATAATATATAAAAAATGTAATTTATAAATATTTAACTGAGATAAAGCAAACAATATAATATCCTAACTTATCTAAAACTATTATACTAAAAATATTTACAAAATATAATAATGTTAACTTAAAAGTTATTACTAAACTTTAAACACCTCCACGGCCCCTGTACAATACCATGCTAAAGCTCAATATTTTGCGTGCGTTACATAACGCGTTACCGAAAACAGAGGTTTTTCACACCAATAATAAAAGTAATTTCACAGCAATTATTTTAGCTCAAAGTGTCTTGTTTTAATGTAAAGAATGCGTAGATAACGGCCATGTAATGGGTGTTTTTACACCTTGTATAGCTAGGTATACAAGGTGTAAAAGGACGCGTAACTTTGACCCTTTCTTGATGGTCAACGAAAGTGCAGCCCACATCTATGAAATGCATGAATGTGGTGAAAGCAAAAGTGGTTTACGAGAAGCGACCTTCAGTAGTATCTCCCTCCCTTTTAAGAGGGGTTGGAAAGAGGGAATGGGAATGGTGCAAATTCATTGAATGCAATGCAGTAGGACGGTTGGGGTGCATGCAGGGGGTGCATTAACATCGCCTCCACAAGTAGGACACCCCAAACGTACTTTAGCCTAGCGCAACCTTGGTCCTGTTTAGTAAGATCGACCAGTGATGCGACAATTCTACTATTCGATAGCTTTACAAAGTGTTTTTCATACCTATATTTTTTTGCTTTATTGAACAGCATCTGTCGTAAAATTGTGACAATTTAGTTTTGCTGTTGTCGCTTTGTCAGTTATATTAAATAGGACCCAGCACCCTAATTGCGTAACACAATATCAATCTCTATCTGAATCATTTTGAAGGATATTGCTAATCCATTGCTTTTTATGTTCGAAAAAATTGTCTTCTCAACAACGTAAATAACGCAATGAATGTTGTTGAACTGTCGAAATGAAAGCCATATTGCTGCTGATGTGTGTTACGTAAGTAATTACTCTATTGGCTAATGTTTTTAACTAGGTATGAATTTTGTAACAATATTTTGATTTAAAAGGGTGTCCATAGAGTTTCTTGCCCGTTCTTATCCATTGGAACATATTACGATTTGAAGTGGGCAACTAGCTTCATCTTTCTGACTGACCGACCCCTTGACAATTCAAAAGAGCTTGTAATTTTAATATTTTTTTTTTTTTTTTAATAATTGGTTCGAGTTGAGTTGAGTTGAAATACTTTTTGTTCGTGTCGATACGAAATAGTAGGGATAGGCCACTTGGCCTAACCCTACTATTTAGCAGAGGTCTTTATGTACCTACTTAGGTACATAAACACCTCTGCTGACAAGTAATAATAATAATAATAAGTTCTTTAATAAATAATAGGTAATACGGGCTGGTGTCCGCAACTCCACGTCAATGCGCGTATTTTGCGTACAAAGTAATAGTATATCAAATAATAGAATCAAAGAGCAGTGGTGGCCCAGTGGTAACAGAGACGACTTACGAGTTATAGGTCGTGGGTTCGAACCCAGACAGGCACTTTACTTTGTGTAAATTATTTCATCACCACTGCTCTCAAAACGGTGAAGGAAAACATCGTCAGGAAACCGGCATGTGGAACCAAAAATTCGAAGACATGTGTCACCCACCAACCCGCATTGGGCCCGCGTGGTGGATTACGGCCCACTCCCTCTCACTGAGAGGAGGCCTGTGTCCCAGCAGTGGGAACATTATAGGCTGATTATGAAATAATAGTGTATGAGTATGATCTTGAAATGTGAAAACTGTAATGTATGTATTTCTTATTATTAATAACAACTTTTTTGGTACCAATCTCATTAAGGGGACTACATGACCTAAAGCGCAGTCACTGTCGGACTGCATAGAAAAGAAAGAGAAGCGCGATGACACAACGCTAGTAATTTATTGCAAAATATGAAGCAATTATCTATTTACAAAAAGTTTATTAATTGTTTGGACTAAAAAATTAAAACATAATTATGTTGCTTGTAGAATAATCTGACAAAAAATCAGAATGATTGTATTTATATTAGTATGGTTTTAATTGTAAAATGAAAGTTTTTAGAGGTATCTTCATGATTTTTTCTATAGTATCCAACACACTATATCTACCTATCATACATATATCCTGAAGAATATAATATATTTTAATGATTTTGTTTACTGTAGTCGACCATATACTTTAGGCATTATAAAACTTGCGTTTTTTGCGTTTAGGTCCTGCAGCTGTGCCCGCGACTTCGTTCGCATGGATGTTGGTAAACAATAATGTGTTTCTGTACTAATTCTTTTTTTCTAAAATAATTTATTTTAGAAAATTATTCCTTTTTAAGGAAATTTCTCGCCGGCTGGTCGATACTTCACGTGACCAGAGGGCTGGGTCGTTCTTTGGCCAAAGAATTAGCATTGCCATTCAACGTGGCAATGCTGCCAGTCTTCTGGGCACGTTTCCGGATGACAGCGATGCGGATGAATACTTCGACGCCTAAGTGTCCTTTGTTATTTTTATTTTTATATATTTGTATTGTAAGTTAGTTAGTCGTTTATTTTAGTATCTAGTGTATATAGTTAGTTTGTGAGCAAATAAACGTCACAAATATATGACAAAATACACGTCGCACAGATACATGATCATTTATTTTATAAATTATTTTTTGTTATAAGTTTTTTGTTTCCCTAAAGATTATGTAAACGTATTGTAAGTTATTGAATTAAACAATTATTTATTTATTCACACTAACATCAATTCTGAATGTGGCCTTGGACGACCGAGCGTTGCTGCAAGCCACACTACCCATCCCATCCGCTTTGGTGGCCTCGGCGTCCGCAAAATTACCAGTATTAGCTTACCGGCGTTCCTGTCCTCTGTCCACAGCACCGAAAAGTTGACCGGGAAGATTTTATCCCCCTCCCTCGTTGACTCTGAAGTGCCGTGCTTGGCCGACACGGAGAACGCCTGGAAAATTGCTTGCCCGGATACAGATCGGCCCGCGAACCTATCTTCCCAGAGTCAATGGGATGAGCCGCTCTCCAGGTTTGTACGGAATAATCTTATTAATACGTATTATTAATACTGCTGAGCGTGCCCGCCTAATGGCTGTAGGTGAGTGGGAGTCGGGCCTCTGGCTTCAGGCACTACCGTCACCCAACAGAGGCACTTTTCTGGGTGACACAAGCTTCCGGCTCGCTACTTGTTTGCGTCTGGGCGCCCCTTGCGTGGCTCCGCATCGCTGCCAATGCGGTGAAGGTGACGACTGCCTCGGACACCACGGCTTATCCTGCAGTAAAAGCGCAGGCATGCCAGCATCAATGACATCATCCGTCGTGCTCTTGTCACCGCTGGCGTGCCAGCTGTTTTAGAACCCATTGGTTTGGCACGCGACGATGGTAAGAGACCAGACGGGATGACCATAATGCCTTGGAAGGTTAGGTGGGCCTTTGGTGTGGGATGCAACGTGTGTCGACACCCTTGCGCCATCCCATCTTCCAAGCACGGTGAGCTGTCCTGGGGCGGCTGCTGTAGGTGCGGAAAACCTCAAACGGTGCAAATACTCCAATCTCTTTGGAACTTTATATTTGAGCCGTTTGGGGTTTAAACACTAGGGCCATGGGACCCGAGTGCTCGCTTAGTATTTCGAGACATCGCCAAGCGGTTGGTTGACTCTTCATGTGACAAGAGGGCTAGCCTATTTTTTGGCCAAAGAATCAGCATTGCCATACAACGTGGCAATGCTGCCAGCTTTTTGGGCACGTTTCCTTTCCTGTTAACAGCGATTCGGACGAATTTTTTGATACCCTTGATTTTTCCCCTCCCTTTTTATATGCTTGTACAGTCAGCATCAAAAGTCGATTAACACTATCATTTTTACATGTTATTAAATTGACAACAACTTTTTTCAATAAACTGATTTTTAGGTTTTCACATAATAGACAAGAGTATATATTCTAAAAAAAATTCTTCTGCTGCAATTTTGAACAAATATTTTGCTCAATAACTAAGATTAAAAAAACTGAAGTGTTAATCAACTTTTGATGCTGACCGTACATATTAGATTGTTAGCTTTTTAAATTATGTAAATATTTGAATCTTTAATAAATAAATGAGGATCTCTAAGTTGTCCGAAATTAAATGATTTATTTATTATACAGGCTGAATTTTCCAAGTGGGCGTGGATGGCCAAATTCTAAACTATGAGGAATAGCGAAAGGAGTCGCGGGCTCGATTTTGATGAAAACTAAAACTGCATCATTGGATTTTTGAAAAATCAATATTTCTAGCCAGGAATCGAACCTGTTGATTTTGAAAAAAAAAAAACACACCCTGTATTATTACACCATTCGATAGTGTCCATAATAAGGATCAAATTCTGGAAAGTAATGACATACGGCAAACTTAAGGAAAATGTTGAATCTTAATAAATTGCTTCTTATTTTAAAGTATTCATAACTACATTACGTATGTACCTTGTTCGAAATGATGCTCAATATTTTTATTAACACGCCCGCAGCGCAGTTACCTTCACAACATTATGTTCAAAATTCAAATTTCTATTACGATCTTTGGAAAATATTCTAATGGAATCAATAATATTGTAATGCTGAAAGCAGTACACAATCCTTGAGACGTCGAATCCAGCTATGTATTGAAGACAATGGTCATCATTATGAACAATTAATCAGTTAAGGTTTAATAGGTAGGTATAGGTAATATAACCCGGGCCCGGCTAAATAATAACAGCCGCACAGGTCAATCCATCAGGTTAAGCTACGCTTGCCGCAGTTGGTCTGTGGATGGGTGACCATCAGTAAAGATGGTCACCGAGACCCCTCCGTGCCTCGGAAAGCACGTTAAGCCGTTGGTCCCGGCTGTCATTCCAGGATCTCTGACAGTCCTTACGGGTAATCAGAGGCTCGAAAGTCTGATAACCAGTCTTACCAAGGGGTAGGTATCGTATTACCCAGTAAGTGGGTTGTGGAGGTCAGATAGGCAGTCGTTCATGTAAAATACTGGTATTCAGCTGCATCCGGTTAAGCTGGAAGCCGACCCCAACATAGTTGGGAAAAGGCTAGGCAGATGTCATCATCCATGTTACCTACCTCATCATAGAGGTAGGTAACATAAGAGAAATAAAAAAGTATTTTGTTAAAAATGAGCTCTTTTCTTTAGTTTGCCGTATGTCATTACTTTCCAGAATTTGATCCTTATTAGAGACACTATCGAATGGTGTAATAATACAGCGTGTGTTTTTTTTTTCAAAATCAACAGGTTCGATTCCTGGCTAAAAATATTGATTTTTCAAAAATCTAATGATGCAGTTTTAGTTTTCATCAAAATCGAGCCCGCGACTCCTTTGAGTACTTTTCGCTATTCTTCATAGTTTAGAATTTGGCCATCCACGCCCACTTGAAAAATTCACCCTGTATATATTTATTTATAGCGCCTGTATAGTTACACAACGCTTTGTCTTCTTCTTTCGAAAGTCAAATAACTGACGACTAAAAGAGAGAAATCGGTGCGTAACTACTCGTATTCATCTGATACAATAGATACGTTTATTAGTAAGGGGGTTAATAAAAAGCTGATGTTGACATTATAAACAATCTTCAATTTTATTTATTTGTATAGATGTTAGGTGATATTGACAAAAACTTTTTTTGACTAACGCTAGCATAATGTTAATAAAGAAAAACACTAGGTACTCGTAGATACCTAAACCATTGGGTCTAGAAACATGGAATTTTGCACAAGAGTCCCTTAATATATGACGAGGGCACGAAGAAAGGATTTTTTGACAATTCGTTCTCTCATCATCCTCTGGCTAGCCTTTTCCGAACTATATTTGAGTCGGCTTCCAGTCTGACCGGATGCAACTGAATACTAGTATTTTACGTGGAGCGACTACCTATCTGACCTCCACAACCCAATTACTGGGTACGATACCCCTTAGTGAGACTGGTTGTCAGACTTTCGGCACAGAATACTTAAAGTACTACGTACAGAAAGGACACTCCCTTCCCCGCACTAACATCAGTTACCGCACCTCACCCCGCACTTCGGCATGTTCGTCGCCCGTTCTTTAACAAGAGCGCTCGCAAACACAAGTACCTCACGCTCACATTCATACGTATACAAACGTCATTTTTTAATGTAGTAGTAGTAGGTAATTATTTTGCGAGCGTTGTATGGAGTGTCCGGGGTGTGCTTTCGGGCTTCTGACGACCCGTAATGACAACCAAAGATCCAAGAATGACAGCCGGGACCGACTTACTGCTTAACGAGCTTTCCGAGGCACGGTGGGTCTCGGTATGTAAAGATGGTCACCCAGCCACGGACTGACCGCGGCAAGCGTAGCTTAACCTGATCGATCGACCCGTGTGGCACTTATTAGGTACGTGGCCACGACAAAACGAAAAAAAAAAAAAAAAAATTCGTTCCATATCTGAAAATGAAGTTAAATAGGAAATGAAGAGTTTGTACGGCGTTTGTCATTTTTTCCGATGGAATAACCCATAGAGCACACAGCTTGTTTATTATTATAAGTATATCTTTATTCTATATAGGGTTATTGGACAAATACCAACAACCTCTTAAGAGGTCATTGTACTCATCATTAAGAACAACTTTTACTACGGGACCAAACCTGAAATCGCGAGAAAAAAATCAGCTGTTCCCTACATTTTGTCGAGTTATAGGTACGAACATAAATGTAGGGAACAGCTGATTTTTTTGCGCGATTTCAGGTTTGGTCCCATAGCAAATAATAAGTTTGTCGTAGTTACGTCACCCGCAGTGGAGTTAATATTATATATAGGCTATTTAACATCACGCTGCGACTCTTCGGAGCCGAGCAGAAAGAAAAAAAAAGTCAGAAAGAACGTCAAGCGAAAACGAAGTAATAGCGCGGGCAGGCGATGCAATGCGATGTGTCGGGGGAACCAAACATTCCACGCGGACGAAGTCGCGGGCAGAAGCTCGTCTATTACTGTACGGTCTCAACGCCGTAAATTTTATGCTTATTCTGTAACCTATCTATGGCCAAAGATGTGCGTCATAATTTAGCATAATAAAATAACATAACTAACGAATTTCAATGTAAACTAATAACTGTGTACCTATCAACAACTGATATGAATAATAATCACTTCCACTCTAATACTTACCCTTAACATAAAACTACTTAGTGCATTTTAGTGGTACCTACGTGTTTCTTTGGACTAACTGTAGGTACTTACAAACCTTTACGCCAAATCGGTGTAGGCAGTTAACTAAGTACTACAACACTACTATTTACGCTATATTACTAGAATTGTACTGATTGATGGTCAATACACTTGGGCTTGTTAGTCGATTCACACGAATTTACTCGCTCGAAACGTGCGAATCGTCACTTTAAAATAATATTATTTTTCTATAGGCGACTCGTACGAAATTTTTTTACGCAATGATGTTAAGTATAAAGTACACGTTGTTGTCGACTGACCTACAAATAAATAAACTTTGTGCGAGTCGCCTATATGAAACATAAGAGATATTATTTCAAAGAGGCGATTTGCACTTTTCGGGCGAGCGAATTTGTGCGAATCGACTAATATGCCTACAATTCTAATAAGACATTGTAATAATAGGTGTTCAATCTTAGTGAATGCATGTATGAAGTTGATAATAATATTTATTATATCGATAATTATTTATGTGTATTGACCAAACAATGGAGGAGAAGGTAGAGATGACCGTATTAATATTTATAAAAATCAACGGAGTAACGTCCGCTCCCCGGGGGACGGATCCGGTCCGTCAGTGCACCCCTTTATGTCATCCTACGTGTTTCTAAAATTGTCTACTTTTCGAACTGATTTTGTTTCTTTTATTTTTTGTCGGTTGTGAGGTTTTTTGCAAACGATTTTTTATTGTTTTTGACACTGGTAACATAATTGATTTTTCCGGTTGATATCTAGTATTAAATTATACATATATAACACCTATACATATTATACATATTTTACACCTAATTTCGTGGAAATTACTTTCATGAAACATTTATGTATGTCTAAATAAACTTGAGAAAGATGATGAATTATCCAATAAGACTTGTCTTAGGCTTTATTTCATTCGACGTAGGTTGAACTCCTCTAATTACCAGCAAAACATTCCAAAATCAATCGTTAGGTACACGCAACCGCAAAAATAAACCAACCAAAAATCAGAGACGAACCATTTACAAGTGAAAATGAAACCGCCCAAATGACAACCCGTTCGTTCTAATCACCTGCGTTTGGCGAAAAACAAAAAAAAAAGAAAATGCTTTCAAAAATCGAACGCGTTTGGAGAAAACCGGAATACACGAAATACGGAATATATTCAGTTGTGAGTCGCTGGGATGGTATTGAGACTACCAGTACCTACCGATAGGACGGCAGCTATAGGCTGCGCACATGTAAAATAGCTACGACCGGCTCGAAAGGCACTCTACTTAGATATTTAATTAGTTTTATTGATTTTTTTGGTTTTCTTCATAAGAATAGCATAATTAGCCTGTAATATTCCCTCTGCTGGGACACCGGCCTCCTCTCCGTAAGAGGGAGTGGGCCATATTCCACCAAGCGGGCCCAGTGCGGGGTGGTTTTCTTTAGTTATGGTTAAATAAATGTTGGTCTATTTTGTTTTCATAGGTTAATAATTTTGGCTAAACTAACTAATTACTTGACTAATTGGCCATCAAGGGCTGCTATTGGATAAAAAGCTTTTTATTTTATTCCCTAATAATTTTGAATTATTTTTGAAGAAGTTATAAAACATAATTATTACATAACATCACTTTGCCATGCTTTGTTTCCCCGGAAGGATAGGTTGAGGTGTAAGTTCCATGTAATAGTGAAATAATCGGTAGGTAGTTAAAAATGTATTTTCCAAATCCCTATCACCAACATCAGCAATGGCAGTCCACTGTTGGGCATAAACTGTAAAAATAATTCTCGATCCTCACTTCCTCGGCTACTCTAATCCAACTACCACCAGCGACCCTGCGAAGATCACCGTTCCACCTGAAGGCGTCCGAACTAACGTCTGCCGATTCGCGCTCTCCACTCAAGACCACCTCAAACCCAACGGTCATAGGTTTTACGGCTAGTATTATGGCCGGTAATTAGCCGTAAAACCGTTAACCATTGTATAAGACCGACCCTATGCAAAGTTTAATTAATATTTGTATGAACTTCCTTTCTTATTAGTTGCAGTCTAAATGCACCGTAACACTTGCTACCGGCCAAAACTTGAAAATCTGAACTCATAAGGGTTTATTATTTGCCCAGCAGTTGACAGAATATGAGCTCTTCAGATGGTATGTTTCTTCCCACCAAACTGATCCTACACCATGATTATACCACACAACAAAAAATAAACAATACTTTAAAACACTTTCGATTTTTTAAATTAAAGTAGAGCATACATCCGAGCGTTCGATTAGAAGCTTGGTACTGGGGGCTACTTCTCTGTTATATCTGCTCGTCCAAGATACATGCCTCGCATAGGCGCACTCGTGTTACCGTCCGCGTCCTGGCCAGCGGGAGACGCGGGGCGAAGGGGGGGCGACCCCCTCCCGCCCCCGCACGACCCCCGAATCGCTCGCCGCACCCCCACGGCCCCTTCGGCCACCCTGCGTCATCTAGTACGGCGACTAGCCCGCTAGGGTTAATTCAAACTATTCAAGACTATTTGAATATTTAAAAAAAAATAGATTTTAAACTTTTTCGAGTTTTGTTCTCTTTGGAACGTTGGTTTGTTTGGTTTGCTGAAATCGAGGAAAATTTAAAGAATTTTTAATTCCGACTTCCGATTTTACTGCTTAAATGAATTTTGGGTTACAAAATGAACATTATTAGAACACGTACCTATGTAGGCACTAGACCACATTGCTATGCTAATTTTAGGACTAGCAAACAAATACTATATTATATTAATACCGTTTTGAGGTGGAATAGAGGCTTCATTATCTCACGCTAAGTTTGGGGACGGGCTTTGAAACTTACAGCATCAGCTACTACAACCGATTATGTCCCTAATTAGTACTTCATCTCACAGTTGTAACCTACTTTCACTATAATTTTCAGATAAAATTACAGAAACAAAATCCTATCAAGGTTTTCATTCATCAGTACGAGACCGTTTGCTAGATCCCTGCCCAAGAAATCTCTGCTCAAAAAAAGAACAATCATTTCATCTTTAAAAAAATCGATGAAGAAAATGAATGTTTAAAATAAGTAAAGCGTGGGAGCCCTGGGTGTCCGGCTCGCAGCCCTGATTCTGTAGAACAGAGAGCGGCGTGCGTGCCCGGCTCGCTGTAAACAGCCAACCCTCGTAGGTACGTATGTAGGGCGGACGGACGGCCCGACCCCCCAGAGAAAGGGGTGCCCCCGCATCTTCCTTGTTCCTCCTTGTGCAAATTCCCTTGACGATGGAAATGTGCTCAGCCACATTTTATACAATTTCTAGTCCACGCGTCGAACGTTGTCCACACATGCTTTTGTTTTCTCATTAGTGGTGGCTGTGGTGAGAATGTTGTCTAACGTATACTGAATAAGTATTTCACCTAGAAACCTAGATTCTGTTTCGCTTTCACTATGTTCTTGGCTGCCTTTTGTCTTAAATTTTCGTTTGATTCAGAAAATTATATATTCAGCTACTTGTATTCATTTGGCACCATTATTTTATCAGAGGTACCAACTTTCAAGCAAAAATCTATAGGTACTGTAAAAAAGTCAGAACGTTATCACTTAAAAATTGGGATCTACAAACTACAAAAACAACTAAAAACTAACTTTTACTAGTACAACTTACATTGGTGGCTAACCAGCTACTTTTATGGGTCCCTTGACTGCAAACAAAGCGATGGACATAAAGAAGGGTCCGAAAAATTCGTGTTATTATATCGACATGCATCTGATTTTAATTACAGTAATAAGTACCCTTTTCAAAAAAGCTTTGTTAAATTAGTCAGTATTTTTCGTACTCGTCATTAAAAGAAAAAAAAAAACTATACACCAGGTCCCTAATTGCGTAACACACTATCAATCTCCATCTGATTTTGAAGGATATTGCTAATCCATTGATTTTTTTGTACGATCAATGTGTCTGCTCAACAACGTACATAAATAACGCAATGAAAGTTGTTGAACTGTCAAAATGACACCCATTGCTTCTGATAGTGTATTACGTAACTACCCCGCAGTTCAGTTGAAAGAAGTTTGTTTATACGATGAATTAGGATTATAGCTGAGAATATATTATACTAGCTTCAGCCTGCGACTTCGTTCGCGTGAAACTTCTTGTTTCCCCCGAGCCACCCCGTCGTATCGCATCACCCGCCCGCGCTATCACTTAACGTTCTTTTTGACTTTTTTTTCTTTTTGCTCGGCTCCTAAGGGTTATAGCGTGATGTTAAATAGCCTATAGCCTTCCTCAAGAATTGGGCTATCAAATGCAAGAAGAATTTTTCTAATCCGACTGGTAGTTCCAGAGATTACCCCCTACATACAAACTTACAAATAAATTTTAGATCTTTATAATATTAGTATAGATAAAGATAAACAAATACTCGAAACCATCTAAATTTAATTTTCATTACTTTACTGTTATTATTTTGCCTACATCGGACATCCACTAAATTGTGTCCCAAAAAAGATACCTACGATAGCCCATCGCACAAGGGGTCAGCTGTGAATCGATCAGTTTCGAATTCTACCCCGTTTGAACTGCAGCGGTGAACTTGCATAATCGTAGGGTTAGGGGAGAAAGTCCGGTCATTTGCATTGGCAAAGTGACACGTGGATAAGTTGGGCCAAAATGAATGATTTGACTGCAAGAAAATTCGTTCTTTCTGGATTATTTTAATAACATAGGTAGACCTTGTTTTTAATAGCATATATAGAGCCCTACATGGAGGGGCTTGTAGCTAAGTAATAACAGCCGCTCGGGTCAATTGATCAGGTTAAGCTACGCTTGCCGCAATTGGTCCATGGATGGGTGACCATCTTCACGTACCAAGACCCCTCCGTGCCTCGGAAAGCATGTTAAGCCGTTGGTCCCGGCTGTCATTCGTGGATCTTTCACAGTCGTTACAGGTCGTCAGAAGCTCGAAGCTCGTCTGACAACCAGTCTTACCAAGGGGAATCAATTCAATTTATATACTAATGATGAGTACCCAATTAGTATGACACTAAGCGAGCGCCATTATCCCCACTCCATCCCCTCCATTCCTCGAACTTTTGGACCTCTCCTCGTATATTGTAACTGTATAAACTTTAAACTTAGATTATAATCATTTTTATTTGTGCTATGCAATAGAAAGTTGGGCTTCACAAATGTGAAAAGCAGGGAGGAACGCTGACACCTAAGATACAGGACATGTCCTAGTTTGGGTGTCAGGAGTTTCACACAATGTGCAACTTAGCCTATTATTATAAAAATTATAAGGAATCGTATTACCCAGTAACTGGGATGTGGAGGTCAGATAGGCAGTCGCTCCATATAAAATACTGGTATTCAGCTGCATCCGGTTAGACTGAAAGCTGACCCTATTATAGATGCGAAAAGGTTAGATAGATGATACATAGCCCTACATAAGTTTGTTGTCATTTTTCCACTTCAGCTGTGACATTATGACGAATAAAATTTAAAAAAGACGGGTACCGGATTATTTTTTTTGATAAGTCATAGATGAAATGTCAATAAGAATGCTATAGTTCCAACATTTGAAACAGAATTTTAAAACATATCACCAAATGAAGTGGAAATATGAAAAACTAACTTTTGGAGTGCACTGTACCTTATCCAAACTAATATTATAAATGCAAAAGTAACTCTGTCTGTCTGTCTGTCTTTTCTTCACGCCTAAACTACTGAACCGATTTCGATGAAATTTGGTATAGAGATAGTTTGAGTCCCGGGAAAGGACATAGGATAGTTTTTAACCCGGTATTCCCACGGGATCGAAAGTTACGCGGGTGAAACCGCGGGGCGCAGCTAGTTCAACATAGTTTAATAACTGTTGGACTGCCTACCTACAATACAAAAAAGGTAAACCAAAGTTTGATGAAGGAAAGATTTGAATAGATATTTTAATTAGATTTCTCAATAAGAAACTAATTATAGCGCATCACACAATACTTATTATTATTCTAATTAAACCTAAAACAATATGTACTACTTAAATATTAAAAAAAGGGTCTACATAATTGTCAAAGATCAGCTCTCTACCTACAAGTAGTGACGAAGCGCATCATGATAAAAAAATATAGACAAATAGAGTTGCGCCATTCACACATAATCGACTAATTCCGTCTCAAGACGAAGGTCGGTATGAATGGGCCGAGTTATTAAGTCTGTTGTTCCGAACAAATCGCTGAGGCCGTTGACTTTCGGTTTCATTCATTTTCGCGCGAACTCCGCCGCGACTCAACTAAGTATTTGTGTACTTTCTTGGATAATTTCGTCCTTCTATTTCATAAGTTGTATACTCGGAATCTCAATACAAAGAAGTTGTAATACAGAGGAACTAGTTTATCGTTAAATTGACAAATTGTGGCTTGTTTCATAACTTTCATGTTTACAATTGTATACGGACTTTACCCACGCTTGGGTAGGTAACTGGGTATTTATTAAAACTGGGACTGCGACCTTGTCGGTGTCGCAAGAGGTTCATGAATTGGGATTTGTCGGTGATTTCCAATACTTTAACGTGAGTAAAACTGTAATTAGGATTTCTTTTGTTATGCCTTAACAGTTATAGTTATTCATACTAACAACCAGCAGATGACGTTTAAAAGAAAGTAAGTAAATCAAATAAAAAAAATGGTAGCTTATAAGAAACTGCTAACAAGCTTACATCTAAGCCGTTCTGATAAGTCCCTTTTATTAGTTTCATAATAAGCAAGGATGGTAATAACTTATTGGCAAAGGTTTATTTATCAAACAAGTATTTGTAAAAGTATTTCTAGGGTAAAATCAACTTTATACTTAACTGGCTAAAGTTGTTTTTACACTAACACCGGATCAAGTCTATTTTTCCACTGCATTTTCTTTGCATAATGGGAAATCTTTAATACTGCTTGATAAGAGGAAGTTAAGCTTTTGAGCCTATCTTCACCAGTCTACCTATACCAGTGTACCTACCTATACTACTAGACTGGTGATCCGGGACATTAATTGTTTTTATTTTTATTCTAAAAAACAAATTCTTCTATTAGACGTCTATAAAAGTTATGTCTAACAGAAGAATTTGTTTTTGTTTGGAGAAAGGAGAATGTTGTTTTGTTTTATTTGTTGATGAAGATTCTATTTCATATTTTATTTTTGTCTGTATTTTTTTTTTTTTTTTTAACTTAAGGTAGGTACAGTCACGTCTAAAAGTATGTATACACTTGGCTTTATTCAAAGGCGATTTTCTCCTTTATTTTTGAATGAAATTTTATGTTATTACGAAAATAGTATTTTCGAACCCATAGGTTTATGTTAAGTGTCGTATTTCAACGTTGCATTCGCTATTTCACGAAAAAATCTCAATTGAAAATTGCCAAGTGTATACATACTTTTAGACGTGACTGTACATAGTTATCATCATCATCATCATCATCAGCCTATAATGTTCCCACTGCTGGGACACAGGCCTCCTCTCTGTGAGAGGGAGTGGGCCGTAATCCACCACGCGTAGTTATAAAACATACATAGTTATAAAATCAAAGAATTATAATTATTTGTTTATACGAGCAATTTAATGCGATTGTTTAAGGCTTTAAGGATTTAAGGCTATGGCTAGGGCTTTCAATACCGGTATTAGCCAATACGGGGATACCGGTATTGGGCTTTCAATACCGGTATTAGCCAATACAGGGATATGGTATAAAACTACAACCACTTGGGGAATCTTTTGAGTATGAATGGGGCTATAAGAGTAGGGGAAGACCAAAGAAACGATGGATGGACTGTGGGAAAGATGATATGGCTAGAAAGGGGGTGAATACTGAAATAACGTCAAATTAAGAAGTATGGAAGAAGAATACACTGTGCGACTATAAATCTATATTAGAATGAGGGCCAGAGAATGATACATAAGTATAGCATAATCAGCCTATAACGTTCCCACTGCTGGGACACGGGCCTCCTCACTGTGAGAGGAAATGGACTGTAATCCACCACGTGGGCCCAGTGCGCGTTGATTCTATATCACAAGTCTTCGCATGTTTGGTTCCTAGGACATTTATTTTTCTGTTTCCTCACGATGTTTTCCTTCACAGTTTTGTTTGTTTGATTGGATATAATAACTATCTCACAGAAACTCTAGTCTTGTACGAGCGACGTGTAATTAAATATCCTATACCTTTGACACAATTAATAAGATTCCGATACTTATATCCGAACTAAAAATGATTTTCAAATGAATCAAAGAGTGGTTAAGTAGCTATTCACAACACAAAAGCTTTGACAGAATTAGTACTATTAGTAGTCATTAGTATGATGAACAGAGACGCAGAATATACTACACACAAGTACAACTGTGTACTTGCATAACATTCTGGGTTCGAACCCACGATCTACAACTCGTAAGTCGGGGCCGCTACCACAGGGCCACCACCGTAGAGAATGATGATGTCAATGCCAAAAAAATAAACAAATCAATGTTCGGCACGTTTACAAACGTTTAATACATCGAAAATGTAACAAATGTCTACTAATGAAAATATACAGGGTTATTGCAAAAACACCAATAACCTTTTAAGAAGTCATTGTACTCATCATTATGAACAACTTTTACTATGGGATAAAACCTGAAATCGCGAAAAACTAATCAGCTGTTCCCTACATTTATGTTCGTATAACTCGTCAAAATGTAGGGAACAGCTGATTTTAAATCTGTGACGTAAAACCTCGTCGAAACAATATTCACTATAATGGGCTACGAGTCCATAATACATCATAATTACTTGCTAATTACTGAAAAATAAACTTTTATTAGTACTCATCTTCCAAAGGCACTTCACGCTTCACTTATTTTGTTAAGTTTCTAAAACCTATCACTAGATGGCGTGAGTATACCTACATACCTACGTTGTCGTTCACATTTTAATTTTCATAAATAATTTCAAGAAATGCTTAAACATTTCTATTCAATTGTCAGTTTAGAGTGCAGTTTAGTTACAAACATTTGCAGTAGTATTTTAATTTTTTAGCTTTGCTGTAAAATAATTTCGTGAAATAGTTCACGTATTGTATGAGTGGATATAAAATGCTAGTGACTTTGAAGCTTGCTGTGTATCTACAATTTTACAACTACAAGAGCACATATTAATGTATTATTATATTATTATTCCTTTATTTAACTAAATACATATAAGTTATATTTTTAAATATTCGAATATAAAAAAAAATATAAAAACATTTAAAAATATAAAAAATAGTAGCCCACCGGTATCGGGAACAGGGTCCAAGCTACGGCGGTCAGGGCTCCAGAGAGATTATTATTATTTTTTTGTTATTACTAGCTGCGCCTCGCGGTTTCACCCGCATAAGTTTCGATCCCGTGGGAACATCGGGATAAAAAGTAGCCTATATGTTAATCCAATTAACTAACTCCATACAAAATTTTATCAAAGTTGGTCCGCCGTTTGAGCGTGAAGAAGTAACAAACATATTATAAACACACACACAAACTTTCGCCTTTATAATATTACGAGTAGTATTCATGTGGTCTACTTATTTTTTTTTCTTTGACATCTCTCGAGACCCTAAGGTCCCAGACCTTCGTAAGGCGTACAACCCGAAAACAAACTCCCTGAGGCCCGTTAGACGTTTTAAATGAAATTATGCACCAATCGATGATTAAGTAATCATCCCTATATGCACTGTGCAAGTACACCCAAGACCAATTCCCAGTTCATCATCATCATCATCATCAGCCTATAATGTTCCCACTGCTGGGACACAGGCCTCCTCTCTGTGAGAGGGAGTGGGCCGTAATCCACCACGCAAGCCCAGTGCGGGTTGGTAGATGTCACATGTCTTTGAATTTTTGGTTCTAGGACATGCCGGTTTCCTCACGATGTTTTCCTTCACCGTTTTGAGAGCAGTGGTGATGAATTAATTTTACACAAAGTAAAGCGCCTGTCTGGGTTCGAACCTACGACCTACAACTCGTAAGTCGCGGCCGATACCACTGGGCCACCACTGCTCCCAGTTGGTGCAGGACTATTGCAGACCATGGAAACAAAACATATTGGACTAAGGGTTTGGGTGGCTATAGTGGCAATCCACTATAACCACCCAAACCCATAGCCGACCAACCAATGCAACCAATTAACCAACGTAACCATGAACTATGAAAAAACTATGTCGCCTGCCTGACCAATGTTATACAATATGCACGGATAAAATGGCTGGGACCCCCGAAAACTGTCGCTAGCACATAGTAACGTTGCAACAAGGGGGCAACATGTCCTGAGGTGCTTGAGGAAGTAGTGGTGGAGAGTAGTATTCCACGGCCATCAGGGCCATCCCAGAGCCCGAAAGATATTCAAGATCCCTACCAGCATGTTACTGGAATACCATCTTCCTACCTACCTACCTTTCTACAAGAAAGAGGCAAGGCAAGAAAGAAAGCTTTGTTTCTCAATAGTGTTCACTCTAGCTGGCAATAAAAGCAAACCAGCGGTGAGGAACAATTTCTCCCGGGAGATCGGGTCCGTGAGGCTGCTACTGCCCAACAGCTCGCCACGTGCTGTCCTGCGGGTTTATGTATTCCTTTTGGACTGGCTCTTCACTCTAGACCTGTTTCGGCAAAGTAAACTTTACCGGCACAGACTTAGATGTTATTAGCGCGCAAACCCCACCACGACGACAAAGTAGAGATGCGGCGGTTCCTATATACATAATTGTTATTTGTAAAGTAAATGCCTTGAAATATGAATAAATTATTTCAATAAAAACTGTTTTTACCATCATATAGAAAATTTATTCTGAAAGCTTTATGTGGGCCTTAAATATACTAATATTTACCTTAGGGCTGATTTATCAATGCGAGAAGCGAGAAGCACAAAACCGGTCGAAGTGGCGTTGCTTGGGGGAGGCCTATGTCCAGCAGTGGACGTCTTTCGGCTGAAATGATGATGATGATTTATCAATCAACGGATAATTTTTATTCGTGGAATAAAATTGACGTCTGTCAGTTTTTATATGGAAGAACTGTCAAAAATTCAAAATTATTCCTCGGATAATGTTATCTGCGTTGGAAAAATCAGCCCTTAGGGCCTGCGCACACCACGTTTTTTAAACGCGCCGCTGACGCGAGTTTGTAGCGATACAGACGCGATACGCACGCGAGTCAGACGCAGCCTGTAGACTTTTAATAGGATAAAAGCGCGCCGGCGACGCGCGTTTCGAAAACGCGCGTCGACGGCGCGTTTAAAAAACGTGGTGTGCACAGGCCCTTAGATATACAATATGTATATAGCACAGAAACTACGATATTTTGTCAAATTTTAAACCCGGGCGGATCGCTAGTAATAAATAATAATTTAAAAGCTAAGTAACTAATTCACAGTTGAAATACCAAATGTTTTGACTGTCCATACTTTTCTAGGCTCGAAGTTACACGAAGTTATAGACTTCGACGTCCATAAAATTATAATAGAATTAAACTCAGTTTCAAACAATTTTAGTATAGATTTATTTCGTGATTGTTCAATTTTTGTTGTATTTCCTTTTCCTATGAAAGATTTATGTAAGTAATTTGGTTGCGTATTTTTAACCGTAGTCTACTCTTACAAATAAGTAATACCAATAATAAAAAAACAGTCAAGAGCGAGTCGGACACGCGAACCGAGGGTTCCGTACCATCATATATAAATATTTTGAATGTGTTACTTTACGCACAATCCTTCAAAAGTAGGACAGGCTGACAGGAGGAAGGGCGAACAGGCGGACAGTGCTTTACTATTATAATCTTTATTTTTAATTTACAAATCTTAGTCACAACTGCTTATGTTGACTAAAAAACGTTTCAGCCACTCCACATTGCAAACTAGGTATTTTTAGTAGTGACACGTGAAATGTTTTTAAATTTTCATCTATGACGCCCAGCCCATATTCGACAGAGAATTTTAACACTGCGGTGCAGTGCATATTGCAGTTTTAGGTCAGCGCCATCTCTTGATCGATAGTGGAACTAATGTAAATTTTATTGATGATTTCTTAAAAAGTATGTTATTTAGAGACATCGTTTTATTTTTCTGTAAACTTTACATAAACATCTATCATGTAGAATAATTTCAGATTTTTCTTTATACCAATTTCGGAGATAAGGGGGAACAATATTTTTTTTACATTTGTCATCAAAAGTCGAAAACTATGCGGCCTAAATATAAGAGAAAAAATATTTCAGAATGTGCAAACAGCAGAGCTCTTTCATGTAATACCCGAAACTTCGAATTTTTAAGACACCTTTCAGACCCTGCTGCAAAAAAAATCTTTCTTATTTATGCAAAATAGTTGGACAAACGTCATCAAAAACTATTCCAAATTTGAAGTTGATAGCATTAGTAGTTCTTGAGACATCCATCTGTGATAGACGGACAGACAGAGTCGCACCATAAGGGTTCCTTTTTACCATTTTGGTACAGAACTGTAACTAAGCAAAAGTTACTCTCTCTGGTTGTTAAGGAAAAAGAAAGGTTGAAAAATATAAACTTGTGAATTGTTCCAAGGCTGTCAAATTACTAAAGTCCAGCCGCGCCAAATTTGCCAAAGATGTAAACAACAATGGACGCTCGATTTTGAAGAACATTAATCTAATTTAAGTAATGTTTGTTGTCGTTTAGTTAGCTCGGAGATTTAGACGAATACAAACATTACTAATAATAAATGTTCTTGTTTATCGATTTTATTCAATTTTGAGCGGCCACTGTTGTTTACATCTTTGACAAATTCGGCGCGGCCGGACCTTAAATATACTTTATAGTCACCCAAAGGCCAATGTCAAAGTTAAAGTCAAATAAGTTATTTCAAAAGGGACATAGAAGGCAATTTTGAACGTTAAACAAAAAAAATAATTAATTCTAGTTGCCCCTTCCAAAAGTTAGTCTCCTATAGAGAAGAATGAGGGAGAAACTCCACCGTTACTCTTTTAAAAGTAACGGTGTAGTATTAATAATTTTACCCCCTTATTCATAATCCTATTTTATCTCTATTTTAGCTAAAATAGGTTTATAGAACCTTTGTCTTTATCTGTCACATTGTCATGTGTGTAAGAAAGAGACAAACCCCATTTTAACTAAAATAGGTTTGATAAGTTTTATGAATAAGGGGGTTAATGTTTATAATTCGGTAAATAGATACCTACATATTTGTCATAGACGTGTTTAATGTTATATGTGTTTAACTTTTGTATAACCATGCCACCTCATACTGACCTGTAAATTCCAAAAAAAACGTAAGTAAAATTGAATTTTGCGGGATGCCTTAGCGCATCTTACTGAAGCAACTGACTACATACTATACAGTAGCCGGTCCGCAAACATAACATACCAAAATCATATATTATTTGCTAGTAGGTAAGTACGGTCAGTAACAAAAGTCCCATAACACTGTCACTTTTACAAAAGGATCATCAATATTGCCACACGTTCGAAAACTAACTTTTTAGGTTTTTGTATAACAAGTTAAAGTTATTATTATAATGCCATTTTGATTATATTGTTTAAATTTTGCTTCTGTTCCTATTTTTATTCAATAGTTTGGTCAATAATTAATATTAAAAAAGGAGGATTAACTGACTTTTTGCTGACTGTAGTTCACAATCAAAAACTTATTAATAACTTCGTAAACAAGAAGCATAACTAAAGTCTGTCTAACTAAAAACGGCACGTACGAACTAGTGAAATTGAAAAAGTAAACAAAAGTTATTATTAAACAATTGTCTATATTAAATGGCCAAAACTTCGCCACCTTATCAGAGATCTAGTTCCCGGAGAACTCTACCTACACTTCCTGGGAATCGTCGCAATTATAACACGTAAGTTTAACTGTAACAGCAGCATTATCTGTAAATATTAGTAATCTTTTATTTGTAATCGGCAGATAACTTTTATCCGAGGAATGAACATGACAGTTTGGCAGCTTGTCAGAAACTGAATGTGTGTTTGCAGAAAATTAATGTACGCACGTTATTTACGAGTATATACTTCAGATAAAAGTTATAAGTATGCCGATTAAAAAACCAGCCCTAAGCTAATAATCGAAATTAATCAAATCAAATTAAAGTCGTTCTCGTGCATTGTTGGACCTTAAATAATAGTCTATTTAGTATTTTACTTTATAAATGTCTTTACAGTACAGAACACAGAAAAATAACAGAACGGAGCTTTGATTTTGACGTAGCACAATGCCAATTTTATCAATCCTTTGGACAAAAAGTGGTACTAAAAATCGAGAAAAGCTACATATTTCTGATTGAGTGACTCCTTGAAAATCTAAAAATGAATAGCTATCACATCAAAGTTTTAGTACTCTAAAATACCTAGTTATAGTACTATTCTACTAGTGTAGTACTTTAGGCATCGGTCGCTTGGAATACTTGTCATGAACAGAATGCTATGCTTTTAATTAAAGCTCAAGTAATTTAGAGGGGCTAGGGTACGTTCCACCACGCGTGGCCATGTATTAAGCAAAATCTTCTGCATACTCATTTGGAAATGTTTAAACAGCGAGGCAGGGGTAGTGGGTGGAGGCCCGAAGGCTATGGTTAGTTCTCCGCTACAGATAAATTAATAAAGCAGCTACCTAGGTGCGCATAGATATAGCACGCATGTCCGTGAGTACCGTGTTAAAGGGTGTCCCGATTTTTTGTACAGTTTATTGGGTTTTGTTTTGTATTTATTGAATTTATCGTGTAGTAGAGCACAATATGAAAGCGCAGCACATCTGAGTTCTCAACCACACTGAAAGTCATCGAATGTAGTCGCTGCGGTCGAAATCGGTTAGAAATCATCATCATCGTCAGTCTAGCGTATGGGTAATGTTAGTTGTTGTAATTGGACTAAGAGAGAATATTTGCGTGCAAATTGTTTACAAAGGACTATAATATTTTGTAAGCTAATGAAGCCTACGACTATAGTGCTAGTGAAATTCAAGAGTAACATAATAAATCTCCACATTTTCTGGAACTTCTTGACTTATGTAAGATGAAATGTGTTTATGGCGTAGGTATTAATCGTTATCTTACTATCTTAGTGCAATTTTGAAAAAAAAAAACTCTCTGGATATTTTAGCACTGTTGTGAGTTAGCACATTACGATACGTGTGACTCAAGTAGTCCATTATTGCACGGCGTGAATTTAGCGCCCGAGTGTAGTGACGGTGCTAAACGCCGTGCATTAATACTACTTTATCTACACCCATGCTATAAATCCTCTATAAATGATTCTGAAACAGTTAGCTTATTGCCAACATTAAAACAACCAGTGTCATAGTAACCAAAATATCATCCAAACGAGTGTTATAATGTTGTACTAAAATTCATTATGTAACTTCGATTCAAAAAAAGAACATTGTCATGCATGCGCGTTTCACTACCACAGCGCCGTAATTAAAAAAAAATACTTATAGGTTATTCGAATTCACGTCGCATCATCCCGCCGGCCGCCATTTTTGTTTGATATTAGCATTGCAAAAAACTGTTTCAGAACCTTTTATAGAGGATTCATAAATATGGGTGTAGATAAAGTCTTGTACGTATACTATTTTATAGCACGAGTGACCTAAACTCGCAGTTAAGTCGTGCTTTTCTGTGTAAAAATGGACTACTTAAGTCACAGATAAGCGAGACTTAAGTGGGGATTTAGGTCACAGAGTGCTATAAAACATATTAACTTACGTGACTATAACTAATAGTCACTACAAATTTCTTTATTAACAACAAAGAAACCCATAAAATAATCAAACGCCAAATACGAAACATCCTGTACGCATGAGATGTGAGATGTAAAATTTGAGCCGAGCACAACGCCACACCTATTATGAAATTTGTGCACACACACAAGAATGGACGCACACACACACGCACAACCTCCGAGAAAGGTACCTATTCGGACTTAGGTGGCTATTGGGGGGTAGGGGTTCGTACTTGCGACGTTCGGGCCGGCTTAAATTTTCGTATTAATATGTATCTCTTATACTCGCGGATTTCCCAGCCGATGCTCGGCGTAATTATGTGGCCGGCAAGGGGAGTTTTTAATAGCCCATGGTAAAAATACAGCGAGAGACTGCAGAGAATTTGGGTAATGTCCTTTGTTTGAATTATTAAATGTTTCGGTGAAAGTGTTAGATTTTCTTTTGACGTTTTGTTTTTATTGGTACACTATTAATTTTTTAAATTACGTTGGCAATAAAACTTCAAACATCTTACCTAGGAACTGAACACTGTCAGATAGTGATTGGTCTAAAAGTGAAAGATTTCAAGATATTATAACTTCTAAAACAAACATAAACAATTCACACATCATTCATCTGCCTATATAATATAAACATATTATAATCGCATACCTATTCTATATTCCGTATCCCGAGAGCTACGGATACTGGACATAATATCGATTTATCGTAAGTTCAAACTCCGTGACGTACACGACACGTAACCACGCATATTATTGTGAAGAACGGACGAAACTTTAGCATGTCCGCACTGGAATTAGGGAATTAATTTTAATGAACAATAATTTGATAATTGACAGGGATGTTATTAAAATCTGCATATTATTACAAAACAGAAAACGTCACAACCAAGCGTTTTTAATCAGTGCTACGCAGGTACGCCACCGCGTAGCTAGTTCGTAGGCGACCTAGCTACGAAGCTACGATGTGCCTACTACGCGTAGCATTGCGTAACTTGACTGAAGCAGCTTTATGCTTAGGCTAAGTCGATTGTAAAGTAATAGTATATTGTTGTTATTCAAAAAGTTAGTGGTACTACATAAATATTTTAATTTCTTATGTACACTCAATGACGCCTACGTCGCGAGGGTATCAGGCATTCATAAATTATGTATTGGTCTAAATAATGCGGTCGTCTAAGTTGTAGTGGCTTAACAAATCCCTGCCACGTGTAAACTTAAAACCAACTTAGAATAATTTGCACCTACTTTTAGATAATTAAAGCTGAAAAAAGCAAAATTAATTTTAAATCGACTACTTAGAATCATTGGCACCTACTTTTAGGTAACTGAAGCTGAAAAAACCAAATTTATTTTTAAATCGACTACCCATACCCATGCATCACAAATGTGCACTTAAAGGTCTAACAAGCGCTTTCAGCGCTCGTGTTTAAATAAAGAAATTTCCTTAAATAATTAAACAACGCAAAAAGGATTTTCACCCGAGGTTGGACAGTGAAGCTACCCCATTTTCGATTGGTAATTGAAAAGGGTACGTGATTGTTAAAAATTCAATAGACAGCTTAACTCCTGACAGCGTGGTTGTTAGTGGTGACAACTCCATGGCCATCCGAAGTGCGAACATGTACTAGGTGTAATTCAAATGACTTAAAGCTCCAAAAACGCCCAATGAACAACTTTTACTACAGGACCAAAACAGAAATCGCAAATAAAAATCTGCTGTTCCATACATTTGGCAAGTTATGTGAACATAAACGTGTGAATCAGTTGAATTCAAGGTTGCCCAAAGTAAAAGGGATTCATAATAATGAGCAGGCACGTAACCCCGGAATCGATGACCGTTGGGGTAGACGTGTTCTTGAGTGGAGACCGCGAACGGCACACACAAGGTAGGACGCCCTTGGGCTAGGTGGAGCGGCGATCTTCGTAGGGTGGTGGTTGGCACCAGACGGATGAGAGATGGCGTGCAATTGGAGAGGCTTATTTCCAGCAGTGGACTGCTGTAGGCTGATGATAATGACGACGTAACCCCTTTCCTAGTTTTCAGTTACGCCTTGCTTATAGTAAAGTTTCCGTATCATGCTTGGACAACAAATAACTCTGATCCCAGGACACTTTGTCTTTGGTCGAGCTGTCTGTGACGAATTTGACTTATGGAGTGAATTATGGCGACTGCAACTGTATGCAGCTGTGGTTTCAACAACCGAAGATCCTGTGTCATGACGATCATTACAACTATTGATTGATACCGACCGTGTTATGAAACATTAGGGTTTCATTAGGATGAAGCAACCCAAGACATACCGAAGGAACAACCAAAACTACTAGTTTAAGATCAGGTAGTTAAGGCGAAAGCGTCAAGGGTAGCCCGCTAAATTCAAACTTTATTATTTATTTATTTAACCCGTTGAATGTCGTAATTACAGACACAATTAAAAAGCTAGATCGGTCTCGCGTAGATCTACGTTCCGGCATACGAAGGGTTAATACTTCAAGCACATAAATGTAAAGAGGCGGACTTAATGCCATAGGCATTTTCTATCAGTCAACCTTTGGGTGATGCAGAGACAAACAGTGGTAGGTGCAATCATGAACACAATCAATTTATTGCAAGAAATATTCGAAGAGCGCATAATTTCGCGTAATGAATCTGTGAGCTGGCCTCCACGATCGTGTGATCTCACACCTATTTTACTTTCTTTGGTAATATTTGAAGTCACACGTCTACGCAGATAAACCACAGACGTTGGACCACTTGAAAGCCAACATTTGCCGTGTTATTGCCGATATACGGCCCCAGTTGCTCGAAAAAGTAGTCGAAAATTGGACTTCCCGATTACGCTTCATTCGAGCCAGCCGTGGCGTCTATATGCCCGAAATCATTTTTAAGCACTAATGGCATAAGAACATCTTTTAAATTATGATAATGAAATTTATTTTTCGGTGTTTTATTTGATTTTGAATTTGTATACCTCTAAAAAACACCTTTTATATATATATGCATAAAAACAGTCAAGGAATAAAATTTGATAAGCCTGCTCCTAGCAAGGAAACGCGATGATATGTACATGTTACGAATCATCCGATTATCCTATAAATATTTGGATTTAATACGAAATACTTCCTGACGAAGTATCTCAGAAATATTCAATATCCTTGCTGCATCGCATGCGCCAGTAGATGTGTGAAATAGCTCCCACGATGCAATTTCCAATATAAGTTTCACAATCCCACATATTTCAAATCATGCAATTTTATTGGAGGAGTGCAGTCAATCGCAAATGCCTTTAGTATTGCTAAATCTCTTTCGTATGTACGAGTGTGTACAAAAAAAACTCCTGAAAGAAAACTACTTGAGTTAGAATTGGCCTCAAATGTCATGATTTGATGATTTCATGTCATTCAATAGGGTAATATGAACTTCAATAGGGTAATATGAACTTCAATAGGGTAATATAAACTTCATTAGGGTAATATGAACTTAGAGAGTTGTATTGATGATTTTTATGATCATAATTCTGTGAATAAATATTTTTTATGGCCGCGAATCATATTTAGATCAACATACAACTTGCTACTGACTAGCAAATTGCAAAAAAACGTAAGAAAATTTGAATTTCGCGGGTATGACGCCTTTGTCTTAATATGGATGGGCTCGCGTTTCACCACTATCTCCCTATGAAGATCGGCAAACGATGATGCACGATGCCTAGACGTAATTTATTCACTTGAGGTTTGGAATCTCCTGCATTATAGCAAGAGGAATCCAGAATTACAGCAGTCGTGGCCACTACTGCTATCAGTCAGTACTATTGCCGAGGTCAGTCCGAGGATGGGTAACCGTTCCTTACATTTATACCCCTCCGTGCCTCTGAAAGCAGGTCTAGCCGGGTTTCATTAGTAGCTTTGTGACAGTCGTTACGGGTAGTCAGAAACCCGAAAGTCTAACCATTAGTCTTACCAAGGCGAATCGTGTTAATCAGTAACTGGGCTATGGAGGTCAGCTATGCAGTCGCTCCTTGTAAAATATTGATATTTAGCAGCACCCGGTTGGACTGGAAGCCAACCCCAACCCCAAAGAGGAGGCCTATATCCAAGCAGTGGGAGTATTATAGGGTGATTATACTAGATTTATATGAGAGCAACAGAGTAAAAAGGCTACATATCGTTCACAAATTGGAAAACAGGATACTGTTACGAGCTTGGGGTTCGTGACAATAAAAACTGCCGATTTAACAACCAAAAATAGACACTTTAATTAAAAACAGCAATTACAACTTTAACACACTAATTACAAAACACAATCGCACTACAAGATCACTTGAAAGTCGCACTTGAAGATCGCTTCGATGTTTTCGCTTGTATCGCTTATCCAACACTGTTCCCGGGACGCGGCGACACCGGTCTTATATAGGCCTCGGATAGTTCCAGAACCTTCTATCGTAGAAACATCTAGAATGTTCGAGTACATATCGGTCCCGCCCGACCAGACATCGATAGTTCTGGAAAGTTCTATCATCGAAGTTTCTAGAAGGGACCCGAATAATTATAAGTTCTGCTACTCGATACTAGATGGCGCTAGTGGTAGCTAATGTCGCCATCAATTGTGGCGCGCAACACTGCCCCCTCCTAAGACATGCTCGTCCCGAGCATTATTGGCCCCATAATAACGCGCCAGTCGATCCACATGGACGATCTTAGGAGTACCTCTTGCACCTTTCTGTATCCGGTAGGTTACGTCATTGATCTTTGTCACAATCCGGTACGGTCCGTCCCATTTAGCTTGAAGCTTAGGAGATTTCCCTTTGCTGCGGACTGGATTGTGCAACCACACTAGTGAACCTTCGTCGAACCCTTTATTGTTCATTTTGCGGTCATAACGGGTTTTCATCTTCTCAGACATTTGCTGGCCCGATTGTCTGACGTGCTCATAGATGTCATTCATTTTGTTCCGCAAGTCATTCGCATAATCGGTTATACTGCGTGGGGCGTCAGGTGGTATTCCGGTGATCAGGTCTGCAGGCAGCCGTAATTCCCTTCCAAAGTTTGCGAAAGCTGGTGTCACCGATGTACTTTCGTGAACAGCACTTCGATATGACAACAAAAACGGTTGTATGTGCTTGTCCCAATCTCGTTGCCGATTTTCCACAACTTTTGCCAGGTATCTCTCCAATGTCTGATTAAATCGTTCCACCATTCCATCCGATTGTGGGTGGTAAGAAGTTGTTCTCGTTTTATGAGTACCCATAACTCGACAAGTTTCCTGGAATATTTGGGACTCAAAATTCCTTCCTTGATCACTGTGAATCTCTAAAGGTACTCCAAAACGGCAGAAGACTTCATGAACCAATTTATCTGCAACTGTTGAAGCTTCTTGGTTTGGAATGGCGAAGACTTCCGGCCACTTAGTGAAATAATCCATCACAACCATGAAATACTTGTTACCAAATTAATGCGTTCTCGGTTGTATGCGGAGTCCCCAAGGAACCGACTTATAAGTTGGGAATTGACGACCGTACGAGAGGCTCCAGTATCTATGGTCAGCTTACACGGCGTTCCGTTGACCTCGCCCTTAATGATTAAGCTGTTCCCGTCATGGGTTTGTGTAATCGAAATCCTTGGGGCTCTTTGAGCATCAGCCAGCACCCGCCCCGCAGTCCTGGCTATTACTCGTTTCCCTGCTGCTGGTGCTGGGCGGTGCTGTTAACCGCACTACCCTCTGGAGCTCGGTCTTCTCTTTCTGCAGTTCGCTTAGGGCAACTGGATCGAAGGTGGCCCCTTTCTCCACAGCCGTAGCACCTAGGGCTGTATCCTTTATTGCGGTCGCGAACTGTAGCCGGTGCAACCTCTCTGACGCGATGGGAACGATGGTCTTGCCGCACAGCTTCCACCTCCAGTGCATGGGCCAGGGCGTCCTTAAGCGTCCCGTGGTGACCGAGCCTTACAGCAGCTCTGACTTCAAGGTCGCGGATGCCGTCGATAAATACCTGCACCAGGTTCCCATCAATAAGCGCAGGCAAGGACTGGTAAGCTTTACGAACCAGCTTCTCCACTTCAAGGGCCCACTGCTGCAGGGTTTCGTTACTGCGTTGCACACGATCCTTGAGCTGCGCACGATACACGTGTTCCAGGTGAGCGTCACCATACCGAGCCTCCAATGCCTCAAGGAGCTGCTCGTAAGTCACTTCTTTTCCAAGAGCTTCCAGCACATTTAAGGCCTGGTCACGCAGGCCTAGGGTGAGGGCAGTCATGGCCTGATTTTTATTCCACCCGTTCGCCTTCATGACAGCCTCAAACTGAATTTTGTAGGCCGACCAGGAAGAAGTTCCGTCGAACGGTGGCACTTTGAATCCCCGTAGCGAAGGTGTTGTAGCTACGGGGGCTGCGATTCCATCCTCAAGTTTAAGGTAATCCAGCGTTTTCTTCACGTCAGCCATTACGGTTTTCTTCACGTCAGCCATCACGGTGTCAACCCGATTATTCACTTGGTCGATTCGGGTTTCAGCTTCCAACAGGCGGTTGTCGTGTTGAGCAACCTTATCCTTCATCTCCTTCATGTCTTTCCCGAAGGTAGCGTGAAGGTCCTTCAGAAGGAGCATCTGCTCTTCCTGGCGGCGGGCCTGTTCCTCCTGTCGGCGAGACTGCTCCTGCAGCATCACCATCAGAGCAGCAAAATCTGGTGCTGATGATGCTGGAGCAGCTGTGGACGGGCCGGCCTCCGTGATTGGTAGTTGGCCCTCCGAAGTCTGTGGCGTTGCTCCACCGAATCGCCTCTGGTCCGTCTCTTGCTGGCGTTGACTCCGGGTACGGATACCCTCCGTGTCGTCCTTCGGTAGAATCGGCATGATTTTAAATCCTTTCTTCTGACACCAATTGTTACGAGCTTGGGGTTCGTGACAATAAAAACTGCCGATTTAACAACCAAAAATAGACACTTTAATTAAAAACAGCAATTACAACTTTAACACACTAATTACAAAACACAATCGCACTACAAGATCACTTGAAAGTCGCACTTGAAGATCGCTTCGATGTTTTCGCTTGTATCGCTTATCCAACACTGTTCCCGGGACGCGGCGACACCGGTCTTATATAGGCCTCGGATAGTTCCAGAACCTTCTATCGTAGAAACATCTAGAATGTTCGAGTACATATCGGTCCCGCCCGACCAGACATCGATAGTTCTGGAAAGTTCTATCATCGAAGTTTCTAGAAGGGACCCGAATAATTATAAGTTCTGCTACTCGATACTAGATGGCGCTAGTGGTAGCTAATGTCGCCATCAATTGTGGCGCGCAACAATACCAAGCTTACACAGTAATGCATCTCTCATTTTAACACGTTCACACTACCACCTGAATTAGAAAGAGCCAGGACATGCGACACATTTTTATTGCTGATTATACGTGTACCTTACATTCGTACCCGGAGAGGTTTTATTTGTCGAAAGAAAAGTTTTTCCTTTTCTACCAAAGGCAGTGTCTATTTGTGTTTGAAATTGCATACTGTGGACCTAGCATGAATACGCGGAAAAACGTAACACGTATTAAATTCGACCGATTTTAAAATTGAAAATACTTGTTTGTTAGTTTTGAGACTTTATTCATAACTAGTTTATGCCTGCGACTTTTTCCGTCGTTCCACCCCGTCGCATCATACACAGGATAACATTTTGTTGGCAACTTGCTTCTGACTGCGAGGATGTAGGAAATTATCCCACGAAAACGTACTACCGGGACAAAAAGCCTCATTAAAACATCAGCTATCTGCGAGTGAAAGTCCCGTCAATCCATCCAGCAGTTTCGAATATTAGCCGGTACAAACAGGCAAGCATCAAGTACCGTGAACACTATAAAAATCTGTTATTTTGACAATACAAACAGACACTTCATTTTATTTATTTGTATAAATGTTACCTCTAATGTGCGTAAATTTGTTAGAGTGCAGATTAACTAGTTAATCTTCAGATTATCTGGTTGAGTCCGTTAAAGTGGAAAAAAATGTTTTCGCCTAGGCCAAACCCGTTCTCCCTGCACGGTTTGCATGGTTGCGGTCGGTCGATAGGCGACGTAGGATGCAAGAGCGAGCGAAGGGCATCCAGAGGTTAGGTTTGGTTAGGTTACTTTAAACCCTTTACACAGAAATTGGGGCTCCGCGAAGCGAGGCTCCGTCGACATAGGATGCAAGAGCGAGCGAATGAGAACCGGTTTAGCCTAGTCGAAAGTGGTTCATCGTAAAATCGGGTTTGGCGGTAACACATTTCACACCTTAACGGATTGTACCTGGTAATTTGCAGATTACCTAGTTAATGCGCATATTAACGTATTCCGTATTCTAACGGTAACATATTATACTGATTTGAAACAGAACTAATATGTGGCAGTACATCCTCGGACGAGCCACTTCATTGAGTATACTTAGTACCCTCTTCTAAGTTTGGTGGATTTGCCGTACTCTGTATTTTCAAACCCCCTCAACACGCGTGTGAGGAAAATATTCGTCCCTTTTACCCGAATATTACAAAGTCCAAGGTAGGTATGTTTCCATTAATTTTTATTAATCTCGTTTGACTTTTTGGGGTATAAAGCCCATCCAACTGTAATGTATCATCAAAGGTTATCAGTAACTAATACGTACATAAAAACCACGAACAAGAAAATATTTCTTTGACCAAAAATACACAAGTTGACAGACAATTGTATTAGAAAAATGTTTTTAAAAGAATAACTTTGCTTTGAAATTCTGTTTCGGGGCTAATATTATGTCACCGGTTTTTCTTGGGGCGTATTAATTTAAGGTCATCGCACACATATCGACGGCAGCAAAGTATAAAGAGCCAACTGCATTTTTACGAAATTCCTTTTTTTATAATTCGAAATCGTTTGTTTTGTCACTGGATTCTTTTCTATTTTATGCTCAACTTTTACTAATATCAAGTCACGTATAATATATAGTTAACTATACATATTTAACAAAACCTGACGAAGTAGACATGGACATACATATATAATTAATCCGGGTTTACGTCGGACAATCGACGCGTTCACCTGTTGTAAACAAAGACATCGGTCACATAGCCGTTTTTTTAACGTCGTTTTTTCAAACTTGCGTTACTTTAGGGCAACAGCAATAATAAGTCACGTCGGCGTTACAAGCAATAGTTAACTAAGGAAAATTATGACGTACCTTTATTTATTGTAAGTATCAACAATATAAGATACCTTTAGCAAAGTAATGAATGCCCTATTAAATATATATATATATATATATATATATATATATATATATATATATATATATTATATAATTATATTATAATATGTGAAAGTAAGTTTGTTTGTTACCTTTTCGCACCTAATCCACAGAACTGATCATCATGAAATGCATATACGTTGTCAGGGATATAGAAAAGGACATAGGGTACCCTTCATCCAGAAAAAAAAAATGGTCCCGAGGAAAAGAACAATAACTTTCGACGGTCACAATTGCTTTAGGACGCTAGATGGCGCTACGTGTCTTCCGAGTCATGATTGAAATATGACCCGACTTTCTGAGCAGTATTCTTACAAAAAGCACTAGGCTTGCGTGAATTCACGATAGTATTTCAATCATGAGTATTATGCTTTTGGCACACAGATAGTTTATTATAACCTGGATTAACACAGGATATTTTTATCCCGGTAATAGGTACGTTTCCATGGGTATTTCCGTCCTCCACGCGGGCGTAGCCGCGAGCAAAAGCTAGTAGTGTTTAAATGCTCTAGCTTATATTTTCACAATATTTTTCATAGAAGTTATTCCGAGAAAATTAAAATAAAACGAAGCTGTTTTCCCTCACTATTTATAAAAATATATTTTGCCAGCGTTTCTTGGCAGTGGGCCAGAAATTGGATACCACGAGGAATAGCAATGGCGATATCTTGCGTCCGAGTAAATGCCGACTTTCAACACTTTCCGACAGATGTTTTTAAAGAAAATCCTTTTGATCTGATATTACTGAAAGGGACTATGCTGAAAAGCATTTAGTAAGTGACCCAGAGATCTGAATAGATCTGATCTGATCTGAATAGTAAAGGTCTATCCTTATAATATTTACTATTCAATCTTAAATTAATTCACTGTGTACAACGCACAGCCTTAACAACTGAGCCTAGGAGTATGACATTTTGCTCAAGACTTCCTTTTGCAACAAAACGACCCCGCTTGTGGATCTTTGACAGTCGTTACGGATTGTTTGAAACCCGAAAGTCTAGTCTTACCAAGGGTATCGTATTACCCAGTAACTGGGTTGTGGAGGTCAGGTAGGCAGTAGCTCCATGTGAAGTACCACCACCACCAGTACCAGACTGGTCAGACTAGAAGCCGAACCCGGCTCGAGGCAGTATTGCTAAATGGAGCCGAGACCGAGAGTGCAAATAATATCACATTTTATTTATTTATACAGTTTAGACACAATTTTTTTAGGCATAGGTAAAAAGGTAAGAAGGATCTATGATGAGATTAAAAAAAAACAACTCCCTAGGATAAGAGGACGTGGTTTTAATTCAGCTTACAAGATTTGACACATACATACTAACTAACAAGTTAAATAAAAGGTTCTATAAACTCACATCTCTGACTCAAAAATTTGTAATAAAAAGCAATCATTTTCACGGCATTGTGAACCTTAATCCGGTAATAACAGTCACGTTTCGAGAAAATGTGCTGAAATCTGTATTTCAGATTATTTCAATACGTTCTGACATGGATACAAGTTGTAATGAAGCGAGTAACACGGAACACATGTTGACATCGTTTTAGACACGTTTCTCATGTCCGCAATGACGTTATTTTCCAATATTACAAAATGATAAAATGGTACCATGTTCCTCTATATACTATAATTGTTTTTCCAATTTTCTTTTCTTTCATTTCCAGTCAATAAATGTTCCCATTTCATATTAATTCGTTAAGGGCTGATCAACAGATAATAAAAAAATTATACGTAGATTAAATTGACGTCTTACAGATTTGATATAGAAGAACTGTCAAAACTATTAAATTATTCCTCGGATAAAATTATCTGATGTTGGAAAAAATATGAGTATACAATAGGTATTGTCCTAAATCATAATCAGCCTCTAATGTTTCTATTGCTGGGACACAGGTCTTCTCTCTGTTGAGTGGGAGTGGAGTGTAGTCCTCCACGCCTAAATTAATAATTTAGGTAGGTACTTATTAACAACTGCTTACCTACTAAGTTTTTTTAAAACTTTTATTATATTTTGCAAAGATTTTTTTTGCCACTAGGACAGATTGTAAAATATTAACTAACCTCTTTTTTAATTTTTTATCTTAATACTTGATGATGATCATAGATATCCGTGATGACGATCTATACTTAGCACTCATTAGTAAGTTTAATTAAAATAAATACATTTTAGCTTCTTCATATAAGTGAAAACCTGTTGTAATTCTTAAGAGAATGAAGATTCTTAACCGTATTCATTCATTTTAATTTACGCAATTATTAGAACTATTTATAGTGCAAGCTGCAATAGGTATAATAACATCAAAATATCGCAGACCTTATTGTCATAAAATCTATCGACGAACAAAATTGTGCTAGAGGCTAATTGCTGAAACAGGATGGACTAAGTTTCAGTCAACCTTCACTGTTCTACTTCGACTTGAAACCCGGAAATTGCAATTTATTTCCTAACAGAACACAAGTATGCTTTTGATCATAATGTCTAGCCGTTTCCCAACTATGTTAGTGTCGGATTTTAGTCTAACCGGATGCAGCTGAATACCAGTATTTTTGCTTACTTACAGCGGCTGTATTTGATCGGCATGTAATAATATGATTGAACCTCAAATAATTTCCATTGAATGTGCCTTTTTGTGAACCTCAAATATTTGCTATTTTGGAGTCCTTAAAAAACACGTCTTAGTAAATGCGACCAACTTGGATGTACAGTCCGTTCACAGTGATTTTACCTCTGAGTTTGCATTACTTCAAAATCAGAGTGATCTTTATTGCCTTTGCAATAAGGTTGCTGTTGGGTTGCTGAAATATACAAAAAATTAAATTTAAAAAATCAAACACAAGCGTACGTTATGAGAAGGTCAATAAGTTTTTAGTGGATTAGTTAAATATTTCCCGTATAATACTGCTAAATTTGAGAAAAATCTGCAATATTTCATTCCTATCTTAACAAATCCGAGTCGGGATCTAATTGTCGTAGCCTAAGTTAGTGAATCTAATTGCAAAAAACAAACATTCTAAGAACACTTTTCTTAGTTGCTTGGAAAAATAAACAGCTGGTTGACTTATCAAAACACGCCATTACCTATACTTATGGCATTAAAAAAAACGTTATGAAGTTACCTTATATTAATCTGTCAAGCTCCGCAAATGGGACACAATTGTTTTTTTATTGTTTCGTCACCGATCGGTAAGGCGCGGGGCTTGACCGGTAATCAAATTATTACCTGAGTTTTATTCAGCTTCAAAATGAAATACTGTTTTCCTCATTTACACAAGAATATAGAAGAATCTGTATTAAAAATGCCCTTATCCATAGGTACCTACATCAAACTGGGCACTTTCACTTCTTTGTAACGCTAACCCTTTTACGGGCAACACTTGACCAGCCATCGTTGAGCTGTGCTAATTACCGGACTGCGAAGTCCCTATGGACCAAGTTAATTCCCTTTTAGGAACATTACTATTTCATGTGATTTTACTTTTGTTTTGTATGTTTGCACTTGAATGTTTGTTTAGTGTCAACGAATTAAAGTTAAGAATTAGTAAGAAAAGGGAAGGTAAGTTTAAACTTTTTCTCAGTTCACATTTTACTGAATTCATAGATTTCACAGGTGTGTTAAAAGCCTAATTTTGAAAGAAAAGTCGCACTGTTGAAATTTTCCAAGTTCTACAGATCTTGTTTGGTCGTGAAGCAAGTAGGTACCTAAGTAGGTTGAGTAAAAAACTGAACAGAGTGCGTCGAATCCTTCGCGAGTAAGTCCAAGTCCAAGTAGTTTCAAAGGATTCAAACAAACTTGTTTTTTTACAAAGACTAGTTTTAAACAAAGAATCCTTGTAAGTTTTACGTAACTGCTAATAAACAGATGATCATTGTTTTACAACTCTTGTGTTAGAAAAAAAATGGATTCTGTTTTAAAAATAAAACACTCCCAAATTGCCTTGAGAAATGTTCATTATGTTATGTAATTTCAGACGTTTGTTATACGAAAAACACTAGTTTCCTGTTCGTTACATAGCGACATTATCAGTCAAAACTCCAAGGTAAATGTTTCACGTAATCGACTCATTACTCGTAGCGATATATGTAGCTACCTATGCTGCGTGGATACTGTTCGAATCCATTTACTTCTCTAAATTATGCGTAAAACGTCCATTTGACGATCTCCCTCTTCCCTCTTATCGCTTGGACAGAACGGGAGCCTCGGGCGGGGGCGCCGGACTAGGGCAAATTGGGGGGTTTACAAACCCCCCCAAGTGAGGGTGTCCGAAGTCCAACCTCACCCTTTAGCTACCCTGAAGTTCCATCTCTCACACCTATAAATTCGGCACACACATTTCACCCCTAGGGAAGGGGGGAAGGTCTATAACGCACCAATCCTTTCGTTTGGCGTGTCACACTTGGCAAGCGGTGACCTCCACTATAAATTAATATTCACAAACGTTTCCGTTACTATCGTTAATCATTGCCGTTTCTGCCAGTGATCTCGCTTATGTACAACACCTTCGCTTTAGGTAGGCCGCCCATGTACCGCTTTGTGTTATTGCTTTTGAGGAGCATTCTGAAATATATCTGGTATGGTCTTGGAACTTAAAGTCGATACAACTACAATTCAATGAGGTTGAACTACTAAGAAAGACAAAACGATGTCCGTCTATCTTTGAATTTTATCTCAGTATAGTCACTACAGTTTTCGAAGGAAAAGATAGGTACCAGATTTTTTACCACATAAAATCCTCAACGGCTTAAAAATCGACATGGAATCTAAATTAACCGAAACTTGGTTGGCTTATAAATAGCAGCTAGATCTTAATCAATACTAGAATTTGAATATTATGATGCCAAATAAAGCCATAAAATATAGGAGGAAACAAAACATTGTACAACTCAAAATGATATGACGTCACATAAAATCCTAAATGGCTGGTTACAGCGGATGTAGTGTTACGAAAAAAAAATTATTGATACATCATGTTTGGTCTTAAAGAGTACTTTGTGAAAATATATAGGTAATTTTAAATTATTCATAAAACAAAAATATATTGCAGGCCAAACAGAGCCTTAACAAAATAATCATAGGTATCAAATTCCCAATTGTCTCAATGATCCCTTACCTAAATTGAAATAAATAAAAAAGTGGCACTCCGGGAGTGCCGACAAAAGTGATAACTTGAACAATTACGTGGGTATTTTTTGAATCGTAATATAAACGAAACACAAAGAGAATACTTTGCCATCAGTCAGTGAACATTAAAACCGAGTACATCCCGAGGACAGCCGAACATATCTGGATGTAGCGCGGTGTCGGTAACAGTGTCGCGAGTTCAATGGTATTTTCCCATCTCGAAAAATGCCCAACGTACCTAAAGAAGTTTTCACTTCAAAAATTATAAGCACGTAATTACTATAACTAATTTAATTAGCATAAATCCTACAGATTACGAGTGACTGCGTTTACACGAAATTGATGTTATTTTGTTATGTCTTGTTTATGCATTTTTAATTGATATTAATTTTGTCATAGTTGGGTTTTATTCTTGGGTTTTTTTTCCGTTCCGTTATCGTCTACCGTTATTTTTTATTCCGACAATGTAAGTGTTCCGTTGTATGATTTCGAAAACGATGTTAAATTGAAAAGGTTTGAAACTCGATAAAATTTTCAAAAACCTTTCCTTAAATACAAAAACTGCATCCTAATAAAAACGAAGTTATGAAAGTCCATAATTTAACCCAGTAAAACTCGTCATAAGGAAAATGGCAAAACACGGTTATATTTTTTTTCCCTATTAATGTACACCGTAGGTACCTGCACGAAATTATGTACAGCATAGTAGTATTTTATTTTATTTATTTTTCAAGGTACACCAACAGCTTCTATGCATAATTTATCTTAAATAGGTACTATAATCACAAAAGTCTCGGTCTTACACAGTTGCCAATTACAGGTTTACCAGCAATCTCGGAAATAACTGATCACACATACCTAAGGCTAGAACTTAAAAAAAAAATTATGACAAAATACTTCTTAAACTTGAGATTAATAACAAAAAGTAAAATAAAAAGACGAACAACATTGCAATTTGCCTACTTACTTAAAACTTATTATCAGACTATAACGTTTCCACTGGGACACAGGTGAGAGCTGATGGGCCGTAATCCACCACGCGGGCGCAGTACGGGTTGGTAGATGTCACATGTCTTCGAATTTTTGGTCCTAAAACCATGTATGTCCTAAGATTATATACATTGATCAAAAATTATAATGATTTGTTGCAATCCTGAAACAACCTCTGATAACCTATGCAGAGCAAGTAATCTTTTTTCATTTTCTTCTGTTCACCATATTTGTTCTAAGCTATTAAGTCTTTCATTACTTTCAGACTTATACGAAAAGAAGATACACGTGTCTTTCAGTGTATTTATAGTAGCCAATATCCAATGATATAGGTGATAACTGAGTTGCCATTGTAAGTCCATAACAATGACACGGTGTATGGGCTATTATATATTCTGTGGTATGGGCAACGTAGTCAGTATAACGTGATATTCAGTTACTAAAATAATTTTCTCTTCACAAAAAAATGTTAACAGGTAACAAACTGTTTAAAGTGCTAAAATATTCGACTGCTCTGCGACAACGTTATTCGATAAATGAATTTATTTGTATATGTAGGTTTGTACAAACACTTTCACACGTAAAACATAAAAACTAGATGAGGTCGACGTTTCCTGACTACTCTGAAAAATAGACATAATCTTGGTCAGATCTTGTGAAGACTATGTAGATTGATGCATGAAATGGTCTTTTGAGGAAAGAATCACACAGATTAAGTGGACCTGTCTAGTCATTGCACTTTCTTAACTAGCTTGTGAAAGGACCGAAAGGACTGGCTAGTAAAAGACAGAATTGTGTGAAAAAGTGAGGGGAAGGCCTTTACCCATCAGTGGGAAAATACAGGCTAGTTAGATTAGCGATAACTGGCGACCCTGCGGCCCTTCTAAGCACGGGCGCAATGGTGACATATCAAAACATTGAGATTTCGAACACGTAGATGTTTGACAGTCCTGACGGGCAGTCCGAAGCCTGGTAGTTTGACAACCAGTCTAACCAAGGGATATCTAACCAGGAACCCAGGAACCGGAACAGGGGTAACCCAGGAACTGGGTTGTGATGGTCAGATAAGCAGTTGCTTCATGTAAAATACTGGTATTCAGGTGCATGTTGTCGAACTTAACGCCGAGCGCGATCATAAATAGTTGGAAAAAGCGTGCAGGTCATGCAAGTTGCAATTTTATCAGAACCGCAAATTAGGTAATTAATTACTGATCATATTTTAAATACTTTATAATTACGAAAGTGTCTGTCTGTCAGTATTTCCTTTTTACACCTTAAAGGATGATTGAATTTCGATGTTTGGTTCACAGGTATACCATGCAGGAGATGGATTAGTAAGACGAAGGATACTTTTTAACCCCCATGGGATAATTTCCAACCTCCCTCTCCTTGGGAAAAGCCTTTTCCTATATCTTTCATTAAAAAATTCAACGCTGCAGTTCCTAGAATCATGTAACAACTGAATTCATGATAACAGTGTGCACGTCATTATCCCTTATTGCATAATAGCGCACTGTATAATATTCAAGGTTATCGTAAATCAAATCCTAAGTAATATGCGTGTAGTTTCTTCAACCCTCCGCAAGATGGCGCTACCAGTATAATATTGTAGCTCAAGTTACTATCACGCAAGTTAAAGTTTGCGCAGTCTGTCCAATCGGTCCAACCAATTTCCATTTTTTGAGCGATTTGGTTTTAAGCTACATGAGAGAAGGAAATGTAAAGTCAGGTAATTAATTATAAGACTACCTACTTCAATTGTCCGTATAGCCAAATCACAACACATTCTTTGACAGTTGTTTGAAATGGCTTTAATACGGAAAATTGATATAGGCTTAACAATTATTATCCGTGACTTTAGTTCACTTGTTGACATTAAAATATTATTTTAATTCTTAGTTATGGAATATTACGAACTACGTTGTCAGAATAGTATGTGAATGTCTTGCTGAAAGAATCATGTACTTAGCCAGTTACCAAAGTGGTTTTGAAGCTTACTCTCCGGGGTGCGCTGGACCTTAGTTGAGGTAAGTATCGCCATTTCATAGTGATCTTCTCCTCGGCGTGTCAATGAAAATTTAAATCGAGTGGCCGAAAATTCGGCTACGAACTTGGCACCAACAGTAGCGTTCATCTGTTCCTGTAACGTGCAGACAGCAGGATACACAGGGCACGATATTAAGGCGGTACCCCGGCCAAATAACCTTGAGCATTCGCGACAGAGACAGAGAGCGACACGACTTCCTCGTACGAAAGGGATGCAGCGTACCCTGCGCACGCCCCTTCATCATAAAACTCGCAAAGTTTTTGGAATTATTTTAATAAAAAAAGAATAGCGATCTTTTTAAATAACATGGATTATTTATATTTTTAAATTATCTATCCATTGGTGAAATCCTCAAATTAATAGAACGTCAACTTTAGCAAAAGATGCATGCAATCAAAAATTGTTTAAAAGGAGATTTTATGTATTTAAATGTATTAGTAACATATAAAAACAAATAATAACGGGCAATGTGATGATAGGATATCGAACATTAATAATGTGCTTTCAGATATAGTTTATTTCTCATAATTATTGAGTTAATAGCCTCTCAATAACGAAGAAAAACCCGGTTTTGGTCGGGGTACCGCCTTAAAGGACCGTCTCCACAAGCGAGAGAATCGCGGCGATATCATCGTCGTGCCACGTATTTGTATACACTCTCTTAGAACGTGTCTCCACACGGCGATATCATCGCGGCGAAAATTTGATGGCACGGCGAGACTATCACCGCGATGCTCTCACTCGTGGAGACGGCCCCATTGTAATACTGTGCCGTAAGTGTCCCACCGTTTGTGAAACAGCACCATAATATTGACAGTCTTGGACGTCTTCGATAGATTATTCTTGCTTCGACCAGCCTGCGTCCGGAGTTTGTTCAAATATTATTATTTTTCTGATATTTATTTAATGTTTCTCAATATTTTATTCTTATCCTGTCTACACCATTTGCAATATGAATCTCTTGACGTGTTAATTTTATTTTTTCCTTCACTTTTTATATTTTTTATTCATTAGTCATTTACTTTCTCTATTTTTATCGTGTGTACTCCTAGTTATATGTGCATGCTGTGGTCTCCTTTAATTGAAGGAGCACACGTAAAAGAACCTTTTGTATTATTGTAAATTAATATTGTGTATGTGTATCCTTTGTTGGAGATCGTTAATAAATAAAATAAAATAAATACTTTAATAGAGATGAGAGAAAATGATGATAGTAATGTATTGTATATATGTATGTTATACATTACGTAGGAGCCTTAGATTCTAGAATTTTACAAACTCCCTGGACCCAGCACTAGGATTCCTTTGAGATTGAGTGCTTTGATTTCATTATTTGAATATTTCTACTAGAAATTCTAGTTTTTAAACACCATAAAGATGTTTTTATTTGACAATTGAAATTAGTTTTTGTCGAAGATTTTTCAACAACAATTTAATAATGTTATTCAAACAATAATTGTTGCAGATGAGAGAATTCGATGGTAAGAATGAAGAGGTAGATGGCAGAAAGCTGGGCAGAGTGACACATAACAAAAATGGCTAAATAATTTAGCCTGGTTAGCATCATCAGCCTATAATATTCCCACTGCTGGGGCACAAGACCTCCTCTTCGAGAGGAAGGGGGCTGTAATCTACCACGCGGGCCTAGTGCGGGTTGGTAGATATCGCTAGCTTCGAATTATTGGTTCACGGACACGCTGGTTTCCTCTCAATGTTTTCCTTCACCGTTTTGAGAGCAATGGTGATACAATTATTTACATAAAGTAAAGCGCCTGTCTGGATTCGAATCCGCGACCTACAACTGGTAAGTCGGAGCCGTTACCATTGTGTAACACCCGTCAGAAACAAACATTAAATTAGTATGAAAAATGTATGTGATATAAAATTATCGATCTTTACTTTATTGCCGTAGTCTTTTTTTTAATTCAAATTATTACAGTTTTGTCATTCAAGAAATAATAAGAAATTTTCCAACAAACAGGCATTTCGTTAATAATATCTGTCTACTTTTGTAAAAACTAAAAGATTGATTACCGAACGTTTTGTTTTTTTTTTTTTGTCGGTCCATCGTTATAGATTAAACGACTTTTTTTTTTAAATCACGCACCGTTTCACTAAATCACTGGGTTTGTGAAAACTATACGTTAGGATATTTTTTCTGCGTAATAGTCAGGGTTTCTCAAAGATTTCTTTCAAGTTTTTCGCTAAGATTGCTTGTCAAATATTATAATTTCATAGTTTCCGCATAATATTATTATGCACATTTAATCAAAGAAAACGAAATAGCACTGTTATAAAATAATTCTCCTGATAAGATTACCGAAACTTATCCGGAGGTCTGCTCATGCGCAGGTAAAGCCGTAAAAGTCTACAATATTTATTAAGCAGTAAGTTATTTGTTTTCTAAAACTAACTATTGATACAGATAGTTCGCACATTGAAGGTAAGTAAGTTTCCGCTTAATATTGCCTCATATTGGAATATTTCGTATATATTTTGCCTCGGAAAGCACATCAAGCTGCTGGTCTCGGCTGTCAGTCGCACAGATATAGATATACCTAGATAACGCAAGTATCACGAACTGTATGAAAACTAAGCGTGCCACTTTTTGACTACCTGCTATGACGTCACAAGCTCGCGCTCTCTCGCTCACGCTCACCCAGCCAGCAGTACGCAGGATCAGTCCTGCGTACTGCTGGCTGGGTGAGCTGCAGCCGCGAAAGTGGCTTATGATTTTCGATCGTAAACTGGTGCGATTTTTGGCACGCGAAGTACCTAGGTGCTCTTGCGTTATCTAGGTGTATCTATATCTATGGTCATTCGTAAATCTTTGTCAGTCGTTACAGGTAGTCAGAAGCCCAAAAGTATGACAAGCAGTCTTACCAAGAGGTATCGTGTTATCCAATATCTGGGTTGTGGAGGTCAGATCGACAGTCGCATCGTGAAAAATACTTGTTTTCCGCTGCATCCAGTTAGACTAGAAGCGAACTCTGATATAGTTGGGAAAAAAATTAGGCAGAATGACAATAAATAAATAAACAAAAAATAATAAGCATAGGTGCCTAAAGCAAAAAGTTTGTGAAGCTCTGGTCAAAGTAAAGGTGGCGCCAGAATGCCGGCAGGTTTGCGGGCAGGTATTCAACGACACCACGGTGTCGCCGTGACGACATTAAAGTATCTTTCCTGTCTATTGCCCACTCAATTTACTGTAACTAAATACTACCCCACCATGAAAACTAGATGACTGTGGGTCGTTATATAAATAATATTAATGTAAAAAGTTTTTCGGAGGATTTATTATATTTTTTTTTCACCTGATGTAAATCAATTTTTAGTTTTAATTTATTCACATTTTTACCATAAATCCAAACAATATCAATACAAAACGAGTGCAACCCCAAACCGTTGAACGTTTATTGTATTTTGAACTTTATTCCGACAAATTTAAAGTTCTTAATACCAAATTCACTTTTTGTAATTAGAACTTTACATAGTCGCAATAAAGTTCGAAATAAAAATATGGGTCAATGATTTAAAAGATATATAATCGATGATATAAAGATGGCCCTAGGGGCAATTTTCACGTATTTTTAGGAACGCTTTCGTTCTAATGTCAGTCTCAATCTGTCAAAAATAGGTACTTCTTATTTACTTACCTACATTTTTGGCAAGTTTTTGACTGTCGCTGAAATGAAGTTAGGGTACGACTAGATTTTGAACGTTTTTAAACACAGCAACATAATTACGTAACACACTATCTACAATCACAATCTGAATTATTTTGAAGGACGTTTGTCAATCCATTGCTTTATATGTTCAAAAAATTTGTCTGCTCCACAACGTCAATAACGCAATGAATGTTGTTGAATTGTCAAAATGAAAGCCATTGCTATTGTTAGTGTGCTACGCAATTACTGTTTAGGAATTGGCCCCCAGGTTTTGTTTTAAAGCCAGCTGTCATTGGCTTTATTCATCACACATTCACATCTGTTACCGCTACCAATCAACTCACCTATTCTTAGGCATAATCCTCACTTATGTTGCGCCACAACTTCTGGTGTTCTGCTTTCCACATCTAGTCTGTTCAAGCCCAGCAACCCTTTCAAGATTGTGGGTTCATTGTTGGGGCGATACCCTGTTACTAAGTACGGGTTCGATTCCCAAGTTCGGTTGTTATGTTGAGTCTTACAGCGGCGTAATCTGTGGCAGCTTCTTGTTATACAATATACCAGAGGGCATAGACAACTGTGGTAAGCCCAGGGCCCGGTTTTATAAAGATGACAATTCGACATATACTTATGTCAAAAAATTTCAAAATTGTAGAAACGTCGCGCTTAGGCTGTTTAATAAAAGTAACAAATATGTCAATAATTGTCAGGTTCTCGCGGACGTATTTTTATCGCGGCGATTTTTTTTCGCGCATTCGATTTTCAACTCTCAGTATTTAGCCGAGCATTGAGAATCCAACAGAGCGCATCCCAGCATCTCAAGAAAACACACTATTGGATTTTCAACTCTAAGCGCTAAGTAGAGCGCTGAAAATCCAGTGAGCAAATAAAATTCACCCGAGCGAACCTGGGCTAATCGCTTTTACAGTGTTTCTAGTGTAGAAACACTGTGTGTGTGTGTGTATGTGTAGAAACACTGTGTGTGTGTGTATGTGTAGAAACACTGATTTTAAAGGCTTTACCTTTAAAATCTTCCATCATAAATATCATACTTAAAAAAATAGTTCTCGACCGAAGAAAGATCGCGCAGGATGACCAACGGCTTAAGAGCCGACTTCCATTTTGGTACCGAGCGCGCATTTTTTTTTGGTTATAAATGGCAGTTCAACCTATGAGGTTGTCATCTTCTTAACCGGGATTGCCTGTATGCCTTCAGTAAATTAAGGCCTCCAGCCAGGGCCAGCGCGCATCTCCGGCGCAGTGAAAAAAAAAAAATAATAATAATATTCCACAACTATCACACAACGCTATCTAGTCCCAAGCTAAGCAGAGCTTGTGTTATGGGTACTAGACAACTGATAAACATACTTATATATTTCTAAATACATACCTACATATTATAGATAAATTACACCCAGACACAGAACAAATGATCGTGCTCATCACACAAACATTTGTCCTGGGTGGGAATCGAACCCACGACCTCCGGCATAGCAGTCAGGGTCACTAACCACTAGACCATCAGGCCTGTCAAATTTAGAGTACTTACCTACTTTTATCTTATTCATAAAAAAATAGTATGAATATTTGATTTTTTTTTAAATTGATATTGTTTAAGCAATTATTGAAGACTATTTTGGTATAAATACTACGTGAAAATGATGTAGAAGTTCGGAGATATTCAGACTTGTTTCCAGTAGAAAATTGAATTAGGTCCAGTAATTCTTTCTTTATTCATAAGGCATATAAGTAACAAAAATGTATTCTATTCTAGTAAAATATCATATACTTTTATAATTAAAAGTATATGATATTTTCAATATGAAAACAATTATTTTGATGGATTATATTCAACAGAATCTGCTAATTAGAGCTCTCAATTCAGCTCTCCATGAGTTTTTGCCTAAACTTGCATCAGGAGAACGATTATTGCTAAATAAATAGACAAATAATAAATAAATCGCTTTATTATTATTGTAGAAGAGAAAACGAACTATCTTCACCAATTAATTGCTATTTATACATATAACGTGACCATTCGTCCCGCTTTGGGCGAGACATTCCCGCTTTCAGGCTGTCTGTCCCGTTGTCCCCAACCAGAGCAAAAATGTCTCGCTTTTACAAAGGGACCAAATAATATTCAATTCAATTAATTCATGAACAATTTACATTATATCTGAATATCAAATATAAGAAAGCACAAACCATAAAACATAAGTAGTCGGTAAATTTTAATTACAAAGACTAACATCGACAAATCATGTGATAAGCTCCATTCCTATTTAAATTAAAAAACTAGACCCGACATTTTAAACCTAATAACTTCACCGACAAATACAAAACAAATGCGTACATAACATAACATAATCAGCCCATAATGTTCCCACTGCTGGGACACAGGCCTCCTCTCGGTGAGAGGGAGTAGGCCGTAATCATTGCGGGTTGGCAGATGTCACTCATGTCTTCGAATTTTTGGTTCTAGGACGTGCCGGTTTCCTCGCAATGTTTTCCTTCACCGTTTAGAGAACAGTGGTGATGAAATAATTTACACAAAGTAAAGCGCCTGTCTGGGTTCGAACCTACGACCTACAACTCTTAAGTTGCGGCCGTTACCAAGTGGTACGCATTTGTTGTTTGAGAAATTAGAAACAACAAAATGCGTATTCAACCGCAATGTAATGTTAAAATTACATATAGTTAGCAAATATATTATTTTTCATGTCCTTTTCTCTTTTTAATAAATCCCTAGTAAACATTTTTTTTTAAATACTTGCGTACTTGCGTCCCGTTCTGACAAAAAAAAGGTCACGTTATATTTATACCAACCAACGAATAGTATTCAATTTCAACGAGGAAATTATGCGTCTACGCGCATTTTTGTAAGAGGCCTCGTATAGCCTGCGCAGACGACGGATTTTTGTCCGCGGACTTTTTTGTCCGCAAAGATAGAATGTATGAAACTGCTTGTCCTTCGTGTGCGTTATTGCATAGATTTCCATACGTTCTATCGCCGCGGACAAAAAACGATATGCGCAGACGACGGATTTTTGTCCGCGACTTTTTTGTCCGCAAATATAGAATGTATGGAAATCCCAGCAGTCTACTTGTCCTTCGTGTTGCATAGATTTCCATACGTTCTATCGTCGCGCACAAAAAAGTCCGTGGACAAAAATCCGTCGTCTGCGCAGGCTATAAACGTGCTTTCCGGGGCACGGGGGTAACACAACGCCAACTTCCAAAATACGGGCTGTTACTAAAAAAATCCTAATGGAAAAACCCAATAACAAAAGTGTTGTGTGTGTGGTTTTTCCATTAGAATTTTTTTTTTTTTTTTGAAAGTCCGACCTGGTAACCAAACCCAGCAGTCACAATTGTAACCACCAGACCAACTATACTTCCTTATATTTTGAAACTCCCGTGTGGTTGTGTATGTTAAGCCGCGTACGCACGAACGAACAAAACATGGTGAACATGAACATATTGGATCGCCACGAACATTTTTGACGAACACAGTGTTATGTTCGCTAGTGGCACGCACGTGCGAACAAAGTGTTCGATGTTCGTGTTCACCATGTTTTTGTTCGTTCGTGCGTACGCGGCTTAACAGAGATGTTCGCACAACGCAAGAAAACTTATTTATTATCAGTTCGATTCTTTAAAAATATACCAGATGGCGTTAGTAACAGCGGAGAAGTGATAATTATCATAACAATGACACCCTGTTTCTGAATTGAGAATTGGGAAATGACATCGATAAGTTCAAACTTTCAATTTAGAAACCGAGTGTGAGTCACTAAGAAGTTATGAATTAACATATTCGTACTTTTGTAAAGGTTATTTATTTTGATTTTTTTCATATTATTTAGTTTATGTATGCTAAAAAGTTTCCCAGTCCTCTGAAAACAGTCAAGACAGAAATATAAAAATCCTAGTAGACTATTTCTTGATGCTTTACTTTATTACTTTTTATTTTGTAGGTCTTCTTGTTTTTCAATGTTCGCTTCTTTTCTTTTTCCGACTTCTCAGTTATGTTTCGATCAGATAACTTGAACGTTTTACATAGCAACGTCACTTTAGACCCCCCTGACAAATTTTCGTCTACGGATTTTATAGAATTCGTCAAAAGGTATTTGGTTGCTAAATGGTTACTGTACCTATTTGCATAAATATCGTTCTTTATTATAGCATTTTCATTAAACACTTCTGACCTGGTACTTGTAGAGAGACTTTCTTTTTTATTATCTTCATATTCCGATGATGAACTGTTGGTGTAATTACAAACAACATCGACTCTAATTACTTGGACAGTCTCAGGGCTTTGAGTTCGGGATATCGTAAGACTTTTCCTTTTTCCATCTTTTTTATAAGTAATTTTTGTGTTTTCTATAGTTTCAGAGTTGTCTCTAATTTCGTCTTTTATTTGAGTCTTAGGGACTTTTTTTACATTATTCTTATTTTTGGATTCAATTTTCCGCGACTTTTTCGTTTCGTCTAGCGTTTCTTTAGTTCCGCTCTCTTTCTCTTTGTTAAATCCTCGCAAGAATACGCTGGAAGTTCGAGATGCTGGTCTTGATCTGTCAGTACTGTACAAATATTTTATGTATTCGTCGAAGTAATAGTAAGTTAGCTGGGATGATCTTTCACCATCGCTTTCTTCATTTTCGCTTACAGCTTGCTTGACGAACATTCTATGTTTGTTTCCATCGGTGTTTTTCTTGTATTTGAAGCTGGTTCTTGGCCGGCTGGTTTGGTCGACGTCACCTTGGAACTTCAGGTTCTGTACCGTAAGGACCATGTCTTCTGTATCTTGCTGAGCGCGTACGCTATCAAGGGCATCAGAGAGGTCAGCACTGTTCAGGTTGCAATGGAATCTAAGCCAAAAGAAAGAACATGCATTTACGCAGAAACATGCAAAACATTAACGTATGAATTTTAACATTTAAGTTTTCAAATTTTTGTAATAAAATATGAATTCTTTTATAAATATTATTTATCCTTTCTATCTGAATATTTAAATAGAAAGTATCTTCGTAAAAAGAGGAAAAAGTAGGTACAATAAAATAAATCATGCTTAGAACAATATTTTTATATCCTTGTTTTTAATTATTTAGCAAGACTCTACCTTGACCGATATTTGGGTTATTCAGGGGTTTGAGACTTGTAAGGGTAGCACGAAATTGACAGTTTAGGTGTTTAATATCTTCTATGTGTGATAAATCAGAAAATTATAAATCTTGCCCAGCCCGTAGCGGGTCATATTCCAGTATAGACTGAAGTACAGCCAGCTATACCAAAAATTTCTAACATACCTAGGTATGTATTTTTTTTTACATTGGACGCAATATACCAATATGTATATACTTTGAAAAGCAAAAAAATGGCACAGAATCCATTATAAATTTACAAAGGAAACTAAAACTAGATTATTGACATTTATCTGGCAGACATGTCGAGAAAAGGATGGTGACAGATACAGTACTTTCACAATTATTTTACCTCTGATAGCACCAACCCAACAGCAACCTTATCGTAACGGGTATAAAGATCACTATGATTTTGACGAACTTGTCAGTGCAGCAAACCAACAGCAACTTTATCGTAACGGGAATAAAGATCACTATGATTTTGACAGACTTGTCAGTGCAGCAAACCAACAGCAACTTTATCGTAACGGGAATAAAGATCACTGTGATTTTGACAGACTTGTCAGTGCAGCAAACCAACAGCAACTTTATCGTAACGGGAATAAAGATCACTATGATTTTGACAGACTTGTCAGTGCAGCAAACCAACAGCAACTTTATCGTAACGGGAATAAAGATCACTGTGATTTTGACAGACTTGTCAGTGCAGCAAACCAACAGCAACTTTATCGTTACGGGAATAAAGATTACTATGATTTTGACAGACTTGTCAGTGCAGCAAACCAACAGCAACTTTATCGTAACGGGAATAAAGATCACTGTGATTTTGACAGACTTGTCAGTGCAGCAAACCAACAGCAACTTTATCGTTACGGGAATAAAGATTACTATAATTTTGACAGACTTGTCAGTGCAGCAAACCAACAGCAACTTTATCGTTACGGGAATAAAGATTACTATGATTTTGACAGACTTGTCAGTGCAGCAAACCAACAGCAACTTTATCGTTACGGGAATAAAGATCACTATGATTTTGACAGACTTGTCAGTGCAGCAAACCAACAGCAACTTTATCGTAACGGGAATAAAGATCACTATGATTTTGACAGACTTGTCAGTGCAACAAACCAACAGCAACCTTATCGTAACGGGAATAAAGATCACTATGATTTTGACAGACTTGTCAGTGCAACAAACCAACAGCAACCTTATCGTAACGGGAATAAAGATCACTATGATTTTGACAGACTTGTCAGTGCAGCAAACCAACAGCAACTTTACCGTAACGGGAATAAAGATCACTATGATTTTGACAGACTTGTCAGTGCAACAAACCAACAGCAACCTTATCGTAACGGGAATAAAGATCACTATGATTTTGACAGACTTGTCAGTGCAACAAACCAACAGCAACCTTATCGTAACGGGAATAAAGATCACTATGATTTTGACAGACTTGTCAGTGCAGCAAACCAACAGCAACTTTATCGTAACGGGAATAAAGATCACTGTGATTTTGACAGACTTGTCAGTGCAGCAAACCAACAGCAACTTTATCGTTACGGGAATAAAGATTACTATAATTTTGACAGACTTGTCAGTACAGCAAACCAACAGCAACTTTATCGTAACGGGAATAAAGATCACTATGATTTTGACAGACTTGTCAGTGCAGCAAACCAACAGCAACTTTATCGTAACGGGAATAAAGATCACTATGATTTTGACAGACTTATCAGTGCAGCAAACCAACAGCAACTTTATCGTTACGGGAATAAAGATCACTATGATTTTGACAGACTTGTCAGTGCAGCAAACCAACAGCAACTTTATCGTAACGGGAATAAAGATCATTGTGATTTTGACAGACTTGTCAGTGCAGCAAACCAACAGCAACTTTATCGTTACGGGAATAAAGATTACTATGATTTTGACAGACTTGTCAGTGCAGCAAACCAACAGCAACTTTATCGTAACGGGAATAAAGATCACTGTGATTTTGACAGACTTGTCAGTGGCAGCAAACCAACAGCAACTTTATCGTAACGGGAATAAAGATCACTATGATTTTGACAGACTTGTCAGTGCAGCAAACCAACAGCAACTTTATCGTAACGGGAATAAAGATCACTGTGATTTTGACAGACTTGTCAGTGCAGCAAACCAACAGCAACTTTATCGTTACGGGAATAAAGATTACTATGATTTTGACAGACTTGTCAGTGCAGCAAACCAACAGCAACTTTATCGTAACGGGAATAAAGATCACTATGATTTTGACAGACTTGTCAGTGCAGCAAACCAACAGCAACTTTATCGTAACGGGAATAAAGATCACTATGATTTTGACAGACTTGTCAGTGCAGCAAATCAACAGCAACTTTATCGTTACGGGAATAAAGATTACTATGATTTTGACAGACTTGTCAGTGCAGCAAACCAACAGCAACTTTATCGTAACGGGAATAAAGATCACTATGATTTTGACAGACTTGTCAGTGCAGCAAACCAACAGCAACTTTATCGTAACGGGAATAAAGATCACTATGATTTTGACAGACTTGTCAGTGCACTGTGATTTTGGCAGTGATGCAAAATCAGAGGTAACAACTGTGAAAGTACTGTAAGAACTAAGTTACAAGTATCAAATTAGTTTAAGTGTTCAACTACGCCAGTCAAATTAAATTAGCTAGCGAAACTCCCCAGTTGTGATGGGTATCGACGTCAAATAGCAATAAAACAAAAAAATATTCTAAGTTTATAATTTCAAGTAACGACACTACCAGGGAGGTTATCTGTACTTAGTTACTTTAAATTATGAGGTTGGATTGTGTTTTGAAGTGCAACTTCTTTACGCACGCTTGACTTGGGGATTAAGCTGGTGAACGCGTGACGTAAGCGTTACGAAAAGTGTGATCGGGCGAGGCGAACGAGAGTCGAGTGGGGATATAAGCGAGAGAAAGCAGTGCGCGCGCACATTTTCTTTCTTTCTTCCTCTCATAGCCAAATACGTTTGAAGTTTCACTTCAGTCGTGTGGTCATAAGCACACTCGGTTTTTTCTTTTTTTTTCGTTTAATGGTCATATGGTATCGATACGCATCACGTCAGCTTAGTTTATTGGTCATATGGTATCGATACGCATCACGTCAGCTTAGTTTATTGGTCATATGGTATCGATACGCATCACGTCAGCTTAGTTTATTGGTCATATGGTATCGATACGCATCACGTCAGCTTAGTTTATTGGTCATATGGTATCGATACGCATCACGTCAGCTTAGTTTCGCTAGCTAACTTTGTTTGACCCCGTACATCCTATATGTATGGAAGTTTTAGGCGAATGAAAAGGGTACTCTGAGGGGGGCTCTGATATATTTATGTCTGTCCCTTTCTTGGATTGTTAGAATGAAAAAGATAGAAATAGCCGAAATTAAATTTAGCTTGTGCACAGCAGAATCAACATCATTCATTACCTGCCCAAAATGTCAATCCACCTAGGATCTTCTTCATGCTGAGGGTTTACCAGCCTCTTCTGGCAATATCTTCTTGGTTTCTCAATTAATGTGGAGTTCTCTCTTTTCATCTTGCTCTTGGCTCTCTGCTGTAGATGTACTCTGGCACATTTCATTTGTTTGCTCTCTGAAATAAAGACGACGCGATATCATTAATTTATTTCAATAAGTACTTAAATATTAGCTTTATCCCGAAGCTTTTCCCGCGTATAGGACGAAAATTGAATATACTACCGGGATAAAAAGTATCTTATGTTCTAGTACTTCTAGTAAGCATCTGGGTTACTATACGTCATGGTCTATACATCTGCATCCATATGACGTCAGCCGTTCAGGCGTGAAAGGTTATTTTTGTACCGGTAGGTCTATGGGTACAGCAATTAAACTTGAGGGCGTGATTGGTTACTTTCGTCAGCTTTTCAACTCCAATAACTTTTGTATAACTCGTAGACAGTATTCAGTGCTCTCCTGACGGTCAGGACTGACGTCGGTTTGCCGTAGCAATTGCCATAGAAACCATGCGTGCATTCAGAGCAGCACTGACCGTGTCCGCATACGCAATACTGACAGAGACGGTCAGTCGAGCGCGTCGGTACTGCGTACGTCAGGTGACTGACGCGCTATGCAATGCTTCGGAGCATTCAGTACGTTGCGGATACGTCACGACTGTACCCTGCTGTTCCGTACGGTGGTCAGCAGTATGTATTGTACTCTATGGTGGTCATTGGAGCACTGAATGCAAAAAGCCGACTGACGACCAGTGCGTGCGTACGCACTGACCGTCAGTCCCGACCGTCAGGAGAGCACTGAATACGGCCGTATGTTTCCAAGTAATAAGTTTATCTGCACAATAACCCACTGAATCTTGCATAAACTAACTCCAAGGATAACAAGAAAGGTCAACACTCCGAACTTGGGTTAACTGCAGTTCACAGGTAACTCAAGGTCAAATCAAAACCGTTTGAATTAATTCGGCGTTCGTGATTAAGTATCTACTGTTGGAAGTTTTATTGTGTCTATGATATTTAGTATTGTTTATAAGGCTCTCAAGTAAGTACCGACAGGTTTCAAGGACGAGCTCGGAACGAGCGCGCCGAAATAGTATACCATGGGGTTTATTAGCTTTCATCGCTTCCATATTTATTTTGATGAAAACGTGATTCGTATGTAAACAATATTATAATTTATCGGCTCACTATTTCGGTACTACATGGTAATGTCGTGCGAGCTTAGATAAGTGAGAATGATACGAGTTATGTTAGTTAATAGATATTTATTTTGCATTGTGTCGTATTTTAGATAAGAAGTACGCCCGATGGGATTTCCCATCGGCAAAAATGACGAACTACCATACAAACTTTCATTCCCTATTTACCCTTCAAGCGGAGACGCGGTCATTTTTAACGCCAGCGGTCGCGCGTAAACTAAAAGACCTACCTATGCGATGTTTCAGAGATTTAAAAGACTTTAATCATTTTTTTTTTTTTTCAGCAGAGGTCCACGCTTGAGGTTTGCTAGAGAGTTATGGAATAGAGTATTCTGGGTATCAAACTAACAGATCGGGTTAGAAATACGACTATCCGTTCCATCACCAAGATAACTGATGTCACTTGGAAAGCTGCCACGCTAAAATGGAACTGGGCTGAACAAATCTGCCGCATGTCAGACGAACAATGGGCTAAACTTACGACCCAATGGTTCCCTCTTAATAGCAAACGACATCGTGACAGGCCCAGATGGAGATGGCGGGATGAGCTGATCTCCCTCAACAAGAACTGGTCCTTAGCAGCGTTGAACAGCGGGAAGTGGAAAGAGAATACGGAGGCCTTTACCCTGCAGTGGGACATCACAGGCTAATAATAATAAAAAAAAAAATTGTGTTTATCACATTACCATTACGTTAGGATATTTAATAAAACAAAATTATAAAATCAAAATAATATTCTAATTTTCTTTGGATTAGTAAGCTATTTGGCATCATACATTTTCTTATAACTCAACTTTCGCGTGCTTTCGACGCCTACGCCGCGACTAAAACAAATGCGATCTATGCTCTCCGGAGGGTGCGGGGAAGGGAGGTAAACAGTTTATTTCGTGCACAGTAAAACAATGACAGGCTACTAGGGATGGGAACTACGTGCGACAAGAAATAACGATATTTAGAACGAAAATGTATCGAGTGCGGTTTGTTCGACGCCGCGCGCCTGATTGAAGGTTAAACCTTTAGGAGATGAGTTTTTAAAAATCCTTTCATTTTTCTTTCTTTATTGCTTACATTCGTTATCATGGAACTCTTCTTCTTCTTGGTTTAGGCTTTGTGTTGTCTGTCAGTGAGTGAATTTTTATTAAGTAGATGGAGAGTGAGGGCCAGTTTTGTGTTTCAATCAATGGTTGATAAACAAATGAAGTAAATAAATATGTTACATCATTTCTATGGCATGGAGCCATCGGACCAGAGAGTTATGTAAGAACCGATTTTACATATTATACGAATATGTTTGACTATAATTATAAAATCTCTTTGTCAATTAGGTACGTAACACAATGAGGAAACTGCAATAGAATCTGTCAACTGCACTGTCCATTTGTCCAGTCTTTGAAACCCATATTTTTCTGCACTGTATTGAATCGAACCCTAAATAATTCCCATTTTTTTCATTTTGATTTCACCAAAATTTATATTTAAATCGATAATTTGTTGACAGGCCTACACTGTCCTCCAATGCCTCTAAACACTGTAATTTGAAAACATTGTAAAGTCAATTATTTTTAAAAGAGTAACGTAGAGTTTCTTGCTGGGTCTTCTGCATAGGCAACGACCAGGAATCGTGCACATAGCTTCTAACGTCTTATAAGTAGGTGTCCTGTCTAAGTTGACATCTTTTTGTGATCCCAGAAGAATAATAGGTTTTTAGAGGATTAATCAACTATTTCTCTGTTTATTTATTGCTGAAAAACAAACTGCCTGACCATAAAAAAACTTACAATTTTGACACTTTCAAATAAACATGAATACATTAGGTAGGTAGGTATACTCATCTGCCTGGCCATTTCTCACCTATGTTGGGGTCAGCTTCCAGTCTAACCGGATGCACCTGAGTGCCAGTATTTTACATGGAGTGACTGCGTGTCTGACCTCCACAACCCAGGTATGATAACCCCTTGAAGACCTTAATTACCTCTTGTCGTCATAAGCCCAAAACTCTGTCAACTAAGCAGCTGTAAGCCTGGTTGACAGAGTTTCAGGCTTCTGACGACTCGTAACGACTGTCAAAGTTCCACGAATGACAGCCGGGACCAACGGCTTAACGTACTTTCCGACCTTTGTGCTCACTAGTGCCTTTAGCAGTTCCTTTGAAGGAAGAGGCACGGAAGGGTCTTGGTATAGTAAAGATGGTCGGTCACCCATCTACGTAACAACCGCGGTAAGCGTAGCTTAACCAGATCGATCGACCCGTGCGGCTGTTATTACTTAGCCCCAAGGTATACTGTCAGACATATTATATGTATATTTTTCGCATAATAATATAAATAAGTAAGTACATATTTTAAGTCCGGGGTTATCATTGAAATTAGTCGCAACAAAACATGAAAGCTCTGCTTTTAAAATAATAATGGCTAAATTAATAGATCCATTTCGAAGAAGTGTATTGTCAAAAATAAATAAAATAAATTAAGTGCTAAGCTCAAATTGGCAATTGTACCGTCAGAAGAGACTTCGCGAGACGTTTTGTCATTCTTTCTTAAGACTATTTATTGTCTAACATCTATTCATTTTGGAAGCAATTATGTTTAAAGATGTTCCTCTATACCCGTCCTTTTCACACCTCTGTATTTTAAATGGCATATTAAAGTGAGACAGATGCTATACAGGTTTTTTTTTAAAGTATTGATAAAGGAACTACAATGTCGGCAGGATGGTGTATTTGATCTAGCAACGTAGCGGTCCACATGTTCTTGGGAATGGCTTTGCCAACGATGCAAAAAAAAGTTTCTTTCTATTTTTGTTATGCACTCGAATAGTTTTGATCGTTGGAAACTGCACAATGCATAGAAATTTCATAACACGAGTTGTAAAAGCAATGTTAGCGTAGAACTATGCGTGACTTTTGTCCAGAGCTATTTATCAATTCAGTGTGATGTCCTGACCCAGTTCGGTAAAAATTAACAAGTTTGCTACATCCATAAACATTAATGCGGAAAAAAGTTTCTTGGAAAAATTCAAATATAGCTTAATCGTGACTTGCCGGAGTCATTATCATCGCTTTGCATAATTACAAAACCGAATATAAACACATTTGGCCCTAACTTACCGTCTGCTATACTTTTTAAGTCGAATGTCAACCTGTCACGCAAGCGTGTACAACATAATCAGCCTTGGATATTGTGCGTTTTGTCGCGCGTCAATTTTTTTCACGTCTTATTTCAGAAAACGCGTTTAGAGGCGTCGGACATAAAATGATAGGATGGCTTTATCTGATATCGACTACAGTTTGCAATACCGATTTGAATAATTTGTTCTGTGGCGTTCCTTAAGAAATCCTTGGGAACCTCTGTAATATAATACAGTTATGCATATTGATCATTTATATTTTGAATAAACCTAGATTTGCAATAGAGCCAAACAATAGTGCACCACAATCGACTGCAACGTATCAAATTCACAAAGTCGCACTATTCAAGTCTCGCACACAACGCCAAAATAATAGGCACAGCTGCTAGACAAGACGCACACAAGCAAAGACATCGGTGCATCGCACACGGACAGCTTGGATAACAAAAAATGCATTATTATTATCCTAGCACAAGGACACGACAATCCACAGAAACATCGACCCTAAATTCTAAACGTCAACGGTGAGATTAGAAAATCGCCCGCTTGTAAAACGATTAACTTAGATTTCATCCAGAACCCGAAAATTTTGGGGAGAATTTATTCTTTGTATTAACGAAGATAGAGTTGAATTTCGTGTGGGATGCGTTGAGGAATTTAAGTTTCATAATTATCGAAAAAAAGCTACGTATCTCATAGGCGCCAAATGCACGTTGCATGGCCTACGATACGAATACGATTTCTGTTGAATTTTGTGAGCAAACCTGCGCGCGTGACTGTGTCCTGCACATCAGTTATTAGCTCCGATTTTATGTAGGAAATTATGCACATTCGGAATATTTATGGGTACAAGCTTAAAATGCTGGGCACGTAAATAGGGCCACATTTTTGTCATGCTGTGTCCGCACCGTGCGAAGCGCAGTTTATTTGTATTTTTAGTTTATTTATAAATACAGAACTGGGATTTGTTAAGACATTGCCTTATTTAGGCTCAGCATTGTTTTTTGACCTCCACTTTGACCTCCACTGTATGTATCCATCAACCCGCACTGAGCCCGCGTGGTGGATTACGGCCCCCTCCCTCTCACAGAAAGGAGGCCTGTATTCCAGCAGTGCGAACATTATAGGCTGCTTAGGTATGTTATTGTTTTTTTTGTAAATCGGAAGATTTATATTGCGTTTTGCAACATTTCCGTCACTTAATTCCGCTCCGGAATTTAAAACTCTTTCATAAGAAAAAGATGTCTCTTCGATAAAATCACCCCGGTAACCATCCAGCGATTTCAAATAAAACTACGTCCGAATTCCTATCTTTTCGGTTAAAACCGATTAAGTACTTCTAATCGTGTTACTCTAAGATGACTTTTGGAGGAACTCAAAAGTTTTGTGAAAATCTCAAGAACTTGAACAATGGACTTGACCAAAGTGTTCGGATGTTTTGATTTAACAATTTGAACTAAAGCTCGTTTTGTTAAGAATGAGGTTTAGTTAGTTAAAATACTAAGAAACAATGGAAGCTTAGTTGTTCGGCAGAATCATTGTTGTTGTAACAAAAAAGTATTTTTATGAATGTACTAGCAGCGCCCCGCGGTTACACCCGCATAAGATTCGATCCTGTGGGAATATAAGGATAAAAGTATCCTATGTGTTAATCCTAGTTATAAACCATCTGTGTGACAAATTTCATCCAAATCCATTCGGAAGTTTTTCCGTGAAAGAGTAACAAACATACATCCATCCATACTCATAAAATTTCGCGTTTATAATACTAGCAGCGCAGCGCCCTGCGGTTTCACACGCATAAGTGTCGACCCTGTAGGAATATTGAGATAAAAAGTATCCTATGTATTATTCTAATGTATAAGCTATATTACTGTAAAGTTTCATCAAAATCCGTACAGTAGTTTTTGCATGAAAGAGTAACAGACATCAATCCATCCTCACAAACTTTCGCCTTTATAATATTAGTATGAAGTATGATATTAGTATGATAGTGTGATGTGATGTGATAGTGTGAAGTGATATTACTAGCTTTAGCCAGCGGCTTCGCCCACGTGGAGGTCGCAAATTACGTTCCCGTGGGGGAACGTACTACCGGGATAAAAAGTATCCTATGTGTTAATCCAGGTTATAAACTATCTGTGTGCCAAATTTCATCCAAATCCGTACAATAGTTTTTGCGTGAAAGAGTAACAAACATACATACATGCTCAAAAGCTTTCGCGTTTATAATGGCATGTATTTAATGCGGCGACAAATTAATCTGAATTTGGGATTAAAAAATAATCAAATCCGGTAGCAAAAATAATAGGTTGGCAGCTACAGCGAAGGATAATTTTAAGTAGAAAGTAGCAGCTTTAATAAATCAATTGTTAGCACTGTTTTAATATACTTAAACTGGCAGATAAAAAGTAGAAAATGGGCATTTTTAAATTATACAATGAGGTTGTATATAAAGTACGTAGTCGACGGAGCCCCGTTTCGCGGGGCCCCTATTTCTGTCTGCAGGGCTTAAAGTAACCTAACACGAAGGGGATGACGGGGGCTCGTTCGCTCGCTTTGCTCGCCCCCGTCGTCCCCTTCGAACCTAACCTGTCCGAGTCGGGTCGCCCCAATTCCCAAGCTCGCTTCGCTCGCTCTTGCATCCTAAGTTCTCAAGTTGTGTGTTTCTGGGAATGAGTCTTCAGAGATGCCTATAGTTGCCTATAATACAATTTTTTGTTATCCCACTGTTAATATTAGTCGTCATGTCGTTATTTATAGGACCTCGCCTATGATTTCCATTGGCCCTGTTTAATATGTTCGCTACCTAAAAGTAGCAGGCAAATAGTTAGTCGCCCTTTAAGTTTGTTAGTCGCCTGAAAAATAATATTCCGTAGGATAGTAGTATTAATTAAACTCGTTGGTCTACTGGTCCCAAGCGCGATTGGTAAGCATGAAATTCCGGATTCGACCATGCAGGTCGAGCAAAGTGTTATTGGGCTTTTTCTATCAGGAATTTCTCAGTGGCAACCCGGAGTTTTTGCGCCTTTGACGCCAATAGGCTCGCCTCACAACTGGCGAAATATGGGTGTACTAAGGTACACCTCTGCCTAACCCTTGATGGATACGGGCGTGATGATACGTTATGTAGGTATTCATCACTGTATGGAGTATCAAGAGCTTATACTACTACTTTTACAGTTGACTAAATATCAAGATTACTTTATCCTATAGTCTTCTACAATACACACTTTTCAGCGCTATTATATATGTACCTATAATCAGACTATAATGTTCCCACTGCTGGGACACAGGCCTCCTCTCTGTGACTGGGATTGGGCCATAATCCACCACCCAGACCCAGTGTGGAATGGTAGATGTCACATGTCTTCGAATTTTTGGAACTAGGACCGTTATGCCGGTTTCCTCACGATGTTTTCCTTCACCGTTTTGAGAGCAGTAGTGATGAAATAATTTAAACAAAGTAACGCCTATCTGGGTTCGTAGCTGCAACCTACAACTCGTAAGTCGCGAACGTTACCACTAGGCCATAATGCTATTATCTACAACACAAACACTACCTACGCTAAAATTTAGTTTTTTTAAATTATGTGAATGATTACTTAATATGAAACTTTAATATTTTTTTATTAATTGTTATACAGTTTCAAAATCATTTGGCCTCAGTGTCTATACATAATCCTAAGTAAATACTTACCTACTTACTTAGAAAAAAAAATGTAGTCTCCACTTGAACTTGTAAACAACAAATTCGCTACAGAATGCCCACACTACCCCACATCTGAACCTTATAACCTGTTTCCCCAAACTGACCTTATTCCGTCCACTTGCAAACCCCTGCCCGAACAAGTTGACCATACAAAGCAACCTGCCACGGGGTCAGTGCACAAAAGCAGGTCAGAATAAAAACGTATTGATTACTACCGCATCCTAATCTCCAGTCGTTCGCGATTATCATCACAATAGGGTACCCCCCGGACTCAAAAAGGAACAAGGTATACGCCTACCTTCTCTTCTTGTTTTGTTATAACTATTTAGTGTCCTTGATTTATGGCCACTGCAATTCGTCGTTGTTGTTTAAAGTTAGGAGAAATTATAACAAAGATGAATAGCTAATCGTTTTGCTACGGCATAAATTACTTAACTATAGTTGCCTGACGTTATCAGAAAAGGCTAGGCAAAACGGAGTTTAGACGACAAGAAAGAGAGTCAAATTTTATGAATGCGGCTAGATCATCTTTCTTATATACTTATATGGTTTAGGTAAACATACTTAATCGGCCTATAATGTTCCTACTGCTAGGATACAGGCCTCCTCTCTGTGAGAGGGAGTGGTCCGTAATCACCACGCGGGCCCAGTGCAGATTGGTAGATGTCACAAATATCCGTACTTTTGTTTCTAGGACATGTCAGTTTCCTCACGATGTGTCCTTCACCAATGAGAGCAGGTGGTGATGAAATAATTTACACAAAGTAAAGCGCTTGTCAGGGTTCGAGCCCATGACTCATAAGTCGGGATCATTACGACTGGGTCACCACAAATTTCATAGATGACAAACATTAATGGAAAGAATTGATTGAATGCCCTACTGGTCCTTGAGTCCAAAATTGCAAGATTTTTTCTTTCATCATACTATCAAATTGTCAACCTGTAGTAGTTTCCTGGCTCCTGTAACACAGGGCTTCACTTTGTACGTTTTTAATGCCAATAAGGAATGTATTTGTTATTAATTTTTAGTACAGTACATTACTATGTTCATTACACCTCAATAATGACCCTACCTTGCGAAACAGATGACTCGTCTTCCTAAGTATTATTACTTTAAAAGAGTTCCCATACCCCATAATGAACCAGTTGTTCTTCAAGATCATTTATTGTGACGTTGCATGAGACGTGTGCATCAATGGTGATTATTTCTATAGAAAATACACCGGCACCGGGACCCCTTGCCCTAAAATCTATCGGCGACCAGACAAAGCCGGCTGCGCGAATATGTAGCGACGCACAGTAAATAAAGGGATGATATATTGTGAAGATTGATGTGATTAAAAAAAACCATTTCCCTTAGTGCTGTCAAGGTGCATTCTTAGTAGGGATGTTACGATAGATATCGATAGTTAAGGTTTATGGTGTGTATCGATATCGACAAATAGGATTTGTTCTGGTGGTAGTGTAAAGGTTGTCCGTTAAAGTCAACCTTATGTAGTGCAGGCTGGCAATAAATTAGCTCTGGCCGCATTCGAAGAGTCAAGCAAGTTTGGAACTAGGTTTCAAATATTTTGTATTAGGTTTTTTTGTTGAGAGTAAAACAGTGATAACTTAATCAGAAAAATGTAAAGACGTTTAGTCAAAATAGACGTAAAAGTCAAAATAGACGTTTGATAGTATGAAATCGTAACATTGTTTAATTTCTTAGAAGAGCTCATCAGCTCTTCACAGTAGTTATCTACGGTTTCACCCACTGAAAAATATTGTTGCATGTTAATATTCATCTTCATCATTATATAAACTTACAAGTCCGATACACAAACGCTGCGAAACTAAAGTCTCCCAAAGGTTACTTGATATTTAAATATTTGTCAGAAATAAATTCATTAAACTACAGCTGTTCTGCGAAAGGTACACATCAGATGAACTGAGCTGAATTAAACTATAATACGGGTCATATTCAAAATAATTGTATTTTTACTGCTGTCTTAATGTCCAACCTAATTATTTTTATAATGATGGATACAACTGAATAGAATTTCATAAACAAACAGATTAAATGCTTACTTGAGCTTAATAAAACATTTGATACAGCTAACCCATTTATTAAACATGCCCAGAATAAATGTTCTAAGCGAAGTATCTAAATCATTATTTTGAAGACATCGATATCGATAGTTCCCTAACCTTTCCTAACATCCCTATCAAATCTCAGGTGAAGGTAATCGTTGTGGGAATTATAACTCCTGTCTCACATAAGTGTATAGTGCTGTCTCTTTCACAAATTGTTCTCTAGACAACCATATCCAGCTAGCGAGTTGAATGCGTCTGCGACAAGACATTTCAATGGCGTTTCTGGTGCATGTGTTTTTGATACAAATAATAATTGAGGGACGACTTGTATGAACAAATTCAGACTTTTTTATTGCATGCTATTAGCTTGATAAAACTGCATTCTTTTTAGTTTGAGTTTTGTATGTTAAAACTGATAAAAAGTTGCTGTCAGTTTTTACTATAATATATGTCATAGCACATACACTTGTACAGTCAACAGCAAAATTAGATGATGAAAATCAGAAATTCAATACTAATGAACGGAGTTCGCGTCATATGGCAGCTGTACTAGTAGTAAATGTTTGGTATACTTTACAATCACATACTTTTGAATCACTTCGACGCCACACGCCGCAAACTGCGTTCATTAGTATTGAATTTCTGATTTTCATCATCTACTTTTGCTGTTGACTGTACCTACACTGCATAGATGGTTACGAGATATATTAACATTTTGGGATTCATATTACATAATCAGCTAATAATGTTATAGCTGCTGGGACACAGGCCTCCTCTCTGTGAGAGGGTCCCGTAGGCCGTAATCCACCACGCGAACCCAGTTGCGGGTTGGTAGATGTCATAATGTCTTCAAATGTTTGGTTCTAGGACATGCCAGTTTCCTTTACCGTTTTAAGAACAGTGGTGATGAAATAATTTACACAAAGAAATGCGCCTGTCTAGCTACAACACGTAAGCCGCGGCCTTTACACTGGGGTTCGCCCTGGCTACTACTTTAATTAGGTAATAAAACTTCTTTTGAAACTGGAATTTCGATTATATAGACTCCTTTATTACAATACAGTAAAAAATTTTCAAAAGATAACAATCGTAACGACATAGGTCGCTGTGACCCACGATTACCGGTGGACATTTACGGGTTGACAAAATTGTTATAAAGCTAATCATCAATATCTTTTCACTCAATAGAAAAAAGTTAATCTAGCTTGCTGACCCGGAAACCGCATGAAATAGACTACTGGCCGAAGTATTAAGATTCAATTGACCATCTTAATTAGGGTTAGTCGAAATACTTATTTTACGGGACATGAAATCTCAATGCGTTATAAATTCAAGTGGTGGCCAAACTCAAAACGTTGGGTTCGTCAGGAATCTTGGCTGCTTGACTTTTTAAATATTTTACTATATAATTTTTATGCCCAATATTTATGTAAGGGAATATTTTTATTAATCAAGATAATATTTACATAATATAAGCTAACAGGCTAAAAATAATATAATAATAATACCTACATGTCCAAGGGCGGATCGTGAACTTGTGGGGCCCTGGGCTAATACTACTTAGGGGCCTACCTAATTACTCTCCAAATTGCCATTTTGTCGAAAAACTGTTTTCTTTAGTGATGTAGGTATACGGTACCTATTGGAAAAAATTGGATAATAAAATATTTTATTTATATACAAACAGTAACTGGCTATTTTGGAGTTTCAAGTTTTCACTTCTGTCGACAGTCCTCACGACAGTCAATTTTTTTCTTCACAATATCGTCTATTGTTTTTAATGGTTGCTGGGGGCCTTTTGTATCCATGGGGCCCTGGGCTGCAGCCCAAAAAGCCCTTAAGTAGATCCACCCCTGTACATGTCTATGAAAAAAGAAAACTTTCTGTTGACAGCGATGCGGATGAATTTTTTGATGCGCTTCGATTCTTTTCCTTCTTTGTTCACATGCATAATCCTTACCTATGTTGCATCGTTTTTGAAAATTTTCGTAGTTAAAATAATTTTATTATGTTGTGATCAATGTTAAGCCATATAAGGAATGAATGAAAGGCAATTGCATGCAGTTCATGTGAGAATGCTACGAGTAAAAGGGACGGGTAGTGTTACACGAATGGATAGAATAAGAAATGAGTACATAAGAATAAGTCTGAAAGTGACACCGGTAACTGAAAAGTTGTGTGGAAATCGGTGGACATGGTATAGGCATATGATACGGATAAATAAGGAAAATGTCGTGACGAAAGTTTTGAGTATGAATATCGATGGCTATAAGAGAGGGGAAGACCAAAGTAACGATGGATGAACTGTGTGAATGATGATAACAAACAAAAAAAATGAAAAATAATAAGTAAGTTAGTGACTACCGAGATGACGACTAATAGAGAAGTATGGAAGAAGAAGACTTGTTGCGCTGACCCTAAATAAATTGGGATTAGGGCAGGATAATGATAATGGCAGTTACTATATCTTCAAAATAGTAAATATAATTTAAAAACTCGAAAGGATAATCCGACATAATTATCGATTTCAAACGTTCAACTAAATTATGTCCAGAATGTACAATATAAAACCCTATAGTCTTACTATAAGCGAGTCTCCAGTTAAGACTGAATAAATAATGATTAATTTCGCTATTTGTCATCTAGACAAAGATTTAAAAATAGCAAGGCAATGTTCCTAGGCCTTGCGGCACGCTACCGGTTGAACAAAAACATCAATTTGATGATTATTTAGTCCATATAATTCTAAAAGTAGGTATGTTTTTCTTTTAAGTTAACGTAGTCTTGTAGAATATATCATAACACAGTTATAATAATATCGTTTTCACTTCTCATGCTCTAAAAGTCCGTCTTTATGTTGTGCTTAGGCGACATAAAATCGCTTTTTATGTTCTAGTGCATAAAGTAAAATTTTTTTCTAAGACTAAGGTAATCAGGCCCAACAGCCACACGCACAATAAAACTTCGCAGATTAAAGTCGTGATTTATTTCATTTTCTTTAATTTATACCACTTCCGTGTTTTCTATCGTTAATTTAATAAAATCAGGTAAAATAGTTGTCATTTATTATTTAAAAAGGCAAAGAAACGTTTTCATTTTTTGGCAGTTTGAAGTACCCAAGTCGAATGACAAATGTTGAAAATTAAAAAAAAAACTTTTTAAAAGTTTCGTGGCGGTATTATCTGTGCTGGCAGGAATTAGCTATGGATGCAACATTTTTGATTAATTATGTACTGTATATTTTATGCCTGTTTCATTTTCTCGCAATCGAAGTGAAAAGCAGAGTGTATAACTCAGGCATAAACGAGCCATTTTACCCCTCGACTTAACTATCCACCCTCGCCTGCGGCTCGGGTGGATATAAACGTCTCGGGGTAATATAGCTTCTTTTATGCCTTAGTTGTACAATCTACTATTATTGCGGATCACATTTAAAATACCTAATCCATATACCAGGCCACTCAGAAAGTATTGCGAAAAAAAGTTTTTATATATATATGAGAGACTGGCCAGTTATAATCTATTTTGAAAAAATGATTATTTGTAAGTAAAAATATGTACGTTCCAATTTCAGAATTTCCCTCCACATTGTCTGCGAGCTAATTTAAATTATCGTGGATCTGCGCTGGGAACATTTTCGGGCTATGATTTTTTACGATTTCAAGTTTCGCCTGAAACCGGACGAATCGTACGATAGACTTCGAATGGCATTCATGGTTGAAGGCCCTTCTGAGGCAACCGTGTATCATTGGTATAACGAATTCAAGCGCGGTCGACTAACTTTGGGGGCTGAAGAAAGAAGTGGTTGCCCTATGACGGCTGTTACGGAAGAAAACGTGCTAGCAGTAAAAAATGTAATCCAAGACAATAGGCGAGTTACGTATCAAGAGATTCAGCACATACTGTAGGTTGGATCGGGAAGCTTTCACAAAATTCTACACGAGCATCTTCGCGTGAGGAGGATAGTCTCATGCTGGGTGCCGCACAACCTCACCGATGCTCAGAAGCAGGCCAGGGTGGAACGGTGCCGTGATATGATAAACGAAGCAGGCTCGTCTCGGCGTGTTTACGACATCATTACAGGTGATGGTCTTGGATCAATACGATCCACAAACGAAGCGCCAGTCGACGGCTGAATGGTATACTACCAAATGCTTGGTAGAAGTTTTCTCTGTTGTGAGCAACAAGCGACCAAACACAGGGCTCCGCGGGCTACTGCTCCACCATGACAACACGCTTTCACACACCGCGCTCAAAACGAGGGACTTCCTGGACAGCTCGCCGATTAAACTCCTGGGTCACCCTCCTTACAGCCCTAACCTAGCATCGTGTGGCTTCTTTTTATTCCCGAAAATAAAAAATCAGCTCAAAGGGATACAATTTTCGTCGCCAGAAGATGCGCTGTCAGCGTTCGAGCAGGCTGTAAACGAGGTGTCTGCAGCAGACCGGAGAAAGTGTTTCGAAAACTGGTTCAGACGCATGAAACTTTGTTTAGACACTTGTGGAAAGTACTTTGAAAAGATTTAATAAAAAATATTTACCTATACTTAGAACATTTATTATTATTTTCGCAAAAAAAGTAGAATTAGTATCAACAATTAAAAAAAAACCATGTTAGTAAAGCTTACAAACTAACCTAATTACTTCTAATAACTACGTGGCTCAACACAATATATTGGCACCCAGTGCCTAATAAAGGGGCTACCCACCTTGTCAACCATGGTCTTCAGGATGCTGTTGGGGTTTCCACGCAACCTACCCATAGTTGACGCCGCCTTCTTTCTCATTATGGCATGAAAATCGTCAACACGGATCATCAACACGGGCTTCCGCGAACATCAGCGAAGCGCAAGTTATACATCTACAGAAGTCCAAAGAAACAATGGATAGACTGTGTGAAAGATGATTAATACTGGAAAGGGGGTGAAGATACCTAGATGAAGACTAATAGAGAAGCATGAAAGAAGAAGAAGACAAATGTTGCGCCTATCCCATTTACATTGGGACAAAGCAAAGAGAATGATGATAATAATAAGCTACATTTACATTTCATGACTGACCGACGCGGCGACACGACGATGGTATGAATGATTGATTTAAGCTTCGGTTGTCTAAGAAAGCGGTGAACGGTCACATAAAGCTGTCCAAATACTAGGCGTTTTTGACATCTAGTGAAAAGGACAGATTTTCATGAAGGAACCGGTTTCCTAGGAAACAGTAACTTTAGCGAGAATACGAATAACATACAGCCTAAACAAGCGAAGAAAAAAAAATAATTGAAAGTTGAAACCCTCGGGCCGTGGGCTCCGAGTACTCGTGTTCTTTTTAAGGAAATTTCGAAACGGCTGGTTGAGACTTCCCGTGACCCAAGGGCTGGCTTTTATCTTGGCCAGAGGCTAAGCTTGGCCATACAACGGTAATGCCGCCAGTCTCTTGGGTACATTACCAGTTGACAGCAATGCGGATGAATTTTTACACACTATATTTTAGTTTGTGTATATTTTTATTTAAGTTAGGATTTAATTTAGTTATTTTTATTAATGAATCAGGTATTAGTTGTTATTTGCTGACTTATTATTCTAATTTACAGAACTAAATATAAGTGTCTTGAAAAGTCAAGATAGATAAAAGGTATTGTGTTTTTAAAAGTGCATAGATGTTCTAATATAGGAACAGAAAGGGTTGGGTAAGTCCTGACAAGTGGACAGAAAACCCAGTGAAGGTCACGAGAATTCACGAGTACAGGACCGATCGTTGTGGCACTCACACTAAGTGAACATTTTCCTCATAAATGTCGATACACTTATCACAGATGCTATTTCACGATAAAGCGAGTGATTCATGGCTTCCTAACACGAAATCTACTTCAGAACATATGCAGTGATGACATGTCAGTTTAAGCTTAGGCTTACTTTTAGGTTTTTTTAGCTATCGTGATTCCCCGAGTTAAGGAATATTTATTGCAGTCGATAAATGGATGTATTTTTACACAAATGCTCAAAAAAGGGAGCAGTGGTGGTCAAATGGTATCGGCCCCAACTTACGAGTTGTAGGTCGTGAATTCGAACCCAGAACTTTACTTTGTGTATTTAATTTCATCACCACTGCTCTCAAAACGGTGAACGAAAACATCGTGAGGTAACCGGCATGAACCAAAAATTTGAAGACATGTGATATTTACCTACCCGCATTGGGCCCGTGTTGGATTACGGCCCACTCCTACTCACTGAAGGAGGCTTGTGTCCCAGCAATGGGAACATTATATTAAGCTGATTAGGTTATGCAAAATTGTGAACCAATGACAAGTGACAATGACCCCTTTTCTGGTTTTCAGTTATTTCATTAATTACACCTTGCGTATTCGCGAATTACTAAACCGCTTTTTATTCAAAGATACAAAAATATACTGGAATTCTATACATACGAGAATTATGATGGGGCACAATTGGTCTGACTATACGCAGTGATTGATAATTCAAAAGCCCACCATCAGCAGCCCAGCCCAGCATCTATGTTATTTCTACTAAAATTCAACCAGGCTATTTAACAGTTTTTTTTTTTTTTTAACGAGCTTATCTCCGGAACTACCAGTCACATTTGAAACATTATTTTGGTTTTCATAGCCCAATTGTGATTCTGAGGTAGGTTATAGTCTATTTAACATCACGCTACGACCCTACGACCCCTATGAGTCGAGCACAAAGAAAAAAGGTCAGAAACAACGCTAAGCGAAAACGTAGTAATAGCGAGGGCGGGTGATGGGATGCCGAAATTTCACGCGGACGAAGTCGCGGGCAGAAGGTAACTATTTTTATAGGATAAAATTGAAACACAGCGTGAGTGACTGATTATTCAAAGGATTTCATTGACATGGTTTTTGAAAAACCAATCAAGAATAGAATAGAATACTCTTTATTATGTACACCATATAGATTACAGACATAAATATAGAAACTTTACAATGGGTGACACAATGGGCGGTCTTATCGTTAAGAGCGATCTGACCAACAAGCAAACTGCATGCAAGCAAATAAGCAAACTGCAAGCTGTTGAATCACATCGATCTACCCAGCCTATTCCCAACTATGTTGTGGTCGGCTTCCAGTCTGCCCAGATGCAGAAATACCAGTATTTTACATGGAGCGAATGCCTATCTGATCAGGATACCCCTTGGCTTACCAAGGAGTATCCTGATCAGATAGGCAGTGGCTAACAAATCTGATAACCAGTCTTAACTGGTTATCAGACTTGGTATAAAAATGCGTAAAAGTTACCTTGTATGATGATTATAAATACAATATTTTTTAATATAAAGACCGAAGAATACTTAGGTTATTTTGTACTACAATTAAATGTCTTATTTTAGTATTATTTACATGGAGTTTATAGATTTTTTTTTTAGTTTTTATGTTGTTGAAAGTGGTGTACAAAACAGTTGAAAGCTTAATATGATTACTCAACACTGTACTCGAATATTTCAGAGAAAGTTAATCCCGAAAAATTCCACTCTTTCCAGTTAATTTAACAATGGTACATTAGAGGGCCGTTTTAACCTAAAGCTCAAACAAAACCGAGTTATATTTGCTTTAACTACAGTTCTGCGAAACTGCAAACACTACTTAAGCAATTAACAAATTACTACATGTTTAACTAAACTGCCGCTTGGTGCAGTAAAGTTAATTCTAACAATAGACTAGATGTTCGGCACCTTTGTCGGTCGCCTTTGTTGACATCAAAGGGGCCGCTCGATACGCATGTTTACCTTGGAGGCATTAAAATCGATTTCTATGTGAAATATATTAGTCGCAAATTGATCGGCAAATGGTTGGTGACGTCATTGGGGTGTTAAACGTTTTATGAAGTCAAGAAAGGATTCATGAAATTTAGATTAGGTTATGTGTCTGTTGCAAGCATAATGATAAAAGTAGAAATATGAAGCCTGGATCCGCTGCTCCAGTGATTAATCCAGTACTCGTGTGTGTTTTACCCGACTGCGCCAGAAGGAGGGTTATGTTTTTCGAGTGTATGTATGTATAATTGTTTGGCACGCTGTGCGGCCTGAACGGCTCGATGGATTTTAGCTTAAGAGGTGTCGTTAGATACGTATTTACTGTGAGAGTGACACTAGGTATATCAAAAAAAAACAAAATAGCGGATTTTTGGCGCAATATTATGTCTTCAAAAAATTTTTTTTCATTTTCAATTTCTCAAAACCTTTCGAGTGGGGTATCAAAATAAAGGGTTTTATATGGTGATTAAAAGTAATTCGAAGTGACAAATCGTAAAAAACACGTATCAAGAACTAAATCGCCTGCGAAATCTTTCACATTTGTGAACTAAAAAGTAATTTAAAAAATTAAAAGACTCGACTGCTTTATTATATTTTCAAATCCAAATGGGTCCCGCCTGCTTCCAACTTTTATTTAATTTAAAATGGGCTTGTTTTCTAACTTTTCAGTTTTTTTTTAACTTAAGTTTTGTACCGCAGTCAGGTTTATAATTAAGGGCTTATTAAGTGTAGTTTATTATTTATATTATATGCTTTAAAAAAAATTTAAGGGGAGATATCAGCCTTGAAAAGCTGGTCATTGTTGGCTATACCGATGGAAAGAGAGCACGAGGCTGGTAGCCAACACGATTGTCTGACCAAGTAAGAGAAGCCACGTCCACAAGCTTTCAGCAGGTGGTGATGGGCAACTTTGGACCAGAGTCGATGGAGGTAGATTGTCCGGCTAAAAGGGTCCAGTGACCACAATCCTCAGTAATGAGGGACCGTTCAGGAAAGAAGAAGTTTAAATATAGAAGTTAACTCAGATTTATGAAAGGTCTTTGTACTCTACCTAATCTAACTTTAATAGTTAGGTACATGTGATTTTTGCAAGGAGAATATAACGTTTTGCAGACGATTTAGACGGACTGACGTTCTACCATCGATAATGATGATGGAAAAGGTAATACCACAGAATACTGTGTGGGACTGACATAAATGTAAGCCACCAAAAAGCTTATAAGAAACTCGTTGTTGCACATTGTATCTGGATGGCAGAAGACAGATTTCATCAAGAAAATGGAATGGCATATGGAATTTTGAAGGTCAGTGTCCACAGGTTGATCAATCAAGTTAAGCTACGCTTGCCGCGGTTGGACTTCGGATGGGTCGCCATCTTTACATACCGAGACCCTCGGCGCCTCGGAAAGCACGTTAAGCCGTTGGTCCCGGTTGTCATTCGTCGATCTTTGACAGTCGTTACAGGTAGTCAGAAGTCCGAAAGTATGAAACCAGTCTTACCAAGGGGTATCGTATTACCCAGTATAAACTGGGTTGTGGAGGTCAGGCAGTGAGCAGTGGCAGTCGCTCCATGTAAAATACTGGTATTCAGCTGAATCCGGTTAGCCTGGAAGCCGACCCCAACATAGTTGGGAAAAGGCTAGGCGGATGATGTTAGGTTGTATGTTGATCAAAATATGATTCTCGACCGTAACAAATATGTCATATTATAATCATTAAAATCAGTAATATAACTCACTCATTAAGTAGATATTAGGTACTCGTTATGTATGTACATTTAATTTTAATTCTGAATAAATGATTACCATTTTACGACTAAGTATCTGCTAAAAACGAATTATTCTTATTCCTTTATTTAAGCAAGTAAACTATATTTTTTTAAACAATAATAAAAATAAAAAAAAATAAAATTTTATTAGTTGGTTTATATCATGAATGAAATCAAAATATATTAAATTGAACTAATTAGATAGGATTATAGTTTAAATAAAACATTTGATTTGCATTAAAAAATATTAATTTGTATAATTTATCTGTTATAATTAAGATTTATTTATCCTAAATAAGAAGCAATAATTATGCATTTAATATCGACTTAATAGAAAGAGTTAATAAAACTCCTTATTTAATAATATATTAACTTTTACAATTAATTGAAACCAAAATAAGGTATATCACTGTTAATAATAAAACTCCAATTAAATTATTGAATTATTAATTAAAAGTAGGCACTGGGATCTCTTGTCCAACTACCAAAGTGTTTTAATTAATTTCAAGTAGTTACTCAAAAGATAAATGCGATGATGATTGAATACCTACACACTATATCTACTATGTTGAACAATTTTTGTTCCTAACGTTATAAATAAATGCGAAGGCGGCCAATCTTACATCAGAGCCCTGATTCACAACCATACGACAGGCTATCGTATCGAAAACCTGACATTTCGTTAACCTGATTTGACTTGCCCTCAACAGCAAAGAGCTGTTGGAAGAATAGCGGGCGTCTATTTTCTACTATGTTGAACAATTTTTGTTCCTAACGTTATAAATAAATGCGAAGGCGGCCAATCTTACATCAGAGCCCTGATTCACAACCATACGACAGGCTATCGTATCGAAAACCTGACATTTCGTTAACCTGATTTGACTTGCCCTCAACAGCAAAGAGCTGTTGGAAGAATAGCGGGCGTCACTGACAAAATTTTCGGGTTTTGGACTTGTGAACAGCGTTTAGAAGACTCCTACGATAACAATGATTAATGTTCGAAACGATACGGAAGCGTATCGAGTGTTTGTGAATAGCTATGCAGCACGAAATTCTTTCTAGTAATGGTTTAAGACTAACGAGCAAGAGACTAATTATGTAATAGATACAAGTTTACTGAGCACGTTAACACTAGAAAAAAATTGTGACGATGGGACTTTGAATAAACCTACGTACAGTCGACTGCACGTCACATGCAACAAAATCAGTCAAAGCTGAACTTTTACTCTATTGAAACTTCGTACTTCGTCAGACCAGCTCTAGGTCACAATATTATCAATAACGGCATTCGACTGTACCTATACTACGATGCGATCTAGAGCCGAAATTGCACAGAACTGGCAAGTAAGTAAAACGGTAATTGCAAAAAGTTATTTCCAGTACAGTCACGTCTATAAGTATGTATACACTTGGCTTTATTCAAAGGCGAATTTCTCCTTTTTTTTAATGAAATTTTATGTTCTTACGAACATAGTATTTTCGAACCCTTACGTTTATGTTAAGTTTCGTATTTCAACGTTGCATTCGTTATTTCACGAAAAAATCGCATTTGAAAATTGCCAAGTATTGACATATTGGTGCTCGTGTACAGCTAAATTCTCCTTTAAAAGTTATGAGAAGAAGCTTATGGCTCAAAGTGATACTAAAATACAGGCGGATGTAAATCTACATGAAACACACACACGCACACACACACAATGAAATACAAATCGATTTAAATAATTTTCAATAATACTTACCTAAATTATCAGTACGGTAACTAATTTACAGAAAACAAGTTCAAAATTAAAATCACGACCTTTGTTTCCTTTTAAATCAACCGCTACAAAATAAAAAGTTCAAAATTGACAGGTGATTATCCTGTCATATTTGAGCACCTTAATTACAGATATCCAATCAACGCATGCACACGAACAATGCAGCAAAAAAATTTGAACACAACAAGAAAAAAAAAACACGATCACATAATTTCGTCTGTAAATCTTCCATGCATAACAAAAATAAATAAAAATAAATACATAGCATTTCATTTTGAAACAACAACTAAAATCGCAGTGCATTTGGTAGCTACTCGAAACAAACAAACATATTCAGTGAAGTATTTGAGTATCAAATAAACTGTGTGAAGTATTCGGTCGTACGTTATTAGCTGATAAATAAAAGTTTACCGGTTATTCGCGAGGGTGGAACGTTTTCAGTGTGCCGCGTCGCGCCCTCGTCTACCGCGGAATCACGGCGCGAACATCATATCATAATAGCCTCCTGATACGGTAAAGGCACGTTCATAACAAAAGTACTACGCAAATTATGTAAGACTAGCTTCTGACTGTGACTTCCAATACACGTGTCATGCGACATACATTAATAAACTTAATTACTGACATAATTTAGGCCCTTTTGTGACGTTGCAAAACTAATACTAGCGACACCTGTCGTGGAATAGCGATTGACATGGTGGTTTACGTTACGCAAAGACGGTTTTTTGTGTTTAGTAAATAAATTACAGTTTAACAGTTAATTAAAACAAACATACATAATTCACCATATTTTTAATTAAAAACATAGTCGATTGTATTAAGGATAAAAATCAATAATAATCTTATATAGTCTGTGGAAGATTATTCGAGAAACTGTCAGATTGGTTTGGAAAAAAAAAACGGTGTTCCGTGTCCGGTCTTTTACGACCAAGAACACGAGCCTGGGGGCTGTTTGAGAGGGACTTTATATCCTGAGAGGAACGGGATGTGCCCAAATAACCCGATGGGGTTTTAATATAAATCCAGAAAGAGCAGAATCCTGTGAGTATTCAACCATTTGCTTTATTCTTGCTGGTTAGCCTATAGCCCAGGTCTCTTGCATGTGTGTTCTGACACGAGGACGTTGTTACAGGTCTGGCTTGTTATGCTAGCCTTCTTTTGATTGGTGCTATGCGCAGCTAAATTGATGCCTGGATGTTGCGCCGTTGTGTGATGATTTGGAATTCATCAGAGCGCAGGCGGCTTTAAAGTTATCCCTTGCGGTGTGGTCATCCGACGTTCAGGAAGGCCTTACTTAGCCGGTTCCCGGTTATGAGGGAAGTACGCCACTCCAGGTAACGAAAGCGTCACCATCTCGTCCGTAGGCCGCGTTCGCGTGTGCTCACAGGAACCTCCTGTGAGCGAAGCCAAGGACCGACGATCCGTCAACTGACTGAGGTCAGAACTGACTGAGGTCAGAACTAACTGATTGGTATGAACTGAATGTGGTCAACTGAGAGACTTTAACTGATTAGTATTAACTGAGTTCAAAACTGAGAGGTTATCCGTGTAAGATAATAATTTAACCTGTGAGAGAGTTAGGCCTTTTGTAAAAAGGCTAGGTGTTAAGACCAGTTGTTGTTAGATATTGTGTCTCGGGTTTGCTTAGCATATTAGTTATTTTCCCCATATGAGCACAGTCCAAATAGGTCGACACATGTACGTGAGCTAGTAAGGTTATTGATCTATTCCCTCGCGGACTCGCATAGCGACTCTGAGAAACTGCTATTTGTCTCATGCAGGTTTTCACCCATACCACTAGGTACGGAGACTAGTTGTGTGGGTGAATGCCATAGTAGCAGGGAAAGAGGCATTATTTTAGTGGCTCGCCACTTTGTTTGTATGTGTGCCTTAATTTTGTATTAATTCCAATAAACTTGTATTGTGTAAGAAGGTACTTGTTTAATTGAATCTTTCCCTAGCAGTATATACCCTATAAATTTACTTTAGCACGGTGGTGAGTAGTATAGTTCAAATAGAAACCATCATCAGCTTGTTTCCAATTAATTTCTGTAAACTACGCACGGGCCAGTGTTACACTTTGTTTTTTTTTTTTTTAATAATCTCGTATTTCAACATAGTACAGTAAAACGGGGCTACTTTGACAGGCGGGGCTACTTTGACCAGGCCGATCACAACGCTATGACGCGTTCCCCACACCCCGCGCCTCGCGCAATATTACTCGAGGTCACGCACACTTGCTGAGCACACGTGAAAACCGATTTTGGCGCTCTGTCAAAGTAGCTCCAACATCTGTCAAAGTAACCCTGGAAGTCAAAATAGCCCCGTTTTGCGGTAGCTGCATCCCGCGATTTCGCCAATTCACCCGCATAAGTTTCGATCCCGTAAGAATATCGGGATAAAGAGTATTCTATGTCTTAATCCAGCACCCTAATTGCGTAACACACTATCAATCGGAATCTGAATAATTTTGAAGCAAATTGCTAATCCATTGCTTCATAAGTTCGAAAAATTTGTCTGCTCACCACGTAAATAACGCAATGAATGTTGTTGAACTATCAAAATGAAACCGATTCCGATTGATAATGTGTTACGCAATTGCCGCGCTGGTCATGGTCTTCTCATGTGCCAAACAACCAAATACGTTCAGCTATTTTACCACGAAAGCGTAAGAAATGAATTAATATACAAAAAATGTAAACTTTTCTCTTTATAACATTATAAAATATGTAAGAATAGTAATAAATTTGAAAATATAATCTTATAGGCAAATCTTATTTTACATGGTTTTATAATTTTGCGTAGCGAAGTCACTTCGTAGGTAATTAAATTTGCAAGTTTACAAGATTTTACAAGATTACAAGTTTGCTACGAGTTATTCGTAGCAAAGCTACAACGTAGCTTAGAATCTCGTAGAACTTAATTATGGTAGTACATACCTATTTTTTTTATTGTTGTTGTGTAGTATATGTGCACGTGTAGGTTTGTTTGTTTTTGTCAGTCAGTATTAAAACCGACAGAGAGATTTTATTTTTGAAACTATACTCGCGCAGGTGATCTTGCGTCTGAAAAAAAAAATCAATTGACTTATCTATATTATAAATCAATATCTACTAACTATCTACTACTATTATTATATTATCTATTTATTTTAAATAGTATAAAACAAAGTCGCAATTCGTGCATGTCTGTTTAACCGCTCAGCTCCTCTACACAATGTATTTTGAAGCGGTTTTCACAAGAATTTCTTCCTAAAATTTTAATATATCTTGCACACTAACCAAGTGTAACCAATAGGCTAGGCACAATAACAAAAGATAACTGAAAACACAGCTAGCATTATAAAGAATAAAATAACTTCACCTCGGAATCGCTACTAATAAAACGTCAACCCTCTTTATGAAGACGCCCTATAGCATGCGAACGTTCATAATTCTTATACAAGGTGTCCCACTTCTAGTTTACGCGACTTTTTATGTTCTAGACTCATGCTAGACCGCTTGTACTGAATACCTATGTGTAGTATGGAGCACATGCATAATTTGACGCATATTATTGTCTTTTTTATTTTTAGGGACCATAAAATGTTACTACCAGTAAATGAAAACAAAAAAATAGAAATTAAAGGTCAATTTCTTACCTGTATTTGAATAATGAGTCTTATATTTTTCCTAAATCGTGTTGAGGAATTTGCGTTTCCTACTTGAATTAAGGATAAAACACTTTATAAACTACAAAAGATATTAAAATGTTTGAATAATCTTCATTACATCACTTTGAAATACGATGTATTATTCCTTTATTATAACTTTCTATTTTGTTTATTGGGTAACACAATAGTGCCAAGTCGTAACAGGTAGCTACTGAGTATCGATCGCATTCATAACTATTCATAATTAGTGCGCGGAGTATAATTTATTGTTTAGTGTTTATAATTTATAAAAAAATCTTTAAGTGTTTAGGACAGAAGATGGAGTACCCTCTGCATTAGTGGTAGTTATAAACGCAACTTAGGTACTGCATCAAGACAATGGGCAGTAAGCTTGTTCACCTTCTACTGTTAAAATTATTTAATTTAATTAAAATTATTTCATCACCATCTCTCAAAACAGTGAAGGAAAACATCATGAGAACACATACATCCTAGTACCTACTAAATATTCGAAGACATGTGACATCCGCCAATCCGCACTGGACCCGAGAGGTGGATTATGGCCCACTTCCTCTCACAGAAAGGAGATCTGTGTCCCAGCAGTGGGAATTGCTAACCACCACATCCAAATCCGCTGAATCCGATCCGAGAAATCTGCTGGATACGAGAAGCACAGAACCGGTCGAAGTGGCGTGGCTTGGGGGAGGCCTATGTCCAGCAGTGGACGTCTTTCGGCTGAAATGATCATTATGATGATGAACCACCACATTGTGTGGATTATTCCATCAACAAAACATTTAAGGAACATAACAATTCCGTCACTATAGTCGACCTCATCATAGCTAACAATATAATAACAATAATCAGCAAAACGAGTAGGTAGGTACAGACGCCAGCTCATCAAGCTATCCGAAACTTTAAAATTTTCCCAATCAACTTTGAACCTTATGCTTTAGCGATAAAGTTGAAAATCTATTAAAGAAATTTGACAGATTGTAGTAGCTTGGCGTCTGAACATATACAAAATGATTCCGAAAGTTGTTTTTTTTTTATTAACCTTCACTGTCCCACTGCTGAGCAAAGGCCTCCCCCAAATCCCTCCAGGCACCCTTTTCTAGAGCTACCACGATCCAACTCTTTCGGTATGTGTCTAGGTCGTCTCGCATCTCTTCCTGTGTCGGCCTCGGCGGAGCACCCACCGTGTAAAGACTGTTGCCCAACGGTCACTGTGCATGCGGCTGACGTGACCCACCTAATCTCATTTCAACTTGGCAGAAAGTATTTGAACTCGCTAAATCGAAGCCAATTGGTTCACAATAACCTAAAAAAATTTAAATGAAACAATTTATAGGAACATTCACAGTTATTGTATTATCGTGTTTCGTAAGGTATTTTAAAGTACCTATACAACTCGTTGTTTATTTACCATCGCTTAGATTCTCTGCAGTCATTTACATAATTATATTGAGCTTTTCTGTGCTGTTTTAGTTTTCAGAATTCAGAGCTTTTGTAGTTGTGTTGTTATATTATAATGATGTCATCGCATTTATTTCAAAGAACAAGGACATATATAGGTACTGACCTTATTGGTGGCGTTCGTCAAAAATCTCAGATGTGTAGTGTGCGTACGACCAACGGGGTAATTGCGTAACACACCATCAGTAGCAATGACTTTCATTTTGACAGTTTAACAACATTCATTGCCATATTTACATTGTTGAGCAGACAAATTTTTCAAGCAATGGATTAGCAATATCCTTTGAAATCGTATAGATTGTGATTGTAAGTGTGTTACGCAATTAGGGTGAAGATGAATGAACGTAAACGAAGCAAAGGGAGTAAGTATTAAGGATCGGAGCAGGTGGCGCGCTGTAGTTTCTGCAAAACTCTTTAGGAGCATACAGGACCTAAACGCAAAAAACGCAAGTTTTAGAAACAATAAAAGTATATGATCCACTACAGTAAACAAAATCAGAAAATATATGATATTTCTTCAGGATATACCTATGCTAGATAGATAGTGTGTTGAAAACATAATACAACCAATTTGATACGATAGAAAAAAATCATGAAGACACCTCTAAAAACTTTCTTTTTACAATAAAAACCATTCTAATACAATACAATCATTATGATTTTTTGTCAGATTATTCTACATTAAGCAGCATACTAAAGCACTAGTGTTTTAATTTTGTAGTCCAAACAATGGATTTTTTATAAATAGATAATTGCTATGTGTTGCAATAAATTACCAGGGTTGTGTCACCGCGCTTCTCTTTCTTTTCTATGCAGTCTGACAAAGACCGCACTTTAGGTCATGTAGTCGCCTTATATGCTCATTCATGAACTGAAAATTCACTTTGAACCTCTCTCAAGTGAATACACAATTCGAAATATAAATGAGCTGCTTTTCAAATTGCCTATGATTAACCATCAACACGGAAACATCGTAATATTTTAAGAAAATTAAAAAGTTTTTTGATAAAAAAATGCGTATTACAGTGCATCTGAATCTGAATATTTGGAGGATAAACAGCTATTATATGTATTATAGTATGTATTTTTAAACTAGTCTTCTTGATCTCCTTCTCAATTCAATCAATTTTATTCAGTTTAGTTTTCAAATTGTATGTATACTTTGCATGCCGAATGGTAAAATATGGCAATACCAAGACTGTGATACACAATTTTTACATGAATGTCTAACATCTGCATATTGTTTACCCGTATTTGCAAATAAGTTTGAAACGGTCAACAATAAGATTTGAATTGGCGAGAAAGAAGTATGCAATCGTGTGTTTACCAACTAGGTTTGGTGTAAACGGCCATTATAGGGGTTGTGAGCAGTGGTGATAGATGACCTATATTTACGCTATACGTAATCAGCCCATAATGTTCCCACTGCTGGGAATCAGGCCTCCTCTCTTTGAGAGGGAGTGGGCTGTAATCTACCACGCGGGCCCAGTGCAGACTGGTAAATATTATGTTAGATATTCACGCTATATTTTGAGCTAAAACTCGAAAAACAGACACTCGAGTTGTATCGGGATTGATTTTGTTCTGGGTAAATAAAATTAAGCATCCACTTTCAAATTGATAGAAACTTTAAACCGTCTCCTAAAACTTTGTTACGAACATAAATTGCAGTGAAAAAAATGTTCGACCACCCATATTGTAGCTAAGATTCTCTGTCTCTTTCACGCCCCCTTCTTTTCTTATGCTGTCGTCTTTATCTCTGTGGTTTCTAAACCATTTGTTTGTCTATTATTAATATTGCTGTTTTGGGGTGGTCTTCTTTTTATTTTTTTAGGCATTACATTAATTTACAAAACGACCTTGTGTACTGATAATTTTGTGGTTACTTTACAAATATGAATATGATAGTGGTCGGTTTTTATTATTATCATTGATATGTACCTACCTAATATATACCACGTGCGGTGAAGCTACTTGTCAAATTATTTAATCTGTCAAGCTCCGCTAATGAGACACAATTGATTTTCTATTGTTTCGTCGCCGATCGGCGAACCGCACCGCTTGACCGGTTAAATTAGAGTGCCTGACTAACTGATTGACAAACAAAACAGCCAGCTAACTCTTTTAGAGGGTCTAAAAATTCTATTGGTCATTCAAATTAAAATGGATGTCCTACATCCCAAATAAGTAAATCCTATGATGCACCCTGTTAAATCTTTTTCAGTGACTAGAGCAAAAACAAACAGTTTTCGCCTTAATAACGACAAAAACATTATCAAGCAAAACATTTTTCGACCACTGCAGTACCTAGACCTACATTTTAAAATACTGCAAAATCAACGTCTTTTGTTTTTATTGCAATAGTTTCATCAAACTTTTGCTATTTGTAAGGTTGAAGTGCAATTTTTACGGTGCATCCATTTTCGGAGTATTCCCGATTGAGCACCTATTTTCAGAGCACCTTTTTTTAGAGCACCAAAGGTATTCCCATTAGAGCACCAATCAATATTTTACCGTGGTGCTCAAAAGGGAACAATAAAAAATATTCAACTTTATTCCCTTTTGAGCACCTACAGTAGCTTCTAGTGATGGGGTGTATAATAAAACATATCGATAATTAGTAGTCGGTTAAAAATTGGCAGTTTCATTGCAGAATGATATCATTTAATAAAAACATACTTAATTAATATCATCATTAACATAAAAGTTTACTCAATCTTTTATTGTTAATATTACAATAAGTTTCTTCAACTTTAATTTTATCTATTCCCAAACCAACCAACCAACTAATTGTAGGATGTAAATCTAACAAAAGAAATCGGTGTTTTCATAGAATAGATTAGAATGGCTTATGGCTAACTTATCACCAGATACAAACATACATACATACTCTCGAAAAACATAACCGTCCTTCTGGCGCAGTCGGGTAAAAAAACACTTTTTACTGCCAAAAATAGTAAATGATCACCAACATTAATTTTATTCTCATTTGCTCGCTCTTGCATCCTATGTCGACGGACTCGGGCTCCTATTTCTGTGTAAAGGGTTTAAAGTAACCTAACCATTTTTTTTTTTAACGTGGAGAAATGCTCATGCATTCTGCACTACCACGGGGAGATAGTGCAGTTATGTGGGACTCCAACCCACTAAAACTCCACGGTGTCCTCCTCTGCCGCTTACGGCGGGAACACGGGCACGCGTTAGCACTCATCCGTGAACCCGCCGCGGCTGTCCGTCACCGGACCCTCCTCTGGGGAGTATTCCCCATCACCGGCGCACCAGAACACATAGCACGCCGTGACCACCCCAGGGACCAAACCAGCACATGGGCGCCAGACGACCCCGTGTCTGGGCACCCTTGGTCCCCCTGCGACGGGTCAGGTCATTGGCCCCGCCGCCTGCCAATTTTCGGCCGCAGAGGATAGGGAGAGTGGCCAACGTCATACCAACACTCCTCTTCCTCTGCGGCCCCACCGCGTCCGCCATCGGACGGTGGCGACCCCGTCAAGGCCGCGGAAGGTAGGGAGAGCGGCGCACCGCAATACCGGCACTCCTCTCCCACCGCGGCCTCCAACCCTCAGCCGCGATGCCTCCGATACGACATCGCGGCCCGCCTCAGCTGCGATGTCGCCCAAGCGGCACCGCAACCTACTTGTTGGCCGCTACGTCGTCGGCTTACCGGCAAAAGCCCTGACGAGCGGCCCCTCCTCGGGTTCCACTTCGCTTCACCGTGGGTGTCCAAGCCACGGCTACTGAGCCCCCCCGCCTCGACAATGCGGGAACCCACCGGGGGGGAAAGTAACCTAACCAAACCTAACCTCGGAGTACCCAGCTAGAACTACTGTAATTTTAGACTTCATTTTTTGGTGTTGCATCTGTCATTTAGATTAAATACACTGCTGTTTTAAGTTAGATCATATCTAGTGTGTATTGCAAATTTCATAATGGACAAAAACATCGAACAAAGAGTTTGTCTTATATTTTGCAACGCCAATGGAATTTCGTGTTTGAAGTCACTGAAAATGTTACAGAAGGCTGACGGTGAATCGACTTTATCAAAACACGTGCTTATAAGTGGTATAAAGCGTTCAAAAGCGATCGAGATATGCTGGAAGATTTGCCTCGCCCTGATTTGCAACGTCTTGAACTGAAGTTAACACCGCAAAAGTGAAGGAAATAGTGACTGAAAATCCTCATTCAAGTTTGAGAGGGATAGCCGCTGCACTTTCTGTGTCTCACGAGTCGAAGAAGAAGCTCTGTCTTGCTTTTTAGAATTTTTCTAGGAGAAGGATAACTCCAAAATTCAATTTACACATTTTTACTTGACAAGCAACGATGGGCAAAAACATGATTTGTCATGTCATCATTATACAATTACATGTTTGCCAAATAATTCACTTAAAAAAATAATTACCCGATAAACTTTTTTTTAATAACGTATTATTTGACAAAGTTTTTTTTTATTGTATCTCATAATACAACGTTTGGAATAAAAACGTTATATTGACTTATTATTACGCAATTCCCAAAAATGAAGCTCATTAAATAGGTATTAAGTTAGATAGTCATTTAATTTAGTACCTAATGTAAATAGTTAGTTGTGTTAAATATTGTAAAAGTTAACAACGCGAGGCATAAATAACGTTTGATAAAATGCATTGCTTGATAATTACTTACTTAATTTATTTGAGAAATTTTTCTAAGTGTCGGTTTCGGCGAGCTCGGGACTTATTATAAATACTGTATTTACTAGTTTCATGTGGCTATAATTTAATAAGCATAGCGTTATTAATCTATTTTCGAGTTAAATGGTGATAATTTAAATTTTAGAAAAACATATATTTATTTTTAACATATTATTATTACTACTTCCAAAAATTTCTATAACTGATAAAACGTTCATATTTTTCGTTTCTAAAACAACTAAAAACTTTACTTGTATAATACATAAATATGTAAGTATTATTAAGAAATATAATACAATAAGCGTATAGTATAGAGTATAGTATATATATATATAATATAACTAAAAACAATAAGCGTAAAGACTATTGATGTTACGAGGAACCTGATTTCTTTTATTTATTTGTCTTAAGTGATATACCTAGAAAATAACATATAAAATCTTTACTTGTGTAATCCATATAATGTAAGTATTATTATTTAACTACTGATGTTACGAGGAATTTGATTTCTTTTATTTTATTTGTCTTAAGTAAGTCAGGTACCTAGAAAATAACATAAGGCTGATTGTGATATTAATAATGATTACTTAGTTTCCTAAAATTAATATGATAATAAAAGTACTGCCAATTTTTATCGATATGTATTATTATACACCCCATCACTAGAAGCAACCGCATCGTAGGTGCTCAAAAGGGAATAAGTTGAATATTTTTTATTGTTCCCTTTTGAGCACCACGGTAAAATATTGATTGGTGCTCTAATGGGAATACCTTTGGTGCTCTAAAAAAAGGTGCTCTGAAAATAGGTGCTCAATCGGGAATACTCCGCATTTTCTTTGTGTATTATGGTGTATTCTTTATCGCGCAAAATGGCTGGAGGTAACTAAGTGAGCAACATCGCTTGCGGTCTAGATAATAACGGGGGTTGCACGAACGGGGCGGGGCGGTGGTGCTACGAGCGCAAAACGTTTGGTTAATGAAAGATAAAATTTATTGAACAGAGTATTTACACTCGCACAGGAAAACTGGAACTCGTACAGGAAAAGTAAATTTTCATAAAAAAAATGCCAGGAATATTAAAAATAAGTGTCGCAGCGCTGGTATTCTAGAGGAAATTCTTCATAATCCGTGCAAGGAAAATTTTGACAGGTGGAGTTTGACGTTTAGAGAATTACGTGCTTAGTTGAGGTTCCTGTTGCTGTGGCTAAACCAAAATAGGTTCATTTGCATGGGCAGAATACGAGTTACCGTTTCTCTTTATAATTCTGATTTATGTGTTGTAGAGTTTGAATTACTATTGTCTGCACGTTACAAGAACTGATGGACGCTCCTGGAGGCGTCAAACTCATAGCTAATTTCTGGACAGTCTCAATTTCGATTGCCGTTGACACTTTAAGAAAAAGTTGTACGTGTGCTAAGATCATTCTTATTTCGACAAGAGGATGTTAGTAAGTTGACAGTCCTAGTGTATTTGTACTGATAACTACGAACTCTGGCAACGCTGCAGAGAAAGCACAAGCATTGATCACCACGCTTACCAGACATTGCGAGGCATGCGCAGCGCACGGCGCTTATCGCATGCTTCGCAATGTGTGGACGTTCATATTCGTGGTGAGGCTACTCGTTACACGAGGAAAATTAATATTGAAGCGTGTGTTCCGAGGCGTGCATGCCTAGCAATGTCAGTATCCGCCTTAAGACGGGTGGACGAATTCAGATTTATATTAACTAAGTACAGATATATCCTCACGGTACTTTTCCTTCACCGATGTCAGTGTCCAAGATACACTCAGAAAGTACATATAGGTACATTTAAAATATCAAATTGGTACTTGCCCGGATTTGAATCCAAACGAATGTTAATAAAAAGTAATCTCGGTGTAGTCCACACCTTAGCTAGTGGTTGGCACGGCGAGCGCTGTCCCTACAAAGGAGCGAACGCGATGCGGCTCGATCGTACCAAAAATATACCAGTGTGTAGCATTTTCTATTGATTGTTAATAGCTATTGTTAAAACGAATGTGGGCTTATTGTGAATAGGAGCTTTTTTATTGCTTACTTCAAATAGGTTAGCTAAATAAGGGAAGTAGGTTAATGATACTCTTGATTCATTCATAACATCATACAAGACAGTGATTTTTGTTAATTTTGTTTAACTCTAGATTTAACTAAGTTCACAACTAAGGCCTGATTTCACCAAAGTCGGATATCTTTTATCCGTCGAATAAAATTGATATCTGACAGTTCTAGTACAGGAAAACTGTCAAAAATTCAAAATTATTCTCTAATGATAAAACTTATATTAGGTAAGTATAAAAGTTCGGTGGAATTCACCCTTAACCTAACAAAACAAAAAATTATCTTGTAAGTTACATGTCACATCTCCATTTTACAAAATAGATAACCTAAATATCGAAGACCATTATAAGGGCTTTTGCACACCACATGCAAAACGGCAGCCTCGTAAAACGTTAGGAATTAAACCTGAATTTAACCTGAGTTAAACCGCCTTATTATTTCAGAACATCGTTCATTACCATAGCCCAAGTATCTACTATCTCTCCAGTTATCGCTATAAACTGTGAGGCATGCCTAATAGCTCTGCAAGCCTACAACCGTACCCGGTACGCGTGGATTGAAAAGTACTCGGCCTCATACAAAATTAATCAATTCTTTAAATTCAAAATTACCCACATTATTTACTTCAGTTCAGTCTAGTTAACTGTGCGAAGTTTGAAACGTGTGCGATAATTAGTTGTGATTTTATACATTTATTAATCAAGCAATCCGCCGTAATTTCCGCAAATGGAGCTAATTGAGCAGCGTGCTGTGATTAAGTACCTCCATAAGAAGGGGTTATCACCAAAGGCCATCCATGATGATATGGTCAGTACATTAGGGTATTCTGCTCTGTCATATTCAACCGTCAAAAAATGGATAGCAAATTTCAAGCGTGGTAGAGAGAGCGTGAAAGACGAACCCCGCACTGGAAGGCCTTCAACGTCGACTACTGAAGATAATAGGGAAAAGGTACTTGATTTAGTTATGTAAGACCACAGATTAAAAATAAGAGAGATAGCTGAGATTATAGGCATCTCTTATGAAAGAAAAAAAATCATGATAGTCAACGAATTGGGTTTTCACAAGGTGTCAGCGAGGTGGGTCCCACGGCTGCTTTCAGTCGAACAAAAACGAACGCGATTGACAATTTCACGCGACTGTTTGGAGTTATTTGAAGCCGATCTAGATATTTTTTTAAGTCGATTTGTTACTATGGACGAAACCTGGGTTCATCACAGTACACTGAAAACAAAACAACAATCAAAACAGTGAGAAGACCTGGTTCACCACCCCCTAAAAAGGCTAAGTCGATTTTTTCGGCAAATAAAGTGATGGCTTCAGTATTCTGAGACTCGAAGGGTGTGATTATGGTTGATTATCTTGAAAAAGGTCAGAATATAAACTCTGATTACTACTGCACCTTACTACGTTGTTTGCGTGAGGAAAAAAGAAAAACGCCCAGGAATGCTCAGAAGAAAGTCCTCTTTCATCAAGACTCTTTCGACAAGAGAATCAATGTCTGAAATTCATAACTGTGGCTTTGAACTGTTACCGCATCCGCCTTATTCACCTGACCTGGCACCATCAGACTTCTATCTACCCCCTAACCTAAAAAAACACTTAGGAGGTCAGAAATTTTCGACAAAAAATGAGGTGAAAGCAGCAGTAGATGCGTATTTTGACTCTCAGGACGAATTTTTTTTTGAAGTGAAAACTTCTTTAGCGGCGTTGAACACTTTTTGTAATGGGTAAAAAATGTTAAACTCGCGTCAGGGCATCGCGTCAGGACACGTGACCGTCAGGAGAGATTCCCCCCCCCCCCGCCTCTCTACGGCGGCGCCAACCGAAGTTAACCAAGTTTAGTGACACACGACAATGGATGGATGATTGGATGGATGGATTGGATGGAGTGGAAGTGGAAGTCGAAGTCAAAGTCGAAGTCGAAGTCAAACTCAAAGTCGAAGTCGGAGTCGAAGTCGAAGGCAAAGTCAAAGTAGAAGTCGGAGTCGAAGTCGAAGTCGGAATCGAAGTCAACGTCGAAGTCGAAGTCAAAGTCAAAGTCGAAGTCAAAGTCGAAGTCGAAGTCAAAGTCGAAGTCGAAGTCAAAGTCAAAGTCGAAGTCAAAGTCGAAGTCAAAGTCGAAGTCGGAGTCGAAGTCGAAGTCGAAGGCAAAGTCGAAGTAGAAGTCGGAGTCGAAGTCGAAGTCGGAGTCGAAGTCAACGTCGAAGTCGAAGTCAAAGTCAAAGTCGAAGTCGAAGTCGAAGTCAAAGTCAAAGTCAAAGTCAAAGTCAAAGTCAAAGTCGAAGTCGAAGTCGAAGTCAAAGTCGAAGTCGAAGTCGAAGTGGAAGTGGACGTGGACACACTGCTGTGTATTCGTAACATTCGTGTATATAAAGTGTTTAAAATATGGAAATTGAACCAAGTGCATCTAAACACATCAACACGGTCTAGGGATATTTTTAAAAAAGCGAATTACTATCAATGTGTTAATTATTTATATGACATGCATATATTTAAAAGATACGTTATTTAATATTCTACCATTTTTTAATAATGGTTAAGGTACTTAGATTAAAATTTCTGCCGGTCGATTCTGTAAAAATCTCACCGTGAAAACTTGCGTGAAGTGAGCTGTCAGTGTCATCCCACTGATGCTAGGGATTGACCAAGCAAACATTTACAATCATAATCGAGATTTTAATAATAGATTTTATGCTAATTCTATTGATCATTTTATATAATTTCAAAGCTAGTATTTTAGTGGTCAAAACATTAATATTATTATTATTTATTTATTTATATATACTTTATTGTACACCACAAAAATAATAATAATAATTACAATCATTAATACATCTTTTTAAGTTAGATTTCTATCGTTAAGAACAAATCTCATATGGAAAAGTGTTTATGGTAGAAATCTAACATAAGGAGATATATTAATGATTCTAATGACTATGATTCTGTAAATACATGTCTATTATAGTCGCAAATCACATTTTGATCAAGATACAACCTGACACTGATCTGCAAATTGCAAAAAACGTAAGAAAATTTAAATTTCGCGGTCTGCCATGTCACATTCACCTTAACCGGTCAAGCGGCGCGCGTCGCCCATGATTGGCGAGTGGCGACGAAACCGTAGCCAATGAGCGACGCGCGCGAAGTGATGTTGCCATGGTTACCGTGGAGTGAAATATGGAACATTCCGAATCGCACTGTAATCGATTACAACGTGCTTACACTTTGACCCCAATTATTCTGTATGGTATAAATTACCTATTATTCCCCGCATAATCTTACCATGCCGTACGGTTGTCAAGAGTGGTATTTTGACAGTTCAAACCGGTTTCGTTAAACTAACGTGGCATTTTCGAAATTGTGCTTCCGGCTACAGTCGCCACCTTACCAAAGGATAAGAAATTCGTGGTGTAAAAAAACAAACAAATAAATACTATAATCTAACCGTGAATAAATAATCAAGTGAAATAGTTTTGACTCTCAGCTGCCATAGTGGTGATTTATCTAAATGGGAACGCAAATTATTTATGTGAGAGTTGTGGGCGATGATGGCCTAATTCGGAATGATCCATATTTCACGCAGCGCACTGCGCATGCGTGTCGTCGTAGTCGTTAGTAATTTAGTATCAAGTGAACTTTTTTTTTGCTTTCATGCCATTGACGACCATGTACAACTCGTTTATAGAGAGTAGTATATTCCTTGGTGTAGAATGTACATAAGCCTGTACGTATTCGAGTACAGTGACAATAATTAGTTCCTAATTATTTAATGCTGTTAGAGATTTTAATGTCTAAATCCAACTGTTTTTGTACATCGAAAAAGTCAATTTAGTCAGCCTACATTTCAGACAATATAATATAATATAAGAAATCGTGCTAAGCAAGTATTCAGTGATTGGTGTAATGTTCGTTTTCATAAGTACATAATACGTAAAAGCACATATAGGTTTTTTTTTATATCATCTCTAGATAAACTACATGTACAATATACAAACCTTATACCATAAATATTTAGGCATATTATTAATCTAGTGACGATTGCTGTTAGGACACACAAATTGCATTATTCATGTATACGCATGTTTTGGGCTGTCTAATTTTAGTTTTGCTGTATACTGTTTACACACTGTGTCTACGTTTCTCAGCCAACTCTCCTGTCGCAGATCTGCTGAAAGAAATTACTAAGTAAATGATGAAAGCAGTTCCTCTATCTTTATGTAGTTTACTTTATTATGTATTTACTGTGTATATAAATAAATATATTACATTTTTTAATTAGTATCACATTAAAAAAAATTGCTAATACATTTTTTCTACTGAGTCGGCTGCTTCCTGAGATGCAACTTCTTAATGCCGGGAACGGAGGGACATTGGATGTGTGTCGGCTGCACCCCCACTGCAAAAAGCTGGAAATAATGGTAATAATTTGTTACTAAGTATTTGATTTATTTAATTCCTACACATCAGCACATCTAATATTAATGACAGCGCCTAACGCGCAAGCACTTCACGCAATCCACATCAAAATAATCTACAATGTGATAATGACAGTGACCAACGCGCAAGCGCGGCGTGAAGTGTTCACTTCACTCGATTCACGACATTAAATGTCGTGAATCGAGTGAAGTGAACACTTCACGCAATCCACATCAAAATAATCTTCTATGTGATAATGACAGTGACTAACGCGCAAGCGCGGCGTGAAGTGTTCACTTCACCCGATTCTCGACATTTAATGTCGTGATTCGGGTGAAGTGAACACTTGCGTGACGCGCTCGCGCCTCAGGCTGTATTGACTAGTCAGTCTAGGAAAAAAAGAAAAAAAAAACAACATTGAGTTTCTGGCTAAGTTTCTGTTTTGTTATTTTATTGTAAAACCCCACGAAATATTAGATAATGTTTTGACCACTAAAATACTAGCTTTGAAAATATATAAAATTATCAATAGACTTAGCATAAAATCTATTATTAAAATCTCGATTATGATTGTAAATGTATGCTTGGTCAATCCCTAGTATCAGGTGGGATGACACTGATAGCTCACTCCACGCTCACTTCGCCTAACTTTTCACGGTGAGACGGTTACAGAATCGCACGGCAGGATTTTATGGAAAAAAAATGAAGCATAGACGGAAATCGTATATGAATGAACTTTTAATTTGTGAGTAAAAACTGAAAAAAATAGAAAAATCATTTAATTTGTGTTTATAAACTTGAAGTTAGTAGTCTGAGAAAGCGCCCATGATGTTCATAACACATCGGCAACGATTCGGCATGCTCAGAACAAGGTTGTCAATGTCTTGCTGCGGAATATTGTCCCATGTCCTTCTGAGGTGCGCAAAAAGTTGATCTTCTGTAGCCAGATTTTCAGGAACTTCCTTCAGAGCTCTTCTTTGCAGCATATCCCACGCATGCTCAATGGGATTTAGATCTGGCGATTGAGCAGGCCAGTCTAAGGCCCTAACATTATGTGTATGTAACCAAGCTGCTACCGTTCTCGCCGTGTGTGCCCGGGCATTGTCGTGCATGAGCAGGAAATCTTGCCCCATTTGTGTTCTGTGGGGCAAGATTACGGGCCCTAGCACCTGTTGGACGTATCGTTCTGCCGTCATATTGCCCCGCACCCAAACGAGATCCGTCCGTCCTCCAAGACGAATTCCTGCCCAAACCATAATTGTTCCTCCTTGGTATGGGTGAACTTCCTGAGGGTTCTGGAGACGGCTCCATCGTCCAGGAACTCGCCAAACACGCGTCCTTCGTGAATCTGGATGGAAGCCGAACCTGGATTCATCCGTGAACAGCACATTGGACCATTGCTCACGGCCCCAGTCCACGTGGTTCCGAACCCATTCTAATCGTCGTCCACGATTGCCTCTCCGTAAAGGTGGGACCCGGAGTGGTCTACGAGAGCGTAGATTGCTTTTATGCAGTCGCCTTCTTACAGTTTGGTCACTCACAAGCACTTGGTGTTCCACTCGCAGCCTTTGGACCAATTGAGTCGCCGTTGCATTTGGTTGTGCTCGCGCAGTAATTTGCAAAAATCGGTCTTGTCTGGGGGTAGTGATGCGACTTGGCCCCCGGTGCCTCTCCGCTACTTCACCTGTGGCACGATAGCGTGTCCACAATCTTGAAATTACATTTTGATGGGTCCCTATGGCCTCAGCAACATTACGCTGAACAGATCCAGCTTCCAGCATTCCCACAGCTCGTAACATCTCCGCCCTCGTCAAATGTCGGCGTTGCATGGCTACAATACCTCAATTTTAACTTTATCTTTCGTTTAAAAATGAAATAAAACTGTAACTAAACGTAATTCGTATTGTTTTCTAAATTTCGCACAAATGAAAATTCCCTCTCCTATACATCAAGACATTTTTTGCCACCGAAACAAAAGAATTTTCAAAAATTTAAATTTGGAATTAGTCTGAGATAAATTACAAACAAATCGGTGTATAAAAGATTCCAATGCGGCCAGTACTTTTCGAGTTATTTAATTGAGTATGAAATATCCCTAGACCGTGTTGATGTGTGTATTAATGAAAAAAGGGACGCAGAAATAGTGAAAAAAAAATGAGTTATATTAATTCAATTAATAATTGATTTATTTCAACGTTAATATTCAAGTTTTCACTTCTGCCGGCACTCCCGGAGTGCAACCCGTCTTTTTTTTCAATGGTATAAACGCTTTGAAGGAGAGGTGGCAGAAGTGCATTCAACTTGACGGTGATTATGTAGAAAAATAAAAATATTATTGATTTTGTGTGTGTCTATTTTCTTAGTTAGGCCGAATACTTTTCAATCCTCCTTATAGAACAGCAGGTATATATGTTATCGGTGTGAAGTTAAATGGCACAGATTATAAATATTGTTTATGCTCCATTTACGTCGCTGGTAATATAAAAATAACGGCCCCGTTGGTCATGAGGTTGCAAGCGCGACGGTTGAACGTGGGATCCTGGGTTCGATTCCCGGGTCGGGCAATTTATTTTTTCATGAGAAATTTCTTAGTAACAAACCCGGAGTTTGAAAGTTGCCGTCCCATCGGAAAATGAGAGTGAGGGAAGTGAGAGTGCAACTGTATGCACACACTTGTGCACTATAATATCTCCCGCGCCGAAGACTTGTCGCCATCACCGAAATTCGGTCTGGAGGACTTTTAATAGAAAGAGGCAATAAGGTTTGCATGAACTATGAACTGACAATCCATAACAATTCATAGAAGTGCCTCTTCTCATACGGGAAATAGAGGAGAAACCCAGTGTTAACGGCCGCAACTTATGTATTGTAGGTTGTCGCTTAACTTTGTGTAAATTACTGCATCACCACTGCTCTCAGAACGGTGAAGGAAAACATCTTGAGAAAACCGGCATGTCCTAGAACCAATAATTCGGAGACATTTGTCATCAAGCAATCCGCACTGGGCCCGTGTAGTTATTACGGCCCACTCCCTCTTACAGAGTGGAGGCCTGTGTACCAACAGTGAGAACATTATAGGCTGACGAATAATTTTATGTACTTATGTATTTGTATGTATGTATTGCTATAAAAAACAACTGTAGTAGCTTTCTAATTGTGTGCGGTCACTTTAATGAAGGTTGGAAGTTAACATTACAGAGTAGGACCACAGAATACTTAAAGTACTACGGTAGGACTAAAGTAAAGTTAGTGTTTAAACAGTATCTATGTAGGTACAGTCTGAAAATTAATTGTTATCAAATTGACACACTGTGCCAATTTGATAATTCATACCAAAGAATGACAGTAATTGTGATTTGAAATTACGGACAACTAGCTTCTGCCCGCGACTTCGTCTGCGTGGAATTTCATCCACCCCACATTCACCCTCTTAGGGGCGGGATTTCAAAAAATCCTTTCTTAGTGATAGATATTATACCTACTCTTCACTAATAACACACCCTCCAAATTTTCATATCCCTAACTTAAGAAATAACCGGTTTCCCATATAAACTTTCATCCCCTATATCCCACCTCTTTAGGGATATTTTTGAGACAAAAAGTAGCTCATGTCCTTCCCTGTGATGCAATCTATCTCTGCCAAATTTTATCGAAATCCGTTCAGTGGTTTAGGCGTGAAAAGGTAACACACAGACAGACAGAGTTACTTTCGAATTTATAATATTAGTATGGAAGTATGGACTTAGGTTTGTTGGCGGACGATTATATAAGGTCAAATTAAACTAGCTAGCGAAACTTCGCAGACGTAATGAGTATGAATATCTAAACAAGATAAAATGAAAAATATTTTATTTGATGATCATTTTTTTTTTTTGGCGTTAACGACCGCTGGCTGTGTACCTGATTGCTGAAAGTATGAGTTGAGAAAATCAGTTTTTTCTTTTATGTTTAATTGTATTTAATAGTAGATTGTACAACTAAGGCATAAAAGAAGCTATTTTACACCGAGACGTTTATATCCACGCGAGCCGCAGGCGAGGGTGGATAGTTAAGTCGAGGGGTAAAATGGCTCGTTTATGCCTGAGTTATACACTCTGCTTTTCACTTCGATTGCGAGAAAATGAAACAGGCATAAAGTATACATACATAACTAATCAAAAATGTTGCAAAGCATAGCTAATTCCCGCCACCACAGATAATACCGCCACGAAAGTTTTTAAAAGTTATTTTTTTTTTAATTTCAACATTTGTCATTCGACTTGGGTACTTCATACTGCCAAGTCATAAAAACGTTTCTTTGCGTTTTTAAATAATAAATGACAACTATTTTACCTGATTTTATTAAATTAACGATAGAAAACACGGAAGTGGTATAAATTAAAGAAAATGAAATAAATCACGACTTTAATCTGCGAAGTTTTATTGTGCGTGTGGCTGTTGGGCCTGATTACCTTAGTCTCAGAAAAAAAATTTACTTTATGCACTAGAACATAAAAAGCGATTTTATGTCGCCTAAGCACAACATAAAGACGAACTTTTAGAGCATGAGAAGTGAAAATATAGATTGAACCATTAAGCTCATTTCAGACTACGCTATAATATAATAGCATATTGTACATAGCACTACAATATCGCTCGTACTTAAATGTATTTTTTCCCAAAAATTAGTTAAATATGCCAACAAAGCAATTAGAAAGCGTATTTACGTTAGGAAAGCAAAGACGTAAAACAAAAGCAGCAGTTACGTCGACGTTTCTCCAAATGAGCGATGTGACCAACCCGCGTTGGGCCCGCGTGGTGGAGATCGGCCTCTAAAAAGGAGAGTAGGCCTGTGTCCCAGCAGTGGGAACATTATAGGCTGATCATGCTATGGTATTTCAAATTGGTTCATCTCAATTGTAAACGACACAATAAGAATGGATTCAAAAGTTGAAAATCTAATCATTGTAAATAATTAAACTTGTAGAAACTTATCTTTTATGCAACAAAAGTTACGTGCAATAAAAATAATAATTTAATTGTAAAGTGCCTGAAAATCTCCAAATTGTATCAGGTGTTCCATTTTGCCCCCGGCTGTTCCGAATTATGGCAACCCGAACAAGTGTTCCCCTGCGGGATCGAATCAGAAATGAAGAGATCCGCAGGAGAACCAAGGTAACCGACATAGCCCGAAGAATTGCCAAACTTAAGTGGCAGTGGGCAGGGCACATTGCTCGCAGAACAGATGGCCGATGGGGCCGAAAGGTTCTGGAGTGGCGACCGCGTACCGGAAGGAGGAGCGTTGGAAGGCCTCCCACAAGGTGGACCGACGACCTTGTAAAGGCCGCAGGAACTCGTTGGATGCGAGAAGCACAAAACCGGTCGAAGTGGAGGTGCTTGGGGGAGGCCTATGTTCAGCAGTGGACGTCTTTCGGCTGAAATGATGATGATGATGATGAACAAGTGTGAAGCACCCCCAGACAGACGGCGCGCGGCGTAGGCGTAGTTATACCCAAACGAGACCGTTTGGGTACGGAACCCTGAATATCAACGTCACAAAATGCTAAAAGCTAAATAGTCGATATAGCGCTGCACAAAAATGTTTGCAATTTGTACGCTGGAATTATTAATTAAAGCGAAGCGTGCGGGCGTCGTCCTGGGGCAACAATTATTGCATCGCTGCAGCGCCACGCGATATTGCGTTTCTATCGTGATTGGGGTAACCACACTTTTCTGTAACCACGCACCGTCCGTGGTTTTGTGGCTTATTCTAGCAGAAAAACTAAATGATACAAGAAATAGAATAAATAAATCAGCTTGTGATGTCCTACTGCAGGGCAAAGGCCTCCTTTTTTCTTTTTCAACTCAAATTGGTCCTGCGCCAATCTGGACCGATCCCGTATAGGCGTCAAGCTCGTCCCGCCATCTACGACTAGGTCTGGCGCAAAGCCTTTGGACGTTTTCAGGGGCCCATGTTGTGGTGGTCTTAGCCCACATTGCATCCGACATGCGGCAAACATATCCGGCCCACTTGAGCTTTGCTGCTTTTTGGGTGACGTCGATGTGTTCCATATCTGGTGGGTAAGTCGAACTCCGAGGATACTCCGCTCCATCGGTCGATGGCAAACTTCAAGTTTGGTCCTCTGCTGAACTGTCAAAGAGGTTTGAGCGCAGCATGTGACCATAGAGAGAGAATGATAGATGGTTTAAAATAGAACAGCTATGAGATCCATAGCAATCAGAATTTTTTAAGCAAAAGGCATTGAGTGCGCCTTGTTAAGTAAAGTGCTGCGCGCTCTTATACTACCGGGATCAATGAAAGGCGTAGTTTATATGTATAATAATAAAAATATGATAATTATTTCTAGAATTACATCTACTTATACATCATCAGCATCGCTGGCGCAGTAACACAGGCGTCCTCTGTGAGAGGGAGTGGGCCGTAATCCACCACGTGGACTCAGTGCGGGTTGGTAAGTAGATGTCACATGTCTTCAAATTTTTAGTTCTACGTCATGCCGGTCTCCTCACGATGTTTTCCATCACCGTTTTGAGAGCAGTGGTTCGTACCTGCGACCTACAACTTGTAAGTCTACTGCTCACTAGGCCACCACTGCCTGCAACGCTATTAACTACAACACAAATACTACGCAAAAATTTAGTTTTTTTTTTAATTAGGTATGCGTTAATTACACAAAGTAAAGCACTTCCCTGAGTTCGAACCTATAACTCGTAAGTCGCGGCCGTTACCACTGGGCCACCACTGCTCTCAAATCAAGAAGTTTGCACCTGAAAACCGTACAAGAATTCCAAATGATTGGATAATTGTATCTAAAGTAATTTGATCAAGTTAACTTTGTATTATCCGGTATAATCCGACTTTTAGATGTTTGCCGCAAGCCTTGAACTTTATCGTGTAACTTATTTCACATCAAAACGGCTTGAAAATCCGTCGCACTGATGTCAAACTTTGAATAACCTCGCTGAATATCTTAAAATGTATTATTCCTTGGAAAATTTAACATTAAATTGTTTCGTATTTTGATCATCTTTAGGTGTTAAAAGCATTTTCATTTAAGAAAAGTTAGGTAAGTACATACTTACTTAACCAACCAAAGCCAGGAATACCAAAATAAAAGATTGCATGCAACCTAAGATACTAGAGTGCGGCCGACGAGAAATTGTAATCCTGACACCTATCAGTGCGACAATTCGAGTAGGTTATAAAGATCAAATTCGCAAAACACGTATTCGTTTGTATGAAACTGACAAGTGTCAAAAACGCATTCTCTCGACCGACGACGGCTGGACTGTTGCTCGTCCATTTGCTGCCTTAAAACATATAAAATATAGGTACTGTAGAAGCTATCTATGTAGCCTTACCTTTAGTAGTACAGGCTGGTTATAATTAAGGGTGTGTTCCATTCGAACGTTCAAGCAGGTGTCAAATATTTTTATTAGGTACTTTTGTTTAGTAGAAGCAGTACTAAATATAACGTCATTAGGTTGACTGGCAGAAAACGCCTCAGGCATTAAAGTCTGCCTTTGTACAGTATTTTTTTTTTTTACTTGTGCATAAAGTTTTAATAAATAAATAGTGTTTACACTATAGGATTTGTATTAAATTATATTGATAGAAGACTTTAGTCTTCTATCAATATAATTTAATACAAATCCTATCGCTGTTTATTTACATAAAGGGACTCTCATCTAGTGTTCCTACAGTACTTACCTATCTACAAGATGAAGACGACAATAAATTAAACTGTGTTTACCCCGTTGAATGTCGTAATTACAGACACAATTAAAAAGCCATTGTGTCTCGCGTAGATCTACGTTCCGGCATACGAAGGGTTAAATGTAATGACGTTCCCAGTCTGCAAACGGAAATTCAATCAAACAATATTAATAGTTTCGACTGATCAACAAAACCCATAGTCGGCCCATTGCTAGATACTATTTAGTTTGTTTGAATCAATCGTCAAAAAAATTATTTGATAGTTTCAAAATAATACTATGCATTAGTATTGTCAGTGTTTTCATTTATCGTCATATTTTCCTCTCCATGTATTAATATGATACTGGTCTTCAGCTGCATCCGGTTAGACTGGAAGCCGACCCCAACACAGTTCTCTTGGAAAAAGGCTAGGCAGATGTTGATGTCGGATCCACATTGTATTGTCTAAGTTCAGCTGTAGCGAATTTAGGTACAAAAATCATCAATTTTGTCTGAATCACTATAATAACTACATTACTCATCGGAAATTCTGAAAATAAAAGCATTGGAAACAATAATTTCAAGAAATCCAAATTACGTCGATGCAAGTGGTTACCCTAATAACAACTTTGATTCGACTAAATCGGTTCAAATGCATCAAAAACGGGTCTTTAAACATATTTGTGTCGGTGCAACGTGGCGGCGAAGAAATAAAAAAAACAAGAATCGCTTTTAAAGTATTTTATGTACATACGATATTCTCTCATTTAAATTTAAAGTACGTAATAAATAAGTTTTGGGAAACCTTTATTCATTATAAAGAAAAAAAAAACTTTTTACACAAACTGGGATACTTAAAACTGATAAGGACCTCTTAATCTCAACGTAATTCTTCAAATAAATGGGTATAGCATAATTAATCAGCCTATAATGTTCCCACTGCTAGGACACGAGCATCTCGAGAGGCTCTTCGAGAGGGAGTGGAACGTAATCCACCACGCGGGCCCAGTGCGGGTTTGTAGATGTCACATGTCTTCGAATTCGTTAGGAAACCTGCATGTCCTAGAACCAAAAATTTGAAGACGTGTGACATCTACCAACCCGCACTGGGCCCGCGTGGTGGATTACAGCCCACTCCCTCTCGAAGAGAGGAGGCCTGTGTCCCAGCAGTGGGAACATTAAAGGTTGATTATGTGTAAAGTGCCTAAGCTAGGATCGAACCTACGACCTCCAACTCGTAGGTATCTAGGAGACCTAGTAATTGCTTCATCACTTTTCACAGTGATTCCCATTAGGCCAGGACTCCACTGAAGCGGAGCTGGGTGGAATGGAGCGGAGACGTGCAGGAATCGACCAATCACAATGATTTAAATCCTCATCGCGTCACTCGTCTCGTCTATGATTGCACGATTCCTGCACGTCTCCGCTCCGCTCCGCACAGCTCCGCTTCAGTGGAGTCCGGGCCTTAAACTGAAACTGTGTAGGTACACTAACTGTTGCCCGCGACTTCGTCTGCCATTTAGGATGAAAAGTAGCATATATCCTTCTTCAGTTCCCATGCTACCTATCTTTCAATTTTCATAATGATCGGTTCAATGGTTCAGGCGTGAATACATAACAGAGTAACTTTCGCTTTTATAATATTGTCATTGCAATGTAACTCTTACCTCTTTGTAACAAAGTGTAAATTAGAATGATTGACGAGAGTTTTGTAAAACCCTCAGCAATCATTCTAATTTACACTTTATTACAATTCGACAAGACTTATAATTTTAGTATGGATAGTATATATATGAAGTTTCAGCCTTGGATTAAAAAAAAAAGCATTGGAAAGCCTCGTTGGTATAGCGGTTGAAAGCGCGACTGCTGAACGTGAGGTCCCTGGGTTCGATATGCCCAATTCGGCTAAAAAGTTTTTTCAGATGCAGCCCGTAGTCTAGATTTGTGGCATTAGCCCTATTTCATCTTGAACTTAATCTTTTGTCGACAAAATACATGCATGACGTTACAACTAGCTTTAGCGCGTGGCTTCACTCGCGCAAAGGTCAGAAAAGTATTCCGCGGGAACGTACTACCGGGATAAAAAAAAAGTAACTTGTGTCTTAACTGACCACACGGCGATTTTTTTTGGCACACTAGGTTTTCAACGCACTGCCTATTGCAGAGAGTTGAAAATCCAGTGTGCGATAAAATCTCGCCGCGATATTTTTACATCTGTACGAATGTGAGCTTACTTATTTTGCATCTATATTATGTAGTATTGAGAGCAGTGGTGGCCAAGTGGTAGCAGCCGCGACATACGAGTTATAGTCGTAGGTTCGAATCCAGACAGGCGGTTTACTTTGTCTAAATTATTTCATCACCACTATTACTATTAAGTATTCTGTGCCACTACTCTCAAAACGGTGAAGGAAAAATATCGTAGGGAAACCGGCATATCCTAGAACCAAAATTTTGAAGACATGTGACATCTGCCAACCCACATTAGGCCCGCGTGGTGGATTACAGCCCACTCCCTTTTACTAAGAGGAGGCCTGTTTCCCAGCAGTGGGAACATTATAGGCTGATTATGTATGTGTATGCATGTTATACTCGTAGATTTAAAAACTTTATTTACTTGAAATTCTCAAAAGTGATGATTCCATTGATCCCAATTTGACCTTTAAACAAAATATATTTCTAATTAGTTTTATAAGTCTTGTCATGACCAAGTTATACGGAAAACAAGCGATCGGCTAATGTTATTTGAAGGTTGCTGCATCAAACAAGCCGCAGACCACCGGGGCTGCCTCACCTCTTAATAATGCAGTTAGATAAAATAAAATATACGCGAACGTGAGAATTTACCTATAGGGTGTGTATTTTAATGAAGGAGCTCCTGACTAAGGACGGGGCTTGTGGCCAAGTAATAACGGTCACACGGGGCAATCGAAGGTTATAAATGTCGAAGCCACGCCTGCCGAGGTCGGTCCGTGGATTGGTGACCGTCCATTACATAGCCTCGGAAAACACGTTTTAAGCCATTAGTCGTGGCTGTCATTTGTAGATCTGTGACACTCGTTACGGGTAGTCAGAAGTCCGTAAGTCTGACAACCAGTCTTACCGAGAGGTATCGCGTTGCCAATTAACTGGATAGTGGCGGTCAGATACGCAGTATTCAGCTGCATCCGGTTAGACTGGATGCCGACTCCAACATATTTAGGAAAGTAAGATCGTGATAATGGTGTGGATTTTTAATAGAATGCGTGAATCTTCATGTCACATACAATATTGATGACCAAGCTTTGCTCGGTGCCTGATGTTCACGCAAAATTATTTATCTTCATCTTCAGTGAGGTCAAAGATGATGATGAGGAAGATGAGGAAAGAGATTAAAACTTAGAATCTATATATATAAAATTCAAAGTCCTGACTGACTGACTGATATATCACCGCACAGCCTAAACCGCTGGTCCTAGAGACATGAAATTTGGAGGGTGCGTCCTTAGTGAAGAGTAGGTGTCCACTAAGAAAGGGTTTTTCGAAATTCCACCCCTAAGAGGGTGAATGGGGGAGGGTGAAATTTCACGCGGATGAAGTCGCGGGCAGAAACTAGTATAATACATTAGACACGATTTCGGTCCAGGAACCATTGGTCCCGGCTGTTATTCGTAAATCTTTGACAAAAGTTACGGGAATTCAAAAACCCGAAAATCAGACAACCAGTCTTTCCAAGTTATCTACTTGGTACCCCACCATGTAGGTAACTGGGTTGTGGAGGTCAGATAGGTAGTTACTTTATTTATAAAATACTGGTATTCAGCTGCACTCGATTAGACTGGAAGCCGACCCCAACATAGTTGGGAAAAGGCTGTGCAGATGATGACACATTTTCGGACTTGATCTTGCCTGCATCTGCGTATTTACAATGTACTGGGCGCGTCGTTTTTTTCAACGAAAAGCTTTAGTGTTTGCAAGGTGGTTAAACACTCAGACAGTTTCATACTAAATACCTACCAAAGTTCTAAGGGTAACATAATCAGCCTATACCTAATGTTCCCACTGCTGGGACACGGGCCTTTCGGTCAGAGGAAATGGGCTGTAATCCTCCTCTCTGTGACTCTTCTTGAACTTACTTCAAATATAACCAGCGGTCTGACCCGCAAGGAGGTCAGAATCTCTCAAAGAGGTCTCTACAGTACATACCTACTTGTAGGTACACCTCTGTCCAGCCCTCCTGGGTAAACAGGCGTAATTTATATTATATGTTTTTAAAGCACCATCCTGTAACTACAAATTGCATGTTTATTATGCATTTATTAATCCTTAGAAACGATTTTCGTGATATATGATTGATCTCTTATAATTATGTAGGTACCTATGTGCTTAGTTTGGGAACATTGTAATTATTATTTGTCGAATCATGTGTCTTAAATGTATTATAATTTGTTATTAATACTCGTAATACTGATAATGGTTAAAATGCAGTTTTTTTTTATTACGAAGTTAGAAGAACTACGCGTTCGTGTCAAGCAGACACGAAAGGCGACTTTAATTTATCTATACTAATATTATAAAGAGGTAAATTGTGTTTGTTTGTTTGTGTGTAGTGGTAATCTCAGTCTCAGGAACCACCAGTAGGATTAAAAAGAATTTTGTATGCACTTTTAATTCTATTATGTATTTTACTTGAATGTCAATGATACTTCTCATCTTAGTCCAGTCAAGTATAAAGGTGTAGAATTAAAAAAATGAGTAAGTACGGTATTCTTTTCAAATATTTAACATTGAGGCTTATGATAATAATAAGTTCTTTAACCCTGCTATTTTATCCGTGTATATATAAAACATTGATCAGGCAGAGGTTCTTTTATAATTCTTGGTAAACAGTCCACTTTATCCACCCAAACCCATAGTCCACCTTTTTATTTTTTTAATATCCTGCAATAGCCCTACACGAACCGGGGGTTATCCTTGGGTGCACTTGCATAGTGCATACAGGGATAATCGTCGGTTGATGCCGCATTTCATTAAAATTTCCTAAGGGGGCTCTGCGAGTTGGCTTCGGGCCCTTGTACGCCTTCCAAAGGACCGGCACCCTGATTGCGTAAAACACTATCAATCGGAATCAGAATCATTTTGAAGCAAATTTCTAATCCATTGCTTCATAAGTTTGAAAAATTTGTCTCCTCAACACGTAAATAACGCAATGAATGTTGTTGAACTGTCAAAATGAAACCGATTCCAATTGATAATGTGTTACGCAATTGCCCCGCGGGACCCCATAGTCCTGAGATACTTATGTAAAATAAAATAAAAAACAGTTCTTTGATTAAAATGAAAAACAAATACCAAGGCAAGCCAAATGATGATTGTTAAGAAAATCGCTTACATATTGCTATATGCACAATATGCACATACATATTTTAATAAGGTATATATACCTACCTCGACGGAACGGCAGCAGGGTGTAAATCTGGAGCTGTGTCACAAACTATGCTCCACCTCCTATCCTGAGTTTTATGCCCTAAAACATGCAGCCAAAGTGACCTCTGCGCTGCCACGGACAACGCCGTGGAATTGTCGAAGTATTGGACCAACAAATTTTGAATAACTGGCATGCCAGCGACACGAAGAAGAAGTCAGGTATTTCAACCTAATATTCTACTGTAAGTGAGCAAAACAAATCAGTCAAAAACAAGATTATTATTGCATATAATCCGACAAGCTAACATGAAAAATAAATAGGAAAACGAATGCAATACGAAATCGAGAGCTATTATAATTTTATTAACACAATTAACATGAATTGTGGGTTCAATATTTCTTGTCATTGAGCCACAATACACACCAATAAAACAAAGATTTATGTTCATTGTCAATACATATAAATTATGTTAAAAAAACTAACAGAAATACATTGGCCTCGCACCGCTGACCTATGAGTAACCGACACGTTTTTTACAACAAAGCGAAAAATACTGCGAAATTAGTGATGCCATATATTTTTTAAAGATTGGGATAAGTCCTCCTAGCGTTAGGTATACCACTAATATTTCAAATGCGAAATTCTTCTATATTATTAGCTGCCTACTGGAAAGACAGGAAGGAAAATTTAAAAAAATACTGTTGATACATATCAATGGTTAATATAATGTCATTTAAAGGACGAGAACCAGAAGTTCACGGACTTGCGATAGTAGAATGTATAGAAAAGTTTCACAACAAGGAAAACTAAAATTTGGAATATCCAAAAGTGCACGACTCATAACGCTTATTATTGATCGTATAAAAAACCATACATATTATATTAGTTAGTTTTTTATTAATTACAATTAAACTACTTTGAATAAAAGTGCCATTTTCAATAGGGTTCCTTCTCGGGGTGAAACGAATCTATTAAAAACATTTGACTCAATTAACTGATTTTTTCGCAAGCTACAATGTTTTCAGGTTCCACACTTGATTGAAGGGATTTTTTTTAGAAATTTGATGTTGCTTTTTTCGTTTCTACTGCATACAATCAATTTTTGAAAAGGTCAGAATTAAGTTCCGTTAATTATCTATACAATAGTATATAAATTATGTAAGTTCTGTGTACTAGCAGGAGTATAACAATAAAAACAGTTGCAGAAAGGAGGCACTCTCTAATGCTTCGCATTATGAGCCGTGTAATATTGTATTAGGGCTCCCACACATAAACACGATACGACGCCGCGTCGTGTTACGACGTATATGTTTTAGTGTTTTATTAGTGAGGTATCATTCAAAACGGGAAAAGTGGAAGGAGGGAAGGGAGGTCTTTGCTTTGCAGACCCTGCAGTGAGACAACACAGGCTTATAATAATAATAAGTCATTCAAACGGTGAAACGATGCTGCGCCGTAGCACGACGCGACGTCGTATCGTGTTCATGTGTGGGAGGGAGCCCTTAGACAGTGGTCCAAAGGAAACAAAATGCAACGGCAAAGGCAACAGGGATAGGGCTTGTCCACATGTCCACGTCACGACGTCGTCAACGTGGAACCGTGCGGTAACGCGGCACGGTGCGTTGACATAACGTGCAAATTTGAGTTACCGTATCGTAAAAATGCGCGTCACGACGCCGCAACGTTACACGTGGCCGTGCCTTGTAAAATTCCGGTACATTCTTCACTAACGTACCTGAGAAATAGCAGTCTCTTTCTAGATAAGGACCGTACAATATGTCTTCTGCTTCTGCTATTGTTAAAAAGATGAAGAGAGAGGTTGGAGACATCTTTTATCCACAGCTAATCGCTAAGACAATGAAACATTAACTGAGCGAGCGCATCGTAGCCACGTCGGCTTACGCCAGACGTCAGACGCGCCGTTTCAAGGCGACGTTGCCATACCGTGCACTAACACGACGCGGCAACGCACCGTGCCGCAACACCGCACCGTTCCACGTTGACGATGTCGTGACGTGGAGATGTGGACAGGCCCATAGTCTGATGAAAGCAGTATGCACACTGCTATAAGGATCTCAATTGTTTTGTGAAATGTTCATTCACAGTTATTTTACCTCTGACAGCAGCAACCCAATAACAACTATAAGGATCACTGTGATTTTGACAGTGGTGAAATATCTGAGGTAAATAAAAAAATGGTCTGTATTCAAAAACCTTTTTAGCGACGTGTCAAAATAACCTAGTAGCGCTATACATACTACATCGTTAAAAACTTCTTCCAACAAATGTCCTAACTTGTGTTAATCACTCCTGCCATATTCATGGTCACCTCAGTTTCAATCCCGAGAAGCAGCTCAACGCACTTTCGTGGTGACCACACATTGCCGGAAATTATCGATTACTTATCGCTAATAATCCAATAAAGTATCTCCTTGTATGTATAATTAAAAGGCCTATGAGAATGGCCGAAAGCACTATTTTTGGAAACCGGACGCTATATACATAATTTTGGTGGTTTAAATATGTAATCTTGGACCGAATCGGGCATATTAGTAATACACAATAAATAAATAAAATCTTTAAGGAGATATCTATTAGATATTAATATAAGATTAAGGAGCACAGTTTATAAGGTGTGTAGATAAATCTTATGTGATTGTCACGTGTCCTGAGATCTTATCATATCACTAGGTACTATTCAATGATTTGAAATACCTAATACGCACTTTAAAAAGCGTAAAACAAATGACGAACGAGCAGCACTAGTGCCAAAAAGTAGTCCTCGTTAAAAACAAAGGAGCTATCCCAGACGTTCCAACCTTGTGCCCATTAAGCGCGGGTATCAACAGTTAGTCTGCTGTCGTTTTCTATAATGTCCTCTGATCGGAAACGGGCGCGTTTCGGTGGAGTGACGTCACCTCAAGACCTGAACCAACCAGTTTTTGCTCTCAGCTCCAATTTAGTATTTGATTCTTTATGCATAACTCGCGTCCTAAGGTCGTCGGAGTTTCAAGGACAACGGTGCTAATTGCTATAGCGCATACGTACTATAAAGTTTTGTGTTGATACTTAATTATAGACTATTGGCACATTGGTGTGTATGGTCACGTTCGTGTACCCTATGTGAGCTCGTGTAATTAGGTGCATTGATACCGCTTTGTGCTTGTCTTGTAAAGGGCAAAATCTTATTGATATTCATTGTATCGGTAAAGATGATCAACCTGTTTTTTTTTAATAAACCTTAATTTGGTATACAGGGTGAAATTAAATTAGCTGGAGAAACTCCGCAAACGTGATGTGTATCGACATTTTTTTTTTTTTTTTTTTTATTGCTGAATGGGCCCGCTCTTGACCTCGATCACGCCTGATGGAAAGCGTTGGATGAGGTCTATGATCGAACGAGCGTGCCCAGAAGATGCCTAAGGCACTGGAACTCCCACGCATCGACGAAACACAGCAGGCTGCTTGACGCCGAACTCCGGTGGGAGGGTGGTCGCAAACCAGGCGGGCGTTAGCCCTACCACCGCAAGGGAAGACATCTTAAGATATTAAAAAAAAAATAATTTGTTGATTTTTGTTGGCTCATCGAACGTAGTTACGTAGTCACTTGAAATATCAGTTTAAAAAAAACAGTTTTTTTTTTTGTTAACTTAACAGACGTGATGTATCGATATCTAAACAAAAGAAAACAGATTTTCTCAACACATACTTCAAGTAACATCAACAACTACTAGCGGTTGTTGACCCCAAAGAAACACCATTTATGTTTTTCTTATTGTGTTTTTTAATGTAACCCTGTATTTTGCCCATCATACAAAAACACATCCTTCTGATTCAAGTTTTGAGTTGAGAGTTGAATTTCCCAAATTCCGTCATCGTTGGTAAGTACTTACCTACTTTAATATTTTCCTCTTTGGTTTTTAGTCTGTGCGGTGTGTCTGACTGCCAGTGAATCAGAGATTGGTTTTAAAGATCATCCAAGCATGATTGAAGATTATTTTTAGTGTTTTCCACTCACGCTTAGGTATAGTTGTAAGCTCGATATCCCTTTATCACCATAAGGTTGAATGTCGCTTACAAAACCAGCCTATAACGATACCATATTTGGGACGCAGGCCTCCTCTCTACGAGAGAGAGTGGGCCATAATCCACCACGCGGGCCCAGTGCGGGTTGGTCGATGCCTTCGAATTGTTGGTTCTATAACATGCCGGTTTCCTCACGATGTTTTCCTTCATCGTTTTGAGTAAGTCACTTGCGCGTCATAAAACGACATAGGTAAGGTATTTTATCTATGTCACAGATAGCTGCATCCTTAGTGAAGTTTCAATTTATATTTAACTAGCTTTGCCCACAACTTGACTCGAAAAATAATAATTCGTAAAGAGATTTTTACTAAGTAATAAAAGTAGCCTAAGTTACTCCTTACAACATCAGCTATCTGCCAGTGAAAGTCCCGTCTAAATCGGTCCAGCCGTTTCGGAGATTAGCCATAACAAACAGACAGACATACAAACATGTCAATTTTTTTTTGTTTACCGTACCTATATACTTTCATTTAGTAAAAAGCTGTTATTTCGACGTTACAATCGTACGCTTTAATTGTATTTATTTGTTTGTACAGAAGGTTGGTTAATGTTACCAACATTGTCTTCACTCTGCCTTGGTTGTTTTAAGTTTATTTTTATCCACCAATAATTATTTGATTTTTCTTTTAAATTCCTGAATGAGACTTGTTTACCTATATGCTACGCAGTGCATAATAATCCTACTTCCTACTAAAATTATAAACGCGAAAGTTTGTAATGGATGGATGTTTTTTACTCTTTTACGCAAAAACTATTGAACGGATTTTAATTAAAACTGTACAGTAAAATAGCTTATACATCAGAATAGCACATAGGATACTTTTTATCCCGATTTTCCCAGGGGTCAACGCTTATGCGGGTGAAGCCACGGGGTGCTGCTAGTATAATTATAAATAATGCAAATTGCACAGCAGATGATGCGCAAATATATATATATATATAATTATTTTTTTGGCAAAGGCCTCTCCTCATACTGAGAAGGCATGAGCATTAAAATCACCACGTATGCTCAAAACAAATTGGCGATTTCAGACTTATATTTATTAGTAGCCCCATTCACCCTCTTAGCGGTGGAATTTCGAAAAACCCTTTCTTGGTGGATACCTACTCTTCACAAAGAATACACCCTCCAAATTTCATGTCTCTAGGACCAGCGGATAGGCTGTGCATTGATATATCAGTCAGTCTGGACTTTGAATTTTATAGATTACTAGCTTTCGTCTGCGGCTTCGCTCGAGTTATATGTCGATAAATTGGTTCAAGGGGTTCAGAGTATCCCATACCAAATTTCATCAAAACTGGTTCAGCCGTTTCGGAGATTAGCCGGAACAAACAAACAATCAGAAAGACAAAAAAATTAAAATTTTTTTTTTTTTTGGTATAAGTACCGTATATACTTTCATATTCATTTAGTAAAAAGCTGTTATTTTGATATTACAAACACTTTTTTTGTATAGATAAGTTTAGGTTTCTTCACGATGTTTCCTTCACTGATGTCAGTGTTGTCTAAGATAAACTTAGAAACTACACATCAATTGAAAAAGTCACATTGGTGCCCGGATTTGAACCCACAACCTCGTGCAAGAGACGCGAGACTTTATCCACTGGGCTGGGCTGAATTTCATATTACCTATCAGAAGCATTCAATCGAATTTCAAAGCGGAAGACATCAAGGCTCAAAATCCCCCTCTCCGGTAACAGTGGACAGTTTCTAAAGATTTATCCTAAACAATAAACCCCCCTACTAATAAACGTATAGCGTCTGTATAGTTACACAATGCTTTGTCTTCTTCTTTCGAAAGTCAAATTACTGACGACTGAAAGGGAGATATCGGTGTGTAACTCTTCATCTGATATATTACGTTTATTAGTAAGGGGTTTATAAGACGGACTGGTCATCGTTTCCGGGACCCACTGATAACGCCTGGCTGCTGTTGGGTATTACTGAAAGCTGGATTAAATCAGGTATACACCAATACTTTCAAAACGGTGAATGAAAACATCGTGAAGAAACCGGCATGGTCTAGAACCAAAAATTCTAAGAACTGTTGTGACATCCCCTAACTCACACTGGGCCCGCGTGGTGGATTACGGCCTGTGAGTACGGTCTGTGTCCCAGCAGTGGGAACATTATTATGCTGATTATGATTCCCTATATTTCATTTAAATACTTAGATATAAATTACATTTTTAAATATTTTTATAAACAAATAGATTTTTTTTTTCTAAATAAAAAATACGGGAACATGTTCCAAGACACTCGTGGCGGTCAGGAGATAGGAACTTCCTGACAATGCGAGCCATGTCCAGAAGTACCTAGGTCTAGAATCATGACGTGCAGTATTCATGGTTACAGGTTACAATCCTGTATATTTATCCATACTCCGAACTTTGAGTTTATTTCTGGATGAACCTAATAACACTTAGCCGGACACGTAGCTCGAAAACTGGACCTCACGCTCAGACATCACGCACACGAAGATCACTTTCGTTTTCAGCTCGCTGGACGCTGTGTAGTCAAACCTGTTCTTTGAAAGAATTTATAGAAATGAAAGGTTTTTGTTGTTCTTTAGGTCAACAGCTCATCTTCAACATCTGTATGTTTATTCCCAACTGATTCTTTACTTGTCACTTTGAACAGGCGACGAAAAGCCATACAGACATTTTGAATTGAAAAAAAAAAACAACCGGCCAAGTGCGAGTCGGGCACGCACACGAAGGGTTCTGCCGCGTAACACAAAGCAAAAATCGCCGAAATAAGCACGTTTCTTGTATGGAGACCCCTTTAATTTTTTTACTTTTTTGGTATCCTAAATTGTATCGCACTGCTGGGCAAAGGCCTCCCCTTTTTTCTCCCAAACCGTGCGATATCTGGCCATGATGGCCCTGCAAATGTTACCACATCGTCGCACCATCTTCGCCGTGGTCTACCTCGACGGCGATGTACTCCCTCAGATGTCCAGTGAGTAACGATCTTTGCCCATCGCTCTAGGTGTATTCGTGAGACGTGTCCAGTCCACTCCCACTTCAGCCTGGCTGCAACATCCGCTACTTGAGTTATGGAGTGCAGCGTGGTGTTTCTAACTCGATCTGTACGCTTAACACCTAAAATACAGCACTCCATTGCCCGTTGGCAATTCTTGAGTTTGGACTTCTGTTATTCAGTAGGTAAGTGACCAAATTTGTTCACCATGCATTTTTATTATAATATGTTATTGTAGAGGTAATAAAAATACACGCTCTGTGAAAATATCAACAGTCTACCTATTACGGTTCATAAGATATATCCCAGCACGAAATATAGCAGGACAGCGGAGGCTTAATAATAGGGTTCTGTTGGCACCCTTGCGTACGGAACCCTAAAAATACTAGAAAAAATATTATTAATTTCTACTTACTACTTCTTCTTAGTTACTAACCCCCTTATTCATAAAACTTATCAAACCTATTTTAGTTAAAATGGGGTTTGTCTCTTTCTTACACACAGAAATGTCAACGTGACAGATAAAGACAAACGTTCTATAAACCTATTTTAGCTAAAATAGAGATAAAACAGGATTATGAATAAGGGGGTAAAAATCTAGATATACCTTAAATAAATTATTTGAAAGTCTCAGTCAGTCTTGAGAGTATAAAAAATTCGAAAAAAAAGTGTGCCTATTTCATACTTCTGCGCGTCATAAGTGTCTGTGAGTGAAGGTGAAGTAAGTTAAATGTAGTATAAAAGGTCAAATTAAATTAGCTAGCGAAACTCCGCAGACGTGATGGGTCATCATCATCATCATCAGCCTATAATGTTCCCACTGCTGGGACACAGGCCTCCTCTCTGTGAGAGGGAGTGGGCCGTAATCTACCACGCGGGCCCAGTGCGGGTTGGTAGATGTCACATGTCTTTGAATTTTTGGTTCTAGGACATGCCGGTTTCCTCACGATGTTTTCCTTCACCGTTTTGAGAGCAGTGGTGATGAAATAATTTACACAAAGTAAAGCGCCTGTCTGGGTTCGAACCTACGACCTACAACTCGTAAGTCGCGGCCGATACCACTGGGCCACCACTGCTGTCACTGTGACGTGATGGGTATCGATATTTAAACATGATCAAATAAAAAAGAAATTAATTTCATGAGTTTTCTTTTGGGGTCATCGACCGTACGTAGTCTAGTTACCTAAAATATTAGTTTTCTTTGTGTAAACTTCATAGACGTGATAAAACAAAAATAAATAGATTTTCTCAAACACCACCAGAGCGGTCGTTACGTTTATTACCGTTGGATCCCGTTTTTTGATCCCGTTTTTTAGGTATTACCGATGGATCCCGTTTGCTATTTCCGTTGAATCCCATATTATAACAACATGTGTACATTTCAGAAGAAAAGTGATTTACCTTTATCAAACACTAAAAAGAGATTATTTTTAGTGGGTTACCCGGAACCGAACTAGTTAGATTAGGTTAATTATTAAAAAAAAAACAATGCTAGGTTAGGTTAGGTTAAAACTGTGACCCCTACGCACGAGCCGAGCGAGCGAAGCGAGCGGTGCCGCGGCAGCGGCCGGCGAGTGCCAGAAACGACTAGATTATATAGAAAATGAGTTGTTTGTGAAATAAATAGTATACGAAACGTTGGTTGTAAACTAAAAATTTGGTGAAACATTAGTGAACCCCTCATTTTATTATAAACAATTTTGTTGTTGAAAGTACCCGCATTCATATTTTTTTAAGCATTCGGGATCCAACGGAAATACTTTTCGGGATTCAACGACAATAAAACGTAATTATCTTGCATTTTTTAAATTCGGGATCCAACGGAAATACATAATAATGTTTTGCGGGATCCAACGCCAAAAATATTAAAATGGGATTCAAAAACGGGATCCAACGGTAATAAATCGGTCGTTCGTTTATTACCGTTGGATCCCGTTTTTTGATCCCGTTTTTTAGGTATTACCGATGGATCCCGTTTGCTATTTCCGTTGAATCCCATATTATAACAACATGTGTACATTTCAGAAGAAAAGTGATTTACCTTTATCAAACACTAAAAAGAGATTATTTTTAGTGGGTTACCCGGAACCGAACTAGTTAGATTAGATTAATTATTAAAAAAAAAACAATGCTAGGTTAGGTTAGGTTAAAACTGTGACCCCTACGCACGAGCCGAGCGAGCGAAGCGAGCGGTGCCGCGGCAGCGGCCGGCGAGTGCCAGAAACGACTAGATTATATAGAAAATGAGTTGTTTGTGAAATAAATAGTATACGAAACGTTGGTTGTAAACTAAAAATTTGGTGAAACATTAGTGAACCCCTCATTTTATTATAAACAATTTTGTTGTTGAAAGTACCCGCATTCATATTTTTTTAAGCATTCGGGATCCAACGGAAATACTTTTCGGGATTCAACGACAATAAAACGTAATTATCTTGCATTTTTTAAATTCGGGATCCAACGGAAATACATAATAATGTTTTGCGGGATCCAACGCCAAAAATATTAAAATGGGATTCAAAAACGGGATCCAACGGTAATAAATCGGTCGTTAACCCCAATAAAAACTATTTTATTTTGTCGTGTTTAGATATCGATACCCATCACGTATGCAGAGTTTAGGCTAGCTAATTTAATTTTACCCTGTATGAGGCAGTAAGTAAAACATAATACCTACCCAGCAGGTAGGTATGTGTTTATTTGATAAATTACTGCAGACCCTGCATTAAGTCGCCACAACATAATATATAATGTAGGCAAAGCATATATATTTGCATGTGGCAGGGCATCGACATCTAGACAAACGAAGGGAGGTAGGTATCATATTTTTGCATAGATATCTATGTAGGTATATGTAGGTATGTAAAGTTGACCGTGCGTCGATGTTTACAAAACCAGTACAAGCTGATCTCATATTCTATTGAAACTCCGTAGTACACTAGGCCAGCTCTAAGTCAAAGTATCACTGGTGTGCGACTGTACTATGTATGTCGACGTCCAAGGAGACCTATATAACTGCAGTGTTAAACAGCAGAGTAAATAAGTGCGTGAGATGTGCAAGCGACTTCAATATAGGTCGAGGACCTCATCCCCTTGCAGCCTCCTTGAAGCCGCACGGACAATCACCACGCCAAGCGAACTTCTCTTTTTTTACCGAATCAAATCATTTTTATTTACGTAGGTACTACTTGACCGGGGTTATCTGGTCATCAACAAGGACAAATTTAAATATTACCAATTTGAATAAGGAAGGGCCTGATATCGAATGTTTTGTACATTTAACAATCTTGCGCATAAAAACAAACTCGGTGTGCTCTTGCGTCGGAATTTTAAGTGTTTGTTTGGCTAAACGTAAGTGTTCCTCAGAGATTCGAAAGATGCGGCGAGAGGTTGCACAAGGCTTACTGAATAATATCTTATCGGTCGCCTTTTCTTAAAGTGCGGACAGACTTATATCATCCAATTTAATTTTGAAAGTTTGGACTGGAAGCCAACCCCAACATAGTTTGGATAAGGCTAGGCAGATGATGACTCTGTATACTTAGCAACTTTAATCTGTCAAGCTCGGCTAATGAGACACAATTGATTTTCTATTGATTCGTCACCGATCGGTAACGCGCGGGGCTTGACCGGTTAAAGAGCAGCAATCGGTCAAGTCCCGCACACAGCAGTGTGCCTAAATCGGTGTTTTCAAGTATGAAATCTTTCATTTATCTCGCATTTTATATGTTTTTGAACACTCAACGCTCAAAGGCAAATCTTTAGTTACCATTGGCTGTTTTTACATCCAAAATTGTACATGACTATTTTTTTCTTTTTATAATAATCTTAGAATATTTTTATACTTTGGCATTTTCATCATAAATAGTCAGATTTCTTTTCTATGCTATCCTTAAATAAAGCTAACACGATAAGTCTAGGTTTTTACTGTAACACTGGTCTGCATCGAAATCCTCCTTTCGATAAAAGTATGATACGTATAAAGAGTTTAGCATGCTCAATCTATGTCTGCTTTTAATTTTGTGCTATCACGTGTACTTTTTTTTTAAAGTTGATTTTTAACATTGAAAAATTTTGAGATTTTTTTACTGTCATTCTCACGTTAATGCAACTTTAATCAGTTGAGATTGTATTTGCAAACAAAAAACGGCGTACATACAGAGAAAGACATTGTCTGAAAAAAAATTAAAACTATCAGGAAATCATATAAGAACTTCTTGATTCCTATAAGGCCCTAAAATGTAACATGTCTCTTAAAATCCATTTTTGGACTCTCACTTAGATTTTTTCTTACCAAATCTCGGAGCAGTATCTGATGAACACGATGAGAGGTTTTATCAAGATATTTTGGTCATAGAGAGGCGGTACAACGGGAAATGGTCCAAAGCAATGCTTGCAGATTTTTGTTGTTCGATTTGTCGGGAAACTCCATTAGAAAATATGAAAAGGAAAAAAACTACTAAGTAAAATGTGATTAACAACTAGTAATGATATTGTCATATGCGTTTTAAAGTTTTGCAATAGTGTACATCGAACATTATTTAAGTTATTAAATTAATGATTAAAATTTCATGTTAAAAAATTGTTCTATTAAAAAATTCCACCCCAAAAAATATATACGTGATAGATGACTTTAAATGCTATAATTATATTCAGTATTATTGTATCGGTCATGATAGCTGCATAAAAGGAGACTGTTAAAAAGTGGTCTATGAACCAATAGCGATACTGTTACGATATTTCTGTGGGGATACCTCAACTATAGCCGGAAGGCGTAGCGTTGGAAGGCCTCCCACAAGGTGGACCGACGACCTTGTGAAGGCCGCAGGAACTCGTTGGATGCGAGAAGCACAAAACCGGTCGAAGTGGATGTGCTTGGGGGAGGCCTATGTCCAGCAGTGGACGTCTTTCGGCTGAAATGATGATGATGATGATGATGACCTCAACTATACCCTTGTGCAAAGTGGCATCAAAATCTGACCCGGCAGTTTTGAGAAATATTTTAGAATACATAATTTCAAGATAACATTAAAAGTGGTCTATGAACCAATAGCGATACTGTTACGATATTTCTGTGGGGATACCTCAACTACACCCTTGTGCAAAGTGGCATCAAAATCTGACCCGGCAGTTTTGAGAAATATAATATTTTAGAATACATAATTTCATGATAACATTAAAAGTGGTCTATGAACCAATAGCGATACTGTTACGATATTTCTGTGGGGATACCTCAACTATACCCTTGTGCAAAGTGGCATCAAAATCTGACCCGGCAGTTTTGAGAAATATAATATTTAAGAATACATAATTTCAAGATAACATTAAAAGTGGTCTATGAACCAATAGCAATACTGTTACGATATTTCTGTGGGGATACCTCAACTACACCCTTGTGCAAAGTGGCATCAAAATCTGACCCGGCAGTTTTGAGAAATATAATATTTTAGAATACATAATTTCAAGATAACATTAAAAGTGGTCTATGAACCAATAGCGATACTGTTACGATATTTCTGTGGGGATACCTCAACTACACCCTTGTGCAAAGTGGCATCAAAATCTGACCCGGGAGTCTTGATATTTTAGAATAAGTACATAATTTCATGATAACATTTTTATTTAAAAAAAACGTTTTCGTTTTCGTTTTTCTGACTTTATAATACTTAATTAATGTGTTTCTTTCCTAGATTTTAGTATTTGTTTCGATTTTAACCGACTTCAAATCCGTTGCGAAGTTTTAAAGATCTGAGCATACATAGGGACAGACAGCGGAAAGCGACTTTGTTTTATACTATATAGTGATGTATAAAAAGTTTTTTACATACACCCTTTTTTCTGCTGCTACAAATAGAGTTCCTTCTTATTTTTCGTATTTTGGAGTAATTTTTTGTTTTAAGACGTATCCTTCCTACATAAATATTTAAAAAATGCCTAAAAATTGGTAAGTACAAAAAAAAAGTTGAGGGGACAAGTGACTTTGCCTAGTAGAGAAACACATTAATAAAGTCAGAAATACCCGTTCTAACCTGACCTGGTGACAATGGGATCACTTGGTAAAGTATATACATATTTTCAAACAAAAAAAAAATTTTCTAAATCGTCTAGCCGTCTTCGAGAAATCGGTGAATATAAATATTTAAAAATGTAAAAAAGATTCCGACGAACTGAGAACCTCCTTCCTTTTTTTAGTCGGTTAAAAACGAAAAAAAAAATGAAATTCAGCACTGGTGTCTTTGTTTAGCAGAAAACCACAGTAATTAAGTAGTATAAGGTCAGAAATATCCGTTAAAACGTTTTTAAATTATAAAAATAGTAGCAAGAAATGTGAATTTTAAAGTATTATTTTTCTCAAAACTGCCGGGTTAAATTTTGATGCCCCTTTGCACAAGAGTATAGTTGAGGTATTCCCACAGAAATACCTCTACAGTATCGCTATTGGATCATAGACCACTTCCCATACAAATTTTAACAGTCTCCTTTGAAGGAGAAAAAAAAATTTTTTTTTTTTGCAGACCAGTGTAATTAGTGTGATAAGATCAGGTCTTCACTGTAACCTCTCATAAAGCTAGTGTACTAGGCCAGGTCTTCACTGAAAGCCGTCTTTATTGTCTCTGACCGACAATCAAATACGAAGTAATTTAAATGCAGAGCAAAATGTTTATTTCATAACATAATTTATAGCTTCTACATAATTCTTCAAAAATAATGTCTAAATATTTAAATAGTGTCTATAAACCTAGAAGCCTTTGAATCTTTCGATTTATTTCTCCAAAAATTAAGTAATTTAAATTATGTTTGAAATGTTCAACACATACTCCAGAATGTTCGTCAAGGTCTATAAAAGCGGACGTAAGTTCTGGCAAAGTTTCATAACACTGATCCAGCCTGTCCCTTGCCAAGGACGCCCTAAGCCGAGGTCTGTACCCCTTAGCATGTAGTCGCTTAGGTTTTAAATTTTTAAAGCCCTGGCTGGAGGCCTTAATTTATTGAGGCATACACAAGCAAGCCCTGTTAAGCAGACGACAACCTCATAGGCTGAACTGCGAGAAGCCATAGAAAAAAAAATGGCTATATTTCAGTCTTTAGGGATGTTGACAACGTAAAACTCCTCCTAATCCGGTTCGGCATCAGACACTGCAGGCCCGGCCTGGTGGTCCAGGTCAACTACTACATGCTGATATGAGCGTCCCGCGCTTTGTGAAGTTGAAGCCGACCTGAAGCCCTTACTCCTCCATTCCTTTTTAAACTTTGTGATTTCTTTTATTATTTACTTGTGACCTACGGCTCGCCCAAGTTGGGGTTACCGTAACACTACAACCATAGAAATTTAAAAAACCGGTCAAGTGCGAGTCGGAATCACGCACCGAGGGTTTCGTACAAATTTGTAGGTATGTGTTTACCTACCTTACGGACAAAAACGGATTTTTTTTACGGTTTTCGGATTTTTTCCTTTACTTGTGCTACATGACCTTGTTTCTTGGCAAACATGATTCTAGGTCAACGGGAAGCACCCTATAAATGATTCCCTTGAGAGTGTCGAAATATACGTTTTTTGCGACATAAACGACTGTATCTTTTTTTACGTAAACTTAGAGGTTTGATTTTCACAGCTTCAAGGGATCTGAGTATATGGTTTTAATTTTAACTCGATACCTCCACGCGTTCCCGAGATAAAGGGTCTTGACAGACAGACGGACAACAAAGTGATCCTATATTATAAGGGTTCCGTTTTTTCCTTTTGAGGTACGGAACCCTAAAACGTACATCTATGATTACAACATTCCAATGTGACTATTTCGTATGTAACACTTTCTAAGTTTATCTCGCACATGACTGACATAGATGAAGGAAAAACATAGTAAGGAAACCTGGACTTATAAAAAATATAATTCTGGAATCGCCAACCCTCCTTGAGCAGGCGTGGTGATCAATGCTGAAGCCTGCTCTATATGCGAAAAGGCCTTTGTCCACAATGGGATGGGACAGATAACAATAATAATATCCAGCCTATGGGTTACTATTATTCATTTATCTACCTAGCCTTTACCCAACTACGTTAGGGTCGGCTTCCAGTCTAACCTGATACCGCTGAATACCAGTATTTATTATATAAACTGCGACTGCCTATCTGACCTCCACAACCCAGTTACTGGGTAACACGATGCCTCTTGGTAAGATTGGTTGTCAGACTTTCGGGCTCCTGACGACCCGTAAAGACTGTCACAGATCCACGAATTACAGCTTTGACCAACGGCTTAACGTGGTTTCCGAGACATGGAGGGGTCGTGGTATATAAAGATGGTCACCTATCCACGGACAATCGCGGCAAGATCGGCCGATCCGTGCGGCTGTTATTACTTAGCCCGAAGCCCCTCCGGTACGTGTCTAGACCAGAACCTAATTTACTCTAAACGTAGGTAAATTAGTTTTGAAATACAATGTTAACATGGAGTGATTGAAACACTCTGTTTGAACAGCACCTGCAGCCAATTTAGATTAATTAACATTGTTATTATTTTAACTTAAGCTAGTAGACTAGTTAACGTTTTGATTTTTTAAATAAATTAATAATATACCGTTTCATCATGTCTGTATTTTCCAAAGGTTAGGCAGGTACATATTTACTACACCCACATTTTGCCAGTTTTGTCTAATTCCCATTAATTACTAGGCAACCAGGCTAATGCCATTAATCGAGCAAAAATCTAGACTCCGAAAGGTTCCATATATCCCTACCGGTAGCGATAATTGGAAAAAATCTCCAAGTATCCCTACCAGTGGAGATATATCAGTAGGGATAAGTAGGGATATAAGGAACGGGGGAAAAATCCTGATAACACATGTGGCTTGTGGCTAAGGAAGGGCTTGTGGCTAAGTAATAACAGCCGCACGGGTCGATCGATCAGGTTAAGCTACGCTTGCCGCGGTTGGTCCATGGATGGGTGACCATCATCACATACCACGACCCCTCCGTGAATCGGAAAGCATGTTAAGCCGTTGGTCCCGGCTGTCATTCGAGGATCTTTGACGGTCGTTACAGGTCGTCAGAAGCCTGAAAGTCTGACAACCAGTTTTACCAAGGGGTACTTATCATATTGCCCAGTAACTGGGTTGTGGAGGTCAGATAGGCAGTCGCTTCATGTAAAATACTGGTATTCAGCTGCATCCGGTTAGACTGGAAGCCCGACCCCAACATAGTTGGGAAAAGGCTAGATAGTGATGACCACATTGCCTAACCTCAGAATTGAATCCAGAATTCCACCCCTAGCAGTCGATGGATAACAGGCCTCCTCTCTGTAATAGGAAATGGGCTGAAATCCACCACGCGGGCCCAACGTGGGTTGGTAGAAGTCACATAATTCTTCGAATTTTTGGTTCTAGGACATGCCTCACGATGTTTTCCTTTACCGTTTTGAGAGCAGTGGTGATGAAAGAATTCAGTGAATTCACACAAAGTAAAATGTCAGTCTGGGTTCGTATCTATAACCACCGGCCACCTGCATCACTATAATACATGCTGTGGTCTCCTACAAGTGAAGGAGTGCACTTACCTAATACCTGATTTTGCCCTTTGTTTTATGTCATGTATTGTGTAGGTACATCTTTTGTTGGAGACCGTAAATAAATCAATACAATCACAGAATCAAACTCAAGTAGAACAAAATAAAAATGCATGAACAGCACAGTCACGCCGAAGAACATCAATATCAATTTGAGTATCGATTCCGAATCGATGCTTAACGTTTTCACTTTCGCGAATGAAATTCTTCAACAACTCGAATAAGTTTGATAGAGAAATCTATTCCCCCGGGGGTCCTGAACTACTCACAGTCAGCAAAAGAGATAAGTATGCAGGCAGCTGAATTCAACAAAAAGGCTTCTCGTACTTAAAAAAACGTTCAAATGCAAAATCAATGTCAAACACTAAACAAAAACCGTGCAAGTGCGCGTTGGACCACACACAATGAAGATTTCAAAATATTAGGATTCAGTAGTTTCGGAGATAACGAAGGGGGATGGAAATAATTATTCATCTACATATTTTAAATAAAATTATAAAAAAATAAATATTTAGTAAACTAGTATTCAGCTACATCCAGTTAGACTGGAAACCGACCCCTACGTAGTTGGGAAAAGGCTAGGCTAATGATGTTTATTTATATATGTAGGAATGGAACGCTGTTGTATGCATGACTGTACGAAAGAGCTGAATGCTAAGGTGTAAGTGAGACAGATAATGTATGCCAAAGACGTATGCTTGGGATGACGTGGAAGGTATTTAAAAAGGAGAATGACAGTTGGCTTTTGAATGACGGAGTAAGATGTTTTTATAAGAGTTTTACTAGTTTATACAAGAATAAACAAGTATACTACTTGATTGTATGATTTCTCTGTTTTCAGCCCTTTTATTCCCACATATATTAACCCCATCATCATCGTTATTCATCGTATGAATAGTTACACAGCGATTTCTCTCTTTCAGTCGTCAGTAATTTGAATTTCGAAAGAAGAAGACAAACAAAGCGTTGTGTAACTATACAGATGCTATACAACGTTTATTAGTAAGGGGGGTAATACACACATCAAAAGTGTCTAGGGATCAAGCATTTTTATGCGGATTTCTTGAGATTGAGATGTGGCTTTGTAATAAATTTATGATTTTATAAATTTATATGGATCCTTTTTGGTGCATTTCATAATTTGAATCAGGAACTGTGAATCAAATTCGAGTAAAAGATGAAAATCAGCTGTCAATATTTTCCCTATAAAAACATACAACGCATTGAAGACATTATTAGTGCTACTGTTTCCCTACTACTGATTAAAACCAACGTTATTATGGAGCGGCGACGTCATTTAAGCAGGGAGAGAAGAAATGCTCAGAGCCGTGGGAATGATAGAAGCTGGTTCCCGGCAACGTACTGTGGCTTTAGCTCTGAATACAAGTCAGAGTGTTATCAGTCGACTTTGGACACGTTACCGAAGCACTGGTACCGTGGCTGAGCGCCATGGAGGACGGTATCGCTGCACCACACGGAGACAAGACCGATACATTCAAATCTTAACTCGAAGAGCTCCAACAATAACCGCCATGATGTTAGCCGTGAGGCTTCATCACTCTTCAGGGAACTTAATTAGCGACCAAACAGTCAGAAACCGCTTGCATGAAGTGAACCTTCATTCCCGAAGACCGCTACGGGTACCACCTATAGCAATGCACAATCGTAGGATTCGATATCAATGGGCTCTTGAACACAGAAATTGGGCAGAAGAACAATGGCGTTTCGTGTGCTTTTCTGATGAGTCTCGTTTTGGTATGAGACCGGATACAAGACGTATACGATACTGGAGAACCCCTGGACGCCAACAGCGATTAAAATCCTGCCAGGAAGTCCATCCTTATAGTGGTGGAACCATCATGGTATGGGCGGGTATTTGGATCGGCGGAAGAACTGAGTTGATTTGGATCAGAGGCAACCTCAACGCTCAAATTTATGCTGAGACGATTGTATCAGACGTCATCGTTCCTCTACAAGTGCAAATCGGTCCCTTATTTCTGTTAATGCATGATAATGCACGACCGCACACCGCAAGAGTTGTAAGACAGACTCTCGCCGCAGCTAACATCAATGTCCTGCCCTGGCCTGCTCAGTCGCCAGACTTGAACCCGATTGAGCATGCATGGGATATGCTACAGAGAAGAGCTCTGCCGAATATGGAGGGTATCCAGTCGCAAGAAGACCTTTTTTTGTTGTTGCAACGAACATGGGCGGCCATTCCACAGCGTGATTTGGATGAACTCATTTTGAGTATGCCAAACCGATGTTCTTGTGTTGTTAGTGTTCGCGGTAGAAACACGGATTATTAATTGTTTAAGTTACCCAATAAAATTTTAAAGAAAACTGTTATTTCAGTCTTTTTTTCGAACTTTTGTGTTAGTGGTTCAAATGTCAAAAATCCCTTTATTAGGAAAATGGCAAATTTCTTTATTAATGCAAAGGTGACTTGGTTTATCGTTACTGTGACAAACGAAAACACTTTATTTGATGAATCCTTAAAGAAAATTTTAATTAATATCAATCAGGAGAAAAGTTATTGCAAAAATATATGTTGATCCCTAGACACTTTTGATGTGTGTATATAAATAAACGTTATCAACCTAGCCTTTATTCCAGACTGCTTCAATGGTCTAATCGTCGCAAGAACTGCTGACAAGCATGACGTCCCGTATGCGATCCCTGTTCGGGCAGTATTATTGTTTTTTTTTTTTTAATAATACCAAGAGTTTCTCAGTAGCAGCCTGGAGTCTGCATTTGTGCCCAGTTGATAGCAAAAGGCTAGCCCCCTATTACATGGGTCCTAAACATAACTGGCGAAATGGGTGTACTGGCTACTATAGGTACTCCTCTGCAAACCCATCGGGAAATACAGGCGTGATGTGATGTTTATGATGATGTTAATTTCTACCCCACACACCTAACTCTTTAGCCGAGTGTACACACATCGTGCCCATGCATCGCCTCGTTCACAATCACGTCCATTCTCATCTAAGTTATAATTGCAAACACAATGTCGTCAGCACGCCACTGACCTCCGTCGTTTCAAGTGCGAACGGTCATTAACATCAACGTGATACCATATTGAAACGCATTCGACAAAAAGAACAAACTGCATATTTTGCTTTACTTACCTACTTAGTTTTTTAATGTTTGATAGAAAAAACTTGGGTTCAAGGTAAAATTCTGGAATTTGGCCTGAGGAACAAACACTTTAAATTCTTGGGAATTATTGGCTTCATTTGAATAAAGGAAATGCAGCTGCAGTTTAAGTCAATGCAAGCAATATAATATAGTAAATATATATATGTGTATTATAAGTTTATAACCTATTTATCTACTTGTTTACCTATTCTATTTATAATTAATTACGTTATTTTTTAATATTTTTTTATTATTATTATCTCCTCTCAAACAGAGCGCCATGCCATCTTGTCTCTTCACCACCCTTGGTTGACTAAGACCGCAGTTGTACCTTATTGTATGTTAGAAGTTTAAATAAATAAATAATTATTTATTTAGGTATATAAACTTCATTGTACTATAGAAAATACATAGATAATTAAATAAAAACACTTAACACTACAAAACATACAATGGCAAAGCGGCCTTATCGCTTTCTGCGATCTCTTCCAGGCCACCTTGGAATGGATAGTGATTGCGTGGTCATACAAATGGGGTTGCCATTGGTGAAAAATAACAATAGAAAAAAATAGAAAAAGCTTGGCTACAACAACTAGCTTGCCTTAGCAAAATATTGTTACGAAAAAAATGCCACTTAAAAAAAGAATCCCCAATAAAATATGAACAGGAGGTATTTTTTAGCTATTATGCATTCTTTTAACGACTAAGGTCTTATTTATTAAGGAATACAGTATTTTTTATTTAATTATTTATTTCAACTCTTTCCTTTATTGTTTAACCATAATATACCTTAATTAACAAAAATAACAAAATTAAAACTAACGAAACGACTAAGGTGTGCAATCTATCTTATTTATTAGATATAAAAAGTACTTTTTTATGACTTTTCGCTGATTGCTGTGCCTACATGTCGTTTACGTTCTAGGTAGGTATTTATAGTAAGGCACTTGCCAATAATCTGCATCGTTGGTCCAGAGTCCAGTAGTTGCAAATGAGCATGAGGTCTTGGATTCGATTCCCGGATCGAGCAAAGTTTTATTGGGTTTGTCCAACTGGATTTTTTCAGCAGCAACCCGGAGTCTGTATTTGTGCCAGGTTGATGGCAGTAGGCTCGCCCGCTATTATATGGGTCTTGAAACATAACTGGCGAAATGCGAGTGTGGGTGTGTGTGGGATAGGTACACACATAGATATCGATATCCGTGGGTACACCTCTGCCTAACACTTCGGGGAAACAAGGCCTGATTTTATTTATTTATTTATTTATATAATCACTTACAACCATATTTATGTTATGCAGTTATTCTTAGATAACTGAGGCGTGTAGCTGCCTCAGCTACCTCCAGCAAACCTGGGCAAGCAAAATATACATTAAATTTTACTACCCAGCCTGAGCCGAATCATGCCGACCTGAATTGTCTAGCAACCCTGAGTGAATAACTAACTGCCAAAGCACAGCCTGCAACACGAAGTTTAGAATAAAATTAGTCCCTATTGCGTAGATATGCGCAAAGAGAGCATTTTTCCAAACTCGTGAGCAAGCACGTTTGTCAAAGTTTATATTATGCGAATAAATATGACATAAACAATTGGTATAAAAACCCGCAAAGGTCGAAATACACGTATAAGCATTGCCCAGGATTGGCATAACCTCACCTCATCAGCTCGTCGACAGTTACTAGCTGATCCCGAGCCGAGGCGATGGCGTTACGATGCTTATAAGATTCAGTTGCAGTATGGAGTTTCATAGAATGAATCCTGCGTTAGACACTTACAATGGCAGCTAATCGCAATACGTTTCATTTTGATTTTGACAGTTCAATCACGATCATTGCGCTTTTTACGTTGCTGAGCTGAAGAATTTTTCAAACCTATGAAGCAACGTATTAGTAATTTCATTCAAATCCCTCGGTATGATTTAAAAAGTGTTACGCAATTAGGATGGCGATCGGCTCGAGTTGAGGCGATGTTTTTCCCATGCAGTGCTAATATGCGCTGTCCCTTAGTCGCCGAACCATCATGAGTCACCAATAAAAATATATACTCGTGTTTGTTTAACCTACCGATCAACGCACTAAGGTGTATTGACCACACGGCACACCTGACAAAAAACAAATGCAATTTATTTAGTCATTTCATTGTAACCTTGATTTACTAAATAACGCCTCGATTTGTAATGATATACAATACGTATGTGCACACACATCGAGGAGTTTTAGCCTGTTATGTTTGTTTGTAGCCTGTTATGTTTGTTATGTTTGTAGCGGATGACATCTAAGTGTGCATACACGCGAACGGCACGCGTCAACGGCAGAGGCAACTGCAGTCGACACACGTCGACGGCAGCCGTTGACACGTCAACAATGTGTATGCACTCTAAGCGTTGGTAGGGCTGGCACATATGTAATCTGCATTCGCGACTTATTTGCCAAAACTGTAAACAAATATGAGTACTAATTAAAAATAACTTTAAATCCTACACAATAAAGTTCAGTTTTCGCTACAACTTCAAACATTTTTATAACTTTTTCAATAATGTTAATCACCATGAAATCAACCTAATTACCATTAAAATAAAGTTGATATTTGTTTAACTTGAAATAATATTAATGTGAAACGTGTCAGACCACGCACAGTAAAGGGTTCTATTTTTGGTAATTCGATGTATATCCGCCAGGAGCTCAAAGGGGGGCCAAAATGCAACAAATTGAACCCCTCTTATGTATGGCCGAAATTCAATCTCTGTATTTACGCATGCACAGTATTAATTTAATCGACCGCAAAAATAAGGGCTTATTCCACTTTGCCGCTGCTGAGACAGATTGCCACCAGCCTGTGGTGAGAGGTGCACAGCATACACCTTCTTTCTAATTTTTATGAAAGAAAGAAAATACGTTTATTTGCGGTGAAAATGACGCAAAAAGAACATAAACACAAAAAATAAAATAAAAAGGTAGAGGGAAACATGCGTCACATCCACGCAAAACGGCTATCGCTCAGCATTATGCTGCGACCCTATGCAGGACAGAGCCCCAGCGCTGGTTTTCAGCGACAGCCGGCTATATTTATCGATATAGTGCCAACAGTGTCCGAGTAAAATAGCTGTGTATCATCCGGACGGATGGACAGGCGGACAGACTGACAGACAGATTTCAAACTAGGGATGGACTACTCAGTATTTATTTTTAACCGACTTCTAAAAAAGGAGGAGGTTCTCAATTCGAATGTTTGTATTTTTTTTTTGTTTTTTTTTTATGTTTGTTCGCACATAACTCCGTTGCTTGCCAACCGATTAGAAAAATTATTTTTTTGTTGGAAAGGGTATACTTCCCAAATGGTCCCATGAAGATATTATCGAAATCGGACAAGCGGTTTTTGAAAAATCAACAAAAATCTAAAAAAATATCTACATTGTCTACATTAACGATCTTTTTGTTAACTTTTTTGTGGGGTAGGTACAACTAAAAAGTGAAAAATAAAAACTTTTTTACAAAAAAAAACAACCGACTTCAAAAAAAAAACACTACAAAGTGATAAATAACTTTAATTTCGGAAGTCGGTGTTAAAAAACGAAAATGCGGATCCAACGACACCGACTTCCGAAATTAAAGTTATTTATCACTTTGTAGTGTTTTTTTTTTGAAGTCGGTTGTTTTTTTTTGTAAAAAAGTTTTTTTTAAATCTGTAAGGAAACACATTTCAAAGTTTCAAAACAAGCTTTCCTCATTTAAAACTCAAAAAACACATAATAGTTTCTAAGTGGCCGAATTCAACATGTTCAAGTCTCAGCCTGAGTAACCGCATCAAAGCCTACCGTCCGCCCACGAAGAATAATTTATGATATCAACGCACTGCGTGTGAGACCGGATATTAATTGAATACCGCATAAATTACTACATCTCTACTCTAGTACTGCGGTTTAGGATACTTTATTTCATTCAAAAACAACACAACCATTTGATGGTCCTTATTAACAATGTCGGTTCTAACGTAGACAAAATATAGAATTGCCAAAACAAATTTTTAAATGATCTACTGAACAGTAGTTTTTTTGCGGAACCGACATTGTTAATACGGACCGTCGAATTATTCACTTCTATGGAAAAACATAATCCATACTAATATTATAAATGCGAAAATGTATCTGTCTTCCTCTTCACGCTTAAACCGCTGAACCGATTTAGATGAAATTTGGTATAGAGACAGTTTGAGTCCCGGGAAAGGACATAGGATAGTTTTTATTCCAACGGGATCAAAACTTATGCGGGTGAAACCGCGGGCGCTGCTAGTAATAATTATATTATCAAGTTATGCGACGGTGTCGCCGGAAGATAACACTAAAATTAAGTTATCATCAGTAAAAAATCATCAGTAATCGAGTTTGAATCAAATGACCGAACCGAATTTCGATATCAGTGGTAATACAAATTTATTTATTTATTAAATAAATAAACAATTGAAATAATTGAAAACCTGAAAAATTGTACTCTTTTACTATAACAACTCAACTAGTCAACTCTGAAATTGTGAAAAAAATCAGCCGTTCCTTATATTTATGTTCGCATAACTCGACAAAATATAGGGAACAGCTGATTTTATGTTACTCGTATGTATGAAGAGTACCTTCCAAGCCCAAGGGGTTTTGGTCATGAGTTCAGGTTTTTAGTTATTTCAGTTACATTTTTCTACGAGTTACATACATAATCAGTCCACCACTGCTGTTTCCACTGCTGGGACACATGCCCCTTCTCGTTGAGAGGGAGTGAGCCGTAATCCACCACTCGGGCACAGCGCGGGTTGGTAGGTAGATGTCACATGTAGCACTTATCTAAAATACTTTAAAATCACGTAATTTTTCTCTACAATGATTGACAGAATATACACCACTGATAGCTGAAAACAAGAAATACTTCGATGAAAAAAAAAAACACTTTCTGCTTTCAAACCACGCAAAATCAATACAGTCAGGGAAGTTCATTGTTTATCAAATTTACACACTATATCAATTTGCCGTGCTATAGACATTTCATACCACTTGCAAAGAATCACAGTTGCGATTTGAAATTTAAGTTGGTAGTTTTGGTAAACGATTCCTTTCCCTGAACAAGCAGTAAATGTTTCAATTAACTCAGCCCAGTCCACGGCTGGACAGCCCTCTCCCAGGCTGCGCCACAACACCCTGATCTCCGCCTTCCGCATCCAGCCTGTCCCACAATTCGTTTGCCGATACGCGGTCTCCACTCCAGGACTCGTCTGCTCCACCGACCACGCTCAAAATAGCTGAAAGAATCAAACTAATTAAGCAAAGGATTATAACCCACCGGTTGACGTTTATCAGACTTTAATTTACATGCATTGAGTTGAAAAACTTTTAATGACTACGCTCAAACGCCTTCGGCAGATCGTAAACACCAATTCACCAATTTATTTGTCTTAAGCAACGCTTATTATTGCTTAGTGTTTTTCCTTGTTTTTATTTCAGTTATTCGAAAAAATACTTAGCACATGATTTTTGTTTTAAAAACCCCGACACTAGATAATTATACTGTACCATGATGGGGGTCGCAAACAGAAATCACTTCACCGTCAGTACAGTAACAGTCATACCAGAGTCCAGACCAACGATCTATTCTGCAAAATTCTTACAAAGTGACCTTGAAGTGGACTGTCATTCCACCATACACCATTGACAGCTCACTTCAACACAAACACAGTCACTGCGCCAACCGGGCTTTCAATCTTATAATTTGAACTTGAAGTTTGTATCACAACTGATATATTCTGTGTTAGGTCATTCACTTCGGGCGACCAAGTGTAGTATTCACGAAAGATTTAATGCGAAATAAAGCTGTTCATTTCAATACTTTTTTGTGGAAATTATTTTATTCCAGTAATACGAGATTTAGAAACCGAATCTACACTTGCAGTATTGATCAATAAAAGCTTTGTGCAAGCTACAAAAACTGAATTCTTGACTTGCATTTGACCTTAAGCTGGCATAGCATGAATCCAGCGCACGATATTAGCACTCCCTACTCCCTCGAAAAGTTCAATACGTACGCGGTCAAAATGTAATGGAAAAGCAATTTTTTTTTTAAATAACCGGTTAAAAATATCTATGCTACTTAGAGGGTCTAGAATAATGTGCTGAATTCATGGTACCTAACATATTCCGCATCGATGACCCTGCCACCCTGTATTAATCGCTTGATCCCCGCTAATGAGACATAATTGATTTTCTATTGTATCGTACCACATGTAGTAGGTACGCGCGGGGCCAGGACAAGACAGGTCCAGGACATTCACAGGCTAATTTGTTTATACCTAAACTTATTTTACAAATAAACTATTATTATTTATTTAGGTTGTTAAAAAAAAAAAATATATATGTAGGTATGTAGATTGTCGATATCTGTAATAATAGGTACTTCTTTAGAAGAAAAATTTGAACTACTAAGGCAGCGATGTGACTGAGTTTTTTGGTACAAAACTTGTTATGTATAGAGTGTACATATTATTGTTTAATATCCTGTTTGTTTGTAATACATAAAATTGTATTTAATAGAATTGAAATAATATTGAATTTAATACAGCGACTTCGAATTTAGAGAAATATTATTTTACCACCATTCCATCTTATTTTCATCGTTAATAATAACATACTGCTTAATACAATTTAAACATTAAATTGAACTATCATCATCGTCCATCAAACATCATCAAATTTTTTATTACTTAGTTTTCAAACATGTTTTTTTTTGTCATAATAGTCCTGCATGTTCTACCGTCACATGTGCATAATCAGTATGTAATGTTCCCAGTGCTGAGAGAGAGGGCTCTCAGTATGAGGAAGTGGGCCGTAATCCACCACGCGGGCCCAAGGTGGGTTGGTAGATGTCACATGTCTTCGAATCTTTTGTTCTAGGACATGCCGGTTTCTTCACGATATTTTCCTTCAACGTTTTGAGATCGGTGATTTGTACCTACGAACGTAGGTTCGTAGGGTCGTAGATTCGAACCTAGGACCTACAACTCGTAAGACGCGGGCGTTACCACTAGGCCACCACTGCTCTCACACGTGTTACATGTGCATGCAAATCATATTAAATCATCTTAACTGAATCTAAGATCATAATATCCGCAAAATAAATATACACAAAAACGGTGTGTCATATAAAAACGTCCAAGTTATCACGTAACCTAATCCAGTTACAGCTAATAAATAGACGTAGATAAATAAGGAGCGCAATATGCCTCGACAAATATGTACAGAGTTTGTCGCGAACACATGTTCAATTAAATAATGTTGTTATTACAACAACGAATCTCGACGTTATTGGTAGCCAGTGATGCGCTCGAATCATTTGTCGATAAAAATGCCTAAACACAAAACCTCTTTAAAAATTATATCCAATGTACCCATAAAATTAAAACTTTTAGAATTAGTCTGTTCCTATTTAATCAGACATAAATCCCCACTTAGGGCAGCTACTAAGAATTTTCTTATGGAAGCCCACACCTCTAGATACGCTTTACGTCACCTTTGCATACCTACACAAGACTACCGAGTTAGTTGAAATTTATCAACTAAAAAGCAGAGTCAAATATAATTTCCATTAATTTCCGAAAGTTAGGTATCCCGAAAACTTTCACATTTAAAAAAAAACCATTTGCTTGATACCCGTTTGCGATTAATAAATAAATCAGCCATTAAAACTCGATACCCAAGACGGTGCAGTCCCCTCCCTAATCGGCTCTGATTCAGTTGTGACCTTCGAACGAAAGCGAAACCGGTGTAGGTCATCGCGCCGCGGACTGCCGGACTGCCGCGGCACCCGCCGACTCCCCACGCGTTCCTTTTCAAGCATGCTCCGACAATATCGAACTGAGTTTGTGTGTCTACGAGCGAAGTAATTGTTCTAGTCTAGTCTCGCGAAGTTGCAACTAGTTTCACTCTCGATTTCTATGTCCTAGCTTCGTATTAGTAGAAGTTGAACGTTCTTCGTAGTTGTACAGATTGTTTCGATAGTTTTGTTTTGACTGTATTGGGTACTTTGTTATATGAGTGCACAAAAAATACCAGAAATCGGAGTAGGTGAGGCGAATCACATCAGCTCTTAGACAAAAAACTACATGAGGACCACGACCGCTCTGACAAGAGTGCTACTAAGAAGAAGAAGAAGTATTGGGTACAGTCAGATGTTTACATCGGTAATTTATTTGTTAATAACATATTGTAAAAATGAATAAATTGGACGGTGACCCCCAACCTTAGGCATCTGCCTGTATATTGGGGGTCAAAATTGCGACATTTTCAGAGTGAGTTACATAGTGATTAGTGTATGGCAGGAAAACATAAACTAAACTAATTAAAATAAAACACTTGAAATATACATTGTCATCAGCGTGAGATCAAACAAAGCAAAATAAAATCATCAGTGTGAGTAATTAAATATCTTTTGTCTAAAATCTTTGTTCCCTAATATTTCATCTAATATTTCATCAATCTGTAGCCACAAAATATATTACATATTGGGTAGTTAACTGTAGCTACATAATCAGCCTATAATGTTCCCACTGCTGGGACACAGGCCTCCTCTCTTTAAGAGGGAGTGGGCCAAAATCCGTTGGTAGATGTCACCATGTCTTCGAATTTTTGGTTCTAGGACATGCAGAATCTCTCACGAATTTTTTCCTTCACCGTTTTGAGAGCAGTGGTGATGAAATAATTTACACTAAGTAAAGTGCCTGCCTGGGTTCGAACCACGACCTACAACCACCACTGCTCAGCAACTGCAGCGGAACAGTATTATGGAACACAAATTGTAGACAGTCAAATGAATTCTTGCCAATGTATAAATATTTTTAGTGACTGTACCATCAAGTCCATTTTGTATGACAGCACTGTCAGAATATGAGAAATGTGACAGAAGCAGACATATCTCTTCGACGCGAGAGTGAGTAATTGTCGAGAGTGCCATGTTAGCCCTGCAGGACATGTATACAGTAAATAGTTTTCTTACTTTCTTATTTCCTACATTCGATATAATTGTTTTTACGATCCATGGTCTATTTAGGAATAGGACACACCGGTGCGATCATTCAGTATCAGTGGTCGAGCAACCTTACTTGCATTGTGTCCTATGTCCCAACTCACTCACACTGCTATTTTTTGTCTTTTGATCCAAAGGACGAATCCGAGCTAATCTTCCAGTTTACCGAAAAAGGCAAGGTAGGTGATGACACTATATTTGTAATAATTATTATAATACTAGCTGCGCTCCGTGGTTTCACCTGCATAAGATTCGATCCCGTGGGAATATCGGGATAAAAAGTAACCTATATGTTAATCCAGGGTGTCAGTTACCTCCATATAAAATTTTATCAAAATTGGTCCGGCCACACACGCACACTCACAAACTTTCGCCTTTATAATATTAGTGCGATTTAAAACTTCCTAAGGTAACGACACTCGAGTCAATGAGGAGAACTTGTCGTAGGACTTATATCATTATTTCAGTCCGAGCTGTGCTCTGGCAATATTAACATAACATAAATCAAGCCGATTTTCCCTGAAAGGTTAGGCAGATGTATACCAGGTCTTAACTAACAATAAAAAAACTACACCTAAATAGAAGTGCGCTGAATAATCAGCGCACGGCTCATAGCCCAAAGTTGAAAATCTAACAGCGCGCTTTTATATAGGCATTCACTCAGAAGTCGCCTTGTGTTTGTGAACACGGGCATAAGTTTCATCAACTGGCACAATATTGTTTCTCAAATAAATTAAAGGCATTTGCGGATCAATATTTTCTTTTACGGAAATCTATAAATAAATAATAATTTTATTCATTTAAGGGCTGACTTTTTCAACGCCTGATAACTTTATCGGAGGAATCATTTTGAATTTTTGGCAGTTCTTCCATACAAAAACTGTCACACTTCAATTTAATTCTACGAATAAAAATTATCGGTGGATTGAAAAATCAGCCCTAAGTTAATAATACTCCTTCATTATTCTTCCACAGAGGAAGCGGACAACCGAACAACGAAAACAAGGTATCGTTTCGAGCCACAGAACCAACCAAAAGCCCAAACTCACTGATGAAGCACAGATTACACTAAATACCTACTTGACGCAGTTTTATTTCACGTGTTCCCTTTATCTTATTAGCGTCATCGCTAATTTAATTTAATTATAATGAAGTTTAGCTCATTAAAAGTGACAACTTTATGAGTATTATTGTACCAAAATCAGTTTATTGTGGTATTTTTGTTTCTCCCTGTGGCGGGACAAACTTTTCAAGATAGCACTAACCATAATTATACATTTACTAACTATAGTATTTGTCAAAAGTATCTGACGAAGAGGTAAACAAATCTTGATCAGCACCCTAACTGTGTAACACACTTTCAATCATAATCTACGGGTAATTGCGTAACACACTATCAGTAGCAATGGCTTTCATTTTGACAGTTCAACAACATTCATTGCAGTATTTACTTTGTTGAGCAAACACATTTTTCGAACAAATGAAGCAATGGATAAGCAATATCTTTCAAAATGATTCAGATTGAGATTGATAGTGTGTTACGCAACAAGGGTAATCATTTTGAAGGATATTCCTAATCCATTGCTTCATATGTTTGAAAAATGTGTCTGCTCAACAAAGTAAATTAAACAATGAATTTTGTTGAACAGTCAAAATGAAATCCATTGCTACTTTTAGTGTGTTACGCAATTACCCCATAGATTAAATTCTTACGCGATCATTGGCTAAAGGGAATAGTAACACATTCATCTTTATTTAGAAGGTTTCAACATAATATCTCACTACTTCTCCAATAACTAGGTATTGTTTTATTAACATTAATATTTAGTTGGAATTAATAAACAATCGACGAAAATAAGATTATAAAATTAACCTTAATTATTGTCGTATGAAACAGATTAACCTTAATTATTGTCGAATCAAACAGAATAACCTTAATTATTATTGTCGAATGAAACAGGATAGTAAAAATATTAGTGGCATTGTAACTTTACTTATATGCAGCTTGCCAGTTCTGTTAGCTTGAACTTAGCTTGATACGCTACCGCGTGTCTAGATTTAGATTGAGATTTAGATTTGTCTAGATTATTTCCCACTTCTGGCATTTACAGGAATCACAAGTACGTTTTCTGATCCATTTGTTTATATTGTAATCGGATACTTTTGAAACAGAGTATAGTAAAATATTAGAAGACCTAATTAAGGGAAGTGGCATTGTAAATTTACTTCTAAAGTTATTTCCTACTTCTGACATTCACAGGAAACACAAGTAAATTTTCTGATCCATTTGTTTATATTTTAATCGGATACTTTTGAAACAGAGTATAGTAAAATATTAGGTGACCTAATTAAGGGAAGTGGCATTGTAACTTTACTTGTATATTTCCTACTTCTCCAACATTCTTTTCTGATTAATTATGTTGCGAGTTCCAATATAGTTGAATCATTTCTCTAGGAATCGACTAATTGCGCTTTCCTGGTTAGTCGCTAATGTGAATCTGGAGAGAAGTGGCAGTGGTTGGGAATAGTAACATCGCAGCAGTACTCCCTGAGTGGGTAGACAAATTTTAATGTGTACAGAAGTACTAGTACACGGGTTTTAGCTGTTCATACAAGGTCAAATTAAATAAGCTAGAGAAACTCTCCAGATGTGATGGGTATCGATAACTAAAATGATAAAAAAGGGAATGATGATTTTTTGGGGTCAACGACCTACATTTAGTTTAGTTAGGTAGTGGCGCCGATTCTCTTGTTCACAAACTAAACTAAATTTAAGTTCAGTGCATCTTTTTCTTTCAATTTCATTAAGAAAAGGACAGGAGATAAATATTAGTTTAGTCCTGTCAAATTAAGATATTCCATAGACAATTTAGACGTGATTTAAAAATTGGCTATTAAAAATACGTCAATTTACGTCAGGCACTGACTAATTTGACAGGTCTAAACTAATATTTATCTGCTGTCCTTTTCTTAATAAAATAGAAAGAAAAAGATGCACTGAAATTAAATTTAGGTAGTTTAGTTTGTGAACAAGAGAATCGGCGCCATTATTTATCTAAACTAAATGTTTAGTTAGATAGTATACCCCAAAAAATCATCATTCCCTTTTTTATCATTTTGAGTTATCGATATCCGTCACATCTGCAGAGTTTCTTCAAGTCACTTCAAGAAGCTACTTCTGCTGAAGCTGCTTCACTTCGAGTTACTTCAAGAAGTACGAGTTAGGGAAATCAGTATGATTTTGATTTATAGTGTTTTGCTTTAGATCTCGATACCCTTCATATATGTGAAGTTTACTACAAAAATATTGACCCTGTATTCGATGTGATAGAAGAAGATGCTATTTCCATTTACCGGGCACAAATCCAGGTTCTGGGTTGCTTCTGATAATTCCTATAACAAAGGAAGATTCTTATGTTCTTTCCCTTTTTTCTTATATCTGTTCCCGGGCTGGGCATTGAACCCACGCTCAAAAGCAGCGCTTGCGACCTAGACCAACGAGGTGGTCGATAATTTGTATTTGTGAAGTCAGGATATTATTTGCTTACAAAATTTGACTATCAACTTATATTGTCCATATATTCTAATGACAAAAGCTTTTCTTTGACAGCAACAGCAATAACACTCCAAATTGACGTAGTGTGTAAATTTTTTGACCAAATAATTTCCCTGACTGTATTAGCTTCTAGCAAACCTTGATTTATCCTACAACGCCTTCGCGTCATGGATAAGGAACCTTTGTTCTACAGATTCTTCAGAAAGTATAGTTAACTAGCAGTGCCCCGCGGTTTCACCCGCGTAAGTTTCAATCCCGCGGGAATATCGGGATAAAAACTATCCTATGCCCTTTCCCGGGACTCAAACTACTTCTATACCAAATATCATCGAAATCGGTTTAGCGGTTTAGGCGTAAAAAGGTAACATACCGACAGACAGACAGAGTTACTTTCGAATTTATAATATTAGTATAGACTAGCTGCGCCCCGCGGTTTTACCCGCATAAGTTTCGATCCCGTGGGAATATCGGGATAAAAAGTAGCCTATGTCCTTTCCTGGGACTCAAACTATCTCTATACCAAATTTCATCTAAATCGGTTTAGCGGTTTGAGCGTGAAGAAGTAACAAACATATAAACACACACACACACACACACACACACACACACACACACTCACAAACTTTCGCCTTTATAATATTAGTGTGATATAGACCGCGAAATTCAATTTTTTTTTACGTTTTTTTGCAATTTGCGGGTAAGTGTCAGGTTATAGGTTGATTAAAACAGGATTCGCGACCGTAAGAAAGATTGTTTTACAGAATTACAATCATTAGAATCAGCAATACAACTTCATATGTTAGAATTGGCCTCTTCAGAATTTCATGAAATAGTCATTCAATAGTGTCATATGAACGAGAGATGTACAGACGCCAGTACATCAAGCTACTACAATCTGTCAAATTCCTTTAATAGATTTTCAACTTTATAGCTAAACAATAAGGTTCAATGTTGATTGGGAAAATTTGACAGTTTCGGGTAGCTTGATGTGCTGGCGTTTGTACTTGTGTTTGTGCGTTTGTATGTTACGGCCGCTAATCATATTTAGACCAACATACAATCTGATACTAACCAGCAATGTAATTGCGTAACACACTACCAGTACCAATAGGTTTCATTTTGACAGTACAACAACATTCATTGCGTTATTTACGTTGTTGAGCAGACACATTTTTCGAATATACGAAGCAATGAATAAGCAATATCCTTCAAAATGATTCAGATTGAGACTGATAGTGTGTTGCGCAATTAGGGTGCTGCAAATTGAAATTCGCGGGCTATCTTGTTGCTTTCGCCTTTACAAGTAGGTACTTATTTCTCCTTGTGTTGATATCTCCAGTGGTCAAACAGGTCACTCTCGTACAAACAGACAGCTTAAGGTGATATGTTGAAAAAATGTGGTTTTTCTATTTCGTGTAACGTCGTTCAGGCTCAGAATGGCCCTTTCCCAAAATGTCCCTCGGTTTCAAAGTCCCTTTCCCGAAATGTCCCCTTCCCATAATGTCCATTTCCCAGAAGGTCCCTTTCCCGAAACGTCCATTTCCCAAAATGCCCCCTTCCCTAAATACGTATGTCGAATAGGGATTTAACATTTTGGTATATGTTTTTTGACTCTTTGGTCATGTAAAATGTAAAAGGAATACACGATTCAATGATTTTATCTCGATACAAAAAAATTGCTAAGTTATATCTATTTTTTTACTTTTTTCGACATCACGGCGTAACGCTTAAGAGTTATTCAATGGAATCTACTTTAAAACATAGAGAATTATCATATCAAAGTTTACTCAAAGTGGTTTTAAATACTTATCATTAATTTATTTTGTTAAAAAAAGGAGTAAATTCGTTTCGGCACATACGTCGTTTTATTCTGAGCGCACGCACACTATAGCCATCACTCTTCTTTTGCGTTTCAAAAGTAATTGCGTCACTTTCGATCGCTTAGTAGGTTTTCGAGGATTTAATATTTTGGAGGTAGCGCCTTAACAGTTTTCGGAACTTTTGATTTCGACTTACTTTTGCAATTTTATACTTATATGTGTAGTCATAATGAACCTCACATCAATGTTTACACTTGAACTACGAAAATAAACCTTACAGCTACGACATAACGGCGTATATCTTCCGTAATCATAGATGTAGGTACTTAGATTTTGTTTAAAGTTTCTATTAGTCAGTAAACTAAACTTGGGCTAAATAATTTATACTTGAATTAAGTTATCTATTATCTTTGACGTTGAAAAAGTTCTGATTCTCAGCCTAGTTAGAATTAATGGCTTTTGATTTTGATCATTTATTAATAATTAAAATTAAATAGTTATACCTAACTAATTAACAGAATAAAAATGAAATCTATTAACAAACTAAGAATAAATGTGACAGTTTGACATATTTTCTAGTTAAAAACCGTCAAACCACAATATTTATTCTGCAGATAAAAGTTACTTGACTATTGAAAAATCAGACATACCTACATTTTGATAAATGACTATAATAAATAAATGAATGCTTGTCAATTGACGCTGACTGTAACGTAACTATTAAAAACTAAATTGTTCGTGATTCGTGACAAATTATAATTCGTATAAATATTTTAATAATTTATTTAAGAAAATGTTATTATATTTACCAATAAATTTACTTATGATGCATTTATATAAAACGAAGAAATAAAAATATGAAAAATTATCACTAAACGTTGTGCTATTTTGTTTCACATTACTTCTCGTTAAAATAATAATGAGATAAATAGCGTATCAATTGTTTATTTTGAAAATAAATAAGTATTGAAATATTCTTCTTTTTTTTTACTAAATTATTTTTGCACATTCTAGAGATGTCGTAGGGCTGGCCCGTTGAAGTCTTTTGTATGAACGCCCGGGTCGCTACGCCGCGCTACAACCTTTTCGAACCATTTAAATTTTTAACATAATTTTATTCTCATCATTGTTTAAATTATTTATTTATTATTGATATTTTAGTTTGTTGTTAGGTTTAGTTAAGTTGGAATATTTTTTTAATTAATACTATTTAGTGTATAGTTAGTTAATTTACAAGAATAAAATTACCTCTATAGATTAGGAAAAATGTAAACTTTTTGCTACAAATGAAAATCTATTTTGTCTAATAAAATAATTTCTACTAATACCGTTTTCTATTTGTAACGCAACAGAAAAATCTATTTTAATTTTACATTTGGAATTCTTCTAGTTTCAATATTTCTAGACTACTAATGTTCTATTGGATAATTATTATTAATCTGTCAAGCTCCGTTAATGAGACACAATTGATTTTCTATTGTTTCGTCGCCGATCGGCGAACCGTGACGCTTGACGTTATCTATTTAGTGTGAGTTTAGTCTACCATAATAAAACTATACAGAAGCCCCTATTCCATTTAGTTAAGAATTGAAATCGTTTCATAGATATACTTACTCCGTAGTGTACTTTCTTTTACCCTTTCAGATTTTATACTTAGACCTCTGCTACACCCGCTTTCCGATTGCTGCGCACTGCGCAGCGCTGCAGTTCAGCTATGCATCGTAGCTCCGCTTCGCTCCGTAGACAAAATCAACCGAAGTAAATTTTATTTTTAGCATTTTGTTCATTTGTTAGTGTGGTTAGTGTAGTGGTGATGTTCTTTTGCTTCGTTTATAGTCGTCGTTTTCGTAGTCTCGATTGAAGAATAGTAAATATTGTTATCAGGTATTCAGCTGCGTCCGGTTAGACTGGAAGCCGACCCCAACATATTTGGGAAAAGACTAGGCAGATGATGATGATGAATATAAAATGCACTACTCTATCAGCCATACCTCTGATCATTTTTCCAGATTTTTCCTGGAATTCCCCCTTCTCCCGGCTCTCCCACACCCCTCTGAAGGTTATTAAATCATCATCATCTGCCTAGAGATGATGATGATTTAATAACCTTCAGATAAACTATGGTGGCTCATTTTGAAAGGACGTCATTCAAGTGTAGAACATTTTAAACCCAAATACATAAAGCTAGTAAAAAAAAGTAGTATTTTCTTATGGGAAACAACATCTTGAACATTTTTTACTGTTACAGCGACAGCCTAAAATTAACCCCCCGGCTGATATTTGAGATTTAAAATGCCAAAAATAATTTTTATAACAAGTGTTTTAAGCATAACCTTAAAAAACTACACACTATTGAAAATTGAATTGAATTTAACACCCTAAACAGTGAACATGTTTTAATTATTAACTTGATGTTTTGGCATTTTCAATCTCAAATAGCAGCCAAGAGGCTAACGGTAGACTTTCGTTGTAATAGTAAAAAATGCTCAAGAAGTAATTTCCCTTTAGACAGCAGTACTTTTTTCTGGCACTTTAATTTTTGGGTGCGAATACGAAATGAATAAAGTCCTATATGGAAAAAACTCATTAAAAAAAACTGAAACTACTCAATGACATAATTATTTCTTCGATTCGAGGCTTCGAACAAAGCTTGCTTACCATTTTAGGAACTTCAGGATTAGGTTTTAGGAATTTATGGCAATTTTTATGAATCACAATTATTTTAATTTGCGATAACATATTATTTCTATTATTAGTTTGTGTGTTGTTAGTTACTTAAATTATTGCTGATACACTTAAAATGGGCCACATTATTAATATTATTTTATGTTTTCACACTGCAAAGTAATTGAAGAAACAAAGTTTATTTTGGCTGTTGTGACAAAAGTAAACTTTGAAAATAGTTTATATCTTCATTAATTGACCCAAATGTGTGATTGATATCATACACGTTATCAAACCAACTTCTTTAACTGTTGATAACTAGGCTATTTCTATACACCAAGATATTTTGGCTTTATGTTTACGTGAACCACAAAAATAAAATAAAATTGCTCAGCATAAAAAATCGCACATGGCAGGGGGGAATACAGGGAAATGAAACAAGAATATTTTCACATTAAATTTATATTAACTCACAGATCTGAAACGAATACTACTGCTACAGCGACTTCGGAGACATTGCAAACCTTACCAGTACAACAATGTAGACGTTACCTATGTTCCCGTCCAATGTTCTGGGAAATACATAAAAATTATAAATCGCTTTGCTGTTTACATACAAAAAGTTCGCATTGGAATAGTTCGTGTGGCTCACTCACGCTTGAGAATCTTGTACATAGAATAATCTAGATATAGGTAAAGTGAGATCTAACGTTGCAAGATATTTGATGATGTTAAGTTAGGTAATGTATCGTCAAGCATGAGCGAGCCGCCGCAGAGCACAGAGCTTTCGCCGTAGCGGTGTGACAGATCTGTCGCCTTAAACTAGATATATCTATAATCAAGACTTATCTCTACACTTAGACAACACTCGAGTGGAAGCTCTTGAAGAAAACTTCAGATTATGACAGGTGCTGATTAATAACACCAGTAGCAAGTGGTCGCTTCCACCCGAACGTCACCTACAGATGTTAAATTTTGTCGCTACGCTAACAAGTGTCCATAATAAAAATGAAATGCATGCAATATATGTCACCACAGACATACAGACACGACTGGACGAGGGAACAAGATATAAAGAAAACAACATCTTATCGTATTTAACTCTTTCGATTTTACTCAACTCAATATAACAGAAATCCTCTGGTAACTGATGATTAAATTAATACATTATACACAAAAATTCATCACAAAAATCTTACATTTTATCGTCCTTAATACTAATGTTATAAACTTGAAATCGCTACGTTAAACTTATTTAAAAATAAGTCTATCGATGAGTACGATAATAGAATATGATAAATAACAAATTTATCGTTATTATATATTTACATAAGTTAATATCTAATTGATACTACTAGTGTGTGCTTTAAACAGTATGAGAGGAGACATACCTGCCTTCTAATATATATATATATATATATTGGTAAGGGGCTGCGGCGCGGGCGTCGCGCCGGAGGTGCTGTATAACGTATCACTCTCTAAACGTAACATGGAAGGCAAGATGAGGTATATAGTTGCCGGTCCGACAGCCGCGCCACAGTCCCCGCAACACTCTAACCCTATTACTCGTTACTTGAGGTAGTTAAGTTTCGTATATTGTTTCACACATTATTATTGCTATAGGAAAAAAACTGTTATACAATATTCTCAACAATATAACTTTTCACAAACAGTTCATATAATTTATCAGAAATTGTAATATATTGATATTGTGCGATACGTTAAGCCTGAAGTCGTTTCGTGTTTGTATATTGGCAAGTATATAAACGATCACAGGCGCCAGTTGGTAGTTGTACTGACGACCGCACAATAGTCTTACATTTCATTAAAAGTTAACTAATTCTTAAGAGGTAGGCCATAGCGGTCCGAGCTGTCACAGTTGTTGGTCACACTGGAATGCGCTAAACTATATCGCTTTACTGTACAACATGTTCTCGGATTGTAATTAATATATAGTGTATAATTATGCGCTGATGAGGTAGATCAACGTTGTTAGTGTAGGTTATTCTATGTGTATAAAAATATTTCTGCAATATAATCAACATTCAAATACAAACATTATCAAAAATTAAATCGATATAATGTTTATACTGCACATTTTGCCTTGACAAACGCATAATTGGTATCAGGTTCGTGTATCGACCGATGATATGGAGCCGGCAGCATGGCGTGTCAATATATTGCCTGATGCGTCACCACGACCTCGAGTGCACTGCGGCTGCAGACACATGCATGTGATCACCGGGTTCAACACTAAACAAACTTGAATCGACATTGACGCGCATGGCCAGTATATTGACACGCCAGCGCACGCGCATTGTGGCCTTGATATGTCCTTCATAATGTGATTTTACCGTTTTTCACAACTCTATATACAAATAATTCATGATTCCCTTATAACTTGTTCGGTACATAAATCAATAAATCGTGACCATTTAATTTTAATACTATACAAAAAACATTTACATTATTACGTTAAATTATTGCTAGAGAATTTCATTATCATTAGGCTAAAAATTATTAAAAATTAAATCGTTTCGCAACAGACAGTTGGCGGAATCAATTTGGCAACGTTTAGGAAGACTACTTTCCTACCACTAACGAAACAGGAATGTATAACTAAATTCGTTCAAATAACGTATGGTAACTAAATTGGACATAAATTAGTATCATTTTAGGAAATACTCAGAATTTTAAACAAAGAAGTCAACTAGCTTACAATATTAAAACAAATGTTAACAGACAAAATAATAATAGGAAGCACCGGGAAAATATCAATACGTAATAATATAATCAATAGAAGATTTTACACCTAGAACAAAAACGCTAAATAGCTACGTAGAAGGGGCGCGCGGGCCGCGTCCCGCCCGCTCGAGCGCAGGCGACGCGACGCGAGCCGAGCGTCGCCGGCGCCCGCGCCGCTTGCACTACCGACCTATCATCATTACAAAGTTTGCCATTAAACCTATATTTTGGCAATTCATCTAAACCGTTTGAAATTTCAATTTGTACCCATCGTATAATTAAAGCATAACACTTATCTCCGGCGTACGATTTGTATTTTTCCAGTTCCTACTTAAAATAAATGTCTGGCAATCGTGTCCCAATATTTACAAAAAATACTCTAAATACTTTCAAAATACACATACCTATCGTTCGTAAACTTCAACAATCATAAGAAAAGATAGAATTTTAACTAAAGTTAAAAAAAACTTCTTATAAGTAGTTTATAATATTTTACAATAAAATAAGATATGTGATGTAACGTCGCGTCTGATATTTCCCAAATAAAACGACGTTTTTTACTTTATATAATTATTTCTACGTTTCTTTCCGTATTCAATATGTAAAAATGATATGGTTCGATCTAAATGATATCGTAGAATTACTCTAACGTCATGTAATTATATGTTTAGCGCCCAGACACACAGGCATGTAAAGTCACCTTGTGCCGGTCGGACGCAAGGTTAGCTTGAATGAACAACAAAAAACAAGCTGCGAACTGAACGCGTGCGCCGGAGTCGCGCCGCGGCCACCCTACAGCGATATAACGCGCTCTAAATAAATATGTATCGCGGCGGAACACCAGGTTTTGATTTACTACTACTAAGTAAATGAAATGTCAGTACGAGCTATCTGCAAATATGAAATGATATGTATGTGCGACACGTTCGGACCGGAGCATTTAGTTATAGGCGACGTGCAGCACGCGCGATTGCGACGTGGACGACACGGAGGTCGACGACGTTGGCGACGACGACGAGCGGATCTTCTTCTTGTGAGTGCCGAAGTGCTTCACCATGTGGTCTTTTCTAATGAAACCTTTGCCGCAGTGGTCGCAAGTGAACGGCTTACAGTCAGAGTGCAAGCACATGTGTCGGCGTAGGTCCGACTTGTGGTTGAACGACTTCGGGCACTCATTACATTTGAACGGCTTATTGTCGGAATGCTTGACGCAGTGCCATTCGTAAGAAGCATCGTCTGAGAAACGTTTGCCGCACCGTATACACTTGAATGGTTTAGCGCCCGAGTGGAACGTCTTATTGTGTTGCGTAAGATAACAGCCTTTGTTAAACAGCTTGTCGCACTCGTAGCACTTGTGCACGGTAGTGGCGGCTGACTTCTTCATCTGGTTCCGTTCGGCGAGCGGCGTGCTCGGCACGGTGGACGACACCGCGGGCGAGCCGCGGCTCTCGTTCTCAGCCTTCGCGCTCTCCGGACTAGCCGGGGACTTCATTTGAGTCCCGTAATTTTCCTTATTCGCATAGTCCATGATATCCTCTATCTTTAATATCTGAAGTTCGCCCGAATCTGTTTGTAACATGTCCACTTCGCGTTTTATAGTTTTTCCTTCGACGGCGTAACCGTAAGGATAAACTTTCGCTTGTTCCGGGTCGTAATCTATCACGTCCACGTCCTTGACTTTTCTCGGTGAAAAGTTATAGTCGTACTCTATACTTTGTATTTCGGGACTGCCGTATTGTAATGTTGAGTGGACCGGGTCCACGATAATATAACCGGCGGTCGACTCGTCAGACACAACTGGACCCCCCACGTTAGGCTGCGTGATATAGTTAGAAACATAAACGCTGAAGCTCTGCGTCTGGAGCTGCGAGAAGCTCGGCAGGCGGCCGCCGGCTCGCTCGCTTGACGTTTCTTGTTCCATAACTTCGACTTCTTCAGGTGTTGATTCACCAAAAGTAGCCTGATTGGCTATAGGCAGATTGTTGATAGCCATATCCATAACGTGGGGGGCCATCCCGTTTGGGTAACTCGGTGCTATAGTCTGCTGAAAATTCTGACCCAAATATAAAGGGGTGTGCGTGGGGTCCGGAACCGAAGGCCCCAAAGGATCCGTAGACCTCGGGCTGTACGGGTTGACACCCAAATGACTGAACGGAGGCAGGGTGTGCGCCGTAAGCGCCGGCGTACTCTGCGTTAGAACCGGAGTTGAAATATTGCTGGTTGACACTGATAGCAGGCCCCTCATATGGTGATTTTGAGAAACAGAGGGACCTGCTTCCCCGTTTGGGGGATTCCCTGCCGTTGAAATTGCTACACCTTTAGATGACTGATGATTACTATCGTTCGGATTCCCTATGCCCGGCGGTTGACTACCTATATTGAGCGGATGCGCCCCGACCTGGTGCTGTAAAGGGTGATTAGCTAAAGGATTATTACTGAAATTATTATCTAAGTTACCCTGTTGAAGATGCGAGTACGGTGACTTGGACTGCATGGTGGCGACCCGGTGCGATCGTTCGAAGCTCTGCGACGCGTAGGGCGACTGCAGCGCGGAGTCGTCCACGCCGCGCGCGTCCTCGGACGGCACGGGGCTCTGCGTGTTGGAGTCGGCGGCCTGCTGCTGTGCGCGAGACATCTCGCGACTCGGGTGATGATGGTTGGAGATGGGCATCGTAGCCGGGTCGGGCTGACCCGATGATCTCACCGCGTTCTTGTGCAACGTCGTGTTGTAATGCCTTTTTAGGTGACCGGAACTAGTAAACCATTTATTGCAAGCGGTGCAGTTATACGTCTTCGGTCGTCGCGCTTCATTTGATTTCCAATTAGCGCCTTTACCTCCGATACTTGGAAGCGTTGAAGATGTAGGATTCGCAGGTTGTGTGCTTGTTATTTGTGGCGCCGCTGGGGAATCATATGGTCGGTACGGTGGTTTCATATCTGGATTTGAAGATGCTACCGGTCCCGAATAATCAGTAAGAGGAGGCATTTGTACGCCTGGGTATATTTTTTGTTCAACATGCATGAAAGGTTTTTGATCATGATGTACGCCAAGAAACTTGTCTTGTGTGTAGGCAAACTTTTGTTCGGGATGGAACATTTTTGCTTCCGATTGATACCCCTTTTGTTCAGCAAACATCTTTTGTTCTTTGAAAAGAGATACATCTCCGTTAAGCTGTGGATTGCTGTATAATTTTTGAGCCTCCCAAGGCATCATGGGCACTGTCCGCGTGTTAACTTCTCGGCCCTGATTTGTCGTGTCTTCAAAAGTTGCAGTCGGCTGGTCGCCCTCATTTCCTTGGTAAACAACTTTTTGAGAGTCTAGGTCTAATATATCTGACGATTCTTCATGTTCTTCCTTTACCTTTGGATTTTCATTTTGATAGCCCGAGTTGTTGTATGGCTTTCCCTGATACTGTTGAAATGGCATTGAAGCTGACGTAGGAGCAGTGCTGGCCCCCGCGTGAGCAGAGTTGCAGTGCTCATTGAGTTGGACGGCGGAGTCGCATACGAACCCACATTTGTCGCACTGGTTGGGCGAGGGTGAGGGCGTCGGTTGATTGAGTGGCTGACCGTACAGTGGACTCGACGACGATACCTGCGACACTCGCTCCTGCATGTTGTACGGGTGGAACCGGTTCGATTTGTGATACTCTTGGTTATATTGGGACTGTTCCCAATTGATTTGTTCAGAATGCTGATTTTGTGAGAAGCCAGAATGAGAGTAGTTATTACCGAACTGTGCTCCAGGTGAGAAGTTGGTCTGGTCGGGGTTCTGGTAGGGCGAGGGCGCGCTGTGGTAGCTCTGCGGTGTCGCGGGGTGCGGGAACTGCGCCGACGTCTCTGGCGTGGCGCGCTGCGGGAACTCGGGGCTGGGCTTGGTGATCATGTTGTCGCTCGAGTCGGCCGGCGCCGACACCGTGGTCTCGATCTTTACTTTCGCACCGTTATTGTTATCGGTATCATTCTGTGAGTTTTGCGTACCCCACTTCACGTATAAATTTTCTTTATGATATTGCAAATGCACCTCTAATGATTCGACAGTGTCCAAGTAGAGATCGCAAATCTTACAATGATAGTCCCTCGACGATAAAGTCGACGAAACGGCGTTGCTGTTAGCCATTTAAATCATCAATCCAAAGGAGAGCACCGTCTCCTCCAACGAAAAAAAAATAATAAAAAAGCGGCACTTCTCGTATCGACGTACATGTAGTCCTATTTCATCAGGCGCTACAGGTTAAAGTCATGGTCGCGGTCGGCGCGGTTATACTCGCGACTCCGCTCAAACAGCGACAATGTTTCCGAAGAAAGTTTTTGGCGGCATTTCGCAGCGCGGGCGTGCGGCGCGACCACGTGCGCGCTTGTAAACACTGCGAGCGGCGCGCTCCGCTCGTCTCCCGGTACATCAACAACACTCGCGGCACCGGCGATCGCCAACACTTCGCGTCACTCGCCCAAAAGTTTCATCGTAGCGAAGCGATAACTTATTGTCACTCGAAAAGTCTAATAATAATTAACAATGTCTATAACAAACTAAAATCACAGAGGAAGTACTGGAATAACAACTTGGCACTTGTTTGTAAACCCGGTAGCGCGATACGTTATAGTTTGTATGTGCTAGGTGCGTCGTCGCGAAGGCGTTGCGGGTCAGCCGGGTACGGACGCTGCGAACGTTTACTAGCAACTGACAGCCTTCCCGAAGTCGCCTTCGGGGGCATGACTTCAATAACAATTCGCAACGTCGTCCCCCACCGTAGCGTGTGTGCGAGAGAGACCGTCGCACGGTGATGAAGTTATCGCTCCTTCGTCCTTTTGTGTGTCCTTAGTGCGAGTGAGAGAGCCGAGCGGGGGTGGCCGAGGCGCGCGGGAGACGGGGCTGGTCCTACTCTTTCTCAAAATTGAAATGCCCGGTCGAAATGTCCGGTGAAGCTGCGTCCGAGTAGGATAGCGATAGCACCCACCCTTACAATGCGGGCGGACAGAGCCCTGCGACGAAATTCTCTAAATTTTAAATCTCCTTTTATTATGTTGTACGTAAAAAAAAGCCTCAAATTTCTAAACAATAATTTAAAACTTAGTAAAGTATGTTTACAACTGATGCAAGTATTTCAAACGATGAGGGTCACCTTGGTGTCGAAATAATTTCAACATTTTTATCGACCAGTTGATCAGAAAACAAAACAAATAACTGCACATATGTAAGTGTGTATGTGTTCATTATTATTAATCCGTAATAGATGACAAGCAAATGTCATTTCCTTATTCGAAGTCAATAACCGAAAAAGATCTTTGTGATTATGATAAAGAGAATAAAAACTAAATTGTTCGAGGTCATGTTTTAAAGCGATATTAGTGAGTTTAAATGGCTAGATAAAAGGATTCATAATTAAATGAATACCTACGTGCCAACATCAGTAGCGGTATTTCTGTGTGAATCACAGTTCCGATTATGTGACTATAATGTTAAAACGAGAATCCTAAGAAATATTTTTTCCTTTTAAGAAGACATAAAATAAGAAAGTAAACTTATAAAATCTCGCCTCTACATTATCACCTAATGAATGTGAAAACAAAATAACGAAATGGAACAAGCGAATCCTTAGTAGAAGCTAGTATTATCAGAATGGCCGAGCCGTGCGCAGGGCACTGAAAATTTTGCATCGTGGACGAGCGAGGGGTGCGGGCGGAGGAGATGGGGCGGGGGGGGGGGGGGGAAGCGGCGCGGTTCCTTAATTTTTTTCTAAACACGTCGAAAGCACTACCCCTTACGTCCAGTCATATAATATTAATATTTTAATAAAAAATTCATAGATGTAGGTTGGTAGTGAAAGTAAGGAGTTTCGTAGCGTGGTGGCCGCGACCGGACCGTGGCCATGCAAACTATAAGGGGAGCCGACATCGATTTTCTCGGACTGTGCCGATAGCTTCCTTCACTGACATACCGAGGCTTCCTTGTTCCCGAACACCTCTGTGCGTAGCAGGTTCCTTTTACTTTTTGTTCCTCTAACATTTTGAATGTTCTTGATTAAGTTTTTTTAGCACTTTAGAAAATATCTTAACACTACTTTTTCACATTCCATAATTCATAATATAAGCCACGTGCCTTAATTCATAAGATAAGCCTCGTGACTTAATTGCGGATACATAAAATAAGCTTAAACATTCAAAACATTACAAGAAACTTCGGAACGGAACAATGTTTTGGAAAGTACCTACATAAACTTATTTACTAAGTGGGTAATACCTTTGCGTCATAACTTAATAGCGACGGAGTCGAACAAGTAGGAAAGAACGAACATTATAATCATGATGACCACAACACTAGGAAATTGCTAAAATTTGCAGTCAAGGTCTTAGGAAAGGCAAAAACTAAAAAAAAACTATGATATAAATACAGGAATAAAAATTAAACAACCAGCCAAACAGCCAACAACCAGTGCGCAAACTAAAATACTAGGTAGGTACTAGAATTCCGGTAACGAAGAAATTTTTCGAAGGTTATTAAAAAAAATCAACTGTTTCATAGAAAAGTGCAATACCTACTTGGTCAAAATGTATGGAACAATTACTAATATTTTTTTTTAAAACATCTACGCTAGGGGTTCCAGAATTGTCCTGAATTCATGCTTACAGTTTACGCACTCGTTATTTTTTTCCTGTCATCATCATCATCTACCTAGCCTTTTCCCAACTATGTTGTGGTCGGATTTTTTTTCCTGTATGACAATCAAAAGTTAATAAAAACAAACAGTACAAAACTCCACACAAGTAAAAGTCTCAGAGCAGAGCGGTACTAAAAACAATGCATAACAACATTCATGTGAACCTTTGTTTTGCTGTTAAAAAGTGCTCGGGACACCCGTCATATAAATATAGCTGAAAATATTCAACACAAAAAGGTCTGGAAAAGGCCGAACTAAACGTATAATGGTTACGAAACGTAGCTACTAAACGGTTAATCCCTGCCTCGCGAACTGTATCATTCATAACATTTTATGAGGGACGGAGGCAATAAACACACAGACTGACAAGCAAAGTTGAGCTTCGACAACTTTGCGCGGCCCGAGGTCGCATTGTCAGCGATCAACTTAATTAGGCGATTCTTTTACAGGGTTTTGAGGCGTGGAAGTGGAGAATGAAGAGATATTAATGCACTAACAAATATGAGGTTATTGTATTTAATTTAGCTTTGATAGCTTGTCATTTAATTTTAACAAAAATTCTGTTACTTAATTGTAATTTCATATGCCTACCTATTTAATATTTGTACACTGTTAAAATGGGAAAACATAGAGTCTGTACCTATTTTTTTTATTTATGTATAACTCCTATTTTTACACCTATATTTACCAAATAAAAAACTGTGACTTTATATTTTTGCTTAAAGATAGAAAGATATCAACGCATGCAATTCTTTAACAAGGTTTTGAGCTGTAAAAGCGGAATACTATGAATTAAAAAAAAAGATTTACTTACATAAAAAAAACGAGGTCATTGCTATTGTCTTTTTGTTTAAAGATAATAAGATCGGAAGTTATCAATGCATTGATTATGAAAATATGATAATAATCTCAGTAGTATCGTAATTATCGTGTCTGATAAAAAAAATCCAATGCACGTTTTTGGAAATAATAATTATAAATATCAATCTAAAATCTAAGATTAATTTTATATATAAGTATTTTTAAGTCACAGAATTTTTATTTCGTACTACATTTTTTGACAAAGATAATTGACAATCTTTTCTGAAATAAAAAAAAACGAGCAACCGAGCGACCCAAGCAATTTAAATTGCCCAAACTTACCTGCCAATGTACCTTGCATTCAGTAACATACAATATTGCAGTATGTATACTGCATACAAGCGAAGCCAAAAAATCCATCTTCCTAAAGCGTCCTACGGCCGCGCCGGGGCGGTGCTACGCGCCCCGCTGACAATGCAACGTTGCCCAACCTCCGCCGAGCGTCTAGTCGCGGGCTTATTCGGATGTTATCACTATCAATCTTATTAGCAGTATTGTACTGAGTCATCTAAGCTACTTCACGGACGCTTTCATAATTAATTTACTAGCCCGGATCTTCATTGAAAAGTTCTCGTTTGAGTCTTCACTTTTATTCTTAACTAACCGTTTGTGTAAAGTAAAATCTCCTATCTAAGAGAGCCGGGTGATCTGTAATAAAGGACCCACCTATCATTCGCTATTTAAGAAAGTGCATTATATTAATCAATATATGATGTTGAGATAAATAAGGATTCATGATTCTCATACTCTTACATTTTCTGTTCAAAATTTACGTTTGGTTAATAAAATTCTTTGAAACTGTAGCTAAGCTCAAGTTTGCTTGAAACATTTCTAGAATCAGTGACTTAAAGAACAAGAATAACTTGAAAACAAAAAACTTAAGCTATTGCTTAACTACCTTTCACATAACTAAGCAACTTTGCTATAACTAACACCTGAAATAACAAAAGGTACACTTATTATTACCAGAGAATTATAACGCGAAGGTATTGTAAAAACGTCTTATCTTAGGGAACAAAGTAATAAATATTTCTGGGTAAATCCTGAGTCGTAAAACAAAGGTAGGTGTTTCATTGTCTGTTAGAAGTTCCTAGTTCTAACGTTTCGCTTGTAACAAGTCTTTGAAGTTATTAATATTATTCCCATTTTTTTATTGCATCTCTTAGTTCAGCCTATGAGGTTGTCGTCTGCTTAACCGGGCTTGCTTGTGGATGCCTTAATAAATTAAGGCCTTCAGCCAGGGCTTAAAAAACTTAAAAACTAAGCGAATACACGCTAAGGGCACCCCCTCTGGGGTACGGACCTCGGCTTAGAGCGTCGCTGGGAGAGGGCAGCAAGGGACAGGCTGAATCGGAATTACCTACTTATTTCCATTACTTTCACGTTGATTTTATGGATTTTACCAATTATGTTGTAAAATTATTCTTTGAGCGGCATTCCACGAATTCGTCATTATCGGCAATTCGTCATTTATTTTGTACTAGGATTAACCAGAATTGGAGCGAAGTAGTAAGTACGTTACCTGCAGTGTTATTAAATAATTTTGGTAGGAATGGGGTTTTAAAATGTTTTTGTTTAAGTTGATTTATGACTAAAAATAAGCTAGAAAAAGAATGGCATTTTTTATTTTAACAACTGTTAAATTCAATGTTATCTAGTGTTGTTTTCGTAATAGCACACGGTATAAAATTAGAAACAAGAAAGGTCACGAATTCATCATCAGTTCAGCTACGTTAAAGGGATTTTCAGTGTAAGACAAAATAATTCTCGAAATTTAAACATTTGTTGAAAAATTCCGTCTAATTATAGGTACGAACCGGTTTATTGATTGGTTGGTTTTTGTGTTATCATCATCATTTGTCGGTTCACCGCGACAATGATGTACAGACGCCAGCACATCAATCTACTACAATCTGTCAAATTTCTTTTATAGATTTTCAACTTTATCACTTAAGTATAAGGTTCAAAGTTGATTGGGAAAATTTGACAGTTTTGGTTAGGTTGATGTGCTGGCGTCTGTACTTCTGTGCCTATTCTACTAGGTGCTTCTAAATAGACAAGCTAGGCTATGAAATAACTAATGACAACAAAATGCTATCGTTTAGAAAAACCCTAAGTACCTACTTCGTAATAGTAACGTTAGAAGTATTTATCTGAAGATATAGTTTCCTTAGTTTTAACAGAATTATCGAAATCCTCTGTGCCTGTATCTATTCCTAAAATGTACCTAAGTCGTGATGTTAATAATTCCTAGTTATATGTACTCCGCACCTTTGTCCTTTGCCGGCTAAACGTAGCCCCGGGCCACGAGCCACCTCAGCTGACTTTGCCATTTGCAAGAATTCTTAATACAATACTTATACATAATAGTTTTATGGTCGTTACTAAGAATATACCAATATATCGAACCCACACTTCTCTTTTTTTACATAGAATTAACTTTTAATTAGAAATAGAATAATGGGGGCAAAATCAGTGGTTGAGTTTAAGTAAAGTCAGGGGAATTAATTGCTAAGCAAATTGACTACCTACTTATGTAAATTTTCCGTATACTGAAATCACAACTACGGCGTATTTTGACCTATTTCGGCCACATAATGCGAAGGGGAGATAGCAGCCTTGAAAAGCTGTTCATTGTTGACAATACCGAAGGAATGAGAGCACGAGGCTGGTAGCCAACACGATGGTCTAACCAAGTAAAAGATGCTACGTCCTCAAGCAAATTTTAGGAGAAGGTGCAGATACACTGGAAAAAAAAAGTAGTTGCCACAATCAAGATTTTGTTTAGATTGACTAAGTAACTTGTTTGCATCTGAGCCTATCAAGCACAAAGATCACAGGTAGTACTTTTATTTGATTGAGATTTGAAACGGGTTCTTGATTGGAGTTGTCACAAAACCTATTTGCAGCAATCAAGTTGATCAAGTTGCTTAATTGACACAACTAACTTACTTTGTTGTTTTAACTCTTCTACAATGATGTCATGTAGTAATCAAGAAACCTGTTTGAGCGTTCAATCATTTCAACTAGTATTGCTTCAATCATGTCGTGATGATCAACTTAACTAAGATTTTGATTAATCTAAACAAGATATCGTCAATCAAGCTAAAAAGTCACGTGATTGGAGTGCATTTTTTCAGTGTAGCAACTTTATAACGAAATCGATGGAGGCAGATTGTCCGCTTAAAAGGGTCCTGTGACCGTGGTCGCGTGGGTCCTTGACCGATTGAAGAAGAAGAAATCACCACTATCCTTTTAACAATTGTATAAAATGGCTAAAGCGCGGCAAATTGAAGTCAAGAATGAATTTGCTTAAGTGCCTACTAATCTCCCTGACTATTTGTAATGTTATGTCGAACGAAATATTAATCTTGGTCTTCCTTTTCATAATACGAGGTAAACCATTACTTGGTAAGGGAGAAAATAAATAACAGACAAATCTAGCATGGAGTAAGGATAGAAGGTAAATATACATATGGCTACATATATGATGATGATGACATGACCGAAAAGAAGAAAGAGATTAAATTATTGACTCGGTCATTTTGCAGTCGTTTGCTGAACTGAAAATGAAAATGACTGCCACTTAAAAAAAGGTGGATACATCAAAGATTATCCATGCTATATACTATATAATAATAATTATAAATTCGAAAGTAACTCTGTCTGCCTGTCTGTATGTTACATTTCCCGCCTAAACCGCTGAACTGATTTAAATGAAATTTGGTATAGAGATAGTTTGAGTCCCGGGAAAGGACATAGGATACTTTTTATCCCGATATTCCCACGGGATCGAGACTTATGCGGGTAAAACCGCGGGGCGCAGCTAGTGAGATATAAAGGCAGACCTACAAGGACTAAGTTACACGTGCCCACTAATTTCGACTAAGTAATAGCAAATAATCAATGACTTTGAAACAAAGGGTAAACATATATCTAAGCATAAACAATATTACGATCTTGGAGAAGTTGCAACGCTAATTATAATTATTCTTGATTGACAGGCAGCAAATCTTATTCGTCTACGTATCCGCGGTCACAAGACGGCATTATACTAAAACATTATAAGTATCATTTGGGCAATATCTCGCTGCACAAAGACGACCGTCTGATGAACAGTTACCGACAGCGAAGGCCATGCGATCGCACAAAAACTAATGCAACATATCGCTACATGGTACGTGCATATATCAAAATTAATTAGTCCTCTTAGTCATCTGACCGATTTGACTTTAGCTGAGGTCACATTCGAGCTGATTCTACGAACGCTCCCGTTTCTTTAGTTAGCCAACGCCAGACATGTTATTATTTAGCGATTACTAAACTTCATTTTTATGTCTGAGTTGTCAGAACATTGAGAACTGACCCGCTTAAGGAGTGAAAAAGTTTCCGAGCTCGAAGGCCCGTTATGCTGCAGTCTGCAACACGAACCGATCCCACTTTTTGTTGGCATTCATTACGAGTTAAACTCTGACCGATGTTTTTGTTTTGCTTCTAGGCTATTTTTAATCTAGCGGTACCTAAGTATGTTGGGATGCTTGTGTGGGGTTGTCTGAATCATGGTATTTTTTTTAAAAGAGGTAACATTAGCACCGAGTTTCTACGTCAAGGTGAGAAGCAGTGAATAGGATTAGAATAGAAAAAGCTTGTAGACAGAAATAAATCCAGGGCATTAAACCCATCAAAAGAACATAAAATACCTTCTCATACTTTTTAAACTTCATAGGTACTACGATACTTCGAATAACGAGAATTAACAATCCAAATTCGCTTAGCAACAAATACCAAAAATTTAATTATTTAATCTAGCAATCTGTCAGAAGTCAGACACAATTGAACATAGCACAAAATCGTTGTACGTTCTAAGAACTCGTTTAATTATTTCCATGGCTCTCGTTTGAGAATATCCAAACATAAAGGTTTTGTTGCATTGGCAACATTTTAATTTCATTTATTACTGGTTTTTTATACTGGCAACACTAATTCTTTCCTGTGCTCCATGAACATTTTGTGTTCTTGTACTTATTAAACTTATTCTGGAAATATACAGTTCTATTGCTTAAAATCAACCAGCATTTTATTGTACAGCTATGGTATGCCATATGTGCAATCAGACTGCAATGGTTCACTTTTGCAATATATCTCAAAAGTAAATTATACGTATTGTAAAGTGTATTTACCTTGGTTACTGACATTTCATTAACAACTTCTCCTTCATTAATGACAGTTAGTTTAAGCGTCATGATAACTATACGTTTAGTATACTCGATTCTTCATTGAATCCTTCATCATCATAATAAAATTCTCTTGCCCTTGTCCAAATTTATTTAGGGCAGCGCAACATGTCCACACTGCGTTTGCGATTTAATTTCCAAACATGTAATGCAAATATGTTGACTCAAACATATGTATGACTTTTTAATAGGAAGTACAGACACCAACACATCAAGCTACCCGAAACTGTCAAATTTTCCCAATCAACTTTGAACCTTATGATGTAGCGATAAAGTTGAAAATTGAGTAAAGAAATTTGACAGGTTGTAGTAGCTTGATGTGCTATCTGTACGTACCAGTCATTCTGCAATCAACTTAATTTACACTATCCTCAATATGCTTTTGCTTTTATTCAGAATTAAAATGAAATGTAGGCATAACTAGGATAGGATATTACATTGTTATTTTAATTAATTAATTAGGTTGTTAATATATGTATATATACAGGGTTACTGAAAACTCGACCACTTCCTTGCAGGAGGTGATAGGCGGGCTAAAATGTGACAAATTTAACCCCCCATATGTATGGCCGAAAATTAATACTTTTAGAGATACATATTTGAATTTTAGGTCTTTTTTAAATTACTTCGAATTTTCACACTAAACTTTTAATTACATATTTGATATTTTTAGATATTTTACTGCTGTATTAGCTTTGTTAGGATGTTAGCTATAAATAAAAATAAAAATGGACCCAACCAACATGATTTGTTTTTTTTAATTAAAAGTTTAGTGTGAAAATTCGGAGTAATTTATAAAATACCTAAAATACAAATATGTATCTCTAAAAGTATTAATTTTCGGCCATACATATGGGGGGTTAAATTTGTCACATTTTAGCCCCTCTATCACTTCCTGCAAGGAAGTGGTCGAGTTTTCAGTAACCCTATATAAGGTGTTATTTACACTATAACAAAGTTGATATTCATTAGTTTGGTTGAAGTAACATCGTTTAGAAACTAGGATTTGAATAGGCTTTAAGTTGTTGTTCCGCTGTCTTTCTTGTGTTATCCCGATTTACCAAAAAAGGCCACACAACCCTTGCACGTGGTTTTTTTACCTTCCCCATTCATACTTTCAACTTGTTCTAATTCTTCATCTCGTAACTGAAACCGTGCTCAAGTATTAGCCAGTCAGCTTGTTGGTAGCAAGACCCATGGTCTCCATGAACTCCAAAATTACTTTTAATGCCACACGTAAACAACATGTGTGTCAAATGTAACCACGGGAAGACTGAAATTGACAAATGGCAAGAGGCAAGCTGTACTAGAAATAATAAAAATCATTAGTTCTTATTATTTCTAGTACCTACGGATAGATTTAAGCCTTGTTTTGAGATAATTTTGTTTTTGTATTTCGTAAACAGTACGTACAGTGCGGCCAACGAGAGATCGCGTTCTTGACACCTGTCAATTTCATACAAACGAATACGTGATTGGCAAATTTGAACTATTGAAATTGTTTATTGAAATAATTGATTTACATAAATATTTACAAAATAGGGCCTTATACTAAACGTGACCATTGGTCCCACTTTGGACGGGACAGTCCCGCTTTCAGGCTGTCTGTCCCGTTGTCCCCAACTAGAGCAAAAGTGTCCCGCTATTACCAAGGGACCAAACGATATTCAATTCAATTTATTCATGAACAATTTACATTGTATCTGAATATTATGAATATCAAATATAAGACAGTAAGACAGCACAAATCATAAAACAGTAAGTACTTAGTCGATAAATTTTAATTACAAAGACTAAAATCGACAAATCATGTGATAAACAGGACATTTCAAAACTAATTTGCTCCACCGATAAATACAAAACAAATGCGTCTTCAACCGCAACGTAATGTTAAAATTGCATATTAATATACCTAATATATTATTTTTCTTGTCCTTTTCTCTTTTTATAATAAATATCTAGTGAAATAAGTTTTTTTGTTTAATTCCGCAAGCGACCCCCTCTGACAAAAAAACAAAAACCAGAACGGGTTGCACTCCGGGAGTGCCGGCAGAAGCGTTGTGCATTTTTGATATTTTTCATTAATAGATGCACTTTGTTCAAATTCCATATTTTAAACACTTTATATACTTACACGAATTTTACGAATACACAGGAGTGTGGCCACTACACAGACGATCGAGCCATCAGCTTTCACCATCCATGGATGCGCGTGGCACGCTGTAACATAAACACACACGAACATTCGCGCAAGCGCCCTGCGCCGCCTAAACGAAACAGCACAGCAGGCATACATTTTTCCCATCCATAAAAATAAAAATAAAAAATCATACATTTTCGCCGCGCCGTAGAAAGAGAGGGGATACTTCCTCTCCTACGCCGCGCCGGCTGTCTACTCTCCATCCGTCTTACGAATTTTCGATCAGGTCACGTGTCCTGACGCGATGTCCTGACGCGAGTTTAACATTCTTACCCATTATGAAAAAAGTGTACAACGCCGCTAAAGAAGTTTTCACTTCAAAAATAAATAGTCACGTCACTTATACTAGATGTAGATAAAAATAATTGGAATCTACCCTGTATCTCATGTATTGAGATACATAAATAATACTTATGTAAGTATATGCACTTGAGTGAGCTCAAGTGCATATACTTACATAAGTATTATTTAAAATTTCTTAAACAAATAGTAAACAATTTATCTACTATAAATTATGGCTATATTCTAATAACGCTACTTTTTTGCATCATCGTAAGACATTTTTGCAACCATGTTCTGATGATTTTTGCAATGTTACATTTTTAATAACGTCGCGTTTACTTTGTCATTCTTGAAAAACAAAATATTAAGATTGCATGTGGTTTATATAACACGAATTGTAAAAATTAAAATTATTTTTACGTATTACAACTAAACGATGATGAACGATGATTATAACTAGTAAAAAGACAATATAAAAATAATTATAGAACATAAAGTAAAAAAGGCTTAAGTATAAATAAACATTGGCGGCCTTAACCGACGACATTATAATCTATAGAATTGATGTAAGTATCTTGTGTCAGCTATTTTAACTTATATAATAATTACATAAAGTTACTTATATAATATTTACTTATTAGAATTATTGTCTTTCTGACAGGTGTCAGGAACACATTCTCTGGACGGCCGGACTGTAGCCAAATAACTTCATCTGGAGTCACCTATACTCCATTTATTATAAGTATAACATTAGAAAAAAGAGGCTCGCAGAAGCAGGAGTACAAAATATTTTATTTTCAAGTTAAGTAGAAACAATTTTAATAAATAATGTTTGTGCTTTTTTTGTAAGTAACAATGTATGGCATACAATAAACCATATTCTATCTATCTACTCGTTACGATGCTTGGATAGGTACATGAAATGAAACAATTTTTAGTAACAATCAGTTTTTTAAAAACAACTTTAAATAAACCGACAAAATAAAACAAAACACGTGTTGCCACAATTTATTAAGGGAATAGGTAACATTTTAGATTTGGTAGAGTTATAGTGAATGAAAAACGTTCCCGGTACTGTCCGCCCCTGCTTCTTTTAGATCTTAAACATTGACACGACAATATTTTAAGTAAAAACTAAATAATATTAAATGAAAGCCTTGTAATTTCAAAAGGTAGATAGGTTAAATAAGTACAATTAAGTGTGACTGCTGTTATTTAAATTGATTATATTTAACTCTACATCAATCTTGACTGTAATAATGTTTGTTGTACTTTTATTACAAAGTGTGCCCCTAAAAGAGCCTTTTTTTTAATGTTTCTTCTGTCTTCTGTCTAATGCTATAGTAAATGGAGTATAGGGTTAGCAAAATGCAATACCAACAAAATTATTGTAGAAAAACTGAACAATACTAGAATAAGTTTTATCTTAAAGAGTAATTAGGTAGGTACGAAGTTTTGAGTTTACTTATAATAACCAAGTGCTAAACTTTTCTATTAAGTACTTATTTACCGTAAGTAGTTTAAAAAGTGTAAGAAAAATCTTATACAAAGACCTAGAGGAAAATAAAATATAAAACGGTGGATTAACCCATTCAGTGTAGGTACGTATATTAAAAAACTAAGCAGAATATCCTAAAAAAATATATGAACACAGCTTCAATTTTATTGGAATAACGGACGAATACTTCTTATTTTAACTTTAACAGAAACCAAATTCTCAAACAACCCCCGCACGGTATCTAAATTGTGCGACGTTGTCAAATTTACATCAGAGCATTCTAAACATGCATCTAGCAACATCGCATTTACCTCCACGAGAGAAAAAACAACCCACACAGGCGCGTCCGAAACAGGTGTAAAATGCACGTTGTACGCACACAAGGACAATGCACATGATTCTCACGAAAGGTTTCTGAGAAATGCCACGCACACTCAGGCCCTATGCGTTTGTGTTACAGAAAAAAATCTAAGTCGCACCCACACAGCGGCGTCGAGAAAACAATGATGCGCCCGCACCGCTCATCGGGCGTTTGGATGGATTTCTCTTGCAATTTTGAGGATAATACGCAGTAGAATTGCTCTTTGTTCCGTAGCCACTAAAAAGGAATCAGTTCCTAAAATTTATTATTTAAGATTTGCTACAGGTATGTTGTATTAGGTAACTACTAGATAATTTATACGAAATACTAGTTTGTTTGTTTTTACTGCAAAATGCTATTGTTTTGTTTTATTTTTGTGCACGTGGTGTTAAATGTCAATCGCCTTGCGTTGTGGTAGGTCTGCATACCAATGACGTTTGCGATATAAAATAATTGTAAAAAAATTGCTGTGCTGGAACAAAATGCTTAGTTATATTGCGGAACTGTCTTTATATCTTACTAACTTCTATTAAGAATTTAGAGACAATCCAGTTAATAATAATAATTTAACAAGCCATTTTGTGCCAAATGATTTACAGAATTGGAAACAAACTGATAATTATTCAAGTTGACTATATATTTATTGTATTCAAAGGCATTTTGCGTGTGAAAATAATTGTAAAAACACACAGTAAAGAATCACAAATACTTATACAGCTGAATCAAACTATTTTCAACAGGGGTGATACTGGATTTAATAAAAAAAAAAACTTCGATTTCCGAAAGCGGTGCACACATTGTAGAAGATGATAGGGGTGCATAGGAATGCAGCGGGAGTGGTAAAAAACGATAAAATACAGTTAGATGCGGGGGTGGCTGAGTTGAAACCGGTTTTGTAGAACCCACCACCACTGCTATTTCTTATAGATAAATAGGCTAGTTTCGGATTCGTAATTTGGGCGAAAATGTTTGATAATATTGGGCTACTTCCTGGAGGAATTGGTTCAGTGCTTAGGATACGAATCAAAGTATTTTTTCAGACTTGACCCGAGCCGATGAGGTTTTGTTAGATATTAGTACTTACTAACGTTTGCTAACAGTTTCTTAATAATTTATTTAAAGTAGAATCCGTTGAAAATGTTGTAACTTAATACGAGTAGGATACATGTTAAGACATTTCTTTTTTTTGTTATCATATTACTGTTTGTTACCTAGTTAAATTGGAATCGTTTGGGCGCTCCTTGCGGGGCTCCGCATCGCTGTCAGTGCGGTGAGGCTGTCGACTGCCTCGGACACCATGGCCTATCTTGCAGTAGCAATAACATTACCTTGTTGTGTTGTGTAGTTTCGTCTTTTACTTATCGAGAAAACAAATCACACGATCGACATAACGGAGTATTTTTCAGAACAAATAATAAATGTGAAATATTGATGCCGCTTTTTACTGGACAAAATACTACAGTATCCTCTACAAGAAATATCTGTTTGTAATAGTCGTAGCGTCAGTAAATACTATAGAACTTTAAATTGTCAACTTCGTAGCAAGCAAGATCTCGTAGCTGCTCGAAGTATGAATTAATGTACAGGCCAGCACATCAAGCTACTACAATCTGTCAAATTTCTTTAATACATTTTCAACTTTATCGCTAAAGCATGAGGTTCAAAGTTGATTGGGAAAATTTTACATTTTCGGTTAGCTTGATGTGCTGGCATCTGTACCTAATAATGAAATAATAATATAATTGAATGTAAACCCTGCCTTTGTCGACTTTGCATTTGTTTTGACAAACTAGGAAAAATAGATATGAACATAATACCTAAATATGGGAACTTTGACCAAGTTGCAAAAAAAAATATTTTTGGAGAACTATCGTACGGTCAAGCACCGCGCGTCGCCTATTGGCGACGAAACAATAGAAAATCAATTGTGTCTCATTAGCGGAGCTTGACAGATTAAAACATAGTTTTTAAGTACCTAGTAGAAAATTAGATGTATGAAGGAATTGTGCAATTAGAAGAAATTAAAGATAGGAAATAAGTAGAAAATTCAAGGGAAATAATGACAATCGCTAAAGTTTGTAGGGGTTGAAACGTTTTAACAAGTTTCTTATATAATTTTCTTCTAACTCTTCATAGTCCTTCGATGTGCAGAATGTTATTGTAATTGTTTTGTAGGTTGAAGATAATTTCATACAAAAATGCTCAGATCTTGGAAATATTCTTAGGTTCCTACTATCCAGTCAATATTGACTAAAGGGTGAGTTACATGTACCTACTCCGTGTACCGCTACCGTACTTAGCAATTATTTAATTTACCCTAAATAAAGATGTGACTAGGGAAATTATTAGCATACGGGTCTTAGGTACAAGTACTCGTAGGAAATTAAAAGTAAAATCGGCACGAAGTATGCTAACAATTTGCAAGGGAATATTAATGAGGGAAGATAAGGTTCCGAACCGTTTTACTTTTAAATACGATATGTGTTAAATTTGAACAGATCGCCCTGTGGGTGGCTGGTCATCAATTTGGCGAGTGGAGGGGCAGGTGGGGGGCGCGCGGGACGAGGGCGAGCTCAGCCTCGTCTAACCCCTTATTTTACATTTCACACTCCGGGAAAATCGTTAGAGAAATCTGCGTAGCGTGCATGTCCGAGACATACGCACACCGACACGCGGCGGGCGGCGTGTGAGCGTCCGAGCCACCCTTGCCACCCGCCGCTATATCGACGAAACTTCAAGAAATCCTCTTATACGCACATGTGTACCTAGTCACATATGTAAATCAAAATTACACATTCAATTTCTTCTGATCAAATTGATCGGACGGCACACATCTATGTAAATACTAGCGGGTAGCTAGCCTATCAATGATTGAAGTTTCGCACTTTTCTGAGAATAGATTTATAAATTACTCATCTGGATATTTCAGCGTTGTACATCTTTAAAGTTTCTGATCATCTTCAACTTCAAATATCTTCCTCCATAGTTGCTAACACGAGCACGTATAGAAAATCAAGTAATATATTGTAGTAGATGTATTTTAATTAGAAAGCGGTTTGGGAGATGCTGCGGGGCGCGGGGAGGCTCGGGAGGCGCAGAACAAGCGGCGAGGCGATCTATTGAAAGATGTCGCCGTGGGGCGGCGAGCCGAGTGGTCACATACATTATTACCGAACAATGTCACTATGCAAATGTATGTGGGAAGGCTTTGTGTGAACGCACTTACGCATACGGGGGGAAGCGCCTCCACATAATCCGAGGCTCACCCCGCCGGCCTGCGCCCGCCGGCTCTCGCCAAAGATGGTTGTACGCATGTGAGTGTACACACGCGGCACTTTCTCTTGAAGCTCGCCACTGGCTTTTAAAGAGGGTGGCCGGAGGGCGGCGGGGGGCGAGCGTTCCGAGTGGGTGACCACGGGGAGGCTCAGCGTGTGCCGGACAGCGCCGCCTAGCGGCACGCTGTGGCACCGCAGCCCTGCACGCACCACGCAACCACCTATGCAACAGGTCCAGACAACTGGTCTAGACGCTGATAACGCGGGATTCGCCAGCCGACCGTCAACATCAAACCCATCCTAATAACTCATCGTAACCCCTGGCTCCAGAAGCCGCAAGACGCTAAACGTTGTGAAAGATGTGCACAAGGAGTGCAGTGTTAGCACGGCTACAGGCTACAGGGTGCTCCACTCGGCCGCGAGGCGAGGCGGGGGCGGCCTCGTTTAATTGAGTGTACTCAGCGCCCTCGCCAAATGATACTCCTCTGTTCCCAAAATACCTGTAAGCCTGTAATAGATGTTAATTAGAGCGCCGCCCCGCGCACGCTGCAAAGAAAAAATAATAATTTGAACAGGTCGTAATTAGAGATGTTTACATAACTGTAAAACAAATATTTTCTTAATTTTTAATATTTTTTCCTCTTTCGGGTCCTTTAGGGTCGGGTTTAAGCATATTTATTTTTCCTCGGGACTTTCTCGAGGCTAAAGAGAAAAATCTGAAATTACATCTGAAAAAACTTCTCTGCAGTGAGTACGCAAGGAATAAGGAGGTGGGTAGATTGGGTAGCTCAGTGCGGTGCGGTGCGAGCGATGCGTGCGTACAGCGTCACATGGAGTGCGCGTACAGCATGCGGTGGTGGACGCGGCACACGCTATCGCACGTCACAATAAAATGGAACTCGGCAGAGCGGGGGCAGCCACGGCTCGTTTGAATCAAACGCACGTCCGGGCCCGCCTCCCTCGGGGTGTGTAGTGGACTTTTCACTCGGCTTGATATATATTTTCCATTCCTCCCGATGCCGGCTACTGCGGCCTATAGGTTCCGGTCCGTGGTGCCCGTGGCGGCGGTGCGTTGCTCGCATTTACATGCGCTGCTCGGACGCCCCCCTCGGCCGCTCCAGATGAGTGCTTGCTCGCATATCAACATCTCGATCGAACTTAATTAAATTTTCCATCACTTCTCATTAGACTTAGAGCTTTGTTTATGATCCTTGTACGATGATTGGATGGAGAGGGGCTTTGGCTTCGTAATGAGTCTTACACAAAGCTGTGGGCTGTTGGATTGTGTATTCTAGTTCATTACGTAATCACATACCTATTCGTACAACATAACTAGAATTCGCAATTTCCAGGAAGGAACACTGCGGACGTCAAAGACTTTATAGCTAGTATAGCTACCTATATTCATCAATCCCTCGTTCAGTAGGAGCGATTCTTTCTTCGTCACAACTTGTGTTAGTTTACATTACATAGATTATATTAAAATTTGTAACGCAATACGTTTACGTTATATACCTAGTATACCTATATAAAGATATATATCAAAATTGCCAAGATCGCAACCTTTGCGCCAAAACTCAAAACTGTAATGGATTTGAAACTACGAGCAAGACTTAAGTTTACGTAAAAAGATATCACCTCTCACTAAAAAAATCTCCAGATTCCTGGGTGATTTACAAACACAAATCTTGCACGCAAAACTCCCATAACCGGAAATCTTTCTATGGAGACAATAACATATAGGTAAGCCTAATAACGCACTGCCAAACGAGAAAAAGATCGATATTTCACCAATTGATTGTTCAGACTTCAGAGCCACAATCATCAGCCTTACCAGTATTTTCCTTAGAGCGACTGCCTATCTGACCTCCACAACCCAGTTACTGGGTAACATCCTTTGGTAAGACTGGTTGTCAGACTTTGAACTTATTCTGACTACCTGTAACGACTGCCAAAGATCTACGAATGACAGCCAGAAACAACGGCTTTAATTGCTTAAGGAAATAAAGCTGTTGAAAGTCTCGACATGTAATGGATGGTCAGTGGTCACCCATCCACAAACTGACCGCGGCAAGCATAGCTTAACCTTTGATCGACGTGTGGCTGTTATCAATTAGCCACGAGGCTTCAGAGTTCAGAGCCAATAATAAAAAAAGTATCTAAGTACCGACAATTTATCACAAATATTGAATTGTTTATGAGCATAGACACGACTTCGCCGCGCCCGCACTCGACAAGTCTATCGGTCAAGGTTAAAAAGTGTTCGTTAAGGTCTCTTTTTTATTGTTTTGGGTTCACAATCAGATATACAATCACCTCGTTCAACGTTGTTTGGGTCAAACAGCCAGTACGTTTGTTAGAAATTGTAAATAATTTCTGAATTAAGTAAACATGCTTTTTTGTTTGCCACTGTTCCTACTGCGACACGACAAATGGTCATTGTCGGCTTGTGGAGCTGACCACAAACCGTGCGCACGGTAAACTGTCGTCAACGAGCATTTCAGTAGTCATAAACTTGTTATTTTCTATCATCACGGCCAAGACCAAAGCCATCAATTCCCGCCGATGAGAAGGACCCAGACAATTATTAGACTAGCATTTTATTTTAAGCAATCTCCTGCTAGAAAGCCTTTGCCCAATTGTGACACAAAATCCTCATTAATAGCTGAGTCTTCCGAGTTCTACTTACAGTTTTTTATTTCGCGAAGTGACTCGCGCTTTACTTGTGGGTACCCATTACTCTGTGAGTGTGTGTATAAGCGCAGGAACTTTCGGTACCGTCCAAGACAATGCTGAAGTAGAAAGTGTGTGTTTGTGTTATGTGCTGATGCTACTCGTCTTCACGGACACATTCACAGCGTGATTGTACACATGGTTAACACAAGTAAAGCGCGCGTCGCTTCGTTAAATAAAAATACTACAGCAAAGTTCCAGTTTTTCTAGGGCTCTGAAAAGCAATTAGAATCCAATTATACATAATATCGAACCGTAGGGCTCGGGTCAAAGCTGAAAAGGCGACGAAACGCACGCGTAGCCGCTCTATCGTGGCCTTCGTAGCACGTTAAAATTTTGCGAAAGTTCAAAACGCAATACCGTGTTTCCTTGACCTGTCATTGACAAGACGGGGCTATAGCAAATCATAATCACAAATAGGACGCTTGTTTGTGATTATGATTGGTTATTGCATACCAAAAGATTCAAAAGCTACCTTCGTGCGTCATCTTCATATATTTTGCACATAACCCTTTCGACTAACGCGGTCAAAGGCTTAAATAAAAATGAACCTTAAGTCTAGGGAATAAGATGCTACACGGAATTCCCGTAGATCCCCTACCGTTTGTCTTTTACGAGCGCTTTCACCCGCTATCGCGGTAGGTGGACAGTCCTGAGATTTAGCTATTTTATGACACAGTTCTGAGTGAAAAATGTTTGCCAACGAAACTGAAGTGAAACAAGCTTGGTAGCTTTAATAATCGCCTGAAAACGTGGTGATTATTTGATGCTTATTTCAAACAAGTATTATATGTAGTAACGCCAATATACAGTCTGTTGACAGTCCTTTTACCTCTGACTTCAGCAACCTTATTGTGACGAGAATAAAGATCACAATGATTTTGACAGACTTGTCAATGGCAGCAACCCAACAGCAACCTTATTCTAATGAAAATATAGATCATTATGATTTAGACAGTGGTGCAAAATCAGAGGTAAAATAACTGTAAACGGACTGTAATTACTTACAAGTTTATTAATTTTCTTTTTAAGTGAAAACTTCTTTAGGCGCGTTGGCCAGTTTTTGAGATGGGAAAAACTATTGAACTCGCGCCACTGTTACCGTAATGGAAACCGCTTCGGATGTGTTCGGCTGTCCTCGGGATGTACTCAGTTTTAATGTATATCCGATATGTCAGTGAGTGATGGGAAAGTATTTTATTGTCACTTCTGTTTTTTTTTTTTTTGAAGTGAAACTTCTCTACGCACGCTTGACTTGGGGAGTAAGCTGGCGAACGCGTGACGTAAGCGTTACGAAAAGTGTGATCGGGCGAGGCGAACGGGAGTTGAGTGGGGGACATAAGCAAGAGAAAGCAGTGCGCGCGCACATTTTCTTTCTCTCTTCCTCTCATAGCCAAATACGTTTGAAGTTTCACTTCAGTCGTGTGGTCATAAGCACACTCGGTTTTTTTTTGGTATATTACTTATTCGATTAGTAAATATTTACATAATATAAGCTAGCATTTTAAACATAATATGTATATTTATATGAAAAAATAAGCAAAAGAATCATATGGCACCAAAAAATTCGTCCGCATCGCAGTCAACAGGAACAGTACCCAAAAGGCTGGCAGCATTGCCACGTTGTATGGCGCTGCTAATTCTTTGGCCAAGAAATAGGCCAGCCCTCTGGTCATGTGAAGAGTCGCTTGGCGATATCTCGAAAAACCAAGTGGGCACTCGAACCTAGTATTTCATCCCCAAACGGCTCGAACATATAACTCCCAATCAGGTTGCAATATTTTCGCCGTTTGAGGTTTTATGCAGGTTGGTATTATTAATATTATTTAAGTACTTCAAATTCAATAGATGATGGGGTCCTATTTTGAAATATTTTTTTTTAAATAATGCCAGACCTGAGTTTTCCATGGCATCGAGTTCAATTCGTATTCAAACAGAATCAATGTACTCGTATAAACAAGTGTAGTGCACCTACAGTAAGTATATTCTTAGAAACCAGAAGCGGAATATATTGAAAAACAAATTACTAAGTAACCTACAAAGTTATATTTCTTACAAATCATTTTTAAGTAGCAACAAGCACATAGGTAAATAACAAGCGCATGAGAATTATATAACACGACCCCAATCAACACTATAACGTCCCTAGAATACGCCCGTTGCATCCGAAGCCAAACAGCAAGCCGACCCAGCGCCCATTGACAGCACACCATGCCTTTTTTCTTATAAGCTGTCACTCGAACCGTGTAGGTTGGAAGAAGGAGTATCTAAGACGGCCGTTCCTGACAGCGTGACGTCCTCGACCGCAGCATCATTCCCATCATTCGCATCAGATCCATCTCTCACGACCTGACCATCATCATTATGTTGAACATCATCATTATCTGTTAAATACATAAGAGTACATGAGTAATTAAATAACAAAACCACTATGGTTTGAAGCTTATTATTAGTAGTTTCAAAAGTTAGAATTCACGAATTTGACCAGTGTTTCAGGCGCAAGCGTGCACTCAAGCGCCAGCAACAAAGACCACCAATAGTCTTTTTTAAAGTTTGAAACAGCTTCAAACCCAAGAGATTCAATGCATCGCTAATGATAGAATCCGGATTTCCATCACTCGCCATACATTGTTATCGACAGAGGCCCAAACATTCGCTTGTCATTTTCACGAATACATAGTAGAGGCCCAAAGGTTATGCTTACTATGAATTTGTGAGACATCGCGTCATTGAGACAGAGGCCCAAAAGTTCTGCATGTCTCCTCGATGACCGCGCAACAACTAGTAACACATCGCGTCATTGAGACAGAGGCCCAAAAGTTCTGCATGTCTCCTCGATGACCGCGCAACAACTAGTAACACATCGCGTCATTGAGACAGAGGCCCAAAAGTTCTGCATGTCTCCTCGATGACCGCGCAACAACTAGTAACACATCGCGTCATTGAGACAGAGGCCCAAAAGTTCTGCATGTCTCCTCGATGACCGCGCAACAACTAGTAACACATCGCGTCATTGAGACAGAGGCCCAAAAGTTCTGCATGTCTCCTCGATGACCGCGCAACAACTAGTAACACATCGCGTCATTGAGACAGAGGCCCAAAAGTTCTGCTTGTCTCCACTATGACCGCGGAACAGAGCAGAGGCCCAAACGTTAGCATGCTCATAACAAATAACTCGCCACTCTCGAAGAAGGCACTGAGCACGTATCCGGCGTCCACTCGCCACTCTCGAAGAAGGCACTGAGCACGTATCCGGCGTCCACTCGCCACTCTCGAAGAAGGCACTGAGCACGTATCCGCCGTCCACTCGCCACTCTCGAAGAAGGCACTGAGCACGTATCCGGCGTCCACTCGACCAATTCTGACCATTTACGGCTTCTAACTTCTGGAATCAGAAAGCTTTAATCCTCTGCGTATTGTTTTTTACAAAACAATACCTCTAAATTAACTAAACAAACTTTGATTATCTAATCAAAGCGAAAATCATCAACCAGAGCCATGTAAACAAACTTTGGTTATCTACTCATAGCGAAAATCATCTACCAGAGCCATGTACCATCGTTATCCACATCAACAACCATCTTTTTCACTGAGAGCCATAGACACCGAGAAAACCACACACGAGTAAACCACTCTCACGCCACGGCTCTCTAGCCGACCAGCAATCGCATTGCTTTCACACATCCAGCGCATGGATCCATGTGCATCACCCTGTGACTACACACTTTTTACTACGGCTGATAGAGATCCCCCACTCGCGTGCTTCTCATAATGTAAGCTTGCTCATCACCACTGTGATTACTATCTATTCCGACTGGTACTACATGACTTACTGGCATCATTTATAACTTATCGTGAGCGGATTTAGAGTACGGTTAGAATTTTAAAGCTTTTAACGTACCTATGGGTATCACCATCCAAAACATCAACTACCATAAACGGACCTCTAAATTTCCGATGATAAGCATCCTGATAATGCTGATTGGTTGTGAAAAGCTCAGAAGCTCGTTGTCTTCTTAGTTAACACGGCTTCTCTATTGGGATGCGAGTTTTCGAATGCAACAACTCGCACCAAGGATCTGATGACTGCGGTAGCCGCGTCTGTGCTCACCAGCAGTTGTAGTGGTGAAGTCTGGGTAGTGGCTTGTCTGCAGATGTTGAGGGTGAGCTGAACCTTCCAGAGCACATCTGACCATTGCGAGCCTTTGTTACCGACCTCGATCCGCAGCATGTTAAGAACGGTTCGGTAATATATTTCCACTTGACCGTTCTCGCGATGCATACCCGGCGTAATAAAGTGTCTCAAAGATCCCAATTCAGTGACCCAATTTTGAAAAGCACTACTGTCGTACATCCAACCACGGTCACATACTATCATAGATGGGGTAACAAATAGCGATACTGCGTTAGAGAATACATGCTTTAACTCATCAGCATCTCGGCTATATAAAGAGTAAAGTAAACAATACTTGGAAAAAGCATCAATTACAATTAAAACGTATTTAAAACCATTTGATTCTGGAAGTGGTCCAAGAACATCAGTATGTACAACAGAAAAAGGGATTTCTGGCTTAGACCAGGACTGGATTGGCTGAGAGGGAGTCCTAGGATTCATTTTATGTTCCTGACATATAAGGCAATGACGTATATACTTCCTCACGAATTGCCGTAGGCTCTGAAACCAAAAATGTCTTAAAACAAAAATGTCGTAAAATCAGATCTGTAGTTCTGTCAGTACCAATACGAGTACGATCATGGTCATCATGGAAAACCCTTAACAGACTGAACCTATGATCCTTCGGGATAAAGCACAAAAGTCGCTGTTCTTCCCCACTAGGTGTAAATTTGTAAAACAATAAATCGTTTTTGATTGTATACCTCGTTGGATCTAATTGCTCTTCCCTCAATTTAGATCAACTCCTGAGTCTCTGCGTCAGCGGTTTGAGCAATCTTTGCCCAGTTGTACGGATTTCGGATATGAGAGACATTATTACAGCTTAAAAAATCTACGTGTTGCATTAATGAACCCTTCCTATATTCAAGAGTGAACGTAAAATCCTGCAAATAAACCCACCAGCGCGCGACCCGAGGCAACAAGTCTTTCTTTCGCTCCGTTAAATTTAAAGAATTGCAATCCATCACTATCTTAAAGTTTACCAATTAGATAGTGGAAAAAATACTGGAGCGCACGTACAACAGCCAATGTTTCCAATTTGTAACTGTGGTACCGCGATTCCGCGCCCTGAGTGGACTTGCTAAAATACCCAACAAACCTCTTTCTCCCACCGCTATGGTCTTGGAGTAAAATAGCACCAAATCCAATAGCACTAGCGTTTGTTTGAAGCTCCGTGAGCAACTGAGGGTCAAATATAGCTAAAAGCGGTTCATTAGTTAAGCAATTTATGTAGTAAAGTAGTCGCGAGCAGCGTCCTGCTCAGAGCCCCACAAAAATGGTTCAAGACTGGCGAACCTCTTCCACATTTGTAGATTTAAAGAACGTACAAGTGCATCTACTTTACCTAAACTCGGCCGTACCTGACCATGTCTAATCAGTCGACCTCAACTCAACAGTACTCAATCTCTACGTCTAGAACAGTACACTTTTTAAGTTTATGGAAAATCCCGCAGCATTAAGTATCTGTAAAACTTCTCTTAACGTTTTAGGACCTACATCTACCGAGTTGAACATGATCATTACGTCATCGATATAGGTTAGAACCCTAGCAGTGTCAATGAAAGGTTTTCATGTTTCAAATATAATCCTCTGATAGACGATCAGAAGGGAGGACAATAACCGGCTTTCGCTAGTTGGATGCAACGGAGTATCACTGCTAGATGCTGTTGGCAATCTACGCCCAATAACTTCTTAACTCGTAAGAATTCGATCAAGGGCTACATCGCGCGAGTTGTCGCGGCGGTCGCACGAGTCTTCGCGATATCTGCGACAATACGAGCGACTACGCGGGCTATGCAAGACACTACGACGCGATGTCTAGATGACCTATTTCTACGGTCTATTGGACTGTTTTGACAGTGGTGTGCAACAATCGGCGGCGTATCACGATCATCCAAATTACCGCAACGATTTTTGCGAGAACCGCCACTAGATTTTTGCTCACAAGAGTGTCTAGTCTACGTCTTTTAGAGACCACGACAAACGCCCTGACATTTTGTAAGAAACACAACTTCGATACTTACGGTTGAAAAGTTTGCACACAATAATCCCAACACTTACTTTAACACTGAGAGTTACTGAGTATTTGAATAGATAGCAAACGGCCTAGAACGCGTGGCGATCCCACTTCTGATCTTAGAAACCAGAAGCGGAATATATTGAAAAACAAATTACTAAGTAACCTACAAAGTTATATTTCTTACAAATCATTTTTAAGTAGCAACAAGCACATAGGTAAATAACAAGCGCATGAGAATTATATAACACGACCCCAATCAACACTATAACGTCCCTAGAATACGCCCGTTGCATCCGAAGCCAAACAGCAAGCCGACCCAGCGCCCATTGACAGCACACCATGCCTTTTTTCTTATAAGCTGTCACTCGAACCGTGTAGGTTGGAAGAAGGAGTATCTAAGAATATAGATACAAAATTTCCCTGAAAAAATGTGGATGTGATCTGAATCCTAATTGCGTAAAGTGGGTTACGCAAATGACAATCTAAATCATTTTGAAGGATATTGCTAATCCATTGTTTCATATGATCGAAAAAATTTTCTGCTCAACAACTTAAATAACGCAATGAATGTTGTTGAACTTTCAAAATGAAAGCCATTCGTAATGCTAGTGTGTTAAGCAATTACCCCGCTGGAGTAGGCAACAATTTTCCTGGAAAAATGCGAATGTTGCCATAAAATTCATCAAAATTTACTAGTTACAACTTACAGTTGGCTGGACATCAATGGTGTTACAATTATGATTTTTGCATTTACATTCCAAATGTCATTCAGTCAAACGTCAGTTTCTGACAGTTAGAGGCGACATCTGGTGGTCGCCGATTCACAGTTTATTTATTTATTTATTTATTGACACACCAACGACTTATTCACTAAAACATTACAATAAATATATTCTAAATCAACAGCTTTGCGGTGAATTCGTCACTTACAGGTGTGCACAGCACTTGTATATAATCAATAATAAAATTTAAAATGGAAATATATGATACTTACTAACAAAATTAAAATTTACAAAGTTTACATTGAATCTAAAATGTCAAGTAGTTAAATTAAAATACATTATAATTCAGAAAAAAAACAATGAAATTGGAATATAAAAAAAATTAAAAATTAAAACTATAAAAATAATAAATAAATTAGGACATGATTATTACATTATGTATAATAAATTAAAAGAATAGAATAGATTAAAATTTGGGTTCAAAAATTGAGTTAAATTATTGTACAATATTTAAATACATTGAATCACACAAATACACAAATTGACATTTTGTAAAAGAAATAAACAAACAAATCGATCAAGAACTGAGGACGTATCGCTTGAATTCATTCAGACTGTTCGAAAATATGTCCAAGTTGTTAGTACGCGTGCTCAGCTTATTGTAGCTAGACAAAAACCGGTATAAAGGAGCTGAACGACCAAGATTAGTTCTATTTTTAGGCATTCGAAATGTTTCTGTTTTAAAATGGGATCTATATGAGGTACGGCGAGGCACATTCAAACTGATCTCCGAAACTAACTCCGGTACATTCGCCAAATTGTGGAGGGTCTTATAAAGGAAAATTAAGTCTGAGCAACTTCTTCGTTGCTCCAAGGAGCTCATCCTGAAATGACAGAGCCTTTGAGGGTAATCAGCTTCGCGATCACAAGTCTGTGATCTGTAGCGAAGGTATCTCGTAAACTTTTTTTGGATGCGCTCTATTCTGTCGATGTGGACACGATACGCGGGATTCCATACAGGTGATGCATATTCCAGTATACTCCTCACCAGAGAGTTATAGAGAACCTTAAGGGTGTCGGTTGACCGGAATTCCTTGCAAGTTCTTTTTACAAATCCCGACATTTTGTTTGCTTTGGCGACAATAGTGTCAAAGTGATTTATAAAGGATAGTTGACTATCAAGTTGGACTCCCAAATCACGAATGGTATCGACTTTCTGAAGAGTTATGCCGTTTAAGTGATATGCTGAAGGCTGAATCAGCTTTTTCCGTGTAAATGTTATATGATAACACTTTGCGGCATTGAGAGTCATCATGTTACTATGACACCACTCATGGATCGCGTCCAAGTCCTTCTGAAGCAAAGCAATGTCGGTACTTGATTCAATTTCCTTGTATAGTTTTAGATCATCCGCAAACATAGAGCATTTTGAGTTTTTAATGGAGTGTATGATGTCGTTCACAAATACCAGGAAAAGAATAGGTCCAAGATGCGATCCCTGTGGCACCCCAGATGTTGAGTAATAAAGTGGCGACTGATAACCCTTTATGATAACTCTCTGTTGTCGTTCTGAGAGATATGATTCAAACCAGCGCAGCAAATGACCATGCATACCATAGTTCGCAAGTTTTTGTAGTAGAAGCACATGATTTACTTTGTCGAACGCGCTACTGAAGTCAGTGTATATTGAATCCACTTGCACACCGGAGTCTACGGATCTGCTGATAACATTAATGTAGTGAACTAAGTTGGTGGTAGTGGATTTATAGGTACAGAAACCGTGCTGTTGCGTAGCCAATTGAGTTTTAACTAGCGAGGTTAATACAGGACAAACTAATGATTCGAACAGTTTCGAGAAAATTGAAAGAAGAGATATGGGCCGATAATTTTTAACATCATTAGGCTCCCCTTTTTTAAATATTGGAACTACGTGTGCGATTTTCCACTGCGTGGGAAACTTAGAAGACATAAGGGATTTATTAAAGATAACTTTGAGCGGTAATGATAAATATTTGGCACATTGCCTTATGAAATGCGGCGGTAGGCCGTCAGGCCCTGGACCTTTGCAGATATTTAGTTTTTTTAATTCTTTGAGTACGTCTCGTTCTGTGAAATAATGGCTTCCTAGCGCAAGCTGAGGGTACTCTTTTGTCTTTGTTTGCACCGCGACTGTACCAGCTGGAAATGCAAAAGAGGCAGAAAAGTGTGAGGCAAACAGTTTACTCACTTCTTCTCCAGAAGTTGCCACTTTCCCGCTCCAATACATCTCAGATGGAATGTCATTAGACTTACCTTTTTTGGCCTTAACGAATGACCAAAATGCCTTCGGATTCTGTCTGATGTTATCCTCAGTATTATTGACGTATGTGCTGTAGCACTTTTTGATCATGTTTTTAGAACGTTCCTCCAATATACGGTATTCGTATTTGTCCCTAGGATTTTTGTATTTCTTAAAACGAATTCTCAATTTTTCCTTTTCGTTGAGGAGTTTGATCAAACATTTTGAAAACCATATAGGAAATTGGTTATTGCGTCTATTATATCTTGGAACACATTCATCCACTATTCGATTCAGTTGTGCGTAAAACGCGTCTACCATTAAGTCCACATCCGGCAGATCCGAAAACAAACCCGCCCAATCGATGCTCCTCAACCTCTCATTTACGAGTGTATAATTGGCTTTCCAGAAGTTATATTTGGGAGAACTCTTACTTTTCAATATTGCGGGTGAAATATTCTTGATGGTGATGTCTAGAGGAGGGTGATGAACATCGACCAGCGTCATTGGATTTTTACATTCACTGACAGATCCACCGTGGAAATTACATAAAATAAGGTCTAAAGTTCTGTTGTAACAGTTCCTAACAGTGTTAATTTGCTTAATGCTATTTGACGACATAAAATCAACCAGTGAGTAGCCTAACCTGTTCGCAAAGTTCCTAGCAGTTGTAGTTTAATCGATATTTTAACATATTGATTGCTAACTATCAAAATAATGTCGTATGGAGCAATCCTTAGTAATTTTCAGCTTTCAGTTAAAAAAGTCATAATAAACTAAATAACCGTAAACGGAAATTTAATTATTTTTTTCCAATATAGACTTCTTTCTAGAAACATTGTTGTGTCCGATGTGTAAATATATTAATGGATTTAAAAAATCTTAATTGTAACAATGGTAACACTGTGACCTTCAGCTGGCCTAGCTAGCGTAGCATTAAGTTTCAATAGAATAAGAAGCCAATTTATACTAATTTTACTAGTTATGCCAATCACCAATAAACAGCCATAGAGGAGATTGTGAAAATCACCATACCTACTCGTACTTGCCAGAAGGATTTGTGATTTTTGAAGTGAAACTTCTTTAGGCACGCTTGACTTGGGGAGTAAGCTGGCGAACGCGTGACGTAAGCGTTACGAAAAGTGTGATCGGGCGAGGCGAACGGGAGTTGAGTGGGGGATATAAGCAAGAGAAAGCAGTGCGCGCGCACATTTTCTTTCTCTCTTCCTTTCATAGCCAAATACGTTTGAAGTTTCACTTCAGTCGTGTGGTCATAAGCACACTCGGTTTTTTTTTTGTGTAATTAGTAAGCAGGAGAACGGCACTACTAATCCTCTTTCTAAGTCAGTCAAATTGTACGATAGCCAATCAGCAAAATTGAAGCGTGCTGCCCAATGCTCAGTGTGAACCAGAAATAGTGCATCCAGGGAAATACATTATTAAGCATATTGACTTGACAACTTACCAACCTTACGCCATTTTATCGTAGATAATATACCATTTCATACAACTATCAAAGAATGAAAGTTGTGATTTGAATATGCGGGCAATTTGAGATGGTAGGCACTTTGCTCAACAATCAATTTTCCTGACTGTACCAAGTATGTACCAATGTACCTCCCTAATTTCGTCACTCACGAAGGATGTTTTAATGCACTAAAATTGTCATTAAATTTCTAAGGCATTAACAAAATAGAGTTAGCAAAAAAAAAAAAGAAATTTATTTTCGTCATCGCAAAGGAAATTGAATTCAAATCTGCGACTAAGGGTTGTTATTAGGTCAACAAGGCCGTGGAAATTGCTGCAGTGGGCTTTCACTTGGAGCCTACATACCTACAGAGCTGACGTATTACGAAAAGGGGTTTGAAGATTTTTGTATGGAGGGTGGCCCTAAGGTCGGCCGCCATTTTGATTTTTTTTCAGAATCGCGGTGCACAACAAAAGTTATATATTTAGATAGAGGACACTTATACGAACAAAAATGTAATATAACATAATATCCTAAAGCGTCAGGTTTCGGAGTTATTCACCAAAATATAAGTCGAAAACAACAAGGATTTTTTTGTTTTTCGTTCCTCCAGGTAAGCATATTGAACTATTGAGGTAATAGAAACGTTATGAGACCTTTATGGAGAAGAAACAAATGAAGAATAGACATTTTTTAAATAAATAATTAAACACGGCAATTTATAGTTCGTTTTTTAATCCCAGAGACTGATCCTCAGATTTAAATCTTTTGTGTTTTCGTTTTTTTTTTAGTATAGAAGTTTGACGTTACACTTGTTAGATTAGTCTCTGGAATTAAAAAACAAACAATAAATTGCGGGGTTTTATTATTTATTTAAAAATGTCTATTCTTCTTTTGTTTCTTCTCCATAAAGGTTTCATAACGTTTCTGTTACCTCAATAGTTCAATATGCTTACCTAGAGGGAAAAAAAACAAAAAAAATCCTTGTCGTTTTCGACTTATATTTTGGTGAATAACTCCGAAACCTGACGCTTTAGGATATTATGTTATGTAACATTTTTTGTTTGTATAAGTGTCCTCTATCTAAATATACAACTTTTGTTGTGCACCGCGATTCTGAAAAAAAATCAAAATGGCGACTGATTTTAGGGCCAAAACCTTCAAACCCCTTTATTTGACCTTTAAGACTTAGGGTATTTTAACAATGGACTTGAAAAATTTAGAATTCTATCGTCATTGCCTATTTACAATAAACACGCCACAGTTCAAACAATAACAGAACTAGAAGCCTCCATAAATTATAACGTGACCATCATGCAATGAGAATTCAAATCAATATTACAAACTAGAACGATTTTACGTCCAATAGATCTGATGTAAGCAAATTTCGCAACGTCCCTTTCCCAACCTGTTCCATTTCCTATGTCTGCATAATAGATAAACTTATATACGTATGTAAATAAGTACTCCACAGGCTATAGTATGGACCCCCGATATATAGTTTAAAGCTATAGTTATACATTGGCTTGACAATACTAGCCTCCCCCATACCAGGATATTTTACTTTCTCTGGACGAGGCCCCTTAGGCGGCGGCGTCCTGAACGCCACCCGCCACCCCCTGCGCCCCCCGCCGCCCGTCCGCCCTGGACCCCCCCTCACGCATAGTACACCATACAGAGAGCGAACTAACTCTGCTGCCAGCCTCTATAAACTCGTTCATACGTGTTCCTGTATAGATAGGTACTTATTTAAATACGCAATTTGAAGCCCACCTATACATACTATATCTATATGTGTGCCTACTGAGCTTTAAATCAATTTGGCGTATAATTTTATTTGGTTTAAGCTGATTTAATTTGAACGGACGTTGGCTTTTGAAATTGTAATTGTTTCATTTGGTTACAATGTTACTTGGGAACACTAGTTCTACCTAGGGTCCTAGGAGCTTCCTATTAGTTTCATCGTTTTTATTACATTACCTAATACTTATTAAGATAGCAAGGTAGCCACTAGCCTATACAGTTTTTTTTAACCTTTTTTAATAGCTACGACTTTTCTTCTTTTTAATGTATAATTTAGAGAACGGGTTTTCTACGTATTTCTCCGCTACAATTTCGAAAGATAAAGTTTGATTAAAAACTGCGAATTCTACGCGCTCACGTAATGTGAAGAGGGGATGAAACGGGGGTCAAGCGTGAGTCGTCCCTTCCTACTACGGATGCTTCGTGTGTAGTTGTGATTTTAGCGATTTTGTTTTGGCTGTATGATTTCAGTGAATATTGATGACTTTAACTTTAGGGTAGTTTGATATTTAATTCGGACCATAGAAATATAATATACTATGATTTGGACTAATATTTATGTCCCATTGCATGCATGGACAACGATTCAAGTTTGAGGTTGTACCATTATAGGAGCTGGAGCCTATACAGAGTCGCAGATAAAGGTTTTAGAGAATAAAACAGGTAGAGATCTGCATTCAACGAGTGTATATTGTAGACAGATGACAGAAGAGAGAAAAATAACAAAAGACAGTAATAAATACATAACAGCCAGTGCTTTGATTTCACTATGAGACCTAGTAGGTTTCAACACCTCCCCGTAATCAAAACACTCTGTATATGAACCTAACTATACAAAAATAAACTCAGAAAACCAACCAAGCCCTAAGCTAGACCTAAGGAAGTCAGACACCTGTAGTGTCTCAGTTTAAGCAACGGTTTAGTGAGTATGTCTGCGGTTTGGTGAGTTGATGAGATGAACTTGACATCGACTTGATTTGTGAAGATGCATTCGCGAACGAAAGTAAGTTTCGTTTAAAGAGGTAATGGGGGGGTGTTAAAATTTGTATGGAAGAATTTTAACGGCCTGTCCGATTAACTTGAAACTCAGTATTTATACTAAGGACTAAAAATAATTAATAACGTGTATCAGGGTTTTTCGAAAATCTACCCCTAACTGTATGAAAAGAGGTAGTTAATTTTAAAGGGGAGGATTTTACTGCGTGGCTTGATTAGCTCGAAAATTAGTATAAATAAACTTTGAGTTATGAACACATCTTAAACGATTTTTCAAAATTCTCCCCTGTGGGGGTGAAAAGCGGGGATAGTTTCTTTGAAAAATCTGATTCCTGTGTTCTATAAACTTAAAAATTGGCCCGAATACTTATTTATTTAAGTTAATTATAAAGATCATACCAACATACATTTTCGAAAATTTTAGAGGAAAGTACGAATTTCACGCGGACGAAGTCGCGGGCAGAAGCTAGTATAATAAATAAAAATGAAATGCTGTTCGATGGTAAGCGCATCATTTGATAGCCGGCTGGACCGATTTGACTATTTTTTATTTAAAAGTGTTGGTTCGAAATAGTCCGAATAAGATTTTAAGAAAAAGAAACATTAGAAGTGTTGCCGTAAAATTGGGGGAAAAGTGAAAAAGCTTTTTTCTATAGGATTTGGACAGGACAACGTCTGTCGAGTTAGCTAAGTAGTTGTTATTAAGTTACAATTATTATTAACTAAGTCGTTAATCTTCCTATAGTTTCTAGATAAGTAGGTATTCAATAAAAGTAGAAGAGTTCAGCAAAGCTATTCACAAACACTCGATAAGCTTCCGTATTGTATCGAACATTAATCATTGTTATCGTAGGAGTCTTCTAAACGCTGTTCACGAGTCCAAAACCCAAAAATTTTGTCAGTTTAAATCAAATAGACGCCCGCTATTCTTCCAACAGCTATTTACTGTTGAAGGCAAGTCAAATCAGGTTATCGAAATGTCAGGTTTTCGATACGATAGCCTGTCGAATGGTTGTGAATCAGGGCTCTGGTCAGTTCCGAGGCTCGATGCGAAAAAGAGTCACCCCTTTTTAAGGTTCGAGAGCCAAATGGCAAATCGGTTCTTTTGAAATTTTGTCCTGTCCGTCTCTGTGTTACCTACAGCACTCACAACCATTTTAGTCAAAGACTATTGATACTGGCGTAGAGAAAAGAAATAAAAATAACGGATACCATAGTATGAAAATAGGATTAAGTATAATATTTAAGTAAATAAGCTTATAAAAATAAATTTATAAAGTAGGTATACACTGGGCCGCAAAGACAGCAGGTTGGTTATAAAAATATGCTTTGACTTCCAGGGTTACTTTGACAGGCGTTGGAACTGCTTTAACAGAGCGCCAAAATCGGTTTTCACGTGTGCTCAGCAAGTGTGCGTGACCTCGAGTAATATTGTGCGAGGCGCGGGGTGTGGGGAATGCGTCATAGCGTTGTGATCGGCCTTGTCAAAGTAACCCTTGAAGTCAAAGTAGCCCCGTGTTACTGTATATAAATATGGCATTTCTTGTGCAGAAGTTCATTATTCTGATCAAATCCAATTAAAAACATGCCACTAACCCCTGAAGGGAGTACCAGAATTTTGACAATGCTTGAAGACGAGCGCAGTCAGCGTTATACAGCGATAACTGTTGGTGTGTCGCTAGAGTGTTTCAGCGATTTGAAGAGACTGGGTCCAATGTTCGCAGACTAGGAACAGGCCGAACAAGGTGTACGACAAAGGCTGTTGAAATCAAAAATCCGTGCTGGAGGGCGCAATCTGAGCACGTGTACAGTGAGGCGGCGTCTTGCTGAAGCAAAATTCAAGCCTTTCAGACTTGCAAATAGTCCAAAACTCGAAAGGCAGCACGAAATTCAAGGCTGAGTTACGCTAGAGAACACATGCATTGGACTCCGAGTCGAGGTTCAGGCTACAGGTGCGCGCACGTTGGGCGGCAAAGAGTCTACAGAAGACCAGGAGGGCGCTATAGGTAACTAAGCTTGTATTTTAGAGACAGTGCCATACGACGGAGGCCCCATACACGGGTGGGCTGGAATTTCTTCCGAAAGCCGTGGAACTAGAAAATGGCACTTTATCTGCAGGAAGATACGTGAATGAAATCTTAAATGAGATGTTGTCCCATTTTTTGTAAACATGGGCGAGAATGCCATCTTTACGCAAGATAACGTTCGTCCCCATACAGCTCGGATAGTGTTTGACTATCTTGAAGATGTCAGTACCTTACCTATCACACGTATGGAGTGGCCAGCACGCAGCCCAGACTTGAACCCTACCGAGCCCGCCTGGGACTAACTGGGACGACGTGTAGGTACGCCAGCGAAATTCCCCTTCATTCACGCTTCTAGATCGTGAACTGAAAGAAGCAGTGGTAGAGGAATGGGAGAATAATTCTCAGCATCGGCTCAGAAATCTATCTAGTGGAAAGCATGCCAAACCGTATAACAGCTGTATTAACATCTCGTGGTGGCTATACAAAAAACTAAAATGTGTAAAAAATCTGTCGAAAATGGTAATTTTTACTTAACTTTATTTTATTAACTTATTTTTTTTAACTTATCGCTATTTTTATACAAAACAAACTTCAAAATCTTGAACTTTTATGACATTGATTTAGGCACCATAAAATTGTCTCTATTACAGTATTTATTTAATTAAGCTAGCTCCAATATTTTGTAAGTAATTGAGGTTTATGTTACCGACCCGCTTTCTTTGCGGCCCAGTGTACACACGATCAAAGTGCCGAATATGAATTCGAAATTTTTGAAAATTGGAAAATTCCGACAAAAACTTAAAAAACACCAGAAATTGTTATGAAGAAGATAAGTACCTACATCTTCGTGTAGTTTCTGCAACCTCAGAAAATTTTTACACAAGTTTCTTTGAGACATATACTTACTACAATACGAACTAACTTTTGCTGCCGATAAAATCAATATTGTACAATGTGCATGCGTAAAGATTCATACCGACTACGAAACCCAAACCAAAACCAAACTCTCAAAGCGTGGTCCGACTAACACATGACCACCCAAAGTTTCGTTCAGCAATGCGTGAAAGTTACGGGCTGCACCGACCTTTGTTCGCTAATATGGATACGTAGCTACCTACGTACCTATACTAATACGTACGTAAGTAAGAACTAATTAAGTACCTACTTAATTAGTACTACATACATAAACTCACGCCTCCTTCCTATGGGGGTAAGCAGAAACACGATCCATATATACTCCAACTACTTATTTCAATAAAATTACTAAAGTCCGGCCGCGCTAAATTTGCCAAAGATGTAAACAACAATAGCCGCTCGAAATTGAATAAAATTTCTAGTTAGCTCGGAGATTTAGACAAAAACAAACATTACTTAAAATAAATGTTCTTGTATAGTAGCTATCGATTTTATTCAATTTCGAGCGGCCATTGTTATTAACATCTTTGGCAAATTTACCGCGGTCGGACTTTAGGTAATTTCAGTTAAGTACTGAAATGATCATTCCTGAAATCCTACCTACCAATTTGGGATCGAGCCTTTTGTGAGTAATATAGACTTCAGTCTTCAGTACAAGTATCTATAAAAGTAGGGCAATCATTTTCGGTTTCAAAATATTTGTTTCAGTTTTTAAAGTAGGTATTTATACAGGGTGGCACCAGGTGCCACCAGGCAGGGTGGTTACCACGAAATGACATGACAGTGACATGATTCTGAAAACCTTGAGTTGGAATTTTTCGTCAGTTATTAAAAAAAAATATTGCTGTTCCATACATTTTGACCGATGACCGCGTAAGTTTTGCACTTTTGGAATATTTCTATGTCTAGAATCATGTGCTGAATTTATGGTAACAGTTTGCGAGTCATCAGCCTACAGCAGGCCACTGCTGGACATAGGCATCTCCAATTGCACGCCATTTAGCTCGATTATGACTCTCATCCAGCTGCTACCAGCTACCCTGCGAAGATCGTCACTCCATCTAGCCTGAGGGCGCCCTACCTTACGATTACTGATTCACGGTCTCCACTCAAGAAAACGTCTACCCCAACGATCATCGGTTCTACGGCTAATATGGCCGGCTCATTGCCACTTCAGCTTGCTTATTCTGTAAGCTAAGTCGCCAACTTTGGTTCTCTGCCAGATCACCTCATTCCGGATTCTGCCCCTCAAAAAGACTCCAAGCATAGCTCGTTTCATAGCTCGGTCGTCGATGTCTCGGCCACTATAGATAACTTATGGTAGGTACAGACGCCAGCACATCATGCTACTACAATCTGTCAAATTTCTTTAATAGATTTTCAACTTTATCGCTAAAGCATTAGGTTCGAGGTTGACTGGGAAAGGTTTTGGCCCTAAAATTTGCCGCCATTTTGATTTTTTTTCAGAATTGCGGTGCACATCAAAAGTTATATATTTAGATAGAGGACACTTATATACAAACAATTTTCCCTCCAGGTAAGCATATTGAACTATTGAGGTAAGTACCTAATAGAAACGTTATGAAACCTTTATGGAGAAGAAACAAATGAAGAATAGACATCTTTTAAATAAATAATTACACACGGCAATTCATAGTTCGTTTTTTTAATCCCAGAGACTAGCGGCCGACCTTAGGGCCACCCTCCATACAAAAATCTTCAAACCCCTTTCACAGTTTCGGGTAGCTTGATGTGCTGGCGTACCTACATAGGCAAAATAGTTATTACAGCAAATAAACACGTTGTTATTAATCACTTGACGATCACAGACGTCCATTGCTGGACAAAGACTTCCCCAAGCATCACCACCACGCCTGGTCCTGTGCTTCCCGCATCCATCACTAAGTTGTTATGTTAGTCCACCTTATGGGAGTCTACCAATGTTACAAAACGCCTAAGCAGTGGCTACGCTGCGTTCATGTAGCGGCTACGTAGCGTTTACATGGTTTCCATAATATAGGAAGGTACCGGCTACATCAACATTATTTGTTCTGCGGGTTAGGTACCACCCTAATTTCCAAAGGATTATTTTTAAACCAGCATAATTTTAGAATCACTCAATAACACACAATTTCACATCATATTAGTTGGACGTGTTTTGTGAAAAAATGTTACTAATAGTAGGGGTACCTAACGATAGTGCAGGCAAAACTAAGTTATCAGTATTAGACAACTGTCGGTACCTACCCTACGCCATGAGTACCACAGAGTACTTTTTGATAGACTGATGAGTACCTTCGAGATTTTACAAGCACGACGGTACGGCTGATTTCTTTAAGAATACCTTGCCTAAGATGCTTGCCCTTGACAAAGAAACTAAATAGTTTGTGAAAAAATTCTTCAATAATTAAAGTTAAATTCAGCCTTCATAATTATTATAAGTAAACTAGATATTTGAACATACGAGTCTTTCGGGAACTAGCGATGCCAGTTACTTTAGGCGTTGTTAAACAGTCCATGGCTTAATTTGGCGCCTGTGGCAAAAGGACAATGCATAACCTCACCCCTTCCACAAAGAGGTGCACCAAACAGACGATAGATGGCGGTATTTTAACATATTTTCATGCTATTTTATTTTACAATATCAACAGCTATAATATGAGTAAGGGCCGGCGCTCACTGACGGCGCGGCGGCGTGTCACGGCATGGCACGGCAGGTTGTACTGCGGCATCCCGCGGTGTTCTGTGGCATCCTGCTGAAAGCCCGTACCGACCGGACAACGCCCCATTAAACGAAATGACCGCTGCACAAGTTTCAACCTTATTTCAACTAGGTATCTTAGCAATCATAATTCTTCGACATAATGTGACCCGTCGTCGACGTCTCGCGGGATGCAATGGCGCGCCGCAGCAACCCGTGGAATGAAACGCCATGCCGCAGCATCCCGCGGCGCGGCGCGACATGCCGCAGCATCCCGCGGCACGTCGCGACATCATGGTATGCAACATGAATTCTAAATTCATTGAAATAAGATTCAAAATAACTTGATTAGTAAAAAAATCCTTTACCATACCACGCCGCGCGCCGTGCCGTGCCGTCAGTGAGCGCCGGCCCTAATATGACTGCAATTTTGTCGATGTTTTCAGTAAAATCGGGGAATCATAATCGTCTAGAATGTTTTAGGTGAATAAAGAAGTATATCCCAGATACAGGAGTCGATGTAGTGTGAACTCATTGTTCACATTTAAGTACCACTTTATTTGAAAGCACCACAAACTTCCGGTTTACGAAGACGCCTCGTTTGCTACTGGCGCGGAGATTCGGGATGCTGTCTTGATCATTGGTACTCCTAAGACACAGGCACATACACCTAGTTTAGGAGTCAGGGAATTAAAATGATGGTGTCCTTGTTATAAACCTTATATGTACTTAGTTTATGTTTCTTGTTTTGTGATGGCTTTTGGTCAAATAAAGAATTTATTTATTTATTTATTGTAGCTGACCTTCGTACGGCGTCAGCAGGTGTTCTGTCGATCTAATTCAATCATGAAGTCACATATCAGCGCTGGAGTAGAGAAACATATCTTGCAAACGACTTCTTGATTGAAAGTTTAGCAACTAGGTTTCCATAAGTGGTTGGTAGGTGGATAATCGGTAAGTATATGTATAGAAAAATATCGCCCTGACTGTTTGAGGGTTGTAGGTAGGTACTGGGAGATTTTCGGTGCCCATAAAATCTGTTTAGCTACTTACAGCAGTGGTGGCCCAGTAGTAACGGCACCGACTTACGAGTTGTATGTCGTGGGTTCGAACCCAGACAGGCGCTTTACTTTGCGTAAATAATTTCATCAAAACTGCTCTCAAACCGGTGAAGGAAAATATCTTGAGAAAACGGAATTCGTATTTTTGACATGACAAATAAATATATTTGATTGTTCAAAATTTTCTTTAGTTACTTAACAATAAATTATTCACCTGATTTCACCTGAAATAATTTTAGCCTTTTAACCGCCGGACTTTATATCAGTTGTCGTGCCCCCAGCGCCCGACAAAAACAAAAAACGAAAAATAAATACCGATGAAACGAGCTGTCATGATGTAATAATAATACAGATTAAACGAGCTGTGTTATTTGGTCGTATGTATACGACTCTGGCGGAATGGATACGAAAATATTTCTCGGATTAATCCGACGTAAGCGGTTAAAAGGTTAATATTCCTGGTAATCTGTTCCCAAATTGCTGATATTGTACAATCAGTAGTTCGGTCATACGGACTAACAACCGAACTACTGCTACTAGAGGCACTGATCTCCGCCAGCGAGCGATGTCTAGTCTTGATGTTGAGCTTCGCATCATAAGTTGACCACACTGACTGGTATAAGAAATTCTTCAAACCTGGTGTAGAGCCAGTCAAAAAGGGCGCTTACTTGGCCCTTTTCCTGGATACCGGATCATCTAACAGGCTTGTGAGTCTAAGTTGTTGTCCTATATCCAAAAAATCGAAGATATGTTATGTATACTACCAGCACGCACTGGGCCCGCGTGGTAGATTATAGCCCCACTCCCTCCCGAAGAGAGGAGGCCTGTGTCTCAGCAGCAGGGACATTACTTATAGGTTGATTATGCTTATGCTATGCAATGCCGCTAAGATGTTAGTACAGAAGAAAGCAATGAGAAGTGATAAAAGGATGGATACAGATTAAATTGAGTTCGGTAGAAAAGTCATTAATAAGTACGTAAGTGTGGGTACTATTACAGCATCAAAGAATTTGGATTACCTAGAAAATTAAGTCAATTTTATACATAATTAGTTTATTTGAACACCAAACAAGATTACAATAAATTTTATAATAGGTACATTTATAATATTAAACACTTATAAACGCTTAGGCGAGACGTTAAGAGTACGATTTGATAATCGTACCCTTAACGTATTGCCTAAGCGTTCAACCTTATGATTAAGGTTGGAAAATGAAACGTCAATTGAGAGGAGAAAGATTTAATAAATAGATATACATAATAATTTTAATCTTAAACAGAGTATCAGAGCTAGAAGGTCAATTGTAAAGAAAATGATGTTAGGAATCACAAATTGACTACCTACACAGAACAATGATTGCCAAGACAAAATGTATTCGTTTAAGTATACATGCAAAGTTTGCGTTGGAGCCAAATATACTTAGTCCAAGTCGACGTCGTACTCAACATTATGTTGGTACGATACAATCGTCAAAGAACAGGGTGCTATTAGTGAATCAAACATGTGATGGATGTGTTTACTTTAAATGCCGATCACAAATTTTAATTGTTCAAGAAGCCACGGTGTACTCAAAGTGTGTTAATACTGAGAACATGCTGTTTCAAGCGATTTGATATGTAATGTAATGCACAACAGTTAGGAGGTCCGTGATAATACACCTACTAATTAGATGTCGGAATAAATACCGACTGTCAAGGTACCTTTCATTACGACTTAGGTACTACAACTCTAGTACATATTGGTCCTTGAAGCGTTTCGAAAGCTGTTAGCACAAAAGGTTTCGGGCGTATTTGTGATCTGGCTGAGCTCAGCCGGGTCAAAAGCCACTGCGGCCGGGTTCAGTACGAGTTTACTATCTTTGTGGGGCAATTGAGCTTTACTAATGCGCGTGCGCAAGTAAAGTCGCGGCGACTATGTTTGACAATGACATTTTTTTCAAAAAACCTTGTTTTTTACAAGAAGTTTGCGAGATGGACACATTTAACGAATTACAATCGATCGCCAGGGCTCAATCTCGAGAATAGGTACTATAGCACCCTGAGTTAAGATAATAATTATAATAACTAAGATACAATACATCTTTACGTATTAAATAATAAGTTCATATGCTAAACACGGTAGTTATTAATTGTTGATACTTACGAAAAAAAATGGTTAAACTCAAACATGACTTGTAGCTTTAGTTTAGTGCAAGATTATGAAATATGTTTAGCTTTGTACATCTGAGAATACCAAAATTAAATACATCCCTGGTCTTCATCATCTGTGCAATGCATAGTTTAAGTAGATAACATTTGAGACAGTTTTGATCAAGCGCAGTACGGAGAATGTTTGTTAGCACGAAACTTTCGGATCCGAAAATTGATGTCGGCATAATATAATATTCACTTTTCTTGGAAATCTCTATTAAAATACCAGTGTCACCAAAATATCATTTTATCTGAGTAGGTAGGTACATCTCGCACCTCAACTATAGCTACACACTATCATAACAATCCTTTAATCTCTCAGGACATTTTATGCACCATAGATTACAAGTGATATTATATCAGAGTGACTGAACTTAAAAAGGCGATAAGCATATTTGAGGAAGAGCTAAAAAGTATCTAATTAGATATTAAGAAGAAATTGTAACTTAATAATACATAAAACCCGCTATAGCGCCGCTAAATAAACTAAAAAATGTTTCGAAGCATTCTAGATTGTAATGTAATGTAAAAATTAGCACCCATTTAATGCAGCAATAAACTAAAGCGGTGCTAAGTCATCTAAGTATGTTTGTTTACTATCAGGAATAAAACCTGAACTAAATCATTTTTAGTAAATTGAAGTGTGATTACGTAGGTACGCAAGTACGTTCAGTCGTCTACTGCTTAAAATACTGGAAGACAGTAAAATAATCGTCTGCAGAATTCAGAAAAATCAGCTATCATGACGAGGACGCGGGGCATATAGCGTTTTAAACAGAACCCTATCTATATTGGGTATATAACCTATCTATCTAGGGATCTATCAGGTAATTCGCTCACACACTGAAATTTTGCTTTAACAGCATATATGCTGTGACTAAGCCAATTTTTATTGAAAATTAGAACTAAACACTATCAGGACTGCTTCAGAAATAGCTAGTGTATTCCAGAGGCACATAGGGTGAGATCGAACGGTGATGTTGCCGCTTAGCAGTCGGAGAACCCGCGAAGTTGCCGCACTGTGCAACATTTCATACTATATTTTTAAAGAAAACAAATTCTTAGGTCAATTTGTCCACTTTAAACTTTTAAGTGTTTGTATTTGAGTATGTACAGCAAATGACCTCACCGCCTATGTTAAAGCAATTTCAGACTGAATATATGAAACTGATTATAGAATCAACTGCACAGTCAGGAAATATATAGAAGAAAGAGAAAAATGCATAGAAACGTCCGTTGTCTGGATAGAGAAGTAAGGAATATTATAAGTTACTCTTATAAACATCTATTTGCTAAATCTAATTCAAAATACAACGTTAATTCCATTTTAAACACTTAGAATAAAAGGCTTCATTCAGGATGATGTACATACCGTTCATGTTTAGAATTTAATTATCTTATTAGCAAAAATGACACAGATATAAAATTCGACCGAACACCTAGTAATGTTCCTGTACACAATCAAAAAATGATATATTAAAAATATTATTCTTTATTTTTTATTTGTCCAGGTTCGACATATTTTATGGAATTTAATTCTAGTTGAACTTCGATTTTATACAACAGATATGTAAACTTACTGAGAATATAAAAGTACACGATATCATAACATTTTATAAAGTTTCAGACGCTATGGAATAATAATTATATTAGAAGACTTCTGGATATAATGTGTATCTGTGTTTCGGTTGCGTTATATACTTCTTGTAATAAATCATAACACTATTATTATTGCTCAACGACAAATACTATAATTTATATAAAATATACTTTAACTCCCTTACTAATAAACGTATTATATCAGATGAATAGTTACACACCGATTTCTCTCTTTCAGTCGTCAGTAATTTGACTTTAGAAAGAAGAAGACAAAGCGTTATGTAACTATACAGACGCTATACAACGTTAGTAAGGGGGTAGGTGTGTATCATAAGCACTGGCGAATTGGTGTGAATAGGTACCTACATATTGTAAAAAGATAAGTCAACTCGAACCCTCAATAAGGCTGCTATATAAGTACCATCAATTCCACAATAAATACATAATTATTGTTTATAAAATATTGATACGTACATTATTCTGCTGTTGTGCGAAAACCAAAATAATTGTGCATTTGATTCGATATTCCGTTCAGTGAACCAGCTAGCTAAAGAAGCAAAATAAAATGTCGGTCAATCAAAATTCGCATTGTATAATATATTATATATAATAAAAATGAGAAATTATCCATAGTACCTACATCTATGTAAAGCTAATAAATAAATAAAAATAAAGCGTGCTTAAAACATAAGTGTTAGTTTAAAAGTTTAGTGAAAACAAAAATAATACAGCGACAACAATTGCGTTAGTAAAACGGCGATACATTGCAAAAACAGATTATTATAAAATTAAAAATACTATATATTGTGTATTGTGAAAGTTCTAACCTACTATAAGTATGTAGTTATTATAACAAACAGAATGAGAATCACTGTGAATACATTTTTAACTTTATATTCGTATCGAGATTTGAGCCATCGCGTAGGTATAATAACTACATAATCAATTATATTTATTAAAAAATCGTTCATTCCAAAAGATCATCTCAACTAATGTGCTATATGGGCAGAGAACAAGCGCTAAACTATTCAATACTCGTTTAAGTGTATATAAACACTGGTGATGTGTGATAAATACTTTAAATTAACATTAAAATTTAGTCGAATAAGTAACCTATTATAATATTACAGAGTCAATAACTACCAATAAAGTGTATTCCAATAATGCTTTAATTCAGGGCATGTTTCAGACGAACGGGCGCCACCGCTGCGATTAGACACGCGACTACATAAGATAGAGAATATTATGTCTGGAAGACGAGGTTACACATTCAGTAAGATATCCTACATGCGACAGCGGCGCAAGCTATCACAATAAGTTGCTTTAAGCATGAAACGAATGAATAAAGTTGCGCGGACAATTATTCATTTATAAATTCAGTCTGTTATATTGCTTTAGACAAGTCTATATACTCAATATTATTAACTTTTACTTCAACATTTAACATAAAGGCGGTATCGCAGCGGTGTGGCGTTTGTCTGGCGATGCTGTGTCTGCGCAAACCAATTAGTTATTTCAGTCGAAGCGTCACCGAGAGTCTGGTTCAGGGCTTTCGTAGAAAGACCACAGCTAACGAGGGGCGGGGTCTAAGTAAATCGATATCTAACATCATAACAATTAATAGCAGTCTTGCCACAATACCTTCATCAATAGAACTTCTTGTACAGAATACACCAATACTATATTATAATGTAAACGTATTGTGATTGCTACAAACTCTCAAAGTCACTATGACTTTGAAAGTCTGTACACATCTTAATTTCAATTTCATTCAACGAAATCGAATGGGTGGTCCCCCTGCGGCTGCCCTAAGCCGAATGCGGATTGAAACGATACTTAGTCACCGCAAAACTCAACATTTACTTGTTACTTGCAAATTGTTACTTTTTATACTAACCATACTTAAAATTCCTTACACATCATTTTGAACAAATTAATTGAATAATACCTAATACTTAGGCTGACTCGGGACAATAATAATGAATTTACATTTTTTTCATCATTAATTAAAACTAAACTTAATAATATCAGCTACGCGAATAAATCAGCATGAATATTCATTATTATATAAATTAATAATAACTGTATATACGTATTTGTCTGTATCGATTGTTGCGTAAATGTCTTCCTAAATTGTGCTATAAAACGCTGTCTTTTCAGTGCTAGCTCGGTTACACACTACAAGGGAAAAGATTTAGAATATAATAATAAGGCATGCAATGTTGCTGCACAAACAGGTGCAAAAATGAGAATATATACTCACATAGGTCGAGTTCCCAGTTTAACACAAGAAAACCAGTTATCGCATGCGTTTTTTGATTTAAAACTAGGACATTGTGATGACCGTTTGGGTCATGATTTTAGTAGGTATATGTTCTCAAATCGGCAGCTGACTTTACCAATGTACCACACAATTAACACGAGTCATGATCAGCGTCATCAGAGTTGCTAGCAGTGAGAAGACAGCCGTACAACCTTATTACCGAACCATATGCGTCGCAACGACATACGCGCCGTGCCCGCACCACGCGGTATCGTGCAGCTACGTCTGCGCTCAACTCGTATAAGCAAGATCCATTTAGTTAATGTCACCGATGAGACTTTCGGCATTAAACTAATAACCACTGGGCACAAGCAACAGATCTGTTATAAGTATAACTAATATTCGAAATTATTTATTATTATTAGCTTGTGATGTCCACTGCAGGCCAAAGGCCTCCCTACTCTCTTCCCACTTCTCTTTGTTCAAAGCTGCTAAGGACCAGTTCTTGTTGAAGTAGTTCAACTCATCCCGCCATCTCCGTATGGGCCTGCCGCTATGTGGCTTGCGATTAAGAGGGACCCATTGGATCGTAAGTTTGGCCCATTGGTCGCCTGACATGCGGCAGATGTGTCCAGCCCAGTTCCATTTTAGCAAGGGAGCTTTCCAAGTGACATCAGTTATCTTTTGATGGAACGGATGGTCGTATTCCTAACCCGGTCTTTTAGATGAATACCCAGAATACTCCGTTCCATAGCCCTCTGGCAAACTTCGGGCGTCTACTGATTTGTCAAAGACCATGTTTGACCACCATTATGTGAGGATGGGAAGTATGCACACGTCAATGAGTCTTTTCTGAAGGGACAAAGGAAGATCACCCTTCATTAGGTCTTTCATGGCCCAATAGCTCTTCCAGGCATTTTCGGTGCGTCTTGCAACTTGTTTGTTTTATCTTGCCTGGAAAGAGACTATTTGACCAAAATAGAGATACTCATCAACGTATTCAACCTCCCCACCCGCCACAGTGATCCTGCGATGCGCACTTTTCGTCATTAACTTGGTCTTTCACATACATATTTATCTGAAGTCCGACCTCTAGGCTTGCCGTGACAAGATCGTCTAGTATCTGTGTCAACTAGGAGTAATATTCGAAATAGATCATTTTTATCATTGATTGTCCATATGGCACTGCGCGTATGTAGTTACTCTCCCATTTTTTTTTCTCAAGGCTGGACTTAAAATCGTTAAATTATTTTAAACAATATAACCTGCTATTCTACATCATAATTAATTCAACTATATACGTTTATATGTAATTTTCTGTCAAATAAGACTTTAGAATATCGTTAGTCAAATGTATTTAGACACACTTAGAATTTATTTCAAATGTAAAGTCAATAACTGGCATTAGAAGTTCAATTGAATCATTTTGATTAAGATCTACGAACTCCGAAAATCTCATATTACACCCACGGTTGTGATTGTTAGAACATTCAATAGTTGTAGATATAATAAATTATTTTCGATAATATAGGAAGATAGTTGGATAAAAATTTAGACGCGATATAAGCGGGCAAGTGAGATTTAGAGACGCGACCTTTGCAAATATAAGACTATCGATGACGAAAGTATCGATATTTACTATTAGGTGATTGAGTTTAAGAGACACCATGTAACCAATCATACCGGAGTACAAGGTTACTTTGGATGCAACTTCAAGAGACAGCAGGAATTAGACAAGGTACTTAATTATTCTATTGCAAATATATTTTAAATACATGAAAATGGAACGCTATCTTAGCAACCGGCTATACCGACTGGGTATGTTATTAAACCGTCGAACATTCCAGTAGTCCCCGACAGTACGGGTAACTCGCGAGCCCGCTTATACGAAAAGCCGCAAAACGTTTGTGGGCAGAGAATGTGTATTAACCTAACTAGTATTAATGGGAAAAATCTTTGAACACTATACACATTAGAGTCGCACATAATTTGTCCTGCTGTTTGGTTGTTACAGTGAGTATGTTATTAATTTTTTTTACAGAAATTGAATTCCATCAAGGTCAACGAATTATGAACTGCCCTTGTAATTTGTATCTAATTTTCTGCTGCTGATGGTTCCTTGCCTCCTTTCGGAAGTTACAGATTATGTATAGAAGACAAGAGTTCGTTACCCTACTACATCTCATATCAAAATATTCTTGTTTTCTTCATAGACCTATCTTACCGTAAATATGCTACTATCTTTGGAATTATTGCTGCGTTTTCGTCACTTTGTAATATTTATATTAGCATTTTTTCTCTTTTATTAAGCAGACGTCATTTAAACAATATAAATATTCTATTTTATACTAATGTTTGTACTAATTTTCTACTGTGATTTATTTTGTAAATATTCACATCTCTTTCTCATTTATAAATCGTATCTATTATTTTCTGTACATTTCTTGTCACAACCATAATGTATTATTGGGTTATTGAGGAACACTGTCTTAATATGTATCCCCAACCTCATCACGCCGATCGGTTCGTCAGGTTATATAACCGTATTGTTTCGTTTGTGAACAAGAATCACAGAGAGTATAAATCTTAAATATTTTCTTTAAAAAATTCTAATAATCTTATTATATTTATGGAAATCCATAGAATTGGCGAAAATGTAGCAAACAGCCAAGCAACAGGACAACAAACTGATTTAATGTGTAACCAACGCTTTACGACGCGCACTAGCTCTTACAAGCATTGTAATAAGGGTGATATTTTACAACAGTTTTATATAAGTGTGGATAAACTGAGTGGTACTCATTGAGTACTAAGATTTAATATTTAAGGTATCACTGTGACTGCGGGTCACACTGCAGCAGCCGTACGATGGACGGGTCGCTCTTGGCGCCCTCTATGAACTCTTCGAGGGAAAGCTTTCCGTCTTTGTTTCTGTCCATTTGCCGGAATATTTTGTCGGTTCGCTTCTCCGGCGTCGACTCGTCTTCGGGCATCTTCATGACGGACCCGACCATTTTGTAAATAGCCTGGAATCATTAATATATCACAATTAGTACGACGAACCGAAATTGCCTGGACAGGTATCATGGGCAATCATCATCCCTGCCACAGAGGGTCACGGAAGTCTTTGTAAAATTCATGGCGCCGAAACTGCGTTGAGCGCACGCGGACCGCCATTCAAAGCCTGAGTGTGTGTGAACGGCGACTACGCTTGGTTTGTATGGAAAGTGTTGACAATGCCGCCTCTGGCAGCTGCCGCCTATATACTATATAAGCTTATCACACTAATATTATAAAGGCGAAAGTTTGTGAGTGTGTGTGTTTATATGTTTGTTACTTCTTCACGCTCAAACGGCTGGACCAATTTTGATGAAATTTGGTATAGAGATAGCTTGAGTTCCGGAAAAGGACATAGGATAGTTTTTATCCCGATATTCCCACGGGATCGAAACTTATGCGGGTGAAACCGCGGGGCGCAGCTAGTCTAATATAATAATACAAGTCTATTATTGTCCCACTGCAGGGCAAAGGCCTCTCCTCATACTGAGAAGGCATGAATATTAATCACCAAGTTTGCTCAAGGCGGGTTGGTGATTTCAGACTTATATTCATTAAAAGTCCAGCTTTCCACACGATCTTTTACCGATGTTAATGTTATGTCCAAGTACATAATTATGAATTGAAAAAGTTATATTGGTACTAGCCCACATTCGAACCCACAACTTCGTGCATGAGAGCCCAGGCCTTAACCACTAGACCATCGCGACACTAGGGCGGGCATATTTATTAAAGACTACTCGTATTTCGAAAGAAAGTAAACTCACCGTGACAATTTCGAGCATCTCCTGCCGCGAGATGTACCCGTTGCCGTCGAGGTCGTACATCGAGAAGGCCCACTTGAGTTTTTGCTCGAGTTTGCCGCGTGACGTCACGCTGAGCGCGCATAGGAACTCTCGGAAGTCTATCGTGCCGTCGCCATTCGCATCGAATGTCCGAAACACGTGCTCCGCGAACTGAAAATTAATATAATATGGTAATGTAATGAGACACCACTATCAGAAAAGGCGAGTTTTTTTTGAATTTTTTTGTCCAAACCAATTTACAGGATGAATATTTCAGATGGAGCCGTAAGTACGTACCTTAGCCGTTATAGCTACAAAAAAAAAACATTCTTAGGAGACCGTCCTTAACTTTTTGACTTATTGCTAACTGCATTCACAGATTTTGGAAAAATAGCTGAGTAAGCTAGAAAAACATAATTTTCGTTTTTATGATGTCAAGTCAATCAATGCAGTTTAATAGGATTAAAAGTCTCTTTGGACCAACTGAGGTTAGAGTACTAAAAAAGCCACAAATCACATAAAACGTTTCCTATACATCTGCATAATTCAAGTGATGGAAATTCAAAGACTCTGATGTAGTCATGACCGTTTACGACGTTAAATATAATATTGTAAAGAAAAATGTGTGTAAAGATTTCCATTACCTTGCTAGCGTCGCCATACGGAAAGAAGTTTCCGTATATTTTCTTAAATTCTTCTACAGACAAATGTCCACTGGGGCAATCTTTTAGAAAACCTTTGTACCATTCCTGTATCTCAGCGTCTGGAACATGATTAAATAAACGTATGAGGACTTACATATTTAACTTACTCAAAAAGAACCTCAGGAATAACTGTGGTAGCTTAATATTAACAATAGTTAATTAAAGGATTAATTAGAGCAGTGGTGGCCCAGTGGTATCAGCCGCGACTTACAAGTTGTAGGTCGTAGGTTCGAACCCCGACAGGCGCTTTACTTTGTGTAAATTATTTCATCACCAATGCTCTCAAAACGGTGAAGGAAAACATCGTGAGGAAACCGGCGTGTCCTAGAACCAAAAATTCGAAGACATGTGACATACACCAACCCGCACTGGGCCCGCGTGGTGGATTACGGCCCACTCCCTCTCACAGAGAGGAGGCCTGTGTCCCAGCAGTGGGAACGTTATAGGCTGATTATGTGTATGTTATGTAATTAAAGGATTAGACACCATCCACTAATTTCAACAACTTAGTTAAGTAATACGTCAGCACTAACACTTGAACTACGAAAACCGCCCGTACTGCTACGGTATAAAGGTGCTGTCATATTTAAGTAGTAGTCGAGGACGAGCGGTTGGCAGTAAGTATGAGTATACAGGGTTATTGGAAAAACACTAACAACCTCTTAAGAAGTCATTGTTCTCATCATTATGAACAACTTTTACTATGGGACCAAACCTGAAATCGCGAAAAAAAAATCTGCCTGTGCAAATCGTACATTAAAGTATGACAATTGTGTATCTACCTGAGAACTCAGTGTTCTGCTTCAGATCCTCCAAGACCTCTGGCTTTAATTTACTATTTTGTTTACCCATTTTGGTGTCTGCTTATATTTCGGAAAGGACGTTAAAATAGTACACAACCTGCTTGCTTTTAGTTAGTAGTCAAATCTTGTGCCCTAAAACATAAAAAGTATGTAGTAACAGCTGAAAATTTAAACTTGTTATCATTTATATGCTGTAAGAAAACTGCTAGATATAGATAAGTTACTTAAGAACCTTTGGTACTTTGATGTTCAAACTGAAAAAAATCAGTACCCATTGAAGTTATGATACACTGTGCTATCATCGACCTACATATAAAAACAATTGAAATCATTGTTGCATTATGTGCAAACACATATTTCCTAATTCAATTCCAACAGGAAAGGATGAACAAATTGTGTGAACGACGTCAGCTGATATGAAGGTATGGTACGATAGATACCTATGCTGCATCGTCAGGGCAGGAGTATATTGGTGGTGAATACAATCTAAAAGAGTTGAAAATGACAGCGTCATTCTTGAAGTTCAGATAAAAGACAAGACCAAATTGCATCAATGACCTTTTGCACAAGAAGGAACGGAATGAAAAGAACATTATGCAAATGTCGAACATTTTATTCCCAAAAATTAAAGAGCCGGCCAAAAAAAAGTACTAGGTATTTTCATACGGAAAATGACATCTTGAGCATTTTTACTGTTACAGCGAAAGCCTAAAATTAAAAAATCATATTTTTATAACAAGTGTTTTAAGCATAACATTAAATAAATACCAACGTATAATTGAATTTAACACATCTCAGACATGTTTTAACTATAAACTTGTTATTAAAATATGATTTTTGGCATTTTTTATCTCAAATAGCAGCCAAGGGGTTAATGGTACGCAGTACGCAGTACTTTTTTTCTGGCAGGCACTTTAATTTTTGGGTACGATATGAATATTTAATATCCTTTGGATTGATGATAATTTAATTTTGTATGTCCAACTTTGCAGAAAAGTAACTCATCCTAAGTATGTTTTGTTTGTCTTAGGCCCGGTTCAGATAGTTACATTTTGACGCGTGTTTTCGAATCGTGCGGCTAGACATCATGGTATTTACGTACAGACGCTAGCACATCAAGCTACCCGAAACTGTCAAATTTTCCCAATCAACCTTGAACCTAATGCCTTTACTGTTAAAGTTGAAAATCTATTCAAGAAATTTGACAGATTGTAGTAGCTTGATGTGCTGGCGTCTCTACAACCGATCACATCAAAATGTAGTCTAAATTGCTTGCGACGTGCGTCGATGCGCGTTACATCTGAACCGGGCCTTAGGTTTAAGCTCGACCATAAGATTAATGAACAATATAGTAATTACGGAGATACTACGCTGTGTTCATACCCGTATGCTGTAGCACAATGTATCACTAACTATCTGTGTTGGTTGGAAGAAAAGGGTTTTTAATGGATGTCAAATAATTGTAAAAACAGACCAGGTTCCCCATGAAAAAGTCGATACTTTTATACTTTACTAATTAATCAGTAAAAGGTAGCTGCAGTTTTCTTACAAGTAAAATCAAATGGTAAAAAATATCAAACTGTGAAATCTACAAACTATCATAACTTTATTTACAAACGTTATTTTATAAAAAAAAAAAATTATGAAGGTGGAAGGGCTTCGTCAACATAAACATTTCTACAGAAATGGTGACAAAAAGCAATCTTGATAATTATGATTTATTAATAAGTCTAACCTTTGTAAATAAAGCCAACAAAGTCAAAGAAAAAATCTGACCTTATGAAGCCTTCGCAATAACGCTATTATAGGTACTTTGGGGCAATGAATTCAAAAGCAAAAATAAAATAATAAAAAACCAAATCATGGCGAATGCGCACGACACTATAGTTTACATAATTATTCAAAATCATGTACCAGTCCTAAATGCAGAACCTACATTTATGCGAATAACATTTAATTAAAAAAAATCGTGGGTGATTAAATTCTGGGAAAAGCTTCAAACGCGAGTTCCGAGCCAAAGTTCGGATAGTACGCACACATGCATATTAGGTAATAGTTAATACGCGCTGGTGTCCGCAACTCCACGTCTATGCGCGTATTTTACGTCCATGCATATGTACCAGTCTAATTTGTGTGCGTACTGCAGGCCGGTGATGTGAGACTGTGTGGACGACGAGAGTGTGGAAAAGAGGCGAGTGTGAGTGAGCAGGGTGACATGGGGGCGTATCTATGAGCTGTTAAGAAAACTACAAATATGTGAAGTCCAATCAATAAATTTTCACTTCACTAGCGATGAAGTGGGCGGGGCCGCACTGCGCTTGCGGCAGTTCCACAAATTAATTAGAAACCTCACTCAACATCCTTTGGTTAGATGTGACTTGAGTGTTGTTTTTGTTTATTTTTGACAACACAAACATAAGGGGTTGTGGGAGAGCCAGGAGAAGGGGGAATTCCAGGAATAAATTTGAACATTTGTACAAATATTGGCGGATGGAGTAGTGCATTTTATGTCGTTTTTGTATATTTTTAACAACACAGACATAAAAGGGGGTGTGGGAGAGCCGGGAGAAGGGCGATTTCCAGGAAAAATCTAGGAAAATGATCAAAGGTATGGCTGATAGAGTAGTGCATTTTATATTCATCATCATCATCTTCCTAGCCTTTTCCCAAGTATGTTGGGGTCGGCTTCAAGTCTAACCGGATGAAGCTCAGTACCACTATTTTACATGGAGCGACTGCATTTAGTGCATTTTATATTGTTTTTGTTTATCACACCACACAGACATTAAAGCATATCCATTTCAGAGAGTGACCGTCGGGGAAGGGGTGGTGACTGCATTGCGCCTGCGTCAATCCCAGAATTAATCAGTAATTGATTGTATGAGAACTGGCAGCCATGATTTTATAGTATAAACAATGATTTTTTTTTCTGTTTGTGTGTTCTTTTAATCAGGGACTTGAACGTTACTCAAAATAACGTTAAGTGTAGTTCCGGTACAGATAATTTGTACCGTTCCACCAGGATCGTAACAAAATTAATTGCTTGGCTATAACGATACTGACAAACGAAACGAAATCTTAAACTGTTCACTATCAATATATCGTTATAAGTATAACGATATCATAACGTTATTCATTTCGATACCCAACGCTGCCAGCTTCATGACTTATAAGATGACGAAAAAGACGAAAAAGTATGAAGAATAACATTATAAATTAATCTGTAACGTTTCACCTGTAACGTTATTACAAGCGGATACGCTTAATGTTACGGATACCAATAACGTTACTTATAATATTATTCTACGAAAATTATATTCTATAACGTTTTTTTTTTTGTGCCGTTATTGATATATGTAGGTTTTAGTATCGTTACCAATTTTGGAACGTTATACGATAACATTAGTGGTTGCGGAACGAAATTCATTTCGTTTTCTCAAGTCCCTGCTTTTAATAGCACACAGACAAGGGGCCGGCGACACTGCGCCTGCGCCAATTCTAGGAATTATTTTGAAATATTGATCAAAGGTATGTCTATGACAGAATCTATTTTAAAAATTGTGTAGGTGTCTACACCTACGCACTTTATTTACTTTATCTTTTCACGCCACGTGACACAGACGCATTTTTTTATGATGTGGGTGTATCGGGAAGGTAGTGTGGTACTGCGCCATTTCCATGAAACAATCACAAGGATAACTAAGGGAAGGCTTGACTATTGGTACTTATTAGGGAGTAGGAGGTGCAGTATAGAGTTGTGGGTGGTTTTGTCGTCTCACAACATCTGACATGACAGCTGTAGCGGACAGTTCAATAGCAATTTTATAAGTACGTTGATATTGAACTTTTCGCGCAGTCTTGTTCAGAAGCCATAATGGCAATATGGATGGTGTCATTATTTTGAACTGGGACTGCAATGTTAGTCGAGCTACGGTCTTACATTGTACATTTCAGACGTGTTAAAAAAACACACAATTGGTTATATTCTAAGTCAAGAAAATGGCAATATGTCGCGCCCAGTCAATTCACAATTTCACACCGTCCATTAAAACGAAACATAAAGAAAATTAAAATTGGGTGATTAAATTAAGTAAGGTTTTTTTTTTGTAATTTTATTATTATTAATGAATCCTGCGTTCCCACAATTTCCCCAATTACAATAAAGGATAGACTGACCTAGTACATGATTTTGATTATATTACTTACTGAGTAATGAAACTACGTTGTCGTGCACACTACGATAATGAGACAAATAATTATGAACTATTTGTTTTATCTTGTATTTTAATTTATACATAATATGAATAGGCAAAATGTGAATTCATAAAAACTATGTATTCTTAGAAATACAAAAATTTAAATGGGACACATTGTGGATACTTTTATCTAATACATAATGCCGAATGAACGTAAAAATATCGCCTGAAACGACTTTACACAATAAAATAATGACGAAGCCTCAAGTTTGATACAAATTAAGATTGGGCTGTTAATACTTTACTCAGACTTCAACAAATAAAGCGGTCCACACAGTAGGTATCTGGAAAGTAGTATTTGGTTCACTATGCAGCTCTACCAACCTCTACCAATCATTAAAGTTTTGTTACGTTTTTCACGAGACTATCCACTGCGTGTCGCCACCGTTAGGGTACAGTTTTGTCAAGACAAAATTCAATAGAAACTTAACATAGATAACTAACTGCTCGAATTTTCATACATGGTATACAATACAAACTAAACAAAATTAATTAAATTATGTTTAATATTATGTATCTGCATTTTCAGAAAACAATCTTAAGTATCTGATTTGTGCGACTATCGCAGCTAGTTACAATAATATCTTAAATAATATACTACACTAATATTTGTATTATAGAAAAAATATTATGGCGTGAGCCAACAAATAGTGATTGAAGCTTACTACTAAGAGTACGTTTACAAATTATAAATTGATTAAATCAAAGGTAACTACTCTGTTAGTTCATGTAAAATTATGAGAAATGAGAAATGTCATTTGCCACTCGAAATCAATGCAACCCAGGAGTGACGCTGTGCAACGAACTCCACCCCTGTACACATAGATTTGATGGTAACAAAGAAATGACATTTCCCAAAACAAAGGTACACCTAACATAACACTCATTACATGAAATATTAATGTTTGTAACATTTTTAATTACCTTAATAATTAATATATAAAATGAATAAAAATAGGCTAAATGATTCCTAATTATTTTAACATTCATTCATTGTAATTTCAGCTAAATATAAAAATCACGAGTTAATTATAGGTCAACTATGTAAAATGCCACGCCTAGTTAGAACAGAGTAGTTCCTTACTTTCACAGATTGAGATTTCATTTTTGAGACCAAGAAGAAAGTATTCACTTATGTCCTAACCAATATTTAAGTACAAAAATGGGCGATAATGCGCAAAGAGAACGAACCGTCTCACTACGAGATTTAAAACGAACAGCAAGCCGCCAGTGGCGCCCTCACGTGGGTGTTGATCATTGACTTTAGTTGCCAATTTTCGCCCTAGATTTTAAATATAATGAGAAGTATATGGCACAAAATGTAAGAACTGAAACCACAAGCGAACATAATTTAATTCACATTGACTTTACGACTCTATACTTGAGATTTAAAAATCTATGATAAAAGTTACTATACGTGGTGCGATAACGTGCATACATGAAGCTTTCTTTCGAAGTGAAGTTATCGAGTCAAGTAGTTAGATTGAATTCAAGGTTTGGACAAAAAGGTAGTTGTAAAGACTGCCAATTAAGCGGCAATGCCTAACTAACCATAATTATAAAGTGCAGTAGCAACTAGCAACTGACTCGTAGGCCTGGGTCGCGTAATAATAAAATGTATCATAAATATTATAATTGACTACATATTATAAAACTGTAATTTGTCATCGTTTTGTATGAGAAATGTACACGGCAATACACGGCCATTGATGAAGCCGTAACTAATTGCTTGTTAGCAAGACAAAGTACGTGACGCCTAGGGTGAATTTTTCTACTAAATAGTAATGTAATTTTTTAAATTAAAGGTTATTTAAATTTTAATATTTCCAATCGAAAATCCTTTTTTCTGATATGTCACACAACACCCTGTCTGCGAAGCTACCTTCGGGTCCGAGATGAGAATTATTGATCCCACTTTTTGTATAAAATTCAGTCGATTTATGATCGTGCTTACACTGTTCTACTTATGCGACGTACTTAATCGTGGCAACCAGGAGAATTGCATTATAATAATATTACAATTTAAATATTCGTCCGATGACCGTCACCGGACAGGTAGCAACTAAATTAATACAATTCAACTGAACTTATCTTAAAGGATTGTAAACAGTGAATAACAAAATAAATTAACTTTCATTTACAATATAAAGCGTCAAAATACAATAAATATGAAGTTTACAAGGGAAATAATCGTACACTAAAAATTAAGTAAACACTTAAATTACTATAGTGCAATGCGTTACCATATGGAATGTCTTAACAACAAATTAATGCAAGGATATTTAGCTTCCAGTGCACATGAATATGAAATGAAATTGTGAACTAATTACTCTCCTCGGTATTACTGATCATAGTTTATGACTCTTTATCTTGTATGAAGAAATTAAAGACAATAGGTAACATGCTTACTCTCCGTTATATATGAAGCTGGACATACTTGATCTTTACCGACTCACAACATATTATTATGTTTCTTTTGTGAAGTATTGGTGTGGAGAGTCATCTTTAGTGGCCCGAGAGAGAGAGAGTTAGGGTTCGAAACATAGCTTTCTTACTAAAAAAAGTTGTGCCTCGTAATGTCGTGTGCGTCTGATTCAACCCAACGACAAATTATTGCGATTGGCCTGGCTACGTTATTGTGCGTTATTTCCGCGCTGTCTGTTTTACTTACAAATAGGTAAATTAAATAATCTTACAATTATGCACTGAAAACTAATAGACAAAACAACACAGCTTAAACATTAATATAATTTAAATTAATTAATAATATCGCGACCCTTTCGACTGTGTGCGGCCAGTGGCTATTGGTGAAGAATGCGACGAAATATAATAAGAATTCTAAAATTAACTATAACACGAAGTATGGGACTAGGGCACACTAAAATTTGGTTCAAGTTAAAGATCCAAGGTTATGGCCACCTTTGGCAAAGTTGACTGGGATAACCAATAACTTAGACGGTAGGTAAATAAATAATGCTGAATCGGTAAACTATTTACAACGGGGAACTAGAAGGCACAGTAGTGGGGAAATTAACTGGGAGATACATATAAATACTCCAATTAATTAGAAATAGTAGGTAGGTAATTTATTACAACGCGAAGAAACTGATTAATAGTATCACGAATAGAGAGTATACCAAAGCGTTGAAACAATACTTATGGGGATAAGGAAGCGTGCGTCCTCCCGGAGGAGCCGGGCGGTCGAGGAGATCCCTGACGAATCTACGAATAGGTACACCAATAATAAAAAACACAGATATACTAGAAACGATAATAATATAAAGTTACTTGTGTACAATATTACGGTTATTTTAACTTACGTAAATTGAACTTAACGCTGACAGAAGTGATCAGATTGTTCGTGTTGTTTGTGATAGTAATACCGCATCGTGATGCGCGCTATGATCGTGTTAGCGCATTATACCTACCTATCGCGTGAAACCTGACGGAGTTTGTTCATCCAATCTGACCGATTCTGTACATACATAGCTACACTAATTTTCCTTAATATTAGAATGTAAGATTTATACTGTGCAGTATTATAGTAATCCAACATCGGATTGAATATAGCGTTGAACCAGACAGACCAAGAGGAATAGTCATAGATACTACGAAGTGAATGGTTCGGACACAATCTTATACTATTAGCGAAGTGGACAATCCGACAGCGACATATTCCACATACATCATATTATCATTCATACATTATCATTAGGAATGGACAATTTTTAACTCGAGGATTTATTGACGTCAATTTCGTTATATCAATAATAGCTTAAATTTTACAATACTTTTTTTTACAATCGACAAATTCACATGTGTCGTGGGAAAGCAGATTGTGAAGCGCATAACCGCGCCGAAACATGGCGGGCCTAAAATACCTCCAGCCGACTAACAACTGCTATAATAGGATACGTTGTTGGTTTGTATCTGTTTTTAGCTGTGTTGTTGAGTGAAGAGTACAGATTACACGCGGATGCAATCAATAGATTCGTACTGTGTTTACTCGACGGGATATAACGACATTTTAGCCCGGTTTGTGATTCATATTTTAGCTTTGAGCACATGTTTGTGAACAATCGGCGGCTGCACTTGCCTCGGGCGGGATGCGCAATCACAATGTAAGCTACACGGACACATGCTACGTACTCATGCCATGTCAACACGACAGCAACACCACACAACCGCACCGTTTACCGTGTTAGATCCGACTCGATGATAAAAGCTGACCCGGTTTTACTACCTCCACTTACACCGCAACGATTAAAATTTCTCCAAATATTAAAAATGCTCGTTTTTTATTACAAAATTTTTGTACAGAATTGAAACTACTGAAATGCGCGGGTGAGTTTTAATTTTCGAAAATATATTTACAGTGAGAATGTACGTTAATGATCGAATGGTTGACTGAAAATATATAAATGTTGTTGAAACGATTCATTCTCTAATGCTGCCGTGTGGACAAGACGACGCCGTCGGGTTATCGTGAGGCATATAATGGGGGTGGGTATGTGAGAACGGATCGCAGGGTTAAAAGAAGCTGAGCGCCAATTTAAGGTGCCAGCATTTTCGAGAGCTCCTCGTCCTGCAGGCATCCCTTGAGGAACTCATCCTGCGTCAGCTGACCGTCGTTATTCTCGTCCATCTTAGCGAAGATGTTCTTAGCACGCTCTTCGGCAGAGTCAGCTGGCCGGTTGCTTGAGCAAGCACCGAGCATGTCATAGATGGCCTGGAAACCGCAGAAAAACACAAATTGTACAATCATTAGAAGCCAATGAATGATCAGAGCCATAATTTTGATGTTCCCGGAGCAGATAGAGGTAAATTAAGTGATTACATAGTCCTGTTTAATTTATTGAAACCCAGTATCCGCTATGTGTCTACAAAATCGATTATAATCACTCCATCTCCAATTCGCTTGGGAATTTAACCTGCACTTTTACGTCGCTTCCTGTGCCTAACAGCGCACCACGACCTAAATGAATGTTTAATTGTTCATCCCTTGCCGTGCCGTTCTAATTCCATCCTAGGTAATTAGGCTAGCACAACAGGTACATTTATCTTCGGTTACGGTTCTTGTTCGGCCAATTTCACCCGGAGACCGATTTATCACCACTAATTTAGACTGTCAGTGTCGTGACGTGCGACCCTGCACCTATCGTAGGTACGATTTCTATTAGTTTTGCCGTTCCGGGTCAGGACCTCGACAGTAATGCGCCCGATGTTACGACCAAGCTGCTCTCGTACAACAAATATTTTTAAGTTCCCATGTGTGCTTTTAGTCAAAGTTTTATAAATGCGCTCAAGGCATAAACATTCTTGGTTGAACAAAACTCTTTGAAAATAAACTATTACCGCAGTCAGACCCGAGCCATGATCCAGTAATCCAAGGCTGAATAGGTACTTAACAGTTCGTCAAAAGTCGATGCAGCTTCGGAATCGGACTGGCAAAATAAAAACATCGGGACGTCTAACGTTTTACGTCAAGTCAACCGGTAACAACAAACAAGAAAATATTTGGTAGTTAAATACTCTAAAGCAATTTATGATAGACTATCGAGTTTTCTTTCGGATTAGTTTTAAAAATACTTGTCACGTCTAATAAAATCACATAGTTTTAGTGAACAAAAATTAGTTATTACGGAAAAAGAAATGCCAGTCATGTACTGGAACTGAAACCTTCTACCGTTAACATGGTAACTACCTAAGTGTCAACGTTGAATGACGACAAAGTTACAAAGGGCGACTGACAGACTGATTGGCAGGCATTTCAGTATATTCCGTTTTACAAGTACCGGCTTGTAGTCACAAGCCAGTACCTACTTGTAAAACGGAATACTGAAATGCATGAATTCGTAATAGCCCTCACTTACCAATGGTTAACGATGACAATGAGGGAACAAAGACCTTACGCAGTTCCTTCTATAAATAAGTGATTGACAGTGGCTTGGGCTACACTATAATCTGAGGGGTCGTAATAACCGCGCCATGCCGCTGACAGCACCGCACGACACGATGAAATATTTAAAGAATTGTGAGAATCAGCAGTACCTACCTATTGCTAGTCAGTACTTATAATCAATAGTAATTTTATAAAGGAACGTTCGTTTGCTTGCAATTTCTCAAGTTTTTCATGACTAGAAAGAAAAAATACAATAGAATAATACCCATTGAGCTCCCCTAATGAGACACAATTGATTTTCTATTGTGTCGTACTACATAGGTTACGTGCGAAACTTGACTGGTGGGGTTTACAGGACCTAATCGCAAAAAACGCAAGTTTTATAATGCCTAAAAGTATATGATCGACTACAGTAAACAAAATCAGAAAAAATATGTGATATTCTCCAGGATATATGCTAGGTGGATAGTGTGTTGAAAACATAATACAACTACTTAATTTGATACGATAGAAAAAATCATGAAGATACTTACCTCTAAAAACTTTCTTTTTACAATAAAAACCATACTAATATACCTACATACAATCATTATGATTTTTTGTCAGATTATATTCTTCAAGGAACACTAGTGTTTTATTTTTTAGGCCAAACAATAGATTTTTTGTAAACAGATTATTGCTTCATATTTTGCAATAAATTGCCAGGGTTGTGTCACCGCGCTTCTCTTTCTTTTCTATGCAGTCCGACAGTGACCGCGCTTAAAGGTCATGTAGTCCCCTTAATTGCAATCGATTAAATACACGGAATGGTTATCTTTGTATCCATGTTGTGAGGCAAGTATAATGCCGTCAATATTGATTTATATACTGCTCTGGTGCAGAGGGATGAAATACGGAAGATCGGGTGTAGTAATATTGAATCTGTACGAGACGCTGACCATGTCAGTGTAAATTCGTTTGGAGCTCAAAGTGAGAGCGCGCCTGCCTTCCGGTATTACCTACATACATTAACAGTTCGATGTGTTCTGTCCAGCCAGCTCAAATGTCACACGCAGTTAAAGCGCTTAACTGCCGCCCCGCCTGCGATTCCGATAACATATTTATCTCGAAGCTCTGGCGAAGTGCTAATTCCCGGGGGGTGTTCAAAGTGTTTTCATTCGAATCTGCCGTCCATTTGATGCAAGCAGCGGCGAAAAGTTACGAACGCATTGGACGTTACAAGACTGGGGGAAAGAACTTTATTTCCGTCAATATGTCGATGACTTTACTGTTGGTAGTTGTGCAACCATCGATAATCCAATAATAAAGCTCCATCACGTCAAGTTAATAAACATATTAATTAAAATGGCCTTTCATATTTTTGAAATATCAATTAAGCGTATCTATAATAGGCTTAAATCCATTAACTCAAGCTCAGAAATTCTCGTTACCTGAAATCGTGGTTGCCAGGCCAGTCCAAGTGCTGCTACTGCATTATCCGTCGACGGTAAATGATTTAGATTGAAGAGGATTCAGAAATCCTTAGAGGTTAAAAAAGCTTTTAGAGAAATATTGGTTTCTACTACCTACGAGCTCGGCAAATAGAGTGTCCGTTTTCAGCGAGATGTCGGACACTGTCATTCGGCATGGACGTCACACATCATGTTGTTCCGCTAACAATTACTTACTGTGGTCGGACTTTTAATTAGCTGCAGTAAATTACCTTATGTGTTACCACTTTTTAACGAAATTTAAATGGTGATGTGACAAAATAATCGATTCATTCAAGTAACATTCAGTTCAAAATCGATCCATGTTAAATTGATTTTATAAAAGAGGATAATATTACTTACTGGAGGATAATATTTATAATGAAATTCAGGATAATATAAGTTTACAACAAAAACATTGAGCAATGCCTAATTACTGTTTTGTCATCACATCAGTGATCGGATTGGATTTATAATAATAAGCATTAATAATTCTAATCACAAACGTATATCTTTTAAATATTCTTATTTTTGAGGTTTTTGGTATTTTGCAAATAATCCTGTATAATAAACGTTATTCCTAATGAAAACTTTAATTTAATTCATAAATTGATTTCTTAGATCGATAAAGTACGAAATTTAGAGTAAAAATTTAAACAAAATGATTTTTAGTAGACCATATATATATACTTATATGTATATTTACGCTGATTTAAATCTACAACATATATTTTTATCAGGTCAATATAAAGAATATTTGAATGTTTACGGTTAAATGGAAATTGGTCCATTTCGAATATCTAAATTAAAACGATGTTTCATTGCGTTCATCACATCACTAGTAGAGATAGTGTGGCAACATTTTTAACGAAATGACAGTAAGAAGTGTCAAAGTCGGACTTATAGTGGTGACGTAATAATATATAATATCGACACAACACAGGTGTTCCGTAATTAATGCCTGTCAATGTTCCATAATTTTGCAAAACAAACCAAAGTATAGTGTGTGACACATTATGATGGAGCGTTATTTCATATCATTATAATAGGCAGCCAAATTATTTTATTTTCAAAGCTGGTTTAAGTGTACTGCCGAATTGTATCGAATGTACTAAGGTATGATACCGATCTCGGCAGCACGCAGAAGTGCTGCCGCAGCACTATTGGTCCCCATTATATTCTCTATAGGTTTATATGAGATTAAATTCCGAGCACAGCAGCATTGTGACGCAGCAATGTCGCGCAGCATTGCTGCCGTGCTCGGAATGTAATCTTTATGCAGACCAGGCTTAGAGCTGCACCTGTTAAAGCTTTATGATCATAAAACTAGTAAAACAATTACTTTATAATACGTTCACCTGAGACTAAACAAAGCTGCTTCTCAGATAAAAATATAGTTGCCGTGAAACGTACATATTGCTATCATGACTCATCTATAAGACTATCTTTCATGCTCCGGGAATATTCAATGGCTGCAAACTTTTTATAAGATCACATAGCAATGTCCTTCGGAATCGGCGGGGTTAATTATCATCAACGAATCTTCAAATAGCGCGGTAAATATTTCGGTTGGTTTTTGGTATACCTAGATAATTAACCTGCAGACGCTGGCGTTAGGAAGGGCATTGCTCCGTATTGATCTAGAAAATCTGTAAGTACTATGTAACAAACCTGCACGATTTTTGTCATCTCTTGAATGTCAATGACACCGTTGCCATCGACATCATACATGCGGAACGCCCATTTCAGCTTTTCTTCCGGCGTCCCACTTGAAGTGACGTGGATGGCCTGCAGAAACTCCTACAACAAAGTAGTTCTTGGTACACCACGCGAGTCGGGGCCAATACAAACAAGAGCTCGGTGGTCTCTTGTTCGATGAATTTTAAATACTGTTTACTGCTGACAGTAAGAAATTATGAATTAAGAACGCAAGCAAGAAAGAAACTTGTTCAATCATTCGCAAGAAGTTTAATATTAAATTAAGGCACCTGTCCCACCGCCGACGAGGTACGAGATATCGACTATTTCACCACTCATGAAACGTACAATAGACGTAGGTCCTGTGTCAGTAAAAAAAATACATATATTAATAGTTGACCACTCACTGTTGACACTGCCGGCGACAACTCTCTCTCTCTATTATTTTGTCGCAGTGACAAGAACTATTATAGAAAAAACTCGCTTAGCGACGCTCGCTTGGCGAGCAGGACACTCGCCGCTCATTGCTCACCAACTCGTTTCTTCGTCGGCGGTGGGACTAGTGCCTTAAGCAAGCCATTCGCATTGCTGCTGTGCAACAAATGACCACTTGCTATTCAGCCAAATATTATGACGGTGATGAGATAGCTAGCCCAATCTAGCAAATTGCCACAAATAATCGCATTGCTTTTACAACTATACCAATAGGTTACCTTGAAGTCAATGTATCCGTTTTTGTCCATGTCGAATGTGCGGAACACATGGTCGCAGAACTCGACGGCATTGCCGGATGGGAAGAACATCTTGTACATGTCCACGAACTTGGCAGGAGTCAGTCTGCCGTTCGGGCAATCTTGCTGCAGGAACAAAGGAAAAGAATTTATGAGTATGATGTTAAAAGTTAAGAGTGTGTATGAGAGTAGGACATATATTATGCGTCTTTAAAGAATAAAATGCGTTTTGATACATGGAGAAAGAACAAATACAGCAGGTGTGCACTGTGCAGATGTGGTGATGTGTATGATGAACCGCTGCCCTAAAGTAAACATTGCATGTGGGCCGAACGCGGTCGGTACAATCGTGTAACTTCGAGCAAATGCAAATTTGTCAATTCACCGATGTTTGCGTGTTTGTTTGTGTAAAGGAAGGCTGTGTCGATGTACGCAGCAGTGGTTAGGCTTGGTACTAGCATGATTGAGTAATTTTAACACATGTTTTCTAATTTTAACAAGCTTTTTCTGCTAAAATAAGCTTTGCGAGTTACTTACATCGCTCATTTGGAGAAACATCGACGTAAACGTATTTTTGCCCAAAAATGAGTTAAATATGACGAAGAACTGAGAAAGAGTATTTATGTTAGGAAAGCAAAGACGTAAAAAAAATAAAGTAGCAGTTACGTCGATGTTTCTCCAAATAAGCGATATATTCTAAAATTCTATTCGTGATCTGGGCTCATAAAAGCTCCGAAGTAATTGGGCGATAACAAGTCGAAAAATCTAAGTGTACAAAACTACCTACTTCTAATTATGGCGTCTAAACAAGCCCAGTAAAAATACCTATACTTTTAACTATTACAAAAATTAAAGGAAAGTCAAAAACTTTAGTAAGTATCCATAAATTAAAGTGAGCCCGGATTCGAACCAAGGGCACCCCTATCTACATTAAAACCGTTTATGTGAAAATAATAATCGTGTATTTAAGCTGCAGTTGACTAGAAAAATTACATCGTTAAAAGGCGACCCTAACTAGCCGGTTGAAATGAGAACATAACTTTTATTTATCGTGTAATAAAAATATAGCTGGCTTTATTATTTCAAGGATAGTACTTAATACCTAGGTTTCATAAGTTAGGGATTATTGCAAACGCTATGTTTAGTACAACATAATAAAAACAATTGGATTTCATGACGAAAAGAAAACAAAAATATTTCTGAATTTTATACCAAGATGTCAATTATCCATAATAGCTAATACTTAAATGTTATGTGGAAAAACAAATGGACGGATGGAATGGATGGATGGATGGATGTTTGACTTCATTATACGAATGAGAAGTCTGATTAAGACACAGCTTGGATCTGGACAATATCATGCAACGATACCTCACTAGATCACGTTAAAATCGGGGTTCATTAAGTTTATGTTGCATTTACGAGGTAACAAAACTCTCACATATATTTGCGTACTAAAATTATTCAAGTAGACACTCATCCTTTGCAGGAATCTCAAGAACTGAGTTAAATTTTATTGTCTCAGTAAGCGGAACAATATTTACAAGCTAACCGAGCCAAGATGCAGATTCCACTCACTTCCGGCTGTCTAAATTTCCACACAATAAATCAAAACAATACAAACAACTATTACCATTAAAATATATTATCATAGAATAGAGACTGAACAGAAGCCGTAACAGAAGGCCGAAAGTCTGACAATCAGTTTAAGCAATACCCAGTTACTGAGTGTGGAAGTCAGAAAGATAGTTGCTCCATGCAAAATACGTACTGGTATTCAACGGCATCCGGTTAGACTGGAAGCCGACCCCAACGTAGTTGAGGAAAGACTAGGCAGATAATGATTATGATGAGAGACAGAACGAGCTTGTCTCCCGGGATTTGTAAATATTGAAGTCCAATCGTTTATCGCACGGTATAAAATGCACTGAACTAGTTTTCCGATTGGATATGTTCCTCTATCTACTCATCTAGGAATAATGTGGACAAAGCGAAGCAAGGTGTCGGAAAATCGATCATTCTTAGTTTCGAATTCAGTTTCAAGAATAATGGCCTGTTTCACCATCTCCGTCTAAGTTACGATTAATTAATCTGTCTTTTACATTTCAACTAATTTCGATCTGTTTTTCTAATTGACCTAGTAGAGCGAATGCTCTATAAACTGCCTATTCGGAAGCTGAAAAGGTTCAAATAATCCCAAGTGTGTGGTTGTGTGTAAGTGTGTATGAAGACTTTGATCTCCAATCTCCATGTCGTTTCATATCTTTACCTTGAAGCCCTTGTACCATTCTTTGATGGTGGTCTCATCGTAAGAGGTATGCGTTTTTAAGAAATCCATATCCTCTTTGGTCAGCTTGTCTTTACTGACGAAGCACCCCATCTTGGATTCTAGAACAAAGAGAAAAGATTCATTAGTTAATTGTTATATTATCTTCAAGCAATTAAGAAACCTTTACTTAAGGACAATAACTCAAAAACCACTCATAATTAAAATGTGAAGGAGTAAGATTTCAGCTAGCCCTCACAGCCATACCGAAAGCTTTGAAAGTCCGGTATATGTTTCTTCAGTAAAGTATTCAGTTATCGTTGAGTATCGTTCTTAGCGTCCTAGTAATATCAATTTACGCGATAAGAAAAATTTGCCCGAGACGGGAGTCTCGAGTCTATACGTTTTTATTGTAGCTTTCAATGATACTGATGGTGAATCAAATTCGGTTGCAATCAATTTATTGTTTTCATTAATAACAACGGCTGGGCAGCGTTCGGGAAGCTACGCAATATCTTCTCGTCCCACATACTGCAGTGTCTCAAGACGGAAGTCTTTGACCAGTGCGTGTTGCCAGTGATGACATATGGCACTGAAACGTGGTCGCTCACAATGGGCCTTATTAGAAGGCTGAAAGTCACCCAAAGGGCAATGGAGAGGGCTATGCTTGGAGTTTTCTTGTGGGATCGAATCAGAAATGAAGAGATCCGCAGGAGGACCAAGGTAACCGACATAGCCCGAAGAATTGCCAAACTTAAGTGGCAGTGGGCAGGGCACATTGCTCGCAGAACAGATGGCCGGTGGGGCCGAAAGGTTCTGGAGTGGCGACCGCGTACCGGAAGGCGTAGCGTTGGAAGGCCTCCCACAAGGTGGACCGACGACCTTGTGAAGGCCGCAGGAACTCGTTGGATGCGAGAAGCACAAAACCGGTCGAAGTGGAGGTGCTTGGGGGAGGCCTATCTATGTCCAGCAGTGGACGTCTTTCGGCTGAAATGATGATGATGATGATTAATAACAGGTATGTAGAAAAATTAGAAGCGTTGCATTATTAAAACGATTCAAAGGAGACATAGCAGGAAAATAGAAATTGCGTTTACTAAGACCTGCTATTTGCTGGGCGACAATCGGCCTACAAGCTGGGTCTTCTTTCCGGGTACACTACATTAATACGAAAAACTTTATTCCGAAAGTCACAAATACGAATTTCAAAATACCGATTTTCATAATTCCGAATGGTTCAAAATTCCTTTTAAAACAACTTCGATTTATCATTCATCCTATTTTAATAATTCCGATATTTCAATATCCCTAACGTTTATAATTACTATTCTCAAAATACCGAGTTTCAATAGATCGAATAACAAAAAGTCCGACCTAATGATAATTCGAAACATCAAAAATACGAATTCCGATTATTAAAATACCGATTAATTAGAATTCCGAAATAATAACGCTTTGTATCGACGGAGTCCCGCTTCGCGGGGCCCCTATTTCTGTGTAAATGGTTTAAAGTAACCTAACCAAACCGAACCTCGGGGTGCCCTTCGCTCGCTCTTGCATCCTAGTTGACGGAGCCCCGCTTCGCGGGGCCCCTATTTCTGTGTAAAGGGTTTATAGTAACCTAACCAAACCGAACCTCGGGGTGCCCTTCGCTCGCTCTTGCATCCTACGTCGTCTATTGCGTTCATTGAGTTCGGTTGCGGTAGCGGAAATAATTCGGAGTATTGAAAATCGGAATGTCGTTTTTCGGACCGAGAACCCATCGAGCATTTGATTCTTCGAATATATGAAAATCGGAAAACAAAGAAGTCGCAATTATGACTTTCGGTAAAATAAACGTGATTTTTAATAATAGACATTATGATTCTTAGGTATTATGAAATTCGGACTTTTGAAAATCGGAACATCGAAATTCGGAATAAAATATTTCGGAGTATTTGGGTGTTCCCCTTCTTTCCAATATTATGATAGGTACTATTCAGAAATCCGGGTTTTATTTTTGATATACATATACCTAAAGCGATAATCGAAAACAATACTTGACCAGCAATATTTATGACGGTGGCGTCCGCAATGAAATTCTAAGATTTCTATATTGTCCTGGTCGGGCTAACTCTCAAAACTGGACTGGACTGGACAAAACTGGTAAAATAGTTTTTCCGCTCTGTATTTACATCAAGTATTTGCAAAGTTTTGTGTTGACTATTTATTTCACTGACTCATATTACTCACTGCGTCTACACAAAGAGAATACCTTATCTAATTGCACCCACCACGACCCTCGCCCAATCTCGATATAAAACAAAATAAAACTATAGATAGATAATACCGAATTCGTAAATCGTTTTCTTACCTATAAAAAAGAGTTAAAAAAATCACAAAGCACCTGTAATTTGTTTTCCCTCCTCTAATCAAAACCACTTAAGGTGAATGCGTAGTTGTAGCCCGCGAAATTCAATTTTTCTTACGTTTTTTGCAATTTTCAGGTCAGTGTCAGGTTGTATCTTGATCAAAATATGATTCGCGACAATAACAGGTACGTATTTACAGAATTATAATAATTAGAATCATTAATACATCTTCCTAAGTTAGATTTCTACCGTTAAGAACAAATCTCGTATGGAAAAGTGTTGGTGGTAGAAATCTAACTTAAACAGATGTATTAATGATTCTGATGATTATAATTCTGTGAATACGTACCTGTTATAGTCGCGAATCAAATTTTCATCAAGATACAACCTGACACTGACCTGAAAATTGCAAAAAACGTAAGAAAAATTGAATTTCGCGGGCTACAACTACCCATTCGCCTTAAAAACGTTTTTTTCTGGTGAGAAATTCTAGTTCACAAACACCTGTATTCGATTAAATATGCAAAGCATGCAACTATTCACACGACACCACTTACGACATACTAATGTACGACAACAAGGCAATTGTTTTGTCAATAAGTAACTAGGTGAACGGTTGGTAAAGACCAGAAGAAAAGTACGATTTGTTTACACGTTTATTTCAGTGAAATAGTTTAAAAACCGTTATTCGGGCATGGTTATTGTATAAGTGAGTGAACGATGGTATTTGATGCGACAGAGGGCTTAGGGCGTGGAAATGTCACGGACACAGCCGCGATAAAGATAAAGAGAGCCTACCGCCTCGCGCCTCCGGCGGGGAGGCCCCCAAAACTCAATGTTTGATTTGATAATGTTTGTCCTAATAGCTACAACCGAAGGTACTGCAGATACTGTTTGCCACATGGCACGGCCAGTTTAATGTTATAAAGCCTTACTGAATATTCAAAAGCTTGCATTTGTAATTAGCAAGCCTTACTTTCAGAAACACAAGATCCTCACCTTAGTTGTTGTTTATATCTTAGAATTATGTAAACTAGTCCGTAAATATCCAGATTCTTACAGCACACGGGGAGACCTACAAACAAATTATTCGTTGCGGCATAAAAATAGACTAAATTTGCCCCCTCGCGCCTTACGACTACATTCATCTAAACCATATTCAATGTCAGTAAAAATTTATAATAAATTACCAGATGACATAAAACAACAAAATAAAACCAGTAAGTACCTATATTTTTAAATAAACTAAAGCAATCTATATATATAAAAATGAAACCCGTTTTCCGTTGTCACGACTTGACATGAAAACGGCTTGACCGATTTCGCTAATTCTTTTTTTGTTGTGATCGGTATTGCCGGGACAAGGTATGTATGAAAGAAAATTTTGGAAATTCGAAAAAAAAAATTGCACCCGTGCGAAGCTGGAGCGGGCCGCTAGTACTTAATAAAAAAAAGCTATTACACAGTACAAGAGTATCTAACGGATAAATTCAATAATGATAATACATAACTGAGAATAACAGATATATTTTAATAAGTAAAATAACAAAAATAAATTATACTCTTATATTACATTAATAATAAACGTTTTGAGATTTAATATGATTAATATTGCCCTGGCACTCATAACACCAGTTTAATTTTAACATAAGTGCCAGTGGAGATAGTGATTTATGCAATTTAAAAACAATAGTCCCATAGTATTAGCCTATCGCCTTTATGCTAATTGTTTTTTTTTTATTATTGTTCCATAATGTCCTTCATAACGAAACGAACTGGTTATTCATCGAAATTACAAATAATATTATGACAATCCAAAAATACCTACGAAGAACCTTACTTCAAACTTTAATATGTCCTTAAGCTGTGCTAGTCGAACCAAAATAAATCTATAGCCGCTATGAAACTCATAATTGCAATGAAAGCAAATGCTTTTGTAAAACTCATTAAGCGATACGGAAATGAAGCTCAAAGTTGCTGAGCGCAATTTGTCTGCTCGTATACTCCGCAACACGTGACAAAAATAACTTTATATAAAACGATTTGCATGTTCCAACTGACAGGCCTACACTCGAATAGCTCGCGAATCGCGGAAACAAAGGGCACTAATGCTTCCGTGCTGTAAACGAATTACAAAACCTAGTGTGGACTTAATACAATACCTTGGACTAAGGCCTACATCTATAAAAGTTACTTTGCACGTGCTTTCACTGAGGCATGTTGCCGTCTCAATCATGCATTTGTAATTTGACAGCTGTGCGACAGTGACAGCAATAACACTTAGCCAAAGTACGTACTAATTAACGTGTCTAGATCTCCACCCGCCTTAGATACAGTAGGTACCGTAAATATCGAGTTTAAAATAAAAGTTCGGCTTAGTACAACGACGTCGTCGCGCGGATTCCGTTGTTCACCAACTAAAGTAAAATTAGAGAATTTTCAGCTCGAGAAGAGACGGCGTAAGATAAGAACCAAGTTGAGATGTCAAATTATATTATGCCTTGAACTCACTTGAACTTCGCCGTATTTTTTTTCGATACGTTCTGACATGTCAACTTTTACTTCAACTAAAAATAGCTTTTATTCCATGTCCTTCTCTTGTCTTATGAAAGAGTGAAAAAAATAAAGATGATAATAATAATATAATAGATAAAGATGGAAATACCTAGCTTAAATAATTTTTAGCTTGTGAACAGAATCGGCTCTAGTCTCTTTCTAATGCTCGATGTAGGCTACCTACTGTAAGTACATTAACATCGCCCAGTAAAACCTCTAGAAACACGAAAGTAAATATTATTTTCATTTTATTATGACTGGTTAACCTTTTAACTGAGTTACAGTTTTGTGCTATGACGGAAAAATTATAGCTGTCATGCTGCCGTATTATTTTAGACGTTTCTTATCTCAATTTTTGTAAGGGTGTTGTTTTGAATTCCTAATTTCTTGCTTACATAATACATAATCAGCCTATAATGTTCCCACTGCTGGGCCTTCTCTTTTTGAGAGGGATTTTCTTGAGGGAATTTCTTACTTGGGAGTAGGTAGGTGTTCAAGAAAGCGATTTAATTGATTTGAAACGTTCGGACGTAAATCAATCAGCTATGTAATGAGCTAGAGGGGAAGTTCCATTTTGCTTTCGACTTGATGTTATAAATTCGCTTGTGACAAAGGACTTAACTTGCTATTTTGAAGACGCACGGTTTTGCTCAAGCATTAAGCAACTGCCTAACAACACCAGTCAGTCCATCTGCACAGAACATAACTACTTATCCTGAATCCTGAATGCTAACAGATGTCCAATTATAGCTACTGTAGCAGGGTAGTTCTCCCAACGTGCTCCAATAAAATCTAGAAACTACGTTAACCTTAATAAAAAAAAACAAATTCATTTCTGTCGTCCGTGATAAATATTGGAAAATTCCTTTCAATTAAGCCGTTATAAAAATAGTAGAAAATGGAATATTATAAAAGACCAGTGAAAACTTTATGTGCCGCGGGCATCGCGGTCTCCGTTAATTTGCCTAATGGAGAGAGGTAGGTTTCAGTCGGCATCGAAAGGAAATTCGATAAAAAGAACTGCAGCGTCACTGCGAAAATCCATCATACAGGTTGTTTAGACATCGGCGATCACCTGTCATGGCGTCGACTGCTCCAAATAGCAGCCAAGAGTTTGGGTAAGCGCCTTGATTGGATAATTTCTAATTAAGCTCATCGATTTCTGATTACTGAACCGAATTTTCGCGAAAGTGTTAGAAACGGAAACTAGAGTGCGGCCTGTAGTCGTGTATTTTAGTAGATATTGTTTAGAATCATTTTAAGCTTTGACACTGAAATAAACTTTTATTTTTCTACCCTTATTCGCCGAACTAGCTCGTGTATTAGCAGTTAATTATAGTTTCCATTGTATTTCCGCACAAATGCATGATAGGCATTTATCGGCAGCATATATACAACCAACAAAAGTATTGAGCGCAGTGTGTCACATGGCACATAAAAGTTCTGAACTTGCGCCGATAAAAATGGTTTAACTATTACGGACATAGTTTTAAACGCTATCTATTTATAACTTTCATATAACGAAATTAATTGATTTATTCTTCGTTTCATTTTGTACTGCAACAGGTCTGTGACGTTTATCAAAACACGCTGTTTGCAAAACGTAGATAACAACAGCGTACATAATTATGTGCTGTCACACCCTTCATGGGCGCTTTGAACCAACAGTATGGAACGGGGAAAGTTTGACTAGCATCGGAACCGGCGGCAAATTGGAGCAGTACATGTTCCGTAACAACTGTAACCCCAAAACAACTGGCAGGTAACATAAATCGACTTTTGTACAACCTTTTGGTCACCACTCTTAAATCCAAACGAGATATACCTAACTGAGTGTGCCGTGCAATTCCATATCACGACCGCCGGTGCCCCACGGCAGAGTGACGTCATAAAAAGCCATACCTACGTGAATGGCTATTTTGAGATGTTTCTAAACGCTATGGAAAAAATAGGTTAAGTGATTTACGCGCACTCTACAGTCGGTACACGAAAATAGTTTTACGATAATCCAAAAGCAAGATCACTTGTTTCATTCAATGTCGGTTTGACGAAGCAATTGAACGTGTCCATGCATACGACATCGGATATTTCGGCATTGAATATATGAGGGAGACGCGTTTTATAGACGTTGAAATGAAGCGCGATCACGAACTGTGTCGTGTCAACTCGTGTCCTGTTGGCTTCTTTGGCTTACTCTCATTATGCTACCATCACACGCAGACTGGCTTTCGATAACGCATTTATAAGTTGGAAAATATGGTAATTTGGAAAGAATTACGCGCTGGTTACTTAGTAGAACATTCAATTAGTACATTTTTTCAGATGCGTTTATCCACAATCACAGGGATTTGCGGGTCACACCAGCGAAACCTCTTAGTTCCCATCTGGTTTGTTTATAAGTGATATGCCCGTAGTCACAATTATGAATTCCCGGTCTACATTCATGTCGAGTTCAGCAGATACCAACCGATGTATCAGCGTATTATCGCATCATACTCGGACAAGGAAATATTGGAATCATCCGTTCATAAATTGGAGCTGAGTTTATGGTTATAGTTTACTAGACAGTAATGACGATAACGCAATGGAGAGCCAATTGCATCAAAGCTCTAATAATTTTCCGTACATATTGTTACTATAGTAGTGCTACAAGTGTACCTAGCTTACATTTGACTGATTAATGTTTTCATTATAGATACAAATACAAGATGTCTAATCGCTATATCTCGTATGTGAGTGTTCTAATTATATAGCGTGACGTAAAATTAATTTATTTATGTGCGTAGGCAAATGATCTACTGTAAGATTGTTTGTGCAGACAGCTTTATAACCCACTGGCCTGTAAAAAGGGAATAGCTGCAATTTGTATGCAATGGCTTCTATTACCATAGCAGAAACATTTATTTTTCTGCCAAGAAATTTGCAGTGAACTTCAACGAATATTATCTGACCGGAAGCCTCTTGAGCTGCGTCGATAACTTGAAGCACTAGACAGAAGGACGCTGGAAAGTGTTGATTTAGCACGGTCAAGGCAAGCGCTCGAGCTTCATCGAGATAAATACGTTAGATCTATTGTGGCGCCAAGAATTGTGGCGAAACCACGCCGCCCGCACTTCTCATAATATGCTGTTATTGAGGAGTTTCATGTAAACACACGCCCTCAAATATCATTGCTGAGAAACGCTAACAATTTCATATGCTAGGAATTGTAACAAAGAAACAAATATGTAGTTATAATTCGTTCCTTTCTACTCGGTAATTAGCCTACGTTTTATGAGTCATATATAAGACGGGCAGAGGGGCCCGTGGCTAAACAATAACAGCTGCACAGGTCGATCGATCAGGTTAAGCTACGCTTGCCGCGGTTGGTCTGTGGATGGGTGACCATCTTTACTTATCGAGACCCCTCCGCGCCTCGGAAAGCACGTTAAGCCGTTAGTTCCGGCTGTCATTCGTGGATCTTTGACAGTCGTTACGGGTAGTCAGAAGAATAAATAGTGCCGAAAGTCTGACAACCAGTCTTACCAAGGGGTACCGTATTACCCAGTAACTACGTTGTGGAGGTTAGACAGGCAGTAGCTCCATGTAAAATACTGGTATTCAGCAGCATCCGGTTAGATTGGAAGCCGAACCTAACATAGTTGGGAAAAAGCTAGGCAGATATTAGACGGACATTCAAAAATGTTCACTAATGTGACTCAGATTGATATCACTTTCCGAATTAGCCACATAATCGAGCTGTTTACGTCGTGACTAATGAAGACGTAGAAGGTTCTCAAACAGGTTCGCAAGTTCGCAAGTCTATACGCGTGTACAACAATAGTGTAGTTTGCAATCCGTGCATGTGTTATGGCAAGGTTGCAGTCGTGGCGTCTGCTTTCGGAAGGATGCTAATGCCAGTCGACAGGGATGCCGGTCACGTCGCGTCGGCGCGGCGTTTCACAATTTCATGAATGCCGGCCGCCTGACGTTATTACCGCAATTAAGTGACCATAACAACCTCACGAAGACACTGTATTTATAATAAAACTGGCAGTTAAAAATATCAAAACATCTCAGAAAACATCGCTTTACACTCTATACCCGTTCTTACTAGTACCTAAAGTGCCAGGTCACAAGGGTACGGGGATAATGAAGGCAATATAAAGTCCCAACAGCGGCTTACCACGCCACTAGAGCGATAAATTATAAAAATAAAAACATTCCGCTTGCTGTGTTACTTCAAGGCCTTGAATTGTTAGACGGAGTTGAAGAAAGCCGCAAAGTTCGGACTGACCAATGACCATCCTGTGGAGAATTAGAACCGCGTTTTATATATGTGATGGAATTTCTTGAGAGAGCTGAGATATTATCGCTGTAGTAGGAGGTCACAGAGCGAAAGGGTTCTCTCTTGTATTATGCACGTCTCGCTGCACACAGAGATTATTATTACGTTTGCTTCGCGGCATTGTAATAAAGGCTTGTATGTAAAGCCTTAGGTGTGAAAGCAGGTGCACTTGGGAACGCACTCCCGTGCCAGTTGGGTGACTGGCCTTCAGTCACAATGCTGCCTAAATTATATAAAGCATTCAAGTCGCGCTCCAAGAGAGGGACACACACTTATTGTTATTCTGTTCGTCCTTTGATTCTTGTGGAGCACACTCAAGCTTCTATCCTTTCAGTCCCACTTAAATTGCACAACAGACTTAATTCTATGAGATACTCAGTACTCACATGCTGGGTGCTTGTTAGTGAAATAAAATACGAGATAATATAACTACCTACAGAGTTCATAAAATTGGACATCAAATATATGTTTCAGTACAAAAGCAGAACTAAAAGTTGGACATGTTGAATTTCAGACTCTGAAACGCAGAATTAATACAAAACTGAAGGACTGGACGTAAAGCGTCGCTACCTACTTCTGAATTCGAATGAAAACTATTTGACTATATTAGAATAATTTCGGAAACAACATTAGCCACAATTGGCACAACATAATTAAGTAACGAATGAAATAGAAATAAATTAAAAGATACTCATCTTTAAACAAACTATTTAAAGTTTAGATTAGTTCGATAGCAATTTGCCATAGTTCTTCCATTAAAGAATTCAATATAGTTTATTTTTATAATACTTTATACAGCTACACGTTTGCACGGCACAGAGTATCGGAAATGAAAAATTATTTCATTAAATAATAACGCAAATCAAGCAACGTGGCGCAATATAATTAATTTACAGCCCTTGCACGAGAACTGCGGCTAATGGGAGTACACGTTGCAAAGAAGTTATCGAATTAGCTAGACACGTTGCATTCCAACCTTATTCGTACATTCTACTTGCCGTGTAGAGCCTTTGAGAATCTAGACCTCGCTTTTAAACAGATACAACTCCAACCCAATCCAATCTCGTTTTTCTTCCCCGTTGAACAGTGTTACTCGATTTGAAGGGTGGTTCTATTACAAGTGACTCCTACTTTAATTAAATCGTTTTCTAGATTCTCTTAAACCATGTTAGATGAAATTAATCTTCTGTAGGAGATGTTACAATTTCCAGAACACAGAGGTGACTTCGTTGTGTGTTCGGGTGAAGAAGCAAAAGTTCGGTTGAAGAAACAAAGGAAACAGGAGAGGACTACTACAGCTATTCTATTATGAAAGATCTTACCGTGAAAACTGTGCGCTGTCAATCCACCACAAGCTCACTTCACCTAAGTTTTCACGGTGAGATGTTTACGGAGTCGCTCGGCAGGTTGAGTAGTGGAAGCTAGCATCGATACAATAGTTGTCAGACGTACAGCGGCTCGGAAATGTTAAGAGACTTTCACAACTGTATAATAGCCCGACACGTGGGAGAGTAACAAGGGAGGAATAGAAAAAGGCAAATTTCTGTGTCTATTCGCTAGTGTTAGGTCGGTTTGCCTAATTGACGTTGAAAGTCACGATCATCGTAGCGATAGTCAGCACTGTCCGCGTAAACAGCACGCCACCACATCAACGTGTTAACCACATAAGGCTACGGGTGACCCGGAGACTTACATTAAAGCGCGACTGTAGTCAACTCATCCCGCGGGATAAGTTCGAGCGGCCTCAGTTGACTAAAGAGCCGTAAAAACATAGATGAAAGAGCCCGCGGTAATGAGCACTGACATCAAACGTTTTATAATTGATGCTCAGTGGCATCAAAATTATAAAAACTTTGAATTAGTGTAGTTCCTACACTTGTTCAAAGTTTTCCGAATTATTAGAATATAAATAAGTTATTCAGTATATGTCAGCAGTGGTGGCCAAGTGGCAACCATGACCACAGCTCTCAAAACGGTGAAGAAAAACATCGTGAGGAAACCGGCAGGTTCTAGGACCAAAAATTCGAAGATATGTGACATCTACCAACCCGCACCGGTCTTGCGTGGTGGATTACGGCCCTCTCCCTCTCACTGAGAGGAGGCCTGTGTCCCGGCATTATAGGCTAATTATGTATTCAATATATGTAATCAGTTTTCGAGACTCATTCATTAAAATACAAAACATACGAGGTACATTGATAACCGTAAAAATAAATATTTGCAGGATTTTTTGTTTGCTTTTCGACACGCTCAAAGGCAGTATTTTCGTTGAATTCTCCAAAAGCGTATCGAATAACCCTTCACAAATTATGCATTATTTTAGAACAATATTGATTACCATAAAAAAGGTTAAGTGAGTCAACCTTAAAAGATAGACATATTATTATGATGTCGCGGACTTTTTTTAGAACTTTTAAAGGGTTCCCCTTTTCCGTCATACGTGATTTTTGCGTAACTTTAACGGTTTACGCAGCGTACGCAACGGAAGCTCTCAAAAGGAATAATTTTTCCCGGTTTTGCAACATTTTTCATTGATGCTCCGCTCCTATTGGTCGTAGCGTGATGTTATATAGCCTAGAGCCTCCCTCGATAAATGGACTATCCAACACAAAATAATTATTCAATTCGAACTAATAGTTCCTGGGATTAGCGCGTTCAACCAAACAAAGAAACTCTTTAGCTTTATTATTAATTAGTATAGATATAGAAGTATAGATTTGATTACAATTCTAGTAGGGCAAACTCAAGATTTGAATGAAATTTGGTACATAGGTAGGTAGGTAGAAAATAGGACACTTTTTATCCGGATATTTCCACGGAATCGAGACTTATGCGGGTGAAACTGCGGGACGCAGCTAGTAATTAATATGAGCATGACCAACAGCAAATTCCTACGCTTTTCTAAGACACATGAAGTTTGAGTTCTTCAGATTGAGATTGGCAGAATGTGATAGTTAATCAAACTAATAAGCAGATAGCAACAAGCCAGGCGAGAGTGGCTAGCGCTCACTTCCAAAGTTAAACGTACTGTAAACCTGCTTTGCACTGACTACCAACTTGTAATTTGAAACTGTAAGCGAGTAGACACTGCCGTGATAGACTTGGTATTAATCAAGAAATGCACTTTGCAAGTAATTAACGTAAAGTAACGGTATGGCATGTAGCGAACTTCTACGTGGTTATTAATAGCGCGTGTTGTACCACCTAAGTACTTTAGTTAAATGCCATTTGCCAACTGAAAATAGATGATAGCACTTATAAAATAGATTTAAACGTTAAAATTTTCGATCTTTCTTTTTTTTTAAAACACAGTCTTTGTGTAAGTTAGTGCCCTGGTAACTTAAGAACAACATATCTGATTTACGCATTTTTTGTTTTAACTCATAGCTGTTTTCCAGCTAGGCTTAGGTACAAGTCAACGCGAGCGAAGCCAGGGGCTCCGCTAGTTGGGAATAAACTAGCTGTGCCTCTCTAGAAACCCGTCATCACTTTACCGCGAAACTATTTTTATTAGATCCGTCAACAGATATCCAAAACGTTTTGATCTCTCAATACATAACTCCAATCTAAAAATTTTTCCTTTAGCCCGATTCGACATAAACTTTAGCAGCCATTAGAATATTTTTGCCAAGGGCGCTAAAATATTGCTGAAAATGTAGAAAATGTATTTTCTCTAGTCTGCGTAATCTTTTGTATGGCTAAAGTCATACAGTTAGGTAACTTAGTTTATGGGCAACAAATATAACTAATTATGTTACAAGCAAAAGATAAATCTTAATAATGTCAGGTCTTTAGTAAAAAAAAATTATCAACTTCCCAACGCGCTGCAGAGACTCCTTCGATCTACAAGTGCTATTGTTGATTGAAGAAAGACACGCAATTCACTACTTAATACATAAAACTGCAATAAAGCTTAAAGCTCATATTCCCATTTCCCAATTTTTCTTAAAGTTATTTTTGAGCCATCCCAAAACAATACAGAAAGTCAAAAACGGAGTAAGATCGACGTACGTTTCGGAGAGAAAAAATCAAAACTTGATAGCTTTGATAAAACCTAATTATTACATTGCCGTTTAAACCCGCTATCTAAAACGCATTGGCGACGAGAATTCAGGACAAACTTTGAAATGTTGTTTCACTCAATTTAGAGTGAAATATCTCCATTTAACATGTAAAATCAAAGACCCCAAGTTTTCAGTCACTATAATAAATTCCTTAAATCTTATAATTATTCGTATGAATGTTAACAGTAGTACCGATTGAAAAAATATTTCAACTCATGATGAAATACAAACTTCCATCGAGATTATTGGACACTGGAAAAACTTCAGTTCGGACAATGTTTGATTAATTATTTTACCTGCACACGGAGCGACCGTCGTTAAAATTTTAAATATGTGTCAAAACAATATTGAAAAGCATTCTAACTACAAAGAAGCGAAATAATGATCACCAAATAAAATCTACGGGAATCACAAACACTACGCATAGGACTAGGCCTTTCAAAAGGATTTAAAAAACATAAACGATAATAAACTCTATATAATAAAATGTTATTGTTCAAATAAAAAAATACAAAGTACAAAACAGGAATATAACAAAAACTTCCAAACAAAAGAAACATCCATTGCAGAACTAAATAATAAAAAAACACACTGATCAGCACTGGCACTAAATTTATTAAACAATTAAATATTTTGCGTTAGTTAAAAACTTGTAAAAAATTACGGACCGAGACTTAGCGATTTCCGCAATGATTGAGAGAAGTCGGGAGCGTCGGGAGCGTCGGGATGCGCGGTCGACTAGCGAGACGTATGTCAGCGGCGAAACCCGGAATGCGTTTGACTGGTTGCAATTGCAACGCTGGACACTTATAGCGTCCAAGCGGAGAGAGGAGGCGCTTAACTGAACCCAGGGGCTGCGCGCGCATCGAAATCGCTGTTTTCCTAACTACCCGCTCACCCATACAGGCTTGCGGGCCCGCCTCCCAGTTCCGAGAATTACGATAGCGTATGCAATCCAAAAACAAACAAATAATTATATTCTATTATTATTGCCAATTATATCTCTCTCAGGTAAAATGGTAATGTTAATATTATAAATTCGACTTGCGAGCGAAACAAAAGGGGTAGACAGTAGGTTCTCCTTTTTAACGAACTAAGTAATTTAATTGCGTACTAAATATAATTGTTTTGTTTGTGGTTCGCTAAAAGCTGGCTTATTGCAACAAAAAAAAAACAGTTTTCTTTGCTGGTTTTCAACATTATCACACTAATTTATTCTGAGACATAATTTAGTTCATCCAAACCTGTGGCTAAAATACTATTTTCGTACTTTCCATTTCAGTACTTTCAAACGAGAATTTTAAAGAAAATATACCATAAAGCAACGCGGTGTTTTCTTGAAGTTGAGTCGTAGAACTCGTAGATGCATTCGCAGATTTGAGAAGACCTATGTATAGATAGGTAAAAACGCTCTCAATTAACAAATACTAAATTTTCTTATACAGGATGTATCTATTTTACGTGAGCCTTTATTTTGTTTAAGTTGAAGTTTTGGTTTCTGAAAGCGCAGCAGTAGTTTTGGTTTTAATTAAGTAGTGACGGGTAGCTCGCAGTCTAATGCAAATTACATGGGTGGACGGTTCAAAATAAATCGGTCGGAAGATTAGTCCGCCCAACAATTTGTGATTGGACATACGCTTAAAAGTCACAGATTTGTATCTACCAATTACTGATTCATTTTTCTTATACTATGTGGGTGGACAAAAAAATTACGGCATTTTTGGCTACATAAATCCGGGAAAAATATAGAATCCTTCCAAAAATTCGTACAGAATCGCGGCACTGAGAGTTTCGCGAACTGAAAGACAAATAAAATCCTTAGTGCTTGAAATGAAGCGTGAATCGGAGCTGGCGATAGTTGTGGGCAAACAAAAGAACTCCAATCACTGTTATAAAGCTGCGCCGCCGACACCGGCGTTGCGTTCCTATAGGCTTCATAGGTACACAGCAACTGGCGCACACATCCGACATCGCCACCAGAGATATTTTATAGGCATCGCTCGCCGCAAACTGTGACAGAACGATAAACTTCGTATCGCTTTGTTCCTAATTTTAATAAGCTAGCTACGAAACAAACGATGATATCGCTAGAAAGGGTCTGACTACCGAGATGACCCATAGGGTAGTAAGGAAGAAGACATGTTGCGTCGATGCCAAATAAATTGGGGTAGAGGCAAGAGAATGATGACGTAACTGAGCACAAACATGATCTTCTTCATGAATTTCGATAATACCCTCTATGATCCTGCAGCCGAACCGAATTCAACTGAAAATCTACCTAGCACTCGAAATTAAAACATTTCTAAATAGCCTGTAGGAATTTAATCAACGTGTAATCAACGAGTAATTAACTAACATTCGGGAATTATTAAAAAGTAAACACATTTTTATTATTTTCGATATCGCATTCTTCTTGTTTCCTATCAGAGTTTTTAATGAATAGGTACGTTTTAATTCGTTTATTGCTAGTTATAACGCGATCAGCCGTATAGCCACAATAGTCAGATGGTGATATAAGCGGTCATAACGGATATTCTAGGACGTTTCATAAAACTAAATAGCATCTTGAAATATAGGGCAATCATGACTAATCTCGTAGAATTCGCCAGGTCAATTTTACATTTCGGTCAAAATGTTTCGGTTACACTAGACGTAAACCGATCTTTAATGTAAACTAAATTAGCGGCGAGCTCGCAGTTCGGTAGAATCCTGCCTTTAGCCCGATTGGAGCTTGCATACAACCTGGCCACGCCACCTACCTAATTAATAATCTACAGAGTCACGCGGCGATAGTTATCAGAGCTCGATCTAATACACCCTGTAGCTATGAACCCTTTGAATCGTCTAGCAGTTCGAATAGTGCCATTCTAAAAATAAACTGAAGCCGTAAAATTGCAATGGCTGAAATATTATTCCTGTAGCTATGAACCCTTTGAACCGTCTAGCAATCCGAATGGTGCCATTCTAAACCCAAACTGAAACCCTAAAATTGCTGCTGCTGAAGTATTATTCGTAAAATGAATTCCGATATCCGCTGCAGCGATGAAACTATGAGATGCAAAAATAAAAACCGCTTTGTTTGTTCAGGTACGGCAGCAGTTGTGCTTTAGGTTTTTTTTAATTATTTTTACGTGCTGGCAATTCAATATAAATGAAAACCTCTATTTTATTTTCCCGCGGAGTGCACCACCGGGATTCATAGTATCCTATGTCTAAGGATATAGGATACTACCTATACTACAAAAACGCTGAAACACGTAATTGTTAATTTCTTACCAAAAGCATTGAATTTTAATATCCCTAACTAAATAACGAAATGCTGGGTTTCCCCATACAAACTTTCATACCCTATGTCACCCCCTTTAGAATAATTTTTGGGGCAAAAAGTAGCATACGTCCTTCCCTAGGATGCCATCTATCTCCTTGTAAAATTTTATCGAAATGCGTTCAGTGATTAAAGCGTGAAAAGATAACATAGATTAGTGTCTGAAGTCAGTACAAGTACATGTCAGTAATCGTGTACTTAGCTCAACCTCAACTCAGAACTTAAAGAGCTCATCGACTCGACGAACAATACAAAAGAAAGGACATTTGGGTAGGCCGCATAAAGTACTCAAACTGCCGGATCATCATTAAAACTTACTGAGAATGGAAAAAAATACCCACATAGTCCTCAAATTCATAATAATTAAGGTAATCTAGTTTGAGTGTTTCACAGTAGGTAGCACGTTTTCCAACTGAGCGGCGACTGTGCGCGACTGTAATTTTAGGACACAAACTCGCGAGCAATGTCGTCGTTGCAATTAAAAATAGGTCAAGCACATTTTTGTGCAGTCGCCGAGTGGATATTTGCAATGATACCTATGACGATTGCTTTTATGACATACAAACTTTAGTAACAAGAAGCTTTCAAAAATACATACCAAATTAAGACATACTTCGTATTCACGTCAAAAATCTGTTAACAACTAAGTATTACATCAAATTAAATTATCAAGTAGGTAGGTTGAAGGCTTAATGAGTGTACAAAAAGATTTTCAATATCGAGAATACCGAAGATGAAATAGTTATACGTAATAAATGTGGCAAAGACGTAAATATTCGGCGCTAACTGCCATAAAAAACAAGTTAGTCATCACAATAAATTGGACAAATAATAATGGCAGCGCTGTTGCTAGGACGTGAATAGTTTAGAGTCAATGACAAAGACAGTCTCTATCTTCACAAAAAATAAGCATCACAGGTTTAACATAAATTTTTCACGGAAAGGATGCAATTAGGTACTTGTTTATTTTGAAATTTTAAATAACTCATTTTACTTTAATTATACATTATAACTTCAATCGCTATTGTCGTCAAGACCATGTTTTCCGCAAGCTATAAAAATGTGTTAAGGAAAAATACATCGAACGGTATTTGCTCCTCAATACTTGCTTGACTGGCTAAGAAATACCAGTACTTAGTCATTATTTTAGTGGCACATGTCTTAGTGGCATTTGACACTAACGAAAGTTACTGGCCACTAATCAATTTCTGCCTAAAAGCGGGTCGCGCCCTCCGAATTTTCCGAGCCAATATTTTGAAAGCAAAATGTTCGGACAGCAGACCGTCTGAAATTGGCTTCTATCTGTCCTCCTATACATACTAACACGGCTATAGATATGATATAGACATTGATTTTACGCGAGGGAGTAGTAGGGTGGTCCGAGCTCGCATGGCGAAAAAATAAAATTCAGGTGTAAGTTACACCACCCCTCGTTTTACATACACATCATATACATTTTGTATTATCTTTTTTTACGGTTCCGTATCTCAAAAGGAAAAACGGAACCCTAATAAGACCACTTCGTTGTCCGTCTGTCTGTTCATGTGTCAAGATCCTTTTTCTCAGGAACGCGTGCAGTTATCAAGTTGAAATTAATATCAAATACTTAGGGCTGCAACCCCTTGAAGCAGTGAAAAAATCAAACTTCTAAGTCAACGCAATCAAAAGATAGGGGCGTTTATGTTCCGGAATCAAAACCTATTATCGGTTCCAAACACAGTTTATTTGATTAAAAATGCATTTATTTTTCTATGGAGAACTATTTTCCTAATGAGGTACCTTCGGAGCCTTAGGTGTACGAGTCCAACTCGTTGTTTGCCGGTTTTTCGTCGATGCAAATGCACCCCCGATAATCTGCTAATTGCATAAACAGTACATGGATTGTTACTTGCACACTGCCCAGTTGCTTTCAAAATCGTGTTCGCCGTCAACTTTGATCGGATGCACCGAAAATGAATTAATCAATGGTAAGTGGAAATCCTACGTACTGAGTATCCGTTACGTTAATGTCCTCGCTTAATGTCAGTTCAAATAAATTAATTGTAAAGCAAAAGGACACCCTGCGTTAATTTGCCGTTTTATTCTATTCTATTTAAAAAATTTCGACACTCTCAAGGGAATCAAAATGTATAAGTAGGGTACTTGCCGTTGACCTAAATCTAGAATCATGAAATTTGGCAAGAAGCAATGTCATGAAGCACAAGTAAAGAACGTAAAAACGGTAAATTTGTAGTTAAATTACAAATAAAAAAATCCCGTGATAAACTATTGACATACCTACAAATTTGTACAGAACCCTCGGTGCGCGAGTCCGACTCGCAATTGGCCGGTTTTTTTTTAATTTCAGCCCTCTATCTTATGCTGAACAAAAGCCATGACATTTGTGAAATGTAAAAACTAGTGGATTCATTTGATACAACTTTTTTCCTGTTACCCATGTTATTGGACACCTTTGCTGTTTCGAGACATTTTTGGCATTTCATTAAAATCCTGATTCAACTGTTAGTTTTCCTCAATCAATTACGTAAGCTGAACTGATTATGTATTCAAAGTTTGTTAACAAACCTAGTAATCTGCAATTACGAGAATCGAGTAAACTAGTCTTCATACGTACAAATGTTGAATCACCGCCTTTGAAATATCTGAATTTTATGATACTAGAAAAAAAATGTAAGCTCCTCTCAAAAGTAGATTATTGTTATTCCTAAATGGTATTTAAGAAGAATAAAAATTTATTATATTATAAATAAGGCAGGACATTAAATATTATGAATACATTTTTGTGTTCTCAATCAGACACTAAGTTTCTTAACGCGTTTTTAAATGTATCAGTAGAAACAAGTTTTTGTTGTTGTTCCACTACATGATGGTTAAAGTTAAATCTTCCCACTTGTGTCCGAAGACGGTTCAGGGACTTCCAAGTGGACCGCGAAAGGTTACATCCTGCAAGAAGATGCTCTTTTGGTGACAGATAGTAACGTAAGTAAACGGGTAACATAGTAAGTGTCACGGTTTGCAACGGGCGTCGGCCGGGTTTCCGTGTACAGACGCTGTGATTTTATGAAACTGTGCCTGTTTTTTAGCCGTTGCCTTGATATCAGGTAATGGGTATCAGATTCCTGTTTATTTATTTATTTATTTAAACTTTTCGCACAAAAAGGTACAAAGGCGGACTTAATGCCTTAGGCATTCACTACCAGTCAACCAAGAGTGGTGAAGAGATTATGTTTGTCTCCACTGCCCTTGCAACTTCTCTACGGACTTGTGGTGGTGCTATGCCAGCGGTGGTATATAGTGCGCTGACTAGGGTCGGTTTCAGACAGCCTGTCATCGTTCGGAATGTTTCTTTTAGAGCAACATCGAGAGAAAAAAAAGACGGGTTGCACTCCGGGAGTGCCGGCAGAAGTGAAAACTTGAATATTAACGTTGAAATAAATCAATTATTAATTTAATTAATATTAAACATTTTTTTTCAATATTTCTGCGTCACTTTTTTCATTAATAGATGCACTTTGTTCAATTTCCATATTTTAAACACTTTCGGTCTTATTCATAAAAAAAGCCTATTGAAGGTTTAAACCATTCATTAGTTAAAATGCTCAATAGGCCTTTAAAACATTCGATAAAATTTTGTATTCATAAACGCTTCATAAACGTTCTATAACTAGAATGTCCTACAACTTCTAAATGTTGCCATTATAATGAAGTCATCCAACAAATTGGCCAACACATTAAATCGGCATACGAGAATATCTGTCTACGAACCGAATATTTGTGTCCATAGACATTATTACGTATGAAAAACTAATTGATTGTCTAAAGTTTCAACAGTTTTGACGCGACAACGTCATGGTCGTCATGGAAACAATATGAATATGTCAATGAATGAATTTGATATTGTATGTGTCAAACTAAAAAACTTTTGAATATTTTTTTTTGTATTTAAAAGAAATGAAATTAAGACCGGAGACTAGTTGCAATAAAGGGCAAAGAATTGAATATTGGTTGGAGGAGGATAAGGTGTGTACCTACTGTTACAGCTAAAATGTGTTCAAAGTAAGTTATGTTTTGTAAACATTCTCAATTTCTTATACTTATGCTTGCTTTTGCTTCTAATCCTTAGATTTTTTGGAAGAATTGGTCAGGGAGAGGTCTCCATAATAGAAAATAAAAACACTGACACAAGCACTAACGCTAAACAGGGGCAGCCTGGCATGATTTACGAATTAGGTGCCTATCCAATTTACAATTTTACGCAGAACTTCGTTTGCCTGTACAAAACTCATTGTAACAAAAAAAAAACCCGCCATAAGAATAATAATGACTGTTATTTTGATGCCGCTACTGATTAATTAAATCAGTATAAATAAGATAATGAAGAGAAAGAATTTATAACATTAGTTTTGTATTTCAGGTCAATAGGACTAGTAAGGATGGTGCTTCACTACGAATAGCAGAAAATGAAATGGCCTACAGAAGAGATGGCACAGATGGCAAATGAAAAGCAAACATTTTAAAAATGTTGTTCTGCTTGCACAAGTTTTAGAAGCCAAATTAGAGTTTAGAGTATTGTTCAGCCGTGAACAGGCAAGAGTTACATACGCCAGCGTCAGCATCAAGAGCGACATACATTCGTTCCACATAAATTAGTAATTAGTAAATGAATAAATTAGTCATCAAGCTGGAGTAGAGTTTGATTTATCTTCCATAATTCCTCTCACTATGAACACACCTTTAGCCATCACCAGTTCTATGAGTCTGTGGGACCGGCAATGACAAAACTATTTCCTGTGTACACATTGCACGACGTACACAAACCCCTATTCCTACCCAAATTCTGTCTGTTCCCGTAGGTCTCCCGTAGGCTTGTATGATAGGTTAGGGTGTTAGGATAACTAGGGTGTTAAGTAGTTGCTGTAGGTTTATAATCAGTAGGGTGAGGTAGCCATAGATACCAGGCTCAATTGTTACAAACTTAGCCACACTGTATGCATTTGGAATAACAACCGTACTAAGCTGTAAGTCCCGGTGCGTACAAGTATTATAAAAATAAACTGATATTTGTATACAAGCTTTTTATTAATGAACTACTCCCTAAATTTCTTCTCTTTTACTTTAGATCTTGTTGGCTCAAAATATTGCCACTTCCACGTTGTCGTCGGTGGCAGCGCAGAGGTCACTTTGACTGCATGTTTTGGGTAGGACAAATAAGGCAGGATAGGACGTGGAGCATGTTTTGCAACATAGCTTCACAGCCACACCGTACTGGAGCATCTCCCTGCAGGGTGTAAACTTCCGTGGTCGACACGGAAGCATTGTTTTCACAGAAAAGCAGCAATGTCCCACAGTATTTCTTGTTGCTATAATGTGCTTCGTTATATTTTTCGTCGCTTCTATTTTGTATTGTAGGTAGGTATATAATAATAAACTAAATTGGTTAAACAGAAGTTAAAAATAAATTAAATACAACTGCGGCTCCTCGAAGTAGGTACTATTGTTTACGAAACTGACTTTTCAAACATTTGTACGTCAAATGTCATTTTCTTCGGCCATCTTTGTCGTGTCTCACTTGGTTCACTTCGGTTGGCGCCGCCGTAGAAAGAGATGGGGGGGGGGGAATCTCTCCTGACGGTCACGTGTCCTGACGCGATGCCCTGACGCGAGTTTAACATTTTTTACCCATTACAAAAAGTGTTCAACGCCGCTAAAGAAGTTTTCACTTCAAAAACCGCTTTCAACAACTATTCTTTGAACAATGTTTAATTAATAATTTTTAAATAATTTTATCATTTTTGTATTTTTTTCTTTCTTATAATGTTAATTCTCTTCAGTCTCATAAAAGCACCCAATGTAAGCTTATACATATGAAGTGTCGTGGGGCCCTGGTGACTTGGTGACTTGTACCTACTACAGGCATTGCTTGCAATGCCTATTTCAAGCACCAGTCTCTCTCAAATGTAAACTTATCCTTAAGCTAGTTTTAAATAAACTTATTATTATTATAATATCCTTTTTTCATTACATGCCAGCTTGTCTTCAACATTTTCCAGCAAAGGCCACCAACTCATCAAATAAGTACCACGAGTGACGACGGACATACTGGCAATTTTTATCAGCGAAAAAGCTTTGTAATATACTTTTAGGTACCTACCTACAACCTACCTATAGTTTTTGGAGGACAAAGTGACAAAGCTTCTCTCACTGATCCATTTCAATTACGATACTGGAACTACTACGAACTGAGTGATTGATACAAAAATATTCTCACATTGGTACTTTACGGAACCGCTTGTGTTAATCATGAAATAAGAAGGTACAGGAACCGATATTAAGCAGTCTTGTTCTAAGATGTATTGCGAATTGTACCATTATGATAATCGTCTTTCTCTTGTACTAAGACAAGCAATGAGATCAAGCCGAAATTTGTGTTCAGAAAAAAACACTTGTAGAATGCGCGCAAGACCACAACATATGTTTTGCGCATTATCTGCGTAAGAGACGCCAGCAAAACACTATAAAGTTTATATATCTACTCGTATTTCTATAAAAGTATATAATACTAACTGTTGCCCGTGACTGCGTCTACGTTTATTTTGTATTCCATCACTGTTAACACACATATCCGGGATGAAAAGTGGCTATTTCCTTATGCAGGACCCAGGCTACATAGCTATCAGAGTTCATAACGGTCGGTCCAGTGATTTGAGCTTCAACCAAGACAGGCACAATTACTTTCGCGTTTATAATATTAGAAAATTTTCCTATCTATTTAGGAAAATTTAAAAAACTCGATCGCGAGCCTCAAAGTGTAAATCTATTGCTGAACCCTAGACCTATATAGAACACAGAATATCAAACTTATAAATGTTTGCCATTCATTATTATTTCAGGTGGGCCAGCACGCGTAGCATGACGACGTTTTGTCGACGGAAGAATAGACTAAATGCCACATTGCCATGCTTAGACGCGTAGAATGCGTACAAATATTTCTACAATCTGTCATTTTGTTTATTCTTCCGTCGACAAAACCCGTTTATACGGCGGTCATGCTACGCGTGCAGCAGGAACGAGTCTATTTCCATGTTATGTTGCCAAAAATAAACGCTAAGTGCTTGCTGTATTTATTGCACTATGTAAGTCAACAACATAAAGCCACCGCAAACCGCACAAAGCTTTTTTTATTGGCTGCCGGAATAAATCTGCCTAAAACTTCGGTAGCGAGTACCTATTTGTAGCCGGTTTCCAATCAATATCAGTTGTATGCATATGCAGATTCACTCAATTTGATATTAGTTTTTGACCATAACGCACACTGCAGGTATCGAGGTGCATTTAATTAGGAATAATAAACATTCCTGCAATATCTGCTTTGTCTGCGACAGGTATTCTACTAATTTCATCAAATCCATTACATAATCAGCCTATAATGTTCCCACTGCTGGGACACAGGCCTCCTCTCAGTGAGAGGGAGTGGGCCTTAATCCACCACGCGGCCCCAGTGCGGGTTGGCAGATGTCACATGTCTTCGAATTTTTGGTTCTACGACATGCCGGTTTCCTCACGATGTTTTCCTTCACCGTTTTGAGAGCAGTGGTGATGAAATAATTTACACAAAGTAAAGCGCCTGTCCGGATTCGAACCTACGACCTACAACTCGTAAGTCGCGGCCGTTACCACTTGGCCACCACTGCTCCATCAAATCCATTAATTTAGTTAATTCCTGATTAATTAAATTCCTGTTCAATGATGCCTTATATGACTGTTTCCTTCATTGTGTATGTGAATCAGGATTACAGCTAAGTGATCGACACAGCATACACATTGTTTACATCTATCGAATTATCGATAACCTAATTGCTCAGACAATACGCTAAATTCATGTTCCGGAGGAAAGGGACAGAGTTCTATTATATTAATCTAATTGCAATTATCATATATTATCTGGCTCTGTTTTATCTAGATTGTCTAATCATGTAATTTATGATAAGTATCTGATTTTTTGTCCTAGTTTGTCACAAAAATGATGTGACAGCAAGGACTCCCTTGCAGTCACATCATTTTCGTGACACTTTCTTTTTTAAATGAATCATACCTATTACCTGTGGAAGTGTGAAAAGTCACCAAAACATGTTGTTATTATTGTCTTAAGTATAATTATAACGAATACGACGTTCGTAATAGACAATATCCACGTAAATAAGTACTGTGGAGACTGGCTGTAAAGCAAGGCTGGCTGAAAAGCCACACCTCTTTACAGGACTGGCTGGTTGTATTTGAAGGAAGTTCCATTCTAATGTTCAAACATGTGTCATAGAGTCGCAGGTTTGACGTCTTAGTAATAAGTCGATAAATATATGAATATGATAAAAGGCTCCTAAATAATATGATATAAAACTCTAACTGGAGTTTAATTGAGTAATATAGATCCCCCCGTGGCCTAGGTGCCACAGTACTACCTCCTCTAATTGCGTCAAGAATAGCTACATTCTTTCGAAACAAGATAATCATTTTCTCACTATATTTTTCACGTGTTTTTCCAATTCCATACCGGAAAGACTAACGATGTCTGAGAAAAATAAAAATAATTGACCTGCGTAAAATACTTATTAGATACCTAATTATTTGAGTTCGACCGAATTTGTTTTCGTTATTTGGTTTTTGACAACTTTCGGCCAAAATAATGTTTTGCGGGATCCAACGCCAAAAATATTAAACTGGGATTCAAAAGTGGGATCCAACGAAAATAAATCCGAAATACGGCCATTTTCGTTTTTCCGGCTGAAGAAAATGTTATTAATTTAGTCCGTTGCCGAAAAAATACAAGTTCCGTCAAATCGATACAGTCTGTCTCTATTGATTACCCACTTGATAATATAAACAGGTAGGTCTACCTATAGCTCAATAACTTACTTATATACACACTTTTCTCGATACAATAGCTTTTTCCTTTGTTTACATGAAAACATGGAACGAATATAAATATCAATTAGTAAGATAGAAGATTTAAGCTTCTTATGTATACAGGGTTATTGTAAAAGCATTAACAACCTCTTAAGAGGTCATTGTACTCATCACTATGAACAAGTTTTACTATGGGACCAAACCTGAAATCGCGAAAATAAATATCAGCTGTTCCCTACATTTTGACTAGTTATACGAACATAAATGTAGGGAACAGCTGATTTTTTTTTCGCGATTTCAGGTTTGGTCCCATAGTAAAAGTTGTTCTGAATAATGATGAGTACAATGACCTCTTAAGAGGTTATTAGTGTTTTTCCAATAACCCTGTATATCTAAGACGTCCTGTATACAAAAACAAGAAAACCGCATTGCACTAAATCTGACACTTACATAAATATATATACTACCTTCTGCTCGCGACTTCGTTTGCGTGAAATTTTGGACCCCGACCCATCGCGTCGCACCCATCGCTCGCCCGTACTACACCTTCGTTTTCACTTAGCGTACTTTCTGATTTTTTTCCTGTTGCTGGGCTGTTAAGGGCGTGATGTTCAATTGAATATAACCTTCAAGAATTTGGGCTATCAAATGCAAAAAAAAATTTTCAAATCCGACTAACAGTCGGTTTCGGAGATTACCCCCTACATACAAACGAACAAATTTTACCTACTTATATAATATAGAAGTCAAGTTATGCGGAATTAAATTCCAGTAACGTTCACCACCAACTGTTGCATTCACAAAACAAGTTTTATCTTGTTCCAAGAAAATTCAATAGACGTTTCCAGCTAGAAAAGATAAGTAAAATCTTACTGAAGAGCTTCAAGAAGGCGACCGTAATTTTATTAATTCTGAAAAAGGTTTAAAATGTTCCGATATTTTAGCGCGACGACCCGCTTTCTGTTACGTTTAAAAATACTTAATTTGACCTACTTAAATGCTGTTATGAAAACACAATGATATATCTGACAATTTTAAGAAAAGTTGTCGGATTGGATTATAGCAATTTTAATGTTTATTTGGTCCATATATAGTGATGGCCCTTAGTTCGTTTGCGCCTTTCGATATTTCAGCGTTTCGGTACTCTTCTTACAGGGCTCTGAAACTTATTTCGGTGGCGGTCTTATAGAAAACGTGGATCCATTAGTAATACTGGGAAGTGTAGGTATTTTTTATCAAATAAATAGTCTTCTATTACCTACAAAAACTCGAATTCACAATATTTTAAATCCTTTCGGAATTGAGATAAGTATTTTTAGCTCAATTCTCCTTAGGTATTTTCTGAAAAATGTAAATAATTATCTGATCGACTACTTATGTTATTTACACAGGTGCAATAATTTTTTGATCAGTGTATGTAAAACCTACCTACTATAATAATATGATTCAACACGGGACGGTACCTGAACTTCTACGGAGCTTTAACCAGCTTAGTATACAAGCAACAGTTTACAAGTACTTACCTGCTATACCAAAGTACTTATACACGATTTCATTACTTAAGTAATAACTTAAATTATAAAATCGGCGTACAGTGGCGTAATAATTATTACTGTGATTAGTGAGGCGTTAAACACTTATCGTGGCTGTAAATACTATATGGATACCAAGATATAGTGCAGATGTAGGTGTATTAGGTAAGCAAGTACGTGTGGGCTGATGACATAGGCGTTCTCGTAATTACGTGATTTGTGTTAAAGCGAAACCGTCAGGGTAGTCCGCAAAATTAAAATGTTCTTATGTTTTTTTCAATCAGCAGGTCAGTATCAAGTTTTATTAATGTAGATAAGTAAAAAATATATACAGGGTGAAATTAAATTCACGGGCATCCTTTTAAGGGGTCATTGTACTCATCATTATGAACAACTTTTACTATGGGACTAAACCTAAAATCGCGAAAAAAAAAATCAGCTGTTCCTTGCATTTATGTTCACATAACTCGTCAAAATGTAGGGAAGAGCTGATTTTTTTTCGCGATTTCAGGTTTGGACCCATAGTAAAAGTTGTTCATAATGATGATTGCAATGACCCCTTACAAGGATGCCCATGAATTAAATTTCACTCTGTAGTTATAGAATTATAATCATAAAAATCATCAATAAAAAAAAAAAATCTCTCTCAGTTCTTATTACTTACCGTATTGAAATCATGACATTTGAGGTCAATTATAACTTAAGGAGTTGTATTGCTGATTCTAATGATTATATTATAGGTAACAAGCGGCCCGCCCCAGCTTCGCACGGGTGCAATTTTTTTTTCGAATTTCCCAAATTTTCTTTCATACAATCCTTGTCCTGGCAATACCGAACACAACAAAAAAAAGACGGGTTGCACTCCGGGAGTGCCGGCAGAAGTGAAAACTTGAATATTAACGTTGAAATAAATCAATTATTGACGACCTTGTGAAGGCCGCAGGAACTCGTTGGATGCGAGAAGCACAAAACCGGTCGAAGTGTAGGTGCTTGGGGGAGGCCTATGTCTAGCAGTGGACGTCTTTCGGCTGAAATGATGATGATGATGATGATGAAATCAATTATTAATTTAATTAATATTACTCATTTTTTTTCAATATTTCTGCGTCACTTTTTTCATTAATAGATGCACTTTGTTCAATTTCCATATTTTAAACACTTTCGGTCTTATTCATAAAAAAAGCCTATTGAAGGTTTAAACCATTCATTAGTTAAAATGCTCAATAGGCCTTTAAAACATTCGATAAAATTTTGTATTCATAAACGCTTCATAAACGTTCTATAACTAGAATGTCCTACAACTTCTAAATGTTGCCATTATAATGAAGTCATCCAACAAATTGGCCAACACATTAAATCGGCATACGAGAATATCTGTCTACGAACCGAATATTTGTGTCCATAGACATTATTACGTATGAAAAACTAATTTATTGTCTACAGTTTCAACAGTTTTGACGCGACAACGTCATGGTCGTCATGGAAGCAATATGAATATGTCAATGAATGAATTTGATATTGTATGTGTCAAACTAAAAAACTTTTGAATATTTTTTTTGTATTTAAAATAAATGAAATTAAGACCGGAGACTAGTTGCAGTAAAGGGCAAAGAATTGAATATTGGTTGGAGGAGGATAAGGTGTGTACCTACTGTTACAGCTAAAATGTGTTCAAAGTTATGTTTTGTAAACATTCTCAATTTCTTATACTTATGCTTGCTTTTGCTTCTAATCCTTAGATTTTTTGGAAGAATTGGTCAGGGAGAGGTCTCCATAATAGAAAATAAAAACACTGACACACGCACTAACGCTAAACAGGGGCAGCCTGGCATGATTTACGAATTAGGTGCCTATCCAATTTACAATTTTACGAAGAACTTCGTTTGCCTGTACAAAACTCATTGTAACAAAAAAAAAACCCGCCATAAGAATAATAATGACTGTTATTTTGATGCCGCTACTGATTAATTAAATCAGTATAAATAAGATACCTAATGAAGAGAAAGAATTTATAACATTAGTTTTTTATTTCAGGTCAATAGGACTAGTAAAGATGGTGCTTCACTACGAATAGCAGAAAACGAAACGGCCTACAGAAGAGATGGCACAGATGGCAAATGAAAAGCAAACATTTTAAAAATGTTGTTTTGCTTGCACAAGTTTCAGAAGTCAAATTAGAGTTTAGAGTATTGTTCAGCCGTGAACAGGCAAGAGTTACATACGCCAGCGTCAGCATCAAGAGCGACATATATTCGTTCCACATAAATTAGTAATTAGTAAATGAATAAATTAGTCATCAAGCTGGAGTAGAGTTTGATTCATCTTCCATAATTCCTCTCACTATGGCCAAGACACCTTTAGCCATCACCAGTTCTATGAGTCTGTGGGACCGGCAATGACAAAACTATTTCCTGTGTACACATTGCACGACGTACACAAACCCCTATTCCTACCCAAATTCTGTCTGTTCCCGTAGGTCTCCCGTAGGCTTGTATGATAGGTTAGGGTGTTAGGATAACTAGGGTGTTAAGTAGTTGCTGTAGGTTTATAATCAGTAGGGTGAGGTAACCATAGATACCAGGCTCAATTGTTACAAACTTAGCCACACTGTATGCATTTGGAATAACAGCCGTACTAAGCTGTAAGTCCCGGTGCATACAAGTATTATAAAAATAAACTGATATTTGTATACAAGCTTTTTTCTTAATGAACTACTACCTAAATTTCTTCTCTTTTACTTTAGATCTTGTTGGCTCAAAATATTGCCACTTCCACGTTGTCGTCGGTGGCAGCGCAGAGGTCACTTTGACTGCATGTTTTGGGTAGAACAAATAAGGCAGGATAGGACGTGGAGCATGTTTTGCAACATAGCTTCACAGCCACACCCTACTGGAGCATCTCCCTGCAGGGTGTAAACTTCCGTGGTCGACACGGAAGCATTGTTTTCACACAAAAGCAGCAATGTCCCACAGTATTTCTTGTTGCTATAATGTGCTTCGTTATATTTTTCGTCGCTTCTATTTTGTATTGTAGGTAGGTATATAATAATAAACTAAATTGGTTAAACAGAAGTTCAAAATAAATTAAATACAACTGCGGCTCCTCGAAGTACTATTGTTTACGAAACTGACTTTTCAAACATTTGTACGTCAAATGTCATTTTCTTCGGCCATCTTTGTCGTGTCTCACTTGGTTCACTTCGGTTGGCGCCGCCGTAGAAAGTGATGGGGGGGGGGGGGGGGGGAATCTCTCCTGACGGTCACGTGTCCTGACGCGATGCCCTGACGCGAGTTTAACATTTTTTACCCATTACAAAAAGTGTTCAACGCCGCTAAAGAAGTTTTCACTTCAAAAAGAATTATCATATTTGGTGCAGTCATTCGGAAGTTATGTGCGTACAGACATTTCGGCAACTTTGTTTTGTACTACGTAGGCAAGGATTCTGTAAAGCCATATTTGTTATGGTCGCGAATTTATTTAGATAAACTTACACAAAACTGCAAATTGCAAAAATGGTAAGAAAATTTGAATTTTGCAGGCTATTTTAGCCCTTAAGGGGCTTACAGGACCTAAACGCAAAAAACGCAAGTTTTAGAAACAATAAAAGTATATGACAGCCTACAGTAAACTAAATCAGAAAATATATGATATTCTTCAGGATATGTGCTAGGTGTGTTGAAAACATAAAACCTACAACTAATTTGTTACTATAGAAAAAAATCATGAAGATACCTCTAAAAACTTTCTTTTTACAATAAAAATCATACTAATATACATTACAATCATTGTGATTTTTTGTCAGATTATTCTACAAGCAACATACTAAAGCAATAGTATTTTAATTTTTTAGTTCAAACAAAACATTTTTTGTAAATAGATAATTGCTTCATATTTTGCAATAAATTACAAGCGTTGTGTCATCGCGCTTCTCTTTCTTTTCTATGCAGTCTGACAAAGATCGCGCTTTAGGTCATGTAGTCGCCTTAACAGAAATCCACGGTAGTCGTTACATAGTGCTTGTTTCAAGACTCGCCTAAAATAATGCAAATTTGAGAAAGACTCTCAGGAGTCGCGCTTGAGCAAGTACCTACTAGGCGAGGCGCGAGCGCAGCTCTTATAAAGTTCTTGTTTAGCACAAGCTCAGAATTCATCCATTTCGAAACAAGTTTCTAGAGAATAAGTGTTCAACCATAATGACAAGTACCACTGCACTCAAAGCTAGCTTTACAATTTCCAGTTTTCTAAAGGTATGATTCCGATCTCGGCAGCACGCAGCAGTGCTGCCGCGGCAGTGCGGTCGCAGCACTACTGGTCCTCATACATTTTCTATAGGTTTATATGAGATTACATTCCGAGCACGGCAGCAATGCTGCGCGACATTGCTGCGTCACATTGCTGCCGGAATGTAATCTCGTATAAACCCATAGAAAATGCCGAGATCGGAATCATACCTTAAGTTTCTGAAAACAATAGCATTCCATAGAAACATGGAGTTGCTGCAAATATCTTAAGTGCAGCTTTTTCCTTAAAATTATTAACAATGAAGTATAATAATTTCTTAGAAAAATTGGCTTTAGAGAAAAATATAAGGTAGGACTCGGATTCTTAGAACCGTAACTCGTAACGTAAATCGTAACTATAACGAATACGAAGAAAAGAGGCTTTACAGAAATATAAAGTGGTTCAGTTGTTCTAGCGCTTGGGATAACGACGTAAATTTATTTTAAAATAATCGCTTAAAGTGTATAAGTAGTATCGTCGCAGTTGAATTGATATTTAAGCCGCCTTGTTTTCTTATACGCGCCTGTAAGTTTTGCGATATTGATGCACTTTTGTGTTCCCTCTGCTCTTAGGAATTTTTCTTCGTAGTACATAAGAAGTATTTCTAAGAAAAGTGCTTTAAACCGCAAGCGATTCGATATAAAATTTTCAGCTCTTATAAAGTCCTGAAAATTTATTTTCTATATGTTTCGAAAGCAATATCGAAGATGGTCCATTAAAAAGTAGAAAAGTTTCAAGATGTATAATGTCAAGGACATTACAGTTTTTCAAACAAATAGTTTTTAGGAAGCGAAATAATATAAATGTTGCAATTTCACTACACGGATAAAGTTTTTCGGAAGCTTATAAGACCCCAAGCCTCCTAACCTCCTACAAATGCTTATAAGTGTAGGAAGCAGTACTAGTAGCGATACATCATCCTACCTATAATTAACAAAATTCTAAAGCTACGCGATGATTTTCGTTGTAACTACAATATCACGCGAAGGCTACGTTATAAATTGCTAATATCCGCCTAAGAACATAATACAAGTAGTATTGGAATAGTCCGTTTTGATTTGTTCCGAACTTGATTGATTTCCAAAGGGGAGCTTTGTTTGCCGGCCCGCCAATTAACAAGTGCACAAGAGTCCACTGGGTTCGAACAACCGAGCTTTGAAGTATTGAGATTTTTATCCGCTCCGCAGTTTTGTATGCCTTTTATTACTCACATAATGAAGGTTGAAACCTTTGATTATCATAAGCATAGTGGTAAGAGTGCACGAGACTTATTTGTTGTATTCTGTGTGGACAATCCATAAAACATTTGAAAGCCATGAATGGATTTGATTAGCTTATTTAGTTTCTGAATTATGTTTAGAAATTAAATTTCCAAAGCTTCGATAGGTACCATTTAGTACATGTATCCGATTGTTCACGGCAACAATACAAAAATTGCTCCGCTAACAATAATTTGGCAAACTATTAGACAATTATTTTCGCGGCTCAGTAAATAGTCCCCATTGCGCGCGGCTTTGCCAGTTTGTGGTAAGAACATGTTTCACTACGTAAGTACGTTATACGTAATAGGAGCAAGTAGATCCTCATTTACTCGACTGAAGCGTACATTTTCCCTTAGTTCCCACTAATAAGACTAGACTCTGACACTGTACTAATGCGCTACTTAGCTGTGATTACACGTTGGTACGTGAGATTAAAAAACGTGGGGGGTCGGGGACCCCCAGCAGGAACGAAGTTCAAAATGCAAAATCCAAGATAACAGCTGTAAAAAATTAAAATTGACGAAAACTTGTACATTTTTGCAACCTTTATCTTGGATTTTCATTTTGACCGCACTATCACCTTCAGCACCCGCGACAACCATCAAACCGACACCCATAACAAAAAGTTTGAAAACTTTTGTAGCCGCCATCTTGGATTTTCATTTTGCTCTCACTACTGGCGTCAGCACTTTCGAAATCCATCAAACCGACACCCATGACGAAAAATTTAAAAAATTTTGCAGCCGCCATCTTGAATTTTCATTTTGACCTCACTATCAGTTTCAGCACCCTCGAAAATCACGAAAACTATCTCTCTCTGTGTGTCTTTTTCTATTACATAATATAATAAAAGTCGCATAACGTTTTTTATTTATTAGACGATTTCTACCAGTTTACTCCTACCGCAAGCTCCGTAAAAGAAACTTCGTTCCTACAAATTAGATTCATGATTTTACGGCTATGGGTTTTAAAATTGCGTTATGTTACTTAAATGTTAGGAACTTTTTTCCCGAACAGAAGCGTGGCTACGGGGGTAATTTAATATCGGCATTCATGTGGCGATTTTACTCGGAGCGCCTCGCCACGTGCCATAATTCCATCAGTGCGCCATCAACTGCCGTGGCCATAGTTCGGTTAAGCTATTAGCCGCCGCAACACTCCACTTTCGCACACCTCGTGACTATTTTATCGTTTAAACACCACTGAATTTATTGAGTGAAATCGTTTATGTTTGAAGAATGTTTTTAATTATTTTTATACCAATCTATACGATGGTTATATTGACATGTTGTTCTACATGAATTTCAATTTTAATATTCCGTAACAAAATTGAAAATTGAATTTTTGTGGAATTAAATCGGATGCTGTCAGTTGCAGCGGCAGGTACTGTCCGTGCGTCGATCTCGGGCGAGGCGGCAAGCCTCCTTGCCGGACTGCCGCCATGGGATCTGGAGGCGATAGTCCTCGCGCGCCTGTATGGTGTGGCAATTAAGTTCCGGGAATTTAGTTATAATTTAAAAACTGGCAACACTTTTTCATTCGTCATCATCTCTCAAAGAGGAGGGATCTTCCTTTTAATTAGAGTTCAAAGTTGAAGTAGATAGCACGTATGGTTTGTGTTTTAGGCGTATTTTTTGCAAGTAACTTTTTTAGTGGCGTAGTGAAAATGCAACACAAGCAACGTGTTGTGACTCAATTTTTAGTGAAATCTGGCGAAAAACCCTCGGAAATCCTCCGAAAATTGCAGGTTGTCTATGGAGACGATAGCATGTCAAAAACGCGTGTGTTTGAATGGGCGAAGCGGTTCAAGGAAGGGCGTAAATCGGTGGAAGACGATCCACGTGAAGGAGCTCCCGTCACCTCTCGTACCGACGCGAATGTTGATCGTTTGCGCATGTTGATCACGTCTGACCGTCGCCTAAGCGCTGCGGGCTCGTGTTTTTCATGTGCGACCCGAACTCGCCAAGGATGGCTGGATCTTGCATCACGGCAATGCACCGGCCCATTCCTCGTTCGTTGTGCAAGAGTTTTTGGCAAAAAAAGGCATCCCAACGTTGCCTCACCCACCCTATAGCACCGATATTGCTCCTTGCGACTTTTTTCTATTCCCCAAGATGAAGTCGCACCTCAAGGGAACTCATCATGGCGGCGTACAAGAGGTCCAAGAAGCTGTAACCGTGGTGCTTAACGGGCTAACTTCGGAGGACTACCAAGGGTGCTTCCAATCATGGGAGAAACGTTGGAATCGATGTGTAGAGTTAGGGGGGGACTATTGTGAAGGTCGATAGTAAAACTTTTCCTAAAACTTCATTTTCTTTTTTTTATTGACAAATTCCCGGAACTTAATTGCCACCGTGGCGCGCGGAGACACTACGCCGGGGGGAAACTCCGCTTCCGCGGCAAGTCGCGGCGGAGCGGACAGACCTCCGGCGCGATCTCATGGTGGCATGGAAGGAGCGACTTTCGCAACCCAGCGCAGGGCACGCCACGATAGTGGCGATAAGACCCCTCTTTGAGGAGTGGCTAGAGAGGCGTCACGGCGTCCTCACCTATCGCCTGACGCAGGTCCTCACCGGACACGGATGTTTTAAGAGGTTCCTGCACATAATCAGGCGGGAGGAGACGCCCGGGTGTCACCGTTGCGAGGATCGCCCAGAGGACACGGTGGAGCATACGGTGGGAGTCTGCCCCGCATGGGCGGAGCACCGCCGTGCCCTCGTAGAGGCGATTGGCAGCGGCGGCGACCTCTCGCGTCCGGCCCTGGTTCAAGCCATGGTCCGGGGCGAGAGGGAGTGGGAAGCAGTCACCTCCTTCTGCGAAGCAGTCATGCTAGCGAAGGAGGTGGCGGAACGGCTGAGGGAGAGAGCCACACGTCCCAGCCGCCGCGGGAGACGCTCCGGGCGTCGGGAGCCGCATGACGACTCCCGGCCACCGTAGGCGCGGGCCTGCGGACGGAGAGTAATGGGTAGCTCACCGTCCGATCAGGACCAGGCCCGTGCCGGACGGCGCGTACGTGTTCCACGCGCGCCTCCAAGAGATGTCAGCAAAAAGGAAGGGGCCTGCCAGGGCCGAGGTCTGCCGGGGGTGCGGGATTGTCCGAAAGGGTTACCGCTACCCCGGAACATAAAGGGCTAAGGAGGGAACACGGATGGGTTTTAGTCAGTAAGAGTCTGACACTCCCTTCCGCTCCACCCAGAGCGGGAGGGGTCATTTGATGACTTCCCATCCATAAAAAAAAAAAAAAAAAAAAAAAAAAGGTACTGTCCGTGCGTGTCACTCTTTTGAGTTTTCTGTTTTACTAGTTTCCAGCTGAAATCCAATGCTGCAAAGTAAAATGCCAATTTCAATTTAATATTTTTAGATTGGTAGAGTATTGAGAGTAGCAGTTTAAATGAAATGTGGCAGAGGGTGGCTGCACAAAGAGAAGAAATTTCCGTTCGCGAACCGCTGCGCAAAGCGATAAGTCGGCTCGGATGTCGAGAGATCAGTGTCCGTCTATCGACAAAGTCAAAACAGGCAAATCCGCAGGAATATTCGTCAAGCAAAACAGAATTTATATAAACAACCGACTTCAAAAAAAAAACACTACAAAATGATAAATAACTTTAATTTTGGAAGTCGGTGTCGTTGATTCCGTATTTTCGTTTTACGACACCGACTTCCGAAATTAAAGTTATTTATCATTTTGTAGTTTTTTTTTTTGAAGTCGGTTTTTTTTTTGTAAAAAAGTTTTTATTTTTCACTTTTTAGTTGTACCAACCCCACACAAATTCAATTAACACTAGTGCATTGAAGAATTGAAGACACTGACTAGAAGAATTATCAAAATTCGCATAGAAATGCCGAAGATGCAGTACATTTATGTATATATCTTCGTACATAAGAATAATTACATAATAATATACTAAAATACTAAAACCTTCCTGAGAGTATGTAGATCACATTAGTGAAAGAATTATCAAAATTGGTTCATTAGTTTTTGAGAAAATCGCAGACATACATACATACGAGACGAATACAGAACCTCCTTTTTTGAAGTCGGTTAAAAATGAATCGCCGAAATATAAGTAAGCGCATATTTCCAAACGACTGCACCGAATTGAATAATTCTTTTTTGTTGTGTTCGTTATTGCCAGGACAAGATTCGTATATGAAAGAAAATTTCGTTAATTTGAAAAAAAAAAAAAGACGGGTTGCACTCCGGGAGTGCCGGCAGAAGTGAAAACTTGAATATTAACGTTGAAATAAATCAATTATGAATTGAATTAATATAACTAATTTTTTTTCACTAGTTCTGCGTCACTTTTTTCATTAATAGATGCACTTTGTTCAATTTCCATATTTTAAACACTTTATATACACGAATTTTACGAATACACAGCAGTGTGGCTACTACACAGACGGTCGAGCCATCAGCTGTCCATCCATCCATCCACATCCACGTCCACCATCACCGTCACCGTCACCGTCACCGTCCCCGTTACCGACACCGTCACCGTCACCGTCACCGTCACCGTCACCGTCACCGTCACCGTCACTGTCACCGTCACCGTCCCCGTCACCGTCACCGACACCGTCACCGTCACCGTCACCGTCACCGTCTGTCCGTCCGTCTGTCCGTCCGTCCGTCCGTCCGTCCAGCCATCCATCCATCCATTATCGTGTCTCACTTGGTTCACTTCGGTTGGCGCCGCCGCCGTAGAAAGAGGGGGGGGGGGGAAATCTCTCCTGACGGTCACGTGTCCTGACGCGAGTTTAACATTTTTTCCCCATACAAAAAGTGTGCAACGCCGCTAAAGAAGTTTTCACTTCAAAAAAATTGCACCCGTGTGAATCTGGGGCGGGCCGATAGTTGGCTATAATAATGATAAGTCTGCCTGAGTAACGTCGCGAAATTTTGCCACAAAGGGTAAGTAGTTTGTAAGACGAAACATTTCTATGGGTCTCCAAATAACTCGCTATTTGAAATGTTCTGTCGCGACAGAATCTAGTCTTTGAAGCAAAGTTCATGAATGGTCTATTGAAATCCGTATTTCTAGTCCTCGAAAATTATTCTGTATTTACATTCGACATTTCTACCTGCCCTTTACCTGATTCCAATTTGAGAGAGATATCAGCGACCAAACTTCAATATAGGTACAAGGTAGGTACGTATAGAAACCTATTTATGGCTTATTTTTATTACATAAAACTGTTGCGTCGTAAGTCTGGAATTTCGTTGCTATCAAAGTTTATAACGTGATTGACGTCCAAATAGTGGTGCGTGGATGCCAAAAAGATTACAGGTTACGTCTTTATTATCTAGTTAGAATCGATCTACCACAGAGGACTTCTACCGAACCACTATCAACACAATATTTAGGCGTGTCCTCTTACTACGCTAAAATAGTTTAAAATACTTGAGGGAAAATGATTCTTGAGAAAATGTATACTCCTTCAGGTACTATTCGTTGCCATTCCTACGACTGACAACGAATGTCTGGATGAGATTTGAATTTACATACCATCCGAGTTCACAGTACTTAATAAATCTTGTCAATCCATTTCCATGATGCAATAAAAAGAAGAAGCACCAGTGGCGAAGGGTGAATTTATGACAGAGGTAAGCCGGAGAAAAAAAAAATGCCAAAAGAAAATTTCAATGATGAATTGACTATAGAGTGGTTATGTTCTGAATTTTCGAAGGGAAGCCGGTGGGAATCGAGTTGTATGGTACCTTCACCACTGAGAAGCACTAAACCAGTACCAATACAAATATATAACTACACTTTATAATTTGAAAGAATAAAAGAAAATTTGTTCAGGGGAGTCTCCGCCGAGCCAGAAATCGAGTGGCTTTTAGCTGTATGTTCGAACCCAATAGGTACTAAACACACTTGCGCACAGTAAGTTACAAAGACCGACTGTATGCCGTCGAGTGTGTATAGACTGAAAGTTATGTGTGTCACATTGGACTCGAATTTGACTGGCACGGAACGTAGTGGAATATACAGGATGTCCCTGGAAGTATGGATCAAATCGAATAGGGGCGTGGGCAAGGTCATTTCCAAACTTTTTAACCCTGAGAACGTCAGTGAATTTTTTTACGGTTCGAAAGTTATGACCGATTTTAATTTTTTTTTCAATCACTTCGCTTAGTGTTCAAAGAAATTAATAATAAAAAAATACTATCTAAAAAAAAAAAATTGATAGCCCTGATAGTTTTCACGAATTCGATCTTTCTTCTCCTTTTTTTATAGTTTTTTTTTTTTTAATATTTTTTAGTGGTATTTTATTTTGCTAAAACGTTTGGAAATGACCTTGCCCACGTCCCTATTCGATTTGATCCATACTTCTGGAAGTATGGATCAAATCGAATAGGGACGTGGGCAAGGTTAATATACAGGGTGTCCCTGGGGACACCCTGTATATTAATGGAAGACAAAAGAGATCGAGGTAGTAGAAATTTAACTTAGTACGAAAGAGAGTTTTTAAAACTTTAACGGCCTTATTACAAAACAAGTTCCCGAGGAAAACAACAATAACGTTATTATGATAATAGATGGCGCCACGTGTCTTTCGAATCATGCTTGAATTATATTAGAAACTCGAAACTTACGCGTGTGTAACCGCGAGGCGCAGCTAGTAAATAAATAAATGATAATGTTAGGGTCCCAAACAAACAATGCGCCAAAACACAAATTCAGTATTAACATAAAACGCGAAATGTACATAATAGTACCCATAACTCAGTACCTAAAAGAGCAATATTTTAAGTTTAGTCCATATCCTACTAGGTTTATTAACTCGAAACAGTCGCCAGTTCACAAAATTGATTGCGCTCTTTGCATCGACTGCCACCGACTGATTGCATAGTAAAGCTAAGACTTACAAAGCTTAGCTTAACCCAACATAGTTAAGCATAATGCAAACAGTGTGATTATACCAATGTTATTTAGGATCTCTATTGTAATGACAAGTTTGATAAATTGGTAGCAGCACAAAGCATTTTTAACCGACTTCAAAAATGGAGGAGGTTCTCAATTCGGTTGTATTTTTTTTTATGTTTGTTACCTCAGTACGCCGTCATTTATAAACCGAATTGGAAAATTCTTTTTTTATTTGAAAGGATATACTTTCAGATTGGTCCCATTGTCATCAGGACAGGATTTGATGATGGGATCTTGGAGAAATCGAAGGAACTCTTCAAATATTATAGGCACACCTATAGCGATTTGGGTATTTTTTATAGTAACTCGTGCATTTGCTCTTGGAAAGCACCATTTGGTGAAGTGGAACTGATGATGAAGACTAGAGATGGCCACCGGAACTACTCAATAATATCTAAGTATTTCACGGGTTGCAATTCGATTACTTTAATATGGTTGCTAAGCAATTTATGCTCGTCACAATGTGAATGGTGATATGGAGCTGATGGTGGACCAGGAGAACTCCTCAACAATTAACTTCCCTGCATCGGGAAAAGCAATATTTTGTAAAAGTTGATGAGCCAGTTGACACTAGGCTATTGTAACTTAGATAAATTATAAGAAGACCCACTAAAAAGCGTGAAATAAAAACTTTTTAACAACAAAAAAAAAACGACTTCCAAAAAACACTAAAAAGTGAAAAATAACTTTAATTTCGGAAGTCGGTGGCAAAAATCTAAAATACAGATCCAAAGACACCGACTTCCGAAATTAAAGTTATTTTTCGTTTTATAGTGTTTTTTGGAAGTCGGTTTTTTTTTGTTAAAAAGTTTTTTGTGATGACCTAGCTGTCAATGAGCAGTAGTAGCCCAGGGGTAACGGCCCCAACTGAGTTGTAAATCGTGTGTTCGAACCCAAGCAGGCGCTTTACCTTGTGTACCTAAATAATTTCATCACCACTGCTCTCAAAACGGTAAAGGAAAACATCATGAGGAAACCGCCATGTCCGAAAACATGACTGTGAGATCTACCAACCCACACTGCACCCACGTTGTATCTATGGCCCACTCCCTCTCGAAAAGAGGAGGCCTGTATCCCAACAGTGGGAACATTATAGGCTGATTATGCTAGCTTTCAATATTAGTTGAACTATCGTACCTACCCACTGAGAAACAATTAGCAGTCAATCCACCAAAAAATTTTTTGATAATTTTCCGCATTTCTTGCTGCTGACACTTTTCATAGTTTACTTCGTGTCGGGAGCGGGACCAGCTTTACATGAAAATCTCATACCGTGGGGACAAAGCATTGCAGCAACCCTTAAACTCTTTTGTTTTTATTTTAAGTTAATACCCAAGCAGCCCAAGCTCATTTATTATTGTCATCACGTTTAGTTAAGTAAAAGTGCGCATAAGATCGTCTCAAACATTGGATATAAGATAGTCTTTGGATTTGGATATAAGGCACTAAGTATCTACTGAAGACCGTCCAGATTGCTTTAAGTTCAATACAAGTTCATTGGATCGATGTACATATATAAAATTTTAGAAAGATATTTTCCGTTTAGGCCGCCATTATAAAACAAAGCCATATCGATTTATAAAACTCTCAAACACAAATCAATACAAGCCTAAAAAAACCAAACCAAATAATTTTGGACGCATTGAAAATAAATATTTTATACATCGATAAATTACCGGTTTATTTGTTTTCACCGGTAATTTACTAACCGTCAAAATGGGCGGTTACCGGTATAAATGAAAACCGCTATTGCATGCCCTACGTGGTGGGGACCCGTTTTCCCAATTACATTTTATTCAAGTTATCAAAAAGAGGATGTTTTCTATTTGCGTTGCGTTTCTTTTTAAGTGGGGCGGATTGTTTTTTTTTTTCCGAACTCAAAACTAAACCCTGTAAGACTAGTGTACTACATTTTCTTAAAGCCTGTAACACGCACAACTTTTTAAAACTACCATACTATAATATATCTAGTACAAAGTGTGGGTCGAATCGATTGTAAGTTAACCAATACTTCCTTCGTTTTCTAGTTAAGTAAATACACATTTTATGGCGACCCTCGTACCCCATTTTCTTATACTATCACAAACACAATAGAAGCAAAGTGAACCAACGGAATAAGAATACGTTACACGAATGAAATATGACGAACATAAAGCTGCTCCGGAGCCATTGCGTATTCGTCAGACTCATTGAAAATGGTGTTTTTTGCGAGATAAAATATTGTACTCATAATAAGAGCAGCTTGAAGACTCATTACGGCCCTAGGGGATAATATTGTGTGAACCCATGACATTTTTCTAGAGCTGTAAGCCCTGCGCAGTGAGAAGACACTACATTTTAGTGCCGTCTAGAGGCATGTTCCACGAGTACAGCTATATACTACAGCTACACAATACAAATCAATACAAAGGAGACGTTCAATAAATGTATGGGGCTTGGTACTAAAATAATTGAAAATTTAAACAGCCTTCTGAGCTTTATGAGCTGAAAGAGGGTAATTATTTTGATGTCTAAGTATTTTTTTTTTACAGCCACCCGTATTTTTTAAATCAAGTGTTGAAAAATAATATGCCTGCATCACTAACTACAAACAATATTTATATTTTAGTGTTGGCAGCCCTGTGGCAAATGACGTGACACTGACAATGTCTGACTGACATTGTCATTGTCAATTATCATAGAAATAAGTGGCTATGTACATACTTGTACTTTATAATTAAGAACATTAATACATTTGTTGACGTAATTTTCTACATATAAAAACACTCCGCCTCGCGGACTTGTACCAGTGGTTATGGTTTTTTTATTTCAACGTCATTCTGACATTTACAGATTTGACCTTTTTTGGACACGTTTTGTTATTGCATTGTCATGATAATCAATATTTTTTTGTCTCAATTTCATGGAGCTGCAGCTAACATTATAATAAAATCTCAAAGTATTTAACAGAAACGGAAACTTTAGCCACGTTTAAAATAATTACATTGCATAGAAATGAATAAATAAAAGCTATGTGCGTCTTGTTTGTACTGAAACATTTTTCACTTTTTTACAGAAACAGGCGCCTGGAAGTCATATTTAACTTTAATCGAGTAGCTTAATAAATAAGCTTTCTAATAAGGTACATCACATTAGCGTTCACAGGAGCTGGCATTAACATCAATGGCGAGTACATAACTCACCTTCGGTTTGCCGACGATATAGTAGTCATGGCTGAGACTATGGAGGACCTCAGTACAATGCTCGATGACCTCAGTAGAGCCTCTGAAAGAGTGGGTCTGAAAATGAACATGGACAAAACGAAGGTCATGTCAAATGCCCATGTAACACCCACTCTCATGAAGATCGGAGACGCTACACTCGAAGTCGTGGACGAGTATATTTACCTAAGACAAACTGTCCAGTTAGGTAGGTCCAACTTCGAGAAAGAGGTCAATCGTCGAATCCGACTCGGCTGGGCAGCGTTCGGGAAGCTACGCAATATCTTCTCGTCCCACATACCGCAGTGTCTCAAGACGAAAGTCTTTGACCAGTGCGTGTTGCCAGTGATGACATATGGCACTGAAACGTGGTCGCTCACAATGGGCCTTATTAGAAGGCTGAAAGTCACCCAAAGGGCAATGGAGAGGGCTATGCTTGGAGTTTCCCTGCGGGATCGAATCAGAAATGAAGAGATCCGCAGGAGAACCAAGGTAACCGACATAGCCCGAAGAATTGCCAAACTTAAGTGGCAGTGGGCAGGGCACATTGCTCGCAGAACAGATGGCCGATGGGGCCGAAAGGTTCTGGAGTGGCGACCGCGTACCGGAAGGCGTAGCGTTGGAAGGCCTCCCACATGGTGGACCGACGCCGACGACCTTGTGAAGGCCGCAGGAACTCGTTGGATGCGAGAAGCACAAAACCGGTCGAAGTGGAGGTGCTTGGGGGAGGCCTATGTCCAGCAGTGGACGTCTTTCGGCTGAAATGATGATGATGATGATGACATTAGCGTTTAAAAATCTTCAGAATATTGTACCACTTTTGACCTCTCCTTTATGTTTTTTTGTGTATTATGTTCTTTATTGCATCATGTTTACCGCAAATAAAAGTATTTTCTTTGTTTCTTTCTTTAAATCCACAAATTCATCGAGTTTACTTTGACGATGTTTTGTCTGCAAAGAGTCTGCTATAAATATGATTGTAGCGATCGTCTGTTGGAGATGTCGGACCCTGATATTGCAATGGAAAACCCTTTGTGTATGGCCAATGTCAGCAGATGAGAGATAGAAAAGGTTGGGTGGCACCCCCCTGACACGTAATTACCATTTGTTCGAGATCGTTCACACAATAAAACGTGTAAAAAAGGAATGTGTTGAGCTCATTGTCACAAGATGAACAATAAATAATGCAATGAGCAATTTAAATAGGTATAAAAAGGTATCTTATTTCTGAACAATGGAAATAGATTAATGTTTTAAAGCTGTGGCGATTAACCTAGAAATGTTTGATTGGGTGCAAACTGCGAATTGGTCCATGCGAGCATCGTAGTCTCTCTTCGAATCGATTCACAATAAAGCAGCATACAAATCTTTGCTCCCGCCTGTTATTTATGTTATAGGTACTTCGTATTTGGTCTGTCGTACCTCGTACCTATGTTTGACTCCGTCAGCCAGGCAAATAAAGGTTACATAAGCGTATCCTGCTTCAAAGGCATGTTCTTGTTACTTTAACACAAATAACAGTATATCTCGCTTTTGGTCAGGACAGACACAAAGCGAAATCCCCATGGTATTCGTCGTATTAATTAATTTGCCATACTGTCCCCTTTCAATCAATGCACGCAGATCCTTCTATAGATCATGTTACATGTGGTTCGAGCCCGGCTTTGTGGAGCCTATTTGCTTAATTGTACGCGGAACTTCGAATACGATATTGTTGGAACATTAGTTAGTTGTGATCAGAGGAGTATGCGTAATACTAATGGCAGGTGTATAGAGTAGCTTGTGCAGATATGCAAACTGGTGGTTAACTTACAGAATAGCTTTATAGTTTTATGTTTGAACTTAGTGTTAGTTATTTGACTTTAGTGCGCCCTTTTTTAGGTACTGTCTATTGAAGTAAATTGGAGAAACTTAAACTGTTTTAGGTTTTTTAAAATAACCAGTGTTCTAGTACTAGAATTGATATATATTTTGATAATGGGGGATAGCCGTACCTATTTATTATTCAGTGCAGTAAAGTACAAAAATACAAAGCACAGTACTAACTGATAACGCGAAATATCGGTAAATAAATACTAAATACAAATGTCGGTAAATAAATACTAAATACAAATATCGGTAAATAAATACTAAATACATATATCGGTAAATAAATCCCCCAACAATAATGGAAACAAACCGGCAAATGATTGGCTATGCAGTATTTTAATTAACGGTTAGGCAAACAAAGGCTAGTATAGTTAATTGGTTCAGTTAAAAAGAAGGGTTTAAAAAGTGTAATTTTTTCTATTTCTCTTATTAAATTGACTGTTTCCTTATTGTGTTGTTCGTTATTGTGTTTCCTTTGTGTGTTAAGAATTTGAATATGGGTCTTCTGACTTTTTTTTTGAGTTAAGTAATGTAACTTCAGACAATCTTGTAAGCCCAGGATAAAGAACCTTAGTACATTCCTGCTAACCTGATAATTTATTTTAATCAAGAAAGTTCGCTTTATTGTGCCTGTAGTCCTGTACGAAAAATTTATAAACTTGTTTAACCTGAGGAAAATTTTAACTTTCCATCGGTAAAAATAAGGTGAAATCATCTCCGTTCTATGATATTACAGTTATATTCAATTTGTCACATGATATATTTATGGGTTTGTAGACATCTTATCAGGAACATTGCTGCACAGAATATATTTGTTATTTCCTCCTGAAAGATATTTAAATTCACTGCATTTATAATGCAGATGTGACAGCCTGAGGTTTCATTCTTAGCTAGGCAAATCAAGATAAATCGTCAAGTTGAATTCTTACTGAATAGGAATCTTAGCGCGTCGATGGAAATCTTAATTGTGTCAGCCTATAGTTATTCTTTTGTGTTCATTTTCTGTAGGTTATTGTGTGATATTTTTCAGCTCCAACGCCTTTATTACAGAAAGGATGTATTGGTGTAATTCTAGGTCTAGAACTTATAAGAACAACGTGGCCATGTCTAGTCGTGTGATAGTAACAAAGTTCATAGCTATCGTGACTTTGATCGTGCTCAGCGCCCTAATTGCGTAACACACAATCAATCACAATCTGAATCATTTTGAAGGATTTTGCTAGTCCATTGCTTCATGTTCGAAAAATGTGTCTGCTCAACAACGTAAATAACGCAATGAATGTTGTTGAATTGTCAAAATGAAACCCATTGCTACTGTTAGTATGTTACACAATTACCCCGCAGTTATTTATACACGGTGGCAGGGAGGAGATCGACGCGCAACCTGTTACCATGGATGCAGTACATGATTCCGAACGCCCATGCGTTGAAACTTTTCGTCAGTTATTAAAAAAAAAAGACGGGTTGCACTCCGGGAGTGCCGGCAGAAGTGAAAACTTGAATATTAACGTTGAAATAAATCAATTATGAATTGAATTAATATAACTAAGTAATTTTTTTTCACTATTTCTGCGTCACTTTTTTCATTAATAGATGCACTTTGTTCAATTTCCATATTTTAAACACTTTATATACACGAATTTTACGAAAACACAGCAGTGTGGCTACTACACAGACGGTCGAGCCATCAGCTGTCCATCCATCCATCCACATCCACGTCCACCATCACCGTCACCGTCACTGTCACCGTCCCCGTCCCCGTCACCGTCCGTCCGTCCGTCCGTCCGTCCGTCCATCCGTACGTCCGTCCGTCCGTCCGTCCGTACGTCCGTCCGTCCGTCCGTCCGACCGTCCGTCCGTCCATCCATCCGTCCATCCGTCCATCCATCCATCCATCCATCCATTATCGTGTCTCACTTGGTTCACTTCGGTTGGCACCGCCGTAGAAAGAGGGGGGGGGGGGGAATCTCTCCTGACGGTCACGTGTCCTGACGCGATGTCCTGACGTGAGTTTAACATTTTTTCCCCATTACAAAAAGTGTGCAACGCCGCTAAAGAAGTTTTCACTTCAAAAAATTGCTTATCCGTACATTTTGACCGCGTAGGTATTGCACTTTTCTATGAAACAGCTGTTGTGTTTTTATAACCGACCAAAAATTTCTACGCTTTGGGGTTTCTACTCGATGTGCTAGAAAGGTTACAGTTTGCGCGTCAATGTCCCTACCACCTGTATAAGTTTGTACAGTAACAGACCCAAAATGTTTACCACCATGTTTAAGGTCCAGAATTGCTTACATATTTTTGTGACCGTCCATATAACAATTTACTGCCTTGATACCTAAGTAATATGCAAGACATAAATACGCGCTTTGACGTGAAGTAGCGGATACCAGTCCGTATTAGATACTTAGGTAATATGCAAGATATTGTTACCGATATTGATAACTGTAGTGACGGTAGTTTGTGTGACGTCATCATTACATGACAAGTACCTACGTATGAAGTGGGGGTATCGTTTGTAGGTAATTAATATTCAACGAGTTCTGTTAACGCGTCATTGTTCATATACGATGATTTTTTTTTACTTGGAAAAAATAACCTACTATCTAGGTACTACCTACTTAAGTGGCGTCAATCAAGTTAGATTTATTCTGCGTTGTGAAGTAAAAAAACTTAAGCACATTCATTGCCTACTTTTCTGTTTAGAAATAACGAACCAACGGCTGTATTCTCAAACGCAACCAATTTGTGTCGGTGTAAAATCTAATTCCGACTCCGTCCACTCTAAGACGCTCTTTCTCTGAAAGAACGTCCGTTCCGGCACGGTCAAGCATAAATCATCCCTTACAGCGAATTCGAAATTCATTAGTTATTCGTTTCCACATTCGAAGAGCAACCCGTATTTTTAAAGACGAACGCATTCTATTCTGTGTTCCAATTTATCAAAAATTGCTCAAATTTATCTAGGTTCGTATTTATCACGTATTTCGTATCGTGCCGATCGGCAAACTCCGTTCGGCATTCACCCTCACTGAATCAGTTTCGGGCGCGGCATAATTCGAGCTAAGCGAAGCGGCTTTTTCCTGAACATAAATATCCAGATATATTCGATTTTGCTGCCCGGCTGTGCCGAATCATGGCGACACGAACTTGTGTGTACCACCCCCTACATCCGTATATGTTCGGTTAGAGGTCTCGCGCTAGATTCTCACGTCGAATAAAGTGGAATATTGGTTTCCTTTGGACTTAGAATTACTCAATACTCAGTTGCAAGCCTTCATTGCAACTGTGAACGGAAAACATTACTGAGATAAGGCTACTATCATAATATGGGGCACGGGCGTGTGTGCCTTTGTTAATCACTAAAAGATTTATAAGTTAACAATACCTATATGAGTGAGTGAAATGGAATTTATATTCAGTGCAAATCATTCGAAAACAAACAAAGGACAACAAAAATTTTGTCACGTGTTTGTTTTTTTTTCCTGTGGCTTTACATCGATTATTCTTTGTTATATTCTTTATTATAGGTACACACAATAGTACATTATGATCAAAGCACACGCGTTTCATACGACGTTTTTCAACACACTTGTGAGGAAAAAACAGACTTGTATTGTTAAATGGCGCGCTGGTTTTGTTTTTCCGCGCGCCGCGCTAGCGATGCGCGCGCATGTGTAAATAAGGGCCACAGAGTATGTACTTTTTTATAAAGGCACTGACAAAACCGCTAAAAAGCCTAAAGAAAAAATATAAAAACTACAAAATAATGTTTAGACTGATCGTAGTGTTGTCGTATGTCAAATGGTAGTTTAGTTAGTATGGAATTAGAAAGTAGGTACTATTGGAATAGAGAAATATACATTAGTTCAGTGAGAATCTGCATTAATAGAACGCCAGTCAGGGTCTTTTTCCGTTTGGTTCTGGGAGGGACCATGGACAATTTAAGGTGAATGCGCAGTGGTAGACCGCGAAATTCAAATTTTCGTACGTTTTTTTTGCAATTCAAAATACAACAAAAACATAAATACAAACGTACCTACATACTTTGTAATTCCAAAAGGAAATGCTTCTTAATGTTCTTCTTGAAAGCGTGCAGATAAGATCAGTAAGTAGTAGATCACACTTCAACTAAGTAGCCACAATATTATCCAAATATCACCAACTTAAAAATTTTACGTTTCACAGGTCAGAAATATGCACGATTTTCTTTAAAACTATCACACTTCTAATTATAATATTCTCTAACTGTTGTTATCTATATTGTGCTCCTAGTTCGTCTGCTGAGATTAGATATAAAGATTTTGTTAGGAACGAGGACAATCATAGAATCATTATATTATCAGCCAATAGCAGCTCGTTGGTGGATTTAAGGCGCGGTAAGAAACAAATTTTTAGATAATTGACAACATTTCAAACCTGACACGACCTTAAAACAAAAATACTATTTCTTTATTTTCGTATCCTGAGTTCAAATATATTTTTATTTTATTTTTTTATTTCCAAATTTCTGAGAAAAAATATAAAAATCAAAAAACATGTGATGACGTCACATAAACGGCGAAATGAGGTAGTTAGTTACCTTTACGCATTCCAATGTCTTTGATTGAAAACATTACATCAAACAAGACATGTCAATGTCACCTAAGAAGTATATTATACTGTGGTAATATCGCCGTTTTACCGTAAGGCTGACGTCATCTGGCACTTACGTCTTTTTAGAATAAACCGAATTTCAAAGTTAAAATTATGAATGAAAAGTACATAATTTCGAAAAACGAAAAAATATGGGTGCCCTAGATTTGAATTTACTTTTATATAACGTAAGAATACATGCAGGTTAAAAATATGAAATGTTGTCAATTGACAAAAGCGCATCGTGGCGACAAATAAGATTCAAAGCGTTTGATGTTAGTTGAATAGAATGACCAACAAAATAAAAATTAAAAAATTCACGGCTCAGTGGAATTTTTTTTTAGGTATTTCTTTAGTTCATTGAATTCCTGTTATTATTCATTACATAAAATATGATGATTTACGTTTATTTTGAAAAATGGTTATGCGACTAAAAATATTGTTTGAGCTCTGATTTGCGATTGTTTTATCATAATCTATTTTATTTTTATTAAATATTTTTGAACAAGACTTTTCTTTAAACGTTTGACAATACTTACACAAATTTTTTTCTAGCTTATTATACATATGTGCCAATTACGCCTAACTGTGCGGCAAAAAACAGCGTTTAAGGGGTTTTACGTCCGAGTGTACGTTGTATAGAAGCTAGTGCAATCCACAAATATGTCAAAGGCTGTTCCAAAAATTGTTAGTGAAATGAACAATAGACTTTGAAAAAGTTTATTTATTCAAAATATTCCCCTCCAACCCCAATTGCACATATGCATTCGGATGATCCAGCTTTCAAAACATTTAAAAATGTATCTTGCGGGAGGTCGAAAAATAACCGCCGAAATTCTTCAATGGCCTCTTTTGCAGTGTTAAATTTTCGCCCACGAAGCATTTTTTTTTACCGTGGGATATAAAAAAAATCTCTTGGAGCTAAATCTGGGCTGTACCTACGGAGGTTGGGGTAATATTTTTACCGCCGAAGTATTCAAACAGTTCATGGTTCTAGCAGCTGTGTGAGCGAATGAGGGATCCATCGCGAATCAAGCTTCCTAAGTTTAAGGTGTTCTTGCAGGATGGTGGAAACTGCTTGTGATGAATCTTCAGTTCAGCCTTTTTTTTTTGTGGTTGGAATCCTCATGGACTTCCTCTGTCGTGGGGGTGACAGAGGGGCATGACGGACTCTTACCGGCTAAAACCACCGCGGTGTTCCACCTCTACCTATGGCCGGGGGTGCGAGATTCGCATAAGCATTCACCGCTCCAATCTTCAGTTCAGCCTGAATCTCTCGATGTGTAATGTGTCTATTCTCCCGCAATAACCACTCTACCCTGATGACATTTTCATGAGTTACTGCAGTTGTAGGTCGGCCGGGTCTGCGGTCATCTGCATCGTTGTAAATTTTCTTGAGATACCTTGAAGTTTAACCCTCGTTTATAATCATAACAACATAGCACGAAAAGCAAAACGTCCATTGTTGCAAACAAAAGAGTGACAGCTTTACTTTCTTTTTAATATTAAACAACATTCGAATTGAGAACCCCCTCCTTTTTTAGAAGTCGATTAAAAAAAGAACTACACATAGGTGGCCAATGATTTTCAGCAAAGAGATTTGTATTGAAATTTGCCGTCTATTAAAAATAGTTTATAGAAAAAAGAGATTGTATTTATTCTGAAAATATCAATTTTCGGAACAGCCCTCGTATAAATAAACTGCAGGGCAAAGGCCTCTTCTAATACAGATAAGGAACGAACATTGATCACCACGTTTGCTCAAGACGGGTTGGCGATTTCAGACTTATCACATCACACTAATATTATAAAGGCGAAAGTTTGTGAGTGTGTGTGTGTGTGTTTATATGTTTGTTACTTCTTCACGCCTAAACCACTGAACCGATTTAGATGAAATTTGGTATACCTAGAGATAGTTTGAGTCCCGGAAAAGGACATAGGATAGTTTTTATCCCGATAATCCCACGGGATCGACATTTACGCGGGTAAAACCGCGGGGCGCAGCTAGTATTAACTATAAGTCCAGGTTCCCATCACACTCCACAATAATCTCACACTAATGGCATAAATTCGAATGTGTTTGTCTGTTTTCAGGATATTTGTGTAATTCGGTAGTGATAGCTTGTATCTGAGAAAGGATAATGATGTCACACATGCTTTTAAATAAAACAACCCCGAATCATTATCATTCTTCTTCGCTTATCCCAATTTATTCGAGGTCGGCGCAGCATAGTTTGTACCTACTTCCATACTTCTTTATTAGTCGTCGTCTTATTGTAACAACCCCGAAGTGGGAGTGAAATTGGTTGTTGACATTGCAATATTTACGAAGCCACGAGAGAACTGCTAATACTTAATATTATGCCACAAATGCTTGAATACGTTTATTTATAAGTAGGTGTTAAGTTGAAAATGTAATTACGTTATTATTTTTCTTAAAGGTCAAACGTTTTCGCTACTTATTTTTCTTGTAATAGTGCATTTAATTAAAGATGCTCTATAAACGCGCTCACAATCTCGCAACTTTATGTTAATTACTGTAACATACATCGGCGTAGCATAAGCAAGCACCTTAGTTACGTCACACGTTAACAAATATATTGCATTATTAATTCTACTAATGAACGCGAATACGAATATACTGAACAGCTCAATACCCTTGGTAACAACTACCTTTGTTACACTAATGCACGGTTAAAAGATAAACCCACAACAGCTAATTAGGTATCCGATAAAAGTTACCTATCAATGTTAGCAAAGATAATAGGTACTAGATAATAGGTAATGAATGGCTATTTACAAACGGAATGTTTCAAGATATCAAACCGAATTCATAACCTCGGGTTATAATTATCTCAGAAACCGGGTAGGTATTAAACCTGGAACCAAATTAAGCAGTCCTGTCCAATAGTATGTTTCAAGCTTAATAATCGGAAAATCAGAAGAATGGGGGGCATTAAAGAACCACCATCGGTGCACTTCGGGCACTACTTACGTTGCAGATTGACAGGTATACCTATTTATTATCATATTATAGTGCCAATACTAAAACAGAAGCATAAGTAATAAAAATCTGAAATTTCTGGCATAAACGAATGTTAGTGTGCTATGTTGTCGTATTTTTAAAAAGCAGAAAAGTGTTTTCGTGATTAATGTACTATGTTAGGAAGCACAGCTTATTAGTAGCGGAATTTGTATATACACATATCACTTTAGGTACATCTAAGAGGCTATCAATCAGCCTGCAATGGTCCCACTGTCGGGAAACAGACACAAGCATCCTTTCTGTGAGGAGGAACGACCTGAACTCCACCACGCGGACCCAGTGCGGTTTGGTGGGTGTCTCATGACAACAAATTATGAATGTTTGGTTCTAGGACATGCCTCACGATGTTTTTTTTTTTTTTTTCTAGATATAACTTGTTTAATATAACTTGTTTACAAGTTGTTGCAGAATCATGTTTATTTTTTTCTTTTTTTGCAGAATTCTTTCTGCAGAAATCAAATCAACAAAATCATCTTGCTGCAAAAATGGTGTGCAACTATTATTCATGATGAAACTTTTAAGTTTTTCAAATGGAATCAAATGCTGATAGAATGAACTCAATGCCAATTTTAAACTGCTCAGGTACCTAAACTCAAAACTAAAATATGAAATTCAATAACTATTTCAGAATCATTCAAGAGAACTAGATCGAAAAAGGTCAGCATCGGCGACTGGTAGTGGAAACCTGTTCTAATCTAGCTCTGAGTGAGCTACTTAACCAACCTGTTTTTTTTTTTTGATGCGCAGTGGAAATCCTCATGGACTTCATCAATCGTGGGGGTGACAGAGGGGCATGCCGAACTCTTACCGGGTAAAACCACCTCTGCCTATGGCCAGGGGTGCGTACCTAACCAACCTACCTAATCGAACTTGTAATCTTAAACAAGCACTACGCACCGGTCATCAATTATGATAGATACAGAGGAAATACTTAATTTGCTTACATTGGATAACTTTTTTTATTAATCGGTTTATTTTTGGCCGTTCTTTTTGAGCTTTTTAATGCCCGCGAATTATTATTTTTGACATAATTAAGTTCTGTATATTAGTATCAGCCGATTCATCTTCTTTATGCAAACAGTTCTATTGGCCGATTTATCAAACGCAACTAGATTTTTAACCGACTTCAAAAAAGGAGGTTCTGTATTCGACCCGTATGTATGTATGTTTGTATGTCCGCGATTTTCTCAAAAACTAATGAACAAATTTTTATAATTCTTTCAATAATGTGATCTACATATTTTCAGGAAGGTTTTAGTATATAACACATTAGGTAATTATTCTTATGTACAAAGTTATATGCAAAAATGTACTGCATCTCCAGCTTTTCTATGCGAATTTTGATGGTTCTTCTAATCGGTGTCTTCAATTCATCAATGCATTAGTGTTAACTGAATTGCTGTGGGGGAGGTACAACTAAAAAGTGAAAAATAAAAACTTTTTTACAAAAAAACAACCGACTTAAAAAAAAACACTACAAAGATATAAATACTTAACTTTAATTTCGGAAGTCGGTGTCAAAAAACGAAAATGCGGAACTAACGACACCGACTTCCGAAATTAAAGTTATTTATATCTTTGTAGTGTTTTTTTTTAAGTCGGTTGTTTTTAGTTGTCAACTCTCAAGTTGTCCCCGAAACTTCCTTGCTTCAGTATTTTACGTACCTAACGACAGCCATTTAAAAGTTAAGTATCGTCTGAGGATTCGGGAGTAAGTTCAATATTTCATCAAATCTAAGCCTAAATGTCCCAATGTTTTTTTACTGTAGAAGCCCCATTGAATGCTACATAAAAAAATACTGTAGGATTATAATAAATTGTGGGACCTAAGACTCCACCTTTAGTTAAAAGATATCATCGCACATCCCTAAAACCTTATTTCCTTACAAATGTAGTACACGCAATTTTTTTAGATCATTTCAGTATAGAAAAAACCGGCCAAGTGCGAGTCGGACTCGCCCATGAAGGGTTCCGTAGCAGCAAGTAACATAATATAAAAGTTCTTGTAGTTCGTTGTAACTTTGTGAAAGGTAAATTGCGGTTTTCGATTTATGACGTATTAAAAAAAAACTACTTACTAGATCTCGTTCAAACCAATTTTCGGTGGAAGTTTACATGGTAATGTACATTATATATATTTTTTTAATTTTATCATTCTCTTATTTTAGAAGTTAGAGGGGGGGGGACACACATTTTACCACTTTGGAAGTGTCTCTCGCGCAAACTATTCAGTTCAGAAAAAAAATGATATTAGAAACCTCAATATCATTTTTGAAGACCTATCCATAGATACCCCACACGTACAGGTTTGATGAAAAAAAATTTTTGGAGTTTCAGTTGTAAGTATGGGGAACCCCAAAATTTATTGTTTTTTTTTCTATTTTTGTGTGAAAATCTTACTGCGGTTCACAGAATACATCTACTTACCAAGTTTCAACAGTATAGTTCTTATAGTTTCGGAAAAAAGTGGCTGTGACATACGGACGGACGGACAGACAGACAGACAGACATGACGAATCCATAAGGGTTCCGTTTTTTGCCATTTGGCTACGGAACCCTAAAAAAGACTGTCAATATGCAGTGGCGAGACCTTTTTGTCGCCGTTTACGCTGTTTTTATAGCGATGGTGACGCATGCGCAGCGTTGAACAGATTGTAGTGGTAATTACAGGGTTAGCAAAACATTTGTAGTCTTTGCCATGTATTTGTACCTATATTAAGTAAGTAAATGGTAATAGAGATATTGTTTATCTATATGTAAGAAGTAGCTACGTGTCGAAGAGTGATAATTGGAACATCACGGAGAGACAATGAACTTTGAATAGGTACAAAGTTATATTTATGTAGGTACAACAATACTAGACATAACAACGTGATCTAGGGACGGCTAAACACCGTGTGATCTCTCTTTGAAACGACAAGAATGTTGCAAATATTTCAACGATCTTGTTCGAAGGCTTTAGGTGCCGTTTAAACAAAGTAGTCTACGAATAACTAGGTTTTTTCCTTTCCTCGCCCTCGCTCTAACAATGTCGCTAAACAGCCTCTGCGGGTAAAGAGGCTCCGTGTACTCTACAGAGGGACTTCAGTATAGGTGGGCACTCCATTTCACTGCTGAGCCATTCAACATGTACACGGTTCAAATACAGGAAATGTTTCTGCTCTAATTTAGATTGAAAAGTAAAGAATACTCTCTATTGAAGATTGCACCAAGTAAACCACATATTAAAGATTATAGGAATGCCATTGTACAGATATATGACAAATAAACTTGAAAGACATGCGCAGTATGAATAAGGAATACCTCACGTGTATAAAGCCCTTTCAAAATTTCTGAGTGTATTTTTAATGTTGTATCTCTCTAAATATACAGTATGGCGAATGCTCAAATACTATTAGATAGGATTATTTGTACAAAAACCGGATCGAATTTGTTCAGCATGGTTGGATGGAGTGCGTTCAACAAACCGCTCGCTCTGTTAAAATACTTATGTACCGATGATTCCCTGTGGTTTACGATTTTACAATCTAACTTTAGAATATAAACCAGATGGCCGGCTAAAACACTCAATAGAAATATTTGAACACACTTTAAACAGAGATTAAATACGTCGAAAGATGGAACAGAATCACAAAAATATAAATTTGGATAAAATAGCAACTAAAAGCCTAACGAACAGAATGTTTAGTGTTAAAAACTTAGCAAACATTCGCTTCGACCGCAAAAAAATTAAATGCAAAAATAAAGTTCGGGCACGTTGAACACAAGAAACTGGACTTACCGAAAGTTTTGCAGCTCTGGAATTGAATTACGTCGACGGAGCCTGGTGCGGCTCGGAGATGCGCTAACGGATGCGTGTGTCGCGTTATCAATTAGCTCCGGTGAGCATGATCACGCGGATGAAATAAATATACACTGCGCGTAAACAGTGCAGCAAGGCCGGCGCCGACGGCGACCACTGGGCGAATATCCCGAGAGAACGTCGCGTCGTGCACGAGCGGGCACACCAAACGCTCAGATCGATACCGGCACTGCCGCGCGCTCCCTTCGCAGCTCCCAACTAACCACGGGACCACAGCGGTACAGCACGACGACGGCACGACCCGCGCTGCGATCAGTATTGGAACGCTCGTATCAGCCACAATCCGGACTGTGACGACGTACAGATATAATGTACGCTACTTTGCTCCGCATATCATTTTAAATCATGACGTAGTGGGTAGGAGAATCGCGCTGAGCATGCGCAATGAGAGGTAGGCGCGGCGTCGCGATACGAAGCGACGGAGGCGGTGGAGGCAATGGTGGCGACGACGGGCGGCGTGGAACAAAGAGAAGGCACGTCACGGCGCTCTACCGGTGCTGGATGAGGGTCGCACGGACCGCCAGCGGGCCCACGACCTCCCGCTCAGCGCACGCAACGCCATCGATCATAGGCACGCATAGCCTGCGACCTCCACACCACATTGCTAACCAACCTACTTTGCATATCGATTTCCGCTGCTCCTTACACGACTCCAATCACCAAAAAATCTTGACGAAACTTTTACGAGCACACACTGCCACTTCTAAAGTTCTGAAACTTTACGTCCAACTTTAAAGTTTGAAAAAGAGGATGGAACTATCCTCCAAAACTCCCAACGTCTTCACGAATAAAGCGACCAACTCTTTACAACTAAAATCAAGGGAGTTAGTTATAACTTCATAACTGCTTAATTACTAAGATGACCTGAAGCCCGCTACGAAAATAGTCGCAGATTTGGAACAGGTAGTCGCAAGTAGAAAGCCGGAGGGGAGATTCACAAACGGCCATTGATCAATCTAGTTCGCGAGCACCTCTAGTTAGCAATGCGAAGGGTACAAATATGAAACCTGTACCTACATACAATTTCACATTCAATTTCGGATTTTGCAGGGTCGCACGTGCCGCCATCTTCACTGTAAGACGGGTTGGAGCCAATAACCTCGGACACATTTCAATGTCAATACATACATTATTATGTGGCGAATATTTTTACGGTTTTTTGATTCACTGTATCTTTAAACAGTTTGAAATAAATCTGGGAACGTTTCAATATATCTTGCGTCAAAGCTAGGCTATATGAATAATACCGTATACCGTTATGTGAAGCAACCCTCGAACTTGAGACTGGTTTCTGCTTTACATTGTTCTCACCCCATTATTAAAAAAGTATCAAGCCAGATTCGACGACATAATATTATTATGTAGTTAAACATTCAGATTTCATTGAATCATTTTGTATGGGTAAAATGAAACTTATTGTAAGCTTTACTAAATAACTTGTAGAGCGTATTAATTTCAATGCAATGCTAGGGGACTGGTACAGTTTGTGGGTCGTTGTCAAATTTTGTGAAGGTAAACTAGTCCCTCAACACTTTTATTATTTTTATTATTAATAATGTCACAAAGTCACAACCTCAAATAAATGTTACATTAAGTAAAATATACATAGTATTAGTAAATATTCATTAATAAAATAAAGACATCGTTTCGAGTTTGTTTTTCAGTTTTTTTTTTAAGTAACATTGTGGTCATTTCTGGTAACAGATAGGTTTTCCATACAAATTCTACCTTTCCCAGGTAGCACTCCATTAAAAAAACAATATTACCATAAACAGATTGCAAACGTTTTCTCAAGCAATCTATAAACTGGGTACGTATATATAAATCTTGTATAATTATAAATAACCCTAAAACATGGTTAGAGGATATTGTGCGTTTGTTTGCGCATTCTAGATAGATGCCTTTCACGCTTGCTGAAAAGGAGCGACGATACCGGAAACAGCGTAAAAGTTATTCCAAAAAGGAAGCAGCCTCTAAAAGAAAATATGTAAAAAGATAACATGCAAACAAACGCACGAAACGAATATATCAAAAATTTTTAGGAAAAGCTAATCAATATAATATAGCAATATCACAATACGTTAATTTTTTAGATATTTATACGATAGTGTGTTATAGTTAACTGTTATTATACAGATATTTGCTGGATTTGGATAGAATTTAAGGTCTGTTAATATTCAAGAAGGAACAAAGTTGTTTAAGAGTTTAAATTAATGTTGTTAAACATAAAAAAATGTAGTAATTCTAAATATTATAAGATATAAGACTGTAATTAATATTAATGCCAAAATATTTGCGAGAGACTTGTTTAATTTCATAAAAAGGTAAAGCGTAACGGTAACAGAGTTGTATTTTTGACATCCTGACCCACCGGTCACACACACACACAAGATTTAGTGAAATCTGGAATAAATATTAAATTATTGGCATCGCGGCCAACTATAAAATACCATGATTCAGTTGTTTTAACAGACACGGTTATAAAGAAATTTAAAGATTAAAGATATTTATTGTTTTGTTTGTTTATATTTTTATCATTTTAAGTTACGCTGCGCAAGTTTTAACAATGACACTTGTGAGACAATCTTAAGATTACTCAACGATGACGGTAAGGATAATCAATATAGCCAACATAGGTAATCATATCGATTTAATAGTAGTCATAGTGTTTTTCTAGAGTAAATAAATAAGGATAAATGAGAAAAAATAAGATATCAGCAGAAAAGTGACGCAATTCAAATCGATTGTTATCAAACTGCAAGTATGATCGGCATCCAATTCAACAATCCATACTAATATTATGAATGCGAAAGTGTGACCTGTCTGTCTGTTACCTCTTCACGCTTAGACCGCTGAACCGATTTAGATGAAATTTGGTATAGAGATAGTTTGAGTCCCGGGAAAGGACATATTATAGTTTTTATCCCGATATTCCCACGGGATCAAAACTTACGCGGGTGAAACCGCGGGGCGCTGCTGGTGATAATATATAAACAATTTATTTTTCCAGGATGAACGCACAAAAAATGATAAAATACCCGCGTTACTTAGTGACACATAAAAAGTACTGTAAGCAAAATGCAAGTAATCGTCATCGATATGAATATAAAGCGAATATCAAAGTATGTAGTTGAACGATAGTGACAGATACCCTTCAACCTGCGACATACCGCGCTGACAAAGTCACCGATCGAATGATGACGCAGCGACTGCGACGCGACGTCACCTGACTTCGATGGGAAAGGTCACTAAAATATAAAACCTATCTTATAAGTTATAACACACCTAGTTAACTAACTCGCATAGGGAATTGAAAGCTAAATATATTTATAACTTGCCAAACTTTCTTTAGCAGGACTTTAGCATTATTGAAGAAATATTACTTCAATGTAGCTGTCTGTTTTCCGGTAAGTACTTATAACTAAGAAGGTAGTCAAGTACCTAGATGAGTCCAAGGGTTTACGATTAAGGCTTAAATACCGTTAAATTAAGATGGCATAGGTATCCAAATACAAAAAATGTACCAAAACACAAACATCCCTTACATGAAAATTCAAAATAAAGTCAGCTCTAAAACACTTATTTGGAGAGTAACACTCGTCACACAAATAACAACTAACGTACAACGTAGGTACCTACCTAAATGAACGTCCATTTCATTCCACAAAATTCATCTTTGATACCATCTCGTATTCTTAACTTCGAGTATAAAACGTGTTATGGAATATAAATGACGCAGGCGTTTTGTCTTTGATCCGAATGTCTAATGGAAATGCGGGCAAATCGATGAATTTTCCATTTCACTAGTACAGACATAAACCTACTGTGGAAATGGTTTATCATTTATTATCAAAGCCAAAAAGGAGTGCCGTTTTATTAGAGTATTTACTATTTTGTACCTATTCTTTCTTAATTGTCTGAGCTCGCTTTTCTATAAGCGGCTGGTTTTGAAAACCTACTTTATCCTAAAGCCTGTGACATAAATACAAGTTTCTACATATTGTTTAGTATTCGGTTTGTATTAACGCAGCGAACGGGTAGGTATCTAACCGGTCCAGTTGCAGCTCCATATTCGCAGATCAAGTTACTGAGCCAACAACACGATATTGTGCAAAACTTGTCCATGACAAACATCGAAAGCGATTTAGCTGCTTTTATTTATATATTTGCTTTTATTTATATATTTTTTACATAAAACGGCCAGGGCCAATTACATTAGTCTTTGGATCCACTACACAAAACAGCTGCAACTAAGAGCAGGTAAACATAAAAATTCGTTTAATAATAAAAGGTACTTTTAATTCAAAGAGAAAGTCCGGGGAAGTACCACTTTGCTTTGTTAAAATATTAAAATCAAAATGAGAACAAATAAGGAGTTTTAATTATGAACATGTCAAAGAGAATTTTATAAAACAGTAGTCGCGAAAGAAGAAATATTAAAAACGATCGCAGCATGGAACCTAGAAAAAATTAATAAACGCTTTTGTTACCGAACATTTTACACTGGACAGCAAATAAACCGAGCCACCCGCTACCTTGGAACTCTGATTCGATTTTCTCAAAAAGTATAAAACTTACAACTATCATATTTATACATACAGAAAGTGCGTTTCGTGATGATTAAAATGAATGGAAACTCATTGGGATTAATCAATTTATTAAGTGTTTATTAAGGATCTTACAAATAAGAGTCGTTTTCCAGTCGTGTTAACCGTTAGTAATCATAAAATGAAAAAAAAAACAAAGCCAGAAACAAAGAAAAAAAATTAAAAATACGTTTTTGATCAGTATTCAGTATTCCCTCCCCTTGCTCGGATAACTGCCAGCATCCTCGTATTCATCGACCTCACGAGCCTGACAATGAAATCTTGGGGAATTGCCCGGGCTCGAACCCGACGTTTCAGCTCATCCCATAAGTGTTCTATCGGATTCAAGTCCGGGCTTTGAGCTGGCCAGTCCATCGTACGAATGCTGACTTCGCGTAGATACTGAGTCACCACATGAGCAACATGAGGCCGTGCATTATCATGCATCAACTGCATATCCTGCCCGATATATGCTGCGTAAGGTACCACATGGTCGGCGAGGATTTCAGTAATGTGGCGATGAGAAGTCAATCCACGTGTACGACCCGTCGGTTCGATGAAAACGAATGCTGTATGTGCGGATAACAAGATGCCGCCCCAGACCATTACAGATCCTCCTCCATAAGCAACAGTTTCCTCGATGCAACATTGAGAATAACGTTCTCCAGGGCGACGATATACTCTGTGACGTCGATTACTTCCATGTAGACTCACCCTGGTCTCATCAGTAAAGAGTACATTACCCCACTGCTCTAACGTCCAGTCCCTATGCTCTCGAGTAAATTCAAGTCGTGCTCGACGGTGGGCTACCGTAAATGCTGGGCCTGTTGCAGCTCTCTTTGGAGTCAGGTTCCGTTCAGCAAGTCTCCTTCTGACGGTATCTGAACTTATAACCACTTGGCGTTCGTCACGAAGATTTTGTTGGACTTGAACTGCCTTGATGCGGCAATTTCGCAGAACAGTAAGTTGGATATAACGATCAAATGCTACTGATGTAGCCCTAGGTCTGCCCGTACCTGGACGGCGATCGAATGCTTCGGATCGGCGATCGGCGATCGAAACCACGTTTCGGAGTACAAGATCGTTCCATTTTTAAATTACACGACAAATATGAGTTTACTATGTGATTTATTTGGCCACAAAACCACGACAGATATGGATTTTCATACAACTTTTGCCGGCCGCTGCTCGCATGCATTTGGCCAGTACGTACAGCAATTTCGATTTATCTCGAAGAAGGTTGTCAAAATAATGCTCAGATTTCCAAGCATATTTGAGAAAATTTTATTTGACAAAATGAGTTCAAGTGAAGACAATGAGTGTGATGAACTTACTTTAACGCCACCTGAAATTCAAGAGGCGGCAAGAGCCGTAATAGAGAACGTGTTACCGCTAAAATCGAAAGAAAAATATTGAACATTTTGTTCAATGGAACAATGAAATAAAATCGAAATCCTTATCCGAAAACGTTTTTTTGGCTTATTTCGACGAACTCGCAAAGAAAGTTGAGCCGAAAACGCTATGGGTCATCGAAATCCTTATCCGAAAACGTTTTTTGGCTTATTTCGGCGAACTCACCCTAGAAAGTTGAGCCGACAACGCTAGGGGTCATCCATTCAATGCTAAAATGCACAGTTTTAATGAAATATAACGTGAATTTAAAACAGCATGCAAACATGACTTCAATGCTCAAAAGACAGGGTGGATACAATGTAAAAAGTCAAAAATTTTCACCGCATCAAACGTAAAATGTTTTTGTTTGAAGCACCAGACAGTGTGTACCTATCTGGACCTCAAAGTAACTTTTTACTCTTGATAATAATAACCTTTTTTTTAGGGAAAATTACCTTCGTGAACGTAAGCTATAACGTACCTACTTTGTTTTTGTTGCAGGTTATTCTTATTTTCGCCATTGCTCTACGTGGTACTAAAACCAAGATTGACCTCACATTTGTTATCAGAGATGAATCAGCTGAAATCGTACAAAAGTACATAGCGCTACGTCCAACGGATGTAAAATCAGACCGATTTTTTCTAAATTACAAAAATAACAAATGCACAAAGCAAGTAATTAGAAGACACAACATTGCCGCAATGCAAAAGGCGATTGCTACCTTATTATACTTGCCAAATCCGGAATATTATACTGGGCATTGCTTTCGTCGATCTTCAGCGACTCTTCTTGCTGCCACAGGTGCGAATTTAATTACACTTAAAATACATGGCGGATGGAAGTCTGACCGGGTAGCTGAAAGCTACATAGAAGAATCGATTTAAAATAAAAGTAGGATTACACGTAAAATCGACGAAAGTATCCAATCTCGACCATCGGCCTAACATCAAAGCTTTGAAATACAGAATCACACTGAAGAGACTACTAATAAAACAAACCTCGACCTCGTTAGAATTATCCCAAACCAACATAATCCCCGGAAAGTCCACTTTAAATTTCAAAAATTGTACATTCAGCAACTGTATTTTCAAATAAAATGTTTTGCCTAGGTACTACCTTACTTAGTTTTAATTCCCGCGCATTATTTGAGAGAAAAGTACTATACAAGCCTTGGCCACAACTAGGCATTGATGAACTTACGTATGTTTAACTTACGTATATTTACACGTTCGTTTGTCAATGCCTCTTTTGCTGGCTGCTGCAGTAATGTACTAATACATAAACAAAAGGAAACGCTAAACGCTTTACGTATTCTTTATTAATTTTATTACCTGCTCCCGAGCTGGAACTTAATGAGAAAATAGAGAAATAATAAAAACCAGTGTCGTTAAGCGTTTTACGGAAATTGATAGAAACATTAAAGGGCTTAAGAATTGTCGGCAGTAAAAAGTTCAGATTGCTTTTCAATCTCTGCGTCTCCTTAGCTGCGTCTAGGGCCCAAGTGGCGTATTTTATAATACTTATTGTATCTAATACCCAATTCTTAGGCCTACTTGCTTCACAAATCGTTTTTTTAGCGCTAAGCTGGCAGGGACAGAATGTTTTGTGGTGCAAGCGGGATTTAATCCAAGGTATTATTTAATATTTATAAGTTGAAATATAAATTTTATTCACCTTGCTTTCAAGGAAACAAGTTAATGTTGTGATTCTAACTTACAGTGCCTGGCAGAGTTATTATACGTTTAGTGTCAAACCAGCAGAATTTTAGTGGAATTGTGTAGTAAATTTTTAGATCAACATAAGTACCACCCACACATTCTTTTTTTTTTCGTTTCGACGGTACGTACACCTATATGACTTGTTATAGTGATATCCAATAGGTGGCCACGTTTATCGCGGTAAAAGGACACAATGCAGTTGATTTTGACACAGTCAGTTGTATGAACGTAAGTCTATGACCAGATGTATAAACGTAAACGAAGCAAAAGGGTAGGTAAGGATCGTAGTAAGTGGCGTAATGGCGTTCTGCAGTTTCTGCTTACCCCCGTGGGAAAAAGGCGTGAGTTTAAGTATGTATTTAATATTAGGTAGAGTTGAGGGTCAAAGAATAGAACCATGTGGCATGAACCGCAATGGAATCAGAAGTGCGCACTACGCCTTGACAAATATTTCTTCCTCTACAATACCCTACCTACATGGTTCGATTGGACGACCGCTACAAGCTTTTCTACTTTGACAATACCGACTACCTACGAGTTAAGTCCAAGTCTATATATAATACTGATACATCAGTTATACCTACAGGATAAAGCCAAGTCTACAATACTGGGTCATCGGTTATAAAGTACTAGTTGTTGTGAGTTTTTTTGTATTGCATCTTTTTTTAATATAATATTTATATCCAGGATGAAAAGTAGCCCATGTCCTTCTCCAGGTTCCAACTCCCAGGCTATGACTATCTATTTCGTAATGATCGGTCCAGTGGGTTGTTCGTAAAAAAAGGTAACAGACAAAGTTACTCTCGCATTTAGTGCTTGGCTAGACTGGCAGCGCGGGGCGGGGACCAGCACGGGTGTGGAAATGCGCGCGATCTGCCTGTCTGCAGTCGAGGGCGGCTTCGTTATGGGTGTTGAACTCACTTTTACTAGAAAAAAGCTCGAACTAGTTGAGAACCCCGGTCCCCGCGCGGGCCGCCCGCACACTTACTGCGGCCACTTGTTTGAACGAGCTATGGCGTGAGTTGCCCCGCGCGCTCCCCGCGCCAAGCAGCCCGCGCCGCTTACCACGCCCGCGTGCCCACTATGGACGCTCAAATGAAGTTCTTATGGTCCGGCCGCGCTAAATTTGCCAAAGATGTAAACAACAATGGCCGCTCGAAATTGAATAAAATCGATATACAAGAACATAACTTAAAATAAATGTTCTTATAATCGATTGTATGTAGATTTTATTCAATTTTGAGCGGCCATTGTTGTTTACATCTTTGGCAAATTTAGCGCGGCTAGACCTTATGTTTGAGTACGCCGCGTCGCGCCCGCCCCGCGCCCGCGTTTGCAATCTGGCCAAACACTTATAGAAAAAATATCGAGTGTTCTTAGGAGATCGCTCGGTTATTTTATAACTAAACGATAGTTTAGAAGAAGGGTAGGGAGTTTTTTTTTTTTGAGATATCAAATAAAAACTTCCTTCGCCTAAATCAATTCAGCCATTCCAGAGATACAGTAATAAAATAGATCTGGTAGAAAATATATTTTTCTGTATATTTTCAATATAAAAGCAAAGTCTACAGTTTTCATTTCAGTTTAAATAAGATTTATTAATTGAGCATATTGAACTGTAATTTAGCAATAAATTGCTTTCCTCCAAAAACAAACAGAGCACATCATTTGAATTGGCTGTTGATTAAAATTTCACACGCATCAAATTGATTGCTTATTATTTGATTGGTTGATTGATTATTATTATTATTATTATTATTATTATTGGCATTATACTAATTACAGTTTCGCTGAATTCATAGCATTGAGACTGGACCAAAAATAATTACCACGCATTTCATTGATGATATTTTATTTCGCTATTCCACGAAAATTAAACATGAGCTGTAGTGCAGAGCAAAAAAACTTATGCAAACAATTTCCAGCGAATAATTATTATTTTGACGTACTGACTCTGAAAATGCTAGATGAAATGATAATTTCATATTTTTAACCTGCATGTATTATTACGTTATATGTATAAAAGTAAATTCAAATCTAGGGCACCCATATTTTTTCGTTTTTCGAAATTATGTACTTTCATTCATAATTTTAACTTTGAAATTCGGTGTATTCTAAAAAGACGTAAGTGCCAGATGACGTCAAGCTTACGGTAGAATGGCGATATTATCTTTGCTTTACTGTGACCCGTCAAAAAAACTGTTAGATGTCACTTGTCTCAGTCATTGTTTTGGTACCTTCATTGGCGTATATTTTTCATTGGGATCCATTTTATTGGCGAAATATCAATCAAAAATTGATAATATTAACAGTAAGCAGCGTGTCGAGTTGATAGGAAAAAAAATTGTTGAATTCAATTCAGTTTTTAGTTGTTTTCTAGTTACACTTCTTAGGTGACATTGAGATGTCTTGTTTGATGTAATGTTTTCAATCAAAGACATTGGAATGCGCAAAGGTAACTACCTCATTCCGCCGTTTATGTGACGTCATCACATGTTTTTTGATTTTTATTTTTTTTTCTCAGAGTAATAAAAAAAGACGGGTTGCACTCCGGGAGTGCCGGCAGAAGTGAAAACTTGAATATTAACGTTGAAATAAATCAATTATTAATTGAATTAATATTAACTCATTTTTTTCACTATTTCTGCGTCACTTTTTTCATTAATAGATGCACTTTGTTCAATTTCCATATTTTAAACACTATACCTGTATACACGAATTTTACGAATACACAGCAGTGTAGGTACTACACAGACGGTCGAGCCATCAGCTGTCCATTCATCCATCCATACATCCACACCCACACCCACACCTACACCCACACACAACCCCACACCCACACCCACATACACACCCTACACCCACACCTACACCCACACCCACACCCACACCAACACCCACACCCACATCCACAACCACACCCACACCCATACCTACACCCACACCCACACCCATACCCACACCCACACCCACACACACCCCCACACCCACACCCACACCCACACTCACACCCACACTCACACCCACACCCACACCCACAGCCACACCCACAACCACACCCACATCCACACCCACACCAACACCCATCCATCCATCCATCCATTGTCGTGTGTCACTTGGTTCACTTCGGTTGGCGCCGCCGTAGAAAGAGAGGGGGATACTTAGTAGTTAGGAGTAGTAGTTCTCCCCTGTGAAATCTCTCCTGACGGTCACGTGTCCTGACGCGAGTTTAACATTTTTTACCCATTACAAAAAAGTGTGCAACGCCGCTAAAGAAGTTTACACTTCAAAAATAAAATAATAAAAATATATTTGAACTCAGGATACGAAAATAAAGAAATTGTATTTTTGTTTTATTTTAAGGTCGTGTCAGGTTTGAAATGTTGTCAATTAAGTTTGTGAAATTAATAACTTTATAGAAAGTAACTTACGTCTTACGTCCTTCTTCGGTATAGTTTTAAGCTCTACACCAAAGTTCATTGAAATCTGACCAGTAGTTTTGGCGTGAAGCTCAAACGTTGATGTACGTTTGAGCTTCACGCCAACATGTTCATGTGGCACTTGGTATATACTTCTAGCGGAGTAAAGAAAAAAGCATCTTACAAGGATAAACTGACGAAATTTGGCATGACTTCCTTGTCTAGTCGAAGAGAATTGTCGGATTGTATATTCATGTACAAAATTTTGAACAATATGATAGACTGTCCGAAGCTCCTGAGTAGGATTAATTACAGGGTCCCTGCTAGATATCCCCGCATCTGTATCACTCCTTTCCATCCCCCGCGCCGAAAAACCGTGTACGGGGCAAATTCCCCGCTGCCAAGAATGTGTAGGCTCATGAACGAGTGCAGTGATCTAGTAGATGTGCATATGGACTCACTTGGTCGGTTCCGATCTAAACTGCTCGATCATTTGTCTCGCAGTCGCAGGTAATAATAGTGTCAGTGCGCTCATTTTTTTTTTTTTCTATTATTTGTTTTTTTCCTTTTTCTACAAAATAATTGTGTAACTACTCTACTTTCAGATTGTTCACTTAGTAGGTAATAATAAGAAAATGCTGTATTTACCTATAACTGTTTGTTACATTTAGTTCTGTATTTTATGTTGTTTCCTGTGATTTCTGTAGTGTATACGAACGTTGGTGAATCTAAATAAATAAATAAATAAATAAACATCTTCCTGCCCTTGTCCCATGTTACTTGGGGTCGGCGGAAACACGTTCTCATCTTCCATGCTCCCTTGTCAGCCGTCAAGCTATCATTCACTCCCTTCTCTTTCATATCATTCCTCACACAATCCCATCCATCTTTTCTGAAACTCAAACATACGACAAGACATCAATGCTTCGATACGATTTTATTGACTGTTCAGTGTTGCAAAACTATTACCACAAGCGCATAAAAACGAGTTGCATTCCATTTAAAATCTCACCCGCCGATAAAGTGCAACATCCGTTACGTCGTCGGCCATGTATTTCCGGCGCTAAGATAAATCGAACGTCTAGCTTTCACCGCTACGGTGGTCACTTGATTGAGTGCCTGCATGTTTACACCGCTCGAAAAGCACATGAAATTATTATGATGCACCCGTAAACACGCTAACATAAGCTTTGTATGTACTGCATGAATATTTGACTAAGTATAGGGCCGAAGTTCTTCGATCGCGTGACTCCGTTGTGAGATTTTCAGTGGAAATCTTTATTTAGGTAGCGCTCACGTTCCTACAATCAAGGGTTAAAAAACAACAATTGAATTTCTTCATTTGTTTAGACTATAGGTCATAGGTTTTCAACTTAGGCATTAACGCCCCTCGTGGGCGTTTGAGACTTTCAAGACTTTTCGGGGCAGTAGAAGACCCAGAGAAAATGATATAAGTATAAACTAAAATATATAACACGTTTAAATATAATCCTGGCAATAACTGTTCATTGAGCGACAGATGGCAAGATATTCTCAAAATGGGCGGTCGGCAAAATAAGGTTGAGAACCTATGGTCTAGGTAAATAATATGTCAGTCTACTTTGAACTCTAATAATACTCATAAATATGACGTTTTTATTTTAACCTATTAACATGTTCTCGCATTTGTTTTTTTGAAGTGAAAACTTCTTTAGCGGCGTTGAACACTTTTTGTAATGGGTAAAAAATGTTAAACTCGCGTCAGGGCATCGCGTCAGGACACGTGACCGTCAGGAGAGATTCCCCCCCCCCCCCCCCCCCACCTCTTTCTACGGCGGCGCCAACCGAAGTGAACCAAGTGAGACACGGCAAAGATGGCCGAAGAAAATGACATTTGACGTACAAATGTTTGAAAAGTCAGTTTCGTAAACAATAGTACTTCGAGGAGCCGCAGTTGTATTTAATTTATTTTGAACTTCTGTTTAACCAATTTAGTTTATTATTATATACCTACCTACAAGACAAAATAGAAGCGACGAAAAATATAACGAAGCACATTATAGCAACAAGAAATACTGTGGGACATTGCTGCTTTTGTGTGAAAACAATGCTTCCGTGTCGACCACGGAAGTTTACACCCTGCAGGGAGATGCTCCAGTAGGGTGTGGCTGTGAAGCTATGTTGCAAAACATGCTCCACGTCCTATCCTGCCTTATTTGTCCTACCCAAAACATGCAGTCAAAGTGACCTCTGCGCTGCCACCGACGACAACGTGGAAGTGGCAATATTTTGAGCCAACAAGATCTAAAGTAAAAGAGAAGAAATTTAGGGAGTCGTTCATTAATAAAAAGCTTGTATACAAAAATATCAGTTTATTTTTATAATACTTGTACGCACCGGGACTTACAGCTTAGTACGGCTGTTATTCCAAATGCATACAGTGTGGCTAAGTTTGTAACAATTGAGCCTGGTATCTATGGTTACCTCACCCTACTGATTATAAACCTACAGCAACTACTTAACACCCTAGTTATCCTAACACCCTAACCTATCATACAAGCCTACGGGAGACCTACGGGAACAGAAAGAATTTGGGTAGGAATAGGAGTTTGTGTACGTCGTGCAATCTGTACACAGGAAATAGTTTTGTCATTGCCGGTCCCACAGACTCATAGAACTGGTGATGGCTAAAGGTGTCTTGGCCATAGTGAGAGGAATTATGGAAGATGAATCAAACTCTACTCCAGCTTGATGACTAATTTATTCATTTACTAATTACTAATTTATGTGGAACGAATGTATGTCGCTCTTGATGCTGACGCTGGCGTATGTAACTCTTGCCTGTTCACGGCTGAACAATACTCTAAACTCTAATTTGGCTTCTAAAACTTGTGCAAGCAGAACAACATTTTTAAAATGTTTGCTTTTCATTTGCCATCTGTGCCATCTCTTCTGTAGGCCGTTTCATTTTCTGCTATTCGTAGTGAAGCACCATCCTTACTAGTCCTATTGACCTGAAATACAAAACTAATGTTATAAATTCTTTCTCTTCATTATCTTATTTATACTGATTTAATTAATCAGTAGCGGCATCAAAATAACAGTCATTATTATTCTTATGGCGGGTTTTTTTTTTGTTACAATGAGTTTTGTACAGGCAAACGAAGTTCTTCGTAAAATTGTAAATTGGATAGGCACCTAATTCGTAAATCATGCCAGGCTGCCCCTGTTTAGCGTTAATGCTTGTGTCAGTGTTTTTATTTTCTATTATGGAGACCTCTCCCTGACCAATTCTTCCAAAAAATCTAAGGATTAGAAGCAAAAGAGAGCATAAGTATAAGAAATTGAGAATGTTTACAAAACATAACTTACTTTAAACACATTTTAGCTGTAACAGTAGGTACACACCTTATCCTCTTCCAACCAATATTCAATTATTTGCCCTTTATTGCAACTAGTCTCCGGTCTTAATTTCATTTATTTTAAATACAAAAAAAATATTCAAAAGTTTTTTAGTTTTACACATACAATATCAAATTCATTCATTGACATATTCATATTGTTTCCATGACGACCATGACGTTGTCGCGTCAAAACTGTTGAAACTGTAGACAATAAATTAGTTTTTCATACGTAATAATGTCTATGGACACAAATATTTGGTTCGTAGACATATTAACACATTAAATCGGTATACGAGAATATCTATTCTCGTATGCCGATTTAATGTGTTGGCCAATTTGTTGGATGACTTCATTATAATGGCAACATTTAGAAGTTGTAGGACATTCTAGTTATAGAACGTTTATGAAGCGTTTATGAATACAAAATTTTATCGAATGTTTTAAAGGCCTATTGAGCATTTTAACTAATGAATGGTTTAAACCTTCAATAGGCTTTTTTTATGAATAAGACCGAAAGTGTTTAAAATATGGAAATTGAACAAAGTGCATCTATTAATGAAAAAGTGACGCAGAAATATTGAAAAAAAATGAGTAATATTAATTAAATTAATAATTGATTTATTTCAACGTTAATATTCAAGTTTTCACTTCTGCCGGCACTCCCGGAGTGCAACCCGTCTTTTTTTTAACCGGTCAAACTCCGCGCGTGACGTATGGGTCATGAAACAATAGAAAATCAATTGTATCTCATTAGCGGATCTTAATGAGTTAATTAACTGATTAACATCAAAAGCGGCACAAAAGCGTGTTACAAATGTAGAATATTTTTTATCTCAGCGAAGTTGAACAAAGCCGGCCTGAAAGCCAAAACTTATCGAACTTAAAAGATCATAATAGTGCAGAAGTCTTCAAAGATTTCTAGCTCATAACCTATTTCCGCAACCTATTTTCCTGAGTGGACGTGTCACGACGTTGCAACATAATAACTGATACCCTATAAACCCCCTTACTAATAAACGTTGTCATAGCGTCTGTATAGTTAAACAACCGCTTTGTCTTCTTTCGAAAGTCAAATTACTGACGACTGAAAGAGAGAAATCGGTGTGTAACTATTCATCTGATATAATACGTTTATAAGTAAGGGGGTTAATGTTTTACAACACAATACTAGTACAGTACCGCACAAAGATACAGTGCATTATATTCAGTATTTTGTCTGCGCTCCATAAATGTTTAACATTTTACATCAAAATGTAGAAAAATCCTTTTCGAACACCTTGCTGCATTACACGAGAAGAATTAACGCTTGAAGAATACAAATGTAAGCTCCAGAGAAAAGTGAAAACGAAGACAGCACGTGAAGCTTCTGAATAACACCGTGTAAACTTGTTTATTTTATACATTGGTTTATAATTAATGCGGTCCATATAATTATAATTGAACGCATTCATTATGATTACCTTCCGCAATATTTAAGTAGGTAAGTTATGGTCAATTAGGTATGGAAATTGAGTTATTATAAAACAGGTAAATATAACATTTTAACAGCATAACCCGAATTAAGATAATACATTGAATTATAATATCCTCGCATTACATCATACTATTATTATTTTAAAAGTGGAAAACATTAAACTTTTGTAGGTCACGCGCATATTTTTATAAACCCTATTTGGAACAATATCATGTAAAAGATAGTGTCACGTCGACCACTGTTCAGAATCTCGGTGACATAGGACAGGCGTGCACAAAGGCTTGTTGTATATAATAGGTATTATAACACTCGTAAACTCTGCGGAGCTTTGAATAGGGTATTATAGTCCTAAGTTTCACGAGATATTGATTTTCGACTGCGATTCGGTCGCTCACGGCTCTTCACAAGGAATTCTCTTATAAGTTTTAAAATGTTATGTAAGATTAGAATTTAGGTAATAACATTATACTCTTTTTTTTTTTAGAGTTAAGTACCTATACACAAAAATTGCTAAGTTTAAAAATAAGTATTTCAAAGTTAAACGTATCAACAGTTTAAGTGATAAAGTAAGGCACCGAGTTCTTGTTGGAATAGTGAGTACTTTAGCAGCTCATAGCGGATGATCTCCTCCTCAAAGGAGGAACCATCACAGTGCCTTCCCGGTGTTTGCTCGTCTACTTTATGACGGCATAAAGATGTGGTCGGTTAATTTAAAGGTCAATGTTCTGCTGTGCTCCAATCGTTTTATTTAAGACCCCATAAAACTTTTCATGTTTCTTTTTATGCCTAGATAAGCGAAACCAACGCTAAGGCATGCAAAAAAATATTTTTCGCTAGGATCTACAAAAACTAGCTTGATTAAAAAATCGCCCTGTATAAGGCTTATAATACACGGTTTGATTTAATTGTCTGTGGCGTACCAAAAGTAATGATAACTTTTATTGTTGCTTGACAATAGTTGCACCGTCTAAACAGTTTTCAGACCAGTTTCTGCCTCAAGTTTACTGTATGCCACAGACAAGAAACTTGCACAGAGTAAACGTGGTTTTTTATAAAGTAATTTGTGCGGAACAGTTAGGAAATTCAAAACATCTTTCAAAGCAGAAGTCAAGGAGAAAATTCCTGGGAATGTAAAGTAAAATTTATTTGCATGGATTGTAGGTACAGTAAATAAAATGTTATATAAATATTAAACAATAGAAAACTACTCGCTTTTCTTGCTTATTTCAGTATCTTTTAAATATTATTATTAATATTGCGTTTCATTTGAGCTACTAAAGCGCCGTGCAGTGCTGTCTTTGTTCATCAGACTCTTGGCAGATTCTTTTCAGAGACACCTAGCTTTTGTGTAGCTTTTCAGCTTTATTTCTTGAATATCAAAGAAAGTCAGCAATGTTGTTTGTGTTTCATCGACTTTGTTATGAACTGGGCTCCTGTAGCTACAAATTAAATGTTACATTGGAGCCCTGCCCGCCAGTGGCACATATGTTTCGAGGCGTTAGTAGATGTTAGTGGGTGGATTTAGCTTAAAAAACTCACTATAATCAACATCCGTTGCGACCCTTTAGATTCCATTTGAATTGTTTAATTTACACATTTAACGGTCTCCAGCCTTTTAATAAAGCAAGTAAATGGACTTTGATTGTGCTGAGTTATGACGTTGGATTGAGATGAGATTAGTGTCAAATTACAGTTTCAGTCATTTTTATGTCATTGTACTCTTGATGTCCATTGTTCAGACAATGTGCATCAAGCGTGACGTAGGCATGAGCAGTTATTACAACCACATGTCCTTTAAAACGTCGGTCAGACAATCGAATAATACGTGCAGTTTGTAATTTATGTATGAGTGCCGGCAAATACAATACGAATCCTTACAAAGCAAATGTCAAATTAATGCATTCTGTTGTTGGTTAGGTTGGTACTAAATAATAGAGTGATATTAGGACTTAGGCTAAAATCTACCTGTGTAGATAGGTACTGTAAATCGTGCAGGAGTTAATCCTCAAAAGTTGGATGAGCTAGTTAGTGTTAGCAGTTAGAATACCCGTTAATTAATGTTTTTTGATGAAGCACGAGGTTTTAGGATTCGTATTCATGTAAGTACTTGTGAGGTTTCAACCGGGATGGCTGCCTCACCCAACCTCCACGAATATTTAAGAACTTAATGGCATGTGGAGAAAAAACTATTTAATTTTAAGAAGGATAGAAAAAAGGAGTAGATTCAGCTCGAGCCCACCGATGTAAAAAGTACCTAATAATAATTAATTTTTAAAGGATAAGTATCCTATATTAATATCAAATACGAGTTAATTCTCTAATAACTTCGAGATCCGTAAGATCTAAAGTAATCTTAGTGCAGCTCTCGTTTTCATTTATAATATGTACCTACTTCGATGCACGTTTGCACACATCTTAGGTAAACAGAGACCCTGGAACTGTTTCTGCGCTTATTTTTATTTTATCTTGATAACCGACCGCGCTTATTTGCTATTTGTTCTCTCCTTACTTAGTTTCTACGTTAATATCAAGTTTCCCTTTTCCAGCTAAAATCATAGTTATTAGACATCTGATTGACTGACTTAGCTGCCGTTTAAACTGGCATTGCATTCATTTGTGGCTATACAGAATTTATAGTCGAAATTCTCTTGCGAATTTGAATTTGAGATGAGAATTAGGACGAGCCGTTCAATAAAGCTCGAGGAACTATCTAAGAACCTAAGTAGGTAGTACAGGCATTGTGGTTAAGGTGCATTTGTATCACGTTGCATCCATCGGAACGTAAGCCGAGTACCAAATTACTAAGTAACAGGATCTTGTAAGCCTACAAATTTTGAAGGCTATTATTGATAGGAGAATTAGCCAGTAACTAAGAAATTTTGGTGTTTACCAATGGATTAATATGGGCTATGTTCAGGGATGGCCGTCTTTCGGATGAAATGATGTTGATGATGACTTATGGATGCAGCTGTGGCAGTTGTACTATTACAAATATACATACGTAGGTACCTGATGGCTACTACTGATAAATCATTTACGTCGGCGTCTATTTCATCAATGTAAAACAAACACTCACAAGAATTTGTGGCATTAATTCAAAAATGACAGACTCCGAGTGATGAGTGAGCTGGGCGGATCGATACTCAGTGACGGGACCTATTATGTCGCACAAATAATTCTACGGATAGAAACAAACATACCTACGTATTACAATACATATATAGGGATATGAATCAAGTGTGTTCGACAATGTTGAAAGCGGGATAAAGCTTAGTCACGGCTACGGGGAGTTTCATAATGTTTGTGGGTTATTACGTGCAATCAGGTAATTTCATTTGCCGCCGCCAACCACGTTACCCCTAAGCTCGCATAGGTAGTGGCTTCAACGAAGCGCGACGTTGTTTTATATATAACAAAGTCAACTTAAACGACCCAAGTTTATAATTAAAGCCCAAGGCCATCCCCTGTCGATAAGTCAGCGATTTCCAAGGGGTGAACGTGTCTTACACCTTATCGTTAATAGGTATTTAAGGCGCTTATTTATGACAATGCTACAGTAGAGGCGTTGCCAACTCGTTTGAATAAAAATATAGGTTAGCGTTTCCTGATTTGTAGATAAAATAATTTTGCGTTTGGGTGGCGAGACTATACAGGTATGTAATGTTTTAGACAGAGTAATAACAACGGGTCTTGAAGGTGTTTTTAGTGCGAATTGTATCTTAAAGGAACGTAGCCGTGATGAAGTGCTTAAAATTTATGCGGAGAGAGTAAAGACCCAGATGCGGAACTCTCTAACCTACATCGCATACTTACTTCAAGATAACTATTTTAAAACTATCTCACCACGAAGGAGAAAACCAGTTTTTTATTCGTCGGTTCTTAAAAATTCATACGATTTCAGCATCGTTAGAGTGACCTTCAACCTTCAGCGAACAACACTGCCATGTTAAGGAGTAAAACAAATACAAACTCACAAACAAAGTTAAATTAATGCATTTTGTTTGGGGTCTACGCCCAAATTACGGCGGGGGCACCGAGACCGACTTTAATATGATAAACATGTTCTATTCATAAGGATTTCCTACGGTCGGCTCTATACTAGGGTGATATGAACTGGCACAATTCGCTTTCCTTTCTTTTTACTCAGAAATAAAGCGTAGCTAATGTTTGTTTGAAGCAGAGTGCCAGCGAAAATTCACAAAATTCGACATGAAAATAAAGCGTCGGATTTAAAAGGAAAAGTAAATAGACATGTATGTATTGTAAAATTCATGTGTCAACACCCAATTACATACTCGCACAGTTGGAATCAAGTTTAGTGAAAAGTAAATGGGTTTCGGGATCCGTTTCATTTGTTTAAGCATGAGTAACATATCGATTTTCAGGTTTACGTACACCTACTCTGGATCTGTGTGCCGTAAGCTTTAGTAATAGGATCTGACTAATGCTATCCCTTCGATGACAGACTATTCGCACATGCTTTTATTTTATACACGTATAAAATGTTGAATTAATGATGGCATGAATATGAATAATAATGTCTAAGAGTCTCACACGAAGCTTTTAAAGGTGCATAGGCATAGGCACTGAAGTTCACTGGTTATCATGTTGCAAAATGCTGCCCTAGAAAATAATACACTTAATCTTTCTGACAGACGAGCGGACTTCTCCGCGCGTAGGCCGCTGCTATGTGGCGTAGCAGTAGGCAATAAGCTTCTGCATGTAGATATTAGCCTTGCCACTACTATAAGTAATAACAAGGGGAAGAGCTTTTATATTCTCCATTATCAACACGTTAATTAATCATTATTACCGCTGCTGTTTATGCAGGCACTTAAATACTTAGTGACATAACGCGTTTTATAAGTTAGAAGCATGCGACGAAAATGCTTCACTGGGAAAGCTTCAATAGAAAAAATGGGCTATTAGACTGCAGGTAGCTTAACAACCCAACTGATCGTCATAAGTCGATACCTAATAACTAGGAACAAGCTAGGGTAAAGCCGCAAAAGAAAAAAAAACCAACAAACTGGAGCCTTAGCGGAGCACAATAACTTTAATAAAAAAACCACAACAAGCAAGTATACTTTAGTTAGTCCAATTAGGAGAAAGAAAACGTTTTCCAATATAATTGGCTGTAGAACAGAACATGATTTTATTTTATAAGTATACGTAGTAGTCGATTGTGTTATTACAGTATTTCATAGCTGAGCTCGGGTGTAGGATAAAATTATTGCAAAAATGTCGATTTACTTATACTCTTTTTTGACTGCAGTTTTTACTCCTATGTATAAACACAAACATTCAGGCACTAATAAGAGGATGCAACTGAAGGCCAATTCTCGTAATTTTAAGTACGTTCACAGTCTGATCTCAGTCTCAATCTGTCAAAAATAACTCTAATTTTCCTACAATTTTGACATTTGTTTGTCGCCGAGATGCCGAGACTGCGACTATCAAATAGTAAATGAATTTACATTGAACCTTACAATAATAATGTTGGTATTATAATGTCAAAACCATATAATTATTATAATAACGTTACATTTCCAAAAGCTAATTGATTGAGCAAGGGAGGCAGTCATATTCTGACAACTATATTGAACCAAAGAGGGAAAATTTAACACGAAAAGCGCCAATCAAATCACATGATACGCTCATTTACACGTGAATTTCCGAATGTTTTACGAAATTGACAGCGAGCGAGCCGTATCAAAGCTACCGCATGAAAGTCCAGAACTACAATGGAGCAACATCTGTACAAAAATTAAATTTGTTTTTTGTCTCTGTGGGACCGGGTTGTCCTTCCAAACTATGCAAACGAATTTTGATGCGGTTTTCACAATTATTTTAGAGAATTTATTTATATATTTAACTTATAATAATAAACAGATGTCGATTGGGCTAAGAGAACCACCGATTGGGTCCCACAAAACGCACGACGCCATCGCGGCAGGCAAAGACGAATATAGCGGGACGAGCTTGACTCCTACCGACAGGACTGGCGCCGCACTCGCAAAAGAAAATTGTGTGGAAAAGGGAAAGGGAGGCCTTTGCCCAGCGGTGGAACAATATAGGCTAGTTAGTTAATTATAATAAAAAAATCTCCATGCTTTCTCGTAAAAACCGTGCGAACCAGAGGTGGGTCGCTAGTTCAATACATACAAAAGGAATTCCAATCATTCTGGATTTTTGCCGTCTCTTGTGTTCATCACAATTATTACAAACAAAACATAGGTATTCTAAATCAATTTGGGAAATTGTTATGAGTATTTATGTTATTCACAGTTCGTTTTGCTATCGACAAATCGACCGTAGCAATTAACATTGTCGGATCTACATTTTTGCGGTTTTCATTCTAATGGTCTTAGAATAAGTTTAAGAAAAATATTCTAAGACCTAAAATGTATTAGAATGAAAATCGCAAAAATGTAGATCCGACAATGTTAATTGCTACGGTCGAAATATGTGTTAGAAATTGGTTTTCCATAGTCAATTTCTGTTGCCATTCGTAAATACCGGTAATGGCTTTAAAAAATTCATAATTATAGTGGGTGTACATAGGTACTGTTTTGTGTTGTGTTTGGTTTTCCGAAATAATCACAATATTATAGAACGCGAGGGACTCGTGGCAAAATAGGAACAGCTGCACGGCCCGATCGAAGGCTCATTTGTAGAACTTTGATAGTACTTACAGGTAGTCAGAAGCCCGAAACTCTGAAAACCAGTCTTACTAATCTATTACCCAGAACTGGGTGGTGGAGGCTAGGTAGGCAGTCACTCCATGTATAATAATGGCGTTCAGCTGCATCCGGTTAGACTGGAAGCTGGCCCCAACACAGTTGGGAAAAGGTTAGGCATTATCGGTCTGATCAGCGCAACGGGTAAAATCTGCATATGATTTTTTTTTAATCACACTAATATTATAAAGGCGAAAGTTTGTGAGTGTGTGTGTGTGTTTATATGTTTGTTACTTCTTCACGCTCAAACCTCTGAACCGATTTAGATGAAATTTGGTATAGAGATAGTTTGAGTCCCGGGAAAGGACATAGGCTACTTCTTATCCCGATATTCTCACGGGATCGACATTTACGCGGGTGAAACCGCGGGGCGCAGCTAGTGTAACATAAGCCTTTACCCCGACCCACCCACTAACTGTAATTGTATCACAGAATACTTAATAGTACAGTCGGTGGCCAAAATTATCTGACCCACTTGAGTAATAGCGAATTTGAACCTTATCGTGAACATTTGGAATAGGTACTCTGTGCAAGCGTGTCGATAAATCATGTTGTCAAGCGATTTTAATCATTATAATGTTGTAGTTAAGGTTGAAAATAGTTGTTTAGCATTACATGAATTTTGTAGGTACTGTCATTCGCTAATTTGCATAAAGCTCATACCTTAGAAAAGTAGATCGAAATAGGAATTTAATGAAACGGTTTAAGTATTGACATTTTGTTTGCTCCGGCTTACCTCTGTCATAAATTCACCCTTCGTCACTGCTGCTGACACGAACACACAATTTTGCGATTTAAAAGTTTTATTTGAGTTTTAATCACGATGGTTGGATATTGTGATGCTATTCCGAATTCGTATTTACATAAACTGTTTGTAAGACTTCGCATTTTTAATACCATGCGATTTAATAACCGATTATTTACAGATAATTCATTTAAACTAAACTATTTTAGTGTTTTTATTTCATTACGAACCCGACTATATAAATAAACAATTGAACTACAAGGTCACTTCATAATAATGCACACGTGCGGGCAGCGCCGTCGTCGTTCGGTTTCCCGACACAAATCGCTTTCCGCGCCATTTTTTTTACGCTTCGCACGACAGCCAACTTTACTATATTTCACGCACACATTTGCACGTATACAAACGTCATTTGTTTATGTAGTAGTAATAGGTAATTATTTTGCGAGGGTTGTATGGAGTGTCCGGGGTGTGATTGTATAGCAGGCGACTGGGAACTGAGGGCGTACCGGAGAGCAAAGCACGTGAATTGTTTTTTTTTCCAATCTCATCCATACAAAAGCAAATTCTATCTCTGGTGAGGAGGACGGAACCGAAGAGCAATTTTTGTGGTTCGTCTAAAAAAAACTATCACAAAATACAGACTTACCTTCTTCCGTCGAGTTGTTACTACGTCGCTATTCATCATACTCAATTATGCCGTAGACGTGGGTAAGTACCTGCAACAACAAAAACACACAGATTAAGGGCAAGTCAAAATTCAGACCCATGTTACTTCTTTTGTCTAGTAGTCGCAAGCGCTACTGATGAGTACGACGTCCTCGGTCCGATCTCCAGGTCGGGCAAAATGCTACTCGTATTGGAATTTCAGAAAATTTTCAGTAGCAGCCCGGATTTGAGCCCAGTCGATGGCAATGGGCTCACCCCCTATTACATAACTGGCCAAATGTGGATGTACTGTATTTACACCTTCGCCTAACTCTTCGGGGATAACAAGCGTCATGTCATGTATATTCTCGGTGTCAGTACAGTAGTTACTTCAAATCGATGAAAATTCATAGCCGGACTAGACGATAGTAGAATTCGTTTTGAATACTTGTGCAAGTTGGTGAACCGCTCCCAAAGTATGAGGTCGATGCATGTTAGATTATTATGCATTGTAAGCAATTTTGGTGAAGACTGAAACTTGATAATGTTGGACGAGGAACTTTGCTAATAAATCCCTAGAACACGTTAAAAGCTCTAGAATATCTATTAAATTTGCCGAGAACAACAACCCCTTTGTTCTTATATGAAAGAGACTGATGTATGTAGAGTACGTTCTGAATAGGTACTGGTACGGTCAGATAAATTCATTGTTATGCAAATTTACACCATACGTCAATTTGCCATTTCATTATTTGGCAGAGCAGTTCGAACCCAGGCAGGCGCTTTACTTGATGTAAATAATTTCATCACCACAGCTCTCAAAACGGTGAAGGAAAACATCGGGTGGAAACCGGCATCTCCTAGAACTAAAAACTCGAAGACATGACATCTACCAATCCGCACTGGGCCCGAGTGCTAGATTACAGCCCACTCCCTCTCGAAAAGAGAGTGTGTCCCAGCAGTGGGAACATGGTGGGAACATTATGCTACGTCTTATTATTACCATTCGTCGTGTTATTACCATTTCATAAAACTGTCAAAGAATGACATTTGTGATTTGAATATACGAACAATTAGGTTGGTAGTCAATTTGCTTAGCGATTATTTACATTACAGATTAGATGTCAAAAGAAACATCTCGACTTGCAGGTAAACAACAACCTTAAAGGTCACCATCACCTGTGCACTGAGCACGGCGGCGCGGCGGCGCCAGTGTCGCAAAGGGCGGTAAGTGCATATTACAATGAACACCTTACTTTCTAGGACACGGTTTGTGCGATATACTGAAGGGAAAAACACCTTCATTAATTCTCATTCCACGTTTTCCTTCATCTTTTTACAGCATCGATTTCAATTAGCACCTGTTTTAACTGCATTGCCTTCATAACCGAGTTTCGTAATTAAACAAGAAAAAACTTTTAGAAAAGCAAACTACTTAAAAACAGTTATTTTTCTCAACAATTTCCGTAATACAGCAATTAATTATATTATTGGTGTAATACGGAATAGTAAGGCACTTCCTGTAGGAATCACACACAAATAACTTGATGACCCTAACAACAGCCAATCGGCTAGTTGCTTCAAAGTTCATAAAATATGTCATTATTGTAGAAGCTTTGGCGTCTTAGGAAAGCTGTGAATGATCATAAGGCCAATTCTCGTAATTTAAAACGTTCAAAATCTAGTCGCAATGTCATCTCAGTGACAATAAATGTCAAAAACTTGAAAAAATGTTGGGAAATTAGAGGTATTTTTAACAGATTGAGACTGAGATCAGATTGTGAACATTCTAAAAATTACGAGAATTGGCCCTCAGATCACACATAATTGTTCAATCCTTCACCGTAAGGAATCATCCACCTCTTTATGTTCCCTCTGTGCGGTGCATATATATCGACAAAACTCTTATATGACAAGAGCTAGCAGGGCATACAGCTCGATGTGTCAGAGTGTTGGGGATCTTGATTTATATTCCACCAGTGTTTCTAAACTTTAAAAAAATACTTTGTAAAAACTTCTTCGAAGATCTATAAAATCTGTTCAGTCTTTTCTTTATTCTTTCAGTGTGCTTACTTATTCTTACTTTCGCTTACCTGTCTACTGTTTCTTGTGTTTCTTGTGCTACCCTAGTGAAAACTTTTAATTGGCCTTCTTTCACTAACTGTCAACTATCTATATCCTAGCTGTAAGTTTTCTTAAGAAATAATAACAGATTGTTTACCCAGGGAGCAAACAACTATTTTGAAGGCGAGTGTTTCATTGAATCCAGAGTGCAGCGAGGGATTCAAAGTACGTCACTCGAGCTTAAAATAGTGTTTCGCCCGAGGTGGACACTACTTTTTATCACCCTCTATGAAAAAATAAGCAAGTGCAACTTATTAAAAAGCATAGTACGTTTATTTATTTACATAAGTACTTAAAATTCTAATTTGAGTAAACAATTACGAACGAAGGCAGAATGCTTTTCGCGCGTTTTTAATTTTTTCACAAACTATTCTTTTAATGTGGCTCGCGCGTTTTTCTTTATCATACAACGTTCGTGATTGATCTCTTTGGTGATTGGAACTTTTACTAACAATATCCAAATTTAAATCACTTTTAAGCTATTTTAGTCCCTGTTTACGAAGAATACACTAGCTCTTTTTGAATAGATGTGATAAAAAATAAATTAAATGTACTAAAGTCTCACAATAACGGCTGTCCTAATACAGACTGTATTCTGACACTTCAATTTCAAATACCTACTGGAGAAAGTTTCTGATTTTCATGACGCCTGTTAAAATATGACGGAACCACTTTCCTAAGAAACTTTATAGATAAAACGGTAGCAAGACACTTAATCACGCGAGACAAGATATTGCGCCAAATCAGCTCAATGACAACCAGCGTAAATAAAACGAAACTGGATAACGTAAAACAGGGTTCAATTTCGACATTTTCGTTTCAGTTTCAAATGTCGATGTAACTGAGTCGAATAATATGGTGACAAGTCAAGCGGCATCGAGGGCCATGCTCAATTGCATATTTTTTTATCTTCGCGATCAAGGGAGCGAGAACATAATATTAATAATTGTTTTGTGTGATGTTCCAACACAAACGGTGGTGCATTAAAATAGCCTTTACGAGTGTCAGTACGTAGGTATGTGTAGCGTGTACGTAAGACTGAGGCAGTCCTGTTACCAACTTGCTACCTAAATGACATTTTGTACGATACCTGGCTATTGAGCATGATACAAGCGAAAATGACCAAAATTCACAAACATCAATATAGAGGGTGGCAGGGGGGGGACGTCGACGCGCTACCTGTAACCATTCAGCACATGATTGTAAACCCCCTAGCGTAGAAATTTATAGTTGGTTATCAAAAAACTAATCTGCTGTAGGTATCATAGAAAAGTGCGATACATAACATATGCGGTCAAAATGTGTGGAATAGCATTTTTTTTAAATAACCGGTTTTTATTTCAGTTTTATTTTCGTTGGATCCCACTTTTGAATCCCAGTTTAATATACCTACACGGGCACTTATAAAACGTCAGAACCTAGGTACACAGTTCCAATTGGTCGCTTACGGTGGAAAAGAGCCGATAAGAAACTAACCAGGTTCGATATCTTAATTCTCAGAGCCCTCATAAACATATAAAATAAAACTACTCACAACATGACCCAATTCCTCTGCGTCACAAAAGTATGACCATGGCAACAAACTTGAACTTGGAATAACTTCAAGAAAGTAGGATAGATACGTTGCAAACCCTTGCGAGGCGAAGGAGCTTACAAACGTAACCACGTTTGTAAGCTCCTTCGCAAAGCGCTAAGCGGTTGATGGGTTTCTTCAAGCATTACGAAATACTAAGAAAAAGCGTGAAAAATGTTCACGTTAAAACTTATTGTTAGGTAGAAAAATAAAACTCAAACCACTTCTTAAAGTTTCGCTTCCCACAAATTTTCAGTTTGTCGCACTAAGGCTTCTGAAACAAGCCGACCGTGATTTTTTTTAAATGCTTTGTATTTGTTCATATTGCCCACTAGCTGATGATGGCGGAACAAACAGAAAGACAGACAAACTTTTTATTTTAAATTTAGTTTTTGTTTAAAGTACCTACCGTATATCTATACATATAAGGTGCTATAAAAATATCTGCCACGGCTTCAATGGGAGACAGTATTTTGTATATACATTAGAGTAGTGAAGAAATTTTTTACCCCGGAATAGTTAAGTCAATTTAAAAAATAAAGTTATTAAATAAACATTTAATCTATTCTGCATAACGAGGTTCACAAACTACGCGCGATGTGTCGCTTCGTCACATTTTGCGAAATGTAATGACGGTGCGGCAACAGCTAATTACTATGGGACGGTTTCATGCAACTAAATCAATTCAAATTTATACGCAACATATTTTTGTATGAAAAAGTTATGACATAAGATTAATAATGTATCTTTACTCTATATACAGGATAGATTCATATAATATATATTAAGATTCTACTGTCTCCCATTAAAGCCGTGGCAGATATTTTTATAGCACCTTATATATATAAAATTCAAAATCCTGACTGACTGATATATGAACGCACTGCCTAAACCGCTGGTCCTAGTCCTAGAGACATGAAATGCAGAGACACAGTGGTAGGTGCATCATGAAAAATTGAGGAATAAATATTTTAAATATAAATATAATGTATATATTGTATAGATAATAAGTGTGGGTAGGTGAACCGAAACCATAACAATGGCTAACCATATTTAATGCTTCTTACCGGACATCTGAGGTTGTATGGGAGGGCAGACAGTAGGTTAATGCGGATATTAATTTATGATCTAGACCAAGTTAATGTCTCAATAAAATTAATCATTACCTCCACTCGTCTTCAGGTAGGTACGGTGTTTTATTATTATATTATTAAGTGTCAAGTGAAGTTTCTTAATGAATCCGCCTGCGTTGTTAACAACCTTCATGGACTTCTTGGACATCGATAGAAAGTAAAATCTTTTCATGATTACTATGGTCGCTTTTCTATCTTTATAAGCTTCAGTTAGCTTTTTATAATTCTTGCAGATATGTATCTGTTCTAAACAGATATGTATCTACATTTTATATATTTTTTATTTATTCTGTGATGATGTCATTTGTACAACATCCCGTAGTATAAAACGGTCATCATCATTCTCCTGCCCTTATTCCAATTTATTTGGGGTCGGCGCAACATGTCCTTTTCTTCCATACCTACTTTATCTTTTAGTCATCATCTCGGTACTCACCCCCTTTCTGATCATAATTCACACACTCCATCCATCTTTTCTTTGATCTTCCCCTACTCTTATAGCCATCGACGTTCATACTCAAAAATTTCCTCATATTTTTCGTTATTCATCGTTAGTATAAAACGGTAAATTAATTAATTTAGGACAAACGTAGCTGGACCTCTAATTTCGAGATTTATTTGCAAGGACGAAATTGTAAGTAGTTGATTAAGAATTTAGTTCGTAACCTTGTTTTTACTTGTTTATTTTATCTTCTGTTAAGAATTGTGCGTTTGTTTCGAAATTACCTTGTTGGCCAGTAACAGTAAGTAGGTAAGTATAATACTTTATTAATTTATTTTTATATATAAGTAATTTAGTACGGCATTGTATATTTACAATGCCGTACTAAATTTTCAAGTATATAAACTGGAAAATAAGTATCACACAATCGTAAGTTCGGTAAAAGAAATCACACTAATGTGAAAGATGTTAAATGAAAACGAAAATGGACGATCCTTTAGCTTCAATTCTTCGGTCGTAAGCACCATTTGTCATGAAATTGTTTTTATTGTTAACAGAATCTTAAGTAGGTAACAATTTTGTGCCACTTAGAAGCAACGTTAGCCAAAGAATTACAAATATTTCCACGTAATAAAGTGGGTTACATTGTACATAATCATAACTACACGTGGAACTGGTTTTCCATACAAACACTATATGAAAATTTCGTGTCTGTACTGTTGACCGTTAAGGAGTTCCTTCGTCTGGAGCCAATCCTGGATGTAGAATCAGGTCATTTATCATAAATATTAATTGTCTTCAAAACAGAATCAACACGTAACATAACTCCTAGAAGTGGTTTTAAATTTTAATTCCGCTTGCAAGATTTGCCCAATACATACTAACTAACAAAGCAATGTTCAATTACAGCTTGTAGAAAGAGACACTACTACTACAGTCCCTGCTAACCACGACAAGACCCGGACTCATTTTAGACAAATAAAAAACTCACCTAGTAGGTCCACTTCGGACCAATCGCACTGTAGGCTTTGCTAGTACATACGGCCTTAGCAGGACTTAAGGTGATGCCGAAGATGGCTCACTGCGATATCTCGCGATCGCAGTTTAGCTCGCTACCTCAATATCACCTCCATGTAAAACAAAGGCAAGCTAATAGACACGCTCGCACATGCATTGGCATCGAGGTAAAACCCCCAAGCAGCCCGCGATGTATCGCAGTGAAGTGAGGTATCCTTCGTTAGCATGCATTTGTTTTACTCGTACATAGAGGTGGCGTCGAGGTGGCGAGCTAAACTGCGATCGCAAGGTATCGCAGACATCAGGCATCTTCGGCATGTAATTACCTACCCTTAGCACCAAAATGTCTAATCTTGAGTGAATAGTAAAAAAAAAAACCTATGTTATTTTTGTAACTTATTTAAGACATTCAGTAGTATGAAGCCTACAAACCAAACCATCCTTAAGTTAGTTAACTCATAATGCTGGCGCCTCACATTGGGTGTATTGGCTGTAAGATGTAGTCTTGGATCCAATGCACCAGTGTGTGGATCGGTCGATCTACACATTGGTGTGTTATAACGTTATCATGGGCGCAAATTTAACAGCGCCTTTATAAATTTCCGTATACATTTTATTTCCATGTGTCATCGTGTTGCCGTAACGTGGATATGAGCAACCACTGTAATATCATCACGTTAGGAATTATAATAGCGCAAATCAGGTATTTTTACACATAGGTTTATACGAGGTCCTCGGAAAAGTCATACGAGTACTTAGTTCATTTCTTTTTTTTTAGAGTTTGAATTGGGTCTATTTCTGATATAAGATTTAACTCCGCTGCATTAAAACTTTTCGCTCAATCTTAAGGTCAGGCTCGCTAAATGCAGTATCTGCAAAAGCTTTGGAATTATAGAAAACAAATTGGTTTGGTCCAACCAATTTGTTTTGAATTTGTTGTGTAGAAGTAGGTAGGTACCTACTTCTACACAACGAATACATACACATACAATACATACATACAATACATATATTTACATTTATTGCTTGAACTTTGATGCGGTTGCCATCACCATTTAGGGCATTTATTTTAGAAGGTTTATGTGTATTAAAACCTTAATATTTGACTTGGAAATTGCGCAGAAATCTCGATGTTTTGACATGTCACCATTGCAGCTGAGCGAAACAGGGGTGCCTACTCTGTAAGCCCATCAATCAAGATACGGGACATCAGAAAGTAGTTCGAAACTTGGGAGTGACCCCTAAGTACTCCCTATTAATTAACTTTTTCGGACGGGCAATAACACATCGGGGTTAGAGACAACTGTCAAAAAGTATTGATATACATTCTTAGTTTAGCTTTAGTCTCAAACTAATCTTATATCCGTACTTAGGTGTTACGGAGTAGGATACGCCCGTACTTAGGCTGAAGCTACGGATTCGTGCTTAGGGAGTAACCTCCTGAGACGGGTATCTAGTAAATTACAAACGGAAAACAAATTGAAATTATTTACTAACATTTTAATTGATAGCCATTTCTTGTTATTCAGTACAATATTTTCCCTTATTTACTTAAGTTACATTATCATGGACATTGATAAATGATCCCATATTAGCTAGTGCAGTTTGCGCGAACAATGGCATGAGTATAGCTTAACCTTGTGATAACGACGCCGACGTATAACCAGCAATTATCACTCGAGTGCTTTGATCGGACTAGATAACGCAGAGTGTAACAGATATAACATGCCTGTGACACGATTGATTGAGAATGAGATGCATAATAAATACTTACCGTCCATTTAAAGTATTTGTATATAGGGTTAATGGAAAAACACCAACAACCTCTTAAGAGACTCATCATTATGAACAACTTTTATCATGGGATCAAACCTGAAATCGCGAAAAAAAATCAGCTGTTCCCTACATTTTGACGAGTTAGGGCCCGTGCACACCACGTTTTTTTAAACGCGCCGTTGACGCGCGTTTTAGAAACGTGCGTCAGTCGACGGCAGCGCCATTTTATCCTACAGAAGGCTGCGTCTGACTCGCGTGCGTATCGCGTCTGTATCGCTACAAAAGCGCGTCAACGGCACGTTTCAAAAACATGGTCTGCACAGCCCCATATACGAACATAAATGTAGGGAACAGCAGTTTTTTTTTTCGCGATTTCATGTTTGGTCCCATAGTAAAAGTTGTTCTTAATGATGAGTAGGTACAATGATCTCTTAAGAGGTTGTTGGTGTTTTTCCAATAACCCTGTATTCAATATATGTGAATTAGGGCCCTGATGTTGTCCTCAGGGCCATAATTTACTATAACCAATTAACGATTCCTTACTTTGAAACCACGTCAATTTCTTAGTTAATCACGACATCAGAAGGTCAATTCCCGTAATTAGAAACGTTCAAAATCTAGTCTTAATCTCATCAATGTCAGAAACTTGTCAAAAATTTAGGGAAAAACGAGGTATTTTTGACAGATTGAGACTGAGATCAGACCGTCAATGTTCTTAAAATCACTAGAATTGGCCCTCTGCTATTAACGTATTCTCTCTCTGACACAATGGTGTGGTTTGAACTGTCAAAATACATGTCCGTACGGTTGACATTTCGATTCCTTGCCGTTAACAAGACAAGATATTGACGTGGTTTGCACGTGGTAAGATTCGCGGGGAATAATACAGAATTGGGGCCCAGTTACCTATTTAATCAAATTGTTGATACAAAATGTTCTAAGACGAGTGCTAATCCAGTTGCAGTTTGGCAGGTTTATGATATGTGTACTACTTTCTTAATGCTCGGTTCCTAACGACTAACCGATCTTTAGTAGTTAGGTTATGTTAAAACTGACAATCCATTTTTTTGCTGATATCGAGATGTACTCATGGACCAGCACAGAGATTCCAAAGCATTGACATTAGTAGGTATTACTAGTTTAGATCTTAGGAAATGAAATAAGTCAGAACTTATTAAGGGTGTGCTTGGGTCGTCGTCGAAATTCAAATCTAACGCTTTTTTTGCAATCTGCTGCTCAGTATTAGGTTGCATGGTAGGTACTAAAAAAGCGGCTATGTACAAAGCAAAAAACGCTGAATATTTTACTTTTTTTGAAGTGAAAACTTCTTTAGCGGCGTTGAACACTTTTTGTAATGGGTAAAAAATGTTAAACTCGCGTCAGGGCATCGCGTCAGGACACGTGACCGTCAGGAGAGATTTCCCCCCCCCCCCCCTTTCTACGGCGGCGCCAACCGAAGTGAACCAAGTTTAGTGACACACGACAATGGATGGATGGATGGATGGATGGATTGGATGGAGTGAAAGTGGAAGTGGAAGTGGTAGTGGAAGTGGAAGTGGAAGTGGAAGCGGAAGTGGAAGTGGAAGTCGAAGTCGAAGTCAAAGTCAAAGGCGAAGTCGGAGTCGAAGTCGAAGTCGAGTCGAAGTCGAAGTCAAAGTCGGAGTCGGAGTCGAAATCGAAGTCGGAGTCGAAGTCGAAGTCGAAGTCGGAGTCGAAGTCAAAGTCGAAGTCGAAGTAGAAGTGGAAGTCGGAGTCGAAGTCGAAGTCGGAGTCGAAGTCGAAGTCGAAGTCGAAGTCAAAGTCAAAGTCGGAGTCGAAGTCAAAGTCGGAGTCGAAGTCGAAGTCGAGTCGAAGTCGAAGTCGAAGTCGGAGTCGGAGTCGAAATCGAAGTCGGAGTCGAAGTCGGAGTCGGAGTCGGAGTCGGAGTCGAAGTCGAAGTCGGAGTCGAAGTCGAAGTCGAAGTCGGAGTCGAAGTCAAAGTCAAAGTCGGAGTCGAAGTCGAAGTCGGAGTCGAAGTCGAAGTCGAGTCGAAGTCGAAGTCAAAGTCGGAGTCGGAGTCGAAATCGAAGTCGGAGTCGAAGTCGGAGTCGGAGTCGAAGTCGAAGTCGGAGTCGAAGTCGAAGTCAAAGTCGAAGTAGAAGTGGAAGTCGGAGTCGAAGTCGAAGTCGGAGTCGAAGTCAAAGTCGGAGTCGAAGTCAAAGTCAAAGTCGAAGTCGGAGTCGAAGTCGAAGTCGAGTCGAAGTCGAAGTCGAAGTCAAAGTCGGAGTCGGAGTCGAAATCGAAGTCGGAGTCGAAGTCGGAGTCGGAGTCGAAGTCGAAGTCGGAGTCGAAGTCGAAGTCGGAGTCGAAGTCAAAGTCGAAGTAGAAGTGGAAGTCGGAGTCGAAGTCGGAGTCGAAGTCGAAGTCGAAGTCGGAGTCGAAGTCAAAGTCGAAGTCGAAGTGGAAGTGGACGTGGACACACTGCTGTGTATTCGTAACATTCGTGTATATAAACCCTCTTATTCATAAAACTTATCAAACCTATTTTAGTTAAAATGGGGTTTGTCTCTTTCTTACACACAGAAATGTCAACGTGACAGATAAAGACAAACGTTCTATAAACTTATTTTAGCTAAAATAGAGATAAAATAGGATTATGAATAAGGGGGAAAGTGTTTAAAATATGGAAATTGAACAAAGTGCATCTATTAATGAAAAAAGGGACGCAGAAATAGTGAAAAAAAATGAGTTATATTAATTCAATTAATAATTGATTTATTTCATCGTTAATATTCAAGTTTTCACTTCTGCCGGCACTCCCGGAGTGCAACCCGTCTTTTTTATTTTTATTATTTGTTGTTACAGCGGCAATAAAAATAGACACTGTGAACATTTCAACCGTCTACCTTTTACGGTTCATGAGATACAGCCCGCTGATAGACAGACAAACGGACGGACGGACGGACGGACGTACGGACAGCGGAGGCTTAGTAATAGGGTCTCGTTGACATCCTATGAGTACGGCACTCTAAACAGTATGACGCGCCCATAACAAATCTGTATTTAGTATTTACCGACGTATAATCATTAACCTTTTAACCGCTTACGTCGGATTAATCCGACAAATATTTTCGTGTCCACAAATCTGTATTTAGTATTTACCGACGTATAATCATTAACCTTTTAACCGCTTACGTCGGATTAATCCGACAAATATTTTCGTGTCCATTCCGCCAGAGTCGTATATAATATATACGACCAAATAGCACAGCTCGTTTTATCTGTATTATTATTACATCATCACAGCTCGTTTCATCGGTATTTATTTTTCGTCTTTTTTTTTTTTGTCGGGCGCTGGGGGCACGACAACTGATATAAAGTTAAAAGGTTAAAATCATCAACACAACTCGACTCTCCAAGCCCTTAAGGTAATTGGTCAAATACCTATCTATGTGGACTTAAATAATGACGTTTCCGACCAATTATAACTAGCGTAAATGGTTTATTATACAAATAATATAGTACATGTCATGGGACTGTTGTGTTGAAATTTGTCGCATACAGCCAACAAACTTCCAAGTTCCAAAGTATGAGAGGAAGCAATTGCGTGGCATCTGCCTTCTCGCTTACAAGCGCTAGGTATTCCAAACTAAAAGGAAGATTGAATCGTACGACGAGAAAACGGTAAGTTAAATTAATTCAGGAAATCTTTTTCAAGATCTGGGAAGTGAAAAGCTTTATTCGAGTTCATTGAATGTTATAATAGCTAAAAGCGTATCGAGGAGTAAAAATTTAAGAGCGCTATCCACGTTAATTTATTCTTCATTTCTTAAACAATTTTTGCTGTAAGTAGATTACAAAGCTATAGAAAAGGGATGACATAAATCAGTGAAATAGTTCGATTATCACTATTTTTTTTAGTATTATAACAATTTGCAAATTCGATCTATGCCTCTATTACCTATTGAGGTTTTCTCGGCAAATCTAAATTTTTTTTTTAAATTTTTCTCTTTGCTAGCTGATTAAATGAAGATGTCTTCCGTAATTTACGCTTAATGCCATACTAATATTTTGAGATAAATGGTGTCAAGTTCATTTACGTAGACGATTTTTGAAAATGGTTAATTGAAAGATTTGTTGATGTATTAGGTGGTACTCAAAGCAATGAAGGCCATTCGATTTGAAAGTTTAGAGAAAAGTTATATGTATTTAGTAACGAATTCTAGGAAATTTTCAAAAATACATAAAAAATGGGTTTTCTCGATTTCCTTGAATTTTTTAGGTCACACTGACGTCCCCAAAGGAATACGTCAAATTGCCGTTTAATTAATTAATAGTCACCCTGTATACTTTCTAGCATTTCATGTAATAACTAAGAATTACTCTTTTTACCCGACTGCGGCGAAGCCCGAAAGGAGGGTTATGTGTTTGACCTGTTAGTATATATGTCCGTTTTTTAGGGTTCCGTTGCCAAATGGCAAAAAACGGAACCCTTATGGATTCGTCATGTCTGTCTGTCTGTCTGTCTGTCTGTCTGTCTGTCTGTCTGTCTGTCTGTCTGTCTGTCCGTCCGTCCGTATGTCACAGCCACTTTTTTCCGAAACTATAAGAACTATACTGTTGAAACTTGGTAAGTAGATGTATTCTGTGAACCGCAGTAAGATTTTCACACAAAAATAGAAAAAAAACAATAAATTTTGGGGTTCCCCATACTTACAACTGAAACTCCAAAAATTTTTTTTCATCAAACCTGTACGTGTGGGGTATCTATGGATAGGTCTTCAAAAATGATATTGAGGTTTCTAATATCATTTTTTTCTGAACTGAATAGTTTGCGCGAGAGACACTTCCAAAGTGGTAAAATGTGTGTCCCCCCCCCCTCTAACTTCTAAAATAAGAGGATGATAAAATTAAAAAAATATATATAATGTACATTACCATGTAAACTTCCACCGAAAATTGGTTTGAACGAGATCTAGTAAGTAGTTTTTTTTTAATACGTCATAAATCGAAAACCGCAATTTACCTTTCACAAAGTTACAACGAACTACAAGAACTTTTATATTATGTTACTTGCTGCTACGGAACCCTTCATGGGCGAGTCCGACTCGCACTTGGCCGGTTTTTTGTTCCCTCGTAACTTCTAAACGAATAAACGGATTTGGATAAATTATACGTCTTTAGATTTGTCTTGGTAGCGCGAGTGTCACTGGCTACATTAAAATCAAAAACAAAGTAAATTGGCGGATTTGGAGTGCCACATTGTGGAGTTTGAAATTTTGTTTTCTTCTAATACCATCGAGTGGGATATCAAAATGAAGGGTTTTAAAAGGCGACTTATAACTTATATGGTTAAAAGTAATTTGAAGTGACAAATCGTAAAAAACACGTGATATTCTAACTAAATCGTCTGCGAAATCTTTCACATTTGTAAACTAAAAATCTGGAAATAAAAAAAAGTAGACGGGTTTTTTGGTAAAATTACTTTTTTTATATGGTTTTTAATTATTTTTTTATATCTATACAGGGTGAACTTTCCAAGTGGGCGTGGATGGCCAAATTCTAAACTATGAGGAATAGCGAAAAGTACTCAAAGGAGTCGCGGGCTCGATTTTGATGAAAACTAAAACTGCATCATTGGATTTTTGAAAAATCAATATTTCTAGCCAGGAATCGAACCTGTTGATTTTGAAAAAAAACACATTGTATTACACCATTCGATAGTATCCCTAATAAGGATCAAATTCTGGGAAGTAATGACATACGGCAAACTTAAGGAAAATGTTGAATCTTAATAGACTGCTTTTTATTTTAAAGTAAGTATTCATACCTACATTATGTACCTTTTTCGAAATGATGTTCAATATTCTTATTAACACACCCGCAACGCAGTCACCTTCACAACATTATGTTCTAAATTCAAATTTCTATTACGATCTTTGGAAAATATTCTAATGGAATCAATAATATTGTAATGCTGAATGCAGTACAATCCTTGAGACGTCGAATCCAGCTATGTATTGAAAACAATGGTCATCATTATAAATTAATCAGTTAAGGTTTATTAGGTAGGTATAGGTAACATAACCCGGGCCCGGCTAAATAATAACAGCCGCACAGGTCAATCCATCAGGTTAAGCTACGCTTGCCGCGGTTGGTCTGTGGATGGGTGACCATCTTTACATACCGACACCCCTCCGTGCCTCGGAAAGCACGGCCGTTGGTACCGGCTGTCATTCCAGGATCTTTGACAGTCGTTACGGGTAGTCAGAAGCTCGAAAGTCTGACAACCAGTCTTACCAAGGGGTATCGTATTAGTCGTATTACCCAGTAACTGGGTTGTGGCTGGGTTGTTGTGTGTGGATAGGCAGTCGCTCCATGTAAATACTGGTATTCAGCTGCATCTGGTTAGACTGGAAGCCGACCCCAACATAAGTAGTTGGGAAAAGGCTAGGCAGATGATGATGAGGTAGGTAACATAAGGAAAATAAAAAAGTATTTTACTAAAAATTTGCTCTTTCCTGTAGCTTGCCGTAAGTCATTACTTCCCAGAATTTGATCGTTATTATTGACACTATCGAATGGTGTAATAATACAGTGTGTGTGTTTTTTTTTTTCAAAATCAACAGGTTCGATTGCTGGCTAGAAATATTGATTTTTCAAAAATCCAATGATGCAGTTTTAGTTTTCATCAAAATCGAGCCCGCGACTCCTTTGAGTACTTTTCGCTATTCCTCATAGTTTAGAATTTGGCCATCCACGCCCACTTCAAAAATTCACCCTGTATATCAGTTCAGATTTTTTATATTTTTCTAATTAATTAGTGGAGTGCGACTGAAGTGTCAATCTAACTTTGTTGCGGACTGTACGAGCGATTTAATTTCTAAGAACCAAATAAAAAAAAAAATAGAGATTTAATCGTTCAACACGTTCTAAAAGTAATTTCACGAAGGAGGAGGATATTGATAATAGATTAAAGATATTTCCCGGGAGGCGATAGTCTACTTTCTGAAAATGTTTGTTCAGGCAAAGTTTTCTTAGTCCTCCTGAGGGTTTTCCAGGCCATAAAAACAAGAATTAATGAGCAATCCAACGATATATTATAAAAATGGTTACGATACCTGCATATTTAGAACTACAATATATTGAAAAAGAAACGTAAGAGTTTTGGGAGATATTTATTTATTTAATACAGAGGCGGACTTAAAGTGATAAGCTTTTGCTGCCAGTCAACGATGCGGAGACAGACAGTGGTAGGTGTAATTATCAAAAATGTAACAATACCTATATATCTATTCAAATATAAAGATACACATAAGTATACCTATTACAAAATATAAATATTATATATATACCAAATTAAATAAAAGCACAAATAAATACACATAAATATGAATATGTTAAATATATATAGAAGTTGTTATGCTACTGCCAGCTTCTTACGAATGTGCTCGCGATATTTTATCTCATTCATTTTTCTTTTACTTAACTATCCGCTAAGGCTCTTATACTTAAAAGCCGTCGAGATCTTTTTGCGACGGTGTTTAAGTATAAAAGCCTTTAAAAGTAACTAAACGAATCCTCCTAGTTTGAAAGTGCCGCAACTTGAAAATGACAACAATGTGGCTTGTTGCAACTTTCCACTCGAAGTCGTTTATAATCGACATTAAGTTTTCCCATTTACATCATTCCGACGCTTCCGACTTGTTGTTGACTTCCAATGCTGTTCAGTGATTACTTCTTTTTACATAAAATAGCATCACGCCTGTAATCCTCGAAGGTTAAGGCATGTTTAAGTCCCATGTAATAGTGGGCGAACCTATTGCCATCAAACGGGCACAAATCCAGAGAACGAACTGCTAGTCAGTCCTGATGAAAAAACCCGATAAAACTTTGCCCGACCTGGGATCCGCAATCAGGACCTCATGACCAGCAGTAGCGCTTGCGATCACTAGACTAGCCAGTATTTATTTTGAATGATTAAATAATAATAAGTACGAAATCATAAATACTCGCTCACAAGGTAACCTGAAACTTTTCAAATGCGTGGTGCTTTCCGGATTCGAAAAGTTTCAGGTAAAAAAAACTAAGTCTGATCAAGTAATCATACATGCGCTGAATTTAAGCAATTTATAAAACAAATATGAATAAATAGCCTACAACATATGAAACGAACACGAGTTCTGTAAGTGGGTAACAAATCGATGATGAAATATTGCAGTGGCCAAATGATATTCCGTTTTCACCCGGTAAGTCGATGACTGACATAATCGCGTTTTGGCTTGCTAAAACCAGGTGCAGATTAGAGTCATAAATGTTTTGTAAAATATTATCTGTGCTTACTATACCTAAGTACTAGTGTTTATGTTTACTAATGTTTATTAGATAGAATTACTTTTACTAAGACACGATACCTGTATCGTTTGGCTTCCATGGCAAAACAGAAACACTGGTTCCTAATTTTATTACTTTTAAAGGACCAAGGAATGGCTTTCATGTTGACAGTTAATCAGCATTAATTTGATTCATTGCGTTATTTAGGTAGGGGAGACTGGGTACAGTTGAAACAATTTTGCTTTGAACGCTCGTAGCACAGCCATTTTGAAACATAACAAACAACAAAACACATAAAATGAGAGAATAGACTTTTGTCTTCAAATATATCTCAGAATTAGAGGCTCAACTGCCACATTTACTAGATAGGAAGAGTTTAATAAAATAATGTGCCACTGTTTCAACCGTACCCATACCAGGGGCGGTTGAAACAGCGATGGGGGTCAGTTGAAACATAAACAAATAAGTAATAAAAATCAGTTTCTTTATTCATAATCAACAAGAAATAGTTAAATTCTAGTATGGCACCATTTCTATCAGTCTTAATAATAGTTTCGAACATAAAAAGAGCTCTTCTGCTCCGGTTTAAACTAACAAACTAACACTAACACTGCATTTCTTTTTTTCTTGTATCGCAGAAGAGAAGAATGCTGAACTCCGTACATCTCTGCAGCTTTTCGTAAAGAAGTCCCTTTTTTGACTTCTACATACGCATTTTCGTATTGAGTTATATCACAATCGCCTCTTGAAGTTTTTTTGATACGTTGTCTGGGCATCTAGAACGAAAAAAGCAAGGGTTATCATTGTTTCAATCGTACCCACAATAATTGCTTCATCCGTCCCCATACCCCTCAACCGCTAATAAAACAAACATAGCGTCGAAACAAAACAACATAAACAAAAACGAATCACGGTTTTAGAACCTTCAAAATCTAACAATAAAACAGAAAATCACTCAAAATGCAAATGCTAATATCAACAAAGTAATTTGAAAAATAAAACAATAGAAAATACTTACTTTTTGTCGAAAAAATATAATAGGGTCCCCTGAAAACGTACAGAGCGCGCGAAGTGCAACGCGTCACTGTGATTCATGTCCGGACTCTCCAGCCGCGTCTCTTTCCCCTTGTACCCCTTACCACACCGCTAATAGTTTACGAGTTATTAGCGTTGGTTTAACCGTACCCTGCTGCAACCGTACCCAGTCTCCCCTACGTAGTTGAGCAGTCAAATTTTTCGAACACATGAAGCAATGGATTAGCAATATCCTTCAAAACGGTTCAGTTTGTTACTGATAGTGCTATGCAAGTAGGGTGCGGGGCAGATTTTTTTTGTATCTAAATTTTGAAATGGTCCTTAAGATACTTTTTTCAATAGTGGTCGCACCTAACGTAGGTAGGTACTTTAACTATGAAATGAATTTTACAACCAAGTTTTTTAGAGTAAAAGATAAAAGTGTTGATATAATTAACTAGGGTGACAGTAATTATAAGACGGGTCGGGGCAATTAAAAGGGCCGGTGCGGGTACTTTGAACCAACGGCACCGAAACTAACGTAAATTGACGTAATTACTTAGCGACCTAACTCTAGTTAGCTTGAGTAAGTGAGCGCTGGTACTCGCAGAGTCGGTAGTCAAGTTATTTCGTATCGAAAACCGAATATGCAATGCCTTTGATGCGACATACAGTAGCGCACCAATAAAACGTTGTAAATCATACATAGAAGTAAGTACTATTGTTACCAGTTACATAGATTTACTACTGTTGTTTTTTTTGTTAACAAACGAATAAATAGATTTAGCAAACCGATTTCAAGCACATGCGTTTCAGACCCATATTTTATTCATATACAATTGCTACATACATTTCCAATTCTTAATGGCATATCCATTAATAATATAAAAAGGTTTCCAAAACTGCACCTGTTATGAATTCTTTATCGAACCGGCCGATGCCCGAAGTTAATAATTCAACGTGAAATTGAAGATATTTTTTTTTTATATTTAGGAACTAGAGTTTATTACAACTGAACCAAGTGAACATGGTAATGTCTTAGGAGCATAAATTACCATTTATCAGCGAACGAAAACATGGAACGCGAATTACATATGTATGTTTAAATCATATGTAGTAGGTACATTACATTATTTGTACAACGGAGCTTTTTGTTACGTTTTCGTAATCTTCTGGCTCTCTATTACATCTTTATTGATATTCGTGTTAGGTAAACCTACATACCTAAAAACTAGGTAATCTTTGAATGTTAATGAGGCATGCCCAAGTTTTCCATATAATGATAATGTTCGTCGGGGCGTTGAGCTTTCCTTAACTTTAAAGCACAGCGATGACTGGCTCATGCATTAAACCTGTTGATATGACTTAAGTATCCTTTATAGGGCCATTTCATTAAACTCGGACACTAGGTGCCCCTGCCCGAGTCCCATATTCTGTGTTAAAAATAAGTTTAAAAACTAAAACCTGACTACTGAAAAGGATGAAACAAGAAAGTACCTTCCCGTGGTCGCATGTCGCTGTACTAACATACTTATAAGCTAGGTAGCATGCGACCACGGGAAGGTACTTTCTTGTTTCATCCTTTTCAGTAGTCGGGTTTTAGTTTTTTAACTTATTTTTTATTTAATTGTTTTCGCGCTTATTTCAGTAATATTTATATTTTTGAAATGTGCTAATTAAGCCCTTTAATTAGATACCCAACATGGCATGACTAATAAAATTTTTTTTTAGGACCTACTTTATTTCCGCTAGAGGGCGCCATATTCAATTTAATGTGACGTCACATATGTATAACCAGCGGACGATCAAGACGCTTCCAACGATACCTCATTTGGCAAATTATGACAAGCAGTTTAGAAGTTATGAGGGAACAGATGAACATACATACATACCGGTCAAAATCATAACCCTCCTTTGCTTCGCCGCAGTCGGGTAAAAAGATTTTTTTCTCTTGAATCGTGTATTTCAACTAAGCTCTCCAAAAAATAATTTTAATAAAAAAAACCAGGACCGTATCAAGGTTAAAATTCCCCGGCTGAAGTCAGTCGTCATGTAAACAAACACATTAAGTTTATTACTCCACTAGCTTCAGCCCGCGACTTTGTTCGCGTGAAACTTCTTGTTTCCCCCGAGCCACCCCGTCGTATCGCATCACCCGCCCGCGCTATCACTTAACGTTCTTTTTGACTTTTTTTCGTTTTGCTCGGCTCCTAAGGGTCATAGCGTGATGTTATATAGCCTATAGCCGTCCTCAAGAATTGGGCTATCAAATTCAAGAAGAATTTTTCAAATCCGACTGGTAGTTCCAGAGATTACCCCCTACATACAAACTTACAAACATACAAACTTACAAATTTTACCTCTTTATAATATTACTCGTAGTATAGATATAGATTGAATGTATATATTCATTCCTTGATTAGGTAATCCTATTGTCAACGATGTCAATAAATCTATTTGTTTATTTTAATCTTTACACATTGAAGAGCTTTTGAACAGACATGGCTTATTGTATTTTCAATGCCTACATAATAGAATGTCTGTCGAAAGTCCAGCAGGGCTAACATACTAATATGTCCACAGGCTAACATGTCCTCAGCGCGTCAACGCTCTCTCTAACGTTTTGTTGAGATATGTCTATAATTCTTAAGTAATCCTAACATGCACGCCAAGCTTGAAAAGGCTCAAAAAAAACCACTTCGACGCTTCGTTTACTCGCTATGAGAGAAATTTTGTCGTTACGGGTAGTCAGAAGCCCGAAGGTCTGACAACCAGACTTACCAAGGGGTATCGTTTTACCCAGTAACTGGGTTGTGGAGGTCAGATAAGCAGTCGCTCCATGTAAAATACTGGTATTCAGCTGCATCCGGTTAGACTGGAAGCCAACCCCAACAAAGTTGGGAAAAGGCTAGGCAGATGTTGATATATTTAGCAACAGTGCTGGTGATCACACTAGCATTCAGCTGGGTTAATTTCGCTATTATAACCATAAACACTGAACGTTGTTAATCACCACCCTTGGACAATGAGCTGGCGATCTTTATTTTACGAAGGTTGAATTAAACTCCCAAAACTTCGTTAATCACCACACTCGGCAAAATTACTGAAAGTGATACTCATCTACGTAATAGAGAGCACCTAGTCTGTAGAAGTGTCCAACGGGTTCAATATAATATCCTACAGGTTTACCACTTGAATAGTGACAAGTCTTTTCGTCGCGAGGGTGGGTTATTATTGGATGACCCATGTTAGCCCGCCCTGCCGCTGAGACAGACTCGAGACTAAAAATACAAAAAAGATATAACTTTATACAATATTTCTAAAGCGAGTAGCAAGACAGAAGTGGATTGCGAACAGATCAATAACGACTACAAAGAGGCTTCATCCGGCGCAGTGTTATGGCGAAAAAACCCGTTCCACGATAGTACCAGAGCAGTAATACTCAAGTATGCAAATCCATTCCAGTTCATGTTGTGACCATCTTCAGTCATTGTAACTTTACAAACAACTTGACTCGGGTACTCGGAAAGCCGACTTTTGCTAAAATATTTATTAACTATAAGAAATTGATAAATGTCTTCAGCAGTGTCTCAGGGCAGAATGCTTCAAAATTACACAGGTAAAACTTTAGTTCAGAGTAATCTAGTGTTATTATAATAAAAGAGTTTATAGATTTCAGATAACGAAAATTATTGGTCACATGTTTCGCATAAGTAATAATAAGTAGGTAGGTGAGCATAGCACTGAATAAGCTTCTGTCCAAAAATCTCGGTTACGTTAAGCGATCAATAATGTTTTTGTTTATATTGTTTAACAGGAAAATGCCTGAATGTTAATCTCTCGAATACGAATCCCTTATTAAATACTACAATAACTTGTCGAAACATTATTAGTGACACGGAGAATTTTCCAAACAGAATTGCGAAAATGGACATTTTGACATTGACAATGAACAAATCCCGCCATTCACATCCCCAGAATTAGGAGCCCTGCGAAATGGAGTTCCGTTGACCCAAAATTGAACAGATGTATTCGGGAAATTGTCTATTCCGGAAACTATCCATTCGGTATATTATACCACTGACTGAGACTAAAACTGTCCAATTGGTAAATTGTTATTGGGAATTGACGTTCGAGAAATTGTATTTTGAGAAATTTTCCGCACAGACAAAATGTGTGAACACCACATGTTATGAAGTTCGCTTAAATCTGCGTCGCGTCAATACGGGCGTTAGCCTATTTTACTTACACGCATGAAAGGGCACGGGAGATATACTTACTTACACAGCATAATTTTATCAACCACCGTAACAGATGAAGGCCGAACAGCTTATCCGAATGAATAAATGTAGGAGAAATTAGGCCATGAATAAAATATATCATCCCTCCCTCGGTGTTTTAATAGATCTGTTAGGTTTGCAGGGAGACGATATACATCCGTAGACGACATTAACTCCTACCGGACTCATTCCAAAGCCCAACACATAAATCTTAGCGTCCTCGTTTTCTGTTTCTTTTCACCTTGTGGTTATTTACGACTGTGGACATTAATTTATTGAAGGTAGATTCAAACGCGGGAGAAAAGCGATAAAACAACTCTAGAAGGTGGATAACATTGGTCTTGTAGATGAAGATCACATTGACGACTATTAGAATTCCATAATAAAAGAGCTGTTTTATGTTATGTTATAGAAGTATTTTAGGTAGGTACTATAAGTTACACTGCCTGCATATTTTGAAACAATTATTATTACGAGTATTATGGTCCACTTCCTTTATTTCCCAAAATGGTAGCGGTTTACTGTTTGGCTTTAGTACTTACTTTTGTTGGCAAGGATTATCTTCAACACAAAATGTAGAGGCGTCATAAATGCGGAGAGACTTTTTTAATAGAATCGACTTACAATGTGCAATGCATTAGCCCGTTCAAGTAACGCTTGAATATCAAATCTAGGCCATAGGTACAGTAAGCATCCTGTTTTTTTATTCGCATTGTTAAAAACAGAAAAGTACGATTTGACGTCGGCTCTTGCATCAAATACAACAAATGAACGACTCGACGACACTTTCTCACATAATGAAATTTGAGTTTGTGCGGAAAATTATACCTTTTCTGGAAAATTAAAACCTGGTGGATTATTGTAAAAACAGAAGACGCTTATTAGAAAAGCTGGTAGAACACTTTTTGTTTTTAAAGCAGCTAATCGGGATTTTAAAGTCAAATAGAGGCCGAAATTAATTTACCAAAAATATTATATGGATAAAACTGTTTTCTACGAAGAAATTCATTGTAGGTACCTTTAATTTTTTTTGGTGCCCGGTGGAAATCCTCATGGACTTCCTCCATCGTGGGGGTGACAGAGGGGCATGCCGGACTCTTACCGGCTAAGGCCGCGGTGTTCCACCTCTGCCTATGGCCGGGGGTGCGGGATTCGCATAAGCATTCACCGCCCCCCCGATAGGCCTCGACCCGCTGTTCCTCAGCAGATCCCAACTCCCCGTGCGGCCATTCCCATAATGGCCGCACCCACTCTCCTAGAAACCTGCAGCCTTCAGTAGCAATACTTAATATAGTCCATTCTAAATATTATAAATACAATGAATAATGGGTGAAACAGACAGACATACACGTTGTTTGTTACATTTTCTCGTTTTAGCGGCTGCACGCATTTCGATTACATATCGTCGCTAATCTAACTAAGTGACGTAACTGATTCGAAGCATATTTTACAGGGCAAGCTATTTGCAGTTTAGGGTTACCTATGATTGAGGGTAGCTTGCTCTATATAAATTCTACTGATACAAAATTGAGCACGTGTGTAATTCTGATTAAGATTCTGATTATTCTATATTGGTATTACTACTACTATTGTTATCGTGTTAATATTGTTTTAATAATAAATATTTTAACAGATACGTTACTTTGTGAGATTTTTGTTTTTATTTTATTCGGAATACATGATCAGAGGGGCCATTCTCGTAATAATAAAAACATTCACAGTCTGATCTCAGTCTCAATTTGTCAAAAATACCTCTAATTTCCCTAATTTTTTTTCAAGTTTTTGACATTTGAGGAGCAATCATTCAATTAGTGTTTTGTCCATAAATTAACGAAATACAACTGACTATGGAGAAATCATAATTACTGTAATTATGATTTCTCCATAGTCAGTTGTATTTCGTTAATTTATGGACAAAACACTAATTGAATGATTGCTCCTCATTTATTGTCACTGAGATGAGATTGCGACTAGATTATGAACGTTTTTAATTACGGGAATTAGCCTTCTAATATCAAATTCGACTTGGAAAGTGTATCAAATTACTATAGTTAGGTCGGCTTAGTCCAAAATGTCAGATACGTCAGTTAGATTAGCGACTATATGACACACCATGACCTGGGTTAGGACATAGGATACTTTTTATACCAGTCTCCACGCGGGCGTAGCAGCACGCGAAAAGCTAGTTTTGTATGAAAATATATTTCTGCCTTTATTTCATTAATAAAATTAATTGATTGTTGCACATTAGCCGATAACGACACCGACCCGACACCGACACGATATCGACGGTCAGATAATCGCATACGTTTAGTACCTTCTACGAGGGCTGCTATTTATGTATCCGGAATAACAAAGTGAAACAAACATAAGTATAGTATTTATTAAGGTTTTATTGCTTTTCAAAACATTCGCCATTATGATCAATGCACATTTGCATATGTTGGCACCAATTTTCGTAGCACTTTTTCCATTCAGATTGAGATATCTCCAAAACGTGCATTTTGAACGCATCGACGGCCTCTTCACGGCTCGAAAAACGTTGACCACGTAATTTATTCTTCACGGTTGGGAATAAATAGAAGTCGTTGGGGGCAAGTCGGAGCTGTACGGCGGATGACCCGTTAATTCGATCTTTTGACCTTCCAAATACCGAGTTGTTTCGGCTGATGTGTGGCAGCTAGCATTGTCGTGATGAAGGATTCTGCGTTGTCGGCTGTTCTTTCTTATTTCTTTAAAGACTTCTGGCATACAAATGCTCGTGTACCATTCAGGATTAACCGTTTTACGATCCTCTAGTGGTACTGTAGCCACATGTCCATTTATACAAAAAAAAAACAAGCGACCATTTGCTTCAAAGGAATGACTTTTGTTGGGTTCGGCTCATCTTGGAACACCCAAACCGTAGATTGTTGTTTAGTTTCAGGATCATACGCATATATCCAAGTTTCACCACCTGTGTGGATATTATAGACAGCTTTTGACGCACCCTGATTGTACTTTTGTAATTTTTTTTTACACCAAGCGACACGAGTCCGTTTTTGGTCAATTCTCAAGTTGTGCGAAATCCAACGTGAACAAATTTTATTTACAGCTAAATGTTCGTGTAATATTTTATATACAGGGTGTCCCTGGAAGTATGGATCAAATCGAATAGGGACGTGGGCAAGGTCATTTCCAAAAGTTTTAGCAAAAAAAAAAATACTAAAAAAAAAGAGAAGAAAGATCGAATTCGTGAAAACTATCGGGGCTATCAATTTTTTTTTTTTTAGATATCCCTGATAGAATTTTTTTATGATTAATTTCTTTGAACACTAAGCGAAGTGATTGAAAAAAAAATTAAAGTTGGTCATAACTTTTGAACCGTAAAAAAATTCACTGACATTCTCAGGGTTAAAAAGTTTGAAAATGACCTTGCCCACGCCCCTATTCGATTTGATCCATACTTCCAGGGACAACCTGTATAGTCGTCATACTTATGCCCAGAGACGCCTCTATCTCGCGATATGCATCATGACGATCTTGCATTATTAGTTCCCGCACAGCATCAATATTTTGAGGTACAACAGCCGATTTAGGGCGACCTTCTTTAAATTCGTCCGTGAGCACAGACCGTCCACGATTAAACTCACTATACCAGTGATACACAGTAGTTTTCGACAGTGCTTCGTCCCCAAAAGTCGAAGTGAGTTGATCGATGCACTGTTTTTAAGTTAGCCCTAGCCGAAAATCGTAATAAATCATAGCACGAAAATTTTCACGAGTTAAATCCATGCCCCATGGTGATAGTCACGAAATTTTCAAAATTACGCCACAAAGAAAAAACCAATGACAGCTACATGAAACAAATTGTATTCTTCAGGCAAAGAAAAAAAAAGATTTTTAAATGTTATAATTACTTTTATAATATTTTTCTGTAACTGGCTAGTTCCGGATACATAAATAGCAGCCCTCGTAAACGCTTTTCTATATACACCGCAGTGACAAAAACAATTGTTTTCGTCACTTCGGTGTCGGTCGCTGTCTGCGACGATGCCACCGGAACCGATATCTACCGGCGAGGATACAGTGCAGGGTGAGAATAGCGGACATTTTTATTTTTTCACTTGATCCCACTTCTTGGCACGGCCGACTTCAAGAGGTCGATACTTAGTTCTGCCGTCGTTTAGTGCGTCGGCGTCGCGATGGTCATCGATATTCACCAGTATCATCTATCGGTATCGATTCGGTGTAGGTATAGCTGCCGACATATCGGTATCGGGTTGGTGTCGTTATCTGATAATGTGAAAATGCCCATTAATTAGGTACATAGGACATTTTAAGCAATCATTTTAGTTCACTACACCGTATGTACCATAAAATGTAAACCTAAGGGGAAAAAATCAAACCTAAGAAAAACTGACTTAGTTGATCAACTGCAAATATTTTATACTGTAGAATAGTCGGCGGCCCATCGCAAATAAATACGTTGCGATACATTTGAGGGAGCCGGAGGTAGCAATACAAAGGCCTACAGGCTCGGAAAACCTCGCCATGGAATTGATGAATCCACGGACTGACTTAACAAGCGTTGCTTAACCTTGAAAGTCGATCCGTGTGGCTGTTATTAAGTAATTTGAAAAAAGAGAGGGTCTCGTGGCTAAATAACCTCAAAATTGCAATCGCTTATGAGTTTATGTCATTTGCATAAGTGTAAGGATTTCATGCTCGAGCCTGTACCTCTACTTTTCCAATGTATCAACAAAATATTGATAGCGAACTTCACAGAAACCTAGGCCAGCTTTTGACACTGACCTCTGCCAGTACATAATTAATAACTTCTACGGTTCAGCCCCAACAATATTTTAAGAAACGGCAAAAATACTTTGCTCTTTCTAGGGCGTGTAAATTAAAAATGGACTCTTTTATTACACCAATTCGATTTCGATAACCTTTTATAATCAGGAAAAAATATAGCTTTGCCGAAAGGGCACTAGGTCATCGCAGAGAATTAAATTTTCAAGGGAACACCTTTTCATGTTGCATTCTCCATTCCTACCTATCGTTCAAAATTGTCGTAGTCCGTGCGTATCGGCACAGAATATTTAAAGTACTACGTACAGAAAGGCCACTCCCTTCCCCGCACTAACATCAGTTACCGCACCTCACCCCGCACTTTGAGGTTACCGTCGCAGTTCTTTAACAAGAGCGCTCGCAAACACAAGTACGTCACGCACACATTCATACGTATACAAACGTCATTTTTTAATGTAGTAGTAGTAGGTAATTATTTTGCGAGCGTTGTATGGAGTGTCCGGGGTGTGGTATCGGGTATGTGATCTGTATGGAATGTGCTACTATAGGTTTTGCATTCATTCAAAGGAATTTACAGAATGGGCCCAGCAGATCAAATAAAAGTCGGTTAAAAATAGAAATTGTAGGTACGGAAGAGTACATGAGCGCACTAACGATCAGTCAAACTAAGAAAATGAGATAAGATGTGCATTATATAATGATGTAGGGAAGGAGAAGATAACCCGAACATGGGTACGAACATAGGTGGGTACGAAGAATGTTATAAAAGTCTCAGGTTAACATCGTTAGACGGTAAGTAAGCAGCCTTTGTTCACTGCACTCCACAGACACGTAAACGCAACGAGACTCATATTTACAAGGCTTGTATGCAAATTGATTTCACGTACATTACAATCAGACCGTCTGTTCTAGCCAATTTTACAGTAAATAGCGGCAGTCAGGTTAACTACTTACTCGGTGTTTCATTAGGTAAACTCCAATTTAAATACGTAATGTTCTCAATCGTTTCTAAAAAGTACCTACTAATCGTCGGTAATCGATATCTAGGCGGAATTTCTAACCGAACACATCTGTTTAGGTTCAGTAATACTCGCATAAAGATTAGATACTGGACCGTCCAGAAACAGCCACTAATAAGTTGATCGTTAATATTCGCAATATTGGAGGACAAGAAAGATTAACTAGGGCAATTTCAACCTAGCCATATTGTTATCTAGTTCAGCGATCTCTTCTACATAGTTGAAAAGAAAATTAACCGCAGTCAATTAATAAAAATAGGTCATGGTCAAACGCGACAGTTGTAATTTATTTATATTTTGAATCTGCATACGAAATTAGCTATGTGCTCGATAAAGTAAAACATATTGGACCCTTCATCATTCTCCTGCCCTTACGCCAATTTATTTGGGGTCGTCGCAACATCTTTTTCTTCCATACTTCTTTCTCCATTAGTCGTCATCGCGGTATTCACTGCCTTTTTAACCATATCCATATTCACACAGTCCATCCATCGTATCTTTGGTCTTCCCCTATTCTTATAGCCATCGACATTCATACTCAAAACTTTCTTCATTCCTCCGTACTGGACCCTTCATATGAATAAATCCGTCTTGAAGGTACCTAAAGTATCCTGGAATATGGAATAAAAATTGGGAATAAAGAAATCTTACCTTTCCTGCTCCGGTACCACTCGACCTAATTTCAAGAAGTCAAAGGTGAAGTATAAATTAAGAAGTGTTAAAAATCTTATTTCGAATACTGAAGTCGCTTGGTCTTAACTTTTTCTTTCTTTTATCTTTAGTTTGGTTTTAGCTTTAAATTGTGCTAACCGTCTGTCCTTTACTCTACATTGGGTTCGATAATGATTTATTTTATACTATACTAATTACTTCTTAAGTACTAGGCTTTATACTAATTACTTGTTAAGTACTAGGCTTCAGGCAGTCAATAAAACCGGGAACTAATAGCGACAGTCTTAAACATTAAATATTATGTGGGTCCATACTAAGAATTGCACATATCTACTTAGTAGTTTTTTTTTTTGGCAACTTAGCCGATGTCGACTATTCTGCCAACGTCATGTGGTCAGCGAAGTGAGCCGCCGAACTTTTGCACTCCGTGGCAGTTTACTAGTTACAAAAATAGTAGCTAAAAGAAACGATGTACATATAAGACAATTCATGTCAACTCTAAATATGTCAATAAAAATATGTTTTAATGTTGGTAAAGGCGAAATGTACTCATCATCATCATCATTTCAGCCGAAAGACGTCCACTGCTGGACATAGGCCTCCCCCAAGCACCTCCACTTCGTCCGGTTTTATGCTTCTCGCATCCAACGAGTTCCTGCGGCCTACACAAGGTCGTCGGTCCACCTTGTGGGAGGCCTTCCAACGCTACGTCTTTCGGTACGCGGTCGCCAGTCGCCACTCGAGAACCTTTCGGCCCCATCGGTCATCTGTTCTGCGAGCACAAAACGAGCGAAATGTAGCCTATGTAACAAAAATTAATCACGATTTGTGTACAAATACAATAAGATCATTTGTAAACACTATTGTAACAACCTTTGTAGTAATAAAGACCTTGAAAAATCAAACGAAAAATCAATATATAGTACGACAGTTGTCTAGTATACATACCTACATAGGTATAAATAAATTTTTAACCAACTTGAGCCAAGGAAAAAGTACAACAGAAGCATGCATAAATGTCGGTATCGAGATATTATGTAAAACTACCATGCAGGCTTGGCTGAGCGTGAAACGAATATAGACATCCATATTAATTACATTAAGGGCCGATAGTGTTTTAAATTACCAGTTATTTTTAAAGTAAAAGTTATCTGAAGATTGAAAAATTGGCCGTAACTAAGTATAAATTTTCCCTGACACCATGGCTCCAAGCACCTAAACATTACAATTGACATAACTAAAACACTAACCCCCTTACTACTCGTAATAAACATTGCGTATATAAACAAGCGTCTGTATAGTTACACAACGCTGTCTTCTTCTTTCGAAAGTCAAATTACTGACGACTCAAAGAGAGAAATCGGTGTGTAACTATACATCTGATATAAGTAATACATGTATTAGTAAGGGGGATAGGTTACAGGAACGGAGGAATCACGGTAGGCCTACCCAAATATCTATACTTATATAGGTAAGTTTGTATGTAGGGGGTAATCTCTGTAACTACCAGTCGGATTTGAAAAATTCTTCTTGCATTTGATAGCCCAATCCTTGAGGAAGGCTATATTCTATTTAACATCACGCTATGACCCTTAGGAGCGTTGCAAAAAGAAAAAGAAAAAAAAAGAACGTTAAGTGATAGCGCGGGCGGGTGATGCGATACGACGGGGTGGCTCGGGGGAAACAAGAAGTTTCACGCGAACGAAGTCGCGGGCTGAAGCTAGTTCTACATAAAAAAAAACGGGTTGCACTCCGGGAGTGCCGGCAGAAGTGGAAACTTGAATATTAACGTTGTGCATTTTTGGTATTTTTCATTAATAGATGCACTTTGTTCAATTTCCATATTTTAAACACTTTATATACATGAATTTTACGAATACACAGCAGTGTGGCCACTACACAGACGGTCGAGCCATCAGCTGTCACCATCTATATCCATGGATGGTGACAGCTGATGGCTGAATGATGATGGATGGATGGAACGCGCATCCGCGAGTGGCACGCTGTAACATAAACACACACGAACATTCGCGCAAGCGCCCTGCGCCGCCTAAACGAAACAGCAGGCAATGCAGGCATACATTTTCGCCGCGCCGCGCCGTAGACAGAGAGGGGGATACTTCCTCTCCTACGCCGCGCCGGCTGTCTACTCTCCATCCGTCTTACGAATTTTCGATCAGGTCACGTGTCCTGACGCGATGTCCTGACGCGAGTTTAACATTTTTTACCCATTACAAAAAGTGTAGAACGCCGCTAAAGAAGTTTTCACTTCAAAAAATACTAAGTTATCTTATTCAATCGAACTTGGGATAAAATATGTTCTGTCGTATTAACCTTTCGTATTGGAACGTAGATCCACGCGAGACTCAATGGCTTTTTAATTGTGTCTGTAATTACGGCATTCAACCGGTTAAGCGTTCAGCCAGAAACATTCTGATAGCCAAATTGATTAATTCAGTTTAAATCTAAACCTCGTTAACAAAATGATAATTGAAAAGGTTTTTTTTTCGCTTTTTATGTCACATTACGGATGAGTTGGCGTTGGCTTTTCCGAAAGGGGTTTGAAGGTTTTGGCCCTAAACTCAGCCGCCATTTTGATTTTTTTTTCAGAATCGCGGTGCACATAAAGTTATATATTTAGATAGAGGACACTTATACAAACAAAAAATGTATATAACATAATATCCTAAAGCGTCAGGTTTCGAAGTTATTCACCGAAATATAAGTCGAAAACAACAAGGATTTTTTTGTTTTTTTTCCCTCCAGGTAAGCATTGAGGTAACAGAAACGTTATGAAACCTTTATGGAGAAGAAACAAGTGAAGAATAGACATTTTTTAAATAAATAATTAAACATTTCGGTAAATAACTCCGAAACCTGACGCTTTAGGATATTATGTTATACAAATTTTTTGTTTATATAAGTGTCCTCTATCTAAATATATAACTTTATGTGCACCGCGATTCTGAAAAAAAAATCAAAATGGCGGCTGACCTTAGGGCCACCCTCCATACAAAAATCTTCAAACCCCTTTATCTAAGAAGAAACGACGAAAGGAAACACCCTTGTGTGTGGTCATCAGCGTAGAGTGCGTTGACAATACAATTTCATTACCCGATGATATAGCACTTATTAACTACAGAAAAAGGAGTTAAATATTCATTGAATGGGCACTTTACGAATCCTTTAGAACTTCCCCATCCAAGTTGCTGTAAAAATACAGTTAGAACCAGTTTTGTTACTTAGACTAAACTAGAATAACGTCAGGCATGTTTGTGACCTATGTAGGTAAATCCATGTACGCGGAGTACACGTTATGTACAAGCTACCTTTGATCAGCACTTTGCTTCCGTACATATTCCATCCAAAGGTATATAGTGTCTATCTATGCACAATCTAATCTATTCAAATATTAGCTAGGTGTACCTACACATATCGTGATGAAGTTTGTTTGCAACTACATGTTATAAATAGTATCTACGATATTATTTTCTTGTTATTAAGTGGATACCTAAGTTGTTTCGCCGCATTATCCAAAAAAATCTTTCACTGCTCTATAACGGACTGCAGAGCAATAGAATTGCCCGTGGACATTTAAATTTAAAATCAAATGAAGACAAAGCGACCAAACTTCGTGATCCGAGTGTTCTGATGTACGAAAGCTAATCCAAAATATTGAATTTCAATACGGATTTGAATCTAATTAACGCATTAGGAGCTAGGCTTTCCTTTGAATAATAATTTTCACGAATCTAACAGATAGATACTACTAGCGCCCTCTGTCCGGATTTTCCAGAACTAACCTTAGCAACAAAGTTCGATACGGCGTACACAGATGGCGCGCTGTAAGTTTTACTGCAGTCGATGGAAACTGAAACTAGTGAAAGTTTCACAAACTAAGGGAGGATGTAGGTCGCACATTTGCCCCTAGAGGGTGCAATAGTCAACTTTTACATCTGATTCTTTTCATGTAAAGATTCAAAGTTGATTATAATTCGTTGACATACATTTCAACAAACATTTGTATTTGTTTATTTCTCAATAAATTATTAGAACAATAAAGCATGGCCACTAAAATATGTTGCCCAGGTGTAATCACTGCGTAATCACTGCGGTCGCAACGATTTATTCCCCTAATACTAGGCATTGAGTTTGAATGCGGTCCCAACTTCCAACCGACCTTGCGTTTGTAACAAAATAAAAGTATAATGTATCGATTAGCTGGCGCGTAGCCCGCGCCATTTCCACTTTCCGCCTAATTTATTAAATACACAAACTACGACAATTGTTTCACGTATGCATATTATTAAGACTATTACTATTAGACATAACTGTGATTCACAGATCACGAGATCATGGGTAATATACTTAAATATATCTCAAAATAATAATATCACGTAGCAATATGATGAGTAAGCATGAATATTAAAAACCTACTTAGTATTCTTGCGTTGGTTTTTAAATTAATTAAGCGTTTGAAACAACTTTGAACTAAATAGAATAAATATTGAAAAAGTTTTGTGGAAGTATCAAAGTACCTACCTATATCGTCAGGTATCCATACTAGAGGGTGGGTTACGTACTTAGATACCCAAGAATTAGTATAGGTAATAGTAATTAGGTAGTCCTAAGAAAATGTTCTTTCATTTTCATAGGACTAATTACTATGTATCAATCTACTAAAAATCAATGTTTAACTATCAACGTTTTATGCTGGATCAAATGAATTCGTCGAAAAATGGTAGGTACTAGGTTTCCTAGGTACCTTGAACAAGTACCTACCAATTATAATGCGCAAATTGGAAATAGTTGAAACTGAAACGTAATAAACTGACGCTTTTCAAGTCCCGTCCTAACTTCGTAGTGAGAGGGATAATTTCAACTGATGCCAACAATTCCTACAAACTATGCAGTGAACCACTGCAACAGGATTACGTCACACGATGTCATACGGAAAACATGCAAATTCTTCGGAAATAATCCAACCTTCCATTCTCAGCATCTCTTTTACATCGTCGTTTCCGAAGGTTAACGAAGGACAGTGAGCAAGACATTATGCTGGTCATGCTTATGCATGATGAGACGAACTTTAAATAGTGAAACCTATCTAGCCTCAATCTATAAAAAAATGAATAATTGAAATCTTAGACGGAGGATAGATTAGGTAGGGTCATTGGGTAGGTTACACGATTAATTTGGGGTCAATCTGATATTTTGAACGGGTTGACGACGGTAAACTGATCATGAAATATGTAGATTGATAACGATTGATCCGGATTGGGGAATGTTTTATTAATTAATAGCTTCTTCACCCACGCCTGCCCGCGCTTTTATTTAGTTTTTAACCGACTTCAAAAAAAGGAGGAGGTTCTCAATTCGTCGGAATCTTTTTTTTTTTTTTTATGTATGTTCCCCGATTTCTCGAAGACGCTTGGACCGATTTGGAAAATTTTTCTTTTGTTTGAAAGGGTATACTTCCCAAGTGGTTGCATGATCATCAGGTCAGGATCTGATGATGGGATCCCAGGGAAATCGAGGGCAACCTTCAAATTTTACAGGCACATAGTACCATTTTCATATATTTTCTAAAGCTGTTTAAGTATTTGCATCTGATAATCATCATCTCAGGTGGATGAGCTGATGATGGAAGGTACAACTCCTCAACGGCTTGGAGTTAAAAGAAAATTCTTTCAAAATTATTTATAGTAACACTCGTGCATTTGCTCTCGGAAAGCACCATTTGGTGAAGTGGAACTGATGATGAAGACCACAGATGGCCACCGGAACTACTCAATAATATCTCCGTACAATTTCACGGGTTGCGATTCGATACTTTAACATGGTTGCTAAGCAATTTATGCTCGTCACAATGTGAATAGTGATATGGAGCTGATGGTGGACCAGGAGAACTCTTCAACAATTAACTTCCCTGCATCGGTAAAAGCAATATTTTGTAAAAGGCGATGAGAAAGTTGACTCTAGGCTATTGTAACTGAGATAAATTATAAGCAGACCCACTAAAAAGCGTGAAATAAAAACTTTTTAACAAAAAATAAAACCGACTTCCAAAAAAAACACTACAAAGTGAAAAATAACTTTAATTTCGGAAGTCGGTGGCAAAAAACTAAAATACAGATCCAAAGACACCGACTTCCGAAATTAAAGTTATTTTTCACTTTGTAGTGTTTTTTTTGGAAGTCGGTTTTATTTTTTGTTAAAAAGTTTTTCGTTTAGCGGTTTTTTCTTTTTGCTCGACTCTAAGGGCCGTAGCGTGGTGTTAAATAGCCTATAGCCTTCCTCAAGAATTGGGCTACTTATCAAATGCAAAGATTGGTAAGTAGACCAATTCTTGAATTCTTTTAATCCGATTGGCAGTTCTAGAGATTAGCACGTTCAAAAAAACTCTTTAGCTTTATTATTAGTATAAATCATTAGTACCTATAGATTTCAAACATTTTCGGTAATCTCAAATTGCCTTCAGATTAATGGTGTTAACCTCTGTCTCATCTCTTGACTGGTGACCACTACGTCAAGAAGTTGATTTAAGGTTCGGCAAGAGATTAAATTTAATCCTGAAAGGAAGCTCTTTCGGGGGCAAGGGGCTCTTGTCTTTTCAAACGAGTCGAGAAAAGCATGTGGAAAAGAACCAAGTACCTATTTACGTAAATCTTTGTGGACCTACTTGCTTTTCCCGATACTTAATGCTTTCGGAGAGAAAGAGGCGCGACGTTTACTGAGGATTTAAGTTTCCTGCCAATAATGTATCTAGAGCGTTTTTTAACCGACTTTAAAAAAGGAGGTTCTGTATTCGACCCGTATGTATGTATGTATGTATGTTTGTATGTCCGCGATTATCTCAAAAACTACTGAACCGATTTTGATCATTCTTTCATGAGTGTGATCTACATACTTTCAGGAAGGTTTTAGTATATAATACATTAGGTAATTATTCTTATGTACGAAGTTATATGCATAAATGTACTGCATCTCCGGCATTTTTAAGTGAATTTTGATGAATCTTCGAGTCGTGTCTTCAATGCACTAGTGTTAATTGAATTTGTGTGGGGTAGGTACAACTAAAAAGTGAAAAATAAAAACTTTTTTACAAAAAAAACAACCGACTTCAAAAAAATACACTACAAAGTGAAAAATAAACATTAATTTCGGAAGTCGGTGTCAAAAAACGAAAATGCTGAAGCAACGACACCGACTTCCGAAATTAATGTTTATTTTTCACTTTGTAGTGTTTTTTTTTTGAAGTCGGTTGTTTTTACTACTACGGCTACATTTATGATAACTATGTATTACACATTAAAAGCTCGAGGCTTCCGCGGTGCAGCCCGGAAACCTGCAAACATAAGGGGACGTCGCGTAGTACCCTATTCAAAAGCTTGCGAACTACTTAACATACTTTTTTACAATTTTATAATTATTACGAGCCTCAAATTAAAAAGTTTCGCACCCAAATTAATTTCAATAAAGGAGACGTTCAATAAATGTATGAGGCTTGGTACTAAAATAATTGAAAATTTAAACAGCCTTCTATGCTTTATAGGCTGCAAGAGGGTAATTATTTTGATGTCTTAGGGCATTTAATTTTTTGTTACAGCCGCCCATTTTTTTTAAACAAGTGTTGAAAAATAAAATGCTTGAATCACTAACTACAAACATTATATATTTTAGGGTTGGCAGCCCTGTGGAAAAGCTCGTATTCAAAGCGGTAAAAACTAATGATGAACTCGTTATTGATTTAAGTTAGATAAGAGTAGTATGTTTAGTGATTACCTACGACATTTACGACTGAAGGACGTGTATCCATGGTCATAAATAAAGATTTAAAAAAAACCGGCCAAGTGCGAGTCGGACTCGCCCATGAAGGGTTCCGTAGCAGCAAGTAACATAATATAAAAGTTCTTGTAGTTCGTTGTAACTTTGTGAAAGGTAAATTGCGGTTTTCGATTTATGACGTATTAAAAAAAATACTTACTAGATCTCGTTCAAACCAATTTTGGGGGGGACACATTTTACCACTTTGGAAGTGTCTCTCGCGCAAACTATTCAGTTCAGAAAAAATGATATTAGAAACCTCAATATCATTTTTGAAGACCTATCCATAGATACCCCACACGTACAGGTTTGATGAAAAAAAATTTTTGGAGTTTCAGTTGTAAGTATGGGGAACCCCAAAATTTATTGTTTTTTTTCTATTTTTGTGTGAAAATCTTACTGCGGTTCACAGAATACATCTACTTACCAAGTTTCAACAGTATAGTTCTTATATTTTCGGAAAAAAGTGGCTGCGACATACGGACGGACAGACAGACAGACATGACGAATCCATAAGGGTTCCGTTTTTTGCCATTTGGCTACGGAACCGTAAAAATGACGTGACAAGGACAATGTCGGTCCCTGACATTGTCATTGATATTATTTCTATGCTATTGCATAGAAAGAAGTGGCTATGTCTGTACATAGCCACTTATTTCTTATTTCTATGCAATAGCATAGAAAAAAAAATTGACAGATTGTAGTAGCTTGATGTGGTAGTGTCTGTACACTAGCACATCAAGCTACTACAATCTGCCAAATTTCTTTAATAGATTTTCAACTGTATCGCTAAAGCATAAGGTTCAAATATGATTAGAAAAATTTGACAGTTTCGGGTAGCTTGAAGTGCTGGCGTCTGTACATACTTGTACTTTATAATTAAGTACATTAATACATTTATTAACATATTTTTGAAATAACGGGAAATTTAATCGGTAGGTAATTACTAATCATAAGATCAAACAAACATTTTAGTTTTAATTAAGCATCCTAAGGTCGTCTTTAAAAGATCGCTTTTAGGTATAAGACCGTCCAATGTGTCGCCCTCAGATGTAAAATTTATTTTTATATATCTGTTAATCATAATTATGGTGAACATTATAAAGTATTATATTATATTATAACCAAGTTAGGTACCTACCCTCAATGCGCCTTAGATACATACACTGCTAGTCCTACTAAGAATTTATGCTAACAAACGAGGTGGTTTCACCAGAACTATTTTGCACTTTTCTACGGGGCGATGGGTGGGGTACATGGGGTTTACAATCAAAGTCAAGATCTTTTGGCTTCGCTAGCCAGACGCCTAAACCACTGGGTTATTTTCGCTCTATTTTATCAGATGTTTCAGCTTAATCGATCACAATCACAATTTAAACTTGGCTCAGCGTACGGTTCATTCATCGAATTTAGGTTGTAACAGGTACTTATAAGCGATTAACAGACTACCAGGAGTTCGCAAAATGAGGTTAATTTAGTAACATAACAGACCCCAAAGTTAGATACATTATCTTGAGACGATAATAGACAAGTAACTGGGTAGGTACAGTACATGTATCGCTGTAAGGTCGAGTTAAGTAAGACGAAACGCTGGCAACAAAATGTGTTTGTCGCACTATTCTAAATACTGCGCCAAAATGACAATTATATCTTACCTACTGAAATTGAAGAAAACTGATATTTAATATTTAAAAAAACGGAATTTTTCTTAGAAAACTCGACTCATATTAAAAAAACTGAGTTTCTCTTAGAAAACTCGATAAATATTTAAAAAAAAAACTGTTCATAGACAACTCGACCGATATAAAAATGTACCTATACCTAATTACAAAAAAAAATATCGTTTTTTCAGATGTGATAAATAACATGTGCTTACTATTTAGAAAAAATCATAACATGAATTATTTTACACAGTAAATAGCGCCTGAGTCGGCCGCTATCCCCATGGGAGTTGAATCTTAGGTACCTACCTAGTTTGTAGCTATCGGAGAAATGTTGAAACGCATAGGTCAGGATAACCTTTACCGTGTAAAAATTTAAATCTATAATAATTCTATAACTAAGCAGTAGAACCAACTAATAGAAATAAACAAAATCAAGCAGATGTAGATCATTGGCGGTTTTTATATCCGCTGTACTGTTTACAATCTATACTAGGTAATTCATACCTACTAATATTATAAATGCGAAAGTAACTCTGTCTCTTTTCACACCTAGGTAAACCATTTTAACCTCTCTGCTCGACAAAATTTTGACATTTGACACACCAGCTGACTCGACGGGGTGTTGCGAATTACGTCATGATAATCAGAAATTTACTTTAACTTTCAGCATTCGAATTTATTAAGAAAACTGTGTTACCGCGCCTATTTTTAAAATAAATTTGTGGCAAATATCTCTAACTATATGCTGAGGTCGGTAAAACCGCGTCATTCTACTGTGAAAGTTGTATAAAATAGATATTACTACACCTATCCAAAAGGTAGACACCTCAAAATCGCTGAAAATATGTACATAAACCATCTAATCTCTTGATGAAAATATGCAAAAGGGAAAAATAAAGATATTGTCATTCTCTCTGCATTCTTACTTTTACCATTTTTCATACATAAACTACATAAAAAACATGATCAAATCTTGATAAAAATTACTAAAAATTGTGTTGCGACGTGACACCTCTTAGTGCTGACCATCCACCCAATTTTCTTATTCCGATTCAAAAATGTCATAAAGCCTAATCGATAATCGGTATTTAAAAAAAAAATAAAAAAATTGTAGAGACTGAATAAAAACTCTTTGGTATATTTTATCATGAATTAATAGTTTTTTGAAATATAATCATTTTAATAAGTACAAACACGTACAGTGTGGATAGAGGTGTAACTTTTTATGGTTCCCTAAATCCCTACGTCCGAATGAAAAAACAGAACCCTTATACCCTCACTCGTGTGTCTGTCTATAGGTTTGTTACAATCGATTTGTTTCGAATCTACTGGACCGATTAAGTTGAAATTTGGTACACATATAAATTTCTGTGACTCAAATACGGACGTGTAACATGAATAAATTAATTATGAATATGGGGTCACTTCTTGGGGTCACATTAGATAAAAAAAATACCATTATTATAGTTTCAAACTCAAATGGGTCCCGCCTGCTTCCAAATTTATTTTATTTAAAATGGGCTTGTTTTTAGCTTTTCACTTAGTTTTAGTACAAGGAACAGTCGGTTTTTTTAATTTTTCTAATAACTTTTTTTATTTCCAGCTTTTTATTTTACAAACGTGAAAGATGTGTTTCGCAGATGATTTAGTTCTTGATACATGTTGTTTACGATTTGTCACTTTGAATTATTTTTAACCATATAAGTTGTATATATTTTTGTAATCACCTTTTAAAACCCTTTATTTTGATACCCCACTTGATAGGTATTGAGAAAAAAAAAATTATTGAAGGCATAATATGGCGCCAAAAATCCGCCATTTTGTTTTTTTTCTATTTTGATATGCCCAGTGTCACTCTCACAGTAAATACGAATCTAACGACACCTCTCAAGCTAAAATCCATCGAGCTGTTCAGGCCACAGAACGTGCCAAACAATTATACATACTTACATACTCTCGAAAAACATAACCCTCCTTCTGGTGCAGTCGGGTAAATAGTAGATTGTTATACAAGGGTCGAAAGGAATCTATTCCCATACGAGGTATTTAGACTATAGTCCGAGTAGGAATTGATGACTTTCACCCGTGTTAAACACTCTACTTTTCATTTCGAATATAAGGAAAGTAAAATATAGTGTTTTTTCTAAAATATTTTTATTGATAAGAATAACATGAATAATAGGTACCTATTTAAAATTAATTGAAATATTAGAACAATTTGTGTGCTATTTTAAATATGGAACACACCGCGTCACTGCCGCGGGCCGTCCCGCTTGATAGGTATTTTTTTTCACACTGGCTGTTTATACACTAACAAGACCGCAACATTTTTCTTAATTATGTGAAAATTTCGTAGCTGACTACTTCCAACCAATTTAGTTCTATTTTTTAATTCATTCCCGACCTAGAGAGGGAAGCAATTACTATGAGTCTTTCCCGCCTTAAGGTGGGAAGCAACGTCTTCCACCCGCTATTCGGATCAAACAAATAGGTACTACTTTCTGAGTATGAGAAATGAAAAAGCTTTGCTTACTGTAAGTACCGTGTGATATATTCAAATGTAAGGGTTTGTCGTGAGGGTCACAAACATATTTAAATAACTAAAAAAAGTTATTTAGAAACAATAATCTGGAGCCACAGCCTAAAATAAAAAAAAAACTACAACATATAGTTCTGTGATTATTCTAGATTCCAAGAGATCCTATCAGACGTCTGGTCTTCAAATAATATAGCAAATCTCTCATTCTATACTGAGTACATACTTACATTTGGTCACAGTCAAAATATGTTCGGGACGTTATATTTAATTTAAAGTTAGTATTTTTAAATGTTATGCTTAAAACACTTGTTATAAGAAGTCGGTTAAAAATAAGATTTTTGGCATTTTCAATCTCAGTAGTAAGAAATGCTCAAGATGTTATTCTCCATAAGAAAACAGTAGGACTTTTCTTTTCTGGCTGGCACTTTAATTTTTGAGTAGGTACCTTATGAATGATGGGTTTATGAAAAACAAACTTATTTTTGCAGTCGATCAAATTAATGATGATGTACATTGTGCCAGGCGCGGTCGCAGCCCAAGATTTTGGGGGGGGGTCATCATGGTTGCCGAGGAATATTTTAAGGGAGGTTCATCTCCTCGTAGGTCTAGTGGTCGCAAGCGTTACTGCTGAGCATGAGGTCCTAGCTGGGGTCGATTCCTAGGTCGGGTAAAGTATTAATGGGTTTTGCCATCAGAAATTTCTCAGAAGCAGCCTGGAGTCTGGATTTGTGCCCGGTTGGCGGCAGTAGGCTCGCTCTTTATGACATTTCACTTATAACTGGCAAAATGTGGGTGTATGTACTATATAACCCCTGCCCAACCCTTTGGGGATTAAAGGCGTGATGATATGTTAAGGTTCATGTACAGTCGCCAGCAAAATTGCATGGGTACCTTAGTGTCTATTTTCGCGTGAACGTTTGAATTCAAGTTTTCGAAAATAAAATAGATGGCGTTGGTTTCTTCACAACTATGACTAATTTACGAAACGTAAGTAAGGAGTTAGGAAGAAACGTATTAAGTAGGATTGAGCAAGGAGTTACAAGGCTAATACATTTATCTAATTATTACATTACATTTACCACCATACGTTGCTGAAATGATAAAAATAATAAAAGAAACCGATAAGAATATATTTATTAAGCTAACGAGTGGGTATTTTAATAATTAATTTAATATTTCCGTATTCAGCCTACCCTCTCAAGTTTGAAAACTAAAACTTAGAAAATCAGATACCTACCTAAATTAATATTCAATTTTAACATAGTAGGTTAATAATTAGGAACAATTTTCTTTAAAAGAAACTATTAATTATAAATTGTTTGAATGTTTGAAGAGACAAAAAGAAACTACAAAAATATTTTATCATGTAAAGCAAAGCAACGCCATCTAATAACAGCATAATTAAATTTTGTTAGTCGTTAACTGGTTTTACGCTAGATGGCGTCATTTCTCGCTTCATACGATTTTGTTTCTGTACTACCCATGCACTTTTGCAGCCTATCGTACATCTCCAGCTCCACATTACTTATGCTATTCAGGGACGCAGCTTTTACATTTGTTACTATGCTGCCAAATTCGTTGTATGTATTAGAATTACAGATTGTGCAGGGTGGGGAGAGCGAGCGAAGCGAGCTCGAAAATTTTTACAACCCGCCTCTATTTAATTAGGTTTTGTTTTATATTTTTAAGTAGAAATAGGGGTTACATTGTCGACTTGTGCAGGCAAGCTCAAGCAGCTAGAAGAAACTAAAATGCAAGAGCGAGCGAAGCGAGCTCGAAAATTTTTCACACTCCTGGTTCGATTTTCTTTCGAATTTCGATCATTCCAAAAGGACTAGGAATTACTTGCTTTGTCGACTTTTGAAGAAAAGCTCAAGAACCAATTTTAATTGCAAGAACGAGCGTAGCGAGCCTCAAAATTTTAGCACCCCACCTTGAATAGTCTCTGTTTTCTTTTACCCATCATACAAAAAGAGAACTTACTTTATCGAATTATGACGAAAAGCTTAAACTCGTTTTACAGCAGTTTAGGTTTTGGAATCTGGCCTTACCTAACCCTTTCAACCTTACGTACGAGCGGGGTGCCCAATATCCCGAGTTTGCTTCGCTCGCTTTTAAAGAAAAATATTTTTAGGCGCGTTAGAAAACCCACAGTCATTTCATAGTTTTAAGTTTTTACTTCAGTCGGCAGTCCCCATGTCTGCCGATGTTCTTAATGTTTTTGAATATGCCTATCGGGGTTTTCGTGGCTCATGTACAGTTTTAAGTTTAATAAGGCAAGTAAATCATTCAGACTCTTGACAGCTTGAATGATTTTGGGGGGGTCATGACCCCCACGACCCCCCCCCTCGGACCGCGCATGCATTGTGCGTGAATATTCAACCCTAACGGAACCTTTCACTGTGCGTGGTCCGACATAAACATGGAAAGATTTTTTTAAATTTCGTTGGGAAACTACCACAAAAACAAACAATTACCTTTACTCAAGTAAACTAATAGAAACAAAAACTACCAAGCTCATAAAACTAACAACACATATTAAAATGTAAAGTGATTGCGGAATACGCAATTTATACAATTAATTTCATCATTCCCAAACTTCTGCTCAACCTACCTAAAAAATGTATACTGGGCATTCTGTAGCAAACTATTAGAAAAATATCAAAAATAAATACTTAATTGTAAAATACATAAAAATAATTTTATACGGCGAGCGCATTCGAAGATAAATTCAAATATAGAAACAAATTCGGCGCGAAATTCAATAGGTAAATGACTATGGTCTAAGGTCCTCAGTGTTATTGACTCAGTTCAATTGAATGTCCAAAAAACTATTAAAATTACATTAGAAAAGCATAAATCATTATTATAAACAATGCTTATTGTATTTAATGCTTAAAATAATTTTATTTCAATTTCTGAGTATCGATTTCCGATATTCGACATATTAATTACCCGAGTCAATCGAAATAAAAAAAAAAATCGTTTTGCATAATCGCTTTCGCACATCATTACGATAAAAAAAAACAATCATGGACGGCGATTTTGAACACAAATTGAGTAGTGGTAATGAATAATACGTGTTATTCGACCTGTGTTTCAATATTACGTTAAGATTTGGGCATTTTCGTGTTGTTATTAATAACATTTACAATAATATTTGTCACATTTTAAATCTTATCTACTTGTGTGTGTGTAATATTTGTGAAAAGTAAAAATGTACACACGCACGATTGGCGCGAAACTTCGACATTAGATATCAAAAAACTTCATTACCACTACTTATTTTAACTTGAACAACGGATGAATTCGTCAAATAATTAAATTATGTATTCTTCACTGCCCCTGTGGTGGAGTTTGGATGTTCGAAATCCCCAATTTTTATGTTTTTTAGCCTCGACCACCACTGTCAACAAAATGGCGATTATCGCATTTACAGACTTGAATTTTATAAAGGTAAAGTAATAAGCTTGCGCGCTAAATATGAAATATTTAATGGCGTTAACATATGAGTTTTTTATCCAACTCTCTTAATTAACGCACATTCATAAGATTTGATGGGTAGCTTAATAAATATTTACATAATCAATGTAGGGTGTCGTATGTCGTAATTCTTGGGTCCTAAAGGGGTCATTACCGAGCCGGCGGAGGTTTGTGTGTTCGGGTCCTAAAGGGGGCGCTACCGAACTATACGGTTAATCATTCTCATTCCATTCCAAGGCTGCCTAGAAGAGATCGCTGATAGCTATTAATTGTCTTTTATAGCTATAAGTAAAAGGCCGCCTATTATACTTTTTGTAGTGTTATTTTTTTTTTAATTAAGTATTTTCTAGAGTATAATAAAATATATATTAATAGGTACATAAATACAGAAGGGTTCAGTAGAGTCCGACCAAAAATAGAATGCAAATAATGACATACGTCATTATTTGCATTTTCGGACGAAAAGCAACAAAAATCTTTTCGTATACCGATACCCATAGGTAAGTTTTTGTTTGGTAGAAGTATCTACAAGAACAATAGCGTCAATTATTGCTAACCTTTCAACTTAAATCACACGAAATGTATTGTAGCTATTAGTAGGTATTGTCAAAAATGTAATTTTAAAAAACAATCTGATTTGAAGGCTCCCGCAGACTGGCGACAGCGCGACGCGTCTCTAGTAGGTACCTAGAACAATTTCTATGAAAACTACCTAGGTACATGGAAATTCTAGAATTACGTCGCACCGTCGTCGCGTCGCGTCTGCCCTTTAAATGCCAGAAAAAGTATTGTTTTATGTATTTTTCAATTATTGTGCTTTTAGTTGTTGTGGATTTCCTATAAATAAATGATTTTAAAGTTATCGGTTTGACGGAACGTATTTTTTTTTCAGCGTCATTTATACAGCTGAAAATAATACACTTTTCTTCGGCCGAAAATGGATATGTAGGCCGCAAATTGCCGGAAACGAAAATGAAATTCGACCGGACTCTAGGCTCAGGCTACTTTTCATTCTGGACGATTGTATTAAAACATGATTATTGAGCAAAATACACGAAGACAAAGTCTCGGGCGACAGCTAGTCAGATGTAACTAATTATTAACTCTAGCTACATTTGAAACCCACCTCGCTAGCTAGTTCTCAACAATCGCAACTCAACGCACAACAACAAAATGTAATTCTAACTCAATCTGGGAAATTCTGTACCAGTCAGGAACACTGTTCAAATTCAAATTCATTTATTTTGTGAATATAGGTCACATATCTACAAGATGTTAAATTATCAACAATTTTTGAACAGAAAATTAAAATGAGGAAAATTTATTTCCATTAGATATTAAAGCATGTAAAAATGAATGGGTCATTCCGTTTATCCACCCCAAAAGGATCCACCCTATACGTACGGTTGTACGGTGTACGCGGAAACCACCTTAGGGCTACTTCGATAAACGGAATTTATAGGCCAACGGAATAACCGAAGTTAATTCGTTTACAGCGTAGGTTTTCCACCCAGTAGCTCTGGTTTACTGTTTCTGCTTTTAACGGAACACGGTAAACCAAAATTCGCATAGAAATGCCGGAGATGCAGTACATTTATGCATATAACTTCATACATAAGAAGAACTACCTAATGTATATGTATTATATACTAAAACCTTCCTGAAAGTATGTAGATCACATTAGTGAAAGAATTATCGAAACTGGTTCATAAGTTTTTGAGAAAATCGCGGACATACAAGCATACATACACACGGGTCGAATACAGAACCTCCTTTTTTGAAGTCGGTTAAAAAGCACCACAAAGTGATAAACAACTTTAATTTCGGAAGTCTGTGTCAAAAAACGAAAATGTTCCGCATTTTCGTTTTTTTTTTTATTTAACTTTGTATAAAAATCAGCTATCAGCACCCTAATTGCGTAACACATTATAAAAAATCACAATCAGAATAATTTTGAAGGATATTGCTAATCCCTTGCTTCATATGTTCGAAAAATGTGTCTGCTCAACAGCGGAAATAACATCAACGGTGATGATTTCTATGCCGTTCTCGTTTGAGCACTTGGTGGATGGTATGCTTACGCCGGAAGCAGCATGCACTGCGTTACCGTGCTTCGGGTGATAGATCTCGGCGATAAGCGTAAGTCCAGGGATGTGTGGCCGGCTTTGGGTCTCGACGGGTCTCTTGAACACAGAATGTCGCAGTGAGTTATGCGGTAGACATCAGAAAGAATTTCAGATTTGACTCGTGAGAACCCTTCGATGTTAATCGAGACTACGCACAGAGTGCAAATGTGGTGCTGTTCCACAAACGATAGGACACTTAATATCGTGTCCTGCGTGTCCTGTCAACTGTACGTTACAGGGACGCTGGTGATGGCGCCAAACATGTAGCCGAATTCTGGACCGAGTCCATTTAGAGTGCTATCGACACGCTAAGAAGAAGAACGGAAATAACGCAATCAATGTTGATGAACTGTCAAAATGAAAGCCGCTGCTGCTGTTAGTGTTACGCAATTACACCGCTGGACAGACTATTTTCTAGTTGTGTGTTAAACTACTGTATTGTAAATAGGTTCTTACCTATACAATCGACCTAATAAGATTAACTTATTAAGATAATAGTAACAAAAGTGAAAGATAACAAGCATTCCGCCCGCAATTTTAATTGTTACGCAGCTGAGGCATGGTGGAAATTCCAAGCAAAAATGCAATCTGCCTACCCTTTTCCCAACAATGTTGGGGTCAGCTTCCAGTCTAACCGGATGCAGCTAAAGCCACTTATCTTAAAGAACGTTTCAAGTTCCTTCATGACACACATAATAGATATCTGAGGTCATAGGAAAACCTGAGACTAGAGAGCCGGTGCATTCCACCAGTTTCTATGACATATATTTTACTGTTCAAGCAGTACGGTTATGGAATTACTTGCCCGTGTCGGTAAGGCGTGCTCAGTCTTTGTTCACTTTTAAAATTATGATAAAAAAGCACTTCCTCTCTCCTTAAACATCATTATATTTTCTTTGCCCCTGTTTCATGTTTACCTACTATTGTATAATATACGTGTTTTTTTTATTTCTCATAACTCTAGGGGGTCATTGTCCTCATCATTATGAACCACTTTTACTACGGGACCAAACCTGAAATCGCGAAAAAAAATCAGCTGTTCCCTACATTTATGTTCGCATAACTCGTCAAAATGTAGGGAACAGCTGTTTTTTTTTTCGCGATTTCAGATTTGGTTCCATAGTAAAAGTTATTCATAATGATGAGTACAATGACCCCCTAGAGTTATGGGAAATAAAAAAAAACACGTTGTATATATGGATATATTTATTTAGATTAGTACCTATAATATACTTTATGTATGTATTTATTGTATTGTGTAAATGGTAAACCACAGAATACCTACAGTATTTGTCTGTCCGTCCCCTTTTTATCCATCCAAAGGTTGTCTTTAAAAGATCGCTCTTAGCGATAAGACCGCCCATTGTGTCACACATTGTAAAGTTTCTATATTTATGTCTTTTACATAATAAAGAGTATTCTATTCTATTCTAAATACCAGTATTTTACATGGAGCGACTGCCTATCTGACCTCCACAACCCAGTTACTGGGTAACATGATACCCCTGGAAAGACTGAACAACTTTACCCGTTGGAAAATCCAAGTATGCTTCTCTATATAATAAGCAGATGTTGGGGCAACGGGCTAGCTTCAACAAAGCATATAAAATTTCAGTGAATTCATAAAATTACGGCTTTCATGTTCCGTGATGCAGGTTTAATAAAAAAAAATGTATTGTAGGTACTGTGTTTTGTACACCAGTAATGATTACAGCGCACTGAAACTAGTAATTTGTACTTGTATTGTATAAACCTGTAAATAAATCGATGCCGACTTCCCCGTGGAACAAACAATAGCAATATACTAACATTATTTATACGAACGTATGTTATAAAAGGATCTACTCATTCATTACGCACATTAATTCGTCTTGCATCATTCATCTTGTCTTCCAATCTCGATTTGTAATGAAAGTAGAATGACTAGAATTATCGCTGCCCGCGAACTAAAACAAATCATCTGGGAATAATATACGACTGCATTCACATTTGCGACAAGACTAGCTAAAAATAAATGTTGTTCAAATTGGTGTAAACAAAGTTCACTATTCAGCCGTGCGATTCTGTAACCGTCTCACCGTGAAAAGTTAGGCGAAGTGAGCGTGGAGTGAGCTATCAGTGTCATCCCACCTGATACTAGGGATTGACCAAGCCTACATTTACAATCATAATCGAGATTTTAATAATAGATTTTATGCTAAGTCTATTGATCATTTTATATATTTTCAAAGCTAGTATTTTAGTGGTCAAAACATTAATATTTCGTGGGGTTTTACAATAAAATAGCAAAACAGAAACTTAGCCAGAAACTCAATGTTGTTTTTTTTTTCTTTTTTTCCTAGACTGACTAGTCAATACAGCCTGAGGCGCGAGCGCGTCACGCAAGTGTTCACTTCACCCGAATCACGACATTAAATGTCGAGAATCGGGTGAAGTGAACACTTCACGCCGCGCTTGCGCGTTAGTCACTGTCATTATCACATAGAAGATTATTTTGATGTGGATTGCGTGAAGTGTTCACTTCACTCGATTCACGACATTTAATGTCGTGAATCGAGTGAAGTGAACACTTCACGCCGCGCTTGCGCGTTGGTCACTGTCATTATCACATTGTAGATTATTTTGATGTGGATTGCGTGAAGTGCTTGCGCGTTAGGCGCTGTCATTAATATTAAATTCAGTTTTTATTTATTTATTTCTATAATTGACGACCATGGTCGTAAGCCTGTTCGTAATCGAGTTCAGAAATTAGTTCCTATTTATTTCAACGCTTTTAGATATTATGTCTAAATCCAACCGTGTTTGTACATTTAAAAAGTCAGTTGTGTGCATTTTGTTTTCAACAATTAACCAGATTTTGTATTAACTAGTTACAGACTACTTATTTAACCTGTAACGCGTGCAAATATAACATTATTGTAGATAGATACTAAATAACTAAGATCCGTATTTTTCATGCACGGTCAAGCGGCGCGCGTCGCCCATGATTGGCGAGTGGCGACGAAACCGTAGCCAATGAGCGACGCGCGCGAAGTGATGTTGCCATGGTTACCGTGGAGTGAAATATGGAACATTCCGAATCGCACTGTAATCGATTACAACGTGCTTACACTTTGACCCCAATTATTCTGTATGGTATAAATTACAGATTATTCCCCGCATAATCTTACCATGCCGTACGGTTGTCAAGAGTGGTATTTTGACAGTTCAAACCGGTTTCGTTAAACTAACATGGCATTTTCGAAATTGTGTTTCCGGCTACAGTCGCCACCTTACCAAAGGATAAGAAATTCGTGGTGTAAAAAAACAAACAAATAAATACTATAATCTAACCGTGAGTAAATAATCAAGTGAAATAGTTTTGACTCTCAGCTGCCATAGTGGTGATTAAATCTAAATGGGAACGCAAATTATTTATGTGAGAGTTGTGGGCGATGATGGCCTAATTCGGAATGATCCATATATCACGCAGCGCACTGCGCATGCGTGCATGCGTGTCAAGCGTCGTAGTCGTTAGTATCAAGTGAACTTTTTTTTTGCTTTCATGCCATTGACGACCATGTACAACTCGTTTATAGAGAGTAGTATATTCCTTGATGTAGAATGTACATAAGCCTGTACGTATTCGAGTACAGTGACAATAATTAGTTCCTAATTATTTAATGCTGTTAGAGATTTTAATGTCTAATGCCCGGTTTCTGAAGAATTCTTAAACGGAGTTTAAACTTTCAATAGTTGTTGATTCGACATAATTATCTATTTAAGCGAATTCCTTCCTTATGCTCGGTTTTGAGGTTCTCAGATAAACCCTCGATAATAATTCACTCGACTTTTAAGCTAAAATCTTCCTTAATGACGTGTTCAGAAACACGATATCGAACCAATAATCACTATCGGATGGATAAACTCCGTTTAAAAACCTCAGAAACCGACCATAAATCCAACTGTTTTTGTACATCGAAAAAGTAAATTTAGTCAGCCTACATTTAAGATATAACATAAGAAATTGTGCTAAGCAAGTACCTATTCAGTGATTGGTGTAATGTTCGTATACATAAGTACATAATACGTAAAAGCACATATAGGTTTTTTTTATATCATCTCTAGGTACATACCATAAATGCCATAAATATTTAGGCATATTATTAATCTAGTGACGATTGCTGTTAGGACACACAAATTGCATTATTCATGTATACGCATGTTTTGGGCTGTCTAATTTTAGTTTTGCTGTATACTGTTTACACACTGTGTCTACGTTTCTCAGCCAACTCTCCTGTCGCAGATCTGCTGAAAGAAATTACTAAGTAAATGATGAAAGCAGTTCCTCTATCTTTATGTAGTTTACTTTATTATGTATTTACTGTGTATATAAATAAATATATTACATTTTTTAATTAGTATCACATTAAAAAAAATTGCTAATACATTTTTTCTACTGAGTCGGCTGCTTCCTGAGATGCAACTTCTTAATGCCGGGAACGGAGGGACATTGGATGTGTGTCGGCTGCACCCCCACTGCAAAAAGCTGGAAATAATGGTAATAATTTGTTACTAAGTATTTGATTTATTTAATTCCTACACATCAGCACATCTGCAGCTAATGTATTTACTTTCAATAAGAATAGCGGTATGATTTATTAAGAACAGCGTCTGATCAAATAAAATCAATTGAATGGGCCAATATTATTACTATATATTTAGAGCACAACGAGTTTCTACATTTCGTAATTCCATGCTCCGTGCCTGTCTGTGTCCCAATTTATTTGTTCCCTATTGTGTTTATCAAAAATAGTGTGTGAAATAATGAATACTTGCCTCAGACCGCCACGCATGACACAGGCGGGAGCGATGTGATCAAATCAAATAGAGGCAGTGTTCTTTTATTGTCTTCTGTCCCTTTAATGACTTAGCAACTGCAGGGTCGATAAGGCTCATCTGCTGAAAGGTAGAATATATCAGATTAATAAAATTCACTTGCTTTTGTGTGCCTATACTTTTGTGTTTTTATTTTAAGTTATCCTATGTTTTCCCACAGCTGGGCACGGTCTCCCCCATACTTTTCCAGTTTTCCTTATGTTGTGCCTTCTTCGGCCAATTGGTCAGGAACGTGTCAGTGACGACGCCCGCCTTGTCTTCAGGCAACCTTTGTTACTGATTGACACACGTCTGTGACATGCCTACGTCTTTTACATTAGTTACATATTATTATCATCAAGTCGGTACTATTTTGGCATACCTGACAGACCACCACTCGTCCTTGCATAGCTAACCACCTGACTGATCATCTAATTCATATACCTAATTATGAACAGTAACACAGGAACTGTGGAGTTAGAAAAACTTTCACCAATGGGTACATGCCGACATTATGTCATATTTCTATCACATTCACCATTATAATATCGTGCTAGCCATTGTCACTGAAAAACTAATTCAAAGTAGGTACTAAGATAAAACTTTCATTTGTTTATTTACAATTATTTATTTTGAAACTGCAGACAAAAAGTTTATTTTGTATCGGAAAGCCCCATAGACAGCAGTAGACAGCACATGTTCACCACAGATGATGAATATTAGTTAGTCATTTTTTTCTATCGATAAATAGAAAAGTCACTGACAAACTTTAATCACAGAATACTTAAAATTCAAAGTATGACGACCCACTGACCTAAGTACTAAATTCAAACAAAGAACCAACAGTGTTGTCAAAAATTTTTTGATAAAAGAGACGTTCAATAGATGTATGGGGCTTGGTACTAAAATAATTGAAAATTTAAACAGCTTTCTGAGCTTTATAGGCTGAAAGAGGGTAATTATTTTAATGTCTTATGGCGTTTTTTTTTAAACAAGTGTTGAAAAATAAAATGCTTGCATCATTACATTACAAACCGCTAGATTTACGCGGTCACCGATCGGTGACGACCGGCGCGCACCCGTCAGGCCCCACGGTCACCGATCGGTGACACCCGATTCACGCGGCTTCAACCTCTATTATTGCTGTGAATTAAGGTCTAATATCCTGTGCAACAGTTTGAGTCTATGGTCCGGTAGATAAACTAATCGACTAAATGATTCAAAACGAAAAATATGGGTTGGCAATATTGGAAAAAAAAAGTTAAAAATAGACTTTACGATTCTTAATGGCAGCTGCAGTGCGTGCTGTTTTGTTATGATTTTATGATGCTACGTTGTTTATTTTAATAGTTTTTGTGTAAAATCGACGTTAAGTGGATGAATATTCGTTTATAACATATTATACGTCCTTGTAGATAATATTTGCACGAAATAACATCACAATCAATCGATAAACCTTTTTTTTTGGTCAAACAAAATTTTACGTAAGTACTTCAAGAAAACCTTATGATTTTACAATTATAGTGGTATATTTTTACAAGATATAGGTAGTTATCAGTCAATAAAGGTTTATGTAGTATCCTAGTAACACGTTTTTAATTAGAAACAACTCAATATGACAAAGGTTGCCTGAAGACAAGGCGGGCGTCGTCACTGACACGTTCCTGACCAATTGGCCGAAGAAGGCACAACATAAGGAAAACTGGAAAAGTATGGGGGAGACCGTGCCCAGCTGTGGGACAACATAGGATAACTTAAAATAAAAACACAAAAGTATAGGCACACAAAAGCAAGTGAATTTTATTAATCTGATATATTCTACCTTTCAGCAGATGAGCCTTATCGACCCTGCAGTTGCTAAGTCATTAAAGGGACAGAAGACAATAAAAGAACACTGCCTCTATTTGATTTGATCACATCGCTCCCGGCTGTGTCATGCGTGGCGGTCTGAGGCAAGTATTCATTATTTCACACACTATTTTTGATAAACACAATAGGGAACAAATAAATTGGGACACAGACAGGCACGGAGCATGGAATTAAGAAATGTAGAAACTCGTTGTGCTCTAAATATATAGTAATAATATTGGCCCATTCAATTGATTTTATTTGATCAGACGCTGTTCTTAATAAATCATACCGCTATTCTTATTGAAAGTAAATACATTAGCTGCAGATGTGCTGATGTGTAGGAATTAAATAAATCAAATACTTAGTAACAAATTATTACCATTATTTCCAGCTTTTTGCAGTGGGGGTGCAGCCGACACACATCCAATGTCCCTCCGTTCCCGGCATTAAGAAGTTGCATCTCAGGAAGCAGCCGACTCAGTAGAAAAAATGTATTAGCAATTTTTTTTAATGTGATACTAATTAAAAAATGTAATATATTTATTTATATACACAGTAAATACATAATAAAGTAAACTGCATAAAGATAGAGGAACTGCTTTCATCATTTACTTAGTAATTTCTTTCAGCAGATCTGCGACAGGAGAGTTGGCTGAGAAACGTAGACACAGTGTGTAAACAGTATACAGCAAAACTAAAATTAGACAGCCCAAAACATGCGTATACATGAATAATGCAATTTGTGTGTCCTAACAGCAATCGTCACTAGATTAATAATATGCCTAAATATTTATGGCATTTATGGTATTTACCTAGAGATGATATAAAAAAAACCTATATGTGCTTTTACGTATTATGTACTTATGTATACGAACATTACACCAATCACTGAATAGGTACTTGCTTAGCACAATTTCTTATGTTATATCTTAAATGTAGGCTGACTAAATTTACTTTTTCGATGTACAAAAACAGTTGGATTTAGACATTAAAATCTCTAACAGCATTAAATAATTAGGAACTAATTATTGTCACTGTACTCGAATACGTACAGACTTATGTACATTCTACACCAAGGAATATACTACTCTCTATAAACGAGTTGTACATGGTCGTCAATGGCATGAAAGCAAAAAAAAAGTTCACTTGATACTAAATTACTAACGACTACGACGACACGCATGCGCAGTGCGCTGCGTGAAATATGGATCATTCCGAATTAGGCCATCATCGCCCACAACTCTCACATATAAATAATTTGCGTTCCCATTTAGATAAATCACCACTATGGCAGCTGAGAGTCAAAACTATTTCACTTGATTATTTATTCACGGTTAGATTATAGTATTTATTTGTTTGTTTTTTTACACCACGAATTTCTTATCCTTTGGTAAGGTGGCGACTGTAGCCGGAAGCACAATTTCGAAAATGCCACGTTAGTTTAACGAAACCGGTTTGAACTGTCAAAATACCACTCTTGACAACCGTACGGCATGGTAAGATTATGCGGGGAATAATAGGTAATTTATACCATACAGAATAATTGGGGTCAAAGTGTAAGCACGTTGTAATCGATTACAGTGCGATTCGGAATGTTCCATATTTCACTCCACGGTAACCATGGCAACATCACTTCGCGCGCGTCGCTCATTGGCTACGGTTTCGTCGCCACTCGCCAATCATGGGCGACGCGCGCCGCTTGACCGGTTAAGGTGAATGTGACATGGCAGACCGCGAAATTTAAATTTTCTTACGTTTTTTGCAATTTGCAGATCAGTGTCAGGTTGTATCTTGATCAAAATGTGATTTGCGACTATAATAGACATGTATTTACAGAATCATAGTCATTAGAATCATTAATATATCTCCTTATGTTAGATTTCTACCATAAACACTTTTCCATATGAGATTTGTTCTTAACGATAGAAATCTAACTTAAAAAGATGTATTAATGATTGTAATTATTATTATTATTTTTGTGGTGTACAATAAAGTATATATGAATAAATAAATAATAATAATATTAATGTTTTGACCACTAAAATACTAGCTTTGAAATTATATAAAATGATCAATAGAATTAGCATAAAATCTATTATTAAAATCTCGATTATGATTGTAAATGTTTGCTTGGTTAATCCCTAGCATCAGTGGGATGACACTGACAGCTCGCTTCACGCAAGTTTTCACGGTGAGATTTTTACAGAATCGACCGGCAGCACCTTCAATCAGATTTATTCGGGTCTTCTTTATAAGGCTGAGACTGTACAGTCGCGTCCAAAGCCACCGCTAGTTTAATATTAAATGATTAGGTACTGAGCTGGGCGAAACACTATCTCAATCAATTTGAAAGATATTCCTAATCCATTGCTTCATAACATACATTCGAAAAATGTGTCTGCTCAACAACGTAAATAACACAATGAATGTTGATGAACCGTCAAAATGAAAGCCATTCCTAGTTACTACTGTTCCGCAATTACCCCGCGGATCAACGTTGCACTTTTTAGGGTTCCGTAATCAACAAGAAACCCTTATAGTTTCGCCATATCCGTCTGTCCGTCCGTCCGTCCGTCCGCGGCTTAGCTCAGAGACTCTTAGTGCTACAAAGCTATAATTTGGCATAGATATACATACGACAGTGGTAAAATCAAATCACGAAAAAAACATTTTTTTAGGGTACCTCCTCTACACGTAAAGAAAGGGTGTTTTTTTGTCTCGTCTACCCCATGGTGTGGGGTATCGTTGGATAGGTCTTTCAAAAATATTGCGGGTATGTCAAAACCATTTTTCGATTTAGAGATCCGTTTGTGAAATATTAAGCTTTAAAGTGATAATTTTTGTTAGTCAAGTGTCCCCCCCCTGCCAGGTAAATGGTTGCTTTTGGATAAGTATGTGAAAAAATTCAAGGCAATAGTATATATAACGAAATTAAAAGGAAAACTATCACAGCTAAGTAGGCTTTACAAGTTTACGGGTAATAGTCGACCAACATAAATTTGCAGTTGCAATGTATGGGAGAACATGATTTTCAACTACAATGTTAAGTTTGTTCTTGGGATAAATTCATTCCAACTACGGAACCCTTCATTGTGCGTGTCCCGACTCGCACTTGGCCGGTTTTTTACAGTTAAATTTAAAGCCGCATCAATCCACTATGTGTGTGTAACCTAAACATGTTGGAAACGTCAATACAGATGAAACAGGAATATTGGTAATCAATTTTATTAGCTACACTGGATGCAATGAATATATTTAGAGCGTGTAGGATGAAATTAGATTAGTGCACTAGGTGGCTCCCAAGAGGTAAGGTTCTTAACGTTATTACGGTACGATAATGCTCAGACTCGAACGCTAACCAAAAGGGTTGCACCAGTATTCAATAAATACCTATGACTTTATTAAATACTAGCAGCGCTACGCGGTATCACCCGCATAAAGTTCGATCTCGTGGGAATATCGGGATACAAATCCTATGTGTTAATCCTGGTTATAAACTATCTGTGTGCCAAATTTTATCCAAATACGTGCAGTAGTTTTTGCGTGAAAGAGTAACAAACATCCGGATGGATGTTTGTTACTCTTTCGCGTTTATAATATTACTAGCAGCGCCCCGCGGTTTCACCCGCATGAGTGTCGATCTCGTGGGAATATCGGGATAAAAGTATCCTTTGTGTTATTCTGATGTATAAGCTATATTACTGTAAAGTTTCATCAAAATCCGGTTAGTAGTTTTTGCGTGAAAGAGTAACAAACATCCATCCATCCTCACAAACTTTTGAATTTATAATATTATTATTAAGTAGAATAAAGTAGGATGTTCGCGCTTTTTTTCAAAACGTGTTCTTTATTTCAGAACGAATTTCACCAATGAAATTGAACGCGGTCAGCACATCTAAACCGCGTTCAAGGGCTATGATCAGTGTCATCATTGTTGTGGCATATTGACAGAGACAGCTATTGAACTCGGTTTAAAACGGTGAAATTCGCCCTAAGACCTTGGAACCTGTACCTTGTACCTGTTCGTACAGCAACAATTGGGAATACATGGTGAAATTTCTAGATGGGACTTCTGGACGACAACAAACTATTTATTGAGATAGCTAACTGACGAAATAAGCACGTTTCAACATTTACAAGACCTTTTTTCAAATAATAAAATAATTTTAGTTTTACAGTGCAAGACCACGGTCATGGTTTTCCCTGAAACTATACCTAGTACCTACCTATACTCTGATTTTTAATATGCTAGACAACAATTTTGGTCTAGAAAATTAAAAATTAGACTTTACGTATGCAAAACCTACTAGAAAGAAAGGGGTAAAGGTTGTTATACCCTGCCGGCCCTGCTATAAAAATAAACGTCAACACATTGATTTTATGAAAAACCGCTGAAGTGATGAAAGCTAGTCAATAATTTCAGCGTAGCACACTAAATGAATTAGTTAGGTACCTACCTGTCCTAGGCACTTAAACTCGAAAGCATGCACAATCGTACATAAATAATAATCTACAATCAAATGTTATAAAAAATAAATACATAATACTTCTTATGTTTATTAAGTAAATAAGTAAGCAGAACATAATTTAATTTATTATGGTGCTACATGATTCTTGATCAATGTGTAGACCTATGCAGTATTCAGGTTTTTTTACCTACGTATCTTATTATTGCACTGCTACTAATAATCAGAATTTAAATCAATACTTTTACACAATAGATATATTGCAAGGTAAAAATTTTGCAACATTTTTCCCGGAAACGTCCGGAAAATTCGGCCAAAACTTTGGATATTTATAATAGGCATATTTTTTGTTACCAGAAATAACCTCCGCGGAACTACGAATTTAAAAATAAGAAAAGCATAAGGGATTCGGTGCCGTCATAAATTAGAGACATTTGAAAGGTACCGATATAGAACAAAAGACGTTTAGTAATAACAGGAAAGCAATGAAAACGTACATGCAGCTGTCGTTGCTAACAGATCAATAAAATATTTTCAAATGTCAGAGGCGGGGAATCCTACGTTTTTTTCTAATTTCGACACATTCTAATTCCGACACATTTATGATCAGTGAGTTATGTAAAACAAATGAATGCCTGCAAAGATTGTCAGGAACTCAGGAAACAGCAACGGATATTTCAATTAATAAGCCTGAGCCAAGGCTTATTAATTGAAATATCCGTTGCTGCTTATCTCAAAGGTCTTAAGCTTATTTAAATTCTGCATCAATATTCCGGAGCTTTTTAATCAAAAGCCACAGCGGGACTTCTTTCTTTGATGCACCTTCTTTTAAATGGAAAAAACGTGACTTGAGTGTATTGAAAAGCGTTCGATGTCGTTTGGCAGGTTATGGGAACTGCAATAAATTAAATGCGCCTAGAGCAAACATTAATCTCTCATTAAAAGGTACATGTCGTTAATTCAATCTATCAGATATTGAACGGAGATACGTACTGCCGAGCACGTCTGCCAACAAAACATCACGGAGAATGCCAATTGGTATTGCTGCTTGCCACTTCCGAGACTGTCATTGTTAGTAAAAATATGGCCACTACATTAGGTCACAAGATGAATCAATTGTCATGGAGTGATGTACTTTAGATGAAATGTTGCTTGTGATACATAAAAGACAATGCCAGAAACTGACTCGAACATACATAACATATACGTATGTCTGCGTCGCTCATAATAGCTTATGTTAGATAGTTCCGGAGTCTTATGCTGAAAATCTCGTTCTTCCTCCAACCGTCCATCGACGACATTCACCATTCATGCCACCATGTCCACCATTCTTTAAGAGACAAAGAGCGGTCGTGGATCGATGACAGTTGGTTGAACCGTATCTCTAGTAATAACATAACGATATTGTAAACCGACATATTTCTTCTACAATATTGAACCGAAACATGGTTTTTGTATCTAATGCAATTTGTTATTCTACAGACAGAAGATTAGGAAGGCAAGTCGTTAATAACCGGATACATTACTACCAAAAGGTAAATCGTTCGAATTGCCTAAGACAATAGAAAGCAGGAACTCTGTACGGACGATAAAGTAACTTTTAATTAGCATGCCACACTCGAAGCAAAAAGAGTTATCTGGCACAACTACGTGCACATATTAGTTGGCTAGGATCGTGGAGTTAATTTATTAAATTACATCCTTTTTATGAAAGCAAGCGAACGGTTCGAGACCAAGGATTTTTATTAATTGGATTATAAACAGACTGCACATTCCTAAGAAATTAAACTTTATCCGCGTCGCCGCAGGGATGGCAATATGAACCTTCTTATCGTTGGTAACTAAAGAAGATCAATTATAATCATCATTGAAAATATTACCGGTAATTTTAAAGTATTAACTATGTATCTTGCTATTATTAACAAATGCAACGTGCCCGAATTTGATAATTACAACGACTATTCACCACACAGCATTACGGTAGGTACTCAAGTGTGGTGTTGTTGTCTATATCATACACAAAAGGCTATTTGTGATCTATTCCATCAACTGATGCAGGTGCTCTACTCACTTGATCCTCCTTCTTCCTAAGCCGACCACAAGAATGAATGTCCAAGTGGTCCGCGATTATTCGCTAGAAGCATAGACACTCGCGTAAATAGCTGCTCTTGCCAAATCTATGTTAGTGAACTTTACATTTGGCACTCGAGAGTGTGTCTGCGCTGTTTGTTACGTTAAAAATATGCGGCGTCATGAACGAGTCACAGTAGTTCTGAGTGTCTGAGTGGGCTGGCCCAAGTCCAGGCTAGACACACACCAGCATCTATTGGTGACTATGATTATCCCGATTATTGTGGGTCGCGTGTACCATGATCGCCAGTTAACTAGAACAGTTAACCTTCAAACGTCACTAGCAGAGCCCGCATGGCGCGAACGTATGTTGCCGGACTAGCAGCCGAGTGCAGGGCGATTTAGTGTCGCAGAATTACATGCACGTAGATACCTAGAGCAGCGAGTGACGCATGCCGCGACGTATCACCCGAACGAAAACAATGCCATGTTGAGGACAACATTGACGGGCCATCCGCTGTTTGTGTGGGCGTTGTTGGAACATAAATATTTTGAGTAGTAGCTAAAATTAGGTAAAGATATAGTAATAGTTTGATATTATATAACATGCGAACTACAGTATCAAGGCGATGCCGTCTATGAATAATGTAGCGCATCGAATAAGGTGACTACATCATCGGGAAGCTACGACTAGCATTTAGATAGGAGCATTAAAATGTAAAAGAACGACGTTGTAGGTACCAACTAGAAAATAAATATAAAAACGTCCAGCCTCAGGGCGCACCACGTTCTTAATCTTCCCTTGATCAAAAAACAGTAATCTAAGCCAAAATAATTGTAGCCAAAAACGTTACCGACTTTATACCAGATATAATTAGCAAGCATTGCAGAAACAACCATTTGGTCTGTCCTTTACCGTTTTGTGGTTTTTATCTGAGAACAACGGCTGGATCCAACCGCTAATTAGGTATCAACTGTGATAATGGTTTAGCCAACCTACATTCTGCAAAATCCATTTAATCGTAGCTCGAGAAAAAAAAAAACACGGTGAATCACAAATGCTGGGAACTGTGATAATAATTCAACGGGCGAACAGATGATCGTGGCGAGGAGAACTGATGTCATACTCGGATGCGTGTTGGATAGGTACGTAACACTTTTCATGACATCACACTGGCGATTTATTTTTAGTGTTCGCTCAAGCCTTAAAATAATTATTTCGACTCGTCACTTCTTAAGACTGTCTTCATTTATTGTGCACGCACGTGTAATACCCGACAAACGTTTCTCTTTCTCTAGTGTCCCAATTACTAAGAAATTAATTACAGGTACTACTTACCTGTTTTATTACCTTACGTCGTAATTGTTCGGTAATGACCGAAGGACTTAACTTTCTTTAATGTGTCGTTTGAATACCAATAAATTCTTGAAAACTATTCGCGATTTTAATTGCTTAGAAGAAAAAACGGTACACGACGTCGATGAATTTACAAACAAATTGATCACATCCAAAAGCATTGACATTACCCGTAATAATTTCAACCGGCAATTTTATCGATCGTGGATTACGATAGCCGATGCTTCGAGCCAATGTGTGGTTAGTATGCGTTACTCTCAACTGTTTCCGTGATGCGGTAATCCATAGTCATACACATAAATAAAATTGGAGCGTATGTCCACTGACAAACACTTTAATTTTGTTTATGGTTGCTCCAATTTTATGTGTGTGATCATCTGCGGTTAGCAATGAAACAGGGATTTCTTTCAGTCAATACAGCAGCTACTTAATGGCATCATTTAATGATTTATTATTTGACTACGGAAATCGAAGGGTCATGACTTCATGAGTTAAAGAGTTTAATTTTAGATGCACAATGCAAATCCGCAGCACCCTCACAGTGAGACAGTGTAACTTAGCTGCATAGCTATTCACAACCGTTCGATAAGCTTCCGTGCCGAATCAAAACATCAATCAATGTTATCAAAAAAGTCTTCTAAGGGCCACAGCAGACTAGCTACTTTTAGCATCCGCGATCGGCGATAGCCGCTTTTTAGAAGCTAAATGCAGCGACCAAACACTCCACCCCGCACACTTTAAAACGCCAAACTCGGCAATTGAGTCGCTTTTCGGAAGCTCGACACAGCGGGTGAACGCTACACTCCACTCCGCACACATTCGGATGCCGGTCACATCGATTTGGCATCTGCGGAACACTACTCAATGTTGCACTCTATTTGAAGATGGACCCTTACCATGGATTCTAATGAAGCTGCACTGCTGCTTGCTTTATTGTAAAGCGAAAATATCAATCGCGCCGAAGACAGTATTGGTATTGGCTATGTTTTTTAAACGAAGACCATTCAGTTAGACCAGTATATTTTTTTTTTAAATTGCTACCGACCTGTGTTACTGCTACAGTTTTAAAAGAACAAAGAACGGAATCATTTTGAAATGTATCATTTGTAAACAATACCATTGCAAATCGGCAAACTATCGATAGTCGACCATCGATCGGCAACGCTACAAGCCGACCCGGTCCAGCATCGGAGCAGTCGCTAAAACGCGCGATTCCGATACCGCGTCCGAACGCAGGAAGTCGCGAAATCGCGATGCAGCATCGATAGAATCTCTAAAACGCGCAATTTTAATACGGGGTTGGAATGCAGAGAGTCGCCAAAACGCGATGCAGCGTCGATACAGTCGCAAAATCGCCGATGCTAAAAGTAGCGTGTCTGCTTTGGCCCTAAAGGCTATTCACAAATCCTAAACCCGAAACTTTCGTCAGTTTAAATCAAATATACGACCGCCATTCTTCCGACAGCCATTTGATTTGTGCAAGGCCAATAACTGGCAATGTGTCATATTCATTCGGTAACGGTCTATGTATGTATGTTCACTATTCCCTCATAATTCCTAAACGACTTGTCGTATTTTGCCAAACGAGGTATTGTTGGAGGCGTCATGTTGTTCGGCGGGTTATAAGCTATACATCACTACAATGGCGCATGCCAGTAAGCTCCCAGTCGGCTTGATTTTTTCTGACATCTTCAACAACTATCGTCATTTATTTCAGCCAGTTTACACAAAACCTTATTGAACTATACACCTAAACCTTCCTCATGATTCACTCCGTCCATTGATGAAACCCCTATAAAAATCAGTTCGGTTTTGAGTTGATCGCGTTCAGACAGAGACAGGCAGACGGACAGACGCGGCGGGGGGACTTTGTTTTATAATATGAACTGATTATTCTTACAGCTTAAACCCCAAATAAAAACAAAACAATCATGTTTCACTTTATTTTCAATAACATTAAAAACCCTTCTGAAATGTTCAGAAGGTAGGCTGCTTAAAAAATCATTGCTATCAAATTCCATTTGCTAGGTTTGGTTAGGTGAGACCTACCCTCAATGATCCCTAACCTAACCCCAAATTGATCGGAATAAAAAATAAAGCAAAAAAAAACAAAAAGCCAACTAAAAAAGTATAAAAAGACATAGTAACAAAATAACATCGGTTTTGGTTTTTGTATAACCGGAGTCACACGTAATTTTTAGGTGGCGTTTTTTTCGTAGTTGGATTTTAGTTTTTTAGGGGTTTATTCATAAACGTTGTTTAAAGTGAAGTAATGATTAGTGACAGTTTAACCATAATATTTTTGACGTTTAGAATCCTCTTAACTTTAAGCAACGTTTATAAATAAACCCGATTAAGTTTAAACCTAACGACGGGCCATCAGGGTCAGTCAGCGCATCTACTTACAACAACAGTTTGCGTGGGTAACAGGCGCCGCAGTCGCTAACAAGCAATCAGAACTTTCTGAATTCATCTGTAGAAGGTTATACCAACCGTTTTTTTCATAAAGTACTGAAGTATCTATCTAATTGGAACTGTAGAATAATATCAAAGAGCAACGGATATTTTACAAAATCGCTGGGTTGTAAAGCGTCTTATAAAATAACTTTCATTACTTGAATGTTTGGACTTAGCCCTTCTACTTGGAGTTTCTACATGCACTTGAAACAATCATGATCAATTCGCGACGATTTGCAGTAACAGGCCCGATCACAAGAACAAGCACACCGAAACAATCAGCCCGTCTGGAGGACCTATTGTCGGCCACAATACAATACGCAATCTTAGCACACACACACGGACAGAAGTATCGTTATAGTACGGCACGAGGCGATGGGGAGGACCATTACTAACCGAGGTCATACGACAATCAAAACTAATTGTGACAAGGGGTTCATATTCATGATACAGTAGGTATTTGGTTTCCAATAAACAAATACCAAGATTTAAGATGACTAAACTGAAATTTAAGATGAAAAGACGGTTATTCATTAGTTTTCAAAGAAGCTTCTTTGTTTAGGACTGGCTTATGACTAAACTGGAAACGTTTTATGGCTTATTTGATTTAAAAAAAAAACCAGGTCCTATAAGACCATCTTTATATCCAAAAGACTTATGGCAATCAGAAAATTCGTCGTGCAGTAAGTATTCCCATTGGATACCAATGATATATCTTCAAGTGCTATAAAACTTAGTTAACATATAGCGAAACGGATTTCGTATTACATAACAAAGCGTTTATAAATGCAGAGTCCAATCCAAATGGGGTTACCTACATTAATCACGGAAATTACAGCGAAGGTTAAATGCGGCATAGACACGCTAACGCCACCTGCCTGAAGGCGAGGTACAAAAGTCCTGTTGCATAGATTTTTTTCGAGATGGGTCGATCACGCATTTCCCAAAAAAAAACACAATTTTAATTATACCTAATCAATACTAATCTTATAAATGCGAAAGTGTGTCTGTCTGTCTTTCTATCTGTTACCTCTTCATGCTTAAACCGCTGAATCGATTTAGATGAAATTTGGTATAGAGATAGTTTGAGTCCCGGGAAAGGACATAGGATAGTTTTTATCCCGGTATTCCCACCGGATCGAGACGTATGCGGGTGAAACCGCGGAGCACTGCTAGTTTATTATATTATACACACGGATGAAAAAACGAAAACCAAAATAAAATTCTATCAACAATAAAAATAAATTTTTAAATGGAAGTTATTATCAACTGTATAAGTACATGACTTTTCCACAGTGAAGTTGCAATTATGACTATTCAATCTGTTACCAACAACTTTTATGGAAAAATGCAAAACCAGTCGGTCCAGCAAACCAATTGGTCTCTATTGTGGTCTACTCTCTATCCTTCTAAGCCCCACTTGTCAATTTCCTCCTCTGGCATACAGTCCGCATACTTAGGTAATTATAAAACTGCAGCGCAAAATACTGTTCAATGCAGGTTGAAATTGAAAATATGCGACAAATCGAAATGGGAGATTGTACTCATCATTATGAACAACTTTTACTATGGGACCAAACCTGAACACGCGAAAAAAAAAATCAGCTGTTTCCTACATTTTGACGAGTTATGCGAACATAAATGTAGGGAACAGCTGATTCAGGTTTGGTCCCATAGTAAAAGTTGTTCATAATGACGAATACAATCTCCCATTTCGATTTGTCGCATATTTTTAATTTCACCCTGTATATCTGAATGAATGGGACGATAAGAAGTTGAAACCCATTGCCTCAAACGTTGTGATAGCCTTTATAGCTAGCTAATATCCCTTCCTACTACTTTAATAAAACTGCTTTTCAATTTTCTATATATACATCATGTAAACATGAAAATTTAATCGATCCTTTAATAAGTAGAACAACATTAATTTGCGAGATGCGGATGATATTTACTGTAGGAGCGGCAAGAAAAGTTGTCCTTTAACATACGAGTAAGCTCCATTTATATCGTACATAAAAATGGCAGGATAAAACTGGGTCACTTTTATATTAAATTAGTGTCATGACTTCATGAGTTATTTGTGGTAAATATGACACACGTAGTCAAGGTACTGTGCGGGGTTAACATTTTATTAAGTTTTCATTTTTTCACCGAACTAGTGATAGGTAGTGTTATTTGGAGGTACCTCTAGCTAATAAAACTGAAGCCGATCGAAATAATTGTTTCTATGAATACTATAAATTGGACCTTATTAGAATACTTCAGTCATCCCGTGGTCTTCGTTCGCAACGAAAGAGGAAATTGCATCGATATTTTTCTTCCGTTGTCAACTCTTTTCTTGTGTCTAAATCAGGATACAAGCGAATGCTTCATGTGTGAAGTGCCCGTCCCAGCATATTGTTCTTTATTCAGTGTATTCAGTGAGTAAATCCACCTAACAAGTTCTACCTGAGCACCGAAACATTTCAGATTCGATTTTGAGCATTACTTTACAATACTGCCTCCCTGACTGACGAGCATTCGCCTGTAATGTAAGATTAGATTCGATTTTGAGCATTTAGTTGATTCCACAATGTCAGATGAAGCCGTCGTTGTGCTAAGCGCGGCAATATTAATTCGACATTGGTGCCATGAATTATTTAAAAACCTACGAAATACAGGCTGTTTGGATATTTTACAAAAATCAATCATTGTATCATCAAGGTGCGCATTGTAATGCTCGGATCTCTTCCCTCACCGATGTAATGCTCGAATCTGTAAGATTACAGTGCGAGCCGAGCGTTACAGAGTCGAGCATTCTGTAACGTTACATTACAGGCGAATGCTCCAAGCGATAGCACCTTAACCTGAAATATTTGTGTTACATTTTAGGATATGTACTTTTTGGGATATGGACTTTTTGGGACATGGACATTCTGGGATATGGACTTTTTGCACCTTCTGTACATTTTGAGATTTGGACATTATGAACCTAAACGTCTTGAATTAGTAACTTTCAAATCAGGAATATAGTAAATGACAATCGTCCAATCGTGTAACTTGCTATTGAGTAAGTTTATGTACCTAATTAGACTTTGCTATCCAAGGTCATATTTTATGTTATCATAGTTTTATGCTAATAAAATTTTCCAAATTAGACATGTGTGAAGAAGAAAGCGTTAAGCGTCGCCAAGTTAGCATCACAAGCATTTACTGTGAATCAATATTTCGTGGGTATTTTATAAAATAATGGTAACCAAGCCCAGACGGAGAGTGCGGGATGATCTGGACTCCTGCATAGCTATTCACAAACACTCGATACGCTTCCGTATCGTATCGAACATTAATCATTGTTATCGTAGGAGTCTTCTAAACGCTGTTCACAAGTCCAAAACCCGAAAATTTTGTCAGTTAAATCAAATAGACGCCCGCTATTCTTCCAACTGCTATTTGCTGTTGAGGGCAAGTCAAATCAGGTTATCGAAATGTCAGGTTTTCGATACGATAGCCTGTCGTATGGTTGTGAATCAGGGCTCTGGTCCGTGGTAGCTTTGGACTGAGACAGGTGGAAAGAGAGCAGGCAGAAATCTGTCTCAAAAAAAATTAACCGTAAAGAAGTCTTCTAAAATATGAAAAAAATGGGAACACAATTTCAAGCTACATCTCTGAGCGTAAAAGGTAAACGGGTGACCTATATTATCGAAGGCTTAGCATACTTGGGAAGAAATCTAGAGAAAGGCATCTGGCAGGCATTGCATGCTCTAATAATTGCTCGGAGCAAGACTACTTCCACCTTCGTAATACAATACTGAAGGTAGGTAGGTACTGAAAGAATGCGGTAACCTACCTATTATAAAATTGCCCAAAGCAAAACTTCCCGGAGGACACATGGACCAGGATTTTATTTTATTTGAGAGACAGGAGATACAAGTTCTCCGCTACATTTTATGGAAAATTAAAAACAAGGAATAAAATGTGTGAGTATGTTTTTTTTTATATGACTCGTTTAATATGGAAACAACAAACGCTCATTGCGCCCCTACCATACATGCGGCTGAAAACAATAAAACCACAAAAGTTAGTCCACAGTTATTTATTTACATGTTTGTTTTTTGTAGATGTGTTATGGATGAGCGTTGATTCCGCCTTATAATATTTTCTTTCATTTGAGTTATTTATCTATTTGACACGAATATAATAATTTGAAATCAGGTTCCATTTAAAGCGGTATCGCATGAACATGAATCATATTGAATGTAAATTAGTCTTACAACTACCTAGTTGTAAGACTAATTTAAATAACCTTATTAGAAAGCAAAACGCTAGATATGCTTATTCCTATATTTTTACTGCAATCCAAAGCTCATACCAGTGCATGCACCAGCATTTTATGTTCTAGTTCTTTCTGGCATGCGACACACTGACAATCAAACTAGACAGCGCGTGGCCGATATCTCCTTACTCGATCGCAAATTCGAACCAATCCAAAAGTGTTCCTTGAAGAACAATGTACGAGGGACGACAAGCAATTCTCTTGACCCTGAACGTACAAGTACCCAGTTATTTTGTAAATGTATGGACGAAATACACGTGCTGCGTCAACCCCAATTAAATTGGGTTAAGAGTAGGAAGATGATGACGTTCTTGGGCTTTTGGACATTCAGCCAGCTGCCCTGGAATCCAAGAGCATTCGCCAGGCGCAGTCTGCCGACTACGTAAGTATCCGCTGCGCAAACCGCAACCGTTGTTGTTCTCAAGAATATACGCTAGTGTTCGGGTTTATGCGAGAATGGGTGGGATTTCAGACCGCGCCCCAGTTGCAGTCGGTAGAATGCACGCGCATCATGCTCTTCGAAGCTCGACATCAGGTGCACTGACTTTATGGAAGTAACGACATTTATGGAATAAGTATTGGAAACAGCGAAATATTTGCAAATTAACTTTGGCATGAGACATGCTAAATCTTCAGGCAGTCGTTTCTCTCGAGTTTATGCCACGAACAATAATCATGGCGTGGTGGCTCTTTAATAGCAGTAAAATAATTATTGCAAACAATAACAGGTACATGTTTATGTACAGTTTGTATTTATTAGTCTCGCTATGTTTAAGAGAGGTTTTCATAAATAGTTTTAGACCGAGTACCGTTTTAAAATGAAAGTGAAGTAATAAAACTACGCATAGAACCAATGCTTAAAGCCTCGTATCCACTAGGCAACATTTGGCTCGCGACATATTGCACAACATAATTATTGAAAGTTAGCGCGGAACTTTTGTTTAGCAACGTTGTCTGTCTACGCATGATCAGTTGTCCAAGCCGCGCGTCATATTGCGCGCCAGCTGGCAACGTCGTGCGCTGTTGTGCAACGCTGCCGAACATGTTGAGCGTCACGTGTTGCGCGCCAATTGTTGCCTAGTGGATACGAGGCTTTATTTTTCCGACTATTGCTGTCGCCCCTCGACCGCTAAGCACCGTATAATAAGAGGGTTATCTCGATAGAAGGGCGCACAAGTAGAGAGCGTCTTAGTGCCTTAATTATGTTGATTCCATGTATCTTTGAAATCCGTTTAAAATTGTTTTTCCGTGAAGTAAACCGACAGAAACACAGACAGACATCAATCAATTATTACTTTATGTTGTTTTGCTTCTTGCTAGTACCTAAGTATCCCCAGCAGAATTTTGTGATCGATTCTTGGATACAACTCTACCCATATCCGCCAGCAGACGAAGAGCGGCGCTATGATTTTCTCCGTCATTGATAGAAACACCTATAAGTATTTGAAACGGCAATAGCTACTGCGAGGATATTAGATTCCAAGTGTACACTTTTTAAAATGGTGATTTATATTTCCTATCGAGTTTCATTATTTCTTTTCATCGCTTGTCCTCCTTTATGAATTCTCAGTTTCCAATTAAAATCGAAAACTGTAGCAAATAAGTAAAAACACTATGTTGTTTGAACTAAAGCTCACAGCTTAGCAACCAGTCACAAACACAGTCTGTGTACTGTGGGTCCCTGAAACGTTTTTCAGGCCCGCCCAGCACTCAATGCATCTCCTAGAGATTTAATAGAAACGAGCGCTTGTTTTTGTAACATCTGCGTTTTCAATGTTTACTCTTGCATCCAATTCAATTTTTCCATTTCATTTTGTCCACACAAAGGTTAACTTTGTTGGCATATTAATCTTCGAAGTAAACTAACAGTTACAGTAAGGGGGAGGGTTGTGAGCGTTTTTCCCAATAGGTACAAACGTTCCTTTATTGTTTTATAATTGAATTATTATTAATTAATGTTTCGATATCTCGCTTTTGACGATGGAGCACGTTTGCCTAGAGGTAATCTGTTCACTCGCGACTTAAACTACTTCAGTTTACAGCTATCAGGATTCACAACCTCCGGCAGGGCATTACACTTCTTAGCTGTACGCAAAATGAAAGTGATCCTAAGTTTTGTGTGTATGAGTGGGATCTCCACCACGTAGCGGTGGTACATAGCCACTGCACATTGTATTACAATCTCACCTCAATTTTGTGAAAACTTAGGTGAGGTACCTAACCTTTAAAGAAGTTGAGCTGTAAAGTGAATGTATGTAAGTAAACTATTTTAGTTAATCGTAGTAATAGTCTTTTTTTAAACAATATTAATAATTACTTGTGTTTCCAAATGTACGTCACACGGGTTTTTGCGTTTGCTTATAGACTGCGTCGGGTAGGTCGGCTTATCGGAAAATGTGAAGAGGCCCTGGGTAGCGCATTTGTTGCCCCGGGTTACGGAGCTCAAACTGATAAGTGGATCGTTGAACTAATACCGAGATTATGACGTAATTTTGTAATATGCACGCACGATATGCGCAAATGCTTACAGCAATAATGATAAAATGGTAGCACTGTACAGTCTCGTCTAAGAGTATGTATACATTTGGCAATTTTCAATTGCGATTTTTTCGTGAAATAACGAATGCAACGTTGAAATACGACACTTAACATAAACCTATGGGTTCGAAAATACTATTTTCGTAATAACATAAAATTTCATTCAAAAATAAAGGAGAAAATCACCTTTGAATAAAGCCAACTGTATACATACTTTTAGACGTGACTGTACGTGTACGTGGATTTAAAAGGAATAGGATATCTTTAGGAACAAAGCTTGAAGGATTATTACAAAAGTTAAGCCTAGCAAACGTTATAGCCAGTTATAGCGATTCGCTATGATTTATACAAGCTGTTTTTTTTGAAACGGTAAGCGGATTGAAACGTTGATTAAGAAAAGAATAGCGGCACCCATTGACGCGAAGGTTTCACAACACAATAGCTACCCTCGGCAAAATTTAAAGAAAAAAAGACGGGTTGTACTCCGGGAGTGCCGGCAGAAGTGAAAACTTGAATATTAACGTTGTGCATTTTTGATATTTTTCATTAATAGATGCACTTTGTTCAATTTCCATATTTTAACCGGTCAAGGATCGCGCGTCGCCCATTGGCGACGAAACAATAGAAAATCAATTGTTTCTCATTAGCGGAGCTTGACAGATACACTTTATATACACGAATTTTACGAATACACAGCAGTGTGGCCACTACACAGACGGTCGAGCCATCAGCTGTCACCATCCATGGATGCGCGTGCCACGCTGTAACATAAACACACACGAACATTCGCGCAAGCGCCCTGCGCCGCCTAGACGAAACAGCAGGCATACATTTTCGCCGCGCCGTAGAAAGAGAGGGGGATACTTCCTCTTCTACGCCGCGCCGGCTGTCTACTCTCCATCCGTCTTACGAATTTTCGATCAGGTCACGTGTCCTGACGCGAGTTTAACATGTTCTACCCATTACAAAAAAAGTGTACAACGCCGCTAAAGAAGTTTTCACTTCAAAAAATAGTTTCACTTGTTTTTTTAATATCTTTGTTACTTTTATAACTTACTAGCAGCACCCCGCGGTTTCACCCGCATAAGTTTCGATCCCGTAGGAATATCGGGATTATCGGGACAAAAAAATTCCTATGTCCTTTCCCGGGACTCAAACTATCTCTAAGTATACCAAATTTCATCTAAATCGGTTCAGCGGTTTAAGCGTGAAGAGGTAACAGAAAGACAGACACACTTATGCATTTATAATATTAGTATGGATGTTTTTTTGGAGTACCTTCGTTACGTAACACACACAATATTTTTGCTTATTCGCAACCTATTAAGTAGTCTGTGACAGAAATCTTTAACCAACTTTCGACCAGTCTGATCTCAGTCTCAATCTTTCAAAAATACCTCTAATGTCCCTATATTTTTTGACATTTGCTTGTCGCCGAGATGAGACTGAGAATAGATTTGGAACGTTTAAATTTACGAGAATAGACCTTCAGTTATTTAATCGTATTTATTATTAGGAGTAAAACAAAGTTATGACCAACGACCATATGGCTGTGTGACTGTTATGAGTATGACAGAGCTTTTCAAGAGGGCTTAGCCTAAATCTACTAATTTACAAACGTTGCAATAGTCGCGTAAGTTTTTAACAGATTTTTATGGCTAATTTGTAATAAAATCACAATGCTCACAAAGTTCCTACTTCGGTCGGAAATAATGAGTTGGTCTATTGTCACGAAAAGGAGAAAATTCAATTTGGTAAATAGCTTTTCAGTAACAATATGTTTTACTTACGAATGTATATTTCATACTGACGGATAAATAGGTACCTAGTAGCTAGTACCTACAATAATAAACTGTTTACTCTGGACCTGTCCGTCAGTTACCGTCCATCACTCATCTTGAGATGTTTGATTCGATCATAATAATTCTGTTTAATTCTGTTACATCTTAGGTTAGACATATTTCTGGATCGAATAACAACAAGATTCTTTGTTTGTCTTTCTGGTATTAAATAATGATACCTACCTACACGTGTTTTTGACAGCCATCAACTAACAAACACAACATAAACGGGGATAAACGAGAATTCTGTGTTCTAAGAAACCTATTTATTACTTTCCTTAGTTCTTTCAATGTCACGAAATTTCAAATAATATGTTCCTGGATCTTTATTATTTTGCAGTTTTACAAAATTGGGCCTGATTTCTTTAAAGTGAGGACAATTAGTCGTCTCTCTCATTGAGAATATGGATTAAAGAACTAACGTGTTCTTTTGAGCGCGGGGGTGCACCATGTGGCCAATTATGAGAACGCAACGCGTGAGTTGTTATAAAAGGTTACATGCTATGTAGTTCTACTGGCGTTAATAAGTTTTTATTTTATGCTTACATGCAACCTAAAGGCTGATTTAGACAGGGTAAGTAACTGACTCCAAACTCGAGATAAGTCAGTGCTGACCCGATATTTATTACCTAGTGTAAATTGAATTTGGAGCCAGTAGTACTGACTCCCAATGACTCCAAATTCAATTTACTCTAGGTAAACAGCGGGTCAGCACTGACTTATCTCGAGTTTGGAGTCAGTTACTTACCCTGTCTAAATCAGCCTTGACACTAAGTTTGGTTGAACGGTTTTGAACTGTGAACTGAATTGTGTTTATGGCATAAATATTATACTTAGGTGTATCTCAAAAAGATTTATTTATTCATATATAAAATACCTTATCGTACATCTGAAAATAATAACAAAAAAATCAACTTATCACTACGAAACATACAATGGGCGGACGCTATCTGCGATCTCTTCCAGCACCCTAATTGCGTAACACACTATCAAACACAATCTGAATCATTTTGAAGGATATTGCTAATCCATTGCTTCATATGTTCGAAAAAAAACTGCTTAAGAACGTAAATAACGCAACGAATTTTATTGAACTGTCAAAATTAAAGCGATTGCTACTGATAGTGTGTTACGCAATTATCCCGCAGGCTACCTTGGAAAAATATGTAAGAAAGAGGTTGTTTTAAATCTTTGTAATTAAATATCTACATCTTTTATTTTAGCGATGGTACCAACAGTAGATACGGTGTGAGATTTTTAGTTTCCAAAAATGGAAAGATCACATATTGAAGTTTAAACTACTTATATAGAATAGCTGTCCTTAGTTTCCGTATAGCCGGCAAGAAAACTTTAGCGATAGTTCAAGTCTATGCGCCAACATCATCCCATCCTGCCGACGAAGTTGAAGAATTTTACGACCTCCTACTCCTACATAAGTCGCGTGACGTTAACTGAGCCACGAGGACGATTGTACAGGAAGACTTCAACGTCATTGTTAGTGCTAGACAAGAACTCGACAGTAACAACATAGTCGGTCTCCACGGATTAGGCTTGAGAAATAAACGCGGTACAAGACTTATTCACTTACAGTTCGCGTTCGGTCCCCTATACAGGGTGGAATTTTGTAATGCCACCTGAAGGGAAAGTACTCTTAATACTGTAGATAGAAAATTTTACACAATGAAAACATTCCTTTATTTTTTAATAGAAAGAAAACTGCATTCAAAGATTTTCGAATATTCGCTTGCCACACGCGGGAATCGAACCGACTAAAATCTGTAAAAATTACACCCTGTACTTTATTGCATTAAATCTCTCTAACAAACTTGATATATTAAATGATAGGAAAACCATAAAATCTTAAATGATTTTAATTATTTCCAAAAAAAAATGGTAAACTAACTAATCAGTTGCTGGAAATGGGCTCCATTTTCTTGGATACACAAATGTATTCTCCTAACGAATTCATTTTTAGTAACCTTTAATAACGTGTTGTGGTGAATATTATAAATCGTATTCTGAACTTCAACTCTCAACTCATTTACATTCGCATAAAATTTAATGTAAATTCTTAATTTTAATAGATAAATGACGTCAACGATAATTGTAAATTACTAAAATAAGTAAACAGATGGATCTTTGATTTAAAGAGCTTTAACTTGACTCATTGAATTTATAAGTCCAGATTTCATGGTTTTCCTTTCATTTAATTTATCAAGTTTCTTAGAGAGATTTAATCCTTATAATTGATTCTAACGAACGATGCAATAAAGTACAGGTTGTAATTTTTACATATTTTAGTCGGTTCGATTCCCGGGTGAGGCAAGCGAATTTTTGAAAATCTTTGAATGCAGTTTTCTTTCTATTCAAAAATAAAGGAATGTTTTCTTTGAGTAAAATTTTCTATCTACAGTATTAAGTTAAGAGTACTTTCCTTTCAGGTGGCATTACAAAATTCCACCCTGTATACAGTCCCACTGGACCCACGTGGTGGACTATGAATGAACCAGTTTCTCTGCTAGAGACGATACCCGAGTCCAAGCAGAGGAAATAAAGATAAAATACATCATCCATTTTTCAGATTAGCCAAAGTACTACATACATCTTTTATGGGGTACTGTGTTAAATGTTACAATAAAATACCTTGTGATATATTGCAATTAAATGAAAGAAAATTTAAAACTCACATAAACGTACACTTTGTAAACAAGCATACTATAAATTAGAAGATTGCATCCAAGACAAGAACGCTTGGAAACATGCTGGTCCTGCTCCATAGGACAATCTAGAGTCTAGACAAACATTGTTTTACATTCATTACTCACACCCTGACTTATTACTTGTATTTTTTTGACGTGAAAACTTCTTTAGCGGCGTTGCACACTTTTTTGTAATGGGTAAAAAATGTTAAACTCGCGTCAGGACACGTGACCGTCAGGAGAGACTACACAGGGGAGAACTACTAAGTATCCCCCTCTCTTTCTACGACGGCGCCAACCGAAGTGAACCAAGTGACACACGACAATGGGTGGATGGATGGATGGATGGATGGATGGATGGATGGATGGATGGATGGATGGATGGATGGATGGATGGATGGATGGATGGACGTGGACGTGGACGTGGACGTGGACGTGGATTTGGATGGATGGACAGCTGATGGCTCGACCGTCTGTGTAGAAGCCACACTGCTGTGTACTCGTAAAATTCGTGTATATAAAGTGTTTAAAATATGGAAATTGAACAAAATGCATCTATTAATGATAAGTGACGCAGAATAGTGAAAAAAAAAATTAGTTATATTAATTCAATTAATAATTGATTCATTTCAACGTTAATATTTAAGTTTTCACTTCTGCCGGAACTCCCGGAGTGCAACCCGTCTTTTTTTTTAATTATAATCGTTTTGCTTGTACCATGTTTGTAAATACCTATGTGAGCACCATTTGTATCTATCAGATAATAAAATTAATTTATATGTTGGTTTCGTGGTTTCGTTTTTAATTCTTTTACCTATTGTGGTATAGTAATTTTATTTTAGGTGCATCGTCCTCACATGTTATTATATTATTAATGTACCCATGCAAAATATTGTAAAACATTTTAAAAGAGTAACGGTGGAGTTTCTTGCCCATTCTTCTCCATACGAAAACTACCTTTTGGAATGGGCGACTAGAATCAATTCTATTTTAAGATAATTTTTGACGTTCAAAAGTGCCTTTTATGTGCCTATTTGAAATAAATGCTTTGACTTTGACTTTGAAGGTACCCTTATAGGCTGATTATATATTTTCATTGTATAATTGGTGTTATTCAGTTAAATAAGCTTAATCCATTATACTCGTAAGTTCGATACCTTTACATACCTTTTCACGCCTGTGTTCCCAGTCAGAGGACTGGGAACACCAACGTTCAGCCTCAAGCAAGATACGCATTAAGAGTAATGCGTATCTTTATGCAACCCGGTTACAAACTACGCACGGCGCACCTGTAGCGCAGTGGCGCACTATTCCTGATGGGGGGCCCGAAGATTAATGGAGGCATCCTCGTCCAGTAAATGCAAAAAGTTAAAGAACTAGGAGAATGTAGGATATAAGAGCGAGTGGAGCGAACTCGTAATTTTAAGCACACTGCCTCGAAAACGTTAAATTTTCTTTTGACCATTCATAGAGAAATAGACTACATAAATACTTTGTCGACTTCTACAGAAAAGTTACAAACTGCCTTTTACTTACTGACAAAACTAAATTTGTCTTGTTTGGGATTTGATTTAAAAGTATTTCTAGAGATTTTGGGGCCCTCAGAGCCACGGGCCCGAGGCAGACCATCCCTGCCGCATACAATAATTCTGACCGGATTAGCAAAAGGTGAATCTTAATTAGAATTTATTTTTTGAAAGAATGTCGATTTTGTTTAAAAATAAAAAAGTAATTTAAAAATTAAAAAACCCAACTGCAACCTTATACTAAAACTAACTGAAAAGCTAAAAACAAGCCCATTTTAAATTAAATAAAAGTTGGCCCATACCATTATTATAGTTTCAAACTCAAATGGGTCCCGCCTGCTTCCAACTTTTATTTAATTTAAAATGGGCATGTTTTTAGCTTTCAGTTAGTTTTAGTATAAGGTTGCAGTCGGGTTTTTTTAATTTTTAAATTATTTTTTTTATTTCCAGCTTTTTAGTTTACAAATGTGAAAGATTTTGCAGATGATTTAGTTCTTGGTACGTGTTTTTTACGATTTCTCACTTTGAATTACTTATAACCATATAAGTTGTACATATTTTTGTAATCACCTTTTAAAATCCTTTATTTTGATACCCCACTCGATAGGTTTTGAGAAAAAAAAATTTTTTTGAAGGCATAATATGGCGCCAAAAATCCGCCATTTTGTTTTTTTTTTATTTTCATATAGGTACCCAGTGTCACTCACAGTAAATACGAATCTAACGACACCTCTCAAGCTAAAATCCATCGAGCCGTTCAGGCCGCAGAGTGTGCCAAACAATTATACAAACATACATACATACATACTCTCGAAAAACATAACCCTCCTTCTGGCGCAGTCGGGTAAAAAGGACATTATGCGAAAAGAAGGGATCCCGGGTTCTAGTGCTTATAAAAATAATGTATCATCTAAAAGGAAAACATAGGGACATACAAGTAGTTAATATTTATTATTCTGTAAAAAACATTGCTTTATGGTCATTAACCAGAAAGAAACCAGGCGAGAGCGTTTCTATGGAGAAACTACCACCCGCATTTTCTCTTAAGAAGTTCCTTCGAGATGATGATCTTCCTTCCATACTATATATATCCTTAACATTCTATCTGTGTTACCATTTCACGCCTTAACAACCGATCGGATTTAGATGAAAGGCCCCCGGATAGTCCATGACCTGAGTTAGGACATAGGATATTTTTTATCCTGGTTGTACATTCCCGTGGGACAATCATAGGTATCTACGCGGGCGAAACCATGGACTCGCATTCCAGGATGAAATGTGTGCTGATTCTCTGCCATAAAGCAGCCTCTACAGAATAGGATGTCTGGGGCATTTGTATTCTGAGATTGTTTCTCCCGAGCATAAGAATTTGATTAGATAGTTGCGGGCAGACCATTTATAGCCATTCTTGACTGCCTACAATCAATTGCCTAGGACCATCGGTTATTCTGTAGTTTTTTGAATCTTTGTAGAATCTATGGACTATGTACGAAACTATGAGAACAGTAAGGGGAGAAGTGGGCATAGGCTTAGAAATTTCACTGTAACATTGCATGCTGTGTAACACTTTCTGGCATGATCCTTTATTAGGGAAAGACAGTAAAATTTTTCATACAAAATCACAATACTGTCACAACCATACCAACAATATCACGGAAAATTAAATTGTTTACCTAGGGCAGTAGACAGCCACAACTGTACCCATATAGAGCATTGTGAATGAAATCTGTTTGTGTATGGCACACATTGAGAGCACGTACACCACTTGTTTTTTACAGTAAATCAACGTAATCTCAGCCTTATTGCTTAAAGCATAAAATTTATACAATAAGTAAATCAATTTTACACTCCTGTAACCATGTTTGACATAAAGAAAGTACCAAATTATACTGCTGTCTGTACAGTACTGTCATTCCATGAACTTGATATGATATTAGATAACAACACCAGATGTAAAGGAAATTGCATTAAATTGGGTGCTAGCTATAAGTATATAAAGCAATAGAAACTTTTGTGTACATTACAAAACATTATTTTATTATTATTTAGATTTACTTTCAGCTGTCCCATAAGCAAAACAAAGAGTTCTTCTGAGCGGTTCTAGGTACAGCGGGCAGGCTGTTTTAAAACCCCAAAATTATAAAAGTTGGTTGAATTGTTGCTTGAAAAAATACTTGCTTAAAATTATAAGTACTTAGTAAGTCTTTAAAATATGTTTTACGGTTATCATTAAAATAAATGTTTCTGTTAATATTTAGACCTGAAAACTTCTGATTTTATGCCAAAATACATGTCAATTTGAGTAGTCTTTACAATTATTACTAGTCCTAAAAAATATGTACATATAGTTAATTTTTCTAGAAGATTTGCAATCTTTGTTATACTTAATGCTACCTGATAACATCATAATGACAGATAATTGTCTTGCCTTTTGTTCGATATATAACCGATGCCACATTTACATAACAATCATGGGGACAAATGACCAGCTCAATTAGAGGCCCCATTGAACATGTTGTTGTGAAGAAATCATTCATTATGAACAAGTAATAGGAATCAAAGTTGGACTTTGTTAAAAGGTTTTAATAGGTAATTGATCATGATAATGCCTGTTGCAGACTGTGAACAGTTTCCAGTAGATTCATAATTATGTCAACATTTTACTTTTTCATTTTTGTTAGCGCAAGGAGCAATGAAAGAGTGGTCTTTATTTTAGGGGCAATGGTTTATTGCAGTCTGAGCTACAAATATAAGCTTTCCCAGACAAACAGTCAATAATTTAAGTAAGGAGTATCGTCCATCACGGTGGAGGCTGTTGAAGCAAGTGCTCATCGGGCCGAGCCATGTCGCTTGCCGATGATGTGATCGCACTGCCTGCATGTGCAGGCTGCGCGCAAGGTTTGTTAGGTTCGATTCCAAACATTTTAGCAGTCGCTGTTAGCATTTTAACAAGTGTGAGACACATTATTTAATTAAACCTCATAATGACAACAGAACCTCCTAATGACTTGGTGTTTTAAGGGGCTGACTGTTGCACCCAGTTGAATTGTAAGGTCTTAAAATTATAATAAATATAAAGACACTAACCTTTACATGAGGCAGCATTATAAACCCAAACAGGTGTCTTCTTTTATTCATCTCCATCATTTTCATAACTTACAGTCCATAACACTTAAGTACTTAAAACTACATAACAAACATAAACGTTCAAAATGTGCAGAAAGTACAGATATCTCATATTTAAAAATTACATTAAATAAAATGGATTTTAATAATGTTAGACCCTACCAGATTGTAATCAAAAAACGTCTTGACAAAACTGCGCTAAAAATTATACAAACAATGGCCTAACGGCCGCGACACAAAAGATAAAATGCAATACGTAAACAAAAGATCGTTTTACTAAAAACAAACGACTAAACGGAGTAGCGATAAGACGTGAAATTCCTAACTTATTTTCAAATTAGAAAATTTAACTAGTTATTGTACCTACATTGCGTAAAATTCACATTTCACTGTTAATACTCGTCTAGCACACTATAGTCGATTGAAAAAGTCTTATCCTAGATACATGTCTTTTTATTAAAATTCAGAATTGACAAGTTTATCAAATATCTCCCACTGCATTTTGTACAACTCTACGCCATATTTGCAAAGTAGGTGACGGTGTTGCCTCATTAATGAAAAAAACTACCATGCTTTAATAGTAATGCAGAATTGCAGACACAAACTCAAGCCTTTTCCTCAAGCGAAACAGGCCGAAACGTTGTCTGTCGAATATTCCTCAATCTATCTTTCAGAGTAAAGTTCTACCGTTAATCCTTTACAAAACAACGCATAACTTACAAACATAAGCCCATAGAAATAGGCACAAACTAAAGAACGCATCTGCTACGATCTTTACCATATCCTTCTGCTTGTTCTGGATGCGAGAACTTACGCATATGAGGGCATCCCTTCCAAGCGTTTTGCGCTTACAGTGTCAATATTATTTGTTTAGTAGGTACTAATTATGTTAGTCGCTTTTCATTCATCCTCCTCCAAATTTTTGTATTGTAAATAGGAAAAGTTAACACTTTAACTCGTTATTTATATTATTTGAAACTGTATGAGGTCGGTGTTTCCTAATTGCTCTGAGAAGATATACCGAAACAAACTCAGAGGTCAACGTTTCTTCTAAAGTAGGTAGGTACTTAATAATTATTCATTGAAATGCTCAGGGCGTAATTATTGAGAATATTGTTGGTTTGAATGCCTCAGTTGGTCTCCAGAAGACCTACCTATATTAATCCCCGTAGATTGCTGCTTAAGCGTATGCCTTGATGTTTTACCGATTATGTATGTAAAGAGAGCTATACACAATACAATGTATTCCTAACTGTGCGCACTGACGAAACATTCACATAGAAACATATTAAAAACTCTGTTTTTCGACAATATATGATCCACGTTTGCTTTGTCATATAAATTGTTGATCTAAAACTTGTTCGACATTTCATATCTCTTCAGTATTAAGCCTGGCGTCGACTACAGCAGAAACGCCACGATTCGAAGCGAATCAACTACTATTTATTTTAAGAAATATTTTAAAATGTTATTAGATATGTAGATAAATACACGACATAATAAATAAATATGTTCAATAATAATATAATGATAATTCTCCCAATTTCTTCCCATATTCATCCAACGCTGTTCATCGTGATAATGTGGATCTTCATGATTATACAATTCTGTATATTGTTGGATCAGTGATATCAATAGTTTTTATTAAATAAATTATAAGATTTTTATGAGTTTTTTAACAATACCTACATAAAAAATAATAAAAATACGTTGGCGCGCATCCGCTTCCCCGCGTCGACTGAGGCGTGCCGAGTCGAATACTCGAATCGAATCGCGTCGGCGAAGAAATTCGCTTGTCGAGCAATGCGCGCGGTCTATTCGATTCGGCGCACCGTGGCTCGTCGCTAATGGACGCAGTTTCATAGTAAATATATAGGAGGCGACTGTCTGCGATTCGATTCAACTCGGCTTGGCGAGCCTAGTGGACGCGAGCCTTAACAAACCAATACCATATAGGTATGTTTTGATGTTTACCGTCTTTAGTTAGTTAAGACCAGAGCCCTGATTCACAACCATACGACAGGCTATCGTATCGAAAACCTGACATTTCGATAACCTGATTTGACTTCCCCTCAACAGCAAATAGCTGTTGGAAGAATAGCGGGCGTCTATTTGATTTAATTAAACTGACAAAATTTTCGGGTTTTGGACTTGTGAACAGCATTGAGAAAACTCCTACGATAACAATGATTAATGTTCGATATGATACGGAAGCATATCGAGTGTTTGTGAATAAGGGGGCAGTTCCGGTTCATCAAGTTGGGTAACAATGCAAACGCGGCTCGATACATTGTCAAAAAAAGAGTTGTTTTTAAATTATTATGTTAACTCCCGCGCTCCCGCGCTCACGCGCGCGGAGTTGAATTTGTATGTAAAAATCTGCTCACCGCGACGGAGCGCCTTAGCCAGTGCAAACGCAGAGTTATACATGCGCGTAAGACTGAGTATAATTATAACAGAATGATTACGGATTTTTTTTATAAAAACATTCTATCTGCAGTTTTTTTTTCTCCTTCTACCTAAAAATAATACCTTTATAGAAACTATTTCCGATGTCGGCAACTCTGTTTCAACATCTGTCATCCGTATGTGTCGTAGTGAGGACCAAACTAAAATGATAAAAATCGACTTCTTAAGGTGCTTTGTTAAGTAGCGGCAACGTGAATAGTCGACTAAAAATTTAATTGGTGAGAAAAAATATCGCAGTATTACAGATTTAGAATGGCATTCCATTTGTTTGTTGCGTGACTAAAACCATTACCATATAATATTGAATCAGAAACTCTGCAGAATGACATGGAACTGATAATGTAATCCTCCATTTTATAACCAATCCTCAAGTTACCATATTCTAGCAGTGGAACATTATACTGTGTAAGTGAAAACGGGGATTATTATGCAGTACTAGCTTCTTTTTGTACGTATTTAAAGCCCGATTGTGTATATACGGTTTCGCATTTAAAACAAAAAATTGCTTGTAGTACGTGTCACAAAAGATGAGACTTGACTTTTATCTTAAATTTTATTATTTCGTAATAAATATTATAATATTGTTAAGAATTTTTATCTAAATGTCATCGATAAATCCAGGGATTCATCGATGGGTCTCGTCCTCGACAGCCGGTGGAACTTCGTCGAACACTTCCGACGTTTGGCCCCCAAACTGGAAAGGACCGGGGCCGCCTTCAAGCGGCTCCTGCCCAACCTGGGGGGGCCAAACACCTCCTGCCGGAGGCTTTACGCGGGGGTCGTGCGGTCCATGGCCCTATACGGGGCCCCGGTGTGGGCGCGTTCTCTGCGGCGGCGAGCCGCCCACTATCTGAACGCGCCCCAAAAGGTGGTAGCCGTAAGGCTGATCCGGGGGTACCGCATGATCTCGGGCGAGGCGGCAAGCCTCCTTGCCAGACTGCCGCCATGGGATCTGGAGGCGATAGTCCTCGCGCGCCTGTATGAGTGGCGCGCGGAGGCACTGAGCCGGGGGGAAACTCCGCTTCCGCTGCAAGTCGCGGCGGAGCGGACAGACCTCCGGCGCGATCTCATGGTGGCATGGAAGGAGCGACTTTCGCAACCCAGCGCAGGGCAGCCACGATAATGGCGATAAGACCCCTCTTTGAGGAGTGGCTAGAGAGGCGTCACGGCGTCCTCACCTATCGCCTGACGCAGGTCCTCACCGGACACGGATGTTTTGGGAGGTTCCTGCACATCATCAGGCGGAATGAGACGCCCGGGTGTCACCACTGCGAGGATCGCCCAGAGGACACGGTGGAGCATACGGTGGAGGTCTGCCCTGCATGGGCGGAGCACCGCCGTGCCCTCGTAGAGGCGATCGACAGCGGCGGTGACCTCTCGCGTCCGGCCCTGATTCAAGCCATGGTCCGGGGCGAGAGGGAGTGGGAGGCGGTCACCTCCTGCGAAGCAGTCATGCTAGCGAAGGAGGTGGCGGAACGGCTGACGGAGAGAACCTCGCACCCCAGCCGCCGCGGGAGACGCTCCGGGCGTCGGGAGCCGCGTGACGACTCCCGGCCACCGTAGACGTGGGCCTGCGGACGGAGAGTAAATGGGTAGCTCATCGTCCTATCAGGACCAGGCCCGTGCCGGACGGCGCGTACGTGTTCCACGCGCGCCTCAAAGAGATGTCAGCATAAAGGAAGGGGCCTGCCAGGGCCGAAGCCTGCCGGGGGTGCGGGATTGTCCGAAAGGGTTACCGCTACCCCGGAACATAAAGGGCTAAGAAAAAAAAAAAGGGATTCATCGATAGTTACCCATAATGTGTATATCTATTCAGGAATAGATATACACTACAGATATACTATTTCGTACTGTACGACTTACCTGCGCTCCATACTACTGAGCTTGTCAAGTCTCAGTTTTCGTGGCGCGTATATATATATTATCTGTGTTAACATAACAAAAAAATATCGATTGCAGCCTGAGATTGCAGCATTCACAACTGTCATTTTGATCTAGCAAATTAAAAATCAGAGTTTACAAGATTATGTTTGATTTTGATGTCTATTCTTCCATTCCAGGTTTTTAAGTTTTTGTACTAAACTTACCTACAAAACTTATTTGATAAAAAATAATTAAAATATTACCCACTACACTACCCCGGCATCTTATAGTACTCTTTGCACTAAACGCACGACGCGCGACGCCACACAGTGGAACGACTGTATGGGAGAGGTTGGACTTAGGCATTTCCGAGAAAAAAAAACTCTAATATTGAAAAACAAATAATGCCATCGTATTTAGTTATCAAATGCCTTCAAAACTTGTGCTGACAAATTTCTTTTTATCTCTCGTATTTCAGGAGTTAATTGGGAAAATGTTAAATTTTACGAGAGATATATATGAATTAAGAGAGATAGAAAGAAATTTGTCAGCAAGGTTTTGAAGGCATTTGATAGCTAAATACGATGGCATTGTTCGTTTAACAAAATTATACATTCTTTCTTTCTCGGAAATGCAAAGTCCAACCTCTCCCATACAATCGTTCCACTGTGCGCCATCGCGGCATGCCAAGACGAAGATGGCGAGACGGACGAGCTTGACTCCTACCGTACGGACTGGCCGACACTCGCAAAAGACAGAATTGTCTGGAAAAGGGAAAGGGAGACCTTTGCTCTGCAGTAGGACAATACAGGCTAGTTAGATTAGATTTCTAAAATCACAAGACAGTAAATTGGGTCAGTGAAACAATTCATTCAGTGAACAGAATTTAGTCGATTTTATCCGAAATTTTATTATCATTGATGAAATATTGAATCGATTACCGGTGGCTGTGACTGATTTGACTGACTACCGTGATAAAAAAAGTTTATTTGTCATAGAGTAAAGTAATATAAGATAATTTATGATTTATTGATTTGTGTAATGTGTGTTAGGCTGTGTTGGGCTAATACGTGAAGTTGTATCAGTTTTACACTTCATATTTTTTTAATTTCTTTTTTGTTTACCGCAGCTGTTTATTTACCGTTCTTTTAGTGTCTTCGGCGGCATTATGGGTAAGTAGTGTTAATAAATTAATCAGTTTAAGTTATAATACTTCTATTTCTGCATAAAATACACCTGTTGTTTCGGGATGTCTTTGTTTCCAGAGGCTGTATTCGAAGACCGTGAAAATTTAAATGAATTTTTGGAAGATGCCGAACTTCAACAGTATTATGAATTGTTTAGGTAAATATAAACAACTTCGTGTCTCAGTTTTGTTTAGAAAACTCATTTACATTCGTGTTGAGAGTTACCTACTGTACTGACCTGCTTGTTAGGTACCTACTTACCATTCACTGATATGGTATTGGTTCTTAGTATTTTTCGAACGAGTAAGGCTTTTGTTGTATTTATTTGTCTGCATCTGCGATTATTTGTATTCATTTTAGTGCTAGATAAGTTAATATAACCACATGCTTAATACTTTGCCTGATGCAAATTTTGATCAGATTATTATGTAAAAATTTAAATGTGGAAAATACCATTTGTAGTTTTCTAAGTATTTGCCATAAACACTACAAATATACTATTATACCTAATTTGTGTTCTATGTTATGGGTTTGGTTTCTGCACTTAGTCCTTCAAATGGACCATTGTGCGTGGGTTATGGCGGCCGTTGGTGGTTATTTCCACCAGCCCACCTCCCTCCAGAAGCTGATTAAGTCTCCTGCTCTGTTGAGAACATCTGTGTACAATCTGGGTGTCCCGAGGGTTTCTGATCTAATCTGGGTGACGCCTGTGCACTTAAAGAGCATATGCACAACGGTTTCATCAGCTTTCATGGAAGCCCTGCACAGGTGACTGTCCGTTATGCCTATTGTGTGCAAGTATTTATTTAGCGAGCAGTGTTCCGGATAGTCCCCGTCACCAGGCACAGGCCTTTCCTGTCCAGTATAATAACAGCCTGGTTAGCTTGTCATCCAATGATGGCATAGCTTCCTTGGAGTGCCTGCAGCCTGGTGACGACGTCCACCAAGTCTCTGCTTGTGTATGGGTGTCCTCCTCTAGCCACCTGCGTAGTTGGTTGAAGGGGATGGGCCATGACAGATTCCGGTCCACAAACTGACATACTGGATGCCCTTCTGGCCAGTTCCTCAGCTGCGTCGTTTCCTAGTGATCCACTGTGTCCTTTTATCCATTGTAGTGTCACTATGTTGCAGTTCAAAACAGTTACCTATTTAAGCTATTGTGACATTCTAGTATTAGGTTCGATGTGATGCATTTTTATCTAGGGATTGGAGGACTGACGCACTGTCAGAGAGTATGCGGATCCATCCATTAGCATGGGGATCCATGGATGCCATCGCTACAAACACTGACCAATAGTTGTGTAACAGTTTACGATCATAATGTTTCCGATGGAGCCAGAACTTCAAAAAGTAGAATAGAATAGAGTATGCGAATATGTGTGTCCGTAACTCTCCTGGCTGCTATGGCATAAGCCGCTTGTATTATGCCCACATACTGTGCTTGGTAAACCGTGTTGAGCATTCCCAGTGGTCTGGATATTTTTATGTTAAATAAAAAATAAAAATTTATTGCATAAAGGGTATTTGTGGTATGTACATATTAAAGTTAAATAATTAAGTAATTGTAGAACTTATACTAAAAAAAAATATGTGCAGGGGTGAACTTATACTGTTCAGGAGAACAGTAGTTCACCCCTGCACATATTTTTTTTTGCACAGCTACCTAGCTAGGAAGCTAGGTAGCTGTGCAACCTGTATTGAGGAGAAACAGTTTGCCTCCATATATAATAAAAAATAAATTGAGCATAGTGCTATGTGTTGTCTCCCAAATCAAGTTGCTAATTAACTTACATACACTATTATCGACGTTGCTTAATGGAATAAATCTACAGGATGAAATTAAATTCATGGGCATCCTTTTAAGGGGTCACTGTACTCATCATTATGAACAATTTTTACTATGGGACTGAACCTAAAATCGCGAAAAAAAATCAGTTGTTCCTTGCATTTATGTTCACATAACTCGTCAAAATGTAGGGAAAAGTTGATTTTTTTTTTTCGCGATTTCAGGTTTGGTCCCATAGTAAAAGTTGTTCATAATGATGATTACGATGACTCCTTAAAAGGATGCCCATGAATTCAATTTCACCCTGTATATAAAAATGAATACTTTCGTTGGTTACAGATTCGGAGGAAAAAAAAAATAATGGTAAAAATGAAATTGTTTTGTGTGGGTCGTGATTGAGTATGAGTGTACTGCGTGTGTGTGAGTGTTTGCTGTTCGTGTGTGCAGGTGTTTATGTTGAGGTCGTGTGAGAAGATTCCAACTCCACTTCCGCAGTTGGTCTGTGAAACATCAGTCTTCTATGTTATGGGTTTAGTTTCCGAACTAAGTCCTTCAAATGGACCATTGTGCGTGAGCCATGGCGGCCGTCCGTGGTTATTCCCACCAGCCCACCTCCCTCCAGAAGCTGACTAGGTCTCCTGGTCTGTTGAGAATATCTGTGTTTGATTTGAGTGTCTCGAGGGTTTCTGATCTGATCTGGGTGACGCCTGTGCACTCAAAGAGCACATGCGCAACGGTTTCATCAGCCTCCATGCAAGCCCTGCACAGGGGACTGTCCGTTATGTCTATAGTGTGAAAGTGTTTGTTCAGCGAGCAGTGTCCCGTGATGGTCCCCTTCACCAGGCGCAGGCCCTTCCTGTCCAGTCGTAGTAAGCGCCTGGTTAGCTTGTCATCCAATAATGGCATAGCTTCCTTGGATTGCCTGCAGCCTGGTGACGACGACCACCAGCTTTCTGCTTGTGTATGGGTGTGCTCCTGTAGCCACTTGCGTAATTGGTTGAAGGGGATGGGCACGATAGGTTCCGGTCCACAAACTGACATATTGGATTCCCTTCTGGCCAGTTCGTCAGCTGCGTCGTTTCCTAGTGATTCACTGTGTCCTTTTATCCATTGTAGTGTCACCATGTTGCGGTTCTGTACAGTTACCTGTTCAAGCGCATTGTGACATTCTAGTATTAGATTCGATGTGATGCATTTTTTAACTAGGGATTGGAGGACTGAGGCGCTGTCAGAGAGTATACGAATATTGGTGTCCGTAATTGTCCGGGCTGCTATGGCATTCGCCGCTTGTATTGTGCCCACACTCCACTTGGTAGACCGTGTTGAGCATTCCCAGCAGTTTGGATATTTTTATGTTGAGGTTGTGTGAGAAGACTCCGACTCCAGTTTAGCAGTCGGTCTTTGAGCCATGAGTGTAAACTCAGTTCCTTCGGGCCTGAGTAGTCGCACTGCTCCTCTCTCTCTCTCGTCGCAAGGTGACACCATCATTGGCTGTCGTTTGATTGCATCTTCTTTTAAACATATGTGTTTGACCCTAGAGTCTTTGCTCAGGGTTCCTGATATATAGAGTCTAAAGGCAGCCAGGTCTGCCTCTTCCCGCACTATGTGGTGTAGGGGCGGCAGTCCAAGCATACCCTATAGGGCTAGTATGTGTAGTTCTCATCCTGATTTGTGTTTTAAAAACACAACTTTTATGTGAAAGTCGCAGGACACTTATGTTTAGATATGTGATAATATGATAGTAAGTATTACATATTTATACATTTGAATGGTTTGTTTGTTTCAGAGACGTATTAAAAGTAAAAAAAGTGTCACAACTTAAATTTGTAATGACTGAAGACTTAACTCAAATTGGCCTGTCAAAGCCAGAACAAAGACGGTACAAGAAGATATATGCCAAGTATTTTCCTAACCCATATATATCAAAGATACGGAACATTCTGAAACCAAATAAAAAGAGAGACCAGGTTAGTGCTACATATTATTACAAAGGAAGTTGTCATAAAATTCATGTTAAGTTCTAAAAGATTAGTTATTTCTGTAAAATTATCAATAGCTAGGAAGCAGTCTTTACTCTGTACTTGTGGCTTCCAACATTTTAGGCCTAACCAGCTAGTGTACTGTGTGTGTATCTTCACTCCGCACCAGATGCCTGCAAACAACAGGCCTCCAGTTTTGGGAGGGAACTTGGGAGAGCCATGTTCAGTCCTGGACCAATTTATTATTAAATTGATTTAGTTAATATATGTATTTCAGAACTGGATGGATGTACTGTGTGAATGAGGATATGGTTAGTAAGGTGGTGAATACCGAGATGATGACTAATAGAGAAGTATGGAAGAAAAAGACATGTTGCACCCCAAATAAATTTGGATAAGGGCAGGAGAATGATGATCGTGTATTTCAAAACTAAAATGATATTAATGTTAGCTTTCATAGGCTTCTTTACTGTTAGATCTATTGACAGTTGATATACATACAGGGTGTTACGGAAAGGGTATATCAATACAAACGGGTTGAAGAGTGTATCTGGTCTAGAATCTCTGTACAAAATTTCAGCTCAAAAACAGTAACTTTGAAAATGCTTAATATTTTTTTTTATTTCGATAGTTTATTAAGTTGAAATCATAACAAACGTGTCACCACACTACGAGGGTCATTATCCATTATCTGTAGTGTGTCTGTGCGCCTAGTATACGCACATCACGCCGCCGCGCGCCAGTGCAGCGCCGTGATGTCGTAAATGATGAAATAAAAGAATATTAAGCATTTTCAAAGTTAATGCTTTTGAGCTGAGAGATTCTAGACCAGATACACTCTTCAACCCGTTTGTATTGATAAACCCTTTCCGTAACACCCTGTATATGGAGCATCTGCAACTGTAGTAGTTGCTATTCCTAAAGCACCCCAATGATGCCTTTACAATCTGTTTAATACAGATAAAATATAATTTTGCATATTTCAGAATTTTCCTGGTCATTCGTCTACTATAGCATTAGACACCCAACCGGTTTTCGAGAACAATGTGAAAGTACCTACAAAGCACATAATTTCCATAGAAGATATAACTATCAACAAAGAACTTGGTATGGGTCAGTTTGGTGTGGTGCAACAGGGAACATGGACTACAGGGAATCAAAGAGTAAGATCTTTTTATTGATTCTATTATAAGGGATAAAAAGTAACCTATGTCCTAATCCAGGTCACGGTCAACCTGAGCTTGTATGCCAAATATCATCAAAACCTGTTGAGTTGTGAAGGTGTGAAAGGTAACAGCCAGGCATAGTTTATACTGTCACATTTATAATATTAGGTATTGACGGTAGTATGGATAATAATATCTTCGCGGTCACGGAGGCCAATCTCGATAGAGATTAGCCGAGCACGCAGGAAATATTGTGCCCAAGTGCACTACCTCCTCCCTCACTCCTGTAGACCGATGGTATGGCGATCCGACACGACCGGGGTGAGATCAGGCGCAGGACCGCTTAGCGTGCTTGCCGAGGCACGGGGATGTCACACCCCAACTTATAAACTCCGGGCTACTACTGAGAAGTTCTTAATGGAAAAACCCAATACCTAACACTAACCTGGAAATCGATCACCACATTAATGGTCAAAATTATAGGAACCGGCCTATAATTTGTGGACCGTTATTGGTTAAAATTATTGGTTAGGTACAAGAGTCTTCTCTTGTATCTTTACCAATCATAAAGCATAGGCCTCATAGTTTTGCATAGTAGAACCTCCCATATGGAAGTAACTGAGGTAAGATTAGCTTACGAATCTATTTATATGCCCAGTTTGGAAATAAAAATGCTACCATTGGCAAGCAAAACGATTCGTTTTTTGTTTATAGGAACCAAACATAAGCAGTCGCTTGCGACCACGACTAACAGGGTAGGTAAAATGCTATTATGAATAATGCATCATGTGCAGGAAGATAGCAACTGTTTAAAAATCAGATAAATGTAGGCATTGTATTCCCATGGAACGAAATGTTTAAGCAACAGTGTAGCAAGACCTTGTCACCTTTTCTAACAGTAATTTTCTTACATTGTAATTTTTATGCTTTCACTGCAGCTGCTATCAGTTACGGCGTCTGATATTCATGTATGCAGATGCGAGATCCTGTGTTTACGTCTGTTGTTAGTTTGTGCAAATATGCCTTAATGGCTACGAATAAGTAATAAATCTTACTTGTTCGTAGCCTTAAGGTCGTATTAAGTCAGGGCTTCTATACTTGTTGTCCTGAATGCACTTGGATAAGGATTTTAAGAACTTGAAGATGCAACTCAGAAAAATCTTTTTATTTTAGTAGTAAACATTTTTGTGCTAAGCCGTTATTCCCAGCGCAGCGGTCATACGTGGATCTTTGACAGTCGTCAGAAGTCCGAAAGGCTGAAAATCAGTCGTACCAAGGGATATCTTATTACCCAGTAACTGGGTTGTGGAGGTCAGACAGGCAGTCGTTCCATGTAAAATACTGGTACTTAGCTGCATCCGGTTAGACTAATAGCCGACCCCAACGTAGTTGCAATAGCAGTTTAACATACTTAAGTCCTTGTAGAAATGTTGGAGGTGGACACTAAGTTTGCCATTTGATTTTAAAAAACGTATTTAAAGCCAGATAAAACTTAATAAGCCCTATTTACTGTTTCAGCTGCAAGTAGCTATAAAATGCTTAGGGCACGAGCGGATGACGTCAAACTCGACCGAATTCTTGAAGGAGGCAGCTGTGATGCACAGTATTGAGCATCCCAACATCGTTCGTTTGTACGGTGTGGTACTTCATCTGGACTCCTTGATGCTGGTACGTATGCAAACCCAAGTATAAGCAAAGCATGTCAGGCACTTTTGAAGTGTCAGGAAGACGGCTGAGCAAGTTAGTTGACTGTTCCGAGGTATATATATGTTACCGGCCAAACCCGATTTCAGGACAAACTAGTTTAGCCTAGGCTAAACTAGTTCCGGCGACATAGGATGCAAGGGCGAACGAAGGGCACCCCGAGGTTCGGTTTGGTTAGGTCACTTTAAACCCTTTACACAGAAATAGGGGCCCCGCGAAGCGGGGCTCCGTCGACATAAGATCCAAGGGCGAGCGAAGGTAATCCTATCGCGTATAGGAAGAACTAGTTTAGCCTAGGCTAAACTAGTTTGTCCTGAAATCGGGTTTGGCCGGTAACATATATACTAATAATAAAGCTGAAGAGTTTGTTTGTTTGTTTGAACGCGCTAATCTCTGGAACTATCAGTCTGATTTGAAAATCTTTTTTTGAATTTGTTAGCCCAATTCTTGAAGGCTATACGCTAACATCACGCTAGGAAAAAAGTAAGAAAGGGCGCTAAGCGAAAACGAAGTACACAATAGCGTGGGCAGGCTATGCGATGCGACGGGGTAGGTCGCGGGAACAAGAAATTTCACACGGAGGAAGTCGCGGGCATAAGCTAGTAATATTATTTTGTGGAGAAGGAAAGACGAGGGATCAAAGCGGAAAAAATATTCAACAATTGAGTTATAACATAAAGGAGAAGTAAAGAAGTGCTCATGCGTCATTTCAACTCGAAAGTAAAGAAAGCTTTTTTCAGGTAGGTTTTGTTTTCAAAGCCAATGTAGAAATAGATTGTTCTGTATCTGCATCCGGTTAGATTGGAAGCGGACCGCAACATAGTTAGTAAAAGACTAGGCCGATGATGATCTCGGACTAAAGTTTTCTGCCAAGTTAGTTGTAAGACGCGGCTATAGCATAGCATAAAGCATATTTTTGAAAGCCTAGTTTAATAACATTAACTAAAATAATTTAAAAACCAACAACCGCTTCAAACCAAAGAAACAAAAATGCTGTAAAGCCATTGATACGTTAGTACCCTAAGAATTTCGTAATTATTTCAGTTTTTTCCTCCTGCTTGTCAAACGGTATTTTTAGAACAGATGGTGCCCGCTCCCCCACTGAGCTATTACGCAGTGGAATTTTTTCTTACAACAGTAGGTATGTTGAGACTAAACAAACTTGATCGTTGTTTAGCGAAATGGCAAAAAGGATTTCAACCTTTTAATTTCGTCACGCCCGTTTGTCCGGATGTTACACAGCCATTTTAGTCGGAGAATATTTGCACTATATCTATGAAAACTGTAAAGACGATGTATTTTGTGCACCATCTTTACCTGAACCTACACAAAATACAACGTCTTTGTGTAGTGCAGGCGTAATTATTTAACCCAATTAAGGAACCAGTTACTGGGTGTGGTCCAACACGCACTTGGGCGGTTGTTGTCCTTAGTCCTCATAGGCGTTTAAGAATGTTTATCAGGAGGTGGTACTGTGGTAGGAATTGTAGGTAGAAGAGGTTTATGGCTGCATTATCATCTCCACAAGTAGCGACATATGTATATCCAAATGTGCAATACGATGAGCGAGAGAAAACCCTGACAATATTCGTATCATTTACATTTCGGTATAGTAGCGACACTCGCCCGTCCCGGTGACGCTTGTATGATTCCAGAAATTTCTAAATCTAAATGATGGTAAAAACTGGAACGAAAGCCGTAGACTATAGTTTTTACTAACGGTAGAAACTGTAATCTCTCGATTTCTCTCGGACTGTTAGACCCTTTCTAGACACACATTTTTCCTGCAGTGAAAAGTTACGGCTTATTCGCCGTATGTAGGCACGATCGTCAATGTTGTATCGATCACTAGGAAGCTTGTTGACGGACACGTTTTTTCTACGACGGCGGCGCGGTTTGTACGCCGTACCGTAAAGAAACCGTACCGTGTACAAAGGTTTTTCCGATTATAATAGGACATAATAAACATACTACGTGAAATACATTCCAGGTGACGGAGCTGGCGCCTCTTCGTTCGCTCTTAGAGTGCCTCCGGGAGGTGTCGTTCCGGCTCAACTTCCCAGTGCCAAATCTCTGCGAGTTTGCGGAGCAGATCTGTGATGGGATGACTTATCTAGAAAGCAAAAGACTGATACACAGGTATGTAGAGTTTGGTAACGAGATGAGTGTGCTGCTAACTTTTGTCTTTACAACCCCTTTGACAAAATTTAGATTTTAAATGAAAATGAATGATTGCACCTGACTATAGTTATAACTATGGTTTTAAACTAGCTGTGCGATCATACGAAAAAAAAACCACCACGACCACCAACCATGGGAACGTACTGCCGGGAAAAAAGTAACCTATGCTATGACCTAACATTGTCTACCTGTGAGCCAAATTTTATCGAAATCCGTTCAGCTGTTAAGCTGTTTACATTTATAAAATAAACTATGAATATGTGAAGATGAAGAATACCCACCAGGGTATTGATCTTCACATATTCATAGTTTGCTGACACAAAAGAGCGAGCGCAGGGTAGCGCGAGCGGCGACATGGCTGACAGAAAAACAATTCAATTGCGTGCGAAGCGAGCGCGAGCTCGACGAGCGGAGCGAGGAGCCAGGACAAAATATTATTTTATTAAACTATATCTCAACTCTTGTCAGGCGCAAGTTATGTAGTATTGTTTGGAACCAGGACGCGTGCGTACACGTTACAAACTATACACGAGCAGTACGCAAAATTCGTGTATACAACTATACATTGTAATCGCAATTAAAAAATAGCAATACAAAGTATACGCGAGCATTTTCCTATGGCTGCGTTCTGGCCTTGTGTAGAATGGAAAGACGCTACCCCGCTCGCCCCCTATTACATGAGACTTAGACACAACTGGCGTAATTTGGGTACACCTGAGTAGTGAGTACACCTCTGCCTAACCCTTCTGGGAATACAGGCGGGATGTTATGTTATAACCATTTTAACGACTGCGGAATATCCATCGTAGTAAAACGTTTAAATTATAATTTTTCAGAGACCTTGCGGCAAGGAATATATTAGTATTCAGTAAGGATAGAGTGAAGATATCGGACTTTGGACTGTCGCGTGCCTTGGGCGTCGGGAAGGACTACTACCAAACAAACTACAATGTGAATCTAAAGCTACCAGTGGCATGGTAAGTTAAACAATATATTATTAAGCTAGCGACACGCCCCGTGCGAATTTACAATACATCGGGATTTCTTTTTTTATGAAAGTTCAATAATAACGGGGAAGCGGCAGGGTAGCCCGCGAAATTCAAATTTTCTTACGTTTATTGCAATTTGCACGCCAGTGTCATGTTGATTAAAATATGATTCGCGAGCGTAACATATATGACTACAGAATTATAATCATTAAAATCATCGATACAACCCTGTGAGTTCATATAATTCTATGCGAATTTATAATTTTTTTATTGCTGAATGGGCCTGCTCTAACTAACCTACGATCATGCTTGACGGAAAGCGATGAATTTGTAGCCATGCTCATGTGTTCGTAATGCTGTTGCGCTGTATTTTATTTCACTGCCCGTTGTTTTTATCTGACTGCGGCGAAGTTCAAAAAGGAGGCATTCTCTAATTCTTAATCTTAGTTTTAGATATTGTTTCTCAGTAACTGAATTATGTATGCAATTCTTATGAGAAATAAAGTTGTTCTTAAACCTCAAGAAGGCATTCTTCTTTTTAAACACTGATACTTTGAGTACTCATGCTTCGTAAATGCCAATGATACTCGGTGACATCCACCATGACATACAAATTGGATTAATGTGCAGCAAAATCGATGTCGTAACCGTCAAGGATGTCTAGCCTTTTCCCAACTATGTTGGGGTCGGCTTCTAGTCTAACCGGATGCAGCTGAATACCAGTATTTTACATGGAGCGACTGCCTATCTGGCCTCCACATCCCAGTGACTGAAAGTCAAAGTCAAAGTCAAAGTCAAAGCATTTATTTCAAATAGGCACAAAAAAGGCACTTTTGAACGTCAAAAATTATCTTAAAATAGAATTGATTCTAGTCGCCCATTCCAAAAGGTAGTTTTCGCATGGAGAAGATGAGTAAAATGATACCCCTTGGTAAGACTGGTTGTCAGACTTTCGTGTTTCTGACTACCCGTAACGGCTGTCAAAGATCCACGAATGACAGCCGGGACCAACGGCTTAACGTGCTTTCCGAGGCACGGAGAGATCTCGGTATGTAAAGATGGTCACCCAACCACAGACCAACCGCGGCAAGCGTAGCTTAACCTGATCGATTGACCAGTGCGGCTGTTATTATTTAGCCACGGGCTAGTTAGTAGTAAGTACAGTCACCTAAAGAGATAAGTAACCAGGGTCGCCGGATATAGTTGAAGTTTAGTAAGAAACCGATGGATGTTTTCAAATAAAATTAAATTTAAAAAAAATTAATGCCCTAAGACATCAAAATAATTACCCTCCATCAGCCTATAAAGCTCAGAAGGCTGTTTAAAATTTCAATTATTTTAGTACCAAGCCCCCATAGATTTTTTGAACGTCTCCTTTAAAATTATTCACTGTCTGAAGAAAATTATCGACATGGAACATTTAGAACCCTATTCAATATATGTGAAAACTGAGCCCTAATTACTCTTAAATATGATGAGATATTAATAAAAACATTTATTCTAAATATAGAATAGTATTAAAAATGCCCAGACAAGCAATTGAAACATTTATAGCCATGAAATTCACTTACTTGTGCAAGGTTATTCCGCTGTCTTTTTGATAGCGAGTTTTACAGAATGCGCATTGTTTCATAATAAAAATGTTCTAAATATCACGTAGTAAACACAAAATACCCAAAAAAAAGTCGTATTCTACGATTTAGACCTAAATCATCAGAGACGAACCAAACAACTCAACGTCCATTTGAAAGAACGTGCCAATTTTAATTCCTGAGAACCTCGAGCGGCTTTGAATCGGTACAAAAACAACTGTCATTTCGTATAGTATACTAGCTGCCCGGCGCGACTTCGTTCGCGTGGTGTCCTACTCCTTCCCCTACCCTACTCCTGCCCTAATCCTACCCCTACGCTTCTCCTACCTTACTCCTACCCTACCCCTTCCCTACTCCTACCCTACTCCTACCGTACCCCTCTCCTACCTTACTCAGTTACTCCTACTCTACTGCTACTCTACTCCTATCGTAGCCCTACCCTACTCCTATTCTACCCCGACCATACTCCTACTGATCCCCTACCCTACTCCTACTCTACTCCTACCCTACCCCGACCCTACTCCTACTGTACCCCTACCCTACTCCTCTACTCTACTCCTACCCTTACTCCAACTGTACCCCTACCCTACCCTATCCCTAGATAAGGTAGGAGTAGGGTACCTAGGGGTAAAACTATTGATCGTTTAGGGTAGGCCCTACACGAAAAAATAGTTTACGTCCTCTACTCAGACCTACTGAATATACACACAATTTCATAAGAATCGGTCAAGCCGTTTCGGAGGAGTTTTGTTACCAACACTGTGACACGAGGATTTTATTGCTGCGCTGCGTGGAGCCACACCGTCATGTCGGCGTGTATTTTTTGTTTATTTTGAAATATCTTTTGAATGGAATGTCCGATTTCAATAATTCAAAAAGTAATCAACAGGTATTGATACGGTCTTGGATAAGAAACAACTTATTTGGATAAGAATTAATACAAAGGTATGGATAACATGGTCTGATTTTGATCGGCATTTCTACCAACTTAAAATGTAAAAAAGTAGTTATAGTGACGTAACTACAATATTTGGACATAAGATCTCGAGAAGTTTTTTGTAGATATTGATATGTTCTATAATATTGTAGAACATGTTTTTGTTCTATCATCAATACTTTCCGCAGCGCATGCGATGAAAGACATTTTATGGCTAATTTTTTTACACCTTGGGTTGGTTTTAGTAGAAATTTCTAAGGATCTCTAATTTTTTCTAGTACTAAATATAGCCTATGTTACTGAGAGATAATGTAGCTATCTAACGGTAAAATAATTTTTGAAATCGGGCCAGTAGTTTTTAAGTTTATTCGTTACATACAAAAATACAAATCTTTCCTCTTTATAATATTAGTATAGATTTAGTCCAGCGTACTTGTTCAATTAGAGGTTAGTGCCATACATACACAAAACTATAATACCGGTCGCAAAAGGTTCAAGCGTCAGCATTATGCTCAGGTCCCTTAGCGGGTTGCTAAGCGCTGATTTTAATTTTGGTGACAGAAACCGTACATTTGGTTGATGTAATTGGTGTATGCCGTACCTGTTTGAGTTATTCTTATTCGACTTACGAAATCTATGCTGGTTTAGGCAGAAATGCGCAAAAAAGGAGAAATGTGCGTATAACAAATGCACATTTCGTCTGTTATCATTAAAGCCCAAGGTAGTAAGATTATTTAAAAAATAATGCTTAATGGACTTGCTCTTGACCTTGACCACGCCTGATGGAAAGCAATGGATGAGGTGTAATGGCTGGTGGATGGTCTATGATTGAACGTGCCCAGATGATACCTGCGCCAATCTGCTGTGTCGACGCGAATGTATCCTAAGTACGTTTTCCTATAGGTAGCTCCAGAGCGGTAAAAACTAATAATATACACATTCATTTTTCTATACTACGTTCATTTTTCATTTTTCAGGTGTGCTCCAGAGTGCATCCTGTTTCTTCGCTTCACGTCGGCCAGTGACGTGTGGGCCTTCGGAGTTTGCCTGTGGGAGATGTTCACGTATGGCTTTCAACCCTGGGCTGCATTCTCGGGACAGCAGATCCTGGAAGCTATTGATTCTCCTAACTTTCAGGTTAGTTCGATCATCCTCAAAGTACTATACGATACCCATCATAGGATATCTATTTAGTAAATTTACTAAATTTACTGGGGGCCTAAGAAGGCCACTTTGGCAGAATCATAAAAGGATAACATTATGAATCATAATAAAAGTCGTAAAATGGTCACAAACTGACAATTCATAATAATATCTGCGTACAATTTCATATCACGCAATTCATCTGTTTGATAGTTTTGTATGGAGATTCGTAAAATGGCCCCAAAAAATATGAATGGCTTTAATGTCAAATAATATGATATGTGTTTTTGACTTTTAAGCGTGATGAACTAAAAGCCCGACCACCAGCGGCAAACAATTACAATTATGTTAATGGTGCTCTCACGTGTCCACTCTGTGCAAGAATATTTGTAAACAAAGGTGGTTTTTCTAGCCACATGAGAGCCCATGATAGACGCCAGTAGTTTGAAGATGAAAAACCGGCCAAGAGCGTGTCGGGCCACGCTCAGTGTAGGGTTCCGTAGTTTCCCGTCCGTCACAATAAGTGTTCCCACGTACAATTCGATAATACCCGACCCAATGTAATAAGTACCTACAGCGCCATCTCTCGGGGAATTGAGTTACTAATTAGTACATAGACGTGCCAGAAGTTTTCGGTGGTAATTTTGGATTGCGAGAACCAATTTTAATCATTCTTTTTTTGTTTGAAAAAAGATACGTTCAGGATAATAAAATATGTAAACGAAGTTAAAAAAAAATGCTTGCATATACGATTATACTACAAACTTAGTCCAGAAATGATTTTGTACAACTTTTGTCTTTTTTGTACAAAAACTGTTGTTTCTATCAAGTTCAAAATAATTTTCCTAGAAAGTCCTTATAAAGTTCTACTTTTCAGATTTTTTTCATATTTTCTAAACTTATGGTTCAAAAGTTAGAGGGGGGGGGGGACACACATTGTTTTTTACTTTTGGAGCGATTATTTCTGAAATTATTGACATTATCAAAAAATGATTTTAGTAAACCCATATTCATTTTTAAATACCTTTCCAACAATATATCACACGTTTGGGATGAAATTAAAAAAAAAATCACTTCCCACTTTACATATAGGGGGGCTACCCTAATAAAACATTTTTTTCCAATTTTTATTTTACCTCTTTGTCGGCGTGATTGATATACATATTAGTACCAAATTTCAGCTTTCTAGTGCTAACGGTCACAGAGATTAAGCGAGGACGGACAGACGGACGGACGGACAGACAGACATGGCGAAACTATAAGGGTTCCTAGTTGACTACGGAACCCTAAAAAGTCGCCCTAGCCGAAAACGGCATAGAAGGATTATTACTACTTATTTGCTTTCAATAAACTAATGGATTAGTGTCGATTGGATGACCAGTAGGTATTTTTCATCGAGACCCCTCTGGTTAACGGTTACCCGGTTAAATGCTGTAATTACAGAAATAATTAGGCATTGTGTCCGCGTGTTCGATACGAAGGGTTAATTCACCTCACCCGTCATCTGACAAAACAAAATAGAAATTAATAAGTGTGTATAAACTGGTATAATTTGCGATAAAAATATGTACTCATCTATATTTTTCGTCAGGCCGGCAACCCTGCCGGAAACAGGGGTAACACACTATCAGTATCAATGGGTTTCATTTTGACTGTTCACCAACATTCATTGCTTTATTTACGTTGTAAACAAAAAGCAGTCGACAAATTTTTCGAACTTATGAAGCAATGGATTAGCAATATCCTTCAAAATGATTCAGATTGTAATAAATAGTGTGTTACGCAATTAGGGTTTAGATGCGTAAAACTAATATTCAGCTGTTTTTAAGGTTCCGCACTACAAAAGGAAATAACAGACCCCTTACTGATCACTTTGCTGTACATCTGTCCGGATCTAGGTATCAAATTGAAATTAATATCAAATACTAAAGTCTGCGGTCCCTTGAGACGGGGAAAACTCAAAGTCAACGCACTCAAGAGATATCGTCAATTATGTCACATATTTTGATGATTATCTCAATTTTCAAAACCTATAAGGTTTTTCCCGTTAATTTAGCAGCATGTTTGTGCAAGAATTAGTATTATTATTAGATTTTTTCCCTTTATTTACTAGAAGCAAGTTCTTTCCTTTGAGTAAATGAAGGGTCAAATAAAGTAAAGGGAAAAATCTATCAATTGTTAATTTGTAGTTAAAAAACGAATACCACATAAAAAAAAATTGCGTTTACAAATCGAGCCTTTTCAGGAAGAAGATCGTAACCGCCATTTTGCATATTTTACAGGAGAAGGTTTTTTTTAAACATTTTCAAAATATTTATAGCATCAATATGAAATTTTTACTTAGTGTTTTAAGGGCACCTCCCTATTAATTCAAATGTTAAGATCTGGCGGTTAATATATATATATATCGAGCCTTTTCAGGAAGAACATCGTAAGCGCCAAAAATCCCAAAAAACTGTTTTCATATTTACAGCCAGATCAACTGATTATATATATATATATTAACCGCCAGATCTTAACATTTGAATTAATAGGGAGGTGCCCTTAAAACTAGAGTTGCCGCGAATAGTGTTTATAGCGAATAGTCGAATACCGATTAATCGCCATTCACTTTGGCGAATAGTCGAATAACTCGACATTACTATTCGACACAAAAAAAAAAAACATTAAACACATTAAAAATATTTCTAATTTCTTCTAAGGTTGTGAGAAAAGAAAACAACAAAGTTAAAATGATGATTCGGATCCAGAAACGGCATCCAAAAGGTCTCGTTTAGACAATGAAAGTGAGCATGATTCGGAAACTCATAAACTATTTTGGGCATGTTTTGAAGAATCATCTATAGAGCAACCTACTGAAGAGCAACCCAAGAATGCCACTGCTGAAGAAATCGCCAACTACATCGCATTAGCAAAGGCTGACAGAAAAATAAACCCATATGAATGGTGGGCTTTGAGTACCAATAAGAATAGATTTCCTATTTTAAGTAAGCTTGCTAAACGATACTTAATCACACCAGCAAGCTCTGTTTATTCAGAAAGACTATTTTCCGAGGCAGGTTTAATTTACGAGGAAAAACGAAACCGACTTGCTCCAGAACGTGCAGAAAAAATTGTTTTTTTGCACCACAATCTGCCTCTGTTGGATTTTAAATATTAATTAAAAAGCCTTACTAATTTAATTTCATGAACATGATATGCACAGGCACATATTACAGATAATAATAGATATTGTGTATTGTTTTATTAAGGAAAATAATTAAAAAAATGATTATTTTTAACTCATTAGTTCTTTTGTTCGTTAAAAGTTTATTTTTGACGACTATTCGCCGAATGCCGAATAATACTAGCCATTATTCGGTATTCGACGAATATCAAAAAAATGACGAGTAATGCCGAATACCGAATAATAGCGAGTATTCGCGGCAACTCTACTTAAAACACTAAGTAAAAATTTCATATTGATGCTATAAATATTTTGAAAATGTTTAAAAAAACCTTCTCCTGTAAAATATGCAAAATGGCGGTTACGATCTTCTTCCTGAAAAGGCTCGATATAATCAGTTGATCTGGCTGTAAATATGAATACAGTTTTTTGGGATTTTTGGCGCTTACGATGTTCTTCCTGAAAAGGCTCGAAATATACATTTGCAGTTGAAGCATCAAACATGATGTACACACGGCGACACATCAAGCTATACATAACCAGTATAAGCTGACTTCTGATTGTACGAAAAACCTATACAATTCGAGGTCAGCTAAAACTGGAAATGTATAGCTTGATGTGTACCCGTGTATACAACGATATAATGGGAGAGCTTTTGTTTTCAACCGCACAGTAAAGTTGGTTTTTCAATCCGGAATCAGAAATTAATAGCCCGTGTCAGTTGGGTGAAGTCGCTGGCAGCTGGGCACAGCTTTGAGACGGACCCCCAGAGCGCGAGACCTATTCGCACTTGCCCGGTTTTTTTTTAATAATCTGTAAACCGGCTCTATCAATGAAACCACAAATAATAGTGGTCCACAGATTATGGCCAATAATAGGCAATGATCTCAATGGTCTCGCATTTCTCTGTAATATTCAATGGTCGGGTAATAAATAATTAATATTGTAGAGAATGAACACTCTTTATATGGGGTGTACATATTAAGAGTGTTCATGCTCTTCAATATGATTTGTATCAGACAGAATGTTTAATCTCAGCTGTCATCATCACTAGCATTATGTGAAACTTGATAGCCAATGATCAAAAATATTTCTGAAATATGTTGATTATGAACGACCGTTCTGAAAAATGCCGAAATTGTCACTCTGGTCATCTAAGTCTCCTCCAATTCTCCAATTGTGAAGGCGGAAAAAACATTCAATAGTTGCTCCTAATTACCTTTCTTGTTTTTATAGAAGCTTTCGTTCATTCGTTCACTGGGAGGTGTTTGTACGGTGCGGCATTGGTAGTTCTTTTTCGACCAGCACTAATGTTTTTCAATCTCTATTGATTGCTTTTCGATCATTTTGTTTACTCATTCCCTGCCCTGTGTGATTGCCTGTTCAGTTTCAACTAATATCCGGAAGTCTGAAATTGCCAATCCACCTTGAGCAAGCACAATGCATATAATATGAGAGGGCATAAGCTTCTCTGCATGAGAAGAGGCCCTGCAGTGGGACAATAATAGACTGGTATTATTTACTTGCAGCGCCCCGCGGTTTCATCCGTGTAAGTCTAGATCCCGTGGGAATATCGGGATAAAAAGTATCCTATGTCCTTTCCCGGGACTCAAACTATCTCTATACCAAATTTTATCTAAATCGGCTCAGTGGTGTACGCGTGAAGAGGTAACAGACAGAGACAGACACACTTTCGCATTTATAATATTGGTATGGATTCTTTTGTTGTCAGATAGATAGAAGCTTTTTAGTACACTATAGTTGTCACACAGATCATATAAAATATGTGTGATTTCGATGGTTCAAATCACGTTAATTTTCAGAGACTCGAGCGGCCGGAATGCTGTTCCGAAGCTTACTATGCTACGATGTTGGAGTGTTGGGCTCACGACTTCAATAATAGACCCAAGTTCAAAGACTTGGGACCTAAGTTACGCAGCATCCGACCGGAGCAGGTGTGTTTCTTATTTATTTATTTTACTGTAGCATAAACGGCCACACCGCACATACTTGAAGCATGCGTGGTGTGACTATGAACAATAGGTTGAGGAATGATGTCATAAGGCAACGTTGCAAACAATTATGTATAAATAAGATGCGGGGTGAGGATTCGAATAACTTACCTGCCACTCCCGTCTGCTGCCTTGCGCTCCTATGGGCTCAGCGTGGGATCCGGTCTGCTGAATCCTGCTAAACTTCACTACACATTTTTTTCATAGGTGCTGATTAATGTTATTGTTCGTATCTTAAGGGCATTGTAGCACAAAATCACAGAAGGACCATTTCTTATTAGAAAAACACTTGTTTAAATAAAAGAATATGTAGTGACAAAGATTGGAAAGAGTATGCAAAATCAAAATCAAAAGTCATTTATTCAAACTAGGCTGAGAATCAGCACTTTTCGAACGTCAAAATTACAAAAGACAGTCCCCCAAAACGCCCGCCCTTCGCCACTTCCTAGTGCTTTCGCTGGGGAGAAGAAGTGGCGGAACAAACTCCCCAGCAGCACAGCTGTCTGTTCAGTTAGATAATAATTAATTTTATACAATACTATGTATGCAAAGTAATTAACATTACAGGACACAGAACCTTAAATTAAATTATTTGCCATAGGTTAACTAGCCACGCCAATATACCAACAAATACAGTAAACACTATACGTACTCAAGCAAAAAAAAATTAAAAATATAACCAAAAAAAAAAAAAAGTTACTGACCAATTAAAAGCCTCCAGGTATAAAGGGCGTGACAGCTTACATATATATGCAATGCTGGGTTCTGTTTACATAGCTGTCACTTGAAGTCACAAATGATAAACTAGGACCATCGAAGTAAAATAAATAAACAAGTTATTACTACTAATAACAACAATAAAACCATGGTCAGCAAGACGACCAGTCACCACAAGCAGCACCCGTTCACGAGCATAACGCAGAGATCAGCCATTACCCCCCTCGCCATATTTGAGGGAAGGAGGCAAACCGACCCCCGACGCTACCGCAAGCAATGACATCTAAGGGAGCATGACGAACTTGCTGCCGGTTGCTCAAGCAAGAATAATAATATGATCATTCGTAGAGGTCGCTAGCTAACCACATATTGCAATCAACTCATTAAAAGACATTGAAATGAGTAGATTATGTCAATAATAAATTACAATAAAATTATACCGAATTGACTAAAACTCTCAACTAAAAAAAACAAAAAAATAAAAATAAAATAAAAACAATTATATAAACTCATATAACCTGTCAGTAAGCTAATTCTGGAGAAAGAACATAATAATTGTCTTGAGTTAATCAGGGCGACCAACTATTCTTATCGTTTAAGTAGTCGTTGATGGAATAGTATGCTTTTGAACAAAGGTTGGATTTTACTTGAGCTTTAAATCTATTAAAAGGCAAATCTAGCAAGGAAGAAGGTAGCTTGTTATAAAAGGTTATACCAAGCCCAACAAATGAGTTATGAACCTTATGAAGCCGGTGAAAGGGAGCACGTAGTTTGTCCTTATTTCTAGTCTTAACATTATGAGTATCACTGTTTTTAGTGTACAAGTGTATATTTTGCCTAACATATAAGATGTTGGCAAAGATGAACTGTGATGCAACCGTGAGAATACCAATATCTTTAAAAAAATCTCTTAGAGAAAATCTGGCGCCTAGCTGGTAAATCGCTCGAACAGCTCGTTTTTGCGGGACAAATATATTTTGTATATCAGCGGCTTTGCCCCACAGCAGAATACCGTAGGACATAACGCTGTGAAAATAACTAAAATAGACTAAACGAGCTGTATCAACGTCAGTGTATTGTCTTACTTTCCTGACGGCATAGGCAGCCGAACTGAGCCTTCCTGCTAGGCTTGATATATGTGGTCCCCACTGAAGTTTGGCATCTACTGTTATTCCCAGAAAAACTGCCGAGCCCACTGTTTCAAGCACCACTTTATCTAAGACGATGTTGGGTCCTAGATTTCTAACATTTGGTAAGGCAAACTTTACACATTTCGTTTTCTTGGCATTGAGAACTAGGTTATTTGACGTAAACCAATCCGTAACTATTGATAGTGCACTGTTTACGTCGTCAAAATCTTGTCTATTCCTGTCAACTTTAAAAATAAGAGATGTATCGTCTGCAAACAGTACAACGTCACAGATGCCCTTTAAATGGAATGGTAAATCATTAATATATACTAAGAACAAGAATGGACCCAGTATTGAGCCTTGTGGTACACCTAACTGAACTGGTAGCCCGGAAGATTTTACACCATTAACATCTACACATTGGAACCTATTATGTAAATAAGAATTTATTACGTTGAGAGCTTCGTTTTGGACACCGTAATGACGTAGTTTACGTAAAAGCGTGTCATGGTGCACGCAATCAAAGGCTTTGGAGAGATCACAGAAAACTCCAATAGCATTTTGAGATTTCTCCCATGCATTAAATATGTGTTTCAGCAAAGCAACACCCGCATCTGTGGTTGAACGACCTTTTGTAAAGCCATATTGTTCATTATGAAGGAGGCTATTTAAATTAAAATGTCTTAGCAACTGCTTGAGTATTAATTTTTCAAATATTTTGCTAAATGCAGGTAAGATAGAAATAGGCCTAAAATTGCCAACGTCATTTTTATTACCTGATTTAAATAACGGTATGACTTTACTACTCTTCATGAGGTCAGGAAAAGTTCCTAAATCAACACATTTATTAAAAGTAACAGCTAAATAGGGGGCTACGATGTCTATTATATTACTTAAAAGTTTAACGGAGATGCCCCAATAATCACCGGTGTTTTTAGACTTAAGTGTGTTAAAGACATTAACTATATCACGCGGGGTTACATGTTCAAAGCTAAATAAGCGACTACATTTAGGTACACTACTATGCAAAAGGTTTTCAGCTTTAGACGGGGACGAATTTAAGGAGCGAGTCGTAGTTATAGGTATGTTGGCAAAAAACTCATTAAATGCCTCAGCTACGTCAGCTGCTTTACTAACTAATTTGTTGTCGACCATAATCTCAAGTTGTTTTTCTTGTTTAACCGATTTACCAGTTTCATTTTTAATAATTTTCCAAGTGGTTTTTACTTTATTATTAGAATTTTTAATTGTTTCGCTTAAAAATTTTGATTTAGCAAAAGCACTAATCTTTTTGAATAATTTTGAATAATTTTTTACGTACTCTAGGAAAGCAGTATCAAACCTGTATTTTTTCAAACCATATAACTCGTAAAGTTTCGCTCTACTTTTATAAATACCTGGAGTAGCCCATTGGTTAAAGCCAACGGAGGATCCATTGATGTTAATGGTTTTGGTCTTAAAAGTAGATTGGTACTTTTTTGCACAACATCAAAAAGGGCACCATAAATTTCATTAGGATTCTCATGTTCTACTATAGATGGTGTAATTTTATGAGATATATTATTTTTAAACATTTTGCAACGACTAGCTGTATAAGGCCTGCATTCAAGTTTGTGCGGTTTTTTATTCAATGGCATGGGGAAGCTAGCTAATAAACCACAGTGGTCGGACGTTAAGTCGGTTAACACTAATTTATTTTGGGCATCACAATCACTAAATATATTATCAAGACAAGTTGACGAAGATGCCGTGATCCTAGTAGGTTCAAAAAACAAATTAATTAAATTATAAGACCTAAACAAATTGAGAAGTCTAATACTTAATGGAGTAACATCTAAAATATTAATATTGAAATCTCCACATAAAATAATAATTTTGTTACTTGATTTCTTGATGCTTAGATGGTTTGGTCATGTTGAGAGGATGAATGAAAGGCTGCTAACAAAAAGTATTTACAAGGCAGATGTGAGTGGCAACGCCCGGGAGGGGACGCCCTGGAAAGGAATATAGTGACCATGTTTTTGATGTTCTTAAGCAAGGCCAGGTGCATTGTCCTCGCAAGCGGCGTGTGTGAATGACAAGATATTATATGAACGTAAACGAGGCAAAAGGAGAATGTAAGGATCGTAGCAGGTGGCGGTCTGTAGTTTCTGCCTAAACCCATGGGAAGAAGGCGTGAGTCAACCACATTAGATACAGACATTAGTGCCGAATTGCCGATTCTGTTCTTGACAAACTAAACTTAACGAAGTTTTTAATCACGTCTAAACTTATATGGAGTAGTTTCAGGCGCTGATTAATTTGACTGGACTAAACTAAAGGGGTTAGAAGATTTTTGTATGGAGGGTGGCCCTAAGGTCGGCCGCCATTTTGATTTTTTTTCAGAATAGCGGTGTACAACAAAAGTTATATATTTAGATAGAGGACACTTATACGAACAAAAAATGTTATATAACATAATATCCTAAAGCGTCAGGTTTCGGAGTTATTTACCGAAATATAAGTCGAAAACAACAAGGATTTTTTTTGTTTTTTTCCCTCCAGGAAAGCATATTGAACTATTGGGGTAATAGAAACGTTATGAAACCTTTATGGAGAAGAAACAAATGAAGAATAGACATTTTTTAAACAAATAATTAAAAACGGCTATTTATAGTTCGTTTTTTAATCCCAGAGACTAATCTGACATTTAAGTCTTTTGTGTTTTCGTTTTTTTTTTGTATAGAAGTTTGACTTTACACTTGTCAGATTAGTCTCTGGGATTAAAAAACGAACTATAAATTGCCGTGTTTAATTATTTATTTAAAAAATGTCTATTCTTCATTTGTTTCTTCTCCATAAAGGTTTCATAACGTTTCTATTACCTCAATAGTTCAATATGCTTACCTGGAGGGAAAAAAAACAAAAAAATCCTTGTTGTTTTCGACTTATATTTCGGTGAATAACTCCGACACCTGACGCTTTAGGATATTATGTTATATAACATTTTTTGTTCGTATAAGTGTCCTCTATCTAAATATATAACTTTTGTTGTGCACCGCGATTCTGAAAAAAAATCAAAATGGCGGCTGATTTTAGGGCCAAAACCTTCAAACCCCTTTATCTTCTGCCCTTTTCTTAATGTAATAGAAAGAAAAAGATGCACTGAACTTAAATTTAGTTTAGTTTGTGAACAATGTAATCTGCACCATTGTCTTATTACACAAAATTCATACACTCGTCTCACAGTACTTAAGACAAAGTATCATGATCGTCTTCTATTCGTCTGCGAACACGTCACTGTTAGATTTAGCATCCATGTGAACGACGAGTGCGGAGAGTTGTCTTGTTGTTTTGTATTTAATAAATTAATAGTATAAATGTACCGGGATGGATAGACTTTTTCTCTCTAATAATAAATTGAACGACACAACAATGTCTATGATATCCAGAGATTACGAACAATCCATGTTTGAACTGATTTTCTAAAAGTACGTTAATATTAGGTTTTATTATCATCATTCTACCGAATGTCGTCCACGTCTGGACATAAACCTCCCCCAAACATGGCCACAACAACCGTCGCAATGAAAATAATTATGTAGTAACTATTTTCGGCTCGCTCAGAAATCTATCTTACCATCGATTTATTGTCCAAATTAAAACCACGATCCTGAGGGGTGCTAAACACTTGTTCTGGCTGGAGCTGGGCGGCATAGTCGAAAATTATGGCGATCTCAAATAGTGCCGAGCTGACCGGAACATGATTCAGTGAGGGTAGACGCCGAACTGAGTTTGCCGATCTGCACGAGCCGAATGAAAACCGATTATGTGGAGTAATTGCTTTGGATCGGCTTTGTTGTTAACAAATACTGGTGAATCGAACGTACCGACCCGAATAATACTCGAACTTCTGTTTACCTCTTCCAAAGTAATCCTCATACACTACATTAATATTTATTCTTTTTAGGTGCAAGCAACAGTAAATTTCCAGAAGCCAGAAGATGGTCGCCGTAACAGTTTTCTAGAGTACAAATCTGGACAAATCATTACAATATTAGGAAAAGAGTAAGTATATCTGTGTAAAATTTGCGTTTGTATTGGTTTGTACCAATGTAATCGGACCACGCGTTAAAATTTTTCTATACAACGAGCTACGGGTGTAGTGTCAAAGGGAAAACATATCAAAACCTTGGTCAAATTCTAGTGCAATATTTGCACCAAAACTATTAACTACTTAATACAAATAAATATTCCAGTTTTTATTTAAAACTATAAATTACGAAATAAAAGTAATTATTTAAAAAAATTAAACCGACTTCAAAAGGAAATTCACTCAAAATTATGAAATAACTTTAATTCCGGAAGTCGGTCGTAACTAAAATACAGGTCCTAAGACACCGACTTCCGGAATTAAAGTTATTTCATAATTTTGAGTGAATTTCCTTTTGAAGTCGGTTTAATTTTTTAAAATTACTTCTTTTTATTCTGATAGCTAATTTAGTCAGACTTCAAGTATCATATTGTCATATTGTCGATCATACGCCAGAAGATGCGACATGTCAGTGATCTTACTAATCGTCAATTTCAGAAATATGACGAAGTCTTCACTCTGGTATGGTGTGCTTCCTGGAGGCGCGTGTGGCATATTTGACCCCACAAAAACGAAGCCGTACATCCCAGAGGCAAGTACTTCAATACATATTTCTGTATTATCGTTCACTGCCTTTACTTTTGCTCGAAATTAACAATGGTCAAATCCTCGTCCGTAACCAATCAACGGCCGAGTTTCCAAATCTGAGGGGCGAATCAATTGCAGCCATCTGAGGCCACGTATCAAGATACATTATTAGTTTCGGACGTTAATCCTTTTCAAAAAGTGTGTGTACAGAATGGAAAGTTGAAGCGGACCCTGGAGAAAAAGTACCTTAAAAATATTGAAGGTATAATATATAAAAAAAATAATCTTATATAAAAAATGCAATTCTGTATTTTTGGAAGTAAAATTGTATTTTTTTAAATCGCATTGATGGCTTTCATGCCATACTCAGAAAGAGAGCGGCGTCATTTCTTAGTCGGGTCCGCGGCAGTAGCAACAGCATTCTTAGCGTTGTGTCAGAAAAAATAAACTGTCCAATATTGTGGCATTGTGTGCAGTTGCATGTCTGTAAGAACAGCTTGTAACAGATCACATCGGTTTAATTTCTATAATGTGAATCGCTGCTGCAAGCTGTCCACCTCGGTGTTAGGCGCGTGGCAGTGATTCACATATATTCGTGGTTTTTAGGCTAAGTGATTAGAATAGGAATACTAACAGGGGTCAAGGAATATTGTTACTAACACAAATGAGTTTTGTTACTTGTTGCAATAAAGATATTATTATCATTTAAGTCGTTTGCCTCACCCGGTTGTGCCATCCTAAATAAACAATAAGATTATTCTATTTTGTTTTTCTTGAGTTTGTAACGTTCAATTCCTTGTTAAGGCATGAGACTTAAGAAAAAAAGCAGTTTGCTTACTTTAACAAATTAAATCGAAATGATGATCGAATGCCTCATTTGAGTAAAATATGGCGACATCTTCAATATTTAGGGTACTTTCCCTCTAGGGCCCTTTTTAACTGTCCACCCTATATTTTTTGTCCTTAATATTTCACCGGATCATTCCCTTTCACCTGTTTTGGTTTGCGTTTCACGGGTTTTTCGCTGCTAGAAATAAAAACAATAATTTTGTGTAAATCGCTTGAACGTAACAAGAGCTTTCTGGCACTGAAGACGTTTTTTTGTGTGTAAACATTATATTTTTTCACTCACTACTGCATCATGGGAGCCGCTATTCAAGCTGAATGTTTTCAAAGATACACTTATCCAACACATACATTTAACCAACATTAAGCTTCCATCACCCCCATTCAGAAAAATATATGTTACGTGTCGGGCTCGTTATCACCGAATCCGATCCGCCAGTCGGCGCGGACGATCCGCCCGTCGCTACTGCGGACGGACGTCAAACGGCACACGTACACCGGCAAGCGGACCCACATACAGCGCAGCATGATCTCGAGCCCGCAAGGAGACGTGAAGCACACGGGACACGTCGGCCTCGATGGCGCCTATTTCGGAGATATTTCCTTCCTGGACCCCGCTGGCTGCGTAAGTACTGGAATCGTGCGATGACACCTGCGTGGATGATGAGATTTATAAACCTAAAGAGGAAGATGATTAAAATGTACGACGACAGCATAAACGTTATTCGAATGCTACTGGACCGAAAACCGCTTGACTTTTTAACTGTAATGGTAGGGGAGCCCCGAGGGTTTTTGAGCAAGCATATTCAGGGCGAAAAGTTGATAGCTGAGTAGGTGTGGCATGAGGAGCGAACACCGAAAATATATTTAAAATGTTCCTGATAGGAGCCCCGTGGTCAGCAGTCCACTTTCAGATTTCAAAAAAAGGCCAAAAACAAACTGATCATTAGAGGCGTTGATTTTGGCATAATCGGGTGTGGCCTAACCCACAATGACTTAAATAGGCAAATTTGATGAAGAAATTGTGAACTTTCCCTAAATCTGACCACTTTGAAAACTCAGATATGTACCATTATCATCATCATACATCAGAAACTTTTTATTAAATATATTTTCGGTGTTCTCTCCTCATGCCGCACCTACTCAGCTATCAAATTTTCGCCCTAAATATGCTTGCTTAAAAACCCCTAGGGGCTAGGGGTAGGCTATAAGAATTTAGCCAAAATGCTGTCGGTTCGGTCGAACTATTAATTAAACCTTAAAGTAGTGACTTTACTAAATAATGTTCTGCTATCAGCATGTTTCGCCCATCCACGCAGGTATTGTAATCGTTCCTTTCCCACAATTCATGAATATGCTTTTCATTGGGACACATAACCATTTTTCGTTTTTAATTAATTTCTGGCTTTTGTGTAATTTGGTGAAAGGAAACTAATTTATTGGTAAAATTTTGATGTTGCTTTGATGTTATAGTATCTTAGTATAAGCACAGAATACTTAAAGTACTACCTACAGAAAGGCCACTCCCTTCCCCGCACTAACATCAGTTACCGCACCTCACCCCGCACTTCGAGGTATTCGTCGCTGACTCTATAACAAGGGTACAAAATTTCAGCTCAAAAGCAGTAACTTTGAAAATGCTTAATATTTTTTAGTTTCGATAGTTTATTTAATTGAAATCATAACAAACGTGTCACCGCACTACGAGGGTCATTATCCATTATCTGTAGTGTGTCTGTGCGCCTAGTACACGTATATCACGCCGCCGCGCGCCAGTGCAGCGCCGTGATGTCGAAATAAAAAAATATTAAGCATTTTCAAACTTAATGCTTTTGAGCTGAAGTTTTGTACAGAGATTCTAGACCAGATACACTCTTCAACCCGTTTGTATTGATATACCCTTTCCGTAACACCCTGTAAAATGTTGATTGTTTTTAGTAAATATTTTTACAAAGGTATCTTAATCATTGATAACCGTTTTGGGATTAAGCTTTTAGTTCTAGTTTTTCTAACAAAAGGGATTCTTTTCTTCTTGTGTGCTTTTCTTATAATGTTTGTAGCATAATATGAATGAATATTATTAAACTTAGGGATATCTATGTGATGTATGACAAAATCACTACTATTAAAGATTGCAACCTCATCCGTAGGAAAATTAAATGAGTCTATAAATTGCACAGAATTGTTAATCACCTCTGGATCTTCATCTCTGACTGAATCCACATCATCCACAACTAACCCAATATCACTATTCACCTTACTATTGTCATTTGACACTATGACGAAATGAGCATTCTCCTTTATTTCAGTCGAGAACTCGAAATAACCATTCTCCTTTGTCCCGGAAACATCGATCGAAAAATATTCCACTTCTTCCCCACTGCTCAACTAGATTGCTCAACTGCATAAAGTTGAGCAGTAGGTAATACCAATGGCTCAATTGGTAATTGCTCAACTATGAATAGTTGAGCAGTGGGTAATACCCGCTGATCAACTAAAACTGCACAACTATACAGGGTGAATTTTTCAAGTGGGCGTGGATGACCAAATCCGAAACTATGAGGAATAGTGAAAAGTACTCAAAGGATTCGCGGGCTCGATTTTGATGAAAACTAAAACTGCATCATTGGATTTTTGAAAAATCAATATTTCTGGCCAGGAATCGAACCTGTTGATTTTGAAAAAAAAAACACACGCTGTATTATTACACCATTCGATAGTGTCGCTAATAAGGATCAAATTCTGGGAAGTAATGACATACGGCAAACTAAAGGAAAGAGCTCATTTTTATCAAAATACTTTTTTATTTTCTTATGCTACCTACCTATTAAACCTTAACTGATTAATTGTTCAAAATTATGACAATTGTTTTTGAATACATAGCTGGATTCGACGTCTCAAGGATTGTACTGCAATTAAAAATTTTAATTTAGAAAATAATTTTTTGAAGGGGACTGCGCTACGAGTGTTTCCGGTGTAAAAATACTGAGCATCATTTCGAACAAGGTATGAAAAAAGAAGCAGTTTATTAAAATTCAACATTTTCCTTAAGTTTGCCGTATGTCATTACTTCCCAGAATTTAATCCTTATTAGGGACACTATCGAATGGTGTAATAATACAGTGTGTGTTTTTTTTTTCAAAATCAACAGTTTCGATTCCTGGCTAGAAATATTGAATTTTCAAAAATCCAATGATGCAGTTTTAGTTTTCATCAAAATCGAGCCCGCGACTCCTTTGAGGACTTTTCGCTATTCCTCATAGTTTAGAATTTGGCCATCCACGCCCACTTGGAAAATTCACCCTGTATATATAGACTAGAAATAAAAAATCCAAATCACCAAGACCCCGGCAGGCATCGGCCCTAGCGGACCCCGTCAGTTAGTGCTGACATCTCTTTGAGGCGCGCGTGGAACACAACGCGCCGTCGACCCGGACCTGGCCCTTACCGGACAGCGAGTTGCCCATAGCTCGCCGTCCGCAAGCCCGCGCCTACGGTGGTCGACACCCTAATTGCGTAACACACTATCAATCGGAATTTTAATCAATTTGAAGCAAATTGCTAATCCATTGCTTCATAAGTTAACACGTAAATAACGTAATGAATGTTGTTGAACTGTCAAAATGAAACCGATTCCGATTGATAATGTGTTACGCAATTGCCCCGCGGGAATCGGCTATCGATTCCCGACGCCCAGAGCGTCTCCTGCGCAAAGATTGTTTTGCCTCTCGCCACTCCCATATGTGGGCGAGAACTTTAGCCTCCAGATCCCATGGCGGCAATCCGGCAAGGAGGCTCGCCGCCTCCCAGGAGACAGTGCGGTATCCCCGGACTAGCTGGACGGCCATGACCCTCTGGGACGCGTTCAACCGCCGGGCTGGTCACCGCCTCAATGAACGCGACCACACCGGTGCTCCGTAAAGGGCCATGGACCGCACGACCCCCGCGTAGCCTTTGGCAGGAGGCGTTTTGACCCCCTAGATCGGGCAAGAGCCGCTTCAAGGCAGCCTCGGCCCGCTCCAGTCTGGGAGCCAAACGACGGAAATGCTCTACAAAGTTGCACCGGCTGTCAAGGACAAGTCCCAGATACTTCATAGTCGACTCGAGCCAGGCCACCTCGAGTCCCAGTTGCCGGATCCTTTCAACGACTGTTGCAACCCCGCGTGTCGCTAATTCAGCCGCCACCTGGTGCGACCTCCCTTGCGCCAGGACCAGCGTGTCGTCAGCGTAGCAAACTACGCTGACGCCGCTAGGGAGGTCGGCGCGCAGCACCCAGTCGTACCCAATGTCCCACAGATGCGGCCCCAGGACCGATCCCTGTGGGACACCGGATGACATCTCTCGCCGGTTCCACTCTCCTTAATGACCGGATTAGTTGACGACCCTGTCCGTCAGATAGGCCTCAACCACGCGACAGAGGTAGGTCGGCATCCGGTGATACCGGAGTGCCTCCCTGATGCAACTCCAGGGCAGGGTATTGAAGGCATTGGCGATGTCTAAGGACACCGCCAAGACGACGCCACCCTGGGCAACAGCATCCCCCGCCGCCGTGAGGGCTCGTTAGTGGCCAGTGCCTCAAGAGCAGTTGAGCAGTAGGTTATATTTTTCGATTTTATAACAGGATGACCGACTGATCAACTAAGTTGAGCAAAAAATAGTTGAGCTATAGAGCATAAAATGTTCGGTAATACAAACTATGTCCTACAGCTCAACTGCTCAACTAGTTGAGCAATCTAGTTGAGCAGAGGGGAAGAAGTGAAATATTCTCATTAATTTGATCACCAACGATGTTATTTTTATTTGTTTCCACATCGTGATCATAATGCTCATCCCGGGGCTCTGAAACATGGCTTGATAGATTAATAAATATGTAGAATGGACTGACCCGATTCGTTATTTTCATCCTCGTGAACACTTTCATCGGTTCCTTCTCCTCCTCTGCGGGGCTGCACCCCTGGCTGCTGCGCTCGTCATCATCTTCTCCATCACCATCAACTTCTACACTGCTTTCTAGGCAGCTTTGCTCATCATGTAGCGGGTCATCTTGTCTTCCACTAAACAATACAGAAGAATCATTATCTACATTTATAACATTTTCCTGTCCGCTTTCTTCAGAAAGATCTTGTGCAATCTCCACTTCTTGCACCTTATAAATTGTTTTAATTTTGTGACATCTGCACGGAAGCTCTGCTCGTGAGACATCACACATAGAATCAAATGTAATACCTTCGTGGTATGTAGATATATGTATTACTAGGGCAAGCATCCTGAAGATATGTGCGGAATATCAGCGCCCAATTGCTCTCACGCCATTTATTGTAGGCGGCAACTACTTTAAATTGATTAAAAAAAAACTCCTCTAGTCATACACCGTTGGTGCCCGTGAAAAATTGGGCCATCATTTTAAAAGAAATACATTTAACCGCATAGCTTTTTATTCTCTAGGCGACGTTTCTGTGCTTGTCTTACCCGCTGCTTGGCCTGCAAGCGGTCTCGCTTTTCTATATCATACTCGTGTATATGGGGTATCACTTATTCGTACAACGTGGGGGCCCGTACCTTAATTAATTTATAATAAGCTAAAGTTGTGTAGTATTGGCTCTACACACACAGCCCAAATTCCAAAGTATCGCTCAGGCGTTTAGGCTTTTAGCCGTTTAGGCGCCTCCACCAAATATAGGAACTCTAGATGGGAGCCCCTTTACGAATTAAACAGCGAAAGGTTTTTACTTCAAGTTGTATTCATAGAAAGACTTTACATTACCATATTAAAGCTAGCACTGACTCTATATAAAAAAAAAATCACAAATATTTGACGCCTACTTGGATGTTCGAACAGCAGACGCCGTCAATTATGACCGGCCTGCATTATAAAAGGTAAGGCTAGCCTCTACAGTACATTATTATAAAACTAGAGACCCCCCCGGGCATTGCGTGCGATGCAAGGGTGGGTCGCTATTTTGCACCTTACATTGCTAGGGTGCAATAATTATATCAAACGCCATATCAGTACAATGCAGCCGGACAAAGCTGGGGCGGTTCGCTGATTTATAACAATATAATCACAAACGGCTGATCCTGTAATGGTCTTGCAGTTATTACATATACGTATTGATGATCGCAGTATGCTAGGTAGGAGTCAGGTTGGTACTCACATCTTATGAACGTATCAAATGATGTATAAATGTGTACATAACGACCGTCGCAAGAGCATACTTGCGTGTGTGTTAAAATACCCATGTCTCTGCTTTCCTCTTAGCGGCACGAAGTATATGAGAATAGCCATTCATTAAGTCTTACCTGAGTGTCTCTTAAACCGCACTAACTCATAATTCTCGCTACAGCCTCCTCGCCAGATTGTGACGCCATACAAACCCTCCGAAGACCTGGAACAGGTGCCACTCATCAACCCGAACTCGCCGTCACACCTCACAGGTGCTTCTGGCACCACTCCGTACCACATGCTGGCTTCGAACAAGCCAGACAGCAGACCTGACTTCGAAGAAGTTGACTTATCTTGTATGTATTCTGGTACTACATGTGAAAGCGATCGTCGCGCAAATATGCGTCAATATCTTTGTATAAGTTCGTATATTGATCGCAACGATTGCGTATTCGCACGACGATCGTTTTTTATTAGGACACCCGGTTAAAGTAAAACCACGGCAGACGAGGGTGAGTTACTCACCAGAGAGCTGTATACATTTTGTTAGCAATGCGACTACGATAACGCTGCCATGACGTCACCTCGTTAGGTACTGCAGTCACGCAAAGCGCCCTCTCTAATCATTTGATACATTTGAAATATAGTGGTATATATTCGAAAATATTTCTGATGTTGTAGACAAAAATATTGTACAATGATAGTTTATGTCGGATCCCCCATTGCCGAACTGCCCGTATAAAGAATTTGATGTATGATATAGAGCTATTTTACCACCTAGTTGTGCTACTTGGGGAGTTTATGTGTGTAAATACAGAGAGACAACTCGAACAACGTGATCTGAACAACTTTACGTACTAAAAATTTTAGCTATTTGTCGGAAGTCGTCCTGGGCCCCCAAAGTAAGATTTTTGAAAGAGTTGGTTTGAAACAGTCTTTAAAACTTCATGCTAAACTATTTCCACTTAAATTGTTCAGCTATACAATTTTGGTGAAGTCCATTACTATCATATCCTCGCGAACTGCTTATTTGCCACCAAATAACATTAAAAGTTACCTAGCAAAGTTGCAGTAAGAAACTGAATTGCATTTTATCTTTTCAATCATCAATCTTTGTTGCTTTTTGGTGATATCTAAAGTTTCTAACTCAAAGAAACGTAAGTATATTTTATAATTCCTAGAAAGTTATGATTGGAAAAAGTTTTGTTATAAATGTCTTGTAGTTTCTGCCTACCCTTATGAGCTTGTTAGGAAACAGCCATATAAACTATCTATAAGTACCCACCCAAATATCAATAAATAGCTTTGAATATCAGAATGGTTACTAGTTATTTAATGTGTGTAAAAGTACACACTTAAAAACATTAGCAATATTGACCATATTATAACATTTATACAGAACACCATAGTTATCAGCAATAATCAAGATAATAATATCAATCAACTTACATGACATCTGAGGGGCAATTCTCGTAATTTTTAAGAACGTTCACAGTCTGATCTCAGTCTCAATCTGTCAAAAATACCTCAGATTTCCCCTACATTTTGACAAGTTTTTGAAATTTGTTTGTCGCTGAGATGAGACTGCGACTAGATTTTGAATGTTTTAAATTACGAGAATTGGCCTTCTGGTCGATTTATTCCACATAATAACGGCACTATTACTTATCAACTGAACATCTACCGAACAACAACTACTAACTTGATAGTCATTACAATCCTTTTTACGTCTTTTACGTCAAACCCCTATCGCCATTTTGAACCAGTCACAGACCATCATATATTTTGGCTTAATATCTTCTAACACAGGTAATAATAAACAAATCTTATGTAGTGAAACCGTTTTAAAACATAAGGTAATTAAGCAATTTAATAAGAGTTGATTCGTAATTCTTAGACATTATTAAAAAGAATATCAACATCAAGTGACAGTATTGTGCCAATCGTTTGAAACAGCCTATTATATTAAAATAGCCATATACAATCTAAGATAATCTACAAGAATAATCAAATATTACTTAATAATTTATAGTAATAATATTTAAGTGAATTTGACAAGTTAAGACTGTTGTTTTTTTTTTGTAAATACCATATCTAGCCAAATTAGATACTTCTACGTTGGTCAAAAACTTCTTAAATGTGACAGATGCCATTAGCCAACAAACTATACTTATTCTAATATTATAATTATATCAAAATGAATTATCTAACAAGCTCAACTGTCAGTATCATCATTTGTCTAGCCTTTTCCCAACTATGTTTGTTTCGGTTTCCAGTCTAACTGGATGCAGCTGAATACCAGTATTTTACATGGAGCAACTACCTGTCTGACCACCACAACCCAGTTACTGGGTAATGCGATACCCCTTGGTAAGACTGGTTATCAGACTTTCGGGCTTTTGACGACCCGTAACGACTGTCAAAGATCCACAAATGACAGCCGAGACCAACAGCTTTACGTGCTTTCCGAGGCACGGAGGGGTCTTGGTATGTGAAGATGGTCACCCATCCACGGACCAACCGCGGCAAGCGTAGCTTAACCTGATCGATCGACCCGTGCGGCTATTATTACTTAGCCACAAGCCCCTCTGTCACTAATGAGGCACAATTACTTTTCTATTGTTACCAAATTTGATAAGCTTGCCTATCTGACGAGGGGCTATGAGATCCTCGTTATATTATTTGCATGAAAAGAATGCAGATAAATGACGAGGCCTCGAAATTTATGCATTCCATTGAAAATTACATTATTCAAGATAATAAGACTGAAACAGTAACATGTCATTATACCAATATTTAATTATTCTCTTTGTATAGCTTCCCAATGTGTCCCTAATACATAATTCTAACTATACTCGTATGTCCTGTAATCCAAACCAACTCATTAATTAAATAGTGTTGAGAGTAAACGAGAACATGAATGGTGTCGTGTATAATAAGTCCATTGCATCCATTGTGAAGATAACACGGTGCTCTGTCACGCCGGGACACCGGATGCCGACGTAACTTGAAACACAAAACTTGTCGTGAAGGGTCTGGCTTAGTTTTGACAATACCTGACTGAAATATGGTAGTCCTAACTGTAACTGTATTTATTTTGTTTAAATATAAGTTAGGAGATAAATTATGGTCTTAACGTGGTGGTGTTTTCTGTTCGTTATTAGGTGACAATCAAGCAAGAAGTTTGAGGAGGAACAACCACAGGACACTATCGGAGCCGACGACAAGCAAAAGTATTCTTAGTAAGGTATAAAGCACAGTTTTTTTTTTGAGAATGTTTTTGTGCGAAAGCAGCGCTGTGTTCATTGGACTTCAGTATTTTAACAGAAAAATTGGAAATATCCTGAGCAGGAATAAATTTTTTTTCTGTATTTCCGACTTTTGCTTAAATTCTCCGTTAAAGTTATTTGATGTAAATAAAGCCGGCCCAGATATTCCGTGCTCTGTTATATAAATAAACAACTTTTTAGGAAAGTTGTTGTACTTACATTCTCCTAAACCTATGGAAAAACTTTTATTTAGCTAAAATTATAAGCAAATTCAAGAAAAAAGACAAAATAACTTTGGATTCGGAAGTCGATGTAAAGTTGTAATTTTTGCTAGATACCAGAAGGCCAATTCTCGTAATTTAAAACATTCAAAATCTAGTCGCAGAGACTGCGACTAAATTTTGATTCTTTTAAATCTCAGCGACAAACAAATGTCAACTTGTCAAAATGTAGGGAAATTAGAGGTATTTTTGACAGATTGAGACTGAGATCAGACTGTGAACGTTCTTAAAATTACGAGAATTGCCCCCAGACTGTGAACGTTCTTAAAATTACGAGAACTCACCCTTAGGCCACTCAGAAAGTATTGCGAAAAAAAGATTTTATGTAAGTATGAGAGACTGGCCAATTATAATCTATTTTGAAAATATGGGTACGTTCCAATTTCAAAATTTCCCTCCACATTGTTTGCGAGCTAATTTAAATTATAGTGTCTCATTAAAAAAAATGGGTCTGCGCCGGGAACATTTTCGCACTATGACTTTTTCCGATTTCAAGTGTCGCCTGAAACCGGACGAATCGTACGATAGATATACTTTAAATGTCATTCATGGATGAAGGCCCTTCTAAGGCAACCGTGTATCCGTGTATCGTTGGTATAACGAATTACCCCTTATTCATAATCCTATTTTATCTCTATTTTAGCTAAAATAGGTTTATAGAACATTTGTCTTTATCTGTCAAGTTGTCATTTCTGTGTGTAAGAAAGAGACAAACCCCATTTTAACTAAAATAGGTTTGATAAGTTTTATGAATAAGGTTTAGTGTTTTAAATCCTAGAAATATCCCCATAGGTCTTTTAGGTTACGCGCGACCGCTGGCGTTTCAAACGACCGCGCGCCCGCTTGAAGGTTAAAAAAACTTTGTGGATAAGTTAACTTACCGTAGTATTATTATATCGGTCACCACCTTTCATTCAGAAAAGCGCAATAACTTGTTACGATAAAATACAAAGATACGAAAGCAAAAGGTAGACGTAAACTAAAAACTTATGTAAACAAACGATTTTCCACTTAGGTTCGCTGTGCGACGCTCGGCAGGTCCCACAAAGGGGACACCGGTGCTGTGCCCAAGACAGATGAAGTCCACGAGTACCATGAGATCTCAGACACCGACACGGTAAGATAATATTTAAAAAATACGCTGAATTAATACACTAATGGCGGAATTCTGCAGACGGCAACGCCTAGTCAGCCTGGTCGCGCCTTCGTACTATCATTCGCTTCTATCCATACACAACCTTAATTCATTTAATTTATAAGATATTTTTGTTTAAGTATTTGCTTACCACGTCCTATCGCGGATACAACCGTAGTGAATTTAATGTCGCGAGGCGCAAACGAGCTAGTCACGACGCGAGCGTCCGACACGCACAAGATTCAATCAATTTTAGGCTTTTGTTTGTGTCCTTTCTATTGTGGTTCGCTAACCAGGCTTAGCATTTGTCGGAATATGGTCAAATATGGTGGGTCTGGTAAAGGTAATTATTTGAAGAATTTAATGACCTTCTTGTTCCATAAGTTTTCAATGTTACAAAAGTTTTCTGGTTTGAAGTAACTTTTAAATATAAATGATAAAATATCATTAGCATGTGACCCAGGACGTCGTTGTGACCACTAGAAGATAAGGGTGCAGCAGTGGAGGAAGCAGAACAAAAATATATATACTTTTTCTTACAAACAAGAATCTTCTGCGGAAACAATAATTTTCTTCAACCTTATTTTACTACCCTATGCTTTTTCTCAAAACGGTGAAGGAAAATGTCGTGAAAATATGTCCTAGAACCAAAAATTCGAAGACATGTGTGACATCTGCCAACCCGCACTGGGCCCGTGTGGTGGATTACGGCCCACTCCCACTCACTAAAAGTTCTGTCCCAGCAATGGGAACATTATAGGCTGATTATGTAGGTACGCTTTTTAAATCTAAACCAATTATTAATAGATATTTGTAGGCCTTCAATTATAGCCAAATGTTGTGAAAAAAAAACAGTCCGTGATTGATTAAGTGTTCTCTGAAGAATATCGCGAGGGTAACGGTCTTAAATATTAGTATTTTAATCAAAGACAATAAAAGTATCACTTTTATTGTCTTTGAAACTAAAACAGATAAATTCATATGGAAGTCGGGGGACCATTCTGTGGAACACCTTCTATTCTAAGAGGTCCCCCGACTGCCATATGAATTTATCTGTTTTAGTCTCGTTACATAAATTATTTAAGTCGGGGGTATTTAAATTATTTTATCTTTTTCCAATTACATTTAACCGACGTGGGTTTTTTCAACTTTTTTAATTTTGCGTATCTTTTTAAAGAGCATAGGTTCATTATATACAAAATCGTTATATTTTATTTTAATATATTAATAATTATAATAAGGAATGGACTAGTAGTTTTGGTTTTGTACAAACAAATGTTTACTGCAGCGCCCCCTGGTGAGTTGTCATCGTAACATCTATTTAAGAACATGCACCAATCAAACCAGAACCCATCACTGAAAACCGCATCAAAATCGGTCCAGTAGTTTTGGAGATAAATGGCAACATTGGTTTGTACAAAAAAATGTTTACTGCAGCGTCCCCTGATGAGTTGTCACACCAATCAAATCCAAACCCATCACTGAAAACCGCATCAAAATAGGACAAGTAGTTTTATTTCTATTTTTTAGTATTGCTAATTATGCTTTGTAATGACTTCAAAAATGATAAATAACTACTTGTTGAAGTTTGTTTAGTTCAATGATTTACCCACTGATCATAGACCTAATGACAGTTTCAAGTTTTAATTAAACTCAGTAGTCACAGAAAACTCGGAAGACTTTAGAGACTCACTTATCAGAATCTAAGCATATAATATTGTTAAGGATAATTACCTAAGGATGACAGGATTATTGTAGGTACAATAAAAAACGGTCTTCTATTTATATTTGAAAAATCTAATGCACGGATATCGAGGGATATGGCATGGAGGCGTGGCGCACATCGCCTCTATAAAAGGCCATAAGTTGTAATCTGGCCGTATGTTGGTACGCGCGACGGCGGTAAGCGCCGTAGTCATATGTTTGTATCGAAACGTGTAGTGTAATTTCGTATTTTTACAAAATGCCGAATTGTTCCGTCCTTATTTGCAAAAATAGAACAATCACAACAAACTTTAAGACAAGTGGCGTGTCCTACCACCGGTAATTAAAAAATCACTGCACTAATTATATTATTTAAGGATTTTACCAATATTTCATTGTGAAATATTTTTGAAATAACATAAAAAAATTGCCTAGCAACGGACCCATGTCAAATAATGCACTAGTGATGCATAGCGCTTAGATATGGCTATCGATAAATATTGTTAGTCTGTCTAAATACGAAATTAGAACCTATTTTACAAAAATTAATACATTTAATTTCAATTTCCCGAAAGATCCAGAAATGAAAAATAAATCTATAGATGCAACAGGAAGGGAAAATAATTGGTTTCCGTCAAACCAAACTGTAATTTGTTCTGTATACTTTAAAGAGAATTGTTTTAAGTCGCCCGCGAAAAGACACATGATTTTTAAGTGGGCTGTACCTACACTCAAATTAAGATACATACATATATATGAAACCGTAAGTTAACTATTATTAGTAGGTACAGCTACGTGCAAAAGCATTATGCATGTTTACTTCATAATAAAAACAAAAGATAGGAATTCCAAGATCTTTTATGGTAGAACACGTATTTTCGTACTTTTTTATTTTTTTAAAGGGGTTTGGAGATTTTTATATGGAGCCTATTTGTATATCGTCCTATCAGGCTTATCTATATATTCTATGTAAATCGGTGAAACTGACTAATCAACGAAACTGGCGAATTAAATAAACTGACGACTGAGGGAAACTGACCAGTGATACGCGGACTCGATGTAATATGTATCCTATATACAGTGTGTCAGGTTAAACGAGGGACATACTTTAATTAAGGGAGTGTAGTAGATGCTCATGAAAATGAACAACTTTTAATACGGGGCGGACTCAAAAATATGAAAATGAAAAAAAAACAGCTGTTCCCTACATTTTGTCCAGTTATGCGAAAATAAATGTATAGAGCGGCTGGTTTTATTTTTTCGATTTCAGTGTTGGTCTCTTAGTAAAAGTTGTTCATTTTCATGGGTACTACACTCCCTTAAAGTATGTCTCTCGTTTAACCTGACACACTGAAACTGTTTAATTATCGATGAAACCTATATAAATCGATATACATATATTTCATTAGGTTTCATCGATAATTAAATAGTTTTAATTTTACGTAAGAGAGAAACTAAAGAAACTAGTTACTTATTTACTTAAATGTCATTTGCAAACAAATATATTATATTTTTACGTGATTCGGTTTTATTGGTTTTTAATGTACCTACCACATCGAAAGCAGAAAAATAAACAATAAGTACAAAATACACCCAAAACCCAAAAAACCCTTCTCTTTTTAGGGTTCCGTAGTCAACTAGGAACCCTTATAGTTTCGCCATGTCTGTCTGTCCGTCCGTCCGTCTGTCCGTCCTCGCTTAATCTCTGTGACCGTTAGCACTAGAAAGCTGAAATTTGGTACCAATATGTATATCAATCACGCCGACAAAGTGGTAAAATAAAAATTGGAAAAAAATGTTTTATTAGGGTAGCCCCCCTATATGTAAAGTGGGAAGTGATTTTTTTTTAATTTCAACCCTAACGTGTGATAAGTGGAAAGGTATTTAAAAATGAATATGGGTTTACCAAAATCATTTTTTGATAATGTCAATCATTTCGGAAATAATCGCTCCAAAAGTAAAAAACAATGTGTCCCCCCCCTCTAACTTTTGAACCATAAGTTTAGAAAATATGAAAAAAATCTGAAAAATAGAACTTTATAAGGACTTTCTAGGAAAATTATTTTGAACTTGATAGAAATAACAGTTTTTGTACAAAAAAGACAAAAGTTGTACAAAATCATTTCTGGACTAAGTTTGTAGTATAATCGTATATGCAAGCATTTTTTTTTAACTTCGTTTACATATTTTATTATCCTGAACGTATCTTTTATCAAACAAAAAAAGAATGATTAAAATTGGTTCTCGCAATCCAAAATTACCACCGAAAACTTCTGGCACGTCTATGTACTAATTAGTAACCCAATTCCCCGAGAGATGGCGCTGTAGGTACTTATTACATTGGGTCGGGTATTATCGAATTGTACGTGGGAACACTTATTGTGACGGACGGGAAACTACGGAACCCTACACTGAGCGTGGCCCGACACGCTCTTGGCCGGTTTTTTGTAGTTGATGTCTATCGATATTTTTATCGATCAAATATTTATATTAACCCATCTTCCCTAGTTGTTGCTAGAGTTGCATGTGTGCATTCAGTGACTGTGTCTATACTTTCTAGTGCCCGCCCCTTTTGAGCATGTGTGCAATAAGATAGCACAAAAGTGTTACGCTTATTTTCTTGTGTGTGTGCCAAAAAAGCCGCCCAATTTGATCATGTCGTATCTATTTCTTTTGTTTTTGTGTGAGTTTCCGGAGTGGGGAAAATGTGGCGACACTTGAACTTGAACAAATATGCACTGAAGGCATATCTCTCGGATATCTATGATCTAATGCGATAACATTTGCGCTCTTTAAATGCAACTTATCTTGTATATGTCATGCATTAAATGCATTTGAATAAGCACTAATACTAGCTTGAAAGTCCCACGCTTCTTTATTTAAATGGTTACTGCACACACGACTATTTACTGGTACATAATAATTAAACTGTAAAAGTAGCTTGTTGGAGCTAGTAGCCTGAATCGTTCACTCCCCTGACACCCTTCAATAATGCACCTTGACCCACAGTCTACAGCTCGGATATAATCAGGCAACACAATTGTCTCTTGTCTTCTTGATTCGGGCTGAATTACAAGGTCAGGTTCAGGCTGATCTTCAACAACAGGTTCAGCCAGATTTTTTAGACTTACTTAGACTTTGACGATGCCCCAATTTACTTACTTAACTTTTAATCATTACTTTCAATTTTATAATATTTTCAAACTTCTGAATATGGAGAAATCTTCAAAAACGTGTCACCTTCCAATGCAAATAGTAATCGAAGCTATTAGGTTCCTTGATTTAGGGATAAATGCAAAATTATGGCCACTTTTTGGTTATTCACTATCAGGACATGTAACACTATTGCACAGAATAACTTTTATTCGCCCTGAATATCCTTTTAGAAATGGCCCAAATCTGAGTTTTCAAAGTCGTCAGATTTGGGGAAAGCGCACAATTTCTCCGTCAGATTTGCCTCTTTAAGTCATTATGGGTTAGGCCAGACCCGATCATGCCAAAATCAACGCCTCTAAAGATCACTTTATTTTCGGCACTTTTTTCAAATCTAAAAGTGGACTACTGACCACGGGGCTCCTATCAGAAACTTTTTAAATATATTTTCGGTGTTCTCTCCTCATGCCAGACCTACTCAGCCATCAACTTCTCGCCCTGAATATGCTTGCTCAAAAACCCTCGGGGCTCCCCTACCAAAAACTCTTTTCATTCCCGTAATTTGTTCGAAGACAGTCAAAAACCGTTATTGGAAAAAGATTTTACTTGAATTTAAATTGCACATAAAATCGTCGGTCAAAACGTTATTGGAAAATTCCATGACGCGTTTACGAATTGACGCGCTTCAATTTTAGGTATTACTACTACACGTGCACGGCTCACACACACAGCGACATGCGCGAAGCGGCGAAATTATAAGTAAACTGGCTCGACTTGATACATGAGCCTAATTTTATTAAATTTTTGCCGTGTATTTTTTTAAAGCTTACGTTGATTTGTATTCAAAAAGTTTGTAGGTAATGTGAAATGTTCATAAAAATAGATGCTATTTACTTAATTTCATTGGACAGTGATTAACCTCTCTGCTCGACAAAATTTTGACATTTGACACACCAGCTGACTCGACGGGGTGTTGCGAATTACGTCATGATAATCAGAATTTTACTTTAACTTTCAGCATTCGAATTTATTAAGAAAACTGTGTTACCGCGCCTATTTTGTAAAATAAGTTTGTGGCAAATATCTCTAACTATATGCTGAGGTCGGTAAAACCGCGTCATTCTACTGTGAAAGTTGTATAAAATAGATATTACTACACCTATCCAAAAGGTAGACACCTCAAAATCGCTGAAAATATGTACATAAACCATCTAATCTCTTGATGAAAATATACAAAAGGGAAAAATAAAGATATTGTCATTCTCTCTGCATTCTTACTTTTACCATTTTTCATACATAAACTACATAAAAAACATGATCACATCTTGATAAAAATTACTAAAAATTGTGTTGCGACGTGACACCTCTTAGTGCTGACCATCCACCCAATTTTCTTATTCCGATTCAAAAATGTCATAAAGCCTAATCGATAATCGGTATTTAAAAAAAAATAAAAAAATTGTAGAGACTGAATAAAAACTCTTTGGTATATTTTATCATGAATTAATAGTTTTTTGAAATATAATCATTTTAATAAGTACAAACACGTACAGTGTGGATAGGGGTGTAACTTTTTATGGTTCCCTACGTCCGAATGAAAAAACGGAACCCTTATACCCTCACTCGTGTGTCTGTCTATAGGTTTGTTACAATCGATTTGTTTCGAATCTACTGGACCGATTAAGTTGAAATTTGGTACACATATAAATTTCTGTGACTCAAATACGGACGTGTAACATGAATAAATTAATTATGAATATGGGGTCACTTTTTGGGGTCACATTAGATAAAAAAAATACCATTATTATAGTTTCAAACAAATGGGTCCCGCCTGTTTCCAAATTTTATTTAATTTAAAATGGGCTTGTTTTTAGCTTTTCAGTTAGTTTTAGTACAAGGATGCAGTCGGTTTTTTTAATTTTTCTAATTACTTTTTTTTATTTCCAGCTTTTTAGTTTACAAATGTGAAAGATACGTTTCGCAGACGATTTAATTCTTGATAGGTACGTGTTTTTTACGATTTGTCACTTTGAATTATTTTAACCATAAGTTGTATATATTTTTGTAATCACCTTTTAAAAGCCTTTATTTTGATACCCCACTTGATAGGTATTGAGAAAAAAAAAATGATTGAAGGCATAATATGGCGCCAAAAATCCGCCATTTTGTTTTTTTCTATTTTGATATGCCCAGTGTCACTCTCACAGTAAATACGAATCGAACGACACCTCTCAAGCTAAAATCCATCGAGCCGTTCAGGCCGCAGGGCGTGCCAAACAATTATACATACTTACATACTCTTGAAAAACATAACCCTCCTTCTGGTGCAGTCGGGTAAATAGTAGATTGTTATACAATGGTCGAAAGGAATCTATTCCCATACGAGGTATTTACACTATAGTCCGAGTAGGAATTGATGACTTTCACCCGTGTTAAACGCTCTACTTTTCATTTCGAATACAAGGAAAGTAAAAAATAGTGTTTTTTCTAAAATATTTATTGATAAGAATAACATGAATAATAGGTACCTAGGTACCTATTATCCTAGGTAATAGGTAATACGGGCTGGTGTCCGCAACTCCACGTCAACGCGCGTATTTTGCGTACCTATTTAAAATTAATTGAAATATTAGAACAATTTGTGTGCAATTTTAAATATGGAACACACCGCGTCACTGCCGCGGGCCGTCCCGCTTGATAGGTATTTTTTTCACACTGGCTGTTTATACACTCACAAGACCGCAACATTTTTCTTAATTATGTAAAAATTTCGTAGCTGACTACTTCCAACCAATTTAGTTCTATTTTTTAATTCATTCCCGACCTAGAGAGGTAAGCAATTACTATGAGTCTTTCCCGCCTTAAGGTGGGAAGCAACGTCTTCCACCCGCTATTCGGATCAAACAAATACTACTTTCCGAGTATGAGAAATGAAAAAGCTTTGCTTACTGTAAGTACCGCGTGATATATCAAATGAAAGGGTTTGTCGTGAGGGTCACAAAAATATTTTTTAATAACTAAAAAAAAGTTATTTAGAAACAATATATCTGAAACCACAGCCTAAAATAAAAAATAAAAAACTACAAAATATAGTTCTGTGATTATTCCAGATTCCAAGAGATCCTATCAGACGTCTGGTCTTCAAATAATATAGCAAATCTCTCATTCTATACTTTGTACATAACTACATTTGGTCACAGTCAAAATATGTTCGGGACATTATATTTAATTTAAAGTTGGTATTTTTAAATGTTATGCTTAAAACACTTGTTATAAGAAGTCGGTTAAAAATAAGATTTTTGGCATTTTCAATCTCAATAGTAAGAAATGCTCAAGATGTTATTCCCCATAAGAAAACAGTAGGACTTTTCTTTTCTGGCTGGCACTTTAATTTTTGAGTAGGTACCTTATGAATGATGGGTTTATGAAAAACATACTTATTTTTGCAGTCGATCAAATTAATGATGATGTACATTGTGCATGCGTGAATATTCAACCCTAACGGAACCTTTCACTGTGCGTGGTCCGACATAAACATGGAAAGATTTTTTTTTAATTTCGTTGGGAAACTACCACAAAAACAAACAATTACCTTTACTCAAGTCATCATCATCATCATCAGCCTATAATGTTCCCACTGCTGGGACACAGGCCTCCTCTCTGTGAGAGGGAGTGGGCCGTAATCCACCACGCGGGCCCAGTGCGGGTTGGTAGATGTCACATGTCTTTGAATTTTTGGTTCTAGGACATGCCGGTTTCCTCACGATGTTTTCCTTCACCGTTTTGAGAACAGTGGTGATGAAATAATTTACACAAAGTAAAGCGCCTGTCTGGGTTCGAACCTACGACCTACAACTCGTAAGTCGCGGCCGATACCACTGGGCCACCACTGCTCTCACTTACTTACTTACACTTACTTTACTCAAGTAAACTAATAGAAACAAATACTACCAAGCTCATAAAACTAACAACACATATTAAAATGTAAAGTGATTGCGGAATACGCAATTTATACAATTAATTTATCATCATTCCCAAACTTCTGCTCAGCCTACCTAAAAAATGTATACTGGGCATTCTGTAGCAAACTACATATTAGAAAAGTATCAAAAATAAATACTTAATGGTAAAATACATAAAAATAATTTTATACGGCGAGCGCATTCGAAGATAAATTCAAATATAGAAACAAATTCGGCGCGAAATTCAATAAATGACTATGGTCTAAGGTCCTCAGTGTTATTGACTCAGTTCAATTGAATGTCCAAAAAACTATTAAAATTACATTAGAAAAGCATAAATCATTATTATAAACAATGCTTATTGTATTTAATGCTTAAAATAATTTTATTTCAATTTCTGAGTATCGATTTCCGATATTCGACATATTAATTACCCGAGTCAATCGAAATAAAAAAAAAAATCGTTTTGCATAATCGCTTTCGCACATCATTACGATAAAAAAAACAATCATGGACGGCGATTTTGAACACAAATTGAGTAGTGGTAATGAATAATACGTGTTATTCGACCTGTGTTTCAATATTACGTTAAGATTTGGGCATTTTCGTGTTGTTAATAACATTTACAATAATATTTGTCACATTTTAAATCTTATCTACTTGTGTGTGTGTGATATTTGTGAAAAGTAAAAATGTAAACACGCACGTTTGGCGCGAAACTTCGACATTAGATATCAAAAAACTTCATTACCACTACTTATTTTAACTTGAACAACGGATGAATTCGTCAAATAATTAAATTATGTATTATTCACTGCCCCTGTGGTGGAGTTTGGATGTTCGAAATCCCCAATTTTTATGTTTTTTAGCCTCGACCACCACTGTCAACAAAATGGCGATTATCGCATTCACAGACTTGAATTTTATAAAGGTAAAGTAATAAGCTTGCGCGCTAAATATGAAATATTTAATGGCGTTAATATATGAGTTTTTTATCCAACTCTCTTAATTAACGCACATTCATAAGATTTGACGGGTAGCCTAATAAATATTTACATAATCAATGTAGGGTGTCGTATGTCGTAATTCTTGGGTCCTAAAGGGGTCATTACCGAGCCGGCGGAGGTTTGTGTGTTCGGGTCCTAAAGGGGGCGCTACCGAACTATACGGTTAATCAAGTACTTGCCAAAGTACTATGTATTTATAATTTGCGGACCAGCTTATTGAAAACAAATAATTTAAAACAAGCTTATTTTTAACCGACTTGAGGTTCTGTATTCGATGTATGTATGTTTGTATGTCCGCGATTATCTCAAAAACTACTGAACCGATTTTGATAATTCTTTCATTAGTGTGATCTACATACTTTCAGGAAGGTTTTAGTATAATTATAATACATTAGGTAATTATTCTTATGTACGAAGTTATATGCATAAACGTACTGCATTTATACACTCCTTTGCAAAAAAAACGGGCACTTTAGATTTTTTTCTCTACTTCAATGAAGAAGAATAAGAAAGAAGTTTTATTAATTTGACGATGTATTGGTATGTTATTTGAAGCATCCTAGCATGATTCTTCACGTTCCAAATTTAAATTTTGAAATTAACAAAAGAAAAATAATGATTATTGTGGATTATTGTAAAATTGCTTTACTACTGGCGCGAATTGTTGAAACGATTTTTTTACTGATTACTAAAATTTTAAAACTTTTTGTATATTTTCTGCAAATTAAACAATTTAATCTTTCTTTTTACATTAAATACCACTTTTTGATATGAGTGATAAAGCGATAAGGGCCGGAAAAATTATAGCCCTACTTGAGGAAGGTTGTTCGCAAACTTACGTGTCTCAGCGGCTAAATGTGAGTCGTTCAACCGTCCAGAGGACTTGGCAACGGTATCAAGAGACCGGCTCGGTCAAAAGAAGACCCGGTTCGGGAAGAAAACGATGCACAGAACCAAGAGATGACCGCTTTTTGGTGAGTCAGGCGTTGCAGAATCGTCAGGCGTCAAGTGTGGACCTGAAGAAGAGCCTTGAAGAAGTAAGAGGAGTAGAAGTTAGCTTGTGGACGGTCAAGAGGAGGCTTTTGGCTGCCAATATCAGGAGTTACCACCCGACTCGGGCCCTAAATTACTCCGTGAGCACCGTGTTGCTCGACTTCAGTTTGCTCGAAACTGTGCTTTATAGAAACTGGAGGACTGGAATAAAGTATTGTTTTCTGATGAAGCTAGAATCTCTTTTTGTGGAGAGAACCGACGCCGGCGAGTGCTGCGAAGACCACGGGAACGCTATGCGGAAGTGTGTTTCAAAGAAATCACTCCTTATGGCGGAGGCTCCGTTATGTTTTGGGCAGCAATTTATTTGACCGAGCGTACGGAGTCAATTTTCAGAAAAAATGGAACATTAAATGCATACCGGTACATAATGGAAGTCCTAATTCCATATGCACAACCCGCATTGACTGCATTTGGGGAAGATTCCATTTTTATGGACGACAATGCTCGCCCGCACCGTTCTGGCGACGTGGAAGCATACATGCAAGAAGTTGGGATCCGTCGTTTAGATTGGCCAGCTCGAAGTCCTGACCTCAATCCAATTGAGCATATCTGGGATGTTCTAAAAAGACGGGGGTTAGATCAGTGCAACCTGCTCCACAAAACATCAGGGAGCTAAAAAGAGTAATTGCAGAAGAGTGGGAACGTATTCCTCAAAACGTTATTAAAAACATCGTGGAAATCATGCCCAGAAGGATTCAAACTGTGATTTTGGCAAGAGGAGGTCACACTCTATTAGATTTTTACATTTGTAACTTTATTTAATTTTAAAAAGTAAAAAAATCTTCTTGTCTTTATTGCCGACCACTTCTTATTGTTTGGCCGTGTATACATCGGTTTTAAAGAATTCAACGAAAATTTAAAAAAAAAAATTGCCAGAATTCACTTCACGTGTATTAATTTACACGATTATTAGTATACCTACAGATTACAGACTACGTCAAAAAAATAAATTTCATTTAATTAACTCAAATCGACCTGAGAACGTAAATTTCCTTAGGTGCCCGTTTTTTTTGCAAAGGAGTGTATATGAATTTTGATGATTCTTCGAGTCCTGTCTTCAATTCTGCAATGCACTAGTGTTAACTGAATTTGTGTGGGGTAGGCACAACTAAAAAGTGAAAAATAAAAACTTTTTTTGCGAAAAAAAACAACAGACTTCAAAAAAAGTACTACAAAGGGAAAAAAACAACAGACTTAAAAAAAAAAACACTACAAGGTGATAAATAACTTTAATTTCGAAAGTCGGTGTCGTTGGTTCCGCATTTTCGTTTTTTGCACCGACTTCCGAAATTAAAGTAATTTATCACTTTGTAATGTTTTTTTTAGGTCGGTAGCTTATTTTGTAAAAAAATTTTTTGTAGTGTTTTTTTGAATTCGGTTGTTTTTTTGTAAAAAAGTTTTTATATTCGTGAGGTTGGAAAACAAGTGAATGTCGGAAAACAAGCGAAGATCTGATAACAAGTGAAGGTCGGAAAACAAATGAAGGTTTGAAAATATTTGCCTAACGATAGCAAGTAAAAAAAACAGGTTCAAGCGATTTTCAACCATATTGACATTTAAAATTCGGTTTTCTTTTCCCACATTCTCGTTCAATACCGTTGCTTCTTCATTAAAAACCGGTATTTTGATAAATGTCAATAAGGTCGAAAATAGCTTGAACCTGTTTTTTTTACTTGCTATCCTTAGGCAAATATCTTCCGACCTTCTCTTGTTTTCCTACCTTCATTTATTTTCCGACCTTCACTTGTTTTCCGATCTTCACTTGTTTTCCGACATTCACTTGTTTTTTGTGTAATGCTCCTTATGTTCTATTTACTTGTAATATACATATAATGTGTAATTGTTTGTTCTTCCGAATAAATAAAATAAAAATAAAACACGCGCAGGAGACACGGCACGGAGTCCGGAGGTAAGGTCTCAACATAACTAACAAAACGAGCCCAAACTCGGCACACCTAGCTCAGCTCGGCTATTAATTAGTTCCAGCAGCAGTTTTCGAAGTACACCTGCAGGTCACTCCATCAAGTCCGGAGGTAAGGTCTCAACATAACTAAAAAAACGAGCCCAAACTCGGGACACCTAGCTCAGCTCGTCTATTAGTTCCAGTAGCAGTCTTCGAAGTACACCTGCAGGTCACTCCATCAAGTCCGGAGGTAAGGTCTCAACATAACCAACAAAACGAGCCCAAACTCGGCACACCTAGCTCAGCTCGTCTATTAGTTCCAGTAGCAGTCTTCGAAGTACACCTGCAGGTCACTCAATCAAGTCCGGAGGTAAGGTCTCAACATAACTAACAAAACGAGCCCAAACTGGGCACACCTAGCTCAGCTCGACTATTAGTTCCAGTAGCAGTCTTCGAAGTACACCTTCAGATGACTCCATCAAGTCCGAAACGAAATATGAATAATCCCTACTTACTTCTAAAAAAAATATAAGACTAAATAAAATCTTTCCTCGGGTAGTCATACAGAATGCGTGAAGTATCAAGTTTGGTATGTCAAATGTTTTCTAACCGTACAGCGATCTTTTTCAGCACAAGCTGCTGCTTACAACCGACACAGAGTCCACTCACGACGGCGGCCGAGCGCAGACTAATATTTCATAACAAATTTTTGTGCAATAAATCAAGACAGTGACCAGTAAAATAACCCTTAATTCAATGAATTAAGATTCACATATTACAGCTAATATGTAAAAAAATAGACTCATCTGAGTCTATTTGTAACATTTTGATAGTTCTTTTTGGTACCATTTTGAGTTGAACATGTCTGCTTACATAAAATATTTTTAAATAAATAAATTTATGTTATTAAATAGAAGAAAAAGGTACCTAAAGTCAGCACGATATCGTCAATTTTGTGTGAAGAGGTAACGGGAATTCTATTTTACAATATTATAAACCAAAATTTTGGATAAAATATGGCTACCATTTAAAGATGAAGGAGTGATCTATCTATAGTAATATTAGTTACATTTGTTTTCGTATCATTTTGCCGCAAAATCTACCGACAAACTGCTAATTTTTGTCAGATTCGTAAACGCGTCCTTATGTGTAACCTTGTATCCAGCTTTCAATTTGATCAGAAATAAATTTGATCGTAAATATACTAATAACTAGCAAGGCAGAAACGACCCACTTCTTCAAAGAATTAAAAATATTGATAAATGCTCAGTAGGTAGAAGTTTTTTATTACTAGCTGTTGACCGCGACTTCGTCTGCGTTTATTTTGTATTTCATCATTAAAGTTCCGTACCTTACAATTAGTAAAAATGGAACCCGTATGATCACTTTGTTGTCTGTCTGTCAAGACATGACCCTTTCTTTTTTTCTAATTTTGTTTGTCTTTGTGTCAGATTTATGTCACATGTTTTGATACTTGCATAACGTAAGGGTACTGCTTAGTTACTTGTACAGTCAGTGACTGCAATTAGCTGACCCACCTTTGCATAAATGATTGAGATTTTTTATTTAGAATACGAATCGATAGAATTTTATAATTCTTTTGTATTTTATTTATTTGAGCAAAGTAAATAAAATATAAAAGAATTATAAAATTCTATCGATTCGTATTCTAAAAAATCTTTCAAAGGTGGGTCAGCTAATTGCAGCCACTGACTGTACTTCTCGTTGAAAAGGCGCGAATTTTTCAACTGCAAAGCTTAAGAATTTCTTTTAATAGACTACTTTGCAGAAGTCGGTTTGATCCGACTTACCCTAAGTTGGTGGTACGGAATTACGGATACCGAACTCTTGTTGCGATATCTCATCTCGCATACATATTTCCGGGACCTGTCGAATGACATCTCCAGGCTTCCTTCGCCCTGATCCGAGGTTACCATTCGGTCAAATCCCGAATTTCATAACGATCGGCTCAAATGTTTTAGATGTGAAAAGACAGACATTCAGAGTTACTTTTGCATTTTAATATTAGTGTGGGTAGACATGTAATATTGAGTGAGTAGCGAAACGACACAGTAAAATAAAGTAAGCAATATTACGTCTTCACACAAATCGGCCGAAACGACGCGCTTCGTAATCTCGGTGTACACCAGTACTCAACAGTCGCGCGTGCGCCGCAGTTACATAAAGACACGGACGGTGCGAGATGCCCCCGCACTTTATTTTACGTGGAACATGTTTGAATTCCTCAATATTGAAATCAGAAATAACATTTTTTGAATTACTGTGACGTTGCAAAACTAAATAGTAGCGACATCTGTCGTGGAATAGCAGCGGGCGTACGTCACGGTGGTTTGCGAGACGCAGGATGGCGTTGGTGTCTTTGATTTTGGTAAATTAATAACAGGTTTATTAGTTAATTAAAACAAATAAACAAACATACATGATTCACAATTTTTTTTAATTAAAATGCATGTCGAATGTATTAAAGATAAAAATCGATAATAATCTTACTCGTATATCGTCTGTGGAAGATTATTCGAGAAACTGTCAGATTGGTTTGGAGGAAAACGGTGTTCCGTGTCCGGTCTTTTACGATCAAGAACACGAGGCTGGGGGCTGACTGAGAGGGACTTTACCCTGAGAGGAACGGGATGTGCCCAAATAACCCAATGGGGTTTTTAATATAACTGCAGTAAAGGCGGAATCCTGTGAGTATTCAACCATTTGCTTTATTCTTGCTGGATAGCCTATAGCCCAGGTCTCTTGCATGTGTGTTCTGACACGAGGACGTTGTTACAGGTCTGGCTTGTTATGCTAGCCTTCTTTAAGATTGGTGCTATGCGCAGCTAAATTGATGCCTTGGTGTAGCGCCGTTGTGTGATGATTTGGAATTCATCAGAGCGCAGGCGGCTTTAAGATTATCCCTTGCGGTGTGGTCATCCGACGTTCAGGAAGGCCTTACTTAGCCGATTCCCGGTGATGAGGGAAGTTCGCCACTCCAGGTAACGAAAGCGTCACCATCTAGTCCGTAGGCCGCGTTCGCGTGTGCTCACAGGTTTATGCTGTGAGCGAAGCCAAGGACCGACGATCCGTCAACTGAGGTCAACTGATTGAGATCAAAACTGAGAGGTTATCAGTGTAAGATTATAATTTAACCTATGAGAGAGTTAGGCCTTTTGTAAAACTAGGTGTTAAGACCAGTTGTTGTAAAGATATTGCGTCTCGGGTTTGCTTAGTATATTAGTTATTTTCCCCATATGAGCACAGCCCAAATAGGTCGACACATGTACGATGAGCTAGAGGTTGTTAATTTGTTCCCTCGCGAAACCCTCGCTTCAGGGAAAGATGCATTATTTTAGTGGCTCGCCACATTGTATGTATGGGTACCTTAATTTTTTATAATTCCAATAAACTTGTATTGTGTAAGAAGGTACTTGTTTAATTGAATCTTTTCCTAGCAGAATATACCCTATAAATTTACTTTAGCACGGTGGTGAGTAGTATAGTTCAAATAGAAACCATCATCAGCTTGTTTCCAATTAATTTCTGTAAACTACGCACGGGCCGGGTTACATTACCAACTCAGTCGGCAAGCCTATAAACATAACATTATTTTTTATAGTTTTTTTGTTTATGTTGTGCAGGTATTTCTGTATTTATTGAACCGCAGCCAGCATAACTTCCTTTTTAGGTACTTAGAGTAGGTATCTCTCTTTTTTCCATGCGTTTGATGGACCAAAATATACCTATACTAAACACGTTGCGTTAGTGAAATCGAAACTATTAATTCCATATTCATCCGAACGATTTGGTGTAAAATGCAATTTTTATCTACATAAAACTTCCCTGACGATAAGCAATTTTATTTTGATAGGGATTTATAACTTAAATTACCCTAGACAAATTAACATGTTTGTGGTATGCAACGCTAGATATCATATTTTATCAATTTGTGGATTAATCTGAGCATTTAGATACATTATGTCATCGCGGAGTTTTTAAACGCCTTTGAATGTATTTTTGTAAGTAATAGAAAGTATTTTATTTTTGAACCCGAATAAACAAAATAAAGTAAAGTTTATTGACAATATAAAAGAACAAACCTTACACTCAAATCCCAACAATCCTGTGATTTGTGAATACTAGTACAAAAAAAATATATAATATCGTATGTCTAATAAATACCTGTGTATATGCGGTTGTTTGGGCTTAATTTACACTGACCTCCGTACTAGTAAAAACTGTATCACGGGAGGTCAGTATTCCTCGTTCACAAACACTCACACACTTCCACACAATTAAAGATAATTTGCATTAGACTCCTAAATAAAACACTGAACTATGAGTATGGTTATAAGAATACAGGTGATACTTAGTGGGTACTTTTTAGGGTTCCGTACCTCAAAAGGAAAAAACGGAACCCTTATATGATCACTTTGTTGTCCGTCCGTCCGTCCGTCTATCAAGACCGTTTTTCTCAGGAACGCGTTGAGGTATCAAACTGAAATTTATATCTAATACTCAGGTCTACTGTCCCTTGGAGCTGTGAAAAAAATCAAACTTCTAAGCCAAAGCAATCAAAAGTTACAGCCGTTTATGCCGCAAAGGGGTTAGAAGATTTTTGTATAGAGGGTGGCCCTAAGGTCGGCCGCCATTTTGATTTTTTTTCAGAACCGCGGCGCACAACAAAAGTTATATATTTAGATAGAGGACACTTATACAAACAAAAATGTAATATAACATAATATCCTAAAGCATCAGGTTTCGGAGTTATTCACCAAAATATAAGTCGAAAACAACAAGGATTTTTTTGTTTTTTTTCCCTCTAGGTAAGCATATTTTTGGGGTGGGTTGGGATCTACCTCCTAGTGGTTCACCCCGGGCAACGGCACCACAGGCTTGCCTGTGGTACGGCTGAACGATCCCACTTAGCGGTGGTAGGCTCTGCTAGGGGCCGCCTGGCTTGCGACCACCATCCCACCGGAGTCCGACGCCAAGCAGCTTGCTGTGTTCCGTCGGTGTGTGGGAGTGCCAGTGCCTTTAGGAGAAAAGGAGATTGTCAGTTGCTCTGTTCAGAACTGGTCTTGGTTTCTGGGCATAACTTACCGGATAACTCATTCTGGAGGGTAGCGGGATCCGAAGCACGGTGCCAGCCGTTGGCCGACCGCAGTCAGTAGGGGGCCCAAGTAGCACGCCAGCCACGTGCCAAAGGCTGCCCCGCCAACTCGCGAAAAATCCCGGTATGCCCCACCGTGCCAGCTGGCGACTGGATGGGAGGACCCGGTGGTCATATCCGGGGGGGTTCGGGCGTCCCCGCAGTCTCCAAATGAGTTCCCCTTAGGTTGGGTTAGCTCTAGTATTCCGCTTGGTTCACTGAGCAGTGCCTCGACAAGTCGACTTTTTTCTCCAACAACTCTACCCAAAATGACCAAAGCAAAGAAGAATAAGGTTACACAACGGCTGCACTTCCTCCCACTAAAAGTGCACCTCACGAATATCAGGGGGTTGCACTCCAATCTCGATCCAGTCCATCATCACCTTGAGACCGAGAAGCCGCACTTGTTTTTCCTAACGGAGACGAAGATAGCATCTCCGTCGGATGTGGCGTACCTCAACTACCCGGGTTACTCTCTTGAACACAAGTTCAAGAAGCAGGCTGGGGTCTGTGTGTACGTCCGCGATGACATTTGTTGTCGTCGTCTCCGGTGCTTTGAGAGATCGGGTTTTTCTGCCATATGGCTACTTGTGGATACAGGCGTGGAGAAATCTCTCTACATCGGTGTTTACCGTTCGCACAGCGGTGACCAGGAGACAACGGCGCTCTTTAATTTCCTCGTGGAGTCGACTGACGTAGCCCAGCAACGGTTCCCAACAGCGAAGCTCATTTTTCTGGGGGACTTTAACGCCCATCATAAAGAGTGGTTGTTCCCGTACCAGAGAACTGACCATGCTGGGTTAGAGGCGCGCAAGTTTGCTTTAACGCTGGATCTAACCCAAATGGTGAATGTGGCAACGCGGGTACCGGATGTTGACGGCCATACACCCAATTGCTTAGACCTTCTGCTGGCAACTGATCCGGACAGCCATTCAGTTTCGGTCTCAGCCCCGCTGGGAACATCTGACCACTGTCTGGTGAAATCCATATCGACCTGCTCTCCTCCAGATGAGAGTCCTAGAGGCACGAGGCGAGTATGGCGATACGAGTCAGCAGACTGGGATGAAATGCGGCACTTTTTTGCTTCTTATCCATGGCGGCAGGTGTGCTTCTCCTCGGGTGACCCCTCGTGCTGCGCTGACGTGGTTACAGACGTGATTCGGCAGGGGATGGAGTATTTTATTCCATTCTCCGACATCCCGCTCGGTCACAAATCCCGGCCTTGGTACAATGCAGAATGCGCCCGCGCTGAGGCCCAAAAAGAGTCTGCCTATCAAGCCTGGGTCAAGGCCCGCGACCGCAAAGTTAGAGCGCGTAGGGTTCGCGCGAGGAAAAGAGCCTTTAATTCTGCCGCTAAGTTCTGCAAGCGGGTTTTACGTAGGGCGCGTTTTGACCATGTCGGACGTATTACGACCAAACTAGCAGCGCACCCCCCGGGTAGTAAACAGTTCTGGTCCTTGTCTAAAGCGGTTGAAACGAATTTCTGTCGTCCCACTTTACCTCCAATGCTGAAATCTGATGGCTCACTGGCTCACTCTGCAAGTGAGAAAGCCAATTTATTTGCATCTCTTTTTGCAAGCAATTCACGTCTGGACGCTGGCTCCAAGCAACCACCCACTGTACCTCATTGTGACTCCTCGATGCCGGAGATCGCAGTTCACAATAAAGAGGTCCGAAGAGTATTGTGCAGTCTAGACGTGAACAAGGCAAGCGGGCCTGATGGTATTCCAGCGAGAGTGTTGAGACAGTGTGCGCCTGAACTGTCTCCTGTGTTGACACGCTTGTTCCGCCTCTCTCTTGAAAAAAGAACGGTGCCGAAATGCTGGAAGCTTGCAAATGTTCAACCAGTGCCCAAAAAGGGCGACCGTGCAAACCCTGCCCATTACCGTCCGATCGCCATTACCTCCATTCTGTGCAAGGTTATGGAAAGGGTACTGAACAGTAAGTTGCTGACCTACCTTGAAGACAATGATCTCCTCAGTGACCGTCAATATGGCTTTCGCCGGGGGCGGTCAACTGGCGATCTACTTGTGTATGTCACGCACTGTTGGGGCGAAGCCATCGAGAAACACGGCGAAGCACTTGCTGTATCGCTTGATATCTCGAAGGCCTTTGACAGGGTCTGGCACGCCGGTCTCCTCAGTAAGCTTCCTGCTTATGGCATCCCAGCTGGTTTTTGTAGCTGGATATCAGACTTCCTTAGTGAGCGGTCGATCAGAGTAGTCGTTGATGGCTGCTCCTCTGACCTTATGGCTATTGATGCCGGAGTTCCTCAGGGGTCTGTTCTCTCTGCAACTCTTTTCCTGCTGCACATCAATGACCTACTTCAGCCTGGTATTGTTGGGTACGCGGATGACAGTACAGTTTCAGAGAGATACTTGTCCAATGCAGGGGCCAGCGGGTCCGAAGTTCGATCCTTGAGAGAGGCCATGGTAGAGCGGACAGATTTGACCTTAAGCCTTGTCTCCCAGTGGGGTGATGACAATCTGGTCTCTTTTAACGCCACCAAAACACAGGCGTGTCTTTTTACCGCCAAAAGGAGTCGTTTTGACCAGACTCCTACTTTTCGAGGTACATCTGTTCCTGTAACTGATCGGCTCGAGCTTCTAGGCATGGAGTTGACATCTAGTCTCAACTTCGGCGCCACCATCGAGTACAAAGCCCAAACTGCGGCCAAGAAGCTGGGCATCCTAAATAGGGTGAAACGATACTTCACGCCTGGACAGCTTTTAACCCTATACAAAGCACAAGTCCGATCCTGCATGGAGTATTGCAGCCACCTTTGGGATGGCTCAGCGAAATACCAACTTGCCGCGCTTGACTCGGTGGAACGCAGAGCTAAGAGGCTCATTGGCGACGTAAAACTGGTGGATGCCAAGCTTCACAGCTTGGCTCATCGCCGCAAGGTTGCCTGCCTGTCGGTCTTCTACAGACTGTACTTCGGTGAGTGTGCCCAAGAACTCCACGACCTCATTCCACCGGCCCCCTTCTACCTTCGGACATCCAGGCGCACTGCAAGTTACCATCCCTACCTGGTTGCTGTTCCACCAATTCGCACTAAGCGTATGCAAATGTCGTTTATAATGCGCACAGCAAAAGAGTGGAACTCTCTACCTGCGTCTGTTTTTCCGAGCGCATACAACCCGAATCTCTTTAAAGTGAGAGTGAACAGGCTTCTTCTGGGTAAGCTCGCTCCATCGTCGACTTTGTCTCTGTCACCTTTGACCTAGGCTAGAGTCAAGAGCAAGCCCATTTCAAATAAAAAAAAAAAAAAAAAAAAAAAATATTAAACTATTTAGGTAATAGAAACGTTATGAAACCTTTATGGAGAAGAAACAAATGAAGAATAGACATTTTTTAAATAAATAATTAAACACGGCAATTTATAGTTCGTTTTTTAATCCCAGAGACTAATCTGACATTTAAGTCTTTTCTATTTTCGTTTTTTTTTAGTATAGAAGTTTGACATTACACTTGTCAGATTAGTCTCTGGGATTAAAAAACGAACTGTGAATTGCGGTGTTTAATTATTTATTTAAAAAATGTCTATTCTTCTTTTGTTTCTTCTCCATAAAGGTTTCATAACGTTTCTATTACCTAAATAGTTCAATATGCTCACCTAGAAGGAAAAAAAACAAAAAAATCCTTGTTGTTTTCGACTTATATTTTGGTGAATAACTCCAAAACCTGACGCTTTAGGATATTATGTTATATTACATTTTTGTTTGTATAAGTGTCCTCTATCTAAATATATAACTTTTGTTGTGCACCGCGATTCTGAAAAAAAAAATCAAAATGGCGGTTGATTTTAGGGCCAAAACCTTCAAACCCCTTTCCGCAAATTTTCGAAACTCGCACGGGAATCAAAACCTACAGGGTACTTCCCGTGAACTTAGAATCTTGAAATTTGGTACGAAGTAACGTCTTATAGTACAGATAAAAGAAAAATTGCGAAAACCGTAAATATTTAGTTACTAATAAAAAAAAAAATTCTAAATTTATTTTGAAAATTTTAAAGTTACTACTTCTTTTCTCAGGAACGCGTGGAGGTATCAAACTGAAAGAAGAACGGTCATTTGTGACCCAGACCCGACACGAAAGAGACATATCTCAGTTTATTTGTTATTTTAAATATAGCTAAAATATATATTTTTTATATTCCAAATCAATGGCTAACACCAAAAGTTCAGGCGATATACAATTTTCTTTTAATACCTATTTACCTACAAAATTCGTAATTGTGTGTAGGTATTTCAATGACGGTACAACAATTTAGAATTTAGAAAAAAGTATTTAATTTTTACTTTTTAGTTGTACCTACCCCACACAAATCCAATTAACACTAGTGCATTGAAGAATTGAAGACACTGACTAGAAGAATCGTCCAAATTCGCATAGAAAAGACGAAGATGCAGTACATTTATGCATATAACTCCGTACATAAGAATAATTACCTATTGCATTATGTACTAAAACCTTCCTGAAAGTATGTAGATTACTTTAGTGAAAGAATTATCAAAATTGATTCATAAGTTTTTGAGAAAATCGCAGACATGCAAACATACATACATACGGGTCGAATACAGAACCTCCTTTTTTGAAGTCGGTTAAAAAACGCACAGATCTCAACACAGAAAGCCAATTTTATTTTATATTTTTTAATGACATCTCGCAGTTTAACTTTGAGGTTATTGTCTGCTTAACCGGGCTTGCCTGTGGATGCCTCAATAAATTAAGCCTCCAGCTGCCTATTTTTGTATTTTTATCTAAATTGGCGTCATTTTAAATGGATATAATTGCTATTCATTAAAAATAAAATATTTTAAAATATTTTGCCTTACCAAAATCAAATGGCAATATATGGGTGATAGCCACTGATATTCAGAATAGTGTTAATTTATTTCTGTTATATTTAATATAACAAAATAACTGAGATGCGTTCCTTTTGTGTCGGGCCTGGGTAAATTTTCTATGGGACGTGACCCTTCTTCTTTATATCTAATACTCAGGTGTATCGGTATATACTTCGAAAATAATGGACTGATGATGGTTCATGAATTTAATTTACTTTACTTTAATTAATATGACGATGACGTGACGTCTCCGATGAAGGCGAGACGACGACCATGACTGGCCCCCTGGCGGCGCGAAGTGGAGATTCGGTATGGCTCCGCAGGCATGGACGCGGAAAGTCCTGCCGTGCGCCATCTGGCGGTGGCGGGGCCGTAACAGGCTCCCGGGCTTGAAGTTTGCTTCAAGATGATGCTGCGATGATAGGGAGAGGGCATATGTTATTGTATGCCCTCTGGATGACCCCCTTGGAAGTTCTAATGTCCGCCACTCTGCTGATGCCGTCTGCTCCCGGATGCAGCTTAATTATTCTTCCCAGCAGCCGCATCAGGGGAGGCTGGTGTCGGTCCCTGACAAGGACTAAGGATCCAAGCTTTAAGTCCTCACCAGTTGCTGAATGCCACCTGGTTTTAGCCTGTAGATAAGTAATATACTCGTGTGAGAACCTCTGCCAGAAGTGTTCCTTGAGTTTCTGAATCCTTTCATGGCGTTGCAGTCGGTTCATATCGGCTGCAACTGGAGGATGGGGTACTGATGTAAGGGTTCGTCCGATAAGGAAGTGGGATGGTGTAAGACAGGTAAAGTCTGAAGGGTCTGTAGATAAAGGAGTAAGGGGCCGGGAATTAAGGATAGCCTCTATCTGTGCCAGACAAGTCGACATCTCCTCGTATGTGAGGTGTGTCAGCGAGAGTATTCTCCTGAGATGATGCTTGACTGACTTTACTGCTTATTCCCATAATCCACCAAAGTGTGGAGTATAGGGCGGAATGAATTTAAAATCTATACCCTGGCTGGCCATATCTGTTTGTATATCATCTGAATAGGTCCTGAAAAATGACTGAATATCATTACTAGCACCGACAAAGGTTGTCGCATTATCTGATGAAATAGTCTGTGGCTTGCCACGGCGACTCATAAACCGATGAAGAGCAGCAATGAACGCCTCTTTGGTAAGGTCCGTGACGAGCTCGAGATGTAAGGCTTTTAACTGCAAAACAGACAAAAACATAAATATAAGATTTCGTGAGTCTACTGCCTCTGCCTTTTCGATCTGATATCAACACTGGCCCAGCGTAATCAATACCAGTGTGTAGGAAAGGAAACTCCAAATGTGTCCTGTCATGCGGTAAGTTACTCATAATGGGCTGAACAGGCTTGGGTTTAAATCTAGAGCAACGTACACAGTTGTGCACGGTACGCCTCGCGAGGTTCCTCCCCCCCACTGGCCAGTAAGATTGTCTGATGTGTGACAGAAGCAATTGTGGGCTTGCGTGTAATAAGTCTATGTGCTGTTTGTGAAAGATGATGTTTGCTACTTAGTAAGATAGGATGTTTTACATTGTATTCATAATTTGAATTGCTTAGGCGTCCACCAACGTGCAATATGTTGTTGGAATCAACAAAAGGTGATAATGAATTTAATCTGTGTTTTTTATTTAAAGATTGGCCTGATGTAATAATATGATATTCCCCAGGGAACATATCACATTGTGCAATATTTAACACTATATTTTCTGCACATTGAAGTTCTGATAATGATTAAATACCTACCTGACCTTTTGTTGCCAGGATTTTTACAGTTTTTAATAAATCTTTTAATATAAGCTAATGTTCTGATTATTTTATTGTAATTACTTTTATTATTAATTAGTTTTAAGATACTGTTATCATTTAATTTGTCTGTTGCTACTGTGTGTAGTGATATTTCTGGAAGAGATGCCTGTGTATGTGTGACTGGTATTTTTGGAAAGTTAGGTAATGTGTGTCTGATGAAGAAAGCTTGGACCATGCCACCACAGCGCTGACTTAGTGATGAGATCAGCCTTCACTCCGCGAGAAACTAGGTCTGCAGGGTTGTCTTTAGATGGCACGTAGCTCCATTTGTAATCGGAAGTTAAATCTTGAATTTCACCTACTCTGTTACGTACAAAAGTCTTTAAGCGGCTCGGTGAAGTGTTAAGCCAACCGAGGACGATCATGGAATCAGTCCAGTAATAAGAATGATTGAATTGAATTGTAAGTGATTTCAAAATTTTAATGCAGAGTCTTGTACCCAATAACGCTCCACATAACTCTAGCCTAGGAATAGTTACTGGTTTTAAAGGCGTTACCTTATTTTTAGAGGCTAGCAGTCTGACACAGGCTTTACCTTGTGTGTCAATTGTTCTGACATACACACATGCACCATATGCACGTTCTGAGGCATCTGGGAATGTGTGTAACTCAAATGTAACAGCTGCTTCACTACAAACCCAACGTGGTATGCGTAGTGAATTTAAATGTGATAGTGAATGAATAAAGTTCTGAAAATCTGGTTCTGGTATCATGTGACACTTCTTCATCCCAGCTACATTTTTCAAGCCATAATGTCTGCATGAGCATTTTTGCCTCAACTGTACAGGGCCCTAGCAGTCCTAAGGGATCAAAGACTTGACTGATGATTAATGATAATATTATCCGTTTAGTAACTTTTTTTTTCTTTGACTCAATGTTTATGAGTAAGTTGAAAATCTTCATTTTGTGTATTATAAAATTTATGTGTTTCTGTAAGTTCTGATTTTGTTGAATATCTGGATTATTGAATGTCTGAATATGATAATTCTGTATTTCTGTATTTTTGTGTGTCTGTTTGGATAGATTAATTCTGCCTGAAACTAACCAACCTAATTTAGTTTGCTGCAACTTAGGACGTTGGCTACCTAAATCTATGAAGTTGGAAGTTAAGATATCCCAGAAGATTTCTGCTCCGACTAATATGTCTATAGTGGAGGGAACGTTAAAAGAGGGATCTGCTAAAACTATGCCCGGGGGAAGAGGCAAGTCTTTGATGTCTATGTATGACGAAGGCAAAGACTTTGTAATTTTAGGTAATACATAACAACTAAGTTTTGCTACATAGTCGCCTGAGAATGATTGTATGGTTATGTCACAAGACTTTGCACTGTAGGAATATTGATTGTTGATACCTGATACAATGGAGCCTGCGTTATATGCAATAAAACCTAGTTCCTCACAGAAGTGCTGCGTGATGAAGTGAGAAGTGCTGCCGTTGTTAAGAAGGACTCGAGCTGTGCGAAGTCTTGCCGTGGAATCTACCACCTTCACGAGCGCTGTGGAGAGCAGGATGCAAGTTCTGTCAGTCTGAATCTCTGCTGACAAAGCGACAGGAACTGAAGTTTCTGTCTCTTTGTCCATAATTATGTAGAAGAGTGTTGTGTCTGTTTGTACAGTATTTGCATTGTGTTAATTTGCAATATTTTTCTGTATGACCTGACCGCAAACAATTTTTGCAGACATTAAAATTAGCCATTTTCTGATTACGGATGATAACATCTAGATTTCTGAAATCTTGGCAACTGAAAAGTTCATGATTCTTTTTACACATAGGACATGTTACTGAAGATGAATCATTAGAATTAGAGACCAAGGAGGTTTTAGTTTTATTATTATCTGACTTTTGGAAGTTTTGTTTATTATTTTTGTGTAATGTTTCTTGTTGAATAGTATCCAACAAGTCTGCTCGATTTGTTAAAAAAGTAAGAAATTGTTCAAGTGTAGGACGACCTTTTATTGTGTACTGCAATGTTCTTCCCATTCCCGGAATGATTTATAATCTAACCTTTTGGTCATAAAATAAATAATGATGTCATCCCAGTTGTCTGTTGGTAAACCTAAAGTGGAAAGCGCGCATAAATTTTTCTTAGTTACGGCAACAACATTCCTTAAAAAGGCACTTGATTCTTTTTGAGCTTGTCTAAACCAAAATGAGCATTCATATGTTTATTAATTAAAAGGCGTTCATTGTCAAACCTACTTGTTAACAAATCCCATGCTATATTATAGTTATCTGATCTGAATTCTACACTTTGAATAAGTAAAGCTGCATTGCCTTTGAGAGCAGCGCGAAGGTAGTGAAACTTGTTGATCTGATTTATGCTGTTGTTGTTGTGTATGAGTGAGATATAGGTATCTTTGAACTCGAGCCAGTGTTGAAAGTTGCCGTCAAAGTGAGGCAGGTTGATCTTAGGTAGCCTCACGAAACCCTGATGAGCGTCAGTGTCGGACCCGCTGGCGTCGTGCCAGCCTTCCTCCCGCTCGTCACGGGCCACCCGTTTCCGTGCTGAATTAACCAGCGCGGTGGCTTCTGCTAGCAGCGCATAGAACCGGTTGTCAAACTGCTCTCGCTGCTCGTACTCATCTTCATGATCGTTGGCCAGCGCCTCGATCTCTGTTTGTATGGTAACAAATTAAGTGTTGACTGAATCTAGGTAGTTTTGCTAACCGGCGGGGCAATTGCGTAACACTTTATCAATCGGAATCGGTTTCATTTTGACAGTTCAACAACATTCATTGCGTTATTTACGTGTTGAGCAGACAAATTTTTCGAACCTATGAAGCAATGGATTAGCAATTGGCTTCGAAATGATTCTGATTCCAATTGATAGTGTGTTACGCATTCTAAAAAAATTTCTTCTGCTGCAATTTTGAACAAATATTTTGCTCAATAACTAAGATTAAAAAAACTGAAGTGTTAATCAACTTTTGACGCTGACCGTACTTCCCGTGAACTTAGAATCTTGAAATTTGGTAAAAAGTAACGTCTTATAGTACAGATAAAGGAAAAATTGCGAAAACCGTAAATTTTTAGTTACATTATAATAAAAAAGAAATTTAAAAGATGACTGTAGCATTATGAGCTATATTGGTATTCGTTGCCCTCATGGAGTAGTTTAATTAATCCTAAGACAGCATGTCTGAATTCACTTGGAGAAAAAATATATGTGAGGTACCTAGTTAAATTGTTTTAATAAGATAATAGGAAAGTTCATTATCTTTATTCATTATTGTAATTACCATATCTACTTATATTGGTTCTTATTCAATACTAGCTGACCCGGCAAACTTCGTACCGCGTCTGTTTTTTTTTTTTTTGTAAATTTTTCTCCATGTTTTAATAGCTACTCTGCTATTCGGGGCAGAGATTATGCGCTTTGTCGGTATTCGTTGCCTTCATGGAGTAGTTTAATTAATCCTAAGACAGCATGTCTGCTGGCAACCGACGATGCAGCATAAAATTCATACAAAAAAGAAATAAAAACAAAACACAATACAAGTTCTAAATCAATTTTAATTAATTTTAATCAAGTTCTAGATTAATTATCTAAATCGCTGGAGCCTTATTGAACACGTTCCGTTATCCATTGCAGAATAATCCACACGCTAACAACATTGTCGAAATAATAGAAGACAGAATTAACCTTTTCAACAGGTTGGGTGACTAAGGGTCAGTTCACACCGCGACGCGACGCGACGCGCAGTTTTCAAGATAGCAATACAATTATAGACCGTATCCACTACACAAAAAGGTACACAATTCAGTGAGGTGGGCCGCGCGGCGTAGTAAGTTTTTTTAGGCGTACCTAGTTCAAATTTACGTGTTGAGCAGACAAATTTTTCGAACTTATGAAGCAATGGATTAGCAATTTGCTTCAAAATGATTCAGATTCTGACTGATAATGTGTTACGCAATTAGGGTGTTGAATTGATTCTGCACAAAAACGAAGGAATGATATTTTTTTTACGAAAATTTTGTATGGAGCTGGTATGAAAAATCGAAATATCTCTAAAACGGCAGGGATAACCGTAATATCCTTATAGGAGGTTATAGTACTAATTATTTATGATTTTTTGACATACGTTACATAATGGTTGTAGATGCCGTTTTTTTTTTAAATTGGCAAAATATTTTTATTTATTTTTACATATGAAACTGTTCAAAACGATCCGTGAACTGTGTCAAAGTTAAGAACATCGTTAGGAAGCATGCTTTTTCCTTAAATATTAAGCATATGTGAAAAAAAAATAGACTGTAAATATATACTTTTTATTGATAGGTAATTTAAATAAAACAAAAGTAACAAAAATAATATCTAAGTGCTTTAAATTCAATTATACAAAATATTTGAAACAATAATCTATGAAATTATTAACTAAACATATTGGTACAGAGGCCAGCACATCAAGCTACCCCAATCTGTCAAATTTTCCCAATTGAATATGAACCTTATTGCTTTGTAGTAAAGTTGAAAATCTATCAAAGAAATTTGACAGATTGGGGTAGCTTGATGTGCTGGCGTCTGTACATACAATAAACTAACATAAATAACAAAAGAACATATAGAAAAATAATTAAATTTTACAAATTTTCTTTACAACTTTCGTTGTTGGACTCCAATTCCGAGTCAGAATCCAGATTGGATATACCAAACTCGAACTCAGTTTCCGGAAACTGTATTAGGTCGAGAGTTTCAGCAAAAAAGGTTGTCTTCCTTTTGGCATCTAACTTCGGCCTTTGTGCACTTAGGAAAGGATCCGAAGAAACAACAAGCATATTTAGGATATCTTGATTAGAATCTTGCCTGCTTCTTTTCCGCGAATGATGTTCCCGAAACCTCCTAAAATTTTTGTTTCGAGACTCTGAGGCTTCTTCCAAGAGAGTCCCAATCGGGACAATATCATTTTTTTCGATTATGTCAGCTCCGTGTATTAATAGTTTATGTACGGTTGATGACATGTAGTACCAGTCGTATAATTCCACGTACTTTTCTGCTGCTTTTCGAGCAAAATCTTTAAAGGAGATGGCAGTTTTTGGCATTGCTAATTATGGAAAGGTACAGAATTCAAAGCTATTTAAAAAAAAAGCGCTTATTTTTATGTATTGATAGCCAGATTAACTTTATTATTGAGAATTGGGATTAAATCTCGTTAAATATGAGTAAGTTGAGCAGCCGGAAACAAGGCTTTTTGGACTTGTTATACTATATGACAGTGTTGTCATGGCAAACAAACAAACATGACTCTTTAGAAGATGACCACAGAGTACTTTTTGATAGACTAAGATGACACACAAAACTTCACAAGTCACATTCGCTCGCTCGCTAGAGCGGATTTCACGAAAGGAGTCTCGCAAACGCGGCTGCAACGGAATCATAAATCTTTATTTATTTATTTACCCTAAAGATTATAAGTAATATTATTATAGACACTGGTTAATAAAATCAACAATCTTAAATAGAGGAAGGTGCGTGAGATATGAGGGCTGTTGTTGGAATGTTGCTAACTAGATAAAAATAATTAGTTCCACTTATTGCCGCGGGACTTCTTTCGTGAGACGGACTTTACTATTTTGTGCTGGTGTGAATGTTTTGTGCGCCCAAAGTTTACGTGGATTTTTACAACGACCTGGCTTGCTTTTGGATTTCGAAGACTCCTACCTCTGAACGACTGTTGCTAGACTTGGACCTCGACGTTTCCTATATGCATAGATTATTATTTTATTATTATTCTTATTGATTATTATTATTCCTATTATATGCTTAGATTCCGATAAGTGAGTCTCTAGAGTCTCCTGAGTTTTCTGTGACTACTGAGTTTAATTAAAACTGACCGAGTACCTACACTTGAAACTGTCATTAGGTCTATGATCAGTGGGTAAATCATTGAACTAAACAAACTTCAACAAGTAGTTATTTATCATTTTTGAAGTCATTACAAAGCATAATTAGCAATATGTTATGCATACAATAAATATTTATGCCTTAAAATAGTAATAGAGGTAAAATAACCTATTAAAGTACAAACATTAATGCACTTAACCTCACTTTTACAAAAATTAAGATTTCTCTTTAACCCCATTGTTATTATTTTTTATTTATTTTTTTAACAAAAGCTCATAATATTCCCTATCAAACCATGCCACTTTTATTTCTGTGGAAACTAAAAAAGTTTAATGCCAGCGTTCTATGAACTTCTGCCATTCTCCTTTGATGACATCGATCTTCTCACCAGATGTTATTGCTTGCATTTGCAAATCTTTTTATCAGGTCTTGATCCAACCCAGTAATAGCTGCAGTTTTATTGGGAAACTCGAAAAACTTCCTTGCGGTATTCCCGTCATTGGTAGTTCCCGAGCCTTGTTTCACTATATCAATCGACAGATTGAGCTCCTCTTTAAATTTATTTTGAATGTTTTTTTTCTGTTTTGTAACATTTCTTTATGCTCATTACTTCTTGCTGCCCACAGTTTGAAGTCAAGTCTGTACGCAATGTGTAACAGACATTCCATGCAATTTATACGGGCATGTAGGGATGATAGGCCAAATTCGTATATGTCAGAACACACATTCTTTGATGTTACAGCATCTAAGTGGTTCATTTCTGTTGGTTTTGCTAAGCACAGGTAGCATGATGCATTTGATCTAGCTTCAGAAAGGTACGTGCAGACTTTTGCGTCGATCATTGTCATCATTAGTTTATGAGTCACCCTGTTACTATTAATGCACTCTGTGGGGTTAAGGGCCTCAATTTCCTCATCCATTTTTCTTTTGTTATCAATGACAACTGCATCGCTTTCTTTTGCAAAAGTGAACTGAACCGGACGACAATAAAAAGTTGAGAATGGTTTCGGGTTTGTCCATATAGTATTATCTCCATCTGTCAGTTTCAGTGGCACCAAGGAAGTCATGAAAATGCTTGAATCATCATGCTCGCCGTCCATTTTCTGCTTGTATCGGCTTTGATTGGAAGCACCATCAAATCCCCACTTCGATATCAGCTTTAGGTAACTGCTTATTTTCCACATAAGTTAATGATTATTTAAATGATAAATATAATTAAATTTTTAAATTAAACAATGATACTTAATAAGATTACATAATTAATAAATGTCAATAATAGTATATGCCATAGATAATGTTTAATATGATCTATGTATTGAAATCATGGATTAATGTAATAAATATTTCTCGCAACCGTGTGTGTACTACCAGATGTGTGAACGTAAACGAGGCCAAACTAGTATGTAAGAATCGTAGCAGGTGGCGTTCTGTAATTTTCTGCCTAACCTGGCCTAGCCCCATGGGCAAAAGATGTAGGATTTATTTTATACTAGCTGCGCCCCGCGGTTTCACCCGCGTAAATGTCGATCCCGTGGGAATATCGGGATAAAAAGTAGCCTATGTCCTTTCCCGGGACTCAAACTATCTCTATACCAAATTTCATCTAAATCGGTTCAGCGGTTTGAGCGTGAAGAAGTAACAAACATATAAACACACACACACTCACAAACTTTCGCCTTTATAATATTAGTGTGATTATTAGATATTTGCACACCTATTAAGGTAGGATATGGTTTAAAGAACTGTTATAATTACCTATATACCACCTCATGTACCTACCCATATTCGAGCAAATAAATGATTTGATTTGATTGATTCTCTTTTTTTTAGAATTTTTTTTTTAGAATTGTTTTTTAGTGTTTTTTTAGTATTTTTTTTCTTCTAAAACGTTTGGAAATGACCTTGCCCACGTCCTTATTCGATTTGATCCATACTTCCAGGGACACCCTGTATTGGTATATAGAATGGTCCAAAAAGTACCGTCCAAAACGTTTTTCTTCGTTGGGGCTTTCCGAAATACCCTTCCCTTCCCTTTCCGAAATATCCTACCCCATGTTCAGCAATAATTAATAGTAGTAGAACTACACACAAAGGGGAATATTTTGTTCTGAGAAAAATTGTAACAGGTTTTGTGAGTACCCAAAAATTAAATAAATGGAGTGTGGCAGACTTCCTAGTATTTATAAAAACTTGGCTTTCCCGAAAACAACCTCTAGTCACGGTCGGAATATTGCCCAATTTTGACAATATCGATATACACTTGGGAGCAAATAAATCGAGCCACTTGCTTTTTTTTTCACGTATAATGGTTATTATTTTTGGTATTATGGAACATATCAATTCGAAACATATATCGCCTAAGAGCTTATTTAATAACCTTTACAATGAGGTTAAATTATTGAATGATAACCTTATTTAATGATAAATTATTGGCCCTGCTAGAAAAACGGTAATTTTGATAGAAAATTGAAGGGTTAAAACAGTCCAGAAAATCTATCGAAATCAAGGCGCGGAGGGGTAATACAAGATATTAAGAATAAGTTTATACCATAATTTTGTTTTTTTCTGGACTGTTTTAACCCTACAATTTTCTATCAAAATTACCGTTTTTCTTTCAGAGCCAATAATTTATCATTAAATAAGGTTATCATTCAATAATTTACCCTCATTGTAAAGGTTATTAAATAAGCTCTTAGGCGATATATGTTTCGAATTGATAAGTTCCATAAAACAAAAAATGATAACCATTATACGTGAAAAAAGGAAGTGGCTCGATTTATTTGCTCCCAAGTGTATATCCAATTGGTAAGGTAATTGTACTAACGGTCTCTAAGAGTTTTTTGTGGACTGAAAATCTCGAACGAATTTTGTCGGACAAAGTAGTTCCCCGTGTGCTAAGTTTTCGCCTCAACCATAAATAATTAGCCAAGGATTTTTAGGTTTAAGACATGAAATTACCAGCTAAAAGAAGAATGACATGACTCCATGTTATCCGGGTGTCGCATTTAGACTTTGCGTACTTCGTAAAACTCGCCGCCTCGAAAATAATGATAGGAAACCGATTAACGAAGTCCGCTAAGAAACATCACTACGTTATATATCGCGATTCGTGTAGCAACATCATGCGAGTCAGTTGAATTGTAGCAATCGGAGCAAAATTTGTTAAACGGTTTCCCATCATTATTTTCGCGGTAGAGCTGTTCTAAGGCCCTGAAAACTAAATTCTCCAAAAAAACGTATTGGATTCATATTACTGTGATTATCGATAAGCTCCATAAATCAGTTAAGTATTACAAAACATGTTGCAAATACAATGTCACTGGCTCCAAAGCTAAAAAATATTTTTATTATTTTGGACAGAAGTCTTCTCCAAAATGTACATTTGATGGAATAAAACTGAGCTACCACAGCAGTAATTAACGTCTAGTCCTGCAATACTCATCTAAAAAAACAAGGAAGCAAGTCTCTTAATACACACATCAAAAGTGTCTAGGGATCAAGCATTTTTATGCGGATTTCTTGAGATTGAGATGTGGCTTTGTAATATGATTTTATAAATTTATATGGATCCTTTTTGGTGCATTTCATAATTTGAATCAGGAACTGTGAATCAAATTCGAGTAAAAGATGAAAATCAGCTGTCAATATTTTCCCTATAAAAACATACAACGCATTGAAGACATTATTAGTGCTACTGTTTCCCTACTACTGATTAAAACCAACGTTATTATGGAGCGGCGACGTTATTTAAGCAGGGAAGAAATGCTCAGAGCCGTGGGAATGATAGAAGCTGGTTCCCGGCAACGTACTGTGGCTTTAGCTCTGAATACAAGTCAGAGTGTTATCAGTCGACTTTGGACACGTTACCGAAGCACTGGTACCGTGGCTGAGCGCCATGGAGGACGGTATCGCTGCACCACACGGAGACAAGACCGATACATTCAAATCTTAACTCGAAGAGCTCCAACAATAACCGCCATGATGTTAGCCGTGAGGCTTCATCACTCTTCAGGGAACTTAATTAGCGACCAAACAGTCAGAAACCGCTTGCATGAAGTGAACCTTCATTCCCGAAGACCGCTACGGGTACCACCTATAGCAATGCACAATCGTAGGATTCGATATCAATGGGCTCTTGAACACAGAAATTGGGCAGAAGAACAATGGCGTTTCGTGTGCTTTTCTGATGAGTCTCGTTTTGGTATGAGACCGGATACAAGACGTATACGACACTGGAGAACCCCTGGACGCCAACAGCGATTAATATACTGCCAGGAAGTCCATCCTTATAGTGGTGGAACCATCATGGTATGGGCGGGTATTTGGATCGGCGGAAGAACTGAGTTGATTTGGATCAGAGGCAACCTCAACGCTCAAATTTATGCTGAGACGATTGTATCAGACGTCATCGTTCCTCTACAAGTGCAAATCGGTCCCTTATTTCAGTTAATGCATGATAATGCACGACCGCACACCGCAAGAGTTGTAAGACAGACTCTCGCCGCAGCTAACATCAATGTCCTGCCCTGGCCTGCTCAGTCGCCAGACTTGAACCCGATTGAGCATGCATGGGATATGCTACAGAGAAGAGCTCTGCCGAATATGGAGGGTATCCAGTCGCAAGAAGACCTTTTTTTGTTGTTGCAACGAACATGGGCGGCCATTCCACAGCGTGATTTGGATGAACTCATTTTGAGTATGCCAAACCGATGTTCTTGTGTTGTTAGTGTTCGCGGTAGAAACACGGATTATTAATTGTTTAAGTTACCCAATAAAATTTTAAAGAAAACTGTCATTTCAGTCTTTTTTTCGAACTTTTGTGTTAGTGGTTCAAATGTCAAAAATCCCTTTATTAGGAAAATGGCAAATTTCTTTATTAATGCAAAGGTGACTTGGTTTATCGTTACTGTGACAAACGAAAACACTTTATTTGATGAATCCTTAAAGAAAAATTTAATTAATATCAATCAGGAGAAAAGTTATTGCAAAAATATATGTTGATCCCTAGACACTTTTGATGTGTGTAGTTTAAACAATTAAATCGCTACCACCAAAATCCTGCTAATTAGCGTATTTATATTTTATAAATAGAAATGCTATATTCTTGTGAATATGGTAACTCCACCCACTGCTATTGTACTAGGTTCTGCGTTTAGATATTTCAAATAATTGCGTGTAGATTTTTTATGTTTGTGCAGCTTAATAAAAACAACTAATGCATCGCATGCTTAATGGAACATTGACCCATTAGTAGATAGGTTAGAATTGAGTTACAGATTTTTTTTAAATCAGATCTCATCAATAGTTAATCATAGACGTTTAAAATACAATCACTCATTATTAATTAGTAGTTAAATCATATTAGTTTTAATTTTGTGCGTCAACAAGTAGGATAAGTCCTCATAGCAAGATCTTCTTTTGCGACATACCTACTAAAAATGCGGTATTATTCTCGAGTTTCTTATTCTATTTGTACGACGAGTTCTTGAAATTCTTAGACCCGACTGTATAGTCAGTTTCCACGAACCCATCGTTCGCCTGATCTTATGGATGATGAACCTTTTTAATTATGTCATCAATTCATCATACATAATAATAAATGTTTTTGTAATTTTTTTTTAATTTTTTTTTTCGCTGTTGTCGTTAAAAGATAAATGTTGTTAAGTATCATTGAAAAAGTTTAATTATGATATTTAATCAGATTTCACTTTAACATTGAAATTCACGCTATCATCCTGTATATCTCAGTTGCAAGCGGAGGAGGGATCAGAAATTTCAGGTAATGATTCAATACATGTACCAAAATTCAACTGGTTATCAAAAACTTCATGTCTTTGTCCAAATGTTGTCTAATAATCTTGGGCTTAATCGCTGTACATACCCCATGTAGGTTCAGCGATTTAGCCCGTGGTACTTTGGAAAGCCCTTCTAGAGAGGCTTCTAAAATCGTTATGGACATCACTATTTGGTTTTGAGATAAATTAATCTGGATTTAATCATCATTAGGAATTAGCCTTCTGGACATATAGGCCTCTCCAATTATGTCTACACGATTTATTTCGTGACCAAATTAAAATCAGTTGTATTTGATTTGAGTAAATGTTTTTTCTCTTGTTGCAGGAAGGCACCGCAACTTCGTGCAGCAGATCTGACCGCTTAGTGTCAAAAGCTGAGAACGTCGACGCTCTAGTAAGCACCGCTTTTATATTATCTATCATAGTAAATAGTCGTAGTTATCCTTATCATCATCCTATGCCTTGCCAACTATTCCTGCCTTTTCCCAACTATTTTTAGGGTCGGCTTCTAGTCTAACCGGATGCAGCTGAATACCTACCAGTGTTCTTACTGTATTATTAAAAATGTGAAGATTGAATTTTGTCACGCAATCACGCTTTAATGACCGATTGAATGTGGATGAGCACACAAGCAGATTATGATTGATTAACTAAATTAACCCGAAAAATTCTGTGTTCTACTACCAAGCGGAGGAATACGCGGGCAAAAGGTAATACTGGTGAATAATGCACTTTGGTATATTACATTTAAGCGATTTCACAAGAGGCGGTTCAGCTTAGTTGTAACTACTATAACACCCGTGTAGGAACTAACTATAGAGGAGTGCTATTTTACTTAAATGAAACTCCTATCGGTTTTTATATTATATTATTTTAGGAGTTTTTCATCGAATCTATAAAATTAGCCCGTCTTATTTATTACACGTCAAACCTACGGCTCTCAATGACACATGCTTAAACGTTCGAATGGAATATACAACATTATTTTTAGTATATGCGAAACCCGAAACACGTGTCTAGTATTTTTATGTAAAGAATCTATGTACAAAATTTCAAAACTATCATGAATAATCACCAAGTTATAAGCTTGTTATGTTACCTGTTTGTCCGTCCAAAAACATGGTCTCCCCCACCGCGCGCGGTGATTGTATTGTAATTAACTGGTGATAACATTTTCCATCACACTTGCAGGCTTTGGACTGTCGTAATGGTCAAGTGTAGGTAGTTATTATAATGTACTTTATTCGTAAATAAATGCAGCCGTAAGCTACGAATAAGTAATTACTTATTCGTAAGCCGTAAGTGATACAATGTAGTCAATGCGATTTGTTGCACCTTATGTCAACCACTTAAAAGTGGATGAAAAGTGTTAAACATCGCATTACTTAACCACAGCAGGCTGTAGGTACAAATAATAACTTTCTACAATTAACCATCTTGGCGTGTTTAAAAATGTTAATCATCACGGCAAAGCATTGTGTTCCACGATACTCTGATTGCTCCTCGTACCGCCGCACTGCCAGGGATACGTTATCACTGTTATCGTTGTTTCTGTGTACTGGACGTTTGTGTATGAGAAAGTCATGGTTACACGACACTTTTTACATACGATAGGTAAGTACACGATCAACCGAAACACAACTGTAAGGCCCGCGGCGGCCGCGCGCTCGCGAGTATGCAGTTGGACCCACGCGACACGTGCGCGCCAACCTGAAGTACCCGGGCGACTGAGGTTGCTGCACCCCCGCCCCGGTCGCCCCGCTCGCTGTGCGCCTGCGCCGCGCCATTGTGCGCGTATGGTAGATAACTACCTACTTAGTCGCTCCTCGGGGTATCCAACTTTTAACCTTTTTTAAATATTTTTGGGCCAAAATATAACATGGGGTAAAAATTATTGGAATCGATTCAGTTACTTATTCTGAACAAACTATATTCAGGTTTCGCATATACTAAAAATAATGTTGTATATATCAAATATTACCGGCCTGTCCCGCAAAGAGGTATCTACAGTACCAACTTCAAGGCTTTCGTCCTTACAAATCCTTTGATGATAAAAAGATTCTCGTATTTTTTCGAATATATTTATAAATCGTGGTGGGTCGCGCGTGGGAATTTACCGTCTGCCACTTTAGAGAGATAAAGCGTTCAGTACGACTTCTACTCTTTTGTGCGTCGGTTGGTCCGGTTAATAAAAAACGCTGTTTTGTTGAGGATTATATACCGCTTGTTATCATACATCAAACAATTAGTGGAAGCTTTTCTGATTTGTACCTGTTGTTCCAGAAAAGCTCTACGGATTTCAGTCAGAGTTTACTAGAAGAACTTGAACGGCTGTTCGAAAACGTCGACATGAAGAGAAGAGAAGAATCGGTGAGTGCTTTCATACATTATTGCAATATGATTGATCGTCTCTCATTTCTTTCTTCCCCTCGTTTCCTATTGTTACTTTTGGTTTTATTGTTCTGACGGATCACTTAGGGAATTAAGCTTCGACAGGCCGTCCGTGTGTCACGCGTGAATTTCGCTGCGGCTAACTGACGTACTAATTTGTGCACTGCGATAGTTTGATTTGTGATGGTGCATTTGTTCATTTGAATTTCAGGTTGTATTTTTTTTTCTTTGGAGGTGAATTTCAGGCGGTAAATAAGAGCGAAGGGTATTTATTGAGATGGTATTGCAGTTTCGTCCGTGCGAAAGTTGGAATATTTATAGCATTTTGCACCAGCCATAGACAAAATTAGAGGAACGCAAAAATGTGTGTATTAAACAAAATATCGAGGATATTTGTGAAAATTAAGTTTATTAATTTGCATTTTGCTTATTATATTTTTTTATTTAAAATTGCAAACATAAAAACAAAGAAACGATCAAATGACAAAAATTAACCAAATTAAGGTGAATGCGTAGTTGTAGCCCGCGAAATTCAATTTTTCTTACGTTTTTTGCAATTTTCAGGTCAGTGTCAGGTTGTATCTTGATCAAAATATGATTCGCGACAATAACAGGTACGTATTTACAGAATTATAATAATTAGAATCATTAATACATCTTCCTAAGTTAGATTTCTACCGTTAAGAACAAATCTCGTATGGAAAAGTGTTGGTGGTAGAAATCTAACTTAAACAGATGTATTAATGATTCTGATGATTATAATTCTGTGAATACGTACCTGTTATAGTCGCGAATCAAATTTTCATCAAGATACAACCTGACACTGACCTGAAAATTGCAAAAAACGTAAGAAAAATTGAATTTCGCGGGCTACAACTACCCATTCGCCTTAAGAAAAAAATCAACAGAAAAGATTAAGAATATATATATTTTTTTATAAATGCTTGGGAAAGCCTTTAACGTGGGCTATAATCAGTACTGCGTGTCGCCCCCTCTAGCTCTTCGAACTGCTTCCAATCTCCTTGGCATACATAATCAAGTTTATCAATAAAATCTTGAGATATTGCGTTCCATTCTTTAAGATCTCTCAAACTAGCGAAGGTAGGATTTCTTTTCTTGATTTGTCTTCCAAGCTTATCCCATACATTCTCTATGGGGTTTAAGTCGGGCGAGCGCGTTTGCCACCCCATAGTATTGATTTCAACGTCTCATACATACTTTTGTACGAGAAGAAAGAAATCATTGTTCATGTTGAAATCATTATGCCACTGTTAGTGACCCATTCTCAATGACGCGGAGTTCTAAGCGTGTTATTTGCGCGTTACAGATAGTTAATTACACACAAAATAGCTCCTGTCGCAAAAGCTAGTACCTAATATATACTTTTATGTTTACAGTCTCAACCCCCCAAGCTGGGAGAAGCGGGGCCAAGGTAACTATCTTTATTTTCCTTGTTATCACTTCTTAATAAACTTCACTTATAAATAAATGATATAAATAAATGTTGTGTCGCTTTCACTGTTTTAGTTTAATTATTTTATATTTCATAAACATATTTTAGTCTTGTATTCAATGTTGTATTAATGTGTCGTCACACGTCACACTTGTTTCTCGAATTACATAATAAGAAAAACATAGGTAGACGCAGAAGATAACGCTAGGAAAACAAACTTGGAAACTGCAAAGTGTAGACGTATAAAACCAAACTTTCGTGCTATTCATGTTAATAACAACATCATGCCTGTAATTGTACAGAGGTGTACTGACTGTACTAATAATGAAATTGGGAGTGGATCCAGTCGACCTATTCAAAATGTGATTGGGTTGAGTGATCTCGCGGGTCCATTTCGAGTGGGTCCAGTTGACCAAAGACATAGCATGTACACCCACATTCCGCCAGTTATGTTTAAGTCCCATGTAATAGGGGGCGAGCCTATTTTAATGTTCCCCTCAACGCAAAGTCACATTAAATGAAGAGGCGAAACTTGACCGTCGTGATTGGTATCAATATCTAATTATGATAAAACTGTAGAGTCGAACTTAATTTAAGATGAATTAAAATTAAAAATAATTTTGACACAACTAAAATCGAATTTGACAATCGCGACTCGTCGACACGTGGTACTTGTTTGCCCTACCCCGTGAATTTTTTTAGAGCCGCAGGCGCGCAGGGGGCTGCCTTGACGTGTTTTTTAAGGAATTTTCACTTTGTATGGAAAATATGAAATGATTACCTACATGTTGAGTTTTAGGGGTTTATGGGTTTGATAAAAGGGGTCGAAATTTTCATTATTTTTGCGATAGGACACACCATTTTCGAGATATAAGCAAAAGAAAAAAAAGATACAGTACTGTTTTTGCACCTGAAGTCGAGGCGTTGGTGTGAATTTCTATTCATGACAACTAATTTTATTCCACACCTTTTTGATCGCTATTTAAAATAGTCAGATTTAGTTCGTTAGTTAAACAATCAAAATTTTAGGTGAAAAACGTGAAATTCAGAACAGCAAAATTGCCATTTTCAATAGATTAATAACTCGGTGCCATCTTAGTGCTGTCAAACTAAAATATAGTTAAGTAAGTTGTGTCACTTTAGTTAATTTCAGAATGGGAAATCGTCGTTTGACGGGAATAAACTAAATTTTGGTGATTTTAGTCTAGTTTAGAGGCATTTGTGACAAGAGAATCGGCACCAATGTCATTGTTTATTGATATTGTAAGTCTATGAGATTGATGTGTTCATTACTCACTGAAGTAAAATTTCGTATGGAGGTGGGTTGTTCTAGCCTGGCCTTAGAACCAATGCTGGGCGCAAGACCAATAATCGTTAATTAACGAAGTAAACATTTCGAGTATCGGATTAACTATTAGGTTAACTTAAAAAAATGTTAACGGACTCATTAATTTCCGTTTACTTTCCATAAATCCGTTAAACGTTAATTAAGTACCTAATATTTGCCAAAAGGACACAGAGCAGACACAGGACGAAAGGACAGGACGAAACCTAGACCCAAGTTGAAAATAATATCTTTTTGGGTGATAAACCTTAGTATAAGGAATATATTTGAACCAGACAGAGGTTCTACTTCGACCTAGAAAAAATAAAAATAAATAAATACCTACTGATTTTGGTTAAACATTTTTTTTTTGTGGGTTCTATTGTCATTTTTGATTAAATACAAATGGGAAAATATGCGCCTAGAATTGATTCATAAATCTGCAACACAAACAAAACTTAATTATGTATATACAGTTCTTTTGTACGAATTTTTTTCAGTATTTTGACCTTTAGGGTCACGAAAACTTTAAGATTAAAAAAAAAATAGAGTATACAGAATTGGCACCTGGGAGTTCTACTCGTGCATTTATATTAGTAAACTATTGAGTAGAAATATTCAATAAAAAACTGATGTCATTTTTTTGGGTCAATAAAAACACTGTGCGTTTTTAATACAACCAAAAAATAAAATGACCACAAAAAATAAGTACTTAATAATTGAATGCTCGACTGTACTCGACTCAAAAAATGTATGTAGAAGTTCACGTGGAAATTTAACATACTCTTACATAGTAAACCAGGTCGAAATTATCATGTTTGGAGACGACTATTTCTTGACTATTGTTGGCACCAAATTAATATTCAAAAACGTAAGTGTTGCGCCGTAATCAGGTGAGGATTGTGGCGAGAAAGTCTCACCACGTAATCCTCAACAAGGCACCTTTATATCTCTGGAATCACTTGACTACTTTCGAGATTTGGCATAACGTTACGACAATTTCTTGACTATTCGTTACGACAATTTCATGACTATTTGTTTTGGATTAAAACCAATTCGATACTCCCAGCCGTTGGGTTGCTCTAGAAGTGAGGATTGTGTAGAGACCTTCACCACACAAAGAACAATGTCAGATTTCGGCTTACACTACTTTTAAAACTAAAGTTTTTACCTACAACAATCTATATATATAAAAATGAAACCCGTTTTCCGTTGTCACGACATAACATGAAAACGGCTGGACCGATTTCGATGAAATTTGGTATAGAGATAGTTTGAGTCCCGGGAAAGGACAAAGGATAGTTTTTATCCCGATATTCCCACGGGATCGACATTTACGCGGGTGAAACCGCGGGGCGCAGCTAGTTTAAATATAAAATTCAAACTTCTAAAAAAATATTTCTTTTCGAGAACTGTTCGAAAAGAAAATCATTTTAATAAGTAATCATTTTACTAATCATGTTCTTGAATTCCAGGTTTTACTTTTTTTTAAATAAAAATGTGTCAGGTAGTTCTGTTCTGCCACTGTAATCGATTATTCTAAATAATGAAAGCGATTTACTCTTTAATTTTGATTTACCACCTCACAATTGTCTTTTATTATTATTATTTTTTATCTAAATAATACGTTCGTCGTGTTTATTAAAATACATTTATTATTTTTTAAAGAATATAAGAACGAAATTCAAGAAATCGATTTTCCTGATCTGTATTCGATAACTTAATCGCCTTGTACTGGCAACCAGCAGTTCGCCATTTGTTCGCCATTAAAATAATAAAAAAAAAAGTTTTTGCAGTTCTGTCAAAATCGCGCGCGCCAGTTAAAACATGTTGTTGTTGTCGGTGTTTTTCTAAGTGTACGTTTGTTTCCTTCTCGAATTCATCTGCGTTTGCGTTATAGACTTATTGTGTTATATTCATACCACACATTTTGTGACAATGTACCATCAACTACGTTGTATTAATTGTGGTATAAATGTGTTCCGGATGGAACGGCATTTAGTTGATTCTGACGATGTCCATTCATTGTTACGGCAATGGACTTCACTTTCTGAGGTAAAGTACGATTTTTCTTAAATAGAATGTCAACTGTTTTAACTAAGCTAAATGTTAATTTGCAAAACAACCGTATTTTGTTGGTTTTAGATTCACAACTACGACAAATGACAGTGTTGTTTGTCATTACTGTTGGTTATTAATTAAACAAACAAGTAATCCAACAAGAGTAGCAATGCGCCAACTGAATCAATTGTGCATCGAAATCTTTGTATTGGTTGCGGTCATTCATTGCATCGTGTAAAGTCTCACGCCTTAAATAACAGTTCAGAAAGAGAAGATGCTATCAGACGCGTGATAGAGCAACAATAACCTCCAATTTAAAATGTCTGAATAACTTCTTCTGTAGAAGTTCATTGTAAAAGTGGATATTACAGAAAAGCTTTTGACATTAAACTTCACAAAAAAACGTAAGAATTTTCACTGTCCATGACAAATTAATATTGAGCCAAAGTTACTATGGACATCTGACATTGTTCTTTCACCAACCTATAGCTTTAACTTCGGAATCATAATGCGACTATTTTTTTGACCTCGTTGACTATTTATGACTATTTCTTGACAATTTTTTGGCGTTCTCAAAATTGATTTTCATGAAGTTTTCAAAGGTGAGGATTGTGTGGTGAAGGACACAATAATTGACAGTTGTTACGGGTAGTCAGAATGCTGAAATTCTAAATTGTAAATATTGCGCTGTGCTCATACCGGCTTCACGATAGGTACTGAAATCCTTTGTTCCGACAACTATGCATCCGCATGAATGGAATACATATTTGAGTTTGAGTTCGGTAGTTTAACTTCACAAAACATATTTCAGTAGCAATTGATTTTTTTTTTAGTTTTAATATAACCAGCTTCGCTTTTGTACGAGAAGTATAACGTAGATCAATAAATATCATGTTTGTTCTGCTTTGGAAGACTTGATTACATAAAATAATAATTAACAATCTTTTTTGCACCCAGTGCTCAAAGCAGCGGATCAGGTTCTCAAACTAAAGAGAAGAAGAAAGGGTACGTAAAGTTTGTTTGATTCGTTGAGACGAAATAACTGTTTTCATTTTCACCTTTTATCTTTTACGAACCCCCTTACTAATAAACGTATATCAGATGAATAGTTACCTACACACCGATTTCTCTCTCAGTCGTCAGTAATTTGACTTTCGAAAGAAGAAGACTAAGTTGTGTAACTATACAGACGCTATACAATGTTTATTAGTAAGGGGCAAGTGTATATCGCTCCACTGCTGTTCAATAGCCTTTCCTAAGACCTTCCAGGAACTCTTTACTCTTTATTACATCTTTATCAAGTTTTAAAAAGAGTTCAGTTATTCATCACCGGTTTAAAACATGTGCTTTGTCTGTCAGTCAATTAACGAATTGAAGATTTTATTGTATAACAATTATTTTTATAAATAGGCCTGTTTCAGCAACCTCCGAGTTAGTTTCCGTTCAATTGCTTGGCAGATATGTTAATGCATAGGTTCCAATTATTTAATTTATTCGGTGTGCCGACATTGAGAAAAAACAGTCCTTACGTTGTTTTGAATTGACTAAGTATAAATAATTGTAATAAATATTATTATTTCAAACTTTTATTAAGTTTTACTGGCTACTATGTTATGATGGATGTAATAAATGTAAACGGTTCAAATTTTATTACACGCACGCCTAGAGGGTTCCTTGGATTAACCTTCCGTTCCAAGCGTGACGTCGAAAAGATGCCGTATGTACCTGTAATAAAATTAGAATACACTGCTCTAAAAAAGTATTGTACAAATTTCAATTAATTTAGAAGCAAGATCATAAAACAAACTCTTAGCAATAATTTAGTAAATGCCTAACTAAATTATTAACCCAAATATGAAACGTTCTGTTTCGATCTCTATTAGGTGATAATACATAAAAAGTATCATTTTTCTAGCAATTTTGTTTATTTGATGTTAAATTATAGTGACAAAATAAACAGCTGGTAGCTGATACCTGTTTTTATTGTTAGATAAAATAAATCTTCACGATATCTTTTCCACGCAATCTAGGATGCTAGAAGAAAGCGTCTACAGCTCGGATGAGGATGAGACAGACGACGAAGAGCTGTAAGTAGTTAAGGAATAATGCACTGGTCAAAAAAAGTGTTGCACTTGCTACTATCGCGTAATATACAATCAAGTTAGATTATTTAAAAAATACCTATAATAATAGTTCAGAATATACTCAATATTCCGCCAGAACGATTGGCCGCGCGATTATGCGATCGTCGCATTTATATTTCACTTTTTTTCCTCTGTTGATGTCGGCGCGACTATAAGCGCTCTGGTTCGCCGAAGAAAATGAACGCGAAGGGTTAGGTTTGGACGAGGTCTAAGATTAAATTTTCAAACGCTAAACATTTTCTTGCAAAAATATTGTTCAAGTGCACAACATTTTTGATCGATGTATTTTATCTGGTGTTGTTGTAATATTTTTTTTGTAATTATTTCTTATTGAAAACAAATTAGTTTAAGTTTTGTAATTTTAATTGTTTTTTTTTGTATATATGTTATGTTTCGATGAAAATTATAATTTTAAAAATGTATTAAAAATTTGAAGGCAACACGAACAGGGTCCAACTTGCCAGTGGGTAGGTGGTCAGGGATTTAGTAAGAGGAAACCTCCTATGTATTATTTAGTTTTATTCTATTTGTATACTTTTCTTTTACTTTTAAAGTACGCTGGGTTTCAACATCCTTGGCATATGGCTTGTTACCCACTCTATGTAAAGAAAATGTCAATAATAATTAATTGTTTCTAGATACACTTTGTATAAACAACGTAGTTCAAGAAGAGAGATCAACACAAAAAATATTTAAACAACTTTCACACCTATTTTCAGTTAATGACAGATCGCTACTGATGGTACCCAGTATAATCATAACTGCCATTATAATATTATCATACAGATTGCTACTGATATATATTATTGGTACGTTAAAACCCGAGATAGATAGGTTTTTCTACCTCCAGTAAGTATGCCAAAACTGGTGATAGATAGGTAATTGGGTTCGGCCGTAAAATAACATCATTACAGTCTACCAAAGCTCTTGAAAGTGTATTCAGAAACCGGTATATTTGACTCGTATTATTATGCTTGTTTTTAGTGTAATTTTTTTCGTTTTAAAATGCTCCATTTTTCCTTTTTTTGTTTCCTGTGTTAGTCCCAAGTAAAAAAAATATGTTTGTTTTTCTTTATACATCAACTAGCTGCTGCCCGCGACTTTGTCCGCGTGAAATCCTATCCTATCCTAACTAACAGTAAGTTTGTTTGTTTTTTTTGTTACCTTTTCACGTCTAAACTGCTGAACCGATCATCCTGAAATTTTGCTTATACGTTGTCAGGTGTACAGAAACGGACATAGGGTACCTTTCATCTCGAAAAATTGCTGTTCCCGAGGAAAACAACAATACACCTGGTGCCATCTACAGGGTGTTACGGAAAGGGTATATCAATACAAACGGGTTGAAGAGTGTATCTGGTAAAGAATCTCTGTACAAAATTTCAGCTCAAACGCAGTCACTTTGAAAATGCTTAATATTTTTTTATTTCGATAGTTTATTCAATTGAAATCATAACAAACGTGTCACCGCACTACGAGGGTCATTATCCATTATCTGTAGTGTGTCTGTGCGCCTAGTACACGCACATCACGCCGCCGCGCGCCAGTGCAGCGCCGTGATGTCGAAATAAAAAAATGTCCGTTTCTGTACTCCTGACAACGTATCATATGTAAATTTTCAGGATGACCGGCTCAGTGGTTTAGGCGTGAAAAGGTAACAAACAAACTTACTTTCGCATTTATAATATTAGTTAGGATACCACAATGGCATTCTAACGTTTCCGCACTGTGCACATACCTTTTCAAGATAGGTTACATTAGCCACATCAGAGCATACGCCCGTAATCTATAGTTGTTGGAAACAAAAACAGTCACCGTAGCCCAAATCGGCATGGGAAGTATATGTAGTGGCTAAAAAGCACATGTTTTTCATCGGCTCCTAATGTATAATGTTTTGTTACAGGTCGCAGACGCTCTCGAAGGCCGAACGTAAGAAAGGCTTTTCTACCAGTACGATGAAGCCCATGTCCGCGGCCGACGAAAAGACCCTGAACACCGCCGTCGCTATGGCTAATGAAATCACGTCCAAGTAAGCACTTTTGTGGTTGTTATAATCCTTATATATTATAAAATGCGTTTTCTTATCTATCTGCCGGTAATATAGTAAAGGATAATGAATAGGTAATCTTGTACCGGCCCAGTACCCAAAAAGTAAAAAATTCATTCAGTGTAGCGTTATGAACTACTTATGTCTATCTTTTGTGTTCTTCTGGAGTAGTTTAATTAATCCTAAGACAGCATGTCTGATGTGAGATGTCACTTGGAGAAAAAGATATAAGAAGAAGTTAAGTATTGAATCAAGAATAAATAGAATAAAACACTAAAATAAAAAAAAATGGGAAAGTTCTAATTAATTAAACTACTCGACGAGGGCAACAAAGATGACAAAGATAGTTCATAATGCTACAATTAACTTTGTGTCTGGGTACGGTCTTACCCATTATTCTTTGCTTGTTATGGCCTCTCATTTTGTCTTCTTTCACTTAAAATAACACTTCTGAACAAATAACGAGAAGAAAGTAAGCAAGAAATGAATGTAAATTGTTTATTCTGCCAATTGATATGTCATTAATATAGTTGTATAAATATCACAAAGTATAATATATGAGTTCACTGACCGTTTAAGCCTAAAATTCAGTTTTATTAATAGTATACTTTTTCCAGGTCCATGTACGACCTCGAAGGGGATAAGAAATTATCCCCAAACGAACGTTCCAAGTTTCACTTCAAGTTTCCGCTGACATTACATCATGGCCATGAAACTGGTGAACGAGACCAGGCAACAGGTAATAAAAAAAAATTATTTCTGTCTAAAGCCGAAGGCCAAAATGAACGAAGCGTTTGGTGCTTCGCTTTTCGATCATTTTGGTCTTTCATTCGACACCTTTCACTCCAAATGAAACGTCTGAACACAAATACACAGGATAAAAAGTGAAGAATTAATTCATTAGTGAACCGATCCAACGATATGGGATTTCGGAACTCAGCATCTTTCACTCCCTTACAGAATAATCTAGAAATGATGATGAATGATGAATGAATTAAAGGCACTGATGAAATCATCATCATCATCCACAGCCCGACGACGTCACCCACTCAAGGGCCTCTATTTTCTTGTGCCAGCCACCCAAGCTCCTGTGCCAGCCTCATCCAAGTTTTGCCCGCGATGGCAACAATGTCGTCTGCCCATCGCCGCCGGAAGAAATAATTCCTATATTTTTTTTCGGTGTCGATACAAAAATGAGCCGTCACTCGAGTGAAGCGTGTGATATCGGCATTACAACACCCAGTACGATAGCGTGAAGTTAGGTGTTTTCAGGCTTAACACTCCTAACTTATTTCCCATTAACGAGTCCTAAAATTAGTAAAATATATGTATATTAGTAAAATATATGTATATCCTTAGTAAAATATTACACCAGTTTGCTTCCATCAAGATCATACTGGTTATTTGCATTTACGGTATTCACACACACACACACACACCACACTTGATTCAAAGTAGCGTTTATAAGATTCGACCTTTCCCGACTACTGGTTACATTGGTTACAAGTCGTGTGCCCGATATTTCCCATCGACAATTTCTCAGGGGACTCAGGGGATGAATTTCCAAAAAAACTATGATACAACCATCTTTTACTTATAAACAGAAGTTTATACCTACTTAGAATTCTGTTGAATTTGGTACTCCAAACTCTACGTATCTGAATAAAAAAGTGACGAACTTCATTCAAACAGCCATCCCCTTTTAAACCCTTTAGGGAATTACTTCATGCTTCTACACCCAGCAGTTAAGTATGTCTGTATGCGATGTCTGTCTGTGATTTTTTTTTTAAGTAGGTATATTACTTTATTTCCAGCCAATCGAATCAATCAATATAAAAAGCGCCTAATAAAGATAAAGACCCTAATCTGCGGTAAGTTTATTGTTCAATGTGGCTGTTAAAAGCCTACATTTTGTTAGTTAACGCTGGTGGCGATTAGGCCACGTAATGCCATGTGCGGACACCGTATGACCAAATCAGCCGACAGCAGGCGCATAAGGAGTGATTACCTATACCCGTGATACCTAATATGAACAATTTTCTCCATGAACCTCCTGAATGTTTCATCGAACTTGGTTTCGTGGATTTTGATTGGGTATTTTATATCCCAATAGAAAAGTTCATGGTAGAAAACTCCTTAAAGCACTCGCATCAATGTCCCGTTTTGTTCAGTGCTTTTATTTTGATACCTACATGTTTTGTTCGACATTTTGTTGACATTTTTGGGTTATAATTGGTTTGTTATTGTTTTAATCTTACTTGCATAGGTTTCGTTTTGTTTCCAGCTAAATATGTTTGTTTGGCCTCATTTAGTGTTTTGTTTAAAATTTCATCTTTGGTTTTTTTTTGCGCGTTAAACACTTCGCTGTCTTGATGAATGTTCGTCAAAAATCAGTGTCGTAGATATGATGAATGTTGCTTACTGTCTGGTAAATGGTGTATTGTAGGCTCGTCTTTCTCTTTTGCTCTATCCTTATATGTTACCTTACTCGGGTCCGATTAACATACATTTACACAATTAAATAATATTTTAAAGAATTTGCGTAACATAAGCATAATCAGCCTATAACGTTCCCACTGCTGGGGCATAGGCCTCCTCTCTATGAGAGGGAGTGGGCCATAATCTACCACGCGGGCCCATCCAAGTACTTGCGTTACAACAAATTCAAACATAGCGTTTCGCCGATGGATGTACGCATTAGGCCCAGTTCCTACGCAGCGTGCGTAGGTAATTGTGAACAACACAACAGTATACAAACGTCATTATCTAGTCTTCAAAGTAAATTTGTTGTAGTGGTCAACACGCGTTCACACGAGCTCAAGTGAACGTTTGTATCGCTAATAGATAATTAATTAATTACAAAACTGGCTGTATAATCAGGACTATTCCCGTACAGAAGAACTTATTTCTAAAATAATGTAGGCACGTCGTAATAATAATCATTATTATCCCACAAAAACGGATACAGAAACACATACAACATCACACGAATACACCTTACACGACTACACACAACCCCACAAAACCAACCCCCCCCCCTTCTCATACACCACACCACACAACGCCCCACCCCACTCACACAGCCCCCCCCCCCCCTCTTTACACACATACTCACACATTCATATTCATAGTTAAATCAGGTCTTAACACACATAAATAAAGGTTTCTTTTGTACACGAAGTTACAGTAGAACACTGACTCCTAGGTCACAGGGTTCCCCTAGTTTAGGAGGCAGGGTTTTTAAATATTTGTGCAGCCTTTTCCCAAAATCCAATGTGCCTATGTGAAATGTATTGTATACAAAGCTATTTGGTGTCAATAAACTTATTTTATTTTTATTTATTTTTATAATCTTCAGAAGCGAACTTCAAAAGCGCGCCTCAGATTTTCGACATGGTAACTGCCCCTAATATACAAACATAATGATCATGCATAAATCGATCCTTGAATCAAAACCAGTAGTTTGGCCTTCCATGCAGTACTTAAGTGCTTTACTCCAGTAGTTAGAACATCTTAAGTCACACAATGTCCTTTTATTATTTCTGACGTGACGATATTATCGTGGGCGTCCATGTCCACATCCGTAAAATATATGGAAATACACGTTATCGTGGATGAAAGGGGTTTGAAGGTTTTGGCCCTAACATCTGCCGCCATTTTGATCTTTTTTCAAAATCGCGGTGCACAATAATTGGCATATATTTGGATAGGGGACACTTTTACAAACAAAACGTGATATAACATTACGAGTACATCATAAAGCGTCACGTTTCTGAGATATTCAAAGATAAAAATAACAATTGTTGTAACGAATTTTAAGTATTTTTTTATTTTGTAGTAACTTCAAATGTTAATCTCAATCAGACAGAGAAAGAAAACAAAATATTATAATACTAATCATTTATTTTTTGCATTAAAAACTTTTTAAAACAATCGGGATATAAACATATGAGACAAATGTGTTGAATTAAAATGGTAGTTTTGTAGGTAAACATGAAATAATTGAATACACCAGCTAGTGGATTAAACATAAGATTAATTAATCATATTCGGTATAAATAATTTCATCCAAGAAGGCAGCGGGAGGCTGAATAGGACATGCTTGGTGTTGTACCATTATAATACACATCACGTGGGAACAATATCCAAGTGTTCGTTTTCCTACAATTACAATAGTAACGAACTATTTTATTCCTGCCTTGCAAATTATTATCGATCTAGATGCAGACAAAATAAATACGATTGTTTTGTGTCTTCGAGTGGATTCTGGCTCTTAAAAGTCAATTAAGGTTCAGAAACAACAATTTTGTATTGACTCAGGTCATAATCGATTTAAATCGATGCAAAAATCTTTGAAATATAAGTCGAAAACTGAACTTTGAAGAAATTAAAAGTTCAGTTTTCGACTTATATTTCGGTGATTAACTCCGAAACCTGACGCGTTATGATATTATGTTATATTACATTTTTTGTTTGTTTTGGTGTCCTCTATCTAAATATTATACTTTCGTTGTGCACCGCGATTCTGAAAAAAAATTAATATGGCGGCTGACGTTAGGGCCACCCTCCATACAAAAATCTTCAAACCTCTTTGAAAGCGTCTTCATATTATTATATTTCCATACATTTTACTTCCCTGTGTTATCGTGACTCCGTGTCGTGGACGTCCATAATGATATCCTCACGTTAGAAATTATAAAACCACACATAATCCATCAATTGGAATGGTAAGTAAAGTTCTTTTCATTCACATTTTACCTTGGACAGCAGCAACCCAATAGCTACCCTATTTGTAAAGACAATAAAGATCACTGTGATTTTGACATTGATGTAAAATCAGAGGTTAAATAGCTTTGAAAGGTTTGAACAAGTGTGAAACTGCATACATAACAATATTTTGCCCAAAATGTAATCGTCAAAGTTCGAACAAATAGTTAAATTACTAAAATTACTATAGTTACTTAAAATTATAGGAGCTCTTATTACTTAAAACATTTATTTCAAAATGTTACATGAGTGTCGTATTCATCATATTTGAGAAAAAAACTATTATTATTATAATAATGTTCCTTTAAAAATATATATATAACACACGTTTCTTTATATTTAAATATTTATTCCTCAATTTTCATAATGCACCTACCACTGTTTGTCTCGGCATCACCCAAAGGTTGACTGGTAGAAAATGCCTATGGCATTAAGTCCGCCTCTGTACATTTATGTGCTTGAAGTATTAAATAAATAAATAAATAAAAAATCTTCCCTTTTTAGCCATTTGCATAGGTATTAATAATTTGTTTAAAACTGTTTTACAGGTTCCCGCGAACCGCGTCGCAATTTCAGTGAGGAGGCGAAGAGCGTGCCCGACATACAGGTACCTATAACATAAACTTTATTACTTAACCAGCCGTGCCCGCGACTTCGTTCGCGTGGATGTCGGAAAACAATAATGTGTCGCTTAGGAAAGGAAAGGAAAATTGCCACTCCTTCATTGAAAAGGAAGAATTTTCCGATCTTGCCTGGTAACGCTTCCCTTACCTGGGGTTCTCTACCACAGCCCTTTCGACTGCAGTCACTGCGCCTTATCCACTTCTTCTTCACTTTGATTTTAGAAAATAAATAATAATTAAAGCGCCTGCTTGAGGCTGATTATGACCAAACAGTCATATTATGTCAATTTTATTTTGCGTCTGTTTTAGAATAGTACTAACTTGTAAAATAATACCACCATTTTATCTAAAGTAAAATTAAGTTAAAATTAGGTGAAGTTTGAAGTTAGTTTTTCTATTGACGAAAAATGATGACGATGACGAAAAATTTGAAAATTTTTGCAACAGTCATCTTAGATTTTCATTTTGACCTCACTATCGGCTTCAGCGCCCTCGGAAACCATGAAAACGACACCCATGGCGAAAATTTTGAAAATTTTTGCAACCGCCATCTTAGATTTTCATGTTGACCTCACTATCGGTTTGAGCACCCTCGAAAACCACGAAAACGACACCCATGATGAAAAATTTGAAATTTTTTGCAACCGCCAACTTGGATTTTCATTTTGACCTCACTATCGGCTTCAGCACCCTCGGAAACCATAAAAACGAAACCTATGACATAAAATTAAAAAAAAAATGCAGCCGCCATCTTGGATTTTTATTTTGACCTGACTATCAGCTTCAGCATCCTCCGAAACCATAAAAACTATCTCTCACTCTCTCTCTCTCTCTGTCTCATCTAACATTGCATTCTTTATCACTCAGAACACCACATCAATTATTATTATCTTACAATATCCTCACTTTTTATTTGAAATTCTTTTAGCGCCACAGGCGCCACTAATTAACCATCAATGGAAAGCGATTTTTCTGATGTTATAATCATTACAATTACTTTTTAAAATAACACAGACATAACTATCTTTGTTATTTCGTCATAAAGGTAAGCCTTAAGCCACGTATTCACTGAGCAACAATTGTTTATAAACTCTGTTTCAGAAACAAAATCTACGTGTTTCTGAAACAAATCATTTTGTTTCAGAAACATATAGGTAGTTTTGTTTCTGTAAACACTACGTGTTTATCGGTATGTTTCGGTGCTCCCCACTTGCGGCGGAGAACACAGAAACAAATCAGTTGCGCAACAGGTGCATGCGAGTGTGGACGCGTCTAAACATTTGTTTATAAACATGGCTATAGTGTGGGACGATGAAACTGTATTTAAATTGATAGAACCGTTTGAGAAAAAACTAATATTATGGGATTGCTCGACAAAGGACTACAAAAATACCCTCGGGCGACATGACCTAAGCAACTGACTGTGTGGACGGCAGTTTCCGAAACATTGTTCCTGGAAACATTTACGTGATGTTTCAGAAACTGTGTATCCGAAACATTGTTGCTCAGTGAATACGTGGCTTAATAGGACGTGATTATTCACATAATTAATGTTATTTATATCACAATACTAATACGTTTTCGTTAGTAGGTACTATATCGCGCCAATAGATGTCGTTGTGTGTTTCCATAAAACTTAATAAAAAGTTAGGCGCGTTGCCCACACGACCTGTAGGAATAAATATAGGTATGTATGTATAGGCGACATACCTATCTAAAAACGTGCGCCCGCGCCTCGTCGCCGCCTCGACTCTAGCTCGTGTGGGCGACGCGCCTTAGAATACTTTAAATTGATTATATCTTTTGATAGAGTGAAGCGATTGTGATGATACAAAAACTAATAACTGCTCCGAGTTCTACACCATATTTGAGTTTAAAAATTAACCATATTGGTTTGGTACTTTTTACGTTGAACCTCTTCAAATAATCTGTTACATCCAAACAGACAAACAGATAAAAATTCCAAAAATTGATGAAATGGCATCTGTTGGTTATCCTTTAACACCCCAACATTTTTTTTTTAATTTTCATTCTACAGAAACGCCTCGTCTACAGATTTATTATACAGTATGTTAAATAACAGAGGGCGTTCCCTTAAACTCGTTAATCTATATCATTAATAGATTAAAATAAAAATATCAGCATAGAAAAATAAGCATAAAATAATCCGAATTCAAAAAAATTATTAATTGACAATAAATTCGAAACCTCCTGTTTAAAATCAAAACAGTAGCGCGGAATAGTACCTAGCGGATAGTGCATTGCCCAAACCGGCAACGTCGCAATGCGCGCACACGATGCCGAGCGTCAAACAAATACTCACGAATAACAAGAGTACAGAAGGTCCACTAACGGAACAAGTACGCGAATTTGTTTTACCTAGCCACTCAGACCGGTGGTACGACAGGCTTACAGTGTTAATTATGAAAAATTAATTTTGCCTAAAAAATAATGTACCGCTAAGTGTGCGGTTAAGTTTGGAGAAAGTTTCATTTATTTAAACCACAGTTTAGGCTAGGGTTTAAATGATAAATGACGGTATTACACGTTAGCAAGTGAATGTTTTCTTCAATAACAGAAATTTAAAAACTTTTACTTTTTGCAGTTGCCTTCGTAATACCTAAGTACTTGCGTTTATTCATAGCAATCGTGTAACGTCACAGTAGTAACACGTTCGTTGAACGGGTACCCCGTTCCATCCCTGAGTATAAAAGCAGTTTTAGGAAAGAGTGGGCCTTCTAATCTTATTAATTTTGTGGCACAGTCGTTTAGTGTTATTTTTTATTTCAATGTTTTCGAAATGTTTTAGGTATTATGATACATTTAAATAATGTTAAAAACTTACCTAGATTTTGAACTGCTCAATATGCTGACCTCCTCTGTCTACACATTGTTGCATTGTTTAAAATTTTAAAGACTGCGACGTGACTCATGTTTAACAGGCGGCCGGCTCTTCTAGTCTCAAAATACCTTAGCATTACTCTTCCTGCCGCACAGAGATCACGGGTCGGGGGCCACCAGAACGACGCGGGACTACCGGTTCATTATTACGAATACGCACTAGGGCACTCACAATAACCCGAGAATTCCGCGGATGATGTGCATTGGGGTACATCCTCAGAGCACGTGCACCATCATAATTATACTCAGCATAAATGAGCACCATGTTCACATACTCCTGAGCACTGAACTGATAACGTGGCATTTTCCACACAAGAATGACGCAAGTTGTTGCAATGCGAAAATAATGCGCGTCCGGTCAGCGACTTCCGACTAAAATTGTCTTCGGGGATTTCCACGCTGCCCGTCATTCATAAAGAAATTGCGACGTTGCCGTCCTTCAAGTACGCGTGTACAGTGTGTTTCTTTTACGTATCAATTTAGTGAATATTTTAATATTAAAAAAAATAAAAACATTTTGTTTTCGAATGGTAATATTTATTTTAGCATGTATGGATGCTGTACTATTGCGGGTTAACGGGAACGCCCTCTGTTAGTTAACATACTGTATGTATAGAATAGATATAAGACGAGCCGAGTACGCAATGGGATTTCACATCGGCCAAAATGACAAACTCTCATAAATAATCTTTTCATCCTGTGTTTAATCCATTTAGGGGATGCATTTTCAAAAAACCTTCCTTAGTGCTCACTTTTTCTTATACAGGGTGTCCCTGGAAGTATGGATCAAATCGAATAGGGACGTGGGCAAGGTCATTTCCAAACGTTTTAGCAAAAAAAAAAATACTAAAAAAAAGAGAAGAAAGATCGAATCCGTGAAAACTATCAGGGCTATCATTTTTTTTTTTAGATAGCTCTGATAGTATTTTTTTATGATTCATTTCTTTGAAAACGTTTGGAAATGACCTTGCCCACGTCCCTATTCGATTTGATCCATACTTCCAGGGACACCCTGTATAAGGTGCTATAAAAATATCTGCCACGGCTGCAATGGGAGACATTATAATATATATTACAATAGTAAAGATATACAGGGTGAATTTTCCAAGTGGGCGTGGATGGCCAAATTCTAAACTATGAGGAATATCGAAAAGTACTCAAAGGAGTCGCGGGCTCGATTTTGATGAAAACTAAATCTGCATCATTGGATTTTTGAAAAATCAATATTTCTAGCCAGGAATCGAACCTGTTGATTTTGAAAAAAAAAAACACTGTATTATTACACCATTCGATAGTGTCCCTAATAAGGAAAACAGGGACACAGTATATGTCCTTCTTATTCAGTTTATGAAATATCTTATAAATTGGTTCAATATTGGAGGAGTAAATGGTCGAGAGCCAAACCTCGGATTACGTCTTTTTACTTAGGATTTTTCAAAAGTCTCTCCGACCGCATTTCCTCTTAATACCTTCCTGGGTTCGATTCCAGGGTTAGGCAGAGTGTTATTTGGTTTTTCTATCTGAAATTTCTTAGTAGCAGCCCCGGATATCCAGGCACAAATCCATTTGTGCCTGGTTCATGGCAACAGTCTCGCCGCCTATAACATGAGTCTAAAATTAAACTGGCGAAATGTGGTTGTACTATAGGTACACCTCTACCTATCTCTCCTGGGAAAACAGGAATATGTATTCTTCTATATACCTTTAACGTGGACGCACATTGTTTTCCAGTCCACCATAACTGAAGAGTCGAAGATGGCCTACACGAGCCTCATTGAAGAGCCGACTCCATCTACTTCGCTGATGTCTCACATTGCCAAGGAGTCGGGAACTGTGATGAAGCCGACTACTATCCCGAAGCCGGCTCGTATGACTACACATGCGCAGTTTCATTCGCTGCAAAACCCGCCACTCAAGTCCCGGTATGATAAACTTGACTTAAATCCTTGTAGCTCATCTGTATTTGCGATTTATTTGCCAAAAATATAAACAAATATGAGTTTATGGAAGAATAACTTTAAATCCTACACAATAAAGTTCAGTTTACGCTACAACTTCAAAAAATTGTATAACTTTTTCAACCGATTTAGATGAACTTAAATAGTTTGAGTCCCGGGAAAGGACATAGGATAGATTTTATCCCGATATTCCCACGGGAAACCGCGGGGTGCTGCTAGTACATATATGAAAGTTTCGATAACTCAACGGCTGAACGGATTTGGATGAAAGGAGAATGGCAGAAGTTCATAGAACGCTGGCATTAAACTTTTTTAGTTTCCACAGAAATAAAAGTGGCATGGTTTGATAGGGAATATTATGAGCTTTTGTTAAATAAATAAATAAAAAATAATAACAATGGGGTTAAAGAGAAATCTTAATTTTTGTAAAAGTGAGGTTAAGTGCATTAATGTTTGTAATTTAATAGGTTATTTTACCTCTATTACTATTTTAACGCATAAATATTTATTGTATGCATAACATATTGCTACTTATTCTTTGTAATGACTGAAAAAATGATAAATAACTACTTGTTGAAGTTTGTTTAGTTCAATGATTTACCCACTGATCATAGACCTAATGACAGTTTCAATTGTAGGTACTCGGTCAGTTTTAATTAAACTCAGTAATCACAGAAAACTCAGGAGACACTAGAGACTCACTTATCGGAATCTAAGCATATAATATTGTTATGGATAATTATCTAAGGATGACAGGATTATTGTAGGTACAATAAAAAAACAGTATTTAATCATAATACACTTGGGAGCAAATAAATCGAGCCACTTGCTTTTTCTTCACGTATAATGGTTATTATTTTTGGTATTATGGAACGTATCAATTCGAAACATATATCGCCTAAGAGCTTATTTAATAACCTTTATAATGAGGGTAAGTATTGAATGATAACCTTATTTAATGATAAATTATTGGCTCTGAAAGAAAAATGGTAATTTTGATAGAAAATTGTAGGGTTAAAACAGTCCAGAAAATCTATCGAAATCAGGGCGCGGGGGGGTAATAAAAGATATTAAGAATAAGTTTATACCATAATTTTGTTTTTAATTGTTTTTTTCTGGACTGTTTTAACCCTACAATTTTCTATCAAATTTACCGTTTTTCTTTCAGAGCCAATAGTTTATCATTAAATAAGGTTATCATTCAATAACTTACCCTCATTGTAAAGGTTATTAAATAAGCTCTTAGGTGATATATGTTTCGAATTGATACGTTCCATAATACCAAAAATAATAACCATTATACGTGAAAAAAGGAAGTGGCTCGATTTATTTGCTCCCAAGTGTATTTGACTCATGCTCATCATCATATACAGGGTGGTCCAAATAGTGACGTCAATAATTTTTTTTTAGATTCCTCACACCGGGGGGTATCCAAAAATACCCCATGTATGTTCCGCGATTTTTTGTAGTTTTCGAGTTATAATTTTTTTTAGAGATTTTTTAATGTATTCTGCCAGCGAGGTTTCAAAAATTCGTATCTTTTTATGTAGTAGGTATTTTGCATTATTTTTTTTTTTGTGACATGATTGCCTTCAATGTTGTTTTAATAAAAAAAATAATTCACCTTCCTGAAATTACTTAAAGTTACCCAAAAAAGGCTTTACATTTAGAACTTTAGTTTTTAGTAGGATTCACTCAAACATTCAACTTCAATTTAAAAATACAAAAAGGACTTTTCGTAGCTTCAGACTAAACTTAAAAAGTTTGCAGGGTCCTATACTATCTAAATCATCCAAAAAAATAGTACTTTATTCGACTTTTTTTTTAGTAATCGGCCTTCGAAGGTGGATGGGCCAAAAATCATTGAAACACGTTTAAAGCATAAAAATTTATTTTTTGTACTTTTTATCATTCTGATGGCAAATTGAACTTAGACATGTAATTTGAAATTAATTTTAATTGAAATTTTTGAAAAATAACTGTAGCTCATGATTTTTGGTCTCACCACTGATTAAAAATGTGAGCATTTGTGAAAATTGCTGCTTGTGAAATTACACGATTTTGGATAAGAAATAAAAGGCACAAATTACTGAAAAATCATTATTATTATGATTACAGATTTATTATTATTTATTACAATAAATTTTCAAAATACCTTCCTCCAATCGATTTTTTTATTTGGGGATTTTACAAGGAGCTGGTGTACGCGGTGGAAAGCAAGAATGAAACAGAATTCAGGCAAAAACTTACAGAAGCGGAAAGAAAGATAAAACAAGAATATTCGAGTAGCTTCAGACAGTTAAAAGATAACTTTTAAGACGTTGTCGTTTATGTATTCAGGTTGGAGGAAGGTATTTCGAAAATTTATTGTAATAAATAATAATAAATCTGTAATCATAATAATAATGATTTTTCAGTAATTTGTGCCTTTTATTTCTTATCCAAAATCGTGTAATTTCACAAGCAGCAATTTTCACAAATGCTCACATTTTTAATCAGTGGTGAGACCAAAAATCATGAGCTACAGTTATTTTTCAAAAATTTCAATTAAAATTAATTTCAAATTACATGTCTAAGTTCAATTTGCCATCAGAATGATAAAAAGTACAAAAAATAAATTTTTATGCTTTAAACGTGTTTCAATGATTTTTGGCCCATCCACCTTCGAAGGCCGATTACTAAAAAAAAAGTCGAATAAAGTACTATTTTTTTTGGATGATTTAGATAGTATAGGACCCTGCAAACTTTTTAAGTTTAGTCTGAAGCTACGAAAAGTCCTTTTTGTATTTTTAAATTGAAGTTGAATGTTTGAGTGAACCCTACTGAAAACTAAAGTTCTAAATGTAAAGCCTTTTTTGGGTAACTTTAAGTAATTTCAGGAAGCTAAATTAATTTTTTTATTAAAACAACATTCAAGGCAATCATTACACAAAAAAAATAATGCAAAATACTTACTACATAAAAAGATACGAATTTTTGAAACCTCGCTGGCAGAATACATTAAAAAATCTCAAAAAAAAATTATAACTCGAAAACTACAAAAAATCGCGGAACATACATGGGGTATTTTTGGATACCCCCCGGTGTGAGGAATCTAAAAAAAAAATATTGACGTCACTATTTGGACCACCCTGTATAAGTAAGCAATATATTAGCTAAGAAAGGTGCAGAGGGAGACAGGCTATCTTGATGCCGTGCCCATGCCAAGTACCAGATGATTGACATGATATGCGCACAGCATCCTACTGTTCTTCGTCCAACAATGCAATTGCAACAGTATTGTTTTATAGCTTCCCGGCCACTTAGAGAGCTGTCAATCAAAATATAAACAAAGTATATCTTTCTTCCTACATGTCTAGACTTAATTCTTGCAGAACGAAACGTCGAGGTCCAAGTCTAGCAACGGCCGTTCAGAAAGGTAGGAGTCTTCGAAATCCAAAAGCAAGCCAGGTCGTTGTAAAAATCCACGTAAAACTTTGGGCGCACAAAACATTCACGCCAGCACAAAATAGTACCGAGCGAGCCACAGAGTACTTTTTGATAGATTGCGAATGTAACTTGTGAAGTTTTGTGTGTCATCTTCTAAAGAGTCATGTTTGTTTGTTTGCCATGACAACACTGTCATATACCTAGTATAACAAGTCCAAAAAGCTTTGTTTCCGGCTGCTCAACTTACTCATATTTAACGAGATTTAATCCCAATTCTCAATAATAAAGTTAATCTGGCTATCAATACATAATAATAAGCGCTTTTTTTTAAAATAGCTTTGTATTCTGTACCTTTCCAAAACTAGCAATGCCAAAAAATGCCATCTCCTTTGATAGGTAGATAGATGTACCTGGATTAACAAAAAAAGTGTGTAAAAGTTGTAAAAAATTTTATTAGCTTTCATTACGTAGAAGATACTCGTATTTTTCGCGACGCACCGTTTTAAAGATAGCTAAAAACTCAAAAGTGGGAATTATTATCCCCCCCCCACTCTGACTCACCTCCTAGACGCGGGGGAGGCCTTTTAGTATGTTTACTCCCTAAGCAAACTGAACAATTTTGTGAAGAAATCGCTTAGGGCCCACCAGGCCGTGCTTGGGTTCTGGCTTCACAGGCTCTAGGGCCTCGACTGGGAAGGCTCTTTAGCGCATGCTTGGAGCGGGGCCAGTTTCCAAGGCGTTGGAAGATGGGCAAGCTGGTCCTGCTGAAGAAGGAGGGACGCCGCGTTGACTCACCATCCGCATACCGCCCCATTGTGTTGTTGGACGAGGTGGGCAAGCTCTTTGAGAGAGTAGTTACAGACCGCCTCGTCCAACATTTATCGGGGGAGGGTCCAGACCTATCGGATAAACCAGTTCGGTTTCCGACGTGGGCGCTCCACGGTGGACGTGATCATGCGTGTAAGGACCTTGGCGGAGGAAGCAGTGTCCCAGGGTGAGGTCGTCTTGGCGGTGTCCCTCGACATCGCCAATGCCTTCAACACCTTGCCCTGGAGTTCCATTAGGGAGGCACTTCGGTATCACGGGGTGCCGTGCTACCTTCGTCGCACAATCGGGGCCTACTTGGCGGACAGGTGTGTCATATACCCTGGGCGAGAAGGATGGGGACGGCGAGAGGTGTCGTGCGGTGTTCTACAGGGGTCGGTACTGGGGCCGCTCCTCTGGAACATCGGATACGACTGGGTGCTGCGTGGTAAGCTCCTCTATGGCATTAGCATTACCTGCTACGCCGACGACACTCTGGTGACAGCGCGGAGGAGTACGTACCAAGACGCAGCACAACTGGCGACAGCAGGAGTTGCGCAAGTCGTTACGAGGATCCGGCGGTTGGGTCTCGAGGTAGCCCTGAACAAATCCGAGGCCCTGTGTTTCCATAGGGCCCGGCGCGCGCCACCTTCGCGATCCAACTTAATCGTGGGAGGCGTTACCATCGCTGTCGGATCGATGATGAAGTACCTGGGGCTCGTTCTCGACAGTCGGTGGAACTTTGGGCCGCACTTCCGGCAGCTGGCCCCCAAATTGATGGGCGCCGCGGGTGCATTGTCGCGGCTGCTACCCAATCTGAGGGGGCCCGACACGTCTTTCCGGAAGCTGTACATGGGGGTCGTGCGGTCGATGGCGCTCTACGGGGCGGCCGTGTGGGCGAACAACCTCACGGCTCGCAACATCGCAATCTTGCGAAGGCCGCAGAGGGCGATGGCCGTCAGGATTGTTCGCGGGTACCGCACGATCTCATTCGAGGCGGCGACCCTCTTAGCCGGATCCCCGCCTTGGGACCTGGAGGCGAGAGCATACGCGTCACTATATCAGTGGCGCGGGGAGGTGCTGGAGCGTGGCGAGAGACCCCTGCCTCGGATTATTAAAGCACGGCGGTCTGAGCTCCACCAGGCCTTGAGGACGGAATGGGAGACGCGACTTGCGCAACCCACTGCGGGGCACGCCGTTATAGCGGCGGTAAGACCCGTCATGGAGGCGTGGATCGAGAGGCGGCATGGCGACCTCAGCTTTCGGCTGACGCAGGTACTCTCTGGCCACGGCTGCTTTGGGAAGTACCTGTGTAAGTATAGGTCGGGAGCAGACGCCGGTGTGTCACCACTTGCTCTTGCTTGCCCGGAGGATACGGCGCAGCACACGTTAGAAGAGTGCCCAGCTTGGGCAGGGCTGCTCCGTGACCTCATCGCGGCAATAGGCGGGAGCGATCTCTCGCTCCCGGCCGTCATTCAACCGATGGTCGAGAACGGGAGCTCATGGGACGGAGTTGCCTCCTTTTGCGAGGATGTCATGTCTGCAAAGGAGGCGGCCGAGCGGGAGAGAGAAGCCGCATCCTCTCTCCCCTCCCGCAGAAGATGCACCGGGCGCCCGAGAAGGGCGCAAAACGATCTGCGACCTCCATGACAGGTGGCCTGCGGTCGGCGGACTAGGGGCGTCCGTCGTCCGATCAGACAGGCCCGAGTTGGCGCTGCAGTGTTCCACGCGCGCCACTCGAGAGTGGGTGCGGCCATTACAGGAATGGGCCCACGGGGAGGTGGGACCCGCTGAGGAACGAGGTGAATGCTGTTGCGAATCCCGCACCCCTGGCTATAGGTAGAGGTGGAACACCGCGGTGGTTTTAGCCGGTAAGAGTCCGGCATGCCCCTCTGTCACCCCCACGATAGAGGAAGTCCACGAGGATTTCCACCGCGAGAAAAAAAAAAAAAAAAGGGCTCAGCTCACGCACTCTACAACTCCTTTGTATTTGTAACCAGCTTTTGTATAGAAAATTAATGTAAGCGACGTCAAATCGTTGCTCAAAATTGTAATAACTGGTTAAGATAACATAAAAATTATGAAGGCGATAAATTATTCAAATTCAAAAATAATGTTCTACGTACAATCTAATTTATTTTACAATATTTTTTCAGGGCATATGTAGATGAGCCAACACACAAGGAAGTGGTCGTCGTAAGTATCAATAACTAATATAATATACAGGATGAATTTTTCAAGTGGGCGTGGATGGCCAAATTCTAAACTATGAGTAATAGCGAAAAGTACTCAAAGAAGTCGCGGGCTCGTTTTTGATGAAAACTAAAACTGCATCATTGCATTTTTGAAAAATTAATATTTCTGGCCAGGAATCGAACCTGTTGATTTAAAAAAAAACCACACGCTGTATTATTACACCATTCGATAATGTCCCTAATAAGGATCAAATTCTGGGAAGTAATGACATACGGCAAACTAAAGGAAAGACCTCATTTTTAACAAAATACTTTTTTTATTAGCTTATGTTACCTACCTCATCATCATCTGCCTAGCCTTTTCCCAACTATGTTGGGGTCTGCTTCCAGTCTAACCGGATGCAGCTGAATACCAGTATTTTACATGGAGCGACTACCAATCTGACCTCCACAACCTAGTTACTGGGTAATACGATACCCCTTGGTAAGATTGGTTGTCAGACTTTCGAGCTTCTGACTACCCGTAACGACTGTGAGAGATCCAGGAATGACAGCCGGGACCAACGGCTTAACGTGCTTTCCGAGGCACCGAGGGGTCTCGGTATGTAAAGATTGTCACCCATCTACAGACCAACCGCGACAAGCGTAGCTTAACCTGATGGATTGACATGTGCGGCTGTTATTATTTAGCCAGCGGGTTATGTTACCTATCTATTAAACCTTAAATGATGAATTGTTCACAATGATGACCATTGTTTTCAATACATAGCTGGATTCGACGTCTCAAGGATTGTACTGCATTGAGCATTACAATATTATTGATTCCACTAGAATATTTTCCAAAGATCGTAATAGAAATTTGGATTTAGAACATAATGTTGTGAAGGTAAATGCGCTGCGGGTGTGTTAATAAAAATATTGAGCATCATTTCGAACAAGGTACGTAAGTAATGTAGGTATGAATACTCTAAAATAACAATTCAACATTTTCCCTAAGTTTGCCGTATGTCATTACTTCCCAAAATTTGATCCTTATTAGGGACACTATCGAATGGTGTAATAATACAGTGTGTTTTTTTTTTCAAAATCAACAGGTTCGATTCCTGGCTAGAAATATTGGTTTTTCAAAAATCCAATGATGCAGTTTTAGTTTTCATCAAAATCGAGCCCGCGACTCCTTTGAGTACTTTTCGCTATTCCTCATAGTTTAGAATTTGGCCATCTACGCCCACTTGGAAAATTCATCCTGTATACAATAAAATTTTATAGAGGGTTTAAAAACGAATGCACCTAACATAATGCATTCAACTTCTTCCACAGAACGTATTGCCGTTACCTCCTCGGTCGACAAAGCCTAAGCTGGTTGACAAGCCGCGGCACGTCCGCAAATACCCTTTGAAGCTGCTCGCCGAGCCCAAAAAAGAGATCGAGCAAGTTGAAGAAACTCTCATATATCAAAATACTTCCTCAAAGGAAGAACCTACAATAACTACCGATGCCATTGAAGCCATTGAAGACGTCGTTGATTCAGCCTCGAAGGTTGATACTAATCCCTTCTCCAATGGGGCTGAAGGAAACTCAGCCAACCCATTTGGCGACTTTTTCAAGAAAGAGGACATTGGAGTGCAGGTCAATATCGAAAACTCGGACAGCAGTGACTGTGAGACTAATAAGAAGCTTGAAAAAGGTAATAAAATCCCATAGTATAAAGCACTTTCAGTGTTTTCCCAATTTTTCCGTGCCACTCTTCAATTTTTTCTGTACCTAAAAACCATATTCGGATTACTACGAATATTAAAAAAAAAAACAATTAGTCAAATCGGTCCATCCGCTCTCAAGTGATGCGCTTACCAACGAACAGCATTTAATTTTATTTAAATAGATTTATTTATATCGTAGCCCCCGACTTCTCTCATCCATCAACTTCGTGGTGTCCGTGATACTTTTGCGATCAGTGTGACTTTTGCTCAGACTATCGACTCCAAGCGCAATTTTGAGCTGAAACTGTCAATTTTACACGGACAGAAAAACACTGATATAGGTGTGGTGAGTTCTGCCCATCATAACGTACGGTCCTGAGACGTGGGCGCTCACGCAAGAGGCTGCGTACAGGGTGAAAGTTGCACAGAGAGCCATGAACCATGTTCCATGCTCGGCATAAGACATATAGACCGAGTTCCAAACGTCGAGATCCGAAGACGTACGAAAGTTTTCTATATCGGAAACGACTTGTGGAACTCAAATGGTGTTGGGCAGGGCATCCGTCAAGGCGCAGTGATAGCAGATGGAGTAAGGCTTTGACCGAGTGGCGTCCAAGGACTGGAAGACGGGAGTGTCGGTCGTCCGGCGGCGAGATGGGCAGACGACATTATTACCACCGCGGGTCGAACTTGGTTGAGGCCGGGAAACAGGAGGGCAGAAGATCTCCACCTGCAGGAGTGTGGAGATTGGCACTGGAAAAGAGAGGCCAATGCTTAGCAGTGGGTGAAATCGGGCTGTGGATGATGATGATTTGCACACGAACTTAACGGCGCTCTCAAATAGCCTTTGTGGGACGCGCGTCTCCATACATTTTGCGTCATCTGCATCGCTTTATCAACTGTTATTTTGAAACATTTACAGAGCGCAAAGATCATGTGTCGGTTGAAGATCTACTGGAGTTTGCTGACCAGAAGCCATGCGGCCGTCAGCGTGGAGAAGAATCTGATGAAGTACGCATTATGCGTAAAGTGCTTCAAGAAAAGGTGCGTAGATTCTTACGAGAATATTCGACTTTTCATCACTAACATAAAGGAACTATCACACACACACTAAGGCCCTTCTCCCATTACGAAACACGTAGGATACGATACTCAAGTCGATCGGTTTTATCGAATGAATGACATTGTTTTTGGCATTCATACGATTTCGTTCGAGCTTTCGAAAGTTGATACAATTTTAGTGGTATTTCGTTTTTTTTTTTCATTAGGAATTTGTTTTTAGTTACTTTGTTATTCGTTTTTGTTACCTGGTTTTTGTTTTGATTTTTAGTTATGTTCTTGTAACTCGTTCTGTTGCGTTAAACTGTTTTGTTTTTAGCAATTTTTTTTTTTGTAATTTTGACATCAGTCTATTTTTATTCAATTCTTTTTGTTTCTTAGTTACTTTGTTGTAACTTTATTTTTTGTTTTGATTATTTTTTATACTTTGTCATTTATTTTCGTTTATTTCGTTTTATTTTCGCAATGAGAGCATGACATGCCTCAAATAATTAACTCAAAAAACATGTTTTTCATTCATCTCAATAAATAACCGATTTTTATGATCTTTAATTTGTTGGATCTGTCTCCGCCCCAAATAGCTGGTTATCTATTAAAACATGGGCAAAATTCACGAAAAAGGAATAACAAAGATAATTTATATTCACATACGTTTTGTATGTAACATTTGTTTGCGGTACAAAGTTCGCGGGCGGTCTGCTAGTTGGTTAAAATAACACATACATTTAAGGAAATATTTGATTGATGTTTTTATTTGTTTTGAAGTGACAGTTATGATGGCTCTGAGGTATCGTTTTCTGAACGAAGTGATCAGATAGAGACAAACGAAGGATCAGGCAAAGAGGTGGACATAGCCCACATACGTCTTCCAGCAAAACCAGGCGCAGGACTGAGCGCGAAAGTGGCGGCTTACGATTTTTGTACGTAAGCTGGTTCGATTTTTGGCACGCGAAGTAGTTGCTCTTGCGTTATCTAGGTGTATCTATATCTGTGGGATAATTACTCCTAACCATCGTTTGCGTATTGCATAGAAATCGTAAGTGGTGCATTATAACTTACATAAATGAATGCTCATACAAGGTGACCCAAAAGAAAGTTTATTTTCATATAGCAGAACATAACTAAAGAAAACTGCCTCAAAAACCTTATTTAAATTAAAATATATATATATAGGACATACTTACTCATTAAGGCCCGGTACTAGTTCAGATTGCGAAAATTGCCTTAGCATTAACGGCTGTAGTTCCAACAGTTCTGCAGTTTTCACTTTGAAATTAATATACGATAAAGATGAGGACTACTGCGAGGTGTCATCGGTTGCGAAAACACGATTGCATACAATTTTCTCGATACAAAGAAGTCTCAAAGTTACCTCTAAACCGCAAAATAAAAGGAGAATATTCAATGAAAATTTTCAAATTAGGCCATGAAAATTTGCAAGCTAATCGAACTATGCATAAAGCAGGTGTCATAGGTTCGTTTTTATTTTTTTAATCGTTAAATTTAACGTAAAAAGATGAGATCCGAAATATCCAGCTTTATAACCACTCATACCTTGAACCGCTCTGCCGCCCGGCCCCCGACAGGACCCCGATTCAGTATTTGTCAGTACCGCTTCGGCTATCAGACGGGGAACCCGTGTCACTTTGCTTGCGCTCAAAAGACCCGATTGACAACGTTTTATGTTCTGAAGAAATTATGTAATAAAGTAAAATGAAATATAGATGTAAAATATAAGGCCTCGTATTTTTATTTTTTCCAAATTTTGTAGTTTTCATTCATAAAATAATTTTTGAAATGGTTTAAAATCGTAATCTCATGTCAATGTCAAAACGTTGTCAGAAATTTAGGGAGGTAAACGTACCTATTTTAGACAGTTCCCAATGTGTAATGGTGTTTTCAATATATTCAGCAAAACTATTTTTATAAATAATTTTATCTATTTATTGATACAGGGTGTAAAAAGACTTATAGCCGTCGTACATCAAACTAAGAAACATTGCACAAAAGATCTGTGACAAAAGTAATTGCTGGAAATCGACTTTAATTTTTGGTGTGAAAATTTGCTGTATGCGCACTACCACAAACAGCAAATTTTGCACCTGCATGTAACTGTACAGGGGTCCTGGAGGTATTTAAAGTTGTGTTATAATATCAAAACTTGTTTTCGTAAAAAATATCGTTTATGCTCACTAGTTCCTTCGCGTAGTTCCTTTGAAGGAACTACTGAGAATTTTTGGATCAGTAGTTCCTTTGCAAAAGCTGAAGGAACTACTGAGACTAGATATTTCCTTTAGCAGTTCCTTTGAAGGAACTACTGAGAACTTTTTGATCAGTAGTCCCTTTGCAAAAGCTGAAGGAACTACTGAGACTAAATAGTTCCTTTGAAGGAAATAAACATATATAATGCTGCCCGCTGCTGCCGCATGCAGGACCGTAGGTTCGGTAGGAAATGAAAGAGAAGCGCGATGACACAACGGTGGTAATTTATTGCAAATATGAAGCTATTATCTATTTACAAAAACTATTTAATAAAAAATAATCCATCACTGAATGCAGTTTGGCATCAGAAATTTAATGGTATATTTTTAATTATAATTAAAAATAAAATACTTTTACAAACCATTAAAGTAAAAATACTTGCTTAAGAAATTGTTCCATAGACTCTTACCACACCTCGGACACTCCATACAACCCTCGCAAAATAATTACCTATTACTACTACATAAACAAATGAAAATGCGAAATCTTACAAACAGTTTATGTAAATACGAATTCGGAAAAGCATCACAATATCCAACCATCGTGATTAAAACTCAAATAAAACTTTTAAATCGCATAATTGTGTGTTCGTATCAGCAATACAGCGCTGCGGTTCGCGAGCGCCCTTGCTAAAGAGTCGGCGACGAATACCTCGAAGTGCGGGGTGAGGTGCGGTATCTGATATGAGGTCGAGGAAGGGAGTGTCCTTTCTGTACGTAGTACTATTAAGTATTCTGTGCTCTTACTGATAAGGAGCATGATTGCATTTGCGAAAACAAACGTGGTTGTTGAACTATTTGAGTACCTACGTACTTGTGTGCGTACTTGGAAGCAAATACCTGGTGTAAAAACCCGGTCGCATAAATACGTACCTTCCCTACTCGCCCGATCACACGTTTCCGTAACGCGTTCGCCAGTTTACTCCCCAAGTCAAGCGCGCCTAAAGAAGTTTCACTTCAAAAAATTTTTGACAAAAAATACCGACTCCCAAAAATACTACAAAGTGAAAAATAACATTAATTTCGGATGTCGGTGTCTTTGGATTTGTATATTACTTTTTTGCCACCGACTTCCGTGGAAATTAGGGATTTAAGGGAATTCACATAAATGTTCTTGCTTTCGTCATTCTCCTCCTCTTGATTCCTTTTTTTTTAATTTAAATGTTTTCATTAAAAACAACTTATTTTAAAATTCGTTCTATTCCAAACCTCCGTTAAAGCCAAAATGTATGAAACTTTATAATTGACATCAGTCATTCCGATGACGTATTATTATGCGTTATAACCATAGATCGGAATAGGTAGAGCTGTTATACGTACTTGCTTAGAATAATTGGTTGGTTAGAATAATATGGATATTCCCCGAGTCCCGGGATTTGGTTTTTAAGTAGTAAAATCATAAAAACTATTTACGCCTTCGGGACTAATGAAAGATTACACTTCCTTTCTGACGGTTAAATATAAGAAGGACGGGATTAAGGATAGTATAATAAATAGATAAACTTGATTCATTAAACCACATATATTTTTTTACGTAATAATGGTACCGATTTTCTTGTCACAAGTGCCTCTATACTAGACTAAAAATCACTAAAATTTAATTTATTCCTGTCAAGCGACGATTTCCCATTCTGAAATTGACTAAAGTGACGCAACTTAACTATATTTTAGTTTGACAGCACTAAGATGGCACTGAGTTATTAATCTATTGAAGATGGCAATTTTGCTATTCTGAATTTCACCTAAAATTTTGATTGTCTAACTAAATCGAACTAAATCTATTTTTAATCGCGATTAAAAAGGTGTGGAATAAAATTAGTTGTCATGAATAGAAATTCACACCAACACCTCGACTTCAGGTGCAAAAACAGTACTGTCTGTATCTTTTTTTTTCTTTTGCTTATATCTCGAAAATGGTGTGTCCTATCGCAAAAATAATGAAAATTTCGACCCCCTTTATGAAACCTGTAAACTCCTAAAACTCAACATGTAGGTAATAATTTTTCATATTTTCCATACAAAAAGTGAAAAATTCCTTAAAAAACACGTCAAGGCTGCCCCCTCCGCGCCTGCGGCTCTAAAAAACAATTCACGGGGTAGGGAAAATAAGTACCACGTGTCGACGAGTCACGATTGTCAAATTCAATTTTTGTTGTGTCAAAATTATTTTTAAATTTAGAGAATTTTTTATGCAGAATAGCTGTAAGATTCTCATAGCAAAAAGTAAGGAATTTTAGTGATAGTTTAGTTAGTTTAGTTCGGTGTACAAGAGAATCGGCACCAATTTCTTATTCAAGAATCAACAATCATTTAAACATTTTTATTCTGAAGTTGTACAAAAACATATTACCATACAAATTATTTGTTCCTCAGTAAAATCAAAACATTACCAAATAGAACAATTTGTATTTACAATAAAATTTTAATTAAAATAATCAATACGCTTCAACAATAATTCACTTATTTAAACAAAAAATGTCATTGGTCTGGTTCGTCTTCAGCTTCACTAGAAGACTGAGTATGATCAGAGTTAAAATAAATCACCATTATTTTTTCTAAATTATCTAATTTTAATCTATATCTTTTTACATCTAACACCCATTTATATGTGGAAAACGAGCGTTCGACATCTGTTGATGTTAGTGAAGCGAATTTATATGACAAAAATCCCGTAGTATCAGTCGGAATCCCGTGGAATATCCATATAACATCAATGTTTGCGGTCAATGAACCCAAATAGCTCTACCTATTCCGATCACTGGTTATAACCATTGCGTGCTCTTGACAGTGCTGGGTTGCCAGCTGTTTTAGAACCCAATGGCTCGCGACGATTGGAAAAGACCAGACAGATTGACCATAATGCCTTAGAAGTTAGGTCGGCCTTTGGTGTGTGATGCAACATGTATCGACTACCTTGCGCCACCCCATCTTCCTATTACGGTTGGCTGTGCTAGTGCGATTACTGAGGGTGCAGAAAACCTCAAACAGCGCAAATAGATACTCTAATCTTATTCCAACTTATATGTACCAGCCGTTTGGGGCTGATACACTAGGGCCATAAGGTCCGAGTGCCTACTTAATTTTTCGAGAAATCGCCAAGCGATTGGTCGACTCTTCACGTGACCAGAGGACTAGCCTATTTTTTGGCCAAAGATTCAGCAAAAAGAAAGTAATTTTAAGGCTTTGTCATGGCAAAGGATTTTATTACTAATCAAGTTATTTTGAATCTTATTTCAATGAGTTTAGAATTCATGTTACTTTATTTCGATACCACGATGCCGGGAAATGTCGCGACGTGCCGCGGGACGCTGCGGCATGACGCGACGCGCCAGGGATGCTGCGGCATGACGTGTCATACCGTTTCATTCCACGTAATGCCGCGGCGCGCCATTGCATCCCGCGGGACGTGTGGGTCACGTTGTGTCGAGGAATTATGATTGCTAAGCTAGTTGAAATAAGATTGAAACTTGTGCTGCGGTCATTTCGGTTAATGGGACGCAGTCCGGTCTGTGCGGGCTTTCAGCAGGATGCCACGGAACGCCGCGGGATGCCGCAGCACAACCTGCCGTGGCACGCTGTCAGTGAGCTGAGCGCCGGCTCTATTTGGCTGTCGATGTCTTATGGTGACAAATATATGGCGGTAGAGCCATTGCTCTACCGCCATATATTTGTACCGACCAAAGACCATTGCATTGGTCGGTCATAGAACACTAATGAAGTAGGTACTTATATTGCGGATTTCGATGTAAACTGTATTTGCTATGCGAATGATGAGTGTCTCATGTTTGTTTTGTTATACCGACTTATTATTTACCTGCCCATTTAAAAGAATTTTATATATACTGTACATACAATGTGAATGTAATAAATTAATGTTAAGTTTAATCATTTTATTTCTTGACATCCTTCCAACAATAGTTCAGTTCACCCTAACTGAATCAGTATGTCAGTGCGAGTGGGATAGAATGATACATAGCGCGGGGAAGTGGGGACAAAATCTGAATTTTAGCTGAACTATTACAAGCCCTTAATATGAATGCTGCCGTGAACATGAATGTTAATGGAATATATACAGGATGGCATGGTGGCATCGACGCGCAAACTGTTACCATGGATTTAGTACATGACTAGCAGTGTCCCGCGGTTTCACCCGCATAAGTGTCGATCCCGCGGGAATATCGGGATGATAAGTATCCTATGTGTTATTCTGATGTAGAAGCTACATTATTGTAAAGTTTCATCAGAATCTGTTCAGTAGTTTTTGCGTGAAAGAGTAACAAACATCCATCCATCCTCGCAAACTTACGCATTTATAATATTGGTAGGATTCTGGAAACCCCTGCGATGAAATTTTTCGTCGCATGTAAATAAAAAATATTTACCGCGTAGGCATTGCACTTTTCTATGAAACAGCTGATATATTTTTTCATAACCGACGAAAAATTACGCTAGAATCATGCTATATGTATGTTCGGGAATGAATTGTGCCCACCTGACCTGGACATGGTTAAGCGCAGGTAGATGCCGAAAGCGATTCGCCGATCGCCAGATCCCGAATGAAAGCCAAATAGGTAGTGTTGCTCTGGGTCCGCTTAGTTGTTCACCAAATACTGCCGACCCGACCATTTGTATAGCACCCCTTACGCGCATCAGTTCTTTAAGGGTTCTGAGTAGCTAAAACCGGCCACAGAATAACATGTGCCCCGCATACGTTATTCAGATTTGCCTCACGCAGTGAGCCAATCAAATACATAACTTTCTTTTGGGTCATCTTGAATAATCAGTGTTGTATCCAATGCAGTTCGTTTATTTTTTAATTCTTTTATTGGAGTTTTTGTTTTTTGCCCTAGTTAGCCTGTTATATAGAAAATAAATACTAATATACGTAGACAATAATATGGTACATTAAATAGAGATTTTCACATTTCGTGATAGAGACGATTACAAAACCATTTTTTTTTTGTAAAACCAGATGTGCATGAACATTCCGGTGGTAAACAAAATGGTGTTCTCTTTTAATTTAGTTCCATGTTCTTTTTAACCGACTTCGTAAAAGTAGGATATATGTATGTTCTTCTGTATGTATTTTCATCGATATTTTCCCCAATTGTGAATCGATTTTTCATTTGGTAGGTGAAGCTGGCGCATTGGTCCCGTATGAATTTTATTAACTTTGCTTTGGTTGTTTTTTTTTTTAATTCAAGATAATACCTATTTATTTAGTATTATTAAGTACTTCTTTTTATATATTCCTCTAATATATAGCCTATGTCCAAATGGAATTATGTAGGTACCTTTCAAATCATGAAAGAAATTGTCAAATAGGAGCTGTGGTTCCGGAGATTACCCTCCATACACAAACTCACAAAATTAGTTTTCCCTCTTTATAATATTAGTATAGATTACGATATTTTTTTTTTGTAATTTTGGTTGTAATCCCGCAGTAACTACATTAAAAAAAATGGTTTCTTATTATTTTTATTTTGTTCGCTGCTGACCAGTCCCATATGCTTACTGTGTCAAGCTTTCGTCGTTTGATCTAAATAACTACTTATATGTGATTTTAATATAAATTCTTTGTAATCCTCAGGCGAATCAGTCGCAGTGTCTAGAAGCCCTGGAGTTGAGCGGCTGGAACGTTCACAACGCCATCAAATTAGTGCAGGTGAAGGTGTCAGTGGGCTCTGACGTCACCTTCGACAAGTGCAACGAACAACTACAGAAAACCAACGGAGACATTGTCAAAGCAGTTTCCATGTTGGTCTCTACGGACTAAAATGGAATTAAACAAATGCAATCGTGCAAATTTTTATTAAATAAATTAATCTAACTAAAAAAGTTCTGTATTTTTGTTTGTTTCTAAGTAACTTCTTATAAAACATAATTATGTACTTACTGCAATAAAAATATTCAACGACTTCATAAAGACAATCTATTTAACGAAGGCATTAGCACCGCGCATTGATGGTAATGCCTCCCTTAAAAATATTGTCTTTAAAAGATACTAAATTTCTGTATGTACCACACCATCCACACCCGATTGCATTGATGGACGGTGCATTATCAATGTACATTGCTACAAGGTTTTTTTATGCGCCTGAATGACACTGACGGGTGGGCGTTACATGCACGCTAGGCGACTAGCGAAGGATCTAAGAGCGCAGTGCGGCCCGTTGCGAAAATTCTAGAGCATTCGTTTCTTTTCGCTACTAGTGACTGGGCTCTAGGCGCTGAGCAAGCCACCTATCAGTGCTTACGTAGCCATAGAGATTGTGATGTGGTTATGTTTAAAACAATATAAAGTGGCTGGCCTCTTTCTTGGCCAAATAATCAGCATCGCCATACAACGAGGCAATGCTGCCAGCCTTTCCCCCTGTTTCTGTTGACAGCGATGCGGACGACTTTTTTGATGCCCTATGATTCTTTTATTTGCTTGACGTTGCTTTGTACCAAATTTCAAGATTCTGAGTTCACGGGAAGTACCGCAAAACGGGGCTACTTTGACTTCCAGGGTTATTTTGACAGATGTTGGAACTACTTTAACAGAGCGCCAAAATCGGTTTTCACGTGTGCTCAGCAAGTGTGCGTGACCTCGAGTAATATTGCGCGAGGCGCGGGGTGTGGGGAACGCGTCATAGCGTTGTGATCGGCCTTGTCAAAGTAGCCCCGCCTGTTCAAAGTAGCCCCGTTTTACTGTACCCTGAAGGTTTTGATTACCTTGCGAGAGTCGAAAACTTGCGGAAAGGAGTTTGAAGGTTTTGGCCCTAACATCAGCCGCCATTTTGATATTTTTCCAAAGTCGCGGTGCACAATAAATGGCATATACAGGTTGAAATTGAAAACATGCGACAAATTGAAATGGGAGATTGTACACATCATTATGAACAACATTTACTATGGGACCAAACCTGAAATCGAGAAAACAAAATCAGCTGTTCCCTACATTTATGTTTGCATAACTCGTCAAAATGTAGGGAACAGCAGATTTTTTTTCTTAAAACAATCGGAACATAAAAATATGAGATAAATGTGTTGAATTAAAATAATAGTTTTGTAGGTAAACATGAAATAATTGAATACACCAGCTAGTGGCTAATCCACTAGCTGATGTATTCAATTATTTCATGTGTTCGTTTTCCTACAATGCAATTACAATAGTAGCCAACTATTTTATTCCTGCCTTGCAAATTAGTATCGATCTAGATGCAGACAAAATAAATTCGATTGTTTTGGTGTCTTTGAGTGGATTCTGGTTCTTAAAAGCCAATTAAGGATCAGAAACGACAATGTTGTATTGACTGATTGACTCAGGTCATAATCGATTCAAATCGATGAAAAAAATCCTTGAAATATAAGTTGAAAACTGAACATTGAAGAAATTAAAGGTTCAGTTTTCGACTTATATTTCGGTGAATAACTGCGTCAGGTTTCGGACGCTTTAGGATATTATGTTATATTACATTTTTTGTTTGTATTAGTGTCCTCTATCTAAATATATAACTCGTTGTGCACCGCGATTCTGAAAAAAAATCAAAATGGCGGCTGACGTTAGGGCCACCCGCCATACAAAAATCTTCAAACCCCTTTGCGGCATAAACGGCTGTACTTATCTTTTAATTGCGTTGACTTAGAAGTTTGATTTTTTCAAGGCTCCAAGTGACAGTAGACCTGAGTATTTGATATAAATTCCACCTTATTGATATCTCCACGCGTTCCTGAGAAAAAGGGTCTTGACAGACAGACAGACGGACGGACAACAAAGTGATCCTATAAGGGTTCCGATTTTTCCTTTCGAGGACGGAACTCTAAAAAACAGAACTGAAACATTTGTATTTACCGAGAAATCAACGATGATAACTTTCGCGCAATCGTTTAGCAGGACCACGACTTTGAATGTTGATTCCACGTTTGAGAAGCTTGTCGCTTTCCTCAAACCTACATAGAAAATTAGTACCCCGCAAGATAAAATTTGTACCTAAAATTCAAAATTAGTGCTCCAGTAGTTTATGAGATATACCATGCCATTGGTAGGGTGGCGGTAGTCACGATGCTAAATTTTCATTTCAAGATTTCCCTATTAAAAACTCTGTCATTTCTTCCCTATACAAAAATTAGTACCAACTCCTAAAGAAGTTATAGCGACCAAAAATTCAGATTCCGAAGTGTTGTATTTTAAGAGAAGTTAGCTTTCATTAATTTTCCATACTAAAACTCCGCGTATAACCCGACCAAAATGAGTTGTCAATCTAACTTAACTAAGGCGCTCCACACACTGCACCGCGCTCCGTCGCGGTGAGCAGTTTCACGCGCGGGGGCGCGTTATCTGCTCACCGCAGAGCGCCTAATACTACAGAAACTAAAATATCGCGTCGAAAAATTCATCCGCATCGCTGTCATTTTTATTAATAAATTAGGTATTAGTTATTATTTGCTTATTTTACTATTTGAATAAAAGTTGTCAATGGTGAGGATATACTAGGTTTAGCCAAGACAACAGCTGGAATTCATCTACTTGCCTTCAAGATATCTTCAATACCTTTTTAAGGCATTTGTTTGCTACTTGCTCATAATGATACAACTATATTTAAAGCGTAAATAATAAAAAAGTCCACACCCACGGAGGGTGGACACAAGAAATTAAATCAAAGCTTTACTTCACAGACTTGTGGCTGGTTTTCATTATGACGTCGTTAAAATTTGACGACCAGTTGATTAAAAAAATCACAGAGTTTTTAAACTACGAAAGCCACGTTTACTGACACGGCATAAAGGCGCAGTCATTGTCTATGGTCTGTTCCAAAAGTATCTGATGAAAATGTAAACAAACCCTGTTCAGATTAAATGCTTACGCAGTCACTCACTGAAGGATTAGTAACAAATTCAACTCAACGCATTAAAAGTGTACAATCTCGAAAAAAATGAAATTGAGTTAATGGATACAGAAAATGTTTAGTATCGCAAATTAAACCTTTAAAACGTTTTCCTGTAAAATTGGTAAATTTTCGAGATTGTAGGTACACTTTTAATGCGAAGAGACGAATTAATGTTTGAATAACATTATTAAATTGTATTTGAAAAATCATCGACGAAAATTTAGGTTATTGTCAAACATCTTTACTTATAGGTATTTCAAATTAGGATTTCGGGTTTAAATGTTAAAATGGCCAAATCAAAGCTCTCAATTTCTAAATGACAATACAAATTGGCACCCACAGGTTTAAGTTTTCTTGTTTACGTTTTCACCAGATACTTTTAAAACAGACTATAATTAATACCTTACACTACAGCCTAAACTAATATTTCAACAAATGGATGGATCTGTTTGGATCCAGAGAGTATCCTAGGTTACGTAAACGACATAACATCATGCCCGTAGTCCTCGAAACGGTAGCCAGAGGCGAAGCAGATGCACCTACATTTATTCAGTTACGCTTACCATGTACATGGGGTTGACCATTATAACACTAACGGTGCTGCTAGTGCTACTACTGCGAATATCAAATAAAATTGCACATCTCAGGAAACCAGTTGACCAAAATTGGGTAATGCAATGTTTTTTTTTTTTCTTTCTTTTATTTGTCGTAATACTCGTAATCGTCAAAATAACATGCATTCCTCTGCCTACAGGTTGTGGTTATCAACGAGTTGCCGCTGCCGCCGCGGCTAATAAAGCCAAAACGCCCGGAACATCCCAAGCCAAAACGTTTGTATTTAAAAAAATCTTAAGTAGAAAAACAAAAAAAAGTCCCTCTTCGTGTCTGAGCTTAACGGTTGGTTCACATCTGACGGAAAATGCGTCAGGCGTAACTTCGATTGCGTCTATTTATTCGCTCGACGCACTAACGCATCATCGGTTGAGTGTGAAAGGTTGAATGTTTTATCATATGTCTGTTCTGGCGTTACGCGACCGATATACGCGACGTATCTTCTGTCAGATGTGAACCGACCCTAAATCTTCTAAACTACGAAATGGATTTTGATGCGGCTTCACCATCATTGAGAGAATTTATTTCAGAAGGTTTACGTTTACAGAAGGTAGGTACCTACATTAATATTAAAATTATATACATAGCATAATCAGCCTATAATGTTCCCACTGCTGGGACTCAAGCCATCTCTCTGTGAGAGGGAGTGGGCCGTGATCCACCACGCGGGTCCAGTGTGGGTTGGTAGATAAACTTACATATAATAATCTCTGTTTTATCAAGTCGTAAGAACCGTTCAAAGCAAGGGCTGGTCGCTAGTTCAAAATGAACTAAAAACTTTCTTGTCCTGTAGGTACTCTAATGGCCGAACAGAATAACCTATCTATCACCAGTTTTGGCATACTGAAGGTAGAAAAACCTATTAATCCCGGGTTTTAACGTCCAAATAATCTAGGAATCTTACCGACCCACGCTATCTTTAGATTATACTGGCTATCATCAGTAGCAATACCTATGTCTTTAACTAAAAATAGGTTATTGGGCTCGGCCGTAAGGCTAGTAACCGGGAAAGTGGCAATAGGTGGTGGCATCACAGGTAATATGGAAAAATGTCAACTAACTTTTGGAGGCCACTGTATATGGGAGAACATTTTTTCAACTATTAAGTTTGTTCTTGGGATGAATTCATTCCAACTACACACCATTAATTATGCGTAGTCCGACATGCACTTGGCCGGCCTAAACTATAAACATGCATTACTTATATTATACCAAAAGGCCAAAACTACAATAAACAACTGCCGCTTTAAGTGCCTTTTAAAATTAGATGGGTCCGGCTCCGGTATACGACTACTCTGAGAAGAAAGACCGAAATAAACTCATTTGTCATGTTCTCTTATAAATTCCAGGCATAACCATATGAGGACCGTGCGGATTAGTGTTTGGGATGGCCTTTTGAGGAAAGAACCACACAGATTTGAGTGGACCTGTCCAGTCAGTGCGTGTATTAATATTAATAGTAATATTTGTCGGTAATCGTGTAGTTCAACTCAAAACTTAAAGATCTCAATGACTCGTCGTACAATTCGAAAGAAAGGACATTTGGGTAGACCGCATAAAGTACTGAAACTCCTAGACGATTGTTAAAAATGAATAAGTAATTGTAGCACGTACTTAGGCTTACTAGCTAAATGTATGAAAGACAGGAAGGGCCCAGAGGAGGCAATCCATGTCAAGGGTAGGGGGTTTGGGGCGGGGGGGTGTCAAATGGTTTATTTCCTGAGGGTACGCCCATGAAGCTCCGATTAGGATAGTCCGAATAGGGTTTTTATGAAAAGAAAAATTTAAAAAGTTTCTCGGAACTTTTTCGAAATCGGGAGATAAGACAAAGTCTGTCGGGTCAGCTAGTGTTGTAATTAAATGACGCTTGACTGTGAAAATGTCAGTGTGCATTAATATATTTTCAGATATTAGGCGCCTATGTTTAACGTAAATCTTTTGGCTTTTCAGTTACAGCATGCGTGCTCAAAAGATATGCTGTGTTGCCTAAGCAGGAGTCTCCGGAAGGCGATCAACGTGAGTAGGATGAGCTCTCACTGGACAACGAAATTCAAAAGGATTTTCTAAAATATTTTCGTGTCTAACGATTAGCCATTTTGTTAAATATAAACACTCAATGGTTGTTGAATTATATAATACCTATATAGGTACTTATACAGGGTGTTACAGAAAGGGTATATCAATACAAACGGGTTGAAGAGTGTATCTGGTCTAGAATCTCTGTACAAAATTTCAGCTCAAAAGCATTAACTTTGAAAATGCTTAATATTTTTTTATTCCGACATCACGGCGCTGCACTGGCGCGCGGCGGCGTGATGTGCGTGTACTAGGCGCACAGACACACTAAAAATAATGGATAATGACCCTCGTAGTGCGGTGACACGTTTTTTATGATTTCAATTTAATAAACTATCGAAATAAAAAAATATTAAGCATTTTCAAAGTTACTGCTTTTGAGCTGAAATTTTGTACAGAGATTCTAGACCAGATACACTCTTCAACCCGTTTGTATTGATATACCCTTTCTGTAACACCCTGTATATATCATCATTTCTTTTGAAAAATCTATGGACTGTTTATATTTTTTTTTAAATAGGTATTTATATAAGATACATTGGTTCTCAAAGAGCACTCATTCACTCTAAATTTTATATAGAATTAGAAAAAAACATAAGTATATAAATATATTTATATTAGTCTAAAATTTATATGTGTAGATAATCTTAACACTCAATTATAATAGAAATAAATATATTTTATTTTAGACATAATAGAAAATAAGACGAACAAATTGAAAAACAAAAAAACTTTTTAACAAAAAAATTAAACCTCCGAAAAAACTGAAAAGCAAAAAATAAAAACCTTTTTTATTTTACCTTAATAAGTTCTTAAACTAATGCAAGTATACCTAAGTAATTTTGAGTCGGCGCCAAACAAGCAACTTAATATCGTTGCGAGTGGTCGTGCGGAGAGCGCATTTTTTGTTTGGAATGTTATATTTATCGTTGCATTATTAATTTGATTTGGTTATTTCTTTAAATTTAAGGTAACTTAGTGATCTTTGTTCATTGATTGTTTGGCGCAGACTCAAAATTTCTTAGGTATACTTGCATTAGTTTAAGAACTTATTTATTAAGGTAAAATAAAAAAGGTTTTTATTTTTTGCTTTTCAGTTTTTTCGGAGGTTTAATTTTTTTGTTAAAAAGTTTTTATTTTATAATTTTTTGAGGCTATAATTTACTAATTACTACATGCTTAATTTTTTATTACTTTTAAAATAGCTACCTACATTACTTTAGATATTAACTGTTATATAATCCTACTTTAATTATTATTTTTTGTATAATAAAATACTTAAAAAACCAGAATACACAGCTCAGTATTAAAATCTGTGAATGAACAATAAATCACCCCCATTTTCCCACCCTTAGGGTAGGATTTTTTGTTTCCAAATTTACATGGGACCAATTTCGACGTATGTACTATGCAATAAAAAAAGAATTATCAAAATTGGACTACGCTGTAAAAAGTTATGCGTGGTCATACATTACAATCAGTGAGTGAACAATCAATCATCCCCTTTTTTCCTACCCTTAGGGTTGGATTTTTATTTCCAAATTTATATGGGACGAACTTCGGGGAATATCCTTTCCAATAGAAAAAGAATTATCAAAATCGGACTGCTCTGTAAAAAGTTATGCGTGATCATACATAAAAAAAAATATATATATATATACGCGTCGAATTGATAACCTCCTCAGTTTTTTCGTCGGTTAAAAAAACACCCTGTGCGAGGCCAAGAACGCTTCTCAGCATAACGCTGCGATATTTAAAAAAATAATTGACGCAGCGCTGGTATTCGAATAGGGCCCGTTGTGATGCTACGGACACCCATAACTCCGACTAGGGGATAACACTTTTTGTATAATGGTAGGGGAGCCCAGAGGGTTTTTGAGAAAGCATATTCAGGGCGAGAAGTTGATAGCTGAGTAGATCTGGCATGAGGAGAGAACACCGAAAATATATTTAAAAAGTTTCTGATAGGAGCACCGTGGTCAGGAGTCCACTTTCAGATTTCAAAAAAAGGCCAAAAATAAAGTGATCTTCAGAGAGGCGTTGATTTTAGCATGATCGGGTCTGGCCTGACCCATAATTACTTAAATAGGCAAATCTGACGAAGAAATTGTGGGCTTTCCACAAATCTGCCGACTTTGAAAACTCAGGTTTGGGCCATTTCTAAAAGGATATTCAGGGCGAATGAAAGTTATTCTGTGCATTAGTGTTACATATTCTGATAGTGAATATATAAATATCTGACGTTGACGTAAAACATTGCTAGTTCGTTAGATAGCCCATAAGATGAGGATGTTTTTTTTAATAATTGGTTTACTTGGTGTCATAGTACGAGTAAAATGTTGAAATAATCAACTTTGTTTATGGTGTACTCCAACGATGTTTTAATTTCTTTTAATCATTACGTTCAAGTGTTTAGTATTTTCAAACTTCTGAATATCGAGAAATCTTCACAAACGTGTCGCCTTCCAATTCAAACAGTAATCGAAGCTTTTGGGTTCCTTGATTTAGGGATAAATGCAAAATGATGGCCACTTTTGGGTAATTTTCTGAATTGATGAAATTTCTTCATATTTACCAAAAGGTTCCATCAACCCGTCAGATATTTATATATTCACTATCAGAACATGTAACACTATTGCACAGAAAACTTTCATTCGCCCTGAATATCCTTTTAGAAATGGTCCAAATCTGAGTTTTCAAAGTCGTCAGATTTGGGGAAAGCCCACAATTTCTTCGTCAGATTTGCCTATTTAAGTCATTATGGGTCAGGCCAGACCCGATCATGCTAAAATCAACGCCTCTCTGAAGACTTTATTTTTGGCCCTTTTTTGAAATCTGAAAGTGGACTCCTGACCACGGTGCTCCTATCAGAAACTTTTTAAATATATTTTCGGTGTTCTCTCCTCATGCCAGACCTACTCGGCTATCAACTTCTCGCCCTGAATATGCTTGCTCAAAAACCCTCTGGGCTCCCCTACCATAAGAAAATGAAATTATATCAAACTCATTCCTACAGGGTATGTGTAGTGAATTTATTATACAGAATTGTAGATTTGATTCGATTTTCGAATATATCACTTTATACTTTTAGGTCCGTATTACAGAACATTCCTCAATTCCAGTTTTATCGTCAATCAGTCGATCACTGCTTAAGTATAGAACTTGAGCATCGTTTTTATTCCAGAACGGTAATCAATCTATAGTCACCTGAAGCGAGACTCAAATCGAGCCTCAATCAGAGATGATGTTGATGAGGGGGCTCCCTTTTCCGCACTTAGACTCCCATTTGGTCCGTTGTGCGTGGGGATACTGGCTAACAGATCCAGCCTAGCTCCGCCCAAAAGCACAGAAGCTTCCTGGGAGCTTCACAGGCTTCACGGAGCGACCTCACTGTTCCGAAGATTTCTTCACGTTGTGGAGCCACGGCCTCGCATTCCAGGATGACGTGGGCGGCTGATTCCTCGCCGTCAAGGCAGCCCCTGCAAAGGTGGCTGTCTGTGGCGCCTATGTTAAAAAGATGTTTGTTAAGGGGATTATGGCCCGTAATTGTACCTATTATTATTCTAAGGTTATTTCTATTTAGGCTGAGAAGTTTTTTGGTTAATCGCGGCTTTACCATTGGTAGAGCCAATTTTGACTGTCTACAGTCCCGTGACCATCTGTTGTTATGGAGTTCGGTCGATCTTTAACGAATCCACGCACGAAATTGTGAGAAAGGCCGAGGGAGAAGTGGGTACGGGCCTAGCACCTTGATATCAGAACCTCTCTTTGCAAGTTCATCTGCAACATCATTGCCCAAGGATCCACTGTGCCCTTTGATCAACTGGAGAGTAATTCGATTGAACGTCGATAAACTCTCCAGAGCTAGATGGCACTCAAAAATTAGCTTGTTGTTAGTTTGTTTGTTCCCTAAAGCTTTGAGCACAGATAGGCTGTCGGATAGGAATTTAATGCCGTAGTTCCGGATACCTAAGCGCTTTACTGCTATTGCGGCTTGTCTTAAGGCGACACATTCACATTGAGAGATCGAACTGTGTGTGCCTAGTGGTATGTGAAAGTCATTGAGGTCAAGGGAGTGTACGTCAGCACCTGAACCGTTTTGTGTTTTTGAGCCGTCTGTGTAGATGCGCACTTCATTGGCTCCTGACTGATCCCTATCTTCCTGAGCTGTTTGTAAAATGTATTTTTTGTTGAACATCGGTTGGTTTGGTGTTCTATCACACGGGGAAGCGATGAGTGGCTGGTAAACAACCGCCCGGCCCGGTGCATTACACTGATGGCAGCTAGCGCTGCCTCCTGCTGTACGAGTATGTACAGGTCAAGGGGAGTTAATTGAAGGGCTATCTCCATGGCTGCTGCTGGGGTGGTTCTCATGTAGCCAGTGGCAGCTGAACAGGCCAGTCGTTGGAGGCGTTGTAGTCTGGTAATGGTGGTCGAAAGTTCGGTCCTCGTCCACCAAACCAGAGCGCCATAAGCCAACTTTGGCCTGAACAGCGCTTTGTCTTTACAAAGCGCTGTTCAGGCCAATGTTGGCTGAGAAAACATGGGGGCTCTCTCTGAAGATTACTCTGTGGCTTTCCACAGAGTAATCTTCGGAGAGAGCACCCATGTTTTCTCTAACATTTTTTTGCATTGGTAGAATGCAATTGTGCTTTTATTAAGTTTGTAGTCAAGATGCTTGTTCCAGAGCAGTTTGCTGTCAAGGACTTCGTCTTTAAGTGTTAGTTCTGTGTTAAAAAGTTTTGGAAGCCTATGGGGTCCAATGGTTCTTTTGTTGGTGAACATTATTACTTCTGTTTTCAAGGAGTTAACCGATAGATCGTGCTTCGTGCACCAACTCTCGATTATTTTGGCCCTACTCATGAGATCGCATAGGATGCCTTCAAGTTTCCCCGAAATCAGAATTGCTATATCGTCCTCATATCCCACTGAGTAAAGGCTGCTAGCGTTGAGCTCTGCGATGAGCGCATTTACGACTAAATTCCACAGCAGTGGTGACAGCACCCCACCCTGTGGGCAGCCTCTACTCATGATTCCTCGTGTGGTGGTATTCACGGTAAATTGAATAGCACGGTGTTAACATGTTATTAATCCATTCTATGAGTGTTCGCGCAACACCGTGGGTGGTAAGTGCCCGTTCGATGCTGGCGAAGTTAGTTTTGTCGAAAGCACCTTCTATGTCAATGAAGGCGCCCGAAGTTGGGTTTTTGAAGAGCATTTCCTATGCGTAACACTACGCTGTGGAGTGCTGATTCGCCTGCATTTGATTTGCCTGCACAGTAGGCGTGTTGATTAGGATGTAGAGGTCTTTGTACCGAAATTTGGGATCCTCTCCAGTGTTTTCAAGAAGAACGAGGAGAGGCTTATAGGTCTAAAAGATTTGGGCTGGGTATAGTTGCCCCTAACAGGTTTCGGTATAAAGATTATATTTACTTCCTGCCATTTCAAGGGAATGTAGCGGTGTGCTAGGCAGGCTCGAAACACCTCAACGAGGTTATCAGCCAGTAAATCTCGGCTCCACCTGAGCAGAGCCGGGAAAATACCGTCCAGTCCTGCTGCCTTGAAAGGTAGGAAGGTGTTGATTGCCCACGTTGTTTTGTCTTTGTCGACTACTTCTAACACCACTTCCCAATCGAGGCTGCTCGTGGCCCTCTCCCTATGCGGTTGCCAGCTTTGCTGGGTGGCAATCTGGCATCCTGGGAAGTGGATGGTTAGAAGTAGTTCACTTGTCTCTGCGTCGTTTGTTGTGTAGGTGTTATCTGGTTTTTTCAGGCATCCTATTGAGTGGTCTGTCTCTTTAGCAAGACAGGTTTTGACCCTCATTGCCTGGTTGTTACTTTCAATGTTAGTACAGAAACGCCTCCAGCTATTCTTTCCTTTGAGGCATATCAGTTTTTTATATGATATTTTTATTTACGAGCTGTTGTATAGCGGTCCCAATCTACTGGCGAACGTGTGTTCCTAGCTCTGTTGAACAGCCTTCTCAGCCTGTGTCGGTGTCCTTCCAGTTCAGGACTCCACCAGGACCGGCAAGCTCCCTGCCTAGGTACCGTGAGGGGACAAGACTTTTTATAGCTAGATATAAGGATGGATGTGATGTTGTTAACATGTTCGCCTAAATTGGTTACTGGTATTTCAGCCGGATGGGCGGGTAGTCTGCCTAGTTCAGCCTCAACGAGCTTAGTGAACTTGGCTTGGTCTGTGTTGCGAGGAATCCTTCTTGGTTGTGGTTTGGTTAGATTGCAGTTAATGGTATAGCGGATCCATCTGTGGTCTGAGCATGATATCTCGGTGGACACATGCCAATCCTGTATGGAGCTGGATATACCTATGGTTGCTACGGTTAAGTCTATTATTGTTTGCGATCTCGCGTTTATGAAGGTAGGTTCGGAGTCCTTGTTGAGTAAAACAAGGTTATTGCTAAGAATAAAATCAAGCATTTCCTCACCTTGGTTGTTGGTTTTGACATTACCCCATAGCGTGTGATGCGCGTTGGAGTCAGTCGCGATGATTAGTTCTAGTTTCTCCTTTTCACAGTACTCAACCAGTGAGGCGAGCTCTCGCAGAGGCACGTCCTCGTCGCCTGGCAGGTATGCCGAGGCTAGTACAATGTCCGGAAGTTCCTGTTCGGTTCTGAAAAGCCTGACTGCTGTCAGGTCCCTTGAACAGAATTCGTTAATTAAAAGGTTAGGTACATGTTTCGGGACAAAAATGCAGGTGCGTGGGTTAGTAGCGGAGGTGTCTAGCAGCAACTTACCCCCGATGTTGCTAAGACCGCATATTTTGCCACCCCTGATCCACGGCGCTTGGATGAGGGCGGTGGTTTTTGTTTGTTGGTTCTCCAGCACCCTGCGCAAGGCTCATTCAGAGATGTGTATTGTCTATGCATCAGCCTGTTTTTGTTTACCGTTTACTTTGTTTACCAACTTTGTTCTGATCTTCAAAGATATTAAAATGCACCATAAGAACCCAAATATTTAGAAAATCAGCGTTTTTTTGTCAGTCCCAAACCGTACAATCCCACATTTATTGAAGTTACTTTTGTAGAGTGCTACAAGGATCTTTTGGCGGCTTTTGGTTTTTTACAGAAATGGTGGTTTCAGTTCCGATTTTGACCACGCGTCAAAAGAACCTGGTAGCGTTGCACCTATTTTAAATAAGATAAAATGCAATTTAAAAGGTCTAAAACGCAGATAAACTTACAAAAATTGACATGACAATCTATGCTCACGCGCGGTCTCAACTACACTTGGGTGACTTCCAGTAACAATCTATAATAAAGCCAAACTCGGCTGAACTATGATCATTTAGTTACCGCCCATGCCCATTAAGTCACGCCTTGTAAAATTTCTACATTATGGTGTACATCATCTGCCTAGCCTTATCCCAACTATGTTGGGTTCGGCTTTCAGTCTAACCGGATGCAGCTGAATAGCAGTATTTTACATAGAGCGAAAGCCTATCTGACCTCCACGACCTAGTTACTGGGTAATACCGTACGATACCCCTTGGTAAGACTGGTTATCAGACTTTCGGGCTTCTGACCACCCGTAACGACTGCCAAAGATCCACGAATGACAACCGGGACCAACGGCTTAACGTGCTTTCAGAGGCACGGAGGGGTCTCGGTAGGTAAACATGGTCACCCATCCACAGACCAACCGTGCGTAGCTTAACCTGATCGATTGACCTGTGCGGCTGTTATTATTTAGCCTCGGGCCCCTCTATTATTACACTGTGTACATAATAAATAATATTATATTCTATGCTTGAAGAACGTTCTAAAATCAAAACTTGACTTAAAACTAGTTTTAAACAGAGATCAATGCTTGAGTTTCCTTCAGTCTGTAATACGGACCGAAGTCTTTATAGCCCTATCTATGTGTATTGTAAATTAATAGGTTAGTAAAAGTTCTGTGTTATTATAACAAAACAAATGTAATCATCGTCATCATGATTTTGCGTAGAAGAATAAGGTCACCAAAAAATATAGTGGTTAGGTGGGTTCGAAGGAAACGCCAAGATTATCCGGCTCATTAAACAATGATTTCTAACTTTAGTCCAAATTGAAAAAATTCGAGCCAATTTTGTACTTTATTCCGTCTGAAGTTAAAGTTTACACTACACAAAATGACTTTAGAACCAAGTCTATGGCCCGAATGCATCACAAATTTAAATCAAATAACTAAACAGATTTAGCGCTAACCGAAAAATATTTGCGTGTCTGTCAATTGTGTGTACCTAGTTTGAAGATGACAGAGACGGAATTGACAACATTTCATATTTTTAACCTGCATGTATTATTACGTTATATAAAAGTAAATTCAAATCTAGGGCACCCATATTTTTTCGTTTTTCGAAATTATGTACTTTTCATTCATAATTTCAACTTTGAAATTCGGTGTATTATAAAAAGACGTAAGCACCGGATGACGTCATGCTTACGGTAGAATGGCGATATAACCTTTGCTTTACTGTGACCCGTCAAAAAAACTGTTAGATGTCACTTTCTCAGTCGTTGTGTTTTGGTTCCTTCATTGGCGTATATTTTTCATTGGGATCCATTTTATTGGCGAAATATCAATCAAAAATTGATAATATTAACAGTAAGCAGCGTGTCGAGTTGATAGAAAAATATATTGTTGAATTCAATTCAGTTTTTTAGTTGTTTTCTAGTTACACTTCTTAGGTGACATTGACATGTCTTGTTTGATGTAATGTTTTCATCAAAGACATTGGAATGCGCAAAGGTAATTACCTCATTCCGCCATTTATGTGACGTCATCACATGTTTTTTGATTTAAATTTTTTTCTCAGTTTAGAAATAAAAAAGTAAAATAAAAATATGTTTGAACTCAGGATACAGGTTTGAAATGTTGTCAATTATGTTTTAAAACTCAATTCTTTATTGCATTCCATACCTGTATTACTTACATAGGTGGTGGTGGTGGTGGCTTTGTACAGTATTTTTTTTACTTGTGCATAAAGTTTTAATAAATAAATAAATATTACAAAGTAAAAGATCCATTATGGACCCTGTCGGACACATCAAAATTAGGAGAGAGGAAGAGGGCATTAAATTGTTTAATATGTCATAATATTTCTTCAGTTATCACTCTAAACGTTACAAAATGTCTGATTAAATAAATTAATAGCAAATATCTAATTCCACAGTACCTACATTACATAATTAAAAAATGTCATAACATTACAGCAGCTACCAATATGATTGTTATAAAATGTCAGATTTTATATAGTTATTCATAATTGAAATGTTAATGTCCATGAATATTGTTATAATGTCAAAATAAAAATAATAATAGTACCTAAGTAAATGTCAAATTAAAAACAAATAAAATATGTATAAACCTTTACTGACATTACTTTCTTTCTTCGACATGTGACACAAATTCATTAACAGTGTAAAAACATTTTTCAAATCAGCTTTTTTTTTAAACATAAGCAAAGGTAGTTTTAAAGGCGTTTGGTAATTTATTGTATACCTTAATAGCCATTGTAAACGAATTTCTTTTATATACATCGAGCTTGCGTTGTGGAAAGCAGAGCTTATGTCTATCTCTAGCGGCAACATTCCTTTTGGTTACGTCTCTATGCTTAATAAAATTTTCAGGATGTTGTCGTACCTACTAAAAGGCACAATTCTTTAATATACATGCATGCCAACAGTAAAATGTTGTACTTTTTAAACAGTGGCTTACAGCTATCCATGTACCCAGCTCCACAGATTGCACGCACACATTTTTTTTTGTATCATAAAAGCTTTATTGACATCCATCGAATTACCCCACAACAAGAGCCCGTATGAGAGTACGGCAGAAACATATCCGTGATATGCACAAAGAGCCGCTTCAGTGCATAGATCAATCTGTCCAGCATAGCTATTCACAAAGCTACGATACGGTTTGGTACCGTATCGAACGTCAATGATATCGACGAAGTCCTTTAATCGCCATTCACAAATCCGCAGCCGTACAATTTTGACAGGTCATACCTATACAGTATGAAGACATCAATTCTTCCGACTGGTATTTGCTGTCGAAAGTGTTATCGAACAAAAAATATTGTTTATAAAAAGTAATCTAAGCATTAAATGTAGTTTATCTACATAATTTATGTAAGTATGTAAAGTTATAATATTGTTTTGACCGCTGCATATCCAAGTACAACTTCATCGCTAAAGTATAAGGTTCAAAGTTGATTGGGAAAATTTGACAGTTTCGGGTAGCTTGGTGTGCTGGCGTCTGATATATTTATATAATTTTAGGTGGTTACATACTGTAGCGAAATGTAAAGGAAAGACAAGACACTTCACCGACAAACACGTATAATTTTGTATAAAAAAATCAAAAACACAAATAGAAAAATATAAAAAAGAAAAGTAAATACGAAAACTTGTCACATGGGTTTAGATATTGAGAGACTTATTAAACTATTGCATACGTTTAGGTTTTAGTATAAAAAATAAATTTGAGTTTTTCAACGCGACGCGACGAGTCTAAATATCGATTGCAATCAATACCGATCCACGCCAACGTGGTTAAAAATAAGTCCACAAAAAGATACAAACCTGCTGTAACGTTAAGGGAAAGGATATTGGGTCTATAACAAAAGGGTAAGAAAGGTAGGGAATCGATCTTGGTTTCTGGAACACTCGCGGACTGCGGCCGGTGGCTCGGAGTGGTCGGAAACCAGCCAACCGGTCAGGTGTCCAAATTCAAGATGCCTGGGTGGGTGGATGGAGCCGAATAAATCGGCTCGCAGTTAGTTCGGACTTCTATCTGGGGCAAAAATTATCACCATAAGAATCCCGAGTTGCAAGCAGATCTCATTAAACCCCAAAAAAACGTACAATTACAAGGCTGCACTAAAAGTATCGGGAATAGAATATTTCAACTGTTCCTGTCATATTAAAATCTTTTTAATTGAAAACTCCTTGGTTTTAAAAATCGAATACCATTTATTTATTTAAAAAAAGATTCTCGGTCTTGTCACATGGTTTTGTCAAACTTGTTTAGTCGTTGGGAAAATGGAATTGACTCGAGAAAATTCAAGAGCGATGATTTATTATGACTTTCGAAGTGGTTTAACACAAAAAGAGTGTGTTGACCGGATGATTTCTGCATCTGGTGATGAAGCCCCATCCAAAACCACAATTTATCGCTGGTTTGCTGAATTTCAACGTGGACGTGTCAAGCTCAGTGATGATCCCCGTCAAGGTCGTCCAAAAACTGCAGTCACCCAAGAAAACGTTGATGCTGTGCGTAAGCTGATTGAGGAAGATCGACATGTGACATACCGCAAAATTCAGGCAACTTTAGACATTGGCATGAGTCAAATACAAATAGTCTTGCATGAACAATTAGGTGTAAAAAAGTTGTTTTCCCGATGGATACCGCATTCGCTCTGTGAAGAGCAAAAAGCGGCTCGCGTTACTTGGTGCGTCAGAACTCTCGAAAGATTCCACGCAGGATCCTCAAATGCTGTATACAACATCGTATCAGGTGATGAATCCTGGATATACGCGTACGAACCCGAAACAAAAAACCAGTCACGAGTTTAGGTGTTCGAACATGAGTTAAAGCCAACAAAAATTATTCGTTCACGGAGTGTTGCAAAAAAAATGGTGGCCACGTTTGTCTCCAAAACCGGCCATGTTACGACTATTCCTCTTGAGGGACAAAGAACGGTTAATGCAGAATGGTATGCTAGCATTTGTTTGCCACAGGTCGTTTCTGAACTCCGTAAAGAGAACTGCAACCGCCGCATCATCCTCCATCACGACAATGCGAGTTCTCACAGCGCGCACAGAACAAAAGAGTTTTTAGAGCAAGAAAACATAGAATTATTAGACCATCCGCCGTACAGCCCCGACCTAAGCCCTAATGATTTCTATACTTTCCCTAAAATAAAGAATAAATTGCGTGGACAGAGATTTTCATCACCTGAAGAAGCTGTGGACGCCTACAAAACGGCCATTTTGGAGAGCCCAACTTCCGAATGGAATGGTTGCTTCAATGATTGGTTCCATCGTATGGAAAAATGTGTCAAATTTCGCGGAGAATACTCCGAAAAGCAATAAATACATTTTTAAATAGTAATGTTGTGTCACTTCCTTGATTCCCGAAATTTTCAGTGCCGCCCTCGTATACATACCAGATAACAGGATTCAATAAAACGCGAAATGTAATCTTCCGTCGACCATGTGGGGAAACCTTTAGCACAGAACGGATGGGTAAAATACATACCCCGAGTCAAACAATAAATAACGTAATGAATACGATCAAATATATACTATAAATTGGTTCAATAATCAATCAATTTTGGTGTTTCTTTCACGATAAACAATAATTTCAGCCGTCGTATGAGACAAAATTCAGACAAGTCAAGTATGTTTCCAAGAAAAAATCTCATCTGACGTAAAAGAAATTATTTCAAAATTATTATAAAAAATAGGTTTTTGATAGGCCCAGTACAAAAAGAGGTTGATTATAATGTTGAAGGAGGACGAATGGCGAAAATAATTAACATGCAGTAACTACTAATGCTGCAATACGTATCTACGTAACACTTAAACTCGTTCTAGACATTGTTTTAAATTATTTGAGTAGATGGAGTAGATACGTGATTTTGATCTAGAGACTGCATCGTCGTGCCGCAGATCAACAGAGGCAGGAAACATTGTCTCTTCATCGGACCCTAAGGGACGCGGCGGATCCGTTTGCCGATCCGCGCTTCCAGTCTGTGTACAGGCTAACACCTGACATGGCACAAATCCCTACTTTGGTAACATGCACTCATCAGCCGCAATCCTAATAGAACTAAAAGTAAATAGGTACTTAAGTAAAATGACTTCTTAAGTAGGTAATACTTGTCATCATCATAACATCACTCTCCAGAAGAGTTACGAAGAGGTGGTTTTTCTAATTAATTTAATTGTGAAGTGAAAAACTAATTTTTCACTTCATAATTATCTTTTTAAACTCAAAAGAAAGTTCGGAAAAATTGAAATTATTATTCCAGGTTTGACAGAAAGTTGAAGTTTACAAAGCAGGTTTAATAGAAATCTGATAAATTTGATTTATTAATAAAACCATTGTTTACTATTTTTTATTTGTTAATAGTTACTCGATGCATAATCTATAGTTGCCCTTAATTAAACACTCAATAAAAGTCATTTATGTATCACTTCAAATTTTCTACCACGAATATCTTTTTACTACCATTTTGTAGCGTTCCCCATATACACACCTATAGTCGGTTGGAAAAAAACCCCTTCCACACGGATCTGTGAATAGCGTTTTGTCAGTCCTTCGGTTCAGAAATCAGGATATCGAACAAGTGTCAATGTCGATACGATAGTGAATCGTATGTTTGTGAATAGCTATGCAGTTTGTCACAAACATAGTCGACATGCTTTTTCCAGTCGCAATTTTGATCCAATTGTATGCCCAGAAATGCAGCACTTACTACTTGTTCTATAGAAATGTCATTATACGTAATAGTCAGCGTTAATGGGTTTCTCCTGTATGTTTGAAATTGCATCATTTTCGTTTTACCTCCATATTAGTTTGTAGGTTATTGGAGTTCAACCAATGGATTATATTTTTGATAGCTTCACTAATATCTCATACTTACTCGTAAGTGTTGACTCTTTCACACTTCACGACAAGGGTCGTGTCATCAGCAAATAAAATCACTGTGCGGCGAGCGATATTTGGGAGGAATATGTATTTTAGGTAGGTCATTTATATAGATAAGAAACAAAAAGCAGCCTATAATTACACTCCCTTGAGGAATTGACGCGTTAAGGTGAATGCGCAGTGGTAGCCCGCGAAATTCAAATTTTCTTACGTTTTTTGCAATTTTTAGGTCAGTGTCAGGTTTTATCTTGATCAAAATTTGATTCGCGACTATAACAGGTACGTATTTACAAAATTATAATCATCAGAATCATTAATACATCTTTTTGAGTTAGATTTCTACCGTTAAGAACAAATCTCGTATGGAAAAGTGTTTATGGTAGAAATCTAACTTAAAGAGATATATTAATGATTCTAATGACTATAATTCTGTAAATACATGTCTATTATAGTCGCGAATCAAATTTTTATCAAGATACAACCTGACACTGACCTGCAAATTGCAAAAAAAGTAAGAAAACTTGAATTTCGCGGGCTACCACTACGCATTCACCTTAAATGCGTCCAACCTGACTCTCGACTCAGTGGTAGACCGCGAAATTTAAATTTTCTTACGTTTTTTAGTAATTTGTAGGTCAGAGTCAGGTCGTATCTTGATCAAAATATGATTTGCGACTATAATAGACATGTATTTACAGAATTATAGTCATTAGAATCATTAATATATCTCTTTAGCCGACTTAAGCAGGGCGAGTGTGGCGCTCGGGGCCCATGGCGAGCCGGCGACGCCTCCGCCGTGGTCGAGTGTGCCTAACACATGGCAATACCAGCGTATTGCACGTCACTGCGGACGAGCTGTATCGTTGTGTAAAAGGTATGAAACGCGGCAAGTCGCCGGGCCACGATGGGCTCAGTGTCGAGCACCTTATGTACGCCCCTGAATTGGTGTTTATCAGAATTTCTCAATTGTATAATGCATGTATTGATTGACCATAGTTATTTACCTGATAATTTTATGAGGACCTTAGTCGTAGGTACCAATCGACAACATTTCATATTTTTAACCTGCATGTATTATTACGTTATATAAAAGTAAATCCAAATCTAGGGCACCCATATTTTTTCGTTTTTCGAAATTATGTACTTTTCATTCATAATTTTAACTTTGAAATTCGGTGTATTCTAAAAAGACGTAAGTGCCAGATGACGGTAGAATGGCGATATTACCTTTGCTTTATTGTGACCCGTCTAAAAAACTGTTAGATGTCACTTGTCTCAGTCGTTGTTTTGGTTCCGTCATTGGCGTATATTTTTCATTGGGATCCATTTTATTGGCGAAATATCAATCAAAAATTGATAATATTAACAGTAAGCAGCGTGTCGAGTTGATAGGAAAAAATATTGTTGAATTCAATTCAGTTTTTTAGTTGTTTTCTAGTTAGGTACACTTCTTAGGTGACATTGACATGTCTTGTTTGATATAATGTTTTCAATCAAAGACATTGGAATGCGCAAAGGTAACTACCTCATTCCGCCGTTTATGTGACGTCATCACATGTTTTTTGATTTTTATTTTTGTTCTCAGAAATTTAGAAATAAAAAAATAAAATAAAAATATATTTGAACTCAGGATACGAAAATAAAGAAACAGTATTTTTGTTTTAAGGTCGTGTCAGGTTTGAAATGTTGTATTGTAAAGAATAGAACTGGCAATGTGTTCTGTATGTCTATTTACCGGCCTATTTCATTAACGACCATTTTTTCTAAAGTTTTTGAATGTTTAATTAGAAAAGAATTTCGTATTAAATAACGCACAATTTGGTTTCCGAAAGGGCCTGTCTACTGGGCTGATTTGGCTATCTTTGCCTTGAAGAACACAGTAGGTACATAAATACTTACGTACAAAGAAACACTAGTGTGTATGCGTGTTTCCTAGATCTAAGCCGCGCGTTTGATAGTATCAATTATGAATTATTATTATGAGATAAGTTGAGAAATTCTAAAGTAGGTACCATAAAAAAAGACGGGTTGCACTCCGGGAGTGCCGGCAGAAGTGAAAACTTGAATATTAACGTTGAAATAAATCAATTATTAATTGAATTAATATAACTCATTTTTTTTTCACTATTTCTGCGTCCCTTTTTTCATTAATAGATGCACTTTGTTCAATTTCCATATTTTAAACACTTTATATACACGAATGTTACGAATACACAGCAGTGTGTCCACGTCCACTTCCACTTCGACTTCGACTTCGACTTCGACTCCGACTCCGACTCCGACTCCGACTTTGACTTTGACTTTGACTTTGACTTTGACTTTGACTTTGACTTTGACTTCGACTTCGACTTCGACTTCGACTTTGACTTTGACTTTGACTTCGACTCCGACTTTGACTTTGACTGACTTTGACTTTGACTTCGACTTTCGACTTTGACTTCGACTCCGACTTCGACTTCGACTTCGACTTCGACTTTGACTTTGACTTCGACTCCGACTTCGACTTCTACTTCGACTTTGACTTCGACTTCGACTTTGACTTCGACTTCGACTTTGACTTCGACTTCGACTTCCACTTCCGCTTCCACTCCATCCAATCCATCCATCCATCCATCCATCCATTGTCGTGTGTCACTAAACTTGGTTCACTTCGGTTGGCGCCGCCGTAGAAAGAGAGGCGGGGGGGGGGGGGGGGGGAATTTCTCCTGACGGTCACGTGTCCTGACGCGAGTTTAACATTTTTTACCCATTACAAAAAGTGCTCAAGGCCGCTAAAGAAGTTTTCACTTCAAAAATTATAGACATTTTAGAATAGGTACTGGTATCTATGCAAATCAATGAAATCAAGTGAAATGGAATAATGCCCTGTCGGAAACATATAAGTTAACGTGTGGCGTGAGGCCGGGGGGTCTCGATTTTATTTAACACGTATAAGTAGGTATTAACGAGTTGATTGAGGAACTGTGCAGTACCCGTACCGGTTGTTGTATTGGTGATGCAGGTTTGAACAATCTTATCTATGCAGATGATATGGTGCTGCTTAGTCCCTCAGCCAACGGTTTAAGGAGACATGTTGCGATCTGCGAGAAATATGCAGCTGAACATTATCTCACCTATAATGTTAAGAAATCGGATGTTATGATATTTAAATACGGTAAAGGTCCTATCATATTTTACCGATCAATTTGTGTGGAACTGCTCTTAACATAGTATGTTTAAATATCTTGGTCACATAATTAATGTACGTTTGCCCCGCACGGCCCCCCAGAATTTGCGATTTAGGTGTGCACCAATGCAATGTACTCGCCTCTAGGAGTATATGTACCGGTTTCTTTTTCAATGTACCTCTGTAATTTTGAAGAAATATGCAAAAAAAGGGGGCCGTGCCAGCCAAACGTTTTCAGCACGGCCCCCGTGTAACTTGAAAAATAAATTAAAAAGTTTCATAAACTCAAGGAATGTACTTTATTAACACGTTCGATGTACCGTAACAGATATTGTGAATTCGTAATAACAAATAATATATAGATGTGGATAGGGGGCCGTGCTGAAAAAAAAGAAATAAGAAAATATCTAAAAAAGACAAAACAACCTTGGCCAAAAACTATGAAAAAGTAATTCATGTTTGGTAAGTAAAATATGTACCGCATTGGTTTCTCATGCAACTTGCTAAATTAAAAAAATAAACGAATTTTAGTTTATTCAGCACGGCCCTCTATAGTTGCCTATATCTTTTTAAATATGATATGTTTGTTTACAAAATTCGACTTCCTGAATTATGTATAGGAGTACATTCGTTCCAAATAAATTGCGATTATGGTGTATTAGTATTTTAAAAGTTAAATTGGATCAAAATATCCTAACATACAACTGATGGGGTGACCATGATTCCACGTGAGAATGGATAAAAAAACTTCTGAATAAATTGAGTAAATCTTTAATAAAATAAACAAATCAAAAATATCGTAATCTGTATTAACGATAACTATAATAGTAGTAAGTAGTAGGTCGCAAATCCAACAAAACAACAAGTGTCGCTAAGACTAAATAGCTCAAAAGGCTTGAAAAAATCACAGATATATTTCCAATAAATCACACGCATTGATGTACGGTACATTACAATAAAATTACCGGAAAATTATCGTAGCAGTGTTTACATTCACTGCTGTATATTGTGCGGGTAAAGATGTGACTGATCAATAAACACTCGAGCGCAACTGCGCAACATGAAGTAACCGCGACACCAGCGCCACTTCAAAAATCACGGTAGCGTCAGTGAACTAATAGCGACCGCACACAACAAGTTTTAACTGATTTAATTTCCTTAAAATATGTCATCGCTAATATTAATTTTGAAGAAAAAAAAAAACAAATTGTAAAAAAAGAATGTTTTTTTCAATGTAGTCACATAATTTTATTAATATAGGTATAGAATATATGTACCTAATTTATGGAACCATGGTCACCCCATCAGTTGTATGTTAGGATATTTTTGATCCAATTTATCAATTTATCTTTTAGAGTACTAATACACCATAATCGCAATTTATTTGGAACGAATGTACTCCTATACATAATTCAGGAAGTCGAATTTTGTAAACAAACATGTTATATTTAAAAAGATATAGGCAACCTATAGAGGGCCGTGCTGAATAAACTAAAATTGGTTTATTTTTTTTAATTTACCAAGTTGTATGAGAAACCTATGCGGTACATATGTTACTTGCCAAACATGAATTACTTTTTAATAGTTTTTGGCTAAGGTTGTTTTGTCTTTTTTAGATATTTTCTTATTTCTTTTTTTTCAGCACGGCCCCCTATCCACATTTATACAGGGTGAATTTTTCAAGTGGGCGTGGATGGCCAAATTCTAAACTATGAGGAATAGCGAAAAGTACTCAAAGGAGTCGCGGGCTCGATTTTGATGAAAACTAAAACTGCATCATTGGATTTTTGAAAAATCAATATTTCTAGCCAGGAATCGAACCTGTTGATTTTGAAAACAAAAACACACTGTATTATTACACCATTCGATAATGTCCCTAATAACGATCAAATTCTGGGAAGTAATGACTTACGGCAAACTAAAGGAAAGAGCAAATTTTTAGTAAAATACTTTTTTATTTTCCTTATGTTACCTACCTCATCATCATCTGCCTAGCCTTTTCCCAACTACTTATGTTGGGGTCGGCTTCCAGTCTAACCAGATGCAGCTGAATACCAGTATTTACATGGAGCAACTGCCTATCCACACACAACAACCCAGCCACAACCCAGTTACTGGGTAATACGACTAATACGATACCCCTTGGTAAGACTGGTTGTCAGACTTTCGAGCTTCTGACTACCCGTAACGACTGCCAAAGATCCTGGAATGACAGCAACGGCCGTGCTTTCAGAAGCACGGAGGGGTGTCGGTATGTAAAGATGGTCACCCATCCACAGACCAACCGCGACAAGCGTAGCTTAACCTGATGGATTGACCTGTGCGGCTGTTATTATTTAGCCAAGCCCGGGTTATGTTACCTATACCTACCTAATAAACCTTAACTGATTAATTTATAATGATGACCATTGTTTTCAATACATAGCTGGATTCGACGTCTCAAGGATTGTACTGCATTCAGCTTTACAATATTATTGATTCCATTAGAATATTTTCCAAAGATCGTAATAGAAATTTGAATTTAGAACATAATGTTGTGAAGGTGACTGCGTTGCGGGTGTGTTAATAAGAATATTGAGCATCATTTCGAAAAAGGTACATAATGTAGGTATGAATACTTACTTTAAAATAAAAAGCAGTCTATTAAGATTCAACATTTTCCTTAAGTTTGCCGTATGTCATTACTTCCCAGAATTTGATCCTTATTAGGGATACTATCGAATGATGATAATACGGTGTGTTTTTTTTTTCAAAATCAACAGGTTCGATTCCTGGCTAGAAATATTGATTTTTCAAAAATCCAATGATGCAGTTTTAGTTTTCATCAAAATCGAGCCCGCGACTCCTTTGAGTACTTTTCGCTATTCCTCATAGTTTAGAATTTGGCCATCCACGCCCACTTGGAAAATTCACCCTGTATATTATTTGTTATTACGAATTCACAATATCTGTTACGATACATAGTACGTGTTAATAAAGTACCTACATTCCTTGAGGTTATGAAACTTTTTAATACGCTATATATTTTTCAAGTTACACGGGGGCCGTGCTGAAAACGTTTGGCTGGCACGGCCCCTTTTTTTTGCATATTTCTTCAAAAGTACAGAGGTACCTACATTGAAAAAGAAACCGGTACGTATACTCCTAGAGGCGATTACATTGCATTGGTGCACACCTAAATCGCAAATTCTGGGGGGCCGTGCGGGGCAAACGTACATCATAATTACAGATGATTTATCAGATGATGCTGATCTCGAAAGACAGAGGCGTAGTAGGTATCGCATGTCGAAGCAATAATTTTGGCTAGATGCTTTTCTCAGTGTTCCAACCAAGTTAAAATAACTCTAAGGTAATAATTGCCATGGGTTAATACCTGAAATAAACTATAATAATAATAAATGTTTGCGTTGAAATCACTCACACATGTAGGTAAGGTAAATGTACCAATAGTCGTCGGGTTTTGATATTCACTGACTTTGAAGAATTGCTACGTGAAAAGTATTTCATTTAGAATGAAACTTTTTGCATGACGAAATAGAAAAATTATCCGTTATTCTAAATAAGTTGTTAATTTTTGTAATTTTTAGTGATAATAAATATTTAAGCAAATCTGAAAAAGGGGCGATTTGTACCAGTACTCGCCAGATTTGTACTATTACTCATCAAAAGGACCCAGTAGTCGTCAATTTTTGATGCTAATATGAACTTTCAGGCCTTTAACATAGAGTTCAAGATGATTACATATTAAAACATAATTATTGTGATTGTCTTTCATATGAGTGGCAAGTCTAAGAAACAAAAGGTAGGTAGAAAACCAAATCGCAAGAAACTAAAGGTTGTGAGCTGTTAGCAGACTAGGTAGGTCAATTCTAATATATTTTAGCTTAAAAAAATAAGATATCCGAATCACAGAATCAGTTTTTATCAGAATAAAGGAGATCAGCCCATTGTATATTAAGTTAATGTTTTTTTTTTTTATGTTGTGTATTTTTATTGGTGAAATAAGTATATACATAAATAAATCAGCCATATAAGGCCAGAACCCAAAATGGCCGGCCAGCGAAAAAAAATTTATTACCCTGGTCGGGAAAGACCTCTTTATCATTTTTTACTATTGCGCCGAATCTCTACAACCGTTCTTCAGCTGTTTTTTCGCACGTCGCCTATTGGCGACGAAACAATTGAAAATCAACTGTGTCTCATTAGCGGAGCTCGACAGATTAAAAAAAACCTGATTTTAGAACTATATTATGCAAAAAATCGTTATAGTAACACTCGCAGAGGTTTATTTCATAGTAGGTAATACTTGTTTAAGGTCACCTTTCTTTTATTTTCGCCAACCGGTAGTTAAATATTTTATTTAAAATAAAACTAGATTTTTTTCGTAGAAATGTTAAATAATAATAAATTTTATTTCGCTGTCACTTTGTGTTTTGGGCCCCACAGCCCCACTCTGTATGAAACGTGACTGGTCTCCTTTTGACGTGAAAACGTCGTTGCACTTTGTGGTTTGTGGCATTGAATTTACCACAAAGTAAATTTTTCAGCCGCTTATAATTACGAGAATGCCCCAAGCATTCTCGTAATTATAAGCGGCTGAAAAATTAATGATTGAGCATAAAATATATAGGTAATAATTGTACCAAATTAGAAACAGGATCTAATTTGTGTTTGACGTTACATCGCAAGTGCAGTGCGCCCGACCCTCCTTTTTACTATGCGTCGAAATTTCAATTCGCAAAAAAATGTTTAGCTACTAGGTGCCATTGTCAAGAATTGACACAGCACTACTATCCTAAAGAGAATCAGAAATATTGGCCGAGTTGAAAATGCATTTGAAGTTGACAATAGCAAAATAATTTCAAATGTCGTCTCATATCGGCCGTAAGTCTGGCCAAAAATGAAAAAATCTCAATAAAAGTAAGCTTGCATCATAAGAAATTCTATGAGCCTCAAAAGCCTAGTACCGAGCAAATACAATAGTTACGGCAGTTAAAGATATCGTCTCATATCGACCGTAAATCTGCTTATAACTGAAAAATATCACATATGGTGAAAGGTTGCTTTATATGAAATGCAATGAGCCTTCTTTTTTCGTGGGGGAATCTTCATGGATACCCTCCGTGTGGGAAGAACTGAGGGTTATGTCGGACTCCTACCGACTAAAACCCCACTGTTCCTAGTACCATTTGTCCGGGGCCCAGGGGATACATTCGCCGCGCCTCCGACTAGTATTAACCCAATCAAAAGCCAACCAAAGAAAGTTTTAAGTCACAAGGAACACAATAAGCCTACAAAATCTACTTATGAGCGAATTAAAAAGCTAGGGTACCTAAAATCATCGCCAATCGCCATGTTATTAATGGACGGCGCCCCGGCCTGTCATCGTGAAAGTATGTGTGAAGATTACGAGAAAATTAGGAAGATTCACGAACGGCAGAAGACTTAGTAAGAAGACACCTCTATACAACATTATTTTTAGTATATGCGAAACCCGAAACACGTGTCTAGTATTTTTATGTAAAGAATCTATGTACAAAATTTCAAAACTGTATCATGAATAATCACCAAGTTATAAGCTTGTTATGTTACCGGCAGCCTAATTGCGGAACGCCAAATCGTCAAATCATTCTGATCAGTTGGCTTCATTTCTATCACAATTGGCTTCATTTTACGATTTTCGAATTGCGAAACTCTAGTTTATTATGAAACCAATTATGAACGTTAAGGCCCTGCGCAGAAACTAGAGTTTCGCAATTAGAAAATCGTAAAATGAAGCCAATTGTGATAGAAATGAAGCCAACTGATCAGAATCATTTGACGATTTGGCGTTCCGCAATTAGGCTGCTGTTTGTCCGTCCAAAAACATGGTCTCCCCCACCGCGTGCCGTTCGGTAAAGCGCGGCGATTGTATTGTAATTAACTGGTGATAACATTTTCCATCACACTTGCAGGCTTTGGACTGTCGTAATGGTCAAGTGTAGGTAGTTATTATAATGTACTTTATTCGTAAATAAATGCAGCCGTAAGCTACGAATAAGTAATTACTTATTCGTAAGCCGTAAGTGATACAATGTAGTCAATGCGATTTGTTCAAAGTGGATGAAAAGTGTTAAACATCGCATTACTTAACCACAGCAGGCTGTAGGTACAAATAATAACTTTCTACAATTAACCATCTTGGCGTGTTTAAAAATGTTAATCATCACGGCAAAGCATTGTGTTCCACGATACTCTGATTGCTCCTCGTACCGCCCGCACTGCCAGGAATACGTTATCACTGCTATCGTTGTTTCTATGTACTGAACGTTTGTGTATGAGAAAGTCATGGTTACACGACACTTTTTACATACGATAGGTAAGTACACGATCAACCGAAACAACTCATCGGCCGCGCGCTCGCGATTATGCAGTTGGACCCACGCGACACGTGCGCGCCAACCAGTGGTACCCGGGTGACTGAGGTTGCTGCACCCCCGCCCCGGTCGCCCCGCTCGCTGTGCGCCGGCGCCGCGCCATTGTGCGCGTATGGTAGATAAGGGTGAATATTTCATTTCGTGCAAATTACGCGGCAGGCGATAAAGAATACATTAAATGTTGAAAAAATCTTTACCTGAATTTTTTTTTTTCTATTAAACTTATAACAGTACTAGGCGCAACGCTTCAAAAATCTAGTTTTTTATTATAAGTGCACCAAATTTAAAAAAACAAGTCAAAAATCTAATTACCATCCATGTCCCTTCTTCCAGATTTTAATAAATTGGTGCATTTTAGTAAAAAATCTGTGGGAAGAACGATTTATGTAATACGTTTTCGGTTAATATATTAATTAAACCATATTATATAATATATATTCTTTACGAAAGACCATATTTAAGTGGTTTCAAATAACTTTGAAAAATGTCCCTACCCTCATTCATAATTACCATTCGACGATATTCTCAATCCGATATTTTCGTATTTACGCGCCACTACGATGTAGACTAAACATGAAGTATTCGGCGTCAGTGTCTGCTCTACTACCAAGCTGGACAGACGCATGAGAGAGCGATTATAGCGACGTAATTTTGAATTCTCCTGTGCAAAAAGTGAAGTGGTTCAAAATATTTCTACATACCATTCGCGTTTTGAAAGGTAATTAATATTGTGTTTTTTATATAATTATTGGCTAAGTATATCCAATACAAGTCTTTCTTTGTTGTGTATGCCTTACAAGCCTTTACCTATTCAAAATAACAAATATTTATTAGAAATACTTGTGAATCTAATTACCATTCTACTAATTACCATTAAATACCATTTTCTACAATTCGAATGGTAATTAGAAGAAACGAATGGTAATGATTTTTAATGTTAATATTTTATTATAATATTTTATTTCATTTTTAAACACGTGTAAAATACTACGTTTTTTTTAAATGTTTTATTGGTCACTAGCTGTTGCCCACGGCTCCGCTTGCGTTTATATCGGTTATCTTGAAATCTATACCAATATTATAAAGCTGAAAGTTTGTTTGTTTGAACAGGCTAGTCTCAGGAACTCTAGGTCCGATTTGAAAAAATCTTTCTGTGTAGGAAAGCCCATTTATCGAGGAAGGCCTTAGGCTATATAACTTCACGCTACAACTCACGGGAGTGGAGCAGTAACCAAAGACGTGGGTGAAACCGCGGAGGTCAACTAGTAATATATAAATATTATTGTGTCCATCTCCAGGTTCCAAGCTACTCTTATGTCAATTTTATTTTCAATAGAACTAGTACATACATGTATGTTATACTTAGAAATAATTCTCTTAAATATTAATGTAATATGTTACGATAATAAAAATCACTTAGAAACTAGTTCAGAGGTTTAAGTGATAATGTAATAAAATTAACAAAAAGACAGCCCGATAGACACAGTTACGTACTTTCACATTTTTATTGTTAATAATTGCTTACTGTCATATTTTTCCCAAATCTTCTAGAATCTTTAGTAAGGCATCTTAGAAGTCGTGGAAACATTATATATACATTACATAATTTATTAATTATTTTAGATTACAATGCCACGAAAAAGAAAGACAAGGGAAGAAATTCTAGAAGAAGCAAAAATAGCCCGCAGAAGAAGATACGAAAGCATTAAATCAGATCCCGTCCTTTATGCTTTACAAAAGCAAAAAGATCATCAAAGATACCTAAAAAGAAAGGAACAAAAACAAATTTTGTCTATAAATGATATTTATAATTGATGATGTTTATAATTATTTGTTACGTTATTTTCATTTAATATTTTAAATTTTTACTCGAATACTATTCGAGTAAACATTTTGTTTTGTTTTTTTTTTCTATTACCTACATTTTATTTAATTATATTGATTCAGGCAAGCCAGCCAAAAAAGGAATATAATAGAAGCTATACCTATAAATATGTTATATTTATTGATTGTTATTTTTACTGTCGTAGGTGATTTTGTTCTTGCTTAAGTGTTATGTTATTTAATAATTAAATATAGTTCCTATGAAAGACTGAAGACTAAATACTAATTGCTCAATAAAACAAGACTGATTTAACAAATATTTGTTTTATTCCTAATTACCATTTAAGTTTACCTCACTACCGTATCTTGAGATCTAATTACCGTATTTGTGAAATCTCATTACCGTTCTTTAAAAAAAAACAAACGTCAAAATCTCCTAAAACTAAAGAGTAATTACTGTCCCTTTGATATGTCCCAGTTGGTATCATTATATACTTTTAAAAAACTATATAAAGAACATGATTAGGTGTATTTTTTTTATTTTTCTCCAAAACTTCATATATGCACGAAATGAAATATTCACCCATAACTACCTACTTAGTCGCTCCTCGGGGCACAGTATAATATACTCGGGGTGTCCAACTATTAACCTTTTTTAAATATTTTTGGGCCAAAATATAACATGGGGTAAAAATTATTGGAATCGATTCAGTTACTTATTCTGAAAAAACTATATTCAGGTTTCGCATATACTAAAAATAATGTTGTATATGTAATATCCACGCTTGATCTGAGTGAGGTACTGTTGAAAAAACTAGCATCAATTAGCCAGGGCTTATTACAGCTCATTATTATACCTTTCGCAGTAAGGCAGTTTAGGTTAGAACTGAGAATACTTTTTACGGGCCGAGCGAGTGGAGCGCGTTTGCGATACAGCGTGAGATGCGAGCCCTTCCTAGATACTCGTACAAATAAGCAAAGCACGCTTAATCGCACGATGAGCGCGCTTAATCAAAAGATGGGATGACTTCTCTTGCTGGTCTTAACAGCTTCTTAAACCAGCAAGCGAAGCGAGCCCATCTTCAACACGAGTAAGCTGAACGCACTTACACATGACAAGAGCGAGCGAAGCGAACTCTATCACGAGTGAAGCGCGAACACAGTTTCGTGCCGAGCTAGCGAAGCGAACCCAATGACGCGACGACTAAGCAGAGCACGCTTAAGTATTCAAGCAATGAGTGAGCGAAGCGAAAACAGTTTAAGAGAAACCCAGTTTTATCGTCAAATGTAGCCCAAACCTTATACATGTGTGTAAATACGCCAGCACATCAAGCTACCCGAAACTGTCAAATTTTGCCAATCAACTTTGAACCGTATGCTTTAGCGATAAAGTTGAAAATATTTACAAATGACGAGTTTAGAGGCAAGTATTAAGTGTGTCCCAGTAATCGTCAAAAAAGTACTTAAAATGACGAGATTTGGGTCAATTAGGAATTTTTTGGTACCAATAGATGTCACGTTCATAAAATAATACTTTTATGATAAAAGTGTTCTAAACTTCAAGTTATATCATTAGTAAATTAACTTAACTAATTCATCAAACAATCAGACTTAACACATACCCCACTGAAAGTTCGTAAATCAAAACACAAAACTACGTGCTGAGTTTGACATTTAGCAGCTAAACTTGCAAAAAAATTCAAAAATTGTGGGCCACACTTTTTAAGTGAGATATCTCAGCCACCACTACAGTTAAAACTCAGTGTTTTATTTTAATTATGCAATATGTTACTAAAAATATGTTGCCATAAAAATGGGCCAGTTAAATGTTTAGTAGAAAAAGATATTGATGTTTTTAGACAATTTGACGACTTCTGGGTCACTGTCGACTTCACCCGCGTTTACCTTACTATAATACGCGCAGTACCGTGCAAGCGAATGAGATCGTTCACGTGCTACTGGATTTATGGCCCCAGACTGTACCTACATACATTCACAGTGTGTACATCTGCTACCTACCAACAGTATAAAACAGGGTCGCCCCTTCGTTATTTAAAACGTATAAAAGCGGCGGCCCAGTTACCTACATTTCAGATTAAAAGATATGGGTCAGTGCTATCGAGGCGGGCTTGGCGAAGAGGCGGCTTAATGACTTGAATCCCGCGACGACTCTGCGCCTCCGCCACTTGCGACTAGGGTTACCATTTCTAGGTAAATTCGAAATGTCCTGACTAAAATCCTGACTATTGCAAAAACAATCCTGCTTTTTTTTCTTTCTTTTTTCAGCATTCGTTAAACTAAAGTAAAAAAAAAGCAAAAAGTTTTTTATTTGGAACAAAAACAAAATGATATTAATAACAATGGAGAAATGATAGCTACTCAAGTTAAAAACTGTGTCGCCGCTTTCAACTCCCATCTTACATAAGAAACACATTGGTCTAGAGTTAAATATACCTAAATAAATAAAATAAAATAGTTTATTTGCAAGCAAGTAATAAAATATGGCTTACAATAAAAATAGACCAAAGGTAAGTAGAATTGTATGTTAGAGTAACTATGACATGGGTACAATTCTTGGCGAATAGTGGGTGTACACTCTACAGTCACACACTATCTCTTGCACTCTTCTTATCCCTTCGGGGACTACAGACAATGCAGTTTAGTTTAGTCCTGTCAAATTAATCAGCGCCTGACACTACTCATATATGTTTGGACGTGATTAAAAACTTTCCTACTAAAGTTACGTCAATTTACGTCAGGCCCTGATTCATTTAGCAGCACTAAACTAAAATTTATCTTCTGTCCTTTTCTTAACCCTTAGAAGCCTGATTTTCCAAATTAAATTAAAATAAACATCAATGTATTTACCTATTGCAGTAGCCAGATAAAGGAGAAAAAAAAATCACAATACATATTTTATATACCTAGATACTTATTTCGAAATAAAAACAGGTATCAATTTTGATACTATAGGCAATAATTATATCGCACAAACTAATTACAAGTGTACAATTCGATTTAATTCGAAACTTAAAATATTTTAGATTTAATGAAATAGAAAGAAAAAGATGCACAGAATTTAGTTTAGTTTGTGAGCAACAGAGCACCATTATGTTGTGTATTTGTTAAATCACCCTCAATCAAAAGACCGGACAAATGACAAGGCCGGGCAAGTCCGGATGGGGTTTAAAAAACCGGACATGTCGGACGGCTGGTAACCCTACTTGCGAGTCGTGTAGCTCATCCGCCGTTTGATAACCATTGACCTACTTGCTGGATCGTCGTTTTTAGTAGGTACACACTTGTAAGATTTATTCGAGTAGTTCAAGGTTTTAATATTTGAGTCGGCTATTAGGTAGGTACTTATATAGTTTCAGTGACCATAGTAGGTACCAGGTAAGTACGTACTTACTTAGTTTACTTTGACTGTATTAATACTAGTTAGGAGTAAGTTCGGTCAAAATCAAAACGTACCAACCCACAATATCTACTTAAGTACCTACTTAATCCAATAATCTAAATGTGGTAACACTAACAATACCTTAGTAGGTTAATCACTATACAGCAAAAATAATGGAATATACCTACTTTACACTACCCACCTACAATTAGGTAGGTACTTACTTCGGAAATTAGGAGAATTGCTCGGTAGTACCTACCTACTTTCACAAAGATATCTGGTTTTCTCTGTTTGATAACTAAGCAGAAGCAATAGTAGATTGTTATACAAGGGGCTAAAATGACCCATTAAACGAGGTAGTTTTACTCCCAAGCATTAGCGAGGGAGTAAATATATAGAAACCGAGTAATAATGAGTATTTAGTGTTACACTCTACTTTTCACTACGATTGCAAGAAAATAAAGTAATCCAATACAATATTAATACTTAGAACTTATTTTATTGAAAATTAAATGTACAATTCTGGATATTTAACGAGATGTTTTTTCCTAGCAACTTAATTTCAGTCCTCTGTGAAGATGAATGTTGAGTTGTCTGTGGGGTAAACGTGGAAGATACACGTAGTTCCAGGTTTGATGGTCCCTCGTTCGATTGTTCTGAATAGAGAATCAGCTGAGTTGACTCATTCCTTGATGTCGATGGTCGTGGGCTAGTTGGGAGAATATTGATGCGTTCCATGATACGCGGGTGAAATCAAAGTTTCTTTTCCTTTCTCTTCCATTTGCAAAGTAGGGTCTCCATTCTCACTAGATGATGACATTTACACTGTTGTAAAATAAATTACGGTCACCAATTCAATTTGTAATTAGAGAAAAATTCTAAAGATTTCACTCCAATGTCTTTTTTTAATTTCTTCTGTAGCCGCAACGCAATGCACGCATTCTGCCGAAGAGATCGCCGCTTTTACTTCCATTTTCAAAAATAAAAGGTTCTTCTGTTTTTATGAAACACTATGAAGTCGAGTCTTTATACATGATCATTCTACTTATGAATAAAGACTTTTTCGTTTTCGCTCGTTGGTAACAGACAAAAATAAAAAAAAACTTTCCCCTAGAGGAAGAATAGAATATTACTGCAGCGGCCAGCAAAAGAGGCATTGATGGACGAAAGTGTAAATGTGGGCCGAGGCGAAGCCGAGGCACACATAGATACGTAAGTCCATCAATACCTAGTTGTGGCCAAGAATTATATAGTCCTTTCCTAACTAAAGCGCGGAAATTAAAACTAAGTAGTACCTACCTAGGTAGAGCTTTTTTGTCAAATACAATTACTTTTCAAAATCAATGACGAACAACGAACAACAATAATTATTCTTAATAATTATAATTATTATTAATAACAGCTTTCTACTTGCAAGCCAGTTCGAAATTTAAAATTAAATAAAAGCTTTGATAAGTTACCTCCTTAGTTGCCATGTTTCGGAGTAAATGATCGTTTCATTTTTAAATTACACGACAGATATGAGTTTACTATGGAATTTATTTCGCCGCTAAACCACGACAGATACCTATGGATTTTCATACAACTTTTGCCAGCCGCTGCTCGCATGCATTTAGCCAGTACAGCAATTTCAAGTTATCTCGAAGACAGTTGTCAAAATAATGCTCTTTGAGAAAATGCTATTTTTTCCTCGCTCTGGTACGCTACAATGACGGTCTTTTTGAGCAAGAGTGAAAAAACATTAACACTGTTTAGTTTTGGCTGTCATTGCAAATAGGTAGGAAGCATAGAATCATCATCACCCAAATAATTGGATCTGTATAAGCAGATCTCTTAATATAATAATGGTTATAGCCAGGGTCTGCTTAGGTAAAAGAAAGCTTTATGATCAGCTGACCCGGCAAACTTCGTACCGCCTCAGAATTAAATAATGTGACTAAGTTCAATAGACACGTGGCGCCATCTATTAGCATAATAAAGTTATTGTTGTTTTCCTCGGGAACAGCACGTTTTTTCGGGATAAAAGGTACCCTATGTCCGTTTCTGTACACCTGACAACTTATATGCAAAATTTCAGGATGTTCAGTGGTTTAGGCATGAAAACAAACTTAGTTTCGCATTTATAATACCTAATAGCGATCGTTTTCGGGGGCCCATTATTGAGTGTGCAAGTCACCCCGGCCCCTGCCATTTTATCCGTGTATATATTATAAACATTGATCAGGCAGGGGTCATAGTTCTTCCATAGTTCTTGCCTCATTGGTAACCAGGCCACTTTAGCCACCCAAACCCATAGTCCAACTTTTTATTTTTCTATATCCTGCAATAGTCCTAATCCAACCGGGGGTTATCCTTGGGTGCACTTGCATAGTGCATACAGGGATAATCATTGGTTGGTGCCATATTTCATTAAAATTTTGCAAGGGGCCTCTGCGAGTTGGCTTCGGCCCCTCATACGCCTTCCAAATTTATTATTATTTATTTATTCAGACAAAAACTGTCCATCAAATGACAAGCACACACATTTAACACAAACATAAAAATATTAAATAACATCTAAGTACTTATACAGACAAACGTACAGAATCAAACAAGATAAAAATAATAAATAAAAATTTAAAACAACAAAATACAGAATATAATTAAAAACAGAATAATTTAAAATAACATTACCGAATACATTTAAAAAAAAAATAATAATTGATTAATTTAAAAGTAAATTTTTTTCCAAAGGACCGGGACATGGTCCCGAGATAGTTAAAATCAAAAATAAATAGCACAGATAATAGTTAGGATAGGGTCATTGAAAACCGTAGATTTCGACCTACGTCAGTAAGATAGGTACTTGCATATTTTAAAAAAACGATATTTTTTTCTCATACACCAAAATCAATAAGTACATTGTGTTATCTTCCGCCGTAAATCTAATTTGTTAGCGAACATGACTTCATGACTGTACCAAAGAAGATTAATACTTACCTACATCACCCGAATTCCATCCAAGCACTCATGCGAATTCAATTCAATCCGTTAAAAGTAGGACCTAGGTAAGGTTACCTACCTAGTACATTAGGTACCGCTCCTGTGCATGTGAATACTTCCTACATAATTCAGTTTGAACCGAAAAGTTAGAACAAAAGATTTTAAATACCCTACAGAAATAGTCACAATACATAATACGGTATATATAAGAAGGTATATCGAAGCTCCGTAGCACGTCGGGGTCACTAATTTGGAGCATATGAGACGCAAGGAATTGGGTCAGTGGAAGTGGATCGTAGGCTGGAGAAACCCGGCGGGCGCACCCGCTCCTCACGCCATCCTCGTTAGGGTCTCGTTCCGAGCATTAGAACGTCACACCCCTTAAGGGAAAAGTTTTAATAAACGCTGGAAAAAACGTAGAGGACACGGTGGAGAAATTTTCAGTATTTTTTTTTCTTTTTAATTTGGTATCAATGATAAAATTGCAAACTACATCCATACTTACTTAATATTATAAACTAGCTTCTGCTCGCGACTTCGTCCGCGTGAAATTCGTACTTTCCTCTAAAAGTTTCGAAAATGTATAAGTATTGGTATGATCTTTCTAATTAATTTAGATAAATAAGTATTCGGGCCAATTTTTAAGTTTATAGAACAAAGGAATCAGATTTTTCAAATAAACTGTATCCCCGCTTTTCACCCCCACAGGGGTGGAATTTTGAAAAATCGTTTAAGATTTGTGTTCATAACTTGACTCAAAGTTTATTTATACCAATTTTCGAGCTCATCAAGCCACGCAGTAAAATCCTCCCCTTTAAAATTAACTACCTCTTTTCACACAGTTAGGGGTAGATTTTCGAAAAACCCTGATACACGTTATTAATTATTTTTAGTCCTTAGTATAAGTACTGAGTTTCAAGTTAATCGGACAGGGCGTTAAAATTCTTCCATACAAATTTTGACACCCCCCAATACCTCTTTAGGGGGTATAACTTTAATAAAGCACTTTTTTTTTTAATATTTTATGTCGCTATACGCAACTGGTGCCAAGGTCGCCATCATCCTTTGAAGATCGTAACTTTTAAACTGACGGACTTTCATACACAACTTCATCCCCATTTTTAACCCTTTGGGGGTAGAATTATCAAAAACGCTGAGACACGTATAAATTAATTTTCAATTTTCAGCCTAAAGACGAAATTTGAAGATCCTTATATTAAAACTGAGGGACTTTCATACAAACTTTTATCCCCTATTTGACTCCCTTAGGGGTTGAATTTCGAAAATCCTTTCTTATTCCTTGTCTACATTACAAAGGGAACCACTGGGTAAAATTTCAGCTTTCTAGGTCCAAGGGTTTGGGCTGGGCGTTGATGAGTCAGTCAGTCAGTCTAGCCTTTTGTTTTTATTTATATAGATAGATACTTTTCCTGGATAAAAAGTACCCAGGGTGGTGCCCAGGATATTAAAGAATAATTATACCGAGTTTCATCGTAATCGAACCAGTAGTTTTTGCGTGATGCCTGAACAAACAGACAGACAGACAAAAATTTTTTAAATCACATTTTTGGGTTCGGTGTCGGTCTAGTAACACCCCCTGCCATTTATTTTTTTGATATTTTCAATGTACAGAATTTTCACTTCTACAGATTTATTATAAGTATAGATTCGAAAGTAACTCTGTTTGTCTGTATGTTACCTTTTCACGCCTAAACCACTGAACAGATTTAGATGAAATTTGTTATAGAGATAGTTTGAGTCCCGGGAAAGGACATAGAATAGTTTTTATCCCAATATTCCTACGGGATCGAAACTTATCGGGTGCAACTTAGCGGGTGAAACCACGGGGCGCAGCTAGTACGAAATAAATTGAAAGTTCAAAGCAAATAACTTGAAAATAATTCAGGTAAGTAAGTAGGTATCGATCCGTAGATATATAATTATCATTGTGGCGTTGTTTGGAGAGTCTAATGTCCAGCAGAGCAGTGAACGTCTTTTTACCCGACTACGGCGAAGCAAAAAGGAGGGTTATGATTTTGATCGGTATGTATGTACAGACGCCAGCACATTAACCTACTACAGTCTGTCAAATTTCTTTAATAGATTTTCAACTTTATCACTAAAGCATAAGGTTCAAAGTTGATTGGGAAAATTTGACAGTTTCGGGTAGGTTGATGTGCTGGCGTCTGTACATAAATTTATGTATGTACACGCATCAACAGAATCTAGGGATATTTTATATTTCATCAAATATCTAAAAATCTATGAAGAATTTTCTGTTATAGTAAATGGAAGAATTTATTTTGAGGTCTTTAATAAAAAATAAAAATCCTTCCGTGATTTTTTGTTTTTAATAAAAATGTTATTCTTTTTTAATCGCCGTAGAAAATTAGTATGATAAAAAACTTCATTTCTTCCTATAAAATAGTTATAATTAAAATTGAAAAAATCATATAAAATCTAATTATTAATAATCAGTGTTGCCACCTCTTACATTAATTACACATCGACATCGATTGTTCATACTTAAAATTAAATTGTCAATGTCTTGCTGCGGTATGAGGTCCCATGTTCTGTGCAAGTGTTCGTAAAGTTGTTGTTCCGTCGTCAAATTTGGCGGGAAATCTCTCAAAGCTTTTCGTTGTAACATGTCCCAGGCATGCTCGATAGGATTTAAGTCGGGTGACTGTGCAGGCCAATCCAAAACTTAAATATCGTGGTCTCGGAGAGCGGCCGACACCAGCCGCGGCGTATGGGAAGGAGCATTATCGTGCATGAGTAGAAATTCCTGGCCCATTTGGATTCTGTGTGGGACAATAACAGGCTCTACTACCTCCTCGTGGTATTTTCGTGCAGTCATGCTGCCTTGGATCCAAACGAGCTGGGTTCGTCCGCCAAGGCGAATTCCTGCCCACACCATAATTGTTCCGCCTTGGTATGAGTGGACTTCCTGATGGTGCCGTAGACGGCTAACTCTCCCTGGAGTTCCACAAACGCGTGTTCTTCGCGAATCCGGATGAAACCCAAACCGGGACTCATCGGTGAACAGCACCAAAGACTGTTCGTCACTCCATGGTAAATGCTCCCGAGCCCACGAAAGCCGCCGACCGCGTTTGCTACGTCACAATGCTGGAACACGTAGCGGTCTTCGAGCATGAAAACCAACTTCATGCAACCTCCTTCGCACAGTTTGGTCGCTTACCAGCAGCTGGTGGTCCTCCTGGAGCCTTTGTACTAGTTGCATCGCTGTGATATTGGGTTGTCTTCTGACGGTCATTTGGAGTAATCGATCCTGTCTCTGCGTAGTAACACGATATCTTCCGGTGTGCCGTTCAGCCACATCTCCAGTACTGCGATAACGTGACCACAACTTTGATATCACGTTTTGGCTGGTGTGTAGGGCCTCAGCAACGACGCGTTGAATAGCACCATTTTCTAACATGCCCACGGCTCGTAACATTTCATCTCGACTCAAATGACGACGTGACATGACTTTTAAAGCTCTCACGGCACGTTAAATTAAAAAGAAAAACAATCTAATCCCTTTTCATTAATTAATATTAATAAAACAATTTTAAATTTCTTTAACGTAACGAATTACTAACAATTTTGCCGCCGTATTTTGTTATTTCTTTTGTTTTTTATTTACATTTTCAAATTTTGAAAATAGAATAAAAGAGGTTTCAATCTGTATATAAACTTTATATGGAAACTTAAAAGATTTTAAACTATAAATACGTAAATAATTTAGGACTAGCTTCTGCCCGCGACTTCGAAATTCGTACTTTCCTCTAAAAATTTCGAAAATGTATTTAGGTATGAGCTTTATCATTTATTTAGATAAATAAGTATTCGTTCCAATTTTTAAGTTTATTGAATAAAGGATACAGATTTTTCAAGTAAACTGTATCCCCGCTTTTCACCCCCACAGGGGTGGAATTTCGAAAAATCGTTCGTGATTTGTTCATAACTTGACTCAAAGACCCATACCCATTTTCGAGTTAATGGAAGCAAGCAGTAATATCCACCCCTTAAACTTTATTACTTACCCTTTTCCACCTTGGTAGAAGTCGATTTTTGATAAACCCTATAACACATACTTGTTTTATTGTTTGTTTTAGTAGTACCGAGTTTTGAGTTAATCCGACAGCGGGTTACATATTTTTCTAACCTAACAACTTTGTCACCCCCTAAATCCTCTGTAAGGGTTTTTTTTTTTAACTAAAAGTGACAATCTTTATTATTACTGACCCAAATACTGGCAAGTTTCATGTTTATTAACCAAAAGTAAATAAGATTTTTCATATAAACTTTATTCCCGTTTTTCACCCCTACAGGGGTAGAATTTCGTAAAATCGTTTGGGATGTGTTCATTACTTGACTCAAAGATTATTTATACGAATTTTTGAGTTAATCAAGCCACGCATTAAAATCCTCTAACTACCCCTTTTCACCCCGTTAGGGGTAGATTTTCGGGAAACCATGATACACGTTATTCTTTGTTTTCGGTCTTAAGTATAAATACTGAGTTTCGAGGTAATCGGACCACGCGTTAAAATTCTTCCATACAAATTTTGACGCCCCCAATCCCCCTTTAGGGCGTAGTTTATAAAAACAAAAAATGACTAACTTCATAATTTACTTAGATAAATATTCGTGTCAATTTTCAAGTTTATTAACCAAATGAATAAGATTTTTCATATAAACTGTATTCCCGCTTTTCACCCCTACATGGGTGAAATTATGAAAAATCGTTTAAGATGTGTTCATACTCGTAAGTTGACTCAAAAATTACTTATGCCAATTTTCGAGCTAATCAAGTCACGCAGTAAAATCCTCGCCTGTAAAATAAACTACTTACCGCTTTTCACACAGGGGTAGATTTTCGAAAAACCGTGATACACGTTATTCTTTATTTTTAGTTTTTAGTATAATACTGAGTTTCGAGTTAATCGGACAGCGCGTTAAAATTCTTCCATACAAATTTTGACACCCCCCAATACCTCTTTAGGGGGTAGTTTAGAAAAACGCAAAATGCCAAACTTTGTAATTTACTTAGATAAGTATATGTGCCAAGTTTCAAGGTTATTAAATCAAGAAATAAGATTTTTCATACAAACAAAATCCCGCCTTTTCAACCCCTTAAAGGTTGAATTTTCAAAATCCCCTTCTTACTGGATACCTACTCTGCACAAAGAATACACCCTCCGAAATTCATGTCCCTAGGACCAGCGGTTTAGGCTGTGCGTTGATATCTCAGTCAGGTCGTTCATACCCCTTTGGGGGTGAAATTATCAAAAACGCTGAGACACGTATAAATTAATTTTCAATCGTCAGCCTAAATACAAAATTTGAAGATCCTAACTTTTAAACTGACTGACTTTCATACACAACTTCATCCCCCTTTTTAGCCCTTTGGGGGTGGAGTTATCAAAAACGCTAAGACGCCTTTCATACAAACTTTCATCCTCTATTTGACTCCCTTAGGGGTTGAATTTCGAAATCCTTCCTTATTCCTTGTCTACATTACAAAGGGAACCACTGGGTAAAATTTCAGCTTTCTATGTCTAAGGGTTTGGGCTGGGCGTTGATGAGTCAGTCAGTCAGTCAGGCCTTTTGTTTTTATTTATATAGATTTCAAAATTGAAAGCTTTGGTTGTTCGGTTCCAAACTTCCAAGTACCTAGTCAAGAAACACTGAAAATACGGCTTACCAAAATTGCGTCGAGAATTCGAGATTAATATTTACAATTCTAGGTTTACCTAACAGGAGTATTTTCAGTGAAATCTTTCATATGAACCTGCTGACAACATCGATCATTCGTATTGACAGCGCAAATATGTTCGGAGACAGAACATCGCTCGAAGACTTAATACAGATAATAATGCTTGCTGCCGTTGCTTTAAGCTCGACTTAAACATTGGCCTATCTTGGGCTTCTTTTTAGGGGGGCCTGGCCCCTAACCTTTTTTTTTACCCTCTGTCCGGGAAGAACGGAGGGTTATGATCTTGGACTCCTACCGACTAAAACCCCATTATTGCGTGCCACTTCTTTGACTCCAACTGCTCGAGCGACGACACGGCCCCAATTTCGCCGCCCGCAGGCCCCTTCATATGGTGGCCGGAAATCGTTAAGCACCCTTCGACGCCCGGCTGCTCTTCTGGTGCGGATGGAATGAGAGGTATGCTCTCTCTCCGTCTCCGCCGCCTCCTTTGCATGTATCAACTCCTCGCAAAAAGAGGCCACAGCATCCCACGCGTTATCGCTTCCGACCATGGACTGAACCACCGCCGAAAATGACAGATCACCCGCACCAAGTGTCGCGATGAGGGCACAGCGCTGTTGGGCCCAAGCTGTACTTCTCCAACGTATGTTGCGGCGTGTCGTCATGGCAGTCCACACAGTGATGACAAGCAGGCGTCTGCTTCCGACCTATGCGCGACGCAGGTATTTCCCGAAACATCCGTGTCCAGTAAGCACCTGTGTCAGCCGGAAACTCAGGGCGCCATGCTGTCTCTGCAGCCATTCTCCCATAACAGGTCTTATCGCCACTGTTGTGGCGAGTCCCCACCTGGGTTGCGCAAGTCGCTCCCTCCATTCAGCCACTAGGATCTGACGGAGCTCAGTCTTTCGTGGATCGAATTCCCGAGAAACCGGAGGCTGGCCACGGATTTTCGCTTCCAGATCCTGAGATCTGGAAGCGAAAATCCGTGGTATAATAATAATAAGTATAATAAGTTTATTCATCAAAAAGTAAAATACAATGTGATGGATTCGGTGAGCCACAAACTAAGCATCGCTTGTATCTTGTGGCTCTGGAGTGCAATTTTACAATGTTTATGATTACATTACAGTTTGAGGATGTTAGATAGTTACAGAAAGATAAGAGTTAAAATAAAATAAAACATTCGTGCGATTCTGTTCACAAAATAAAATGGTATTGGTTTAACCTAAGGCTTGTACTATGGTGTGTGTGTGTGTGTCAGTGTGTATGTTGGGGTGTATGTGTGAGTGTTTGTTTGCATGTTTGTGTGTGTGAGGGGGTGTGAGTATGTGTTTATAGGTGCTATATCAAAGCTTCGGTGGCGTCGTATGATAGTTTTAAAAGAGCTGATGTTAAGATTTTCTTACAGGTGGTGGTTGAGCAGTCTTTTAGGTCGCAGATTTTGCTAACTTTATTGTAAGTGTTGGGATGGGAAAAGTGGGTACATCGTCTAGCTAGTTCGGATTTGGCATTTGGTATGGGTACTCTGAAGATACGCTTGTTTATTATGTCTCTGTAGTCAGGCCGATTTTTTATTGTTGCATGATATTTAAGAGTTGCTTGAAGTATAAATATTTGTCTTACCCTGAGGACTTGAAATTCATGGTAGACCAGATCTGTAGGGAATCTGAAAGGTTTTTTCAATGCGACTTTGATCAGTGCCCGTTGCGCCCTTTCTAGCGTTATAAATGTGCTCTTACCAGCGCGTCCCCAAATGCAGATACAGTACTTTATGATTGACTGGCAGAGTGCGAAGTAGACCATTCGCAAAATATCGATAGGGGTGCAGTCCCTGAGTTTTTTCAAAACGTGTATCAGTTTTCGTACTCTGGAGGAAAGGGCAAAAATGTGGGCTTTATACGTTAAGTTGTTATCTATGGTTATTCCGAGATATTTGATCGTGTCAGTACGTTCAAGAACTTTGCATGCGCAGGGGTGGTGTGGCAGTTGTGAGGAAATAATGTGTTTCTGTGGACAGGTGTGTATTTTTAAGGACATAGTTTGAGAGGCACTGGAGGAGCTGGTTTTGGAGAAAGCAATATATTTACTTTTACTAACGTTAAGTGTCAGTAAGTTATAGTCTAAGGATTGCGCTATCTGAGAGAGGCCTTGTTCCGCTAGTTGATAAACTCGGTCCCATGACGTTTCGTGGAAGACGATGGCTGTGTCGTCAGCGTAGGAGATCACTTCAGCGTTTCTAAGAGGGAGATTTACTACGTCATTAATATACAGCGTAAACAACGTCGGGCCAAGGGTACTGCCCTGCGGAACTCCAAATGTGATAGGGAGCAACCTGCTTTGGTGACTGTCTATTTTACAATATTGATACCGCGATGTTAAGTAGCTGTGAAACCATTCTAGTGGAGTACCTCTTATACCTATTGCCTCAAGTTTCTTCAAAAGCAGTCCAGGTGACACGGTGTCAAATGCTTTTGCCAAGTCAAGAAAGACACCAACACAGCATTCTCCATTTTCTATGTGGTGAGAGACTTGGTTTGTCAGAAGTGACACCGCGTCTTCAGTGGATCTTCCCCGGCGAAATCCGAACTGCCTATCTGAGACAATGTTGTGCTTCTCTAAAAAATTCATCAGTCGCTTGTTTACTATTTTTTCTAAGATTTTAGAGACTATACTCAACAGGGCGATAGGTCTATAATTTTCTGGCATGTCTTTGGGACCACTTTTGTAAATTGGGGACACTGCAGCAATTTTCCAGGAGTCGGGGAAGACACCAGATTCTAAACTTAAATTAAAGATGTGCGTAAGTGGCTTGATTATACTCTCTCGGCAATTTAAGAGCAATGGAACTGTTATTTTATCTGGCCCTGGTGCGCTGTCTATTTTTAAGTTGCGTATTATATTGGAGACTTCTTCTTCATCGGTCGGATGCAGAAAGAAGGATTGTGAATTAGAATTCGGAGCTATGTTTGATTCTATTAGTGAGTGGTGAGTGGTTGAGAGTTTGTTTAGGATCTTGGCTGCGTGTTTTTCCCCGACAGAGACGAAATACTGATTGCAGTTGTCAAGTGATGATGTTGGAGAAATACTGGATGCAAGTAGGTGAGATGATAAATTATGGCGAGTATTAGTTCCACATATAGTTTTTATAGCCGTCCATAGTTTTTTTGGATTTTTCTGGTTCCCTTCGATTTCTTGTCTGTTATGTAAGTTTCTGAGTTTCCGAAGTAGTGTGCACATGAAATTCCTGTATCTGGTGTAAATTAAATGTTTTGTTTGATCGTCAGGGTTGGCTTTGCATTCAAGGTGAAGCTTGTCACGTTGCCTCATGCACCTAATTAAACCAGGAGTGACCCAGGGTTGGATGTTAGCCATTCTACGACTAATTTTAACATTTTCTGAGTGTTTGTCAGTGGCACGTGAGATAACATCGTTGAAGTACTTTAAAGCAGTGTTTACACAAGATGAGTTAGTGACTAAATCCCAGTTTGTATCAGTGATCTCACAAGCTACAGCGGTCCAGTCAGTTTTGACTCTCCAGCGTTTGTTGGTTTTAGGGCGTTCCGTTTTTATGGGAACACTACATATGGTCGCATCAACACCCTGAGGTGTTGATGCGACCAGGAGAGTTGCTGCCTCGTAGGAGATCGTACGGTATCCTCTTATCACCCTAACAGCCATCGCTCTTTGCGGCCGCATACAGGGCCATGGACCGCACAATCTCCACGTATAGTCTCCGGCAGGAGGCGTTGGGCCCCCCAAATTGGGTAGCAGTCGCGCAAGAGCAGCTGCAACGCTCATCAACCTGGGGACCAGCCGCTGAATGTGCGGCCCGAAGTCCCACCAGCTGTTAAGGACAATTTCGAGGTACTTCATCGTCGACTCGAAATCGATGCGGACGCCTCCTACCACTATGTGTAAATCGCGTGGTGGCTTGTTCTGAGGCCCATGGAAACAGAGGGCCTCAAATTTGTGCAAAGCCACCTCGAGACCTGGACGCCGCGCGCCGGATCCTTCCAACGACCTGCGCAACCCCTGCCGTAGCCTGTATGGCCGATTGCCGATGCGTTTGTCTCCGGGCCGTCTAATCATAATAATACTCTAACTTATTTCGTTGCTTATTAGTAGATTCAATTATTTTTGTGATTTCAAGAGTAATTAAATGAAATGTATCATGTAGGTAATAATAACTTTGTGTAGGTCTTGGTGGTAGATTATTTATTTGATTGCTTTTGTGTGAAGTTATATTATGTGAGTATCCAGCTTAAAATTTCGAATAGGTCCCCAAACATCCTAGGGTGTGCCTGAGACCATTCTAGGGTAGGCACGCCCCCCCCCCCCCCCCCTATATACGCCAATGGACTTAAAACCTTTGATTGGGGATTTGGGAATTATTTATTTCCTTTCCATATAAGTACTTATTTTTTGAAGGTGTAGAGTCTTTGGATAAATATCAACCTTTTTTCAATTAAGTCCGTCTTGACGATAGATCTATAAAGAATTTTTAGTGTAGGTACCTATGTGTCATACGAATCTACACTAGTAGGTACCATATTAAACGGCTTTAACTGACGGCTCTACCTTTATTTTTTTTCTCCATTGCTGAACAAAGGTTTCCCTGAAAAACCCCTAGGGACATAGGTAGATAACTACCTATGTTTTTGTTTTTTTCGGTATTATATGGATATACTAGTTGTTGCCAGTGGCGTAACTATACCGTTTGGGGTCTGTGGCAAATTTAAGAGATGGGGCCCTCCCTCAATGTAAAGAAGCTCAAACAACGTTAGTTTTTTTTTTAGCTCTTCTCCCGCGACTTCTTCCGCGTACATTTCATACTTTTCCCTACAAAAACTTGAACACCTGACTGCTTCTGTCATTATGTTAGGATTCTCCTATGCTCATGGCCCTCTCGGGCCGGGGGCCCCCTCTAGCTGGGGGCCCGTGGCACTTTGCCCCAATGCCACCCTATAGTTACGCCACTGGCTGTTGCCCGCGACTTCATCGGCGATCTAGGATGAAAAGTAGCCTATGTCCTTCTCCGGGTCATGGTCTACCCATGCGCCAAATTTCATTCAAATCTGTTCAGCCGTTTTAGCGTGAAAGCGTAACAAACAAACTTACTTTTGTTTTGCTAAATGCAAAACAAAAGTATGTTTGTTACTCAGCGCGTCTAAATAATAATAAATCGATCGATCACGTTAAGCTACGCTTTCCGCGGTTGGCCTGTGGATGGGTGATCATCTTCACATACCGAGACCCCTCCGTGCCTCGGAAAGCACGTTAAGCCGTTGGTCCCGGCTTTCATTCGTGGATCTTTGACAGTCGTTACGGGAAGTCAGAAGCCCGAAAGTCTGACAACCAGTCTTACCAAGGGGTATCGTATTACCCAGTAACTGGGTTGCGGAGGTCAGACAGGCAGTCGTTCCATGTAAAATACTGGTATTCAGCTGCATCCGGTTAGAATGGAAGCCGACCCCAACATAGTTGGGAAAATGTTCTCCAGATGATGATGACTCAGAATTAAATAATGTGTCAAAGTTCAATAGATAAGTGGTGCCATCTATTATCATAATAACGTTAGTGTTGTTTCCTCGGGAATAGCCCTTTTTTTCGGGATGAAAGGTACCCTATACCCGAATCTCTTCTCGAATCGAATTTTTGAATCTTTTGTAGGTACCCGTTTCTGTACACCTGACAATGTATAGCAAAATTTCAGGATGATCGGTTCAGTGGTTTAGGTGTGAAAAGGTAACAAACAAACTTACTTTCGCATTTATGATATTAGTTAGTTTTAATAAATACCTATACAAGATTTCCCTTGTACCTAAGTACAATTTTTTAACACAATGTACCACATAATGAAAATCACAATGCTTTCAGCAATACGTACTGAGAGTTCGCAGCTCGTGGCTCGTGTACTGAAACCACGGCTTAACTTATCTGGGTCAACGCTGAAAATCCTCTACTCAATCCGTTTAAGTGGGTTTGACGCTATAACGGTGCTTATACAGGAACTTGTGTTTTAAATACTGCCGTTTTCCGTTTATAGGTACGCATAGGTACCCAAGTACACAGCACTTTTAATCGTTATACCTAGGTACTCCTAGCTTACCGACTTTAACATTTTTTATTTCGCCTACACTGTCCCACTGCTGGGCAAAGGCCTCTAAATCCTTCCAGGCAGGTTTAATTCTGATTCTTCCCTAGATATATCTGCATAGGTATCTATATTTAGAAATATAAAATGCGTTAGGTATTTCATTACCTATAGGTACGTAGCTGATTTTATAACCTACACACATAGGTAGGTAGGTCTCGTTTAACGCAAGAAGAGGAAGATTGAAATGTTGGAATATCGTTAGGTGTCGGTAGATAGGTACCTGTTTTTCTTATAGCATTGGGTACGTAACAGAAGGGATTTCTGTTTCTGAGCTTACCTATTTCTGTTAGGTACGGACGCCAGCACATCAAGCTACTACAATCTGTCAAATTTCTTTAATATATTTTTAACTTTATCGCTAAAGCATAAGGTTCAAGGTTCATTGGAAAAATTTGACAGTTTCGTGTAGCTTGATGTGTTGGCGTCTGTACATATTTATTTAGATTTTTTACCTAGCAGGAAATACATAGTAGGTCCGCAAGTTTATCCAGAGTAAAAATTTCATAACACGTGACTGTATCTAGGTACTCAAAGGCAATTCCTATAACCCCACAGATGGTGTTTCACTTTCAATCCGAAGACGTGGTACACACGGCAACACATCAAGCTATATATTTCCGGTTTTAGCTGACCTCGCATTGTATAGGTTTTTCGTACAATCAGAAGTCAGCTTATACTGGTTATGTATAGCTTGATGTGTAGCCGTGTGTACCTACATAGATACGTGTTAACCTTTTCGTAGGTGACGCAACCTGCTGGTCGTGTCGTAATGTGGAAAGCGCTGTTGCGAATCAAAAACAAACAAAACTAACCTACAGAATGGGAGCGTAGAAAGTACTGTACCTACCGTAGATACACAAGCTTTAACTGAGGTACACCATTGCCCATAGGACTACATAACTTAAATAAAAAGTAGTAATTTTTGAAACAAGGAAAACCTGTTCAGGAGGGAGGAGATTCATAGATGACGCCCTGGAGTGTAGGTAACTGTGGTATTGTTGCATCGTGTTTTACGTGTCCTGTTGTCTGGACGTTACAGGAACTGATTGCGCCAAACTCGTAACCTAATTCAGTTCCGATTCCATTTAGATTTTCATCGAAACGCTAAGAAGAGAAGATTTTGATATTGTTGTGAACTAGTAGGTAAATAACAACCGTGAGTAAAGTGATGTCTGGATGCAGGCAGCACCGCAGCGCAGGACAAGTCGTTGTGGCGAAGCTAGGTTCCTAAGTAGGTATATGTTACGGCTGAGATGACGATGATGAGCGTTTTTAGGTTCCGCCGAAACGGAGATCCACAATTTCGTCACACGAATTTCATGAATTTTTTAGGCCGGATCCCGTCATTAACATACCTATTTGTGAAAAACGCTTGTGGTGACGCCACATATTTTGCAATTTGAAATTAAACCTTAACCCCCTTACTAATAAACGTATTATGTCAGATGAATAGTTACACACCGATTTTTCTCTTTCAGTCGTCAGTAATTTGACTTTCGAAAGAAGAAGACAAAGCGTTGTGTAACTATACAGACGCTAGGTATACTTACAACGTTTATAAGTAAGAGGGTAAAAAGACCGTAACTTGTATGTAGGTATGGTTTATTCATAGAGCACCACGTCGAACCAGCCGTCGCAGTGTCCGTCCGGCACCCTAATTGCGAAACACACTTTCAATCATAATCTGTATCATTTTGAATTTGTCTGCTCAGCAACGTAAATAACGCAATTAATATTGTTGAACCGTCAAAATGAACGCCATTGCTACTGTAATTACCCCGCTGGTTATTTCTCATATGCTCAGTGCCTTTTCACACGTCTGCGTCCCGGCAACCGGGTAGCCGATGCCGACTATCCGGAAACTCTTGCCAGGCAAACTACGCCGGTACGTGTGAAAACTAACGTCCCTAAATGGCTATACACTTCGCCGTCGGGTACCCGGCATCGGCTACCCGGTTGCCGGGACGTGTGAAAAGGCACTAAGGGTTGGGGTAGTAAAATAAAAGACCGTAACTTGTATGTATTATTTATTATCAAATAACTTATAGATTACACATAGGTACACATGTAAAATAGAGATACATATTATAATACTTAGTTATATATTCTAAATAGTTAGTTTACAAATTAAAAGTGCGGAAATTCGGTTTAATTACCGTGTCTTCAATTTAATACATAATTCTCTTTTAGAGAATGACCCTAGACACAGGGTACCTTTTAAAATTATTCCGCCTTAATCTGCAATTTACTTTAGGCTTTTAAAATATGTTTTCAGTCAAAAGAAACTTTTTAAAAGTACCGAGTGTAAAAGGTATATATTACAAATAATAATTTGCATTTATTATACCACTTTTAAGTTGTTACATAAGCCATGTCATGGCGATATGTTAAAGTTTTTTATTACAATTTGGCCTGATGAGTAATTTACAATTTTGGCCTAATGACAAATGCCAATTTTGGCCTAATGAGAAATGCTAATTTTGGCCTAATGAGAAATGCCAAAGTTTGTTCCCTCAGATCTCAATCCCTGACTAGTCCATCCTTATTACTCACTACTTAATACATTAGCCAGATTTTTGTTGGCGGTCCAGAACTTCACTTGAAACTAAAGGAAGAAAAAGATAAAGTAGAGAAAGAGAAAGTTTTTAGACATCGCATTTTTATTAAAAAAACCTATAATCATTTTAATGCAAGATTTTGTGTCCCCGTTTAGCTAGCATGTTTAGTTATTTATGCTTCATACATTATTTTTGCGTATTACAAAGCGTAGGCTTTGTAATGGGCAACTAACTTCATAATTATTTTCTGACTGACCGACTTCTTGACAATTCAAAAGTTATTGAAATACCCGTAAATGGTTTAATTGAAATGCTTTGAGTTTGAGTTATTTTTCTCGAAAAGTCCCGTATTGGGATAAATTATTTTAACCGAAGTTATGCTATTCAATTCCCCTATACACCACAAAAATGTCTCATTTGAAATCTATGGAATCTCTAAAATATGCATCGTATGAGACGCCATCGATACTTACTTCTTACGTAATTTTTGCTTATCATGGTCATTTTATGTTCTACATATCCGGATATTATTTGACGATTAAAAAAAACCTAGCTGAACGGGGTTACAAAATCTTGCATTTAAATGATTATTTCTATTATATCTTTAAATAATAAAGCGATTTATGTTTTTTTTTTCATTGTTGTGCACAGAAATAAATTACCTTACTAATAAAGTTCGGTAATACCTACTGTTTTGACAGTATTGTGGTGGATACTTGTGTATCGTATACAATTTATATCAAAATGTGAGTGTTTTTATTAAATAATACAATTAGTGACAGGCAGTAAATTACTTTTTTATTTAAATACTAATTTAATTTTAAAGGGATTGTGTAAGACACAGTCCATTTGTGGACGTAATTAAATGGACAAACCCGAACCTTCTAGTTAAAAAACAGTCTTACATTTTTTAACGTTTATTTTAATTTGGTAAATCTTGTGCTAAGTACAGAAATGTGAAAATGTTTCTTAGACCGTATATAATATTTAAAAAAGTGTTACCTTTTTAAAAGCAACAATTTGGTAAACGAAGCCTATGGCCAGAAAGAATCTCATCCTACGAAATAAATTGTCAAAATTTTTCTTTACCTACATAATTTTTAAATAAAACATTTCGATTTAGGTAATTAGGAAACTGCTAATATTATAATAGTCAATAAGATAACGTATACTTATTAAATAAGATAAGTGTATAAGTAAACGGTTAAGTGGGCTTAGATGTGGAAGCCGATACATCCTTAGAATTGATACCGGATCCAATCTAGCACAATTACATAAACATGTATATCTGAATATATTATAAGATATTAGACACCAAATGTTCCACATAAATTTTAAAAGTTTTATACTTAATCATAATCATATATATTATTGACGCCCGAATGGGGTCTCCCTTAACTCTATGTCACCTAGGCGATCCAGGTCCTACAGACCTATAGATGCATGCTGGTTCGCGCCAGCCTGGTGACTTTCTACCTTAATAATACAATGATCCTTATGTACTAAGTACGATATCATTAATCGTGTAGGTACAACGTAATAGTTATTGTGATGGTGCGTGCGTCAAGGCATAGAGGATAGGAAAATTCAAAAGTAAGTTCCTTTATCTGTTCAGTTCTCAAAGTAGTGTAAATATGCTATATCTAATGCAAAAAATGTATATTTCAAAATTTTTGTCAAATGAAAAAATAAAAATATTAATCTTATATTATTAAAAGTACCTACATCAAAAATGCATAGTGACTAGAGATTTTGTCTAAGGGGGGCAATCTTCCACCTGAACTAACCAGTCATTTAATGAGAGTCCATATAAGACGCCTAATAATAAATAATCCCACTATAAACAAGTTTTATAAAATATAAAAGCAGAAGCGGTTAAACAGTTAGTAACTCTTCAATACTGCCGATTTTTCTAGAGTGGGCATTGCCCATCCTTGCCCCCCCCTTTTTACGCATATGCATACCTACATACATTAAGGGATATTATAATTGTATCCATCTACTACAACATCAAGATATTTTAAAAAACATTTTTTTTTTTTTTTTTTTTTATTTGATTAGATATATTGTAAGTGTTTACTACACAGAGAAAATACATAAAACAGTTAGCTATCTAGATATTATTATTACAAGCTAGGCATTGCAGTTGTATGGAATGTTTCAAAATCGGCGTTCAGCGTTGTATTTGAGTAGGTACCTATAAGTATGTGGTTGTGAGCGCATGCGCGAGTTTTTCGGCCTAGTTAGTGACGAGCGGGGCCGAGGCGACGCGGACGGGTGCGGTGTTATTGCTGTGTGCGTTGTGCGTGCCGGTACGATCGCGCCTGTGTGCGTTTGGCAGTGGGACGCGCTGCGCGACCCAGATCACGCTAGAAACACCCGGACACACCGGACTCCCGAATGACCAACCATTATTTGTTTGGACGCGTACTGTAGGTACTGTACCTACTAGATTATCTCCATCTGTGCGCAGTATTTAGGGAAAATCCCGTAAATCTTGCTATATGGTTTTTTGATAAAATAAATACGTATTTTTATAATTTTTTTTTTCTCGATCGTGTCTAGTCGTTTTTGCAGTCCATTTGGAAACGAATAAATAGCCTTTGTCACTATACAGGGTGTCCCTGGAAGTATGGATCAAATCGAATAGGGGCGTGGGCAAGGTCATTTCCAAACTTTTTAACCCTGAGAATGTCAGTGAATTTTTTTACGGTTCAAAAGTTATGACCGATTTTATTTTATTTTTTCAATCACTTCGTTTAGTGTTCAAAGAAAATAATCATAAAAAAATACTATCAGGGTTATCTAAAATAAATTAAATTGATAGCCCTGATAGTTTTCACGAATTCGATCTTTCTTCTCTTTTTTTTAGTATTTATTTTTTAGTTTTTTTTCAGTATTTTTTTTAGTTTTTTTTAGTATTTTTTTTTAGTTTTCTTTTTAGTATTTTTTTGTCATTTTTTTAGTACTTATTTCTTTTTTAGATTTTTTTTAGAATTTATTTTTTAGTTTTAATTTTATAATTTTTTTTTTTTGCTAATACCTTTGGAAATGACCTTGCCCACATCCATATTCGATTTGATCCATACTTCCAGGGACACCCTGTATATCCTTATAGGTACGTAAGTATCGGTCTTTCGTAACGATCGGTTCAGTGGTTAGGGGTGAAAAGGTAACAAACAGACAGACAAACGACTTACGCATTTATAATAAGAAAGTAATTGGGTTAAATATTAGGCCAATAGGTACTTCATAAGTGCCTAGGTAAATTATTATTAAAATAATTAATGTTAATTTACTAACCTAAATTTAAAGCTGGCCCTCCATCTCTACTTTGATAAACAAATCCTTCGGAATAATAGAACTTAGTATTAGTGATGAATTTAGTAATAGTAGCTTTAGCAAAATCAGTCTTTACTTTAAAATAGACATTTATAAATATGTGCAAGTAAGTAATTCTTCATAAGTGCAAAAGCATAATGCATTAGTTAAATTATTGTCCCGATTACCGACAGTACCCCATCTTAGGAACCTTTGCTAGTTTCTATAATAGGAACTTCATTTTTAGGGATCCGTATCCAAAGGGTGCTAACAGGATCCTTCTACTAGGCCTATGCCCGGCCGTCTGTCTGTCTGATGGACTGTCTTTTCTTCTGCCTGTACTGTACCTACAGTAAAACGGGGCTACTTTGACAGGCGGGGCTACTTTGACCAGGCCGATCACAACGCTATGACGCGTTCCCCACACCCCGCGCCTCGCGCAATATTACTCGAGGTCACCCACACTTGCTGAGCACACGTGAAAACCGATTTTGGCGCTCTGTCAAAGTAGCTCCAACATCTATAAAAGTAACCCTGGAAGTCAAAGTAGCCCCGTTTTGCGGTATATCTTGTAAATCGTAACAGCTAACCGGTTGAAAATTTCACAGAATACGTCTATGAATGGCTGTCATAAAAATAATATACAAATAATACTTATATCATGGTAGGTACTGAGGTACCTACTTCTTATTTTAAAATGGTTTTGATGGTACGGAACCCGCGAGACTATCTCGCACTTGTACGGCGCTCACAACTTTTAAAATCTATAGGCAATTCTGAAATTTCAAAAAATGTGCAATAGGTACCTAGCTGATAGAATTGTATGAGACTGCAGTTTATTTTGCCAGCAAGCGCTTCCAGTTCGCCCAGATTTTATCCCGGTGTATTTGACTGCACTCCGCGATATACGCGTTAAGCCCTAGGCATTGTACGATGAATGTTTCATCAGACATTATATCTGTTAATCGGTATATCATAGAAAGCAGTTTTCCTGCTGGAAAGTTTAATTGTGCATTACAGATTGCTATTGTTTTTAAAATTATGTCATCAATGTCTTTTTTAAACGTTTTGAAAGCATATTTTATTTTTATTTTTTCATTTGTTTGTGGGTGGAAGTAAATTATAGTGAATTTTGCCTGCTCAAATAAGGGAGTTAAACAAAATACAATCCCCGCCTTCACAAGTCCCGTATGAGAACGCCGTATTATACTTTTTAATTTATAAACTAGGTTCCTTTTTTCCGTGACGCAAATCCCATCACAAAAGGGCCTAGAAACATAAATAAGGGAATTTGAACATTTTTTTTCCTTATCACGTATGTCTTCTTCGCGCCAGATTACATAATTTGTATTATAATCGCAGACGCGATAACGAACGTCTTTGCGATGTAAGTTTTCTATAATCTGACTAAACCATCCAGTATGTGGTATTGCTCCGTCTGTCATTATAGTAATGATTCTGGACACGTGGTACCCCGGATCAGCAATCAATATTCCAGGTCTCCCGTTGAGTGAGATGTGAATGCCTACCATAACGTGCTCCTTGTCAGGCGCCAACAACTCGGAGGGCGCATACGTCATGATGGTATCGCGCAGCACGCCCTGGGCAGACTCCTCGCATGACACCAATCCCGTAGCAAACTGCAGGCCCGGGAACCTACCCTCTAGGCATTCCCAGCGTCGTATTAGCTCGAGCGCTAAGCCAACGCACGTGTAGGCGTGTGGACGCACCACCGGCACGAAGTTCCGGTACACTTCACCCAGGGAGGTTCCCGGGCGTGCCTGTTCAAAGGCTTCATATAAAGCCACAAAATTACTTACGGAATTATAATTATCAGTTACGAGGAGACGCCTCAAAATATTTTCAGTGCAACCAACCAGTCGTGTGTAGGCGGAGTAGTCCACAAACAGTGGGCGGAAGGTTTCGCCCCAGTGGCACCGGGGCAGCGGCGCCCATTTGGGGACACTGGCCCCCAACCCGGCACCGTTAGGCCCGGCAATGGCCGCTGAAGCGGCAGCCGCCTCTCTTGCTTGGGACAGTCATTGGGGTTTCTTGTCCTAGTAACAAAAATATTAGGTTAAACCTTTGAAGTAAAGATTTTGTTTCATTAATAATTCGCTTTTTTGCTTTGCACAGGCATTTGTGAAGTGAAAGTGGACTTTGAGTGGATCAAAATGTACCTAGATGTTGCTTCTTGGTAGGTCTACCAAGAAACAGCATCTAGGTACATTTTGATCACTCAAGGCGGGATTGCAGCCCGAGCCGTAATCGAGTGATGTATCCGAACGTGAAATTAATGACAAATGCTCACGCGTAGGTACTTATCTAACGACGATTTACAACACACTTGCGGGGATCAGATGTTCGTGTAACCCGGTGTCCTACGTGAGCGACGAATACGACGCGACGCTACGCTGCGAACGCGACGAACACGATCAACTCAACGGCATACCCTGCTTGCGGCCTATGTGACAGTCTGCGGCGAGATGCGACGTAACGCGTACTTGTTTTGAGAGCGACCAGACGCGACACCACGAACTACATATGAACTTTCCAGCTGTTACCGTTGTCCCCATTCAGAACTCAATTAAAATAATTAAAATGTATTCCCGTTGTCCCCATTGACGGTTTCCTGTTAAAATTATATTGTACTTCTCCATGATTCGAGAAGTAATGACCAAAATCACGTAGGACATTTGTCGCGTGTAGCATCGCGTCGCATTACGTCGCATCGTGTTGCGTCGCATCGCGTCGTAGATATTCGTCGCTCACGCAGGACACCGCCTTAAAGACTCGAGGATGTTTTTTCGTGCGCCTTCGCCATCTTGGTATTTAAAAGAAGAGGCTCTAAGCCCCATAGAGATCTATGTTATTTTTATGTATTATCCATACTAATATTATGAATTCGAAAGTAACTGTCTGTATGTTACCTTTTCACGCCTAAACCACTGAACCGATTTCGATGAAATTTGGTATAGAGATAGTTTGAGTCCCGGGAAAGGACATAGGATAGTTTTTATCCCGATATTCCCACGGGAACAAAACTTACGCGGGTGAAACCGCGGGGCGCTGCTGGTGTAGGTATAAAACACAAATTAAAATGTTAATTTTTTGAAAAAATAGATTAAGTATTTGATGAAATGTGTATTTCTTTAATATAATAGGTATTAATAGGTAATTATTATTCATAAATTTTCGGGCACAAAAAATGCAAGAAGGCTTTTCGTTGGGATTTAAAAAAAGCGCTCCTTTCGGATTAGATAGCTGTCTGTCACTTTTCCGCACTGAAGTCCGGGAATGCAAATTAAAAAGCACGCCTGATAAACACACATAATTTTCAACGCGATGCAATAAGAGCCATTTTTGGAGCAAGTGCATTGAAAATAATTAAATTATGGCAATGTGTTTCAATGCTATCACCGAAGATATAACAAATGTAAATTAGGTAATATTTTAACTACGAAAGTATGTATATTCTGGTCTTTTTGTAGACAATGTTTCATGTTTTTAACTCAATCAACTTGTCTTGTTTTAATTGCCAGTAGGGAACTAGCCTTTGTTCTAAACGTGAAAATTGATGCTACCGATTGAAATATCTGTATTTTAATATCGATAATCATAGCACACTATAAGAAATGAAGCACTGAAAAAACATCAGGTACGTACCCACAGCTTTCTTTTTATATTTGTTTTTTTTTTTTTAGAATCTTTGGCCCAACTTAAGCGAATTCCGCGCGGGACGTTACTCTATTAACTTTTATGTGACGCGAATAGTCGCCATGCAGTTGCGTCCCGCGTCTCGGGCGGATGTTACCTCTGTGCTGCCATAGCTTAACCCTTTGACCGCCATGTAAAATTTCATCTATCTTGCCCCCAACGCCGCGACCGTATTACAAATCATTTATCGTACGATTGGCTAGTGATGTGTAACACGTAAAATATACATATTAGTATGGATTAAAAGTTGAAGTGCGATGAACGCTTAAAGACGTCATTGGCGTCTCGATCAAGTTATTGAATGACGCTTTAGGGCGCCTTCAAATTAGGCGCAAAGTGTCGCGCGACAGCAGCGCGGCGGCAGCACTGCAGCCGCGCTGCTGTCGCTGGGTTCGAGCATCATAGTGTTATACATTTCACGTTTTACAGTTTCACGATGGACTCTGACGAAAAAACACTGCTTTTAATGATACTGCTATTAAAACGAAAAAGGATTTTGGACAAAGAAAAAAAAAAGGAAACCTAAGAAAACGTTGCCATTATATAGTATATGTCAACGAGCTGAATCTTGTTTCTGAAATTCTCAATTTCTTTCAAATCTCATATTTCTTCCCAAACCTTTTATTTTCGATTCTACTGCAGTACTTGTCGGATTTCGAATCCCATATTGCTGGACGACTGTCAACCTCATCGATAAATTCTTCAACCTGACTTTCGTGCGCACCGTCACTAGTCGATCGATGAACTGATTCACGGCCGCAGCGCGGCTGCAGCGCGGCTGCAGCGCGGCTGCAGCGCGGCTGCAGCGCTGCAGTCGCGCGGTTTTCATTTATATGGATTTACAAAGCAGCGCGGCCGTAGCGCTGCAGCGGCGCTACTGTCGCGCGGCACTTTGCGCCTAATTTGAAAGCGCCCTTAATGCGTCCTTGGCGGTCAAAGGGTTAACTCCTTTAAATTGTATTACCTAAGCTGCTAGAAAAATAAGAAAACTTTTTGTCCCTAATGGATAAAATAAATAAAATTTAGCTATGACTCGTTTTTCTCTTTTTTTTATTTTAATAATCCTATCATTATCCTAAAAAGGTGTATGCTTATGTAGCCTTCTAGAAACAAAGTGTGGTTCGCAAGCTAAGTATACCTACGTATGTAAGTACATAATATATACACAAACTAGTTAAAGATAATTAAGTATATGAATATGTATCCAAATAAAATGATAGATACATATAGATTTCCCAGCAAAAGTATGCGCTTCGGCAATCATCGTCTACCTCCGAAAATACAAACGCCCGATTATGAGATCTTTAAATATTTACTTAGGTATAGAGCTGCTACAACCATATAAGTACCTATTTAAGTATCTATTTTATATTACCATGGAACTACAAAATATTCAAGAAAACAATTGCGTGACATATACATATTATGACAATGTCCGACCAGAGTGTAGCTGTACAAAAATCTATTGGCGCACGGCCAAAATCGGAACTAATGAACAGCTGAATGAGCTTCTTGTCAATGTAATTCAAGTACCAAAAGATCCTTGTTGTAGCATTGTAGGTAACCTAAGAAAAAACTCCACATAAACGCGGAATCATTGCACTACGAAAAAGCACAGTAGGTACAGAAGCTTTACCTCTGTGGGGAGAACTTACTCTATGGCGCGTCGTACAGTCCCACCTTTGCATAAATGGTTGAATTTTTTTAGAAGACGAATCGATAGAATTTTATAATTATTTTACAAGTATTTTGTTTACTTTGCTCAAATAAATAAAATATAAAAGAATTATAAAATTCTATCAATTCCTATTCTATAAAATCTCAACCTATTATGGAAAGGTGGGTCTGATAATTGCTATGATAATAACTGACTGTACTTCGTACTATATACGTTGAAGCATAGGTATCATGTTCACTGTCTGTAGTCTTTTAATCCTCGGGAACTAAGTATATGATCTAAGTGATCTAGGTACTTCAACTTTTCTTTAATCTTGAGGCCCGCCACATCCAAAACAATCTAGACGCACTGATTCTGAACATGTATTCTGAGAGGGTTGATCGAAGGAGCCAGCAGCATTATGATATAAGAATCCGGGACGAGTGCTGCTCTATCTCTTGTTCAAGACAGTCAAGCAGATTTAACAGGACGGGGGACGTGAGTCAACCATGCCGCATCCACCCCGCAGTCGCGTCAAACAAGTGTGCCACATCTCATAACGCTTGTCTCTCTAACCTTTCTTCAGAATGGGCATTTATGCGGCAGAGCGCTGAAACCGAAAGCTTTTGTGAAGCTTTGGAAACATGCATATAATGCAGTTTTCCTCTCTTAGTACAGAATTATATCGAGCATTGTGGTTAGCTTTTCGTTCAGTTCGGCTCTTAGTCATAAGTTTCGGTTGAAAACCTGAATATGCAGAGTGCATATTCTATAATTCTAAGACTCCCAGATCCCCAGTCTTGTTCTCCAGTGAGGTAACAAACACTTCAGTTTCGTATCTTAGAGCTAAAGACACAGAGTAATCAAAATAGACAATGCAAGCGGCAGATGAACGCCAGCAATAATGAAATCACTTCGATTATGTACGATTTACACCGACCGGCACTCATCGGGCCGCATCCGAGCATTTACACAGCTTGGAACCTGCCTGGATCCGCACGCATGCGGCGCTAGCCCGTCGGATCCTCGCGTACGTAGATGTAGCCGAACGGAGCCAACAAAACGCATTGACTGCCGAACGCAGCGTCGTGTTTGGTCGGCACCGTTCGGGTACATCCGCGTGCGCTCAGGTGTCGTTGCCGACCGGCAAGTAGAAATAGTTGAATGCGACGCGTAAGCACTACTAGTCTCTCAAGTCTTAACTTCGTCTTGTCTTTGTCCTGTCTTGGTATTGATAGCGTGCCGGATGATTGCATACGCGCCCAGGGCCAGGCACACAGGACGGGCGGACGCAGTCTGATACCGGCGCATGTGCTCTCATACGTGCTGCGCTGCGCTACGGCGCGGCCCAGTCGGTGAAAATCGTACTTAAATCAAAGATGTGAAGGCAGCCTGACATGAAACGCGTTGTAAAAACCAAAAATTTTGCTACAGCCGCGCCGTTGCCCTGTGGATCAGAACTTCAACTTTCAAACCTACCCTGCCTCTCTGAATGAATTCATTGCCCAGTTTATGGGGTCGTCAGATTAACTCTCAATGAAGTGAAAAATTCTTCATCACGTAGGTAGGCTTTCAGAAACGCAATGTGTTAAAATGTTGAACTTATATCACTATCGAATGGATTATCTCCTGTTAAGTCTAAACCTCAGAAACTGGGCATAACTCGAATTAGCGACGGATACACAAAGCGACTTAAATACCTATTATCATTGTTTTCCTATCTCCGATGATGCAGTCACGAGAGGTACCTACAGCTAGTTTCCTATTTTAAAAGGAGTGGAGAGAGAAGTGGAAGTACTTACACCAAAACGTTACGAAATCTTAGCGATGTCGAAGTTAGTGATAAACTGATAAGTATACATATATCAACCTATGGAACAAAAACAATCTATATAAAATTCGCCAAAGTTTATACATTGTGCGTAGGCAATAGTCGCCAGCTTGATTGAAGCGCTATATTGTACCTGATCGTTACGAAAGGTAAAGGGCTGCTTGTGAAGACTCTCCTGTTACTGCCCAGTCTGACTGTCAAGAGTGACTCCCACGCTTCGGAGACCGCTTCTGGGCCCTCGTGATAACCTCTCTACAGAGTTGGTTGTCAGTACCGCGAACCATGGTGATGACGTGCCTTTCCAACGCCTTTGTCTTTACGATTCATCTCGGTTTTGCCATTCTGTAGAGAGTTCTATGTCCAACAATGTACTCCACACTGCAGGTAACCTGTTCAAAGGCTTGCTCTTTTATCTGGATATTTATAATTAATTCTTTAATTGCTTCTACTTGTTCGGGCGGAATAACATAGAATGCTGTGCTCCACATAAATATCTTCACGATTATGAAACAATGCTATTAATGTTTAAAATTAATCAAAGTGATCTTGAATAGAAATATCATTTCCATAAGTGGCAAATTCATCAAAATGATTGACTCGTCAGGTATGGCGAGCATTGTCTACCTGAAAACTGATAACTTCATACAGCAGACAATAATACGTTGGTCAAGTGTGGTGATGATGATAATGATGATTATAAGGAAAACCCTTTGACATAATTAACAGTCCATCAATCACTCGATGATGATGATGGTCATCATCTTAAGAGAGTTCCAGTAAATGATCATGCGGTCATCAATTCTGGCCTGGATTACTCTCGCTCATTGGAGGGCGTTCAGATAATTCTATATTAAATTAGTTAGTAAATACTTAAACATATTGTTGTATGAAAAAGGTATATAGGTATATTTATTGTTGAATGATGAAAACGAATTGATGACGTTAGCATTCTGACTGTTTTATAAAGGTGAAACCTCTACCGTCTTATTACAAAACGAGTTCTAACTAGCTAGGTCTACTCTAGCGTAAACCTTCAAGCCAGTTACTGTAGGTAGGTACCTATTTTGAACTTTATTTCGAGAAAAGTAAAGTTCTTAATGCAAAACTGACAACTTAGAGTCGGGTTTAATGTCAGTTTTTGTAATTCGAACTTTAACTATGTCGGTTATAGTTCGAAATTAAAAAACGGCTCCATGTTTTAAACCTGTGTCTAAAGATAAACCTTGTTTTGTAATAGCCTTGCTTAGTTATATTCGTATTATTTAAACTCTAGCGGTCTTAGCGTTTAAATAATACGAATTTATCTAAGCAGTAGTAGGTGGTAGTTTCTTAACCGGTTATATTTAACTTATCTTGCAATACCTATTGCCTTGAACTTTAGTAATATGGATAGGAAGGCATAGGTACTATAAACAGTTACATTAATTTATTTATGTAAAATATACAATGTGATAAATTGCAGTTACTTATCTAAAATATGTATGTGTCTCTGGTAGCATTTTATTGTAAACGTGCTTGTACATAAATAAAGATGAACAAAATAAAACAGTATTCTACTTAATAATAAGTTGTAGGACCTACATACATATTAGATATACAACTTAGTAAATGAGAAATTTATACAAACTTCATAATTAAATACCTAGGTACTAGGTATCATTAAACAAGTATAGGTCCCCAAACAAAGATGTTAAATACCTACTTGAATAATAATACATTTCCAAAAAATAAACATGCTGGCAACAAACTAACACAATACAGGGTGTTACAGAAAGGGTATATCAATACAAACGGGTTGAAGAGTGTATCTGGTCTAGAATCTCTGTACAAAATTTCAGCTCAAAAGCAGAAACTTTGAAAATGCTTAATATTTTTTTTATTTCGATGGTTTATTAAATTGAAATCATAACAAACGTGTCACCGCACTACGAGGGTCATTATCCATTATCTGTAGTGTGACTGTGCGCCTAGTACACGCACATCACGCCGCCGCGCGCCAGTGCAGCGCCGTGATGTCGAAATAAAAAAATATTAAGCATTTTCAAAGTTAATGCTTTTGAGCTGAAATTTTGTACAGAGATTCTAGACCAGATACACTCTTCAACCCGTTTGTATTGATATACCCTTTCCGTAACACCCTGTATAAGCTTCATGTCGATACGATAAGGTTTTTTTTATTTTCAGCCCAAAGTTATATAGGTAAAATGTGTTTTTAATATTGAAATTTCTATTCACTAATTCAAGGAGTTTTAGCAATGATTACAATGAAACTAAATAAATCTCACTTCCTGTACAGACAAAGTTACCTGACACCCTGACCATCGATTTCGTGCACCTTTGTTAGTAGATAAGGGGGCGTCCGTTAATTACGTGAGGTAATTTTGGCGATTTTTGGACCCCCCTTGCCCCTTCCTCTAATCTCACGTGAGATTGTTCAAAATGCGTATTTTCAGTGTAAATACGTTAATCTATTATGCTTCACTGCGTAGAATTTATTAAAAAAAAAACAATTTGTTTAATTATTTTTATTTTTTATTACTACAGTCATGTGTACTAGTGGCGCGGTGGTGGGGCCAACCTAGCGACATCGGGTTCTGACTTCTGATACATTTTCAACTACCGGTTTATAGCTCCTTTTTTCATATATTATATCTATAACCGCGATAAATATTATCGTGTAGAATTTAGTCATATTTTAATAGAGAATCACGTTTTGCTCAGTTCAACCCAGTTTTCACGCAATTTTATACTGTTTCTTGCCAAGACCCCCCCTCTCCCCGACGTGAGATTGGGTGAGAATCGGCTTGACCCCCTCCTCCACCCTAAGCGCCCCACGTAATTAATGGATGCCCCCTAACCTGAACCGATGTTGTCAGGGAACAAACCTAAGCGACTAGTTATACTGGTATCTCATTCCTTTTCAGTTACTGATCGCAAATGTATCCAGTAATTCCTGTATTGACTGAAAGGCACATATTATTTGCGAGGAAGGCGAAATGGGGCGGGCATTCATAGCGCACTAGATTCGCGAACGTGTCAACGGGCCCGTTGTGCCCGGACCAGACACTTATCTATAGAAACACGTGTGCGACTCACCTATTTTTAATTCAAAGAGGTCTTTCTGTTACGATTAAAGTAGAATTTTTATGTAGGCATACTGTCATGAATATATTTGAGGGGATAATTTGAAATAAAAGCGTTTTCTCAGTGTACCTACTTTTATTATTAGGTAGGTAGGTATAACTATAAGTTCCCGCTTAGTGTATGCGACTGGTGGACGTATTACCTATACACAAATCAAAACTTAAAAACAGTGTTCCCAAAAGACCCTAAAGTTCTGTGGATACCTACTGCAGTAATTAGGTACAATATCTAAATATAGCTTGCGGTACGACATTTCTAAATAAAAAATAATCGGCAATCTTTCTATTCCACAAAGTCTACGTATATACGAGGGTGGGTCAAAAAGTTCGCGGAATGGATGGGTTAGAGAGGGGCGGGGAATGTTATTTTTACTTGTCACGATTTAGTGTTTCAATACAATTATAATACGAAGTTTCATCCCAATCAGTTTAGTAACCTTTGAGATATTGCTGGTTAATCATGTCAATCGGGAAGAAAACATAAACTATAGAGAAAATTGAGTGTCGTGCCGTGATAAACTTCCCCAATAAGCAAGGAAAAACGCCTTAGAACATTATGGAATAAATGTCATCTGTTTACGGGACTCTTGCCCTGGAAAAATCAATGATTTACATGTAGTATAGTCTCTTCAAGCAAGGCAGAGATTCAGTTAAAGACGATCAGGGCTAAGGTCGGCTAATTGAGGCAACGTTCTCGGACATTGTTGAAAAACTTTAAAAACTTGTTCTCGAAGATGCACACTTAAAACAGAAACAGATTTTAGAGATAACTGAGTATTATCTACGACCATTTTTAATATTCTCCACGACCATCTTGGCATGTCTAAGGTCAGTGCAAGATGAGTGCCGAGAATGCTCACACCGTTTCAAAAACAGCAGCGCGTGAGTGTTCGCGTGAGTTTTTGGAGCTGTGTAGTGAAAACAGGGATGAGTTTATGAACCGAATTGTGTCTGGAGATGAAACTTGGGTTCATCACTATGAACCTGAGTCAAAGCAGGTCAATGCAGTGGCACAAAAAAGGCGCAGCACCGCCTAAGAAGTATAAGGTGTCACAATCGGCCGGAAAGATTATGGCTACAGTTTTTTGGGATTCAGAGGGGATTTTATTGATCGATTATAAAGACAAATGTGTCAATATCACGAGGTTATAATACGCTACGCTAATTCAAGAAAAGAGAAGGTGATAATGCTCCTTGAGGTGTGCTGTTTTTGCACGATAATGCACCCGTTCTCAAGAGTCATGTTGCGATGGCTGCCTTACACAAGTGCGGCTTTGCAACTTTAAACTACTCTCTTTATTGTCTAGATTTGTCCTTTTCTGATTATTATTTGTTCCTAAATATGAAAAAAGGCTCCGTGGAAAGAAATTTACGAATGTCGAAGAAGTGAAGTCCTCAATTATTGCTCATTTTAAAGGCCTTGACAAATAATTTTTTTTCAAAGGTTTAGAAAAAAATATTTGAAATGTCTGAAAAGTGTATTTAGGTTTTAGGAGAATATATTGAAAAGGAAAAATAATTTCATGTTTAATTTCACCCCCCTTCCCTTTCATTCCGCGAACTTTTTGACCTCCCCTCGTAGCTGACTACGTTCGAGTTGTAACTGAGGCGCACTCCTTCGGATTTATGGCTTGCGAAGAGAACTCGCAAACCTGATAAAAGTTACTAACTTCAGTTCCAGTCAACCGAAAGTCATAGGATCTAAGCTATCTTATCGTAATTGGGTCTGTTAATGATTCCGACAGCGACATCAGTCGTGACGTAGGAGACAGGAATGTGCAAATCATAAAACGGTACGTGTGAACTGACTGAATACCGCATTGGTAGTACGACTGCTCGCAACGGTATGCAGCAAGACAGACAAACCAATTCAAGATCGTCTTAAATCTGAAGAGATTGATAGACTGCCTAGTAAAATATTTATTTGTACTTACAGAAAATCGTAGTAACGATTTTACATTGGCATAATTTGGCATTTTATTTTAACAAAACGTTAGGGTCAATGGGCGTCCCTAAACTTTTATATAGAACAACAAGATGATGGCCGCAGTTACTACGTGTGCCGCGGGCGGGATCCTCAAATAATTAATTTGTGTGCCCTCGATGAAAAAGCGCTGTGCAGCGAAGCGGGCTCTGTGAACATGTAGGCCACCTAGTTCGGCAGCCTCCCCCCCCCCCGCTCCCCCGCTCAGAGCATCACGTCGCCCACCCCAGGGACCCCGTGCCCCCGCGACCTATTTAAGTATTTCCTGCTTTACGTGCTCAGGATGGCCGTCCTTCGGAAGTCCACATTTGTTCAATATCTTTAGGTACCTGCTCTGTTTCGGATCACAACACATAAATTGACTACGTATTTTATAGTTTACAAAAACTATGTATGTAAGTACCTACCTACGTTACGTCGATGCTGAAAATGAGCCTTGAACTATATACTGGGCTGACGAGTCCCGCGCGGCTTGTCGAAATTATATTATGGTTGCGGCAAAAAGAATCGAGAGCAGGGGAAAGTGAAGTAGATAAACGTTGGAATTCCGTCCGCAACAACATAGGACTTTCTCTTTCATGCGTTCGTGAGATTATAAGTAGGTATTGACCTCCTTGATATTAGCATGAGCTGGTGCCTATGAACCTGTGTGCTCAGAAACAATTTCGCTTGCTCCGTCCTCTACTCCGGAATAGACATTACAAAAGAACTGCATCAAAAGTATTATGTACGTAAGCGATTTTGACCCACGGAGCAATTTCTGAGAATACTCCTTTAGGTGCGCCACATGATACACACGGCTCGCCCATGCGGTAAGTAAATAGTGAGATTTGAGATACCTAGTTCCCCCAGGGTATTGCCCATTTTCTTGAATTTGATTATAAGGAAGAAGATTTGATTTTATAGAAGCTTTTAGACGGATAAGTGTTAAAAATTGAATGTTTCAGGTTCAAAAATTTGTATGAAAATTTATAAATCACCATCCCTAGAAAGGGAAGCCTACATTAAAAAAAATATATACTAATGCCAACCAAAGTCGAACTGAAGTATCAAAATAATTAATTGAGCATTTTGGAGTCGATATGTACTTGTGTATGCAACGTCTGAAATACTAACCTCAAAGTCCTGACTTTTGGCAGAGGTCGTTGCCAATTTCGCCAGCTTCTTTGCTTCTTCCGCACGTCTGGCATCTTCGGCAGCCTCATCAGCGGCATCTGCAGCTCGCTTGGCGAATTTTTCAGCTTCAAAGGAGCGCTGGGTCGCGCTGTCGGCCATTTCGGCGAGCTGGGAGGCATTAGGCAAATTTGCCTCTCGGGCGGCGTTTGCGTCGCGCTGAGCGTCCTTGGCAGCACTACGAGCCGATTTGGCCTTATCGGCGGCATCTTCAGCCCGCCTGGCGGCCATAAAGGCCGACCATTCATCTTTTAGCTGAATAAAATACATGGTTATTATTGAAACATTTTCTATTGTGGACTATTTCCATCAGCTTGATAAGCAATAGCATTAAAATAGGGTTGCAGGAGGGGCAAATTTAAGGGATTAAGGATTAAGGGATGGGGCCCTCCCTCAATGTAAAGAAGCTCAACCAATGTTAAAATTTTTTTTACTAGCACTTCTCCCGCGACTTCTTCCGCGTAGATTTCATATTTTCCCGTACTAAATTTAACACCTGACTGCTTCGTTGGTCTAGTGGTCGCAAGCGCTACTGCTGAGTATGATGTCCTGTCCAAAAAATTAGACAAACAATAGGAACACATTAACGTTGTGATAATACTGCCAGTTTCTTACGAATTTGCTCGTGAACTTTTACGGCTCTATTGGTTGCCATCTTGATTTCATTGAAGAAGGCGAGTATTTGATGAACGGAGAATTTTATTGTGGTTGGCACAAATGTACTGAAAGTAGCTTGATAGGGCTAGATAGCTAAAAGAAGTAGGAGAGTCAAGAAATGAAAACAAGGTGGTCAACGCACTTTGCTTTCTGCTCTGGCGTATGGTAACCACATTAGAAGCGACCGATGCGCAGAAATCAAAGGGGCAATTCACGTAATTTTAAGAACGTTCACAGTCTGATCTCAGTCACAATCTGTCAAAAATACCTTTAATTTGCCTAATTTTTGTTTACATTTGTTTGTCGCCGAGATGAGACTGCGACTAGATTTTGAATAATTTAAATTAGGAGAATTGGCCTTCTTCAGATGATCATACGCAGATTGAAAACAAATCATATGCAGTCATTGAGGAGATCAAGCTTGTCGAGGACATCTGCATTCAGGTCATTTAGAAAAATTAAGGACCGCACAAGCATGGTTTTCGTACTCATTGGTAATAAATTTTTCAATCGGTACAGAACCTGCAGCGTTCCAGTAACTTTCTGGCTCACCACGCCAGTTCAAAGAATTATCAATGTGCAAGCCTAGGACAAATGGAACGATCGTACTATTGAAGAGATCTAGTGACAAGGTTGTATCATCCATCCACCTTACTCATACTCCGAGAATTACTGATGATGATCGCCTGACACTTATTAGGGTTTACTGCTACCTCAAAACTATCACACCAGGTTTTTACGGCTATCAAGTCCATATTTAATTTGTCGATAGCTTCAGGTATTTCTTCTACCCCTCCTTGACAGTATAATTGCAAATCATCTGCATACAGATGATAATTATGCACACTGAAGTTCGGAAGTTACAAGATTAATAAAAATTTAAAACAGAAGAGAAGAAAGAATACCGCCTTGAGGAACGCTAGTTTTCAAATCACACCAGCATGATGAAGATTCCCCAACATGAACGGACATCTGACGTTTCTGTAGGTAATAGGAGCTCCATTCCATTGCCTCAGTAGTGTCGGACTTAAGGCATTTCGAACTAAAGTATTGTCGAAATGAAGACGTGTCGGAGTTCCGTAGTATCGAATTAAAATCTTGTCGTAGTAAAGTTTGTCGAAGTTCAGTTGGTAAGTCCCTCGAGAGAGATCATAACATAGGTCACAATGGCTAACAGGGATGTCGTGACTGACGGTATTAAAGGCATTCGAGAAATCGACCAACACTGGTGCAATAACTTACAGTAAAAAGCCCATTTGCACCATAGACGACAAGACGATAGGCAATGGTAAACGCCGCCACATTCAAGTTACTATCAATTCTTCCTCTTCTGCCGATATTTGGAAATTTTTTGGAACCCTTGGTATCGGCAAACCGCGAGATTTAGACCTTCTTAATTCAATTGACTTTGACGATCTCAACCGCAATTTCTCCACTTTTTAACCGACTTCTAAAACGGAGGTTCTGTATTCGACCCGTATGTATGTATGTATAAAAACTGATGAACCGATTTTGATAACTCTTTCGTTAATGTGATCTACATACTTTCAGGAAGGTTTTAGTATATAATACATTAGGTAATTATTCTTCTGTACGAAGTTATATGCATCAATGTTAGTACATTGATGCATATAACTTCGTACAGAAGAATAGTTACCATCTCCGGCATTTCTATGCAGTTTCATGATTCTTCTAGTCGGTGTCTTCAATTCTTCAATGCACTCGTGTTAATTTAATTTGTGTGGGGTAGGTACAACTAAAAAGTTAAAATAAAAACTGTTTTACAAAAATACAGAACCGCCTTTTTAGAAGTCGGTTAAAAAGCAACCGACTTAAAAAAAAAAACACTGCAAAGTGAATTAAAAATAACTTTAATTTCGGAAGTCGGTGTCAACGAAAATGCGGAACCAACGCCACTGACTTCCGAAATTAAAGTTATTTTTCACTTTGTAGTGTTTTTTTGAAGTCGGTTGGTTTTTTTGAAAAAATTTTATTCTAACATGAATCGTCCAACTAAGCAACAAACTCTGTCTCTAATTTCTGGTTTATCGCGTCCTCATATTAAGTCTTCCAGTTCCGCCCCAGTCGAAACGGGAGAGAAAAATGAGGCCTGCGTCTTCCAATTTTTTTCATCGTAACTTATTAGCCCTCTTCAATCTGGGTTCAGGCCCGGGCACAGTACTGTTTCCGCTTAAACTTACTGGCGATATAAGGGCAGGACTGGAAGACATCAAAGTTACTGCATTAGTTTTGGTCGATTTCTCGAATGCCATTAATACTGTCAGTCACGACATTCTGTTGACATACTGTTCTATGTTATGATTTTTCCCGAGGCACTGGAATGGGTCTCCTCTTATCTTCAGAAACGTTAGTACCAGCAGTCCGTTCATGTTGGGGATTCTTCGTTATGCTGGTGTCATTTGGAAACTGGCGTTCCTCAAGGCGGTATACTTTCTCCTAAAGTTCGGAAGTTATAAGATTAATAAGAATTGAAAACAGAATGTTTTCAATTCGGTTCATATCATCTGTATACAGATGACTTGCAATTATACTATCAAGGGAGGGCCGGGTTGAAAAATATCTGAAGCTATCGACAAATTTAATAGGGACTTGATAGTCATAAAAAGCTGGTGTGATAGATTTGGGGTAGCAGTACCTAAAACCTTATAAGTGACAGGCAATCATCATCGGTAATTCTCGGAGTATGAGTAAGGTAGATGGTACAACTTGCCACCAGTTCTCTTCAATAGTATTATCGTTTCAATTAATACTGATGTGAAGGACCTAGGCGTGCACATTGATAGTAGGTACCTTGAACTGGCGTGATCAGCCAGAAGGTTACTGGAACGCTGCAGGCTCTGTACGGACTGAAAAATTTATTACCAATGAGAACGAAGAAAAAGCTTGTGCAATCCTTAATTTTCCTCATCATCGATTAGAGTGATGTGTGTTACTATGAACAGAATCCAGATCTCCTCGACAAACTTGACCCTTCCGAATTACTGAATACGATTTGTTTTAAATCTGCGTAAGTATAATCATGCCTCTGCGCATCGGTCGCTTCTAAAGTGGTTACCACACGCCAGCGCAGAGAGCAAAGGGTGTTGACCACCTTTTTTTAATTTCTTGACTCTCTCATTTCTTTTAGTTATCTAGGTAATTTCGGTACATTTGCGCCAGTCACAATATGAATCTCCGTTTATCAAATAATCGTCTTCTTCAATGTCCCACTCACTGACTCACCGCACAGACTTTATTCACTCTTCCTTCTTCGTTAAGTCTATATCTCTGTGGAATGCGCTCTCCCTGGAAATCAGGATGGCAACCAAACGATCATCCTTTAAAATAAAAGTTCTTCGTCCGCGTAGATTTCGTATTTTCCCCTATGTTGTAGGGGAAAATACGAAATCTACGCAGACGAAGTCGCGGGAAAAGTACTAGTAAAATAAAACTATAAAGTTGGTTAAGCTTCTTTACATTAAGGTAGGGCCCTATCCCATGAATTTGCCACGGGCCTCAAACGGTATAGGTGTAGGTGAAATATCTGAAATACTAACCGGATCGACTGGAAGGTCATCCTGGATGCTTTCGGCAGCGGCGCCCTGCGCCTGGGGATCTTGAGTCGGATCCTCCTCGTCAGCTTCAGCCTCATCCTGCGGGTCAATCACATCAGCATAGCGAGTGGGCGAACAATAACCAAGTAAACTGCTACTTGTTATATTCACCTACTCGACATGCTAAGTACATTCCTATAATTATATTCCTTCTTCAATGTCCCACTCACTAACTCACCGCACAGACTTTATTCGCTCTTCCTTCTTCGTTAAATCTATTCTCTATAAAAGTTCGTGAGCACATTCGAAAGTAAATCATCATAGAGTTAATGTTTTCCCGTTGTTTGTCTAATTTGTCGGACAGGAACTCATGAGCAGCAGTAGCGCTTGCGACCATAGGCCAACGAAGCAGTCATGTGTTATATGTTGTAGGGGAAAATACGAAATCTACGCGGACGAAGTCGCAGGAAAAGTGGTAGTAAAATAAAACTATAACGTTGGTTGAGCTTCTTTACATTAAGGTAGGGCCCTATCCCATGAATTTGCCACGGGCCTCAAACGGTATAGTTACACCACTTTTGCTGTTGCTATACTTGGTGTAGGTAAAATATCTGAAATACTAACTAAATCAGAGTGTCCCTCTTCCTCGCTGCTTTCAGTAGCGGCGCTCTGCGCCTGGGGATCTTGAGCCGTATCCTCCTACATAATATTCATTTAGTATATTATTCATTTACTATAATATTCATAATCTCTAAGCAACTTTTAATATAATTTAAGTCTTTTTTTTCTTCGCTTTATACCCTATACACCTGCCACCCTCAACTATTGTTACCAGGAGAAACTGGATGCAATCTGGACTTTAGGGACCCCGACTCGGATAGGTTAGGTTAGAAGGGGATGGCGGGGTCGTGTGAGCGTGCGAAGCGAGCGAATAGACCCCGCCATCCCCTTCGTGGTTATTTTTTTATGAACCACCCAGAAGTAGGAGCCCGGCGAAGCGGGGCTCCGTCGACTAAGCCCACCCTCGACCATGCATAGAATATTTTAAGGTTTGGTTTTGGTGCTGAGTTAGGTTAGAACTGTGACCATTAAACATGAAAATTAGGTCAAAAGAACATTAGGTCAAATGAACGTTAAATATAAAAAGAATATTATATATATTGAAAATTATATAAAATGAACGTTATACTAAATGTTATTATATTAAACGAAAACTATATGATATAAAACATTAGGTCATATGAGTTTGGGTTATTTGATATTATAGCATATGAAAATTATATTATATGAACGTTATTTCAAGTGAAATTAGTGCATTTGTTATTATATCAAACATTATACACCCGAATTTGCCACGGGCCTCAAACGGTATAGTTACACACACCACTGTTGCTGTGCCTATACTTGGGACATTGGTGTAGGTGAAATATCTGAAATACGAACCGGATCGACTGGAAGGTCATCCTGGCTGCTTTCGGCAGCGGCGCCCTGCGCCTGAGGATCTTGAGTCGTATCCTCCTCGTCAGCTTCAGCCGCATCCTGCGGGTCAATCACATCAGCATAGCGAGTGGGCGAACAATAACCAAGTAAACTGCTACTTGTTATGTTCACCTACTCGACATGCTAAGTACATTCCTATAAGAAGCAGTCATGTGTTATATGTTGTAAGGGAAAATACGAAATCTACGCGGACGAAGTCGCAGGCGAAGAGATAGTAAAAAAATATATATATCGTTGGTTGAGCTTCTTTACATTAAGGTAGGGCCCTATCCCATGAATTTGCCACGTGCCTCAAACGGTATAGTTACACCACTTTATTGGTGTAGGTGAAATATCTGAAATACTAACCGGATCGACTGGAAGGTCATCCTGGCTGCTTTCGGCAGCGGCGCCCTGCGCCTGGGGATCTTGAGTCGTATCCTCCTCGTCAGCTTCAGCCGCATCCTGCGGGTCAATCACATCAGCATAGCGAGTGGGCGAACAATAACCAAGTAAAATGCTACTTGTTGTGTTCACCTACTCGACATGCTAAGTACATTCCTACGAGTATAAGAAGCAGTCATGTGTTATATGTTGTAAGGGAAAATACGAAATCTACGCGGACGAAGTCGCGGGTGAAGAGATAGTAAAAAAATATATATATCGTTGGTTGAGCTTCTTTACATTAAGGTAGGGCCCTATCCCATGAATTTGCCACGTGCCTCAAACGGTATAGTTACACCGCTATTGCTGTGGCTTTACTTGGTTATTAGTGTAGGTGAAATATCTGAAATACTAACCGGATCGACTGGAAGGTCATCCTGGCTGCTTTCGGCAGCGGCGCCCTGCGCCTGGGGATCTTGAGTCGTATCCTCCTCGTCAGCTTCAGCCGCATCCTGCGGGTCAATCACATCAGCATATCGAGTGGGCGAACAATAACCAAGTAAACTGCTACTTGTTATGTTCACCTACTCGATATGCTAAGTACATTCCTATACTTACGATGTCAACTGGCGGCGATTCATCTTCCTCTAAAACTGGCGCACTTGGGGCAGCTTCGGCAGATGAGCCATATAGTCTTTTGGCTTCAGCAATCATTAGCTCGGCAGCCATTTGTTTTTGCGCTACGTCGGCCTCGGCGTGGCGGGCAGCCTCGTCGAAAATCCTTACATCTACGTCACCGGTGTAGGTAACCTGAGTCAAAATCAAAATGATTGTTTTTACATAAACCTACATAGGCAATTATCAAACGTCAGAAGCTAGGTGCACGTTTCCAATTGGTCGCTTCCTATGGAGAAGAGCCGGCAAGAAACTCCACGGTACCGTATTAAAAATAATGGGCTTTTATATTGTTTTTAAATTACAGTATTAATAGGTATGGACGGAAAAAGTAGGCCAGTCAACAAGTACCAGGTACTTAATTAAATAGAAAATGGTCTACAAATGTACAGTCTACAAGACTTTAAAGAAGACGTAGGATTATCAGAAATAAAATGTCCTGGACTTTGGACTCTATTCTCCTTATTAATAAACGCGTAGTAAACTTATGGCAACACTTATCAAAGGCAAATGTATGGTTCATCTGAAGGTTATACTGGTTTGTACCTTTACTCAGAGTGTATTAAAATCTGACCTGGGTAGGTATACCTACGTTTATATCGCTCCATTACGGGAAAACTCCCATCGGTTTACCTAGTAGTAGGACTCTACCAACTCTTTTGACAGGATATTTGGTTAGTAGGATATTGGGTTGTTAAGGTCATAGCACACGTAGCAAACCGGAAAGGGATCGGCACCGTATCAACTCGAGCCTTTCAGTATTCTTTGTATGAAACTCCCTACTGCAACGCACGCTAATCGGAATCGCAACGTAATCGCCTCGCATCGGGACAAGCTCACGAACCGCGGTGCGGTGCGTTACGGCTCGTCGTCCTTGCGCTTACGGCTCGTCGTCCCCGCGCTTATATCTCTCCGTACCCGAGCTTACGTCTCTTCGTCTACCCTTGCCCCTCTCTCACCCCTCCGGCCTGTCTGCTGCACCATCAACCAGCGATCGGCGAACCGTAAGCGCGGCGTCGCCTTAGCCGTATCTGAGTCGACGTATCGGAGATTCTGATCCGCTTTGGTTACATGCTTACGTTAGGTTGACGCCTGTTTGACGGCGAGGTGAAAAGCGATACGGTGCCGACCCCTTTCCGATTTGATATGTGAGCTATGACAATTAGTATGTTACGCAATTCCTAGGATATTAAGAACTCTGGGAACTAGCCGCACGTCTACGAAACAGCAAATAATAGTACCTATAGTAAAAAAGTGCTTGCTGCACACCCCCACCCTATTTCAAGTTAAACAAATATCAACTTAATTCAATGACAATTAATTGATTGAATAGTTGATTTCAGAATGACTAGCACTATTGAAAAAGTTATAAAAATGTTTGAAGTTGTAGCGTAAACTGAACTTTATTATGTAGGAATTAAAGTTATTTTTCCATTCATTCATATTTGTTTACATTTTTTGGCAAATAAATTGCAAACGCAGATTAGGTACTAGCAACATATTATTGCTCCTCATCAATACTGGCTCACTAAGCATGACGGTATTTCAGTTTGCAGAACCTAGGAATTTAGTTGACAGAGTAGAATTGAAAGCAAGTACAAACATACATCCGTAATTGTTTTATAAACACGAGGACAGTAATATAAATGGATTGCAAGTAATATAACAATTTCACAATACAATTCATACTTATAATATTATAAATGCGAAAGTGTCACGCTTAAACCGCTGAACCGATTTAGAGGAAATTTGGTATATCTAGAGATAGTTTGAGTCCCGGGAAAGGACATAGGAGTTTTTATCCTGATATTCCCACGGGATCGAAACTTATGTGGGTGAAACAGCGAGGCGCTGCTAGTTGTAAATATCATGTTTTTAATAGAATTAAAAATATTATATTTCCAATAGTCCTTAGCAGCATTGAATAGAGAGAAGTGGAAAGAGAGTAGGGAGGCCTTTGCCCTGCAGTGGGACATCACAGGCTAATAATATACAGGGTGAAATTTTAATTACCGTTATCCTCTTAAGGGGTCATCGTACTCATCATTATAAACAACTTTTACTATAGGAATAAACCTGAAATCGTGAAAAAAAAACCAGCTGTTCCCTACATTTATACTCGCATAACTCGTCAAAATGTAGGGCTAGGGCTTTCGTGTATAAAATAATATATGCTTTGAATAAAATTGATTGTATCCAATCGTTTGTGCTACAATGAACAAATGGGATTTCCTGGCTCGGAAGCAGTGAGTAGTCAATCGCTTGGAAAATTCAGTTTCAGCCGTAATTCATATTCCTTCTATCGTGAAAGCTACCAGTTTATTCAATCATTTTCATGATGCCTAGGTACAGGTGTTCAACGAAAAATGTTTTTTTTTACGCCTTTTAAAAAAAGATGTTTGAGAAAGGCTTAAGAAAGAACTTACTTAAAATCTTCTCACTTTTCTAAATCTCGATTGTTCTCGATGTTAATTTATTTCTAACATACAATCTATTTTACAATTTAACACTAAGATATATATAGATGTTATATACAAGTGTATATTAAAAAGAAAGGAAAAAAAACAAAAAGAAAGGAGCTCATTGGGCATCACAAAATTCGTCCGCATCGCAAATATAAACGATGTATGACACATAGGTTACAGACTTACAGACCCCATCGTCAGTAAATACGAAGGAAATGAATGCATGTTATTTTATCGCATTCTGTAGATACTAAGATAAAATAAACGAAAATAAATCTGTATTCCATCTATCTATAGGTATAGATAGATGGAATACAGATTTATTTTAGTTTACGTTTACGTTTCGGCGATTCATTTTTATTTGCATATAGGTAGGTACCTATATGCAAATAAAAATGAATCGTCGAAACGTATGTACGCGCATAACTTCCAAACGACTACACCAAATTGGATACTTCATTTTTTGTTGTGTTGCAGGTTTGCAGGTTTTCGTTATAACAAGGTTTGTATGAAAGAAAATTTCAGAAATTCGAAAAAAAAATGCACCTGCGATACGGGGGCCGGCCCCTAGTAAGATATAAAAATGAAGACTCAATTTTGGATAACAGAGCACAGCTTCACCATAGAATATAAATTGTTGTAAAAAGTACCATTTTCATAACATTGTGTAATAAATGATAATAAACTATAAGTTATTTATTATATCTTATTACAGATTTATTTTCATTTACCTACAGAATATAATAAAACAACGTCTAGACTTTATTTGTTTCGGTTTTACTGACGATGGGATCTAGTCTGACAACATCCTGAAATATATTTATATGCCATACATCGTTTATATTTATTTCAATAAAATTAACATCAAGAAAAATCGACTCAGACAATTTAAAGTTAGTTCTTTCTTAACCCTTGCTCAACCATTGTTTATTAAAAGTAAAAACAAAATGAAATTAATTAATTGTACGCTCCTACAGAACTGCATTTCTTGGAGAAAATTCAATCAATGGCGACCTGGATTCATGCTAAGCTGTTAATCCTCTTTTTCCAGTTTAATTAATTTAACTTGGTCTTCTTCTTTAGTTTGTAATGTAATGATTTCTTAGCTCGTTTCAGTCCACTGCCTTGGGATAGCTTGATTAAGTTGAATAAATTATGAAAACAAAAGCGCATTACCTAAGTTTACGCTACCTCACGTTAGGCAGGTGAAAACGAATGTGTTGATAAAGGGCGAAGAATTGAATCCTGAAGGTAGCACAATATCCTAGGGCTTAACTTTGGGTTCTAAGCTTCGGTGGGGCCCACATATTAATTAAATTATCAAAAAAGGTAAACCCCGCATCATATGATGTTAGAAAAAATCGTAATTTAACTGATATAGAGGCAGCCCGTTTACTGTACTCTCGCTATTTTCATAGTGTAATGTCGTACGGTATTCTGTTGCGGGGAAATGCCGCCGACATTCTGACTACCTTCGTTTTGCAGAAAAGAGCTGTTCGATCAATATATAAATTAAGTTCGAGACACTCTCTCAGAGAGAAATTTAAGGAGATTGACTGTGACTTCTAATTACGTTTTTTAAATTTTTTATATGCCCTTAGGTTGTTTAAAAAATACATTGATATTCCATAATATATATCTAGGAACACACACAAAGGACATCATTCATTTCGTACCCAAAAATATTAAAGTATGTTTAGTACTTTCAACTCAAATAGCAGCCAGGGGTTAATTATAGATCTATGTTGTAATAGGTAAATCAAGTTCGGGATGTAAAAGTTGGTATTTTTTAAATGTTATGTTTAAAATACTTGATAAAAATATGCTTTCTGGCATTTTCAATCTCAAATAGCAGCCGGGGGTTAATTGTAGACTTTCGTTGTATGTAATAGTAAAAAAATACTCATCAAATAGTACTTTCATTTTTGAGTATAAATTGTTCGACACTTGAATGATGTCCTTCGTTGTACCTACAACAATAAGGCTCATGAAGAAAAACTTTTTTACAAAAAAAAAAAACAACCGACTTCTAAAAAAACATACTACAAAGTAAAAAAGATTACATTAATTTCGGAATTCGTTGTCGTTGGTACCGCATTTTCGTTATTTGACACCGACATCCGAAATGAAAGTTATTTTTCACTTTGTAGTGTTTTTTTTTTTTCAAATTTAAACATCCAAGTTAATTTCCGGATTTTTATATACGCATTGAAACATTGAAATTGATACATTTTTTATATTAATATTTACTTCGTAAATTATTTTAATTATTGTGATTGTGAAGATTATGTATGGTCATTGTATTTTTTTTCCTCAGTTGGTTTTAATCATGGTCTGGCAGTTTGAGTACCTAATTTATGCGGCCTACACTAGTATCGTTTCTTTGGTATTATTCGTCGGAACGTTGAGCTTCTTAGCTGCACGGTTACTGGCAAATGCGTGCACTGACTGGACGGTCCACTTAATCTCAGTGGTTCCTTCCTCAAAAGGCCATTTCAGACACCAATCTGCATGGTCTTCACATGATCGGACCAAGATCTGGACTTTAAAAGAGACTGTGACCTTCTTTGTTTCTGCCTTTCTTCTCAGAGTAGTCAGATAGACGCCCACCTTCATCTAGCTTATACAGAGTATTACAGAAAGGGTATATCAATACAAACGGGTTGAAGTGTGGATCTGGTCTAGAATCTCTGTACAAAATTTCAGCTCAAAAGCAGTAACTTTGAAATAGCTTAATTTTTTTTATTTCGATAGTTTATTAAATTGAAATCATAACAAACGTATCACCGCACTACGAGGGTCATTATCCATTATCTGTAGTGTGTCTATGCGCCTAGTACACGCACATCACGCCGCCGCGCGCCAGTGCAGCGCCGTGATGTCGAAATAAAAAAATATTAAGCATTTTCAAAGTTAATGCTTTTGAGCTGAAATTTTGTACAGAGATTCTAGACCAGATACACTCTTCAAACCGTTTGTATTGATATACCCTTTCTGTAACAGCCTGTATAGTATGATTGACGTACACAAGTGTTTGAACAATACAAACCTATTTACAGGAACAAAATCATTTATCATTTAATTTATTTAATCCGTTTAATGTTAAATACAAAGTATGGTAAAGGGTGGGGGTGGGGGAGGTTTCATAGATAGGTAGCTACATAAAATGTTGTTTGACTCAGCAGGTGCTTACGACATTAAAAGGCTGGAAGAAACCAGTCTATATCTAATAGTTTCTAGTTTCGAGATAAAACGTAAGAAAATATAAATTGCTGAAAATCATTATGAGGTAGAAGATATTTACCCATTCACCGGAGGTCTCGTATTCGGATTGAGGTTCAGCCTCCTCTAACTCGCAAGGGCAGACTGGGTCCTATAATACGAGAAGTGATGTTAATCTTCCCAATATTTTAGAATATCAATCATTAGTATGTTATTCTGAATTAGTCGATTATTAGTTTTACTAAAATATAATAATATTAAATATTTTTTATTTAAATAAGTATAAATAAATAATTAATAACTTGTTATTCTATTAGTACCTACATAATGTTAGTATATTGTTACATAATTATTTAGTTAAATAATCATAAATATAAAAATAAGAGATACCTAAAAAAAAATTATTAAAAAATATATATAAAATAAATAATAATTAATATTATTTAAAATGATAATAATAAAATAAATAAATTAATTAATAAAACATTGCCTAAACTGAGGCAGCCATGACTGCAGGAGCGCTTCCACCGGAGACCCAGGGGTAGTTGAAGAAACTCCGGATGAATTTTGTCATGTGGATTACAAAACTAAAAAAATAAATAAACAACACTAAAAACATAAGGATAAAATTAAGCAAAAATAGAGACTATGGTTTTCTTCAGTAAGTTTATGCAGTTTTTTATTAGAAATATACCAACAGAATGCGTTACAGAAATATACCAACAGAATGCGTTACAGAAATATACCAACAGAATGCGTTACAGAAAATGGAAAACTTCTACATCACGCTTTAGTTGAGCTTGATTCAATATCTTAATTCATTTTTTATTTCTATTACCTGTCATTATTTTAGTTTTAGTACTTTGGTACTTATAGAGTTTTATTAGAGCTCAACTTCAATGCGTTCAGTGTCCGTTTCCAACCAATGCTTGAAAAACTTGGTAGAAAGTTATGTAACTGAAAACACTTGAAGTCTTTTTCAACATAATGTTTGTTCAGATGTATGTTATGTGTGAAAGTTTCAATGATCTTTTCCAGGAATTTAACCTAAGTACTTATATTTATTAATTATCTTAGAAGGCGTCAAGCAATTACCTACTGAAAGACAATTCCTCATCATAAAGATAAATCAGTAGTTACATAGACAAATCAATAGTGACTTTATGAGTCATTTGACAAAGGAACGTTAATTCGATAAAACTAGAATACGCTGTTAATTAGGTCTGCTTTGTATGCTATAAAGTGTGTCGCATGATAACATGACCCCACTGACGCCCCCGCTAGGCCAAATGCGAGCGAATTCTGCGCGCTGAGCGTTCGGTACGAAGTGTACGAACCGAGTTATCGACAACTTCTCCTAACGTAGCGGACAAATGCCGCATAAACCATTGTAGAGGTGCCATAGAGATACAAACCTAGGTGCCATAGAGATACGAACCTACCATTTCTTTCAGGCCCATTGGGGCTGGAAGAGTCTATTTTCCACGTGACGCGTTCAGTTGCGGTTACGTCGATTTACTGTCAAGCACGAGGGGCGGAGAAGTTCTGGGTAAGGGAGGGGGGGGTCTCCTGGGCGCGCATACGTATACAGTATAGAACACAATGCGGCATCGGTCTGCGTCGACGTGGTCTGCGCGCCAGCGTACCAGCCGCCGCGGCTGTCATAAATATACTTAACATGCCAGCCGTTGCTGGCATAACACTGCCGACCGAAGCACGAGAAGCCGCGTGCCGTCCTCAGGTAAGTCCCGCTGCGCGCTCGTACTTCAAATTTATTTTTTATCGGCGATTTTTTTAATTTTGGCGTACTTTTTTTTGCTTGCGAAATTTCAGTTACTAACCTACATGTTATCGGGCTCTTATCAAAAGCCGCGTGTAAACCCGGTTTTTTTTTTAATTTCCTTATTTTGTACTGTACTGGCTGTTTAACAATTTTATTACTTCGTATGATTTGGGTGACTCAAAATTAGTCAAGATTCGGGGTGTTATCTTTTCATATTGAGTGCGGGCATTTGAAATTAGACAAAATAATAAACTACGTTCTCTTTCTAACCTTCTGTATACTATCATGTTACGAGTAGTGCCGAGCGGCGGAGTACTAAGTGGAACGTTTCGGCGCTGGATCATGTCGCGGCGTCATGTGTGTGCGGCTCTATTCCACTATGCTCTTATCAGTGAGTTCCGCGTATCGTTACACCGTTATCACTGGTGGCTCGTGGTGGCGTGTTCAAGGCATTTTCAGTACCTATTTTGTCGCCTATCTAATATTTAGTTAACACGATTTAGGTATTAATACTGTGCCCGACAAATGTATACGACGTATAAACTCTAGCGCGACTTGAACGTAACGGCAGTTATCCCTACAAAACAAAGAATAGAAAAGAAAATTGTGTAACGAATGATATTGTTAGAGCTACTCGTAGAGTGTGGAATGTATTGTTTGAAAATAACATGAATGGAACACGTTCTAGTATGTATCTCATTGGTTCTCAATTGTAAATAATACTTAATGTTAGTTCAACAAAGTTGCTGAATGCAAATTGATATTCGTTTGTCTGTAATTTGATAGGAAGTTTTGAATACACAAAATTGGAACATAGTCTCTTATCTGAAAAAAGTAAATACCTATTTCTGACTAGAATTTTTAAAAAAAACCTGTCTCAAACCTGTCTCATTGCAAAGCAATAGGCCTTCTGTCATACAGAGAACATACGAACATATAATATGGTGATTTCAATTGTTTAATAACATTAAGAACAGATGGAGAGATGAGTTAGAGAAATTCTAATTAAACCAAAACATCTACATGTTGGGTTAGAACTGGACAGTCAATAAAACCGAATCTTGGTTACTATAAGATAGGTAACCTGCCGAGGAGATTACCATTACTTATCTAAATAGACAAAATTAATATATATATTTAACAAAAATGTACTTGATTTAACTACCTACTGAGCATCGCACTACTTATGTAGTTTAAGATGGTAGCTGTTAGCAGTATAGTTAACTATCACGTTTGTCGATTGTACAGTAGAAAATAATATTTAATTGATATCCTTTGTCAATTTGCTGTTTTAGAACAATTTCATACAACTGTCAAAGAATGACAATTGTGATTGTAATATACGGACGATTTAAGATAGTCGTCAATTTGCTAAGTAACAAACCCTGACTTGACTTGAAGCTGTTGAAAAATGATGTTTCCATGAGGCTCCACTTGGGGACCACATAAGGGTCAACTTGTTGTACCTGCCACTAACTCAACTTGTATATTGTTTGAGTGACCTTATATTTTCAATGCTTAAATATTTTATGAAATGAAAAACTGTGTTACACTTTGGCCAAAATCTAGCACACAAGCATTTAATTCAATTAGACAGGGAGTAATATCATGATGTTAGTCACGGTTATCAGAAAGATAATTGCCCAAATGAAAATATTATTTAGTTCAATATCAGAAGTGAATAAATTAAGCTGAAGAGCATTCAAAGTGTTTATTTAGTAGGTATTTGCTTTCTGAGATCTATATTTTCATAACACACAATCATGACATAGATAGTAGGACATCCCATGAAAAACTTCATTTCTATTTTTAAAGAAAATTGGGCCTATAAAATACTGAAATATATGTACCGTTAATATCTGTATATATATGTTTACCGGACTGTAGGTATAATTAATTTTGGATAAGGTATAAGTACCTATGTATACAAGAGCAACATAAAAATGTTAAAGTTGAATAAGGAAGCTTAGAGCTTCAATCAGAAATTGCTGTTCTTATTTCTCTACGTTTTTCGTGGATATATTAAATTTTAAAGATAGTAGTTATTTATTGAGTAATATAGGGATTTTAGGTAAGAGGTAGAGTAGCATAATTATACCTATCTAGATTATAATTTTGAGGATTTTACAACTGCATAATAAATATTTACAATAAATATAAAGGTAATGGGGTATAGATGGATTAGGGGGCAACTCGTCCACTTCGAAACTGGGACCAGGGAACAATTCCACCTTTCTAATTTGATTAGGGGGCAACTCGTCCCACTTCGAAACTGGGGTAGGGGTATAGATAGGGTAGGGGTATAGGCTGAGGATATAAGTTTACATCCTGATTGGAGATAGACTGTCGGTTTAATTTAGATAATTATTGCAAAATTAGGAGTTGCTAAACACAATTGACACACTTTAAACCAAGTTTAGGAAACATTTAGTAAACCTAAAATCATATTATAAATCTGAATCTGAAATTAATTAATAAGTAGTTATTAATAGTGCTTACATCGTAAAAGGTGTCAGTATCATCCTGGACGCGCCGATGGCTCAAGCGATCACAGCCCCGGCCTCCTCGTCTGCAGTGTCGGTCGCCCATTTCTTCGAAGTCAGCAACAGTTAGATAATTACTTTATGAACGAACACAGCAGCGTCCGCTTCTAATAACTCTTCAAGGTTTCGAAGCGTGGAATTGCGTCCGTGTAAGCGTCCTAGGGGCAAAGTGACCGGAAGCTTGGGTTAATGGCGCTCAAATATCGATCGTCGTTTTTACGACTATATTCCGCTCAAACCTAAACAAAGAACACAAAACGAAAACCGTCAATGTGTGACTGCCGGTACAGTGCGGGGAATACCTTTTAGACTTTCCAATTACTATAGCCGCCGCGTTACCAATTAACATACATTTTGGCGTTTTTAGGACGGAAAGTACCAAGGACAGGTCGATTTCGGAAACTGAACTTACCACTGCGTCGGGCTCCCCCACGCTTGCGCGCGCCGCTCGGGACACGCCTCCCTTGCAAAGCGACGTAACTTTTCGCGGATCTTAAAGTTTGAGACGCCTCGTAACGCTATGAGTTGCGTTAGCTGCTGCGCAGTTTTACGGTGCCCTAGTTATTTCGGGTGCCGTCCTAGTTACAACGAGGCCACAGTGCTGTTTTAATCATCAGCAGCGATTTTTATTCGAGAGGCCGCGACGGGTGGCACGAGCTCGTAGAGACTGACTTCGATCGTTAAATTTGCGTCATTTTCGCTGCGCAGCTTTCGTCATGCGCACTACGGCGTTGAGCCCACCAATCATTCCATCTGACAATTATCCATCATAAATTGGCGATCGTTTTTTCATTAATTATGATGATATAAGTGTTCAAATCACTTGAAGGGCCATCGCTAGTTCTTAACGAATACATGAAAGCCCAAAATTATTCCTATTAGAAAAAAATATGTGGCATTCGTTAGAAAGGATAGCATATGCCACGCCCTTTGCAGACCCATTGTCATTGTTATATTGTTAGAAAACTGTTAAATCCATTTGAATTATTTAATATTGTCGTCTAATATCCGTAATAGCGTTACAACTAAGTACAAAATCGTTTATAGGGCAATAACGATACTATGAAATAGGATAAAGAATGATAAGATGTTTTATCAATTTATCATCAATACCTAGTCGAAGAATAAAAAAATTACAGGGGCAGGTGCGAAGGGTAGGTATATGGGTGGGTGTAGTTGGTGGCTGTACCTATGTAGCTTGGGCTGTGGTTCTCGCAGTACTCAAGAAGAAGGGGAGGAGATATGCCATTTAGTTCAAGTAAGCCAAGGCCGGTCTGGTGGGAATAACGCTTACACGTGTGACCTACATAGCTGCCGAGGGGCTACGAAAACGCACGACGGAGCACGACGAGCGCGCGCCCCGTCAGTCGTCATCAAGTACCAAGCCAACTGATCGATATCTAACTGGTACCACATTTACGGTACAAAATTATGCAGCGTATGACGAGTTTTCTTTGTTCGGTAGGTACTACACATGAAATAGAGCACGTGTGTATACTACGGTCACTGACCTCGTAATTTATTTGCAAGCCGCCGATCCAGTACTCCCACAGCTCCAGATCAGCAATCTTCCACTTTATCACTATATAATACGTCACAAGGTGTTTTTACCGATGGTACTAAACTAACGCTTTAGTGTGTTACGTACGCGTCCCCCTGTCGCAGGTATGAGGTTGCTCCAAGCTGATCAAAGGTGGCGCACGGTACGACTCTACGGAGTGCATCGATCGCGATTACATCACCACTTGCGTCCTTTCTCTGCGCGCGCAGCACGCCCCGTGGCCCCCTCCCCGGGCCCACCACCGCGTCCCTCTCACAGCAAACGCCATGGCTCGCCGCTACGTGCCGCCATTCGCACTTTGGTCTTCGTCCGCTTCGGTCGTGCTCTCGGAACTCTTAGTAACCTAGTGCAAGTTTAACTTTAGTTGAATATTTTCAAACTTAGTTTTTTTTCGTGCGATGTGAGGCGCGTTAAAGTTAACTGGAAATAGGGACTAGTAGTGATCATAAATCAACTTAAAAGTGAACAAAAATAACTTTACTTTGGATTTAAAAATTTGTGAGATGTTCGCGACCTACTTTTACAACTTCCGTATAAGTAGTTGAATTTCCATTTCGCGTTTTTTTATCATTCGTTCTGAAAGTTATACCATTAGCAAATTCGGTTCGCGTTCGGTTGTGCGCTGTTACAGAACAATTAGTAATATTTTTCTTTGTCATGTGACTCACGTCTTGCTGTAGCAGTTCGCGCACGTGTCGCGTTTAAGTTTAATATTTTAATTACAGTTGGAGCTGAACATAGCTGAACTATGAAGACTAGAAGGAAGAAAATTAAAATGTCAGTCGTGTCGGGGGGAGGAATCGACTCGACTTTAATATAAATACTAGTCAGTCTTTTTCTCTCTCCTATATGGTTGGCATGTAACCGTCGTTATCATCCACATGCTGTGTCGCAGTCGTCCGCTCATCAACTCCCAGCATGGCTAAGTCCGCAGTGACGTCAGAGATTACGCAAGCTGTTATTTGAGTCGGCTGCGAAATCACTGAATTTTCTGCTTAAGACAAGGCCGTTTTTAGAATTTTCACCATGGATTTTTTTCTTTGTAACTGTTGTTACTTATAATTGTTCCTGTGTCACTATTTCTGTGTGTTGTCTTTCGCTTTAAATATCTGTGTCGTAACAGTTGGGTTTGAATTATTACACCGAATGACGAAATGGAAATAATCGTCGGCGCGGCAAGCTCGTGGCGGGAATTGGGCAATCTGCAAGCGAGCGGATGTCTTGCCCGCAGCCCCGCGCACCGCGTCCTCCCCCGCTGCCTAAATTTTAAACTTGGTCGAAGAACGCGAACTCAACGGACAGACTACGATTTCAAACTTGTTCAATTTTCTTTTTTGTTCCAGCCAGCATCATTGTGCAACGTCACGCGGTGGCCTCTATTTGTATAACGTGCACGCCAATTGCGATTGATGTTTAGCATAATTATTACTGCGCCTTCTATGTACTAAGCAAAGCGATTTAATAATAAAACTGATTTTTATTGGACATCTACTTATTTTTACTGTAACTTATTGTTTATTTTGCATGTATTTATTTTATTTTTTTAACCCCTAATACACTGAACATGGTTAAAATTGTATTTACCACAGAGTTACTCTATTATACACAACACATAAAGTTACACTACACTAAACAATTTCAAAGTTTGTGGGTGGATCCGGGTCCCGCCCTCAGCGGAAAGGCCCAATAGCAAGCCACATCCTTGTCCTTGATAACCTTCGAGGCTACCGTGAAACCTCACGCCGACACTTAGAAAAAAACACAATGGCTTAGCGAATGAATAGTTTCATAAATAATGCTTCTATTATCGCTAGAGAACAATACACTATTTACAATGGAAATATCAAAATAACAATTACTGATGAAATGCTCTAAGCGAATTTAATTTGCCATTGGTTTCAAAGCTGTAAAGAATTTTAAAGAAGCAACCAAAATGTTTGACTTATACACCTCTAGGCGGACTAAATTAAAATACTAAGACGACAGGAGAGTTCAGTAATGATGAAATAAATAAATCTTAACAAAGTAGGAACCAAGTTGATGACAGCATATAAATAATCATTTAAAAGTTGCTATAAAAGTCATAACTACATAAAAATGAATCGATCATTGAACCAAGGCACTACGTTCAGTGATAACGGCAATGCCGTACTTTTATACTTAGGTACTGATGATAACATAAAACGATTTATTCAAAAGAAATGGAAATTACTACTAATAGGGTGGAATACATTAATACCTAAACCCGCTTATTATATTGCAAGGAAGTAGGGAAATAGGAAAAACAAATTTAATTAGGTAATAATAGTAATGAACATATACGAGTATATTATACTACAACTACTTAAATTTTCCGTATATTCAAATCGCAACTGTCATTCTTTGACAATGAAATGGCTACAATACGGCAAATTGTCGTAGGTAGAGTGTCAATTAGGTCTACAATTAATTTCACCGACTGTACCAGGAACCATATTATTAATGTATAGAATCCATATAGGTACATAGTTCTAAATTAAAGATAGATACCGGAAGTAATAATAATAAAACAAATGAGAAATTCCACCCAAAGAGGAATTTTAATTCCAAATTGATAGGTTAAGTACCTATGTAATTTTCCTAAAATGTATTAAATATATCGAATAAATTAAATCTGTTAAACTGCATGCTGCAGATGCATAAAGAAGAAGATATAAATTCTACGGACCGAACCGGTTCAAACTACAAAACAAATGCGGCGGCACGGTTGGCGCAGTGGTTAAGCGAGCGCTGCGTGTCGCGGGTTCGATTCCCGCACGGAACAAATATTTGTATGACCTACAAGTAGTTGTTCCGGGTCTGGCTGTTTGTGTATGTGAGTTTAAATGTTTGTAAACGCACCCACAATACAGGAGAAATTCCTAGTGTGGGGCAACGTTTTTTTTTTTTTTTAAAAAAAAGAAAAAAATAAATAAATAGAAAATAAAAACATCGGAAGTAGAGGTTTGAGCGAAAGAGCAATAAACCACAAAAAAAAAAACTTTTTCGAAGAAATTAGAAACTTCACGGACAGATGCAGAGATTAGGGAATTACATATCATTTAAATTTTTAATTTTAGCAAAGCATTAAATATGGTAGAGCTATTATATTACCGAGGTAGTCTCAATCTTGTACAAAAACCTGGAGATTTTTTCTAATAAGTCTATGTATACGTATTTTCATAAACTGAGTTTAAATCGTCCAAGATTTTTTTTCATTAATATGAATTCAATGAATAATCACAGAAGTAGAGAACTCCAAAAAATGCACATCAACGAAAATAGCAAAAAAAAAAATAGAAATGCTTAGCTTACCTTACGTACTTTGATTAATGAGTAAGACAGATTCTGAAATTAATTAGCGTCAGTACACATCTAGACAAAGGAATCATAAATTCAAACTGTTCAGCATCACGGTAAGTAGGTAGTACCTAAGTTTCGGTATCTCGGAAATTCAAATGGATAAATATTTCAAGCAATGGATAGACTTCGGTACTTTTGTTTTCACAATACGAATAATTTTTAATTCTGTTTAAAACAGTGTTTACTTAAATAATTGAAAGCTGCACTGCGGAACTGCAAGATTAATATATCAGGATCAGTGCCTTGTTAGGATTAAATCACTTATCAATCAACATCGAGAATTCAGCTACTTACCATTTACATCGGCAATTCAGCACTACATTATCACTTATAAAATAAAACGAAAACAAAGGAATTGCTTCCAACTCTTCCAATACTTATAGTTCGCAAAAATTGGCTCTACCCTAGTACAACCGCAATACATACAAAATCACACACATGTCCAATGACACCGATAGGTACCAATTTTTTTTGTTTCTTTTTCAGTTTTGTCTATTGTTTTTAGATTTATCTGTGCCTTTAGTATATTACCTAATTCTGTCGTGCCTTTTTTCTTTCGTTTCGTGGAACATAGGTGAAGTGAAGTGAAATGGTGATCTCTTTATTTTTTGTGCGGTTTTAAGCTAAATTTTTGGTTTTCAGGTAAAGAACCTACATAATTTTAAGATAATCCCAATGAACAACTGCAGTTATATGTCTGTGAAAAAAAAATAAAATTCCTAGAGGAGGAAAGAAAGCAGCAAAAAGAACGCAAGGAATTAAAAGTGAAGTTTTAAAAAGTTTAAAAAAATCTTAATCCGCCTTCAAGAAAATAATCAATTTTGTTTCACCCATCAGTCACGTCTATCAAAATAACAATTTAAAAAGTATAACTACTAAAATAAATGAAACGTTTGGTTCTCGATGGCTTAAATGGCCTTATGTTGTGTTTAAATTCAGTGATTTTTCCGTAGCAGAAGAAATAATTAAAAGTTAGATAAATCGGTTAAATGCAAAGACTGATGTGACTGTGTAGTTGGAATGTTACAAATTAAAATGTTGGTATAAGTATTAAATATTTCAGTCTTAGACACATTTACCTTCGGTAAATTACGGAATGTAATTGGACGTAGATACGCAAAAAGGATCCAACCCACAGTATGGTCGAAAATGAGCTGAGTATGCCAAATTAGTCTTTATGGTCTATATTTTCGATGAGTAAAAACACCCTAGTCAAAATATGTTACTACATATGTCCCAGATCAACAAACTCACAAAAAAATAGAATACCAATGAGCAAAGACAATAAATTTAAACTTCAAACTTCATTATCTCAAAAGTGTCATTTTGTGGGTTGGATCCTTTTTGCGTATCTACGTCCAATTATACCATTGTGCTGTATCGTAGATTTCCCTGTTATCTTTCTAATATTTTTGAAGTTTTCAGGCAATTGAAAGGAAATTAAGCTCTTGAGTTAGACTTGTGCTCAAACAAAAGCTGCTCGTAATAAAATAAGGTAACTATCTGTTTGTTGTTTGTACCGCATTTAAATCGTGACAAACAGACACCTTTCACAATCGTTTTAAAAAATTCGCCTGATCGACAACGTAATTAATGGTCTCGAATGTTATAACTTCTAATATTTGGCAGAAAAAAACTTTGTCGCAGACAAATATTTTATCAAAGCTGCTGACAAAGATCTTACGTCAAAGGGTTACTGGTGGTTCCAAAATACAGGACTGTTCTAGAACATAAACTTCACAAAGATTCGGTTTTCCAGGTATAATACATACAATTTATTTTACATCCCGGTCAAAAATTAACTTTAATATGTGGAAAATGTTGTGGTTATTACATTGATTTTATTTTATATATGTACCTTACTGATAAGTGTTATATTTATTGTAATATCGTTTTATTTCCCAAATAAAAATAAAATAAAAAATAACCTCGGTCATTACACAGTGGGTAATGATCCCCTTCTTGAACATTTGACCTATTATTAATGTGTTTATGAATTTATTTAAAGTGTAGTGTATTGTGTAGTTATATCTTTTCTTGAGGATAATAAATAAATAAAGAAACAAAGGAAACCTGCACTCTGTTACGCAATTACCCCGCGGATTTAAAGGTTCAAAGACGATCCTTACAAATGATTGCAGTGAGGACGATTCAACGACGCTATTGTGATTGTCACTATTGTCAGTGTAAAGAGGATGGAGCTTCATACATAGGTATCTACTTAGTATATTCTTGGTAGTCTACTGTTCTGATTACAATCTGACCTGCCGACTGTAGTAATCTCACTCATGAGATTGAAGTGAGCTGTAATTCCACCTGATGCCACGGATTGTCCGTCTGTTCCCGTTGTCCCCATTTCCACCGACAGTTCACTTCAACCAAGTTTTACGGTGAGACTTTTACAAGAGTAGACTATATACAGGGTGTTACAGAAAGGGTACCTATATCAATACAAACGGGTTGAAGAGTGTATCTGGTCTAGAATCTCTGTACAAAATTTCAGTTCAAAAGCATTAACTTTGAAAATGCTTAATATTTTTTTATTTAATATTTTTAATATTTTTTTATTTATATATCAAAATGTTGGCTATACTGTAACCTGTAAAAAAACATAAGATTTCATTGTTTTTTTTTTACGGTAAACTTCTAGTGTAGAATATGTGTTACTCCATCAACGGCAGAACGGATTTGAATGAAATTTGGAGCGCAGGAGGAGCATAAACTGTATTTCCATTATAGCATACATTTTATCCGGGTACATGAAGTAGTTCCCCATGGCAGCGAGCAAAATTGCGGGCATCCACTAGTGGAGAATATTTTCACGAAAATAACAGATGTTGCTGATAGGCGAAGTAGCCAGGAATTATTAGCCTGTATTGTTCCTGCTGCTGGACACAGGCCTCCTCTCTATGACCCACTCGTCATAACCTACCACGCCGAGCCAGTGCATGCACTGGACCTGACACATGGCTCATGTTTTTTGGTCCTAGGACCTATAAGAGAGCTGGAAGTCATGGGGAGAGTGTTGGGCAGTGGGATGATGCAGGCTAACAGTAAGCAGGACCTTTGCCAGTTTCCCCACGATGTTTTCCTTCACCGTTTTGAGAGCAGAGTAGTCAAAAAACTTCCCCATTGTTGTATTTTCCCCAATTTACTAAGTTGGAGTCGGCTTCCAGTCTAGCCTATCTGACCTCCACAACCCTGTTACTGGGTAACACGATAATCATATCAGGACGATATCAGCAACATCTGTTACTTTTATGAATATAACATACATATGTTGCTGATAGGATCATTTCCGGGAAATAAGAGGATGTTTTTAATTAGTGATTGACCTGTGAACGTTAACAAGCTTGCGGTGGCTGAGTTTCTTTATCAGAGGTATGTGATGTGGCTCGTGGAATGCATACCTACAACGCTGATTAATCACACGCATTGCAGAATCGGCTTTTTAGCTGTGATTATGTTGCAGATGACAGCTGTGTTTTTGTCTATAGCTGTACATGGATCTTAATTAAGGCGTTCAAATTTGGAACTAACGCCGCTATCTTGTTTTTTCAATACGTATCAATAAATTATTGCATTAACCTCTTACTAATAAACGTATTATATCAGATGAATAGTTACACACCGATGTCTCTTTTTCAGTCGTCAGTAATTTGACTTTCGAAAGAAGAAGACAAAGCGTTGTGTATACAGACGCTATACAACATGTATTAGTAAGGAGGTTAATGTTTACAAACAGTCAACGTCATTCAAGCGCCAAAATGCCATAAAATCAAAATCAAAAGTCATTTATTCAAATTAGGCTGAGAATCAGCACTTTTCGAACGTATTACATAAGACAGTCTCCCAAAACGCCCGCCCTTCACCACTTCCTAGTGCGTTCGCTGGGAAGAAGAGGCGCAATAAACTGGGACACCAGCACAGGTGTCTGTTCAGTAAAAAAAAAAAAAATTGGCAATCCGGGAGTTCCGACAGAAGTGAAAACTTGAACAACTACGTGTGTATTTTTTTCATCGTCATAAAACAAAACACAAACAGAATACTTTGTCATCACTCGCTGACATATCGGAAATACATTAAAACCGAGTACATCCCGAGGACAGCCGAACACATCCGAAGCGTTTTTGGTTCTAGGACATACCAGTTTCCTCACGATGTTTTCCTTCACCGTTTTGAGACCTGTGGTAATGAATTATTTGCACCAAGTAAAGCGCTTGCCTGGGTTCGAACCCACGGCCCCACTTGTAAGTCGGAGCCGTTACGACTGGGCCACCACTGCTCTTAAAACATGTAAATATCACTTCGAAATTCGAACTTCGTCAGTTCTTTAGAAACAAGTGAGTTCGAATTGTGTAGGTACGGCCACTTGTGTGAGGTTTGAAATGAACTTCACAGAATAGCATACAAGATTTGGTACTTAGTTCATTTCTAACTTCTAATGACAACATTATTTGTTCAGAAAAGCAGCAAATTACAGACTTCAATATTTATTTTTACAGTCGTTAGGTATACCTCGAACCTACCAACAAAGTTTGAAAATTCATGACCATTTTTGTTTTTCGTAAGTATTCAAACCTAAGTGAGCATAATCCTATTTAAATACATACATACAATTATAAAATTAAAAATTGTTTATTTCAACATTAAAAATTACAATAAATGGAGGTATCGTTGGTCTCAAACTAGGCACAGCCTGTATCTTAGGAACCTAATTTTTTCCAAAGCAATTACAAGAAAATCATCACGCGTGCATTTCGTAGCACCTTAAGATAGCTGGGTTAGAAAAGGCGAAAAGAGAGCAAGAAAGACGATAAAACTAGAAAAAAGAATTGCATTCAAACTCTAAAATCGAAGATGATATTCACCGTCCTACAACTATGAGTCTCATACGCACATGAACACAATACACACATGCAGTCTACTGCGCATATACTATATTATCACCTCAAGTAATCTTTCAATTTGCCTGCAAACAGCTTCGTCCGTCATCGTAACGAGCCAACAGTTACTTCGTCCGATCCTCTGCTAGACTAACAACACTACATTGGTTTACATTTCCTAACAATATTTAGGAGACTTGACGATTCATTTCGTTAAGCCGTTGGTCCCGGTTGGTTTCATCACCACTGCTCTCAAAACGGTGAACAAAAAAAAACAAACGGTGGCATGTCGGAGAACCAAAAAATCGAAGACATGCAATATCTATCATCCCGCACAGGGCCCGCACGGTATATTATGGCCCACTCCGAGGAGGCCTGTGTCCCAGCAGTGGGAACATTATAGGCTGATTATGTGTTGTAAAATATTGGTTACATCATTCATGTTGAAATTATACATACAAATTATGTGAGAAAGATGTAGAAAGACTTGTCAGTAGAAAGTTTTGCCAAGGTATATTGTGTTATCCAGCTAGTGAGTTATGGAGGTCTACCTATCTGACCTCCACAGTTCACTGGTGCCACTTTCAGATTACTTACCTCTTATTCTATGCATTCGCGTAAAGGTTTTCTCGATAAAATCGCTAATACCTAAGTACCTACATTCTTCTTAAAAGCTTTTATTAGTCTTGTTTTTTGATGTAAGAGAAATGACTTTTAATGATAAGAATCTAATCAATAATCACAAGAAACTGTCCAAGTGCGTGTCGTGCACGTAATTAGTTTTTTCAACAGCAGAAATAAGTTTGTTTATATTTCTCAAAGGAAATGTGTACAACAAACAAAGTTTTGCGCCGGTTGCTGAACTCAATACCGTTATAACCGAAAATATCCCATATACTCGTATATCTCAAGACTGCACAACACAAACCAATTTCCTTTGAAAGCGTGTTTTTAGTTCTATCTCCTTAATTTTGTTTTTCCACGATACACTTTTGTTTTAGAGCGCAGCACATAGGTATTTTTACGTCTTTCTAAGTGCATGCCTCACTCACCAACTATTGACTTAAACAAAATGTTTTATTGAAATGCCTTTTTATTTTTTTAAATACATTTTTCAACACGTATATCATATATATTTTTCAATAAGTATCCAACGATACCCCACACGCTTATGTACACTGAATTTATCTTCTTCATATATCTCAGTGTGTGGATCCCATTTTTTTTTTTTTTTTGTAATGTCAGTACCCCCTTAGCAGTTCATAAAATGCGTACCTTTCTTACTTTCTTTTCATAAATATGGGTCAATAGTCTCCGAGTAAAACTATTGCGACAATGTAGGGACAGACATGGACTGGACGAAATTATACTTAATCCTCCACTCTTCTTAATCCTAACAAAATTATTATCTGTTGTTATCGTTATAAGTAAAACATTACAAATGTGAATAAAGTTTGTATTAGTGATACCGAACTATCACGGACGAAGTTTCGGCTATTTATTAGATACATACAATATACATACAGTTGTATCTATTTTTATCTAAGATAAAGTCATTATAAAACTCGCTAATAATAAATTAGACGAGCTTGTCCAAAAACTACGTATATGAAAATTCGTGACATGAAAGAGAGAGCTCCCATTTATCTGATCATTATTCGGGTCTGCTTATATGGATTCGATGGTAACGAAACCATAGCGCGATCTAGGAAAACGACATGAAAGTACAACGCCATCTATCGAGTTGGAAAGAGCTATACACACGACGGCATATTAAGCAGCTATTAGTTTTAGCTGACCTCGCATTGTATAGGCTTTTCGTACAATGAGAAGACAGCATAAATTGGAAATGTCGATACAACAGCTTTTGTTATTCAGAACAAATAACTGCTTAAAATAATGCAGATTTTTCAAATCGTCCTTTTGTTTAGATAAACGGGTGTTTACGACTTACGATTATGTATTACGGGTACACACGCTTTCGGGTGGATTCTTCTAGGCTACATGACTCTATAACATCCTTTTTAAATTGATCCTTTCAGTCACCTACTTGGAAATTCGTATAGAAATGGCCTGATGTTGCAGCCAGTCCCCTTCATAAATAAGACGAAACTCTTTAACGCTTGCTATTGTTGTCTTGATTTTTCTTAGGAACGGTTAGACTTTCTGTCAGATAGTCTTGATTTTTCTAATAAAGTACCTAATCATTGTGTGTGAATTTATTATGAAAGTTTAGTTTTAAGTGTCATAATCATCTTTCAGCCATGCCCATGTGACTCGGGGTCAGCGCAATTTTGTGTAGGTTAAAGTTTTTTTTTTTTAAATTCTGTTGGTTATTCTTACTGGAAGCTGTCCGAGCTCTACGTAATAGACGAAAAACTACAAAATATTGAGAATAACTACAGAATAGTTGTTAATGCAGTGCATGATCAACTTTGTCTTTTGACAATCAATAGTTTATTATTACTACATGATCAGCCTATAACGTTTCCACGTTCTAGGACATGCCAATCTAAAAGAGAGTACACGGTCCTTCAAGAAAAAATGTACCTTAGTCGGTTGTCCATAGTTTATTGATTATTTAACTACGAGTGTTTTCTTTGAAACTGAAGGGTAGCTAATTGTGTCAAGCACCGTTTTTCATACCACGTTTATTAATATTTGATGACCACGATCGATATTATACGTTTAACAAGACGTAGACGTTGTCTATTTATCTAGTGGCAACGAATCAATTGGTCAATTACATACGTTTTTGTTAATATCTTATTTAATTTTCGTTATGAGATGATACTGTTAACAGCGTCTTAGAAAGAAGAAAAATACATTTATTTGATATTTAATAAAACTCAAATAAAAAGTGTAAAGTTAGGTCTAAGAAATAAACATTTGAGTGTCCAAGTACCGTCGTAAGTGTTTCAGTTATTTACCCTGGCCCTGATAAAACGACTTTCGGTACTTATGTCATGCTCTTATTCTATATACTTTTACTTTGTTTATCAGGATGCGAGACAGTAAAACTTCCTTGTTGGAAAAACTTGTGAAAGAAGGCCAGAGGACTGTATCTAAGCAGGTACAGTGATATTCTATCAGCGATACCGATTATGGTTACGGTTATTATCGTGTACCTAGTCAAAAATGTATTGGACTTAAATCATCATCATCTGCCGAGCCTTTTCCCAACTATGTTGGAGTCGGCGCCCAGTCTAACGGGATGCAGCTGAATACCAGTATTTTACATAGAGCGACTGCTATCTGATCTCCACAACCCAGTAACTGGGTAATACGATACCCCTTGGTAAGACTGGTTGTCAGAATTGCGGGCTTCTGACGACCCTTCTTCTTGTATTGGACTGAAATATATTACTGAAAAGCTTATGTCAATCCTGCCAAATACGTGATTGTCACTTTTCTAGGCCCTTATGTTTAGACTGTTTCTTGATCCTAGATGCAGCATTAATGTACATACCTCGTTTTGAGTTCCGCAGCGACTTCCTTTATTTGTATAATTTCTTATCTTCTTACAAATCGATCTATGAATAAGTAGGTAGGTATCTAATAGTTCTTTAAAAAATGCTTAAATAAACCATCGTAACGAAACATAAAACTACTATTATCTATAGTATGTATTAACTACGAGTATGTTAACTGTATAAGAGTACCTAAATAGGTATGTACTTGAAATTCCTTTCTAAATATATGTATTATGTAGATACCCGTTTAGAAAACAATCATATAAAGTACGGAGGATGCTAAGTATCTGCATAATCTATGAATATGATAATAAAGTACATTTTTAATCCAAAGGTACCTAACTACCTGCCTGTACTTTGCAAACACAAGTAGGTGAATTGAATTCAAACATTCATACATGATTCATAATGGAATTTCATAGTGTTTTAATGAAAACGTCGCTCTCGTTGGGAGGTAAATGGAATTTGCAAAAGCATTTTCCAGTTAGACCATGCTGACGCTTTCCATCTAACGAAGCAAAGCGACACAGTGTACGATGTCCCAAAGAAAATTGGTTCTGTGCCAGACATATATTGTGTTCCTACAGTGTTTGAACCAAGTCGCATGTGTAAACTTTTGTAAACCTTATTGTGTCCACTCCTGGGTTATCCGCAAGGGAAATAACCGTTTTTAAAGAACTATTAGATTAAGGACTTAACTGCAGCATGAACTGTGGTCTGACATCGTCTATAGTAATAAAAAAGAAATGCTGTTCGTCGGTAAACGCATCACTGGAGAATGGCTGGACCGATTCGACTTATACATACATACATACATAATCAGCCTATAACGTTCCCACTGCTGGGACACAGGCCTCCTCTCTGTGAGAGGGAGTGGGCCGTAATCCACCACGCGGGCCCAGTGCGGGTTGGTGGATGTCACATGTCTTCGAATTTTTGGTTCTAGGACATGCCGGTTTCCTCACGATGTTTTCCTTCACCGTTTTGAGAGCAGTGGTGATGAAATAATTTACACAAAGTAAAGCGCCTGTCGGGGTTCGAACCTACGACCTACAACTTGTAAGTCGCGGCTGATACCACTGGGCCACCACTGCTCTCACGATTTGACTTATTTTGTTTTAATAGTCCGAATTAAAAAGCAAGATTGAATAGGCATATTCTGAGCTCGCTCGTTCCATCATACATAGACCTCAACCATTGCTTTCCACTAGGCAAGATCGAGGTCAACAGCTGGCCAATATTGCAATAAAAAAAATGGAAAGTTTCCCGGACTCAGATTCGGGAAAAACGTCATTTTTTTATGACATTTTCTTTATGAAATTGTTGAAAGGACTTGACAAAGTCTCTCCGGATATATAGCTAGTTGTAGTATAAAACAATAAGCAAGATTGTTCTCCGAACAATAGTTGTATGATGAAATTACTAACAGTAATCGTAAAAACTGATACCGTTTTACTTCTCTTATCACTGTTACTAACACTATACTTTATCTTGAAAGAATAACATCGAGCTTGTGATAAGTGCGTGCCTATTTGTGTTTTTTATAGGCAACGGAGTTTTACTTTATAGAAATACAAAAATTTAAGCCAAAATTACAATGTCATATTTGTCAGATTGCTCAAAAGGAACTTAGGGCGCATTTCACCAAACTTCTATACCTAGAATAAGTCTTTTTCTGAGAATAAATGTTGAATTTTTGACAGATTTTCCATACTAGAACTGTTAGACGTCAATTTCATTCCACGGATAAAAGATTTCTGAATTTGGTAAAATCAGCCCTTAGTCGGACACTTTGTAAATGTGCTCATTTTAAAGACTCCGCTTAAATGATCACTGATTCTTCACTTTGTGCATAATGTTACTTTGCGGGTTTGTCTGTACATTAATTTCTTCTCGTGCGTACGCGGAAACTACAGCCCGCCACCTGCTACGATCCTTACATACTCCTTTTATCTCGTTTATGTTGGTCATAAACGCACGCCGCTTGCGAGTACCTATTACGCACGTGACCTTTTTGAAGAACACGGTTATAATTCTGCAACTTGCTCGTTTTTCTTGTTTCCGTTTCTACGATAGAAGTGTTAAGTAGGTATCCAAAAATACCACCTTACTATTATACATTTTCCTTTTTTTGGACAATAACATTGATCAAAATACCTACATCAAAGCTAGAGATGTTGTAATCAGTTTGACTCGATGTTCTAATTAGAGTACCTACCTACTAGGTCTGGATTATAGATGTTCTAATTGGAACATGTAGTAAGTAGCTAAATCTTTCACTTGACCTGTTCTTCTTGTATAGTGTAACTATTATGATGATTGCTTCTAGTCACTAATGTAAATTACAAAGCGTTTGCATCTTGAAGTTTCGAATTAACATACTTTTCTCCGTCGCGACGTCGAAACCCTTCGATTAGACTTATCACTTACAGTACCTGTATGTTTCCTATGAATTAAATATGAGGAACCCTGCAACTTGTAAGGAGTGGCTTCATCTATTTTTCAGGACCTGGTTGTCCCGAATTTTCGTTGCCTTTTTTTTCAGCGGATTAATGTATCCACGTAGGTCTTTGTACTTTCGTATTCCTGTGTAGCGTCGAGTCAGAGAGGTCTTTACTTTGCTTTCAGTAAAGTTTTTGTGTTTCAGGAGTTGGGACGTTTCATCACGGTGTATTTTCATAAATATCGTATTAATGTTGTAATTTAAACTTGCCTCAGTTTGCGATAACAACTTCAATGGATTACAGATCATTGTCATCATGAATGAAATACTTATATTCTTCCAATATATATCGAAATTTGCCCGTTCTTATATTTATTTTTATTATATTTATGCAAATTGATAGCTATGAGCAATTGTGAAATAAAGTAGGATGAAGCCAACATCAAATCAGTTACCGTGAGTTTACGAGTCAGGGCGGGACGCGAGCCGACAACCCGCTTGTTAGAATTTAAACCATTGTTTCCTACTTTCAATTCATATTTCTCCAATATCGCGTATAGTAATCGCGTTAGCCAATAGTATCAAGTATACCCTCGTTATTAGAATGCGTGACATTTCAGACAAGCGGCCGGAATGTGGCAGCGATGGTCAGCACGGGCGGTATGCAGGACTTCGGGAATGTATGCTTAAATGCAATGCAGTCTCAGAGCGGCTGGGCAGGCAGCCGGGATATGGCAGCCGGGATATGGCAGACGCGATATAGCAGACACGATTAGAGACACTTCAGTGAACCGACGCATATGATAGGGATTGGATTCAGATATTATTTTACTATTAATTTTATTATTTTACTATTTTTTTTCTGTTCTGTCAACATCGGTTTGTTGATTTTCTGATTAATTTCGTTGCGTGTTCCAAGAAAGCTGAATCATTTCTGTGACTGTGAATTTTGACAGTTGAGAAAAAGAAAAGAAGAAAAGTTTTAATTTTCTTTTTATATTTATTTTTTTATTGTTCATGATTTTGCTAGATTGAATGTTCTTTTTACCCGACTGCGCGACGCAAAGGAGTGGTAATGTGTTTATCAGCCTATGTATGTATGTAAGTATGTATGTATGTATGTATGTATGTTTGTATGTTCCTTTGAAGCACTATACAGACCAAACGCCTGGGCCGATTTTTATGATTCACACGTCAATCGATTCCTCTTAGTCCGGCGAGTGTCACTAAAGACATGACGTTAGTGAAAATTCAATATGGCGACTACTAGACGCCATCTTGTGAAAATAAAAAAAATGAAAGTCAAGAAACTATGTCAAATGGGGTATCGTTGGATAGGTCTTTCAAAAATATTAGTGGCTTGGGAAGACCGTTTTTTGATTAAGTAAACCGTTCGTGACTTATCAAGCTTTAAAGTACCAATTTTCGTTAGAATCAAGTGTCCCCCCCTCTACCAACTAAACGCGGCAGTAGTACCTATATATTACGAAGAATAAAGGGAAACTATCACACTTAAGTGGGATTTACAACTCATAACTAAAAAGAATAAAATAAAAAAATTAAATTTAAAAAATCAAAAAACCCAACTGCGGTAAAAAACTTAAGTTAAAAAAAACTGAAAAGCTAAAAACAAGCCCATTTTAAATTAAATAAAAGTTGGAAGCAGGCGGGACCCATACCATTTTTCTATTTTCAAACTCAAATGGGTCCCGCCTGCTTCCAACTTTTTTCTTTTATTATTTGTATTTCCTCTGCGTATCCCAAATACAACGTTTTCTGTCTTTATTATTGGTAATCTCCTAATTGAAAGATGTCGATTTTATATTGACGCCGATAAAATTTTTTTTTCGTGTTTGGTAATCTCGTGCATAATGATAAATCGTACCGATTCGTCGTAGTCGTTTAGGAGATTACGCACTTTTAGCACAATGGTAATGGCGCTGCCTTGGTATTGTTGTCATAATGACCAATCATTGAAAGTAACAGACTTGGCGCCATAGATGTATAAAAAAACATATCTAATCTTGGCTCCTTGAACTCGTTGATGTTTAATGTCTCGATCTTTTTCTGGTGGCCTCTGTGGAGTCTAACCAACAGGATTTGTAGTGGTTGGAAATAACAGGGGTCTTCTTCTACTTTATAGACAGTAGATACATCTACACTGCTTATACTAAGCAGTATAGATGTATAGGGCCCTAACTGGGCCCACCTACAGGGGCCCAGTAGTTAGCCATGTTTATTGGAGTGCCAGAGGCGTCGCGTTGTTCAGATTGACAAGGGTGCATGGGTTTGATAATACTTTCAAAATATTTAACAAAATTACACCGCACAACAAAACATGAAAAATAAATGAAAAGAAAAGAATGAATTCGGCGGTAGACAAACAAGAAAACTGTTAGTCAAAATTTAGGTGAAGTGAAAATTTAGGTACTTAAAAAATACCGTAACGTAGGTAACGAATGTCATAGATGACAGCCGGGAACAACGGCTTAACGCGCTTTCCGAGGTCTCAATCTCAATATGTAATGGATGGTCACCAATCCTGTACTTATTTTTGTTGCTGACGATCCTTCAGGAATAAAAACAAAAGAAAAACCGGATCAGACCGGAATGAGAAAGTTTAAGTATAGTTGTCAACACAAAGATTAAAACAGAAGAAGAACTAGAAGGGGATCGTGGTGGAGGGGGGCGGAGGGGGGGGGGGTTCAGGGGATCAGACCGGAATAACTCAAAATTAAAATGTAACAATCACTGAATTACCAAATGTTCACTCGTGGATTTAAATGAAATCGGCTGAAATAAAATTAGGTAATTTTACCTGAAGTTGGGACCCTCCTAAATATTGGATGACGCTGTTCGGCCCCACCGAGTTTTAGGTAAAGCGTAGGTAGTACAGCTGAATCTCCGGTGAATTCTTAATTAGCCATTACTCGTGAACCCAAACGTTAGACGACTGCTTACCTGATAACTGTCGACACTATTCGACTTCTAAAAGGGTTTTAAGTTGAGTTAATTTTATTATTCACAATTATTTTGATATATGATATCTAAAGGTTTGTTTTAAATATCAACGACAGACGTCCACTTTATAAAACTCAGATTAGCTTCAAAACCGTAATATACTATACCTACACTCGAAGACTAAATTCTTAAATTATTAAAATAAATAGTTCAACGGCATAGTACAACAGGTACCTACAACTAAAACAATTTATTAACTTAATTGTCTACAATTCTTGTTCCATAATATTGTATCAAAACAATCAAAGTGAAGCCACAAAACTAAATTGTAACTAAACATTGATACAGTATTATCAAACACAAATTTTACACAATCAAATGAATTCTTGTCGATGTATAGGGAAAATCTTTTTGAGGCTAACAGTGCCTTGTTTATTGATCTCTTCTAAGTAAAATCGCACAGTTCTACCGGCCAGCACTCGCCACTTGATTTCGTCAGAAAAAGGGGCATCGCATACATCAAATTCAGTGGTGGCCCAGTGGTAACGGCCGCGACTTACGAGTTGTATAGGTTCGTACCCATCTCAAAACAGTGAAGGAAAACTTCGTGAGGAAACCGGCATGTCCTAGAACCAATAATTCGAAGACATGTTACACCTGCCAATCCGCCCTGGGTCCGCGTAGTGCATTACGGCGCACTGCCTCTCACTGAGAGGAGGCCTGTCTCCCAACATCATCATCATCATCATTTCAGCCGAAAGACGTCCACTGCTGGACACAGGCCTCCCCCAAGCACCTCCACTTCGACTGGTTCTGTGCTTCTCGCATACAACGGGTTCCTGCGGCCTTCACAAGGTGGTCGGTTCACCTTGTGGGGGGCATTCCAACGCTACGTCTTCCGGTACGGTCGCCACTCAGAACCTTTCGGCCCCATCCGCCATCTGTTCTGTGAGCAATGTGCCCTGCCCACTGCCACTTAAGTTTGGCAATTCTTCGGGATATGTCGGTTACCTTGATTCTCCTGCGGATTTCCTCATTTCTGATTCGATCACGCAGGGAAACTCCAAGCATAGCCCTCTCCATTGCCCTTTGGGTGGCTTTTAGCCTTCTAATAGGGCCTATTATGAGCGACCACCTTTTAGTGACATATGTCATCACTGGCAACACGCACTGGTTTTCGTCTTGAGACACTGCGATATGTAGGACGAGAAGATATTGCGCAGCTTCCCGAACGCGTGTCCCAACAGTGGGAAAAATATAGGCTGATTATTAACGACCTCCACTATAACACTGTACCATTTCACTTCCCAGTAGGGGCTCATATTGTTAAGAATTCCAAGTTCCGCCAACTAGTTAAAGGTTTGATACTTTCTGCATATTAACGGGCCTAATTGATTTAATCTCGAGTGGACTAGAAACAGTTGAATGGCACTGTCTGCCAAAATACTCTGAATTTGGTAGTTCTCTAATCCTGCCTGCAGCCCAATTCAGTTCGTACGCGGTAACCATTTAAAAAAGTCTGGCCCAAATGAGAATTATGACCACATCGAGATGAAAGGTTTTATCCAGATTGAAATTTCATAAACCCTGGATCGTAGAATGCATGTGATGATTTTCAATAATTTAGCATATTCTAACAGTTGACATCACGCAATTAGTGCAACAGAATTATTTTCATTGTTACATAAGTTTATTAATCTGAGCCATATTGTAAAAGAAATAAGTATGTAGAGAGATATTAAATAAATAAAGCGGAAACCAAATTACGCATTAAATCATTCGATGAAACGTATTTAAAAATACCTTAGATACACTGTAAGTGTGACAAGTTCAGCAATGAAAAGGAAAAGTGAATAAATTCACTTTGTGGTTGTTACTGGATCTCAATAACAGATTGACAGCATTAGCGCGAACGTGCTCATGTCTACCTTTCGGACGTCCACGGCTGAAACCAATCCTATTTCTTTTATTCAATTTTGAATATGTTACCATCTATTTTGAATATCTACATCTCATGAATTATATCTGTTTCTGATGAGTGGAGAAGCATGCGTTGCTTTTATCTATTTACCCACAAGTTTGCAATGTCTTCAAGTGATAATATGTTAGTGTGTCATTGTGGGCATTGTGTTCCGTTGGTGTCGCTCTCGCAAGTGCGACTGCTGAGCGCGGGGTCCTAGGTTCGGATCCCGGGTCGGGCTCAAAAGTGTTATTGGGTTTTTCCATTGGTAATTTCTTAGTAACAGCCTGGAGTTAGGAAGTTGGCAGTGCGATATACCCGTGTCACGGAAAGCACGTTAAGCCGTGCCCGGCACCTGCCGGCCCTGCACCTGATTTCTCTCCGGCCGTATCGGATTGCCGTCCCAGCGGACAAGAGAGTCAGGGAAGAGCGAGTACACCTGTTTCAGCGCACATATCTCCCTCGCCGAAATTCGTCATTCATCTGCATTGAACTGTTACTGAAATATTCGAACAAACTGTTGGAGCTATAATTATTCATCGATAGCGAGAATTGGTTCTAATGGATTGGGAAGTAGAAGTGGCAAGCTGTCACAACGATAGTGTCGACAGTCGCCCTAAATAGCTGCAGTACTTGACTGACATTACTGTAATGGAGATCTCGACTATCGATGATTTGTGATTGCACTTTGTGCTCGCAGCTTTTAGGGACATGTCTGACATGTTTGACTGCCAGCTGTCCCAGACATGTTCCAGCCATACCAGTCGCTTCTTACAAGAGAGATAGAGGACATCCATCACGCCGTAAAATCAAATCATTGTACCTAGTTGCGTTAAGACCGCAATGTCTGTTAAAGGTGAACGCACACTTATCCGAGCCGAACGCGTTGAACGAAACGAATTTTAGAATTCTGTAAGTATATGAAATCTTATGAAACCTCGCACACTTGCACTTCGGAGGATTCGACGCGGGCGCGAGGTTTCATAATATATGATTTCATATACAGAAAACTAAAATTAGTTTCGTTCGATGCGTTGGACGCGTTTGGCTCGGACTCGGATAAAAGTGTGCGTTCACCTTTAGTGTCGGTGAGGAAATGTTTGGTAGGCTCAATGAAATAATTTCAGCGGAACTGAAAGACTAAACAGTAGGTAAATGATAAATGTATTTATTACATAATCTATTTCTTCGTGTCGCTGGCACGACAGTCGGCCCAATACTTCGCCAATTCCACGGCGTTGTCCGTGGCAGCGCAGAGGTCACTTTGGCTGCATGTTTTGGTTCACAAAAGGCAGGATAGGAGGTGGAGCATAGTTTGTGACACAGCTCCAGAGTCACACCCTGCTGCCATTATGTCGAGGTAGCCCCACTTTACGAGGTTTGACTTACATCATTAGTACATAATAGGTACGACAGACTAACGTCGATGGATAAGAAGGAGAAGTGCTGCGCCGACCCCAAATAAATTGTGATTTAAAAGGCTTTATTTTGAATGTACGCTACTCAAATCTTCAGAAATTACTCTTAACGACCAGAAAATATTCAACGTTTAAAATGACAAATTAAAAGGACCACGTTACAAACGTTTCACGCTGCTGCATGTCCCGTGAGAGCGTTTTATAGCGTGGTGAAGCCATTATTGGTTCAACACATTAATAAATAGCAATTTAATGAGACATTCGATTGCATATTTAGATTCATATTAATAATATTGTACCTAATTATTTAAGTTTATTAACTCATTGAGCTCCACTAATGAGACACAATTGATTTTCTATTGTATCGAACTACATAGGTTAGGTACACCTGTGACGGTTGCAAGTACGCTGACAGCGCGACTAATGGTGTTAGATGATGAAACGCGCTGACTCGACAATGTTCGACGGTACAGGGGTCTATCTCTACGTCTGTCAACGAATATACGGGCCCGTCCGAAAGTAGTTGGTCCATCAAAACAAGTTTCAATTTAAATTTTTGGACGGGCTAAGAAATGTCTATTCTATTTTTCTCTATGGCAATGGTGCCGATGTCGACAATTCTGCCAATGTCAGATGATGAGAAAACGTGGGGAAGGAAAAAAAATTAAAATTAAAAACAAAAAAAAAGAGAAAACTAAAATTCTACATCCAATAGTTGAATTTAATGTGAAACTTGTTAAGCTAAGAAATATCAGGATTCTGTCAAATCATGTTGTCAAGTTGTCATTCATTCCTAGTTCAGGCCTCGAACTAATCTAATGTCCGTAAATGATACGTAGTAGGAAGCGCCTGAGACTGGCCGAAACTACGGATTCCGTGGTTAGGGAGTAGGTAGATGATTGTAACCCCTACACAAATCAACAATTTGACTATGACAGTGACAGCGCCATTTTATGTCGTAGCAGTAAACCGTTTTCGTAGTTCAAGTCCACTGACATGCGGTTTAGGTACCTTATAGTTAAGGGAATAAATATGTCCTCACTTATAAGTACCTATTCAAATGTTGAATAGATTCAAATTAAAAAGTTTAAATTCCTTAGTTCGTAGGTACTTAGTTTACTCCTACGTGCGATGATGCTATAGTAACTGCATAGAAAATCGTTGCTGAGTTTCATGATGTGCGCATATTTTTATCCTTGACTGTACCTACGTAGCGTTTTTATAAACAAACAATGTTATGTCTATTCAGCATCCGTCCACATCTACATTCGGATCAGACTGCGCCGTCAGCATTTTACTGAAAAATGCAGACTGGATAGAAAACAATTTTTCGCTTAATTAAAGTTCGGGGTGTGACTGGCAGGTTGGTTGGGTTGTCTATTCAAATTCAGCGTCATCTGAATTTCGAAATCTCTCTCGCCACAGCTTCGCCCGGATGCGATGTCATGTGGCGACATGACAAAACTTCGAGATTTGTGTCCTATATGTACACGTACAGTGCCCTCCAAAAGTTTGTTGACATATTTCCATTTCAACTGTGATCCGACATTATATTTAAAATTGATTTAAAATTCTAGTTTCAAAAGTACAGGAAAACGTTACTTATAGTGTACACTATAGGTAACGTTTTCCTGTACTTTTAAGTAGTACTTTGAAGCTAGAATTACTCGAATGTGGCTATTGACATTGAGTTACGATAGGACTGAAGATTTGCTACATATATCAATCGCTTAACCTAATGTAGTTAATAAAGTCATTTATTTATAATTATTTATTTAAAGACAATAACATATTTGTGTCATGAACGTAGGTCCTATGTAGGTTGTATATTTATTTATTTATATAGGAAAACATTAACTCAAGTTTTCACCACATTTATCTCTTTCTTAATACATATACAAAGGTACTTAAATAGGCCACGTCTATGCATTTAATAGTAAGTAGTTATCATGATAATAATACCTATACTGTGCTCGTCATACAACTACTGTTATATTTACTATGTTGCAAAATATAGGCGAGGACGCTGGCACCCTAAACACAAGTTAAATCTTACATTGGGTGCCAGAGTTCATCGAAATCACTCTTTTCTTTTGTTGTAACGCTGCATAGTGTTGAGACAAGTGTTCTTCTGGCAGATTTTTTTTTTTTTTTATGTGTGGAGTAAAATTGACGTCTGACAGATTCTGTATGGAAGAACACAAAAGTTCAAAATTATTTCTCGGATAAAATTATCGGCAATGGAAAAATCAGCCCTAATTCAACTACCTATGAGCGCTAAGTTTGTTTGCTATAATAGATAATGTTTTGACGAAGTTTAATAAATACTTGTACCTCAGTTCCAGGCATGCATAGAAGAGCAAAATACTTACTTGGTAAACAACTCCTGCGCAGGTTATTATCTTATAGTATTTGGTATAGGTATTAGCGACCCGCTTTTGCTTCTCAGCTTCACACAGTTCTTACGGCTTGCCAAACATTGTCATTTTCTTATTAAATGTAAGTTTAATGTTACTGTATTATACACTTATACCTTCCAGAATAAATTCTCTAAATGATGGTAGAAACCGCATCAAAACCATTGTGTAGTTTGGAAGAAATAAGCGGTCACACGAAAACTGTCTCACACACAGATTATTATTTACTTACCTCCTTACTAATAAACGTTGTATAGCGACTGTATAGTTACACAACGCTTTGTCTTCTTTCGAAAGTCTAATTACTGACGACTGAAAGAGAGAAATTGGTGTGTAACTATTCATCTGATATAATAATAACCTACGTTTATTAGTAAGGGGTTATTGTTACAAAAGATTGTAGAATATGATATATTTTGCTAGTAGTAGGTATTTCTAAATTAAGTAGATAAGTACTTAGTTCAAATACATTTTAAGAATCCATGGAAACATGTTTTTTTTTCATGAAAGCACATTTACTTCTGTAAATCCCTGTATATTGTTTGAAACTTTAAAATAACTATGACGTTATAATAATAGTTCTTAAAACATAGCAAAATGTTACCATGAATTTATCACATGATTCTTGACCCCCAGCATATTATTTTTTTTGTTGGGATAAAGAAAAAATCTGCTGTTCCATACATTTTAATCGTGTAGGCAACGCATTTTGTATACATATAAAATGTTTTAGAAATATTAGTTACCAAGTTAAAACTAAATAATTATTTTTTCTCCACAAACACACAATGTTCTCAACGAGATCTAATCTCCTCTAGCCATAACAACGGATCTGCTCGTATGTTTGTCTTAGTATGCAACAGTGCCAAACTACCTCGCAAGCCATGACATCACCACCCTGACGCCAGAGAGCCGCGACAACGCGTCGAAAACTACTAATCGATCAATTCATAAAAAAGACTTTGTAGGTACACCCTTTCAAGAATGAATTTTCTTTTTAACTCTTTATATAATAACTAGCTTTTGCCTGCGGCTTCGCCCGCGTGAAAGTCGATAATCATCACATGGGAATGTATTACTACCGGGATAAAAAGTATGTCCTAACTCTCATCGACATCCGTTCAGAAGTAAATGGGAGAAAACGTAAGAGGCACAGTTACTTTTGCATTTAAAACGTTAGTAGGTAGGTATATAATCGACAAGTATATAATATACCAGCGTATTACTGTCCCACTGCAGGCCAAAGACCTCTTCTCATACAGATAAGGCATGAGTATAGATCACCACGCTAGCCCAAGACGGGCTAGCGATTTCAGACTTATATTAACTATAAATCCAGGTTTCCTTACGATGTTCCTCAACGATGTCAGTCATGAACATTATTACTCTTGACCAGTCATCCAGAGTCCAATTCATGTGTTCTCTAGCGTAACTCAGCCTTGCATTTCGATGCTGTCTTTCGAGTTTTGGAACATTTGCAGGCCTAAATGGCTTCAATTTTGCTTCATCTAGATGCCACCTTACTGTATACCTGCTTGGATTCCTCCCTCCAGCACTTAGGAATTGAAAAAGTCACATAGGTACTTGCCCGGATTGATTTGAACCCACAACCGAGCTCGTGCATGCTTGCATGGCCATCACGGCCAGAAATCTTATTGCAAAATAATAAATTCTTCTCCGATAAGCCCTTCTTCCGTCTGACAAGACATTTACCCCCCATATAAGTTAATTACAAATCTTGTGGTAAAAAGGCTACATTTACGTTCGTGTTTAAATACTAACATAAAGCTACGTAGATACATATTTGTCTGAGTTATGGCTGATTCCTATAATTTACGGCCCGTTATTGGTTAAAATTAGGAATCCCGCATCTTTATTAATAAAAATAAAGCAAAGACCTCATAGCTTTGCATAGTAAACCCTCTCATTTAGAAGTTCCTATCTCACGTAAAATTAGCTTACGAATCTATTTATATGCCCCGTTTGGCATTAAAAAATGCTGCCATTGGTAAGCAATACGATTCGTTTTATTTAAAGGAACCAAGAATTAATAACTCTCTTTGGTGCCTAATCAAAACAACGCTAATACGTACCTACATCCTTTAACGAGTGATTACAAATGAACGCTAATTAATATTTGCGTCCTGTCCTTTGACGATTTTAATTTTGTCTCTTTTCCCATCATCCACATTTATGAGGTCTTCTCCTTTTCCCCATCGAATAAGCCTTCATTCGCTAATACAGCGAAAATCGAATATCTGTCTGTCAGCTTTTCTTTTTACGGACGTCGATGAGACATCTTGTTTTTATCCCTTCGTTTATTCAGTGGTAGACAGTACTTTTTTATTTCCTTTTAATTTCTTGCGAAATATGAGAGATTTTTTTTTTAAATTAAAACTGAGATTACTTGACTAATCACCGTATAATGTATCTACAGGCGCCAGCACATCAAGGTATCCGAAACTATCCAATTTTCCCAATCAACTTTGAACCTTATGCTTTAGCGATAAAGTTGAGAATCTACTAAAGTAGAGTGTAGTAGCTTGATGTGCTGGCGTCTGTACCCACTGCTGGGACATAGGCCTCCTCTCGGTAATAGGGAGTGGGCTGTTACACACCACACGTGCCCAGTGCGTTTTGGTAGATGACACATGTCTTTGATGTTTTAGTTCTAGGACATGCCAGTTTCCTCGCGATGTTTTCCTTCACCGTTTTAAGAGCAGTGGAGATGAAATAAATTGCATAAAGTAAAGCGCCTGCCTGGGTCCGAACTTACGACCTACAACACAATGCAATGGTGCAATGGAGCAATGGTGGCCCAGTGGTAACGGCCCCGACCTTCGTAGGTCGGGGCCGTTACCACTGGGCCACCATTGCTCTATTATATTGTATAGATACTACATGAGTACATTTTAATTGAGTTCAGGTAATACGTATATGGAGTGTTATCAACGTATACCGTGAACCAAGACTAACAAATAGGTGCATGCGTAACAGCTGCACAATTCGCCTTACCTACGCCAATACCTTTTTTATACTACTCAGTGCTACTACCTAACTACCTTATTAGAAAGTAATTTTATTGGCATAGACGTACTTTATCATGTAATCAAAATTAATCAATTTTTTTTTCAACGTGGGCCGGAAATAATTTCATTTGTAATTAGTGTCGTTTCATAGGGCTTTTACACTATATTTTCTATTTATATTTTATTATCTATGATGACCATACATCTATGAATCATAGATATATGAAAATGTCATATAGGTACAGGTTGACTGTACTTAATTGAAGTATTCCTTCCAGGACTTGATAGTGTGACCCATTTGCAACAATTAAGCACACCATTAAGTATAGGCGAAAATTCATGGGATTCGAGAAAACCCAATTATCATGTATTTTTGAATATTTCCAAGAATTCGTTACTAAATATCACTTTTCTCTAAACTCTCAAATTGAATGGCCATCTTTGCCAATCCATTGGGTTCCTAATACTTTGACAAACCATTCGATGTAACCAAATTTTCAAAAATATCAAACAGTTACTTAAACGTTAAGGAAGAAGTTTATTAACCATTTTCAAAAATCATCTACTTACATGTACTTTGTGACCAGTTATCTCAAAATTTTACTATGGTATTAGGCATATAAATTACGGGGAAGACATCTTCATTAGATAGCTGATATCTAAGGACACAATAAATTATGTTAAAAAAATTAGAGCTGGCAATGAAGCAGTCGATAATACTGGCAAAGGAAGAATTTGCAAATAGTTAATATATTTATAAAAATTGAATGATAATCGAATTAATTAACTGGTTTATGATATATTTTTCCTTCTCACCACCCAGCAACTCTTCCTAAGTTATGTAGCCAGGTCGTCGCAACCAGTGTGCATAAAGACCTGCCAGTTTTGAGTAGTTTTAATTACACAAATTACTACTTATAACATGATTGTTTTGTTTTGTGACGATTGAGTAATGAATGTAAATAAAGTATGTTATTGTAATTTTTTCTCAATTAATCTTTATAATGTATGTTAAATGTTCCACGCTCTATTTTTGTAAATGTTATGACTAATTTTTATTGACATGTAATTTTACCTCGTTGTATAATTTAAGAATGCCCATTTTCTACTTTATTTCCGCCGTCAAGTGTTCGCTTAACAATAAATTCAGTTACCAAAACTAAAACTCGATGCCAGTTCAAATTAAAACAAAGCTAACGATTGATTATTAAAGCTGCTACTTTCTTCTTAAAATTATCCTTCGCTGTAGCTGCCAACCTACTATATTTGCTACCGGATTTAATTATTTTTAATCCCAAATTCAGATTAATATGTCGCCGCGTTAAATACATGCCTTTAATAATTATGAATAAATGAACTGAACTAAAAATAATAAAGTTATTTGATTGTACCGTTGTATTTAAAATGGGTAACCAGTTGTTCAAATCAAAGAAAATATAAACATACTTAATTATTTCCGACACGGTTTTAATGAATGAAATTATGAAACAGATTTGTATGGTTTTAATTCTGTTCCATTAAATATCTAAGTCGCACATAGGCTGTTCATTATAACAGCTTCAATAGCACAAAGACAGTAAGTAATCGCTCTATTCTGAACCAAACTGTCATTTACAGACAAAGCGTCTTGTCAAGCCGATTCAGACATCAAAACGGTCTCATTGTAGATGACGTAAAGAAAACAAGAGCAAAACTGTTCGAATCTCAATCAAAATGCATCAAAGGGTTCGGAAATGTTCTGTAGCACTGCAAGTAAAGTGGTCCTGTCATTAAAGGTGTTCAATTATTAACACGACGACACTTTACACTCGAATTCGGTGTCGAAACTCAGTGTCGCTGTTACATCGAGTTAAATTGTCAGTGCTGTGTTTATTGCATTGTAGACAAGAAATGTAATGCCATTTTATTTATTTAAAATATTTATGCCTACAGCAACTTTGTTCTTTAATTAATAAAAGTTCCTATAAGTTCTTTTGTATTATCTAATTCCAGGTGTATACGACATTCACATACAAAAAAGTAACATCTTCGTAAATTATATAAATTTTGTCGTTTAATGTAGCCAAAATGATGGGATGTGCATGTGTGGATAAACCAAGATACTGCAGTACTCCTACACTCTATCATCAACAGCCTAAAGACGTCAACTAAACATATATTATGTACGCCTCCCAAAAGCTCGCAACATCTCGAAGTGTCGAAAAGACAGTGTCGCATTTGTAGACTTAACGTTACCCCTTCGACAGCGGCGTCTGACCGGCTGTCGGGGTAGCCGTCGACCCGGTCCCCGGCACTCGGCAGCGAACAGGTTTACTACTGACACTGCAAATTGACGACTGCACACGTACGGAGTAATTTACGCTAACGTCAAAGAATATACATATAAAGCTAAGATTACCGTCTCTTGGTTTACTCTGCAGATAACGGAAGATGTGTCTTATCTTTATTGTGCTTATGTCGTGTGATAATAGGAATTAATCTATTTCTGTTTTATAGGTAACCTAATTAACTATGTTTATCCATTTTCTCTGATAAACACAGATTTATCCTTTCATCATCATGATCATAATCTAATATAATATAATATTCCACAACTATCACACAACGCCATCTAGTCCCAAGCTAAGCAGAGCTTGTGTTATGGGTACTAGACAACTGATAAACATACTTATATATTTCTAAATACATACATATTATAGATAAATTACACCCAGACACAGAACAAATGATCGTGCTCATCATACAAACATTTGTCCTGGGTGGGAATCGAACCCACGACCTCCGGCATAGCAGTCAGGGTCACTAACCACTAGACCATCAGGCCTGTCAAATCAATTCATTCACTTCCACTTAATCAATTCACTTCCAGACATAGATAGGGTTTTCAACTAGCTTTTCCCTCCTAGTAGAGATCCTCGGTCAGTGTCATCCAGCTGCTACCAGCCACCCTGCAAATATTGTCGCTCCACCTTGCCTCAGTTGCCACCAGTTCTTCTACCTTCAGAAAAAAAGAATCAAAATCATACATTTATTCAACACTAGCATCTACCCGCAGCTTCGCTTATCCTATACGAACGCACCTATATATATAACTTTTTTTTATTTATTTATTTAATCCATAATATTACGGTTTTGTTTTAACATAACACCTGCCAAATTGCAATGCAATTGGTCGGCAGTAGGTTCTCGTGGATTTTGCACGACTTTTTGCTTGACTAAATACTAAAATTAAATCTAAGTTAAGACTAAGACTAACCATGGTTCTGTAGGCCAAGATTCCGTATCTGAATACAGAGTATAATAATTACCCACAAAACCATAGAAGAATCTACCAACCAGAACCATAGAACCATAAACTGAAGAACCATAGAACTGTGGTTGTAGAAACAACCACAGTTAGTACACTCAGCGGCATCAGCCAACTGTATGCATACATACATATTTAGGAAGGTATATTTGCCTAAATACCTACATCTAAATCCATTCAGCCGTTATTGTGTGAAAAGATAACTGATAGACAAGCATACATAGTTACTTTCGCATTTATAATAGTAAGTACTACCTTCTGCTCTCAAAATCGTCGGCGTGAAATCTCTTCTTACCCCGACCCACCCCCGTCGCATCACAACACCTACCCACGCTATCACTTCGTTTACGCTTAGCGTTCTTTCTGAATTATTTTCTTTTTACTCTGCTCCTGAGGGTGATAGCATGATGTTAAATAGCCTATAGCCTTCCTCAGGAATTGGAGTATCACATGCAAAAATAAAATTTCAAATCCGACGGGTAGTTCCAAAGGTAAACCCTACATAATATAAACTCACAAACAAACAAATTTTACCTCTTTATAATATTAATAATTAGTATAGATGGATAGCATGAATGTCTCTACATGATTCAATATCAATTCGTCAACGAAGTGCACATCTAGGACAGCCGGTGTGTCAATCATGAGCCAATCAAATCATCAATTTGACGCGACCTAGCGTGATTTCGATAAATTGAACTCGTGTTTCGGGACTGATTGCCTTTGGCAAATGCTAGCCCGACGCTGTTCACATGAACAGGGCAGCATTTTAATTCCTATGATTAAAAAAAAACAGTACTCATGAAAACCTGTTCAGGTGGAGATTTATAGACGACTCCGCCTTGGAGTGTAAATGTGGTGCTGTTCCACAAACGATGGGACACTTAATATCGTGCCCTGCGTGTCCTGTCAGCTGCACGTTACAGGAACTGATGGACGCTAGTGATGGCGCCAAACAAGTGGCCGAATTCTGGGCCGAGTACATTTAGATTGCTATCGACACGCTAAGAAGAAGTACTCATTCAAATATAGGGAAACATAGTGTTCTTATTTGTGATGTTTCTCAGAAAAGTCAGGTGCGTTATAGTGCTCACGTAACGGAGTACGTACCTATGGGTCGTGTAGTTGACGTTCCGTAGTTTTTGCCTACCCCATGAAAAAGGCGTGAGTTTCTGTATCTCGTATATGTTATTTATTTATTTATTCAATTTATGTTATTAAAACTCACAAAATTTTTAGCTTACCTATGTCTATTTTTCAGCCTTTTTCATTCAATGTCTGGACGTGTTCAGTACCAAACAGATCAAGATTATTTTTTTTTTCCTCATCATCGTTATCATTGACAGTCTTTATGAACCCACTGCTGATAATTGTAGGCCTCCTCCTTTGTGCCTCCTTCCCTGGTAGGTACGTGCTGGACCACTCGCAGACTGACTTAAATCACAAAATCTCAGTATCAAAAGCTTACTTGCTTACATGAAATTAGTCAGGTAGGCTCCTTATAAGATAGAGGTCGCTAAGAAAGGACTTTATGAAAATCCACCTAGAAAGCGACTGCAATTTACCGGTGAATGACGTCACTGAAACGTTATTTATGAAAAAAATTGGTGTGTTCTCTTTGAGAGCGTTTTTTGGCACCGTAAAGTCAATCCTCGCTGCCATAATGTACTCAGTCTACATAAATGACCCTGTGCAATTTAACACTCCAAAATGGTGTAATTACCTTATATGCGGATGACACAGCTCTACTGTTCGCAGCTAAATCAAAGGCCAAAGTCTATGAGGTAGTACAGAATGTTTTTAATACTGTGTCTAATTGGCTTCTCAAAAATCTCTTAACATTAAATACAGAGAAAACATAGTACCTATTATTTACAGTGAGAAACACTAATCCAACGCTTACTAACCTAATAATTCAAGCGCATAACAATTGCAATTTACGTTATGCTGACATTGCGTGCACTTGTCCCACTTTAGCTAAAACTGACCATATTAAATATCTAGGCGTCACGATTTACACAAAGAACTTCCGCAAACACATCGATTTATTATGCACCAGAGTGCGCAAACTAATATACATTTCTAAAAATTTACGTAACAATGCCGACTTTAAATTAATTAGACATGTTTATTTAGCTTTGTGTCAATCTATTATTACCTACTGTACAACGTCCTGGGGAGGTGCCGCTAATGGTTATTTTTGCAACTGTTGTATAATAAGGGGTATTAAAACACGAATGATAATAGTATCACATGAGTGTTTTAATACCTAATTATGTACACACAAAAAAATAATATGCGCATACAAGACCTAACCTAATTATGACGCAAAGCCTGACCCTGACCCTGTCCTGACCTAATTATGTGCATACAAGACTTTATCTACACCCATGATATAAATCCTCTATAAAAGGTTCTGAAGCAGTTTTTTGCAATACTAATATCGAACAAATGTGGCGGCCCGCGGGATATGACGTGAATTCAAATAACCTATAAGTTCTTTTTCAACACTCTTGCTCGTAAAATGGCTCTTAATGCACCGCTTTTACGACCATAATGCAGTGTATTACAAACGCGTGCTTTTTCTTTACGTTACGGTACTTGTGCTTTATTTCCACAGATAACTATAATATTTAATTTACTAGTCGGAGGTCGGAGAAGTGCGTTTTTTTTTAATCTCTTCAAAGAGACTTCATGCCAAAAGGAATCCGCGAGCCATATTTCACTTTTTTTTAATAGTCTGAATTGTCTTTGGTCCCACTAAAATGTATTTACCTTAAGATTAATGCGCAGTTGTACCCGCGAAATTCAATTTTTCTAACGTTTTTTGCAATTTTTAGGTCAGTGTCAGGTTGTATCTTGATCAAAATATGATTCGCGACTATAACAGGTATGTATTTACAGAATTATAATAATTAGAATCATTAATACATCTTTCTAAGTTAGATTTGTTCCATAAGAACAAATCTCTTATGGATAAGTTCTTAGGGAACAAATCTAACTTAAATAGGTATATTATATTAATGATTCTAATGACATTAATTCTGTAAATACATGTATATTATATATATACATTTTGATCAAGATACCACCTGATACTGACCTGCGAATTGCAAAAAACTTAAGAAAATTCAAATTTCGCGGTCTACCACTGCGCATTCACCTTAGGGTGCATCCACACAGAGCGAGACATGCGCCGCAAATGATTTTTTTTATATGTGTGGTTGCCTCAGGCTGAGGCATCTAACATACAAATAAAGCACTTGCGGCGCATGCCTCGCTCTGTGTGGATGCACCTTATAATAATTGTCCGTGGTCCCTCGCGGAACCAAACGGAAAAGACGATTGGCGTTCTATTATTGCGGATTCTCACTGAATTAATGTATATTTCTGTATGCCAATAGTACATTCTAATTCCATACTAACTAAACTACAATTTGACATACGACAACACTACGATCAGTCTAAACATTATTTTGTGTTTACTATATTTTTTCTATAGGCTGTTTATCGGTTTGTCTGTGCCTTTAAATAAATAAACGCGCGCCATTACTTACTCTATGGGTAAACCTGCGCGCGCACGCTGGTGCGGCGCGCGGAAAAACAAACCCAGCCCGCCATTATCCATACAAGTTAATATTTAACAATACAAGCCTGTTTTTTTCCTCGCAAGTGTGTTGAAAAACGTCGTATGATACGCGTGTGCATTGATCATTAAACTCGAGGCGGTATTATTCGCGCGAGCCGTATGTATCATAATATACTATTTCTAAATTACGGCACTGTGGTAGTGAAACGCGCGTGCATATCGAATGTTCTTTTTTTTGAAAAGGAGTTGCATAATGAAATTTAGTACAACATTATAACACTCGTTTGGATGATATTATGGTTACTATGACATTGGTGGTTTTAATGTTGGCAATAAGCTAACTGTTTCAGAAACTTTTATACAGAATTTATAGCATAGGTGTAGATAAATAAATTTTACTGCACCTAGAATGGACCCAAAGAGCAGTTTTAAAGGTTGCTACTTTCCGCCCATTTAGATTTCCTACACACCAGCTTTATATGGCATGTAAGATGCTAAAAGTACGTCAATTATGTAATTTTATTCCAACACACTGAACTTTATTTTAACTCAGTACCTTCAGATAGGAGAAGAAAAGATTTGGTTTGTGCCAACTCTCAGACTAAACATGCTTTTGCTAATCGATTTTATTTATTTTAGGACCGCACTTGTATACCTAACCAGTTTAACAGAGTGCTAAAGATTAGTTTAAGTTATAATAGGTGTAATTTACTAGTAGAAATATTTGGCAAAACTCAATTATGCAGACACGGAAAAACTACTAGAAATTTTAAAATAAAATCTATCTACCTACTCTAAATCCAACCTATAAATCTATGTAACTTTATTATAAGTCTCTTCCTTTACCTAATTAATAATAGTCTCCACTTTATCTATTTTAATATTATTCGTTAATTTATATAAATATTATATCTTACAAAATCTAGTTTTAAAATAATATATCCATTGAAAATATTAGATATACCTTCTTTTCAATTTAGCTTCCAATACATTTATTGTTGTCTTCTTTTTAAATGTTTGATGTAAATAGATGGCCTGAAACACAGGTTTTTCATAAACCTAGTTCAGCCAGATCTAAATTCTAACTGTTAACTGTTAGCTAATTAAAACTTGGGCCTTACTATTGGCTGCTATAGAAAACTAGTTTAAACCCAGGACATCCAACTTTATGTCGGTATACTATTGAAAGCCAGCGTGAAACTTGCGGACGGGAAGCGGACGCCGCAGACGCCACCCTGATTAACATAATTATAGTTAACATGGCAACAACTATACCGTCGAAGCCTTTATTGAGGCCGGTGTTGCTAGCTGGAAATAAAACTTGGTTTATTTAGTTTGAATTTTAAGCGTCCTTTTATGACAGATTCGCTAATTTATTTAGATAGAGAGAACAATTTATGTTAACGTCGTATGAAATACGATTTTAATTAATTCATTAACTTTTAAAAGTAATTTTTATTTCGTAAATTCAAAGAGCCTAAGTACTCGAATATTAGACAAAATCGACAATCGTAATAAAATTAAGGTGGTAAAAACATTTACTTTTCTTTGGGAACAGCCTATAACGGTTGTTCCCAAAAAAAATACAGTGGCACTCCGGGAGTGCCGACAGAAGTGAAAACAAAACACAAACAGAATACTTAGCCATCACTAACTGACATATCGAATATACATTAAAACCAAGTACCTACATCCTGCAGACAGCCGAACACATCCGAAGCGGTGTCGGTTAAGGTAACAGTGACGCGAATTCAATGGTTTTTTCCCATTTAAAAAAATGCCCAACGCACCTAAAGAAGTGTTCACTTCAATAACATTTACTAATTCGTAGTTCGATAAAATGTCAATCATGAATGCAGTGGCAAACCAGAGCACTATCTGTTCACAGCGAATGAGCAACAAGGGAAATCAGACCATTGGTCCGGAACACCGGGACACGAGTATCTGGCAATAAAACAGCAATGTCTAAATGTCTATTTTTACAAATAATAAAGGCTCTATAAAAGCACGACTTTGCGAGGTGACTTCAAAGGAGAATTTTTATAAAGTCGTGTGCGACTGTCAGTCAGACAGGACACGATTCGAAAAAAGAATCGCGGTGTCTCTGATGTAACGCGACATACGACTTGGTAGAGCGACTTTAAGACTTTGCGATTCCCCTTCTGACATAAGTCACAGAAGACCTAAGCAAGCTTAAGTGGCAATGGGCCGACCGTATTAGCCGTAGAACCGATGATCGTTAGGGTAGACGTGTTCTCGAGTGGAGACCGCAAACGTAATGTAGGACGCCCTCAGGTTACATCTTTGCAGGGTAGCTGATAGCAGCTGGATGAGAGTTGCTGTGAATCAAGTTGAATGGCGTGGAATTGGAGAGGTCTATGTCCAGCAGTGGGCTACTGATGATTCTACTGCAGTAGAGTTCAACTTCACAGAAAATGTACCTACTAGAGATAGGCAAGCCGTGTCAGTTCTCGTCGCCCTTGTGTGGTCCTAGCCTTAAAGCAAATAGACCGTAGAAGGGAGACAGGCCTTATTAATAATCTAAGAAGCAAATACAGCCTTTTTTCTTGAAGTTGACGATTTTTATTGAAAAAATACTCTATAACATTTACTATTAATTAAGAAATTTGATTCATTTACAGTTGCATTGAAAACCAGAAGATGTGAACGCCATTTTATAAACATGGACGCAAAAAGTCTTAGGTACCGATTGGTTAATAAAGTTTTGGTGATTGATACACTACAGATCTCGCTTTCAGCGCTCTAATTGGGCAACCCCCTTTCAATCATAATCTGGATCATTAATAAGGATATTACTTCCATTGCTTCATATTTTCGAAAAATGTATCGGCTTAACAACGTAAATAACACAATGAATGTTGTTGACCTGTCAAAATGAAAGCCATTGCTACGGTTAGTGTGTTACGCAATTGCTTCGCTCATACAATATTGTTGCTCGAATTGCCTCCTATGCCTGCAAAAGAAATTGAATTCATTTTGCACGTAAAAATGGGTATTTGTATAAAACATTTTTATTACAAGTCTTCGCCTATTTATTGTAAGTATATACATACCTGATAATTATAATGCTTTATTCTTACCTACGTGATTTTCGATGAACAATCTCAAGACGCGTGTCTTATGTAGTCGAACAGTATAGTAAGATAATGACGGGGCAAAAAAGGAAAAAGGGGAATAAAAAGCTTGGTATTACTACTATTACTTGATTGTATTAAAATTAAACTTGCCGAACCCAAGACAAGAAATAAATGAATGCGTACCATGAAGCTAATTCAATTTTATGGAGCATATTAGGTATAGGTATGATAAACATCTAAGATTTATGATCATAAGGTAAATTTAGTATGATAGTGTAATAGTCAAGATATTGTGTATGTATAGGTACACAACAAAGTTATTGATATTATTGCCATACAACGTGGCAATGCCGCCTTTTTCGTTGGTACATTACCAGGACAGAGATGTGGAGGAATTTCGACGCCATATTTTTGTTTGTTATTAAGTTTAGTTCGGTTAGGATATTATATATTTTTATTTTACTAGTTTGCTATTTTATTTTGTATGTATTAGAAGTTCATCCAGTGTATATAATTTTAACCTTTAAAATAAATATTATATTTGAAAATTGAATTAATATTGCTATACACAGTAGTATTTATATAATCCAGGTTGTGAAAGGTACCGATCGTGCCTGCTGCAGTTTCCCAAAAGGTAATTCTTTTAACAGTAGGTACAATTACTCAATCAACTGTGAGTTCTGTCTACATTTTGATAGCAAGTTCTTCAGGGTCCACACAAGCATAATCAGCCTATAATATTGCCTATAATATTCCCACTGCTGGGATACAAGCCTCCTCTCAGTGAGAGGGAGTGGGCCGTAATCCACCACGCGGGCCCGGTACGGGTTGGTAGATGTCACATGTCTTCGATTTCCTGGTTCTAGGACATGCCGGTTTCCTCACGATGTTTTCCTTCACTGGGCAACCACTGCTGAGCTCGATTACACTATTGAGATCAATTTTTACATAACCATCACATATCGTATACTTAATACAAAATAAATGTTCAGTCATTACACTCATTGCTACTCTTACAACCGAAAATACGAGATTTTTTACCTTGAATTGCGCTGTTATCAACCATACCTACATTGGTTGACCGAACAAAACGGTTACCTTCTGTTATCGAATTAGCTGTTGCTAGCAAGAAATTAAAAAATAATTAGGTATAACAATCATTGAATAACAACGCCACGTATCTACACAGTACTCCATTGAAAATATTTTTTCCGAAACGCCAAGACATCAACAGTCCTTACGCAACGCCCTTGTGTTGTACCGTCAAACTTTATTAGAAAAAGAATATCACGAACAAAAATGAACAAGCGGTTAACTTAGACACGCCGCACGCCGCCGTGGACCTTAGGCTATTCTCAAAAAATCGGCCATTTCCGCTATTTTTAGAAACCTGTCCAACAAGTTCGGCCCTGTCTGGAGCCGAATAGCATTTTAGAGGTGAAACGTGTCAGAACGAGATGACCGTAGGTTTTTAATAAGTCGAAATAGGACGGGAGATCCGCGAAATTCTTTCGTGCTTGTATTCTCCGCAGGCCGGTGGCACCCAAGCGTTCCAACTTCCCAACAGTAACAGGTACATAACGAACTATTGATGATCTACGTCATCGGCGTCGTTTTTGTGAGGTGTACTTGGCGCGAATCACGAGTCCACGACCGTTGGTACATACAATCAGTGAAACCCTATGGTACCAATTGCTAATGAATATGCGCAGATAACAAACCATTCAAGTTCATACATATCAACTGAATCAAACTGACGGATATAGGTATTTCTAGTTTTAAATACCGGGGCCATGTTGAATATAACAATGCGACATATTTGTAAAAATAATATCATAACCGTCACATTTTCACGAAAGGTACTGTTTAATAACGCAGAAAAGGAAACTGGGCGAATTTGTATGGGAAGTGATACCAATTGTATAACTTATTTACTTTTAATTTGTCGAATTGACAGAATGTTGTCTGTCACCTATCAGTTTATTAAATAGGCCCTTAAAATATTTTGTTTCCACGTCAGCAATTTTTTTAGCATCATATTAATTATACATTAACCAAAACACTTCAAAATGAGCCCATTTAAGTCTAAATTAACTCCAAACCATTCAAGTCACAATAGTAATCAGATACTGGAAAAAGAAACACAACATAACTCCGGCGACTGTTACTAAGAGGCCGCCATTCTAAACCATGTTATTTGGCAATGCCAAAAAAGGCCCGCTCACTGACTTTCACTCCATAGTCACTTGTGAAAAAATGTGCCGACCTTTCTAGAGACGTAGGCTATAGATCAGTTTATAACAGAGATACGTATCTTCGTTTATAACTTAATGATCTTAAGTTTGATGGAATGTGTGCTACTTTATCTCTTGTCGTAGCCACATTTGTAGTGTCTGACATCAGTCATGACTTTGACTAATCTGCGTTCGCGGTGCATTTGCCAAAAATGTAAACAAATATGAATGAATGGAAAAATAGGTAACTTTAATTCCTACACAATAAAGTCGTCATCGAATGCCCTCAGACCAAATAAAAACCAAGACAGAGGGCTGTCAACAGTAAAGTGAGGCCGGTTTCGTAAACATGTGTGCACTTAGTGAGGTGTAGTTTGATTGTAAATGGTTATAAATGTGTGCGCGTGTGTGTACAGAGCGGAGGTGTAGTTTTTCACCTGTATTGTTAGCAGCACTATGTCTTGACTTTTTTATTTGGTCTGAGCGTATGCCAATTAGGCCCAGTCAGCAAATAAAATAACATCTTTTTATAATGGAGCAACAGAATGCGGAAGGATAGTTTATTACAAGAAACAGTCCTACTACATTATTCTGTTCCATGGTAATTAGTACGAGTAACATGAAATCTGCGTTCGAGATTTATTTGTCAAAAATGTAAACAAATATGAATTAATGGAAAAATAACTTTAATTCCTACATAATAAAGTTCAGTTTACGCTACAACTTTAAACATTTTTATAACTTTTTCAATAGTCACTCTGAAATCATTGAAATAAAGTTGTAATTTGTTTAACTTGAAATAGGGTGTGCAGCACTGCGCACTTTTACTATAGGTCGAACGATGTGCGGTCATCATCAACATCTGCCTAGCCTTTTCACAACGGTGTTGGTTTCGGCTTCCAGTCTAACCGAATGTAGCTGAATACCAGTATTTTAAATGGAGCTACCACAACCCCATTACTGGGTCACGTGATACCCATAGATATCCGAGTAATACCCCTTGCTAAGACTGGTTGTCAGACTTTCGGGCTTCTAACTACTCGTAACGACTGTCAAAGATCTACGAATTACAGCCGGGGCAAACGGCTTAGGCTGGCCGCAAACGTCCGGTTTCCTGATTGGGAATTCAGTTTCGGAATTCAGATTCGGAAACCCGAATGCACGCATTTCATACAAAATGTTCTCTTCAGCGCACACGTTCTTATATTTTCTGTAAGGGTTTCCGAATCTGAATTCCGAAACTGAATTCCCAATCAGGAAACCGGACGTATGCGCCCAGCCTTAAGGTGTTTTCCGAGCCACAGTTTCGACAAGTAATGGATTGTCACTGGTCACCCATCCACGGACTGACCTCGGCAAGTGTAGCATAACCTTCGACTGACCCGTACGATTTTTGTTAGAAACAACATTACCTTTCAAATAGTTGCATCTAGCGGAAATAAATCGTCGCTTGACAGGAATAAACTAAATTTTAGTGATTTTTAGTCTAGTTTAGAGGCATTTGTGACAAGAGGATCGGCACCATTGTTACGTAAAAAAGTATAAGTAGGTAGGTATGTGGTTTAATGAATCAAGTTTATCTATTTATTATACCTACTATCCTTAATCCCGTCCTTCTTATATTTACCCGTCAGAAAGGAAATGTAATCTTTCATTAGTCCCGAAGGCGTGAATAGTTTTTTATGATTTTACTACTTACTTAAAAACCAAATCCCGGGACTCGGGGAATATCCATATTATTCTAACCTATGCCAAGTACGTAAAACAGCTCTACCTATTCCGATCTATGGTAATAACAGCCGCACGGGCGTACTGAACTTGAACACGCAGAATTGCATAACCATTTTGCATTTATCAACGCGGGTTAACGATTAGCGGTTTTTTAAAACAGCGTGAAATAAAACATCAGATTGTAGATTTTAGTTAGGTATAATTTTGTCGCTAGTAGCTCTGTGTCTCGTAACAACAATAATGGCGTCCGAAACCGAAATCAATAAAATGAGTAATACGAGTAAAAAAATCCCTACCTCAAATGAAAACATCCACTTTAAAAGGACATTCATCATTAACCGGTCAATCGGCGCGGTTCGCCGATCGGCGACGAAACAATAGAAAATCAATTGTGTCTCATTAGCGGAGCTTGACAGATTAAAAGTTATCAGAGTTTTGTGACTGCAAATAAACCATTCTGCATTACATCTAAACGACGACGGTAGCAGTTTTGTAAAACGTAACGCAATGACAATCCAGCTGAACGTTGTTCAGTTGTTTTCATAACGGAGCTGTTTTTTTAAAACAACTAGCGGTTTTGTAAAACAGCGAATTCTACAATCCATCTGCGACATCAACACAAGGTATACCACCTGACGTTAATTTTCAGCGGCAGCACACTTCCGAGCCACTTTCCAGTACAAAATCAACTTCCAAGTAGTGGAGTCTGAAGTCCGCAGTTTCTATAAATCCGCAAAAATGACAGAAATATGTTAAATAAACGACTGTCCCATCTGCCGTATATATAAATGTAATCTATGCGTATCTGTGTTGTGCGACTATTGTGTCGCAAGCGCAGCTCAAGCGGGTTTCTAATGACGCGCGGTGGTTCCGCTGCTTATGAATAACGGGTCGTTAAGGCGCTAGGCGCTAGAAAACTCTAATTGCGTATTTCTGATCCGTTGTTCTCTATAACCGTTACAGTTGAAAATTCGGAAAAAAATATTTATGTTGTAGTTAAAGAATTATAGTTATCTGTGCTCTGTTTTTTATGCTGGGTAAAACATCAAATCAATCGAATAAATTCATGTTTAATTTGTCATTTTTATTAGACGCCAAGCCCCGAAATTCCGCCCGAAACGTATGGGATTTGCTCGTCAAGATCATGGCGTTACCAGCGCCTTAAGGCTCGAAGGTAAACATCTCTTGTAGATACCACATACTTGGCGAGTACTTGCTACGTCATGTCATTGAGGGCAATGTTTAGTAGGAACCTACTTAGTTTGTACCTATGAAGATTTATGGAAAGGTTAACAATGTTATGAACATAAAAATCAAACGATACCTTAATCGGTGTGGTTTTTTGTTAGGTAAGCCTTCTACCTACTCGGTAACAGTTGGAAACACTGGTATTACAATATTAATGATGTAAAATCATGAAGTATATAAAGATAACCTTTTAATAAACAGGCATAATGTTATAAGTAATGTCTGTCTTTTGTGTACAAAAATCTGCCTATATCGTTCCCTCTGCTGGGACACACGCCTCCTCTCAGTGAGAGGGAGTGGGCCGTAATCCACCCCGCGGGCCCAGTGCGGGTTGGTAGATGTCACATGTCTTGGAATTTTTGGTTTCCTCACGATGATATCCTTCACCGTTTTAACAGTTGTAATGATGAACTAAAATTTACACAAAGAAAAGCGCCAGACTGGGTTCGGAACCTACGATCTACAACTCGTAAATCGCGGCTGTTACCACTGGGCCACCACTGCTCGTCTGCTCCCTTTTTTTGTGTGCCCCATTTGTTTACATTCGAAAATTAAATGCTAACAACACGCAGACTGGTCCAGAATCTGTCTACGAAACTATGTAAGTTAGGTTTACCAACCGCAGAGATATAATCTGACCGGATATCAAAGTGTCAATTACTTACGTCAACAATCCCATGGTGCATGGTAGGCGACATTTCCATTTGAGATAGGATGTCTGGAGACGCATTGGCTGATGTGTGGGAGGCGCGACAATTATCACTAGTAGCGACGTTGCCATTCTTTGATTGAAGCAATTTAGTTCCGGAAACTGTGTAGGTACATCGGTAGATTGTAGGAACACTTACCCAGGCTCAAAAAGATGTATGCATCGACAAGAATTCATTTGACTGTCTACAATTAGTGTTCTATATTACTGTATCAATGTTTAGCATAATCAGCCTATAATATTCCCACTGCTGGGACACAGGCCTCCTCTCTATGAGAGGAAGTGGGCCATAATCTACCAGGCGGGCCCATTGCGGGTTGGATCACGTCTTCGAATTTTTGGTTCTAAGACATGCCGGTTTCCTCCGCGATGCAATGTTTTCCTTCACCGTTTTGAAAGCACACATCAGGTGGTAGGTAGCAAGCACTTTATGGTTTATACACAGAGTAAAGGGCTTGCTTGGGTTCGAACCCTAGAACTCGTAAGTTGGGACCGATTCTACTGGACCACCCTGCTCTCTGTTTCATTGTTAAGCTACAATTAATTACCCAATTTGTACTATGTTTTGTGACTTCAGATTAATTGATGAATTATATGAATTCTTGTCGATGTTGTATGTCTTTTTAAGTCTTGACTTTAGGTACCAATTGTTCTGCAAGCCAAGCCCGCCTGGCACAAAACCCGTCTGGTCGGAGGATCCTCCCTTTTCTATGGAGGATGAGTGAACTTTACACCCTGTTCCCCATACCTCTATATAATTTTGTATTTTAGATTCATCACATTCCGTAAGACACGTGCTTCGAGACAAATGGGAGAAAACTTTTAATTTGTTCTTATAAGTTTAGTTTTTGATAGCCATCATTGGTGGCTTCTTTCGGTGAACAATCTCACGTACCTTTTCTTTGGAGAATACTTTTTGGAGGGGTTGAATAATCTTATGAAGTATATAGCTGCGTTTTCATCTCCTTTGTTTATGCCCATATTTCCCATTGACTGTTTACTGCAAAAGTATATTTCGTGTTGACAACAAACAAGTACCTGCGTAGGTAATCTATATAAATAAAAACAAAAGGCCTGACTGACTGACTGACTGACTGACTGACTGACTCATCAACGCCCAGCCCAAACCCTTGGACCTAGAAAGCTGAAATTTTACACAATGGTTCCCTTTATAATGTAGACAAGGAATGAGGAAGGATTTTTCGAAATTCAACCCATAAAGGAGTTAAATAGGGGATGAAAGTTTGTATGAAAGTCCGTCAGTTTTAAAGTTAGGATCTTCAAATTTTGTATTTAGGCCGACGATTAAAAATTAATTAATACGTATCTCAGCGTTTTTGATAATTCCACCCCCAAAGGGTTAAAAAGGGGGATAAATTTGTGTATGAAAGTCCCTCAGTTTAAAAGTTAGGATCTTCAAATTTCGTGTTTAGGCTAACGATTGAAAATTAATTTATACATGTCTCAGCGTTTTTGATAATTTCACCCCTAAAGGGGGATGAACGACCTGACTACGCACAGCCTAAACCGCTGGTCCTAGGGCCATGAATTTTGGAGGGTATGTTCTTTGTGAAGAGTAGGTATCGAATAAGAAGAGGTTTTTGGAAATTCAACCTTTAAAGGGGTGAAAAGGGGGGATTTTGTTTGTATGAAAAATCTTATTTTTTGAGTGTTACCTTGAAACTTGGCACGAATACGTATCTAAGTAAATTATGAAGTTTGGATTTTTCGTTTTTCTAAAATACCCCCTGAAGAGGTATTGGGGGGTGTCAAAATTTGTATGGAAGAATTTTAACGCGCTGTCCGATTAACTCAAAACTCAGTATTTATACTTAGAACTAAAAAGAAAGAATAACGTGTATCAGGGTTATTCGAAAATCTACCCCTAACGCTGTGAAAAGGGGTAGTTAATTTTACAGGGGAGGATTTTACTGCGCGGCTTGATAAGCTCGAAAATTGGCATAAATAATCTTTGAGTCAAGTTATGAACACATCTTAAACGATTTTTCATAATTCCACCCATATAGGGGTGAAAAGCGGGAATACAGTTTATATGAAAAATCTTATTCATTTAGTTAATAAATTTGAAACTTGGCACGAATATTTATGGTAAATTGTGAAGTTTGGCATTTATTGTTTTTATAAACTACCCCCTAAAGGAGGATTGGGGTAGGGGTGTCAAAATTTGTATGGAAGAATTTTAACGCGTGGTCCGATTACCTCGAAACTCGGTATTTATACTGAAGACCAAAAATAAAGAATAACGTGTATCAGGGCTTTCCGAAAATCCTACCCCTAACGGGGTGAAAAAGGGTAGTCAATTATACAGGTGAGAATTTTAACAAGTGGCTTGATTAACTCAACAATTCGTATAAATAATCTTTGAGTCAATTAATGAAAACATCCCAAATTTTTTTAGAAATTCCGCCCCTATGGGGGTGAAAAGCGGGAGCGCAGTGTATATGGAAAATCTTATTCATTAGGTTAATAAACATGAAACATGGCACGAATACTTTTATAAGTAAATTATGAACTTTGACATTTTTTGTTTTTCTAAACTACCCTCTAAAGGGGGATTAGGGACGTCAAAATTTGTATGGAAGAATTTTAACGCGAGGTCTGATTAACTCGGAACTCGGTATTTATACTTAAGACCATAAATAAAGAATAACGTGTATCAGGGTTTTTCGAAAATCTACCCTTAACGGGGTGAAAAGGGGTAGTTAATTTTACAGGGGAGGATTTTACTGCGTGGTTTGATTAACTCAACAATTCGTGTAAATAATCTTTGAGTCAAGTAATGAACACATCCCAAACGATTTTACGGAATTCCACCCCTGTGGGGTTGAAAAGCGGGGGATACAGTTTATATGAAAAATCTTGTTTATTTGGTTAATAAACATGAAACTTGGCAATATTTGGGTCAGTAAATAATAAAGATTGTCACTTTTAGTTTAAAAAAACCCTTTACAGAGGATTTAGGGGGGGTAACCGCTGTCGGATCAACACGAAACTCGGTACTACTAAAAAAAAAAAAAACAAGTATGTGTTTTAGGGTTTTTCAAAAATCGACTCCTACTAAGGTGGAAAAGGGTAAGTAATAAAGTTTAAGGGGTGGATATAATATTACTGCTTGCTTCCATTAACTCGAAAATGGGTATGGGTCTTTGAGTCAAGCTATGAACACATCACGAACGATTTTTCAAAATTCCACCCTTGTGGGGTTGAAAAGCGGGATTCAGTTTATTTGAAAAATCTGATTTCTTTGATCTATAAACTTAAAAATTGGCCCGAATACTTATTTATTTAAGTAAATGATAAAACCATACCTACACACATTTTCAAATTTTTAGAAGAAAGTACGAATTTCACGCGGACGAAGTCGCGGGCAGAAGCTAGTTACATATATGCTATTTAACTTTAATCTCATTATGCCCGAAAATGTTTACCTGTTCAAAAATAATGGTAAACAGCTTAAAAGCATTTCCATAATCCAATTACATAGAAAGGAAAACACAATTTTCCATCAATTAGTATACATTACCCTTAAAAGCATTTAAGCGATCGGGTTTTAATGCGTTTCCATTATAAAATATTTTCTGCCAACCATGCATGGCAACACACGAGTTTGCTGCGGTTTGGCCACTTAACGAAAAACCGGACCGGCTATCCGGCAAGCTTTGTCGCCGACTAAATACATCACCCTCCGTAATCAAATTAAAAACCGTTTACGCGTTTTATTAAAAAAAAAAAAACCACGCGTGTTCGGCAGGCGACAAGGAATCCATATGTGGAGGCTCGGTGGCAGAAACTCGTGCACCCGTGGTAACCACTTGAAACCACTTTAGAAAGAAAAAAATAAATGTTGTCAGTAATTACAACCACAAGAAACTTCAATTATAAAAGTTTTTAATCAAAAAATTACTAATAAATTAAAAATATAGGAACGTCAAATAAACGTATTTTCTTTCTTTTTTTGTGTTTAATAGCTCAAAAGGAAAAACGGAACGCTTATAAATACACTTCGTTGTCCGTCTCTCAAGACCGGGGCCGGCTTCCAGTCTAACCGGATGGAGCTGAATACCAGTATTTTACATGGAGCGACTGCCTATCTGACCTGCACAACCCAGTTACTGGGTAATACCCCTTGGTAAGACTGGTTGTCAGACTTTCGGGCTTCTGACGACCCGTAACGAATGTAATTATTAATGTCTCACTAATACCTATTGACTCTATAAATAACCTCCTCTGCCTGATTTCAAAATCAAGGTACCACCAGCTTAAATTATTACCATAGTTACGAAATTAATACCTACTGCGTCATTTATTGAGTAACTCCAACAAGTAAATTAATTCTCTAGTAGAATTTGTATAGGAATAATTGGCATTCATTTATATGAACGTTTGGAAAATCATATTTCATTAAAGGGGAAAATATTTTGTAACAAGATTACCTAATTGAGCAGGTAGTCAGGTAGCCTGATCCGCACTTGTGTCAATTTAGTTGTACATTCACCTGTAGAGTGTAGATTACACTTGTATAGTACTTTAAAACGAGTTATATATTCTAGTATTTAGGACAAAAATCCACACCGAGCAGTTGTAAGCTGCGCTCAATACGAGTTTTCAAAGTGTTACGATTATGCATAGAACAGAGTCCATGCCATGAGGAGTGACGACAAATAGAGCACATTGTTTACTAATAAGTGATTCTTATCTGCCGTAATTACTACATCGATATTAACATGAAGCCACCGCATATTCATACAACGACGCACTCATCTGCGCAGATACCTCAGTTGCATAACCAGCCTACGAATGCACAGTTGCACAGTAAAAACTCGAAATGCAACTAAGCCATTATGCCTAGGGCACAATTCGAAATGTTTCAAAATCTCCTTCATAAAATGTCAGTGGCTACTAGTTCGTTTAAATATAAAACTGGAGTTTAGCCAACCAGCGGAGCACACGCGACGTCCCTGTTCCCGTGAAAATTATAATTAGGAAATTTATATTTACCGTCTTACTCAATTCGGGTATGGTATCATTATGCTGTATTACGCCCCCGCCGCGATGTCAGCTGGAGACTGTCAAGATGAATAGTTCATTTCTATCCAACAATTTACTCTTTTCATTCGCATCAAATATAATTTCATTTTCCTGAGTGAGGGTGCTGCTCCATATTGCTTGTGCGTAGGTACCTACCTATAACTCACAAATAGATCTATATTTCTTTTGCACTGACCACCAGTACCAGGTCCTACATACGGTACTATATATCTTCATACTAGTCAGACAAACTACGGAAGTCAATCGGACTTCCTGCTCAAACTTTGTCCTACCAACACGACAGGAAGAAGCCTGGTATAATTTCACGAGTATCAAAACTGTCTCGTTAGTACCATCACAGTAACAAAAGGTTTCCTCGCTCGGACACTTCCCGTCTAATGAGAGGGACACTGAGGACACAATAATGGCACAGCTGTAATGCGCCCCTCGTGTGCATCGTCAGTAATTGGTCACCACTTACGCATCATTGTCATATTCGCAAATTCTCGCTTCACAATAGTCGCTTCCAGTTAATTCAATTCTCTCTTTGATTTCAAATACTTCCCGTCGAAACTGACAGAAAAATACAATGCAAATTCACGGACTTACAGTTTATTTTTCTTTACTTCACTTAGGTACTTATTTGGTAAACAAATAGGCGTACTTACGTTGAAGGTTTTGATTTTAAGAAAATTATTATTTATTCTAAGCTCGTTCCATATAAAATACTGGCATTCAGCTGCATCAGGTTAGACTGGAAGCCGACTCCAACATAGTTGGGAAAAGTCTAGGCAGATGACGATGATATTAATCATTTTATGCTTATCTCAATGTAATTCATACAGTGGGTCCAGTTGACCAATTCAAAATTTGATTTGGTCGACTGGACCCGCGGGTCGAGTTGACAAAAGACTCGTATGTGTTTCTTACTAAGATCAAGACTTTCATACCTAACCTTTTATTTAAACTTTTAATAAACTTTTAAAAACCTTTTGATTAAAATTATGCAATAACTCCTCATTTTCGTACCTTGTTTGTTTACCAAATAAGGTAAGGTAAACCAAACTGTACCTAGTTAAAATGTAGTAGGAAGAGAGCTCACGTACTCGACCTTGAGGAATGAATCAGTAACTGCGTTATTAATGAGCTAAGACTTAAACCTGTTGCGGAGCACATACCAACCCACGCTAGCTGCTACTATTGTGCTATTGTAAATACTAGTCGGTAGTAGAGGTGCCGTGTCTGAAAATGGACGCTGTTTACGAAAAGCGCATTAAATTGAATCGCAGCCAAAACATTCGCGGAGATTGCTCCATTTTGATTTTCTACGTGGAATTAGAAAAAACTGATAATTAAGGCACACTGAGAGATATTCGCAAAGATTATTTTTCCTCTTTTGAAAAATGTTTTTTTTTATCCCGCTCTAGTATCATAATAATTTGTTCCGGTCATAAAATAACAGCTCTTTGCCATCTTTAATATAGCCCAGCCCAGACTACGTCACCATATTATGAATACCTGGAGGCAAGCTGGGCATGCACTTAGCCTAGGCTAGGTACCTTGAGCAAATTCAATAATGTCGGCAAGACATTGCGGCGGGCAATTTAGTAGCTCCGTCATTATCTCATTACTGCACCGAAGCAAATGGGCTACATGTCCTCAAATGTACAGGAAATGAGACTTGCAATGCACTGGTCATGTCACATGTGACATGACCAGAGCGTTGCAAATGACATTCTTATATTTCTTTATTTCCAGAGATTGTGTTGACAATAGGACAGTAAGTAGTTACGATCCTGTCAAATATTTTACCTCTGATTTTGCGACACTGTCAAAATCACTGTGATCTGTATTCTCGTCATAATAAGGTTGGTGTTGGGTAGCTGCTGTCAGAGATAAAATAACTAAGGACTGTTGTGGGGATTTCTTTGCGTTATTTACAACTTGAATGACCCCTCGCAGTTTTCAGATTTAATAAAAAAAAATCTATATCTATGTCCAAAAATGTAATGGATTGGTAAAGCCAATTTTTATGAATACAGTTTCGGGTACAAAACTGAGTATTGAAATGTTTTATTCAGTGTCATATACTACTATACTTCATATAGTCTTAGCAGGAAACGTAGTCAGTGGACTTTAACAATGCTCGTTCCATCTCTGTACGAGATGATCTTTTGTCAAGCAATAGGTCAACTAACCACTGTGTAACTGGCCACTTACTTCAAAGAAGAGTGACATTCTTGAAGGACAAGGGCACTTTCCGCAAGTTGTCAAAAGAGGCTGGACAAAGAAACTTATTTGACAAAAAACGCTTTGTATTTGGACATTACGGCCGCATGTTGAGGCCACCGCCCATACTAGGAATCCATAGCTTTAGGTAAGTAGGTGCGTAAGTCAAAGTCAAAACTTTATTTGTAACTTCGAAAGAAACCAACACAAATTGGTAGAACATTGAAAGAACAATAAAACATGCAACGAGGAACACATTTATCCTGTTAGTTACAAGTATCTTACAAAGTTAACACTTATTTAAATAAAACCCAGAAGTTTCCTCCTATTCGAGATCGAGGAAAATGAATTGTAAACTATGTACCTATTTCAAACCGTTATTGGATAAGAATATAAGTAATGCACGTACCTACAACTACATCCCTTTTCGATAAGAAAATGTCAAATGTCCAATGGACACCATACAATTAATTGCGATAGAAAAACACAACAAGAATCCTAAATAAGTTATCCGAATACTTATAGGATGCTGGTAGGTATAAAGTAGTAAGTAATCAACATGTCGTTAAAATAACCTGTTATCATTGTCGACTGGCGACCTGCAAAGCTTAACCGATAGGTACCTAGGTACGATGTTTTCTTTACATTTTCATAGTGCTGAGAAAACATACATATTATAAACACACGCATTTGATGGTCACAACGAAAAAAATCCTTCAATTTCGAGTATTTCTGCTAAACCGCCAAATAAAGAAGCCTGGCTTGTTCCTTTCGTGGTCAATGGTCATCAACTTCACAGATAATATAATACTCTACGTACCACAGATAATACTACTCTACGGTAATAAGGACTCCGATGGAGAGGAATTTTTGTTGCTCTTGGTTTTAGAAGAGTTTATGGAGAATATAACTGAAAACTCGCAAAATTTCTTTTAAACTTATTTTATAATGTCAAGAGGAACATTTGAACAGTTCCATGATATGCACAATCGCAGCTTGTACGTCACATTTCTGTAATATAATATTTATTTTAAAATTCATTATTATAAACATCTATTTGTCCGAACCCATCATTTGTATCCACTTTTAGGTTGTAAAAAAATAGAACTGTCTACACACAGTTGTATTTTACATAGAAGCGCCGCCCCGTGCTGCTCCCGGTGTGATGAGTAAATATGGCGGTAATACTGACACGAAGCCGCCTAGCCGCGCCCGCGCTGCTCTGCTCCTGCCCTGCGCCTGCCCCGCGCTGCGCCCGCTCTGGGCGGCCGCAGGGTCCAAAGCAGGGCAGCCCCGGCGTAGTTTGGTGGCGGACCCGCACGTATTTCATGTGCCGTGATTCATATGACATCAACCCGCGCTGCTATTGAACTGCTTTTGTCTGCCGAAGCCTTTAAGTTGCTAGTAAATTTGAAAAACAATGAATTTCCCTGACTTTACATTACCTATGTGAGATTGTTTTATAGCCTTGTGAACCCTCGTACACATGAATCAATTTGAAGTGATGCGTCATTGCAATTGTTGTAATCCCGACTGTGTTTTCGCTAAATAGCGTCACCGAAAATTCAAAGTGACGGACGCTAGACGTCATAGTTTAATTTCAAACATGCGTTTCTAGTAGGTTGGAGCCATGAGTCTTCGAAACTGCTAACACATGCAATTCCTAGGGAACTCACATCAAAATATGTTTTTGCCCATTCTGCATGTTTACAGTATCATGAATGACGTAAGCAATGAGAGGAAGATTACGCCTTAAGGCCCTTGATGCTGTCATCCCACGACTTAATACTTGATATCTATGCCTCCCTGAAATATCTTCAACTCACCATAAGCGAAGCTGTAATCTTTGTACTTCTTGATACCTACGCCTCTCTGAAATATTAAATCTTCAACCCACTATAAGCCCATCTTATTTCTAGAAATATATTTAAGTATATTTCACCACCCACTTCATTTATATAATGATGAAGTGCGTTATTATAATCGCCCACATAAGTTCCCCTATGAATTTAAGTAGTTTTAAGCATTCTGTTCACATTGCCATTTTTCCTTCGAAGTTGTTGTTTTAGAAATCATGTTAAAATCGACGACTAAGTAAATAGGAGCAAATAAAACCAAACCAATTGTCCAGTCTATAACAGTCTAACAATAGCGAATGCATCCTGAAATATTAACTAGTCTGCAATGTTGTAGAAAGTTTGACTGCCGATGCCGATGTGCCAGACATCCCGAAGCACTAAAATATCGCAGTTTGTTGAGGCTATTTTTATGCTCCCCAAATGTTTTTCGCAGTCGCGAGTATACGAGAATAGCCAGTATCAATAAGGTTTTAGCCCACTAGACTATCCGAAGCCCTTAATATAATAATATACGACATATCCGCGAAGTATGGAAAGCCCTTCAGAAAAATATTATAAACACTAAGGGAGACAGAAGTCTCCAGCCTAATCTAACAAGCAAAAGTATTAATCAAAAAGCAAAGGCCAGAATTTACATTAACGGACTGACGACGAGGTTAAGTCCGCCCTTTGTCGCGGCTTAAGGACCTATGTAGAAGCTTCTGTGTTATTATAAGCAGGGCTCTGGCGGTGAGAGCCAATATGCTCACACGCAGGTTCGCACGATGCACGAGAGAAGTGAAAGTTACACTATTCAAAGCTTATTGTCAGTCCTTCTACTCAAGCGGCCTGTGGGTGAGATATACGCAGCGAGCCTACAGAGCCCTGCGCACTCAGTACAATAATGCGTTCAGAATGTTGTTGGGTCTGCCGTGGCGATGCAGCGCGTCTGGGATGTTTGCTGAAGCGCGCACTGATGGTTTCCAGGCCATCATGCGCAAAAAAGCAGCTTCCCTGCTGGCCCGTATACGGGGTAACAACAACGGCATTCTGAACGCAATAGCTGTACGTTTTGACTGTCCCTTTCAAAAGCAGTGGGTCATGTCGTGTGCAGGTGTGGCGAGTCATGCCAAATTATAAATTCTTTAATTATGTAATAGGTTAAGGTTTCTATGGGTCTATGCCACCCGAAATAAAGTTATTATTATTATTATTATTCATAAAATATAGTAGATTGTACAACTAAGGCATAAAAGAAGCTATTTCACCCCGAGACGTTTATATCCACCCGAGCCGCAGGCGAGGGTGGATAGTTAAGTCGAGGGGTAAAATGGCTCGTTTATGCCTGAGTTATACACTCTGCTTTTCACTTCGATTGCGAGAAAATGAAACAGGCATAAAGTATACAGTACATAATTAATCAAAAATGTTGCATCCATAGCTAATTCCCGCCACCACAGATAATACCGCCACGAAACTTTTTAAAAGTTTTTTTTTTTAATTTTCAACATTTGTCATTCGACTTGGGTACTTCATACTGCCAAAAAATGAAAACGTTTCTTTGCCTTTTTTTAAATAATAAATGATGACTATTTTACCTGATTTTATTAAATTAACGATAGAAAACACGGAAGTGGTATAAATTAAAAAAAATGAAATAAATCACGACTTTAATCTGCGAAGTTTTATTGTGCGTGTGGCTGTTGGGCCTGATTACTTTAGTCTTAGAAAAAAAATTTAAAAGCGATTTTATGTCGCCTAAGCACAACATAAAGACGGACTTTTAGAGCATGAGAAGTGAAAAATATTATGTTTATCATGACAGCAAGACTGGTCATCGTACCTACTTACGTTATATTTGGAAAGAGTAGATATGAATTTTTTTGAGACAGGTTTTCTTTGTTTCACATTTAGGCAACGTCAAATCATGTAAGCATACTTAAGCCCGATTGGCTTAAAAATATATAAGTAATGAGCTGTCTTGAGGGATTTTTCCATAATCATGAAACATGCATATTATTCAGGCAGTATATAAGATGACGCGAAGATTCCATGTAGGTATAAAACTTCAGGGTGATTAAGTTTAGTAAGGCCAATATAGAACCAAAAAAATTGTGTCGACCAAAAGTAGGTAATGTCAAATACACAACAGAAAACGAAACAAAACCTTATTCCCATCGTACTCATTTTTGTTTGTTGGTGCTAGGTAAGTAGGTAAGTATACAACAGCAAATAATATTCAATAATCCTCGTGTATCGACTAACTACGTCAACGTTAACGTAATCGCTTTGTGCTCCCGACGGAACCTTTGGGACTTCGAGTCTGGAAAGCTTATGCTCTTGAATAAGGGCCTTTGAGGAAGCTTTAATTGAAGCGTTCTTTTAGGCCAATTATCGAAACACATAAGCGGCTCGCGGACGAAATACGAAGTTTGAGTGTCCTTCAAACTGTGGAGGGTATGTACGTCCCAGACAAAGCCCTCGTTGCTGTTTTAAATTGTCTAGTGGTTTCTGTATGAAGGTACGGTCTGTAATAGAAATTCGGTTCAAACTGTTACTTCTTCGTAATTAACACAGCCTTCTACAGTCTGGTATTGCTTGTAATAAATAATTAAGAGATTGAGTTGTTTCAATTTAACATATTTTTCCTCGATTTTTTTGTTATTTACTTACCATTACATAGTATATATATATCATTTAAAACAATGAGTTCTTGTCTTCTTCTTATTATCTTTTTTAAGGTACTTAATATTATGTTTTCAAATCAAGAACATGTATGATATAAACAAAAGACTGAAAAATCCAATGTTCGTGAGGTTAATTTGAGCATATGAGATTTTCAGCAACATACTCGTAGGGTGAAATGTTTATGTTACAGATTTTCCGATATTTCAATCATATTTTAATGACAATGCTCATCAGACGAATTTAAGCCTACTTCAGAAAACGGGGAGAATGGGGGAAAATATACTTTAGAGTGAGTGGGGACTACAACTACTGTGAGCCATAAGAGCTTGATTTTGCAATGCAATTATTTCAAGTTTTATTTAGTTATTATACTTCGTGAATGGGTTGTAGAGGTCAGATAGGCAGTCGATCCAAGTAAAATACTGGTATCTATTCAGCTGCATCCGGTTAATCTGGAAGCTGACCCCAACATACTTGGGAAAAGGCTCGGCAGATGATGATGATTTCTGCAAGTATGTATTGTAGATATAGTCTACCTACCTTACGGTAGGTATATAGACTACATAGTAGCTATTTTAAAAGCAATTATCAAAACGTAATACATAGTAATGAATGAATTAAATAGTTGCTTCTTTATTTACATTGAGTACAAAAATATACGCCACAGATGACCTGCAACAAAAAACACGTTAAGAAGATAATAATTACGATAAGTACTTCGTGAGATTATTGTATTGAAGTATTATTTATTCATGAGTATCTTTTCGATCTAATATCATTCGCAGGGCCAACATGGCCAGAGATCGCACATCGCACAAGACAGGGAGGTTTGGAAGAAAAAAGGGGAGGCCTTTGTCCAGCAGTGGGACACAAAAATAGGCTAACAAAAAAAAAAAAATTACTTCTATAATAAATAAACGTTATTTACGCAACTATGTAATATGTCAGAGGTGCATTTTAACACTTCCTAACGTGTTCACATATTTACAAAGATCGACGCAAGACACTGCATTCTGCAACGTATACAGCATCTCACAATGGAATCATTTGCATAAATTACAATTATTTGTCCTCGTTAGCGTATGCAGATCAGAATTGCACATCTCAACACTTCGACGCTATATTCTTGTCTATCATCATCATCATCATTCAGCCCGGAATCCCCCACTGCTGCGTATAGACCTCCCTTTTCATCTGCCATGTTTCCCGGTACCGTGCGTCCTTGATCCAGGTGTTTCCCGCGACTTTTACGATATCGTCAAACCAGCGCGCTTTTGGACGGCCCTGGTTTCTTTGGCCTAATATTGGCCACCATTCGGTCATAGCTTTACTCCATCGGCCATCTCCTCGTCTAGCTATAATACCCGTTAAAGCTTCTTGAGATTTACAACCACCCCAGAAAACGACCTCGTCATACGATAGATGCGAGCTGTGGTGGAACAAACATCTCACGTCTTGACACTTCATCTCTCCGGCAGGACGTCTGATGCCTGAACACGAGCTGCAGTGGCTAATCTGGAAATCTCTTAACTGATTGCGGTCCCGATTTGCCGTTGTAGAAATAACCTGACCAAATGGGCAATCCCCGACTCATCCCAGATAGAGTGTCAGTGGAGTCCTTTCTCAGGATATGCCTCGCCTCCTACTGCGCCTATCCTAAAAGGATTTACATGATGCCAATGATAGAGCCATCCAGGTGGATACTTTGTGGTCGGATATTTGAGTCTAGAGCAGTAGTGGCCCAGTAGTAACGGCCGTGACTTACGAGTTGGTGTCTTGGTTTGACGAAGATTTAACAGATATGCTTTGGCTCTCTTTAAAATATGATACAATACTTCCAGTAAAATTTTTCAGCGAAAGATTATAAATCCTTTTAACAATGCTCTTTAACAATGAGGACATGTCATGTCATTTCATACCATGTCGCAATATATCTTGGTCTATGAGTGCTTGACTTTCGAAAACCACTGATCCAATTTCCATTATCTATTTTCAGTGTACAGGTGCATTGTCTGTCGGCTTCAACTGCATAGTCCATAACAATGGGAATGAATTTGCTGCAAGCCTAAATGCGGAGTACCTGCTACGTAGATAGGTTGGTACAGCGTAGACAGACAAAGGAGATGAAAACTGTAAACGAGCGATAGTTGGGAACGGTTTAAAAATAAATCGGATTTGGAGTTTTGAATATGGTGGTATCGTGGAGGTATACCTTTTTTTTGTTATCTGGGGGAAATCTTCTAAAGGCCCCCGACCTCCGGGGTCGAGGAGTGTGGGATTTTTACCTCACTAAAACCACCCCGGTGATCACCACCAGCACATAGGGGTGGTCCCGGTTCCTCTACACCTACATTTTAGGTACTAGCTATGCCCTTCCTTTGGGGATTACATGTGCGATGTTATGTTATTTACCTGGTTGTTTCTATTTCCTGAAAGAGGATAGTTTTATTTAAATTCGCAACATTTTGAAATGCCTAACAGGTATAGTATAGTTCGACTAGTTTCTAAGCAGGTATTTGATAAGGCTCTATATACCTGTAGTTTTAGCTATAATAATATGGTTTTTAAGAAAGAGGGTGTTTCTCTAAAGTAAGGTATTGGCGACATACAAATGTGTTAGTTACTTATAACCTTAGGTTCGGTAGGAATCTTTATTGTGAATTAGGTAAGTGTGATACTTATATCTTAAATCATTTTTAAACATCACACTGAAAAGCGCAGAGTGACATTAAAGCGAAGACTTTTTTCTAAAATTGAAAGAAATCGTTCGAATTTTTCTTCACTTGTTCATGTTGTAAGGCCATCGAAGTTTAAGCTCTGGCATTTGCATTCTCCTCATCCTAGACTAGACTTTCCCGAGTACCTTAGAGTACCCACAAGAATGCTGGAATGGCCATTCAGCCTCTGGACGCTGCAGACAACAAGTATTTCTAATAGCTACGTAGACATTTTATAAGTATTGAATCTTTTGCTTGGCATGCTTGATACTATTTATTTTGTTATTTTACTTTTCAGAGAAAATAAAACTTTGTATTTTGTAAAATACAAAGTTTTATTCTTGCTTGCAAGGCAACTCTCTTTCTTAGGCTTTCACTTCCAATGATTTTTTTGGAATTTCCAATTGCAAGCTTAAGAGCGACACAGTTGTAAAAAGAAAGTAAAAACTGCCTTCAAAAAGAGTTTCGTATTATGTGGGAAATAGTTTCGAAAACGATTTTTGTTGAAGGTACTTTCTTGTTTCACCCTTTACAGCTTAGTAGTCGGGTTTTAGTTTTTAAACGTTTTTTACTTAATTATTTTGGGGTTTATTTCAGTAATATTTATATTTTTTTAATGGGCTATGATTAAGAGCCTATACTACCTCAGCTAAAATTCACTCTTTATCTCGCTCATACGATACGGCTCGCGGACTGAGTGAGAGCGAGACAGAGTGCGGTGCTGGGCGGCAGGCAGCGCCAATAGTTTAGGTATTTAAAGTAAGTTCAGTTAGTATGCAAAGTTTCATGATCTAATTTGAAGTATTTTTTGAATACCAGCGATTTATTGTTCGGGTTAGAGGTAACTTTGGATTTATGTTCTATCGAGAAAATTTCATGGAATCGTGTTTTCGTCTAACATAAGACTTAGCATTAATCCTCAACTTCACCATATATTTATTTCAAAATTAATGGTGCAGTATTTTCGACATAACGCAGGATCACGCTAAGCCATTTGAGGTAGTATAGGCTCTTAAGCCCTTTCATTTGATACCCCACAAGGCATCATCCCAGAATATTTATTTTTAAATTCATTACATGTCCTCTAGAGGGCACCATATTGAATTTAGTGTAACGTCACATAGCCTATAACTAGCGGACGGTCAAGACGCTTCTAACGATACCTCATTTGTCAAATTATTATAAGTACTTTTGAAGTTATGAGGGAACAGATGGAACATACATACATACCGGTTAAAATCATAACCCTCCTTTTTGCTTCGCCGTAGTCGGGTAAAAATGAAGTAACAACGCGGGATCCACCATCTATGAAAAATTATGCAGTTTTGTGAAGAGTAGGTAAGTAAGTGAAAAAACTGAATAAGTAATTATATTTTTATTATTGTGTTGCTATTTTTAACCTACGTGGTATTAGAACTTGAGCGACGCTATGATTATGAATATTACAGTTGTTTTATGTAATTCCAAGTTACGTAAATGTACACCGAAGGACAATACAACGTACTCGTACCTACCCGTATGATTAGTGTTCTCAAGCAGATGCAGTAATCAACAGACCTATTCAATGCCTATCCTGATGAGGTGCCTTCGACATGCAGGGAGACAATAAAATCGATTACGGCGACGGCAACGGCCTACAGGGGACGTGGCTGTTCACTAATGAACATTCAAATACAGCCTGCATGTATGTCATATACCAGTACATATACGTGATGATCCGAGTCAATAGCATGGTTTGCCTACTTTTCCGATGCATAGTTAATTTTCCATGTTGGCTTACAAACCGAGTTTTATGTTTCAACCATTAAGGTATATTATTTTCATTTCTCATACTCGGAAAGTAGTGTTTGTTTGATCCAAATAGCGGGTGGAAGACGCTGCTTCCCACCACAGGGCGGGAAAGACTCATAGTAATTACTTCCCTCTTTAGGGTGGGAATGAATTTTAAAAATAGAACTGTAGTCAGCTACGAATTTTTTTACATAAATTAAGAAAAATGCTGCAGTCTTGTGTGTGTATAAACAGCCAGTGTGAATTGAAAAAAAAAAAACCTATTAAGCGGGACAGCCCGCGGCGATGACGCGGTGTGTTCCATATTTAAAATAAAAAAAGACAATAGTATTATTTGGCAGGATACTAACCCTGTAAGCTGTACCGAAATTCAAAAACTGCATGTTATTGTTATCAAATAAGTATTTTAGAAAAACTACTACTTTCCTTATATTCGAAATGAAAAGTAGAGTGTTTAACACGGGTGAAAGTCATCAATTCCTACTCGGGCTATAGCCGCCCTCGCTGCGCTCGGGCGTCTAAATGCCTCGTATAGGAATTGATTCCTTTCGACCCTTGCATAACAATCTACTATTTTGACAATCGGATAAATAAAGGACCAAACTAAATGGCGTGTACCTAATTGAGGTGGGCTATGTCCAGCAATGGAGTTTTAGATTTACGAAATTAAATGGAATAAAAACATAGGTACATATTTTATTATGCATGCGTAATATTGCATAAGCAAGAGCGCTCACTAGCAACTTTGGTATCGGCAACTAATTGGTCTCTTACATTAAGTCTATGAAAGTGCAGTCTGCACTTTCATATGTACATACCCGTAGACTTGACGTGAGAGACAAATTAGTTGCGGAGGAGACAAACGTTGCTCGTGGGCGCCCTCCCTTACACAAAATGTTTAATTAGACGACATTTTAAACAACACACCTTGTAGATATTTGATAGTTCGAAAAAACAATAGAAGGTTCAGAGCCATTGTATTTTATCCCTAAAAATATCCACAAATTATGTGTAGCCTAACAAAGAATTAAACTATTTTCTAATAATGTTTACTGTATGACAATTAGTATTTATAATAAACCACTTAATGTATTTAAAAATCTTAACTTCATGACATTTAACAATTAATTATTTAACTTCCTATTGCATAAGTGTTACTACTCAACAAATGAGTTCTTAAATGAAAAATTTGATTCAAAATTTAAATTAGACGACGACTTACCTATGTGCTAATAATTGAATGGAATTTCATTTCTATGACATTGTATTGAATAATTTTTTACATTGTATTTAATAATTCTTGACATTATAATTAATAACCCTTGACATTGTATTTGATAGTAGTTAACGTTTTCCTTATCCTCGACATTGTATGGTTTAATTTTGACATTGTTTTAATACTCTTTTGTTTTAATTCTTTGTAATATTTGTATGCTAGAAACAGCAGAATATTATGGCAATCATGTTACTTGTAACACCTTTGTACAACAATATTCTAACAAATGAATACATTTTTTATGATTTATTATAAACGCCACGTTACTGCGGGAAATAGTAGGTAAAAAAATTGTATGTAAAGAATGAAAAATAAACCAAAACCTTTCACTAATATGGATAGTTACCTGCACCTAGCAAAATTCATAAGCGAATGAAAATTGTTGTTACGAACATAATAGTTTCGAACATACAGGAATGTAGTAGGTCAGTGCAATGGTTACAACCAATCAAAAAGGCTGAATTCACTAAATAAGAACTAAATATGATACGGTACGTATCATCACACCCCGGACACTCCATACAACGCTCGCAAAATAATTACCTACTACTACTACATTAACAAATGACGTTTGTATACGTATAAATGTGTGCATGAAATCAAGTAGGGCTGGCAGTCGTGCGTAGGCGGCGGCGCTGCCCGAACGTGTGCATTACAAACAATGGGCCGCCGCGCGCCGCGACAAAGTTAGTGCGCACTACTCACAGAAATCTAATTAATTACATTTCTATTGTAAGTACTACTTTTCAAGTCGAAGAATGAATAGAACGTTAAAGAAAGAGACATAACTAAGACAATAAAGAGAGAGAGCAATAATTTAATAGTTGGTATGTTAATATTACGGAAGTTTTAATTGTTCTAAAACGAAGAAAACTTGGAAAATAAATGAATAATAGAGAAAATTATGAAAACAAATTATCACAACACTGGCTTAACTTGTTTGTCTGTAATATACTAGCTTTTATTTTTTATGGGTTTAAAGGATATTTGAGTTGCTGTTCCTTACCTTCTTTCATGTTTCGGGAACCGATAGAAACTCCTGTCTTTATCGTTCCTCGATGACGATAAGCATCCAAATAATGCACAGTATACAACCATCGTGATTAACACAAAATATAAAACTTAAAAAAATAATGTGTTCGTGTCAGCAGTAGGTAGGTACAGCGCTGCGGTTCTTGTGTTTGCGAGCGCCATTGTTAAAGAACCGGCGACGAATATGCCGAAGTGCGGGGTGAGGTGCGGTAACTGTTGTTAGTGCGGGGAAGGGAGTGTCCTTTCTGTACGTAGTACTATTAAATATTCTGTGGTATCATACGATATACATCATATGGTGTACGGTACAATATTACTAAACCCGTGATTTTCCTTATGTACCTATACATAGGTAGGTACTTATTACGGTATTTCCGTGTATACACCTTCTCAAGTTGAAAAGGGAGGCCCTTTATAGTAGTAACGTACTTTGTACTTTAAGTGAAGTCTTTGTAGTCGGCGTCACGTTCGTGTTAGTTCGGCACTGACCTCGTATCGAACCCATGAACTCAAGGTTCCCAATTGTCCTCGCCTCCATTCGACCAACAAGGCGATTTCTATCGTGAAGTTCTAAAAAGAACGCGATGTGAAAGTGTGCTAGCAGTCCCACGCTAGAGGCTCCGTTCACAAAGAACGTTAGAATTTTTGTAATTTAAGAACTCAATGACACACAAAATTCCTAAGCTCATTTATAATTTGCAACGTCTTATGATTTCTTACACTTTTCGTTTCGCTAACCTTGTGAACGGATCAATTTGGTTTCGGATAGGTACTTACTGCTCTAGTGAGAAAGTCTTATCTATCTAGTTCAATTTACTCTTTTTTTAACAAGTTACGGTCCCATGCTTCGTACCAGTCTATAAGCAACACATTGGCGACATGTCAAAATATGAAGATTTCTGAGCTATAACTGAGTTAAACGTTATTGTATTGATGTTATTAAAGTTGATAAAAATACATACACTGGATAAACTTCTTATACATTTATGAACTTAAAAATATAATAACCTAACCTAACTGAACTGACTGAAAATAACTAACTGGAACTAACTAAAATATAGTACCCAAGAGACTGGTGGTATTACCACGTTGGTTGTTTGGAATCGCTTAGCCTCTGACCAAGGTAAAAGTCAGCCCTTGGGTAAAAGGGAAATTTATATAATATATAAAAAAAATATTTATACACCGTGTTCCGGTCGATATACGTAAACTTCGACCAGATGTTCAGACCATGGAAATAAGCAATTTTCATTATGGACACATTAATGAATTCTTATTTTTTATTTTTTGTTAATTTTCATACAAATTAAATACCTTGACGTAAATCACCCGATATGCATGCCTCTTTATCCGAATTGGCAACAACGTATTTTCATTCATAAGATTTTGCGGGCTGAAACTTATCAAAACTAAGTTAAGACCCTTTCTTACCGCATAGCACAATTAAATTTCAATAAATGAAATTACAAATATCTTTGTAACGAAGCCTTTTTAAGTACTTCCTTTGTTAGATTTAATTTGTAAAAGATAGAGAAGCGTTTGACAAAGTTTATGGATATCGTGAAGAACACGGTGAATATGTTTAGTAACCACTATAATATCCTCACTAATAATAAGTACAACAAAAACAAGGATTTTCCTTCGACCAGCTTACGACAAACAATGCGAGAATTAATTATTTATCCGGCTGCTAATGACAGCAAACGCAGTGGCCTGGCAAAATTAATAGGTACCTAATGTAACGAGAAATAAATAATACCTCCCCGTCAAAACTCGGAACTACAAAACTGAAGCTTTTCTACTCAATCGTGGAGTGACAATAAGGGCACTAAATTTTCCCGATATTGATCATGAACGCATTTGATTTGGAAGATACTAAAATGGCGAACAAGTGGAACGAATAGGCTAGTGATTTCTAATAATGGATACAAACGAAAATCTTTACAAAAAAAGTATGAAGTCTACAACATCAGTATGCTGCGCCTTTTCATAAAAAAAAAATATTAAGTAGTACAACGAAAAGCAGATCAGCATCAATTACCTACACAGCATCAGTAGGGAGCGCTCTTTATAATAGAAGGGTAATTACAAGGAAAAGAACATCTCAAAGTAGTTCAAAGTCTATAACATCATCAGATCTCTAATTGCTGCAGAGCAATGGGCCTATGTATGTATGCGAAAGTTCAAAAGTTCGCAATGATGAAGCACGGAAAATATGGCGTTCATGAATTTGTCGCCCGAGCCCCGCCTGCACCATAACAGCAATCAGGTTCAATTAGTGCATCACTCAACGTGGTACAAACGCCAGCACATCAAGCTACTACAAACTGTCAAATTTCTTTGATAGATTTTCAACTTTATCGCTAAAGCATAACGTTCAAAGTTGATTGGGAAAATTTTACAGTTTCGGGTAGCTTGATGTGCTGGCGTCTGTACCTACTCTATGATAAGTATCTAGTTTAGACTGCCCACTATTATACTTCACTTCTACTGAATTACAAATAAAACTTGTAAACAAGATGCTCACAAGTTCACAATGTTGTACTTTTGAGCATTTTCTATTCAAGATTGCAAAGAGTCAGGAAGTTTACCGAAAAAAACCACAATTATGTATTATTTTTTTCTTTGCGTAACTGTTAGGTAATGGGGATTGAGCGTGTTTGAGTTTTCCGCCTCGGAATCAATAAATGTTGTGTTTCAAACTTTTTTTTTATTTTTGGTGAATTTTTCCCATGTTTTAATAGTTAGTCTGCTATTCAGGGCGGAGACAAATCCAACAAATCGAAGATCATAAAAATCGGTCCAACCATTCTTGAGTTATAAATGGTCTAACTAACCCAACTTTGTTTTATATAAAGATAGATAGATTATAGATGGATAGGTAACCAGAGAGACTATCAATTTATGAAAAGTAAAAACAGAACGTAACTATTCCAGATTACGTAAAAGTTAACTTTAAATTGCTTAATAAAATAAACATAAACTGCCTTGTCTTATTGAATTGTCTTATTAATGGCTTCTTACAGACATTAGAAAACCATACGTAATATCAGTTTCGACAAAAAAAAATATCATGCGTATTTACATTGTATCGTAGTAGGTAAGTGATGGGATCGAATGTATTCGCTTCAAATGAATAAATATATCGAAAATAATCATTTTATATTATAGGTAAATTCAGTATAGAAAACCTTACATCATTATCAATAAAATATATAAATAATTTGCCAGGTTACGGATTTGCCACCACAATGGTTTATTTCGATTTTAAATTTTCATCACTTTCACTTTTTCGTTAAACATAAAAAACTTTGTTTTAATATGTATTTACACTACAACACAATTGATACGGCAAATCAGTGCATACTTTACTTTTCTTTACTTTTACGCTGATTTCCGCTATAAAAAAAATGCAAAATTGAAATTAAAGTAAACAAAGCGGCTTATTTATATTGGTTTGTATTTAATCATAATAAAAACAGGCATAGAAACCGCACCATTTATTGTTCGACAAAAAAAATCGATAATTGATGCTAGTTACATACAAATTAAAGTGAAATTATGGAAATGTATGTTATAAGGTTGCTGCAATCAGTAGTTACATCTGTCAAAAACCGGTCAAGTGCGAGTTGAACTCGCGTGGAGAGGGTTCCGTACGATGAATATTTTATCTATCTACCATGTTCTTTTTTTAATTTGACCCAAATTTGTTTGTGGTAAATACAAAAAATTATCATTGTAATTGAATAACATGTTCTCCCATCAATTCCAACTGAAAATAAAAGTTTGTACGCAATATATATTGAGAGATTTACCATGTTGGTTTAAGACCACAGACTTCTTATAGGTTTTTCTATAATCTATAGGTATAGAACTATTTTCTGTATTTTTTTCAAAAAAATAGGCTCAGTAGTTTCGGAGATAAGGGTGGAATGCTCAATTTTCGTCTATTTTCATAAATAACTTTAATACAATTTACTTTAAAATTATGAAACCAATATATTTGAGATCCTCACACTAAGCTCTTTCATTTTATATGTCGCACGGTACAAATTGCGAAAATTATTTTTTTAATTTTCTATTTGCCCCCCAAAAATGACCCCCATATTCAAAATTCATTCACGTTACACGTCTGTGTTTGGGTCACAGAGATTCATATGTGTACCAAATTTCAACTTAATCGGTCCATCAGATTCGAAGCAAATTGACTGTGACAGACGGACGGACAGACAGACACACGAGTGATCCTATGAGTTTTCCGTTTTTTCCTTTTGAGGTACGGAACCCTAAAAGCGGTTATACTACACGCTACTTGCTATTTTGCTAATAAGAACTTAGTTGTTTAGTCACAATGTTTTGTCAATATTAGGTACTAACATAGTCCGTAAGTAAATTGTTATTAACGTTATGAGGCCATGATATTATACTTGAAAATAAATGTTCTATTATTATTAGTTGGAAGAAGCTAAAGAATCAGAAAAACTAAAACTGAAAATTACTTTAGAAGCTCAACTTTTATATCCTATTTTTACTTTTATATTATTGGCAAAAGTTATTTCAGTAGTTATAAATGTCTGAGCAATTTTTGCCGAACTGCAAATGGGACGGTTATAAATTGAAAAATATTTTTTCCAAAGGTTTACATAGATTTCACAATAAAACTTTTCAGCCGAGGAAATGGAAAAGTCATGTTCTGCAACTACCTAAATATAAATATTTTACTGGCCTCGGTCGGCTATTCGCTCCCACTTTGACAGGCCGAACTCTGCCAAGTTATTATTGAATTTAAGGCACACTATATTTGGAAGATGAATTCAGTTCGTGTTGTGTAATAGAATGTTTGAATGTTCGTTCAATGAAGTAACTCATATAAGGTAAGGTCATCTGTCGAATGATGTCAGACTAACGGGAGGACAAAAGTCGCCAGCCTCGACCCGAGATAACAAATCGAGACCCAAATACAAGTTCTTTTTAAATACACCATACATAGCACACCTGAGATTTTGAGTATTGTATTTTACCCTTCAAAATATTACCATAACCAAGGGCGTCGAACAATGAACTATCTATTCAAAAAATCAAAATGCTAACATGAAGGTAAACAACATCCTTTATAAAGCGATTACAAAGCCAACTCTTGCTATGACTACAGAACCAGTTGACGTGCAAACGGTACCACACGATAATAAAATTATTTTTAAATGTATAATACGTATTCGTAATACCTAACTGTCCAAATTCGCGTTGGCAGTGGGAGGAAACGTTGGTGGCCACTTCTATCGAAATATCGTCGTAACTAGGCTACTCCAGTGCGATGACACCGACGAATTTCGACGCAAGCGCTGCGCCAGCGCACGACGCCGCGCGATAACGCTCACTATGCTACGGCTAGCCCCGTGATGCCACGCCATCAGCGATCGAATACGGTGTCGAAACAATGGTAAATTGAACACAATGGCAAATGGTTACATGTTCGTGTTTGACAACGGAAACTGCTTAAACATTGAATTTTAAGCTGTGAAATAACAAAATATTGAAAAGTCACACTTTTACATACTCAAATCTTAACATCATTAGTTAATTAACAGTTAATGTAATGTTATCAGAGAACCATTCACCGTGTTGTTGCTGACCCGTCTTGGCTTGTGAAAGGTGAATTAGGCTAAATGTAGAGAGATCAGTAATCATGGAATCTCGCCGTGGACGGTACCTATTGCTTATGCACACTGCATACGAAATACTCACGAAAAAGGATAAAGAAAGGTTTGTAAGTACTGACCTGACTATGCCGTACTGAGTCGAGACGAAGAGAATCATGATGAGATAAAAGTTCAATAAATAACAATTTGTCTTCTCATCGTGCCCATATAGGTTTTAGGTACAAAAATTCGGCGTTTAACGCTTAAAATATAGCTTTTAGAAGTTCCAGCTACATGAGATTAATTTTGGCATATCAAGTCCATCTTTCTTAGCGGAGGAGAGGCATTTCAAGTTCAAGCATGCAGGTTGACTACATACATAGGTGTACCCATAGAAATGTAAAAAACAGTATCTATGGGTGTACCTAACACGTTTTGGCCGGTGTCATCGACTTGCGAATTAATTTTTTGTCGTTTTAATAATATTGTAGCTACTTATTCAGCCCGTATTACCTATTACCTACTTATTCATATCTTCGTCTGTTTATTGGAAGCAAGGAATGCGACAAAGGCGGAATTTCAAATTAAAGAATTTGTGTAGCATTTATTCTTTTTGGTCCGCCATGATAAAATTGCCATAGATAAAAAACAAACGAGGTCTCAAAAACAAATGCCGTTTCATTGAATGTCTAATTAGAAAATTGGAACTTAACATTTATACCTATTATCGGTAAGCCCTACCTACTTACCCATTAATTATTAAACTGAACGCTTATTGGATTAGCTATGTTCCGATTAATTATGATTATCGCGTTAGCTGATGCCTGAGAACATGCTTAGGCATCACAGGCCGGGCTGCTGCCGAGCGAGACCATTTTTTTTTAATGTACTTATGTAAATGTGACAAATCTAACATTATTTTATCAAACTGGTACATACGTTGCGTAGCAATTACCTCAAAATACAGTCCTAATTAGACGTACTAACAATCTTTTTAAACATGTTTGAAAAGGAAATCTTATAACTCAATGTACTTATAGTTAGATTCTGGGTCTGGAATCGACAACTAACCGTCAAGAAAGCACAAAAATTAATAACTCAAAGATTGAAGAGTGTCGTCACTGGAGCATCTTTCAAAGAGATTTTTCGAAGAGGAACACATGCTAGCAGCTGTGCTATAACTAAAACATGTTACAATACATTTAGGTATACTACACTTCGTCACAATTGACATCATCTCTAAATAACCTAAACGGCTCCAGTCGGCTAGGTAATATTCCTGGCGGTTATATAGCAATGTTTTAACGTTGCTATACAACCGCAAAGGTCATACGAAAATAATAACATCTATTCGGCTTTGGCATCTCGATTCGTTAAATAAGAATGAGACATTGCTCCCAAAACTACTTTTGAAAGTTCTTGGCTATCATTCTTATAACGTCTCCCAACTACAAGTTTTCGGGTCTCGTGAGGCCACTTTACCATGCGGATCAATACGCACCTTAGCACAATGAGTACCAAACTATATACCCGCGATCCAAACAACTGTGGTCGTTATACCAACAAGGATAGCGGTCACAGTAGCATACGGCAGTTTGGCCGAATTTGTGCGCCATTGCGTGTACAGTCGCATTGTTTCATTCGTTTAGGTTCTAGTTAAAATGAGGCCCAAATTATAAGTGCGTTATCAAATGAGGAACGAATCGGATATCTATGGGAACGAAGCAGGTGTAAGCATAACTGAAACACCTTTCCACACAATGCAAAGTTTATACAAAAAAAAAACTCTAACTTCGGAAATCGGTGTTTTGCGAATTCCGAAATTAAAGTTATTTTACTTTGCAGGGTTTTTTTTTTTTCAATCGTATGCTTTTCTTTTTGTAGGTACTACACAAGCAAAGATTTTCTTTTTCTTTTTGTACTACCCAAACAAAGATAAGACCATATCTAAATTAAATTTTCTACAGACAGACGAATTGAGAACCTCTTTCATTTACGAATGCCCGTAGCTACTAGTATTTAGAACATTACATAGTAGGTAACTAGCGTGCCTACTACTAGGTTCGATTTCCTCAACGACAAGCCCTCATTTCCTTTCCATTGTTAATTCAAAGTTTCAATGGTCAAGAATTTCCAAATATGCGCGAGAGAGTGCCAAATCCAGACATATTACAACCGTTTGACTAAGAACAGGCCTTGACCAAGTTTTTACTCCTCCACAAGTCGCCAACCTTGAGCAACTTCTAACTACTTATCAACCAACCAACATTGTTTGTAGATACGTAAGTACATATGTACAACATTATTCAGCTAAATGATTAAAGACCTTATTATTTGAACAGCAGTGTCTAATTTTGTTAGATGAAATCAGATAAATAGTGGCATAGCAAATGTGTTCGGACTTGGGCTGGTATCTATCTACCTATATATGAATGAGCGTGTACAATATATACTTATTGATAAATTAAGAGTTTCCGTTACAAATTGTTGTAAAGAAATCTTTAACGCCGGTTTGTAGGTTTTATTTGTGTAAAATATAAACTAGTGACTTTTTCGATGTAGTATTTTCGTTCAAGCACTGATGTTGTACCTGCTAGAGCAAGTTATATTTTTTTTAACACATTGATACACGTGACCATGATTTGTAATTATAATTTCCTTCTCGCCAATCAATACCTAATTAATGTCGGAATTTATTTATAGTAAGTACATAAATACATATTTTTATTATTGCTTTATATTTTCATACTAATTGCTTTATTCCCAGAGTAAAATAATTAATAATTTCAATGCACTATAATTGCTAGACTAAAATTAATTACAGGTTGTATATTATCCAAACCAACCACTTGTTCAATGAGCTGCTGGTGAAGGATAAAACTGTAGAGTGAAATATAGAGACATTTTAAAACCAACATGGGATTGTTTGATGTTATGCTATAGAAAACCTACCTAAACCGAAAATAATTGCTCAAATGTTATAACATCACGCCTTGTGTTCCCGAAAGGTTAGGCAGAGATGTATCTATATACCCGCATTTCGCCAGTTCTGTCTAGGGCCTATGTAAGAGAGGGCGAACCTATTGCCATCAACAGGGCACGAATCCAGCTCCGGGCAATCCAAATCGGGAGATGTATAAACCCAATAACACTGCCCGGCCTGGGAATCGAACCCAAGACCTCCTGCTCAGCAGTATCGCTTGCGATTACTAAAAGAACGAGGCAATCCAGCCAATCTGAGTTCGCAGTTAAATCACCTGGAGTCAGGATGTGGATGTAGAACGTTGATAATAATCGCACGAGCAAGATACACATAAGTATGTACATAAGGTACGGCGTTTCTAAATTTGCCAAAGATGTAAACAACAATGGCCGCTCGAATGTTATGTTTGTTTTCGTCTAAATTCCCGAGCTAACTAGATGAAAACAAACATTACTTAAAATAAATTTTCTTGTACTTATCCGATTTTATTCAATTTCGAGCGGCCATTGTTGTTTACATCTTTGGCAAATTTAAAAACGCCGGACCTAAAGTAACTATGAACATTATCTTCCGAACATCAGAACCTATCCAACCCAATTTCTCTGGTAAGTACGTTTTCGTAAATGGCGTCGTTATCATATAATTTAATCCTAATCAAAAAAACCTTAGTTTATGAACTATTAACTCAAAGTCAATATTTTATACAAAAAAAAACTTTCGTTCACTTTGATCAACATTTTCGTGGAAATAGGAAAAAGCCCCGAGAGAGAAAAGTTTTTATTTGAAACAAAAACTGTCCTAAATCGTCCCGGGACTACAAAACATTGGATCGTTTTATATAAATGTTTGAATCTTTCATACATATGATTTGGCGAGACCTAGTCCGACTCACACGCATAGAAACGATTCCATTGATTGTATGATTGGTCTGCAACATGTGACGGTAGCTGAGCACAACACGCACAGTGTACTACTTACGACACAAGTACTTACATACGAACATTATACTCACGAATGTTTAGAGGACGAATTGCTGGCGGTTGGCGACCTAGCCTGTGCAAGTACCTACCGACTACCAACATCGTGGACTAAACCAATTTTCGTCAAGGTTATCTTAAAAGGAAACCTGTCAAAATGAAACAGTTTTTCAATAACTGGTGGTTTAGTCTTCTATCTAAGTGCGTGAACGAATATACGGGCCCTTCCAATAGTAGTTGGTCTGTCAAAAAAGTGTCAAATTATTTTTTTCGGACAGGCAAAGCGACACCTGGAGTAGGGACAACTATTAAATTGTGTTGTCATCATTCATTCTGAGTTCGAGCCCGGAACTAAACTTTTTGTCCGTAAGTGATACAGAGTAGGCAGTGGCCGTAACTTCGGCCAAAACTACGGACTCTGTGGTTAGGGCTCTCTGGTCTAGAAATAAATTCATAACAGACGCAACACAACTTCACACTTATATAATCATCCAGCAACTTGTCTATGTAGTTTTAATAAGCATGTTCTGCAACAGCCTGTTATTAGCGGTGATGACAAATCGCTATTGTAGACTTAACTAATCATTAGTGATAATTATTCTGATATGATCCAATGAGGACGGCGTTGTGGAGACAAGGTTATTGATGATTAAATTATCCGTATTTATCAGTAAACATAGTAATTCTTCTATGAACGGTGAAGATAAACGTTATGAGGAAACCAACATGGCCTAATACTAAAAGATCTAAGACCTATAAGGGCCAAAGCACACACGCTACTTTTAGCATCGGCGTTCGGCGATTTTGCGGCTGTATCGATGCTGCATCGCGTTTTGGCGACTCTCTGCGTTCGGACGCGGTATCGGAATCGCGCGTTTTAGCGACTGCTCCGATGCTGGCGAAAGTGCCAAATCGCTGCGACCGGCATCCGAATGCGTGCGGAGTGTAGCGTTCAGCCGCTGTGTCTAGCTTCCGTAAAGCAACTGAATCGCCGCGTTTGGCGTTTTTAAGTGTGCTGTGTGGAATGCTTGGTCGCTGAATTTAGCTTCTAATAAAAAGCGGCTAAATCGCCGATCGCCGATGTTAAAAGTAGCGTGTGTGCTTTGGCCTTAACTTCACGCCTGTATTCCCCGAAGGGTAAGACAGAGGTGTACCTATAGTACACCCACATTTCGCCAGTTATGTTTAAGCCCCCTGTAATAAGACGCGGGCCTATTGTCATCAACCGCCACCGGGCACGAATCCAGACTCTCCGGGCTGCTACTGAGAAATTCCAGGTGGAAAGAAACGTGATAATGTAAGTACACCAACCCTCACTGGACCCGCGTAGCGGTTTCGACCGACTACCTCTCAAAGAGTTGGCCAGATTATCCAGAGTCAAATTAAATTAGCTAGCGAAACTTCAGAGATTAAACACGACAAAACAAAGAAAAAACTAATCTCTATTGTTCTAGCAACGACAGCTGATTACGGAGTCAACGCCCGGGGTAGTGTAGTTACTTGAAGTTATGAGTTTAGAAAATCAGTTTTTTTTTGTTGTGCTTATACAGGGTGTTACAGAAAGGGTATATCAATACAAACGGGTTGAAGAGTGTATCTGGTCTAGAATCTCTGTACAAAATTTCAGCTCAAAAGCAGTAACTTTGAAAATGCTTAATATTTTTTTATTTCGATAGTTTATTAAATTGAAATCATAACAAACGTGTCACCGCACTACGAGGGTCATTATCCATTATCTGTAGTGTGTCTGTGCGCCTAGTACACGCACATCACGCTGCCACGCGCCAGTGCAGCGCCGTGATGTCGAAATAAAAAAATATTAAGCATTTTCAAAGTTAATGCTTTTGAGCTGAAATTTTGTACAGAGATTCTAGACCAGATACACTCTTCAACCCGTTTGTATTGATATACCCTTTCTGTAACACCCTGTATGTATAATGATACCCGAAGATCCCCGAGACCCCACGATTACCCGCGATCTGTGAAGTTTCACCAGCTAATTTAATTTTACCCTGTACTATATTATTATGGTTGGCTGGTTATTTTATGGTAACAAAAACTAACATCATATTTTTATATATAAAAATGAAACCCGTTTTCCGTTGTCACGACATAACATGAAAACGGCTGGACCGATTTCGATGAAATTTGGTATAGAGATAGTTTGAGTCCCGAGAAAGGACATAGGATAGTTTTTATCCCGATATTCCCTAGGGATCGACATTTACGCGGGTGAAACCGCGGGGCGCAGCTAGTATTTTATATTTACGGTTCAATGACAAAACATATTTGAATCATCATTCAATTTCACAATTCCAGCTTCCCTGGATAAAGTCCATGTTTAAATATCTAATTTAAATTTTAAATGTTGTATAAGGTCTAATTCCTTATATCCACGCGTTTTTTAAATAAATTGAGGACTATTTTGTTCAGGTTTCATACATTTTGAAAAGCTGTTTCCCGCTTTCTAATTACATTTTTCAGTGCTAACAAATAAGTAATATGTTTCTGAATTAAGTGTGTTTGCGGAATTACGAAATACCCAAGCGGCATGATTTTTACAAAAAAAGTGTTTTATTTAGGTTCCTACGTGTGGTTCCTACGTGTGGTTCCTACAAGTGTGTCGGATGCAGCAATCGTATGTTACTGTGTCTCAAAAATTCAGTAAAACATATTTTTTTTATCCAAGCTAAAGACTACAAAATTACTAAATAGGACCTGAAAACACAACAGAATTTTTGAAATACTTAAATCCATAAAATAGAAATTTCAAAAGTTTTTAATCGGATTGGAAGTGTTCCCACACTCTAATAACAGGTACCTTTATATTATGTTGTCTATGACATCAATCATCAGGCCCCAACCCCATGACTAGTGTTAATGTTACCACATACATAATAAATAAAACATTTTTTACGAGTAGCTATTTAACATAAATAAGTGCAAGTTTTCCGACACACCAATTAGAATATTGAGTTATTCAATATATTGCGTAACACACTATCAGTAGCAATAGTTTTTATTTTGACAGTTCAACAACATTCATTGCGTTACTTACGTTGTTGAGCAGACAATTTTTTAGAACATATAAAGCAATGGATTAGCAATATCCTTCAAAATGATTATTGAGATTGATAGTGTGTTACGCCGGTCGTTTAAAAATGGCACATCGAGACTTAGAAAGAGACTGTCATACTGCAGCACTGGTATAAGTAACAAAAACGACGCTCTACAAAGCCGACTTTTTTTCTGAAACTCGATGTAAATTATATTTACGCCCGCAGTAATTTGTTTTAGTCCACACTAAATGTGGTTACCCTAGCGACCTCGTATACAGTCGCGCATAGCTAAACGCTGTCAAGTCAACCAGCCTCACTTGTACCAATTCAATATCATTTTAATACAAGTGTTCCTATTAAATCATTTAGAAGTACGTGCAAGGTATAACCGATAACAAAGAAAAATGTTACAAAACTGCGATAGGAATGGATCTGGATTTGTTATTGATTTTTTTTTTAATGATTTTGGTACCTACTTGAAGGTGTATTATACCTGAAAAACATAAATATAATTTCAACTTTAAAACCATAAACGAAAAAGAAATGAATGACAGCGAGAAGGACCAAGAGTATCCGGCTCGAAGGACCAAAAATTAAAATAGCGAAAGAAACAAACGGTTACAATTCCCATAACTTTATTCAAACTTCGTGTCAAAACATACAACGTAATGTATAATGTACAGAGCAAATGCTAATTAAAAAAGAGAAAGCAAAAAGTGTACTGCATTCTTTAAAAAAGTCCGTTTTATTTAGTAGGTCAGTATCCTAGTGTCCATTTACATGCAACGGTTATGTGAGGAGTGTACACTTGATTATCTAATCTCGTATTTAAATTAATACCTAGGACATGTATACCTACCTCTGCATAAAGTAGGTAGATATGTAGTAGGTATACATACTCGTATTTATATTATGGATTTAATAATGTTCAGGGTTTCTATTATTTCACATACGAGTATTGCAAGTGTTTGAACAGTGCTAGTAATAATAATCGTTTTATAATTTATAATCACTCTATAATGTTCCCACTGCTGGGACACAGGCCTCCTCTCTGTGAGAGGGAGTGGGCTGTAATCTACAGATGTCATATGTTTCGAATTTTTGGTTTCCTCACGAAGTTTTCCTTCACCGTTTTGAGAGCAGTGGTGATGAAATTATTAACGCAAAGTAAACCGCCTGCCTGAGTTCGAACCCACGACCTATAAATTTTAAGTCGGGGCCGTTAGCACTGGGCCACCACAGTGCTAATAAATATTAATGACTATTTTGTTATTCATGCATTATGAAGGAGTTAAATGCTTTGTACCCCTTCTGTAGTCTTTTTAAGTATTCAACGTCTAAGTCTCCTCAAAAAAAAAACACTTGAACAATATTGATTAAGTTGTAAGTTGATTTAAGTTGTGGTGTGTTGTTGTTGAAAAGAGTATCCTTGGAGTTTCTTGCCCGTTCTTCTCCATAGAGATCTACGTTTTGGAATGGGCAACTAGCTTCAACTTTCTGACTAACTGACCGACTATTTAATTTTAACAATTCAAAAGTGCCTGTAAATGGTTTAATTTAAGTAAATGCTTTGAGTTTGAGTTGTTGTGTTTTGTTGTAGTTGTATCCTTTAATTACGCACCAAGGAATTACGTATGAAGAAGTTAAATTATTCATTTCAACACTGTTCGACCTTTACCTACACTTTGTCAACGTAATGTATAGCATTAAGAGCTATTAAATAAGTTTATAAGGCAGACTAGAGTCTGACTAGACCTTGCTTCAAACGGTTTTAACAACTTAACAAAACATCGAAATTTCTTTATTACATGTCAGGTATTATATACAAAATTGACTACCGCTCCCTCTCGAGGAGAGGTGGCCTTTGTCACGCCTTTGTCCCAGCTGTGGGATCATTATAGGCTGATTATGAATAAGTATACAAAACCTTTCTGGAAAAAATCTTTAAATGATGGTGTGAAAACGCATCAGAATCTGTTGTTTAGCTTAGAAGAACAACGCAGTCCCACAAACAAACACGAAAAGCGATTTTAATTTATAATATGCATAGATACAAGTACTTATAGATTATGTGATGCATAATCTATAAGTTCCCTTAGCCTTGATTCGATATGTCAGTTTCAAGAAACTACGCCATACGACTTTAATTAAAACAAATCGATAGAGACTCCACCATTATTAACATTGATCGAGTTATTTCAACCCCAGTGGTAGCTGTGGTAGAGCCATACACTTATTGTTTTAACGCAGTATTTCCAAATATTACCCCTTTTTAGAATCATGTAGCACGTGGAAGCAAGGACCATTATTTTGTAATTTATTGCCATGTTGTCCAACCTTATCAACACTGCTTAATAGAGATAGAGACCCTGCTGCGTAGTTATTAGCGTGTAGATGACGTCACGCATTTATGATCAAAACGGTCACTGATAGAGTGAAGTAAAACAAATGAAAATCAACCCTTGCATTACGCTGACACTCTGAAACATTCTTTAGGTGAAATATAAAACTGTCGGGCGCGGAAAAAGCTGTCAAAAACGGACAATTTCCGCTAGAATAAATTGAGTGTCACTCGGGCAAAAGCAAACAAAAACAGATATTCAGCATTTGTTCCAGCTCAAAAGACAACTAACGATTCTGTCACTCTCAGAGTTTTCCCTAACATTCTGCAAACATTTATCTCTAATTTCGTTTGGCTTTTTCGAAGCACAGTCGAATTAAACATCAAAGGGTTAAATCCGGAATGTTCAGTTACCTGAGTTTCGTGACCTTCTAATTAAAGTCGGATTCGCATGTAAACGTGCCAAATGTAGGTAATGTTGTACAACTGATTTCTTCGTAAAACAGTCTCAGATCATTTTTTCTTAAAACGTGTCTAAAGAAAGAAAATGGTTAAATGGCACTATAACACATCGTAGAAATTTTTCGTCGGTTATCAAAAAAAAAATCTATTTCATAGAAAAGTGCAATACCTACGCGGTCAAAATGTACTGAATCCATGATAACAGGTTGTGCGTCGATGTATGCCAACCCAGTATAATAATTGCGAAAATTATAGCATACCTAAACCAATAATGGTTTCCGATTTAGTAAACAACAACAACGAGCAATCAGGCATTTAGGTTGGGATAAACAACATTTTCCCGTCAGTATGCGGTGAAGCCAAGAGTTCGGTGGAGCGTGAATCGCTCAAGAGTTCCTTCAAGACGGAGCGTTCTACCTCAGAAAAGCACTCTGCAACCCCTCGTTATAAATGCACGGCATTGCTCAGCAGTTAGAATTCAGTTTATAGCTGCCTTACACGAGCAATAGAGCTTTTCATATTTTATAATGCACTCGGAAATTCAATTCAATTCGAAATGCTGTGTTGCTCAGTTCAATGCTTCGCGAATGCATGAATTGAAAAGGCTCCATCGTCGGTTCGGCCCCGTTGTTAACGAAAGAATTTAACCAATAAAAATAACTGTAAGTGTCTAATATTTAGCTACTGTTTTATAACTGCCACGTCTAGTCGGCTTTCTAAAAAACTGTTTCAATATAAAATGCCTTGGCAACAGCTGTGGGACTGTGTCGCTTCAAACGCGAATTTAATGACAAAATGTAATGTAGCTCGTCAAGTCTAATATCGTTGACTTAAGCTTTAATATGGCGTGTTTCGGCGGTAAAATAATGTTTGCCTTTGTTTAACGTAACCAGCGAATTATTAATCTTCCCTGCCCCTCCCCGCCCCTCTGGAATTGGGCGGTAGAGGGTGGTGGGAGTATGTTTTCGGGGGTCTGAAACTCTGTTCGTATTCACGACGACGAGCATCTCAGTCTTTCGCTTCGGAATAAATGATACACGAAATTATGTTTTATGTCGAACATATTGCGTTGAATTTAAATAGACGATTTTTCACTGAGCTGTGTGACTCAGTTATAAGATGTGCTCTAACAGTAGTTTATTAATTTTCTTGGTATAATTAACACAACAAAATAGGTAGGTACCTGAATAAGATTCAAAATATATTGATCAAAAAACCTTATCCCAATTATATAATATGTAAACGTTAAAGAAATGGATGTCATCGAGCTTTGCTTGGCCCCAACATCGTTGCAAGTAAAACTCTGAAACATTTGACTTGCAGATTCAGAACGATAAAGTTTCCATAACAACCTTAAACTTTGTAACTGTCAAGTCAAAGACAATAAGTAAGTTTTTATAAGGTTGATTTTATGTAATTTTAGAGATAATTCTTCTCATAGTGGGCCTCAGTCCGAAAATTGGATACATCATAGGATGATTTTGATATAATACGCCTAATAATAATTACAAGTGCATGCAAATAACGCATTCATTATTGAAAAGTTTATCTCGTAGGTATATCCCTGGACTGATTTAGCTCACAATTAAATAACTTATTTTCTGGTGGATTCGAAACTAAGAAGTTACCTGCGAATCTACGAAAATGCTAGGAGCTACGTGGCTAGGTAGTACTTTAAAAATTCGAAAGTTTTCGAAAATTTCGAACCAATATTCGAATTTAGTAAAATATTCTTGAGTTTTAGAAGTAATTTTTTTTTTACTTTTATTATTAAAAGATGGTATTATGATTCTTTGAGAAAATTGTTCACGTTTTGGAAAATCAATAATGAAAGCCTTTACTGATTTTCCAAAACGTGAACGATTTGGACCCGGAAACGCGCAGACAGGTGCGACGCGACTGTGCGACGCGATTCTAGAAGATCCGATTTCTATGAAGTTTTCACAGAAACTGTGCTACTAGAAATAAAGAAAAGAAAGAAAATAAGTTTATTTGACCCAGGTTAAGTAAGGCACTGGCGTCGCGTCGTGCCTGTCAACGGCAGCCTTTAAATGGTAGGTGCACAATTGTAGCCGTAGGTATATTACGTAACTTTGTGAGTCACCGCTTCTACTTCCCAAGTCGATATTCTATATTCAATCATAGGCCTTATGACCTACCGAGAAATAATGACAAGTTCTTGATTTTACCTACCTATTACCATTCCTAGTTGCCTGACTATCCAGCTAGTAATTAGTAGGTAGTGTAGCTATTTTAATATGTGCACTTCATTATCATACTAAATTAAAGTTGTCTTTAAGCCAGAAGAAAACACTGCAACAAAGTTTTATTATTGGATTTCCTATGAAAAGTATCAATAAAATGGAAGGTGGGGTATATTTTGTGAGACAGCTCATCATCTGCCTAGCCTTTCCCCAACTATGTTGGGGTCAGCTTCAAGTCTAACCGTATGCAGCTGAATACCAGTATTCAAGTAAAAACAAGCAAACAAGCAAAACACAGACAGTTGAACGTCGGAAACTCGAAATAAGACTTGTACGCACGGCGACATATCAAGCGTTACATTTCCAGTATATGATGACTTGTCATTGTACTAAAAGCCTATACAATGCGAGGTCAGCTAAAACTGGAAATGACGTTATTGGAGTTCTATCGTTTCGATACGATTGCTCGATTTTATCCAAGCGCTACACCGTATTGCTTCGAGATGTGGTGTGCGGTGTACAATCATTTACAGTTACTAGTATCACCGGTGTTGTAACAAAGAAACGATATTTTTTTCTTTATCCTGTTCATTTTATGCTTAGATATTGGTATAACACGTACCGTTTTTACTTCAAGTAGGTACAATTTTCAAGCGATATCGATATCGATTTAGTAATTTCACATCTCTAAAATGAGCATTTAGCATGTGTCATGTCGATCAACATAAAATAAACACAGTATAGCCACCGATTGGTGGCGCGCCACACAAATCTGTTGCCAAACTATCACTCGTAGTTAGCAAATAGTTTATGACATGTCGTGGGTTGTAGCTACGTACCTACCCACCTGCTTTACCTACTGTGTATTTGCTCACGGCGCGCGGCGCGGCGTCTCCTCGCTTCCGTAAAGGCGAACGTGACTGCGTGAGAGGTAGATCAAGGTAATACGCTATTTTCCTGGCAGACCAAGCCGTATGGTACGAATAATATGAATACATCAGGTGTGAAATCGATCCGAACACACAGGGCGAGAAAATGGATAAATATGTGCAGCGCTGCACAGCGCTTTAAATCGAAATTGAAAATTAGGTACCTAGTTCCAATTTCAAAAAGTACGTTTATGTATGTACAATTTTCTTTTCAGTTTATGCCGATGAAATTCGGCCGCTAGATTGTAATGGAAATAAAAATATGACACAGACAAAACCTTTCATAATCTCGCGTCACGACCAACAAGACGCGACGCTCACGCCATAAAAATAGAGTTAGGATCAATAGAAATGTGTCACGAAGTCAGTTTTCGGATCAACTCCAGCAGTTTAGTGTTGTTGGCACGGAGCCACGCGAGTAGGGAGACGCTACGATCGGCTGTGCGAGTTACACGCACCATTCCTGGGTTATTGCTTCATCAATAATTATAATGTACTTATTCAAATGACTTCATGGCTGTTGCAGCAAATCGATTTCTGGAGAGCAGCAAGAATGACTTCCATCGAACACGATGACATAAACAGTCCAGGATTTAGAATAAAATATGGCTGGCAGTTTAGGAAGGAAAATTACGTCTGATACGTCTTTTAAGAACACACACGTTTACATATACGTACGAAGAGGAGTTTTTATTTTCTGAAATGTTTCCGAAAATATGAAAAATACTTAAACAATGAAGCTGCAGCTGTTTTGTGTTGAAAATTGTATCTGAAAATATCTGTAGTAAAACTCCAAGGCTATCACCGAAACACACGCACACGAAAAACTACTGACCTACTATGCAAGGCCATAGGGCGCCGTAGTTATTTACGTAATTCACAATGCTCGGCCACTGTCGACCATACCTACTCATTACAAAATGGACCACAAGCAATTAATTTTGTTTTGACCAATTAGCAAGGCTATGACGATACTAACAAGGCCCTTAATTGACTAAAGCATAGCCCTCGAGTTTTCCCAGACTACGGAAAATTCGAGGAAATTGACAAAGGAATTGTCAGAATATGTGTGTAGGTACAAATATGTCAAGTACAAGTGGGACAGTGGATGTATTCGTGTTTTCATTGATACTCAATTATTACTGTCCTACTTTGTTATGCGAACTAAGGTCATATTTGGTAGGTTGAAAATAACTGAATTTTTTATCGTTATTAAAATACATAGTTTAACGGTTAAACCCTAGAACACCCTAAGTTTCAAATTTGATACCGGACTTTTAAATCGAATGGTAGGCTTGTAATTAGTTTTTTTTTTTTCGTTTTAGTTTCATGCCTAAGTAAATGAACAGTTTGTGCGACATAATTTATGGCCTAAAGTATCAAAATTGATACCGGTTTTTTTTTAAATATGTGAAATATGTATTGTGACTTTTTTCCCTTTATCTGGCTACTGCAATAAATACAATGATGTTTATTTTAATTTAGTTTAGAAAATCAGGCTTCTAAAGGTAAAGTTTTTTTCTGTGAATACGCCGAGGAAAAATCTAATCTGAATATGTATATTAATAAAAATCGTACATAACACGTATAATAATATCAAGCCACACCTACAGGTAAAGTCGGTTTTCACTGGCAATGAAACCTTCCGTGTGACCGTGTCTTAAGATAGATAATATGGCTGGCACTAGCACACGCATATATCTTCCTTCTTATTAGAGTTTTCTACATCAAACCCTACTACTCAGTCTTCAGTATCCCAATGTCACCCAGAAACTGCAGACGCTGCAGACGTTGTATTCCATAAAAAAAAAAATAACCGTGAAAACTTAGGTGTCATACCACATGATACGACACTGTTCACAGCTCACTTCAAGCCCTTCAAGATCCCTGCACATAAGTTTTCCCGCTGAGATTTTTACAAAATATTTAGATCGGCAGTAGTTACAACATTAGGCGAAGTACACGCTCATGAACTACTCATGACTTCATTGTCGGCTGCTCGCCAGTGTTCTCCAATGACGGCTACTAAAACGTCAAATAAAATTCGTATAGTGCGTCGTGGGCTAAGCAAGGAAGCAGGCCAAGGCTATCCGCGATAAGCGTCGAGTCACATTTATTTATCAAGCGATTACAAGTACACTGTGTTGCCACAAACTGCGAGCGAACTTAATATGCCCTATATACTCGTATGTATACTGAAACATTATCTGTTCAGGATGGGACTTTAATTTTTGTTGAAGTTAGAAGGTCATCAAATTGTATTAAATTATAATTAAATTAATACTACGTTACGTTTGTCCGGAAAATAAGTTATATTAACATTTTTATTTCCAGAATAATAAAAAAATACGTACGTATTGTGTTGTCGCTTTGGACTATAATTCCCAGTAAATTGAAATTTTACTAAGGTTGACCGTTGAAACTATCTAAGTGTCTCATAGACAAATAGACCTTGACGCTTTACGCCGTGCAAGTGAAATTCAACCTTAGACTGATAGAGCCGTTACGAGGTCGCAGTACCTACCTACCTACATACCTTTATAAAAGTTTTAAAATCAACGTGAACAGTCATCATTTCAGTCAAACATCAAAACCATCGGGATAATTGCGTAAAACACGTATAATGGCAATGTAAGTGTGTTAGATTTTGACAATTGACAACATTTCAAACCTAACACGACCTTAAAACAAAAATACTATTTCTTTATTTTCGTATCCTGAGTTCAAATATATTTTTATTTTATTTTTTTATTTCTAAATTTCTGAGAAAAAAAATAAAAATCAAAAAACATGTGATGACGTCACATAAACTGCGGAATGAGTATGAGTATTTGATTGAAAACATTATATCAAACAAGACATGTCAATGTCACCTAAGAAGTGTAACTAGAAAACAACTAAAAAACTGAATTGAATTCAACAATATTTTTTCCTATCAACTCAACACGCTGCTTACTGTTAATATTACCAATTTTTGATTGATATTTCGCCAATAAAATGGATCCCAATGAAAAATATACGCCAATGACGGAACCAAAACAACGACTGAGACAAGTGACATCTAACAGATTTTTTGACGGGTCACAATAAAGCAAAGGTAATATCGCCATTCTACCGTCATCTGGCACTTACGTCTTTTTAGAATACACCGAATTTCAAAGTTAAAATTATGAATGAAAAGTACATAATTTCGAAAAACGAAAAAATATGGGTGCCCTAGATTTGAATTTACTTTTATATAACGTAATAATACATGCAGGTTAAAAATATGAAATGTTGTCAATTCAACAACATTAATTTCATAATTTACGTTAAAAAGCAGAGGAATTTTTCTAACTAATGAAGCAATGGATTAGCAATTTTTTTTCCTTCAAACTCTTCGGATTGCGAATGCATGTGTGACGCAATGAGGATCAGATCTCTCCTACAACTGCAGGAAGATAATTGTGAATTATATCCTACTATTTATTTCAATAATTTACCTAATTCCACTACGTAGTCATGAGAATAAGTTTTCAATTTTTGACAGTTTTTCCATACTAGAAGTATCTGACGTCAATTTTATTCCACGAACTTGGGTCAAATTTGCCCTTAGTCTATTTTTCTACTTGAATATACTTAGTCCATTGTTTCTATTCATTAGGAGACTTTTATGTAAATAATCTTGTATCTATCCGTTCGTACGAAATAGGTACCTTACTCTATAGTGGCACCAACAACGTGACTGATAGAAAAGCTGGCACAGTCCCCTTGTAGGCGACCTTCGACAAATCAATAATTCTAACTACTTACTCTTGAGTAGTAGAAATTATTGATTCCAAAGACCTTGTTAAGCAACCTTCAGTTTCTTAGAAGGTCACAGCGAACCATATGAATAATTAACCAAGGATTTCATCGGTTGAATACAGATACATATTGTCCAAACAAAACCCTGTATTTACTGAACTGTGCCTCGAAGAATATAATGTTATGTCAAAGGCTTGTTTCCATGCGCGATGTTCATGTTTCGCATTTTCAATATTAGCTCATATAAAACGTTGGTATTTAATTAAACGAAGGTCTTAATTGCATTAATACTTAAATACAACCTCAACAAAAAGGGCATTTTCAAATCTGTTTGTTCCATTGATGCCACATTTTATGAAAATTACTGTTTTTTTATGAGATGAAATATCGTCAATCCTACTTCAATACAAGTAGGTACCTACTGACAAATACAAGGTACGTTTGGTACTTAATTAAAAAGATTCATTCCCGCCATGCTCTACTGTCGAGTAACAAACGTGTCATGCATTTGACTAACCCTTCTTCCAAAGCAATAAGGTTTAATATCCTTAAATTAAAAATGTGCTCGGATTGTAGCCCGTTTAGTGGCGATTGGGTAGCAAATTGTGCCTGATTGAAATGGTCCAGATTTCAACAGATAGGTACATGGCAATAGCTGTAGTGTGTGTCTAGAACGATCTACCTCTGAGGGCTGCTACTTGCTTGTTCGGGTCGGCATAATTCGGCACCGCCGGGTAGCAGAATATAAATATGTAGACAATATTACGTTCGGATAAAGCCGCTCAGCCTAGCTCGATCCGAACCGAACATGATTCAGTGAGAGTAAATGCCGAACAGGGTTTGCCAATCGGCATGAGCAGAATGGTGTAGCAAGTAATTGTTTCGGGTCGGCTTTGTTATTCAGCAAACTCTGCCGACTCGAATCGAACCGAAAATGTGTGTAGCACCCCTAAAGCCGGGTGATGCGTCCCGTTGATTAGAGGACCTAGTCACGTGGATGGAGGACACTTCAATGAGGAGCGATTGTGACTCCACTCCCGACTGTAGGTACTTATTGTGTCGGGTCGGCGGAAATTGTCGTCTCCTACCTCCTTTTACACCAGCTGTAGGTCAGGACGAGGTATTAAATTAAGTCGCAGGCATTGGTATTAGAAATATGTAATATATAGGTGCCTACATAATTATTATTTATTCGGTTGACCTAATGGTAAAATGCTCCTGGAATAACAATAGGGAAATGAAAGTTATTCCCGAATAAAGAAAACAATCTAATAATGTCAGATTAGGCTCTCTAAGGAAATGGGTAAGTAAATGGTTAAATAAATAAAAAATAAATATGAATAAAAAATATTATTTGACTGCTGAAGCAGCACCAAAATGGTTTTGCTAATGTTTAGCGAAATAATTGTTTTTTGGTGTCTTCTAATGATCCAATAGAAAAAAAAAAACTTAAATTTTCGCGCTTTTATAATTTCTAACGTGACGATATTATCGTGGACGTCCACGGCATCACGACAACACAGGGAAGTGAAATGTATCGAAAAATTATGCAGACGATTTTAAATTCCCGTCTGCGATAGCGATATAACGTGTACCTATGTATTTCCATACAATTATACTATCTGTTATTAAGCCACACCCAAAGGACAGATACTAGTGTAGTTATGCTGAAATACATTGGAATCCTGAGTTTCCTAATCACAAAACATTAACATAGATAGATATTGTTCATCATTGAAATTATTAATAAAACCTAGTCTTAGACACTGAGTAGTCTCGTCCGCCTGGGCAGACAAGGACAAAATGATCTAATAGTGTAATAACTTCAGCTAGCCATTAGCAAGCACTACACAATGAAAAACCTCATATACCTACAAATCGTTTATAAACCGCTAACGGAAAATAAAAGCAATTTAGATGTAATCGCACGTTTAGGCTTTATCTACGCGATCGTATCGTCATTCGGTATCTAAGTAGATACGATGGTATGTACCGTTTAAGTAGGTCAAGATGGTTATAGAATCAATACCAAGTGCTGGTCTACGTAAACAACGTAGGTAATAAGGTTGCCAGAAAATCAGCCTCTTGTTTAACAGGATTAAGGTAGATAACAGCACTTATACAGCTTCCTGTATGTTCGGTGCTCGATTCATGTTATCGGCAGTTTAACTGTATTTGTGACCTACCCAATGAGGGTCATCTAATCTATGTAAATACCTAAGTGTCGCGTAGATAATCTGGGGCGACTTTGTTGGTCGTCTTACTAAGTGCGTTTTTTTTTAATTGCTGAATGGGCCCGCTCTGGACCTCGATCACGTCTGATGGAAAGCGACGGATGAGGTCTATGATGGAACGAGCGTGCCCAGAATATGCCTAAGGCACTGGAACTCCCACGCATCTACGAAACACAGCAGGCTGCTTGACGCCGGACTCCGGTGGGAAGGTGGTCGCAAACCAGGTGGGCGTCAGCCCTACCACCGCAAGGGAAGAATTGGCCAGTCAAATAAGGTGTTGGGTGTGACTGTCTTGGATGCGTCGAGCGCTCGGTTCAGTTGAGTAACTGGCAGAACAAACTGCGCTACACGAGGAGGCTTCTTCATGCATTCCAAAAATTTGGCATGCGTCTTTATTAACCTATAAATAAAAATCGTCATAGAATTTTTCAAACCACGTCACTTGTTGTAACCGTGTCCGTGAGTCATACAGTTATATTTATCTAGCTCACTACATGAATTGAAATCATTTCGTTCTAAAAAACACTAACAGAGCTGAATGAGTAAAAAAGTGGTATCTACCTATACCTATTTCAGAGGCTTTCTTGCTCATTTCGACATAGCACTCTTCTAACTAGGTACAAATACAGCAATGTATAGTTTGGTGTCTTCTATTTAAAGTAACAACCGGTTTCACCTAGCAACACATTTCGCAATCCCAAGCAACTTGCTCACGAATCTATAATCATCTATGAAATGCTGCTAAGAGCGCTCCCAAATGTGGAGTGTGGAATCTACGTTGCAAAAAAACTGTTAAAAAATGGACAAGTGCGAAGTAAACACTTATTGAGCGTTCCGTATGTAATTGTTTTATGCTGTTGTGCAGTAGTCCTCTAGGAAATGGCCGCCGCCACTAATGCCGATAAAGTAGGTAAGTACCTCCTCGGACAACTCCATCACAAAGAGCTCACTACTCCCCAGTCTTCAATAAATAGATTTATGAGCAGGAAATTATTTTACCTCCCCAATTAAAAAGCAGTTTACTCATATTAAAAATAATTAAAAGAACTGGCATGTTTAAAAGAACTGGCGGTTCATTAAATAAAGGAATGTTTTCTGCTAACATCGATCGGGGGGGGGATTTATTCACCGCAATGAAAAAGAAAGAAAAAAATTAAGCCGATTTGTCTGAAGTTGGGCTGGCTGCGTGGGGAACAGTGAAACGTTATCAATTATTGAAATACGAGTAAGTACGTTTCATTTTTAGTAGGAAAAATTTTATATGAGCCATGTTCGTGGAACCAGTCTTCCCAAATAACATACGAGGGCGGAGAAAATAATATAAAAAGTTCTCTTTTTCTGATCGCGTATTGATAATGATAATAAGTAGTTATCGAAAATACAAAAACAATGAGTGTTTTTTCTATAATTTCTGATAGCTTAAGGGTAATTCGGAAAAGATTTGTCTTTGGGGAAATCTGAAAACGGAAGCCTTTGTAATTAGGCTACAACTGTCAGCCTGGATCATCCTATTGCTGGCAACTGACCTCCCGTATGACTTCGGATCCGACTGAAATCGGACCATTGATTGGCGTATCAATTAGTATAAAAACATCATCGCACAGCTGGACAAAGGCGGCCTCTAATTATTTAAATCCAGGGTTCTACCACCACGTCTTATTACCTATAGTATTTTTCTAATTTTACTTCAGTATAGCTGTATACACTATAGTATGATTAAAATAATAATAAACAATGTACAGACGCCAGCACATCAAGCTACCCGAAACTGTCAAATTTTCCCAATCAACCTCGAACCTTATGCTGTAGCGATAAAATTGAAAAGCTATTAAAGAAAGACAGATTGCAGTAGCTTGATGTGCTGGCGTCTGTACTTGCCTTTACAATAATAATTATGTCCCTTGGTTTAATGTTTTTTTAAATTTTTATTAAGTACTAGCTTTTGCCCCCGGCTTCGCTCGCCTTAATTTAGAATTTAACAAACTCTAAAGTTTCACCTAACAACGTATATGCAAAATTTCAGGATGATCGGTTCAGTGGTTTAGGCGTGAAAAGGTAACAAACAAACACACTTTCGCATTTATAATATTAGTTAGAATAATTAGGATTTTATTTATCTTTTATACAGATTCTCCTCTATTTTGTGAATGTGAGAACGATGTAGGCCTTGTAAACCCTCAGATGTTTTTTTATTGTTATTATTTTGTTTAGACACACTAGCAGGTAGTCAGCTGATGCGTGTGTATCAGATATCAAACGGCCGCGACATACGAGTTGTAGGTCGTAGGTTTGAACCCAGTCAGGCGCTTTACTTTGTGTAAATTATTTCATCACCACTGCTCTCAAAACAGTGAAGGAAAACATCGTGAGGAAACCGGCATGTCCTAGAACCAAAAATTCCAAGACATATGTGACATCTGCCAACCCGCACTGGGCCCGCGTGGTGGATTACGGCCCACTCCCTCTCACCGAGAGGAGGCCTGTGTCCCAGCAGTGGGAACATTATAGGCTGATTATGATTATATATAATCGATTTTTGAAGCAGTTGAGTTCGGAATATGATCCTATTTGATGACTATTTTATATTTTTCAAGTGCTTGGCGTGTAGGCCTGTAACAAGTACAAGTAGTGTTCAGAGCTATGGGAGGACACTCCCATACCTCATTTATAAACATTAAAAAGCCAATTATTTTTGAAGCAAGGACACCTGCAATTGGAACCGTGCACCTAGCTTCTGACGTTTCATAAGTACCCATGGGGTTTATGTGAAACAAAATATTTTGATATAGATTTTTGATTGACCGTTGATTAAAGCGGTTCAATAAAATCACTACGTAACCCTAAGCGGCAGCGTGCTAGTTGGAGTGCTGATAGAATGCGCGGGCTTGGCCCAATGACATCAGCCTATTACGTCATCGCGCACATGTGCTCGCCGCTCGCGAGTCGCGACTCCATCTAGTATAATTAACCACAGGGTTATACTCAGTAACTCGGATAAATTATGGACAACACGCCGCTACAACGAAGGTCTTTGTGTGACGTCCGCTTTTTTAACTTCCTGCTTTGTTATAATGTTGAATTGTTTCTAAACATCTTGCCTTTATTTGAATTTGATAACTGTACTTCGTTGCTCAATGGCAGCTGTGCTGTTATGAAATCAGCGTCACAGAGGTTGCGTAAGAGTTGGGAAATTGGTGGAAATTTTGGATTTTCCGATAATGTTTGCTTGATTAGCAGAAAGAGAGGTTTCAGGAACATCAATGGTATTAACTCAACTATGCCATGCATATGTAAGTGCGGTCTCTTTGACTTTAAAATTCAAAAAAAGAATTGACCGGTTGGAAATGAAGTACGACTGCCCACTAGATGTTACGCCCAATACGCCTACCCTTCTGAAAAAAGGAAATCGGATAAAAAATAGAATTAAAAAAGTAGGTACGTCCTCTTCTGTGACGGATTATTTACCGGTGTCCTGGTACCAGTCTGCTCGTTCCTTTTGCACTGTCTCAACAGAAACGAGTAAAAGATTTCTTCACTGGTTGTTCTTTATTTCTGACCGTGCCGGAGATTTCATAAACATTTAAAATTAGAAAAGAAATCAGTTTAAAAAAGACGGTAAAAGCGAATGATTCTTTCGAGAAAAGTAAAGGTTTTTGCAAAAAATAGTGGTACATTAGTCAGTTTCGCGCGTTTTGATGTAGGATAGTATAGTGCGACCATTAGACAGCATATAGCGCTTGGGTGGCGCAATCTAGCAGCGAGAAGTGGCGACGAGCCCAAGGTTGTTCAACATTACAAGACTGGCCCGCGGCCCCGCTTGTCCTCTTTTTGCAATTAACACACTCTATTCAGATATCAACGAAATGCGTTGCTACGCCGCCGCGCCGCACATCGCTAGTTATAATAACCTATTATGTTACGGACGTTATTTTAAAAGTTTGAAGCTAATGAAACCGTTTTCTGCTGCAGTAGTAATTATGCCTTGTTTTCATTAACGAGCAGCGCACTCAACGCAGTCATTTGTTTCCAGACAGATTCGAGACACAAGCTAGGTACAAATATACTTATAACCTATCATGTCTGTGTTTAACGTTGTGTTGTAATCTCCAGTTTATAAGGTTATCTCACTGAATTCTTAGTAAACCGCGGGGTAATTGGGTAAGACTCTATCAGTAGCAATGGCTTTTATTTTGACAGTTCGTCAACATTCATTGCGTTATTTACGTTGTTGAGCATACAATTTTTGAGAAAGATTTTTATGAATGAATCAATCGATTTGCGATATCCTTCAAAATCATTCTGATTGTGATTGATCGTGTCTTGCGCAATTAGGGTGCAGTGCAGATAATATATTCTCTTACCTTATTTCTATATTTGAAATTAAATAGGCTCAGTTATTTTAGGTCTAAAAAGAGTCTAAGAATAACTCCCATCCTAACAAAATCAAAGTAGTCGAAGCACTTACTACTTCGACTCATTCTTCAATGTAGCTAGGTGGTTGTAAAATTTTTCGTGTCCACTCCCCCACCCCCGGTACATAAGGTCGATTCTGCTCTAGCTATGAGGGTAAAAAATAACTGAAAAGTTAAAAAGTTTCCTTGCAATGGACGTTTTTAAGACTTAAAACGACTTGTCGCTATGAAAGTTTTATGCTACGAGATTTTTTATCTTCTCTAAATAAAGCCTATGGTTTTATCTTCTCTAGATAGTCTGTTTTTCTATCTTGTTATTATCCTGTGACGGCTAAATTACGAAGCTAACCGGTGGGTAGTTTGGTACATAGCATAATCAATTAATCAGCTTATAATGTTCCCACTGTTGGGGCACAAGCCTTCTCTCAGTCAGAGGGAGTAGGTTGTAATCTACCACGCGGACCCAGTGCGGGTTACGTTAAGCACACACGGCTATATACATATAAAAAATATATATAAATTTATATTTAGCCAGTTTTAGCTGACCTCGCATTGTATAGGTTTTTCGTACAATCTGAAGTCAGTTTATACTGGTTGTGTATAGCTTTATATGTAGCCGTGCGTACCTACTATTAGGTAAATTACATAGTTACATTTTTAAATAATATTCTAGGTGCTTTGCTCGGAAGTACCACTTACCTTACTTACTTACCACACCCAACATCTTATTTGACTGGCCAATTCTTCCCTTGCGGTGGTAGGGCTAACGCCCGCCTGGTTTGCGACCACCCTCCCACCGGAGTTCGGCGTCAAGCAGCCTGCTGTGTTTCGTCGATGCGTGGGAGTTCCAGTGCCTTAGGCATCTTCTGGGCACGCTCGTTCGATCATAGACCTCATCCAACGCTTTCCATCAGGCGTGATCGAGGTCAAGAGCGGGCCCATTCAGCAATAATAAAAAAAAAAAAAAAAAAAAAAACCACTAGGTACTTCCGAGCAAAGCACCTAGAATATTATTTACCTATACAAACGAGGCAGTCAAGATTTTTTTTTACCTACTAAGGTAAAAAAAATCTTGACTGCCTCGTTTGTCTATAGTAGTCGCAAGCTTTACTGCTGAGCATGAGGTCCTGATTTCGATTCCCGAGTCGGGCAAAGAGGTTTTTAACCGACTTCAAAAACGGAGGTTCTGTATTCGACCCGCATGTATGTTTGTATATCCACGATTTTCTCAAAAACTAATAAACCAATTTTGATAATTCTTTCATTATTGTGATCTACTCGTATATACTTTCAGGAAGGTTTTAGTATATAATACATTAGGTAATTATTCTTATGTACGAAGTTATATGCATAAATGTACTGCATCTCCGGCATTTTTATGCGATTTTAATGATTCTTCGAGTCGGTGTCTTCAATTCTTCAATGCACTAGTGTTAACTGAATTTGTGTGGGGTAGGTACAACTAAGAAGTGAAAAATAAAAACCGACTTCCGTTTAAAGTTATTTATCACTTTGTAGTGTTTTTTTTAAGTCGGTTGTTTTTTTTGTAAAAAAGTTTTTCCATCTGGAATTTCTCAGTAGCAGTGCGGAGCTTTGATGGTTGTTTAAGTCCTATGGAACAAAATGGGACTTAAGCACAACTGTCGAAATGTGGGTGTACTTGAAATCTGTGGTATTCAGTCATTACCAGTGATCGGAATAGGTAGAGCTATTTAGGTTCATTGACCGCAAACATTGATGTTAATATGGATATTCCACGGGATTCCGACTGATACTACGGGATTTTTGTCATATAAATTCGCTTCACTAACATCAACAGATGTTGAACGCTCGTTTTCCACATATAAATGGGTGTTAGATGTAAAAAGAAATAGATTAAAATTAGATAACTTAGAAAAAATAATGGTGATTTATTTTAACTCTTGTCATACTCAGTACTTCTAGTGAAGCTGAAGACGAACCAGATCAATGACATTTTTTGTTTAAATAAGTGAATTATTGTTGAAGCGTATTGATTATTTTAATTAAGATTTTATTGTAAATACAATTTTTTTTTATTTGATAATGTTTTGATTTTACTGAGGAACAAATAATTTGTATGGTAATATGTTTTTGTACAACTTCAGAATAAAAATGTTTAAATGATTGTTGATTCTTGAATAAGAAATTGGTGCCGATTCTCTTGTACACAGAACTAAACTAACTCAACTATCACTAAAATTCCTTACTTTTTGCTATGGGAATCTTACAGCTATCCTGCATAAAAAAATCTCTAAATTTAAAAATAATTTTGACACAACAAAAATCGAATTTGACAATCGCGACTCGTTGACACGTGGTACTCATTTTCCCTACCCCGTGAATGGTTTTTTAGAGCCGCAGGCGCGGAGGGGGCAGCCTTGACGTGTTTTTTAAGGAATTTTTCACTTTTTGTATGGAAAATATGAAAAATTTATACCTACATGTTGAGTTTTAGGAGTTTATGGGTTTCATAAAGGGGGTCGAAATTTTCATTATTTTTGCGATAGGACACACCATTTTCGAGATATAAGCAAAAGAAAAAAAAAATACAGACAGTACTGTTTTTGCACCTGAAGTCGAGGTGTTGGTGTGAATTTCTATTCATGACAACTAATTTTATTCCACACCTTTTTAATCGCGGTTAAAAATAGTCAGATTTAGTTTGATTTAGTTAGACAATCAAAATTTTAGGTGAAAAACGTGAAATTCAGAATAGCAAAATTGCCATCTTCAATAGATTAATAACTCAGTGCCATCTTAGTGCTGTCAAACTAAAATATAGTTAAGTTGCGTCACTTTAGTCAATTTCAGAATGGGAAATCGTCGCTTGACAGGAATAAATTAAAGGGGTTTGAAGGTTTTGGCCCTAAAATCAGCCGCCATTTTGATTTTTTTTCAGAATCGCGGTGCACAACAAAAGTTATATATTTAGATAGAGGACGCTTATACAAACAAAAAATGTTATGTAACATAATATCCTAAAGCGTCAGGTTTCGGAGTTATTCACCGAAATATAAGTCGAAAACAACAAGGATTTTTTTGTTTTTTTGCCCTCCAGGTAAGGATATTGAACTATTGGGGTAATAGAAACGTTATGAAACCTTTATGGAGAAGAAACAAATGAAGAATAGACATTTTTTAAATAAATAATTAAAAACGGCTATTTATAGTTCGTTTTTTAATCCCAGAGACTAATCTGACATTTAAGTCTTTTGTGTTTTCGTTTTTTTTTAGTATAGAAGTGTAACATTACACTTGTCAGATTAGTCTCTGGGATTAAAAATCGAACTATAAATTGCCGTGTTTAATTATTTATTTAAAAAATGTGTATTCTTCATTTGTTTCTTCTCCATAAAGGTTTCATAACGTTTCTATTACCCCAATAGTTCAATATCCTTACCTGGAGGGCAAAAAAACAAAAAAATCCTTGTTGTTTTCGACTTATATTTTGGTGAATAACTCCGAAACCTGACGCTTTAGGATATTATGTTACGTAACATTTTTTGTTTGTATAAGCGTCCTCTATCTAAATATATAACTTTTGTTGTGCACCGCGATTCTGAAAAAAAATCAAAATGGCGGCCGACCTTAGGGCCACCCTCCATACAAAAATCTTCTAACCCCTTTAGTGATTTTTAGTCTAGTTTAGAGGCACTTGTGACAAGAAAATCGGCACCATTGTTACGTAAAAAAATAAATGTGGTTTAATGAATCAAGTTTATCTATTTATTATACTATCCTTAATCCCGTCCTTCTTATATTTACCCGTCAGAATGGAAGTGTAATCTTTCATTAGTCCCGAAGGCGTGAATAGTTTTTATGATTTTACTACTCAAAAACCAAATCCCGGGGCTCGGGAAATATCCATATTATTCTAACCAACCAATTATTCTAAGCAAGTACGTAAAACAGCTCTACCTATTCCAAACTATGGTCATTACAAACCTACGCTAAATATCCAAGTATAGGTAGGCACTGAAGACCGAAAAGGAAAAGAAAAACCATTCCTTGGAGTGATGCATATAACTTACCTAACATTTCCTATAAATTCCTTAAAAGTTTCACAAGTGATAAGTAGGTACTGTAGTCTTCCATTTAGTTATTATTACTTTATTATGTTCAGATACCTACATTTAAACAAAAGACAAATTAATTAATAATAACCATAATCGTTACAAAAATCCATTTCTAACGGAAAAGAGATCCAAATGAATTATAGATTAAGGCGGGCAAAAATTTTGGGCAAATATACCGGGACAGCGATCGATGACCTAATTCCTGCGCGGCGTAATATTAAGGGGTGCAAATTACACGCGGACTTTTATACCCTACTTGACGGTTCCGAGGCGGGACGGGGGGGGGGGAGTGGAGGTGGTACGGCCTGGCACAAGCACCGGTACCATCGCCCGGAATATTTAAAGAGATGGAATGGCATGCCGCAGCCGCAATACACGGCATGGTGAAATTGTGATGTGATCATTGGACCCATCGTTTTTGACGTAGAAACCACTTGTAATTAAAGATAAACTTGAAGCTTTAAACTAAGAAAGTACTAACAAAAGAATAAAACATAGGTATAATATACAGACGCATGCACAGTGCCTGAGGATGGGTGGCGCCGCGCCGCCGAGGCCGGCCTAGAAAGAGGTGCCGAGGCGGAGTAGACGCGTACCACAAGGGTTGGATCAGGGTGGCTCTAGATGCCTGGAAGAATTTCGGGAACGCTTTTGCTCAGCATTGGGACAGGGTAGCCCAAGTAAAAAAAAATAGGTATAATTGGTACAGCTAGTGATCAGCACCAACTAGGAGCCATATAACCAACTCAAGTTTACTCGTAGATCCACTTGTTAAATATAACATAGAAAACGGTCCAAAGAGTTTTGTTGCAGTATAAAGTATAGTAGGAATATTATACTCCATAGGATTCTTATGAAGTACACTGAAGCCCACTCTGTCTATAAGTATACCTTTTTATCCTCCTTGGGGTTATGCCCGTTTCTCTCACATTTCGAGAAGGGGACACTTTTTCGAGTGTACATAATATTGATCATAAAGACTCTATTCCGACACTTCTGCCACCAATCTCATTTACAGTTTTCAAAACACCGTTTGAAGAATACTGAAACAGCGTTTTCATTCTTGTAGGTAACCCTAATAACAAGATGAAATTCCAGGATTTCGTCTAAACTAATCCATACTTTTTTTATGGATGGGAAGTCATCAAATGACCCCTCCCGCTCTGGGTGGAGCGGAAGGGAGTGTCAGACTCTTACTGACTAAAACCCATCCGTGTTCCTTCCTTAGCCCTTTATGTTCCGGGGTAGCGGTAACCCTTTCGGACAATCCCGCACCCCCGGCAGGCTTCGGCCCTGGCAGGCCCCTTCCTTTTTGCTGACATCTCTTTGAGGCGCGCGTGGAACACGTACGCGCCGTCCGGCACGGGCCTGGTCCTGATAGGACGGTGAGCTACCCATTACTCTCCGTCCGCAGGCCCGCACCTACGGTGGCCGGGAGTCGTCACGCGGCTCCCGACGCCCGGAGCGTCTCCCGCGGCGGCTGGGACGTGAGGCTCTCTCCCTCAGCCATCCCGCCACCTCCTTCGCTAGCATGACTGCTTCGCAGAAGGAAGTGACTGCCTCCTACTCCCTCTCGCCCCGGACCATGACTTGAACCAGGGCCGGACGCGAGAGGTCGCCGCCGCTGCCGATCGCCTCTACGAGGGCACGGCGGTGCTCCGCCCATGCGGGGCAGACCTCCACTGTATGCTCCACCGTGTCCTCGGGGCGAACCTCGCAATGGTGACACCCGGGCGTCTCCTCCCGCCTGATGATGTGCAGGAACCTCTCGAAACATCCGTGTCCGAAAATAATCCATACTTAATATTATAAATTCGAATGTAACTCTGTCTGTCTGTCTGTATGTTACCTTTTCACGCCTATACCACTGAACGGATTTAGATGAAATTTGGTATAGAGATAGTTTGAGTGCCGGGAAAGGACATAGGATAGTTTTTATCCCGATATTCCACGGGATCGAAACTTACGTGGATGAAACCGCAGCGCTGCTAGTATTATAATAAAGAGAAGAGATTTGATTATTTGTTGTTTTTTTTTTGTTATGCTTTCACGCAAAAACGTCTGAACGGATTTGGATGCAATTTGGCACATGGGTAGACCATGACCTGTATTAAGACATAGGATACTTTTATCCCGATATTCCCACGGGATTGAGACTTATGCGGGTGAAACCGCGTGCCACCTAGTTACTTATACACACTAACTTTAGAGTCTCACGAGGAAATCAAAGTGATACGAGAAGGTACAATTTATATTTCAATTGAAATAATAAAAAAATTGTAGAGGTCTTTTCTTGAAGCCACAAATACTCCATTAGCTATTTGAAAAACACGACATCGATGTTATAGTTTTGTTTGACACGAGTGTTTTGTTTCCTCGAAAATAATAAAAAATCATCGTCGATTTACAACGAATTCGATGACGTCATAAGATTTCTGAAAACGGCACATCTGATGGTATCAGTATGTATTCAGAGTAGGGAGTCTTTATCCTGGTTTAAGGCGTTCTATTTAGGTAAGTGGTGGTGTTGGTTGGTTTTTCCATCAGGAATTTCTTGGTAGCAGCCTGGAGTCTGGGTTTGTGGCTATAGGCTCGGCCCCAAAGACTATAATTATATTCTCTATGCTCGGCCCCTATTACATGGGACTTAAAAATAACTAGCGAAATGTGGGTGTAGGTAGGTACTATAAGTACTGCATAACCTTCGGGGGTAAGAGGCGTGATGTTCCGTTAATTAATTAAGTACGGTACGTCATTCATACATAAGTAACTGTTATTTTATTTACCCAGAGAAAAGCCACTTTTTTTTGTAGATCGGTTTAAACTATTTTAATCGGCTTTCAAAAAAGCAATAGAACCGTTTATCAATTCGCACCTATGTATTGTCAACGATATCTTCAAACGTTAAAAATTCTGAACTAATGTAGGCGTTTTTTGTTTCATCAACAGGGAAACCTCATTCGTTTCTACTTTTTCTTCATAAAAAGTAGATTCTAAAACCTTCGACAGCAGCAATCTTATTGTGACGGGGAATAAACATCACAATGACTTTGACAGATTTGTCAGTGGCCGCGACCCAACAGCAACCTTATTTGAATTAGAATTTATATTAGGTCCTTACATATGAAATTGGCGTTTTTCGTACTGGCCACTTTAATCACGAATTTCTCCTCTTTGGTAAGGAATTCCAAATTCAAATTTGTACAGCTATTTACTCATGTATTTGTGCTTCGATGACCGTCATTCATTTGTTTTTTTTCTTCTGTTTTTTCTGTTTGCGTCACTCATTTTACAAAATGGAAAATTTAAAATATCGCATTATTTACGAGTACGAGTTCCGCCGTGGCACTAGTGCTGCGGAAACGACTCGAAGGGTGAATGATGTGTATGGCGGTCATGTTGCAAAAGAAAACACAGTTCGTTTTTGGTTCCAACGTTTTCGTTCTGGAAATTTCGACCTGCAGAACAAGCCCCGTGGACGGCCTGAGACCCAAGTTGATAATGGAGAATTGAAGGCTATTGTGGAAGCGGACCCATCGCAAACCACGTCCGAGTTAGCTGCAGGCTTCGATGTTAGTGATAAAACTGTTTTAATTCACTTGAAGCAAATTGGGAAGATTAAAAAGCTTGAAAGGTGGGTACCTCACGAATTGACTGAAGCAAACCGGCAAACGCGCGTCGACTGCTGCGTTACATTACTGAACCGGCACAACAATGAAGGTATTTTAAACCGAATCATTACCTGTGATGAAAAATGGATTCTTTACGATAATCGGAAGCGCTCAGCGCAATGGTTGGATCCTGGCCAGCCAGCCAAATCCTGCCCCAAGCGAAAATTAACCCCAAAAAAGTTACTTGTAAGCGTTTGGTGGACTAGTGCCGGTATTGTTCATTACAGTTTTCTCAAATCTGGCCAGACTATTACAGCTGATGTCTATTGTCAGCAATTACAAACCATGATGGAAAAGCTAGCGGCTAAACAACCAAGGCTGGTCAATCGCTCCACGCCACTGCTGCTTCACGACAACGCCAGACCACACACTGCGCAACAGACGGCTACCAAATTAGAAGAGCTTGAATTGGAATGTCTTAGACATCCTCCGTACTCCCCGGACCTTGCTCCAACAGATTACCATTTTTTTCGCAATTTGGATAACTTTTTGCAAAGGAAAAAATTCAACTCCGATGGGGCAGTCCAAATCGCCTTCAAAGATTTTATTGATTCCCGTCCGACTGGTTTTTTTAGTAAAGGGATCAATGAACTACCTATAAGATGGCAAAAGTGCATTGAAAACAATGGTTCATACTTTGATTAATTAAATATATTATATTAAAAAATATTCGACTTTTTGTTCCTTCCATACAAAACGCCAATTTCATATGTAAGGACCTAATATAAAGATCACTGTGAGTTTGACAGTGATGCAAAATAAGAGATAAAGTAACCGTGAAAGGACTGTAGTATAAAACCACAGATATAGATATACCTAGATAACGCAAGAGCACCTACTATGCGTGCCAAAAATCGCACCAGTTTACGATCGAGAAGCATAAGCCGCCACTTTCGCGCTGTCCTGCGTACTGCTGGCTGGGTGAGCGTGAGCGAGAGAGCGCGAGCTTGTGAAGTCATAGTAGGTAGTCAAAAAGTGGTACGCTTAGTTTTCATACAGTTCGTGATACTTGCGTTATCTAGGTATATCTATATCTGTGTATAGAACCGACACAAGTTTTTTTGAAGTGAAATCTTTTTTAGCGGCGTTGAACACTTTTTGTACTGGGGAAAAAATGTTAAACTCGCGTCAGGACATCGCGTCAGGACACGTGACCGTCAGGAGAGATTTCCCCTCCCCCCCCCCCTCTTTCTACGACGGCGGCGCCAACCGAAGTGAACCAAGTGAGACACGATAATGGATGGATGGATGGATGGACGGACGGACGGACGGACGGACGGACGGACGGACGGACGAACGGACGGACGGACGGTGACGGTGACGGTGACGGTGACGGACGGACAGTGACGGTGACGGTAACGGTGACGGTGACGGTGACGATGACGGTGACGGTGTCGGTGACGGTGACGGTGACGGTGTCGGTAACGGTAACGGTGACGGTGACGGTGACGGTGTCGGTGACGGTGTCGGTGACGGTGACGGTGACGGTGTCGGTGACGGTGTCGGTGACGGTGACGGTGACGGTGACGTGACGGTGACGGTGACGGTGACGGTGACGGTGTCGGTGACGGTGTCGGTAACGGTGACGGTGACGGTGACGGTGACGGTGTCGGTGACGGTGTCGGTGACGGTGTCGGTGACGGTGACGGTGACGGTGACGTGACGGTGACGGTGACGTGACGGTGACGGGGACGTGACGGTGACGGTGACGGTGACGGTAACGGTGATGGTGACGGTGACGGTGACGGTGACGGTGTCGGTGACGGTGTCAGTGACGGTGACGGTGACGGTGACGTGACGGTGACGGTGACGTGACGGTGACGGTGACGGTGACGGTGACGGTAATGGTGACGGTGACGGTGACGGTGACGGTGTCGGTGACGGTGTCGGTGACGGTGACGGTGACGGTGACGGTGTCGGTGACGGTGACGGTGACGGTGACGTGACGGTGACGGTGACGTGACGGTGACGGTGACGGTGACGGTGACGGTGTCGGTGACGGTGACGGTGACGGTGACGTGACGGTGACGGTGACGGTGATGGTGACGGTGACGGTGACGGTGACGGTGACGGTGACGGTGACGGTGACGGCGACGGCGACGGTGACGGGGACGGTGACGGTGACGGTGACGGTGACGGTGACGGTGACGGTGACGGTGACGGTGACGGTGACGGTGTCGGTGACCGTGAAGGTGTCGGTGACGGTGACGGGGACGGTGACGGACACTGCTGTGTATTCGTAAAATTCGTGTATATAAAGTGTTTAAAATATGGAAATTGAAAAAAGTGCATCGATTAAAATAAAAGTGAGGCAACAATAGTGAAAAAAAAATTAGTTATATTAATTCAATTCATAATTGATTTATTTCAACGTTAATATTCAAGTTTTCACTTCTGTCGGCACTCCCGGAGTGCAACCCGTCTTTTTTTTTTTAATTACCTACTCTTTTTCATTATAAGGCGTTTTCCTCTTTAAAATGTGTCTGAGGAGTTACCTGATGAGTGCGCACCCACCCATGCATCATGATCACAGATCTGCCCGGAGCGTATTACGGAAAAAGGTTATCTGCCGAGCGATCAAACCTACATATTATACTGCATATAACTTCCACAGTATCTATCAAAAGAACTAACGTCAAAACCGCTCGATTTTCATCTTTTTTATTATCGGTAAAATATGGAATAGAAATTAAGTGCACACGATAACGATAATAGTATTTTATTATATGTTTGTTTAAAGTTCATGTATGCGCATGCGCAAGATATGTGTATACTTACATACCTATATTTCTGGTCGCTGGCACTTAACCAGGGTATTTGACCACCTGCCTACGCGCACACCTTACGAAACTAATGAAATACAATAATTTAGTAACTAATAGCAATTAAAAATGCCTTGTGTTTACAGACAGGTGGCAATAAACAGATTTTATAAGTTTACGTTGTTAAAAGAAATAGTCTCTTATGTTTACTTTTAAGGATGATTTCCACCAAACGGCTCTCATCGCATCGGAGCGGAAAGGATCCCGGAATGGATCCGGCAGCATGTCGACGCATACGATCGGCTCCGTACCGTCGCTTGCGAACGTATCCGTTTCTGCGCCTAGTCAAATAAATAGTTTCATTCCTACCTGTTGACGTGTTCTAATTTTTGAAGTGAAAACTTCTTTAGCGGCGTTGAGCACTTTTTGTAATGGGTAAAAAATGTTAAACTCGCGTCAGGACACGTGACCGTCAGGAGAGATTCCCCCCCCCCCCCCCCGCCTCTCTTTCTACGGCGGCGCCAACCGAAGTGAACCAAGTTTAGTGACACACGACAATGGATGGATGGATGGATGGATTGGATGGAGTGGAAGTGGAAGCGGAAGTGGAAGCGGAAGTGGAAGTGGAAGTCGAAGTCGAAGTCAAAGTCGAAGTCGAAGTCGAAGTCAAAGTCGAAGTCGAAGTCAAAGTCGAAGTCGAAGTCGAAGTCAAAGTCGAAGTCGAAGTCAAAGTCAAAGTCAAAGTCAAAGTCAAAGTCAAAGTCAAAGTCAAAGTCGGAGTCGAAGTCAAAGTCGAAAGTCGAAAGTCGAAGTCAAAGTCGAAGTCAAAGTCAAAGTCAAAGTCGGAGTCGAAGTCAAAGTCAAAGTCAAAGTCAAAGTCAAAGTCGAAGTCGAAGTCGAAGTCGAAGTCGAAGTCGAAGTCAAAGTCAAAGTCAAAGTCAAAGTCAAAGTCAATGTCAAAGTCAAAGTCAAAGTCGGAGTCGAAGTCGGAGTCGAAGTCGGAGTCGAAGTCGGAGTCGAAGTCGAAGTAGAAAGTCGAAGTCGAAGTCGAAGTCGAAGTCGAAGTCGAAGTCGAAGTCGAAGTCGAAGTCGAAGTCGAAGTCGAAGTCGAAGTGGACGTGGACACACTGCTGTGTATTCGTAACATTCGTGTATATAAAGTGTTTAAAATATGGAAATTGAACAAAGTGCATCTATTAATGAAAAAAGGGACGCAGAAATAGTGAAAAAAAATGAGTTATATTAATTCAATTAATAATTGATTTATTTCAACGTTAATATTCAAGTTTTCACTTCTGCCGGCACTCCCGGAGTGCAACCCGTCTTTTTTTAAATGGTTGAAGTTGAGTTGTACCTATTGTTGGCTACCTATTGCATTAGAAGAAGAAGAAAATAATCATAAAACACAGAAGAGGAAAAGAAAAATTTGGACGACAGTCGAAAGGTTTCGATCGGATACGGCGACAGGCGAACGGAGCCGATCGCGCGTCGCAGCGTAGGTACTTTCGGCTACGATCGTGTGTCGCGGAAGACGCCCGTGATCAAGCTGTTGTGCGCAGCTTGGTAAATACTGACTTTAACTACTGTGTGTACACGAATTATTAACGTTTAAAGATTGTAAAATCCGTTTCGATACATTGCAATGCGAGCCGTTTGGTGGAAATCATCCTTATAACTTCATAAGACCATTTTAAGAACTTTGAACAAGAGTTTGTTCCCTTTTACAAAGTTTTAAAAGCCTCTTTTGTTGCCACAAATACGAAAATTATGAAGTAAGTAGGTAAAAGTTATGCCCGCGTCTTCGCCCGCGTGGATGTCCGCAATTATCCGGCAGGAACGTACTTTCTACTGGGATTCAAAAATAACCTATTGTACTGTTTATTATATAATCTGTTCTGTCATTAAGGCGGGTAAATGTAACAGACAAACAGAGTTACGAGTACTTTAGCATTTATAATATTAGTATGGATTCTTTCATTCATTTAATGCACAGATTTAATGCCTTTATGAACATGTTGTGCTACAAAATACGCCATGAAAATAAGGAAAAGTTGGTTTAAAAAATACATTATTTTTTTCGAAAGAGACACCTATTACAATTTGTGTAATTTTTCCGACATTTTGTCAAGGATAGAGTAGAGTGGAAAAAAGACAAGGAAGTTTGACCCCTTTTCCATGATGGGATTAACAGTCGGGACGTAGAAGAGTGTACACCAAGGCTTTGTCGTTGGTCCCTTTTTTATTTAGCTTAGTGATGAACTCATAAAACACATGATGCCAGCACGCGTATAGCTTCTAGTCTAACCGAACGCAGTTGAACATCAGTATTTTACATGGAGCGACTGCGTATCTGAACTCCACAACCCAGTTACTGTGTAACACGATACCCCTTGGTAAGACTTTAAGAGCCAGTAGGAGAACTCATGTAAGTATTTTATTCTTAAACTAGCTTCTGCCCGCGACTTCGTCCGCGTGAAATTCGTACTTTCCTCTAAAAGTTTCGAAAATGTATGTTGGTATGATCTTTATAATGAATTTAAATAAATAAGTATTCGGGCCAATTTTTAAGTTTATAGAACAAAGGAATCAGATTTTTCAAAGAAACTATCCCCGTTTTTCACCCCCACAGGGGCAGAATTTTGAAAAATCGTTTAAGATGTGTTCATAACTTGACTCAAAGTTTATTTATACCAATTTTCGAGCTAATCAAGCCACGCAGTAAAATCCTCCCCTTTAAAATTAACTACCTCTTTTCATACAGTTAGGGGTAGATTTTCGAAAAACCCTGATACACGTTATTAATTATTTTTAGTCCTTAGTATAAATACTGAGTTTCAAGTTAATCGGACAGGGCGTTAAAATTCTTCCATACAAATTTTAACACCCCCCCATTACCTCTTTAAGGGGTATTTTAGAAAAAACGGAAAATTCCAAACTACATAATTTACTTAAATAAGTATTGCCAAGTTTCAAGGTTATTAACTCAATAAATAAGATTTTTATACAAACAAAATCCCCCCTTTTCACCCCCTTAAAGGTTGAATTTCCAAAAACCCCTTCTTATTCGATACCTACTCTGCACAAAGAACACAACCTCCAAAACTCATGTCCCTAGGACCAGCGGTTTAGACTGCGTTGATATTTCAGTCAGTTCGTTCATCCCCCTTTGGGGGAGAAATTATCAAAAACGCTGAGGCACGTATAAATTAATTTTTCAATCGTTAGCGTAAATACAAAATTTGAAGACCCTAACTTTTAAACTGACGGACTTTCATACACAACTTCATCCCCCTTTTTAACCCTTTGGGGTTGGAATTATCGAAAACGCTGAGACACGTATAAATTAATTTTTAGTCGTCAGCCTAAACACAAAATTTGAAGATCCTAACTTTAAAACTGACGGACTTTCATACAAACTTTCATCCCCTATTTAACTCCCTTAGGGGTTGAATTTAAAAAAATCCTTCCTAATTCCTTGTCTACATTATAAAGGGAACCATTGTGTAAAATTTAAAAATAAATACCTATAACTACTTTAATTAATAAAAGTACCTACGCTTAATAATTTGTAATTTGAAGGAATATAATATTTAACCACTACCAAAACAACTAATACGTGGTCCTAACTTTAGCTACCTTACACTTAAAATCTAAGTGACTATTTAAACTAAAATATTCTTATAGAATTATAACCAGAAATATATACAACTCACAACAAAAAAGAAATGAAAATAAAGCTGAAACGCCTGTGCAATACTATCTACCTATACCTACTTCACTTAAAAATAAATACTTATAACTACTTTAATTAATAAAAGTACCTACGCTTAATAATTTTTAATTTGAACGAATATTTAAACACTACCAAAACAACTCATACCTATTTTACAAAATAACAACAAAAGAAATTCAAATAAACTATTTAAAGACTAAAAGTCGCGCTGATAAGCACGGTTTCTCAATATCAATTATTGTCTGTCAATAAGGTCGAACGCTCTGAACGCATCAACAGCCAAATATTGAATGAAGCTCGCTCTCGGACGACTCGGACCTCCCGCCTTTTTATACCCTACCGCCGCGGCGCCGCCGCGACCCGTGTCGAGCGCGGCAACCGTTACACAAAAATAATCCTTATAGCATGATTCAATATTCTGGTGCGACGGCGCGACGGCTTATTTCATGTATAAGTTTGGTGTTTCTATACCGATTTCTATGATTATTTTTTTATTGAATAGGTAATAATGTTAACTATTTTAAATTAGGGATGAGTGAGAGTATTATAAACGTAAGAGTAAACAAATATAATCAGAATGCTCCGAACTGCTAAGCTATCAGGAGTTACACGTGTTATTGTGAGTCAACCATAAAAGATAGACATATGCTGTGGCGGGATATTTTTTAGACAATTTTATGTAGAATATTTCCGTCATACATGATTTCTATGTAACTTTAACCATTAAGGCTGCACACGCGACGGAAGCTTAAAAAATGGAGTAACTCTTCCCGTTTTCCCAACATTTCCCTTCACTACTCTGCTCCTATTGATTGTAGCGTGATGAAAAGTATACTATAACCTGCCCAGGAGTATGAAGAATAATTGTACCAAGTTTCGTTAAAATCCGTCGAGTAGTTTTTGTTTCTATAAGGAACATACAGACAGACAGACAGACAGACAGAAAGACAGACAGACAGACAGACAAAAATTTTACTGATTGCATTTTTGGCATCAGTATCGATCACTAATCACCCCCTGATAGTTATTTTGAAAATATATTTCATGTACAGAATTGACCTCTCTACAGATTTATTATAAGTATTTTTAGGAACTGAATTAATATGAAAGAATATTCAGAGGTTAAATTAAAACTTTAACAATGGGAATATTTTAATCAAAATAGAAAGTTACACAAAAATACAAAGTTATTAATAAGGTGAACAATATGGGAATGAACAGTAAAGCACGCGCCGCCGGGTTCGGGGGAATGAGCCCGTGGTCACAATGCGCGTCGTCTTATAAGGACTCGATCACGTCATACTCCGGGCTGGCCGGAGGGGTATAGGTTGAGAATGCAGCTAACAGTATAGATAACGTAACGTTGCGGTGACACCTGAATGCCTTACTCCGGCACGTTAGCACATTAATCCGGCACATGCCGAGATAGCTCCTCACGTGTCCCGGCCGCTTTCACGTCCCCCTATTCATCCACCTGCATGCGTCGTCGCCGCGTCGTCCAGTGCAGTGTGGTGGTCATTATTGTACAGACTTACAGAGTGACGGTTTATTGGCTTATATTTGAATCGTTCCATTTCCAATTGCCTGCACGATGTCTGTTTTTTGTGCATTAAATCTAAAGTTCCTTTACCTATTTCGGTAAATTATATTTAAGTAGGTATGTATTTGTAGAATAAGGTAACGTGCATTACGACAATACACAGAAGCTGCAGTACGGTATTAATAAACAATAATATAAACTAACTAAAACTGATATACTTAATGTGATCGGAACAGCACATCGAATGATCAAAACAGTAGGTACTGTGAAACAGTTGCAAAAGGTCATCATCATCATCTGCCTAGCCTTTTCCAAACTATGTTGAGGTCGGCTTACAATCTAACCGGATGCAGCTGAATACCAGTAAACAGTAGCAAACGGTAAAAACGAAAAAAGAAAAGTGAGCAAGTAAAATGATTGTGACAGGAATAATGACAGTCAGATTGTAGACAATCCGCCATTAGTACCCCTACCCACACAATTCATGCTAACTCATCGAGCTATCAGTGCAATATAGCTCGAATGACAGCTCAAGCTGATTTGAGCTGATCGCATCATTTATTTATCGTCTACCACGCGATAGCTTGTATGCATGATGGCACACTAATAATGTATGAGCTTGAACTACTGTAATTGAATGTCGTTGAAATATGTATGTAGGCATGAAAACTGAAACTTTCGCTATGCCGTTGGTCCCGGCTGTCATTCGCAGATATCAGTCAGTCTTACCAAGGGGTATCGTGTTAGAAAGTTACTGGGTTGTGGAAGACAGACAAACAGTCGCTCCATGTATAAAAATACTGGTATTCAGGGAAAAGGCAAGGCAGATGATGATGATGATGAAGACTGAAACTGAAATAATTTAAGTACTTTAAAATGCGTGTCCTATTCTAGTTTGAAACTTGTTTGTTCGAATTGAATTATTTCGATTACGTTGCCCCGAGACTATCTTACTTCTTTTTAAATGGAGCAAAAATTGTTACGTTTTCTTATGCTGTGTCTACACTAGGTATTCATTCTTTATCATAGTGCTTTAACTTTTACAGACACAAATCTACATATAAAGCTATACCTACATATTATAAAAGTCAATTTTCGTCTCTGTCTGTGTCATCGCGTTGTTCTACTAAACTACGCAACGGATTTTGATGCAGTTTTCACCGGCATTTAGAGAATTTATTCCAGATAGTTTATGTGTACATTTATGTTAAACTTACTTAAAATAAAGAAGTCTCGATGTTTTGTCAAGTCGTAAAAAAGGGTCGCTAGTATTTACCTAATAAATATTCTTAAGTTTGTAAAGAAAGAATAAACTAACATCGTACATCTAAGTTTAACAGACAAGTACCTACCCAACCGTTCTACGTTTGCACACTTGAATTATTTCTGAAAGAGAGTCTTTCATCAGGCACGTTTATTTAAGCTCAAAGGAAGATTACTCAGGTAATTTGTTTAAGGAATATCGAACAAGATAACTTATAAAGGGTGGCAGGAGTTCAGAATCATAATATGATTGATTCAGTATATTATACTGAATCCATGGCAGCAGGTTGGGCGTCGATGCCCTGCCACCCTGCACATATTTGTTCAAAACTGAAGAGGTTCCTAGAAGAGGTTAACAATTCCGTATGTTTTTTTATGTACAGACGCCAGCACATCAAGCTACTACAATCTGACAAATTTATTTAATAGACTAGCTTCTGCCCGCGACTTCGTCCGCGTGGAATGTTTGATTCCCCCGATACATCGCATTGCATCGCCTGCCCGCGCTATTACTTCGTTTTCGCTTGGCGTTCTTTCTGACTTTTTTTTTCTTTCTGCTCGGCTCCGATGAGTCGCAGCGTGATGTTAAATAGCCTATATCCTTGCTTATATCCTACATACATACAAACAAACAAATTTCACCTCTTTATAATATTGTTATAGATTATTAATTTATTATCTTCGTCGTGTGTGATAGTCCATTGAATTGTATGGCGAGCGATATTGTATCTTAAGATAAAATATTATAGTATCTTAGCCGTGTGCAGCGCCCCTTAGTGAACTCCACTGCGGGTGACGTAACCTACGACAAACTTATTATTTGCGGTTGGCACAGTAATCGGGTCTAGGGATCGAACCGCAACGTAAGTTTGTTTTTTATTGTATACACCCTTACTTTTTGATCGTTTTAATCCTTAAAAGGGGTCATTGTACTCATCATTATGAACAACTTTTACTATGGGAACAACCCTGAAATCGTGAAAAAAAAATCTGTTGATCCATACATTATGTCGAGTTATGCGAACATAAATGTATGGATCAGCAAATTTTTTTTTTACGATATCAGGGTTTGTCCCATAGTAAAAGTTGTTCATAATGATGAGTACAATGACCCCTTTTAAGGATTAAAACGATTAAAATGTAACGGTGTATACTTTGCCGGGATAAAAAGTACCCAGTGTGGTGCCCAGGATATTAAAGAATAATTATACCAAGTTTCATCGTAATCGAACTGGTAGTTTTTGCGTGATGCCTGAACAAACAGACAGACAGACAAAAATTTTTGAAGTGAAAACTTCTTTAGCGGCGTTGAACACTTTTTGTAATGGGTAAAAAATGTTAAACTCGCGTCAGGGCATCGCGTCAGGACACGTGACCGTCAGGAGAGATTTCCCCCCCCCCATCTCTTTCTACGGCGGCGCCAACCGATGTGAACCAAGTGAGACACGACAAAGATGGCCGAAGAAAATGACATTTGACGTACAAAATGTTTGAAAAGTCAGTTTCGTAAACAATAGTACTTCGAGGAGCCGCAGTTGTATTTAATTTATTTTGAACTTCTGTTTAACCAATTTAGTTTATTATTATATACCTACCTACAATACAAAATAGAAGCGACGAAAAATATACCGAAGCACATTATAGCAACAAGAAATACTGTGGGACATTGCTGCTTTTGTGTGAAAACAATGCTTCCGTGTCGACCACGGAAGTTTACACCCTGCAGGGAGATGCTCCAGTAGGGTGTGGCTGTGAAGCTATGTTGCAAAACATGCTCCACGTCCTATCCTGCCTTATTTGTCCTACCCAAAACATGCAGTCAAAGTGACCTCTGCGCTGCCACCGACGACAACGTGGAAGTGGCAATATTTTGAGCCAACAAGATCTAAAGTAAAAGAGAAGAAATTTAGGGAGTAGTTCATTAGTAAAAAGCTTGTATACAAATATCAGTTTATTTTTATAATACTTGTACGCACCGGGACTTACAGCTTAGTACGGCTGTTATTCCAAATGCATACAGTGTGGCTAAGTTTGTAACAATTGAGCCTGGTATCTATGGTTACCTCACCCTACTGATTATAAACCTACAGCAACTACTTAACACCCTCGTTATCCTAACACCCTAACCTATCATATAAGCCTACGGGAGACCTACGGGAACAGACAGAATTTGGGTAGGAATAGGGGTTTGTGTACGTCGTGCAATGTGTACACAGGAAATAGTTTTGTCATTGCCGGTCCCACAGACTCATAGAACTGGTGATGGCTAAAGGTGTCTTGGCCATAGTGAGAGGAATTATGGGAGATGAATCAAACTCTACTCCAGCTTGATGACTAATTTATTCATTTACTAATTACTAATTTATGTGGAACGAATGTATGTCGCTCTTGATGCTGACGCTGGCGTATGTAACTCTTGCCTGTTCACGGCTGAACAATACTCTAAACTCTAATTTGGCTTCTAAAACTTGTGCAAGCAGAACAACATTTTTAAAATGTTTGCTTTTCATTTGCCATCTGTGCCATCTCTTCTGTAGGCCGTTTCATTTTCTGCTATTCGTAGTGAAGCACCATCTTTACTAGTCCTATTGACCTGAAATACAAAACTAATGTTATAAATTCTTTCTCTTCATTATCTTATTTATACTGATTTAATTAATCAGTAGCGGCATCAAAATAACAGTCATTATTATTCTTATGGCGGGTTTTTTTTTTGTTACAATGAGTTTTGTACAGGCAAACGAAGTTCTTCGTAAAGTTGTAAATTGGATAGGCACCTAATTCGTAAATCATGCCAGGCTGCCCCTGTTTAGCGTTAGTGCTTGTGTCAGTGTTTTTATTTTCTATTATGGAGACCTCTCCCTGACCAATTCTTCCAAAAAATCTAAGGATTAGAAGCAAAAGCAAGCATAAGTATAAGAAATTGAGAATGTTTACAAAACATAACTTACTTTGAACACATTTTAGCTGTAACAGTAGGTACACACCTTATCCTCCTCCAACCAATATTCAATTCTTTGCCCTTTATTGCAACTAGTCTCCGGTCTTAATTTCATTTATTTTAAATACAAAAAAAATATTCAAAAGTTTTTTAGTTTGACACATACAATATCAAATTCATTCATTGACATATTCATATTGTTTCCATGACGACCATGACGTTGTCGCGTCAAAACTGTTGAAACTGTAGACAATAAATTAGTTTTTCATACGTTATAATGTCTATGGACACAAATATTCGGTTCGTAGACAGATATTCTCGTATGCCGATTTAATGTGTTGGCCAATTTGTTGGATGACTTCATTATAATGGCAACATTTAGAAGTTGTAGGACATTCTAGTTATAGAACGTTTATGAATACAAAATTTTATCGAATGTTAAAGGCCTATTGAGCATTTTAACTAATGAATGGTTTAAACCTTCAATAGGCTTTTTTTATGAATAAGACCGAAAGTGTTTCATCATCATCATCATCATCATCAGCCTATAATGTTCCCACTGCTGGGACACAGGCCTCCTCTCTGTGAGAGGGAGTGGGCCGTAATCCACCACGCAAGCCCAGTGCGGGTTGGTAGATGTCACATGTCTTTGAATTTTTGGTTCTAGGACATGCCGGTTTCCTCACGATGTTTTCCTTCACCGTTTTGAGAGCAGTGGTGATGAAATAATTTTACACAAAGTAAAGCGCCTGTCTGGGTTCGAACCTACGACCTACAACTCGTAAGTCGCGGCCGATACCACTGGGCCACCACTGCTCAAAGTGCTGAAAGTGCTGCTGAAAGTGTTTAAAATATGGAAATTGAAGAAAGTGCATCTATTAATGAAAAAAGTGACGCAGAAATATTGAAAAAAAAAAAGAGTAATATTAATTAAATTAATAATTGATTTATTTCAACGTTAATATTCAAGTTTTCACTTCTGCCGGCACTCCCGGAGTGCAACCCGTCTTTTTTTTAATCACATTTTTGGGTTCGGTGTCGGTCTAGTAACACCCCTCTGCCATTTATTTTTTTGATATTTTCAATGTACAGAATTTTCACTTCTACTATAAGTATATAGATTTTCAACGTTATCACTAAAGCATAAGGTTCAAAGTTGAGTGGGAAAATTTGACAGTTTCGGATAACTTGATGTGGTGGCGTCTTTACTTATGATAAATCATATCTCCGGCATTTCTCAATCGAATTGTTTGTGTGTATTTTATGTCTTTAATGTGCGTTTAGGTTGTGCAGCATAAACAGTGTTCCTTTCTTTCTTTTTCTAATTGGACGATTTTTCGGGAATGGTACAACTGTAATTACAGGCACATGAGACATTTTAGCATACTCTTTTGATCTAGCGATGCCTCTGGTATGTAGATATGACATTTAGACGTGGCGGTGACCCATCAAGTAGGCGGCCTCATTGCCACCCATAAATAATATTTGAATGAGCTGGGTTGATGATGCAAAGGAGAATTGTAGGACTCCATGTAAACTGACACCCAGATTGCAATTAGACTTCCCGTACATTCGTAAAAATACTCTCAAAGATAGATCTCGGTCAAATTAAGACAAAATGTAATCACAGCATATTTTTTTAACCGACTTCAAAAAAGGAGGTTCTGTATTCGACCCGTATGTATGTATGTATGTACTCATGTATGTTTGTATGTCCGCGATTTTGTCAAAAACTAATGAACCAATTTTGATAATTCTTTCACTAAGTAATGTGATCTGCATACACATAGGTCGACTCCCCGATTTTCTTTCAGAGTTTCAACTAATAAATGTTTGAAAAACAAACGCGCATTGAAATCGCATTGAAAACAATAGTGTTGCCATCCGATACGGCATCCACAATGCTATCTTTGCTACAACATAGCGTAGTTGCAACATTTCTATCAACTCATTCACATATTGCTATTTTATTTATTCATGCAAACACAGTTTTAAAAGTAAACTAAGACGGCGACTGCCCCTATGGTCTAGTGGTCGCAAGCGCTATTTTTGAGCACGAGGACCTGGGTTCCATTCCCAGGTCGGCCAAAGCGTTAATGAAGAATTCTTCAATAGCAAGCCGGAGTCTGGATTTCTGCCCGGTTCATGGTAATAGGCTCGCCTTCTATTTCATTGGACTTAAACATAACTGGCAAAATGTGGGTGTCCTTTATATAGGTACACACGACTACACATCAAGCTATACATAACCAGTATAAGCTGACGTCTGATTGTGTGAAAAACCTATACAATGCGAGGTCAGGTAAAACTGGAAATGTATAGCTTGATGTGTAGCCGTGTGTACATCTCCGTCTTACCCTTCGGGGAATACCGGCGTGATATCATGTTACGTTACTAAGATTTACTTTTCTTGCAAAAAACTTTAATATCTTCGAGTGCGTGTCTGTCTGGGCGTTGACGGTCGGAGAGACTTTTGAAAAAGCCTAAAAAGTCATAATTCGAGGTTTGGCTTTCGCCTACTTCCTCCTCCAATATTGGACCAATTTAAAAGATAGTTCATAAACTGTATAAGAAGGATATATACTGTGTCCTTATGTTTTCTTTTTTTATTAATAGTTGTCTTTGTACACTAGGCCTCTGTTGACAGCGGTTTGGCAATTTTTGAGGGTTCTAGTGCTTATAAAAATAATGTATCATCATAAAGGAAAAAATAGGGACATAAAATTAGTTAATATTATTTATTATTCTGTAAAAAATCATTGCTTTATGGTCATTAATCAGAATTTCATGTAAAATCAGGGAAATTAATTGGTAGGCAATCTGATGCCCTATGTCAATTCGCCGTGCTAAAGCCATTTCATACAACTATCATTATTTGCCAGTTGTATGAAATATAAAATCATGATTTGAATATACGGACAATTTAAGTTGCTTGTCAATTTGATTATCAATTAGATTGAATGGCGCTCTGGCAAGTTTAAGTGAACGAGCTCGTCCGACGTAGGACCTACTTATATTCTAGTGTGACTAGATCGCGTGCACGAGTTTTGCTCTTCAAATTCATCAGGCACGAAGACGACTGTTACCTATGAAGTTTTGCTTTTTTATCTTTCATTGACAGATTATCACTTTATTATTTTATATTATTATTTGATTGCGCTCTTTGATCTAGTTGTGCCAAAAATGCATCAACTTAATTAAAAAATAAATTCATTCTTTCACGGACAAAATATGAAGTCGCTGGATCTAGAAGCATGAGCACCAGAGTTTCTTTTATAACGAAGGTCAAAGGTGATTGCAGTGAAGATGAGTACTAAGAAAAGATTTTTGAAATTCTTCCCCTAAAGGAAATAGGAGATGAAAGATTCTATGGAAGTTCGTCATCGGGCGTATAGCTTGTTTTTTTTTTATAAAATAATCAGTTAGTAGCTAAACATAATATATTTTTTATCTGGAACAATAAAACTTCATTTATAGCATTTCTAAGAAATTAACATTATGAGTAACAGTTAGGAATAATAATGGTAATGGACAAAATCCCTCCATTTTCATTAGATTAGCCGCCGTCGTATTCGGTGGAACCTCTTAACTCATTAACGTCTGTGTCCTCGGTGAAATCCGAGGTTGGAAACTGTTATCGACCATAGAATTAGTATGTACGAGTACCTACTATATAGTTTAGAACTGACAACTCACATATTGGAAACTGAAGTTACAGAATAACCTACCTTATTTAAAAAACAAATCACAGTCTAAGCTGGCCAGCTTAGCGTGATATTATGTGACAACGAGTAAAGTTCTTCTTCTCTGTGTCGCTGGCACTCCTTTCCTCAGATCTTTTTTAGCCCGAAACTTCACCAATTCCACGGTGTTATCGGTGGCAGCGCAAAGGTCACTTTGACTGCAAGTTTTGGGACACAAAGGGCAGGTTAGGAGGTGGAGCATAGATTGCGACATAACACCACATCCACACCCTGCTACCATTCCGTGGAGGTAGCCACACTTTACTGCACAAATCATGTTTAAATATGTTTATCAACAGTTGAAATCATGTCATTTTAGACTGATGAACCTAGTACTGATTCCTAAGTACCTAAATCTTCTTTTTATGAATTCCAGAATGCATTAGAAAGGTAACCTAATGAGCTCTTGCAATCAGACATATAAAGCCTGATATCGTTCATGCCATCTGATATTATTCTATTACGATGTTTGCCATCTCGTTAGTAGACTGGCAGTGGGAGCAGATATAACCACATTAACGTCCAGTGTAGTCGGGGTTAACGTTGTTAGGGATTAGGTTAGTTCTAGGTCGACTGGTAACTTGACAATTAAGACCTGATGCAGCGAGATGAGAAATGCCTAGTGCTTGATTGGACACTGATTGAGTTAAATTTTTACTTTGATCTAATTGTAATAGCTATTAACTGAAACTAAACCACTAACCAAAGGTATTTCAACGTCAAAACTGGCGGCACTTTAATGGGCAAAAAAAGTTATTCCAGTCACGAGGGCGTTAATAGCAACGTTTTTGATCGACACCAAATTACCAAAGCGCCGGTTAAAGCTGTCTTGCTGATGTCCTTTGCCCCTCTTCCTTGTTTACTCTCCCATTGGGGAGAATGGGACGAACAATCTGTAAGACTCACACGTAACGTTGCCAAAGCCGTAGCTGTGAAGGGAGCATTAGAAAGTAATTGACAAAAGCCACAAATCATGTCGGCGTCAGTAATTAAGTATTTCTTCATCAGGAGAAATGCCCTCGACTTAAAATAAGAAGAATAGCGTGTGCTGTAGTGGAAAGAGAACATTGACATTCGTGTTGTAACTGTGTAGCCCATCTGTAGGTAGGTAAATCTACATATATTATATAGACAGGAGTCTTGCCTGGCCATAGATTTAGTACATACTACTAAATCAACGCAGAGCTGAAAGCTGAAACTACTAAATTTACAAACACATAGGACAGAGGTTCCTTTTGCTACATAGACACATAGGTAGAAGCAAGATATGCCAGATATTGGGATCCACTAATCTAGAGAAAAGTTTGTTTTATTTCTGTAACAGTTTTGAAAGAATATTTGATTTCCCACTTTTTCTTTGTTTTTCTTGTCCAGGCTTGAAAACTATTCTGGGAAATTTAAGATAACCCTACGTAATTTTCGACAAGAAAATACTTCTTAAGGCCTAGCACGAACGCGCGGAATAAACTTACCGTAAATTCCAACAATTTTAAATTTTGAAAACACTCGTTTCGACCATAATATTTGGTTAGTTTTAATACTTTATTCGTATTTGTATTCTATACTCATTCAGCAGTTCAACTCTCAACCATTTAAGAACATTGGAATTTGGAGGACTTTAGTCAAGGCAGTTTTCAATTATGTGTTTGGATAGCCGAGATTTAAAACTGCTGAGAGAGCTAACACTTTTTATGTAAGTGGGTACATTATTAAATAGTTAATTGATGAAATTTTGGTAAGTTAAAGGTATTTTTGGCACATTGAGACCGATATTGGATACGAACGTTCATAAAAATTCGGAATTACGCCTCAGATTGTGTCCCTGGTTTTGTATTTTCGTTTTTTGCTACCAACCGCCGTAAAGTTATTTTTCACTTTGTAGTGTATTTTTTTTTAAGTCGTTTGTTTATTTTTATAATAAATAAAGTTTTTCTTTTTAAGTAAATAACAGTGACAGGAAATTATGATAACATCATCAACATACACTAAGTGGAAAAAATACGTATTATTGAAACTAACTCAAAAAGCACTCATCAGAACTGGAGCAGATTTATATGGGACCACCCATATACCCTAGAAAAGAAAAAGAGAATTTTTCAAATCGGTTTATAAATGATGAAGTTCTGAGGTAAAAACATAAAAAACAACCGCATTGTGAACCTCCTTCTTTTCTTCACCTTCTTCTTCTTTTTCAAGTCGGTTAAAGAGAGAAACAACTGATTAGTGATTGAAGCAGATTCAATCATTACTCCTTATCCAATCAATCAATACTCTACAGGATATACTCCGAATAAAAGTCGCTTTGTATAAGATTGTATATCGTTAATCTAGTAATTGACCCACTCCAAACGTTTTTACTTTTTCACAATCAACACCAAAATAATAAAGACATTAAGACGCCTTAAGGTTTTTTTGACGCTCATATTTTTCTCTCTAATACCTAGTATTATGAAGTAAACCTTTTATTTGCTTATTTATTATATTTCTTCAAGAAATAAAATAGATAAGGAAAATAAGAGGCTTACAGAGGTATCCAGAATTCATATCAAGATAAATAAGTACTATCCCCTTGACAGGTAACAATAACAAAGCCTACAATAAACTGATTAAGTTTAGAATCTCTGGTAAAATTCTCGGAAATAAGTATTTGATACAGAGCGGCGGGTGCGAACAACAAAAATTTGGGGGAAACAAAGGCACAGCGATGTGGGCCACCGTCCCTCAGGCCTCGGCACGGAGACAACTTGGGGATCGATACCATCGTGGACTGGTTACCATGGTGATAACGCCTTCGTGGCCCACTTTTGGGAACTCGTAGATCTATACAACCTCACGCAGCACACTACCTACAGTGACCACATCGTCACTTATCTCGTGTCTCGTTTCGGACCCATATTCGAAGTGAACCATGCTTTGAAGTTTCAGATAAGCCTGTTTTTCTTTAGTTCAAGTTTTTCGTTTTGATGTAAGTAAAAAGGACTTTTCGGTTAAGAGATTCGTTTGATAACTTTGGGGACGCGTCCTTTCCTTAATATTTTACTAAAACTTTATTCACACGTTTTGTTGTTATTTTTTAAATCAAGACAAGAAAATATTTACAGTAGAATAGTCTTGACAATTCAAAAGTGCCTGTAAATGGTTTAATTGAAATAAATGCTTTGAGTTTGAGTACTTGTATTATTTTAATAGATATTATTTTAAAGAACAATTTTATTACTATCTACTATTAGGTATTCGCTTTCGTGGTTCTTCGTGGAAGTCTTTACAACAATAGATTTATTTATCAGACAGGAATTGAATACTAAGAGCAGGATTGCACTTTCAGTTTGTTTAATTAAACTGCTTTTAATTAATTATCAACTTATTTGGAAATGTTTCTCATGAATTGATCATCTTACCTTTCAGTAGGTCGAGTGCTTCACCTATAAAAGAGAGAGAGATAGCAGTGAAAAGAGAATGAGAGGGAAGAAAATTTCGGTTAGTAGGTTTATTGATTCCTTGCAAGCTGATCTGAAAATGTGGAAATGAATGGAAGTAAGAAGTAGGTACAGACAACAAACAAAAGAGATAAGTATGCAGGATCGTCGGATATAGTTGATGTTTAGTAAGAAACCGATGGATGTTGTCGAGTGAAATTTAATTTGATAAATGAGCTGTTTGTTTTCTTTTAATAAAATTAAAGTTTATTCGAGAACATTCATCGGTTTCTTACTAAACTTCAACTGTATCCGACAATCTTGCATACTTATCTCTTTTGTTGACTGTACATTTCAGATGGTAAAGAAATGAGAGGGTCTAATAAAATGAAGTGCATTATTATTGCAAAACGAATTTATTTTTATGTGTAAAATTTCAAATAAATATATTTATTATGAGACTACTGACAGATATTTTTTTTACATATTTAATTTTGCCAACGTTTGTATACAGAAATTACAGGAAACAACAAATAAGGAACTAAATGTAACAAACAATTAAAGGTAAATACAGCATAATTGTCTTTTTCATTAAAATACGGAAATATTTGTAAAGTTATTTAAAACTAAATACAACAGACAAAGCTCCTTTTACTACTTATTTTGCTTCCTTCTAAAGCACTATTACTTCGCTATACACTGTTATAAACTGAGCCTCAGAGCACAGTTTGCGTGTGAAATCACAAGGAATGAGCATTCATTAACACCCTACTGACGACAGCTTTAAAACTTATTTCTAAAGTAAGTGTCATGCGACTTGTCTTAAATCTATTATTGCATAATTTAAAACAAAGTCGCTGTTCGTATCTGTCCGTGTGTTCGTGTAGTTATTGGAAAGCTTGAAACAAATCTATGCGGAAAAACGCAGCATGTAAAATAATCCGTAGCTGCTCTACGCGTTGATTCCGCGTAGCAAACGCCTAGTCTGCAGCATTGTAGCAAAAGCGTAGCCGACTCGTAGCAGACGCGTAGCAGACGCACAGCAGGCGCGTAGCAGAGGCGTAGCAGTCGCGTAACAAACGACGTGTAGGAGCACGTAGACGTAGCGTAGGCTGTGTAGGAGTTCAACAAACGCCTGCGCTGGGTCAACGCGCAAAGTGAAGGAATCGCTCTACTAATTTATGTCTTATATTACCAGTAGTTTAATAATATTGAAACCAACCAATTTATTTTTGTATCGGTTAAGTTTTCCAGAATAGCAGTAAAGCCCACAAAATATTGAATAAAACAGTTTTTAATCGACGTGTAATTTTTATTAGCCAATTAATAATAGATACCTATTACACACAATTTATACATTTACCTATATGAGTTCAACTGTCACACAACATATTTATATCGTGTACCTACATGAATAGAGTATTATAGTCTAGTATATAGTTTCCTTGACCAGACATAGCCAAGCTCGTGTAAGTGCCAACTTCACGGCGTTTTCAAGGTTCCCATTAATTATTTAATTAGAAACCTATGTACTTGATTATATTGTAGTAACTATATTATGCAGTTATTAATAATTTAATTACACCATATTTTAAAACTATGTCAAGGGTAAGTAAATACCTACCTACGCACTGTTATTAGAACTAAGTTCCAGATCATGGTACCTAAGCGAAAATAGACTCAAATTCTTAAATAGAGTAGGTATTTAAAGTCAATTTTACCTTAACAACCGATGTTGTGTTTCACTTAGATTTTTTAAGACAATGTTGTCTGGCTGGCACGCTTGTTCTCGATGCCCTTACACGCCAGAGTGGCCAACCTTGATTGTAGTTGATTACCACGTTAGTTTATAGGTAGGTACTCTATAGTACTAATACCTACATAAAATAATAATAAAATTTAGAGCTTCCGAATCTAGAAAGAACAATCCACTGAAAAAGAACCAGCTGGACGGTGTCAAAACAAAAGTTCGAGTCGAAACCGAAAGATATGCTGAACTTCTGTTTAGAGGAGAAAAATATTTACAAGGTATGTAAACTAGTCAAGTCTTTTAATTAAAATTAGGTAGGTAAGGGTATTTAGTTCCCGTTAGATATATACGCATATTTACTCGTACATGTTTTTTAGCCTTTTACCTACACGTCTGCAGGCGCGAACTATCTTTTACCTTCCCTCGTCAGAAATAGAAGAAAACCATCAAACAAAAATATACTTACTTCAAAAAAAAGCTTTTATTATAAATTTGCTTAACTATAAATGAACTTTTTTTTATAAGTATTTTTATAATCAACGTCATCGTTTATTAATTCTTTAAAAACGAAATATTCAATTATATATTTATATTATATATATTTCGTTTTTAAAGAATTAATAAACTTTGACGTTGATTATAAAAATACTTATAAAAAAAAAGTTTATTTATAGTTAAGCAAAATTATAATAAAAGCTTTTTATTAAGTAAGTATTATTTTGTTTGATGGTTTTCTTCTATTTCGTACGAGTGAAGGTAAAAGGTAGTTCGCGCCTGCAGACGTGTAGGTAAAAGGTTAAAAACCATATTAAAAAATTGTGTTCCATATTAAAAATGAAAAATTATGTTCATCCTTGGGTTCTCTATCAAATGAATTTTTTTATCGGAAAGAAACGAGGCTATGTCCTCGTTAGTCGCCTAGCCAGTAGCAAAAGTAACTTTCAAGCAAAAATATCTCTAATCGAATATTACAAGTATTTAAAACTATTTTAAAATGATTGTAGATTACGAAATTAATCTTAATCAATTTATTCATTCGTTATTGCGACTATATCACTTCATCTTAGCGTGTCTAAACAATCGGTTATCGTAATTTCGATCGCGAATCAGAAAAAGTTTTACCAAAGCTCTCGTCTCATAAACTTTATTGAAACTTCTACATCAACGCTACTAGCTCCATCTATTAGAGAGCTTTCACGTTAAATGTTCTGACTTAATGAAATAGATGGCTTTAGGGAGCGACCAAGCCTTCACCCCTCCCTCGCTCCGTAAACTGCAGAGAAAGCGAGAATGACTATCTCTCTCATGCGCCCTCGTTGCCCTGTTTTACCGACTTAAACATCCAATGCAGAAAAGGGGAGTTGGGTGGTTTGGGGCACCTTATGGAAGGGGGTAACGTTTCGTTCCTCTCAGCTAGAAAATTTATTCATGATATTATCAGATCAGTAAAAACGTATACTTTTTATATATGTTTATATAAACCTATTAAAAAATAATAGTTACAAAGTAAATAATAAAATAGGTACCTACGCGCTGCTTTCAATTAAAAAGTAGACGTTCCACGATGTGGACTTTATCGTCTTTTATGTGTGTGTATGTTATAAGCGGTTTACCTACTACCTAAGACTTTTCATCCCCATTTTAGTAACCTCTTTAGGGGACGAACATTCAATAATTCTTCCAAAAGGCCACAACACACACACGATGCGACTTCGTATCGTGTGTAGGTAAGTCTTAGGCCCTTAGTGCTCAGTTTCGTTGTACGAGGGCGACACTGAAAATTTTTAGAACTAGCCACTTGTAAACGAAATAATAAAAAAATAAGTTTAAATTTTGAAAATGGACATCTTTGCCAATGTTATTGCGTATGTATTTTATTAATTTGTCATTTGTTTACTTACGATTTGGCGGCAAATCGAAAATTGTCTGTGTCACGTCAGCATGAATTTAACGCGAGAAAATTTTCGTACAACGATTTTTTATGACTTTCGATGTCATTTAAGTCAACAAGATAGTTATGATAGACTTCGATTGGCCTTTCACGATGAAGCTAGGGCTTCATCGTGAAAGGCCAATCGCCAACTCATTAACCAACTCATTAAACCAGTTGTAAACAGTGGCACGAGTTAGGTCTCGTGCCACTGTTTACAACTGGTTTAATGAGTTTAAACGTGGTCGCACTAATCTCACCGATGATCTGCGTGAGGGACGGCCTTCTACGGCGACGACCCAAGAAAACATCAGTGTTGTGCGGCGTATGATAGAGACTGACAAAGGAGTGACTTATCAGCAGATTCGGACAAGCCTAGGCATCGGTATGAGTCAAGTGCACAAAATCCTCCATGAACCGTCGTGATGATTGTTGTCGTAAAATGGTTCAAAGATTTAACGGAGGTGACTCAAATGCTGTGCTTGACATACTTACGGGTGACGAAAGCTGGATTTATTGTTATGATCCTGAAACTAAGAGACAGTCTGATGTCTGGGTGTTTCCTTCCGAGGAGTTGCCAACTAAAGTGAAGAGAGGTTACAACGTGGGAAAAAAGATGGTGGCCTCGTTCTTCGGAAGGACAGGTCGTTACGCAACAATCGTTTTAGAGGATCGAAAAACAGTTACTGCAGAGTGGTACACTAACAATTGTTTGCCACTTGCCTTGGAAAAAGTTCGGGAGAAACGACCTCGCAGTAGGATCCTCCTTCACCACGACAAAGCCTCGTCGCACACCGCCAAGCAAACAATCGACTACTTGGCGACGTCAGACGTGGAATTACTGGGTCACCCACTCTATAACCCCGACCTCGCACTTTGCCATTTTTATTTATTTCCGAAAATAAAAGAAAAACTTCGAGGAAAAAGTTTTATGAACGCCGAGGAAGCAGTGGCTGCGTTTCATAATACCGTCGAAGAGACCCCTAAGGACGTGTGGGCAAAGTGCTTTTTTCAGTAGTTCCATCGGATGCAGTGATGTATTGATGTAAATGCACACTATTTTGAAAAGATATAATAAAACTAATAACTTGCTAGTTTGTTCAGTTTTTGATTTTCTAAGAATTTTCAGTGTCACCCTCGTATAAGGAACCCTGGTGCTAAATTCCATGCCTTGTTCTAGACCCAGGGGTTTAGGCTGAGCGTTATCTGTCAGTGGATGTATGAATTTAACATTTTTATTAAGTAGCCTTGCGGCATTATTGGCTTATTATTTCCATGAGCAGACCATCGTAAGAAGTGCTTTCAACGCTTAGACGCGACACTGCGCAGTGATGTGTCTGCCTGACCACATACCTAATCTCGAAAGCATCGGTAATTCGTCGTTACTTCTTGCATCAGCAAATTTTATGGTCTAGGCTCTCCAGGGTTCTAAATACTGAAAACATAGTGGTGACTAAGAAGTAAGTACGAATAAGTAAGATCAATTACCGAATTTTGTTTTGCAAGATACTATATACCTAGCAATGGCATGTACTTAGGTGATGTGGGTCATCGCATTGCGGTGAATATCGATTTTGCTCACTTTAGTGATAATGAAGTCTAGGCAGCTAAACTCCTACCTATTCTTACTAATTAAATCCAGCTGTCCTAAACTATTTCTTTACATGTGCTGGATTTAGGTCGTTTTCGACTTTGTTTGGCACAAGTAGGCATCAATTGTGGGCGTCCAAGCAAAAAGGGTGTATCCTTCACCACACAATCCTCACTTTTGAAAATATCACGAAAATCAATTTTAAGAACGCCAAAAAATTGTCAAGAAATAGTCATAATTATAGTCACCAAGGTCAAAAAAATAGTCCCATTATGATTCCGAAGTTATAGCTATAGGTTGGTCAGGATTGTTGTTATTAAAAAATATTAAAAAATCAACCACAAATGGTGTTATTTGCTGATGACACTTCCTTAATTTTTAGGGTTCCGTAGCCAAATGGCAAAAAACGGAACCCTTATGGATTCGTCATGTCTGTCTGTCTGTCTGTCTGTCTGTCTGTCTGTCTGTCCGTCCGTCCGTATGTCACAGCCACTTTTTTCCGAAACTATAAGAACTATACTGTTGAAACTTGGTAAGTAGATGTATTCTGTGAACCGCAGTAAGATTTTCACACAAAAATAGAAAAAAAACAATAAATTTTGGGGTTCCCCATACTTACAACTGAAACTCCAAAAATTTTTTTTCATCAAACCTGTACGTGTGGGGTATCTATGGATAGGTCTTCAAAAATGATATTGAGGTTTCTAATATCATTTTTTTCTGAACTGAATAGTTTGCGCGAGAGACACTTCCAAAGTGGTAAAATGTGTGTCCCCCCCCCCCCCCTCTAACTTCTAAAATAAGAGAATGATAAAATTAAAAAAATATATATAATGTACATTACCATGTAAACTTCCACCGAAAATTGGTTTGAACAAGATCTAGTAAGTAGTTTTTTTTTAATACGTCATAAATCGAAAACCGCAATTTACCTTTCACAAAGTTACAACGAACTACAAGAACTTTTATATTATGTTACTTGCTGCTACGGAACCCTTCATGGGCGAGTCCGACTCGCACTTGGCCGGTTTTTTTTAAGGTAAATAGACGTGCTACAAATTTTGACGACGTAAATAACGCCCTACTGCAGGTCCAAAATCCAGTCCAGGGAAAAAAACTAAGTGCATAAGATTTTCTTTACCAAATGTCAAAGGCAAGAGAAACTTGAATTCGTCGATAGAACTGTTTTCCTAGGGATCACGCTCGACTCAAGGCTACAATGGGGTCCGCATTTAACATCTCTTGCAGGACGGCTAAGTTCAGCAGCTTATGCTGTGAGAAAAATCCGTCAATTTACTGATGTAGATACCGCGAGATTGGTCTATTTTAGTTACTTCCATAGTATCATGTCTTACGATATTTTGCTTTGGGGACGGGCTGCAGACATCGATTCTATTTTTATTCTGCAGAAAAGAGCTATCAGAGCCATTTATAATCTCCGCAGGCGCGATTCTCTAAGGGAACGGTTTAAAGAAATTAACATCATGACGGTACCTTGTCAATATATCTACGAAAATATCATGTATGTAAGGAAAAATTTACATCTTTTTAGTTAAAGAGGTGAAAGACATAATTATAGTACTAGAAATAGGGACCTATTAGTTCAACCAGGATTTAGACTAGCTAAAGTAGACTCATCTTTTATGGGGTACCTACTGTTTAAAATGTTATAATAAAATACCTCCCCACATTCTTCAACTGAATGAGACAAAATTCAAGTCTTGTATTAAACGCACACTATGCAGGCAGGCATATTATAAGTTAGGGGATTACATCGCGGATAAAAATGCCTGGCTTGAGCCAGGCATTTTTATCCGCATTTTTATCAGTTGTGGTTGTGGAGCTGGACCAGCATCAATGCTGGTCAATGATCAATCACAACTAATTGATTAACACTTGAAAATACTGTTGGAGCTGCTGAAGATTGTAAGTCTATCTTTGCATTGTATAAATTCAATCTCCTAGCATTGTATGATTGCATAGCACATGTGTGAGTACGTACATACTATAAAGCTACAATTTACTGGGTACGTCTTTCATTGACGGAATGTATGGCGGCTGAGAGTATGTCATGCTCACTCAAATGTCTCGCTGATGGTGGCGCATGTGTTGGATCATTTAGCTCCCTACAAAATGGTTGAGCTGAATGGTGCTAATACATGTATGCGTTATGTTCGTGAACGGGCGCGGTCAGTAGGGACTGGTCATCTCTTTGCTGCCATGGCTTATTTTATTTTAATTTAATATTTGAATTGTTGTTTTTTTCTTTTCATTATGGACACTTTTAACGTTCTGCATCGTTCTCACATGTATAATTTTTAACATGAATGATGTAACCAAGACTTTGTAACCATATTATTTTGATTTAAAAGAGTGTCCATGGAGTTTCTTGCCCGTTCTTCTCCATAGGTACCTACGCTTTGGAATGGGCAACTAGCTTCATCTTTCTGACTGACCGACCCCTTGACAATTCAAAAGTGCCTGTAATTGGTTTAATTGAAATAAATGCTTTGAGTTTGAGTTTTGTGTGGTGAAGGCCTCTACACAATCCTCACCTCTAGTGCAACCAAACGGTTGGGAGTATCGACTTGGTTTCAATTCCAAAAAATACTTAGTCAAGAAATTGTCGTAACGCTATGCCAAATCTCGAAGTCATTAAGTGATTCCAGAGATATAAAGGTGCCTTGGTGAGGATTACGTGGTGAGCCTTTCTCGCCACAATCCTCACCTGATTACCGCGGAACGCTTACGTTTTTTAATTTGAATTTGGTAGTAAAAAATAGTTTTCCTCGATTTACCGTAACCCTTCTGTAACATTTTCAGTGACTTCGAACACGACATTCCATTGGCGATGCAAAATTTAAGACAAACTCTTTGTTCAATGTTTTTGTCCGTTATGAAATTCGCAATACACACTAGATCTAACTAAAAACAGCACTGAATTTAGGTAATCTAAATGACAGATGCAAGTTGGTTTTGTAATGATTCTAATGACTATAATTCTGTAAATACGTATCTACTTATTATAGTCGCGAATCATATTTTGATCAAGATACAACCTGATACTGACTTGCGAATTGCAAAAAAACGTAAAAAAAGAACAATGGGTAAAGTTGTATGGGCCCCGTACCCAAAAAAAAAGATGACTGTAGCATTATGAGCTATATCGGTATTCGTTGCTCTCATGGAGTAGTTTAATTAATCCTAAGACAGCATGTCTGAATTCACTTGGAGAAAAAAGATATTTAAGGAAGTTAAATTGGTTTGAGAAGACGGTACCCAGAGACAAGGTTAATTGTAGCATTATGAACTATGTTGGTATTTGTTGACCTCATGGAGTAGTTTAATTAATCCTAAGACAGCATGTCTAAATTCACTTGTAGAAAAAATATATTTAAGGAAGTTAAATTGGTTTTGAGAAGACGGTACCTACCCAGAGACAAGGTTAATTGTAGCATTATGAACTATGTCGGAATTTGTTGACCTCATAGAGTAGTTTAATTAATCCTAAGACTCTGATGTCTGATGTATGATGTCTGAATTCACTTGGAGAAAAAAGATATTTAAGAAAGTTAAATTGTTTTAATAAAATAATAGGAAAGTTCATTATCTTTATTCATTATTATAATTACCATACTTATATTGGTTCTTATTCAATACTAGCTGACCCGGCGAACTTCGTACCCCCTTTAATTTTTTTTTTTGTTAATTTTTTCCCATGTTTTAATAGCTATTCTGCTATTCGGGGTAGAGATTATGAGCTATGTCGGTATTCGTTGCCCTCATGGAGTAGTTTAATTAATCCTTAGTCAGCATGTCTGCTGGCAACCGGCAATGCAGCATAAAATGAGATACAAAAAAGAAATAAAAACAAAACACAATACAAGTTCTAAATCAATTTTAATTAATTTTTAATCAAGTTCTGTTAATTTTCTAAATCGCTGGAGCCTTATTGAACACGTTCCGTGATCCATTGTAGAATAATCCACACGCTAACAACATTGTCGAAATAATAAAAGACAGAATTAACGTTTCCAACAGGTTTGGTGACTAATATGTTGTGGACTGTAATATCAACCGCCAAAGGGTACGTTTCACAGCGATGGAAGAAAGCAATGTACCATTTCCTAACCTCAACGAGGAGGAACTTATCTTGTTTAGTTTAGGCACATACCAATTAAATCTCGCAAAATCATACGTGTCCGAGCATTTGCGAAGAGGCATGTTGGTACTCTATAGAGGTATGCGTAGAACCAAGTCCTAATATGAGATATGGCACAAGTGATTGACTGTCGAGTAATTATTATTTAGTAAGATTGTTGTAAAAATGGAAAATTATACCTGTAAGACCTGCTGGTGAAGTATGTTTAAATAGAAACATTTTCAAACGGTTGATTGATGTAGTTTTTTTTTGTGCATACCCTGTCTGCAATCTCTGTGCACGCCACTGCATGATTGCGACCCTCTTGTGTGCCGGGAAAGATAAACATATTAACAACGAGGTTGTTAAACGTGGAATGTGGACTCAGCGATCATTGTGCCGATAGTCGTGACAGCCTATGGCTTAATAGCCAAAAACGTCGACTAGCACCTGAGGAGGCTCTCGTTGGGCAGCTGGATCAAGGACTTGATTCAGAAAGCGGAACTTCTCGACACGACCCACATTATTAGGAGGTTCTTCTCTCTGGAGCCCGGATTGCCGATAGCTTGTACCTGTTCCCGATACCGGTGGGCTACAACTTTTTTATATTTTTAAATGCTTTTATGTTCTAATATTTAAAAATATAATTTGTATAAACATGTATAATGAAATAAAGGAGTTAAAAATAATAATTAATGAGAATAAATAACGTTCTATTCTTTTATTTTATTCTATTTAATAAAACAATTAAACTTCCTTAAATATCTTTTTTCTCCAAGTGAATTCAGACATGCTGTCTTAGGATTAATTAAACTACTCCATGAGGTCAACAAAAACCGACATAGTTCATAATGCTACAATTAACCTTGTCTCTGGGTACGGTCTTCTCAAAACCAATTTAACTTCCTTAAATATCTTTTTTCTCCAAGTGAATTCAGACATGCTGTCTTAGGATTAATTAAACTACTCCATGAGGTCAACAAATACCGACATAGTTCATAATGCTACAATTAACCTTGTCTCTGGATACCGTCTTCTCAAACCAATTCTTTTTTCTCCAAGTGAATTCAGACATGCTGTCTTAGGATTAATTAAACTACTCCATGAGTTCAACAAATACCGACATAGTCCATAATGCTACAATTAACTTTGTCTCTGGGTACGGTCTTACTCGTTCTCCTTTGAATTTCGCGGTCTACCACTGCGGCGCATTCACCTTAAATTGTCTGTGGAATCAAACGAAAAAGACCACTGGCTTTCTATTATTGCGGATTCTCACTGAACTAATGTATATTTCTCTATGCCAATAGTACTTTCTAATTCCATACTAACTAAACTACAATTTGACATACGAAAACACTACGATCAGTCTAAACATTTTTTTGTTTTTTTTTTTTATTATATTTTTTCTACATGCTGTATAGCGGTTTTGTCAGTGCTTTTATGTAAATATAATTGTATGTACCATGATGTAAATAAAAGCGCCGCGCTAGCGATGCTCGCGCAGTTTAGCCAGGGCGGGATTATTTCATTGCCAACATTAAAATTATTATGACTGAATTCTTTTTTTTTTGAAGTTGTAACACAGGGTCATTGTGTGTGACTAGTTTGTTTTTTCCTTCTAAATGGTAGTTTTTAATCTGTCGAGCTCCGCTAATGAGACAATAATTGATTTTCTGTCTCATCGCCAATAGGCGACGAAACAATAGAAAAAATAATATTATATATAATTTAAATATTAATATAATATATTTATTAGTAAAATTATTTTTGATGTATGATTGCAGTTACGCTGATTTTTAAATTATCCAAAATAGCTTAAATATTGTCTAAAATAAAATTAAATCGAAAATATAGTAGTTATTGATAACTCGAATGGCACTATAAATAAATAATGTCATGTCAATTGTCATGGCGGACAGGCGGATTTTCAATTTTATTCTGTTTTCGAGTTTCATGCGAGTGCGAAATATTTCGTTTTCATGCAGTTTTTCTGTGCTTTGTGTTGCCTATTAACGTCGAGTTGAGCCTTCGTTCCTCTGTTAAGTCATTAAGTGTCTGTAAAGTGCAGTTAATCGTGTTTCATGTTTCACGAGCTCTGAGACAGTGACTCTATTTTGTTAACTTTAACTTTGTAGAACTTTGTTTTGGAACTTTGTGAAATGGATGAAAATAGGAGGAAATGTTTCAAGTGTGCCTGTTCACCAGCCGAACATAACGTGAAACTGTTCCGCTTTCCTAAACCCAGTGTTCGAAACCTTATTCGGTAAGTACCAACACATACATTTTACTTGAAAAAGAAATAACATTTAGCGGCAGTTTTGAACGTCAACATTTACAGTAAAACAATAAAGTGACTCGTATTGTCCATTCGGAAGGCATTAGATTTAATTTATACGTACATTAAACCTTCTTAATCTTTTATGTAGAACTTTGCCGCCTCTAAGACGACCCACTAATCCTTCGCTATAGTTAAAATTAAGTTTTAAACCTAGCAAAACTGACAAATTCAGACCAAATAGTCATAGTTCTAGGGATTTTGAGACAAACTAATGATTCCTAATTGGAATGACTGCTCGGACCATCCTGTGGTGATATTAACTGACTTAACAGCAGTGATACACTACTTTCTTCATCTAGGGTTAATTTTTATCGAGTGTTTAGTACAAGAATAGTGAAAAAGGGCTTTATTTTTTCATTGATCTTCTTTACATAGTCATCTTTATTCTTATGAAAAAATATTTGAGCAGTATGCAAGAACTATTGATGAACATGTAATTTTTTTCACTTTCAGTTGTCTACTGTGGGCGAAGTACATTTTTCCAGAAGGGTAGTATAGTTCTTTGGAAATTCAGAGAAGATTGCACAATGATCATAGAATGCTGTGTGTAAAGCATTTTAAAGATGCAGACTTTAAGGACAACACAAAGAAGCAGCTACTTCGTACTGCTGTTCCATGTGATGTAAGTGAATATTTTAATAACTGATTGTCCACAATGGCAATCAACAACAAACAACAATCTTTTATGTTTCTTTTGTGTGTGTCTTTTTGTATTTAATTACTGTAATTTGTTTTAAACCGTTTTAATTAAATAAATAAATGGCAATAACTGCCACTAAATTTTTTTTTTGTTGTATATTGGTGCATCAAATCAAAATTCAATAAATGTAATAATTTTTTTTCAGTCTGAAAATGTACTTTATGATATGGCAGAACCACAAACTCCGTCTCAAAGAATATCTTTAGGGGACATAACAAATGTCCAAACTGTGGCCACTATGCCTGAAACATTCACAGCAAAACTAAAGTCAAACCACCAACACCGATGTAAGTGAATATTTAGATAATCATCTACAGTAATAATACCACTAAAACTATGTTGTTAATCTATATTATATATTTAGATGCATTTTAAAAATTGCTAGGATTTTATCTATTTTTCTGCCTAACCCATTGGAGATTACAGTTGTGATGTTATGTTATTAATTTCCATTTGTTACAGTTAAAACCAATCTATATATAACTGAGGTTTTTTGTTGTTTAGAGCTAGGCTGCCATAGTTGTCTGATATTATCTGTTTTGATACTCTCTAAACATATTCTATATAATTACTAAAAGTAACAAAAAATTGCTGTGCACTCACAACAATATTTTTTTTAATGATTGGAATGATTTTATTTCAGACTGAATGTGTACTTATCATTGTAGAGGAACCTCAAGATGGTCCATCACATAGATTTGTAGCCAAAATACCTGAAGCTTCAGGTAAACAGACTCAAACCACTAACAAGGTGAAGAGTGAAAGGGAGAAGATTATGGTTGCTAAATGTAGCAAATATATGAAGCAAATTTAAAACCTAATGCAATGATCAACATTATCAGTGATGACGTGGCTGTAAAAAAAATATCTGAAAAGATTACTTCAAACATTTGCCCAATTATTGCAAGGTCAGTTAAGCAGCTTTAAGAAAAAGTACACTGGTGAAAAAGGTCAAAGCAGGTCAAAATAACGGCGTTGCGGATATTTAAGAGGTCACCTACCTGTTATTGTTTACTACGAAGATTTTTTCATTTGCCATCTCCAAGCACTTTAAGAAATTTGCTTAATAAAGTACCTTTTGCTGTTGGGGTTTGTCAGCCAGTTCTTAATGTTGTTAAGAAGTTTGTACAAACACAAAAGCCTTCTGACAATCAATACATATCAATGTTTGACGAAACATCTTTAAAAAAGCATTTGAATTACAACTCGAAGGAAGACAATATTGAAGGCTATCAAGACCATGCAATGCAGGGAAGATCACCACTGATTGCTGCATATGCCTTGGTCTTCATGATATCAGGCATTAGGAAGAGGGTGAAACAACTGCAGACAGTCTTGCTATTCTTATTAAAGAGCTATTATTTTTGGTTTATTTTAAAACTCATTGATTTATGTCATGAAATCTGAATTTTATGCATAATCTAATCATAATTACTCCAACACTCACTCACTCACTTACTCATTGTTCCTCTCAACCAAAGCACCTGCCATCTAATCTCTTCACCACCCTTGGTTGACTGGTAGAGAATGCCTAAGGCATTAAGTCCGCCTTTGTACCTTTTTGTGCGAAAAGTTTAAATAAATAATAAATAAATTACTAAGCTATTATATCATTTTTATTTCAGATGTTAAATCAATATTTCATTGCTGACATAAATATAGCTGCCATTGTCTGTGACATTGACGGAATGAATTGCAGAGCTCTAAGAAACTTAGGAGCTAGCACCACACCCCGGACACTCCATACAACAATCGCAAAATAATTACCTACTACTACTACATTAAAAAATGACGTTTGTATACGTATGAATGTGTGCGTGAGGTACTTGTGTTTGCGAGCGCTCTTTGTTAAAGAACTGCGACGGTAACCTCGAAGTGCGGGGTGAGGTGCGGTAACTGATGTTAGTGCGGGGAAGGGAGTGGCCTTTCTGTACGTAGTACTTTAGTATTCTGTGCTAGCACTCAACATCCGTTCATAAAGGTTAATAATAAAGAAGTGATAACCATTTTCTATACGCCACATTTATTGAATATAACATTTAGTGTCCGACAAATATTTCATCTGATGGCAAGACAGGGAGAGGTAAGCGTAAGTTTCATAATTAAAAATCCTCATCTTTTTAACAAATCATGGCAGTTATTAACCATTTTTATATGTGTGGTTACAGGTGTTGCAAAATGGTCCTACATAAAGGAGTTCTATGAGTTGGACAACAAAAATCCAAATTTTGTGTTTGCTCCTGCTCTAAAAAAGGAACATTTAGAGCCTAACTCTAAACAAAAAATTGAGAGTGAAACTAGCTGCACAAGTTTTAAGCCACTCTGTTGCAGCAGGAATGTATGCCAAAATATCTGCAGGTGAATTGAATGATGCTTATACACAATAATTCAATCATTCCCAGAAGTTAAGGCCATATTCATTTAATACAATAGATTATTTATTTCCATAAAAAAGAACTGAATCTTTATGAAATATGCACATGTTAAACACATAATAATTTTATTTTCAGATCTTTCTGCAGATGCCATAGTGACTGCAGAAGTAATTAGCACTATGGACAAATTATTTGACAGCGTCAACAGCGATTGTGCAGATCTGCGCAGAGGAAAGCTATATGCCACAAAGCGCTCAAGCAGTCAACACCTAGAATTTTACAACAATGTAATATTTTTTTTTCAAAAATATGAAACATGTCGGAAGTGCACGAACTCTACCATCAATAGAAGGATGGATCTGGACCATTAATGGTATAGTCCAGTTGTGGAGAAAGTTGTCGGCAACTCATAATATAAAAAGCCTTGCTACACGTAGGCTGCAGCAAGACCCTCGAGAAAATCTTTTTGGGTGCATTAGGGGTAACTGCGGTTCCAATATTAACCCAACGTGTGGGCAATTTGTGGCAGGTTTAAAAACTGCCATTATCTCTAATTTAGCACACATTGGAACTGGGGGAAATTGTGAAGCAGACAAAAATGAAATAATTATTAACAGCTTCAATACATTGTTGTCCGTGTCACAACCCAAACCCATATGCATAGGCACAGTCTGGAAATGATATTGTATCAGAAATAATTCAATTACCTCAGAACATTGATGAATTTTAAAACGATGCAGACAGTGCCGAGATACAGGCATGTGCCTATGTGTCTGGGTTTTTACTTAACCGATTAAAAAATAATAATTGCGACAATTGTAAACACATGGTTATGTCAGAAAACATTGATAAACATCATCAGTTTGTAGAAAATTGGGAGTATTCAGAAGTAAAAAAAGTCACTGAATTATGCCTCGAAAGAGATGGTTACATGCGTAGAATGTTGCGCTACATTAATTAATCAATGCTTGAATGAAAAAAGTCATGTTACTGATGTCACGAGAGATATTTTAGAAAAAATAAGAAACATTACCAATTTTACTTTCCTTGAAAAATGCTTAAATCAAAAGTAACAAAACATTAATAATATGTATAATAGAAAACATTTAAAAAAATAGATTGTGCGCTGAGGAAGTGTCAACTGCAGCCCTGAAACGCAAAATGAATATTATTTTACATAAATAAAAGATGTAGTCAGACCAGATCACATCTTTTATAAATGTAATAAAATAATATTCATTTTCTGTTTCAGTTCTGCAGCTGACGCTTCCTCAGCGAATCATCAATTTTTTTTTTTAACTCAGAATTGTTTAGTACAGATAAGTAATAAAAACCTTTAGTCACCACCTTGGTAGTGCGAAGGAGGTGATCTGTCCTACTTAGCTTCATATAAAATTATAATTTGTAGTAATGTAGAAGGATGACATTAAAATTGCTTAGTAATTGTGTTAGACTCACTATTATTGCTTAGTAATTGTATACATTAAACTTCATTATTATTGAGCTGTTTTTGGATATAAATAACTACCTATTATTTCTACAAAAAGAAAAGATAATAATAATGTTCAATGCTATTTTAGGATGATAAAGGTAGGCGAATGACAATAATTGCAATGTTTGTAAAAGGCTAACACCAATATTGTACTTACTTCGCAATAAACATTTTGACTTTTGAATAATGTAAGTGTGGATGGATTTTGTGTGAGGATGAAAGATAAGGCAGTTAATAATAAAAATAATTCGGGATCAGTAACATGTACATATGTAGTATGTTCATAACTGACATGAACATGTCTTTATAAGAGCAAAAAATATCTCACTGCTTCACCTGCACGCGAGTCATGAACCAAATCTTTAAAAAACACTACAAAATGATAAATAACTTTAATTTCGGAAGTCGGTGTCGTTGGTTCCACATTTTCGTTTTTGACACCGACTTCCGAAATTAAAGTTATTTATCATTTTGTAGTGCTTTTTTTTGAAGTTGGTTGTTTTTCCTTGTAAAAAAGTTTTTATTTTTCACTTTATAGTTGTAACCTACCCCACACAAATTCAATTAACACTTGTGCATTGAAGAATAATTATCAAAATTGGTTCATTAATTTTTGAGAAATCGCGGACATACATACATACGGGTCGAATACAGAACCACCTTTTTTGAAGTCGGTTAAAAAACGTTTTATGTTTTAACCCTTCGTATATCGAACGTAGATCTACGCGAGACACAATGGCTTTTTAATTGTGTCTGTAATTACGACATTCAATGGGTTAATAGAATAATACATTATTAGAGTCTATAGGGAAAGAAAACCACTGTGGATTACAAGCGATCTAACGATTTTACGAGCTTTATTATCAACTAGCTGCGCCCCGCGGTTTCACCCGCATAAGTTTCGATCCCGTGGGAACATCGGGATAAAAAGTATCCTATGTCCTTTTCCGGGACTCAAACTATCTCTATACCAAATTTCATCTAAATCGGTTCAGTGGTTTAGGCGTGAAGAAGTAACAAACATATAAACACACACACACACTCACAAACTTTCGCCTTTATAATATTAGTGTGATAAAACAGTAAATCTGACTATGCTTCTCACCATTTTTATTTGGAATTATAAATTGAAATAATTGCTACCTTATCAAAAGCGGTAATTAAGCACAGCAGCTCCTTCAATCCTACGACGGTTCTCTTTCCTCACAGACTCTAGCAAAATCTATTCTATCATGTATCTTGATGACTCGACAGTAAAATAAATGTAGGTTTATTATATATAATAAAAAAGACATGAAGGTTTATTATATATAATAAACCTTCATTTATTTTACTGTACTTATCGTAAAAAAATGACATTTGCTACTGATTGTACTGCTTTTGTTTGAGTACATTTTGATAATTGGTTTTGAATTGATAAGTAATCTTTTTCTAAGATCTCTGTAAATGTAGTTAAAAAACCTCTGGCTTAGCCTGTAATCTAAGGCAGCTGCAAACAGATTGTAATTATAGAATTTCAATCTAATAACATGAACACAATAATGAATTGGAATGACATTTTAAATAAATAAATAATTTAACAATATTATTTATCGTTTTATTTTACCATATTCACTCTTGTAAGTTTTTTGGTAGGTACATTCATTGTAAGAAACTCAAATTTGAGTTTCTAACAAGACAATGTACCTACCAAAAAATGTGGTTTTTAAATATGGTGCTAGGGATGAACCAAAGTTTGAATTTACCGCCATTCGCAATTAATTTCGTAGGGCTGCACATAGAAGGCGCTGACAACAATAGTTCTACTAAATATTGTAGGGAATTGGAATTCTTCTCCGTTAGGGTCAGTTCACACCGAGACGCGACGATACGTGAAGGGGCCAGTGATTTCGCGCGCTGCCGCGAGACGCTTTGCAACGTCGCGAGGCGCATCGTGAAATCGTTGGCAACACGACGCCTCGCTGCGCAGCAAGACGTCGTGCGGCGCAGCTAGACGTGTCTACATTCGCAGTTCGCTACGTGCTCCCGCCCCGCCCCGCGTCCACCCGCAGTCTACCATTTGCAAGCGCATGAGGACGACGTATATTTACAAAGGGGTTTGAAGATTTTTGTATGGAGGGTGGCCCTAAGGTCGGCCGCCATTTTGATTTTTTTTCAGAATCACGGTGCACAGCAAAAGTTATATTTTTAGATAGAGGACACTTATACAAACAAAAATGTAATATAACAATATCTTAAAGCGTCAGGTTTCGGAGATATTCACCAAAATATAAGTCAAAAACAACACGGATTTTTTGTTTTTTTTTCCCTTCAGGTAAGCATATATTGAACTATTGAGGTAATAGAAACGTTATGAAACCGTTATGGAGAAGAAACAAATGAAGAATATACATTTTTTAAATAAATAATTAAACACGGCAATTTATAGTTCGTTTTTTAATCCCAGAGACTAATCTGACATTTAATACTTTTGTGTTTTCGTTTTCTTATTAGTATAGAAGTTTGACATTACACTTGTCAGATTAGTCTCTGGGATTAAAAAACGAACTATAAATTGCGGTGTTTAATTATTTATTTAAAAAATGTCTATTCTTCTTTTGTTTCTTCTCCATAAAGGTTTCATAACGTTTCTATTACCTCAATAGTTCAATATGCTTCATCATCATCATCATCATCATTTCAGCCGAAAGACGTCCACTGCTGGACATAGGCCTCCCCCAAGCACCTCCACTTCGACCGGTTTTGTGCTTCTCGCATCCAACGAGTTCCTGCGGCCTTCACAAGGTCGTCGGTCCACCTTGTGGGAGGCCTTCCAACGCTACGCCTTCCGGTACGCGGTCGCCACTCCAGAACCTTTCGGCCCCATCGGCCATCTGTTCTGCGAGCAATGTGCCCTGCCCACTGCCACTTAAGTTTGGCAATTCATCGGGCTATGTCGGTTACCTTGGTTCTCCTGCGGATCTCTTCATTTCTGATTCGATCCCGCAGGGAAACTCCAAGCATAGCCCTCTCCATTGCCCTTTGAGTGACTTTCAGCCTTCTAATAAGGCCCATTGTGAGCGACCACGTTTCAGTGCCATATGTCATCACTGGCAACACGCACTGGTCAAAGACTTTCGTCTTGAGACACTGCGGTATGTGGGACGAGAAGATATTGCGTAGCTTCCCGAACGCTGCCCAGCCGAGTCGGATTCGACGATTGACCTCTTTCTCGAAGTTGGACCTACCTAACTGGACAGTTTGTCCTAGGTAAATATACTCGTCCACGACTTCGAGTGTAGCGTCTCCGATCTTCATGAGAGTGGGTGTTACATGGGCATTTGACATGACCTTCGTTTTGTCCATGTTCATTTTCAGACCCACTCTTTCAGAGGCTCTACTGAGGTCATCGAGCATTGTACTGAGGTCCTCCATAGTTTCAGCCATGACTACTATGTCGTCGGCAAACCGAAGGTGAGTTATGTACTCGCCAATCGCCATTGATGTTAATGCCAACTCCTTTCCAGTCCAGAACCTTGAAGACATCCTCCAGAGCAGCGGTGAACAGTTTCGGAGAGATAACGTCTCCCTGTCTCACACCTCGCTGCAGAAGGATAGGTTTCGAGGTCTGGTCCTGGAGTCGAACTGACATAGTGGCGTTTTCGTAGACACTTCAGCACCTCGATGTACCGATAGTCGATCTGGCACCGTTGAAGAGACTGCAGTACAGCCCATGTCTCGATCGAATCAAAGGCTTTCTCGTAGTCCACAAACGCTAAGCAGAGAGGCAGGTTATACTCTTCGGTCTTCTGTATAACCTGTCGCAGCGTATGTATGTGGTCTACGGTGCTAAAGCCTTTACGGAATCCGGCTTGTTCGGGAGGCTGGAAGTCGTGGAACCTGCGCGCGAGACGGTTCGTGATGACTCTCGAAAACAGCTTGTAGACATGGCTCAGAAGTGAGATGGGCCTATAATTCTTAAGAAGGGCATTGTCACCCTTCTTAAAGAAAAGTATCACCACACCTCTGTTCCATGCCTGTCTTCTTCTTCTTAGCGTGTCGATGGCAATCTAAATGTACTCGGCCCAGAATTCGGCCACTTGTTTGGCGCCATCACTAGCGTCCATCAGCTCCTGTAACGTGCAGCTGACAGGACACGCAGGGCACGATATTAAGTGTCCCATCGTTTGTGGAACAGCACCACATTTACACTCCAAGGCGGAGTCGTCTATAAATTTCCACCTGAACAGGTTTTCCTTGCTTCGGCCAACCTGGGTCCGGAGTCTGTGTAAAGACTTCCAGTTTACCCAAGGTAACTCAAGTCCAGGTGGGAGGTCCTCAGCGGGTGGAACGAACGGTTTGGGTAAGGAAGCACTGTCTCGCCACAGCCTCAGTCTTTCTTGTGGTAGTTCGCCTGTGGTGTTTTACCCTCGAGTATGACGGAATCAAACAGCCTCTGAAGGGCCTTAAGAACGGGTTTTCCGCCGGCCCTCAGAAGCTCGGCCGTAATTCCGTCATCACCCGGTGCCTTGTTGTTTTTAAGCTGCTTCAGAGCCATCCTAATCTCGTACAGGCTGACGTCCGGGATGTCTTCGGTATAGTGTCGGGTCAATCTAGCTCTTGGGTCGTTTGCCAGATTCGTAACGGGGTTGCTTGTTGACGTGTATAACTGCCCATAGAACCTCTCGATCTCTCTCAACAGCTCAGGTTTGGCGGATACGATCCTGCCATCATCAGTCTTCAGTTTCATAAGCTGGCTCTGCCCAATAGACAGATCTCTAGCAAAAACCTTGGAGCCTCTATTTTGCTCTATCGCTTCCTCAATACGGTCTGTATTGAAGCGGCGAAGGTCGCTTTTCAAGGACTTAGAGATCTGTCTGTTGAGCCGCCGGTACTTTAGAACATCATCTGAAGACTGCAGGACCATCTCGCGCCTCTCCTTCATGAGCCGCAAAGTAGGATCAGAGAGCTTCTTTTTCGTGTTCGTACGACGGGTCTTGAAAATCTTAGACCCGACCGTATGGACAGCTTCCACGAACCCATCGTTATATTCGTCCACGGAGCTCCCCAGGTACTCGAAACGATTCTGAAGTTCGAGCTGAAAACTCTCGGGGTTTTGAACTTGGATCGGCGCTGGGCGGAGCGTAGACCTCATTAGTCGAGACCTTTCCAGCTTTATATTTAAGTTCAATGTGCCTCTTACCATTCGGTGATCACTTCCGGTTTTCACCGCGTTGATCACAGAGACATCATTGAATATTTGCTTCTTCGTCGACATAATGAAGTCAATCTCATTTTTAGTTGCGCCATCCGGGCTCTGCCAGGTCCACTTTCTGTGCTCACGTTTTCTGAAGAAGGAATTCATCATAAAGAGGCCTTCCTTCTCCATAAAACTAGCCAGTAGGTGGCCCCGGTGGTTCCGTCGTCCAACTCCAAATTGCCCCATTCGCAGCTCATCATCGCTTCGCTTACCCAGTTTCGCGTTAAAGTCCCCCATGACAACGGTGAAGTGAGTTTTAGAGCCATGCATGGCTCTGGAAATATCCTCATACATGGTCTCCACCTCATCGTCGGGGTGTGACGAGGTCGGGGCGTAAACCTGTACGACCTTCAGCGAATACCTTGCGGATATTCTGAGTATAAGGTACGCCACCCTGCAGCCTAATTGCGGAACGCCATATCGTCAAATGATTCTGATCAGTTGGCTTCATTTCTATCACAATTGGCTTCATTTTACGATTTTCGAATTGCGAAACTCTAGTTTTTGTGCAGGGCCTTAACGTTCATAATTGGTTTCATAATAAACTAGAGTTTCGCAATTCGAAAATCGTAAAATGAAGCCAATTGTGATAGAAATGAAGCCAACTGATCAGAATCATTTGACAATTTGGCGTTCCGCAATTAGGCTGCTGGTCGACACACTCTCGATCTTCACCACGTTGCTCACAAGGGACTTGTGGACGATAAACCCGACACCACCTTGGGACTGCTGGTCGCCCTCCCGGAAATAGAGCAAGTTGCCAGATTTAAGGATTATCGAGTCCTCCCCCTCTCTTCGGACTTCAGATAATCCCACTATGCCCCATCGCAACCTGCTCAATTCTTCCTCGAATTCGGAGATCTTCTCGTCGGTCCGGAGTGTACGCGTGTTGTATGTTGCCAGGTCCAGTTTTCGGTGATTTTGGTAGCCGGATCTCTTCCGGGGATTCTTAGCACCCCTTGCCTCACCGTGGCCTTGGCCGCTACCGTCGCCAAGGGTAGGCGGGCCGCCGGGCACTAGGGGCCAAGTATTTTTTGTGCTTGTCATTGGGGGGATTTGCCATAATCGCCACGCTTGGCATGCGGGTTGGCGATCGCAGTATGATAGTAAATGCATAGAGAACGCTGCTGCCCATTCTCCGGTATACCTACTTACCTAGAGGGAAATAAAAACAAAAAAATCCTCGTTGTTTTCGACTTATATTTTGGTGAATAACTCCGAAACCTGACGCTTTATGTTGCATTACTTTTTTGTTTGTATAAGTGTGTTCTATCTAAATTATATAACATTTGTTGTGCACCGCGATTCTGAAAAAAAATCAAAATGGCGGCTGATTTTAGGGCCAAAACCTTCAAACCCCTTTGTAATAATAATTAATACACGGTCAATTGCCTAGGTAGATAGACAATAAATATTAACGTCCGTCATTTTTAATTAACAATTGAAAACAAACCTTTAGGGAAGGTTCATATCTGACGGAACATGCGTCGCGTAACGCCAGAACAGACAAATGTATAGAAAAACACTTGACCGTTCACACTCAACCGATGATGCGTTAGTGCGTCAAGTGTGAACGGTCAAGTGTTTTTCTATACATTTGTCTGTTCTGGCGTTACGCGACCGATAATACGCGACGCATGTTCCGTCAGATATGAACCTTCCCTAAATCTTTAGTCTATCTAGATACCTACCTCTTTATTTAACATTCCTCATTAACTTACATAAGTACAATAATAATATTTTCACATTTTGCATTAATTAAAAAGTAAGTACGTAGAACAAAAACAAAAAATTATGCTTGTTTAAATTTTCCCTATACTAATTCTTAATTATCTCCTAAACGTGTGGACCGATTTACATGATTCAAACGTACAAAATGGTTTTAGACCTAGACCTTTCATTTGACACCAACATCGTTAAGATATCTCGATAAACAAAAAATCACATTTTGAAGTTGCTCTCGTAATTATCCAACATGTATTGCGTACTTCTTCTTCCTCTTCTGCAAGAAGTCCGATTATAACAAGATCCCAGCCTATCATTATAATATCACTCGATTACTCGACCGTACTGCATCAATTCTGCACGAAGTCTGGACGGAAATAGTAGAGACAAGTCGCCACGGGCAGCCTCGGCTGCGCCTCGCGGCGTCCCACTGCGCCTCGCGGCGTCGCGCTGCGCCTCGCGGCGTCGTGAGGCGCAGCGCCGCTCTCGCACGCCGCGCGTACCGGCGAAGTACCGCTGCGTCGCGCTGCGTCGCTCTACGCCGCGAGGCGCAGCGCAACGTATTCTGAACTCTCATAATGTAATGTGTATCTTTTCGTATAGAAAATAAAGTACTTATATTTTGAGTCACTATAAAAAAGTGTGCGCGCAGCATCGCGTCTCGGTGTGAACTGACCCTTAGGAGTATATGTGTTCTGTGTAGGTAAACCTGCGCGCGCACGCTAGCGCGGCGCGTGGATAACAAAACTAGCGCGCCATTTTCCATACAAAAACTGACTTGTATTGTTAAATATTTTAAAAATACAAGTCTGTTTTTTTCCTCGCAAGTGTGTTGAAAAACGTCGTATGAAACGCGTGTGCATTAATCATTATACTCTTGGCTTCCTTATCGTAATAATACCGCCTCGGGCATAATGATCAACATAGCACACATGTATCATAATGTACAGACACCAGCACATCAACCTACCCGAAACTGTCACATTTTCCCAATCAACTTTGAACCTTATGCTTTAGTAATAAAGTTGAAAATCTATTAAAGAAATTTGACAGATTGTAGTACCTACATACTTTAGTTTCATACTGTTTGACAGTTTTGTACGGAGATTCGTAAAATGGTCCACAAAATATGAATTGCTTTAATGTCAAATAATATTATGAATTGTCAGTTTGTAACCATTTTACGACTTTTATTATGATTCATAATGTTATCCTTTTATGATTCTGCCAAAGTGGCCTTTTTAGCCCCCCTGTGCTGTGCCTACGCAATGAACCTATGAGATTTTTATTGCGATTTCTGACTTTTCTAGTAAGTACTCAAACCTCAGTTGGTCCAATAGATTTATTTTTATCCATAAAAGAAACAAGATTGGCATCAAACATACTTTTTGCCAAAATTGCCCATTTTATTGATGACTAGGTACCTACCTATACCACGCTTTTTTCAAAATCTGTGAATTATGCAAAACAAAATGGTTTCAAAAAGATAAGAACAGTCTCCTAAGATCGTTTCCTTGTAGAGACAACGATTATTATACACAAAGACATAAATCTCTTTAACATGACATGCCCCATCTCAAAAATCCACCCTGTATAGTATGTCATGATTGACTGCTTCGCTCCATAAAGGTATAGCGTGATGATAATCATTTAAAGATTTCATCTGTGTAACTATTTGCAAAGATTTGGCTCGTCTTTTTAAAATTTGCGGTAAACTATAGAAGAATAGGTACGAACAATTTCAATATTGCTCATCCCCCATAGCAAATAGCGTGGTAATTTGTAGCCTACAGACTGACCAGACTCATAGGGATGCAAAATTGGAACAAAATCTATCTTTTAGTTTTTGCGTGATGCTGGACTATATACATTCAGATTTGTCAAAAAATTCCAAAAAAATATATTTTTGGGATTATAAATTGTTCCCAGACATAAAAAATTTACTTTAAAAAAAATTCTATCGATAGGCTGCAAAAGTGCATGGGTAGTACAGAAACAAAATCGTATGAAGCGAGAAATGACGCCATCTAGCGTAAAACCAGTTAACGACTTACAAAATTTAATTATGCTGTTATTAGATGGCGTTGCTTTGCTTTATATGATAAAATATTTTTGTAGTTTCTTTTTGTCTCTTCAAATTTCTTTTAAAGAAAATTGTTCCTAATTATTAACCTACTATGTTTAAATTGAATATCAATTTATAAGTAGGTAGGTATCTGATTTTCTAAGTTTTAGTTTTCAATCTTGAGAGGGTAGGTTGAATATGGATTTATAAATAATTGGTAGGTGGTATGAATATATAATACTTAGATCGAAGATTTATGACAGCTCAATTGTTCGTTCGCTAAGTTCATTTCGATTACCTCGTTCGAGTGCCTTTTGTTTAGTTTTTATTTATGATGAGGCGAATTACTTATTTTACCAAAATGAGCACGAGTTATAATATTGATTTCGTTACAAGAGCTCAAATAATTGGTTTGAATAATCAAGCCAAAAACATGTCAGAAATACCCAGAGACCGGTGTAAACGTAAGTAGTTTTATTTTTACACTTTTATATTAAAAACTGCATTATTTTTTTATTACTATACTACGTAATAATCATTATTGGGTATTATATATCTCTGTTTTATTGTTGCAGAGAAAAACAGTTGTTCTTTGAGTACGACGATTTGAAGAGGAGGATTCTTTCAACACCATCAAAGAACTGGTAGACCACGACTTATAAAACACATTGCAGCATCAAACCATGATAAGGGAGTACCTATGAAGAAAATGGATTTCTGCCAACGAACCACTATGCTGGTTTATTTGACACAAGTTTTGACACTATCCGTTGTGATCTTCATAATGGACCGCGGAAGCATGCTGTGAAACCCTTGCTCACGGAAAACCATAAAAGGGCAAGATTACAGTTCGCTTTGGATCACATAAACTTCGATTGGAGTAATGTCATCTTTACAGATGAATAAACTTTTAAGTCCTGTGAACACGGACGCTTATGTTTGTGGCGTCGAAATAGTACGCGATACACAAGTGGTTACGTAGCTACGAGCTAAATAATTATACTTAGATAATATTATTTATATTGACTGGAGACCTGGTTATGTGTGTGTGTATAACCTATAACTTACGTATTTTTAATAATTTAAAAAGTTATGAACACTTTGAATAATAAACTGTAAGAAATAAACCTCTATAATTTTTTATGGTGCCTTTTTTTGCGAGCCCACAAGGCGAGCCTGTTTACCTGCGATGAATCTGCTCTTTTTTCCATTTGCGAAGTAACTAACAATTCGAATAATTATTAAAATACCCACTCGTTAGCTTAATAAATATATTCCTATCAGTTTCTTTTATTATTTTTATCATTTAAGCTACGTATGCTGGTAAATGTAATGTAATAATTAGATAAATGTATTAGCCTTGTAACTCCTTGCTCAATCCTACCTTCCTAACTCCTTACTTACGTTTCGTAAATTAGTCATAGTTGTGAAGAAACCAACGCCATCTAGTTTATTTTCGAAAACTTGAATTCAAACGTTCACGGGAAAATAGACACTAAGGTACCCATGCAATTTTGCTGGCGACTGGTTTTGAGTCCACTACGATTTTATTATCATTATGTACCTACTTATAGCAGATTATTATTATTATTTTTTGCGATTTCCAATTATACGAAGGGTAGGTAGGTAATAAGAATGTCAAAGCAAATATATATTTAAACTAATTTATTTCGAAAATAATACTATAATTAAAGTAAGTAGCTATTTCTTAAACAATATCTCCTGCCATTGCATGTCCAGATTCTCTAGTTTCTTTATCTATACATAAGTATAAAATTCAAAGTCCTGACTGACTGACTGATATATCAACACAAGCACAGCTTCAACCGCTGGTCCAAGAGACATGAAATTTGGAGGGTGTGTTCTTTGTGAAGAGTAGGTATCCCTATCCACTAAGAAAGGGTTTATCGAAATTCTACCCCTAAGAGGGTGAATGGGAGGGAGGGTGAAATTTTACGCGGACGAAGTCAAGGGCAGAAGCTAGTTTTATTCATAAAATAATGTTTGAATCGTGCATTCAATCTGCCCGTTAGTCTCTGGGTGATAGGGCGGTGTTACAAATGTTTAATTCCATAATTCTTTTTAAGAAAATTATTAAATTCATCCGAGGTGACCGCACATCCATTATCCGACACTAAAACGTCCGACAGCCCTTGTGAAGTGATTTTTTTTCTCATAACAGCTACCACCGTACCACTGTTTATCGCTGGTATGATTTCAGCCTCAAACCATTTGCTGTAGCTGTCTACTAGGACTAAAAACGTTTTTCCCTGAAGGGACCCGCAAAATCCACACGGCTCCACGGTATCTCTGGAACAATCCAAGTCTGCGGGTCCTTTGGTGGGTTATTTCTCACTAGCTGTCATTGCTGACACACGGCCACCACACTCTTAATCTGCCGATCCATGTCGACCCGCCACACGTAGCCTCTTGCATACGCTTTTGTCTTTACAATGCCCGCATGAGCAGTTTTTGAACTTATTTTTTCTGTCGATATAGTCAGAAGTCCGGGAACAATCCCTAATGCCGTGGAACCACGGGTAATTCAAATTACCCATGGACCCGGCAATGAATTGACCCACCGGGACCACGGGTAACGAGTGGATCTGTCACAATACAAATTTACGACCCGCCAAAAATTCGTAAAACTGTCAATCCAAATATCATAGCCAGGGCATTCTTATCAATCTGGCCATATCGTTTTTCGTGCACCTTTACAGTCCGTGAGGATGGCCTCACCGGCCGCTCTGACCCGTCCTTCATGACGTGTGCAATAATCGCTCCGAGACCGTATTCCGATGAATCACAAATGAAAAGTAGTTCGTTTTGCAAGTCATAGCCCACTAACGCTCGAGCTGATGACAGTAATCGCTTCGCCTCCACAAACGCTTCCTGTTCCTTCTCACCCCAGCTGCAAGGTCTTTTTGATTCTAAAAGTCGATACAGTGTTTCCAACACAGTGCTCTTGTCAGGCAAGAATCTATCTATCTCCTATAGATATAAAAAACCCGGTCAAGAGCGAGTCGGACTCGCGCACCGAGGGTTCCGTACCATCATGTTTTTTAAATTTTTATCGGCGAGTCCTATTTTCGTCAGAGAACTTTAACACTGCGTGCTGCGGTGTAGAATATTGCAGATTTAGATAAAACTAGTTAGCATAGAGAAAAAACTGAAATTAATCTAATTTCTAATTATCAACAAATAATGTTGAGGATAAAATAAAATAATGTTGAAATGTTGAGGATTTCTGAAAAAGTGTGCTATTTAGAGGCATCGTTTATTTTTCCTGTAATCTTTACATAAACTTCTATCACATAGATTAATTTCAGATTTTGCTCTACGCAAACTTCGGAGATAAGGGAGGGAACGGTATTTTTTTCACATTTTTCATCAAAAGTCGCAAACTGTGCGGCCTAAAAAAGAAGAAAAAAAATGAGAATGTGCAAACTGCGCTCTTTCATATGATACATGCCCTAGTAGCTCCACCATTTAAGACCCCACTTCAGTCCCTGTTGCAAAAAAAAAAAAAAAACATTTTTATTTTTTTCTTATTTGCAAAATAGTTGGGCAAACGTCATCTAAAGCTATTCCAAATTTCATGTTGACAGCATTACTAGTTCTAGAGATATCCAGCTGTGACTGAGTCGCACCATTCCTTCAAAATAAGGAGGAGGTTCTCAATTCGGTTGTAGTTTTTTTATGTCTTTACCTCAGTACGCCGTCATTTATAAACCGATTTGGAAAATTCTTTTTTTATTTAAAAGGAGACTTCCAGATTGGTTTCATTGTCATCAGGTCAGGATCCGATGATGGGATCCTGGAGAAATCGAAGGAACTCTTCAAATAATGTAGGCACACAGCGATTTGTGTATTTTTTATAGTAACTCGTGCATTTGCTCTCGGAAAGCACCATTTGGTGAAGTGGAACTGATGATGAAGACCACAGATGGCCACCGGAACTACTCAATAATATTTCTCGGGTTATGATTCGATTACTTTAATATGGTTGCTAACCAATTTATGCTTGACGCAATGCGAATGGTTTAATGGAAGTGATGGTGAAATACCAGAACTTCTAAACAATTAACGCCCCTGCATCGGGAAAAGCAATATTTTGTAAAAGGCGATGGGCAAGTTGACATTAGGCTATTGTAACTTAAATACAGATCTAAAGACACAGACAGTTGTTTTTCACTTTGTAGTTTTTTTGGAAGTCAGTTTTTTTTTGTTATTACCATTTTAGTGCGGAACCCTAATAAAAATGATTCGCCGAAATATATCTACGCGCATAAATTCCGAACGACTGCACCAAATTGGATCATTCTTTTTTTGTTGTTCGGTATTGCCAGGACAAGGTTTGTATGAAAGAAAATGCGAAGCTGGGGCGGGCCGCTAGTTTTTCATAAAAATTATTTAAGCCCAGGAAAGCACGCAAGGACTCTGTTGGTTGGGGCCGACTTTTCCTGAATCTCTTTGACTTTCGCAGGTGCTGGGTGAAGTTCCTCTGCATTAATCATGTACCGTTCTGTTGAGGCGGAGTCCCATCTGTTGCAGTTTGCTCGTGGCTCCAGTGACAGCGACATCATCTAATAGACGACCCTCTCCGTCCATCCCACTAACGCCGTCGACATTTGACGTCATTTTCACCGCAATCCAAATTATTTTCCGCAGTCGCCAATAAAATATACAACCAAGTCGAGATCAGGTAGGTATGGTTATAGGTAGGTACTCCAAAATAACTATTATTAAATATTAATCGATAAAATCATCTGTGAAAGCATTCAACAATATCCTCTCAGTCCATCGCAAACCTGTATGAGTTTGATTATCATCTAGGTTTTCTAATACTTCCTTGGCTTTTGTTCTTAAAACCCACAAGAATATATCTGCTATCCTTTGTATAAAAGAACTTGATGGTGACTTAACCTCTTTTATGGATACTCTTTGCAGCACATCTAATACTGTAGTATATAAAATTGACTGTCGGGTGGCTGGTTTGCATATAGACAGATGATCTAGAGGTAGCTGATAATATTCACCGCGGCCCAAGTCCGCTGAAAATGACTCAACAAAGTGTATGGGAACTTTGAATGCAGTTACTAATGTTGGCAAGGTTTCTACAAAACTAATAGTTTCCCAGCCGTATGCGTCTGCAAACGTTATGAATGATTTATGTATATCTAACAAAACTGGTGAGTTCTCCTGTAATTGTCTCACATCATTGGAAGGCCACAGAACAGCAGCAGCAGCTCGAGGCATAGCTGCTACAGCACTACCTTTGTGTGGAGTACTAAAGAACAAAACAGCTTTAGTGTTATTAGCAATGTTTTTCAAAGCCTGCTGGTCGGTTTGTGAGGCTTCAACTAGTACTTGCTTGACAATTAGTCCACCCATGGAATGGGCCAGCCAAACAACCGGAGTGGCCTTACTGCCAACACCGGCATCTACGAGGGCAGGAACCAGTTCAGAGGCTCGGGTTGCAATATCTGCAGATTGCATTGGGCAGCGTTCAAGCCACTCTGACAGTGAACTCCAATAATTAACACCAAGTATTCTTAAGTTACTAACATCATGTGGCAGCCAGTCTTTAGGCCAACACACTGTGTAATTACATTTATCTTCTTCTTCTTGGCTTAGTGCATGACGTTTATTAATAGCAGTCAATGTGGAGGATACTTTTGGTTCTCTCTTAGCTTCAATAGGAATATCATGAAGAACTACCTCTACTTCTGATAAAAACACCTCTTCTCCTATTTCTATCAAATCATTCATTACCTGTGTTATTTCAGGGTCAAGATATGTTTTTGGTTCTTCTTTTACAGGATCACAAGGTTCACAATCATTGTCTGCTACAGTAACTTCTATGATTCCAACGGCCTTCGCACATTTTCTGTCACGTTGTCTCCATGTGACAAAAACTCCTCCTCTAAGTCCATGCACAAGCAAGGTATCGCAAGAAGTTGGAGCTGTGGTTCTATACAGAGGATGTAACAGAAATAAACCAGGTCTGTAACAGTACTCTCCAGACAAATTTGCAAGACATACTGCTGCTGAACTAGACAAGCGTATATCTGTGGACCGCATAAGTCTTGACAATTCACCAATGAGACCATTTTGAAAAAACTCTGATAGTAAACAACAATGCACACTCAAAACTGTAAGGATTTTGATTACTGCTAGGTCACAGTCTGGATCATTAGGATGTCGTAACAACGCTTCAGCTAATAATGATAGACCACCCATGTCAATAAATGTTTTCAAAGAGTGATCCTTGTCATATTCTGCTACATTAAAAAGACTTACATGGTGGTACAGAGCATCCATACACAATATACATAGATCTCTTTCACTAATATCGTCAGGTTTGGGAGGAATACTATCTGACTCCACTGCCTCGTCTTGTACATTTGCAAAGTATTTAGACAGGAAGTGTTCAATGCAACAATGGGGATTTATGTTTTGTACCGCTATTATAAGGTCTCGAAATTTGAATGAGATGAGTTCCGATGACAGTGCTGCACGTCTAACGTGAATTGGAGGTGAAAGGAAATATCGGAGGTCGACACCACGAGTCCGCGCCAGTAGAACTGCTGTGTTTCTATCTATAGCTTGAGCAAGTTTACAGCAATCCCAAATTTTATTATTTTTAAAAGCGGCAAGTTGTTCCAAGGCAATATTCCGCTGATCTTTATTTCCATGACGGCATAACCACAACAGTCTCCAAGCTAACGAATGCTTTAAACTTTTCCAAATGCGACCGAAACCCACCGGCTGCCTTGTCGCTTTATCGAATTCAAGTTGGAAAGTTCGATTGTAGGAAGGGTCTTCGACGTAAATATATTCGGCTGCATGTTTCTTTTCGCTTTCAAATACACGTGGATTTACTATACTTGCTATTGTTTTGCACGTTTGCACAATATTGTAATAAATTGTAAAACCGCCAGTGCCTGCTGCTGCCACAAATTTCAAACATGTTATTGTGATCTTAAGTTTGTCCTGAATACTCATTATAAATAGATTTTCTTTGATTCATTGCTGATGGATGCGGAGATTAAGTTGGAGCTGTTCTACTTATGTTTTCATAGTAATTCAGTCTATCAAAAAGTACTCTGTGGTAATTATGATAATATTTTTTTTGTTTTTTTTTTTTTTGTTTTGACAGGACATACCTACGTGACAGATGACAGGGGACCACAGAATACAAATACCCTAAGGCAGGTTTCCGAACGGAAAATATAAGAACATTTTGTATGAAATGCGTGCATTCGGGGTCTCGTTTGCGGCCGGCCTAAAGCAGGGGACCGGACAGTACAGGGAGGGCCAAAGACTACAATAGTGGGAGGAGTAATAAAAGGAGGAGTATAAGTAGTAGTAACAGTACTCATATCATACAAATAGATGAGACAAAATTGTTCATCATGCAATAAAATTATCTACAAAAATTGTTCTTACATTTTTTTCCTAAGACTCACCATTTCGGAAATATAGCGATGCAAAAAGTAGAAAAAGTTGTGTTCTTCATAATATGTAGGTATGTCAATTACCTTCATATAAGGTACAGAGTCGTAATACAAGTAAAAATATTAGTTTTCGTGGCGTATACATACATATTCTACAATTCTAAGAATATAAACTTTCTTTGAATATAAACTTTTCTTTGAACAATTTACTTGTACAGTCAGCATCAAAAGTCGATTAACACTATCATTTTTACATGTTATTAAATTGACAACAACTTTTTTCAATAAACTGATTTTTAGCTTTTCACATAATAGACAAGAGTATATATTCTAAAAAAAAATCTTCTGCTGCAATTTTGAACAAATATTTTGCTCAATAACTAAGATTAAAAAAGCTGAAGTGTTAATCAACTTTTGATGCTGACCGTACCTACCCAGCAGGAAGACGGAAGAAGAAGAAGACAGTATGCCTGAAGTTCCATTAGATGATTATCAATCAGACTCTCCAAAATTAATTTACATTCGGCATTCACCCTAATTAGATACTATTGTTTTGGCCGAAATCGTATGTATTTTCTACGCTCTTCCCCTTTATGGAAGCAGCCACACCTCTTGGACAAAATTTACCAAATTATTCGCAGCACATTAACATCAATTCTAAATGTGGCCTTGGACGACCGAGCGTGGCTGCAAGTCACACTACCCATCCGCTTTGGTGGCCTCGGCGGCGTCCGAAAAATTACCAGTATTAGCTTACGGTTCCTGTCCTCTGTCCACAGCACCGAAAAGTTGACCGGGAAGATTTTAGCCCCCTCCCTGGTTGACTCTGAAGTGCCGTGCTTGGCCGACGCGGAGAACGCCTGGAAAATGGCTTGCCCGGATACAGATCGGCCGGCGAACCTATCTTCCCAGAGGCAGTGGGATGAGCCGCTCTGCAGGTTGGTACGGAATAATCTTATTAATACGTCCTCCAATACTGCTGAGCGTGCCCGCCTACTGGCTGTGGGTGAGTGGGAGTCGGGCCTCTGGCTTCAGGCACTACCGTCACCCAACATAGGCACTTTGCTGGGTGACACCACCTTCCGGCTCGCTACTTGTTTGCGTCTGGGCTATAGATGCAGGCGGGAAAAATTCCGAATCATTCCCGTCGAATACTTCGGAAGTATTCCGAAATATTCTGAAACTTTGGGAATATTTCAATTGTCAAAAAAAAAACCGGGAAAATTGTATTAACCTATTAAAAGTCACTGTACTCGATTGAGTACAGCGTAACAAAGTAAAATAATAAGGTGTATCACTTAAAATTTACAAGATCTGTAATTTACACTTCGGGATAAGGCTGTACTCAATTGAGTACAGTTACCTCTGATGGGTTAAGATCAAAAATATACACACCTACATACGGTTCAAACTCATAACCTCCTTTTTTTGAAGTCAGTTAATATATATCAAAACATACTCCTAAGTATAGCAAATACTTAGGTACTTTTCTGAAAACCGCATCAAAACGTGTTTGCTTGCAAGGTTTGCCTTTATTTGTTTTTATTGACTTTTATACGCGTTAAGTAGATAAGTACCTAATGATTAATACCTATCTATGTGACTCGCGAATACTCGGGATGCGAACAGAAGAGCTATATACAAACTTATCAAAAACATAGGTAACCCTTTTTCAAAAAAACAAATCAAATATGCTCTGTGGTTTTTTATTCCACAACCAAGTACAGTCACGTCTAAAATTACTATGTATACACTTGGCAATTTTCAATTGCGATTTTTTCGTGAAACAACGAATACAACGTTGAAATACGACACTTAACATAAACCTATGGGTTGGAAAATACTATTTTCGTAATAACATAAAATTTCATTCAAAAATAAAGGAGAAAATTGCCTTTGAATAAAGCCAAGTGTATACATACTTTTAGACGTGACTGTACCTAACATTTAGAAAAATAGCATTTGCAAAAATAGCACAAAGAAATAAAAATCCTGTTAATCGCAGGATAACATATTTACCTATAAAAATATCAACATAATATATTATACTTAATCAATCATATTTATAATAAAATAAACATTTATATTTTACTTACTTATGTGCCACTGAAAAATAAATTCACCCACCACACAACAAATAAACACGTTTATTCCTGAATAATTCGGGCGAAATATTCCGCGGAAACATTCGATTGCGGGGTATGAATCTTTCACCGGGGGCGAAAACTTCTCCGGGGAGCATCTCCCCTCTTACCGCATCCCGCACCGCCATCGCCTGCATCACCGCTAACAAAGAGTTTCAAATAAATGTCACTAGATGGCACGACATTTATTGATTAATGGTTGAAGTGTAATTTTCAAGTTTTTATTGACTTTTATAAGGTTTATTCATACATAATCAACTCTTATACACACCAAATGATGTAACAATAAGCTTTTATTTCAAATTTCAAAGATGATTGGAATGCACAATTAATAATTATACCAGTAGATGGCGCTGTATTAAATTTCAAAGGTTAACATCTCGATTTTTTAAATTTTGTTTTGTTTAATAATATCACTGATAATTAATAGGAGTACGTAGCAGCAGTACAAAAGTACATTGTGCTTTTAACGTCATCTATTCGGAATAAAAGTATAATGTAACCCTTTAAAATAGCTAGAATAATTATTGCCAGATAAAATCTGCTCATTACGTCGGGACATTTCTTTGTATGGGATGAGGCATCTGTATGCTAGTATCGATGCAAAATACGATATTTCAGCAAAAAAAAAAAAAATTTCAATAAAATTCATTTTGAATAATTCTGATTTAAAGAAACTTTCCCAGAAGTATTCCGGAATTATTCAGAATTTTTCAGAAGTTTTGCAACTATAGTCTGGGCGCTCCTTGCGTGGCTCCGCATCGCTGCCAATGCGGTGAAGGTGTCGACTGCCTCGGACAGCATGGCTTATCCTACAGTAAAAGCGCAGGCCGATAGCACGGCATGCCAGCATCAATGACATCATCCATCGTGCTCTTGTCACCGCTGGGGTGCCAGCTGTTTTAGAACACAATGGTTTGGCACGCGACGATGGTAAGAGACCAGACGGGACGACCATAATGCCTTTGAAGGTAGATAGGCCTTTGGTGTGGGATGCAACGTGTGTCGACACCCTTGCGCCATCCCATCTTCCAAGCACGGTAAGCTGTGCTGGGGCGGCTGCTGCAGGTGCGGAAAACCTCAAACGGCGCAAATACTCCAATCTTTTTGGAACTTACGAGTACATATTTGAGCCGTTTGGAGTTGAAACACTAGGGCCATGGGGCCCGACCGCCCGAGTGCCCACTTAGTATTTCGAGACATCGCCAAGCGACTCTTCACGTGACCAGAGGGCTGGCCTATTTTTTGGCCAAAGAATCAGCATTGCCATACAACGTGGCAATGCTACCAGCCTTTTGGGCACGTTTCCCGTTGACAGTGATCCGGACGAATTTTTTGATGCCCTTTGATTATTTTCCCTCCCCTTTTTATTTACTTGTACATATGATTGTTAGCTTTTTAAATTATGTAAATATGTAAAGAAGACTGAATAAAAATGATCTCAGACGAATATTTTTTCCAAAGAACTCATAACTTACACCGCTTTCATTATTTCCAATAGTATTATTTTTTATTTGATACAATATTTATAACTCAACAGGACCACAATAGATCGTGGAATAGATCTACCGGGGAAACTACGTTAATAAAAACGCGCCAAGTACACTGCCTCACGGGTAGAGAGGAAACTTGCATAATATACTCGTATTATGAAAAGCACACCTAATAATAGAATTACCTAATTTTTGCCGTTCAAAAGTGACTAATGTGCCTATATGAATTAAATGATTTGACTTTGTTATTTTTTTGTGTTTTTTTTCCATTAGTTTGCACGTGTCGGAATATGTAGAGTTATACAGAATACAATCTTCTTAGATTATATGGAATTAGTATGTACTTTCCTAAGTTGCATGGAATTAGTATGTACTATATTTTTGCTAGACTGTCGAGAGTGTTTCTAGATTAAAATAATCAACGAATTCCGAACGAAACCGCACTGTGTTCCCAAATATCCTTGGACCTGACATTTTGAGTTAAGTTCAGTAAGAGACGCATTTCAATACGACAAACTTCGGACAAGAACTCCCATGTGCTAAATATTTATAGTTTTTGAAAAAAATACGTCTAAAGTTTATTATTTTTTTTATTTAGAAAATTTAAAAAAATATATTACTTGGATATAAATAAAGCTGATATGTTTTTGGTATTTTCAATTTGTTAAGAATATAGTGAAGGATTTAATACACTTTACGACGGTCCGAAAATGTTAGCTTTTAATGAGAAAAAAAAAGATTTCAGTTTTTCAGATTTTATTTTTTTTCATTTTAATTATGCGTTATTAGCATCCGCAAATAAAGCTAAATGGTAGTAAATACGTCACTTATCACCATAAAAAAAATCAACTGCTAATGCCATGGAAAATGGGAAATAATAGCTTCTAAATATTTTTCATTACAAAACGCCTGTTATTTAGATATGAGCAACGTGTTCAGACGTCGTTGCTATGAATGAGTGATCAGGCACTGTAAGAGTATTTTGCTTTTCACTTTCTAGTAGGAATTTTTGGTGTGATTATGTATTGTATGTAAATGTAACCAGTTCAGTGTCAGGAAAAGTTAGTTACCTAAGTAGGTATTGATACGGTGACTAAGTACGGTGTAGATAACTAAGTAGTTATCTACATAAAATAAAAAATCGCGGCCAAATCGCGTGACTTCTAGATACTACATCCTGTTTTATCAATATCCGACTAAGTCGGATATTGATAAATTCCTACTAGAAAGTGAAAAGGAAAATACTCTTACAGTGCCTGATCACTCATTCATAGCAACGACGTCTGAACACGTTGCTCATATCTAAATAACAGGCGTTTTGTAATGAAAAATATTTAGAAGCTATTATTTCCCATTTTCCATGGCATTAGCAGTTGATTTTTTTTATGGTGATAAGTGACGTATTTAACTACCATTTAGCTTTATTTGCGGATGCTACTAACGCATAATTAAAATGAAAAAAAAAATAAAATCTGAAAAACTGAAATCTGTTTTTTTCTCATTAAAAGCTAACATTTTCGGACCTTAGTAAAGTGTATTAAATCCTTCACTATATTCTTAACAAATTGAAAATACCAGAAACATATCAGCTTTATTTATATCCAAGTAATATATTTTTTTAAATTTTCTAAATAAAAAAAATAATAAACTTTAGACGTATTTTTTTCAAAAACTATAAAGATTTAGCACATGGGAGTTCTTGTCCGAAGTTTGTCGTATTGAAATGCGTCTCTTACTGAACTTAACTCAAAATGTCAGGTCCAAGGACATTTGGGAACACAGTGAACCGGAGATCTGTGAGTCGGTCTAAATAAATACAGGGTGGTCCAAAAGTCGTGGATCAAACGAAGTAGGGGGATAAAGGAGGTCATTTCCAACACTTTTAAAGTGAGAAATAATTTTTGGTAACGTTACAAAATTTTTGGAAAAAAATAAATTGCTCTTGTTTGATACTCAGAGCCCTAATAGAACTTTATAGTGCTGATACATTATCTAGTAGTAATACAACACCGTTTGTTTTATTGTTTTATATCACTTTTTTTTAAATTCGTCTAATTGTACAAGAACTCGGTATACACAAATATTCATAACTTTTAGGGCAATTGAATTATGACCATGCTGTAGAAAGATTTTATGTTGGAAATGACCTCCTTCATCTCCCTATTTCGTTTGATCCACGACTTTTGGACCACTCTGTATAATAACTTATTTTCCTTTTCACCTAAAATGTAAGGGTAACAGAAAACATTGTAGGTACAAGCTTGGCAAAAAAGAGTCTGACGCGGTGACAGTTGGAACTAAATATCGATGATTGTGGCAACATTGCTTTAGTTGTCAACTGCTAGTACATTCTGTGTCAACAGTGCGTATATCCTAGTCGTTTTTCATAGATTTCTAAAAATTATCAACTTTCGTTGCATATTTAACTATTTAAAATGAATAAAACTATTCGTAGTAGTGGCAGAGCAGTGATTTACCACGTCTTTTCGCGGTGTCTGGCCGAATCTCAAGCGGGACAAGTTTTGTCTGATATCGAGAATGTTTTTCAAAGAACTGCCGATATGACAGGTATTTATGTAACATAAATAAGTCATTGTATCTTAAATAAGTATTTATAAGTGTTTTCAATGCGTAGTTTTGTTAGTATCACGATTTAAAGTAACGTTTAGTCTTGTTTACAGAAATTGAAAATTAAGGTTATGTTTTGAAGTTTGACAAGTCTCGTATACGCTAACCTCCATGATTGATACTTGAAGATAATGAACATGGAATTAATAAAATACAGTTATTATTCTTTTTGTTTTAGGTAAATCTGTCAACACAGTAAGAAAAATTGTTGAGGAAGGTGAAAAAAATAATGGTATTTTTTCAACACCGGGAAAACATCGCAAAGGTCGCCCAAAGAAACAATTAGATGATTTCGATTTATGTGCAATTAGACAAAAGGTTCATTTCTTTTACACTGTGAAAAGCAGGTACGTTTTATTCTTATACTACTCCCGATTTCATGAGTTTAAAAAAAGCAGATTTAAAACAAAATACCATGTTTCAGGTGCCTACACTGAGAAATTTACTGCCGGTAGTTAGAGAGGACTTGGGTTATGATGGAAGCCGTGAACATCTCAGAAAAATATTACACTCTCTGGGTTTTTCTTATAAGAAATGTAAAACAGACAGATCGTCTCTAATAGAGAAACCTAACATAGCAGCAAAGCGAGAGCAATATTTGAAAATTATTATGGATAACAGAAACCTGCCTCCAGAACTACAAAAAGAAATAATATATTTGGATGAAAGTTATATTCACTCATCATACAAGCTGAAAAAATGTTGGCAATCAGTTGATGTCAGCGGAGTGAAACACAACATATCAAAAGGCAAGAGAAAGGATTTGTTCCAAATGCCCTTTTGATTTTCAGTGGCACAAACAAAAATGAAGACTAACACTCGGAAATGAATAAAACTAACTTCACAAAATGGGTCACTGAAAAATTAATTCCCAACCTAAGAGAGCCTTCCATTATTGTAATGGATAATGCTCCTTACCATTCGGTGGTCTTGAACAAAGCACCAACTAGCGCTTCAAAAGTTGCTGAGATAAAGTTATGGTTACTGCAAAATAATATACCTTTTGATGAGTCTCTCCGCAAGCCTCAATTATTAATGCTAGTGAAGCGGCATAAACCAGAGCCCATTTATGAAATTGACCAAATTTTAGGAGATCATGGTCACACTGTGGTACGCCTTCCGCCTTATCATTGTGACCTCAATCCTATTGAACTAATTTGGGGCATTGCAAAGCATAAAATCGCTTCAGTCAATGTTGGGTCCATTGATATAAAGGTATGTAGCCTAGTTTATATAATTATGGATATTTAATGTTGCTATGTAAGAACTATAGTTAACGTTTAATTATTTTTTATAGGTGGCTGCTGAACAAGCATTTTCAAACATTACTGCCGAAGACTGGAAAAATTCATGCAAGCATGTAATGAAAATAGAAAAAGAATATTATGACAGAGGTGTGACTATGTATGAACAGATAGAACGATTGGTAATAAATCTCAGAGATGACAGTAGCAGCAGCAGTGATTTATCTGAATTAGAATATATTAGTGATTCTGAAGTTGCAGGAAGCTCTAGACAAAATGTGAGCTTTTCTGGCATTGAATATTTAGATGAAAGTGTTTTCGATTCGTCCGATTGATTTTTTTGTATTAAAATAAAATTTCAAAAAAACGTGTTCTTTCATTATCCCTGTAAACAAACTATTATCGTCAATTCCTAAAAATCCCACTGTTAGGCGCTCCACCCACTGCACCGCGCCCCGTCGCGGCGAGCAGATAACGCGCCCCCGCGCGTGATTTTTTACATACAAATTCAATAAAAACGCGCTTCCGCGCGTGGAATTTGGCTCCGTTTCCCGCACCCCGCCGCGTAATGCGGTGGAGTGCTAGACTGCTCTTAGAGGCTTGATTATCTGTCTGTGGGTACATACTGCACCGCTTTCGTGACATTGAAGCCTTCCATAGTGTTTGCGTAGCGTCTAAGGGACTGAACCGTACCTGGGATTGGGATCATATCCCCAAAAATAACAAGTATCAAAAACTGTTGAGTCGTAGTATTTTGGGTTGCCACAGGTGCGATACTGGCGACCTCATTTATTCCACACTCTTTTTTGCCAAGCATTAAAATTTTATGTGCAATTCTTGAGGTATAAGTGGTTATAAATAATAAATATAGTAAACTCAGTGAATGCTATCTTTAAGAGACTTTATCTAATTGTAGTCGGATAAATTGTTATTAAAAGAATGATATTACAGTAGGCCACAGACAAGCATTAAGGTGCGTCCCCACTAGGGCTGCAAGGCTTTTTATCGACGCGACGCCCGGCGCGGCCTCGTTAATTATATTATTGCTTTTGCAAAATGTAAGTTTTTTACTAAATGTACGAAAAAGAGGAGGTGCTTTTAGCTTCAGAAGCATTATAGTAATAAGCATGTAGCAATCTCCACCAGGGCATCATTCCTTTTGACTTTATTTTAATAAAAATAACTCCGACTATCCCATAAAACCGATACAAATCCATTCATTTTGAGTTTGATCGTCCGTTTCATTTTGGCGCGAATACAAACATAGTAGGCCGGCGGTTAGGCTGTTTACACATTATGCCGTAACTGCAGCGGCACCGGCATCATGTGCCGCCGCAGTTACGGCATAATGTATAAACGGCCACAAAACAGAAAGGTACAGAAGTCAATCACAAGGTACTTCACTTTTCATACCTACGCTCGGCGGTCGCGCTGGGGTTGTCAACTTTGGCTTATGCACAAAAAACTATCGTGGTAGTGGCATTCGTATCTAGTAGTGACTACCCTATTTACACAATTTATTTTGCCCAGTCCGTTTTAGACCTAAACCTATCAAATGACACTAAAAACTACACATACAAAAAATTATGTTTGTATCAATGTTTTCAAGTTACGTAATATTTGGTGGCGTAAAACCTTACAAAAAAGTTACTTCGTTTATACTGATTCAAAATAGGTAACTATTATATAAATCGGGCTTAGATAGCCACCTTACAACATATTCTTGCCATGATCGCAACGCGGGCGGCCGGCTCGCCGAGCATCTATCTTAACTGTTTATAATGAGAAAGATGACTGTATTTTTTAGCTTATAGGTAGGTACTACAATAAATACCTAATATAAATTGTAATATTACAAGGCCACAGTCATGTTTGATTTTACAGCGCGGGGCTGGGGGCCGGGGCGCTTACCTACCTTCCTAACTATTCTGTATTACTTTAAAATGAACTATCGAGATACAAGCAAATACCTACTTACCTCTCTGAAACAACTGGTAGCTTCAAAAACGACAATTCACTTGTAGTGACACAGTACCTGTCACACAGTCACAGTCAGTTACCACATACCATCGAGCCAGTTACCACATACCACAGAGTTAGTTACCACACCACCGATCCAGTTACCTTACCACGTTTTTGACAATCTGCAAGAAACAGTGAAGCAATCGTCTTGAAAAAGACATACCACCGCTTACCACGTTTTTGACAGTCTGCAAGAAACAGCGAAGCAATCGTCTTGAAAAAGACATACCACCGTTTATCACGTTTTGACAAGTCCGCAAGAAACATTGAAGCAAGCATCTTGAAAAAGACGAGTACGTAAAAGCTCTTGTTAAAAAAACAACGATGCGGCACGAACGTCATCACAACACCGTGCCGCATACGTTCGCTTCGAAGGAAGCGGTTTGTAAGCGCAAGCAGAGCAAGCAGAAGCACCAGCACCCTCCGTATCTTCATCTGCACTTGACGACGGCGTCCGGCGAAAAGGACCGCGCTCGGCGCGCGACTCCTCGTAGAGATCGCAACGCATCGTAAGGGGGCGTGGCGAGCGGTACCAGGGCTGAGCCCCCCGGCCGCGAAAGGCAACACGGTGGCCTGTAAAAACAGGCCCCTCGATGGATCGGCGACAGTGACCTGAAGAATGTTTGAACACACGTAAGTTTTTACGTGCGTCCATATGATTGATTGCATGTTGTATCTCTGCAGGCGCGCCGCGACGCTGTTATAGAGCGCCGCTTTCTTCACGACACCTCGGCGGTCTGTCCCCGCCAGGTGAGACCCCCAGTTGCCTGGAGGAGGCCCGGCGGAGGACGACCAGCGACAGGGGTGCCGACTCGACGCTCCTACAGAGTTGGGTGATATTTGCCCCCGCCCGCCCCGCTTCCAGAGCTAGCCGGTCACGGTCCGAGCTAAGAGGCAGGCGTGTGTGTGTGAGCGGTATTGTACTGTGTAACACCGCTCAGTGTCTACGTGTATCGCGGCCCGCGCTACGCATACACGTGTGAGTTTAGGCGTCTGTTGAGTGGTGAATGACTGCGTTCGCTACGTAACGTGCCTATATTAATTAATTAACCTAGCACACGTTACGCAACGAGTGTGTGTGGGATGTGGAGTTCATTTTTTTCGAGTAGGCCGCGTGTAACCTGGGTGCGGCTCACTCGAGGCGTCAGTCCGGTGCGATGGGGTCGTTGTTCGCTACCAGGTCGTGGGGCAGGGGTCTCTCGTCGGGGGGGGCGCGCGTGCCAGGGCGCAATGTCCTGGACATGGGGCCAGGCGGATGCGTCGGCACGCGCGAACATTCCCTTCGTGAGGGGCGCGCGACTCCTATTTATGCCTTCGCGGCGGTTAGTGCCGTGTGCAACACAGCGTCCCGCACCCCACGCGTGGCTCGCCCAACGGCGCGTCGCTATTGGTCAGAATGAATTGTAACAGTAACATGTTAAGCCTAAGTGTACGATTATAATGTATATACAGGGTGAATTTTCCAAGTGGGCGTGGATGGCCAAATTCTAAACTATGACGAATAGTGAAAAGTACTCAAAGGAGTCGCGGGCTCGATTTTGATGAAAACTAAAACTGCATCATTGGATTTTTGAAAAATCAATATTTCTAGCCAGGAGTCGAAACCGTTGATTTTGAAAAAAAAAAAAACACTGTATTATTACACCATTCAATAGTGTCCCTAATAAGGATCAAATTCTGGGAAGTAGTGACATACGGCAAATTTAAGGAAAATGTTGAATTTAATAAACTTCTTCTTATTTTAAAGTAAGTTCATACCTACGTTATAGGCACCTTGTTCGAAATAATGCTCAATATTTTTATTAACACACTCGCAGCGCAGTCACCCTCACAACATTATGTTCTAAATTCAAACTCCTGTTACGATCATTGGAAAATATTCTAATGGAATCAATAATATTGTAATGCTGAATGCAGTACAATCCGTGAGACGTCGAATCCAGCTATGTGTTGAAAACGTTGGTCATCATTTTGAACAATTAATCAGTTAAGGTTTAGTAGGTAGGAAACATAACCCGGATCCGGCTAAATAAGTACAGCCGCACAGGTCAATCCGTCAGGTTAAGCTACGCTTGCCGCGGTTGGGCTGTGGATGGGTGACCATCTTTACATACCGAGACCCCTCCATGCCTCGGAAAGCACGTTAAGCTGTTGGTCCCGGCTGTCGTTCCTGGATTTTTGACAGTCGTTACGGGTAGTCAGAAGCTCGAAAGTCTGACAACCAGTCTTACCAAGGGGTATCGTATTATCCAGTAACTGGGTTGTGGAGGTCAGATAGGCAGTCGCTCTATGTAAAATACTGGTATTCAGCTGCATCCGGTTAGACTGGAAGTCGAACTCAACATAGTTGGGAAAAGGCTAGGCAGATGATGATGAGGTAGGTAACATAAGAAAAATAAAAAAAAAGGATTTTGTTAAAAATGATCACTTTCCTTTAGTTTGCAGTATGACATTACTTCCCAGAATTCGATCCTTATTAGCGACAGTATCGAATGGTGTAATTATACAGTGTGTGTTTTTTTTTATCTAAATCAACAGGTTCGATTCCTGGCTAGAAATATTGATTTTTCAAAAGTCCAATGATGCAGTTTTACTTTTCATCAAAATCGAGCTTTTCGCTAGTCCTCATAGTTTCGGATTTGGCCATCCACGCCCACTTGAAAAATTCACCCTGTATAAGTAGGGTGTTTTCGAAAATAAACCAGTCTCGACGAGCTACAGTCGGATCATCATCCTGTGCTCGTCGTCCTATCGGGATATGCCGACCCGACTGAAGCCCGCCACGTCGATCCATGAATTGGACCATTTTTACGGACAGAGTGGAGACTACCACGCCGACTCGGCCTATCACTAGTTCCGCGGACGTAGACCAGATGGTGGACATCATTGCTTGCATCCAAAGCGCCTTGGATACGGCGACGAGCACGCAACCGCAGGAGAGAGTGCTATTGCCGCCCCTGCCGGCGCGTATCTACTCGTTGATCGCCGAGAAGAGGCGCGCAAGCAGTGGCCACAGTTAAGATGCCCTACTATGAAGACGCAGCTCAACCGTCTCGCGGAAAAGGTGAAGGCCGAGTTGCAGGCGCTCACCAACGCGGGCTGGGAGGATCGAATAGATGCAGCCGCAGACAGCTGGCCATCTTTGTACAAGTTGTGCCGCCAGCTGACGAACACCCCAGCCCCGGTACGACCGCTGCTAAATAGCGACGGGGCGCTGAAATATGTAGCGGAGGATCGGGCGGAGGTCTTCGCCAAGCACCTGGAGCGTCAGTTCCGCCCCAACCCGACCGGCGACACCGACCATGTCGCAGTAGTCGAGAAACACCTGGTAGACTACTTCGTAACACCGATAGCTCCCGATGAGGACCCCGTCTTCTTCTCGCCTGGTACAGTTAGACGCGCCATCCTTAAGACGAAGCCCAGGAAGGCCCCGGTGCTGACGGTATCACCAACGCAGTGCTGCACCGCCTGCCCTACCGTATGGTAGCAGCGCTGGCGCGCCTGTTTACGGCGATACTGCGCACGGGGGTCTTTCCCGCCTCGTGGAAGGAAGGGGCGAAGGGCGCGTCATAATGCTGCCCAAGGCGGGGAAGGATATCCTGAAGCCGGAGAGCTATCGGCCAATCACGCTGCTGCCCACAGTCTCCAAGGTGTTCGAAGCACTCCTGCTGCGACACCTCCAGCTGCACATCACGCCGCGTCCGGAACAGTTTGGTTTTCGGGCAAAACATAGCACGACGCTCCAGCTGTCGAGGGTACTGCACCACCTCACAGCTGCTCACAATAAGAAGGAGTACGCAGTAGCAGTATTCCTCGACATGGAGAAGGCCTTCGACCGTGTATGGCACGAGGGCCTGATTTACAAACTGGCCACGTCAGGCGCGCCCCGTCGCGTCGTACAGGTGATCTCCTCTTTTCTGTCCCACAGGTCCTTCAGGGTGGTGGTCGACGGAGCGCTGTCAAGCGCACATCTCGTTTTGGCGGGTGTGCCGCAGGGCAGCTGCGTGTCGCCGGCGTGTTACTCACGATACACGGACGACATCCCCACTACGCAGGAAGCGATGGTCGCGCTGTATGCTGACGACGCCGCGTACATCACTACTACGCTTAGCGCGAAGTATGCGACGGTCAAAATGCAGCGCACCCTGGAGCTCTTTCCCGACTGGTTGTCTAAGTGGCGGCTGTCGGTGAACGTGGGTAAGACGCAGGCGATGATCACCGGATCAGCGCCCCTCTCGCCACACGTCCGCTCGGTCGCCGCACGGGGTAGGGTAGCCCGCCACCTGCACAAACCAGTGCTCTCGTCCCGCATCCCGGCGCGCGTCAAGTTGGGCGCGTACAAGTTGTACGTGCGCCCAATCTTGACGTACGCCGCGCCGCTCCGGCATGGTTCGCCCGCACAAGCGAGACGAACCGCAAGCTGCTCCGCGCGCAACAGAGTCTTGCGCTGCGGACTATAGTCGAAGCCCCTCGCTTTGTGAGGAACGACGTCATCCAGAGGGACCTCGGGATTGGGAGCCTGGACGAGTTTGTGCGGCACCTCGCGAAAGGAATGTTCGCGCGTGCCGACGCATCTGCTTGGCCCCAGGTCAAGGATATTGCGCCCTGCCACGCGCGCCCCCCTGACGCGAGACCCCTGCCCCGCGACCTGGTAGTGGACGATGACCCCATCGCACCGGATTGACGCCTCGAGTGAGCCGCACCCAGGTTACACGCGGCTCACTCGAAACAATTGAACACTGTACATACATTCGTTGCGTAGCGTGTGCTAGGTATAGGCACGTTACGCAGCGAGCGCAGCCACTCACCACTATACAGACGCCCAAACTCACACGTGACCGCGCAGTGCGGGCTGCGGGCACGAAGACACTGAGCGGTGTTACGCAACACAATACCGCTCACACACACACGACTGCTCCTTAGCCCGGACCGTGAGCGGCTAGCTCTGGAAGTGGGGCGGGCGGGAGCATCACAGCTATGTTCTGTAGGAGCGTCGAGTCGGCACCTTCGTCGCTGGTCGTCTCTCGCCGGGCCTCCCCCAGGCAACTGTGGGTCTCACCTGGCGGGGACAAACCGCGAAGGTGTCGTAAAGAAAGCGGCGCTGTATAACAGCGTCGCGGCGTGCCTACAGAAAAACAACATGCAATCACTCACATGGGCGCGCGTAACTTACGCATGCCCAAAATCCCATAGGCCATGTAGCCAACAAAGTGAGAGGCCTGTATTGGCGGGCCGCCGTAAAGCTATCTGCGGCCGGGTGGCGAAGCCCTGGAGTCGCTCGCCACGCCCCCTAACGGGGGCATCGCGATTTCCAAGCTGACGGAATGAACCAGTCTCAATTACCAGTCTGCGACGTTATTATTTACGAGTACCTATCGACACACTACATTGTGCCACAACGCTTACACACTGTTTAATGTTGAATTTAAACAACCGTCCACTGAACAACTTTTTTTTGTTGCTCCATTTTTGCACTTCACAGACGCGTGTCTCAAGCGGATGGCATTCGCACTCGCACTGATCCCAAACGATCCGAGATATCGTGTCCGTGAGCGTTGTCTATGTGTGCGATGCTCGAGCGCACTTTGTATGTAGATTGACTTCTGTACTCTCTGAATTTTGTGGCGCGGCCGCGCGGCCCTAGTGGTGATGCGCCTTTACCTTTCAACTCCGTTCAATAGTCGTTCACCTTTATTAGGTATTGTTATAGTACGATTAGAATTCTATGAGTAATTCAGAAGCGGGCCTGCTTTCGAACCGACTAGAAAATAATGGTTTTTGTGGTGCTTTAGAAATTAGTATGTACATACTAATATCATGGCTTTGCCTTGAGTCATCAAGACAAAATTTTATAGCACTCTGTGATAAAACTGTCAGTGTCAGATTGTAGTTTACCCGGTTTTCCGTTACAGTACTCACTATCAAAAAGAACTCTGGACTTTCGTTGGTAGTGGTGAAGGCTAAACACGTGCTTTTGTCATTATTACGAATTCTTTCGATTTCTAGTGAATCTTAGTGTGCAACTTGATCGAGATTATTCATTGTGTGTGTTCTTTGTGTAAGGTTAGTTTTTATTTGTTATTGTCCCGCTTTTAACCACTATTTGCCGTCATTATGAACTCTAACAAAAAGCCTCCTGATCCCGACCCCCCTGATGAACTTTTTGATCTTCCCCCTGGCTTGTCCATCACCCTCCCCCATAACACCCAAATTCTCACGCAAGATCCCAAAATGGAAACAGAGACATCAAGTCGGAAGAGGGTCGCTGTGTCCCCCCCTACTACTCCAATTATTCCACCCAAAGTATCGAAAAACGTAATCGGCAGACTTACTTATACAGCTAGAGATAACCCGCCGTATATTGTTCATGTTTCCCTTATGGACGGTCAGACTTCAGGCACTGTACTGCATCCGGTCAAGTTTGGCATGTTCTTAACGTCAAATAATATCAATAACGTACGCCTTGATGGGGTCAAACGTATAGGTAGAAATAAACTGTCAGTAGAATTTAAGACGCATCAGGACGCAAACAGTTTTTTAATAAATAATTTGTTAATTCAACATAATTATACTGCCTCCATCCCTCAATTCAACATCACACGATTGGGGCTTGTTAGAGATATCCCTACTGAATGGTCGGAAGACGAAATCATTAAAAATATTAAGGTTCCTGAAGGATGTGGTGCTGTTGTGAAGGCCAGGAGGATGAACCGTAAGGTTACCTCCTCTGGTGTAACTGAGTGGAGGCCTACGCAGACAGTGGTTATAACGTTTGATGGACAAATTTTACCCAAACGGGTGTATTGTTTCTTCTCAGCTCTTCCAGTTGAGAGGTACACATACCCAACAATCCAATGTTACCACTGCTGTCGGTTTGGCCATACCCGTACACTTTGTAGATCAAAACCACGCTGCTACAAATGTGGTGGAGATCATCCAGGAGATGGTTGTGAAACCACCCCTGAGTTAGGTTTCTGTATTTCATGTTCCGGGAACCATTTCGCAAATGATAGTGCTTGTCCTGAATTGGGCCGGCAGAAGAGCATCAAAGCTCTGATGGCGGAAAAATCTATTTCATATGTAGAAGCAAGTCGGGTTTTCCCCCCTGTTTCCAGATCATATGCCGATGTATTAAAACCCTCCCCTCGTAACAAGGTTACAATAAATAAATCCCCATCCCAGTCCGTAAGTCCAATCCCCGCTACCCAAAGGTCATACCGTAAAACGGTATTCCTTAACCCTAAGCCCCGTGCCCCCCTTTCCCCAGGATATAATAAACAAGCTCATCAAGCACTTATCCGCAATTACTCTTTTTCCCCCTCCAATAATGGCTGCGCCTTCCCAGCGGAAGCTGCTGAGCCAATGATTTATAGACAGGAGGACAGCTCGAAGAACATACTAGAATTAATTACAAATATGCTAATGACTGTTCTTACAAACCAAACCCAATCACTACCTGACCACGTTGCCTTAAAATTGACCTCCATTTTAAATTTCATCCACGATGTTCCATCCCCTGACATTCCTCCAATGGAACGTGAGGAGTATTACTCCCAGGAAGCCTGATCTTTCCTTTTTAATAAACAAGTATAAGCCATCAGTCTGCGCCGTTGCTGAGACATGGCTTTTACCTGAAAGTAATTTCAGGATGCCGTGTTTCAGTAGTGCTCGCAATGACAGACCTGATGGATATGGGGGATGTGCTTTGCTCATCAATAGCAAAGTATCATTTTCCCCGATTCCTCTACCCTTTGTTGGCGATAACATAAATGTTGTTGCTGTTAAGGCTGAGGATATAAATATTTTTTCTTTTTATATTGCGCACCCACAACTCGAATATCTTTCGGTAATTAGAAATTTGTTATGCAGTGTTAGCGGTCCAATACTTGTTATGGGTGATTTTAATTGTCACCACTATCGTTGGGGATCAGATACTTGCGATAACTTTGGCATTGGCTTGCTGGATATATTGGATGATCTGGATCTCTGTGTCATCAACGACGGCAGTGCTACACGCAGATCTGCACCAGGACAGAATAATAGTTGTGTTGACTTGACGTTCTGTTCACCCAGTATATCTAGCCTACTCATCTGGCGTCGCTTGGATATGACCTATGGAAGTGACCACTACCCCATCATGATCGAATTCCCTTCTAAAAATGTTCCTAAAAAAGTCTCCCCTCCCCTTTTAAAATACAGACTTGATTCAGGAGATTGGGATTTATATTCCAAAATTCTAGATTTAAGAGTATCTTCCCTTCCAAAAGTCGACGGGGATAATGCCCAGGAATGTTTTTTGTCTTTTTCCTCCACTATCTCTGCTACAGCAGAAGACTGTTTCCCCTCCAAAAAACCCCAATCCGACCATATCCCTTCTCCGCCATGGTGGGATAGGGAATGTACTGACATGGTCAGGGCCAGGAATGCGGCTGAAGAGACTGTTAACTGTGATATGAACCTGGATAACCTCATGGCTTTCAAGCGAATATTAGCTAAGTCCAGGAAAGTACTTAAAAGGAAAAAACGAGAAGGTTGGTCAAGGTATTGCCATTCGCTGAGTCCATCCACTCCGGTTTCGGTAGTGTGGCGGAAAGTAAAGCACTTTAGAAGTAGTTTAGCGCCGGCCTCTTCGAACAACATCTCAGAAGAACTAGGGTACCAGTTTTTCTCCAAAATCGCTCCAGCATATGTTCCGGGTGTCGAGGACAGCTGTGTTGGCATCGAAGATGTAGACAACACTAGCGATCCAATGAACAGACCATTCAGTTTGGAAGAATTAAAAACTGTACTATCCCGTGTTAAGGACTCCGCCCCAGGGGTGGATGGATTCCCTTACTCCTTTATCGTCAAAGCTGGACAAAAAACCCATCAATACTACTTGGACTTGGCTAATTTTTGCTTTACTTCCGGATATATTCCCTCAGAATGGAAGGTTCAAGTTGTCATTCCAATATTAAAACCAGGCAAAGATCCTAACGATCATTGTTCATATAGACCCATCGCTTTATCGTCCATACTAATTAAACTATTAGAACATCTAATCAAGAATCGTCTAGAGTGGTTGGTGGAGAATGGGAGACTGCTTCCGGCGACTCAGTTCGGCTTCAGGAAAGGTCTGGGCACAGCTGATAGTGTAGGTATCCTCACGTCAGCGGTCCGGCTGGCCCTCAGCAGGAATGAGTCTGTGGTGGCCGTTTTCCTGGATATATCAGCTGCTTATGATTCCGTCCTCCTCCCTGTTCTCAGGCAAAAGCTGCACGAGCTGAGAATCCCGGCTAGGATATGTCGTATCATTGGTAGCATCTTTGCCAATCGCGCCATCCAATTGAGAATCCCTGGGGGCGACTCTGAACAAAGAACAGTATGGAGAGGATTACCTCAGGGTTCTGTTTTGAGTCCCCCATTATACAACATATATACAGCAAATTTGTCTTCATCTCTAAATTATGACTGCAAAATCCTTCAGTATGCTGACGATATTGCATTACTGGTCACTGGCAATTCCATTCAGGATGCCGCTCTTTCAATGAATGTCTCTCTGTCTTCACTAAACCAATGGCTCCTTGACCACGGGTTATCTTTAAGTGCTCCAAAGAGTACAGCGGTCATTTTTACCCGCAAGCGTTCTGTTCCACAAGTAGATATCAGTATTGATGGACAAATCATTCCAGTCAAGGATAAGGCTAGGTTCCTGGGAGTAACGTTAGACTCGAGATTGTCTGGGATTGACCATATTAATAACACGGTCCAAAAATGTGAACGCTCTGTGTCAGTCCTTAAGGCTTTGGCCGGGGTGTGGTGGGGAGCTCACCCCTACACCCTCAAACTTGTCTACAATGCGTTGACCAGGAGCGCTTTGGATTATTGTTGCTTTCTTATTGAGCCTTGCAACAAAGAAGCGCTCAAGAAATTAGACAGCATCCAGGCCAAATGTCTTAGAATAATTATTGGAGCTATGAGATCCTCCCCCATAAATGCGCTTCAAGTCGAATGTGCAGAACCGCCCTTGTACCTAAGAAGACAGTACTTGGCAGATCGCTTCCTGTCTAAAGTATTCCCTCTTTCATCCCATCCTTTACTCCCAATTTTAGAGCAAATCGACCTCTCCTTCAATAACTCTCCTTATTGGAACAATAAAGTAGTTCCCCTATTGATAAATAGGTATAGAGAGCTTAAACACCTCTCTTCGCCTGTTTGCAAATATCCAATCCTCCCCGTCTTTTCTGCTGCATATGAAACGATCCACTTTGAACCAAAAGCCGTTTTGGGACTAGGTATTTCAAAGAATTCCCAAAACGCAAGACGAGACTTCGAGTTAGCCGTCAAACGATACTGGGAAGGTTGGAATTTTTTCTTCACTGATGCATCAAAACTATCACAAACAGAATGTACAGGAGTATCAGTATATTTCCAAAATTCCAAAATTGCCCTACTTTTTCAATGTCCACCAGAAGCATCAGTTTTTACAGGAGAGTGCATTGGTATTTTAGAAGCCATACATTATATAAAGTCACATAAAATAACTAAAGCAGTAATTTTTTCAGATTCGCGAAGTAGTATTCAGGCCCTAAAACAAAATCAACTTCATAGTAAAATCCACAGCAAAATCATAGTAGAAATTAAGAGCCTGTTATTTGACTGTTCCCAAAACGGCTTGGACATCGAAATTGCCTGGATTCCTGGTCACTCGAATATTGTTGGAAATGAGTGTGCTGATTCGTTAGCAAAGTATGCCACGTCAAACCCGGCCGATCGAAAGCACTACCTATCTCATAACTATGATTTGCGAAATGGTGCCAAACCCAAATTGTTCGCCTCGTGGACAAAAAAGTGGAATGAGACCTCGAAAACCAAGGGCGTCTACTATGCAGCTATACAGTCCGACATCCAACGGAAACCTTGGTTTTTTAAATACCCAAAATTGGCCAAAAGAACTGTTTCTTCGCTTTGCAGACTGAGACTTGGACACTGTTGCAGCCCAGTTTTTCTGAACAAGATCCATGTTAGAGACAGTTCCCTATGCGAATGCGGTCTTGCGGACGGTACTTTGGACCATATATTTTTCTCCTGCTCCTTGAACACCAAATCCTTTGACCTCTATAACAAAATTTCTAAATGTAACATTCCTCTCCCAACTAACTTCCATTCCCTCTTATGTCACTTCTCTCCCAAAATTATTAAGATTCTAACAACTTTTTTAAATGACAATAATATAAAATTGTAAATAACATAATTGGTGCGTAATAATTGTGTAAATAGATGTTTTTGTGCTGTAAATACTTTAGAATATATATGTTCTACTAACCCTTGTCCTCGTTTTTCTTTTACAGCTACTAACAGAACCTGTAGACCTACCACAAAGTTTGAAAGTCGACGGCTCGCCGCCGCGCTGCCGTCTAGACGCGACACTGGCAGAATAGTCGACAACGGCTCAATTGCCAAAAAGGAAAAAAAAAAAAAAAAAAAAAAAAGAACTCTGTTTACTTACATATACGCAAGTTTGCCGGTACTGGTAATGGCGATAATAGTATAATTATTCACAGTAATATCCAGTTACATTTGAACAAATCTTAAAAAAAGTTGCCTGCAGATAACCATTAGCGTTGCTTTTCTTATTCATTTTCCGCGCTCCGGTTTTCTCACACGTTTTGCTGAATATAAAATGTCTTCATACCTAGACATGAGTTTGGACGATATAATCAAAATGAAAAGAAAAGAAACCAGGTAATAAATCTTGTATATTTTAGTTGTCTCTCATCTATGTAAACAAAATACGTTTAATTGCGGAAAAACAAACACAAAAAAAAAACAAGTTTCTCACATCACCCCATCGGAATATTATCGATCTATGAACTACTAATAAATGTGCAGAGTTTGTTTATTTGAACGGACTAATTTCTGGAAATACGAGTCGGATTTAAAAAAATCTTTTAGCATTTGATAGCCCAATTCTTTAGGAAGTTAATTATTATGTCTATTACGATATAAAGGGTGAAATTATCGTATTTCGTTTCTTCAATGATAACATACTTTTGAAGATTACTTGCTTTAAAAAAAAATCCAAAACATTTCGACCGCTCAATATGGTATTACATACACCCTACGCTACTAAGGGTTTACGAGCTGAGAAAAACAAAAAATGTCAGAAAGCTAAATAAAATGAAGTAAAGACCCTGGCGGCAGCACCGGATTAACCAAGTCGGGGCCCATAGGCAATACAATTCTCGGGGCCCCTTTTCAGCCGCTTGAAGATCATCAGCTCTTATAAAGTTGATGAAGGGATGTGAGTAATAGAATCAGCAGCATCACCGGACTGCGGACTGATGCTTCACTCCTCAGGAACTTACAGTATTTATAGATTTGTCATTGGGCTCATCGAAATGGTCTTAATGAGTAGGTTACAGATACGTGATGAACTGATGATCCAGGTCTTATTAGGAATAGTATATGAGATGGGACTGTCTCATGGTCTCATAATAGAACAAGAAAGAAAAATAAGATGCGGGGGTTTTAATTTTAACGTTAGGCTTGTTAAATGCAATAAAATATAATAAATGAAAGAAAATAGTTTTGACACGGGTTTTTTGATTTTATCATTGTTAAATGCAATAAAAACTATAAACCAAGAATTTGATCATCACCACAAAATGTTAAATTACTTTTGTGCGCGCACGGGGCCCTTGGCCGAGGCGGGGCCCTAGGCAGTTGCCTACTCTGCCTAATGGTTAATCCGGCCCTGCCTGGCGGGGAAGGGGGCGATCGATACGGTCAGACGCAGTGGGTCAGGGGGACATGAAATTTCACATGGGCAAAGTCGTGAGAAGCAATAATGTTGTTATAAGTAACTCTTTTGTGTTACAGAGCGAAAAGGAGTAAAGTAAGACCACAGCGTTTCAAATCAGTACCTAAAATGGCGCCAATAATGGATGCTAGATATAAAATTATCTCAAAAAATAGAACTCGCATTACTGATGCTAGAGAAAGAATAACACAACTTGCTAAACAGAGGGATGCACCTTTTAAATTAGACCAGTTCCGCCAAGAAAGAGTGAGTTCTGATTAAATACTCCTTTATCTAATCATTCAGAAATACATAGTAAACCCATAATGGTCTATCAATGTTAGGTAGCACAATAGGTGTCCTGTTTGAATGTTATATGCAGCACCTAATTTATTTATTGGATTCATTCATATCCAATTGGTTACCTAGTAAGAATAATGTTGTTGCTATCAATTTGTCATTCTCTTATCCCAACTTATTAGGGGTCAGTGCAATATCTATTTTTCTTCCATACTTCTCTATTAGTTGTCATCTTGGTATTCATCCTTTTCTGCCATAAATTTGTTGAAATCTTGAATTTATTTTGTACTAGCTGCACCCCGTGGTCATTCGCATATGTGTCGATCAGTAACAAACATCCATCCATCCTCACAAACTTTCGTCTTTATAATATTAGTGTGATAGTGTGATTAGTGTGATGTGATGTGAAGTGTGATAATCTTATATATATAAAAATGAAACCCGTTTTCCGTTGTCACGACATAACATGAAAACGGCTGGACCGATTTCGATGAAATTTGGTATAGAGATAGTTTGAGTCCCGGGAAAGGACATAGGATAGTTTTTATCCCGATATTCCCACGGGATCGACATTTACGCGGGTGAAACCGCGGGGCGCAGCTAGTTCTAGATAAAGACTAACTTAATTTTTAGGCAACAGTTTCTGGACCAGTTAGAAACACATTTCCAAACAGAAGTGTTTTTATAAGGGCACCACCAGCTACAGAATTTGGTAAGTGAAATTTTGTTAAGTAGATAAAATTCATCATCATCTACAGGACTTCACTCATTGCTGAGCATAGGCATCTCTTTTATGGTGCCAATCTCCACGCTTCTATGCCAGCCTCGTCTAGGTTCTACCAGCGATGGCAACAATATTGTCCGCCCATTTAGCCGCCGGATGCCTGATGCCACTTGGTCACTGCCTTACTCCATCTGCAATCACTGCACCTTGCCAAGTGTCCTGCCCAACTCCATTTGAGTTCCATTACTCATTTTAATTATTGATATTTATTATCATATCAAACTTAACTCTTTAATACTAATCAAACTTTAATCATATCTACTAATACACATTATAATGCTAAAGTGGCTCCTCCCAACAACTGCTTCATCAATGACAGCAATGTGCCATTCTCTATCATAAGCAGTCATCAGGTTTTAGGTTGCAACTCCGTGGAAATGGCAAAGTTTTGGGCCAACAAGATATATAATACAGTTGTGCCAGTGACATGAAGAAGAAGGTTGCAATTACTGGGAGTTAATGACAATACCAGAATATGAATAAGTCTTATAATCCAAGTGTGCCAGGAAATGTGATTTTTCATGTACTGGATTAAGTTGTAATATTAATTAAATAATTAAATTTTAGTAACCGACATTATGAATTCTAGTTTGCATTTTCTTAAAAATGCATAATGAGGCTACCCATGGCGCAGTCAAAGCTTGTTCTTTTTCCTGCAAAATGAATTGTTTTCTCAGAAGCTGATAAGAGTGTTAAAGAAGTCAATGTGAAAAAGAAGTGTCAGACTATTGTTCTTTTGTACAGCGGCACATAGCAATGATAGCTAAATTGGTTAATTAATACACGCCAATAAAAATATCCGGTTAAACTGGAAGCCGACCCCAACATAGTTGGGAAAAGGCTAGGCAGATGATGATGAATACACGTCAATAAAAACTTGTACAAACACTTTATTTATACACTAGCTATGCCCGCGACTTCGTTCGCGTGCATGACGGAAAACGTTTTAATTTTTTTGCGCGGAACCCTATTTTTTTATAAAATTAAAGTAGCCTAAGTTACTCCTTATTACATCAGCTATCTGCCAGTAAAAGTCCCGTCAAAATCGGTCCAGCCGCTTCAGAGATGATCCGGAACAAACAGACAGACAAAAATTGTAAAAAATGTTATTTTGGTATATGTACCGTGTATACAACCATATACATTTAGTAAAAAGCGGTTATTTACAAACAGACACTCCAATTTTATTTATTTGTTTAGATGTATAGATTCAGGAATAGTAGATTGTTATGCAAGGGTCGAAAGGAATCAATAGGAATTGATGACTTTCACCCGTGTTAAACACTCTACTTTTCATTTCGAATATAAGGAAAGTAAAAAGTAGTAGTTTTTCTAAAATATTTATTGATAACAATATCATGCAAAGTTTTTGAATTTCGGTACAGCTTACAGGATTAGTATCCCGCCAAATAATACTATTGTCTTTTTTTATTTTAAATATGGAACACACCGCGTCATCGCCGCGGGCTGTCCCGCTTAATAGGTTTATTTTGGCTGTTTATACACTCACAAAACTGCAGCATTTTTCTTAATTTATGTAAACAATTTCGTAGCTGACTACAGTTCTATTTTTAAAATTCATTCCCACCCTAAAGGGGGAAGTAATTTCTATGAGTCTTTCCCGCCCTGTGGTGGGAAGCAGCGTCTTCCACCCGCTATTTGGATCAAACAAACACTACTTTCCGAGTATGAGAAATGAAAATAAATATTCTTCAAGTGATCTGTGGGTTGATTCATACTATAGTACATTACTGCAATGGCCAGCAAAAGAGGCACTGATGGACGAACGTGTAGGCTGAGGCGAAGCCGAGGCACACATACGTAACTCCATCAATGCCTAGTTGTGGCCAAGGCTTGTGTAGTACTTTTCTCAAATAATGTGCGGAAATTTAAACTTAAATAGGTAGTACCAAGGCAGAACTTTTTTCTCAAATATCGTACAATTACTTTTCAAAATCAATGGCGAACAACAATATTTTTTCCCGCGTTAGGCTGGCCGGCCGCATACGTCCGGTTTCCTGATTCGGAATTCAGATTCGGAGACCGCACTGTGTTCCCAAATATCCTTGGACCTGACATTTTGAGTTAAGTTCAGTAAGAGACGCATTTCAATACGACAAACTTCGGACAAGAACTCCCATGTGCTAAATCTTTATAGTTTTTGAAAAAAATACGTCTAAAGTTTATTATTTTTTTTATTTAGAAAATTTAAAAAAATATATTACTTGGATATAAATAAAGCTGATATGTTTCTGGTATTTTCAACTTGTTAAGAATATAGTGAAGGATTTAATACACTTTACTACGGTCCGAAAATGTTAGCTTTTAATGAGAAAAAAAAAAGATTTCAGTTTTTCAGATTTTATTTTTTTTCATTTTAATTATGCGTTAGTAGCATCCGCAAATAAAGCTAAATGGTAGTTAAATACGTCACTTATCACCATAAAAAAAATCAACTGCTAATGCCATGGAAAATGGGAAATAATAGCTTCTAAATATTTTTCATTACAAAACGCCTGTTATTTAGATATGAGCAACGTGTTCAGACGTCGTTGCTATGAATGAGTGATCAGGCACTGTAAGAGTATTTTGCTTCTCACTTTCTAGTAGGAATTTATCAATATCCGACTTAGTCGGATATTGATAAAACAGGATGTAGTATCTAGAAGTCACGCGATTTGGCCGCGATTTTTTATTTTATGTAGATAACTACTTAATTATCTACACCGTACTTAGTCACCGTATCTATACCTACTTAGGTAACTAACTTTTCCTGACACTGAACTGGTTACATTTACATACAATACATAATCACACCAAAAATTCCTACTAGAAAGTGAAAAGCAAAATACTCTTACAGTGCCTGATCACTCATTCATAGCAACGACGTCTGAACACGTTGCTCATATCTAAATAACAGGCGTTTTGTAATGAAAAATATTTAGAAGCTATTATTTCCCATTTTCCATGGCATTAGCAGTTGATTTTTTTTATGGTGATAAGTGACGTATTTAACTACCATTTAGCTTTATTTGCGGATGCTACTAACGCATAATTAAAACGAAAAAAAATAAAATCTGAAAAACTGAAATCTTTTTTTTTCTCATTAAAAGCTAACATTTTCGGACTGTAGTAAAGTGTATTAAATCCTTCACTATATTCTTAACAAATTGAAAATACCAGAAACATATCAGCTTTATTTATATCCAAGTAATATATTTTTTTAAATTTTATAAATAAAAAAAATAATAAACTTTAGACGTATTTTTTTCAAAAACTATAAAGATTTAGCACATGGGAGTTCTTGTCCGAAGTTTGTCGTATTGAAATGCGTCTCTTACTGAACTTAACTCAAAATGTCAGGTCCAAGGATATTTGGGAACACAGTGGACCGTGAATATAAGATCGTGTGCGCTAAAGAGAAGATTTTGCATGAAATGCGTGGATTCAGGGTCTCCGAATCTGAATTCCTGATTCGGAAACCGAATCAGGAAACCGGACGTATGCGGCCAGCCTTAAAGTATTCATTTGTTTTTGTTTTTCAATAAACAGCTTTCTATTTGCAAGTCAGTTCGAAATTTAAATAAAACCTTTGATAAGTTACCTCCTTGGTTGCCATGTTTCGGAGTAAAAGATCGTTCCATTTTTAAATAACACGACAGATATGAGTTTACTACGTAATTTATTTATCACAGATTTTGATGTTTTAACGATTAAAACATCAAAATCTGTGATAGATTTTGGTGTTTTAAGGCTGATTATGTAATCTGACATTTTAGTCTTTTATGTTTTCGTTTTTTTAGTATAGAAGTTTGACATTACACTTGTCAGATTAGTCTCTGGGATTAAAAAAGGAACTATAAATTGCCGTGTTTAATTATTTATTTAAAAAATGTCTATTCTTCATTTGTTTCTTCTCCATAAAGGTTTCATAACGTTTCTATTACCTCAATAGTTCAATATGCTTACACGGAAGGAAAAAAAACAAAAAAATCTTAGTCAATGATTTCAAAATAATATATATGTCAATGATCTTAGTAGTTTTCGACTTATATTTCGATGAATAACTCCGAAACCTGACGCTTTAGGATATTATGTTAATTACATTTTTTGTTTGTATAAGTGTCCTCTATCTAAATATATAACTTTTGTTGTGCACCGCGATTCTGAAAAAAAATCAAAATGGCGGCTGATTTTAGGGCCAAAACCTTCAAACCCCTTATAGCCTCAAAAATTATAAAATTAAAACTTTTTAACAAAAAAATTAATCCGCCGAAAAAACTGAAAAGCAAAAAATAATAAACCTTTTTATACTTAACCTCGGTCAAGGACCGCGGTCCACCGATCGGCGAACAAATAATAGAAAATCAATTGTGTCTCATTAGCGGGGCTTGACAGATTAATAAATAAGTTCTTAAACTAATGTTAGTATAGGTACAGACGCCAGCTCATCAACCTACCCGAAACTGTCAGATTTTCCCAATCAACTTTGAATCTTATGCTTTAGTGATAAAGTTGAAAATCTATTAAAGAAATTTGGCCGATTGTAGTAGGTTGATGTGCTGGCGTCTGTACCTAAGTAATTTTGAGTCGGCGCCAAACAATCAATGAACAAAGATCACTAAATAAATTACCATAAAAAAAAATACTTAACCAAATCAAATTAACAATGCAACGTGAAATCTCCAGCGATAAACGTATTCCAAACAAAAAATGCGCTCTCCGCACGACCACTCGCAACAATATTAATTTGCTTGTTTGGCGCCGACTCAAAATTACTTAGGTTTATTATTTAAAAACAAGCTTTTACTTAAATGTGCTAAAAAGAATAAAATAAACTTTTCCTTTAAAACTTTTACTATCAACTTATAACGTCAATACACAATTATATGATATAAAAGCTTGTCGCGAGATTTACCTGTGTAGATAAACAAATAAATTAAATAACTTGACTGTTGATTTTAATTATTAAATTTTTAAACTAAGCGAATAATGAGCACTTACTTAAATCTCGCGACAAGCTTTTTTACACGGTACAAAATAACATTTTGTACAATTTTTGTCTCTCGATCTGTCTGTCTGTTTGTTCCGGCTATTCTCTGAAACGGCTGGAGCGATTTTGACGGGACCTTCACTGGCAGATAGCTGATGTAGTAAGGAGTAACTTAGGCTACTTTTATTTTAGAAAAAAAATACGGTCCCACGAATGATCCCGTTGTTTGCAAATATCAGATTTTTTCAATTATCCTGCGACATACACATGTTAGCTACTTAGCTATTTATATAAATCATTAGGTATATTTATGATATTTAAAAATACCGCAGGGCAATTGCGTAACACTATCAATCGGAATCGGTTTCATTTTGACAGTTCAACAACATTTATTGCGTTTTTACGTGTTGAGCAGACACATTTTTCGAACTTGTGAAGCAATGGATTAGCAATTTGCTTCAAAATGACTCAGATTCCGATGGATAGTGTGTTACGCAATTTGGGCGCAACATACTATCCATCGGAATAACACAATAATGTATAATGGTCATAATTTGACAGTTATTTGACTTGTTTAAAATTCTAAAATGGCGCCACCGGATATTAACTGTCAACTGACTGTTTGAGTCTGATCTGATAAAGTGGATGGATTTAAAAACTTACATGGTAGCGCCATTTTAGCAAGACAGTACCTAGTGGTTGAACTGCGAGGAATCTTGTAATACCCATGTAAGTACTGAGAATTGTAATAAATATAACTATAAATGTATTGCCGTAATATTTGTGCTTTATTTTTACCCTGTGTTTGAACCAAAGACTATACGACTTCTTGACCGCTCATACGGGCGACTCAGGCTCACGACACATAAATGAAATTGCACTGATGTTGGATGAAACTATGAGTGGCCATTTTAGTTTTGACCAGTTATTGGATCTCTGCACACGCGGTTATTTTGATACTTTTTAAAATATTGTCTGCATAAATACTTAATAGTTATTTGTGCAACTGTTTTATAATAAGGGGTATTACGACACGAAAGTATCACATGAGTGTTTTAATACCTAATTATGTACAGTTGCATACAAGACTTTATCTACACCTATGATATGAATCCTCTAAAAAAAGGTTCTACAACAGTTTTTTGCAATACTAATATCGAATAAAAATAGCGGCCGGCAGGATACGACGTGAATTGGAATAACCTGTAAGGCGGTGTCCTACGTGAGCGACGAATACGACGCGACGCGACGCTGCGAACGCGACGAACGCGATCAACTCAACGGCATACTCTGCTTGCGGCCTATGTGACAGTCTGCGGCGAGACGCGACGTCACGCGTACTTGTTTTGAGAGCGACCAGACGCGATACCACGAACTACATATGAACTTTCCGTCTGTTCCCGTTGTCCCCATTCGGAACTCAATAAAAATAATTAAAATGTATTCCCGTTGTCCCCATTGACGGTTTCCTGTTAAAATTGTACTGTACTTCTCCATGATTCGAGAAGTAATGACCAAAATCACGTAGGACATTTGTCGCGTGTAGCATCGCGTCGCATTACGTCGCGTCGTGTTGCGTCGCATCGCGTCGTATTCGTCGCTCACGTAGGACACCGCGTAAGTTCTTTTTTTAATTACGGCGCTGTGTTAGTGAAGCGCCCGCGGATGACAATGTTCTTTTTTTGAAAACGAGTTTCATAATGAAATTTAGTACAACTTAATAAATAACACTCGTTTGGATGATATTATGGTTACTATGACACTGGTTGTTTTATTGTTGGCAATAAGCTAACTGTTTCAGAAAATTTTATAGAGGATTTATAGCATGGGTGTAGATAAAAACAATTATGAGTTCCTGTTCTATTAAATGGTGTGGGAAATCGTCTAGAACATCCAGCTCTAAAAAAGATGGCGTAACTTTTCATCGGGAAGTAAAATATGAATAATCGCAGGGCTCAAGCTAAACTGGTTGTTTACGTAAAATGGCACAAAAATGTATCCCGCGTTAATGTCTTTTTGAAAAGTCTCTTTCTCTCACTAGGGTATTGTCAATACTTCTGTCCCTTTCTATTTGAAGTAATGCTGTAGTGTTGTGACAATTTCAAGATCACCAAAACAAAGTCTATACTATTGACGATAAAAATTACGATGATAATGGTAAAAAATGTAACATTACTTAATGTTTACTATTTGGATTTCCAAATATTCCGGAACTGAAAGAAAAGTGGATTAACCGGCCAAGTTCCGCGTAGAAAATCAATTGTGTCTCATTAGCGGAGCTTGACAGATTAATGTAGTTCACAGGGAAAATTGATTTCCAAAAACCAGTTAACATCCTATCAGTATAAGTAAAAAAAAAAATGTACAATTAATAGACGTCGATTTTATCGATATCGATATTATTGTTGCAAAATGCCAATCACAACCGCTGTATTTTCTTCGTCCCCGGCCCGCAGTGGTGAGTTGTGTGCCTAGACGAAATCGGTCTATCAGCTCTCAAGTAGTTTAATTCTCTTTGGTTTGAACCCAGTAAATAAAATCATGCTTATTCGTTCAAGTGAATACTTTTTTTTCCCCTGCGCTCTGGCCAGCCCACATAACAGTAATCTGAGACTAGAACATTTCAGAAGTGGGATTGTTTGTACCTAACTTCTATTACTGTTATTATTTTGTAAACAGCTTTTTTTGTTTCATATTTTTTTTTCTATTGCTCGTTATATTTGAATACCTACGCTACAAAATCCTTTGAAGTTATCCATGTCCGTGGTCGTTATCCAGATTTGATCCAGTTTTTGTTTTAATTTGTTTTTAGTCCGCTTCTAAGCCATGCGTAGCGTTTAATGTACTTTAAATGCAACTTTTTGTCCGTTGATATCTTGTTTCAGTTTAATAATGGATAACTTATACCAATTGTCGCCTTGTGAGTAATCTCGCCGTAGAACGTGACAAGAGTGCGTGAAGATCGCGGAGTCGGGTGTTACCTTTGGGTAGCCGTGCTGTGAGAATAGAATAGAATAGAGAACAGAAGAGAGAGCAGCAGCAGCATGCAGTCGGGAAAGGGGTCATGGCTTCAGCCGTCCGCCCCGCTCCCGGAGTCGTGCGGATGCCAGAAAAGTTCATAGAAGACAGCGGTACAGGAGTCAGAGCTGTCGCCACTCACATCGGCGCACCAGCCGGTCGCTGTCACCGTTGTATAGCCGTCGCTGTGTTCCGTGGTACTGGGAAGGCGCGACTCGCGGTGCTGCGATAGGCGCCGCGGTGCTTGCCGCCGGCTCAGGAGCCGATCCTGCAGCCGGCCCAGGAATGGAACACGCAGCTCGAGACCGAATGCAGCCACGCCCGGTGCGTGAAAAGGTAACATACAGAAACAGGGTACTTTCGATATGGCTCACTATTTTGGGCTTTCACATAAAAGGTAGATATATGCTGTCGCGCACATTTGTTTAGAACTGTTTAAGACAAACAGTCCCACGATACATTATATTCGTGTGAAAACAACGCGTCTGCGAGATTCAGCCGTTGTAAAGGTTTCTGTGGCTCTTTGGGACGCCATGTAAGTCGCCTGCTGCTGATGTCGAACTTATGACTGTTCTGGTGTCTCCGCATCCCATTGAGACACCACTATACTCAGCATGCTGTAGACGCCGATCTTGGGACTGTACCGGTGTTTCTGCAGCCTTTGAGACACCACTATACTCAGCATGCTGTTGACGCCGATCTTGAGACTGTTCTGGTGTTTCTGCAGCCTTTGAGACACCACTATACTCAGCATGCTGTTGACGCCGATCTTGAGACTGTTCTGGTGTTTCTGCAGCCTTTGAGACACCACTATACTCAGCATGCTGTTGACGCCGATCTTGGGACTGTTCCAGAGTTTCTGCAGCCCGTTGAGACACCACTATACTCTGTTGACGCCGATCTTGGGACTGTTCTGGTGTCTCAGTAGCTTTGTGTGCTCACGCACCGCCTGCTCAAACCTTGGCAGCTCAGTTTGTTGAGACGTCTCGTTAAGTTTAGCAATTTTTACAGCTCGAGCTTTATTAGAGCTTTGTGAAATATTAGACTTACACTTTCGAGTCATTATTATAAGTACTATTTAAAAAATCACTAAATCGGTAGTAATTTTCAAACTAACTAAAACAATTCCAACAGCTAATTAGGAGGAGAACAAATCTATCTTCTTACTAAGTACTTACAACACAACCTAAACCTAAAACTATAAGTACGTTAATAAAAAAACAATTGTAATAATCTAAGCAATGAAATGAAAACAATAACGAATCTATTTAGAATCTAGTTAATACTTACAAATACAACCTATACTTAACCCGTGACCTAACAACTAAAAATACAATCCTATAAATAAACATTATTACTGTAATAATTAAATTAAATAAAAACGAATACATATTTCTACTTAAAATATACTACCTAAAAATTATAGTTATGCCTAATGTTAGTTAGTAATAAATCGCTTCGAATCGAATAAGCTGTAAAAAAATGCAAAATGAACACAACCGTCAACGATGTCTGCCAGGTCTGCCCTCACACCCAGTAGGTACCTATTATAAAAGTGCTCTGTGCCTCACGCGTCTGCCTGCCCGCGTTCGGGACTTCATTGCCTGGACCGCCCCTCCATCCCGCTCTGGGCGCGGCCGGCTCATGTAGGCACTCAGATCAATCTTATCGTGATAACTTTTAAAGTATTCGTCCAAATTGCTTAGTGTAAAAGTTTAAGTTTATCTACATTAAATACTGAAAGCGGTAAATGTATATTTTGGTAAGAATTAACTAAGAACTCTAAAATTTGCATTGTAAAAAAAGTATCCAATTTAAATGTATTTATGGCTCACTATTTTGGATATAATGGCTTCCACATAAAAGGTAGATATATGCTGTCGCGGACTTTTATTTAGAATTTTTAAAGACAAACAGTCCCACGATACATTATCTTCGTGTAACTCTTACGGTTTAGGCAGCGCACGCCAAGATAACTCTCAGAGGGCAGGAATTTTTCCGACTTACTTGATACTTCTCGTTATATTATGGCCAAATCACACAAAATCTTTATAAATTGTAGCCTATGTGTTATCCTTATGTATAAGCTATATTACTGTGAAGTTTTATCGAAATCCGATCAGTAGTTTTTGCGTGAAAGAGTAACAAACATCCATCCATCCTCACAAACTTTCGTCTTTATAATATTAGTGTGATATACAATGTGTTGTTTTGCATCCTCGTCAAATTTCAGGTGGTTGTCATAAAAGACATAAATAATCAATTGAAAGTACGGTACCGGGCAATAACTAATAAGCGATGCTTTTTTTTGTTGTTGAAATTTAACAGTATTTCAGAATTAAACCCTTAATTCAATACAAATAAAAGAGAATCACCCGACTACGCAGTCTACGCACACAGCGACAAACAGCTGTGTGCGTGAATTTCGACGTCTTACTCATGCGCGACGACCAAGTTAATGACCTTAGCGACCGGTAGTAATAATTTTACCTAATTTTATTTCGCAAATCACCTACATTATTGTCATAGATTTCGTTTGATAATTAACTCATTTTAAGCATCAGTATAATACGGAATCTTACTCATGACAGTAATACTAGACGCCATAAAAAGTTCACTGACCTGCTATCAGATGATTAATAAAATTTAAGTTTTGCTTTATTGCTATCGTTCAGCCTAAACTTTTCGTAGTGATTTTGTTTTTATTTGTGGATTAAATTGGTTGATTTGAAATTTTCCTTCCTACTTAACGGGCTTAGGACCGTCAATAATACCTACCCCGATGTACTAAGTATAAAAATGTTTTTTAAAGATTTGCTAGTTAAATGTAAGTAAGTGGTGATACTTTCGACTTTTAGGTATTATTGGCGTGGTTAAAAATTTTAAATCAACTTATTTACACAAATAAAATTGATTAAGCTAACAACGTATTTACAAAATGTACAAATAAATAAATTACCTACTTATGTTACCCGGAGGTATTGTTCAAAGTTCGACATCGACATCACACTCTTGGCACAATCGAGCACGACGTAGCTGGTTTTCCTTCAGCTTACGTAAAACTAACACATTCGTTTTTAAAGTGTCGAAAGCACTAATGATCCTTGCACATAATTCTGTTACACTTGTCACTTCCTCCGTGTAAACTAATCTTTTAACGTCTCCCCACAAATAAAAGTCTAGAGGCGTCAGGTCCGGAGAACGCGGAGGCCAGGCCACAGGGCCTCCGCGACCGATCCAGTGGTCACCAAACTTTTCGGTCAAGTACTCGCGTACTTGCCGACCATAGTGAGGGGGAGCACCGTCCTGCTGGTAGAAGAGGTTGCGATGTAGTGCCAGAGGAATATCTTCCAACATCTTGGTCTTCTGTCTTGGTGTTCCAGCAACCAGCGACAAAATGTAATCCGCACGGATTTATCAGCCGGGTGAATGTCTTGTGCCTTGCGGTAGTGGAACGGGTGCTGCAGTTCACGCTTCAGTAGGCGCCACACTGTGGTGTGGTGCACTCCAAAGCGTTGACCAGCCTTCCGCGTGCTTGCCCGTGGTTCTCGCTGGAAGTATTCCAGGATGTCTTCCTGCAAGGCGACAGGCAGGCCTACGCTGCCGCGAGCTTGAGCATGCCGGGGAACGTCAAACTGCCGATGATCCCGCAGTCTCTGTGTTGCAGCCAGCATGACGCTCTGTGATGGGGGTTCTCGATTGGGAAACATTTCCGTGAACATCCGGATGGCTCTACGTAGGCTGTCTCCACTGATGGCATACAGGCGGACCATCTCCACCAACTCGACATTAGAATAATTGTCCGTCATCTTGCACTTTGTATCGAATGACGTCTTAACAATGCACCTACCGAGAAGCGGAATTCGCAAAGCGCACGCACGCTGCGGCGACATCAAACACACTGTTGGTTCGGGGGCGGGGGGCCACCCGCGGGAGCGTGGCAAGCCACGTGCGCGGGAGAGTACCCGCGCCGTGGTTGGTTGGGGTGGGATTGATTACCTACGAATTTATTGAATGATCGTTGCGTATGCGTTGTGTATGAATGTTTGCGTTTGTTTGTGTGTGAAAGCGCGGTTACAGGGCTGGTAACAGACGCGCCGCCTTTAAATACGGCTGGTTCACACTTACGGATTTCAGTAAACAAGAAAAAAATTAAAAAAAAAAACCTACTCATTTTATTGTTGATTTGGGTCGAGAATCATTAGCATAATTACGTCCTTGAATTTGACTAGGATGCAAATCAACACCTTGTATATAAATATATATATATATATATATATTATAGTAGGATTAGTAATTCATTATAATAATGTAAACAGGTTGATATTATTATTTTTATATAACTATTGAGGATATACCAAAGCATTGTCTAGTGTGTACACACGGCTACACATCAAGCTATACATAACCAGTATAAGCTGATTGCTGATTGTACGAAAAACCTGTACAATGCGAGGTCAGCTAAAACTAGAAATGTAAGTATAGCTGATGTGTAGCCGTGTGTACAAGAAATAATTCATTATTAACCTACTGTCACTTTGAATAGTATTTTTTTTTACCGTACGAGGACGTACGAGATTTTGGATGGCCGAATGTTATGCGGTATCCTACGTGAGCGACGAATACGACGCGACACGACGCAAAACGACGCGACGTAATGCGACGCGATGCTACACGCGACAAATGTCCTACGTGATTTTGGTCATTACTTCTCGAATCATGGAGAAGTACAGTACAATTTTAACAGGACACCGTCAATGGGGACAACGGGAATACATTTTAATTATTTTTATTGAGTTCCGAATGGGGACAACGGGAACAGACGGAAAGTTCATATGTAGTTCTTAGTGTCGCGTCTGGTCGCTCTCAAAACAAGTACGCGTGACGTCCGTCGCGTCTCGCCGCAGACTGTCACATAGGCCGCAAGCAGAGTATGCCGTTGAGTTGATCGCGTTCGTCGCGTTCGCAGCGTCGCGTCGCGTCGTATTCGTCGCTCACGTAGGAAACCGCCTTAGCTATTTATATCTAACATTATTTTTATTATTATATATCTTTAGGTATTTTTATGATAGGTATTTACAGTATTTTTGAAATAACACAATATTGTATTTGTTCACACAAAATTGCACAGTATTTGCGCCGCTGAGACCCTCAAGCGGCGCAAATACTGTAACCTTATGGGCAACTACAGCTTTGAGCCGTTTGGGGTCGAAACGCTCGGGTCATGGGGCCCGAGCGCGCGTCTCCTTTTTAAGGAAATTTATCGCCGGCTGGTCGATACTTCACGTGACCAGAGGGCTGGGTCGTTCTTTGGCCAAAGAATTAGCATTGCCATTCAACGGGGCAATGCTGCCAGTCTTCTGGGCACGTTTCCGGATGACAGCGATGCGGACGAATACTACGACGCCTAAGTGTCCTTTGTTTTATTTTTTATTTTTATATATTTGTATTTATTTTAGTATCTAGTGTATATAGTTAGTTACTTATTATGAAGCAATAAAATTTGGTCATAATTTGACAGTTATTTGATTTGTTTAAAATGATAAAATGGCGCCACTGCATATTAACTGTCAACTGACTGAGTCTGATCTGATAATGTGGAGAGATTTACGTGGTAGCGCCATTTTAGCTAGACAGTAGAGGTTGAACTGCGAAAGTGTAAGGATCTTGTAATACCCATGTAAGTACTGAGAATTGTAATAATATAACTATAAATGTATTGCCGTAATATTTGTGCTTTTATTTTTACCCTGTGTTTGAACCCAGTAAATAAATAATGCTTATTTGTTCAAGTGAATACTTTTATTTCCCTTGTGCTCTGGCTATACACACATGATGAAATTTTTTGTTTAGTTTTTGCAGATTCTTCAAGGCAAGTTACTTCACAGCCTTTAGCTACAGCTACAGCTACGTCTAAAATTGACTTGAAACGTCAAATAAGAACTCAAACATTCAATGCGGCCAGGTCAATTGAGAAGCCAAGATTATTTGGTAATTCGATAATTATCTTTTTTAACTAAAATATTTTTTCTCGTAATTACTTGGAAAGATACTATTGATCCTTCAAGCTTTATTAATAGTAATACATTATTATTCTTATAGAATTTCAACATAAACTAAAACCTAAACCATTCCTTCAAACAGCTGTTAGGAGTGGTTTACAAATGATTGATGACGCCCCCATGGAAGAGGAATACATCCCACAACCGTTAGCGATGATAAATCGCAAACCTAGCGAGCACGTCAGGATCATAGTCGCTGCTAATCACAGGTAATTACTGGTGCTATCTGTCTCTATTCTTTTATATGGGATGCTGATAGTATCGAAACAAACGTCGCGTGGATGCGACGTCACCGACGCGTGACGCCGCGTCAGCGCACCGTACACATTCGACAAACGCATAAGCTAGATAAAAATGGTTCCTCATTATGATGATTATTTTTAGAACCGTTGTAGCAAAGAAGAAGACTCAACAAATACCACCACAACTAATACCAATTCCGAATAAACTCCATATGGCTACCCTAAGAGGTGCCATAATAACTCAAAAAACTGAGAAGCCACGCATGGAATACAGGGTAATAGTGAGCAATTTAAGTCACACTGTTACTGAAGCGGATATTAAGGTTGGTATATTCAAATAGTTGTAGGGTTGTGTAGCATCACCGTTGCTGTTCAACTTGTAAAAGGATAGTTGTTTCATAGATTTGAGAGGGTGAGTGCAGATTAAGGATGAATGAGTTGCCTGTCAAATGCCTTCTCTATGCAGAGAATCAAGTTTTACTTGCATCGCCAGCAGAACAGTTTCAAGACTTGGTGACTGTGATGGATGAGCTATACAGGGTGTTACGGAAAGGGTATATCAATACAAACGGGTTGAAGAGTGTATCTGGTCTAGAAACTCTGTACAAAAGAACGATGACCATATTTGTATGAGACCCGTCCCCCCCCTTCAACAGAACTTTTGTATGTATTAGTAGGTTCACAAAGGTCTATAAAAAGACTAGCAACCAGTTTTAATTTCAAAATCCATGGGGTTTAAAAATAAAATTAAAATTAAAAAATCGTTTTATTAATTTTTCCTAATTCGCTAGGCCCGTCCCCCGCCCTGCAACAGATCTTTTGTATGTGCTATCAGGTTCATAAAGACCTATAAAAAGACTAGCAACCAGTTTTAACTTCAAAATCCATGGGGCTTAGAAATAAAATAAAAATTAAAAATTCGTTTTATTCATTTTTCTAATTCGCTAGGCTCGTCCCCCGCCCTGCAACAGATCTTTTATATGTGCTATCAGGTTCATAAAGATCTATAAAAAGACTAGCAACCAGTTTTAACTTCAAAATCCATGGGGCTTAGAAATAAAATGAAAATTAAAAAAACGTTTTATTAATTTTTCTAATTCGCTAGGCCCGTCTCCCGGCCTGCAACAGATCTTTTGTATGTGCTATCAGGTTCATAAAGATCTATAAAAAGACTAGCAACCACTTTTAACTTCATAATCCATGGGGTTTAGAAATAAAATAAAAAATCGTTTTATTTATTTTGGGATAAAGTAGTGTCTGGTTGTCGCGGGCGCTATTTTGAATCCTGAACGCAACGAAGGATTCTAGGTTTGAGTTGACTCCTGAGCGAAGCGAGGGAGTTAAGACTTGAATCCTGAGTGCAGTGAGGGATTCAAGCTCACCCAAGACGAAGACACCCGCGTCTCCGTCGTGGACGAGCATATGGCAGTTGTCCCACCGCCGGCGAGGAAGCGACTAACTGTCGGCTGTTTTCTCGCTCAAGAAACGTACAATAGATATACATTCCGTGTAAACAAAAGAGATGCATATATTAACAGTTGATCTCTGACCTTTCACACTGCCGGCGAGGACTCGCTTCACTGGTTTGTCGCTGAGCGACAAGAGCTATCAAAGATAATACTCGCCTAGCGATACTCGCTCGCGATGGTCGCTTGGTGGTCAGAGCTCACGCCGAGAGAAACCCCTGTGAGACTAACCGCCCTGAGCGAGTGGTGCGAGTAATCGCCCGTCGCACTCGAAAACTCGCTGATAGCCCAGCGACAAAACTATCGGAACTACACACACACTGCTCGCTGCTCGCCAACTCGTTTTCAGTTGCTAGTTCTACTCGCTAATCGTTCATTGCCGCCGGTGGGACAACTGCCTGCCTATAGGAATAGAAAAAATTGGACGAGTAACGAATGACGTTTTCTGTTTTTTAAATGGCATCTCCTAATTGATCTTGAGAGGTTTGAAAATCAAAGATTATGGTTTACTTACAAACTCTTATTTTGTGCCAAAAATATTAACAAAAACATGATTTTCCTCGGAATATCCTGCACTTTTGAGAGATGTCGTCGTAGTAAAAATTGATCACCTTGCTAAAACGGTTTGAATGAGATACATTTTAAGTTTGTTGGTCGAAGTAAGGCTTGGGGGGACGTTCTGGCAATAAACATTAAAACATGATTTTTCTCGGAATATCCCGCACTTTTGAGAGATGTCGTCATAGTAAAAATTGATCACCTTGCTAAGGCAGTTTGAATGAGATACATTTTAAGTTTGTTGGTCGATGTAAGGGTTGGGGGGACGTTCTGACGAAATTAACATTAAAACATGATTTTTCTTGGAATATCCTGCACTTTTGAGAGATGTCGTCATAGTAAAAATTGATCACCTTGCTAAGACGGTTTGAATGAGATACATTTTAAGTTTGTTGGTCGATGTAAGGCTTGAGGGGACGTTCTGACGAAATTAACACTAAAACATGATTTTCTCGGAATATCCCGCACTTTTGAGAGATGTCGTCATAGTAAAAATTGATCAGCTTGCTAAGGCGGTTCGAATAAGATGCATTTTAAGTCTGTTGGTCAATGTAAGGGTTGGGGGGACGTTGTGACGAAATTAACACTAAAACATGATTTTCTCGGAATATCCCGCACTTTTGAGAGATGTCGTCATAGTAAAAATTGATCAGCATAGCTATTCACAAACACTCGATATGCTTCCGTATCGTATCGAACATCAATCAATGTTATCGTAGGAGTCTTCTCAACGCTGTTCACAAGTCCAAAACCCGAAAATTTTGTCAGTTTAAATCAAATAGACGCCCGCTATTCTTCCAACAGCTATTTGCTGTCGGGGACAAGTCAAATCAGGTAATCAAAATGTGTCGTTTTTGATACGATAGCCTGTCGTAAGGTTGTGAATAGCTATGCAGCTTGCTAAGGCGGTTCGAATGAGATACATTTTAAGTCTGTTGGTCAATATAAGGTTGGGGGGACGTTCTGACTCATCGTCCTTTCAGCTCAAAAGCATTAACTTTGAAAATGTTATATTATTATAGATATTTCTTTATTTCGACATCACGGCGCTGCACTGGCGCGCGGCGGCGTGATGTGCGTGTACTAGGCGCACAGACACACTACAGATAATGGATAATGACCCTCGTAGTACGGTGACACGTTTGTTATGATTTCAATTTAATAAACTGTCGAAATAAAAAAATATTAAGCATTTTCAAAGTTACTGCTTTTGAGCTGAAATTTTGTACAGAGATTCTAGACCAGATACACTCGTCAACCCGTTTGTATTGATATACCCTTTTTCGTAACACCCTGTATAAGATGTAAGGGATGAATTACCCAGGAAACGTATCCGTTAAGCTGACATCCAAACAATTGAAATCTGGGTTGGTTAAAAAAATAGTTATCTCATAAATTGAGCCCAATTAGTGAGCACTGACTTAATGGGCACAGTAGTCAATCCTACTGTGCCCATTAAGTCAGTGCTCACTTGGTCTTCTAACAGGGCAATAAAGAACGATGGGCATTTTTGTATGGAGCCTAGCTTGTTGGCCAATAGAGTTAAAATGCATGTCAACTTATTGCTTATAACCGGCGATTACTGTAACAAAACTATCTCCGAGGCACGGAGGGGGTCTTGGTATGTAAAAATGGTCACCCATCCAGAGACCAACCGCGGCAAGCGCAGCTTAACCTGATCGATCGACCCGTGCGGCTGTTATTACTTAGCCATAAGCCCCTTAAGGTGAATGGGTAGTTGTAGCCCGCGAAATTCAGTTTTTCTTACGTTTTTTGCAATTTTCAGGTCAGTGTCAGGTTGTATCATGATCAAAATATGATTCGCGACTATAACCGGTACGTATTTACAGAATTATAGTAATTAGAATCATTAATACATCTTTCTAAGTTAGATTTCTACCATTAAGAACAAATCTCGTATGGAAAAGTGTTTGTGGTAGAAATCTAACTTAAAGAGATTTATTAATGATTCTAATGACTATGATTCTGTAAATACATGTCTATTATAGTCGCGAATCATATTTGGATCAAGATACAACCTGACACTGATCTGCAAATTGCAAAAAACTTAAGAAAATTTAAATTTCGCGGTCTACCATGTCACATTCACCTTAAATGTTATCCTAACTAATATTATAAATGAGAAAATAAGTTTGTTTGTTACCTTTTCACGCCTAAACCACTGAACCGATCGTCCTGAAATTTTGCATATACGTTGTTAGGTGTACAGAAACGGATATAGGGTACCTTTCATCCCGAAAAAAAGTGCTGTTCCCGAAGAAAACAACAATACACGTGGCGCCATCTATTATCATAATAACGGTGCTGTTGTTTTCCTCGGGAACAGTACTTTTTTTCGGTATGAGAGTTATGTCCGTTTCTGTACGCCTGGGCTGATGTGATTCGACTCACGATTTCTTGCCATCTACTCAACATAGCCTTTATTTTATTAAACTTTAAAACGTTATTAGACCTCTTAACAAATACTGTTTTTTTTTCTTTCTAGATTCTATTTATTTATTTTTTGTGAACATTCTTAATGCCGTTAATTATTATGTTTTAGGGATTATTTGGAAATGTAGGTCCCATGCTGCAATCAAAATTGATGTGCCCTGGCATAGCAGAAGTTATATATCAAACACAAAATGATGCGCAGGCAGCAGCTGATTTATATCACAACAAACATCTAAATGGTCAGCCTATGAATTGCCTTGTTATTGCCCCAACGGCACCTTCTAGGACAGACAGGTAATAATTATGAAATTAATTTATATTTTTAAAGGGTCTCAACGGGACCCTATCACTAAGCCGCCCTTATCTTTAGAGCCATAATAGATAGCTAGCTCAACTATACTCAAAATTACTTCTTATTGCTTTTGTCGTTTTACCCAGTCGGAAAATAATAATTAAATTATTATTTTAAATTTTCAAATTATTTACAAAAAAGGCAAAACTATCTAACTTTTGTTGGTATGAAACCCTTGGACCGCGCGCACTACGCCACCACGATAGTCGTAACTGGTCGCAGAATGTCTAACCAAGATGTGGACGTTCATTGTAAAGTATACATAGTTCGCAACTACATAGACGGACGATAGTACGTCAGTCGACCAGTTGGTCTTTACGGGCAAGTGCGCGATGTACAATTGGGTTACGATACTTTACTTGGCTCGCTGTGGCCACTAGCCGAGATCATCATAGTGCACGAACCCGACTTCCACTTAGCCGGTTTTTCTGTCGAGTCCTGATAACTACTAAGTTAATATTTATTTTTTGTGTTGTCTTTCAGATGCAGTTTCCGCAACAAACCTGAATTATGTCGCACACATTTAAATGTAGAACTTGATCTTGCTACTTTACATAAAGTGCTGTTCAGAAAGTAACTCATCACACACTTTTGAATCAACATTACTTATTAATAATTACCTTAGTCTATTACTTATTGATAAAATCTTCATTGTCTAAGCATTCTTCATATAATGTAAAGTGATTGTATGCTAATCACATTTTCATTGTCGTAAGTATTATTCATACGTGTATCATGGAGGTTAATCTATCTCTCTCTCTCTCTCTCTATTTTTAATTAATAGATATAGGTAGTTATTTTAAGCAACTAGTTTTAATATTTTGGTTTTCCAAGCAGTCATTAATTTTAAGTAAATTTTACTGTAAGTACTTTAATCTGATAATCAATTATGAAATTAGCAACTCGATTGCAGCCAATCGATTATAGTCTCTAATTTTGTATTACTTATCTGTCCTTACTAGTCATTTGAAATGCGAGTTTAGTAGGGGAACTATATTTTCTATCACCAAAATTTATATTTGTCATCAAGTTGTATCACCTAATAAATAGATCTATCGCCACGAAATATTTGTATCACCTAATAAATAGATCTATCGCCACGAAATATTTTCGTTCTCAGATAGCGGGGCTCCGTCGACATAGGATGCAAGAACGAGCGAAGGGCACCCCGAGGTTCGGTTTGGTTAGGTTACTTTAAACCCTTTACACAGAAATAGGGGCCCCGCGAAGCGGGGCTCCGTCGACATAGGATGCAAGAGCGAGCGAAGGGCACCCCGAGGTTCGGTTTGGTTAGGTCACTTGCATTGTTTGGTGACTACATTTTGGTGACAGATCTACTATTTGGAGGACAAACCCTATTATTTAAGAAACACAAAACTAATTAAATTGGTGATAGCTTAAATGATACCCGTTTAGTAGTATTGTCGAGTGAAAACGGATAGTATCTAGCTATCTACTATCTACCATGTGGTGCACGACTGTGAACATTGATATATAAATGACTGTGAATGACTTTTTTCTAAAATATTATCAAATCAATCAATAAGTAGCAGTTATTTTTGCAAGTGTCCAACACCATTAGTAGTTACAAAATAGTAATTACAACTTAGAATGATTTTATAGTGTTTTTTGTTGATAAAGAATGAATTTTGTTTAAGCTATCGTTATATTGATTAAGTACTTACCTATAAACGATCATTCAGGCTTCTGGAAATAGATTTTTTGTATGAATTGATTTGCAACATTTGATCTGAATCGATTCAAAGACCGAATTTTTGCATTACTGCATTATAATTATGATCATCCCTAAACTTGACATTATGTCTTGATTTTTTCATCACGGGAGGCACTGACAGTAGTCCCAAGGCGCCTACTTTTGGACGCCATTTGGAGGTCAAGTGGTTTCATGTGTTTATGTTAAAATGAACTCGCATTTTATAATTTTAAGCGCTAAAAATAGAAAAGTAAGGAACTACGTAGACCGTACCTAAAAGCTCGAAATGGTTTTTAAATCAGAGTAGGGCATTTTAACTTTATATACCGAATTATATGACAACAAAATTGTAATTTTCATACATTGATTCATGAATCAGGATCGGAAGTCGGTGTCTTTGGATCTGTATTTTAGTTTTTTGCCACCGACTTCCGAAATAAAGTTATTTTTCACTTTGTAGTGTTTTTTTGGAAGTCGGTTTTTTTTTTCTTAAAAAGTTTTTATTTCACGCTTTTTAGTGGGTCTGCTTATAATTTATCTAAGTTACAATAGCCTAGTGATTATCGCCTTTTACAAACAAAATATTTCTTTTCCCGATGCAGGGAAGTTAATTGTTGAGGAGTTCTCCAGGTCCACCATCAGCTCCATATCACCATTCATATTGTGACGAGCATAAATTGCTTAGCAACCATATTAAAGTAATCGAATCGCAACCCGTGAAATACTTAGATATTATTGAGTACTTCCGATGGCCATCTGTGGTCTTCATCATCAGTTCCACTTCACCAAATAGTGCTTTCCGAGAGCAAATGCACGAGTTACTATAAAAAATACCCAAATCGCTATAGGTGTGCCTATAATATTTGAAGAGTTCCTTCGATTTCTCCAGGATCCCATCATCAAATCTTGACCTGATGCTTTTAGACTAGATGCTGATAATCCTGGCTGCAGCATCAGGCCAGACTTATGTCAACATTACATTGAACTTAAAATTTAGTCCTGTTTAAAATGAGCCCAAACACGACTACGGTGCTGTAATTTCAAGGTTGGTACTTTTTCTGATGCTCCTGGCTTCAGCATCAGGTCTTCATGTACTTCGGTGTTCCTCATTAACAGTACGTTTATCCACACATCGAGCCCTTTTCAATGAGCCTAAACACGATATATCTGCTGTTAGTTGTCGAGGAGTTAGGTACTCTGCAGACTATCCTGACTGCAGCATCAGATCATGACTTGATGATCATGAGACCAAATGTGGCAAACGCCCTATCAAACATCAAAACAATTTACTAAAACAGTCCTTTCCTGTTCGAGTAACTTCTTACTGTTAAGGAGTTGTACCTTCCATCATCAGCCCAGCTACCTGAGATGGTGACAACCATACGCAAATACACAAGATACTTCATAAAACATGCGAAAAACAATAAGTGAGCCTATAAAATTTGAGGGTTGCCCTCGATTTCTCTAAGATCCCATCATCAGATATTGAAATGGTGACAATGGGACCACACGGGAAGCACCAGCTTTCAAATAAAAAAAGAATTATGAAAATCGGTTCACCCAGTCGCAAGTTATGAGGTAACAAACATAAAAAAAAAAAAAAAAAAAAATACAGTCGAATTGATAACCTCCTCCTTTTTTTGAAGTCGGTTAAAAATAGAAAAGTAAGGAACTACGTAGACCGTACCTAAAAGCTCGAAATGGTTTTTAAATCAGAGTAGGGCATTTTAACTTTATATACCGAATTATATGACAACAAAATTGTAATTTTCATACATTGATTCATGAATAAATGTGTGTGTAATGAGGTCATAACACTTATAACACAGCTTAATGTTATCCTAAATGTTTCACCTTCCAACTAAAGGTGACAGCGCAGCTGAGATGATTTTGATAGTTATTATTCAGTAAACATATTATCATTCCTACAGTCACGAATCGCATTTTGATCAACATACCTACGACGTAAAACGAGCTGCAATTTGCAAAAAGAAACCAAAGAAAAAATTAATTTGGCGGGTTCAGCTGCGCATTCACAATAATGTACCTAGTCCGTAATAATGTAATCCGTAATACATATAAGTAATAAAGGGGAAATAATAAGTGCAGCAACAAAAGTTTTATTTAGCACCTGCAATCCAACGTCTTCTTTTTGTATGTAGGCAACCAGTTAATAGAACAGCTTCTATTATATTAATTCATCATCTTTACCTACTATTCCAACAGAATATCAAAAACCCAGCGTCAATTTACGAACGTAAATTAATATGACTGAGCTACCGATAAATATATTTACTTCTGAATTGATCACTCTGCGACTAATGTTGTAAGTGGGCTACTTTATTTATTTTATCTACACCCATGCTATAAATACTCTCTAAAAATTTGTGAAACAGCTTATTGCTAACATTAAAACAGCCAGTGTCATAGTAACCATAATATCATCCAAACGAGTGTTATAATGTTGTACTAAACTTCATTATGCAACTCGTTTTTTAATAAAAAAAAGAACATTTTCATGCACGCGCGTTTCACTACCACAGCGCAGTAATAAAAAAAAAGACGGGTTGCACTCCGGGAGTGCCGGCAGAAGTGAAAACTTGAATATTAACGTTGAAATAAATCAATTATTAATTGAATTAATATAACTTATTTTTTTTTTCACTATTTCTGCGTCACTTTTTTCATTAATAGATGCACTTTGTTCAATTTCCATATTTTAAACACTAGGTGTAAAAAAATTAACTGCAAGAACTTTAAGAGGTGCTTTAGACCATCGAACTGAACAACTTTCACTATGAGACCAACTCTGAAATCACGAAAAAAAAATGAGCTGTTTCATACATTTTGGCCGAGTAGGTATTGAACTTTTGTATGAAACAGCTGATTTTTTTTTTCGTGATTTCGGAGTTGGTCCCATAGTGAAAGTTGTTCAGTTCGATGGTCTAAAGCACCTCTTAAAGTTCTTGCAGTTAATTTTTTTACACCTTATACACGAATTTTATGAATACACAGCAGTGTAGGTACTACACCCACACCCACAAACACACCCACACCACAAACACACCCACACCCACACCCACACTCACACCCACACCCACAACCACACCCACAACCACACCCACACCCACACCTACACCCACACCCACACCCACACCCACACCCATCCATCCATCCATCCATCCATCCATCCATCCATCCATCCATCCATTCGTGTGTCACTTGGTTCACTTCGGTTGGCGCCGCCGAAGTAGTCTCTCCTGACGGTCACGTGTCCTGACGCGATGTCCTGATGCGAGTTTAACATTTTTTAACCATTACAAAAAAATGTGCAACGCCGCTAAAGAAGTTTACACTTCAAAAATAACTTATACCTAGGTTATTCGAAATCATGTCGTATCCCGCCGGCCGCCATTTTTGATCCACATTAGTATTGCAAAAACTGTTTCAGAACCTTTTATAGAGGATTCATATCATAGATATATGAAAGGAGATATGCCCAGTAGTTGAAAAAGTATCAGAACCCGATGTGGCTAGGTTGGCCCCACCACCGCGCCACTACTACACACGTAGTTCAGTAAAAGCAATAGATACAAAGTCGCACAAACACTTGCAATTCATAAATCAGAACGTACCACACAATCAAACCTTAGGTAACTCATCAAACACAGCGTGCATTTACCATGCACCATACAACTTACTCACACAAAAACATCTGTCGCTATCGTTGTGAACGAAACTTTATACATATAGGTAGAGGCTAGTGGAGAGTACTTTGAAAAGATTTACCTAATAAAAAAATATTTACCTATAGAATTTATTTTTTATTCTTACCTACTTCTAAACTCTTGAGTTTACTAGTAGCCCCTAATCGCCGTAACTTCGTTGATTTTATACTTGCCTAAGTATTACCTAACTTAATGAAGAATATACTAAACGTACCTAAAGGTTAAAAATAAAAATATTAGATTAAAAAAACACTTTTATCACGCACTATAAATTAAAAAATAAGTATAATATCAAATACGCAAGTCTAAGTTCCCTTGGAACTCTAAAAAAATCAGTCTTCTGTCAACACAACTCAAATTAATTTCAACTTGGTACCTCCACGCGTTCCTGAGAAAAGGGGTCATGGTAGACTGACAGACAGACAACGAAGTGATCCTATAAGGGTTCCGTTTTTTCCTTTTGAGGTGCGGAACCCTAAAAACACGTCTTGTCGCTCTTTTAGTAAAACTACGGTTTCCTACGACAACAGCGGTGGCTGCCACGGTCACATAACGGCCGCAGTGACGGCTGTCATGAAAATGATGGCAGCGGGGTTTGACTTCACGGTGTCATAAAACGCTCTGTAGGTAAGGTCCAGCGCACACCTAGCAAGACGCGGGGAAGAGGCTGAGAAGATACGTCCGTCAACAAATTAAACTAAAGAATTTCTATGACATACGGTTGAAAATGTCATGCCATGCCAAACAAATTATAGCGAGCGGCGCGCTGTCAAGCTGCCACAAGAGCTGGTGCGTTCGCGCTGCGCCGCCTCCCGGTCCCGCCGCCCGCTGCCGCGCGCCTCTCATGGTCCTGGCACCGGTGGCGGGCGGCGCTGGTTTGCAAGTTGCCTGGAGAGTTGACTAATGAAAATGTCAATTATGCATAGTCGCATAGGAACTCTGGCAGTTGCCGCGCGCTGTTCCATACGGAGACCCCTTTGCCGGCGCTTGAAGTAAATATATGTGTTATTTCTCTTTAGGCCCTATGGCTCCTCTTATGACGAGACCACAAGCACCGTTCTAGCGGAAAAGGGTGATAAAACAACATCATAGAAGATCGCTCCTTGCCGTCAGCGGAAATGGCTACTTTAAATTTGGTTAGGAACCTACAAAATGTTCGAAACCTGAATGATGTCGTTTGTTGCACATTTTCAAAAAAAGTTTGTCTTTCTACTTATACTTACATACTTATGTTGGGATTCTCCTTTCCTCATTGCTCATGGCCCTCTAGGGTTGGCTCTGGCTGGGGTCCCGTGGCATTTTGCCCTAATGCCACCCTACAGTTACGCCACTGCCCAATCGGCCAGATTATTTCTACATTAGCCAACATGAGCCCGCCATCGGTCAAGAGGTTTTCTACCTACTTACGCGATTTAGCTTGTACGAGTCATGCATCTATAGGTAGGTACTCATTCACACAACATTCATATAGCATTTACTTAGTCCGTGGTAGTTAAAACTGTTCAATAAACCATCATCTTTGGATATCCGTGACTTAACAGTTCAAGGTCACATCTAAGGAGTGTGCGACCCATTCAGCTGATTCAGCAGCGCATACTTACATAGCTAGCTCGCGATTATTGAGCTACCTCACTAACTAATCAACTTTCATAAATCAATAATTAAGTATCTAAAATTGCATCAATTATTATTATCTTACATTATCCTTACTTTATATTTGACATTCTTTTAGCGCCACTAATCAACCATCAATGGAAAGCGGTTTTTATAAGACTACTAGCTGCTGCCCGCGACTTTGTCCGCGTGAAATCCTATCCTAACTAAAAGTTTTTATTTTTAATAAAAGTAGCCCAAGTTACTCCTTATTACATCAGCTATCTGCCAGTGAAAGCCCCGTCAAAATCGACCTAGCCGTTTCAGAGATTAGCCGGAACAAACAGACAGACAGACAAAACTTTAAAAAAATGTTATTTTTACCGACTTCAAAAAAAGGAGGTTATCAATTCGACACGTATCTATGTAATATTATTGGGACTGCAATATATTCACATATGACAATCTATTAGGGCTTCCATACAAAATTTTATAGATGTACCTATATATTATTATTTATGTTTGTCCACGCATTTCTCTCGTAACCATTTTTTTTATTGGCTTATATTTGTTTCAACTTAGGGAACAGTGCAAGTTTCATCAAAATCGATTCAGTAATTTTCAAGATATGGACTAATACGTGTAAGTGTGACGGCATGGCTTATTGATACGAGGTACGGGTGTAGTGTCAAAGGGAAAACATCTCAAAACCTTAATCAAATTCTAGTGCAATATTTACAACAAAACTAAGTATTACCTACTTATTACAAACATATATTCCAGTTTTTACTTAAAACTAAAAATTACGAAATAAAAAAGGTACCTAATTTAAAAAAAATAAATTGACTTCATAAAGAAATTAACACAAAATTATGAAATAACGGGCAGAAGCTAGTATAAAAAATACACCCTGCCGGATTCAGAAACAGCTCTACGACATTCGCCTCTCCCATGAACTGTTCACCGACATAACGATAAATATACCTAACAAGAATGTTTCGCCGATAGAACTTTTCAACGGCAAGCAAATCGTCGACACAACCGCTTAAAAGAGTTTCTGTGTAAATCGTACCTTAGGGTGATGGACCCGGGAAGTCTGTAGTCTGACAGGCAGACACGGGCTCTTGACTGCGGCGGTGTTCCCGCCTCCTGGCCAGATGTACATATGTAGTTGGAAGGACACCTTTTTGTTTAAGTCAGTAGGAAAACATCAATGAGGATTTCATCAATTCCGTGAAAAATAGTACATTATGATACGTGTGTGCTATGATCAATGCACACGCGTTTCATACGACATGTTTCAACACACTTGCGAGAAAAAAAACAGACTTGTATTGTTAGGAAAATGGCGCGCTGGGTTTGTTTTTCCGCGCGCCGCGCTAGCATGCGCGCGCAGGTTTACCTACACCTGCGCGCGCATTGCTAGCGCGGCGCGCGTTTATTTACTTAAAAGCACAGACAAAACCGATAAACAGCCTATAGAAAAAATATAATAAACACAAAATAATGTTTAGACTGATCGTAGTGTTGTCGTACTTATGTCAAATTGTAGTTTAGTTAGTATGGAATTAGAAAATACTATTGGCATAGAGACATATGCATTAATTCAGTGAGAATCCGCAATAATAGAACGCCAGTGATCTTTTCCGTTTGGTTCCGGGAAGGGCGACGGACAATTTAAGGTGAACGCGCAGTGATAGACCGCGAAATTCAAATTTTCTTACGTTTTTTGCAATTCGCAGGTCAGTATCAGGTTGTATCTTGACCAAAATGTGATTCGCGACTATAATACATATTTACAGAATTATAGTCATTAGAATCAATAATATATACATATACTTTAGTTAGATTTGTTCCCTAAGAACTTTTCCATAAGAGATTTGTTCTTATGGAACAAATCTAACTTAGAAAGATGTATTAATGATTCTAATAATTATAATTCTGTAAATACGTACCTACCTGTTATAGTCGCGAATCATATTTTGATCAAGATACAACCTGACACTAACCTGCAAATTGCAAAAAACGTAAAAAATTTAATTTCGCGGGCTACAACTGCGCATTCATCTTAAGGTAAATAAATTTTAGTTCATTTTGGCACCAAGGACAATTCAGACTATTAAAAAAAATATATGGCTCGCAGATTCCTTTTGTCATGATGTTCTCTTTGAAGAGATTAAAAAAAACGCACATCTCCGACCTCCAACTAGTAACTTAAATAGTTATCTGTTGCATTATAGCACTAGTGCCGTAACGTAAAGAAAAAGCACGCGTTTTTAATACACTGCATTATGGACCTAAAAGCGGTTCATTAAGAGCCATTTTACGAGCAAGTGTGTTGAAATAGTAGATTGTTATGCAAGGGTCGAAAGGAATCAATTCCTATACGAGGCATTTAGGAATTGATGACTATCACCCGTGTTAAACACTCTACTTTTCATTTCGAATATAAGGAAAGTAAAAAGTAGTAGTTTTTCTAAAATATTTATTGATAACAATAACATGCAAAGTTTTTGAATTTTGGTACAGCTTACAGAGTTAGTATCCCGCCAAATAATACTATTGACTTTTTTATTTTTAAATATGGAACACACCGCGTCATCGCCGCGGGCTGTCCCGCTTAATAGGTTTTTTTTTAAATTCACACTGGCTGTTTATACACTCACAAGACTGCAGCATTTTTCTTAATTTATGTAAAAAAATTCGTAGCTGACTACAGTTCTATTTTTAAAATTCATTCCCACCCTAAAGAGGGAAGTAATTACTATGAGTCTTTCCCGCCCTGTGGTGGGAAGCAGCGTCTTCCACCCGCTATTTGGATCAAACAAACACTACTTTCCGAGTATGAGAAATGAAAAAGTTTTTTGCTCATAACTTCCTACGCACCAGCATTTTAGCAGCACTTACCGAGGGTCCTGGCCATGTTTTTCACGATGTGCATGAGTCACTCATACTTACCACATGACTTAATGAAAACCATCGTAGTGCCTATTGTGAAGAACAGGACTTAGTATTGCAAAGAACTCGAGTCATCGAGTCCTATATAAACGGACTCGGATGAAGAATTACAAGACTTGACTCATTACAATAGGACTCCAAGACTAGAGAACTAAATTTTCTACGAGTTCTTGAATGTTACATGAGAGCTCGAGTCTCTTTGTGGGCTCGAGTCCTTTTTATGCGGCGAGTCGTACTCAAGTCCTCTTCGTATATGAGTCTAGCAATAAAATTGTTACATTTAAAGGACCGGGAGAAAGGCTCGGATAAAAAAATAACAGTATTGAATAAGGATATTTTTAATCATTTATAAATATAAAATTCAAAGTCCTGACTAACTGACTGATATATCAACGCACAGCCTAAACCGCTAAGACATGAAATTTGGAGAATGTGTTCTTTGTGAAGAGTAGGTATCCACTAAGAAAGGGTTTTTCGAAATTCCACCCCTAAGGGGGTGAATGGGAGGAGGGTGAAAGTTCACGTGAACGAAGTCGCGGGCAGAAGCTAGTCATTTATAAACATAATATATTTTTTTAAATGGTTATGAGTTACATCATAACCACTAATTTAAACTTATCACCAATTCCGAGTCTTTTCGAATGATGAGCTTCAAGTCTCATCTTCATGCTCCAAGTTTTTCTTGAAGACTCGAGTTCATTTTAAGAATCGAGTCCTTTGTTAGATTCAAATGGTTGTTAAATGACTCGGGCTCGGCTTGACTCTAGACTCCGAGCCTTTTTAGCACACTGAGTCTTGCATAATTGAGTCGAGTCTCTAAAATTACGACTCGAGGACTCGAGTCCTTTGCAACACTAACAAGACTGGGGATATCGCGGACAGGGGGAACTACCGGCCCATATCTCTAGCAACGATAATTGCTAAAGTGTTGGACGGAATGCTTGATTCCTGCCTAGATAAATACATTAACTTACATGACGCGCAGTTCGGGTTTAGACCCGGGCTATCCACGGAAGCTGCTATTGTAGGTCTCAAGCATACTGTTCAATACTATACGGATCGCAGTACACCGGTTTATGCGTCATTCCTTGACCTCTCCAGAGCATTTGATCTTGTCTCATACGATGTGCTCTGGAGAAAGTTGGGGAACGTCGGTGTACCGGTGCAGGTGCTCGATATGTTTAAATATTGGTATTCTCACCAAACAAATTTTGTGAGGTGGAATAATACCTACACTCTCTGATTCATATACGTTGGAAAGCGGGGTGAGACAGGGAGGTTTGACGTCGCCCAAGCTTTTCAACCTATATATGAATGACCTCATCTTCGAGCTCAGTAGCAAGCGTGTCGGTTGCTCGATAGATGGCGTCTGCGTCAACAACATCAGCTACGCGGACGACATGGTGCTACTGAGCCCGACTGTGAGGGGCCTCAGAGGGTTGTTAAGAGTGTGTGAGGCCTATGTTGGTGCACATGGTCTTTTATACAATGTCCAAAAAACGGAATTTATGATCTTCAGGGCCGCCGGTGGAGGCCCAGAGTATTCACATAATATATCCCTAAATGGCTTGTGCATAAATCGTGTCAAAAAATTCAAATACTTGGGGCATTTAATTACCGAAGGTCTAAAGGACGACAGCGCAGGGCTTTAGCGGTCAGAGATAACAAGCTGGCCCGCAGATTCTCCCGCTGCTCTGAGCAAGTAAAAATAACTTTGTTCATGGCATATTGTCAAAGCTTTTATACGGGAAATCTGTGGGTGAGGCACACCAAAAGATCACTGGATGTCCTGCGCATCCAGTATAACAACATCTTCAGGATGATGTTGGGGCTGCCTCGCTTCTGCAGTGCATCAGGGATGTTTGCGCTGTATCGTACTGATGGCTTTCATGCAGTCATCCTCAAGAAAACTGTATCCCTGATCTGCAGAATGCGTGGCAGCTGCAACGGAATTCTGAAGACTGTAGCTGATAGGATCTCTTCTCCGATATGGAGATTCTTTATTAAGCGGGTAATTTGAACTGAATATATTTTTATATGTAATTTAACTTAATTTTATTTATTGTAATTTTTAATCATTAATTTTTATTTTTATTTCCTTTTTATTTAATTTTTTGTATTTTATTGTAAATCGGACTTTATGGAATTATGGATCAATTAGTTATCTGAAATAAATGAATTTTATTTATTTATTTATTATTGTGATAGGTGATGAACGTGGAGCTGTGCAATTGCATACATACCTACCTATAGTGTGTAGGAGCTACGACAACAGCGTGTACAGCATAATTTTAATTTTAATTATTAAAAATTAATTAAGTAATATAGCACGTAGCTATGCCTAGAATACATCGAGTCCACGCAAACAAAGTATGCAGGTGTGAATTCTAAACCACTAAGTATTAATATTAGTTTCAAACGCATACTTAAGTCATTTTTAAAATTAATTTTGCCGTAGCTAGGTAAGTATACGCTCTTGTCGTACATTATGTATATAATTTAAACACGATATTTTATAAAAACATTTATTTCATATCTAATAGTGGGGGTTTGCTAACAATTCAAAAGTAGGTAATAATTGCTAAAACAACATAATAACAACAGTAATTATATACTTTAAGATTTCTATTATATAAAATTAACTTGCAGCGTAATGAATAATTGATTCAAAATTAACAATAGGTACATATTAAAACAGCATAGCTATTCACAACCGCTCGACAGGGTTCCGAGTTGAACCTGATTTGCCTAGTCCCAGACCGCAAATAGCCGTCGGAAGAATAGCGGTCGTTTATTTGGAAGTAAACAGTCAAAATTTTCGAGTTTTGGATTTGAAACCAGCGTTAAGAGGACTCCTTCGATAGCATTGATTGATGTTCGATTCGGCTCGGAACCGTATCGAATGGTTGTGAATAGGGATGCTGGTCAGAAATTCATGACATTTAATCGTACATAAGTACCACTTTCCGACTCTAAATTACTAGAGGACTCTAGGCTAATTCGCATAGTCTGTTTCAAATTACTTTACCTAGGTACCCTGACCATTATTATAATATTCTGACCAATATATGGTACTCTAAAAATAGGTAAGTACCTATCTAAAAAAATCACAGACATTTTATAATAACTAATAAGGCAAGCATATTTATACTAATTCATTAAAAATTTAAATACATATATTAATATAATATAGATATATTAATAATAAGTATAAAAATATTATAAGACGTAATCATTAGATAAACGGTAGATACAATAGGATGCGGTTTAAATAAATATTTGAAATAGCTAAAATGTTAAACTATAGATACATACTTAAATTCCAGTCAGGATTGTCCCTAGGGGACGTAGAACTAACGTGTATAAGTAGGTATAGATTATCGTAACACGGTAGGTAACAGTAACATGTATTCTTATTACTAATTAAAACACAGATAAATGCTACTTGGACTGGAAAGCTCAGTAGAATAGGAATGAAAGTGCGCTTGCCTTTCACCCTTCATAAACCCTATTCTGTAATAAACTGAATTGCTCAAAGGAGCACAACACTACACGGGTGGGAGAACAATAACACTGCTCGGGCGGGGGGACAATACAGAGACTTATCACGTTATGGACACTTCACTACCTAGCACCTAGTGCTATTGGAATTTCTGATCGGCCAGTCAAGGCAAACCAGAGACGAGGGGAACTGACTAAGCATACAATTTAGCTAGTTAGGCCTTCTGAAACAAAGGAACACAACACTGCTCGAGTTGGGGAACAATGACGCGGTGTGGGAACTTCACTACCAAGCTCCTAGTGCTGCCGGAATCTCTGATCGGCCAATCAAGGCAAACCAGAGGGGAACTGACTAAGTATGCAGTTTACCTAAATAGGCCTTCTGAATCGAAGGAACAACATTGCACTAGTGGGGGAAACAATAACAATGCTTGGGCAGGGGAACTATAACATGGACATAACACGGTGTGGACATGTAACTACCAAGCACCTAGTGCTTTCAGAATCTCTGATCGGCCAATCAAGGCGAGCCCGAGATAAGAGGAAGTAACTAAGTCTACAATTGAGCTTAGAATAGGCCTTCTGAATTGAAGGAGCACGACACTGCACGGGTAGGGGAACAATAACAGCGACATAACACGGTGTGGAAACTTCACTACCAAGCACCTAGTGCTTTCGGAATCTGATCAGCCAATCAAGGCAAACCAGAGACGAGGGTAACCGACTAAATATACATTTGAGCTTAAAATATACCTTCTGAATTGAAGGAGCACAACACTGCACGGGTAGGGGAACAATAACAGGGACGTAACACTGTGTGGACACTTCACTACCAAGCACCTAGTGCTGTCGGAATCTCTGATCGGCCAATCAAGGCAAACCAGAGGGGAACTGACTAAGTATGCAATTTTGCTAAATAGGCCTTCTGAATCGAAGGAACAACACTGCACGGGTGGGGGAAACAATAACAATGCTTGGGCGGGGGAACTATAACATGTACATAACACGGTGTGGACATCTAACTACCAAGCACCTAGTGCTTTCAGAATCTCTGATCGGCCAATCAAGGCGAGCCCGAGATAAGAGGAAGTAACTAAGTCTACAATTGAGCTTAGAATAGGCCTTCTGAATTGAAGGAGCACGACACTGCACGGGTAGGGGAACAATAACAGCGACATGACACGGTGTGGAAACTTCACTACCAAGCACCTAGTGCTTTTGGAATCTGATCAGCCAATCAAGGCAAACCAGAGACGAGGGTAACCGACTAAATATACATTTGAGCTTAAAATATACCTTCTGAATTGAAGGAGCACAACACTGCACGGGTAGGGGAACAATAACAGGGAAGTAACACGGTGTGGAAACTTCACTACCAAGCACCTAGTGCTTTCGGAATCTGATCAGCCAATCAAGGCAAACGAGAGACGAGGGTAACCGACTAAATATACATTTGAGCTTAAAATATACCTTCTGAATTGAAGGAGCACAACACTGCACGGGTAGGGGAACAATAACAGGGAAGTAACACGGTGTGGAAACTTCACTACCAAGCACCTCGTGCTTTCGGAATCTGATCAGCCAATCAAGGCAAACCAGAGACGAGGGTAACCGACTAAATATACATTTGAGCTTAAAATATACCTTCTGAATTGAAGGAGCACAACACTGCACGGGTAGGGGAACAATAACAGGGAAGTAACACCGTGTGGACACTTTACTACCAAGCACCTAGTGCTGTCGGAATCTCTGATCGGCCAATAAAGGCAAACCAGAGACGAGAGGAGCTGACTAAGCATATAAATTATATAATATACATATATATTTCCGGTATTTCCAGATAATTATTTCCATTATTTTGGCAAGAGAGTATTATTTCGCGTAGATAATATATCTACTTTTGTGATCACAATAATATAAGAAACAGAAAAAGCTCTATATTAAATTTATCATTTTCTGTAAATCCATCGTTCCAATCGTTTTTGTTTTCAATTTATGAGATGCAAAGTAGATAGGTATAGTATTCATAAATGATAAGTAAAAATATTTGATACCTAATCTATTTTCTTATTAAGAGTTCCCAAATTGAATTTAGGCAATTTTTTTGTCCTATCTAATGTTTTAAATTTACAGTAAATTCTTTGTTTTATTTTCCGAAAGAACACTACGATAATTGTTTGCAACAAAAGTTCTGTACTTTTTAAGTACGTTTGCCAAAATATGTTGATATTGGCGTGATATACCTTCGCATATATAGACATACAATAACTGGAAGGTTCGACGGCTCCAACAGGAAGTCTTATCAAATATATACCTACAAGACTTATTAAGTAGCAATACTATGATTATTTAAAAGACATCGAATAATGACATATAATAATACTGACAACATTTAAATATATACAGGGTTATTTTAAATTGGCTAGCTGAACTCCGCAGACGCGATGGGTATCGTTCTAGACACGATAGATATAAAAAATAAAAAGACTTGATGTTTTTTTTACGCTGTTGTTATTCCTGTTTTATTATGTTTTATCGTGTAGATATCGATACTCATTGCGTCTGCGGAGTTTAGATAGCCAATTTAAAATAACCCTGTATATTCACAAAAATAAACATTTTTTTAAATTTTATTTCCGAAAATGGCTGTTCAAAAGCTGTTCCGATTGGTTGGTTAGGTGTTTCGATATTTCCCGTACCTACCCCTAGGGATAGATATTACCTACCAATGATTACAGATTTTTAATTTATGATATTATGACTTGGAACAACAGTCCCTGGTAAGATTATTGACCTAATTCTGATCAAAATGAACGCTAGAGATATTCGTGCATGTAGCTTCAAGAATATTACAAAAAATACTACATAAAATTCAAGTGTAATATCGATGTTCAGTAAATCTAAATTATTAATTTAAATAAATCAAGGCTGAGCTTCTCGATCATTTCACCAAAAACAAAACTTTAAAAGACAATCGCTTCGGAATTTCGCTAAGTGATATTATTGTTAAAAGCGTGTGACGTCACACTGCAGGGCGAAGACCTCCTTTCTACGTACTCTCTTTCTACGTTTCTCTGTTTATAGCTGCTTAGGTGTTCCTAAGGGCCAAAGCACACACGCTACTTTTTGCATCGGCGATCGGCGATTTTGCGGCTGTATCGATGCTGCATCGCGTTTTGGCGACTCTGCGTTCGGACGCGGTATCGGAATCGCGCGTTTTAGCGACTGCTCCGATGCTGCATCGCGTTTTGGTGACTCTCTGCGTTCGGACGTGGTATCGGAATCACGCATTTTAGCGACTGCTCCGATGCTGGCGCCAATGCCAAATCGCTGCGACCGGCATCCGAATGTGTGCGGAGTGTAGCGTTCAGCCGCTGTATCGAGCTTCCGAAAAGCGACTAAATCGCCGCGTTTGGCGTTTTTAAGTGTGCGGTGTGGAATGCTTGGTCGCTGCATTTAGCTTCTAAAAAGCAGCTGAATCGCCGATCGCCGATGCAAAAAGTAGCGTGTGTGCTTTGGCCCTAAGCAGTTCTTGTTATGTGATAGGGAAGAATTAATAGATAGCTACCGCAAAACGGGGCTACTTTGACTTCCAGGTTTACTTTGACAGGCGTTGGAACTACTTTAACAGAGCGCCAAAATCGGTTTTCACGTGTGCTCAGCAAGTGTGCGTGACCTCGAGTAATATTGCGCGAGGCGCGGGGTGTGGGGAATGCGTCATAGCGTTGTGATCGGCCTTGTCAAAGTAACCCTGGAAGTCAAAGTAGCCCCGTTTTACTGTATGCAACGCACCCACGCACAAAAATTTGGCTTGTGTCAGATCAACAATGTTGCAGCGTATGCATTGCTAGTCTTATGAAAATTTTAATAGATTACCACCGCACAGGCAAAAATAATAAGATAAGTGAAATTGTGGTGAAATATGGGTGAAATTATAATCATTAACAAGTTCGCGAGGCAGAGAAGCACAGCCTTAAACGGTGGGGTTTTAAACAAACGAATATACAACCAGAAGAAGAAGAGCATGTGCATTCTGATAATTTTCTTGATATTATTGACAGTTTAGTACGGATTGAACAACGCAAGAATGTTTAAACAAAGATAATTTGGTTTTAACTCGTTTCGTCTAAACCGACCTTTATACACTTAAAAAAAGGTTTTAAACTAAACAACTGAAGTTCTGTTGTTCATGTAGGTACCTACAGTCAGGGAAAATAACTTTTAAGCAGATTGACAATCTACATCAATTTGGCGTAATAAAGTCATACAATACAACTGTCAAAAATGACAGTTGTCATTTACAATTTAAGTTTGTAGTCAATTTGATTAATAATTAAATTACCTGACTTTACATCCAGATACCACCAGGGAATAAATAGAACTTAGGTAGGTATTTACTCTTCTGTCTATTGCTTTTTAATACGATGCCGATCCTGACTCCCGGAAGTTCCCGCAGCCTCCGGGTCACGCTCTTCTGGAAGCTCTCTAATGTCAGCGAGCATTGGTCGCGAGTTTTTTCGAAAAGCTTTATTTCCTAATCTGTGCTTCAATTTCAGTACAGTAATCTTTTGGGGCATTGCCACAAATACTGTGTGGCCATCATTCCTCTCAATAACATCAACATTCAATATTGGGCACCAGATGGCGGCAGCATTATTATGTTCAATCAAGTTGAACTGTCGTAACGGTTTTCTGTTAAAAATATCTAATCCTCCTTGTGCATACGGAGCATAATAAATGCGTAATATTCCAGAGTGAGAGCCGACAAAGAATATGTCACCATATTGTTTGATCACAAAGACATCTCTCAGCAGGCCTACTGGAATCGATTGATTCCACATATACATCCATTGGAAGTAGATTCGCCAATCGATATTTTCCAATAACTGGTACTTCTGCAGCTGTTGAAGTAAGTTAAAGCCTGTGTTCAGGGTTCCTCTGTTGACGTAGTAATTCTCCTTTTCTATCGTGTATATTTCACGTTGAGCCGTGAGGACGTGGAGATTTCCATCACTGTAACCGATGGTCATGATCCCTCGAAGTCTACTGGACAAAATATTTGCGTGTAATGTTTGGCAGCGCCAGTACATAACAAAGATCTCATCATTCAAGTTCACAAAGTACAGTTGTTCTCCAGCCAATGTGAACAATTTAACATTGTAGAATGCGACAGTAGAGCTCTCCATTTCGTGCCTCATTAATTTTCGTATGACGAATAAATGTAGACTGCTGTTCAACACAACGATGACATTTTCAGTTTCTATGTATTTCGAATAGTCTCCCAACATACGGGGTCGATGCGACAGATCCAATGTTTGAGTGTCGTAATAAACAATGCATCCCTTCTTAAGAACTCCTATGATTCCATCGTCGAGTATCTTGAAGTTTCGGATTTCTTGATTGGCGTGTGTAGCAGAACACAGCTCCGCATGCATTCCTCTGGCCTCTTTTAACAGCCTCCAGAAAGATATAGACCGGTACAAATTAAACCAGCCAAGTCCAGGCTGCGCTTTTTTGCGAGCGACCTCATAAACATGGGCAAAGTCCTCTTTACAATGCCGACGCCACATCTTTTCGTTTATAGACATGCTGTCTACCACGGTTCTCCACTTCGTATTTACCTGGCGGCAGCGAATCAGATCTTTGGCGGGTAAATACTCAAAAATGATTTCTAAAATTTCTGGTGGTAGGTAGTTCATGAGGCCGGCAGGATCGTAGCCCTCTGCCATTTTTAAAGTTGTTTTCACTCGTATTTATGTGACTAGTACTCACTTAGATCGTATTTATTCACCATAAACTTATTTGTTTTAGCACTTGTTTTGTTGAGCACTTGTGGCAATACGTCAACACGGCTACACCGCGGCGCGGACCACCAACTTATACTTTGTGGCAGTATTGCCAGGTAAAAGTAGAAAGTTTCAGCAGAAATTAGTTGACCAGAAACTTACAGAAGAAAACAGCAAACGTACAAAAATCTACTGTTTAACATTTTCATTGTGTCTTTTAATGCCAGAATAATTTCAAAACTAAAATAAAACCATATTTTCGCCACGAATAAACAAAAAATGAAGTGAAGTGGAAGAACATCGTGCATAAAGCCACGAAGGCTTTTCAGGGACACGACCTTCAGTAATGAAGTACCCGACCAAGAAGAGAAGAGAAACAAAAAACAAACTCATTTAATTAATTTGAAGTAACCATTTAGGCACAAGTATTGTGATGTGATGGCCCAGATGATAGTTAAGGGTTCAAACCCGGGCAAGTACCAATGTGACTTTCCAATTCATAATGTACTACTTAGTTTCTAAGTTTATTTTGGACATCACAGGCACCGGCGAAAAATAAGATCGTGAGGAAACCTGGACGTAAAACCTAAATACAAGTCAAGCGTGGTGATCATTGCTCATGCCTTCTTTGTATGGGAAGTGGCCTTTATCCTGCAGTGGGACAGTAAATGACTGGTTATTTAAATCTTGTACTTATTTACTTTTGATATTATGCTCTAAGGTGCGATTAGCGAACCGATATCAACAGCCACTGATATGAAGATCAGTTCGTAATGAAAAAAAAAACAGTTATTCGATAAGCAGAGCTTTCTCAAATTTAGTAGATCTACTAGTATATCTCCTGGCAACACCGATATTGATAGAAAGAGATAGAGGATTGGGATATTGATCCAAATTGCGAAAGCCCGGGGACGTGAGCTCAGGGGTCGTCAACCCACGCCCCCGTTTTATTTCTCGGAATTGACAGAACACTGTACCTGCGTACATCCCGTTTCACGGTAAGAAGATTATGCCTATTTTTGTAAAATAGGGCAATATTTTTTTGGGATTCACCTCCATAAAACTAGTTTTAATGGTAGGTACGAATGTGATATTGAGGTGGTTTCTAAGGCAAGAATATAATCAAGTATGTACAGTCAACAAAAGAGATACCTACATAAGTATGCAGGACCGTCGGATATAGTTCAAGTTTGGTAAGAAACCTATGATGATGAAGATGTTGTCGACTGAAATTTAATTTCAGAAATGAGCTGTTTGTTTTCTATTAATAAAATTAAATTCTGTTCGAGAACATCCATCGGTTTCTTCAACTATATCCGAAGATCCTGCATACTTATTTCTTTTGTTGACTGTACATAGTTGTGTGTCAGCCGCTCTACAGTTAGGTAGCTGTCTTCCCCTCAAGATTTCGTCTAACCCAGCGGTCATCGCATAGCATAATCAGCCTATAACGTTCCCACTGCTGGGACACAGGCCTCCTCTTTGTGGGAGGGAATGGGCCGTAATCCACGTCGCGGGCCAAGTGCGGGTTGGTATTGTTGGTAGATGTCACATGCCTTTGAATTACTCGTATTGGTCCTAAGACATGCCGGTTTCCTCAAGATGTTTTCTTTTACCGTTTTTGAGAGCAATGATGATGAAATAAATCACACAAAGTGCCTGCCTGGGTTCGAACCCACGACCTACAATTTGTAAGTCGGGGCCGTTGCCACTAGGCCACCACTCAGCGGTCATCGGTTCTATTGTAGGCGAAAGTACTTCCATTGAGTAATTTTGGAAGCTGTGTTATCATCATAATTGTCACTACCCGTAGACCGGCTAATACTTCAAATTCCATTGCGTCAATTATCTACAGATGGAATGCCTCCCTCTGACTTTGCGCAACAAGTTCCAAGCTTCCAACATTGTCACACTTATAGCACGGGCAGTGGCGCTAGTTTGAACAAGTTATTTCGCACCGGCTGAAAATAATAACAATAATAGTTAGAAACCCTTAGTGCATAAGAGATATCCAATCGTCAGCTGATCCAATAGGTGCTAGGACTGCTAGGGGAGTCCAAAGTTATACATGTCAGAGTTGTAAAACCCCAAAACCTTAGAGACGATTTTAGGGACCAACTACAACAAGAAATAGTCAGCTGCGTGATTTTAGATTAAACAATGTTTTTGAGAAATAATTGCGTTAAAATAAAGCCACCTCAAGTCACGTGACATTGAATGCGAATCAGAGCGGGACACGTCACATCTTCCAGACGACAGTTTAACCCCTCAAGTGTCAACGGTACACTATATGTACAATTGTACATAAGAAAAAGTGCTCGAAATGTCAACGGTACACCGTATGTACACAACAGTGTCATGGTTCTATTGTCATTGTCATTGTTAAAACAATGTCTTTACTTTGCCCATTAAACTAGTCCGACGCGTGGAGTGTTTCGACAGGTACGAGTAGGCGGGCAAACGTGTGAGAGGACAAACTTTTAACGTCAGACGTAAACGACTCTACACGAGAATAATATGCAATCTTAAAAATTAATTAATTAATGTAATAATAATTAATTTAAATAATTAATTAATTAATGTAGGTATTTAATTTTTTTTGTATTTTTTCCAATTAAAAAAAAAAAACTGCTTATTTATTGCCTTTAAGGCGGAACAAAGTTCGCCGGGTCAGCTAGCTGATTTCTGGAAATACATTGTTGATAAGTTCGTCTTTTGATGAGACAAAATTACAGAAATTATTTGGAAATGATATTAATCCGCTCGATTCATCGACAGGTACTTGACCATTACCGATAGTCAGCAATTGCTCCGAGAAATCTTCAGCAGATGTATCATTAAGCAATGTAACTCTCATGTTTGTTGTCAGTTGCAGTTTCTTCACATAGCGCCATAGATTTGACGATTTGAGGCAAGCGTTTATTTCGTCGGCAGCCGTAGATCTTGGAATTACTGGCAGTATTTGACGGAAATCGCCAGACAGTAAAATCATTGCTCCTCCAAAACATCTCGAGTCATTGCGTAAATCTTTTAATGTTCGGTTAAGTGCTTCTAATGCACGTTTATGCGCCATTGTGCACTCGTCCCAGATGATGATTTTCGATACCGCTAAAACTTTGAAAAAAAAAAAAAAACTGTCGAACGGGATAAAAAGTATCCTATGTCCTTCTCCTGGCTCTAAACTACCTCCCTGCCAACTTTCAGCTAAATCGGTTCAGCCGTTCTTGAGTTATAAGTGGAGTAACTAACACGACTTTCTTTTATATATTATAGAATCGGTTCAGCCGTTCTTGAGTTATAAGTGGAGTAACTAACACGACTTTCTTTTATATATATAGATTAATAAACTTTAACTTGCAGAATTACATAAACGTTTTACTTACATTTATCATTGCGATTTGAGGTTATGTAAAACCATGTGTAAAACAGCTTGAAATAAAACATCAGGTTGTAGATTTTAGTTCTAAATTTTGACGCTCGTTGCTCTGTGTGTCAGAACATCAATAATGGCGTCCAGCCCCCTTATTCACAAATACTCGATATGCTTCCGTATCGTATCGAACATTAATCATTGTTATCGTAGGAGTCTTCTCAACACTGTTCACAAGTCCAAAACCCGAAAATTTTGTCAGTTTAAATCAAATAGACGCCCGCTATTCTTCCAACAGCTATTTGCTGTTGAAGGGAAGTCAAATCAGGTTATCGAAATGTCAAGTTTTCGATACGATAGCCTGTCGTATGTTTGTGAATCAGGGCTCAGAACAGAAATTAAAAAAAAAAACCGGCCACGTGCGAGTCGGACTCGCGCACCAAGGGTTCCGTATACAAATTTAAGTTTTTCGTAATTTTTCCTTTATATGTGCTATAGAACATTGCTTCATGCCAAATTTCAAGAATCTAGATCGACTGGAAGTACCCTTTAGGTTTCGATTCCCTCGCGAGTTATAGTTGCGAGTTTGAAAATATGCGACTTAAATTGCTATTTCTTTTGATTGCGTTGACATAAAAGTTTGATTTTAATACAGCTTAAAGGTATTATAGACTTGAGTATTTGATATGAATTTCAATTTAATACCTCTACGCTTTCATGAGAAAAGAAGTAAGTAGTAACTTTAAAATTTTCAAAAATATTTTTTATTATATGATGTAACTAAAAATTTACGGTTTTCGCAATTTTTCCTTTATCTCTACTATAGGACGTTACTTCGTACCAAATTTCAAGATTCTAAGTTTACGGGAAGTACCCTGTAGGTTTTGATTCCCGTGCAAGTTTCGAAAATTTGCGGCATATCTTTTGATTGCTTTGGCTTAGAAGTTTGATTTTTTCACAGCTCCAAGGGACAGTAGACCTGAGTAGGTATTAGATATAAATTTCAGTTTGATACCTCCACACGTTCCTGAGAAAAACGGTCTTGACAGACAGACGGACGGACGGACAACAAAGTGATCCTATAAGGTTTCCGTGTTTTTCTTTTGAGGTACGGAACCCTAAAAATACTGAATAAACTAGTAACTACGACAAACTTGGAAGTAGGACACGGTCGCGGTTGGTCACAGCATGCACGCAAGCGACACCCGTCAACGGCAAAGGCAACTGCAGCCGTTGACGAGTGTTGACTGCAGACGTCGACGGCAGTCGCCGACGCATCGACGGCTGATTGTTACTGCAGATAAGGCATTTTGCATTACGTCTAAACGTGGATACCAGTTTTGTTAAACGTAACACTAACATAATCATTATATAACGGAGCCTTTTTGTAAAACGGCTAGCGGTTATGCTTAGCTTAGCGTGTACCAAATGTGTACAAAACTTTAATACTTACTCAACCCAAATGTTTGGGACATCTGATAGTTTTTCGCGATTACGATGTTGGTCCCATGGAACAGGTTGTTCAGTTTGATGGTCTCTACTGCACCTTTAAATATGACCACTCATCTCTGATACACGCTGGTATAGAAGAAGATGGTCGAAGAAGGATAGTCCAAACACCAGTCAAAAAGAAGAACATACCTGTTGTTGTTTTTCTTTTATTCTGAAATGAGGTTAATTGGTTAAATAATCGTTGTCTATTCGGCCGTCAATGATCACAGCTCCCATATTATTATTATTATACTCTTTGGATCACAGTGTAACTTATGACTGCTCGAGACCATGTCACAAAGACAAAGATGGAAAATATTATTATTTTACTATAAAGTATTAATTTTTCAGTATTTTTACATATTAAGCAGCTTGTTTCTCTCGTGTGCTGTAGTGAATAAAGCACGAGAACAATGCACTCGGTATTTAAGAAGCATTATTACGATGTGATGAAGAGCGGCCAAGAAGATACGATACTAGAATCTGATACATCTAATGAGGATTGTGTACGAGAAGATACTCCAAATTCAGACGTGGGTTGCTACGCTAGGGCACATCGGAAATCGAACTCAGTTCAAACATATTTTATTCCGAACAACAAAAACTTTCGAAATCAATATACAGTCACCAGTGATGAAGATAGTGGCGCGGTAGCTCCGGAGATCCCTATCAACGCAGGGTGGTACTCCTTTCAGCACAGCCGGAGTTATGAGGATCTCGCTACCATCCGCAGCCGCAGTTCTCAAGCTACACGTAGAAGTCATCAGCAGCATCCATGGGTAAAAACTTGGAAAACAGCTGTCAATTTTTTCCAACAGAAAAAAGGACTGGAGTCCAAGAAAACAGTAAAATGTGATGATGAATCTACTCAGTGCGAGTGTGTGCCGTCTAAAATGAGAATTAGTGATTGTAATGATTACCGGTGTATACCGAGCAACAGAGGCCTGGCTGCTTGTCGTAATTTCTCGCTAGGACCGCCGGAGTCCCGTCGCTTGCAGAACGAACACTGTAAAACCAAGCTCATCGGAGGCTGTCGTGTGCCAGTGTGCAAGAATTATAAGTGCAGATTTTGATTGTTTATTTGTTGTTGATCTTGGTTTTTTTTTTGTAATCGTTTAGCATTTATATTTAATAAATTTTACTGCGAAATGTTGCGTTTTAACAAGAGGGTTGGTAAAGGTTGAATAAGTTTTTTATGACTTTACCTGCACAACGCCGGACAAACGGCTTCTGTACAACACCTCATACTTTTAATCAATACTACAAGATAAGGAGAACTTATTTATAGGTTACAGGTATAGAGACAGTTTTTTAATTTTTTAATTTTTTTTTATTTATCATTTATACAAAAGAATACAGGATTATTCATAATAAATAGCAACCAAAAACCACTAAGGTTTAAACTTGTGCTATCATGAGTCTATCTCAATATCGAACTATACAATTACTAACATCTTAAGGTCTTTAAATGGTTACAATAATTCCTACTGCTTAAGTTTACATTTAATATTTTTCTGTGTACTTACTTAATACATTTGTTTATGTGACATGACCTTGACTGTCCAAAACAAAATTAAACATCGCAATGATCGTTTACGTGCAAATCAACAAAAACAAGTTCTGGTTTATATCTATTTTAAACGTAAAAAAATATTGTAATTTGAAAAAAAAACTACTGTTTTGAACCTGCACTGATTGCGAGCTGTCTGCTTAGTTTTTGTGTCGATTATTTACGACAGACCCGTCAGTGCAACAGCACTTATCGAGGTTAAGCTTGTCGAGTAGCTGTCATCAGCAGCCACTGTGCAACGCCAGATAAGCTTAATGTGCTGTGTTCCCTTTTTTGTGAACTTCGTAGTACTCATTTAATATAGCTTTTGTTCACAACTTTTCGTTCGAAGTTCAATACATTGTAGCATTATTTTGGTAGTTTATCGTCTGTGTTAATGTATATATTATTTACTCTTTCAATAATAAAAAAGTATTCATTGAAAATATAAAAACATTATCTTCATGTAGTTTCTGTTTACATTTTAAAGTCGGCACCATCAGGAACGGGGCCCAAGCTACACCGGTAGCTTGGACCCATTCCCGTTCAGGACAGGACTCTACAGTAAAGAACCTCCACACAATTTAAGTAATTTTCTTCATTTTATTTCTTGATGCATCACTTCTAAGCGTTGTTTATTTATCAGTACCTACCTATCCTGACTGCATTGACTGAACTGCAAAATTGCTGTTTGGATGCAGTTGACATAACTTCATCGGACTGCGCAGTCTATCGGCAGTTATAAGGCAGTCGGTTAGCAATTTGGGTGCAGCTCAAATGTAGCACACTATAACCTTTTGAGTTGGAGCTCGTCTGGGAAAGTTCTACCGCAATAAAACATCCGCTGAGCAGCATCGCTATGAAGGGTATAGGCGCCAACGTTATTATTACAGACAGATTAATTCCATATTTCAGCTTTTTGTCTGGGATGGCAGTGCATGCAAAGCATCTCTTATTGCCCCAGTTGTTTAAAGCCTCATTGATTTAATCTGAGTGGCAGGGACAATGACGCGCAACCTGCTAGCATCGATTCAGAACATGAGTCTCAAACACCCTGCGTTGAAACATTTCGTTGCTTATTTAAAAAAAAAAATGTTGTTCCATGCAGGGGGTCTACGATCATGTGTTGAATTCAAGCGGTTTGCGGTTTTGTCCCTGTTCCTGTTTTGTAATGAGGTTTAAAAGCAGTATTTTTTACCGATTGGTCTTCAGCAGCAGTGAGCAGTGGTGGCCCAGTGGTAACGGCCGCAACTTACGAGTTGTAGGTCGTAGGTTCAAACCCAGGCAGGCGCTTTACTTTGTGTAAATTATTTCATCACCATTGCTCTCAAAATGGTGAAGGAAAACATCGTGAGGAAACCGGCATGTCCTAGAACTAAAAATTCGAAGACATCTACCATAGAAATGATCTATGACATCTACCAACCCGCACTGGGCCCGCGTGGTAGAAGCTCACTCTCTCTCGAAGAGAGGAGGCCTGTGTTCCAGCAGTGGGAACAATATAAGCTGATTATGATGATGAAAAAAGAGGTGTTGAGATAGTCGAATTTAAACAATCAAAAAATTATAAAGTGTTTATTTAAAAAAAAAGAAACAGCTTATGACTAATAAAATAAATCGTGTCCGTTTAGAGACACATGTTTCTAAATAATACATAAAACAATGTGAATATGAAAATATTAACATAATACTTTTGTGTCGCTTATGATTACTTTATTCTAGCAATTCACTAATGACTTTGATAAATATCCTACTGGTTTACATTTACTATATAATAAGTACCTTATAATGATCACTGCGATTATATTTAAATTAAGTAATAAAGACTTTTAGCAATTGAATCTAGGTACTCCATGCATTTTGCGTCAATCATAAAACGGCTTTACGAAACTTAAGTTGAAGTTATAGGCAAGTCACAGTAGACACAAATATCGCGTTATTTAGGACGCAAAAAATTGCACTAACTGCACTGCACGCAAAAATTACACTGTACTGCTTTTTCGAGATGTTGTTAGGATAGATACCAATAGTGTAAGACCAAGTTTGCAGCTTCCAAAGACCTGTGCTAACTGCGTCGTGCTCGAAAATCCTTCGAAATTTTCGGACTTCCTTCAGTTTTTGACTTTAACTTCTAAAAAGGTGCATCCTACGGAAAAAGCTACAATTTAAATAAAATTTTAAATTATAATTAAAAAATTAATTATTAAGTACCAGTGGCGAAGGGTGAACTTTTGACAGAGCTAAGCCGGAGCAAAAAAAAAAATCCAAAAGAAAAGGAGACTGTTAAAATTTGTATGGGAAGTGGTCTATGATCCAATAGCGATACTGTAGAGGTATTTCTGTGGGAATACCTCAACTATACCCTTGTGCAAAGGGGCATCAAAATCTAAAGTTTTGAGAAAAATAATACTTACTTTAAAATTCACATTTCTTGCTACATTTTTATACTTTAAAAACATTTTAATGGGTATTTCTGACTTTATACTACTTAATTAATGTGGTTTTCTGCTAAACAAAGACACTCACCACCTCGAATGTGCTGAATTTCAGTTTTTTTTTTCGTTAGGAATAAGAAGGAACTCTATTTGTAGCAGCAGAAAAAAGGGTGTACCTATGTAAAAAAAACTTATACATCACTACATAATATAAAAATATTTGAAAAATGTAATTCCGACGAACTAAGAACCTCCTCCTTTTTTGGAGTCGGTTAAAATCGAAACAAATACTAAAATCTAGGAAAGAAACACATTAATTAAGTATTATAAAGTCAGAAATACCCTTTAAAATAAAAATGTAATCATGAAATTATGTATTCTGAAATATTATATTTCTCAAAACTGCCGGGTCAGATTTTAATGCCACTTTGCACAAGGGTATACCTAGTTGAGGTATCCGCACAGAAATATCGTAACAGTGTCGCTATTGGTTCATAGGCTACTTTTGTATGTTATCATGAAATTATTTGTATTCTAAAATATTATATTTCTCAAAACTGCCGGGTCAGATTTTGATGCCACTTTGCACAAGGGTATAGTTGAGGCATCCCTACAGAAATATCGTAACAGTATCGCTATTGGGTCATAGACCACTTTTTAACAGTCTCCTTTCAATGATAAATTTGACTATAGACTGACTATGTTTTGAATTTTCGAAGGGAAGCCGGTGGAAATCGAGTTGTGTGGTACGTTCGCCACTGTTAAGTACCTATTTATAATTATTATTTATTTTAAAATTTATATTTATTTAAATTTAAATTTGAGCGCAGCCGCAGCTCTGAAACTTCAAACATTGGGTAATTTTTCAAAAAAAAAAATCAAAATTGTAGTTTTAGCCATCTTCAAAGCAGGATATCGGTTAAAATACTCTTTTTACCATTGCCACTCGAAAAAGGGCATTTTATTCATCGATAACAGTGAATAAAACTCTCTTTTAGTCACTGAGTGAATACTGACGAAAATGAGACACTGACTCCGAAATCATTTCGAAATAAAGCAGCAATTATAAGAGATAATTTGTTGCCGCCAATATCTCGGGAGTTGTATCTGAAAACAAAATTTGTTCTGCGACTAGAAAACCACGAATGGCGCCAATTCCGTCTCAGAGTCCGTAATTCGTAGTCCGTAATTCATAACTATTTCAACGAATTAACCAAGACTAAGAAGCCGTCGACACTTAGGAGCATATATTCTATGCTAAAAGCCGAAGTGAGAATCAAACACGACATTGATATTTCAAACTACTCAAAGTTAGTGACATACTTAAAGTGACTATCCGAGGGTGATAAGCCAAAGAAATCTAAAGTGACCTCCCAAAACATACTATTAATTTTTAATGTTTATAAATTAATCCTTTGTTCTCTTATTACCGATCATAAAATAAAATGTGATAAATACTATACTACTATTCATTTTTTCGCAGTCAATTGTAAAAAGTAGAGTACACAACTCGTGAAAAAAATAATTTATCTCGGTCCTTGTATCCCTCGAATTAAATTCCCTTTTTTTTCACTTGTTGTATAATCTACTATTTTACGAGGAAAGTCATGACAGATGAAGATGTAGTTAGCTAAAACTATAGTTTTGAACTTATTGCGAAAAATATAGACAATGTTTGAAGTGTTGTACCTATCTCAGATTATATTGGACCTACAGAGCTATACTTGAAAATATATATGATGGCTTTTTTTTTTGTATCATTTCAGCCTAAGAAGGCTGTAAATTACTAGCACCACGAAGTTAGCACAGGTCTTTCGAAGATGCAAACTTGGTTTTACACTTTTGGTATCTATCCTAACCACATATCCAAAAATCAGTACAGTGCAATTTTTGCGATCAAGATGTTTTAAAAGACATAATTGTGTGGAAAAAAGAGAGGGTGGCCATTGCCCTGCAGTGGGGCAATACAGGCTAGTTAGATTAGATTATATTTTAAATAACTGACCTATTAAGGTTTAAGCTTGTTTTGTACAGGCACATAGATAATAATAATTGTACAAGCATATAAAGTAATATTAAAAATAAGAGTAACCCGATCACTTAAGAATTGAGAAGCGATTTCACGAAGTCGAAATGATCCGAGCTCGATCCGTGGAGTTAAATTCGTTTCACACTTTATAATTGAAATACCTAATCTTCTTCGTGTAAACGCTTCTTTCGTATCCTCGGAAACTAACAAGCATCAGTAAAATGTTATGTGTACATTTGATTAAACATTACAACAAGTGAAACAGTTTTAATTTAAATTGTAAGTATCCTCAGATTTGAATGAGTCGATGTACTATGATAAATATGTATTTTTCTTCTACACTACAATTATAGCTATAATAATTCTAAGCACACAAATTACGTATCCATCTAAGTACATGAAAAGATCACTAAAGTAGGGTTTACACTGTGAAAAATGTTTAGCTTCAACGTGAAACTATGTCTGGCTTTAACCGGTCAAGATCCGCGCGTCGCCTGTCGGCGACGTAACAATAGAAAATCAATTGTGTCTCATTAGCGGAGCTTGACAGATTAAACTTAAAACCCAGTAACTATAATCATGAGGGCTATGACACTTTTCTCGTAGTGTAAACCCCGCTTAAAACAAGACTGATTTTTTCTCACATCTAACTTAAACTAAATCTTTGGGACAATAGTTCACATTTTCTTTACAATTAAGCACTGGGCCAGGGTCCTACATGGTTTATCAGATATTATAATAATATGACATAACAATATCTGTCTGAAAATAATATCAGTATCACACAAGGAATAAACTCTACACATACAACATATTATTTGTACGAAAAATCTATGGCAAATTGTTAAGTACATTTTGTAACTTTTCCTCTACCGGATGAGTACTTTTATGAAACAGTGAAAATAAACCCACAAAGTTCCTATTACCTTAAAATATATTTTGGTCTTAACTTTGGTATTTTTATTGGGCATAAGTATCATTCGTGGGGTAAGTACCGTTGATCTGTAAAATTTACTGTAAAGTGTAGAACACCACTTCAAGATACCGCATTCAATCCGAAAGTAAATAGTTTTTCACACCACGACACCGCTCGAACTTTCAGTAATATTTAGAAAATTTGAATGAAATGGCTCCCTTTAATATCGATTACTTAAATGGCATCGACGCTTAGAAACACTGTCTAATAATATAATAATTGTAGGCGGCTATTACTAATCCATTGCTTCATATGTTCAAAAAATGTGTCCGCTCAACAACGTACATAACGCAATGAGTGTTGCTAAACTGTCAAAATGAAAGCCATTGCTAGATACTGATAGTGTGTTACGCAATATCCCGGGCTTATAAAATCTGCTAATTTACTAATAAATATTGGGAGTAACATCGTGAGGTGATGTTTTAGAACCAAAAAATGTTGTGAATCAGCGTGGTGGATTATGGCCCACTCCCTCTCACTGAGAGGAGGCCTGTGTCCCAGCATCGACGCTTAGAAACTTTCTAATAATATAATTGTTTTAATCACTAAAGGTGGCTCCGACTTTTACCAGTGTAACAATATTAAATCAACGTTGTATTTTAGTGCGCCAAATAATTGGTGTGCCAATGCCAACATTTTAGAATAGTGTAAACTCAATGACTAAAATGACATTGATCATTGGTGGCGGCTACTGGCGCCTGCGCTACGTGTATCATCTGGATTTAAAACCAACTGTAATTACATCATAGGCACTATCCGGACACTCTCGCCTGACCACCACTAAGTTCATTTTGGCTTGCACTCAAAAAATAGAAGCGCTCTCTAGTAAGCGCGGCGAGGTCAAATAGTTCGTCCGTAAAATTCACAAAAGAAGTACACATGATGCGTCACGAAGCTGCGCAGTGCAGGTTGCAACTAATTGAGTTATCGCTTTCCTAATAGACGAAAAATTTAAGGGGGCGTGGTTTGGCACCATCGCAGGAATTAGGCGAAACATTTTTTAAATGATCAGGCGGAAAAGGCCGCGATTTTTTTGCGCAAAGATGCTGTGAGTAACATTGTACCTGTAATGCAAAATAGATATCGGGTCGGGTTGTTGAAAACCTGAATTACCTGTACTTTAATTGTAAGTAAGTTTCAATTTTTTTCTTCCAGCCGGCTGAATGTGCAGTTTCAGTTTTATTGTTAGGAAAAAAATGGCATTACTACATTTTGGACTAAAACAGGTTTTTTTATTTATAAAAGGCTATTTTAACAAAAATGTGATTGCGCGGCTACGGCGTAGCAAAGTGCTACGAACTAACAATAATAAAGTTTAAAAAAAAGTGTAAAATATTCCATGAGTAGGTAGGTACTCACTTCCTGCTTAAAATTCTTGTAATTTTAAGACGTTCATTTAGAGCCACTCCCTTAGTGCTATGTTAAGCCCTAAACATTGTTTTAAACATAGTGATGGTGGAAGCAGGCCCTAAAATAGCGGTCGACAGTTTTAACTCATTGGTAGTAAGTGTGTACGGAGCTGGATGATGATGGCAGTGGGCCGGGAGTGGGGACCGAGGCCGGCGACGGCAGGGTCGGGAGCGGCGTGGGCGGCGGCGATGAGTACACCTTGCGGTCGGGGGGCAGAGTCGGCAGCGGGGAAGAGAGCCCGAAGCCGCCGAGCCCGGTGATCGAGGACCCGCCCGACAGCATCTGGCCGTGCACACCCCTCATCCCGGCGAACATCGGCGCTGAGCCTGCACACAACAATATTATCGTATGAGCATATGGAAGTCATTGTTATTTCACGCAGTGCATGATGTCATGGGTATTTTTAAATGATATGATTTCATATTATTATAGCTTATAGCACGTCTTGCCAACTTATGTTCTAAAGAGTAAATTGATTAAAAATTGAGAGTTTATGATGTTACTTGCGTATAATAAAATAGAATTGATTCTACGAGTACTAGCCCTTTCCAATAAATAGTTTCGTATGGAGAAGAATGGGCAAGAAACTCCACCGTTACTCTTTTAAAATGTTTTACAATATATTGTATTTTTATTACTGAAGTGAAAGTTCGAAATATAAGTGCTAACCTCTTAAACTCTTAAGCCCTATTAACCTAAGAGGTCATTAAACTTTTCATCCCTTCTACTATGGGAACGAACGTGCAATCGGGGGAAAAATAAATCAGCCGTTCATGTGATTATGTTCACATAACTCGAATGAAAAGTATGGAAAAGCGGATTTTATTTTACTGTCGTTGGTCACTTGTTAAAAGTTAAGGCAAAAAGTTTTCGTCGATTATCAAAAAAAAAAATCTGCTGTTTCATAAAAAATAAACATTACCTACGCGGTCAAAATGTAAACACAATACTCGTAAGTAGCAAACAGCAATTTTTTTTTTCAAATAACCTACATAAAATTTGAACGAAGGGACCTGAGCCCTGATTCACAACCATACGACAGGCTATCGTATCGAAAACCTGACATTTCGATAACCTGATTTGACTTCCCCTCAACAGCAAATAGCTGTTGGAAGAATAGCGGGCGTCTATTTGATTTAAACTGACAAAATTTTCGGGTTTTGGACTTGTGAACAGCGTTTAGAAGACTCCTACGATAACAATGATTAATGTTCGATACGATACGGAAGCGTATCGAGTGTTTGTGAATAGCTATGCTGGGTTCAGAAACATGTTTCTGAATCCATGGTAACAGGTTGCGCATCCAGTAAGTAAGTATATTTCCATGTTTTTCAGGTCATTCTGCGGTCAATAGTCGCCGAGTAAGCTGACAAACTGGTAAATTCGCAGAGCGAGCAATCCGAAAATCTGGAGTAAGACTAAGATTGATTTTCATACATCAATGGGCTAAGGATGAAAGTTCACGTATGCGATCAGGAAATAGGATCATAAGAGTCATATAGAATCAAAAGCAGCAATCTGACTTTTGACTTATTAACGGTAATTAGGAAAAGTAGTTTCATTATTACAAAAAGCATTTTTTTTTTAAATGTGTATTTATAATTACGTGTGTTTTAGATTTTTGATTTAATTATTTTAAGATTTAAATAGATTTAATTTGAACTAAATTAATAGTTACCTAATAACTAAAATTATCAGATTGCTGTTTTTGATATTGACTTCCAAAATTGCTGAGTATGATACTTAACAATGATTAGATTGCTGTCTTTGATTCTTGTCAAAATGAAACGCACATAGGTTTGCCAATAAATAACACTTCATAATTTACAACAATCTTTTTATTTGGTTCGCTATCACTAAAGAAATGAAGAAGGAGATTTTCATATAAAAAAAAATTACACACGTAAGATTTCGGAGTCTTCGACAGTCTCACTACAGTTGCACGTTTGGCAACATTTGCTTTCCGATTTACGGGATCTCTTTTCTTTTTTCTCGCATATCTATTGTTTACACGTGTGGGATGTACATCCATGTTAAGTTTTTTCACTTCCAAACGAATTATTTAACACTATTATAGTAATAAAATAACAAAATACGCACACGGATCTTATGACAAAATCAATGCAGTGCTATCTTGACGTCATGATCAATGAACGCCTGTGATTAGTCGAAGCTAGCAGATTGCTGTTTTTGAATCTCATCGTATGCAGATTGCTGTATTTGATACCAATATGGGTTTTACATTCAGGTTTTTGGTGGAATATTGCTGTTTTTGATACGATGTGACTAAATAAGTAAAAAGTATTTTAAAAAGACAGTGTTACCATATTCATAACTCGAATTGCGTAAAACTGACAGATTGCTGTTTTTGATTCTATACGACTCAATAGGTACTGTAGTTCAGTTTGACTAAACTAAGGTTGAATTATCGAGGTGACAAGAAATTTCACAAAACTCTTAAAAGGTTACAGGACGGTTAAGGCGGAAATCGAAAACCATAACTTTTTAGGGTTTCGTACCCAAAGGGTAAAAACGGAACCCTATTACTAAGACTCCACTGTCCGTCTGTCTGTCTGTCACCAGGCTGTATCTCATGAACCGTGACCGCTAGACAGTTAAAATTTTCACAGATGATGTATTTCTGTTGCCGCTATAACAACATATAGGTACCTACTAAAAATAGAAATAAAATACATATTTTAGGGGGGGGGGGGGCTCCCATACAACAAACGTGATTTTTTTGCCGTTATTTGCTCGATATTCATAACGGCAACAGGTAGACGCTTGAAATATTCCAGAATATTTAGTTATTTAGTTGGATACCTATTCACTTTAAAAATAAATAATTAAATTAAAATAAATAATAGGGCTTCCATACAGCAGACGTATTTTTTTTTATATACGTAGTGTTAAATATTGTACGGTGGTACGGAACCCTTCGAGTGCGAGTCCGACTCGCACTTGGCCGGTTTTTTATTTATATACCACAAATTAGAATATCCTAAAAGATACTAAAAATGTTTTTTGATTACTTTCCTAAAAACAGCGCGATGCAATTTTATGAAAAAACAAAGTAGGTATCGTAGCTATCTCAAATTCAGCCGTACAAAAAAAAACCCTTTGCTAGTTTGCGAGTACTAAGGCGGCTCTAAGGTGGCTCACACATCCTGTAACATTTAAGGGTCAGTTCACACCGCGACGCGACGCAGCGCGCAGTTTTCAAGATAGCAATACAATTATAAACCTTACCTACTACACAAAAAAGTACATAATTCTGTGTTTCTACTACGTCGGCGCCGCGCGGCCCGCCATACTAATGTGTACCTACCTTTTTGTGTAGTAAATAAGGTCTATAATTGTAGATATTGCTATCTTGAAAACTGCGCGCCGCGTCGCGTCGCGGTGTTCTGACCCTAAGGGTTTTACTACAAATTCCAGGACCAGCACCCTAATTGCCTAACACACTTCCATACTCAATCTGAATCATTTTGAAGGATATTACTAATCCATTACTTCCTATGTCCGAAAAAAGCGTCTGCTCAACAACGTAAATAACGCAATGAATATTGCTGAACTGTCAAAATGAAAGCCATTGCTACTGATAGTGTGTTACGCAATATCCCGGGCCTATAAACTCTGCTAATTTTCTAATAAATATTGGGAGTAACATCGTGAGGAAACCGGCATGTTTTATTACCAAAAATTGTGGTGAAACAGCGTGGTGGATTACGGCCCACTCCCTCTCACCGAGAGGAGGCCTGTGTCCCAGCGGCGGGAAAATTACAGGTTGATTATGTAAGTTATGTATTGGTAGAAGATACCCATATTTGAATACGGACACAAATAAAATACTCGTCGGTAAAGAAACATGGGATTTATGAAAAATATATTGCAATATCTTCCACTTTAAAACCGACGTTTTCTTTGCTAATGTTATTATCTCAAACTTATAGAAGATGGCTTTGTATTTCATCGCTGCAAGATGGAATATCAATATCGGATGCAAATTTCTGAACTGCAAATTTAAAAAAGTTAAAATTTTTTAATATCGCGGTCTATCTTATCGCATCCCCCTTAAGGATTGAAATTCAATATTACCGACACAATTTGTGTAGATATTCTCTTTGCTTTTGAAAGGCAATATCTATTATTGTAGATTGAAATATAATATTGTTATCTTCGTTATCTTCCTAACAAGCCCGTTCTATGGCCTGAAGGTAAGGCATTTTAACAAACGTATTGAAACAACTCGAATACTGAGTTCGTATAATACACATAACACATAACATCACGCCTGTAATCCCCAAAAGGGTTAGGTAAAGGTGTACCTACAGTAATGAACATTTCGCAAGTTCCAAATAATTAAAACCAAAAATCATAGGTATTGTACTTTGTTTGAAGAACATAAAATTATTTTAATTTATGAATGAAACTGATCACTTTTACTGGGATACCTACCTACTGATTTATTTATGGATGTTATATCTATAAAAAATACACTTAGGTAAGTAATAAATAAATAAAACCTAATATCAAAAAGGTTTCAGAAATTATAAATGTGTAGGCACCAATGTCCAGATAACTCGAATTACGCGAATGCAGTCTATGTAAGAGTATAAAAAAACTACTACTACACTACTACTATAATACTTTTACTGCAGTGTGTGTGCGTCATAGTTGGCTAACTAATTTTAATATTTGTCTAGAAAGCATTGATTTTGCCACGGAATAGATAAATAAGGTGCCTTATTTATCTATTCCGTGGATTTTCCAGCCAGCTTGTATTAAACAACTATAGGTACGTACCTATGTATGTTGTGTCTGACAGAATCAATCATCAATTTTGTTCAAACACTCTAATTTATTACAAAATAATTCAGCAAAAGAATATTCATGAGACAACTCCACGGTTTTCGGAAACCACAAACTCTGTGGGAAAAAATAAGCAGTGCACCGCTGACAACGCGTTGATATAATAAATGTGAAGACGGCGTAAAACCTCACGTACACCAGCGTACTCACATAAAATATGTGGATGTGAGGCTATAATTGCACACTACAGAAGTTCCCATCGATCGCGGCCGCCTGCTGCTCGTCTGTCGACGGCCACGTGCACGCCTCGGTACCTAATCGCCATAATTTAAACAAACCTAGCAACAGCTACCAATTGGGCACTTTTAGGAATAAAATTTTACTTCGACTTAAAATTTTCCGAGTACTTTGCTCATACTATATGATCTAGTTATATTTGTACATTACAAGTGTATCCCAATTCCTCGATGCAAACGATTCCCAGAACTACATGGCGAGCTGAATATAAATTCCGAAATGAAATTGTTTGATTACGACATTCATCATTTCACTTTGTTGAGTGGAGACAGCAGAAGATTATCGATATTTTTCATAAGTTTGCTTTGATAATACATATATTGCAGGCACTGTTTCGATTTCTTAGAATGCTATAACTAGTTTCTTCTTTAATTATTTATAATGAAAAATAAAAGTGTTGGTTACTCTGCGGCTGCGGCTGTTTCATAAGCTAACATTCCGGTACTTGTCATCGCTTTTTAAAGGCCATAGATCACGCCAGGGAGAGGGCCCCGCCGATAGGATAAATTGCTCTCAAGTTGGCAGGCGACGAGAGACGTGCGCCGGCGCAGCGGCCGCGCCGACCCGTTACCGAATTACATTACTTTAACAGTTTAACTATAGATTTATTGGAATTTAAGTGGCACACACAGGTACGTGCGGCAAACGCCTGAAATACATTCCTGGAGCAGATGTAAAAAGAATTCGCATAAGTCGCACAGCTATTGCACAAAAAATTAAATTTACAAAATGTAATATCATCGCCAGCGAATTATGTGAATCCTGAATGCCGGAAATTTATGATAGTAATCAAAATATTTTTTATGTCATTGAAGCAATAAAACTGGATAATTCGTTTTATAATTAGTCCATGCATGTTTCCCTAATTACATTCATTTACGACGCGTTGGATGTGTGACTGTGAGGATGTCTGAACGATTAGTGATGGATTCAGTTTCGTGAGTTTCGCAGGCATTAAGGATTCACGAAGACGCAATATTCCAGAAAACATGAAGAGCAAAGTAATCCGTGTTTTGACACGACAACAGTTTCGTTGCGTTATTAGTATCGCAGTGCTGTATCATTACAGAAAAGTAAAATTAATGATACTATTTACGACGATACACACAATACCGTGTTTCTCGCGATGTCTCATTATTGTATTAACTGTTTCAGTACCTTAACATCGGATCACTTTGTACACATAAGACGCAATTCGCGATGACACTGCAGCAACTTGTAACTTTCATAATACCTGATTAACAATCATCGATGAGCGTATAATCTTTCAAGTCACAAACGTTGAAAGGTATTCTGGTATTGCGCCAACGATCCTCCCTAAATCAAGGAAAATATTTTTCTCATTATTATTATCCCTTTGAAAATAATGACCAAGTTAACATGCGATTCGAGAATTACATGAAATATAAAAATTAATATTGAACGAAGTCTGTTAGTAGTTCTGTTTTCATTACTGTAATAAAACACTGGGTATATGAATGTGATACCTTTTTTATTAACTAAGAAAATTATTGCCTTTGAAAAAAATGTAGCAAGTAATAAAAAAAACTGAACAAGAACCGTTAAAATTATATCTTCGGAACTGTGAAGGATCTGTGCTACGTTCGGAAGAAATCTGCAAAGCTTTTTTGCCTCAAAAATATCTGGCAGTTGTAAAAAGTTACCCATTTTTTATGTAAGTAAGGGTCAAGGTTGCCATATGAAAGGGTTAACTTTTTTTATTCATTCGGGCAACTGAAGGGAAGATCTGTTTTTTACTTTTTTTGTATTGCGTGTTTATGGTAGAAGCAAGCTAAATCTGTTTGTATCGGGTGAGAGACCACCCATAAACCATGTGAAGACAAAATATTGCTATAGGTACGGTATGGTATTGCGGCTATCGCGGGGGACTGTCTGTAATTTTGACGTTCGAAAAGCTGATTCTGGCTTTGAAAATTCAAATAGGACTTTTGATGTCAGGACTTCAATGTTTTTGTTTCATATCTGTATTGTTGGGATAAACTACCCAGATAAAACATAATTCCGAAAAAAACTTTTCAAAGTTAAAATTACAAAATGCGTACCAGCTTCGAATCGTAGGAGATTGTAGGGAACACTGACTGTGAGAAAGAAATAACGCGTTCAGAATAAAATACAAAACGTGTTTTACTTTCCATGCACTGTTATATCCTACTCATCACGTGGTTTCTGGATGCACCTTCTTTCGTCAAGACGTCGGGAGATCGATTTCGTTTCGGACCGCACACATCGAGTCAAATGCATCGAACTGTGTCAATTACTCGAGTTATTTATATCGAACGCAAATAGAACAATACAGAAGATGTGTTATTTAGAGATATAACTGTTCACAGTCACCGGAAAACGATTGTAATTGGGATTTATGAACAAAGAAATTCAATATTTCATACGCGGTTTTAAACATGTGCCTTTTTCTTGGGTTGGCAGAATCTACAGAACGCTTACATACCTACTACTTTTATGTGTTTCGTTGACAATAATATGTAAGTTCCTACTTGTATGTCAGATTATAAGTATTCTTCTTCTTCTTAGCGTGTCAATAGCAATCTAAATGTACTCGGCCCAGAATTCGGCCACTTGTTTGGCGCCATCACTAGCGTCCATCAGTTCCTGTCCTGCATAGATTATAAGTCGTATTAACTACTTATTAGCTACACCCGCGACTTCGTTCCCGTGCATGGCCGAAAAACAAATTGGATTAATTCTTTTTCTAAGTAGGTAAGTTACTGCCTTTAATATCAGCTATTTGCCAATAAAAAATGAGCCGGAACAAACAGGCAGACAAAATACTATTTTTTTGTTATAAGTTCCGTATACATTTTCAAATGCTTTTAGTAAAAACCTGTTATTTTGACATTGCAAACAGACACTTCAATTTTATTTATTTGTAAGTCCATTTAATATTCTTGTATTACCGGAACTTCTAGTTAATACTTACCTATAGGTAAGTCTGGTAAATCAACAACCCGTCTTGAGCAAGCGTGGTGATCAATACTCATGCCATTTCTTTGTATGAAGAGGCTTTTAAGTACTCTGCAGCGGAGCAGTATTAGGTTGATCATACATATATGTATTATTAGGTAGGTTTTACTATTATTTTTTGTGGCCCAGTGGTAACGGCCGCGATTTACGAGTGGTCGTAGACTCGAAATCGTAAATTATTTCATCACCACGGCTCTCTTTACGGTAAAGGAAAACATCGCGAGGAAACCGGCATGGACTCGTAGGTAATAGAACCAAAAATTCGAAAACATCTACCAACGCGCACTGGGGCCCGTGTGGTGTTTTACGGCCCACTCCCTCTCACTAAAAGGAGGACTGTGTCCCAGCAGTGGGAACATTATAGGTTGATTTTCACTATTCTATGGTTATTGCCATAATTTGTTTTTAAACATGTCTGTTTAGAAGAAAGTTAAAGAAAAGAAAAACGCATCTAACGACTCTTGCCAAGTTATGGCGCCTGTGTTTAAATATTTACAGTGCAGGCCGTGAACCTTACGACACAAAACAGTTGTGCTTACGATGTAGTACCTACTTGCAAACGAGTCCGTCATGAAATATTGGTTACATACTTAGTTGATAACATGCTTACCTAATCGCTCCGTCCCGGCGCGGGCCTCTGGTAGCCCATTACAATAGAAAATCAATTGTGTCTCATTAGCGGGGATGAAGCGATTAATTTACAAAAAATAACCTTGTTTACGGTGCTCAGAATTGGTCACTTACTGAACAACAGAAGTCCAAACTCAAGATTTGCCAACGGGCAATGGAGCGCAGCATGTTAGGTGTTAAGCGTACAGACGGAGTTAGAAACACCACGCTGCGCTCCATAACCCAAGTAGCGGATGTTGGAGAAAAAACAGCCAGGCTGAAGTGGGAATGCGCCGGACACGTCTCACGAATGCACCCGGAGAGATGGGCAAAGATCGTCACTCACTGGACGCCTGAGGCAGGACATCGCCGTCGAGGTAGACCAAGACGAAGGTGGCATGACGATCTAATATCATTTGCAGGGCCAACATGGCCAGAGATCGCACAAGACAGAGAGGTTTGGAAGAAAAAAGGGGTGGCCTTTGCCCAGCAGTGGGACACAAAAATAGGCTAACAACAAAAAAAAACCTTGTTTAAAATACCTAGATAAAGATACAAAATACAAAAAGCAAATTCGTAGCTCCATCTATGACTACAGAATTAAATGCCTGAAGTCATTTTGCGTTTCTCAAGTTTTTATAAATTATTTCCAATTTGTAGCAATCAAAATTCAGTTTATCATCATCATTCAGTCAGTATAATGGTTCAAGTAGATAGATGTAATAGAGCTTCAAATTCGAAACAACGTTTAATTAACCCTTAACTTGGCAAGTGTACTAGAGGGCACATGAAAATAAGATATGAGTTTCGGCATGTGACCTATAGAGCACGGGTCTGTTTACAGAGAATACAAAAAAAATATGATAAATGTCAGTATGTTAAAATTATTTTAGCAGTAGCTCATACTGACACATACTGACATTTATCATATTTTTTTTGTATTCTCTGTAAACAGACCCGTGCTCTATAGGTCACATGCCGAAACTCATATCTTATTTTCATGTGCCCTCTAGTACACTTGCCAAGTTAAGGGTTAAACACCGGAAATCGAGTCCATCATTACAATCCGAAGTGACTAATGCAAAGTTAGTTACTTCGCAGAATAACAAAAGTAATCGTACAAATAAACCGCTGCCTCAGCCGTCAGTCGTAATCGTAAATTAAAATACACCTCATCTTTTGTGAAATTTGAGGCTTACTCACGCCCTGGAAGGCCGATAACATGCCGATCGATGGGACGGTACACCGTACACGGCACACGGTGCGTAGGTACCTACGCTGCATACTCGATATCCGTGCTACATACTGAAATACAATTTTCAAACAGACGTCAGTTATGTTAAATCAAAAAATGCTCATAAACTGAGCACCCATAGTCGAGCATAAACATAGTATCAAGGTTGTCGTTCTTAAAAATCATTCTCGATTTTTTTATTAAAGCGAGCGTTAAAGTTCCGTCGACGGCGATATTTTTGAAATACCTATTGCATTTATAAAGATCAAACGGTTCGAACAAACGGGCGTTCATGTAAACACATCATACTCGCAGCGCTGACTACGGGCAGCGTCGGCGCGTACGCCGCCTAACACGCCATTATCCACACGTAAACTAAAATACATCACACCACGCTCTCTCAGTCAACTTTTATGTTTTTATGATCGTCTTGTATTCAAGTAAATTGTATTCAGCGGCCTAGTATCTGGTTAGAGTACCTACGTATGCTATGAGAACTTCTTTTTGAGATTCTACGAAAAAAACCTGTTACATAAAAAGTTATAATTACATACATACATACATACCGGTCAAAATCATAACCCTCCTTTTTGCTTCGCCGTAGTCGGGTAAAAATAAAACAGTATACTGTTTCGAATTTCGCAATCGTAACGACTTTTGTTGATTTGACCTTTGTATGCCTTGTAGGTATTGTATTGTTATCAGTTAGATGTAGAACTTACGGTAGGTATTTGTTTTTTTAAAGTATAGAAAGGTTGGAAGCTTCAGTATAATGTTAATAGGAAAATTGCAAATTTAGTGTATCTTTGAAGATGTAACGAATTTCACTAACTATCCACTCGATTGCAATCGGTTTTTAGGCTCGTTAGAACTAATTTGCATATATTTTAAAAGGAATTCAATATAAAATACATTAGCTAAGTTGTCCATTGTCCTGAGATAAAAAAAGTTAAAAGTTTTTTATTCTTTATTTAAGTATGTAAAGTTTTTATTTATTTCTCACTTTTTAGTTGTACCTACTCCACATAAATTCAATTAGATAACACTAGTGCATTGAAGAATTGAAGACACCGAGCGACTAGAAGAATCATCAAACTCCGCATAGAAATGCTAGAGATGCAGTACATTTATGCATGGCATATAACTTCGTAAATAAGCATCACCCAAAGGTTGACTGGTAGAAAATGCCTATGGCATTAAGTCCGCCTCTGTACATTTATGTGCTTGAAGTATTAAATAAATAAATAAATAAATAAATAAATAAATATACTAAAACTTTCCTGAAAGACGTACTTTCGATCGATAAATCACATTAATTAAAAAATTATCTAAATTGCTTCATTAGTTTTTGAGAAAATCGTGGACATATATATAGGTTATATATAAAAGGAGAAACTGACTGACATATCAACGCACAGCCGAAACTACCAGTAGTTTCGGCTGTGCGTTGGTTGATATGTAAATTATAGATATGTTAATTTCACATTCCTAGGCCCAGGACTAGGAATGTAAAATTTTGCACACGGCTTCCTTTTATAATGTCGGGGAGCACTAAGAAAGGGTTTTTGGAAATTCAACGTTTAAGGGGGTGAAAAGGGGGGGATTTTATTAGTATGAAAAATCTTATTCCTTAAGTTAATAAACTTGAAACTTGGCACGAATACTTATGTAAGTAAATTATGAAGTTTGGCATTTTTTGTTTTTCTAAACTACCCCCTAAAGAGGGATTGGGGCGTGCCAAAATTTGTATGGAAGAATTTTAACGCGCGGGGTCGATTAACTCGAAACTCAGTATTTATACTTAAGACCAAAAATATAGAATAACGTGTATCAGGTTTTTTCGAAAACCTACCCCTAACGGGGTGAAAACGGGTAGTTAATTTTACAGAGGAGGATTTTAATGCGTGGCTTGATTAACTCAAAAAATTGGTATATCATCTTTGAGTCAATTAATGAATAGATTCTAACCGATTTTTCAAAATTCCACCCCTATGGGGGTGAAAAACGGGGATACAGTTTATTATGAAAAATCTTATTCTTTTGGTTAATAAACTTGAAACTTGGCACGAATACTTATTTATCTAAATAAATGATAAAGATCATAAACATACATTTTCGAAATTTTTAGAGGAAAGTACGAAATACACGCGGACGAAGTCGCGGGCAAAGTGCTAGTACATACATACGGGTCGAATACAGAACCTCCTTTTTGAAGTCGGTTAAAAGGTTTTAACCTAAAAGGTGAGGTTTTAACCGCAGAGGTAACGCTGCAGCTCCTACGGTTTTAATTAAATGTTTCAAAAAGGCATAAATGAAAATCAATTTCAGGTAGCTGAGATGAGAGTGCTAAGTGAGATGTGTGGACTTGTGGGGTATACAAGAGGAAGCCTGAAAATGAAACCGGTGACTGAAAACTGGTGTGGAAATCGGTTGTCATGGTATGGGCGTGTGATGAGGAGGAATGAGGAAAATGTCGTGAGAAAGGTTGTGTATGAAAGTAGATGTGTTACTCTTAAGAAGACCAAAGAAACAGTGGATGGACTGTGTTAAAGATGCTATTGCTAGAAAAGGAGTGACTACCGAGGTGACGACTAAAAGAACTTAATGGAAGAAAAGTACATGTTGCGCCGACCACAAAAATACATGTTGCGCCGACCACAAAAATACATGTTGCGCCGACCACAAAAATACATGTTGCGCCGGCCACAAAAATACATGTTGCGCCGACCACAAAAATACATGTTGCGCCGACCACAAAAATACATGTTGTGCCGACCACAATAATACATGTTGCGCCGACCAAAAAATGCATGTTGCGCCGACTACAAAAATAGGTACATGTTGCGCCGACCACAAAAATACATGTTGTGTCGATCACAAAAAAATTAGTAAAACGGCAAGAGAACGATGATTCAGTTACAATTTATGAAATCTTGTAATCGATTTTTTATAAAATGCGCATAATCCGATAGATCTATTTTTTTTTTAAATTGAAAATTGTTCAATTTTATTTGGCATCAAAAACTTGTTTTAATTTATAATTACTTACATATGTACACACAAACTACAAAATATACTATATACAAATGATAATAATAATAAAAAAAAGACAGGAGTTCATTGGGCATCGAAAAATTCGTCCGCATCGCTGTCAATGGGATAAGTGCCCAAAAGGCTGGCAGCATTGCCACGTTGGATGGCAATGCTTATTCTTTGGGCTAAAAACTTGTTTAAATGATTTGATGTCAGAGAAGGTTAGTTAGTTAGGATTTTTCTATTAAATAAGTTGAGTATTAAAGAGCCAGCAGGCATGGACATACTCGTAGATCGGACACGTTAAAATTGTTCTTGTTCTATCTTGCCAGGTATTGGTACTTCTATATTTCATTTCTTCTAATTTTGATACCATTTCAAATACGTAGCCTAGCCATATGCTTAAATTAACGGTTGTTACCGTTTTTGGAACTATTTATCAGCAATATCTGCTTCAGGCGATGAGTCATAAATCATCATCTGCCTAGCCTTTTCCCAACTATTTTGGGGTTGGTTTTCCAGTCTAATCGGATGCAGCTGAATACCAGTATTTTACATGAAGCGACTGCCTATCTGACCTCCACAACCCAGTTACTGGGTAATACTATACTACCCTTGATAAGACTGGTTGTGAGACTTTCGGGCTTCTGACTACCCGTAACGACTACGCACGACGACGAGTCATAAATATAATTTTTAATTAATGTCCGGGAACATGTAGTACCATGTTCTTTTTTGTGATGCAGAAATTACCTGCCTATTGAGCAACTCGACATCAAGGTGTTGATTTATTATTTAGTAATCTTGAACATGGCGGTTTACTCTATATCGTTAAAAGAGACTAACACACTATGTAAGTAATTCATAAAAGTTCTAAGGTATTTGTAGTTGTTATTTGTTGTAACAAAGAGTGTTCTGTCTAATCTATATGTTTGCCTGTTTTATTCAAAGCACGTTGTGTATTATTTCTTTTTTTCTACAATGTTTTGAAAAGACGCAATATCCACAAAAACAATAGGAGTAAAGCTGATCCGAAGTACCGAAGCCACAATCATACCTATAATTTAGCGAGAATTTTTACACAAACACACACGATAGAATCACATATGTAATAAACGCATATATCTGGTACTAAATCCCGACCTTAAAATCATCAGAACCAGAGCAGAGTCCGTCAGATGCAGGCGCTGGCATTGCACATGTTATACCGCATCTTTACGACCGTCGTAAGGGAGCTGTATCTTCTCAGAAACGGGCCGCTGTGCACATGGGATGCCATAAACCGGCGATTATCCGGCCCTGTTCCGAGTTCAGTATTTATTGGCTATCTATGTACACTGCCCCTTAATCTTTAGGTGTTATATTTGCAGTTTAGCGCTGTTTTGTTTGTGTATTTTAATTTGGCGCTGTTTTAAGATTGTGTGTAGGTTTTGTGTGCACGAAGTTCACTCATCCGAGAGTGAACTTTGTGTTCGATTTGGTTAATATTATTTAAACTTTATGCACAAGTAAAAAAATACTGTACAAAGGCGGACTTAATGCCTGAGGCATTTTCTACCAGTCAACCTTACGGTGATGCAGAGACAATAAAACATGGCATGTGCAATATAAGGGACAAATAACTCGAAAAATAGATAAAAAGAAAAAAGCGATTTGCAACATCTTTAACAAAATCACACTAATATCTGTGCTAATATTATAAAGGAGAAAGTTTGTGAATGTGTGTGTATGTGTGTTTATATGTTTGTTATTTCTTCACGCTCAAATGGCTGTACCAATTTTGAGAAAATTTTGTATGGAGGTAGCTGTCACCCTGGATTAACATAATTATAGGCTACTTTTTATCCCGTAATAACCACGGGATCGAAACTTATGCGGGTGAAACCGCGGGGCGCAGCTAGTAACAAATAAACAAATAACTTTTATCTCTGCAAACATGCAAAACATCAGCAAATGTTTACCATTTTCAACAAGCTAATAAAATACTCACCTACCACCTACATATAAGGAAAACATCGCTGATTATTTTGTTGAGCCGTTACGTTACGCCCTCTGCCATAGTTGCTAAGGAAAAGGAAATCGATTTCCCCTTCAAGGTAATTTTCCAATACGAAAACATTTAAGTAAGAGAGAGAATCGAAAAGAAAGTGAGAAAAAATATTTATGCAGGAAATTAGTTTTCATTGCTGTAGCATGCGAGATAAAGTTACTCGTTTGACATTCAACAGGTTTCACCTTTATTTGATAGTCTTTGAAAACCATGCGCTACTAGGATCGCAGAAACATGAAGCGCGTTGCTTTATACATTGCATTGGCGGTTTGAAGGAAATTTCAACCTGTTTCACAAGCTCGGGTCGGGGTAGGCAGTATCTATTAGGTGAATTGAATAATGAAACAGCAATAGCCTGAAATTATCCACTAGACAAGTTACCCGGTGGTTATGGAACTAGGTACACCACTTTACAAGCTGTACATTATTTTTATTGGCAGATAATGCAATAAATCCGTCGTTAATTCAATTAATACTGAGTTTCTTATATGATTAATACCATTTATGTTTGAAAACACGAGCCTAAAGGTGAAAATTGTACCAGGGACACATAAACGGGAAGAGAGATGTCGACGCTGTGAAACTGCACGTTGAATGTGGTACTGACGTCCGTTTGCGTGTGTACACACTTTGCACACAATGATATAGCCCCTCACTACTACATGCCCATTTTTTCTATCATATCGCTTGAATTCGGATTCAGTAAGACTCAAAGATAAACTGATACATTTTCAAACAACTTAATATTTAAGTATTTATTGCCTATATAGTCTTAAATAATAACAATGAGATTTACATGGTATAAAAAAGAGAGGGGAATCAATATTATTTGTCACTTGCAAAAACGTAAAAAAAGGCGTCTGCTCGTCTATGTTTTTCAAAACCTTTGTTTTGTGCATTAATTATTATTTTTAAATAAACCTTGTTTAAAGGATAATCTGGCTTATGAAAATTACGAGAGTCGATGATTACCTAATTTAAGCCACTTTAAATGGTCGGTTGGACTAGGCTACCATGCCATGTTGCTAGCAAAACACACTGAATTATGAACTGTGTAGTGTGTGAGACTGTAGGTAACCGAGATACAGGCTGTGCCTACTGCCTAGTTTGGGATCCGCTGACATGCCTTGTTACGTGTATGTTTCACAACTATGTATTGTGTAAGTTAAATAAATGTTTGGAATATGAATCTAACTTTATGGGATGGAATCATGGATAGTCGTTGGATGGAATGGAAAAGATTGAATTTAACTCTTTATTTTCGGAACCTAATGTAGTTAAAGGTCCAGTTAAAGTTTCAAATATCATAACGTACAATTAAAACAATATTAGGTAAGTACGTATTTCAATAAAAAACATAAATATTTAGTTATTTGAGCAGGGTCAGTAAAAAACTACACTAGAAAGTACCTATTTGAAACTTGAGCTTTCAATCCGCTGAAGAATATAATTTCCGGCAAACGAGTTAGGTGTCAATTACTCGAGAATGATAAGTGATAGTGTTATGGTGAGGACTGTATGATGTTGGCTTCACTTATTCAAATAATACATTTGTTCTTAATATCCTTGTTTATTCTTCTTGTTAATAACTTATTCAGGTGAACTTATTGATTACTGCTGAGTGCTGACGAACTATTGGCGAACTACAGACGAACCACGTCTGTTGACGAACTAAGGCGAAATGGCACCCTCTGATATACCCAATCAATGGTTTTTCTAGAAATTTCTCAGATTTTTACATCATAATAAACAATTATTACATAATCAAGGGTTTTTTTCTAGAAAGTACTTCATATTCTTACACCATACTAAACGATGTTATAAAATCAATGACTAATTCTATTTGGAGGGCTTGGCGTCCGCTACAGATAGGTAAGTGGATTTATCTTCAAAGTTGCTAGAAACTCTCAACGATGTTAGTCGGGAAAAGCTATTAATATGATAGAAGGTTGCGTAAAATGGAAGGTTTATCGAGAGAACTCGGCTAAAGACCGTTTGACCCCTGACCTATTTGTTTATAATATCAGCCTTTTATTTTCTCACTGCTGGGCAAGGGCTTTTTCTCATAAGTACAAGTAGAATGCACGAGAATTGACCACCATGCTTGCTTAAGACAGGTTAGGGATTTTAGACTTAGGTATATTTAGTGTAAGTCCAGATTTTGTCACGATGTTTTTCATTCACTGATGTCAGTAATTTCCAAGATAAACGCAGAAAGGACATTGTATGATTTAAAAAGTCAATCTGTGTTTTTTACTAAACTTCAACTATATCCAACGATCCTACATACTTATCTCTTTTGTTGACTGTACATAATAAAGAGTATTCTATTCTATTCTACATTCTATTCTCATCACGTGACCAGAGGGCTGGCCTATTTTTTGGCCAAAGAATCAGCATTGCCATACAACGTGGCAATGCTGCCAGCCTTTTGGGCACGTTTCCCGTTGACAGTGTTGCGGACGAGTTTTTTGATGCCCTTTGATTATTTTCCCTCCCTTTTTATATAATTCTACATTTTCTGTGAATTAATCAATCATCATCATTTCAGCCAAAAGGCGGACTACACGACCATCACCACCACCGGCACTGCCACTGCTGGACAATTGGACACTGGCCTCCCCCAAGCACCGCTACTTCGACCTTCAATGAATGTATAATTTTAGGGTTTTCATTGAGTAGACTATAATTATCTGTCTACAATTGGCACTAATAGGAACATGTAAGAGATTAAAATACTTTTACTATTTTCATAACAAAGTATATTCTTGTCTTGTAGAAACAATTATTTACCAGGCGTAGCATTTTTATCGGAAAACTAAGGGATATTGGATGTCTCTATTTTAATCTATCTTATTAACAGAGGATATCCGGGATTAGACGACATAAGCCGGATGTGTCTTACTGGCGGATAATATCTGAAAATACTTTAGACTGAGAAAAAAAGCCTTCAATAACTTGTAGGTAGGTTTTTAGTTTGAAGTTAGATTATAAATACTAAACGGTCCTATTATTATCTAAGAACTAGCAGGGGATCGAGGAGGGAGGGTGAAGGGGGGCTTAGGGGATCAGACCGGAATAAATCGTAAAATATATCAGGTACATACACTGCATATGACAAAGAGTGGAGGGGCTTGTAAGTAATAACAGCCGCACGAGTCGATCGATCAGGTTATGTTACGCTTGCCGCGGTTGGTCAATCGTTACGGGTCGTCAGAACCCCGAAAGTCTGATAACTAGTATTACCCAGTAACTGTATTGTGGAGGCCAGATAGGCAGTCGCTTTATTTAAAATACTGGTATTCAGCTACACCCGGTGAGACTGGAAGCCGATAGTAACATAGTTGGGAAAAGGCTAGGCAGGTGACACAGTAAGTATACATCTTCGATCAACAATACCAACTGTTGGTCAAAGGTATACATAGGTATTTTCGCATTACATAACTGTATGTATGTATATAGAAATAATATAATTGCTTTTCAATTCATTAATAAGCTCCAGGTAAATGCTAAACAAAGAAGATTTCCTACATGAAGGAAAAATTGCGGGATAGTAGTATTGCAGTACAACAAAAAACATTTTTTTCTCAACCAACTTAACAAAGGTTAGGTTTTAATTTAGTTATTTTTGTTAGTTAAGGATATATTATTATGTTAAAATAAAATGTACTTAACAAATAAGAATGGGGACTTTCACTATTTCGAAGACCTGGCCTTGTTTGAAAGTTTTTCCGAAAAAAATAATAGTTATTTAGATACTTGAAGGAAGTTTGCAACTGACGTTATTAATTATCAGACAAGTAGGTAGGTATCTATATTACCATCATTCAAATCAAATAGCTGCAGTACAAACTCAATAACAAAGGAAAAAAATTACTCAACCATGTTGAAAGCTCCTGCAAGGGGTTACAGTCCTAGTAGCCTCATTCGGTTTCCACGAATAGTGATCAATACATTGCACCGGGCAATGCGGGCGGGGCCCCTCCCTCACACCGGCGACACAGCAGCGCGCAGCTCCACCATCATTTATTTGCCTGCAGTTATTGATTCGAAGTTTATATTTGGAATCAAGTTACTAGGAAGCAAGCGAAACATGAGATGGATATTCTGCAAATGTGTGCGCGCTCGACCCGCCCATCATCATGTCGTACAGGGCGGTTGTGCTTATGTGTAGAAAAGGGGGATGCAACTTTCACACACGTGCATTTCATAACGCACACTTAGCATAGGGAAATGAGAAGCCTAGCTAATACTTATTGATTGACGCTATTTTGAGTTTACAGTAGACTCCACTTTATGCTATTTTGGTGGTTTTGGATCGCCAACTGTCAATATGAGTTTTTAGAACTATGGGAAGTCTGCCATACACCCATTATTTTATATTTAGGGACTGAAAGTCTGGAACGACCTTTGTGCAATAAAATATTTCCCTTTGAGTATATTATGTAATTGTCTCCTAAGCTATAATTAAAATATTAGAACTAAAATATTAGCTATATAGTTAGTCCATGGTAAGATTCGTTCCTTTTTCGTAAATTTTTCTTTAGCACTCTGTGGACATCAAGAAAGTTAAGTATGTTTTCCTAAATAAAAGTATCTACTATCTCCCAATTGGCTGTTTGGCACTTCCTGTGACCCAAGGGCTGGCTTTTACCTTGACCAGAACTGGCCAGAAGCTAAGCATTGCCGTACAACGTGGCAATGCTGCCATCTCTTGGGTACATTATCAGTCGGGAGCAATGAGGAGGAATTTCTCGACGCCATATTTTAGTTTGTTAATAGGTACTTTTACTTTGGCTAGGTTATTATATTTTTATTTTAATAGTCTGTTAGGTATATATTTTTATCCACTTTATTAAATAAAAACATTCTACACATCTTGAAGCAAACCATACTTTCATTACAAAAGTGTAACAGGTTGCAGGCCCGGGAGCCCTGTTGAATGTGGACATAAATAATCGCTGAACATACACGGGGGTGTTATGGACAGTCCTTGGCGCAAGGCTTCTTTTTAGAAGCCTTGCGCCAAGGACTGTGTGTGTGGACTTGTTTTGGCCTACTGTAAACGGGAAACCCTGTATAAATAATTTTGAATCTTTTTAAATAAAGATAATGCAACATGGCCACTGATAAAGCTAACTGGATCTTTAAAAAAGAGAATATGCTTGAGACAATTGATAAATAGTGCCTGATCCTTACAATATTTTATCATATTTTAGTGTTGACACAAAACAATGCTGTTCATCATCATCATCATCATCATTTCAGCCGAAAGACGTCCACTGCTGGACATAGGCCTCCCCCAAGCACCTCCACTTCGACCGATTTTGTGCTTCTCGCATCCAACGAGTTCCTGCGGCCTTCACAAGGTCGTCGGTCCACCTTGTGGGAGGCCTTCCAACGCTACGCCTTCCGGTACGCGGTCGCCACTCCAGAACCTTTCGGCCCCATCGGCCATCTGTTCTGCGAGCAATGTGCCCTGCCCACTGCCACTTAAGTTTGGCAATTCTTCGAGCTATGTCGGTTACCTTGGTTCTCCTGCGGATCTCTTCATTTCTGATCGATCCCGCAGGGAAACTCCAAGCATAGCCCTCTCCATTGCCCTTTGAGAGACTTTCAGCCTTCTAATAAGGCCCATTGTGAGCGACCACGTTTCAGTGCCATATGTCATCACTGGCAACACGCACTGGTCAAAGACTTTCGTCATAAGACACTGCGGTATGTGGGACGAGAAGATATTGCGTAGCTTCCCGAACGCTGCTCAGCCGAGTCGGATTCGACGATTGACCTCTTTCTCGAAGTTGGACCTACCTAACTGGACAGTTTGTCCTAGGTAAATATACTCGTCCACGACTTCGAGTGTAGCGTCTCCGATCTTCATGAGAGTGGGTGTTACATGGGCATTTGACATGACCATCGTTTTGTCCATGTTCATTTTCAGACCCACTCTTTCAGAGGCTCTACTGAGGTCATCGAGCATTGTACTGAGGTCCTCCATAGTTTCAGCCATGACTACTATGGCGTCGGCAAACCGAAGGTGAGTTATGTACTCGCCATTGATGTTAATGCCAGCTCCTTTCCAGTCCAGAACCTTGAAGACATCCTCCAGAGCAGCGGTGAACAGTTTCGAAGAGATAACGTCTCCCTGTCTCAACAATGCTGTTGTTGCTTGAATAATGTTTTTATTGGATATGACGTGTCAGTGTTTTGCGTATTTACGTAATTTTTATTATACTTAATTTATTAAATTGTAAGTACAGATTATTTTCTTTATTATGTAAATAAAGAATCAGGGAGAGTTTTGTAAAACTAAACATGTTTGGCAGGGGGCCCTGGCTAACCTGTTTAGTTTTACAAAACTGGTATTTTTGCAATTCAGTCTCAGCCTAAGCATAAGAATGCCTTCATTTTTACATGCCTTCTTGAGCCTAAAATTTTTGTGAATATGGTTGTTTATAAGGAAGGGTTCACAGGGGAAATCAATTAGGGGCTGTTCATTTATTACGTAAGACGAATTGAAGGGGGAGGGGGTCCAATCGAGTCTTACTGTTTCATACGTGGGTCTAGATTGTTCTTACGTAAGATCACAAAAGTAGGTAACCAATAATTATAAGTTTTGAATTTTTTTTGCCTGTAGGTACCTATAGCACACACGTATCGAGACACGGAAGGATGTAGGTTAAAAGATTATCAACAATTGTGAAAAATCATCTACACATGCATTTTGTCACAATTTATATCAAAACTATCGCATTAACCGTTCAAATTTCAGAGAAAACGTTTTTGTTTAGTGTGCTATAGGTACACCTCTACCTAACCTGTACGGGAAAAGAGGCGTGATGTTATGTTATGTGTTATGACTATCTAACTAAGTATATACATACACACAGCCTGTGTTCAAACATGGTGAATTTAGGACTGCAAGACAAATGGATAACAAAATAACATCATCGAGGTTATAACATGTTACAATCGAGGGGTTCAGCTCACCTGACTTGAACCCTATAAGTTCACAGCAATTCACAAAGCATTTAAATTATAATGACCTTACTGTAAGGTCATTATAATCTTAAACTGAATGTAAGGTCCTTACATTCAGTTTAAGATTATTATAGAGAAAGTACCTAGGTCTAGTTCTAAATATCACACTAATATTATAAAGGCGAAAGTTTGTGAGTTTGTGTGTGTGTGTGTGTTTATATGTTTGTTTGTTACTTCTTCACGCTCAAACGGCTGGATCGATTTTGATAAAATTTTGTTTGGAGGTAGCTGACACCCTGGATTAACATATAGGCTACTTTTTATCTCGATATTTCCACGGGATCGACATTAAAGCGGGTGAAGCCGCGTGGTGCAGCTAGTTTATAATAAAATCTACATTACCATAGGTACCAAGAGTATTGGTGACCCAGGGCTAACGACCCCAAATTATGAATTACGAAATTATCATACAAAGTAAAGCGCCTGTCTGGGTTCGAACCTGCGACCTACAACTCGTAAGTTACCACTGGGCAACCATTGCTCCTCCTCCCGCATCAAATTTCAACACCACGGAAAAGAGCTAAGAGTTTATCGAATACGCATACTTATTTCTCTAAGCTCAACAATCAACCACTTTATGAATGAGTTAGCTACGCATTGTTTTCAAGCACTCGAAGCCACTTGAGACCCTGAAGTAGCCCTGGACCGGTGCTGTCAACACCTTCCCCTCAAGTGGGCCGAAACTCCGAACGTTCCGAAGGAAGCCTGTTGTGTGATAAAAGACTGCCACGCGTGTGGGATACATCTCCGGTATTAGGTCATTTTTGCACTGTGTATTTAACCTCCTTTGATTGGTTCATTATAAGCGGAGCAAAAGGAGTATGTAAGGATAGTTCGAGCATTCTATAGTTTCTGCGTACCCCATGGGATGAAGCCGTGCTTTTAGATAAGTAGGTACGGTTCATTATAATGATCTTAGCATTATTCTGACTAAAGTCTGTCGGTTAGGCTTCAAAGTCTGTGAAGACTGCGCAAACAGAAATCTTATTATGTATAAGATAATGTCACATTAACCTTTCCGAGCTGGTACAAAATGTGTGCCGGTGCTCTCTCAGGAACGAGCTGGTACACATTTGTACCAGTCAAAAAGGTATTTAGTCTCTAGAAAATAGTAGATCAAGCAATTAGGCACTTACATTATACTTAATACGGTGCAATAGCCTTTGAGCGAACTGGTCTTAATATTATCAGAACAAAAACAATTTATATACGTGTCGAAATTATGCCTAAGGTTTTGTGGAAGTTTAAAAAAAAATTACGTACGAACAATCTCTTCTTAGGTTAGTCTAGGTACTCAATATTTTTGACCGAACTAAAATAACTATCTATTGGAAACATTCAGCCGAAAGACGTCCTCTAACGGGAATAATTATATTCCATACATAACCATTATTAAAAGTTAGGCTTATCCGACTATTAGCAGACCCGGCGAACTTCGTACCGCCCCACCAGCAGCTCTGCCCCCGCTTTTTAAATTTCTCATATATTCTAAGATATTAATTTTAATGATAGGTATGCTGTACAGGGCAATTTTGATCTACATGAAATGTACAACGTATCTAATGTATTTAATTGGATAAGGAATAATATTGTATTGTTTAAAATAGCTTGGTAAAATATATACTGATGGCAACAATGCTCCTGCACGATGGTGAATTTGTCATTGAATCTATAATATTGAACATAAGAAAATATTTTTAAAAAATCTTAATTTATGAGCCTCAACAGAATTTTCATACATGTAGGTTTAAGTTATAGTGGATGTGTATAATATATGTCACAGAATAAAAAAAAATACCTTCTCTTCTTCAGTCTCATTGTCTCGAAGATTGTTAACTCGACTTGCGTTTCGCGTACGCCGACCGATGTTTTGACGCCTCACTGGTGGCATTTTCTTATCAATAACAATAAATAACACAACGATAAACCTCTAAACACACGAAACACCGTTTTGCTGTTTCGAAAGAAGCGGTACCTACTTAGTCAAGATTGACAGTATGGATAGAATATTATTATTATCTATGGTCTGTTTGAAGTTGTTGTTAACCTTGTCGTGGTAATACCGAACACAACCAAAAAATAATTATCCAATTTGGTGCAGTTATTCGGAAGTTATGCACGTACATAGATTTCGGCGATTCATTTATATTATAGACTAGCTGCCCGGCGCGACTTCGTTCGCGTGGTGTCCTACTTCTACCTTACTCCTACCCTAATCCTACCCCTACCCTTCTCCTACCTTACTCATACGCTAGCCCTTCCCGACTCCTACCCTACTCCTACCGTACCCCTACCCTACTCTTACCCTACCCCAACCCTACTCCTACCGTACCCCTACCCTACTCCTACCCTACCCCGACCTTACTCCTACCCCTACCCTACACGAATAATAGTAGTAGTTAAAATAAAATAAAAAATAGTTTACGTCCTATTCTTGGACCTACTGAATATACACACAAAATTTCATAAGAATCGGTCAAGCCGTTTCAGAGGAGTTTTGTTACAAACACTGTGGACACGAGAATTTTATCGCCGCGCTACGTCGTATTCTGTGGCTGCGTGGAGCAACACGCACCGGCGCGGCGCGTCGCTCGTCGGCGTGTATTTTTTTTTTCTACTGACGTTTTATATTTCGTAATATCTTTTGAATTTGGTATTGAAACAGTCTTGAATACAAAATAATTTATTTGGATAAGAATTAATACAAAGGTATGGATAACATGGTCTGATTTTGATCGGCATTTCTATCAACTTTTAAAATGTAAAAAAGTAGTTACCTATAGTGACATAACAATAGTTGGACATATGGTATTGCAAAGTTTTTTGTAGATATTGATATGTTCTATAATATTGTAGAACATTTTTTTGTTCTATCATCAATACTTTCCGCAGCACATGCGATGAAAGACATTTTATGGCTATTTTTTTACACCTTGGGTTGGTTTTAGTAAGAGTTTCTAAGGATCCCTAATTTTTTATATTAATAAATATAGCCTATGTTACTCAGTGACAATGTAGCTTTCTAACGGCAAAAGAATTTTTAAAATCGGTCCAGTAGTTTTTACGTTTATTCGTAACATACAAAAATACAAATCTTTCCTCTTTATAATATTAGTGTAGATGTAGATAGATGAGAGCAAATTATTTGGCGATATTGAAACAGAAATCGAATGGTATTATTATAGACTAAAGCTGAGTCAACGTATTTTTGCGGCGGCATTTAAAATGAAAACAAGTGCGTGTCGGACCACGCACAAAGAATGGTTCCGTACTTGGGATGAATTTATCCCAAGAACAAACTTAACATTGTAGTTGAAAACATAATCTCCCATACATTCCATATGGAACCATTTTCTTTATTTTTTTTCAGAATTTTAGGTTCAGTAGTTTCGGAATAAGAGGGGGGGAATGGTCAATTTTCGTCTATTTTCTTAAATAACTAATACAATTTACTGTAAAATTATGAAAAAAATATATTTGAGATCCTCAAAGTAAGCCCTTCATTTTTGTCACATGTACGGATTGCGAAACTTTTTTTAATTTTCTATTTGGCCCCCAAAAATTACCCCCATATTTAAAATTAATTTATTTACGTTACACGTCTGTGTTTGGGTCACAGAGATTCATATGTGTACCAAATTTCAATTTAATCGGTCCATTAGATTCGGAACAAATTGGATGTGACAGTCGGATGGAAAGACAGACACACGAGTGATTCTATAAGAGTTCCGTTTTTTCCTTTTGAGGTACGGAACCCTAAAAAGGAAAGATGTGATGATGGGTTAATTTCTACATTATTCTACCTTACATCCTAAGCATAAAAGTACAAAAATATATGTCTGAAAACTGGAGGTTTCACGGAGCCAGGTCATACGTTTGCGATAACCGAACCATTGCGAACGCTAAATCGATCCCAACGCCATCTAGGTTGCTAAAGGAAAATGTAGTGCACTAGGTTGCATTACAAATACCACCAGTTACCAGTTTAACTAGTAATTTGGTGAAACTAAGAACTGTAGGTACTGAATTTAAGACATTGCATCTCTGTACCGTTGTAAGTGATGGCGCCGCCGTGCACTGCTTAAATTAGGTATATTGGGGATAGTAAACGAAAACTTATTTTCTCATTTAAATTAGACAAGATGGCGGGATGAGCTGGACTTCTTCTTAAAGGATTGACCCACAATCGCAGTAGACCGGGAAAAGTGGAAAGGGAGGAGGGAGGCCTTTGCCCTGCAGTGGGACAACACAGGCTTATAATAATTTAAAAAATTAGACAAGAAATAATTTTCTAATGCAGTGAAAATTAAGATATTTTTAGATGAGTCTATTTTATGTAAAAAAAAGTCAATCAAGCGGTTATTTTCACGAAGTAATTAATGTTTTTCGAACGCTCTCGCTTTTCTGACTTGCAAAATGCTTAATTTGTTGTATTTGTGCAAGGCAGGGTCCTGAAATGACAAATTAGGCCTGGCCTAACATTTATAAAAAACTTAATAATGTAAAACAGTGGTTAATTTGATTCGAAACGGATCCATTCTTGTATTTAAAGCCACGGCCGTGCATGCCCACAGTGGAACATGGCCCTATAATAAAGTTTTTTTTACAAATACTGTAAAGTGAAAAACAACTTTATCTAATTTCAGAAGGCTGTGCCAAAAAACTAAAATTCAGATCTAAAGACGCCGATTTCCGAAATTAAAGTTATTTTTTACCTTTGTAGTGTCTTTTTTTGGAGTCGGTTGTGTTTTGTTTAAGTATGTAACTTTTTTACTTTTTTTTTACCTATCGATTCATATACCTCTCCTTGCTATATAAACTGTTACTTCCTGTCACATGTTGTGACAGGAAGTATTATAACATCATCAAGATACACAAAGTCGATTAAATACGTATTATCGATGCTAACTGAAAAACTACCGAAGCAAAGTTAATAAAATTTATATATACTTATGTAACCACCGCGTAACCTTCCACTACCAAATACAAAAAAAAAATTAAAATCGATTCACAACTTGATGAAAATATTGATGAACATACTATAGCTATAACGAGGCTGCGAAGGCAGGAAAGGGAAGTTTTTATAGCCTAGGTAGGTACTAGGTTAATACGGTTTTGAGTACTCTTATAATAACTTTAAGCTGTCTGTAATACCTATTATTTAAAGAAGAAAACATAGAGCTTCAACAGTCGCGTTATCAATGAAAAATCTCCTTAAATGAATTACTTAGAAACCGTCCAAAATTCTAAACACCGCCCGAATTTCTTTTTTTTTTTAAACAATGAAAAATGTTTGTCCACGTTAAAATATATTTTTTCGTAGGTATAGATCCCGAAAAATTACAAAATTACCATTAGAGACCATTGAAATAGAAAGATAAACCGCAAAAATATTGTTCTTTAAGAAACAACGATGTTTGCACTTTTTTTAACAAAATGGACTTTAGTTTTCTGTTATATACTGTAAAATCAATATTGTTTTAATATTTCTAGATACCTAATCAAAAATTCAAAATTAATTTCAATAGAGTTTTAGAGGCCTTGTAGAGTTAATAGCTTGACTCTACATAAGATCTCATTAACAATGAAAGCGTTATGTGAGTCTTGGCAACCTAGGTACTTTACATGAAATTCCGTAAAAACCTTATGATCCCCAACTATTCATTTTGATCACGTTTATTGCAGTCGTCTTACGTATAATAATTACCTACACCTAAATTAAACTGAGTATCTACCTATCATTTATTTATTAAGTAAGTAAATCTGATGTTGTATTTTCTTTTATATTGTCTTCCTATGGTAAAGTAGCTCATATTTATCTTGCATTGTAACAGAAAATAAGTTAGTTTATTATAAATAATTCTCTTAATTTGTAGGTATGTATTTTTTATTTATGTCTAAGCTGTGTACTTCTTTAAGTGACAAATCACCATACTAATAGATATAATATGTAAGTTCTTTTATATAATATGTTATTTGTGAACAAATCCGCAAATCGTTAGAGTACCTATATATAAATAAATATTTTTGGTGGGATTCCATTTATAAATGTAGGCTTTATATATACCTGCACGCGGTGGTTGGCGGGTGAAAGTTACTGATTTCTTAGTATTTATTTTGTTATCTGCAAATCCTGGTCTACATACCAGCTTTCTAGGACTTGAAGTGACTAGGACAGGAAGTGCCCTAGAGGTTTTGATGAGTGAGTGAGTCAGTGAATCAGTGACGAAATTGACGTATTTTAGGTACCTACTAATAAAATGCAAAGTATGAAAGTTAGACAATGAAACTAAGTGTGTTTTATAGGTTCTGCTAACTACATCTTATCCTGAAAATTTGAGCTATCTAGCATAATCCAGGTTGAAGCTATGAGGGTTTAAAAACACGATGAAACGTTTCGAGAAGTAGGCAGCCTGAACTGGGGATTGAACCGAGGACCTTTCTCTCTCACTGTAGGGTTTAAGAAAACAGTAGTTAAACTCACCATGTTCATTGGCCACAGCATACTGGTAGTTGGGGATGAGGTCGGGCAGGTCGTGGTGCGGCGGCGGCGAGGAGGGCGGCGGCCGGTAGCCGGCGTCCACGCCGCCGTACGCCAGCGGCCACTCGCGCTCGTTGATGGCGCCGTACGCGCAGTACTCGCCGCCGTACGCCAGCTGCTGCCCCGAGCTCGCATGCGAGTACGCGCACGCCCCGTAGTCTATCGAGCCACCGCCGCCGGCTCCGGCGCCGCTCCCACCTGCCAGCTCGTAGCCCGTCGGCTGCGACGGCGGCAGCGACGGCACTCCACCCCCGCAAAGATAACTCCCGCTCCCGAACTGAGGCTTCAAAGCTTGACACTTCCGACGGAAACCGCGCGGTCTTCTTCTAAACGAACCCTCCTCAAACATGAACTCTGATGACGGATCAATCGTCCAGTAGTGACCCTTCCCCGGGCGGCCCAGCCCTTTCGGCAACTTCACGAAACATTCGTTTAAACTTAAATTATGGCGAACAGAGTTCTTCCAGCCCTGATAGGAGCTGCGGAAGAACGGGAACTGTTGTTGGAGGAACGCATATATTTCGCTGAGCGTCAGCCTTTTGTTTGGCGAGTGTCGTATGGCCATCACTATGAGGGCGATGTACGAGAAGGGTGGTTTTTCTTGTCTTCGGGTGGCGGGCGCACGGCGCGCCGCCTCCTCCGTGGTTTGGTCCTCGGTCTTCATGCGTGCACGTGCGTGTGCGCAGGGTCGCGTGCGAGTTCGCAGTGTGCGCGCGCCGCCTCACACCGCGCGCGCGCCGCCCACCACCCCCACCACACCACTCCCACGCACGTCCGCCTCTATACTAAAGCTTATTGGCAAACAGATACTCGCTGTAGCGCTGTACCTTCTCGCGCAAACACTGAACACTGACTGACTGACTGAAAACTAAAACGCATTTAATTAGAAATTTCCCTCAACAATTATCCAGCGATGAGAGATGCCTGCTAAAGTTCAACTTGTAATTATTCTTAGCGTGGATTATTTTCAAAAGTACTTACAGTATAAGTTTACAGTGTTGTAAGTTAAACAACGTAGGTAGGTAGGTAATCGTTGGTATGCCAGATAAGGTGACTGGAGTGACTAGAGGATCAAGGTTCAGAGAGGTCCCAGGCTGCGTGGTCATGTACATGAGTGCGGTCATTGCACTGGCGGATCCCCGTCTGTATCATCCAGAAACTCATACAAACACCCAAACAGCGGAAAACCCGCTTAGACAATAATATTTACCCGTCGCAAGGACGCCTGTCGAACGCCCGCTCTTGACCTAGCACAATTAAACCAAACATTTTACTAGAACTATAAAACAGTTATACGACGTACACCAAATATTTACCATAAAGCGTAAACCAAAAGTTTTGCATTAAACTTGCCGGATTTATTTACTCGCACACGTGTAAACTAAAGAGCGCAATCGAAAACAAACTTTATTTGAACACCATACGACTTAGTTTATAAACCAGAAAGTGAAGAATCAATGGCGTTTGGCAGTTCTTCCCACCATTGAAGAGAATGAAGAGGAAGACATTGTAACGAGCTTTATTAAACAAATTTCAGCTTTATTGCTATACATTAAGATTAGAAGTCACGTTTTATTGATTAAAAATATTTATTGCATCAGAAGTCACAATAACTAGGTAACTATCACGATTAGGATTATTATAATTATTGTTACGCAGAAGTGGCAATGTGACGTCATGTCCTGTCCTTAAGATCCAGAAGATTGCCTCTTCAAATCTTGGTATTGTAGACAAAGTGAAGTGAAGCAATGAAGAAAAACACAACATGTGGGTACCAGAGATAGATAACTCAAAAATCACTTGAACAGGTACGCTACATACTACTAGACAAATGAAATTTACAATACACGGAATTTACGATTTACCGACCAAAGATAAGGCAATATGAAATCTTTCAGCGACTCAATGTGTTACCTTTTTGCCGCCAAATGTATACAAAAGTGACGTAACAGGAATGTCGTGATAAATAAATAAATCATTATTATCGAATGGTGCTATAAATACGTGGACCGACACGGATGCGCCGCGGGTTGCTGATCTTTCCCATAAACAATCACTGCCACTGTAGACTGTAGTAAACATTAATGCTACTATTTTATTTTTTTTTTTATTTTTATTTACGACTACTAAAATAAATTCTGCAGAGGTCAAGTACACTGTAGATACTTACTTACCTAAAGTAATATATGAACAAAATATGAACAACAAAGCTATTCATACAAAAATCACCTTGACATCTTTCTTAGAACTTAGGCATGTAACCTTTTTGTAGACATCGTAGAATACCTACCTACCAACTGATTTAAAAAATAGACCATCAGGTACTGCGGAGATGACCACGTACCGTGCACACAAAGTTGCTCAGTATTTCAAAGCTACTTTTCTCTTTCCAACGCAGTGTTTCCAGGGAATACGAAGTTAAAAGGAAGATGCGCTCTGACACGACCGGCCAAGCCCCGCCCACAAGATGGCGCGGGCGGCCAGAACGGCGCGCGCGCAGCCGGCGGAGCATTGCCTGATCTTGAACCCTCCATTCATCACCTTTTACGATCTAGTGATGTTTGCTTTGAGGTTTTTACGGTTTCGCCTTAATTTTTGGTGCGCAATTAGACATTTTATTGCTGAAGTTTAATTGATTTTCCAACCATTATTACAAACCGAAAAATTCGAGAAATCACATTCGGTGCGACATGTAACGATTTATTAGACATGTTACACATGTTGGTTTGGTATAGTAAACGTCGGCGTTTATTAGATTACTATGTAACGTAAGCCCGGCGCATACGCAATATGCTATTGAGATAAGAACATCCTCGGCTAAGCGCGAGTGACCGTGGCCTCTGAGAATTTATACTTTAGTCTTTGTCAGCGGCTTTGTGACTCATAATGTGAACCAAGTGCGAAATAAGATAAAGCCGTTCATTCAGGTAATATAACGACACTAACATTCTGAATATACCTACCTAGGTAGGTGAACTTACTTACATAATACATATTTAACAGTAGATAACGAACTACTTTTGAATTATTCTAAAATATTTAAGATAGCACGAAAAACGAAACACTTCTAATCTATGACTCGCTTTGTTATTACCTAGCAAATAGTACAGTAGATTTAAATATGTGTTTTACTGCATAGTACTTTTTTCGTAGCAACGTGTAGCCTGTGCTACGAAAACCGTAGCAGCGTAGACCTTCCGTAACCTTGCATTTTTTATTACAGGTACCCCTTAATTCATTGTTTAACGTTAGTTTACTTCATATGGAAGGTGAACATTTAATACCTACAAGCTTTTGTTCAACATCGTATGTATGTTACGATGGATTCTTGTAAGCTAATTTAGGACATATTGGTTCTGACCTCTTAAGTTGGGACATTGTATTTTCGTGTTAAGATGGAGAAGGTAGTTGTCCATAATTAGCCTACAAGAGTAGGCTGGGCCTTAATGTAACTGAAAATACGACATATTAAAAAATTATAAAATTAACACATTTTCACGACACAGTGTTGTTTAATAAAGCTAACTATGAAAGAAGTTGCAAGATTGTAGACCTGTCTTACCTACCTGTTCAATCAACCAATCAACTCAGCCTTGTGCAATCCTATTCTCCTATTTCAGTCTTCTTCTCCCAGGCTGCGCCACAACACCCTGTCTTCTGCCTTCCGCACCCAGTCTGTCCCACTCCCAGCCACCTTCTTTAGGTCGTCCGACCATTTAACTGGGGGGCGTCCCAAACTACGCTTGCCGATACGCTGCCCACCTGTTGGTTTTTAAGGTTCCGTAGTCAACAAGGAACCCTTATAGTTTCTCCATGTCCGTCTGTCCGTCTGTCCGCGGTTTAGCTCAAAAACTATTGGTACTAGAAAGTTGTAATTTGCCATGAGTATACACGTTAATGAAGCCGAAAAAGTGGTAAAATAAAATTTTCAAAAAAAAAAAATATTTAGGGTACTTCCCCTACATGTAAAGTGGGGACATTAATTTTTTTTTCGTCCTTCCCATAGTGCTGGATATAGTTGAATAGGTCTTTCAAAAATATTAGGGGTTTGGGAAGACCGTTTTTTGATAAAGTAAACCGTTCGTGACTTATCAAGCTTTAAAGTACAAATCGTCAGAGTCAAGTGTCTCCCCCCTCTACCAACTAAACGGTTGTAGTCAGAAATTCAAAAGTCACGGCAGTAGTACTTATATATAACGAAGTTTAAAGGAAAACTATCACACTCAAGTGGGCTTTACAAGTTTACAAGTAATAGTCGACCAACTTAAATTTGCAGTTGCAATGTATGAGAGAACATGATTTTCAACTACAATGTTAAGTTTGTTCTTGGGATAAATTCATTCCAACTACGGAACCCTTAATTGTGCGTGGTCCGATACGCACTTGGCCGTTTTTTTTTTAATAGGCCCGTGGCTTATGATGAAGCATAATCAGCCAATAATGTTCCCACTGCTGGGACACAGGCCTCCTCTCTATGAGAGGGAGTGGGCTCTAATCCAACACGCGGGCCCAGTGCGGGTTGGTAGATGTCACATGTCTTCGAATTTTTGGTTCTAGGACATGCCGGTTTCCTCAAGATGTTTTCCTTCACCGTTTTTGAGAGCAGTGGTGATGAAATTATTTACACAAAGTAAAACCCCTGTCTAAGTTCGAACCTACGACATACAACTCATAAGTCGCGGCTATTACCACTGGGCCACCATTGCTCTCGCTAATGAAGATAAAACCCTATTCACAATTTAGGTCCGTTCAGATTACAACACCACCTCGTTGGTCTAGTGGTAGCAAGCGATACTGCTGAGTGAGGTCCTGGGTTCGATTCCCAGATCGGGCAAAGAATTATTTACCACTAGCTGCGCCCCGCGGTTTTACTCGCATAAGACTCGATCCCGTGGGAATATCGAGATAAAAAGTAGCGTATGTGTTAATCCAGGGTGTCAGCTACCTCCATACCAAATTTTATCAAAATTGGTCCAGCCGTTTGTGAGTTAAAAAGTAACAAACATACAAACACACTCACAAACTTTCGTTTTTGTAATATTAGTGTGATTTCATTAGGAATTTCTCAATGGCAGCCCGGAGTCTGGATTTGTGCTGGTTGATGGCAACTCAGACCAAATAAAAAACCGACAGACAAGACAGAGGGCTGTCAACAGTAAAGTGAAGCCGGTTTCGTAAACATGTGTGCACTTAGTGAGGTGTAGTTTATTGTAAATGTGTGCATGTGAGCGTGTGTGTCGTGGTCAGATCATAGAATTGATCATTTCATGAAGTTTTCGGTCATTTCACGAAATGGTTGTGTATCATGAAATGCCCAGCTAAGATTGATCATATGGTTTAAAAGTCAACGTTTAAACGTTTAGCCATATCATGAATTTAGGGTTCGCATAATACTAAACGACGCCAGGGGCTCCTCGAGGTTCGGTTTGGTTAGGTTCCTTTAAACCTTGCAGACAGAAATAGGAGCCCCGCTGGGCGTGGCTCCGTTGACCTGACGTCGTTAGAAATAAAACGAGCATGCTAAATTTATGCTTTAGAATGCTTAATCATTATTATGATTAGAGTAATTATGCGTAAGCTGTTATGAGGAGAAACAAAAGTATCTATGCCAAATTACATTAGGTCTTAAAATTTTATGCAAATGGATAGGGAACCCACAGAGGAAACCGACATCAACGCCTCTACCGGCGCATATTCTAATTATTTTACGATATGATCACTATTGTTTGGCCACATCATGAAGTAGTCGTGCATTTAACTGTTTACGAGTATCGTCAAACTTAGAGTAATCCTTGATCAGGCCAGACCACATCATGATGTGGCCAATAGACAGTGAAACATTTAATGAAATGCGACCATTTCATGAAATTCTCGAGCATTTCATGAAGTGAGCAAATCTACGATATGGCCACGACATATGCACAGAGCGGAGGTGTAGTTTTGGCATGCTTCACTGTATTGTTCGCAGCGCTATGTCTTGACTTTTTATTTGGTCTGAAGATGACAATAGGCTCGTCCGCTATGATATGAGAGTGGGACTTAAACGTAACTAGTGAAATGTGGGTGTTTCACAGTTGCACCTCTGCCTAACCCCCTAGGGTTTGCAAGCTTGGTGTTCGCGTTATTTTTATGAAAGGCGTCGTTTTGTTTTCTTTCTATAATTTTCGTGTATTGTATTGTGATTTATTTTAATGTGTTCGTCCTTGTCAAACTTAATGTACTACCTACTTAGATGTTAAGTGAATGATGTGGTCGCCTATAATTGGAAGCGCTCACTTTTATTTGTCCCTGTTCATGTTAACATGCATGTAACTGTGTAGCCTCTGTTGGCGATCCATCCAATAAATAAATAAATAATTATGGTTTTCCGACGGCGCGTCGTGCCTACCTACTTATTGAAAAGACGTACTTAATCTTCTAACATTTTGACATTTCTTTCGATCACTGACACGCCTTTATAATTTAGAAGATAACGAACCTTTAGCACAACGGTAATGGCGTTGCCTTGGTGCAGTTGCCACGACTAACATAGTATTAAAATAATTCGGTTTGAATTGAATAGGTACTAACAAAATATGGACAAAAATTGTCTGAAATAAAGGAATTTTGTTTTTATCTTAGGTACTGGGTAATATGATACACCTTGGTAAGAGTGGTTGTCAGACTCGTGTTTCTGACGACCCGTGACAACTGTCAACTAAGAGGCACGATTGTCTTGGTAAGTAAAGATGGTCACCCATCCACGGGCCAGCCGCGGCAACCGTAGCTTAACCTGATCGATCGAGCCGTGCGGCTGTTGTTTACTTAGCCACTTTGCGCTTGTATAATGACCAATAAAAAAGTTGAAAATTTTAGGTAAAGTAATTTGACATAATTATTGTAGTACCTTGATGTGCTAGCCGCGTCTGGTACAATGAATATTATTATACCTACTTGACGCGTACCAGAATTATAAGTAGGTACCTTTATCCCTACAGATGTTGTTCGCAGCCTCGCTATCTTTGCTGACATACTATAGTAACATTAGTTACAGTAATGACCGGATAATAAACTTTGTAGCGACCACAGCCAGACACGTCGCACGCTACGGCATTGTTTGAAACCCGAGCTGCGCTGTTCTTTGAAACCCGACTGCGATCACATAACGATGTTAATCTAGTGTAAACAGTTGAAGCAACTAGAAAGATATATTTTTTAGGCATGAAAAATTCAACATTAATGATTAAATAACATTAATTTGAAACTTAAAACAACGGTTTAGCTTACTTACGTCAGTGAGTGAGCGAGTGGGGACTTGCAAGTGACCTAAGTTTGACTTTAAAGATTAAAAATTTATTTAGGATAAGCTTAAACAATATTGTACTTAGTAGGTACCTAATGTCTGTTCACTTCTAGAAGAAATCTGTTAAAAAAAACAACTTTTGGGTTTCTAGATGTTACTGTATTGCGGCATGCATTGATGAAAAACGTTAGTAGATTACTTTTTACGAGAAAAATTAGGTTATCTATCTCCAAATCGTATCGTATCGAGTTCGCGAATCACTATTCAGTTTCATAACTCAGTTAAGTTTTTTTACCCGACTACAAAGGGTATATGATTTTAACTGGTATGTAATATGTATGTATGTTCATCCTACGGATTCACGTGGTTTTCGAGGCACAGGGGTATCACTCCACCAAGCAAACTCTGGGCTGCTAGGTACTGAGAAAGTCCTAATGGGAAAAACCCAATAACACTTTGCCCGACCTGGGAATCGAATCCAGGACCCCATGCACAGCAGTCGCGCTTGGGACCACGAGACCAGTTGAAGAAACAATAAAAGTTGTAACGTGTAAACAGTGTCAGTTCATAAGAGGTGTAGGTACTCAGTTTCAGCTCCTCTAGATTTCTATGACAGACCTTGACTCAGGTAAGTTTGTTTAATCACTAATTACTTATAGGTACTCTAGCCTCGTGACCTCGTCCTGGAGATTAGTATTGTACAGTTGTAGATCTTGAGAAATCAAATTAAAGAATACTAAGTACTTACTCTTCGTACTTGAATCTATTCTTAATGAAATGAAAGAATAATACTACTTCAAATTATTGTTCCAGTAGCTTTTTTTTTTATAGTACCTATCTATAATTCCACTTTACGCTAACAATATGTTTTAAATCCAACTGAATGATTGAGAAAATACCGCAGCATAAGTTTCAGTTTTATTGTATGCCAAGACAAGAAACTTGTATCGTTAAATTCTATTAGGTAATTGTAATATCAATTATTCTATTCTTTCTACAACGGCTAGTTATTTACTTATTTAAGTAGGTAAATCTCAAATCAGAACTCAATCCTGAATATCAACGCCGCATAAAAACTACCAGTTTGGCTTACCCTTCGTTCGTTTACAATTCAACTTGTTGCATGCCACCTTGTTCATCGAGCGACACTGTGCAAACGAGTTGACCACTACTTACGTGTGTCAGGACACGGTGTTGCAGTTTTTCGAAAATATTCAAAAACAGAAATAAAACAAGTCCATTTGAATGGCATTTTAACAACGCTGGACGTTGGAAATCGATGTCGATTTTGAATGATGACTAGGAGTGCATATTGGTGTAGGAGACTTCAAATAGGTTGACTAGAGATAAAATATTGCTGCAAGGCTCGCTTACGTCCTGGTACACGAGTCTAGGTAGGGCACGTTATTGACGTCAGGATGCTATGCGCATGGCGCAACGGGCGGCGGCCCCCCCTAATTATTTGTTGTTTCATGTTTTCATCCCTCTCGCTAATTGGGGCTGCACTTGAATGTGTGGAGTGTCTGTTTGTATTTGAACTGCATGTGTATGTATCCGTTATTGATTTTGGATTCGTCTCACTAAGCCTTGATAGCGCGCGATGTGATACACCGGCATGACCTTTTTGAAGTTATAAAACGAGATGAATTGTCTTATTGAGATAAAGCATTTGAGATAATAAAATGATAATTATTTTTATAATAACATAAATATATTGTTTCTTTCACAAATTATACTTTTAGATAAGTAATTTTGTTAAACTTCCAATTAGTTACTCGTAAAATGCTGCTACTTTGCCCTCTACTTTGATAGAAAGTTATAAAATAGTTCACATGAACAAAGTTTTAGCATAGTAAGTAGGTGTCCAGGTGCAAGAACTTAATGATACCGTCTTTCTAACTAATCTAATAATGAATCTTGTTAGGAATGTCTAAGCTCAATAAATCTTGTAGGTAAAACGAACAGAAAATCATATTTAATTTAAAAAAAAAACTGTTTTGAATTCGGGGAAGAACTAAGTTATGATGTACCTAAGTACCAGTAAGTTGACAAACTTTTGCTGCAAATGCAATCATTTTTTTAAACTGTAAATGTAGGTAAGTAGTTCCTAAAATCAATATTAAGTATGACTAAATGCAAAATTTTACGCAGTTATATGTTTTTATAATAATAATTTCAAATGTAATTATTATTATACTAGCTTCTGCCCGCGACTTTGTCCGCGTGAAATTCGTACTTTCCTCTAAAAGGTTCGAAAATGTATGTTGGTATGATCTTTATAAATAATTTAGATAAATAAGTATTCGGGCCAATTTTTAAGTTTATAGAACAAAGGAATCAGATTTTTCAAATAAACTGTATCCCCGCTTTTCACCCCCACAGGGGTGGAATTTTGAAAAATCGTTTAAGATGTGTTCATAACTTGACTCAAAGTTTATTTATACCAATTTTCGAGCTAATCAAGCCACGCAGTAAAATCCTCCCCTTTAAAATTAACTACCTCTTTTCACACAGTTAGGAGTAGATTTTCGAAAAACCCTGATACACGTTATTAATTATTTTTAGTCCTTAGTATACATACTGAGTTTCAAGTTAATCGGACAGGGCGTTAAAATTCTTCCATACAAATTTTGACACCCCAATACCACCTCTTTAGGGGGTATTTTAGAAAAACGAAAAATTCCAAACTTCATAATTAACTTAGATAAGTATTCGTGCCAAGTTTCAAGGTTATTAACTCAATAAATAAGATTTTTCATACAAACAAAATCCCCCCTTTTCACCCCCTTAAAGGTTGAATTTCCAAAAACCCCTTCTTATTCGATACCTACTCTGCACAAAGAATACAACCTCCAAAACTTATGTCCCTAGGACCAGCGGTTTAGACTGTGCGTTGATATTTCAGTCAGTTCGTTCAACCCCCTTTGGGGGAGAAATTATCAAAAACGCTGAGACACGTATAAATTAATTTTCAATCGTTAGCCTAAATACAAAATTTGAAGATCCTAACTTTTAAACTGACGGACTTTCATACACAACTTCATCCCCCTTTTTAACCCTTTGGGGGTGAAATTATCAAAAACGCTGAGACACGTATAAATTAATTTTTAGTCGTCAGCCTAAACACAAAATTTGAAGATCCTAACTTTAAAACTGACGGACTTTCATACAACCTTTCATCCCCTATTTAACTCCCTTAGGGGTTGAATTTCAAAAAATCCTTTCTTATTCCTTGTTTACATTATAAAGGGAACCATTGTGTAAAATTTCAGCTTTCTAGGTCCAAGGGTTTGGGCTGGGCGTTGATGAGTCAGTCAGTCAGTCAGTCAGGCCTTTTGTTTTTATTTATATAGATAGATAGATAGATATTTCCTTTCATAAATTATAAATTTTCAGTTAATTTAATGTTTTATTACTTCAAATACCTAGATGAAAATGTTGCTAAGGACGATAGTACTTAGCGTCCCCAAAATTGAAACTTAGTCAACAGACTTGAGACGTATCTCGTTTAAAAGGTCTTGATTTACTGATAATTCTTTTTAATGGTGACGACCGTCAAAAGCCCATGCTTTTGACGGTCGTAACATTCACATTTCCTTCTTATCCCTGAAATCCATGGGGATTTCAGGGATAAGAAGGAAATGTGAATGTTCCACACACTTCAGTTCTACCCGCTCCTTCGTAGAATATAGGCGTGATGTTTTGTTTTTTTATGTTCTATATTATATAATATAAATCGTCGGCAATTATTTTGTTTTATCTCTTTTATTGTAACTCAAACTCAAAGCATTTATTTCAATTAAACCATGTACAGGCACTTTTGAATTGTCAAAATTAAACAGTCGGTCAGTTAGTCAGAAAGTTGGAGCTAGTTGCCCATTCCAAATCGTAGATCTCTATGGAGAAGAACGGGCAAGAAACTCCATGGACATTCTTTTAAATCAAGAATATTACAAAATCCTGGGTACATTATTCTTGTTGCTTCTATATGTGAGAACAATGTAAAAAAAAAACAAATGAAGAAACAATTAAAAAATTAAGATTAAAAATAAGCCTTGGCAATTAAGAGATGACCAGTCTCAACCGACGGCGCCCGTTCACGAAACGCGTGGGTCAGCACCATCCATCTCGACCATTTTGCAGGGAACCGAATGATCCAACACACGCGCCACCATCAGTGAAACATTTCAGTGAGCATGACACATTCTCAACTGCTATGCTCTTTCAAGTCAACATCAAAAAATCATAACAAACGGATCCATGGTTCTTACGTTTACAAAATTGAAAAAATGCTTCTAAATTATACAAAACTATAGATTGCAATTTATGAGATCAGAAAAAAAAAATTTACTGCGAAACAGGAAAAGGTGTTTAGTATTGCAGTATTGCAATACTAAACAATTAAAAGTTGATTGAATAAAATAAACATTAAGATCGTAATGTCAGAAACACTAAAAAAAGAAAAAGGGAAGCACCTCTTCCAAATATTGAAACTTGTAACGAAAAATAGAAAACAAACATCCATGTTTTCGTTATAATTATAAATGAAACTGAAAAATGTTTTTTTCAGGAAACCCCACATATTGGAGATATGAAACAACAACAAACAAACAGTTTGTCATTTTGTTGTCCGTAAAGAAAAATATGAGAAAATAATGAAGTCTTTTGGATCAAAAAAAAAAAATTGGTGACGGTGCCTATAGTACTGTTGCGCGCCACAATTGATGGCGACATTAGCTACCACTAGCGCCATCTAGTATCAAGTAGCAGAACTAATAGTCGCGAACCTTCTAGAAACTTCGATGCTAGAACTTTCCAGAACTATCGACGTCTGGTCGGTCGGGACCGGTATGTACTCGATAATTCTAGATGTTTCTACGGTAGAAGGTTCTGGAACTATCCGGGGCCTGTATAAGGCCGGTGTGGCCGCGACCCGGGATTGGATAAGCGATACAAGCGAAAACATCGAAGCGATCTTCAAGTGCGACTAGAGTGATCTGTAGTGCGATTGTGTTTTATAATTAGTGTGTGTAATTGGTGTTTTTAAATAAAGTGTCTATTTTTGGTTATTAAATCGGCAGTTTTTATTGTCACGAACCCCAAGCTCGTAATAGTACTTTGCCCATCGTCCTTTGTATATTTCTTTGTTAACTTGTAGCGGTATCTACAACGCCACATGCGAACAACGCGTCATACTGACGATGACGTCACGCAAATCCTGCATCGCGCAAGCAGAGTTTACCACGCAACTAGCATATACAACAGCCCGACATGACTCATTGGGCAGTTGCCCGCCAGACACAACACCCGTCTGGTCGGAGGATCCTCTTCTATGGAGGTTGAGTGAACTTTACACCCTGTTCCTCATACCTCTATAAACTTAATTCACAAACAAAGTGTTTAGGATAGTACCTAGGTGTCAGGTTTGAGGATTGTGCATCTTAATAATACCGTCTTCCTAACTAACCTAATAATGAATCTACTCAGGAATGTCTAAGCTCAATAATAAGTATCTCCATCATCATAATCAGCCTATAATGTTCCCACAGCTGGGACACAGGCCTCCTCTCGGTGAGAGGGAGTGGGCCGTAATCCACCACGCGAGCCCAGTGCGGGTTGGTAGATGTCACATGTCTTCGAACTTTTGTTTCTAGGACATGCCGGTTTCCTCACGATGTTTTCCTTCACCGTTTTGAGAGCAGTGATGATGAAATAATTTACACAAAGTAAAGCGCCTGTCTAGGTTCGAACCTACGACCTACAATTCGTAAGTCGCGGCCGATACCACTTGGCCACCACTGATCAATAAGTATCTACCTCAATGATATTCTAATAAAATTAGAATATCACTACCTACACGGATAGAATAGAAATCACCACCCGTAATTAAATAACTGTTTTGTATTTGGGAAAAATCTAAGTTATGGTGTACCTACGTTAAGAAACAAACTTTGATTGAACGTGAACGTAAAAAATAAATATAAAAAATAAAAAATATTTTAAATAATGATGGCATGCAATATTTTTACATTAACATTGTAATTTTTATTATTTCCTTTCACAAATTAATTCAAATATATATAAATGTTGTAAGTTGCACATTTCTTTGTTAGAAGTTAAGTTAGTTCAGGAACAAAGTTTTTAGGATAGTTAGTGTCAAGGCAGGTACAAGGATTGTACATCCTCCTCACCTAATAATATTAATCTTCTTAGGTACCTACTTATGCCTCAGTAGAAATAAGAATAACCTGTTTTGTATTTGGCGAAAAAACTAAGTTATAGTGTAAATTAAAAAACTTTTGCTGCATTTGTAATTGTTGTTATTATTTACTAACAGTCTTGTTTTGATAAAAGTAATTCTCAAAAATCAAACCTTGTCAATACAAAATATTTTACAGTTCAATATTTTTTGCAAATAACAGTAAATATTGTTAAAGTTTTGTAAATTCTCCAAAATATACTTTGTTTTTCTAAGAAAAGTTTTCAGCGTTTCCAAGTTATTAATATAGTTACTTAATGCAAAATGTTTAATGTGTTATATAATTTATTATTAAGTACTTATCTACTAAAGCTTTTAAAAAAATCTATTAAAAATATTTCTTCCTCAAATAACTCTTAAGTCAATAACTAACTAACCTCACCCTAATGAACTTCAAATATATAAAAAAATTACTAATTTGCACATTTGCACATTAATTCTTTGTTAGAGATTAAGTTAGTTCAGGAACAGTTTTAAAAAAGTCAAGCCAGGTAAGTTTACAAGGATAAACATATACATCTTAATGATACCTACCGTTCTTCTAACCTAAAAATGAATCTAATTAGGAACCAACTCAATAATATTAAAAAAAATCTTTGTATAAGTACCTGGATTGTAACTTAAGAGAGAGATATTTTTTATATTATTATTATTAGCCTGTGACGTCCCACTGCAGGGCAAAAGGCCTCCCTACGCTCTTTCCACCTCTCTCTGTTCAAAGCTGCTAAGGACCCGTTCTTGTATTTTTTATATACTTGTACAGAGGCCAACATATCAAGCTACCCGAATCTGTCAAATTTTCCCAATTGAATGTGAACCTTACTACTTTGTAGTAAAGTTGAAAATCTATCAAAGAAATCTGACGGATTGGGGTAGCTTGATGTGCTGGCGTCTGTACATAATCTAAACTATAATAATTATATAAAAAGAAAAGATTTGATTTTTTGTTTATTACTATACTACTACTGAACGGATTTGGATACAGACAACATTGACAGGTACAACATTGGTCTTTATACTTTTCATCCTGAATCACAGACAGAGTCGCTGGCAACAGCTAGTGTAATATATTTTAGTGTTGGCTTGTTTATTGTATTTAAGACTTCAAAATGTAGAGTATTGGCTTTTCATTAAACAATCAAGGCAGAGTTTAAGGAGCTTAGGTCTCTAGTTTTACACAAAAAATAAATATGTCTCCCAATGTCCGGCAATGGAAAACGGGTAAACTGGTCTACTGACTGATTAAATGGCGTGAAGGGGAAGGCTGATGAATTATTTACACTTTGATATAGTTTTACTTACTTTTAAAGCAGTGGTAGTCCAGTGGTAATGGCCGCGACTTATGAGTTGTAGGTCGTAGGTTCGAACCAGGACAGGCCCTTTACTTTGTGTAAATTTTTTCATCACAACTGCTCTCAAAAACGGTGAAAGAAAACATCGAGAGGATCGGCATTTCCAGGACCAACAATTCAAGACATGTGACATCCACCAACCCGCACTGGCGCCGCGTGGTGGATTACAGCCTCCCGAAAAGGAGAGGCATGTGGCCCAGCAGTCGGAACACAATGGGCTGATTATTTATAGGGTTACTTGTGTATAAACCCGTGTTATCTTAATAATAGCACGGTTATTCGAAAGCAAGTATTCAAGACATTAAAACTTTGTACCTATCTACACACATTCACTTATAAGTATATAGCGTATGATGACCGCACGAAGGAATCTAATTAAGAGGGTACCGATATCGTCTTGAAAAGTTGAGGTTGGAAAGTTAAACTGCAGCATATTGATAACAAATTGTTTTGAAAGTTTCTATTTCCAGTAACATAAACTCTATTGTTCTGTACTGGCAATTTATACACAGTTCAATTATTCAGTGAAACGAGAAAGGTACTTCTACATAATTTATTTAAAAGTTTATTTTATACAAACCGTGCCTCCAATAGATTTCCCATTGGCACTGACTGATTTAAGATTTTGTACAGAAATGATGTCGAACTGTCATAATTACTTATGTATTCTTCAGATTTAAGTTATCTGACTATTGAAAAATCAGTTCTTAGACTAATTTTAAAACTTACACCAACTTTTGAATGAATTTAAGTAATACTTTTGATTTGTTAAGTACCTAATACTTTTAAATATTTTAGAATTTTAATCATGCTGCAATTGGCTGTATTTGATTAGTTCGTAGATGAATGAATGTGGGTAAAAGAAACAACTTTTTTGCCGTTTAACAACATTTATTTAAACTATAGTAAGGGCAAGCACATTACAACATCATCTACTCTACAAGGGTAAATTCGGTTTATACAGTACAGATAGTTATAAACTAAAGAACATTACTTTTGAATTTCATAAAATATGATGGTGATAGGAAGACACAGAAGCATATAAAATAATCACGGCTGACTAAAATACTACATACACACTTAATTTAGATGCAATCACAAATAGGCCAAAATAGTTTTATTGGTCACATTTAACACTTATATTTTCAAACATGGAACATTTTGAATTTTTACAACTTATATAAGACATTACATAACATGAAGGAGTAGTTAATTTTTATAGGTTACTTTATCCAGGTTCAGTATTTTTTTTTTTGTTGATTTAGACGACAAAGAACGTTGAACCTTTTTTGATCCAAAAATAAGTAGGATAGGTACAGTACCTACACATAAAAATACATCTTTCAGCTTTCATGGGGTTTACTTTGGCGGTTAATGGCGATAAAGTGGGTCAGTAGATTGAATAGCAATAAAGTCTAGCTAATAGGAAACACTTGATCACATACAGCTTAAAATCACGATGAGACACATACTCGACACTTACATTGATAACAAAGCAAAAATTGCCCAATTAATTTTGCAAGAATCATAAAATTAAAGCACTTCCAAATCGTACACAAAAAACTTGTTAAAATCCGATATTTGTACTGCTTTCATGAGTATAAAGTAAATAATTTTTTTGAACACAACCACTGTTAATTTTCCAAAGCTCGATATTTTGCTTTCAAATTAATAACTGCAACATAAGTTTTCGTAGCGACAACATTTTATTTCAAAGTAAAGGTTTTGACTTGATTGTTGATTTAGTCAGTTTTCATGTAATACAGGAAGGGCAGCACATAGTCCAGCATGAGCATCAGTTCTCCGTCTCCGTCAAATATCCTTTTCAGCGTGAGGAAGATACCGTCAACAATGTCCCGAATCAGGGAACAAAGAATCTTGCAGAACAGCATCGCAATCTGAACGAACATTATTATGAGTTGAATGAGCACGGAGTCTTCGAGCATTTCCTTGATGCTCTTCTCTTCGTAGTCTCTGTAATCGATCACGGACGTCATTTTCGATTCGATTGTTTATACTCGTTGGCCAAGCTTGATTTCCCAATTAATTGTAATAAATCTCGAGACGTGCACTACAGCAACGACGCCATATGCAGCTGCAGCTCAATTTAATATACGCATGCGTCAACTCTCTGTACCTAGATTCAGAATTTCTTGCTGCTCCTGTTAGCCTTTTATGACGCCCTGGTACATGATATTGGTATCCGAATCGGTGAACGGTCTTGATATTACTTCATTAATTTTGTCATTTATTTATTGCCTTTCATTTAAACTATTATTATAACACCTTTACAGAATCATCCAAGGCGATTTTATAAGTCACATAAAACCGGCCAAGTGCGTGTCGGACTACGCACAATGAAGGGTAACGTAGTTGGAATGAATTTATCTCAAGAACAAACTTAACATTGTAGTTGAAAATCATGTTCTCCTATACATTGCAACAAGTTGGTCGACTATTACTCGTAAACTTGTAAAGCCTACTTAGCTGTGATAGTATTCCTTTTAATTTCGTTAAATATAGATACTACTGCCGTGAATTTTTTCACATATCCAAAAGCAACCAGTTAGCTGGCAGTTTCACTTGACTCTAACAAAAATTAGCACTTTATAGCTTAATATTTCACAAACAGATCCCTGAATCGAAAAATAGTTTTCACAAACCCGCAAATTTTTGATAGACCTATCCAAAGATAACCCCACACCACTGGGTAGGCGAGATTCCAATAATATTACAAACATACGTGTCGAATTGATAACCTCCTTTTTTTTTGAAGTCGGTAAAAAGAGTTTTCAATATTCGTTTCGATCGGGGTGCTATTTTTATATTAATATCCGCTCACGAGAGCAGTGGTGGCTCAATGGTAACGCGCGGCCGCGACTTACGAGTTCTGTAGGTCCTAAGCTCGAATCCAGACAGGCGCTTTACTTTGTGTAAATTATTTTATCACCATTGCTCCCAAAACGGTGAAGGAAAACATCGTGAGGAAACCGGCAGGTCATAGAACCAAAAATTCTAAGACGTGACATCTACCAAACCCGCACTGGGCCCGAGTGGTGGATTACGGGCCCACTCCCTCTCACCGAGATGAGGCCTGGGTCCCAGCAATGGGAATATTATAGGCTGATTATGTTATCTACCCACGATTAAACAAGTAACGTCATATACCTAAGTGATGTAGTGAAATAACCCAAACGGGAATGAGGGTGGCACTCGTAGGTAACTGAAAGTCCTGAAAGATAAAGAAAAAAAAATCAGCGCGCAGCGTGTATCGTTGGTACGTTGCCGCGTTGGTCTGGTCTTGAAATATAAAAAAAATATAAACATCCGAATTGAGAACATCCTCCTTTTTTGAAGTCGGTTAAGAATAGGTTTCGAATTACTTTGTTTATGTAATTCCAGAGTTGAGTGAGCTAGATATGCGCCTACGAAATCGTAAAAATGTATGGAACCGTGACCTAGGCTACTCTTTGACGAGCAAATTGCCAAGTCAAGTTTTCTTAAAAATCGTGATATTTTCCGTCGAATGTAAGTTTGAGAAATGAATGTCTTGATGCTTACTATGATTATTTAATTAGTTCTTAGGTAGGTACCTACATTATATCTAAAACAAATTACCCATAATTATATCATATCTCAAGTAACTTCGGGACATTCAGCTTACTTGGATTACTTATTAATGTGAGACTTGGTAACAATTAATTACGGTTCCGAAAAAAAAACTCAACCCCATGGTCAACGGGAAAAAGTCCCCAAGTGTCTGGCAACAATTCAAATCACGTGGGAAAATTCGAACTTCGCGGGCTTTCTTAGAGTTCCCCCTTCAAATCATAGATGTCACTACTGTATTTCCGTAGATTCGAGCCGAAACAGGCGAAAAATGTTACTAGGGCTGCAGTAACGCAAGGAGCAAATCGATCGATAACGGTATTGCCAGGTGTGGTTTTGTCGTAGTCCCATTACGGATGATTTTAAATGATTTATTTTCGACATTTACAAAGTCATAAATCACTATTCTTGTAAAAACAGTTTTGCCAAAAATATTTGTACAGTTGCAAAAAAATATATATGTATATATTTTCCGTCTGCAACAACAACAGCCAGGTAAAATATTATCAAGATTATTGTTTTATTATAACATTATGTTTTATATAAATATAATTATTCGCGTCTTTTTTGACAAAGGCGCGAAATGCCTAGATGCACTGTACAGCACACATACAGAAAGCAGAAGGGGTTTAGCTTTGTAGGTACCAAAGTGACGAAAATATACTGAGTCCATCAAGCAACAAAGTCAAAACTAGGTTAAAATGAAACAGCACCATATTTATCAGTTCCTCTTACCTGTGTGACCCTAAGTTATATCTAGACTTACAGTACTAGCCTCATCCCCTAGCTAGTCAGTTGACGCATGCGTAAATGCAGTCTTGCAGCAACCATGGCTCGGAATGAACGCCAAATGTTCTGTTAGTTTTCATAATAATAAATGAAAGAATACTGTCGAGGAACAGAGCTCCCACCTCTTTCTTGCGTATATTGGCCGGCTTGAGTGGAGATTCGCAAGAGCAAACCAGGGGTTGTCCTTAAAAAACGTACAACTCTTAAAATTGCCTAAGAGGCATAGATATCCGTGCTAAGGGGACTTTGCGAGTTGGCTTTGGTCCCTCGTACGTCTTCCCAAGGGCCGGAATCCAAAGGTCCCGAGATGTGACAAAGATAATGAAAGAGAGCACTTTACACGCCGAACCTTTAATTCAATATGTCAAAAGAATTGGTCAAGAGCAAATTGGTCTCGCACAATTAGGGTTTCGAACCAAAATACAAACAAATTGCTGGCCTACCCTAATTACTTACTGTATGATGCATTTAATAAACCTGCGGGGTAATTGCGTAATTTCGGATGGGCACGGGAAAAGCGTTACTGGAAGGATTTGGGGGAGGCCTTTGGCCAGTAGTGCTAAAGTAATAAAAAAAAAATTTCTTCAAAGTAACGAGGCGACGAGCGATTTACTCCCAAGAAAGCATCGCTGTGCGAGTTTTGCCTTTGATAGCTGCGACAATCTACTAGAAAGATAGTTCGAGAGCGCTTAAGTGACTGTTACCTTATCCTACCACGCAGAACGGTTGCTATCCAACTGTATATTGTGTGTCGATCTAGGTTCTCTCTCTAGGTATATATATAGCCTATTTGGTGCTTACGTGCAACCTCCGCGAGTCAGTTAAAAGTTATTGGCAAGAAGTACGTGACAAACATTAACTTAGTTTAAAATTTATAGATTTGGCTGACAAGCCAAAAGAAAAAAGATGTAAAATGCGTAGAATGATTTCTGGGAATAATTATTGAACATACTTATGTGATAAAACATGGTTTCATTGATTCCTCCCGGTACCCTGAAGCTCGTAGAGAACTTTTTTTTGTACATTTCGAAATTTGTCTTTGATTTACTTAATCAAGATATTCTATTTTATACAATATTAGTTAAAACCAAAGAGATTTAAGATAGGTACATGTCTTTGGTTAAAATATAGTTCATTTCGGCTTCGATTTATCTACTGAAGCACGAAAAATTAATAAAATGCAATATCTTCGTTGATATTGTGAGTATTTCATTAATTTTTCGTTTTAATTCGAACCATACGCTGAATATTAATGTATAATTTATAAGTTTCTTGAAAGTTGAAAGCTGAGAAAATCTAATATGTATTTATGATTTGACAAGGCTTTAAAAAAATTGTATGATTTAAAACAAATCTGCTATATTATGTTGTATCGAAATGGTGAGAAGTGGTCAAACCATCAGCAAGTACCTAGACCTAATAATGATGTTGATTTTTAATGTTCAAAATCAATTTTAACTATATTTTCTTATAAAACGATGATCAAACGTCAATATCGTGTCATTTGTTGCAATTATTGGATTATTCCACTATTTTAAAAATCCATTACAGCTAATTACCGCAGCTGTAGGTAAGACTAAGAACTCGTCTTCACAAACTACTATGTTTTAATTATTTTTCCCTTTCTCAGTAACAGAAAACTAAATTGATTAAAATGAGTCGATTTCGTGCACGGCCCCTTAAAAAACACCAAAATATTCCGAATATTACATTATTTTTGGCTAATAAACTGAACCTTTTCGTTAAGCCGTTAGTCCCGGTTGTCATTAGTAGATCTTTGAACGTTATTACGGGTCGTCAGAAGCCCGCAAGTCTGACAACCAGTCTTAGCAAGGGTTATCATGGGTTGTGGAGTAACTGGGTTGTGGAGGTCAGATAGGCAGTCGCTCTAAGTAAAATGACCCCAACATAGTTGAGAAAAGGTAGATAATAAAGATGACATTCTTGTTAGCTACTATAAACTTATTTTGTTGGATTATATACCTACCACTAGCCCGCGACTTCGCCTGTGATCCAGGATGAAAAGTAGCCTATATACTTACCCAGGCCGTGGCCTATTTGTGTGCTAGAATTCATCCAAATCCGTTCAACCGTATTATCGTGAAAGCGTAAGAAACAAACTCACTTTCGCATTACACGAAAGTAACATTCAGCTACAATCGGTTTTGCGGAAACGTTTTAAAACTTCATTATTAGCTTCTTAAACTTTTATAGAGTATTAGTTAATTCTTATAAAATGAAGTTAAAACATCATGAACATGAGTCAAAGTATCACCGATACTTGTTATAGTTTTATTACCTATCTATGATATTAAACTTATAAGTTTTAAGGTGAATGTGACATGGTAGACCGCGAAATTTAAATTTGCTTAAGTTTTTTGCAATTTGCCGATTAGTGTCAGGTTGTATCTTGATTCAAATATGATTCGCGACTATAATAGACCTGTATTTACAGAATCATAGTCATTAGAATCATTAATATATCTCTTTAAGTTAGATTTCTACCATTAACACTTTTCCATACGAGATTTGTTCTTAACGGTAGAAATCTAACTGAGAAAGATGTATTAATGATTCTAATTATTATAACTCTGTAAATACGTACCTACCGGTTATAGTCGCGAATCATATTTTGATCAAGATACAACCTGACACTGACCTGAAAATTGCAAAAAACGTAAGAAAAATTTAATTTCGTGGGCTACAACTACCCATTCACCTTAATGCAGTTGTTTTTACGATGATGTTAATTATATACCTACCGACTCATAAGAATCACCTCATATGAATGACGATAAGTTGAGACCACCACCTAGATACTTAGCTAACTAAAACATTTGAAACATTCGCATCGTTTTGGTTTCGCCATGTTGCCGCAAAAAAAAAACTTTTAACTAATACCTAATACGCATGCGTCAACCTAGAATGCCTGAAGTTGGTCCTAAATTCTCTTTAGCAATCATGTTTTCCTAGTCAGCCGTTGCTAGTGAGATCAATAAAGTGCACAAAGGGTGTGGTCGGTATGGCTTTTCTATTTTTAGGGCTGGTCACACAACATACTATTTTACTTAATGCCAGACTTATGAGTAAGCATACTTTTTTCATAAATATTTAAATATAGGATACCAAAGGCCTTACACGCATGTTAAAATAACAATTTAGACGTAGATTTCTTGTATTAATCTGATCTTTTGCAGCGGCATCATTTTTTTACTGGCAACATTATTAGGTACTAAAGCGAAAGATGGTTTTTATTCTAGTGGCAACATTAGTGGTATTCACGCATGCGCACAGGTACACACGGTGCCCAACATAACTTGACTGGTGGCGAACTATGAAATTGTACATTAATGAAGTGAATTTGCGCCAACATAGAGGTCAGAATATAGTGGGCAATCTAAACTACACAGCTTGTATAATGGCGTAGCTACACCGAATTCTCCTTAAATCATAAACTTACCTAACCTGTATGCTCTGAATAAGTAAACTATCCCTATGACCTATTGGTGTAAATATTTAAGTAAGAAAACAGCTCAGCTCGGCTCAGCTCACTCGCTCACTGCCTACTTCCTTAAAAGCTTTGTATTTACTTACTGTGTATTTCTTTCAGGACAAATACCTATTTCTACCGGGTTTGTGGAAGATAAGAATGAGATAAACACAAAAATAAAACACTCAATGCAAAAGTAAACATGTATTCAGTTCACAATAACTTAACAATTAACTTAACTTTTCACGCCAGCTGAAAAAGAAATCGCATAGGTTAGCATTATAACATTTTTCGCAGAGCTGGGTAGCAGATGAGCATAGCACTAAATAAAAATAGTACCACAGAATAGCTCCATTTTCTATTTATCTTCATCACGGCGCGGCAGTGTTTTGTTTCGCAAACGTACGTAAGCTTTGACACGAGCATTCGAGTACGAAGATATAGGTAAAAGTACTCTGTTTATACGGTTCTCATCGTGGGGTTAACATAGCGATCGATAATTTTAGACTTCGCAATTTCAGAACTGGCAATGCATTGGATAACCCTGAGCATTTGCCAGTGCAAAAATAACAGCTTGTGAATGAAAGATTTCTTTGAGAATATTATTACACGTTTAACTCCGGTTGTGAAGAAAAAAATATTTGATTCTTTCAGTAACTAAGGGCTGATTTTGCAAAAACCTGATAACTTTTATCTGAAGAATAAATATGACAGTTTGACATAATATGTATTTTCTAGACAAAAGCTGTCAAAACGCAACAATTGTTTCTCAAATAAAAGTTATCTGAATAATGATAAATCGGCCCTAATTGTTATTGGTGCGTATTGCGGCTTTTGATAACCTTATGCGTTTTTTTTATACTGTAAGTGTAGACTTTTAAATCTGTAAAAAAGAAAAATTGGCAATAGGCTTGCCACCATTTTATGGGACTTAAATATAACTGGCAAAATGTAGGCGTACTATAAGTAAACCTTTGCCTAACCCTTCGGCAAATAGATACGTGACGATAAAATGTAAAAAAAAGATAATAATTAAGTAATGTAGTCTTTAAAATAATCAGAGTCTTTTTTGCAAAGTTTCATCAGCTAGAAAAGTTTGCTGTATGGATTTCAATCTCTTGCTGAATATTTATTATGTAACACTTAACGAGGTGAAACGAGGCTTGTTTACCTAAAAGAAAAACTTTTAGTCTAGGGCAGACATGATTTGAGGTCGCGGAGAAAGCTCTCTCAGCTTTGGAAGGCGAAAAGGGAGGCTATTGCCCAGCCATGGAACAAACTACAGGGTAATTACCTATAATAAAAAAATTGTCTGTTTTGGCTAGTTCTCGTTATAAAAACTAAAGTAACAAAAGTTTTTTAACACGTTGACTGCGAGACCACACACACAATAGAAAATATTGTTGGCCGACACCGTGTGACCGCGGTGGCAGTCAATGAATTAAGGGTCATTATTTTTAAAAGAGGCACCTGCATCTAAAGGAAGAAGCAGTTCCAACTACGACAAATATCTCTCATGGTTGGTTTCATTTTTGTAGGTAAGTAGGTACTTAAAAAAAAGTAAAACGAAATTATTTAAATTAATTATCGTGTTCTTAGCGATAGAGTAGAGTACGCGCAAAAAAAGCCTGCGTTTGGCCGAAATCGGAAACAATCGTTTGCCGCTATGTCACAGAATAGAAGTTGACGTTTATGTAGGTGTCAAGAGAGTGTGCTGTGTTCCGTGTTTTCCAAAGTAAACACGGACTGTCGTTTTTGGCGGGTTATTTGAAACACGTGGTTGAGTGAAATATTTTTGATTTTATGAATTTTACTGTTTTGAGTGCCTAAATTTGCTTGGTTTTTGTGTGTGTGTCTTGCTGCCTGCTGCGTGTAGTATCGTAAGTGGTTATCTTCCCATTTCCCTCATTTAAAATGAGGGAAGTGGGAGACGATGATCCTCCTGATGGGGGAGGTGCTAATCCCTTGAATGAGTCCTTACAATCTCGAAAACGACAGCGTACTGAACCGCTTAAATCGGATCTTAAAAAAAGTACCCCTCCATCGGATTCTTATCAGTCAGTATACTGTAAACCTGGTTTCGAATCTGACTCTAAAATCCCTTATAATACAAGTGACAAGGGTCCTTTTATTGTGCACGTTACGCGGTCAGAACCGGATTTGTCTGCCGGGCATTCAATAAGGATATTAAAGTTTGCGCAACTCATCCACCAAAACAAAATTCCGCATATAGTAGATGGTAGTATAAAAGCACTGGGAAGAAACAGGGCCTGTTTAGAGTTCACTTCAGCGGCTGCTGCCAATGCTTTTATAAATCATGACTTTTTGGTTAATTACAAATTTGCTGCAGACATCCCTAAATTTCATGTGTCTCGGATGGGAGTGGTTCGTGATATTCCAACAGATTGGACTTTAGAAGAATTGGTAGAAGGAATCCGAACTCCCCCCAACTGCGGAGAAGTAATCAGGGCCCGTCGTTTAAATGTAAAATCTAAAAAAGAAGATTCTGTTACTTGGATCCCTTCCACTACAGTAGTTTTAACCATTACTGGCCAATCCATGCCCGAAAGAGTTTTTTGTTATGAAACTTCACTCCCTGTAAGTACATACCAATTGCCAACAATTCAATGCAGAAATTGCTGCCGCTTTGGACACATTCGTACTCAATGCCGTTCGAAGCCTCGATGCTATAAATGTGGTCAAGAACACTCCGGTGATAGTTGCTTGGTTACTGACGATCTCTCGACTTGCATCTTGTGCCGAGGAATCCACAAGGCGACTGATGGTAAATGCCCGGAACATGCTCGCCAAAAATCCATTAAAATTGTTATGTCTCAGGACAATATAAGTTATTCTGAGGCCGCTCTGAGATTCCCCTACCCTAAGCGTCTTTATTCTGACATCACCTCCTCTCCATTCTCCCCGTCACAACAAATGCAATTCTCCCAACAAACCACTTACTCTTTGCAATCTCCCCCACACACCTCTGCTCATCCTCATTCTCAATCCTACACAAAGACTGTCTACCGTACTCCCCGTCCAAGAACCCCGTTAGGTAAGTCCTATGACGTGCAAGCTCATAGAGATATTATCAATACTCCTTCCTTCTCTCAATCGAATGGTTGTGCCTTGCTGTCTCCCACTGAAGACTCCACTCCTTCGCTCACTCCTAATGATAACTTGATAGAGCTCCTTACCTGTTCCCTCATCAACATTATCAGTAAGTTTAGTGACAGTTTACCGAACAACGTCGTTTCCCTACTACAACAATTTATCCAAACCCTTATAACTAAAAATGCTCCCCTCAACTCTCCTCCAATGGAATTGTAGAAGCATCCGTAGGAAAAAGCATGAGCTTATTTATTTGACAAATCGCTATAAACCCGTCCTCCTTGCTGTCTCGGAGACTTGGTTGGTACCGGGTTCCGTGTTTAGGTTTCTGGGATTTTCCTGCCTTCGGGACGACAGGGCGGATGGATGGGCAGGATGTGCCCTGCTAGTCTCAAGATCTATCCCTTTCTCTCAAATTAATATTCCTGCTCACAGCGACGAAATCCATGTAGTAGCAGTGAAAGCCTTTAACATCTCCTTTGTTTCATGCTACATTCCCCATCCAAATAGTAGAGTTATATTAGAACTTAATAATATTCTTTCTTCCATACAGGGCCCTCTCATGGTGCTAGGAGACTTTAACTGTCACCACACTATGTGGGGGTCTCATTACATAGATACATCCTCTCCCTTTCTAATTGATCTAATGGATGACATTAACCTTTGCCTATTAAATGATGGATCTCCGACTCGCAGGGTACCTCCTGGTCAAAATAATAGTGTAATCGACCTTTCATTGTCCTCTCCCTCCCTAGTAAATTCTCTCTCCTGGTCCGTGTTACCTAATTCCCACAGCAGCGATCACTTTCCAATTTTAATCAACTTTCTCCAATCATTTACTCCCCCTCCTGCTCTTCCTCCTTTACAGCGATATAGACTATCAGATGCAGACTGGGACAAGTATGCTGTTGCCTTAGACTCCAAGTTATCTAGTTTTTCCCATGTAGATCCTTCAAATTTTTTGGTGGCCTATGAAGATTTCGTTTCCTGTATAATTGCCGCTGCCGATCAATCTATACCGCTCAAGAATTCGTTTCGTGGTCGCATCCCTTCTCCCCCTTGGTGGGATTCAGAATGTACCAACATGGTGCGTCTACGCAACGAGTCGGAAAATACATATGCAGCGGATTTAACTATGGAAAATTATATTAGTTTTAAGAAAACTGGGGCTAAAGCCGCGAGACTTTTAGCCAAGAAGAAGGCTGTAGGTTGGCAAAAATTCTGTGAATCTTTATCTCCTCGTACACCTTTAACTGTTGTATGGCGCAAAATTAATAACTTCCGAAGAATATTCAAGGATCATAATAGTTCCTCAAATGATTCCACTATCTGGCTTGATGATTTTGTTAATAGATTAGCCCCCCCTTCCGTACCTCATTTAGATTGCTTTCCTTCTGCTCTAATTCCCTCTCCTACATCTGACAGAATGAACGATCAATTCTCGCTTGCAGAATTTACTTGTGCTTTAGATCACCTTAAAGATTCCTCGCCAGGCATAGATGGTATCACGTATTCCTTTATCTGTAAAGCTAGTCAAACCTCAAAATTATATCTTTTAAATATTATTAATTCAATTTTCTTAACTTCAAATATACCAGAGTCATGGAAGACCCAAATTATAATTCCCATCTTAAAGCCTGGGAAAGATCCAAATCTCTCGACATCATACAGACCTATTGCCTTGTCGTCGGTTTTGGCAAAGATCGCAGAACATCTTATAAAAAACAGACTGGAATGGATCCTTGAAAGTCGTGGTTTACTCTCCAACACTCAATTTGGATTTAGACGTAGTATGGGTACGATCGACAGTCTAAGCATTCTTACCTCCCAAATTAGGCTTGCATTCTCCCGCAATGAACATGTTATTGGGGTCTTCCTTGACATCTCATCAGCTTATGATAATGTTCAGCTTCCGCTACTCAGGCAGAAAATGCTTGAGCTGAGTATTCCCGTGAGACTGGTAAATTTTATCTTTAACCTTTTTATGTGTCGTTCTATTCGTGTACGTTCTCAAGGCGGTCTTCTGCCTTTCCGTCTTGTCTGGAGGGGTCTTCCGCAAGGTTCTGTCTTAAGTCCAATCTTATATAACCTATACACCGCCAGCCTTGACTTAACCGTTAATTCGTTTTGCAATATCCTGCAGTATGCAGATGATATTGCCTTATACATAAGTTGCTCTTCTTTGTCCAATGGTGCTGTTAAATTGAACTCTGCTCTTGGTTACTTGAATGATTGGCTCTCAGAACATGGACTGGAGCTTTCTATTCCTAAGTGTCAAGCCGTAATATTTTCCCGTAGAAGAAATATTCCTCCAGTTAACATCTCTGTCGCTGGAGAATCGATTGTAATCCAAGATAAAGTTAAATTTTTAGGCGTTGTTCTTGACTCCAAAATGACGGGTTTATTTCATTTACAATATGTATTTAATAAAAGTGAGAAGTCCATCAATGTTCTGAGATCTTTATCTGGAGTTCGTTGGGGTTCTCATCCGGCCTCTCAAAAACTGCTTTATAACGCCATCGTTCGCAGCCATTTTGACTATGGATGTTTTATTCTAGAACCTTGCAGTAAATTAGCCCTGTGTAAACTGGATAAGCTCCAATCTAAATGCTTACGCATTATTACTGGTGCAATGAAATCATCCCCAATTAATGCACTCCAAGTGGAATGTGTCGAACCTCCACTTCATCTCCGTAGACAATTTCTAGCAGATAGGTATTTTTCGGTAGCATCTCAATTTCCCTCACACCCTCTTATTAGTATTCTTCGTCCCCTTTCTTGTGCTATCGAAACTTCAACTTATTGGAGAAATAAATCCCCTCCTCTATTAGTGAACAGCTTCAATAATAATAAGACTCTTTCATCTACAGTCATGCCATTGGATAATCATCCCATTTTTCTAGTTCCTTATGACTCAGTGATCTATCAACCCAGAGTGATACTAGATTTTGGTATATATAAACATAGTTCCGATCCCAACATTCTTTTTAATAAAATTTTAAAGAAAAAATGGCCAAATTGGATTTTATTATTCACAGATGCGTCAAAAATAGATGGATCTCATTTAGGTTCATCTGTGTTTATACCTGAGTATAATGTTGTCTTAAGTTTTAAGAGTCCACCTGAGTGTTCTATTTTCACAGGAGAATCCCTAGCAATATTAGAGGCAGTAAAGTACATTGATGCTAATCAACAACATTTTGATAAATCCTTGATACTCACAGACTCTCTTAGCTCTCTCCAAGACTTATTGAAAATTCCATTTCGCAGCAAAGATAACTCTGTAATTATTCTCAGAATTAAGGAAATTCTCTATAAGTTAAACCAGTCTGGCCTGGAAATTGCCTTGGCATGGATTCCGGGACATATAGGCATATTGGGCAATGAAGAAGCTGATTTCTTTGCTAAGCAATCTATTCAGACAGGTTGTACGTCTTTCTCTAACATTCCGGCTCGGGACGTCCGTTGCCTGGCTAAACCACGTCTCATGAAGTCTTGGGATGAACTGTGGCAAAGTTCTAGGGTAATTAAGGGCAAATATTATGGCAATATTCAACCCAACATTCCAGTTAAACCCTGGTTTGTCAAAAATAAGAATTTGAATAAATTAACCACATCTATCATTATACGTCTCAGACTAGGTCATGTTTGCTCTCCAGTGTTTTTGGCTAAACTACGCATTCGGAATCATTCCCTTTGTGAGTGTGGTCTAGAAGAGGGCACTCTTGAACACATATTTTTCTCTTGTCGTAATCTTTTAGTCCCGCTATATGATATTCTCCCTCCTAATTTTCCCAGACCTATTAATATCCCATTCCTCTTAACACTCGTTGAGTCCCCATTAATTAATTCACTTAAAAAATTTATATTATTAAATAACATCAAACTATAACATGGCAACTCAAAGGCTACTCAAACAGTTTCAGTTGTAACTAAATCATACTAAAGACAGTATAACTGGTCAACCTCAACGAATACACTTTGTTTACCTTAACCTTGACATTGGCAGAATCATCGTTAAAACGATGGAGCCATTACTATAAAAAAAAAAAAAAAAAAAAAAGTAAACACACACGTCACAGTCCTCACTTGGCGTAGTTAATTCTTTGATCCTTTAGCTATCCAATGGTGTAATTGAATTTAGGATGGGGACGATAGATTCATATCTATCTAGCTGTAACACCAACCTGTATCCCCCGATTTTGTTATCTTTGTTTTTCTAACCGACTTCAAAAAAGGGGGTTTTGTATTCGACCCGTATGTATGTATGTATTTATCATGTAAAACTATCATCATCTGCCTAGCCCTTTCCCAACTATGTTGGCGTCAAAAACGAAAATGCGGAACCAACGACACCGACTTCCGAAATTAAAATTATTTATCACTTTGTAGTATTTTTTTGCAGTCGGTTGGTTTTTTATGTAAAAATTTTTTGACTTGCCTCCCACTACGGACGCTATTTCAAACACGTATTCACATCAAAAAATAGAGACAGGTAGCCTTTGTCCCAGCATTGGGAATTTGGGAGCAATATACTCGTAGACTGATTATGTATAGTAGTAGTACACAGCCTATACAAACCTCTCACGTTGATAAAATGTACCAACCTTTTATATTGTTACATAAAATAAAAAAAAATATAATCCTGGCTGTTTATGCGGAGACATCATAATGCATATTAGAAAAAAAAAGTTTAGCAGGCGACGATGACATGACAGTATTGACAGTCAATAGCTGTGGTCAATAGGGTAAAGGGACCAACTATTGATATACCTGCAGCAATGTATTAAACATATAAATTAAAGTACTCCTCATTGCTATAAGTGGGTACATACAATTTTAATATAGTAATTTAATAGCAGAAATCCGATGGATGCGAGAAGCACAGAACCGGACGAAGTGGCACGGGCGGTGGTTGTAAGAGTCCTATGTCTGGCAGTAGACGTTTTTCGGCTGAAATGCTGATGATGATAGTGAATAGTTGGTGCTACAATTTTATGTTTTAGCGTCTGAAATGCACAACGGCTGAAGCAAAAAAGTTTTATTTTTATTTATGTAGCTTTTAATTACATTAGGGTGTCATCATAAATTAAAAATTACAACCAACGCAGAAACTGCGGAATTGTGTTTTATTGAAAGTCGGTTGCAGCGGTTAAAATATTAATTTGGCTTTTTATCCAATTTAAGGCCTATTATACTCGTAATCTGGTCAAATAGCTAATGAAACTAATCACTGTGTTTTTTTTAACTTTATTTCCAACCTTTGCCCAGCAGTGGGACAATATAGGATACAGGAAAAAAACTACCTCCCTTACTTAACCGTACCTATCTTAATAACATCGGTGTTGGTAATTGGCAAAATGAGCATTGGTCAATAGGGGCAAGTCTGCCCATTTACATAAAGTTGCGACGAAATTTAACTGGTAACAGAATATCTTCTGTAGGTAGGTACCTGTTCACCAAAACAACACTAACATAATATTATTATTAGTTATATGAAATCCATAGCAACAATATTTTTTAACTATTTTACAAAGTCTTACATGCTAATAATTGGGTATTTTACCCTAATTAGTTTTCGGCTTCATCAATCAATGTATTAATCACATTCACAGTCACTTCACAGTGGAATACTCTTCCCAAAAGTCAGTATTATTCAAGAGTTGAAGTTGAGTTGAACACACGTACAGCATGAACTTTTTAGATCCACGAAGTGTGAGTTTTCGTTTAAAGTATTATGTTTATTTTATTATTGGTTTGTAACGGAAAAAATATTTAGATTTGTATTGTTTTTCAAACTAAAGATGGTGGGCGTGGACCAAATAATAGCCATTCTCGACTACATGAAGGATAACCCACGGCTGGCGCACAGCCGCTTCACTAGGACCAAGGAAGGGCGCAGTCTGTTGAAACGGCATTGGGCTGCGTGTGCCGATTTGACGAATAACGTTTCGGCAAACTGCACCCAAAAAACCCCAGACCAATGGAGATCGGCAAGAACAAATTATTATTTAGAAATTACACTACTTAGTACTTACAATTTAATTGCCTTTCTTACGGGTGCAATTCTGATACAATCAATCAAAGAAATTGAAGATACTATAATATTTAAATTTTTAATGTCTTTGGCTGCAATATTTTACTGATATGGCGACATAATGTCGAAACATCGAGATCTCTGCGTATTATCTGAGTTAGGTAGCACATAATTCTCTAAATGATAGCGAAACCCCCATCAAAATCCATTGTATTGTTTGGAAGAACTAAGGACACATACACACAGATGCAAACAGTGACCTTGTTTTAGAATTTAGATTTATTCATCCAAAATTACCGTAGTTAATAGTTTAGCTCTATAAATAAAATTCTCTTTTTCCAGTACTACAATGCGTACAAAAGCAAAGTAAAAAAAAAAGTAAAAGATATGAAGGCCGAAATGGCGGCAACAGGTACCTACGCTTTGATTCCATATTTTTTCTTAAGTAACATTAAACTAGTAGTAGGTACAGTCAAGGAATAAATATTATATGTAAGCACCTTAAAGTTAATTTTTACATTTTGTACCTTATTTTTCCCCATACGTCATTGCCAACATTTTGAATGAAAATGGCCATTCAAAAATGTGACATGCGCACGCTATGTTGTGGGAAAGGAATTTGCTTTAAAACTGCGTATCATCTCTCATTGACCGTACGTAGCATTAAATAGTTATTAATATTTAGACCGTACGTAGTATTAAAATACTATAATAATTGATTTAAAGGAGGTCCTGTCAAAAATAGGCTGACGGATTTGGAGAACAGGCTATATTTAATTTTAGGGCCCGACCTTGGGGAACAGTTGCCAAGAGTTTGCAACACTCCAGTTTCGGTAAGCGAACCTTTTTTAATAGAATAAATAGTACATAGGGTATTTATATTTAAGTTTGATGGCAACTAAAGCCTGCGAGGTAGCAGCGTAACACACTATCATTGGCAATGACTTTCAATTTGATAGTTGAACAACATTCATTGCGTTATTTATGTTGGTCAGCAGATAAATATTTCGAACATACGAAGCAATGTAATAGCAATATCCTTCAAAATGATTGCAATTAGGGTGCTGATTTACACGGTACAATTTTCTGGAACGTTCAAGAGCACTAATTGCATGCCATCATAAAACACGTTCAATTATAGCCATTCAAGAATCGCATGCAGGTGTTTCCACGCGTGTAATTTCCATAAAATGACAATTTACAGTAATTGAACGCAAGTTTTGCCATTCAATAATTAAATGCAGCTTCTGTTGACACCGAGTTGCACGTGCCTGTACCATTTTTAGCTCGCTGATTCAATAGTAGTATTAGAATTGCCAGTGATTCAATAGGTATACCAACCAACGGCCCAACGGGGCAGTTGTCAAGGCAACTGCCCCGTTGGGCTCGTGGTCGCAAGGGCGACTGCTGAGCGTGGGGTTCTGGGTTCGACTCCCGGGTCGGACAGTGTTATTGGGTTTCTCCATTAGGAATTTCTTAGCCCGGAGTTTGGAAGTTGGCTGCGTGATGTCCCCGTGTCTCGGTGCGCACGTTAAGCCGTTGGTCCTGCGCCTGATCTCTCTCCGGTCGTGTGGGATTGCCGCCCCATCAAACTATGAAAGTGAGGGAAGAGAGAGTGCACCTGTGTCTGCGCACACACTTGTGCTCTAAAATGTTACTCTTGTATTCCAACATGCATAATCCAATTATTCGTAAACTAAATCATCCCACACAAACATAATTGTGAATGTTAGTAGTTATTGAACACTTACACACACACACATTCACCCCCACCCCCACACACACACACATATACACACCCCCACTCACACCCCCACACATACTTCTCACGCAATTTAGCAAACTAAATATTCATTTTCCTCATTTAAATTTTCTTTTGTGTTTACTTTTATTTTTTATTATTATCATTAGCATTATTTCTCTGATTCCACCGTTCATGTATTTAAATAGGTTCACTACGAACAAGATGCGATGAAAAGGACTATTTGTGCACGAAGTAACAGTAGAACACTGTCTCCTAAGGCACAGGTTTCCCCTAGTTTAGGAGGCAGGGTTTCAACCCTTCCAGACACCTTTTTACAACTGATTGTATTTGTAACCTACATGTACTACTTATTGTATCAAAGGTATTTTAGTATCAATAAAGTTATTATTATTATTATTATGTCTCCCGCACCGAAGGCTAGTCTTCTAAGATATTGGTCACCATTGCCGAAATAAGGTCTGGAGGACTGGGGTATTTGCCAGTGCAATAAACTTGCACCGTGTTAATGGGCCTTATTCTTGCAGACATTCAGTTGATTGTTTGTTGTTGGTTTCCGTTGCTTAAATACACTACAATCATGTTAACAGCTGCAGCGCCTTGAACCTGAACATCAGCCGTCGTCGAGCACAGCGGAAGTTTTAGTGCAGAATGACACTAATTTCACCGTAGGGTAAATTATACCTATACTATATAAAATTAAAGAGGTTGTTTGTTCGTTTTAACGTGCTATTCTCTGGAACTAATAGTCGGATTTCAAAAATTATTCTTGCATTTGGTAGTTCAATTCTTAAGGAAGGCTTACTTAACAGCACGCTAGTACCATTAGGAGCCGAGCAAAATTAAAAAAAAGTCAGAAAGAACGCTAAGCCAAAACGAAGAAATAGCGCGGGCAAGCGATGCGATGCGACACCCCGTCGCATCGCATCGCTTGCCCGTGCAAATCAGGGGAACAAGAATTTTCACGCGGACGAAACCCAAGCACTTGCTTGCGACTTCGTCCGCGTGAAAAAAACTAGCTTCTTAGCCAGTTTTTTTTATTATAAACATCCATAGATTTATAATAACGTCTATTATAAATCTATGTAAACATCACTGTTTAAAATAAAGGGATATTTAAGTAATAAAATTAATGTGTTTCAGATCAGATTCTTCTGACGTCGAGTTGTACTATCCTGAGGAGGACAGTGGACATCTAGCTGCTGACCCAGTGGGCAACATGGGTCAGCTGGCTTCTGAATCTGTGGTCCATAATATCCAGCAGCTGGGGTCTGTGGTCCATAATGTCCAGCCGCTGGGGTCTGTGGTCCATAATGTCCAGCCGCTGGGGTCTGTGGTCCATAATGTCCAGCCGCTGGGGGATGTGGTCCATAATGTCCAGCCGCTGGGGGATGTGGTCCATAATGTACAGCAGCCAGAACGTGTAGTCCGAATTGACCAGCAGCTCGAGCCTACGGTGCATACCGGCCAGCAACCAGCGCGTATGGTGCGCAGTGGCCAAATCAAAACGGAGAACGTCGAAGGGTCGCCACGGCGACTACGCTGCAGAGCTAGCTCCGAGCTAGACGGCGGTAGGTACATGTTGTAGATTATGTAGTGAGCATGTTAGCTTGTCAGTAGGCTAGTTAAGGGCCGAGATAGGAAGGTTGGATTCGCGATCGTAACAAAGAGTTGTATTGATTATTATAATTCTGTAAATACATGTTAAGCTCGCAAATTTTGTTCAACATACAACTTGAGACTGACCTGCAAATTGCAATAATCGTAAGAATTTCGCGGGCTACCACCCTTAACTTCTATTATGTACAATTTAATCATTTTAACGTAAATTTTTATTAAGATTCTGCCATCCGTGAGGCTACGGATGCTCTGCTCAATTTGGAGCGAATGAAGACCGAAGCCAAGCGGCATTTCACTGCAGCCCTCCACCGACTGGCCGGGGCCATGGAGGCCGTCGCAGAGAAACTTGGGGAGCAAGTTACTAGTCCACCACGAGCTAGAGTATGTAAATCTTCTAAAATAATAAAATTAATACTAGTATATTAGGTATTGTCTCTCTGCAGGGCAACGGTGTGATATGAGCAATGATCACCATGCTTGCTCAAAGGCAATTTTCCGATTTTAGACTTAGGCCGTTTACATATTATGCCGTAGCTGCAGCGACACCGATGTGCGTTTGGATTGAGTGATCTTTTTTTTATTTCGTGACAAAATCTGATTGTACGGCCACGGTCATAAGTGGAGTAGTAATTTCACAAAGCAATAGACTGACACTTTGGTTTTACTTACGACCTTCTTTTAATTAGCTATTTCTCTACTGTAGACACACACACTCACATTCATTTGCAACTGATTGTATTTCATTAATTCAACCACTACGGTATGTGGCATGATAGCTTAGCGGTTATCACATTTTGGGTAAGCGCGTCCTGCGTAGCGAGCCGTGGGTTCGAATCTCACGCGCGGTGATAGTTTTTTTAAATGTGTTTTAATAATTACTTCGAATAATGACGCTTATGACTATAATAATATATTTCCTTGCCATGTTCGTCTTGTGCGCTTAATTCGTAAAACTTTATGATTATACCCACAGTTAAATAAATTACTTATAAGGTAGATACAGTTAAGTTACGAGTCATTCACCGCGATTAAATAGAACGTTGTTTGTTGGTTGTTAATTATTGTGGGTTAGCGACGTGTGTTCTATTAGCCGTGTTGTAGTTCCGAATATTGAAATGAAAGCGAATGTGATTGCGCTGCGTAAAAGTGGATTTAATATAACACAAATATCTTATGAAACTGAACTGAATGTGAGTATTATGAATATGATTTAATTATTTTTTCAAACATTTATTTTATTAAAATAGAACTGCTGATCCTTGTAGTTATTTTTTTAAACGTATTATAAGGTCTAAATAGAAGAAAAAATTATAATTTCGAAGTCCTAGATTTTAAATGATGAATATAACATTATATTATCCTTATATGTAACATTTTTATTTTCATTATAATTTTGTTTCTCAATAGTATTCGTATTTTGCTAGTAGACTAACAGTACTCTTTTTTTGTTTTAGAGAAATTACCTACTATGACTCGGAGGGTCACTAAATAAGGAAGAAGTATCCTTGCTGCGTGGAATGCCCCAGCTGGTCAGTGAATATGAAACAATTGGTTATATACCAACAAGATATTTTGCCGAATTATTCAACACGTCTTTACGAACCGTTCGCCGTGCAAACGAAAACCAGCTCAAAAACCTATGCAATATTGTAGGGCCCATGCGCCAGCGTTTACAAGATTGCATTGATAATAATGGGTATTATACTAAGGATTAAATTATAAATTGATTACCTAGTAATAATAAAATTATACTGTAGCATATTCGTAATAAGGATTATTTTGAGGTTTAGTTTCAATCTTCTTTTCGTAATGAAAATGAATACTTAAGCTATAACCACAATAAGTCCTAAACTAGAAGTTTATTTATTCTTTGTAAAATTATAACGAATAAACATTTTGTAATCACTTATAAAACATTTTTATTCTTTACCCCATATTTCACTAACTATATAATAATAATAACAATTATTACATTATTATTCTGGTTTGGCGGCTATGTCGTCACATTGGCCATTTCGTCGCTATCCCTAATAGGTCACTTTCACTAATACGTCACCTTATGCATCTGGTCAGTTTCTTAACTCGTCTCATGCTGTATTTCGACTCATTCCCAACTCGTCCGATGGATATGTACAATTAAGCACAAAAACAAACATTTTCAGTACAACAAAATTTTATTATACATGAGGTAGTACCTACTCGCACAATCTTGTTTGAATTTTTACTAGAAACACAATAAAGAAAAAAAAAAAAAACTCAACTTAAATAAAAATGGACTCTCTCGTAACATAAATAGGTAGGTACCTAACTAGCATTTGAATTTATTTATTTATTTATTATAAATAAAGTTTAATTTTTTATTAGGTGTTGAGATCATTGTGAACAGTCTGTTCGTCCCGACATTTTTAACGCTGACTGTACGTTGTACATATTCATCGGACGAGTTGGGAATGAGTCGAAATACAGCATGAGACGAGTTAAGAAACTGACCAGATGCACAAGGTGACGTATTAGTGAAAGTGACCTATTAGGGATAGCGACGAAATGGCCAATGTGACGACATAGCCGCCAAACCATTATTTCGTTTATTAATTTATCGAATAACAAAAGAACAGATGAAGATAATTGATGAAAAGAAAAAAAATCTCATTTCGAGATTGGAACTTGGGCCTATATGTTTGCCAATCCGATGCGTTACACTATCAGCTATCGGGCCTTATAACAATGTTGTCAATTTTAGCAATGGTTAGAGCCGACCAAGGTCATACTTAATTAGGGTTGAACGACATTGGTCAAGTCTGATATTCGGCAAATCGGCAAAGGGGTTTGAAGGTTTTGGCCCTAAAATCAGCCGCCATTTTGATTTCTTTTCAGAATCGCGGTTCACAACAAAAGTTATATATAATATTTAGATAGAGGACACTTATACAAACAAAAAATGTAATATAACATAATATCCTAAAGCGTCAGGTTTCAGAGTTATTCACCGAAATATAAGTCGAAAACAACTAGGATTTTTTTGTTTTTTTTTTTCCTTCCAGGTAAGCATATTGAACTATTGAGGTAATAGAAACGTTATGAAACCTTTATGGAGAAGAAACAAATGAAGAATAGACATTTTTTAAATAAATAATTAAACACGGCAATTTATAGTTCGTTTTTTAATCCCAGAGACTAATCTGACAAGTGTAATGTCAAACTTCTATACTAAAAAAACGAAAACACAAAAGACTTAAATGTCAGATTAGTCTCTGGTACTTACTTACCTAAGTTTTTGTTGAGATTTAGCTCATAGCCGATTTTGCTGAATGTCTAAATTGAGTGATCCACGCTTTAGAGCTCTTACACACGAGCGGCATGTTCCCAACGGCAGAGGTAACTGCAGCCGTCGACGCGCGCCGGCGGCAACCGTGGACGCGTCGACGGCAACCGTCGACGTGTCAACGGCAGCCGTCGACATTTCGACTTCGAAGATATAGGTCGACGGCTGCCGTCGACGCGTCAACGGTTGCCGTCGACGCGTCGACGGTTGCCGTCGACGCGTCCACGGTTGCCGCCGGCGCGCGTCGACAGCTGCAGTTACCTCTGCCGTTGGGAACATGCCGCTCGTGTGTAAGAGCTCTAAAGCGTGGATCACTCAATTTAGACATTTAGCAAAATCGGCTATGAGCTAAATCTCAACAAAAACTTAGGTAAGTAAGTACTCTACTGACTAAATTACAATTGTACAATAATACGCTGGGATTACGAGCGTTTATACATGGCACCGCAACGGCAGCGTTTTTCGCCGCCGCGTATCACGACTTATCAAAACTCGCCGCCGCCGCGCGCCGCCGCGGTGCCGCTGTATAAGTTACCCTTGGATTTGTATGAACCCTTACACATGGTGCGGGCGAAAATCGCTGCCGTTGCAGCGCCATTTGCAAACGCTCGTAATCCCAGCGTATTATTGTACAACTGCAGGGCAATGGCCTCTTCTCATACAGAGTAGACAAGCATCGACCACTACGCTTACTCAAGGCGAACTGGCGATTTCAAATAAAGGCCAGGTTTCCTCACAATGTTTTCCATCACATCATCGATGGCAAATGTCCAAGATGAACTCGAGAAAGTAAATTTTGATTTTGAAATTTTGGTTAAAACCCGGCCAAGTTTTTAACCCACAACCTCCCCGCTTGTGAGGCGAAGCCTTCATGACTAGGCCATCACGACACATAAATCTTCTACCGGTCATTTACATTTATTTTCATATTTCTGTCACTTCTTTTCAGAGAAGATACGCAAGAATCTCCAGCTCGGAAAGTGACTAAGGGACTGCATATGTATAACATACGGCTATATTATATCAATAAAAAAGTTTGTTTAATAAAATAATGAATATCTTGTTACTGTACACCCCGAACTACTATATCCTAAGGATTTCCAGTATCTTCAGTTCTGAGATGATTAGAAAATAAACCATCTTAACTTAACTAGGTATCATTTTCTCAACTATATTGAGGTAGGCTTCCAGTCTAACCGGATGCAGCAAAATACCAGAGTATTTTACATAGAGTGACTGCTCATCTGAACTCCACAACCCATGGATAATACGATACCCCCTTGGTAAGACTGGTTGTCAGACTTTCGGGCTTCTGACGACCCGTAACGACTGTCCGAATGACAGCCGGGACCAACGGCTTAACGTGCTTTCAGAGGCACGGAAGGGTCTTAGAGGTTATGTGAAGATGGTCACCAATCCACGGACCAACCGTGGCAAGCGTAGCTTAAGCTGATCGATCGACCCGTGCAGCTGTTATTACTTAACCATTCCTGATAAAAAGCAGTGAACATCTGAATGTACGGTACCACCCCCGTTTCCCCCGCAGGAATCATAATACACACCCACATTTCGCCAGTTGAAATTCCCATATTATAGGGAGAGGAACTTAACACGAATCCAGACTCCGTGCTGCGTAGAAATACATTTTGACCGCGTAGAGATATTGCTCTATGAAACACCTGTTTTTTTTTTTAATAATCAACCAAAAATTTCAACGCCCCCAGTTCCTAATGGGTCAACCCTAAAGAACTTCGCCCACCTGAGAGCAGACCTGTTCAGAAGTAGCGCTTGCGATCAGTAGATCAACGAGTCAAAACGCTTCGTTGTCACTAGTACCATTAACAGTTCCATGATGGAACTACTGACTGTTTTTTTTTATCACTAGTTCCATTTTAAAAGAATCTGAAAATAATAGAACTAATGACGAGAAAAAAAAACTAATAAGTACTTAATTAAAAATAATGTATAATTAATTACGTACTAATTATTACTTAAAGCAATTGTTCTCATAATTATTAAATGAATTAAGTAAAGGATATAGTTTATATATCATTAGCTAAATATTTGAAGAAGTATGCAACTTCCGTTTCTCCATCTTCAGGCAAATCTGTGCAATGCACAGCATTGTGCAGTGTTGTTTTCCCATACAAGGCTCTTATGGAATCGGGGTATAATTGGCGGCATAACTCCTGTAAATAAAATATATTAGTAGGTATGTAGGTAAACGTGTTTCTATCCAGCGGGGCCCCGCGAGATAGGCCCATAAAACTAGTGGCAATGCTTTGTTTGTTCAATGTACCTCATGAATTTATCAACAAGGTCCAATGTACTTCGGTCATTTTGATATAAATCACGATATCGCCTCATCTATCCAGCGGAGCCCTCGGATGTATTGCGCTCGTAATACATAAAAAAAATATTGATCGCATCTACTCCCAATGTACCTGCAAATTTTTTTTATGTTGATAAATTCATGAAGTACATTGAACAAACAAAGCATTGCCACTAGTTGTGTGAGCCTAGCTCGCGGGGCGCCGCTGGAGAAACAGGAAATTATTGCTTGGGCACTTGGCTATGTGATGATGGAAAATCGGCCCTATCTATACTCCATTTATTATAACATTAGAAAAAAGAGGCTCGCAGAAGCAGGAGTACGAAACCTTTTATTTTCAAGTTAAGTTCAAATAATTTTAATAAATAATGTATGTGCTTTTTTGTAAGTAACAATTTATGGTATACAATAAAGCAAATCGTCACGATGCTTGGATAGGTACATAAATTGAAACAATTTTTAGTAACAATCAGTTTATTAAAAACAACTATATCACAATGGCATGTCCATATTATGTTTTCAACAAACCAAACAAACACGACACAAAAACACCACTTAACAATTTAGTCACTGCTCAAAGTCATCATTTATTTCAAATAGGCACATTAGAGGCACTTTTGAACGTCAAAAATTACATTAGAATAGAATCATTAACAGACAAAATAAAAAATCACGTGTTGCCACAACTTATGAAGGGAATAGGTAACATTTTAGATTTGAAAAACGTTCCCGGTACTGTCCGCCCCCGCTTCTTTTAGATTTTAAACATTGACACGACAATATTTTATGTAAAAACTAACTATATTAAATGATAGCCTTGTAATTTCAGAACGTAGATCTAGGTTAAGTAAGTACAATTAAGTGTGACTGCTGTTATTTAAATTGATTAGATATATTTAACTCCACATCAATCTTGACTGTAATAATGTTTGTTGTACTTTTATTACAAAGTGTGCCCCTAAGCCTTTTTTAACTTCTGTCTATACTCCATTTACATGCATTAGACAGAAGTTAAGAAAGGCTCTTTTAGGGGTGTCAATGTTTAAACACTAAAAGAAGCAGGGGCGGACAGTTCCGGGAACATTTTTCATGTCACTATAGCTCTACCAAATCTAAAATGTTACCTATTCCCTTCATAAGTTGTGGCAGCATGTGTTTTATTATTTTGTAGGTTTATATAAAATTGTTTTTCATAAACTGATTGTTACTAAAAATTGTTTCATTTCATGTACCTATCCAAGCATCGTGACGAGTAGATAGATAGAATATGCTTTATTGTATGCCATACATTGTTACTTACAAAAAAAGCACATACATTATTTATTAAAATTGTTTGAACTTAACTTGAAAATAAAAGGTTTCGTACTCCTGCTTCTGCGAGCCTCTTTTTTCTAATGTTATAATAAATGAAGTATAATGCTATAGTAATATAAGTATATTATATGCTATAGTAATATTAGTATAAGTAGAAATAATAATAAGACGAATTTACCGGATCTCGAGGACCGCACAGTTTTCTGAATTCACAAACAACATTCACACTAGGATCCGTACATTTAACTTCCAATGCTATACATTTTCCTTCAGCCAGCTGTATACACATTGCCTGAAAATGTACCGTTTTATTGACAGATATCGAAACTTAATATCACTCTACTCGAATGATTTCAGCATCGTAAACAAATCGTGATTTAGGCGTTCTCGTGTTAGTCATGTTAGACCTCCAGGGTTCGTAATCGATGGCAAAAGAAGGTTACGAATATTACAGGACGCAGGGCCATTGTGTTTTACCATAGCGGCTTCATATGATTGATACTTTATGTACCTAATATATGATTGATACACATTCTTTCAAAGATTTTACTTTTAACGGTAGGGCGGTAGGGGAGAGCCCAGAGGGTTTATGAGCAAGCATATGCAGGGCGAAAAGTTGATAGCTGAGTAGGTGCGGCATGATGAGAGAACACTGAAAATATATTTGAAAAGTTTCTGAGCCCCGTGGTCGGGAGTCCACTTTCAGATTTCAAAATAGGGCCTAAAAAGTGATCTTCAGAGCCGTTGATTTTGGTATGATCGTGTGCGTCCTAACCTACAATGACTTAAATACGCAAATCTGATGGAAAAATTGTGGGCTTTACAAAAAATATTAAGGCAGAACTCCATCATAAACTTCATAGAACTCTTTAGCGTTGGCTATGTTCAAGGAGAACATAGCCATGGCAGATAAGTAGAACTTATCCGAAGTGACAATATGTTCGATAATGGAGCCTACGGTGCCGTCTATAATCGCATGCGGTTTGATCACACAACAAGTGCAGTTCTGGAGTGTTGCACTAAATGGTATTCGTGGCTCGCCATTTACGTTTCCAAAAAATGTTTCCAACATCTGTAAAGTTGTTGGAAAGTGATAAGTACTTAAGGAGGAGAGTTAAGGATTACCTACCTATTACACTCAGAGACATCACTTGAAAATAATCATTAATTACTGTACAAGATTCATTTGGCGCGTGGCGAGAATCAGAACTAAAGCCACGGTTTATTCCCGGTCGTCCCCGCCACGTCGCGTCGTCCCCACTGGGCACGGGTGAGAAAAAAGTTTCGTTCCTCCCCAGTGGTGACGATTGAAACTTTTTATTTCCCACTCGTTCCGCTATAGACCGAGAGTTAAAATGCAATAATGGGGATGAGATTTCACTCGTGCCCAGTGGGGACGACGGGGCGGGGACGACCGGGAATAAACCAAAGCCACCATCTTGTTTTCCAATACAATCAATTCGGTGACAATTCCACCATTTTTTTAATTTTCTACTAACAAAACCCGCCTCCTCATTGCCATTCAGCAGGCGCCAAAAAAATATTGTAGAACTATAAATAATTGACAAGTATACATACTTATATTATTAGAACGGTGTCAGTCAAAAATACAATTTAGGGGTCCCTTATACCTTTAATGATTATTAGAATATTTTTTTGATTTTTCGTCTCAAGTGGGCCATGTCTAGTATTATCTACATAGAAACTGACGCTGTTCTGGCGCAGCGTTTCGCACGATGCATTGTTCATTTTCAAGCCGTCGTGACGTCAACAACGCGACGTCCCATCGGCCATTTCCACAGCTCACCGTCGCGTCGGAGAAATGTGACATTGAGTTTAAAAGTTCGGCTTACTAGTGTAGTCTTGTTATTTATACGTAGGTACTTCTGTGACCGTCTCTTTCCAAGACTCATGGTGCTATATAAGGGTTAGGTACCTATTACGTACTTTGATAGCATCTCTCCTCGTGTTTACTCCATGGGCGACGTTTCTTAGTATATCTATTCCGTACATTTTCCGGAGGGTGCCAGGAGCCGCGTCGGCCGGGTTTGTTGCGCCCAAAGCACGTCTCCATTCTTTAACTGCGTCAGGACCTACCAGTTCCAGGCCGATAACTTCTCCACTAGTTATGTAATCGATTATGAAACTGCATAAAGAAGGAAGTTTTATGCTTATGGGCTTAGACATATCTACTTAGTATTAGATCGAAATATTAGGTCCTTACATATGAAATTGGCGTTTTTTGTACTGGCCACTTTAATCACGAATTTCTCCTCTTTGGTAAGGAATTCCAAATTCAAATTTGTACAGCTATTTACTCATGTATTTGTGCTTCGATGACCGTCATTCATTTGTTTTTTTTCTTCTGTTTTTTCTGTTTGCGTCACTCATTTTACAAAATGGAAAATTTAAAATATCGCATTATTTACGAGTACGAGTTCCGCCGTGGCACTAGTGCTGCGGAAACGACTCGAAGGGTGAATGATGTGTATGGCGGTCATGTTGCAAAAGAAAACACAGTTCGTTTTTGGTTCCAACGTTTTCGTTCTGGAAATTTCGACCTGCAGAACAAGCCCCGTGGACGGCCTGAGACCCAAGTTGATAATGGAGAATTGAAGGCTATTGTGGAAGCGGACCCATCGCAAACCACGTCCGAGTTAGCTGCAGGCTTCGATGTTAGTGATAAAACTGTTTTAATTCACTTGAAGCAAATTGGGAAGATTAAAAAGCTTGAAAGGTGGGTACCTCACGAATTGACTGAAGCAAACCGGCAAACGCGCGTCGACTGCTGCGTTACATTACTGAAATTGGAATGTCTTAGACATCCTCCGTACTCCCTGGACCTTGCTCCAACAGATTACCATTTTTTTCGCAATTTGGATAACTTTTTGCAAGGGAAAAAATTCAACTCCGATGGGGCAGTCCAAATCGCCTTCAAAGATTTTATTGATTCCCGTCCGACTGGTTTTTTTAGTAAAGGGATCAATGAACTACCTATAAGATGGCAAAAGTGCATTGAAAACAATGGTTCATACTTTGATTAATTAAATATATTATATTAAAAAATATTCGACTTTTTGTTCCTTCCATACAAAACGCCAATTTCATATGTAAGGACCTAATATACGATAATAGAAAAATTTAAAATATATGGAAATATGGAGAAACAAGCTCTATACAACTCTTTGAGCATAATTTCCTTCATTTTTGGGTTGTCGGCGTTAAGGTACAGACGCCAGCACATCAAGCTACCCGAAACTGTTAAATTTTCTCAATCAACTTCGAATCTAATGCTTTAACGATAAAGTTGAAAATCTATTAAAGAAATTTTTGTAGTAGCTTGATGTGCTGGCGTCTGTACTATGGTTACCGACAGGTACCGTGTCGTGATGTAACCGCTTGCTTTAAAATCTTATGTAACAAACGTTATTACGTGTGGCAACACCTGACAGGGATTCACTTACGGGAGCATCTTGCTTTCACCCAAATTTCTGTAAAGATCCATTGCAAATTCTTTGTTAATGTTTCCGTTCATCATACGAACGATGCGGAACCCCCTCTTCAGAATAAATGTTAGTATTTTGCCGTATTGACTTGATGAACCAGGCTTAATCATAGCAAAGGTACTGAGAACAATTAAGCGGAGTTTTAATCGTTTTAGTCAGTGAGTCCGACATTACCATGATGATGTCCCATAAGATCTTCGTCCAGATCCCTTAAAAGTGTTGGCAAATATTCTTCTTTTGTTCGTGTCGCTGACACGTCAGTTAGGTATTCAAAAGGTTTTGTTGGCCCTAAGTTGGCAAATCTACAAGCATGCCACAACTGTAGTGGCAGTAGGTAAGGCCCGCTATGAAGAACTGGTTGGAGATGGACTCAACTTCTAATTGGGTAACGCCAGAAAGTTCCTGTACCACATAAATGCATGGCAACCGCCTAGTCCAGCCGTGAGAGACCGTGGCACAGCTTGGACAGTGCAGCGTTCTGCGGGTAGCGTAGACGCCAAAGAGGCGGTGGAAATTAGAAAGGATTAAGAAAAACCCGGAAAAATTACGGAGCCTATTAAATAATCCAAATTTTTATGTTACCTTTCACTATGAGTAAACAAAGTCTTCATGGTGGCCGGAGCGCAGTCTTTTATAAGAAGTAGTTTTGAAAATACATTGACAATATTGCCAATTTGTAGCATTTTTAGTTTACCTAAGGTATGGCGCATGTACACGTCTAAGTAGGTTTTTCCCTTTTTTTGTATTTATTACTTGACATGAATTATCGAATGGAAAAAAATGAAGCACTAATTCCACAGTACTGTCGGAGTCTTCATCATACATGTCGCACAAAAATGTGTATTTATCAAAGTAATCGTACACCTGAAACAAGGTAGTTGTATATGTTATTGATCTGTGTGGACAACGGAACCATTAATCGATTGTAAAAACCGAATAAGGCCTCAGGTAAGTATAAGGCCGTTTACAGTGCTCTCCTGACGGTCGGGACTGACGGTCAGTACGTACGCACGCACTGACCATCAGTCGGCTTTTTTGCATTCAGTGCTCCACTGACCACCATACGGAACCGCAGGGTATAGTTACGTCCGTTCGAGTCCCGCTTCCGCAACGCACTGAATGCTCCGAAGCATTGCATAGCGCTTAAGTCACCTGACGTACGCAGTACCTACCGACGCGCTCGACTGACTTTCTCTGTCAGTAAGTATTGCGTTTGCGGACGCGGTCAGTGCTGCTCTGAACGCACGCCATGGCCGTATTTTGTGCTCTCCTGACGGTCAGGACTGACGTCGGTCTGCCGTAGCTATCGCCATAGAAACCATGCGTGGATTCAGAGTAACACTGACCGCGTTCGCATACGCAATACTGACAGAGACGGTCAGTCGAGCGCGTCAGTACTACGTACGTCAGGTGACTGACGCGCTATGCAAGGCTTAGGAGCATTCAGTGCGTTGCGGAAGCGGGACTCGAACGGACGTAACTACACCCTGCGGTTCCGTACGGTGGTCAGTGGAGCACTGAATGCAAAAAGCCGACTGACGGTCAGTGCGTGCGTACGCACTGACCGTCAGGAGAGCACTGAATACGGCCTATATAAGCAATCAAGCGAAATATATTACCATTTTTGTCTAATTTCAACCGAGGGCGAAGCGAGGGAGTGTGTCAGTTTGAGGTGAGACTGAAGTAGAATTTCAACTTAATGTAGGTAAAGATATCTTAATACGAAAAATACAAGCTTAGATATATCGCTTATAAAATAGCTTCAATATTTAAATTAACGGGATCATTATACTTTAAAATATACTATGTTATAGATATTCCAATATGCTCAAACTTCAATCTTCAACTCTATTTTTTCCCCTTTTGACACTGACAGCAAAACAGTTGAAGAAAGAAAAGGCTCAGATGCATGACCCAGACTATGTTTCCGCCAGAGATGAGCGAGGATGCGTAGCGAGGAATGTGTGTGAAACAAACCAATAAAATCGCTTCATTATCATCGCTTGATCTAAGTTAGCGTTGTTATTGGTTAGTTTTACACACATCCCTCGCTACGCATCCTCGCTCATCTCTGGTGAAACCTAGCCTTAATGTAGGTTATACACCTAACAGTACCATGTTCCACCACACATTACACACCACGATGCATGGTAATCTAGAGATCGTAAGCAACAAATCATCATGAAATGTTTGAATCGATGTTATACCGGCTTTTTAATTTCCAGATACAACCATTTTTCTGCGATTCTCAACATGGCTTTCGATCTAACCGCTCTGTTAATACGATCCTTCTAACGCTGGTGGATCTTATTTTGCAGAACTTAGACAAAGACATCATATTGGTTGATGTTCTTTACTTCGATAGAAAGCATTTGAACGCGTTAATAACGACATATTGCTCGCTAAACTTAAGTAGAGGGTTTTTGAGCAAGCATATTCAGGGCAAAAGTTGATATAAATGAGAAGGTGTGGCATGAGGAGAGAATACCGAAAACATATTTAAAAAGTTTCAGATAGGAGCCTCTTGGTCAGGACTCCACTTTCAGATTTCAAAAAAAGGCCAAAAATAAAGTGATCTTTATGGTCGTGTGCGGCCTCCGCGGCCTTTGCCTAACCCATAATGACTTAAATAGGTAAATCTGACGACTTTAAAAATTGGCGGCGATATCCGTAACGATATCAAGCGCAAAGATTCGTAGTTACAATAAAATCTTGAATAGAAAAGTGTTACAACGTCAACAAGTCGTTAGCCGTAGTCGTAGCCGCACTTCGGCTAGTAGCCGTAACATATAAGTCTCACTAAGCCTATCTCGCTATTGAACTAAAACTCAATGAACCTTAGTCTCACTAAGCCTATCTCGCTATTGAACTAAAACTCAATGAACCTTAGTTTCACAAAGCCTATCTCGCTATTGAATTAAACTCAATGAACCTTAGTCTCACTAAGCCAATCTCGCTATTGAACTAAAACTCAATGAACCTTAGTCTCACTAAGCCAATCTCGCTATTGAACTAAAACTCAATGAACCTTAGTCTCACTAAGCCAATCTCGCTATTGAACTAAAACTCAATGAACCTTAGTCTCACTAAGCCTATCTCGCTATTGAACTAAAACGGAATTGACCTAAGTCACAATACGCCCACATCTCGTTTGGTCTAGGCATAACGCGACTTAGGCACACTGCGTTATAGGTATACAGAGAGCAAAGGATTAGAAACCCCTACACTAAAAAAAAACTTAACTTTTAATTTTTTAATAAAGGAGTTTTACACACATTCCTTGCTACGCATTCTCGCTCATCTCTGGTGGACACGCAGCCTAAAACCACGCTTGTTTTTCCCCGAAGGAGTAGGCATATAAATATAGATGGTGTATCATCCCACATTTCGCCAGATGTAAGGAGCGGAACTAGGCACAAATCCAGACTCCGTGCTGCTTCCGAGAAAAATGCTAATGGGATAACCCTATAGTACTTCGCCCGACCTAGGAATCTAACCCAGGGCCTCATGATTAGCAGTAGCGCTTGCGACCAGTAGACCAACGTGTCAGTAAAGTAAAAACGACGAGAAAAAAAAACGAATAATTAAAAATAAAGTATCTATAATTACGTTCTAAATATTCTAATATTAGGTAAAACAATAGTTCTAATAATTATTTATATACTAAAAGAGTCTAGTTTATCCATTGAAGTTTAACAATTTGAAGAAGTATGTAACTTCCATTTCTCCATCTTCAGGCAAATCTGTGCAATGCACAGCATTGTCCACTATTGTTTTCCCATATAAGGCTCTTATGGTATCTGGGTATAATTGCCGGCATAGGTCCTGTAATTAGAAAATACTTGTTATGAATTTTATTATACAGAGTCAAATTAAATCAGCCAGCGATACTTCGCAGGCGTGATGGGTATCAAAATCTAAACATGATAAAACAAAAATAAATTAAATTTAAGTTATTTTTTGGGTCATCGACCGCTGTTAACAATATTTTGTGTAAGCTTTACACATACGATTGATGTCCATACGTAATTACGATATAACAAAAGGAAATAGATTTTCTCAGCTGCTTCAAATATCAATACTACCAGCGGTTTTTGACCCTCAAAAGAATACCTCAATATTTTTTTCATTTTTATTTTAATCTTGTTTAGATATCGATAACCATCACCTCTGCGAAGAGTTTCGCTTGCTAATTTAATTTGACACTGTATTATTAGGTTCTAGATACCTAGAAAGTACTATAGATAAAAACTATAGTTTTATTATAACATCATTAAATACTAATTATAGCTTGGGCACTTGGCTTGGTTATATGAAAATTTAGAAGGCCATAGGTAGTAAAAGATAAAATAATAATGAGTCAAATTTACCGGATCTCGAGGACCGCATAATTTTCTGAATTCACAAACAACATTCACACTAGGATCCGTACATTTAATTTCCAATGCTATACATTTTCCTTCAGCCAGCTGGATAGACATTGCCTGAAATATAACGGTTTATTGATAGATATTCAATCGAAACTTCAATATCACGCTCTACTCGAATATGCATGATGTCAGAATCGTAGACGAGTTTCAACAAATAGGGATAGAGGGGTTCTCGAGCTTTGTCATGTTAGCCCTGCAGAGTTCGTAATCGATGGAAAAAGAAAGATATGAATATTGCAGGACGCAGGGCCATTGTGTTTTACCACAGCGTCTTCATAATATGATTATTAATACTTCGCGCCCGTCATCGCACGAGTCGCAACAGGGCTAGACTCGCACTGTGGACCTAGCCTAATTGTTCACAGCCCTACGGAAAGCCCCGGACGACAACGGAGCGGCGGCGGTTCAACTGCGCCAGGTTCTCATTGTGAAGCCAGCTTAAGGCTGCATTTCCACCGGAGATGTGCGAGGATGCGTAGCGAGGGATGTGTGTGAAACAAACCAATAACATCGCTTGAACTAAGTTAGCGTTGTTATTGGTTAGTTTTACACACATTCCTCGCTATGCATCCTCGCTCATCTCTGGTGGAAACGCAGCCTTAGAGTAGAAGTTACTCGGTAACTAAGAAATATTAACCTCATAGGTAGGCAGAACACCATCATAAACTTCATAGAACTCTTTAGCGTTGGCTATGTTCAAGGAGAACATAGCCATGGCAGATAAGTAGAACTTATCCGAAGTGACAATATGTTCGATAATGGAGCCTACGGTGCCGTCTATAATCGCATGCGGTTTGATCACACAACAAGTGCAGTTCTGGAGTGTTGCACTAAATGGTATTCGTGGCTCGCCATTTACGTTTCCAAAAAATGTTTCCAACATCTGTAAAGTTGTTGGAAAGTGATAAGTACTTAAGGAGGAGAGTTAAGGATTACCTACCTATTACACTCAGAGACATCACTTGAAAATAATCATTAATTACTGTACAAGATTCATTTGGCGCGTGGCGAGAATCAGAACTAAAGCCACGGTTTATTCCCGGTCGTCCCCGCCACGTCGCGTCGTCCCCACTGGGCACGGGTGAGAAAAAAAGTTTCGTTCCTCCCCAGTGGTGACGATTGAAACTTTTTATTTCCCACTCGTTCCGCTATAGACCGAGAGTTAAAATGCAATAATGGGGATGAGATTTCACTCGTGCCCAGTGTCGACGGGGCGGGGACGACCGGGAATAAACCAAAGCCACCATCTTGTTTTCCAATACAATCAATTCGGTGACAATTCCACCATTTTTTAAATTTTTTACTAACAAAACCCGCCTCCTCATTGCCATTCAGCAGGCGCCAAAAAAATATTGTAGAACTATAAATAATTGACAAGTATACATATATTATTGGAACGGTGTCAGTCAAAAATACAATTTAGGGGTCCCTTATACCTTTAATGATTATTAGAATATTTTTTTGATTTTTCGTCTCAAGTGGGCCATGTCTAGTATTATCTAGATAGAAACTGACGCTGTTCTGGCGCAGCGTTTCGCACGATGCATTCATTGTTCATTATTTCCACAGCTCACCGTCGCGTCGGAGAAATGTGACATTGAGTTTAAAAGTTCGGCTTACTAGTGTAGTCTTGTTATTTATACGTAGGTACTTCTGTGACCGTCTCTTTCCAAGACTCATGGTGCTATATAAGGGTTAGGTACCTATTACGTACTTTGATAGCATCTCTCCTCGTGTTTACTCCATGGGCGACGTTTCTTAGTATATCTATTCCGTACATTTTCCGGAGGGTGCCAGGAGCCGCGTCGGCCGGGTTTGTTGCGCCCAAAGCACGTCTCCATTCTTTAACTGCGTCAGGACCTACCAGTTCCAGGCCGATAACTTCTCCACTAGTTATGTAATCGATTATGAAACTGCATAAAGAAGTAAGTTTTATGCTTATGGGCTTAGACATATCTACTTAGTATTAGATCGAAATATGCGATAATAGAAAAATTTAAAATATATGGAAATATGGAGAAACAAGCTCTATACAACTCTTTGAGCATAATTTCCTTCATTTTTGGGTTGTCGGCGTTAAGGTACAGACGCCAGCACATCAAGCTACCCGAAACTGTTAAAGGATATGTCTGGTGGAGCAATAGGCGATTGTCTAGGTAGTCAAAGAAAATGTTCAGTAATGATTGTTATATTATTATAATCGTAGTATTTTATAGTTTAATAATTAATAAGTTTCTGGAGTCAGGATCTTGCGAAAACTGGTCAAAATAAGGATTACGCGCTAAGGATTTTTCTTAGTTTTTTTTTGGATAATGCCATCTGTGAGCGAATGCAGGTACTAATTGGTGGTATACCTTTGTGAGGTTAATGAAACATTTTATATTTTGTTGGTCTGAGACAAATAGAAATATCCAAAAAAACTGTAGAATATGATTCTATAGTTTTTTGGATATTTCTATTTGTGTAACAAAAATGTAAAGCACCTAGTGTTTGTCTACTAAATACTTACTATTTTTTTTTCATTTAATCACAAAGCATTCTTATTTACTTAGTGCACATAAATGCACATAATATTATAGTGGCATCATCTTTAATTCCGTATTTTGGTTTCTATCTTCAATACCCATAATATTATTTATATTTAGCTACTTGTTGGTACTGAATTGGGATTATCTATACATATAATAAAATCGTAGGAAAGTCAAAACTGTACATTGAATATTTTTTAAAAAGAATACTTGGGGCGTGATCTACAATCGATACCGAAGCCAAAAATATAGTTTTTAGAATTTTTGTCTGTTTGTCTGTATGTATGTCCGGGATAAACTCAAAAACTACTGCATGGATTTACTTCAAATTTAGCATGAGTATTACTAAGAGGTCGGGTCAACATATAGACTACATATTATCACGCTATCACCTACGGGGGAGGGGCTGTGAATCTTTATTTTTCTTACGCATTCTGTGACAGCGTGTAATCTAACGACGCATATTTAAATGTTGTTTTTCAGTAAGCCATGCTATTATCTAGCTTTACACTATGAAAACTACGCCATTTAAGTAATTTGGGCCGAGAAACATAGTTTAATGAATGTTAGTAGTATAAAGAAAATTTTGAAGCAGCGCCCGCCATCTATGAGATTTCATTAAAATCAAATCAAGTTACATGTTGACACTTTTTGGAAATTAATAATTTAAATTTGATCATGTTGGCGAGGTTAGTAGTTAGTTATTCTTAAAATTCATAGATGGCAATGTTCATTTTCTTCATAAAAGTTGTATCGTATAGTTCGTTTTGATAAATTCGAGTTCCAACAAAACCCTCAAAATCTTGAGCAGAGTTGAGGAAGACAATTAAAAAAAAAAAACGCGGTGTTAAGTATTACAAAAAAGTTATGTTCCTACTGGAGACGAAGTCGAAGTAACCGATGAACGCGTGCTGAACACCTGTCTCAGTTCACTTCAAGATGTGGTCATTTCTATCGGCGGCAATCCACTGATCGAATATGGGTTACCAGCTCCCCAATCATCACCGCATCAAGATCGTGGAAATCGGGAGTATAACGCTGAGACAAATTACGATCCGGGCGAAATGACCACCATACGAAATGACCATGTCACTTTGTTCTCTTCAGAGTAAAAACAAATTTATGACACCGTCCTTGAATGGGCATAACCAGGGTAAAATGTTTTTCTTGGATGCTCCTGGTGGAACAGGAAAAACATTTGTTACCACTGACATACTTGCAGAGGTCAGGAGGCGAGACAAAATTGCTATTGCTGTAGCGTCGTCGGGAATCGCTGCCACACTGCTTCCGGGAGGCAAGACAGCACATGCCATGTTTAAAATTCCCATCGATTTAGAGAGCGCCGAAACGCCTGTTTGTGGTGTGTCACGTAACAGCGATAAGGGACACGTGCTCAAGGATTGCTTTCTGATCGTATGGGATGAGTGTACGATGCAGGCGCGGTCGCAGCCCAAGATTTTGGGGGGGGTCATCATGGGTGCCGAGGAATATTTTACGAATATTTTAAAGGAGGTACATCTCGTTAGTCTAGTGGTCGCAAGCGTTACTGCTGAGCATGAGGTCGTAGCTGGGTTCGATTCCTAGGTCGGGTAAAGTGTTAAAGGGTTATTCCATCACAAATTTCTCAGAAGCAACCTTTTTTTTTTTTTTTTATGGATGGGAAATCATCAAATGACCCCTCCCGCTCTGGGTGGAGCGAAGGGAGTGTCAGACTCTTACTGACTAAAACCCATCCGTGTCCCTCCCTTAGCCCTTTATGTTCCGGGGTAGCGGTAACCCTTTCGGACAATCCCGCACCCCCGGCAGGCTTCGGCCCTGGCAGGCCCCTTCCTTTATGCTGACATCTCTTTGAGGCGCGCGTGGAACACGTACGCGCCGTCCGGCACGGGCCTGGTCCTGATCGGACGGTGAGCTACCCATTACTCTCCGTCCGCAGGCCCGCGCCTACGGTGGCCGGGAGTCGTCACGCTGCTCCCGACGCCCGGAGCGTCTCCCGCGGCGGCTGGGGTGTAAGGCTCTCTCCCTCAGCCGTTCAGCCACCTCCTTCGCTAGCATGACTGCTTCGCAGAAGGAGGTGACCGCCTCCCACTGCCTCTCGCCCCGGACCATGGCTTGAACCAGGGCCGGACGCGAGAGGTCGCCGCCGCTGTCGATCGCCTCTACGAGGGCACGGCGGTGCTCCGCCCATGCGGGGCAGACCTCCACCGTATGCTCCACCGTATCCTCTGGGCGATCCTCGCAGTGGTGACACCCGGGCGTCTCCTCCCGCCTGATGATGTGCAGGAACCTCCCAAAACATCCGTGTCCGGTGAGGACCTGCGTCAGGCGATAGGTGAGGACGCCGTGACGCCTCTCTAGCCACTCCTCAAAGAGGGGTCTTATCGCCACTATCGTGGCGTGCCCTGCGCTGGGTTGCGAAAGTCGCTCCTTCCATGCCACCATGAGATCGCGCCGGAGGTCTGTCCGCTCCGCCGCGATTTGCCGCGGAAGCGGAGTTTCCCCCCGGCTCAGTGCCTCCGCGCGCCACTCATACAGGCGCGCTAGGACTATCGCCTCCAGATCCCATGGCGGCAGTCCGGCAAGGAGGCTTGCCGCCTCGCCCGAGATCGTGCGGTACCCCCGGACTCAGAAGCAACCTGGAGTCTGGATTTGTGCCCGGTTGGCGGCAGTAGGCTTGCCTTCTATGACATCTGGCGAAATGTGGGTGTAAGTACTATTATGAAGGTAAACCCCTGCCCAACAACCTTTTAGGGATTAAAGGCGTGATGATATGTTAAGGTTCATGTGCACCTCCAGCTCCACATTACTTATGCTATTGAGGGACGCAGCTTTTACATAGGTGTGTTACTTAAATGCTGCCAAATTGGTCGTAAGTATTAGAACAGTTGATTGTGTAGGGTGGGGAGAGCGAGCGAAGCGAGCTCGAAAATTTTAACAATTCGCCTCTGTTTGATTAGGTTTTATTTTATATTTTCAAGTAGAAATAGGAGGTACATTCTCGACTTATGCAGGCAAGCTCAAGCAGCTATCAGAATCTAAAATGCAAGAGCGAGCGGAGCGAGCTCGAAAATTTTGCACACTCCTCTCGGATAGGTTCGATTTTCTTTAGATCATTCCAAAAGGACTAGGAATTACTTGCTTTGTCGACTTTTGAAGAAAAGCTCAAGAACCAATGTAAATTGCAAGACCGAGCGTAGCGAGCCTGAAAATGTTAGCACCCCACCTTGAATAGTCTCTGTTTTCTTTTACCCATCAACAAAAAGAGAACTTACTTTATAGAATTATGATGAAAAGCTTAAACTCGTTTTACAGCAGTTTAGGTTTTGGAATCTGGCCTTACCTAAGCCTTTCAACCTTACGTGCGAGCGGGGTGCCCAATATCCCGAGTTTGCTTCGCTCGCTCTTGAATCCTGGATTCTATATTTTTATTAACAGCCTTTTTAAAGAAAAAAAATTTTTAGGCGCGTTAAAAACCCACTGTCATTTCATCGTTTTAAGTTTTTACTTCAGTCGGCAGTCCCCATGTCTGCCGATGTTCTTAATGTTTTGAATATGCCAATCGGGGTTTTCATGGCTCAAGTACAGTTTTAAGTTATTAAGGCAAGTAAATCATTCAGACTCTCGACAGCTTGAATGATTTTGGGGGGGGTCATGACCCCCACGACCCCCCCCCTCGGACCGCGCATGGTACGATGGCCAATAGGAAGGCAGTTGAGGCCGTGGACAGAACCCTGCAGAACATCCGCAGGAATGAACATTTGATGGGTGGTGTCACAGTTCTGTTCAGTGGCGATTTTCGGAAAACGCTTCCCGTGGTGACACGGGGATCGAGGGCTGACGAGGTGAATGCTTTGTTGTGGTCACGAGTTCGTACGCCGCGCTTGACCATTAATATGAGAGCTCGGCTCGGTTGCAATGCACGTGCTCAAGAATTCTCCGATGTCCTTCTAAGTCTTGGCGAAGCCACTCTACCAAAAGAGGTGGTGCTTCCAGACTCTCTCGGTAGAGTGGTATCCAGCTTAGAAGAACTCATTCGCTGTGTGTACGGGGACATTAGTCGTATACCGCACCAGCAGAATTCTTGGGTGTGTGAGCAGGCCATTTTGACGCCCAAAAATGATCAGGCAGCAAGTAACGAATGCATTCTCTCGGAAATTGAGGGGAATGAAGTGGTCTACACCTCGATAAACACTGTTGTCGAGCAAGATGACGCCACACATTATCCCGTGGAATTTCTGAACTCCCTGTCAGCAAGTGGACTTCCAGCGCATACCATCAAGCTGAAGGTCGGTGTCCCGATTATGCTTCTTCGGAACCTATCTCCTCCGAAGTTGTGTAACGGGACCCGCCTTGAAGTCATCTCGCTCCACAGACACCATTAAGGCGAAAATTCTTACGGGTTGTGGCGTCGGCGAGGCAGTATTTATACCACGCATTCCCCTCATACCTCATACTTCCCGTTCCAGTTCAAGCGCGTACAGTTCCCCGTGAGTGTTTGCTTCGCGATAACCATCAATAAGTCGCAGGGGCAGACACTGAGGGCAGCGGGTGTCGACCTCAGGACGAGTTGCTTCTCACACGGGCAACTGTACGTCGCTTGCTCCCGCGTCACCAGTCCTGACTCTCTTTACATTTTGGCACCTGGCAGCCTAACTACCAACGTAGTTTATAGGGAAGTGTTGTAAGGTATGATACCTTTGTACGTATTTTTACTCTTTTGTGTACTGGAATGTATTCCTGAATTATTTTCTCTATTTCCTTCTGTCACATCTTATGACTGAACTCGGCAGGATTCCCATATAACTCTCTCCACTTGCTTCGCTTGCAAAAAAAAAACTTATATTTTAATGCTATTTTAAAAGTTGTTTACTTATAATGCTATAGCGACACTGGCATCTTAGGTATTTTTGGTGCTGTAGAGCCTTCACGCAGACGACGTCGCGGGCAGCAGCTAGTAATAAATAAAACTATGTATGTATTTATTGCCAAACAAATTATTTTATTGTAGATACATAGGTACTTAAATAAAATGATAAAAAATTAAACGTCTTCTAGAGACACCAAAACACTGTCCAAAAATGTAGCTGGTGCTAGCACGTTATTGTGATGCCTTGCCCAGCCAAGATACCATACGACAGACCATTGACCATGACGTGGCAGACCATTGATGACCTAGTAATCTCTCATTGTCAGCAGCTTCGGTCTATAATGAATTATAACAATCGTGACACTTGCGTATCCATCTAATGGGAGCTGGAACAATAAGAAATGTCATTGTATTTTTCAAATTATTACACCACTGCTCAATGTACTGCCTTTCCTGCATGGTTTACGCGACTGTCGTAGTATAGAGGCCTACCTGATTTGCTAACCATCAAGCAAGTCTTACTTGCAGGGTTAACGCCAGCCTTTACAAGATATGTCTGCGAATCCGCAGCACAGCGATGCACCTCATCATAATATCCAAATCGAAAGGAAATGCAGAATCCTATAAGAATAGCAATAGTCATCGTGTCTAGATGATGTCAGTCCGTGTAGAATAGCAATGGTCGTTAAAAGAAAACATCAATAACACAAAATAATCGCATATAAGCAAGGAACGCATACACGCAACTCTAGGAACTGCAATGCAAGCAAAGCAACCAAAAAATAACTGGTAATATGTCAATGTCATGTCAAAAAAGTAATTAATACTTACCTTCATGTTAGGAAGTGGGTATTCAAAGAAAAACACGTTTGATGTGTAAACAAAAATATTTTAGTAATATTGTCGTAATACTAATACGTTAATATATTCCTTTGATCTAAAATAACCGGCTTATAATGATTGCTCATACTATTTAAAGATAATTACGGGATAAAATAATAATAATAATACGGGCAAAGCGGAAGCTACGATTGAGTACTGTTTTTTTTGAGTATTATGTTGCGCAAGTAATACTGAATTAATAAATCCATAATAATTTAAATCTAATTTTTTAAATCTTACTGTAAAACCTTAAATCACGAACATTTATCTATACCAGAATTACCAGAGGGCAGAAACTGGACATGTCCTTTTCTCAATCAACTTCGAATCTAATGCTTTAACGATAAAGTTGAAAATCTATTAAAGAAATTTTTGTAGTAGCTTGATGTGCTGGCGTCTGTACTATGGTTACCGACAGGTACCGTGTCGTGATGTAACCGCTTGCTTTAAAATCTTATGTAACAAACGTTATTACGTGTGGCAACACCTGACAGGGATTCACTTACGGGAGCATCGGGCTTCCACCCAAATTTCTGTAAAGATCCATTGCAAATTCTTTGTCAATGTTTCCGTTCATCAGACGAACGATGCGGAACCCCCTCTTCAGAATAAATGTTAGTATTTTGCCGTATTGACTTGATGAACCAGGCTTAATCATAGCAAAGGTACTGAGAACAATTAAGCGGAGTTTTAATCGTTTTACACCCGGTTTCTGATTTGAGAATTTGAAGTTGAGAACGTCTTAATCTGTACTTAAGTATAACTTAAACATTTTTTCGTTTCTGAATTAAGTTTTTTTAAACTCTAATCAAGATTTGAGTAATTGAACATCATTTACTCAAATTTGACAGAAAGTATGCTTCACTCATGCTTAAGGTCGTCTGTTGCGTTTCAGAACTAAGAAAAACGTGTTTGACAATACTCAAAGCATTATCAACGTCAAGTTAAGCAGTTGAAAGTTGACACACCAATTTCGGCTACTCAAACTGTAATCAGTATAGTAACTAGCATCGTAACTAGTGATTTTGTAAGTGGTTTTTCTTCAATTCTTCATAATGGGGGACGCCGATACTTCCCTGTCGTCTTTGGAGATGCCTCAACGCAGACAACCACGCAGAAGAATAGCAGGACATCGGCCTAACTTATTTATCACGCTAAGCGATGAACAATTTAAGAGTCGGTTCCGCTTTACGAAGGAGTCGGTTACGTTTATTTTTAACAAATTAAAGCCTAAACTGACCTGTCGTATTCAACGGCGGGACTGCATTTCTCCTATGTTGCAGCTACTAATAGCTCTTAGATTTTACGTGACTGGTAGCTTTCAAGCTGTTGTGGCGGATACCGTGAATGTGAGCAAGGCGACGGTGTGCCGCGGGGTAGAGAGGGTGACTGGTGCGATAGCATTATTGCGACCGCAATATATGTTCATATGCCCACTGCACAGGAGAGACTATCAGTGGCGGCACGATTTTTTGATATAGCTGGATTCCCTAGCGTCATAGGTGCTGTAGACTGCACACATATAAAAATAAATTCAACAGGAGGGAGCAGAGCTGAGCTGTATATGTTTTGATCTGGTCTCTTACGGCATTCTTTGGAAGAAGTTGAAGGAGATTAACTTTCCCAAAGAACTTATAAACTTATTTAAATGTTAGTATGGAGGCCAGGTAAATAGTGTTAAGTGGGCCGGTAACATGATAGCTCGCAGGTTTGCGCGTTGTTCAGGGTCGGTCAAGCAGACCCTTTTCAGGGCTTATTGTACCTCTCTGTACACGTGCAGCTTGTGGGTAAATCACACTCAAAAAGCATACGAAGCCCTCCGCATCCAATATAACAACGCATTCAGAGCGCTGATGGGGCTGCCGCGACATTGTAGTGCCTCGGGCATGTTCGCCGTCGCTAGCGTCGACTGCTTCTATGCAACGATGCGTAAGCGAAGCGCGTCCCTGGTCCGTAGAGTTCGCGGCAGCTCCAACAGCATGCTGGTGATGATAGCCGGCAGGCGCGACTGTCCATATATCAGACGCTGCAGTGACTTGCACGTCACCTACAGTTGTCGGCTGTCAATATGAAAATGTTTTGTGTGGTTATTGTTTTGTGTTGTACCTATTGTAATGTAATGTATAATGTATTCAGTGTGTTCTAGTGTAAGATTTGTGCTATATTTAATTTCTGTGTATTAATGAATCCTTGTTACTTGATAAATAAATGAATTATTATTATTATAGGAACAGAAAAGATTTTTTCTATAAATGTTCAAGCCATCTGTGATGCCAATTTACAAATAATTAGTGTCATTGCACGTTGGCCAGGTTCCGTACACGACACTACTATTTGGAATGACTCACCACTTGCAGCTCAATTAGAAGCTGGCAGATTTGGGTTATACCTTATTCTTGGAGATAGTGGTTACCCATGCCTTAGGTATCTCATGACGCCCTTTTTAAACCCTGCCTCTCCATCCCAAGAAGCCTATAACAAAGCCCAGATATCATCACGAAACACAATTGAAAGGTGTTTTGGTGTTCTCAAAAGAAGGTTTATTATAAAAATGTTTTAGCATTAATTCATCCCTAGGCCCAGTCTTGCATAGGCTATTGTATTCTTTAGTAATGCGCTTCCAGGCTTCCTGTTTCTTTTGAATATAGTAAGCCCCTGTCCTTTTGCACTCTTTTACTCTGAAATAATCACAAACATCTAAATAACAAACTTGGTGAAACGTAAAATTATATTATGGTAAACATTATAGGTTTTTATGTACTTACTTTGTTATTATTGAAAGAAGATGTTCTTTCTCCTCTAGAGTATAGTTAGGCGATCTCTTTTTCTTATCTTTATTCATTTTAATTGGTACAATAAATTGATAGTTTATATAAAAATACAGAATTCCAATAAAATTTGTGTTTATTTACTTACAGTTTGATTGACATTCACGTCACGATTCGGTTCATACAAACACGTCAAATATTAAATTGCTAAAATAATTATGCTTTAGCAAATCTAATAGCTTTTTTTTTAAATTAATGCCGTTATTTAAAATTAACTAACGTTTTAAATCTGTTTTTAAATTTATAAGAATAAAATTATTTAATATTATGAGTTTTTGAAAAGTACCGGTTTTTTAATGTAAATTGGAACGTGTTAGCTTTGATCAAGAATACTTAAGTAAATGATCAGTTGATTATGGTTTGACGAAATTCGATTTTAACTTGCGAAACGCAAAAAACTTAAGCACATACTTATGTATTTGAGAATAATCAGTTGAGATTTGCTACTTTGCTCAAATCAGAAACCGGGTGTTAGTCAGTGAGTCCGACATTACCATGATGTCCCATAAGATCTTCGTCCAGATCCCTTAAAAGTGTTGGCAAATATTCTTCTTTAGTTCGTGTCGCTGACACGTCAGTTAGGTATTCAAAAGCCCTAAGTTGGCAAACCTACAAGCATGCCACAACTGTAGTGGCAGTAGGTAAGGCCCGCTATGAAGAACTGGTTGGAGATGGACTCAACTTCTAATTGGGTAACGCCAGAAAGTTCCTGTACCACATAAATGCATGGCAACCGCCTAGTCCAGCCGTGAGAGACCGTGGCACAGCTTGGACAGTGCAGCGTTCTTCGGGTAGCGTAGACGCCAAAGAGGTGGTGGAAATTAGAAAGGATTAAGAAAAACCCGGAAAAATTACGGAGCCTATTAAATAATCCAAATTTTTATGTTACCTTTCACTATGAGTAAACAAAGTCTTCATGGTGGCCGGAGCGCAGTCTTTTATAAGAAGTAGTTTTGAAAATACATTGACAATATTGCCAATTTGTAGCATTTTTAGTTTAAGGTATGGCGCATGTACACGTCTAAGTAGGTTTTTCCCTTTTTTTGTATTTATTACTTGACATGAATTATCGAATGGAAAAAAATTAAGCACTAATTCCACAGTACTGTCGGAGTCTTCATCATACATTTCGCACAAAAATGTGTATTTATCAAAGTAATCGTACACCTGAAACAAGGTAAATGAATATGAATTTTGTTTTACGTAATATTTAATATTTACTGATCTGTGTGGACACCGGAACCATTAATCGATGTAAAAACCAAATAAAATGAGTCAGCCGAGCCCTCGGGTATATACATATGTACCTTATAGACCTACCCAGGCATCCAGGCCTATACAATGTTTTAAAGACACGAGGGTTGACCAGTCTGTGATCTCGATTTCAAAATATAACAAAGTTTTACAAAATAGATGTTTAATTTCATTCTTGAGTAGGTGAGGTCAAGCTTTCCTTTTTAGCTGTTGATGTTTATAAATAAGTAAATCAAGCGAACTATGTTACCATTTTTGTTTAATTTCAGCCGAGGCGGCGTCTGAGGCCAGCACAAAGATAAAAGTAGATTATCTAGGTATTTAATATAAAGTAATGATTTTTTAATACGAATAATACAATCTTATGTACGTTGCTTACAAAATAACTTCAATATCTAAATTAAAGGGATAATTGTATACTAAGTAAGTACTATGTTTGATTTTGATCTTCCAATTCAACCTTCAAATTGTATTATAAAAATGCTCTGTGGCTTCAACTATTTTTCCCTTTTGACACTGAGAGCCACAGAGTACCTACTTTTTGATAGACTGAGAGCAAAACAATTGAGGAAAGAAAAAAAGGTCCTGATGTAGGTTTTGTGGACTGAATGAAGGTTATACTTACCTAACAGTACCATGACCATGGACTTATAATATTATACAGGATGTTTGGTGCATCGTGTGCCAAATTGAAATGGTCGACTAGGGAGGTCATCTGCTCTCCTTTCAGACCCCTAAACACTTCTCATGCCCTGTGGACTTTTTTTCATCGACTTTTTATTGTTTTATTAAAAAAATACCCAAAGTATAAGTCGTAGACTCTGAATTTTAATTTTATTTAAATGTGTATTGTATTACAGTACTTTTAAATTGAAAATTAGTGACATTAGCTATCTAGTATTTTTTTATTCGGAAAGTTTCGGACTTCAATTAAAGATGTCCATGTTACAGCTATTTACATGGCTATAAAAAAAAAAACCAAAAGCGAACGGGATCTTCCAACACTCTCAAAAATTCTCTAGTCTATCCTCTTGCTAGTGATGTGCAACATGCCATAAAAATCTTTTTACAACTTTGTGAATGCGCTAGAATCGATCGAAATCGAGTCACAAAATACTAAATTCCGAATTATGATTTAAAAAAATATTTTTGCTTAAATGATACCTGAAAAACTTATTAAATCTGTTATCTCACTCTTATAAGGTAAAATCTGTGTCGTAAATACACTTTTACATAATTCGAATTCTTTGTTATGTCAGTTTTTTTTTTCTGTATGATTCTCATTTTTTACTGATATATAGGAGAAGATAGCTTTGTTCTTCTATTAATTATCACAGTTTTGCGATCCATACGCACTCCTGTAAAATCATGATTTTGTAGATAATCGTACCTATATAGGTACTTTGTGGCCGTCAAGTAGAAAGTATTCTACAGTCTTTAGCATGGCGATGGCGATTACAAAATGTCAGTTGTCAATGTAATTTTGACAGTTTGGGATAGAAAACTTTCTTCTGTCTACATAAAAAAGGACCTAGACAAAGATCGTTAGAAACGAAAGACAAAATGACAGATTGTAGAAGGATTTCTACGGTGCGATGTCAAAAATAGAGAAACGAAATGTCACTTTATATAGAAAGAGCTGTGTCTCAGTCTAGGCCTGCAGGCTTAGCATGACGCTTTCTATTTCTACGAAGAATAGACACAGCTCTTTCTATACAAAATAATTTTGCACAAATTGCTTTAAATATCAGTATAAGAGTACTATCATTTATGTGGTAGAATAAAATATTTATTTATTGCACGATCGTACACAAACATGACAATTTATAATACATTAAAAAGATTAACACCAGAACATAAACAAGAACTGATTATCACCATAGTGGCAACGACTTATACAAATATCACCGATATCAGAAACAGTAGCATTAAACATGCTAAGTATTGTATTCAACCGCTGTAACATAAACACACACGAACATTCGCGCAAGCACCCTGCGCCGCCTAAACGAAACAGTAGGCATACATTTTCGCCGCGCCGTAGAAAGAGAGGGGGATACTTCCTCTCCTACGCCGCGCCCGCTGTCTACTCTCCATCCGTCTTACGAATTTTCGATCAGGTCACGTGTCCTGACGCGAGTTTAACATTTTTTACCCATTACAAAAAAGTGTACAACGCCGCCTACTCTCCTCCATCCGTCTTACGAATTTTCGATCAGGCCACGTGTACTGACGCGAGTTTAACATTTTTTACCCATTACAAAAAAAGTGTACAACGCCGCTAAAGAAGTTTTCACTTCAAAAATTGTGAGTGAAGCTTTTTAGTTTCCCTTTCGAAACTAGATGGCACTTAAACTAAGTAAGTACCAACTAGTAACTACCAGAGTAGCAGAACCCCGAAGCGCTTGTTAGGCGGGTCGCCCGGGTTAGGCGATATGGGTAGGGTACCGTTTTAGTTTCTCACTTACAACTAGATGGCGTTTTATGACCGCACTGGCTAGTAACGCAACTAGTGGTAGTGGCTGGTGGTACCAGGGCAGCATAATACCGAAGCGTTTGTTAGACGGTTAGGGTGTCCTAGGCAAAGGGAAGGCGGTGGGGTTGGCTACACGGTAGTGTACTGAATGGAGGCAAGAGTAGGAGGCAGGGGGTGGGTGGTTTTATGAAAACATATTTCTATAAGGTGGGAGTAATAATGGCGATCATCGATCCTTGCACTGACGAAAGTGCACAGTAATGGAAAATTCTTTGTATTGGTGGAATTACTGCACTATTTAACATGTCTGCGATAGGTGAGTAAAAAAACAACGAAATACCTACATAAAAACACAAAATATGAACATACAATAATAAATATACAGTATACTTATACTTACATACATACTTACTTCTAAAGTAAATATATCACTAAAAATTCTATGTAATTTAAAATAATAATAAAAACACATGCAACTCTGACGAAGTGAATAAGTATATAGTGTTCTTTAACGTTCAATAGTTTGGCAGTGCCTATTGTCAGGCGGAAGTGAAAATCACACAGTAAAGGAGTAGGAGTAGAAGTCGGTTGAGTGGTGAGGGGATGCCTGCTGATGACCTGCCAAGTGCAACAAAAGGACGGGCGTAGGGTAAGCGTTCCCGCAGATAGCATGGCGTTTTAAGGTTGTGAAGGATGTTAAATAGCAAACACAATATCCGAGAGTTCCTGCGAAGTCAAATATGAAGCTATCACCATCTTGCGAACATACTTTTTAAGGTTAAAACCAAAACGATTACAGATTTTGGGATGCATGAAGAAGCCTCCTCGTATAGCGCAGTTTGTTCCACCAGTTACTCTACTGAACCGTGCGCTCGGCGCATCCTGGACATTCACACCTAACACCTTATTTAACTGGCCAATTCTTCCCTTGCGGTGGTAGGGCAAGCGCCTGCCTGGTTAGCGAACACCCTCCCACCGGAGTCCGGCGTCAAATAGCCTGCTATGTTTCATCGATGCGTGGGAGTTCCAGTGCCTTAAGGCCCATTTAGATGGAGAGAGTTTCTCGAACGTTTCTTGGCGAGAAATCGTACGCTACTATCGCAAGCAAAAATCGCCATAAGACTATCGTATCATAATGTTTACATACCGGCAAGAACGAAATTCTCGCCTACGATTATGTCATACGAGATTCGTAAGCAATTATCGCTAGGCGATAAATTACTGCGACTGTTTAGACAACGAAATATATAGTAAGAAGATTCTTGCTTACGAGTTCTCGACTTGTCTATACACGATCTCGTATGACATTTTATTTAAATTCATACGAGTATCGTACAAATCGGTTTGAACGGTTTGAGTGCGAGATTTGCCATTCGAGTTCAGTGATTAGGTACTACGGTATTGTTCTCAAAATGACACAAAAATCATTCAGGTACTGCCGATAGTGTTAAGTTCATTGAAATTTATGCTCCAAAAGAACTTCTTGCTATCCATTTTTTAACCCAATATCTTTTTTTCCGTTTTCGTTTTATTAATTATTGTCTCAGAAGAGCAGATATAATTAAAGCACTCTCGGGCACTGCACTCGTGGTAGCGACTAGCACAAAAACTCGAAATACAATTCTCGCTTTGTAGTTCTGTTTACACGGAGACAGATATATTCTATTGCGAGGCAATTGTCGGCCAAGGGGCAGGGCGACAATCGTGAATGTTTACACGAAGAGACTTTTTTAATGTTCTTTCGATAATCGTATCTTCGAGTCGAGAAACTCTCTCCATCTAAATGGCCCTTTAGGCATCTTCTGGGCACGCATCCATCGCATTCCATCAGGCGTGATCGAGGTCAAGAGCGGGCCCATTCAGCAATAAAAAATAAAAAAAACAGTTACCTATTTTGCCAACGCTCAAATTTAATTTGTTAGGTATTTGTCTAAACATAAATAAGTACTTACCTACCTAATAAATGGTCATAAAAACACCATTACACACCATTATTTGAACGTGGATGTTCCACGTTCAAATGCGTAGGTACCTATTCGGTGTTTTGCGAAGGTAGTTATTTTTTTATTGCAATACCAATGTTTAAAGGAGAATGGCAGAAGTTCATAGAACGCTGGCATTAAACTTTTTTAGTTTCCACAGAAATAAAAGTGGCATGGTTTGATAGGGAATATTATGAGCTTTTGTTAAAAAAATAAATAAAAAATAATAACAATGGGGTTAAAGAGAAATCTTAATTTTTGTAAAAGTGAGGTTAAGTGCATTAATGTTTGTACTTTAATAGGTTACTTTACCTCTATTACTATTTTAACGCATAAATGTTTATTGTATGCATAACATATTGCTAATTATGCTTTGTAAGGACTTCAAAAACCGGCCAAGTGCGAGTCGGACTCGCCCATGAAGGGTTCCGTAGCAGCAAGTAACATAATATAAAAGTTCTTGTAGTTCGTTGTAACTTGGTGAAAGGTAAATTGCGGTTTTCGATTTATGACATATTAAAAAAAAACTACTTACTAGATCTCGTTCAAACCAATTTTCGGTGGAAGTTTACATAGTAATGTACATTATATATATTTTTTTAATTTTATCATTCTCTTATTTTAGAAGTTAGAGGGGGGGGACACACATTTTACCACTTCGGAAGTGTCTCTCGCGCAAACTATTCAGTTCAGAAAAAAATGATATTAGAAACCTCGATATCATTTTTGAAGACCTATCCATAGATACCCCACACGTACAGGTTTGATGAAAAAAAATTTTTGGAGTTTCAGTTGTAAGTATGGGGAACCCCAAAATTTATTGTTTTTTTTTTCTATTTTTGTGTGAAAATCTTACTGCGGTTCACAGAATACATCTACTTACCAAGTTTCAACAGTATAGTTCTTATAGTTTCGGAAAAAAGTGGCTGTGACATACGGACGGACGGACAGACAGACAGACAGACAGACAGACAGACAGACATGACGAATCCATAAGGGTTCCGTTTTTTGCCATTTGGCTACGAAACCCTAAAAATGATGAATAACTACTTGTTGAAGTTTGTTTAGTTCAATGATTTACCCACTGATCATAAACCTAATGACAGTTTCAAGTGTAGGTACTTACTCGGTCAGTTTTAATTAAACTCAGTAGTCACAGAAAACTCAGGAGACTCTAGAGTCTCACTTATCGGAATCTAAGCATAATTATAATATTGTTAAGGATAATTATCTAAGGATGACAGGTTATTGTAGGTACAATAAAAAACCAGTATTTAATCATAGAATTGTCCTTACTCAAAATATTAATTCTACTGCCTAAAATACTAACTTTCCGACTACTTTTGTCCGAATAAAAATGACGAAACGTCCGAATGATATACTGAAATATTCGAAAAATAAACATGACTGTTTATTGCTATACTTATACTTTTCTACCAGCTTAAATTACGTTTTAATATATACCTAGGTAATGGTATTTGTATTCTCATTCGCCCGCTCTTGCATCCTATGTCAACGGAGCCCCGCGACCCTATTTCTATGTAAAGGGTTTAAAGTAACCTAACCAAACCGAACCTCGGGGTGCCCTTCGCTCACTCTTGCATCCTAAGTCGACGTAGCCCCGCGTATATATTTATTAATATGATACAAAACCTCTGTTGTCGGTAACTTAGTAATTTTGTCGGAGGTTCAGTATTTTATTCGGAAGTTTAAGTTTTGTTATTCGAAGATCCATTTTTTTTAGTCGGCCATAGATCGCTGGAGATTAATTTGTTTTTCGGAACCATTATTATTTACCGTTCTTTAAACCAACGTGTTGTTGATATGGTACACTCACTTATTTATTTTTTATATAAAGATTGCCTACCGTTGTCCCAATGGTATGTAATCTAATGCTCAAATGATTGAATTTACAGCAACAAATAAAAAAACAAAACGAAGATTACATCAAACACCAACGCAAATGAGCTATAAGAATGCAACGAAATCCAACAATACCTACATGAAAGTTGTTTGAAATTCGAACTAAAGCCGTGTGCGCATGAAACATGGTTGTAAATTACATTTTATGACGCGCAGGCCATCTGCGCACTGTCTGTCATCAACGGAAAGCTTCAGGCAGACAAATTCGCGCGACGAAGGCGCCTCTGTGAACGCTCCGTGCAGACGTACGTGGAATGAGAAACAGACTCTCGAAGCTTCAATATTTCCATCATGTTTTATGATAGGTAACTACAGAGTTTTAGGAAGTATGCGGGTTTTTTGTAAATGTCGGGTTGCCGGGATCCCTGTTGAATGACTTAGAAAATTGGTTACGCAATGTTTGTAGCCATTTTGTAGCTTACAGCGCGACAGAAAAGGCAGGGTGATTTTAGGTACTATTCAAGGGTAGTTCTTCGAAATTTGATTCTTCGACTGATCCATATGGCCAAAATTTAATTTCACTTTCAGCTCTGTAACACATGTTCATATGAAAATAGACATACCAAATAACATATGTTTGTATGAGGGACTCGTTTTTATAAAGTAGTTTCCAAGATATCGACGTTCGAATATTTTGTGCCCAGATGAATCAGAAACAGAAATAAAAAGTAATAAATACACCGTTAGTTTTGATTGATAATTCTAAACAATAATAATTCATTCTTAACTAAGACTAAGACATATCAAAAGTGTCATATTTATAACAGTTTTACACTCCTGTCACTTTTTAATTATTCAAAAGGTTATGGCTAAATAAATAATAATAAATAAGACTAGAACTACTGACTTGTACACGGTCAAACATTGGACATTATAATGCAACAAAAGCACTCCTTTCGTGCTGGAGAGGGGAAATCTAATTTAATTCATTAGTCATATGGGGGTTTCGACCATACGAATCAGGCACAGTTGTATCAGAATTTTGCCTACAATCATGCATAACTCATGATACATACAGACTTTATTATTGTCATTTTTCTACACGATTCCATAACCTAAAAGCATCACACGAAACACAGATTGAAGTGTTAAAACAATACAATAAATTTTATAAAGTAGGCATTGTAATCATAATGCCACCTGAACCAAACACAGGTGAATCAGATATTTTCCTTCGTAACACCGGGATCTAAGCCAACCAGCCGCAGGTCCACCTTCTAGCTCGTCCGTTGCACGACTGGCTTCCCCCCGCGCGGGAAGCCAGACTCTCATTATTATTACCCAACGAAGTACGGTCAAGTGAAGCTTACGCCACATTAATCAGTATTGTACGCCGGACACTCCTTATTTACTTATTTATAAACAAAGTAACGTAGTTATAACCAATACTTATTTTTTTTGTAAGAGGACAACTCATTTCCTTTCGATATAATTATAATTTATATTGATGTATCAAAAGGAAAATGCGACATCGACTATTTTGTTCCGGAAAATGGCAAACGGACGCGTTATATGAATCAGAAGAACAAACTTCAAATATTTTTATTTTGTACCTAGACAGCAATTATTTAAAAAATATAATTTGTCCTAGTAAGGCATAAAGCTAAACTGTACAAAAAAAAAATTACATGCCGTTTTGTTAGTTGGTTACAGAAATATACCCACAGACATCGAAAATTTTGCCCCTGAAGAACTACCCTCAACATCTTAATTGCGTAACACACTGTCTATCACAATCTGTGCTTCATCCACAATTATGTTCGAAAAAATTTCTTAACTACGTAAATAACGCAATAAATGTTGTTGAACTGTTTGAATGAAAGCCATTGCTACTGTTACTCAAAACGGTGATTTTGAGAACAGCGGTGATGTAGTTATTTACACAAAGTAAAGTACCTGTCTGAGTTCAAACCTACGACCTTACGGACTCGTAAGTTATTTACCACTGGGCCACTGAAAAACCTACTTCAGGCAGTCACAGAGGCCAGAGAGAAAGTTTTTTCAGTTGTTTTACTGTCAGTGTCAAACAGGAAACATATTTTTTATCGTGATAAGCACGGCAAGGAAAGTACTCTGTGACGGCAAGGCTAATAGCGATTTACCCAAGTTTTTATTAAGAAATATTTACATAAGTTTAGGAGAATTTATTTTTTAAATAGTTTTTGTGCTGACCTGACAACCTTCGTATATTATATTCATAAAAATGGTAATTATTTAAGGTGATTTATTTACATAGGATGGAATTTTAAAGCTATTGGAAAACTAGCGTAAACAGCCAAGGTTCTCTCCATAACGAGGCTTGGACCTCAACTCGGCCATGAATCTTGAATTTAATCATATCAAAATCATATAATGTCACCGGAAGTTTCTTCAGGAAATCTTTAAATCCGCCATAAGTAACATAATGAATTAAAATAGAAGTAACAATATAAAATAAGCCTCGTTGCATGGTCTAGTGGTCGTCAACTCTGCTGTTGAGTATGAGGTCCTGAGTTCGATTCCCGGGTCGGGCCAATCATTGAATTTATCCATCTGGAATTTCTTAGGGGCCATCTCCACGAGCGAGAGAATCGCGACGGATCCGCGCTTCTATCGTCGGGTCGTCTCCAAGAACGAGCGATTATTCCGCCAGCGTATCGTCGCGACTGGTAACGGAATCGCCGCGTGCCCGCGACGACTCGTAACGGAATCGCCATGTTTCCGCGACGAGGCGTTGTGCATGCGTTGTGCAATAGTTTTGTTGAAAGAGTTCAGTTAGGTGCCAGACGAGAGCGAAATAAGTAGTGTCTCAATGTTAAACATTGTACTTATATTGTTTAAAAAGCTTGTCGAATGTCGATACTTAACGTCCTTGCTTGGCGAGAGGCAACGCTGAAATGACGCTGCGTTTGACAGTGCGCCAGCCGCGCGCTCGCTGCGAGAGCGCCACGTTCTGCGGCGAGCGCGCGGCGTGCGCGCCACCAGTAGTAACGATACCGCGCCGATACGACGACGTTACGCGCGCACATTGCCACTCGTCGCATCGCCGCGATAACATCGCCGTGTGGAGACGCGTTCATAGAGAGTGTATAGAAATACGTGGCACGACGATATTATCGCCGCGGTTCTCTCGCTCGTGGAGACAGCCCCTTATTAGTAGCAGCCCGGCAATAGGCTCAAAGTCAAAGCATTTATTTCAAATAGGCACATAAAAGGCACTTTTGAACGTCAAAAATTACCTTGAAATAGAATTGATTCTAGTCGCCCCTTCCAATATGGACAAACAGACGATTTGATGAACTACAGCTTTGACCAATATCAAATTTGACGAATTGCCGATTTGCCGAATATCAGACTTGACCAATGTCGTTCAACCCTAGTTTTCGTGTGGAGAAGAATGGGCAAGAAACTCCACCGCTTGCCCTCTTTTACCGTTATTTCGTTTATCCACCCCAGTAAATCCACTCTAAGGTGGATACGCGTTAACGCATGTCCGAGAATCCACCCTAAGCTTTTAAATTCCGTTCATCCAACTAGGCCTAGGGTGGATTCGCGGAGATGCGTTTCCGCGTATCCACCATAGGGTGGGCGGTCTTATCGCTAAGAGCGATCTTGACAACCTTTGGATGGATTAAAAACGGGATCAAGGACAGACAAATACTGTAGGTAGTCTGTGGTGTAGGTACTATTTACACAATACAATAAATACATACATAAAGTGTATTATACTAATCTAAATAAATACATATATACATACCTATATATAATAATAAACATGAAACAGGAGCAAATAAAATATAATGATGATGTTTAAGGAGAGAGAAAGTGCTTTTTTATAATAATTTTAAAAGTGGACAAAGTTTGAGCACGCCTTTCCGACACGGGCAAGTCATTCCATAACCGTACTGCTTGAACAATAAAAGATTTGTCATAGAAACTGGTGGAATGCATCGGCATCTCTAGTCTCGGGTTTCCCGATGACCTCAATCTATTGTGTGTAATGAAGGTGTGAATCTACGTAAAGCTTCTTTTTAGGGTCGATTCGATCAAATGCCTTACTGAAACTATATAATACCTTCTGTTAATCGTGCATGTGTACCTTGTTTCAGGTATACGATTATTTTGATAAATATACATTTTTGTGCGACATGTATGATGAAGAGGCCGACGTTACTGTGGAATTAGTGCTTTATTTTTATCCATTCGATAATTCATGTCAAGTAATAAATTCAAAATTAGGCAAAAACCTACTTCGACGTGTACATACGCCATTCCTTAAACCAGAAATGCTACAAATTGGCAATATTGTCAATATATTTTCAAAACTACTTCTTATAAGAGACTGCGCCCCAGCCACCATGAGGACTTTGTTTAAACATAGTGAAAGGTAATATAAAAAAATTGGATTATTTAATAGGCTCAGTGGTATGGGATTCTTCCAGGTTTTCCATCATCCTTTGTAATTTCTACCGTCGCTTTAGCGTCTACTCTACATCATCCTCCGCAGAACGCTGCACCGTCCAAGCTGTTCTACGGCGCAGTAATAAGTACTGCGCCGTGTCGTCTAGACGGTTGCCATGCCTATGTGGCACAGGAACTTTCAGGCGTACCTAATTGGAAGTTGAGAGCGCCACGCCATCTCCAGCCAGCTTTTCATAGTAGACTTTACCCATTGCCGCAACTGCGGCGTGTTTGTAGGTGTGCCATCACTTGTCATGTACGAGTAGTCTGGAGAAAGATCCTATGGGTCATGGTAATGTCGGACTCACTGGCTAAAACTACTAAAACTCTGCTTTCTTGTTTTCAGTACTTTTGCTTTGATTAAACCTATTTTACCAAGTAAACACGGCAAAATAATAACATTTATTATGAAGAGGGGGTTCCGCATCGTTCGTATGAGAAATGCAAAAATTACGAAAGAATTTGCAATGGATCTTTACAGGCATTTGGGTGGAAGCGCTTTGATGCCGTAAGTGAATCCATGTGGCATGACATGTAATAATATTTTTTACTTGTTATTTTAAAGCAAGCGGTTGCGTCGCGGCTCATAACAGTAGTAACCATTTCTTCACACCACCGACATCCCAAAAATTACGGAAACTATGCCCAAAAACTTTTATAGCGTGTGTTGGTTCTCCATATTTTCATCGATTTTACATTTTTCGTTTATCACATATTTCGATCTACTATGTCTCCCTGAAAATATAATATTTCGTCGTTGATAGTCCAATTCCGCGTAACTAGCGTTGTTAAATACCGCGTATGTACACTTCCGCTAGTTTTACATGAGGGTAAATTTACGGGTCCATATTGGCTCAACTAAAGTTCTTTACCCGAATTTGTTCTTGTTAACGATTTGTAATCCGAATGATCACTCTTCCTAAAATTTTTCATCCTAAAGTTTTCATTCATACTATTTGTAGTGCTACCGGCGATGTTCATAACACTCATGTTTCCGAAAATTGTAATTAATAATATCATTAATGTAAATATTTTAAACTCCTACTGTTTTTTATCATAACGCTTTTATCCCTACCATAATATTTTCATGGCTGGGAGTTTATACGGGTAAGTTATATATGATATAATTACAAAACCTCTAATATTTACAAGGTATAACAACTGAACCTATAATTTTATTTGATATAATGATCAGTTATTATAAAAAAATAGGAGCGCCTCGCGGTTTCACCCGCATAAGTTTCGATCCCGTGGGAATATTGGGATAAATAGTAGCCTACCTATGTGTTAATCCAGGGTGTCAGCAACCTCCATACAAAATTTTATCAAAATTGGTCCAGCCGTTTGTGCGTGAAGAAGTAACAAACATACTCACATACTTTTGCATTTATAATATTAGTGTGATCGTTAAAATGCAAGCCCTACGCCTGCATATGTGAATAAAATATGTGACATACCATACAATTTGAAATTCAGTCTGCAATGTATGTATTAAGAAATTCTTTCTGAAAAGAAATTCCTTTGTCTGTATTTCGGATATTTGTCACGGTTTCACCCGCATAAGTCTCGATCCCGTGGGAATATCGGGATAAAAACTATCCTATGTCCTTTCCCGAGACTCAAACTATGTGTATACCATAAATCGGTTCAGCGGTTAAAGCGTGAAGAGGTAACAGACAGACAGACACACACTTTCGCATTTATTTAAGTACTAGCTGCGCCCCGCGGTTTCACCCGCGTAAATGTCGATCCCGTGGGAATATCGGGATAAAAACTATCCTATGTCCTTTTTCGGGACTCAAACTATCTCTATACCAAATTTCATCTAAATCGGTTCAGTGGTTTAGGCGTGAAGAAGTAACAAACATATAAACACACACACACACACACACACACACACTCACAAACTTTCGCCTTTATAATATTAGTGTGAAATGTGATAATATTAGTGTGATGATTGATATAATTTTAATATAACTAATTTCTATAAGAATAACAAGACAATTAATATAAAATCGTTTGATGTACCACTCAATAGACATAAAACCTATTTAGTCTAATATGATAAACACTTTTTTTTTTCATCCTATGTCATCCTATGTCGACGGAGCCCCGCTTCGCGGGGCCCCTATTTCTGTGTAAAGTGTTTAAAGTAACCTAACCAAACCGAACCTCGGGGTGCCCTTCGCTCGTTTTTGCATCCTATGTCGACGATCTAACCAAAAAAGATATGACTTTGAATAATAGTGTAAAAGATGGTTATGTTGAGAAAATATAGGAAAACAAATAAAATTATAATATATGTTTATTGCTACTGACATTATGAAGTTGAATGATTCGGAATTATGAACATTAGAGACAGAGTAGTTAGGAATTGTGATTGTTAGGATGAAAAATGTTAGGAAGAACATTTTCGGATTTCCAATTATCGGAGTTGAAAATTTAGGTGAACTTTGACGCACCCAAAGGGGTTTGAAGATTTTTGTATGGAGGGTGGCCCTAAGGTCGGCCGCCATTTTGATTTTTTTTCAGAATCGCGGTGCACCACAAAAGTTATATAATATTTCGATAGAGGACACTTATACAAACAAAAAATGTTACATAACATAATATCCTAAAGCGTCAGGTTTCGGAGTTATTCACCAACATATAAGTCGAAAACAACAAGGATTTTTTTGGTTTTTCCTCCCTCCAGGTAAGCATATTGAACTATTGAGGTAATAGAAACGTTATGAAACCTTTATGGAGAAGAAACAAAAGAAGATATTTTTCAAATAAATAATTAAACATGGCAATTTATTGTTCCTCTTTTTAATCCCAGAGACTAATCTGACATTTAAGTCTTTTGTGTTTTCGTTTTTTTTAGTATAGAAGTTTGACATTACACTTGTCAGATTAGTCTCTGGGATTAAAAAAACGAACTATAAATTGCCGTGTTTAATTATTTATTTAAAAAATGTCTATTCTTCATTTGTTTCTTCTCCATAAAGGTTTCATAACGTTTCTATTACCTCAATAGTTCAATATGCTTACCTGGAAGGAAAAAAACCAAAAAATCCTAGTTGTTTTCGACTTATATTTCGGTGAATAACTCCGAAACCTGACGCTTTAGGATATTATGTTATTTAACATTTTTTGTTTGTATAAGTATCCTCTATCTAAATATATAACTTTTGTTGTGCACCGCGATTCTGAAAAAAATAAAAATGGCGGCTGATTTTAGGGCCAAAACCTTCAAACCCCCCTTTACTAATAGCCCGAATTTTGAATTAAGGAGAACAAAAAGAAGGACCGTTTTGTTCCCCTTAATTCGAAATTCAGCTTATTAGTTTTTTAGAAACTTACCATCATATTCATAAAACTTATCAAACCTATTTTAGTTAAAATGGGGTTTGTCTCTTTCTTACACACAGAAATGTCAACGTGACAGATAAAGACAAACGTTCTATAAACCTATTTTAGCTAAAATAGAGATAAAATAGGATTATGAATAAGGGGGTTAGTTTTTTACCCTCATGTAAAACTACCTAGCGAAATTGTACATACGCGGTATTTAACAACGTTAGTTACGCGGAATTGGACTATCAACAACGATTTGTTTGAAAATGTTTAATAAGAGTTAACATCTTACTTATTCTTAGGTTAAAATACCTTTTTGTAGGTTACTATTTTTTTTTATGGATGGGAAATTATCCGGCGCAGGCTTGGTTCTGACTAGTTTTTGCCTGCGGCCTCCTCGTAGCATAGTCAAGTTATAATGTTCCCACCGCTGGGGGAGACACAGGCCTCCTCTCTATGAGAGGGAGTGGGCCATGTTCCACAACACGGGTCCAGTGTGGGTTGGTGGATGGCACATGTCTTAAAGTTTTTGATTCTGCGACGTACCACCAATGTTTTCATTCACCGTTTTGAGAGCAGTGCTAAGTACTATTAGTTATTCTATGGCAGTGGTGTTGAAATTAATTACCTACACAAAGTAAAGTGCCTGCCTGGGTTCGACTCGCGACCTAAAAATCTTATAAGTAAGGGCCGATACCACTGGGCCACCACTGCTCTTCTCACGGCATCCGCAATATTTTAATATTGCTGAATTTACATGATGGAAAGTTTGGCGTGGTTACGCCAATCATGCATTTTAATTGCCTAGGCGCTCATAGGCCTGAAATTATGTCGTATAATTTTCATAGAAAACAGACGCTCTTGTTTTCGATATGTGTGCCGCAATGCTAAAATTACTGCACGGGAATGTAATTAAATATTACATTTTATTATACATTATACATAAGCCCATGAAAATAATTGACTTACTCATTTGTGCAGTACTATCATCGACTACGTAACTAGTGGTGAAGTTATCGGCTTGGAGCTGGTAGCTCCAAACGCAGTTAAAGAATGGAGGCGCGCTTTGGGCGCAGCAGACCCGGCCGAAGCGGCTCCTGGCACCCTGCGGAAAATGTACGGAGAAAGTGTACTCAAAAACATAGCGCATGGAGTTAACACGAAGAAAGAAGCTATCGATGTATGTAATAGGTACATTTGCCTTATCGAGTTTTAAAGAAAACCGCACAGGTATGAGAGAGACGAATGACGATGCACTTCAACCCTTTTACCGATAACGGCAATATAGGTACGTGCCACCATCTAAATAGGCATATTAATTATTAAAGCTTAATTTTGGTAAACCATACCCCAAATTTTATTTTGCTGCTACACTTGGATCCTTCTGCTGGTAAAAGGGTTAAGACCTTTTGCCATACCTGCTCCTCTGAGTACGGCAATAAAGTTCATAATTGATTAATTTTAAGTAACGTCTCTTCTGCGCTTAACATTTATCGATTATTAACGTTAAATTGAACTTTTAAATGTCAACCCAATTGAAATATTCTCAATCTGCCATATTTTGGAGAACAACATTCCAAATCATATACTTACTATGTCAATTAAACTTCTCCACGACGCTACTAGCATTCCATGTTGCAAGCGACATTCCATGTTGCAAGCGGCATTCGTCTCTAAACGTAGCTATGGCAATAAAGCTGTTAGTGGTATCAGAGCGATTGCACGAATCGGGAGATGGCCGAAGGTCTTGGGCAGCTAATGATTATTTCAAGTGACGTCTCTGAGTGCGGCAGGTAAGCCTTAACTCCAATACCGTTTTCAACAACTTTATTGAGTATTTTCTCTTATCTATTACAGGCATTGGATGCATTTTTTGGAATAGAAGATGGCAAGCTGCGAATACCATTCATAGCAACACTCCAGAACTGCACTTGTTGCGTGATCAAACCGCATGCGACTATAGACGGCACCGTAGGCTCCATTATCGAACATATTGTCACTTCGGATAAGTTCTACGTATCTGCCATGGCTATGTTCTCCTTGGACATAGCCAACGCTAAAGAGTTCTATGAAATCTATCGTGGAGTCCTGCCTACCTATGAGGTTATTACTTCATTGTGACGAGTATCTTAGCTGAATTCATAATGAGAACCTAGCGCGGTTGGTTGGAAACCGCGGTATCGTTTGCGTCCGGGGCGGGGCTAACAATTAGGTTGGGTCCACGAGTCTAGCCCGGTTGCGACGACGGGCGAGAAGTATCAATAATATGAAGCCGCTATACTAAAACACAATGGCCCTCCGTCCTGCAATATTCATATATTCCTTTTCCATCGATTACGAACCCTGTAGTTCGAGCGTGACTTAAAAATTTCGCTCAAATATCTATAAATAAACCGTAATATTTCAGGCAATGTGTATACAAATAGCTGAAGGAAAATGTACAGTATTGGAAGTTAAATGTAAGGATCCTAGTGTGAACGTTGTTTGTGAATTCAGGAAATTATGCGGTCCGCGAGATCCGGTAAATTCGACTAATTATTATTTTATTTAAGTATTATTAGCTGCCCGGCCCAACTTCGTTCGCGTGGTATCCTACCCCGTACCCTACCCTAGTCCTACCCTACCCATATCCTACCCTACTCCAACCCCTACCCTTCTCCTACCTTATTCCTACTCTACCCCTACCCTAATCTTACCCTAATTCTACCATGCCCCTACCCCTACTCCTACCCTGCCCCTACACTATCCCTACCCTACTCGTACTCTACTCTTACTCTTCCCCTACCTTACTCCTACCCTACCCTACCCACTTCTACTCTACCCCTACCCTACTACTACCCTACCCTACCCACTCCTACTCTACCCCTACCCTACTACTACCCTACCCCTACACTACTTCTACCCTACGCCTTCCCTACTCCTACCCTACACGAAAAATAGGAAAAAATATACAGGGTGAATTTTCCAAGTGGGCGTGGATGGCCAAATTCTAAACTATGAGGAATAGCGAAAAGTACTCAAAGGAGTCGCGGGCTCGATTTAGATGAAAACTAAAACTGCATCATTGGATTTTTGAAAAATCAATATTTCTAGCCAGGAATCGAACCAGTTGATTTAAAAAAAACACACACACACACTGTATTATTACACCATTCGATAGTGTCGCTAATAAGGATCGAATTCTGGGAAGTAATGTATGAAGTTATGTTACCTACCTACCTCATCATCTGCCTAGCCTTTTCCCAACTATGTTGTTGGGGTCGGCTTCCAATCTAACCGGATGCAGCTGAATACCAGTATTTTACATGGAGCGACTGCCTATCTGACCTCCACAACCCAGTTACTGGGTAATACGATACCCCTTCCCCTTGGTAAGACTGGTTGTCAGACCTTCGAGCTTCTGACTACCCGTAACGATTGTCAAAGATCCAGGAATGAAAGCTGGGACCAACGGCTTAACGTGCTTTCCGAGACATGGAGGGGTCTCGGTATGTAAAGATGGTCAGTGGTCACCCATCCATAGACCAACCGCGGCAAGCGTAGCTTAAAGTGATGGATTGACCTGCGCGGCTGTTATTATTTAACTGGGCCCGGAATATGTTACCTACCTACTAAACCTTAACTGATTAATCTATATACAGGGTGAATTTTCCAAGTGGGCGTGGATGGCCAAATTCTAAACTATGAGGAATAGCGAAAAGTACGTAAAGGAGTCGCGGGCTCGATTTTGATGAAAACTAAAACTGCATTATTAGATTTTTGAAAAATCAATATTTCTAGCCAGGAATCGAACCTGCTGATTTTGAAAAAAAAAACACTGTATTATTACACCATTCGATAGTGTCCCTAATAAGGATCAAATTCTGGGAAGTAATGACATACGGCAAACTTAAGGAAAATGTTGAATTTTAATAAACTGCTTCTTATTTTAAAGTATTCATACCTACATTACGTGCCTTGTTCGAAATGATGCTCAATATTTTTATTAACACACCCGCAGCGCATTCACCTTCACAAAATCAATTATGTTGTAAATTCAAATTTCTATTACGATCTTTGGAAAATATTCTAATGGAATCAATAATATTTGAATACTGAATGCAGTACAATCCTTGAGACGTCGAATCCAGCTATGTATTGAAAACAATGGTCATCATTTTGAACAATTAATCAGTTAAGGTTTAGTAGGTATGTAACATAACCCGGGCCCGGCTAAATAATAACAGCCGCATCAATCCATCACGTTAAGCTACGCTGGCCGCGGTTGGTGTGTAGATGGGTGACCATCTTTATGGATGGTTGGCCATCTTTACATACCGAGGTATTCAGTTGGATCCAGTTAGACTGGAAGCTGACCCCAACATGGTTGGGAAAAGACTAGGCAGATGATGATGAGGTAGGTAACATAAGAAAAAAAAAACCGGTATTTTATTAAAAATGAGCTCTTTCCTTTAGTTTGCCGTATGTCATTACTTCCCAGAATTCTATCCTTATTAGCGACACTATCGAATGGTGTAATAATACAGTGTGTTTTTTTTTTTCAAAATCAACAGGTTCGATTCCTGGCTAGAAATATTGATTTTTCAAAAATCCAATGACGCAGTTTTAGTTTTAATCAAAATCGAGCCCGCGACTACTTTGAGTACCTACTTTTCGCTAGTCCTCATAGTTTCGGATTTGGCCATCCACGCCCACTTGAAAAATTCATCCTGTATATAAAAATGAAACCCGTTTTCCGTTGTCACGACATAACATGAAAACGGCTGGACCGATTTCGATGAAATTTGGTATAGAGATAGTTGAGTCCCGGGAAAGGACATAGGATAGTTTTTATCCCGATATTCCCACGGGATCGACATTTACGCGGGTGAAACCGCGGGGCGCAGCTAGTTGTTCAAAATATTGACCTTTGGTTTCAATACATAGCTGGATTCGACGTCTCAAGCATTGTACTGCATTCAGCATTACAATATTATATTGAGATCGTAATAGAATTTTGAATTTAGAACATAATGTTGTGAAGGTGACTGCGCTGCGGGTGTGTTCATAAAAATATTGAGCATCATTTCGAACAAGGTACGTAAGACCTACATTACGTACCTTGTTCGAAATGATGCTAGGTATGAATACTTTAAAATAAGAAGAAGTTTATTAAAATTCAACATTTTCCTCAAGTTTGCCGTATGTCATTACTTCCCAGAATTTGATCCTTATTAGGGACACTATCGAATGGTGTAATAATACAGTGTTTTTTTTTTTCAAAATCAACAGGTTTGATTCCTGGCTAGAAATATTGATTTTACAAAAATCCAATGATGCAGTTTTAGTTTTCATCAAAATCGAGCCCGCAACTCCTTTGAGTACTTTTCGCTATTCCTCATAGTTTAGAATTTGGCCATCCACGCCCACTTGGAAATTTCACCCTGTATATGTATGTATACGGGGTGGAATTTTCGAAGAGTGGAAAGAAAGGAGAAAAGGAGGGAAAGTACTCTAAATATTGAAGACAGCAAATTTTACTCAAGTTTTGCTTCTTTTTAAAAATGAAGGAATGTTTATTCCTTAATTTTTAAAAAGACGCAAAACTGTATTTAAAGGTTTGAAAATACGCTTGCCACACCCGAGAATCGAACCGATTAACATCCGAAAAAATAGCATCCTATACTTTTACGGCACTAATCGATAGGGTCAATCATAAGGATGTTATTAATGTCCCTAGCAAAAAAATCCAAACTTATTTGAAGATAAGATAATTATGTAAAAAATAAAATTTACCAAAAATCCTATAAAACTGTAAATGAGCTAAAAACTGAGGTTCACAATACAATTTTCAATATTCACCACAACACGCTACTAAAAGTTACTCAAAATTAATTCCTTAAAAGAATAAAGTGTATCCAAGAAAATGGAGCTCATTTCGAGCAATTAATTAGTTAATACTCGTTTTTTTCGTTCGAATAAAATAAGTTTAAATTTCATGGTTTTTGTTTAATTTAATTTACCATGTTTGCTAGAGAGATTTAATCCTTATGATTATTTTTTCGGATTTTAGTCAGTTCGGTTCCCGGGTGTGGCAAGCTTATTATCAAGAAACTTTAAATGCAGTTTTGTTTTAACAAACATACGTAAGTCCATCAATGCCTAGTTGTGGCCAAGGCTTGTATAGTACTTTTCTAGTACAGGCTAGGCTTGTATAGTTCATTTCTTTTTTCTTTTCTTTTTCTTTTCTACCCTGAATGCACGCACTTCATACAAAATCTTCTCTTTAGCGCACACGGAAACCCTGACGGAAAAATTCAGGGACCGTACAACCCCGAATATAAGTTAATTCTTTCGAAAGTGTTACAGATTGTGCGCCTACAGTAACGGAAAATGTTACCTCTTGGTAGTGGTAGCCCTTTCATAACACTAACGTTAGGGTAACCCTATCAATAAGTTAACTAGTACAAGATGTTACCAGCTCTTGTATAAAGAAGATAACCCTTTGAAAGGGTTTGTCGGGGTAATCAAAGGGTTTTAAATCAAATCATTTTAAATTACGTACTATAATCGTATGTGTATCGAGTCGCTAGGGCCTCGACTGCGTGTTTCGACTTGACGCATACCTGCCGAATGCATGCAGTTTAGTACTTTACAAGTACAGGCCCGAGAGATAAAATTACAATACTCGTAGTCCGAATGGGTAACTCTGTTACAGTCGTTGAAGGGGTAACCCGTTCAAAACGTCTTACCATTAAAAAGAGTAACCCACGAAGAATGGGTTTTGAATATACAGGTAATCATATCGAAAGGGTTTGGAAGAGGTTATCCATTGATGAGAGTTTTCGTAAAAGAGTGTAATAAATATGAAATTGGTTTTAAAACAACACTTTGTCAAAACCCTATCAAAAACCCTTTCAATGGGTAACCAAAATGGTCCCTGCGGAAAATATAAGAACGTTTGCGCTAAAGAGAAGATTTTGTATGAAATGCGTGCATTCAGGGTCTCCGAATCTGAATTCCGAATCAGGAAACCGGACGTATGCGGCCAGCCTAACGCGGGACAAAATAATGTTGTTCGTTGTTCGTCATTGATTTTGAAAAGTAATTGTAATTGAAAAAATGTTCTGCCTAAGTATGTACTACTTAGTTTTAATTTCCGCGCATTATTTGAGAAAAGTACTATACAAGCCATGGCCACAACTAGTCATTGACTAGTATGTGTGCCTCGGCTCGTTCGTCCATCAATGCCTCTTTTGCTGGCCGCTGCAGTAATGTACTATAATAACAAGATGTTTCTTTACAGGAGTTATGCCGCCAATTATACCCCGATTCCATAAGAGCCTTGTATGGAAAAACAATAGTGTATAATGCTGTGCATTGTACAGATTTGCCTGAAGATGGAGAAACGGAAGTTGAATACTTCTTCAAACTTTTAGGCATTGTTAAAACTTAAATTTATCTTTTATTTGTAATTATAAAATTATATAAGTATCATTGATTAAGTTTGTATAATTTTTTATAGGAATTCCTCAGTAGGTAGTTCCGAAGAAGTTGCTCAGATTTAATTTTCCTTTATAAGACCATCCACAATTTGGCGAATGTACCGGAGTTAGTTTCGGAGATCAGTTTAAATGTGCCTCGCCGTACCTCATATAGATCCAATATTAAAACAGAAACATTTCGAATGCCTAAAGAACTAATCTTGGTCGTTCAGCTCCTTTATACCGGTTTTTGTCTAGCTACAATAAGCTGAGCACGCGTACTAACAACTTGGACATATTTTCGAACAGTCTGAATGAATTCAAGCGATACGTTCTCAGTTCTTGATCGATTTGTTTGTTTATTTCTTTTACAAAATGTCAATTTGTGTATTTGTGTGATTCAATGTATTTAAATATTGTACAATTTAACTCAATTTTTGAACTCAAATTTTAATCTATTCTATTCTTTTAATTTATCTATACTTATAATAAATCTGTAGAGAGGTCAATTGACAACATTTCAAACCTGACACGACCTTAAAACAAAAATACTATTTCTTTATTTTCGTATCCTGAGTTCAAATATATCTTTATTTTATTTTTTTATTTCTAAATTTCTGAGAAAAAAAAATAAAAATCAAAAAACATGTGATGACGTCACATAAACGGCGGAATGAGGTAGTTACCTTTGCGCATTCCAATGTCTTTGATGGAAAACATTACATCAAACAAGACATGTCAATGTCACCTAAGAAGTGTAACTAGAAAACAACTAAAAAACTGAATTGAATTCAACAATATTTTTTCCTATCAACTCGACACGCTGCTTACTGTTAATATTATCAATTTTTGATTGATATTTCGCCAACAAAATGGATCCCAATGAAAAATATACGCCAATGAAGAAACCAAAACAAAGACTGAGACAAGTGACATCTAACAGTTTTTTTGACGGGTCACAATAAAGCAAAGGTAATATCGCCATTCTACCGTCATCTGGCACTTACGTCTTTTTAGAATACACCGAATTTCAAAGTTAAAATTATGAATGAAAAGTACATAATTTCGAAAAACGAAAAAATATGGGTGCCCTAGATTTGAATTTACTTTTATATAAGTAACGTAATAATACATGCAGGTTAAAAATATGAAATGTTGTCAATTCTGTACATGAAATATATTTTCAAAATAACTATCAGGGGGTGATTAGTGATCGATACTGATGCCAAAAATGCAATCAGTAAAATTTTTGTCTGTCTGTCTGTATGTTCCTTATAGAAACAAAAACTACTCGACGGATTTTAACGAAACTTGGTACAATTATTCTTCATACTCCTGGGGGCCTAAAAAGGTCACTTTGGCAGAATCATAAAAGGATAACATTATGAATCATATTGAAAGTCGTAAAATGGTCACAAACTGACAATTCATAATATTATTTGCGCACAATTCATATCACGCAATTCATCTGTTTGACAGTTTTGAATGAAGATTTGTAAAATGGTCCACAAAATACGAATTGCTTTAGTGTCAAATAGCAGAATCATAAAAAGTCAGTCAAAAGCAATATCTCACAAATCATATTGGAGGTTTTGTGAAGAAATATTGCTATAATGGCAGATTTAGCCCTATATGAAAATTTTCTGGAGCACGCGCGGCTTTCGGAGACCCTTTTATATCGCCTACGAAATGCAGCTCTTCGGAAAATGGACATAGCATTCGAAATGCCGGATCTCGAATTTGTTGGCTTATACAGGCTACTAAATAAAAGTGTGTGTCGCGACCTCATCCATGAGCTGGAGCCGTACTTAAGTTCCCGCCGAGGTGGCATAATTACTAGCTCCAAGGCAAGTAAAAGGATTGTACCTGGTTTTAATTAAATAGTTCTAGATAGACTCTATCATTTATTATCGTAGACGTTTAGGTACTCTGTACCACCCCCTTGATGAAATAAAAACATTGATCATATTTATGCTTAAGGGCCAAAGCACACACGCTACTTTTTGCATTGGCGATCGGCGATTCAGCTGCTTTTTAGAAGCTAAATGCAGCGACCAAGCATACCACACCGCACACTTAAAAACGCCAAACGCGGCGATTCAGTCGCTTTTCGGAAGCTCGATACAGCGGCTGAACGCTACACTCCGCACACATTCGGATGCCGGTCGCAGCGATTTGGCATTTGCGCCAGCATCGGAGCAGTCGCTAAAACGCGCGATTCCGATACCACGTCCAAACGCAGAGAGTCGGCAAAAAACTCAAACTCAAAACTCAAACTCAAAGCATTTATTTCAATTAAACCATTACAGGTACTTTTGAATTGTCAAAATTAAGTAGTCGGTCAGTTAGTCAGAAAGTTGAAGCTAGTCGCCCATTCCAAAGCGTAGATCTCTATGGAGAAGAACGGGCAAGAAACTCCATGGACACTCTTTTAAATCAAGATATTACAAAATCCTGAGTACATTATTCTTTTTGCTTCTATATGTAAGAACAATGTAAAAAAAAACACACAAATGAAGAAACAATACAAGAAATAAGATTAAAAATAAGCCTTGGCAGTTAAGAGATGACCAGTCTCAACCGACGGCGTCCGTTCACGAACATGACGCATGGATCAGCACCATCCAGCTCAACCATTTTGTAGGGAACCGAATGATCCAACACACGCGCCACCATCAGCGAAACATTTAAGTGAGCATGACACATTCTCAACTGACATGCTCTATCAAGTCAACATCAAAAAATCATAATAAACGGATCCATGGTTCTTACATTTACAAAATTGAAAAAATGCTTCTAAATGATACAAAACTATAGATTGCAATTTATTTAAGAGATGAATAAAAATTTTAATACCAAACAGGAAAAGGTGTTTAGTATTGCAGCATTAAACAATTAAAACATGATTGAATAAAATAAAAATAAATATTAAGATCGTAATGTCAGAAACACTAAAAAAGAAAAAGGGAAGCACCTCCTCCAAATATTGAAATTTTAACTAGAGAGCTCAAGGGCCTGTGGAGCAGGACCAGCATTTAGTCAAGCATTTTTATCTGCGATATAATCATCCAACTTATAATATGCTTGTCTACATAGTGTGCGTTTAATGCATGTTTTAAATTTCTTCTCATTTAGTTGAAGAATATCGAATGGTATTTTATTATAACATTTTACATAGTAACCCATAAAAGAAGTTTTTACTTTAGACAATCTGAAACGCGGTTGATCTAATTTGTTCCTATTTCTTGTGTTAAAATTATGCCTGTCACTTATCTTATTAAAAAGATGTAGATTTTTTCGAACGTACATAATGTTTTCATATATATATTGACAAGGAACCGTCATGACGTTAATTTTTTTAAACAGTTCCCTTAGAGAATCGCGTCTGCTGAGCTTGTATATGGCTTTGACAGCCCTCTTTTGCAGGATGAAGGTAGAATCAATATCTGCAGCCCGTCCCCACAACAGAATACCGTAAGACATGATGCTATGAAAGTAACTAAAATAGACCAGTCTCGCGGTATCCACGTCTGTTAATTGGCGGATTTTCCAAACAGCGTAAGCGGCTGAACTTAGCCGCCCTGCAAGAGATGTTAAGTGCGGACCCCACTGCAGCTTTGAGTCAAGCGTAATCCCCAGGAAAACCGTATTTTCGACGAATTCGAGTATTTCCTTATTCAATACAACGTGACATTCACTACTTCTGACATTTGGTAAAACGAATCTAATGCATTTAGTTTTTTTTCATTTAATACCAAATTATTTACAGTAAACCAATCATGGACCAAAAGCATAGCGTTATTTACGTCGTCAAGCTCCTGTGCACGTCTGCTTACTTTAAAAATCAGAGATGTGTCATCAGCAAATAACACCATTTGTGATCGGTTTATCAGTAAATGAGGTAAATCATTTATATATACTAAAAATAGGAATGGCCCCAATATTGAGCCCTGCGGAACACCCATTTTGACTTTCAAGCCCGATGAATTCACACCGTTAATTTGAACTTGCTGAAATCTGTCATTTAAATATGATTTCATTAAGCTAAGAGCAAGTTTACCGAGTCCGTAATGCTCAAGTTTCAAGAGCAGTGTATCGTAATTTACGCAATCAAATGCTTTGGATAAGTCGCAAAAAATGCCTATTGCATCTTGTGCCTCTTCCCATGCGTTAAAGATATGTTTTAATAAGGTGACACCGGCGTCGGTTGTACAACGTCCTTTGGTGAAACCATACTGTTGATCGTGTAGGATGTTATTACGATTAAAATGATTGAGCATTTGATTTAACATTACTTTTTCAAAAACCTTACTGAAAACCGGCAAAACCGATACGGATCTATAATTATTAGTGTCTTTGCTGTCTCCAAAACGTGATGCAGCATCGATACAGCCGCAAAATCGCCGATCGCCGATGCAAAAAGTAGCGTGTGTGCTTTGGCTCTAAAGGACAACTTACTACAATCTTCTATTCACATTTTAGGTGTATTGTTCACCTCTGCCTAGCCCTTCATGGATATATAAGTGTGATATTATTATGTTGTCATACTTTATTTCAATTTTATTAAGTAGTATAATATAAGAGGGTATATAGAAGAGGATAAAATAAAACAATAGTGATATGAAAAATATTTTATTTACTATATTAACAATCTCATCTTCTAATATTAAAAAACGAATACAAAACATAATAATGAATTAGCCTTTTTTCATTCATTTAGGTTTGCGACTCTTATTTGTGTCGATGCTAGCTGCAGAGGGGCAAACCATGTCTCCTTTTTATGGAATCACCATCCACTTAAGACCCACTTGGAACAACTCCACCAGGCTGAAAAGAAAAATTTGTGGGTTTTAGTAAGTCAAATTATCATCATCGTCTGTCTAGCCTTTTCCCAACTATGTACTATGTCAGGGTCGGCTTCCATCTAACCGGGTGCAAAGTTAAAGTTATTGTGGTATTTAAATGTTAAAATGTAGTATTTTTTCCTTTGTATTTCTTTATAATTATATTATATGAATGTTATACTTATTTTTTTTATTGCATGTACAAAAAACTCATACTTTACCTCTATGGGACACCAATAAATAGTCTTTCGACTGCATCAGCAAGCCTCTGAAGGTTCTGCACTATTCATTTGCCATATCAGCTGTTTCATCTCCACCTGAGGTAAAACTCTCCGAGCCTCATCTAGTGCAGCCAGAGGGCGACCTAAAAAATGTAATGAAAATACCATACTTAATAGTTTTCAATAGTCATCATAAGTCTTAACCCCAATATGAATAGCTGTAGGGTTAGAAAAATCCACTCACTGCGGTATCTCGCTTGCCGAGTTCGACGAGGCAGAGGCACTGTTGTAGCATCGAATTCGGCAGTGGTAAGGCTTGGTGCTGACGCACGAGTCTGGCTAGAGCCTGGAATATGGGGCTGCAGCAATCAGCAGATTCAGTTTGATGTTGAGTGTTGACTAATGTTGACAATAATGACAATAGTTGACATAACTCAAGGGAGAAACTTTAGGGTGCGTTCCGAGTTGGGATGTAATCGATTTGAGCGTGCTCCGTACCGAATTAGCGTGAACGCGATAACGATATCCCGTGAATCGTCATAGATGACGTCGTTATGACATGCACCATCTTGCGATATCACCGTGAGCGCTGTCAAAAATAACAGTCTGTGTGTGAGAAATGTGAGGATGTGTCAGTGAGTTTTGTTTTGAGTTGCATCATATCTTTAAATAAAACAAACGTGGCATTTTCGAAATTGTGCTTCTGCCTGACAGTCGCCACCTAACCAAAGAAGAAAAACTGAAGAAGAAATGTGGTGTTTATACAAAGAAATACTGTAAATAATATCGTTTTGACATTGACTATTCCGAATTGTTGAAAGCTCTCAGCCGTCATAAAACGTAAGACTTCTGGCCGATGGGTGTTGTGGAGTCGTTCAGTAAGTCGTCCTACATGCCTACGGCCCATTTGGGACGACTTGACGAAAATCTAAATAAATTTTATTTTCGTTCTGCAAGTCGTCCCACGTTACTCTTAAAATGAGAAAATGTACAATCAGCAGCAAAAGTGTTAATGTGGAAATAATACAAAAAAAGAATTGGTTACAAAATATTTAATAATCACAACATTGTTACATATAAACAGAAAATATTAAATCATGACAAATTTACAAGAACAGTTCACAAGCACAGAATACAGTCAGAAGGCACAAATAGGAAAGAGTCACCAGCACTAGAACGATAGGCAAAGGTTTTAAACAGGAAGAATTAATTTATGCACAGCCAGAGTCACAGATTCATCGGAGTTCAAAATGAAACCAACGATAAATTTGTAAAAATTTGTTCCACATTCATTTAGTTTAGTTTTATTTGAAAAGTACTAGGGTAACAGAAGTTAGTAGGAGGTTGTATAATACGTAATGCGTACCCCATGCATAAGCCGTCTCAAATAATGTCTTTACCTTTTCTTTCGGAAAGTATAAACCATACTAACTCGTTTTAGCAACAATAAATTCTATGAAATACTAATCTTAACTACTTATCTCTAAGTAGTTTTATTGATTTATTGATACTGAAACAAAATATAAGTATTTTTGTATCTTCATTTTATTCATAGGTCTGTCCTGTCATCGTTTACTTCAAAAGTAACCACCGTAACCATTGTTTATTACCTGATAATAACCGAAAGTCATACATGTCTACTATTCTTATTAATTTCTGATAACACTTCGAACTTGTACGTTTACTTGTAAAATGAAACAATAAACTGTTGTTCTAGAAAAATATTATTTAGTAGGTAGGTCTGTACTGACTTTTTTAATATTAAATAATCTATGAACAAAACGAAAGTAAAAACTAAAAATACTTAAAAATATATTGTTATGTCTTGTCTTGCTAACTGTACTAAACGTCGATAAAGTTTAAAGTTCCATACAAAAAAAATGTGGGACGACTTGCAGAACGAAAATAAAATGTATTTTGTTTTCATCAACTCGTCCCAAAATGGGCCGTAGGCATGTGGGACGAGTTGGGGAACGACTCGTGTTGTGTACCGCCGGTTTCGTGGCCGGCTACATGACACCCAGTCAGCGAAACACGACGCAGACACTGCGTATGCGTTAGTTTTTAGTGTAATTATAATGTTGTATGTATTTATAGTATTTATAAGTTATATTAATATTGTATTGTATGTGTTTATATGGGCATGATGCCTGAAATAAATGGATAAATGATCGTAATATCTAAATCGGAACTCATGTGAGATGATGTGAGTGCTGTGAGCGATTATAGCTAATTCGGAATGCGGCCTAAAAACTCCTTTGTACGCGTTGCCAGCCTAAAAAGTTTTTATAGTTTCTAATTTCCCTTTTCAGGGCTTATCTGCGGTATGTTTAGCAGTTATAAGGCATATTATAATTTAATAACATTTAAACTGTAGAAATAAAAAATTAAAAACCAATTTGATTTATAAAAACTGTAAAGAAAAATTTACCGATAAAATGACGCTTTTTATTTTTTTCATGCGGTAATATTTACACCAAAATATGATTCTAATATGAATTGAATTGTAGGTGATTCTGCTATTATGTGTCACCATTTTATGAAATTTAGAGGAATTGCTAATGATCTGCTGGGAATTCCGGAAATGAATTTCATTTAGAGGAATTGCTTAAAGTGGCGTTTTTAGCCCCCCCTGGGCAGGTTATAGTATACTTTTCATCACGCTACAATCAATAGGAGCAGAGTAGTGAAGGGAAATGTTGGGAAAACGGGAGAAGTTACTCCATTTTTTAAGCTTCCGTCGCGTATGCAGCCTTAATGGTTAAAGTTACATAGAAATCATGTATGACGGAAATATTCTACATAAAATTGTCTAAAAAATATCATGCAACAGCATATGTCTATCTTTTATGGTTGACTCACAATAACACGTGTAACTCCTGATAGCTTAGCAGTTCGGAGCATTCTGATTATATTAGGTCCTTACATATGAAATTGGCGTTTTGTATGGAAGGAACAAAAAGTCGAATATTTTTTAATATAATATATTTAATTAATCAAAGTATGAACCATTGTTTTCAATGCACTTTTGCCATCTTATAGGTAGTTCATTGATCCCTTTACTAAAAAAACCAGTCGGACGGGAATCAATAAAATCTTTGAAGGCGATTTGGACTGCCCCATCGGAGTTGAATTTTTTCCCTTGCAAAAAGTTATCCAAATTGCGAAAAAAATGGTAATCTGTTGGAGCATGGTCCGGGGAGTACGGAGGATGTCTAAGACATTCCAATTCAAGCTCTTCTAATTTGGTAGCCGTCTGTTGCGCAGTGTGTGGTCTGGCGTTGTCGTGAAGCAGCAGTGGCGTGGAGCGATTGACCAGCCTTGGTTGTTTAGCCGCTAGCTTTTCCATCATGGTTTGTAATTGCTGACAATAGACATCAGCTGTAATAGTCTGGCCAGATTTGAGAAAACTGTAATGAACAATACCGGCACTAGTCCACCAAACACTTACAAGTAACTTTTTTGGGGTTAATTTTCGCTTGGGGCAGGATTTGGCTGGCTGGCCAGGATCCAACCATTGCGCTGAGCGCTTCCGATTATCGTAAAGAATCCATTTTTCATCACAGGTAATGATTCGGTTTAAAATACCTTCATTGTTGTGCCGGTTCAGTAATGTAACGCAGCAGTCGACGCGCGTTTGCCGGTTTGCTTCAGTCAATTCGTGAGGTACCCACCTTTCAAGCTTTTTAATCTTCCCAATTTGCTTCAAGTGAATTAAAACAGTTTTATCACTAACATCGAAGCCTGCAGCTAACTCGGACGTGGTTTGCGATGGGTCCGCTTCCACAATAGCCTTCAATTCTCCATTATCAACTTGGGTCTCAGGCCGTCCACGGGGCTTGTTCTGCAGGTCGAAATTTCCAGAACGAAAACGTTGGAACCAAAAACGAACTGTGTTTTCTTTTGCAACATGACCGCCATACACATCATTCACCCTTCGAGTCGTTTCCGCAGCACTAGTGCCACGGCGGAACTCGTACTCGTAAATAATGCGATATTTTAAATTTTCCATTTTGTAAAATGAGTGACGCAAACAGAAAAAACAGAAGAAAAAAAACAAATGAATGACGGTCATCGAAGCACAAATACATGAGTAAATAGCTGTACAAATTTGAATTTGGAATTCCTTACCAAAGAGGAGAAATTCGTGATTAAAGTGGCCAGTACGAAAAACGCCAATTTCATATGTAAGGACCTAATATTTGTTTATTCTTACGTTTATAATACTCTCACTCATCCCTAATTTAAAAAGTTAACATTATTACCTATTCAATAAAAAAAGAATCATAGAAATCGGTACAGAAACACCAAACTTATACATGAAATAAGCCATCGCGCATCGCCATCGTGAATACTGAATCATGCTATAAGGATTATTTTTGTGTAACGGTTGCCGCGCTCGACACGGGTCGCGGCGGCGGTAGGGTATAAAAAGGCGGGAGGTCCGAGAGCGAGCTTCAAAATAATTCCGATCCAGCCTGTCCCTTGCTGCCCTCCCCCAGCGACGCCCTAAGCCGAGGTCCGTACCCCACAGGGGGTGCCCTTAGCGTGTAGTCGCTTAGTTTTAGTAAGTTTTTAAGCCCTGGCTGGAGGCCTTAATTTTGAGGCATCCACAGGCAAGCCCGGTTAAGCAGACGACAACCTCATAGATTGAACTGCGAAATGCCATAAAATAAAAAAATAATAAAAAAAAAAGAGCGAGCTTCATTCAAATTTGGCTGTTGATGCGTTCAGAGCGTTCGACCTTATTGACAGACAATAATATTGATATTGAGAAACCGTGCTTATCAGCGCGACTTTTAGTCTTTAAATAGTTTATTTGAATTTCTTTTGTTGTTATTTTGTAAAATAGGTATGAGTTGTTTTAGTAGTGTTTAAATATTCGTTCAAATTAAAAATTATTAAGAGTAGGTACTTTTATTAATTAAAGTAGTTATAAGTATTTATTTTTAAGTGAAGTAGGTACTATAGGAAGATAGTATTGCACAGGCGTTTCAGCTTTATTTTCATTTCTTTTCTGTTGTGAGTTGTATATATTTCTGGTTATAATTCTATAAGAATATTTTAGTTTAAATAGTCACTTAGATTTTAAGTGTAAGGTAGCTAAAGTTAGGACCACGTATTAGTTGTTTTGGTAGTGTTTAAATATTCGTTCAAATTACAAATTATTAAGCGTAGGTACTTTTATTAATTAAAGTAGTTATAGGTATTTATTTTGAAATTTTACACAATGGTTCCCTTTATAATGTAGACAACGAATTAGGAAGGATTTTTTTAAATTCAACCCCTAAGGGAGTTAAATAGGGGATGAAAGTTTGTATGAAAGTCCGTCAGTTTTACAGTTAGGATCTTCAAATTTTGTTTTTAGGCTGACGACTAAAAATTAATTTATATGTGTCTCAGCGTTTTTGTTAATTCCAACCCCAAAGGGTTAAAAAGGGGGATGAAGTTGTGTATGAAAGTCCGTCAGTTTAAAAGTTAGGGTCTTAAAATTTTGTATTTAGGCTAACGATTGAAAATTAATTTATACGTGTCTCAGCGTTTTTGATAATTTCTCCCCCAAAGGGGAATGAACGAACTGACTGAAATATCAACGCACAGTCTAAACCGCTGGTCCCAGGGACATGAGTTTTGGAGGTTGTGTTCTTTGTGCAGAGTAGGTATCGAATAAGAAGGGGTTTTTGGAAATTCAACCTTTAAGGGGGTGAAAAGGGGGGATTTTGTTTGTATGAAAAATCTTTTTTATTGAGTTAATAACCTTGAAACTTGGCACGAATACTTATCTAAGTAAATTATGAAGTTTGGAATTTTTCGTTTTTCTAAAATACCCCCTAAAGAGGTAATGGGGGGGTGTTAAAATTTGTATGGAAGAATTTTAACGCCCTGTCCGATTAACTTGAAACTCAGTATTTATACTAAGGACTAAAAATAATAAATAACGTGTATCAGGGTTTTTCGAAAATCTACCCCTAACTGTATGAAAAGAGGTAGTTAATTTTAAAGGGGAGGATTTTACTGCGTGGCTTGATTGGCTCGAAAATTGGTATAAATAAACTTTGAGTCAAGTTATGAACACATCTTAAACGATTTTTCAAAATTCTACCCCTGTGGGGGTGAAAAGCGGGGATAGTTTCTTTGAAAAATCTGATTCCTTTGTTCTATAAACTTAAAAATTGGCCCGAATACTTATTTATTTAAGTTAATTATAAAGATCATACCAACATACATTTTCGAAACTTTTAGAGGAAAGTACGAATTTCACGCGGACGAAGTCGCGGGCAGAAGCTAGTTATAAATAATGTAATAATCATGTCCTAATTTATTTGTTATTTTTATAGTTTTAATTTTTAATTGTTTTTATATTCCAATTTCATTGTTTTTTTTTTCTGAATTATAATGTATTTTAAATTTAACTACTTGACATTTTAGATTCAATGTAAACTTTGTAAATTTTAATTTTGTTAGTATCATATATTTCCATTTTAATTTTTATTATTGATTATACAAGTGCTGTGCACACCTATAAGTGACGAATTCACCGCAAAGCTGTTGATTTAGAATATATTTATTGTAATGTTTTAGTGAATAAGTCGTTGGTGTGTCAATAAATAAATAAATAAGTAGTATAGCCCGGTGTCTGGATTTGTGCTTTGTGGCAATAGACTTACTCCCATGCTCCCTATTACGTGGGACTTATATTACGTAACGTAGATGAGACTTTAGTTTATTTTCCTTCCAAACCAACAAAAGCAACTAACTAAATGCGATTTATTAAACACCTGAAAATACCTTAGTCCAGTCGATCGTGGCAAGGCAAAAAATACAAATAGGTACGTAGAACAGACTGCGCAACGTACCTAATCACTAACTGCTGCACGCATCATCTTGTATTTTCCCTCTTAATAAAATAAAAAATACTGAACTGGTGCTGTTTCATTCAAGATTTCAAGAAGTATGTAATTGGTAGATCGCATAAGGTGTCGTCAGTGAAAAGTAGATCTTGGGTCTAACCAAGTTGGCCACCCCTGCTATAGATAGATAAAAGTACAGAGTAACGAGCATACATACCTTAACTTACGCAAGACCGTAAACGATCTTCTCCTAAAGTTCTTCTTAGCGTCATCATCATCATCAGCCTATAGCAGTCCACTGCTGGACATAGGCCTCTGGCCTCTCCTATTGCACGCCATTCAACTCGATTCTCGGCAACTCTCATTCAGCTGCTACCAGTCATCCTGCGAAGATCGTCGCTCCAACTAGCCTAAGGGCGTCCCACCTTACGTTTACCGATTCGCGGTCTCCACTCAAGAACACGTCTACCTCAACCCAACGGTCATCGATTCTACGGCTAATATGGCCGGCCCATTGCTACTTTTTTTATTTGCCACTTTTTAGGGTTCCGTAGTCAACTAGGAACCCTTATAGTTTCGCCATGTCTGTCTGTCCGTCCGTCCGTCCGTCCGTCTGTCCGTCCTCGCTTAATCTCTGTGACCGTTAGCACTAGAAAGCTGAAATTTGGTACCAATATGTATATCAATCACGCCGACAAAGTGGTAAAATAAAAATTGGAAAAAATGTTTTATTAGGGTAGCTCCCCTATATGTAAAGTGGGAAGTGATTTTTTTTTTAATTTCAACCCTAACGTGTGATATATTGTTGGAAAGGTATTTAAAAATGAATAGGGGTTTACTAAAATAATTTTTTGATAATGTCAATAATTTCGGAAATAATCGCTCCAAAAGTAAAAAACAATGTGTCCCCCCCCCCCCTCTAACTTTTGAACCATAAGTTTAGAAAATATGAAAAAAATCTGAAAAGTAGAACTTTATAAGGACTTTCTAGGAAAATTATTTTGAACTTGATAGAAACAACAGTTTTTGTACAAAAAAGACAAAAGTTGTACAAAATCATTTCTGGACTAAGTTTGTAGTATAATCGTATATGCGAGCATTTTTTTTTTAACTTCGTTTACATATTTTATTATCCTGAACGTATCTTTTTTCAATCAAAAAAAGAATGATTAAAATTGGTTCTCGCAATCCAAAATTACCACCGAAAACTTCAGGCACGTCTATGTACTAATTAGTAACCCGATTCCCCGAGAGATGGCGCTGTAGGTACTTATTACATTGGGTCGGGTATTATCGAATTGTACATACGTGGGAACACTTATTGTGACGGACGGGAAACTACGGAACCCTACACTGAGCGTGGCCCGACACGCTCTTGGCCGGTTTTTGTCTTTGAGAGGGAGGCTAACAGATGAATTCAGCTGGGCTGGGCAGCGTTTGGGAAGCTTCGTCGAGTCTTCTCGTCACGTATTCCACAGAGCCTGAAGATTAGGTCTTCAATCAGTGCGTCCTGCCAGTTAGCCTTCGTCCACTTTGGCAACTAAAGTTACTTAACCAGTTACAAGAGAAGTTTTTTCTTTCGCTGTTTGGTAACTAGTTGTGAGAGAAGAATTATTTTTCCATATCTGTAACTTTTTGTAACCAGTTTTAATGGAAGATTTTTTTTCGTTATTTGGTAACTAGTTGTGAGAGAAGAATTATTTTTCCATATCTGTAACTTTTTGTAACCAGTTTCAATGGAAGATTTTTTTTCGTTATTTGGTAGCTAGTTGTGAGAGAAGAATCATTTTTCCATATCTGTAACTTTTTGTAACCAGTTTCAATGGAAGATTTTTTTTCGTTATTTGGTAGCTAGTTGTGAGAGAAGAATCATTTTTCCATATCTGTAACTTTTTGTAACCAGTTTCAATGGAAGATTTTTTTTCGTTATTTAGTAACTAGTTGTGAGAGAAGAATTATTTTTCCATATCTGTAACTTTTTGTAACCAGTTTCAATGGAAGATTTTTTTTCGTTATTTGGTAGCTAGTTGTGAGAGAAGAATCATTTTTCCATATCTGTAACTTTTTGTAACCAGTTTCAATGGAAGATTTTTTTTTCGTTATTTGGTAACTAGTTGTGAGAGAAGAATTATTTTTCCATATCTGTAACTTTTTGTAACCAGTTTCAATGGAAGATTTTTTTTCGTTATTTGGTAACTAGTTGTGAGAGAAGAATCATTTTTCCATTATTGTACATTTTTGTTAGTTATGAATACTGAAGAAATAAGGACAAAGTCCTATTTCCTCCAATTATCTAAACAACTATGAACACTAAACTTTAACCCAATGACACAAGAAATGTTTTAGAATGAACACAGTATCCAAACAAAATAAAGTTTAATTTTTTAGATGTTGAGATCATTGTGAACAGTCTGTTCGTCCCGACGACAGTTTTAACGCTGACTATACGTTGTACATATCCATTGGACGAGTTGGGAATGAGTCGAAATACAGCACGAAATGAGTTATGAAACTGATCAGAAGCACAAGGTGACGTATTAGTGAATGTGACCTATTAGGGATAGCGACGAAATGGCCAATGTGACGAATGGTCATCAGATCCGTGTTAATTGGATTTGTGTGTGAACGTTTGATGAAAGTATAAAGGAATAAATGCAATAACAGAATATTACTGCACGTGCTACCAGGCGCGGTCGCAGCCCAAGATTTTGGGGGGGTCATCATGGGTGCTGTGGTGTTCACTATTATCTCTTATTAGGGGCTTAGGGTTTAGAATAAAACCACCGAATTATCAGTAAGTACACAACAACTCAAAGGGAACGTCTAGTCGCCACAGGGGATAGAGCGGGACTCTCGAGGCGCTACCATTGAGTGGTGTGCTACATTTATTAGTATATCACATCTCTTCCTTTTTATATATTAATTAAGACGTTTAGTTGTTAACTTAAACGTCGTTAAGTTGTTAACTTAAACGTCAGAAGCTAGGTGCACGGTTCCAAATGGTTGTTTCCTATGGAGAAGAACCGGCAAGAAACTCCACGGTTACTCTTTTAAAATAATTGGCTTTTACAATGTTTTCAAATTACAGTAGGTATACATATATAGGAGGACAGCGTAGGCCTATCAACAAGTACCAGGTACTTGATAAAATACAAATGGTCTAGAGATCTAGAAGGCCTACAAAGTCCTCACGTTTACATTTTTAAGTACAATACAGTATTAAGTTTAAAGTACAATGATAATAATATTTCGTATTAAGAAGTTAATTATATTTTAGGTACACCCTAGTATTAAGTTTATAGTACAATAATAATGTTTCGTATTAAGAAGTTAATTATGTTTTAAATACAATACAGTGTTAGCATTTTTACTAAACTTCTTTATCGGAGGCTTCGTTGCAGTATGTAGCAGTTACTCTAAACTTCTATATTTGAAACTTCGTTATCGTTAATTTTCCATTTGCCTTCTACCTTTTTTAAGAGTAGGTATGATGTGCCTCCTGTACTGTTGGCCATTTCGAGTTTCGTTATTCCTTATATTATTTACATTTACTGCTTCGCCAAGTTATAATTCTCTATACGTAGCATTTTTTTTTTTTTTTTTTTTTTTTTGTTGTATGGTGTTGTCACAAAGTTCTGAATTTCGTAGCTATTTTCTTCGAGATCTGTTAAAAAGGTTATTCCTTTCTGAATGTTCTCCTGTAAAACAGCTCGGATGGGGGTTTTCCATTATATTCCAAAATATATTTATTTTTACTTTAAAAAGTAGTTCAGTAAGTATTAAGTAGTGTAACAAGTCATATTTCTAGTCTGATTTTCGCATTGACTTCTTTTCAACCGTTTGAGGATATCTCTTGTTTTGAATTGAGGATACAAAAGTTTTGGTCTGCCATTGTCAGTTTATTATACTTGCAGGATTTTCGATTCACGAAAATATTTAATTTCCACTTTATTGTGTCTTGCGTGCAGATAGAATCCATGACTTCAATCTCTTTGGATCGACTACAATAATATTAATATTCAAATTCACGAAAAGATTTCAGTGTCATTGTTTATTTTCGGCCACCAGACCTTAGTGCGTAACCTGTCCTTCATGTTGACAGTGCTTGGGTGGCCTTCAAGAGCTGCTTCTGATAGGTTTTCTTAAATGAGTGGGAATCACCAATTAGTTTCCTTATAATAAGCCGCCTTCATGTAAACAAAGTTTACGTTCAAATAATTTGTTGTTGTTTATTGAAGCAATCCAAGCATTCAATATTCGACGCTTCAACGGGTTGTGCGTAGGTATCTATTGAAAAATCTCGATAACATGATGTTCGTCTTCAAAAGTACTTTTATTTGATTCTCCGGGTATATTTTGCGTGTGAAAACATGATTTCGTGCCAAATATAACGTTTAGAGGCTGAGGCTCAGTACTCTATGAAAAGGTTTTTTTTTTTTTTGTATATGTACATATACCTATGTATATGAAAGTGTTTTATTGAACATACTAAAGCTAATGTCTCTTTTTCGGTCTGACAAAACTATTTTGCAGGTCTTGTTTTTGAAAGCAATGATGCCTCCTTTCTCGTCGTACAGTAGCAGTAGGTTTTTTTTTTTTTTTTTTTTGTTTTTTTTTTGTGGGTGGAAATCTTTGGGGGGGGGACCTTTGTTCAAATGCCATTGGTTGTTCTCTTTGCCAAAATGCCATGATTGGCATTCTTGTGCTTTATTATCGAAGTAATCGTCGATTGGGTCCTGTAAAATTAGGGATCCACTTTTCAACGAAATTGACCCCAGAAAACTTTGAATTTATTAGCCCAGGAAATAAAGTTTTTTTTTTTTTTTTGGTAAAGGTTGTTGTCTTTAAGCTCTGTTAATAATACATTTTTAAGCACCTGGCATCATGACCTTTTTATCACGTTCGAATACAATTAAGACGTCATCTATTTACAACTCCTTGACATGTTCTTCTATTATCATGCGAACGCAGAGTGAGTGTGACAATAACCATAACGAAAAATGATCAGCTCACTGAGATCTTTTGATTGATAATTATTATCTCAGGTCTGTTGGTCGATGGGGCGTTTCAATTCATTATTCTCTGAAAATGAGTTGTTTCATGGTAGGCATTGGATGATTTTCTCTAATGATGCTTTGTTGGCAGCACACATAATTATTCAAACAAGTACGAATATCATCATCATCAGGCTTTAGAACCGTTACCATCGGAGAAATCCAAGAAGATGGTTTATTTACAGGTTCAATTATTTCCATTACGCGGAGTATTTACTCCGTGGTCCATTACTATGAGTTCGTTAATTTCTTATTTATCTTTGGTTCCAAAGGAATGGGGACTTGCTATTTGGCTGACTAACTGGAGGAATGGTTTTATCAAAAGTGATATCTTATTGAACCTCATTAAGCTTGGAAAAGGACATGTCCAGTTTCTGCCCTCTGGTAATTCTGGTATAGATAAATGTTCATGATTTAAGGTTTTTCAGTAAGATTTAAAAATTTAGATTTAAATTACTATGGATTAATTAATTCAGTATTACTTGCGTAACATAATTCTCAAAAAAACAGTACTCAATCGTAGCTTCCGCGTTGCCATTTTAAACGGGAAGTACTAAAAGTGTTTTTGACGTTCCATTTTATCCCGTAATTATCTTTAAATAGTGTGAGCAATAATTATAAGCCGCTTATTTTAGATGAAAGGAATATATTAACGTATTTGCGTATATAATACGACAATATTACTAAAATATTTTAGTGTACACATCAAACGTGTTTTTCTTCGGATACCCACTTCCTAACATGAAGGTAAGTATTTATTACTTTTTTGACATGGCATTGACATTTATTTTTTGGTTGTCAATTCCAAGTTGCGTGTATGCGTTCCTTGCTTACTATGCGATTATTTTCTGTTATGGATATTTTCTTTTAACGACCATTGCTATTCTACACGGAGCGACATCATCTAGACACGATGACTATTGCTATACTTATAGGATTCTGCTTTTCTTTTCGATTTGGATATTATGATGAGGCGCATCGCTGTGCTGCGGATTCGCAGACATATCGTGTCAAGGCTGGCGTTACCCCTGCAAGTGAGACTTGCTCGATGGTTATCAAATCAGGTAGGCCTCTATACTACGGCAGTCGCGTAAACCATGCAGGAAAGGCAGTTCATTGAGCAGTTGTGTTATAATTTGAAAAATACAATGACGTCTTATTGTTCCAGCTCCCATTAGATGGATACGCAAGTGTCACGATTGTTATAATTTATTATAATAAATACCAAAGCTGCTGACAATGAGAGCTTACTAGGTCTTACAATGGTCTGCCACGTCATGACGTATGGTATCTTGGCTGGGCAAGGTATCAAAATAACGTGCTAGCACCAGCTACATTTTTGGACAATATTTTGGTGTCTCTAGAAGACGTTTAATTTTTTTATCATTTTATTTAAGAATGTATCTACAATAAATTAGTTTGTTTTGCAATAAATACATACATAGTTTTATTTATTATAATCCCAATTCAGTATCAACAAGTAGCTACACATAAATAATATTATGGGTATTCAAGATAGAAATCAAAATACGGAATTAAAGATGATGCCAATATAATATTATAATATTGTGACAAACAATAGGTGCTTAACATTTTTGTTACACAAATAGAAATATCCAAAATACTGTAGAATATGATCTCAGACCAACAAAATGTTTCATTAACCTCACAAAGACATACCACCAATTATTACCTGTATTTGCTCACAGATGTCATTATACTAAACAAAGTTAAGAAAAATCCCTAGCGTATAATCCTTATTTTGACCAGTTTACGCAAGATCCTGACTCCTGAAACTTATTAATTAATAAACTATAAAATACGACGATTATAATAATATAACAATCATTACTGAACATTTTCTTTGACTGCCTAGACATTCGCCCATTGCTCCACCAGACATGTCCTTTATACTCAATGTGATCCTAGTTTTTTTTTTTCACGTTAAGGGAAATAGCAGTTTTTTACTCAAAAGATTCCTTAAACCATTTTTTATGACATTGATTCAGAACCATATTTGTGCTTGACGCACAGTCAACAAGCCATGAATGTTTTGTGTGTAGAGATTTGCTGATTTGAGACTATAACTTTAACCGGTCAAGCGGCGCGCGTCGCCGATCGGCGACGAAACAATAGAAAATCATTTGTGTCTCAATAGCGGAGCTTGACAGATTAAATTGTTTCATGAGCTCCCAAGTTTTGTCATATTAAATCTACGACTGGAATCTATGAGCACTTTGATTTTAACCTCATTTACTTGACAGAGACTTGACAGTCTTTTGTTGCATCGTTGTTGATGTGGAAAATATTGTCTCTTAAACTTTTTTAGCTTTGTTGTTAATTAATTTAATGAGACGTTACAGGGTTTTCTTTTATTGGCCCTTCTGTTGCAGTGTTTCAGGAAATGACCGTTGAAACCATATTTTATGCAATTAGCATTATTTTAGGGCAGGAACTATTATCACTTTTGTGACTTTTACTAAGTTTTAGTACTAGATACTTTTCCGATTTTTACTAAGTTTACCACTTTTTCGTTTACCCTTTTATGCAATTTGCATTAATTACAGGGCAAGAACTATGATCACTATTGTGATTTTAACTGAAGCTACACCTTTTACTTTTACCCTTTTATGAATTTTGCATTAGGTAATTACAGGGCAGGAAAATTTATCACTTTTGTGATTTTTACTGCCACTTTGGCAATAGAGATCAAATCCCTTTTTGTTGTCTAATTGTTATAGTGTCAATTTCATTAAGGCTGGAATTTGTTGCATTTGTATTCTGACTATCGTGGAACTTGTTCAAATGCCGTTCTGCAGATTTTGGGAGTTTGCTTCTGCTACAATTTATTTTTTATTGTTGATGTTGAAATAGTAGATTGTACAACTAAGGCATAAAAGAAGCTATTTTACCCCGAGACGTTTATATCCCCCGAGCCGCAGGCGAGGGTGGATAGTTAAGTCGAGGGGTAAAATGGCTCGTTTATGCCTGAGTTAGACACTCTGCTTTTCACTTCGATTGCGAGAAAATGAAACAGGCATAAAGTATACAGTACATAATTAATCAAAAATGTTGCATCCATAGCTAATTCCCGCCACCACAGATAATACCGCCACGAAACTTTTTAAAACTTTTTTTTTTTAATTTTCAACATTTGTCATTCGACTTGGGTAGGTACTTCATACTTTTCTTTTTTTTTCTTTGCCTTTTAAAATAATAAATAACAACTACCTATTCTACCTGATTTTATTAAATTAACGATAGTAAACACGGAAGTGGTATAAATTAAAGAAAATGAAATAAATCACGACTTTAATCTGCGAAGTTTTATTGTGCGTGTGGCTGTTGGGCCTGATTACTTTAGTCTTAGAAAAAAATTTTACTTTATGCACTAGAACATGAAAAGCGATTTTATGTCGCCTAAGCACAACATAAAGACGGACTTTTAGAGCATGAGAAGTGAAAATATTATTTCTTATGTTTAGTTAAGCTACACTTTATCTGTAATCAAGAATTTTCAAACTTTTCGTCCGATTTTTGTTTCTAAATGTGCCTTCCCAATAAACTTGTCTACAAGTGGCACTTATCTTGTGGCCATCAGTCGAACCCAATATTTACGTCACTTAAGATGCAGTATTTTGTACGAATTCTATGAACGACCCGAACCCAAAATGAACCCTTAAAACAATTGAGAAATTGTACAAAAAAAAGCAATAAACTGATGCTGCAAAAGTATGGGAATTGGGACTTTAAATTGACCGTAAGTACCTGGCTAGTAAACAAGAGCTCTGTGGGTATTGTTTACATAACATTTAAATAAACAAACTCTAGCTAGTCAATTATGAACGGCAGTGATTTAGTTTAAAATGAACTTTATACCTACAAAGGTCCTTTGATGACGTGTGCTTAAGTGCTCAAAGCGCAAGACGGTCACTTGATATTACAATACTGTAATGAATTCTATGAATTCTTTTGTTGATTACAATAGCCAGTGCAAAATGCGTTTGATTTGACTAAAATTAGTTTAATCATTACTTGATATTACAATACTGTAATGAATTCTATGAATTCTTTTGTTGATTACAATAGCCAGTGCAAAATGCGTTTGATTTGACTAAAATTAGTTTAATCATTACTTGATGTTACAACACTGCAATTAATTCTATGAATTCTTTGGTTGATTACAATAGCCAGTGCAAAATGCGTTTGATTTGACTAAAATTAGTTCAATCATTAACCTTGACAGATTTTATGACACTAGTTAGTTTTAACAGTAAGATAAATAATTTTATTTCTTACTTTTGTTAAAATTGATATAACGACACTTTCGTTGGAACATTTTTTTTTTTTAACATTAGTTTTAACAGTAAGATAACAATTTCTCACTTTACTTCGATTTTGCCGAAGTGGAACTATTGTGAAAACTGGTACTTACATTAACGATATTTTCGTTGGAACATTTCAATATTTGATCGAATAATATTTTTTCGATAGGTAGGTATATATTATTTACATACGGATTTGGTCAACCATACATGTTTGATGTGGGTATTTAGGCATAGGTATCTCAATTAAGATATCGTAACTATATTTCAACACAAGATTTTATTTACGAGTTGATGTAAGTATTTAATTACTCATTTCATCGATCTATGCAGCACATCCTCGTCTCAGCTGATCGCCAACGCAGATTGTGCATAGATAGGTAGGTAAGTAAAGATACATGAATGTAAATCCAAATTAAGTATAACAAACACGTTTAGTGATTTTCGCTTAGATCATGATCACTAATTTTCTCTCTTTTTTTTTTTTTGTTTAAACACTGTGCAATAAAATTATACTTTGTTGCTGACCAATTTCCGTAGGTATACATAATTTGAGCGATAATTTTACTTACTGCCCTTTTACTCGTCGCCAATGTGGTGTTCACTATTATCTCTTATTAGGGGCTTAGGGTTTAGAATAAAACCACCGAATTATCAGTAAGTACACAACAACTCAAAGGGAACGTCTAGTCGCCACAGGGGATAGAGCGGGACTCTCGAGGCGCTACCATTGAGTGGTGTGCTACATTTATTAGTATATCACAGGTGCCAAGGAATATTTTAAGGAGGTACATCTCCTCGTTGGTCTAGTGGTCGCAAGCGTTACTGCTGAGAATGAGGTCCTAGCTGGGTTCGATTCCTAGGTCGGGTAAAGTTTGAAGGGTTTTTCCATCAGAAATTTCTCAGAAGCAGCTTGGAGTCTGGATTTGTGCCCGGTTGGCGGTAGTAGGCTCGCCCTCTATGACATTTCACTTAATAACTGGCGAAATGTGGGTGTAAGTACTACTATATGAAGGTACACCCCTGCCCAACCCTTTGGGGATTAAAGGCATTATGATATGTTAAGGTTCATGTACATCTCCAGCTCCACATTACTTATGCTTTTCATGTTACTTAAATGCTGCCAAATTGGTCGTATGTATTAGAACGGTAGATGATGTAGTGTGGGGAGAGCGAGCGAAGCGAGCTCGAAAATTTTGGCAATCCGCCTCTGTTGATTAGGTTTTGTTTTGATATTTTCAAGTAGAAATAGGAGTTACATTGTCCACTTATGCAGGCAAGCCCAAGCAGCTATCAGAACCTAAAACGCAAGAGCGAGCGAAGCGAGCTCGAAAATTTTGCACACTCTCGGATAGGTTCGATTTTCTTTCGATCGTTCCAAAAGGACTAGGAATTACTTGCTTTGTCGACTTTTGAAGGAAAGCTCAAGAACCAATGGAAATAGCAAGAACGAGCGTAGCGAGCCTGAAAATTTTAGCACACCACCTTGAATAGTCTCTATTTTCTTTTACCCATCATACAAAAAGAGAACTTACTTTATCGAATTATGACGAAAAGCTTAAACTCGTTTTACAGCAGTTTAGGTTTTAGAATCTGGCCTTACCTAAGCCTTTCAACCTTATGTACGAGTGGGGTGCCCAATATCCCGCGTTTGCTTCGTTCGCTCTTGAATCCTGATTCTATATTTTTATAACAGGCTTTTTAAAGGACAATATTTATTAGGCGCATTAAAAAACCCACTGTCATCTATGTTCTATGTTATGGGTTTGGTTTCTGTACTTAGTCCTTCAAATGGACCATTGTGCTTGAACCCACTGTCATTTCATGGTTTTAAGTTTTTACTTCAGCCGGCAGTCCCCATGTCTGCCGATTTTCTTAATGTTTTTGAATATGCCCATCGGGGTTTTCGTGGCTCAAGTACAGTTTTAAGTTAGTAAGGCAAGTAAATCATTCAGACTCTCGACTGCTTGAATGATTTTGGGGGGGGTCATGACCCCCACGACCCCCCCCCCCCCTCGGACCGCGTATGCGTGCTACCACGGTAAAAGGACGCTCGGAAGTTGCGCACACGACATTAGTGTCGTGTATTACTTGGCGTGGGCTAGACATCAGGATCACTTTGACCATCCCGCAGTAGGTATGAATTATGTTTTAAGAGACTTTGACATTGAATAAAACAAACCATGATTTCCAAATATTGGTTTTATTTTTATTTCACAAACGGCACTGATAAAGCTCAAACTCAGTGTGTTTAGTATATACCTAACTACCAACTATCCAGCTTCTTTTGATACCCTAATCTCTAATCTGCATTAAATCACCGATTAAGACGATTTTAATGAACCCTAACTCGATTGTTATACTAGAACTTTATAAAATACATAATCCAGTTCCATCACCAAGTCACCTCGATAATTCCATTATTATTGTATCGTCATTGAATTACATACAATTACGAATTTTGTAGGTAAATAGGTATTAAAAGAAAATTGTATATCGCCTGAACAAAAACATAAGACAATATTTTGGTGTTAGCCATTGATTTCGAATATAAAAAAAAATATGTTTTAGCTATATTTAAAATAACAAAAAAATTGAGGTATGTCTCTTTCGTGTCGGGTCTGGGTCACAAATGACCGTTCTTCTTTGTAACAATTATGAACCGATTCAAAAACAATATGAGCAAGTAGGTAGGGTGTGAACTTAAGGATAGCGGTGCACACATTTCGAATGCCCACATTCGGCAGTATTAAGTTAAGAGCAGTTTGTATAATGCTCGCAACAAACATTTGAATGTGGCCAAACTATAGGTACTATCAACGGCCAAAAGATGTAGGAATACCCAAAATATTTGAGAACTTTTTATTGGCTGACTACATAGATGATATTAGAATATTAGTTTTCTGCCATCCTGAGATAGACATGTTACTAAGTAATTTTGTAATTTTTTTACTAGATGGTACGTTTAAGGTATGTCCACCTCCATTCAATCAATTATACCTAAGTATAGCATTCACGGCTACAATATAATTACCAAAACAATACCAGTATTTTACATGGAGCGAGTGCTACCAGACCGGCACCCTAATTGCGTATCTAACACACTATCAATCGGAATCAGAATCATTTCGAAGCCAATTGCTAATCCATTGCTTCATAAGTTCGAAAAATTTGTCTTCTCAACACGTAGGTAAATAACGCAATGAATGTTGTTGAACTGTCAAAATGAAACCGATTCCGATTGATAAAGTGTTACGCAATTGCCCCGCAGAGCTCCACAACCAAGTTATTGGGTAACACACAGAACAGATAAAAGAGGACCTTTTTTAACACAGGTAAGTACCCTTGGTAAGACTGGCTGTCAGACTTTTAACTAAGTAGGTATATATCCCATAACGACGGTCAAAGATCTACAAATGATCTGTATCATCAATTCATCTGTATCTCTAGCAAATAAATGAATGTATTTTAATTTGAACGGACGAGTTTACAATGTTTCAACATGATCTAGACCAATCCAAAACTAGCTTGCAACAACCCATCTTAACACAAGTTGCAACTATTATAGTTTAAAAAAATCCCCGCGCGTCTAATATTACTCTGGGCCCATTATACCAATAATGGGCCCAGAGTAATATTAGACGTACTTCTATCAATACGCCTACATTTGCATGGCACTGGATCCATTAACAGGCCGTGAATGTAAACAACAGCATCGGCTGACGGCAACTTAAAAGGTGTTAGGGAGAATTTAAATCTCCCGAATGCTTTTTGTTCACGCCGCACAAGAACACAATGTACCTACTCACATTAGTCGTTCGCGTTACTGTCATCATTTAATATCAAGTTTATTAGTTAAAGGAATTTGAGGAGTTATCTAATCTATCTAAGTTATCTAATCTAATCTTGGACCTAAACCCAAAAAACGCAAGTTTTATAAACAATAAACGTATATGATCGACTACAGTAAACAAAATCAGAAAAAATATATGATATTCTTCAGGATATATGCTAGGTAATAGTGTGTTGAAAACATAATACTTACAACTAATTTGATACGATAGAAAAAAAAATCATGAAGATACCTCCAATAAAAACCATACTAACATACATACAACCTAATTACGATTTTTGTCAGATTATTCTACAAGCAACAAAACTGATTTAATTTTTTTAAGTCCAAACAATAGATTTTTTGTAAATAGATAATTGCTTCATATTTTGCAATAAATTACCAGCGTTGTGTCATCGCGCTTCTCTTTCTTTTCTATGCAGTCCGACAAAGACCGCGCTTTAGGTCAATACCTAAAGGTGTGTTATCTATAATAATAATACTCTTGGGTTGGGGCATAGAATAGGTACCAAGTTATCGACGATGTTTTGAGACCCAGATTATTTCATTGGACCTAATTCAGATCATTATATTTTTCGGAATCTGAATTATTATGAAGCAAATTGCTAATCTATTTCTTCATAAGTTCGAAAATTTGTCTGCTCAACACGTAAATAACGCAATGAATGTTGTTGACTGTCAAAATGAAACCGATTCCGGTTGATAAGTAATGTTACGCAATTTCCCCGCAGGGTGACGCGACATCGACGCGCAACCTGTTACCATGGATGAGTACAAAATTCTGAACAACAAAAGAAATAAAGTCGGTTAAAAAAATCAGGTGTTTCATAGAAGTGCAATATCAAGGTGTCATCATCATGTGCCTAGCCTTTTCCCATCTATGTAGGGTCGGCTTCCAGTCTAACCGGATGCAGCTGAATACCAGTATTTTTCATGGAGCGGCTGCCTATCTGACCTCCACAACCCTGTTACTGGGTAATACGATACAACTTGGTAAGACTGGTTGTCAGACTTTCGGGCATCTGACTACTCGTAACGACTGTCAAAGATCCAGGAATGACAGCCGGGACTTATTGACTTAACGTGCTTAAGAACAGAAAAAAAAATTTGAGCGTCCATGTCCCTGTGGAGGAAGATAGGAAGATCAGATGCTACCCTATATTTTCTATTTATATTTTTTATATATTTTGGCGGATTACTTCGTACAGCCGTGGTTTTTTTACAATGTAACACACACATGGAGTCAACCCTTACAGCATAGCATAGGTAACGTTCAACCCTCGGACAGCGGATGTAAACAAATGTAAACCACGGCTGGCGTTACCGCCACATGTGCGCTGTTTGAGGTTAAAACCCTTACTAATTGGTATCTGATTCTGACACATAAAAAAATCAACGTTTTACAGCATGTCTGGTACAAGATAAGATCGAGAGAACATCGGGTGCGAAAACAAAAAAAGCGTTTTAGGGCGAACAAAAACTTAAATAAGTAGGTAAGTATTGTCTAAGATATTACAGCAATCAAGTAAAGTTATTGCACCAGTTGTGAATAGGTACCATAAATATAATTTAGACGTAGGTATAGTACTTAGATAATACTATTATCTACGGTCTGAAACAAAAGAAATGTGTTTTTAAAATTACCTTACAGAAGTTTGTCTTACTTGACTAAGAGCTGATTTTTCCACCGCCAGATAATTTTATCTGAGGAATAATTTTGAATTTTTGACAGTTGTTCCATAAAAAATCTGTCAGACGTTAATTTTATTCCCCGTATAAAAATTATCTGTCGATTGGAAAATCAGCCCTAAGTACGTAATCCTACTATATTAGGTAAGTGTATATAGGTACACATATATAATGAGATATATCTGTACATAATAGGTACGTTTGCGGTAGGTAACTATTTATGCAAGCTCTTCTCTAGTTTGTCAGAATTAGGCATAGGTACAATAATTATTTTTTCTTTATCTAAAAACCTTTGGCCTTCAGGATGGCCGATAAATAAATAAATGTGCTTTAAGTAGGTACTTCGAGCTCAGCCTTCTGTTTAGATATAAAAAGCAGGCATTTGGGTATGCCTGTTTTTTCTACAAACATTAAGCATAAGGTGCAGACTTACAATGCCCTCCAAAAGTTATTTGACATTTTGCCACTTCTGTTGTGATTCAAAATTCATTATGATTCAAACTAAAAATATTATTAAGATCATGATTATTTTTATGATTGAGATGAGTACTTAGTTAAATTATCTATTATTCAATAAAAACGTCATCATTGTCTACAGTTCAAACATTTGAAACTCGAATTTTAAATCATAATGTGGCATCATAACTAACTTTTTAGGGCACCCTAAGCCTTTAAATTTCGCAAAATGTCCAGTGGGCTCAAAATGTCCCAATTCTCACAAAGTCCAATTCGCAAATTGTCCAATTAGAAAATGGTCCAGTTCGCAAATTGACAAATTCAAATTAACTGTAGTTAATTGAGATATACAATAATTATAGGTAGATATCCTTTTATGGTATTTTAATTCTCTTAAATGTCTTTCATACAGAGATAATTGTGCTGAACCTCATTGCAGTACTTATGACAGGAAACGCTAAGATAGCCCACGAAATTCAAATTTTGTTCGTTTTTTGCAATTTTCTGGTCAGTATTAAGTTGTACGTTGATTAAAATGTGATTCGCGACCGTAAGAAATGTGTATTTACAGAATTATAATCATTAGAATCAGTAATACTTTTTAAGTTAGTATACATAATCCTAAAATGTCAAGATTTCATGAAATAGTCATTCAGTAGGATTACTTGTTCTCAGAGAGTTTTGTTGATGACTTTAATGATTATAATTCTGTAAATACATATTTGTTACGGTCGGGAATCATATTTTAATCAATTTACAACTTAATACTGACCAGCAAATTGAAAAAAAAACGTAAAAAAAAATAATTTCGCAGGCTACCCTGGCGCTTTCGCCTCAAAAAAAAAGTCGTTTACGAAGTTTGGTAGATAGATAATACGCTACGTTTCCTTTACGTGTTTTCGTTTTCTGATTGGTACACCGTAGGTACACCGTATGCTTAAATTCAAGCTTCAGTTAAGTAACTACTTAGGTACTTATCATTTTACGCCTGCAATCTATATGAATAGTTATAATATAAGTAGGTAATAAATATTCGCTTATGATATTCAATTCATTTCAGATTACCTTAATTTGAGCTAAGACACTAAGACAGTGATAGAGCTCCTAAAACACAATGTCGTCCAATGACGTGGTGTCGTCGCCGCATAATACAAAAAATACCGACATCATAAAACGACTTAGTCATAACAAAATAAATATTGAAAACAAACTAGATTATGCCATTACAAAGGTCAGTTGAACTTCAAAACACAAGGGTTGCACATCGTGGTCGGTCAGGATGCAGCCATCAGTTGGATCCCTTTGTTTTCTCGGCGTGCCATACGCGGCTTTACGAAAATATACAAGAGACCGAAATGTAACCAACATGCCGCGCCCACACGCCGGCAATACATGTTTTGACGACGCGTCATCGCACCAATACCTTTGTAACGGATAGTGTGCATATGTTACCGGCCAAACCCGATTTCAGGACAAACTAGTTTAGCCTAGGCTAAACTAGTTCCGTCGACATAGGATGCAAGGGCGAGCGAAGGGCACCCCGAGGTTCGGTTTGGTTAGGTTACTTTAAACCCTTTACACAGAAATAGGGGCCCCGCGAAGCGGGGCTCCGTCTACATAAGATCCAAGGGCGAGCGAAGGTAATCCTATCGCGTATAGGAAGAACTAGTTTAGCCTAGGCTAAACTAGTTTGTCCTGAAATCGGGTTTGGCCGGTAACACATATATCATAACAAACAACGCTACAACTTACCTATACATATACGCTTCCGCAATTTATATTCTGCAGGTTTGCAGTTTGACTGTTCAGACTATCTTATTAATTTTGTCGGAGGAAGCTTGTTACCTATAATATTATCAAAACCTATTTGCGAACAGTGCGGTTAATGTTCGTGGTTTCATTTTCACCTATCTTCCTAGCTATGTAACTTTAATCGTCGGGGAATTTGTGCATATTGTCATTTATTATTTATTAGTTGTAGGTAACCTTGTGTGACCCAGTTGTTCTACTAAACTTCGCAACGAATTTTGATGTAGTTTTCACCGTTTCAGAAGATTTATGTGTATCCTAATACATTAATATTACCTATAATAAAGAAATCTCGAAATTTTGTCAAGTCAAACCATGCGCAGGGCCGTAATTCTCTATGACACAATCATCGTCTATGGAGTTATGGACACCATAGATATATTTTTACATTTCTATGATGGACACAATGAATGAAACCGCGCGAAATCAACGCGAGATTGGCGGGATTAGCTGACTAAGGAATTGACGCGAGTTCAGTAAGGAATGTGAATTAGGGCCCAGGAGTGGGTCGCTAGTACACTAAAATTGTTGAAAACTAACCATCATGATTGATTTTATTTTCACCATGTTTGATTTGAATGTACACAACATCCCTATTAACTTTAGGTACAAAGTAATAAAGTTCATATTCAATTAGGAAAATTTGACAGATTGGGGTAGCTTGATGTGCTGGCCTCTGTACAATAAGCATTTATTTTCATTATTTGTGCGGCCGCGTCCAATGTTTCGTTGATTAGTTTAATTACCTATTTAAATAAGTAGGCAAGTAGGTACCTAACCCAAGTAGCACAACTGGGTGGTAACTGGTAAAATAGCTCTATAGGTATCATATTTATTTGTAAACTTGGGTGAAAATTACAGCCATGATTAAGTTCTATAAAGGTGCAGAGAACCCTTATGCAAACATTTATAGGTATAACCACGGGGCGAAAAATTGCAGCCTAATTTTGGTACCAAATGGAATCCATAGGAGTTCTCGCGATCACCTTTAGGTGGCATTTGAACTATGGGTGTAAGTTGTGCGCAGTGATTGGACGATAAGGCGTTTCAGTTCGGTCATGACCATGAGTGATAAATAAAACGCCAGAGTTGTTTTAAGTGGCGATAAGTCAAGTTCTTTGAATTTGTATTGTGATCGGCTATTTTAATTTTGGATTGCATCTATTACTATAGATACACCTCTGCCTAACCCCTTGGGGAATAGCAGCACGATGTTACATTTCACTGAATTTTTTTTTTAGGTGTATTAGTATAAAACTTCACGTGCACTTCACATAATGCAAGCATTGATTTTAGCACAAACTCCTTGTGAATGTTTTTTTACTGTGAAACTATAGTACGGTTTCTTTGTAAATTTCGAAGCGTCTTCGATTTGATCAAGAACAATTAAACAAAGTGTGCTAAGTCATTTGACGAAATAATACTAACTATAAAAAAAATAAAACTGTTAAAAACGTAACATAATGGTTTTACACTATGTATAATGTCAAAGTACATCAGCTATAGGTAATTAGCAAAACTCAGTGATTATGCGACAGTGTGATAAAACATTGTTCGAAACAAAACATTTCCAAGGACTCCATTTTCTAAACATGGCGATGTTTAAGGGATCTCATAGTGATTATTTTCACTTATTTGTTCTCTATTTGGAACTGTAAGGTCTAAAAATCACTTATTTGTAGATAACAATTATGTATTTTTGGAATTGTTAGATCGTTTGTAGTTTTAAAAAAAACCGGCCAAGTTCGAGTCGGACTCGCCCATGAAGGGTTCCGTAGCAGCAAGTAAAATAATATAAAAGTTCTTGTAGTTCGTTGTAACTTTGTGAAAGGTAAATTGCGGTTTTCGATTTATGACGTATTAAAAAAAAAACTACTTACTAGATCTCGTTCAAACCAATTTTCGGTGGAAGTTTACATGGTAATGTACATTATATATATTTTTTTAATTTTATCATTCTCTTATTTTAGAAGTTAGAGGGGGGTGGAACACAAATTTTACCACTTTGGAAGTGTCTCTCGCGCAAACTATTCAGTTCAGAAAAAAATGATATTAGAAACCTCAATATCATTTTTGAAGACCTATCCATAGATACCCCACACGTACAGGTTTGATGAAAAAAAATTTTTGGAGTTTCAGTTGTAAGTATGGGGAACCCCAAAATTTATTGTTTTTTTTTCTATTTTGTGTGAAAATCTTACTGCGGTTCACAGAATACATCTACTTACCAAGTTTCAACAGTATAGTTCTTATAGTTTCGGAAAAAAGTGGCTGTGACATACGGACGGACGGACAGACAGACAGACAGACATGACGAATCCATAAGGGTTCCGTTTTTTGCCATTTGGCTACGGAACCCTAAAAAGTGGAAATAGCTGCTTTTGGTTTTCAAGAACTCCCTATTGAAACTTAATTACGCGTTGGAGTGGCATACAGTAGGCCTTAAAAGTGCAATCAAGTTAGGTTCCAAAAAGGCTGCAAAGCGATCTCTTTAATCACTGCAGGTGATATACTACTTTATACTACTCATTTGGAAATAGAAGTGCCAAATAAGGGTATGTTACCGTTTATATGTTACCTACAGTTGCTTGTAAGTGATGTTAAGGGCACTGTTGCTTCTTAAGAAATAAAGTAGAAACAAAATGCATTGATATGATGTACCTACTCATATACAAATATGAGTAGTGTTTGAATCTATAAGTTTTATCAAACACTGTTAAACCACTCATTTGCAACTTAAAGCTATAAGTTGCAAAATTCACTAATGTGCTACTTGGGAATGTACCAAAGTACAAAGACTTCAATTATCGCTTTCACTGTCCATAAAGTAGACGTAATAAACGACGTAATGTGGTTCATGGGACAGTGCATGGGTTAGGGCAGCCCATTGTATGTTTTAGGCCTCATTTACCTACGGAGACGCGGGGCGTCGCGCGGCGCGTGTGGCGTGGCGTCTCGCGGCGCGTCGGACGTTTTTTCTGTTTACGGTGGGGCGGCGCGTGCAGCGGCACGCATCATCGCACGCGTAAACACAAACTTATAGCAATATACGACCATGTTCATAGAGAAGCGAGACGGGAAGCGTGGCGGTGCCCGTCGCGGCGCCCGCGGCGGGCATCGCGGCGGCGCACGCTCGCCTCGATCAAATCGACTAGTTTTATGTTGGCGAGAGATGGGAGCGCACGTGTCGCGAATGACGAAAAATTGGAACTAGTTATTTCTGCAATACAGGAGCGACCCCAGTTGTGGATGGCTGGTCATTCAGTTGTATAAGAGCTCTTACACACGAGCGGCATGTTCCCAACGGCAGAGGTAACTGCAGCCGTCGACGCGCGCCGGCGGCAACCGTGGACGCGTCGACGGCAACCGTCGACGTGTCAACGGCAGCCGTCGACATTTCGACTTCGAAGATATAGGTCGACGGCAGCCGTCGACATTTCAACTTCGAAGATATAGGTCGACGGTTGCCGTCGACGCGTCGACGGCTGCAGTTACCTCTGCCGTTGGGAACATGCCGCTCGTGCGTGTGTAAGAGCTCTAACTGCAGCCGTCGACGCGCGTCGGCGGCAACCGTCGACGCGCGTCGGCGGCAACCGTCGACGCGTCGACGGCAACAGTCGACGTGTCAACGGCAGCCGTCGACATTTCGACTTCGAAGATATAGGTCGACGGCTGCCGTCGACATTTCAACTTCGAAGATATAGGTCGACGGCTGCCGTCAACGCGTCGACGGTTGCCGTCGACGCGTCGACTGTTGCCGTCGACGCGTTCCACGCGGCGGCGCACGCAGCGGCGCACGCAGCGGCAATTCTCGATGAAGCTATGTCCGAGGCGGAATCTTCTGTCAGTCTTATTTAGAAACGAGCGGCATGTTCCCAACGGCAGAGGTAACTGCAGCCGTCGACGCGTCGACTGTTGCCGTCGACGCGTTGACGGCAGCCGTCGACCTATATCTTCGAAGTTGAAATGTCGACGGCTGCCGTTGACGCGTCGACTGTTGCCGTCGACGCGTCGACGGTTGCCGCCGACGCGCATCGACGGCTGCAGTTACCTCTGCCGTTGGGAACATGCCGCTCGTTTCTAAATAAGACTGACAGAAGATTCCGCCTCGGACATAGCTTCATCGAGAATTGCCGCTGCGTGCGCCGCTGCGTGCGCCGCCGCGTGGGACGCGTCGGTGCCATCCGCGGGCTCGGCCGCAAAAAACGCCCTAATTCAAACAAACGCGTCTAAAATCGCTTCTCCGTAAACGCACTCATACAACGCCATATATTTGAATTCAGTGCGGGCCGCGCCGCTCAACGCGACGCGCGACGCCCCGCGTCTCCGTAAATGAGGCCTTATAGTGTTAATTGTATATTTTGAGAGTAATAATAGTTCTATGATATTTTGTTACATATTTTCTGGTAAACAATAATGTATATACCTATAAATAAATAAGGCAGGTATATTAGATATCCCTTCCACTAGATAAGTTAAGTAGGTAGATTGGTATTAGGTAAATTATTTAAGACGAACCGAATTTTGTCAATTTATTTAAGAGAGGCACGAGACGACGATTTAAGTACCTACTTATAATATTTCTTTTTCTTTATTTTCACATCCCTATCTGAAATCAGAGACATTTAAGAGCATGAACACAGAACAATAACTAATTATTGGACAGTTTAGAGCGTTATGACTGAATTTCACATGCAGATACTTCATGTCTTAAAATAATGTTTTACCCGTAATTAATTAAAACCTTGCATCACTAAATACAGACACAACAACAATAAAATGTACCTATCTATCTAAGATTTTGCGATTCCTTACAGAACATTCCTATAACATTCGTTTCGAACAACTCTCATATTCAGGGTATGGAAACACACTGCAATCACTGAAACGACCTGCCTTATGTGCCAAATTGAGACTAAAACTTTCTACTGCGCATCCTCCGAAGTACGGTCAGCATCAAAAGTTGATTAACACTTCAGTTTTTTTAATCTTAGTTATTGAGCAAAATATTTGTTCAAAATTGCAGCAGAAGAATTTTTTTTACAATATATACTCTTGTCTATTATGTGAAAAGCTAAAAATGAGTTTATTGAAAAAAGTTGTTGTCAATTTAATAACATGTAAAAATGATAGTGTTAATCGACTTTTGATGCTGACTGTACAATGCACTAACGGCTACGTGGAAACAAGAAGGTAGCAAACTGAAACAAGCTATCCCCCACGCACGAGTAGGAATTAGCATTCTACGTTTCAGTATTCAAAATTCTAGAGCGCTACCTACGGCTGTAGGTATAATCTCTTGGATTATCATGGTCGCCTAGTACTTCCAATGCATTAAAACTGCACTTTTCTGGTAACGAAAGTGTTTCTTAAATGCTGGTTGGCTAGTTGTTGCTTATTCATCGGAGTTGCATTTTTTTATTTTTAAACTTCCCATCCACTCAGACAAAGTTGCCCAGATACGATTTATTGCAATTAACTCTAACTTATGTTATTATTAATATACAGGACGGATATTAAAAAAAAAACAAGGCTATCAATTTAATTTTTTTAGTAACCCTGATAGTTCTTTTTTTAATGATTTTTTACTTTGCGCACTATACGAAGTGCAGTGGTGGCCAAGTGGTAACGGCCGCGACTTACGAGTTGTAGGTCGTAGGTTCGAACCCGGACAGGCGCTTTACTTTGTGTAAATTATTTCATCACCACTGCTCTCAAACCGGTGAAGGAAAACATCGTGAGGAAACCGGCATGTCCTAGAACCAAAAAGTTCGAAGACATGTGACATCTGCCAACCCGCACTGGGCTAGCATGGTGGATTACGGCCCACTCCCTCTCACCGAGAGGAGGCCTGTGTCCCAGCAGTGGGAACATTATAGGCTGATTATGACTATACGAAGTGATTGAAAAAAAAAACCGAGTGTGCTTATGACCACACGACTGAAGTGAAACTTCAAACGTATTTGGCTATGAGAGAAAGAGAGAAAGAAAATGTGCGCGCGCACTGCTTTCTCTTGCTTATATCCCCCACTCAACTCCCGTTCGCCTCGCCGTTCGTTCGTCGTTCGTAGACATGGGTCGTACTTGCAAAATCGAGTACCAGGGCTTCCAAGTACGTACACCTTAAGAAACCAGGGCCTAAAACCAGGGCTCGAGATACTTTCAAGTATTTTCTATCTGCATCGAAAACTGATCCATAACTTCATACAAATAAGAAGTACAATCGTGTAATCAAACAAAAGCCCTGTTGGAAGTAAAAAGTACTTGCATAGGAAATTGACCCGTGAATTCCTATAAATAAGGAGCACAATCGCGTTTACAAATAAATACTTTTACAAATCATTAAAGTAAAAATACTTGCATAGGAAATTGTTCCGTAGACTCTTACCACACCTCGGACACTCCATACAACCCTCGCAAAATAATTACCTATTACTACTACATAAACAAATGACGTTTGTATACGTGCAAATGTGTGCGTGAAATCTAGTAGCGTAAAAAAAAAGACGGGTTGCACTCCGGGAGTGCCGGCAGAAGTGAAAACTTGAATAGTAACGTTGAAATAAATCAATTATTAATTGAATTAATATAACTCATTTTTTTTCACTATTTCTGCGTCACTTTTTTCATTAATAGATGCACTTTGTTCAATTTCCATATTTTAAACACTATATACACGAATTTTACGAATACACAGCAGTGTAGGTACTACACAGACGGTCGAGCCATCAGCTGTCCATCCATCCATCCATACATCCACACCCACACCCACACCCACATCCACATCCACATCCACACCCACATCCACATCCACATTCACATACACATCCACATTCACATCCACATCCACATCCACATGCACATCCATCCATCCATCCATCCATTGTCGTGTGTCACTTGGTTCACTTCGGTTGGCGCCGCCGTAGAAAGAGAGGGGGATACTTAGTACATAGTTAGGAGTAGTAGTTCTCCCCTGTGTAGTCTCTCCTGACGGTCACGTGTCCTGACGCGATGTCCTGATGCGAGTTTAACATTTTTTACCCATTACAAAAAAGTGTGCAACGCCGCTAAAGAAGTTTACACTTCAAAAATTGGCGCGGAAAGCAATTTGTGTCGGGGAACCGAATGACGACGGCGGCGGCGCTGCCCGAACGTGTGCATTATTATGAAGTGACCATGTAGTTCAATTGTTTATTTATATAGTCGGGTCCGTAATGAAATAAAAACACTAAAATAGTTTAGTTTCAATGACTTATCTGTAAATAATCGGTTATTAAATCGCATGTTATTAAAAATGCGAAATCTTACAAACAGTTTATGTAAATACGAATTCGGAAAAGCATCACAATATCCAACCATCGTTATTAAAACTCAAATAAAAATTTTAAATCGCATAATTGTGTGTTCGTATCAGCAATACAGCGCTGCAGTTCGCGAGCGCCCTTGCTAGAGTCGGCGACGAATACCTCGATGTGCGGGGTGAGGTGCGGTATCTGATATGAGGTCGAGGAAGGGAGTGTCCTTTCTGTACGTAGTACTATTAAGTATTTTGTGCTCTTACTGATAAGGAGCATGATCGCATTTGCGAAAACAAACGCGGTTGTTGAACTATTTGAGTACCTACGTACTCGAGGGTCGAGACACGACGGAGCGAGATACTTTCAAGTATTTTCTACCTGCATAGAAAATTGATCCATAACTTCATACAGATAAGAAGTACAATCGCGTATTCAAAAGCCCTGTTGGAAGTAAAACTACTTGCATAGGAAATTGTTCAATGACTTCCTATAAATAAGGAGCAAAATCGCGTTTACAAATAAATACTTGCAAACCATTAAAGTAAAAAATACTTGCATACGAAATTGTTCCGTAGACTGATAAGGAGCATGATCGCATTTGCGAAAACTAACGCGGTTGAGTACCTACTTATTTGAGCGAGTAGCCGTATAAGATACTTTATAGTCTTGCAAGTATTTTGAGTCGGTACCTGGTGTAAAAACCTGGTCGCGTAAATACGTACCTTCCTTACTCGCCCGATCACACTTTTCGTAACGCTTACGTCACGCGTTCGCCAGCTTACTCTCCAAGTCAAGTGTGCGTGAAGAAGTTTCACTTCAATATTTTGACACAACAAAAATCGAATTTGACAATCGCGACTCGTCGACACGTGGTACTTATTTGCCCTACCCCGTGAATTGTTTTTTAGAGCCGCAAGCGCGGAGGGGGCGGCCATGGCGTGTTTTTTAAGGAATTTTTGACTTTTTGTATGGAAAATATTAAAAGTGATTGCCTACATGTTGAGTTTCAGGAGTTTATCGGGTTTATAAAGGGGGTCGAAATTTTCATTATTTTTGCGATAGGACGCACCATTTTCGAGATATAAGCAAAAGAAAAAAAAAGATACAGACAGTACTGTTTTTGCACCTGAAGTCGAGGTGTTGGTGGAATTTCTATTCATGACAACTAATTTTATTCCACACCTTTTTAATTGCGATTAAAAATAGACAAATTAAATAAAATAAAAAAAAATTACACGAAATTGTTCCGTAGACTTACTGATAAGGAGCGAAAACAAACGCGGTTGAATACTTTTGTGATCTTACGTAAGAACAATCTAGACCCCTCCCACTTCCCACCCCCACGTAAGAAAAAATAAGACTTGTTTGGACCCCCTCCCCCTCAAATCGTCTTATGTAATAAATGAACAGCCTCTATAAAAATAAAATGCAATTTATTCTTACAATATAGTTTAATTATAATATCATGAAATCTTTAATAAAAACGTGAATCGAACCAATAATTGACATTTTTACGGACTAAGTGTAAAGATTAGTAGGTACATTTATTAACTGCTTACACCGCACGTCTGCTCTCAATACATACGAGTAGGTATAGTGATGTTTTTAAAACATTTTTAAATTAGTAAATAATCGAATCCTTATTACTTATTATTATGTCGACTTTTGTTCTACATAGTTTTCCGGCGAGAATTTATTACAATGAAAGAACGTTATCAGGCATAACTTGGGGTTGATAGGAAAATGTGTCTTGATTGGAAGCTGCTGGGCCTACTGCCAGCTCTGTCGTATAATATAAAGTTTCTCCGTCTTGTATGGGCTGCAAATTGGCCAAGTTAAGAAATTCCATCTGATTGTCCTGCCCCTCCCCTTGCACGTAATTTTCCACAACTAGGGAACTGTCACCACCATGCGAGCGCATATGGAAGTTCAAATGACTGCTTTGCTTGAATCTTCGGTTACACACGGAACACTCAAACGGCTGTATATTGGTGTGGGTACGCATGTGTTGCCGAAGGTGCACCGACTGCGAGAAACACTTGCTACATATCACGCATTTGAATGGTTTCACTTTGGTGTGAGTCCGGAGATGTTGGTCCAGCCCAGCCTTCTGTGTAAACGCTTTAGGGCAAAAAGTGCAAACAAAGGGTCGATCGCCCGTATGCATCCGCATGTGCTGCTGTAAGCCGCCTTGTTGAGTGAATCGTTTAGCACAGATCGAGCATTGGTGCGGTTTCATCTTGGCGTGTACGATACGATTGTGTTCGTCGTACTCGGTGCTATCCAGGAATATTTGACTGCAAATGCGACAAGAGAAGGTAAACCGATTTGTGGCATGACGTTGAGCGGCGATCGTCTCAGTGGGGTAGAAGTCCCGGTCGAGCCGTTTCTCGCACACCTGACAGCGCAGCGCGGCTTTGCGTCTTTTAGTATGCTCTTCCCGGTAGTGTAATGAATAATCACAGCAGTTGAAGAAAATCTGATGACACTGCAGGTCCGGACGCAGGGTCGATGGAAAAGTGCAAGTAAAGGGCCCCCTGGTTGAAACAAATTAAAAATAAGACCCCAGGTTCGTTTAATTAACGTCTGCTGAAAAATGCTGATGTTTAAAGTTCAAATAAAATACAAATTCTCATTGTTCCAAAATACGTAGCATGCTGTGTAAGTACATACTTATGTGTATGTCGTGGCCAGACCATAGAATTGATCATTTCTTGAAATATTCGGTCATTTCATGAAATTGTTGTGTATCATGAAATGGCCAGCTAAGATTGACCATATCGTTTAAAAGTCAACGTTTAATGATATATCATTCGACGTTTGGCCATATCATGAATTTAGGGTTCAAACGACGTCAGGAGCACCCCGAAGTTCGGTTTGGTTAGGTTCCTTTAAACCCTGCAGACAGAAATAGGAGCCCCGCGCAGCGGGGCTCCGTCGACCTGACGTCGTTAGAAATAAAACGAGCATGCTAAATTTATGCTTTAGAATATTATGCTTAATCATTATTATGATTAGAGAAATTATGCGTAAAATTTTATGCAAATGGATAGGGAACCCACAGAGGAAACCGACATCAACGCCTCTACCGGCGGATATTCTAATTATTTTATGATATGATCACTAATGTTTGGCCACATCATGAAATAGTCGTGCGTTCAACTGTTCATATCGCCAAACGTTGAGTTATCATTGATCTGGCCAGACCACATCATGATGTGGCCAATAGACAGTGAAACATTTCACGAAATAGGCTAGAGTCAAGAGCAAGCCCATTTCAAATAAAAAAAAAAAAAAAAAAATTCTCGAGCATTTCATGAAGTGAGCAAATCTACGATATGGCCACGACATGTTCACCACTTTTCGGTATTTTATTACATTAACTTTCCATACAAACACAAAAAATCTAAAATCTACTGCGAATTGACTAGGACTACACACGGGTTGGGCACGGTCGGGTGTGATGTTATGAGTACAGACGATGTATATTATGTGCATTTGGGTTAAGTGACCTTTTTAGGGTTCCGTACCCAAAGGGTAAAAACGGGACCCTATTACTAAGACTCCACTGTCCGTCTGTCTGTCACCAGGCTGTATCTCATGAACCGTGATAGCTAGACAGTTGAAATTTTCACAGATGATGTATTTCTGTTGCCGCTATAAGTAATCGATACCGGAAATATGAAATAACGTAAGGGACAAAACTAAGGTTTACAGGAGAGCAAAAATAAGATATGTTTTACAAAAACTCACTATAACTTTTTAACTATATGTTTTATGTAAAAAGTGTCTAGGACAAAGTTTCTTAGATTTCTTCATTCTTTTAAACTAATATAGCAAACATTGCTTAAAACCTATAGTTTTAAAGATAGCATGTCCCTTACGTTAAATAATAATGAATACGGGTTACATACGTTCACAAAATTTGAGATGTAAATGAACAGCATTGATGTAAGGGACATTATAGGAAATAAACAAATAATTTTTTCACTTCTCATGCTCTAAAAGTTCGTCTTTATGTTGTGCTTAGGCGACATAAAATCGCTTTTTATGTTCTAGTGCATAAAGTAATTTTTTTTTCTGAGACTAAGGTAATCAGGCCCAACAGCCACACGCGCAATAAAACTTCGCAGATTAAAGTCGTGATTTATTTCATTTTCTTTAATTTATACCACTTCCGTGTTTTCTATCGTTAATTTAATAAAATCAGGCAAAATAGTTGTCATTTATTATTTAAAAACGCAAAGAAACGTTTTTATGACTTGGCAGTATGAAGTACCCAAGTCGTATGACAAATGTTGAAATTAAAAAAAAAAACTTTTAACAAGTTTCGTGTCGGTATTATCTGTGGTGGCGGGAATTAGCTATACTTTGCAACATTTTTGATTAATTATGTACTGTATACTTTATGCCTGTTTCATTTTCTCGCAATCGAAGTGAAAAGCAGTGTATAACTCAGGCATAAACGAGCCATTTTATGCCTTAGTTGTACAATCTACTATTTTTGGTGTAAGGGACATTGTAGGAAATAAACATTAGTGTTTTTCAAAGTAAAGGTCTCTTAATGGTGTACTCTTTATTGCTTATGCTGTAAATAAATTTAAAAAATAGAATTTAATATATTCATGACCTACTGCGCCTATCAATATAGTTTAAACCTACTTGCTGACATAAAAGGATGAAAAATAAACGAATAAAATAGATTAAAAATTTTATTTGTAGGGGAGACTGGGTACAGTTGAAACAATTTTGCTTTGAACGCTCGTAGCACAGCCATTTTGAAACATAACAAACAACAAAACACATAAAATGAGAGAATAGACTTTTGTCTTCAAATATATCTCAGAATTAGAGGCTCAACTGCCATATTTACTAGATAGGAAGAGTTTAATAAAATAATGTGCCACTGTTTCAACCGTACCCATACCAGGGGCGGTTGAAACAGCGATGGGGGTCAGTTGAAACATAAACAAATAAGTAATAAAAATCAGTTTCTTTATTCATAATCAACAAGAAATAGTTAAATTCTAGTATGGCACCATTTCTATCAGTCTTAATAATAGTTTCGAACATAAAAAGAGCTCTTCTGCTCCGGTTTAAACTAACAAACTAACACTAACACTGCATTTCTTTTTTTCTTGTATCGCAGAAGAGAAGAATGGTGAACTCCGTACATCTCTGCAGCTTTTTGTAAAGAAGTCCCTTTTTTGACTTCTACATACGCATTTTCGTATTGAGTTATATCACACTCTCCTCTTGAAGTTTTTTCGATACGTTGTCTAGGCACCTAGAACGAAAAAAGCAAGGGTTATCATTGTTTCAATCGTACCCACAATAATTGCTTCATCCGTCCCCATACCCCTCAACCGCTAATAAAACAAACATAGCGTCGAAACAAAACAACATAAACAAAAACGAATCACGGTTTTAGAACCTTCAAAATCTAACAATAAAACAGAAAATCACTCAAAATGCAAATGCTAATATCAACAAAGTAATTTGAAAAAGAAAACAATAGAAAATACTTACTTTTTGTCGAAAAAATATAATAGGGTCCCCTGAAAACGTACAGAGCGCGCGAAGTGCAACGCGTCACTGTGATTCATGTCCGGACTCTCCAGCCGCATCTCTTTTCCCTTGTACCCCATACCACACCGCTAATAGTTTACGAGTTATTAGCGTTGGTTTAACCGTACCCTGTTGCAACCGTACCCAGTCTCCCCTACTCACTAATCCTCATTTATAAACGCAAATAACTCGCATAAATTATGCTAAGTACAACATAATTGCTCGATAAGCAAGAGGACTTTTTCTGGCTGATTCCATAAAATGATGGCCACTGGAAAGGTCCCCAAACCATCAGTTTTTTAATCTCCCTTTGAATGATAACATGCATGCTGTCTATTCATCCTGCGTTAACTGCTTAATAAGTTGTAATTTTTACATGACCTACTTACTGCACACAATTATATAAGTATCATACTTACCAATATTTTACCTAATGGAAGGTATGTTTTTATTAGGATTCGAATTATTCTATCTCAATCAATCACCGCAGCCTATTACAGTCCACTGCTGAACATAGACCTCTCCCAGGCTGCGCCACAACACCCTGTCCTCCGCCTTCGGCATCCAGTCCGTTCCAGCCACCTTTTTTAGGTCGTCCGTCCATCTAGCTGGGGGGCGTTACACACTACGCTTGCCGATAGGCGGTCTCCACTCTGGACTCGTCTGCTCCACCGGCCATCGGTCCTTCGATAAACATGGCCAGCCTACTGCCACTTCAACTGAAGTGCTTTAACTACTTAAATGAAGATGTGTAATGTCACAAACAGTGTTACGAAATACTAAGTAAGGGTCACGACCGCGCAGGTAAAATCAAACACAAAATCCGTATTGCTATCTAGCTCAGACATGTTGCACCGTTTTGCGTGTGACAGACGTATAATAATATTCGTTTAGATAAGTTTTAGATGTAAAGGACAGGTCAATTATTTTCGATGCTGACAAATTAACGTATGGGACAATATGATTATGATAATTCGAGCCACAATTTAACGTAAGGGACATGGTATTTGCACCTACTCAGGGAACACTAATGTATAAGACCTGTTGTAAAAAGTTCTCGATTTTTTTTTAATGTAAATACCAAATACTGTGAGCAAAGAGACTTACATTAGTTTTTATAAAAATATTAATTTGAAATGTCCTATACAGTTAGTTTTTATAAAAAAAATGGTCTAGACCTGCGGAAAATATGTAATGTAAGGGACATTTTTTTGAGATATTGATATTTACCGGACTGCGCGACGCAAAGGAGTGGTAATGTGTTTATCAGCCTATGTATGTTTGTATGTTCCTTTGAAGCACTATACAGACCAAACGCCTGGGCCCATTTTTATGATTCACACGTCAATCTATTCCACTTAGTCCGGCGAGTGTCACTAAAGACATGACGTTAATGAAAATTCAATATGGCGACTACTGGACACCTTATTGTGAAAATGAAAAAAATGAAAGTCAACAAACTATGTCAAGTGGGGTATCGTTGGACAGGTCTTTCAAAAATATTTGTGGTTTGGGCAGACCGTTTTTTGATTAAGTAAATCGTTCGTAACCTATCAAGCTTTAAAGTACAAAATTTCGTTAGAATCAAGTGTCCTCCCCGGGTAATATACCTCATATCGTATAAAGTTATTTGGTATATTTTCATTTCAATAACGTTCACAAGATGTAATAAACGTGAGATATACCAACTGCTGATATAATTTCTTTACATATAATATTTATATACTCTTAAACTTACTTCGTATAACGTTATTGGATATAACGTTTATTTAATCGAAAATCATTAGGTCTATCGTTTAAAATATATATTGATACCTTCATTATGGTTAACACCCCTATTCAGAGCAATCCGGCTCGGACAGCTTAGGTTAGAAAGCCTTCGTGGCTTCCGAATTATTTCCGTTACCGTTACCGCACCCGAACTCAACGAACGCAATAGACGACGTAGGATGCAAGAGCGGGCGAAGGGCACCCCGAGGTTCGGTTTGGTTAGGTTACTTTAAACCCTTTACACAGAAATAGAGGCCCCGCGAAGCGGGGCTTCGTCGACATAGGATGCAAGAGCAAGCAAAGGGCACCCCGAGGTTCGGTTTGGTTAGGTTACTTTCCCCCCGCATTGTCGAGGCGGTGGGGCTCAGTAGCCGTGGCTTGGACACCCACGGTGAAGCGAAGAGGAACCCGAAGAGGGGCCGCTCGTCAGGGCTTTTGCCGGTAAGCCGACGACGTAGCGGCCAAGAAGTAGGTTGCGGTGCCGCTTGAGCGACATCTCAGCTGAGGTGGGCCGCGATGTCGTATCGGAGGCATCGCGGCTGAGGGTTGGAGGCCGCGGCGGGAGAGGAGTGCCGGTATTGCGGTGCGCCGCTCTCCCTACCTTCCGCGGCCTTGACGGGGTCGCCACCGTCTGATGGCGGACGCGGTGGGGCCGCAGAGGAAGAGGAGTTGGTATGACGTTGGCCGCTCTCCCTATCCTCTGCGGCCGAAAATTGGCCGGCGGCGGGGCCAATGACCTGACCCGTCACAGGGGGACCAAGGGTGCCCAGATACGGGGTCGTCTGGCGCCCATGTGCTTGTTTGGTCCCTGGGGTGGTCACGGCGTGCTATGTGTTCTGGTGCGCCAGTGATGGGGAATACTCCCCAGAGGAGGGTCCGGTGACGGACAGCCGCGGCGGGTTCACGGATGAGTGCTAGCGCGTGCCCGTGTTCCCGCAGTAAGCGGCAGAGGAGGACACCGTGAAGTTTTAGTGGGTTGGAGTCCCACATAACTGCACTATCTCCCCGTGGTAGTGCAGAATGCATGAGCATTTCTCCACGTTAAAAAAAAAAAGTGGTTAGGTTACTTTAAACCCTTTACACAGAAATAGGGGCCCCGCGAAGCGGGGTTCCGTTGACATAGGATGCAAGGGCGAGCGAAGGGCACCCCGAGGTTCGGTGTGGTTAGGTTACTTTAAACCCTTTACACAGAAATAGGGGCCCCGCGAAGCGGGGCTCCGTCGACATAGGATGACATAGGATGAAAAAAAAGTATTTATCATATTAGACTAAATAGGTTTTATGGCTATTGAGTGGTATATCAAACGATTTTATATTAATTGTCTGTTATTCATATAGAAATTAGTTACATTAAAATTATATCAATCGTTTATTATATTAACAGCTGATCATTATCTATATACTAATATTATAAAGAGGTTTTTGTTTGTAAGTTTGTATGTAGGGGGTAATCTCTGGAACTACCAGTCGGATTTGAAAAATTCTTCTTGCATTTGATAGCCCAATTCTTGAGGAAGGCTATAGGCTATTTAACGTCACACTATGGCCCTTAGGAGCCGAGCAAAAGCGCTATGGGGAAACGAAGTGATAGAGCAGGAGACGCGGGCAAGTGATGCAATACGACGAGATGGGTCGAGGGAATAAGAAATTTAGCGCGAACGAAGTCGCGGGCAGAAGCTAGTATCAAATAAAATTATAGGTTCAGTTGTTATATCTTGTAAATATTAGAGGTTTTGTAATTATATCATATATTACTTACCTGTCCCCCCCTCTACCAACTAAACGGTTGTAGTTAGAAATTTAAATGTTACGGCAGTAGTACCTATATATTAAGAAGTTTAAAGGAAAACTATCACACTTAAGTGGGATTTACAACTCATAACTAAAAAGCATAAAATAAAAAAAATAAATTTAAAATACCAAAAACCCGGCTGCGGTAAAAAACTTAAATTAAAAAAAAACTGAAAAGCTAAAAACAAGCCTATTTTAAATTATCGAATTGTCCGGTTGTAACATTTCTATAACAGCTTCTGGCAGTGGCATTCTCCTTCGGTTACTTAGGCGTTGTTTTAGCCGTATCGCTGATACGAGGGCTGCTATTTATGTATCCGGAACTGGCCAGTTACAGAACAATATTAAAAAAAGTAATTAGGTATAACATTTAAAAATGGAACTCTTTGGCTGAAAAATACAATTTGTTTCATGTAGCTGTCATTTGTTTTTCCTTTGTGGCGTCATTTTGAAAATTTTGTGACTTTATCACTATGGATTTAACTCGTGAAAATGTTCGTGCTATGATTTATTACGATTTTCGGCGAGGGCTAACTCAAAAACAGTGCATCGATCAACTCACTTCGACTTTTGGGGACGAAGCACCATCGAAAACGACTGTGTATCACTGGTATAGTGAGTTTAATCGTGGGCGGTCTGTGCTCACGGACGAATTTAAAGAAGGTCGCCCTAAATCGAATGTTGTACCTCAAAATATTGATGCTGTGCGGGAACTAATAATGCAAGATCGTCATGTTACATATCGCGAGATAGAGGCGTCTCTGGGCATAAGTATGACGAGTATTTATAAAATATTACACGAACATTTAGCTGTAAAAAAAATTTGTTCACGTTGGATTCCGCACAACTTGAGAATTGACCAAAAACGGACTCGTGTGGATTGGTGTAAAAAAATGTTACAAAAGTACAATCAAGGTGCGTCAAAAGCTGTCTATAATATCTACACAGGTGATGAAACTTGGATATATGCGTATGATCCTGAAACTAAACAACAATCTACGGTTTTGGTGTTCCAAGATGAGCCGAACCCAACAAAAGTCATTCGTTCAAAAAGCACTTTGAAGCAAATGGTCGCTTGTTTTTTTGGTATAAATGGACATGTGGCTACAGTACCACTAGAGCATCGTAAAACAGTTAATTCTGAATGGTACACGAGCATTTGTTTGCCAGAAGTCTTTAAAGAAATAAGAAAGAACAACCGACAACGCCGAATCCTTCTTCATCATGACAATGCTAGCTGCCACACATCGGCTGAAACAACTCGGTATTTGGAAGGTCAAAAGATCGAATTAACGGGCCATCCGCCGTACAGCCCCGACTTGGCTCCCAACGACTTCTATTTATTCCCAACCATAAAGAATAAATTACGTGGTCAACGTTTTTCGAGCCGTGAAGAGGCCGTTGATGCGTTCAAAATGCACGTTTTGGAGATACCTCAATCTGAATGGAAAAAGTGCTACGAAAATTGGTTCCAACGTATGCAAAAGTGCATCGCTCATCATGGCGAATATTTTGAAAAGCAATAAAACCATAATAAATGCTATATGTTTGTTTCACTTTGTTATTCCGGATACATAAATAGCAGCCCTCGTATGACAGGGTCGGATGACTCAAGAGCCCTGTGGAATAAGTCCATCATAGTATGAACCCTAGAATCTTTCCGGCTGTGATGTTCCCTATCCTGACGCCAAAATTTATTTTTCGACTCTCCAGCCTGTTCAGAGAGTAGTCCTATGGGTAGCGCTGAATTCTCTATAATTTTTTCTCCGTGAATTAAGATTTTATGTATAGTAGTAGTCATAGGGTGCCAGTATTATTTCTCTAAATACTTATAAGCCACATTTTTTTCATTCATTTCAGTCATTTGAGGTGCCTGAATCAGGTTTAACAGCGCGTTGTTAAACCTAATTCAGGCACCTCAAATGACGGCAATACAGCTCGGCGAGTATTCAAAAGTGAACAAAGCCGCCAAACGTTTGCTAATACACTTGGCATTGAAAAATGCCTCGTCGATGACCTAAATGTAATTTTAATAGCCATCAATTCGGGATTACCAATAGACGCAAAAAATTCGGTACATTTTGTAAAAATGTGGCTTATAAGTATGTAGAGAAATACAACTGGCACCCTATGACTACTACTATACATAAAATCTCAATTCACGGAGAAAAAATTCCGGAGATAAAACCCGGGTTCGGGTAAGTTCGGGTAAATCTTAATATTTCCGATATTCCACGGAATTAATTGTTGTTTTTTTTTTTTGTGTTGGTAGTCTACCTTATTACCTCTTTTTTAAAGCAAATTGCAGATTTTAATACTGAGGAATATGGGCAAAAAAAAAATAAAAACGAAAATCACAAAATCGCTGATTTCTCAGTTCCTACGAGGTCTAAGCAGCCATAAAGGACTCGTAACATAGATAAAAACAAGACCTTTTAAAATGTAGTTAAAACAATAAAGCAACTGTAAAAGTTTAGATGAAATAATTTTTTAAATATTTTTTTAATTATTTTTTCAAAATATGGGTAAAAAGTTTTACCCCGGATATCTCCTAAACTTGTTAAGATGGATTCGTGGGAGTTTTACTATCGCAATTAGAATAAAAAGCTCTATCTGATTCACTAATAATCAGGGAGGTGGTCATTTTCAGATAAAATAAAATACTGTGCGGCAGTAGTACCTATATATTACGAAGTTTAAAGGAAAACTATCACACTTAAGTGGGATTTACAACTCATAACTAAAAAAAAAAAAAAAAAAAAAAAAAAAAAAAAATTAGATTTAAAAAATCAAAAAACCCGACTGCGGTAAAAAACTTAAGTTAAAAAAAACTGAAAAACTAAAAACAAGCCCATTTTAAATTAAATAAAAGTTGGAAACAGGCGGGACCCATACCATTTTTATATTTTCAAACTCAAATGGGTCCCGCCTGTTTCCAACTTTTATTTAATTTAAAATGGGCTTGTTTTTAGTTTTTCAGTTTTTTTTAACTTAAGTTTTTCACCGCAGTCGGGTTTTTTGATTTTTTTTTTTTTTTAATATATATACCAATCGATAGAGCAAGAAATTTCGAATCCAATGATATAATATAACTCATTTTCGACAAAATGTCCCTTACGTTATTTCATATTTCCGGTATCGTAATAACAAATACTGAAAATAGAATAAAATAAATATATAAGGGGGGCTGGCTCCCATACAACAGACGTGATTTTTTTGCCGATTCTTCAGCGTGTTTTGTCTTGTGGTACGGAACCCTTTGTGTACGAGTCCAACTCGCACTAGGACCTAGGACCTTATTACAACGATCTCTCAGACATATAGTGTCCGTACTGAGTGATCCAATGATACTGTCATAGATACCTGGAAGAAGCTTTAAATGCCTTGATGGTTTTAAAAAATGTTGTGACAATTTGTTAAGAAATTTTGAAATAAAAATTTTGTCAGTAGAGTAAGTTTTTGTTGAGATTTAACTCATAGCCGTTCTTGCAAAATGTCTGAATTGAGTGATCCACATTTTGGGCAATAACTGAAGACCCTTGAGAGTTGAGAGTGACAATTTTTTTACTTTGGGCTATGAGTTTTGACTATTTTTGATTAAATGTGCAATCAGATTTTGTCACGAAATAAAAAGGTCACTCAATCCAAATGCACATGATGTCTGTATATATATACCTCAGATCAATAGGCAGCTTAGGTTTCATTTGTGACCTTTTGACGACACCGTCGAGTCGTGATCGCTTCATGACATCAGAGTCCATCTCATTCGTCTCAATTTTAATGATCAAATAAGTAGTGTCTTCAGAAAAGGTGCGTGTAATAAAACCATCGCGTCCAATGACTTGTTCATCGGCTTTACTTTTCTGTAGCGGTTTAAACTTGAAACCACAGAGGCCATTAACATTCTGCGCAAAAGAAATGTCATTAGAATTTTAAGATTTTAATGTTTATCAGATATTTTTCGTGCATATTAAGCTAGTTAGAAGGTGAGATGGCCGATGGAGTAAAGCTGTGACCAAATGGTAGCCCAAGATTAGGCCAAAAAAAAAAAACGAGGGCAGTCCAAAAGCGCGTTGAGTTGACTACCGCAAAACGGGGCTACTTTGACTTCCAGGGTTACTTTGACAGATTATGTAGCTACTTTGACAAAGCGCCAAAATCGGTTTTCACGTGTGCTCAGCAAGTGTGCGTGACCTCGAGTAATATTGCGCGAGGCGCGGGGTGTGGGGAACGCGTCATAGCGTTGTGATCGGCCTGGTTAAAGTAGCCCCACCTGTCAAAGTAGCCCCGTTTTACAGTATATCGTCAAAGTCGCGGGTAACACCTGAATGAGGGACGCACGGAACCGGGAAGTATGGCTGAAGAAAGGCGAGGTCTATAGGTACTCAGCAGTGGGGGATTCCAGGCTGAAATGATGATGATATTAAGCTCAATAACTTATCTCTAATCTAGGAAGAGAGTAGGTAACGTGTGATATGCCTGCCTCTACTTAATTTATATCCTCCTATCCAAGTTTCGATCACGGCGGCCTATCGCAACATTTGCAACGGAGACTAGCGCAGGAGATATTATAATAAAGAAGAGAACGCGCAATTACAAGTGCTCTTCCTCTTCCCTCACTCCCACAGTCGAAAAGGACGGCAAGCCGACAAGACCAGCGGGGTAATTGCGTAACACACTATCAGTAGCAATTGCTTTCATTTTGACAGTTCAACCACATTCAATGCGTTATTTACGTTGTTGAGTAGACATATTTTTCGAACATATGAAACAATGGATTAGCAATATCGTTCAAAATTATTCAGATTGAGATTGATAGTGTTTTACGCAATTAGGGAGCGGCGAGATATCAGACGTAAAGTACTGCACCAACGGCTTTACGTGCTTTCCGAGACACGGGGATCGGGGATGTCACACCTACTTCAAAAATCCGAGCTGTTACTGCTGCTGTAATTGCTAATATTTAGCCCGCCCTGGGAATCGAAACCAGAGGGGCAATTCTCGTAATTTTAACCGGTCAAGCGGCATGCGTCGCCGATCGACGACGAAACAATAGAAAATCAATTGTGTCTCATTAGCGGAGCTTGACAGATTAAGAACGTTCACAGTCTGATCTCAGTCTCAATCTGTCAAAATATCTCTGATTTCCCTACATTTTGATAAGTTTTTGACATTAGTTTGTCGCCGAGACGAGACTGAGACTAGATTTTGAACGGTTTAAATTACGAGAATTGGCCTTCAGGTATCCTGGGTACGCCGGTTATTTTAATACCGCGCGTTGTATTGCCATTTCAACGATATTCTTCAGCACAATATAATTTTGGAAGATTCCTTATAACCGGGGAGCAATTTATTTATTTATTTAAACTTTTCGCACAAAAAGGTACCTACAAAGGCGGACTTAATGCCTTAGGCATTCTCTACCAGTCAACCAAGGGTGGTCCGTGGTGTATTTGCTCCGTATAAAAATAATACAACTAAACAAGCAAAAGAACGTTGACTTACTTGCTCATTTAATGGTGTAGGTTTCTGCTGAAATTCTCTATCATTGCCGTCGTCGTCGTGTTGTGTCTTTTTATGATTTTGTAAAGCCTTTTTGTTGTAAAACGTTTTCATACACAATCGACACTTAAAGTTCGCCGGTGATTCGCGCCATGTTATGGGATATTGTAACTGAAACTAATTTCTGAAAATAACTTTCATGTCCTTCTCCAGGTCATAGTCTACCCATGTGCCAAATTTCATCCAAATCGGTTAAGCCGTTTTAGCGTGAAAGTGTAACAAACAAACAAACTTACTTTCGCATTTATAATAATACTACCTGCGTCCCGCGGTTTCACCCGCATAAGTCTCGATCACGTAGGAATATCGGATTAAAAAGTATCCTATGTGCTAATCCAGGGTGTCAGCTACCTCCATACCAAATTTTATCCAAATTAGTCCAGTCGTTTGTGCGCGAAGAAATAACAAACACACTCACAAACTTTCGCACTTATAATATTAGTGTCACTAGCTGCGCCCCGCGGTTTCACTCGCGTAAGTGTCGATCCCGTGGGAATGTCGGGACAAAAAGTAGCCTTTATGTTAATCCAGGGTGTCAGCTACCTCCATACAAAATTTTATCAAAATTGTTCCAGTCGTTTGAGCGTGAAGAAGTAACAAACATATAAGCACACACACTCACAAACTTTCGCCATTATAATATTAGTGTGATTAACTGTTGCTCGTGACTTCGTCTGCGTGTATTTGTTTTATAGTATTACTAGCTGTGCCCCACGATTCCAGCCGCGATAAAAGTATTATAGTCCTTTTTTATTGATTCCCTTTACAAATCTCCACCCCCCTTTTTACATCCTTTTTTTTACACCCTTAATCCGATAATTTCCGTGATAAAAGCTATTCTATATCCTTTCCCACAACTCAAACTATCTCCATACCAAATTTCATCTAAATCGGTTCAGTGGTTATTGATTCCCCATACAAACTTCCACCCCCCTTGTATTCCTCCAGGTCCTAAGCTATCTGCTTATCCGTCAAATTTCTTAACGACTCAGTGCTTTTGGCGTGAAAATATGACAGAAAAAGTTACTTTATTAGCGTTTATATTACATCGCAGGCAACTGGTTTAATTAGCCGTTTAGTTAACCGCCTAGCCTTTTAACTAAACGGCGGCCGTTCAACTAACGGCCTGAATGATATTCAATTATAGTTTAGGTTGGAAGTCTGTATCCAATCACGCACGAGCCGAATTGGTCGCAGTAACTAAGCCAGGGCACCCCGACTAAATGAGTTAGGTTAGAACTGTGATCAGGCTTTCACGCCCTACCGCCGGCCTCGTCACTATCGAGGCGGTTCGGCCGATACTCGAGCGCTGCCTCGGAATGAGGCACGGCTCCCTGTCGTTTCGGGTGACGCAGGTGCTCTCGGGGCATGGTTGCTTCGGGAAGTACCTGTGTCGCATAAACAGGGAGCCGGACGCCCGGTGTCAGTACTGCTTCAACTGCCGAGAGGACACGGCGTGGCATACGCTGGCAGTGTGCCGCTTGGGACGAGCCGCGCCGTGCCCTCATCTCAGAAATAGGCAGTAACCTGTCGCTGCCGGCCGTGGTCGGGTCGATGGTCGGCAGCCAATGACTATACAACCTGGTTTTAATTCACTTTGTCGGCAGCGAAGAGTCCTGGGACGCGGTGGTTTCCTTCTGCGACACAGTCGTCTCGCAGAAGGTGGCTGCGGAAAGGTAGAGGGAGATCTCGTCCACTCACCCTTCCCGCGGCAGGCGCACCGGGCGTTGGCGGAGGGCGGACAACGCCCTCTTCCGGCCCCCCTAAATGGGTCCAGGTGCGACGGACTCGGGGACGTCGGACTCGGGGACTTCCTTCGCCCCCCACAAATCAGCACCCGAGGTGGCGGCGCGTAGTGTTCCACGCGCGCCCCTCTTAAGGTGCGCTTTCATGGGCATCTAAAATTGCTCAATCCTGGTCAATTCTCGTCAACTATGACGCCACGACTACATCCAGCAATTTAGGGCGATAGCAACATGTAGCATCTTGTTGCCAGAGATACGGCCACACAATACCATGCAATACGGAGCAACTTAAAAAACAATAAGTTCATACACTAGCAATTCTGCTGAACAATCTCTGGCCATGCACAAAGTTTTGCTTTCAGCGGCGGCTTGTAGTGCTTTTGTGATCATATGCTGTTTAAAACGAAAAAGAAGAAAAGAAATAGACGGATTTCGGTGCTAACATATGTAGCAAGACGAAAACTATCTTTATTGTGTGATGATATGGACAATTATTTATTGCACTGCACGTTGAAAGGAAAAAAATGTCGGCGAGGGCGGCGCGAGCGCACCCCCCCAACCCCCCAAAAAATTGCCCGTGTAAGAGCACCTTAAGACTTCGCGGGGGTAGTCACATACCTCACTCCCCCTCCCCTCCCCCCCGACCCGAGAAGGCCCGCACCAGTCGGGGGTTGCGCAAGGATCGTACGTTCAGCGACTCCCAGCGTAGGTGTGAGACGGAACACCGGGGTGGTTTTTAATCAGTAAGAGTCTGACAGACCGCGCCGTCCGCCCCAGGGCGGCGGACATCCACGAGGATTTTCCACACCGGAAACAAAAAAAAAAGCTAGAACTGTGATCCCCCCGGTGGGTTCCCGCATTGTCGAGGCGGAGGAGCTCAGTAGCCGTGGCTTGGTCACCGACGGTGAAGCGAAGAGGAACCCGAGAAGGGGCCGCTCGTCAGGGCTTGTGCCAGTAAGCCGACGACGTAGCGGCCAACAAGTAGATTGCGGTGCCGCTTGGGCGACATCGCAACTGAAGCGGGCCGCGATGTCGTTTGGGAGGCATCGCGGCTGAGGGTCGGAGCCGCGGCGAGAGAGGAGTGTTGGAATTGCGGTGCGCCGCTCTCCCTACTTTCTGCGGCCTTGACGGGGCGCCACCGTCTCAGGTGAAGAAGAATGTTGGTATGACGTTGGCCGCTCTCCCTATTCTCTGCGGCCGAAATTTGGCCGGCGGCGAGGGCCAATGACCTGACCCGTCGCAGGGGGACCAAGTGTGCCCAGACACGGGGTCGTCTGGCGCCCATGTGCTGGTTTGGTCCCTGGGGTGGTGACGGCGTGCTATGTGTTCTAGGTGCGCCGGTGATGGGGAATACTCCCTAGAGGATGGTCCGATGACGGGCTGCCGCAGCAGGTTCACGGATGAGTGCTAACGCGTGCCCGTGTTCCCGCCGTGAGCGGCAGAGGAGGACACCGTGGAGTTAAAAGTGGGTTAGAGTCCCACATAACTGCACTATCTCCCCGTGGTATTGCAGAATGCATGAGCATTTCTACACGTTAAAAAAAGGTTAGAACTGTGATCAACCGCTTGCGAGCCGAGAGAGCGATGCGAGGCGAGCACTACTTCCAAAGGCCATGCGGTTAACTAAACGACTAATTTAACCAGTAGCCTGCGACTATATAAATAGGTTTTATGACAGGCGACTCTGGCAAGGCGGTCATATATCTCAAAACCCGATAGACGTAGATAGGTAGACAGGTATGTCCCATACTGACCGCCGGTCGGTTTCTTTCGAACAATCGATTCGATAAAATTCAACCATACAGGCTGTTGTGTTATTGTTATTTTGGTATGCAGGCACTTACAGGATTTATGGGCAGAAGCAGCAATGGCTCTGATGGTGATGGTGAAACATTTTCTTCAACTTTTTCCATACTTAGGAACTCCAGGTATCGCTTCACTTAGGCTAAATTTCTGTCTTTGCGGCATAGGACTTAATTAGGTACCTGCCTAATCCTTGGAGTCAATCTAAACTTTCCACCTTATACGTAAAAGCTAGAAATAAAAATTATTTATTTATTAATAACCAACTTATATTGACAGTTTGCACCACACATACAAGTTTAATGTGAACAACGTATTGGAGGTGAAAGATAAATTGTTATAACCAATTGATTATAGAAAGAAAAGCAGCGTTTCCTTTCTCTCTGTAGCATAATCAGCCAATAATGTTCCCAGAGACACAGGCCACCTTTTTAAGATAGGGAGTGAGCCATAAACCACCACGCGGGCCCAGTGCGGGTTGGTAGACATCACTTGTCGTCGATTTTTTTATTCTAGAACATGCCGGTTTCCTCACGATGTTTTCCTTCACCGTTTCCCTCTATGCTCGCATTATATCGTATCAACTGAGGCAAAATATACTTTGAACTCTGATCTGAGACGTTTAGGTACAGTCTGAGGCTGTCTGTACTCTAAGTACTCAACCATTAAAATTATTATAAGTAGGTACTGGATTGAGAAGGAAGGTTATACCCACAGCATTGTATTGACTAATAAACATGTTTTGGTGAAAAACGCATTGATAGAAAATAGTCTCGAGGAACTGGGATGTTTCGAACTAACCGTGGCTCCTTGGGAATAGTGATTCAGAAGGAAACGATGCTACGATGCTACTCGACACCACGACAACAACCACCACGACGACAACTAGAGAGCCAAATACAACAGCAAATATGCAGCAAATAAAATAAAAATCATAGAATTTTTAAAAAGTCCGCTTTTCTTTTTGCTAACCACAGATGATAGATAATATTTTCAGGTGGATAATATTGAAGATGCCATAGATAATCATGAGCTTTTTAAGCTAGTACCTTTAAAATATATAGTTATGTGTGTGTGTTTATATTATGTTTGTTACTTCTTCACGCTCAAACGGCTGGACCAATTTTGATCAAATTGTGTATGGAGGTAGCTGACACCCTGAATTAACGAGGCTAATTTTTTATCCCGATATTCCCACGGGATCGACATTTACACGGGTGAAACCGCGGGGCGCAGCTAATATTAGGTACATAAATATTATGTAAGCGGCTTGCGAGTGTAGCACTTTAAAAGATGAGCTAAGGAAAAGAGACGCGTCTAGCACGGGTAAAAGAGCAGCTGTAGTAGAAAAGTAAATAAAATATGAACATTTTATAATTTAAACGTTATTTTATGTTTACGTTTGTTTCTGGTCTTTTTTTTGTTGAATACTGGAGGCGAACAACAGGAATAACCTGATTGTAGTTGAACCCTAACTCGAGAATGATCTTCCATACAGAAAAACTTCAAAGAAGTTAATTCTAGCATGGATCTAATATGATAATTTAAACATACACGTGTGTGTCTTTACCTTTAACTACTATAATTATTTGCATTAATTGTTATCACACAACAAGAGTGCCTGTAGGTAGACTTAGTGCTATTGGGAGCATCACCTGTATACGAATTTCCTCCCACAAAAGTCTTCAGGTTTAAAACAGATAAAACATACTCGATGAAATATCGGGTTAATTAGGTACCTATTAACCCGATATTCCGTCGAATATGTCTTATCTGTTTTTACATACCTACAGACGCCAGCACATCAAGCTACCCGAAACTGTCTTCCCAATCAACTTTGAACCATATTCTTTAGCGATAAAGTTTAAAGATTGTAGTAGCTTGATGTGCTGGCGTCTATACACCGTCCTGTTATTCATTGGAAAACAATTTGGAGCCCAATGGTGATAGCCTGTGAGACCACTGCAAACGTAGGTCTGACATATTCTTTAAATTTTTGCGCGAATAATTAGTAAAAGTACCTAAACGTAAAGTTGGTCGTCGCCGAGGTTTACTTTTCGGTTTACATTTACGATTGATGGATGACCCAATTTTACAAGCTTTTATTATTAAAATATTTTTGTTGGCACACAACGTTGGTCACACTCATGCCACAGATAATTAATACCAATACGTCACTCTTGATTGGACAACAAATCGTGAAATCAATGCACGTCAATTCAATAGATGTCATTTCAATTTCAAGTTTCATCTTTATCTAACCAGTGATAAATAAACGAGAGTGCGTAATCAAACTGAAACTGTCGTGCTATATACTGTAAATTCGCCAATAACTGCAACGCATCCATTTTCTGCAGTCTGTGCTGCAGTCAATACCACTTGTCTGTCACAGAACAGCTAAGAATTTTTGCGAAATTTTAGATTCAATGAAAATAATTAATTTGGCTGTAGCTACTGCTTAAAAATCATGGCTGGGTCAGCACTAAGGCGGCTTATGGCTGAATATAAACGTAAGTATAACTAGTGTTCTCAATATTTAATTTTTAATGTAACTTTCACAATAATTGTCCAACTCATTACTTTGCTAATTAGTAAGTATAATCAGAATCATCAGTCTTGAATAATTTCTATAGATGTTTTTCGCTCAGACTATATTTTCATTTTTTGCATCCTGTCAACAACATTATCCTGTAAGAAATTCAGTGTTTAGGCCAATAACTTTATTAACAGAATATCCAAATGTGCTTATGCGGTATTATATCATTGCCAATATACATAATCTGTACAATAGGAACTTATTTAAATTGAACTGTTAATTCTATAATCACGAACATACAAGCCAGATCATAGGTTCTCTTGCTGCTTCTCCATTACATTTTGCTGAGGACAGTTACGAGTTCACATCAAAAATAAATATTTGTTGTTTTTAGTTAAAGACTTTGTCATCCAATACATGTCATCGACTGACACAAATCTGCTAAAAGCAGTACCAAGTTCTCCATAATTGTAATTTACTGTTCTTTTCTTAAAATAATTTTGCTTAGGGCTAATTTTTCCAATGCCAGATAATTTTATTCCACAAATAAAAATAAAGAAAATTCAGCCCTTAAAGTATCAAAAGCAGAGAGAAAGATATGGAAGTTCCTTGCGTACTAATGAGGTACCTAGTAAAACAATTTTAAGATCACTTAATAAATTATGTTTTTCTATTTACAGAGCTAACTCTCAACCCTCCTGAAGGAATCATTGCAGGGCCAATTAATGAAGAGAACTTCTTTGAATGGGAGGCACTTATAACGTAAGATTTGTTTTTTTGTTGCTGGCTTATGCTGTCCTATTAACGGCAGACATAGCGTTGGAAGGCCTTCCACAAGGTGGACCGACGACCTTGTGAAGGAGCACAGAACTGGTTGAAGTGGAGGTGCTTGGGAGAGGCCTATGTCCAGCACTGGATGTCTTACGGCTGAAATGAGAATGATTACGCTGACTCACTGAGAATGATTACCTGGGCAAAGGATTCCCTCCACTCCTTCTAGATTTGATTTAAAGTAATATATTAACCAACAGCTCAACCTCATCTAGTGAGACAAGCCTATTCTGTTGTTCTCTGGATGAATTCACGAGAAATGCATGCTACTATCCTACTAATAATATTATAAATGTGAAAATTTGTATGTTTGTTACTCAGTCACACCAAATCGGCTGAACGGATATGGATGAAATTTGACATACATATAGTTTCTAACCTGGATTTACACATCAAATATTTTCTATCCCGATATTCAGAAGGGATTGTGTCTTATGCGGGTGAAACAGCAGGCGCTCCTAGTTATTTATAAAGTTGCAAATGTTATTGGGTGAAAAAAAAACCTTTAAAGGTCGATGTAAGAAAGATGTAAATGCAATGCAAATTGCACTAAACTACTTTCTACCCGTCCTGGACAAAGGGTAGAGCTGCACTATAATTTCGTAACTCATCATGCATAATCACAACTGCTTTCATTTTCACAATAGTAGTATAATGTCCATAAATTTTTCAATCTGGGAAGCATTGAACTGTGTAGAGTTCATCGCTTTATAGATTGAAAAATTAACCTGCTCGGGAACTTGATAAACGGGATGTGTATTGTAGAAGAGATAAAATGAAAGTGATTTTCGTTGTGATTGTGTTACGCTATTTGGCTTCAGGTTTGGCAGAGTTTCCCAACTAGAAATAAATGATACAAACATTGGGCATCAATCAGACTTTTTTTTTTAACCTGCATGCCCTTTAGAGTTATGAATAGCTATCTAGCATGAACTTAGAATTTTAACCGACGACAATTTTTTTTAACATCACCAGAAACTCGAAATCAAAAATACAATGGGTATTTTTTATTAATAGCTTATCAGAAGGCCAATTCCCGTTATTAAAAACGTTAAAAATCATATAGTCCAAACAAGTCAAAAATGTAGGAAAATTAGAGGTATTTTTGACAGATTGAGACTGATATCAGACTGTGAACATTCTTATAATTACAAGAGTTGCCCTTCTGATACAGCCTTATTAATTACTTTGGCGTTAAATCACTGAAAATCTTGAACCTTAAAATTGTAATCAACTTTAACAATAAGTAATAGAAGTTTAATTGTCTTTTCAGTGGTCCAGAAGGTACATGCTTTGAAGGTGGCATCTTTCCAACAAAATTAGTCTTTCCTCCGGACTATCCACTGAGCCCGCCTAAAATGCAGTTCATTTGTGAAATGTTTCATCCAAACAGTAAGTACTATATCAATTATACTAAGTAAACCAGCTGCACTGTATGATGGCGCCTGACAGCTTTATCATTTCAGCCGAAAACGTCCACTGCTGGATACAGGCCTCCCTCAAGCACCGCTATTTCGACCTGCATCTCACGCGAGAAGCAGGTCGAAGTAGATATTGTAAAATTTGTAAGCTGTCAGGCATTCGTTGGATGCCCAGTGAATGCTTACAAATTCTAAAAATATAGCTTATCCATTCTACATACTAATAATATTAAAAAAGGAGGGGAAATACCCATAGCTAATATAGCTTATCCAATTAATAAAGTTTCAACGGTAGGTACGTCATTATTGAGGCACTTACAACAATGTAGTGGCATCTGTTTTCACATTTAGGGGTCACTATTAATGGAAATCCATAAAATCTTGCAAATGTCACAAGCCATTATAAATGGTGCCACCATTGTAGTCGTTTTTTAACCGACTTTAAAAAGGAGGTTCTGTATTCGACCGGTATGTATGTATGTATGTTTGTATGTCCGCGATTATCTCAAAAACTACTGAACCGATTTTGATAATTCTTTCATTAGTGTGATCTACATACTTTCAGGAAGGTTTTAGTAATACAATAGGTAATTATTCTTTTGTAAGAAGTTATATGCTTAAATGTACTGCATCTCCGGCATTTCTATGGGAATTTTGATGATTCTTCGAGTCGTGTCTTCAATTCTTCAATGCACTAGTGTTAATTGAATTTGTGTGGGGTAGGTACAACTAAAAAGTGAAAAATAAAAACTTTTTTACAAAAAAAAAACAACCGACTTCAAAAAAGAACACTACAAAGTGATAAATAACTTTAATTTCGGAAGTCGGTGTCAAAAAACGAAAGTGCGGAACCAACGACACCGACTTCCGAAATTAAAGTTATTTTACACTTTGTAGTGTTCTTTTTTGAAGTCGGTTGTTTTTACAATGCACTTATTGATATGGAGGGTGTTAGACTATTATGTAAGCAGTCTTAGAGGCAAATGAAGAAGGGGTAACTGAATAATTTGAAAGAAAGAAAGAAAAATGTTTTGTTCTGCACAAATAAGATGCACGTTATAACGAACACATGTTGTTATATTACCTACTTGTATATTATAGGTAATTTTGTTGTCAACCATAAAAATGTCTTAGTTTTCACGAACAAAATGAAGCAATCAGCCTCGCTACAACCCTGTAAACTAGCAAATATTTACCAGCTACCATTAGTATCATCTTATTTACCTGACATTGCTTGTGCGCGCCATTTGCAGGCTGTTCAAACTCAAACTCAAAGCATTTATTTCAATTAAATCATGTAAAGGCACTTTTGAATTGTCAAAATTTAATAGTGAGTGTGAAGCTAGTTACCCATTCCAAAACGTAGATCTCTATGGAGAAGAACGGGCAAGAAACTCCATTGACACTCTTTTAAATCAAGATATTACAAAATCCTGGGTACATTATTCTTGTCACTTGTATATATATGAGAGAACAATGTAAAAAAAACAAATGAAGAAACAATTAAAAACATAATATTAAAAATAAGCCTTGGCAGTTAAGAGATGGCCAGTCTCAGCCGACGGCGCCCGTACACGAACATAACGCGTGGATCAGCACCATCCAGCTCAACCATTTTGTACGTTCTGTTTGTTCATTTCTTACAAGTGACCTGCCCTTGCTTCGTACCAGAGCAATCTAAATGTGCTGACATGTCAAAACATCGAGATTTCTTGGCTATATCCAAGTCAAATAGTTATGCGTAATGCACATCTATATACCAGTAGCGCCCCGCGGTTTGACCCTCATAAGTTTCCCGTGAGAATATCGGGATAAAAACTTTCCTAGGTCCTTTCCCGGGACTCAAACTATCTCTATACCAAATTTCATCTAAATCGGTTCAGCGGCTTAAGCGTGAAGAGGTAACAAACAGACAGACACACTTTCGCATTTCTAATATTAATATGGATTATTAAAAAGATGTAAAATTTGTGAGTTTCTAGGTAGGTGGTAATCTTTGGAACTACTGATCTGATTCCGAAAATTCTTTCCCTAATGGGAGCTACAGTTTTGCGTGTCGAATGATATATGTTGCAATAAAACAAGAAATTTCACGCGGTCGAAGTAGCGGGCAGTATCTAGGAATACATAAACCTTCCGTTGCGGAATAAATCCATTGTGTAGTTTAGAACTAAGCTGTCACACAGACAGACTTAAAAAGCGACTTTATTTTATACTATTTACATTTTACCTTATATAGATCATATATTAAATAAAGCAACAGCGATGTTATTACATGATGTTTCATTTTTTGTTTTGTTTATTAGTATCTGATGTTTTCTTTGCTTTTGCGAATATCTTCCTCGTTTAAATGTTCATTTGCAAGGGCACAATCGCTTTTTACATGGATGCCTTGGCAAGATTATTGATTTACCCCGTCGCATCGCATCGCCTGCCCACGCTATTACTACGTTTTCGCTCAGCGTTCTTTTCGACTTTTTTTTTGTTTTCGACTCCTAAGGGTCCTAGCGTAAAGTAGCCTTTTTTTATGGATGGGAAATCATCAAATGACCCCTCCCGCTCTGGGTGGAGCGGAAGGGAGTGTCAGACTCTTACTGACTAAAACCCATCCGTGTTCCCTCCTTTAGCCCTTTATGTTCCGGGGTAGCGGTAACCCTTTCGGACAATCCTGCACCCCCGGAGCGTAAAGTAGCCTTAAAAGTATGCCTTTCGCAGGAATTGAGCTATAAAATGCAAAACATATTTTTTCAAATCCGACTGGTAGTTTAAAAAATTAGCGCGTTCAAAATAACAAACAAACTCTTCAGCTTTATTATTAGTATAGATAGATAGATTATTGATTATTTGTCCTTTACTTTGTTTTAGTGACGTACCTACTGATAGTTTTTCTGCTATTTATTAGGGACTTGTTTTGCCAGCGGTTTTGCTTGCGTGGATGTCGGATATCAAAAAGTATCCTATCTGCTAATACGAGTTATAAACTATCTGTGTGGCAAATTTCAACCAAATGAGCTCAGCCGTTTTTGCGTGATTAGTAATCACGCAAAAACATCTAAACATCATACAAATACTATACATGTGAAAGTTTGTATAACTTTTACATCCTACTTCCTACTAATATTATAAACGCGAAAGTTTGTGAGGATGGATGAATGGATGTTTGTTACTCTTTCACGCGTAAACTACTGCACGGATTTTAATGAAATATGACGGTAATACTAGCTTCTGCCCGCCACTTCGCTCGCGTGATATTTCACCCTCCCGCATTCACCCTCTTAGGGGTGGAATTTTGCAAAACCCTTTCTTAGTCGATACCTACTCTTCACAAAGAACATCATGTCAGCGGTTTATGCTGTGCGTTGATATGTCAGTCAGTCAGGCATTGAATTTTATGTATATAGATATCAGAATAACACATAGGATACTTTTTTATCCCGATAATACCACGGGATCGACACATACGGTTGAAATCGCGGGACGCTGTTAGTTTATAATATTTGTATGATGCCGGGTTATAAATACCTACCTACTAATAATATAACTGCTGAATTATGCGAATCACATGATTCTTTAAAATTAATATGTAATCGGTTTGCCAGGCTATATAAATTAAATTAACCAGTGAGCGCATCTGTGAACATAGCTATTGCAATCAATGCTTGACCGATTTTTGCTCAACCCTAAAAACGTGTAATGACGCAACTTTATTTTCCAATTTCCAGTTTATGCTGATGGCCGAGTGTGCATATCAATCCTGCACGCACCTGGTGATGACCCCATGGGCTACGAGAGCAGTGCTGAGCGGTGGTCGCCCGTGCAGAGCGTAGAGAAAATATTACTTTCCGTTGTCAGCATGCTGGCTGGTAAGTCACAAAAGACAGAATACTCAAATGCAACTAAAGTAAAAGTACGCAGTGTTGCACACGCCTAACCCTGTTTCGAGTTAACCAAATATCAAATTTATCTCAATGAATATTAAGTTGATTTCTGAGTGACTAGCACTATTGACAAAGTTATAAAAATGTTTGAAGTTGCAGCGTAAACTGAACTATATTGTGTAGGAATTAAAGTTATTTTTCCATTAATTCATATTTTTGTACATTTTTGGCAAATAAATCGCGGATGCACGGTATACAGGTTGGCAGGGACATCGACGCGACCTGTTACCATGGATTGTGCACATTATTCTGAACCCCTCTGCATTGAAAATTATGGATACAAAGGACATGTCTGGTGGAGCAATGGGCGAAAGTCTAGGCAGTCAAAGAAAATGTTCAGTGATGATTGTTATATTATTATAATCGTCGTATTTTATAGTTTATTAATTAATAAGTTTCAGGAGTCAGGATCTTGCGTAAACTGGTCAAAATAAGGATTATACGCTAGGGATTTTTCTTAGCTTTTTTAGTATAATGACATCTGTGAGCGAATACAGGTACTAATTGGTGGTATGTCTTTGTGAGGTTAATGAAACATTTTGTTGGTCTGAGATCATATTCTTGTAGCGGTATCTACAACGCCACATGCGAAGAACGCGTCATACTGACGTCACGCAAATCCTGCATCGCGCAAGCAGAGTTTACCACGCAACTAGCATATATACAACAGCCCGACATGACTCATTGGGCAGTTGCCCGCCAGACACAACACCCGTCTGGTCGGAGGATCCTCCCTTTTCTATAGAGTATGAGTGAACTTTACTCCCTGTTCCTCATACCTCTATACTGGTGACCCCGAACATGAACGTCAGCGCAGCCTTCGTGCACCTACTTCAGCGTGACGTCATCATCACTCCCGCAAGCTTTAGAGCGGCGAGTCACCCAGCCAGCCAGCACCCACGGCTTCAACGGGTATCCTGACCACGAGCATGCAGCGACCGCGCATACCTGGTCATCACCCTCAGCCTCATCAGCAACCTCGGCACAGCACACTGCACTTTCGGCCGGTCAACAAGCAGAGCCCTTCTCTCCTGGTCGACGTCAGCAGTCAGCCTCAACCCGGCGCTGTACCATATCCGACGCACTGGAGCATAATGCAGCGCCACCCCGACTCACTGGGGACATCTTCGCAGACAGTTCCGACTCACCGTGAACTATGCGGCAACCGGTTCCGACTCACTGGAACCTCAGCTGGCCTGGCAAGCATCGCAAGATTCAAGACTCAGCCCACTATCGACCTCCGGTCTCCGGGGGGGAGTGATGTAGCGGTATCTACAACGCCACATGCGAAGAACGCATCATACTGACGTTACGCAAATCCTGCATCGCGCAAGCAGAGTTTACCACGCAACTAGCATATATACAACAGCCCGACATGACTCATTGGGCAGTTGCCCGCCAGACACAACACCCGTCTGGTCGGAGGATCCTCCCTTTTCTATAGAGTATGAGTGAACTTTACTCCCTGTTCCTCATACCTCTATATTCTACAGTTTTTTGGATATTTCTATTTTTGTAACAAAAATGTTAAGCACCTATTGTTTGTCACATAAATGTACATAATATTATATTGGCATCATCTTTAATTCCGTATTTAGGTTTCTATCTTCAATACCCATAATATTATTTATATGTAGCTACTTGTTGATACTAAATTGGGATTAAATTAAATAAAACTATGTATGTATTTATTGCAAAACAAATAACTTTATTGTAGATACATTCTTAAATAAAATGATAAAAAAATTAAACGTCTTCTAGAGACACCAAAACATTGTCCAAAAATGTAGCTGGTGCTAGCACGTTATTTAGATGCCTTGCCCAGCCAAGATACCATACGACAGACCATTGCATGACCTAGTAATCTTTCATTGTCAGCAGCTTCAGTATTTAATAAATTATAACAATCGTGACACTTGCGTATCCATCTAATGGGAGCTGGAACAATAAGAAATGTCATTGTATTTTTCAAATTATAACACAACTGCTCAATGTACTGCCTTTCCTGCATGTTTTACGCGACTGTCGTAGTATAGAGGCCTACCCGATTTGCAAACCATCGAGCAAATCTCGCTTGCAGGGGTAACGCCAGGCTTGACACGATATGTCTGCGAATCCGCAGCACAGTCATGCACCTCATCATAATATCCAAATCGAAAGGAAAAGCAGAATCCTATAAGAATAGCAATAGTCATCGTATCTAGATGATGTCACTCTGTGTAGAATAGCAATGGTCGTTAAAAGAAAATATCAATAACACAAAATAATCGCACAGTAAGGAAGCAAAAAATAACGCAATATGTCAATGTCATGTCAAAAAGTAATAAATACTTACCTTCATGTTAGGAAGTGGGTATTCAACGAAAAACACGTTTGATGTGTACACAAAAATATTTTAGTAATATTGTCGTATTTTATACGCAAATATGTTAATATATTCCTTTGATCTAAAATAAGCGGCTTATAATTATTGCTCACACTATTTAAAGATAATTACGGGATAAAATGGAACGTCAAAAACATTTTTAGTACTTCCCGTTAAAAATGGCAATGCGGAAGCTACGATTGAGTACTGTTTTTTTGAGAATTATGTTACGCAAGTAATACTGAATTAATTAATCCATAGTAATTTAAATCTAAATTTTTAAATCTTACTGAAAAACCTTAAACCATGAACATTTATCTATACCAGAATTACCAGAGGGCAGAAACTGGACATGTCCTTTAAAAAAAAAATTGCTTTCCTATTTCCTATAGGTACATTTTGTCCGCGTAGGTATTATTTACAACATTAAACATTTTTTTTTATAACCTACGAAAAATTTCTATCCTAGGGGGTCTTTTAATTTAATTTGATTTTGAGAACCCACTTATTTAATGTAAAGGGAACTAAGTCTACCCTAATGTACTTGTATGTCAGACTGTAAGCGCTGCCATGCGTATCAATTTCATAGGTATATTTTTTGCGGTCTTTCTAGTCTTCTGCAGCCTAATTGCGGAACGCCAAATCGTCAAATGATTCTGATCAGTTGGCTTCATTTCTATCACAATTGGCTTCATTTTACGATTTTCGAATTGCGAAACTCTAGTTTCTGCGCAGGGCCTTAACGTTCATAATTGGTTTCATAATAAACTAGAGTTTCGCAATTCGAAAATCGTAAAATGAAGCCAATTGTGATAGAAATGAAGCCAACTGATCAGAATCATTTGACGATTTGGCGTTCCGCAATTAGGCTGCGGGTCTAGAATCCTGCTTTGTGCTGAATTCATGATTGCGTACAGTTTGCGCGTCGGCATCTTTGCCACCCAGTATTTATTTCGCTGTTAGTCTCTTTTTTGTTCCTACTACCTTTATGAAAAATATTGGCGTCCGGATTTGGCGCAAATGAGCGCAAGTTAGCTGTCTTACGGCCGATTTCTATAATTTGCGGATTATAGTTATTGGTTAAAATTAATACTTGAAATTACCTTACGAATCTACTTATATGTCCAGTTTGACAATAAAAAGTGCTACCATTAGGAAGGAAAACGATTCGTTTTTGTTTATAGGAACCGAACCTTAGGGAATTGTTAGAATTGTTACGGGCCGCCCGTTTCTATGGGTAAAAGGTGACGTGCTCTGGTGGTTTGTATGGAAAGTGTATTGCTGTGCCAATACTTGAGTGCGTCTTAAAGTTTAGTGTTGTTTGAGTATTCATTATAAGCTGTTGGAGGCGTGTGTTGGACCTTTAAGTTTCCTTCAAAATGGTTGAGCTGATTGGTGCTGATCCATACGCCATGTTCGTGACGGGCGCCGTCAAAAGGGACTGGTCATCTCTTAGCTGCCACTGCTTATTTTAATTTCTGAATTGTATTTTTTGTTTTTATTTCTTTTATTACGGACGCTTTTAACGTGCACGTCTTTCTACATCGTTCTCACGTGTATAATTTCAACATGAATGATGTACCTAACCAATATTTTGTTACAATTTAATGACTTAAAAAAGGGGCCGTGGAGTTTCTTGCCCGTTCTCCTCCATAGGTACCTACGCTTTGGATTGGGTATCAAGCTTCATCTTTCTGACTGACGACCCCTTGAAAATTCAAAAGTGCCTGAAATTAGTTTCTCTGTCCTTCCATAATATAATACTGTATGTTTCCTCATTGTCAAAATTGTACAATTTCAGAACCAAACGACGAAAGCGGCGCTAATGTCGACGCCGCCAAAATGTGGAGGGAAGACCGCGAACAGTTCAATAAAATTGCTGAGCGACTTGTCAGAAAAACCCTGGGTTTGCCTCCGCCGTAAAATCATAGCCATAAGGTCGATGTTTTACTGTTTGTTTTCAGGGAGATGGCGTTTTTACCTCATTCATTATACTTACTCTCTACAATTGTAGCTACAATGTATACTCATATATACTTTCTCCTAGAACGGTTTTGATATAAAATTGTCAAGGTAGCTGCGACGGACCCCGTGATTATCATGTAACTATGTGACTGTTTTATGGAAAATAATATGTGATCTATGTATTAACTTTTTATGTCTAAGAATTTATTGTTGCCTGAGTTCTGAAAGACTATTAAGGGGGCGTATCAAGCCAGAAAAAAATCAAGTTTCACCCGCGCCTCCTTGCCTACCCCTCTCATCAAACACGACGAAAACAACACACAATCCCTTCCCGCCAGCAGAAACTTTTCGCCCGGCCTATATATCGGTTCAGGGACAACAAAATGCATAGCACTATTTAAAAAAAAAATTGTAAGAGCGGGTCCGAATCCAAATTAAAGATCCGACTTCAATCAGAATTGGGAATGTTCTAAATTCGGAAGGATAGAGTTCGGATCTAGTGCGCAACCACTCATACAACTATTTGTATGAGTGGTTGCGCACTAGATCCGAACTCTACCAGTAGAAATACCAGTCCGAAGTGACCATAGTCCTATGACTATGGTCACTTCGGACTGGTATTTCTCGGATTCGAATCGGATGTAGTGCGAAACCGCTCTAAGGGCAAACGTGCAATATCTGTTGATTAAAATACGCTAAATGTAACGAAAAACTTATATTATTATTATATTTAATTTTATCTTGTTACCTACAATGTTCTAGGACTAATATCTTTCGATGTAAATAAAAAGCTAAATTATATCAGATATACAGGATGAACTGAAATTCGCGGTATTCCTTAGTGTAATCCCTTTGCAACATTTAAGCACCCCATAAAGCCTAGGCGAAAATCAATGGGAAATAAAAACCGTTAAAAATAAGTAGTGTTTAATAAAAAAGAGGAAAGGAGTACCAAAAGGTAGCTAAACATTTTATTTATGTATTCAAACAAAACTACATATTAAATATGTACACTAATAACATTATGAAAGGTCCAGCGTTTCTAAATTTGCCAATTATGTAAACAACAATGGCCGCTCGAAATTGAATAAAATCGATATACTTAAGTACAAGAACATTTATTTTAAGTAATGTTTGTTTTCGTCTAAATCTTCAAGCTAACTAGATCAGTGTCCCTCTGACATGATCAGAGATCTTATTAGGCAATTCGCTCTAATTATCGTTCTTTTTTATTTATCTTTGGTTAGTCCAGTTTTAGGAAGAGAATTTCTGGAAGCAGTCGCCTCACTTCGCTTATTATTACAAATATTGATATAATATAGCTAGTTCTCACAAAAGTAAAAGTCTGCCTTTTCCAGTATGCTATAATGCAATTTAATGCAGGTGCAGTGTGGGTGTAGATCAAGAAGTCTTCCATAAATAAATACGGGTATAAAATAATGGGCTTGTTCCTTAATCAAAGCTTTACATTAACTTTCGCTGCCTACCATGAACCGCCGAAATGGACCTCGTACACTCAGAGAACTTGATTGTTGATCAGATAGTAGATGAGCATAATACTGCCGTGTTATTGCCATCTACGCCATTTTCACAAAGGAATTTCTAAATTTCATTTTTGTCGATTTATATTTACCTATAGAGCTTACCGAAATTAAATATCTAGTTATAATAAGTAGAGCATCACCTTATAATTTTCCATAAAACAGAATGTCTTTTATAACATTATCGGTATTTAATGAACTTGTATTTTAACGAAATGGTGTTTTATCGGGATTTTAATAAACATGTATTTTAAACGTTTATAAACTTTTCCTTACTGTGACTTTGGGCTTATTATAATCCTTTAGTATAGCCACAGTCTTATTCCATACAGTAGTCCATCGCGATCGCTGTGTAATTGTTCGCTAATTGCACGACGGTTTATTTATTTTTTATTTATCCATTTATTTCAGGCATCAAGGCCCATAAAAACACATGCAATACAATATTAATATAACTTAGAAATATTATAAATACATACAACATTATATTTACACTAAAAACTAAGTAACGCACACGAAGTGTCTGCGTCGAGTTTCGCTGACTAGTGTCATGTCAAGTTGGCCACGAAACTGGCGGTACACAACACCCTTCGGCCAGAACTCTTCCTTGAGGAACTTCTCGAGATGATGTGTCGGAACACGCATCACGAACGACTTGAAGTTCGTGTTATGACGCGACTCCAACTTCTCGACTCTCAAAGTCCAGTTGGTCTTCACACGCATGTACTCCACGATCTCCTCAACCTCCGTGGAGTGGTGCAGTCTGGATACGTACAGCTGCGTCGTCGGGATTGCTGTACGCAACAGCATGTTGGGTCCTACCTGCGCGGTGCCGCACCGGTTCCGACAAGGAGGCTTCTTCTTCACCACCTTGATGACACCATCCTTGTCGCACGTGTCCTTCTCTGGACCCTGCCTTTTCAAAACCTTGTTGGGTTTCGAAGGGCTCCGTTTACCCCCTTTTGGTTTTTCCGCTAGTTTACCCTGCGAGTTTCGCGACTCAGCAGGTTTGTTAGCGGCTACTATTGCTGCGTAGGCTCGTTTGGGGGCCGACCAACCTACACACGTCGTTGTCTCCACCTGTGTCGAGGCAGGGACGGCCACAGCACGCATTGCAACATGCATTCTCGACAGTTGGTGACGCATTCGAGCCCGCCGACTCGAAACTGCAGATGGAGGCGTTTTGTGCCCCGCGATGCGAGTTCACATTTTGAGGCGTCGGTAGGTGACTTACTTATAGAAGTTGCATTGCGCAAGAGTACTACTTCTGCCCGTAGATCACAGATAGTGTTTTCTGACACCTCCAGCTTATGCTGCATCTCGGCCTGGCTTTGCTTCTGGAATGTAATGTCATTCAGCAATCTGGTGACGTCTACGTGGTCGAACGTGACAGGAGGCAGCTTGTGCAGATCCTTCGCCACGAATTCAGGCACGTCGTCCGGGTCGGTCTCCTTTATCAGCGTTATGATGTCCTGGAGACGACGCTAGAGAGATCTCATACCTGTTTCACCGCCAACAACGTTATAGGATTTCCATGGAGAATCCAGCTTGCACTTTATCGTTTTCCCATAAACGTACAGGTAACACTTCGCTAACTCTCTGTTGATACCTTCTGTTTCCAGGCGTCTTATCCATGCCCGACGCATTTCCAATAAAGTCATTTCCCCATACTGTTTGACAACCACTGCCAGTTTTCTTCCCGGGTTCGCAGCAAACCATGCATCCGGATACTGGACAAAGAGCTTCGGTGTTACTGCAATCACATGAGCAGGTTCTCCGGTTGTTACTCGTTTAAAGGCTACGGAACTCATGATGTCGTTGGTGATAGCGCTGTTGTTTTGGACTTGCCCATAAAATTGCCTGCTGGGTGTTCGACGTATAATTGGAAACTATTGCATTGTGGATGGCCCTGCGATTATTTCATAATGCCCTAAACTCTAAAGCTTTTCAATATAAGGAGCTAAGGACTGCTGTATAGACTTTAAAGTGGTATCACTGTGGAACATTACCCTAATGGCTCATTTGATTAACTCTCTTCGTAGCAATATAACTAATAATATAAGGGCCTTAGACGCCAATTCTTCCATCTTACATTAGTTGTAAAGTAACGTACGAATACAATATGTGTAAAATTGTATTTAATATTTCAAACTGAATCGACTTTCCTGTACCTATAAGACAAGTATAAATGAGCAAAAATCTATATTAAAATGATTTTCAATTAAATGTTTAATTGAATACTATTGTTTTATTTTATAACCCTTAAGAAGGAAATAAAGAAAGAAAATACGTTTGTTTGCGGTAAACATGATGTACCTAGAGAAAGAACACACATAAAAAGAAACAAATTGGGAAAAAATATGCATTATCTAAGACTGATTACGTGACACGAAAACCTTAACTCGATTTACACAACAATTGCGAGCTTGCGAGACAAAATCTTCAAATTTCAGAATAAAAAGCAGATGAACCTTACAGAAGAAAAAGTGTGAGGCAAGTTAGCGTCACCGTAACTTCGCTTCGGCTAGTTTAGCGAAAGGTTTGTAAATAGAGTGGGCAACAAGAAAAATGTCGCGATTCGATTACAGTGATCGTGGAATCGCAGTAGCAGGAGGACCTACAACTAATTTTGCGAAGCTGCAGCTAAAAGGTACTAAGGTATTATTCAAACGGACAACGCAAGGCAGCTTATAAACCCCAGCAAAAAACTCAACCTTATCTTAGCACATGTTTATATGTATGCCTAACCGGGTCTAAACCCTACACGCACACCTTTCTGCTGGGATTGTACTAATAATTTGCTGCATATTTTTAACTAGCAGCGCCCCGCGGTTTCCCGCATAAGTAAGTACCTACCAAATTTCATCTAAATCGGTTCAGCGATTTAAACGTGAAGAGGTAACAGACAGATATACTTTCGCATTTATAATATTAGTATGGATTTGGTAACATTATTTCTTTTTTTAACATATTTTTTGTAATTCATTGTAAAACAAAAAAAAAATAAAGTCAAAGCATTTATTTCAAATAGCCACATACAATAAAAAAATATTAAGCATTTTCAAAGTTACTGCTTTTGAGCTGAAATTTTGTACAGAGATTCTAGACCAGATACACTCTTCAACCCGTTTGTATTGATATACCCTTTCCGTAACACCCTGTACCTATAAATAAACCAAAAAGCAATCGCTACGAAAATTAATTCTGACTCAAGCAACACCTGAGGACGTAATACGTACGAAGAACGTATACTAATTGTTCATAAATTTTCAATTAGCTTGGCAAACCTGGAACATGAAGCGAGACTCATTAACAGGTTAAGTAGAAATGTGTCAAAATTAACCACAGTCCACAGTTAAGTACCAAAATGTATTTTGAAGTTAGGGATTAGAAATTAACCACAAATCTGCAAATAATTTATAATAAATATTTCTCATCACAATTTTTTTGTGCATAGGACGTGCTTAACCTAAATTCTGCTTTTATTAACAACGTATTCGCTGTTAACTATTGAGAAAGCCTTTCTTTAAAGATGTTCCAGTCGTTGAGCTCAAAAGTAGGAACTGATCTGATAAAATAAGTACGCCATGATATTTTTCTGAGCGTGCGTGTGTAACCTTAAAGTCGTCGCCACTGTTAAATAAGATAAGGCCTTCGGTAACAATCTGTTCAATTGCACTGAGCTTAGAGGCGTACGCGTGTGAGTCTTCTGGCAGGCCCCAACGACATTTATCAACAGGTGGACATTACCGTCTACGTACCAAAGTCAAAGTCAAATCATTTATTTCAAATAGGCACATAATAAACACTTTTGAACGTCAAACACTACAATAAAAAAACAACCGACTTCCAAAAAAAACACTACAAGTCGGTGTCTTTGGTTTTGTATTTAGGTACGTTTTTTGCCACCGACTTCCGAAATTAAAGTTATTTTTCACTTTGTAGTGTTTTTTTGGAAGTCGGTTGTTTTTTTGTTAAAAAGTTTTTTATTTCACGCTTTTTAGTGGGTCGACTTATAATATATAATTTATCTAAGTTACAATAGCCTAGTGTCAACTTGCGCATCGCCTTTTACAAAATATTGCTTTTCCCGATGCAGGGAAGTTAATTGTTGAGGAGTTCTCCTGGTCCACCATCAGCTCCATTCACATTCACATCGTGGCGAGCATAAATTGCTTAGCAACCATATTAAAGTAATCGAATCGCAACCCGTGAAATACTTAGATATTATTGAGTAGTTCCGGTGGCCATCTGTGGTCTTCATCATCAGTTCCACTTCACCAAATGGTGCTTTCCGAGAGCAAATGCACAAGTTACTATAAAAAATACCCAAATCGCTATAGGTGTGCCTAGAATATTTGAAGAGGTCCTTCAATTTCTCCAGGATCCAATCATTAGATCCTGACTTGGTGACTATGGGACCACTTCAGACGTATCTCCTTTCGTACAAAAAAAGAATTTTGAAAATCGGTCCACAATTGGCGGAGTAATCGCGTAACAAACACACAAAAAAAAACATACCGTCGAATTGAGAACCTCCTCCTTTTTTGAAGTCGGTTAAAAACTCGCAAAAGTATTTCACTTTAAGAAGTATTTATTAGTTTTTAGACTAGATGCTGATAATCCTGGCTGCAGCATCAGGCCAGACTTATGTCAACATTGCATTAAACTTAAAATTTAGTCCTGTTTAAAATGAGCCCAAACACGACTACGGTGCTGTAATTTCAAGGTTTGTACTTTTTCTGAAACTCCTGGCTTCAACATCAAGTCTCTATGTACTTCGGTGTTCCTCATTAACAGTACGTTTATCCACACATCGAGCCCTTTTCAATGAGCCTAAACACGATATATCTGCTGTTAGTTGTCGAGGAGTTAGGTACTCTGCAGACTATCCTGACTGCAGCATCAGGTCATGACTTGATGATCATGAGACCAAATGTGGCAAATGCCCTATCAAACATCAAAACAATTTACTAAAACAGTCCTTGTCTGTTCGAGTAACTTCTTACTGTTAAGGAGTTGTACCTTCCATCATCAGCCCAGCTACCTGAGATGGTGACAACCATACGCAAATACACTAGATACTTCATAAAATATGCGAAAAACAATAAGTGAGCCTATAAAATTTGAGGGTTGCACTCGATTTCTCTAAGATCCCATCATCAGATCCTAACTTGGTGACAGTGGGACCACCTCAGAACTATCTACTTTCGAACAAAAAAAGAATTTTGAAAATCCGTCGACAATTGGCGGAGTATTCGATGAACAAACTTACAAAAAAAAACATACAATCATCCGAACATAGTACCTCCTCCTTTTTGTGAAGTCGGTAATAAAATAGAATTGACTCAGTCGCCCCTTCCAAAAGGTAGTTTTCGTATGGAGAAGAATGGGCAAGAAACTCTACCGTTAGGTACTCTTTTAAAATGTTTTACAAGGTTTTACCGGTCTTGATATACTTACATATTTTGCCTAAAAACAAATCGTGGCATGGGCCACGATTTGTTTTTGGGGTTTCGTAACTTTCTAGCCACGACTATGGAGTCGGTCTAACATACTCCTAGCCATTACCTATTACGGTTAAAAAGTTACAGCTATGTAACAGAGAGACATACACACAGACAGACGATTGGCATAGTAATTATACCCGTATTGGCATGAAACACTAACCCAAGGGAAAAAGTGAAAAAAACAATTCAAAATCCCGAATACAACTAAAAAGTTCAAAACAACTCATTTTTCAAGCTCTTCGTGGTTATTTTAGTTTAATCCCATTTTTGATGCCATTTTGATTAAAAAAAAACTACCTACGTACGAACAGCTTCAGAGAAAAGGAACCCCCCAAGACTTTAAAGATTATCGCCCGAGCGCGCTCGAGCCCGCCGTCGCTCGTCGCTCGAGCGATGGCGGGCTCGAGCGCGCGCGCTCGGGCGCGTCACGTGGCTCTGGCTCCTCAAGCAGCTCCCTCCCCCGCTGCCGCGCGGCGCGGCGCATCCATCTCTGCCCGAGCATCCACCGATCCCACTCAAATATTATTTGCAAGTTTTTAAATAATTATAATATGGTATTTTCTCGGCTTGTTGCCCGAACCGTATCCCAAGAATAACTTAACTTACAAAAAGACACTTTCCGTGCGATTGAGGATACGAACTCGCATCACCAGGCGCCAGCCGATCACATAGACCGCGCCTTATACCACTAGACTATTGAATCAGTTAGCCGTCTTAACGAAAATTTGAATAGCTTTACTCCTTTTATCGAACAAGGTTGATAACGGTCTAATCTTCTAGATATTAAGGTTTAAATTTCAACTTCCACCACGTATTATAAATACTAACACCTTACCGTCTTGTTTTACAAAATGCAATTCGTAACTCCTCAATTTACTAAAAGATAAGGTTGAAATTTGCATAGATTTCTTGTTTGGTTGAATAGAATGTGCCTGATTCCGATTGTTGCACTACCTACCGTAATTTTACTTCAGAAACTTAACTAGCTGTATGAACTGATTTCTTGTTTGGTTGAATAGAATGTGCCTGATTCCGATTGTTGCACTACCTACCGTAATTTTACTTCAGAAACTTAACTAGCTGTATGAACTGCGAGTTAAGGTTGAATTTAGAATACTTCTTCGCCTTATTTACTAAACTGTGATTGAGGGTATAATTACTTTTCAAATCGTTTCGTTTTCGTGTCGATCCGCTTGTGCGTAATTACCTTCGTCGAAATATTATCCAATTTATTAAGTTTTTGAACAGTTGATTATATTAACCGATAGTATTGTTCGATTAATAACTTTTTGAAGGCTAGAATTAAATAAACTGACGACTGAGGGAAACTGACCAGTGATACGCGGACTCTAAAATTGTTGTTCTCTGGGAACAGGAACAAAGCATAAAGAACGAGATATGGCCATAACGGTAAGATTTACGTTATACACATATATGTATTTATTGTTGCAATCATGTTGCATTATTACTGACAAGTTGGATTTTTTTATGTATTCCTAATATTATTATTTTCGTTCCAGAGAAAAACAGTTCGTAGATGGATACAAAGGTATCATGCAACTGGTGATGTGAAATGTGATCGCCAAGGCCCTCGCTCAATAATTGTTTACACTAATGAATCGGGGCGACACCGTAATATTGTGGAAGTTCACTCAGTGACACCCTTCAAAACTACGCGTTCAAGTGTGACTTCAAGAAGTGATAGACAGTGACGGCCATCCTCTCCGTTATTAATAAGCAATTTACTCGGCAGATTTATTGTGTAACTGATCTGATAAAATTACATTGGAACGTATGAGCAAGTGTTAATAATTCCCACTATTTGTGGAATCATGAATTCGTAGTTAATCAAAAATAAACAACCTTTATTATTATCAATTCAGATGCTTTTGTTTACAAGTAGTCTTGTAATGTGTGATGCACCATCTGACCTCACATATTTTTATAATTTCTAATGTTGTGTTAAATAAGGGTTATCAGAAAATGTGATAAAAGAGAAAGATGTATATTGCTATACTTTTATAGTTTAGCATGTTGGTTCTTCCTCTGTAATTCACAGGCACAAATGACAACATTTAATTTTTTAATCTTTTTTTCCGATAAGATCATACAAAGTATAAAAAATTAATGTTTTCACAACTTTAAATGAATAAATATTATTGTAGTTGTTTCTAGAAAAATCTATAAATTAACCGTTATCTAATGTTAAACATTCTAAACCTCACCCAGGGTATCTATTTTGTGTTTAGTTAATATTCTAAGTAAATAACCCCAATTTAACACACATAGAAAACTGTATATTCAACCGTGAAGTGGATTCCATGAAGTCCTAGAAATGTAATTAGAGAAATAAATGAATATTGTTTATGCAACATGCCTAGATTTTCTTACAAACCTCATACCTACTTCAACATTTGATTTCTTAAATAATAATTAACAAAAATCACATAATAACCTATAAAAGAAACAAAAAAAAACAAAAAAAGAATTTCTCGTCCGAGGATTTGAACTCGAGACCATCGAATTGTTAAGCCGCTGTCTTAACCACTAGACCAACACGCCATATACAATAAGTTACAAAAAACTTAAATGGGTTTAATGTCATTACCAAAAGGGGTTCCTTTTCTTTGAAGCGGACTGTACGAGTAAAACCAGCGCACTATCTAAATAAACCTCATGTGGTAAAATCCATCCACATATCTACATGGTCTTTCACATGATCTGACCAAAATTATGTCTGGACTTTAAAAGAGACGACCTCTGAGTTTGTTTCGGATTATTCCATTTTGCCCCACCGGCCGCTCCACTGGTGAGAAAATTTTAGGCATTCCACTTTTGGAACGCCTAAAATTTTCTTTTCTTTTCGGCCTTTCTTCTCAGAGTAAGTAGTCAAATAGGAAACGCCTACCTCATCTAGTTTTTAAAATATGATTGACGTGTAAGAGTGTTTGTATAGACCTACTTACAGAAGTAAAATCATTTATCATATTTAATACATGTGAAAAAGATAACCCCGTCGCGCAATCGGGAAAAAATAACAAGCATGCATCGGTCAACCGAAAGTTGTCTCCTAGCGCGATAGATGGCGTTATTGGAAAAATTAAAACTCGCTGTGGTTTCGTTACCGCGAGGAGTATACATTCCCTATCAAGATCCTTATTTTTTTAATCAGTTCGTACCGGATAACATTTTTCTTGAACGAGCGCTGGCTGTCAATTGACTGGTCCAGCGCTTACATAAAAACTATAAAAAACACGGGACTGTGTAATGCATGGTGTAATGTAAATTACCCCATTTTTGTCACATTCCCGTACCGGACTCAGGACCAAAAAAGCTTCAGAAAGCCAATCTCGTATTTAAAAACGTTCAAAATCTGGGCGCAACCTGGGACAACGAATGTTAAAAACTTGTCAAAAATGTAGGGAAATTACTTAGAGGTATTTTTGACAGATTGAGACTGAATTTGCATTCCGGATTTCTAATTTTCGGTGGAAGTTTACATGGTAATGTACTTACATCATATATTTTTTTTTAGTTTTATCATTCTCTTATTTTAGAAGTTACAGGGGGGGACACATTTTACCACTTTAGAAGTGTCTCTCGCGCAAACCATTCAGTTTAGAAAAAAAATTATATTAGAAACCTCAATATCATTTTTGAGACCTATACATAGATACGGGTTTGATGAAAAAAAAAAAAATTGAGATTCAGTTCTAAGTATGGGGAACCCCCAAAATTTATTGTGTTTTTTCTATTTTTGTGTGAAAATCTTAAGGTGAATGGGTAGTTGTAGCCCGCGAAATTCAATTTTTCTTACGTTTTTTGCAATTTTCAGGTCAGTGTCAGGTTGTATCTTGATCAAAATATGATTCGCGACAATAAAAGGTACGTATTTACAGAATTATAATAATTAGAATCATTAATACATCTTTCTAAGTTAGATTTCTACCGTTAAGAACAAATCTCGTATGGAAAAGTGTTGGTGGCAGGGACAGTTACCGTTACACCAAAATTACCGGTAAAATTACCAAAACGTTAACGTTACCATACGTTAATTATTTAACGTTAAAAGTAATGTTATTTCATAGGATTTACCGGTACAAAAATAGCGTTACTTATAACGTTACTTTGTTCAAAGCTATCATAACAACGTTGCCAAACCGAAACACGTGACGCCGCGCGCCGTTCAAGCGTTCGGTTGTTCGTTCGCCGATCGGTTCTTCTAAGCGGAGCGGCAACAGTGTAATTGTTGCATAGATGTACCTACTTACGCGCTCGCCGCTCGCGCGTGTTTTTGAAGTGAAACTTCTTTACGCGCGCTTGACTTGGGGAGTAAACTGGCGAACGCGTTACGAAAAGTGTGATCGGGCGAGGTGAACGGGAGTTGAGTGGGGGATATAAGCAAGACAAAGCAGTGCGCGCGCACGTTTTCTTTCTCTCTTCCTCTCATAGCCAAATACGTATGAAGTTTTTTTTTCTTTTGCTTATATCTCGAAAATGGTGCGTCCTATCTCAAAAATAATGAAAATTTCGACCCCCTTTATAAAACCCACAAACTCCTAAAACTCAACATGTAGGTAATCATTTTTCATATTTTCCATACAAAAAGTGAAAAATTCCTTAAAAAACACGCCAAGGCCGCCCCCTCCGCGACTGCGGCTCTAAAAAACAATACACGGGGTTAGGGCAAATAAGTACCACGTGTCGACGAGTCGCGATTGTCAAATTCGATTTTTGTTGTGTCAAAATTATTTACGTGAAACTTCTTTACGCACACTTGACTTGGAGAAATGGAGAGTAAGCTGGCGAACGCGTGACGTAAGCGTTACGAAAAGTGTGATCGGGCGGGTAGGGAAGGTACGTATTTACTCGACCAGGTTTTTGCTTCCAAGTACGCACACCAGGTACCGACTCAAAATACTTGCAAGACTATAAAGTACCTTATACGGCTACTCGCTCAAATACGTAGGTACTCAACCGCGTTAGTTTTCGCAAATGCGATCATGCTCCTTATCAGTAAGAGTCTACGGAACAATTTCGTATGCAAGTATTTTTTACTTTAATGGTTTGCAAGTATTTATTTTTAATTGCGATTTTGCTCCTTATTTATAGGAGGAAGTCATTGATCAATTTCCTATGCAAGTAGTTTTACTTCCAACGGGGCTTTTGAATACCTACGCGATTGTACTTCTTATCTGTATGAAGTTATGGATCAATTGTCTATGCAGATAGAAAATACTTGAAAGTATCTCGCTCCGTCGTGCCTCGACGCTCGAGTACGTAGATACTCAAATAGTTCAACAACCGCGTTCATTTTCGCAAATGCGATCATGCTCCTTATCAGTAAGAGCACAGGATACTTAATAGTACTACGTACAGAAAGGACACTCCCTTCCTCGCCCTCATATCAGATACCGCACCTCACCCCGCACTTCGAGGTATTCGTCGCCGACTCTTTAGCAAGGGCGCTCGCGAACCGCAGCGCTGTATTGCTGACACGAACACACAATTATGCGATTTAAAAGTTTTATTTGAGTTTTAATCACGATGGTTGGATATTGTGATGCTTTTCCGAATTCGTATTTACATAAACTGTTTGTAAGATTTCGCATTTTTAATAACATGCGATTTAATAACCGATTATTTACAGATAAGTCATTTAAACTAAACTATTTTAGTGTTTTTATTTCATTACGAACCCGACTATACATATAAATAAACAATTGAACTACATGGTCACTTCATAATAATGCACACGTTCGGGCAGCGCCGCCGCCGTCGGCGTTCGGTTCCCCGACACAAATTGCTTACCGCGCCATTTTTTTACGCTACTAGATTTCACGCACACATTTGCACGTATACAAACGTCATTTGTTTATGTAGTAGTACTAGGTAATTATTTTGCGAGCGTTGTATGGAATGTCCGAGGTGTGGTAAGACTCTTACCACACCTCGGACTCTCCATACAACTCCGTAAGAGTCTACGGAACAATTTCGTATGCAAGTATTTTTACTTTAATGGTTTGTAAAAGTATTTATTTGTAAACGCGATTGTGCTCCTTATTTATAGGAATTCACGGGTCAATTTCCTATGCAAGTACTTTTTACTTCCAACAGGGCTTTTGTTTGATTACGCGATTGTACATCTTATTTGTATGAAGTTATGGATCAATTTTCGATGCAGATATAAAATACTTGAAAGTATCTCGAGCCCTGGTTTTAGGCCCTGGTTTCTTAAGGTGGACGTACTTGGAAGCCCTGGTACTCGATTTTGCAAGTACGAGCCATGTCTACGGGCTACGGGCGAGTCGAACGGGAGTTGAGTGGGGGATATAAGCAAGAGAAATCAGTGCGCGCGCACATTTTCTTTCTCTCTTCCTCTCATAGCCAAATACGTTTGAAGTTTCACTTCAGTCGTGTGGTCATAAGCACACTACTTTTTTCTAGTTTTAGTTCAGTCAGATAGCAAACAACATACAGTGTAAACGTCGCGTATGCCGATCATAGTACTTATCACAAGTCAGTGTAGAGAGGCTATTTTCGTCTCTTAAATTTGTAGTTTCTAAGTACAGGTATAATTTAAAATCAGTTTTTATTGAAAATATTTTATTGATTCGAAACAATGTGTTATACAGTAAAAAAAAATGAATAAAAAAAAATCAGCTGATCGTTCGTGTTGGAGACACAATTTTTTTGTTGTTATTTGTTTTTTATTAATAGTTGTATTTAGATAAGTAAGAAAAATTAATAGTTATAATTAGATAAGTAAGAAAATTTTCGTAATATACATAATTACAAATGATATAAAACAATCAAAATGATCGCATTTCTAACAATCTCAAACATTATTTGACGCCTCTTAATCAGTGGTACATTCGAAAGTTCTTGGGCAACAAACATACCAAAGTATTCGTTGGCAACTCGTAAATTTTCAGGGTCTTCTGTGAGTAATGTTTGAGTGCAGGCATCGTTAGATGATAAATTTGGACTTATTATGTTACTATTGCCACAATCTGTTTGAACACTTATATCTTTGGCTGTGGTCGGGTTTGTGTTGGGGATGGTGTGGTTATCTGGTAAATCATTTGTAGATAAATCTAATATCATTGTTTCTTGACTGTCTTGTATTGTTGTATTTTGTTGCTGAGATTCTAATTGTGTTGAAACATCCCATCGTTGACTGTATTCGCTATCCTCGATTTGGCTTTCTAAAATAAAAATAAACAAGATTAAAATGTGGTGTGAGACAGGGAGACGTTATCTCTCCGAAACTGTTCACCGCTGCTCTGGAGGATGTCTTCAAGGTTCTGGACTGGAAAGGAGCTGGCATTAACATCAATGGCGAGTACATAACTCACCTTCGGTTTGCCGACGACATAGTAGTCATGGCTGAAACTATGGAGGACCTCAGTACAATGCTCGATGACCTCAGTAGAGCCTCTGAAAGAGTGGGTCTGAAAATCAACATGGACAAAACGAAGGTCATGTCAAATGCCCATGTAACACCCACTCTCATGAAGATCGGAGACGCTACACTCGAAGTCGTGGACGAGTATATTTACCTAGGACAAACTGTCCAGTTAGGTAGGTCCAACTTCGAGAAAGAGGTCATTCGTCGAATCCGACTCGGCTGGGCAGCGTTCGGGAAGCTACGCAATATCTTCTCGTCCCACATACCGCAGTGTCTCAAGACGAAAGTCTTTGACCAGTGCGTGTTGCCAGTGATGACATATGGCACTGAAACGTGGTCGCTCACAATGGGCCTTATTAGAAGGCTGAAAGTCACTCAAAGGGCAATGGAGAGGGCTATGCTTGGAGTTTCCCTGCGGGATCGAATCAGAAATGAAGAGATCCGCAGGAGAACCAAGGTAACCGACATAGCCCGAAGAATTGCCAAACTTAAGTGGCAGTGGGCAGGGCACATTGCTCGCAGAACAGATGGCCGATGGGGCCGAAAGGTTCTGGAGTGGCGACCGCGTACCGGAAGGCGTTGCGTTGGAAGGCCTCCCACAAGGTGGACCGACAACCTTGTGAAGGCCGCAGGAACTCGTTGGATGCGAGACGCACAAAACCGGTCGAAGTGGAGGTGCTTAGGGGAGACCTATGTCCAGCAGTGGACGTCTTTCGGCTGAAATGATGATGATGATGAAAATGTGTTTCGTTTAAACACGTATGTATTTATTGCCCATATACTCGTAACGTAAATACCCTGAATAGTAATTATTAACGACCGATTTAACAACGATGTTATAATAATGTAGGTATACAGCGTGCGAATCGTGAAAATCGAAAACGTTCAACTAAAACAATTACAGCATTTTTCATTTTTATTATTTGAAGTGTAGGTACTTTGTGTCCGGCTTTCAATAACATCGATTTTTTTTTTACTTTTGTACTTAATTGTTTTATTGAGAGGCTTTATTAAGAGTATTTCTATTCTTTATGATCATAATTATGATATATTAGGGCAAGCCGGGCTTGATCTAAAATGTATGAGCGGCACGCCACTGAGTTACCTACATTATTATAAACCCACGTTCGTACGAATGCCAAAAACTTGAGACGTTATTTTAGCGCGCACTGGATTTACAACTCTCGGTTTGAGCCCAGCGTATAAATCCAACAACGTCTTTACGACGCGCTGGGCTGGACTCTGTCGGATTCTCAACGCTCGGGTCGAGAACAAGAGTTGTTGAGGTCGACCTGGCCCAGCAGGATCGAGATCGACACAATTATCAATCCCAAAAATTCGTCTTGTGCATTTTAAGTCATATTTTAAAAAAGGCTTCCGATTTTTTGGGATTGCTAACTGTGTCGAGATTGCTGACATGGAACACGTCTTTAGATACACGTGCACTACTGAAAACCGCAATAATTACAGTTTGACCTTGACCCGTAATAAGAACTACGGTTCAAGGTCAAATTGTATCCAGAGACGATTGGTCGACTCTACCTACACATTAACTGGACAGTGTTTTAATCAGATATATTAAATAACATACAGAAATTATGTACTTACACGTCATCCTGCTCTCGGTAATCTCTCGTAACCGCAGCACAGAAACAATATTCTATACCTACACGCCAAAATTATTTTCTATTCCAACATGATATTCTATACTAACTAATAAGACATGATATTATATACCAACACGAGCAAATCGTACTAACACTGAAAGTTCCTAGTCTCCCCATCGTCATCGTTAGAAAGGGATAGAAAGGGATGGCGTATAAATTACCGGTAAAACAATTGTAACTTTTACCGGTAATAATATTAGTAATTATGTAACGTTAACTTAGTTAGGGTATCGTTATAAATATCGTTACTTTTTTATCGTTACCATTATCGGTAACTGGTAACGCTACTAAAAAAATAACGGTAATTCGGTCCCTGGTTGGTGGTAGAAATCTAACTTAAACAGATGTATTAATGATTCTGATGATTATAATTCTGTGAATACGTACCTGTTATAGTCGCGAATCAAATTTTCATCAAGATACAACCTGACACTGACCTGAAAATTGCAAAAAACGTAAGAAAAATTGAATTTCGCGGGCTACAACTACCCATTCGCCTTAATGCGGTTCACAGAATACATCTACTTACCAAGTCTCAACAGTATAGTTCTTATAGTTTCGGAAGAAAGTGGCTGCGACATACGGACGGACAGACAGACAGACAGACTTGACGAATCCATAAGGGTTCCGTGTTTTGCCATTTGGCTACGGAACCCTAAAAAGTAGCCTATATGTTAATCCAGGGTCTCAGCTATATCCATACAAAATTTTATCAAAATTGTTCCAGCCGTTTGAGCGTGAAGAAGTAACAAACATATAAATACATATACACACACACACACTCACAAACTTTCGCCTTTATAATTAGCACGCTGCCTCGAAAAAGGTCTTTAGAACATTTAGGTATACAGAAATAGGAACTTTATCAACCTATAGGTACAGAAAAGTCAGAAAATTTTAGCATCCCGCCACGAATAGGTATTAGGTAGGTACGGTTTTCTTTTGACAATAATTCATACATTTTAGGAGTTACTTAGGTACTTTATCGACGTACGTAGTAAGTATCCTGTGGTAGAAGCACAGAATACCTAAAGTACTACGTACAGAAAGGCCACTCCCTTCCCCGCACTAACATCAGTTACCGCACCTCACCCCGCACTTCGAGGTTACCGTCGCAGTTCTTTACAAAGAGCGCTCGCAAACACAAGTACCTACCTCACGCACGCATTCATACGTATACAAACGTCATTTTTTAATGTAGTAGTAGTAGGTAATTATTTTGCGAGCGTTGTATGGAGTGTCCGGGGTGTGGTAGAAGTCTAAGAAAAAAGAGAATGTAGGTAGCAAGAGCGAGCAAAGCAAGCTCAAAAACTTTAGCATAAAAGCACGTTTATTGATAAATGATTTTTTTTATTTCTGTAAGTGGGTTTGTACGAACACTTTTACACGTCAATCATATTTGAAAACTAGATGAGCCCCCTTATTCACAAACACTCGATATGCTTCCGTATCGTATCGAACATTAATCATTGTTATCGTAGGAGTCTTCTCAATGCTGTTCACAAGTCCAAAACCCGAAAATTTTGTCAGTTTAAATCAAATAGACGCCCGCTATTCTTCCAACAGCTATTTGCTGTTGAGGGGAAGTCAAATCAGGTTATCGAAATGTCAGGTTTTCTATACGATAGCCTGTCGTATGGTTGTGAATCAGGGCTGAGACACACTCACAGTCAGTCGGCCACTATCTTTGTTTCTTTTTTTATATCTGAAATGGTCTTTCGAGGAAAAGAACCACAACCAATGTGTATATTAAAAAAAAAAACGGAAATAGGTAATATTGATCCCTCTGATTTCAATTCTCGTAATTTTAAAAACGTTGCCTGATCTCAGTCTCAATCTGTCAAAAATACCTGTAATTTCCCTACATTTTGATAAGATTTTGACATCTGATTGTCGCCGAGATGAGACTGCGACTAGATTTTGAATGTTTTAAATTACGAGAACAATATTACCTATTTCCGTTTTTTTTTTTTAATGTACACATTGGTTGTGGTTCGTATCACTTGAAGACCATGTAGATTCAGTTAGAGAAAAGTTAGCAAAAATAAAAACATTCAGTATGTAAATATTGGAGCAGCTCAATACCAAGCCTTTTATGTCCTCAATATAATCTTTTACGGTATAAAAGGCTTTCTGGCACAGCTTATGTTTAATAAATGACTTGTATTATGAAGGTTTAGATCTTGAACTGTGCTTGGAAGTTTATTATAAAAGCGTATACATATTTTCTTGAGTCTTATTGTAGGTTCAACAAATTTGTGTTTGTTCGTATTAATACTACTGTATTTTTTAAACAATTTTATATTTTTATGGGCATTTATAACTTTCACAGTCTCCCGTTTTGAGAGCAGTGGTGATGAAATACCAAAGTGCCTGCCGGAGGTCGAAAAAGAGAGCGAAGCTCGTTTCTGCAAATCAAAGATATTATGATATCGAATATCGGTGGCATTTCCTCACTATAAAAAACCGTAAGACATTACAATATGAAAATAGCTAAAGTACACTAAACGGGCTGTTTCTCCGTCAGGTAAATTACGAATTTTTCTATCAGCGTATGCTGCGGAACTTAGGTTTTTGGAAAATTTATCTATATGTGGGCCCCACTGAAGCTTAGCATCCATAGTTAATTAAAGCCCAAGAATACAGTCCTACATATAACACATTAGTTTTCAGTTGCCTTGCCTAACGTCTGGTAGCGTAAACTCAATGCATTTGGTTTTTTCTCGTTTAGAAGTAGGTAAATTCTTTTTTTTTTTTTTCTGAAATTTTCGAGGGGTTTATTGTAATGGTGATATTAACAAAAATAAGAAAATTAAAACCTAACTTAACTAAAACTATACAAAAACTAAAATATAGCGTCGAAAAATTCATCCGCATCGCTGTCGACTGGTAATCTGCCCAAGAGACTGGCGGCATTGCCACGTTGTATGGCAATGCTTAGCCTTTGGCCAAGGTAAAAGCCAGCCCTTGGGTCACGGGAAGTGTCAACCAGCCGTTTTGAAATTTCCTTAAAAAGACCATGAGCACTCGGACCCCACGGCCCGAGGGTTTCAACCCCAAACGGCTCGAAAATATAATTTCCGATAAGGTTATAATATTTCCGCCGCTTGAGGTTTTCCGCAGCCGCAGTAGCAGCGCCAGCACAGCATGCCGATCCAGAAAGGTGGGATGGCGCAAGAGTATCGACACAAGTTGCGTCCCACACTAAAGGCTTACCCACCTTCCAAGGAAATAAAGACATACCGTCCGGTCTCTTGCCATCGTCGCGTGCCAAGCCATTGGGTTCTAATACAGCTGGGACGCCGACGGTAACAAGAGCTCGTCGGATGATGTCATTAATGTTCGCGTGGCGCGCTAAGCGACCCGCACTTCGGCTGCAAGACAGGCCGTGGTGTCCGAGGCTGTTGACATCTTCGCCACAGTGACAGCGATGAGGGGAATAGCAAGGAGTACCTAGTCGCAGGGAAGCAGCGAGGCGAAAAGTAGTGTCGTCGAACAAAGTGCCTATGTTCGACGAAGGTAGTGCATGAAGCCAAAGACCCGACTCCCATCTACCCACAGCCAGCAGGCGCGCACGTTCCGCAGAAGTAGCAGACGAGTCACGTAAATTGTTCTGTACTACTCTGCAGAGCGGCTCATCCCACCGTCTCTGGGAAGATGGATTGTCGGGTGGATCTGTATTCGGGCAAGCGAGTCTCCAGGCATCCACAGCCTCGGTGAAACACGGCACATCAGAATTAATCAGTGTGGAGGCTAGGATTTTCCTGATTAATTTATCAGTGCCGTGGATCGAGGATATGAAAGCCGGTAAACTAATACTAGAAATTTTGCGGACGCCGAGGCCCCCCATACGAATGGGAAGAGTAGCTTGTGCCCAAGCTCGGTCGTCCATGGCTATATTTAAAATAGATGTTAATGTATGCCTTGGTCCATTTGGTCTAAAAGGTGAGTGTGCTTCCATAGATGTGAAGCGCGAAGGAAGTATGTTAATTTAGGGCCGAAACAGCAGTAGCGGATTAAAGTTATGGCCCAATGCATATTAATTTGGAACAATCTTTCCGAAACGTCATTGAAGTTTTGAATTTTTTCCTGAATAAAAACGGGAAAGGAATTGTCAAAGATTGGAGACCCAAGGAGGCGAAGAGAGATTTTTTCAATAATTTTGATTTCTGGAGCTATTGCGTTAAATTTGGGAACTGTCAGGTGTCTGTCAGTACTGTCCGCTAGGTATAGTTTACATTTCGAAAGATTGAGATCAAAGCCAATGGAATGAAGTTAATTTTTTAAAAATTGAAGGTCATCTAGTACAGTTTCTGCATCGCCTCCCAAGGTTCCATCATCGAGATACCAAACGTTAAATTTGGAATTTAGCTGTTGAATAATTGGGTGAATGGCTAAACTAAAAATCACTGGCCCGAGGGGGTCACCTTGTTGACAGCCAACAGCAGATTCCAAAAGGTTGTCCCGATACAGTAATTTAGAAGGGTGTCTGTAACATTGCCAAATGAAAGTATAAATTTGGGGTATTTCTTTTCTAGTTTCTGCCAGCAAGGTGTCCCTATTAACAGAATTGAAGGCATTCTTTATGTCAACCTTCAGGATGACCTCTCCTTTTCCAGAATTTAGGTAGGTCGACAAGGCGTGTACGGCAGCCTCACAGCCCCCTTTGGAGCCGTAACCTAGCTGCAGGGGCTGAAATTTTTCCGAAACAACCTCACCATAAAATTTACAACAAATTGTGGCTACCATACGGCGGTAAGTAGTGCCCACGGCAATGGGCCGAATATACAGGGTGAATTTTTCAAGTGGGCGTGGATGGCCAAATCCGAAACTATGAGGACTAGCGAAAAGTACTCAAAGGAGTCGCGGGCTCGATTTTGATGAAAACTAAAACTGCATCATTGGATTTTTGAAAAATCAATATTTCTAGCCAGGAATAGAACCTGTTGATTTTGAAAAAAAAAACACATACTGTATTATTACACCATTCGATAGTGTCGCTAATAAGGATCGAATTCTGGGAAGTAATGACATGCGGCAAACTAAAGGAAAGAGCTAATTTTTAACAAAATACTTTTTTTTCTTATGTTACCTACCTCATCAAGTCATCATCATCTGCCTAGCCTTTTCCCAACTATGTTGGGGTCGGCTTCCATTCTAACCGGATGCAGCTGAATACCTCGGTATGTAAAGATGGTCACCCATCCACAGACCAACCGCGGCAAGCGTAGCTTAACCTGATGGATTGACCTGTGTGGCTGTTATTATTTAGCCGGGCCCGGGTTATGTTACCTACCTACTAAACCTTAACTGATTAATTGTTCAAAATGATGACCATTGTTTTCAATACATAGCTGGATTCGACGTCTCAAGGATTGTACTGCATTCAGCATTACAATATTATTGATTCCATTAGAATATTTTCCAAAGATCGTAATAGAAATTTGAATTTAGAACCTAATGTTGTGAAGGTGACTGCGCTGCGGGTGTGTTAATAAAAATATTGAGCATCATTTCGAACAAGGTACGTAATGTATGTATGAATACTTTAAAATAAGAAGCAGTTTATTAAAATTCAACATTTTCCTTAAGTTTGCCGTATGTCATTACTTCCCAGAATTTGATCCTTATTAGGGACACTATCGAATGGTGTAATAATACAGTATGTGTTTTTTTTTCAAAATCAACAGGTTCGATTCCTGGCTAGAAAAATTGATTTTTCAAAAATCCAATGATGCAGTTTTAGTTTTCATCAAAATCGAGCTCGCGACTCCTTTCAGTACTTTTCGCTATTCCTCATAGTTTAGGATTTGGCCATCCACGCCCACTTGGAAAATTCACCCTGTATATATAAATATAGTAAATTATTACGATTGAACCAGTGAAATACTTTCGAGATCGCGCTATTTACATCGTCGTTAACCAGCTGCTGACGTTTCAGTTTAAACAAAAGTGAAGTGTCATCTGCAAACAACACTATTTCATGGTTATCCTTTATGAGGTAAGGCAAGTCATTAATGGAATTAAGTATGTTAATGGAAAAATACGACGCACCCTGGTTGTCGCACGCTGTGGAGGTGCTGGTCAGAAGACCCCCCGGCTAACTTCGCAATTTTTATTTTGTTTCTGTTTTCTGTGTGTTTACTAACAATAGTTTTTAAGAACTATGTTACTAACAATTGGGCCTAGTTGCCATCAATAAACAAATATTTAATTAATTTAATTTAAAATTTAATTAATATAAATAAGAAACAAGAATGGACCAAGAAATGAGCCCTGTGGGACTCTCATTGTTACTATAGATCCGGGAGATCTTTATCCATTAACTTCAACGCTCTGAATACTTTTACTCGAGTATGAAGTAAGAAGATCCAAAGCAGTGTTGCGGATCCCGTAGTGGCGGAGTTCCTTGATTAACGTTTCTTGAAAAAGGTAATCGAATGCCTTGGGTAAATCACAAAGATGCCCAAGGCATCGCATTTATCTTCCCATGCATTAAAAGTTCAAAAAACAAAGTAGTTAAACGACCCCTTATAAAACCGAACTGTTTGCTATATAATAATTTAGGTTTATTAAAAAATCTTTGCATTTGGTCTAAAATTTATATTTAAAAATTTTTGCTAAAGGTAGGTAGTACAGAAATAAGTCTATAATTTGTGGGATCTGATGTACTACCTGATTTTAACAATGGTATTGTTTTACTATTTTTCATAAGGTCAGGAAACTCCCCATAGTCAGTACAATGATTAAAGATAAGAGCTAGAGTGCTTAGCTACAAAGTCAGTAATACACAGCAACTTCTACATAATTACCCCACAGATCTGCAGTCTTTTTTACCTTTAAAGTGTGAAAGGTTTAATTCTCATTTTCCTTACGCAAAGACTCGGCAATAGAAGGTGATGAGTTTAGGGATTTAGTAGTTGAAACGGAAATACCTGAACAGAAATTTTCGAAGGCCTCGGCGACTTGTGAGTCTGATTTTATTACGTTTACTCAGTATTTCGGTGTTTTAATTACATTAGGTAGGTACTACTGTGTTTCAACATCGAACCCAAATAACGTGACTTGGCCATAGGTACAAACTTTTTAAATCATTTCTAACATAAAAATTAAATTCAGCAGTGTTAACATAATGTAAGTCCTTTCATTGTACAGTTCATAAAGTCGTGTAATCGTGTTCTACTTTTATGAATACCAATGGTAGCCCAATCATTGACTGATGCGTTACTATTGACCGAGATAGTCTTAGGAATAAAGGTGGATTTAATTGTTGCCTGTACCTATATGTTAAAAAAATCATATAATTATAGTGTAGGTATGTAGCGTGCGTAGGGGGCCTCCAACTATAAACTGCTTTTACTTATTGAACATATTTTTTTCTTATTTGGGATTTGATTAAAAAGTATTTCTCTAGTCCTCTAGGATCGGGGGGCTCGGGGCAGACAGCAACTGAAACCCCCCTTACACGGTCAGTGCTCAAGACTCGTACAATGTACATAGATGTACTTACCTTTTACACAAAACCTATACCTAGTAATGAAGTACTTACCTAAATTAAAATTAATAGACCATGCAATTGCATTATGAAAGCTCTCCCTATCTCGGGTATGGAAATCTAGATTGGCATTTCATTTTTAGACGCGCCTGTCCTTTACAGGTAAACTTTCTAGGCAATGAGCGGAATGGGGAATATGACGTAGCTTGTAGACTTGTATTAAGTACCTACATTTATTTATGATGAACCTATTGTAAGTCTGCGTAGGTAGTTGGAACAGCCCCATTGCGCAAGTCGCAATATGTTCGATTACTTGCAGTCTCGGTTACTAGGAGAACAAGCTTCACTAGGAGGAGCACGGGGCAGTGCCTAGTAGTTTTTTGACGAAGTAGGTACCTACCTATTATTATACCCAAGTCAGCCAACTTCGGCAACGGCATGTGTAAGTTTGTTTGCGGATTAGTTAAAACAATTATTTAATTTAAAATTGTTTTAATTCGAATATATTGAAGTGTGAGAATGAAAGATGCCTGAAACCAGTGAGATACCTAAAAAGAAATTCCACGAAAAGGGTGTTGGCAAACAAAGTTCGCGCGCCAAACTCAAGGGCGTTGGTTGGTCTAAACTGAAGCTAGTTATTTTATATGGGAAGACCGTAAACGGAAATGGAAAGTGGAAAGTTCAAATTGCAGCGCAGTAGAAAAAACTTACAAAGATGTGATTTTGTTATAAAAGATTATATTAATTTACAAGCCGGCTTGTAAATATTAGATTATTGCGCAAAAAGAAGCGTAATCTAAAATAAAGTGACAGGCATTCAACCAATAAAAACATCGTCAAAATGCTTTCGGCCAATAAGAAAATAGAGATTAATCCCATGTGACGAATAGAACGAGGGGATCTCAACAAAGTTTCTGTGATAATATATGATTTTTTAATTTTTTATAGTCTGTCTGTCGTTTTCGTAGCCTCGTAGGTATCTACTTTGCGTTTCAGAGTTTCATCTGCTCTTGATACATTTATTATTATAAAAATTTAGATTAAACTGGGATAAAAAATACTGTTTAATAAAATTGGTGTTTTAAGTTTAAAATCAGTGACATATACAGAGTGCAGTTTTGTTAGGACGATATTATTTTACGATCGAGTTACTTTTTTAACGCTGCGTAAATGATTGAAATAACATGAAATTGTTGCTTTAGCTGTCTTATATGATAAGAAAATGGCATCTTCTGACGCCGAGTTGCAAGAAAGATGCAAACTGTATTACAAGTTCACGAAGGTTTTGACCCTGAAGGTGGCGCAAATAGTGGTTCAGAGCAGGCAAGGGAAAAAAATAACACACGACTGTAACGACAAGTTTCCGGACAACGGAGTAGAATCCTCGCCGCAATGGGTAAGCTATATTTTTGTATTTATACGAAGAAAAACGCATGCTTACTATAATATGGTCTCTAGCTTTAATTTCTGTCTGAGCTATTTAGATACACATGGACCATGCAAATTCAATGTAAATACATTATAATAATATTTATTTACTCATTATACTTGTTGCATACAACTGTTTGTCTCTAAATTATGTCATATTATTACTGCATAGAGTCATGCATGACGCTTTGCTGCTTTTCAAATCGGTGTAAATTATCTCCCAAGTCCATAGACTGTGTGAATTGTGTCCCATACACTTAATACAAGCCGAGTACACAAGTTAATTGTTTGACTAACAGTACTCCAGTATTATAAAACCAATACTAATTGTATCACTTTGCTTTGATAAAACAATGATACTACCTAGTATTTTTTTATTTATTTAATTGCATATTGTTAATATCACAAACACTGCTTGGATTTGTAAAGATGTTGTTTTGTTGTCACTGTGCAATATTACACAACATAGGATTTGTAGTTGCAGACACCTGCCCGTATTACCTACTACCTACTGTGCAATATGATCAAAAAATGTATTTAATAATGCATGTGATACTCAAGGCTAGTTTTTCAAACTACAGTCTGGCCATCTAAATAATGCATTCTTGACACCACTCAGTTTCAGTATAATGAATATGTGTATTGCGAATTTGATCTTTACTAGTACTAGAATTGTCACACTGTCAGTAACGCATTCTCTCGATGGCTGTAGGATAGCAAGATAGCGCTAGTAAGCTTGGCCTCGTGTAGGATGTCAGGATAGTTGTGTATACAAAAATCCAGGTTTGGCAACTTACTAGCACCATAAAACCTTCCCCTAGGGTAGGCAGTAATTACAGAATGCCTGCTTAATGCTAGTCTAATGCAAACTTTTTATTTATTATTCTTTTACTTACTTTAATATTTAAATGAATTTTTGCTGAGCTGACCCTAAAAACTTTGGAATAAAGACGAGACAATTTATCACTATGCAATCTTAAATAAAAATACAGTACTAAAGTATTTACTTTAGTTAGTTTTGTATTTTATTAATTTATTATTGTTGCTATGGAAAGAAGGGTTTAATCCCCAAGGCTAATTCACATTTATTTATTGCTACCTATTATGGAAAGAAGGGTTTAATCCTAAAAGCTAATTCACATTTATTTATTGCTACCTATTATGGAAAGAAGGGTTTAATCCTAAAAGCTAATTCACATTTATTGATTGCTACCTATTATGGAAAGAAAGGTTTAGGTTGGCTTCACAGCTATCCGGGAGACCCGTACGGGCTGTCAGTACGGGCGCCCGGAGCGGGAGCACATGTGAGGCGCTAGAACATCGTTTCACAGCGACGCGGCTTAATCCGTACACGACGTACAGCGCATTTGTCTCCTACTAGCAACCGTATCGTACTGAATCATCGTTTCAGAGCACTGCGGGTACTACCCGTATGGGTCTCCCGGATAGCTGTGAAGCCAGCCTTAATTCCCAAGGCTAATTCACAGCACAGAGGATAGCTTTATAATAAAAACTAGTGTGACCCGCCCTTGCTGGCACAGATGCAATGGCGACATTTCAAATCAAAACATCAAGATATCTGAGCTGACACATTCATAACATCATGCCTGTATTGCCCAAAGGGTTAGGCAGAGTTGCACCTATAGTACACCCACATTTCGCTAGTTATGTTTAACTCCCATCTAATAAGGGCAAGCCTATTGCCATGACCCGGGCACTAATCCAGACTCCAGGCTGCTATTGAGAAATTCCAGTTGGAAAAACTTAATAACACTGCCGGCCCCGAGAATCAAAACCAGGATAGTCAGCGTAGGTTTCTGTGCTATATTTAAGTTAAATATTAATGTAAAATAACATATTCCCATATAAATTCTCTAAATATAGGTGAAAACTGCATCCAAATCCATTGTGTAGTGAAGATCTAAGCGGCTGAACCAACAGGCATGAAAAGCGACTTTATTTTATAGATATAGATAATGATAAGCCCGCCATTGTCCCACTGCAGAGCAAAGGTCTTCTAAATTATCAACTATTGATCACTGCGTGCTGGCGTTTCAAATATTTAAGACCAGAATTTCTATTTAAGTACAAAGAAAAAGTCACCTTAACCACTTCAATTATAGTTCTTAGTGTTATAACTGTACTAGCTTTCGCGCGCGACTTCGTCCGGGTGAAATTTTCTTGTTTTAACAGAATTTATATATTATAGCAGCGCCCCATTACTTTGTTTTCGCATAGCATTCTTTCTGTTTTTTTTTTTGCTGAGCTAAATGTCGTAATGTGATGTTAAATAGCCTTAATAAATAACCTAGATGTTAGATAACCTTCCTCAAAAATTGTGTTAACAAATTCAAATTATTTTTTTAAATCCGAGGGGTAGTTCCAGAGATTAGCCTGTTCAAACAAACAAAAAAAACTTCAAACTCTTCAGTGTTATTATATTTGTATATAGATAAATTAGACGTATGTTGTTGAGTCTGAATAACGAAAATTAACCTAAACCTAACATACTAAATGACAGATTTTGATTCTCTGACCTTTTGCCTAAGCATCTGAGACTTCATCGGGTTGATGGAACTTCCTTATTTGAAAGAAAAATTAAAGAATATTATTTGAAACAGATACAGCAGTCATTCTTACCGCTTTCTGCTGCTATTACATCTAGGAAACCATCATCAGCCTACATTTCCAAAAAAAACATTCTTTTACCTAGAGCGGCTTTCTCACAAATCCAATATCTTGAAATACAATATCTTGAGGTTAGATCTGTCAATCTCCGAACAAACTAGTGTTATTTCTGATGTACTTACATCTTCAAACAACCATAATTGTTGGCTAGTTGTTGGTTATTAGTTATGTTAGAAAACTTTTTATTTTTTTCGTTTTATTGCTCTACTGAAAAGTTGTGTTTTGGTGGATACGCCCTTTGAGCCTAAAGGTATCGATATTATAGTACGGATCTAAGACGTCAATTATATTTTTGTAATTACTAACTGACTTAAGATGTCCAAATTATTATCCTCGCGTTATTTTAGTACTCACACTTATTGTTGTCAGAGTATAGAACATAATTATAATCTATTAAATTCTCAGAAAAGAACCATTCCTAGTAATAAGGATTTAATAAAAATGCTACTAATGTTATGCTTAACAATTAGCGCCATACAATGACACAGGTTCCTAAAGCTACGGTACGGTACCCTTATCCATTTGCGAGCAAGAAATAGTTAATAATTATATTCTAATAATGAAATGAAGCAGTTACAACGCTCAAACATTTGGCTTCATAATATTTTAACATAATATGTTGGTAAACAAATAGTTTAAGTACTTACTAGATAATGTTGAACCACAACTTGCCATAGATCCCACTAGCCCAGTGTCATAGTAAGCACTTTATCAACATTATTACGACGCAGAACATATAAGTATAAGGAGGGATTTTTTATTATATAATTTTAAATTTTGATCGGTTATTTCTTTAAGTAATGATTTTGTAGATGTATTAAATGATTCACATGAAAAAGGCACATCTAGTTATAGTCATACCTAATTACCTACTTTCCAACGTTTACCTTGTTTCTAAGGTAAATTTTCTGAATCAAGTCATGAAGAGCCGGAATGAAAAACTACTGCAGAAAATATCTGATTTAACCTCTGTCTTCGTTGGCAAATCTAATACTTCACTGGAACATCTTAGGAAATAAAGCTGCTAGACGTGTTAAAGAAAATTTTGAATGTGTGGTTGACTGGGCGTAAAGCAGAGCAAATATTTATTGAATTACGTTTTTCAATTTCAATAGGTTGTACTCGCTCAGGTTACGAGCAAAGAATTTTCCAGGATCTAATGATCTTAGGCAGTTGATTGCCAGAAAGAAATACTTCTCTAAGTGGTCCGTCTGTTTGTCAGCGGGCTGTATGTTATGAACCTTAATAATTAGACAGGTGAGCTAAATGATCCATTACACGTACTACAATCAGCTAGATATTTGAGTGAGCATGACTTACTCTCAACCGCCAGAGCACATTCGAGTCAATGAAAGACACACTACCCTGTAAATAGTAGCTCTATAGAACATAGTATTCACACATGGGGTATGCAATTATACACGTATAATACAAAAGAAATTGAGTTTATACAATACAAAGATAGTCATACAATCTTCAGCAACTCCAATAGTATTTTGAAATGTTAATCAATGAGTTGTGAATTTGTGATTGTGGAGCAGAAACAGCATTGTGCCAAGCATTTTTATCACCGATGTAATCCCCCAACTTATAATATTGTGCCTACATAATGAGCCTTTACCTATACTAGATTTGAATTTCGTCTCATTCGTTTGAAGTATGTGGGGATGTATTTAATTGTAATATTTTAAACAGTACCCCATGAAAGATGAGATTACTTTAGTCAGGTTAAAGCCTAGTTGAACTATTAGGTCTCTATTTCTAGTACTATATAATTATGTCTTTCACCTCTTTCACTTCAAAGAGACGTAAATTTTTCTTACGTACATGATGACTTCAAAGATAATTTGACAAGGTACCGTCATAATGTTAATATCCCTAAACAGTTACCTTAGATATTATTTAAGGCTCTGATGGCTCTTCTGCAAAATAAAAATTCCATGTCTGCAGCCCGTCCCGCGTCCCCAAAGTAAAATACCGTAAGATATAATATTATGAAAGTAACTAAAATAGACCAGTTTCGCGGTATCTACATCAGTAAATCGATGGATTTCTCTGACACCATTGTAGCCTTGTGTCGACCGTGATCCCCAGGAAAACAGTTTTATCGACGCATTCTAGTTTCTCTTGTTTCAATACTTTTCCCACAATCACTACTTTTGACATTTGGTAAAAAAAATACATTGTAGGGGGCTCCTCTACAATATTTTTCTCTGGGTTCTTAAGCAAACACATGTAGGGCGAAAAGTTGATAGTTGAGTAGATGCGGCATGATAAGACAACACCGAAAATATTTTTATAAAGCTCCAGATAGGATCCCCGTGGTCAGGAGTCCACTTTCAGATTTAGACCATTGGACAGTAAAGGGGTTCGAACCTTTGTAGCATATCCGACCCGCCCACGGATATCTATGGACCCGCCGCTATTAAATTTTTTTTCAAAGCTTCGCGCACGATGTGTGTAGTATCCTGTATACTAGTTTGCCGTATGTCATTACTTCCCAGAATTCGATCCTTATTAGCGACACTATCGAATGGTGTAATAATACAGTGTGTGTGTTTTTTTTTTCAAAATCAACAGGTTCGATTCCTGGCTAGAAATATTGATTTTTCAAAAATCCAATGATGCAGTTTTAGTTTTCATCAAAATCGAGCCCGCGACTCCTTAGAGTACTTTTCGCTAGTCCTCATAGTTTCGGATTTGGCCATCCACGCCCACTTGAAAAATTCACCCTGTATACGTTTCGGATCAATGACCCCAATTAAATCTACCTATTCCAATCACTGATTATAACACCATTCGATAGTGTCGCTAATAAGGATCGAATTCTAGGAAGTAATGACATACGGCAAACTGAAGAAAGGAGCTCATCTTTAACAAAAATACGTCTCAAGTATTGTACTGCATTCAGCATTACAATATTATTGATTCCATTTAGAATATTTTCCAAAGATTGTAATAAAAATTTGTATTTAGAACATAATGTTCTGAAGGTGAATGCGCTGCGGGTGTGTTAATAAAAATATTGAGCATCATTTCGAACAAGGCACAGGTAATGAAGCATGAATACTTTAAAATAAGAAGCAGTTTATTAAAATCCAACATAAATTCCTTAAGTTTGCCGTACTTATATCATTACTTCCCAGAATTATCCTTATTACGGTCACTATCGCATGGTGTAATAATACAGTGTGTGTTTTTTTTAATCAAAAATCGACGGGTTCGATTCCTGGCTAGAAATATTGATTTTTCAAAAATCCAATGATGCAGTTTCAGTTTTCATCAAAATCGAGTACGAGACTCCTTTGAGTACTTTTCGCTATTCCTCATAGTTTTGAATTTGGCCATCCACGCCCACTTGAAAAATTCTAGTGGGCGTGGATGTAGTTGGAGTAGTTGTAGTTAAGGGAAAACTTATACAATCAAAAAATGTCAAGTAATATGGTACCCACGTCACCCAATCACGTTTCCGATATATTTGGATGTAAACACCGCCATATAAGGACTATGAAAATCTTTAAAAATGCAGTAATTACTTGTACGCATTTACCCTTTGTATTCAAATAGTACTTTCATCAAGCGTGGAAAGCAAAAACATCAAAATGGCGGCGGGTGGATATGCCAGCTTCCATAGAGAAATGTTCGATCACCTTTGTGGTTGATTTTTTACTAAAGAGAGGAAAGGACCTAATATCGAGCGCAAGTTTTCCAAGTCCATAACGCACAGGTTTCAAGAGTATCTAAGACTTCGTACCTAATCAAATGCCTTGGAAAGGTCACAAAGGATTCCTATGGCGTCTTGGACCCACGCGATAAAAATGTGTTTTAATAAGGTTACACAACAAAGGTCTGTTATACAACATTTGATGAAACTATACTGTTGGTCGTGAAGGATTTTATTCGTGTTAAAATGATTGGGCAGTTGATTAAAATCGCATCACCCGCCCCCGCTGTTACTCGGTTTCGCTTAGCGTTTTTTCTGACTTTTTATCTATTTGCTCGGCTCCTAAGGGGTCCTAACGTAATGTTAAATAGCTTATAGCCTTCCTCCCGACTGGTAGTTGCAGAGATTAGCGCGCTCAAACAAACAAACAAACTCTTCAGCTTCATTCATTATTAGTATAGATCCTGATATACGTGCTATACTTATGTGTTTCATATATCAATGGTTCTTCCAATGTTCAATCTCTTGTTCCAGTTCAACTTATCGATTCCCGACGAACCTGGGGTGACGGAGGACACGAAGCGAGTGTTGAACGGAGAAGTAGTAGATGCTCTTGCAAAGGTTCTCTGTATCGAGATATCCCTACACACGGTGGATGGAGACGATATGGTCTTAGAATTGTGGACCGTCAAGCTGTCGCCAGGGTCCGAAGTCTGCTCCCCTTCGACGGTATATTACCGCATGAGCGTGATGCTGAAGTCCACACTGAGCATCTCCAGGATAACGCCAGCGTACAAGCTGTCCCGGTCACAACACAACGAGTCTTACAAGATCTCGCATAAGATTTATGGTGGTGAACCAAATTATGATAAATTAGGTAAGAATATAATCTTCCTCTTACTCTTGTCCCATTTTAGATCGATCGGTGCAGTAACACAATATTATTATTTGGTTAGACACACTAGCAGCTAATTAGTTGATGCGTGTGTATCAAATAGCTTGGAGATATTTAATCTGTCCAGTCGATCCTTGAAGCAGTTCAGCGTAGGAGCCGTGACAACATTTTCCGGCAGCCTGCTGTTATAACTCGGTTCCATGAGAATTGCTTCAAAGGCTTTTTCTTTGGTGAATTTTCTATAACTTTAGGGAGTGCCCACGTAAATGTTTGTTGGCATTCAGAGTGTAAAGGACTTGAAGGCTGGGCACTTCGTGGTGTTCTGTAAGTATTTTGTACGTCTTATTCAAATAATTTATTATTATTAACTTAGATGCAAGTGATAAGATGAACCATCAGATAAATCAGAATAGGTAGGTATCACTAGGCCGTTGCATATAATTAAGCTTATAATTTAAATACCAAAACCTAATGAACCTAATGATATCCTGCATACAGGTAATAATTAACTGAGCCTCATTTTGCTGACAACGATACTGTATATTAACATATCCGTCTATGTTAAATATCTTCAACTGCATTCATTAATCAAGCATGCGGACTTCATTATGTTAAGTCATAGACTGCCAACCTACTTCGCCGCTTCCTGTATCGGTGGACAGACGAACGATTCAATATAACAACGCTACTCTATCGAGGACTGTGTGCCTTATCGCGACCGGCTTGTGCAGATCTACGAGACTTCTCCATGGGCATATAACAGATGCGCCCTTTAGTGACCGAGGGAAATTAGGCAGGTCTTTCTCTGAGCAATAAAGTATAGACTTTCAAAGAAATGGTCCACCCAAATGCCTCTATTTGAGAGACGACATTTCAAAAATGTTGATGTATATATTTTAATTACTAGTAGTGCCACGCAGTTTCACCCTCATAAGTGTCGATCCCGTGGGAATATCGGGATAAAAACTATCCTATGTCCTTTCCCGGGATTCAAACTAACTCTATTCAATAATTAATAATAAAGAAGTAAGGATAGTTAGGAGGATGAAAAACCGGTCTATCAACATTCTAGACTCCCAAAATTTAGGCTTAAATGAATAAAAAAGCTCTAAAGTTTCTAATATAATTCAATCATGATTCGAAAGATACGTGGCGCCATCTATTATCATAATAACGTTATTCTTGTTTTACTCGGGAACAGCACTTTTTTTCGGGATTTAATATACCCTATGTCTGTTTCTGTACACCTGACAACGTATATGCGAAATTTCAGGTCGATCGGTTCAGTGGTTTAAGCGTGAAAAGGTAACAAACAAACTTAATTTCGCATTTATAACATTATTAAGGGAGTTAGGATAATAGGACATAGTATTATTAGGATGGATTTTTATTTATTTATTTTATTTATTAACGATAGAAAACACGGAAGTGATATATAATTAAAGCAAATGAAATAAAATAACGACTTTAATCTGCGACGTTCTAGTGGCTGTTGGGCCTGATTATCTTAGTCATAGGAAAAAAAATACTTATGCACTAGAGCATAAAAAGTGACTTTATGTCGCCTACGCACAACATAAAGACGAATTTTTAGAGCATGAGAAGTGAAAAGTTTATTATCTCAAACATGCTTGGAAATTTGAGCATTATTTTGACAACTTTCTTCGAGATAAATCGGAATTGCTGTACTGGCCAAATACATGCGAGCAGCGGCCGGCAAAAGTTGTATGAAAATCCATATCTGTCGAGGTTTCGCGGCCAAATAAATTACATAGTAAACTCATATATGTCGTGTAATTTAAATTGGAACGATCTTTTACTTCGAAACATGGTAACCAAGGAGGTAGCTTATCAAAGGTTTTATTTAAATTTCGAACTGGCTTGCATATAGAAAACCGTTTATTGTAAAAAAAAAAAACAAATGAACACTTTAACGCGGGAACAATTATTGTTGTTCGTTGTTGTTCAGATATTAATGGTAACTTGTAGTGTATGGAACTTATTGACATTTTAAATTGTTCAGAAGTACTTGGTCACCTTGTCTGCTACAATATATCTGACGGCGACTGTACTACTTAGTTTTAATTTCCGCGCATTATTTGAGAAAAGTACTATACAAGCCTTGGCCACAACTAGGCATTGATGGACTTACGTATGTGTGCCTCGGCTTCGCCTCGGCCCACATTTACACGATCGTCCATCGATGCCTTTTTTGCTGGCCGCTGCAGTAATGTATTATTACAAATACCGTATACATTGATAAAAACAATATTCTTTATAGGGGTTATGTTTTTCGAATGTACGAGTATGTATACTATGTACCTATGTATATTTCTTTGGCACGCTCTGTAGCCTAAACGGCTGGATCGATTTCAGCTTGAGAGGTGCCGTCAGATTCGTTTTAATTGTGAGAGTGACACTGGGTATATCAAAATTGACAAAAATGGCCGATTTTGGTGCCATATTGTCTTAAAATTTTTTTTTTTCAAAATCTTTTGGTTTGTGGTATCAAAATAACTAGGGTGATTACAAAAATATATATAATTCGAAGTGACAAATCGTAAAAAAACACGTACCAAGAACTAAATCGTCTGCGAAATCTTTCACATTTGTACACTAAAAAGCTGGAACTAAAAAAAGCAATAAAAAAAACTAAAAAACCCGACTGGAACCTTAAACTAAAACTAACTGAAAAGCTAAAAACAAGCCCAAAAAAAATTAAAAAATAAAAATTAAATAAAAGTTGTAGCAGGCGGGACCCATACCATTAGTATCATATTTTCAAACTCAAATGGGTCCCGCCTGCTTTCAACTTTTGTTTAATTTAAAATGTTCTTAGCTTTTCAGTTAGTTTTAGTTTAAGGTTGCAGTCGGATTTTTTAATTGAAAAAAATATTATTATGTATAGAAGCACTAATCACATCCTCGTTCTGGTATTGTCTTGTTTTCCATAAAATGATTTGTACTATTATTGTTTTCCATAATAGTCCCCCCTCATAATTAAACATTATTGCAAACCCAAAAATTTGGTAATTGCAAGTTTAGTTAAAAAAATAGCCTTTGCCCATTTTAAATAAAGCTTATTTTCAACTTGAAGGTTTTTCCCGAATTCCTGAAAAAAAAAATGTCGTAAGGAAGTCTCCACTTTCTGTCTCTGTGATTCGATGTTTAGGTAAATATAGTCAGCCTATTCCAATCAATTATAATCACTATAATTTTCCAACTGCTGGGACACAGGCCTCATTCTTCGAGAGGAACTGGGCTGTAATCTACCACGCAGGCCCAGAGCGGGTTGGTAGAATATATGGTCACATATCTTCGAATTATTGGTTCTAGGACATACCGTTTTCCTTCACCGATTTGAGAGCAGTGGTGATGAAATAATTTACACAAAGTAAAGCGCCTGCCTAGGTTCGGAGCCGTTACCACTGCACCACTACTGCTCTACATTTCATCTCATACCTCTATTACTACAATACAATTCTGTCGATTCTTCCAGGAGAAAAACGCAAGACTGTGAAAGTGAGCGAGCTGCACACACCAATCGGGACGTTGATGATAGAGGTGGTGTACAGGACCAAAATGACGATCATGCCGGAAGCCAGGCAGAAGACTGAGTATGAAGCCTCCCCGGCCACTACAGGCATTATGGTCAAGAGCGACCATTTCTACACGGAGAGTCCCAAGTAAGTTTTTATAACCTAACAACATGCCAGACTTGCCCGAAAGGTTAGATAGAGGTGTAATACAGTACACACATTTGGCCAGCTTATGTTTAAGTCCCATGTAAAAGGAGCGAGCCTATTGCCATCAATCGGACACAAATCCAGCCTCCGGGTTGCTACTAAGAAATTTCTGATGGAGAAATCCAACAGTAAAGTCGTTATATGAAGGGTGGTGTGGCGTTGGTGCAGCGAAGGCGTGTGCCGAACGTCTACATGAAGGAAACGCTGCGCACACACACATGATCTGCCTATAATGTGCCCACTGCTGGGATACAGACCTCTCAGTGAGAGGGTCGTAATACATCGCGCGGGCCCAGTAAACACTTAGCAAAATTCAAAAGTGATTTTCTCGTGACGATTGCTACTTTGAGATAAGACTTCTTTCATAATAAGGTATATCCCGTGGATATTATATGGGTTCCAAAATACTATATTCGTAACAAAATACAATTACAATGAACACAGTAGCGCGAAATCGCTTTTAAAAGATACCAATATTAAAGCTCGTGACTTATACACGGCGTTTACGAAACGTAAAAGCCAATGCTGGCACAACACACAAAATACCACTCCCCTAAAAATGACAAAGAAAGTCTGTTCTAAAAATCAGATGTAGGCCGTGTTATGCAACGGATTTAATCATCATTTATTTATTTCTCAGACATCAGAGGTCCATGTGTTAGTTACAGAAAACTTATAAACTATGTTAGTAAATTCACAACTTATTTATTCCAAACCATTTTTTATCATAATTTATATAATATACTACATTTAAAATGACATTAAATTTAAAACTTTAATCATTATACATATATTTAAAAATAAATAATATAAATTAAATTAAAATGATAAAATCAAAATTAAAAATTAAATTAAAAGCATCAAACAAAATGAAAATTATTAATAATACGCCTGCCTTTGAGTCATTTGTTTGTTTGTCATTTTTTTGTACTGAATTATCTACCTGACCATTCTCCCCACATAATGCCTCAGAAAAGGGGAGTAAGGACTCTCCACCACTGTTTTCAGGATGCTATTGTCACTGACCCGCGTTCTACGCATCAGTGATGCGACTTTTTTGCGAATCACTGCATGGAAGCCGTCAGTTCGGTTCTGAGCAAACATCTCCGATGCGCTACAGAAACGGGGCAGTTTCAACAGCGTCCTAAAAACATTGTTGTATAGGATGCGCAAGACATCAATCTTTTGGTGTAGCTGACCCACAGACCCCCCGCGTACAGACCTTGACAAAACGCCTTGAACAGGGTGATTTTGACTTGGTCCGCACAACGAGAAAATCTACGGGCCAACATGTTCCCTCGGACCGCCAGTGCCCTACGCTCCCTTTCAATGTCTACATTATCCTTAAGGTCGTCGGTAAGTATGTGCCCAAGTACTTAAATTGGTGTACTTTATTTATGCTCATACCATTTAGTGAAAAACTAGGTTCATGATTAGGGCACTTACCGGCGGCCTTAAATACCATGTATTCACATTTACGGACGTTGTACACAAGGCCGTGCAAGGCAGCATACTCCTCACAGACCTTCAACATTTCTCTGATAGATCCCTCAGTCGGGCCCAGCAGCACCATGTCGTCCGCGTAGCTGATGCTGTTAATACTAACACTACCAACCCGGCAGCCGACACGCATACTACTGAGCTCGACTATGAGATCATTAATGTAAAGGTTGAAGAGCCGTGGAGACGTCAACCCCCCCTTTTTTTTTTTTTTTTTTTTTTGGGTGGGAAATCATCAAATAACTTCTCCCGCTCTGGGCGGAGCGAGAGGGCGTGTCAGACTTTTACTGACTAAAACCCACCCGTGTTCCTTCAGTTGCCTGTGCCAGGGGCCACGGTATCTCTTTCGAACAACCCGCGCCCCCGGCAGGCTTCGGTCCTGGTTGACCCCGTCAGTTAGTGCTGACATCTCTTTGAGGCGCGCGTGGAACACGACGCGCCGTCGACCCGGGCCTGGTCCTTACCGGACGGCGAGCTGCCCATTGCTTGCCGTCCGCAAGCCCGCGCCTACGGTGGCCGGGAATCGGCTATTGATTCCCGACGCCCGGGGCGTCTCCTGCGGCGACTAGGGGCGCGAGGGCACCAAGATTGCCTCTCCCTCACGCGCTCCGCCTCCTCCTTCGCTAGCATTACTGCTTCGCAGAAGGAGGCAACGGCTTCCCATGTACTCTCGCTCCTTACCATGGCCTGGATCAGGGCTGGACGCGAGACGTCAACCCCCCCTGTCTCACACCGCAAATCCATACGACTCAGAGAACGTTCCAGCCCACTTTACATTGTTCGTTTGGTTCGCATACCAATACTGCATGAGCTTAAACACTGATGCCGGTACATTCCTGTCACCCAGCTTTCTCCAGAGCACATCATATGACACCAGGTCGAAGGCTCTGGAGAGATCCAGGAAACAGGCATACACGGGCGTTTTTCTGTCTGTGTAATATTGGACTACCTTTTGGAATGGGCGACTAGAATCAATTCTATTTTAAGATAATTTTTGACGTTCGAAAGTGCCTTTTATGTGCCTATTTGAAATAAATGCTTTGACTTTGACTTTGGACAGTATTCTTCAAACTCAGCACAGCACTTTCGGTTGAAAGCTCAGGTTGAAAACCAAACTGTGCTTAATGATCGACATCATTGATTATTATGATTGTGCCATTAAAGACGATGCTGACGCCGGTTAGTATTAGCACTTTGGATAAAAGCGTGTGTATTTATTTATAACTCATACTCAATCAATCACCACTCTAGGACTCGTCTGCTCCACCGGCCATCGGTTCTCCTAAAAACATGGCCAGACCACTGCCATTTCAGCTTGCTTACTCTGCAAGCTATGTCGGTAACTCCAGTTTTCCCGGATAACTTCATTCCTGATTTTATCCTTCAAAGTAACTCCAAGCATAGCTCGCTCCATGAGAGCGCTGAGCGACTTTGAATTTGTGCACCGACCTGACTCAGTGTTCAGTTTCCACGTTTCAGCATCGTATGTCATAACGGGCAGAACGCACTGGTTGAAAATCTTAGTCTTCAAGCATTGCGGAATAGGCGACGAAATGACTTGACGAAGTTTTCCAAACGCTTCCCAACCCAACTACTTCGACTTCTGTCGCCTACTTACTACTAACACATACTCTTTCCGTCTTATCACATATGTAATTCTAAACTTTTTCTCGAGCTTAAAGCCAGTTTTTGTATTTGAAACTTTATTCCGACTTCCGTAAAGCTCCTGAAAACTTAGTACTGGACTAAGATGCCAGTTATATAATGAACTGTATCTTGATCACAGTTAGGTTTTTATTACTCAACTGGCTCGAGGGTTTAAAACAAGTCTGAAGAAAAACTGTGTTTTCTAATAAGACCGTTTATGTCCGATTCATTTGACTATTATTATTTTATTTATTTTAGAAAAAATCGCAACGAGAAGAAAGAATTGGACCTGTCCAAACCCTTGACGGCTGGAGCATTTGTTGACCAGAAGAAAATCCAGGAGTTACACAGGACGCTCAGTGAGCAACTGCCCCCAGAGCCTCCCATGACTTGGCTGCTTGCTGAGAAGGAGAAAATGGAAACAGTAAGTGGATCTTCTTTTATTTTATTTTGTGACAAACGCAGCAGCCGACGGCCCTGCTGATGGTAAGTTCTTGCTGTGGCCTATGCACTCAAATTAAAAACATTTATGTCAAATAAACTAATTTACAGTCACTTTTAAATTGTGAAGAAGTCGGTTAGTCGAAAGCTGAAGCTAATTGCCCATTCTTAACCATAGTAGGTACCTATGGAACATAACGGGCAAGAAACTCCACGGACACTCTATTAAATCGAAAATATGGTTACGAAATATTGCTTAGATCATTCGTGTTGAAATTATGCATGTGAGAACGAAGCAGAATTTTAACAGCGTAGGTCATTGATGATTGATTTGATTTTTAAAGGTTTTCTCATTAACAGAAAGGTAAACACAAAGATCTTATTCTAAATGAAAACTTGTGATCCGAGCAGTGTTAAATAGTCACCTCTTTTAACATACAACATGTATGGTTATTAGTGTGACTACTCATTGAACAGATACATATCGATACCTTAATCCGCAAACCAGCCAACTCCATTTTGCTATAGTTTACACGAGACACTTAAAACTTTCTAGTTTTTATTTTGACTAAAAAACGACATCATAATATTTTTTTTTGACAAAAATGGAGTTGGCTGGTTTGCGGATTAAGGTATCGATATGAGACTGTATTGTTTGTTGGAGCTATCCAGGTCTCCCATTTTTAATTAGTTCTGTGTTCTGTTTTGTTGGTTTCTGCTGTCAGAGGTAAAAATAACTATAAAAGAACTGTAGAAGGATATTTTGGCGACTGGATGACATTGATAGAACTTTTGTGAAATTAAATTGACAAAACAAGTTGGAGATGTTAGTTCCGATTTTGGCTTGTTGTATTGGCTTGGTTTGTTTTATTTCTTGCATTCAGAGTTTGTGTTAAACAGGCTGGCAAGTGTTACGTCGACGTCGGTCGCTGACGTTATATGGACTCGCGCTTGCTGACCGTCAGTACTACACTATACACCGCACCTTCAGTAGTGACTTAACTCAAAAATCTAAGAAATCGAGTCACGATCATAGACGTTTTTATGGTAGAATAATATTCTACCATAAAAACGTCGCTTCTTTAATATTCACCTAAAAGTGCGTACCTTTTAGTGACCCTCTATGATCGTAACTCGATTCCTTAGATTTTTGAGTTAAGTCACTACTATTCTTAAGGTGCGACACGTCAATTTATCGTCAGTTTAATGGCACGCATGACTCACGTCCGCATAACACAATTTCCAGCCTTAACCGTTTGCATCCTTAATGTGTAGTAGAAATTGATCATGATTTAAAATAGTTACAGAAAATGAAGGCACTGACGACATCAGACCACGAGAATGCAAACAAGCCGAGTTGCAGCACCAGTGTGCCCAAGTCATCACACACCGTCAGCCGGGCTATCGAAGTACCCAAGCCCAAGAACGGAGACAAATACTCGGGACTGATGGTAAACTTGACATTTTACCTACTGTTACATAGGAATATTAGTTCGAGCGAACAAAAGATTCCTAGAATGGCAAACTACAGTATCATCATCTGTCTAGCCTTTTCCGAAATATTTTTGGGGTCGGCTTCCAATCTAAGCGGATGCAGGTGAATACCAGTATTTTGCGTGGAGCGACTGCTTATCTGAGCTCCACAACCCAGTTCCTGCATAATTAGCCTATAATGTTCCTACTGCTGGGACTCAGGCCACCTTTCTTCGAGAGAGCCCAACCCAGTTACTGGGTTACACTGTACCCCTTGGTAAGATTGGATTTCAGACTTTCGGGCTTATGTCCACCCGTAACGACTGTCAAAGATCTACGAATGACAGGAACCAACAACTTAACATGCTTTCCGAGGAGGGGTCTCGGTATGTAAAGATGGTCACCTATCCACGGGCTATCTACTATCTATTAACCAGAGGGGCAATTCTCGTAATTTAAGAACGTTCACAGTCTGAAGGCCAATTCTCGTAATTTAAAATGTTCAAAATCTAGTCTCAGTTTCATCTCAGCGACAAACAAATGTCAAAAACTTTCAAAATGTAGGGAAATTAAAGGTATTTTTGACAGATTGAGACTGAGATCAGACTGTGAACGTTCTTAAAATTACGAGAATTGCCCTTCAGATCTCGGTCTCACTCTGTCAAAAATACCTCTAATTTACCTACATTTTGACATTTGTTTGTCGCCGAGATGAGACTGCGACTAGATTTTGAACGTTTTGAATTACGAGAATTGCCCCTCGGATCGATCGACCCGTGCGTCTGTTGTTACTTAGCCACGAGCCCCTATCAATAGTATAGATATTTATTTGTTTTTACCAAAAAGCTGAAATTTACAATACATATAGTCTGGTCGTGTTTGACCACTTCTTAATGAGTGAAGATACCATCGATGGTGCACACTTGTCTAAATCTAACCTATTCATTCGAGACTTGAAAACTCTTACCCCCTTACTAATAAATGTTGTATAGCGTCTGTATAGTTACACGACGCTTTGTCTTCTCCTTTCAAAAGTCAAATTACTGACGACCGAAAGAGAGAAATCGGTGTGTAACTATTCATCTGATATAATACGTTTATTAGTAAGAGGATTAGGTTATAGCTATCATGAAATACAGAGTAGCAGAGATTTATTTAGCTGTACGCAAAACGAACGTGTGGAGTGTAAATGTGGTGCTGTTCCACAAACGATGGAACACTTAATACCGTGTCCTGCGTGTCCTGTCAGCTGCACGTTACAAGAACTGATGGACGCTGGTGAAGGCGCCAAATAATTAGCCGAATCCTGGGCCGAGTCCATTTAGATTGCTATCGACACATTAAGAAGAAGAAGAACGAATGTGTAAAGGCGCGCTGCAACGCAACGCATTGCAAAAATCCTCCTTCATCACTATTGCACATTTTCTATGAACCAATGTACACCACAGGCGGGCCGCACCACACTTTTTAGAGTTCCGTACCCAAAGGTGCCAACGGGACTAAGTCTCCGCTGCACGACCGTCTGCTCGGTCGTCCGTCCGTCCGTCCGTCTGTCTGTCAGCGGGCTGTATCTTATGAACCGTAATAGGAAAACAGTTGAAATTTTCACAGTGTGTATTTAATTTACCGCTATAACAACAAGTAATAAAAATAAATTAAAGGAGGTCTCCAAACGTGGTTTATTCGGCGTTTTTTGCGTTGTGGTACTGAACCCTTAGTATGCGAGTCCAAATCGCACTTGGCCAGTAAAAATGCGTTGCGACCCGTTGCTGGCAGAAGGAATTCCTAAACTATTCGTCATCATTTCCAGGAGTTCCCATTCGCTGACGGCAGCCCTATAGCAGAACTGGCAAATTTCTACCAAGAATGTTTGCAAGCGCGGTCCACCAGCGACGAATGGACAGACATCGTGATCGATGCCTCGGGATCGACGGACTCCGAGTCGATGTCGAAACAGCTCAAGATGTTCGAAGACGCTGTCCCTGAGTTCGACAACATGGTCGCCTCAATGTTCAGCAACTCAGAAGGCTCCGACCGCTCCTAAACTGGACTGGATGTAAGACTGTATGATTGTTATTAGAGTAAGGTTTCTAGCTATGGCGCAGTGCGAATAAATTACTCAAATATATCAGAGATTTTATCTTTAGACTCGTAGAAGGTTACAATGATATCCGATTTTGTTGCCAATACCGGTAGGGATTATAGATTTTTCGTGTGGCCAAGAGCGTACTTTGACAATATTAATTATGACTAAAAGTTTTCATAAACGCTCAGGCTTAATCAACTAATGTACTTTTTACATCTTCTACAACAGCCATTAAATAATGATATTTTTTATTTCTTCAGGCCATTTTCAAACGATGCTCATTACATTCGCACTGCTTTATTTGAAAACGCGAAAGTCTTGGAGGGATTGTAGATTATCTATATAGATAGATTTATATTTTATTCATGTTAATAACAATTTAATAGCCCTATAAAGTGTAAAGCGACATCGTCTTGTCTGACCTGAAACAAAGCATTGTTATGTATTCTCTTATTCTATACATGGTTGAGTGATATTCAACTGTTTCTGACTGCGTCTGTTAACAATCACTGTTGTGCGTTTAAACGGCACGCAAACACGCGAGCCTCGGCGCGTGATGCAGCGCGCCACGCGCCGTTTAAACAGTTACGCTCGGCGCGGCTCGGCACGGCTCGGCAAAGTTCGTACGATCCATCGCTTGTCGGTTTTTTGACACGGATCAAAGGCGCGCGTGGCTCGGCTTGTGATAATACGCGCCGTGTATACGAGTAGGCTCGCGTTCGGATTTAGCCGAGCCGCATCTACACGGATAGCGCGGCTCGCGTGGGATCGTGCTACCCCGCGCCGTTTAAACGCACCTTTAGTGAGCTTAAGCTTCTTCATTTTACACAAGCTGTAAGAAAGAAAACACACTTTACATATTTAAGGGGGATGCGCAGAGGTAGCTCGCGAAATTCAAATTTTATTACGGTTTTTTTACCTGCAAATTGTAAGAAACGTAAGAAAATTTGAACCCTGGCGCTTCTGCTTTAAATAACAAAATAAAGAACTTTAGTGCGCAGTTGACAATTAATTCGAGCATTATCAACAAGTTCGACCGAGATAAAACATCGGATATAATGATTCAAGGAAGTTTAGCTACACTACCATTTTTGGGTCATTTGAAGTAGTAAACCGCCTTAAATTCTATGACACATCCATAGTGAAAATTCCCTCTACAATGCTCATACTATAAAAATAAACTCAAAATAAATAAATAAACAACATTTTTCGTAGTGCAAGTTTAAATAATAAAATTCCAACAACCTAATTCAAAAAGATTTTGTAAACGTATTATGAATAGTATATTATGTTCTTACCGCTTTTTAAATGTATATCGTAATGTGTATCGTATATAGGTATAATGACCGGCACGAGTCGTGAGCACAGATGGGCAGTAGTGGGGGCAAGCTCGCGCATGTACACTTTCGGCCAAATTTATTTAGTACCGCTTTTGCTTTTTTTTCTCCTCGGCATATTTTAAGAGTTCGTGTGACTACGATTTTAAAATCAAAAAATTAAAAACAACAATTTTATAAAACGAGATAACAAAAATAAACTAAGTATATTAAAACTAAAACACATAACAGATACGAAATAACAAAAATAAACTATTTCAAAATCTCAAAAGTTAGTCACTAAAATTGCACGAAAGTGTATAGTAGCCGAATGACACGCGAGGGACCAATAGACGACGAGCATCGACTGACGAACCAATCGCGTGCAACCACGGCGCCCCCTGCCTTCTTCATTCCGCCAAAGAGACCGAAAAATTCACTACTGCGCAGGTGTCAGTTTGTGCTCACGACTCATGCCGGTTACTGTACACGTCTATTTACTGGAAGATATTGTAGAAAGAGTAAGAGATATAATCGATATTCGTGGATTTAAATGTTTAGGAATGTAAGACGACTTACGAGGCAAGACTTTGGATGACGTATGACTGACCTGATAAGGTAGCCTCTATTAGGTGATAACGCCGCGGCGCGGCGGCTCCCGATATCATCACTCATTAAAAGTTTCACTCAGTAGTAGCTCAACTGTGACTAATGAGACACAATTGTATTTCTATAGTTATAAATCAAATGTTGATTTTTCTGATCGTTCCCGATAAGTGTCATAGTTTATAACGAGTTCGTAGTTTAACTAAAATTTTATTCGATTTATGTAAAAATTCTAATATTATATCTTGCTTTTGAATGTAAAATTATATGTATAAATACTTATATTTCCTATATGTTTAATTTAGGGAAAACTTTTTATAGGTATTTTATGTACAATAATACATTTCAATGATCAATGTAAATATTATAATTATGAAAGATAAGAATATAATTTATTCAATGGTTAAGGTCACTGTAGACTTCGACATGATTATTCGTGGCTTATAAGTAAAAACTTTTGTAGTATTTGTGTCTGGTAGTTTTTAAGGAAATTAACTTAGATTTTACACACTGCGGTTATCTTGAACTCAACTTGCCCTTATACCTTGTGTACCATAATTATATAGATCTTAGATCTTTCCAATACATTTTATTAACAGAATTACCTGCTAATTAATCAAGTACCAAACTCAACATTTCTAACTGATGGACATACATAACCGAAAGGACAACATTCACATCGTAATCAAAAATCAAAGTGGCCGGCCAGGATAAAAAAAAATACTATTTTCTTATGGGAAATTACCTCTTGAGCATTTTTTACTATTACAACTAAAGTCTACAGTTAACCCCCCGGCTGCTATTTGAGATTGAAAATGCCAAAAATCATATTTTACTTTAATTTTTGGGTATAAAATGTTCGACACTTGAATGATGTCCTTTAGCTATATGAAGTTTCTATAATCATAATATTACATACGATATTTGAATTTATTATAACAGTATGGCATCAGCAGCGACCTTTTGCAACTGTAAAAATAAAGTAGTTCAGATATAAATAAATAGATGGTCATTATGTAAGTGGAGTGCCTTCGAAGCAACGACTGAGACAACGTCTCACGTAACGTGCCAACCCTCGTTTTGATACACTTTACTACTTTTGAACTAATTCGATCGCTTCTGAGGCTGTCTTCGTACTGAGCTTACGTCTGAGGTAGGCGTTGACGCTGCTTACACGCTGCGTAAATATCTTTACTAGCGTCGTGTAGACGTAAGTGTGGTTACGCTGCGTATACGTTTGACGAACGCCTACGCTGGACCTACGCCAAATGCAAAGACACCTTTATACAGGGTGGTCCAAAAGTCGTGGATCAAACGAAATAGGGAGATGAAGGTCATTTCCAACAAAAAATCTTTCTACAGTATGGTCATAATTAAATTGCCCTAAAAGTTATGAATATTTGTGTATACCGAGTTCTTTTACAATTAGACAAATTAAAAAAAAATGTGATATCTATATATATAAAAATGAAACCCGTTTTCCGTTGTCACGACATAACATGAAAACGGCTTGACCGATTTCGATGAAATTTGGTATAGAGATAGTTTGAGTCCCGGGAAAGGACATAGGATAGTTTTTATCCCGATATTCCCACGGGATCGAAAGTTACGCGGGTGAAACCGCGGGGCGCAGCTAGTAAAACAATAAAACAAACGGTGTTGTATTACTACTAGATAATGTATCAGCACTACAAAGTTCTACTAGGGCTCTGAGTATCAAATTTCAAGAGCAATTTATTTTTTTCCAAAAATTTTGTAACGTTACCAAAAATTATTTCTCACTTTAAAAGCGTTGGAAATGACCTCCTTTATCCCCCTACTTCGTTTGATCCACGACTTTTGAACCACCCTGTATATATATTTAAATCATTTTTATGGTGTATTGGTGTCCCATTGTAATTTATTGGCAAAATCATGCCCAGTGTATCGTTTTCATGTTAGTTGTAAGCATTCGTTTTGCTAGTCTCTCGTTAATGGTTAAAAATATTAGTGTAACTCGATTTTTTTTCAGGAACATCAAAATTATCTTTTAATATTGCGCCTAGTCCTCGATCCACCTAACTAAAATAACAGTTGATTTTTGGTTCAGTTGGTTTTTTTTTATTGTATTTCACTCACGCCAGTAAAGTGAGCAATGGGATAAACGTATACGCGGAGTATAAGTTTGGTTCTTGCAAAGCATGGCTCAAAAAATAAAAACACTGCCTGTCGATTTGAAAAACTTCTCCCTTTAAAGTTCGTTTAGTAATGCCATCGTAGGACACTCGTATTTGGCGGGCGAGGCGCATTTAGCTATTAAGATTGCATTTCGTTGATTTTTAGGTAGGTATTACTTAGTTTTAATCACACATTATATTAGCATCCAAATTAGTTCAAGCATCGACTTTAGTTTAATTATTTTCGGTTTATTCCCGGTCGTCCCCGCCCCGTCGTCCCCGCCCCGTCGTCCCCACTGGGCACGAGTGGGAAAAAATGCTTCGTTCCTTCCACTGGGAAGGAAAAAAAAAGAAGAAGAAAAAAAAGAAGAAGGAAGGATAAAAAGTTCCAATCGTCATCACTGGATGACGATTGGAACTTTTTATTTCCCACTCGTTCCGCTATAGACTGAGAGTTAAAATGCAATAAGGGGGTTTTCAATAAGAGATTTCACGAATTTTTCCCACTCGTGCCCAGTGGGGAAGACGGGGCGGGGACGACCGGGTTTAAACCTTATTTTCTAAATTAAATTTATCCTATGTAATCAAGAGAGGTTATGTCATGTAAAGATTTAATTATATCAGCCGAAAGAAACGTCATGCTCCCTGGCGGAACCACCTTTGCTTTAACAAGTATAAGTTACATAAAAAAGTCTATGGAATGTCTATAAAATTCACCGCTGGACTTGGCCTTCCCCCAAGCACCGCCACTTTGACCGGTACTATGCTTCTCGCATCCAAGATTACCATACATTATTTCCTGGGTGTAATAATTAGAGAAATATTGCAAAACTCTTATAGAAGCTACACTTTTAACAATCGCCTTCCCATCTAGCAATTGTCTAGCGAAAACGTCTGTAAAACGTAGACGCTACGCTGACACCGCGGCAATCACGTTTACGCTGCGTAAATGCATAAAGGTGCTCTTCCGAAAACGACTGCAACCGCAACGTCGCCCGATCGCAACGACACGACCCGTTGCTATGTAACTATGAAAACGGTGACAGGTCTGTCGCCATCTACGTCGATGCATTTGTATCTACATCACAACTATATACTATTGAGACTTTCTGGTCCGTCCTCAGGTTTTCAGTGTACTCTCTCACAGTGTTTAGCTCGTATTTATCTTTATCTTACTTTCATTTTTTTTTTTTAGTAATATTTTATGAGTACCGGTTACTCATGTAAACCACCACAAATAAAGTTTCTGGAAGCAACCTTTCTTGTCTCCTGTCTGCTCAAGAATACTCCACATGTTACGGCAGAAGAAATAATATCACAAATAAACCCAGTTCATAGGGATTATTGAGGTAAATAGGGAAATTTACTGCTTAGTCACATCGTGTTGGTTTCTATATTCTTATTCTTCAACTTGTAACTCGTTAAGTTCTTTGCTCATATATTTTAAGTTTTTCCATCATCATAACCGTTAAGACTCCGATGACCGTGTTCAATACTTTTAAATTAAAGTATTAAGTAGTTTTCGCAGCCAACTGGTTTAATTAGCCGTTTAGTTAAACGCCTAGCCTTTTAACTAAACGACTAACGGCCTGAATGATATTCAATTATAGTTTAGGTTGAAAGTCTGTATTCAATCACGCGCGAGCTGAATTGGTCGCAACTAAGCCAGGGTACCCCAACCCCGAAATGGGTTAGGTTAGAACTGTGATCAACCGCGTGCGAGGCGAGAGAGCGAAGCGAGGCGAGCACTACTTCCAACGGCCAGGCGGTTAACTAAACGGCTAATTTAACCAATTAGCTGCGACATATACATACGTTTTGCCACAGTAGGCTAAATATTTCTATCCATATCTTTTTAGTACTAGTTTTAAATATTTAATCATCAGAATAATGTAGTATAGACATGAAGATGTTAAGTCAAATCTGGGTTTAAGTAATCGCCATATAAGTAAGGGATATACGTTAAGGCAAATTTATCATTAATGTAAAACAAGTCGAAGACAAAAAGTTCATGTGTGTATCATCCAGTATATTATGTATGTATTATATGACCGTACTATTTTATATGCAAAGGCGCCAACTGGGTTGTGCTCCAACTAAACTAAAAGTAGAGTATTGCTATCTTTTACCACCATATAGCTTGAGAATAGAACAGCGACGCTTTCGAACTGTCAAACTGTTATTGCGACAAGACAGTCCGTTCGCAGTTATTTTACCTCTGACAGCAGCAAGCCTAACATCGTGTCCTTCACCACACAATCCTCACTTTTGAAAACTTCATATAAATCAATTTTGAGAACGCCAAAAAATAGTCAAGAAATAGTCATAAATAGTCACCAAGGTCAAAAAAATTGTCGCATTATGATTCCAAAGTTATAGCTATAGGTTGGTGAGGATTGTGTGGTGAAGGTCTCCACACAATCCTCACCTCTAATGCAACCAAACGGCTGGGAGTATCGACTTGGTTTCAGTTCCAAAAAATAGTCAAGAAATAGTCGTAACGCTATGCCAAATCTCGAAAATAGTCATTAAGTGATTCCAGAGATATAAAGGTGCCTTGGTGAGGATTACGTGGTGAGCCTTTCTCGCCACAATCCTCACCTGATTATCGCGGAACACTTGGGTTTTTGAACTTGAATTTGGTGTCAAAAAATAGTCAAGAAATAGTCGTCTCCAACCATGATAATTTCGACCTGGTTTACTATGTAGAAGTATGTTCAACATCCACGTGAACTTCTACATACATTTTGTTTTGGTACAGTCGCGATCACTAAAATTACATATTTATTTCTAATATGTACCTATATTACTTTAAATCGGTATTAAACTATTGTAGTTACTTACGTATTTATTTTTTTCTGTCAGTTTAATAAATACCTATGTTTCCTGCTATTTCATTTCTAGACATTTCCTTCCGGTTGGCTTTATGAATTAAAGTAACTGATAAAATATAAATGACTAAATCTTTATTTCAGATTAATTTTATTGTAGTATGAGTAATTAAGACTATCTACCTACTTAACTATATTACTAAATAAAATACCTAGTGTGCAGGACGATCGACCTATTAGTTTAATTAATTTTAAGTTCGGTGGTTGGGAAACCCAATACTATGCAATTTTGAAATAATGATCACGCAGAATTCCCACGGTGTTGGAGCGACACAGGGTAATTATTGATTTTCCCAAAACTAAAATTCATTGTTTTGTTTTATTATTCTCAACATGTTTTATTGCTGGTATTGTAAACCAAATTGTCGGTACCCTTTGATAAAAATATATCTTTCATAGTTTGCTTGTATATTTAATCAGTTCCGACTTAGATCTCGCATAACAGACTTCAGTAGTAGTTCTGAGTGATGTGATGTGACAAGCTCTCAAAATAACATCAAGCAAGTAACTCATCAGTTTGTATTTATTATTGATTTAGCTTCTTTGTTGCCCTTATTTATTAGTAAAGAATAAATAAATAAAATACCTACCTAAAATAGCTACACAACTAACAATTATACCGTTTTTACGTACTTAATAATTTTGTACTCGACTGTACTTGACTCGAAAAATGTATGTAGAAGTTCACGTGGATATTGAACATACTTCTACATAGTAAACCAGATCGAAATTATCATGGTTGGAGACGACTATTTCTTGACTATTTTTTGACACCAAATTCAAGTTCAAAAACCCAAGCGTTCCGCGATAATCAGGTGAGGATTGTGGCGAGAAAGGCTCACCACGTAATCCTCACCAAGGCACCTTTATATATCTGGAATCACTTAATGACTATTTTCGAGATTTGGCATAGCGTTACGACAATTTCTTGACTATTTTTTGGAACTGAAACCAAGTCGATACTCCCAGCCGTTTGGTTGCATTAGAGGTGAGGATTGTGTGGAGACCTTCACCACACAATCCTCACCAACCTATAGCTATAACTTTGGAATCATAATGCGACTATTTTTTTGACCTTGGTGACTATTTATGACTATTTCTTGACTATTTTTTGGCGTTCTCAAAATTGATTTATATGAAGTTTTCAAAAGTGAGGATTGTGTGGTGAAGGACACCTAACATCGACCTTATTGTAACGAGAATAAATATCAAAATGATATTGACAGACTTGTCTGTGGCAGCAACCTTATTGGAATGAGAATAAAGATCACTGTGATTTGGACAGTGATGCACAATCTGAGGTCAAATAACTGTGAACGGGCTCTAAGGCTATTTTGATATTTGCCCGCCCATGAAGATTCGTAAACATTGACAGTTACGTTTGAAGGAACAATTTCCATACTTTATTGTCAATAGTGACGTACTACAGCTATAATCGAATCGATTTTTAGTACAATAAAGTCTTACCTCTCGTCTATGTCTTGTTTTATCAGAGCAAAAGAGATAATTAGCAATAGCCTAAATTATGTTTAGTTGGTTGATGTACCAGAATTAGCACCAATATGGACCTCCGGCCGTTAATGCGTATTTACAAGTTTCTGAACTCTAAAATATTAGTCATTAATAAATTCTACCATAACCATAAAGCAGAGTATGCGATGTGTGGACATTACCTAATCATAATTAATAATAATAATTACATAAAAACAATAGGAACTACGACTCTATATTGAATAAGTAAGTTATAGACAGGTAGTCACTATTGCATTTAATAATCACAGACACACCATAAAAATAAATAATCTCATTTTAAGTGGAAAGATAAAGCCATGTACCTAGTGGAGATCCTTCGTAAATCATTACCCTTTTTTTCCTGCACCGAAGTCGGGTAAAAAGTGTAATTTTACAACCATAGTCCAACTTTTCCTAGTTTTAATGGACAAATATTTAAATTGCCGGTAGCTCAGTTGTCTAATCTGTTCATGGTAAATTCGGAAATTACCAATTCCTGGAGATATTTTATACATTTTTTTCTCATCCCTAGTAAAGTTGTCCTGAAGATCCCAACGCTTAAGCGCTCCCTGGGAAAACTTCATGGAAATTTTTCTACTAGAATCGTGACGCACCATCGCGCAGCACATGCAAATGGTTTTGCTTTGCATTCATGACAAAAATACTGGCTGGTTTTATCAATATGATCCTAGATTCTTACCAGGTGTTATTTGGCCCTTTTCCTTCGCCAGATATTTCTTATACCTACATTTTTCTAAACCGTCACGCAAGCTCGCCTGAGGGTCCTCGCATTGAAACTATTACACTAAATTTACCTCTGATTTTGTATCACTGTCAAAATCACAGTGATCTTGTTACAATAAGGTCGCTGTTGGGATGCTGCTGTCAGAGGTAAAATAACTATAAAAGGACTATAATTCTGTGGGCATTTGATCGTCTAGTCGAGACCGCCAGGTTCATTCAAATCCAGTCAATCGATTGGTCGCTTAAACTAGATGTAACTTGCGTTATAAGAGGCCATCCACAAACTATGTTACAAGAATTTCATGATTTTTAAATTCTCCTATACTGCCCCCGATAGTTAAAAAGACGTATCAATCCAAAAGTAAAAACGGAGAAATAAATGTTTTAATGAATGAAACGGGAAATTAATTGCTGTTGATTGGGAAATTATTTACTGGAGGAAGTTAGAAAAATATTAAAAATACAGGCAGATGCATCTTTTTTTTCTGATTCCGGCAATGTATGTAACTCAAATCTGGAAAAAAATGTTAGATGCGTCTTTTTTCCTATCGGGGGCAGTATATGTGGTCACTGGTAGTCACTTTTTGTGTGACCCCGCCGTTGTGTGACGTAATATTTTCTGCCATTTTAAATTACACCTTGTAAGATTACGCGTTGATAATATAAAGTTATTCGTTAGAGTTGAAGTTTAGAGTTTTAATACCATACATGTGACGTCACAAAGCTTATGGAAGTCATAAGCTGGCGTGGGTACCCCCCCCCCCCCCCCGCGTGTTTCTTGACCCCCTCCCTCTCCGTTAAAGTGAGACGTAATTTATAGATGGCCATACGGATCTAATAATTGATCGGCCTCCAGTCATAGTCCATAATTAGTCTTGGGATTAGTTGCAGTTATTCCAGACTCTTTCTTCTAATATTGTGCGAGGACCCTTAAGTTGTTGTTTTCGGTTCATTGACAATATTTATTTACAGACATCGAAATAACATACAATAAAAGCATCCAATCGTAATTAACTAATAAAAATGTTAAATTACTCTCATTATGTATAGATGCTTGTTAATTTGGAAGCATAATCAAACTCCGTGGGCTCAATGCGATTGGGCAAAATTGTGTACATATCCTACAACTGCGCGAGCACTAGGCCCTTTATACACACACGTTTTCTATGCCGTGTAAGCTACGGTTTGCTCGCCGTGTGTAGGCATGGTCGTCAGTGTTGTACGGGTTTGTTGACGAACAAGTTTTTTCTACGGCGCGGTTTATACGCCGTACCGTAAAGAAACCGTGCCGTGTACAAAGGGCCCTGGGGATTATCATACAGATGCCAATTGAGCTGCACCTTTTATACTTACCAAGATATTTGCCAGCAGTTTCTTCGTTCAAATCGCTTTCCTAAGTTCTAGTTTGATTAAAATGTACATTTAGGACTTATTACATTATTTATAAATTGTAACCCTAAATCAACTGACATATTTTTACCATCATGATCACAAGAATGTAACGTTATTTATTGCATTTGTATATTATCATCATTTAACTACAAAATTATTACTCATCTTACTTTTATTGTACTAAGCGAATGATTTTAGAGGTTCGGATTCGGTTTATCCAACCTAAAAAATCCACGCTAAGCCTCTTAATTTCGTTTATCGAACTAGCCCTACGGTGGATTTTTTGGGTTGCACAAATTGAATGGCCCAATTTTAGACGCTAATTACATACATGGGTGTATATTTCATATTTTTTTAGATAATTTAGACGTAGTTAAGCATTTAAATTAATGTAAAAACAAATCTTAAACGTGTATTTTATATTTGGGGCCGTATAGTGTAGTGTTGAAGCCACCATTGTTCTAGTGCAAGAAAAAGACGAAGCTATATGGCGCCTTCCTTTTTTCGCAACAGCACATTGATGGCCTTATTTATATACCTACCTATTAGATAAGTTGTGTCATTATCATTGTATTCTTATAATAAGTGTCGCGGACAACATGTTTTATTGTGTTGCATGAAACAAGCTTCATTATGTTTGTAACAAGTTTACACATTGTCATTAACGGCTTCTGAAATAAAATACAGATCTTTTATATACAAGTTTTATTTAGTTTCCATTTCGACCAAAATTTTAGCAAGTGATTAATCAACTTTCTAATCTAAACTAAACACATTCTACTACAGATAGGATGATTGCACAATCTACATGACAGATTTCTGCCGCCTCTTGTGGGTTTCGTTTTTAATTCGCAAATAGGTGCATGAAAATAAATTAATGTTAAAAGACCTGTAGACTAACTGGCCGCACATTGAGCGCCATTTTAACATACAATTATGTACTGTAAGTGCTTTATTTTCAGTTACATAAATATGTATCAGAATAATAGGCTTCGGGGCGAAGATAAAGTTTCGTAAATTGTATAACAGAGAATCCCTTTTCGGTGCGCAGCCTAGTCACACGTCATACAGCTAATGTCAATAAGAAGGGTGCGCATTGTCTGTGTCACAGGCGGCTTCTAGAGAGCGGATTGTGGCGGGAGCGCTTCGAAATAGGTTCGCGTTATAATCTAGATTATAATTAAATAAGGGAACTATATTTTCTATCACCAAAATTTATATTTGTCATCAAGTTGTATCACCTAATAAATAGATCTATCGCCACGAAATATTTTCGTTCTCAAATAGCGGGGCTCCGTCGACATAGGATGCAAGAACGAGCGAAGGGCACCCCGAGGTTCGGTTTGGTTAGGTTACTTTAAACCCTTTACACAGAAATAGGGACCCCGCGAAGCGGGGCTCCGTCGACATAGGATGCAAGAGCGAGCGAAGGGCACCCCGAGGTTCGGTTTGGTTAGGTCACTTGCATTGTTTGGTGACTACATTTTGGTGACAGATCTACTATTTGGAGGACAAACCCTATTATTTAAGAAACACAAAACTAATTAAATTGGTGATAGCTTAAATGATACCCATTAAATAATACCTTAACTAACCCCCTCCTAGACATAGTTAGGAACCCTGGAAACAGAATTAGATCAGCTGGACTTTTATTAGACAATGCATTTTTGTAATAGCATGTCATCATTATCATCTGCCTAGCCTTTTCCCTACTGTGTTAGGGTCGGCTTCCAGTCTAACCGGATGTAGCTGAATACCAGTATTTTACATGGAGCGACTGCCTATCTGACCTCCACAACCCAGTTACTGGGTAATACCTAATACCCCTTGGTAAGACTGGTTGTCAGACTCGGGCTTCTGACGACCCGTAACGACTGTCAAAAATCCACGAATGAAAACTGGGACCAACGGCTTAACGTGCTTTCCGAGGCATGGAGGGGTCTTGATATGAGAAGTTGGTCACCCATCCACAGACCAACCGCGGCATGCGTAGCTTAACCTGATCGATGAACCAGTGCAGCTGCTATTACTTAGCCACAAGCGCCTAATAGCATGTAGATATTCCAATTGAAGCCATTCTCACGAGAATAATTTTTAAAATTTATTTCGCTGTCCCCTAGTGGTGGACATCGAGAATAAACCATTCCACTGCATGGCTTAACAAACAATATAAACATAACTTCACGCCTGTATTCAGCTAAAGGAAAGGCAGAGGTGTACCATAGTACTTCCACGTTTCGCCAATTTTAAGTCCTATGTAATAGCCCGAGCCTGTTGCCATCAACCTGGAACAAATCTAGAATCCTTGCTGTTAATGGGGCTTTCTAATGGAAAAACCCAATTACACGTTTACGTAGAAATCGAACGAACCCGGAACTCATGCTCAACAGTACAGTCCTGTAGTCGACAGTGGCCCAGTAGTCCTTGTGACTACAAGAGCAACATGACTGCTATCCTCAGTGCGGGTATACAGGGTACCAGGGACATTGACGCGCAACCCTTTTTACCTGTTACCCTGGATTCAGTACATAATTCTCAACCCAACTGCGTCGAAGTATATAGCCGATAATTTAAAAAAAAATTGCTGTTCCATACATTGTAGCCGCGTAGGTATCGCACTTTTCTATGAAACAGCAGATTTTTATTTATAACTGACAAAAATGTCTACGCTGGTCTAGAAACATGCTGAATTCATGGTTTCAGTTTTCCTGCTGCCATCCTGTATGAAAGAAGAAGAATAGAGGTACCTCGAGTCACCGTGTCAAAAGCCGAAGCAGAATCAAGGGGGCAACCACCACCTCTTATAGCAGATGAAGAGATGGAGCTATACCTCCTATACAGGGTCAAATTAAATTAGCTAGACGTGACGGGTATCCGGGGTATCGATATCTAAAAAAAAAAAAACAAAAAAGATTTGATGACATTTTTTTTTGAGTGTGTTACGTGACGTCATCGAATACGTAACACGTCCCCGTAAGTTTACTAATACGAAACACTTAACAACGAATGCACGCTACCACGAAAAACTCAACGCCGCAGCCATGCGATCTCGAATAACCAAATCTCTATATCCAGCAGAAAGAAATGGAATTTATATAAGACCATTGAAGAATTTAACCGATTCAGTGCGATAGTAGTTTTTTCAAACTATAGCTCCTCGGCGAGCAAATGTTTTCGTGGCGAAAAAATTTTTTACAACTCCTGAAGTATGCGTTTTCATGCAATATCCCGAAGCTAACACTGGAATCGTAATCTGCGTGACAAATAAGGACACTTTCATTTACGGATAACCACTGAAAAATGGTGTTTTAACCGAGATTTTGGCTCCTCTCGGGCGCCACACGCCATTCACAGAAGATACCCATGGCGCCTCTACGGCGCCATCCGCACGGAATCGGTTAATAAGGAACAAAAACACACAGAATTGATGGTAGAAAAATTAAATTAACAGTCTCAAGAAACCAAAAGAGAAAAGAAAACGGAAGAAAAATTAAAAAACATTTGGAAAAAGGAAACAATGGACTTAACCACATTTTTAGATGGATACTTGTGCTATTTTAAACGATAACTTTTTTAGTTTTGGTTTCTTTTTCGTTAGAGGTTTGGTTATTTGAGATCGCATGGCTACGGCGTTAAGTTTTTCGTGATAGCGTGCGTTCGTTGTTAAGTGTTTCATATTAGTAAACTTACAAGGAACGTGTTATTCGATGTTACACTTTTGTAAGTCACGTAACACACTCCATTTTTTTTGGGGTTAACGACCGTAGGTAGTGTACTTAAAACTTCAGTTTAAATGACAGTTTTATTGTGAAGATTTCACAGACGGGATGGGCATCGATATCAAATCAGGATAAAACAAAACAAAAAACTGTTTTTCTAAACTCATATGTTTAATAGTTAAATAAACTACCAGAGGTCGTGGTCGTGTTAAGATATCGATACCATCGCGTCTTCGGAGTTTAATTTAATTTCCCCTGTATAGCTTCATCTCTTTCTCACACTGAAGTACCTAATATTAAAATAATACTGCTCTATGAGGTGGTGGTACAGTCACAGTTAATTAATCGGTCGCAGGATATCGCGTGATTTCTTATAGTTAATACTGTTGTTTAAATTATGTCTCAACTCTCTGCAGCCCATATCTGAATCATCTTTTTCTGGAATATACGGTTTGTGGGCGACCGCCCGGCTTTGGATGCTGGTCACCTTCACGTTTTGTCCCGTTATGTTCTGCAATAAAGAGGGTGGGTAGCCGGGTAAGGACCTTATAAGCCTAAGTGTCCAAACACACGATGCTGAAGGTACGCGACCGAATTTCCGCGGCTGATTTTACTGTACGCTATAACGCAACGTAATTTCCGCATAATGTGTCGTCAGTAATTCAAATAGCGTTGCAGGCGTAATCATGCCGAACTCCGGTCGCGTACCTTCGGCATAGTGAGTTTAGACACTAATAGGTTTGCAGGGGCGCGTTTTTTCCGCGGCGATTTATTTTTCGCGCATTGGATTTTCAATGCCCTGCTTAGCGCCGAGAGTTTAAAATGCATTGAGCGACAAAATTCCGCCGCGATATTTTTACATCCGTGCAAATGTGGGCTAACACTTTTGTTTTACGAGCGTGTTTCCAGCGAGGTGATTGTTCAACAAGCTGGTTGCGTCTTGCGTGTGCGTAGCGGGGAAACTACGTGTGTGCAACGCGTTCGCCGTGTTTGCGTAACGACAGCGATTGACATGCGTATACAAGAGAGAGTGAGACAAGTGAGCGTACAATTTTGTGAAAACGCTGAGAACACGTCGCGTAGTCGTGGCTAGCTCGCTTAGCATCCGCATTCAGCACGTTCACGAATCGCCTTGCAAGAAACACGCTGGCAAATCGCCAGAGTAAAACGCTTTAAGGCGATAAGACAATAATTACGTCATTAGTTATCTATGCCTATTTTTCAGTTAATGTATTGTTCAGTCGGAGGACAGACCAATGCCGGTTTGTCTGAACAACGTATAAGGCCGCGGTCCTGACAAAAAGCTGCTGTTGCAATCGTCGCGCTCGTTTACGCGACAACGTACCTACTCGATGACGTGCGCGATCAATCAAAACGCGTTTGTACGTCATCGCGTAATCGCCTATTCGCGCGACAATCGCTTTCAGTTAGGTCACGGTTAAGCAAGTCCACACCGCGTGCGTTCCCGTGATGTGAAAATTTCACTATCAAACATTATCGTTCGAGCCACGAAAGAAGAAATAAAATACCTGATCATCCAAAGGAGGCTTATAAGTGCGCAACAGTGTCGCATTACTCTTGTCCGCGAATACGGTGCGGCGGTGATGCGCGAACACAGCATCGTGCAGCAGCGAGTGGCAGATACGGTTATGGTCCGTCGACCGCGCCACGCAACGCACCGACCGCAACGCATCAAGCGCAATGTTCAGACGAATACGACCCAGGAAGGCGTAAAGCGATGATTCTTCTTCACATTCCTGTAACATCATAAAAGGAACTTTGGTTAGTTTATGACTGTTTGTTTAGTTGATGTTTATGTCAACATGTCTGGACGGCATGAAACTTGATGATGAAAGAAACCGTAATATTATATCAATTGTCGTGCCCCCAGCGCCAGACAAAAAAAAAATGATAAATAAATACCGATGAAACGAGCTGTGATGATGTAATAATAATACAGATTAAACGAGCTGTGTTATTTGGTCGTATATACGCACATCAACACGGTCTAGGGATATTTTTAAAAAAGCGAATTACTATCAATGTGTTAATTATTTATATGACATGTATATATTTAAAAGATACGTTATTTAATATTCCTCCATTTTTTAATAATGGTTAAGGTACTTAGATTAAAATTTCAGGATTTTATGGAAAAAAAATGAAGCATAGACGGAAATCGTATATGAATGAACTTTTAATTTGTGAGTAAAAACTGAAAAAAATAGAAAAATCATTTAATTTGTGTTTATAAACTTGAAGTTAGTAGTCTGAGAAAGCGCCCATGATGTTCATAACACATCGGCAACGATTCGGCATGCTCAGAACAAGGTTGTCAATGTCTTGCTGCGGAATATTGTCCCATGTCCTTCTGAGGTGCGCAAAAAGTTGATCTTCTGTAGCCAGATTTTCAGGAACTTCCTTCAGAGCTCTTCTTTGCAGCATATCCCACGCATGCTCAATGGGATTTAGATCTGGCGATTGAGCAGGCCAGTCTAAGGCCCTAACATTATGTGTATGTAACCAAGCTGCTACCGTTCTTGCCGTGTGTGCCCGGGCATTGTCGTGCATGAGCAGGAAATCTTGCCCCATTTGTGTTCTGTGGGGCAAGATTACAGGCCCCAGCACCTGTTGGACGTATCGTTCTGCCGTCATATTGCCCCGCACCCAAACGAGATCCGTCCGTCCTCCAAGACGAATTCCTGCCCAAACCATAATTGTTCCTCCTTGGTATGGGTGAACTTCCTGAGGGTTCTGGAGACGGTTCCATCGTCCAGGAACTCGCCAAACACGCGTCCTTCGTGAATCTGGATGGAAGCCGAACCTGGATTCATCCGTGGACAGCACATTGGACCATTGCTCACGGCCCCAGTCCACGTGGTTCCGAACCCATTCTAATCGTCGTCCACGATTGCCTCTCCGTAAAGGTGGGACCCGGAGTGGTCTACGAGAGCGTAGATTGCTTTCATGCAGTCGCCTTCTTACAGTTTGGTCACTCACAAGCACTTGGTGTTCCACTCGCAGCCTTTGGACCAATTGAGTCGCCGTTGCATTTGGTTGTGCTCGCGCAGTAATTTGCAAAAATCGGTCTTGTCTGGGGGTAGTGATGCGACTTGGCCCCCGGTGCCTCTCCGCTACTTCACCTGTGGCACGATAGCGTGTCCACAATCTTGAAATTACATTTTGATGGGTCCCTATGGTCTCAGCAACATTACGCTGAACAGATCCAGCTTCCAGTATTCCCACAGCTCGTAACATCTCCGCCCTCGTCAAATGTCGGCGTTGCATGGCTACAATACCTCAATTTTAACTTTATCTTTCGTTTAAAAATGAAAAAAAACTGTAACTAAACGTAATTCGTATTGTTTTCTAAATTTCGCACAAATGAAAATTCCCTCTCCTATACATCAAGACATTTTTTGCCACCGAAACAAAAGAATTTTCAAAAATTTAAATTTGGAATTAGTCTGAGATAAATTACAAACAAATCGGTGTATAAAAGATTCCAATGCGGCCAGTACTTTTCGAGTTATTTAATTGAGTATGAAATATCCCTAGACCGTGTTGATGTGTGTATATGACTCTGGCGGAATGGACACGAAAATATTTGTCGGATTAATCCGACGTAAGCGGTTAAAAGGTTAACTGTATTAATGAATGAAAAGAGAAAGGGAAATAAAAAGGACAAAGTGTTATTGGGTTTTTTCTAATCTAATATCATAGCCCGGTTGATGACAATTCGCCTCCTACTACATGGGACCTAAACATAACTTTTGAAATGTGGATGTACTACAGGTACAGCTCTGCCTAACCCTGCGGGGAGATACAAGCGTGAAATTACTTAGGTACCCTTTTCCGATGAACAGCAATGACAACTTCTTGCTGGCGTTTCACTTCTTTAGCCCAGCCCCTGAAATAAGGAAGGAGAAGCAGCTCAAGCAGCAGCTATGAAAAAGATGTATCCTTCGACAATCTATGTTTCATGCAAGCATCAGCCTATAATGTCTCACAGGCCTCCTCTCGGTGAGAGGGAGTGGGCCGTAATCCACCACGGGCGCCCAGTGCGGGTTGGTAGATGTCACATGTCTTCGAATTTTTGGTTCTAAAACATGCCGGTTTCGTCACGATATTTTCCTTCACCGTTTTGAGAGCAATGGTGTTGAAATAATTTACACAAAGTGCCTGTCTGGGTCTGGACCACCACTGCTCCATGACATTGTATCAATATATAGCCACAAAACAAAATATAACACATTGAGTACATTATCTACTACCTACTTAATTGTAGCTACACATTGATACAGTATCTATTATTGAACACAGATTGTAGACAATGAAATGAATTCGTGTGGATGGTTGGTATTTTTTAAGGCTAATTGTACAGACGCCAGCACATCAACCTACCCGAAACTGTCACATTTTCCCAATCAACTTTGAACCTTATGCTTTAGCAATAAAGTTGAAAATCTATTAAAGAAATTTGACAGACTGTAGTAGGTTGATATGCTGAGTCTGTACATACTCTAAGCTCCGATTTTTAATTTGCTAGACTAAAATGACAGCTGCGTTCGACCTTTTTTTTTCAACATGATATTATTCAGTATTAGCTGTCATTTTGGTCTAACAAATTAAAATCAGAGTTTAAATAAATGGTTTTAGAGAAATGGGACCAAAGTCAAGTCCAGAACTCACTTGCCAATAGTAATGAAGTCTTCAAGAATACTATTGTCCCTCACGAACATTGGAACGTTCTGGACCTCGGTTTCCTTCCAAACTTCGTTCAACTTTAAAGTCAGGTAATGGGAGCAGAGAACCAAAATGACCTAAACAGAACTTTTTATTTAGGTAGGTACACTACATACTGAGAGGGGATGCCCTATGAGGTCATAGTTATAGAGACCTCATTGGTAATATTCTTCAGAATGGTCAGGTGCATAGTACTAGCAACCAGCGTGTGTTTATGACCAGATGTATGTAAGTACGTAAACGAGGCAAAAGGTGTATGTTACGATCGTAGTAGGTGGGGTTCTGTAGTTACTGCATACCCCTATGGCCTATGAGAAGAAAGCGCGAGTTTATGTATGTTTGTGTACTACGTTCCCATAATAATATATCTGGTGCAGTTGATACCTACCGATGGCATGCGAGGGAAAACTAGATGGAATAAAACGAATGCATAAATTTATATCACTTTTATAATTACTATTAAAGCAACACAGTACATAATTATTTCCACAACGAAGTGATGTAGCAATATAACATTATTACAACAAAATAATATAGCATTACATCAATCATAACATATCAATCATCATACCATATATTTAATAAGAGCTATCAAAGTGATATATACCGAAGACATCCCGGACGTCAGCCTGTACGAGATTAGGATGGCTCTGAAGCAGCTTAAAAACAACAAGGCACCGGGTGATGACGGAATTACGGCCGAGCTCCTGAAGGCCGGCGGAAAACCCGTTCTTAAGGCCCTTCAGAGGCTGTTTGATTCCGTCATACTCGAGGGTAAAACACCACAGGCATGGAACAGAGGTGTGGTGATACTTTTCTTTAAGAAGGGTGACAATGCCCTTCTTAAGAATTATAGGCCCATCTCACTTCTGAGCCATGTCTACAAGCTGTTTTCGAGAGTCATCACGAACCGTCTCGCGCGCAGGTTTGACGACTTCCAGCCTCCCGAACAAGCCGGATTCCGTAAAGGCTTTAGCACCGTAGACCACATACATACGCTGCGACAGGTTATACAGAAGACCGAAGAGTATAACCTGCCACTCTGCTTAGCGTTTGTGGACTACGAGAAAGCCTTTGATTCGATCGAGACATGGGCTGTACTGCAGTCTCTTCAACGGTGCCAGATCGACTATCGGTACATCGAGGTGCTGAAGTGTCTGTACGAAAACGCCACTATGTCAGTTCGACTCCAGGACCAGACCTCGAAACCTATCCTTCTGCAGCGAGGTGTGAGACAGGGAGACGTTATCTCTCCGAAACTGTTCACCGCTGCTCTGGAGGATGTCTTTAAGGTTCTGGACTGGAAAGGAGCTGGCATTAACATCAATGGCGAGTACATAACTCACCTTCGGTTTGCCGACGATATAGTAGTCATGGCTGAGACTATGGAGGACCTCAGTACAATGCTCGATGACCTCAGTAGAGCCTCTGAAAGAGTGGGTCTGAAAATGAACATGGACAAAACGAAGGTCATGTCAAATGCCCATGTAACACCCACTCTCATGAAGATCGGAGACGCTACACTCGAAGTCGTGGACGAGTATATTTACCTAGGACAAACTGTCCAGTTAGGTAGGTCCAACTTCGAGAAAGAGGTCAATCGTCGAATCCGACTCGGCTGGGCAGCGTTCGGGAAGCTACGCAATATCTTCTCGTCCCACATACCGCAGTGTCTCAAGACGAAAGTCTTTGACCAGTGCGTGTTGCCAGTGATGACATATGGCACTGAAACGTGGTCGCTCACAATGGGCCTTATTAGAAGGCTGAAAGTCACCCAAAGGGCAATGGAGAGGCCTATGCTTGGAGTTTCCCTGCGGGATCGAATCAGAAATGAAGAGATCCGCAGGAGAACCAAGGTAACCGACATAGCCCGAAGAATTGCCAAACTTAAGTGGCAGTGGGCAGGGCACATTGCTCGCAGAACAGATGGCCGATGGGGCCGAAAGGTTCTGGAGTGGCGACCGCGTACCGGAAGGCGTAGCGTTGGAAGGCCTCCCACAAGGTGGACCGACGACCTTGTGAAGGCCGCAGGAACTCGTTGGATGCGAGAAGCACAAAACCGGTCGAAGTGGAGGTGCTTGGGGGAGGCCTATGTCCAGCAGTGGACGTCTTTCGGCTGAAATGATGATGATGATGATGATGATCAAAGTGAAACATACCTGACCGTTCAGAATGGTCCTGCCGAGTCCGTAGTCGAACAAAGTCTGACTCGTCGAGCCGCTTGCGCGCTCTTTTATACTGGCTTGCTTTGCTTGTCAGTGGGTGGGGGCGAGCAGCCAACCGAACAACTTATTGAACCGGAAGGTACTCGAAAAATTACGTTAATATTTTTAAATTAATCTAAAGCAACGGTTCTCCCACACGGCCATTCTGACGAGCAGCCATTATGGCTCGTGAATATTGATTAAATTACATGGCTATTATGGTTAATCGTTCAATTGGAACACAATAAGATTCTTTCTAATACATATAATTTATAATCCAAATACAGAATCAAAATAAGATGGCCTCGGTAAAGGCCCTACATAAAGGCACAGCCTAAATATAATAAATATGTAATAAATTATTGCCTCGGTAAAAAGCCTTATATAAGGCGCGGCATAAAATACAATTATGTTAAATATTGCCTCGGTAAAAAGCCTTATTGAAGGCGCGGCATAAAATACAATTATGTTAAATATTGCCTCGGTAAAAAGCCTTATTGAAGGCGCGGCATAATATGGCCTCGGTAAAAAATCCCATAAGGATACGGCCGAATGCAGCATACTCATTACCAAGCACTTATCCAACACCTGGCCAGTATGTAACGGATTCGTACTAGACAATAAGTTGCTAATCTCCAGAATCTAGTGATTCTGTGAGCTCAGTTCCCATATCAGTATAAACAAGTCTCAGATTTTCATGAGAAACATATAAATCATTTCCAGTATTATGAACTTTTACAGTGTATCGTTCATTATCATGAATATTAGTTATAACGCAAGGACCTTTATACTTACTGTCAAGTTTCATAATAGCACATGGATTTTGCTTTATTAAAACGATATCACCGAGTTTAAACGGGACAATTTTGGCTTTGTTTTTGTCAAACTGATTTTTTTGTATCGCCGCGCGTTCGTCTGTGCGACGTTTTGCTACTTCTCGACAAGCATCAAGGTCCAAGCGTTCAATATCATTTACAAGAGCAGAAATGGCTGGAGGCGACCGATTGCAACCCATGAGAAGCTGAAAGGGAGTTTGTCCAGTGGTTTTATTAAACGTGCAATTGATTGCAAGTTGGACTTCCCCGACAGCATCCTTCCAGCTTCGCCGGGTAGTATTCTCGACTACCGTGAAACAGTCAGTCAGGACTTTCATTAGTCTTTCGACCTGGCCATTTGCACGACTGATACCAGTTGCGATAAAATGTAATTCGATAGACCAGTTTTGGCAAAAGTTTCGTAGTTCTTTTCCTGTGTATGACGCCGCTTGATCACAAATTATTCTTTTGGGGGTTCCAAAAGTACAGACCAGATCTTTAAGACAGTTTACAGTAGCATTTGCAGTAAGATTAGTCACAGGTTTTAAAAAACAATACTTAGAAAAGGCATCGATAAAAACTACGGCATATTGTTTTTTGAGTTTGTTACCAGTTAGTTTGCCTGTGGTATCCATATGCACAGTATGAAAGGGTATAGGTACTTTATCAATAGGATGCAGGGTAACTTGACGAGAACCAGATTGGCTCTTGTTAATTTTACAAGTGAGGCAATTTTCAACATATCTACGAACATTTTTAGACATGTTTGGAAACCAAAACTGTTCACGTATTTTTTCTAAGGTTTTTTCCCAGCCTAAGTGCTTAAGAGAGTCATGGTACAACTGAATTATATGCCATCTATAAGATTTAGGAACAAATAAAGATTTCTTCGTTTTATTATCTTTTGTACTATAACTTCGATACAGTAAGTTATTAAGAATTTCGTAACTAGAAGCTAAGTTTTTATCAATAGTGGAATTTTGAATGGAATCTATCAAATTCTTGGTTTCCAAATCATTCTGCTGTTCAGTTTCTAACCAATCACTGTAATTTAAAACAGTGTTTATGTTGAGAATTGCAGGGTTCCTACTGAGAAAGTCTACATGAGGTATGCGCTCTCCTTTACGATACTCAATTTCAAAATCGAATGATTGTAAGTATGCCCACCATCGATGAACACGGGGCAAAAGCTCTTTTTTATTCCTAGATGCTTTTAGCGAATTGCAATCCGTCACGAGCTTAAAACTTCTGCCGAACAGGTAGTGCCTAAAATGTTTTATGGCTTTAACCACTGCCAAAGTTTCAAGCTCGTACGAATGGTATCGTTTTTCGGTGTCGGTGGTGCGCATACTGAAGTACTCTACGACTCTAAGCTGAGCATCGTGTTTTTGAAATAACACAGCGCCAAAACCAGAGGAACTGGCATCAGTATGAAGTTCAATAGATTTAGTTGGATCGAATAAAGACAACGTTGGTTCCGAAGACAGATGTTGAATAATTTTTTGTCTTGCTGAATCATGGTTTGATGTCCAGTTCCACTTGGTATTGGCCCTAGTTAAATTGTATAAGGGGCTCATCGTTTGAGAAAAGTTTGGTATAAATTTTCTAAAATATCCTGCAAGGCCGCAAAATTGGCGTACCTGTTTTACTGTTTGAGGGACAGGAGATTTTATAAGTGCTTGTACTTTCCCAGGACTAGGTCTAACAGTACCATTAGAAATTATTCGACCTAAATATTCAATTTCTGTTTTGAGAAATTTACATTTTTTTATATTTAAGGAAAAGCCAGCACATTTTAAAGAATCAAGAACTTTTCTCAAATTATCGAGACCTTCATGTATAGAGTTGGAGAAGACAATCACATCATCTATATAAATCAACACGAACACATCAACGTACATTTTCAGAGCTGCATTGATAGCCCTCTGAAAAACCGATGGTGCATTACATAATCCAAAAGGCATACGTAAAAACTCGTACTGCCCATCAGGTGTGACAAATGCAGTTTTTTCAATGGAGTTAGGAGCTATAGGTATTTGGTGAAAGCCTGCGGCCATGTCAAGGACTGTGAAGAATTTGGCATTCACGAGTTTACCAATATGGTCATCGATTAGTGGGAGAGGATAATGATCCCTTACAGTATTGCTATTAAGTTCTCTGTAGTCAACACATAGCCTGTCGCTACCATCTTTTTTTCGAACTAACAGAATAGGACTCGAAAAAGGGGAGTTACTATCACGAATGATACCATTGTCTCTTAAATCCTGTATAATCTTTTTGACATTCTCTCGCTCGATGGGGGCAAGACGATATGGGCGTCTTTGAACAGTTTTGTCTGGGTTTTTCAATTTAATAGTCAGTTCTCCTGTATTTATTTGTGTTACAGAATTCCCTGATGTGAAAAGATCTAAATACGATTTTAATAAATTAAGTAAGTGATCTTTTGAAATCGAATCGACATCAGTATCAATACAAGTTTCTAAATCAATTTTTTCCACAAAATTAATGTTGTAAGAGGTTTTAGAAATTTTGGTTTCATAATTGGATAACACTACTTGTATGCCAGGAATGTCAAAAAGATTCTGACCCAAAAGTATGTCATATTGAATATAGTGATCGGGAACCAAAACAAGCTCCAGCTCCAAATTCAGGCCATCAATACAAATCCGACTAGTTTTAATACGAGTAGAACAAAATGAGTTTTCTCCAACTCCGCGTAACATTGTAGTCTTAAAAGATATTTTGCCACTGGTGCAATCCCCAATACTATCGCGCATCAATGAGCATTCAGCGCCGCTGTCTATGAGACAGATAAAGTCGCGATCATCGATTTTGGCAATCGTGGAACGGTTATTAGCAACTATTAAAGAATTTACTGATTTTTCTGATATTTCAGATTTCGGTTTTGAATTTAAGCGTTTGAAGCAATTTTCAAACTTATGACCCAACTTTTGACAAAAGGTACATGTTACGCGAGTTTTAGGGGTCGCACCATTTGACACATCCTTAGTTTGGTCATTTTGTTTAGGGGTCTTATGAGATTGATTAGTGGTAGTACTAGTAGTAGGGGTGTCTGAATCCTTACGGTTACGACAGTCTCTTTGAAGATGGCCCACCTTAAAGCATATTTGACAACGCCTAAACTTATAATCTTTCGAGTTATATTTGGTCTTTTTAGCAGGAATATTGTGATCAGCGGAATCATGAACTGGATGTTTACGTTTATAAGAATTTAGATTTTGTATCAATTGAGGCAACGTTTTAGGCGTCAATCTTAACAAATCTGATCTAATACGAAAGTCTGACACACCTGATAACACGGCGTCCACTAAATGCAGCTCGGTCACCTTAACGCCAACGGCCTTTTTCGCAAGCTCCCATTTACGAGATGCGTACTCAGCCAAGCTGCTAGCCTTGTCGCTTGTATACTCCATGAAGGCGATTAAATCATCGTAGTATCGGGTTTCATCTGCAAAGGTTTGAACGAGATTAGATTTGATATCTAACCAATTTGTCAGCGTGGTATAGTTGCGACGGGCCCAATCAGCAGCACGTCCTGTTAGATTTTTCCTAGCAAGGTTCAGAGTTTCACGCTCGTTAAGCTGATATTCTGACTTCAAATCATCGACATGACGACACCAAACTTGAATGGTATCTGTCCGATCATCGGGATCAAAAGAGGGTAGATAGATATTATCTAAATTTCTTGTACGTGGCAATGGATGTAAAGCTTGTGACGTAGGAGCAGTATTTGTAGCCTGAAGAAATGTACTCATCATTTCCTTCATCATAGATTTCATAAAGTCAATAGGAACAAAGTTACCGCCCTGATTTTCTAGTCCTGGAGTAGTCGGGTTTGAAGGAGGTCTGCTCCGACTGATGCCGGGGTCAGGTTGGTTGTCCAAGTTCTCTTGCAGCCGCTGCCGTCTATCCCGTGCGCCGAGGATCGGGGATGCCGATTCTTCGTTGGAAGCGGCATCAAGGGTTTCAGGCACCTTGGCAGGGTCGTTGTGCTCGTAGTTTGACATCGTACCTGACGCTCAAAGAAAACAAAAACGTGTTAGTATATGGGCACTCGATCCCACTTCTGATGTGAGGGAAAACTAGATGGAATAAAACGAATGCATAAATTTATATCAATTTTATAATTACTATTAAAGCAACACAGTACATAATTATTTCCACAACGAAGTGATGTAGCAATATAACATTATTACAACAAAATAATATAGCATTACATCAATCATAACATATTGACAATCATCATACCATATATTTAATAAGAGCTATCAAAGTGAAACATACCTGACCGTTCAGAATGGTCCTGCCGAGTCCGTAGTCGAACAAAGTCTGACTCGTCGAGTTTTTTTTTTTTTTTTTCCTATATGGCATCTCGTAGTTGACCTATAGAGGTCGTGACTACTTAACCGGACTATCCTGTGGTTGCCTTAAGTAAACTCAAAGCCTCCAGCCAGGGGCGTAAAACTAGTATACTAAGCGACTACACGCTAAGGGCACCCCCTTTGGGGTACGAACCTCGGCTTAGGGCGTCGCTGGGGGAGGGCAGCAAGATGGGACAGGCTGGATCATAATAGTATTATTTAAGCTTGATGAGGCCGGCATTTCCTATCTGACTACTCTGAGAAGAAATGCCGAAACAAACTCAGAGGTCACAGTCGGGAATTTAAAGCTACAGGCTCAGCTGCGGCGCGGGCTGGCCGTTCTTCGAGCAAGGGTCGGGGGGAAGCATTTACTTGGGGACGTCGCGAGGGACCTCGGCGGCGAGGTCGGAATGACGGAGTTCTGTGTTTGTGCACTGTACTGGTCGCTTTGTTTTTCTCCTGGAGGAGAGTTATGGGGTCGTCAGGTTCGGAGAGAGCATGCCTTGGACGGCGAAGTTTGCTGATAAGGGATGGGGTGTATTTGGTGGCCTCGACAACCAGTGGGTTGCGATGTTTGGCGGCGGTATCAAAGAAACTCTTGGAAAGACGTTTCATGAATTGTTTGATGGTGGGGATTTTGAGGTCAAGATGGAGGATCTCATTTCGAACGAACCAAGGGGATCCCGTAGCCTTACGGAGGAAGCGGTTTTGGAGGGTCTGCATCCTGTGGATGTGGTGGGGTTTCGCGTGAGCGAAGACTACACAGGCGTAGGTCATTATGGGTCTAATGCACGCAGTGTAGATGCGCATCTTGCATCTTAGTGACAATTTGCTGCGTGCATTGAGAACGGAGTGGAGTCTGCCGAGAGCGAAAGCGGCGCGCGAGCGAACCGTCTTTATGTGCTCTGCGAAGGAAAGGTGCCTGTCGAGAATTACTCCTAGGTATTTAGCTTGCTTTTCCCAAGGGATCGGCTTGCTGAACAGGGTGATAGGTCGGGGGGGGTTGGGTTTATGTCGCGGTTTCGAAAAGAGAACTGCTTGACTTTTGTCGGGATTGACCTCTATTCTCCACTTCCTAAACCAGTCAGCGAGTTTGTTGACAGCGGTTTGGAGTGTGAGTGAGATCTGGACTAGGCTGCGACCAGTGTAGAAAATGGCTGTGTCGTCAGCGAACAGGGCCAACTGGGCCTTTTTATTTGTGGGGATATCGCTGGTGAACAGCGTGAAGATGAGTGGGGCAAGCACAGAGCCTTGGGGTACACCTGCTCGGATGGGGTGTGGGGAGGATATCGCTCCTTCAACTTTATAGCGGAAGGTGCGGTTCGACAGAAAGTCTCGTATGATGAGTACGAGACGGTCAGGCACTTTGAGTTGGTATAGCTTGTAGATTAAGCCATTGTGCCAGACCTTGTCGAAGGCTTTCGCTATATCGAAGAAGACTGCACCTGTCATATACCCGCGTAGGAAACCTGCGTGTATATGTTCGGTGATGCGGTGGACCTGCTGGACGCAGGAGTGTTGGGTCCGAAAACCGAATTGTTCATTAGGGATAAGGCCCTTTGTTTCGGCGTAGTCTCTGAGACGCTTATAAATAAGCCTCTCGTAGACCTTGCCGAGAACATTGAGCAGACTGATGGGGCGGTAACTCGAAGGTTCCGATTTGGGTTTGCCGGGCTTGGGAATGCCGATAACAGTGGCTTCTTTCCACGCTTGTGGGAAGATGTTGTTGCTCATGGCGCCATTGAAGATGGTGACCAGTAGCATTATTATTTGGGCAGGGAAGAGTTGAATCACTCTGTTGGTGATTCCGTCTGAGCCAGGGGCTTTCCTAGGTTTGAGGCGCTTGATGATATCCTGCACTTCGTCTGGAGTGACGGGTGGCAGAGGATTATCAGGGTCCTCGACAGGTGGGAGGGAGGCTTTGCGTTCGACTTCCGCGTCAACCTCAGAGAGATGGGCTTGGTCTACGGGTAGGGAGCTAGGTGTACACTGGGCTTCGAGACTGTCGGCCAGGCATTCGGCCTTGTCATTGTCGTCGAAGGCAATGGTTTTGTCAGGGCGGGTCAGTGGGGGCATGGAGACTATCTCTTGAGATCTGAGTCTCCTTTGAAGATCCCAGAATGCCTGATGTGTGGGTTCAAGATCGCTCAGCGTCTTATCCCATTTGACTTCACGCCACTCCGATATGCGAGTCCTCACAGATCTCTGTAAGTAACGCATATGGGCTTTGTTCGCATCGCAGGGAAAGCTGCTGTAAGCACGGACAGCCGCATTCTTCTCACACAGTAGTTCACGCAAGTCGTCAGGCAGTTTCCATTGATGGTCATCCATCGCTGGAATCTCCCTTGAACAGTCGTTCAGGACTGACTGTACGTGTTCCGTGAGCGAGTCGATCGCGGCCGTCGTGTCCGCGATAGAGTTGAACTGATCAGGAATAGAGTCTAAGTGGGGGGATGTGGTGGATTTCAGGCGTTCGCTTACTTTCCTCCAGTCCGTTACCACTTTTGTCTGGGGGGGATGATTGGGGTCGGGGAGACCAATACGGGGGGTCAGTCTGATGATGACTGGTCGGTGGTCAGAGGATAGCTCTTGTACCACTTCTAAATCGTTCAACCGTAGGTTGACGTTCTTTAGGAGTGCCACGTCGAGGACGTCTGGAGTATGATTGGGAATGTTCGGAAAGTGGGTGGGAGTCATCGGTCCGATGACGTCGAAGTTCAGAATGGGGGAGAGGTCAAATAGGATTTTGCCTCTGGAGGAGACCCTGGTGCTGTTCCAGGCGGGGTGTTTGGCGTTAAGGTCACCCGCTATTATTACGGAGTCGCTTAAGCCAAGAAGGGCTGAGAGGTCGTTTGACAGAGGTTGTGAGTACTCTGCAGAGGTCGTGGGAGGGATGTAGGCTGAAACTATTGTGATTGGTTGGTGTCCTGACATGCCTAGCCGACAGATGGACGCTTCAAGTCGTGAAAGAGGGGGCGGATCCATTGGGATGCAGTAGAGCTCTTTTTTATAGTATATAAGAGTGCCGCCTTTGTGGCATCGCGATCTGTCGTTGCGAACTATACGATAGTTCGCGATTGACGGGTTGCGATGACTAGGCTTGAGGAAGGTCTCTTGAACGAGGAAGATGTCAATTTGATGGTCGCGGATGAAGGTGGCGATCTCATCTTTTTGACTTTGGATGCCATTGGCATTGAAATAGGTTATGTTGAGGGATCGGGGTTTGGTTCTAGATACAATTCCTCTATCCATTACTGGGTTTAGTGACGAAAGAGGTGAGCGCCTGAGTTATATCAGGGTAGGCGTTGTAGATCGCCTGAATTTGGTAAAGGTCGCCGGAGTATCTGGCAGCGACGATTTCGCTTGCCATTTTCCTGGCGCGGGGGCTGACGAATGTCAGGAATGTGCTCGTGATCACATTGAAGGGATCAAGAGCGGGAGTAGCTGTGGTCGGGGGGGGCGCTGGGAGTGCAGCGGGAGCAGCCCTAGCAGCGGGTGCGGGTGTGGTGGTGGGGGGCGCGGGGTTGGGCGCCGCGGAGCGGGTTATACGGGGGTCCAACCTAGTGTGGGCGGGAGGCGTGGGTGGCTTGGTAGCCGCGAGAGCTGGGAAAGCACTCTGGTGGTTTAGGAGGTTCCAGGGGCTGGGCCTTTGGGGGCTTAGCCGCTCGGGAAGGGCAGGAGGTCCTTGGGAGGGGGTCTCCCTAAGTTGACGGGCGCCTGCGCGCTTCGTCAATTTGGAGGAAGAGGACTTGGGGGCCTTGGGGCAGCCACGGTAGTTGGCTGGGTGACCGGACTCGCCGCATAGTACGCAGCTTGGAGGTTCCGTACACAGGGTACGGTCCTTGGGACGGGGGCAGTTTTCCGTGCCATGTTCACCCAGACACTTCACGCATCTAGGCTTGGCATGGCAGAAACTCTGAGAATGGCCATATAGCTGGCATCAGTGGCACTGACCGACGATGCCAGACTTTTTAGGCTTCTCGATTGAGATGCCTGTGAGGCTGCAGATACTTTTTATCTGGAAGATCGGGTGATGGCCCTCAGTGGGAGGGCAGACTACGAGGACCATGTCGAAGGGGACTTGTCCTCGTGAACGATGCATCCTGTGGACTTCTGTCACAGGGACTGACTGGAGTTCGAGGTCAGCCTTAATGTCGGCGACCGAGATCTCCTTGGGAGACTCATCGAGCCGCTTGCGCGCTCTTTTATACTGGCTTGCTTTGCTTGTCAGTGGGTGGGGGCGAGCAGCCAACCGAACAACTTATTGAACCGGAAGGTACTCGAAAAATTACGTTAATATTTTTAAATTAATCTAAAGCAACGGTTCTCCCACAGGCATTTATCTTGGAACCGGAGAACGACTCCGACGACGATGAAAACATAATTAAAACGGAGAGAGAGAGAATGGAACTCTAAGTGATAATTTAGCCGGGTTCCAAGATGACTGCCTTTTTGAGGCTACCGGTAGGTAGATAGGCACTATACTGGTAACGAACCCTATCTTCGGTAAACCTTATGTGCACCATTGCCATACAGCATAATCTTGGTTTCATCCGTAAAAAGAAGCTGGCCCCATTGACGTTGAGTCCAAATGCAAATCTTCGCGTGCAAACTGTAAGCACGCCGTAAGCTCGTGTCAGTTTGGGACAATTGGCTGGCTTATGATGTTTCAGTCCACGTTCTTCAAGTCTCCTTCTAACAGTTCGAGTGCAGTCAGTCCATAATAGTCTCGACAGTGATCAGGTGACGATTACGCAGGCTGGCATTTTTTTTTTATGGTAGGAAGGGCGAAAAACAAATTTTTCATGATGCTATTCTTTACGTCCGGTTCCACACGGACGCATACGGATATAATATTAATCTCTAACAATTTAAAACGTTAGTAAGCTTAATTACATTGCAAATCATTCTTTTCTTTTAGGTACTCTAACAGTCCTTTTTTGATTAGAGAATTTTAAGATCACTTGGCAAATGGTTGTTGTTCAAGGTTTTAAATCTCAGAAAAACGTTATACCACAGGAGTGCCACAGGGCTCGTACATGGGGCCTTTGTTATTCTTAATTTTTATAAATGGTTTGGCAAGTAAGTCTAACCTCAATCTGCTTAGCCTTTTTTCGACCAAGAATGTTGGGGTCGGTTTCAAATCTAACCTGATGCAGGTGAATACCAGTATTTTACATGGAGTGACTGCCTATCTGACCACAACCCAGTTACTGGGTAAAACGATGCGCCGTGGTAAGACTTTCTGTCAGACTTTGCTTCGCGCTTCTGACTATCAATCCGTAATGACTGTCAAAGGTCTACAAATAACAGCCAGGGTAAAGGCTAACGTGGATTTTCAGGCACGGAGGGGTCTCAGTATGCAATAGATGGTCACCCATCCACGAACTGACATGCGTAACTAAACCTTCGATCGAAAAGTGCGGCTGTTATTAAGAGGAGGCTCCCTAAATTTTACGTTAATTTGCATTAATATTCTGAAACAGTCACACATACAATCAAAATGGAACTTTAGTATATGATTCATTGGATCTTTTTCTTTCCATGTACAAGACAGTTACGTAATTGTAACATTTTCGCTCGATTCATATTTTATTCAAAAATCATGTCTTTTTTAAAGATTATTACTTTTTTTTTCAAGATTGCTTGGCCTTTATGTCTAAAATAAATGTTAACAGTAAGAAAATATAGTTTACTATCCAGCCACAAGATATTTTTTCTCTAGATCAATTATTACTTTAGTTATAAACAAAATAAGAATTGAGACTTACGACATTTAGTTTCGAGCTCGAACGCGATCAAAGAGCGCACGCGGTATTCAACCTTATTACGGCTACGTTAGCGTCTTTCACCATAGCGGTCTAACCGGTCTCTCATCTCTCTCTCTCATGCGTAGAAATTATTTTAGAGTGCCTGGTCTTAATTAGCTAACGCGCCCTCTCTTGTCAAACTACCTAAACATTACATATTTTTGTTGGTTGGCATTCGACGCATCGGGCAATTGATCCACTCAAAATAAGCTGACGGGTATTCATTATTTCAAAAATAAACTTTTAACAAGTGAAAATTAAAATGGACTACTCCAACCAGAAACAAATGTACAAATACTCTATACCAAGTATTGTAGGTTGATGATTATTTAATTAGTTCTTAGTTACCTAAGTAGGTACATTAATTCAGAAATTCCATTTTAAACTAGATTACACACATACTTATATAGGTACCTACGGATTAGTTGGTAATGATTGACTTTACGTGTCGCTGTATTAACAGCGACCCATAAAATAATTCATTACCTATGCGAATAACATTTTGATCAACGTATTATGCACCAAACAAAGTAGAATAAGTTTATAATGCATCAAAAATCTCAACACCAGTGTCGAAGGGAAAAAGTACCCAAAAGTCTGGCAACTTTGGAAAACACATGGAAAAATTCGAACATCGCGGGTTTCCCTAGAGTTCCCCCTTCAAATCATAGATGTCACTACTGTATTTCCGTAGATTCGAGCCGAAACAGGCGAAAAATGTTACTAGGGCTGCAGTAACGCAAGAAGCAAACCGATCGATAACGGTATTGCCAGGTGTGGTTTCATCGTAGTCCCATAATGGACGACTTTAAATAATTAATTTTTGACATTTACAAAGTCGTAAATCAATATCTCCTTGTAAAAACAGTTTTGCCAAAAATATTTGACTCATTGCAAAAAAAAAAATAACTTCGTGTGCAACAGCAACAGCCAGGTAAAATAGGTATTATCAAGATATTTTTTTTATAATAACATTATGTTTTATATAAAATATAATTATTCGCGCCTTTTTTGATAAGGGCGCGAAATGCCTAGACGTTATTGGATGCACTGTACAGCACACATACAGAATGCAGAAGGTGCGTACAGACGTAGAAACCGCGCGTTTAGTCTATTTTAGTTACTTTCACAGCATTATGTCGTACGGCATTTTACTATGGGGTCGAGCTGCTGACATTGAATCCATCTTTATTTTGCAAAAGAGAGCTGTCAGAGCCATTTATAATCTACGTCGCCGCGAATCTCTCAGGGAACTATTTAAAAGGATTAATATTATGACGGTACCTTGCCAATTCATTTATGAAAACATTATGTATGTAAGAAAAAATCTACATCTTTTTAATAAAATAAGCGATAGACATAACTTTAACACAAGAAATAAAGATAAAATACATCAACCATTTTTCAGATTAGCCAAAGTACATACATCTTTTATGGGGTACTGTGTCAAATGTTACAATAAAATACCTTGTGATATATTGCAATTAAATGAAAGAAAATTTAAAACTCACATTAAACGTACACTTTGTAAACAAGCATACTATAAATTAGAAGATTATATCCAAGATAAGAACGCTTGGAAACATGCTGGTCCTGCTCCATAGGACAATCTAGAGTCTAGACAAAATCAAACTGGTTGCTAATTTAATTGTAATTTTTTTTTATTAGTTTTTACATTCATTACTCACACCCTGACTTATTACTTGTATTTTTTTTTTTTTTTTATAAAAATCGTTTTGCTTGTACCATGTTTGTAAATATGTGAGCACCATGTATCTATCAGATAATTAATTTATATGTCATGGTTTCGTTTTTAATTCTTTTACCTATTGTGGTATAGTAATTTTATTTTAGGTGCATCGTCCTCACATGTTATTATACAGGGTGACTGGAAATTAGTGGCGGAGCCGTTAAGGGGAGGTAGTCTAGGGTTATTCCGACAGATATCACTATGAGACCTACCGTCCTTACTTAACCCTTTCCAAGATATTCCTACTTTTTGTTTAGCAGTTTTTGCATAAAATAATGACAGTAGCGGAAATTTTACAATTAATATTACTTATTTAGAATATCTTTGTTGCAAAACAAAAAAAAGTAGGCCAAAATCACTTTTTTTTAGGATTTATTACTATCTCTTTAAGTAGGAATATCTTGGAAAGGGTTAAGTAAGGACGGTAGGTCTCATAGTGATATCTGTCGGAAAAACCCTAGACTACCTCCCCTTAACGGCTCCGCCACTAATTTCCAGTCACCCTGTATAATTAATGTACCCATGCAAAATATTGTACCTAAAACATTTTAAAAGAGTAACGGTGGAGTTTCTTGCCCATTCTTCTCCATACGAAAACTACCTTTTGGAATGGGCGACTAGAATCAATTCTATTTTAAGATCATTTTTGACGTTCAAAAGTGCCTTTTTTGTGCCTATTTGAAATAAATGCTTTGACTTTGACTTTGACTTTGGCGTAGCGTTGTAGGAACCTAAGTGACGAAATATACTGAGTACATCATACAACAAAGTCAAAACTAGGTTAAAATGAAACAGCACCATGTTTATCAGTTCCTCTTACCTCTGTGAACTTACGTTACGTCTAGACTTAAAGTCACCCCCTAGCACCTCATCCCCTAGTACCTCAGTTGGCGCTTGCGTAAAAGCAGTATTCCAGCGACCATGACTCGATATGAACGCCATGTGCGCTGTTCGTTAAGTGAAAGAAAATGCTCTACACGCCGAACCTTTAATTTATAAGAACTAATCAAGAGCCAATTGGGCTCGCATAATAAGGGTTTCGACCAAACTGCACTGGAGCAGTATATGGGCCAGTTTCCCGAACGAAAATTATCGCAAAATGAATGTGTCAAATTGCTGGTCTAATTACTGTATGGTGAGTTATTAATAAACCTGCGCTAGCTCCTCAACTTCAGGACATGTAAATGACATAACGCGGGTTTCTGATTGAAGAAATGTAGCAAGTTGTACGCTTCCAGTGGGATGTCATATTATTTCGCAATATGAGCGGCACTGATTGCGTTATAGAAGAAGCTAAAGAGACGCGTGTCGACGGCTGCAGTTGGCTCTGCTGTTGACGCGTGCCGCTAGTTTGTATGAACACTAGTGTACAACAAAAATATTTGAGCGCGATATCCAAACAAAAATATTTGAGCGCGATATCCAAATTGCTCGTTTTAGCTCATAAATCGCTGATTTCTGATGCTAGAAATCTCAGTTCAGAAAGCTTAGTCTTTGTTTGTGGAGTTTCCGTAATGCAAGTAAATTACTGGTAAGGGTACGCTCACTACATACGCTGACGACTGCGACCACGACTTTCACATGACCGACTGCAATCTTGGCCGCAGAAGCTCCGACCAAGAAGAAAGTTTGGCCTATTTAACAAAATCGACAGGTGACAGGATTGTCGAATTGTCCGGCAATCGGACAACTTTTTCATAGTTAGTGCTTTATTAAACAGCACCTATCGTGAAAAAGTAAGTAAGTACATAAAAAGTGAGTAGTACATTGTCAGTTAAATTAAAAAGGACCAAACTGTCTTCTTGGTAGTCAGTCGAGGTCATGGCCAAGTACCTATATAGTGCCCGAGGACTCTTAGCCCCAAGAAACATTATACCTCGTCTTCCATTGCCAACTTTATGTTCTTGTATAAGTTATATGCTTCATCAGCTAGGGAAACTTTGAATTCTAGGTCTTCAGACAGCATATGTAATATTGCAAAGGCCTGTAACAATTTTAAAGTGTACAATATGATGGTATTGCGATGCACTCTTTGAAACGAGTTGTACTGGGGCTGAATTGCAATCTCGACAACTTGGGTTGTTTGTTAGTTTAACGTCGAATACCAATTCGCAGATGTTGGTCGAAAGATGAAAGATGTTTAAAAAAACGCTAGGTATATTTTAAGATGTTTTTCGCCTTTGAAATAAAATCTGCTAATTGGTCTTTGACGGCCGGCATACGCCTTATAGGTACTTAGACCTTAGGCCTCATTTACGGAGACGCGGGGCGTCTCGCGTCGCGTGTGGCGTGGCGTCTCGCGGCGCGTCGGACGTTTTTTCTGTTTACGGTGGGGCGGCGCGTGAAGCGGCACGCATCATCGCACGCGTAAACACAAACTTATAGCAATATACGACCATGTTCATAGAGAAGCGAGACGGGAAGCGTGGCGGTGCCCGCCGCGGCGCCCGCGGCGAGTCCTCTAGCGTGTAGCGAAGCACGCGGCGGGCATCGCGGCGGCGCACGCTCGCCTCGATCAAATCGACTAGTTTTATGTTGGCGAGAGATGGGAGCGCACGTGTCGCAACTTGCAGCATGATCATATCATACTCCATTGCGACGGTGACTCGTCTGTGTTGCGCGATTTCTAAATAAGACTGACAGAAGATTCCGCCTCGGACATAGCTTCATCGAGAATTGCCGCTGCGTGCGCCGCCGCGATAAACGCCGCGTGGGACGCGTCGGTGCCATCCGCGGGTTCGGCCGCAAAAAACGCCCTAATTCAAACAAACGCGTCTAAAATCGCTTCTCCGTAAACGCATTCATACAACGCCATATATTTGAATTCAGTGCGGGCCGCGCCGCTCAACGCAACGCGCGACGCCCCGCGTCTCCGTAAATGAGGCCTTAGGGAGCTCCTATATAAAATTAGCAATAGGTTGTATATTTCTTACTGTAAAACGTTCGTTTACAGATACCTATACAGATTTCATTTAGTCCTAAGTGCTAAGGGAAAAGCCGAAAGCAGTGGAGGCCCGGTGGTAACGGCCGCGACTTACAAGTTGTAGCTCTTAGGTTCAAACCCAGGCAAGCGCTTTACTTTGTGTAAATTATTTTACCGCCACTGCTCTCAAAACGGTGAAGGAAAACGCATCGTGACGAACCGGCATATCCTAGAATGAAAAATTCAAAGACATGTGACATTTACCAACCCGCACTGAGTCCGCGTGGTGGATTACGGCCCAATTCCTCTAACCGAGAGGAGGCCTGTGTCCCAGCAGTGGGAACGTTATAGGCTGATTATGATAAGGGAAGAACCATTATAAATTATCATCAGAAATTCGTACCTTAGACATACATGACCCTGCCATGTCTGCGGCGGCCAAACAGATCGGCGTTCTATGACTTGAGCCAAGGGCCGTAACAGTAGTGTTGTACAACTCTTTCTGGGCATCCACCGACATGATGGGAAAGTCCAAGTCTGTGAAAAAAATTAAAGCTCTTGTCATCAACTCAGCCTATCGCAGTCCACTGCTGAACATAGGCCTCTTCCCTGCACCACAACACCCCGTCCTCCGCCTTCCGCATCCAGTCCGTCCCTGCCACCTTCTTAAAAGATCGTCGGTTTCTAGCTCGGGGGCGCCACACGCTACGCTTGCCGAAGCGTGGTCTCCACTCCAGGACTCGTCTACTCCACCGGCCATCGGTCCTTCAACAAACATGGCCAGCCCACTACCACTTCAGCTTGCTCACTCTGCAAGCTATGTGGTAACTCCGCTTCTTTTCCGGAAAACTTAATTTCTGAAGCTCCAGCCATATTGTAGCAAATCTTGCATGGGATTCGAGACAAGATGCGTTCGCGCCGATTGTGTCAATTAACTTGTATGGTAGGTATTGAAACTGGCGTGAGTAGTCGCGTAACTTCCTAATCATTAAAATAATCTACACGCGCTATCGCATCCCGCATCCCAGGCGGGATCAGCCTTAATGTGGCTAAAGCTATGGTGATAACATGTCTGATGGTTTCGTTCAGGTGAGTCGAGATATAGGAAATATCCAAATAAATCATAATGTGTAGCATTCCGGAGTCTGGATTTGTGAACGATTAATGGTAATAGGCAATATTATACTGGCGAATCGTGGGTATACCTAAGTACCTTACCTACTTCACCAACTCTTTTTCCTAGCACTTCCTGGACTACAGGCCTCATAATGCTAAGAAATAGACAGTAGCGTCTTTCAAACAAAATAAATAATCCGAAATATTTTCAACCTTGCAGCACTCCGTCTTGGCTTAGCGGAATTCCTGCGGTTTGGCATCCTTCACGAAAGACCGCTGCCAGCAGGGTTGCTATTGTAGCACCACGGTTCACCAATTTTGGGTTCTAAAATTGAAGACATGACTTGTCTGATTGCTCGTCACCTACGGGAGATTTCGCGGCATTTTTTTTTTGGGGCACTGTATTATCAACGCACTGCTTCGCCGAGAGTTGTAGATCCAACAGTATGTTTTTATGACGTGCTGGGATGCGCTCTGTTGGATTGTCAACGCTCGGTTCAATAATAAGAATAAAAAATCCAGTGCGCCATAAAAAATCGCCATCGTATCATCTCACAAATAAAAACTATCAGGTAGGTCTGAAACTCCGGACAGTGCTGGACGGCGGACATAGACATTTAATACTGTTTTTTTATGTAGCGTGGATATTGGATAAGTCATTTCTTTTGGGAGGGATATTCCCTTCGCATCTCAACTAGAGATATTCCTGTAGAAGTTGGAGTCTACTTAAGCCGACCAAACACATTTAAGATAGTCATGATAAAATTAAATTCAAATTTTGCACTCCCTGCCCCAAATGTGATTCTGGCCCGGGAACCAAAACGGCATTCAAGCAATACTGGATGCCTTTCTAACCCCATAAAATTTATCAACAAAAACATCAAGTAAACATTTATTTACCATACCTACTCCCAAATCAAACAACACTATGCTAAACTAATTGCCACAAACCCTTCACTGCTCGTACCCTACACTTAGTTCCTGATCAGATTCGAGGGTAAGGTACCTACGTAGGTTCCACAGAGCGCAGAGCCGCTTCGACGGCCGCTGCTAGAGATGGTACTGTAAGCACTTTCCATACATACCGAGCGTGTCGGTGAGCGTCACCATCAGCACCCTAATTGCGTAACACACTACCAATCGGAATCAGAATAATATCGAAGCAAATTGCTAAACCATTGCTTCATAACTTCGAAAAATTTGTCTGCTCAACACGTAAATAACGCAATGAATGTTGTTGAACTGTCAAAATGAAACCGATTCCTATTGATAATGTGATACGCAATTGCCCCACTGGTAATAATAGAAATTAACGGCTTGTGACAATTCTAACAATGTCTGTGCCAGACGAAACTTGCTTAGCGCTTATTGCCCGGACGGGACTGAGCGTTTAGTGCTTAGATGACGGCAAACTGAATAGATACTCACATCGTCGGTCGGTCAGCGCTAATTCTTGTCAACTGATGAAAGTCAATTTATTTACTATAGCATAGCATAGCATAGGCCGCGCGCACCGCTGGCTGCAATCAAGACGCCGTTTTTGACTCGCTGTATAGGTTTTCAACGCTCGGCGCAGTACCGAGAGGTGAAAATAAAGCGCACGATTAAAAATCTTCGCGTTAAAAATCGCCCGTGCGTACTTGGGCTAAATATTGGCGTCTTGATCACAGCCGGCGCGGCGCGGCGGCGCACGCGGCTGTTCCATGCTCTGTGGAAGTACGACGTACCGCATTGGAGGCTCCGAGATTGGCTCGCCAAGATACTAGGTGGCCGACCGCATCGCCTGCGCGGGCGATGTCACAGACCAGCGCTAGTGCGATGCAACGCACTGGTAGCTTCGTCATCTAAAACGAAAATGGATAAATAACTAATAGATGGAAATGATAAGAGAATTGGTGGTTTTCGTGAAGGCATACTATTTTTTTTATCGGTAGGTATGTAATAAATTAGTCTTAGTGCAGAGGCTCTTAGAAGAGAACCTACTTGGTCGACCGCACCTGCATTATTTAATGTGCAAGAAGGATAAGTACTAAATTACATTTGAATCGGGTCGTTCCCGCACGTTAATAAATACCCCGTCATTAACACTGTTAACGACTGGGAATGTTTTGTTCCACTCGTTAACATCAGTGTTGAAGAACGCGACATTTTTTCCTAATCGTTCACCCCTCGTTCCGCGTCTAATAACTTTATAACATTTATTTTGGTCATCTATGATTCATTAGAATTCAAGGTTTTATGCATTTCAAATGTAAACGTTGAACATTAAACGATATCGTTATTAATTTGTTGCCTCAAACATCGTGATTAAAGCACTTTCAATAACCGTTATAACATATTTTATTTCATTTCACTTTTCCAACTAGACGAAAAAATAATATTGATTGATTTTTATGTAAAAAACTACAGGCATTCTTGGATTTTTAAGGGTTTGGTGGATAGCAATCCTACTAAGGTTGCCGATACAAAAAAAAAACAGAATCATGGTAGTTAAAAATATCTCAAGGGGTGACAATTTTCGAAGGATCTCAATGTATTTTTTGTAATTTCCAAAAAAATAGATTTTTTTTCTTTTTTTCTCGCGTAGTCATGGTGCCCGCTAATCGTTGAATTTTGAGACACGTTGTATATGACTGAGTTATACCCGTGCCCAAACATACATCTATGTACATACGTGCAAACGTTGAGAGTTACCTAAATTAATACACGAACAGTCGTCCGTTCCAACGGTTTTCTTGCATCCTTTCTGTATCTACCCGACCCATATACAGCCGTCAAACACAGCGAATGTCAAACTGATTCGTCTAATAGCCCAGAAAATATTCAATTAGGAACCGACCTTTTCAAACTGTGATTATAACAAAAAAACATAAAGTTGCACGAATTTTATAATGATTGCAGCATAACACTGGGTTAATGCGTTTCTAGTAACAACAAAACTTTGAGAACCACGTCCCTAGATAGTAAAAGAAACAGTCGCTAACTATCAGCGTTTACTTCAATTGAATAGTCCAAGTAGGAAGTCACGACTCCCCTTGCGAATGCACGCGACTCACACAGCAATATTAATAGCACTGTCCGTCGGTATGAGCCAAAGGAATTACCACAAGTGCTACGAGTGCCCCTCGTCCAGGCCAAACGTGATTGCATCCCGTAATTACAAGATATTGAGAATTGATATTAGTCTATGCATAAATCAACGACGTTGTGAAAGTGGTGTCTCGAACACTTGAACCTATCGAATGTGCAATGAATATGCTTGTGAAATCCATTCACTATTTCAGATTAAGTGGTCAAACAGCCGGCGATTGTGGGAATAATTAAAAGATGTTTTCGGGGTAAGTACCTACCGCTTCTGTGAGCATCAAACTCGAGTCAATAGTAGTAATTATAGTTTGGACTAGCTGAGCCCGTGACTTGTTCCCGTGCATGTCGGGTTTTAATTTTTTTGTGCAGAGTTCTCAATTCTTTTTCTAAAATAAAGCCAAATATAGCCTAAGTTACTCCTATAACATCAGCTAACTGCCAGTCAAAGTCCTGTCACAATCGGTGCAGCCGTTTCGTAGATTAGCCGGAATTTCAGACAGACCAATACGTAAAAAAAAAAAATTATAAGTAAGTACCGTAATCTTTTATAAGCATTTAGTAAAAATCTGTTATTTTAACATTACAAACAGTTGTATAGATTTGAACATGCTAGACACCCTGTTCACAAGATGACAACACCAGCGAAAGAACATCAGCTCAGTACGTAGTGACATACCACCTAAATGAGAATAGCTAATAGCATGGTTGGTATAACTATCACAATTCAAACGTATGATATACTGATAACGAACCATAAGAGCTAAACTCTCAAGGAAATATAAATTAATCGTAAGAAGGTCGTAAAATTGCACTTCTGTGGCTCTGTCAGTAGTTACATAATAATTTCTCCGACTTACCGTAATCATATCCAACAGTTTATAAACGCCATCTTCGGACACAAAATGTTCTCTATAGTCTAGATTCCATATAATCGCTTCCCATATGAAATTTAATAGCGATATTAACCATCTATAATGATAATGTTTGATTATATCAATAAATTGGAAATTAAAATGAACGTCACAGCAACAATAATTCTTCCATTTTATTATAATGTCTTTATGTCCAGTTTATATCGAGAAAGTAACTCATATTTACTATAAAGAGAAACGTCGAAGATTTAATGTAGGTACCCAAAGGGTCTCAACACCTTTGCCCCTCTATAGGACACTAGGACAACATGAGTTAGATTTGTGTACCTTAGAATGACGTCTTAGCTACTGAACTGTAGATACGAGTAACTATTTCTAAACAAGATAAGGTACCTGATTAACGTTTCATGTAATTTCAAAATAATCACATCTAATACATTTTAAATAACACAAACCCTGTTGTCAAAACACGTTACAAATCCAAGAATTTGGCTAGATCCAGAGAAAGAGACATACCTAAGTGCGTCAGACTGCTTGAAAAATGAGTTTGTTTTGAACGTTTTTGTCGTTGTCGGGTCAACTCACCTGTCACTGATAATAAAGTGCTTATCAAGTGAATACAGAACCACATCCATCATCCTTTTGGCCAGCCCGTTTACAGAATATGGCCAATTGATGGTCGGGTAGACGATGCAGGTCAGACGCTGGTTTTTTATCATAGCGCTCGTCAGCAAGCGAAGACTCAATGCTATGATCGCCTGGCTCTTCTCCACAGGCGGCAATTTTTTTTCCATGATGGTGTAACAGAGATCTGAGCAACAGTAAGGACTATGGAATCATAATGTCAGGATGTCGGATGTCGGCAAGTTGTTGGTAAGTATTTATTTATTTATTTATTAAAACTTTATGCACAAGTAAAAACTGTACAAAGGCGGACTTAATGCCTTGGGCATTTTCTACCAGTCTACCTTAGGTTAAGTATTTCTAGTGTAGCGGTATCTACAACGCCACATGCGAACTACGCGTCATTCTGACGTCACGCAAAATCCTGCATCGCGCAAGCAGAATTTACTGCGCAACTAGCATATACAGGGTGTGGCGTAAATAGTGGTCCACAGTGAAGGATTCGATATACCAGATAATTAACTATAACATATTACAATTTTAACTATTTTACTAGTAAATTTTTTTTTACAAAAATCGTTCTTGAATTTGCACGATTATGTTAAAATTTTGGGTTAAAATAGACAAGAACTAACTTTTTCTTCAAAAGCTCTAAATTTACATAAACAACCATAATTTTACACGTTAGCTCTAGTATTCAGCAGTAATTAACAGAAATCAAAATGAAAAAATAATGGTTTATGTTGAAACTACAACCAAATTTGTAACAAAAGGTAGAAATTTCGTAAATAAAAAACAAAAAAATATATATTTTCGGAACTCTTGGGTAAAAATGGTTAAAATTGTAATATGTTATAGTAAATTATCTGGTATATCGAATCCTTAACGGTGGACCACTATTTACGACACACCCTGTATACAACGGCCCGACATGAATCATCGAGCAGTTGCCCACCAGATACAACACCAGTCTGGTCGGAGGATCCTCCCTTTTGATCAGTGAACTTTACACCCCGTTCCTCATACCTCTATATTAGGTTACCTGCATAGCTATTCACAAACACTCGATACGCTTCCGCATCGTATCGAACATTAATTGATTAATCATTGTTATCGTAGGAGTCTTCTAAACGCTGTTCACAAGTCCAAAACCCGAACATGTTGTTACACACACACACACATAATCAGCCTATAATGCTCCCACTGCTGGGACACAGGCCTCCTCTTTGTGAGAGGGAGTGGGCCGTTATCCACCACGCGGGCCCAGTGCGGGTTGGTAGATGTCACATGTCTTCGAATTTTTGGTTCTAGGACATGCCGGTTTCCTCACGATGTTTTCCTTCACCGTTTTGAGAGCAGTGGTGATGAAATAATTTACACAAGGTAAAGCGCCTGCCAGGGTTCGAACCTACGACCTATATGTCGCAAGTCGCGGTCGTTACCACTGGGTCACCACTGCTCTGAAAATTTTGTTCGTTTAAATCAAATAGACGCCCGCTATTCTTCCAACAGCTATTTGCTGTTGAGGGCAAGTCAAATCAAGTTATCGAAATGTCAGGTTTTCGATACGATAGCCTGTCGTATGGTTGTGAATCAGGGCTCTGCACAGTTCTGGGTCAAGGCAATCTCGGTCAGTGTTTTTTTTGTCAGAGCATACTCTTAGTTTAGAACACTGGCGCTGAAAGTCCGCCATGACTGACGTGACATAATGAATCCGAAAGGATCGGAGCCCGGAAGGCCCTGTCCCTGATATATTTCAATATTTAGATGAATTCGGTTGGATGTAATCTTTTCTCAAGACCAACCGATTCAATGGTAGTTAAACACCCCACACTGGTTTGAAACGTTTGCCGTGGAGCTCCACTATTTTATTTGTGGAAAATACTTGGCCATGTTGAAATCAATCACCAAGTAAAAGGGGTAGGTATAGCGCAGCAATAGATTTGATGATCTGACATTGTCAATTCTGAAATTAAGGGATAACAATAATAAGTAAATCCTAAGTATTGGTACCTAGTTAATAACAGCCATTAGCTTACTCATAATTATAATAATGCCGTGTGTATCAAACAGGTCTTGTATGACCATTCCGCGTTCAGGGGTGTGGCTGTGATGAGTAGCGACCTGCAGTAGTCTTACGCACCAATACAGTATCGGGATTTCGAATGGGCTCTCTGAGTACCACTCAATGTACCACATAATTCTGAAAACAGATGATTATTTTTAAACTGATGATTTATTCGAACTCGGTGAGTGCCGTACCAAACAGTGATGTCATACGAAACGAAAAAGTTCCTACGATCACCGGCCTGTCTAACCGCACAGGCTTCATGATTGTAGCCGGATTTTTCCTCTATATGGTAACGTCGGCCACCGTGTCACCTGTTAGACGAAGCCTTTGCAGGTATATGTATTTTGATTATTCTATTCTCACTCTCCTTTTATACAAAGAAAAATATGATAGATATTCACCTTCTAATCAATCCATACTTCCTGACCAAAGTCGGATCAAACAGAGGTATGGTGCAGACCAATGCTTGAAGAGATGTTTTACGAATCTCAGCAAAGAGAGCCGGCGACCAACGTGACCTTAGGGTATAGAGACCTGGATCCAGTAGGTACATCAAGCCCAGAAGCCAATGCCGAGACCTCATCATCTAAAATAGTAAGGTAAATAAGGGCCTGTTTTATGGTCCCCGGACACACTCGTAGTTATGGATTAAAAAGTCTGATATTACATTCAGGAAAATAAGATATATACTTACCCCCTTATTCATAATACTATTTTATCTCTATTTTAGCTAAAATAGGTTTATAGAACGTTTGTCTTTATCTGTCACGTTGACATTTCTGTGTGTAAGAAAGAGACAAACCCCATTTTAACTAAAATAGGTTTGATAAGTTTTATGAATAAGGTGGTTAATTTTAAAGATAATATTTGTTGTCACAGGACTTTCAAATACACACATCAAAAGTGTCTAGGGATCAAGCATTTTTATGCGGATTTCTTGAGATTGAGATGTGGCTTCGTAATAAATTTATGATTTTATAAATTTATATGGATCCTTTTTGGTGCATTTCATAATTTGAATCAGGAACTGTGAATCAAATTCGAGTAAAAGATGAAAATCAGCTGTCAATATTTTCCTTATAAAAACATACAACGCATTGAAGACATTATTAGTGCTACTGTTTCCCTACTACTGATTAAAACCAACGTTATTATGGAGCGGCGACGTCATTTAAGCAGGGAAGAAATGCTCAGAGCCGTGGGAATGATAGAAGCTGGTTCCCGGCAACGTACTGTGGCTTTAGCTCTGAATACAAGTCAGAGTGTTATCAGTCGACTTTGGACACGTTACCGAAGCACTGGTACCGTGGCTGAGCGCCATGGAGGACGGTATCGCTCCACCACACGGAGACAAGACCGATACATTCAAATCTTAACTCGAAGAGCTCCAACAATAACCGCCATGATGTTAGCCGTGAGGCTTCATCACTCTTCAGGGAACTTAATTAGCGACCAAACAGTCAGAAACCGCTTGCATGAAGTGAACCTTCATTCCCGAAGACCGCTACGGGTACCACCTATAGCAATGCACAATCGTAGGATTCGATATCAATGGGCTCTTGAACACAGAAATTGGGCAGAAGAACAATGGCGTTTCGTGTGCTTTTCTGATGAGTCTCGTTTTGGTATGAGACCGGATACAAGACGTATACGACACTGGAGAACCCCTGGACGCCAACAGCGATTAAAATCCTGCCAGGAAGTCCATCCTTATAGTGGTGGAACCATCATGGTATGGGCGGGTATTTGGATCGGCGGAAGAACTGAGTTGATTTGGATCAGAGGCAACCTCAACGCTCAAATTTATGCTGAGACGATTGTATCAGACGTCATCGTTCCTCTACAAGTGCAAATCGGTCCCTTATTTCAGTTAATGCATGATAATGCACGACCGCACACCGCAAGAGTTGTAAGACAGACTCTCGCCGCAGCTAACATCAATGTCCTGCCCTGGCCTGCTCAGTCGCCAGACTTGAACCCGATTGAGCATGCATGGGATATGCTACAGAGAAGAGCTCTGCCGAATATGGAGGGTATCCGGTCGCAAGAAGACCTTTTTTTGTTGTTGCAACGAACATGGGCGGCCATTCCACAGCGTGATTTGGATGAACTCATTTTGAGTATGCCAAACCGATGTTCTTGTGTTGTTAGTGTTCGCGGTAGAAACACGGATTATTAATTGTTTAAGTTACCCAATAAAATTTTAAAGAAAACTGTTATTTCAGTCTTTTTTTCGAACTTTTGTGTTAGTGGTTCAAATGTCAAAAATCCCTTTATTAGGAAAATGGCAAATTTCTTTATTAATGCAAAGGTGACTTGGTTTATCGTTACTGTGACAAACGAAAACACTTTATTTGATGAATCCTTAAAGAAAATTTTAATTAATATCAATCAGGAGAAAAGTTATTGCAAAAATATATGTTGATCCCTAGACACTTTTGATGTGTGTATCATCTCACACAGGGCAGGGGCCAGGATGTCAGTTTTTCAGAATTTTTTAATACTTTTAATTTGAAAAGTACATGACCAAGATTTTTTTTAGTACCGTCAAACGGGGCGAATAGGGATGCAGGGGTGAATAGGGACGAAACTTTAAAAGCGATTTTAACATTGTCAATATAATATAGTTTGTTGCCAAAAAGGACTCTAATGTGTTTACTGTATTATAATCAACGATTAAGTGCCCTTGTCGACAAAAAACTATATTGTTTCTACGCTAAAATCCATTTTAAAGTTTCGTCCCAATTCACCCCTGCATCCCTATTCACCCCATTTGTAAGTATTCTTCTGATAACAGTCACGACTCGGCCTGTCACCCATTTCCTTTGCTTGACGTTTGATTTCTGAGACATCCTGTACAAAGAAGTGGTAAAGAATGACCTATTAAAGTGTTTGTAAGTATTTGCATATTTCATGATTAAAGTGTTTGTAAGTATTTGCATATTTCATGATTAAAGTGTTTGTAAGTATTTGCATATTTCATGATTAAAGTGTTTGTAAGTATTTGCATATTTCATGATTAAAGCTAGTGCTTACGGATCTATTGTAAGGGAACACTTTAAGCAGATCAACAACAAAATAAATTAATGTCTTCTTGAATTGTACATCTTTTTGCGAAGAGCTAAAGTTCACAGTCGCAATCCAGTCCTTTCTCGGAGGCAGTTCAGTCAGAACTGATAGTGACATGATATCTGCGAACACAAAACAGCTGAATGATCGTGATGCAACTCTGGATGAACCAGATTCATCAGTTTCGACGGGACACGGTTGAACGGCGACCATTCTTCGAGCAACGCAATTATGTCCGTCGGAAGTGAAAGTGCTCAAATTATGGTTGCTAGAACCCACTAATGGAACTGATTCCGAATTCAATATCCCCATTGATACAATAACGTTGTGTTATCATTTTTGGGGAAAATCGTTTATTATTTGTGCATCTTTGAATCGGGGGCCCACATCATTGTTCTCCTGATTATATTTTGTCTCGTAGACATAGGCTAACATGTTTGTAACCATTTCTTAGATTCCATAAAATTGAATGTCATTAAAGAATTCTGCATCATATAACTTATATTGAAAAAGGCATTGGAATCAAAACCCTACCTTATATATCATTAGTTACTGAGATAGGTCTGATACCTGGCATCAATATAGAAGAGAATAGACACAGGCGATCTCCAAAGCACTTGATCATGATTGCTGCTATCACAGTGAGGGTGATCCTCTCGTGGCAATGATGACGAGCACGGCACTCGTATCGGAATGCCCAGATGAAACATCTGGATCATATTAAGAGAGCATCATATTAAAAAAACTTAAGTTAAAAAAAACTGAAAACTCGAGACAAGCTTTTATATCATACTAGCTTCTGCCCGCGACTTCGTCCGCGTGAAATTTCACCCTCCCCCCATGCACCCTCTTAGGGGTGGAATTTCGAAAAACCCTTTCTTAGTGGACACCTACTCTTCACAAAGAACGCACCCTCCAAATTTCATGTCTCTAGGACCAGCGGTTTAGGCTGTGCGGTGATATATCAGTCGGTCAGTCAGGACTTTGTATTTTATATAGGTATATAGATAAATTGTGTAATGACGTTAAAAGTTGATAGTAAAAGTTTTAAAGGAAAAGTTTATTTTATCCTTTTTAGCTTTTTTTTTTTTAACTAAAAGCTTGTTTTTAAAAAAGTTTTTTACTTTTTATTTATCGCTGGACAGGTTTTTTTCGGAGGTTATCTCGCATTCGTATTCTCAGTATGTCCTTTCATTTGATACCCATATTGTAGGAAAGCATAAAAAACTTAGTCCGCCATCTTTAGAAGCCGCCACATTGGACTTAGAGTGACGTAACTTTATTTTTTGACTTATTCTTAGCAAGCCCTTTCATTTGATACCTACCCATATTGTAGGAGTGCATTAAAAATAACTAGTCCGCCATCTTGGGTGTTCCGCCTTATTGGATTTAGAATGACGTCACATGTCTAACCATGCATTATCATCCAAACTAAACGTGTATTACAAAATTTCAGCTCAATCGGTGGAAGATATCTGCTTCAAAATTGAGTTGCAAGAGTCCACCCGAAAAAACATAGTTACATACATTGCAAGTTAAATAAAAGCTTGTAAATAAGTAGTATCTATTTGGGAGAATGATAACATCAACAAACATAACATCACGGCTATTTTCTTAGGCAGAGGTGTACCTATACTTAGTAGGTACACTACTAGCTGCGCCCCGCGGTTTCACCCGCGTAAATGTCGATCCCGTGGGAATATCGGGATAAAAAGTAGCCTATGTCCTTTCCCGGGACTCAAACTATCTCTATACCAAATTTCATCTAAATCGGTTCAGCGGTTTGAGCGTGAAGAAGTAACAAACATATAAACACACACACTCACAAACTTTCGCCTTTATAATATTAGTGTGAAGTGTGATTACTTATTAAGATGCAGCACTGGCAATGGTCTTTGTAATAGATCGCCAAATAGGTCGTTCTTGTATTTAACTATATTTTCATTGAAAAAACTGCGTTGATAGGTACGGGCCATTTAGTTGTTGGTCAAAACCACAGTCTATACATAAAACAATTGACAACATTTCAAACCTGGCACGACCTTAAAACAAAAATACTATTTCTTTATTTTCGTATCCTGAGTTCAAATATATTTTTATTTTATTTTTTTATTTCTAAATTTCTGAGAAAAAAATAAAAATCAAAAAACATGTGATGACGTCACATAAACGGCGGAATGAGGTAGTTACCTTTGCGCATTCCAATGTCTTTGATTGAAAACATTATATCAAACAAGACATGTCAATCACCTAAGAAGTGTACCTAACTAGAAAACAACTAAAACTGAATTGAATTCAACAATATTTTTTCCTATCAACTCGACACGCTGATTACTGTTAATATTATGAATTTTTGACTGAGACAAGTGACATCTAACAGTTTTTTTGACGGGTCACATTCTACCTTAAGCCTGACGTCATCTGGCACTTACGTCTTTTTAGAATACACCGAATTTCAAAGTTAACATTATGAATGAAAAGTACTTACATAATTTCGAAAAACGAAAAAATGTGGGTGCCCTAGATTTGAATTTACTTTTATATAACGTAATAATACATGCAGGTTAAAAATATGAAATGTTGTCAATTACCTTAGTTTAAAACTTATTTAACACCCCTCTTTTAGCGCAGGGGCTGAAGAGTTAGTTGCCTGCGGCTGCGCCTGCGTGAAGTGTTAGTATTTCAAAGGGGGAGGCACCAGAGTAGCACGCGAAATACAAATCTTACGTTTTTTTTGCAATTTGCACGTCAGTGTCAGGTTGTATGTTAGACAAAATATGATCCGCTACCGTAACAAATAATATGTATTTATTTACAGAATTGTTATCATTTAAATCATCAGTACAACCCTCTAAGTTCATATAACCCTATTGAGTCACTATTTCATGAATAAATAAAATCGCTGTCGTTAGGTGGTTGGATCAAGGGCCTATTCAGAAGGCAGTACTCCTCGATACTGTTCCCACTGTGAGGAGGTTATTGTCTCTGGAGCCCTTGTCGGCGGCATAGCTTAATTAAGGACCCTGCTCCCGACACCAACGGATCACATTTTTTTACATTTTTAAATGCTTTTTATACTTATTTTATATATTTTAAGAAATATTTAAAAATGTAATAAAATAAGATAACTAAATAAAGATAAATAAACGAAAGTAATGGAAGTATATGTATACTTATTATAGGATCTGTATATACCTACAGTTATTATACTTCTGATCTTAGTATGTTGAAAGTTTTATCAGCACCAAGAAAGTAAACTGCTCCCCTGCCAATATTTTCAACATTGACCTTTTACTCGCCTTTCACGACGTCCATGAGCGAGAGTGGATACCTAAATAGTGCAGAATCGATAGCCTATTGGCGCCGATAGTGTTGGCAGTTAAACACAACCTACTAAAATCAATTGATTTAAAAACTAAAAGATTTGATGTTATCCTAACTATAATACTATAAATGCGAAAGTAAGTTTGTTTATTTGTTTGATACCTTTTCAGTTTTTCACGCTTAAACCACTGAACCGATCATCCTGAAATTATGCATATACGTTGCTGACAACGTATACGCAAAATTTCAGGATGATCATATCGGTTCGGTCGGTACCTTTCATCCCGAAAAAAAGTGCTGTTTCCGAGAAAAACCACAATAAAGTTATTATGATAATAGATGGCGCCACGCGTCTATTTAACTTTGTCACCATATTTAATTCTGAGGCGGTACGAAGTTCGCCGGGTCAGATAGTTAAAATATCATCACACAATGATTACATAAAGATACATAACATCACGCCTGTAATCCTCGAAGGGTTAGGCAAAGTACACCCACATATCGCCATTGAAGTCCCATGTAACAGTGGGCTTACGTATTGTAATCAACCGGACACAAATCCAAACACCGGGCTGCTACTGAGGAAACCTGATGGAAAATCCTAATAATATTTGACTATGATGGCCATTGGCGCACGAACGACCTAGGTTCACTTAGTGCTCAAACCTACACACGAGTGACACGCGTCGAGGGCAGAGGCAACTACAGCCACCGACACGCGTCGACGGCAGCCGTCGACCCGTCGACCACATGCCGCTCGTGTAGGTATTTGAGTACTCAAATACCTACACCGTACTCTAATACATGAGCAGCACGTTGGCGACGGCGCCGCGGGCGTCGACGGGTGGCGACGTCTGCATTTTCCTCTCCTGTTGACGTGTGCCGCTCGTGTGTATGCAAACTTAGCAGGAAGATTTCTAAATCTCAAAACGATAGCTCACCTTTGTGCATAACAGTCCGGGGCAGGAATCAATTTTTTTAAACCCGGGTTTTCATCAAAATGTTTCGCAGTAGTCTTGAGAAGTACGAGCAGCAGTGACAGGGTTATGTTCATGTTAATGCTGCTTTCTCCTACAATCACGTAATATTACAGTATTACAGTTGTTGAGCTCTCAACTCTAATTACTTCCAATGATCTGCGGGCATTAACACTAATTGATTCGGAACTGGTTTGCATAACCGTCACTATTTTTCGTTTGGTTTATATTCTACTTAATAAAAAACATAAGCTCATTTATTTTCTAACAGATAGGTACAGCACAGCCTCGCTGGGTCTAGAAGCATGCAATTTTTCACTCGAGTTCTTTATACACTCGAGTCCTTTGTAGAGTCGAGTTCTTTATACAACGAAGGATGAAGAATTTTTCAAATTTCATGAACTGACGGGGATAAATAGGGGAATGAAAGTTTGTATGAAAGTTCTTCATTTTTGGCCAAGAGATCCCATAAAATCCCATCGAGCACACGTCTTGTTTATTACAAAATTAGCTTCTGCCCGAGTCTTCGCCCGCATGTATGTCGGAAAATATCCCACGGGAATGTGCTTCCGGGACAAAATGTAGCCTATTGTTACTCCTGACATCAACTGACAAGTGACAAATTTGTCATACAGCGTGGCTCCATACGTCAGTGAGGTCATTGCAATAGCAACCTTGCGTTGATTCGCCAGAGCAAGTCACTTAGCTCGCAGCGTATTTCTAAGCAGCAAACTATGCGCTTGCCTGTGTGGCTTCGGTTTTAGCTTAGCAATTGTGATGCTTCAACTGCTTCAAGTGTTGTAGATGGCCACAGACAGGGATGTACAGGGTAGCCTACAGATATTTAAAGAGCGCTTCGGGGATCATCGTCTATTTGCAGAAATACGAACGCGCGATGTTGTAACAACCATGGAAGTACTTCGTCTATGCAATTACAAAAAACTTTTGAGTGGCAGATGAAGATCTGCAACCAAAGTAGGTAATCCGAGGGAGAAAAAACTTCATTTACTCGCAATGACAGGTGCACTACCACGAAGTGCGGCAGTACACAGTAATGACAGGTGCACTATCACGAAGTGCGGCAGTACACAGAATTGACAGGTGCACTACCACGAAGTGCGGCAGTACACAGAATTGACAGGTGCACTACCGCGAAGTGCGGCAGTACACAGAATTGACAGGTGCACTACCACGAAGTGCGGCAGTACACAGAATTGACAGATGCACTACCACGAAATGTGGCAGTACACAGTAATGACAGGTGCACTACCACGAAGTGCGGCAGTACACCTACACAGTAATGATGTGCACTACCACAAAGTGCCGCACTACAAAACTAAGACACTGTGCTTGTTACGCTGTGGCGCATCGCTCGTGCTAATTCGAAAACGCGTTACTGAAGCGCATACCTTTTCTGCGGGGTAACTGCGTAACACACTAACAGTAGCAATGGCTTTCATTTTTTAACCGACGAAAAAACGGAGGAGGTTATCAATTCGACGCGTATATTTTTTTTTTATATGATCCCGCATAACTTTTTACAGAGCAGTTCGATTTTGATAATTCTTTTTTAGGGTTCCGTAGTCAACTAGGAACCCTTATAGTTTCGCCATGTCTGTCTGTCCATCCGTCTGTCCGTCCTCGCTTAATCTCTGTGACCGTTAGCACTAGAAAGCTGAAATTTGGTACCAATATGTATATCAATCACGCCGACAAAATGGTAAAATAAAAATTTGAAAAAATTTGATCCCTAAGTAATTTTGAGTCGGCGCCAAACAATCAATGACAAAGATCACTAAATTACCTTAACCTTAAAGAAAATAACCAAATCAAATTAACAATGCAACGTGAAATCTCCAGCGATAAACATAACATTCCAAACAAAAAATGCGTTCTCCGCACGGCTACGATATTAATTTGGTTGTTTGGCGCCGACTCAAAGTTACTTAGGTATACTTACATTAGTTTAAGAACTTATTTATTATGGTTAAATAAAAAAGGTTTATTATTTTTTGCTTTTCAGTTTTTTCGGAGGTTCAATTTTTTTGTTACAAAGTTTTGACAGTTCAACAACATTCATTGCGTTATTCACGTCGTTAAGCATACAATTTTTTTGAACAATGAAGCAATGGGTTTCTAATATGTATCCTTCACAATGATTCAGATTGTGATTGACAGTGTTACGCAATTAGGGTGCTGGTTTAACTTAACCTACATTTAAAAAAATACAACACTGTCTTACCCAATTTAACGTGGATGTCCTGGCAATTCTGAGGGTTGATGTCATAATGTGGCAGTTGTCTTTGAGGAAAGTAAGGGTTAAAACGGTAGCAAATGTTCTCAACGATGTTTTCCTTCATCATTTCTATGCCTGCAAAATCAAAACCACTTGAAAATCAAACAATGGAAAGAAAGCAAATATGATGACGCTATTGTATAATAAGTCCAGTCATTTACTCACAAATTATATCTATATACAGGGTTATTGGTAAAACACTAACAACCACCTAAGAGGTCATTGTACTCATAATTATGAACAACTTTTAATATGGGACCAAATCTGAAATCGCGAAAAAAGAATCAGCTGTACCCTATATTTATGTTCGTATAACTCGTCAAAATGTAGGGAACAGCTGTTTTTTTTTTTTTTTTTATCAAAACTACCCCTCAAAGGAGGTTTTGGGGTGTTAAAGTTTGTGTGGAAGAATTTTAAAGCGCGGTACGATTAACTCGAAACTCAGTATTAATACTTTTGACAGAAAAGAATCAATAATAAGTGTATGGGGCTTTCGACAATTGACTTCTGGACGGGACAAAAAGTAGTAACTAATTCGATTTCTGAGGGGAATTTAGTGAGTGGCTTGATTATCTAACTCAAAACAAAATAGTGTAAATAAATTTGAACCTGAAACTTGGCACAAATACTTATAAGTAAATTAAGTTCGTAATTTTTTGCTATTCTAAACTACCCTAAAGGGAGATTGGGGGTGTCAAATTTAGTATGGAAGAATTTTAATGCGGGGTCCATATAACTCGAAACTCAGTATATAAGACCAAAATAAATAATAAAGTGGTTCAGGGTTTTTAGAAAATCTACCCCTAACGGGGTGAAGGGGTAGTCAATTTCACAGGGGAGTATTTTATTACGTTGGTAAGTATAAATAATTATAATCTTTAAGTTAAGTTATAATTATAAAAATTCCAGACGATGTTTCAAAATTCCACCCCTATTATGGCACAGAATACAAGACTTAATACATAGTACTACGTACCTATGGATAAAAAGAGGGGATACAATTTATATGAAAAATCTTATTCATTTGGTTACTAAACTTGAAACTTGGCAATATTTGGCTCAGTAAATAATAAAGTTTGTCACTTTTAGTTTAAAAAAAACCCCTCACAGAGGATTTTGGGGGTGATAAAGTTGATAGGTTAGAAAAATATGTATCCCGCTGTCGGATTAACTCGAAACTCGGTACTACTAAAACAAAAAAATTCACGCGGACGAAGTCGCAGGCTCTTTGCAGTTTTCCTATATTATTATGAAAAGACCCGTAACAAAAGTAGTTTCACAATTACTTCTTCATGTTACTTAGTTCTGTTGTTGTTGTTACTTAGTTCTACGAATATCTCATCATCAACATCATTTCTGCCGAAAGATGTCCACTGCTGGACATCAGCCCCCCCACAAGCACTTCCTCTTCGACCAGTTTTATGCTTCTCGCATCCAACGGGTTCCTGCCGCCTTCACAAGATCGTCGGTCCACCTTGTGGGTGGCCTTCTAATGCTACGTCTTCCGGTACGCGATCGCCACTCCAAAACCTTTTGGTCCCATCGCCCATCTGTTCTGCAAGCAATGTGCCCTGCTCACTGCCAATTAAGTTTGGCAATTCTTCGGGCTATGTCGCTTACCTTGATTCTCCTGCGGATCTCTTCATTTCTGATTCGATCACGCAGGCAAACTCCAAGCATAGCCCTCTCCGTTGCCCTTTGGGTGATTTTTAGCCTTCTAATAAGGCACATTGTGAGCGACTACATTTCAGTGCCATAGGTCATCACTGGTCAAGGACTTTCGTCTTAAGACACTGCGGTATGTGGGGCGAGATGATATTGCGGAGCTTCCCGAACGCTGCCCAACCGAGTCGGATTCGACGATTGATCTGTTTCTCAAAGTTGAACCTACCTAATTAGACAGTTTGTCCTAGGTAAACATACTCGTCCACGACTTCGAGAGTAGCGTTTCCGATCTTTATGAGAGTGGGTGTTACATGGGCATTTGACATGACCTTCGTTTTGTCCATGTTCATTTTAAGACCCACTCTTTCGGAGGCTCTACTGAGGTCAACGAGCATTGTACTGACGTCCTCCATAGTCTCAGCCTTGACTACGATATCGTAGGTAAACCGAAGGTGTGTTATGTACTCGCCATTGATGTTAATGCCAGCCCCTTTCCAGTCCAGAACCTTGAAGACATCCTCCAGTGCAGCGGTGAACAATTTTGGAGAGATAACGTCTCCCTGTCTCACACCTCGCTGCAGAAGGATAGGTTTCGTGGTCAGCCCCCTTATTCACAAACACTCGATATGCTTCCGTATCGTATCGAACATTAATCATTGTTATCGTAGGAGTCTACTCAATGCTGTTCACAAGTCCAAAACCCGAAAATTTTGTCAGTTTAAATCAAATAGACGCCCGCTATTCTTCCAACAGCTATTTGCTGTTGAGGGGAAGTCAAATCAGGTTATCGAAATGTCAGGTTTTCGATACGATAGCCTGTCGTATGTTTGGTAATCAGGGCTCTGATCCTGGAGTCGGACTAACATAGTGGCGTTTTCGTATAGACACTTCAGCACTTCGATGTACCCATAGTCGATCTGGCACCGTTGAAGAGACTGCAGTACAGCCCATTTCTCGATTGAATCAAAGGCTTTCTCGTAGTCCACAAACGCTAAGCAGAAAAGCAGGTTATACTCTTCGGTCTTCTGTATAACCTATTGCAGTGGCGTACGAATACCTACCTAAACAAACTCGATTCACCCCTGACGCGTGACGTGATTGCGTTCAGACACACAAACGGCATGCGTTAACGACAGAGCCAACTGCAGCCGTTGCAGCGCGTCGACGTATTTCGACGGTTGCCGTTACTTCTGCCGTTGACGCATGCCCCTCATGTTTAAGCACACTTATCACACTTTAACTCTGCAACATGACATAAAAGAAAGGATCATTATTCTCTGGATCAAATACACAACAACCAGTTCCAAACTTCAACCCAGAGTTCTGGTAGATATTGAATAGAAAGTTAACAATAAAGGAGGCGTCAGAGGCGATCAAAACAGGACGGTTCGTTCGTTTATCATCGTCTAAGCGCTTATTGTCAGCCGGTGAACCGGCAAACTAACAATAATTGGCTGTATATTTTCTAGTGCAAGAAGAAAATGGTACAGTTTATGGCATTGAGATGACAATATTATTAAGATAGTCAGTGTTGCCAAACATGTTTTATGAGTAGATCTGAAGCAAAAAAATCCAAAAGCTCGTTTCTTGCTTTCCGTGTCTAGCCTAGGTCTACCATCTACTGATTCGAGTGTTTAACCCAAAATTTATAAAAAAGTAAGCTGAAGGTATGCATTTTCAATTTTTTATTCTTTATCTTATGCTGACAGTAGAATTACTGTTCTAAAAACACTATTTTACTATTTTCTACAGTTTTTAATGGTTCACTTGATGTTTTTTAGTTTGTAGAATTGGCAACACAGCTCGTAGTAGTCGTTGACCGATTTACACTTCAAGTTTGTGTTACGACCCCATTCGGTAATTCAGTATATTATTATCTAGACGACGTTATGCAAACCTTATAGACTTTATGTACAGTTCAGATCAATATTTCACAGCAAATTAAATATCTTAATTTCATTCACTGGCAGACAACGGACAGCCTAACAAAATCGCCACTGGAAGACATGATCAACCTCCAATCTTCTGATAACACGGTGTTTAAGGACTATTATTGGGTGAGTGATATTGGATACTCTCAGTCGGCATCATCCCACTGCAGGGCAAAGGCCGCATTCATCCATTCATTCACAAACAGACAATGCACAGCCTACACCGCTGGGTCTAGAAGCTTGAAATTTTGCACAAATGTACTCTAGCGCCAAGATACAACGAAATTGATCACTAAATAAAGATTTTTAAAAAACATTCCCCATGGTCATAGTTTGTATTGCGTTTAATTTAGTAAATACATAAACTTCTGTTTATAAGTAAAAGATAGTTGGTATCAGCGTTTTTGGCAAACTCATCCCCATGGAGCACAACAACCAGAGAAGATACGGTGTCCTAGAAGAGCGGTGGCCGCACTTAACGGCCGTACTGACAGCTGTCATGAAAATGATGACAGCGACAAAGATTTAGTTTTGACACCTCTGACACACAATGACGCAGTGGCTTATAACTCGGTTGTCATGGAAGCGCTACGTGAGCTCTCAGCTCACTCTTCTCAATATGGACACTTTTTTGCCTGACTATGTACGGCGGAGAGAACAAGTCTAGCGATTTAAATCTTTGGGAAGCGGGGTTTAACTTACGGCCAGTTTCTTCATCAACAACTAAAGTAATCAGTCAAAGTATTGACTTTTACCTACTTGACCTTTACTGATACTACGGCAAATGGTTTCTTCATTCAACTAACAGCTAAAATAGCGAAGAAACAAATTTAACTGTTACTTTGACTTTTGTGACGTGACTTTGGCTGTTACTATTGATGAAGAAACTGGCTGTTAATGTTGTAAAATTGTAGATTTTCGTGACGGACAAAAGCGGTTCCGCCAAAGCTTACGGCTCCTTAAGAAGTTACCGATAGAAAACCCCATCAGGCACACGGATTGTTAATAGATAAATCTTAAATACCAGCTTCCATAAGTTCCATAACAATGATTAACGTACAATTCTCCGCTGTATCGCACGCCAGCAGAAACACGATCTCCAAGAATATTGAAAACCTATGGCCCTCGGCGACAGCAACCATTCTAGCGATGGTATTTCTCAGGTTCGGGGCTGCCGCAGCCAGGGTGTGTCGCAGGCGTACCGTCCCTAGACCCCGAATATTGTCGGGAGCCGACAGGTGAAAGAGCATAGCTTTGGATACTATGAGGAACTGCTCATCTTCATCCAACCTTATCAGCAGGTACCCTGAAAAAAAGTTATTTGGTTTAGGTACGTCCAGATAAGAAGAGTTAAGAAAGCGCAGTAACCTAGAAAAAAAATGAAGTTTCACCCGCCCGCGCCTCCTTGCCTAACCCTCTCATCAAACACGATGCAATACCTTCCCGCCTGCAGAAACGCCCGGCATGTAACTAGGTATTTGAATTAGAATCTTCTGTAGTAATTATACGCAAAATAATCAAATGAAACGGCTCTTTTCAATATAGGTACCTACCTAAGTATGAACGCTGTGTGCAAGTAGGTATATTATTCAAAATTATTATAATTTTGTCTGTGAATCTGTTACCGATGCCAGTAGGCTACTATTTTAAACGTTTTTATTTACCTGAACATAATCTGGGGGCACGGTAGTGCCTCCGCCAAGACGAGCCAAGCGAAGCGCAAGGGCACTAGCTACCTTTTCTCGAAGTTCCTATCCATTTGCATAAAATTTTAAGACCTAATATAACTTGTCATACTTTTAATTCTCCTAATTATATTTTCACATAACATTATTTACGCATAACAGCTTACGCATAATTTTTTTAAGCATAATTTCTTTAATCTTAATAATGATTAACATTCTAAAGCATAAATTTAGCATGCTCGTTTTATTCCTAACGACGTCAGGTCGACGGGAGCCCCGCTGTGCGGGGCTCCTATTCCTGTCTGCAGGGTTTAAAGGAAACTAACCAAACCGAACCTCAGGGTGCCCCTGACGTCGTTTAGTATATGCGAATTAAATTTATGCCAAAACAAATTAGCCTTAAAAATAATTATGCCAACATAAACTGTATGCCAAAAAAACATGGTAAAGTATTATTATGCCAAAACAAGTTATGCCAAAATAGTTGTGCCACCAAAGTATATTAGGAAAAAAAACATTATGCGAAAAGAAGGGATCCCTTCTCGAAGCGCTTCGGCGTTTTTTTGAACCCTCATAACTTGGATTTGATTATACCAGATAAATAAAATTCTCGGGATTTGATGTCAACAGTGGACTTATTATATATAAAGTTTCAATTGCATAGCTCTTATACATAAATTTTATTGATATCTAAAAAACCCGATTTCGTCACTGACTCACTGAAGATCATCAAAATTCTTAGGGTACTTCCTGAAGTCCTAGAAATCTGAAATTTGGTATGTAAGCTAGTATTAGTACCCAAACAACAAAACAATACTAAAACTTGGAAAAAAATATAATAAGCAACTTAAAAAAAGAAGTGAAATCCCACAAAAAACATTTTCATGTAAAATGTCGCCAAGACGAGACTATATAGCTCGCACTGTCAAAAAGTTATCAGATCTCATGTGTAGACCCAAGCTTCTGACTCTGCACACCCTAACTCTACAAGCCTTAATTTTAAAAACTCTACAAATTTGTCAAAATATCGATACCTTTATTGGCAAACCAGCCAACTCCATATGAGCAAATTTTTCAGGAGACACAAAACTGTATAATATTTTTTGTAGACTCAAATCAAATCAAATATTTTTTTGACGTGGAGTTGGCTGGTTTGCCAATTAAGGTATCGATATGTGGCTTGGCGGTTTCGCTACCGTCAAATGGGCGTAAGGTGAAAAATGTATTCAATGTTCAATACTTTTTTCTGTTATACATACAATAATTCTTGTACTCGTAGTAACGAAATGACCATGGCAAGCCTCAAGGTGTAGAGTTTGTGAAGTTAGGGCTTGCAGAGTTAGGGCGTGTAGAGTTAGAAGCTTGGCTCTCATATAGTCTCGTCTTGGCAACATGTCACATGAAAATGTTTTTGGTGGGATTATTTTATTGATGCTTATTTGTCAGTTATAGTCATTGATTAAAAAATCGCGAATAAATTATTTTTCCTTTGGGATTTTTGTATGAACTATTGACATTCGGACAGACAAAACAAGACTAATATAAAGAGGATATTGAGGTATTGGGATGCATGAAGAAGCCTCCTCGTGTAGCGCAGTTTATTCCGCCAGTTACCTATTTGAGCCGAGCGCTCGGCGCATCCTGGACAGCAGACACCCAACATCTTATTTGACTGGCCAATTCTTCTCTTGCGGTGGTAGGCCTAACGCTCGCCTGGTTTGCGACCTCCCACTGGAGTCCGGCGTCAAGCAACCTGCTGTGTTTCGCCGATGCGTGGGAGTTCCAGTGCCTTAGGCATCTTCTGGGCACGCTCATTCCATCATAGACCTCATCCATCGCTTTCCATCAGGCGTGATCGAGGTCAAGAGCAGGCCCAATTAGCAAAAAAAAAATAAGAATTGAGTGTGATTCCGATCCTAAATGTTAAAGTTACAAACGACAAGCTACAAAAAAAAAAACTCGGGTTGCACTCCGGGAGTGCCGGCAGAAGTGAAAACTTGAATATTAACGTTGAAATAAATCAATTATTAATTGAATTAATATAACTCATTTTTTATCACTATTTCTGTGTCCCTTTTTTCATTAATAGATGCGCTTTGTTCAATTTCCATATTTTTAACACTTTATATACACGAATGTTACGAATACACAGCAGTGTGTCCACGTCCACTTCCACTTCCACTTCGACTTCGACTTCGACTTCGACTTCGACTTCGACTTCGACTTTGACTTTGACTTTGACTTTGACTTTGACTTTGACTTTGACTTCGACTCCGACTCCGACTTCGACTCTGACTTCGACTTCGACTCCGACTTCGACTTCGACTTCGACTTCGACTTCGACTTCCACTTCCGCTTCCGCTTCCACTTCCACTTCCACTTCCGCTACCATTACCACTTCCACTCCATCCATCCATCCATCCATTGTCGTGTGTCACTAAACTTGGTTCACTTCGGTTGGCGCCGCCGTAGAAAGAGAGGGGGGGGGGGGGGAATCTCTCCTGACGGTCACGTGTCCTGACGCGATGCCCTGACGCGAGTTTAACATTTTTTACCCATTACAAAAAGTGTTCAACGCCGCTAAAGAAGTTTTCACTTCAAAAACTTATAGTAGGTTGATATTGATTAACGTAAATGTGAACGCTTTGTAATTGCTAATTGGTAATCCAACTCATACATAGCATTTTGGTTTAAAAGAGTGTCCTAAGAGTTTTATGCCCCTCCATAGGAACATATTACGCTTTGGAGAACAGGCAACAACTTTCTGGCTGACCGACTTCTTAGCAATTCAAAAGTGCTAATGGTGTAAGTAATTACATTTATTTGAATTTGATTTAAAATAAATAAAAGCTACTCTCCCTAGACATGAACCATTCTCGGCTATAAAAGGTAAGGTAGGTGAGTAGTAAATTTAGTTATAAAGTAAGAACAATACAATAAAATGTAACTGAATACACAGGTTTTAAATGCTGAAGATACAAAACCTAGCGTTTTGTATTGACCCTGTTTCGTGGGGGCGGTGTCGCGTTTCAGATAAGCGTTGGGGCGAACCTACTTTGGTTAGAATCGCCTTTAGATAGCCGAGAGAAAGGGGGGCCAACACCATGAAGTTGTTTATGGTTTCATATTACTTGCTGTGCATTTTTGTAAGTGACAAATTCACAATTCATAAAACTTTGTGATTTTTGTTTGTGTATGTCTTAAGTAGTGAAGTCGTTGACTGCCTTACATAATCAGCCAATAATGTCCCCACTGCTGGGACACAGGCCTCCTCTCAGTGTGAGGGAGAGTGCCGAAATCCACCACGCGGGCCTAGTGCGGGTTGGCAGATGTCACATGTCTTCGAACTTTTGGTTCTAAGACATGCCGGTTTCCTCACGATGTTTTCCTTCACAGTTTTGAGAGCAGTGGTGATGAAATAATTTACACACAGTAAAGCGCCTCTCTGGATTCGAACCTACGACCTACAACTCGTAAGTTGCGGGCGTTACCACTTGGCCACCACTGCTCTCTGTTGAAGTGCCTTATCAATAAATAATCACCATCATCCACAGTTCAACTACTGAGCATAGACCTCCTTTTTATGTGCCAACAATTCCGACACTTCGTCTCCCTGTCTGCTTTACTCCACTTGCTATCACTGCGCCTTGCCAGGTGTCCTGACCAATGCCCAACTCCATTTGAGTTCCATAACTCGTTTTCTCATATCGAAAACCTTCGTAACGAACGGTCCATGGCTCTCTGTACAACTCTCCCCATGTTCACAGCCTCCTGCGTAAGCGTCCGCCGTCCATTCACAGCACCGTACGTCATGGTGGGCAGAACTCACTGGTTATAGAGGCGGGACTTGATTTTGGCTGATTTCAGAATGCCGTCCAATTTGCTAAACGTGGCGCACCCAAGCGAATATTATGTAGGTACTCATTATGTATTAAAATGTGATATTAGATTTTACAAAAAAATTTTATTGGCCGCGTTATTATAGATTCGCTACGAATAATTTAAGGAAATCCAGTGTCTGAAGCTATAGATTGGATGAAGCATGACATTTTACCTAATGTTTGTGCGTCTCAATAGGTACTTTGGGATAAATCGGGTTATGAACTTTTACAAACTGAACGGTTTTGAAATCGAATTTTAGAGTATTTTTAACCGACTTCAAAAAAGGAGGTGCTGTATTCAACCCGTATGTATGAATGTTTGTATGTCCGCGATTTTCTCAAAAACGAATAAACCAATTTTGATAATTCATTCACTAATGTGATCTACATACTTTCAGAAAGGTTTTAGTATATAATACATTAGGTAATTATTCTTATGTAGGTACGAAGTTATATGCATAAATGTACCGCAGCTCCGGCATTTCTATGCGAATTTTGATGATTCTTCTAGTTGGTGTCTTCAATTCATCAATGCACTAGTGTTAACTGAAGTTCTGTGGTCCCCCACTGAAATTCAGGTATAGTTTCTGTGGGGGACCACAGAAATTCAGTTAACACTAAATAAAAACTAATTCAAAAAAAACCGACCTAAAAAAATACTACAAAGAGATAAATAACTTTAATTTCGGAAGTCGGTGTCAAAAAACGAAAATGCGGAACTAACGACACCGACTTCCGAAATTAAAGTTTGTACCTAGTGTGTTTTTTTTTAAGTCGTTTGTTTTTTGATAGGCACAGACATTAAAAGATCGCAGTAATAATAAAATAAATGTCTACATTCAGAATGCTACATATTAGGGCTCATTCTCAGCCATTGTTCATTCAAGATAATCTTCATTTAAAGGGCTTTGAAGGTCCGTGACTTAAATACCTGTCCGCAATTTTGTTTTTTTTTGTTTCAAAATGTCGGCCACTCATGATACCTATATAAATCAATAGCTGACATCCATCCAAACCGAAAACATACTAAGACCAAACCCCATAGTGTCACGTTTCCGAGATATTAACCTTCAAAGTTTATTTTCATCAACTTTGAACGTTATTATCTCGGAAATGGAAACCTATTAAACCTATGGGTTAATAGGATTCAAGAGTGGCCGCCATTTTGAAAAAAAAAAAACAAAATGGCGTGACAGTAGGTATGCCAGGCTCTGTAGAAAAACCTTCAATACCCTTTTTGTTAATAGCGAAAACAGCTGCTATTATTACATAATTATGTACACCCGAAACTTGTCAAATTTTCCAATAGCGATAAAGTTGAAAATCTATTAAAGGAATTTGACAGATTGTAGTAGCTTGATGAGCTGTGGCGTCTGTACAAACATTTCTTTAGTCATCTATTTTGTAATAACAAAAGAAATGATTCAATGAAACGCGATCATTAAAAAGTTATTCATTCCGTCTATTGATTCATCTCTTTCGCTTTCAGATAGTAAGTAGTTGCATGTTTTTTTTTTCCTCTTGAAGTAGATTGAGATGTTTATTGTCAGTCCAAGAGAAAACAATGGTTATTTGTAAATAACTATTTAGTTTGTTTTGACATTCGTAGTATTCATCTTTTGATATTAATGATAATGCAAATCGGTTCCTGCCAGCCTAGCTGACAGTCATCTGCTAGGCTGCCTGGCTTTATGTGATTGTCGTACTAGCATTATTTATAATATCATCGGATCAAAATAAAAATATTTTATTTCACATAAACCTACATGGGCACTTATGAAAAGTCAGGAGCTAAGTGCACTGTTCCAATTGGTGTTTAGCGCCGGCAAGAGACTCGATAAGAAACGGTTACTCTTTTAAAAATTTACAATGTTTCAGAAACAAGTAAAAACCTCACGAAACAGTAAAAAGTGTTTACCATTTAACCATAGATTTTTTTTAATCATTTGGTCTAACCAATTAGGAGGATTGATAACTACAAGTTGGGTGATTTTCAAAATTTCTGTACATTTTGTTGTATTAAAACGTCCAAGTGAATATTATCCAAAAAACATGCAATGAAGTGATCAAACTGGTATTATTATCTTAGAGCAACATTTTTTCCAGATGGTTTTTAACATTTCAGATCATAATAAAAGGTAATTAAGAAAAAAAAAGATATTTACTTCTTCAGTCTCATAATATTTTCATATAGCAACCTAGTGTCCTTAAGCAGAAGTGCGTTACAAAAAATAACATAAAGAAGAAACTACTCACATATTTACATGTTTTAATTGCACAATATCTTTATGACTCTAATTGTGATGTAAATTATATAAAAGATTAATAAATAACCTAATGCAAAATAATAATAAATAAGTTTCAATTTGTGTCTTCAATTTCGTTCATTTTTGTTATTCCTTTTTGTAACACCAATATAAGTAGATATTCGGGGTTTTCAACTGGCAAGACTCTCCATTTAAAATCGTCCAATCAGATGACAACAGAAAGTCTATCCACCATTTTGACAGCGGGTGCCACCATCAAGAAAAGTGTGTTTGTTCCTGTGCAGTGTTTTTTCAACAATAAATCTTTCATTTTGGTTGTTCAGCTATAAAAACAACGGTAAGGTCTCCTATTAATTTTGCGTAAAAAGGAATCATTTTGACCATGTACTAAAAAGAATCTGGATTATAAATTCACTAATATTCTTTCTAACCTCCAAAGTTTGAGGTTTTAATAATTCAACTCATGGTTGATTTCATTTTTATAACGATTTGTTACGTTTTTTTGTTGCGTAACAAAAATGATGTAACAATAATGAAGTAAAGCCGATTTCATACAGAATTTTATTATTATGTTTATATTGTAATAATGACGGACAATGCTTCGTTAATTCATTTTAATTACACATTGTTTTTTTTTTTAATATTTTAAAAATAATATAAGTAATAAGATATTCAAAAAAATAAATGATTAAAAAGCGATTTCGTTGTTTTAATTATCTTCTGTGAAATAGCCCTAATATTTCCTTTTTGTTATTTTTTTGTGACATTGTTCATTTTTGTAACGGTATTCGTTTTTGTTTCATTTTTGTAACTGTACAAAAATTTTGAAAATCACCCACTTACGTTTCTTCAACGAACTCGAAGTCTGACCTACTATTGACCGTTTTAAGACGTCAGAGTCGAAACAATTGATATGTGTAGCACGAGCATGCGCCATAAATCATATCACCTCAAAAGGAGTAAAATCCCCTCGAGTGACAACGACAATGTCCTCTTTAACAGCTACCTCAAAATGGCGTGGCGATATTGACTTGGCCTCAATTATTCTAATATTATGAACACGAAAGTCTACGTAATACCAGTTCGGTTTTCAATGAATTCCCAAGATATTGTGCAGTATCTTTCATTCAGAAAAAGTGAATTGTTTTGTCTAAGTGTATCACAATAAGACAACACGCGAGGTTTATGAGTCCAGTTAAGGTCGTTGTTGTAACATGTGGAGTTTTCAGGATTATTAGGAGTTTGGATTGGTCTCAAATCACGCAGATTCATTACAAGTACCTAGGAGCTCAACTATCACTAATGAGAGACAGTTAAACTTTTCCTATTGTTACCGAAATTAATATTACCGCTTGCCTAACAGACGAGGGACAGGCAAGGAATTCAATCGTAGCATAATCAGCCTATAATGTTCCTGCTGCTGGGACTCCTCTCAGTGAGAGGGAGTGGGCCGTAATCCACCACGCGGGCCCAATGTGGGTTGGTAGATGTCACATGTCTTCGAATTTTTTGTAGGACATGCCGTTTTCCTCACGATGTTTTCCTTCACCGTTTTGAGAGTAAGTAGAGTCAGGTATTACTTATTGCTTAACTTTAGAAAACCGTAAGGCCATTCTGTGGACTTTGGAATACGTTGTTCTGAAACAGGAGTTTAGGTCCACGCTTTCCAAGCATATATAAACTGTAACGGCATTGAGTATAAGGCTGCGTTTCCACCAGAGATGTGCGAGGATGCGTAGCGAGGGATGTGTGTGAAACCAATACTATCGCTTCATTTTCATGTCTTGAACTGCTTTGTTATTGGTTAGTTTTACACACATTCCTCGCTGCGCATCCTCGCTCTTCTCCGGTGAAAACGCAGCCTTAAGCTAGGGTTTGCTAAAACCGCGATGGCCGCCATACAACGTCCGCAATTAACCGTCGAATGACGCCTCTGAAACGTTAAAATGAAAGATTTTGCTCTGTTTTTCAGAGAGCTTTTTTACGCCTTAAAGTCAAACACCCCGGGGTACCATAATTTTCATGACAGTCGTCACTGCGGCCGTTATGTAGCGGCCGCTGCTCTTCTAGCAAACTGTAGGTTAACGTGTAATCGATAAAACGTCTGGCAACTTACCCATAAACCCCATGAAATGCGCGATCTCGTTGAAATATGTTATGAAGTCAGATGCTTGTATAAGCAGAATCGGTTGCAGCAAGTTTTTGAGCAGCAGCATAGTTACTTCCCTTAGAACAGGAAGGCGGGGTACTGTCTCCAACAAGAAGTTCATTATTATGCAGAAACTCTCTAAAACATCCACTCGCTGCTTTTTTTTTTAAGGAAGGTAATAATAGTACCAAGTAGTAGCAGGAGAACCAAGGTAACCGACATAGCCCGAAGAATTGCCAAACTTAAGTGGCAGTGGGCAGGGCACATTGCTCGCAGAACCGATGGCCGATGGGGCCGAAAGGTTCTGGAGTGGCGACCGCGTACTGGAAGGCGTAGCGTTGGAAGGCCTCCCACAAGGTGGACTGACGACCTTGTGAAGGCCGCAGGAACTCGTTGGATGCGAGAAGCACAAAACCGGTCGAAGTGGAGGTGCTTGGGGGAGGCCTATGTCCAGCAGTGGACGTCTTTCGGCTGAAATGATGATGATGATGAATAATAGTACCTGACCTTTATTATTGGAATGACAAAGCAGGCAACCCAACGTTCACGTAAGTCATTACAATGTAACCCCTATTTCGGTAAGGTACGGTACAAATTAAAATAATTGACGAGAGTTTTATCAAACTCACGGCAAACGTTCTAATTTATACTTTATCACAATGAGATAAGAGTTTCATTGCAATGGCTTACTAATGGTTTTATTACTTACGTCATTCGAATTTGATCGTGAAAGTGAAACTTAATCATATTTTGGAAATCTACAACAAGTGCGCTGCCATCCCAGAGACAAAGCCTAATGCCTAATGTCCTTGTAAGAAACTCTTATAACTGAAACAGCACATTGCTTGGTGGCAATTAAAAGAATGGTGGTAATAATTCCCCGCACCAGCTTCTTCACAAATAACTCGACCACTATTATTACACGTACACTCCCGGACTCCTAAATCAGAAAAACTTCCAAACGCCTAATAAAAGTGACCATGGGCGCCGGCAAGTTTTTTTTTTCTCAGGGGGGTGCATCTTCAGTTCAACGAAGCAGACTCGATCATTTTTGCACTTCACCTATGATGTAGTGGATATGTTAGTTATCGTTTGTCCATACATACAAGGAGTCACTTTGTCGACATAAGTCGATTAGATTTTCGGAAATAGGGGGAGTTCTGTACTATGTTGATTAGTCAACAAAGTTTTAGAAAAAAGGTTGTTACAAAAAAGGTTTAGAATCGAGAGATTGCAGAATACAATCGAACATTTAAGGATCTCGCTTCAAATGGGAGTTCTCTATTAATCTATTAGGCGTATTCCGATATTTTTAGTTCTGAATGTGTTTACACCTACATTCTATTTTGAAGCCAAAATAGAATGTAGGGAGGTGCAATTTAAGTATCTACCTTTTGCACCGCGCTCCCGGCGCGGCGCCCATGAGAGCGACCAAATTCTGATTTTGTTCTCTTTTTCAAGTTCTTGTATTCAGATTTGGAACAACAGTGATGGCAAAATTATGGTCAGCTTCAAAACTGCATAAAAACTTTTTCTTCGAGATAATTATCATTATTTTGATGTTTTCGGCCTATAAACATACAAATGCTCCTTATTACTCGATTTAAGAGTCCTAGAGTGTATTTGCTTCATGAATTCTATGGCTTTTATGATAAAAAAGGATACGTATCCATTGCGGCTGGTCTTTGCGAAGTCCCGTAGATGTGATTGTAAGCGATCTAACTGATGTTCCACCGTAGGGCTTCCAACCATACGCTCTATTATCTTGGCCATTTCCCAATTGAATGTCGAAGCACATTCGTCGGTCCATTGGCGTTCTGAAAGAAGATGAGAATAGTGGTTACAGAGGGATAAAAAAATATATTGTAGATAGGCGCAGTTCGAGTCCCCGTTGTTTGTTTTCGTGAAAACGTTTGCGATTGTGATTGAAAATGTGTTACGCAATTGGGATGCAGACCTAACCCTAGTGAGAGAAGTGCCCCAAACAATCTTTAGGCGGTGCTAGCGCTTTGCTATAGTTCGCGCGGAACTAGTTAGCCGCTGACGTGCGGACAGGAGTGAAGCGGCGCGCGGCGGTTCGCAACGCACGTACTGAGTAATGCACCCCGCCCCTCCGTCCCACCGCTCACATACCTAAGGCACGGCCAACTATAGTCCGCGCGGAACTAGTTGGCCGCTGAGGTAGGGGCAGGGGTGCGGCGGCGGTTCGCAACGCACGTACAGAGTAATACAGGTCCGCCTCTCCGTCCCACCGCTCACATACCTAAGGCGCGGCCAACTAGTTCCGCGCGGACTATAGCCTAGCCACTAACCCCCTTATTCATAATCCTATTTTATTTCGTTCTATAAACCTATTTTAGCTAAAATAGAGAATTTTAGCTAAAATAGGTTTATAGAACGTTTGTCTTTATCTGTCACGTTGTCATTTCTATGTGTAAGAAAGAGACAAACCCCATTTTAACTAAAATAGGTTTGATAAGTTTTATGAATAAGGGGGTATGTATTTACTGAAGACCGGAGTGAGCTGGCTTACGAGCGTTGTAGCTGGCACTTACTAGCGAAACTGTTATCGCTTCGTCCTCTCGTCGTTAAAGTATTTAAGTAGGTTCGCTAAAATAGATTTTCTTGTGACGGGTGCTCGTTTTCGCTAAACAATATTTTACCCTATAAGAATTGGAATTTCGACACTTAGTGAAGAATGGAAGGTCGCGCGCATGCGCCTGCACTCTCGATGTGACGTCATGGAGAAATTATATCCGGCGTTAAAATTGGTACAAACATGACCTAACTTTTGAATGTTCAACTATTACTCTAGCATACGTAGTTATTAGCGGTTGAATTAAAAAAAATATCTGTCAAGAATATTGAACTTACCACCAATAAACCGAACGAAAAGACGTTTTCAGTTTTTCGCGTTAAAACGATGAACGGACAAAGAGAGATGAAAATAATGATGACGATGATCTTGGTAAATAAAAAGGAGGCGAATACTGAGATGACAGCTAAAAACTTGTAATTATAGAAAGAGAAAAAATGCCGCGTCGACCTCAAATTAATTAGGTTAATGCAGGGGGAAAGATGATGAGGACGGAGAGCAGCTAAAAAACGATATGAATAAATTACTTTGTGTAACAAGATGGCGCACAAGATATAGGCCTCAATCAGACACAGATCTTTCAGAAATTGTCAAATAGTCCAAAATCTAACTCCACAAACATAATATGCAAAATAATTTCACGCTTTCTTGTTAATTAAATGGTAATCCTGCATTCAATTAATCAAAATGAAATCTAAAGATGAACCACTAACGTTATTAAGTCAGTCACGATTTTATAGACAATAAACATGCAACAGTTATTCCGATTAGTTTTAACTACCGACTTAATTGTCGTGTCCTCAACTCGAGTCGAGTAGAAATCCATACTAATATTATAAATGCGAAAGTGTGTTTGTCTGTTCTCTCTTCATGCTTTAACCGCTGAACCGATTTAGATGAAATTTGGTATAGACATAGTTTGAGTCCCGGGAAAGGACATAGAATAGTTTTTATCCCGATATTCCCACGGGAAACTTATGCGGGTGAAACCGCTGTGCGCTGCAAGTCATGAATAATGATTAATTACACATCCTGGAGAATTATCATCCACAATACTAAATAGATGTATCGTTTGTACAACTATAAATAAATGTCAAAGAGCTCTTAATGGAATGGAATGGGAATGGGAAAAAGATATATACACCGTGTTCCGGACGATAATTATACATAAACTTCGACCAGATGTTCAGACAATGGAAATAAGCATTTTTCATTATGGTCACATTAGTGAATTCTTATTTTTTCTTAATTTTTATTTAAACTAAATACCTTGACGTAAATCGCACGATATGCATGCCTCTTTATCCGAATTGGCAACGATGACGTATTTTTAACCGACTTCAAAAAAGGAGGAGGTTCTCAATTCGACGGTATGTTTTTTTTTGTGTGTTTGTTACGCGATTACTCCGCCAATTGTGGACCGATTTTCAAAATTCTTTTTTTGTTCGAAATGAGATACTTCTGAAGTGGTCCCATAGTCACCAAGTCAGGGTCTGATGATTGGATCCTGGAGAAATCGAAGGAACTCTTCAAATATTATAGGCACACCTACAGCGATTTGGGTATTTTTTATAATAACTCGTGCATTTGCTCTCGGAAAATACCATTTGGTGAAGTGGAACTGATGATGAAGACCACAGATGGCCACCGGAACTACTCAATAATATCTAAGTATTTCACGGGTTGCGATTCGATTACTTTAATATGGTTGATAAGCAATTTATGCTCGCCACGATGTGAATGATGATATGGAGCTGATGGTATACCAGGAGAACTCCTCAACAATTAACTTCCCTGCATCGGGAAAAGCAATATTTTGTAAAAGGCGATGAGCAAGTTGACACTAGGCTATTGTAACTTAGATAAATTATAAGCAGACCTACTAAAAAGCGTGTAATAAAACTTTTTAACAAAAATACAACCGACTTCCAAAAGAAACACTACAAAGTGAAAAATAACTTTAATTTCGGAAGTCGGTGGCAAAAAACGTAAATACAAAACCAAAGACACCGACTTCCGAAATTAAAGTTATTTTTCACTTTGTAGTGTTTCTTTTGGAAGTCGGTTGTATTTTTGTTAAAAAGTTTTCATTCATATGATTCGGCGGGCTGCAACTTGTCAAAACTGAGTTCAGACCCTTTCTTACTGCATAGCTCAATTAAATTTACTAAATGAAATTACAAATATCTTTGTGACGCTGACGGAGCCTTTTTGAGTACTACTTCCTTTGTTAGATTTAATTTGTAAAAGCTATAGAAGCGTTTGACAAAGTTTATGGATATCGTGAAGAACACGGTGTATAAATTAATAAGGTGCTATAAAAATATCTGCTACGGCTTTAATGGGAGACAGTCATAGAAATTTAAAAAACTTCTTTCATATAACTATCTATGGAGACAGTATTCCGTATATAGATAACAATTGTAAAGATAGGATTATTCCACTTTGCCCCACCGGCCGCCCCACTGGTGGGGCAAAGTGGAATGACAAAAATTTTGCAGTGGAATCTGCCCCACTAAATCGAAATAGTGGGGCAGATTCCACTGTTTTGAAATCCTGTTGGATTCTGCCCCACTAGGGTTGGCGCCTTAGAATAAACGTACAAACATTTTATTTTCGCAAATTTTGTATTTCCTAGTTGTTCCTGGAAGGATAAGGGATGTAAATCACAGATTAATTTCACGATTTGTTACAAGCATTTGTTACATGCAGCGTTGGAGTAAGAATGACCAAACCGTCATTTATCTACACAATAGACGTGCATTTGGCCATTTGCATTTCTTATCAGTATAGTTCATTTTGAGACCCACTCTTTCGAAGGCTCTACTGAGGTCATCGAGCATTGTACTGAGGTGCTCCATAGTTTCAGCTATGACTAATATCGTTCGTTTTCTATTTACGGGGACGAATCGTACAAAGTAGTTTAGTGGCTGTTTGTTTTATAAGTTAATCCTAAGGCTGTATTATGCCATACCAAATGATAATTAATGTGTGATTTTGAATACATAAATAGTTAGAATAAATAGCATTTCGTTTTCTATTTACGGGGACGAATCGTACTCAGTTTGTGATTTTAAGCTTAAATAAAGTAGTAAAAACAAATCTAGTTGCCATTAATAAACAAATATTTAATTTAATTTAAAAATTCATTTTGATTTAAAATCGCATAATATCTGTGATTATAAAAGTTTAGTGTACATAGTTATATTTTATTAATAAAAATTTGCGATAATAAAATGTTTGTACGTTTATTCTAAGGCGCCAACCCTAGTGGGGCAGAATCCAACAGGATTTTAATGCAGTGGAATCCGCCCCACGATTTCGATTTAGTGGGGCAGATTTCACAGCAAAATTTTTACATTCCACTTTGCCCCACCAGTGGGGCGGCTGGTGGGGCAAAGTGGAATAATCCTAAAGATACATTATTGATCTTATGTCATAAATTTTTTCATACAAAAAATGTGCGTATAAATTTGAATTGATTTAGTTGCATGAAACCGTCCCATAGTAATTAGCTGTTGCCGCATCGTCGTTTAATTTCGCAAAATGTGACGAAGCGACACATCGCGCGTAGTTTGTGAACCACGTTATGCAGAATAGAGTAAATTTTTATTTAATTACTTCATTTTCTCAAATTCATCATTCATTTCTTTCATTCATTTTTTTTTTCTTTTTTTTTTCATTTCATTTCTTCATTTTCTATATTTATGTCTGTAATTTAAATGGTGTACATAATAAAGAGTATTCTATTCTATTCTATTCTATTCCGGGGTACAAAATTTCTTCACTACTGTAATCTATATACAAAATACTGTCTCCCATTGAAGCCGTGGCAGATATTTTTATAGCACCTTATCCTTATATAGAAGATTATGGTGGTATCCATGCGGACATGTTTATCGGTACGAAAAAAATATAAAAATTGATGAGTGCATCTCTAGTGTTCCAAGAACGATGGAAAAATAGTCCTTGTATTAGATTAGTAACATTACTACATAGTATATAACTTTAAAATAAATAGAACGATAAATAGCTTAGTTTGTTGCTTTACTCAAGACTAATGGTGCAGCGTAGACCACAATGAATGACAGTTGAATATGCTCGCGATTAGTCGTGATCTGCATACTTTATTGCGTCGAAAAGACTGACGTTTTAAAGTAATTAACATTACCTTGTAGGACTCCAACCAATTGACATCATTTGATACACATTAGCAAACGTAGCCGTAGTGTAAATTACAATAAAACTCAGTATTATCAGCCAGAAAATGAAATTACAAGTAGGTAGTAAAAAAATAGAATTGTTTTCAGGTCTGTCAACGTCGGTGCACGAGAAATTATTATGATAGCTGATTAAAAGGGTAAGTGGGTGAGGGAAAGCGCACTTTAATTTAATAAAAGGACAATCGTCCTATTTATTGACGTGCACTTTCATAAATACTGTGTCGTTAGCTATTTGGAGTCAACAACGCGACAAAAATAGTTGAAATATAATGCGGGAACAACATACATGGCTGATAGAAACGCAGAATTATAATGATTTTATAGTTACTTCGATGACCCTGATGATAAAATTATCCTCTTTTACAAGCATTTATTTAACTTGCAATGTATGTATGTAGGTATGACTATGTTTGTTCGGACCGTGGACTCGTGCAACTTTTGAAGCAGATATCTTCAACCGATCGAGTTGAAATTTTGTATGATACACGTTTAGTTTGGATGACAATGCATGGTTAGCTGTGTGACTTTATTCTAAATCCAACATGGCGGAACACCCAAGATGGCGGACTAGTTATTTTTAATGCACTCCTACAATATGGGTATCAAATGAAAGGGCTCGCTGAGAATAACTCGAAAAATAAAGTGACGTCACTCTAAATCCAATATGGCGGACTTCTAAAGATGGCGGACTAAGTTTTTTATCCTTTCCTACAATATGAGTATCAAATGAAAGGTCTTGCTGAGAGTGAGAATACGAATGCGAGTTAAACTCCAAAAAAAAAAAACCTGTCCAGCGATAGCTAAAAAGTAAAAAACTTTTTTAAAAACCAGCTTTTAGTTAAATGCGCTAAAAAGAATAAAATAAACTTTTACTATCAACTTAAAACCTCATTAAACTACACAATTTATTTATCACACTAATATTATAAAGGCGAAAGTTTGTGAGTGTGTGTGTGTTTATATGTTTGTTACTTCTTCACGCTCAAAACACGGAACCCTTATGGATTCGTCATGTCTGTCTGTCTGTCTGTCCGTCCGTATGTCACAGCCACTTTCTTCCGAAACTATAAGAACGAACGACGAACGAGTAGATGTATTCTGTGAACCGCATTAAGATTTTCACACAAAAATAGAAAAAAAAAAACAATAAATTTTTTTGAAGTGAAAACTTCTTTAGCGGCGTTGCACACTTTTTGTAATGGGTAAAAAATGTTAAACTCGCGTCAGGACATCGCGTCAGGACACGTGACCGTCAGGAAAGATTCCCCCCCCCTCTTTCTACGGCGGCGCCAACCGAAGTGAACCAAGTGACACACGACAATGGATGGATGGATCGATGGATGGATCGATGGATGGATGGATGGATCGATGGATCGATGGATGGATCGATGGATGGATCGATGGATCGATGGATGGATCGATGGATGGATCGATAGATGGATCGATGGATCGATGGATGGATCGATGGATGGATCGATGGATGGTTCGATGGATGGATCGATGGATGGACCGATGGATCGATGGATGGATCGATGGATGGATCGATGGATCGATGGATGGATCGATGGATGGATCGATGGATGGATCGATGGATCGATGGATCGATGGATGGATGGATGGATGGATGGTTCGATGGATGGATCGATGGATGGACCGATGGATCGATGGATGGATCGATGGATGGATCGATGGATCGATGGATGGATCGATGGATGGATCGATGGATGGATCGATGGATCGATGGATCGATGGATGGATGGATGGATGGATGGATGGATGGATGGATGGATGGATGGACGTGGACGTGGACGTGGACGTGGACGAAGACTTTGTAACCACATTATTTTGATTTAAAAGAGTGTCCATGGAGTTTCTTGCCCGTTCTTCTCCATAGGTACCTACGCTTTGGAATGGGCAACTAGCTTCATTTTTCTGACTGACCGACTTCTTGACAATTCAAAAGTGCCTGTAAAAGGTTTAATTGAAATAAATGCTTTGAGTTTGAGTTTGACGTGGACGTGGACGTGGACGTTGACGTGGACGTGGACGTGGATGGATGGATGGATGGATGGATGGATGGACAGCTGATGGCTCGACCGTCTCTGTAGTACCTACACTGCTGTGTATTCGTAAAATTCATGTATATAAAGTGTTTAAAATATGGAAATTTAACAAAGTGCATCTATTAATGCAAAAAGTGACGCAGAAATAGTGAAAAAACATGAGTTATGTTAATTCAATTAATAATTGATTCAAGTTTTCACTTCTGCCGGCGCTCCCGGAGTGCAACCCGTCTTTTTTTTTTTTTCATCAAACCCATTTTTATATGGATAGGTCTCTAAAAATGATATTGAGGTTTCTAATATGATTTTTTTCTAAACTGAATAGTTTGCGCGAGAGACACTTCTAAAGTGGTAAAATGTGTGTCCCCCCTGTAACTTCTAAAATAAGAGAATAATAAAACTAAAAAAATATATGATGTACTTACATTACCATGTAAACTTCCGCCGAAAATTGGTTTGAACGAGATGTAGTAAGTAGTTTTTTTTAACACGTCATAAATCGTAAACCGCAATTTACCTTTCATTCAATCATCTCAAATATAAAAATTTTAAAACATTTTATTTATACGTACGGTGGTACGGAACCCTTCGCGTGCGAGCCGACTCGCACTTGGCCGGTTTTTTTATTGGCTTACATTTACTTACTTAGGGAACAGTGCAAGTTTCATCAAAATCGATTCAGTAATTTTCAAGATATGGAATAATACGTGAAAGTGTGACGGCTTGGCTTATTGATACGAGCTACGCAAGTAGTGTCAAAGGGAAAACATCCCAAAACCTTGGTCAAATTATAGTGCAATATTTACCTACAACTAAATATTACCTACAAAATACAATGGTAGGGGAGCCCAGAGGGTTTTTGAGCAAGCATATTCAGGGCGAGAAGTTGATAGCTGAGTAGGTCTGGAATGAGGAGAGAACACCGAAAATATATTTAAAAAGTTTCTGATAGGAGACCCCTGGTCAGGAGACCGCTTTCAGATTTCAAAAAAGGGCCGAAATTAAAGTGATCTTCAGAGGCGTTGGTTTTGGCATGATCGGGTCTGGCCTAACCCATAATGACTTAAATAGGCAAATCTGACGGAGAAATTGTGGGCTTTCCCCAAATCTGACGACTGAAAACTCAGATTTGGGCCATTTCTAAAAGGATATTCAGGGCGAATGAAAGTTATTCTATGCGATAGTGTTACGTGTCCTGATAGTGAATATATAAATATCTGACGGGATGATGGAGCCTTTTGACAATATGAGGAACATCAATTCAGAAAATTACCCAAAAGTGGCCATAATTTTGCATTTATCCCTAAATCAAGGAACCTAGTAGCTTCGATTGCTGTTTGCATTGGAAGGTGACACGTTTGTGAAGATTTCTCCATATTCAGAAGTTTGAAAATACTAAACACTTGAACGTAATGATTAAAAGTTAAGTAGCAAAATTAAAACATCGTCGGAGTACACCATAAACAAAGTTGATTATTTCAATATTTTACTATGACACCAATCAAACCAATTATTTCAAAAACATCCTCATCTTATGGGCTATCTAACGAACTAGTAACGTTTTAAAAAATATTGAGAGATGCCCGTCAATTGTTTGATAAAACTGGCAAAGGTGGAAAGCCATACTTACTAAAATTAACGAAAACATTAAAGTAACGACTTGTTTACGTCGTAATACTTTTCTATTCGAGGTTTTATTGTAACTACGAACCTCTGCGCTCGATATCGTTACTGATATCATCGCCTCCAATTCTCAGTGATAGTTCGTTATGAGAGTTTTGTTAAATAAGTCCCAACACTTCTGCTTAGGCCGCAAGCTGCTAGTTAACTAGATTAAATGACAGATCATAAGATACAAATTTATTTCTAACCGATTTCTAAAAGAGGGAGGTTATTAGTTCGTCTGTATATACAGGATGAATGTTTCAAGTCATCATGTGGATGACCAAATCCGAAACTATAGGTAATACCGAAAAATTCTTAAAGGAGTCACGGGGTGGATTTTGACGAATACCAAAACTGCATCATTAAATTTTTGAAAAATCAATTGCTCTAGCCAGGAATCGAACTCGTAGATTTTGAAAAAAAAAACACTGCCTGTTTTATTGCACCCTCCGACGGTGTCGTTAGTAAGGATCAAATTCTGGAAAGAAATGATACACGCCAAAGTAAAGGAAAGTGGTCATTTTTAAGATTAACTGAAATCAGATAAACAAATTGATTAATTATGGTTTAACAATGAATTCAAAATATAATTTATTATATTAAAAACATAAGTTAACGGCCAAATAACTACTGCTACAGTGCAAACGAGCAAATCACTTACATTCTATTTACTTAAAAACTGTTACTATCTTAAAATAGTTGTTTTCTGTTAAAAATGCGTCCTTTACTTTACTTTGTCGTATACCCCCCGATGGTGTCGCTAATAAGGATCAAATTCTGGATAGAAATGATATACGACAAAGTACAGTAAAGGGCGCATTTTAACAAAAAGCAATTATTTTAAGATAGTAACAGTTTTTAAGTATCTAGAATGTAAGTGATTTGTTAGTTTGCACTGTAGCAGTAGTTATTTGGCCGTTAACTTATGTTTTTAATATAATAATTTATATTTTGAATTCATTGTTAAACCATAATTAATCAACTTGTTTATCTGATTTTAGTTAATCTTAAAAATGTCCACTTTCCTTTACTTTGGCGTGTATCATTTCTTTCCAGAATTTAATCCTTACTAACGACACCGTCGGAGGGTGCAATAAAACAGGCAGTGTTTTTTTTTCAAAATCTACGAGTTCGATTCCTGGCTAGAGCAATTGATTTTTCAAAAATTGAATGATGCAGTTTTAGTATTTGTCAAAATCCACCCCGTGACTCCTTTAAGAATTTTTCGGTATTACATAGAGTTTCGGATTTGGTCATCCACATGATGACTTGAAACATTCATCCTGTATATACAGACGAACTAATAACCTCCCTCTTTTAGAAATCGGTTAGAAATAAATTTGTATCTTATGATCTGTCATTTAATCTAGTTAACTAGCAGCTTGCGGCCTAAGCAGAAGTGTTGGGACTTATTTAACAAAACTCTCATAACGAACTATCACTGAGAATTGGAGGCGATATCAGTAACGATATCGAGCGCAGAGGTTCGTAGTTACAATAAAACCTCGAATAGAAAAGTATTACGACGTAAACAAGTCGTTACTTTAATGTTTTCGTTAATTTTAGTAAGTATGGCTTTCCACCTTTGCCAGTTTTATCAAACAATTGACGGGCATCTCTCAATATTTTTTAAAACGTTACTAGTTCGTTAGATAGCCCATAAGATGAGGATGTTTTTGAAATAATTGGTTTGATTGGTGTCATAGTAAAATATTGAAATAATCAACTTTGTTTATGGTGTACTCCGACGATGTTTTAATTTTGCTACTTAACTTTTAATCATTACGTTCAAGTGTTTAGTATTTTCAAACTTCTGAATATGGAGAAATCTTCACAAACGTGTCACCTTCCAATGCAAACAGCAATCGAAGCTACTAGGTTCCTTGATTTAGGGATAAATGCAAAATTATGGCCACTTTTGGGTAATTTTCTGAATTGATGAAATTTCCTCATATTTGCCAAAAGGCTCCATCATCCCGTCAGATATTTATATATTCACTATCAGGACACGTAACACTATTGCATAGAATAACTTTCATTCGCCCTGAATATCCTTTTAGAAATGGCCCAAATCTGAGTTTTCAGTCGTCAGATTTGGGGAAAGCCCACAATTTCTCCGTCAGATTTGCCTATTTAATTTATTATGGGTTAGGCCAGACCCGATCATGCCAAAACCAACGCCTCTGAAGATCACTTTAATTTCGGCCCTTTTTTTAAATCTGAAAGTGGTCTCCTGACCAGGGGTCTCCTATCAGAAACTTTTTAAATATATTTTCGGTGTTCTCTCCTCATGCCAGACTTACTCAGCTATCAACTTCTCGCCCTGAATATGCTTGCTCAAAAACCCTCTGGGCTCCCCTACCACAAACAATATTCCAGTTTTTATTACGAAATAAATCAGATATTTAAAAAATCGACTTAAAAAAGAAATTAACTTAAAATAATGAAATAACTTTAATTTCGGAAATCGGTGGCAAAAAACTAAAACTAAAATACAGATCCCAAGACACCAACTTCCGAAAATAAAGTTAATTAATTATTTTGAGTTCAGTAATTTCTTTTTGAAGTCGATTTAATTTTTTTAAATTAGGTACTTACTTTTTTTAAATACAATTCTAGAAAATCAGAACGGATTGTGACAAGAGAATGGGCAGCGTAATATTATAGCTTTTTATCCTACACGGAACTAACCTTAAAATACACTGACAAGTGCTTTTATACCTTCTTACATGTAGAAACAATAATATGGCAACAACGCATTCTCTCCTATTTCGGCCACATAGTAAGCAGAGGCGATGAAAGTTCGGAAAAACTGATTGTGGTTGGGAACACCGAAGGCAAACGATCGCGCGGTCGTTTTACCAACACGATGGACCGATCAGGCGAAGGAATCATCGTCCTCTAAATTCTACACGGTGGTAAGGGATGCGCTGGACAGAAACCGGTGGAGGCGGATCATCCGCTCCAGATGCACCAATCAACTTTCGGAATTATAATATTAATTTTAATCCAATTTGCAATCGACTTTTGTTTACTTTCCGGTGGCTGTAATTTTAGCATCGGAAGTTGGTTGCAGAAAGTCTCAAACAAAGTAAAACATTTACAAAATAATCTGCACCCAGTTGACAAGATTTAGTTAGTTACATTAACACCAAAAGCTAACACAATTTGTTTGGCTATGTCATAAAAACCAGGAAACCGCAACTGGTGATTAACAAGATGGACTTGACCTGTACTCCATTTACATTAGACAGAAGTATTAGACAGAAGCATTAGACAGAAGTAAAAAAAGCCTCTTTTAGGGGCACACTTTGTAATAAAAGTACAAAAAACATTATTACAGTCAAGATGATGTGGAGTTAAATATAATCAATTTAAATAACAGCAGTCACACTTAATTGTAGTTATTTAACCTATCTACCGTCTGAAATTACAAGGCTTTCATTTAATATTAGGTATTTAGTTTTTACATAAAATATTGTCGTGTCAATGTTTAAAATCTAAAAGAAGCAGGGGTGGATAGTACCGGGAACGTTTTTCATGTCAGTATAACTCTACCAAATCTAAAATGTTCCCTTCATAAGTTCAGCACGTGTTTTTTTATTTTGTCGGTTTATATAAAGTTGTTTTTAATAAACTGATTTTTACTAAAAATTGTTTCATTTCATGTACCTACCTATCCAAGCATCGTGACGAGTAGATAGATAGAATATGTTTTATTGTATGCCATACATTGTTACTTACAAAAAAAAGGCACATACATTATTTATTTAAATTGTTTGAACTTAACATGACAATAAAAGGTTTCGTACTCCTGCTTCTGCAAGCCTCTTTTTTTCTAATGTTATAGTAAATGGAGTATAGATTCTTGAAATAATTATTTATCTATTTATTTTTAATTATGTAGATACAAGTAACAATGGACTCAAAAATATGTTAGTAACAATATTAATTTCTTAACAACTACGTTATGAGAAACCCTGCTCAACACCGATGTGGAAAGCTTGCAGCAGCGATTCATACACTAGCAGTCCAGTCTGCTCGCGATATACCCCGCAGCACCCGGCGCACCAAAGGCGCATTTTTTTCGCATCGTAGCGTAAAAACAATTTACACGAGCTTCAGCAAACATCCCTGATGCGCTACAGAAGAGTGTTTTCTAGGTTTATCAAATACACACTGGCTATTCACGTACGAAAGTATAATTTAAAACTCCACGCAAACTGGGGGCCAGTGGGGGACGATCAACTCGCAACGCCTTTTATGCTACGGCTACACAGTCGCGAGAAGGCGAACTACACTTCGCGCGCTCTCTCTCGCACTCCGCTCGACGTCTCGCTGTAAACAGCGAGCATCACTAAAACTCTCGATTGCTCTACGGCCGGCCGTCATGTGGCGGACGTGACGTCGTGAAGCCTTTTTCAATTAAATAAAATGCTGTAGAAACAAACAATTCCCATAATTTCAAGAATAGTCGGAATGCAAATTCAGTCTCAATCTGTCAAAAATACCTCTAATTTCCCTAAATTTTTGACAAGTTTTTAACATTCGTTCTCAGGTTACGCTAAGATTTTGAACGTTTTTATTAAATACGAGATTGGCTTCCTGGTTTAATCAGTCCTGAGTCCGTCATGGGAATGTGACAAAATGGGGTAATTTACATTACAGTCATTACACACTTTACTCAGTCCCGTGTTTTTCATAGTTTTTATGTAAGCGCTGACTAGTCATATTGACAGCCAGCGCTCGTTCAAGAAAAATGAGCTTGCATCTACTTTGCTATGATCTATCGCGCTGGGAGACAACTTTCGGTTAACCGATGCTTGTTATTTTTACCCGATTGCGCGACGGGGCTATCTTTTTCACATGTATTAAATATGATATATGATTTTATCTACTCTGAGAAGAAAGGCCGAAAAGAAAAGAAAATTTTAGGCATTCCAAAAGTGGAATGCCTAAAATTTTCTCACCAGTGCCGGTCGGGAAAAGTGGAATAATCCGAAAAATACTCAGAGGTCGTCTCTTTTAAAGTCCAGACATAATCTTGGTCAGATCATGTGAAAGACCATGTAGATATGTGGATGGATTTTACCACATGAGGTTTATTTGTCGTAGGTAGTTTTTTTTGGCATCAAAATATGAGATTAAACTGAAGTAACCACGAAGAGCTTGAAAAAGAGTTGTTTTGAACTTTTTAGTTGTATTCGGGATTTTAAATTGTGTTTTCACTTTTTTCCCTTGGTTTACTGTTTCATGCCAATACGGGTATAATTACTATGCCAATCGTCTGTCTGTGTGTCTGTGTGTATGTCTCTCTGTTACATAGCTGTAACTTTTTAACCGTAATAGGTAATGGGTAGGAGTATGTTAGACCACGACTATGGGCCACGATTTGTTTTTAGGGTTCCGTAACTGTTAATAAAAAATATGTATATCAAGACCGGTAAAACCTTGTAAAACATTTAAAGTAACGGTAGAGTTTCTTGCCCATTCTTCTCCATACGAAAACTACCTTTCGGAAGGGGCGACTTAGTCAATTCTATTTTATTGTAATTTTTGACGTTCAAAAGTGTTTTTTATGTGCCTATTTGAAATAAATGATTTGACTTTGACTTTGGTACGTAGACGGTAATGTCCACCTGTTGATAAATCTCGTTGGGGCCTGCCAGACAGAAGACTCACACGCGTATGCCTCTAAGCTCAGTGCAATTGAACAGATTGTTACCGAAGGCCTTATCTTATTTAACAGAAAAATATCATGGCGTATTTTATTTATTTATTATTTTTATTTATTAAAACTTTATGCACAAGTAAAAAAAATACTTTACAAAGGCGGACTTAATGCCTGAGGCATTTTCTACCAGTCAACCTTAGGGAGATGCAGAGACAAAACATGGCAGGTGCAACATACAGAATAACTAGCTTGGAAATGACTATAAAATACAAGAATATATACTTAGATACATACATACATACATATAAACCAAATGAACTCTCAGGGAAGAAATGATCGGTAGAGGAGAAAACGAATCCAGCAAATCAGCGCTGGGATTTTAGGGCCAACTTCTGCCGAATATGTTCACGTGCCTTCACTTTAAAAGATAACCGACTGGTTGCCGTCCTGATGTTCAGAGAAGAGAGGAGTTTTATCAGATCAGTTCCTACTTTTGAGCTCAACCAGGACTGGAAGATCTTTAAAGAAAGTCTTTCTCAATTTAGTTAACAGTGAATACGTTGTTAATAAAAGCAGAATTTAGGTTAAGCACGTACTATGCACAAAAAAATTGTGATGAGAAATATTTATTATAAATTATTTGCAGATTTGTGGTTAATTTCTAATCCCGTTCAGGTGATTTAACTCCAAAATATTTAAACGCTTCCTTCAGTACCTAACATTTTGGTACTTAACTGCGGTTAATTTTGACACATTTCTATTTAACATGTTAATGAGTCTCGCTTCATTTTCCAGGTTTGCCAAGCTAATTGAAAATTTATGAACAATTAGTATATGTTCTTACTTCTTTGTACGTATTACGTCCTCAGGTGTTGCTCGAGTGTGGGCGCGTTCTCTGCGGCGGCGAGCCGCCCACTATCTGAACGCGCTCCAAAAGGTGGTAGCCGTAAGACTGATCCGGGGGTACCCCGCACGATCTCGGGCGAGGTGGCAAGCCTCCTTGCCGGACTGCCGCCATGGGATCTGGAGGCGATAGTCCTCGCGCGCCTGTTTGAGTGGCGCGCGGAGACACTACGCGCGCCGGGGGGAAACTCCGCTTCCGCGGCAAGTCGCGGCGGAGCGGATAGACCTCCGGCACGATCTCATGGTGGCATGGAAGGAGCGACTTTCGTAACCCAGCGCAGCGCACGCCACGATAATGGCGATAAGACCCCTCTTTGAGGAGTGGCTAGAGAGGCGTCACGGCGTCCTCACCTATCGCCTGCCGCAGGTCCTCACCGGACACGGATGTTTTGGGAGGTTCCTGCACATCATCAGGCGGGAGGAGACGCCCGGGTGTCACCATTGCGAGGATCGCCCAGTGGACACCAGTGGACACGGTGGAGCATACGGTGGAGGTCTGCCCCGCATGGGCGGAGCACCGCCGTGCCCTCGTAGAGGCGATCGGCAGCGGCGGCGACCTCTCGCGTCCGGCCCTGGTTCAAGCCATGGTCCGGGGCGAGAGGGAGTGGGAGGCAGTCACCTCCTTCTGCGAAGCAGTCATGCTAGCGAAGGAGGTGGCGGAACGGCTGAGGGAGAGAGCCTCACGTCCCAGCCGCCGCGGGAGACGCTTCGGGCGTCGGGAGCCGCATGACGACTCCCGGCCACCGTAGGCGCGGGCCTTTTTTTTTTTTTTTTTTTTTCTCTCGCGGTGGAAATCCTCATGGACTTCCTCTATCGTGGGGGTGACAGAGGGGCATGCCGGACTCTTACCGGCTAAAACCACCGCGGTGTTCCACCTCTACCTATAGCCGGGGGTGCGGGATTCGCAAAAGCATTCACCGCTCCCACCGTAGGCGCGGGCCTGCGGACGGAGAGTAATGGGTAGCTCATCAGGACCAGACCCGTGCCGGACGGCGCGTACGTGTTCCACGCGCGCCTCAAAGAGATATCAGCAAAAAGGAAGGGGCCTGCCAGGGCCGAAGCCTGCCGGGACTGCGGGATTGTCCGAAAGGGTTACCGCTACCCCGGAACATAAAGGGCTAAGGAAGGAACACGGATGGGTTTTAGTCAGTAAAAGTCTGACACTCCCTTCCGCTCCACCCAGAGCGGGAGGGGTCATTTGATGATTTCCCATCCATAAAAAAAAAAAAAAAAAAAAAAAAAAAAAAAAAAAAAAAAAAAAAAAAAAAGGTGTTGCTCGAGTCAGAATTAATTTTTCGTAGCGATTGCTTTTTGGTTTACAGGACCAGACCCGTGCCGGACGGCGCGTACGTGTTCCACGCGCGCCTCAAAGAGATATCAGCAAAAAGGAAGGGGCCTGCCAGGGCCGAAGCCTGCCGGGACTGCGGGATTGTCCGAAAGGGTTACCGCTACCCCGGAACATAAAGGGCTAAGGAAGGAACACGGATGGGTTTTAGTCAGTAAAAGTCTGACACTCCCTTCCGCTCCACCCAGAGCGGGAGGGGTCATTTGATGATTTCCCATCCATAAAAAAAGGTGTTGCTCGAGTCAGAATTAATTTTCGTAGCGATTGCTTTTTGGTTTATTTATAGTATGATAGTATATAGTATGATCCATACTTACTTTATATTATATACTATATATACTAACTGGCGAATTAAATAAACTGACGACTGAGGGAAACTGACCAGTGATACGCGGACTCATATATACTATTACTATATATTACTATATCCATACTCATCATCATCTGCCTAGCCTTTTCCCAACTATGTTGGGGTCGGCTTCCAGTCTAACTGGATGCAGCTGAATACCAGTAGTTTATATGGAGCGACTGCCTATCTGACCTCCACAACCCAGTTACTGGGTAATACGATACCCCTTGGTAAGACTGGTTGTCAGACTTTCGGGCTTCTGACTACCCGTAGCGACTGTCAAAGATCCACAAATGACAGCCGGGACCAATAGTTTAACGTGCTTTCCGAGGCACGGAGGGGTCTCGGTATGTTAAGATGGTCACCCATCCACAGACCAAACGCGGCAAGCGTAGCTTAACCTGATCGATCGACCGCTATTATACTATTAATATTATAAATTCGAAAGTAGCTCTGTCTGTCTGTCTGTCTGTCTGTATGTTACCTTTTCACGCCCAAGCCACCGAACGGATTTCGATAAAATTTGGCAGAGAGATAGATTGCATCCCGGGGAAGTACATAGGATTGTTTTTATTCCGATATTCCCACGGGATCGAAACTTATGCGAATGAAACCGCGGGACGCAGCTAGTATGATATAAAAGCTTGTCGCGAGATTTACCTGTGTAGATAAAAAAGTAAATTAAATAACTTGCTCTGATTGATTTTAATTTTTAAAATTTTCAAACTGAGTAAATACGAGTACCTACTTAAATCTCGCGACTAGCTTCTATATCATATAAATTGTGTAGGTACTAATGCCGTTATAAGTTGATAGTAAAAGTTTTATAGGAAAAGTTTTAGCGCATTTAACTAAAAGCTTGTTTTGAAAAAAGTTTTTTACTTTTAATTTTTTAACAGGAAGAAAGAATATCCTGGATATACTTAGCTTTTGTTTTAGCGCTGCATGTAAAACACATAAGAACATAATCGACGTCTTCTGATTTCGAATTTTCCTATTCTTAATTCTTGTGTTGTGTGATTATTTCTCGTGGAAAAGTGTACACCAGCTTGATAACACATAATCAGCCTATAAAGTTCCCACTGCTGGGCCACAGCCACACGAACCTCCTCTCTGTGAGAAGTGGTCTATGGTCAACCACGCGGACCTAGTGCGGGTTGGTGGATGTCACATGTCTTTGAATTTTTGGTTCTAGAACATGCCGGTTTCATCACGATGTTTTCCTTCACCGTTTTAAGAGCAATGGTAGTGAAATTAAATACATAAAGTAAAGCGCCAGCCTGGGTTCGAACTCTCGTCAGTCACGACCTACAACTCGTAAGTCGGGACCGATACCACTGGACCACCACTACTCAACCTGATAATATACATTAATATTTTTTGTTTATTGTATTTCCTCTTTCCTAAGGTTAAAGGTAGGTACTATATACTATTGACCCCTGCCAGAGCAGAATCGGGGGAGCTATTCCCGTAAGTACATTCTATTTTGATTATGGGAATTAACCTTCAGATCCCTTGCCACCTGAATCAATAAAAATAATCGATTATTATGTTGTCCAAATATCCAGCTCCTTACTATCTTCAGGTCAGATTACGGATGAATTGATTGAAATACATTAATCAAACTCGAACTTACCAAAAGGTATGGGATCCAAATTTTTCAAGATATTCCTTTTCAGTAAACCCTTCTGTGTGTATTTCTTGCCTTCGGGTCCATAGATGCAGCTGGACGCATCCGCTGATCCAGACATCGACTCTGATATACTGAGATATTCATCCCTAGTAACATGTTTTAACTCAGCTAAACGTGTTGGTCGCTTAAAAAACTTGGTATGCGAAGATTCCACAGACACATCCTTCCAAATCTTCTTCGATCTCTTTTTCTTTGTTTCTGACTCCGGCACCGGCATCTCTAGCGACGGTTGCTCGAGCGAGTTGTTTGTCGGCAAAGGCTCATCTACCGGGCGACTGCTGCTTTGCATAATATGCATTGAACTTTGTCTCGGATCGAGACTTGTCTGGGATGACATGGTTTTATTTCTCAAATCTCAGGTGGTAGATTTGAATTCCGAAAAAGTTCTCTGTGGGATAGTGATCAGAAACATCAAATTCCTAAATGCACTAAATGCGTTGACAGAGAATGGACGTCACACAAACTGTTGACATTTTATTTTTATTTAAAAACGTCTTTAAATGTGCTTTGAAGGTTTATTTTTTCTTGTGAACTATAAATAGGTTTAATTCTAATTAACTTCTCGTCAGTGTTGTTGCAATGAATATTGAAATTGGGTAAAATGTTCCGATTGAATGATGCAATGAATTTCAAAGTATTAGTGACATCTCGTAGTTTGAGTGGCCAGCAGCGGGCGAGGCAAATCGGTCAGGTTCCCAGCGCCGCACAGTGGGTAGAAACTGCTATATGAGGGACATAGGGATTTTTTTTTACAAATTCCATTTAGAAAAAATACGTATCGAAAGATCTGACATTCTGATGAATAATTGTTATGAAATGTTTTTCTCTATAACTGATAGTTTGCCCGGAAAAAAATATTTTCAATTTTTGTTTTATAGAATGAAATGGAAATTGCTATTTGGCCAACTCTTGACAGATCTTGCTTTAAAACTACTTTATTCTTCTTTTTTTAAAACAAATATTTTTCACTGTTTATAATTAATTTCCAACAACAAGACAGTTTTGTTTAAATATATCATTTCCTTTAATTTTGAAAATATATTTTTTTGTACTTTTTTCGATAAATATATGTTTTGAAATGATTAATATTTCTTAATTATGAATGTTTTAATGTAACACAATTTTATCTATGATATTATTACTAGAAAGCACCTTTTAATTGTTTTTTTTATTCATTTTACTGAACCTCATAACTCTTGAACGGGCAACTATGGGTGCGCGCTGATAGCGTAGAATTATAGCCAACAAGCCAAAGAATAAGAATAAAGTATGTAGTTTTAAAGCAAGATCTGTCAAGACTTGGCCAAATTTTAGCAGTTTCTGTTTCATTCCATACAACAAAAATTGAAAAAAAAAAAATTCGGGCGAGCTATAAGTTTTAGAGAAAAACATTTCATAACAATTACTTATTCATCAGAATTTCAGATCTTTCGATAGGTATATTTTTTAAATGGAATTTGTAAAAACAACAACCAACTTAAAAAAAAATACTACAAAGTGATAAATAGGTAACTTTAATTACGGAAGTCCGTGTCGTTGGTTCTGCATTTTCGTTTTTTGACACCTACTTCCGAAATTAAAGTTATTTATCACTTTGTAGTGTTTTTTTTAGAAGTCGGTTGTTTTTTTGTAAAAAAAGTTTTTATTTTTCAGTTTTTAGTTGTGCCTACCCCACACAAATTCAATTAACACTAGTGCACTGAAGAATTGAAGACACCGACTAGAAGAATCATCAAGATTCTCATAGAGCCGGAGACGCAGTACATTTATGCATATAACTTCGTACATAAGAATAATTACCAAATGTATTATATACTAAAACCTTCCTGAAAGTATGTAGATCACTTTAGTGAAAGAATGATCAAAACCGGTTAATTAGTTTTTGAGAAAATCGCGGACATAGAAACATACATACACACATACATACGGGTCGAATACAGAACCTCCTTTTTTGAAGTCGGTTAAAAAAATCCCTATGTCTCTCATATAGCAGTCCCAACCCACTGTGCGCCGGCGCAACTTTGCGGCGCTAAATCCAAATGGTGGGACCAACGGACAGTCGAAGTCTGTCGGATCGGACTGATCGGAGCGCACGCTCACTCAGTCGCACCTCCACGCCGGCAGTTGGCGGTTGTTTGCGCACGCACGCTCGCGCTAGTACGTACTCTTACGATACTTCATTAGTTTTCCCCTCGAGAAAACCAAGTGAAATAAAACAATTTAACCGCGTCAGTGGATGAGTAGTGAGTGGATTTGTCGCTAGTGTTTGTTTACAGCTGTATCTACATTTACACACGGTGAGTGTTGTCTGCTTATATGATTTTCCTTAAATCGCGGCCAAACGTTTGTTTTGTTGACATTGTTGTTACGTAGCTATGATAATGGAAATACTGCGAGCGGCAAATGCCAAAGCCTGCTTTATTATTAGATATAAGGTAATCGTGTTACATGGTTCATTACAGTAAGTACAGAAGGAATTGGTAAACAGCTGAACATAAAAAAACCATTTTACAATTCTTGGAATTGTTTACTTTCCACTTTTAATACGAGTAAAAAAGAAACTAACTACATTTAAAATACAAGCTAGAATTCACTAGTCGTTAAAAAGACAAATAAGTTAAATAATGAACTCTATTAGCAACGTTACAGCAATTGCAGCTTGAATGTCAGGTGCATGAATAGGGGGACTGTGACGCAAGTAGGTACCTAATACCTACTCATTTCATGTTACCAAATGAACGAGACACCGTCATTGTAATTTCCTTAATTTGTCATAAAGACGAATATTGAAGCAATGTGTATTTTGCACACAGCATAATTATGTACATTACGCAGGTACAGCTGTAGCTACCAATGTGTCATCCAATTACATAGTTACAATTAACACAGTTTTCTAGGTGGAAAACGATCACACGCTGTGTGCAACACACCGCACCTGTGCCACTAGTCAGCCAATGTTAATACTATAACTACGTAGTACTTTAAGTACATATCATAGCAAAGTAATTAATAGGTACTGTAGCGTTACGTAAAACTAAAACTCAAGGTATTTTTATCAGTGTTACTAATAAAATAAACAAACTGACAACTAGTCTCATCAGCTGACTGACTAATAAAGTTTTTGCTAATAGTTAGGTACAAAAGTAAGATTCCACATTCATTTTTATCGAGGTTAGGCATTCGAATTACTAATTAATTAAAAAGTTATGTAATTTACATAACTTTTCAATTAATTAAATCTTTATTAAGGCCGAATTAGACCACTGTTCATACTATTTAAATAATAAAAAAACATCACACAAGTCTAGTTAGTAATAATCCTCAGTCCTACCAACTGTCGCTACCTACCTAATTTTATAGGTAGATTTATAAATGTCATAATTACTGTTATCCTCCACTAAAGCCACCTAACCAATATTTACACCACACTCGTCTATTTTATTAGAGTAAGTACCTAATCAACATAAACATAACCAATAAAATTACTCAACATTTATGTTAATACAACTAGAGCTAAGAAATAAGAGCTTTGACTAGAATAATCAGGACATGACATTACCTACTTAAGTTTTACAAAACTTTCTCGTTTGTTACTCAATGATTGAAGAAATCATCGCTTAGGTACTGCGACACGTGATTAAGAAGATAGATAAAATTGAGATGTTTGTAATGTCAAAATAACAGCGTTTTACTAAATGCTTAAACTGTACCTATAAAAAAAAAATGGTTGTCTGTCAGCAATTTCGGCTAATCTCCGAAACGGCTGGACCGATTTTGACAAGACTTGGACTGGCAGATAGCTGATGTTGTTGATGTGTTGGTTCCTTACGCGGGCGAAACCGCGGGCAGAAACTGGTAATAAATAAGACATCATCTTCATACCCTTGTCCTATGTTACTTGGGGTCGGCGCAACACGTTTTCTTCTTCCATTTTTCCCTGTCAACCATCATCATTACCATCATATTTCATTCATTTATAAGTACCTAATAATATGCAATAAACACGGCAAGCAAAATCCTGAGCTGTTCATACCTTTGCGATTTTACTTTTAAGCCCACACTCACCATCTGTTGCCCGCGAATTATTTGCGTGTATTTTATTTAATATAATCTAAGTATCCAAGATGGAACATAGCAAAAAGTCTTTTCCAGGTCCCAGGCTACAATATCTGTAAAATTTCATCACAATCAGTTCAGTGGTTTAGGGCTTTAGGCGTGAAATGGTACCTAACATATATACATACAGAGTAACTTTCGCATTTTTGAAATGTAAAATATATCATATGGTTTTCACGGTGAGATTTTTACAGAATAGCACTAAGTAGGTAGAACTGTTACTAAAAATTATCATCGCAAAGACGAGCTTTTAAAGCTTTTTTTCATGTCTTATTACATAGTTGACACAACAAATATCAATAAATTCCAAGAAAAAATAGTGCTTCGAAGCAGCAATTAAAACTTGCGACCTGTAGTCCAGAATCCCAGATAGCGAGCTGATATTAATGTTAGAAACAGAACTGTACCCCAGCTGTGATTCTACAAGATAATACTCATTATCTCACAGAATGTAGGACCCCATAGCGGTGCGTAACATATCTTGGACTCGTATCCCTAATGAGATAGAATACTGCTAATGACTCTGGTTTAACAGCTTCTGCATTATATGACTCATCATGACGTATAGCACTGTAAGTCCGCAGTGCTGTACGTTCTTGTAATCAACTAATGCGTCAGTATCGCCATCATTTCAAGGATCAAGTCCTCCATGGTCTACTTTAATCCATCATCACCATCATTTCCCGGAACCACTCACTGCTGGGTATCTATAGGGATTGTTCTTTCTTCTGCCATACTTCCCTGAGTGCATCGCATAAACTTAGTCAGCCTATAATGTTTCCCCTGCTGAGATACAGGCCACCTCTCTGTGAGATGGAGTGGGTCATAAACTACCACGCTGACCCAGTGCGACCTGAGTTACCTACTTCGAAATCCAGATCTTTTGACTGTCACTTTTGTAATTCTCTCTATTCTCTTCTCTTATATCGACCGTAGCAATTAACATTGTCGGATCTACATTTATGCGGTTTTCATTCTAATGGTCTTAGGATAAGTTTAAGAAAAATATTCTAAGACCTAAAATGTATTAGAATGAAAATCGCAAAAATGTAGATCCGACAATGTTAATTGCTACGGTCGATATGTACATGTACTAGTAGAACGATAGCTTATGCCGTGGAGTAAATATTAGGCAGTCGGCAAGATGGTAGCGGGTCCGATTGCCAGGGGTGTACCGGAAGTACATTGCACGAGTGGTTTCGCCACTTCTGGAAGCTTTAATAAATCTAACGCAAAATCTGCAAAGAGCAGTGGTGGCCCAGTGGTGACGGCCAGTGACTAACTTGAGGTTGGGAGGATCGAACCCAACAGGCGCTTTACTTTGTGTAAATAATTTTATCACCACTGCTATCAAAACGGTGGAGGAAAACGTCGTGAAAAAACCGACATCCTAGAACCAAAAATTCGAATACATGTGATATCTACCACCCGCACCGCAGGCTCTGTTTCAAAATTCTTATTTTCTTAAGTTCATGCATTTAGCTTATTTGTTTCAATTGTTTTAGCGCCTCTTGTTTTCAGTGCAGTGGCTATCATGATATTTTCAATGGTGTAAAATCAATGACACTTGAAAGTCATTCATTATTTGCTATCTTTAAGGCTGCTGTAGAGGAAAACTGAAACAATAATAGCTATACTAGGATGCATATTTCATTGAACAAACTGCGTCATAATTCAGTGCCCGTCATAATTTATGTCTACTTGTAACTGGGATGTTTCACTTTATAATGGAACTTTTAAATTCATCTGCCATTCTGCTACATCACTGACTCATTCATGATTCTCCTGCCCTTATCCCAATTTATTTGGAGTCGGCGCAACATGTCTTTTTCTTCCATACTTTTCTATTGGTCATCATCTCGCTAGTCACCCCCTATCCATCGTTTCTATGTTCCTCTTATAGCCATCGACATTCATATTCAAAACTTTCCTCACGTCATTTCTTCATTCCCCCGCAGTCCGCATCACACGTCCATACCATGTCAACCGATTGCCACACAACTATTCAGTTACCGGTGCCACCTTCAGACTTCCTCTTATGCACTCATTTCTTATTCTATCCATTCGTGTAACGCCACACATACCTCTTAGAATTCTCATCTCAGCTGCATGCAATTTCCTTTCATTCATCCGTTTTGTGGCCCAACATTCTGATCCTCTTACTGTGAAGGAAAAGTTCTTAAAATTTAATAATAAATAATTCTTGAGAAAGCCTAGGCTATCTCACGAATTGCGTAACACACTATCAATCACTATCTAAATCATTTAGAAGGATATTGCTAATCCATTGCTTCATATGTTCCAAAAATTTATCTGTTCAACAACGTAGGTAAATAACGCAGTGAATGTTGTTGTACTGTCAAACCGACTGCTACTGATAGTGTGTTACGCAATTACTGCGCTGCTGTAGGACATATTATAGGCTGGTACAGCCCGATTCAAACTTTATGGCGGCTATGAAGTGCATTGAATGTGTTACTGCGCAGCGACTGGCCTCTTGTTCCGAGCCGCCATACAGTTTGAATTGGGCTGTACTATTCATAACCCACTACTATCGACTAAGGAATTAAAAACAAATCCAACTAGAGAACCTCCTATGCGCAGAGTACCTCCTATATGTGTAGTCGACGTAATCCGTCGTAATCGTAATGAAAAGGCCGTTTATTATAAAGTTCCTGAATCTTGCAAAATCCTCATTTTCTAGAAATAATTTCATTCCTTTTCCTACGTAACAATGAAACTGACACAACTAGGTAGAAACTAATACTTGGCCTTCACAGTCCACATCGATACATCATTATTAATTTATGAAGTGGAGTGAGTTGCATCGGGTGGGTGGAGTTAAATGTTTATTTTCAGTGCGCAGGTCACAAATGCATTGTCGTAGCCACAATGAATGAAACAATTGTCATAAAAAGTGGCATTCATCAGTAAAAATGCACCTTATTGTCAAAATCGAGACCCTTAAATGCTTCTGGTGCACTTATTCGCAGAAGATTTCGAATATGCAGCGCATACTGAGAGTATTCGATGTATTTTGAATTGCAGCGCCTTAAGACGTTTGTCCAATGCATCAATTTGATTGGTAGTTACTGCGCATGTCAAGAAGGGTCAACTCAGAATATTATAAAAGGCAGGACACTGTGAATTTTCTTCAGTGGTGGGTACAGCCTCAGCCTTAACAGAAGGGGCTGAGGTTATATCCACCTATTTAAATAACTAGATAGACTCAAAGCTTGACTTTGAAGTTTAACTCTTAAAATGCGCCACGTTTATTTGTCATATTATTTTCCATTCTTTGCCCTAAGGAACAAAGAATTAAATACCTAATATTCATTGATGTCATTCGATAACATAACAACTATGCGCCGGCGCCGCCATAGGGAAAATGGAAAAAAATATTTTTATTTTATCAACAGGGAAGAACATAAAATATAATTCGTTAGGGATACATAATTATAAGTAGTTAAAAAAATTCTTACATTTGTTTTATTATAAACACTGTTGACGGTGCTAGTTGGTTCAATCGTCATAATTATAATATAAGTACCTACCCAAGCAGTCGAAAAGTAAAAAAATCTTTTTTTTATAGATATAGCCCTATTTGATCTCTGGTTTCCCTTTATGGTCCATGATTTGTACCCTGACTTACATACCTATCTATACTAATAAGTATAATAAAGAGATAAATTATGATAATTAATCGGATTAGTATTGTGAGTTAGTATGTATTTTATGTCCCTATTCCTACATAAATACAAACAATACTAATCCGATTCCGAATATTCTTTCACTAATCGGATGCCATAGTATACCTACCCAGTTTCAATTCAAAGGATATATTTGATGTTAAAACAAGAAAGGGCCTTGAAGATCCCTGGCATACCTACCTGTCCGCGCGGCAGTTATAGGCTCCATAGAAAATCTTGAACGAATGAAGTCGCGGGCAGGAGCTAGTATTTTCTAAAGTGGACCGCTGGAACCGCGCCAATAATATCTACAATTGTTTTTGTTACGTAAACTATAATATCTAACTGCTAAGCGAATCGAATACACGTTTGTACTTGGTTTGAACTAACAAAGTGTACACGGTTTCTCGTTGTCTTTGTTTTTAAACGATTTTTATCTTTTTTCTTCTTATTCCATTCCATTACCGAATGGTTCTGAGTTTCAATGTATTCAACGTCGCGTTTGATTTTGTAGTTTTAATAATACAGTTATTAACAAAGATTGTTTGGTTTAACAAAGTTTGATTGTTTGTATTCGCATTGAGAATGAAATAAACAAGGAATTTTTTTTTTATTGACAATGTTGTTACGCTCTTCTACACTCAATGTAAACAGGTACAGTCCAGCCTACACAGTCAGGTCAGAGGTTGATCATCATCTGCCTAGCCATTTCCCAACTATGTTGGGGTCGGCTTCCAGTCTAACCGGATGCAGCTGAATACCAGTGTTTTATATGGAGCGACTGTCTATCTGACCTCCACAACCCAGTTACTGGGTAATACGATACCCCTTGGTAAGACTGATTGACAGATTTTTGGGCTTCTGACGACCCGTAACGACTCAAAGATCCACGAATGACAGCCGGGACCAAGTGTTTTCCGAGGCACGGAGGGGTCTTGGTATGTAAAGATAGTCACCCATCCACGGACCAACCGCGGGAAGCGTTGCTTAACCTGATCGAACCTGGTCTCGGGACGCATATTGTAGGCAATCAAATGAATTCTTGTCGATGTTACATACATATTTTTGAGACTGTCTTTATTTAGAGTTTAGACTGACTCTACGTAGGATATGTATTTACCTATACTACCAAAAAAATGGATAGGAGGTAATTTGAAAATTTAACTCTTTTTGTTACACCCTGATAAAGACCCGATTTATAAACTAGTAGGTATATAACGATAAGTGCACCTGCCAAGTATACCTACATTGAACCTTTGAACGTTTTTAACCGACTTCAAAAAAAGAGGTTCTTTAAAACAAGTCATTGAGTTGCGTAACACACTAACAGTAGCAATGGGTTTCATTTTGACAGTTCAACAACATTATTTACGTTGTCGAGCATACAAATTTTTCGAACATTATAAAGTAATGGATTAGCAAAATCACTCGGATTGTAATTGAAAGTGGATCTTCAATGTCTTGGCGCCAAAGCTTCCAATAGAATAATTTACGAGTATATAAAGCTGGCGATTTATCGACGTACCCGTCATTACCTGTGGTCTGTTCTCTGCTCACCTAGTTCTAAGAGTATTTCAATATCTGCAGTCTACCTACTACCTATATATAGAAATCTATCTAAACGAAGTCGTGGGCAGAAGCTAGTTTGTAAATATTATGCTGAATATTTTTCGTAACAAAAAAAACAACCGAAGTAAAAAAAAAGGGTAGTAGGTAGGTAGTGTTTTTTTTTTGAAGACGGTTGTTTTTTTTTTGTAAAAACGTTTTTATTTTTCACTTTTTAGTTGTACCTACCCCTCACAAATTCAATCCCCCCAATCAATCCCAATTCAATTGCTTTGAAAAATTGAAGGCACGACTCGAAGAATCATCAAAATTCACATAGAAATGCCGGAGATGCATTTTATGCATGTAACTTCGTACATAAGAAAAACCTGATGTATTATATACTAAAACCTTTCTGAAAGTATGTAGATCACAGTAATGAAAGAATTATCAAAATTGGTCCAGTAGTTTTTGAGATAATCGCGAACATACAAACATAACATACATACACACGGGTCGAATACAGAACCTCCTTTTTTAAAGTCGGTTAATAAAAGCAGCATATTTGCAATATGCTCTAATATTAAAAGTAGCTACTACAGTAAAATTACGTTCATAATCATCAAAACTGGAGTTAAATTATTGTAAGCATTGCATACTTTTATACGAATAACATTGCGCTGACCTTACTACGTTAGCGTCAGGGCCAGTCGAAGGTACCTTCAAGCAAAAAATGTCTTGGTTATTAGCTAGCTATTCAAAATATTAGGGAAATAAATTTATTAATCACTTACAAGATAATTGAAATACTATCCTATCATTTATTTAATTTGTATTATGTTTACTGACATGCACCCTAATTGCGTAACACACTATCAATCTTTCAAATCTGAATCATTTTGAATGATATTGCTAATCCATTGCTTCATTACCTATAATATGTTCGAAAAATTTGTCTGCTCAAGAACGTAAAAACAACCGACTTCAAAAAAAAAAACACTACAAAGTGATAAATAACATTAATTTCGGAAGTCTGTGTCGTTGATTCCGCACTTTCGTTTTTTGACACCGACTTCCGAAATTAAAGTTATTTATCACTTTGTAGTGTGTTTTTTGAAGGCGGTTGTTTTTTTTTGTAAAAATGTTTCTATTTTTCACTTTTTAGTTGTACCTACCCAACACAAATTCAATTAACACTAGTGCACCGAAGAATTGAAGACCTTAGAAGAATTCGCATAGAAATGCCGGAGATGCAGTACATTTATGCATATAACTTCGTACATAAGAATAATTACCTAATGTATTCGATATCCGTGATTATATACTAAAATTTAGATCACTTTAGTAAAAGAATGATCAAAATCGGTTCATTAGTTTTTGAGAAAATTGCGGACATACAAACATACATACGGGTCGAATACAGAACCTCCTTTTTTGAAGTCGGTTAAAAAACGCTATAACCGTTGTTGAAATGCCAAAATGAAACCCATTGCTACTGATAGTGTGGTAACGCAATTACCCTGCTGTTTTCTACGTTGCGTTGTAATGTATCTCAAATCAAAAAACTGGGCCCGCGTGTTGGATTATGGCCCTCTAACTCTCACCGAGAGAAGGCCTGTGTCCCAGCAGTGGGAACATTATAGGCTGATTATACTTTGAGCAATTGGAAGACAACAGATACAATGAATAGGTTTTATTCCACGACGAGAGGCGAGACGCAACACATAACGTGAACGTACAAATATACTATTTATTACAACAGTTGAATTGACATAGTGAAAAAGGAACTGAAAGTTTTTATGACGTTACCATAAAAACTAAAAAAAAAGGTAAATGGTAAATAAATAAACCTGAAAAAGTACTTGTCACATTACTTACGTCTATTAAAATCTTTTCTTCGCGTCCAAACAACGACCATACAGCCTATGGTCGTTGCGTCCCCAAACGAAACGTTTGCTGAAAATGACGAAAACTTTTCAGACGTTTTTTTTTGTGTTGTGTCAAACCAAAAATCTAGACTAGATACAGGCAGGGTACTGAATTGATACCCTTCGTCGATTTGCTGTCTTCGTCGAGTTGCAGTATAGCCATTTCATACAACTTTCATGTTTCGGCTGCAATGTCGCAGTAAAGGAAACTACGGTTTCGCGTCTCTCTGTTTACACGATTATCGAGAGAATGTGGCCGCGCAGCATCAAAGAATGTCAGTTGTGATTTGAATATACGGAGCATCTAAGTTAGTCTTCGATCAATAAGATCGAAGAAGTTAGTAGTCAATATATCAATTAATTACTGTAGAAAAAAAGCATGTGCTAACCTTCTGCCTATTTCCTCCACGTTGTTCCATCAGAAGAGCACGAGATAAGTGGCATGACTGCATGATTGACATGTTGTTCCAAGATTATGAGCTGATAAACGTTGAGAATACCTCGATCTGTCATGATAACACCTTCTCTTAGATAAGCAGTGAGCTCCGGCAATGGACTGAGGACGGCGCGTGTGTGCTTAGTGCTAATTTTCTACAAATATTAAATGTTTGAAGTTTTTATTCCGAGTGGCCATGGCGAATTTGTTGAAAAGGTAATTTTTTGTGTTTAATTTTTTAGTTTAGTGTTTTTTTTTGGGGTGTCAACGGGTTAATTAAGTAGCAATGACTTCATTTGACAGTTCAACAACATTCATTGCGTTATTTACGTTGTTGAGCAGACAAATTTTTCGAACATATGAAGCAATGGACTAGCATATGAATATCCTTCAAAATGATTCAGATTGTGATTGAAAGTTTGTTACGCAAGTGCTGGTAATGGTGCGACATTACACCTTTACATAATCCTAGGATGACCTAAAGGCAAGTAAAAGTATACGATTGACTACAGTAAATAAAATCAGAAAATTATAATATGATATTCTTCAGGATATATGTCAGGTAGATAGTGTGTTAAAAACATAGTACAACTAATTTGATACGATAGAAAAAAATCATGAAAATGCCACTAAAAACTTTCTTTTTACGATAAAAACCATACTAATATGTCATTCTGATTTTTTTGTCAGATTATTCTACAAGCAACATACTAAAGCACTTTTTTAGTCCAAACAATAGATTTTTTGTAAATAGATAATTTGCTTCATATTATTTTGCAATAAATTACCAGCGTTGTGTCATCGCGCTTCTCTTTCTTTTCCATGCAGTCCGACAGTGACAGCGCTTTAGGTCATGTAGTCCCCTTCAGCCCCCTTATTCACAAACACTCGATATGCTTCCGTATCGTATCGAACATTAATCATTGTTATCGTACGAGTCTTCTCAACGCTGTTCACAAGTCCAAAACCCGAAAATTTTGTCAGTTTAAATCAAATAGACGCCCGCTATTCTTCCAACAGCTATTTGCTGTTGAGGGGAAGTCAAATCAGGTTATCGAAATGTCAGGTTTTCGATACGATAGCTTGTCGTATGGTTGTGAATCAGGGCTCTGGCAAGTGTTATATTCGTGTAAATAAGCTACATCAAAAATTTTGTCAATTTGCGCTCTACTTTTTAGGGCTCCGTACCCAAAGGGTGCTAATGGGACTCTATTACTAAGCCTCCGCAGTCCGTCCCTCCGTCACGCGTCGGTCTGTCTGTCAGCGGGCTGTATCTCATAAACCGTAATGGGTAGAGAGTTAAAATTTTCACAAGCCGCAATTACAACAAATAATAAAAATTAAATAACGTTAAAAATTAAAGGATGAAAAAATTAAATGGAAACCCTCCATACAAGAATCGTCTAAATTCAGCGGCTTTTGCCTCGTGGTATTGAAACGGAACCCTTCTTTTGACTACTTCTTTTCTACTCGCACTTCGCCGCTTTTTAAGTACGGTCAGCATCAAAAGTTGATTAACACTTCAGTTTTTTTAATCTTAGTTATTGAGCAAAATATTTGCTCAAAATTGCAGCAGAAGATTTTTTTTAGAATATATACTCTTATCTATTATGTGAAAAGCTAAAAAAAAGTTTATTGAAAAAAGTTGTTGTCAATTTAATAACATGTAAAAATGATAGTGTTAATCGACTTTTCATGCTGACTGTACCATAGATATACCTAAAACGATCATTGATTATTCGGAGCAGAAAATTAAGCTATTTACAAGTGTAGTTAAAATAATTAAAACCCATTATCTAAAGTTTTATTGATTCTAAAAACTGGTTTGTTATGTACCTATGTTGCATGAGGAATTAACATCGCATGGTCTTTAAGTCTTTATGTTAAATCTAAATTAAAACAACTTGTTGAATATTATCTGCTCGCTTGAAATCCACTTGGCTTTCCTAGTATGTCCGTGTCACGACCGTGTCGCCTAATTATTAAATCCATTTATGTATGAGTAATATGGAAATTCTGTTTAAGTTGCGTGCATGTTTAAGGAAAAGCGTTAACACACCTTATTTTTAATGGAGTTCTTATAGAGCTGCTATCTATGATTACTAAAAAAAAATGAGTCAAAAGTTATGGATATTAATGCATTTGCGCTTTTATAATGCGAATTTACTTACCTACCTTCTTATTCACAAACAGTAGACAAAAACCGAACATCTCAGACCTACCTACAAATCTTGAAAACTAAAATAAAACCGAGAGAATATATCTGCCTAGCCTTTTCCCAACTATGTTGGGGTCGGCAGTCTAGCCGGATACAATTGAATACCAGTACTTCACATGGAGCGACTACCTAACTGACCTCCACGACCCAGTTACTGGGTACAGGATACCCCTTGGTAAGACTGACTCAACGACTGTCGAAGATCTACGAAAGACAGCAATGCTTTCCAAGGCACAGCGGGGTCTCGAACTCGCGATATTTTATGGATGGTCACCCATCCACGAATCGACCGCGACAAGCGTAGCTTAACCTTCGATATTTTTGCGGCTGTTATTATTTTGCCACGAACCGAGATAATTTTAAAACATTAGATTAATGAGCATCGGTGTCCACACATCCAAAGCAGTGTTATTTTAACTCATCGGTCACACACGACCGCCACGCGTGGGCAAGCGGTGGGTATAAATATCTTGACTCTTGCCAAACAAATAACACGTACTAATTAATTACGAAATAACTGACTTACCTTCACAAAGGTCGCTAATATGTAGGCAGGCATTGCACTGAGGGTTGCCAGGCCAATAAAAACAATAAATTGATGTCAGAAGCTTAAATTGCATTTAGATTTATGAAAGACTAGCTACGACCTGCGGTTGGACCCGCATAAGTCTCGATTCCGTGGGAACGTCAGGATAAAAAGGGATATCCAATTTGCTAATCCTGGTAATAAACTGTGCGCCAATCCGTTCAGTAGTTTTTGAGTGAAGGAGTAACAAACATCCATCCATCCTTACAAATTTTCGCGTTTATAATAATATACTAGCAGCTCACCGAGGTTTCACTCACATACCTAAGTGTCGATCCCGTGTGAATATCGGGATAAAAAGTATCTTACGTGTTATTCTGATGTATAAGCTATACAAGCTTTATCAAAATCCGTGCAGTAGTTTTTGCGCGAAAGAGTAGGTAACAAACATCCATCCATCCATCCTCACAAACTTTCGCATTTATAATATTACTATTAGTAGGATAAATTATAAATAGTAAGATAGGATTAGCTTCAGCCGGCGGCTTTGCCCGAGTGGGTGTCGGAAATTATCCCAAGGAACATGATACCGGGACAAAAGTTGCCTAAGTCCTTCCCCAGTAAATATGCCATCTAACTCCTTCACAAATATCGAAATCCGTTCAGTGGTTTAGGCGTGAAAAGGTACTCGTAACATGCAGACAGAGTTACTTTGGAATTTGTATGCATGGAAAGATAATGAAATATTCGCCCATCACCTCTGCCTAGGACTAATTTACATACATAATCAGGCTTTAATGCTCCGTTTCCACTGCTCCCAGCAGCGGGAACATTAAAGTTAAAGGCACAGGCCACAGAAATCACGAACAAAAAATCTGCTGTTTCATACATTTTGGTCAAGTAGATATTGAACTTTTGTATTAAACAGCTGTTTTTTTTTTCGTGATTTCAGTGTTGGTCCCATAGTGAAAGTTGTTTATATTCATGGGTAGAACCTCCCTAGAGTAAATATGTTCCTTGGGTAGAACAACTTGTAAAAATTGGGAACCGGTAAAAAAATCATCCGGTATAAATATTATACACTAAGTACTTATAAGTGCATTTTACCCATTATAATAAACATGCGAATAATAGGTACAGCTGTTGACAGCCACCTAGTAAGTTTCATTCATATCTTAGACATACTAATTAACTTTTTAATGTTGTGTGTAATAATTTTATTTGCTAAGTTTCTCCAAAGTGAAACTTGAAAGTAAACAAGGTTCAACTTACGCAATTGTTAATAAATCCTCTAAGATTATTCATTAAACGTTTTAATCACTTTCAATGTTAGGGCTCGTGACGTATGACGTTTTTTAGGGTTCCGTACCCACCAACGGGACCCTATTACTACGGCTCCGCTCTCAGTCCGTCGGTCCGTCTGTCACTCACAGGGCTTTATATTTTGAACCGTAATAGGTAGTGTGTACTATTATGACCGCTATATAAACAATATAAAATAAATATAATTTTAAATTTAAGGGGGTCCCCATACAATAAACGTGTTTTATCACATCTATTCAAAAAGAGCTAGTGTATTCTTCGTAAACAGGGACCAAAATAGCTCTTTAATCCCTAGGGACTAAAAGTAATTTTTAATTTGAAATGTGGATATTGTTAGTAAAAGTTCCAATCACAAAAGAGATCAATCACGAACATTGTATGAACAAGTAACAGGCTGTATGATAAAGTAAAATGCTCCGTAAACTACTCCGTACCCCAAGGCAAGGCAAAAAACGCCTATCCTATTTAGACACGTTTCCTGTATGAAAATAATAAAAATACAATAAAGTTAGTAAAAATTAAAGGGGGCCTCCCTTTAATTTTTACTAACTTTATTTTTTGTTATAGCGGCTATAACAATACACACTGAAATCAACTGTCTACCTACTACGGTTAATGAGATACAGACCGCTTAAAGACGGACGGACGATAGATATCTGTTTTTTACATTTCTATGCGGACGGACGGACGGACAGCGAAGGCTTAGTAATAGGGTTCCGCTGGCACCATTTGTGTACGGAACCCTAAAAATATGTAGTGTTAATTATTGAACGGTGGTTTGAAACCCTTCGTGTGCGAGTCCGACTCGGCCATTTTTTTTCTCATAGATATAATGTGACGTACTTATCTTGGTAACTTGTATCACTAATACTATCTTTATCTTAATATTTGGGTTTTCTGCTTTATCTCGCCTTTTGATAAAAACCGCACTTTCCAAAAGACTCATGTGGATAAAGCATTTTTTTTTGTGTCATGTCATCATGATCATAACTAGCGTTGAAAATGCCGAAAATAACAATTTGTTTTTATTTCCGTTTTTTTCGCATGTTACATAGAAAAATTAACGGAAGGTATCCTTTGGAAAGAAACAGGATTCTTTCAAATGTTTCGCTTGATGTTTTGAAAAGTTGAAAAAAACAAGTTTTATTGATATTTTTTTCATTCTACCCTCCATTTTATAATATTTACATTTTATAATAGTAAGTACATATTATTATGGAAAGAGATAAAGCATAGTAAGAACGGATTTGAATAAAAAAAACATGAAAGTTTCCCGTTTTTTTCATATTTTTCGGTTTTTTTCGGTTTTATTGAAAAAAAAAACATGAAATATATACTGACAAATTTTCTTGAAACTCTCGAATGAAACATTGAAACAAACAACGGAATTGGAAAGAAACGGGAATTTTCCTGCTTTTTTCAACGCTAATCATAACACAGTATTCTATTCTGTCATCTCCCTTTATGTACCGCAACATTCGCAACTGTTAAACTAAAATCCACATAGGCAATTTAAAATAATTATAGGTACTTATATTATAAATCACAAATCTGTACCAAAACCAATTTGTACCAAAATGCCTTTTAAACGTCTTGCAATTATTTCAATGATTACAAAATACACTGACAACATAGCTTAATAGTGTCGCATTTCGTCCGTAATATCAAGTTGCTTGTCCAAGTATAGAGTGACCAGTATGACTTGGTACTTGGTCCAAAAGCACTTGGCACTATTACGTTGAAATTAGTACATGTTGACGTAGTGCAGTATGTCTCCAAGTATCAAGATGTAGTGGTCGCTCTGTAAACGAAGCTGCAAGGTGGTTGAGTGATATTTGGAACGTACGACAAACGGAGAATACGCATGTACCTACAATTTATAATGAATTTCCGATACTTAATCCTGACGTGATTGAGCCCCAACCTTGGTTTCGATGTACAAGGAAATTGCTTCACTTATTTATTATTCAAATTAAACACCGGATTGTCCGATGAGATATTTAAATTACCACCGCACAGGTTAATAAATAAGTTATACTTACTAACTCACTCGCATAAAACACAGCATGAAAAAATTATTCATAAATATAATCTAATTAATTGTTCACTTCACATGGCAATGAATTTTCTTGAAATTTTTCGGTAAGTACCTACGCAATGGCCTTGTTACCATGGATCCAGCACCCTAATTGTGTAACACACTCAGTAACAATCTGAATCATTTTATAGGATATTGTTAATCCATTGCTTGATATGTTCGAATAATTAGTCTGCTCAGCAACGTAAATAACGCAATGAACGTTGTAGAACTGTCGAAAAGAAAGCCATTTCTACTGTTAGTGTGTTACGCAATTATCCCGCATGTATCAAGATATTAGGTAGTCCTGTATGATGACTGTCGTCAAAGTCAAAATAATTAATAATTTCAAAAATACATATCTTCTAGTTAGGCACGCGCACCGTAAAAGGATGTCCATTGCACAATACTTACTCAATTACTCTGAGTACTCTGAAATAGTTCACATAAAACGAAATGTTTGCATACAAATGGTGAATATTTCGATGAGAACTGACGAATCTTATGCAATTACACGAACATACATATTGCTTTCACCAACAAAGTATTTTGTTACAAAAGATTGCGTTGAACTTTGTATATTATTACTACTGCTGCCGTTAACTTTACTAATTTTTTAATTAAACACCGGTTTGAAAGATGTAAGTGCATTTTTTTTTCGTCTTAATGTTTTAATAACAGTTCGACAAAATTACAATTATTTTATTAATGGTCTCATACCATAGGATTAATGTCAATTTATTAATTAGTCCTATATTAATCGAAACCTTAATAACACATAAAAAAGCACATAAGTGTACACAAAAGCCGGCCAAGTGCGTGTCGAACCACGCGCAATGAATGGTTCCGTAGTTGGGATGAATTTATCACAAGAAAACTTAACATTGTAGTTGAGAAACATATTTTCCCATACATCAACATACGTCACGGTCAATTCTCCAACTGCAAATGTAATCACATTTTTTTGTGATAAAACTATAAATGAACGATTTTCGGACTTTTACCTTTACTTGTGCTGTGAGACCTTGCTTTTTGCCAAACAAGATTATAGATCAACGGAAAGTAAGTACACTATAGGTTTTAATTTATTTGTGCGTATCAAAAAATGTTGCATAAATGGCCGTGTGTTTTTATTGGATTGACTTAGAAGCTTGATTTTTTAAAGCTCCCAAGGGACCGTAGACCTACGTATTTGATATTAATTTCAACTTGATACGCGTTCGTTCCTGAGAAAAAGGGTCTTGACAGACAGATAGACAGGCGGACAACGAAGTGATCCTATAAGGGTTCCGTTTTTTCCTTTTGTTGTATGGAACCCTAAAAACAATTGACAATCAGTCATGAAAGCAGGAAACTATTTTATTTTTATTAAGTAAGAATTTGTTTCCATTAAAACAATATGACGTATACTAAATAATTTCCTAATAGAAATACATATACAAATAAGCCGGAGAATTCTAAAGCAAACGTTACGTAAAACTTGGTACCGGTAGTGCAAGACAATAGATATTATTTGAAAAGGGCACTTGTGTAAATTTCATTGACCCGATAGTACAGAGCTCTGAGGTATCAGCTATGCATACCGGGCCTGCTCTCCTTCTTAGGCATATTTAGGGCAATATTCTTGGGATTAACTGTTTCTTTGCTTCCATTTTAATTTGTTGTGTATTTACAACATTCTGTGCCATAAGTACTTAAGGTGACTACTTCAAGGTAGCCTGAGAAATCAAAAATTACGTAAGTTTTTTGCAAAGAAATTTTGACTTTTGTGGGCTTTACCTTAAGTAATCCTAAAATAAAGTTTTTCAAGTTCTCAACTTCAAATTGTATTTTTTTTCTTGGGATTTCAAGCTTAAATTTGGAGAATTGACCGTAACGAATATCGCTGTATGGGAGAACATTTTTCAACTGCAAAGTTAAATTGGTTCTTGGGATAAATTCATCCCAACTACGGAACCCTTCATGGTGCGATGTCTGACACGTACTTTCTGGATAGTGAACTTTCAGTTTTTTCGGTACTGCTAGATAGTGCGTGACCTGACACCGAAACGAAGTCAGGATTCAACACAAAAGCCTAATATTAACTTAAAGTAATAGTATTTCGATCTGGACCATAACCACAAACCGAAAGTTACGAATATTTGCAAGTAAAACCAACAATCTTCCATCTCAATAAATATATCTCAACATGACTTGGAAATTATAATGCAATTTGAATAGAAATCGAGCGAATCTGTTGAGCCACTTATTGGCGCAGTGGTCCATGATGGGGCGCATACTTGGGAGCTGGTGGACCATGGAGGACGCCTGTTCACATGTAATACTTTACTTACTGAGAGTTAGACGAGAATTGATGCTGTTTAGCTCACCACTATAATAATATAATGTTATTTTATAAGCGGACTAGATAGGTAAGATAGTCCCCAAAATCGCCCGCTCTGCTTTCTGCTTCGTTTTAGAAGGTTCTTCTTCATAGCGTGTCGATGGCAAAAGGTTCAAACATCTTTGGCCCGAAATTTAGCTGCGCGAACTCCGCTCACTGACGCAGTCTTATGGTCATCAAGTGCGAAGGTGCAATCACAAAGAAATGTGATGTCAGAACTAGTTATAGGATGAATAGTCTATCTAAACTAATATTCTAAAGAGATTTTCTTTATGTTTGTTTGTTACGCTTTCACGCTAAAACGGCTCAACGGATTTGGATGAAATTTAGCACACGGGTAGACCATGACCTGGATTAGGACACAGGATGCTTTTTATCCCGATATTCCCACGGGATCGAGACAAAGCGCGCGAAACCGCGCGGTGCAGCTAGTGCTGTTATTAGCCAGTCAACAAGGTGGGATGACCAATTGACCAGTGTACCAGTATCGCTATTTTCATGCATCAAGATGATAATGCATAATACATAACATAAGACAGTTATAACCGAGAATAACTGACCAAAGCAGGGGCAATGGACAACGGCGCTTTATGCACTATTCAAATGTTTCAAAGAAATGTTATTGTGGTGTGGCTCCAGCTATGCATAGCTGAATAACTTACTATGTTAGTAATATTCTTAGGGCAACATTCACAGATCGGACTTTGACTTTAGGTAAAACGCTAAGTAAAGTTCTACTCCCTAAAGCAAGTAATCCATAGTTTCAGTCGATGTTACGGGCGTCTCCTACTCGCGTGTCACCTACGGAAATAAGATTAGTTCGGAGCCCGGACTAACAAAGACTGACAACAAAATTCGACAGTTGTTGCTACTCGCGATGTGTATTATATGTATGTCCCCTCCGAAAAAAAAATATTTGAAACTAGTTTTGACGGATCAACCACTTTGGGAGGGGCCTAAAATCTTCGTCGACGGACTTAGAAGGTAGACCCCCCATACAAATAATCAAGCCTTTTGTTCGAATATCAACATTAACTTATTCAAATAAAGTTCTCATTCGTATGAGAGACTTACGTTACTTGACAAAGTACTCGTAAAGTTAAAATGCGATCTACACATCTTGCCCTTAGTCTAGAGGCATGATAATTTAGAATCAGTGAGAAGTTTGCCTGTGTGTGTAAATTCTGTTGTATTGTTTCCAATATTTAGCAAAACGCTAAGCAGATGATGTTGGGATAACTATCGAGTTTTTGAACTAGCTTCCGTGTGATGAAACCAACACTCGTTTTCCCACTGATTGTTCGCCAAATGAGGTCAGGACATTTCCATAGGGTAATCTGTGCGCTAATTAAATGATAATATGCACTTAAATGCCAGAGAGCAGTGGGAGCCCAGTGGATACGGCCGAGACGCTTTACTTAGTGTACATTATTTTATCACCACTGCTCTCAAAACGGTAAAGGAAAACATCGTGAAGAGTGCTCGTGAAGAGCATATCCTAGAACCAAAAAATCGAAGATATCTAACAGCTACCAACCCGCATTGGGCCCGCGCGGTGCATTACGGCCCGCTCCCTCTCACAGAGAGGAGGCCGGTGTCCCAGCAGTGAGATTTTATAGGCTGATTATGTTATGTCAATTTACCGTAGCATTGTGTAGCCAATGTGGCATCGTAACAGATCATAATGAAGTTCATGAACATGATCATATCTTGATACATAAAAACTAACTGACGTGATCAAAACAAACTTGAATACTTACGATCCTGCATATTCTTTAGTTTTACCCAGTAACGTAGCTTGCTTGACAGAGCTCGGCCCTTAGTCCAATTAGTTTCAAACTAGGTAAAGAAGTCAACGTGAATGTCCTATAATCCGGCCATAGAAAGGGTGACAATCAATTAGCAAGACGTCGGCCTGCACCACTGGCCTCAGATTACGTAAATTATATAACGTCCGAATAATATCGCTCTCACAAACCGCTAGATTATTGGAACATTAATGCAAAACGTTAAATTTATGGTTTGTGATCGATGTTGTGTAATAAATGCAAATATAGTGTTAAATCGTAACGACGTCGTGGCGGAATAAATCATTATTTGTGTTATTAGCGGAGATTTGTGAGCTTCCTCCATATTTATTTGATTTGATTCAGTGTTTTGTACCAATTATGGGTTTAATTTTGACTGAATATGTGATGGGTTTCCGAAAGAAATTACCATCTTATCTGCATTTATAAAGTCGGAAGTGGAATTCTAAGCGGTTTTATCTCAGACGAGATTTGTGCGTTTCATATGAGTACTTAACTATTTATTCATGGTAATGAATTTCACACACTATCTTTCGTTCACAATGTTTGTTATAATAAGTATAAGTGCATAATGGCCGCGTCTTCGTCGTCATGTTGTTACCGCCTCACTAATTGTTAGCTAGTAATAAAGATGCACACAACATGGACGCTTGCATGACGTGACTTTTACAAGTTACAACGAATACTTTATTTGTATGTCTTTCCATACATTATTTATGCTGTATTTGTTGTATCTTGATTATTAGGTTACGTGCTTATTATTTAATTTCTACAGTTATATCTATTATTCTATCCATCTAAGCGCAATGTTATGGAAAATTTTGCGATTTTTATTACCATTGATGTTATAAACTCAAGGCTGAAATGAAAATAACGGGTAATATCCGGATACGGATATCCGAAAACGCACGGTTTGAGAAAAGATCCGCTCTTAGTAAGAATCTTATTCAAAAACCTGCGAAGTTTTTCTATGTCGTCAGTTTTTCCTATGTAAGCTTGCGCTTGTTGCAACGTACACCGATACGCAATGTTTAAAATAACCTAAAATATTTAGAGCCAGACAGTATAAAAAAGTTCTATAAATACTCCTAGTGCTTCTGATACCTCTTACGTCTGGCCTAGACTAGATATTTGTTAGTATTCTGGATAATCTCAATAATCCAATTTATAAACCGCTGTATTATGAATGGGCGTGTACCCAACGTCTGTCTGTCTGTTAGTGCACCTTTAGGTCCAGAACCACTTACCGAATCAGGTACTTAAAATTGATTTTTGTTTGAACTGGAAGACATTCGTTTCATTCATATTCATCTATTATAAATGCGAAAGTAACTCAGTCTGTGACATTTACACGCGTAGGTAAACCACTAAACCAATCGTTATGAAGTTTTAGGGAAGGGTAGCCTGGGTTCTGGCGAAGGTCAGAGGCTCCTTTTCATCCTGGATTTTAGTATAGTACATCATGCATGCGTTATAAATGTTCATGCAAGCAGAACCGCGTGGTAAGTAACACACTATCAGTAGCAACTTTTATTTTGACAGTTCCACAACAAACATTGCGCAGACAAATTTTTGGGAACATATGAAGCAATGAATTAGCAATATCCTTCAAAATGATTCTGATTGAGATTGTTAGTGTGCTGGTCCATATCTTTTAAATTCGACTGACTCAAGGTCCGTAATCGCAATTCATCACACTCACAAAAGAAAACTAAGTAATCCAAAGACGGACGCGAACTTTTCCTTGGGAAATTACTAACTCAGATGCATAAAACATTTTCTGTACCCAAGTAAAAAGATTATAAGTAACGTCGCGTCGTCGCCACGTCGGACGAATATAGGCGTAATGTGTAGCGTTGGAAGTGATATAAGGATGTGTACACATAATTACTTTCCGCTCTGTAAAGCCGGTGGTAATGACGGCGGATGCTGTGGCAGCTTCCCGCATGTACAACACGCAGGTACCGCCGCTGGACAGTAGGCGACAGTAGCTCACTACTTATTGTGCTGAAATCAGAATATTGTTTTTTTTTCTAAGGAGACTGCAGATATGCCTGCTTTATGTTGATAATAATCTAACGTCGCGCGTCGTGTCTCTTCTTCTATATATTATTTTCCTCCCCCAAGTTATCACTTCGTCTTATGTTTGTGTCGTTTCTTCGTATCAAGAAACGTAGCTTCTTGTCATAAGTAATCTTCATTCGCTTTTGCTCTTATCCCAAGTTATTTGGGGTCAGCGCAACATGTCTTTTTCTTCCATACTCTCGTAGTCGTTATCTCGGTAGTTCTCGGTAGTCACCCCTTTCTTACCATATCATTATTCACACAGTCCATCCATCGATTCTTTGGTCTTTCCTTAATCTTAAGGCCATCGACATTCGATAAGCAACGATTAGTTTAATTCAATTCATCATCGGTAGTTCAGCTAACTTGATGTAAGTACATAAAGCTACGGTGCAGTGCTAGAAGTGCGGTGGCCGTCACTTAGGCTACGGACACGAAGTCAGCGCTCTAGCGCCGCGCGCTTTTGCTGCTGGCTTCGAGACTGGGTCTGCATTGCCGTGCCGCTCCCCGCGCCGCCGCCGCCGCCGCCGCCCTGCAATCGCTGCTTCGTGTCCGTGGCCTTAGCGTTAGCAATTTACAAGCGAATGACAAACGTTATTTATGAAAGTAAGTTGATGTGTTTCCTGGAAAGAATTTTTGTCATCGTAAAGTTAAACCCCGCTGCCATAATTTTCACATCACTGGGGCCGTTAGGTGACTGCCACCGCTCTCTAGGAAACCGTAGCAGTACGCACGTTATTTTAAATAACCATAATAATTATAACCGCAGCAAATATCCGTAGAGCCGGCGAATTAAATCCATATTACTGTCCAGTTTAATTTCTTGAGTGTTTATCACTAATAAATATATCGCACTCGGTTTCACTCGACTTTCCATTCAATCGTACTGTGGGCGTGTCGCTTGAATTATCTCATTTCATTTATCTGTATTAAGATTCGTTTATTAGATATAACTAACAAGCTTAACGTGTTTATTCTTCAAAATGTTCTAAAGCCCTTTAGATACTTAGACCTTCACCGTTAAATTATTGTCAGATTGTCTTCTATTGTTTGTGAATTTCAATGTTATGGAATGCGCTAATTCACACGTATATTATTATAAGTACTTACTTAAACTGCGTATAAAAATATCTTGAAAATCATCGCATGAAGACCTATAAAGGCATCATACAATGTGCCTTACCGTTACATCCTACCATTGAATGGACGCCGTATAAGATTCGGTGGCTAACCTTGACATTCCAATAGGTACGTAGTTACGTACCTACTTATGAGGCGTGACGTAACAGAATCAGCTTACTGATTGACCACAATGATGATCACCTTACTTAAGTACTTACTTACTGCATGTCCTACTCAGATGATCTGTAACTTGACCGTTCTCGATGAGGAAGATGGTGTTACTGTATCTTAACGTGATACGGGTGTAAAAGGAATAATGGCAAGAGAATGGGTGCCACATGGGTGCCACCGAGATTAAACATTCTTCTAGTTCTGAGTGCACAAACTTTCGACTCAGTGGGTTCCGCTAATGGCAAACGATATCGCGGCAGGCTCAGACGGAGACGGCGGGATGACCTGTACTCGTTTAATAAAGATTGGTCCTTGTCAGCTCTGGGCAGAGAGAGGTGGAAAGAGAATACCTTTGCCCAGCAGTGGGACATTAATGGCTAATGATAAAAATAATAAACTGAGTGCACTAATTTGATCTTACGGGACATTAGTTTGCTGAGTAAGCGTAGACTTAAGTAAATGATACGATATTCAGAGGACCCCGACAAGTGGCACTCGCTTTTAATACTCTCCCTGCCAGTGCCGACAATATATAAAACTGTTAAGTTCAGGAGGCCATGGAGGTCACCGGCGGGTCCCAAAGTTTCTACTTGTGAACGCCGTGAGTCAAAAGTCAAAATTATTACAAGAGGCCGTGGAATACTCCGGTGGGTCCAAAAAAAGAACAGTTTCAGGACGCCGTGGGATCCGCCCTGACCTCCCGAATTCAAATAGTTTTTTACAACTAGGTACTGGCGTGCTGTTATGGAAAATGTGATAAGTGTAAAAAAATTTGCTTTGACCTGCTGAACAAAATGTTTTGGGGGTCGCTGGCGGTTCCCGTGAGAGTGTTAAAGCGTTTCATATTTCTACAACGACTTCAACAGGATGACACTACTTTTTGCTGGCTTATGTCAGTTCCATACATTGTTTCCATTTCCGTCATCGGTACCAATCGCTGATAGAATGTCACTTTGTCTGAGCCTCCAGTATTGCCTTTAGACAACATCGTCCAGTTTCTTAGATATAGACCATACAAGACCAATGTAATTCACGTGTTGGATACCGAATTCAAGTAAAGTCATTTGAATATCCAAATGCACAGAGAGCGACTCGTCTTCGTCGAGTAATAATAGTAAATGCACAATAATTAGTTACCAAATTGTGCATTTACTTATATGAATCATCATAGCAGTTTCCTTCCCTGGTGGACACAACAATAAATTAATACACTGGCAATACTAATGCATAAGAGTATTTTGGAACTATCAAATAAATCCTAGCATCGAAATTATAAAAGTATTTTTTTTCAAACAAACTAAAAATGATAGTGATGGGCCGACTATTGGTGTTGCCATTCTTTAACTAGCTAAGTGACTAAACTATTGGATATATTTGATTCTATTTTCGTATGCAGACTTTGAACGTCATTAGATACAAGCTGATACGCAATTCAACTTACTGCCTTATCGTCGTCTCCACCTTGTAAAAGGTATATCTACTTATACACGAAATATTTTGAGATATAAACCTAAATAAAGGTGCTAAATGTCTCGAGCAATGTTAAAATTATAATAATTAGATACGTAAAAACCCACTCGATATTTTTTTTTCCGTTGCTGTGAAATCTTTAAAACCTATTTCTTTGAAAATTTTTCGTGTATGAATGAATAGACAGACTTTATAAAGCAATATTTCTGGAGACATCGATCATAGTATAACTATGCTTCGATGTACAGTCACCATAAGAGATAAGTTATCAGGGTCATCGGATAGGGTAAACTCGTTAGAGATGGCCATAGTTTTATCTAGGCAAAATAAAAAAATCAAAAAGTGTTGTTACAATCAGTCTTTTATTCTTATCATAATTAACAGTAATTAGTCTTTTAAAAATCAACGACAAATATTTTGTTATTATTCAAAAACATATTAAAAAACAATAAAAAAAAAAAAAATAGAATTGGCCATCTCTCCCGGGGCTTCAGGGTGTGTTGGCCGTAGCTATACGGGATAGATGACCAGTATCCTTTTCCTTGCATCGTTTTAATATGATCAGCAAGTTTTTTTTCATTTTGGTCTCCAAGCATAGAGGTAGGTCCCATTGGTCCCTTTTTGTCATTGTTAGTCTTGTACCTTCTTTCAAGTGTTTTACGAGGTATGTCGTAGATAATTGCTGCTCTATACACCGACAATTCTCCATTTTTTATGGAATTTATAGCAGCCTTTAGTGAATCTTCACTCCAACAACCACGAGTGGCTATGGCTTTTCTCTGGTACTTATTTGGCATCTTTAACAAAACATAAAACTCAATAATATCACTTCAAATAACAAAACATAATATGGCTATCTCAACCTGAATTTATGTGGCCATCTCTCCTTTTTGTACGGGTGAGATGGCCATATTAAATTTTAGATTTAGTTAATTATTGGCGGGCGCCATTTTGAGGTTAGAAGAGACGTTAACATTTGTTAAACACAATAAACTAAACAAACACTAAAAAATAGCGATAAAAAGTAGTACTACACGACAATATATGACCACACTATATAATTTTTGCAATACCCTGTAAAATAAAAGTTTATTTACTTACTTTTTAATATAAATACGCGCAGCGGCGTCGTCGCACTCTGTTTCCGAGCGTGGCTCGCAGCGTACTAACTGCATTTTAGCGACATCTAGCTATTCACGCCAAAAATAATTCGATTGGCCATCTCTCCCGTATGGTCATCTCTAACGAGTTTACCCTATATTTAGTTGAAGTTTAGTAAGAAACCGCTGGATATTTTCAAATGAAAATGAATTTGATAAATTAACTGATTGTTTTCTATTAATTAAATTAAATTCTATTCGAAAACATCCATCGGTTTTTTACTAAACTTCAACTCTATCCGACGACCCAGGTTACTTATCTCCTTTGGTGACCGTATCTACCCATAGATATATGAAAGAAGAAGAAGAATACATTTCTATGGTATCTACCATACTTAGATATATGAAAGAATTTACATTTCTATGGTATCTACCTTACCTATGTTATTGACACACATGTTTTCAAGTCTAGAGCGTTCACCTCTTGTGTTCCAACTAAATTAACAAAGCGGCCTGCTTCCCAAGAGATGATAACTGTACTTACTATTATAAAAACTGCAAAAAAATTGTCCGTACTCTGAGCTAATTTTGATATAATGGAAGTTCTTGTAAATAACGTGAATGCATATATTATTACTAGCTTCGGCCCGCGACTTCGACCGCTTGAAATTTCTTGTTCACCCGATCCAACCCGTCGCATTGCATCGCTGCTCCCGCTATTACTTCGCTTTTTACTAAGCGTTCGTTCTGACTGTTTGCTGGGTTCCTAAGGGCCCTAGCGTGATGTTAAATAGCTTAAAGCCTTCCTCAAGAATTGCGCTATGAAATGCATAAATAATTTTTCAAATCCGACTGGTTAGTGCGTTCAAACAAACAAACTCTTCAGCTTTATCACACTAATATTATAAAGACGAAAGTTTGTGAGTGTGTGTCTGTTTATACGTTTGTTACTTCTTCTTCACGCTCAAAAGGCTAGACCAATTTTGATAAAAAAAAATTGTATGAAGGTAGCTGACACCCTGGATTAGCATATAGGCTACTTCTTATCCCGATATTCCCACGGGATCGACACTTATGCGGGTGAAACCGCGGGGCGCAGCTAGTTATTAGTATAGATGCAGTTTGATTAGATTTCTCTAAAGTTTTGCTAATACGACTTTTCAATTTTTCATTTTGCAAGAATTGTCTTCGAGAGATTACAGGTGGCCTTCCAATTTTGCGAATAGCAAGTAATTTTTAACTCTTGGCTGTGTGTCTACAGCATCTACCAACGTCAAAAAATCATAAAAAAACAAATCTCCGTTTTAACAAACAATAAAGATAAGCTATCAGCCGTCAACCAAGCAGCAAGGTTGTTGCGTCTGTTTTGTAAACACGATCTCTCACAAACCCCTCATTGTCTTAACATTTTCATTGTGCTGTACACAGGAAACGTGTGTCCAATGGGCGCTATTCGCACGCCTCACGCTTGAACCGAGCAAAAAAACTTGGGTACTAGTACTACCAATATTAATAAACACCTTTCTAAATTGCGTCCAACACCTTGTTAACACCTCATCTGACCAAACAATTGCGACATTAAATTGAAACAATACCTTTAAAAGAACGTTACATACTTACATTGCGTCTATTGTCCAATTACAACAATCGGTAGTATCGACGTGCCCTAATACCGACCACATGTGTTTGTACAAGTTCCAAGTGTTAGCTGTAGAGGCACGCCGCAGGTTCTACTGACCCAGTTCATGGCATTAGCGTCTCCACAACGCCAGCCATCAGTCAACTGGCTGTACGCTGTACAGTTACATTGTAACCACGGAGGGATCGGAAACCCGATGTAGCCCAGCTCCTATACAATGATATCAACAGATACGCCCAAACAACTTTCCACTGACGAAGTTGGTGCTATTTTCTCCGTCGCGCACTCTATTTTTGTATCCCCTGCTCGATAAACGCTGAAAATCGCTATAATCTACCAACAGACTGTTCTATTTCGATTCACTAAGAGTATCGTAAATCGCCTTTCTCCGTCTGTGGCATCGGTTTGTATTAGCTGGGGTCAGTGTTACACATTAGGAGAGCGTCGCTAATGTAATTACCGCGACCTTTCTATTAAAGTCAATTGATCACAATATGGCGCATTAAACAGATCCAGTGGTGTTCTAGCATTCTATGTTATTGTGAAACGTGCAGACCGTAGCGCCCGCGCCGTGCGCATGACGCGATGTCGTCAGCGCTCATTACACCAATTTGCGGGTGATTAGGAACACAAAAGGCAGCTCAGCAATCGATTGTTCGACAAGTGATCATCTCACAGGCCGGTATTAATCTCGAATATTACGTAAAGACACTTGTATAATTGAATTTTACGTGGACAAGATTAGCATAAACCGGGCCGTGTGCAGTAGTCGTCTGTAATAATAACATATAAATGGAGAGCGTCTGGCGGCACCCAATTAACTTGGCATTAAAATACTTTCCCCTAACGCAGGTATTATTCGAGGCTTCATAATGAGACAAAGATCACGAGCGGGGAGGCTGGAGGGGGTAAGAATAGTGAAAGCATATTTGGTTTATTGCCCTCACGAAAATAGAGATTTGATATTTTTCACTGTTGTTTGTTTTCTGTTACTTAATCATCAAAATGTACCCATTGTTGAATGGCTCGTGGCTACCAGAAGCGTGTTTAGCGTAATAGGGAAGCCACAAGGCGCACTAATCAGGTGAAATCTAATCTTATCGCAATTACGTGTAATATGAACCTAACAACTTTTTAAATATGCAAAATGCTCAGCTGAAATTACATAGGTAGTGTTAAAATGTGTGTTATATAAGAACGGAAGTGAGCCAGCTGGTAGAGCTTATCATCTGAGAGTACGGTTTGTGTGTGGACCGCATACAACTAGGAAACCGCGAAAACGAAATCGTGATATTCTCCCCAAAGAAACTGATTTAGAACTCACCGTCACCACCACAGACACTACAGTTACTCGTAGTCTTTGTGCCTAAATTAATAATTACCTGAACGTTCTCATATAGGGACAATTTTTCAATTACTCCAAGTCAAAAATCTAAGTTAAAAAAACAGCATTTGTTAGCTACTTGTTTATATAACAGTCATTGTTTTTGTTTTAATTTCGGTTAGAATATAGTCGAACCATTCACAAAAAAATATAGCCAACGTTCAAAAACTAGCTTCAGCCCGCACCTTCGTCCGCGTATTTCTTGTTCCCCCGACCCACCCCGTCGCGTCGCATCAGATCGCCTGCCCGCGCCATTATTTCGTTTTCGCTTTACGTTCTTTCTTACTTTTTTATTTTTGCTCAGACTTAGCGTGATGTTAAATACCTTATAACCTTTCTCAAGAATTGGGCTATCAAATGCAAAAATAATTGTTCAAATCGGACTGGTAGTAGAAATTAGCGCGTTCAAACAAACTCTTCACTTTTATTATTAATATATGTAGATTCATCATAAAACCAGTCAAAAAGACAAACACGTATGTAAAATAAAAAAAAACAGGAATAAAAATAAAAACTTGGCCATCGCATAGATTTAAATCATAGCAGAGCTTAATGAAATGACTTTCGGTTTCATCTCGCTGCTCCGAAAAACATCTGTCTCAAAGATGAATCACAGAAACGCTTCGTTCTAGTAAAACGGGCGTCCGTTAATGAAACTTGATTGGAACACTTGTGAAGATCGTAACTTAATATGAGTTAAGATAGGAGACGGGTAGGTCATCTTGCAGCTTGCCTGGTCAATTGGGGGTAGGTAAGCAGGTGGTTGATTGAACCAGCAATAAGCCGTTGCCGAGCCGACGTTTGCACGGACGTAATGATATAGCGAACCTGGGCTAACTTAGGTCACAAACTCACAGTGCTTGATCTAGATGTCCGTTTTTCACAAACACCTAAATGAACGCTTAAATAAAAGGGCGCTGTAGAATTTTGAATTCTCGGCTCTGAACCGAGCATTGAAATTCCAACAGCGCGCTTTTGATGTAGTCGTTTTGTTTACGCAAGGTTTACGCAGTCTGTACACGGGCTGCCTAAATGTGTATGATGATATTCATAACTAATGAACTAGTCAATGGGTTGCCTTGCTCCATCGGTGCTCTTTCTATGCACGTTGGATGCCCACTGGACATAGGCCTCTCCTAAGTTGCGTCCCAGTTTCATCCTTCCGCACCAGGCTGTCCCAATTAATTGCAGGTAGCGCTATCTTTAGCACGAGTTACCACAGTTCAAGCCTCGTTTATAACATCATCATCTGCCAAGCTTTTTTCAACTATGTTAGGGTCGGCTTCCATCCTAACCAGGTGCAGCTGAATACCAGTATTTTACATGAAGCGCCGAATTGCCTATCTGACCTCCGCAACCCAGTTACTGGCTAACACGATAACCCTTGGTGGTGGACTTTCGGACTTTTGACTACCCGTAACGACTGTGAATCTAAGATTTAGTATTACTACTATATAAATGCTGTACTAAATCTATGCTGTGAATGATCTACAAATGACAGCCGAGACCAACGACTTAACGTGCTTTCCAATTCCAAGTCTTATTAATTTGTTGGTTATTAAGTATATCAAAATCGATTGTGATCTATTAACTATAGGAAAAATAATAGGAAACCAATGACTTTCCTAGCATTTTTTCCTGTAGTTTTAACATCTTTGGCTTACGTAACTGACTGTTAATTTGTCTTTAATGTATCATTAATTTCAGTCTTGTCTAAACAAATAGTGTTTCGGGATTACTTCTACAGAAACTTATAAGTAATTATAACTCCAATACATTGTGCATTATAACAACCACTACGTGTGACCATACTCATATGTCCAGTAAAAGAAAATAATTGTTACGCTACTACTCAATCTGCCAAGCCCTTTCCCAGCACGTTGGGGTCGGCTTCCAGGCTAACGGATGCAGCTCAATACCAGTATTTTACATGGAGCGACTGCCTATCTGACCTCCACAACCCAGTCACTGGGTACTACGACACCTTTTTGTAAGACTGGCTGTCAGACTTTCGGGCTTCTGACGACCCGTAACGATCCAGATCGACAAAGATCCAGGAATTACAGCCGGGACCAACGGCTTAACGTACTTTCCGAGGCACGGAGGGGTCTTGGTATCTAAATGGTCACCCATCCACCGACTAACGGCGGCAAACGTACCTAACCTGATCGATCGATCCGTGCGGCTGTTATTACTCAGCCACGAGCCCCTCTGTTCGTTTAACCACGGCAAGAGTTGTGAGTGAAGAAGATCCATCCTAATAACTCAAACATAAACCTACATGTAGGTAGCAAAAACCAACCTCGCACCAGGAAAAACTGACAAGCATGAATAATTGTTAATCAATGAAACAACACATATTGCTTATAAGTATAACATAGTAAATTACGTGTTATTTCATGTTTGTTGGCGTAACCTGGTAAATGCAATGTATTTTAACCAACACTTGTACCGAGTGGTTATTATATCATACTACCTGACCCGGCGAACTTCACACCGCCTCAGAATGAATGAATGTACGAGAAAATGAATTATCTTCATTATTATTTTATTCTTGATTTTTTTCCACATTTTAATACTTATTCTACTATTCGGTGCGGAGACAAATCCAACGAATCAAAGATCATAAAAATCGGTCCAGCCGTTCTTGAGTTATAAATGATGTAACTAACCCGACTTTGTTTTATAATATACCTATAGATAGAAGATTCGTTAGTTAATTAATTATGATATAAATAAAACTTATTGATGGAAGGTGCTGAGATAAGTCCACATCGATTAATAGCCTCAATTCATTCAACCGAGTCGTCCACTGCTGGACATACGTTCATTCTCATTAGATCCATTGGCCAGATCCATGATGGATCTAGTGAAAATTGTTTTCTCATTAGATCTATTTATATAAAAAAATAAGTAAAATGGATCTAATGAGAATTTTTGATGTGAAAAAAAGTAATGCTACAATAACAATTAAATATCACTAAAAGAAGTGAATATCACTAATATAAACAAATTAGTATCCTGACACCAGTCCTGGTGAAAAAGATTCTTTGAGAAAAGGGAAGATGAAGCAATGAATGAAGGGCAGTAAGGAAAAATCGAAAACATTTAATCACAAGCCAAAATAGGTTTATTTTATAGAGAATGTTACGAGCTTGGGGTTCGTGACAATTAAAACTGCCGATTTAAAAACCAAAAATAGACACTTTAATTAAAAACACAAATTACAACTTAAACACACTAATTATAAATCACAATCGCACTACAGATCACTCTAGTCGCACTTGAAGATCGCTTCGAATGTATAGTATAGTATTGTATAGTTTTAGACGCATTTGTGCGTCTTTTGAACAAAATACAATAATTCGCATACCTTTATGCGAGTAGTCCGCAAGTAAAAAATCTTCATACTGTTTAGGTACTTCTACCTCCTCTGGATTGTTTGTGCTAGTTTTCTTAACTTGAGCCAACTTATTTCTTCGACGATATATCCCAGATTTTTTTTCATCGAATGTAGGTACTGGTTTGTTAGATGATAAATGCCATCCTTTGATTTCTATATGAGAAAATGCCTTCTTATACATGCGAGGAGCAGGTTCTTTGCCGTATGTTGCTTCTTCGCTAAAATTATGAGCTACATCAGGAACACAGGCGTCGCAATGGGGTTTCCGATTGGTAATACTTTTGTCCTAAAACCAAACTGTAGGTAAAAAAGTAGTAGGAAAAGTTGTAAAATAATGTTCTGTTCTGTTAGATCGATCGTTTTTTTTTTGGTACGAGGTCAGGAGGTCTCGCTTCTCGGTCGAGTGTTTTCTAACGTTGATCGCAGTTGACAAGTGTCAATTGCCTTCACTATCTCAAAAGTTGTTAGTTGTCTTGGCAAACGGTTACAAGGTGGTGTTTATGAAAATGATTTAACATAAGATATCCCAGTTTCATTAAAATTACTTTGCATATTGTTATGGGACATAGGATACTTTTATCCCGATAGTACGTTCCCGTGGGATAATTTCCGACCTCCACGCGGGCGAAGTCATGGGCAAAAGCTAGTATATTAATTTATTACTCATATTTTCTCATATAAAAAAGGCTTATCATGTAGGTTAAATAAGATCAATCATAAGTCTGGCTCATGGATCTAATGAGAAAAAAAATCTCAGTAGATCCACATCTTGAAATCAGGATCTAATGAGAAAACAATTTTCACTAGATCCATCATGGATCTGGCCAATGGATCTAATGAGAAAAAAAATCTCAGTAGATCCACATCTTGAAATCAGGATCTAATGAGAAAACAATTTTCACTAGATCCATCATGGATCTGGCCAATGGATCTAATGAGAATGATCGTGGACATACGCCTCCCGCAAGCAACGCCACATTGACCATGCCTGGGTTCTGTGCTTCCCGCATCTAGCAGATTCCCGGGACTTTTACCAGAGCAACGGCCCACCTTCTGGCATGGGGGGTATCTTACTCACGCCAAAAATCTGGGAGTCTTCAAGTCGCGACTTCACGATTGAATGGAATACTTCTTGGCAATCCTGCACCCTATGTGATCGCATCATCGTTTAGAGGGGTCTCCAAACACCGGCCCGCGGGCCAAATCCGGCCCGCCATGCGCCAGTGTCATCAACCTGGCCCGCGACAGCCAATGTCTTAATGTCGTTACTATTGCTGTGATAATATGAAGAAGAAAACACAGAATGATAATTACCTACTCGGTTTTATTTGCTTGCAAGGTAAAACTTAACGAAATGATGTCGCAGAAAACTTAACATAAGTATCTAAGAAAAAAAAATTAAAACTGTTTTGCTCATTGGAACATACCTACTGAAAAAATCATTATGGCCCTAGGCTTCAAATAGTTCAAATCACTTCAGAATATACTCAGCACGAGCACATTTGCTTTTCGACAGTACCTACCTGGGGGTCTAATTTCTAAGCACGATGTCCGAAGTTACGGGCGTTTCCTACTCCGTATCACCGGCCTACAGACATAAGATTAGTTTAGGGCCCGAACTAAGAATGAATGATATTGGTAACACGATTTGACAGTTGCCCCTTCTCTCGAAGGGTTTGTACCCGTTCGAAAATTTGATTTGGCACTAGTTTTCACGGTTCAACTCACGTGGACGGGCCCGTTCTTTGATTACGGAGAGAGTAGACCCCCTGGGCTGCTGCTTCTTATTCGTCCAGTAGGTCTCGTACCTCCCTATGGTTTTTACTCATTATGTACTTATTATTATTATCACACGGAGACCGGTATCGGTCTGTTTTTCTTGCAACTGTCAAGGTCGCTGTGTTCACGTTGGTAGCCGTCTTGCCTTACCGAGCGACTCCCAAAAACGTCTTGTTCTTTGATTTTTCTGTATAAACCAGATTTCTTTCTGTTAAAGGTCAGTTTGCTACGTTTAGGTGTAAAAGTAATAAAACAGACCAAACTCAATTGAAGCACGTTTCGATTGAATGTTTTCTTATCTAATATTATTATAGTTATATTTTTATATTAATTTCTTAAACGTAATATAAAACAACCTTTATCACGCCATTATCAGAAATCTATAACAATATTTTCTAAAATAATACCTCAAGCGAAACAATACCTACATTTAAAAAGCAGGAAATTCAACAAATTACAATTAAAACGGCTGTCAAGCTTGAAACCTTATTTCGAAAGTGTCAACCACCTCGGTAAACAAGGTTATAAGGTGGCTATACAGACCATATTAAATTAAAACCAACTGTCCTCCGTCCCTGAGCGGATTGCAACAATAGCCTACGGTAACAGACCCGACATCGACATGACAATTAACGGAAAGGAAAAACCTAGTTGTTCCACATTAAAAACCGGTACCGATGAATATATTGTTCAGTCCCGAAGGTTTATTAAATTGAGAGCGGCGACGGGCCGTGTGACAGTGCCCTTAATTCGAGGATAGATTACCGGTGTGGATTTCAATGACGGCTATTGATCTGAATTTTGTGATAGAAATAAAACCGAGGTGAAAGATTGAACATACGAAAGGGTTTTTGGCGATGCTTTATCCCTACTAATGTTATATGCGAAAGTAACTCTCTTTGCGGGCAACCATGGATAGTTATGAAATTTTACACATTGACACTGGGACCCGCACCGTAATGGCGTAATACACTGTCAATCTGAATAATCCATTGCCTCATATGTTCGAAAAATTTGTCTGCTCAACAACGTAAATAACACAATGAATATTTTTGAACTGTCAAAATGAAAGCCAATGTTAGTGTGTTATGCGATTACCCCGCTGGAGAAGGACATGGGCTACTTTTTATTCTGGATATTTGTATGATAAATAATGAAGTACAAAATATAATACGCAAACAAAGACGGTACAAAAAAAGAAAAAACAGCCAGTAGTTTTTAGGGTTCCGTAGTTCCGTACCCTTCTACTAAGCCAGCTACTTTTTGTATTAAATCTTGCTGTTGTTCAAAAACCTGACTTCAAACTAAGGGGCTAAGGTACCCCATCCTTTTTGTTCATGCATTCTTGTTATAAGTGCAGGACTTTCTTTTTTGTGTTACATCACGCAATTCCCTAGGGATATCGGTTACTTTGTGGTGAACCACGAGTACCACGACTGAACCAGATGGTAAGTTGTTTTACAACTTTATTCTTTATTTTTTCCTCTTACATTATAAGTACCGTCTGCAGCGCTGAGACCCATAAAAACAGGAAATATAATTTTTAGTTAATGCGGCACCTTTTGTACTTTACTTAATTAAAATCGTTCATAGCCTATGTTCTATCTTATTAATTACTAGCAGCGCCCCGCGGTTTCACCCGCATAAATATCGATCCCGTGGGAATATCGGGATAAAAAGTATCCTATGTGTTATTCTGATGTATAAGCTATATTACTGTAAAGTTTCATAAAAATCCGTGTAGTAGTTTTGCGTGAAAGAGTAACAAACATCCATCCATCCATCCTCACAAACTTTCGCGTTTATATTATTAAGTAGGAATAGTAGGATAGTAGGACTTGTAGGATATGGGTGTACTATAGGGACACTTCTGCCTAACCCTTCGGGATATACAGGCGTGAAGATTGTCATGTGAGTTAGAAGGCTTATTTCTGAATTAATTCTGATTTTGACATTATCAATATATATAAAAAGGTAAGACTGACTCAGCAACAACCAGCCCAAACCTTTGAAAGGTGGACGTGGTTGGTGGTTTCCTTTATGATGTAGAATTCCCACAGGGTACGTAAGGCCCGGCCGGGCGTAAGGCGGACGAATTCGCTGGCAAATGCTTAAGTGGCAACGCTCCCATATAATCGGGGCAAGCCTTTTGCCCTTAATCGAGCACAAATCCAAACTCCGGGCTGCTACTGAGAAATTCCTGGCGGAAAACCCCAGTACCACTGTCCGACATGGGAATTGAACCCAGGACCTCAGGCGCTTACGAACACCATACCAACGAGGCAGGTGTTGAACACCTTTATTGCTAGAACAGCCTTTACAAAGTACGTTTTTTAACTCGGTCAGCAACCAATGACACTGTCACCAATCTCCACTAGGAAGTCTGTTGATAGTAAATCGGTTTATGAAACTGACCTCTAACTGTTAGATAATAGAAAATTTCGATTATACGATTTCTTGCAGCTTCCTGGTGCTAAAGGCAAAGATATTTATTAATAAGAAATATAAAACTTACCAAAGAAATCTTGATTAAAGGTGACTCATTAATGGCATTAAAATGATTACTTTCGGCATCTGGTATTGAGATTTGTGTAGGTAGGCGTACCACAAGGTAAAAAAGCCGAAAAAAACACGTTTCGTATAAGCCAGACACCTTTAATTTTTAACTTTTTTTTAATTATTATTCGTTGTTATTGTGGCAATAGAAATACACTCTGTGAAAATTTCAAGTGTCCATTACGGTTCATGAGATACAATCACAGATCACAGAAACAAGGAATACAGCCCGCTGAGTGCTGACAGACAGGACGACGGACAGACTTACAGCGGAGGCTTAGTAATAAATAGGGTCCCGTTGGTTACGAAACCCTAAAATCATTTTGGTATGTTTTCCATTTTTACCGAATGTAAACAAAATTTCTAAAAATCGGACGACCTTCACAATTAGAATATCAATACCTAAATGAGTTCACCTTACATATTTTTTATCGATTTTTTATTTATTGGTCGTTATTGCTCCGTGCGCATTGTCCGGTTGCAGGAACCTACATTGTACAATAATTGGCATCAATATCTTGTCCTGTCACGCCAATCATTATTTTTTTCAATCAAAAGGAAAATAGTTTTTGTGTTGGTAATCAACTCTTTAACTTTATTTATCTGAATTTAAAAAGGGAGACCTCTGATTTTAGTGAGTTGTTACATTTTGTAATTGTGATTAGAATGAACTAGCACTTTGCCAGCGACTTCTTCCGATTTAATTGTATTTATACCCCTTGTAATTTTACATCATAAAGGGAACATCCTTCCACATCCACCTTTCAAAGGTTTAGGCGGGGCGTTGCGTTGATGAGTCGGTCAGAACTTTCCTTTTTAACCGACTTCAAAAAAGGAGGAGATTCTCAATTTTTCAAAGATTGTTATACTGGGTGTAAAAAGACAATATGACATAGCCGTCAACTATGCATCTTGTACATCAAACGAAGTTACATTGCGCAAAAATAAATTGCTGGGAAACGACTTTTATTTTTGGTTTGCGGTAGTGCACAATGTAACACACGCAAAACATTGTGCTTATAGGTGCATGCAACAGACCTACTGTTGCAGGGAATTTTGACCTTCAATATCTCCGTAACCAGATGGTTCCCAGGTATGGTCCCGTAAAAAAGAAATATTACAATGACGAAGAGTATAAGTGACTCTCGGATTAGTTAATTGTCTTTTTACACCCTTGTATGTATTGATAATGTTTAAATCAGAATGGAATCAGAACTTACAAGCTAATTTACATTGACGTTAGCACATGCCATAATATCACGCCTGGTTTCCCCAGGATCAGGCAGAAGTGTGTCTATAGCCTATTGTACACCCACATTTCGCCAGTTATTAAGTCCCTGTAGGCCATGTAACAGAGGGAGAGCCTGTTGCCATCAACCGGGCACCAATCTAGATACCGGGCTGCTACTGCGAAATTCCTGATAAAAAACTTCACAGGGCTGAAGCTTATTTGTGTAGCATTAATAAATATACCTTCTTACTAATAAGTAATACGATCCGACATACTATCGTTACATGGGAGCTTTATAAAATCCTTTCGGGGAAGCCCCTGGACGTTCCGAACCGACAACGTTTTATATTTCCTTCTCGTGTTTCCCGGATTTCTTCAAAAATGTTTTGTAGTGTCAGCGGGATAAGTAGCAACGGCATTTATTTTGACAATTCAACAACATTCATTGCGTTATTTACGTTGTTAGGCAGACAAATTCGATCATAATTATGAAGCAATGGGATTAGTAATATCCTTCAAAATGAGTCGGATTGTGATTGGTGTAGGTTCAAAACTAACAATTTCTATTGTTGCTACCTACTTACTTATATCAATATTGTTAGACATAATATCTGCACCACTGATCTTCTGATAAGATACTGGAGATAATGATATATTCAAACAAGGTGTGAAGTGCGGGTATATTCCATTCGAGTCTAGTCTATATACAGGTTGGCAGAGACATTGTCGCACATAATTGTAGACCCCTAAAAAATCAACGAAGCTGCAAAACGCCGCGGTTTAATGTATGAAACACATTTTTTTTTTTTTTGTTAGCCTTTCCTCTCTATCACTGCTGGGTAAAACGGCATCCCCCAAATCCTTTCATGAACTCTTCCCGCGCCACGTCGAACCAGCCCTCGCGGTACGCGTCCAGTTCGTCTCGCCCTCTCTTTCTGGGCCGGCCTCGATGGTGCCGTCCATCTTCATTCTTCAGGCACCCATTGTGTGAGGCTTTTGCCCAGCGGACATCGTGCATGCGGCTGATGTGACACACCAAAATGTGCTTGTGTTTAGCCCGTCGATGAATACCTTCGGGCTCTTAGATGAAGTTAATCTGCCCTTCTTTTTTAGTCTAGTATAGTGTAGGTTTTAGAATCTACTAGCTTTTGCCCATTGCTTCGCTAACGTTGAGGTTTGAAACGATCCCACAGGAACATATCGGGATAAAATACTTTTTATCCCGATATGTTCCTGTGGGATCGTTTCCTATGATGTCCTAACTTCATTCCGCTTTTATAATAATAATATGGATCAGGTGCCTATTACTGCCCACGGAGATGCCAAGTTATGACGGCTTGTATCGCCGTAATTTCAATGCAATGCTTTGAATGTAACAGTGTCATTTGTAAACAAGCTGTGCGAATACAGGGTGCTAAAGTAAACTGTTCATAGTTCTAAGGTAAATGTACCAATAGTCGTCGGGTTTTGATATTCACTGACTTTGAAGAACTGCTGCGTGAGAAGTGTTTCATTTAGAATGAAACTTTTTGCATGACGAAATAGAAAAATTATCCGTTATTCTAAATTAGTTGTTAATTTTTGTAATGGTTAGTGATAATAAATACTTATTTAAGCAAATGTGAAAAAAGGGCGATTTGTACCAGTACTCGCCAGATTTGTACTATTACTCATCAAAAGGACCCAGTAGTCGTCAATTTTTGATGCTAATATGAACTTTCAGGCCTTGAACATAGAGTTCAAGATGACTACACATTAAAGCATATTGTGATTGTCTTTCATATCAGTGGCAAGTCTAAGAAACAAAAGGTAGGTAGAAAACCAAATCGGAAGAAATTACTAAAGGTTGTGAGCTGTTAGCAGACTAAGTACGTAAATTCTCATATATTTTAGCTCCAAAAATTAAGATATCCGAATCCCAGAATCAGTTTTTATCAGAATAAAGGATATCAGCCCATTGTATATTAAGTGTTTAAAGTTTTTTTTTTATCTTGTGTATTTTTGTGGTGTACAATAAAGTATATAAATAAATAAATCGGCCATATTAGGCCCAAAACCCAAAATGGCCGGCCAACGAAAAAAATGTATTACCCTAGTCGGGGAAGACCTCCTTATCATTTTTTATATCGCGCCGAATCTCTACGACCATTCCTTCAGCTGTTTTTTCAAATTGATAAATAAAGTTTTAAACATAAAAAAAAACCTGATTTTAGAACTATATATGCAAAAAATAGTTATAGTAACACTCGCAGAGGTTTGTTGTTAAAGTAGGTAATGCTTGTTTAAGGTCACCTTTATTTTATTTTCGCCAATCGGTAGTTAATATAATATTTTATTAAAATTTATAAATGTAGATTTTTTTCGTAGAAATTCTAAATAATAATACATTTTATTTCGCTGTCACTTTGTATTTTGGGCCTAACTCTGTATGAAACGTGACTGGTCTCCTGTTGACGTGAAAACGTCGTTGCACTCTTTGGTAAATTCAATATATCTGACCGACAATAACATGTATTATTTCAGCCGCTTATAACTACGAGAATTTTTGGGTAATGATTGAGCATAAAATATATAGGTAATAATTGTAGCAATTTTGATGCAGGATCTAATTTGTGTTTGACGTCACATCGCAAGTGCAGTGCGCCCGACCTTCCTTTTTACTATGCGTCAAAATTTCAATTCGCAAAACAATGTTTAGCTACTAGCTGCCATTGTCAAGAATTGACACAGCACTACTAGGGCCTAAAACGAATCAACAGAAATATTGGCCGAGTTAACAATGCATTTGAAGTTGACAATAGCAAAATAATTTCAAATGTCGTCTCATATCGGCCGTAAGTCTGGCTAAAAATGAAAAAAATCTCAATAAAAGTAAGCTTGCATCATAAGGAATCCAATGAGCCTCAAAAGCCTAGTACCGAGCAAATACAATAGCTACGGCATCGCGGCAGTATCAGAAAACGAAAGAAAATCTGCAGCAAGTAGCATAAAAGTTAAAGATTTCGTCTTATATCGACCGTAAATCAGCTTAGAACTGAGAAATATTACATACGGTGAAAGGTTGCCTTACATGAAATGCAATGAGCCTTTTTTTTTCGTGAGGAAATCCTCATGGATACCCTCCGTCTGGGAAGAACTAAGGGTTATGTCGGACTCCTACCGACTAAAACCCCACTGTTCCTTCCAGTACCATGAGTCCGGGGCCCGGGAGATACTCTTGTACATTCGCCGCACCTCCGACTAGTATCAGCCCAATCAAAAGCCAACCAAAGAAAGTTTTAAATCATAAGAAACACAATAAGCCTACAAAATCTACTTATGAGCAAATTCAAATGCTAGGGTAATACCTAAAATCATTGCCAATCGCCATGTTATTAATGGACGGCGCCCCGACCTGTCATCGTGCAAGTATGTTTGAAGATAACGAGAACATGAAGATTCAACGGCAGAAGACTTAGTAAGAAGGCACCTCTATATATGTGAGGATTTGATTGGAACTGTAATATCCACGCTCGATCTGAGTGAGGTACTGTTGAAAAACTGACATCAATTAGCCAAGGCAGCTTATTATTATACCTTTCCCCGTAAGGCAGTTTCGGTTAGAACTCAGAATACTTTTTACGGGCCGAGCGAGTGGAGCGCGCTTACGATACAGCGTGAAGCGAGCCCTTCCTAGATACAAATAAGCAAAGCACGTTTAATCGCACGATGAACGCGCTTAATCAAAAGATGGGCTTACTTCTCTTGCTAGTCTTAACAACTTCTTAAACCAGCAAGCAAAACGAGCCCCTTTTCGACACGAGTGAGCTGACCGCACTTACACATGACAAGAGCGAGCGAAGCGAGCCGAGCTTGCGAAGCGAGCCGAGCTAGCGAAGCGAGCCTAATGACGCAACGACTAAGCAGAGCACGCTAACGCAAGTAATGAGTGAGCGAAGTAAAAACAGCTTAAGAGAAACCCAGTTTTATCGTCAAATGTAGCCCAAACCTTATTATATGTTTGTACAGACGCCAGCACATCAAGCTACCCGAAGCTGTCAAATTTTCCCAATCAACCTTGAACCTTATGCTTTAGCGATAAAGTTGAAAATATTTAAATATGACGAGTTTAGAGGCAAGTATTAAGCGTGTCCCAGTAATCGTCAAAAAAGTTCATAAAATGACGAGATTTGGGTCATGTAGGAATTTTCAGGTACTAATAGATGTCACGTTAAAAAATAAATACTTTTATGATAAAAGTGTTCTTAACTTCAAGTTATATCAGTAGTAAATTAACTTATCTAATTCATCAAACAATCAGACTTAGCACATACCCAACTGAAGGTTCGTAAATCAAAACACAAAACTACGTGCTGAGTTTGACATTTAGCAGCTAAACTTGCAAAAAAATGAAAAAATTGTGAGACACACTTTTTAAGCAAGATATCTCGGCCACCATTACAGTTAAAACTCAGTGTTTTATTTTAATAGTGCAATATGTTACCAAAAATATGTTGCCAAAAAAATGGGCCAGTTAAATGTTTGTAGAAAAAGATATTGATGTTTTTAGACAATTTGACGACTTCTGGGTCACTGTCGACTTCACCCGCGTTTACCTTATGTTCAATATAACACGGCTCACTGTCCTCGCGAAAATTTCGTAACATTCCATTTATTTTGTCCATTTTCTAACTACGCACGCAACACGTTTGACCATAAAATAACAATGACCTCTAAGTAGGTATGCGAGTGTACTGTAAAATTGTTTGGTTATAACATTAACAATAACAAGGCTGTTTTTTGCCCTCATGACTTTGGACTTTACAATTGAAAGTTTTCCTCGCCTTTTATTGACTGACGAACAAATTAAAAACTAGCTAGCCAACTCACTTTTATGAATGAGACGGTTTCTGAGATGGAATTATCATAGAGACAATAGCTGCGCGCGCGCCGCTCTCGTTGAAAACATGGCGTCATCTGACGCGTCACTCACTATATTATTATGGTACACAGATGCGCCATTGAAATAATCGCATAAACGATGGGACAACCTTGCGGGATGTGTCCATGTTATCTGTGTTTTTCTAAATGTTTTAATTTGCCTATCAAAAATGAGTTCTAAAACAAGCAAAACCTACCGCGCCAGGGTTCAGCTCGCCTTAACTGAGATGTAGGGGAAAGTTTCCCACCTCTTCACGAAGATGCGTAACTATCCAAAGGCAGTAATTATGTTATCCATAGAAAAGTGACTTCGTGTTTTTATTTGGTCAAGGACACCAAAAATTCGAAGACGTGTGACAACCACCAACCCGCACTAGGCCCACTCCCTCTCACAGAAAGAGGAGGCCTGTGTCCCAGCAGTGGGAACATTATAGACTGAATACCTAGATGTGTTTATGTACTTCTAAGGAAACCACGAGGACGTCTTGCCTGTCTAGGTGAGTCATTACTAAAGACAGCTGCTTAGGTACTGCTGAAATTAAACTTTGTACAATCTCTAAAAACGTCTAACTTCCAATAATTTTGTTAAAGATTAATGAAATAGCTAATTTTAAACTCGAAGAACCACGAATACCGCAGGAAGTTCACTAATGCTGTTAAGACCACGGTTTCCTTTGCGAGAGAAGATTTCCAAGTAACACACGCAATACTAATTATAATTTTAAATTATACTCATTAATTCATCAATATTACACGCGTATCCGTAGTCCCAAACTAGTCAGGAAACTCATGTGTCTAATTATAAAATATTAATTGATTTTCAATGAGTCAAGTACACACGTCGACCTATCAAGCTATACGTTTCCAGTTTTAGCTGACCACGCATTCATTGTGTAGGCTTTTCATACAATAGGAAGTCAGCGTATACTGGAAATGTACCTATAGCTAATGTATGTCGTCGTACGTACTCATAATAATATGAAAGTATTGCATATCGAACTTTATTCGGACATTTTATAACATTATGGCCAAAAAAACAGACTCGCCTAATTTCGTCATTTCACAAAGAAAAAAAAAAACATTTCGAAAAGTAAATTGTAACAACATTTATTTATTAATATATCCCTTCACGAAACGTCGAGTGTCGAAACCAATACCTGCCGCCCTTGAGTTGGGGATAAAAATAAAATAAACAGAACAATTTGGACTTTCACGTTGCATTATGCATCTCAGTTCCTTGCTTGCGTATGCGCACCTTTTGAAACAAAGTCGATTCCATTTTGTAATACGTAAATAAAATTCGAATAAAGTTAATTATGGTTTCCGACAAAATAATGATTTTTACGGTTACGACTGGTCGCACCTAATAAGAGCTGATGTAAATTAAGACAAGGCCTTGGTAAGGAAATCACATTTTTTTAAATAAATTTTGTTGGTACGTTTACCCTATCTATTGGAGTAACGATTAAAAAAAGGAATAAGTATGCAATTAAAATGTCTCGCCAATTAAAAAGGGGTCATCAATTTGTCACACCATAAGTTCATGGACCTAGGTAGTAGTGCATTTTAGTACATTTGGGTACCTGCGATGTTTTTTTAATGCAATCTTATTAAACCGTCGAATATAAAATTCCAACCACCTAAAAGAATGGTAATGCAATTTAAACCGCCAGAGGCCATCGTCGTCTCAATACTGAGCAGACGCCAAAAATATTAAGTTGACTTAATTTTTTTAAATAAGTATAATTTTTACACATCACCTACTCAAGTTACTTCATGTCAATAGCACATTATCAGACATGTTCATCGTGAGAATCGTCTGAACTTATCTGTTGTTTAATAATAATAAAGATACACTTATAAAGTATTGGTAAATCGATACATCAATGCAACTGTTGATGGATACTGTCGGATTAATACCGAAACCGCAACACGGTGGCTACATGTGAACATGTCTAACTTAAGTGTGTACACCATTATGATAAATTCAAGTTTTTTTTAAAACATTGGCTGTAAGATATTATCTCCTAAGTAAAGAGTGAAATAATGATGTGAAAATTAAAGTCAAATTAAAGCAAAAAAAGCGAGTTTATTTGTTTCTCTTTCACGCTAAAACGGCTGAACGGATATGGATGAAATTTGGCACACAGATAGACCATGGCCTGAGTAAGGCCATAGGCTACTTTTCATCCTGGATTGCAGGCGAAGTCGGGGGCAACAGCTAAGCTAGTATTTCAATAAGTGTAAGAAAAAAAAATTCATTGTTTAAATAAAAATTATACAACATAACCGTGTTTTGAATCAGTTTTCAACGAACCTTAACCCAAAAAATATAACGTCGCTCTTTATATCAAATACAACTTTATTTTTGTTTCAAAATAAACTCATAAATAAAATTAAGTAGATAGCATCTCCATCGCTAATTGCGCGCCTTTCAATGCATTTTTATTCTGTATGTATTAGCCAATGTAGTGCCGTTATCGCTAAGATACCTGTCAATTATATATAATCCAGAATTTCGTACCGAGAATTTTCATGATCGTATCGTTGTATTGATTCCGAATCGACCTTCGATTCGATCGAATTTTCGAGTTGTGAAACCGTATATGGAAGGTTGCTCGACAGTGTAACCACAGTTTTTGATGAATGGAGAAATAACATTACATTTGCGGCCGTAATTACTATAGGAACGTGTGAGTTGTGACACCGTTTATTGTGTTGTGTCATGAAATTGTTTTGAAGATTATAATTGCTGAGTAAACTTTATCTACCAGAAATCATTAGAATGTATTTTTTTGTTTCAAATGAGCAAAAAAATTACAAAATTTAGATTGTATTTTAATAATCTTATTTTCCTTGCCTATTAGCCAAATTCAAGGAATAGTGCATTTTTTTTTTAATATACAGGTTGGTCCAAAAGTCGTGGATCAAACGAAATAGGGAGATGAAGGAGATCATTTCCAACAAAAAATCTTTCTACAGCATGGTCATAATTCAATTGCCCTAAAAGTTATGAATATTTGAATATACCGAGTTCTTATACAATTAGACGAATTTAAAAAAAATGTGATATAAAACAATAAAACAAACGGTGTTGTATTACTACTAGATAATGTATCAGCACTACAAAGTTCTATTAGGGCTCTGAGTATCAAATTTCAAGAGCAATTTATTTTTTTCCAAAAATGTTGTAACATTACCAAAAATTATTTCTCACTTTAAAAGCGTTGGAAATGACCTCCTTTATCCCACTACTTCGTTTGATCCACGACTTTTGGACCACCCTGTATTTAATTTAAAAATCATTAACTATGGGTAATACATCACATTATAAAGGCGAAAGTTTGTGAGTGTGTGTGTTTATATATTTGTAACTTCTTCACGCTCGAACGGCTCAACCAATTTTGATAAAATTTTGTATGGAGGTAGTGACACCCTGGATTAACATAATTATAGGCTACTTTTAATCCCGATATTTCCACGGAATCAACATTTACGCGGGTGAAAACGCGGGGCGCAGCTAGTTCAATCATAATTATGATTTTTGCCTTTATCGACATAATTATATTAATTAGGCACGTTAGTTAATGATTGCCTTTTTGTGACGTGTGAGACAGTTTGACTCGGAATGTTCTGGGGCCTTTGGAAACCCTGTAAACAGAATTCTGATAAATGATCATGTTTGCACATGGCTGAAGGTGGCTGATTTTAAAACACGAATAAGTACTTATAATATTGCTATTATATTCGTGTTTTAAAATCAGCCACCGTTACAAGTTTTATTCCATCATTATGGGACTGTTTCATGAACATGAAAGTTGAAACATTTACAAGGTATATTATAAACTAGCTTCCACCCGCGACTTCGTTCGCGTGGTGGTCATAGGAATATACTAAACTACCACATTTTCATAAAACTCCCTCTGTCGCCTACCGCGACACATCGCATCGCCCGCCAGCGTCATTTTTTTTTTCTTTTTGCTCGGCTTCTAAGAATCGTAGCGTGATGTGAAAATATAGCCTATAACCTTTCTCAAGAATTAGAACCTCTATAATTCTTCAAACAAATTGTTTGCAGAATCACGATCGCACTTATTACGCCAGAGAAGATTGGCACAGACTCACATAGGATGACACTGGCGATGCGTACGCGCAATCAATCTGTTATCACCACGAAACGAGTCTATCAACTAGTGACCTATTTTTCTACGATATGTAGTACATAAATCATCATTTTTATTTCATGTTTTATAACAATCACTCAAGGACTCAAGAAGTAACAAACAGAAATACAAAACATTCACGACTATATTGATTTATTTTAGATGTCGCGTGTCGTACTATAATATTATCAAACAAAACAAGCTCATTCACAGCGGGCGCTTGTATTTTGTATATAAACATTATAATTAAACAAACGCCCGCTGAACTAGCAATATTGGTAATTTAAATATTAAATATTATGAGGTGCGTGGGACCAGATGAAATGGTCATTGTCTTGTCGTTAATGAATGTTTAATCAGTTTAAGGCGGTACCCGGACCAAAAGCGCGTTTATCTTCGTTATTCAGAGGCTATCAACTCAATAATTATGAGAAATAAATTACATCTGAAAGCACATTATTAATGTTCAATATCCTATCATCACATTGCACTTTATTATTTGTTTTTATATGTTACTAATACATTTAGAATTTCGTTTTAAAAAAGTGACTGAAATTATTGATTGCATGCATCTTTTGCTAAATTTGACGTTCTATTAATTTGAGGATTTCACCAATGGATAAATAATTTAAAAATTTAAATAATCCGTGTTTTAATTTATTTAAATAATCCGTGTTTTAATTTATTTACGTGTGTGGCGTGCGCAGGGTGCGTTGCATCCCTTTCGTACGAGGAAGTCGTGTCGCTCTCTGTCTCTGTCGCAATGCTAAAGGTTATTTGGTCGGGGTACCGCCTTAATTGACATTTTGGAGTCCGGAGTCGAACTATTTCAGAAAAGTTTTGAAAATCAAAGTTTATTATTTTAAACCTGCATAGGCACTTATGAAACGTACGTCAGAAGCTAGGTGCACTGCGGGGCAATTGTGTAACACACTATCAGTAGCAATGGCTTTCATTTTGACAGTTCAACAACATACATCGCGCTATTTACGTTGTTGAGCAGACACATTTTTCGAACTTAAGAAGCATTGGTTTAGCAATATCTTTCAAAATGATTGAGATTGATAATGTGTAACGCAATTAGGGTGATGTTCCAATTGGTCGATTCCTATGGAGAAGGGCTGGATTTGTTCCCTAAGAACTTTTCCATAAGAGATTTGTTCTTATGGAACAAATCTAACTTAGAAAGATGTATTAATGATTCCAATGATTATAATTCTGTAAATACGTACCTGTTATAGTCACGAATCATATTTTGATCGTAGATACAACCTGACACTGACCTGAAAATTGCAAAAAACATAAGAAAAATTGAATTTCGCAGGCTAAAACTGCGCATAAATTTTAGTTCATTTTGGGACCAAAGACAATTCAGACTGTTTAAGAAAAAAAAAAAGGGAAATGTAGTTCGCGTATTCCTTTTGGCCTGAAGTCTCTTTGATGAGATTAAAAAAAAACACATCTCCGACCTCCGACTAGTAAATTTAATAGTTATCTGTGGCGTTATAGCACTAGTGCCTCTGCATTATGGACCTAAAAGCGGTTCATTAAGAGCCACTTTCCGAGCAAGTGTGTTAAAAATGTTATTACAACTTGGTTACAAAATTTGACTTATGATGACACAGAAAAGTTACTGGTTGTTTTAAGTTAAATATTATTTTTAATTCAGTATTGTCCTATCATTAGTCTGCACTATTTATGTATATTATCAATTTTAGGACTAGTAATGAAATTAGCTAATTTGCACATATTATGATACCTGAGATACAGATTTATCCTAGTTCAGATCGATCCCATTATTATATACATACAAATTTAGTGTAAGGCTTAATATTGTAAATATGCATTAATTAATTAAATAAATAAAAAAATGGTCGTTATGACGTCTTCCCCGGCTGCGGCTGTTGCGCTAGCGCCGGATATGACGTGATCACCCACGCTTTGACATTGACACACACTTGGCTGCACATGTGGCCCAACTTTTTTTCTGACCGTGTATCCGGAGTGTTCAGTCTGAATATGGTTTGAACGTATTCATTACAAGTGGGTGTAGAAATGCATTGTATTCTAATTTAAAGAAGAGTACCGAGGCTTTGGTAGGTATTTAATTACTCTATTTAGATTGGTAAACACATTCTTTCTGTCATTCGTGGATCTTTGACTGTCGTTATGGGTCGTCAGAAGCCCGAAAGTCTGGCAACCAGTTAAGACTGGTAAGCCAAGGGGTATCGTATTACCCAGTAACTGGGCTGTGGAGGTCAGATGAGCAGTCGCTCCATGTAAAATACTGGTACTCAGCTGCATCCGGTTAGACTGGTAGCCGACCCCAACATAGTTGGGAAAAGGCTAGGCAGATGATGAGGTAGGTAAATACGCTTTAAATTCTTTTGGTATAATCATCTACTAGAGCAACTAGACCATGGGTCCCTTTTCTCATGTCTATGATACTCGTAATGTAGTCAACTTTTCCTGCTTTCGAACAATATGCACAGTGTCATAAACCACAAATTAAGTAACGATACTGCTACAATTTATACGGACAAACCACCTAATATGATTGATTATCCACTGATCCACTGATATGGAACTGCCAGCATGTCGCGAAAACCATAAGTTCCCTGCATCGCGAAGCATGACAACGCGTTACATAATTTGCGTCACAGTCTAACTGCTTGCTGTAGGACATTACCAAATTGCCCCACAGCAAGCTGGTGGCTGTTGAACTAACGCTAGTCTGTATTCAGATCAATTGATCACAGATACTCGTAAATCATATAGTGACAGACTGGATGTGCTGGATGGCCGACTCCGGTAGCGGTCGGTTCCACTCCGATGCTCACCAGTACTCACCACGGTACACCCACTGTTCGTGATGCTAAAACACGGAGTAGGGACACAATGGATAGCTAAAGCTAACGGCGGAACGACCACCAATAGTGGACCTCAAATGTGAACGTAGGACAAAGAACCATAATGATCTTAATTATATATTAGTTACCACCTAAGTACACATTATGGTAAAGCAATAAAGTATTGAGTATTGAACAAAGGAACTTACAGGGTTCTCTTTACCTACGATCTAGTTACATACTCGTAGATACTCGTATGACTGCCGAAAATACGGTGTGTGCTGATGACACATCGGTATCTAAATAGAACACTGGTATGGGAATCCTTTGCTTCTATGATGCCAGAGGACCTACTCTACCTACATTGGACTTCATTGGCATATAAATTTCAAACCGCAGTTTGAGCAGCTTAGGAAATTAATTGAAAATTACTTTTCTCATGTTTTTATAACTTCATTCTTATATCTTTATCGGTCTATTTATCAGTAAATTTATGATTAACAGTTTAACACTCGATCATCATCTGTCTAGCCTTTCCCCAACTATGTTGGGGTCGGCTTCCAGTCTAACTGGATGCAGCCGAATACCAGTACTTTACATGAAGCGACTGCCTATCTGACCTCCACAACCCAGTTACTGGGTAATACAAATACCTCTTAACACTCCATGTTTTTATAAATTCGTGTAACAAAACTGTAAGGTGTGCAGTTGTGCACTCCTCTAATGATTCGCGGTTTCCAACGTCTAATTCAATCAATCAATTCAAATAGCAATGTAATGTACCTTACCAAATGCCAACCTAATCGAATTAATGATTTCGTTTAAGATTTATTTATTTTGTTTTTAATTTGCGCAATCAAGTCTCGTGTAACCAGACTCAACGTGAGTTGATTGATCTTATAATACGTCCGTTTACTTAGGCTTAGAACCTACATAAAATGGTGGTGTGGTGATACTGTAGTAGGAATCATTATTAGAAGATATCATTAAGAATCATCATTATAAGAGAATAGAAGAAATTAGCTAGCGAAACACTGCGGACGTGATGGGTACCCATCGATATCTAAACACGATAAAACAAAAAAAGTAATTAATTTGATGATTTTTTTTGTGGGGTCGCCGACTGCATTTAGTTTAGTCACTAGATATCATTTTAAAAATCAACTTTTTATTGTGTAAACTACACAGACGTCGTGCATCTGCCTAGCCTTTTCCCAACTATGTTGGGGTCGGCTTCCAATCTAACCGGATGCAGCTAAATACCAGTATTTTACATGGAGCGACTGCTTATCTGACCTCCACATCCCAGTTAATGGGTAATACGATACCCCTTGGTAAGACTGGTTGTCAGACTTTCGGGCTATTGACGACACATAACGACTGTCAAAGATCCACGAAAGAAAGCGGGGACCAACGGCTTAACGTGCTTTCCGAGGCACGGAGCGGTTTTGGTATGTGAAGATAGTCACCCATCCACGGACCAAACACGGCAAGCGTAGCTTTACCTGATCGATCGACCCGTGCGGCTGTTATTACTTAGCTACAAGCCCAGATGTGATGGGTATCAATATCTCAACACGACAAAACGATTTATTACCGTTGGATCCCGTTTTTGAATCCCATTTTAATATTTTTGGCGTTGGATCCCGCAAAACATTATTATGTATTTCCGTTGGATCCCGAATTTAAAAAATGCAAGATAATTACGTTTTATTGTCGTTGAATCCCGAAAAGTATTTCCGTTGGATCCCGAATGCTTAAAAAAATATGAATGCGGGTACTTTCAACAACAAAATTGTTTATAATAAAATGAGGGGTTCACTAATGTTTCACCAAAACTCCATTGACAAATTTTTAGTTTACAACCAACGTTTCGTATACTACAGATTTTCTCAACTCCTACTTCAAGTAACAAAACAACCAGCGGTCGTTAACCCCCAAGAAATACTTTATTTATTGTATCGTATTTAGATATCGATACTCATCACGTCTGCAGTTTTGTAGAGATCTTTAACCATAGAAACTGTTAACAATATTGCTACATCTTGCAATTATTCTCACTCACAACACCGTGCGGAATACGAAGAGAACAGTAATCCGGTTAATAATCCAGCAATGTTTCTCTCCGCTGCACAAAAACTAGTAAATCGAGAGGTCTATTCTCGACGTTTCGACGCTTCCAGTTCCCACCTCGTCATCCCAGACGGCAGTCCCCTTCACACGGTTCCGGCCGTGACCACGACAACACAGTCTTGCCACACCACACTTAATGAGTCTTACGCCACTTTACTTAATATAATAACGCACAATCGATTCGTTCGACATCATATTCTTTCAAGTTACCAAATAAAGGCCGCCTGTCCTTTGTGACTCACGAATTAAAGGTCTATAAACTCGGCTCCGAGATCATTTAATTTTATTTTTGTTACTTTGGTTCCTTGTTAGTAATGGTATTAAACCTTTGGCCGTGACTTCGATTATATTTAACCTTTTCTTTCTTATAGTCCCTTTATATTATTATCACCTAATTTTCTTATCTCCATTGGCTTAGGCACGAAACCAATTCATGTATCAAAATCAAACATGGATCATAATATTTTTCTCCCAAACATTAGCATACCGTGAAAGTCGTCACATCAATGTATTTTGGTCATGTTAATTGATCAAACATTTCTAGGTATGACCAAGTTATTGCTGAAACCAATTTGAACTATTAACGTCGCGTCAGCACAGACGAAGTGCTAATCAAACTGTCAGGCTAAGCAAACCACAAACGTCAAACTGAAAATGACACGTTTGTGGACACATCTGTGTCTAGACGTAGCTACGATATGTGTTCACACTTTGATTGGACCTCCGATAAACAAACAAGGAGTCAGAATGGTAGATCAAATCGTCGCGATCGTCTTAATGTGGTATTGTTCAGGCGATCTGTGTCGCGCGACTGACCTATCACCGTCACGCGATTTCGCAGAATGGATCTGTCAGTTAGTTTTTAGGTCGATATTTGCACTGAGATTAGTTTCTTTTAATAAAGATCATGGCAGGGATTTAATGGGGCTGTCGCCGAACAATACCGGACGTCTTTTGTTTCGTGGAATGTTTTAATGGTGCTTGTCCCATGCTTAACAATGAAAGGCATTCTCTTGTTTTCTCCGTATTGGTAATCAGCTATGAAAGATTTTGGTCTATGCTCACGAGTCTCACGGCATTTAAAATTGCGATGGTTAGAAAATTCGGAGTGTTTAATATATCTATGGTTTAATGTCTGTTACATTCTAAACATTGTGTTTAGCTGCTGAGTAAAAAGCGTAACGCAGCAACATTAAATTTGAAAGTGCAAAAGACGTGGGAAATGGCCGAACAATCTTCGCACTCATCAGATAAAATTACAAATTACGATGGTTGAGTGTAAAAGTTCTCTATCTCCTGCTTGATTAGGCACATGAGGCACAATCCACATGTCAAGTTTATATCTGGGGACTAATTTGAATTCCTTGGAGGGGCCGCAAAGGTCGATCAATCAGGTTAAGCTGCGCTTGCCGAGGTTGGTCTGTAAATGGATACATGATACAAATCTTTACATGCTGAAACCCCTCCGTGTCTCGGGAAGCACGTTAAGCCGTTTGTTCCAGCTGTCATTCTTAGATCTTTGGCAATCGTTACGGGTCGTCAGAAGCCCGAAAGTCTGGCAACCAGTCTTGCCTAGGAGTATCGTATTACCCAGACACTGAGTTGTGCAGTCGCTCCATATAAATTTTAGCTGCATCCAGTTAAACTGGAAGCCGACCCCGAACATAGTTGGGAAAAGGATAGGCAGTATGATTGATTGTTGTTTGTTTCTTGGATAAGGTATCCATATAGAGTGAGTTCATGTGGTAGGATGACCAAGCAGCTGAAACGCTTTCGATCTGCACTACTGTGTGTTTCTGCATTTATGTGGTGTTAGCTTGAATTTGATTGCACCGATTGGACGGAGAAGGCAGAGCACATGGAAGAAAGGTGCAGAATATGGGGAAGGCTTTTGCCCAGCAATGGGACAAAATAGATTAACAAAAAAAGAATGTTACATACATTCTTTTTAGTATACTTTTGGTATACTTGTTTTATTTACGTAATACAACAAGACAAGTCCATCACGACTTTTCGCATCTGTAAACAGACGATTTGACGAACTACAACTTTGACCAATATAAAATTTGACAAATTGCCGATTTGACAAATACCAGACTTGACCAATTTCGTTCAACCCGTAAGTATTTATATTAATATTCGTACCGATATTATTACTTTAATAGTTCAAATTATCAAAGGCCAAATACATTTTGCTGCTTTGATACTATATGAAATAATATCAACAAAATCGGTAGATATGACTTTCGATTCTAAATTAATTAATTCTAAGGTCTCTTGTCAAAGTGACAATATGTCATTGAGTTTGACAATCTCGTATTGCTTTGCTTGTACTTTTCACGTGATATTAATAACAAAAATATATTGCGTGAATCTATTCAATCAGCAATTTTTGCTAAAAACTTAAGGCGCTTACAGGACCTAAACGCAAAAAAACGGTAGTTTTCGAAACAATAAAAGTATATGATCGCCTACAGTAAACAAAATCAGAAAAATATATGATATTCTTCAGGATATATGCTAGATAGATAGTGTTTTGAAAACACAATACAACTAATTTGGTACGATAGAAAAAAATCATGAACATACCTCTAAAAAACTTTCTTTTTACAATAAAAACCATACTAATATACATACAATCATTCTGATTTTTTGTCAGATTATTCTACAAGTAAGATACTAAAATGATAGTGTTTTATTTTTTTATTTAAAACAATAGTTTTTTTGTAAATCGAATATTCATAGTTCCGAACATAAAAAGTGCGCATGTGTGCGTGAACGCCCGTGTAGCGACACTGCCGGCCGAGGCCTGATGCTATACGGACGTGTCGCTCTTTTCGCCGCACTATTTCCGTCAAAATTGTTATGTTTTTGTTAAGTTTTATTTGTAAATTCATTGTTTATTATTATTTGCATTATCTTCTTTCCGTAAATATTTTTATTTCGTGTAAATATAAAATACTTTTAAGTTTGTTATGTATGGGTGCAAGGCGCGCGCCATCTATTGTACGGCGAGTCCCAACTCCCGGGCGTTTCACTTGTGTCTACCGGCAGTGGTCCGCGTAACCTAACAAAGTTAAAATAGGGTAATAATTTGTAAATAAATGGGAAATATAGTGAAACATTCCGTTAGGGGGACTACAAAACGTTCATATAAAACAAAAGCCGAACATAATATGAACGAAAGTAAAAAGTATGAGCATTTTATTTTTAACTGAATATTTTTATTTTTGCAATAAAACTATGAATTTTGGAAACATCTAAGAAAGTGCAGTCGGTATTTTCGACTTCACGTACAACTGTCACAGTGACGTATGTGGACGACGTGTAGATTTGTATTCGAGAGTCCCCGGGTTCGATTCCCAAGATTACGAAATCGTACTTTCTTTTTAAATTTTATTTAAATGTATTTTGAATTTTTAGATAGATAGTGTTTTGAAAACATAATACAACTAATTTGGTACGATAGAAAAAAATCATGAAGATACCTCTAAAAACTCTTTTTACAATAGAAACCATACTAATATACATACAATCATTCTGATTTTTTGTCAGATCATTCTACAAGCAACATACCAAAATAATAGTGTTTTATTTTTTTAGTTCAAACAATAGTTTTATTGTAAATAGCATATTCATAGTTCCGAACATAATAAGTGCGCATGTGTACGTAAACGGTAAACCCCCGTGCGTGTAGCAATAATGCCGGCCGAGGCCTGATACTATACGGACGCGTCGCTCTTTTCGCCGCATTATTTATTTGTACCTACATACATTCATTGTTTATTATTACTATTTGCATATCTTCTTTCTGTAAATATTTTTATTTCATGTAAATATAAAATACTTTTAAGTTAAAATAGCGTAATAATTTGCTATCAATTATATCATTTGTAAATATGGGAAATAAAGTGAAACATTCCCTTAGGAGGACTACAAAACGTTCATATAAAACAAACGCCGAACATATGAACGAAATTAAAAAGTAAGAGCATTTTATTATTACTGAATATTTTTTTTCGCTATGAATTTTGGTAGTTTAAGAAAATGCACTTATTACGCATAAGCTCAGTTTTTTCGACAAGATACGCAATCGTTACATTGGCTTATGTAGACGACGCGCAGGTTCGTGTTCAAGGGTCCCCGGGTTCGATTCCCAGTGATACGAAATCGATTTAATTTTATTTAAATGTATATTGAATTTTTAAATATATTTTTATAAATAACTAAAAAAACGTCTACAATGTAATTATCTTTCACAGGAGAAAGAAAGTCGAAAATATCAACACGGAAGTTACTTCTAATGCGTAAGTACCTACACGTTTTCTATGCCATTGTAACAATAAAAAAAACCTAAATTTATTAACAGACCGCGACTTATTGATAATATGCATAAAGAAATCACAGATTCATCCGAAAATTGCGATGAAAATTATCACAAGCAAGAGTTTAATTTTTATTGATTGTGTTTATAATAAATAGAAATCATAATAATTATGTATGAATGTTAGGTACGAGTACCTAATCCTTGAGGCCGTTTACACATCATGCCGAAGCTGCAGCGGCATCGCCGCCGCCGCGGCGCCGCTGCATCAGTCACCCTTGGATTTGTATGAACACACGGCGCCGCCGCGCCGCCGCGCCGCCGCGCCGCCGGCGGTGCGGCGCGGCGACGAGTTTTGATAAGATCTATCAAAACTCGCCGCCGCACAGTGGTCTGAAAATCGAGCTCCATACTCATAGAAACTTAAAGTACGGAAATAAAAAAACAAAAATTGTAATGGGTCTAGTATACCTCCCTTTACGTAATATTAACGTATGGATGGTATCAGTCGCTCCACGCGTGAGAAAAAAAGTTTTTTGTTTTTTTTTGTATGGGAGAAAACACTAACCCCCTTATTCATAATCCTATTTTATCTCTATTTTAGCTAAAATAGGTTTATAGAACGTTTGTCTTTATCTGTCACGTTGTCATTTCTGTGTGTAAGAAAGAGACAAACCCCATTTTAACTAAAATAGGTTTGATAAGTTTTATGAATAAGGGGGTTAATGTACATTTTTTTGAAATGAATGGAACTGATAGGCTGGAGCTCACACGAGCTATTGTACCATACACGGCCATCAAGATGACATACAATTCATGGACCGTTGGGCGCCGCTTTGCACGTAGCAAATTTTTGAAATTTTGTGTTTTCGATATGTGATTTTTCAAATCTTTGACGTGAATAAATGAACTTGCCGATCGATTTACTTATACTATCGTTACTTTTAGCCTGCTTATGACCTTTATGATGACAACAATTAAAAATTATGTTGATTATAAGTACCTATACGTTTTTTTTTAATTTCATTCCAAGAACTACTTAACTCATTTAATCACCGTTGTAGTGTATCTATTAAATAGATATGTAAACACTGTCTCATTCACACAAGCGGGGTAGCTGCTGTCAGTTATGTTATGTCATCTGTCAGTTACGAGGAATGGCGGGAAACAGACAAAGTGAAGCAGGCTATATACGATGGCGCTTGGTGTGGTAGTGAGCCAGTGAAGTGATATGTTTAACATAAGTACGGAATCAACAGGATTCTACAACCGTGATTATGGTTGAGTTATAATTAGATACTGCTTCAATCTGAGCCTCAATCAGAGCCTGTTCTTCCACGATGTTCAACTTGTTTTCGTTTGAAAACTTAAAATAAATTGGTCAGCAGAACATTGTGGAAGATGGCTTTGGATTCTCCCATACCTTTTCTTCGCCACAAACTAAGCGCAGAGGCACAAAAGAACACATAAACATACTGGAATCGTCTTCGTCTGCCATAGTTTGCTTATACAAACTTTGCCCTGAAGCACCATCAAAGCCATACTTGCATATAATTGTTAACTCTTTGCCATCCAGCGAAGGTTCCACACGTAGGAATTTTCCAAGCTTTGCACAGTTTTATCCAAAATTTAGCTTTACTTTTACCTCTCCTTCCGTGATGTACAATGGTAACTTTTGGAGGGCAGCAGTCCTTCTTCGCCTCAAGGATGGCAGTATAAGAAGGACACAGTGGTACTCCTTCTTCTTTTGCACAAGATCTTAATGTTATATACTGCCACTTCGAAAGCTTCAATGAGGTCAAAATAAATAAAGCTTTATCAGCGGAATATATAGGCACAGTTTCCTTGGGCTTTAACAATTTATTTATCCTTGTAGCCTCTTTGCTCCGAGACTAGTTTAACGATATCTGCTATATTCTTGTCATGTGCTTTCAAACCGGTTGCATGAGCAAGGCTTTCAGTGCTATACGTTAGGAGGTCTTCCGCTCTCCTTCTCTTCTGTAGCGGGCTTAGCTCTTTAAATGGTTTTCTCGGCCTCACAACTGATGTTGATGTTCCAACACTGCACGTCTCCGGTGTGTAGGATGTTGATGCACCCTCATTTAAAACAAAGTCAGAACTGGAACGGGTTTGCTGCTCTACTGACACTAAATAAGGGGTCATCTTTCCTTTCATGATCTCAGGCCATTTTATGTTCTCTTGCAGCCATGTCTCATACTTTGTTATGTATGTACGTCTCGTGAGATTACACGAGATCCATTTGTTCCTCAACGAACAAACATAAGTCTGACAGAATTGTTTCAATACCCTCTTTTCATTTTCTGACAAATCAATAGTATTCTCAAAAACTTCAAATAAAACATTGGGCTGTGAAAAACAATTGTTGTTTGACACAAACATGACAATGTCCAAATTGGTATCACAACCTTCCATCACAGCACAATAAAAAAAATAACGTAATAAGTTAGCGCGCACAAGTACTGAGAGCTACTGATAAAAGTAAGCTCAAACGTCCTGTTTTTATACAACTACCCTCATTATCGTTCGCTATTCTTTAATTAGGTTTTACAGACTTTAATATTACAGACAATAGAATTTTATTGTGACTTGGGCCCATTTGGCCCTGCTAGAGCTGGTTGATGCTCATGTCATTAGTATATAATTATAACTCAACCATAATCACGGTGATTAAATGAGTTAGTTCTTGGAATGAAATAAAAAAAAACGTATATAATCAATATAATTTTTAATTGTTGTCATCACAAAGGTCATAAGCAGGCTACAACTAACGATAGTATAAGTAAATCGATCGGCAAGTTAATTTAACCTCGTCAAAGATTTGAAAAATCACGTATCGAAAATTCAAAATTTCAAAAATTTGCTACGTGCAAAGCGGCGCCGAACGGTGCATGAATTGTATGTCATCTTGATGGCCGTGTATCGTACAATAGCTCGTGCGAGCTCCAGCCTATCAGTTCCATTCAGTTTCAAAAAAATGTACATTAAGTGTTTTCTCCCATACAAAAAAAATAAAAAACTTTTTTTTCTCACGCGTGGAGCGACTGATACCATCCATACGTTAATATTACGTAAAGGGAGGTATACTAGACCCATTACAATTTTTGTTTTTTTATTTCCGAACTTTAAGTTTCTATGAGTATGGAGCTCGATTTTCAGACCACTGTGCGCCGCCCGCGGTGCCATACTATTATATTCTGTGGCGATGCCGCTGTATTGGTTTCTCTTGGATTTGTATGAGCCCTTGCGGCGCGCCGCCGCGGCGCCGTGTGTTCATACAAATCCAAGGGTGACTGATGCAGCGACGGCGGTGCCGCTGCAGCTGCGGCATAATGTGTAAACGGCCTCAAAGATTAGGTACCTAACATTCATATATAACTATGATTCCTTTTTATTATAAACAAAATCAATTTTAAATCTAATTTCTTGCTTTTGATCATTTTCATCGCAATTTTCAGATGAATCTGTTACCTATTTCATTATGCCCATTATCAATAAGTCGCGGTCGGTTAATAAAAACATTAGGTCAGAATTTTTTTTATTTTTGTAATAGCTTAGATAACGTGTAGGTACTTGCGCATTAGAAATACCTAACTTCCGTGTTGATATTTTCGACTTTCTTTCTCCTGCAGACTTTTTTTAGTTATTTATAAAAATATTTAATAGATATATTTAAAAATTCAAAATGACATTTAAATAGAAAATTCGATTTCGTAACCTTGGGAATCGAACCCGGGGACTCTCGAATACAAATCTACACGTCGTCCACATACGCCACTGTGACAGTTGTACGTGAAGTCGAAAATACTTAGCTTATTCGAAATGACTGCACTTTCTTAGATGTTTCCAAAATTCATAGTTTTAGAAAAAAACACTGCAAAGTGATAACTTTTATTTCGGAAGTCGGTGTCGCTGGTTCCGCATTTTCGTTTTTTGACACCGACTTCCGAAATTATAGTTATTTATCACGCTGTAGTGCTTTTTTTGAAGTCGGTTGTTTTTTTTTCTTTCTAATTGTACCTACTTACCTCACAAAAATTCAATTAACACTAGTGCATTGAAGAATCATCAAAATTCGCATAGAAATGCCGGAGATGCAGTACATTTATGCATATTAACTTCGGACATACTACATAAGAATAATTACCTAATGTATTATATACTAAAACCTTCCTGGAAGTATGTAGGTAGATCACATTAGTGAAAGAATGATCAAAATTGGTTCATCAGTTTTTTAGAAAATCTACAAATATATATACAAACATACACACATACATACATTACATAGGTACATACATACGGGTCGAATACACAACCTCCTTTTTTGAAGTCGGTTAAAAATGTTTTAAATTTCATTGAATCAGTTTTATTTGAAAATCACCCACATCCTTAAGTTTTTCAAGTCACACTCAAAACGAATAAAATTTATTATGTTGTCACACATAACTACATAATTTGTTTGTTAGATCTTTAACTTATTTGCACATCGTTTCCGCGCCATCTATTAGAATACTAGGGCGTAATCTCACAAAACCGTTACTTCTAAATCTCATGTATGCTTTATGTCATAATTGTGATGGGCGTCGTCGTTAGATGGCGTTTGCGTCGATTCTGCATATGTGTGCATGCGTTTTTCAAGGACACTTAGGTCTAGTAAGCCTCTTAATGGTTATGCATTAATTTAACATGTAGGTATTCACTGCCTTCATAGCGCTATCATCAACATCTATAATATAATGCATCTGCCTTTTATTTGGTAGGTATTCCTGTTTTTGCCTTGCCTTTTTAATTTATACATCTATACAAATAAATAAAATTGAAGTGTCTGTTTCTAACGTCAAAATAACAGCTAAATGAATATGAAAGTTTATACGGTAAGTACCTAAAACAAAAAAACATTTTTTTTTTGTCTGTCTATTTGTTCCGGCTAACCTCAGAAACGGCTGGATCGATTTTGACGGGACTTTCACTGTCAGATAGCTGTATATGTGTTATAAACTTATAAGGAGTAGGTAACGTAGGCTACTTTTATTTGAGAAAAATAATTAGTATAAAACTTTTTAAGAAAAAAAAAACCGACTTCCAAAAAAACACTACAAAGTGAAAAATAACTTTATTTCGGAAGTCGGTGTCTTTGGATCTGTATTTTAGTTTTTTGCCACCGACTTCCGAAATAAAGTTATTTTTCACTTTGTAGTGTTTTTTTGGAAGTCGGTTTTTTTTTTTCTTAAAAAGTTTTTATTTCACGCTTTTTAGTGGGTCTGCTTATAATTTATCTAAGTTACAATAGCCTAGTGATTATCGCCTTTTACAAACAAAATATTGCTTTTCTCGATGCAGGGAAGTTAATTGTTGAGGAGTTCTCCAGGTCCACCATCAGCTCCATATCACCATTCACATTGTGACGAGCATAAATTGCTTAGCAACCATATTAAAGTAATCGAATCGCAACCCGTGAAATACTTAGATATTATTGAGTACTTCCGATGGCCATCTGTGGTCTTCATCATCAGTTCCACTTCACCAAATAGTGCTTTCCGAGAGCAAATGCACGAGTTACTATAAAAAATACCCAAATCGCTATAGGTGTGCCTATAATATTTGAAGAGTTCCTTCGATTTCTCCAGGATCCCATCATCAAATCTTGACCTGATGCTTTTAGACTAGATGCTGATAATCCTGGCTGCAGCATCAGGCCAGACTTATGTCAACATTACATTGAACTTAAAATTTAGTCCTGTTTAAAATGAGCCCAAACACGACTACGGTGCTGTAATTTCAAGGTTGGTACTTTTTCTGATGCTCCTGGCTTCAGCATCAGGTCTTTATGTACTTCGGTGTTCCTCATTAACAGTACGTTTATCCACACATCGAGCCCTTTTCAATGAGCCTAAACACGATATATCACCTGTTAATTGTCGAGGAGTTAGGTACTCTGAAGACTATCCTGACTGTAGCATCAGATCATGACTTGATGATCATGAGACCAAATGTGGCAAATGCCCTATCAAACATCAAAACAATTTACTAAAACAGTCGTTTCCTGTTCGAGTAACTTCTTACTGTTAAGGAATTGTACCTTCCATCATCAGCCCAGCTACCTGAGATGGTGACAACCATACGCAAATACACAAGATACTTCATAAAACATGCGAAAAACAATAAGTGAGCCTATAAAATTTGAGGGTTGCCCTCGATTTCTCTAAGATCCCATCATCAGATATTGAAATGGTGACAATGGGACCACACGGAAAGCACCAGCTTTCAAATAAAAAAAGAATCATGAAAATCGGTTCACCCAGTCGCAAGTTATGAGGTAACAAACATAAAAAAAATAAAAAAAAATACAGTCGAATTGATAACCTCCTCCTTTTTTTGAAGTCGGTTAAAAATACACATTATTGTTTTCCGACATCCACGCGATCGAATTCGCCAGCACAGCTAGTTATTTCATATAATCATCACCAAGGATCTGTAAAACGAAACCTGTATATGGCTGAGAATGTAGTACTGATTAGCCTAGGTCATTTAAACATCGATTACAATCTAATTTAAAATCGATCTTCAAGTTTGATACTAATCCTTTGAACGTACTTCAATAACGCTGTTGAATTAATCGGGAATAGTAATCGGTCTGTCAAATCGAGCCTAATAAATAATTCAAGGCTTTAATTTTAATTTCACTGCAGCATTCACAACATGACCATCAAACGTTTTTCGAATCGATTTTGTAACGATGAATCGATTGCGTGAATTTGCGTGCTCATCGATAAGCTAAAGAAAGTGAACTCGCTAAGCGATAACAAAATGTCCATGTTTTTACTGCCGCATGTTGACAAATGATGTGAATCATTTGTAATGATTAGAGAATAAAGAGTGCCTAAACTTGTGGCGGGTCCATGAGTTGTCAAACATCAGCTGTGCTATGCTGTCGGTAGCCAGTCGACCGAGATCGAGTTGACTGCGTTTTTATGTCGTAGTAATAACGGCGATTTTCGTAGTATTACCATTCAAGTCGGTGTGCTATAGGTACATGCGCGTGCGTAGTGTAGTGTCTGCGTCTGCGCGGGATGACGTCGCCTGACGTCACGGCGGTCACTGGCACTCAGTGAAAGTCTCCAAATCGCTGCTATAGAGGCATCAATCTGCAACACTTTCATCGCAGTAAATCGATTGTCATTCGGAGGCCGATCCTCGAGACCGATTTCCCTCAGCTAGATCAAACCAGATAACTCAGACCTATTTATGCTCAATTCCTCATATAGACAAGGGGTCTTGTTATGATGGTCGTAACCTATGTGTACCTACTTACCCGCTCATTACGTGCCATAGGAAGGAAGCAGGAATGTTTTAACTTCAATTCTGAGTACCTATGCTTTAATTGTTTTGACACAAGGTTGTAAATAAACTTTAGTGTTTGTTACAATGTTATTTATGTGCATATCATTAAGGTTGCCGCTCTAAGTTGCGTAAATTCGTCAGACTCACATTTCTAGCTGCACTCTTGTCTTTATATTCTGGTGCGTTGCTATATTATGACACAATACGTCAGCTATAGCTATCGTTTAGCACACATTAAATATTGTTTACGTGTTATTTGATTCGCACGAATTTACGTCACTTTTAAATAATATTATTTTTTCTATCTATCTAGCGACTCGCATGAAGTTAATTTATTGAAATGTAGTGAGTGCTGTGACCAGTCGAAATAAATGTTGGTACCTCAGAGCACTGGGGTGGCCCGGTGGTAATGACCGCGACTTAAAGAGTTTGAGGTCGTAGGTTCGCGCTTTACTTTATATAAATTATATCATCACCACTGCCCTAAAAACGGTGAAGGAAAACATCATGAGCAAACCGGCATGTCCTAGAACCAAAAATTCAAAGACATGTGACATCTACCAACCCGCACTGGGTCCGCGTACTGGGTCCGCGTGGTGGACTAATCGCTCCGTTCTGGCGCGAGCCGATAGCGGCGCATTACAATAGAAAATCATTTGTGTCTCATTAGCGATGATTAAGCGATTAATTACGGCCCACTCCTTCTTGCCGAAACAAGGCCTGTGTCCCAGCAGTGGGAAGAATTAGGCAGATTATGCTATTTCAGTTGCGTCATTATGTGAATAAACACTGTGTACTTAATGCAAATTATTGAGTGGAGTGTAAACAAAAAAAGAAAGATTACTGAACCTTTGGCTCTAGGCCAAGATGTTCCACTTCCAACACTCAACTCACTATTTATCTGGAATGTAAAATCTCACGGACTACGTGCTACTGCTTTTAATAATAACATTTGATGAACCAACTGCCTCGTTCGTTGGTCTAGTGGTCGCGAGGCTACTGCTGAGCGTCCGTTCCCTGGGTCGGGCAAGATCTCCCATCTGGGATTTCTCATTAGCAACACGGAGTTGCTATCGTACCCAGTTGTTAAAAAAAAGGTTCGCCCTCTATTACATGGGATTTAAACAAAACTGGCATAACATGGGTATATACATTTTTACCTTGTGGAAATGCTCATGCATGTCCACCACCCTGGGGTGGGTGGCGGGGTCTGTCAGACTCTTACTGACTAAAAGCACACGGTGTCCTGCTGCTACCTTTAGCCGGGGTGCTGGAGTGCTTGCGCATTTCGTCACGCTCCCCGGGCCAGGTGTTGGCCCGCAAGTAGGTACTATAGGTATAGGTTGTAGGTACACCTCTGCCTAAATCTTCGGGTATTACAGATGTGATATTAGATATTATGCTATGTTGATGCAGAAATTGTACGATTTCTCAACAATACTTAGTTCAAACAATGATAGATAACGATTAAAACAGGCATTTTATTATAGCTACTCAAATATACCTACCCATTATTCTTTTTGTAAACATGTAACACAATAATTACTATCGCCGTATCAAGATAGCTAATCTGAGCTTTGCAAAATCGAAAAAAGTCGATAATGCCATGATTCAGCTTGCGAAACTATTATAACAAGTTTGTAAATACACGTTCAATGTTCATTAGGACTTTGGGCTTTATTTGCAGAAGCTAAAGATGATATTCGTATGAGCAAAAATTATAAGTCTCGTAGTTATTAACGGTTGTAATCTTACATGTTTTTCTCAGTCGGAAATATTGAAGTTACAGCAATGACATTCTGCAAAATTCTCAGTGTGGAAATTTAGGTGAAGCGGAAGAAGCAGTGGGGTTTAGGTCGATTGGAATCCGACATAACCCTCCGTTCTCCCCAGACGGACCCTCCGTCTCATCCATGCTGCAACGCGACTGATCCGAGAAAAAATGCATCTTCGAGAATACAATAGGGCTATAAACGGACGGTGCGACTCCCTCGTATTGCGCGTTATATTTCCTCCACTTCTCGAGAACTAGTGCACCTAATGTACTCACAAAGGAGAAGGGAAAGACTACATAGTTTCCTGGGCCCAGGTGTTAACTCAATCAAACTAGCCTTATTTTGTAAGTGGATATAATAACAAGGCCTCACTGAAAATTTGGTGAAATTTGCCTATCCAGGAATCAAGTTATATGAAATATTGTAAAAGTGAGGTTATATATGAAATATAGTAAAAGTGAGGTTACATTATAACATTGTAGTTTTTTTATGTAATTTGCGAAATATTTGTGAATGGTTTTGGCTGTATAATGGTTTTATGCATGGAGTGCAAGTAGAGAGCCTCCATGTGTGACGTGTTGAAGATCCTGACACGTTTGGCACGCCCTGGACAGTCGCTACAGTCGAATACATGTCTCTACATTTGGATGTAGAGACATGTCTTCGAGAAGAGACATGTCTTCGAGAGAAACGTACCTACTGCTTCTAAGTGCAGGATACCAATATCCTGCACTTAGAAGCAGTAGGTACGTTTTAAAAAAGGGAGAATAGAAAGTAAAATAAAACACCAATATATGTATAAAATATTTATTATTCGTCTTCAATAATTATGAGAATATCATCTAAAAAGGCTTCAATCGGACGTCTCCCAAGAACCACAATCATCTTGGGCCAAGTTCCAACATGCTTGGCATACATAGTTTTCACTGGTAACCTGAAAAAAATTAACTATTTGAATCTTGTTCAACCATAATCAAGCTTCATTACATGTACCTAATCCTAATGCATGTTTAACTAAATCGCTACGTCCCAGCCGAGACCGAAATGGCCCCAATAACAGTCAATACCTCAAAGCAGCAAAGCTTGGAACCGAATCGGTCCCATCGGGACTTGACGGTTACTTACACCTTTTTTATGAGTGTTCCATAGATGCATATGGCTAATTAATCAAGTAATTAGGTATTAAGTAAGTATTGTTTTAATATATGCTATCCAACAAAAAGACAGCCGACAGACATGACGCTGGAGGCCGTAAACAGTAGGTAGGGTATAGGCTAAAAGCTCGTTTTAAATAGGTACTTACAGGCTGATATTCACGCCACTGATGAATATGTTATAAAATCGCCTCATCGTCCAAGACTCTTCTGCCAATAGAGTTACTGCGACCAGTCGCAATGGTACAATTCACACAGCGATCCATGTCGTCAATATCCGAACGATAGGCGTAATCAGTTGTCCAAAATAGAGAGCCAGGTAATTCAAAGTAGCAAGATCCGTCGAATAGTCCTTTATAATATACAAAGCCAAGGTCGTGGGATATTCAATAAAACATGGAAAATACGTGCGCACTCATAACGAAAGAAAACGAACGAGTGCCGGTCACAGAGTACTTTTTTATAGGTGCCGGCCGTAGACAGAGATTCTCTGTCTACGGTGCCGGCATGGTTTTTTTCTACCTGTCATCTGTCAGTCGGTGACAGCACAGATACTGAGTGACCAATGTTGCTAACAGAAGAAAAATTACAGGATTCACTCGATTCGCTATGAATCGATTCCACGAAAAGATTGATAAGCATTTGTCACTCGATTTTCATACATATTCTGAGATTTTACCGATTTATTCACTATCGATTACTTAGAATTCAGGCATGTACTCAATCGATTATTTAGTTTTATAACTTAATTTAACTTTTCTCGCTTCCTAGATAGAAACATGGTACTGTATTTGGTGATTACCTTTAGAAAAATATAACGGTTTTTTTAATACCCATTTCAACTAGTTAACTGCTGGGCCCAGAACTCGCCGTCTCCTTTGAACAGATGTGCTTTCTGTGTTCTCTTTGGATTACCGTCTGTTCTTTTTATTTTATAACGAAGATCATGTTTTTTATTTTGTTTTCGCCAGGCAACCTAGTGACACAATATTATGGAGCTCATACAAAAGACAAACTTACAAAGTAGACACAGACATCTGGATCTGGACTAGCCTTATTAAATCCTTTATCTATATATATAAAAATGAAACCCGTTTTCCGTTGTCACGACATAACATGAAAACGGCTGGACCGATTTCGATGAAATTTGGTATAGAGATAGTTTGAGTCCCGGGAAAGGACATAGGATAGTTTTTATCCCGATATTCCCACGGGATCGACATTTACGCGGGTGAAACCGCGGGGCGCAGCTAGTTAATATTATAAATGTGAATGTTTGTTTATTTAGATGTTTGTCAATCACGCAAAAGCGGCTGGACGGATTTGGATGATATTTTTGCGCACTTTTGTTCCGGTAAACGCATTACTAGGCCTATGGTAGATTCTCCGACATGCGTTACCGCGTATCCACCTTAGGGTGGATTTTTTGGGGTGGATGAACGGAATTACCCGAAACCGATATAGTGAATCATACTTAAAATCTGTCATATCAAGCGGGCTTCCCTGAAATAGGCACAACAAACAACATAATTAAAGTCCTAATATGTTGTAACAAACATTTGTAACAAAGCTATTGCAAGTTGCAATACAACACCTAAGTGACTAGTTGTTGTTCGCCTACGAAGACTAGTCCTAGCTACTTAGGGCCTAGGAAATCCATTTCGCCAAAGCATTAACGATTTGCGGGGGCAGGTACCTAGACGTTTAGCTGATTTAACACCTAACCTAATAAACCTAGCTCTTCATTTCGATTTGATGTAGGTACCTACTAGTTATCGAATAGTCTTGTCATTGGTCACTTGAGTCATCATCATTTCAGCCGATAGACGTCCACTGCTGGACATAGGCCTCCCCCTAGCACCTCCACTTCGGCCGCTTCTTTGCTTGCCATATTCCTGCGGCTTTCACAAAGTCATCGGTCCACCTTGTGAGCAACGCCACAGAATAAATAGTACGCAACGCTTCGTCTTCCGGTACGCGGTCGCTACTCCAGAACCTTTTGGGTCCATTGGCCATCTGTTCTGTGAGCAATGTGCCCTGCCCTCTGCCACTTAAGTTTGGCACTTCTTCCGGCTATGTCGGTTAGGGGTTATCCTGCTGATCTCTTTATTTCTGATTCGCAGCCCCTTTCAGCCTTCTAATGAGGTCCATTGCTAGCGACCACGTTTTAGTGCCATAGTTCATGACTAGCAACACGCACTGGACACTTGAGTAAGGGCAAGATTCACAGCTCGCATTTTGAATTTATACTATGTTGAGAGGACGCTTACGAATATGAACATAATTTGACGCTTGCTCACATTCGCTTTTACGAATACTAACATAACAAGGTTCAATGAAACGCTTAGGTTCCTACTTTACATAGCTAACTAGAATAAAAAAGGCTTTTTATGAAATACGTACTATTATAATAATAGACTCTTTATAGGTACCTAGTGAAAGTATTTTCTATTTCCCGCCAAAGGAATACCTACTGCATAACGATTACGTCTACTTATATTCTCATAACATCTTGTAATAAGCATATTTCCATAAACCACACATCACCGTCAATTAGATAACACACTATAAAAATACTTCAATAGTAATAACGATGTCATTCATAATTTTATTCGTCATGTAAGTACATACATTCACATCAATCATTAAAGCGGTAACATAAGATGTCATTGACACTTATAATATGGAGATAGTTGGCCTGTCTACATATTACATGAGAAAGGTTAACGATATACGAATTTTATACTTCGTTTACGTGGTTGTCGGAAAAAAAATGGTTTTCATGGGTTTAATTCTTTGCGCGGAGCCCTAATTATTTTTCTAAAATAAAAGTGCCTAAGTTACTCCTTATAACATCAACTATCTGCCAGTGAAAGTCCCGTCAAAATCGGCCCAGCCGTTTCGGAGGTTAGTCTGAACACAGAGAGAAAAAAAAAGTGTAAGGTAAGTACTTGTATTTTCATATGCATTTAGTAAAAAGCTGTTATTTTGACATTAGAAACAGACACTTCAAATGTATTTGTTTATACAGGGTGAAATTGAATTCATGGGCATCCTTTTAAGGGGTCATTGTAATCATCATTATGAACAACTTTTACTATGGGACGAAACCTGAAATCGCGAAAAAAAATCAGCTCTTCCCTACATTTTGACGAGTTATGTGAACATAAATGCAAGGACATCAGATTTTTTTTTTCGCAAGTTTAGGTTTAGTGCCATAGTAAAAGTTGTTCATAATGACCCCTTAGAAGGATGCCCATGAATTTAATTTTACCCTGTATAGATAAACACATAGGTACTTGAATTTGTATTATCATTCTCTTGCTCTATTATTTGGGGTCTGCGCAGTATGTCTTGGTCTTATTTTCACCTACCACCCGCCGCGGGGTAATTGCGTAACACACTAACAGTAGCAATGGCTTCCATTTTGACAGTTCAACAACATTCATTGCGTTATTTACGTTGTTGAGCAGACAAATTCGAACATATTATGAAGCAATATCCTTCAAAATTGTTGATTGTGATTTATTTATAAATAAGCTGTTGGTCCCGGCCATAGACTACTATTATAAACTAGAGAGTCCCGGCTGTCATTCGTGTAGGTATAGTCAGAAGCCCGAAAGTCTAACAATCAGTCTTACCATAGATATATGAAATAAGTTTTGTGTGTTTTTTAAATTTCTATGAGTCTTACCAAGGGGTATCGTATTACCCAGTAACTGGATTGTGCAGATCAGATTGCATCCGATTAGACTGGAAGCCGAGCCCAACATAGTTGGAAAAAGGCTAGGCAGATGATAAGACCGGTTGTTCTTGAATAGTTCCCTCTACGTTAAAGTATTCCCGGTCGGATTTGAAAAAATCTTTTTGTATTTGATAGCCCAATTCTTGAGGAAGGCTATAAACCTTCCTTAAGCTCAAGAATTGGGCTATATTAATTGGCTATATTAACATCACTTTACGACCCTTAGGAACCGAGCAAAACAAAAGTCTGAAAGAACTCTAAGCGAAAACGCAGTAATAGTGCGGGCGGGTGGGATGCGACGTGGTGGGTCAAGGGCCAAAATATCACACGGACAAAACCGCAGGCAGAAGCTAGTATTGTAATAAATAAACTCTGCGAAGAGTACTCATCTGAACAAAACCGTTAAGAAGTAAATTTGATGTCTTAGAACTCAATTTGAGGCAAAGTTTCAACATGGCCACATTAAATGCATCTAATGAATACAAATGCAGGTGGCAAAGTCACATGTTTTCTAATAATAGCTGCTTTAATATGTGATCATATTATTTCAGGGTTTAATCAACATTTGTTACGTTTATTTTGATATAAATACAGGTTTTAAATACCACAAAGCAGTGATGAAAGTCAAATTCAATGATTGGATGATAGGTGCCGTAAATAGGGCTGTCGAACTCTAGATAAATCTAAGAAATATCGATGTTTATTTTTTTTAAGTTTTTTGTCCTTGTAAGTCAATAATAAGTCTAAAAAGGTACTTAATAATAAATCTTATAATAAATGTGTATGTATATTGTAATATGCAAATTGTTTTGTCATCGTAATTATTGTGAGTATTCAAATCCTAGTTTATAACTTTGTGTCAAACAACTACATACCATGATGATGCAAGAGAAAAAAACAGCTACGATTACTGTCAATATGTGGCTTCTCTACAAAAATGTATTATAATATAAAAAATGGCCAAGTGCGCGTCGGACCACGCACAGGAAAAGGTTCCGTAGTTGGATGCATATTTAATTTACGCATACACAGTATTAATTTAACCGTATAAATAACCACCGAAAAAATAAGTTTGTATTTCATTATTTTCATCCCTCGATTACATGCACGGGGAGTGCCACCCCTAATTATTTTTTCGTAATTTCACTACACCATTGTTTAGCGGTTCAAAGAATACACCTACCCAATTTTCATCGATATAGCGCCAAGTCTTCGAGTAAAATGGCTATTTGACTTCGGACGGACAGATAGACGTTCGAACAAACAGATAGACGTTCGGATGCACAGATGAAAATGACGAAATTATAAGGGTTCAGTTCTTGCCATTCGGCTACGGAACCCTAAAAACAGCACAAAAAAGCAGTTCACTAGATTTATCACCTTTGCTGTTTTTGCTGCTAGCAACCCTAGGTTCAAGCAAATAGTGGGCAGTGACGTTGTGCTGCCAACGGTCGAAGCGGTTACATTATGTAACGGACGGCGGCGGCGGCGGCGCTGCGAAATATATGAGCAATAGTAACGCCTCGCTCCGGGCTATATGTGGTAAGCAGTATTTACGAGTAGGAGTAGATAATGAGTTCTGCTGGACGTGTGACATTTTACTGCAGTTTCCTGAAAAGTGCTCGCTAAAGGGCCTTGTTCGTGATAGGGGTATGGAGCTAGACAATAATGAACTTTTAGTTTTTATGTCTTATTGTGTTATTTATATATCTCATCGTATACTACACCGACGTCACCCCGACTATCGTTGAAAACCATCGCTGGGACTGTTTTGCATAGGGTCATACTGTCATAGCATTCTGCTGAGCGATGGCCGTTTTGCGTGGATGTAACGCATATTTTCCCCCAACTTTTTCTTTTTTGTGTTTGTGTTCATTCTCTGAGTCAAGTTTAAACGTAAAGTAAACGTATTTTTTTTTCTTTCTTTATTGACGTAAACGTGTCAACAGTATAGCCTGAAATGACTAAGTAGGTTCGTATATGTCGTGTCATTGAAAAAACACTTTGCCGTGATCTCAAAGAGCAGCTTCAGGCAACGTTATTATAAAAACTCAAATGTCATCAAACATATAAAACATTTAATTGAATGTCAAGCGCTGTAATTTGCAAAAGTAGATTCTACCAAATAGAATTGGTTTACAATTTTGCTTCCTATAAAAAATGCCTTGACTCTGATAGTTCCTGCTTGCATTCTAAAACTAATAATAAAAAGAATGGAACAAGGCTTCAAAGAAAACCATTCTTGAAATCTTGTTCCGAGTTTTTTAGACTATAAAGACTAAAGGTGCTGTAGGTACTCTGCCGAACTATTCTGTCAAAATCTCATCGTGAAAACTTTGGTCAAGTGAGTTGTCAATAGTGCAATTGCGCAACACACTAACAGTAGGAATGGCTTTCATTTTAACAGTTCAACAACATTCATTGCGTTAAGTATTTACGTTGTTGAGCACATACATTTTTCGAACATATGAAGCAATGGATTAGCAGTATCCTCCAAAATCATTCAGGGCCCTAATTCACTATGACCACTTAATGATTCCTTACTCGAAACCACGTCAATTTCTTAGCTAATCCCGCCAATCTCGCGTCCATTTCGCGCGGTTTCGTTCATTGTGTCATAGTCATAGAGAATAAGGGTTTTTTTTTCTGTTTGTGATTGAAAGTGTATTTCGCAACAGGTGGAATTTCTAAAATATTTCAAGTTGGAATGACAGCTACCTTCAAGCTCACGTCTCCTATGTTTGCACGGTGCGATTTTTAAAGAATAGACCGGCAGAGTTTATAGTATAAACCCCTTACTAATAAACGTATTATATCAGATGAATAGTTACACACCGATTTCTCTCTTTCAGTAGTCAGTAATTTTACTTTCGAAAGAAGAAGACAAAGCGTTGTGTAGCTGTACAGACGCTATACAACGTTTATTAGTAGATAAGGGGGTTATTCTCTACCCTAAACAGTCTTCGTAAAGTTAGGCAAAATAACATAACAATCGTTCCAAACGAACTGGCTCCATAACCTATCACCTTCACAGCATAATGGCCATTTCCGTATACCTAGGTATAAAATGAATAGTTAGGACACAAAGTGCTCATTGAGTGGAAAGAACTGCATTATCAAAACGGCACTGTTTCCAACCGGAATACTCCATCGTTCGTTAAAAACGATGGAAATCACTTTTAGAAATGTGTCTCTGTCGTTATTATTTAATAGTCGCAGTGTCGGCGGAAGTCGAAAATAAAATTGAGTAATATCGATAAAAAATGTCAGAGGTCCATTAAGTAACTTGTTCTCACTGAGACCAATGATGGCCGTACATAAAATCTCATAATCATTATCTTTTGTCAAAAAAATTAATAACACGCCTGGTAAACGGATTCAAACTATCATATAAGCATAGCATAATCAGCCTGTAAGTAATGTTCCCACTGCTGGGACACAGGCCTCCTTTCGGTGAGAGGGGGAGGGTCGTAATTCACCACGCGGGCCCAGTGCGGATTGGTAGATATCACAGGTCTATGAATTTTTTGTTCTAGGACATGCCGGTTTCCTCACAATGTTCTCCTTCACCGTTTTGAGAGCAGTAGTGACGATACTATCATATGACTCCAAAATATCACGTAGGGGGAGATGCATCCGCAATCTGCATGCTCTGCACATGCCATAACCAAACAATCGATGAAAAAAACACAACATACATCGTCGTCATTTGTTTCTACTTAGAAATGAATGCAAATTCATTCATGATGACATTTTTTCTGTAGCTAAAAAAAATGTACAGCAATAATAATAAGACGAAAAATACACTAAAATAGAGACTTGAAGCACAATACAATAACAATATAAATAAAATATTAAATGCTTATATAAAACGGAGTTCTTAGAGAAGAAAGTTAGGATTGTCGTTCATAAATTAACACCGTGACAGATGAAGTACTACTAAAGTACTAACAGAAATTAATTTACAGAAACAAGGACTAGCTTCTCGTCTTGATTAACGTTCTCAATCCTTAAAGCACCCATTCTGAAATCATCGTAATTTAAACAATCGACGGTGTCCGAGTCCTACAGTAAACGTTTTACTTAGGGTCCGATTACATGTACCATAACCACATCAAAACGACACCACGTGGACGGGCGCTATTTTTTTAATGAAAATTAATAGTCTGTTATCCACATGTACCACATTTGGCCGCTAAAATCAACTTTGTGGGTAATACCGCCGACCAAATCAAGGCGACGTAGCAGCCACAACACGTCGTTCGTCGACGAGACGACACTGGCACGGCCGGAGTCGATCTGTCTGCAAACACTTGCGATGTGGCTATAGCCACATCGCAGCTACAAGCGACAACGCAACCACAATGCAAAGCTGTAACAAGTTGTAGCTACACGTAACCACTGCTTGCCACATTTTGTCGCTGCTATGTGGCGTTGTTGTAGTACGTGTGACGGGCCCTTTAAATCATTACTTTTTTCTATCAGCTTGCGTTTTGCTGCCATAATTAGGGTCAGGGCTACTTTCGTACTTAACTCAAACAGTTTTGACGTAACTAAGTTGTTTTCTCTTACTCGGCCGTCTAAGAGAAAAATAATAACTGATAAAAATGGCTTCCAATTCGAACTAGTTTTTGTCGCACTTAAACTTTTTGCGCTTTAAAATCTATGATTGGTTTTTTAATGTATGGGTATTAAAAATATTTAAATCCATTGTCATTATCGACAGCACTCCGCGATTTATTTCCGGGCTCCGATACTCTAAGCTTGATCTTTCATTATAGCACTCGTTCGTATTGGTGTCAAGCTCAGATTGAAATAGAAACTGGTACACTGCTTACAGAAAAATATGTCCATCATGTGAGCCTTGGGACCCTCTCGATTATTGGAATAAACATTCTCTCTTTATAGGAATTAAGTACGGTAACGACAATGGTATCCGACCTTCGCAGCGTCTCGTAAATGGTAGAGCGTGGTCTAAAACAGGTGATCATCAGAGCCATCTGAAGTGCTAAGTGCTATTATTTATCATTATGAGGTCGTGTATGTTAGTTGGAACGTTGCGAAATGGAGTATAACCTGTTTCTATTGCGTAGGGCTGTGATTCGAGTAATTCGAGTAAATGCTATCGAGAGTTGTTTTTCGAAGTAATCGAGTACGGGAGTGCTACTTTTTACTCGGTTCTTTTTGTTGTGTTTTAATTTAACAGTCTTCATAATCGCGTCGATTTGTTTTTGTAAAATTGTTGGATGAAAAGCAATCGAATCGATCATAACATTCATAACAGACTCGAATACTGCAGAACCAGACGGCTGTCATGCTGCACCCGATTACATTTTCAATCGAGTAGAGCCTCGAACCTATACCTATTTATTAGTATGTACGTGGGCCATCACTAGAGATCAGCTCCGTAATTTAGCTGGAATCTTAATGATGATGAATCGTCCTACTTAAAGATTTGCAAACAAAATGAAACTAATTATGGAACAGTAAAGATCACACGCGTAGTGCAGTCTGGAACTAATGCTATTTTTACGGTTTTTATCTTTGCGCAATTTGAACCTTTACGTTTAATTAGTTAATGATTATTTTGGCATATAAAGAATATCATTTTATCTTGAGGCACCATGCGTGTCATATTCTCTGTAATATTTGAGCGAAAGTGTATAAAATTTCTGAGAAATAACAAATGAAAGATATGCCACCACGATCATCATTATTACGCACGACTACATTTTAAACACGTACTAATTACTGTAATTGGTTAATTAATTATACCTACATAGCTACACGGTAACTTACTTAGGTAGACCGGTAAAAATCCATGACTCGTAAAAACATATTAGCTATACTGTACGTAAAGTCATAAAACTGACTTCACAAGATAACTTTGTGTAAGCAGAAACGTCTGCATTATACCTATGTTTTCACAAACTTATTCAGGCTATCTAGCGAACTAATAACAAACTATCGGTAAAAGACCTCAAATCAGGCACAGAGCGATCGGTGTTTGTTTTAACCATAACGTGAACAGCACAGGCGCAGTGCTGGCCCAGTGGTAGATAACTTACTGCCCCGACTTACGAGTTATAGGTCGTGGGTTCGAACCCAGGCAGGCGCTTTACCACTTCTCTCAAAACGGCGAAGGAAAACATCGTGAGGAAACCGGCATGCCCTAGAGCCAAAAATTCGAAGATATTTAAGTATACCAACCCGCACTAGGCCCTCGTGGTGGATTACGGCCTCTCACAGAGAATGAAGTATAGTACAGTCACAATTCGTCAGTTCGTCTTCGTATTTTATTTCAAAGACTAATAAAATCTATTTAAATCATACACGTAACCAGTTTCTGATCTAGAAGCTGTTGAGTGCACCTTTAAACGCATCGGTTTCGATTGCAGTAATCACTTTAGAAAACCTGTATTTTGTCTAATTTACGTCTGCGTTGACTCACGTTGTTGCAAGTGTGTATCGTAGGTATTACGTCATTCGCTATTACTTAACGAAAAGTTATTTACTAATGTAATATTTGTACATTACCGTTTTGGATGCGTTCTAGATCTAGCTTCAAATGACTATGAAACAGCTATTAGAATGTTTGTATTTTTTTGTTTTCTGATTGTTTTCTTGAGTCATCGCCATTAAAGTGCTAACAGACAATCATTGATGTTCTTTTTATGAGTCAAAATAAACAATTGCTTTTTATTATCAAACGAGTTTTTTTTTTATATTTTATTGTTCCGCGGCACGGCTGGCTTAGTTAGAAACTTTGATTAAGGTGAGGACCGGAAGAAAAACCATTAATTTATAAAAACACAATCTTGTCTAAAGTTATCTACTCGTACCAAAATAAAAGTACAGTGAGAAAAGCGGCCAATAGACTAAAATGCTAATAGTAACTGCATGCATCATCTTAAGGTTGACTGGTAGAAAATGCCTCAGTTTTTTTTTACTTTTGCATAAAGGTTTAATAAATAAATAAATGTATGTATGAACTTGCACCCAATCCAGCTTTTAACGGGTAATGCTATATACTATAGCAAATTATTATCCAACTAACTATTCACACTTATTCTGATTTTTTATTTAAAAAACCGGCCAAGAGCGTGTCGGGCCACGCTCAGTGTAGGGTTCCGTAGTTTCCCGTCCGTCACAATAAGTGTTCCCACGTACAATTCGATGATACCCGACCCAATGTAATAAGTACCTACAGCGCCATCTCTCGGGGAATTGGGTTACTAATTAGTACATAGACGTGCCAGAAGGTTTCGGTGGTAATTTTGGATTGCGAGAACCAATTTTAATCAATCTTTTTTTGTTTGAAAAAAGATACGTTCAGGATAATAAAATATGTAAACGAAGTTAAAAAAAAAATGCTTGCATATACGATTATACTACAAACTTAGTCCAGAAATGATTTTGTACAACTTTTGTCTTTTTTGTACAAAAACTGTTGTTTCTATCAAGTTCAAAATAATTTTCCTAGAAAGTCCTTATAAAGTTCTACTTTTCAGATTTTTTTCATATTTTCTAAACTTATGGTTCAAAAGTTAGAGGGGGGGGGACACATTGTTTTTTACTTTTGGAGCGATTATTTCCGAAATTATTGACATTATCAAAAAATGATTTTAGTAAACCCATATTCATTTTTAAATACCTTTCCAACAATATATCACACGTTAGGGTTGAAATTAAAAAAAAAATCACTTCCCACTTTACATATAGGGGGGCTACCCTAATAAAACATTTTTATCCAATTTTTATTTTACCACTTTGTCGGCGTGATTGATATACATATTGGTACTAAATTTCAGCTTTCTAGTGCTAACGGTCACAGAGATTAAGCGAGGACGGACAGACGGACGGACGGACGGACGGACGGACAGACAGACATGGCGAAACTATAAGGGTTCCTAGTTGACTACGGAACCCTAAAAAGAAAATAATATCTAACAAAAAAAACCTAAATGACAGCTGCGATATGGCTGCGATCATGACATTAGGTAATATCATGTTGACAAAAAAAGGTCAATCGCAGCTGTCATTTTAGTCTAGAAAATTAAAAATCAGAACTTAGGCACTAAATAATTAAATAACAATATCCAGCTGTTATACCACAGACTAGTGAAATCCAATAGGTACTACGTTAGTTTAAAATTCAGTTCAAATAAATGCTCATAATTATAGGAAAAACGGTGAGTAAGAAATGTGTTACGCATCCACATTAGGAAGTATGATTCAGATCTCTTCATCGCTTGCCTGTTAGCGGACGCGTTAAGTTTCTTATTAACATTCCAATAAACGCTCAATGTGACTACATATGTATCTTAAAAACTTTAAGAAAAACCAAATACTTTGTTTTCCAAGTGCAACGTGAATCCAAAAGTAATTTCCGATATATTTTTGTGATTGTAAAATCATGTTTATTTCAATTAAGCAAGCATTTTAATTGAAATATAGGTTTTAATTAAGATAAACAACTAAATACCATCTGTAACGAGTTTCATAATTACCAAGCCGTGTAAAGATAAGACATCAAAGTTGACCTGACCGGACCGGAACGTTATATTTATGGAATCTCTCTCTCTTTTCAGAACATTCAGTGCCACACGCCGCGAAGGCAGGGAGCCGGTCTCGTCAGCATCAGCATCGTCATCAGGCAGTCAGGCGGGCACGGAGGCGAGCAGCAGTGATGCTGCGCCCAAGGACGAGGACGCTGAGGGTACCATGAACCGGGAGAACGTGTCCAACAAGATCGCCGCTGGGATGGACCGGTGGCAAAACACCCTGGAAGACATGATCAACCTCAGGTCTTCTAATAACACCGTGTTCAAGGACTATTATTGGGTGAGTAATCTTGGTTACAAGGCCTTACCCCCTTCATTCATTCATTCACTGATAGACAAATATCATGCCAGACCCAGCGATTTCGCTAAATCGCTGGGTCTGGCATGAAATTTTGCACGAAACTTCCTCTTACAACGAAATTGAGTACTTATTAGGGAAGTCATTTTGAAAATTTATTCCCTAAAGGGGTTAAATAATAGGGGAATCACGGGATGACAGTTTGTATGGAAGTTCATCATTTTGGAATATAGGACCGTTGAAGTTAGTACTAGTTATCTTTTTGGAAAAGGTTTCCGAACTCCCATCGAGCACACGATTTGTGGCAAGGGTAAAGATCAATTTATTAACCGTTAGCGGGCGAGTTATTTTTTTATTAATTTATTTTAGGTTAACATAAGTAACTAACTTCCAGCGGTTCAGGTGCGGACCGCGCGTAAGTAATAAGGATAAATATGTTGTGATGACACATTGGCGTGCGGTTAAAACAACGTATAATCTAGTCATAGCAGTGTTACCGGCAATATACAGTGGGCAAATATACAGACCCGTCGAAAGGTGACAAATTCAATTTTTCGAACGGGCAAATACATATCTGGAGTAGGGACAACTGTCAAATAGTGTTGTCTTTCATTCTTAGTTCGGGCCTCGAACTAATCATATATCCGTAGGTGAAGTGTCAGAAATGCCCGTAAATGTGACCAAAACCACAGATTTCGTGCTTGAGGCGTGTCACTGAACAGATAACTATTTTGTGGTAGACCTGCTGGGCACAGGGTTACACACACGTTTCATTAATATTTATGTTTATTAACGTGCTGCCTGGTATGTTATGGTCACAAGAAGACAAAACAAAAACACCAACAAAATTATTCGAAAAAAAAAACAGTACCTATTTACATGACTAACAGACGGAGCTATACGAGTCATCAGAATCTAGTATATGATTCTGATGACTCAAGAAAACGCATCGCCTTTAGGGTCATCGATTCATTATGTCAGTGTGATGCCAGGTAGGTTAATAATCTGGAGCATGGGAATATTGGATGAAAGGGAAAACGAATGCTCGAGCGCACGCGCCGTCCGTTAGTCATCCCGAACATACTGCGTCGAGGAATGATTGTTTGAATATGATACGTGTTTTATAATTCCAACTAAAGATGGAATTAGGAACTTAGTAAGCAGTTCGGAGTTCTTTTTAATTTTTTTTTAGTGTTGCGGAAACTTTTAGGAAAGTTTCGAGTATAAATGTGGTGTGTGGCTATGAGGGTAGGGGAAGACCAAAGAAACGATGCATGGACTGTATGGAAGATAATATAGCTAGAAACAGGCTCACTATTGAGATAGAACAGAAGGAAGAAGAATAGAAGAAAAAGACATAAATTAAATTGGGACAAGGGCAGGAGAATGACGATGATAATTATAATTACCTATTGTGCTCGCCAAAATATTGCGGTCATAAATATTCAGAAGTTTCCTTCCATTATAGTAGGATACAAACCTAGTCTATTCAAATTTATGTTTCAAATTGATGATACTTGAAGTTAAACAAATATCATCTTTATTGTAATTGTAATTAAGTTGATTTCAGAGTGAACTGTTCGAAAAGTAATAAAAATGGTTTAAGTTGTAGCGCAAACTGCACTTTATTGTGTAGGAATTAAAGTTACTTTTCCATAAACTCATATTTGTTTACATTTTTGGCAAATAAGTCGCGAATACAGAATAGTGTCGTCAAATCTATTTGTGTATCTCGAATCACGACTTATTATACAGTAAGTATACATACTTATTTAAGTAACGGCCTATGTTACTCAAATACAGAATTCTTTGCTATAAGTTACCAATCTAAGTATAATGTATAAGCACAGATTACTAAATAGTGGTATAAGTGTGCTGGCATGGCGGCACATGGTGGCCTGATACCTACCAGCCGGTATCTTCCGGGCGGGGACTTATGGTGGTAGAAGGGAATGGGGTTTTACTCGGTAGGAGTGCGACATACATAACCCTCCATTCTCCCCAGAGGAAGAGAACCGAAGAAAAAAAAAGTAGCATATGTATGCTCTGTGCAAAACAAACATAGAATCTACACTTAGATAAATGATTGGTCTCACTATACGCTCGCAGCGAAACCAATCATTTATCTAAGCATCTACAACTCTACCACTGATGATTCGTTATCGATGTTATCAACCTGCAGGAGAATAGGTATATTTGGTATGTAGGTTCAACATAGGTGTAACTAGACATAATAATAAGTATGTATGACTGTCCACTTATACGGTATACTAACGTTAATTGCGGTGTGAATAGGTGTTTATTCCCCCAAATAAGGAAAGTTTCGATAACATGTAATTAAAAATGTTAAATATTGTCCTGATATTTATCCTTTTGACTAATCCACAGAGGTTATTCGTTACCGTTTCCTTTCCTGTAGGGGCTTGAAAATACGTACCTAGTACACTGTTCTAAAGTCAAGTTCACTAAATCGACCCCAGTGAAAAGCTTCCTTCTTCTTTCTTTCTTTTATATTACCCTATTGAAGCCTATTTTATGAAATCATGACATTGGAGGCCAATTCTAACTCAAGGCGGTTGTATTGTAGTGGTAGACAAAGTCGGGAATATTACACCCACTTTCTCCAGTGATATTTAAATCCCATAATCCCATTTAAGGTAGAAGCAAACCTATTTCCATATACCTGACCATATACTATATGACTCCGGACTGCTACTGAGACCCAAAACCCAAAAACTAGCTCTTTCCTAGGTTCGAAAAGACGACGCCTTCTTAGCAGCCGCGCTTAAAACCACAAAACCAACAAGACTATCAACAGCACAGTCGGACAGAATGTCGGACATGTCAAAACGAATGTAATATGTAATTACTGTAACAGTGTGCTCATAACACCGTGCAATCATTGTTTGGCGAAGGCTTCACGTAACTGCATGCTCAGCGAGATTGCTTCAATCGTTTGTGCAAACTGGCATTGACTACTGACTGAGTACTGCTTTTTAGAGATCTTCTTTCTGACGTTGTCTGTTTATCTAGATTGTCTTTCTTGTATAGATTGCAGAGGGTCTATTTTAAGGCCTAAAACAAAGAACTTTTTTGTTTTCTGGGGTTACATAATGTTTCCACTACTGGGACACAGGCCTTACAGGCAGTAATCTACCACGCGGGCCCAGTGCGGGTTGTTAGATGTCACATGTCTTCGAATTTTTGGTTCTAAGATATGCCGGTTTCCTCATGATGTTTTCCTTCACCGTTTGGAAAGCAGTAGTGATGAAATTATTTCGCCTGTCTGGGTTCGAACCCACGAACACTCGTATCGTAACTCGGGGCCATTACCACTAGGCCACCACTGCTCTCATTCTGGGGTTGTTGAGGCTGTATTTCAAGAGTAGTAACCCATTCAAAAATGTAATATTGATAGTAATTTTATTAGTCTCCGCAATGCATAGATAACGTCTTCCCTCTTGATTTCCCCATTTCTCCTTGTGGATACTGGACAGTCGGTTTTAAAGATAAAACAAATACTTTAATAGTCATCATTAGTAATCATTTTAGTTTTATTTTTTTTAATTTTATATTTTTATTATTTTTGGATGTCATCTGTCGTATGTATTTGTTTTGAATGTATGTGTGATTTTTCTATTTAAAGTAATGGAATGGACTCTGTCTGAAAATAAATTAATTATTAACGACTTGTCGCTGTTGTCCGGCCAGCTGCTGTTGAAACATTCAGACGTCCTTTGAAGAAGATCACGCTCATGCATGATGTAAAACTGATGGATAATGCAAGATTTACCTCGTGTGAGGTCACCTTCATGTTTTAGGCAGCAGGGTGTGGATGTGGAACTGCGTCACAAACTATGGTCCACCTCCTATCCTGCCCTTTGTGCCCCAAAATGTGCAGTTGGCTGCGCATTTTGGGGCACAAGGCGCTGACCTCGGCACTGCCACCGATAGCGCCGTGGAGGTGGAACTGGCGAAGTTTTGGGTCAACAAAATTTAAATAACTGTCGTGCCAGCAGCGACACAAAGAAACAGAAGAAGAATGATTTAACAAAAGCATAAAGCCTTTAACCGTACTCACTGTATTCACTATTCGTGTAATGATATTGTACACATACTTAAAAATTATGATCATTAACTTTGGCTTGGCGCAAGTTGTATAAAAAAATATTGCGTTTGGTTGCGGCTCTTGCAATAACTAATCATAAAATGCTGATTTAACGATTTTGTGTAATGGATCGTCATTGGATGGGAAACCTTTTTATAACGACTAATTAGATAGATTTCCTTAAATATTTTGGTTTCACCTATTAATATTAAATATGGTCCGTTTTTTCCTGCGGGTCACACTACGTCACCACTATTCGATATATATCGAACTTTATCACCGTAAAAGTTTCTCACGTAAAGCAATAACCCATTGTTTCCGTGCCCCAAGATCAGACTGTCTAGTTTGGGGCTCACTGGCAAATAATATAAGGCTCGTAGGCAGTAATTTAAAAGCTACTCATGTCGTCTCAACATGCTAGAAAACCTGCTTGCTACTGTATTACTTTACCTAGGTTACAACCTAGACAGTAGAAACGGCCGGACCAATTTTGATAAAATTTAGGATGGAGGTAGCTGACACCCTGGATTAATACATAGGCTACTTTTTATCCCGATATTCCCACGGGATCGAAATTTATGCGAGTGAAACCGCGGGGCGCTGCTAGTTTACAAATATAAAAAAGTAGCTGTACTATAGGTACACCTCTGCCTAACCCTTTAAGAAATACAGGCGTGATGTTATGTTATGTTATACCTATAAATATCTAGCTTTTAGAGAAAGAAACGAAACTTGACTAACATTGATTATGTTACGAGAACAAACTATGAAGTATTATCTGATTCATTTTCCTGGTTCGCCAGCCGCAGACATGGGTAAAAACAAGAATTAAAACTGTCATTATGGCTGGGGTATCTTCGACCACAGACTACAATAATTCGATTGTTAGCGAGTGAAAGTGTAATCACTGGGCAATTAGGGTAATCGAAAAAGGTATGTTTTTTTTACTTGATTATCAGAAAAACTGTAGAGTGAAAGTTTTTTTTACAATCATGGATGGCGCAATTGTTTGTGTTTTATTTATGGGATGGGGATGACAATTTGATAATTATATATTACAGAGGTATGCGCAGAGATTAGAAAGAAAGAAATATACCTAGCACGCTAACTATTTATTCTGTGCCCTAATTGCGTAAGCTAACACACTTCCAATTACAATCCGATTCATTTTGAAGGACATTGCTTCATATTTTAGAAAAAATTGTCTGCTCACTGCTCACCAACGTAAATAACGCAATGAATGTTGTTGAACTGTCAAAATGAAAGGCATTGCTACTATTAGCACAGATTACTTACTTGCTATTAGTGTGTTACGCAATTACCCCGCAGATTAATTGAGACACAATTTATAAGCACACGAAACAATCAGAAAGAGCCTACTATATGTACCATAGGTATACACTCCAAAAGATGATTTGACTGGGGGATAGAGCTAGTATTCGGCGTACCTACCTAACCGAGACTCCGCAAGCTGGCAACACCAGCTCAAATCACTTACTATTTAGAATTTAACTACCGATTACGATTATCAAGAACACAAATCGAAATAGGCTTCTTGAATATTTATTTTATGAGCAATGGTGGCCCCATGGTAACGGTCCCAACTTACGTACGAGTTGTAGGTCGTGGACTCGTGGCTCGAACCCAGACAGGCGATTTACTTTGTGTAAATAATTTCATCACCACTGCCCTCAAAACGGTGAAAGAAAACATCATGCGGAAACCGGCATGTCCTAGAACCAAAAATTCGAATACATGTGACATCCACCAACTCGAACTGGCCCGCGTGGAAGATTACGGCCCACTCCCTCTCAGAGAGAGGAGGCCTGTGTCCCAACAGTGGGAACATTATAGGCTGATTATGCTCAACATTTATTCCATTCTTGTGGAGGCCGGATAATTATGGTTGAACGACCATCATCGCTTTTATCTTGCTATAAAACATTATTTAGACCATAATTCACCTAATTCGGGTTCGGTCCGTTTCCATTTCATAATGCGTGCACTTCCCGGGGCGGGCGGAAGCGCGTGCGCGGTTCAACATTCAAATCATGCGCACCAACCATATTGAAACCAACACTGCGGCATCCCCAGCGCTAAACTGAACCATAGGACAATACAATTAAGGACTATATTTGCATGTAGTGAAAACCGCCTTGTAAAGAAAGTTATTGTGTTTTGTACGTTTGTATAATGTATGGGTAGGTATAATTTAATTCATTGATGTACACCACTGTGGCGCGTGACTTGTTCATAAAGAACTATTCGTCTATGAGCGATGCGCGTACGGCAATGGCGGTGTACACGAAGACAACTTTTCATTACTACAGCTAGCAGCTGATAGAAAATGTTAGTGAAGTAACGCACTGTGTGACGTTGCTGAGCGGACGGATGAATAAATAAGCATAATATCTTCACTAATGGGCGCCCTGCGTTAGGTTAGTAACAGTTTAGAGGGACTTCCTTGTACACATATTTATTTGTGGAGGTTTTCTTTGCTCCTACTCTCTTGATCTTGTCGTGGATTTTTGACAGTCGTTACGGATAGTCAGAAAGTCGAAAGTCTGACAACCAATCTTACCAATATCCAAGGGGTATCGTGTTACCCAGTAACTGGATTGCAGAGGTCAGGTAGACAATCGCTCCATGTATAATACTGGTATTCAGCTACATCCGGTTAGACTGGAAGCCGACCCTAACGCAGTTGGGAAATTGATGGGCTAGGCAGATTTATTGATTGGTACCTAGCACAATGTTTTATTATCTACAGTTTTCCACAAATTCCACGCTCATATTTTGCAACATTTTTCATCAGTAGATACCTACCTAGTACTCGTACAAAAAAAAAATAACGTGGATAAATCTCAGTTATTTTCAAGTCTTCAAGAGAACTTGCACTGAACGTAATTATTGACGGGTATGTTTGTTATTCCGCTTTACAAAACTATTAACACTGCGGAAAACGAACGCACAGGCAATACATCACTTCCTTATCTTTCCGCGAAAGTCGGGTAATCGGATTTAATTGAGGGAAATACACGTCGTCGATGTGTTAGTTAATTTATCACTATTTCCACACTGTTTTAGGAATCTATTCGTGAATTAGTTTGATTGAATACTCGGAATGATTTTATTATGATAAGGTATAACGATATATAATGTACCTATGTGTTTCTAATATGACTAGCTACTTAATCACGACGTAAGTTATGAGACAGTTTAAAAAAACGGTCAATTGCGCGTCAACCTCGCACACGAAGGGTTTTGTACCACTTTATAATATTTAACACTACATTATATTAAACGCCGAAAAAAAAAGTTCTTGTATGGGGATTTTTTAACATTCTTTCATTTTTATTATTTGTTGTTATAGCGTCCATAGTAGTACAAACTGTGTGAAAATTTCTAGTGTCTACCTGAATCATTTTGAAGGATATTGCTAATTTGTAATCCATCTATACTAATATTAAAAATGCGAGTGTGTCTGTCTGTTACCTCTACACGCTTAAACCGCTGAACCGATTTAGATGGGTATAAAGATAGTTTGAGTCCCGGAAAAAGATAGAATAGTTTTTATCCCGATATTCCCACGGGATCGAACTTACGCGGGTGAAACCGCGGAGCGCTGCTGTTTCATATATTCGAAAAATTTGTCTGCTCAACAACGTAAATAAAGCAATAAATGTTGTTGAACTGTCAAAATGATTGCTACTTTTTAGTGTGCTAAGCTATTACCCCGCTGCTGTACTTTAAAAATTGCGCGATTTCATTTGAATATGTCCAAAATAATAAACGTACAGATAATATATTACTGATGAAGGAGCTTTAGCAATAAATAATGCAGCACAACACTTGAGTATTTCTGAGCTAATTATATTCGCGTGTGGAGGTGATCCACCTAAAAATATCTGCAAATAAATACCTACTTTTAAATGTTGAGACAAACCATATAGCATTTAAAAATGACTTGGCTAATCGAAAATGATTAACAATATGAGCGTGGGTGGGTATAAGTATAGATAAGGAAGTCAAAGAAAAGTTACATTGTGCGCAAGATGATATTGATATGATCATATTACTAGGAGTAGCTAGGAAATGAACCGTCCTTATCATTCATCATTCATTTCAGCCGAAAGAAGTCCACTGCTTGACACAGGCCTCCCCCAAACACCGCCACTTCGACCGGTTCTGTTCTTCCCGCATCCAGTGGATTCCTACGGCCTTCACAAGGTTATCGGTCCACCTTGTGGGAGGCCTTAAAACGCTACGTCTTCCGGTACGCGGTGGCCAGCCGCGATCCAGTACATTTCGGCACCATCGGCCATCTGTTTTCCGACCAATATGCCCACAACTACTACTTTATAAATTTCCCTCGGCCCACGGCGTAGTATTGCATCGATCTGATTTATTTCTTTTTTCTCGGCTCCTAAGGGCTTGATGTTAAATCCTAACTTATCCTAACTTAATATTATAAATGCGAAAGGAAGTTTGTTTGTTACCTTTTCACGCCTAAATCATCAGTGATTTCGATCATCCTGAAGTTTTGCATATCCTTTGTCAGGTGTACAGAAACGGACATAGGGTACCTTTCTTCCCGAAAAATAGTGCCGTTCCCGAGGAAAACAACAATAACGTTATTATGATAATAGATGGCGCCACGTGTCTATTGAACTTTGTCACATTATTTAATTCTGAGGCGGTACGAAGTTCGCCGGGCTGGCTAGTCCATACTATCCATACTAATATTATAAATTCGAAAGTAACTCTGTCTGTCTGTCTGTATGTTACCTTTTCACGTCTAAACCACTGAACCGATTTAGATGAAATTTGGTAGGTATAGAGATAGTTTGAGTACCGGGGAAGGACATAGGATAGTTTTTATCCCGATATTCCCACGGGATCGACACTTATGCGGGTGAAACCCCGGGGCGCAGCTACTAGCCTATAAAATTGAATCGCAATGTGAATCATTTTGAAGGATATTGCTAATCCATTGCTTCATATGTTCAAAATAACGCAATGAATGTTGTTGAATTGTCAAAATGAACGCCCAGATTTCTGTGTGAACGCCATTGTTATTGTTTGTGTGTTATGCAGTTACCCCGCAGGTCTAATTGCGTTCATTCAAATGATTGATCTTATGTAAGTACTATGTTAAAGTTTAAAGTACTAAAAAGTTTCAAACAGTAACGATTGGTAGAGAAACCGATCCGTTAATGGATATTAGGAACTGGCTAGTTCATGAATTCACCAGCCTAGAATTGAAAACTGAAGTTCATATTAATTAACGCACACGTTCTAGGGTCTTAATTGCTCAAAACATTTCGATTTAACCGATCAAACACTGATAGTTCTAATTGTACGGAACTTCCTTCCTTGTATCCTAAAAATATTATCTACTACTTACCTATATTCTGTTTGTTTAAATGTTAAATTAGATTAACAGTACGCTTTTGATTTAATTAAGTATAATTTAAAAGCCTCCTTTAATATTAATTTGTCTTTAAATACAGGGTGAAATTTTAATCACCGTTTTCCTCTTAAGGGGTCATTGTACTCATCATTATGAACAAATTTTACTATGGGACCAAACCAGAAATCGTGAAAATAAATCAGCTGTTCCCTACATTTATGTTCGCATTACTCGTCAAAATGTAGGGAACAGCTGATTTTTCTTTCGCGATTTCATGTAAGAGTAGAAATGAACGTAATTTCGGGCGAATCTACGGATATCGAGCTAGGGGCGTAGACCTCCATGATCGAATAGCTCATGCCGAATGCGAACGCAGTGTTACCCAGTCGACCGTTGTTGACCATTTGGGAAGGAACACCAAAACAAACCACAGGGAAGTTGCAACAAAAACAACTTATGTATAGATACCTAATATACGTATTAATTTCAATACACCTGGTTATACACATACTAATGACAGCTAGCTATCATTATCACCTGTGCTCACGACATCTTTTAAACATCCCATTGCAAAATCAACCTTACAACCTGACCACAAAATACATAATCATGTACAACAACTTTGTACAACAGGTGGAAGTGATAAAAACTCAGGTATTACTGCTATGATAAGTTGTCGTGTCGTGATGGCAAACATACATAATTACAGGCTGTGTTGTCGCTCATGTACAGTCCGTTCAGTTAGTTTACCTCTGACAGCAGCAACCTAACAACAACCTTATAGTAATGACAATAAAGATCACAATGATTGTGACAGACTTGTCAGTGACAGCAACCCGACAGCAACCTTATTAGAATGAGAATAAAGATCACTGTGATTTGGACAGTGATGCAAAATCAGAGGTAAAATAACTGCGAACGGACTGTATTTCTTTTTACTTGGCTAGCTAACCGAAGATGTCTGCCTCAATGTTCTAAAGTCATCATCATTCATCATTTCTAGCAATCGGGTTTGTGATCTGACTTTCATTATTGTCATTTGATTGCGAGCAGGCTTAGTCATTGTCACCGCTACTTGGTGTTTGAAATGTTCTACTTAACATAACGCTGTCTGACCGGTGAAAATTGACATGCAGGGTTCATTGGTGGCAATTGAGCGCAAAGCCATCGAAATAATGCAGTGCCAAGTTAGTTGCAAGTTGCAACAGATTGCATGGGAGTGGGATCAAAAACAGATCGGACAATCAATAATTACCGGAATTTTCAATTCGACCCGATGTGTGAAAAATTTTCTCCTTGAAGACGCTGAAAAGTGAAGTAAACATAGACAAAGACGACGGTAGAGCCCGCACATTTACAGATGCCAAATATTTGCTGCACTTAGCGTATTGCACAAAAAAATAAGAGCAGCTCTACTGCTTACCTACTACTCTACTAGATGGACTAGCAAACACTTTCCATAGTTTCCATGCATGGCACAGTTGCACACATCATTTACTCCACACATTCTACATAATATCTAATACTACATCGCTATAACTATGGGAAAAAACGACTATAAAAGAACATTGTTATGTCGTACTCGTAATAAAAAAAATACACGGTCTCTTCGAGGAAAACAGCACCTCTCTATGATTAGATGTATAAATTCTCATTGTAATTCGTAATGAAGGATAATTTGATGCGACGTACGTAACTCGAGGTTTCAGCTGAGATTATTAAAAAACAGAAGAAGAACTAGCACGGGATCCAGGGGAGGTGGGTGGAGCGGGGATCAAACCGGAATAAATCACTGCCTCGTTGGCCTAGTGCATAGGTTCTCAACCTTATTGCCACCATTGCGTAACAAACAAACGGTAAACATGGCTTTCATTTTGACAGTTCAACAATATTCATTAAGTTGTTGAACATACAAATTTTTCGAACATAAAAAGCAATGGATTAGCAATATCCTTCAAAATGATTCAGATTGTGATTGAAAGTGTGTTGCGCAATTAGGGTGCAGTAACTAGTTTCCTTGTCGTTGTAAAAGAGGACTCTTGTACGGTTCCAGTCAATACAGATAAGGCCGCATAGCAGTGTTATACAACTGCGAGCTTATTCGAAACTCGACCATTGGGGATCGCTTTCCATATTAAAAATTTACTTTGTATTTTTATAGCAATTATGAAGTAACTCACATTTTTTATTGTATGCCAATGTATGAAATATGTTAGTACGTATATAATCCCAGACATATAAAATGTTAACGTAAATATCAATCTTAACTAAGGGTTTTCTTCTTTTTAGGCCCAAAATGGATTTGATGAGCTCCGCCGTTACGTGAAGCAGGGCAGCGACTTCAGTAAAGAACTATCATCTATATTACAAGAGAGGTAAGAGTATCTAATATAAACTTTAATGCACTTAGTGATTGAAGAACCACCAAGGTCTTCTGGCCAAGAAATTTATTTCAATGAATCACCTTCGTTTTATGTTCTAGCGTTGCCTATGTAACTCGATCATCAGTTTTGTAACATTATTGCATTTGTAGTTAATATATTATTGCCATATAAAGTTGAATCTTATAATAGGTTTTGCTAATTGATATAAGACTAGGTACCTGGTAGGTATGTTTGCGACCTTCAATCACAAAATAAACAACGAGTTAACCGATCAGATAACAACGCATTGTAATATGTGCAATCAGCATAACATTTTTCATAATAACGGTACTATCACTTTTTCTAATACTTAACTGGTAAAATTGTTACGCATCATTCGCCCGGCCGCGCTCGGCGTGCGCGCAGCCTCAGCGCAAGTCGTGCACGCACCCAGATTAGCAATCTTATCGACATTTCTTCGTAACGTTTACTTTCCAGACATAACTATAAAACAATACGTTATTGTTTACGAGCAAATCGCTCGAGCGATCCTGTTCCGCGAACGGTCCGAGACAACAGTCGGCGCAAGCACAGGGACAATACGAAAGTTCTCGTCATGCTGTATAATTGATATTATATTGTTCACACGCACGCCTATAGCTTTCCCCGCGATATACAGATTTCGAGCACGTCGTAAAATAATGTTGCATACGAAAGTAAGGGCACGGCAATGGCCACAAAATCAAATATAGCGCGTCGCGAGGTTCCGCCAAGTGGGCCAAGACGCGAGACACAAATAACGCGCGCTCTAAAAATTGAAATCCTCCCATTGGCCGAGAATGCATTATCACTGCTTTTACACAACCACAAAGACGAGCAGACGTAAAAACAAATCATTACGCCACCGCGATTATTTCCTACGAACGTTCGCTTCCGTCACAGATTGTGAAACTCCGCAGATAGTAGACACTCATGTACTATATCGGTTCTTTGTAGAATTGAAGCAGAAATATACTACTCAAAATGCTTAGCGAAGCTTGGGACGAAGTTGACGAAAGCTTGCAAGGAGAGCGTCGGCTCGTGCGCCGAGGCGTGGAAACATGTCGCGCTGGAGATGGAGAAACGCTCGGAAATCCACAGGTAATTGGCAAACATGCAGAATGTTTGAACAGCTAGTGATTTCACAGAGATTTTGAACGTTAGTAACGCTGCAATTGCTCTATTTCAGAAATTACTCAAGTGCCTTATCCGACGAGCTAGTGAAACCAATGAAACATGTAATCGACAATCAGTTGAAGCTTAGGAAGAAGGTAAGTTACTCAAGACAATCGAAGCGGCGGACATTAAAAACGAACAACTTAATAAAAAGAAATCTATTGTTAATCTGATTATAATTGCAGATCGAAGGTAACGTTGACAAGACTACGCGATCTCTCGGAGAGTGGAGAACAGCGGAGGCAAAGTCGAAAAAACATTCTCACACGGCGGCGCGGGAGAACGAGAAGCTACAGGACGCCACGTTGGAGATTAGGTCTGCCTACACACTACACACTTGACGATGCTAATGTCCTCTGTGTTTTTGTTAGAGATAGTAGTCTGTCGGGATATTACATCGGCGAGTCATTATGGAAGGATCCTTCGTTTTTTGCGGATGCGAATGGCCTAGCGATTGTTAGTTTTGCGAATGTTACTAAACGCTCCCTGCGTTTAGAATGAGTCACGAATTCCCTATGTTTGTTTGCAGCCGTCTGTCGCGTAGTTCGAGCGTGGGCCACATACCACACGCGCACAGCATCTTGAGCGCCGCACGCGCAGAGCGGCTACCTAACGCAACAAGTGAGAAGGACGCAGCTAAGCTTCAGGTCAAGAAGAGGAAGACTGAAGATGCTGTAAAGAAAACTGAAGTTGAATATTACAATGTGTGCGTGCACGCAGAACGATCGAGGTAAACAAACCACTTTGATCGAATTCTATTTATAAGTGAACCCGATCGATGATGAAAATAGTCCGCCGTAAATATACTCTGTATATTCTTCGACTTCTTCAGCGTTCTGATTGAACTTTTATAATAATTTTTTCCAGGTTGGAATGGGAGACAAGCGTGGTGAAAGGAGCTGGTATGCTGGAGTCTTTAGAAGAAGAGCGACTGGCCCAGCTCAAGACTGCAGCCGACTGCTATCTCAGGCTGACATCCGCCGTGCCCGCTCAATTAGCAGAGGTGATTAACAAGTTATTGTATTCATGAGTTAATCATTGTTTAGTACGTAAACAACGTTTTTTGTTTGATGTTTATGAGTCTCCTTTTGCAAATATCGTATGAGGCAATCATGTCTTTTACGGGTCCATATTGGCTCAACTAAAGTTCTTTACCCGAAATTGTTCTTCCTAACGATTTGTAATCCGAATGATCACTCTTCCTAAAATTTTTCATCCTAAAGTTTTCATTCATACTATTTGTAGTGCTACCGGCGATGTTCATAACACTCATGTTTCCGAAAATTGTAATCAATAATATCATTAATGTAAATATTTTAAACTCCTACTGTTTTTTATCATAACGCTTTTATCCCTAAACATAACTACTAATGTAACTAATTTCTATAAGAATAACAGACAATATAAAATCGTTTGATATACCACTCAATAGACATAAAACCTATTTAGTCTAATATGATAAACACTTTTTTTTTTTTCATCCTATGTCATCCAATGTCGACGGAGCCCCGCTTCGCGGGGCCCCTATTTCTGTGTAAAGGGTTTAAAGTAACCTAACCAAACCGAACCTCGGGGTGCCCTTCGCTCGCCCTTGCATCCTATGTCGACGGAGCCCCGCTTCGCGGGGCCCCTATTTCTGTGTAAAGGGTTTAAAGTAACCTAACCAAACCGAACCTCGGGGTGCCCTTCGCTCGCCCTTGCATCCTATGTCGACGGAGCCCCGCTTCGCGGGGCCCCTATTTCTGTGTAAAGGGTTTAAAGTAACCTAACCAAACCGAACCTCGGGGTGCCCTTCGCTCGCCCTTGCATCCTATGTCGACGGAGCCCCGCTTCGCGGGGCCCCTATTTCTGTGTAAAGGGTTTAAAGTAACCTAACCAAACCGAACCTCGGGGTGCCCTTCGCTCGCCCTTGCATCCTATGTCGACGGAGCCCCGCTTCGCGGGGCCCCTATTTCTGTGTAAAGGGTTTAAAGTAACCTAACCAAACCGAACCTCGGGGTGCCCTTCGCTCGCCCTTGCATCCTATGTCGACGGAGCCCCGCTTCGCGGGGCCCCTATTTCTGTGTAAAGGGTTTAAAGTATCCTAACCAAACCGAACCTCGGGGTGCCCTTCGCTCGCCCTTGCATCCTATGTCGACGGAGCCCCGCTTCGCAGGGCCCCTATTTGTGTGTAAAGGGTTTAAAGTAACCTAACTAAACCGAACCTCGGGGTGCCCTTTGCTCGCCCTTGCATCCTATGTCGACGGAGCCGCGCTTCACGGGGCCCCTATTTCTGTGTAAAGGGTTTAAAGTAACCTAACCAAACCGAACCTCGGGGTGCCCTTCGCTCGTTTTTGCATCCTATGTCGACGATCTAAACAAAAAATATATGACTTTGAATAATAGTGTAAAAGATGGTTATGTTGAGAAAATATAGGAAAACAAATAAAAGTATAATAGATGTTTATTGCTACTGACATTATGAAGTTGAATGATTCGGAATTATGAACATTAGAGACAGAGTAGTTAGGAATTGTGATTGTTAGGATGAAAAATATTAGGAAGAACATTTTCGGATTTCCAATTATCGGAGTTCAAAATTTAGGTGAACTTTGGCGCACCCGTCTTTTACTTATGTAAGCTGTGCGGTGTGCCCGCGACTTCGTTCGCGTGCATGTCGGAAAACAAATTGGATTTCATGGGTTTTAACGTTTTTGCGCGGAACCCTAATTCTTTTTCAAAAATAAAAGTAGCCAAGTTGTGAATGTCACGTCAAAATCGGTCCAGCCGTTTCGGAGATTAGCCGGGCCAGACAGACAAAAATTTTAAAAATAGTGTTTTGTTATAAGTAGGTACCGTATTACTTTTATATACATTTAGTAAAAAGCTGTTATTTTGACATTACAAATAGACACTTCAGTTGTATTTATTTGTATATAGGTACATATTTCTTCTATCCGCAAACTCACTCAAACCTTTGTTTCCAATTCATGTTATTTCCACTGAAACCAATATCAAATCAAACCTAAAATAAAAAATCCTAAAGTAAATTAAGCTGATTTTAGAAAGACTATTGAAAAAGTCTTTTTTTTTGAAGTTGTAACGTTTAATGACCTATAATGTGTAGGTTTTATAGTTATTTTGCTTTGAAAACTCATATTTGTTAACACGTTTGAAACTTAATTCCGAACGCAGCTTAAAATTGATTGTATCGAAGGCCAGAAAACCGGTGTATACCAGATCTTTATTTCTTTCTGACAGGATCAATTTCCTCAACTGGCTCCAAGACCTAAGTTAATCTGCTTCTAACCTATCTTTTCTTATTGTTTTCAGGCCACAAACGTGTTAGTGAATCCGATTAAGAACGCCAACGCGAACACGGACATGCGGGTGGTGCGCGGCGTGCGGTCTGCGCAGACCGGCGCCAGCGAGCAGCTGCTGCCGGACTTCTACTGCGAGCACACCACGCTGGCTATGAACAGAGAACGAAGAAAACAGGTATGTATCGCTACACCGATTTTTTTCTTTAATAACTCCTCATGGGTGCCTTTGCCGTTGGGTACCTTTGGTCCTGCGCCAGATCCCTCTCCGCTCGTGTCGGATTACGTGCTGCCCTATCGGACTATGAGAGTGAGGGAATAGAGTGCTCCTGTGTCTGCGCAAACATTTCTGCACTATAATATTTCCTGCGCCGAAGGCTATTCTCCAATGAGATTAGCCGCCATGGCTGAAATACGGTCTGTATACTCTTTATAGATATCCTTCGCCTGGAGAGAATGGACCGACATTATGGTTTTGTCGGACACCTTAGGTACCGACTAAAACTCGGTAGTGTTCATACAGCTACCAAGTCGAAAAAGTGCAGGATAAGATTTCTGACATAAGTCTTACGAAATCATTAGTTGGAAACACGTCTAAACCATTGGCTTCTTGATAGCAAGACAAACAGCGGTTGTGAGGTATTTTTAATACATATATTAGGTACTAGTTGCGCTCCGCGGTTTCACCAACAGTCTCGATCCCGCAGGAACATCGGAATAAAAAAAAATATCTTATGTCCTATCCAGGTCATGGTCTACCCATATACCAAATTTCATCCAAAACAAACATACAAAAATCAAATATATATATATTTTTTTATAACATTAGTGTCAGAATGTTGATGACATCGCTCATGATAGATAATGCTTACCAGACTTGACAGACACTTACACGCTTCCACTAGTTCCACATTACACAGAGTAGGTACTAAACATTCGTTTTCCTTGTTGTGTTTCAGGCGCTGCTAAAGATACTCCAGCTAGTGAAACAAGACATCGACAGAGAACGAAAATCCAAGCAGGGACTTGAAAAGCTGTCGATGGCCATCAAACAGACCCCCACGTTTGGCAACGACGATTCACAGCAGAACGTGGCCGACAAACTGTACCATGTACGTAACTTTATACGAGCTGGACACTACACATCATGGCAGGGGCATCGACGTGCAACCTGTCACCATGGATTGAGTACATGATTCTGAACCTTTAACATTTAAATTTTAGTCGTTTATTTAAAAAAAAAATTGCTATTTCATACTTTTTGACCACTTTTCTATGAAAAGGCTGTTTTTTTTTATAACCGACAAAAAATTTCTACTCTACTAGAATCATGTGTTGAATTCATGGTTACAGTTTGCGATGTCGATGTCGCTGTCGCTGCTATCCTGTACCTACAGCTTAGTCAGAACAATGCTCAGCTCAAATATATTAGGTATTTCAAAACAATACACAAACTGAGCGAAATTATGTAGTTGTTTATAAAATTGAGTACTTATTCTTTGATAGTTGTTTGATATGGCTACAGCACAGCCAGTTGACGTAGCGTGTCAATTTGATAATCAATTAGACCAAACTCAGGGAAGTCCTGACTTTACATTAATTTGTAACCTTTGACTATAGAGGAACATGAAAAACTTAATAAAAGTTTACCTAATCATTGCGTAGACGAGCACACCAGAATATGTTATGAAGTATAACAGCTGCAAAGACCTGTGAATTTATTGAATCTTCAAGTCCTAACCTCAAGTCGGTTTTCTCAGATGAGAAGTATGCTGACGTACTTGGAAGCAGTGAGATACAAGATAACGGCGAGTCTGAACGAGTTGGACACCAGGCCACCGGTGCAGCATCCTCTCGCGGCGCACATACAGATCATTAGGGATAAGCAGGGATTGCAGCAGAGCATACTTAAAGTAAGTATTTGAAAAATTAGTCTCGTTGTTGAACTTTGGAAGTGATAGGTAGAGAACGCTTAGGTTAAAACCCTGAAGATACAATGCACGGAATGCATAGAAGGAACAGTTTATAAATCCGATAAGGACTCAGCAAGCACGTCATTAGAAACTACAAATAATTCATCTAAGTATTCTCTATCCCCAGGTACCACCATGGCTGCAAGCTGACTACCAAAACGAGGTGAACAAGAACCTCACACCGAACTACACGGCCTTAACCAAAAGCGTGAACGGGGGCGAGGAGAGGGAGCGAAGGGACTCCATCATGAGTAGAGCATCCAGCAAGCTGAGGATAGAGCACCTCTCGTTCAGGAGGAATACTGAGCACAAAAGCGCGCCGGTCACGCCCGTGGTCGACCTTCCTCCGCCGCCCACGCTGACGCCGCCGACTGACACTCCTCATCCACCCGAGAGCCCCCTGGACTGGAGCGAACGTGGCGCCGGAGATGGACTGTCTAACCAACAAGATAGTGATTTTGGTAAGGTTTTTCAGTCACTAAATGTGTGGGATTACGTTGATTCATCCTATGTTACTGGTAACATTCATGGGTAATAATATGTTTACGGTTGTGATTTTAAGATAAGTTGATTAAATAACAACAAAGAATCTTTTTTTAAATTAACATACAGTCAGCCTCAAAAGAGATATTTATTTATTTATTTATTAACCCAACATCACTATCATGACAGGAATTTCCTAATTCAATAGTGTGGCCATAGTTACAGTTTCATCATTTACCATAACATATTCTATACATCGTGGTTTTTGTGAACTCACTCAGAGAACAAGTAAAAAGATCTATGCTGTCTGCTACGTCATTGAGTATACGCAAGGTACGCGTACAGGTACAGACGCCAGCACATCAACCTACCCGAAACTGTCAAATTTTCCCAATCAACTTTGAACCTTATGCTTTAGTGATAAAGTTGAAAATCTATTAAAGAAATTTGACAGATTGTAGTAAGTTGATGTGCTGGCCTCTGTACATCGAAAATAATTAATTTTATTGACTACAATTTGTGTTCCACAATACTGTCAACGTGTAGCTACAATTAAGTACCCAATGTGTACGTTCTGTGGCTCATATTGACACAATATTATGTAACAAATATTGTAGACACACACACATCTACATACATCATCTACGAGTACGTAGGTACATCTTTTTAACACAAACGGTTTCTAGTTTAGAAGCTGCGAACCTAACGTGCGGAAATTTATCATACGATGTACTCATCCATGAAAGAGGAGGACGATATGAAAAGACCCCCTGGGATGTGTGAACAACCGATCAAAAACCCCTGTTCAGTCGTGTAGAACCTATACATGTATAAAATTCAACAACAAAGAGCACCATTATTTTGTTATTTTATTGAAGTATTCTGAGAGCATTATAGCAATTAGTTGTAGCCAAGAAAAACTTTGGCAAAGATATGATTTTCAGAAACCGATTATCGAACATTTCAACTTATTTAACTTTTGTTTCTTTTTAGATGAATTTTCATCGCAAAGTGATAGTTCGACGGATTTGACTGATATTATAAAGAATGAGAACGGGGACGCAGCGCCGCAGACGCCGTCGCTAGGGAAGTGCCGAGCCTTATACACCTACGAAGCTAGACTGAATGATGAACTTAATTTAACACCAGGTAACTTTATACCACCTTCCTTCTTATTATAAAACTGCACTTATGGCCTTTTTTATATGGCATCTCGCTGGTCAACCTAAAATGTTGCCGGCTGATTAACCAGGCCTACCTGTGGTTGCCTCATTAAAGTAACACCAGGGGTTAAAAACGTGAAGGGCTGAGAAGGGGTTAAAAGGATGAAGGGGAGACGTTTTGGGGGACTGTTTTTTTTGTAATTTTGGCGTTTGAAAAGTGCTGATTCTCATCCTAGTTTGAATAAATGACTTGATTGATTTTGAAAAACTTAAAAACACGCAGAGGGCACCCCCCTCTGGGGTGCGAACCTCAGGTTAAGGTGTCGCTGGGGTAGCTGGAATGAATTAAGCATTTATACCCGGTTTTTATAGTATTCTTAACTGGCGTTTGTCGATTCGATAGTACTGGTTACGGTAGTTATGTAAAAAATAATCAGCTGTATCATACCAAACTTTTATAACTTGTTGAAGTTTAGTTGGCATTTGACGATTTTTTCTCGATTACGATGTTGGTCCTATGAAGAAGTTTGATGGTCTATACTTATCTGATATAACTACTCTGTATTGACTGTATTATCATCATAAGTATTTCTCAAAGAATTTACTGTTACCAGACTCTTTTGTTGAATAATATTCTTGTGTTTAAAGACTCCCGCAGATAGGCGGGACGCGACCGCGCGACGCGTCGACGCAACTCTAGTAGAACAATTTCTATGAAAACTTCATAGAAGTGGTTCTGCCAGAATGGCGTCGCGCCTGTCTGTGGGAGCCTTAACACTGTCAAGTTTTTGTGAATATCTTCATTGTGCGCATAAATTGCTTAGCGAATTTTTGTACATTTATAAAGTGTTTCAAAGCTTAATCGGACACAATTTCTGGCCACTTTTTATAAAATAAGAAAAAAAGAAATTATCTACTATAACTGTTTTTTTACAGGTTTACGCTTTCAGCCAAGATCTTAATTTTTGATATGGTTGGACTTTGGACCTATTAAATATTCCTTCCCTATGCGCTGAGGGTTCAATTCCTGGCCAGTTATTTTTTTTAGTTAGATTAACTACTGGTACAGGTGCACCTACCTATATAAAGTTTGTTTTTGTAAAGGAATCCATGAGAAAGTAAGCAAATCTTCTGTGGGACAGCGATATCCGATAGCTGTCGAGTGTCGGTTAACTTATCGGGCAGATAAATTGATATGAACCATCATTCTTTATTTGTTAGATTATGCTTAGTTAGATAGGTACTGACTACTGTGAAGACCATTGTGATAGAGAGTACATAAAAGCCTGTTATCACAAACACTGGGCGACACTTAAATAAAATCGCGCTGTTGGATTTTCAACCTATGGCGCTGAGCTGAGAGTTGAAAATCCAGCAGCGCGTTTTTATTTGTTAGCAAAAAACAGGCATTCAATTATATAACCATCGTAAACCACCTGTATGTTCTACCATATGCATGAAACATAACACCTTTCTTCCCTGAAGCTGAATTTATGGTAATTTACAGGCGACGTTATAAACATTCACGAGAAGCAGGACGACGGCTGGTGGAGCGGCGATCTGAACGGCATCTACGGCATCTTCCCGTCGTCCTACGTGGAAGAAATCACTACCTGCATATAGCGGGAATAAGAAACACGGCATAAAGAAAGGAAAAGCAAATAGTTTTTAGCTCGCAAAGGAAATTAAACCTTAAAAGCAAAAAAATACAAGACAGCCGTATAGGGTCAAATTAAATTAGGAAACTCCTCAGTTGTGAGAGGTATCGATATCTATGCATGATAAACAAACAAAATCTGTTTGTGATTGTTTTAGGGGGTCAACGACCGCTGATGTAGTAACTTGAAAAACCAGTTTTATTTTTGTAAACGGTATCAATATATTAACACGATATAACAACAAAAAAACAGATTATCTAAACTTGAACTTCAAGTATCTGCCGTATCACCCATCATGTTAGTTTATCGATCGACTAAACACGTCTGTAGAGTTTTGCTTACCAATTTATTTAACCCTGTATTCGTTGCATTTCACGAAATCGCGTAAATCATTACAATTTATACCTATTTATAAAATTACATGTTTCACATGACGCGCGTGCGCATATGCTGAATTGGAAGGACTATTAAATGTTGATGCATTTGATGAAACTATTCGTTCTCTCTTCGCGGGTGAAGAATGAGTAAACGTTATAGGTAATGGATCCATGGAAAAATCAACTGATTCAATAAAATGGTAAATAAGATTATCAAAGGTTTAGATGTACTTAGTCATTCGCGCAAACCAATTGTTATGTCTGACTTATTTTCATTATTATTTGAAAAGTAGGTGTCTTAGTGTACCTAATGTGCATTGTGTAATCAAAGTAATTAACATTTAAATTAAATATTTCAGTCAAATTATAGGTCCATTGTCAGGCCAAAAGAATACCTATTAATTGTACCCAGAATGGTAAAGGCAACCGCAGTCTTCAACCTGAAGAGCAATTCTCGTAATTTTAAGAACATTCACAGTCTGGGTGCTTACTCTTGAACCTAATTCCGATAGATCGACATTGGAATTGTGAAGTTTCGTACTCTTGAGTTCGATACTAGCGCCAAATGGTTTGTAAAGGTGGGTGTCCATTTTGGAGAACTAAGTGGAATTTAGGATCGGGCTTGGCGTCGGGTAAACGGTACTCTTGAGTGTATTTTGACAGCTGTGTATTGCGTCAATATTGCGTGGGAATAGTTTGTTGATAGTGATTTTTCCAATAACAAAAGTGTAACTTTTTAGAAATTGTTTAGCATTTTAAGTGGTTTTCAGTGAGTTATACGAGTAAAATATGGCACGATTAGCAGTTGTATACAGTGTTTTACATAATTCACATAAAAAACAATTAAAACAAAGACGAGATGAGCGCCGGATCATGCGGTATACGGACAAAGCGTTTTCGATAAATGAACAATTGAACACGAGTTCAAAGCAAACTATAGAGTAAGCAAGGATTTGTTTGAGGAAATCTACGAAAACATTAAGCCCCTTATGCCAACTCCTAAAAGAAGAAGTGATATATCACCAAAATATAAGGTACCTATGTTGTCTTTGATATATGAATTATGATGTGATATCAATGATAATCATGACTTTTTTTTGGAAGGTCAATAGCATAATACTATTATAATTCTTGCAGATTTTAGTGGCATTATCCTTTTATGCGACTGGGAGTTATCATAAACTAGTTGGAGGCACCTATGGGACCCTAATGTCGCAGCAATCTGTTTCTCGTACTATTAGAGTTGTAACGACTGCTCTTAACCATCCAATAGTACAAAATAAATGGATTAAGTTTCCTCAAACTCATCAGGAAAGACATGCTTTAAAGAGGAGGTAATGCTAATGACAAATACTTAAGTACTTATCTAATTTTATTTATCCATTTAAATAATTTATAGTTATCTAAAATTCCTTGTTTTATAGTAACCATATACTATGTTTTACGTTCCAGGTTTTATGAAACATTTCACATACCATCTGTTACTTATAGGATGTATTGACGGCACTCATGAGGCTATAATTAGACCAATAGAACGTGAAGAGAGATTTTTAATTGCAAACATTTCCATTCAAGAAATGTTCTGATTGTAAGGCAATACTTTTAATTAATATTTAATTGTAATACATTTCATAACAAATTAGTTAAATGTCCTTAATTTATATGTATTTTCAGATAAGTGATGCAGATTTAAGAATTTTGTCAGTAGATGCTTCATTTGGAGGAGCTTCACATGACAGTTTTGTCTGGAATCAGCATCTTGTGAAACAGCATTTAATTAATTTAAATAATAATGGAGAAAATGTGTTTTTACTAGGCAAGTAAATGATGTAATAAGTAGTTGGATCAGAAATTTTAGTTTTTCTGATTGTGAACATATTTTAATTAGTTTTACTTTTCAGGTGATTCTGGATATTATTATGCCCAGAGTATAGTAGACGCTCCTGAGGGCTCCCCAGAACAATACTACACCAAGTTACACTGCTCTGCACGAAATACAGTGAAACGTGCCATTGGTGTACTTAAAAACAGATGGCGGTGCTTACTCGGGCATAGGGTGCTACATTATCATCCTGATACATCAGCTAAAATAATTAACGCATGTTTTGTTTTACACAATATGTAATATTCCATTAACTCAAGACAATGTTTATGTTCTTACTCCAGAATTAGCTTACTGACAGGTTACTTATTTGTATTCATATAATTGCTTTTTATTTTTTAGTTGACTATATAAGTCAAGTTACTTAAATTTTATTTTAATTTATTATTGACATAATCTACTCATTTCAATGTTTTCTAATGAGTTGATTGTAATATGTGATTAGCTAGTGGGAGACTGTCTTTTGTAATTTTGATGTTCCAAAAGTGCTGATTCTCAGCCTAGTTTGAATAAAATATGACATTATTTGGTTTGCTATTAGTTAAACATTTTACTTTTTTCTTTGATAATGTATTTCATGCAGTTTGTGACATTATGTGTGTATTGTGTTATTCTTGTTTATAACTTCTTTATTCCTAAATGTTATATTGGTTCCTGTAATAGGAAGCAATATAACAGGGATTAAAGACCCATACTACATACATTTTTCTTGATGGAGAACTCAATAAATTGTTTTATTTTATTTTAATGTACTTTTATTTAGTTACTCATAAAACTATTAAGGACAAACGTTAACATTATAAAATCAAATGAAATAATAAAAACAAAACATATTTGAAGTACAACGCAAGCATTTAATCAATACTTATTCAAAAACATTAGCAATAAATAAAGCTTTGACATTCATTGCTAATGCATTTTGAATAATATGTACAGATAGTGCCATACACGAAGACATGCCCCACTCTTTTTCCTAATCGTTAGTGAATCCTGATATTATCACAACTGGTGACTCAGTAGGTCTAGTCTGAAACAATGAAATGATTGTTATTATTAGATAAATAAAATATTTTGTGTAAAATAAATATAGTAGGTATGATAAATTTTTAAATATTAAAATATATTACTATTTGAGGAAATGGATTGACTATCAATCTTGTACCTCCAGTCGCAAACTCTTGTCCACCCATCACCGCCACCAATCTATTTTCTAAGGCAGACAATTCTGGCAAGTTGTCTGCCGTCCCACCACCAGTGAAGCTGAGAGTTGTGCGCACTGCTTCTTTAGACCATGTTTCTTCTCAGTACAATACTAAAAACATGCATTAACATTAATGAAATTGCTGTAAGTATATAACGATTCTTATCACCTACTTCATTATTTTGATTTACCTTAGCCCAGCCTTGACCATTTTTAATTGCTCCTCCGAGAGAATTTAAAGTAGTTGCCAAATTTTCCCATTTCCTCTTCGTTTCTAATTTTGCCTTGAGCGGTCCGAAGCAAACCATTGGCTACGCCTGGGTTTTTCTCCAAGAATTCCACTAAACCTTCTAATTAGGCGTATCTTGACGATGTGTCATTGTAACTAAAATTGGAAATCTTTTATTAGTACAGCATAATATAATTTTATTGTATAAAACATAGACCAAGAAACTAACTACATTGACAATACAAAAATCTCAACAATGTAATTAATAAAGTATGTAAAACATTGCTTTAACTAATAAAGTAAGTACCTATGATGTATATTTACGTACCACGCACAAAACTTTATTAGTTTATAACATAGAATCCGTGGTTTAAAACGATCACAAAAAACAACAACAAACTTAGTTCAAAAACCACTTGACTTACCGTTTTTTTTTGTAGTGTAGGCAACGATCCTACCGCATGCAGCCAAAGTCATGGTTAATTTTATGATTTTAATCGTTTTCTTACGCTCAAATGAATTTAATACGTTAAAAATAATCAATTACACAACTATTTATATCATATTTATTTTTTAGCTTTTTTATTTAAAGGATAAAGCATTTTAAAGCCCTATTACCGGTTTATCGTAATGAATTGAACCACACTATTGCAGCCCGTAACATAGCTAACTTCACGTATAACAAAATGATCGCGGATCAATGTCAGTTTCATTTCAATGTTGACAATATTGCTTTCAAGAGTACCGAATCACGTGACTGTAAAATTAACATCTGAATTATATTAGCATTAAATTAGAATTAAAATTAGTTTCAAGAGTAAGCCCCCTGATCTGTCTCAATCTGTCAAAAATACCTCTAAATTCCCTACCTACATTTTGACAAGGTTTTGACATTTATTGTCGTTGAGATGAGATTGCAACTTGATTTTTAACGTTTTTAATTACGGGAATTGACCTTCTGAAATGTTTTCTTATTAATGTAAATGTAGCAAGCATATAGGTATGAAGTTCACACTGAAAATTTAAATAAGTCATTATTTATCTATTCACAAGACACAAAAGAATATCTAGACTCATAAGAAGTATTATAAATGTAAAGTTTTGGAGTTTATAAAATGTACCTATAAGATAATGTATGTATAAGTTAAAGTTAATATAACATATACACTGAAAATGTAAATTATATGATATATAAAATTAAACCAAAGTGTTGTTATATAAATAAATTGTTTAAGAATATAATTTCTTTGTTTTATTTTTGGGGATAAAATAACACAGTAGGTACCTAATAAATTCGTGAAATAAAACCCATTTTTTGAGATGAATAAAAATTATTATTTTATTCAAAATGACGTTCTTACATTACAGTTTTGGCAAGAAGGGATGTATAGTCCAAAAATATGTATTACTTACATCATCTACGTTATGCTTAGGTTTACCTTTACTATTGTCTTCAGACATTATCTAAGATACCAGAGAGTCTCTTTATACTATGCCAATACTTTCATATAGAACCAGGCTAAAGCCCGGTTTCCACCGCGAAAGAGTAATGAGCCGGAAATGGCTAAGCGGAGCGGACTTCGTTTTTATGAAATAGGTTTGCGTTTCCACCAAGAAAGAGTTTAGTCGTCTGATTCTCTCTAGAAATGAGCGAGCTCATTTTTACTCTTTTTACCCGCTGGGTCATTTCCGCTTGAGTCTTTGTTGGTGGAAACACATGTAAGCAGTTTTCTCTTGAGAGGTAAAAGGAGTCATTAATGGGTCCGCTCCGCTCGCGGTGGAAACCGGGCTAACAAACCCAAAAGTTGTAAGTTTTTATTTTCTGTCGAAACTATTAATAGGTACCTACCTACTATCTGACAGTGCGTTTGGATTTTTCCATAGGTACAGACTTTAAAACTAGGTACCTAGAACTAAATGCAAAAATATTTTTTCAAATCCGACCAGTATGTACCTATTTCCTGTGATTAACGCTTAAAGTAATAGATTAACGTGTTCAAAGAAATCAAACCAAACAACCTCTTCAGCGTTATCATTAGTATAGATAGTATATAAAATGTATTCGTGGCAAGTTTCGAGTTTATTGCGATTCTACTTAATTATTTCGAAAGGTTTTGAACGAATGTTTTGTTTATTTTCGCTAGTTGCAACCGTTGCAACTTGGGGTGCGTTCCGAGTTAGGAATGTAATCTATATAATCGATTTGAGCGTGCTTAAAACACGTACCGAATTAGCGTGAGCGCGATAACGATGTCCCGTGAATCGTCATAGATGACGTCATGACATGTGCCATCTTGCGATAACGCCGACCATGCCTTCTAATAGTATCACCGTGCCGTGAGCGCTGTCTAAAAAGATGCATCATATCTGTGGCATATACTAACGTGGCATTTTCAGTATATTATAGTGTACTCTGTGCGTGGCATTTTCGAAATTGTGCTTCTGGCTGGCAGTCGCCACCTAAATAAAGAAAAAGAAGAAATGTGGTGTTTATACAAAGAAATACTGCTGTAATATCGTTTTGACATTGAGTAAGCACTGCGATCGCGTTCACAAGCGAAGCGTTCCGAATTGTTGACAGCCCTCAGCTGTCATAATCGTATTATCTAAATCGGAATCCATGTGAGCGCTGTGAGCGATTACAGCTAATTCGGAAAGCGCCCAAAGTCAAACATGTTGACAGTGACAGTAGCCAATAAATAAACACTAAAAATCAATACAAAGCACCTTCTACGGCTTTAACGAAAATATTGCAAAGAAACTTCTTTTGTTAAATACAGTTGAGAATTTTATTGAGATTCTGTAACTACGTTAAAAGTAACTATGCCTGCTCCAAGTAAGTTTTTAACAAACATTTTTGAGCGGGTTATTGTACCGTATTGTATAAAAAAAACAAGAAGTTACGTTTTCTGCACAGACAAATATTTTCAGTCTCTTGAGTTTTATAGGTACCTAGGTAGGTAAATACCGAAACCTTAATAATGTTTCAGAAAAACGTAATCGCAGGGGCCCAAACAACTCTGACCACACGCTGGCTTCCGTTGCCCGAGAGACTGCGACTTCCTTGGCAGGAGACAGTCCAGTGTTGGCTATATTTAAAAATATTGCTATGAAACTGACTGCGCGTCAGGACAAGCACGAGCGACTCGTCAAATTGTCGCGCGATATCACTGTTGAGAGCAAGAGGATCATATTCTTGTTACATTCGCCTATAACGTGAGTATAGAAAGTACCCGTAGAAGTTAAGCATGCAAGTCCTTGCTACAGCCTATCAGGGTCAAGTAATTATAAGTAGCCTCTAACAGTTAAAGGCTACCACCATGCAACCATGAGACCAACGGGGCAGTCTTATGGAGTGTTTCCATGAGGAATTTCTTAGTAACAGCCCGGATTTTGGAAGTTTGCAGTTTAATATACCCCTGTGCCTCGGAAAGCATGTTAAGCCTTTGGTCCTGCGCCTGATCTCTCTCTGGTTGTGTCGAATTGCCATCCGATCGAACTATGAGAGGGAGTGAAGAGGCACGGCCCCCTTTTTTGCATATTTCTTCAAAAGTACAGAGGTACTATCACAGTCAGAAGTCGACTTGCAATCTCACAAAACTATGGCATAAGACTATTAGTTGTACTTATGACCTTCTTCTATAAGAACGTTTGACAACACTACACATTTGCAACTTGTTGCCCGCTTATGATTGTTATTACAAATTTCAATAAGTTAAGTAAGTGTTACGGTGGCCAAAGTGGTTAGCACTGTGCCTCGCATGACGAACGTTCGGGTTCGAGTCTCACATCAAACATTACAAATATTTTTTAAGTATTACATGTGAAATAAGAATGCCGAGTTGCTAACAAAATATATTTTAAAATATTCCACAACTAAACGAAGATTCTTTCGTTTTATAATTATTTTCAATCTTAGCGTCGTTATTAAAATATGAGGGTAGATTTGAAACAAAGTGATAAGTTCACTTTGTAAATCTACCCTCATACACACATCAAAAGTGTCTAGGGATCAAGCATTTTTATGCGGATTTCTTGAGATTGAGATGTGGCTTTGTAATAAATTTATGATTTTATAAATTTATATGGATCCTTTTTGGTGCATTTCATAATTTGAATCAGGAACTGTGAATCAAATTCGAGTAAAAGATGAAAATCAGCTGTCAATATTTTCCCTATAAAAACATACAACGCATTGAAGACATTATTAGTGCTACTGTTTCCCTACTACTGATTAAAACCAACGTTATTATGGAGCGGCGACGTCATTTAAGCAGGGAAGAAATGCTCAGAGCCGTGGGAATGATAGAAGCTGGTTCCCGGCAACGTACTGTGGCTTTAGCTCTGAATACAAGTCAGAGTGTTATCAGTCGACTTTGGACACGTTACCGAAGCACTGGTACCGTGGCTGAGCGCCATGGAGGACGGTATCGCTGCACCACACGGAGACAAGACCGATACATTCAAATCTTAACTCGAAGAGCTCCAACAATAACCGCCATGATGTTAGCCGTGAGGCTTCATCACTCTTCAGGGAACTTAATTAGCGACCAAACAGTCAGAAACCGCTTGCATGAAGTGAACCTTCATTCCCGAAGACCGCTACGGGTACCACCTATAGCAATGCACAATCGTAGGATTCGATATCAATGGGCTCTTGAACACAGAAATTGGGCAGAAGAACAATGGCGTTTCGTGTGCTTTTCTGATGAGTCTCGTTTGGTATGAGACCGGATACAAGACGTATACGACACTGGAGAACCCCTGGACGCCAACAGCGATTAAAATCCTGCCAGGAAGTCCATCCTTATAGTGGTGGAACCATCATGGTATGGGCGGGTATTTGGATCGGCGGAAGAACTGAGTTGATTTGGATCAGAGGCAACCTCAACGCTCAAATTTATGCTGAGACGATTGTATCAGACGTCATCGTTCCTCTACAAGTGCAAATCGGTCCCTTATTTCAGTTAATGCATGATAATGCACGACCGCACACCGCAAGAGTTGTAAGACAGACTCTCGCCGCAGCTAACATCAATGTCCTGCCCTGGCCTGCTCAGTCGCCAGACTTGAACCCGATTGAGCATGCGTGGGATATGCTACAGAGAAGAGCTCTGCCGAATATGGAGGGTATCCAGTCGCAAGAAGACCTTTTTTTGTTGTTGCAACGAACATGGGCTGCCATTCCACAGCGTGATTTGGATGAACTCATTTTGAGTATGCCAAACCGATGTTCTTGTGTTGTTAGTGTTCGCGGTAGAAACACGGATTATTAATTGTTTAAGTTACCCAATAAAATTTTAAAGAAAACTGTTATTTCAGTCTTTTTTTCGAACTTTTGTGTTAGTGGTTCAAATGTCAAAAATCCCTTTATTAGGAAAATGGCAAATTTCTTTATTAATGCAAAGGTGACTTGGTTTATCGTTACTGTGACAAACGAAAACACTTTATTTGATGAATCCTTAAAGAAAATTTTAATTAATATCAATCAGGAGAAAAGTTATTGCAAAAATATATGTTGATCCCTAGACACTTTTGATGTGTGTATTTTAACTACTTTACTAGTTTACATAAATTATTCCACTATTCGCTGTTGTTGGTTGGTGAACATAGTAAAGGATTTCTTTTGTCGTTGATATCAAAGGGGTTAGAAGATTTTAGTATGGAGGGTGGCCCTAAGGTCGGTCGCCATTTTGATTTTTTTTCAGAATCGCGGTGCACAACAAAAGTTATATATTTAGATAGAGGACGCTTATACAAACAAAAAATGTTAAATAACATAATATCCTAAAGCGTCAGGTTTCGGAGTTATTCACCGAAATATAATTCGATAACAACAAGGATTTTTTTGATTTTTTTCCCTCCAGGTAAGCATATTGAACTATTGAGGTAATAAAAACGTTATGAAACCTTTATGGAGAACAAACAAATGAAGAATAGACATTTTTTAAATAAAAATTAAAAACGGCTATTTATAGTTCGTTTTTTAATCCCAGAGACTAATCTGACATTTAAGTCTTTTGTGTTTTCGTTTTTTTTTTAGTATAGAAGTTTGACATTACACTTGTCAGATTAGTCTCCGGGATTAAAAAACGAACTATAAATTGCCGTGCTTAACTATTTATTTAAAAAATGTCTATTCTTCATTTGTTTCTTCTCCATAAAGGTTTCATAACGTTTCTATTACCTCAATAGTTCAATATGCTTACCTGGAGGGAAAAAAAAACAAAAAAATCCTTGTTGTTTTCGACTTATATTTCGGTGAATAACTCCGAAACCTGACGCTTTAGGATATTATGTTACATAACATTTTTTATTTGTATAAGTGTCCTCTATCGAAATATGTAACTTTTGTTGTGCACCGCGATTCTAAAAAAAAATCAAAATGGCGGCTGATTTTAGGGCCAAAACCTTCAAACCCCTTTGATTCATTTATTATCATATTATAATAATAAATTACATTTATTATAATATCTATTTGTTCAAAGTAATTTAATAAAATAAATCACTAAAACATACAAATAATAATAATTATATAAAACACTAGCGGCCCGCCACAGCTTCGCACGGGTGCAATTTTTTTTTTCGAATTTCCAAAATTTTCTTTCATACAAACCTTGTCCCGGCAATACCGATCACAACAAAAAAAGAATTAGCGAAATCGGTCCAGCCGTTTTCATGTTATGTCGTGACAACGGAAAACGGGTTTCATTTTTATATATATAGATTTAAAAAAAACTGGCCCAACTAGGATTCGAATCCGCATCTATCCCGATCACATTAGCGAGTGCAGCCTCATTACCGATCTAGCTATTATTAACTTATATTCACCTCTTGAAATTTTGCATTACTATTAAAAAAATAATCAGACTGCGATAAAAAAAAAACAAGTTACTGATATTGTCATCCTTGTCTAGCATTGACCACATCTATGACTATATACTCGTAGTGCGGTGCTACACGACGTTAATTTGTTAGCGTTGGATACATGACTCACACGGATTAAAATATGCGTATGTGTGTATAGGCGCCGCAGCTCGTATAGCGCAGGCGATAATGGTCATTGCGGTGTAAGTGGACTTCTTGCTGTGATAGTACATTGAAAAAGAAAGCGGTACATATACTCCTAGAGGCGAGTACATTGCATTGGTGCACACCTAAATCGCAAATTCTGGGGGGCGAGTGGGGCAAGCATACATAAGGATTTGTGTAAATTGGCTGAAATATGATGCTGATGTAACTTTCAGAAAACTCTTCCCACTCTCAACTGATTTAGTGTGAAACAGAAGTATTCAGAGTGTGTTATCTGTTTATTCTTTCGGCCTGAACTAAAACTCTCAAAATTGTTAAAAGCAGATCTGAATAGCTATTCACAACCACTCGATACGCTTCCGCACTGTATTGAACAACAATCAATGTTATCGTAGGGGTTCAGGTTCGGGGGGGGGGGGGGGGGGGTTAAGGCTGTTCACAAGTCTGAATCCCGAAATTTTGTCGGTTTAAATCAAATAGACAACCGCTATTCTTCTGACAGCTGTCTGCTGTCGAGGCCAAGGCAAATCAGGTTATTGAAATGTGTCATTTTCGATACGATAGCCTGTCGGATGGTTGTGAATTAGCTATGCTGACTACAAATCATGACATGTGTTCGCGTTTTATTTACCAAAAATATAAACAAATATGAATTAATGGAAAAATAGCTTTAATTCCTACACAATAAAGTTCAGTTTACGCTACAACTTCAAACATTTTTATTACTTTTTCAATAGTGCTAGTCACTCTGAAATCAACTTCATTGTCATTGAAATAAAGCTGATATTTGTTTAACTTGAAATAGAGTGGCGGTGTGCAGCACTACGCACTTTTACTATGGACGCTCCCGGGCCTACTGTCATTTACACACATACATCACAAACAATTTTGCAAACTCTACAAAATTAAAAATAAGACAAAAAAAAAATAAACTCGGAACAACTAATATAAAGACTTGACTACCGAATTAATCAAAGGGAACAAACATGCACACTTACACACGCATACACACACACAACACAACAAATATGCTCCAAATCCGAAATCACCTCATTAGTCTCAACTCTCGAAATCGGATCCCTTAAGGCGCTTACATGAGCTAAACGCAAAAAAACGGTAGTTTTCGAAACAATAAAAGTATATGATCGCCTACAGTAAACAAAATCAGAAAAATATATGATATTCTTCAGGATATATGCTAGATAGATAGTGTTTTGAAAACACAATACAACTAATTTGGTACGATAGAAAAAAATCATGAACATACCTCTAAAAAACTTTCTTTTTACAATAAAAACCATACTAATATACATACAATCATTCTGATTTTTTGTCAGATTATTCTACAAGTAACATACTAAAATGATAGTGTTTTATTTTTTTATTTAAAACAATAGTTTTTTTGTAAATCGAATATTCATAGTTCCGAACATAAAAAGTGCGCATGTGTGCGTGAACGCCCGTGTAGCGACAGTGCCGGCCGAGGCCTGATGCTATATGGACGTGTCGCTCTTTTCGCCGCACTATTTCCGTCAAAATTGTTATGTTTTTGTTAAGTTTTATTTGTAAATTCATTGTTTATTATTATTTGCATTATCTTCTTTCCGTAAATATTTTTATTTCGTGTAAATATAAAATACTTTTAAGTTTGTTATGTATGGGTGCAAGGCGCGCGCCATCTATTGTACGGCGAGTCCCAACTCCCGGGCGTTTCACTTGTGTCTCCCGGCAGTGGTCCGCGTAACATAACAAAGTTAAAATAGGGTAATAATTTGTAAATAAATGGGAAATATAGTGAAACATTCCGTTAGGAGGACTACAAAACGTTCATATAAAACAAAAGCCGAACATAATATGAACGAAAGTAGGTAAAAAGTATGAGCATTTTATTTTTAACTGAATATTTTTATTTTTGCAATAAAACTATGAATTTTGGAAACATCTAAGAAAGTGCAGTCGGTATTTTCGACTTCACGTACAACTGTCACAGTGACGTATGTGGACGACGTGTAGATTTGTATTCGAGAGTCCCCGGGTTCGATTCTCAAGATTACGAAATCGTACTTTCTTTTTAAATTTTATTTAAATGTATGTATTTTGAATTTTTAGATAGATAGTGTTTTGAAAACATAATACAACTAATTTGGTACGATAGAAAAAAATCATGAAGATACCTCTAAAAACTCTTTTTACAATAGAAACCATACTAATATACATACAATCATTCTGATTTTTTGTCAGATCATTCTACAAGCAACATACTAAAATAATAGTGTTTTATTTTTTTAGTTCAAACAATAGTTTTATTGTAAATAGCATAATATTCATAGTTCCGAACATAATAAGTGCGCATGTGTACGTAAACGGTAAACCCCCGTGCGTGTAGCAATAATGCCGGCCGAGGCCTGATACCTACTATACGGACGCGTCGCTCTTTTCGCCGCATTATTTATTTGTACCTACATACATTCATTGTTTATTATTACTATTTGCATATCTTCTTTCTGTAAATATTTTTATTTCATGTAAATATAAAATACTTTTAAGTTAAAATAGCGTAATAATTTGCTATCAATTATATCATTTGTAAATATGGGAAATAAAGTGAAACATTCCCTTAGGAGGACTACAAAACGTTCATATAAAACAAACGCCGAACATATGAACGAAATTAAAAAGTAAGAGCATTTTATTATTACTGAATATTTTTTTTCGCTATGAATTTTGGTAGTTTAAGAAAATGCACTTATTACGCATAAGCTCAGTTTTTTCGACGAGATACGCAATCGTTACATTGGCTTATGTAGACGACGCGCAGGTTCGTGTTCAAGGGTCCCCGGGTTCGATTCCCAGTGATACGAAATCGATTTAATTTTATTTAAATGTATTTTGAATTTTTAAATATATTTTTATAAATAACTAAAAAAACGTCTACAATGTAATTATCTTTCACAGGAGAAAGAAAGTCGAAAATATCAACACGGAAGTTACTTCTAATGCGTAAGTACCTACACGTTTTCTATGCCATTGTAACAATAAAAAAAACCTAAATTTATTAACAGACCGCGACTTATTGATAATATGCATAAAGAAATCACAGATTCATCCGAAAATTGCGATGAAAATTATCACAAGCAAGAGTTTAATTTTTATTGATTGTGTTTATAATAAATAGAAATCATAATAATTATGTATGAATGTTAGGTACGAGTACCTAATCCTTGAGGCCGTTTACACATCATGCCGAAGCTGCAGCGGCATCGCCGCCGCCGCGGCGCCGCTGCATCAGTCACCCTTGGATTTGTATGAACACTCGGCGCCGCCGCGCCGCCGCGCCGCCGGCGGTGCGGCGCGGCGACGAGTTTTGATAAGATCTATCAAAACTCGCCGCCGCACAGTGGTCTGAAAATCGAGCTCCATACTCATAGAAACTTAAAGTACGGAAATAAAAAAACAAAAATTGTAATGGGTCTAGTATACCTCCCTTTACGTAATATTAACGTATGGATGGTATCAGTCGCTCCACGCGTGAGAAAAAAAAAGTTTATTGTTTTTTTTTGTATGGGAGAAAACACTAACCCCCTTATTCATAATCCTATTTTATCTCTATTTTAGCTAAAATAGGTTTATAGAACGTTTGTCTTTATCTGTCACGTTGTCATTTCTGTGTGTAAGAAAGAGACAAACCCCATTTTAACTAAAATAGGTTTGATAAGTTTTATGAATAAGGGGGTTAATGTACATTTTTTTGAAACTGAATGGAACTGATAGGCTGGAGCTCACACGAGCTATTGTACCATACACGGCCATCAAGATGACATACAATTCATGGACCGTTGGGCGCCGCTTTGCACGTAGCAAATTTTTGAAATTTTGTGTTTTCGATATGTGATTTTTCAAATCTTTGACGTGAATAAATGAACTTGCTGATCGATTTACTTATACTATCGTTACTTTTAGCCTGCTTATGACCTTTATGATGACAACAATTAAAAATTATGTTGATTATAAGTACCTATACGTTTTTTTTTAATTTCATTCCAAGAACTACTTAACTCATTTAATCACCGTTGTAGTGTATCTATTAAATAGATATGTAAACACTGTCTCATTCACACAAGCGGGGTAGCTGCTGTCAGTTATGTTATGTCATCTGTCAGTTACGAGGAATGGCGGGAAACAGACAAAGTGAAGCAGGCTATATACGATGGCGCTTGGTGTGGTAGTGAGCCAGTGAAGTGATATGTTTAACATAAGTACGGAATCAACAGGATTCTACAACCGTGATTATGGTTGAGTTATAATTAGATACTGCTTCAATCTGAGCCTCAATCAGAGCCTGTTCTTCCACGATGTTCAACTTGTTTTCGTTTGAAAACTTAAAATAAATTGGTCAGCAGAACATTGTGGAAGATGGCTTTGGATTCTCCCATACCTTTTCTTCGCCACAAACTAAGCGCAGAGGCACAAAAGAACACATAAACATACTGGAATCGTCTTCGTCTGCCATAGTTTGCTTATACAAACTTTGCCCTGAAGCACCATCAAAGCCATACTTGCATATAATTGTTAACTCTTTGCCATCCAGCGAAGGTTCCACACGTAGGAATTTTCCAAGTTTTGCACAGTTTTATCCAAAATTTAGCTTTACTTTTACCTCTTCTTCCGTGATGTACAATGGTAACTTTTGGAGGGCAGCAGTCCTTCTTCGCCTCAAGGATGGCAGTATAAGAAGGACACAGTGGTACTCCTTCTTCTTTTGCACAAGATCTTAATGTTATATACTGCCACTTCGAAAGCTTCAATGAGGTCAAAATAAATAAAGCTTTATCAGCGGAATATATAGGCACAGTTTCCTTGGGCTTTAACAATTTATTTATCCTTGTAGCCTCTTTGCTCCGAGACTAGTTTAACGATATCTGCTATATTCTTGTCATGTGCTTTCAAACCGGTTGCATGAGCAAGGCTTTCAGTGCTATACGTTAGGAGGTCTTCCGCTCTCCTTCTCTTCTGTAGCGGGCTTAGCTCTTTAAATGGTTTTCTCGGCCTCACAACTGATGTTGATGTTCCAACACTGCACGTCTCCGGTGTGTAGGATGTTGATGCACCCTCATTTAAAACAAAGTCAGAACTGGAACGGGTTTGCTGCTCTACTGACACTAAATAAGGGGTCATCTTTCCTTTCATGATCTCAGGCCATTTTATGTTCTCTTGCAGCCATGTCTCATACTTTGTTATGTATGTACGTCTCGTGAGATTACACGAGATCCATTTGTTCCTCAACGAACAAACATAAGTCTGACAGAATTGTTTCAATACCCTCTTTTCATTTTCTGACAAATCAATAGTATTCTCAAAAACTTCAAATAAAACATTGGGCTGTGAAAAACAATTGTTGTTTGTCACAAACATGACAATGTCCAAATTGGTATCACAACCTTCCATCACAGGCATCACAGCACAATTAAAAAAATAACGTAATAAGTTAGCGCGCACAAGTACTGAGAGCTACTGATAAAAGTAAGCTCAAACGTCCTGTTTTTATACAACTACCCTCATTATCGTTCGCTATTCTTTAATTAGGTTTTACAGACTTTAATATTACAGACAATAGAATTTTATTGTGACTAGGGCCCATTTGGCCCTGCTAGAGCTGGTTGATGCTCATGTCATTAGTATATAATTATAACTCAACCATAATCACGGTGATTAAATGAGTTAGTTCTTGGAATGAAATAAAAAAAAAACGTATATAATCAATATAATTTTTAATTGTTGTCATCACAAAGGTCATAAGCAGGCTAAAACTAACAATAGTATAAGTAAATCGATCGGCAAGTTAATTTAACCTCGTCAAAGATTTGAAAAATCACGTATCGAAAATTCAAAATTTCAAAAATTTGCTACGTGCAAAGCGGCGCCGAACGGTGCATGAATTGTATGTCATCTTGATGGCCGTGTATCGTACAATAGCTCGTGCGAGCTCCAGCCTATCAGTTCCATCCAGTTTCAAAAAAATGTACATTAAGTGTTTTCTCCCATACAAAAAAAAATAAAAAACTTTTTTTTCTCACGCGTGGAGCGACTGATACCATCCATACGTTAATATTACGTAAAGGGAGGTATACTAGACCCATTACAATTTTTGTTTTTTTATTTCCGAACTTTAAGTTTCTATGAGTATGGAGCTCGATTTTCAGACCACTGTGCGCCGCCCGCGGTGCCATACTATTATATTCTGTGGCGATGCCGCTGTATTGGTTTCTCTTGGATTTGTATGAGCCCTTGCGGCGCGCCGCCGCGGCGCCGTGTGTTCATACAAATCCAAGGGTGACTGATGCAGCGACGGCGGTGCCGCTGCAGCTGCGGCATAATGTGTAAACGGCCTCAAAGATTAGGTACCTAACATTCATATATAACTATGATTCCTTTTTATTATAAACAAAATCAATTTTAAATGTAATTTCTTGCTTTTGATCATTTTCATCGCAATTTTCAGATGAATCTGTTACCTATTTCATTATGCCCATTATCAATAAGTCGCGGTCGGTTAATAAAAACATTAGGTCAGAATTTTTTTTATTTTTGTAATAGCTTAGATAACGTGTAGGTACTTGCGCATTAGAAATACCTAACTTCCGTGTTGATATTTTCGACTTTCTTTCTCCTGCAGACTTTTTTTAGTTATTTATAAAAATATTTAATAGATATATTTAAAAATTCAAAATGACATTTAAATAGAAAATTCGATTTCGTAACCTTGGGAATCGAACCCGAGGACTCTCGAATACAAATCTACACGTCGTCCACATACGTCACTGTGACAGTTGTACGTGAAGTCGAAAATACCGACTGCACTTTCTTAGATGTTTCCAAAATTCATTGTTTTAGAAAAAAACACTGCAAAGTGATAATTTTTATTTCGGAAGTCGGTGTCGCTGGTTCCGCATTTTCGTTTTTTGACACCGACTTCCGAAATTATAGTTATTTATCACGCTGTAGTGCTTTTTTTGAAGTCGGTTGTTTTTTTTTCTTTCTAATTGTACCTACCCCACAAAAATTCAATTAACACTAGTGCATTGAAGAATCATCAAAATTCGCATAGAAATGCCGGAGATGCAGTACATTTATGCATATTAACTTCGGACATACTACATAAGAATAATTACCTAATGTATTATATACTAAAACCTTCCTGGAAGTATGTAGATCACATTAGTGAAAGAATGATCAAAATTGGTTCATCAGTTTTTGAGAAAATGTACAAATATATATACAAACATACATACATACATAAAATACATAACTACATACATACGGGTCGAATACACCACCTCCTTTTTTGAAGTCGGTTAAAAATGTTTTAAATTTCATTGAATCAGTTTTATTTCAAAATCACCCACATCCTTATTTTATTCAAGTCATTCAAAAGAAATAAAAATAATTTTGTTGTCACACGTAACTACATAATTAATTGTTTGTTAGATCTTGAACTTATTTGCGCATCGTTTCCGCGCCATCTATTAGAATACTAGGGCGTAATCTCACAAAACCGTTACTTCTAAATCTCATGTATGCTTTATGTCATAATAATTGTGATGGGCGTCGTCGTCAGACGGCGTTCGCGTCGATTTGTACATGTGTGCGTGCGTTTTTCAAGGACATTTAGGTCTACTAAGCCCCTTAAGATACAGACTGTTTAGTTTGGGACTCAATGACCAATAATAGTTTGTAACGTAGCTTTAGTAATACTTCAAGTTACTCACGTCATTTTGCCTAATACTGTGTTTTACCTATGTCCCTATTACCTGAATAATAAACTGTTTTGTATAAATATTTCTATTACTTTCCCTATCATGTATAGATAGCATAAGCCACTCATTGCTGCATATTATAATAATTATGAAGTAACTTCTTACAAAATACATTGAAATAGGTAGAATGCGTGCCACCACGAAAGATGAGACTTGACACACCACGTGGTTTAATTTGCGCAGTACACGATTTTAGGTCTCTGGGGGTATGAGGTAGTGTTGCAAAGAACTCGAGTCTTCGAGTCCTATACAGGATGTTACGGAAAGGTCCGTTTAACACCCTGTATAAACGGGTGTGCGTACGCGCAGCGGAATGTTGTTGAATTTAAAGATTTTAATTATGCAGATATTATTGTATGACGTCGTATAATTGTGTATGGTAAAAAAAATTTGTGCACGCAACCATTGTGGAGAAATTCACCAAAAACTGATTCCGCTGGGCGAACGTTGTCCTGGCGGAACTTTTTTTAATCCATAGACTTTAGAAGAAAAGAGATGTGTCCAAAAATTAGTGTGTATTTGTGTGTAATTGTGTATGTATGAATAAAACTAGTGCATGCATAAACTTCGGAGAAATTCAAGTTTCCGCTACGCGAACGTTTGGCCATTAGCTAGTTTTCATATAAAGCGCTTACATAGAGAGCTGTAGATTTTTACATACGTTGTTTTGAATTTGTTTATATTTGTTTAAAAAACAGATTTAGAAAAAATCGTAGGGCTTAAAAGATAAAAATATAAACGTAAAATACGCTTATTAGGTCTTAGTTCTTAAAGTATGCACTTTGGGGTCTAGATTTTCACGTTTATACAAACCTTGTAAGTGTCTGCAACATGTTGCCAAGTATCAATGATGTTCCGTTAGTAATTAAAGAGTTATAGGACAAATTTACCATGAATAGATCACTGTTTACAAAGCAGTCAAATATCACGACGTTCTAAATGAATTGCATGGTAAAATGTATGCCAATAATTAGTGTATTCATTCAACTATTCTTATGCAAAATTTCATGTCATTAAATTCAGTAATTAAAGAAAAACAATTATAATACTGACGAAGCATCGAAAACCTACATAACCCGACCAAGTTCGGATGGCTACAAAAAAGCGGCCGTGCAATATATTTAGGTAACATCCCAAAATTTACAGTATAATACCGGTATTGAATTGGTATAGGTGATAACACAATTGTTGTTTCGATATAATTTATAGGTCATTATTTTTGTACACCTACTTTTTTAAATGTATTTGACTATGACAGAAAGTAGGTACTATTTACGTAGGTACTGTAGAGACTTCTTTGAGGGTTACTGACCTCCTTGCGGGTCAGGCCGCTGCATATATTTATAACGAGTTCCTTTCGAACATTCAAACAGATGTCATATAAGAGTCGTAGGTTTGACGTCTAATATTTAAGGATTGAATCATGATAATATAAAGAAAGATTCAATATAATCCTAATAAGTATAAAAAGGATTTTGATTTAATCCAAACGTCGTCGAGGTCCCACATTTGGTGGAGGTGCGTTACGTTCGCCGGATTTTCGCTAAGCTTGCGAAATAGTTTTTTGTTTCAGCACTCATAGAAGTGAACAAAAAAAAAACCTCTTGTATGCCAAGCGAGGGAAAGGATAGTGAGTATTATAAGAAAAGAGACGCGAAGAAACGTCGCCAGGAGAAAAAGCTAAGTGGCTATATGTATTTTTTAATATAAAAAGAGAAAGATGGCTCAAGTTTTTGCGGGCATGGACGGTGTATGCCTAGAAGACTTTCTGAGGCGATTTAAAGTTGTTGCCGCCTATAATAAATGGCGTGAGAGCGACTGGGCGCTCATATTAAGCGCATATCTTGAGGGTGCTGCCCTAGCAGTTCATAAGTGGAAATACTATGACGACATGTCATTTGATGAGATATGTGAAGTGTTATGGGAGGAGCTTCCATGTAAATGTCACAGAGACAAAAGAATTAATAAGGTGCAAGTAGTCGAGATAGCACAAGATCTGTCTGAGGAAAGCAGACAAGAAAATATTGTAAATGTAGATAATGATGCTTCTGTATTATTTAGTGGAAGACAAGATGACCCGCTACAGAACGAGCAGTGCTGCCTAGAAAGCAGCGTGGAAGTTGGCAGTGATGGAGATGAGGACGAGCGCAGCAGCGAGGCGTGCATCCTCGCAGAGGAGGAGAAGGAGCCGATAGAAGTGTTCGAGAGCGAACACAATGATGAAAACAACGAATCGGGTCAGTTCTGTCCAATTATTAATGTAATTAGCAATGTTTCAGAGCCACAGAATGAGCACGATGATCGCGATGTGGGAATAAATAAAATTAACATCGCCGCTGATCATTTTGATGTGGATAATGTGTCGATCGATTCGTCCGAAATAAAGGACGATGGTCATTTCGATTTTTCCAAAATAGAGAAGAAGGATCACTTCATCATCGACATGAATAGTAATAATAAGGTGACTAGTGATGAGTTAGTTGAGGATGATATGAACTTGGACGCAGTCAGAGATGGAGATGCAGAGGTGTTGAACGACTCCGTACAATCAATAGACTCATTTAGTTTTCCTACGGATGAAGTTATAGTTCGTAATCGTAGTAATTGTATAATATGTCATGTAGATATCCCTAATTTTAATAAGTTTTATTCACGATGTGCTGCAAACAATAAGAGAAAAGCACGAAAGAAGAAAAGAATCCCATTTATTAAGAAAGCGAAAACTAAAATATTATTTCCAAAAAGTTTTTTAATAATTGATAATTTTATAAAAACATTTTTTATAAACAAGCATCATTTTATAAAGAAGTTTTCAATTTTAAAATATAAATTCAGAAAAAGGAAGTTTAGAGATAGAAACCTTTTTAATTTCAGATTATTTAATTAAAACCTTTTCATATTAGTATGTTAATAGTTGTTGTTTTTTAATCATCATTCAATCGTCATGTATCTTGTCATGTAATGTAAATATGTCACTTGAATGTAAACATCATATTTTAGTGCATTATTTTTGTTTGTATGATTGTTACAATTTATTAATATGTGTCCATTTGTGTGTTACATATGCTGTGAGAAAATACATCGGACGCGGCCGGGAGCGTGTGAGGTATCCGCACCTCCCAGAGGGCTGTGAGGTGCGCCCTCACACCTGCAACGGGCTAAAGGGAGGCCTGAATAGATTGTCGATTTCAACGTGATTACAAGTAGGGAGAACATGCGAGTACTCCAGTATTTAATGACGCGAGTTATAGGAGGATAGTTGTTGTTATAACTGTGGTCACTCCTATAGAAGGGGGGGTGACAGACACTCGGCATAAGTTGTCACCGACTTTGCTAACAGGGGTATAACCCTTGCAAAGTGTGTTTGGTTGACACTTTCGGTTCAACTTGTGTTTGAGGACTCACAGTTGCATCAGTAGTGACTGATATTTAATGATATTAGAATTTTAGAGAACGTAGTAGGACTTTAAAGTTTTTTTTCTGGAGTACGAGCATAATATATTAGTTTTTTATTGAACCCTGGCCTCTTAAACTTTTCCCTCCCTCTGGCTCAATCCCGTCCGATGGAGTTAAAATAATCTGATGCTAAGATCGGTTAATTTTCTTAAGCCTCTTCTAGGTCGATGTGAACTCTCACATCAAGTGTTATTATTAGGAGGCCGCGTCGCGCCTTTTACCGAGGTTTTGACACGACGAGGTTTAAGCATGACGACGTTAGTTTGTATGGGTGCATATTGGCACATATAGATGTTAATTTGCTTGACACTTAACGTGGTGTTGGATTCGCGGTTCGTACGTCCTGACTTAAGCTTACTCTTGCAAGAGACGGACCTCATCATGTAAATTTGTTCCTCGGATTTAAGTAGATATACAATAGGATAGGAAGATAGGGTTTGGATATTCGAATGGTGTGAATAAAAGTCTCCGGCTATGCCCATACTTTTATTCTAAGGTGGGCGTAGCTGATGTAGAGACTTCTTTGAGGGTTACTGACCTCCTTGCGGGTCAGGCCGCTGCATATATTTATAACGAGTTCCTTTCGAACATTCAAACAGATGTCATATAAGAGTCGTAGGTTTGACGTCTAATATTTAAGGATTGAATCATGATAATATAAAGAAAGATTCAATATAATCCTAATAAGTATAAAAAGGATTTTGATTTAATCCAAACGTCGTCGAGGTCCCACAGTACTTTATTTAAGTATGCGCTTGAGACTTGAGATATAATCTAAATATATTATTTAAGACAAATAAAATTCATACAGCTAATTTCTATTGAAGATTTCACGGATCAGGAATCAGGATCACGGATCAACTGAATAGGTTAGTTATGTGATGTGATTTTAATTTTTATTGAAGCTCGAAATATTATACTTACCCTAAGTTTCGTCATCCACGCGAACGAAGTCGCGGGCAAAAGCTAGTTCATAATCTATTTTAGTTAAAACACATTTAAGTCTATTGCTGTCATTGCAAGCGTTTGTTAACGTTATTATAATTACATAATTAAGTATTATATGTAATTAAAAATATTTTTGTACGCGGATATTTAAATAGAGAAGTACTTGTTAATTGAAGATTTGTTTTTATCGTAGATAGTGGCGTTATTATTAAAAAAATATTTTTCATTCAAGAAATGCAATTGTTTTATTTTTTCCTAACGCTTGTGTACGCAACTGTACCATATTAGTAAATACTATATTGGAAAGTTAAGAACGTTTCTTAGATATATGGCACGGCCGCTTTTTGGTAGCCATCCGAACTTGGTCGGGTTATGTAGGTTTTCGATGCTTCGTCAGTATTATAATTGTTTTTCTTTAATTACTGAATTTAATGACATGAAATTTTGCATAAGAATAGTTGAATGAATACACTAATTATTGGCATACATTTTACCATGCAATTCATTTAGAACGTCGTGATATTTGACTGCTTTGTAAACAGTGATCTATTCATGGTAAATTTGTCCTATAACTCTTTAATTACTAACGGAACATCATTGATACTTGGCAACATGTTGCAGACACTTACAAGGTTTGTATAAACGTGAAAATCTAGACCCCAAAGTGCATACTTTAAGAACTAAGACCTAATAAGCGTATTTTACGTTTATATTTTTATCTTTTAAGCCCTACGATTTTTTCTAAATCTGTTTTTTAAACAAATATAAACAAATTCAAAACAACGTATGTAAAAATCTACAGCTCTCTATGTAAGCGCTTTATATGAAAACTAGCTAATGGCCAAACGTTCGCGTAGCGGAAACTTGAATTTCTCCGAAGTTTATGCATGCACTAGTTTTATTCATACATACACAATTACACACAAATACACACTAATTTTTGGACACATCTCTTTTCTTCTAAAGTCTATGGATTAAAAAAAGTTCCGCCAGGACAACGTTCGCCCAGCGGAATCAGTTTTTGGTGAATTTCTCCACAATGGTTGCGTGCACAAATTTTTTTTTACCATACACAATTATACGACGTCATACACTAAATATCTGCATAATTAAAATCTTTAAATTCAACAACATTCCGCTGCGCGTACGCACACTATAAACGGACTCGGATGAAGAATTACAAGACTTGACTCATTTCAATAGGACTCCAAGACTAGAGAACTAAATTCTCTACGAGTTCTTGAATGTTACATGAGAGCTCGAGTCTCTTTGTGGGCTCGAGTTCTTTTTATGCGGCGAGTCGCTCTCAAGTCCTCTTCGTATATGAGTCTAGCAATAAAATTGTTACATTTACAGGACCGGGAGAAAGGCTCAGATAAAAAATAACAGTACCTATTGAATAAGGATATTTTTAATCATTTATAAATATAAAATTCAAAGTCCTGACTAACTGACTGATATATCAACGCACAGCCTAAACCGCTGGCCCTGGGGACATGAGATTTAGAGAATGTGTTCTTTGTGAAGAGTAGGTATCCACTAAGAAAAGGTTTTTCGAAATTCCACCCCTATGGGGGTGAATGGGAGGAGGGTGAAATTTCACGTGGACGAAGTCGCGGGCAGAAGCTAGTCATTTATAAACATAATAATTTTTTAAAAATGGTTATGAGTTACATCATAACCACTAATTTAAACTTATCACCAATTCCGAGTCTTTTCGAATGATGAGCTTCAAGTCTCATCTTTATGCTCCGAGTTTTTCTTGAAGACTCAAGAGTTCATTTTAAGACTCGAGTCCTTTGTTAGACTCAAATAATAATAATAATATTCCACAACTATCACACAACGCCATCTAGTCCCAAGCTAAGCAGAGCTTGTGTTATGGGTACTAGACAACTGATAAACATACTTATATATTTCTAAATACATACATATTATAGATAAATTACACCCAGAGACAGAACAAATGATCGTGCTCATCACAGAAACATTTGTCCTGGATGGGAATCGAACCCACGACCTCCGGCATAGCAGTCAGGGTCACTAACCACTAGACCATCAGGCCTGTCAAATGGTTGTTAAATGACTCGGGCTCGGCTTGACTCTAGACTCCGAGCCTTTTTAGCACACTGAGTCTTGCATAATTGAGTCGACTCTCTAAAATTACGACTCGAAGACTCGAGTCCTTTGCAACACTAGTATGAGGTCGGAGCGCGAGACGGGACTGGACCTCATAGGGGCGGCGAAAAAATCTTTCGTGGCGCTAACTATAGCTTTGTAGTATGAAATTTAATTAACATAATTTGTACATTTTCAGAACGGATTCATCAGAGAATACTCTCACTGAAGCCAAAGAACGAATTCTGAAGCTAATCAATGAGCCAATCAAAAGCATTGGCTTAGAGCTAGAAAACAGTCCAGCACACCTGCACTCCAGGGCCGTCACAGCTGGTTTCCAGGAGTATGTCGAAGCCAGGACCCTTCTGTCTCTTATGACTGAAAAAAGGATCATCACTTACCCAGAAGTTCAAAAGGAATTTGAGTATAATATCACAGACGATGATCAACAACGAGCTGTGGTGACAATGTTGCCACAATCTGATTACATGATGGGTTTAGCTGACCTGACAGGAGAACTAATGAGGAAGGCCATCAACAGTATATCTAGTGGAGATATTGAGGAATGTAACCAAGCCTGCGATGTTATCAGGCACTTGTATACTGGTTATTTGGGTATGATTTGACATGAATTATATTTGTTGATCATCAGTCATCACTATTGCCAAACACAAACAGACTGACATGGGGCATTGGTGTCATGAAAAACTTAAATATGCGCTACTTTACAGGAAGAGGATGACTCTGGGTCTCCAACTGTAAAATATATAGTTCTTTCACTCCTTCACTGAAGCATTGCCCCCTATTAGTCCCGTACCAATGAGTGTTCTCTACCATTTTAATCATTTATTCCTTGTAGGAGTTGTAGGACAAAATTTTTCCAAATTTAATCATACTAGTCAGCCTTCTTTCAGCTATATCCTCAATAGTGGCTGTCTAGCAGAAAATACAGGTTCGATAAAAAATGGCCCCCATCTGGAATCCAGCAACCTAACCAATGTTACGACTTCAACAGCTCCTACTTTTATTCCAGGCATAACAACCAACAACCGTCTCCTACAACGCAAGCTGCAAACAACTCGCGCCAACGTGAATAAGGTGGAGTTGGCAATGTACGCTCTGCACATCCGCGGCGGGGAGGCGCCGCCGAAGCTACTGCTAACCGCCGCGCCGGAGTGGGAGGCGCCGCGTGCTTCGGCTGACGCAGAGGATGAGGGTTACTATCAGGACTGTACTTAAAATCATTCAAATAATATAAGTACACATAACATTGATCTCAAATGTTAATTAATGCTATAGGTAAACTTACAAAATCAAAGAACTTTAATATTTTTTTAAAAGCGATTGTAGAGAAGCGAGTAAAGCTAGCAACTAAAAAAGAGTATGCAAGCAACGAGTAGCGGGTGCGCGACGGCGACGAGCGATTACTTGCTGGTATGCGTATGTACCAAGCAAGCGTGAGTCTCTCAGCGAGTGTACTGCCCGCCAAGCGAGCGTCGCTGAGCGAGTGCTCTCTTTGATAGCTCTTGTCGCTGCGATAAACGAGTAATCACTCGCCGGCGCGGGCGGTATGAACAGTCAGCGATCAACTATTAATATAATAATTATTATGTATTTACACCTACAACCTATTAGACGTTTCAAAAGCGAGAAAATTGTTGATAGCTAGTACGCGTCGTCGGCGGCAGGACAGGGCTTGAGGCCGCTTGTATACGTTCGTTTTTTTCACCGGACAACGGACCGTTTGCTTTCGCCGGACTCGCGGTGGTGTATGGTTTATAATGAATACGTGCACATGCATCGGACACAGGTCCGGCGAACAAATTACGCCGGATGCACCACCGCTTCCCCTCGGCGCATCGGATTCTGGACGAAAAACGGACGTAGGTATACAAGCGGCCTGAGGCTTATTTGGTTTACGTGCGTTTTATTCACTCTTTTTTTTTAACATTAAAATATGTTTACTGTTCTATCACCACCTTCACTTGTCTTCGCAATTTGCAGCTCAGGTTATATGTTGACCCTAACTGTAGGGAGACGTACTGCTCGATTTTTGCGACTAATTTTATACCAAATAAGTCATTTCTAGTAGTTGTTTAATATTAGATAAGTAATCATGAATGTGAGAGTCAGCCTGCCCTCTTTGTACTGAAAATGTTCAGTGCCGGATTAAGCCAGCGCGGGGCCTGTAGCAAATTCTGTCAAGAGGCCCTTCGTTTGCTATAGTTTCTCAAGTTAAAGGGTATTAAATAAAACAAAACTATTACAAATAAACTTTTCTGCATTTAATATGGGCAAATTTAGAGATAACACTTTCACTATCGACTTCTTTAAGCAAATTATACTCTATATTCATCAAAGTAAGGTGATTAAGACGTTCTTGGCCCATCGTGTTTCTTAACTCGTTTTTAATACGTTTTAACGTTGAAAAAGAACGTTCGCCACTGCAGTTAGTGATCATGAGAGACAAGTAAATGCGCAAGGCAATTTCTACGTTTGGGAAACACGATTCTAAGGAATTATTTAATAAAAGTTTATAAAATTGCAGTTCCAGAGACTCTTGTTTCTTGCTATCAATAACAGTAGCCACATCTGTTTTCAGCAGTTCAGCGAACTGCACTATTTCGTCGCCTAGGCTACTTTCCAAATCATCTTCGTAAGCACTGACTATACGTGAGGCGTTTTCCAAAATCTCTTCTGTTGTAAGGGATTTTAGCTGTCGAAATATTCCAAAAACACCAGTAATTTCATGATATGCTTCCATACGTTTAGTTAAAGCAGACAGTACGTTATCAATAATGACAATAAACACCTGAATTTCAAAACGTTGTCCAGGTGTTTGATTTTCAACAAAGTTGTCGAGTGTAGTAGAGCCGGTGAAATGGTCGTACTTTGTATTCCGCTTGTTTCGTCTTGAAGTCTATTGCTGATACTCTTCACAGTCGGTCAGATCTTTGGCTTTTGCCTCAACATCTGAAAATGTAGATCGCATTGCTTGTACGTAGGCATATACTGTTTCATAAAGGGCGTATCCTGTGTTAAGGTCTTGATCAGACGACTGCAGCGAAGCACTAGTCGCTTGCAAGCGTTCTAGGATTCGGTTCCACATAATTGTCATTATTCCCGTTTCTAACTTATTCATCGTTGAAACTAGTCCGTAAGCTTTATTACGGCACTCTGCTTTTTGATCTACATTATTGAAAATGTCTTCCAAAACTTGCTTAATAGTGATAAAACCACATAAAAGCGCCTTCGTAGCATCAGCTCTGGCTGACCACCTAGTGTCCGATAACCTTTTCAAAATCGGAATTTTTGAAGTAGAATCTTTCAATGCGTTCGTGAGACGACTCCATCGGTAGGTAGAAGCAGAAAAAAACGTGTAGAGGTTTTCAACGAAATCGAAGAAAAGTAATGCTTCTGTACAGCAGTCTGCAGCGCACTTAGCAACCAAATTTAAGGAATGTGCAAGACAGGGAATATATTCTGCGTATTTATTTATTTCCTTAATTCGTGCTTGTAAGCCGCAGTATTTCCCACTCATGTTGCTGGCATTATCGTAGCTTTGCCCACGACAATCTTTGATATCAATGTCACTCTCACTTAAGAAATCTAATAAACTTTGAGCGAGTTGTTCAGCAGTATGACCTTCCATGTCTAAGAACTTAAGGTGAATGCGCAGTGGTAGACCGCGAAATTCAAATTTTCTTACGTTTTTTGCAATTTGCAGGTCAGTGTCAGGTTGTATCTTGATTAAAATTTGATTCGCGACTATAATAGATACGCATTTACAGAATTATAGTCATTAGAATCATTAATATATCTCTTTAAGTTAGATTTGTACCGTTAAGAACAAATCTCGTATGGAAAAGTGTTTATGGTAGAAATCTAACTTAGAAAGATGTATTAATGATTCTGATGATTATAATTCTGTGAATACGTACCTGTTATAGTCGCGAATCAAATTTTTATCAAGATAAAACCTGATACTGACCTGAAAATTGCAAAAAACGTAAGAAAATTTGAATTTCGCGGGCTACCACTGCGCATTCACCTTAACGAATCTTTCCACTGGTCCAGATGGTAGAACATAGCGCACTATCAGAGTCAGTTGGTCTACATGCGATATATCTGGAGTAGAATCCAATGAAACTGAGTAGTATTTGCATCTCTTAATTTCGCAAATTATTTGATCCAGTATGCTTGATGCAATTAGATGAATAAATTCCTCACAAGTTGTTTTTGATAAATATGACGTATGTCCTTTTCCTTTATTAGCATAACTTTGAATATGTTGAGCCATAAAAGCGTCAAATTGGGCTATTAATTCTAATAAGCCTAAATAATTGCCATTGTGGGGGGAACCAACAATTTCGTCACTACCCCGAAACGCAAGACCTCGTTCTGCTAAAAACTTTATTACTGCAATGATTCGTTTTAAGAGTAGCCTCCAATAATTTTGCTCAGTCTCAATTTGGCTCACAAGTTGAGAATCAACACGCGTATTCTTGTTTTTGAGATTTACCAGCGAAATTATGGCTTGTCTATGTGGAGTGCTTTCTTCATGTCTTGTCAACAAATTGTGCGCATTCTTCCAGTCATCTAATCCATCTTTCGTAAACCGTGGTGACGAAGTATCTGAATTCGTAACTATGCAAACAAAACAGAAAAGTCGTCCTTTGGTTTCCGAATAACACAACCAGTCTCTGACATGAGTTTTATTCGTTAGTTTATGTTTATAGCTGAAAAAGGACTTTTGGCAGAATCGTGGCTTATTTTCTTTTTCGTAAATTTTCTTTGAAGACAAAAAATCGCTATCCATATGTTGCAGTTCGCTGCTTCCTTTTGCAATCCAATAATCTCTATCGAAGTTGCTCGGCCATTCACCAATATCGTTGGAGTATATTTTACTTTCGTTTTGTTTTAGACTTGAAACTGTAGTGAAATCATGAAATAATATACCATCGACTGCTTTTTGGCTTGAACATGACGGCTCTGGATCAAGAGTACTGGCTGTGCTTTTAACTTCTCTTTGGCTAGAGCATGATATAACTAAATTAGAAGGAATTGCTGTCTCTTCAGCTACAGCATCACTTGTAGAAAATGTATTTTCATTAGAAACAGTAGTAGTACCACTATTATATGTACAATGAGATGCAACTTCTGTATGTTTTGCTTTATTTTCAGTAGATTCAGCAACATCACTCTGAACATTAAAAAAGTCGAACAGCTTACGTGTTTTTGATAAAACAGCTTCGTTCTTTTTTTCCTTTTCGTCTTTTGCTTTACGCTTAGCACTTCCAGAAGCATAGTGTCGACCGGTATCTCTAGATCTGCTGCTCATGTTACCTATGGTTAGACAAATATTTTTTTAATTAATTGTTTATCTCGCCGATATTCGGACCGGGGCCTCAGACGCCGCAGGCAGGCTCACTACCAACCATGCCATTCGTTTTATGTGAAGCAAATGGAGTCTATGTGAAAGGCTCGACTGTACATTTATTTATCCAACGTTATAAATAAAAAAAATAACTTGACAAATGCTATTTATATGTAAGTATTAAATAACTTACAAAAGTTTTATAAAAGGAATCAAATTTAATACGACATTAAAATAATCAAAAATGTTGCATAGAATAATAATTTTTTTTAAAGGACATGAAATGTAACTTTCTTTATACAACTTAAATGAACGAAAATTAATGAGATTGAGGTATTTGTTTTTATTTATATGCGTTTATAAAGTTTGACTCCGCAAATGTTAAGAGTTACTAAAAATAATTTGAAGTGAATATGCAAAACATAACTAGTAAAATATCTTACCTTATCAAAGTGAAATTATTCTCGTTTATGCTTTACTTCATTTACTACGTACAAAAACAAAAACTCTTCTACTGTGTTTTAAAATAGATAATCGTATGAGTTGCTTTTGCTTACAGCGCAAAGTCAGGTTAGAAAACTAAAAACAGTACTCGAAGCAATGTCAAAACAACTTTTCTCAAGAATGGCTCACATCTAAAGTCCTTTTAAAAGTTTTTTTATGTTGTGCCAAACATAAATGTACAGCATTTTCTTATTGTTTGATAGTCGATAGAATCCTATTTTATTTGATCGGGTTGTTACGTACGACTAGCTCGTTCGATGACAATATCAGGGGATTCCCCTGTTAGTTTTGCCGTGCTACCAACTTGCGTGTAGCGCAGTGCAAGCAGTACAACACAACTTTTGGTGTAGCCAGCGCTCAATTGTAGAAACGTGGTAAAATTTTAAATTATTGTTGTAGATTTTGATACCAACGTTTCTCGTGGTAGGTACGTGTATTTTTTTTACGGTACGTGTATTATAAATTGATATTTTTTTACGGTCAGACAGGTATTAGACCGCGGGGCCCGTAGCATTTGCTACTCTTGCTACGTGGCTAATCCGGCACTGAAAATGTTTAACCGTCTTATTTTAGTGAAAAAGAGTACTTTGTGGTCTTTGTATTCTATGTTAAAAAGTACTATTTACTTTCCTCGTAGGTATAGTATAAAGAACTATGTATCACTCGGAACAAAAGTGCGATTCCCAACTCGTGTGTATTAAAAGTCCCTCGGCTGAGCCCCAGGCCTCCTCCTCCCTCGTTAGTAGTCAGGCACTTTCTCCCCTCGGTGAACAATGTACTATTTACTACATATTTAGGCTTGCTTCACAGCTATCCGGGAGACCCGTACGGGCTGTCAGTACGGGCGCCCGGAGCGGGAGCACATGTTAGGCGCTAGAACATCGTTTCACAGCGACGCGGCTTGATCCGTACACGACCCGCTCCGGGCCGCTGTGAAACGATGTTCTAGCCCCTAACATGTGCTCCCTCTCTGGGCGCCCGTACTGACAGCCCGTACGGCAGGCTTATTACGTATCTTGCAGAAGCCTAGCAATAGCGAAATTTGCGCAATTATCGCGCAAATTTCGCAAATCCGTATTATGTAACAGCGATAGCGATAGCATAGCAAACTAGCGATAGTGCTGCCTCTATGGAACAATTAGTTAACTAAACAGTGCAGTTTCCTACTGTGATCGCGCGGTTATCGCGACTATTTCGTATTACGCATGGTTTTTGACAGCAGAGCGACAGCAATCGGCGAGCAAATTTGGCTGTCAAATTGCGATAACCTTTTCCCTTGTTGTTGATCGCTCGCTGATTGCTTATTACAAAGAAAGTCTTATAACTCGAAGAATTTTATCTAAAATTGTGCTAGGAGGCTATAATACAACTAATAAAGAGTATTCTATTCTACTCTAATATCTTACTTCAAAATTCAAACTGACAAAATCGAAGTGGTTGCTAATTTTAATTGTATAAGTACATATTATTTTTATGATATTGACTTAAAATTTTCTGTGATTACTTTAACTCGCACTCTGACATAATACTTGTTAAAATTTTAGGAACATCATAAAAGTACTTTTAAAATATTTGTAAATATGTGAGCACCGTTGTATCTATCACATTTATCTGCCATTAATTCCTTTTAATTCTTTTTACCTTTTTGATATCACACTAATATTATAAAGGCGAAAGTTTGTGAGTGTGTGTGTGTTTATATGTTTGTTACTTCTTCACGCTCAAACGGCTGGACCAATTTTGATGAAATTTGGTATAGAGATAGCTTGAGTCCCGGAAAAGGACATAGGGTACTTTTTATCCCGATATTCCCACGGGATCGAGACTTATGCGGGTAAAACCACGGGGCGCAGCTAGTTTGAAATAAATGCTTCGACTTTTGATAAATATTATTATAATAATAACAATCATAAAATTATTGTGTAACTGAACTCAGTAATAATACTAATAATTATGTCCCATCATAAATACATGTCTATAGCAATCAATAAATTCGTTTCATTATAAATAAAATAGATTAGTTTAATAGGTAATTTTTTTATTTAATTAGTGTCCATAGCTGCTGGCGCGCTGTTTGACTGGCTAATCGCCTTCATGAGCTCTAATTGCATGCGAGACGTCTCAGCATTCATGCGATTCGTCTCAGCATTCATGAGAGACGCCTCGGCGATAATTCTTGCAGCTTCAGCGATGATGAGAGTAGCATCAGCCATCTTGTTCTCCGCCAGTACTCTCTAATTCCTTCACCCATTCGGGGTCGATTCTTGTTTGTGAAGCTGTAATGAGAATTAAAAATGTCATTATAAACTTTGAAGTGGTAGGCAGAGGTGCATTTGTACACCCAGTTTGCCAGAGACGTTGACAGATCTCCCATGTATACAAAAGGGGGTAAGGCTATTGCTTTTCACTGCCTTGTTTCGCCAGCCATTCAGGCTACTAAGAATTTTCCGCAAGAAAATACTAATAACACTGACCAACCTGAGAATCGAACTCAGGCACACACCCAACGTGTTAGTCACAAGCGTGAAACAATACCAACAAATGTATAATTGTTATATTTAATACCTATAAAACAAATTGAATCCCTAGGATCAATAAAACATACTATAATAGTAGTATCTCTATTATGTCTGAGGCGGGGATGACTTCTAGCAGCCGAGGCTGACTCACGGAACTCTCTAATCCTGTAAAATATGATTAGGTTTGATAAAATATGATTGACTTTGCTTGTGAGATTGATACAATTAAAATCACCATGGACAATACCATACAGTACAGGAGCGTCTAGATACTTACGTCTAGATTCTTATCATTATCATATCTAAAGCATTTCAGGTATATTACCTGTCTGATTTGGCTCAGGCCCTTGTTGTGTTTGAACTTCTACTGAACTGGCAACAGGCTCAGGAAATTCTGAAGTGTCTGTAATTAAACAAAAGTATAGTATTGGTCAAAAATATAAATCTAATTATATAGAGAGAAACAACGAAAATAAATAGGTACTACAAAGCAAAATGTAGTACTTACCTACTTATAAAACACAGATTCTGATAAAATATATGATTTATGAATAATTGTGTAGGTAATGATTTGTATTTACCTGATATGACAATGTCTTCCAAAACAACTATATTGTCTGGTTCTGTTATTAATTGGTCTGCAGGTTGAATGTTCTAAAAAACAAAATGTGTTATAATAATACATATTATATGCATTCAAATATTATACATATTAGTAGGTAACTTACAAATACAGGTACTCTGTGCTAAGTATCACCATAAACAGCTTGTTCCCCGATGATAGCCAAGATTTTTTTATCAATTTCAGATAGGTCATCTTGGTTACTTGGACCACCACCAGTGCCTCGAGCATCCTCTCTCCGTTTGGCTAGTCTGGTCTTGCTTTTATGCTTTAGGTCAGCCCAGTACTATAAAATTAAAACAAATAATATGATAAATCTATCAAAATAAGTTACAAAATTAGCATGCAGTTAGAAACTGTTAAGAATTACAAAAACCAAGTATAGGTTAGTACGGTTACCTTTTTCCACCGGTCGCCCGTCTTTGATGACCCAGAGCCAAAAGAATTCAGCTTGTTGGCAAGATCATTCCACTGCCTCTCCACAGTTTCCTTGGATCTTGAGCCAAGGCCAACACCCCTGGCTAAAGCGGGATGCTCAGCTAGAAAATCTAATAGTTCTTCTAGCTGATCATTGGACACTCTATTTGCCATTTTATACTGAAACACGATTATGTATTGTTAATTTCAAAGTTAATTTTTACACCTTTGTTTCACATCAATAATATTTTATAACTTACTTGTTGAACAGCCGAATAGTCCAAGTCGCTTCGAGTCCAAGCTAACACTGTTTTCACCCACTTATGCATCTCGTAACCGGCACCAAGCTATTTTTGGTAAATTTTAAGAGGGTTTAAGTGGTTTGTAAGTTTTTTTCGTAACAAAACTTATAAGATTCTTCATGTGATTGACAATTGACTTTAGTTCCGACGTTTGCTACATAATTGTTTTGGCGCTAGTGTCGTAGCGATAAGTGCATAAATAACAATTGGCGAGCGATCAGCGAACGATTTTTAGATAATACCGATTTTTTTAGCGTTTAGCGATTGATCGCGCAATGACTGCGCGATAATTGCTGATTGCTCTTTCTTACGTAATAAGCCTGCCGGTCTCCCGCAGGCTTATTACGTAAGAAAGAGCAATCAGCAATTATCGCGCAGTCATCGCGCGATCAATCGCTAAACGCAAAAAAAATCGGTATTATCTAAAAATCGTTCGCTGATCGCTCGTCAATTGCTATTATGCACTTATCGCTACGACACTAGCGCCAAAACAATCATGTAGCAAACGTCGGAACTAAAGTCAATTGTCAATCACATGAAGAATCTTATAAGTTTTGTTACGAAAAAAACTTACAAACCACTTAAACCCTCTTAAAATTTACCAAAAATAGCTTTGCGCCGGTTACAAGATGCATAAGTGGGTGAAAACAGTGTTAGCTTGGACTCGAAGCGACTTGGACTATTCGCTGTTCAACAAGTAAGTTTTAAAATAATATTGATGTGAAACAAAGGTGTAAAAATTAACTTTGAAATTAGCAATACATAATCTTGTTTCAGTATAACATGGCAATAGAGTGTCCAATGATCAGTTAGAAGAACTTAGATTTTCTAGCTGAGCATCCCAAGTAACCAAGATGACCTATCTGAAATTGATAAAAAAATCTTGGGGAACAAGCTGTTTATGGTGATACTCAGCACAGAGTACCTGTATTTGTAAGTTACCTACTAATATGTATAATATTTGAATGTATATAAAATGTATTATTATAACACATTTTGTTTTTTAGAACATTCAACCTGCAGACCAATTAACAACTGAACCAGACAATATTGTTGTTTTGGAAGACATTGTCATATCAGGTAAATAAAAATCATTACCTACACAATCATTCACAAATCATATATTTTACTATGTAATCCATCACATCAGAATCTGTGTTTTATAAGTACTTACTTTTTTTGGGATTAATAATTGACAAGCAATTAAATTGGAAAACTCACATTAACGAACTTTGTAAAAAAATTAGTACTTCTTCATATGCTCTTTATAAGTTGGCACCGACTGTCAACACAGATACTTTACTTACAGCATATTACGGGCTTACTGAATCAGTTTTAAGATTTGGAATAATTTTCTGGGGCAATTCAACTCAAAAAGACACTGCGTTCAAAGCACAAAAGCGTTGTATACGGGCTATGTTTGGGTTGCATACTACTGACAGTTGCAAACCAATGTTTATACAGCACAGAATTCTAACACTTCCGTCGCTTTACATATTAGAAATATCGCTGTTTGTAAAAATTAATCCTCATTTGTTTCCCCTTCGGATTAATAATACAGATAGAAATAGACGCGAGAAGTATAGACTTTGGGTGCAATCACTCTCCCCCAAAACAGCATTTCTAAGAAAAAGTGTAATATGCATGGCCCCGTTAATATATAATAAAATTCCTAATTCCCTTAAGGAAATGAATATCAATTCATTCAAGAGAGAGCTAAAAAAATTGCTAATTAATAAGGGATACTATAATGTTACGGAGTTTTTAATCGACAAATTTTGAATGAATTAATATGTAGGTATTGAGTTTTATTAATTTTATGGTTTTAATTATTATATTATTATTAATTATTTTTTTGACTATATTTTTGTGACTATATTTTGACTATAATTTGATTGTTTCGTTTTATAACTCCAACTAATTACTACTAATACTATTTTGTACGCCAAATATGGCAAAACATGATGAACCAGAAATATTTTTTTCCATCCATATGTGCATATCAGCTATGTATCATGTTACACATGTTTAAACAAATAAATACATCTTTACATCTTTATCTTTACTACATTTTGCTTTGTAGTACCTATTTATTTTCTTTGTTTCTCTCTATATAATTAGATTTATATTTTTGACCAATAGTATACTTTTGTTTAATTACAGACACTTCAGAATTTCCTGAGCCTGTTGCCAGTTCAGTAGAAGTTCAAACACAACAAGTGCCTGAGCCAAATCAGACAGGTAATATGCCTCAAATGCTTTAGATATGATAATGATAAGAATCTAGACGCTTCTGTACTGTATGGTATTGTCCATGGTGATTTTGATTGTATCAATCTTACAAGCAAACTTAATCATATTTTAGCAAACCTAATCATATTTTTCAGGATTAGAGAGTCCCGTGAGTCAGCCTCAGCCTGCTAGAAGTCATCCCCGCCCCAAACGTAATAGAGATAGTACTACTAGTGAGTATGTTTTATTGACCCCAGGGATTCAATTTGTTTTATAGGTATTAAATATAACAATTATACATTTGTTGGTATTGTTTCACGCTTGTGACTAACACATTGGGTGTGTGCCTGGGTTCGATTCTCAGGTTGGTCAGTGTTATTAGTATCTTCTTGCGGAAAATTCTTAGTAGCCTGAATGGCTGGCGAAACAAGGCAGTGAATAGCAATAGCAGCCTTACCCCCTTTTGTATATATACATGGGAGATCTATCAACGTCTCTGGTAAACTGGGTGTACAAATGCACCTTTGCCTACCACTTCAAAGTTTATAATGACATTTTTCATTCTCATTACAGCTTCACGCACAAGAATCGACCCCGAATGGGTGAAGGAATTAGAGAGGAATAGAGTACAGGCGGAGAACAAGATGGCTGATGCTACTCACATCATCGCTGAAGCTGCAAAAATGATCGCCGAGGCGTCACTCATGAATGCTGAGACGAATCGCATGAATGCTGAGACGTCTCGCAAGCAGTTAGAGCTCATGAAGGCGATTAGCCAGGCAAACAGCGCGCCAGCAGCTATGGACACTAATTAATTAAAAAATGTGCCTATTAAACTAATGTATTTTATTTATAATGAAACTAATTTATTGATTGATATAGACATCATGTATTTATGATGGAACATATTAGTATTATTACTGAGTTCAGTTACACAATAATTTTATGATTGTTATAATAATATTTATCAAAAGTCAAAGCATTTATTTCAAATATCAAAAGCCCAAAAGGCACTTTTGATTGTAAAATTTAACAGTAAAATAGAATTGATTCTAGTTGCCCCTTCAAGTAGTTTCGTATGAAGAAGAATAGGAAAAAACTCCACAGTTACTCTTTTAAAATGTTTTCCAATATTTTTTATATATTAATTATATAATCAGGTATAGGTGATTACTTAGAATACAATTACTATACCGCAATAGGTAAAAAGAATTAAAAGGAATCAATGGCAGATAAAATATGTGATAGATACAACGGTGCTCACATATTTACAAATATTGTAAAAGTACTTTTATGATTTTCCTGAAATTTTAACAAGTATTATGTCAGAGTGTGAGTTAAAGTAATCACAGAAAATAAGTCAATGTCATAAAAATAATAAGTATACAATTAAAATTAGCAACCACTTCGATTTTGTCAGTTTGAATTTTGAAGTTAGATATTAGAGTAGAATAGAATACTCTTTATTAGTTGTATTATAGCCTCCTAGCACAATCTTAGATAAAATTCTTCGAATTATAAGACTTTCTTTGTAATAAGCAATCAGCGAGCGATCAACAACAAGGGAAAAGGTTATCGCAATTTGACAGCCAAATTTGCTCGCCGATTGCTGTCGCTCTGCTGTCAAAAACCATGCGTAATACGAAATAGTCGCGATCACCGCGCGATCACTGTAGGAAATTGCACTGTTTAGTTAACTGATTGCTCCATAGAGGCAGCACTATCGCTTGTTTGCTATTCTATGGCTATCGCTGTTACATGATACAGATTTGCGAAATTTGCGCGATAATTGCGCAAATTTCGCTATTGCTAGGCTTCTGCAAGATACGTAATAAGCCTGCCGGATAGCTGTGAAGCCAGCCTTCTAGTCTGAAAGATGAATCTTGTATTTAAGTAACTATATCGTAAAAAATAAAATTGATTATGTAATTAAATATTATCGTTTTATTTTGGATTCTTCTCATATCAACGCATATTTTATCCGAAAGTAATCTACATATCAAATGAAAGGGGTTGTACAATACATCCTAAATACAGATTACTCGGTAATCTAGCTAGGAGAGCAGCGATTCACCCAACAATTCGTTGTACCTACACCATGTAATTAATAAAATGCATACTTTCTCGGTCCCTCAAAAAACAAACATTTATGTACCTTAATAAATTTATTATATTAATATTATAATATACACACAGTTACAGGCTAAGACTTAAGGGTACAGTACACGACCCTTAGGGCGCAGCAAGTATTATTACAATATTAACTTATAGCTAGGTTGTTCTTCTAGAGTTAACAGGACTTTATTATAGTGCAAGCAGTGTTTTTGTGAAAAACACTCATTTTTTCATGGTATGCAACATAAATACAAAATATACCCTAAGAGACCCACTAATTAGGAATACCCACACAACGCACTAAAGTACAGACGCAGCACATCAAGCTACCCGAAACTGTCAAATTTTCCCAATCAACATTGAACCTTATGCTTTAGCGACAAAGTTGAAAATCTATAAAAGAAATTTGACAGATTGTAGTAACTTGATATGCTGGCGTCTGTACAACATTAGACACACCGTTAGGTTAATAGTGTTCTGTGATGATTAGACTTAAAAAAAGTTTTGTCAGCACAGCTGTCAATTTTTTGATGTATATCAGAACGTTCGGCCAGTCGAGATAGGGAGCTGGCTGCTACTCCAGTTTTTAGTGACGATTATGTGACGCTTAAAGATGCCAGTCAAAGAATTTGTGACGGAACAGTTCGAAAGTTAGAAGCATTTATTTATGGCCGAACGGCCTGATATCAGGTCGTTCGGCCAACCTGAATCTCCATAACTGAGGACCTTAGAGAAACTGTTACTGAATAAAGATTTAGTGACGATTTGGTGACAAACAACCAATGCTTTACTTTTACTCGTAATGCCACCGGTTAAAAGTAAAATGAATTTTGCTTCCTGGAACATCAGGACGTTCGGCCAACGTAATCTCCATAACTGAGGACCTGAGAGAAACCGTTAATGAATAAAGATTTAGTGACGAGACTGAAACGAATTTTTATTGCTTTATTTTTTTTTGTGACGGCCCCTTTAAATAGTAAATTGAAAATTTAACATATATAACCTCAAAACATTGGGATTATCGATTCCTCCACAACGAAGAAGCCCAGAGAAACCGTTAATGAATAAAGATTTAGTGACGGCACTGAAACGAACTTTTAGTGTTTTTTTTTTTTTTGTGACGGCCCCTTTATATAGTAAATTGAAAATTTAACATATATAACCTCAAAACATTGGGATTATCGATTCCTCCACAACGAAGAAGCCCAGAGAAACCGTTAATCAATAAAGATTTAGTGACTGCACTGAAACGAACTTTTAGTGTTTTATTTTTTTTTGTGACGGCCCCTTTATATAGTAAATTGAAAATTTAACATATATAACCTCAAAACATTGGGATTATCGATTCCTCCGAAACGAATAAGCCTAGAAGACTCGTAAAACCCCTGATGTGTTATAGGTTTTCAGTGCAATGGTGTCAGTATTTTTGTTGATTCACTATTCCGCAATATGGCGGATGGCGACTGAAATAGGGTGACCATGTATTCCAACGAAACAAGTATTTATCAAGTAGGTACTTAATTACCTACCCTACCTAAATAATGAAGCAACACACGTCGTAATATTAAATTATATAAGTACAAGCAACGTTGAGCTGATGCCTGCATACCAGTGTCCACTTGTGAGGTTTTGTTATATTACTTGAGTCTATTTTGGCTAAAAGCAAACGAAAGCAAACGTACCTAAGTCAAATTTCCCAATCTCCAATATCAGTCACCTTCACTGACATTGGAGATTGGGAAATTTGACTAAGTACAAGAATACTTAAATAAATAGGTACACAAATTAAAAAATGCTTTATTTGTAATCAATCATCCAAAAATAGCGGTAGGTTGTTAGGTACATAATAATTTGTACTTTTTAGAATTACAGTTAAATTGGTTCACCACGAGAGAAATTTGACAGCTTCTTGTGTTTACTGCTAGGTGATTGACTTGAAACTTGTCAAATCGGATTTCTTTCGGTGGTGGCCCGACAATCATTTTACGGTTTAAGGAAATTAATATAGTATTTTTCAGCGCTATTTAAAAGGTCCATTAACCTTTTAAATAGCGCTGAAAAATACTATATTAATTTCCTTAAACCGTTCCTTTAGAGAATCGCGCCTGCGGAGATTATAATATATATGGCTCTTTTCTGCAGAATAAAAATAGAATCGGTGTAGTTATCTTACTGTGATTTATCTATAGAACTGTTATTTAGTTGTAAAATGATTGTCGGGCCACCACCGAAAGAAATCCGATTTGACAAGTTTCAAGTCAATCACCTAGCAGTAAACACAAGAAGCTGTCAAATTTCTCTCGTGGTGAACCAACTTAACTGTAATTCTAAAAAGTACAAATTATTATGTACCTAACAACCTACCGCTATTTTTGGATGATTGATTACAAATAAAGCATTTTTTAATTTGTGTACCTATTTATTTAAGTATTCTTGTACTTAGTCAAATTTCCCAATCTCCAATGTCAGTCACCTTTCCACTTTCGTTTGCTTTTAGCCAAAATAGACTCAAGTAATATAACAAAACCTCACAAGTGGACACTGGTATGCAGGCATCAGCTCAACGTTGCTTGTACTTATATAATTTAATATTACGACGTGTGTTGCTTCATTATTTAGGTAGGGTAGGTAATTAAGTACTTGATAAATACTTGTTTCGTTGGAATACATGGTCATCCTATTTCAGTCGCCATCCGCCATATTGCGGAATAGTGAATCAACAAAAATACTGACACCATTGCACTGAAAACCTATAACACATCAGGGGTTTTACGAGTCTTCTAGGCTTATTCGTTTTGGAGGAATCGATAATCCCAATGTTTTGAGGTTATATAATATTATGTTAAATTTTCAATTTACTATATAAAGGGGCCGTCACAAAAAAAATAAAACACTAAAAGTTCGTTTCAGTGCCGTCACTAAATCTTTATTCATTAACGGTTTCTCTGGGCTTCTTCGTTGTGGAGGAATCGATAATCCCAATGTTTTGAGGTTATATATGTTAAATTTTCAATTTACTATATAAAGGGGCCGTCACAAAAAAAAATAAAACACTAAAAGTTCGTTTCAGTGCAGTCACTAAATCTTTATTGATTAACGGTTTCTCTGGGCTTCTTCGTTGTGGAGGAATCGATAATCCCAATGTTTTGAGGTTATATATGTTAAATTTTCAATTTACTATATAAAGGGGCCGTCAGAAAAAAAAATAAAACACTAAAAGTTCGTTTCAGTGCCGTCACTAAATCTTTATTCATTAACGGTTTCTCTGGGCTTCTTCGTTGTGGAGGAATCGATAATCCAAATGTTTTGAGGTTATATATATTAAATTTTCAATTTACTATTTAAAGGGGCCGTCACAAAAAAAAATAAAGCAATAAAAATTCGTTTCAGTCTCGTCACTAAATCTTTATTCATTAACGGTTTCTCTCAGGTCCTCAGTTATGGAGATTACGTTGGCCGAACGTCCTGATGTTCCAGGAAGCAAAATTCATTTTACTTTTAACCGGTGGCATTACGAGTAAAAGTAAAGCATTGGTTGTTTGTCACCAAATCGTCACTAAATCTTTATTCAGTAACAGTTTCTCTAAGGTCCTCAGTTATGGAGATTCAGGTTGGCCGAACGACCTGATATCAGGCCGTTCGGCCATAAATAAATGCTTCTAACTTTCGAACTGTTCCGTCACAAATTCTTTGACTGGCATCTTTAAGCGTCACATAATCGTCACTAAAAACTGGAGTAGCAGCCAGCTCCCTATCTCGACTGGCCGAACGTTCTGATATACATATTTTTTGGATCACTAGCATGTCGTCAGAAACGAAAGTGGTCAAATACTTACAATATTCTAAAAGATATTAAGGAACTCCCTCTGATATATTAAATCTAAATTGCATTTATGGGTCATACATAGTTAATACTTTTTATAGTTTAAAGGATTTTTTTGATAAATGATTAATATTGTTATTGTTTTACTTCATTTGATATTTAATTAGATACTGCTAAATAAAACTAATTAAGTACAGATGTAGTAAAAGTTTCAGAATTTAAATTTTGTAATAGTGTTCTAAAATGGTTGTAAACATGTTGTAATAACAGTAGGTACATTGACTAACTACACTGTTTTTATTGATGTTAGGTACATAATTATAACTGATTTTGTTTTTAAATTTGCATGCCAGGCCATGGCAAGATATGAACATCATAAGTTCATAATCCTATTATTAAGACCATTATTGTACAGTCAGCATCAAAAGTCGATGAACACTATCATTTTTACATGTTATTAAATTGACAACAACTTTTTTCAATAAACTGATTTTTAGCTTTTCACATAATAGACAAGAGTATATTTTCTAAAAAGATTTCTTCTGCTGCAATTTTGAACAAATATTTTGCTCAATAACTAAGATTAAAAAAACTGAAGTGTTAATCAACTTTTGATGCTGACTGTACCATATTTTAGTGCAAATAAATATATACTAATCTTAAGTTTCACCCCTGCAATATCTATGTAAAAGGTTATAACTACAAATATGAGGAGAGCAGTTGTAGCCCAGTAGTTTGTCTCAACCTACGAGTTGTAGGTTTGAAACCCAGACAGGCACTTTGTAATTATTTCAACACCACTGCTTTCAAAACGGTGAAGGAAAACATTGTGAGGAAACTGGCATGTCCTAGAACCCAATATTCGAAGATGTGACATCTACCAACCCACACTGGGCCTGCATAGTGGATTATGGCCCATTCCCACTCACCGAAAGGAGGCCATTCTCCCAGTAGTTAGAAATACTATAGGCTGGTTATGCTACTAATATGAGATTAAGACAAGACATCACAAAAATTAATAGTCATGTTCAATAGTTGTATAACTTAGAACTTGGGTACCAGACAAACCCTTTTTTGTGTTAGTAAGAAGGACAATGTATAAGTAGGGGTAGCTGTTGAATACAGTGCCACATTCTTTCAATTCTTATTCAAGTATTTACAATTTTACTGTTTTGATAATGATTCTGCAATACATGCATTTTCATGTTTGGTATTTCTATGTTACTTGACAAACACATTGACATCATTTGATTTCTCCAAGCTATTTGATACACATGCATCAGCTAATTAGCTGCTAAAATGTGTCCAACCAAATAATAATAATATTCATTGAAAATATGTCGGTTACCTTTCCTTATTACATAATATTACAAAGACCACGAGAAAATACCCGATTTATGACCTACTTAGGGATATATGCCTTTTCTATTCTAATATCATCAACTGGACAATCATTTTTGTCACATTCAACTAAACCTATTCTTTTCACAACACCCATTCCAGATTGAACTCTTCCAAAGATTGTATGCTTTCCATCCAACCACTGTGTTGGAGCCAGTGAGATGAAGAATTGAGATCCGTTTGTGTTAGGTCCAGCATTTGCCATAGACAACACTCCAGCTCCAGTATGTTTTAAATCCAAGGTTATTTCATCATCAAACTCTGGCCCATAAATTGATTGTCCACCCTTGCCTGTGCCAGTGGGATCACCACCCTGGATCATAAAATCTCTGATAACTCTGTGGAACTTTGTGTTGTTGTAGTAACCTCGGCGAACTAATTCCATGAAATTTCTGCATGTTATTGGTGAATGTTTCCAATACATCTCCACAACCATAGAACCCATTCTGTAAACAGTAAATTAAAAATATGCTTTTAAAAAGTAGAAACGTACATCAGAATTAATTTACCAAAATTCAACACCCTGGACGAATTTTGTTAGTGTTTATTCAGATAAACACTAACAAAATTCGTCCCCTGTTACCTGTTACCTGTTCAACCAGACAACCAGCTACCTACTCGATTATGTGAGGTAATTTTATGCATTTATCGGTTGGATAGGTACACAATCGAATGTTGGTTTCCGATTTCCACGCGGACGGAGAAGGCACATTACATAGTACTTATAATAAATAAAAGCTTGTAAAAAGGTTACTAGTATGATTAAAATAATGAAATAACTAGTTACTTACGTTGTTTCTATCACAGCCACAGGCGGTTGCCATGATTTATCAGGAATACCAGCATTAGAATAGCCAAGCATGATGGTTTGACTCCTAAAGCTTGAATTTGGATCACTACAAAGAGTAAAGTAAGTACACTACTGGCGAGTGGCGTTATAACAAAATAACCAGTGTTGCCACAGTTAGTTTTGTAAATTCCCCGCGTCATGTTGAAAAATTCCCCTTTTTATAGCAAAATTCCCCTCGAAGTTCATGATGTAGGAAAAACAGAATAAAAATGTTTTACTACTGAAAACTTTATTCCAAAAACTAAAACAAATACATCACATTTTGTATAGGTTCGCTTTGAGCATATTTATTGTTGGCTCAAATTTTACACAATCTTTTATTTGGTCTGTCTTTAGTTTGCATTAGTAATGATTTAACTAGGTATACAATAGTAAAAACACTTTAGAAATGCCTACTTATCAATTTCGAAATAATTTTATAATAGTCGAGTAAACATATACCTTTTCTCGAGATCTTTTGGAGGTTTATCCATCGTAACTTAGCAAAACTCTTTACAAGAAAAATAAACACTCTGACCACAGAACAATATTTACTCTGACTGACTGACTCTGTGCCACAGTGCCATCTCTGTGCCACAGTGCCATCTCTGTGCAACCAAACTAACCAACACGTAGAGACGCAGGACGCAGCCAACAAGTCCAGCCATAGACATTATTTTTTAGTTTCTTTTTATCAACTTAGGGGACAGGCAAAAGAATCATAGCCCATCTAGCCTTATTAGATGTACATACAAGTATAAATTATATATGTATTGCATTTGGAGTATTAAATTCCCCTTTTATTCTTATAACCCTTTTTTGCCCCTCACATACGTGAAATTCCCCTCAAAAAGGGGAATTCCCCCCAGATCGGCAACGCTGAAAATAACAGACTCGACTCAAGACTTGTCACTCTTGTCAGTTGTCAAACCACAGTAGTCAGTTTTTTTTTTATTCGCCCAAAGGGCATCAGGCTAGTCTTTCGACCATACCGCCTTGTCTTCCGTGTAGAATTTCTTACGTGGTAAGTTTAGAAACAATAATGTCTTTCGTACTCATACTCATTATATTATTTCTTTCGTAGTTTTATAATACACACATCAAAAGTGTCTAGGGATCAACATATATTTTTGCAATAACTTTTCTCCTGATTGATATTAATTAAAATTTTCTTTAAGGATTCATCAAATAAAGTGTTTTCGTTTGTCACAGTAACGATAAACCAAGTCACCTTTGCATTAATAAAGAAAGGGGTTAGAAGATTTTTGTATGGAGGGTGGCCCTAAGGTCGGCCGCCATTTTGATTTTTTTTTAGAACCGCGGCGCACAACAAAAGTTATATATTTAGATAGAGGACACTTATTCAAACAAAAATGTAATATAACATAATATCCTAAAGCGTCAGGTTTCGGAGTTATTCACCAAAATATAAGTCGAAAACTACAAGGATTTTTTTGTTTTTTTTCCCTCTAGGTAAGCATATTGAACTATTTAGGTACCTAATAGAAACGTTATGAAACCTTTATGGAGAAGAAACAAATGAAGAATAGACATTTTTTAAATAAATAATTAACCGGTCAAGCACAGCTTGACCGGTTTTATTAGCGCGTCGTAAAAACAAACGTATATAAGATGTAGGTAAGTTGAATGCAATACTTATACAGTCGTCTAAATTAAGTTATTCAAAAAAAGACACGTATATCTGTAAGAGGTCAGAAATGAATATGTAGCTGTCACAAAAAAACTGGACGTGATTGAAACAAAAATGAACAAAAATCATCACAAAGTTCGTGTGACAAAAACAGTGTTTACCAGTGTTATTTAAAGAAATTATGACGATGGATGCAAACGCACGTTTGCATCCATCGTCATAATTTCTTGTGAAGCGACCCACTGCCTTATAATAGATTTCACTTCCACAAGATCGAGGGTATGCCTTCTCCTTTGAGTGATATCAATACCACCACTCTATGCGGATGGTGAGGCTTGAGTGCAAAGATTACGCAAGCATAGGTCATGCTCAGGATGGGACGGATGACAGTGACAGCGTAGAGGCGCGATTTGTACTTGAGTGGTAATTTGTTGCAGGCGGTCAGTAAGAACTGGAGCCTACTGAGAGCGAAATAGGCGCGCAAACGAGCCGTTTTTATGTGCTCTCTGAAAGTAAGATGGTAGTCGAGGATGATGGTGTGAGGAGGTAGGTGGTAGGTGGTGGTGGTGGAGGTGGTTTTGGTGGGTAGTTGATTGTGAATTGAAATGAACTGAACACCTAAGTATTTAGATTGCTTCTCCCAAGGGATCGGCTTGCCATACATAGTGATTGGACTGGGGAGGAGGGGGGCGAGTCGACGCGGTTTCGAGAAGAGAACCCTCTGAATCTTATCGGGGTTGACCACGATTCTCTATTTCCAGAACCAAGCGCCTAAGACGCTTGCGGAGGTCTTGGGAGTACGAGCGATAGAGTCCTGACAGCGACCCGTATAGTAAATACCAGTGTCGTCGGCGAATAGAGTCAACTGAGCCTTTTTACTATTGGAAATATCACTAGTGAACAGGGTGAACATATGGGGGGATAACACGGATCCCTGGAGGACTCCGGCACGGATGGGGACGTTAAAGCAAAAAAATATATAGTATGGTCCAATTATTGGTATGCGCCGGCGCGCGCGGCGCAAGCTCAGAAAACCCACTGTCCCTAACACAAGTACTTAGCTAGAGCAGGTAATTTCTCTCTCTTGCTTTTAGCATCAAACTTATTCTATCCTTTTCTTTGCATTCATCAGATAAAAATGTAATGTTAGTCATTAAATTGTTCGTGGTAACGACAGTAGGTAGTTGAAATATTTTTTGAGTTTTGAGTTTCATCACGATGTTTGATATATAGGTATATAAATCCTATAATTATGTAATATATATGTAGGTACATATATATTACATAATTATAGGATTTCTTCGTAGATAATACTTCGTAATAACAACATTTTTATATTTATGGACCCTAACGAATTCATAGATCACGGTTAAAATAGATTTTTCAGAATTTAAAAAATATTTGCTATTGTTTCATTGATCAAAAAATATCTAGTATACAACGTAGTTTTTGCATTAAATTATTATATATTTTTGTTGTACATATTATGCCTATAAAAACGGCACATAATTATAAAATTTCTGGCGATTCTGGGTTTTTTTTAGCCATCTCTTTTATGCTTTAGAATGTTATGCTTTATCATTATTATGATTAGAGAAATAATGTTTAAAAAAATTATGCGTAAGCTGTTATGCGTAAATAATGTTATACGAAATTATAATTAGGAGAAACAAAAGTATGCCAAGGTATATTAGATTTTTAAATTTTATGCAATTGGATAAGGGAACCTCCGTCGTCTACGTCTTATTATTACATTACATTCGGCCATGCACGGTCCGAGGGGGGGGGTCGTGGGGGTCATGACCCCCCCCAAAATCATTCAAGCTGTCGAGAGTCGGAATGATTTACTTGCCTTACTAACTTAAAACTGTACTTGAGCCACGAAAACCCCGATTGGCATATTCAAAAACATTAAAAACATCGGCAGACATGTCGACTGAAGTAAAAACTTAAAAGTATGAAATGACAGTGGGTTTTTATACGCGCCTAAAAATATTTTCCTTTAAAAAGCCTGTTATAAAAATAAAGAATCTAGGATTTAAGATCGAGCGAAGCAAACTATTGGGATATTGGGCACCCCACTCCTACTTAAGGTTGAAAAGCTTAGGTAAGGCCAGATTCATAACCCTAAACTGCTGTAAAACGAGTTTAAGCTTTTCGTCATAATTCGATAAAGTAAGTTCTCTTTTTGTGTGATGGATAAAAGAAACAGAGACTATTCACGGTGGGGTGCTAAAATTTTCAGACTCGCTACGCTCGTTCTTGCAATTTACATTGGTTCTTGAGCTTTTCTTCAAAAGTCGACAAAGCAAGTAATTCCTAGTCCTTTTGAAATGATCGAAAGAAAATCGAACCTATCAGAGAGTGTGCAAATACACACATCAAAAGTGTCTAGGGATCAACATATATTTTTGCAATAACTTTTCTCCTGATTGATATTAATTAAAATTTTCTTTAAGGATTCATCAAATAAAGTGTTTTCGTTTGTCACAGTAACGATAAACCAAGTCACCTTTGCATTAATAAAGAAATTTGCCATTTTCCTAATAAAGGGATTTTTGACATTTGAACCACTAACACAAAAGTTCGAAAAAAAGACTGAAATAACAGTTTTCTTTAAAATTTTATTGGGTAACTTAAACAATTAATAATCCGTGTTTCTACCGCGAACACTAACAACACAAGAACATCGGTTTGGCATACTCAAAATGAGTTCATCCAAATCACGCTGTGGAATGGCCGCCCATGTTCGTTGCAACAACAAAAAAAGGTCTTCTTGCGACTGGATACCCTCCATATTCGGCAGAGCTCTTCTCTGTAGCATATCCCATGCATGCTCAATCGGGTTCAAGTCTGGCGACTGAGCAGGCCAGGGCAGGACATTGATGTTAGCTGCGGCGAGAGTCTGTCTTACAACTCTTGCGGTGTGCGGTCGTGCATTATCATGCATTAACTGAAATAAGGGACCGATTTGCACTTGTAGAGGAACGATGACGTCTGATACAATCGTCTCAGCATAAATTTGAGCGTTGAGGTTGCCTCTGATCCAAATCAACTCAGTTCTTCCGCCGATCCAAATACCCGCCCATACCATGATGGTTCCACCACTATAAGGATGGACTTCCTGGCAGGATTTTAATCGCTGTTGGCGTCCAGGGGTTCTCCAGTGTCGTATACGTCTTGTATCCGGTCTCATACCAAAACGAGACTCATCAGAAAAGCACACGAAACGCCATTGTTCTTCTGCCCAATTTCTGTGTTCAAGAGCCCATTGATATCGAATCCTACGATTGTGCATTGCTATAGGTGGTACCTACCCGTAGCGGTCTTCGGGAATGAAGGTTCACTTCATGCAAGCGGTTTCTGACTGTTTGGTCGCTAATTAAGTTCCCTGAAGAGTGATGAAGCCTCACGGCTAACATCATGGCGGTTATTGTTGGAGCTCTTCGAGTTAAGATTTGAATGTATCGGTCTTGTCTCCGTGTGGTGCAGCGATACCGTCCTCCATGGCGCTCAGCCACGGTACCAGTGCTTCGGTAACGTGTCCAAAGTCGACTGATAACACTCTGACTTGTATTCAGAGCTAAAGCCACAGTACGTTGCCGGGAACCAGCTTCTATCATTCCCACGGCTCTGAGCATTTCTTCCCTGCTTAAATGACGTCGCCGCTCCATAATAACGTTGGTTTTAATCAGTAGTAGGGAAACAGTAGCACTAATAATGTCTTCAATGCGTTGTATGTTTTTATAGGGAAAATATTGACAGCTGATTTTCATCTTTTACTCGAATTTGATTCACAGTTCCTGATTCAAATTATGAAATGCACCAAAAAGGATCCATATAAATTTATAAAATCATAAATTTATTACAAAGCCACATCTCAATCTCAAGAAATCCGCATAAAAATGCTTGATCCCTAGACACTTTTGATGTGTGTATTTAGTCATTTTATTTTTGTCTTTACAACGTCAAATCCAATGTTATTTTACTGTCAATGTCAATAGGTACTTTTTCAGTCTATCAAAACTGTGAGGTACTCAGACTAAGAAGATAAGTTACCTTGAGGTACAGACGCCAGCACATCAAGCTACCCCAATCTGTCAAATTTCTTTGATAGATTTTCAACTTTACTACAAAGCAATAAGGTTCATATTCAATTGGGAAAATTTGACAGATTGGGGTAGCTTGATGTGCTGGCCTCTGTACTTGGACATGTTTTACGTGTTTCCATTTTATTTCTTCCATTTCCAGTATTTTCATGGTATTTTTCGAGCTATCTTCTCATGTAACTAGGTAGGTAGTTATTTATTTTATTTACATTTTTTCGTGAAGCACACCTAAACTTAGTAAGTATTACTATTAAAACAAATAATCATACACAAAAACCCAATATACACAGTGTTCTTCACGTTATCCATAAACTTTGGCAAATGCTTCTATAGCTTTTACAAATCAAATCTAACACAGGAAGTAGAGTACCTACTACTTCCTGTGTTAGATTTGATTTGTAATTTCATTTACTTGAAATTAATTGAGCTATGCTGTAAGAAAGGGTCTTAACTTAGTTTTGACAAGTTTCAGCCTGCCAAATCTTATGAATGAAAATTACGACGTTGTCAATAAAGAGGCATGCATATCGGGTGATTTACGTCAAGGTACTTATTTAGTTTATATGAAAATTAAAGTAAATTCCTGATTATCATGACGTAATTCGCAACACCCCGTCGAGTCAGCTGCACAGTGTTTTATGAAGACCATTTTTCGGACATTGCTTTTTTATGTAAAAATCTGATAGTTTAAGTTATTTAAAAGCAATATTTTGAATCTCCATTTCACTAGCATGTTTAGTTTTAGAGATTGAATTTTTTGAAAATCGTCTTTTTTCATCCGGGTATTTAGAAAAAAAATCATTTCTCTGAAACTAAATATGATACGCAATTATGACTTTAGTGTCTAAACACACTATGCCGAAGGTACGCGACCGAAGTTCGGCATGATTACGCCTGCAATGCTATTTGAATCGTTATAACGCAACGTAATTTCGGCATAATATGTCGTCAGTAATTCAAATAGCATTGCAGGCGCAATCATGCCGAACTTCGGTCGCGTAACTTCGGCATAGTGTGTTTAGACACTTAGAAACATCGACGGCGTTTTTTATGCTGCATATTTTAGAGTACAAATAAACTTAGGAACTTCGATAGATCCAGACTTATACGAGGTTTTCAGTTTTTAGTTTTTAATTTTTTTCTCGGTACTTCCGTCGTTTTTGGAAAAGTTATTTATACTGAAATTATGGATTGGATGACCATTCTTCACATTGGCCATTTCGTCGCTATCCCTAATAGGTCACTTTCACTAATACGTCACCTTGTGCATCTGGTCAGTTTCTTAACTCGTCTCATGCTGTATTTCTCGACTCATTCCCAACTCGTCCGATGGATATGTACAACGTACAGTCAGCGTTAAAAATGTCGGGACGAACAGACCGTTCACAATGATCTCAACACCTAATATTTTTTTTTTTTAATTAATCGCCTACCTTTAGGCGAGTTGTGTAAATTAAAATGCTAGTTAGGTACCTACCTATTTATGTTACGAGAGTATCCATTTTTATTTAAGTTGAGTTTTTTTTTTTTCTTTATCGTCTTTCTAGTAAAAATTCTAACAAGATTGTGCGAGTACTACCTCATTTATAATAAAATTTTGTTGTACTGAAAATGTTTGTTTTTGTGCTTAATTGTACATAATATCCATCGGACGAGTTGGGAATGAGTCGAGATACAGCATGAGACGAGTTAAGAAACTGACCAGGATGCGCAAGGTGACGTATTAGTGAAAGTGACCTATTAGGGATAGCGACGAAATGGCCAATGTGACGAATGGTCATCCAATCCGAAATTATGCCCTTTATCTTCTCTACATACCACAAAAATAGCACATCCTAATTGCGTGGAATCTAGAAGTTATTCCATATCAACTGTTTTTGCTAGGGTTGTCACTTTCGAATCGGAATTTCATTGACTCAATTTTTATTTAACAGTCTCTACTATAAATTTATACAAGTAGGTATAAATAAACTGATGAATATGATGATATTTAGCCAAGCGCTTAAAAGGTTAAAGAAATTAATTATATCTACCTATTTTTGGGGATAACATAACAGTGAAATAAATAAAACCCAATTTTTGTGAGATGACAACAAATTATTTATTCAAAATAACGTTCTTAAATTACAGTTTTGGCAAGAAGGGGACGTTTAGTCCAAAAATATCTATTACTTACATCATCCACGCTATGCTTACCTTTATTATCGTCTTCAAACATTTTCTAAGAGTCCAAATAGACCATACTTTCATTCATTATCACTTAACAGAATAACTTCATTGAGTCTTGAAAAATATACCTTTTACCCGAGCGAGACATAAGGTTTACTTTCGAATACCAGGATTTAGGAGAGGCAACTAGAAATGATTTCGATATGAAGGATATTTAAAAATTCCCAGAGTTATCCACAATTAAAATCTCACCGTCACAAACACAACATTTTAAAAGACTCATTAAGTTATTCGGCTAATAAATGCACCACAAATTCTTTATCTTAACCTACTAAATGTGCATGAACACACTATACATTCCTAATTTTGTTGCGAATACATTGCTCCACGAGACATTCTTGCCTTGAAATTAAAAGTCCTTGAAGTCTGAAATGAGGATTTGATAGATACGATCTTCTATGAATGAATACTTTTTATGAATGCTAGGAAGCTCCCCATATGCTCAACTACGGGCGAGCATTGGTTGATAAAACAACTAAGTATATATTATATATATATATATTATCTGTGGTACCGGGTAGTAAGGTAAGGGTGGTATAATTTTTCTAATGTTATTGGATCAAACGTATGGATTTAATGGCCTTAAAAATTCTTCACAATCACAAGTTTCACAATTTCAGCATTGAACACGTTTTACAGCCAGTTTCTTTATCAAGAGTGGGGGCCAAAACACTTAAGATACGAAGTCACATCGTGGCATATTTTAGTTCGCGACCTGGAGCACTGAGCTTAGTTCGCAATCAGCGAACTAGGTCGTTCTTTTAGTTCGTCAGCTCCAGCTCCCACGTCGAACCAGAGAACGGCACTCGGCAGATCGTTAGCTCGCTTTGCTACTGCTCCTTCATGCGTTCTTTTGTTAGTTAAAGGCTATTTAGCTAAAGTAGGTAAAATTAGCTAACGATGAGAAGCGTATGTGCGCTCTGTGCAGTAAGTAAGGATTAATAGTGATGTGACTACTGTTCGGCCGACGAAAATGCGTCTTGACACCTGTCAGTTTCATACAAACGAAAACGTGTCTTGCGAATTTGATCTTTATTAGCTACTAGAATTGTCGCACTGACAGGTGTCAGGAACGCATTATCTCGACGGCCAGACTGTATCTCGGGCGGTATAGTTCGCGTAGTCGTCTGAGGAAGCGCTCTTGCCCTGCTACAACCTAGTTCGTTCGAGAACTACACAAGACTACAGTGTTAGTGAAGTTATAAGAGTTTTCATAATGATGTTATAAGTACCTAAATAGAGGGAGATAGGATAGGACATGCTCCGCCAGTAGCACGACAAAACTTGGCTAATTAACCAATAAACCAAGTTTTATTCGTCTTGTCTCTTTTTGGCTCCCAATAATTACAACATGCCGTCCTACTTCCACAAGTCATGTAATAGCGTGACATTTTGCCTTTTTGAAGACCGAATGTTGGGTAGGTAACCTAGCTGCGTCTCCTTACTTTTATTATCATTGACCAAACATGATATTTACTGATTACTTTCGCTGTTGATGAAGAAACCGGCCGTTAACAACAAAATCCATTAGTTTTTATTTATATCTATCAAATCCTATATATCATGTAGTCTGATCTGGATCTGGTCTCACATTGACCTGCGCTTATCTGTTATTAAAATGAGAGATATGATTTATAAAACACCAGTGAGTTTTATAAATCATAATTTATGTCTCATTTTAGTAACAACACAACTATTTATGTAACTTAGCGTGATTATTCTGAATAATCAGTTTTAACAGTTTAAAACTGATTAATCACGCTAAGTTGTCTTATCATATCCTCGTTAGGGCAACTCTCTTCTTCTTGTAAGTATACGTACAAACCTAGCTACAAGTGTTAACTTGAAACTTCGCTCGGATGACGTAACTGCGCGGTACTGAGGCATGATGCCTCAGTACCGCGCGTGCTACCGTTCTCGCCATCGATGCCTCAGGCATCGATGGCGAGAACGGTAGCACCGCGGGGATCGGGAGGGGCCGCACGGTGTGCATCAAAATGAAGGGACCAAACCTCCAATGTCTGTCATACATATCTGAAAAAATAATACCATAAATCTACTATTTCCTACCTTTGCTATAATTTTAGCTACCTCATCATATACATAATATTTTAAAAAAATGCTTGGTCCCTCCATCATGATATCAAGATGGAGGGACCAAACTGATAGACTACTCCGTGGAATATTCTACCTACTTAGTGTTATAGTACCTTAATTCTACCTTAATATTATTGATTTTGGCTGCCCGAAACATATATCGTTTTAAAGATATCGATTATATAAGTTGGTCCCTCCAAATTGACGATTTAATTGTTTAGTGCAACTGGTAAATGGTCGGTTTATTTTCGATCTTCGAAGGATACATATTTAATACCTATTTACTACCTTCTAATCGTGCAACATTACTTACGATAAAGTTTATTTTAATAAGCAAAAAAAAAAGAAATAAGTAGGTACAACGTACAAATTTTAATCGTAGTAGCATTAATAAAGGCGTTTTTCTTAAATAAGAATAGCACAAAAATATGTAGCTAATATAAAATGTATCTTTAGTTTTAATTTTTTTAAATTTTTAAATTACTATTTATTGGTTATTTATTCTCGTAATACTTAATGTAGGTAAACACAAAGAAAAATATTGAAGGTACTATTTACTTCCTTCTAATTGTGCAAAGGAGAGGTTAAAAGTGGTACTAAATTCCGAAGATTTTTAAACGCTAATGTGATGTACCTTATTAGAAAGCTTATTTATTAAGCTACTCGGTTATAGTTAAATATGATGTTTTCAGGCGCCTGTTTTTGTAAAAAAGTGAAAATTGTTTCAGTACAACGAAACGCACGTAGCCTTTATTTATTCATGTCTATGGAATATAATTATTTATTTATTCATGTCTATGGAATATAATTATTTTAAATGTGGCTAAAGTTTCTGTTTCTATTAAATACTTTGAGGTTTTATTATAATTTTAGCTGTAGCTCCATGAAATTGAGACAGAAAATATTGATTATCATGACAATGCAATATCAAAACGTGTCGAAAAAACCACTGGTACAAGTCCGCGAGGCGGAGTGTTTTCATATGTAGAAAAATACGTCAACAAATGTATTAATGTTCTTAATCATAAAGTATAAGTATGTACAGTCGAGTTCTTTAATATCTGAGCATGTTCATGAATCAAAAATATATAGGCAATGGTAAGTTTCATAAAACTCTAAACAGCTTCGCCGTACAATAAATTGTAAACAATCTGTGACATCATAAATATGTGACTACATTAAATCAATAATATTACTACAGACAAAGACTCTAAAAATTGTGCGCAATCCCTTGTTCATATTATTTAGCGCAAAGTTAGGTTCACAAATATCTATGCAATTATTTTTCTATGAAAAAGATCTTGAAACAAAATCAACTTGAAGTTGTCAGTTATGACATCCTTCAACGGCAATATTGCATTATTACTCGAACTTCTGCTCCGGCAAGCAAAAATAAATTTTATGGTAAAGGCCATTTAGTTGAATATTCAAAGCTGTATAGATATTTATGAATCCTAGGTTGCAACAAATATATTGAACACTAGAGTATTTAGATATTTATGTTCCGAAGAGTAGTCAGATATTTTTGACTGCACTACCGTAACATACTTATGAACAGTTTATATGAAAACATTTTATTGATGTCTAAGTTTGTATAGAACTATATGATCATTTTAACGCTTACAATATTTTGAAACATTGTCATTGCCAATATATTAATGAACTCGACTGTACATAGCCACTTATTTCTATGATAATTGACAATAAGAAATTACAATGACAATATCAGCTGTCACTTATGTCATCTATCAGTTACGAGGAATGGCGGGAAACAAAATAAAGAAATATCTACTTATTTCTTTATTTCTTTTTGCACGATTAGAAGGTAGTACATAGGTAATAGGTAATACGGGCTGGTGTCCGCAACTCCACGTCAATGCGCGTATTTTGCGTACGGTATTAAATATGTATCCTTCGAAGATCGAAAATAAACCGACCATTTACCAGTTGCACTAAACAATTGAATCGTCAATTTGGAGGGACCAACTTATATAATCGATATCTTTAAAACGATATATGTTTCGGGCAGCCAAAATCAATAATCATCATCATCAGCCTATAATGTTCCCACTGCTGGGACACAGGCCTCCTCTCTGTGAGAGGGAGTGGGCCGTAATCCACCACGCGGGCCCAGTACGGGTTGGTAGATGTCACATGTCTTTGAATTTTTTGGTTCTAGGACATGCCGGTTTCCTCACGATGTTTTCCTTCACCGTTTTGAGAGCAGTGGTGATGAAATAATTTTACACAAAGTAAAGCGCCTGTCTGGGTTCGAACCTACGACCTACAACTCGTAAGTCACGGCCGATACCACTGGGCCACCACTAAATCAATCAAAATCAATAATATTAAGGTAGAATTAAGGTACTATAACACTGAGTAGGTAGAATATTCCACGGAGTAGTCTATCAGTTTGGTCCCTCCATCTTAATATCATGATGGAGGGACCAAGCATTTTGTTAAAATATTATGTATATGATGAGGTAGCTAAAATTATAGCAAAGGTAGGAAATAGTAGATTAATGGTATTATTTTTTCAGATCCTCCCACAAGGTGGACCGACGACCTTGTGAAGGCCGCAGGAACTCGTTGGATGCGAGAAGCACAAAACCGGTCGAAGTGGAGGTGCTTGGGGGAGGCCTATGTCCAGCAGTGGACGTCTTTCGGCTGAAATGATGATGATGATTTTTTCAGATATGTATGACAGACATTGGAGGTTTGGTCCCTTCATTTTGATGCTCACGCCGCACGGGTCTCAAGTTAACACGTCTTGCTTGTTAACCCGCTAGAGTTAACTTGAGACTTTGTGAGTACAATTATTGTACTCACAAAATCTCCTTTTTACGATGTGGATAGACAGAACCTACCAAACGACACTTGCTATCCTCTCAGAAAACATCGCTCATTAAAATAACAGATGAAGGCAGGTCGAGTTATACCAAATCTGGACCTACACCAACTAATAGACCAACAGACAAACCAAAGAGACAGATTAACCAAAACATAAACCACAATTCCGTTTGAGACAATTTTGTTAATCTGCTTACCTTTAGAGCGGCTTGAGCCGAATATCGTATTTTATTTATACAAACATTTGAATACTACGACACCTATCTACTACTTAAACACCAATTTAGAAATGATACCAGACGTGTATTGGACCGGACTGGTTAGTATAAGCTACACAACAATAATGTGAACAATTTTATACCACAGTTATATTTTGAACAAAAACGTCTACCAAGTCTTTAGAATAACATTTGAGCGAAAAGAGTTGAGTTTGCGGAGTTGTAGTAAGGAGTAGCTATTGAGTGAGAAAACAACGAAGATTTGTTTTTGTGACCCACGCAGGGTCTCTCCATCAATGACACTGGATTTGGACATCTTATAAAGTAAGGGTTGAGCTACACGCGTCAGTATCAATTGTACCTATACGATGAAACCAAGCCGCTGTTTCCGCTCGGTGTTTGCTGTGTCAAACAATACACAGTTCGTTAAAATGTTTCTCAAACCTAATAACTCAAATACCTCCTTAATGTTTGTCAAATAAGTCCGATAAAGATGTCATCAAAACTAAATATATAGGTATGATAAATACAATACTTACACAATTCTAAATGAAATTCACAATTGATTTGTTTGGACCTAATTCGTAATTTTTGCCCGAATTTTTTCGAAAATATAATTTTTTGGTTCGTTACCTTCCCTATGTACAAAAATAGCATTACGTGTTAAATTCTATCATTAAGTCCTGCGATGAGCTCAGTGTGAGCGATAGGCCCTCTCGGACACCTCAAAGCAAACAATTACGACCAAATTAATATACTTAAGTATTAATATACGTAGGTATTAGGTTAAATGTCAAATACGAGTAGGTATACATCTTAAATATAATTACTGAAAATATCTAAGGGAAGAGTATATTATAAGGGATTACAATTATAATATTATTAATAAGTTAATACGAATATTACATCAGGCCGATTCATCCAAAAATTTCTCCTCAAACAAAATCTTCAAACTGACTGTAGATGGCGAAAAAAATTGAGAGACGTCCGAGGTACCACCGATCCTATTTCCTATGAGTTTGGTGTCCAGTGAAGCTACGCCGTGTAGTGGACCCTATCGTACCGACCTTAGCATTGTATACTAACTTTTATCGTGAGATATTCTACTTGAAACTAAGGACACCAAACCCACCTATGAGGTAACTTACCGACATAGCCTAACCTAGCGTCCTAGCTGAGAATACCTCCAAATAAAATATTGCGAACTTGTATATCGGGCAGTAGGTATATAGAAGAACGAATGTCTCAGGCTGATTTTAAGGCTAGGCACGAGAACGTGTATTCTAAAGTTATAGATTTAACGATTCCCGAATAATTATGAACTAAATTAATTAATAAAACGGAGTCATTTATAACTATGTGCATGGCTAACTCAGTCTAGATCGATCCTCGTTTGTAACTAATTTTAATTTTTCAGTAGATATTCGGCAGTGTTCGTAATGTCACGGTTTCTTATAAATATTGATGAGATGATTTTTTGAGAGCCCTCTTGTTCATGAGTCTGAAACTACAGGGTAAGACTATAGCGATTGAGTAATAAGTATATTATTGTTTAGAAATTACTGCCACAATATGAAAAAGACAGTTTTCTACAAGTACAGATTAATTTGCGCCGCAGAGGGCGTACACACAGAAGGCAAGTAGGTATTTCTTATTGTTTATCTTATATATCGACGTAACTATTTCAAACTGTGTCTAACATATGTATATTATATTTAACCTTTTGACCGCTACAATAATGAAACACTGAGAAACATCATCGGCTTACTACTACTGCACAAAAGCGGAAAGTTTAAAATTCATAATCTATTTTTGGTACACCATTTACATTTACCATTGACTTACCCCCTTACTAATAAACGTATTATATCCTACGAATAAGTAACTTATTCGAAGATTATATTGGATGAATAGTTACACACCGATTTCTCTCTTTCAGTCGGCAGTAATTTGACTTTCGAAAGATGACAAAGCGTTGTATAACTATACAGACACTATACAACGTTTATTAGTAAGGGATTATTGTTTATTTACCTCGTTACTAATACACTTTGTATAGTGTCTGTATAGTTATACAACGCGTTGTCTTCTTCTTTCGAAAGTTAAATTACTGACGACAAAGAGAGAAACCGGTGTGTAACTATTCATCTGATATAATACGTTTATTAGTAAGGGGGTAAAGTTACCGCATGATGACGAATAGTTCTTGATCATCATTGGATGACTGTGGAGGTCAAAAGATTAAAGGGAGTGAATGGCAAGGCACTCAATTGTGTTGAGTTACTACGTATATAGAAATGGCTTACAGGACAATATAGTGAGTACCTAAGTATAAATATTATAATGTATGTGTTGTACGGGGTTGGGTATAAAACAAAACAACTCAAATCAATGATAGAATTTCGATTACAAAATTATATTAGAAAACATAACAGAAATAAAATAATTTGTATCAATGAAAATAAATCAAGTGGTATAAATTAAGAGTCTTTAGATATTAAACCTAAATAGTCGATAAATAATCATTATGTGTATATTTAAACTAGCAACTTAACGAACATAAGTAATATTTACGTAAAAATCTTTAAAAGAGGTTGTAACATAATTTTTGAAATAAATAAAATACATATAGACTAGAAATTGAGCGTTGAAGTAGACTATGTTTAGAGACAGAGGGAGACAAAGAATAATAGTCATCTCTTAAACGCGCCACATGTCTTAAGCTAATAATATAAATCCTATTTTATGCCTACAATGTAATACATCTATATTTTTCAAACAGACTTAGACAGAGCTATAACCTCGAGGTTTTATTACATTTATGTTTTAATCACCACATTGTAACCATGTTAAAATTACAAATCTTTAAAACGCTGCATGCAAAATGTTAATTTAATATATTATTAGCTGCTTGAGTTTCTCATAAAGCTTTTTTAAAACGTTCACAGCTACTTGTTGTGAACTCACATTATTGACTTGGTGATTATTCTGACTTTCTGTCGTTACCTATCTAAGGGTGCGTAAACATCTGGCGAATGCGCAGCTCGCGAGCCGTTTGCGAGCTGCCCGCGAGCTGCGCGCGTGCAGTCACGGCAATGGTTTGGTGCGCCTCTTTAGCGCAACTCATGCAAGGCTCGTATAAAGGTTGCGCGCGGCGCGCGATCTGCGCGCACTCAATTCTCGCACGGATTGAGCCGCGGGCAAAAGGAAGACGCGAGCCGCTAGCGCGCCGCCCGCGCCCTTATCGCGTACGGCGCTTAGGTCGCGCGGCGCAGGAGCGGCGCACGAACAAAAATGCACGCGCGCAGCTCGCAAACGGCTCGCGAGCTGCGCATTCGCCAGATGTGGACGTACCCTTAGCTACCAGTGATCGTGTTATGTTTTTACACCCGTGCATTCAATCAACGTCAACCCCCCAAATTATTTGTAATACCAGTTCAGTGTTAATCGAAAAATAATAATGTTCACATAGTTCCCCAACCTCAAGGCTATTCACCAAAATGTACACTTCAGGCAATTATACCTGATCACATAAATTACAAATCATTCACATTCCCTTCAGTACAACGACGGTTATCGTTACATGTTACAAAGTTTAAATCTTGACAATTAATATCTTAAATACCTGTTTTAACAATAATATGCGCATATAATGACAAAATAATAACATACAAGATAAAAAATAAACTTACGCTTTAAGCCATGTAACAACTAAAATAAACTTTGGCCAAAAAAATTAAATTATCACACTGTGCATAGAATGTACGATATTAGTGATCATCTGAGCAGATCTAATATTTTGCGCTTATGCTTTGGAGCAAACTGTCGTTCTCGTAAATATATTGAACAAAACTATACGTGTTTTTAAAATTATCACATTGCTTCAGCATTTGCTTCTGCTTACGCTCAAACGATCAAGTAGGTATATAGTTCTAAATAAAACATTAAAGTTTAGTTACATTACAAAAATGAATGCTTTGCATTGGCGTCTAAAGCCGTTCAACAAATGAGCAAAATAAATCTAGTACAAGATATTTTATAAGAAATTCGATCTCTACTTATACACTTTTAGTAATAATCAGTAATCTAACTTAAGTCTAGACTCTTCACAAGAGTATACCCGTTCATCACATCCAAATCGCATTGTGCTCAGCAATAATAATCACGTAAAAATGATATAAAGACGACTTTAAGAATTGGACAGTTGGGGGAGCAGTTTCATACTCCCGCGGATTAGATCTTAGTAATATTAATTAAAATCTGACTGGTTATCACAAACTTATGTGAAAGGTGCTCGCCTGAAGGCGACCGCAACCCCAAACCCCCAATCCAAACGGCAACGTCGCCCATTCGCAACGACACATCGCAGCGACACGACTGGTTCTATGTAACTGCGGTTGCAGTCACCTTCCGAAGAGCGCCTTTAGTGTGCCGACGACTCCGTCCAAATTAAAGTAAAGTTATGTGATGTTCAACTATTTTATATTGTGATGACTATTATTTTATGGTTAGTTTTTGGTTCTTATAGCTCAGTACCTATGTAAATACTTCCGTTTCTTTTACTATCGCGGGGTTCAATAAGCCCGGCGAAGAATCTTTTGCACGTTTAGATAGCTATTATTACAAATTAGATGTTTTGAAGTAGGTATTACACACAAATGCCAATAACCTATCTATTTCTGCAAAAATCTTTTACCTCGACATCTATATCGCATTTAAGTTACAAGCATCCTAACCGACCTATAGATAGCCTATTGGAATTTCTACCTTATCTTACAGGCTTTTACCAATCATTGTGCCAGCATTTGTGCGCCAACTATGTTGGTCATTAAGGCCAATATCGGTACCAACATACGAAGCCGTCGTAATCAGTACTTGATTAGAAATGTATAAATTAAATCAATTTCTCAACTTAATACAATTATATCGCAAGGAGTTCAAGACCATAATATTACAATTAGGACAGAATATATTGTACCGATGGCAGTGATGATTATACAGTAAGTATATAGAAAAATCTCGCAATTCGCGTCAAAAGAACGTATAGTTAAATCTTAGTACTAACTTATGTAATCAGCTAACTTTGGAATGTTCAGCAATAAATACTTTAGTATAAAATCTGATAGAAAGAGACGGTTTTGGTTTCTATGATAAATTCATCAAAAATTCAGCCAAAAATTGACATAAAAGTATACTTAAAACTAACTTATATTTGGCAATAAATAAATTAATGTAGGCCTTGAACTCCGTCACTGACTCATTCAATTATAATCATAATACAACAATAAATTCACATTGAATACAATTAATATACAATTACAAGTGATGATAAACACTACTTGTAATAATTATATGAGTGGAATCCTCTTACAATAATACTGGAAAAACATATTTGTAGAATAAAATAATATAAAAATTTAAATAAACTGCGATCCACTTTACTGGACTTGTTCCGAATTTCCGATGTTACTTTCTGAAAAGAAAACAATGAGTCATCAAAACGATATTTTTGTCACCTTATTAGATAAATTAAATCAAATAAATTGTACAGTACCCGGCGATAAATATTGCACATCGATCTTTGGAAAGAGACAATCGGCTAATTTCGGCTTCGTAGAGCGTTATCTCTGTCGCACGAAATACAAACAGTCCGGTATCTATTAGGAGCTGTTAAAACAATAATGATTTGCTTCTTTTGATAATTCTTTTTATTCTTTGTATAAAATACACCAATTTTTCTATAAATGATTGCTTTAGGTTGGGGTAAAATAAAAAGGTTCCCCTATTTTTCCTAAAGATGCCATAGTACAACTTTAAATTATTTAAATTTGGGGGTGTTAACAACTCTAGATATATATTTTGAACTGGACGCGACCGCACTCTATCGCACTTGAACAACAACTGACAAAAGTCAGTTAACGTCACATAGGTAGTGTGCGACAGAGATAACGCACTACGAAGCCGAAATTAGCCGATTGTTTCTTTCCAAAGGTCGATGTGCAATATTTATCGCCGGGTACTGTACTTCATATTTTGTTGTAGCAGTTCAAATAGCCAAAACGGGAGATCAGACCACCCCGTATAATACGCGCCACGAAAAATGAGATTTGACAAGCTCAGTAGTAGGGAGTTTGCGCAGGTAAGTCGTGTACGAAATAGTTAACCATAGTGTGTATCTATTCAGGGATTTATCGATGACATTTAGACAAAAATTCTTAACAATAATATAATAAGTAATTCATACGAAAGCTTAAGATTTTTATCTTAAGCTTTATTATTTCGTATGAATTCAAGTCTCATCTTTCGTGGCGCGTACTATAATTGGTGTTTCAAAATCTCCATCGTTGCATGAACTGTGTGACTGTTTGTATCGCTCCACTGCATCTCTATCTGTCTACAACCCATATGTATCAAATCACGATTACATTATAACGCCATTAGCAAAAATTATGGCACATTATGACGTTATCACGCGTAGGCAGTCGCCGGACGGCCTACTCGGCTCTCGTACTATTCGCACATTGTCATTGATCTTTACTCGTTCAAGTTTTTTTTTTCTGATTAGAGACCGCGTTTGTCTAGACTAGACCCGGCCTAGTGCCTACTCTGAAAACCAATGCACGCCACTGTAGTACATATACATATACAGGGATAAGCATCTAAAGGTCCTCTGCGAGTTGAACTCGAACGTCTTCCAAAGGTCCGGGACTAAAGGGTTCCAAGATGTGTCCATGAATATTTCTAAAATAATATTACGATACCTGTATTTAATGAGCCGCTCTGATCTGGTTCAGGTCGTCGTCGCTGTCGGTAGGTGGGGCGGCCTCGGAGCCAGCTAGGACGGTAAGGTGGGTCGAATCGCTCTGAAGTGTGCTGCACTCGCCACTCCAGTTCCCGCATTGAGCCTTTTTCTGTAGCGCTTGTACGTACGACTGTCGAAAAGGCAATAGTTACAATGTTCTACGATAGAAAAATATTAAAAATAATTTTAAGTTATTTCTACTTATCTACCCATGCTAAATACAATAAATAAGTCATTTATTAGTTTTAAGTTTTCTGGATAGGTGTAGTAAATATCTGTTTTCTACAACTTTCGCAGTAGAATGACGCGGTTTGACCGACCTCAGCATATAGTTAAAGATATTCGCCACAAACTTATTTTATAAAATAGGCGCGGTAACTCATTTTTCTTAAAAAATTCGAATGCTGAAAGTTAAAGTAAATTCCTGATTATCATGACGTAATTCGCAACATCCCGTCGAGTCAGCTGGTATGTCATATGTCATAATCTTGTCGAGCAGAGAAGTTAAATAATGGTTCAGGAAATGGAAATAAATAAATATCCAGGGGAATAAAATGCACTTCAAGAAAATTTATGAGTGGCAGGTAATGAGGCTCGATCACAAAACAGCGAGTATTACCCCACTGAGAATCACAAAATGTTATTGAAGTGCACACCTTTTATATGTGTACCCTTAAGTAACAACGCATGAAAACGAAATCGCCAACTGAGGAAGTGTGAGCAATGTGTCCTACTGTGGTCATACCAAGATATTCATGCATTCGCATACCTGTGAAATCACATCCCCGTGTGCGGTGCGGACCTGGTACAGGTATCTGTATTTGCGTTGTTTCATCTCGGTTCGTTGCTCGCGGGTGATCGGTCGAGTCTGTTGGGCTTTCATGTGACGCTTCTGTGCACTTATACCTTTAGAACAAAGTCTTTGTTAGTATAGTGATGAGATAAGAAGAATGAGGCGGATTTGATCTTGCATGTCTATTGCTGGGGCAACGTCCTCCAAACCAAATTTCAGCCATGGCGACAAATCTCAGCAGAGGCTAGCCATTCGGCGCTCAGATCATTGTGCAGGCGTGTGCGCGCAGACACAGGTGCACTCTCTTCCCTCACTCTCATAGTCCGATGGGACGGCAATCCGCCACGACCGGAGAGAGATCAGCCGCAGGACTAACGGCTTAACGTGCGCACCGAGGCACGGGGGTATCACACCGCCAGCTTCCTAACTCCGGGCTGTTATTATGAAATTCCCAATGAAAAACCTTAATAACACTTTGTCCGACCCGACAATTTAATCCAGGATCCCACGCTCAGCAGCCGCGCTTGCGACCACGATATATCTGTGGTCGCGATACATAATAGCCTAGCGACTGCTCAGTGTGTGCGCCTCTTGCCCCGTGCGCCCGTTCTAAGGAGCTGGTCTCCTGAACTTAGATATTTTGTTTCCTAGCCTAGTTGATAGCCATTAGTATTATTGAATGACGGTAATTACTTTTCAACTTTATTTCGGGTGTAAAAAGACACTTAACGAAGCCGACAGTTACTTAACGAAGCCGACAGTTACTTAACTACTCCGCATCACTGTGAGCATGTTTTTTCACTGGACTATACCTCATGCGTAGATAACTGACAGATGATATGATGGTATTTTTACACCATGTGTAATGTGTAGGGGACTTAATACTCACTCTGCTCGTGGTAGATCCCGGTGGCGGTCAGAGCGCATTGCGCGGTGAGGCCCACGATGGCCGCAGCTGGCCAGGCAGCCAGCGTCAGCCATGACAGGCGGCAGGGTGGTGCTACAGCCGGCTCCAGTTTCGCACGCTCCCACAACTAGAACACAAAATGTACATAACCATGGTTGAGACCAGTCAATGTCAAATGCCCAAGTAACATCCATTCCTATGAAGATGGGAGACACTACCCTCTCTCCCTCTCTCTCTATTGTTATAGGTAGGTACTTCACTTTCTTCGAATAGCGTTAAATTAACTGTTTATGAGTATTATCTTAAGTTTTTATTATTATTACGACTATTCATGCTTTTATTCAAACAACCCACAGTTTTATTGTCGCAAAACTAAATAACACATGTACGGTCCGTCGCGCTCGGCGGCCTGTTACGCTTTGAGTGCACCGTGCACGGATCAATCTCATCTAGATGATCGAGAAAAACAGGTTTTGCTGAGTCTGTTATTTTGTTTTTGTTTGTTTCTTCTTTGTATTTGTAATGATATTTATTTATTTATCACATGGAAAACCAACAGCTTTACATAAATACAATAAATACACTGAAATAGGAAACATGAAGCCAATTATATGTACGTACTTATACGAAATTATACGTATGTACGTGATTACTAGTTTATTTATTTATTTATAAGTTTGTATTAGGTATGTAGAAACTGTGTGTACTCCCCGTCACTTTTCCCTAAAGGTTCATTAGAAAACCAGCGTCAGCCAGCATCTGTCTGGCATTAATGCTGAAATGAACCTTTTTGGCGCAGCAGTGAGTCACACACTATTGTTGTCTGAAACTTTATTTTTTATTTTATTAATTTTGTATTTTGTGTTTCACGAACTGTGTCCAAATAATTTTTTTTCTTTTCTTTTCTTTCTTTACCCTCGAAGTTGTGGACGATACGAGGGCGGCACTGAAAATTTCGGGAATCAAGGAAGTGACACAACATTACTATTTAAAAATGTATTTATTGCTTTTCGAAGTATTCTCCGCGAAATTTGACACATTTTTCCATACGATGGAACCAATCATTGAAGCAACCATTCCATTCGGAAGTTGGGGTCTCCAAAATGGCCGTTTTGTAGGCGTCCACAGCTTCTTCAGGTGATGTAAATCTCTGTCCACGCAATTTATTCTTTATTTTAGGGAAAGTATAGAAATCATTAGGGCTTAGGTCGGGGCTGTACGGCGGATGGTCTAATAATTCTATGTTTTCTTGCCCTAAAAACTCTTTTGTTCTGTGCGCGGTGTGAGAACTCGCATTGTCGTGATGGAGGATGATGCGGCGGTTGCAGTTCTCTTTACGGAGTTCAGAAACGACCTGTGGCAAACAAATGCTAGCATACTATTCTGCATTAACCGTTCTTTGACCCTCAAGAGGAATAGTCGTAACATGGCCGGTTTTGGAGACAAACGTGGCCACCATTTTTTTTGCAACACTCCGTGAACGAACAATTTTTGTTGGCTTTAACTCATTTTCTGATTTTTCGGATTTCGGATCCTGCGTGGAATCTTTCGAGAGTTCTGACGCACCAAGTAACGCGAGCCGCTTTTTGCTCTTCACAGGGCGAATGCGGTATCCATCGGGAAAACAACTTTTTTACACCTAATTGTTCATGCAAGATTATTTGTATTTGACTCATGCCAATGTTGCCTGAATTTCGCGGTATGTCACATGTCGATCTTCCTCAATCAGCTTACGCACAGCATCAACGTTTTTTTGGGTGACTGCAGTTTTTGGACGACCTTGACGGGGATCATCACTGAGCTTGACACTTCCACGTTGAAATTCAGCAAACCAGCGATAAATTGTGGTTTTGGATGGGGCTTCATCACCAAATACAGAAATCATCCGGTCAACACACTGTTTTTGTGTTAAACCACTTCGAAAGTCATAATAAATCATCGCTCTTGAATTTTCTCGAGTCATTTTAAATAAATAAATGGTATTCGATTTTTAAAACCAAGGAGTTTTCAATTAAAAAGATTTTAATATGACAGGAACAGTGGAAATATTCCATTCCCGATACTTTTAGTGCAGCCTTGAAATGTACTTAGTACAAACTGTCCAGTTAGGTTCAACTTTGAGAAAAGAATAATCGTCAAATTTGACTCGGCTGGGCAGCGTCCTGAAGCAGCGCAATATCTTCTTCTCTTCTCACATACCGCAATGTCTCAAGACGAAAGTCTCTGACCACTGGTTAGACACCAGTGCATATTGCCGGTGACTACCTGAAACGTGGTCGCCATGGTATGGGTACGTGATGCAGAGGAATGAGGAAGATGTGAGGAAAGTTTTAAATATGAATGGTGATGGCTATAAGAGTACGAAAAGGCCAAAGAAACGATGGATCAGGATGTACTCTGTAAAAAATTAAATAGCTAGAAAGGTGAACCGCAGCAATTGTCACACTTAAGTGGCAGTGAGCAGGGCACATTGTTGGAGGAATGGATGGCCGGTGAAGCTGAAAGGTTCTGGAGTGGCGACTGCGTACCGGAACTCCCGCAAGGTGGACCGATGACCTGGTGAAGGTCGCGTGAAACCGCTGGATGCGAGAAGCTCCTGACCGGACCATGTAGCGACGCCTGGAAGAAGTCTATGATCAAGAGTGAACGTTTATCGACTGAAATGATGATTATTGACCGATGGACGATTATGAACTGTTGAAGAACGCTTCTTATAATTAAACTATGTTATGCAGTTCAAGTAAAGTTCAGAGTAAGCAAGCTGGAAGTGGCGGTGGGGTGGCCACGTTTGTCGAAGGACCAATGGCCGGTGGAGCAGACGAGTCCTGGAGTGAACACCGCGTATCGGCAAGCGTAATGTAGGACGCCCCTCAGCTAGATGGACCAAAGACCTCAAAAAAGCGCTGGGTCAAACTGGATGCGGAAAGCGGAGGACAGGGTGTTGTGGCGCAGCGTGGGAGAGGCTTATGATCAGCAGTGGACGGCGATAGGCTGGATTGATTTTTTGACGAACAAAAATAAAATATAAAGGCACTGACCCATTTAAGCATCATCATTCTTTCGAAGAAGTAGTCGAGAGACGTCGCGATCACAGCGCCGCCGTACACGCTCGTGCCGAAGATCGTTAGAACTGAAACATGAGGAACACTTTGTGTATATGGACATAGACACAGTAGACGTAGACGCATTTATTTGAGTTAGTGCTAAGTACGATTATCTTAATTTACAACAACGTTGATCCCTTGTGAACGCTCACGCGACATTTGTGACGTCACTATTCTCTGCATCTCTGCCCCGATAGGAAAAAAGACGCATCTATCATCTTTTTCTCTAGATTTAAGTTACATACATTGCCGGAATTAGAAAAAAAGGCACATCTGCCTGTATTTTTAATATTTTCCTAACTTCCTCCAGTAATTAATTTCCCAATCAACAGCAATTAATTTCTCGTTTCATTCATTAACTTATCATTTAGAGCATTAATTCCGGAAGGAACTTTGGCATAGCACAGAAATCTCGATGCTTTGACCACATGTCGCCAACGTCGGTAGTTTGCATCCGTGCCAAGTAGGGGCGAATCGCTAGTTGGATGTACAATATGATAAAGTGGTAGGTATGCAAATAATATTGTTCATCAAAACTGTTAGTATGTGTTTACCAATTGCGCTAACACACAGCACATACCTTCCGTTTTTTTTATTGACTTCTCTCATTATAAGTGCGTGATGCACCCAAATATGATGCGCTTTATATAGTCGTACTGAATTATTATGCGAAATGTATGGTGTATGACAGTACAATTGAACTAGAAATGGTATGCACTAACCCTCTAAAAACTTGTTGATCTTATAAAGATGAACGCTTTTTAAAATCGTCCCGAAACTTCTCCAAAGTTTTTAGGCTTCTAACGTTGAAAACTTTTTTTTACTTAAATAAATGAGCCTCTATTTATATTTTTGGCTCTTATCTCACAGTCGTAGTAACTAAGCCAGGGCACCCCAAACAAATGGCTTAGGTTAGGTTAGAACTAGGGATGTAACTGAGGCCATCTTGGCGGGAGCGGAGGCGCAAGCGGAGTTGCAGGCCTTGACCTCCGCGGATGGCGGAGGCGGAGATGGAAATTTAAAGGAATAAAGGATAATTAAAGCATAAATCAACGGAGTCAGAATAAAGTGTCTATTTATTATTGCCCAGACTCCGTTGATCCTATCAGTCCCTACGAAGTTCAACGAGCTCTTTGCGATGTGAAATAAATACAATAAAAGCCCTGGAACGGATGGAATAACTACAGAAGTTTTAAAGTTAGGGCGAAACACTCTTCTGCCTCACATTACATCTTTTTTCAACACCATCCTACCACCGGTCAAATTCCCTCTGAAATGTGTCACTCAAATATAATTTTACTTCATAAGAAAGGAGACAAAGCTGACATCGCAAACTATCAACCCATAAGCCTTATTTCACATTTATACAAACTGTTTATCAAAGTAATAGAGAACCGTATCGCTCCAACGCTTGACCTTCAACAACCTCCCGAACAAGCTGGATTTCGTCCCCATTTCTCCACAACCGATCATCTCCATACCATCAATCAAGTAATAGAAAAATATAATGAATTCAACAAACCCCTTTACCTGGCCTTTGTGGACTATGCCAAGGCATTCGATAGTATAGACCATCAGTCAGTTATTAATGCCTTGGAGTCCCAAAATGTTACGCACACCTACATTGACCTCATTGACACCATCTATAGAAGTAGCTCTGCGAACATCAAGCTGCATGTTTCTGGTCCAAATTTTAAAATAGAAAAAGGTGTCAAACAAGGCGATCCACTCTCACCTAAGCTGTTCACAAGTGAATTGCAGGAGGTTTTTAACAAGTTGCCTGATTCGTGGAAGTCACGAGGCATAAATGTTAGCGGCCACCAGCTAACAAACCTCCGCTTTGCAGATGACATAGTGTTATTCTCCACATCACCTTCAGAACTTGAGGAAATGCTCCAAGATCTGAGCACGGCAAGTCTTGAGGTTGGACTTTCAATGAACAGATCTAAGACACAGGTCATGACCAACAGCACGACACGTAGGGTCGAGGTAGACGGACATGAGTTGCAATATGTCGATGAGTACACATACTTGGGCCAGATAGTGTCTTTCAAAAACAGACAGAATAAGGAAGTCGAAAGACGAGTCCAAAATGCTTGGGAGACCTACTGGGCCCTTAAAGAACACATGAAAGGTAGTCTTCCTATATCTTTAAAAAGGAAACTCATCGACATGTGCATCCTGCCCGTGCACAAAGCCCGCGTGTACCTATGGTGCATTGGTGCACAAAGTTGGTCACTTACTGAACAACAGAAGTCCAAACTCAAGATTTGCCAACGGGCAATGGAGCGCAGCATGTTAGATGTTAGGTATAGATCGAGTTAGAAACACCATGCTGCGCTTCATAACTCAAGTAGCGGATGTTGGAGAAAAAACAGCCAGGATGAAGTGGGAATGGGCCGGACACGTCTCACGAATGCACGCGGAGATGGACAAAGATCGTCAATCACTGGACGCCTGAGGCAGGACATCGCCGTCGAGATAGACCAAGACGAAGGTGGCGTGACGATCTAATATCATTTGCAGGGCCAACATGGCGACAGATCGCACAAGACAGAGAGGTTTGGAAAAAGAAGGGGAGGCCTTTGCCCAGCAGTGGGACAAAAAAATAGACTAACAAAAAAAAAGCATAAATCGGCCTATTGGTCCTTAAAATTTTGAAAATCAAACTATATTTTACAAAAAATCGGTTTTGCTGCTTTATCATTTGTTAGGCGATTTTTTATTGGTTCATAAATTACGCCACCTTTAAGCCACATTAAGTTGCTTACTTGGTACATGAACCTGGCGGCAAATGACATGGGAGCAAACACTTCGCCTTGATATCGCCATTTGCATTATAACACGGCAAGGTTATTCCAAGGGATTCAGGATAAAGGATTTCATGATACAATGACGGTGTACCTACGGTCCAGGAGCGAAAATGTTACAACAAATTCCTTTAACATTATAGCGACCGCACAGACCATGGAAGCACGGCATAAAAAGGAACAGGTCCACACTCAGCAGGATGGAACAAGACTGCCAATGATTTTGATGATGGTGTCCCATTTTCAAACTTTCAATACGTACACTTCTAATTTTTCAGACGCCATTACAATCCGTGTTGCAAAAAAAAAAATCTTTCTTATTTGCAATATAGTTGGGCAAACGTCATCTAAAACTATTCCAAATTTCAAGTTGATAGCATTAGTAGTTCTTGAGATATCCAGCTGTGACAGACAGACAGACAGACAGATTTAGTCGCACCATAAGGGTTCCTTTTTACCATTTTGGCAAGGAACCCTAAAAATGGTGAAAGTAAAAATATACCTTAATATAATAATTCCTTTACTGTACATAGTCCTCCAGACCGTATTTCGGCCATGGCAGCCAATTTCAACGGAGACTAGCTTTCGGCGCGACACAGGTGCACTCTCTTCCCTCACTCTCATAGTACGATGGAACGGCAATCCGACACGACCGGAGAGAGATCAGGCGCAGGACCAACGGCTTAACGTGCGCACCGAGACACGGGGGCATCACACTGCCAACTTCCATACTCCGGGCTGTTACTAAGAAATTCCTAATGTAACAACTCAATAACACTTTGCCCGACCTAGGAATCGAATCCAGGACCCCACGCTTAGCAGTCACGCTTGCGACCACGAGACTAACGGGGCAGTCAACTGTAAATATACTCGTATTAAGGTTCGTGTTCGAGTTCCTAACAATGGACTATTGAGTACAGGAGTGTCTGTCTCAGTGTGGATTCAAGTTAAAACGCCTTAATCCATTACTAGCCGCGATGGGCACGTATTTCCAAGCTCGTTTACACGAACGTTTATCGCGTCAAGGGACTTGTACGGTTTTTATGAGTTGACAAAACATCGAAATTTCTTTATAATAATTATGTTATTTAAATAATAATAATAATAGGTAATTTATTATTTATTATAAACCTTTCAGAATAAATTACCAACATAATGGTAAACACCGCATCAAAATCCGTAGCGTAGATTAGAAGAACATCGTGGTCACAAAGACAGCCATGAACAGCGACTTGACTTTAATTTATAATCTCCTAGCTGCTGTTCACGACTTCGTCCACGTGAAATCCTATCCTATCCTAATAAATGCGAAAGTAAGTTTGTTTGTTACCTTTTCACGCCTGAACCACTTAACCGATCGTCCTGAAATTTTGCATATACGTTGTCAGGTATACTGAAACGGACATAGGGTACCTTTCATCCCGAAAAAAAGTGCTGTTCCCGAGGAAACAACAATACACGTGGCGCCATCTATTATCATAATAACGTTATTGTTGTTTTCCTCGGGAACGGCAATTTTTTTCGGGATGAAAGGTACCCTATGTCCGTTTCTGTACTTCTGACAATGTATAAGCAAATTTTCAAGACGACCGGTTCAGTGGTTTAGGCGTGAAAAGGTAACAAAGAAACAAACAAACTTACTTTCGCATTTATAATATTAGTTAGGATCTCGCGAGATTGTAAACTGTCGAAAAATTGCAAGCAACCGTTTACAATTTAAGTGCATAGTGTGTTGCGCAATTACTCCGCTGGGTTGGTACACTATGTACCTACGTCCTCTCCACCGACCACTAATCACGATCATATTTTACGTCATGATAGCATAACCTGCATATTACTTCCTTTTTACACAAGTTGTATGTACAAAATAAATAGGTATAATAATCAAGTGTCAGTAATATCACAATGTTATCTGCTGAGATAAGATAGCGGCCTTACCTTTCTTCCAATACAGGTTGATGACAGCGAAGAATATTCCTGAACAGAGCAACACTACTACACAGAGCCAGTACTGAAACAAATGAAATTATATTAATTAAAATCAAAATATTTAATTCCACATTAACCTACATGGGCACTTACAAAACATCAGAAGCTAGGTGCACGGTTCCAATTTTCTACGGGGAAGAGCCGGCAAGAAACTACACGGTTACTATTGTAAAAACAATTGGCTTTTACAACGTTTTTAAATGAGAGTGTTAACAGGTATGGAAGGACAATTTGAAGCATTAGTTCAACATGAAGGAATCTCGGCATCGAACCCAGTCATTTATCAAAAATTTCTTAGGAAATGGAACATGAAGAAAAAAATCTCAGCTAAATAAAAAAAACATAATTCGCTTCAGGCTTCAATCGCAACGGATTTAATCAATTAGTGTGAATGTATACACGATCTTTATTTGACCCAGTTAAGCATTCGCGGGAAATAGCATGAGCAAGCAGCACAGCTGACTTAATAATGCCCAGCATCATTTTATATTTACCTAATAAAATCGAAAACTTTTATTTCACACAGGAGTCCATAGGCTTAGTAACAATTTTACTTAACTTCTAGCGTTAGCAGGCTGGTTACAGTCACAAAAAAACTTTAAAATTAAACCATTTTCACTCTACTATTGCAAAAATTATTTATTAAACTCAATAATACCTATGAGCGGTTATACGGGCCCTTACTTAACAAACATTTTTAGAACAAGCGGTGGCATTAATAAACATGTCATTTTAATGTCAGACCGGTCAATCACGGTTCAGATGAGATTCATTAATAGACAATATGCTACATAATATCCTATATCTGTTTAACATTGTAACGTGTCGAATTCAACAGGCCTTATTTCAGGTGTTGAATGAAAGAAGAGCTCTAAACAATGCAAAAAGTGTGTGTAAGGCCCTTTTCACATGCACACGGTCACGGCACGGCGACCGTGCCGTGAAAATCTCATACATTTCTGCTTTACACAGCACGGCAACCGTGCCGTGACCGTGTGCATGTGAAAAGGGCCTTACGTGTGCAATGTAACGTCATTAACACCAACGCCATTAAGTAATCAGTTAAGTAAAATGCCTTTCACAAGACATTTTGTGAACCGAGAAACAAGAAAAACAATTGAAAAAAAAAAGATATCTTTCTCATTCGCGAGGCAGAGGTAAAACCGTACCTACGCCACAGCTGGGACTAAAAATAGAACAACCCCATTTTGACACCGCGCTGTTGCTTGATAGACTTCACAGATAGATATAAGGTATGGACACCAGCCACCTATACCTACGATCATTATCTGATAACAAATGCTTGCATAGCCAAGTGATTAAGGGGGACGCGACAAGGAAGTCCGCGAAAGTCAAATTTTCTTTTTTTTTTTTTTTTGCTATTTGCAGGACAGTGGTCAGGTTGTATGTTGATTCGAATGATAAGATTTCTGTATAGTCATAATTGTTACGGTCGCAAACCATATTTTAATCAACATAATATACAACCTGACACTGACCTGCAAATTGCAAAAAAACCGAAGAAAATTTGAATTAAATAAATAATTATTGTAAAGCTTATAGATGCGTCGCGCTAAATTTACTTAGTTTTCATTTGGAATTGGTAATCCTACAAACTCCATACAGATTTATCGGAATATTGTGGTTATAATACCATTTAAAATAGCATGTGGAAGTATTCGCTGCGCAAGCATACAATGATGATATAGTGTAGGTACTTATGTAGTATTGTTTTGAGCCTACAATAGCCGTACACTGCATGCAACAAAACTACTTTTGTTTTCGGATTGACACAAATGATCTATCGCTTCATAACTTTGTTATTCGCGTGGACTACCAAATTGTGTACGATTCAATGCTACAATTTCCGCAGACATTGTTGCATCCGTTTTATGGGAAAATAATGCACGTTTTTATTTTAATACATACGGAGTTTTATAACAACAAATATGAGATAATTATTGTTATCATCACAAAACTTGCAAATATTTTCGCATTTAATACTTTTTTTTTTTTTGTTCGGGATATGAAACATAAAATTTATTATTTATGTAGGCTATGAACGGCAATTTAAAAAAAAAATGATTTTTCGTAGCACGTCACAATTCTGAGATATAGAGGTCTTTGAAATTTTTTTAGGTAGTAAAAAAAGTGATAATTACAAAGAGATAGTTAATAATCTATTGCAAAATTATGAGCGTATGTGTGTAAATATGTCACTAAAAATTCATTTTTGCATTCCCATTTAGAATTTTTTCCAGAAAATTTTGGTAGTGTGAGTGACGAACACGGTGAGCGATTTCACCAAGATTTAAAATCTTTTGAGCAAAATTATCAAGGTTTTTTGATCAAAATATGCTAAGTGACTATTGTTGGTCTGTTGTGAGAGATAGAGAGGAAAATATTTATAATAAAAAAAGAGCAAAAATTACCCATTTTTAACTGTCTATTTAAATGTTTTTTGTAAAAATATTAACAAATATTTCAAAAAACTGACGTGCTGGATTTTTTAAAATATTTTTCCGAGATGTAGATACCCAAAGTAACGTAACCGTATATATTCCATTTCATGAACAAAAGTCATGTAAACTTGTGTTATTAGAGTTATGATTTATCTTTACGAGAATTATGGCATCATCGCAGTCATTGCTCGCAGTGTTTTGAGGGTGAATTACATACCCTGCGTTTGCGAAATAGTTTCCAAAAATGTAAAAAAATATGTGTTTTTGGAAAAAGAAATTTAACCCTAACACATAAAGTTCACTTTGCGCTAATGCTCCTAACATTTTTTTATGATTTTTTCAATAATACTGGTCAGTCTAAAATCAACTTAATTTGTACTAACATAAAGTTGAAATGACATCAATCGAAAACAAGCCTTTAGGTGCGCCCGATGTATCTGACCCTCAAAGAATCGTGTAAAGGCGCCCCCACAACCGGAAGTATTCGCCTGTGATGTACCTACCAGTTCAAATTCGAGCATTACATCAGTGAGTGAGAAGAACCGAGATAATCACACTAATATTATAAAGGCGAAAGTTTGTGAGTGTCTGTGTGTGTGTGTGTGTGTTCATATGTTTGTTACTTCTTCACGCTCAAACCGCTGAACCGATTTAGATGAAATTTGGTATAGAGATAGTTTGAGTCCCGGAAAAGGACATAGGATAGTTTTTATCCCGATATTCCCACGGGATCGACATTTACGCGGGTGAAACCGCGGGGCGCAGCTAGTAGTAATATAGATGTTCAAAATCGAATCTTGCATAATGATATTACAGGCGAATGGAGGCGCGCCTTTGGTTATCGCCGGCAGCGCCGCCTGCAGCTGGGCAGTAATCCCCGTCATTCGGATCAGTTACTAACTGCGATTAACAACCTACTGGACTGGGACACGATATTTGAATTGCAAAATTGCATTTGATTGCTACCCACCAATCTTGATGACACACAATTCGCTGCAATGAGCACTAGACGTACCTAATTGGCTTCAGTTTTAAAGAGTTGCTGACCAATCGATCCTCTGGGACTGAAATACAGCGGAGTAATTGCGTTAAACATGAACAATAGGAATGGCTTTCATTTTGACAGTTCAACAATATTCATTGCGTTATTTACGTTGTTGAGCAGACAAATTTTTCGAGCATATGAAGCAATGGCTTAGTAATATCCTTCAAAATGATTTAGAGTGTGATTGATAGTTACGCAATTAGGGTGCTGGGTATATGGTACCTTCATTCAATTCTACTCTGCCCGTTCACATACTGTTTACTATTTATAATACATCACTTGATTGCGTTGCGTCTAATCCATTAGCTTTATATTTTGTTTCTATAACTACTAACTGGGGTTTAGTTAATCTTGTAAGTGCAACCGCTGTAGCATTAAATACTTTCGCCAGCATTAGTGTATCCGGCAACTCGCGTCGCTAAAACGTGTTCATTAATTAATCATCATTTGGATTTCACTATCGCTAGCTTCACTTTCACCTGACTTGATTGATAAACCTTTATCAAGACCTTCTACGATAAAGATGGGAGTTTTTTTTTTTTTCTAATAACTTGTTTGATATTTATGCATAACATATTACGTAGTTTAAATCCATGTAATAATAATGTCTGAGTCTATAGTTATGATACCTACAGCATCAATTGATTTAAACAGTGGTGAGTCAGTTTCTTTGATATTAAATTTTTTATGTTTTCGTAGAATTCTAGAAATCTTACTCGTTGCAATAAGTACGTATTGTTTGCCTTGTGATGAATCCGGAATCTTATCTTGATCAATACAGGCGGCGATGAGCTTACCCAGCATTTTGTACTAATCTATATTTATATAAATATACTAATAACAAAGCTGAAGAGTTGCTTTTTTGTTTGTTTGTTCGTTTGAACGCGCTAATCTCTGGAACTGCCGGTCGGATTTGAGAAATTATTTTTGCATTCGATAGCCCAACTCTTGATGAAGGCTGGCTGGCTGTTTAACATTAGGCTATGACCCTAGCAAAAAGAATAGACAGAAAGAACGCTAAGCAAAAACGAAATGATAGCGGGTGCAGGTGATGCAATGCGACGAGGTGTGTCGGGGGAACAATAAATTTTCTTTTCAACGAAGTCGCAGGCAGAAGCTAGTCTTAAATATTCAAAAAAAACTCTGTACACTAACATCAATCTAGGAAATGTAAGTAAAACTGGTTTTTCACAAAAACTATTTTCGTAAGAAGCATTTTAGTCCTCTGTCGTCCGCAAAGCTAGTGAAAGGAAACAGTTTTCATAGAATTCGCAACAGGAGTAAATTTGCCTTGCTGTGTCTGTGGGTGTAAACCTGGTAATGGACGGATTTTAGTAAAGCTTGTATAAGCCCGTTGTGTACCCGTACGTGCTTATACTCTTTTATCTTATTTATGACTCCTTACAGACATTAAAAATAATACCTCCCGGTATTGGAAACCTTATAATACCACTAGCTGCGCCCCGCGGTTTTACCCGCGTAAATGTCGATCCCGTGGGCATATCGGGATAAAAAGTAAGTATCCTATGTCCTTTCCCGGGATTCAAGCTATCTCTATACCAAATTTCATCTAAATCGGTCCAGCCGTTTGAGCGTGAAGAAGTAACAAACATATAAACACACACACACACACACTCACAAACTTTCGCCTTTATAATATTAGTGTGATGTGATTAAATACGTGTATCAGTTTCGACAAAAAAAAATAATTATGTGTATTAAATTACATTCTATCTTACTAAGTGATGGTATCAAATGTAATCGCTTCAAATAAATATATCGAAAATAAGCATTTAGGTAAATCAGTATATATAAAAACTTTGCATTCACTCAAAAATCAATAAAATATATAGGTAAATCAGTATTTATAAACTTTGCATCCACTCAAAAATCAATAAAATATATAAATTATTTGCAGGGATACGGATTTGCCACCATAAACAAGATGTTAATGTTTTATTTCGATTTTCAAACTTTAACTTAAAGCCCCGTATTTATGTGTATATACTACAAACCAATGGATATTTTATTTTTACGCTTAAACTAAACAAATCGGTTAATTTATATTGCTTCGTATTTAATAATAATAAATACAGGCATACAAAAATAAAGATACCGCACCATTTTTCGACAGCAAAAATAGATAAGTAATTGATACTACAAACAAATTAAAGTGTAAATAATCGAAATGTTACGTTGCTGCAATCACTAGTTCCATCTGTCAAAAAACGGTTTACCTAGTGGACAGGTGCTTAATATATTTAGTTTTGAGTCTTTCGTATAACAGGGAACGTAGATCCACGCGAGACACAATGGCTTTTTAATTGTGTCTGTAATTACGGCTTTCAACCGGTTAAAGTGGTCCGCTTATCAATGCCTAGTTGTGGCCAAGGCTTGTACCTATAGTACTTTTCTCAAATAATGCACGGAAATTAAAACTAAATAGGTAGTAACTAGGCAGAACTTTTTTGTCAAATACAATTACTTTTTAAAATCAATGACGAACAACGAACAACAATAAGAAGCCTTACACTATCCGATTTTAAGGAAGGCTAACTAGGAACACTCTAGCTATAGTCCATCCAACAAAGAGATTGTAGAGTGCGTGAGCAAGGCCCTAAGCAATTACTTCAGAAAATTGTTCAGGGTGCTTAGAGAGTTAACATACTAAAAGTCCTGACATCTAGGGGGTGAGGCGGAGTGGGGGGAGGGGGTTAAAGTTCCCATTTCTCAGTTTTTCGCTAATATCTTTTAAACGGTGCGTCATGGAGATAAGAAGTCTTCTACGCAATGAAAGCTTATAAAATTATGTACAACTTTTATGTTATACACTTTTTCACATTCCTACCTATTTTCGAACTACACATTCCGGAAAAGTGAAAATTGAAAAAAAAACTACTTAAATTGAACACTACCTTTTGATACTACTTCCTTCACGTTATTTGGGGATAAAAAGTATCTTATATCTTAAATCAACTCCTACTATATCAATTTACTAAATTTTATCCAAATCTGTACAGCCGTTGGGATATCAAAACTTTTATCTACACTTGTCTTATACACTTTTTCCAAATTTTCACCAGTGTTCGAGTATCGTGCTCCGAAGAAAGTGAAAATGGAGTTCATTTAGTGTGATGTGACAAGCATTACCGAATGTTAAATATGAGCTAATAGTATATAAATTAGGTATTTTATTGATAACATCAGCTGGGAGTACCTCCAAGCGGTGAAGGCGGTAACAGTTTGAGCTCTCGTTTTCTACCAGTGGTAATGGAGCAGAAGCGGGTCGTCACTTTTCATTCCATATTTCCTGTCCTTTGGTTCGTTGCCAAACACCAGGATATTATTATGTCCCTGCCAGAATGGAAAGGGTACATGACGACCATAACAACAGGGGATTACAGTGAAAAAACTAGCGTGATTACCCTTCCAATCATCAATGCGCCACCTTCGAACTATGACACCATCTATACGGCTTTACACTATGCCTGCGAGTTGACCCAAGTAACTGACAAGGATGACCAAAGCAACCACCTAAAAGTAATAATAACCTTTGACCAGCCACTGTACTGGAAAGCGCGGGAAATAGTCGCTGCTGCACCTCTTGACTCTAAGATATCGAACTGTGTAGTGCGCCTCGGAGGGTTTCATTTGCTGATGTCCTTTTTGGGCGGCATAGGTTACTTCATGGCTGGAAGTGGCGTGTCTGTTGACGTTGACGATGATGAAGACGACGTAGAGCCTCTTCAGCAAGTACCATCTACTGAGGATGAGGGAGCCTTGGAAAAAGAACCATTGTCAGGACCCTCACAGCCTAAACGAATTAAAAGATAAAAGATAATATGTATCAAAGGTACAAGTTTTGATTACTCAACTGCTGAACCGATTTGGATGAAATTCGTTATGATTAAAGATTTGGATTTTTAGGCTACTTTTATCCCGAAATAACGCAAACAAAGTAGCAGGCAACAGGTAGAGATTCATAAAAGTAGTTTTTTCGAAAATTTTTCACTATTTTAGAATGTATATGTAAAAATGGGTAGTAATCCGAAAGAGTGTATAAGACTACAGTTGTAGGAAATTTTATAAGCTTTCATTGCCCGAAAACTTCTTTTCTCTAAAACATACCGTTTTAAAGATATTAGCGAAAAACTGAAAAATGGGAACTTTAACCCCCTCCCCCCACTCCGCCTCACCCCCTAGATGTCAGGACTTTTAGTATGTTAACTCTCTAAGCACCCTGAACAATTTTCTGAAGTAATTGCTTAGGGCCTTGCTCACGCACTCTACAACCCCTTATGGGTGATTTATTGGATGGACTACTAGGAAGTAGGAAGCTAGTGATCACACTACACTAAGAATCCAATTTAGTGTAGTGTGATCACTAGCTTCCTATCCTACTTTATTAAATTTATTAAAATCGGATAGTGTAATGAGCGCTTAAAAGATCGTTCCATTTTTAAATTACACGACAGATATGAGTTTACTACGAGTATATAATTTATTTGGTCGCTAAACCACGACAGATACGTATGGATTTTCATACAACTTATTCCGGCCGTTACTCGCATGTATTTGGCCAGTCAGTACAGCAATTTCGATTTATCTCGAAGAAGGTAGTCAAAATAATTCTCAAATTTCCAAACATGTCTGAGAAAAGTCTATATTATTCATGAGTGCGTCTTCGTTAGTGGCACGTGAGTCGTTCAACTGGCCCGAGACTGGCACATTGGTGTTTATGCCTTGAAAAAAGCAGCCAAGTGCGAGTTGGGTTCCGTCCCACCGTGCAATATTTAACACTACAATACATACATTTATTAAATACTTTAGTAAAAAAAAAACACGTTTCTTGTATGGGGACCCTTTAATTTATAACTTTATTTTATTAGGGATCCGTACCAAAATGGTAAAAAGGAACCCTTATGGTGCGACTCGGTGTCTGTCTGTTTTTTATTTATTGATATAGCGGCCAATAGTAGTACACACTCTGTGAAAATTTCAAGTCTATATTCTATCACGGTATAAAAGATACAGCCCTGTGACAGACAGACGGATGGACGAACGGACAGCGGAGCCTTAGTAATAGGTTCCTTTGGCACGCTTTAAGGACGGAACCATAAAAAGGAACTCTAATATCTTATTACGAAACCGTGTGTAGGTAGGTGGTAGTCGTACCACTATTTAAAAACGTAACAAAAATAAAAATCTGTTTGTACAAAATACCTAATAACAAAAACAACGGACTTACAAAAAACCGAAACGAAGTGAAAATTACAACAAATCGACGTAAACTAAAAAATCTAACAGACACCAGGTTTTTATGGAAATTATGTTTTTATTTGGTAACCCTAGGTAGGCTTCCACTGGGTAGCAGCCGCATTCAATCACAAGCCTTTTTTCTTTACTTATTGCGAGTGCGACGTCGCGTCGTCGCCGTATCACGGCCAGCCGCTAGTGCGTTTTAGCTTTAGACTTTTTCGTTTAAATACTCGGGAACATTTCAATTTTTCTTTTTAGTTGTACCTCGTTAGATAGCTGATTAAATGAAGATGTCTGCCCCGTAAATTGTACGCTTAATGTCATAGTAAAATTTTGAGGTAACTCGTGTTAAAGTTCATTTATGTAGATCAGATGATTTTTGGAAATGGTTAATAAACTTCTTCCTTTATCTTTTAACTATTTATAACACATAAAAATGTATTTTTCTCGATTCCCATGAAGTTTCGCCTAGGCTTTATGGGGTGCTTAATTGTTGCAAATGGGTCACATTATCACGTCCTGGAAGGAATACGTCGAATTACAAGTAACCCTGTATGTGGTCAATACTGGAGAATCCGTTGGACGACCGCATACAAAAAAGAACCAAGTTTTACTTAATTTTATCAAATAAAGATCCTATTCTTAGTTACTGAAACTGGTTTCAACAGTTACCTACAAAAAGATTGCACAGAAACTTAAGCGTTTTGTAGTGCTTCGTCTATTTGAAAAGGAACTCTTCCATACTGATACTGGTTGTGTATTTTCATTAATTTTTTCAATATCAATGGCCGTTTATGTGCGATGCTGTAACACAGTTTAATTTATTTTTTATTCTATTCATCAGATTTTATTGAAATCAAGTCTAGACGACCAACTTTGTGAAGGGTAGTTGTTAAAAGTACCGCTGACCGACCACAATGATCAGTGGGTCCGCCGTACGTAGTAGGTACCTTACCTACACAAATGTATCTTTCCACATAATAATATTTCTGGGAAAGTATCAACTGCCAAAATCAAGTGGCGCATTTGAAACTTTTCTATAAGTAGGTCTAGCTCATTACACTTCCATCGAAGCTTTTGTTCGGAACTTACAAGAAATCCGGCTACGATTGCATTACACAGATAACCAGTATTAGTAAATAGTTGGAGAGCGCATAGCTAGCGGTGATGTGCGTTGTGCGTCTGAGAGTAAAACACATCGGAGCATGCAATTGAGGTCACATACTCACATTATACATATTGTTAGATGCAACTACAGATCCGTCGCATCCTATCGATTTAACGGCTATTACATTCACCGGGAAGCAGTTCCTATCATATAATATTAAATGTGTCAGCTGCACTACAAAACGTCCGAGGAAGTTATTTCTCAACTATGCAGAGAAAGAAATGTATTTGTCGCATTTATTTGAGCAGAAAGAATATTGCAACAGGTTAGTCATAGGGAATAGATATTTCCCGCGAGACACGTTTTAACGCAAGTCTGTGTCATTCTGGAAATCAAAGCACTTTCATTGCGATACCTATGTACGGGGTGCGGGTCAGAAAGTGGTCAAAATTGAGGGGGGGGGTCAGAAAGTGGTCAAAATTGAGGGGGGGGGGGGTCAGAAAGTGGTCAAAATTGTCACGTAATAAATGAACAACCCCAAACTAGAATTCGTCAATAAAAATGTTTTCCTGGGGATCACGCTCGACTCAAGGCTTCAATGGGGTCCTCATTTAACATCCCTTACAGGACGGCTAAGTTCAGTAGCATCTGCTGTGAGAAAAATCCGTCAATTTACTGATGCTGATACCGCGAGACTGGTCTATTTTAGTTACTTTCATAGTATTATGTCGTATGTTATTTTACTATGGGGTCGGGCTGCAGACCTGGAGTCTATTTTTATTCTGCGGAAAAGAGCCATCAGAGCCATATATATAGCCTCCGCGCGGTACCTTGTCGATCAATATATCTATGAAAACATCATGTACAGTCAACAAAAGAGATAAGCATGCAGCATCGTCGGATATAGTTGAAGTTTAGTAAGAAACCGATGGATGTTCAAGAATTAAATTAAATTTTATTAATAGAAAACAAACAGCTCATTTATCAAATTAAATTTCAGTCGACAACATCCATCGGTTTCTTACTAAACTTCAACTTAAACTCTCATACTGTTATACTGTTCTTGTAGTAACGAAACGGCCAAGCCATATATTTTGACTAAGGTGTAGAGTTGTTTAAATTTCAAAAGTCCATAACAGTATGAGAGTTTTTCACATTACGCTCATGTGAATGTAGCGAAATGGCCAAGCCGTATATTTTGACTAAGGTGTAGGGTTTGCGAAGTTAGGCCTTGTAGAGTTAGGGCGTGTAGAGTTAGAAGCTTGGCTCTACATGAGATCTGATTACTTTTTGACAGTGCGAGCTACATGGTCTCGTCTTGGCAACATTTAACATGAAATGTTCTTGTGGGATTTCATTTCTTTTTGTAAGTTGCTTATTTATGATATTTATAAGAGTGTAGAACCACATCTTTGGAAAACCGAAACAAATCATTCCTTAATTTAAAGGGTAGGTGATGATTTACAAAAAAACTGAAATACATATCTTATTATTTATAACAAGGACCCCCTATATAAATTTTCAGACCTCTGTCTAGCATCAAAATTTACGGAAGTCTCATACAAACTTTCACCCCCTAGTTTAAGGGGTTGTGGGGTAAAAGTTTCAAGTTTCAAGATTTTTTTGTTGTTTGTGTACTATTACTAGCTTACATACCAAATTTCAGCTTTCTAGGACTTCAGGAAGAACCTTAAGAATATTGATGATCATCAGTGAGCCAGTGACGAAATCGGGGTATTTTAGATATCAATAAAATCTAAAGTATAAGAGCTATGCAATTGAAACTTTATAGGTTTAATAAGTCAACAACTGACATCATATCCCGAAAATTTTGTTTATCTGGTATAATCCAAAACCAAGTTATGAACGTTCAAAAATACGACGAAGTGCTTCGAGAAAAGGTAGGTAGTACCCTTGCGCTTCGCTTGGCTCGTCTTGACAGGGGCACTCCCGTGCCCCCAGATTCGAAAATATAGTTGGACCTGCAGCTGAAGATTGAAAAAACTGCCTTTGTACTGTATAAATTCAATCTCTTAGTATTGTATAATTGCATAGCACACGTGTTGCTCACAATACTATAAAGCTACCATTTACTGGGTACATTGACTTGAATGTGCCCTGGCGACTGAGAGTATGTCATGCTCACTCAAATGTCTCGCTAATGGTGGCGCATGTGTTGGATCATATTTAGCTCCCTTCAAAATGGTTGAGCTGAATGGTGCTACTGCTAATCCATGCGTCATGTTCGTGAACGGGCGCTGTCAGTAGGGACTGGTCATCTCTTTGCTGTCATGGCTTATTTTAATTTAATATGTGAATTGTTTCTTTTTATCTTTTCATTACGGACGCTTGTAACGTTCTGCTTCCTTCTCACATGCATAATTTTTAACATGAATGATGTAACCAAGACTTTGTAACCATATTATTTTGATTTAAAAGAGTGTCCGTGGAGTTTCTTGCCCGTTTTCTCCATAGGTACCTACTAAGCTTTGGAATAGGCAACTAGCTTCATCTTTCTGACGGACCGACGCCACCCCTTGACAATTCAAAAGTGCCTGTAATTGGTTTATTTGAAATAAATGGTTTGAGTTTGAAACCATTTAGATTGCCATCGACACGCTATGACGAAGATTTTTTTTTTTTCCGAAGCTTAACGTGTTTAATACAGTGTAAATGATCTTACTTGCTCAATACGTTTACTGAGGCCAAGGATAATTTCATAAGACCTTTGACTATTAAACCGTGTCATACTCAAAGCACAAGAAACGTACGTGCGGTTCCGAAAGCGTTAAGTTGACACTTCAAAGTAAAAAGTAACAAAGCAACATCGTTAGTTCCGAGCAGTCGTCTGCGGCACATACAGAAATCGTTTTACAAGTAAGGAAAAATATATGGACTTATTACGGAGCAATATTCCATTTTCGTTTCGCAGAACTGTGGATACAGGATTTGATTATAAGGTGATATGTTGAAAAAAATTTCGTGTAATTTGTTAAGTGTGTGGAATAGGGATTTAACATTTTGGAACGACCGCGACTTACGAGTTATAGGCCGTAGGTTCGAACCCAGAGAGGTGCTTTACTTTGTGTAAATTATTTCATCACCACTGCTGCGGCTGCTGCAAAACGGTGAAGGAAAACATCATGAGGAAACCGGCATGTTCTAGAACCAAAAATTCGAAGACATGTGACATCTACCAACCCGCAATGGGCCCGCGTGGTGGATTACGGCCCACTCATTCACCGAGAGGCGGCCTGTGTCCCAGCAGTGGGAACATTATAGGCTGATTATGCTATGGTCTGTCTATCGTGTAAAAGGAATACAATTTAGGTCAAAATAAAATCACTTTAATCAGTGATTTTTTGCTTGGATATCTTTGGTTACACGTACTGAGCGCTGTGTTAAAATTTGTCCATCTATTTTAATGGGACCCTGTATAAGATCCCATTCAAATAGATGGACAAACTCTTGGAAATCATTCCACCAAAATAAGGACGATGGTAAAAAAATATATAAGAAAAACGTATTAGATAGGTACTTACAAAAAAATAATCAGCTAACGAAAATACACTAATGTGCCGGCAATTTATTATTTTAGGTCAAAATAAAATCACTTTAATCAATGTTTTTTTTTGCTTGGATATCTTTGGGTAGGTTAAGTTAGTAAGGTACTGGGCGGCACTCGCCTCCTTCTGCGAGCACGTCATGTCCCAGAAGGAGGCGGCGGAGCGCGCGCGGGAGGAAGATCCTCACGCGACGCCGCTCCGAAGGCGGAGGAGGGGTCGAAGAAGACGTCAGTTTGACAGTCATCACCGACTCCTCCCAGATGGTCCCAACAGGTGCGGGGGCACCTTTGCTTGTACTGCACAGGCCTCCATCAGTGTTGGACGGGAATGGCCAGGTGTTCCCGGCCATTCCCGTAGGCCCCCAGCCTGGGGGCATGCGGGGCCCGCCAGCTAGGCGGGCATGCGCCGGGAGGGTTGTGGAAGTAAAGGCTGAGCCGGTTTCCCATGGCCCTCCCATCACGGCGATGCGGGAACACCGCTGAGTTTTAGTGGGTATACTTTCGGTGTCATTCCGACAGGAGTCCCACATACCCCGTCTCGTCCCCCACGAGCGGGGATGCGTAATGCATTTCTCAGCGGAAAAAAAGGCTAGGTACAACTTATATGGTTAAAAGTAATTCGAGTTGGAGTTGAAAGCAGGCACCCATTCCATTTTTATATTTTCAAACTCAAATGGGTCCCGCCTGCTTTTAACTTTTATTTAATTTAAAATGGGCTTGTTTTTAGTTTTTCAGTTTTTTTAATTAAGTTTTTTATCGCAGTCGCGTTTTTTAGTTTTTTTAACTTTTCAGTTTTTTTTTTAACTTAATTTTTTTACCACAGTCGGGTGTTTCAGTTTTTTTAATTACTTTTTTCGACATCACGGCGTAACGCTTAAGAGTTATTCAGTGGAATTTACTTTAAAACAGAGAATTATCATGTCAAAGTTTACTCAAAGTAGTTTTAAATTTAATTAATTTATTTTGTTAAAAAACCGGCCAAGAACGTGTCGGGCCACGCTCAGTGTAGGGTTCCGTAGTTTCCCGTCCGTCACAATAAGTGTTCCCACGTATAAGCCGATGCATTAAAGAAAGGAATCTTAAATGGCGGCTTGTACTTGCGTTGACAGATAGTACAGTTAGCATATAAAATTCCAAGTCGAAGATTTTTTCAAATTAAAAATAATAAAAATATGACCGGGCCGTATTTATTTCAAACTAGCTTCTACCAGCGGCTTCGCGCGCGTTAAAGTTGAAAATTTGAAAGACACGTGGCGCCATCTATTATTATAAGATCGTTATTGTTGTTTTCATCAGAAACAGTAGGTATTTTTTTTCGGGATGAAAGGTCCGTTTCTGTACACCTGACAACGTATAAAACAAAATTTCAGGAGGATCCTTATTATGATGTTGGTAAAAATAAAGAACGAATATTACTTTTAACTCGTTTATTATCACTGTCTATGAGACGGTACTTCTCCGGAAAAATAACAGCAAACTATAACAAGGTATTCGTAAAAAGGATTACTGAGCGCGTCAAGACAGCGTGAAAGCAAATCAAGACTGATTTTTTTTCTGCCTACAGTACGCGCGAGAGTGAGTATAGACGGCACTAGTGTGCAAGCGAGAAAACATGATAAGCACCGCCATTTTAGATTCCTTTCTTTAATGAACCGGGTTATACAATTCGATAATACCCGACCCAATGTAATAAGTACCTACAGCGCCATCTCTCGGGGAATTGGGTTACTAATTAATACATAGACGTGCCAGAAGTTTTCGGTGGTAATTTTGGATTGCGAGAACCGATTTTAATAATTCTTTTTTTGTTTGAAAAAAGATACGTTCAGGATAATAAAATATGTAAACGAAGTTAAAAAAAATGCTTGCATATACGATTATACTACGAACTTAGTCCAGAAATGATTTTGTACAACTTTTTGTCTTTTTTGTACAAAAACTGTTGTTTCTATCAAGTTCAAAATAATTTTCCTAGAAAGTTCTTATAAAGTTCTACTTTTCAGATTTTTTTAATATTTTCTAAACTTATGGTTCAAAATTTAGAGGGAGGGGGACACATTGTTTTTTACTTTTGGAGCGATTATTTCCGAAATTATTGACATTATCAAAAAATGATTTGAGTAAACCCCTATTCATTTTAAATACCTTTCCAACAATATATCACACGGTAGGGTTGAAATTAAAAAAAAAATCACTTCCCACTTTACATATAGGGGGGCTACCCTAATAAAACATTTTTTTCCAATTTTTATTTTACCACTTTGTCGGCGTGATTGATATTCATATTGGTACCAAAGGGGTTAGAAGATTTTTGTATGGAGGGTGGCCCTAAGGTCGGCCGCCATTTTGATTTTTTTTCAGAATCGCGGTGCACAACAAATGTTATATATTTAGATAGAGGACACTTATACAAACAAAAAATGTAATATAACATAATATCCTAAAGCGTCAGGTTTCGGAGTTATTCACGAAAATATAAGTCGAAAACAACAAGGATTTTTTTGTTTTTTTTCCCTCCAGGTAAGCATATTGAACTATTGAGGTAATAGAAACGTTATGAAACCTTTATGGAGAAGAAACAAATGAAGAATAGACATTTTTTAAATAAATAATTAAACACGGCAATTTATAGTTCGTTTTTTTAATCCCAGAGACTAATCTGACATTTAAGTCTTTTGTGTTTTCGTTTTTTTTAGTATAGATGTTTGACATTACACTTGTCAGTTTAGTCTCTGGGATTAAAAAACGAACTATAAATTGCGGTATTTAATTATTTATTTAAAAAATGTCTATTCTTCTTTTGTTTCTTCTCCATAAAGGTTTCATAACGTTTCTATTACCTCAATAGTTCAATATGCTTACCTAGAGGGAAAAACCACAAAAAAATCCTTGTTGTTTTCAACTTATATTTTGGTGAATAACTCCGAAACCTGACGCTTTAGGATATTATGTTATATTACATTTTTTGTTTGTATAAGTGTCCTCTATCTAAATATATAACTTTTGTTGTGCACCGCGATTCTGAAAAAAAATCAAAATGGCGGCTGATTTTAGGGCCAAAACCTTCAAACCCCTTTCAGCTTTCTAGTGCTAACGGTCACAGAGATTAAGCGAGGACGGACAGACGGACGGACGGACAGACAGACATGGCGAAACTATAAGGGTTCCTAGTTGACTACGGAACCCTAAAAAAGGAGTAAATTCGTTTTGGCATATACGTCGTTTTATTCCGAGCGCACGCACACTATAGCCATCACTCTTCTTTTGCATATCAAAAGTAATTGCATCACTTTCGCTCGTTTAGTAGGTTTTCAAGGATTTTAGATTTTCGAGGTAGCGCCTTAAAGCGAGCGAATCGCTTTCGGTGAGTGTAGGTATCCTTTGGAATAGCTCCCAACTACAGCTATTGGAATTCTGGAAGGATCGATTTTATAACTGTGTCAATCATACATGACCTAAAAACAAATATTGCGAATTGCAGGGCCTGTGTCCCGTATGACTAATTTATTTTGGATATTTTTTTATATAAAGCAACAAAATGTATGTTAGTCAAGCTACGGCCGAGTTCGCACCTACTGACACGAGATAACAATGAATCACTTTACATCGAATCGATGAGTTCGATGACGCGCTACATACAACGAGTAAGACGACTAACCAATATTCTCAAAATAGTGTCATCCTTCCTCGTCATTCGTCATAAACTTAAGCAAATTAACTACAATATAAATATTATAATTAAGTACATTTTACCACAACGAGGATCATTAGTACCTATCCTTCAGAATCCTATATTTTATTTTAATATAATTTATTTTAGGTGAAGTATCATTTTGCAATAACTGGTCTATCTGGCGACAATTGTAAGAAACAACGATATTTTGTGTCAATCAGAAAGATACTGCGTCCGTCGAATTGGTATTCTACGCGATTGCGACCTACATAAGCATGGTCACGATATGATCACGCACAAAGCATGGTAGAATACACATTAAAGTATCAGGATATGCAAATACTTACTGTGGTCGGGCGGGCCTCCAGGAAATGGTCGTAGATGGCCAGGCCGGCGATAGCGAGCAGCACGCCGGTGTGGAAGCCCGTCATGAACAGCCCCACGTACTGGATCAGCATAGTGATGAGACCGAACAGAAGCCCGGCACACAAAGCCACACCTACAATCAAACAAACAAAGTAAAAATCCATTTCATTACCCGACGTCTAATCGAATCGACACCAACATTGCATTGATTTTATAAAAATAGAAAGCCCTCTTTTCAGTGCAATGCACCTAAAACTGTTGTTAGGTAGTTATGTAAAGACAAAGGTACCTATTACGGCCCGACGTGAATGCACCGCCAGACACGCTTAGTACAATACAAAAACACTAAATAAATTATTAGATACTGGAAACTTGCTATTAAGCGCATCCTGGAAATGATGAATATTTTATTCTATAACGTTCGGATTTTCGTATACGAGCTTTTAGCTTGAATTACTAGGTATACATACTGATGGACGTCTGTGTTTAGTTTCAGCTGCCCTGGTTAGATAAATTGAGAAGAAATTGGCTTACCAACGTTGCCGTAAGGAGGCATCAGGTATTCCTGGAGGCAAATTAAATAAACAATGGCGGAGCCAAAAGTGAAGCCCGTGAGGAACATGCTGGCTTTGAAACATCGATAGCCTGAAATACAATATTCTGATTAATACACAGGCTACAAGAACAAAAGAATTTTACTTCTTTCAGCAATAATAGTTCCAAGCTGTCTTTTCTTTTACGGGATGAAAAGAATTTAAAATGCTAAAGAATTTAAAATTAGTTTTCCAGAAGAGCGATGTCGTTGTTGATTCTTTTGACCACTTTGCTCTTTTTATCATTTTCGTAGTTACCAACAGCTTTTCCCTAAAGCACTCTCAAAAATTCACACTGTGCTTTTATCGGAGGATTTACAAGACAGTATTTAACGAACAAGTTAAAGTGTTCAATAGTTTTGAATAAGTAATTGATCATTAATTGTATCATGTATGTCATTATTGGCAAAATATAACGCACTACCATATTATTTATGATCTTTGTATGCTTCACAAATAAATATTCTATTCAATTCTGTCTATCCTATTGATGCACACCGACTATCCCCGCAGATTCATCTCATAAATAACAATGGGATGTCAGTTATGTGCGCGTACGTTTGCGGGATCCTACTTTATGTTGCGATGTTTTTAGAAAGTAACTGTGTGCCTCACACACAAAAACGGTGCTTTATATTATTCTTGTAATTGAGTATCTCGAGTACATTTGAGGTATTACAAAAAATTAGAACGTCAGATGTTATTTTGAGATTATTTAGGTATATTCGACCTCGTAATCGCTTTACTATTTTTGACTACAACTCCCAGCAAAATAACTTTACTAATGTTAAAATTATCTAAGTGATATAAAAGCATATTAGACCAAAGATTGTCTTTAAAAGTTCGCTTTTAGCAATGTGGCCGCCTTGTGTTATCCTATATAAAATTTCTACATTCATATCTGTAATTTGTAAGGTACATAATAAAGAGTGCAGTGGTGGCCCCGTGGTAACGGCCGAATTGTAGTACATAGGTTCTAACCCAAGTAGGCACCTTGCGTAAATTATTGCATCACCACTGCTCTCAAAACGGTGAAGGAAAACATCGTGAGGAAAACGGTATGTCTTAACCTACGCTAGAACCAAAAAAAATCGGAGACATGTAACACCTGCCAAGGCGCACTGTGCCCGCGTGATGGATTACGGCCCACTCCCTCTTACAGAGAGGAGGCCTGTGTCCCAGCAGTGGGGACAATATAGGCTGTTATGCTACATAATAAAGAGTATTCTATTTTTGTCATATTATGACGTGGAAGTCACATTCAACCTTAAGGTGATAAAACAATTGACAACATTTCATATTTTTAACCTGCATGTATTATTACGTTATATAAAAGTAAATTCAAATCTAGGGCACCCATATTTTTTCATTTTTCGAAATTATGTACTTTTCATTCATAATTTTAACTTTGAAATTCGGTGTATTCTAAAAAGACGTAAGTGCCAGATGACGGTAGAATGGCGATATTACCTTTGCTTTATTGTGACCCGTCAAAAAAACTGTTAGACGTCACTTGTCTCAGTCGTTGTTTTGGTTCCTTCATTGGCGTATATTTTTCATTGGGATTCATTTTATTGGCGAAATATCAATCAAAAATTGATAATATTAACAGTAAGCAGCGTGTCGAGTTGATAGGAAAAAATATTGTTGAATTCAATTCAGTTTTTTAGTTGTTTTCTAGTTACACTTCTTAGGTGACATTGACATGTCTTGTTTGATGTAATGTTTTCAATCAAAGACATTGGAATTAGGGCATGCAAAACCGGAAAGTCATCAAAACCGGTTTTGAACATCGTTTTTTTGGGACCAAAACCGAAAACCGGAGCTAGGTCCGGTTTTAGCAAAAAAAAATCGAATGTAGTATAATTTAAAAAGAAACACCATTTTTTTTTAAATACCCACTAAGTCTACAAATAAAACAAATTGTATGATACATTTCTTTTTACCCGACTACGGCAAAGCCAAAGGAGGGTTATGATTTTAACAGGCTATGTATGTATGTGAGTATGTTCATCTGTTCCCTCATAGCTCCTAATCTACTTATCGGAACTCGACGTATGAGGTATCGTTAGAACCGTCTTAATTGTCCGCTGAACATAGGCTACGTGACGTTGCACAAAACTCGATACGGCGCCCTCTAGTGGACAAAAAGTAATGTGTTAAAAATAAAAATTGAGATAAATACGCCATGTTTGGTATCATTTGAAAGGGCTTCACTTGTACATTTCCAAAATATTGCTCAAATTTAATGCGACGCCCTCTAGCGGATAAAAGTCATGTGTTAAATTTAACACCAAAATTGTTTAAATAAAAAAAAGTAAAAAAAAACTAAAACCCGACTACGACAAAAAAAAAACGACGCTGAAAAAGTATGAAACAAGATTTTCATATTTCCAACAGAACAAAAAGAAAAACCGTAGTCACACGTTATAGGTACCAACCGAAACACTTTAATAACGTGTGACTACGGTTTTTCTTTTTGTTCTGTTGGAAGTATGAAAATCTTGTTTCATACTTTTTCAGCGTCGTTTTTTTTGTCGTAGTCGGGTTTTAGTTTTTTTACTTTTTTTTTTAATCCAAACCATAATAATTGTACAGATAACAATGAACTTATAATAGTATAAAGATTAATTAACTGAGATCAAATCACAAGTAAGTTTTTGGTATCTTTGGTATGTACCTATTAAGTCTGCTATCAAAAATAATATATTTTAAACATAGAAAACACAATCAGCATCTTCAAATATTAAACACAGCCACCCACAATAACCAAAAAAATCAACATTTTTGTAACTTTGAAGACGAACTACAAAATAACATTACTTCGAAAAAAATGTTGACAAAACCGGAGCTGAGCTCCGGTTTTGGCTCTCAAAACCGGTTTTCAAAAATCGTTAAATTTTGGCCGATTTCCGGTTTTGCGCAAAACCGGAAAACCGGTTTTGCATGCCCTAATTGGAATGCGCAAAGGTAACTACCTCATTCCGGCGTTTATGTGACATCATCACATGTTTTTTGATTTTTATTTTTTTTCTCCGAAATTTAGAAATAAAAAAATAAAATAAAAATATATTTGAACTCAGGATCCGAAAATAAAGAAATAGTATTTTTGTTTTAAGGTCGTGTCAGGTTTGAAATGTTGTCAATTACGAGGTCGACTATACATAACCTAAGTAGCATTTAAAATGCCTTTTTAATAAATAACGTCATTATGTTTCATTTCTATACTTACTCATACAACTTGGTAATTATGAGTACAGTAAATAATTTATGTGCGATTTAAATACATTAAGAATTACTATATAGCCAAATCAAGTTTGATCGCGTCTAAAAATGTTTTTCTCGGTTTTATAATTAATTCTATAAGTTTAAGATCTAAGAGCAGATGTGGTCAAGTGGTAACTGCCGCGACTTCCGAGTTGTAGGTCGTAGGTTTGAACCCAGACAGGCGCTTTACTTTGTGTAAGTACATTATTTCATCACCACTGCCCTCAAAACGGTGAAGGAAAACATCGTGAGGAAAAAGGCATGTCCTAGAACCAAAAATTCGAAGACATGTGACATCTGCCAACCCGCACTGAGCCCGCGTGGTGGATTACGGCCCACTCCCTCTCACCGAGAGGAGGCCTGTGTCCCAGCAGTGGGAACATTATAGGCTGATTATGAAGGCCTAAATAGTTCAATTATTTCTGTGTTCGCAAATGGAATAAACAAGCCTTCTTTTAAAAATAACTTTACTAGTATTATTAGTCATGGAATTATTTTGGTGATCTGTTTGTAATTATAATTAATTAGCTCCTGCCTGCGACTTCGCCCGCGTATGTAAGAAATTCCTGGGTATTTCCTTTTTGCGCGGATCCTTTATAATTTTTCTAAAATAAAATAAGCCTAAGTTATTCTTTATAACATCAGCTATCTGCCAGTGAAAGTTTCGTCAAAATCGGTCAAGCCGTTTCGGAGAGCCGGAACAGACAAAAAATTTATAAAATGTTTTTAGGGTTCCGTACTTCAAAAGGAAAAACGGAACCCTTATAAGATCACTTCGTTGTCCGTCTGTCAAGATCCTTTTTCTCAGGGACGCGTGGAGTTATCAAGTTGAAATTAATATCAAATACTTAGAGCTGCAATCCCTTGAAGCATTGAAAAAATTTTGACACTTGCAAGGGAATCAAAACCTATAAGGCACCTAGAATCATGAAATTTGGCAAGAAGCAATGTCATGTAGCAGTAGTAAAGGAAAAAATCCGAAAACCATTTTGTAGCTACATTACAAAAAAAATCCAGTAATAAACTATTTACATGCCTACAAATTTGTACGGAACCCTCGGTGCGCGAGTCCGACTCGCACGTGACCCGTTTTTTTTTTGATAAGTATCTTATATACTGTCATATTATGCATAATAGTAAAAACTGTTATTTTGACATTACAAACAGGCACTTCAATAACTTAAAATACAAAACCCTACAGGTTCCGGGATATTATTTTATATGCAAATGCCCAAATACATATTATGAAATATATTTGAATAGACACATGATAAGAATATCAGCGTAGCTTATCATATCGCCAAAGTTAATGATTAAAATATCGTGTACCGGTGTAATTAGATTTTGGTACTTGATTGGATTAATTAAGAAAAACAACCGAATCAAAGAGCTACGTTTTGAGCCTTTTTTATTGTCAGATGAAGACTCTAAGAACAGAACACACTAACAGTAGCAATGGCTTTCATTTTGACAGTTCAACAACATTCATTGTGTTATTTACGTTGTTGAGCAGAAAAAATTTTCAGCAATGGATTAGCAATATCCTTCAAAATGATTCAGTTTGTGATTGAAAGTATGTTACTCAAGTCTTGACCTCGATCTCGCCTGTTGGCAAGTCATAGTTGCTGTCTGAAATTTTCCGCCATTTCATCCCATAAGAGAAAAATCACATAAGTAGCTACATTACTTACCAAACAATGTGTAAACTATGCCGAATGCTATGTACATGGCGCATAGGACGCTTATTACAGGGTCATAGTTGTAATCTATTGACGTACAGAAAGACCCCTCGACGTGGGGGCCGTTAAAATTGATCGTCATGTTTGGGGGGCTTCTCGTCACCTGAGGGACTAACTGACCCACTGATGACATGTTAACTCACTGGTAGGTAAATAATTCTAATTGACTGGAATAAGTGAAGTTCTGTAAGAAAAGAATGTATTATCAGTTTCTTCGCCGAATCCTCAATAGCCCCGCTAAATGTCATGCTGTCTTTGTCACTTAAAGGTAATACACCTTTAGCGACAAAAAAACTTGTGTTATTTGTGAATTAGAGGGTCTCCATTGCAGAAGCTTAGTACTTATTAGTTTACAGGAAAATAGCAATACCAAGTATACTTCAGACGAGACTGGTTTATATCAATGGATTACATTCTTGTACTTTACGAAATAGTTCCGAATCTCAAACAAGTGTTTGTTTTACATAGCGTTGAAGGCGAAGTAAATAGTATTGGAAATAGAGGCGATGCTAAACAGATCCCATATCTTGACGTTATTTGGCCGTGGTTGTTTGCGAAATAGTTCGTAATATGTTGTTGAAGAGAACAGCAACATAATAATTTAATTTTAACCTTATAGGCGACAAAAGTGATCTCTGCAAATACGACCCAATAGGTCTGACGTCCATATTTAGAAGACTTTTATTAAAGTGATACACAATCATATATAATAGACATAGACGGGGGGAACTGGATAAACGTCAGCTATCAGAACAAGCCGGATTTCGCACAATTTTTTCTACAACCCACCACTTTAAAAAATACACAGAAGTCAATAAAACATTATATCTGGCCTTCGTAGATTATACGAATTTCTTTATAGTATTAAACATTCAGAAATATTCACATCCATCAGTCTCTCTTCAAGCCCCTTATTTCGATACCCCACATGGTCATGGTACTAAATAGTAGATTGTTTGCCAAGGGAGCAAACAACTATTTTTAAGGCGAGAGAGTGTTTCTTTGAATCCACAGCGGAGCGAAGGATTCTAGAGTAGAATCTCGAGCGCATTGTCTTTAAATTCAGAGATTTAGGGCTGATTTTTCAATCGACAGATAAGTTTTGTTTGTGGAATAAAATTGACATATGACAGTTTTTGTGTGGAAGAACTGTAAAAATTCAAAATTATTCCTCTGATAAAATTATCTGGCATCGGAATAATCAGCCCTAAGTTAATTTGAAACTACAATGCAAACTCTATCTTAACATAACTTGTTTACTTAGAGTGTTAAATATTACTATGATTGAGGACAAGATTTTAATCAATTAGATGTATTAAATACAAGTTTCAATAAACAAAATGTAATTATATTGTATGTATGACCAGTTTCAGGAAACCTACAAACCAAATCCAAAAACTCGAAGACATTTGACATCTACTAACCCGCACTGGGCCCACTTGCTAGATTATAGCCCGCTCTCTTTCACAGAGAGAGGCCTGTCTCCTAGCAGTGGGAACATTATAGGCTGATGTATAATACCAGGACTGAACTGAAGACAAGATTTTAATAATTTAGATGTACTTGTATTAAATACAACACAAAATGTAATTGTATTGTAGGCATGCCCAATTTTGCTTACTCTTAGTAAGTTCATCCTGTTAGTCACTTCAATATAATTTTGAATACAATTGTTTTGTTAAATTAGAGCAAATAATTCTTCCTGAAATGTTACAATGTGAGGGAAATATTATGCCTGGTGTATATTGATAATGGAGCATATAAAATGATAAATCAGTCTTTCATAAATTTCTGGAGGAAACTTAAAAAGAACCCTGGAACCTTTATAAATTTTTCCCTGTTGTTCTTTATACATTTTTGCTTTGTTATTACTAAGATTAACCAATGGAATTCATTTTCAGATAAACTGCATCCTCATACAGATTAAATTTAATTTTAGATAACATGCTATTGCTTCAGACCTATCCTTTAACATGAGTCATTCAATCAAACCATTGATTGAATCATTTTTCCCACAATAATTAGGTAGGTAGGTACTAAATATTTTCGAAATTCGTATTAGAATATTTTCATAATCGTGGAAATAAAAATGGTAAATTGATAATAATGTATGCATATTTTCAGACGTAGCCATTAAGAAAACGTGAGATAATAGCTCAAATGAGTCAATAACAAAAACATAATCCTACTTCGACATCGACTGCTTCGCTTTGTATTGTGAACAAGCTTTCGCTAATGAAAAAAATCAATGACAAAAAATAATAACGAACAAAGAATACAATCCATTAAAACCAGTATTTTGTTACAGTTTTTACAAGAAAAAGAAATAGTTTAAGTAACAAAAAAATATCTCACCAATCTACGTCAAGTGTCGTCGATTTCCCATTGTGAATTAAAAAATCCAGAACACTCTTTTAACTCAAGAATCACGTATTACCCCCCTTCTAAAACAAACGCATGTTTTTATAATATGTAAATATCCACCAAAGCCAACACTCCGCACTCGCGACTACCTACGTAAAACGAAAAATATAATGTAACAAAGGAGACGTTTCCACTGATTTCCACCGAGTTTTCTCTTCGACTACCTAATAAAATAGTGTTGTTGTCCGCTGCGTGCCAACTGCCACAGATGTAGTAAACCGAATCGACATTTCAGTTTGACATCGGAATCTATTCGCAAAACCGATAACGTTGGTAATTATTTAAAAAATCATGATATGTCAAATGCCCCAGTTTTAAAACTACGAAAAATCTTGAAAATTTGTAATGTAACTAATGAAAATGACACAACCACAACACACCACAACATGAGTGATACAATAAAAAATACCGAAAAATACCGTTACCCAAGCGCAAAGCGTATGGAAGAGGAACGATGAAGCCAACCCTAGCCGCAACCAAGTCCACCTACCTACCTATATGAATAGTTAGCTTACATTGTAATTTTATTTATTTAACGCAGGGAACATTTCCAAGAGTAATAGTTAGTTGTGCTTGTGTTAGTGTACACATAACAAGTGTATTCAAGGGGCGTATACGAGATTTAAAATGTTTTGGCCAGTCATCCCCAGAGTTTAAATTAAACAACACGTATTTACCTCAGTGAACACAGATCATTTGCAGTAGCCGCATCTCCCAAATTTCACAATGAAAGTCACAATTACGACTCTGAACGATGAAATCTTCGTCTTGGACGTATCCGAAGATTTGGAGTTGGAAAATTTTAAAGCATTTTGTGAAATCGAATCCGGGTTCCCTGCGAAAGATATCATCCTCAATTACAATGGAATGCCGCTTTTGGACGATAAGAAATCCTTAAAAGAGCACGGTGTTCACGACGGGGACGTCATCGTGCTTCTCCACATGATGCAGTCAGCCTCCAACCTCAACCAAACTGATTCCAGTCAAGGTACATGTTTATCTCACAATTTACTTCATTTCATTGTGCATTATAAAATTGCATTGTCATGCCTATTGTCATTGATGACAGAGTATATTTTCGTCAAATTTATTACTGGTAGCCAAGATACAAACAAAGAGAGCTATTGTATTAAGTCTTTTAAAAAAAACAGTGACAGTTAATGTCAATAAATATTTTTTATATTTAGAGGTTGAGTTACTTTTTTGTAAATAAATTAAAAACCTCATCATCCTTGCAGCTTTGCCAACTGGCTTAGCCAGTTTAGACTTCAGCGGCATCAGAGTCCCACCAGCCAGTGCAAGCACTTCAATGGCAGCTAGGAACCCACCGGTTGAAGAGGACCCACGTATCATCAGGGAAATGTTCTTGGCTAATCCAGATCAACTTGCTCTTCTAAAGCAAAATAACCCAAGATTAGCTGAAGCACTTCTCAGTGGAAACTTAGGTATGTAAATATTTACTTTAAGAAAAATATGAAGGTTACGATTATATACCTACATAAGTACATAATTATTTTATATAAAAAGGTAGTTTCAGTGCATGTTCTTAATTTCCTGGGCGTAGGTTTCTTCATATCTGTAGTAGGGTTGTGATTTAGTTATTTTTGTAAGATATTATTATAGCCAGAGATCGGAATAGGTAGAGCTGTTTTATGTACTTGCCATAGGTTGGAATAATATGGATACTCCCCGAGTCCCGGGATTTGGTTCTTAACACGTTCAGATCGGCGTGTACCACGGGTGGAGCACGGAGTATTTGCTGACATGGCGAGGTGCACCACTGGTGGGCACGTCACAACATACTTTCAATATACTAAGATATTCGCGCCGCTTTGAGAGAAAGTGTTGTACTTACCGTTCCCGCCTAGTAAAATTGTCAAATTTTCGTAGTGCAGCTCAGGAGGTGGATATTATTTCGAAAAGTAAACAAAAATCAATATTAAAAAATTGTATTTAGGTATTAGAAAAAATAGACATAATCACGACATAAATTGTACGAAATGCAAATTATTTATGATAAATTACGTTGAAAAAATTTAATAAGTAATAAAAAAATTAAATTAATATTGAAAAAAACATAAAATGTAATGTTATCATGGATGGTATAAAAGGAAAATTATTTTGTATGAATCATATTCAATATAACATTCCAAACACATTGGTTTTTCACACGCGGAGCAAAATGTATTTACGCGTTTCGATTTTTTTCTAGCCATACCCGCAGATTAGGTTGTTGCAAAATGGTATAATTCCTGTCTAATCCTGTCCGTGTCCACCGGTGGCGCTCCCCGCCCGGCATAAGTTTTGGTTCATGGGGCGGTGATGTACCACCGGTGGCTATATGAAGATTTGCGCCGTAGGATACTAAGAACCTACTCATGAGGTGCCGCGGTCTGAACGTGTTAAGTAGTAAAATCATAAAAAACTATTCTCACATTCGGGACTAATGAAAGATTACACTTCCTTTCTGACGGGTAAATATAAGAAGGACGGGATTAAGGATAGTATAATAAATAGATAAACTTGATTCATTAAACCACATATATTTTTTTACGTAACAATTTCTTATTCAAGAATCAACAATCATTTAAACATTTTTATTCTGAAGTTGTACAAAAACATGTTACCATACAAATTATTTGTTCCTCAGAGAATCAAAACATAAGTATCGGTTGGAATCCCATGAAATATCCATATTAACATCAATGTTTGCCGTCAATGAACCTAAATAGCTATACCTTTTCCGATCACTGATTATAGCTTTTATTTTATTTTTGGGAAGCATATTTCCTGCATGTTTCTTAAAAGGCTAAAATCATATTATTTTTTTTGCCATTTTACTTTCTAGTACTTTATTATTACATTAATTTTTTTATTGTAAATCATTATAAAAATAATGTCTGAAATAAGTCTAGTATAAATTAAAGGTTTTTTATAAACATATGTGATACTAAAATAGTCTAGCAAAACTAAAGTCATCCTCTGAAGGTAGCACAAAATTATGCTGAGGTAGATTAACCGGTCAAGCCCGGCGCATACCCTATGTAGTACTAAAACCAAATCAAACAGGAAAACTTTGAGGGTGGGAGGGTACAACTTTTCTTACCAAATTCATTAAGTCTATAAAGGGTATGCAGAAATTATTTATAATAACGGTGATTGGAATAATATTAACAGTTAATATTGAGAAAACCTACTTTGATAATAAAAGTTGGTTCTCTTAATATTGCCAAGGAATTATTGATGATTTTTAACCAATAATATTAACCATAACAAAAACTTAATGTTGAAAATTTAAATCTTGTTTCATAGATACATTTGCTTCTGTGCTTCGCGAACAAATCTTAGCTAGAACGGAACGTCAGCAACAGCGTATAAGGTGAAAAACATTATAGATTGGTTTCGTGAGATAGGTGTAAATAGGGAGTCATGACTTAAAGCTAGACTTATTTCAGGATGATGAATTCAGATCCATTTGATACAGAAGCGCAGCGTATGATTGCTGAGGAGATACGCCAGAAGAACATAGAAGCGAACATGGAGGCGGCCATGGAGTACAACCCTGAAACATTCGGCACTGTGGTGATGCTGTACATTAATTGCCATGTGAATGGGTAAGGCTATCATTTTATACACTAGATTTTCGTTGCTTCATTTTGATCATTAGTATTCATTGCTTTGTTCTCCTTCTGTATCTCATTTTTTGTGGTATGCAGTTATGATCAAGTATATCTTGACTGCCATAAAATAAATAGTCAATAGAACACACTTTTGTTGCACTCAAACCTACTTTAATCTAATCACTTGGGTGTTATTCTTCACTTCTGTGAATAACGACCTTGAAACTAACAATCAATACCTTGCACCTTAGGCAATATAATTATGTTTAAGGTCAAGCATGACAATAATTTATACACACTGATGGTTTGTTCTAGATTTCCGGTGAAGGCATTTATCGACTCAGGTGCTCAGACAACAATCATGTCAGCAGCGTGCGCTGAGCGGTGCAACATCATGCGGCTGGTGGACACAAGGTATGTATCTCGTTTTATTTATGCCTTTCAATTTGAATGGAATGATTCTATGTGGTTATAGAATTGTATAATCATAATATACAGCTATGCAAGGATCTTTGGTGCATCGTTTGCCAAATGGAATTGGCCGAAAGGAGAGGTCCTTTGCTATCTCTTAAGGCCCAATAACTCATTCTTTGTTTCACTGGTTTTTTTATTATGACTTTTTAATTTTTATTTAAAAAAATACAAGAACTCTGCATTTATGCTTAAATTAAAAAAAAAGTTATTAGTAAGTATAGCCTTCAAAGAACAATGGGTAAAGCTGTATGGGCCCTGTGCCCAAAAAAAAAGATGACTGTAGCATTATGAGCTATATCGGTATTTGTTGGCCTCATTTTTTTTTTCTTCTCACATTTGCGATCGGCTTTCCAGCCATAATCAGATGGGGTCTTCGTGTGAGATTATTTTTTTGTGGTGTTCCATCAAACACTCACATTAGTTCAGTACTAAATTAATTTAAATTTTCACTGTCTCTGGTCCAAGTTCAGGATTTGCCACCTCTTTAGGCGGATTATATCTTCTTGTGTGTTAAGAAGTTTCTTGGCTAAAACATTGCTGTGGTTCTTCAGTCTCTGTTTATATGTTTTGCATTTTTTGCATAGTTCTTCTTTCACTGTTGGTATTTTTAAGTGCTCGTGTATTTCGGTGTTTCTGACAAACCAGGGTGCGTTTGAGATTGTTCTTAGAGCTAAATTTTGGAACCTTTGTAAAAATTTCGATATTGGAGTTGCTAGCCGATCCCCAGAGTCCTATTCCGTAAGTCCAGATTGGTTTAACTATAACTTTGTAAACAAGTATTTTGTTACTAAGAGATAACTTTGATTGTTTTCCTAAGAGCCAGGAAAGACTTTTTATCTCAATGGAAGCTGCCTTTTTCTTGGCCTTAATGTGATGGGCCCAGGTAAGCCTTTTGTCTAGATGTAGCCCCAGGTATTTTACTGTGTTACTGTTTGGCAGTGGTTTACTTTCCATGTACACTGGGGCACAATCGCCCTTCCGAAGAGTGAAGGTCACTTGAACTGACTTAGTTATATTAGGTTGAATTCTCCATTTTATCAGCCAAAGATCAATTTTATTCAACTGGACTTGTAATTTGTGAGATGCCTGCGTTGGGTCCTTGTCACTCGCAAGGCATGCAGTGTCATCTGCATAGGTCGCCGTTACCACATTAGCAGTATTAGGCAAATCTGCAGTAAAGATCGAGTAGAGTACGGGCCCGAGCACAGAGCCTTGTGGGACTGAGGCTTTCATTTCATAAACATTAGACAGTTCGTCCTCGTACTTAACTTGGAATTTTGTTTGGTCTAAATAAGATTTTAAAAGCATATAAAAAGAGTTAGGTAGAAGAGATTTAATTTTATATAAAAGTCCCTTGTGCCAGACCCTGTCGAATGCCTGTTGGATATCCAGGAACACCGCAGAACAGTATTCTTTATTTTCCAACGACTGTCTGATTTTATGGACTACTCTATGCACTTGTTCTACAGTTGCATGCTTTTCACGGAATCCAAATTGATGTATATGATATATTGCATACCGTTGGAAAGGGGACAGACTAGAGAACTTTTTAAAAGAATTCGAAGATCCCGATCGCTTTTACTTTTTTTTTTACAGCAATATAAAGTTGATTTTTAAACTCCATAGAACCATACAAGAGAACATAAAAATTAAAATGAAATTTGAAGAACTAATAACTTTTTTTTATTTAAGCTTAAATGCAGATTTCTTGTATTTTTCTAAATAAAATTTAAAAAGTCTTAATAAAAAAACCGGTGTAACAAAGAATGAGTTATTGGGCCTTAAAGATAGCAAATTACCTCTCCTTTCGGCCAATTTCATTTAGCAAACAATGCACCAAACAGCCTGTATAAAAAAATTACTTTGTAGCACAGCAAAAGTGAATCATTTAATCTGTCAAGATCCGCTAATGAGACACAATTGATTTTCTATTGTTTGGTCACCGATCGGTGTCCCGCGGTCCTTGACCGGTTTGTCAGCCATTATACCCTTAAATTCTCTACCCCCTTATTCATAAAACTTATCAAACCTATTTTAGTTAAAATGGGGTTTGTCTCTTTCTTACACACAGAAATAACAACGTGACAGATAAAGACAAACGTTCTATAAACCTATTTTAGCTAAAATAGAGATAAAATAGGATTATGAATAAGGGGGCTAGTCTGTCATAATTAATTTGGTTGAAATGTGTAATATTGTCACAATGCCATTGTTTTAGTGTGTTTACTAGCTAACTACCATGAATGCCAGACATTTGTTTTTTTTTGGCCATCCTTTCATTTTAGACCTAACTTCTGCCCGCGTAGGTAGTCAGTACTGGGGCCGAATATAATATTCGGCCCCAGAACTACCTACCGCGTCGCATCGCGTCGGCCGCCCGCGCCATTAATTTGTTTTCGCTTAGCGTTCTTTATAACTTTTTCGATTGATAAATCCAAGGCTCATCACTTGTAATGATGTCGTAAACACGCCGAGACGAGCCTGCATATCACGGCACCATTCCACCCGGGCCTGCTTGTGACCATCGGTGAGGTTGTGCGGCACCCAGCGTGAAACTATCCTCCTCACGCGAAGCTGCACGTGTAGAATTTCGTGAAGGCTTCCCGATCCAACCTGCAGTATTTGCTGAATCTCTTGATACGTAACTCGCCTATTGTCTTGGATTAAATTTTTCACTGCTAGCACGTTTTCTTCCCTAACAACCGTCAAAAGGCGACCACTTCTTTCTTCATCCCCCAAAGTTAGTCGACCGCGCTTGAATTCGTTATACCAACAATACACGGTTACCTTAGAAGGGCCTTCATCCATGAATGCCATTTGAAGTCTATCGTACGATTCGTCCGGTTTCAAGCGACACTTGAAATTGTAAAAAATCATGGCGTGAAAATGTTCCCGGCGTAGATCCATTTTTTATTGAGACACGATACTTTAAAATTTAAAGTATCGTGTCTCAATAAAAAATGTTAATTAGCTCGCAAACAATGTGGAGGGAAATTTTGAAATTGGAACGTACCTATTTCAACTTATAAATAATCATATTTTCAAAATAGATTTTAACTGGTCAGTCTCTCATACATAAAAACTTTTTTTCCCTACTTTCTGAGTGCCCTGTAAGAACTACATAATCAGTATACGATGTTAGAAAGCTAAGCACGTTAGCAGCGACCTTTCCGCTATAATACAAAGTGCGCGCAGAATTCGGGGCGATGGTTAGGCCCGGACTCCACTGAAGCGGAGCTGGGCGGAACGGAGCGGAGACATGCAGGAATCGTCCAATCACAGACGAGACGAGTGACGCGATAACGATTTCAACCATTGTCATCGGTCGATTCCTGCACGTCTCCGCTCCGTTCCGCCCAGTTCCGCTTTGCTCTGCCCAGTTCCGCTTCAGTGTAGTCCAGAGGCCTTATGCTCAGTACTACCGTTTACGTTATCCCTTTCTGTAGACTCTGTAACAAAAGATATTATAGAGCTACACCTGGCAGGAGGCCAGGCAGCTGTCAATGACCGGTCATTTACACGACATTGTACTACACGTTTTTTTTTTTTGCAAATTATGCTGGGATCGCATGGCACTTTTTCGACTGTATTCAATGATAAGTTTATCAACAGAGGCGTTATACGCCGTCGGGAGTCGAAACTTCGATAAGACTGGCACTGTAGCGTGTAAGTGGCATCCTAACTTTACCATATTGCTGGCTAAAGTTGGGATGTGGAAGATGAACAGCGGATGTTACTGTTTGATCCCAGCATTAGGCCCGTTTCACACAGTTTTTCTTGCCGTGAAAAACTACGGTTTATTCGCTGCATGTAGGCACGGTCGTCAGTGTTGTATGGATCACTATGAAAGCTTGTTGACAGACCCGTTTTTTTACGGCGCCGTTTATAGTGTACAAATTGCCTTATACTGCAAAAACAAGTGCAGTACAATGTCGTGTGAGTCACGTGAGCAGACCATGCACTCGTGCGCAGCGCCTTTGTGTGATGCTGAGCCCTGATTCACAATCATACGACAGGCTATCGTATCGAAAACCTGAGATTTCGATAACCTGATTTGACTGTTGGAAGAATAGCGGGCGTCTATTTGATTTAAACTGACAAAATTTTCGGGTTTTGGACTTGTGAACAGCGTTTAGAAGACTCCTACGATAACAATGATTAATGTTCGATACGATACGGAAGCGTATCGAGTGTTTGTGAATAGCTATGCTGGTGGGCGATGGCGATCCCGCCTAAGCTACACGTGCTGAGTGTGTCTGTGCGCCGCAATACAGTAGCGGCTTTAAATGTTCGTATTTAGGGCACATTGAATCAGACATCTTTAGAAGTTAATTATGTTTGTTTAAATTCAATGATCTATTACTAGTTTCTGCCCGCGACGTGAAATTTCTGCCCTTGACTCACGGCGTCGCGTCCCATCGTCCGCCTACACTATTATTTTGTTTTTGATTAGCGTTTTTTTAGACTATTTTTCTTTTTGCTCGGCTCCTAAAGGTCATAGTGTGATGTTAATTAGCCTATAGGCTATTTAACCTTCCTCAAGATTTGGGCTATCAACGTCAAAAATCCGACTGGTACTTAGTTTCAAAAGATAGCGCGTTCAAACAAAATTTTGTTTGTTTGGTTGGATGCGGTAATCTCAGGAACTACTGGTTCGAATTGAATTTTTTTTTGTGTTGTATAGTTCATTTGTCGAGGAAGGCTATAGTATAGGCTATGGGAACACCCAAATACTCCGAAATATTTTATTCCGAATTTCGATGTTCCGATTTTCAAAAGTCCGAATTTCATAATACCTAAGAATCATAATGTCTATTATTAAAAATCACGAAATTTATTTTACCGAAAGTCATAAATGCGACTTGTTTGTTTTCCGATTTTCATATATTCGAAGAATCAAATACTCTATGGGTTCTCGGTCCGAAAAACGACATTCCGATTTTCAATACTCCGAATTATTTCCGTTACCGCACCCGAACTCAACGAACGCAATAGACGACATAGGATGCAAAAACGAGCGAAGGGCACCCCGAGGGTCGGTTTGGTTAGGTTACTTTAAACCCTTTACTCAGAAATAGGGGCCCCGCGAAGCGGGGCTCCGTCGACATAGGATGCAAGAGCGAGCGAAGGGCACCCCGAGGTTCGGTTTGGTTAGGTCACTTTAAACCCAGAAATAGGGGCTCTATTGTTGGTTTTGTGCCATCTGTTTTCTTACAATTGGAAATATGTGTTTATTTGTCTTGCTATTCAGTTTTACAAATCGTTATTATTTCGGAATTCTAATTGATCGGTATTTTAATAATCGGAATTCGTATTTTTGATGTTTCGAATTATCATTAAATCGGACTTTTTGTTATTCGATTTATTGAAACTCGGTAATTTGAGAATAGTAATTATAAATGTTAGGGATATTGAAATTTCGGAATTATTAAAATAGGATGAATGATAAATCGGAGTTGTTATAAAAGGAATTTGGAACCATTCGGAATTATGAAAATCGGTATTTTGAAATTCGTATTTGTGACTTTCGGAATAAAGTTTTTCGTATTAATGTAGTGTACCCATAGGCTATATAACATCACGCTACGGCCAATAGGAGCGGAGCATCAATGAAAAATGTTGCAAAAACGGGAAAATTATTGCTTTAGAAGCTTCCGTTGCGTACTCTGCGTCAACGGTTAAAGTTACGCAAAAAAAATTATAGAAGTTCTAAAAAAAGTCCGCGACAGCATCGGTCTTATAACAAAAAATTGCTTAAGTAAGTACTGACGGCTAAAAGGTCTATATAGATTGTGATGGTATTAAAGTTAGTACCAGGATCAAAATGTGTCCTGATTATCTTCTTTACATAGTATAAAACAAAGTCGCTCCCGCTCCCTGTAAGCTTAAATCTTTTAAACTTCGCAATGGATTTTAATACAGTTTTTAGCAATAGATAGAGTGATTCAAGAGGAAGGTTTATATGTATAATACATGCATATTATAGTAAAGCCGGAAATTCAAAAATTTGTATTTACGCGTATAACTGAGCACTATCAGCCCCGAACTCTCATAATATAGCAGGCTACCCACACATCCGCATTTTGAATACCAACTTGGATCAACCGCACTTCCAAAAACTTATTTTATTATTTATGCTTTTTGCAAGGCAAAAAAAGCTTGAAACTGGATCCTCTTTAAATAATGTTGACGAGAAGACATATCTCCTAACTTACCTATAAACACCCTATAAAAATATTTGTGTTAATTTTTTATACATTCTACCTGTCTGTGTTTCTACATAGACGGGTAGAATGTATAAATAATACTACGAGGGCGGCACTGAAAATTTCGGGAATCAAGGAAGTGACACAACATTACTATTTAAAAATGTATTTATTGCTTTTCGAAGTATTCTCCGCGAAATTTGACACATTTTTCCATACGATGGAACCAATCATTGAAGCAACCATTCCATTCGGAAGTTGGGGTCTCCAAAATGGCCGTTTTGTAGGCGTCCACAGCTTCTTCTGGTGATGTAAATCTCTGTCCACGCAATTTATTCTTTATTTTAGGGAAATTATAGAAATCATTAGGGCTTAGGTCGGGGCTGTACGGCGGATGGTCTAATAATTCTATGTTTTCTTGCTCTAAAAACTCTTTTGTTCTGTGCGCGGTGTGAGAACTAGCATTGTCGTGATGGAGGATGATGCGGCGGTTGCAGTTTTCTTTACGGAGTTCAGAAACGACCTGTGGCAAACAAATGCTAGCATACCATTCTGCATTAACCGTTCTTTGTCCCTCAAGAGGAATAGTCGTAACATGGCCGGTTTTGGAGACAATCGTGGCCACCATTTTTTTTGCAACACTCCGTGAACGAACAATTTTTGTTGGCTTTAACTCATTTTCGAACACCCAAACTCGTGACTGGTTTTTTGTTTCGGGTTCGTACGCGTATATCCAGGATTCGTCACCTGATACGATGTTGTATACAGCATTTGAGGATCCTGAGTGGAATCTTTCGAGAGTTCTGACGCACCAAGTAACGCGAGCCGCTTTTTGCTCTTCACAGGGCGAATGCGGTATCCATCGGGAAAACAACTTTTTTACACCTTATTGTTCATGCAAGATTATTTGTATTTGACTCATGCCAATGTTTAAAGTTGCCTGAATTTCGCGGTATGTCACATGTCGATCTTCCTCAATCAGCTTACGCACAGCATCAACGTTTTCTTGGCTGACTGCAGTTTTTGGACGACTTTGACGGGGATCAGAAATCATCCGGTCAACACACTGTTTTTGTGTTAAACCACTTCGAAAGTCATAATAAATCATCGCTCTTAAATTTTCTCGAGTCAATTCCATTTTCTCAACGACTAAACAAGTTTGACAAAACCTTGTGACAAGACCGAGAATCTTTTTTTAGGGTTCCGTAGTCAACTAGGAACCCTTATAGTTTCGCCATGTCTGTCTGTCCGTCCGTCCGTCCGTCCGTCCGTCTGTCCGTCCTCGCTTAATCTCTGTGACCGTTAGCACTAGAAAGCTGAAATTTGGTACCAATATGTATATCAATCACGCCGACAAAGTGGTAAAATAAAAATTGGAAAAAAATGTTTTAGTAGGGTAGCCCCCCTATATGTAAAGTGGGAAGTGATTTTTTTTTAAACTTCAACCCTAACGTGTGATATGTTGTTGGAAAGGTATTTAAAAATGAATAGGGGTTTACTAAAATCATATTTTGATAATGTCAATAATTTCGGAAATAATCGCTGCAAAAGTAAAAAACAATGTGTCCCCCCCCCTCTAACTTTTGAACCATAAGTTTAGAAAATATGAAAAAAATCTGAAAAGTAGAACTTTATAAGGACTTTCTAGGAAAATTATTTTGAACTTGATAGAAACAACAGTTTTTGTACAAAAAAGACAAAAAGTTGTACAAAATTATTTCTGGACTAAGTTCGTAGTATAATCGTATATGCAAGCATTTTTTTTTAACTTCGTTTACATATTTTATTATCCAGAACGTATCTATTTTCAAACAAAAAAAGAATTATTAAAATCGGTTCTCGCAATCCAAAATTACCACCGAAAACTTCTGGCACGTCTATGTATTAATTAGTAACCCAATTCCCCGAGAGATGGCGCTGTAGGTACTTATTACATTGGGTGTATTATCGAATTGTACGTGGGAACACTTATTGTGACGGACGGGAAACTACGGAACCCTACACTGAGCGTGGCCCGACACGCTCTTGGCCGGTTTTTAATAAATAAATTATATTCGATTTTTAAAACCAAGGAGTTTTCAATTAAAAAGATTTTAATATGACAGGAACAGTGGAAATATTCCATTCCCGATACTTTTAGTGCAGCCCTGTAAGAAAAAATATTTGTTTCTCTTCCCAAAACCCATAGAAAGAGCATCTGAAAATTATAAGCTTTCGTTATCTTATAAAGGATACGTTTTTGTGTCCAGCGAAGTGTACCCTACGTTTTCATTGACTCCCACACAGCCACCTCATTGAAACGCTTGTGCTTACGCTATCTATCATTCTATAAATACACATTGCGATATACATCCTTCATTTGTCCCTAGATGGGCAGGCATCGCAAAAGGCGTCGGAGTGCAGAGAATCATAGGCAGAATCCATATGGTGCAGATGAGAATTGAAAAAGACTTCCTCACAACATCTTTCTCCGTGCTTGAGGAGCAGCCCATGGACATGCTGCTCGGTTTAGACATGCTCAAAAGACATCAGGTAACAAACAATTTAATTGTAACTTAGTTGGTAGTAGATTATGTGGGAATTCAGTTTCACTTATAATACATTCACGATTTTTTACATAGTGCAACATAGATTTGAAACGGAACGTTCTTCGTATCGGCACGACCGGCACCGAGACACCTTTCTTGCCCGAGTCAGAGCTGCCGGAATGCGCCCGGCTGTCCGGCTACTCTGAAGACGAGATCGTCAACCAGTCCATGAGGGATCACGAAGAGCGACAAGTCAAAGAGGCAATGGAGAAGTCAAAGCAAGGTGGGCGTGCCAAAAAGAAATAGCAAGTACGATTAAATATGAACAGTGGGAGATGTAATTTGTTCTTGCACCGTAATAAAAATAGTAACGTAATAATATTTATAAAACAATAAAAATCGTAAAACTAATCCTTTGTTTCTGTGTAGTTGATTGCATGTGCGGAGTAGCTAACAGCTTGTCGGTAACGCGTGCATTTTTGTCGGGAAAGTTGGGTCAGTGAATGGAAACGATAATGAAGCCAAGTTAAGAAATTAATGAAACAATGGGACAACTCTACAATGCATGGGGCTTTTACTATTTTGATAATTTCGTTAATGTTCACCTTGTAGAAGAGTTTAACTGCGTTAATAAGCTATGGATGTTTGACTTATTTCCGGTATGTTGATGTTATTCGTTATTTTATTATGTCATAACTTCATTGACTGTACTTTTTCGAGTAGAGTAGTGTAGAGATCATCGCAAACAGGGTTTTAACATAGTGGCGCTGATTCCCTTGTTCAGAAACTAAACTAAATTTAAGTTCAGTGCATCTTTTTCTTTCTATTTTATTAAGAAAAGGACAGAACATAAATATTAGTTTAGTCCTGTCAAATCAAGATACTCAATAGACAAGTTTACACGTGATTAAAAAATTGGCTACTAAAAATACGTCGATTTATGTCAGGCGGTGACTAATTTGACAGGACTAAACTAATATTTATGTTCTGTCCTTTTCTTAACCGTTCAAGCGGCGCGCGTCGCCGATCGGCGTCGAAACAGTAACAAATCAATTGTGTCTCATTAGCGGAGCTTGATAGATTAATGAAATAGAAAGAATAAGATGCACTGAACTTAAATTTAGTTTAGTTTGTGAACAAGGGAATCGGCGCCATTGGCTTTAAATTGTTGGCTTCTGACTAAACTTATTTGAACGCAGGCACTCAATGAAACTACATTTTAGTTGATGATATTGTTAAACTCTTCAGAGAATTATTTAGCGATCTCTAACTTTTCAGAACAAATTGCCGTTGCTGGTGTTTGCACTAGAAGGCTGTTTGGAACTAACCTAAAATACAGTGTCTTTTCTGGATTAGACTAATTTACAAACGTTGCAATAGTCTCTCTACTGAGAGTTTTTGACAGATTTTCTATGGCAAATCTGTCATAAACTCACAATGGAGAAACTTTTTCTAAAAGTAGTAGTAGACTTGGCCCCCTGCTTGATATCTTTTGAGTTCATATATCCTGTATATTTTCCATCAATTAAGTATAAATTATTGTATAGCTATAATATAGACACAACAACTACAGGACCTCTGTATCCGCGTCGTTTCACTACCGTAAACAGACCTGTTACGTCCAGAATTTAAATAACAAAAGGGGCATGCAACAATAGTGATATATTGAAGTTCAGAGCACAATACTTTGATTGTACGCTTCCATCTTTAAATTGAGTCTGGGCTAAGAGGACCGGGTATGGTGGTCCTGCTTGTATAGAGCTAAAACGTCCCACTAGACTTATAAGCACATTTGGACACGACTGGGTTGGTGATGTTTATGACAGTTATGTAATATATTTGACATTGAACAGAATCCGGCGGCAACCTACTTAGACCGACAACTAGCGGCCAATCAACACCAGTGCCAATGCAAATCAATAACCAGGCCAATAACCAGAGAATGGGTAAGTATAGTATAGGTAGATAGCACATTATTTATCCAGGCACAGAATTAGTATGGTATCGGGCAAATTTATCTCCCTCTTCAATGGACTATGTATTCGGCCGGTATTCATTAAATTAAACTTTTAAAAAGTACTTTTTCTAATATCTTTACAGTTCTGGGTGATCCTGGCCAGACCATCATGCCGAATGACAACTTCGGCGAACTTGAAGTAGAAGAAATTATGTCTCTTGGATTCACAAGGGAGCAGGTAAAGTGCTGTTTATCATATATCTTTATTAGCGACACTATCGAATAGTGTAATAATACAGTGTTTTTTTTTTTCAAAATCAACAGGTTCGATTCCTGCCTAGAAATATTGGTTTTTCAAAAATCTAATGATGCAGTTATAGTTTTCATCAAAATCGAGCCCTCCTTTGAGTACTTTTCGCTGTTCCTCATAGTTTCGAATCTGGCAATCCACGCCCACTTGAAAAATTCAGCCTGTATAGTGACATGGACCGATTTCTTATGCAAGTAGTTACCAGCTCTGCCTGCGTCCGATAGCATAGCAAATACTTTCATACTTGCAAGTTTTTCCTGCCGTATCAGGCCGCCGTACTTCGAAGCAAAGCCCTGGTTCATAAACCTCGTATGGTAAATACGTCTTACCCCACGTTTACTCACCCGTTTTCGTTTCAGGCTATCGTGGAGCTGCGGCGCTTCAACGGCGACAAGACTCAGGCCACGATGGCGCTCTTCGCCAAGTCTCTCAAGTTCTGATGAACCACGAGTGCGCTATTAAGCCCCAGACAGACTGTCGACCTGTCGTCAAACATATTGACGACCTTTAACCTAATTAGATACAAACATATAAATACATTTTTACTGTGGTCAACAAAAACAATAATTATTATGACATGTTGATTTTAGATGATTTCAAAAATTTTAAACAATCATTATCATAATGAGATGTTACTATTATATAATTTCAAAAACTGTACCTAAACAACCAGATTTTAGATGGTTGTAAAATTTTATCTTAGATTGTTTCATAATTTTATTTTAGATCGTTTCAAAATTTTATTTTTATTTATTGTAATTTATGAATAATATTAACGATAGTGCGACGTCGACACCTGCTGGTGATTAAAAACGAATGTATTGAGTACGGACTGAAGCTAAATATTACTGCTTATGCTGGGGTTTTATAAGACTTGCTTATGAAGTAACGCAGAATATTGGGCATAGTTTGATAAATTCGATCGCAAGCTTAGTCGAGTCTAAGAATCGGAAACTTACTCCTGATGAACGGTGGTGTAATTTTTATTGACATGAAATGATTGTATTAATTACAGTGCTGGTTTTAATGGCTTTTAATATTAAGGTTGTTTCAGACTTGGAATATACATAGGAATCATGCAACCATCCTATTCACTGACGATATTTTATAAGTCACGAAAAACATTTAATATGAAGTAAGCTTGCTATTACTGAATATAATTTATATACTATAATAATAAGTTTAAGTTTTAAACATGTGCCTGCCTTCATTACTAGTATCTGACAGAAAAGGACAAGACTAGGCAGATTGACTTCGCCCGCGACTTCGTCCGCGTAGATTTTGTATGGTCTCCTACAAAATTCAACACCCCTTGAGAGGTAGTTTAATAAATATATTCGTCTAAATCAATACAAATGAACTCCCTCCTTTCGTTTGTATGAAGTCTTGTTCTTTTCACACCCACTTATTTTCACCCCTGAAGGTCGCATTTCTGAAAACCCCTTTTAGTGCTTGCCTACATTATAGAAGGAACCCTTGTGAAAAATTTCAACTTCCTAGTCTCGGCAGTTTGCGCGCTGATGATATGTCAGTTTGTCAGATTCTCCTTTTTTGTGGGACAAACACTATTTTATTCGGCTGGTTTCTTCTTAACTTCTCTTTCCTTCTTTCTTTTCTGGGTAACCAATGGTTTTATAGGGAATGTAATTTATCGAAAATACAACTAAAAAAAAATTATGAGATAATTTTGTATCTAACTTAAGTTGATATTTTATATGTTTTCATGATTAAAGTTAGTTTATTATTCAAATGTTTTTTCAATCATTTCACCTGCAATGAATACAATTTGCGGCTGTTTGCTAAGGTTCATGAAGTTTTAGAATCGTTGAGTTCTTATTTGAGCTGCATGATTATAATCATGCAGCTCAACCAAGGTTTATACAACAAACCTACTTACAGAAATAAAATCATTTATAGAATGGGACTGTTTGTGAAATTCCCATTCCATGTGCCTTCTATGAACCAGTGACAGAGGCAATACAAAGCCGATCGTATACTCAAATCCATGTGCCGTATAAAACAGCCGGCTTTAACCCACTAAAACTCCACGGTGTCTTCCTCTGCCGCTTACGGCGGGAACACGGGCACGCGTGAGCACTCATCCGTGAACCCGCCGCGGCTGTCCGTCTCCGACCCTCCGAGAGTATTCCCTCTGGGAGTATTCCCCATCATCGGCGCACCAGAACACAGCACGTCGTGACCACCCCAGGAACTAAACCAGCACATGGGCGTCAGCCCAGTCACGGGCCTGGGCACCCTCGGTCCCCCTGCGACGGGTCAGGTCATTGGCCCCGCCGCCTGCCAATTTTCGGCCGCAGGGGACAGGGAGAAGGGCCAACGTCATACCAATACTCCTCCTCCCCTGCGGCCCCACCACGTCCGCCATCAGACGATGGCGACCCCGTCAAGGCCGCGGAAGGTAGGGACAGCGGCACACTGCAATACCGGCACTCCTCCCACCGCGGCCTCCAACCCTCAGCCGCGATGCCTCCTATACGACATGTCATCATGACATCGCGGCCCGCGTCAGTTGCGATGTCGCCCAAGCGCCACCGCAACCTACTTGTTGGCCGCTACGTCGTCGCCTTACAGGCAAAAGCTCTGACGGGGGGGTCCCTCCTCGGGTTCCTCTTCGCTTCACCGTGGTGGGTGACCAAGCCACGGCTACTGAGCCCCCCCGCCTCGACAATGCGGGAACCCACCGGGGGGATCAGAGTTCAACCCATTTGGTTGGGGTGTCCTGGCTTAGTTACTGCGAACAATTCGGCCCGCCGTTTAGTTAAATGGCTCGCCGGTTAACTAAACGGCGAATGGCTGCGGCATTTACATCTATGGTGTGGTATAGGTATGTCATTGGGCATAGTTTTCTCCTGTGTCCGTTGATAAAATCCATCGTCATTAGAACCTCAAGGCTTGCATAGTTCTTGGAGCATCCGTTCCAGTTCAGTGGCTGAGGATGATAAGAGAATAATGTCGGTGAAACGTAGATTGGTCAGTTTCGCTTCGCCAAGGACAATGCCTGTTTTCCTCCATTCAGCTGCCAACTGCCTGAAGATTTCTTCAAGGGCACTGGTGAACAGTTTAGGAGATAGCGGGTCGCCCTGTTTGACTCCATCCGCTATTTGAAATTTTGGACCAGTGGTTTCGAGTTTTATTGCGGCTGTACCAACTATTTTTGTAAATGTTGCGTAACGTATTTTTTGGCAAAATAAAACGCTGCTGATGTCCAGTTTATATTGGTATAATGTTCACGTTTTACAAATGTATAACAAATATCGTAGTTGGTACAATTAATTTGAGATCATTAATAGGGTACACGTCTGTATAAAATTAGGGCTTAAGTTACTCGCCAATGCACCTTCATATCATCTAGGACTAGACTTCACACAAGTTACATACCTTACTGGGGAATAAATACTCATATTATGGTCTTCGTGTTGGCTTTTGATACTACAAAAAATTCATAAACCGATGTGTCCAAGTAAAATTATTAAATTTAAGTACATAATCAGCCTATAACGTTCCCACTGCTGGGACACAGGCCTCCTCTGTGAGAGGGAGTGGGCCGTAATCCACCACGCGGGCCCAGTGCGGGTTGGTAAATTTAAGTAATTTATTATAATTAGCCAAGTACAAGGAAAATTATTTTTTAACAAGCCAGTAACAAGTACACTGGTCACGTTTTAGTATTGCTTAGAATAACTCGCAAATTCGCAATATAATACACAGGTACCTACCTGTATAATTAGCATCGCGTCTATTTTCAAATAAGAAATATAATTCTATAAAATTGGCGTTTCGATTACTTCGGTGATATGGTAAAAGGTTCTAAAAATATACTTAAACATTATCATCAGTATCAGACGGTTGACTGGCTAACTTGTTTGCCATTGCAGTTAGGATATCCGTTAGTCGAGCGAATCTTTGATTTGGCGTGGTTAGAGCTCCCCTTTCTCCCCATAGGAAGTTTATGTGGAACTCCGTTCTGAACAATTCAAGGAGAGTGGGGTCTAAAACAGGTCCTAATGAAGACATCTCCTGCACTACAGTTCTTGCGTTTCGTTTGAACATTTCGATTTGATTGGGAAAATGCCGGGCCGCGTCCAAATGGGCTGCAGTCGCGTTAAAGTCAAACTCCAGGCTGTTCATCAAGCTACCAGGAAACGTGTCGTCTGGCTGCATTAGACCTCCGCCTTCGCCGTCTGTAAAAGCAAAAGTGTAATTTCATCGACTCCGGATGAAACGTTTTCTACCTTTTTGTAACATGAATGCAGCTGCTAACATGTAGGGTTTGGTACTCACCAAATAAATGGAAGCACAGTACTGGTGGCAGGATGTACGGCGTAGTTGTGTTGGGAGGTAAAGGATTCGTGCCTTCGTTCATACTCTTAAAGCAAGGTCTCAATTTAGCCTCGAACATAAACGCGTTGTCCGTGTAAACCCTTCTCAAAATGTTCCATGCATTCTCCAGACACTCCACCTTTGAATATACAGAAAAAACTTAATCATTTCTCATAGGAAGTTGGATAAGTTATAATATTTTTTATCGAAAAAGAATACCTGAGGCATACACAGTCCAAACATAATGGCTGAAAACCCGTACAAATTTCCTAAAGCAGTCTTTGTTTCAACTGCTAACAGGATCCAATCGTTGATGGTGTCCGCTCGCTGCCTGTCTGTCTGACAGGTCAATATCGTCACCGCTATCAGCAGACGAAATGTCTCGAGCCTGAAAATAGAAATTACAAATTCTCGTCTATTTCTCTTCAAAATAATGAATTTCTATCGGTCATGCTTATGTATCTATTTGTACCTTTCTATAACATCTAAGCGCAGGGGTCGCCCTTGTGGTAAAAATAAGAGTTCTAATCCTGTTGCGGTTTTCTCAAGACCTTCAATTTGAATGGCATCGTCAAAAAAGAAGTACAAATCTACTTTCGTCATGTGATTCGCCAGAATCCTTGGCCCAGACGTACGCAATAATAGCTTGATCGTGTGTAGCGTTTCAGATTCAAGCGGTTTTGATAATCCAGTCGGTATAATTTGCGATTGAAAGTTTTCTAGATTAATTCTTGAATCCACCACGTAAGCCAAATTCTCTGACTGCAAGAGTTTCGCCTCAGTGAGTTCGTAATCAAATTGCTGTTTTATGGTCGGTGTCACCAAATTATAATCAGATTCCATTCTTGATTTATTTGGATCACTGTGCGCCGAACTTTGAGTGGAATCTCCAGATCCATTGCCTGAATCTGATCCCGAAACTTGGTAGAGACGCTGGAGTTCTAATCGTCTTTCATCTGCTTTTGGTCCATCGTATCTGGCTGGTTTTGCAGGAGGACTAGTTGGAAGATTGGCATCCCAGGTGCTCGAACCGGAGTTAGGTTCGCTGCAGAAGTTTTTCACATGCATGTGTGTTTGACTCTGAATGACTCCATCAGCGCTGGCGCTTTTACCGTGAGTGACATGTTGTCCCATGTCGATAGGAGTCAGTGAGTGAGATCGTTGTTTTTTGAAAGGCACTCTAAGTTGCAATCCTGGCTTTGCTGCAAAATGACTGTATAGGCTATATGGATTGCCGTAGGATCCGTCTCCAACCGGTGAAATGACATGATTAATATCATCGTTCTGAATATAATTCGTCAGAGGCGTCACCCGGTTGGCTGGATATTGGATCCTGGCTCCAGATGCGGCTGATATAGGTTTACCAGATCCCACGTAGGAGGTGATGAGATCGGCGACTGTGTCGTAGGCTTCATCCTCAAACTGATATTGGTGTCTTTCGTACACCGTGTCTGGGTGGACGATGATCTGAAATGCAGCATTCTTTAGTCATATTTTAGTTACTTTAAAAGAGATCGCAGCTACTGTGATTACGTACCCGTTGTATAACGAAATGTAAATGTTGTCCATTAGATCGGCAGCTGAGCACGTAGTTATCTGGTTGTGAAGATGAGTCCCTTACAAGGAACTCCCGGTCCTGTTGGAGCAGGCTCTCGGCCGCTGTCCTGCTGAGTGCTCCGTGGTACCAGCCGTGGGAGATGATTTGGTCTGATGGTAAAGAAAACTCCCATTCCAGCAGACCAGACGTTGTCATAACATTCGGATCCTGGAAAACGAGAAATAACATTGATAACAATCGAGATCCATTTAGAATTATTAAGAAAAAAAAATTAAGAAGAATATTTGCTTAGTTTGTGGCTCAACGAATCCGTCACATTGTATTTTACATTTTGATGAATAAACTTATTATTATTTTCTTTATTTCATTATTTACATAAATATTAGGATATATAAAAAATATATAAAAACATTTAAAAATATAAAAAATAGTAGCCCACCGGTATCGGGAACAGGGTCTAACCTCCTAACAATGCGGGCCGTGTCCAGAAGTACAGCTTTCTGAATCAAGCCCTTGATCCAGCTGCCCAACGAGAGCCTCCTTAGGTGTTGGTCGAGGCTCTTGGCTATCAATCCATTAGTTGTAACGACTATCGGCATAATGATCGCTGACTCCACATCCCATATGTCGACAACCTCGAGAACCAAGTCAAGATACTTAATTTGTTTATCTTTCTCGGCTTTCACGAGGTTCCCATCATGCGGGACAGTTATGTCAACAACCATTGCGCGCCGCTCTGATCGATCCACCACCACTATATCAGGCTTATTGGCAACAATAGTCCTGTCAGTGATGATGGATCGATCCCAGTACAATGTGATATTACCATTTTCGAGAACTGGGTCGGGCACATACCTATAATACGGCACCTCCGATTCCACAAGGTTGTATTTCAAAGCAAGCTGCTGATGGATTATCCTGGCTACAAGGTTGTGTCTATGCAAGTATTCTCCGTTAGCTAGACGAGAACACCCGGAGATAATATGCCTGATTGATTCTCCCGGCCGGTGGCATGCCCGACAGATGTCAACCGTGCCGTCTTTCACAATATATCTCCGGTAATTGTTTTTCATCATAACTTCGTCCATAATTGCACAAACAAAACCTTCGGTTTCTCCAAATAGATCACTGCAACGAAGCCAGGCTACGGACGCTAGTAGGTCTACGTCGGGTCCATGAAGGGCCCGGAAAAAGCGTCCGTGAAGCTCCTTACTCTGCCATACCTCCATGCGATCATTAGTGTCAAGCACTACTGGTTTGCGCCAGTTCTCTTTAGCCAAGGAGAGCGGGGTGAGGCCCTTGTCCACTATGACTACATCTCGATGCATCCCCACGTCGGTTTCTTGGAAGTATTCCCTGAGACTGCATATCTCGCGATTGTGGAGGGTCTTAGCGCTTAAAAACCCTCGACCTCGACACTTTCGCGGGATATACAACCTCATTACCGATGACCGTGGGTGATGCATTCGATTTGCAGTCAGCAGTGTACGGCCCCTCCTATCCAGGGCGTCGAGCTCGGTTTGATTCCATTTGAGTATGCCAAAAGAGTTCATCAAAACCGGCATGACCCAACCGTTGAAGGCGCGCACCTTGTTTTCGCCTGATAGAAGACTACTTATACTTTTTTCATGCGGCCAATGAAGCGCTCCTTCAACGATTGCTTCATGTCAGTAGCATTGATGCCTAACGCTTCCGACATACCCAAATACTGGTTTCGGATGCCGAGAGGGCTTATTATTATTATCGGGAGTGTTCTTTTTTCCATAGCCAAGTAAATGCAGCGTGTGGGGAACTTTATGATGAAAGTTTACTTTCGTCTAGCTAGAGCTGCATGAACTTCCTAACGATGCTGCATGTGTTTAGGATAGCTGCTTTCTGCAGATTGATGTAAAGGGAATCTTCTAGATCTATTATTTTCAGGCTACGGAGGAGATGGTTGGGGATAATACCAGTCGGCACCGGGTGATGACGGAATTACGGCCGAGCTTCTGAGGGCCGGCGGAAAACCCGTTCTTAAGGCCCTTCAGAGGCTGTTTGATTCCGTCATACTCGAGGGTAAAACACCACAGGCATGGAACAGAGGTGTGGTGATACTTTTCTTTAAGAAGGGTGACAATGCCCTTCTTAAGAATTATAGGCCCATCTCACTTCTGAGCCATGTCTACAAGCTGTTTTCGAGAGTCATCACGAACCGTCTCGCGCGCAGGTTCGACGACTTCCAGCCTCCCGAACAAGCCGGATTCCGTAAAGGCTTTAGCACCGTAGACCACATACATACGCTGCGACAGGTTATACAGAAGACCGAAGAGTATAACCTGCCTCTCTGCTTAGCGTTTGTGGACTACGAGAAAGCCTTTGATTCGATCGAGACATGGGCTGTACTGCAGTCTCTTCAACGGTGCCAGATCGACTATCGGTACATCGAGGTGCTGAAGTGTCTGTACGAAAACGCCACTATGTCAGTTCGACTCCAGGACCAGGCCTCGAAACCTATCCTTCTGCAGCGAGGTGTGAGACAGGGAGACGTTATCTCTCCGAAACTGTTCACCGCTGCTCTGGAGGATGTCTTCAAGGTTCTGGACTGGAAAGGAGCTGGCATTAACATCAATGGCGAGTACATAACTCACCTTCGGTTTGCCGACGACATAGTAGTCATGGCTGAAACTATGGAGAACCTCAGTACAATGCTCGACGACCTCAGTAGAGCCTCTGAAAGAGTGGGTCTGAAAATGAACATGGACAAAACGAAGGTCATGTCAAATGCCCATGTAACACCCACTCTCATGAAGATCGGAGACGCTACACTCGAAGTCGTGGACGAGTATATTTACCTAGGACAAACTGTCCAGTTAGGTAGGTCCAACTTCGAGAAAGAGGTCAACCGTCGAATCCGACTCGGCTGGGCAGCGTTCGGGAAGCTACGCAATATCTTCTCGTCCCACATACCGCAGTGTCTCAAGACGAAAGTCTTTGACCAGTGCGTATTGCCAGTGATGACATATGGCACTGAAACGTGGTCGCTCACAATGGGCCTTATTAGAAGGCTGAAAGTCACTCAAAGGGCAATGGAGAGGGCTATGCTTGGAGTTTCCCTGCGGGATCGAATCAGAAATGAAGAGATCCGCAGGAGAACCAAGGTAACCGACATAGCCCGAAGAATTGCCAAACTTAAGTGGCAGTGGGCAGGGCACATTGCTCGCAGAACAGATGGCCGATGGGGCCGAAAGGTTCTGGAGTGGCGACCGCGTACCGGAAGGCGTAGCGTTGGAAGGCCTCCCACAAGGTGGACCGACGACCTTGTGAAGGCCGCAGGAACTCGTTGGATGCGAGAAGCACAAAACCGGTCGAAGTGGAAGTGCTTGGGGGAGGCCTATGTCCAGCAGTGGACGTCTTTCGGCTGAAATGATGATGATGATGAATACCAGTCGTGGAGAGAACAACAGGAACAACATAAACTTTATCTTGTCTCCAAATTCTAATAACTTCTTTAAAGAAGAAGTTATTAGAATTTGGATCAGCGTATTTACTTATTTTTTCAGCGATTGTTTTTTGTAGGTGTTGTGTATAAGATAAGTGATTTTTCTTATTTTAGTAAGTAAGTAAGTATTTATTTTTCAAAAAGACTTAGCCTAGGTAACATCAGCGTTCATTCAAAAAGGGATCGGTATGGCTATTTCGTTTGAGAAGACCCCTGCCCTTCAAACTAGGAAAATCCTGTATCTTGAAGGACAGTTTTACATTTTATCTTGTAGGGTTATGTCTGGTCTATTGTAATGGATGGTCTTATCTGTAAGTATGGCGCGATCGTATTTTCTAGGATAGTTTGTGGCGCGTACTTATAGTAGGGAGTGTTAGTGTTTTGTATGAGACCGTGTTTGAGGGCAAGTTTTTGATGAACGATGTTTGCAACCTGGTTGTGCCTGTAAATGTAGTCTGTCTGTGTGAGAGTTATGCATGCTCCTGTTATGTGTCGTATTGTTTCTGATTGAATGACACATCTGCGGCATTAAAATTTATCGATTGCGACAGTTGGGTCTTTAATGATAAATTTTCTGTAGTTTTTGGTGTTGATGATTTGATCTTGTATAGCCATGATAAAACCTTCTGTTTCAGGGAAAAGGTTTCTATTTTAAGCCACTTGTTTGATGCTGATTTGTTTATGTGGGACTGCTCTAGGTCATGAGGGCGTCTACCGTGAAGGACTTTCTTTTTCCACTTTTCTATTTTTTTTATTTTGCGGGTCAGTGATGTTAATGTCTTGTATATTTTGTTCATTTAAGTTCAGCGGGGTGTAATTAAAATCATTTAAGGTAATAGCTTTGTGTATGTTACCTACTCGTGCGAGATTTTGTGTAGAAAAATGTTTTTAGCCTAGCGATTTGTTTCTGCCATAGGTGGTGTATGTGGATTAGGCCTCTCCCTCCATTTTGTCTTTTGATGGTGAGTCTTTCGATCGCAGATTTAGGATGTAGGTTGTTGTGTTTTGTGAGTGTTGTGCGTGTAGTTCTTTCTAACTGTTCGGTGTCAGTTTTTGACCATTTTATTACTCCGAATGAGTAGGTCAATATTGGTATGGCAAAAGGTATTCAAGGCTTTTATAAGATGCTTTCCAGATAGCTGTGTTTTACAAATTGCGTTAATTCTTCTCCGATATTCTGTATTTAGTGTCTGTTTAATTGCTGTGTGGTCGAGCCCTTTAAGTTGCTTGTATCCTAAATATTTGTATAGATCTGACGGTTTCATAGCCGCTATTATGTCGGTGTCGCTAACTGCATAGTTGCCGGGGTTTACTTTTCCTTTTATAATATGCAATGTCCTGCACTTATCTAATCCAAATTGCATATTAATATCCTGACTAAATGTTGTTGTTATTTCTATCAGAGTTTTCATTTCTTTTTCGGTTTTAGCATATAATTTAATGTCATCCATATACAAGGAGATGCGAGATAATAGTTTCTTCGATATTGTTTTTAAAATTATATCCAGCCCGGCACCGATTGAGTAAGTGAGACAAGGGGTTCAGGGCGAGACAGAACCAAAGAGGGCTCAAGGAATCCCCCTGATAGATATCCTTCCTAAAAAGTATCTGTCGAGTTATAAGAGTGCTGAGTCGATTATTTATCTGAAGTGTAGTTTTCTAACGTGTCATTACAATGCGCAAGAAGTCTATTATTTTGGATTTAATAAAAATATATTCAATAAGGAACACTTTTATTAATAAAACGATTCCCATTAAAAGCATCACGTCTAGTAGGTACTTCTCAGTCAAATGAAATAACTAAGAATTCGAATAGTCTGATAAGAGACTAATAGTTACAAGTAGTAGAGTACCTAATATGAATCACACTAATATTATAAAGGCGAAAGTTTGTGTGTGGGGGTGTGTTTATGTTTGTTGCTTCTTCACGCTTAAACGGCTGGACCAATTTTGACAAAATTGTATATGGATGTAGCTGACACCTTGTATTAACATATAGACTACATTATATCCCGATATTCCGACGGGATCGACATTTTCGCTGGTGAAACCGCGGGGCGCAGCTAGTATTGTATGAAATTAATTAGCCCCACGGAATGGGGCGGTTTCTTAGAACATAATAATTGCAGGTTCTCGTTAGCTGAGCTAACTATTATACCCACCCGATGTTTCCGATAAGTGTCTTCCGTGGTAGGTATCTACTTACATTGACCAACAACATTGCACAATATTAAAGGATATGGTATCTAACATAATTAACACTAATTTCCTATAATTAACTCATAAAATCGAGTAGCTATTACTATACTATTTGGGTGTAGGCAGGCAATAGGAAACTCAAGCAACGCAAGTATTTCGCGTATGTCAACAACGACACAACACAATAAAGTCAGTGTAAATAATCCTCTATGGCATAAAAATAAACAACAGAAGGAAATAAAAGACAACAGTACAATCGCATACAATGTTTCACTTACCATTTCTTTTTGTCACTTCATAGGAAAAATACTAAACTGTATTTATATTTGGCAGTGATGGACACTCGTGGCGAGCCGGCAGTCCTACCCCTCATTGGGGGCTTGGGGTCGAGAGTCGATCAATAAAACAACCCGCCCATTTTTAACCGTAGGTTGGTAGTAAAATGGCCGCTAACTTCATGTTACATAGTCGCGCATGCGTTCTGAGAACCAAATTTTGGGTAGACTATGGTAGCGAAATTATTTTTTTTTATCACACTAATATTATAAAGGCGAAAGTTTGTATGTGTGCGTGTGTGTTTATATGTTTGTTACTTCTTCACGCTTAAACCGCTGAACCGATTTAGATGAGTTGCGAGTCCCGGGAAAGGACATAGGATATTTTTTATCCCGATATTCCCACGGGATCGAGACTTATGCGGGTGAAACCGCGGGGCACAGCTAGTTTAGAATATTTTCCACGAAACTTTTGTTGTTATAGTGATATTTCTTGCTTTCCCGGTATATGGCTGTTGGTCATAAAATAATTTCAAAACACCACGCTTTAACATTTTAGGGAGTAAACAGAGCCAGATAACTTAGTTCGCCGCGTTTGAAAGGATCACGCGGAGATAGGTACGCATCACGCCTGTATTCACTGAAGAGTTAGACAGGCTAATAGGTACCTTATTCGGTAAATAGACTTTAGAGTGAAAAAAACTTAAAAAAATAAAGACGGGTTGCACTCCGGGAGTGCCGGCAGAAGTGAAAACTTGAATATTAACGTTGAAATAAATCAATTATTAATTGAATTAATATGAGTACTTAACTCATTTTTTTTCACTATTTCTGCGTCACTTTTGCATGCACTTTGTTCAATTTCCATATTTTAAACACTATATAAGTACACGAATTTTACGAATACACAGCAGTGTAGGTACTACACCCACACCCACACCCACACCCACACCCGCACCCGCACCCACACCCATCCATCCATCCATCCATCCATCCATCCATCCATTGTCGTGTGTCACTTGGTTCACTTCGGTTGGCGCCGCCGTAGTAGTCTCTCCTGACGGTCACGTGTCCTGACGCGATGTCCTGACGCGAGTTTAACATTTTTTACCCATTAGTGTGCCACGCCGCTAAAGAAGTTTACACTTCAAAAAAACAACCGACTTCTAAAAAAAGACTACAAAGTCAAAAATAACTTTTCATTTCTCATACTCGAATATTAGTGTTTGTTTGATCCGAATAACGGATGAAAGACGCTACTTCCCACATTAGGGCAGGAAAGACTCATAGTAATTGATTCCCGCCCTAGGGCGGGAATGAATTTTAATTAAAAATAGAACTAAATTGGTTAGGTAGTCAGCTACAAAATTTTCTACATAATTAAGAAAAATGTTGCGGTCTTGTGAGTGTATAAGCAGCCAGTGTGAATTAAAAAAAAATAGGCCCCAGACGCGCGGCAGTGACGCGGTGTGTTCCATATTTAAAATAGTACACAAATTATACTAAGATCTCAATTAATTTTAAATAGGTACGATAAAAAATTCGCGCCGTTTTCGAAACTACCTACGTGGTTTTTTCATCTTCCTTAAAGTTCTTAATCTAGGCTGTCGAATGCAGTCGAATGAGTGTAGTTCTTTGTAGTGTGGCTCAGCTTTAGCAAAGCTAGGTTATATTAATTTAGTTTATTTTTAAAGATTTTATCCGGCATCCATTATGGATAACAAAAAGCCCCCTGACCCTCCTGATCCCTCTGATTTCTCTCCGATGTTAACAGTTTCCCTCCCCGATGACAATGTGATAAATAATTCAATGGATTTCGAATCTGCAAGTAGGAAAACAATGGCTACTTCTTCTCCGACTACTGTAGCGAACCCTCCAAAATTAACAAAAAAAGAAATGGAAAGACAGTCTTACACAATAAGAGATAATTCGCCATATATCGTACACGTTTCTTTAAAAGACGGCGAGACCCCTGGTACTGTTCTACATCCGGTGAAATTTGGAATGTTTTTGACGCAAAACAACTACAGCAATATTCTCCTGGGTAGTGTCAATCGTCTAGGAAGAAACAAAGTTACTAATTTCGTTAAAAGTAGTTTTGACTGGTTCTATCAGGCAAAACTCTTAAAAAGTTAAGGTGGTCGACATAAATTACGAAGAAACGCACTTATAATGTTTTTTAAAACTAAATATAATTAGAGAATCAACAGATATTTGTTAAAAATGAGTGAGCACGAAAAGAAATAACGTTTTTTAGGAAGAATTTTAGCGATAGAAAATATGAAAGGTAGTCATTTCAATGTTATGACAAAAGAACAATTTGAAAAATTTGCAATGGAAGTGGAAAAGAAGTTGCAGAAAAGAAAACGCCGTTACAGTACAGTAGTTAAAACGCTTTAACATAATTGAAGTCTGTGGTATTAAAAAGGGAGTTACAAACACAGAACCTATCAAATATTTTTTACCAGCTGAAGAAATCTACGACATAATTGATGCTGCTCATATTTTGTTTGTATTAATTATTTAAACCTTAAACTAAATCTTCGTAGTAAACGAATTTACAACATGAAATCTTTTATTACATCCTACTAACTGGTTATGGTTATTTTGACTGATGCTCTATTGGTTAAAACTAGTTTCGACTAAGAGCTTTAGCCAAAATCACTTTTAACCAAATATTGTCAGTTAAAATCACTATTGACTACCGATTTTCAGACAAAACTACTTTTGACCAACGTGTTCAGTCAAAATTACTTTTGCCTGATTTTTCAGTCAAAAGTACTTTTGACTGGTTATGAGTTTTTTTTGCAACAGTAATATGTCTCTCTATTTCGGTTGTTGAGCATATGACGCACGACATCGGGAAATATAGTTGTGTGGGTGTGTTTACATGCTTCGATCAGTGCTATTATTGATCGAAGTTTACATGTAAGTGTTTCTATAAAATGGACTATTCCATTTTATATTTTAATGTTTACGTGATGTTAGAGAGTGGGCCTATCTTTGTAATTTTATACATCAATAGGTAACTAATATTCCAAAACACTACTTTAAAAAAATTGGTATCAGAGTTCCATACTAACATCCATTCATCCATTCCTTATTATTAGGGGTAGAATTTTCATAAAACGCTCAAACACGCTTAGGTACTTACGTTAATTTCTTACCATCCCTAATATTCAGTTACATTCTTCTTATTTTGAAAATTCCAGATTTCTCATACATTCTTTCATCACTAATTAGAATTAGAGAGAGGAGATGAGGCATTAGAGCAGTGGTTGCCCAGTGGTACTGGCCTCATCTTGATGAGTTGTAGGTCGTCGGATTTAACCCAGGCAGGCGCGAGGCGCTTTAATTTGTGTAAATAATTTCATCACCACTGCTCTCAAAACGGTGGAGGAAAACATCGTGTAGAAACTAGAAACACCTAGAACCAAAAATTCGAAGACATTTGACATCGATCTCCACGTGATAGATTAGATACAGTTCACTATGGCTAGGCACTAGGGCTGTGTTCGAAGAGAGGAAGGGTGTGGTTGTGTCGCAGCAGTGGTTACAGTATAAGTACCTAGTCTGATTATGTAAGGAACAGAATTGACCAACTAGGCTTAACTTGTTGCATCCAGACGTTCATGACAATTGTGTAATCAAGAACACACTATCAAGGTTCCTGCAATGCACCTACAGTACTATTAAGTATTCTGTGCCTACAGAGGATCAGGTAAACGGGCGAGGTTGATCTGATTCCCTATTTCAAAACATAAACCGGTAGGTAATGTTCAATGCAAAAATGTTTACAAACAAGAAATTTATACGAAACATAACATGACATTGTGTCCAAACAGCAGGTCGAAGCATATTTTTCAATAACGCATGATGCCTCAATTAGTCGGTCATCGGCGATGGCCAGTGCACTCCGCGTCTCGTGTGCAGGCGTCCTACTTGTAATCCTTCTGACGTCGCCCGTAGCGTGCTATGAGAAGAGTAAGAAACATTAACACTTGTTACTTAATATTATAAATTATATTATATTAATATTATAAATTCGAAAGTAACTCTGTCTGTCTAATATTATAAATTCGAAAGTAACTCTGTCTGTCTGTCGTATGTTACCTTTTCACGCATAAACCACTGAACCAATTTAGATCAAATTTGGTATAGATATAGTTTGAGCCCCGGGAAAGGACATAGGATAGTTTTTATCCCGATATTCCCACGGGATCGAAACTTATGCAGGTGAAACCGCGGGGCGCAGCTAGTCATTAATATTTATTCACAAGTGATTAAGTAAAAAGATTGTAATTATAATATAAGTACAGGGTGAAATTGAAAACATGCGACAAATCGAAATGGGAGATTGTACTCATCATTATGAACAACCAACTTTACTATGGGACCAAAACTGAAATCGCGAAAAAAAATCAGCTGTTCCCTACATTTTGACGAGTTATGCGAACATAAATGTAGAGAACAGCTGATTTTTTTCGCGATTTCGGGTTTAGTCCCATAGTAAAAGTTGTTCATAATGATGAGTACAATGTCCCATTTCGATTTGTCGCATGTTTTCAATTTCAACCTGTATAAAAATTATTTTCAATGCTAACAAAACTTTAACTTCCAGCTTTGCGCAAGATCGTTCGTAATCAATCGAAAATGGTACAAAGGCCATTCAGTGACATTAATGGTCCACAACCCAAATGGAACACCAATAACATCAATCGTCATTCCGTAAGTGACGATGATGCATTTAATTTCTCAGGCATCACTCAAAAGAAAGTTTTACATAATCTACAGAGGCTGAAGCTATCAACCATGTTGGCTGCAATTGATACGGGTAAAGGAAAAATATCGTACATGCAAATTATGAAACCAAAGACTGCAAATGAACTTAGAATGACTGATAGAAATACGAGTAAAGAAATAGAAGTAAAAAATAACATCGGCAACACAGACAACATGAAATTAGCTATAAAAAACTATTATCAAATACCAACACCATCCAGGTTTTTCCCACCCGTAGAAGAACACGATGTACAAAACGTCGTGACAGGCTTTGAACAACGAGGAAGTAGCAAGGAAAACACTGTAGTCATTCCTGATTTTCAAGATACACCTAAAAGAAAGGAAAATTTAGTAGTGAAAAGTATTATAATACCAAAATCTAAATTAAAACTCCAGACTGAAGCTCCGGCTGTCCGTAAAGAAACAATGCATAGTGTTATAGACATCGATCCTGACAATGAAAAAGCTGATTTTCTAATTGAAGGTTTGCCCATGGATAGTGCAATGTTCAGCTATAATCTGACTTCAGATCCTTTTACTTGCACAGTAATTAAAGCAGCGACAGCTGACATAGACGCTCAAGACAAATTTTCGCAATTAAATATAGAGGTAAGATTTGCAGTAGGCAGGTTATAAACAACGTAGAAACGTTAGAAACATTACACAGCTAATTCATGTCAATTTTACAGCCCATCTGGATAAATAAGCGGCATTTTTGGAATCATATTTTTGATAGCCGTTACGAATCTTTGATGATGAATTCGAAATGGCCCCCGCTTAAGGTATTTCCTGCATTTTTATATAGTTATCATAATCAATTCGTACAAAAAGACGAACTGGAAGGCTTCTTTAATATTTTCCAGGTGATATTAGTACCCCGTACGCACGTGGATACAATATGGAAACGAACATTCGAACAATATCACAAAGATAGCGTTACTAAAATTTTATCGAATATCGTGAAGAAATTGCAATTCTACAATAAATTAACGTTTAGCTGGAATGAAGTTTCACATTTGAGTCATTGGTGGAAAACAACTACACACAGAAATCGATCGGTAAGAAGGATAATATCTTTTTCAACACACTTGCTCGTAAAATGGCTCTTAATGAATCGCTTTTAGGTCCATAATGCAGTGTATTAAAAACGCGTGCTTTTTCTTTACGTTACGGTACTAGTGCTATAATGCCACAGATAACTATTTAATTTACTAGTCGGAGGTCGGAGATGTGCATTTTTTTTTTAATCTCTTCAAAGAGACTTCATGCCAAATGGAATCCGTGAGCCATATTTCACTTTTTTTTAAATAGTCTGAATTATCCTTGGTCCCAAAATGAACTAAAATTTATTTACATTAAGATGAATGCGCAGTTTGAGCTCGAGAAATTCAATTTTTCTAACGTTTTTTGGAATTTTCAGGTCAGTGTCAGGTTGTATCTTGATCAAAATATGATTCACGACTATAACAGGTACGTATTTACAGAATTATAATCATTAGAATCATTAATACATCTTTCTTTCTTTCTTTTGTTCTTATAGAACAAATTTAGATTTGTTCCAACAAATCTCTTATGGAAAAGTTCTTCGGGAACAAATCTAACTTATATATATATATATATATTAATGATTCTAATGACTATAATTGTGTAAATACATATCTATTATAGTCGCGAATCACATTTTGATCAAGATACAACCTGATACTGACCTGTGAATGGCAAAAAACGTAAGAAAATTTGAATTTCGCGGTCTACCACTGCGTATTCACCGTAAAGTGTCCGTCGTCCCTCCCAGAACCATACGGAAAAGACCACTGGCCTTCTATTATTGCGGATTCTCACTGAATTAATGTACGAGTATATTTCTTTATGCCAATAGTACTTTCTAATTCCATACTAACTAAACTAGAATTTGATATACGACAACACTACGATCAGTCTAAACATTATTTTGTGTTTATTATATTTTTCTATAGGCTGTAAGTATATCGGTTTTCTCTTTGTGCGTTTAAGTAAATAAAAGCGCGCCGCGCTAGCGATGAGCGCGCAGGTGTAGGAAGTGTATAGTCTATGGGTGTAGGTAAACCTGTGCGCGCACGCTAGCACGGCGCGCCGAAAAACAACCCAGCGCGCCATTTTCCATACAAGTTAATAAACAATAGTCTGTTTTTTTCCTCGCAAGTGTGATGAAAAACGTCGTATGAAACGCGTGTGCATTGATCATTATACTCTCGGCTTCCTTATCGAATAATACCGCCTCGGGCATAATGATCAACATAGCACACATGTATCATAATGTACTATTATTTAAATATCTTAGTGCTGCGTGGGCAAGAATACTCAAATTATATTTATTTATATAATAGGCGTTCCGAAAGTTACTTAAATCTGGCAGACTTGAAATAACCACTGGAGGTTGGGTTGAACCAGACGAAGCAACTGCGCATTTATTTGGACTCGTTCATCAACTCATAGAAGGTAAATTAATTTCTTCAGTTGTATTTTCTGGGAACATTCGATTGATTTTTTCGAGGTTTCTTTGACAAAAAAGTTCCATGAAATAAGTCTAATTATTTTCAGGACATCAGTGGCTGAAGCAACATCTAAATTTTGTGCCAAAAGTAGGTTGGCTAACTAGCAGCGTTACTCATAGCCCTACAATGGTGTACCTCCTCTCTGCATCCGATATAAATGAACTAGTTATCACTAATGTTCATTACGCTTGGGAACAATTTTTCGCTGAGTATCAATACAGTGACTTTATTTGGATACAAAATTGGGACGATGATAAATCATATCCAACACGTCTAAATGAAGCATTAAACAGAATAGGTAATGATCGGTATCCAAGACACGCGGTTTTAACACACTTCATTCAATTCAATTCAGCTGGATTTCATGCGTGCGGACCAAATGGCCCTCTTTGTGCTGCAGAATATAATTTTGCCACAAACCATAAAAACCTTGATATCAGCGCTTATAATGTAAAAGAAAAATCAGAGTTGATTCTAGAACAATATTCTAAAACAGGAACTATATCGCCTCACAACAGTATAATTGCACCTTTAGGTGGTCCATATCATTATGAAACGCAATCTGAATTTGATTTCCAGTTCAATAATTATCAGAAAATTGTTGATTTTGTAACAACTAACAAAGACATTTATAAAGCTACAATAGAATTCGGAACAGCAAAAGATTATTTCAATACTATAAGAGACAAATCTAAACACTTTCATAGTTTAAAAGGTGATTTTCTTAATTTCGCTGATATAAGCTCTGGAAACCCCGCATATTGGACTGGTTTTTATACATCTAGACCGTTCAGTAAAATTTTACTTAGGCACCTACAATCAACACTAAGAACGACAGAGATATTATTTTCTTTTGCTTTAAATCATAACATATTTCGAAACACGAATATATCTCAAATTTTTGATCTCTTAATTAAAGCGAGGGAAACGGTAGCGCGGCTAGTTGATCGCAATGTTGTAAGCGGAACTGTTACAGCTAACGTCTTGAAATATGTTCATAACGAGATTCTGACAACCGTCAAAGACTGCTGGTATATACAAGAACTGGCAGCGAGTTTCTTAAGTCTAAAGCCCGAACAACACGTACCATATTTGCAAAAGTATGTCTACAGCGATGGTGAATTCATCTCTTTATTAAGAACAGTTTCTCCAGGAGATCAAGTTTATATTTTCAATACCCTAAGCCATGAGAGGACTGAAATTGTGGAACTCATATCTAGACATCCCAACATAAGAATATTGGATCATAGGAAAAAACAAGTAACAGTTCAGGTAAATCCTGTGTGGAAATATAGTTCGGAAAATAAGATCAAGTTGTCTAGGAGGTTCTTTAAAATTATATTTGCAGTAATGATACCTCCTATGGCGCTTGAGTTATTTAAAATCAAAGAAACATATGACGGTTCGCAAAACGCTGCTGCGATATATTGTTTATCATGTCATGTTGACGATGTTGTGAATAACGGCTCAATATTTCCGTTTACAATTCAACCAATACAACCAGGTGATATACAACTTGAAAGTTACAAACATCGACTCTTGTTCGACGAATTTACCGGCCTCATGAAAACCGTTGTTGAGAAAGAAACAAATATTGAGAAAAGCGTTTCTATTGACTATGGGGCTTTCAGGGTCTCTGATGTAAATTCAGGAATGTTTTTATTCAACACAAATGTCACCAAACCTCTGCTAGACATTTTGTCGGGATATAGATTAGGAATCAAGAAGAAAGTAGTGTTTATATTATCGGGACTAGTAACGACGGAATTGACTTGCGTCTACGGTCAACTATTGCAACATACAACAAAAATATTCAATCTTCTAAAAAGCCCTTTATCAAGTGCTATTTATATTGAAACTAAAGTAAATTACGAAGTATCTCCTAAGAACAGGGAATTAGAACTTTTTCTTTCCGTACAGACAGATATAGCAAACGGTAATCCTCCACAGATTTTTACAGATAACAATGGTTTTCAATACACATCGCGAGTTTTAAATATTAGTAGACGTATTGAATCTAATATGTACCCGATTACAAGTATGACATATATACAAGACAGAAGAAGTCGCATAACTTTTATTACAGATCATGCTCAAGGTGTCACAGCTCTACAAGAAGGTCAGATACTGGTTATGCTAGACCGACGGGTCCTATTTAACGATGGCCGAGGAACTCATGAAGGATTGGCAGATAGTAGAAGCACGTGTCATAGAAATTTCTTATTGCTAGAAAATTTCAGGGACGATGATAAAACTTTTACTCGGTATCAGCAGCATGATGAATTAAAGTTGCCTAGTTTATCTGCATTTTATCTCGCCAACACCCTGGACTACCTCCTAGATATATTTTTTATCGAAAAGAATTTCACTGACCTTTGCTACTATACGTTTCTACCGTTAGTCAAGACTTCGTTTCCATGTGATGTTGCCCTTGTTAATTTCAGAGTGGTTTTACACAGGGGTACGTTACTACAAGCGATTCCAAATACTGCTCTTATGACACTGCATCGGCAAAGTTTTTCGTGTCAAATTAATTCTGCAAACCACCACTGTAGTGGAGACCCAAATTTCTCTCTAAAGAAGATACTACGTACTGCCAAGTCTGTGCATCAAACGAATCTGCCTGGTACCGACGAAGGTATTGAATCATTTGAACTGAATCATGGTAATTTTCCACCAATGGAGCTGACAACCTTGCGGATACAATTTTAAATGTGCATTGTTCATACTTACATTGATGGACTAGGCTGTTGTTTATAACGCGTACATGAAAACACCAGTGTGTACTAAGGACTTGAGTACCTGAAGATGTTTTGTTTGTATGGTGGGAAAATAACCTGCGTCTCTTGATAACATTTTAGCCTTGATGTAACACGCCGCACGTGGTAGGTACAGTACAACGGGGCTACTTTGACTTCCAGGGTTACTTTGACAAGGCCGATCACAACGCTATGACGCGTTCCCCACACCCCGCGCCTCGCGCAATATTACTCGAGGTCACGCACACTTGCTGAGCACACGTGAAAACCGATTTTGGCGCTCTGTTAAAGTAGTTCCAACGCCTGTCAAAGTAACCCTGGAAGTCAAAGTAGCCCCGTTTTGCGGTATATCACATGAGGAAAGACTTACTTGATGGCTTTATATGTCAAGCGAATGATTTTCCGAAAAACTTGCTCCAACTATTAACATTTCTTGTTCTTGCTGCTACACCTACAAAAATCGAATAATTGCCCTAATCTTAAGTTTAGGTACGTACCTACAATGTGGACCGCACATCACTGGTAACCATTTGCAGTGGTAAACAGCGCCTTTATGTCATAGTAGTATGGGTGATTTTCGTAGAGCAAGAGTTACCACAGATGTGCCTGCCTTAGCTCACAAATAAAAAAAAAATTTAAAGACATAGGTATATTAGGTACCCCATAAACTTCACGACGTTATTTTTATCAAGTAGTTGTAAATTTACATTAATTGATGGCTGTAAGGAGTACCTTTGTACCTGCTTAGGTCATTTTCTGATTCTTTTAACGCTGGTATCAGCTAGGTGAGCTACAAATTGTCCAAACTAAAGAAAATGAGAGTGGCGCCACAGTTTCTGATACGAACCTATAAAAAAAATTGACCATCACATTACGTCCAGCAGATATGGAACATTGAAATTAATGGTTATTGAAAGAATGTATAATAAAGAAAAATATATGGAAAAAGAAGAAATGTATTTTGCGTCATGCCGTTTGCCGTCGCGGCACACGAGTTTGTTTTACTCCCAAGGTGCGTCAATAAGTAGATACCTAGTATACAATAATAAAGTTTAAAATATGCTTGTAGACTGAAAACAAATCTATTTGTATGAGAAATTGAAAATATACATAATAAGTACTTCTTTGTTTTATTGTTATCTTAAGGTAAATTGATATAAAAAAACCTTAATTGCGTAACACACGATCAATCACAATCTGAATGATTTTGAAGGATATTGCTAATCATATATCATATACCTACTTATTCGAAAAATTTGTCTGCTCAACAACGTAAATAATGCAATGCATATTGTTGAACTGTCAAAATCAAAGCCTCTGCTACTGAGTGTGTTACGTAATTACCCCGCCGATCCTATTTGCCACCTAGTCACCTAGGTAGCTAACAAACAGGCATAAGATTATATCTAATGCTTGTTTGTTACACGATCACTGGGGATCAAACCCGCAGGACCTCACGCTTAGCAGTCGCGCTTGCGATCACTAGAACAACGACGACGTAGTTAAACAACATAATAATGTTGTTCGTCGTGGAACAGAGAAGGAGAGAGAGGAACCTCCTGACAATGCGAGCCGTGTCCAGAAGTACCGCTTTCTGAATCAAGCCCTTGATCCAGCTGCCCAACGTGAGCCTCCTCAGGTGTTGGTCGAGGCTCTTGGCAATCAATCCATTGGCTGTGACGACTATCGGCACAATGATTGCTGAGTCAACATCCCACATGTCGACAACCTCGCGAGCCAAGTCAAGATACTTTATTTGTATCTTTCTCGGCTTTCACGAGGTTCTCATCATGCGGGACGGTTATGTCAACAATCATTGCGCGCCGCTCTAATCGATCCATCACCACTATATCAGGCTTATTGGCAACAATAGTCGTAGTTAAACAACATAATAATGTTGTTCGTCGTTGTTCTAGTGATCGCAAGCGCGACTGCTAAGCGTGAGGTCCTGCGGGTTTGATCCCCAGTGATCGTCAGAATGGACGGTCACTACCCATATTTTACATCGAAATAGTTATAGGTACAAAGTTGCTACCTAGTTGCTTCTAGTTGCTACTAATCGTTAGATAATTGCTACCCCCTATTTTTTTTAAATAAACTACATTTTAAGGTGACGGGCCATTCTGCCATCAGAATGGCTGGTCACCTATCCAGTGAGAACAAACTGCGCAAATGAATCGAGTTTTTTTTAACCAATAGTTGCTATTAGATTGCTACCTTTATATTTATCGTTTTGGACCTCAAAGCTTTTAAGGATAAAAAGTTAATAGCAATTTGCCTAAACGCCTTTAGAATTAAATGAGCAAATAATCCGGAATCAAACACATTAAATTAGTATTTTATAAGCAGGCGCCACTTGTTGGAATCCCAAACTTATTTAAAGTGACTAGCATTTCCCGCGGTTTCACCCGCGTTAATTTAAGGAAAAAACTTACTAAAATATATTCCATTACTTTAGGAGTATTACTTAAGATTATTGCTTAGTACATTACTATAAGAAGCTATTTTAGGTACATCACGCTGTGATCAGTATGAGTGGAAATATAGTAAACCTCACAGAGGCACCGCACAGGGGGATGAAAATTGACTTTCATAGATGTCCGTGACTACCGCCACCCCACCAACGCCAATCGCTTCCATATTTGGTAAATAATTAGTACTCAATTGGTACTAATTAGTACTCGAGCGAAAAAATTGGTACCTTAGTAGTTTTCGAGAAAATCGACTGAAGGTGGTAGTCACGATCCCTTCAGCAAGACCACCATGAGCGCCAAAGAAGGGGTCATGCTACAGCTATTCTAAGTATACAAATAATTAGAACCCTTATATGACCCTGATTCATTTCGTAAAAAAAAAGCTGAACTAAAACATTTGTATTTACCAAGAAATCAATGATGATAACTCGCGCAATCACTCAGCAGGACCACGACTTTGAATGTTGCTTCCAAGTTTGAGAGGCTTGTCGCTTTCCTCAAACCTACATAGAAAATTAGTACCCTGCAAGATAAAATTAGTACCCAAAATTCAAAATTAGTACTTCAGTAGTTTACGAGATATACCATGCCATTGGTGGGGTGGCGGTAGTCACGGTGTTAAATTTTCATTTCATAATTTCCCTATTAAAAACTCGGTGATTTCTTCCAAAATGTATACAAAAATTAGTACTCCTAAAGAAGTTATAGCTACTAAAAATTCAGATTCCTATGTGTTGTATTTTAAGAGAAATTAGCTTTCATTACCTAATTTTCCATACTAAAACTCCGTTTATAACCCGACCAAATTAAGTTGTCAATCTAACAACTAAAATTATGTAGAAACTAAAATATAGCGTCGAAACATTCATCCGCATCGCTGTCATTTTTACCCGACTACGGCGAAGCAAAAAGGAAGGTTATGATTTTGACCAGTATGTATGTATGTTCACCTGTTCCCTCATAACTTCACAAGTAGTTATAATAATTTGACAAATGAGGTATCGTTAGAAGCGTCTTGACCGTCCGCTGGTTATAGGCTACGTGACGTCACACTAAATTCAATATGGCGCAAAGTAATGAATTTAAAAATAAATATTTTGGGATGGTGCCTTGTTTGGTATTAAATGAAAGAGCTTAATTCGCAAATTTCAACAATATAAATATTACTGAAATAAGCCCCAAAATAATTAAATACAAAATAAGTTTAAAAACTAAAACCCGTCTACTGAAAAGGATGAAACAAGAAAGTGCCTTCCCGTGGTCACATGTCGCTGTACTTATAAGCTATGGTAAGTAGTTTATTTAAAAAAAAATAGGGGTAGCAATTATCAACTAGGCAGCAACGTATCCTATGTCCCTTCCCGGGACTCAAACTATCTCTATACCAAATTTCATCTAAATTGGTTCAGCGGTTTAAGCGTGAAGAGGTAACATACAGACATACAGACAGACAGACACACTTTCTCATTTATAATATTAGTAAGTATATTAGTATGGATTTCGATGTAAAATGTTGGTAGTGACCGTTCATTCTGACGATCACGATTCCGGTCAGGCAGTGTTTTTTTTTTTACTAGGAATTTCACAAAAGCCAGCTAGTATAGGTAGTCTCGAGTTGTGCCAATAGATAAGGTTAATACAAGTTTAAACATAACTGGCTGAAGTGTGTGGGTGTAGGTAGCAGGCAGGTACAGACGCCAGCACATCAAACTACTGCAATCTTCCAAACTTTAATACATTTTTATCGCTAAAGCATTAATTTGGTTCAAAGCTGATTGGGAAAATTTTACAGTTTCGGGTAACTTGATGTGCTGGCGTCAGTAGGTATCTATCATAGGTATGGATCTGCTACCGTAAGATTGTGAACACCGTTAGTTTATAATCTATGAAAGGTACCAACTACCACCACTTTTGTCTACCCCCTCCGACAATAAAGGCATGATGTTACAATATATCAATTAATGTTTGGAACACAAGGACAATGGTGGAACCCAATTCAATCAATCCCACTTTCGGGTTACCGCGGAAGCGTTGTAAGTTGTAATAACAGCCGCACGGTTAAAGCTACACTTGACGAGGATGCACCATGGATGGGTGAGCATCCATTACATACCGACAGACCCCTCCGTGTCTCTGAAATCACGGTCAACCGTCCACGTACAGACTACGGTGTCCTAGAAGAGCGGTGGCCGCACTTAGAAGCCGTAGTGACGGCTGAAATGAAAATGATGACAGCGGCAAAGATTTAAATGGTTCGATTCGCCCTACCGCGTCAAAAGTTTCAGTTCCGCTTTGACACCTCTCTAACACAACGACGCGGCGACGCTGTGACGACTTGATTGTCATGGAAACGCTATTAATAATGTGTGAGATCACTCTTCTTAGTATTATTGGCGTGACTATGTAGGTACGGTAAGAGCAAATCTAGCGATTTTAATCTTTGGGCACATTAGTAGATAAACGGAACAGAGACAAAGCTTCAAACAACCGCGCGAATCGGTTGCACTATGTCAGTGGTGTGGACCATCCTCTATGATCTGTGGTCAGGGGGTGTGGAATATAGTTGCAAAACTTCTGAAAAATTCTGAATAATTCCGGAATACTTCTGGGAAAGTTTCTTTAAATCAGAATTATTCAAAATGAATTTTGTTGAAACTTTTATTTTTTTTTGCTGAAATATCGTATTTTGCATCGATACTAGCATACAGATGCCTCATCCCATACAAAGAAATGTCCCGACGTAAAGAGCAGATTTCATCTGGCAATTATTCTAGCTATTTTTGTACATCAATCGCGTTCGTTCCCAATAGATGGTGTTAGTGCGACTTTGCAAGAAGGGTTACATTATACTTTTATTCCGAATAGATGACGTTAAAAGCACACTGTACTTTTGTACTGCTGCTACGTACTCCTATTATCAGTGATATTATTAAACAAAACTAAATTTAAAAAATCGAGATGTTAACCTTTGAAATTTAATACAGCGCCATCTACTGGTATAAATATTAATTGTGCATTCCAATCATCTTTGAAATTTGAAATAAAAGCTTATTGTTACATCATTTGGTGTGTATAAGAGTTGATTATGTATGAATAAACCTTATAAAAGTCAATAAAAACTTGAAAATTACACTTCGACCATTAATCAATAAATGTCGTGCCATCTAGTGACATTTATTTGAAACTCTTTGTTAGCGGTGATGCAGACGATGGCGGTGCGGGGTGCGGTAAGAGGGGAGATGCTCCCCGGTGAAGTTTTCACCCGCGGTGAAAGATTCATACCCCGCAATCGAATGTTTCCGCGTAGAGATGGGTTGTAACAGGTTAAACACGATATCTGTTATCACTGTTACTGTTACACAAAAATAACAGATCCAAATATCTGTTATTAAATAACAGCCTGTTATTTTTGTACCGACGATAAATACGTATTAAAATAACAATTGAGTATCTTCTTTATTTCTTTTCGTTTTAAGTCGAAAATCGTTTCCGAAGTATTGAATAGGAAGGAATGACGGGGTAATTTGAAATAATAGAATTACGTTTATTCACAACTTTTTTCAAACATCCGGTTAGTCTGGAAGTCAGAAAGAAAGAAGGATTTAAAAATTCAAAATTTCAAAAATGTCAATAAACAAACCAGCCAAATTACTTTCAATTGAATATCATCTTTATTACTATATTAGTAAAGTCGTACGGTATACAACATTTTGCGACCAATCCCGTCAAGCCAAAGACAATGTAGATAAAAGGGGTCCGTACACGATCACTGTAATTTTTATGGTTGCATAAAAAATTGTTTTTATGTCAACAATAACAAACAAACCATGCAAATTACTCTCAATGAAATTCATTTATTGGTTTATCAAAAAATCGTAAATACCTGGAACATTTTGCGATGAATTCCGCCGAACTTATTATAGGCATTCGGAAACGATGAAACGGGTTGCATCACAAAGGACATTGCCATAAAGAAAAATATAATAAAAAAGTTTTTTTTTTATAATGGTAATTGGCTAACAGATAACAGGTAGGTAACACGACCTAATTTAGGAGTCACTTTTTCGAAAATGTTGGTTCTTGTTAGACCACCAACTGTATTCTACGGATAATAAATACTAGGAGCTTCTCTTTTTAGCGTAGTTTAACCGCTTTAGTAAGAGTGAGAAGTAAACATATTTCGGAATAAATAATAGGTGTTTCTCTTTTTAGCAAGCGTCATTCTTTAATGAGGAAGAGAGAGACCTTGTATGTATGTATAAAAGTAACAGCCGTGGTAACAGTCCATGAGCCTGTGTGGGACTGACTGATATATTGAATTATCAGTAACAGCCGTGGTAACAGTCTTTGAGGGTCTGTTATTTTAAGTAACAGATAAGTTATATTGGTAGGAACAACTGTTATTTGTTATTTTTAAATATCTGTTATTTCTATCTGTTACGATAAATATGCCTCACCCCTATTTCCGCGGAATATTTCGCCCGAATTATTCAGGAATAAACGTGTTTATTTGTTGTGTGGTGGGTGAATTTATTTTTCAGTGGCACATAAGTAAGTAAAATATAAATGTTTATTTTATTATAAATATGATTGATTAAGTATAATATATTATGTTGATATTTTTATAGGTAAATATGTTATCCTGCGATTAACAGGATTTTTATTTCTTTGTGCTATTTTTGCAAATGCTATTTTTCTAAATGTTAGGTACAGTCACGTCTAAAAGTATGTATACACTTGGCTTTATTCAAAGGCAATTTTCTCCTTTATTTTTGAATGAAATTTTATGTTATTACGAAAATAGTATTTTCGAACCCATAGGTTTATGTTAAGTGTCGTATTTCAACGTTGTATTCGTTGTTTCACGAAAAAATCGCAATTGAAAATTGCCAAGTGTATACATATTTTTAGACGTGACTGTACTTGGTTGTGGAATAAAAAACCACCGAGCATATTTGATTTGGTTTTTGAAAAAGGATTACCTATGTTTTTGATTAGTTTGTATATAGCTCTTCTGTTCGCATCCCGAGTATTCGCGAGTCACATAGATAGGTATTAATCATTATTTATCTACTTAACGCGTATAAAAGTCAATAAAAACAATTAAAGGCATACCTTGCAAGCAAACACGTTTTGATGCGGTTTTTAGAAAAGTACCTATTTGCTATACTTAGGAGTAGGTTTTGATATATATTAACTGACTTCAAAAAAAAGGAGGTTATGAGTTTGAACCGTATGTAGGTGTGTATATTTTTAATCTTAACCCATCAGAGGTAACTGTACTCAATTGAGTACAGCCTTATCCCGAAGTGTAAATTACAGATCTTGTAAATTTTAAGTGATACACCTTATTATTTTACTTTGTTACGCTGTACTCAATCGAGTTCAGTGACTTTTAATATGTTAATACAATTTTCCCGGTTTTTTTTTTGACAATTGAAATATTCCCAAAGTTTCAGAATATTTCGGAATACTTCCGAAGTATTCGACGGGAATGATTCGGAATTTTTCCCGCCAGCATCTATAGTGTGGAAGGTGGATTAAAATAGATATGGCTGACGATATGAGTTCCTGCAGTTTAATTTATAATATATAAATAGAATCCCAGTCTCTACTAAAGTAATTAAATTCAACATCTAAATATAAGATGACATGGCGCTGAGGACACAGGATTCAGGCGAGTGGTTGGAGTTTTTATAGAATAAAGGCGAAGTTGTGTAGCGGCAGCGAGTGACGCGACGCCATTACAGAGGCTATCAAAAAATAATTATTTTTTGATAAAGTAAAAATGGAGATGATACGGCCTCCAGACACGTTAAAGTTAAACACTCAAAATATCAAGCAATCATTTCTAGATTGGAAGCAAAAATTTGATTTGTATTTAATTGCGAGTGGAGCGAAAACTAAGTTGGAGAAAGAGCAACTGAAAGCTTTATTACTGCACAGTTTGGGTGACGAAGGTCTGGCAATATACAATACATTCGAGAAAAAAGAGTCGCTAACATTTGAACAAGTAATACAAAGTATAGAAAAGCATTGCAGTCCACCAAGCAATGAAACTTATAACAGACATGTTTTCTTATCTCGTAAGCAAAAAACGGGAGAAACTTATGATGAATTTATTACGGATCTAAAAAAGCTAAGTTTGGATTGTAATTTTGATCATTTAAAGGACGGATTAATAAGAGATCAAATCATAATGGGAATAAGTGACAATAGTTTGAAGGAGAGCTTATTAAGAACAACGGATCTTACACTAGAAAAATGCATAAACACTTGTAAAGCGGCTGAAGTAGCTAGAGGTCAAATGGAGAAACTTAAAGAAAAAGAAGTTGGAGAAGTTAATAAAAATAATCCTCGTGGGAGACAACTGAGCCAAAATAGGTATACAGATAGAAAAAGATACCAACAATCAACATCACGGACAAGGCAAAACCCAAGATATAAGAAGGATCAAGGAGAGGGAGCACCACGAGTTTGCGGCAAGTGTGGAAGTAACCACCAATATGGAAAGTGTCCAGCTTTCAATAAAAAATGTGTAAAGGGTAGTAAATTGGGTCATTTTGGTGCGATGTGTAGAAATAAGTGTGCGGTTATAGAAAAAAGCAGTGAAAAATCATTTGAAATAGAAACAGTGCAGAAAGTTGGAGAAATAAATAGAGACTGGCAAATGGAACTTATAATTAAAGGCAACATAGTGAAATTTAAGATTGATACAGGGTCACAGGTGGATATATTAAACATAAATACATGTAAAGGATTAAAGTTAAAGATTAATAATGCAGAAAATGTAAAACTAACTAATTTTGATGGTTCAAGTATTAAAGTATTAGGGGCATGTGATGAACAAATAAGTTACAAAAACAGTAAATGTATCACAACTTTTTATGTAGTAGAGTGTTGTAAAATGGGAGTTATAAGCTATAATACAGCATTAAGATTGGGGATAATTAAAAATGTCTGTAAAATTAATGAAGGGTCTACACAGTATTTAATTGAGAAATATAATTGTTTATTTTCTGGATTAGGACAACTTGAACATGAGTATAAAATCAAATTAAAGGATGACCATATACCGGTAGCGGAGAGACCAAGGAAAATACCATTCAAATTACAAGATAGAGTTAAACAGGAGTTAGATAGGATGGAGCAATCAGGAGTGATTAGGAAAGTGGTAGAACCTACAGAATGGGTTAATTCTATGGTAGTAACTAAGAAATCAGGTGACAATATTAGAATATGTTTGGATCTTCAAAATTTAAATAAGTCTATAATAAGGGAGAGACATAAGATGAGTACCTTCGAGGAACTAGTAGCTAGGATGCCTAATGCTAAATACTTCAGTGTATTAGATGCGTCTAAAGGATTTTATATGATAAAGTTGACAGAGGATAGTCAATTGTTTACAACTTTCAATGCTGGAAACTGGGGAAGGTATTGCTATAAAAGGTTACCATTTGGATTAAATTCAGCACCTGAGGTGTTTAGTAGATGTTTTTCTGATTTGTTTAAAGACATTGAAGGGGTAGAACAGTATATAGATGAATTGATTATATGGGGTCAGAGTTTAGAGCAACATAATGAGAGGTTAGAAAAGGTATTACAAAAAGCAAAGGAATCAGGAGTTAAATTTAATAAACAGAAATGTCAGTTTGGGGTTAAAGAAGTAAAGTATGTAGGGCATATAGTAAGTGGGGATGGTATAAAACCAGATCCGGAGAAAATAAGAGCAATTGTAAGTATGGATGAACCAAAAAATAAAAAACAATTGCAAACAATATTAGGCATTGTTACCTATGTATCAAAATTTGTGCCTAATTTATCAGATGTTACATATTCTTTAAGAGAGTTATTAAAAAAAGATGCAGAGTTTATTTGGGGTGAAAAACAGAAAAAAGATTTCTATAAATTAAAGCAGTTATTAACATCAGAACCAGTTTTAAAATATTATGATATGAATAGTGCTATAACCTTGTCAGTTGACAGTAGCAGTACTGGGTAGGGGTGAGGCATATTTATCGTAACAGATAGAAATAACAGATATTTAAAAATAACAAATAACAGTTGTTCCTACCAATATAACTTATCTGTTACTTAAAATAACAGACCCTCAAAGACTGTTACCACGGCTGTTACTGATAATTCAATATATCAGTCAGTCCCACACAGGCTCATGGACTGTTACCACGGCTGTTACTTTTATACATACATACAAGGTCTCTCTCTTCCTCATTAAAGAATGACGCTTGCTAAAAAGAGAAACACCTATTATTTATTCCGAAATATGTTTACTTCTCACTCTTACTAAAGCGGTTAAACTACGCTAAAAAGAGAAGCTCCTAGTATTTATTATCCGTAGAATACAGTTGGTGGTCTAACAAGAACCAACATTTTCGAAAAAGTGACTCCTAAATTAGGTCGTGTTACCTACCTGTTATCTGTTAGCCAATTACCATTATAAAAAAAAAACTTTTTTATTATATTTTTCTTTATGGCAATGTCCTTTGTGATGCAACCCGTTTCATCGTTTCCGAATGCCTATAATAAGTTCGGCGGAATTCATCGCAAAATGTTCCAGGTATTTACGATTTTTTGATAAACCAATAAATGAATTTCATTGAGAGTAATTTGCATGGTTTGTTTGTTATTGTTGACATAAAAACAATTTTTTATGCAACCATAAAAATTACAGTGATCGTGTACGGACCCCTTTTATCTACATTGTCTTTGGCTTGACGGGATTGGTCGCAAAATGTTGTATACCGTACGACTTTACTAATATAGTAATAAAGATGATATTCAATTGAAAGTAATTTGGCTGGTTTGTTTATTGACATTTTTGAAATTTTGAATTTTTAAATCCTTCTTTCTTTCTGACTTCCAGACTAACCGGATGTTTGAAAAAAGTTGTGAATAAACGTAATTCTATTATTTCAAATTACCCCGTCATTCCTTCCTATTCAATACTTCGGAAACGATTTTCGACTTAAAACGAAAAGAAATAAAGAAGATACTCAATTGTTATTTTAATACGTATTTATCGTCGGTACAAAAATAACAGGCTGTTATTTAATAACAGATATTTGGATCTGTTATTTTTGTGTAACAGTAACAGTGATAACAGATATCGTGTTTAACCTGTTACAACCCATCTCTAGTACTGGGTTAGGAGCAGTCTTACTGCAAGATAATAAACCAGTGGCATATGCTTCCAAAGCGCTAACAGATTGTCAGAAGTCTTGGGCGCAGATAGAGAAAGAAATGTTAGCAATAGTTTATGCATGCGAAAAATTTCACCAGTACATATATGGAAAACATGTGTTAGTAGAAACTGATCATAAACCTCTGGAGTACATTGTTAAAAAATCGATGAATGAAACACCCTTAAGGCTACAGAGACTTAGACTAAGATTGCAAGGATATGATTTAGAAATAAGATATAGGCCAGGGAAAGAATTATTAGTGGCAGATGCTCTGTCAAGGTCTTATGTGAATGATAACATATGTAATAAAGAATTAGATGAGACTATAGAACTGCATGTATGCTTAATAAAAGAAAGTTTAAATATTAGTAAAGAAAAACTAGAAGTATTAAAAGAAGAGACAGCTAAAGATGAAGATTTAATTTTATTAATAAAGTACATACAAAATAAATGGCCTTCAGTCAAAGACATACCGTATAAGCTTAAATATTATCATTCTATAAAAGATGAGTTATATGTTACAGATGGTTTAATTTTCAAAAATACAGCTATTTTAGTACCCAAGTCATTGCGTAGAGAGATGTTAAACAAAATTCATTTTAATCATATGGGAATTGATAAATGTAAAAATAGAATTAGGGGTTTATTGTTTTGGCCTTTTATGAATAAAGAATTAGAAGATTTAATTCAGAATTGTGACACATGTCTTGAATTTAGTAAAAATCATTCCTATGAAGCATTAATGTTAAGAGATATTGTAAACAAACCTTGGGCTACAGTTGGTGCAGATATGTTTTTTCTAAACAATAAAATTTATTTGTTAGTAGTGGATTACTTAACTAAGTATGTTGAATTGGTTGAGATGTGTGATCAAACTGCTGATAGTCATGTAAAAGCATTAAGTTCAGTTTTTGCTAGATGGGGAATTCCTGAGAAATTGTATACTGATGATGGATCTCAATATAAAAGTTACATATTTAAAGATTTTTGCAAATTGTGGAATTTTCAACATATTACTTCATCACCATATTATGCGAGATCTAATGGAATGGTAGAAAGACACATACAGACTATTAAAAAAATGTTTAAAAAATGTTTAATTGAAAAAAAGGATTTATATTTAGCCTTACTAGAATACAGAAACACACCTATTGATGATAACTTAAAATCACCTAATGAATGGATAATAGGTAGGCAAGTATCATCTTTTTTACCAACAAAGAATACTTTTGTTAAAAATAATTACAATAAATTGAAAAAACAGGTAGAAGTTAAGCGTTTTAAATATAAATATTATCATGATAAGAGAAATAATTGTGAAATAGGTAGATTCAATCCAGGACAAAAGGTTTATATACATGATAGAAATACTAATCAAAAATTAAAAGGGGAAATTGTTAAAGAGGAGAAATACAGATCATACCGTAAAATCATACAACTATAGTCCTAGGGGACAACTATGGTCCAAATTCACTCAGTCACATAATCACATTTAAAACTACGCGCACCGACATCTAGCGTGAAGTTATGGAAGTTTTTAGTTGTTAATGTCATACGTAACGTGTTTTGATCGATTTTGCATAGATGGCACTACTTGCATCCGATCAGTGAGCTCAACCGATGTAAACGAATTTGTGCACGTTTTTGTTCACTGCGAACTTTAATTTGAAAAAAATAGTTTTTGTGTATTGTTTTGTTCCTGATTTTTATGGTTGATCGGTAAGTTATTCATACACTAAATTAAATGTTGTTATTTCTCAAACAGTTACTTAGTTCAAATTTAGTGATTTTTTTTTTAAATTTCGTACTATGTTTTCAACTTTAGTCCAGGTTTTTTTTTGGACCATATTTATAAACTACCCTATGGTTCTTTGCAGAACGAGTTGCGATGTCTAGAAGAAAGCCAGGGGCCCGGTCTTATAAATTTTATAGTGAACGGCAGTTGCAACTTTGTATTTCTGATATAGAAAATAAAGTACTCACTCAAAGAGAAGCTTCTGCAAAATACAAAATACCGAGAAGTTCGATTATTTTAAAACTTAAAGCAATCAAACTGAACAAGGTCAGAAACCCTGGACGGCAATGCGTTTTTGCTGAAGATGAAGAAATATCATTTGTGGATCATGCAATAGAAATGTGCAAATTCGGATTTCCCATTACGGTGTTCGATTTGCGTTGCATAGTAAAATTGTACTTGGATAAAAAAGGTCGAATAGTGCCCCAATTCACCAATAATTTACCAGGTCGAACATGGGTACAATGTTTCCTTAAGAGGCACAAAAAAGAACTATCACAGAGGTTGTGCAGCAACATTAAACGAGTTCGTGCTGCGGTCAATGAGGAGACGATTAAAGACTATTTCAACCATCTTAAAGTAGAAACAGAGGGAGTTCCACCACATTTGATATATAATTACGATGAAACAAACCTAGTGGACGATCCCGGGAAAAAGAAAGTGCTCACAAAACGAGGAACTAAGTATCCGGAGGCAATCAAAAATTCCACGAAAGCTGCATTTAGTTTGATGGTATGTGGTAATGCGGCTGGACAGATTCTTGCACCTTACGTCAACTACAAGGCCGATAATATGTGGGATACTTGGACAGAGGGTGGGCCACCTAATACTCACTACAACAGATCCAGTTCAGGATGGTTTGACACGCACAGTTTTGAAGATTGGTTTTTTACCACACTTTTACCTGTACTTCGACGAGAAGAGGGAAGAAAAGTGGTAATTGGCGACAATTTAAGTTCCCACATTAGTCAAAAGGTCTTAGAGGCGTGTGAAAAATATAACATTGCATTTGTTGCTTTGCCACCAAACAGCACGCACCTGACTCAACCCCTCGACGTTGCGTATTTTAGACCACTAAAATTACATTGGAGAAGAGTTTTAGACGAGTGGAAGAGCACGAGGGATGGTCAAGTTTTGCCCACTATTCCGAAAAATACGTTTCCTTCTTTGCTGAAGCGTTTGTGGGAGAGTGTGATGCCGAGAACTGAAGCCAATCTGAAAGCTGGATTTTTAAAGACTGGCATTTATCCAACAAACGAGACCCCGGTATTACAACGCTTGTCAACTTACAGAGAAATAGAAACAGAAAATGTTGATCCAAGCCTGGTATCAGAGTCATTTGTAGAGTTTCTTGAAAATAAAAGAAATACCGTTGTCGGTCGTGCGGGAACTGGACGAAAAAAGAAGTTAAATGTACCCGCTGGAAAAAGTATCACTGCTGAAGAATTGAAAGCTATATCAACCACACCTACGACATCTCAAATGAAGCCATCTAAAAAGAAACGTCGAGTAATGTCTGTAGATAGCGATACCGATGATTCCATAAATGAAAATGTCATAGAATTTGCAAACGATTCTGATTCCGATCGAACTTTCGTTGAAGGACTTGAAGATGAAGATCTAGTAGAATTTAAAGACAAAGAAAACGAGTCTCCAAATTGCGTCGCCACCTCGTCGAATTGCGAATTAATCCCAGAGGAAAATGATTTCGTCGTTGTCGAATATGAAGGCGAGTTATGGCCTGGCCAAATACAAACCAAAGAAGCTAATGGGGCGTATGTAAAGTGCTTGACACGCTGCGGGCTTTCTTGGAAGTGGCCTGAAAAGGATGACGTGATTTTTTACCCAACCAATAAAATTAAATTTAAAATTGAAACGCCAAAGAAAATGAGCACAAAGAGAGCTTTATTCAGGGTTCCTGAACTAGAAGACAAGTGGGGAAAGCCTAAAAAATAACTTCTTTTGTTTTTTTATTTAAAATACAACTGTTTTTTCATAAACCTAACTAAATATTTGGTCTGATTATTAATTTCTTTCATTAATAGTTCAATGAGTGAATTTTTGTAATAATATTTGGAAAATTAAAAAAATTTGACTAATATAATGTTTTATTTTTATTTTATTTGTATTTACATGGCCTATTATTATCAGATTTACTTTCAAGTATAGTCCAAATTTAATATAAAAGCGTTTTCAGTGCCATTTTACGGTAGGACTATAGTTGAAAACACCGCAGACAACAATGGTCCAAAAAAAAGTAAAAAAAAAAAAATTAAATGATAATACTTGTTTGATGCTGTTAGGCGCATGTTAATCGTCGCTATACTTACAAATAATAAAACCACAAAGATTATTTGAAATAATAATAGTTTAGAGTAAAACCAACAATATGTTTGACTATTGCGAAATTTGGACCATAATTGTATGATTTTACTTAATTTTATTGGAAAACGGGGAAAAGGTTGTTAGAAATAGATATCATATTTTTAAAGGTTCTCCGTGGAGACAATCTAATGAAAATTATAACTGCTTAAATGATTTTGTCAATGTTGCTGATCAGAGTTCTTCCACACAAAAAAGAGTTACTTTTAACTTAAGAAATAATGTTGAACATGTTGTACCAAATGATAACGGTAATGTTAGTAATAATGTTTCTAGGTTTGGAAGGACTGTGAGGCGACCTCATTATTTAGAAAATTATGAGTGTTGAAATTAATTTGTATTTTCTTTCTGTTGTGTAAAAAAAGGGGGATGTCAGTGGTGTGGACCATCCTCTATGATCTGTGGTCAGGGGGTGTGGAAGGTGGATTAAAATAGATATGGCTGACGATATGAGTTCCTGCAGTTTAATTTATAATATATAAATAGAATCCCAGTCTCTACTAAAGTAATTAAATTCAACATCTAAATATAAGATGACACACTACTACAAGCACGTGGGGCATGATTGTGTGCGTGACCACTGGCCGCTTGTCACGTACACGGCGAGACTGGAAAAAACCGGTTTACGCTGGCACAGCCAGTTGACAATCTCAGGGTCAGTGCGACGCACGTTGTTTGTTATGTTAGTTGCAAGTTTGAATATTTTAATGTAAAAACATGGTATAATATTGTTAATAATAGTTGTTTATTGTACTGTGTGTATGAATAATACTAGAAAAAATATAGTAGATTGTTATGCAAGGGTCGAAAGGAATTGATGACTTTCACCCGTGTTAAACACTCTACTTTTCATTTCGAATATAAGGAAAGTAAAAAGTAAGTAGTAGTTTTTATAAAATATTTATTGATAACAATAACATGCAAAGTTTTTGAATTTCGGTACAGCTTACAGGGTTAACCCCTTATTCATAATCCTATTTTATCTTTATTTTAGCTAAAATAGGTTTATAGAACGTTTGTCTTTATCTGTCACGTTGTCATTTCTGTGTGTAAGAAAGAGACAAACCCCATTTTAACTAAAATAGGTTTGATAAGTTTTATGAATAAGGGGGTTAGTATCCCGCCAAATAATACTATTGTCTTTTTTTATTTTAAATATGGAACACACCGCGTCATCGCCGTGGGCTGTCCCGCTTAATAGTTTTTTTTTTTAATTCACACTGGCTGTTTATCATGCGCGGTCCGAGGGGGGGGGGGTCGTGAGGGTCATGACCCCCCCCCAAAATCATTCAAGCTGTCGAGAGTCTGAATGATTTACTTGCCTAGTAAGGCAGTTTTAAGTTAGTAAACTTAAAACTGTACTTGAGCCACGAAAACCCCGATTGGCATATTCAAAAACATTAAGAACATCGGCAGACATGGGGACTGCTGACTGAAGTAAAAACTTGAAGTTCTATGAAATGATAGTGGGGTTTTTAACGTGCCTAAAAAATATTTTCCTTTAAAAAGCTTGTTATAAAAATATAAAATCTAGGATTCAAGAGCGAGCGAAGCAAACTCGGGATATTGGGCACCCCGCTCGTACGTAAGGTTGAAAGGCTAAGGTAAGGCCAGATTCCAAAACCTTAACTGCTGTAAAACGAGTTTAAGCTTTTCGTCATAACTCGATAAAGTAAGTTCTCTTTTTGTATGATGGGTAAAAGAAAACAGACACTATTCAAGGTGGGGTGCTAAAATTTTCAGGCTCGCTACGCTCGTTCTTGTAATTTACATTAGTTCTTGAGCTTTTCTTTAAAGTCGACAAAGCAAGTAATTCCTAGTCCTTTTGGAATGATCGAAAGGAAATCGAACCTATCCGAGAGTGTGCAAAATTTTCGAGCTCGCTTCGCTCGCTCTTAAATTTTAGATTCTGTTAGCTGCTTGAGCTTGCCTGCATAAGTCGACAATGTAACTCCTATTTCTACTTGAAAATATAAAACAAAGCCTAATCAAACAGAGGCGGGTTGTTAAAATTTTCGAGCTCGCTTCGCTCGCTCTCCCCACCCTGCACAATCTATCGTTCTAATACATACGACCGATTTGGCAGCATTGAAGTAACACCCCCACTAAGTAAAAACTGCGTCCCTGAATAGCATAAGTAATGTGGAGCTGGAGACGTACATGAACCAAAGGGTTGGGCAGGGGTGTACCTTCATATATTACTTACACCCACATTTCGCCAGTTATTAAGTGAAATGTCATAGAGGGCGAGCCTACTGCCGCCAACCGGGCACAAACCCAGACTCCAGGCTGCTTCTGAGAAATTTCTGATTGAAAAACCCTTTAACACTTTATCCGACCTAAGAATCGAACCCAGCTAGGACCTCATGCTTAGCAGTAACGCTTGCGACCACTAGACCAACGAGGAGATTACCTCCCGTACAATATTCCTCGGCACCCATGATGACCCCCCCAAAATCTTGGGCTGCGACCGCGCCTGCTGTTTATACACTCACAAAACTGCAGCATTTTTCTTAAATTATGTAAAAAAATTCGTAGCTGACTACAGTTCTATTTTTAAAATTCATTCCCACCCTAAAGAGGGAAGTAATTACTATGAGTCTTTCCCGCCCTGTGGTGGGAAGCAGCGTCTTCCACCCGCTATTTGGATCAAACAAACACTACTTTCCGAGTATGAGAAATGAAAAAGATATATCATACTTTAACTATCCCAAGGAGTACAATATCGAAGAAAATATTTGATTACTACTTTTTCAAGTAAGTACCTTTATTTTATTGTATGATCCTTTTTTGATAAGAAGAGGGTTGTACACGGTGTTTTTACCTTTTTATTATTATTACAAGTTTTTACTAAACATTTGTAGGTATGTGGGTGGGTTGGTATGTTGTATTGCAAGTAAGATTTGAACCACTTCCCGATGTCTGATTGAGCTGAAATTTTGTATACCTGCGTAACTTCGGTGATAATACAATAATAAGATATAACCTGACGCTGCACCCAGGATTGTCTCCTCACTAGGGAACTCTTCAACAGTTAGTAGCACGATCACGAAATTTTGTATGATAGTTTAATTTTGATAATTCAACACGATATTTATCATGAACTGCTGCTGCAGCCAGCATTGTCTCCTTACGAGGGAACTCTTTAACGGTTAGTAGCATGGACTTGAAACTTTTTCTTAAATTTAATTTTGCTTGCTAATCATGATCTTCACCATAAACTGCTGCTGCAGACAGGATAGTCTTCTCACGAGGGAACTCCTCAACGGCCATAGTAGCATGATCATGAAAGTTTGAATACGAGTTTAAAAAGCATTTTTAATGGAAACTTATTATTAATACCTACATCGTACTTATTTGTTGGTCTGTCTTGAAATTAAATAAATATTTAAAAAATAGGTATCTTTAAAACATACCTACCTATGTCTTTTGCATAATAGTGTTCGGTTCGCATTGCCATTTTATTTTTGTTTCAGCTCAAAGCATTTACCACACCATTAAAAGAAACAATAAATGATTAAAAAACTAAAATTATAAAAATAAAATTATTAGAGTAAGTAATTTGTAAAGTATTCTATCATACTGAATAATAAAACTATTTAACAAATGTTTTGTTTAATTTGTCTTAACCCATTGTGACAACCCTACCAAAATAGCTTTGTCTCTATTCCGTTTGTCTACTCATGTGCTTTGGGCATCGGGGTTTGACTTAATTTCAGATACTTGGTACTCAGCCGCTTCATAGGACACCAATGTTTTAGCTACGCGGGTCATTGTTGGCCAGTTACCGCACACGTGCCTAGAGCCGTGGGCTGCAGTACATCGTAGTGGATGATCCCGCCTATACATTTTCATTCAAAGCGAAACTAAGTAGTTAGGTACGTACTCGAGGGTAGCGGGTATGTTACAGATTAATTGCGTACTACTAATTGCGTAACACACGAATTCACACGATCAATCACAATAGTTTGAAATTCCCGCCCTAGATTCTATTCTCTACTTTTTGTGGGCGAAATATAGATGGCGCCGGTCGGTAAGGAAAAATTTCCTTCTATTTGTACCACTGACGGTACGTTGATTCTTCTCTTTAGGGTATATATGTTCTGTGGTCACAGTGTATTCGCTTCTTTCGCTTTCAGTCTATAAAATTGTACTCTGTGGCATTCACAGAGTACATATTTTTTATATTGGTGGTATTCGCTTCGCGTTCGCGTATCGTCGCAAGAAAAGTACAGAGACGCTCAACAAACATATTTTTGCTACAAATATTAATAAAAATGCGATTTAGTGAAATTTTAAAGTGAACTAGAGCGTGAAAAGAGTTCCTTAGGTAGTATGCAGTGGAGTTTTAAGTCATAACACCACAAAAACATTGCGTGCCCGTGTTTAAACGCGTTCGACAATGAGAATAAATAAGTAGTTTACCTTACAGTCATTGTCTCCTTGATCCTTTAGTGCAAACTGCCACAAAGTTTGCCGAAATGGGTTTACTTATATCAAAGATCTGGAGCTTGTTCGGGAATGAGGGTAAGTAACTGTACAATTAGAAGTTTGACGTTGGCTATAAGATAAATGTAAGATGTCCTAAGAGGCCCCTAATTTCATGTTTATAAGTAGTAAGAATTACTACTGATATCGCGAGGTCTTTGTGTAGTAGTTCGACCCAATTTATTTGTGAGATGTAAATAAACACAGAGCATTTAAAATGAAATTCAAAGGTCTTTAAGCATACTGTTAGTACAGAATTCCGGAATTGTGTTAGGAATCTTATGCTACTGATAAGGTACCTTATCAGTTACTTGTATGCTTATTGTAACAGTACGAATATGTTAATTTACAAAGATTACTGTTTTGTTTACTTTATTTCTAATGTTTCCTATTTTTTTTATTTTCTAATATTGCCTAACCCTACAGGGGAACAGGTGTGATGTTATACTTCCTTTTTAATCGACTCAAAAGGAAAAAACGAAACCCTTATAAGATCACTTTGTTGTCCGTCTGTCTGTCTGTCAAGCCTTTTTACATCGGGAACCTGTGGAGTTATTGAGTTGAAATTAAAACCATATACTCAGATCTGCGGTCCTTTGAAGCTGTGAAATAATCAAACTACGAAGATAACGTAAAAAAATGATACGGCCATTTATGCTGCAAAAAACGTATATTTCAACACTCTCAAGAGAATCAAAATGTATAGGTTACTTCCCGTTGACCTAGAATCATGAAATTTGTCTAGAAGCAAGGTCATGTAGCACAAGTAAAGGAAAAAATCTGAAAACCGTAAATCTGTAGTTACATTAAAAAAAACCCATGTTAAACTATTTATATACTTACAAATTTCTACGGAACCCTTGGTGCGCGAGTCTGACTCGTTCTTGTTTAAACTATTATATTTTTATTATATTTCGTTACAATTTACTTTTTTTACATATGAAAGTAGGTAAGAATTTTGAATAGTCCTTGGGTAAACTATTTTGGGAGCTCCGTCCAGCCTTATAATAAAAGTGTACTTATAATATTTTTGAATGGAAATGCTGCTATATTGAAACCTTATAATCATTAATGAACATAGTTTCATATTCAAATAATTGACTAATTAGATATAGGGTACACTCATCTGACTTATAAGGCTTTAAGTAAATTGTCTACAATTTTATTCCTAAATATAGCTATTTCCAGCTTCACGTCACATAAGTCTACAAGAAACCCATTAAAATATGGTCTTTATTGCTTTTTAAAACATAATAGAAAAACAATTTAAATAAAGTGATAAAAACACAACTCATTGCAAATGAGTTCTCTTCTCAATATTATTACATCCTATTACATTTGCTTGTCACTCTGTCATCATAATATTGTAACAGTATTACATCAGTAACACTGTTGATACCAATATTATTACAATACTAGCTGCGCCCCGCGGTTTCACCCGCATAAGTCTCGATCCCATGGGAATATTGGGATAAAAAGTATAATATGTCCTTTCTCAGGGCTCAAGCTATCTTTGTACCAAATTTCATCTAAATTGGTTCAGCGGTATAGGCGTGAAGAGGTAGCATACAGACAGACAGAGCTACTTTCGAATTTATAATATTAGTATGTATTAAGAGCCTATACTACCTCAAATGGCTTAGCGTGATCCTCCGTTATGTCGAAAATACTGCACCATTAATTTTCAAATAAATATATAGTAACGTTGAGGATTAATGCTAAGTCCTATGTTAGACGAAAACACGATTCCATTAAATTTTTTCGATAGAAAAAAAAATCCAAAGTTACCTCTAAACCCGAACAATAAACCACTGGTATTCAAAAAATACTTAAAATTAGATCATGAAACTTTGCATACTAACTGAACTTACTTTAAAGCAGGTCTTATGTTATTTATTTTTTTTATAATTTCCATTATTTTCACTGTAAAAAGCAAATACCTAAACCATTGTCGCTGCCTGCCGCCCAGCACCGCACTCTGTCTCGCTCTCACTCAGTCCGCGAGCAGTATCGTATGAGCGAGATAAAGAGTGAATTTTAGCTAGGGTAGTATGGGGTCTTAAAATTGGCTTGTAATATTTCATTGAAACAATGTAATACTTACAAATACATTTAATAAATTAAATATCAGTTCTAGGTTGGTTAAGATAAAAATTATTGTTGGTTTATAAGTAATTACTACTTAGAATTTAAATTGAAAATGATACTGCTAAAACTAATACGGTAATCTAAAATGGATAATTGTCAATGTTAGACGGTTTGGTTTCCGCACTAAAGGCCGTATTACAGAACCATACTCAAGACTCTAGTATTACTTAAAACTGGTTTCAACTAATCCAATGGCTTTAAACAAGCTTTAAGTAATGCTTGAGGCTTCAGGTGGACCATTGGGTGTGCACCACTGCGGCCATTGGTGGTTATTCCAACCATGAATGATTGTTTATTTATTTCATTTCTACATTGACTTACAGTTCAAATCATACTGAATTTCAAGCATGTACTGTGATTCTTGAATCTTATATTTCTTCTTCATCACCCATCCACAGAACACAAGCTTGTCCTCGTTGGTCTGGACAATGCTGGCAAGACCACAATACTTTACCAGCTGCTCCTGGGTGAAGCTGTCCACACCAGGCCGACCATAGGCTCTAATGTAGAAGAGGTTGTGTGGAAGAACCTTCGCTTTGTCATGTGGGACCTCGGCGGCCAGCAGAGCTTGAGATCAGCATGGAATACATACTACACTAACAGTGAGGTAACTGATTACTTTAAGGTTGAAAGTGAAGGCCTATCGCTTAATTGAGACAGTGTCTGAGGTAGGTGAGGTGCGGTTTGGGGGGTGACGTGTCGCCAGAGCGCCTTCCGCACCGCGCAGCTAACTCTGTCTGTCTCTGTTAAACGGTAGGTCTGTAGTTAAGTTCGTCATTCACTTACAATAATTCTATCAATGTATCAATAAAAATGCTGTGCCAAATACGCAGACTGGATACAGAGTTGGGCTCGCAGTCGCTAATCACTACTTAACTTAAAGCAACATTTATGAATAAAGGGGTGAATCATCATTTAATAAGGTAAACCTAATTGGCTTGGCTATAAATAATGCAGCTGATAAGGTACTGTCAACATGAAAAGAAGAAGGTAAACCGTATACTATTCAGTAACAAGAAAACAATCGTATTGTGCATAGCAAGATCATAAATAACACAGAGTATTGTTATAGAGGTGTTTGAACAAACCACAATGCTTAACTATTGTTGCGCTCTATGTATAATTTTATTAATAACTAGCTTGTGCCCGCGACTTAGCGTAAAATTGCTTGTTTTAACATAAAATATATCCTGTAGCTGTGCCCCGTTACTTCGTTTTCGCTTAGCGTTCTTTCCGATTTTTTTTCTTTTTGCACGGCTCCTAAAAGTTGTTACGTAAATAGCCTAAATAAAATAAATAGCCTATAAATTAGAAAAAAAATGGGCTATCAAATGCAAAAAGATTTTTTCAAATCCAACTGGTAGTTTAAAGATTAGCTTTAAAAAAGACCGAGTGTGCTTATGACCACACGACTGAAGTGAAACTTCAAACGTATTTGGCTATGAGAGGAAGAGAGAAAGAAAATGTGCGCGCGCACTGCTTTCTCTCGCTTATATCCACTACTCAACTCCCGTTCGCCTCGCCCGATCACACTTTTCGTAACGCGTTCGCCAGCTTACTCCCCAAGTCAAGCGTGCGTAAAGAAGTTTCACTTCAAAAACAAACAAACTCTTCAGCTTCATTATATTAGTGTAGATATGATATTTCACTGACACAATCTTTAATTGACATCAGAATATAATACTAAAACTATTAGTATGTGTTAGCTGTGTGCAGTCATATATGTAATGCTTCTACTCCACTAATGGGATCCTCAATCAGGGACACAACTGGTTTAATATTTAGTTGGTTTTGCTCAAGGCAACATGAAGCTATGCTGGATTATAGCAATACTTTGTATAGGTAATGTAGTTCTTAAATTAATGTGCATATAGGTAGATTACTACCTATAGTTTGTCATAATGTCTGAACAACACAATGACAGCTGTTCTTGCGATGTCGTTCATAATCCTTCTTCAACTTTTAAGGTAAGTATACACGACGACACCAGACACTAGACACTTACCCCCTTATTCATAAAACTTATCAAACCTAGTTTAGTTAAAATGGGGTTTGTCTCTTTCTTACACACAGAAATGACAACGTGACAGATAAAGACAAACGTTCTATAAACCTATTTTAGCTAAAATAGAGATAAAATAGGATTATGAATAACGGCATTAGTGTATACATCGACTGTCTATGTGTGTCCACTGCTGCGACACTTAGTTGCAGATGTAATGGCGATGTCGCTCAGTGTCCGTGTCGCAGCCGTGGAGACAGGACTTGCGCAGTGTCCGACACAATTGTCGCGAATTTCGAACCTGTGCGAAATTTATAGCTAGACCAATATGACGTCACGCGCGCGCGTTTCTTTATCATCTTGTTGGATAAGCATTGAAAGTCTTCGTGTTTCATCCGAAGAAATTTTTTGTAGCATCCTGGATCTTCGTTTTTCAGTTCAGATAACAATTGATTATACGCCCCTAGTGGTGCTCTTCTTTTAATCCAATCTTTAACCCATATGATCTCTTTTTACGAAGACGCATTTTAATTGAAACACATATCGCGACAACCGCTGCAGCAGCACGTCATTCATGGCGAGGGAATGTACATCACAGAATTGCAGTCAGCATCGATTCTTGTACACAGCCAATACACTTGAACCGGGACACTAGACGTTTACACCAACGTCGACACAAAAAATTGCTTACCGTGTGGACGCAATCGACATTAGTGTCGACATTTGTGTCGAGAGTCAGTGTCGTCGTGTGTCCTTACCTTAACCCTCAATTAGTTAGCTCGGCGATGATTCGGCCTTGTAAACGAATTTTTGCGATCTTGTACGCCTTCACCTAATATGGATACATAATCGAATTTGTGGAATTATAATTTACTAAAATTATTATATGTAGTAATTATTATGAATATGGTAATCATAACGGCTGTTTCTTAGGTTTTGAATATTAGTTAAATGATAAATCATTTTATTTATGTAAGTAGGTTTGTACAGACACTTTTACACGTCAATCATATTTAAAAAACTAGATGAGGCGCTTCCTAGCTGATTACTCTGAGAAGAAAGGCCGAAACAAACTCAGAGGTCACAGTCTCTTTTAAAGTCAAGACATAATCTTGGTCAGATCATGTGAAGACCATTTAGATTGTTGTCTGAAATGGTCTTTTGAGGAAAGAACCACACATATTGAGTGGACCTGTCCAGTCGATGCACACATTTGTCAGTAATCATGAAGCTCAACTCAGAATACTACAATAATCTCACTTTCATTATTGTGTTGCCTGAGAGTCGAAACTCAAGAGCCCAAGAGACGTCAAAGTGACAGACGTTACGGCATATAATTACAAATGAATATATTTTCCTTTAATAAATTAATTGTGTCATCATTTGCATTATCAATTTTATATATCCATATTTAGCCGACCTAAAATTCCCAAATACACATACATATGTGCTGAACAATGTCCTACCTTATGTGAATGAGTACCTGCACTACAGCTGTGTATGTAGGTACACATTTTACCGTTTTTAGTTCCAATATTGTGACCATAATAAACAAGTGATATAGAAATATTTGTTTGCTTCCATTTGTTAATTACCAATCACAATACATTGTGGCTATGCTTTATGACTTACGAGAACTACTTGCAATTAAATGGAATCGTCTAAGTTAAGCGTTAACAGGATAAATATTAGTAAAATATTGTATCTGTAAAGTTTTGCTGGACAAAACAAACGACCAGTGGGTCCTGGACCGAAAAAGCTGGATGTCAAGGGTAAAGCCTTTGTCCACCAGTGGGATGACGTATGCTAACAGTCACAGTAAAGTTTTATTTACTTGTCTTTTAAATCATATTAATGATTTGAAAATAAATATTGAGAAGTATTGTCTTATCTATGGTTTTAATGGCTACATGGCGAATGAAACTCCAATGCATCGTGTCAAAGAACAAGTCAAAAGATAACACAGCACCTTATACATTCTGGCTCATGTCTAGTGGTCGCTGAGCGTCAGATCTGATTCGATTCGATCCGATGAGGTTCGATTCCCGGGCAGAACAAAGTGCTATTGGGTTTTCTATTAGCCTGGGATCTGGTTCGTACCTGGTTAATTAAAATAGGTTTATTTTCAAATACATGGAACTAGGTAACATCACTGGGAAAATATAAATATTAAACCTTTGCCTATTATAATTTATAATACTGACATTATGTTAACATAATCCAGTTAACATGTTTATATTTTTTTAATACATAGGTAATCGGGATTACTGGACTCCTTTAATAAAGATTGGTCCTTCGCAGCTCTGAATAGAGAGAGGTGGAGAAAGAGTAGGGAGGCCTTTGCCCAGCAGTGGGACATTCATGGCTAATAAAAAAAAAATAGGTAATCAGCAATGTTAATGGGCTGGCAAGCATTGCAGTACTTAGAGATGATTAATTAGAAGTTCTATTAAGTACCAGGAGCAGGCTTAGGCGATTGCCATGATAAAATAATATGTTGATCTAGTAAATAATATGATTCGCGAATGGTATTTTATATACATATTCATAAACTTACGCTCGAAAGCGACTTCATTGCACCAGTTAAATCTAAAACTCGCAAGAGTTAACTAGAGACGCGAGCACCAAACGCCTGCGCTGTTACCTCTCGCCATCGACGCCTCAGTACCGCGCGCTTACGTCATCCGAGCGAAGTCTCAAGTTAACTCTTGCGGGTTGTACAGTTTTATGATAAGCTTTCTTTTAGCCAATTAGCCAAGCCATGTCTGTTGTGTATCACTTAGCTATACGCCACTGTGTTTTTTAATAATATCTGCTGGCGTTTTATTCTCAATATCAGTGACCTGCCCGGCCTAGCTTCGCAAGAGTGCAATCTACTGTTGTGACGACATGTCTGTACTATATCTAAGTTAAATATTAATGTATTATACACAAACCTTCCAGAATAAATTCTCTAAATTACGGTAAAAACCGCTTCAAAATCCGTTGCGTAGTTTAGTAGAACTGAGCGGACACAGAGACAGACACGAAAAGCGACTTTATTTCTATGACGGGCCTATACTAGACTATGTATAATATGTATATCTACTTTTTGTGTATGTGTGTTTGTTAATTGGTTTTGCCGCGCAATTTTAACTTAAATTGTATATGTATTTATATTGTATTGTTATTCTGTATGATGCAATTTTGCCTACCTCTTTTCGTTTTAAAATTAGTTAAAATAGATAGTTTTTTAAATCTAGGTCTTGTCAGTATGTTCATCTCTGAAAAGAAACACCGAAACAAACTCTGAGGTCTCTTTTAAAGTCAGATCAAAAGCTTGCGACTACCTATTTTAATCACCATCAAAATTTATTCATTTGTAAGAATGTAGGTTTTCATTGTATGATGTTAATAGTTTTGTAAGAACTTAATATTCTACCACAACATTCGCAATTCCAAACCTCAAGATACAGGCAAACGCCTAATTTGGGGTCACTGTCCAAACTGCTCTTGTAAAATCATATCGATTTCGAATACTGGTGTACACAGTACAAATTTTATTAAAAAAACAATTTACAGATTTTGTTTTAATAAATGACAAAAATAAGTACAATATCTATTAATATTATTACAAATTCTATTAATTCTACAAGAAAGGTTCTTCTATGTTACTGTATTTTAACTCGACAAGCGACGCGCACTTTACTTGCGGTAACCAAGTGAACAAACGCTGTGAATGTGTGCGTGAGGGCGAGTAGCGTCAACACATACCACACACACATTTCCAACTTCGCCATTGTCTCGATCGGCACCGAGAGCTGCTGCGCTTACACACACATTTACAGCGTGTTTGTGCACTTGTTAACCGCAAGCAAAGCGCGCGTCGCTTCGTGAGATAAGAATACTATATTGTGGTGCGTGATGATTTCAAATTGTTAATTTTTCTGTCTATTCAGTTCGTGATAATGGTAATTGACTCGACGGACCGCCACCGGCTGAGTATAAGTCGCGAGGAGCTGCATCAGATGCTGAAACACGAGGAACTGACCAGAGCTTGCCTCCTGGTCTACGCGAATAAACAGGTAATTATTATCCTTCCTGTCCTTACATACACAGAGCACGGAGAGCCCTTTGCGGCCACTGCTAGAGGCGGTTTTAGCAGACCATGACTAGTGATGTGTAAATAACTTAAGAAGCATTTATAGTTAAATTCATAGATATGGTCTCTGTCTTGGTCTTTATTAGTATACTAGCTGCGCCCCGCGGTTTCACCCGCGTAAATGTCGATCCCGTGGGAATATCGGGATAAAAACTATCCTATGTCCTTTCCCGGGACTCAAACTATCTCTATACCAAATTTCATCAAAATCGGTCCAGCCGTTTTCATGTTATGTCGTGACAACGGAAAACGGGTTTCATTTTTATATATATATATTAGGCCACGCGAATTTAAATTTATAGCTACTCTATCTTTTCCCCACGTGGAGGACTGGAGGTCAAAACTTATACCACGGGAACAAAAGTATCCTCTGTCCTAGCCCAGGACAAAGTTAAATGATTTATTTTCTGTAAGTAGGTTTGTACAAACACTTTTACACGTCAATCATATTTTCTTAAAGTAGATGAGGTCGGCGTATTCTATCTGACTATTCTGAGAAGAAAGGCTGAAACAAACTAAGAGGTCACAGTCTCTTTTAAAGTCCAGACAAAATCTTCAGATCATGTGAAGACTATGTAGATTGGTGTCCGAAATGGTCTTTTGAGGAAAGAATCACACAGATTGAGCGGACCTGTCCAGTCAGTGCACGCATTTGTCAAAAATCGTGCAGCTCAACTCAGAACTTGAGGAGCTCAACGATTCGATGAACATTACCAAAGAAAGGACATTTGGGTAGGCTGCGTAGTTACTTTCGCATTTATAATATTACTAGCAGCGCCCCGCGGTTTCTCCAAATCCGTTCAGTAGTAGTTTTTGCGTGAAAGAGTAACAAACATACAAACACACTCAAAAACTTTCGCCTTTATAGCATGAAATATGGATTCTTTGACTTACAAGTATACGTACCTACATACATATATTACGTATATAGTTATAGGCATGCCCCCTATTACATGAGACTTAAACATAACTGGCGAAATGTGGGTGTACTATATGTCCACCTTACACCTCTGCCTAACCGTGCGGGCATTACAGGCGTAATGTTATGTTATGTTATATTAGGCTACGCGAGCAAAGCCGGGCACTGCTACTTATGTTAATGTAACAATGTAATCAAAAGCAGTATCTGTCGCCGTAGTCATATCATAAAACCTTCAAAACTGTCTGTGGAATGTGAAAGTACTCAGATAATATTTCAAGGCACAGTGACATAATAAGAAGGTACACTCGCGGAGATATTTAAAAAAGACCACTGTTTTACTCTTCGTATTATGTAATTCGATACATTAATACTTATTTACTTGTGTAAGTAATCAATCAATCATTTATTTATCCAGATCATATAATCCAATTTGTTATTAATTTCATACACATCTTAAACACCAGTTAAATTATTATGTATCTACATTTAGCGGTAATAATCCATATTAATATTATAAATGCGAAAGTGTGGCTGTCTGTTACCTCTTCACGCTTAAACCGCTGAACCTATTTAGATGAAATTTGGTATATAGTTTGAGTCCCGGGAAAGGACATAGGATAGTTTTTATCCCGATATTCCTACGGCATCGAAACTTATGCGGGTGAAACCACGGGGCTCTGCTAGATACTAATAATAATTAACTAATTGAGTCAAAATCACCATTGGTAAAGTCAAACCACCATTAATCCCGTCAAAATCATTAATAATACAATAATCAAAAAACGCAATATGTTACAACGTTATTTCAAGGCACGATTTAAAGGCAATACTTGTGCCCTGGTCCAGTGCCTGAGTATTATTCCTTCCGTCCTATCGGCCGCAGTAACCAAGAGATAAAGGCTGTTGCGCTGCCCCACACCCGCCGCATCATGGAGGTGACACGCTTTCGCATGATTGCGTAAAAGTACAATAAGTAATAATTAATTACAAGTAACTCGGTAACAAAAACAAAGGTCATCCATGCAGTTACGTAAAAAGAAAAGACTAAAGTATGGCCTCCGTATAAGTTTCAGCTTACACATTTCATTCAAAATTCTTTTCCGATTTTAAAAATGGTGTATATTGGATAAAGCTGCCACGCTTAAATGGAATTGGGCTGCACACATCTGCTGCATGTTAGTCGATCAATGGGCCAAACATGACCCCAGTGGGTCCCGCTTAATGGCAAACGACTGAGCTGGACTCCTTTAGTAAAGATTGGTCCTTGGCAGCTCTGAACAGAGAGAGGTGGAAAGAGACTAGGGAGGTCTTCGCCCATTAATGGCTAATTATAAAAATTGGTATTGCGTAGATATTTCGGGTATTGAAACAAACCATGCTAAAAACCATCCACCAAACATTTAAGCTAACATATTACAACTTTACAACAATAGTAGATTGTACAACTAGTGCATAAAAGAAGCCACGTTACCCCGAGCGAGGGTGGATAGTTGTTAAGTCGAGGGGTAAAATGGCTCGCTTATGCCTTGCTTTTCACTTCGATTGCGAGAAAATGAAACAGGCATACTTGAAGTATATAACAGTATTTTCACTGTTCAAAAATGTTGTAAAATTGAAGAAGAGAATAGCTGATTCCCGCCACAAAACTTTTTAAAAGTTTTTTTTTAAATTTTCAACACGATTGTGTCATTCGACTTGGGTACCTCCTTCATACTGCCAAGTCATAAAAATGACAACTAATTTATCTGGTTTTATTAAATTAACGATAGAAAACACGGAAGTGATATAAATTAAAGCAAATGAAATAAAATAACGACTTTAAGGCGAATGGGTAGTTGTAGCCCGCGAAATTCAATTTTTCTTACGTTTTTTGCAATTTTCAGGTCAGTGTCAGGTTGTATCTTGATGAAAATTTGATTCGCGACAATAACAGGTACGTATTTACAGAATTATAATAATTAGAATCATTAATATATCTTTCTAAGTTAGATTTCTACCGTTAAGAACAAATCTCGTATGGAAAAGTGTTGGTGGTAGAAATCTAACTTAAACAGATGTATTAATGATTCTGATGATTATAATTCTGTGAATACGTACCTGTTATAGTCGCGAATCAAATTTTCATCAAGATACAACCTGACACTGACCTGAAAATTGCAAAAAACGTAAGAAAAATTGAATTTCGCGGGCTACAACTACCCATTCACCTTAATCTGCGACGTTTTATTGTGCGTGTGTGGCTGTTGGGCTTGATTATCTCAGTCTTAGAAAAAAAATACTTTATGCACTAGATCATAATAAAAAGCGGCTGTATTTCGCCTACGCACAACATAAAAACGAACTTTTAGAGTATGAGAAGTGAAAAACACATTTTTAACACCACATTAAAACATCAAATGTGTAATCCTTTTTGTGCAGTAGATACTACATATTTTACAAGATTTAATAAAACAGCCATCATATGTCTCGTGTAGCCACCTGTTTCAATCTTATCGCGTCATCATTATTTATATCCAAAACACAGTGTTAACCAAACTGTTTGGTATCCTTGAACGCGTGTTTATTCTCCGTGATAAATACAATATACATGCAAACTACATAAATGGAGGCAGTCAAACGTGTTAAGTAAAATGACTGGGGTAACGCAATTTGTGATAAAAGTGAAAGTTTTTAAATCCTGTCTTATTTCTATAGGGAGGGTAATCGGATCCTTCTATAGCAGTGTTCATAATCCATACTAATATTATAAATGCGAAAGTGTGTCTGTCTGTTACCTCCGCGCTTAAACCGCTGAACCGATTTAGATGAAATTTGGTATAGAGATAGTTTGAGTCCCGAGAAAGGACATAGCGAGGGTATAGTGCTCAAACCCAATAAGTACGAAATTCGAAACGGCGAAAAAAATTAAGAAACGGCTAAACGTGGTGACTTTATTGGGTTATTACCTTAAGTAATTATCTTTCTTAAGTGAAAAGATAATTACTTAAGGTAATAACCCAATAAAGTCACCACGTTTAGCCGTTTCTTAATTTTTTTCGCCGTTTCGAATTTCGTACTTATTGGGTTTGAGCACTATACCCTCGATAGGATAGTTTTTATCCCGATATTCCCACGGGATCGACACTTATGCGGGTGAAACCGCGGGCCGCTGCTAGTTTCAGATAATTTACATTCCATCGCCACTTAATCAGTTATTTACTTTAGTGTAATGTATTCTATTTTTAATAACCTAACAAAAAGGTCCTAATAAGTTTTTGGCTGCAATGGAATTTGAACTTTGTTATGTATGACATTCAGTGTGTTGTTCCATAACTTGAAAATTATCTCAAATTCTTAATTCAATACAAAGTCGTGGCCGGCCCGATAGAATTTCCCATCAGCAGAAAAAGTCGAACTCCAATATCAGACTATCATCCCTTATTTAACCCCTTTAAGGGGTAAATTTTCAAAAATCCCTTCTTAATGTGCTCGCTTTCTTTTAAAAGGAAGACTTTTGCAAAATTGTATGCTTCCAGACCGGTCGCTGTGCGTTGTCTGTCAGCGGATGAATTTAAGATTCTAGGTTTTTTGTCTTTGGTTTTGTTAAGTTACGGAGACTAGTCAGTGTGGTACTTCATACAGCTTTAAAATAATGCTGGAGATAGGGATGGAGTTACCTTGTAATAAAATATGTACCAAAACCTAGCCTAGCCCAAAGTACATAACTACAAGTTTACAAAAACATCCAAATGCACATACGGGTTTATGGTTCACAAGTTACATTTACGGACAGACAGAAAGAGAGAGATATTACGTCTTATAAAAATTTAAGGCTGGTTCGACATTCCTACCTTGGGCAGTCGGCCCTGCATTGACCTTGCTGACTGACTCTTATTTTTAATTATACATATGTATAGTTAATGCCGATACGAGAGAATATTATACTAAAGAATGAAAGCTGTTGCCCGCAAATTTGTTCGCAAAGAAACTTCGACCCCTGCTGGTCCACCGGGCCGAGCCTGATCTTTTCAACGATTGACCTTTACGTCAACCAGTATGCTAACAACAGACAACAGCGTTACCATTGTGCCAAAAGTTTGTCTTATCTCCTAATGCCGTTATTCATAATCCTATTTTATCTCTATTTTAGCTAAAATAGGTTTGTCTAAACGTTTGTCTTTATCTGTCACGTTGTCATTTCTGTGTGTAAGAAAGAGACAAACCCCATTTTAACTAAAATAGGTTTGATAAGTTTTATGAATAAGGGGGTTAATTTGTAAAGGCCGCTTTATAGTGATGTTGAAATTGTGGTACAAAGTAATCTTCTAAACACTACTATAAAAAATATTGGCTGTTAAAAAATCTACTTGTTTAACAGAGTTTTAAAAAAATGTTTTTCTTGAACATTGTGTCGAGACAGACTATTGACTTGTAATTATGTACGAGATTACCAAAATATCAGATTTTTTCTTTTAAATGGAGTGCCAGTGGCACGCCATCGGAAAATCTTATTGATGCCATTGAATTAGGAGATTACCAAAACTCAAAATCAATAAATACAGTGTCAATTTTGGCACTGCACTGTTTTAGCAGACTTGGCCCTAGGATCATACCTCCCAAATTCCATATCTTCAGTAGTTCATGCTGACTATACGTACATATGTTCTATATTCTACTAACTCACATGCGAGCGATGTTTATTTAATATGTGACAAGGATGCCGGTCGTCAGAGCTAATGGTCCTGGCAGGAAGGCCGCGCTGCACAGGGGCCAATTTGGTCGTTATCACTGATAGAGTGTGTCGCATTAGCAATTTGCAACACGTGTAGGACTGGGAAAACAAACACATGCTGTATATGTACTCGTAGCTACTAAAATGCACCGTGTTAAGAGTTTTGGAGGTCTTGCTTTAAGGAATATCAAGGATAATTAGAAAAAAATAGTAGATATCCAAATTTTCGCCCTGGCTGCCCTGTTGGTCAGGTCGCAAGCGCAACTGTTGAACGTGGAGTCCTGGGTTCGATTCCCAGGTCAGGCGCAGTGTTATTGAGTTTTTCCATTAGGAATTTCTTAGTAAGTTAGTGGGCGGGTATACCCCGGTGCCTCGGAAAGCACGTTAAACCGTTGGTCCTGATCTTTCTCCAGTCGTGTCGGATTACGTGCCGTCCCATCGGACTATAGGAGTGAGGGAACAGAGAGTACAACTGTGTCTCTGCGCGCACACTTGTGCACTATAATATCTCCCGCGCCGAAGGCTAGTCTCCGTTGAGATTGGCCGCCGTGGCCGAAATACGGTCTGAAGGACTATACTTTTTTGCTATGCCCGACAGGGTCCATAATGTTTTCATTTAAGTTTAAGTTACCACCTAAGTACACATTATGGAATGCAATAAATGATTGAGTATCTTATGCTGCACTAAGGAGGAGTTAAAACCTTCTTATCTTATGTATGTTTGGTTCACTAAACATATAGTTCAATTTACTTCAGGGAATCTTGTAATGCATACGGTAAACATAAATACCCTTTGTTTGACGCAAAAATTTTGTACATTCTGCTATTGAAACATTTTTCTAGGGAAAATTCGTCCAGCCGTTTGAGCGTGAAGAAGTAATAAACATATAAACACACACTCACAAACTTTCGCCTTTATAATATTAGTGTGATGCTGTTAACATTGTACTCGCCCCGTATTACGTGGTTTACCAAATATACATCTCTGCTTACTCCTTCGGCGATTACAGGCGTGATGAAATGTATGTCAGTGATTAAGACCAGTCCGTTTTCTTGCTTCCAGGACGTGAAAGGCTCGATGACGGCGGCGGAAATATCAGAACAGTTGGACCTGACTTCGATAAAGCAGCACCCGTGGCACATACAGGCCTGTTGTGCGCTCACCGGCGAAGGGTACGGTCCACTATTGAAAATTAATTAAGTCATTATTATACTACTATGTTGTTAGGAATTAGAAAGCTAAAATGCATAGGCCCACTTGTACCACAAATGATCTAAGACGAAAGCGTCAGGATAGCCCGCGAAATTCAATATTTTTTGTACGTTTTTTGCAATTTGCAGGTCAGTGTAAGGCAGGGTTTCTTAAACTTTTAGCAGTCACGGACCCCTTTCCAGAATTTAAAACCTCCACGGACCCCTGTCAAACAATATTTTAGGAAAAGAAAACAAACCTTGTTTGTGTAAACTATGTGTAATTAAACTAACAAAAAAGTGTGATTTTTAATACAATACATAATTATTAGGTACATAAACAAGGTTTGTTTAACATTAACAATACCTATAGGTACTGTTAATGTTAATGAGAAGGATGCTGCTGCTTGGCCTCAATAAGAAGGTTAACCGTATAGTTCGGTAGCGCCCCCTTTAGGACCCGAACACACAAACCTCCGCCGGCTCGGTAATGACCCCTTTAGGACCCAAGAATTACGACATACGACACCCTACATTGATTATGTAAATATTTATTAAGCTACCCATCAAATCTTATGAATGTGCATTAATTAAGAAAGTTGGATAAAAAACTCATATGTTAACGCCATTAAATATTTCATATTTAGCGCGCAAGCTTATTACTTTACCTTTATAAAATTCAAGTCTGTAAATGCGATAATCGCCATTTTGTTGACAGTGGCGGTCGAGGCTAAAAAACATAAAAATTGGGGATTTCGAACATCCAAACTCCACCACAGGGGCAGTGAATAATACATAATTTAATTATTTGACGAATTCATCCGTTGTTCAAGTTAAAATAAGTAGTGGTAATGAAGTTTTTTGATATCTAATGTCGAAGTTTCGCGCCAATAGTGCGTGTTTACATTTTTACTTTTCACAAATATCACACACACACAAGTAGATAAGATTTAAAATGTGACAAATATTATTGTAAATGTTATTAACAACACGAAAATGCCCAAATCTTAACGTAATATTGAAACACAGGTCGAAAAACACGTATTATTCATTACCACTACTCAATTTGTGTTCAAAATCGCCGTCCATGATTGTTTTTTTTTATCGTAATGATGTGCGAAAGCGATTATGCAAAACGATTTTTTTTTTAATTTCGATTGACTCGGGTAATTAATATGTCGAATATCGGAAATCGATACTCAGAAATTGAAATAAAATTATTTTAAGCATTAAATACAATAAGCATTGTTTATAATAATGATTTATGCTTTTCTAATGTAATTTTAATAGTTTTTTGGACATTCAATTTAACTGATTCAATAACACTGAGGACATTAGACCATAGTCATTTATTGAATTTCGCGCCGAATTGTTTCTATATTTGAATTTATCTTCGAATGCGCTCGCCGTATAAAATTATTTTTATTTATTTTACAATTAAGTATTTATTTTTGATACTTTTCTAATAGTTTGCTACAGAATGCCCAGTATACATTTTTTAGGTAGGCTGAGCAGAAGTTTGGGAATGATGATAAATTAATTGTATAAATTGCGTATTCCGCAATCACTTTACATTTCAATATGTGTTGTTAGTTTTATGAGCTTGGTAGTTTTTGTTTCTATTAGTTTACTTGAGTAATAGTAATTGCTTGTTTTTGTGGTAGTTTCCCAACGAAATTAAAAAAAAAAAACATTCCATGTTTATGTCGGACCACGCACAGTGAAAGGTTCCGTTAGGGTTGAATATTCACGAATGCACAATGTACATCATCATTAATTTGATCGACTGCAAAAATAAGTTTGTTTTTCATAAACCCATTATTCATAAGGTACCTACTCAAAAATTAAAGTGCCAGCCAGAAAAGAAAAGTCCTACTGTTTTCTTATGGGGAATAACATCTTGAGCATTTCTTACTATTGAGATTGAAAATGCCAAAAATCTTATTTTTAACCGACTTCTTATAACAAGTGTTTTAAGCACAACATTTAAAAATACCAACTTTAAATTGAATATAACGTCCCGAACCTATTTTGACTGTGACCAAATGTAAGTATGTACGCAGTATAGAATGAGAGATTTGCTATATTATTTGAAGACCAGACGTCTGATAGGATCTCTTGGAATCTAGAATAATCACAGAACTATATTTTGTAGTTTTTATTTTATTTTAGGCTGTGGTTTCAGATATATTGTTTCTATTTAATAGAATAATAAATAACTTTTTTTTAGTTATTAAAATAGTAGATTGTTATGCAAGGGTCGAAAGGAATTGATGACTTTCACCCGTGTTAAACACTCTACTTTTCATTTCGAATATAATGAAAGTAAAAAGTAGTAGTTTTTTTTTAATATTTATTGATAACAATAACATGCAAAGTTTTTGAATTTCGGTACAGCTTACAGGGTTAGTATCCCGCCAAACAATACTATTGTCTTCTTTTATTTTAAATATGGAACACACCGCGTCATCGCCGCGGGCTGTCCCGCTTAATAGGTTTTTTTTTTTAATTCACACTGGCTGTTTATACACTCACAAGACTGCAGCATTTTTCTTAATTTATGTAAAAAATTTCGTAGCTGACTACAGTTCTATTTTTAAAATTCATTCCCACTCTAAAGAGGGAAGTAATTACTATGAGTCTTTCCCGCCCTGTGGTGGGAAGCAGCGTCTCCCACCCGCTATTTGGATCAAACAAACACTACTTTCCGAGTATGAGAAATGAAAAATATGTTTGTGACCCTCACGACAAACCCTTTCATTTGATATATCACACGGTACTTACAGTAAGCAAAGCTTTTTCATTTCTCATACTCGGAAAGTAGTATTTGTTTGATCCGAATAGCGGGTGGACGACGTTGCTTCCCACCTTAAGGCGGGAAAGACTCATAGTAATTGCTTCCCTCTCTAGGTCGGGAATGAATTTAAAAATAGAACTAAATTGGTTGGAAGTAGTCAGCTACGAAATTTTTACATAATTAAGAAAAATGTCGCGGTCTTGTGAGTGTATAAACAGCCAGTGTGAAAAAAATACCTATCAAGCGGGACGGCCCGCGGTAGTGACGCGGTGTGTTCCATATTTAAAATAGCACACAAATTGTTCTAATATTTCAATTAATTTTAAATAGGTACCTATTGTTCATGTTATTATTATCAATAAATGTTTTAGAAAGACCACTATTTTTTACTTTCCTTATATTCGAAATGATAAGTAGAGTGTTTAACACGGGTTAAAGTCATCAATTCCTACTCGGACTATAGTCTAAATACCTCGTATGGGAATAGATTCCTTTCGACCCTTGTATAACAATCCACTATTTACCCGACTGCACCAGAAGGAGGGTTATGTTTTTCGAGAGTATGTAAGTATGTATAATTGAATGGCACGCTCTGCGGCCTGAACGGCTCGATGGATTTTAGCTTGAGAGGTGTCGTTAGATTCGTATTTACTGTGAGAGTGACACTGGGCATATCAAAATAAAAAATAAAAAAAACAAAATGGCGGATTTTTGGCGCCATATTATGCCTTCAATAATTTTTTTTTTCTCAATTTCTATCGAGTGGGGTATCAGAGTAAAGGGTTTTAAAAGGTGATTACAAAAATATATACAACTTATATGGTTAAAAATAATTCAAAGTGACAAATCGTATAAAACACGTATCAAGAACTAAATCGTCTGCGAAACACATCTTTCACATTTGTAAACTAAAAAGCTGGAAATAAAAAAAAAGTAATTAGAAAAATTAAAAAACCCGACTGCATCCTTGTACTAAAACTAACTGAAAAGCTAAAAACAAGCCCATTTTAAATAAAATAAAATTTGGAAGCAGGCGGGACCCATTTGAGTTTGAAACTATAATATTGGTATTTTTTTTATCTAAAGTGACCCCATATTCATAATTAATTTATTCATGTTATACGTCCGTATTTGAGTCACAGAAATTTATATGTGTACCAAATTTCAACTTAATCGGTCCAGTAGATTCGAAACAAATCGATTGTAACAAACCTATAGACAGACACACGAGTGATCCTATAAGGGTTCCGTTTTTTCATTCGGACGTAGGGAACCATAAAAAGTTACACCCCTATCCACACTGTACGTGTTTGTACTTATTAAAATGATTATATTTCAAAAAACTATTAATTCATGATAAAATATACCAAAGAGTTTTTATTGTCTCTACAATATTTTTATTTTTTTTTAAAATGCCGATTATCGATTAGGCTTTATGACATTTTTGAATCGGATTAAGAAAATTGGGTGGATGGTCAGCACTAAGAGGTTTCACGTCTCAACACAATTTTTAGTAATTTTTATCAAGATTTGATCATGTTTTTTATGTAGTTTATGTATGAAAAATGGTAAAAGTAAGAATGCAGAGAGAATGACAATATCTTTATTTTTCCCTTTTGCATATTTTCATCAAGAGATTAGATTGTTTATGTACATATTTTCAGCGATTTTGAGGTGTCTACCTTTTGGATATGTGTAGTAATATCTATTTTATACAACTTTTACAGTAGAATGACGCGGTTTTACCGACCTCAGCACATAGTTAGAGATATTTGCCACAAACTTATTTTACAAAATAGGCGCGGTAACACAGTTTTCTTAATAAATTCGAATGCTGAAAGTTATAGTAAATTTCTGATTATCATGACGTAATTCGCAACACCCCGTCGAGTCAGCTGGTGTGTCAAATGTCAAAATTTTGTCGAGCAGAGAGGTTAAACTGTGGAACAGTCTTCGACAAGGCAAGCCTCATGTCATCTGCGACGTTCAATCAATTGCGATTCTTTGTTTTAATCGAAACTAGAACGGAGAATCATGATTCACAGAGGTCCATAGTAGCAAATGGTATAAGAACGGACATAGCTCGCTTGACGAGAAGAGGGTAAGCTTGGCTCAAAGAACACCAAAACTCACCAAGATCTTTTGCATGAAACTGTACTTATTAATTATAATTGAATTCGCTAGCCCGTCGCTCGACACTGCTTCATAGTTAAATAATTTCCTGATAAGTATGTTAAGGTTTAACTATGCTACCGCGGAAGCCTGACACATACGCCACGGACCCCCTGGGGGTCCGTGGACCCCACTTTAAGAAACCCTGGTGTAAGGTTATTATGTTGATCTAAATATGACTCGCGGCCGTAACAAATATTCTTATACAATTACTAGCTGCGCCCCGCGGTTTCACCCGCATTGGTGTCGATCCCGTGGGAATATCGGTATAAAAAGTATCCTGTGTGTTAATCCTGATTATAAACTATCTGTGTGCCAAATTTCATCCAAATCTGTTCAGCCGTTTGTGCGTGAAGAAGTAATAAATATACATAATAATGTGATAACTTAGTATGGACTTCATAAATTTCTACCTAATTTTGGTCAAGAAACTCTATTCTCGTTATATGTATACATTTTATAAGGGAATGATTACTGAGGTGATTTCTAATAGAGAAGTATAGATGAAGAAGACATGCTGCACCGACCAAATTAATTGAGATAATGGCAAGCGAATTATGATACATTTTCGATATAACACTTATGTACCTAAATAACTTGGCAAAGCCCTAGATTTCTCTTGTGTATTTTGTTTACTGCTAAAGCTACATATCTTTATGCTAATGGTCATATTACTTTATGGTAATCAGACTGGCTAGCAAGGAAAGGAGAGAAAGTTTTAACTGGCTTCTACACACTACATGGAAACTTGTTAGTCAGTAGTCATAATGTATTTAGATAATTATACTTGTTATATTATCTACTTATTACTCCTTCTCATAGATAAATAGATGTTATAAGCAAGCAATTTATATAATCACTGCGATTAACTTTCAAAGTTGTACCAAAAAGTTGTTGTTGAGTTGCGTTGGTAAATATTTTAACTTTTGTCAAATTCCTCAGAAAAGAATACTCACAGAAATACAATTCATGTAGAACACTAAATTAATATTATATAAGGGTTTATTTAAAGTTACGATTTACTTGTACCGATAAAACTATCCAAACAATTGTTTATATACAATATGCAAAATTACTCGTTAAAATAGATACGATAAGTTTAGCTTAATTCGAATATATCTACCAGTGAACAAAGGAATGAAAAAAATGTCCACAGGAAACGTTTGAGTATAAATTTCGATGGCTATATGAATAGGGGAAGACCAAAGATACGATGGATAGATAGTGTGACAGATGATATGGCTAGAAAGAGAGGATGACTACCGAGATGACAACTAATAGAGAAGTATGGAAGAAAATGACACGCTGCGCCTGTCCCAAATGATTTGGGATAAGGGCAGGAGAAAAATTTACGTTTAACCAATATTTTCGTCTGTGAAGCAATTTGTGGAATAGATATGCTTTATTGGTGAATGCTTATGCGAATCCCGCAACCCTGGCCATAGGTAGAGGCGGAACACCGCGGTGGCTTTAGCCGGTAAAAGTCCGGCATGCCCCTCTGTCACCCCCACGATAGAGGAAGTCCACCGCGAAAAAAAAGGGTAATTACATGCCGAAGATGCCTCACTGCGATACCACGCGATTACTGTTCAGGCTGTATGACGTCTCGCGTTTTAATAAGCTTAAAAATACAGAATAAATTTAGGTACTTGCAGTAATTACTATCTGAGTGTAGGAAATTACTATTATCTTTATTTTACGTATTTTAAAAATATCTTATCATTAAGTTTATTTATTTAATCCATAGCAACAAACTTGTATTAAATATTGCTTTATCTAGAAATTTTTTGTCATGATGAGTGCTTTATATTTTATTTTCTTTTTGTTGTGTCCGAATATTTTTCTCGTATTTCCTGCAGTAGACGATATTGTTATTCCTAAAGGCTTATTTCCACGATCCAAGTTTCTTGCCTTTAGTATGTACAGGGTGGCGGGGACGCACAATCTGTTACCAATGGATTCAGTATATAATTCTAAAAAGCGCGTGTGTTGAAATTTTTCGCCGGTTGTTAAAAAAAATTTGCTCTGCCATATATTTTGTAAAGCACTTTTCTATGAAACAGCAGAATTTTTATTGACAACCGATAAAAAATTTCAACGCTAGAATCATGTACCAATTCACGGTTTCAGTTGGCGCGCCGATGTCCCAAGCCACTCTATATTAAGAATACTCTTTTATGCGAGTATAATTTGTCTCTTCTTGACATAAAATAATATTTGGCAAAGCTCAAATCACGATATGTTTGCTATTTTTCTTATCTCTACCTATACTGGTCGATAAACGTTAAATAATACAGAATTTCGTTTGTATCTTATGGATTTAAATATGTTCATTACTAAGCCTCAATGCATAATATAGTTTTGATTAGTATCTTATCAGATTTACCATCAAAAATCGTATCATACATTTGAAACTATACATTTGCAAAGAGCAATTTTTGTCATTGCCCAGTGGCCACCACTGCTCTTACAATGACAAAAATAAGTAAGTGGCGGCCGTTACCACTGGGTAACGGCCGCCACTTACGAGTTGTAGGTCATAGGTTCGAACCCAGACAGGCGCCTTACTTTGTGTAAATTATTCCATCACCACTGCTCTCAAAACGGTGAAGGAAAACATCGAAAGAAAAACGGGATGTTCTAGAACCAAAAAATTAAAGACGTGTGACATCTACCAAGACGCACGGGGCTCGCGTGGTGGATTAGGGCCCACTCCCTCTCAGCGAGAGGAGGCCTGTGTCCCAGCAGTGGGAACATTACAGGCTGATTATGTTGAAGCATTTGTCATGTATGTAGTAAAACAGAGATGTCGAATATTATTTAGTGTGAAGAAGAGACCAACGCTTTATTCCCTTGCACCCTTGAAATGTGAATTGTCTTTCTCAAGAGCAATTTGTGTGGCCGAGACAGTACGTCATTCACTTAGCGCTAACGTAAGTATGATATTTTATTTTTTGTTATGTCCTTTTTCTGTTTTCCTTATTTTAAGAAGTACTGCTTATTTATTTTATCACATAAAACACGGTGTACTTTTATTTATTTATTCATACATAGTCGGAATTGTTTGCTACGAAGTGTGAAATAATAAAATTCTCATTTCTTTTTCCAGGTGATTTCTACAAGCGTTGCCGGAGAATCAAGATTATGAATGGAATGAAGCAGCTGCAGACCGCTAGCAGAAAGAATATACTAATAAACGTTGTATAGCGTCTGTATAGTTACACAACGCTTTGTCTTTTTCTTTCGAAAGTCAAATTACTGACTACTGAAAGAGAGAAATCGGTGTGTAACTATTTATCTGATATAATACGTTTATTAGTAAGGGGCACAGTGTGTAAGAAGATACGGAGGTGTGGCTGGGAAACAAATGAACCGCGTGTCTAACGTGGCAAACCTAAATAGCGTTGGACGGACGACTTACGCTCAAAATTAATCCATAATCAGCTTATAATATTCCCACTGCTGGGACACATGCCTCTTCCCTTCGAGAGGGAGAGGGCTGTAATCTACCACGCGGGTTGGTAGATGTCACATGTTTTCGGATTTTTGGTTCTAGGACATGTCGGTTTCCGCACCGTATAGAGAGCAGCGGTGATGAAATTATTTACACAAAGTAAAGCGTCTGCCTGGTTTCGAACCTACGAGGCCACGAACTACATCTCGTAATTCGGGGCCGTTACCTAGGGGTCACCACTGCTCTCAAAACTAATAATGTATCTCATTCCCATTCTGGATCCGCGGCAGTGGCGGATTTACACATTTGCCGCCAGTAGGCTATTCAAATTTTGCCGCACCTACCGACCTCTACAATAGTGTCCCATGTCGTTTGTATACTGCTTCGCCTTTTTTTTTAAATACTTAAAATGTTCTCGTTCATCAACTACGAAAAACTTGCAAAGAGATTTGTAAAGATCGGCAACTATGATAAAATCTGCGGTAGAAGCCTGAATTTGAGCATTCACTTTGTTTATTATTTCCAAAAAAACATTGTGGACATTTAAAAAAAATGTTAGCCCCAAAATTGCCGCCCCTAAAATCTGCCGCCCTAGGCTCCAGCCTACTCAGCCTGTAAATCCGCCACTGATCCGCGGTCTTTGATATCTGGTTATGATCTCAAAGACAGATTGGCAAATACTGCCGTTGACTGGTTACAGACGAAGATCGGGATTGAGATATATGGTAGTATAATATCAATAGTCATTTAATTTCTTTATTGGCCAGTATAATTATGTCGGACGAGCGTCGAATGTATATTGTGTGACATACTAGGCTGTAATGTTTCCACTGCTGGGACGCAAGTTTCCCCTCGGTGAGAGGGAGTGGGCCGTAGTCCACCAATAGACTCGTAATATTCTATATCTGCTCGCGTTTTACCACTAAATCAACTGATAGTTAAACCGCAATATAGTCCATCCAATAAATCACCCATAAGGAGTTGTAGAGTGCGTGAGTTAGGCCCTAAGTGATTTCTTCAGAAAATTGTTCAGGGTACTTAGGGAATAAACATACTAAAAATCCTGACGTCTAGGGGGTGAGGCGGAGTGGGGGGAGGGGGTTAAAGTTCCCATTTTGCAGTTTTTCGCTAATATCTTTCAAACGGTATGTTTTAGAGAAAAGAAGTTTTCTGCGTAATGAAAGCTTATAAAATTTCCTACAACTTTAGTCTTATACACTTTTTCGAATTACTACCCATTTTTTACATATACATTCTCAAATAGTGAAAATTTTCGAAAAAACTACTTTTATGAATCTCTACCTGTTGTTCTCTACATGGCGTTTCCGATTGCCGCACACTTTCTCTTCGTTTCGTTTACTCTTTTTGTCTTCAGGCCTTCGAAAAAAAAGGTCAAAGATTGAGGCAGTGTACCAGGATTCTTCAGAAAATCGTCGCTGGATAGATAAGTATCTGTGCTATACACTTGACTCTGAATGTCTTGCCGTATGATTTCCACAGCTTTAGCCACAATCCTTAATCTCTCCTCTTCTTCATTTTTGGCTCTGTTTTCGTACCATGCTTGGTTGATTATTTTATACCCGGTGTCTCTAAAACACACTACGGGCAATTTGAATCTGTTGACCCCTGGAGTGATCAATATTCGGTCCCCATATTTCCTTTCCAACTCAGCCTTGATGGTTCGCCACTGAGGTTTCACCCCTGTTCACACAGGACACTTATTATTATTAGCACTCATGATGGATAATCCTATTGCGTAACTAATGACGATTACAAAGCAAAGAACTGTTCTGGCTGCTCCCCTGCGTTACCGGGTAGGCTACCGTGCCAAAGAGGTTGAAATCATAAACAACAACAATAACATAAGCCCGAAGGCATGGATGATTATGGGAGTTTTAGCCAGTGAGATCTCGTTTTCTACGACAGGAAATATGGAATGAAAAGTGACTACCCGCTTCTGCTCCATTACCACTGGTACAAAACGAGATCTCAAACTGTTACCGCCTTCACCGCTTGGAGGTACTCCCAGCTTATGTTATCAATAAAATACCTAATTTATATACTAGTTCATATTTAACATTCGGTAATGCTTGTCACATCACACTAAATGAACTCCATTTTCACTTTCTTCGGAGCACGATACTCGAACACTGGTGAAAATTTGGAAAAAGTGTATAAGACAAGTGTAGATAAAAGTTTTGATATCCCAACTGCTGTACAGATTTGGATAAAATTTAGTAAATTGATATAGTAGGAGTTGATTTAAGACATAAGATACTTTTTATCCCCAAATAACGTAAAGGATGTAGTATACAAAAGGTAGTGTTCAATTCAAGTAGTTTTTTTTTTCAATTTTCACTTTTCCGGAATGTGTAGTTCGAAAATAGGTAGGAATGTGAAAAAGTGTATAAGATAAAAGTTGTACATAATTTTATAAGCTTTTATTGCGTAGAAGACTTCTTATCTCCATGACGCACCGTTTAAAAGATATTAGCGAAAAACTGAAAAATGGGAACTTTAACCCCCTCCCCCCACTCCGCCTCACCCCCTAGATGTCAGGACTTTTAGTATGTTAACTCTCTAAGCACCCTGAACAATTTTCTGAAGTAATTGCTTAGGGCCTTGCTCACGCACTCTACAATCTCTTTGTTGGATGGACTAATATCGCTAGGTTGCGGTCGACAATTGCACGTACACGCCTGCCTAGGTTTATTTTTATCTCGCTTTTAATGTCCCGGGTAGAGGAGAAAGGTCAATTCTCTAACAGAGGAAGAATGAGCATTGATCACCACGCTTACTCAGTAGCAATGGCTTTCATTTTGACAGCTCAACAACATTCAATGCGTTATTTACGTTGTTGGGCAGACAAATTTTTCGAACATATGATGTACATCAGAACGTTCGGCCAGTCGAGATAGGGAGCTGGCTGCTACTCCAGTTTTTAGTGACGATTATGTGACGCTTAAAGATGCCAGTCAAAGAATTTGTGACGGAACAGTTCGAAAGTTAGAAGCATTTATTTATGGCCGAACGGCCTGATATCAGGTCGTTCGGCCAACCTGAATCTCCATAACTGAGGACCTTAGAGAAACTGTTACTGAATAAAGATTTAGTGACGATTTGGTGACAAACAACCAATGCTTTACTTTTACTCGTAATGCCACCGGTTAAAAGTAAAATGAATTTTGCTTCCTGGAACATCAGGACGTTCGGCCAACGTAATCTCCATAACTGAGGACCTGAGAGAAACCGTTAATGAATAAAGATTTAGTGACGAGACTGAAACGAATTTTTATTGCTTTATTTTTTTTTGTGACGGCCCCTTTAAATAGTAAATTGAAAATTTAACATATATAACCTCAAAACATTGGGATTATCGATTCCTCCACAACGAAGAAGCCCAGAGAAACCGTTAATGAATAAAGATTTAGTGACGGCACTGAAACGAACTTTTAGTGTTTTATTTTTTTTTGTGACGGCCCCTTTATATAGTAAATTGAAAATTTAACATATATAACCTCAAAACATTGGGATTATCGATTCCTCCAAAACGAATAAGCCTAGAAGACTCGTAAAACCCCTGATGTGTTATAGGTTTTCAGTGCAATGGTGTCAGTATTTTTGTTGATTCACTATTCCGCAATATGGCGGATGGCGACTGAAATAGGATGACCATGTATTCCAACGAAACAAGTATTTATCAAGTACTTAATTACCTACCCTACCTAAATAATGAAGCAACACACGTCGTAATATTAAATTATATAAGTACAAGCAACGTTGAGCTGATGCCTGCATACCAGTGTCCACTTGTGAGGTTTTGTTATATTACTTGAGTCTATTTTGGCTAAAAGCAAACGAAAGTGGAAAGGTGACTGACATTGGAGATTGGGAAATTTGACTAAGTACAAGAATACTTAAATAAACACAAGAAGCTGTCAAATTTCTCTCGTGGTGAACCAATTTAACTGTAATTCTAAAAAGTACAAATTATACCTAACAACCTACCGCTATTTTTGGATGATTGATTACAAATAAAGCATTTTTTAATTTGTGTACCTATTTATTTAAGTATTCTTGTACTTAGTCAAATTTCCCAATCTCCAATGTCAGTGAAGGTGACTGACATTGGAGATTGGGAAATTTGACTTTCGTTTGCTTTCGTTTGCTTTTAGCCAAAATAGACTCAAGTAATATAACAAAACCTCACAAGTGGACACTGGTATGCAGGCATCAGCTCAACGTTGCTTGTACTTATATAATTTAATATTACGACGTGTGTTGCTTCATTATTTAGGTAGGGTAGGTAATTAAGTACTTGATAAATACTTGTTTCGTTGGAATACATGGTCACCCTATTTCAGTCGCCATCCGCCATATTGCGGAATAGCGAATCAACAAAAATACTGACACCATTGCACTGAAAACCTATAACACATCACGGGTTTTACGAGTCTTCTAGGCTTATTCGTTTTGGAGGAATCGATAATCCCAATGTTTTGAGGTTATATAATATTATATTAAATTTTCAATTTACTATATAAAGGGGCCGTCACAAAAAAAAATAAAACACTAAAAGTTCGTTTCAGTGCCGTCACTAAATCTTTATTGATTAACGGTTTCTCTGGGCTTCTTCGTTGTGGAGGAATCGATAATCCCAATGTTTTGAGGTTATATATGTTAAATTTTCAATTTACTATATAAAGGGGCCGTCACAAAAAAAAATAAAACACTAAAAGTTCGTTTCAGTGCCGTCACTAAATCTTTATTCATTAACGGTTTCTCTGGGCTTCTTCGTTGTGGAGGAATCGATAATCCCAATGTTTTGAGGTTATATATGTTAAATTTTCAATTTACTATTTAAAGGGGCCGTCACAAAAAAAATAAAGCAATAAAAATTCGTTTCAGTCTCGTCACTAAATCTTTATTCATTAACGGTTTCTCTCAGGTCCTCAGTTATGGAGATTACGTTGGCCGAACGTCCTGATGTTCCAGGAAGCAAAATTCATTTTACTTTTAACCGGTGGCATTACGAGTAAAAGTAAAGCATTGGTTGTTTGTCACCAAATCGTCACTAAATTTTTATTCAGTAACAGTTTCTCTAAGGTCCTCAGTTATGGAGATTCAGGTTGGCCGAACGACCTGATATCAGGCCGTTCGGCCATAAATAAATGCTTCTAACTTTCGAACTGTTCCGTCACAAATTCTTTGACTGGCATCTTTAAGCGTCACATAATCGTCACTAAAAACTGGAGTAGCAGCCAGCTCCCTATCTCGACTGGCCGAACGTTCTGATATACATAACATATGAAGCAATGGATTAGGAATATCCTTCAATATCATCCAGATTATGATTGAAATATGTTACGCAATTAGTGTGCTATTTGGTGATTTAAGACCGAAGTCCAGGGTATTCTCATGATGTTTCCCTTCACCATCAGTTAGTGGTGTCTGGGAATAAACACGTTAAACTTTGAAAGTCACATTGGTACTTGCTGCGCACAAACTCGCAACTTGGGCGTAGCGGGCCACTTGTTTACTGACAAACTCGCATATCTCTGAGGCTTTAGTATTTTTTTTAACAGAATAGAATACTACCCGAACGCTACTTTTTTGCTGGAAGATGTCCGCTGCTGCACGTAAGCTACTTTCCTAGTATCATCTTAACGATCAGTGTTTACTGCTTGCATCCAGCAGATAACGCATTCTTTATTAGGCCTTTTGTACACGGCACGGTTTCATTACTGTACGGGCGGCGTATAAACCGCGCCTTAGAAATAACGTGTCTCAACAAGCTTCCATAGTGATCCATACAACACTGACGACCGTGCCTACACACGGCGAATAAACCGTAGTTTTCACGGCAAGAAAAACGTGTGTGTATGGACAGCGTCAGAGAAAAGGAACCCCCTTTGGTAATGAGTCGTTATTAAAGGGGGTTCCTTTTCTCTGACGCTGTCTGTACAAAGGGTCTAAGGTATTGTTCCACTTGGTGGGGAGCTTCTACCTTTTGTTACGCGGTCCGCTCTGCAAACAATATGTCACCTAAGTTCAGCTAATCTTCGGGCTTTTTCAATCCTCAATATACATTTATTGCATTCCACAATGTGAACTTATTCGGTTACGCAGTGAAATTCTCTGCATAGTCCTCTCATTTATCCTTTCCTTTTTAGGAGGTCATCACTGGGAACCCGCAATAGTCAGCCCCAGCCCAACTATTGCAGCTTATTATTTGCAATAGTAGTAGTCTTAGCTGAACTGAAAAATGGCAAGTAGGAACCGATGCGACTTTCTGAATTAACCTTTTAAGCGCTTGGCTAAATATCAAGCCCCTAGCGCGCGGCTACAAATCGATAAAATAATACCTACAATAAATAAGGGGGTGCAATAGTTGTATTGATTAAAAAATAATCAAAAAGTCTTTATCTCTATTTAATAATGGTTTTAGTTGTACCACGCAGTTAATAGGATGAAAATAGAATGAAAAAATCATGCTTTTCTCTGTCGCAGAAATACGACACGAGGGGTAGGGGCACGGAAATATGTGTCGCATAAATGCGACGCAAGCGGACAAAAGGTTTAAGTAAATACTTTCCAAGATAAACTTGGACACCACTGAAAGAAAACATTGAGATGGAACTTGTGTTAAGGCTTGAAATCGCCTGCACACGGTGGAGAAGCGTGGTGATTATTGCATGTGCACTCTGTATAAAAGGCCTCTGCGTTGCAGTGGAATCTATTCAGGATGATATACAAAGAAATATTATACTAGCTGAGCCCCACGGTTCCACCCGCATAAGTCTCGATCCCGTGGGAATATCCGGATAAAAATTATCCTATGTCCTTTCCCGGGACTCAAACTATCTTTATACCAAATTTCGTCTAAATCGGTTCAGCGGTTTAGGCGTGAAAAGTTAACATACAAACAGACAGAGTTACTTTCGAATTTATAATATTAGTATGGATTAAGCTAATCGAAAGTTTTATTTAGTTAAGAGTATTTCTAATTCGATCAAGGTGAGTTCGAATATGGTTGGTATTACAATACAATAACAAATGTATTATGATTTTACACACTGTGGGTTCTTTTTTTATGCAGATAATAAATGAACATTCATCACCGTGGTGGTTCAGTGAGAATTCATAGCGATACAAGTTCTTGTCTGTTGTTTCTATGCCCAGACTGCCCCACTGCTGGGCAAAGGTCCAGTGTGCTTTTCTTTTAACTATGAATCATTTGTTTTGTGCACATCACTGACCTGTGTAAGGCTCTGAAGAGGAGTACCTACCTTTCAAATTGACTGTCATACATGTTAGCTATATTAAAAGTGATCGGTCATTACCTCAGTTACTAATAAATTTACTGTTTTTAAATTCACTATCTTGAGATCCCCTGAAGGTTTGAACCTTCAGGTCACGTGAAGTCAGGGTGACACTGATTACAATTTAAGATTAGGTAACCAAATAATATTTTTGTACTGGTTCTTGCCTTTCTCAAGTATACACAGAAAATGCTCCATCTAATTCCAGGCAGAGCAGTGGTGGCACAGTGGTAACGGACGCGACATACGAGTTGTAGGTCGTGGATTTGAACCCAGACACACGCTTTACTTTGTGTAAATTATCTCATCACCACTGCTTTCAAAACGGTATGGAAAACATTGCGAAGAAAACCAAAAATTCGAAGGCATATGACTCTACCACCAACCCGGACTGGGCCTGTTGTGGTGAATTACGGCCCACTCCCTCACATCTGAGAGGAGGCCTGTGTCCCAGCAGTGGGAACATAATAGGATCTTTTGCTTAATTCCAGTCATAATTTTAAGAGATAGCAGGAGAGGAGGCCACTTACATATTTACATATTTCAGGTATGTACTATAAATCCTCTTTAGTAACTAGCACTAGTGGCTATACAGTATGTGCCAACTTTCTTTAAACTTAAGTCCCTAACGTAAATTATCACTGTATTCAAAATGTTTTTCCAAATTGTTTCAATGGGCTTGTGTTGTGAAATTGTTGTATATTGTGAAGAAAGTTACGTTAAGTTGCACAAAAATGTGTTAAGTATTTTTATTGTAATAAACAAAAGATAATTTATTGTGAAATGTTGTACAGTATCTATTTTTTGACATTATATACTTACGTATCCTAGCCTTTACCTACGACACTGTGGGTATGTAAAAAGATAGTTATTTGTATGTACATACCTAACAACAAAGAAATAATAAGATAAGTAACTGCTGTTACTAATAAATTGGTATTTTTTGCTATTCCGTTCCATTTTGCCTGTTACCAAAAACTGTAACCATTATTTTTATCATTATCTGTTCATTTAAATAAAGTTTTTATGGTTTAAGTACTAATGCACTTTAATTTCTAACCCATCTACCTATTAATAAGATTTCCCTGTGATCCTCCTTACTTTATCACGAGGTTTTCGTGAATAGAGTCAAAATTGTCATGAAAGCATTTGCATTTCGTGCCCTTTTGCAAACGTCATGCGTCAATTAGTTCGATGCAAGTGCACTAGGTGGCTCTAGGTGTATCTACGAGTCATAAATCAAGTCCAACAAAGTTTTGTGTTGTGAAACTTATTTCGTAACTCCTAAGTACCTATCGTTATAGTTATATTTGTAAGGTTTTTCGGGTTTTGACGACGCAATTTAGGGCCGGTTGTTTGAAACGGTTGCTTAACGTACATACGTATGTCAAATAATAACGATTACGTACTCGTTATTATTTGATGTACGGCAAGGCCACAATTTTACTTAGTTGTAATTTGAAACAACGCTTTTTTTGGTTTGACAATAGTTAGCGCCATTTTTGACGTATACGCGTGCGTCTAGTGGACGCGAAACAACCCGCCCTTAGTTGCTGATGTTGTATATTCTACTAGCTTCGTAGCTTCTTTCCGCGACTTCGTCCGCGTGAAATTTCACCCTCCCCCATTTCACCCTCTTAGGCGTGACTCGTTATCGTAGGTGCAGCCACAACTTATCGCGATAATCATCGGCGTTTCCCGTTGGTGTGGCTCCGGCATTAGTGGAAACCTATCAAAGAACACACCCTCCGAATTTCATGTCTCTAGGATCATCGGTTAAGCTGTGCGTTGATATATCAGTCATTCAGGACTTTGAATTTTATATTTAAAGATAATCGGACTTTTAATTAGCTGCAGTTACAGCATATGTGTTACCACTATTTAACGAAATTTAAATAGTGATGTGACAAAAGAATCGATTCATTCAATTAACATTCAGTTCAAAATCGATTAATGTTTTATTGATTTTATAAAAGAGGATAATATTATTAGAGGATAATATATAAAATGAAATTAAGATTAGGATAAGTTTGCAATAATAAAATGAGAAATACTTAATTATTGTTTTGATTTATACAACGCATTAATTCTAATCACAAACCTTTTAAATATTCTAATTTTAGAAGTTTCTGGTGTTTGGCAAAAAAATCTTGAACGTTATTTCTAACGAAAACTTTACATAAAAAAATGATTTTTTAGAGTCAGATATATTTTTGTTTCATTTTGAAACAAAAATATCTTTAGTAAACTATGTATTTACGCTGATTTGAAACTAAGTACAACATATATTTTAATCCTTTCAATACAAAGAATATTTGTTTGTTTACGGTTAAACAAAAATTTCTAATACTTATCTAAATTAAAACGATGTTTCATTGCGTTCATCACATCACTAGTAGAGATAGTGTGGCTAAATTTTTTAACGAAATGACGATAAGAAGTGTAATTTTACTGCAGCCAATTAAAAGTTCGACCATAGTTTTATTTGAAAATTACGTGAAACAGTTTGTTTTATGGTTAAATTCATAACTTTTTGTTCATTAAATTTTTCGATTCATTTGCAGGACTTTCAATTCTGTCCTGAAAAAGGACTCATTTAATCAAGTTTTCTCTCTTTTCAGATTACACTTAGGGCTAGAGTGGATCGCGAGTAGAATAAAGAAGAAATGACACGACGCTCCCACTTGATTAGTAATTTTATAAATAAATATATACACATACTATTGTTAAAGTTACATAAAATTCTAATCCCTAACTGTTTGCATTAACTTTACTAAATAAATATATTCTAAAGAGAAACCTATCAGGATCATTGTCCGTTGTTTTGCATGAATGGGGTATATTATTATAAATAAACATGTTGTATATTTTATTTATTTTTATTTCATCTACAAGTTTCCAGACAAAAATTGTACACACAATATTTATGTTGCTAGTTTATGTCTATGATTAAATTACGACAAGTACAACCAAATTATACAACGAAATATTACAGTTCTACTAATCGAGAATCAGATTGTGTAAACTAAACATGGCCAGCTTACACAGTAGTATTGATTATCATCTTTACATCCATTTAAGACCTAATTTTCATTGACTAAACATTATCGATGGTAATGATTTCAAGTTACACATACCTTATCACAATAATATATTTATAAAATTGATTTCGGTATATAACAATATTGTACAAATTACTATAATATAATCATTAGGTGTATGAGAATCCAAAACATAACTAGTTTTGAGGTGACAATACAACAAGCCATAAATAATAAAAAAATATGTTGATTTAATTAATTGTACCTACTTTGTTGTATTATTGTAATTAATAGTGGCCATTTCAAAATATAAAAATAATATCTTAAAAATATACTTACAAATTCACAATTATATACAAAAAATATTAACAAAGTGGAAATTGCAAGATTAAATTAACTACACAGTTACAAGAACAAGTTAAGACGTTATAAAAACTAAAGAAAAATATATGTTTGGTCCATCAAATGCAATTAAAAGATAAGCCTTATTAAAAAAAACCCCTACACAGATCTTTAAAAATATTGAGAGAATTCAGTTTTTATTATTTTTACTTATTTGTTCTTTTAGAACTGCATAATTTTTATTAATAAGGCATAATAACTAAGGCAAGGGTGAAGATAATCGTCGAAATTCATTATAATATGTAGACTTTAACACCCTCCCTTTTATTTAAAATGTATGCCTAGCATATATGAATTAAATTATAACTTAATATATAAAATGTAACTCAAATATCACTTTCAAACTTAAAAATACTTAAATCATTTCAGAACATAAGAAACACAACCTAAAAGCCTTTGTCACAAATATAGTGTTTTATTGGTACTTTTTAATAAGGAACAATTGAATCCAACTGAACGAGTAATCTCATCATTAGATCAATATAATAGGATACGAAATTTATATTTTATTAAAATTATTAAACCCAAATATATCGGTAACTAAAATAATATAAAATACATTTAGTATGTAATGAATGCTATCACAGCAACCTATTATGAATGTATGAAGTTATTATGCGTCTGCCCAAACTAAATGCTAATATAACATAAACTTTAGGGTGTTGTAATACATTAAAATAGAAGAAAACAATTTTACAAAAGTCAGTGATAAAAGTTAAGAAGATTAATAATAGGAGATTCAAATAGACTATAATAATTAATTGAACTAGTATAATTAATCATTTGCAATAGAATCAATAGATGAACAGGTATAACATTTGGTTCTGAGGTAGATTTATCTAGTAGTCGAATTTACCGTTGAACTAAAACAGCCATTGGGTCGACAATAAATTATTATATAATTTAAAATAATATCAAGATTGTACAGGGCAAATTACCATGACTTAGTGAGAGTGCATAAAACATGAATCGGAAATAATTCAACTAAGACGAGTATACTATGACACCGTCAGGTCGAATGCAGCTATACTAAAACCTTCAAAATTTGATTTTCCTACTTACTCCTCCTACATATCTTAAGTTTTGCCAAAGCATGCTCTGGCAAGTTCACAATAAAGTTGTAAATTAATATAAAATTACAAATGTGTTACACCTACCTATTACTTCTAACAGTCTTTAAAACCTGATCTTATACGTTTTTACCTCCATCGAATCCAGATGGATATCGCTCAAACCGGACAGAGCTTTGAACGTCTTCAGGCCTGTCAGACTGACTGCAGATATATTCTGAACGGTCAGACCATTGAACCTGGTTTTGGACGTAAACTTCGGGGACTTGCTGATTGGTTTCTCTCCGACGGCGCAGCTGTACCCTGGTCTATGCAGCACCATATAGCTTTCGGAACTCGGGAAAAGTTCAAGTTCGTCGTCAGTGATGGTTCGTAAAGTCACCAAGTGTATGCCGGCCGGGAAATTCTGTAGGAACGACTGATATGCCTTGACCTCGATGTCGCCCACTTCGCTGGTGTCTAACAGATACACGTTGACGGGGTAATTGAACGATCGGCTTAGATATTCCGCGGTTTGGGACGGTACTTGGTAAGGGCTGTCCTTCTGGTCAGGCCCAAAGCGACGTTCGTTCACAAACTTGAATCCCTGCTCGCTGGTATCTCTCTTAGCTCGCGTGACGCCGGGCATTGATTCGATTAAAAGCCAATTTTGGAAAGTTGTTGGTCTGTTATCCACAACTCCTTCGCCGATTCCTCTAAAGTCATCATAGAGAGTCCGTCGGTCAAGCATCACCTCCAAGCGTCCAGGTTCATACGCTGACGCACCTTGAGCGTGGTTAGTTAACAGGGTCAACCTGGTCTCCTCATCCTGCAGCCACGCCATAGTCGTAATTGGATAGTAATTCGCCTCGATGCCCAATTTGTTCACCTTGACTCTCTTCTGATACTGGAATCCGTTCTGGTCGGTATAGAATTCCGGAATATCTCCGTTCTGTATATCAGTCTGTATTCTCATAAACAACTCAGTTTCTCTATTTTTTGGAGGACTTTCAAAATCTACCAAGTTCTCGATGAGAATGGCACGTGACAGCACTGGGTCTCCTATGTTATATATTCTCACGGTGTGAACTAAAAACGGCATGTACATTGTCGTAATTTCAGTACAGATCGGACCGGAAACTATGATTATGTTATCATCTTGCATATTATTCGGATTAGCATAAGGATGCAGAACATTTTTTTCTGGTGAATCGTAATCCGGCATGAAAAGATAAGCTCCCGAATGACGTTGCGCACTTTGGTATGCCCCAAACTGCACATCAACAACAGTCCTCTTCCTAATATCTTTTCTATAAACCTGCCGCAAGAATCCAGTGTTTCTATTGACAAGAAGTTTCAGCACCGCATTTTCTAATTGTATATCACCAGGCATCATTTTCTTGATAGAGAATACATTGTTTTTTTGCGAGTCTTCACAATTGTTGCAGAATATAACGCTGTGATGAGAGGTGTTGGTGTGCTCTTCCAGCTTGTAAGAGATCGACGTGAGAGGGGGTATGGTCGCCACGAACATAACGTCATAGACGATGTCGCTAACCACTCGCTTGCCGTTGTCCTGCACTTCGATGCTTGGTGTGATCTGATACATGACGTGTTTCTTCTTGTGGGTATCAAACACGCGGATGTTCGAGGTGTTGGCTCTCACAGTGATAACTTCGGTTCGAATTTCTGCTAAAGGGTTGAAAAGTACAATTTTTTTCTTGTCGATGTAAGACACTAGCAGTTTCTTAGCTGGTTGGCCGTATGTTTCCCACTCCACTTCGCTTTGTAGAATACTCTGCGAGTGCAACGAGCGATCAGGGATCATTATAGTGGTGAGCGCAGCCTCTTGCAACCGGATGCAGTGATACAGGCTTGTGAACAATTTAGTTCCGTAATCTTGCATCACGCTAGATTTTGATGTGCCAGTTATCGCGTCATGATGTTGGAATAGACCCAAGTTCCTCCTCGCGTAGATGAGCTGTTCATAGGATTTTTCTAATTTCTTCTCAGAAGCCCCGTATCCTTGATTACCGACCTGTTTTATGTAGTTCGACACAAGAGTGAATAATATTTCTGCAGATCGGAGTTGATGCTCGAACTGGCGAGCGAGAATTTTCAGATAAGGTCTTGTCGTGTAGTAGCCTGACCAATAAGCCGGTTTGCCCTCGCTAAAGATGTCTGAATAAACAAAAAAATCTCCTTTTAATGTCGGTATAGTGTGATGTCTCTCCTTCATGGCGTTGAAGTAATCAAGTGGCGTTCCGAACTGCACATCAGCATTGAAAATCTCCTTATGTGCATTGATGTAGTTGAACATCTTCATGTAATTAACGTATTGAGCATCAAACTCCATACTGTACTCGTACCTGAAGTCATCTCCCAGCGGCACCAGCACCACGTTGTGTGGAGTGAGGGATCCGATACGATCGTACTCCTCCACCAAAGTTTTCGCCTTGCTGTGCAAATTATGTTCAGTTATATCTTCGTGTTTAGCGGTATACTCAGAATATTCGCCAGGGATTTTCCGGAAGTCAAAGCTAAGACAAATCGAAGGATGTGGACCGCATGTGCTTTTTATGGAGTAGATGTCGAAAGGTTGGTTGTGAACTACCATGGAGGGTTTCGTGGTAGCCCAGCCCGCGATCCAATAGAACTCTTCGATCTGTCGCTCGGCTAGCCATTGTTTCCACGCGTAATGTATTCTTTGTATGATGGTTCCTTCAAGGCCACTTTTATCCAGTAGATAAGGGACAGTTGCTCCGTGACCGAAGGGATCGATGGACCAGCCTGTCTTTGGGATGACGCCGAGGTTCTTTTTTACCCAGTGATGGCCTAAAGAAAAGATCAAAATATAATACCAAACGTGAGTTTCTCAATCAAAATCAAAAGAAGTGTATATTACCTTCAATGAACTGGTCAATTAACGCATAGATATGCGTGCACGCTTCGTCGGGCATCACCCAGCCGCCCGTGGTGATCTCGAGACGACCTTCTTTGATTAGCTTTTTCAATAACTGTGTAGGGTACATACCATATCATTTAGTATATTCATTTATATTTTAAACATACACAACACAACACAATCATAATCAAAATATTTATTTACATTAATTTATTTATGTCATCATTCATATTCACCGTCAATGCGGTTGATGACGGGCCACCAGTAAGCACTGGACTCGCGCTCGCCGAACGACGTCAGACGTAGCCGGCAAGCGCCGAGGTGGAAGTGGACGAAGCGATCGTCCACTCACCCTACTGCGATCTTCAGTCGAAACTTACTCACGTGCTACTCGGCTGCGCATGATTTCGTGACACTTCGTTCGCCTATTATTTTAGTCATCTATCCGAATAACTGTTCTTATTGTGCTATGACTAAGTATTGTGACTGTGTGTGCCTATTATCATCTCGACTATTCTCCATCCGACTGTTTTCTGTGTTGTGTTGCTCAATATAACCGTGAGTACTATTAACAGAATTGACTTGCATTCCTCTACCTATTACACACCCCTAAGAAGTACTGTAGTGAGATCAACTAGTATTACTTACCTATAGCTATTGCCTGTTTACACTTTTTTCTGTTATGTCGTAAACTAGCTCATTAATAGGCTGGCAAATTGGAACAATATTTATTACAAAAGGTTCATTTGAGTCAACCAAGCTTCCTACATTGTTCGTCGTCGCGGTCAAAATACAACATGTTCGCTAAGTCAACGGATTAATTATCGCGCTATAATGTAATTAGCGCACCGATGACTGTATTGCCTATTGTAAAGTAAACCTGTAATCCTATTGTGAACTGCGTTGAACGCTTTAATGAGAACGCGAGGAATGAGAAGTAGCTGTTTTTTTTTTGTTGCACAGTGGAAGTCCTCGTGGACTTCCTCCATTCTAAAGCCACCGCGGTGTTCCACTTCTACATAGGTAGAGGTGGAACAACGCGGTCGCGGCCATAGGTCCTGGTGTGCGGGATTCGCATAAGCATTCACCGCTCCCCCGACAGGCCTCGACCCGCTGTTTCTCAGCGGGTCCCACCTCCCCGTGCGCCCATTCCTATAATCCTCCATTCCTGGAGGTGGGACGGGGAGTTAGTGCCGCAGTGTTGCACGCGTGCCACTCGAGAGTGGGTGTGGACCCACTCTCGAGTGGCACGCGTGGAACACTGCGGCACTAACTCGGGCCTGTCTGGTCGGACGACGGACGCCCCTAGTCCGCCAACCACAGGTCACCTCTCATGGAGGTCGCAGATCGTTTTGCGCCCCTCTCGGGCGCCCGGTGCGTCTCCTGCGGGAGGGGAGAGAAGGTGCGGCTTCTCTCTTCCGCTCGGCCGCCTGCTTTGCAGACATGACATCCTCGCAAAAAGAGGCAACTCCGTCTCATGCGCTCCCGTTCTCTACCATCGACTGAACGACGGCCGGGAGCGAGAGATCGCTCTCGCCTATTGCCACGACAAGGTCACGGCACAGCCCTGCCCAAGCTGGGCACTCCTCCAATGTGTGCTGCGCCGTATCCTCAGGGCAAGCCGCACAATAGTGACACACCGGCGTCTGCTCCCGACTTATACGACACAGGTACTTTCCAAAGCAGCCGTGGCCAGAGAGTACCTACGTCAGCCGGAAGCTGAGGGCGCCATGCCGCCTCTCGATCCACGCCTCCATGACGGGTCTTACCACCGCTATAACGGCGTGCCCCGCAGTGGGATGCGCAAGTCGCGTTTCCCATTCCGTCCTCTTGCCACGTTCTAGCGCCTCCCCGCGCCACTGATATAGCGACGCAAGTGCTCTCGCCTCCAGGTCCCAAGGCGGGGATCCGGCCAAGAGGGTTGCCGCCTCAAAAGAGATCGTGCGGTACCCGCGAACAATACTGACAGCCATCGCCCTCTGCGGCCTTCGCAAGATTGCGATGTTGCGGACCCACCCCCGATAAATGTTGGACAAGGCGGTCTGCAACTACTCTCTCAAAGAGCTTGCCCACCTCGTCCAACAACACAGTGGGGCGGTATACGGATGGTGAGTCAACGCGGCGTCCCTCCTTCTTCAGCAGGACCAGCTTGCCCATCTTCCAACGCCTTGGAAACTGGCCCCGCTCCAAACATGCGCTAAAGAGCCATTCCAGTCGACGCCCTAGAACCTGTGAAGCCAGGATCCAAGTGCGGCCTGGAATGCCATCGGGTCCTGGGGCGGTGTTTTTGGCTTGAAGCCTCATCACCGCTACTCTCAACTCTACTATGATCGAACAGATACCACAAACTTATATGGTTTCGATGATTACGTACGTCGGATAGATTGCAGGCTTGTCAAAGGGCTTATTTGTCGCTGTGAATATATTATATGAGATGTACAAAGCTGAACATATCGTCATCCGATTAGTTACTATTGTGTATGTGGACACATGTAAATGTAGACTTTGTATAACGAGACCAAAACGCAATCACGAGAATTAAGTGACCTTGAAAATGATAGGTGACCGACAACGGTAGGTATGTTTTTACCAATACAATATACCTTTTGTTTGACGGGGTGTGACCTTTCCCACCAAGCGTTCAGAAAAGATATCTCTGTCCAAATGAAGGTCATGTTCGGGTACTGAGTCAGTTTGGTCACAATGTTGTTGATAATGTTCTTTGTCTTCCATTCGAAGTACTGCTCGAAAGTCTTCAGCCATCCTGGGTCGTTGTGGGAGTGAGGGACCACAATAACCTGTTGTTGAGTAGAAAAGTTTATTATTTTATTTGCTATATATTGTACAGTCAGTTATAGCAATTAGCTGACCCACCTTTGCATAAATGGTTGAGATTTTTTTAGAATTTTTTTATATTTTATTTATTTGAGCAAAGTAAATATATGTATTATAAAAGAATTATAAAATTCTATGGATTCGTATTCTAAAAAACCTCAACCATTTATGCAAAGGTGGGTCAGCTAATTACTATACTATAACTGACTGTACAGCTGTGGTAACACTTTGACCTGGAACCGGCCCGGCGTAGTACGTAGTTTCAATAGATTATGAGGCCAGCGTGTACTGCGGGGTAATAGCGTAACACACTATCAGTAGCTACGGCTTTCATTTTGACAGCTCAGCAATATTCATTGCGTTTGTTCGTTGTTGAGCAGACAAATGTTTTCGAACTTATAAAGCATTGGATTAGTCCTATTCTTCAAAATGATTCGGATTGAGATTGATAGTATGTTAAGCAATTGCTATTGCAATCGCAAATAACGCAATGAATGTTGTTAAACTGTCAAAATGAAAACCATTCCTGTTAGTCTGTTACTGTTTTTTTTCTAAATAATATAATAGAAGCTAGCCATTATAATTATACATAATGACACTATCTATAGGAAACAGGCCGGTCGATCTTATGGGAAGTGGGTACCGGGTAGGCACGCTAAACTTACAGAGCAAGTTTAATAAACATTATTATTCGAAGACTCAGCCGAATTCTCAAACAGAACTTAATTTTGAATTGCTGATAAGTCTTATGTTTCGGTCACTTCAAGTTTAAGGTTCAGCGACAGAAATAATTTTTTAAGGGGAAAAGACGTCTTTATGAAAAGGCGTTTGGAAATTCGGAGGTGAATTTGATAGATATTGTAAAGTCGTCGAACTTACCTTCAATCTGGGCCGTGTCGTATCGTTATGTATCTTTTCATAACGGTCCTCAAAGGACTTGTCCCAAAATTCCTTTGAGCGTAACCAGCTCGGCTGAAAGTAAAAAATATTGTAATTAATTGGCCCTTTCAGGAAGTCTTCCTTTATGTTTTAATGTTATAGTAGAAAAAAATAAATAATTATTCTTATTAAACCTTACTACGTAGATGCTTTAGATATTTCTACGTAACAAAACAACATAAAATCGAAGGTGACTTCCACAACAATTTCATACACGATTGATTGATGTAGCGCGAAGTACTTATAAGCACTGGTGCGAGATAGAAGCGGTTCAGTCGCGCGTTTGTAACTTTCATTGTTAACAAATGAATTTCACCACCAAATCATTTCACTTCATTTCAGAAAGCGAACGTGTAACTGCGAAGCGTTTATGCGTATGATGCACGTCAACAGATACGAGGGCGCTTGAAAACTCCGTGCCATTAAAACGACGTGAGTGAACATCGCGAACGGGAATGCTCATTTTATTCCAGCCTGCCAGTATTATTCAATTCGAGACATTGTTAGAAATACTACAATTCTTTGAAAAAAAATACTGAACAATTATCTGACACTGAGAATGTGTATTTAAAATTGAGTTAAATCCTCGTCGGAAAATGAACTATTGTCCGTGTGGTAGGCATGCATTTTTATATTTTTCCATGATACTTTTACTACAGACAGATTACTTTTTATTACAGACCCCTAACTGAGTAGGTTTGGGATAAGACGAGAAAAAGTCGCACACTCAGTGCACACCCAGTGCGTGTGCGATGCTTCGGACCACACCTGCACGTCGCGTTTACTGTATTATAGGTACCAAATGCCCGTACACTTACCGCACTTTGCCTAAACATCATAATAATTAGGTACCTGACACAAAAAGAACGACGACTATTGAAAGTGAAGTCAATTCTGAACCTTTCTTATACTAAATTGAACCCAACGTGTAGCCGCCGTATCCGAGCAAATTGTTTCATTGATGCCACATACATTATTTATTTATCCCTTAAATTCATTTAGCTTGATTACAAAGGACCAATCATGGAATTAGAATTTTTACTATACATAGACTCCGGTAGAAAATTAAAAGGATTTGACTTGGCCGGAGTTCCCCAAGACTTCTTGCGTTTAAAATTGTACAAAACAGCCCAGGCAGCCCACACATCCTGCAACGCCACGCTAACTGACTTACGAGTCATAAAGTGATTTTCACTTCTCATGCTCTAAAAGCTCGTCTTTATGTTGTGTGTAGGCGACATAAAGTCGCTTTTTAGGCTAGATTCTAAAAAGCGACTTCATGCACTAGAGTGCATGAAGTATTTTTTTTTTCTAAGACTAAGATAATCAGGCCCAACGCATAATAAAACGTCGCAGATTTAAGTCGTTATTTTATTTCATTTACTTTAATTTATATAACTTCCGTGTTTTCTATCGTTAATTTAATAAAACCAGATAAAATAGTTGTTATTTATTATTTTAAAACGCAAAGAAACGTTTTTATGACTTAGCAGTATGAAGTACCCAAGTCGAATGACACATGTAGAAAATTAAAAAAAAAACTTTTAGGTCTGTTTCATTTTCTCGCAATCGAAGTGAAAAGTTGTATAACTCGGGCATAAACGAGCCATTTTACCCCTCGACATCCACCCTCGGCCTCGCATGCTCACAGGCTCGGGGTAAAATGGCTTCTTCTATGCCCTAGTTGTGCAATCTACTATTCCTACAATAGGAAAATAAAACCATTTATCAGCACCAAGTTTCATGAACACAGAGCCGCCATTTTAGCGCTGTTAGCGTCCTCCCCTGCTAATCGCAGCAAGTTTCAATAGGGAAAACAAGTTTTAACTTGGCAACTTTAAGTGCACGTATAACTTTTAATAGTATTTCAAGTTTCTGATAGACCGTAGTGCAGCCTTTATCGCAGAGAAAGACAGTAAATTCAACTCAATTTTCTGTCGTCTGTAATTATATCCATCAGACCAAATAAGGGGCGCGTGACTAAAATATCGAAGGTTAACGCCACTCTTTTCATCTTTCTTAATATTTATTCACTCACCCACTCCGTGGTCGATTCGTGGATGGGTGACCATTCATTACATATCGAAAACCCTCCGTGCCTCGATAAGCACGTTTAAGCCGTTGGTCCCGGGCGGCTGTCATTCGTAAATCTTTGACTGTCGTTACGGCAGTCAGAAGCCCAAATGTCTGATAACCAGTCTTACCGAGGGGTATCGTGTTACTCAGTAACTGGGCTGTGGAGGTCAGATAGGCAGTCCCTCGATATGAAATACTGGTATTCAACTTTATCCGGTGAGGCTGGAAACCGACTCCAAAATATAGTTGGGAAACGGCTAGGCAGATTGATTGAAACGAAATACGGAGAATGACAGAAAACTTACAATGGATTCGAACGCGATGCATTTGAATTGATCTGGCTTTAATACTTTCATGCAGTAGATACAGAATTGCCAAGTTCGTAATGGTACCCTGAAAATAAGACTACAGTCGATGTATTCTGTAAAAAATCTCATCGTGAAAACTTAGATGAAGAGAGCTGTCATTTCCAGTAGCATCAGGTGGAATCAATCAATCTCACCTCACTTTTTTTTGGTGCGTGGTGGATATCCTCATGGACTTCCTCTATCGTGGGGGTGACCTGTGTCACCCCCACGATAGAGGCATGCCCCTGTGGGCATGCCGGACTCTTACCGGCTAAAACCACCGCGGTGTTACGAAGTTATTTTCCATCCCCATGTATTAATTGATATACTCTATCTCCTGAATTGAATTTCCCTTTCGTAGAACATATTTAAAATGAGGTAACGTAATATGTAGGTAATACACTTCTGGGCCGTTTCGGTCGCCACAATGAACTCCTAAATTAATGATGAACTCCTATGGTGTGCCGACGATATCGTTCTTTTCTCCGAAACACCCATAGAATTGGAAGAAATGATCACAGAGTTATGCTACGTTAGCGAAAGCATAGGATTGAAAACAAATATGTAGGTACGTCAAAAACTAAAGTTGCAACGGTAAACCAAAAACCTTTAGAGTATGCGGATAGCTACCAATATCTAGGTTAGCAATTATCCTTCAAAATTCGGGCCACACAGGTGAGATCGAAAGGAGAATCTGAAGACAAACACGAATTGGAAGAAATTTTGGAGTCTAAAAGAAATATTAAAATCAAAACTCCCCATGAACTTAAAGAAAAAGGTAACGGAGTCCTGCTTACTACCATGCCTATCCTGCAGTTGTCAGACTTAGATATTTAGTAAAGCGACGAAGGACAAAATACAAATGAACCAACGAGCAATGGAAAGGAGCGTCCTTAACATTCGATTATAAACAGTCGCAAATAGATATAATCGTCGTATTTGCTTGTATGTCGTCGCTATCATTGGCTGTGATGTTCCAACTCGAACTGTTGCAGAACTTGCAGACAAGAAAATAAAGGTATGATTCCGATCTCGGCAGCACGCAGCAGTGCTGCCGCGGCAGTGCGGTCGCAGCACTACTGGTCAGTACCTACTGGTCCTCATACATTTTCTACGGGTTTATACGTGATTACATTCCGAGCACGGCAGCAATGTGACGCAGCAATGTCGCGCAGCATTGCTGCCGTGTTCGGAATGTAATCACGTATAAACCCGTAGAAAACGTATGAGGACCAGTACTGACCAGTAGTGCTGCGACCGCACTGCCGCGGCAGCACTGCTGCGTGCTGCCGAGATCGGAATCATACCTTTATTTTCTTGTCTGCAAGTTCTGCAACAGTTCGAGTTGGAACATCACAGCCAATGATAGCGACGACATACAAGCAAATACGACGATTATATCTATTTGCGACTGTTTATAATCGAATGTTAAGGACGCTCCTTTCCATTGCTCGTTGGTTCATTTGTATTTTGTCCTTCGTCGCTTTACTAAATATCTAAGTCTGACAACTGCAGGATAGGCATGGTAGTAAGCAGGACTCCGTTACCTTTTTCTTTAAGTTCATGGGGAGTTTTGATTTTAATATTTCTTTTAGACTCCAAAATTTCTTCCAATTCGTGTTTGTCTTCAGATTCTCCTTTCGATCTCACCTGTGTGGCCCGAATTTTGAAGGATAATTGCTAACCTAGATATTGGTAGCTATCCACATACTCTAAAGGTTTTTGGTTTACCGTTGCAACTTTAGTTTTTGACGTACCTACATATTTGTTTTCAATCCTATGCTTTCGCTAACGTAGCATAACTCTGTGATCATTTCTTCCAATTCTATGGGTGTTTCGGAGAAAAGAACGATATCGTCGGCACACCATAGGAGTTCATCATTAATTTAGGAGTTCATTGTGGCGACCGAAACGGCCCAGAAGTGTATTACCTACATATTACGTTACCTCATTTTAAATATGTTCTACGAAAGGGAAATTCAATTCAGGAGATAGAGTATATCAATTAATACATGGGGATGGAAAATAACTTCGTAACAACGCGGTGGTTTTAGCCGGTAAGAGTCCGGCATGCCCACAGGGGCATGCCTCTATCGTGGGGGTGACACAGGTCACCCCCACGATAGAGGAAGTCCATGAGGATATCCACCACGCACCAAAAAAAAGTGAGGTGAGATTGATTGATTCCACCTGATGCTACTGGAAATGACAGCTCTCTTCATCTAAGTTTTCACGATGAGATTTTTTACAGAATACATCGACTGTAGTCTTATTTTCAGGGTACCATTACGAACTTGGCAATTCTGTATCTACTGCATGAAAGTATTAAAGCCAGATCAATTCAAATGCATCGCGTTCGAATCCATTGTAAGTTTTCTGTCATTCTCCGTATTTCGTTTCAATCAATCTGCCTAGCCGTTTCCCAACTATATTTTGGAGTCGGTTTCCAGCCTCACCGGATAAAGTTGAATACCAGTATTTCATATCGAGGGACTGCCTATCTGACCTCCACAGCCCAGTTACTGAGTAACACGATACCCCTCGGTAAGACTGGTTATCAGACATTTGGGCTTCTGACTGCCGTAACGACAGTCAAAGATTTACGAATGACAGCCGCCCGGGACCAACGGCTTAAACGTGCTTATCGAGGCACGGAGGGTTTTCGATATGTAATGAATGGTCACCCATCCACGAATCGACCACGGAGTGGGTGAGTGAATAAATATTAAGAAAGATGAAAAGAGTGGCGTTAACCTTCGATATTTTAGTCACGCGCCCCTTATTTGGTCTGATGGATATAATTACAGACGACAGAAAATTGAGTTGAATTTACTGTCTTTCTCTGCGATAAAGGCTGCACTACGGTCTATCAGAAACTTGAAATACTATTAAAAGTTATACGTGCACTTAAAGTTGCCAAGTTAAAACTTGTTTTCCCTATTGAAACTTGCTGCGATTAGCAGGGGAGGACGCTAACAGCGCTAAAATGGCGGCTCTGTGTTCATGAAACTTGGTGCTGATAAATGGTTTTATTTTCCTATTGTAGGAATAGTAGATTGCACAACTAGGGCATAGAAGAAGCCATTTTACCCCGAGCCTGTGAGCATGCGAGGCCGAGGGTGGATGTCGAGGGGTAAAATGGCTCGTTTATGCCCGAGTTATACAACTTTTCACTTCGATTGCGAGAAAATGAAACAGACCTAAAAGTTTTTTTTTTAATTTTCTACATGTGTCATTCGACTTGGGTACTTCATACTGCTAAGTCATAAAAACGTTTCTTTGCGTTTTAAAATAATAAATAACAACTATTTTATCTGGTTTTATTAAATTAACGATAGAAAACACGGAAGTTATATAAATTAAAGTAAATGAAATAAAATAACGACTTAAATCTGCGACGTTTTATTATGCGTTGGGCCTGATTATCTTAGTCTTAGAAAAAAAAAATACTTCATGCACTCTAGTGCATGAAGTCGCTTTTTAGAATCTAGCCTAAAAAGCGACTTTATGTCGCCTACACACAACATAAAGACGAGCTTTTAGAGCATGAGAAGTGAAAATCACTTTATGACTCGTAAGTCAGTTAGCGTGGCGTTGCAGGATGTGTGGGCTGCCTGGGCTGTTTTGTACAATTTTAAACGCAAGAAGTCTTGGGGAACTCCGGCCAAGTCAAATCCTTTTAATTTTCTACCGGAGTCTATGTATAGTAAAAATTCTAATTCCATGATTGGTCCTTTGTAATCAAGCTAAATGAATTTAAGGGATAAATAAATAATGTATGTGGCATCAATGAAACAATTTGCTCGGATACGGCGGCTACACGTTGGGTTCAATTTAGTATAAGAAAGGTTCAGAATTGACTTCACTTTCAATAGTCGTCGTTCTTTTTGTGTCAGGTACCTAATTATTATGATGTTTAGGCAAAGTGCGGTAAGTGTACGGGCATTTGGTACCTATAATACAGTAAACGCGACGTGCAGGTGTGGTCCGAAGCATCGCACACGCACTGGGTGTGCACTGAGTGTGCGACTTTTTCTCCTCTTATCCCAAACCTACTCAGTTAGGGGTCTGTAATAAAAAGTAATCTGTCTGTAGTAAAAGTATCATGGAAAAATATAAAAATGCATGCCTACCACACGGACAATAGTTCATTTTCCGACGAGGATTTAACTCAATTTTAAATACACATTCTCAGTGTCAGATAATTGTTCAGTATTTTTTTTCAAAGAATTGTAGTATTTCTAACAATGTCTCGAATTGAATAATACTGGCAGGCTGGAATAAAATGAGCATTCCCGTTCGCGATGTTCACTCACGTCGTTTTAATGGCACGGAGTTTTCAAGCGTTTTCAAGAGTTTTCAAGTTTTGAATTGATCTGGCTTTAATACTTTCATGCAGTAGATACAGAATTGCCAAGTTCGTAATGGTACCCTGAAAATAAGACTACAGTCGATGTATTCTGTAAAAAATCTCATCGTGAAAACTTAGATGAAGAGAGCTGTCATTTCCAGTAGCATCAGGTGGAATCAATCAATCTCACCTCACTTTTTTTTGGTGCGTGGTGGATATCCTCATGGACTTCCTCTATCGTGGGGGTGACCTGTGTCACCCCCACGATAGAGGCATGCCCCTGTGGGCATGCCGGACTCTTACCGGCTAAAACCACCGCGGTGTTACGAAGTTATTTTCCATCCCCATGTATTAATTGATATACTCTATCTCCTGAATTGAATTTCCCTTTCGTAGAACATATTTAAAATGAGGTAACGTAATATGTAGGTAATACACTTCTGGGCCGTTTCGGTCGCCACAATGAACTCCTAAATTAATGATGAACTCCTATGGTGTGCCGACGATATCGTTCTTTTCTCCGAAACACCCATAGAATTGGAAGAAATGATCACAGAGTTATGCTACGTTAGCGAAAGCATAGGATTGAAAACAAATATGTAGGTACGTCAAAAACTAAAGTTGCAACGGTAAACCAAAAACCTTTAGAGTATGTGGATAGCTACCAATATCTAGGTTAGCAATTATCCTTCAAAATTCGGGCCACACAGGTGAGATCGAAAGGAGAATCTGAAGACAAACACGAATTGGAAGAAATTTTGGAGTCTAAAAGAAATATTAAAATCAAAACTCCCCATGAACTTAAAGAAAAAGGTAACGGAGTCCTGCTTACTACCATGCCTATCCTGCAGTTGTCAGACTTAGATATTTAGTAAAGCGACGAAGGACAAAATACAAATGAACCAACGAGCAATGGAAAGGAGCGTCCTTAACATTCGATTATAAACAGTCGCAAATAGATATACCTAATCGTCGTATTTGCTTGTATGTCGTCGCTATCATTGACTGTGATGTTCCAACTCGAACTGTTGCAGAACTTGCAGACAAGAAAATAAAGGTATGATTCCGATCTCGGCAGCACGCAGCAGTGCTGCCGCGGCAGTGCGGTCGCAGCACTACTGGTCAGTACCTACTGGTCCTCATACATTTTCTACGGGTTTATACGTGATTACATTCCGAGCACGGCAGCAATGTGACGCAGCAATGTCGCGCAGCATTGCTGCCGTGTTCGGAATGTAATCACGTATAAACCCGTAGAAAACGTATGAGGACCAGTACTGACCAGTAGTGCTGCGACCGCACTGCCGCGGCAGCACTGCTGCGTGCTGCCGAGATCGGAATCATACCTTAATGGTCTGAAAGAATGGCCAATTGTTTTGATCCAAGCTTTAGGTACTCATCCATATGGGGATGGGGGACACAAACAATGCTTATGCCCCGGTGACTATACTGCTCGTATAAGAACTGTTATCAATACCTAGTAATATACATACATTCGAGAGCGAACGTCTAAAGTTAAAAAAAAACGTAACAGCTCGACGAGTTGGCTCCGCGAACTTTTTATAGCAGTAAAGTCTCGTCCGACATACCTACTCGATCACGTGACTCAAATGAATATTCGATTCAGTACATCCCGTAAAAATTAGCGGAATAACCAGCAAATAACTTGCCGGAATTTCGAGTTGAACGAATCTGTTTTGTGAAAATTTTGTACTGGAACTGGCAATAAAAAGGTTTTTTGTTCGATTCCAAATATTGCATGGTATCTAAATTCTTTTCATTGCTCATTATTTTGTGTAACCACATTGTGTACGGCAAATGTTGCGTGTATAGCAGTACACTCGCACACCACACTTTTATAAGTATCTACATCTGTATATGTGAACCGTTCCGCATCGGTTTTCATTATTTTCTCGTTAACAATTTTCCGCAGCAGTTGCTTTACTTATAAATTAACAACATCTAGTATACTATCCAGAAGCAACAAACTTATCTATTCCTACAGGAATAAATACCAAGCTTCTGATACATCTGAAGCTTGGTATTTACCTGCAGGTACGGATTATCGTTCCTGTGTTCGCGTAACCGACTACGCGTACATTGGAGCACTTAGTCCGTACAAGGCTTTACGTTTTTTGCAATTCGCAGGTCAGTGTCAGATTGTATCTTGATCAAAATATGATTCGCGACTATAATAGATATGTATTTACAGAATTATAGTCATTAGAATCATTAATATATCTCTTTAAATTAGATTTGTTCCTAAGAGATTTGTTCTTATGGAACAAATCTAACTTAGAAAGATGTATTAATGATTCTAATGATTACAATTCTGTAAATACGTACCTGTTATAGTCGCGAATCATATTTTGATCAAGATACAACCTGACACTAACCTTTAGATTGCAAAAAAAAAAAAACGTAAGAAAAATTGAATTTCGCGGCCTAGAACTGCGCATTCACCTTAAGCTAACTACTAAGATGAAATTTAGAGCAACCAAACTGAAAGTATGATTGATGATAAACCTTACCTACATCGATCAAGCAACAAATAAGAGACAACGAAGTGCTGACCCAGTCTGAGAACAAACTTTGTCAACTAGCCGAAACGGGAAAGAAGACCTTAATAAACTTCAAAGTTTTTCGGAGAGTGCACTTTGATGACGAATCCAATTCGGGGAACGTGGGCCGATGTGCCACATTCATTAATAACTTGATCAAAACTCCTGAATAAGCCTCTTTACCTTGACGTTACCTTATTAGGGTGATATACATATATATACCTACTAATAATATTAAGAGCTATTTTTTTTTATTTTAGTTTGTATGTTGGCGTAATCTCCGGAACGTCGGTTTTGAAAAAATCTTTTTGCATTGACAGCCCTTGCCTCGCCTTGAGAAAGGTTACAGGTTATTTCACATCAAGCTACGACCTTTAAGAGCCGAGCGAAAGGAAAATACGTCAGAAAAAATTGCTATGCTAAAAACGAAGTAATTAGAAGCACGGGCATGCGAAAGGATGTTAGGATGCGACGCGATGGGTCGGGCGCCGAAATTTCTCGCGGACGAAGTCGCGGCTAGTCGAACATAAAATAATCCACCAACTCGCAACAATACACATCAACGCTACGCATGATGCAAATGTCACACGATTCACAGCAATCAAATTACATAAATGACAAAATAGTCATGATTCATGATGGTTGAATCGTGTAATATTTTGAGTATTTAAAAAGGTTGATGTTATGAGAAATATACTACCACTAAGCGATGTTTTTCTTTTCAACACGGTATTGCAGTTTCACCAAAGCTCCATTGACAAATTTTTAGTTTACAACCAACGTTTCGTATACTATTTATTTCACAAACAACTCATTCCTTAAATGTTTTATTTTATAAACACTCGCTTTAAAAACATTTATTTGGCAAATGCTTCTCTTTACAAATGTTTCGGTTTTCATTTAATATTTAGATTCTTTTGGAAAGATAACGTTTATACAAAATATAATTTTATAATACACTAGCGACTACATTAAAATCCGTTGCGTAGTTTAAAAGATCTAGCGGGAGCGACTTTGTTTCTATACTATGTAAAGATTTTCTAAACCAGTCACAAAGTGATTATGACGGTATTTTCCATTTGGGTCAAATAGTTTACAGGTATTTTTTTTTCTATATTATCTAGTCGTTTCTGGCACAAGCCGGCCGCTGCCACGGCACCGCTCGCTTCGCTCGCTCGGATCGTGCGTAAGAGGGGTCACAGTTTTAACCTAACCTATCCTAACCATTTTTTTTTAATAATTAACCTAATCTAACTAGTTTGCTTCCGGGTAGTCTACTAAAAATAATCTCTTTTTTCTATTAGCGCACGTCGTTTTTGGCTCCCATATTTTGTGTTACAGTAATTTTTTTCTATATAATCTAGTCGTTTCTGGCTCTCGCCGGCCGCTGCCGCGGCACTGCTCGCTACGCTCGCTTGGCTCGTGCGTAGGGGTCACAGTTTTAACCTAACCTAACATGTTTTTTAAATAATTAACCTAATCTAACTAGTTCGGTTCCGAGTAGCCCACTAAAAAGAATCTCTTTTTCTATTAGCGCAAGTCAATGAAAGAATGAGTTTCATTTTTAGGAAATTACGTAATAATAAGTCAATAATTATGTAAAACGTTTCTATTCCAAACGTTGTTTTATGAGATAAAATGAATAAAAAATTAATTGTTTGTCAGATAACAAGTTATTAAACAAACGTTTATCGGATAATTATTTTGTATAAGCGAATTATTTGGCAAACTTGTTGTTGTATAATGATGAAATGACAAATCATGTTTTTGCCATTCGTTGCTTGTCAAGTAAAAATTTGTAAATTAATTTTTGGTGAACTGACAGGGTACCCCTGTCAACGCTACGTCTTTCGGTACGAGGTCGACACTCCAGAACCTTTCGGCCCCATCGACCATCTGTTCTGCGAGCTGCGCCCGACCCACTGCCACTTAAGTTTGGCAATTCTTTGGGCTATGTCAGTTACCTTGTTTCTCCTGCGGATCTCTTCATTTCTAATAATAGTTTACCTATAATAGTATAATGAAGTATTACGTAGGTTGCAGTAACCTTAACATCATCATCATCTGCCTAGCCTTTTCGCACCTGTTGGGGTCGGCGTCCAGTCTAAGCGGATGCAGCTGAATACCAGTATTTTTAAGGCGCTTACATGAGCTAAACGCAAAAAAACGGTAGTTTTCGAAACAATAAAAGTATATGATCGCCTACAGTAAACAAAATCAGAAAAATATATGATATTCTTCAGGATATATGCTAGATAGATAGTGTTTTGAAAACACAATACAACTAATTTGGTACGATAGAAAAAAATCATGAACATACCTCTAAAAAACTTTCTTTTTACAATAAAAACCATACTAATATACATACAATCATTCTGATTTTTTGTCAGATTATTCTACAAGTAACATACTAAAATGATAGTGTTTTATTTTTTTATTTAAAACAATAGTTTTTTTGTAAATCGAATATTCATAGTTCCGAACATAAAAAGTGCGCATGTGTGCGTGAACGCCCGTGTAGCGACAGTGCCGGCCGAGGCCTGATGCTATACGGACGTGTCGCTCTTTTCGCCGCACTATTTCCGTCAAAATTGTTATGTTTTTGTTAAGTTTTATTTGTAAATTCATTGTTTATTATTATTTGCATTATCTTCTTTCCGTAAATATTTTTATTTCGTGTAAATATAAAATACTTTTAAGTTTGTTATGTATGGGTGCAAGGCGCGCGCCATCTATTGTACGGCGAGTCCCAACTCCCGGGCGTTTCACTTGTGTCTACCGGCAGTGGTCCGCGTAACCTAACAAAGTTAAAATAGGGTAATAATTTGTAAATAAATGGGAAATATAGTGAAACATTCCGTTAGGAGGACTACAAAACGTTCATATAAAACAAAAGCCGAACATAATATGAACGAAAGTAAAAAGTATGAGCATTTTATTTTTAACTGAATATTTTTATTTTTGCAATAAAACTATGAATTTTGGAAACATCTAAGAAAGTGCAGTCGGTATTTTCGACTTCACGTACAACTGTCACAGTGACGTATGTGGACGACGTGTAGATTTGTATTCGAGAGTCCCCGGGTTCGATTCCCAAGGTTACGAAATCGTACTTTCTTTTTAAATTTTATTTAAATGTATTTTGAATTTTTAGATAGATAGTGTTTTGAAAACATAATACAACTAATTTGGTACGATAGAAAAAAAATCATGAAGATACCTCTAAAAACTCTTTTTACAATAGAAACCATACTACTTAATATACATACAATCATTCTGATTTTTTGTCAGATCATTCTACAAGCAACATACTAAAATAATAGTGTTTTATTTTTTTAGTTCAAACATAATAAGTGCGCATGTGTACGTAAACGGTAAACCCCCGTGCGTGTAGCAATAATGCCGGCCGAGGCCTGATACTATACGGACGCGTCGCTCTTTTCGCCGCATTATTTATTTGTACCTACATACATTCATTGTTTATTATTACTATTTGCATATCTTCTTTCTGTAAATATTTTTATTTCATGTAAATATAAAATACTTTTAAGTTAAAATAGCGTAATAATTTGCTATCAATTATATCATTTGTAAATATGGGAAATAAAGTGAAACATTCCCTTAGGAGGACTACAAAACGTTCATATAAAACAAACGCCGAACATATGAACGAAATTAAAAAGTAAGAGCATTTTATTATTACTGAATATTTTTTTTCGCTATGAATTTTGGTAGTTTAAGAAAATGCACTTATTACGCATAAGCTCAGTTTTTTCGACGAGATACGCAATCGTTACATTGGCTTATGTTGACGACGCGCAGGTTTGTGTTCAAGGGTCCCCGGGTTCGATTCCCAGTGATACGAAATCGATTTAATTTTATTTAAATGTATTTTGAATTTTTAAATATATTTTTATAAATAACTAAAAAAACGTCTACAATGTAATTATCTTTCACAGGAGAAAGAAAGTCGAAAATATCAACACGGAAGTTATTTCTAATGCGTAAGTACAGTCAGCATCAAAAGTCGATTAACACTATCATTTTTACATGTTATTAAATTGACAACAACTTTTTTCAATAAACTGATTTTTACCTTTTCACATAATAGACAAGAGTATATGTTCTAAAAAAACTTCTTTTGCTGCAATTTTGAACAAATATTTTGCTCAATAATTAAGATTAAAAAAACTGAAGTGTTAATCAACTTTTGATGCTGACCGTACCTACACGTTTTCTATGCCATTGTAACAATAAAAAAAACCTAAATTTATTAACAGACCGCGACTTATTGATAATATGCATAAAGAAATCACAGATTCATCCGAAAATTGCGATGAAAATTATCACAAGCAAGAGTTTAATTTTTATTGATTGTGTTTATAATAAATAGAAATCATAATAATTATGTATGAATGTTAGGTACGAGTACCTAATCCTTGAGGCCGTTTACACATCATGCCGAAGCTGCAGCGGCATCGCCGCCGCCGCGGCGCCGCTGCATCAGTCACCCTTGGATTTGTATGAACACACGGCGCCGCCGCGCCGCCGCGCCGCCGGCGGTGCGGCGCGGCGACGAGTTTTGATAAGATCTATCAAAACTCACCGCCGCACAGTGGTCTGAAAATCGAGCTCCATACTCATAGAAACTTAAAGTACGGAAATAAAAAAACAAAAATTGTAATGGGTCTAGTATACCTCCCTTTACGTAATATTAACGTATGGATGGTATCAGTCGCTCCACGCGTGAGAAAAAAAAGTTTTTTGTTTTTTTTTTGTATGGGAGAAAACACTAACCCCCTTATTCATAATCCTATATTATCTCTATTTTAGCTAAAATAGGTTTATAGAACGTTTGTCTTTATCTGTCACGTTGTCATTTCTGTGTGTAAGAAAGAGACAAACCCCATTTTAACTAAAATAGGTTTGATAAGTTTTATGAATAAGGGGGTTAATGTACATTTTTTTGAAACGGAATGGAACTGATAGGCTGGAGCTCACACGAGCTATTGTACCATACACGGCCATCAAGATGACATACAATTCATGGACCGTTGGGCGCCGCTTTGCACGTAGCAAATTTTTGAAATTTTGTGTTTTCGGTATGTGATTTTTCAAATCTTTGACGTGAATAAATGAACTTGCTGATCGATTTACTTATACTATCGTTACTTTTAGCCTGCTTATGACCTTTATGATGACAACAATTAAAAATTATGTTGATTATAAGTACCTATACGTTTTTTTTTAATTTCATTCCAAGAACTACTTAACTCATTTAATCACCGTTGTAGTGTATCTATTAAATAGATATGTAAACACTGTCTCATTCACACAAGCGGGGTAGCTGCTGTCAGTTATGTTATGTCATCTGTCAGTTACGAGGAATGGCGGGAAACAGACAAAGTGAAGCAGGCTATATACGATGGCGCTTGGTGTGGTAGTGAGCCAGTGAAGTGATATGTTTAACATAAGTACGGAATCAACAGGATTCTACAACCGTGATTATGGTTGAGTTATAATTAGATACTGCTTCAATCTGAGCCTCAATCAGAGCCTGTTCTTCCACGATGTTCAACTTGTTTTCGTTTGAAAACTTAAAATAAATTGGTCAGCAGAACATTGTGGAAGATGGCTTTGGATTCTCCCATACCTTTTCTTCGCCACAAACTAAGCGCAGAGGCACAAAAGAACACATAAACATACTGGAATCGTCTTCGACTGCCATAGTTTGCTTAGGTATACAAACTTTGCCCTGAAGCACCATCAAAGCCATACTTGCATATAATTGTTAACTCTTTGCCATCCAGCGAAGGTTCCACACGTAGGAATTTTCCAAGCTTTGCACAGTTTTATCCAAAATTTAGCTTTACTTTTACCTCTTCTTCCGTGATGTACAATGGTAACTTTTGGAGGGCAGCAGTCCTTCTTCGCCTCAAGGATGGCAGTATAAGAAGGACACAGTGGTACTCCTTCTTCTTTTGCACAAGATCTTAATGTTATATACTGCCACTTCGAAAGCTTCAATGAGGTCAAAATAAATAAAGCTTTATCAGCGGAATATATAGGCACAGTTTCCTTGGGCTTTAACAATTTATTTATCCTTGTAGCCTCTTTGCTCCGAGACTAGTTTAACGATATCTGCTATATTCTTGTCATGTGCTTTCAAACCGGTTGCATGAGCAAGGCTTTCAGTGCTATACGTTAGGAGGTCTTCCGCTTTCCTTCTCTTCTGTAGCGGGCTTAGCTCTTTAAATGGTTTTCTCGGCCTCACAACTGATGTTGATGTTCCAACACTGCACGTCTCCGGTGTGTAGGATGTTGATGCACCCTCATTTAAAACAAAGTCAGAACTGGAACGGGTTTGCTGCTCTACTGACACTAAATAAGGGGTCATCTTTCCTTTCATGATCTCAGGCCATTTTATGTTCTCTTGCAGCCATGTCTCATACTTTGTTATGTATGTACGTCTCGTGAGATTACACGAGATCCATTTGTTCCTCAACGAACAAACATAAGTCTGACAGAATTGTTTCAATACCCTCTTTTCATTTTCTGACAAATCAATAGTATTCTCAAAAACTTCAAATAAAACATTGGGCTGTGAAAAACAATTGTTGTTTGTCACAAACATGACAATGTCCAAATTGGTATCACAACCTTCCATCACAGCACAATTAAAAAAATAACGTAATAAGTTAGCGCGCACAAGTACTGAGAGCTACTGATAAAAGTAAGCTCAAACGTCCTGTTTTTATACAACTACCCTCATTATCGTTCGCTATTCTTTAATTAGGTTTTACAGACTAATATTACAGACAATAGAATTTTATTGTGACTAGGGCCCATTTGGCCCTGCTAGAGCTGGTTGATGCTCATGTCATTAGTATATAATTATAACTCAACCATAATCACGGTGATTAAATGAGTTAGTTCTTGGAATGAAATAAAAAAAAAACGTATATAATCAATATAATTTTTAATTGTTGTCATCACAAAGGTCATAAGCAGGCTACAACTAACGATAGTATAAGTAAATCGATCGGCAAGTTAATTTAACCTCGTCAAAGATTTGAAAAATCACGTATCGAAAATTCAAAATTTCAAAAATTTGCTACGTGCAAAGCGGCGCCGAACGGTGCATGAATTGTATGTCATCTTGATGGCCGTGTATCGTACAATAGCTCGTGCGAGCTCCAGCCTATCAGTTCCATCCAGTTTCAAAAAAATGTACATTAAGTGTTTTCTCCCATACAAAAAAAAATAAAAAACTTTTTTTTCTCACGCGTGGAGCGACTGATACCATCCATACGTTAATATTACGTAAAGGGAGGTATACTAGACCCATTACAATTTTTGTTTTTTTATTTCCGAACTTTAAGTTTCTATGAGTATGGAGCTCGATTTTCAGACCACTGTGCGCCGCCCGCGGTACCATACTATTATATTCTGTGGCGATGCCGCTGTATTGGTTTCTCTTGGATTTGTATGAGCCCTTGCGGCGCGCCGCCGCGGCGCCGTGTGTTCATACAAATCCAAGGGTGACTGATGCAGCGACGGCGGTGCCGCTGCAGCTGCGGCATAATGTGTAAACGGCCTCAAAGATTAGGTACCTAACATTCATATATAACTATGATTCCTTTTTATTATAAACAAAATCAATTTTAAATCTAATTTCTTGCTTTTGATCATTTTCATCGCAATTTTCAGATGAATCTGTTACCTATTTCATTATGCCCATTATCAATAAGTCGCGGTCAGAATTTTTTTTATTTTTGTAATAGCTTAGATAACGTGTAGGTACTTGCGCATTAGAAATACCTAACTTCCGTGTTGATATTTTCGACTTTCTTTCTCCTGCAGACTTTTTTAGTTATTTATAAAAATATTTAATAGATATATTTAAAAATTCAAAATGACATTTAAATAGAAAATTCGATTTCGTAACCTTGGGAATCGAACCCGGGGACTCTCGAATACAAATCTACACGTCGTCCACATACGTCACTGTGACAGTTGTACGTGAAGTCGAAAATACCGACTGCACTTTCTTAGATGTTTCCAAAATTCATTGTTTTAGAAAAAAACACTGCAAAGTGATAATTTTTATTTCGGAAGTCGGTGTCGCTGGTTCCGCATTTTCGTTTTTTGACACCGACTTCCGAAATTATAGTTATTTATCACGCTGTAGTGCTTTTTTTGAAGTCGGTTGTTTTTTTTTTCTTTCTAATTGTACCTACCCCACAAAAATTCAATTAACACTAGTGCATTGAAGAATCATCAAAATTCGCATAGAAATGCCGGAGATGCAGTACATTTATGCATATTAACTTCGGACATACTACATAAGAATAATTACCTAATGTATTATATACTAAAACCTTCCTGGAAGTATGTAGATCACATTAGTGAAAGAATGATCAAAATTGGTTCATCAGTTTTTTAGAAAATCTACAAATATATATACAAACATACACACATACATACATTACATACATACATACGGGTCGAATACACAACCTCCTTTTTTGAAGTCGGTTAAAAATGTTTTTAATTTCATTGAATCAGTTTTATTTCAAAATCACCCACATCCTTAAGTTTTTCAAGTCACACTCAAAACGAATAACATTTATTATGTTGTCACACATAACTACATAATTTGTTTCTTATTTGCACATCGTTTCCGCGCCATCTATTAGAATACTAGGGCGTAATCTCACAAAACCGTTACTTCTAAATCTCATGTATGCTTTATGTCATAATTGTGATGGGCGTCGTCGTTAGATGGCGTTTGCGTCGATTCTGCATATGTGTGCATGCGTTTTTCAAGGACACTTAGGTCTAGTAAGCCTCTTAAGTGGAAAAAATGCGTATTATTGAAGCTAATTCAAAAACTAACCAAGCAAAGTTCATAAACTTTATACGGGACCACCCCTGAATCAATACCTTATCCATTAATAAAAAATGAGAGAATTTTTAGATCAGAGGTAGGTACCCCAATAACAACTTTGACAGAATCACAGAAATGAGGGTGTACCGTGGTATACTGAACACATCTGCTTACCCCTTTAGAGTGTACAGGCGTGATGTTATGTTGTGTGATTGCTTAAACAATGCATACATATGCGACAGCACCAATCGCGGTTGATTTGCTGGCATTGAGTTCCGTCCGTTGTCTGTCTCCGAAACTCAGATCTTTACGAAATTTAAATGGGACCATTTCGGAATAAACTTCTGTCGAACAAAAAAGAATATTGCAAATCCGTCTATGACGGAGTTATGCCCGAACATATATTAAAAAAATATATATAAACATCCGAATTGAGAACCTCTTCCTTTTTAGAGGTCGGTTAAAATGAAGAAAATCTAGCACACCTCACTAACTCACTATTTAGAAGCTACTGAATTCCTACAACTATAATGCACCGAAGAAGACAGGCGTGTGTTATGTTATGTGAATTTCTACATTTATAATTTTACGTCAAAACGATCCTAGGCGGAGCGTGTTTACACCTCGAGACACGACCCGACCCACAAACTCTTTGCTTACACCGAACTAATAAAAACAAACACACATAATCAACCTATAATGTTCCCACTGCTGGGACACAGGCCTCCTCTCTGTGAGAGGGAGCGGGCCGTAATCTACCACGCGGGCCCAGTGCGGGTTGGTAGATGTCACATGTCTTCGAATTTTTGGTTCTAGGACATGCCGGTTTCCTCACGATGTTTTCCTTCACCGTTTTGAGAGCAGTGGTGATGAAATAATTTACACAAAGTAAAGCGCCTGTCTGGGTTCGAACCTACGACCTACAACTCGTAAGTCGCGACCGTTACCACTGGGCCACCACTGCTCACAAAAACAAACATTGTTCGGTAATTACAAATCTATAGTAGGAAGGTGACGTATAGTAGGCAATGCGTGAGATTGTTGTAAGTAGGACGCGTACTAGCGTACTTTTACGCGGCGTGGAACGCGACGCGCGTGCTACTAAAATACGACACATTTATTGACGAGCGACGTATATTCAAACTCAAACTCAAAGCATTTATTTCAATTAAACCATTACAGGCACTTTTGAATTGTCAAAATTAAGTAGTCGGTCAGTTGGTCAGAAAGTTGAAGCTAGGTGCCCATTCCAAAGCGTAGATCTCTATTGATATCTTGCGTATTAGGGTCAAGCTATCACCCTATTATTTAACCGAGGTGAATTCTTCAGATGGATCTTCAGGGCGAACGCTGAAACTATGACAAGTAGAGCAAAGATATTATCTGTATGGTCCTCATATGGCCTGATCAAGATTATGTCTGGACTTTAAAAGAGACTTGTGACCACTGACTTCGTTTCGGTCTTTCTTCTCAGAGTAGGTAGTCAGTTAGGAAACGAACTCATCTACAGTTTTAAAACATAATATCATTTTTACGTGTAAAAAAGTGTTTTTTTATAACCAATTTACAGAAAAATAGTACATTAATCACTAACCCCTTTTCATTTTGAATCCCGGACATAACGAAGGACCAGGGCTCCCGAGCGCAGCGAGATTTTAAAACTAGAATCCTGAGTGTAGAGAGGGATTCAAGCTCACCCAAGAAGAAGACACCGAGGAGAATACTCTACTTTTCGCGCCTAATGGTAAGGCAATGAAAACCAATTCGATTTTCGAGTTATAAGTTCATGAAACTGTTAAATAACCGAGGAATAACTAGTTATGTGAATTATCAACATTATTTACTCGACTACGTGATAGCAAAGACCGGATTATTTTTTTCATGCGTACTAATCGTCCTTTGTGCTTACTAGTTCCTTTAGCACTTCCTTTGAAGGAAATACTGAGAATTTTCGGATCAGTAGTGCAGGTATCTGGGATTCTTAGGTGCTCCACACACTACACCGCGCTACAACAAACAAATACAAACAAACAAACAAATACACAAACACATACAAATTCAACACCCGCGCTCCCGCGCGGTAGTTGAATTTGAATGTAAAAAATCACGCGCAGGGGCGCGTTATCTGCTCACCGCGGCAGAGCGCGGTGCAGTGTGTGGAGCGCCTTAAACTTTCGAAGCATCCTAACGACTGGATGGATACATGAAGTATCTATCGACTCCTCTGGGTCGCGCAAAGGTATAGGTAAGGTTTTGTTTTTATAAATCAAAATGGTGGATTTTAGACGTCAATAACAAACGTCTTGAAAAAAAAAAACGTTTAGGGCTATGACCATGTGGGCTATTAAAATAAAGGGCTTGAGGAGACGATTCCAAAAATATAACACACTAAAAGTACATATTTTAAATAAAAATGACAAAATCAGACTGCTTGAAAAGTGAACTTGTTTTGTTATTTTCAGTTGCAGTCGAATTTTAGACTTTTTAATTTTTTTTTGTTCTAAATTCATGATATTTCAACAATAAGAAATAAATGGAAAACAAAACAAAAAACAACTCAGCCTATCGCAGTCCACCACTGGACATAGGCCTGCTGGATATCGTAAATATAATATGTAATTTATTTATTGACACCAAAATATTAACACAACAACAACGATATTGTGTAAAAAAATTGTAGGCGATAATGAAAATAATACATCTGCAGCCCAATTAGGTGAAAGCCTGTATCTCGGTCAACATATAACGCCCAAATCCAACAATGCAACATGCGAACGCACCACAGCATCCGATCATTTTGTTCGTCGAAGGCGACTAAAACCTGTGAAGTGAGAACTCTTTCGTCGAGCTGTACATGAATAGAAAAAATAGGTTTTTTTTTTGGAAAAGATTTCATACGAATTTTTTAGTTGAGGTTTTAATTTCAAATGACGTAAGTAATGCACTAGCGGGTCATAATTAAATTCAGTACAATATTAATACCCGGCTATTTTAGAGCTTCCTAGGTTAGGTTATATAATTTGAGATTAGCGAGCAGATGGTGTAAAAATATCAGTAATCATTTATCAAATCCAACATGTACTCAGGAAGCATGAGTAAGTAAGATTTCGAAGATAGGAAAACAGTTTCTTGGAAAAGCCGGATTTTCCATTATCATTGGGAAAATAGGTTTTATAAGTGGAAATAAAAATATAAGGAATAACTCCATAACACAGATTACTGACGTCCACTTTAGCCCACGATCGAAAGAGCAGGAAGTCATGAGGAGGCCTTTGCCCAGCAGTGGGATGATACACACACCCATCTGTACAGGAATAACAATTTCCATAACATATTTACTTCAGAATCGGTAATCTCATTCTCAGTGGAAGCTTAACTCTTAACAATTTTTCGCCAACAAGAGGAAACTTTTAAAGTGAAAAATTAAGTTGTTTCGCTAATGAATATGCATGATGGACCTCTGTGAGCTCAAAACGTAATAAGGTCGGGTTTCAGTCGCTTCAGGTAGTATACTTATCAATACTTCGTTGAAAGCGTCGAAATCCCACTTGATTCGTAGCGACCAAAAAGCCGGACTAAATTAGAATGGCTTGTAAAACAGCCATATTAAAGGATTCAGTATCCGATTGTCGTGAAAGATATTAATCTGTGAAGCTCCGCTATATGAGACACAATTGATTTTCTATTGTTTCGTCGCCAATGGGCGACGCACGCCGCTTGACCGGTTAAAATCTGACCTTAATATTTGATTTAATTTTCTAAATTTTCGGAATAATCTTATTAATACGTCCACCAATACTGCTGAGCGTGCCCGCCTACTGGCTGTGGGTGAGTGGGAGTCGGGTCTCTGGCTTCAGGCACTACCGTCACCCAACATAGGCACATTGCTGGGTGACACCACCTTCCGGCTCGCTACTTGTTTGCGTCTGGGCGCCCCTTGCGTAGCTCCGCATCGCTGCCAATGCGGTGAAGGTGTCGACTGCCTCGGACACCATGGCTTATCCTGCAGTAAAAGCGCAGGCCGGATAGCACGGCATGCCAGCATCAATGACATCATCCGTCGTCCTCTTGTCACCGCTGGGGAGCCAGCTGTTTTAGAACCCAATGGTTTGGCACGCGACGATGGTAAGAGACCAGACGGGATGACCATAATGCCTTGGAAGGTAGGTAGGCCTTTGGTGTGGGATGCAACGTGTGTCGACACCCTTGCGCCATCCCATCTTCCACGCACGGTAAGCTGTGATGGGGCGGCTGCTGCAGGTGCGGAAAACCTCAAACGGCGCAAATACTCCAATCTCTTTGGAACTTACATATTTGAGCCGTTTGGGGTTGAAACACTAGGGCCATGGGGCCCGAGTGCCCACTTAGTATTCCGAGACATCGCCAAGCGGTTGGTCGACTCATCACGTGACCAGAGGGCTGGCCTATTTTTTGGCCAAAGAATCAGCATTGCCATACAACGTGGCAATGCTGCCAGCCTTTTGGGCACGTTTCCCGTTGACAGTGATGCGGACGAATTTTTTGATGCCCTTTGATTATTTTCCCTCCCTTTTTATATACTTGTACATATTATTATTTTAAGATTGTTAGCTTTTTAAATGCTGTGTAAATAAATATTCATTTATCTAATTGTTGTGGTGTAATTGTTTTGGAAATTCGGTTGTTTCTAATGTTCCCCATATTAAAATTTATTCCCATAAATTTAGTCCAGTGGAGTCACCCGTGCAAGAAAGACACTACGATTTTTTTTTTGAAATACTTACTTTAACGTTATAAGTAAGTTTTATTTTTATTCTGGTTCGTCTGAATCAATCAATCTGCCTATCCTTTTCCCAACTGCGTTGGGGTCGGCATCCAGTCTAACCGGATGCAGCTGAATACCACTATTTTACATGGAGCCTATCTGATCTCCATAACCCAATTACTGGCTAACATAATACCCCTTGGAAAGACTGGTTGTCAGACTTTTGGGCTAGTTTGAATAGTCTCATGTTACTCGTAGCATACATGATCATGTCTTCCTTAAAGTATGTCCATTTTCTACTAGACATTCTGTATCATTATCATAAAAAAATAAAGTTTCACCAATTAATTTATAAATGCCCTGTGTAATAATAATGAATAAATAATGGATACGTACCTGAAACTCAAAAGTGGGGTATATGGCGACGGTGTCGATATCCGCTACGCTTTCCTTCAACACTGGGCATTGATCCACGCTCAGCTGTCAAACAATACACAATCGGTAAAATCGACGACAAAACTTTTATAATGGCAGTGATTTCACAACGAGCCAACGCCGAATACAAAGGGACATTTTTACGAACATTAGTACTTTTAAATAGCAATCGCATAAGCAGACTATAGCTTAATCAGCCTATTGCTGGGACACAGGCCACCGCTCTTCGTGGTAATCTACAACGCGGGCCCAGCGCGGGTTGTTAGATGTCACATATGGCTCTAATTTTTTTATTCTAGGTCATACCGGTTTCCTCACGATGTTTTCCTTTACCGTTTTGAGAGCAGTGGTGATGAAATAATTTAAGCACACAAAGTAAAGCGCCTGTCTGGGTTCGAACCAACAACTTATGTACATCTCGTAAGTCGGGTCTGTTATCACTGGGCCAGGGCTCTGAACCGGTTTAAAAAGAGCGGTTAATTTCGATTAAATACCGGTAAATATATCGTTCTTTCATTAACCGGTTAAACAAGTGAACTGTTCTTATGTAACCCAAAAGATAAAGGTTACCGGTTACAAAGCTCAAACGGTTTTGACACCCAAATTAACCGGTTAATTCCGTAATTCGTAATTTTTTTTCGTCTACTTTTTAACGCTTCCAACAAGTTCTAGTGAGAATAAGTTGACATCGCAACGTCCAGACCGTGCCCGCGAGAGTGGCGGGGGCCGGGGGGGGGGTTCAAACTTGGTTTTAACCGGTTAATTTTCACTATCAAAACCAAAATTCATGAAAAACCGGTTTGTCGCATAAACCGGTAATGTGCAACCTTTAACCTAAATCGATTTCGGTTTGGGGTCAATGACCATAACCGGTTAAGAATTTCAACCGGTTTCCGAGCCTTGCACTGGGCCACTACTGGTCACTCATATCAATCGCATTTGTGTAAAAACTTTCTTACAAAAAAAAAAAACAACCGACTTCAAAAAAAAAACCACTACAAAGTGATAAATAACTTTAATATCGGAAGTCGGTGTCGTTGGTTTCGCATTTTTGATTTTTGACACCGACTTCCGAAATTAAAGTTATTTATCACTTTGTAGTGTTTTTTTTTTTGTAGTCGGTTGTTATTTTTTGTAAAAAAGTTTTTATTTTTCACTTTTTAGTTATAGGTACCTACCCCACACAAATTCAATTAACACTAGTGCACTGAAGAATTGAAGACACCGACTAGAAGAATCATTAAAATTCGCATAGAAATTCCGGAGATGCAGAACATTTAAGCATATAACTTCGTACATAAGAATAATTACCTAATGTATTGTATACTATAACCTTCTTGAAAGTATGTAGATTGCATTAGTGAAAGGTTTATCAAAATTGGTTCATTAGTTTTTGAGAAAATCGCGGACATACAAACATACATACAAACGGGTCGAATGCAGAACCTCCTTTTTTGAAGTCGGTTAAAAATATCATAATGTCAGGTCTCGGTCGAAAACTTACAGAATTGTAAATAAGATTTAAAAAATAATGTAATATTATTCAAAAACTGAAGTGCTGAAAATAATTACGTATGTATACTATTCCTAGAATTAACTTTACATTCATAGAACATTTCATGTAAAAAATAAATAGAAAGTAAATTGGATCGAAGTATTCGATACTGTGTAACTGCACAACGAGTGAAGACCTACGGCAAAACTCCTATTGGAAAAGATCTCTTAGGAATTCATCTCGGAAATACAGAATTATTCTTATGTGCAATTGCCATAGAATTATTGTAATATAATATTTTGTAGAGTACTTATTCAAAAAAATCTTGAAACATACGGTTTCTGTTTTTCTTTTCATACGCATAGTATCGGATATCTATGGCATATATCGTATGGCTATATCGTATAATTAAAGAATTTATTTCAATTAAACTATTTACAGGTACTTTTGAATTGTCAAAGTCATTCAGAATGATGAAGCTGGTTGCCCATTCCAAAGCGTAATAGGTACGGTCAGCATTAAAAGTTGATTAACACTTCAGTTTTTTTAATCTTAGTTATTGAGCAAAATATTTGTTCAAAATTGCAGCAGAAGATTTTTTTTTTTAGAATATATACTCTTGTCTATTATGTGAAAAGCTAAAAATCAGTTTATTGAAAAAAGTTGTTGTCAATTTAATAACATTTAAACATGATAGTGTTAATCGACTTTTGATGCTGACTGTACCTATGGAGAAGAACGGGCATGAAACTCTACGGACACTCTTTTAAATTATATTGTTACATAATATTAGTTAAATCATTACCCCCTTACTAATAAACGTTGTATAGCGTCTGTATAGTTACACAACGCTTTGTCTTCTTCTTTCGAAAGTCAAATTACTGATGAATGAAAGACAGAAATCGGTGTGTAACTAATCATTTGATATAATTACTTATGTATATGTTTCTCATGATCTTAGCAGGTATTAATTAATACCTTACCGGATCCTTCCTTGAAACTTTCATCGTTGGCCAGATATTTTTTAGAATGTCTTTATGAGACTATTCTCGTCTTTAATATAATTTTTTACTCACAAGACTAACCGTCAGATTTCCCTACGGTGAAGTTACGGTTTCCTTCCTACAGTCCGTTTTCACAGTTATAACGGATGTAAAAAGACACTTAACGTAGTCGAGTGTCACTCGTAGTCCCCGTCATTGTAATATTTTTTTGTACGGGTCCATACCTGAGAACCTTCTGGTTACGGACATATTGAAGGTCAAAATGTTTAATGTTCTAACACAACTTTAAATACCCCTACGACCCCTGTACTGTTGCATGCATCAATAAGCACAATGTTGTGTGTGTTACATTGCGCACTACCGCAAATAGCAAATTTTCACACCAAAACTAAAAGTAGTTTCCCAGCAATTATTTTGTTTGCAGTGTTATGTGTAATGTACAGAATGCGTATTTGACGGCTATGTGATGGGTCTTTTTACACCTTGTATAACCTACGATTTTTAATTTTTAGGGTTCCGTACCCAAAGGTTAAAAACGGGACCGTATTACTAAGACTCCACTGTCCGTCTGTCACCAGGCTATATCTCATGAACCGTGATAGCTAGACAGTTGAAATGTTCATAGATGATGTATTTCTGTTGCCGCTATAACAACACATTATGTCAATATTATACAAATATTAAACACTATAAGGTTGCTATTCGGTTGGTTCTGTCAGAGGTAAAATAACTATGAACGGACTGGTTTCCGTCATGGTCATAACATAACAGACGTCATGAAATTCTGTCATTTCCACCAAAAAACGCTCTGTATTTGAACATTACTGCCGCATGTTGCGGTCACCGATCTGAGTAAACCATAGCTTAATCTGTATACACGAAGCGTAACGGCCGCCTTGCAACTGTACGAGTATGCTCTGAAATTAGCAATGTATCAGCTCGCTCAATATTTGCCTTCAATATACAGGATGAAATTGAACATATGCGACAAATCGAAATGGGAGATTGTACTCGTCATTATGAACAACTTTTACTATGGGACCAAATCTGAAATCGCGAAAAAAAAATCAGCTGTTCCCTACATTTACGTTCGCATAACTCGCCAAAATGTAGGGAACAGCTGATTTTTTTTTCGCGATTTCAGGTTTGGTCCCATAGTAAAAGTTGTTCATAATGATGAGTATAATCTCCCATTTCGATTTGTCGCATGTGTTCAATTTCACCCTGTATACAGACTGTTCGTGCCACCAGCTGTTTGTCAATCTGCATCAATAAATAATAGAATATATTTCAGGCTATACTATACTCCATTTATTATAACATTAGAAAAAAGAGGCTCGCAGAAGCAGGAGTACGAAACCTTTTATTTTCAAGTTAAGTTCAAACAATTTTAATAAATTATGTATGTGCTTTTTTTGTAAGTAACAATGTATGGCACACAATAAAGCATATTCTATCTATCTACTCGTCACGATGCTTGGATAGGTACATGAAATGAAACAATTTTTAGTACCAATCAGTTTATGAAACTTTATATAAACAACTTTATATAAACCGACAAAATAAAAAAACACATGCTGCCGCACCACAACTTCTGAAGGGAATTGGTAACATTTTAGATTTGGTAGAGTTATAGTGACATGAAAAATGTTCCCGGTACTGTCCGCCCCTGCTTCTTTTAGATTTTAAAGATTGACACGACAATATTTCATGTAAAAACTAAATAATATTAACTGATAGCCTTGTAATTTCAGAAGGTAGATACGTTAAATAAGTACAATTAAGTGTGACTGCTGTTATTTAAATTCATAATATTTAACTCCACATCAATCTTGACTGTAATAATGTTTGTTGTACTTTTATCACAAAGTGTGCCCCTAAAAGACCCTTTTTTAACTTCTGTCTAATGCTATAGTAAATGAAGTATAGGTACGTACAAGCTGTATAGATTCAGGCTATTTCTGCTCATAACAAATCTACGTAAGCAACTAGTTTTTTCACCAGAATTGTGCTATAAACAAGATTTATTAAAAGATCTAATAAAGTTTCAATCAAGCCGGTACTTGTTACACTGTAATAAGGTGGAGCGGCAAGGTTTAAAATTAAATACTTAGTTCGCCTAGGACCCGCATTACCTCTTATATTGAATTCTCTGAGTGTCACTTTCAAACTGGAGTGTATAGTGCATAGTGCCTTTAAAGTTATACTGTGACAAGCCACCCGATGGGTTATCCGATCGACAAAAATGACAAACTTCAAACAAAGTTTTAACCCTATTGAACTCCTTTACAGGATAAATTTTCAATATAAATTATGTAAGGAGCGGATCTCAATATAATTATCAGTACCTAGTAGAGGTTACTCACATGTCCAGGGCCCACTTAACCAAACCCGCGGGGCAATTGCGTAACACATTATCATTCGGAATCGGTTTCATTTTGACAGTTCAACAACATTCATTGCGTTATTTACGTGTTGAGCAGACAAATTTTTCGAACTTATGAAGCAATGGATTAGCAATTTGATTCAAAATGATTCTGATTCCGATTGATAGTGTGTTACGCAATTAGGGTGCTGGTTAAGCGGGCCCTGGATATGTGTGAGTAACCACTCTGTATAGTTTTGGAAAATAATTTGAGAACATTTAAAAAGTCGCTTTGACCCTGCACCGTCTTTAAAATGCTACTAAATGCTTTTAAATGCCACCGCCACATGCGGTAGTACTGTAGCGCATACAGCGCATTTTTATCACCCTAGGTGTGAAATACTGGTGAAAATGACAGATTTCCATGAGGTCCGTTATTAATATGACGGAAACGCTTTCTAGGAAAAAGTAGCTTCAGCTATATAAAGCGTTGTATTATTAAACGGCAAGTCGGAAAGAAAATGACCCTTATTAAAGTTATCTTTGACCGGTATGTATGTATATATGTTCATCTGTTCCCTCATAACTTCTAAACTTCTTGTCATATTAGACAAGTGAGGTATCGTTGGAAGCGTCTTGATCGTCCGCTGGTTATAGGCTATGTGACACACATTAAATTGAATATGGCGTTCTCTGGCGGACATAAAGTCATGATATTAAAAAAAAAGAATTAGTCATGCCTTGTTGGGTATCAAATGGAAGGGCTTAATTAGCACATTTCAAAAATATAAATATTACTGAAGTAAGCCCCAAAATAATTAAATAAAAAATAAGGTTAAAAACTAAAACACGACTACTGAAAAGGATGAAACAAGAAAGTATCTTCCCGTGGTCGCATGCTACCATAGCTAATAATATGTTAGTACAGTGGCATGCGACCACGAGAAGGTACTTTCTTGTTTCATCCTTTTCCGTAGTCGGGTTTTAGTTTTTATTAAATTTATTTTTTATTAGTTTCTAAGCTACTTGCCTCTTCGCGACTCGTTCCTTTGTAACTCAATGGAGTTTTCGCACGAACATCCAAGCCGTTGGGGTAAGTAAGACCTGTAAAAAATGAAAAACAATGTTAAGGAGGTGCAATACATTTTCAATTCATTTTCTTTATAAGAATAAATCGCCAAAATAATCGGATTTTTTTGTCAATCAGCGGGTTAATTGCGTAACTCACTATTGATCTCAATCTAAACCTTTTTGAAGATAATTCATATTGTGTTCTCAAGAACGTAAATAACGCAATGAATGTTGTTGAACTGTCAATATGAAAGCCATTGCTACTATAGTGTGTTCCACGATGACTCCGCAGATCCAGATTTAAAACTATAAATGCATCCTATCGGATCCTTAGTACTAAAGACAAAATGAGGACCCGGTAGTGAAATCTACAGGGTGTTACGGAAAGGGTATATCAATACAAACGGGTTGAAGAGTGTATCTGGTCTAGAATCTCTGTACAAAATTTCAGCTCAAAAGCTGTAACTTTGAAAATGCTTAATATTTTTTATTTCGATAGTTTATTAAGGTGAATGCGTAGTTGTAGCCCGCGAAATTCAATTTTTCTTACGTTTTTTGCAATTTTCAGGTCAGTGTCAGGTTGTATCTTGATCATAATATGATTCGCGACTATAACGTACACAGTACATTTACAGAATTAAATAATTAGAATCATTAATACATCTTTCTAAGTTAGATTTCTACCGTTAAGAACAAATCTCGTACGGAAAAGTGTTTATTGTTGATATCTAACTTAAAGAGATATATTAATGATTATCCATTATCTGTAGTGTGTCTGTGGGCCTAGTACACGCACATCACGCTGCCGCGCGCCAGTGCAGCGCCGTGATGTCGAAATAAAAAAATATTAAGCATTTTCAAAGTTAATGCTTTTGAGCTGTACAGAGATTCTAGACCAGATACATTGCACACTTCAACCCGTTTGTATTGATATACCCTTTCCGTAACACCCTGTATGTCTTGCATGCAAAAATGCGTTTATCTCTTTGACATGTATTGCATAGAAAACAATAGTCTATTATTAAGTTTACCATAGTGATAAAATTGCCTTGTTTTTTATTTGTGTAGCACGCAGCGCAACTAGTAGCCGATAGTAGTTTGATTTCCCGCACGAACACTATAGAACTTCAAATGAAAATGTCAACTACATATCCGGACAGTTATCTCGACCGATCGACAGTACATATTTACCACATAGGTATGTAGATACGATTCCGGCGATTGTATGCACCCAGAGATGAAAAATTTAAAATACATCGTCTGAAATACAAATATACCCAGTGACCTTATTGGTGATGTTCTTCAGAAAAGTCAGTTGCGTAGTACTCTCAACCGGCGTGCGTGTATGAACAGAGGGACAATCACAGTCTGATCTCAGTCTCAATCTGTTAAAAATACCTCCAATTTTCCTATATTTTTGACACGTTTTTGAGAATCGTTTGTTGATGAGACTGTGACTAGATTTTGAATGTTTTAAATTACGAGAATTGGCCTTCACATGTGTGAACGTAAACGAGGTAAATAGAGTATGTAGTTTCTGCTTAAACCATGGGGAAGCCCGAAGAAGGCGTGAGTTTTTGGTATATAAGTATGAAATCCAAATAATTTATTTGAAATTAATAAAATATATTGTAACTGTTCATTTATAATGGGAAATAATAAGTGCAGCAACAAAAGTTTTCTTTAGCACCTGCTACCCAAAGTCTTTTTTTGTATGTAGGCAACGAGTTAATAGAACAGCTACTATTAAATTAACTCATCAACTCAGCGCCACAGCACCCTAATTGCAATCAATCTCAATCTAAATAATTTTGAAGGATATGGCTAATCCATTGCTTCATATGTGCGAAAAATGTGTTTGCTCAACAACGTAGATAACGCAATGAATGTTGTTGAACTGTCAAAATGAAACCCATTGCTACTGATAGTGTGTTACGCATTTTTTTCACAAAACTTTAAATAATTTACTGTCACACAATTTCCATTCAAGAATGAAACTCTATTCATCAAACTACCATTCCACATCTAATCACAGAACCATCCTAATTTTAATCATACCAGCCATTTAATTCCCATTCAGATAGGGTTGCAGCACTAATCAGCAATTGAAATCGAATTAATGAAATTGAGACCATCGTTACTTCTCGATACCTGATTTTTGATATTCTGATGATGATGATTTTTGATATTCTGTTGGAATAGTAAACTATTCCAACAGAATATCAAAAATCATCTTTAGATGATGATATTCTGATATTCTTTAGACGATGATATTGATATTCTGTTGGAATAGTAAACTATTCCAACAGAATATCAAAAATCCAGCGTCAATTAACGAACGTAAATTAATATGACAAAGAGCTACCAATAAATATATTTACTTCTGAATTGATAACTCAGCGACTAATGTTGTAAGTGGGCTACTTTATATATTTTAGAGATTCTGTCTTCTAATAAAATCAAATTCCAGCCTCAAAATTAGCCATAAAACTTTTTTATTCAACAGCTAAATTAATAAATTCATATTCTTTTTTCATGAAAATTAGCAGTAGGTATAATAGTCAAGTCATCAATTACCGATTATTCCCGATGTCCACCACTGGGGGACAGCGAAACAACTTTAAAAATATATTCTCGATGTCTACCACTGGGGGACACTTCATGGTTTGAATTGGTCAAAATCTATTCCAAAACCGTATCGGGGCACCCCCGACTTCACGTAGTCTTTTGGATGCTACGCCTAGAGTGTTTATAAAAACCGGAGGCGCGAAGGGAGAGCAACCCTCGCCCGCTGTAATAAAGCATACGCACCCGTGCGAGCCGTAGCGGTTGAAGCTGATCGCCGAAGACCAGCAAGCCGAAGCTGCGGAGGTGAGCTTGGGTGCCTATCCCTTGTTACGTAAGGGCAGAAGGGTTACCCTTCCCGCAGCGCCGGAGATGATACAGAAGCAACTTTAAAGTGTTTTGAGGTTAGGTTACAATAAATAGATAGGTGACTACATGAAATTAGAGCTTTCATTGATCATTATTTGATGACAATAATAAGGTACCTAATTTACGTTAGCATACGTAATTGATGAGTGAATCTACTATAATGTTCAATTTTAGTAGATTCACTCGTCAATTACGTATGCTAACGTATAAAAATATGTTGACTATATGAAATTAGAGTACGTTGAAATTATTTTATAGAAGCAGTTGATACATTTATTAGAAGCTGCCAAAGCGTAGATATAAGATGCTTAAGAATTATCACAATGCTGCGTCATATTAACAGTAGCTTGTTTTACAATATAATTATGGTCGCTTAAAAAGCATTTTTTAGACGCTAAAAGTTCGTCGCTGACCTATTAATTCATTAGACAAGTAAATATATTTGAAGACGAGAATTACATTTTAAGAAGCTACCTTAAATAACACCCATTTATAATACGTACTTTATTATTATTATTAGCCTGTGACGTCCCACTGCAGGGCAAAGGCCTCCCTACTCTCTCATGAGAGAGTAGAGGTTTAGATAAATTAAACCACCGCGCTTGTCTAGTGCGAGTTGGTGGGTGTACAGTGGACCGCCTGACTGGGTCCGTGGGCGCCGCCTTTGACGTGCTAGATATTCATCAGCCGCCGCCCTGAGTTGATATCCTGCACTAATATCGACTGTTCCATCCGAGCCTATTTGGGTGTATTTATCCCATAGCCTACAGGTGGCGTTCTATATTTAGTTCAATATTAAATGTACGACAGTTTAAAGTCATATCGAGGACAATACGTACTTAAATAATTTTATTTAAATGGCCCAAAACTTTTTTGTATTATAGATATAACAGTTATAACAACAATAGCAACAAGTGGTCTAGTGAACATCAATCTTCACGCTGTTGATGACAGATACGTAAATGATTGTCACGCAATTCTCTTTGTGTGATACACCTCTATAACCAATCCATTTAATCACAGACAGATGCAGTGTACCGAATGTCTGGCTAAATTCAAATGATAATGGAAAGTGCGGGTTTGCACCAAATTCTATATTCGATGCGGCCGCCTCGAACATAGAATTTCTCAATAAAAGCACCAGAAATCTAGCCTGGTGCTTTTATTTAATTAGTTAAACTAAACTAAAATAGTGTGGAGGCAACCACGTCTGCTTTCAGTAATGCCATTTTCTAGGATGCAGCCTTAAAGGTTCAGCGCTGCCGCAGCGGTGATAGAGTTTTGTATCTATGCTAATAATAAAGCTAAAGAGTTTGTTTGTTTGTTTGAACGCGCTGTATGGAAGAGTCCTTTAGTCTCCACGTGGTTCGCGTACAGTCGACCGCACGTCCGTGCTAACACTGAACTCGAGCTGGCTTAGCGTAGTCTATAGGACTATACTAATATAATAATAATAATATTATAAAGAGGAAAAAGTTTGTTTGTATGTAGGGCTAGGGGTAATCTCTGGAACTGCCAGTCGGATTAGGAAAAATCTTTTTGCATTTAATAGCCCAATTCTTGAGGAAGGCTATGACCCTTTAACCCGGTAGCAGAGCCCTAGGGCTTCACGGTTGGACACGGCCGGGGCGCGCGGCGCGCTGTGGTTTTATAAATTGCAGCTACAGAGCCTAGCAAAAAGAAATATAGGCAGAAAGAACACTAAGCGAAAACGAAGTGACAGCGCGGGCTGAAGCTAGTTACTTATACAATTTAAATGGTGTTGGACCTGAAAAGAGGGAAAAAAATCAGCTGTTCCCTACATTTTGACGAGTTATGCAAACACCATTTAAATTACACCTTGTATACCTATATACGACACGGTTTATCGGTTCTTAACGACACTTGTCAAACGCCTCCCCGCAAAATTCTTCCAACAAGTATTCATTTCCAGAACTACTGCGTTGTTTGTCCACGTCGTTTCGCCAACCTCTTTCTGGGTCGGTCTCAGCGCTTCCATCTTCCGGCACCCACAATGTGGAGACTGTTAACCAGAAGTCACTATGCATGCGGTTGACGTGACCCATTTCCGTTATTCTACATTATTCCACTGTTTTCCTACTAATCGCGAGCGCATCGCGAATTTGTTTTTAGCTACTTTGAGCGCGTATTTTGAGCAACACACTATTCAAATGCCCTACAGATTAACCTTTTAACCGCCCGATTTTATATCAGTTGTCGTGCCCCCAGCGCCCGAAAAAAAAAAACCGATGAAACGAGCTGTGATGATGTAATAATAATACAGATTAAACGAGCTGTGTTATTTGGTCATAAATATACGACTCTGATGTGATGACATATGGCACTGAAACGTGGTCGCTCACAATGGGCCTTATTAGAAGGCTGAAAGTCACCCAAAGGGCAATGGAGAGGGCTATGCTTGGAGTTTCCCTGCGGGATCGAATCAGAAATGAAGAGATCCGCAGGAGAACCAAGGTAACCGACATAGCCCGAAGAATTGCCAAACTTAAGTGGCAGTGGGCAGGGCACATTGCTCGCAGAACAGATGGCCGATGGGGCCGAAAGGTTCTGGAGTGGCGACCGCGTACCGGAAGGCGTAGCGTTGGAAGGCCTCCCACAAGGTGGACCGACGACCTTGTGAAGGCCGCAGGAACTCGTTGGATGCGAGAAGCACAAAACCGGTCGAAATGGAGGTGCTTGGGGGAGGCCTATGTCCAGCAGTGGACGTCTTTCGGCTGAAATAATGATGATGATACGACTCTGGCGGAATGGACACGAAAATATTTGTCGGATTAATCCGACGTAAGCGGTTAAAAGGTTAACGTTTATCTGTTAGCCACATACTAACCATCATTTGTATATCGCTGAAGCATCTCGCAACTTCTCCAAAACTCATTCGACGAATAATTTGCCACCTCTATCAATGCACGTCGGCCCCTCTCCGGGTTTAAAAAGGTTTTTTTATTTATTTATGCTGATACACCCACTAGCTAATGTATGATCGATCGGCGGAGGGTGAAATACGCATTCCACAGGAGAAGCATTCACAAGGGTGCAGTCTGCAGATTTAACAAAATGTGCGACTGTGTAAGACCGAGACTTGTGATTATTAGAAGCTGTTGGTGTACCTTAATAAATAAATAAATAAAAATGTTGTACAGAATAGGATAAAGGAGATTGTTCTAGACCGCCCTATAACCAACAAACACTTGACGTGTACGTTAATTTTAATTATATTTTAATATGCTATTTAAAAATAATAAATACAAGCGGACACTGTTTAATTCTTAATAGGTTTTTAAAAGTGACCTCATTGATTTTATTACCAACTAAACCCGCCATCTTTCATGGAATTGTCAATGTGGATGTCACAAAAGATTTGATAGTGTCGCTCTCGCTCATATTACATAAATATCGATATCGACGACGATGTCCATAATATCTAGTGTTAAATAATGGATGTTCGATATTTATCACTTCCAAAACATTGAAAATGTGCAAAAGTTTTTCATGCATATTTTTTTCATGGAATTAGTTCCGTGAACATTTTAATGGAACTTATGATGAACCTATGGCTTAGCACGATTATGATGAAAATAAAATGAACAAAACAAACTCACAAAATGTACTTACTAGTCGAATGAGGGATTTTCTGACAAGTGAGAAAATATTAGTTCAAAAGAGGCGCTGGTAAAAAATACGTCACTGTCTCTGGTTTTTGACATCAAATAAGCTTTCTTATTAACGGATCTTATTTTTGTTATCAGTAGCCAGTAAAACAAAGACGTATTTTTTACCCACGCCATCTATTGAACTATGTTTTTTCACTTGTTAGAAAATCTCTCATTGAACGATTGAAATGTCATTTACGACACAACTCTAGTGAATTTTTCTCATAACGATTCCACGACTTCAATTGCCATATTTTTACTTTTTAAGTACTTAAACTCTATTTTTAAATGTCGCAAACTAAAACGTTTCACATTGTTCGTTGGGAACAAAATATTTTATTTTAGCATTAATTTAATGTGAAGTAGAATCATAGCAACAACGTGTTTATGTTTGAAACGGAACAAATTAATTTGCATTTGACATATTGATCTGTCATTTTGGTCTACTAAATTAAAACCACAGATTAAATAGGTGGTCATTGATAATCGATATACAATGATCGATCATCGAGAGAGCATCTCTACGTCACTACGTCAGTCGGTTTCTCTTGAGTATTAATGTTCTGTGGTCGGTTCGTCTCACGCGCTGGCCTGGCTGTGGTTGTGTTGTGTTGTTGTGACTACCTACCTATTTGGCGTTTTTGATTTTGTTCAACCAATAAATAATAACTGTACCTAAAAGGCATAATAAAACTGTAATTACAGTAATATTTTACTGTATTTGAAGTTTAATGCTTTGTAGAAACCAGAAATAGCGATTTTAGAAGGAATTATACTTAAGTTTTCTTTTATTAAAAATAACCTCAAAATCTGTTCCTTTTTTTAAATAAATCGGTTCTCTAAAGTGTCCGTCAAGAAACTTAGTTCTTATGGGCTACTAAGGGCAATTTACAAATAGAAAATGATTTTTTCTATGCTGTTGGCTCCAGGGCGAACCATGTATGGGCGTAGAACAATCTCCTTTAATAGTAACCCGATTATTTCAACGAACTTACAAAACATGTCAATACGTATTGTTTTACTCTTGAGTGTCTTTGTTATTATACTAGCGAACCCGCCCTTGCTTCGGACTTCTTTATAATATGCTAGTTGAACTTCACTGGCGAAATGTGGCTGTCCTACTGGTCTCTGCCCAACCCTTTTCGGAACAAGGTATGATGTTATGTTACCTATGTTATATGTAACATTCCAGAATAAATTTTCTAAATGATAATGAAAACAGCATCAAAATCCGTTGCGCAACGCGGTCACGCAGACACGAATAGAGACTTTAATTTATAATATGTAAAGATATATTTAGCTGTTCAGGAATAATGCACCTAACCTACTAATAAACGTTGTATAGCGTCTGTAGAGTTACACAACGCTTTATAAAGAGAGAAATCGGTGTGTAACTAATCATCTGATATAATACGCTTATTTAGTAAAGGGCAATTGTATAAAACTCATCATTATCTATTTCGGTGTTCCCGCCAAAGCCAAAACATGGCCCTTGTTAGTATGATTATCGATTCCCTCATAAATTTCCTGATGCATAATGCATTTCCATTAGTGTCCTTCAAGTTTGACAGACTCGTCCGTTCCATGTAACAAAGCCTGTAATAACACAGCCAGCCAGCAACCATTTATTGATATTTGGATGTACCTATTCAGATCAGTTTTTAAAATTTGATTTTAAGTAATATGACTAAAAAATACAGGGTCCCATAAAAATAGATGGACAAATTTTATCACAGTACGTCTAACCAAAGCTATCCAAGCAAAAAAAAAAACACTGATTTAAGTGATTTTATTTTGACCTAAAATAATAAAAAAAAAATTATTGTATTTTCGTTAGCTGATTATTTTTCTTGTGTCTAATGCGTTTTTCTTCTATATTTTTTTACCATCGTCCTTATTTTGGTGGTCTGAATGATTTATAAAAGTTTGTCCATCTATTTTAATGGGACCTTATATACCTACAGCTCAATCGTGTAGTTATGAACTGTTTAGAAAATAATGTTTAGTTTTATTTGTTTGCTTTTATCTTTTATTTTTCATATTGACTGTTGTTATTTTTCAAATATTACCTATTGCCCGTGGCTTCGCCCGCATGGGTGTTGGAAATTGTCCCACGGAAACTACTACTGGGGTAACAATAATATCTTTGTGTTAAGGCGACTACAGGACCTAAACGCAAAAGGCGCAGGTTTTATAATGCCTAAAATTATGATCGACTACAGTAAACAAAATCAGAAAATATATGATATTCTTAAGGATATATGCTAGTTAGATAGTGTTTTGAAAATATAATACAACTAATTTGATACGATAGAAAAAAATCATGAAGGTACCTCTAAAAATTTTCTTTTCGCAATAAAAACCATACTAATATATACATACAATCATTCTGATTTTATGTCAGATTATTCTACAAGCAAAATACTAAAGCACTAGTGTTTTAATTTTTTAGTCCAAACAATATTTTTTTTGTAAATAGATAGGTAATTGCTTCATGTTTTGCAATAAATTACTATCGTTTTGTCATCGCGCTTCTCTTTCTTTTCATTGCACTCCGACAGTGACCGCGCTTTAGGTCTTGTAGTTCCCTTAATCCAAGTTTTAAACTATCTGTGTGCCAAACATCCAAATCCTTTTAAAATGTTTCGTGAAGTCTTAACCTAGGTAATGGTCTACCGGTTCTGCCATTTTAGCGTGAAAGCGTAACAATCAAACTCACTTTCGCATTTATAATGTTAATTAAGCCCAAACCAAACGGATTTTCTTTTTGTCCACAACATAAATACACACTGAGTTATTTCGCAAATAACAATACTTTGAACAATAGCGTTATGCTGTCACGACAGTTCACAATACCGTAACACGAATGTGCATAACCATCTCCTGCATAAAAAGATTGTATCTCTGATTCTCGCCAGCTGCAGTCTCTACAAACTACCTGTGTCGCGTCCTTGTCCTTCATGTAATACGAGTGCGACCATAGCCCTTGTCAGGTATTGCTAATCTCATTGAAAAAGTTCATCACTAATATGCTTTTTGAGATCTAGGCCAATCGTTCATGTTGTTTAGTATAAGGAATTCACCTTTCGTAGTTCCGAATGCACTTCTTTTTCCTTTGACATTCCACAGACCACCAACGTTCGGCCATCAAGCGTATACACGGTCAAATTAAATTAGCTCCACGGGCTCCATTATATAGATTCAGTATCATAATAACCCAGTTCATTCTTCAGGATCGATACGAGTTACTCGCATTTGCATATAAGATAGGTTAGGCTGGCCGCACATCGATAACTTACGATTGACGGACGATCAAACTTGATTTTTGTTATAAAGTCTAGTTGCTATAGCAACCTAACGTTTATTGTCGTTGGATCCCACTTTTGAATCCCATTTTTTAGGTATTAACGATGGATCCCGTTTGCTATTTCCGTTGAATCCCATATTATAACAACATGTGTACATTTCAGAAGAAAAGTGATTTACCTTTATCAAACAATAAAAATAGATTATTTTTAGTGGGGTACCCGGAACCGAACTAGTTAGAATAGGTTAATTATTTTAAAAAAAACAATGTTAGGTTAGGTTAGGTTAAAACTGTGACCCCTACGCACGAGCCGAGCGAGCGAAGCGAGCGGTGCCGCGGCAGCGGCCGGCGAGTGCCAGAAACGACTAGATTATATAGAAAATGAGTTGTTTGTGAAATAAATAGTATACGAAACGTTGGTTGTAAACTAATTTGTCAATGGAGTTTTGGTGAAACATTAGTGAACCCCTCATTTTATTATAAACAATTTTGTTGTTGAAAGTACCCGCATTCAGATTTTTTTAAGCATTCGGGATCCAACGGAAATACTTTTCGGGATTCAACGACAATAAAACGTAATTATCTTGCATTTTTTAAATTCGGGATCCAACGGAAATACATAATAATGTTTTGCGGGATCCAACGCCAAAAATATTAAAATGGGATTCAAAAACGGGATCCAACGGCAATAAATCCAACCTAATGGCTCCTGTTCTATCGCTCAACAGTTTAATTGCCTTGGAAAATCAGTAGCTTTTGCAACCATGCGTCTGTACGTACCTACGCAACGGCTACTGCATACGACGACCGCGACGGACGGACCGCATATGCCGAGCAATTTTTTGTAAGAAGACAATACAAGATAGAGCAGTGGTGGCGCAGTGGTAACGGCCGTGACTTGCGAGTTGTAAGTCGTAGGTCCGAACCCAGGCAGGCGCTTTACTTTGTGTAAATTATTTCATCACCACTGCTCTCAAAACGGTGAAGAAAAACATTGTGAGGAAACCGGCATGTCGTAGAACAATAAATTCGAAGACATGTGACATCTACTAACCCGCTCTGGGCCCACGTGGTGGATTACAGCCTCGCTATCATTGAGAGGACGCTTGTGTCTTAACAGTAGGAACAGGAACATTATAGTCTGATTGTGCAATGCAAACAAGAAACAAAGCGACTGTGACTGTGACGAAGCAAAGGTGTAACTAGCCAATGTGCGGCCTTTTAGAGAAGACTAATTCAGAACGAAGCACGCCCTTTGACGTAAAATTGAATAAATACTTTTGTATCACACGTACATAGTTTGGAAACCCCAGAACTATGCTGTTTGCTCGCAGCCTGGCACTTGAATGTCCAAAACGTTAATAATGTTGTTTAACAGCTACAAACATCAAAATACATTTTAATTCGAATTCGTGGAAACATGCATGTATCAACAACATTAATTATTTTCCCCATTGATGTCGCTATTGCTAAATATTACGCTCACATCATTTAAACGCTGTGTTTGACTTGTTTGTAATAGGTGCCATTTTAAGCGTTTATTTTCAGAGGGCAAATTTACGTAACTAATAAAGTTCAGTTGCAATTAAGTTTCGATCAAAACAGCAGTTTTCGTGTTCTAAATGTATCATCGGCGATCGGCGTCAGATCAGATTACGCTGGCGTCAAGGTCGAGTCACGCGACCACGACTGCAACTTGATCGATATTCTCCTGTGATCGTTTAAAAGTGAAATTCATGTAAACGTAATTGATTTTATTCGATTATTCAGTTTGGTTGTAGTGCAGTTGACGCTAAATTCACGCAAACATCTATGGAAACTTCCAGTATTTCTTAGCGAATGATGGAAGAGAGAAGTTGTGAAATAATATAGTTTAAGTACTTAAGTATAGCGGGACGGCAATATAGTTTTAAATACATTATTTCTCTTTTCGATCGCCTTTCAAAGTTTTATAAAAGTTTTTCCAGTTAATTTGTCGCATAGCTATCGCAACTTATAATAAGGTCCCATTTAAAATAGATGGACAAACTTTTAGAAATCATTCAGACCACCAAAATAAGGAGGATGGTAAAAAAAAATATGAAAAACACATTAGATACTTACAAGAAAAATAATCAGCTAACAAAAATACACTGTGCCGGTAATTTATTATTTTAGGTCAAAATAAAATCACTTTAATCAGTGGTTTTTTTTTGCTTGGATATCTTTGATTACACGTACTGAGCGCTGTGTTAAAATTTGTCCATCTATTTTAATGGGACCCTGTATACAGGGTGTTACGGAAAGGGTATATCAATACAAACGGGTTGAAGAGTGTAGGTATCTGGTCTAGAATCTCTGTACAAAATTTCAGCTCAAAAGCAGTAACTTTGAAAATGCTTAATATTTTTTTATTTCGATAGTTTATTAAATTGAAATCATAACAAAAGTGTCACCGCACTACGAGGGTCATTATCCATTATCTGTAGTGTGTCTGTGCGCCTAGTAAACGCACATCACGCCGCCACGCGCCAGTGCAGCGCCGTGATGTCGAAATAAAAAATATTAAGCATTTTCAAAGTTAATGCTTTTGAGCTGAAATTTTGTACAGAGATTTTAGACCAGATGCACTCTTCAACCCGTTTGTATTGATATACCCTTTCCGTAACACCCTGTGTAAGTTCCTAGTAAAAAAGCGTTTCGCAGTTTATTACATGTTTCGACAACAGGCCTACAAGTGACGGGAGCTGCAAATCGAGTAGGGACGCCTGTTGTGTCCCATGCGTGTCAATTATATTAGGTCGTACAGCGTACCTGCCGCAAAAAGGAAAAAAGATACGCCGTCCCATAAAAGAATTAAAGCGGATCTAGTACAAAAGAATTGTGGCTGCGCGTGTTACAAAGAATTGATAAAACTGTTTTATCACAAAAGAATTCACACGAGTAGAAATAAATGCCTATAGTAAAGTATTCTATTCTGTTAAGGATAAAATATCGGTAAGCGGGCTGAATTGTATGAAGATTTGCTTAGAAGCAGGTTAAGGGCAAACTAACAATCCTAAATATGGAAGGCGACACTGTTAAACAGTGAGGAGCTTAGTTTAGGTATGTTTTCATTGTTCCATACGAGAATTGAGGTAGCATAGTACGGATATCCCGGCAGTATTAAACAAAGTTCCACTGTTTGGAGCGTCAAACTCAAGCTACGTAGATATTCTCCGTTGTCATTCGACATTTTCATAGTTTCAATATTTAAGCTGCAAGTTCTAACAATGTCACAGTTATAACGTGGCTTAGTTTGCGTTGCTGTGTAAATTATATAACAGCAACCACACGTCCACGTTAACTTGAGTAAATTATTTCTGGAATCTGTGCAAATGTTTGTTTTCAACGTTGTTCATATCCAGCGGTGTAACATTCTCTTTTGTCCACGTTAGAAAATTATCTGTGTCTAAGTACTTAAGTGGAAAAAGTGACGTAGGTACATTATTGCAGCCACTTTTCTTTCTTTTTTCACTTTAGTACCTATTGTAAATAGTTAGTTGTGTTATATATTGTACTAGCTTCAGCCCGCGACTTCGTTCGCGTGAAACTTCTTGTTTCCCCCTAGCCACCCCGTCGTATCGCATCACCCGCCCGCGCTATCACTTAACGTTCTTTTTGACTTTTTTTCTTTTTGCTCGGCTCCTAAGGATCATAGCGTGATGTTAAATAGCCTATAGCCTTCCTCAAGAATTGGGCTATCAAATGCAAGAAGAATTTTTCAAATCCGACTGGTAGTTCCAGAGATTACCCCCTACATACAAACTTACAAACAAATTTTACCTCTTTATAATATTAGTATAGATATAATCATTTTAATATGAAATAAATAATAATAGTTTTCTCTATAGCTGTTGTTGCAATAAATCTCGCAAAAATATATGTTAATCTGCATTATATCTGCATCCGAGGACCGTCGATTTAAAATCTCGGAAAAGTATTTTAATATAATTGAAATGTCAGTGTATTTTCTGGTTACCAATTACAGAAATGGTAACGAGAAAGTTGGATTTCATCGATAGACAGCTCTTTACACTCATATTTCAAAGATCGCCGCACGTGCACGGGAACCTATAAATACGATCATAAACTCATAAAGCTGGACTTTCCAATTGCAATTTGTTGCTTGTAATCTTATTGGCAAGTTTTTAAAACGAAAACAACAAAATTAGGAAAAACATAAAAGGGTATTTTTATAATAAGGGTTTTAAAGGTCATTTTTTAAAAGATGTAAATTCATTTAAAATTACGATATTTAAGTATCTTGGGACCCCGTGGCTAAACAATAATAGCCGCACAGGTCGATCGATCAGGTTAAGCTACGCTTGCGGCGGTTGGTCTGTGGGTGGGTGACCATCCTAATACATACCGAGACCACCGTTAGTCCCGGCTGTCATTCGTGGATCTTTGACCGTCGTTACGGGTAGTCACAAACCCGAAAGTCTGACAACCAGTCTTACAAAGGGGTATCGTATTACCCAGTAACTGGGTTGTGGAACTTGTGGAACTCGCTCCATGTAAAATACTGGTATTTAACTAGACCCGGTTCGACTGGAAGCCGACCCCAACATAGTTAGGAAAAGACTAGGTAGATGGTGTAAATTCACGTAATCTGATCGGTGGATCGCATGCAGCCGGGATGAATCGTATTAATTAAAAGTTTTGTCGACTGTAGTTGGGATTGGGTTATGTCTCAATCCCAAATACAGTTGACAAAACTTTGACGTCATTAGTTTAACACGCGAGAGAATTCTACCACAGAATACTTAAAGTACTACGTACAGAAAGGCCACTCCCTTCCCCGCGCTAACATCAGTTACCGCACCTCACCCCGCACTTCGAGGTTACCGTCGCAGTTCTTTAACAAGAGCGCTCGCAAACAAAAGTACCTCACGCACACATTCATACGTGTACAAACGTCATTTTTTAATGTAGTAGTAGTAGTAGGTAATTATTTTGCGAGCGTTGTATGGAGTGTCCGGGGTGTGATTCTACCTAATAGTTTCTAGTGTTGCTGTCAGAGAGCATAGGTCTCCAACTATTTACAACTAAATGTAAATTACTAAGTGCCTGTGTGTACCTGGTAAGGTCTCTCCATTTCGCTCCGATATTTACGAACGTTTATACACAAGTCAGATGCAAAGCTGATGACCAAAACGAATCTCCATTTCCATTTATTTCTCAACTAAAAAGGCATATGAGCGGTGTAGCGTGTCGCAATTGTGATGCAGTCATGAGACAATACAATCACAGTACTAAACAGCATGCGTGGGAGGAGAGTTAGGTCGCCGGCGCGCACGCAGACCCGGTGATGGGCGAATTTACAATGGAAAGCGGAACCGCACGAATTACCTATATTCCGTCTGAGATAAGCCGTAGGCAACTCCATTATGAAGCTTAGCTGGGTACAGATTGGTGAAATGGAACATGAAATGTAACACAACAAGTAGGCGAATTTGTTTCCACATGTGTTACATTTCATGTTTCGCCAATCTGTACCCGGCAGTTCATGTACATGATACATTTTAGATGATCGTGTCCGGGTCCCACTGCTCTCAGTGGCGAATCTTACACAGTCTGCAAAATTTCTGAAGCTGTACAAGCTATGGAGCGACGCAATGACGGCTGGATACGATATGACAGTTGACACTGACAACTGTCTACGTTAAACTACAATACATCCGTCAAATTGTCAAAACAAGTTCTAAGACCGTAAAATAAACTAATGTACATACCGGCAATAATAGAAATAAAAAGTAAAATGATAAGCGGTGATACAAATAAAAATTACTAAAAATTACTAATTTAACTACCGGCTCAAGACGATTGTGACAATACAAAGCGGCCAAGATGAGAAGTAGTGAACTAAATGGATAAAAATGCAGTGACAAAAACAATAACAACGAGTGTGCTACTTGCGTAGACGCGTCTTCCTAGTTCTCTTAGCAGGAGTAGCCAAGGTTGCGGCACCACGATCTTCAGATTGCGCAGAACCCTCGGTGTCGACTGAACAAGACGGGAATTTGGTTATTAGATCGTGAAGTTCGCCTGCCGTTTCGATCTTCCGACGGGATTTGTCTGGGCAAATAACAACAATCTTGCCTTCCATGGACCAGCAATTTGGCGTACCGAAATGCTTACGAGCAGCTGCAAACACACGATGCCGAACTTGTGTCAGAAACTATGTACCGGCTCAGATTTTTTTTTTGTTTTTTTTCCCATGTTTCAATAATTATTCTGCTAATCGGGGCGAAGACAGATCCAACAAATAAAATATCATAAAAATCGGTCCAGCCGTTCTTGCGTTATAAATGGTGTAACTAAGCAGACTTTGTTTTATATAGATATAGAATAAATCATCGCAAATGAATGAGGAAATCCCGCTCTTACAGTAATTATGTACGGGTGATTATTAAATACGTGAGCTAACCTGTAATATGGAGCCGGAAAATCAGCGTATATTCAGCTGCAACTAGAAATTAATTAAACCAAGACGGCTAGTTTGGGGAAAATCAAAGCTCATACCTATATTATTCAATGTTGATTATGTGTGATGATAAGGATTCGTTTTTCTCTTTAATAAATGTTGTAGTTTAGGATATGTTAGTACTACTCCGCTATGGTTGCTATTATTTAATAAAAATATAATGAGAAACAACGTGAATTGAATTCAGGAACAACATAATACGTCTCAATTGTTTAGAAGATGCCTCAGTAAAGTTCTAATGGACCCTCGATACTTGAGTTGGTATCTTCCGCTGTCTAATAGGGCCCACGCTAGGTTAGTGCAGGGGTCGACGTTCCCATTCAGCTGTACAAACAAGCCACAGCCCGGGACACTTGTCGGATAGACAACATAAACATATTCGGTTCGTTCATGGAAATGCGAGATGGACGCTCTTTGTACTACATTCAGCAGTTCTCTCTTCACAAATAAAGGGAGAAATTGCGCTAATTAAATTAAAAAGCAGAACATTTACCTTCATTTAAAAAATCACATCATACTTACGGAAATCGCTCAATTGAAGTAAATCCTAACTTCCATACTAATATTATAAATGCGAAAGTGTGTCTGTCTGTCTGTTACCTCTTCACGCTTAAGCCGCTGAACCGATTTAGAAGAAATTTGGTATAAAGATAGTTTGAGTCCCGGGAAGGGACATAGGGTAGTTTTTATCCCAATATTCTCACGGGATCGAAACTTATGCGGGTAAAACTGCGGGGCGCTGCTAGTAATATTATAAATGCTAAAGTGTGTCTGTCTGTCCGTTACCTCTTCACGCTTAAACCACTGATCCGATTTAGATGAATGGGACTCAAACTATCTCTATACCAATACTTGTAGAGATAGTTTCAGTCCCGGGAAACGACATAGGATAATTTTTATCCCGATATTCCCACGCGGGGCACTGCTAGACGTTTATTTATAATTGCATTTGACGGTGCACCGTGAAAGCAATAAACGATTTACTTCAGATTAGTGAAGGAAATAAGAAGTTTATTTCTATTGCTGAGAATATCGCATAATATTTTATTGGTTTTAATTATTTTATAATCGATATAGTTCAGATTCCTGTTTTCTGCTTTGTTTAGATTCAATCCCTTCAATTTACTTAGGTATAGAGAATTATAAAAAATATGAATTATAATTATTCCACAGGGCCTAAATCTGCACACTGCTGCGGCACTGATTGAAGACTAGTCAAAGACTAGTCTTCAATCAGTGCGTCCTGCCTGTTATGACTTACGAAGCTGAAATGTGCACACTCAAGGTACGGCAGGTCCATAACTTCCAGGTCGCTCAACGAGCTATGGAACAGGCTTTGCTTGGAATCTCTCTCGAGGGATAAAGCTGGAACGACATGATCCCGCAGAGAACCAAAGCTCACAGAATAAACAGGCTGATGTGGTAATGGGCCGGCCATATTAGAAGAACCGATGACTGTTGAGGTGACGTGTTCTTGAGTGGAGACTGCGAGTCGGCAAACGTGAAGACAACCGTAGGCTAGGTGGAGCGACGATCTTCGCAGGGTGGCTGGAAGCAGCTAGATGAGAGTTGCCGAAAATCGAGCTGAATGGCGTACAATATTGGAGAGGCAGTGGAGTCAAGCAGTATACTGCTGTAGGCTGATGATGAATTATAAAATAATTGAATATTGAAAATGGACTCCGCAATACCAACTGATATGATCGTCCAATTATTATGTATTCATTGGCGAACAATTAACATTTTCATAATGCTGACAAATTTGTTTGCGCAATATCATAATTTATAAACATTTCGTGGAACAGCTGCGATAGTATTATCAGTAATTTATATTAGAACTTTAATTGTATTTGAATTTGAGTCGCAAGTTCTACCTCGTTGGTCTTTTTTTTTTTTGTGCGGGGTGGAAATCCTCATAGACTTCCTTTACCGTGAGGTGACAGAGCGGCATGCCGGACTCTTACCGGCTAAAACCACCGCGGTGTATCACCTCTGCCTATGACCGGGGGTGCGGGATTCGCATAAACATTCACCGCTCCTCCGAGTGATCGCAAGCGCTATTGCTGACTATAGGTACACCTCTGTCCAACCGTACGGGGAAACATGGCGTGATGTTATGATATGACGTAGTAAGGACGTCCACGTCCACGTCTCGGCATCGCGATAACACTGAGAAGTAAAATGTTGAAAATATGTGAAGACGCTTTTAAACCGTCCACGAGTATGTGTTATGTATAATGTTATAACGTGCACATACATTTACCTACATTGTGGATTTCCACGATAATATCGTCAGTTTAGAAATTATAAAAGCGTATATTTATCTCGCAGTTCAAATTCAAGTTCACACTTTGAATGGGTCAGCCTAATTATTCTGGTAATCGATTGACCGGCTAACCCACTAAACCTTTACGAGGAAATCTTTATCGAATGAATGTGTTAGTAAAATACCTACAAAACCCATTCAAAAATCCGTATACTCACACACATAAATATGAAAGGTATGGGTATGGGTATGTAATGGTTTTTTAATAGGTTTACTAAACCGTTCACAGAATGTGGGTTATCCTTTTTCAATAAATGGTTTGTTTGAAGGGCTTCACAATGTATGATTAAGTAAAAGGGGACCGATCCACATAAGATGAGTCATTCACAGAGCTACACATGTCGTAAGGCCAGCACACACGCGTTTTGCTTGCCGTGAAAAACTACGGTTTATTCGCCGTCGAATGTGTTGTTTGGATCACTATGGAAGCTTGTTGAAGGGCACGTTTTTCCTACGGCGCGGTTTATACCATACAGTAAAGAAACCGTGCCATGTACAAAGGGCCTAAGCCTTCATACGGCTAACTGAAATGGTTTCTACTTGAAAGTGATGGCCGGCGATACATCATCCGACAATCAGTCCGTTTTTGTACATTTCTGTGCTTGATAAAAATGAAAATTAAATGCTTTTTGTCGGTAAGCGTATTACTAGAGAACATCTGGACCGATTTGGCTAGTTTTTGTTTTAAAATGTTCGTAACAGTCCAGATTAGGTTTTTAGGTAGAGTAAAATTGGAATTTTATAATATTATATAGGTAGTTAGGATATCGTTTGTCGGGTAAGCTAGTAGATATATAAATCAGCAATTCCTTGGATTTCCGTGTACCTAATATTTTAATTGCTTGCTCTATATTTTCGGCCATGAAGTAAGGCGCAAAACTCAAGGTCTTTCAAGGAAAATTATTTGAAAATGATAGCACGGGTCGGTGATAATAATCCTGATATCCTTTGCACTTTCATCAACTAACTTTATAATTAATGGAAAAGATTGATTTATGAATTTGCTTTCGTTTTAACTGGATTCAGTTGTCAAATAAAGGCATCTCAGTTTAAAACTTTTAATTTATTTTCAAATGGAAAAGTGGACGGTAAACTTATAGAAGTGAAGATTAAACGAAGAATAGTTTTAGCTGAAGTTAGTTCAAAGATGTTTGTGTTTGGCAGGTTCGGTTTTACGACCGTCTTTACACTGCTTGCAGTACTAAGTGCTGGACTCAACGCTGCACGCTGGATACTCGATGCTAACCCCCTTACTAATAATCGTATAGCGTCTGTATAGTTACACAACGCTTTGTCTTCTTCTTTCGAAAGTCAAATTATTGACGGCTGAAAGAAAGAAATCGGTGTGTAACTTTCATCTGATATAATACGTTTATTAGTAAGGGGGTAGGACTATCTGTTGAGATAAAAAAAAAAAACAAAAATACTTTCACACCAAGCTAGCAAGAACATAGGCATCTAAGTGTCCCATGACAACCAGTTTCCTGGTGGGTTAAGTACAGTTACATAGCCTATAAAATATGACACCCATGTGTGGTAAGTACTTATAGGTACTCGTACATCTACTCATAATTAAATACGAATACCTTTCAAGTTTACAGCGGTAATACTTTCTACAATGTAGGTATTAAAGAAATTCGCACAACTGATACGGAACAGTATTTATGATACAGAGTCACACCCGTATTTAAATTCAATAGACATTGAAATCGTTGAATTTTTCAAATTAAAATCTGAGTAGTATAGCACCGGGTATCTGAATTGAGAAACTCTAATTTATATCATTAATCAAAGTGACTCAAAATTCATTTTAAAAAACTTTTAAAGGAGGAGAGAGTCCTCCGTTGAAGGAGTAACCTTAACAAGTTTTTTTAACTTCAAATTCTTAATTCTGAAACCGGAAGTAAAAGTCTCATAAAGTATAATTTTGTTTTAAAACAAATCTTTTTCTTCAACATCTTATTTACACTTGAATTAAAAATGTATTTGTAGAAAAAGCAAAAGCACCCCGGAGGTAAGCACTGGGAAAATCACTCCATTCCTTTTAGAGCGCATCGTTCAATTCTTTTTGTTCAGTCTCTTCATGAAATATTTAAGAGTTGAATTCTCCAACAGGCGCAGGAAAACCGTTCTTGTTTCTCAACGAATATAAAGTATTGTGAAATCTTAATTTTGATACATTAATTTTACAAATACTCGATTGGCTTCGTTGAATATAAGTTGTATGTTTATGCTAGTTGGATTGATGTATTACTATGTCAAAGTTAGATATTTCACTATGGTTTTTATAGTAAATGAAGGTATTGGCAGAAATGTCTATTACAACTGTGGTACCCTAATTGCGTAACACAGTCTCAATCACAATCCGAGAGTTTTGAAGGATACCTACTTACTTCTAATGCATTGCTTCATAGGTTTAATTAATTAGTCTGTCAACAACGTAAATAACGCAATGTATTGTTTATTAATGTGTTTTATTTTTATCTGATGTAAGTACCTACGAGTATGTATCTGGTGTATTGTTTCGTTTAGTCTGTGCTAAATAAATGCATTTTCTTTCTTTTCTCTTTCAATGAAATGAACGCGGCTGAACTGTCAAAATGAAAGAATATGCGATCTATAGTCATTTAACACGCAATTACCCCGCAGGTTATGGTTCTAATCTTGTGTACACGCCATTGCAATTCGTCATACACTCCCACCCTGAGGGGTTATTTGCGTAACACACTCGCATTCCCATGTCATTAATTTTGTCAATTATTATTCAACAATATTCATTGCGTTAGTTACTTTGTCGAAAAAAACCTTTTTACGTATTTCGATTTTTGAAGAAAATGTATAATTTTTTTTCAAAAATCGAAATATATTCTTTTTCTATTTTCAAACAAGATAATATTTATTTAATTATAAGCTAACAGATTTAAAATTATATTAATGATATGAGCAAGTATATAAAAAAGAAGGAAAATAATCATAGGACATCTAAAAATTCGTCCACATCGATCGATGTCAACAGGAAAAGTGACAATCTAAATTAAGTCATAAAGCAATGGATTATGTATTTTCAAAATCGTTCGGAGTGTGATGAAAAGCGTGATACGCACTACTGGGGAGCAGGTCGGTCACCCAGAGACTTTGCATTCCCAAGGAAATAACTAACTATTCATGGATCTTTCAGTTTCCGAAAATGGTAGGTACTCCATTTTCGGCAACTCTTCATTTAGTTGGTAATTCTTCATTTAGTCTAGAAAACAGCGTAATAATAAGTTAATTGTGGCGATCAAATGAGTAACCGTCTCTTGTCCCGTGTTTTCTATGAACGACCATATGAAAACGTCTGTCGAGTCGGCTAGTATACAAATAAAAATGAAAAGCTGTTCGTTAGTACGTTTGAGAACGGCTGGACCGATTTGACTATTATTTATTTTAAAGTGTTCTTTATAGTCCGAATTAGGTTTATATGGGAAAAAAAAAACTGGAAAGCTCGGAAAAAACAACTTCTTTTTTTATGAATTCAAGACCATAATTTAGACAGAACAACATCTGTCAGGCCAGATGAAAACGCGTCCAACCGCTATCTTTCTTCCTCAAATGAATGTTATCTGAAGATTGAAAAATGGGCCCTCAGTAGTCTTGATTAAGGTTGTCATTTTACCAGCACTGTGCAATTAATTTATCTCTGTTAATTCCACTAACAAAACACATGTTTATGACTGAAATCTGGGAACAATTCTATCATCTGCTGATTAAGATTTCGGAGCACATGTGGGTGAACATTCGCAAAATGATTAAATGTTCGCTTCAACGCAAAATTGGCGCATATGTGTAGTAGGGGGCCTGCCTACCATCGGGGACACTGGCGGTGGACTTTTAAACCTTATTACTAAGGACATAAGGTTAAAAAGTGGTCAACCGCCATTGTATATGGAGAGTAGGAAATACATCGGACTTGCGCTAATAAGTACGATGCGAACCGTGTTTCAGTGTCCCAATTGAGTTTGCAAACCACATTGTGTTTCAGGTACCTATATTTTAGGGAATTCTCTTTGTTTTGCTACAGATACAATACCCGGGAGTTAATATGGCATATGAATAGTCGTCCTCGTACATTGTGCACGTCATAAAACGACAAGTTATATTTGTCTTTGTGACGTTTAGATCGTTTTAAAGTAAACATTGATGAATAAACATCAATGTTAGTAAAGGTTCAATTTACCGTGATAGTTGTTATAAGTGGTAAAGCTTTTATGACGTTGACTCTACCTACATCTAGTTAAAGGTGACAGACAAAAAGCTACAAAACCAAACTTACTTAGGGCTGAGTTTGTCAAATATCTTCTATCCGTGGAATAAAATTGACGTCTGATAGTTCTAGTATGGAATAGCTGTCGGAAATTCAAAATTTATTCTCAAGATAACACTTAGCTATTCTAGGTATAAAAGTTTAGTGAAATTCGCCTTTAATGCTATAAAAAACTGATCTTTTCCTAAAACTGGTACTTACTATGTGGAGACAAAAATGAAAACACGGGTAATACTAATGAATAAGAGTACATACTTTGGAACTATCAAATAAATCCTAACATCAAAATTAGCAAAAAAAGTGATTTTTCCAAACAAAATAAATAGTAGTGATGGGCCGACTATGGGTTTTGTCAATCTTTGACTAGCTATATTGACTAAACTATTGGATATATTTGATTGAATTTTTGAATACAGACTGGGAACGGCATTAGACATACGCAGTTTAATTTATTGTCGTCTCCACCTTGTATAGGAAAGTGATTTGTGTTAGGTCATTGGAACACACTCTTACTTCAAAGTGAAAGTAAAAGCAATAAAAGAGAGTGTGTGAACCAGTGCTTGCATTGTCACTCGATATTATTGTCTCCAACTCATTCATTCAACTCGTTCTTAGAGATTCATTTTCTAGTATTTTTTATTCATACACACAACATGTAAACAAATGGGTTTGTTCTGTTCACTCTTTTAGGAAACGGTTGACCCGCGGCCGCGCCCCGCTACTTCGTCCGCGTGAAATTTTTTGTCCTCCGACCCACCCAAACGCATCGCCTGCCCGCGCAGGTATTCGATCGTAGATTCCTGGACACAGGCGAGGGTGATGGCCACGAAGTTCAGTAGCCAACGCCGCGCGGGACTCGAAGTGCAGCAATACTCTGCAGCTCGGTTGGAATATGCAATAACTTGTGACTCGCAAAGCAGTAGATGATCCAGTATCCGGGAAAAAGGGAAAATAGCCCTTTTTCACTGGCTCTACACCAGGTTTGGAGAATATCGCTATACCATATATTATGGTCGGCTTATGACGCAGAAGCTCGACATCAAGCGCTGGCAGGATGTAATATAACAGCAATTTGGGAGTAGATTATCAGAAATCTTCAAAATATATCAGGGGAAAACCAGGTCAACAATTATCAAGCACAGACATTAAATTATTTTTATCAAGCAACAAATACAAATAAAATTTTCCTAATCAAATAAGACTTATTCTCCTGTCAAAAAAAACGAACTCCTATTGAATAAAACATTAATAACCCTCTTTTTTGCTTCGCCGTAGTCGGGTTAAAAGAAAATAGTCATTATTTGTAAAAAAAAAGGTTTTAACCTAAGAGGTGAGGTTTTAATAGCAGAGGTAACCCTGCAGTATGTAGATTATTAAAAGTAACACATAAGTAGGTAAGTGGTAATAGGAGCGTTGGCACAACAAGATAGTGGAATTTGTTGGCTGGCTTGTGAAAGCAAAATACAGGCAAAACTAGACATTGCTGGAGGAGGATACCCGTCGAGGGGTCCTTTATTAATTTAAATAATATTAATATCTTTAATAAGAACTTTATTTTTTTTTGTTGCAATTAAGGAATATTAAAGGCTTTTTGTTTGCTGGATGGAGGAAGCACAGAACCGAAAGTGGAGGTGCTTGGGGGAGGCCTATGTCCAGCAGTGGAGGTCTTTCGGATGAAATTATGATGATGATGATTTTTTTTTTATATACACATTGACATTTATGAATTTTATATAAAGAATGACGTGAATATTTACCCCCTTATTCATAATCCTATTTTATCTCTATTTTAGCTAAAATAGGTTTATAGAACGTTTGTCTTTATCTGTCACGTTGTCATTTCTGTGTGTAAGAAAGAGACAAACCCCATTTAAATAAAATAGGTTTGATAAGTTTTATGAATAAGGGGGTTACTTTGTAAAGTCTTTTTATTTTATTTATTTATTGTGAGGACTATGTGGGTCATTTCTTTTTTCTGTATTTCTTTTGTCCTTCTTAGTTAGTTTTAATCATGATCTGGCAGTTTGAGTAATTTACGCGGCCTACCCAAATGTCCTTTCTTTGGTATTGTTCGTCGAATCGTTGAGCTCCTCAAGTTCCGAGTTGAGCTGCACGATTTTTGACAAATGCGTGCACTGACTGGACAGGTCCGCTCAATTTGTTGGTTCTTTCCTCAAAAGACCATTCCAGACACCAATCTACATGGTCTTCACATGATCTAACCAAGTTTTAGTCTGGACTTTAAAAGAGACTGTGACCTCTGAGTTTGTTTCGGCCTTTCTTCTCATAGCAGTCAGATAGGAAACGCCGACCTCATCTAGCTTTAAAGAAATATGATTGACGTGTAAAAGTGTTTGTACAAACCTACTTACAGAAATAAATCATTTATCATTTAAAGGCTTTTTTATCTTATACATTTTAGCTGAGTAGGTATTGCTGTTAAAGTAGATAGATAATGTATACAGGGTGTTATGGAAAGGGTATATCAATACAAACGGGTTGAAGAGTGTATCTGGTCTAGAATCTCTGTACAAAATTTCAGCTCAAAAGCATTAACTTTGAAAATGCTTAATATTTTTTTATTTCGACATCACGGCGCTGCACTAGCGCGCGGCGGCGTGATGTGCGTGTACTAGGCGCACAGACACACTATAGATAATGGATAATGACCCTCGTAGTGCGGTGACACGTTTGTTATGATTTCAATTTAATAAACTATCGAAATAAAAAAATATTAAACATTTTCAAAGTTACTGCTTTTGAGCTGAAATTTTGTACAGAGATTCTAGACCAGATACACTCTTCAACCCGTTTGTATTGATATACCCTTTCCGTAACACCCTGTATACATAGTCACGAGCACTAATATGTCAACTTTCGATTGCAATTATTTCGTGAAATAACGAATGCAGTGTTAAAATACGACACTACATAAACCTCATCATCTGCCTGGGCTTTTCCCAACTATGTTGGGGTCCGCTTCCAGTGAAAAGTTGATGGTATAAATAAAAGAAATTGGCAGGATTAACCTCTCGTCTGTCGGAACGTAGATCTACGCGAGACACAATGGCTTTTTAATTGTGTCTGTAATTACGACATTCAATGGGTTAACTGTGATATAATATTAAATGAGTACACAACGTTCTTACAAAGACGGCCATAGAGTTGCGAGAGAGAGAGACAACATATTACAATATATGTGACGTGTATTTGACACATTGACGTATTGCCTTTACAGATTACCATCATCCAGTCTAACCGGATGCAGCTGAATACCAGTATTCTACATGGAGCAACTGCCTATCTGACCTCCACAACCCAGTAACTGGGTAATACGATACCCCTTGGTAAGACTGGTTGTCAAACTTTCGGGCTTCTGAAGACCCGTAACGACTGTCAAAAAATACATACTTTACATAAACCTATGGGTTCGAAAAGGGCTGGTCTATTTTTTGGCGAAAGAATCAGCATTGCCATACAACGTGGTAATGCTGCCAGCCTTTTGCGTTTACTTTTGCACTTTTGAATCCCATTTTTTAGGTATTAACGATGGATCCCGTTTGCTATTTCCGTTGAATCCCATTTTATAACAACATGTGTACATTTCAGAAGAAAAGTGATTTACCTTTATCATAAAACAACGTTTGGAATAAAAACGTTTTACATATTGACTTTATATCATTACGCAATTCCCTAAAAATGGTAAACTCATTCTTTCATCGACTTGCACTAATGGAAAAAAATATATTATTTTTAGTGGGCTATCCGGAACCGAACTAGTTAGATTAGGTTAATTATTAAAAAAAAAATTAGGTTAGGTTAGGTTAAAACCGTGACCCCTACGCACGAGCCGAGCGAGCGAAGCGAGCGGTGCCGCGGTAGCGGCCGGCGAGTGCCAGAAACGACTAGATTATATAGAAAATGAGTTGTTTGTGAAATAAATAGTATACGAAACGTTGGTTGTAAACTTAAAATTTGTCAATGGAGTTTTGGTGAAATATTAGTGAACCCCTCATTTTATTATAAACAATTTTGCTGTTGAAAGTACCCGCATTCAGATTTTTTTTAAGCATTCGGGATCCAACGGAAATACTTTTCGGGATTCAACGACAATAAAACGTAATAATCTTGCATTTTTTAAATTCGGGATCCAACGGAAATACATAATAATGTTTTGCGGGATCCAACGCCAAAAATATTAAAATGGGATTCAAAAACGGGATCCAACGGAAATAAATCGCCTTTTGGGCACGTTTCCTGTTGACAGCGATGCGGACGATTTTTTTATGCCCTTTGATTATTTCCCCTCCCTTTATAATATATACTTATACATATTACTATTTTTAGTATTAGTTTGCTTAATTATTATTAATTAAATGTTCGAAATTACTATGTTCGTAGTAACATAAAATTTCATTAAAAAATAAAAGAGAAAATCGCCTTTGAATAAAGCCAAGAGTATACATACTCATGGTCGTGACTGTACATATTTCGTTTCAAATACATCTGATATCCTAATCCTAACTAGAAACATTATAAATGCGTAAGTGAGTTTGTTTTTTACGCTTTCACGCTAAAACGTGGAGAAGGACATAGGCTTCTTATCCTGGCAAAAGCTAGTAAATGATATTTACAGTGGATAGCCACACTAAGAGTAAAAATAAATAAATCTAAGTTTTTGTTACACAGTACGAATAAATAAGATGTTCGTACATACTGTATAATAAGAATAGCAACCAGTGGTAGGTAAATAAAAGTACCTCCATCCGGATATCCGCATATTTTTACTTGACTTCTAAATCCGGATTTGAAAATCGAATCCGGATTTTTTGAATAATAAGAAATTGTAACAAAAAAATCTAAACGAGCGAGTTCGCTGTTCGCGCGTCGCGTCTCGCGAGTGTCAAGTTTATCGGCTCTGGGGAGAGCGAGCGGGACGCGGGACGTGGGTCGAGCAAGTGTGTGAGGCGTCCTTGATCGTTCCGTTAATCCGTTCATTCCGCTTACAAGCATCTTCAGTGAATTCCGCCTACAAGCGTCGAATCAGAGCATGTAGCAGGAATTATGTGCTACTAAATTCTCAGCAGGTTAAACGACAGCACTTTAGATCATCATCATTTTAGCCGAAAGACGTCCACTGCTGGACATAGGCCTCCCCCAAGTACCTCCACTTCGAAAGGTTCTGTGTTTCTTTCATTCAACGGGTTCCTGTGGCTTTCACAAGGTCGTCGGTCCACCTTGTGGGAGGCCTTCCAACGCTACATCTTCCGGTACACGGTCGCCACTCCAGAATGTTTCGGCCCCATCGGCCACCTGTTCTGCGAGCAATGTGCCCGCCCTACCCACTGCCACCTAAGTTGGGCAATTCTTCAGGCTATGTCGGTTACCTTGGTTCTCCTGCAAATCTCCTCATTTCTAATTCGATCACGCAGTGAAACTCCAAGCATAGCCCTCTCCATTGCCCTTTGGGTGACTTTTAGCCTTCTAATAAGGTGCATTGTGAGCGACCACGTTTCAGTGCCATATGTCATCACTGGCAACACGCACTGGTCAAAAACTCTCGGCTTGAGACACTGCGGTATGCGGGACGAGGAGATATTGCGTAGCTTCCCGAATGCTGCCCAGCCGAGTCGGATTCGACGATTGACCACTTTCTCGAAGGTGGACCTACCTAACTGGACAGACAGTTTGTCCTAGGTAAACATACTCGTCCACGACTTCGAGTGTAGCGTCTCCGATCTTCATGAGAGTGGGTGTTACATGGGCATTTGACATGACCTTCGTTTTTTCCGTGTTCATTTTAAGACCCACTCTTTCGGGGGCTCTACTGAGGTCCTCCAAAGTCTCAACCATGACTACAAACCGAAGGTGAGTTATGTACTCGCCATTAATATTTATGCTAGCCCCTTTCCAGTCCAGAACCTTGGAAGACATCCTCCAGTGCAGCGGTGAACAGTGTCGGAGGGATAACGTCTCCCTGTGTCACATCTCGCTGCAGAAGGACTGCACTTTAGATGCCTTATTATTTACATAGCTTTTTTACGTTATTAAATTTATGTTGATTTAAGTGAAGTTAAATTGTTTTGTTACTTTTGTTTATGTTATGATTAATAATTTGACAAGGAGTCTATTTGACTTTATTTTTGTTCTTCAGAGTTTATCTACTAATAATTTTACTGATGTTACTCGGCACACGAGTTGCGGACTGATTATTTTAATAAGAATAAGTACATATTATAGCAATAACACCATAATTATGGTATTTAATGATGATAGTTTGAATAATTCCAAGTAAAAAAAATATTAAAATATCATTTGCTTTGATTTTTATGTGCTTTTATTTTAATCCATTTATACAAATATAAGAAACATCGTATTAAAAAACTAATATGGGTAGATTTGTTTCTTTTCATGAAAAATCCGTAAAATCCGGATAATCCGGATTGGGACAAAAATCCGTTATTAAAATCCGGATTTTAAAACAGAACGGATTTGCATTCCCTACCTCCAATTACTTCACTTTATTGTGCAAAGTTTCATAACATTCTCGGAAAGTTGATTTTCTAAATGTTCAATATTTCACAAAAGAATACTTTAGCTTTTCTTGACGATAAGAGCTCCGAGCAAAGTGATAATTAAAATATGGAAAAATTCCGGAATTTTCCTTTGAAAATTAAAAAAATGCAGGCAACTTTTATAAGCACTAGAAGAGAATGTTAATTAAGTTTCATATACATATTATACGAAAGTAGCACGAGTTAATAATACCTTTTTTGCAATTTCCAGGTTTTTTGTTGAACAAAGTATGATCCGCGTCGACTGTAACAAGCTTGTATTTATTACAGAATTATAATCATCAATAAGTACTACGTTCATATCATAGAACATTCATCTTATAGAATGAATATTTCATGAAACATCGATGCCCTGGTGACTCCCCCTTTAAGATTCCTGATTATACGCTTGTAATGAGATATTGTCATTTTTAATTAATCCATATCCAAGATGGTTTTACTCTTAGAACAGCTTTGCAGTGAATCCCTGTATAGAAGAAATGCGTGAAAAAATATGGGTAATGATATATGTAATTAATCTTTCTTTTTTTTTTTAATCTTCTAATGATGATCGCCTTTTTAACCGACTTCAAAAAAAGGAGGAGGTTATCAATTCAACTGTATTTTTTTTTTATGTTTGTTACCTCATAACTTGCGACTGGGTGAACCGATTTTCATGATTCTTTTTTTATTTGAATGCTGGTGGTTCCCGTGTGGTCCCATTGTCACCATTTCAATATCTGATGATGGGATCTTAGAGAAATCGAGGGCAACCCTCAAATTTTATAGGCACACTTATTGTTTTTCGCATATTTTATGAAGTATCTTGTGTATTTGCGTATGGTTGTCACAATCTCATGTAGCTGGGCTGATGATGGAAGGTACAACTCCTTAACAGTAAGAAGTTACTCGAACAGGCAAGGACTGTTTTAGTAAATTGTTTTGATGTTTGATAGGGCATTTGCCACATTTGGTCTCATGATCATCAAGTCATGATCTGATGCTGCAGTCAGGATAGTCTGCAGAGTACCTAACTTCTTGACAACTAACAGCAGATATATCGTGTTTAGGCTCATTGAAAAGGGCTCGATGTGTGGATAAACGTACTGTTAATGAGGAACACCGAAGTACATAAAGACCTGATGCTGAAGCCAGGAGCATCAGAAAAAGTACCAACCTTGAAATTACAGCACCAGCACCGTAGTCGTGTTTGGGCTCATTTTAAACGGAACTAAATTTTAAGTTCAATGCAATGTTGACATAAGTCTGGCTTGATGCTGCAGCCAGGATTATCAGCATCTAGTCTAAAAACATCAGGTCAGGATTTGATGATGGGATCCTGGAGAAATCGAAGGAACTCTTCAAATATTATAGGCACACCTATAGCGATTTGAGTATTTTTTATAGTAACTCGTGCATTTGCTCTCGGAAAGCACTATTTGGTGAAGTGGAACTGATGATGAAGACCACAGATGGCCACCGGAACTACTCTAATGTCTAAGTATTTCACGGGTTGCGATTCGATTACTTTAATATGGTTGCTAAGCAATTTATGCTCGTCACAATGTGAATGGTGATATGGAGCTGATGGTGGACCTGGAGAACTTCTCAACAATTAACTTCCCTGCATCGGGAAAAGCAATATTTTGTTTGTAAAAGGCGATGATCACTAGGCTATTGTAACTTAGATAAATTATAAGCAGACCCACTAAAAAGCGTGAAATAAAAACTTTTTAAGAAAAAAAAAAACCGACTTCCATAAAAACACTACAAAGTGAAAAATAACTTTAATTTCGGAAGTCGGTGGCAAAAAACTAAAATACAGATCCAAAGACACCGACTTCTGAAATTAAAGTTATTTTTCACTTTGTAGTGTTTTTATGGAAGTCGGTTTTTTTTTCTTAAAAAGTTTTTTTACTAAATGATCTTCTTAGCGTGTCGATTAGTATATTTAGGAAAATAAAATGGGAATTGTTTTGGGATTGATTAAATACAAGCCAAAAAATATTGGTTTTGTCGTAAAAAGCGTGTCAAGTCGAATTGAAAAATGACAGCCACATTTTATAAAACTTCGTACTACGTTTGTATTTTTGTCTCAACAGCCAAAATATAAAAAAAGAGCCAGGACTGGTGATGCGGGAGCAAGCGACGTAGAGTGTGAGAGCTTGTCCTGACGTCGACATCCGTAGTTTTCAGTAGCAATTTCCCAACGCTTTCGAAGTTTTTCGTTTTTCGTGAACACCTGCATTCCTGCACATACTACCTAATGGCACAACATTGATACACTGACATTCTTACAGATTATTTCTGCCAAACTGCAATCACTAATATAAAAGCACCTAACAATAGATATTTATTTTTAATACATAGATGTTAGATTTCATGTTTTTCTGTGTACGATCTACGAAAATCATTTATTTATATATTTTAACATAAAACAGCCAAGGCCTTATCTATATATATAAAAATGAAACCCGTTTTCCGTTGTCACGACATAACATGAAAACGGCTTGACCGATTTCGATGAAATTTGGTATAGAGATAGTTTGAGTCCCGGGAAAGGACATAGGATAGTTTTTATCCCGATATTCCCACGGGATCGAAAGTTACGCGGGTGAAACCGCGGGGCGCAGCTAGTTAATAATAGTAAAACAAAATGTCAAAAAAAGAAGCATAAAGAAAGAATCATATTATTATCACACTAATGAAAGGCGAAAGTTTGTGAGTGTGTGTGTGTTTATGTTTGTTACTTCTTCACGCTCAAACGGCTGGTCAAATTTTGATATAATTTTGTATGGAGGTACCTGACACCCTGGATTAACATATAGGCCATATTTTATCCCGATATTCCTACGGGAACGACATTTACGCGGGTGAAACCGCGGGGCGCAGCTAGTTGAAAATATTTCCGTGCAAAATGTACCTGTTTCAATTTTACCTACAAAATGGATCGCATTTGTAGTTCAGAATCGAGTGCTCCCAGACAATCCCAGATTTATTCGTGTGAGTAGTCTAAAGCGATCTGAGTAATTTGAGTGTTCGTAACTTCCTACTGAAATGTTATATTGTTTTGCTCACCAAAACCCTTTGCATCGATGAGGAAATTCGAGCAACGTAGCAAACGTCAATAACTTTACTGGATAAAATAAACAACCATATTCGAAGTTGTGTGAGTTTTTTTTTAAATGTGAACACTTTATAGAACGTATGATTTACCAACGCAACTGATGGAAATCGAAACCATCACTTTTTTGTTTGCACTCGTATTTTATTTATTTATTCTCCCACTGGAACGCCATACGTATAATTAACGTTTGGTACCCATGCTGTTCCTACCTTTTGCATATGTAGATACTGAACTAGCCATAACGATTCTAGCGATTTTGGCTAGTCTACCTAGAACAATAACAACCGTATCATTCTTTACGTATCATTTTTTACGTAACCGTTTTTAGAGGTCACAAAGGTTCAGGGAACGCATAACAAAATTACGAGCGGAGGTCAACAAGGACGGGTCGTCATCCCTTTGATAGGGCATCTGCCCGTCCCTTTAAGAGATAGCTTCATACAGTTTGTGAAGCGGCTATTGGTGGCCTGTAATTGCATTAAGCATAGCGTATTGGGGCCACGGTATAAGATTATAAGCTGTACTACTTACGAGCTACGCAGAATTAATATGTACCAGGCCACTCAGAAAGTATTGCGAAAGTTTTTATGTATCTATGTATTTTTATTTTTATGTATGTATGTTATTATGTATTTATATGTATGACTGGCCAAGTTATAATCTATTTTGAAAATATGATTATTTGTAAGTAAAAATAGGTACGTTCCAATTTCAAAATATCCCTCCAGATTGTTTGCGAGCTAATTTAAATTATCGTGTTTCATTAAAAAATGGATCTGCGCCGGGAACATTTTCGCGCTATGATTTTTTACGATTTCAAGTGTCGCCTGAAACCGAACGAATCGTACGATAGACTTCAAACGGCATTCATGGATGAAAGCCCTTCACAGGCAACCGTGTATCGTTGGTATAACGAATTCAAGCGCGGTCGACTAACTTTGGGGGATGAAGAAAGAAGTGGTCGCCCTTTGACGGCTGTTACGGAAGAAAACGCGCTAGCAGTGAAAAATGTAATCCAAGACAATAGGCGAGTTACGTATCAAGAGATTCAGCACATACTGCAGGTTGAAGTGCTTCCCGCATCCAGCGAATTCCTGCAGCCTTCACTAGGTTACCAGTCCACGTTGTAGAAGTGTTCTTCCAACGCTACGTCTTCTCTCTTCTTCTTCTAAGCAACTAGCATTAGCTATATCAAACTTTGAATACCTATAGTTCAATAGTACGTCCATATGATGGAGCTCGTAAATAATAAGGACACGACAACAGCACACTTTAAAACGCTTAACGAACTAATCGTTCCAGCACTCTTACTAATCCGTGGTATCAATTAGTGATCGTGTTAGTAACTAAGCTTTTAATCGTTCTGAGACCGAAGATTGTTTGCTACATGATAATTTTAGAAACGATCGGCGTATATCCCACAACCACAAACATGGACACTAATGTCAAGGGTGATATTAGTGACCATGATTGTACTCATCATAACAAACAACTTTCGCAAAGACACGATTTTTTTAAATTTTCTAAGCCAAAGACGCTCAATCACCCCAATCGAACCGAGCGTGCGATCAAAATGCACGGTAAAAGTGGAATAGTTTAAATAACAGCTGATGGTTTATTATTCTTGTTAGGTGCTTGTGGTGATATAGAAACTCATTGGAGTTTCTATGGTTTAAAAATAAAACTGTTAATTTGACATAGTCATTTTCTGTCAATACGACTGAAATCTTTTCGTTGTATTTTGCTGAATAAAACCATTTATTCTAAAGGTTTTATCTTATTTATCAATTTATTCAGCAAAATGTTCTAAAATGGAGAGATTCTTACGTCCCGAAAAACTAGACATTGATCCGTCTGACAGCACCGCCTCGAAGGACTGGGAGCACTGGAAGAGGACATTCGAAAGTTTTTTATCACATTGCGAAAAGGATACGAAAGATAGTAAAGTTACCCTAGACTTACTCATAAACCATGTATCCGCTCGAATTTACTCATTTATTAGTGAGTGCACCACTTATGATATAGCTATTAACACACTCAATAAAATTTTTATCAAGCAAAAAAATATAATTTACGCTAGACATATGCTGGCAACAAGAAAACAAGAGAGTGAAGAAAATATTGATGCATATATTCAGGTACTAAAGTTAATGGCGAAAGACTGCAAATTTGAAAAAGTGGATGCCGAAACGAATAAACAAGATAGTATAAGAGATGCATTTATTTCTGGCATGAAGTCAAACAAAATAAGACAACGATTACTTGAAAATCTGTCATTAACACTTGATCAAGCCTACAATCTGGCGTTGTCGTTGGAAATGGCCGAATTGAGCTCACAGAACTACAATACTTCAAATTTAAGTGCTGTTCAAAGTTTAAAAGAAGACAGGGAACCTATAGCAGCAGCGTTTACTAAGCGAAAGTGTTTCTTCTGTGGAGGGCGTGTGCATCCTAGAAAGGATTGTCCAGCTGTCGATGTCAACTGCCAGATTTGTGATAAGAAGGGACACTATGCTAATGTATGTCGAAGCAAGAAACTTAATACTGTTGCTGTTCTAGATAAGCAAGATACAAATAATAATAGTACTGCATGTATTGTAGCAGCATCACCAGATTCTCTTAAGAAAGCAACTGTAACAGCCTACATCCAGGGAATTCGTGCCCAAGCATTAATTGATACGGGCAGTTCTATCAGCTTTATGAACGAAGCCTTCTTTAAATTGTGTCGATTAAAGAAGAGACCTTGTAACCAAACGATTTCAATGGCTTCAACTACACTGACGTCTCAAGTAGAGGGACAAGCCTGCGTCTCGGCTAAAATTGGAGACCATAATTATGAAGGTCTGAATTTGCTTATTGTAAAAAAACCTGTGCGCTGATCTTATTATTGGTCATGACATACTAGAGAAGCATTCTTCACTAGAGTTCTCTTTTGGAGGATCAAAAGATCCAATTAAGGTATGCAGTGTTGCTGCGGCTTCTGTACCTGCTGTGCCTTTGTTTTCGAATGTTTCTCCCGAATGCAAGCCTGTCGCCATAAAATCTCGAAGATACAGTGAGGATGATAAAAAGTTTATTGGAGATGAAATAAGAAAACTTTTGGCTGAGGGAATTATTGAAGAAAGTATGTCACCCTGGAGAGCTCAAGTCCTCATTTCACAGAATACTAATCATAAGAAACGACTCGTTATCGATTATTCTCGAACAATAAATAGATACACTCATTTAGATGCATACCCACTTCCAAACATAGAAGAAATGGTGTCACAGATTTCAAAATACCGCGTGTTTAGCGCTATAGACTTACAAAGTGCATATCATCAAGTCCCGATTCTGCCAAAGGAGCGTCACTTTACTGCTTTTGAAGCACTTGGAAATCTTTACCAATTTCGGCGTATTCCATTTGGTGTCACTAACGGGGTGTCAAGTTTCCAAAGAACTATAGACTGGGTTATTCGCAAAGAAGAGCTTAAAGGAACGTACGCGTATTTAGATGACATCACGGTGTGTGGAATAAATCAGGAGGAACATGATGAAAACCTTAAGAGATTTTTAGCAGCAGCTCAAAAATATGGCTTAACTCTCAATAAAGAAAAGAGTAAGTTTTCCAAAAAATCTATTAATATTCTGGGATACAATATAGAGAACCAGGTTATTAAGCCGGATGAGGAACGCTTAAGGCCACTATTGAGTTTGCCACCACCAAGCGATGTGCCATCACTGAGAAGAACAATAGGAATGTTTGCACATTATAGCAAATGGATTCCTAATTTCTCAGAAAGAGTTCATGCTCTCGCTCATACACAAATATTTCCGCTAAAAAATGAATTAGTTCAAAGTTTCGAAAGACTAAAATCTGATATTGCAAAGTCAGCTGTTCACTCTATCGATCACAACGCACCATTCACTGTGGAAACAGATGCATCCAATCATTCCATCGCAGCAACTTTGTCACAATGTAATCGACCGGTTGCATTTTTTTCCAGAATGCTAAATAATAGCGAACTTAATCACTCAGCTATAGAGAAAGAAGCTTATGCTATAGTGGAATCGCTAAGGAAATGGCGTCATTTCCTCATTGGCAAACCATTTCGTCTCATTACTGACCAGCGATCTGTATCATTCATGTTTGATAATAAACTGACGAGCAAAATAAAGAATGAGAAAATACAGCGATGGCGCTTGGACTTAGCACCTTTCAAGTACGACATAGTGTACCGTCCCGGAAAGCAGAATGATGTGGCTGACGCACTTTCCCGAGTTTGTGCTTCGGTACCGGTACGAACTGAAAAACTAATTTCATTGCATGAAGCTTTGTGTCACCCAGGAATAATGCGCATGAATCACTGGATAAAGTCCAAAAATTTGCCTTATTCTACTGAAGAAATTAGGAATATGACTAATTCCTGTCGGATATGTTCCGAAATAAAACCAAAATTCTACAGATCTGACCTATCAGATCCAATCTTAATAAAAGCAACTTCACCTATGGAGAGATTAAGCGTTGATTTCAAAGGTCCTGTACCATCTAATACAAGAAATAAATATATATTGACTGTAATCGATGAATATTCACGTTTCCCGTTTGCGTTCCCGTGCGCCGATATGAGTTCTGCAACGGTTATAAAACATTTGAATGAGATATTTATGTTATTTGGCATGCCATCTTACCTTCATTCGGATCGAGGAACTTCATTCGCATCGGCAGAAGTAAAGAATTTCTTGAATTCACGTGGCATTGCTTCTAGTAGAACCACTCCGTACAATCCAAGAGGAAATGGCCAAGTAGAACGTTTTAATGGGACTCTATGGAAATCAATACAATTGGCTCTACGTTCACGCAATCTAGCAATAGAAAATTGGGAACAAGTTCTTCCTCAAGCTTTACATTCGATACGGTCTTTGCTGTGTACAGCTACTCATTGTACGCCTCATGAACGGATGTTTACGCACACTAGACGTTCATCGAATGGAGTCTCTATCCCTACTTGGCTGACAGAATCAGAACATGTGCTAATGCGAAAATTTAACCGTAATAATAAATATCAACCAGTCGTTGAGGAGGTGACGTTACTTCATGTAAATCCGGATTATTCCTATGTGCGTCTTGCAGATGGTCGAGAATCAACTATCTCTAATCGACATTTAGCACCATTAGGACAAGATAGTGAGATAATCCAGGAAACGCCTGAAGTACTTAATGAGACCCGAGAATCAGTCGAGACTAATGAAGACTGCTTCTATGATTCTCGAAGTATGAACGAAGAAGACGAACGGCAACAGTTGACAGATCACCCAACAGTCGAAACCGATCACATGGCTACTGAAACTCCAGCTACTGTTCAACGAAGGTCCACTAGAAATCGAAGGCCCCCAGACCGCTATGGAGATTACGTTCTAAACTGAATCGTTCTCTTTTAAGCCTGGAAGAATGTGGTGATATAGAAACTCATTGGAGTTTCTATGGTTTAAAAATAAAACTGTTAATTTGACATAGTCATTTTCTGTCAATACGACTGAAATCTTTTCGTTGTATTTTGCTGAATAAAACCATTTATTCTAAAGGTTTTATCTTATTTATCAATTGTGGTGATATAGAAACTCATTGGAGTTTCTATGGTTTAAAAATAAAACTGTTAATTTGACATAGTCATTTTCTGTCAATACGACTGAAATCTTTTCGTTGTATTTTGCTGAATAAAACCATTTATTCTAAAGGTTTTATCTTATTTATCAATTTATTCAGCAAAATGTTCTAAAATGGAGAGATTCTTACGTCCCGAAAAACTAGACATTGATCCGTCTGACAGCACCGCCTCGAAGGACTGGGAGCACTGGAAGAGGACATTCGAAAGTTTTTTATCACATTGCGAAAAGGATACGAAAGATAGTAAAGTTACCCTAGACTTACTCATAAACCATGTATCCGCTCGAATTTACTCATTTATTAGTGAGTGCACCACTTATGATATAGCTATTAACACACTCAATAAAATTTTTATCAAGCAAAAAAATATAATTTACGCTAGACATATGCTGGCAACAAGAAAACAAGAGAGTGAAGAAAATATTGATGCATATATTCAGGTACTAAAGTTAATGGCGAAAGACTGCAAATTTGAAAAAGTGGATGCCGAAACGAATAAACAAGATAGTATAAGAGATGCATTTATTTCTGGCATGAAGTCAAACAAAATAAGACAACGATTACTTGAAAATCTGTCATTAACACTTGATCAAGCCTACAATCTGGCGTTGTCGTTGGAAATGGCCGAATTGAGCTCACAGAACTACAATACTTCAAATTTAAGTGCTGTTCAAAGTTTAAAAGAAGACAGGGAACCTATAGCAGCAGCGTTTACTAAGCGAAAGTGTTTCTTCTGTGGAGGGCGTGTGCATCCTAGAAAGGATTGTCCAGCTGTCGATGTCAACTGCCAGATTTGTGATAAGAAGGGACACTATGCTAATGTATGTCGAAGCAAGAAACTTAATACTGTTGCTGTTCTAGATAAGCAAGATACAAATAATAATAGTTCTGCATGTATTGTAGCAGCATCACCAGATTCTCTTAAGAAAGCAACTGTAACAGCCTACATCCAGGGAATTCGTGCCCAAGCATTAATTGATACGGGCAGTTCTATCAGCTTTATGAACGAAGCCTTCTTTAAATTGTGTCGATTAAAGAAGAGACCTTGTAACCAAACGATTTCAATGGCTTCAACTACACTGACGTCTCAAGTAGAGGGACAAGCCTGCGTCTCGGCTAAAATTGGAGACCATAATTATGAAGGTCTGAATTTGCTTATTGTAAAAAACCTGTGCGCTGATCTTATTATTGGTCATGACATACTAGAGAAGCATTCTTCACTAGAGTTCTCTTTTGGAGGATCAAAAGATCCAATTAAGGTATGCAGTGTTGCTGCGGCTTCTGTACCTGCTGTGCCTTTGTTTTCGAATGTTTCTCCCGAATGCAAGCCTGTCGCCATAAAATCTCGAAGATACAGTGAGGATGATAAAAAGTTTATTGGAGATGAAATAAGAAAACTTTTGGCTGAGGGAATTATTGAAGAAAGTATGTCACCCTGGAGAGCTCAAGTCCTCATTTCACAGAATACTAATCATAAGAAACGACTCGTTATCGATTATTCTCGAACAATAAATAGATACACTCATTTAGATGCATACCCACTTCCAAACATAGAAGAAATGGTGTCACAGATTTCAAAATACCGCGTGTTTAGCGCTATAGACTTACAAAGTGCATATCATCAAGTCCCGATTCTGCCAAAGGAGCGTCACTTTACTGCTTTTGAAGCACTTGGAAATCTTTACCAATTTCGGCGTATTCCATTTGGTGTCACTAACGGGGTGTCAAGTTTCCAAAGAACTATAGACTGGGTTATTCGCAAAGAAGAGCTTAAAGGAACGTACGCGTATTTAGATGACATCACGGTGTGTGGAATAAATCAGGAGGAACATGATGAAAACCTTAAGAGATTTTTAGCAGCAGCTCAAAAATATGGCTTAACTCTCAATAAAGAAAAGAGTAAGTTTTCCAAAAAATCTATTAATATTCTGGGATACAATATAGAGAACCAGGTTATTAAGCCGGATGAGGAACGCTTAAGGCCACTATTGAGTTTGCCACCACCAAGCGATGTGCCATCACTGAGAAGAACAATAGGAATGTTTGCACATTATAGCAAATGGATTCCTAATTTCTCAGAAAGAGTTCATGCTCTCGCTCATACACAAATATTTCCGCTAAAAAATGAATTAGTTCAAAGTTTCGAAAGACTAAAATCTGATATTGCAAAGTCAGCTGTTCACTCTATCGATCACAACGCACCATTCACTGTGGAAACAGATGCATCCAATCATTCCATCGCAGCAACTTTGTCACAATGTAATCGACCGGTTGCATTTTTTTCCAGAATGCTAAATAATAGCGAACTTAATCACTCAGCTATAGAGAAAGAAGCTTATGCTATAGTGGAATCGCTAAGGAAATGGCGTCATTTCCTCATTGGCAAACCATTTCGTCTCATTACTGACCAGCGATCTGTATCATTCATGTTTGATAATAAACTGACGAGCAAAATAAAGAATGAGAAAATACAGCGATGGCGCTTGGACTTAGCACCTTTCAAGTACGACATAGTGTACCGTCCCGGAAAGCAGAATGATGTGGCTGACGCACTTTCCCGAGTTTGTGCTTCGGTACCGGTACGAACTGAAAAACTAATTTCATTGCATGAAGCTTTGTGTCACCCAGGAATAATGCGCATGAATCACTGGATAAAGTCCAAAAATTTGCCTTATTCTACTGAAGAAATTAGGAATATGACTAATTCCTGTCGGATATGTTCCGAAATAAAACCAAAATTCTACAGATCTGACCTATCAGATCCAATCTTAATAAAAGCAACTTCACCTATGGAGAGATTAAGCGTTGATTTCAAAGGTCCTGTACCATCTAATACAAGAAATAAATATATATTGACTGTAATCGATGAATATTCACGTTTCCCGTTTGCGTTCCCGTGCGCCGATATGAGTTCTGCAACGGTTATAAAACATTTGAATGAGATATTTATGTTATTCAGCACATGAAAGAAAATGACTATGTCAAATTAACAGTTTTATTTTTAAACCATAGAAACTCCAATGAGTTTCTATATCACCACATTCTTCCAGGCTTAAAAGAGAACGATTCAGTTTAGAACGTAATCTCCATAGCGGTCTGGGGGCCTTCGATTTCTAGTGGACCTTCGTTGAACAGTAGCTGGAGTTTCAGTAGCCATGTGATCGGTTTCGACTGTTGGGTGATCTGTCAACTGTTGCCGTTCCTCTTCTTCGTTCATACTTCGAGAATCATAGAAGCAGTCTTCATTAGTCTCGACTGATTCTTGGGTCTCATTAAGTACTTCAGCCGTTTCCTGGATTATCTCACTATCTTGTCCTAATGGTGCTAAATGTCGATTAGAGATAGTTGATTCTCGACCATCTGCAAGACGCACATAGGAATAATCCGGATTTACATGAAGTAACGTCACCTCCTCAACGACTGGTTGATATTTCTTATTACGGTTAAATTTTCGCATTAGCACATGTTCTGATTCTGTCAGCCAAGTAGGGATAGAGACTCCATTCGATGAACGTCTAGTGTGCGTAAACATCCGTTCATGAGGCGTACAATGAGTAGCTGTACACAGCAAAGACCGTATCGAATGTAAAGCTTGAGGAAGAACTTGTTCCCAATTTTCTATTGCTAGATTGCGTGAACGTAGAGCCAATTGTATTGAATTCCATAGAGTTCCATTAAAACGTTCTACTTGGCCATTTCCTCTTGGATTGTACGGAGTGGTTCTACTAGAAGCAATGCCACGTGAATTCAAGAAATTCTTTACTTCTGCCGATGCGAATGAAGTTCCTCGATCCGAATGAAGGTAAGATGGCATGCCAAATAACATAAATATCTCATTCAAATGTTTTATAACCGTTGCAGAACTCATATCGGTGCACGGGAACGCAAACGGGAAACGTGAATATTCATCGATTACAGTCAATATATATTTATTTCTTGTATTAGATGGTACAGGACCTTTGAAATCAATGCTTAATCTCTCCATAGGTGAAGTTGCTTTTATTAAGATTGGATCTGATAGGTCAGATCTGTAGAATTTCGGTTTTATTTCGGAACATATCCGACAGGAATTAGTCATATTCCTAATTTCTTCAGTAGAATAAGGCAAATTTTTGGACTTTATCCAGTGATTCATGCGCATTATTCCTGGGTGACACAAAGCTTCATGCAATGAAATTAGTTTTTCAGTTCGTACCGGTACCGAAGCACAAACTCGGGAAAGTGCGTCAGCCACATCATTCTGCTTTCCGGGACGGTACACTATGTCGTACTTGAAAGGTGCTAAGTCCAAGCGCCATCGCTGTATTTTCTCATTCTTTATTTTGCTTGTCAGTTTATTATCAAACATGAATGATACAGATCGCTGGTCAGTAATGAGACGAAATGGTTTGCCAATGAGGAAATGACGCCATTTCCTTAGCGATTCCACTATAGCATAAGCTTCTTTCTCTATAGCTGAGTGATTAAGTTCGCTATTATTTAGCATTCTGGAAAAAAATGCAACCGGTCGATTACATTGTGACAAAGTTGCTGCGATGGAATGATTGGATGCATCTGTTTCCACAGTGAATGGTGCGTTGTGATCGATAGCGTGAACAGCTGACTTTGCAATATCAGATTTTAGTCTTTCGAAACTTTGAACTAATTCATTTTTTAGCGGAAATATTTGTGTATGAGCGAGAGCATGAACTCTTTCTGAGAAATTAGGAATCCATTTGCTATAATGTGCGAACATTCCTATTGTTCTTCTCAGTGATGGCACATCGCTTGGTGGTGGCAAACTCAATAGTGGCCTTAAGCGTTCCTCATCCGGCTTAATAACCTGGTTCTCTATATTGTATCCCAGAATATTAATAGATTTTTTGGAAAACTTACTCTTTTCTTTATTGAGAGTTAAGCCATATTTTTGAGCTGCTGCTAAAAATCTCTTAAGGTTTTCATCATGTTCCTCCTGATTTATTCCACACACCGTGATGTCATCTAAATACGCGTACGTTCCTTTAAGCTCTTCTTTGCGAATAACCCAGTCTATAGTTCTTTGGAAACTTGACACCCCGTTAGTGACACCAAATGGAATACGCCGAAATTGGTAAAGATTTCCAAGTGCTTCAAAAGCAGTAAAGTGACGCTCCTTTGGCAGAATCGGGACTTGATGATATGCACTTTGTAAGTCTATAGCGCTAAACACGCGGTATTTTGAAATCTGTGACACCATTTCTTCTATGTTTGGAAGTGGGTATGCATCTAAATGAGTGTATCTATTTATTGTTCGAGAATAATCGATAACGAGTCGTTTCTTATGATTAGTATTCTGTGAAATGAGGACTTGAGCTCTCCAGGGTGACATACTTTCTTCTATAATTCCCTCAGCCAAAAGTTTTCTTATTTCATCTCCAATAAACTTTTTATCATCCTCACTGTATCTTCGAGATTTTATGGCGACAGGCTTGCATTCGGGAGAAACATTCGAAAACAAAGGCACAGCAGGTACAGAAGCCGCAGCAACACTGCATACCTTAATTGGATCTTTTGATCCTCCAAAAGAGAACTCTAGTGAAGAATGCTTCTCTAGTATGTCATGACCAATAATAAGATCAGCGCACAGGTTTTTAACAATAAGCAAATTCAGACCTTCATAATTATGATCTCCAATTTTAGCCGAGACGCAGGCTTGTCCCTCTACTTGAGACGTCAGTGTAGTTGAAGCCATTGAAATCGTTTGGTTACAAGGTCTCTTCTTTAATCGACACAATTTAAAGAAGGCTTCATTCATAAAGCTGATAGAACTGCCCGTATCAATTAATGCTTGGGCACGAATTCCTTGGATGTAGGCTGTTACAGTTGCTTTCTTAAGAGAATCTGGTGATGCTGCTACAATACATGCAGAACTGTTATTATTTGTATCTTGCTTATCTAGAACAGCAACAGTATTAAGTTTCTTGCTTCGACATACATTAGCATAGTGTCCCTTCTTATCACAAATCTGGCAGTTGACATCGACAGCTGGACAATCCTTTCTAGGATGCACACGCCCTCCACAGAAGAAACACTTTCGCTTAGTAAACGCTGCTGCTATAGGTTCCCTGTCTTCTTTTAAACTTTGAACAGCACTTAAATTTGAAGTATTGTAGTTCTGTGAGCTCAATTCGGCCATTTCCAACGACAACGCCAGATTGTAGGCTTGATCAAGTGTTAATGACAGATTTTCAAGTAATCGTTGTCTTATTTTGTTTGACTTCATGCCAGAAATAAATGCATCTCTTATACTGTCTTGTTTATTCGTTTCGGCATCCACTTTTTCAAATTTGCAGTCTTTCGCCATTAACTTTAGTACCTGAATATATGCATCAATATTTTCTTCACTCTCTTGTTTTCTTGTTGCCAGCATATGTCTAGCGTAAATTATATTTTTTTGTTTGATAAAAATTTTATTGAGTGTGTTAATAGCTATATCATAAGTGGTGCACTCACTAATAAATGAGTAAATTCGAGCGGATACATGATTTATGAGTAAGTCTAGGGTAACTTTACTATCTTTCGTATCCTTTTCGCAATGTGATAAAAAACTTTCGAATGTCCTCTTCCAGTGCTCCCAGTCCTTCGAGGCGGAGCTGTCAGACGGATCAATGTCTAGTTTTTCGGGACGTAAGAATCTCTCCATTTTAGAACATTTTGCTGAATAAATTGATAAATAAGATAAAACCTTTAGAATAAATGGTTTTATTCAGCAAAATACAACGAAAAGATTTCAGTCGTATTGACAGAAAATGACTATGTCAAATTAACAGTTTTATTTTTAAACCATAGAAACTCCAATGAGTTTCTATATCACCACATTCTTCCAGGCTTAAAAGAGAACGATTCAGTTTAGAACGTAATCTCCATAGCGGTCTGGGGGCCTTCGATTTCTAGTGGACCTTCGTTGAACAGTAGCTGGAGTTTCAGTAGCCATGTGATCGGTTTCGACTGTTGGGTGATCTGTCAACTGTTGCAGTTCCTCTTCTTCGTTCATACTTCGAGAATCATAGAAGCAGTCTTCATTAGTCTCGACTGATTCTTGGGTCTCATTAAGTACTTCAGGCGTTTCCTGGATTATCTCACTATCTTGTCCTAATGGTGCTAAATGTCGATTAGAGATAGTTGATTCTCGACCATCTGCAAGACGCACATAGGAATAATCCGGATTTACATGAAGTAACGTCACCTCCTCAACGACTGGTTGATATTTATTATTACGGTTAAATTTTCGCATTAGCACATGTTCTGATTCTGTCAGCCAAGTAGGGATAGAGACTCCATTCGATGAACGTCTAGTGTGCGTAAACATCCGTTCATGAGGCGTACAATGAGTAGCTGTACACAGCAAAGACCGTATCGAATGTAAAGCTTGAGGAAGAACTTGTTCCCAATTTTCTATTGCTAGATTGCGTGAACGTAGAGCCAATTGTATTGATTTCCATAGAGTCCCATTAAAACGTTCTACTTGGCCATTTCCTCTTGGATTGTACGGAGTGGTTCTACTAGAAGCAATGCCACGTGAATTCAAGAAATTCTTTACTTCTGCCGATGCGAATGAAGTTCCTCGATCCGAATGAAGGTAAGATGGCATGCCAAATAACATAAATATCTCATTCAAATGTTTTATAACCGTTGCAGAACTCATATCGGTGCACGGGAACGCAAACGGGAAACGTGAATATTCATCGATTACAGTCAATATATATTTATTTCTTGTATTAGATGGTACAGGACCTTTGAAATCAATGCTTAATCTCTCCATAGGTGAAGTTGCTTTTATTAAGATTGGATCTGATAGGTCAGATCTGTAGAATCTCGGTTTTATTTCGGAACATATCCGACAGGAATTAGTCATATTCCTAATTTCTTCAGTAGAATAAGGCAAATTTTTGGACTTTATCCAGTGATTCATGCGCATTATTCCTGGGTGACACAAAGCTTCATGCAATGAAATTAGTTTTTCAGTTCGTACCGGTACCGAAGCACAAACTCGGGAAAGTGCGTCAGCCACATCATTCTGCTTTCCGGGACGGTACACTATGTCGTACTTGAAAGGTGCTAAGTCCAAGCGCCATCGCTGTATTTTCTCATTCTTTATTTTGCTCGTCAGTTTATTATCAAACATGAATGATACAGATCGCTGGTCAGTAATGAGACGAAATGGTTTGCCAATGAGGAAATGACGCCATTTCCTTAGCGATTCCACTATAGCATAAGCTTCTTTCTCTATAGCTGAGTGATTAAGTTCGCTATTATTTAGCATTCTGGAAAAAAATGCAACCGGTCGATTACATTGTGACAAAGTTGCTGCGATGGAATGATTGGATGCATCTGTTTCCACAGTGAATGGTGCGTTGTGATCGATAGCGTGAACAGCTGACTTTGCAATATCAGATTTTAGTCTTTCGAAACTTTGAACTAATTCATTTTTTAGCGGAAATATTTGTGTATGAGCGAGAGCATGAACTCTTTCTGAGAAATTAGGAATCCATTTGCTATAATGTGCAAACATTCCTATTGTTCTTCTCAGTGATGGCACATCGCTTGGTGGTGGCAAACTCAATAGTGGCCTTAAGCGTTCCTCATCCGGCTTAATAACCTGGTTCTCTATATTGTATCCCAGAATATTAATAGATTTTTTGGAAAACTTACTCTTTTCTTTATTGAGAGTTAAGCCATATTTTTGAGCTGCTGCTAAAAATCTCTTAAGGTTTTCATCATGTTCCTCCTGATTTATTCCACACACCGTGATATCATCTAAATACGCGTACGTTCCTTTAAGCTCTTCTTTGCGAATAACCCAGTCTATAGTTCTTTGGAAACTTGACACCCCGTTAGTGACACCAAATGGAATACGCCGAAATTGGTAAAGATTTCCAAGTGCTTCAAAAGCAGTAAAGTGACGCTCCTTTGGCAGAATCGGGACTTGATGATATGCACTTTGTAAGTCTATAGCGCTAAACACGCGGTATTTTGAAATCTGTGACACCATTTCTTCTATGTTTGGAAGTGGGTATGCATCTAAATGAGTGTATCTATTTATTGTTCGAGAATAATCGATAACGAGTCGTTTCTTATGATTAGTATTCTGTGAAATGAGGACTTGAGCTCTCCAGGGTGACATACTTTCTTCAATAATTCCCTCAGCCAAAAGTTTTCTTATTTCATCTCCAATAAACTTTTTATCATCCTCACTGTATCTTCGAGATTTTATGGCGACAGGCTTGCATTCGGGAGAAACATTCGAAAACAAAGGCACAGCAGGTACAGAAGCCGCAGCAACACTGCATACCTTAATTGGATCTTTTGATCCTCCAAAAGAGAACTCTAGTGAAGAATGCTTCTCTAGTATGTCATGACCAATAATAAGATCAGCGCACAGGTTTTTTACAATAAGCAAATTCAGACCTTCATAATTATGATCTCCAATTTTAGCCGAGACGCAGGCTTGTCCCTCTACTTGAGACGTCAGTGTAGTTGAAGCCATTGAAATCGTTTGGTTACAAGGTCTCTTCTTTAATCGACACAATTTAAAGAAGGCTTCATTCATAAAGCTGATAGAACTACCCGTATCAATTAATGCTTGGGCACGAATTCCCTGGATGTAGGCTGTTACAGTTGCTTTCTTAAGAGAATCTGGTGATGCTGCTACAATACATGCAGAACTGTTAATATTTGTATCTTGCTTATCTAGAACAGCAACAGTATTAAGTTTCTTGCTTCGACATACATTAGCATAGTGTCCCTTCTTATCACAAATCTGGCAGTTGACATCGACAGCTGGACAATCCTTTCTAGGATGCACACGCCCTCCACAGAAGAAACACTTTCGCTTAGTAAACGCTGCTGCTATAGGTTCCCTGTCTTCTTTTAAACTTTGAACAGCACTTAAATTTGAAGTATTGTAGTTCTGTGAGCTCAATTCGGCCATTTCCAACGACAACGCCAGATTGTAGGCTTGATCAAGTGTTAATGACAGATTTTCAAGTAATCGTTGTCTTATTTTGTTTGACTTCATGCCAGAAATAAATGCATCTCTTATACTATCTTGTTTATTCGTTTCGGCATCCACTTTTTCAAATTTGCAGTCTTTCGCCATTAACTTTAGTACCTGAATATATGCATCAATATTTTCTTCACTCTCTTGTTTTCTTGTTGCCAGCATATGTCTAGCGTAAATTATATTTTTTTGTTTGATAAAAATTTTATTGAGTGTGTTAATAGCTATATCATAAGTGGTGCACTCACTAATAAATGAGTAAATTCGAGCGGATACATGATTTATGAGTAAGTCTAGTGTAACTTTACTATCTTTCGTATCCTTTTCGCAATGTGATAAAAAACTTTCGAATGTCCTCTTCCAGTGCTCCCAGTCCTTCGAGGCGGAGCTGTCAGACGGATCAATGTCTAGTTTTTCGGGACGTAAGAATCTCTCCATTTTAGAACATTTTGCTGAATAAATTGATAAATAAGATAAAACCTTTAGAATAAATGGTTTTATTCAGCAAAATACAACGAAATTGATGACACAATTTACCAGTCACTCTATAAAATAAACGTAAACGTGAAACGTCTTTTATTTCGGCCAGTAGGGGGTCACTTGCAAATACCAAAAGGTAACGAAATATGTTATAGCAAGATCGCTTAATACTTTGGAAGTATAGCACATACTACCTGTGCATTTTTTTATTACTACGAGTATAATTTTGAGGATAGAAGCCATATGTCGCAAATGGCGCGCACCACGACGCATTCGGAACTAAATTTATCATCGCGTGCTGTGTTTATTTAGTGACTAGCATCTGCCCGCAGCTTCGTCCGCGTGAAATTTCAGCCCCCGACCCACCCCGTAGGAGAACATCGCCCGCACTATAGACTCGCGTAGCGTTTTTTATGTTTTGGCTGGGCTCCTAAGGGACGCAGCGTGACGTTAAATAGCCTATGGTTATAGGCTATCAAGAATTGGGATAACAAAGATTTTTTTTTAATACGACTGGTAGCTCCAGAGATCAACTCGTTCAAACAAACAAATTCTTCTAAGGTGGAAGAGGCAGCCATCGAACCATTTGACAACACGCGAGCGCCAGAGTCACAGATCAGCAACGTATAAGTTTTTATGATAGTGTAGAATGAGTCGAAATGTCTAGATATCGCTCCGGGACAGTGTGTGAGTCCATTTAACATCATCTATGATCGTCACGCTGAAGAATTAAGTTTCCCTACCATAAATCTTGGCGATGCAAGGTAAATAGCGGAGGGCACCCCGTATACCACATTGAGTATGTTCCGCTGCCTAAATTACATGGCAATAGTGATCTTAGGGTGACAGAGGGTATTTATAACACATTTCGGTTCTGTCAGGAAACCAAAAACATCACTCGTAGACAGGTAGAGGATCGCAATTTCGTCAAACAGCTCATAGAAGTCGTAGAGATGGACACAGTCTTCTTGAAGACGATCCCCAACTCTGTACAGTACTGTGCGGGTCTTCGCCTTGATTCGTCAGTTAGACAAACCAACGGCCTTATGACTTTGAGCGCGGACGAAACACTGGCCTCATTTGCTTCGTATCCTCCATAAATGAAATTCCGAGTGGCATTGTCTAATATGATTCAGATATCACAAAAATCGTTATTATTGAGAGATGCTGTCACCTGTTGCGTGTACTCTACAAACTTGTGACTTGTCTGTTCACTATCTTGAGGAGCGATGGAACCTATAATCCTTCCGACGGTAGCGCGTGGTGGAACTCTTTCATCGGATTAAGTTTCAGCAACGTAGAGTACAAGCACTAGAGTTTATTACACTCTCTAGCATGCCCAAGACGTTTCACGTCGTTCTCCACAGCGGTGGCGTTCCTGATATAGCCTACTCGATTTTTTCACATTTCAGACTAAATAATGCTGATTTTTAGAACGAAAAGTATATACGCTGCAGCTCTAGAAAAAATATATTTGTAAATTAATAATGAAGAGCTAATCGCTACGTGATTTAAGAACTGTAGTTTGGACTTAAGGTATGGAAAACCATTTTTAATTTAATGACCGACGAAAAATTTCACAGATATGTGATGAATTAATTTTAAAGTTTGCGCGTCGAATCCCTGCCACCCTGTTTTTTATATACATAATCAGCCTATAATTTTCCCACTGCTGGGAGCCTTCCTCTCGGTGAGAGGGAGTGGGCCGTAATCCACCACGCGGGCCCAGTGCGGGTTGGCAGATACAACAATAGAAAATTGATGATTTACGGTTGTAAATTCAATTTTTTGTTTTTGTTTTGTTGTTAGATTGCCACAACTGTTTTCTATTTGGCGCGGAGTTTGAGTTACATCTGTCATTAGATCAAATACAGTGCTGTTTTTAGATATCTTGTGTGTATTGCGAATTAAATAATGGACAAAAACATCGAACAAAGAGTTTGTCTTAAATTTTGCATCGCAAATGGAATTTCGGGTTCGAAGTCACTGAAAATGTTACAGAAGGCTTACAGTGAATCGACTTTATCAACAAAAACACGTACTTATGAGTGGTACAAAGCGTTCAAAAGCGGTCGAGATAGAATATGTTTTATTGTATAAACCACATCAAAAGGACGATGCCAGGTTTTGTATGAACTCTGGTCCCACCCTCCAATAGCTACGTGTAATATTGGATAGGTATTTTTGAGCTGAACAAAAGTTACTATGGCACCAAGTTCCAAATCTTAGTCCGTTCAGAGTTATGCATTATTAAACATGTTAGTTTAACAATAGCCAAAAATAATGCTTTTCCCTAATACAATGCACTTTTTGAATTAATATTAGTACCTAATCTACCTATGTCGATGTCGGGTCTTGTTCGATCGATCAGGTTAAGCTACACATATCAAGATCCCTCCGTGATAATAAAAACATACAATAAGTTTATCGAACTAGTTTTTCATAGTCATGCAGTCTGTACGATAATTTGATACGATACTTTAACAAAACTCAAAACAAGTATTTATTTTTGAGTTGGATGTTATCAGACTATTGGAAAAACAGCTCTTCGTCTAAACAAACCGTACCTAATCCATTATGCTCATTAGCAGAAGGCATAAATTAAATCTGTAAAACTTTACAATAAATCTTTAAAAGTAAATACCTGCAATAAAAATAATTTGCTGCAGACAACTCTAAAAGGAAAAGCTACACTTACCATTATATTTTAATGATCTCGCAGAATTTCTTTGCAGACGTGGAAAAGGATTTCTGAGGAAACACTATAAAGACGGCAAAACCTCTTTTATATTAATATGATTGCTTCCCCTCGTCTTAGGAAGACTTATAGACCTAGACCAATCATTTAATATTGAGTAGAATTCAGGTTTGAGAGTAGTGGTGGCCGCGACTTACGAGTTGTAGGTCTGAACCCAGACAGGCGCTTTACTTTATGTAAATTATTTCATCACCACTGCTCTCAAAACGGTGAAGGAAAATATCGTGAGGAAACCGGCATGTCTTAAATCCAAAAATTCGATAACATGTGACATCTACCAAGCGGCACTGGGTCCGCATGGCAGATGACGGCCCACTCCCTCTCACCGAGAAGGGCCTGTGTCCCAGCAGTGGGACCATTATAGGCTGATTATGGTAGTAGAGTTCAGGTACGCAGTTCTGAGAAAATTTACTCATTCTTAGAATTATAACATTTTTCGTACTTCAGTATCGCGAGATATTAGTCATATCCAATAAAATTTACTTGAAGAATTTGTAAGGCAAGTGCATATAGTGCAAGTGATGTGTGTGTTTGCTTTGTGCTACAAATTCTTCCAAGCCAATTTTATTGGATACTAACTGTGCCCGCGACTTCGTTCGCGTGCATATTAGATTTCATGGGTTTTTTTGCGCGGAACCCAAAGCCTTTTTCTAAAATTAAAATAAGTACCGTACCGTATATACTTTCATGTGAAAAGCTTTTATTTTGACAGAAACAGACACTCCAATTTAATTGTTTGTATAGATGTACCTATTATACACTCTTTTGCAAAAAAACGGGCACTTTAGATTATTTTCTAAAATAAAATAAAATAATGATTATTGTGGATTATTGTAAAATTGCTTTACTACTGGCGCGAATTGCTGAAACGATGTTTTTACTCGTTACTAAAATTTTAAAACTTTTTGTATACAGGGTGTTACGGAAAGGGTATATCAATACAAACGGGTTGAAGAGTGTATCTGGTCTAGAACCTCTGTACAAAATTTCAGCTCAAAAGCATTAACTTTGAAAATGTTTTTTTATTTTTTATTTCGACATCACGGCCCTGCACTGGCGCGCGGCGGCGTGGTGTGCGTGTACTAGGCGCACAGACACACTACAGATAATGGATAATGACCCTCGTAGTGCGGTGACATGTTTCTTATGATTTCAATTTAATAAACTATCGAAAAAAAAAAATATAGCATTTTGAGCTGAAATTTTGTACAGAGATTCTAGACCAGATACACTCTTCAACCCGTTTGTATTGATATACCCTTTCCGTAACACCCTGTATTTTCTGCAAATTAAACAATTTAATCTTTCTTTTTACATTAAATACCACTTTTTGGTATGAGTGATAAAGCGATAAGGGCCGGTAAAATTATAGCCCTACTTGAAGAAGGTTGTTCGTAAACTTACGTGTCTCAGCGGCTAAATGTGAGTCGTTCAACTGTCCAGAGGACTTGGCAACGGTACCAAGAGACCGGCTCGGTCAAAAGAAGACCCGGTTCGGGAAGAAAACGATGCACAGAACCAAGAGATGACCGCTTTTTGTTCAGTCAGGCGTTGCAGAATCGTCAGGCATCAAGTGTGGACCTGAAGAAGAGCCTTAAAGAAGTAAGAGGAGTAGAAGTTAGCTTGTGGACGGTCAAGAGGAGGCTTTTGGCTGCCAATATCAGGAGTTACCGCCCGGCTCGGGGCCCTAAATTACTCCGTGAGCAACGTGTTGCTCGACTTCAGTTTGCTCGAAACTGTGCTTTATGGACACTGGAGGACTGGAATAAAGTATTGTTTTCTGATGAAGCTAGAATCTCTTTGTGTGGAGAGAACCGACGCCGGCGAGTGCTGCGAAGACCACGGGAACGCTATGCGGAAGTGTGTTTCGAAGAAATCACTCCTTATGGCAGAGGCTCCGTTATGTTTTGGGCAGCAATTTATTTGACGGAGCGTACGGAGTTAATTTTCAGAAAAAATGGAACATTAAATGCATACCGGTACATAATGGAAGTCCTAATTCCATATGCACAACCCGCATTGACTGCACTTGGGGAAGATTCCATTTTTATGGACGACAATGCTCGCCCGCACCGATCTGGCGACGTGGAAGCATACATGCAAGAAGTTGGGATCCGTCGTTTAGATTGGCCAGCTCGAAGTCCTGACCTCAACCCAATTGAGCATGTCTGGGATGTTCTAAAAAGACGGGTTAGATCAGTGCAACCTGCTCCACAAAACATCAGGGAGCTAAAAAGAGTCATTGCAGAAGAGTGGGAACGTATTCCTCAAAACGTTATTAAAAACATCGTGGAAATCATGCCCAGAAGGATTCAAGCTGTGATTTTGGAAAGAGGAGGTTTAGATTAGATTAGATTAGATTTTTACATTTGTAACTTTATTTAATTTAAAAAAGTAAAAAAATCTTCTTGTCTTTATTGCCGACCACTTCTTATTGTTTGGCCGTGTACATCGGTTTTAAAGAATTAATCGAAAATTAAAAAAAAAAATTGCCAGAATTCACTTCACGTGTATTAATTTACACGATTATTAGTATACCTACAGATTACAGACTACGTCAAAAAAATAAATTTCATTTAATTAACTCAAATCGACCTTAGAACGTAAATTTCCTTAGGTGCCCGTTTTTTTTGCAAAGTAGTGTATTATGTAGGTATATGACAAATATCTCGCGATACTGAAGTGCGGAAAATCTATATCTATATCTACTAATATTATAAAGAGGTACAATTTCTTTGTTTGTTTGTATGTAGGTTGTGATCTCTGGAACTACCAGTCGGATTTGAAAAATTATTTTTGCTTTTAACAGCCCAAATCTTGAGGAAGGTATATGGCTATTTAACATCACGCTACGACCCTTAGGAGCCGATCAAAAATAACACTAAGTGAAAACGGAGTAATAGCGCGGACGGGCCGTCATTTACAGAATTTATTCCGGAAGGGTTTATGTGTATAATACCTACATCTACAGAATGGAATTAAATTCATGGGCATCCTTTTAAGGGGTCATTGTACTCATCATTATGAACAACTTTTACTATGGGACTAAACCTAAAATCGCGAAAAAAAAAAAACAGCTGTCCCGTGCATTTATGTTCACATACTCGTAACTCATCAAAATGTAGGGAAGAGCTGATTTTTTTTCGCGATTTCAGGTTTGGTCCCATAGTAAAAGTTGTTCATTATGATGATTACAATGACCCCTTAAAAGGATGCCCATGAATTTATAACAAAGTAATCTCGACGTTCTGTCAATTCGTAAAAACCTTAAGAAGCAGGGTCGGGTGGCTAGTAAATAATAAAATACCTACCACGATTTTACAGAATAGATAGGTATCATGGTATACTACGCTAAAGGTAATCAAAGTATTTGCTTGGTTATTGGACCTATGAGCAACTTGTGGACTTCATAATCTGCGATAGACGGAGTCGATTAATTTACTTAACCATATTTTTTTGTTAACTTATACCCATGGCAAAGATAAAAGTCTTGTTAGTTAGAACTCCTGCAACGTTCGTACAAGCCCGTCGCTATGCAGTTGTAAAATAAAAATCTATTTTAAAATTCTGAGTCCCTATTTACAGCATTTCCACAGTTCATAAACGCAACACTCCTTTTAAGTAAGTATCTACTTGATTGCACAATTAATTAACGCGCTTTGGTTACCTACCTTAATTTGTAATTTTCCGATTTGTTTTCTTTTTACCCGACTACGGCGAAGCAAAAAGGAGGGTTATTCCTATTACTATTGCAGTTGAGAATACGGAAAATATATACAAATATGTTGTACTACATGTATGTTGTGTAATTCAGGATATACCTACAGTTTGCTGTGGTTGTCTCCGATTTGTTTTTTCATAAACATTCCGTAGTAACCCTGATTAAATTTTTCGGATTCTTTTCTTTCAAATTGTATAAAATGTTCATTTCGTGGGGAAGAATGATATTATGGTTGTCTTAGTATTTTTATGTAATTTTTACGAGGCGCAAGAGAATTGCCCCTCAAAATGTTTGTATGGGATTTACTCGTCAGGGTGAATGATCTCACCTAGCTCTTTCAATTTAGGTATTATTTATTTCTCTTTTACAAATAAAGGGTCTCTACAGCTGAATGTCAGACCGGAATAAATCCAATATTTAAATGTTCCTGAATGTTTCACTTCAAGTTTTTACAAAAAGTTCGACTGGGTTAGAGGTCGTCTCTCTCATTTATACTTTTTATTCAAGCTCGATACGTTTTGTCGTTCCGAATTACGCTTTAAAAAGCTTAATCCTACAGTTAACGGTATCAAACTGTAGGTACTTGAAATATATGTAGTTTCAGGTAGGTAGTGTAGTTCAAGCTTACCCTCAGACAGAGGAACCACGATTAATTTGTCTAGCTAGACTTTTAACTAGTCGTTTGATGCGCAGATTGATCAATTGATAAGGACTGATGCAATTTGAAACTATTTTATGAATGAAGAAATTTTTATACAGTTATTGGCAAGCCGGCCAGCCTTCATGATTTTGACCGGTATGTATGTATGTGTGTTCATCTGTACCCTCATAACTTCTAAACTACTTGTCATAATTTGACAAATGAGGTATCGTTGGAAGCGTCCTGACAGCCCGCTGGTTAAAGGCTATGTGACGTCACATTAAATTTAATATGGCACTAGCGGACATAAAGTCAAGACTTAAAAAAAGATATTTATCATGTCATGTTGGGTATCAAATGAAAGGGCTTAATTAGCACATTTCAAAAATATATAATATATTGTCAGCTGTTGCTCACGGCTTTGCTTGCATGCACCCGATAATTATTAATAATTTCTATAAAATCACGCCTCACATTTGAGCCAAACATATTTATGTATAAGTTTGGTATATTACCTAGGTACATGTAAAACAAAAAAACCTAAACAAAAAATAAATAAAGTGGCTCTGCAAATACTTTATCACGAAATTATAACCCCAAAATAATTTAAATAAAAAATAAGTTCAAAAACTAAAACCCGACTACTGAAAAGTCTCGCTCTAAAAAATATGAAAATAATTGGACATTGTACATCGACATCTAGACTACTATTTCTGAGATAATTTGTATTTGAATTGTAATTTTTGTTGACTCAATTTATGTTAATGACTCAATTTAAGTTATTCTGATCACAATTTAAGTCATTATGACCACAATTTATGTTATTATGCGAGAGCAAATAAATAAATTAATTGAAAAAAAAAAAATAGTTTAAAAACTAAAACCCGACTACTGAAAAGGATGAAACAGTACTTTCTTGTTTCATCCTTTTCAGTAGTCAGGTTTTAGTTTTTAAACTTATTTTTTTTGTACATCTGTAGCTACATATTGTTATAAAAATCTTGTTTGGTATTGGTATATAATTTATGGTTAATTTTATACTCTTCACGTGACCAGAGGGCTGGCCTTTTTTTGGCCAAAGAATTGGCATTACCATACAACGTGGCAATGCTGCCAGCCTTTTGGGCACGTTTCCTGTTGACAGCGATATGGACGTATTTTTTGATGCCCTTTGATTATTTCCCCTCCCTTTTTATATACTTGTATATGTATATTACTATTTTAAGACTCTTAGCTTTTTAAATTATGTAAATATTTGAATCTTTAATAAAACACCATTTTATGTCCTTTTTGAAATTTAGTGTTGTCCTGCTTGGCAATGGTTTCACACATATTTCGATTGTTTTATCTCAAAACCTATTTTTTTAGCCCTTGCTGACGACTAATCGATCCCATTGGCTCCAACAGAACTGAATTGATTCAGCAGACTAATTGATTAGACACGTGTAATGAAATTTAGCTAAGCATGTTAGGTAATGGACTAATGGGTAATACGGGCTGGTGTCCGCAACTCCACGTCAAAGCGCGTATTTAGTAGTGTTATCGTTACCGCGATCCATAACAATAGAAGCAGCTGACAAAAGAGCCAATTATAATATAGGTTCTTGGCGAAAATAATCCAGCCAATGAAGGGCCGTGAAATTAGGGTCATCTTTGTACGTAGGCAAATAGGTAAGTGTCATATAGAATGTTTACTGAAGTTTTCCGTCGATTCGATTGCCTAATACATTTCACAAAAATGTTACATTATTTTATGAGCTAAACAGTTAGCTCAGTTTACCCTGAATTGAATATGAAATAGATGTATGTATATAATTATGTCTTATACTATGTGTGTATTCGGTTCTTGGGTGTCCTAACTCCTAATCCTTTGCCTGATGTCTTTTCCTTGGGTTTGATAAGGTCTTCTTCTTTTCCGCTGACTGTGATCGACCTTACCCAAACTTTTTGCTCCACTTCTTGTTATAGATAAATAATCAAATGGCAACCGATACCTAAACGCTAATTCCCGTAGTTAAAAATGTTCAAAATCTAGTCGCAATCAGGAGGCCAATTCTCCTAATTTAAAACGTTCAAAATCTAGTCGCAGTCTCATCTCGGCGACAAACAAATGTCAAAAACTTATCAAAATGTTGGAAAATTAGAAGTATTTTTTGACAGATTGAGACTGAGATCAGACTGTTAACGTTCTTAAAATTACGAGTTTTGTCCCTCTGATCTATAACTTTTAACTTTCGTGGAAGTTAAAACAATAGTAACACGAGATTAGAACTGATTTTTACAAAATGGTCCAATTGTAATTTTTATTTTTAAACATTCACCACTTGACCAGCGAGCGAGGAGTGAAAATTAAAAAAGACAAGCAGCATATAATGGGTAAATATCACGGAGTAATAAAAACGTCAAATGGAAATAATATAATCCGCTGTCTGTGTACTTTTTATTTAAATAAATATTTCGAATGATTGCATCGGAAATTCGGAATATAAAAGCTGGGGTGTGATCCATTTCAGTTAAGGTAAACGCGGGTGAAGTCGACAGTGACCCAGAAGTCGTCAAATTGTATAAAAACATCAATATCTTTTTCTACTAAACATTTAACTGGCCCATTTTTATGGCAACATATTTTTGGTAACATATTGCATAATGAAAATAAAACACTGAGTTTTAACTGTAATGGTGGCTGAGATATCTCACTTAAAAAGTGTGTCCTACAATTTTTTAATTTTTTTGCAAGTTTAGCTCCTAAATGTCAAACTCAGCACGTAGTTTTGTGTTTTGATTTACGAACCTTCAGTGGGGTATGTGTTAAGTCTGATTGTTTGATGAATTAGTTAAGTTAATTTACTAATGAAATAACTTGAAGTTTAGAACACTTTTATCATAAAAGTATTTTTTTTTTAACGTGACATCTATTGGTACCAAAAAATTCCTAATTGACCCAAATCTCGTCATTTTAAGTACTTTTTTGACGATTACTGGGACACGCTTAATACTTGCCTCTAAACTCGTAATTTGTAAATATTTTCAACTTTATCGCTAAAGCATAAGGTTCAAAGTTGATTGGGAAAATTTGACAGTTTCGGGTAGCTTGATGTGCTGGCGTATTTACACACATGTAATAAGGTTTGGGCTACATTTGATGATAAAACTGGGTTTCTCTTTAACTGTTTTCGCTTCGCTCACTCATTTCTTGAGTACTTAAGCGTGCTCTGCTTAGTCGTCGCGTCATTGGGTTCGCTTCGCTAGCTCGGCACAAAACTGTGCTCGCGCTTCACTCGTGATAGAGTTCGCTTCGCTCGCTCTTGTCATGTGTAAGCGCGTTCAGCTCACTCGTGTTGAAGATGGGCTAGCTTCGCTTGCTGGTTTAAGAAGCTGTTAAGACCTGCAAGAGAAGTAAGCCCATCTTTTGATTAAGCGCACTTATCGTGCGATTAAGCGTGCTTTGCTTATTTGTACGAGTATCTAGGAAGGGCTCGCTTCGCACGCTGTCGTGATCGCAAACGCGCTCCACTCGCTCGGCCCGTTAAAAGTATTCTCAGTTCTAACCTATGCTGCTTTGCTGGGAAAGGTATAATAATGAGCTGTAATAAGCCCTGGCTAATTGATGCTAGTTTTTTCAACAGTACCTCACTCAGATCAAGCATGGATATTACAGTTCCAATCAAATCCTCACATATACAGAGGTGTCTTCTTACTAAGTCTTCTGCCGTTGAATCTTCCTAATTTTCTCGTAATCTTCACACATACTTTCACGATGACAGGCCGGGGCGCCGTCCATTAATAACATGGCGATTGGCGATGATTTTAGGTATTACCAGCTTTTTAATTCGCTTATAAGTAGATTTTGTAGGCTTATTGTGTTCCTTGTGATTTAAAACTTTCTTTGGTTGGCTTTTGATTGGGTTAATACTAGTCGGAGGCGCGGCGAATGTATCCCCCGGGCCCCGGACTCATGGTACTAGAAGGAACAGTGGGGTTTTAGTCGGTAGGAGTCCGACATAACCCTCAGTTCTTCCCACACGGAGGGTATCCATGAAGATTCCCCCACAAAAAAAGAAGGCTCATTGCATTTCATATAAAGCAACCTTTCACCATATGTGATATTTTTCAGTTCTAAGCAGATTTACGGTCGATATGAGACGATATCTTTAATTTGCTCGGTACTAGGCTTTTGAGGCTCATAGAATTCCTCATGATGCAAGCTTACTTTTATTGAGATTTTTCATTTTTGGCCAGACTTACGGCCGATATGAGACGACATTTGAAATTATTTTGCTATTGTCAACTTCAAATGCATTTTTAACTCGGCCAATATTTCTGTTGATTCTCTTTAGGCCCTTGTAGTGCTGTGTCAATTCTTGACAATGGCACCTAGTAGCTAAAAATTTTTTTGCAAATTGTAATTTCGACGCATAGTAAAAAGGAGGGTCGGGCGCACTGCACTTGCGATGTAACGTCAAACACAAATTAGATCCTGTTTCTAATTTGGTACAATTATTACCTATATATTTTATGCTCAATCATTACCAAAGCATTCTCGTAATTATAAGCGGCTGAAAAATTTACTTGTCGTTGCACAGAGTGCAACGACGTTTTCACGTCAACAGGAGACCAGTCACGTTTCATACAGAGTTGGGCCCAAAACACAAAGTGACAGCGAAATAAAATTTATTATTGTTTAAATTGTTTAAAATTTCTACGAAAAAAATCTAGTTTTATAAATTTAAATAAAATATATTAACTACCGATTGGCAAAAATAAAAGAAAGGTGACCGCCGGTTGTCACCGATTGGTGAATCGGTAAATCTAACGGTTAAACAAGTATTACCTACTATGACAACAAACCTCTGCGAGGGTTACTATAACTATTTTTTGCATACATAGTTCTAAAATCAGGTTTTTTTTAATCTGTCGAGCTCCGCTAATGAGACACAATTGATTTTCAATTGTTTCGTCGCCCATAGGCGACGCGCGTTGTTTGACCGGTTAATATATAAAACTTTATTTTTCAATTTAAAAAAACAGCTGAAGAACGGTTGTAGAGATTCGGCGCAATAGTAAAAAATGATAAAGAGGTCTTCCCTAACCAGGGTAATAAATTTTTTTCGTTGGCCGGCCATTTTGGGTTTTGGGCCTAATATGGCTGATTTATTTATTTATTTATATACTTTATTGCACACCAATAAAAATACTCAACATAAAAAAAAAAAAAACATTAGACAATATACAATGGGCTGATCTCCTTTATTCTGATAAAAACAGATTCTGTGATTCGGATATCTTAATTTTTTAAGCTAAAATATATTAGAATTGACCTACCTAGTCTGCTAACAGCTCACAACCTTTAGTTTCTTGCGATTTTGTTTTCTACCTACCTTTTGTTTCTTAGACTTGCCACTCATATGAAAGACAATCACAATATTATGTTCTAATGTGTAATCATCTTGAACTCTATGTTCAAGGCCTTAAAGTTCATATTAGCACCAAAATTTGACGACTACTGGGTCCTTTTGATGAGTAATAGTGCAAATCTGGCGAGTGCTGGTACAAATCGCCCTTTTTTCACATTTGCTTAAATAAGTATTTATTATCACTAAAAATTACAAAAATTAACAACTTATTTAGAATAACGGATAATTTTTCTATTTCGTCATGCAAAAAGTTTCATTATAAATGAAATACTTCTCACGCAGCAATTCTTCAAAGTCAGTGAATATCAAAACCCGACGACTATTGGTACATTTACCTTATGACATTTTAATCTTCGTACTGTTCTGTAGGCAATTAAAAAGTTAAAACGTGAATCGCCCGTGCAGAGTTTCGTATGAATTTCTATCATACTTCATTTCCGCAGCGACAAGTCAGAAGTTATTTTGGAATGTAAATACCATTTTTATATTATGGTTTTGTTGAAATATGCTACTAAGCCTTTTGTGTTCCTTTGTAACTGTTCGGATTTTTTCTATAAAAGGTAAACTACACAATGGAGAAGTTTCATGATGTTGTTAATACTATATGTATTTAACGTAATGGTATTAAAATATACTTAGATCAAAACTAATAAATCTCTGATAAAAATTTTGAAATCCATAAATAAATTACTATAATTAGATTATTATTAGAAGTTTACGTATTTTAGCACGGAACGTCTGTGGAACATTACCGTGGCGTGAGTATTGATATCTCGGGGCCTATTATCGGTCCCAGGTACTGATAGCAGCAGAGTAGTAGCAGTAGATATTAAAATTACTCAAACGGAATTTCTTATATTTACATAATCCGTCTAGAACTCTAGACCGAATCCGAGTACATCACTCGGATTTTTCTCGCACCTTTTATTTGGTGTTAAGTCGGCTACTTCAAAATGTTGGAATAACGTGGTGGCACTGTTTTTCGAGAGTATGTATGTATGTTTGTAGGTATGTATGTATGTATGTACATATAATTGTTTGGCACGCTTTGCGGCCTGAACGGCTCGATGGATTTTAGCTTGAGAGGTGTCGTTAGATTCGTAATTACTGTGAGAGTGACACTCGGTATATCAAAATAAAAAAAAATCAGAATGGCGGATTTTTGGCGCCATATTATACCTTTAAACAATTTTTTTTTCTCAAAACCTATTGAGTGGGGTATCAAAATAAAGGGTTTTAAAAGGTGATTACAAAAATATATACAACTTATATGGTTAAAGGTAATTCAAAGTGAAAAATCGTAAAAAATCTTAACAAGAACTAAATCGTCTGCTAAATCTTTCACATTTGTAAACTAAAAAGCTGGAAATAAAACAAGTAATTAAAAAAAATTTAAAACCCGACTGCAACCTTATACTAAAACTAACTGAAAAGCTAAAAACAAGCCCATTTTAAATTAAGTGAAAGTTGGAAGCAGGCGGGGTCCATACTATATTATAGTTTCAAACTCATGGGTCCCGCCTGCTTCCAACTTTTATTTAATTTAAAATAGGCTTGTTTTTAGGTTTTCAGCTAGTTTTAGTATAAGGTTGCAGTCAGGTTTTTTAATTCTTTTAATTACTTTTTTATTTCAAACCTGTTTTTTTGCTTTTATGTTTTAGAAACTTGATCATGAAGTAATGGGAACTTTTTGTTTCTGCTCGGGGTCAGATTTGACCATGTAGGTGTGTACGGCATGTGTTTACGAATAATATATTTTCGTAACATAAATTCAGCCTATGTTGTTCCCATTGCTGGAACACAGGCCTCCTCTCTGTGATAGGGAATGGGCCGTAGTCCACCACGCGGGCCCAGTGCGGGTTGGTAGGTAGATGTCACATGTCTTCGAATTTTTGGTTCTAACACATGCCAGTTTTCTCACGATGTTTTCTTTCATCGTTATTAGAGCAGTGGTGATGAATTTGCTGGGCTGGGTTCGAACCCAAGACGTACAACTCGTAAGTCGGGGCCGTTACTTCTGGGCCACCATGCTCTCAAACCTGAATTCTACTCAATATTAAATAATTGGTTTAGGTCTAGTAAAATACGAAGACGAGGGGAAGTAATCACCCCGAGAGTACCGCAACGCTGTAATTGTTTCAGACAGGTTCAAATTTCAAACTGTTTCCTCTCCTGTGGAATGAGACTCGCGCACATTTGGACGGGCCGCACCGCATCGCAACGCATTAAAATTTGTTAAGACGTTTCTTTTTCAATCGATTTAGACAAAACTTGGTAGACAGATATACATCATTTACTAAAATACTAACACTAACTTTTCGTCAAGGAAGATACGAGTATATGCACTAATATACAGCAACGTTATAATTCGTTAATAATGTCGCTAAATTGAAGAGTACAACTGTGACGTAGCAGGACATCTGAAGTGACTGGTATTACGTTTAGTCGGTTAACTAAGTCACGCGGTTTTTTTGTTTACCTTTATTTTATTACCTAAACAAATGGAGTATAGATAGTTAACTCTCTTTAAATACGAGTAAAACCGCTGGCAACAGCTAATTGTAAACAAAATATGAATATTAACATGACTTTTCTGCAATCAAATTAATCTATCGAAAAGGTGACGTGAAATGGTAAAAATTGACGTCCATTGTTACTATTTCACGTCAATTTATATAATTTCAGAAGCACCCATGTATTTCAATCGGAAATGCGAACCGAAATGCTAATTGCTAAATGTATTACCGCTAGCAAATATGCTGATGTGTGTGATTTCGGGATGCATGGGATGCCTCCAGGAATTATGCTTTAAACTATTTTGTGGTGTGTGGATCATTTACACGCATTGTGGACGTCAAAGCGACGTGCGTCTGTTTGATTCATTAGCACTGCGTTTCGGTTTTGAAGCTAGTTTTAATTTTTTTTTTTTCTTTTTCTTCGTCGTTTGCTTACTATGCGTAAGCACAATTCTTACTGCTAGAACACAGGCCACCTCTCTCAGAGGGATTGGGCCGAAATTCACAAAGCAGGCACAGTGCGGGTTGGTAGATGTCATAAATTATTGTCTTAGATTTTTTGGTTCTGGGACATGCCGGTTTCCTCGCGATGCTTTCCTTCACCGTTTTGAGACTAGTGGTGAATAAATAATTAACACAAAGTACAGTAAAGCTGACTGTGTCTGGCCGTCGCGTCGTATGAAAAATTCCAAATTAAATAAGTATGGACTAGAATTCAGCCATGTCGACAGCGCTAGCTTGGCCTTATCTATTGGCCAACGCTTTATTTATACTACAATTCAGTTATACAATTAATGTATTTATAGATCTCTTCCTTATTTCATACTAGCTGCGCCCCGCGGTTTCACCCGCGTTAGTGTCGATATCGTGGTAATATCGGGATAAAAAGTACCTATCCTATGTGTTAATCCAGGGTGTCAGCTACCTCCATACAAAATTTTGTCAAAATTGGTCCAGCCGAGCGTGAAAAAGTAACACACACACACATACACACACACTCACAAACTTTCGCCTTTATAATATTACTGTGATTTAATTTGCTATTTAAAGTTTTCATCGCAAGCTAATTAGCTTTGCAACAAAAGCTTTGCAGCACCTATTCATACACGATGACGTTTGTTAAAACTATTTTGAAATATATCATGAAATAGACAAAGTCCAACGGCAACACATTGTTACATGTTGCCAATAAGTATGATGAATATGGTACAATGGTGAAAAAGAGCCACAATTATAAATATGAAAGGAAACAATATCGTCCAAATTCCGCGTACAATAACAATATTGAGTGATTTAGATAGGTGTCGAAAATGGAGTATTTCAGGCTACAAAATTCCCTACTGAAATCCATGTTAAAAACGAGCCGAAAAATATTGACACAGGGATAACCATGACACGACGGCGACGGCAGGGGAGTGGTCGAAAACCATGTATTTCACGTGGAATCTAAATGTCAAAGTCCTGCCAATGGGCTGTTTTTTATCCGTACTGCGTTTTTATTAACCGTCTACTACCAAACAATAGTAGATTATACAACAAGTGAAAAAAAAGGGACTTTAATTCGAGGGACTAGGTTGGATCCCGAGAGCAGAATAGAATCCCGAGCGTAGCGAGGTATTCTAGATTAGAATCCTGAGCGGAGCGAGGGATACAAGGACCGAGATGAATTATTTTTTTCATGAGTTGTGTACTCTACTTTTTACCATTGACTGCGAGAAAATTAATAGTAGTATAGTATTTCTCACATTTTATTTTATAATCGGTAATAAGAGAACAAAGGATTAATTTATAAACATTAAAAATTAATAGTATGTTTTGGGAGGTTAGCACTTTAGATTTCTTTGGCTTATTACCCTCGGATAGTCGCTTTAAGTATGTCACTAATTTTGAGTAGCTTGAATTAATATCAATGTTGTGTTTGATTCTCACTGTGGCTTTTAGCATAGAATATATGCTTCAAAGTGTCCACGGCTTCTTAGTCTTGGTTAATCCGTTGAAATAGTTAAGAAATACGGACTCTGCGAAGGAATTGGCGATATTCGTGGTTTTCTAGTCGCAGAACAAATTGTATGTTTTCAGGTACAACTCCCGAGATATTGGCGGCAACAAATTATCTACTATAATTGCTGCTTTATTTCGAAATGATTTCGGAGTCAGTGTCTCATTTTCGTCACTAGAAGAACTCATTTTATTGTAATTTATGTTATTAGATTTTCCAATGACTTAAAACAACCACGATAACAGATAGAAAAAATAACCTAAATTGGCGGGTTTTTTTTTAATTTAATTTTATAGCTCCATATAGCCTGCCAGTACGTAGGTACTATCAGCACGTTTTATTTATTTTTGTACATAATTCGTATATTCGTGCTTGTTCCAAATTCAAAATGTTTTTATTCACTCAGTGACTAAAAGAGAGTTTTATTCACTGTCATCGATGAATAAAATGCCATTTTTCGAGTGTCCTATTTTTAAGACATGTAAAATTTAAAAAAGAAAACTGAATACCTCAAAAGGCGTTCTTTTCACGATTTCAGGGTTGGTCCCATAGGAAAAGATGTTCATAATAATGAGTTCAAGGACCCATTTTAAGGTTTTCAGTTATTTGAATTTTACCTTCTATATACATATAATTATTTAGTGCGGATATGATAAAGATCTTCGGAGATAGACAATGGAACTCCTCGATAACGAACAGTAGGTATACGCATTTTGACTCGCTTCTTACTGAAGATTAAAGAAAGTTATTGCTCGATCGTGGACTTCAAAGATGCCAGTTTTTCTTTTTATAAACATTAACGAAAAACAAATTGACATTCATGGATATTCTTTTTTTTACGCGGAATCCTAAATATTTTTCTAAAAGTAGCCTAAGTTACTTCTTATAACATTAGTTAACTGCCAATGAAAGTCACGTGAAAATCGGTCCCGCTGTTTCGGAGATTAGCCAGAACAGATAAGACAGACAAAAATGTAAAAAATTGTGTTTTGTTATAAATAAGTACCGCATATCCTTTCATAATGTAATGATGCATTTAGTAAAAATCTGTTTTTTGACATTACAAACAGACACTACAATAGTTTGCCGTATTTCATTACTTCCCAGAATTCGATCCTTATTAGGGACACTATCGAATGGTGTAATAATACAGTGTGTCTTTTCTTTCTGATGTAGTTTTAGTTTTCATCAAAATCGAGCCCGTGACTCCTTTGAGTACTTTTTTGTTTTCCTCATAGTTTCGGATTTGGCCATCCACGCCCATTTGGAAAATGTATCCTGTATGTAAACATCAAATAATTATAAATTTATGTATACATTATTCAAAGCAATTAACATTACAAATTAGAACTTAAAAATTTGAAACATTTATTTGTTAATAAGAACTTAAAACATAGCTTTACTACCAACACGTCTAACTTAGTCAAATAATAGCCAAAACCATTAAAGGTACTGCTGCAAACGTAGATGAAATACCGGCTGGCAATCCAATTAAAGTCACAATATTATATCGAGTGGTTGCAGATCAAGATGTGTGAAAATGGTTCTGATACATTCAGAGTTCGGAATGCTCTGATGACGTAGCTCGGCTAACAATATTTGTTTTATTTTTTTTCTTCTGGAAATTCTGGTACCTTTCTGTTATTTTAACTATTGCAATTACAACAATATTACTTATTAAATATTATAATATCATTTCATAAAATAATTGAATATTTTTGTAACATAGTTTATTTCTTATTTTCCTTTATATTAGCGGTCATTGTTTTCACGCCAATTAAACCTATTAATATAAGAATTATTGATTTTATCCTGATACTTTATAGAGTAATAAAATATTATATTTATACTGTAATTGTTGTACATACTACAGATAAAGAACGAGCAATCAACGCTTCACTTAATTGCTCTCTGCGTGTCGTTGATTTCATATTATTTATATTTTATTCGTTTGTAAATAAATGTTCTATCCCGCAAGTACGTCTCGCTGGGTCATTATAAAAATTCGAGAAAGAATAAATAGAAATGAATAATCCGTCTATAAGACTAACGCCAATCAATAAAAACAAAAATTTGGAAGCAGTAGAGAGACCCCAAAGGATTAATTACATAGGCTATCGCTAGGGGTAGGTAATAGGTAATACGGGTTGGTATCCGCAACTCCACGTCAATACGCGTAAATAATATGCGTACGGTATCGCTAGGGGTAACAGCGATTTAGATGTTTACATATTTTGTTTTATCGGTTATTCTGACTTTTTAAATAAATCCTATTTTAATGAAATATTATGTAAATATTCAATTTTTGGAATAAAGGAAAAAAAAATTAATGAATCAAATAGTCTTATAATAAGCTTTCTTGCAAAATCACTTTTTAGACCGAATATTTACCAATTACTTATCTATTAATCTAAAACAAAACAATCCTTTCCTGTGAGCAACTCTAAAAGAATCTAAAAAAAAAAAATATTATTTAATCTGAAAACCAATTGCCACTGCCGATGAAGCTGCTCAAGTGATTCTCTACTGCAATCAGGGATGGTGGTCCGTTCGTCGAGCGTAACAACTATTTCGAGAGACTTGTCGCTATATCCGAAGACGTGATATTGGAGACAGCACTGCACATGCGAAATAGACATAGTGATTACTCAATCAGTTTTCCAAGTTTTCGAGAGGCAGCGACATTTCCGCCGATGTTCCATAAATAAGCTCGCCACGGTTAGAAAGTACCTACGGGAGAAGAAAATTGTGGCTCACAGACATGCTACACGCCCAATTGGACAATATAGCATCGAAGAGGTTATAACCAAACACAAAATTGAGATGACAATTAAAAATGGCGTTGAAACCGTTTAACCCGGTTTTTTGTGCATTCATAACAATGGACAGCTTAATCCTGGCACGGCTTGTGAGTTGTGACACAACTCAATATATGTAGTCCTCATCTGTACCGTCCCATAGAGGTCGCTGTAAAAACTATTAACTACCCGTTAAACGTCCGAAAGTTTCGATAGCTAGGGCTCTGACTGTGGCTCTGACAGGCAACAGGTAGGTTAGTTATACTACTATACAATTTGTACTTAGGCATACTGAAAGTTTCTGGATTCCGATAAATATAAAAACTAGATATAGGACTTACCGATACATTTATCTATTGTTTTTCAAAGTATATTCCCTCGCGCAATTAATGAATTTTTGCATTCGCTGAAACCATTGCACGCTTCGAGGACGCTTTTCACGAACTTTTTCTAAGACTCTGGGCAAGCAAGTGTTGACGTACACACGGCTTCACATCAAGCTATACATAACCAGTATAAGCTGAGTTCTGATTGTACGAAAAACCTATAAAATGCGAGGTCAGCTAAAACTATAAATGTATAGCTTGATGTGTAGCCCTGTGTACCAATCTGCAGTCACTGTCCTTTGATCTTCAAGCGATATTGTAATATAATGTCCTGATTTGCCTAAAAAAGAAGCAACCATTTTTTTACCAATGCTTCGACTTTTCTTAACTTTCGTCGACAAATCTTCAAAAGGAAAGACCCACTCTGCCGACTGGCTATTTTTTTTCGGGTTCGAAGCAGTACATCCAGGTTTCATCACCTGTCACGATATTATAGACAGCCAATGACTGTCCTCCGTTAAATTTTTTTATCATTTTACGGCACCACTGGACAAGTGGACACGCAGTTGTTTCTGATCGTCCGTTAAGTCATGCGGTATCCATCGAATGCAAAGCTTCCGAACCTTCAGATGCACATGTAAAATGTTTTGCACTAGGCTCATTCCAATGCCTAACAAAGCACGAATTTGCTGGCAAGTAATTTTTTTGTCAGTTTCAATCATTTGTTGTACGGTGTCAATATTGGAGTCTGTAACCGCAGTCGCCGGCCGACCTTCACGTACCTCGTCATGGAGATGATCACGTCCACGTCTAAATTCTCCAAACCACGAATACACAGACCTGCTTCATGCAACTCTCTTGTTGACTTAAGCCACAACGAAAATACTCACGAGTTAAATTCATTTTGATAGCGACACCAATTTTCGAAAGGACGTGACAGTGAAAAAACCGGCCAAGTGCGAGTCGGACTCGCGCACCGAAGGTTCCGTATAAAAATTTAAGATTTTCGGAATTTTTCCTTTATGTGTGCTATAAAACATTGCTTCATGCCAAATTTCAAGATTCTAGGTCGACTGGAAGTACCCTTTAGGTTTTGATTCCCTTGCGAGTAGTTGCGAGTTTGAAAATATGCGGCTTAAATTGCCGTTTCTTTTGATTGCGTTGACATAGAAGTTTCATTTTGTTACAGCTTCAAGGTATTATAGACCTGAGTATTTGATATTAATTTCAATTTAATACCTATACGCGTTCATGAGAAAAGAAGTAACTTTAAAATTTTCAAAAATATTTTTTATTATATGATGTAACTAAAAATTTACGGTTTTCGCAATTTTTCCTTTATCTGTACTATAAGACGTTACTTAGTACCAAATTTCAAGATTCTAAGTTCACGGGAAGTACCCTGTAGGTTTTGATTCCCGTGCGAGTTTCGAAAATTTGCAGAAATTTGCGGCATAAACGGCTGTATCTTTTGATTGCTTTGGCTTAGAAGTTTGATTTTTTCACAGCTTCAAGGGACAGTAGACCTGAGTATTAGATATAAATTTCAGTCTGATACCTCCACGCGTTCCTGAGAAAAAGGGTCTTGACAGACGGACGGACGGACAGACGGACAACAAAGTGATCCTATAAGGGTTCCGTTTTTTCCTTTTGAGGTACGGAACCCTAAAAAGCAAATGACAGTCTCGCAAATTAAAAAGCAACATACATATTCCCAAAGAGTTCCATTTTCGAATTCCATAATTGTTTTTTCATTATTTTATTGAAAGTAAATGGAAAAAACAGCTGTTCCATACATTTCTATTGAGTAGACAGATTTCCTCTGTATTCTTATTATTATTGGACGAATCTATGCTGCATCAAATAGACCAATTAACGTTAAAGGATCGATTGTACACACAGTTCGTCAAATGGATACTGTTTATTGAATAGGAAATACTCGACCCCCAACCCGAACAGCCCCGGGCGATAGGGTTCGGTTATTGTTATTTATTAGACATCCAATCAACCTTGAACCGTATACACTATGCCAGAGCGCTAATCGTTTGACGGAACTATTGATATTGTATACGAAAATGAATTGCAACAATATTATGATGTATGGTGACAAAGTGGCAAAACTAAAACACAGAAGAGTATAGGTATAAAAAGTGGTATATAACTATATACTATTCTATACTTCTGGCAGGGTTACTTTGGTAAATAAAAATCAGTAAATCGATACTCCGACTTAGAAGATAGTACACCTATCTTCTAAGGCGGAGTATCGATTTTGTACAGTTTGAAGTACATAAATGAGGCATATAGAATCAAAGGTAGCTAAGTGCCTCCATGTCAAATTTTCAGGAACCGAAAAAAACATTTTTCTAATTTAAGAGTCAGGGGTTTTCATATTCTCTGAGTTTATTTATTCTCCATCTTAGTTAATTTTTTGAAAGTATGGGGCTTAGCTGCCTTTGATTCTATGTATACGAGTATACCTCGAATATCAACGTGTTTGTCGCCAACAGATATTGAACACAGTATCAAACTTCAGTCAATCAAGATGAGCTGATATTCATGCGATATTGTAGCGAAATAAAATGAAACAGATATACTTCGCCACTATAAACGTATAATTTTCCATTTAAAATAAGTCCGAATATAAAAAAATAACAAAAATACTATAAAAAATGTGCAACTCGTAAAGAAACTTGTGACGATACACTGACGGGTTGGAAGAGAATTAAAAAAAAATAGGAATTAATATTTGAGGTTTTCTTTGTACTATAAATTATGTTTTAAAATTAGAAAGTTTACGTGTAGAGTTTAAATTGCAGCTGGAACCGTAATCCCTGTGATCGCTAACTAGGCCAACAAAACCACGAACGTACGATTTAGAACCTGCCGTATTCTGTTTTTACAATTAGTTACCACATAAAAAATATAGTTCGTTAATAGGTAATGTGCCAAACCAAAAGGAATGTTGTTAGGATCAAAGTAAACTAGCCTAGTAGGATAAGAAACAATAAATATAAAATATCTGTCAGATGTCCTGGAAGTTTCCAGTGAGCCTCTTTTGCCTATAATAATTCCCTGTTTTTTAGCCTACAATGTTCCCACTGCTGAACCATAGGCCTCTCTGTGAGAGAGAGTGGGTTGCATTCCACCACGCGGGTCTATTGCGTGTTGGTCGATGGCACATTTCTTCGGTTCTAGGACATGCCGCGGACATGCTGGTTTCCACACGATGTTTTGAGATCAGTAGTGATAACGATATCCTTACCCAAATAATGTATGTATTTTCCCAACCTTCCTTGCAAATATTGTCAATAACTTCAAGGCAACTCAGTATGCGTTTTGTACAAGTACATAGTCAGTCTCAGACGAGGTCACACGCAGATTTACTCAAGATCGCCTTATCAGCAAGTTCAAGCTGATAACCTAGCGACCATATCATCGAACATTGCCTTATTGTTACTTACTTACATTTAAATACCTATAAGTACAATGTATGTCATGTATACGAATCGGGCTTGAATTTTACGCAGGTGTACATTTTAACTAGTCTGCTCCAAGTTTTTTAAACCAAATATTGAGCTAAATATTTTGGCATGCACGATGCTTTCATTTAGTTTTACAAAAGTAAATAAAAATATTTTGCTGTTTTTGCAACCCAAATATTATTAGAGGAATAAAAAAACATTCATACACAGCCTGCTAAAATAACATTTTTGCTGTGCCGTAGTTGAACGCACGTATTTGTGAAGCTCAAAGTAAAATAATATTTAAACACGGCACTCGCGTTTCTAAAATAAAATACATAGTTAACGCTATCTGTATGATTTTAATATTTTTCTGTGTTATTTTTTGATGTGCTGTGGATTTTCCAGCGGTCTTTGAACAGTTATGCTTTGTGTGGTAATTAACGCGTTGTGGTAAGTGTTATCATTAATTACCTTCATTTGAGTATCTAAAGCAAACTCTGTCGATGCAGGTATCGTACTTGATGTTTACAGCAGCTTGTAACAGCTTAAACGTAAAGTTAGCAACATTTTCTTGAGTGAAACCCTAATACGAATACTTAATATTAATTGCCGTAGGTGTAATGTAATTGATTAATAATATCAAGTGTAGTTGCAAATCGACACTTCGTCAGTTGAACAAGTTATACATACGTCGCCAATTACACAATTTTTGCAGAAACCCTGTCTGAGACGTACAAAAATACAGGGTGTCCAGGAAATAGTACGACATAGCGCAAGGGTTGATAGCTTGGGTCAATATCTTCCAAAACAATATATGTTCCGCAAAATGTTACGGATTTACAGTTATACAAAATTTTCCGAAATTACGAAAAATCTCTACCTTGAAACAGATTTTTAAGCATCTGGTAATGAAAAATTCCTTTTCTTGTATTTTTTACATCAAATTATTCGGGATACTCTATTCATTGATAAGTCTTTTTTCTATCAAAAACAAGAATGTTTTCAAGAAATACTTAATTAATTATTTTGTGTTTAAATTTCGCAAAACGATTTTCTTATCGCTTAACTTTAACATACAGTGGTAAAAAAAAACACAGTTTGCGAAACACAGTTTGTGTTGTTTTGGTAGTTATTGACCCAAGCTATCACCCTCTGCACATGTCGTAATATTTACTGGACACCCTGTATAATAATATATTAAAATTGATAGAGAGATAGAAGTTGGCTTCAAGGTTTATTCGAGTTACTTAAATTCTCAGATGCAAGAAATATTTGCTCGGAAAGATTTAACATTTCCACTTTCTTGATATTTCAACGTAACTATTCGTATTATTTTAGCCCATCGCCTGACATTTGTGGGGTATCCTCTTCAAATGAAGCTGCATCGCAACGGTATTTGCAAAATATCTTGCAGTTTTGCGTGTAGAATTTCAGTGAGAAATGTTTTATCCTGGTAGCATCGGTATCCGCTTTTCAATTAGTATCGCGGACGCCCCACTGAGGCCTGAGGTATTAATAACGACGGTTTGTCTGTCGAGTTGCAAACTAAACCTACACTACTAAACCTGCACTGCACTAATGAAATCCTTTTAGCGTGACGAAATAATTATTGGGAAACTTTAATTGATTGAAAATACTAGTATTATACCTAAAATTCTACCTAAAAATATTTTTCTGTTATTCAGGATTAAACCATCTTCACCAAGTAACGTATCTACGCTGCTTTTATAACGTTAGTTTAATTTTGTAACATGAATTGTATTGTCTCGGTTATAATGAGATCGATAAGTAACATTATTACAAGATAACTGCGTAACATTTTTCAGTTCGGGCGGCGAGTGTTTGGCTGATAAATATCATAGACAGATTTATGCCCGGTTAAGAGGTCCTCAAAGTTCTATTTAGGACTTTCCAGACCGATGGACCCTAACGAATTAATAAACTTGATAAGAACTTCAGGATAAAACGAGCGCGGTGAGCCCATCCATACTCACATTTCTGAAATGACTGAAGCGGACAATAACATAGAATGCATATGAAAATCGAGAAAATGTAAAGCGATTTTCATTAATTTTCTGTAGGCAGAAAAAGGTTTATAGTGTCACGAATGATGATCTCATTAAGAGTACTTTGCGGTTTGATGCTGAAATATGTAATTGCAACCGCATTACCGAAATTAACGTGCAATTAAAGCTGGTCATTACCCAGCTATCGAATACAGTGACAGGTAAATTGCCCTACGTTATTCAGCGATTTAATGACATGAAAACTATTGATTTGCGGCACTCTCAAATGCGGGGGCTTGAAATGACTTTTGAACTTTGACTTACAGTCTGTGTAAATGGCTATGGACGTAATGACTTTCGAGCAAATAATTTTTAATTTAGCAAAAGCGACGCAGTATCTCGGTTGGTGACGATAAAGTTTGATTGCATTTGCTGACACTTTTATAATCACTCGTATGATGCGGGCACTTCATTGTTTTAGTAGCGTAGCCCTCGGCTGCAGTGTTATTTTGTCATTTCCTTTCAAAAGCAATTATGTACGAGTTTAATCTAAAAGTGGAAACAGCATTTACAGACATAACTACGTCGTGTAAGTCAGTTTTATCGTAAAATCAACTGCACATAAACTGGAAGTTGTTCAGAACGCGTAAAAGTTACGTGAAAATAATTTATTTATATTTGGATAGTGAATTTTGTTTCAGGTTGTTATTGCTAGAAAGCTGCGGAAGGGACATACAGTTTTCAGTTTACACGATGATGTTGGAAAATTTAAAAGTTAATAATTTAAACAAAGCTACCGGGCACTCCAATGACGCGTGCTTCTCCGTAGATACGTGACAGATTTCAGAGAGGACGGAAAACGACGAAATGGGATGTGGTATGTAAACGAATATCGATTCACTGAATGCATTCGCTCCTATGTACGGGCGCAACTCATGAATAGGTATATTTTTTTCCGTTAACCTATATTGTCCCACTGCTGAGCAAAGGTCTCCCCCATATTTTTCCACTTTTCTGTGTCCTGTGTGTGTGTGTGTGTACTAGGTATATGTACCACATAAAATAACACCAAGCCTGTTTTCCCACAAGGGTTCGGCATAGGACACATTTCGCCAGCCAACTCCAATAACTCAAACTCTTCATACAGAAAAAGTGAAAGAAATAAAAGTAGCAAACGGTTTCGAACCAATCACAAAAAATAAATTGAGAGATGTATTTCAAATTCTGCTTTGTCCAAGACTATCGTTCACTCACACTCACTAGTGCACACCGTCTGTCTGCTGACGTGCAATGATACTTCATATCAAAACGATGCAAACAACCGGTGGTATTTTTTTAGTTGTTATTTCGTTCTGCGTAAAGGTTTACCCATCAAATTTAATGGCAGTAGTCTGTGTTGTTGATGGAGGGTAGGAATGCTATGTGCCTTTTTTTTGCGTTTTTCCATGTATCTGTATTTACCGATAAAAAGCAACATAACGTAAGAACAGTTTAATTCCAATGTAAATAACATTAAAAAATAAAGTAGTTATAAGCTAGACATTTCAGTTAAGTTAAACGAAAATTAAAAAAAACCGACTGGTGCCTTGGAAGGAAAAATGTTTTTCTATTTTCATTGCTTGAACCGTATATCTGCCAGACGTTTTACACGTGCAGTCTGTCAGTCGGTCAGGTATAGGCTGAGGGCATACAACGTGACCATGGTCATTTTCAAGAACTGGGTCGGGCACAAACTTGTAATACGGTACCTCAGAATCCACAAGTTTATATTTCAAAGCAAGTTGCTGGTGAATAATCCTGGCTACTTGGTTATGCCTGTGCAAGTACTCGCCGTTAGCCAGACAAGAACAACCAGAGATAATATGCCCGACACACGTCAACCGTCCCGTCCTTCATATTATGTCTCCGGTAGTTATTCGTCAAGATAACTTCGTCCATAATTGCACAGACGAAACCAAAAGCACCCGTGAAGCGCCATACCTTCTTGCGGTCATCGGTAGTAAGTGCTACAGGTTTGTGCCAGTTCTCTTTAGCCATGGAGAGCGGGGTGAGTCCCTTGTCCACAGCGACCAAATCACGGTGCATACCTACTTCAGCTTTTAAAAAATATTCCCTGAGACTGCACACCTCGCGGTTGTGGAGGGTCTTCGCATTTAAAAAGCCCCGACCCCCGCACTTCCGCGGGATATACAATCGCATCACCGATAATCGTGGGTGATGCATCCGATTTGCGGTCAGCAGTGTACGGACCCATCTATCCAGGGCGTCGAGTTCGGTTTGAGTCCATTTGAGCATACCGAAAGAGTACATCAAAACCGGCATGACCCAACCATTGAAGGCGCGCACCTTATTTCCGCCCGAAAGAAGACTAATTAATACTTTCTTCAGGTGACTAAAGAAGCGTTCCTTCAACGATTGCTTCATGTCAGCGTCGTTGATGCCTAACGCTTCCGACATACCTAAATACTTATAGCTTTCGGATGAGGAGAGGGATATAAGGTTTATGGAATCCGAGAGTTGAATTCCCTCGGATTACATAATCTTCCCTCGCTTTACATGCATGACTGCACATTTGTCCACACCAAATTCCATCCTGATGGCGCTACTGAAAGTTATTAAGTTAGCATGAAATGTGAAGGATTTTTGCTGATTTCTAAAAAAACTGTGCTAGTTTTAGATATCGTTTTATTTTTCCTGTAATATTTATTATAATCCTCCATCAACTAGATTTACTTAAGATTTTTCGCTTTGCAAACTTCGAGATAAGGAAGGAATGATATTTTTACGGACGTTTTTCATCATGAGTCAAAAACTATGAGGCATACATTATAATAATAATTATGTTCTGTAATGTGCAAATGAAGCCTTTGTATATGATAGGATATCATATTAAAGGGTTTGGCATAGTTACCCTTTCAAATTTCAAACCTCTACTTCCACTTGACTTTATTATTCAATGGTTGATTGGTTGAAAAAATTTGAGACAAAAAAAATATGGACAAGCATTATTTTCATTAGTAGTTCTAGAATTAAGCAGCTATGACAGACAGAAAGACAGACAAACAAACGAAGTCGCACCCTAAGGGTTCCTTTTGTACCAGTTTGGAACGGAACCCTAAATACGAATCGCATAGCATTTGCCGACAACACTGAATAAGAGCGAAAACATCAATGCACAAGTAAACATTCGCATGGAACAACAATCTAAAAGAAATAAAACAATGCGCATTATAGCGTATGAGACACAGCTGTTACGCAATCATATGTTTGCTACATAAGGTGCACAGAAATCTTAAAGATGACAGTTACAAGTAAAAGTATAAAACAGTAGGTAGCATTTGATGTAATATGGATTTTATTATTTTATAATAATGGAACGCTCAGCTATGTTCTGAAAAAGTTCAAAGAAGCATTACAAAAGCACACGACAACTAAAGCATAGTTATAAAAAATGCAAGAAAGAGAATGCAGCGAAGTGCAAAAACACACTCCTAGTGATTAGCGCTGCGGGCGGGGATTAAAAGCAAAAATAATGCAGGTCCGATTGAACTGTGAAACAGGAATTGCTGCAGAGAAGAAGTGTTTGTACCTACATTAGAGACAGGAATTTGAGACATTTTTCACGTTACATAACAACAAACTGAATGTCATGCTAAACCAAATTCCATTGCAACCAAAAACTTTTTTTACAAATGATCACTCAAAAATCAACTTAGAATAGAATATAATTATTTCACTAAAGTAGATTGTAAATTATTTGAGACTAGCGACCCGCCCCGGCTTCGCACGGGTGCAATGTAGATAGGCATACCCTGCGCCCGCCGACCGCTGCCAACCGGGACGGACGTACGGCCCGCCAGCCGCTCTACCCCCGCTTTTTAAATCTCTGATATCTTCTAAGGTATTCATTTTAATGATATATATATATATATTATGAGCAGCCATATTTATCTATATTAAATGCACAATGTATTTAAGGTACTTAATTGGATAAGGATTAATGCTGTATTGCTTAAAATCGCTTCGTAAATAAGCCATTATTTCTTGTAAAAAGTAAAGGATAAATATGGTTATTGTGGTTTTTCCCTAAGAGATAGACATATACCATCGCAGACTTTTTTGTACACCTTTTTAAGGTGTACAATACTGTACTTAGTACATTATTTTAATCTACATATATCGTAGGGTTCAGCCAGTGTTTGCAATGTAAGCGCAAAATATGTGTTTATTAACGATATCACATTAGAAACCTCTAAAATTATAAGTGTTTCTCTACTATATTATGCATGTATTATAAATATAAACCTTCCTCTTGAATCACACTATATATTAAAAAAAAACCGCATCAAAATCCGTCGCGGAGTTTTAAAGATCTAAGCATACATAGGGACAGTCAGCAGGAAGCGAATTTGTTTTATACTATGTAGTGGTTATGAATACTGATATATCAGACGAGAGTAAGACTGAATATTTAATGTGTGGGTGATGCGCTAAGGTAGCCCGCAAAATTCAAACTTTCTAACGTATTTTGATATTCGCAAGTCTGTGTCAGGTTGTATGTTGATCAAAATATGTATGATTCGTGATTGTAACAAATATTTACAGAATTAAAATCATCAGTACAACTCTCTAAGTTAGATTGTCATTCTATAGGACAATTTAAACTTACAAAGTTTGAATGATCATTTTAATTATGTATTATCACACTATATCACACTAATATTATAAAGGCGAAAGTTTGTGAGTGTGTGTGTGTGTTTATATGTTTGTTACTTCTTCACGCTCAAAGGGCTGGACCAATTTTGATGAATTTTTCTATGGAGGTAGCTGACACCCTGAATTAACATATAGGCTGCTTTTTATCCCGATATTCCCACGGGATCGAAACTTATGCGGGTGAAACCGCGGGGCGCAGTTAGTAATTCTATAAATATATATATAAGTATGTATTTGTTACAAGTTGATAGGTAGATATTTGTCACGAATCATATTTAGATCAACATAAAACCTGACAGTGACCTGCAAATTGCAGGGAAACAATAATATTTAAACGTGCGTACCGCGGCGCTTTTGCCTTAACTGTATTTTCACCGAAACGTTTTATTTTAATCCGGGTGTACTATATCCACAGATATATGTAGATACACCTTGAGAAGCATAAGCAACTACTTCGCGTGCCAAAAATCGTATCAGCTTACGTAAAAAAATCGTAAGCCGCCACTTTCGCGCTCAGTCCTGTGTACTGCCGGCTGGGTGAGCGCTGGCGCTAGGCCCCGGGGCGGGGGTGGGGCAAAACGGGAGCCGCTCACGGCGGCGTCTTTGAATCGATTTGATTTTCCCATCACTAAATAGTGCTTGTGACGTCATAGTAGGTCGTCAAAAACGGGACGCTTGGTTTTCATACAGATCGTGCGTGATACTTGCGTTATCTAGTTCTATCTATATCTGACATCTGTGAATGGTCACTGATGTCAGAACCGTACAGCTATTAATGAAAGATGACCCAGTCAGATGATGTTGAATTCTATATTAACTTTTACCGTCTTTCCATCTGTTTTAGATTTACATAAAAACACTAAATTAATGATGATGAGCAAGAAGCTTTCCTTCCTTTCGTTTATGGATAGTACAAGTAATAAATGAATAAGTAATAAATAAAACCAGTCTCCTGTGCACGTTTCCGGATGACAGCGATGCGGACGAGTACTTCGACGCCTAATGGCCGATGCCTATAATTCACGGATGATTATTGGTTAAAATTAAGAATCTTGTATCTTTACCAGTAATGAAGCAGAGACCACATATCCTTGCATAGTAGACCCCCCCCCCCCATATGGAAGTAGCTATTACAAGTAAAATTAGCTTACAAATCTATTTATATGCCATATTTGGCAATAAAAAATGCTAAGTACCATTGGTAACCAAAACGATTCGTTTCTGTTTATCGGAATCGAGCATAAGTGTCCTTTTGTTATTATTACCGACTTAAAAAAAGGAGGTTATAAAGTCGACACGTACCTATGTATGTAGTATTAATGGAACTGCAATATATTCACATATGACAATATATTAGGGCTTCCAAACAAATATAAAAAAATTTATAGATGTATTGTATGTATGTATGTATGTTTCTCCGCAACTATTAATCGGATCGTGACCATTTTTTTTTTACATTTACTTCAACTTGGGGAACAGTGTAAGTTTCATCAAAATCGATTCAGTAATTTTCAAGATATGGACTTAATACGTGTACCTAAATTTGAAGGCCTGGCTTCTTGATACGAGCTACGGGTGTAGTGCCAAAGGAAAACATCTCAAAACTTCGGTCAAATTCTATAGTGCAATATTTACACCAAAACTGTTAACTACATATTACAAACAAATATTCCAGTTTTTATTTAAAACTAAAAATTAAGAATAAAAGTACTTGGTTTGAAAACAAAAAAAGTATTTTTTTTAAATCGGCTTCAAAAAGAACTCAAAATTATTAAATAACTTTAATTTCGGAAGTCGGTGTGTACCATAGCTTTGTATGTTAGTACCTACAACGGCATGCGACCGCGGGAAGGTACTTTCTTGTTTCATCCTTTTCAGTAGTCGGGTTTTAGTTTTTAAACTTATTTTTTATTAAATTATTTTAGGGCTCATTTCAGTAATATTTATATTTTTGAAATGTGCTTATTAAGCCTTTTCATTTGATACCCAACACGGCATGATTAAAAAAGAAATCTTTTAAGGGCGCCATATTCATTGTGACGTCACATAACCTATAACCAGCGGACGATCAAGACGCTTCCAACGATACCTCATTTGTCCAATTATGGCAAGCAGTTTAGAAGTTATGAAGTAACAGATACACGCACATACATACAGGTCAACCTCAACCCTCCTTTTTGCTTCGCCGTAGTTGGGTAATTAAAAAGTTTGTTCTCATTTAATCTTAATCGTATTTCAAAATAAGGCGGTGTTGGTATTAAACAAGAACTATGGTCAGCATTCAGCACCCTAATTGCGTATACTTTCAATAGTCACCATCTGAAGGGAATTCCTAACCCATTGCTTTTACGTATGTTTAGAAAAATTGTCTGCTCGACAGCATCAATGACGCTATGAATATTGTTGAATTGTCAAAATTAAATACATTGGCATAGCAAGTGTTACGCAATTACCCCAAAGGTTGCTAGGAGTATATGGGCCTGCTATGGCTTGTACGGTTGCACCTATGGGTCCATTTCTCCGACGAAATGAATGTCTTTATATACTATACAAATAACATGTATTGTGCAATATGAAATGCATGTGATTTGATTTTCGAACCAAACGTAGGTTCATCTGGCCGGTACATGAAGTTTCTATAAATGAGATTTAATTTTAACTAACGTACCAACGATACAGAGGATCCATCCAGAAATGACCTCATTATTTCCATGACGCATCTTGTCTACATTCCTAACTATGTGGATTAACACTAACTATTTTTTGAGTTATTTGAGTGAGCCGTACTTTATCTTCCTATCCTACCAAGAATTCTCTTCGGAACTTGACCCAATAATGTTACCTCGCACTTGAAATATTTATAGGCAAATCTATTTTAGTAATTTTAAAGTTCACATCTGTTTATAAATATGGTGCCAACTGTTTGAAGTAATAACAGGCTCAGTGTTATACATTTGATGTTTGTTTTTCACTTTATGTTGTAGAAAAACATGAATATATATATATATCCCATAATTTTATTGTAATGTGTCATTCGTAAATCTTTGATAGTCGTTACGAGTAGTACGTACTGGGTCCTAGAATGTGGAGGTCAGATCTGCCTATCTGACGCTCCATGTAAAATACTGGTATTCAGCTGCATCCGGATAGAGTGGAATCCAACCCCAGCATAGTTGGGAAAAAGCTAAGCAGATTTATTCTAATGTGCGAAAGTGCATATTGTAGGTTCAATGAGTAATTGATATAACAGAAACCTTTAAAATGGGGTCAGTGTACTCATTGTTATGAACAGCTTTTACTAAACGTGTGAAGGGCGGACGTTTTGGGGGACTGTCTTATGTAATTTTGACATTCGATAGGTGCTGATTCTCAGCCTAATTTGAATAAATGACTTTTGATTTTGAAACACTAACCCGAAAATCGCGAAAACATATTCAGTTGCTCCATACCTTAACCTTTTAACCGCCCGACTTTATATCAGTTGTCGTGCCTAGAGATGTGCCGTTGCCGGCAATATTGCCCGCAGTGGGAATATTGGTGGCAATATTGCCAGCAATATTGCCGGGAGTGGAAATATTTGGGAATATTGCTTAATTATAAGTCAAATTAAGTACGGACACTATCTACAACACTTAAAATTAGCAGTTAAAGGCCATAATCTACATTATATACAATAAAATATTGTTTTGGGTAAAATTGCCAATAATGCCAGCAGTTTTGGCAATATTCCCGGTATTTTACCGGCAGTATTGCCTATGTTGCCGCACACGTTAGTGAATATAAGAAATAACACAAAAATATTAAAATATCGTTGATGATCGTTGTGTATTGAATAAAAGGCATAAATTCGAATATTTTCTTTTAATGTTTTACCTACTTGTTTTTCTTGTAAAATCACATAACAAAATTGGAAATAACAAAGTGTAAATCTTTACAAATCTCTATCAAAACTACAAATAATCCACAAAAATAACATTATTTTAATATTTCAATGCACTTGTTTCAGTAATCCTTACATAATCAGTAAATCACCGCTTAGAGTAACAACTTAGTAGTTTTTATAATCGTTTTAAAATCACAGCTCTTGTTAATACTAACATTTCTAAATCTTAATAATCAGTGCAATGCATCACCCACGGTCATCGGTAATGAGGCTGTATATCCCGCGAAAGTGTGGAGGTCCAGGCTTTTTAAATGCTAAGACTCTTCACAATCGCGAGATATCACAGGGAATATTTCCTTGAAACCGACGTGGGGATGTATCGGGATGTAGTCATGGTGGACAAGGGCCTCACCCCGCTCTCCTTAGGTAAAGAGAACTGGCGCAAGCCAGTAGTGCTTGACACTAATGATCGCATGGAGGTATGGCAGAGTAAGGAGCTTCACAGACGCTTTTTCCGGGCCCTACATGGACCCAATGTAGATTTACTGGCGTCCGTAGCCTGGTTGCGTTTCGGTGACCTCTTTGGAGAAACCGAAGGTTTTGTCTGTGCAATTATGGACGAAGTTGTGATGAAGATTATTGATTTTATTTGGAGATTTATTGTGAAAGACGGCACGGTTGACATCTATCGGGCATGCCACTGGCCGGGAGAATCAATCAGGCATATTATCTCCGGGTGTTCTCGTCTAGCTAACGGAGAATACTTGCATAGACACAACCTTGTAGCCAGGATAATCCATCAGCAACTTGCTCTGAAATACAACCTTGTAGAATCGGAGGTGCCGTACTACAGGTATGTGCCCGACCCAGTTCTCGAAAATGGAAATATCACATTGTACTGGGATCGATCCATCATCACGGACAGGACTATTGTGGCCAATAAGCCTGATATAGTGGTGATGGTTCGATTAGAGCGGCACGCAATGATTGTTGACATAACCGTCCCGCATGATGAGAACCTCGTGAAAGCTGAGAAAGATAAACAAATCAAGTATCTTGACTTAGCTCGCGAGGTTGTCGACATATGGGATGTTGACTCAGCAATCATTGTACCGATAGTCGTTACAGCCAATGGATAGATAGCCAAGAGCCTCGACCAACACCTGAGGAGGCTCTCATTGGGCAGCTGGATCAAGGGCTTGATTCAGAAAGCAGTACTTCTGGACACGGCTCGCATCGTCAGGAGGTTCCTCTCTCTGGAGCCCTGACCGCCGGTAGCTTGGACCCTGTTCCCGATACCGGTGGGCTACTATTTTTTTATATTTTTAAATGTTTTTATATTTCTTTTATATTCTAATATTTAAAAATATAATTAATGTGTAAATAGATAAATAAACGACATAATAATGATCAGTCATTGATAATCACAGCGTTTTGTTTATAATTTATACATAAAGTAAAATTAACTAATTAAATTCTTAATTAATCCACAGACAGTGGATCTTCGTCTAATTCTGGTCTGAAATCGTTCAGTGGTTCATCGCATGTTTCGTCGACAAAGTCGAATTCCACATCGTCGGCACATCCTTCATCGGGCTTTGGCTGTTGACTTAGGTGCGTGTTTTGGTTTAGGAGCAGTTTTCCCTAAACTCGTGTTAGGTCGGTTAGGAACGGACGTTAAAAAGTGACGTGCGCATTCTCCAAGAGATGTCCAGATACTGTTCTCCAGTTTTCCCAACCCCGTGCCGTGCATGTGCAGCGCGAAAAAGATGCAACATACATTGATACTGTTACAATTTTAATTTTGTATCTGTAGTGACAAACTAGTGGGTATGGTAATATGAAACAACAACTATCTCAAACACTGTTTATTAAAAAAACTGTAAACTAATATAACAAAATGGGTTCACTAATAACAAATTGTTGCCAGCCAGCTAATAATAGAATATAGAGAGCGAAGGTCGTGGGGGGTTGGAGATAAACCCTGTACTGTTCCGTTTGAAATGAGTATAAGTTAAGAGCTAATAATTATTATAAAACTAAGGAGAAAGTATCCTTCCAGTTATTGATTAATTTAAAATCTATTAAATGGGCGCCAGGGACTTTGAGAGTCCCGGATCCCGGAGCCGACGAAGGTGTCCAATACTATTCCGGACGGGGTAGGATGTCGAACCCGAGATCCACAAATTAAATTGTGATGCAGGCCGGTTTCCGGTATCGAAATCGGTTTATTCATATAAATTGTGTCCTATCTTTTTGCACGACACGCGTGTGCGTATTTCAAATATTTTATGATCGATATACTACACAAATATAACTAAGCGATGATTACACCTGCAGTAATAATAAAATATATTGGTATTATTTGACCGGCAACATTGGCAATATTGCCAATGTTGCTGGCAATATTGGTATTTTACCGGCAGTGGCAATATTGGGAATATTGCCGGCAATGGCAATATTGCCACCAGGCACATCACTAGTCGTGCCCACCGCGCCCGAGAAAAAAAAAACGTAAAATTAATACCGATGAAACGAGCTGTGATGATATAATAATAATACAGATTAAACGAGATGTGTTATTTGGTCGTATATATACGACTCTGGCGGAATGGGCACGAAAATATTTGTCGGATTAATCCGACGTAGGCGGTTAAAAGGTTAAGTAAATTGTCGTGATTCCGGGATTTGTCCCATCGTAAAAGCTTTTTATAATGAAGAATACTTTTACCCCTCTTTTCCGTTTTACAGTTAATTCTATTACACCTTGTTTAATGCAACTAGGTAGGTTTATACAGTAATTCAGATGTAAGTAATAGGGTGTCCTGTCATCTGACAAAAAAAGAATCACAAATTTGCTTCTCGAATCATAAATGTGCTTCTAATGGTAAGCCACGCATTATAACGGCTGCCTCAGGCTGAGGCGTCTAACATATTAAAAAAATCACTTGCGGCGTATGATATGATGTAACACCTTTACACGTATTGGCGAAATCACTGACAAGACAATGAAATGATGATGATTAAATCTACATTTAGGTGAATGGGGAATGGCGTTGCCGAATTGTAGATTTAATCATCAAAGACCCATTTGGTATTACTGGATCTGTTAGGGTCACGTCTGGTCACGTCGCACCTAATCAATGCAAGTGTGTACATTCCTATCAGTGCAGCAGTGCGGTAAGCTGTGAATAGTATGACGCGGGCTAATCTTCCTAATTGTGGTAAGCCTATTGTACTGCATGTATGTACCTACATAGTATATTACTCGTTAAAATGCAATAACCATTAACTAACGTGCATACGCGATAAAATTCCTAATTGCGTTTTTTTTACAAGCTTTTATTTAACTTGCACTGTTCGTATGTGTGTAATATGTAAGTTGTCCGTCAAAGGGGTTTGAAGGTTTTGGCCCTAAAATCAGCCGCCATTTTGATTTTTTTTCAGAATCGCGGTGCACAACAAAAGTTATATATTTAGATAGAGGACACTTATACAAACAAAAAATGTTATATAACATAATATCCTAAAGCGTCAGGTTTCGGAGTTATTCACCGAAATATAAGTCGAAAACTACTAAGATTTTTTTGTTTTTTTTCCTTCCAGGTAAGCATATTGAACTATTGAGGTAATAGAAACGTTATGAAACCTTTATGGAGAAGAAACAAATGAAGAATAGACATTTTTTAATAAATAATTAAACACGGCAATTTATAGTTCGTTTTTTTAATCCCAGAGACTAATCTAACAAGTGTCATGTCAAACTTCTATACTAAAAAAACGAAAACATAAAAGACTAAAATGTCAGATTAGTCTCTGGGATTAAAAAAAGGATAAATAAATTGCCGTGTTTAATTATTTATTAAAAAAATATCTATTCTTCCTTTGTTTCTTCTCCATAAAGGTTTTATAACGTTTCTATTACCTCAATAGTTCAATATGGTTACCTGTAGGAGAAAAAAACAAAAAAATCCTTGTTGTTTTCGACTTATATTTCGGTGAATAACTCCGAAACCTGACGCTTTAGGATATTATGTTACATACCATTTTTTGTTTGTATAAGTGTCCTCTATCTAAATATATAACTTTTGTTGTGCACCGCGATTCTGAAAAAAAATCAAAATGGCGGCCGACCTTAGGGCCACCCTCCATACAAAAATCTTCAAACCCCTTTGCAAACCATTTATCGACCATTTGTTGGTATCCGATTGAGCTGAAATTTTGCTTACATATTTAGTTCTGGTAACAATACAATATGCAATACTCAATATTGTTATAATTTCAATATGGCCACCGCTCCAAGATGGTGGATTACATATTTTTGCTCAACCCCCTTAATATGGGTATCAAATGAAAGGGCTTGAAGAGTAGAAATCGATAAAGTTAGTAACATTACACGAATTTCAATATGGCCGTCGCTCCAAGATGGCGGATTACATAAAACAAAACTAAATAACACCTGTTATAAATAATGAAAATGATGTAAACCAATAAAACAATGGAAATAAATAAATAAAAACTGTAAAAAAGATGTTAATAATAAATATTTAAGACTAAAAAGTAAAAAAAAAAAAGTTTTTAAAAAACAAGCTTTTATTTAAATAAAAACGTAACCTAAAAAAAAAAGAATAACGCGAAATAAAAGGCAACTCTCGTTTTGTTTATGTACACACATCAACACGGTCTAGGGATATTTTTAAAAAGCGAATTACTATCAATGTGTTAATTATTTATATGACATGTATATATTTAAAAGACGTTATTTAATATTCTACCATTTTTTAATAATGGTTAAGGTACTTAGATTAAAATTTCAGGATTTTATGGAAAAAAAATGAAGCATAGACGGAAATCGTATATGAATGAACTTTTAATTTGTGAGTAAAAACTGAAAAAAATAGAAAAATCATTTAATTTGTGTTTATAAACTTGAAGTTAGTAGTCTGAGAAAGCGCCCATGATGTTCATAACACATCGGCAACGATTCGGCATGCTCAGAACAAGGTTGTCAATGTCTTGCTGCGGAATATTGTCCCATGTCCTTCTGAGGTGCGCAAAAAGTTGATCTTCTGTAGCCAGATTTTCAGGAACTTCCTTCAGAGCTCTTCTTTGCAGCATATCCCACGCATGCTCAATGGGATTTAGATCTGGCGATTGAGCAGGTCAGTCTAAGGCCCTAACATTATGTGTATGTAACCAAGCTGCTACCGTTCTCGCCGTGTGTGCCCGGGCATTGTCGTGCATGAACAGGAAATCTTGCCCCATTTGTGTTCTATGGGGCAAGATTACGGGCCCCAGCACCTGTTGGACGTATCGTTCTGCCGTCATATTGCCCCGCACCCAAACTAGATCCGTCCGTCCTCCAAGACGAATTACTGCCCAAACCATAATTGTTCCTCCTTGGTATGGGTGAACTTCCTGAGGGTTCTGGAGACGGCTCCATCGTCCAGGAACTCGCCAAACACGCGTCCTTCGTGAATCTGGATGGAAGCCGAACCTGGATTCATCCGTGAACAGCACATTGGACCATTGCTCACGGCCCCAGTCCACGTGGTTCCGAACCCATTCTAATCGTCGTCCACGATTGCCTCTCCGTAAAGGTGGGACCCGGAGTGGTCTACGAGAGCGTAGATTGCTTTCATGCAGTCGCCTTCTTACAGTTTGGTCACTCACAAGCACTTGGTGTTCCACTCGCAGCCTTTGGACCAATTGAGTCGCCGTTGCATTTGGTTGTGCTCGCGCAGTAATTTGCAAAAATCGGTCTTGTCTGGGGGTAGTGATGCGACTTGGCCCCCGGTGCCTCTCCGCTACTTCACCTGTGGCACGATAGCGTGTCCACAATCTTGAAATTACATTTTGATGGGTCCCTATGGCCTCAGCAACATTACGCTGAACAGATCCAGCTTCCAGCATTCCCACAGCTCGTAACATCTCCGCCCTCGTCAAATGTCGGCGTTGCATGGCTACAATACCTCAATTTTAACTTTATCTTTCGTTTAAAAATGAAAATAAACTGTAACTAAACGTAATTCGTATTGTTTTCTAAATTTCGCACAAATGAAAATTCCCTCTCCTATACATCAAGACATTTTTTGCCACCGAAACAAAAGAATTTTCAAAAATTTAAATTTGGAATTAGTCTGAGATAAATTACAAACAAATCGGTGTATAAAAGATTCCAATGCGGCCAGTACTTTTCGAGTTATTTAATTGAGTATGAAATATCCCTAGACCGTGTTGATGTGTGTATATGGACCTAAAGGTTGAAACGCTTCGCACAAGGTAGAATGGGATTTCAAAAAGCTGCTCTTTTATAATATAAAAATAAAAGGCAATACTCGCCGAGTGGTTAAACGCTGTCATACGATAAAACGGTGTGCTCCGAGGCGTTTTTCGCAGAATTTTTCAAATAAAAATTAAAACTATCGAGTGCTTTTGTCCAAAAATCGCATAACGCAACCGACTCTTCCGTTTACTTAAAATGATTCAAAACAAATTGGCTATAGTGGTTTCTATCGCTTCTTGCATTCATCGCGGATAACACGCTACGGACGCTAGTCAGCTATGTAGCATGCTACCCCTATTGTTGGTGTGGCTGAATAGCTCACTCGCAATAAATAGCTCACGTGGTATCCACACTGGGCACGGCTCTTCGGTGCCGTAAAGCGGTAATGGCGCCTTTAGCAAGTGAAGCGTTTCGGATTAGTTGGATATCGAACCGAATTCAGTCAGATTACAGTGCAATTGATTTCATCTTGTCAGTCATCAGCATGGTAAATGAATTAACGCATTGGTTTATAGTTACTTTATAAGTAATATTTACTCGTTTTCTTGAGTAGCTGCCGTCGTTTGGTCCACAGCTTAGAAGCAGCCGCTTAATCGACGGTATTAGTATAAGAATTGCAAGTCAATGAAATAGCTTCAGCACGATCCTTTTGCACCAACTAATCAAAAATGAACCCATTTGTATTTTTAAATAAATATTTACCAAAACTTTACGGAAATAAATAAACCACTACCTTTCAAAAGCACCATGCTTTTACCGTTAAATTAAAATCTATCGTTACATTTGAAAATATAATACCTACTACTCACAGCAATGGTGCAGTGGCGCGCTAAAGTAAAAATCCTATACGTGATATTCTGGCCCAGCCGACAGCGCATTGGCGAAATTTTCAATATACACTTTTCAGTGTACCTACACGTACACTGAAAAGCTAGGTCCCCGAATAATTGCCCTTTAAGACCGGCCGCAAACGTCCGGTTTCCTGATTCGGAATTCAGATTCGGAAACCCGAATGTAAGCATTTCATACAAAATGTTCTCTCCAGCGCACACGTTCTTAAATTTTCCGTTCGGAAACCCTGACGGAAAATATAAGCACGTGTGCGCTGGAGAGAACATTTTGTATGAAATGCTTACATTCGGGTTTCCGAATCTGAATTCCGAAACTGAATTCCGAATCAGGAAACCGGACGTTTGCGCCCAGCCTTAGATGTAGCCGCCAACTTCGGGCCTAGGGGTGATTGAAGCCAGTGTACGATGATAATAACATCACCGTACACTGGCGTCGATAATTCCGATCCTATTATAAAATCGACGGGCATTTTGAGCGCCCGCCGCGCCGGTCGTCGCGCGGCGCCGCCGCGCCGTCTCGCAGCAGGCGGACGTACGATAGGATAGGGGAACGTAGAACGTTTTTAATGTAAATTTGATCTAGTTCGCAACACCGCAGTGTACGCATATAGGTAGCTATTATTTGCATAATCAACACTGCCGGCGCGGCGGCGCTCTGATTGTTATTTCCCTATGCAGATTTTTGTTGTTTTTTGTAGTCAGATCATCCTTTCCTTTTTTTTTTGTTCGTCTTCCGAGAACAGTTTGAAAGGGAAAGATTTTTCACAGAAATTCCAAAGTATTATTTCTAATCGCCAACAACTAGATATCGGTCGGCTTCACATTGCAGCTCTTTGAGCAGATTAATTATTTCAGCGTGTGTTTACCGCAAAGGGATTCCTGGCATACCCGTTCCACTTCCACTTGAGCTTACAACAATGGGTTTCTTTCAATAAGTTATGGAAGTGGAATATTTTTTCGTTGAATTTTCAAAATTAAATTAGTGCGTACGAGTTATGTAATAATGAAAAATGGATGACAAATACGGTAACCGGAGGCACATACGAACGAAGCAAGCTTGATCTTCTTTAAGATCCGTCCTTTATTTGGAATTTTTAATTCGTTAAGTAATTAAAAGGAAGATCTTGACTTGTACCTACCTACATAAACTACCTAGGTAAGATTTGATTTTGAATTGCTAATTGAGAAAGAAAAATATAGAAGGCCGAGGGTAACGGACCGTGAGGAGTAAATATTGTTTTTGATACGCATTCAAGTTACAATAGGTACACACATGTTAAAATTTTTTAAGCTTCTGCTTACACAATTGTGCTGTCGTATGCGCAGTCAGTGGCTCTACTTACTAATACAGCCGCCTAATGGGACAGGTTTTGAATATCATTATTTTCTGTCTGTCTTGAACACACTCCAGTGCCGGCTACTGCTTATAGCATCGAACTGAAATGGATTGTCAGGTTATACAAAGACAATGCAGCCCTGATTTGCAGTCCTGACTTATTTTCAGAAACTTTTTCAAATCAAAACCTATAGGGTACTCCCTATAGGTTTTGATTCCCTTGCGAGTGTCAAAATATGCGGCATAAAAGGAACATAAACGCCCGTATCTTTTGATTGCGTGAGAAGTTTGATTTTTTCACTGCTTCAAGGGATTTCCCGAAACTTTCAGACTGTCGAGACTTCTACTAACCCTAGACGCGATTCTAATTGAATAATTTCCATGAAGTTTTCATTTTGTTCTATTAGAGTTGCGTCGTGCTTGTCTGCGGGAGCCTTTACGATATATAATCATGACTTTTTAATGAAAGCGTACCTAATATTAATACCTATCATGATCGTAACGCACCATAAACTCGTCGCCGCTCTAACTAAACCAATTAGAGTTTATGATGCCGTTTCGAAAGAAACAATGGAAATGCATACTGCAGCCCGTATGTACCAAGCGTTTCTGTATTTTGTATTGTCGTTGTTTGTTTGTTGAGTTTTTTATTGTCTTTGACTACCCTGTCTCTGTCAGTCGGTCTGTCAAGACCCTTTTTCACAGGAATGCGTGGAGTTATCAAGTTGAAATTAATATCAAATACTCAGGGGCTGCAATCTCTTGAAGCTGTGAAAAAATCGAACTTCTAAATCAACGCAATCAAACGAAACGAAACGAAGAAACGTTCCGTTTAAATGCGTTTATTACCGTTGGATCCCGTTTTTTGATCCCGTTTTTTAGGTATTACCGATGGATCCCGTTTGCTATTTCCGTTGAATCCCATATTATAACAACATGTGTACATTTCAGAAGAAAAGTGATTTACCTTTATCAAACACTAAAAAGAGATTAGAGCAGTGGTGGCCCAGTGGTATCGGCCGCGACTTACGAGTTGTTGGTCGTAGGTTCGAACCCAGACAGGCGCTTTACTTTGTGTAAATTATTTCATCACCACTGCTCTCAAAACGGTGAAGGGAAACATCGTGAGGAAACCGGCATGTCCTAGAACCAAAAATTCAAAGACATGTGACATCTACCAACCCGCACTGGGCCCGCGTGGTAGATTACGGCCCACTCCCTCTCACAGAGAGGAGGCCTGTGTCCCAGCAGTGGGAACATTATAGGCTGATGATGATGATGAAAAAGAGATTATTTTTAGTGGGTTACCCGGAACCGAACTAGTTAGATTAGGTTAATTATTAAAAAAAAAAACAATGTTAGGTTAGGTTAGGTTAAAACTGTGACCCCTACGCACGAGCCGAGCGAGCGAAGCGAGCGGTTCCGCGGCAGCGGCCGGCGAGTGCCAGAAACGACTAGATTATATAGAAAATGAGTTGTTTGTGAAATAAATAGTATACGAAACGTTGGTTGTAAACTAAAAATTTGTCAATGGAGTTTTGGTGAAACATTAGTGAACCCCTCATTTTATTATAAACAATTTTGTTGTTGAAAGTACCCGCATTCATATTTTTTTAAGCATTCGGGATCCAACGGAAATACTTTTCGGGATTCAACGACAATAAAACGTAATTATCTTGCATTTTTTAAATTCGGGATCCAACGGAAATACATAATAATGTTTTGCGGGATCCAACGCCAAAAATATTAAAATGGGATTCAAAAACGGGATCCAACGGTAATAAATCTTTAAATGCGGCTTAAACGATTAATTTTGACACTCGCAAGGGAATCAAACCCTATAGGTTTTGATTCCGTTGACCTAGACTCATGAAATTTGGCTACAAGCATTGTCATGTAGGAAAAATAAAGGTGAAATTCCGAAAAAATGTGAATTTGTAATAACCTGACAGATTACAAAAAAAAAAATATTTTGGTGATTACAATCTTATTTGCAATTGGAAAACTAACCGCGACCTATGTCGATAAATGGGGGCAATATCTTTACTCAGGGAAAAGTTAAGTTTGTCCCTCAATCCAGTTTATCTTTTCGTTAGAGCAATACTCAGTGTTTTTATAGTTTATGAACTTCAGTAATACCTAATTATTTTGGTGAATGAGCTGTACATTACCTACCTGCTTACACTGTTACACGTTCTTATTATTATAATTATAAGTACACAGATTTGTCAAACGAAAAATATTCGAGACACGATTCCCGTGATGAACTATTTACATACCTACAAATTTTTACGGAACCCTCGGTGCGCGAGTCCGACTCGCACTTGACCAGTTTTTTAATGTTGCTCTTGATTTTTATTGAATGAATTCGGGCATTTTTTTCTTTGATTATTAAATTGTTTGTTCCATTTAACTTTGAAACGACTCGTCGGGTTCGTTGTGTACTATAATGCTACTAGTACCTACTAGGCGCCATTATTACGTTCGGCATCCATTATTTCCAAATCTGGTGTTTGGATACGAGGAATATTAAAAAAAAATACAATACGGTTCTTCCACAAAAGCTATAAGTGCAGTTTTGTTTGTATTTTGTGTACCAGTGTCCCGAGTCTCGACCCGGAAGTCTCGGCACCAAGACATCTAAATTTACAAAATGTTCCGGGACTTCAAGACAGTTCAAATTCTAATCGCGTTGCACCGTCGTCGCCTCGTCGCGTCGCGCCTGTTTGCACGAGCCTTACGCAAACTGATGGAGGTCCTTAGGTACTGCAAAATAACGCTACATAACTCACTGGGGTTTGAACGGAGTGGCCGGACAGATATTCAGAATACTAAATATGCCGTTAGAAAATGCATTAAACTATTTGAAGTATTGAACCGGATAGATAACTACTCGTACTTGGATATTTATTTATTAAATTAGCTGGAAAAGCGTGTCTGGATTATGAAACATATAACTGTAATGTGTACAATAAAGAATAAGAATAGCTTTGTCGTAAACTATAAACCTCGTTTACTAAAATTATTGGATTTATGCCAACTTTCATCGGTACAGACATGATTTCGATCGACAGTATTGAATGCAGAATATGCTTCGGTTCACATTTTCCAATAATTCATTTGTTGCTGCTGGAGAATTTGTGGCCGAGTTCCGAATTCACTCGTGTGACGTGCGAATACTGTGAACGTGAATACAGACGTACAATTGATGGCTATACACTGTGACTACAAGTCCCTTTATCTAGTCTGTGATACGTCACGTCTCCCGTTACCTTTTAGCGGTAGGCTTTGTAGGTAACAGCACACAAATGAAAGGAGCATTCCTGCATTTATGTCGCTCTCCTGTCCGATTCAACACGTCTCTTGACAAGTAATCCACATCCACACTGACCTAAATGAAGCGATGTAAAGGATGGCCAAGTATTTGTGGTGTGGTGTGTTCACCACAAATAGTTGGCTGATGATAATTTGTGTGTGCAACACTTTTTTAAGAAATCTGTTTCTCTGTTTAGGCTATCTTTAATAGTAGATTTTATAGAGATATTTAATTAAATTTAAAATTGTTTTTTTTTCTCTTGTATGTACTTATTTAATTTTGTATTTTTCTGATACTGTGTTTAATGTTACAATAAAATACCTAGTGATATATTGCAATTAAATGAAAGAAAATTTAAAACTCACATTAAACGTACACTTTGTAAACAAGCATACTATAAATTAGAAGATTATATACAAGATAAGAACGCTTGGAAACATGCTGGTCCTGCTCCATAGGACAATCTAGAGTCTAGACAAAATCAAACAGGTTGCTAATGTAATTGAAAAAATTTTATTCTTTTTTACATTGATTTACATTCATTACTCACATCCTGACTTATTACTTGTAATTTTTTTTTTAATTAGAATCATTTACTTGTACCATGTTTGTAAATATGTGAGCACCATGTATCTATCAGATAATTAATTTATATGTCATGGTTCCGTTTTTAATTCTTTTACCTATTGTGGTAGTAATTTTATTTTAGGTGCATCGTCCTCACGTGTTGTTATATAATTAATGTACCCATGCAAAATATTGTAAAACATTTTAAAAGAGTAACGGTGGAGTTTCTTGCCCATTCTTCTCCATACGAAAACTACCTTTTTTAATTCTATTTTAAGACAATTTTTGACGTTCAAAAGTGCCTTTTATGTGCCTATTTGAAATAAATGCTTTGACTTTGATAGTTTTTTTTTTTTTTTTTTTGTTTACGTTTATTTTCTCCAATATTTGTACGGCTTCACGGAAAAACATAGCACCCATGTTATTAACCAAAGACCTTTATGTAAATACCTGTTTCACAAATAAATATTTTGATTCTGCTGTTCACCACAAAGATGGAAAATACTGTATAAGAAAACTAAAATGGAGGTGGGCAGTTCATATGAAGAGAAGTAGCAAAAATAAATGGGCTAATGACGTAACCGGAGAGGGTGGCAACTGGCAAGCTTTAGGGGGAACCTTTGCGGAAAGGCAAGACAATCGCGATACCGGTGTCATATAACGATTATTTTAAGCCTAAATCGTTTAATAATATTACAAGTCAAGTTAAAAAAGTTATCCAACAACACGTCTTAATTAGTAAAATAACCCGCCCCTAACTGTTCCCGGCGCAAAGGTGCCAAAAACCCTTGCTGCATTGCCACGTTGAATAGCAATGGCTAACCTTTGCACCAAGAACGAGCCGGAGCGGGAGTCACCCGATTATTTTAAGTTTAATTAGTTAATTTATAACTGTAGTTTAATTTACTTTCATTCATGTTAAAGGCTTTTATTATTGTAAACAGTTGGTGCACAAATCGCCACCATCTATCAACCGTCACCTTGACCTGCCCTGTGCATCACTTGTCCCAGATTTTGATGGAACCCAAGAATGGTCAAAGATTTTTAAAGTAGCCTTCAACTTGATACCAACTGTTTTCCATCATTTGTTTGACTTGCACACGGGTCTATCTCATCCATGCTATCAGTGGCGTGCATTGGTTTTCAGAATAGATAGGCACTAGGTCGGGTCTAGTCTAGGTAAACGCGGTGACTAATCAGAAAAAAAAAGTGAGGTCAAAAGTGTGGTTATTTGAGTAGGCATGCCTACTTAATGGTGATAAATTTCGAAGGTCGAACGTCATGAGACGCGTGAGACGTAGGTATTTTTAATTTTATCGTATTAACTTGAACGAGTAAAGACCAATGACAATGTGCGAATGGTACCTACGGGAGCCGAGTAGGCCGTCTGGCGACTGCCTGCTGCCGCGCGTGTTTGTATGAAGATTTTGTTTTTTGTTAGGTATGATAATTTAGTGAGTTTCTTATTTATGGGACACACACTAAAATGTAATTGACAGGCTTATATTGATATATCGATGTAGGCACTGCTTATATGCCTATATGCAATGCACGCCACTGCATGCTATCTCCGTATACGCAAGCCTTACGCATAGGTACTGCACACTTCATCGCGATCCCAGACATTCACGCAAGCGTAACAGGAAATAGACTTTCTAAAGATTGCACTCAGCAACAACAATATCCGAACTATAGTTAGATTCGTTCCCGACACATCACCGCAGAGGCATTTGCAATATTGCATAATCAGCCTATATTGTTCCCACTGCTGGGACACAGGCCTCCTCTCTGTGAGAGGGAATGGGCCGTGATCCACCACGCGGACCCAGTGCGGGTTGGTAGATGTCACATGTTTTCGTATTTTTGGTTCTATGAGATGATGTTTTCCTTCACCGTTTTAAGAGCAGTGGTGATGAAATAATTTACACAAAGTAAAGCGCTTTACCTTACCTTAGGTTCGAACCTACGACTTGTCAACTCGTAAGCCCAACAGGGTTTCAATATTGGCTTTTACATTTTCAGGCAGATTCCTACCTCGTCATCGTAGCCGTAGCCAGACAAAATATTTGCAAAAATTTCACAATTTGATTTCCTACATAAAAATTTTGATGCCACTTCATAACTAAGTTACTACTTTTATCGGATATTTATGGATTTTGCGACTGTCTATTTATGAAAACTTCCAAAACCGAATAAAAGCATTACGGAATGCTAACTGCTGCCATTTATTCACGCCACTCAACGTCCTCATAATGCGTTTTAATTTGATCATCGCGACTGCACTTCGTTTCACACCGGCGCGGCGGCAAATGGATCGTAAATGAATCTGGAAAATCCTGACATTTTCCCCTTCATATGACTTTTCTAGATCATATGGACTTCCTAAAGTTTATCTTACTTACCACAGACGTGGTGAGGAAACCTAGACTTCACATTTCATAAATCCTAAAATTTCTTACCTCATATGACTTTTTCAGATCATTTATTATGGACTTCCTAAAACTTTATCTTGGACACCACTGACATGGTGATAAAATCTAGACTTGCAGTTAATATATGTCTGAAGTCGTCAACCCGTCTTGAACAAGTGTTGTGATTAATGCTCATGCCTTCTGTGTATGAGAAGAGGCCTTTGCCCTACAGTATGACAATAATAAGCTAGTATCATAACATGGACACACACACAACACAAGCTGAAATAAGTATGTTAGAAACCCTAGTAGGAATAGATACTCGGGCTATCATGTGCTATCTAAACTGATTTGGATGAAATTTGGCACATGGGTAGACAATGACTTAGTAGACTAAGACAAGATACTTACATCCCGATATTTCCCGAGACTTATGCGGGTGAAACCGCGGGGCGCAGCTAGTGTAAACATATCTTAAAAGGAAACCATAAACAACAGCTACTGGACACACGTCGCAGGTGCACTAAATTCCCTCGCGTGAATCATGTTTTCCAGTCTTCTTCATTAAAATTATCATAATGAAAAGCAAAATTAAATTCATTTCCATTGACAAAAAAATGTCGCCGTGATTCGAGAAAATGTTCATTATTAAAACAAACGCACAAAGCGAACAATAACAACTAAAGTTCTTTGAAATTAATTTCTTCTATACCTATACATCATTATAAATTGAAGTCGCTTGTCGTGTCTCTTTGTGTGACGCCGTTGTTCTTCTAAACTATAATAGACAACGAATTTAGATGCGGTTTTCAACATCATTTAGAGAATTTATTCCGGAAGACTTATGTGAACAACATGATATGAAAGACATCACGATATTATGTCTAGTCGTTTGACCACTCGAACGACTAAACAAACATCGTAATTTATTTTAAAAAATCACACCTTTCCATGGGGGTTAGGCATAGACCACTTGCCTTGACCCCCCACGGAAACAAGACGTGAGTTTATGTATTGTCAAATCGCAAAAATTGTGCGAAGCAGGGGCGGGTCGCCAATATATAATCCATACTAATATTATAAATGCGTAAGTGTGTCTGTCTGTCTGTTACCTCTTCACGCGTAAACCGCTGAACCGATTTAGATGGGTATAGAGATAGTTTGAGTCCCGGGAAAAGACATAGGATAGTTTTTATCCCGATTTTCCCACGGCATCGAAACTTATGCGGGTGAAACCACGGGGCGCTGCTAGTATTATATAAATTAGAGTAGCAAAACATTAGCACAGAGAAAAATACATATGTGTATATTCGAAGTTCTGATTGAATCAACACAATGTATTAAATTTTTTTTTATCACATTACTAGCTCTTTTTGAATAGATGTGTTGATCGAAGTAGATCAACATATCTATTCAAAAAGAGCTAGTTCGCAAACAGGGACCAAAATAGCTCTTTAATCCCTAGGGACTAAAAGTGATTAGAATTTGGAATGTGGATATTGTTAGTAAAATTTCCAATCACGAACATTGTATGAACAAGTAACAGGCTGTATGATAAAGTAAAACGCGCGAGTCAATTTAAAAAAATAAGACTGAAAAAATAAAAATCGCGCGAAAAGCATTCTGCCTTCGTTCGTAATATTGTTTACTCAAATTAGGATTTAACGTATGTCTTTCTCAAGTAATTGTATGTAAATAAATAAACGTACTATTCTTATTCATAAGTTGCACTTACTTATTTTTTCATAGAGGGTGATAAAAAGTAGTGTCCACCTCGGGAGCAACTCTATTTTAAGCTCGAGTGACGTACTTTGAAACTAATTGAAACCCTCGCTGCGCTCAGGATTCAAAGAAACACTCTCCCTCGCCTTCAAAATAGTTGTTTGTTCTCTTGGCAAACAATCTACTATTTTTAATATACAGGGTGAATTTTTCAAGTGGGCGTGGATGGCCAAATCTGAAACTATGAGGAATAGCGAAAAGTACTCAAAGGAGTCGCGGGCTCGACTTTGATGAAAACTAAAACTGCATCATTTGATTTTTGAAAAATCAATATTTCTAGCCAGGAATCGAACCTGTTGATTTTGAAAAAAAAAACACTGTACCTATTATTACACCATTCGATAGTGTCGCTAATAAGGATCGAATTCTGGGAAGTAATGACATACGGCAAACTAATGGAAAGAGCTCATTTTTAACAAAATACTTTTTTTTTCTTATGTTACCTATACCTACCTCATCCATCATCATCTGCCTAGCCTTTTCCCAACTATGTTGGGGTCAGCTTCCATTCTAACCGGATGCAGCTGAATACCTCGGTATGTAAAGATAGTCACCCATCCACAGCAGTGGCGTGCCTAGGGGTCAAACTTAGGGCAAGCCAATACACTTAAAAAATAAACCTACCGTATCGCTTGTCAACGTTGTGACTGACCGAGTCGTTTTAGTTCTTACTAATATTCGTATTTCATAATTGTAGGTTTTTGCTAATAGCTATGAAAATGAATGTTTTTTATATAAACTAAATACTAAGAGTAAGTATTGGTAATCCTTTACAAAATCGTAACTTTTTTATTTTCGAAGTATCAGTTTCGCGTAAAATATGATAAGACGTATAAGAGTCATCTATTATTGTAGGTACATTATTGACACAACAGAGCTCTTTGAGTTAGTTCATATTTCACTCTCCCGCAACAGTCGCTTTGCAAAATATTACAATCTGGCCGTGTGGCCACTAGATAGCGCACAAATAATTGATTGATTTCTAACTACACATTATTGTTTACGATGTTGATTGTTGATAATATTTATAATTTGATTTACTTACTCACAATGTGAACAGCCATAACTCTTCATTCTTCGCTTCTTTACCACAGACAGATGACAAACATCAAAGCACACGGAAGACATGAAGCAAAGATACAAGCGCTGAGCAATTGCCTCTATTTAATGAGGTTTTAGACTCGTCGTGACCTCGGAAAGGAAGTTATTGTTGTGCTAAATGAAATGACACACAACATCAACTAACCTTTAAAATCCGCCCCTAAGACCCTCTGGCCGAAAAACAGCGCGATTGTGATCGACACGCGTATTGTATTTAGAAATGTCGTCAAGCACATAATTGACGAGATAAAGAAGTTTCGATTCGTGTTTTACCAAAAGTACAGAATGAAACAACAGCATTCATGTGCTTTTGAGAATTCTGATGTCTTTTACTGGCACCAGCGAAGTTATTTAAATCATCGTAACCTGATATTCCAAGCGGTATTTTCTTTTGAGAAAAATATGCAACACTAACAGAATAATTTGTTGATATGAGAGCAGCCTATAATCCAATGAGTATTGTATGCTGATCGACTTAAATGCCTATTACGTGATTTAGATTTCTGAGAAATACTCAAATCAATTTGTCTGTAAAACTCAAAATATTTACCTTTCCGAGTAAAGATTGCACACGTTTTAATCCATCACAAGGAACATTTGCATGTTTCCGAATTCATTTTAATGACAAGAAACTTTTTAATCACTTTAAAACAAAGGTAATTACCGCAAAAACTAAACACAACACTTAACTTCATAGAAAATGAAAAAAAACAAAACAAAAAAATGCTCCAGTAACCGATCAAAACTTTGAACTAATAGACTCGCGCAATGTCTCGCGATCTTACTATTTACACACACACGCGCGTCGTTATACGTTTCATTCATAAAAAATCAAAAGCCAGGCTTAAAAATCAGTACAATTTGGGGAATAAGTACATACTAATGTTATCAACAACGTGAACAATTTCTATAGAAATAGTCAGAGGTCTAGAAGCCAGATTTGAAGCCAACTAGTGCGAGCGAGACGGGTCGATTTTTGTCGTTGCGCTTTCGCTAAGCGGCATTGGAGATGTTTGGCAACGATGCGCGTGATGTAAAGTGCACGGAATTTGAAATTATTCTTTGAGTATGTAAACCTGGCAACCTTGCATCGTACTTACTATCGCGGGCGGCCCGGCCGGGACGCGCGGAGTTTATTTTTTATTATTCTTATCAATTCTTGCGACATGATTTTATAAGTTTATTTGTGTATTTTTTTTTTATTATTAGGCTCGCGTTTGATTGAAAGCCAGGCTTTTCGGCTTTAGTAAAAGGCACGCCCCTGCCACAGACCAACCGTGGCAAGCGTAGCTTAACCTGATGGATTGAACTGTGCGACTGTTTATTATTTAGCTGGGCCCGGGTTATGTTACCTACCTACTAAACCTTAACTGATTAATTTAATTGTTCAAAATGATGACCATTGTTTTCAATACATAGCTGTATTCGACGTCTCAAGGATTGTACTGCATTCAGCGTTACAATATTATTGATTCCATTAGAATATTTTCCAGAGATTGTAATAGAAATTTGAATTTAGAACCTAATGTTGTGAAGGTGACTGCGCTGCAGGTGTGTTAATAAAAATATTGAGCATAATTTCGAACAAGGTACGTAATGTATGTAAAATAATATTAGGTCCTTACATATGAAATTGGCGTTTTGTATGGAAGGAACAAAAAGTCGAATATTTTTTAATATAATATATTTAATTAATCAAAGTATGAACCATTGTTTTCAATGCACTTTTGCCATCTTATAGGTAGTTCATTGATCCCTTTACTAAAAAAACCAGTCGGACGGGAATCAATAAAATCTTTGAAGGCGATTTGGACTGCCCCATCGGAGTTGAATTTTTTCCCTTGCAAAAAGTTATCCAAATTGCGAAAAAAATGGTAATCTCTTGGAGCAAGGTCCGGGGAGTACGGAGGATGTCTAAGACATTCCAATTCAAGTAATGTAACGCAGCAGTCGACGCGCGTTTGCCGGTTTGCTTCAGTCAATTCGTGAGGTACCCACCTTTCAAGCTTTTTAATCTTCCCAATTTGCTTCAAGTGAATTAAAACAGTTTTATCACTAACATCGAAGCCTGCAGCTAACTCGGACGTGGTTTGCGATGGGTCCGCTTCCACAATAGCCTTCAATTCTCCATTATCAACTTGGGTCTCAGGCCGTCCACGGGGCTTGTTCTGCAGGTCGAAATTTCCAGAACGAAAACGTTGGAACCAAAAACGAACTGTGTTTTCTTTTGCAACATGACCGCCATACACATCATTCACCCTTCGAGTCGTTTCCGCAGCACTAGTGCCACGGCGGAACTCGTACTCGTAAATAATGCGATATTTTAAATTTTCCATTTTGTAAAATGAGTGACGCAAACAGAAAAAACAGAAGAAAAAAAACAAATGAATGACGGTCATCGAAGCACAAATACATGAGTAAATAGCTGTACAAATTTGAATTTGGAATTCCTTACCAAAGAGGAGAAATTCGTGATTAAAGTGGCCAGTACGAAAAACGCCAATTTCATATGTAAGGACCTAATATTATTAGGTCCTTAAACGCCAATTTCATATGTAAGGACCTAATATTATTAGGTCCTTACATATGAAATTGTAAGGACCTAATATTATTAGGTCCTTACATATGAAATTGTAAGGACCTAATATTATTAGGTCCTTACATATGAAATTGGCGTTTTTCGTACTGGCCACTTTAATCACGAATTTCTCCTCTTTGGTAAGGAATTCCAAATTCAAATTTGTACAGCTATTTACTCATGTATTTGTGCTTCGATGACCGTCATTCATTTGTTTTTTTTCTTCTGTTTTTTCTGTTTGCGTCACTCATTTTACAAAATGGAAAATTTAAAATATCGCATTATTTACGAGTACGAGTTCCGCCGTGGCACTAGTGCTGCGGAAACGACTCGAAGGGTGAATGATGTGTATGGCGGTCATGTTGCAAAAGAAAACACAGTTCGTTTTTGGTTCCAACGTTTTCGTTCTGGAAATTTCGACCTGCAGAACAAGCCCCGTGGACGGCCTGAGACCCAAGTTGATAATGGAGAATTGAAGGCTATTGTGGAAGCGGACCCATCGCAAACCACGTCCGAGTTAGCTGCAGGCTTCGATGTTAGTGATAAAACTGTTTTAATTCACTTGAAGCAAATTGGGAAGATTAAAAAGCTTGAAAGGTGGGTACCTCACGAATTGACTGAAGCAAACCGGCAAACGCGCGTCGACTGCTGCGTTACATTACTGAACCGGCACAACAATGAAGGTATTTTAAACCGAATCATTACCTGTGATGAAAAATGGATTCTTTACGATAATCGGAAGCGCTCAGCGCAATGGTTGGATCCTGGCCAGCCAGCCAAATCCTGCCCCAAGCGAAAATTAACCCCAAAAAAGTTACTTGTAAGCGTTTGGTGGACTAGTGCCGGTATTGTTCATTACAGTTTTCTCAAATCTGGCCAGACTATTACAGCTGATGTCTATTGTCAGCAATTACAAACCATGATGGAAAAGCTAGCGGCTAAACAACCAAGGCTGGTCAATCGCTCCACGCCACTGCTGCTTCACGACAACGCCAGACCACACACTGCGCAACAGACGGCTACCAAATTAGAAGAGCTTGAATTGGAATGTCTTAGACATCCTCCGTACTCCCCGGACCTTGCTCCAAGAGATTACCATTTTTTTCGCAATTTGGATAACTTTTTGCAAGGGAAAAAATTCAACTCCGATGGGGCAGTCCAAATCGCCTTCAAAGATTTTATTGATTCCCGTCCGACTGGTTTTTTTAGTAAAGGGATCAATGAACTACCTATAAGATGGCAAAAGTGCATTGAAAACAATGGTTCATACTTTGATTAATTAAATATATTATATTAAAAAATATTCGACTTTTTGTTCCTTCCATACAAAACGCCAATTTCATATGTAAGGACCTAAATAATAATAACTCTAAAATAAGAAGCAGTTTATTAAAATTCGACATTTTCCTTAAGTTTGCCGTATGTCATTACTTCCCAGAATTTGATCCTTATTAGAGACACTATCGAATGGTGTAATAATACAGTATGTGTTTTTATTTTTTTCAAAATCAACAGGTTCGATTCCTGGCTAGAAAAATTGATTTTTCAAAAATCCAATAATGCAGTTTTAGTTTTCATCAAAATCGAGCCCGCGACTCCTTTCAGTACTTTTCGCTATTCCTCATAGTTTAGAATTTGGCCATCCACTCCCACTTGGAAAATTCAGCCTGTATATCATGGATTTTAAGTTTTTATTAGATTTGTATGTCAAAAGTCACTCGCGGGGGCGCGTTATCTGCGCCCCGCCGCGTGGCGCGATTTGTTTTCGATTCCTTATTTACCTATGTCGATCCTGTGGGAATTCGGGATAAAAGGTACCTATCATGTGTTAATCCTGGTTATAAACTCTCTCTTTGCCAAATGTCATCCAAATCCGTGCAGTAGTTTGTGCGTGAAGAAGGAACAAACATACAAACACATTCACAAGCTTCCGCCTTTATAATATTACTAGCTGCGCCCCGCGGTTCACCCGCGTAAATATCGATCCCGTGGGAATATCGGGATAAAAAGTAGCCTATATGTTAATCTAGGGTGTCAGCTACCTCCATACAAAATTTTATCAAAATTGGTCCAGCCGTTTGAGCATGAAGAAGTATCAAACATATAAACACACACACACTCACAAACTTTCGCCTTTATAATATTAGTGAGATAATGTGATATAGTGATTAATCTAACTATTTCACCTGCAAAATACAAATTACAAGTAATTCTCCGAGTAAAAAGTTACAAGGGTTGTTTGACTACGGGACTGTAAACAGAGCTATTGTTAATTAATTCAGGCGGACGGAATTACGCTACATAATATTTGTCATATTATTTACAACGTGCAAACAAATTATGGAGTAAATTATTAATATAAAATTATATTAATTATTATAATATACTAGATTTGCCCGCGACTTAGTACGTTTGGGTTTCGGAAAACAATAATGCGTCTCTCTCTTCTCTCCTAAGTATCTCCTTATAACATCAGCTATCTGCCAGCGGAGGTCCCGTCAAAATCAGCCCAGGCAGCCGTTTCGGAGATTAACCGGAACAAACAAACAGACAGACATTTTTTTTTAATTTGTTATAAGTACGAGTACTTTTTATTTACAATTAGTAAAAAGCTGTTATTTTGATATTACAAACAGACACTTCAATTTTATTTATCGGTATGGTATAGATAACGTGTAATTTTTTAACGCGTATCTCTTGAGGTGGCGCGGGAAAAGTTTCTAGAAGGACTTGAGGGAGGCCTTCGCCCAGCTGTGGTGCGTACGTAGTCTTATTATTGATTTTATAATTTTATTTAAAAAAAAAACAGCATACACTTTCCGCATGTTGCAAATATGACAAATATTTTTCAGCATACGAACAATACGTCAAATTAACATCGTTGGTCTCCCGCCTGCATTTTTAAACAATAGCCCTGATTACAGCCCCGGACATACAGTGGTGGTCATATAATTAAGAACGCTTACTTAAAGGAAAGATTTTTTCAAAAGTGTAACTAATTGCATGTATTTTTTTTTGTATTTCTCTCGGTATCACAAACCTTTTCCATACCAGCGGTACATTCGTTGATACACATGATTGGCAAAAAAATAAATAGATTTTATACATTAGATCTGAATCTAATATTACTACTTACTGGCTGGTCACATTTAAGAACGCTGAATAGTTCATTTTTTTATTCTAATTAGAAAACACTCTGTGGATATATGGTTGTAGGTCGCTATTCGTATAATTTTGGCGCCATTTAATGCCGTAAAAGTCAAAGAATAGAATTTATCTTTTAGAGTAACCAAGACTCAAAAACAACAAGATTTCTTCATATGAAAACAATGGGGAAAAATAAAAGGTGTGACAAAAATCTACAAGGGAAGTAATAAGTAATAATACTTCGTGAGAAGAATAATTGGTCGTATAATATAAAGATAGCCGACCATCTGTAATGCTCAACAAGAACGATAGTGAAAACAACCCTTCAGCAATCTCGGCACGCACCATTCGAAGGCGTTTGGTAGAAGAATAGTTGCACGGAAGCATGACAAGAAAGGTGCCCATGTTTAAACGGTGCCATAGGCAAGCCCGGCTTGCATTTGCAAGAAGGTATGAAAACTGGACAGTTAGACAGTGGAAAAATATTCTTTTTTCTGACGAGACAAAAATAAACAGGGTATGTTCTGATGGAAAACGATATGTACGACGCCCTCCGAATAAAGCATTCGACCCTAAGTACACAAAAAAGACATTAAAGCATGGTAGGGGAAATGTGAAAATTTGGGGGTGCTTTTCTGGACATGGTGTTGGACTTGTTAAGCTGATAGAAGGAAACATGGATCAATTCCAATACAAAAACAAACTGGAAGAAACAATGTTACCTTATGCTGAAAACGTGCTTCCGGTTACTTGGACATTCCAGCACGACAGTGATCCAAAGCATACTGCACGTACCATTAAGGAATTTCTCACATCGCAATCAGTTTCTGTCTTAGATTGGCCAGCTAACAGCCCAGATCTAAACCCAATAGAGCATATTTGGTGCGAAGTCAATAAAAAGGTTTGAAATCGACAGTGCGGCAATTTAAGAGAGCTGTACGACGTTTTCTTAGAAGAATGTAACTCTAGAACGGAACTCTCTTGCGAAATGTCTAAAATTGATAAAGTCAATGCCTCGCCGCACCCGTGCACCGGAGCGGCGAGTAAGCAGTAATTAAAAGCCGCGGACTTGCTATTAACTATTAATTTTAGTTTAAAATGTATTAAATTCCTTTTTTCTTTACGCACTTCACATTAATGTGATTTATTTGATCTAAGTTTCATATTTTATAAAAACAACTCTAGAGCAGTTTAATAAATCATTCTTACTTATTTGTCCAGCTTCATTACTATTTGAATTTGATATTACAGAAAATAAACAAAATATGTAAAAAAATAGTTAGCGATTTTATTCTATAATTCTAATTTCGTTTGCTCTATTCATGTAGCTATTTCATAACATAACTAGTTACTTCTAAGATGTGTTCCACATAACTACACAATACACATGACATGATTGAGATAATAATTTCTGGAACTTCAAATCGTCCACAACTGTATATTAATATTCGATCGGATTCAATCAAGTTAAAGTATTTTATATATCAGCTTCAGCCCGCGACTTCGTTCGCGTGAAACTTCTTGTTTCCCCCGAGCCACCCCGTCGTATCGCATCACCCGCCCGCGCTATCACTTAACGTTCTTTTTGACTTTTTTTCTTTTTGCTCGGCTCCTAAGGGACATAGCGTGATGTTATAGCCTATAGCCTTCCTTAAGAATTGTACTACCAAATGCAAGAAGAATTTTTCAAATCCGACTGGTAGTTCCAGAGATTACCCCCTACATACAAACTTACAAACAAATACCTCTTTATAATATTAGTATAGACTACAGGTGGGTACCATTTAAACAGTAACATGATAACTATTTGTAGAATCAATTTCCTGTGCCGAGGGCGGTTCCGCAGAATTTCGACAACTATTGACTACGCATCGAAATAAAAAGTCAAAAAACACAATATTTGTTTGCATTTTTTAGGCGTGTCAGTCCGCGAATGAAACTTTTCCAAAAGGTAAAATATAGAGGAAATAAAATTGGCTACTGGTGGTTACTTTTTAAATTTTCGAAGGAAAATTAACTAGGTATGCAATACATGTAACATTATTAATTCAGACAGAATTGAAAAGCGCAGTTTGATCCGATTACGCCAAAATAATATTTTCGTGTCCATTCTGCCCGGGTCGTATATATACGACCAAATACCACAGCTCGTTTAGTTTAATCTGTATTATCATTACATCATATCACTGCTCGTTTAATCGATATTTACTTCTCGTTTTGTTTTTTCGGGCACTGGGGGCACGACAACTGATATAAAGTCGACCGGTTAAATGGTTAACGGCCGAACCCAATTACCTATCTATCACCAGTTTTGGCATACTGGAGGTAGAAAAACCTATCTATCTCTGGTTTTAACATCCAAATAATCTATATTATATCAGTAGCGATGGAGACGCCCGTGGCTAAATAATAACAGCCGCACAGATCGATCGATCAGGTTAAGGTACGCTTGCCGCGGTTGGTCTGTGGATGGGTGACTATCTTTACATACCAAGACACCTCCGTGCCTCGGAAAGCACGTTAAGCCGTTGGTCCCGGCTGTCATTCGTGGATCATTGACTGTCGTTACGGGTAGTCAGAAGCCCGAAAGTCTGACAACCAGTCTTACCAAGGGGTATCGTATTACTCATGTAAATAATGTTAGACTTGCTGATCCATGATCTCATTTTGAATTTAAGTACCTAGTTTCTAAATTATCTGTAAGTTAACCACAAAATTTTTTTGTATGCCAACAGGCAGAATGTACTGGGAAATTATCTAAAACTAACACCATTATTGTAACACCTGCATTCTATACAAATAAAGAAATTATTATTATTATTATTATCAGTAATACAACAGGTTGTGGAGGTCAGATAGGCAGTCGCTCCATGTAAAATACTGGTATTCAGCTGCATCCAGTTAGACTGGAAGCCGACCCCAACAATCAACATAGTTGGGAAAAGGCTAGGTAGATGATGATGATGAATCTATATCAGTAGCAATCTGTCTTTAACTGAAAATAGGTTATTGGGTTCGGCCGTAACTTATACAGGGTTATTGGAAAAACACTAACAACCTCTTAAGAGGTCATTGTACTCTAAAAGTCTCTATTCATAAACTGTGCCATAAAATAATGACAACAAAACAGTAAAAAGTGACAAATCTCTATAAACAATAAAAAAATACGATTCGTTGAACATTCTGTGATCCAAATAATTGATAACAAGTGTTAATAACAGCAAAGAAAAAAGAAAATAAAATATAAACAATAACAGTGCAAACCAAACAAATTTTAAACAGTGCGCGCGCATACACATTTTTTTTTTTTAAAACTAGCGTCCTAACGAACTTTTCATATTTTTATAATAAACAGAAGACCTATTTCAACCAGTGATTTATCAAACTTCGTGGCTCGTAATGTATGCGCTGTATACATTTAACTACTAGACAGCAGGTTCGCGCCGTGGACTATGCTTTTCTTTTTGGAATAGTGAAAATTGTTTGTAAACAAAATATCGGCTAAAACTACAGCTAATTGATCGTGTCTTCGAACCTCTCACTGCCTCTCACACTACGATATCTTTTTGATATTTTTTAATAAAAATTAATAACAAACAAAAATGGAAACTCGATATTCAACGAGAATGGCACTCAAAAAGCAAAAAACAAACAATTCTAATAAATCGTCAATAGATGACCTGTCGTTTTTGTCAACAGACTCAAACAACTTTCATAAAAGTCTACCCGATTTATCTACATGGAACTGCCAAGAAACTGTAGAACTTCAAGAAACAGTTTTTGATTTAAAGGCAAAATTAGAAAATGCTCAAAAACAAATTGATAATTTATTATTAGAAAAAAAATCCTTGGAAGAAAAAATTGAAGAACAGGAGATTAAAATTTCATGTTTGACAACATACTCTTCCTCTTCAACTAGCACACCTGAACCAAGACGTCGTCGTAATAAAAAAACAAAAGGCAATGTCATCGATGCAGAGGAATCAGAAAACCAAAACCAGAACCCTCCAAAGACTTGTGATATTCAAAACACAACCGTATTTAACAACACGATAATAGATGGCGCCACATGCAGGCTAACCAAAAAAAATACTGAGGGAAAAAGTCAATTCAATGACAGTAATAGTTCCGACCAGTTGACAACGGATGGCGCTGCCGCTGCATGCAAACGATCGACCGAAGATAAGTCAAATTCGTTTGAGAAAAATACGATAGATGGAGATAATAGCTCCGAGTTCAACAAATGCCGAAAGATATTCATTTTTGGTGGTCAACAATGTGCTGGATTAGGAGACATACTGGTGCGTACAAGACAGAATACAAAATTCGAACGTTACAAAATATCCTCTACAGTAAAACCATCTGCTCAAACTCCAGATATCCTCAAAAACTGTTGCAACTATATTGAAGATTCACCTGAAAACTATATTATCCTGAGTGTTGCACAGAATGATAAAAATCCTACAAAAATTACCATGGATTTGGCTGCGTTACTAAGTAAGCTACAGTTTATAAACATTATAATTTTAAGTGTAACCCACAACCCATACTTAAATGAATGGAAGCTCAATAATCTATTAAAAGGTATTTGTAATAATTTTAAGCAATGTAACTTCCTATCATTATCAAACGTCACAAAATATAAGAAAGCCTTCCTATACAACACTAGCAACCGTATAAACTATTTGATAGACAGAAATGACTATGAGAACTTAGCTATAAGACATTGTCCTAGTACTGAACCTCAAGTAATTAAAATTGCTTCAAATCCGCTTCCAAAAAGGGGCACTATTCCCTTTTACTTCTCGTTAAACACTCAACGAAGTTCTGCTTGTACACAACAAAAACTAGATTCTAAAATAGATAATAATCTTTTTCGTGATCAATAAAAATACTGATTGCACTTATCATGATTGTACCGCTACTCTTTTACACCAAAATATCGCTGGCTTGCTCAATAAAACGGACTCTGCCCAACTATGTTTATATGAATTAGTAGATAAAAATATTAACGTGGATATTCTATGTTTCTCTGAGACGTTTGTAAGAGCAGGCGATGAATTAAATATTAATTTTAAAAATTTTAACCTTGCAAACTCATTCTCAAGGAAAAGGGAAAAGCGTGGAGGTGTTTGTATTCTAATAAATAAAATGTTTGATTTTAAGAACACAGAATTACCTAAGGATTTATGTACTGAAAAAATATTTGAATGTTGTGGAGTAGAGATACCGTCTTTAAAATGTATTGTTATTTGTATTTACAGAATTCCAAATTCAAACACTTATCTATTCTTTGAAAAATTAGACCTACTATTGCACAAATTGCTTAAACGGAAAAAACGCATTATCATTACAGGGGACCTAAATATTGATACCTTAAAAGAAAGCAACGATACAAATAAACTTAAAGATCTTATATCTAACTATGGCTTAAGACTACACATAAATAAACCAACACGTCAGCTTTCTTGCTTAGATCAGATTATAAGTAACATAGAAAATTCAACTGGAAACACTCACGAAGTTTTCCTATCAGATCACAACACTTGTCAAACATTAACATTCCCAGTTGAAGAGAGGAAACCTGCCCTAAAATACTGGTACAATGTAAACAGGGATTACTCAGATGATAACATCAAAAAATTTGTGGAAGCTATTGGGAATTTGTCATGGATTGATGTTCTCGAAAACACTGACGCAAACGATAGTTTTAATAATTTTCATGAAAACTTCTCACTATTCTATAAGTTATGTTTTCCCTTAAGAAAAACTAAAGTTTACGTTAATAATACATCACCCAAATGGATAACTAAAGGTATAAGGAAATCGTGCGCTTATAAAAGACAGCTTAAGAAAATGTGTTACGTAAAAAATAAAAATAATGATGTACGGTCTAGATATTTAAAATATAATAAAATACTAAAATCCTGCGTCCTCCGCTCAAAAAAATGTTCAAACCTTAATCACATACTAAAATCTAAAAATAAAAACAAAGCTACATGGGATATCATCAAAAATAGAACAGACACGCATAAAACATTTAATCAAATAAATGCAATAGATCACGATGGCTGTATTTTAAACAATCCGAGTCAAATAGCTAACTCTTTTAATAATTTTTTTATTGATATTGCTAATATAAAACCTCAACCTGCAAGAAATACCTATTCATCTCAACCCAATAGGAACAGTTCCAGCATATTTTTGAACCCATGTTCTGATATCGAAGTTTTTCGTATAATAATATCTCTAAACAATAAAAAGTCAGTAGGGTATGATGAGATCTCTACGCACGTACTCAAATTATGTGCCGAAATCATATCACCAATACTGTGCCACACAATTAATTTATCTCTATCTGAGGGAACTTTCCCAGATAGATTAAAATTTTCAATAGTTAAGCCCCTTCATAAAAGTAAGAGTACACTAGATAAAAATAATTATAGACCTATCACTCTCATTCCAATATTCTCAAAAATTTATGAGAAAATAATGCATAATCGTCTAGTTCAATATATAAACAAACATAAACTTATTAATGAAGAACAAAATGGGTTTCAAAAAGGTAAGTCAACAACTCTAGCAGCATTCTCGTTAGTAAGGTCCATAACAGATAATATAGATAAAAAACGCTCTGTTTCAGTAATCTTTCTAGATATGAGCAAGGCTTTTGATCTCGTTAACCACAATACACTTTTAGATAAATGTGAGCGCTACGGCATCAGAGGTCCAGCGTTAGAATGGCTAAAAAGTTATCTCAGCAATAGACAACAGTGTGTTGAAGTATCCCGTATTGATGATAAACTTGTTGCGATGGTATATAAATCTTTATTTAGACATAATGGGTCCGGAGTGCCCCAAGGAAGCATCCTTGGGCCTCTTCTCTTTCTGTTATACATTAACGACTTGCCAAACATAACAAAACATAAGTGCGTACTATTTGCAGATGACGTGTCAGTAATAATACCGGAAAATAACAAAACATTACATGAACAAGAAGTAAATCAAACCATCAACGATATAATTAATTGGCTAAACGAAAACAACTTAAAAATAAATTTATCTAAAACAAAATTCATTCAGTTTGCAAACTACAAACAAAATCCACCAAAAATTATTTTAAATCATAATAACCAAATAATTAATAAAGAAAATACTATAAAATTTTTAGGTCTAACATTAGATGAAAACTGTAATTGGGGAATACACATTGAAAATCTGTGTAAAAAAATAAACAGATTTGTATACGCACTAAGAGAACTACGCAAAACAGCGAACGAAGAAGCTGCACTCAACGCCTATCACGGCTACGTAGCGTCTGTATTGAGGTACGGCTTACTCCTTTGGGGTAACTCATCACACATACAAAGAGCATTCATAGCGCAAAAAAAATGCTTACGAGCAATAACTGGGGCGCCTCCATACGAGAGCTGTAAACCAATTTTTAAAAAGCTAAAGGTTCTAACTCTATCCTCTACTTACATTTTTGAAATAGCCTTATTTGTCAAGAAAAACTCCCACTTCTTCTCCACAGTAGCCGAAAACAATAGATTTGCAAAAAGGGACCCCACCAAATTAAAAAACCAATTTTGTAATAGCACTCTCCACTACAGAAACAGCTACCTTATGTCCATTAAAATATATAACCATATCCCAAAAATAATAAGAGAGCTACCATTTAATCTTTACAAAAAAACTCTGAAAAATTGGCTTCTCCAAAATAATTTTTACACTCTAAAAGAATTTTTTGATTATAAGGGTAAATAATGCATATATGTATACATTTTGTTTTTGTTTTAAATAATAAGGTACCTAGATTTATTTAGTTGTAAAATAGAAAAATTGTTATTGTTGTGTTTTTATTTGATATTGTATATTAGAGTATAAAATATGTCCATAGTTATAAGAGTTTTTTATTGTTTATTAGAGTTTAAGTTAGGTTTTATACCTACCCACGTGTACATTAATACATTAATTTCACGTTGTAAATATTCGTATGCCGCTATTAGCGGCGGATGTGTTGAACTTATCCATTTGTACCAACCAACTTTGTACTACCATATCCGACGAATAAATGTCTTTGTCTTTGTCTTTGTAATAAAGTAAGCAGTATTACTTCTCGGCAGTGTCCTTGAAATAATTGCCCTCGTACGCTCGGTAGATAAACATGCACTAGGCTTGCCAACTGACTGTCTCTTGGGTTGTAACTACTTTATATGTCCGACAATAATTGGAAAAAATTATGGGGATAATTTACGTAAATAAATGTTCGGGAGCGTCTCGCATCTTCCGCGTCCTTACGTAACTGCACACGTGCGACTTTTGAATACTGGTGTACTGGGTGCATTGATATTTCGAAGCGTGTCATTTCGGCCGATTTGTATGAAGACGTAATACGGCTTACTTTATTATACTGTGACATTGATCTGTCAGTCTGCTGCCAACCAGTATTGATTACGGTTTGCACCTCTGGTGGCGCTCTAGGTTTTAAATTTAGGAAATGCGGATCTAAAATCAAACTCCTTATCAAACAGCCAAATATAACATCGTGGAGGTGGAAATACTTAATACTATTAAAAAATATCGTAGAGAACGAAGACACGTTTTATATCTTGACGATGCGTATGTTAATGTTGGCAATCAAAGGATGAACACGGCGTGCTGTCTCATATCGGTAAAGAAGACCGTTTGATCATCGCTCGTACATACATTGTGGAGGCCCAACTGGATTTGTAGACGGAGCGCTTGTGATATTTAAAACCAAATGTAAAACAGGTGATTATCACGATTCTATGAATTTCGTGAATTTCAGTAAATGGATAAATGAAAAACTCATGCCTAATATACCACCAAATTCTTTCATAACACAGCTTATAATTCGGTTCAAGAAGAGAAAAAGCCGACTATGGGTTCACTACTACTACAAGACTAGCTACGGCGACGGCATGACGTGCCTTTTGATGATTTACTTAGAAAGGATGACTTATTTAAATTAATGAAAAGCCATTTCACTGAAGATATTTGCAAAATTGACGAGTTATTGAAAAGAAACGGACATGAAGTGTTGTGTTTGCCTCCATACCACCCAGACCTGAACCCAATTGTGTTGGTCTGTGTCATCGGTCATCATCTGGTAGATCCACTCGATCTGTGTGGTTCTTTCCTCGAAACACCATTTCAGACATTAATTGTCTCACATGATCTGACAAGGATTACGTAAGCACTACAGGGGGGCGGCAGGGTCTTTGCTTTGTTTATTTTTGATGACATGGGGTATCGGGGGGTCTGGATGGCGATTACTTCAGCAGTATTTATCTTTTACTTTTTCGGATTTTCTACAAAACTTTGTCGATTTTGGTTTGAACACATATGGCAACCCTGCTTCACATGCTTGTCTATGCTTGAAAATGAAACGCATAACTGCTACTTATGAATCAATAAAGAAACCAGAACACATTGAAAAATGCATGTACCAATTTTTACGTAAGCATGGGAGGAGGGGGGGTAAGAGCTTTGCTTACTTTTGTGGGAGAGGGGGGGGGGGTTACTATTTTCAAAAAATCTTACGTATTATTTGAACAGCCCCTTAAGTCTGGACTGAGACTGTGACCTCTGAGTTTGTTTCGGCCTTTCTTCTCAGAGTAGTCAGATAGGAAATGCCGACAGACATGTAAAAGTGTTTGTACAAACCTACTTACAGAAATTGAATCATTAGGGTATTTTCCTGGGTAAAAAAATAATAATTAGATTTAGTCCGTCAATTAGATTATCGAAAAATAATGGACCCTTATTTTTTTCTTTTTTCAATCAAACAAAAAATGACAAAGATAAAGCGCGTCGAATTTTGGGAGTGGGGGGTCGTGACGTCACGCCGTGCTAAAAAGTGTCGCACGGCGTGACGTTACGCGGAACCTTAACGGGCGATATCTTCATCATTTTTTATATAATTGACAAAAGAAAAAATAAGGGTCCAATATTTTTTGATAATCTAACTGACGGACTAAATAGAATTTTTTAGGAAACTAGCCTAATCAAAGCAATTTTGTTCTAACACGGCGTTATAGGAAATTTAATATTGGAAGACGACGACTAATAACAATGTACGGAAGAAAGAGAAACGAGGCGCCAGTCGGAGGGTTTGGGTGTTTCAAAACGAATCAACGCCTACCAAACTGAAGCGACCTAGAAGCGGGGGCAAGTTTTTGATAGCTAGCTTTTTCAATTTGACTACTACTTGGTGTCAATTCATTTACGGAACCAAAGAACCATTAACGCTGAATGGTATACCTACTTACTACAAAATCCTTGGCAGAAGTTTTCTCTGTTGTTAGCAACAAGCGACCAAACATGGCTCCGCGGGCTACTGTTCCACCACGAGAACGCGCCTTCGCACACCGCGTTCAAAACGAGGGACTTCCTGGACAGCACGCCGGTCAAACTCCTGGGTCACCTTCCTTACAGCCCTGACCTAGTACCGTGTGACTTCTTTTTATTCCCGAAAATAAAAAATCTGCTCAAAGGGATACGATTTTCGTCGCCGGAAGATGCGCTGGTCAGCGTTCGAGCAGGCTGTAAAGGAGGTGTCTGCGGCGGACTAGAAAAAGTGTTTCGAAAACTGGTTCAGACGCATGAAACTTTGTATAGAGGCTAGTGGAAAGTACATTGAAAAGATTTAATAAAAAATATTTACCTATAGAATTTTTATTTTATTTTCGCAAAACTTTCTGAGTGTCCCACGTATGTCATTTCTGCTGATGGGAAATCCCATACGGGTTGTAGATAAATAAATTGGTGAATGCTTCTAACCAATGTTTTAGCTCAACCTCAGGGACCTAATTCTCTCCTACACGATATTTGATAGAATGTTGACTATTTCTTACGTAAATACTTTTGCAAAAACAGTAGAATCAAAAAGTATTAGTCGGCAAAAAACATCGCAATTATATTTATATACATCGTCGACCGTAGGTTCAATTGAGGTAAGGGACAAAATACGATTTTTCAGGAGAGGCCGACAAAGTTTTTTTTCGGGCGTTATTATGGGGCTGATTCGAAATTTGGATCCAAAAATCATTAGGGTAAGGGACATTTTCATATACACCATTCGATAGAGCGAAAAATTCTGAACAAAACTGTATACTCAACTCATTTTGGGTATTTTGTCCCTTACCTCACTTGAACCTACGGTCGACGATATACTAGCTTCTGCCCGCGATTTCGTCTGCGTGAATATCAAATTCAAAATGGACTTTTCCGATTAATCAGTCCAATAGTTCCAGAGATTAGCGCATTCAAACAAAAATACTCTTCAGCTTTATTATTACTAATAATAGATATATAGTAGTGATGCAACGAATACGAATACGAATACGAATATTCGTATTCGCCGAATAGAAGACATTTACCGAATATTCGTATTCGGCGAATACTAATACGAATATTTAAAAACTAATATTTTTGTACGCAACTCTATTTACCGCAGATTTGAAGAACGCGCGTAAAAATATGACGTGTGCAGAGGCCCTTAACCGCAACGACGACGCGACGAAGCCATGTACAGTCGCCTCGGAAAGACTTTTTCAACGGCTGGGAACATCCAGACTGAAAAAAGAAATCGCCTAAAACCAGAAAATCTACAAATTTTATGTTTTTTAAATAAAAATTTGCCTGTTGTAAATTTTAATTATTAGAAGAGTAAACATTATTCAAATAAATAAGTCTTTGATTACCATGGCGAGATATTCGTATTCGCCGAATAGTAGGTTTGATATTCGTATTCGTAAAAGTAGTATTCGTTGCGTCACTAATATATAGGTATCTGGATATATTATAGTATAGTTGAAATCTCGCTGCAGACTCGGTCATAAATCATAATCGGAGTAGGGATGTGCGCTAGTTGCGCGCGCGCAAGGCCATTATCGATAACAGAATCATCAGGTTATCACGTAAACATACTGCATTCATTAAGTAAGACTTAAGAAAAGCACATTTATGCGAAGAGTTAATCATTCAAGTGGATGATGATGACGATGACTCAGACGAAGAATTTTAATTTTCTATTTTTAGTTTTATATATACGTTCTTTTGTTTATATATTTAATATGCTTTGTAGTAAATTTGGTAATAAAATAAAAAAAAATGTGTATTTATTTCTATCACCCATTTATAAATATATAAAACTATCGATATCACTCATCGACTGCAGTAATGCACAGGACTGCGTGTGGGCGTGGCCTGCCCATAAGGCCCGTGAGTGGGAAAGAGAGCGAAACACGAATGATTTATGACCGAGTCTGCAGCGAGATTTTAACTATACTATAGTACAGATATTATATTAGAAAAATAATTATTGATAAGTATAATAGGTAGGTCCCTACTATCTTGTTTGCGTCCATGAGTTTCCCACAATAATTGCACATATTTTATTATTGAAAGAATAATATTTAAACAATGATAACGTTATGAGAATAATAAGCAGAATAGGTACATGATAATAATTGTATGCTCTGACAATTGATAGGTAATACACGATATAGCATTCCACCTAAGCGTGACAGGTCAGTGGTATCGGTCTCGACTTAAGTATGAGTATTCGAACACAGACAGGCACTGTGTATTTATTTTCATCACCACTGCTCTCAAGACTAGTGTTTTTCCCCAAGTTTCTTTGCATTATAGATTTGCTTCACCAGTTTCGTTTCATCTTATATTTTTCCGCCAGTATGTTTATATTTTTTCCTCACAATATTGTTAAAGATTAAATTGACTTAAATACCTATTTGATCGTATTAGTCAAGTATAAATACCAAAGTACATTTTTACCTATCTTCGAGTCTGTACAAATAAACTCCCGAATTAAAAATAAATTATAATGACCTCACCTCGTGCATGAATTTGTACAAATGAGAAAAGAATACAAATCGTATCTAATAGGGTTACCATCGGATTTGTTCGCACTGTGTTCGGCCTTGTCACTTGCCCGCACTTTACTTTAGTTTATTTTACGATTTGAGGGATTTTTCAAGAAATAAAAAATGCTAAACGAGCTTCAAATTTCTAATAGTAACATTAGTAACCCTATTAGAAACTTATCTAAAAGACATACATAAAAAAACTGAATTTTCTTAAGAAATTCATGAAAAACCTTGCTTTAGACAGAAAAGCATTTAAAGTTGGTGAAAGCTCAACTATTAAACATTGCTTTGAATCCAACAATAGAGCCAGCACAGTTCTCTTGAAATTTTCAACAGGCATCGCATTTCGACCGAGTTCGGTCGTCGTCTGCGATTCACGAGACTTGCACTCACTCCCGACCTTTGAATTTTTCAATACATCGTTTTTCTATCGTTTATACTGAGCATTCTTCGTATTTTTAAAACTAATTAATGGTTTGTATGTAGTGAGCCTGTATTGATTAGGTAATGCCCGTTTTGATTGTTGATTGACGTTTTACATTAGTAATCTGTACCTAAATTTTCTAGGAAAGTAGATAAAAAAAACTTCTATTTTTCACTTCGTGGTGTTTTTTGAAAGTTTTTTTTTTGTTTTCACTTTTTAGGTACCAGCCCAACACCAATTCGTATATATCACTAGTTGCTATAAAATAATAGTTACAACCTCTTCAAGATACACAAACTACCCAAGGAAAGTTAATAACATTTATATAGGACTACTGAGGTGGGTGGGTACCTATCCATTCAAAAATAATTTTTAGGAAATTTATCCACAATTGCCCGAGATATCGCGTAACATATAAACAGCAAAAAAATACAGTCGAATTGACAACCTCCTCCTTTTTCAGGTCCTTTTGAAGTCCGTTAAAAAGAGCAAGAGTTATCGCTCTCGTAAATGAATATTTACCCACTTTGTTGACCGAAATATACGTCTTCATCAAATCAAGCTAAGTAATTACTCACTAATAAGACAAAAGGCTAAAACAAACGGTGTTTCGAACTTGTATTACCGATGTATCGGTGGTAATAAATACGATAATAGCTTGAGCCCCACCAAAAAATATTTAAAATTATAGAAAGAAAATTATAAAATAAAATATAATAATGTTTACTTATAATTATCCGAAGGCGTTAAAATAACGAATAACGTTATTTGGACGACTCAGTTCTGTCCTATTGATTTTGCTCGATAACTTTTTATATTCATTGTAGATCTGTTTATTAATTATTAAAGCGTGTTTTCCTGTTCCACCCACTGACATTTAAGTATAATAACTGGTGGCAGCTTTTCGTTCGGGCTGTTTGCTAGCGATTTCGTTAGACGATTTCCTCAAACGTATGAGTAATCCTTATATAATTAGTATTAATTATCATGAGATTTATTCAGTTTTATAATGCAGTCAATTACGTCTTGCATTTATTAGCTTACTAAGTTATTAGTAAGCTCCAAGCGACGCAGGTTACTGCGTCGCTTGAATGCAATGGCAACCGTCATACATCAAGATTTCTGTTCTATAACTAAGTTAAATATGAATGAAATAAACCTTCAGGAATAAAATACTCTCTAGAATGGTGAAAACCGCATCAAAATCGATTAAGTAGTTTAGGTCTAACTGGCGATAACACAGATAGGGAGGAAAGCGACTTATTTTTATATAGATAGGTATATAGATATTATAGAAGACAAAGATATAGATTGATAACAAGGTAGCCTGGTAGGGTATTTTGATCAAATTATATGCATTATCCCGAGCGGCGAAGCACGAGTCACGTTTGAGCTTTATTTTGCAAACTTTCTCTGTAACTATTCTGGCTACATAAAGTAGATAAAAACTTATCTGTCTGTGCCGTAACTCCCGAGTCTGGCCGTACACACCGTTCGAATGAAAGTGTGAGGCTTCTTAGCTCTCTAACCGAAAAAGCTGGTGCCAGGAAACGATTTTGCGCAAGCGCACGGTGGTCACGTAGAAGGTCACAGGCCTCCGATGGTAATGATCGAGCTAAGCCATGATATCTGGTTCAGTTACTCAGTAGTTGTCATACTACCTGAGGCTATAAAAAGTTTTGCAATCTATTGTTCGCAACATTCCTTTTTCGGCATCGGAAGTGAACACATCTAAATAGTCATCAACCGTGTTATTACCAAGCGCTAATTAGCCTAAGACGCGACGCGTGTTTTCAAGTTCCAACTTGTGTGTGACCTGTTATTTTGCAATGGACATTCAATTTACAGGTATGTATTATTAATTTACTTTACTATTTTGCATTTTCAATCCACCATTTTTTTTAAATTGAGTGCTACGCCGCAGCGTTACTTACGTATTTATTTCTGTATTTTTGTTTATGTTGAAGCTTTTACTTATGTTTGTACCTACTTGTGCCATTGAGTTAGGTATAAAAATGTCGCTTAAAATCTCTACTACTAGACTTTAAAAAATTTACTTGCGGCATGCTGCAGCTGTAAGGTGCAGCCAGGGTCTACGCCGAGTGCCTGGGCGCGTAGCACTTGCTACGAAATATGTTTTGTTTTTAATCCGCATTTAACAATTTTTTGTTTAGTTTTAGGTACTAGTTTTGAGTGGTTTTTCAAAAGAATGCTTGTACTAGATACTTGGCTGTCTATTAAGGACAGCACATCCGAACTGGAATGGTGGCGTCGAGTTTTTCAAGCCCTGATACAGTTGCTGCCTGAAGTTGAGAATTTGATTGCTGATGACTTAGAAAAAAGAGTTACTAATCTTTGTACACGATTGGTAGCCATCTGGAAGCAAGTCTCTTGCAAGCATTCTCGCATGGTTTCTAAGTACAGAGACTGGCTGAACGAAATTGAAGTTTGCGTTCTGCCAACTTGTGCAGCAGCAGAGAGCCACGACACTCAACGGCCAGCAGCATAGGCTTCGACGAGCACTCAACAGCATCAGTGCAGGAAGGACTTCGAGGAGTGTAGCAAGAGATCAAAACGCCGCAGACTCGCAGAGTTAAGTAAAGTAGACAGTTCCGCGATAAATTATTTGTTGGATGATTCAAGTCGATCTAACGCCGGTTCTTTAAATTTCAACACTGACGAAGTCTTGTCTCTCATAAATGAGACAAAACCGACTAAACATCAGTATCTTATGGTGAAAGACTTCATTAATGCAAAATCACCGAATGAATTACCATCTTATACAAAAGTGTTAGAAGCTAAGAAGTGGTGTTATCCATCGCAAAAGTTTATCACGGAATCATCTGCTGAAGTAGAATTACAATCATTGTTAGATCATACTGCCGGATACTAGAATCCCAAAAAAACGTTTTGAATAATATTGACCTTAACAAAGAATTTGTTTTGATTGGAAAATGGGGTTTCGATGGGAGTACGGGGTACAGCGAATATAAGCAGTGTTCGTCGTCTCTCGTCTGTACATAAGGTCCTCATTCATGGTTCGGAAGTAATTGACCACGCATTATTGTCAATAGGTGAGCTTTTGGTAGAGGCCGCCGAATCTTGCAATAAGTTAGTTAAACAGTTTAGGCGTGACAACACGAGGAAAATGTGCCGGGTTGTCACAAACACCGACTTGATACATAGACTTCTTCTTAATTCGGATCCTTATATTTCCTTGTTTAAGAAGGTTACCACGGTAGAAGAAGTCTATTCTATCTAAAGAGGTGTTGAATTTGTTGTCGGTATAGAATAAAATGTATATAGTTGTTAATAAATATTAGATTTACATTATTTTAGATATAGCTCCTATTATGTAACTATTAACATGTAAATAATATATTTTTTGTCCATTTCTGTGTTTGTAGTTAGGTAATAATTAGGTATTTATTTTGTTTTTACTATAAAAATGTAAATATTTAAGTTTATCAGTTATTAAGTTGCAACTCTTTTCTTGTATTTTAGATGTATTTCGTCAAGTATAATAACTGCATTAATTTTCGAATAAAAAAGTTTTTTTAACATTGATTCGCTTATTTTCGTTATATTATAACGTAAAGTATTACAAAAAAGCATAATAATAATAATTAGTATTGATAACGACAATCATAACCTTCGCGAAACCCTATGACCGCTTCTCTTAGGGCGCGGAACCACCGTGAAGCGTTACGCTGTACCAAGTACCAACGTTTTAAACTTTATATCAGCGCCCATATGAAAGCAAAGTCATTCTTCTTTTATCCATGCCATTTGCGCGTGGGGGTGGGTGGAAAAGTGTACAAAATATGCTTTCACGTGTATTTTAAAAGGAACGTCGAAATTCTGTAAGTATTATCTGCTTACTATTAACTACGGCAAATTGTTGCCGTCGTCTGTCCGTTGTTATGTTGTCAACTTTAAAAAGAATATGTAAACACCTAATTTCTCAACCCGATTATTTTTTTTTTTTTTTTAAATATCAGTGCTTCACAGTTCTAGATCTTGGAGCACACAATTTTACTACCTATATTCGTGCTTCAAAAAACGTATGGGATAGTGACGTCACAATTGAAGAAAAACAAAAGAAAAAAGTTTCGCTGTATATTTTATACGCACGACGCTAATTGTATTGCAGCCGTGCACGTGGATCGATGTACGAACTACAAGGTATACATCACAGCGGTCAACTGTCCTTGAGTGACGGATAGGTGCGTGTGACTTGTGAGCAGTCTACACACCAAACTCTTCGCAACTTGAATGAAGTTGAATGTCACGAGCAGACAAGGTTATGTCTTTAAGTATTCTGTGGTTATGTGTAGATATGACGTTTTCCCACGACGTAGGTTGCGAATGTTTGAGCAGGTATACACTACGGAAGTAAACAACGCAGAACGCAAGACGCTATCAATATCCCCACAAAATTGGAATGGGGGAATACAAAGAGGATATCACTAAGAGGATATCAGAGAATACGTAATTAGTACTTGAGAAAGACAAACATCACGATGACAGATTACAAAGGTCGATGGATGGCAACTCATGTCTAAACTACAATTTCGATTTCTTTATCAGTCTCAAACTTGTCAAACAAGTTTGTGCGTCACTATACAGACAGACGGACGAATGGCCGCACAAATCCTGCCGAATTATCGACGAGTGGTCGGAAGGTCACACGAACATTTTCACGACATAATTTTCTTCAAATGGCAGCATACAGTAGGTTAAGATGATCTTAACATCTTCGTGTAGTCTGAATAAAATTAAATATGAAAACAGATATAAGGATGTACAGTTGTACACGCCCTGGCGAACATAAACTCGGTGCAAATAAATTTTCAAATTTTATGCGAGTCGTAAAGTCACTCTTTATGGGATTGCATTGGGCTATTATGACAGCTTTTAACGGATGAACTAAGTTTGTATGTAAGTGTTTTCGCTGATTTCTTAAAACTCGTTACTAGTTAGAGACATCGTTTTATTTTTCCTGTAGTATTTCCATGCACTTTGTAATCTATCTATCTATACTAATAATAAAGCTGAAGAGTTTGCTTGTTTGTTTGAACACGCTGATCTCTAGAACTACCAGTCAGATTAGAAAAAATGTTTATGCATTTGATAGCCCAAACCTTGAGGAAGGCAATAGGCTATTTAACATCACTCTACGACGTCTAGGAGACCAGCAAAACGAAATAAAAAGACAGAAAACGAAGTAACAGCGCGGGCGGGCGATGGATCAGGGGTCAAAACTTCACGCGGACAAAGTCGCGGGCAGAAACTACATTTCCCAAAAACTGCGTCATAACTGAAAATTTTGGTACCTACGGAATCCGATAAATAAAGAAGAAAAGACGTGCTGCGCCGACCCCAAATAAATTGGATAAAGGCAAGTGGACGATGATCATAATGATAGACGAGAAGCTGCTCAGCTGTTCGATATTAGAACAGCTGAGCTTCTCTATCCAAGAATCACTTAAAAGATTTTATGAGAGAAGCGTCAGTACAGTTTTCAATCACCATAATGTAATTTGAATACTAGTACAATAATAATAATAATATTATATGAGCCATAACTTAGATCAAGTCCTTTCATATTGAGGGTTAGTGTCAGTGGTGTAAGTGACGTTGGTTGCGGTCCCAACTTCCGGGAAATACCTTCATTATGTGTTCCATTTCTGTGCAAAAATGCAGACTCGTTTATATAACCTCTTTGGTTTTCGCGTCTAGCTTTATTAAATTATCTGCTTATATTTGCTCGCATGTGACCTTGTTGTTTTGTGAGACTTTAATTCCTTGACATAGCTATGTAAGTTTAACTTTCAGTGAATTCGTACGTATTTGGGTCATCCTGATTATCATTCACCTACATGCAACCACCAACCATCAAGGTTATAAAGTATCCGAAAACACGATGAAAAGCGAACGCATTTGGAAGTATTAAAAAGGAGGATATTCGGCAGATCTTAATATTTACCGTATAAAATTGTCACGCCTATAAACAATATAATTATAGAAAATATCTGTTCATTTTCGTTTGTAATAATGTAGTTGTATACTGCCGAATTGGCCACCATATTACTACAAATTAAAGTCGCTTTTGTAATAATGTAGTTGTATACTGCCGAGTTGGCCACCATATTACTACAAATTAAAGTCGCGTTTGTAATAATGTAGTTGTATACTGCCGAATTGGCCACCATATTACTACAAATTAAAGTCGCGTTTGTAATAATGTAGTTGTATACTGCCGAATTGGCCACCATATTACTACAAATTAAAGTCGCTTTTCGTGTGTCTGTGAGACCGCGTTGTTCTTATAACTACACAATGGATTTTGATGCAGTGTTCATTATATTTTAGAAAATTTATTCGGGAAGGTTTTAATGTATTGTAATTCATTAGTAGGTATACTAACACTACTAACATAAAATAAAGAAATCTCGATGTTTGGTCAAGTCATACAACCCTGCGAAGGAGGGGCGGGTTGCTATTTGTTTTATAAATGCCTGTTGGTTTCCAATTTACAGGTAAATTTGGATTCATTTGGTCACACCTATTGAGCCAATTGGTTTCACTAATGAAACAACAGGTAATTTTTTACTTATCATGAATTAGGTATATTGTGTTTCACTGCAGCAATTACGCTTGTGAATTTCACGATGCACTTGTACTTATGATTTAGCAATTATGGTCTACCTTTTAGTTAGAAATAAGAATTCAAGCTCGATTTACTTTTAATGAACAATAAGAGAAAACATTTCCTGTGATTCCCGATTTATAAAATGCGGTCGTTAATTTTTTCGTGGGTGTCATTTGGGAATAAGCCATAATAAGCTGTATCCTCACTCGATGAAGCAAGCGTGGGCTTATTACCATTGTTTTATATTTCACGAGCATTTTTAAAGCGCTTGAATACTTTGTTTACACGGTGGAAATTCACTAGTTGACTTGTTGATGGCGCAGTGGGTAGTTTTTTTGGAGCGACCTGCAAATGAATATCTAGCAGTGGGACGTGGCTTTTTTAGAGGTTCAATAATTTAACCCACGCTCTATTTTCCTTAAGGTTCATATCCATGAACGATATTGCGAATATTAAACAACCTTCCATCTTGCGCCGCATGCTGTCGTGCACACGTTTCTTTCCTATAACTATGTCAGCGAACAGAGTTCGTGTGGCTGAATTTTGTGATTTCTTATTAGCGCTAAGAAGAGCAACAAAAAATAACTTGTCGCTGAAGTCGAGGACATAATCTCGTGCAAAAACGAATGCGATAACATTTTATATACTGTACTATCTGTCTCTACGTATTTAATTTATTTTTTTGCATTTTAAATAGTCTCCGTTATCATTTAAAAAAAAATTGGGTACATTTAAAGCTTTACAATACGAAATCAGTAAGGCCGCTCGCGGGCCGAGGACTAAATGCAATGGACGGTAATCTTCAGGTGTTTCGAATGCGAGCGTTTGCTTTGCTGAACAACAGAGCTACCAATTAATTTGTGTGCTCCATCGTTATATTCATTTATGTGAACTTGTAGTTCAAAATGTATGCTGGATACCGAATACAATTAATTTCCATCTGCTTTTTATTAACATCTTTTCTTAATGGGTATAAATATATTATTTTTAAAACTGCGTATGTGTTGCAATTTGATTTTAAAACTAAATACTATACTGTATATTAATTGGGTATAAGTTGTAATTTTATGAACAGTTCATTTTAATTCTGTATAAAAATAATGAGTTTGACGTTGAAAATTAAATTCATAACTGGCAACCACGTTTCGGACGATGGCGCGGGATATATTTTTATTTTTAATCTAGAGAATTGTGCATGCGTGTTACTTCTATTTGCCATGTGATGTCCCATTATTTGTCCTTGTGGCACCCCTCCGCGTAATTTTTATGATACAGGAAACCAAAAACTTTTCATCGTTGTAAATATTTTTTGAATGAATCATAATTGAAAATTACTAACTCGAATATCTAACATAGTAACGTAGTCGACAGCGAGGCCGGTGTAAATGGATCTTTTACTGGAGAACGGCCAAGAATCCTGGTGGACTCGCCGTTATAATGGAAGGATTGATGAAATCCGCATCGTAAAGCCGTAGTGAGACATAGCAGCTGTTTATTGCAAACGTGCGGCCTTCTGCTTCGAACTGTGACCTATTATCTATATACTGCCTAATTAGGAACTGACTCATCAATCTACAAGTAGTGCTGAGATGTGTTTACGTACCGAATGGTCAGGTTGTTAGATATTTTCCTGAATAACACTTTTGCAGACATCGTAATGGCGTTTTAATGCATTGTAATGAAATAATCTACACAATTTCTTTAAACGGGTTTCGTTAAGGTTAAAGCAAAGGAAATAAATATCTTAAAAGTATGATCTAACAAAAAATCGACTAGAATAAACAAATTTACCAGAGTCTGATGTTTTGGTGTTCATGAATATATTTAGTTTTGTCCACAATCATCTAAGTGCTTACTGCTTACCTAGTAATGTAAATTAAATTCCACTGGCAAATACCTAGGTAGGTAAGTATTAAAAATATGTCAGGATAGTTCAACATTCACCATCCTAATATCTCATTGTTGATAAGATGATATTCTGATTTTTGGAGATAAAAGTAAAAAAAAATAAGTAGTGCTAGTCTTGCTTAGATTAGTAAGCAAGATTCCTTTTATATAATTTATGTAGGTCCCTACATAGTAGGTATGTATTTTGATGTGCAAATAAAATTGTCTAAATGGACAGAATACATTGATGAAGATCCTCTGTGGTGAACTGTAGTTAAAAAAATCCCAGTAAATTGCAATTCAAACAAAATACAAAGTACTAAGTATAAAATGTAATTACCAAAATGTAATACTTAAAACATAATTAAAATTAATATTATCAAAACAAATGAAGTTTAGGAAAAGGACCTACTTAAATAAAAGCTGGAAAAAAACAAAAGACATCCAAATAAAAATGAGTAAAAATCAAGGAAAATAAAACAATAAATGAATATACAAATACCTAGGATAAGCACTTACTTGGTTTGTTGTAACTTTGGGGAGAAGTATTATAGAAGTAGCAGTAGACTCCAAAGGCAAGAACAATTAGCAGGAGAAGCAGGATACGGGTGGAACAGGGCCGGCAACGCATGACCCGGGTCCTCATTGTGAAAACTGCAAATAAACCATTATTTTTAAATAATGTACATATGTATATAATTAGTTTAGGTATATACCTCATAATAATTTCATTTACAACAGCAAATAATAATAATCAATTGCAAATAAACCCTATGACTACATTCTGCAATAGACATTAATTTATTTTTCTCAGAAATAAAGTTTGAAAAGTTTTAACCAAACTTTTTAACTCTGTCTAACATATTAACTGCATACATGAGCATGTTGTAAGATTACTGGTAAATAGATGCTTGGGTACATAATTAATTATGTTATTGAGAAAATTGAGAATTTTATTTAGTTACATAATTATTATAAAAAATATTATGAGATTGAGAAAAAACGTCAAAAACTTAGTACCTAGTTAATTAAAATCTAAATAAAATTCCTACATCACCCAACCCCTGTAGTGTGTAGGTCGAGTAACTAAAAGCAGAGATAAAGACGTACATAAACGCCTAGTGGTTTATACACGAAATTTATACCCGTTTTCGAATGGAACTCACAATTTAACGACGAAATTAGACTACGCTTAAATAAAATGTTAAACTAAAACTTTAAGCAAAAATCTAATCTTACCAGTTCAGGGTCTAAACAAACTTAAAGATAATGTGCCTTCTTTACACGGTCAACATAAGCATTCCAAACACTAAATCACTTGTTACCAGCGTCAAAAGTAACCCAAATCCATAAAAACTTAAATTTTAAAACTAAAACCAAAAGTTTTGCAGCAAAAAAGTGACTGCATAAAAAAAATATTGGCTCGTCTTCAATCGACTTAGCGTAAACAGTAAACAGCTAGGTAAGATGCGGCAAACACTTCAAACAACTTAAAATAAATTAACTCACATTTTATAAGTCACGACTTTAGAAAGAACAATGTTTACATTTTATTTTTCTCGTAACAGACACGTTTATTTATTTTAGTGTAGTGTAAGTTATCGAATCACGCTTGCATGCGGCAGCTAAATCGGCACTGCGTGCGTACTCCCAACCCTCCGCGGTACGGCTACATTACCGATTGGCATTGGCAACTCGCTCGCCACTGAGTTGCCAGCCTTGTTCGACAAAGCTACCAAGCTACGGCTTTATAAAATTTTGGCAGTTCCTTTTTTTTATTATTTTTGTTCCTTATAATAATTATATTGACAGTAATGCAATAAAATTTTACTGCCTATTACATTTTATAAAATTCATTACTTCATATTATTTTCAGTAAATATTTTGCCAAATAGCAACATACAATGCATTCGAAAGTATAGCTCTGTGTTCTTGATAGTATTTTTTTGTGGTTTGTTCTCGGACGTGTTTGACGTTGGTAATTCGGAAAGTGGCGCCACCCCCAACGCGAACACGGTAGAGTAACTTTATTGGCTACACGCGCGGCTATTTAACGCGCTAAGCATTGAATCAATATTTTAGCCTTATTATTTAATGCAGGTATTTTTTTAGTATGATTGCGGATAAGCTTGAAATTTTTATATAGAATTAGTGTACATCATACATATGTATGGATGTTTTGGTGACTCGTATCACAAATCGACCTGATGAAAAAAAAAATGGGGTTATTTTCAGAATCGCATGAACCTTGTTTATAAGTCAAATTATATTTGATTATTTTAATTTCATTTTTTATGTTTTACTTTATGTATTAGCATAAACTTTTGAATGGAACACGTTTGACGCTAGCCGGCCAGGCGCACTGCGCATTTTAGGTATGAAGCTACAAGTACAGTTCGCGTCAAATAACTTGGCCGCTCTGAATTAGGCAACAAATCACTGCGCAGTAGTTTAATCATAGGAATAAAACATCAGAGCGCATGCGCGGTGTTCGGAAAGCCTAGCTTCAGAGCGGCCAAGTTATTTGACGCGAACTGTACGCGGCGGGCTCGACTTGCCGGGCCAATTCAGTGGGGAATTGGGGATGTGTATAGTCTATGGCACGTTAGTTCGATACCTACACACTCACGCGCCTCGTCGCATCGTCCGTTCGTCGCTTAGGATAAAATGAAGGCAAAAGCTTATTGGGATCCGAACCTCACGTTTTTCTCACTTCCAAAGGACATCGAAAAGTAAAGAAATGCACGTCTACATGTCTAATTAATAATTAGGTGGGCACCTACCTACCAAATGTTTACATTTTTGTTATTCTTATTTATGTAACCCGTATTTACGTAGTTCGAATATTAATTATTATAGTTAGGTACTTACTTACGTAGTTCTCAGGTTTAGCTTTGATAATATACATACTAAGTATTTTTGTTTTGCTGGGTAGGTACCTACCCGCAATGGACTAATTTTATGTAAATATTTTGATTATGTAGACAACAGGGACTCACATACTTTTTTATTTGCCCAATTACGTAGGTATGTAAAAAGTAGTAAATAGACTAAGAGCTGAGGCAATATTTTTGTAAGGTTTTCGTTTCGTTCGGTTTGTAATGTGTCAAGTACAACATGAAAGTGAAAAAACTGTAGATAGACTACTCATTAATACAATAAAAGTATAAAAAGGTAATGTACCGTATTTTATTTTTCTTTCCGGACAGCCCTAGTACTCGGTCAAGCGCACTGACGTATAAATCAAGCGGCGCCGGCGTAGGTATGTTGTTGCGGACCAGAAAGGACATAAGTAATAACAACTCTCAAACGCGGCGATTAAGTGCAATTTAGCTTGCGCGTTGGCGGGGAAGTGATTTTGTAGGCTATTATGAAAGCGGCTTTCTTCAAGATCAAAGGAGTCGATCTTCTGTACAAAGTAGGTACTATTAGTTATTCTGTGACGCTAGTAGTAACTTATTGAGATACCAGCCGAAAAAAAAATCGATTGGTAGAAAAAAGTTGATATTAAAGTTTGGAACTTATAAAGTGGAATCATTAACGAAAAGGAAATCTTATACTTATTACAAAGCTGAGTGCTAATAAAAACATTGTGTCTTCTTTCTATCTTACCTTTACGTAGGTATTGCAATTTCCAATTGCTTGCGAATTTAGTTTAGTATTCTGGCTATTTGCTATGTAGTTTATTTATTGGTAAGGTATGACGGCCCTGTGATTGTGAATAGATTTAATGAGTATTGTAATGCTTGTGAGTTTTTTTATTTAGTATTAGAGGAAAAAGACCATAAACTAAAATTAGTTACTTATGCGATTGAAATCTAAGACCTTGTCCTAATATTATAAGCAACAGTGGACTCAGTACAGAATAACACATGCGGAAAATTTAAATAATAAAAATAATACATACTTAAATAAATTAGGTAGCTAGTTATAAGCAAAGAGAACAAAAATATTGCAGGTAAGTTCTATTAGTCATTATTCTATAGTTGTAGCCTTGTAGGTTGCTTATCTGCTGTGCAGTCGTAATAATAACGCGACTCAATGTGTCGCAAGCAAGGAAGCCGGCGTATCGTGTCATTTGTAGTTTAGGTACTTATTTTGTTTGAACAATAAAATTAAACATGAAATATAACGAGCTCGGCAACACCGGAATCAAAGTCTCTCATGTCAGCTTGGGAGGCGCTTCGTTCAGTAACTTTTATGGGTAATTATTCTCATTTAATAATAAGTTTATAATAGCTAACAAGTTTGTTTTCTTTGCTTGTGTGCGGTGGATTATCACTTTATAAGTTTATAAGTCTGTTAATAATATTGTCAGGTGTACTTATTCAAATATAAATGGCAGAAGCACCTGCATATTGCATATATTATTATATCCAGTTTCAACAATGACGAATTATACTGTGTGGTACTCTGTTATTGTTTACGTTTTTCTTCCATTATTAGCATTTATTTTTAACTCTACCAAGCGATAAATGTGGCAACTCGTACGGATACCTATCTTTTTTTTTGGAACGGATTTAAATTGTGACTTTGTATTCGATTTTCTCAAACAGCTCTGCTAGGTTCAAGGTCGGTTTATATTAGATTGTTGACATTGATTACATTTGCTACGTCACAAACGATTGCTACGCGACTCGTCTATAGAATTTCTACACATCATGGTTTAACGCTTCGGTACGTCACTCATACGGTCATACCTACCATAAGCCTAGGTACTTACCTACCAATTAAAAGTGCAACATTTTTTTATAGGTAGTTCTTTGCATTCAATCGTCGACTATTAAAATCCACACGATAGGTAATGATAACCGCATAACAACTTGTTATTATTTAAAAAGGATTTAGGTACCCGCTATTATTTATTTTGGTAATAAATTGATCGAGATAAGTATACAGTATACCTACTCGCGTAGGTATGTTTTAATAAACAAATTAAGCAGATAATGTAGAACATGATTTATATACTTACCATTCGTCGGTTATTGTCTTTGGCGAGATAAAACTTCATAAAAGAAACAGTAAGTATCTTACTTACTTAGATAATATACTTATACAAGTTATACCTACTTACTTACATTACACAAGTTATTAAATGTTTTAAATCCTGTAAAGCTACTTTTTGTGAAAAAAAAAAGAAACTTCGTGAGGAAAACGGCATATTTTAGAACGAAAAATTAGAAAACAAGTGACATCTACCAACCCGCACTGGGCCCGCGTGGTATATTACTGCCCACTCTCTCTCGAAAAGAGGAGCCCTGCGTCCCAGCAGTGGGAACATTATAGGCAGATTATGCAGGGCTTTGCACGTACCTACTACGAAAAATTTATTGTAAGTACCTAAGTATTGCTTTTATACAGGGTGTTCGGCAGAACGTTGAACACACGAAAATGGCAGATAGGTTGGGTCCTCTGCTACCTACCCAGCCCAAAAAAAAAATACCTAGGCCCCATAGTTTTTTGAAGTGAAAACTTCTTTAGCGGCGTTGAACACTTTTTGTAATAGGGAAAAAATGTTAAACTCGCGTCAGGACATCGCGTCAGGACACGTGACCGTCAGGAGAGATTCCCCCCCCCCCCCCTCTTTCTACGGCGGCGTCAACCGAAGTGAACCAAGTGAGACACGATAATGGATGGATGGATGGATGGATGGATGGAGGGACGGACGGACGGACGGACGGACGGACGGACGGACGGACGGTGACAGTGACGGTGACGGTGACGGTGACGGTGACGGTGACGGTGACGGTGACGGTGACGGTGTCGGTGACGGTGACGGTGACGGTGACGGTGACGGTGACGGTGACGGTGACGGTGACGGTGTCGGTGACGGTGACGGTGACGGTGACGGTGATGGTGATGGTGGACGTGGATGTGGATGGATGGATGGACAGCTGATGGCTCGACCGTCTGTGTAGTAGCCACATTGCTGTGTATTCGTAAAATTCGTGTATATAAAGTATTTAAAATATGGAAATTGAACAAAGTGCATCGATTAATGAAAAAATGACGCAGAAATAGTGAAAAAAAATTAGTTATATTAATTTAATTCATAATTGATTTATTTCAACGTTAAATTCAAGTTTTCGCTTCTGCCGGCACTCCCGGAGTGCAACCCGTTTTTTTTTTTTTATATACATATAGCCGATTTCACTATTTGCACCAAACAATAATTTTAGGATGAATCTACCAATAGACGAGACAAAACAAAAAAAAAAGTGTTGCCAGTTTCGTCTATCCTCCATAAAGTTACAGGCCTTCAAAGTTCAAAACTCATGAATTTCGGCAATAAAAAAAAAACTGGGGCCTGGGTATTTATTTTTGGGTTGGGTAGGTAGCAGACGACCCCATCTATCTGCCATTTTCGTGTGTTCAACGTTCTGCCGAACCCCCTGTATACAAGTGCACGCACTGGCGATTTTTTTCAGTGACTGATTTAAAAAATTTAATTTGCTACATTTGGCTAGCGATACGAAAACGCATGATCTTTTTGTCCCATAGTAGGTAATAGTATGGTGGTGCACGCAGCACTCGGTTTTTACGATTTCAAATATCTTTGATCAGTTAGCGGATGCACCCAGCGCACGGCTAGGTACACATCAAGCTATACATAACCAGTATAAGCTGACTTTGATGTGTTGCCGTGTGTACCTAAAGGCTGATTGACAGGGTAAAAGTAAACGTGTCAGTACTTCAGTAGTACAGGCGTCAGTGCTGGCGCCGAGAACCAACTAGTACACTGTTTACATGCAGTCAGTAGTCAACAGTCGTGGTAATTTCTTCACAGTGTACAACACACGTTACTTTAGTCAGTGGGGAACAATGAATTCGCGAAATCAGCAGAATAAACTACCTATGATTTAATTGCTAAAAATATTTCCATTCTGCTGTTGAATGAGTTGACAGAAATGTTTCATTTTGAAGTTTGACATGATGATATATATAATATCTAATAATTTTGAATTAACAGGTCTCTAAGTTAAAAATTTTGTATTTGCAATTCTGGGTAACTTTCTTTCTTTTTGTGAAATTTTATAATATTTAATAGTTGTCAATAAAAAGAATAATAGTTTTCAATATTATAGAAATATTTGTACGCCGATACTTACGGCTAAACATGACTGGACTTAAACAATTGATTTTAATCTTGCATGCTCTTGTATGTAGGTATACCATGATTAGACAAATAAAGAATATCTTATCTTATCTGTTAGAAAAAGAGATATCTAAAAAAACTTTTTTACAAAAAAAAAAACAACCGACTTCAAAAAAAACACTACAAAGTGATAAATAACTTTAATTTCGGATGTCGGTGTCGTTGGTTCCGCATTTTCGTTTTTTGACACCGACTTCCGAAATTAAAGTTATTTATCACTTTGTAGTGTTTTTTTTGAAGTCGGTTGTTTTTTTTTTTTGTAAAAAAGTTTTTATTTTCCACTTTTTAGTTGTACCTGTTGGAGTATAGCAAAAACAAATCGATCCTACTTCAACACTATCGTCTTTCTCATTCTAACTCATAAATATTATTTTAAGTATCCGAACCTGCCCTTACCACTTGAACGAAATCCTTACTTTCGCATAGTGACACTACTACTCCATTAACCCTAACAGGTTATGGGCCCAGAGCGCTAAGTCAAAGTGCGAATAAATAATATAAAGTGAAAGTGATTGGACACTAAATAATTAATAAAAAGTTATTTTAGTGCAAGTGTTTAAAAATGGATCTAAGATCTAAAAGGAACATCAAACAATTTGATAGAGAAAAGTATAGTGTGTGGAAATTTCGAATTCGCAATCTATTAAGTGAACTTGGAGTTCTGAACGTTATCGACGATGAATCTCTGACAGAGAGAAGTGCTGAGTGGCTTAAAAGTAATGCTTCAGCTAAGAATATGATGATAGAATGTTTGTCAGACTCATTACTTGGCCTGACTACAGAACAAGACACCGCAAAACAAATTTTCGCGAAGCTTGATTCTATCTTTGAAAGAAAAAGCGTTGCGACGCAGCTGTCTCTTCGAAAAAGGTTGTTGAACTTGAAATTGGATAGTGATACCAAGTTATTCAAACATTTCCAAATATTTGATGAAATTGTCACCGAACTTATGGCTGCAGGTGCGAAATTAGAGGAATCCGATAAAGTGACCCACCTTTTCATGACTCTACCGAACAGCTATAACAGCATCGTCACAGCAATCGAGACATTGACTGAAGACAATATAACTTTAGCTTTTGTAAAAACGAGATTATTAGATCATGAAATCAAATTAACAAGCGAAGGACATGATCTAAGTGTAAAAGTACTTCAGGCTGAAAGTTCTAGACCACCTTCAAATATTTCATGAAATCGTCATCAACAAAAGCAAAAGTCAATAAAACCGTTCACGAACAATTTTAAACACAAGAAATGTAATCACTGTGGCAAAAAGGGACATTTTAAAAAGCATTGTTTTTCTTACAAAAGAGCTATTGAAAACAAAAGAACCAACAATAAAACGGTTCAGATGGTGAGTTCAAAACCACAAAATGCTGGATTTGCTTTTATGACGGACAGTGATACAAATGACAGTAATGACGGGCAAAACAATATTACCTTTGTGTTGGATTCTGGAGCCTCAGATCATTTGATAAATGGAGAAGATTTGGCCCTAAACTTCATTGAGCTTGAAAAGCCTATGAATAATTCTGTAGCGAAAAATGGCACGTTTATACAAACGACAAAGAAAGGTGATCTCCCCGTTACCAGCAAGATGGGCGTACCAGGTATACTACAGGATGTACTTTTCTGTTCTGAAATTCCCTACAACCTGCTATCGGTAAAGAAAATGCAGCATGCGGGAATGACTGTCGTTTTTGATAAAAACGGTAGTGTTGTTGTGTACAACGATGGTAAGCCGGTAATAAAGGGTGAGTCTTTGAACAATCTAATCGGCATTAACTTTCTGCTGTCTAAACATGCTTTAAATAGCGAATGCTCATTAAATAGAGTCGTAAATAATAATTATGAATTGTGGCATCAGAGGTTAGGCCATATAGGCAAATCAAAATTTATGGAAATAAAAAGAAAGAAATTATTTTCTGATATTGATAAAATTGATAATATTGTGCCAAACGATAAATTGTGTGAGGCTTGTATTTATGGTAAACAATCATGCCTGCCATTTAACAAATCGAAAACAAAAGATTTGAAACGACCTCTATTTAAAGTGCACACAGATGTTTGTGGTCCTATAACTCCTTCGTCTATTGATGGCAAAAATTATTTTGTGATTTTTGTGGATGAATACACTCATTATTGTGCTACCTACTTGTTAGCTCGTAAATCAGATGTGTTTTTGTTACGTTTCGGGATTACGTAGCAAAAAGTGAAGCACGTTTTTGTTTGAGAATTGTTAACTTATATTGTGATAATGGAGGGGAATTTGTATCCAATGAAATGAAAGAGTTCTGTGCGAATAAAGGTATTAGTTACCACTTAACAGTGCCACATACTCCGGCTTTGAATGGTATTGCCGAACGTATGATAAGAACAATAACAGAACGAAGTCGTACAATGGTACAAGGGTCTAAATTAAATCAATCGTTCTGGGGTGAGGCTGTGTTAACTGCTACTTATTTAATAAATGTCAGCCCCACGAAAGCACTGTGGTTAGATAAAACACCTTATGAGTTATGGCATAATACTAAGCCGCAACTAAAGTATTTAAAAGTTTTTGGTTCAACTGTTTATTTTGTTAATAAAAGTAGAAAAACGAAATTTGATAAGAAATCATTAAAGGGAATTTTCGTTGGTTATGAACCAAATGGTTATAAGGTGTGGGATGTGGTAAATGAAAAGTATGTGAGAGTCAGAGATGTGGTAATGGATGAGATTAAATTCTTATCAAATAGGCCAGTGCAACCTGCGCCCGAACGGATTATGGCTAGAAATAGCAATAACTCTGTGGTTGACAACTCTGTAAGAGATGTGGAAATGGATGGGATTAAATTCTTATCAAATAGGCCAGTGCAACCTGCGCCCGAACGGATTATGGCTAGAAATAGCAATAACTCTGTTGTTGACAACTCTGACTCTGTACAACCTTTTGAAAAGAGGTGTGAATCTCATAAGGATCAATCAAATTGTATGAGTAAACAAACGGATGAAATACCTGTAAATGAATCTGTTCATGAAACAGGAGAGCACTTGAATCGGTCTTCATATCACAATGAAAATGAATTAACTTTATCTCAAAACAATGAAACATCACATAATTTGAGACGGAGTAATAGGGTCCAAAACATGCCAACTGTTTCTTATAATGAAAATGATGAAGACAGTATTTAAGACAACTGCTTGTTGTGTGCAGAATCTTTGATATTTCAAATTCCTCAATCATACACAGAAATTAAAACCAGGGATGATAAGCATCTATGGGAAAATGCTATTAAAGAGGAAATTAATTCACTTATTTAAAATGATACGTGGACTTTAGTACCAAAGCCAGATAATAGAAATATTATCGATTGTAAGTGGGTATTTACAGTTAAAAATGATGAGTTTGGAAAACCCTTGAAGTATAAAGCAAGATTAGTGGCTCGTGGATTTAGTCAGAAATATTTGATTGATTATAACGAGACGTTTGCACCTGTTGCAAGGATCGCAAGTTTTAGACTAATATTAGCTTTAGCGAATCAATTTAATTTGCTGGTTCACCATATGGATGTAAAAACAGCATTTTTGAATGGGAAACTGAATGAGGAAATCTATATGAAAATTCCCGAGAGTATCCCGGCTGGAAGTAATATGGTTTGCAAATTAAATAAGTCATTATATGGATTGAAACAGTCTGCACGCTGTTGGTTCCAAATGTTTGAGCAAGCTTTGATAAAAAGAGGTTTTCAATACTCATCAGCGGACCGGTGCATTTACATTTTTAATGCAGGTCATGTTTTAAAGAATATTTATGTTTTACTTTATGTTGACGATCTTGTGATTTCAACCGCAGATATAAATACTATGAATAGTTTTAAAACATACATAATGAACACTTTTAAAATGGTAGACTTAAAAGAAATCAAATGTTTTCTGGGAATCAAAATAACCAAGTCAGAAAACAAAGTTACTTTGGATCAGGAATTGTACATAAAAACAGTTCTTGAGAAGTTTAACATGAGTGACTGTAATTCTGTCACTACACCCCTTGAAAGTAAACTAGATTACGAAGCATTAAATTCGTGTGAAATCACAAGTGCCCCTTGTAGAAATGTTATTGGGTGTTTGATGTATATCATGCTGTGCACTCGACCTGACCTAAGTTTTTCTGTTAACATCTTGAGTCGATATGCAAGCAAAAACAACCATTCATTATGGTCACACTTAAAAAGGGTCTTGCGTTATTTAAAGGGCACTATAAATCTCAAGTTAACATTTACACGAAATGATTACAAAAATATTCTAAGTGGCTTTGTTGATTCTGACTGGGGTAGTAATACAATAGATAGAAAAAGTACTACGGGTTATTTGTTTAAATTATTTGATCAATGCACAATATGCTGGCAAACAAAAAGGCAGCATACAGTGGCAACATCTTCCACTGAAGCAGAGTACATGGCTCTATATGAAGCAGTAAAAGAAACTCTGTGGTTAAAGTCATTAGTAACAAGTATTGGCATTGCTATACCAGATTCTATTTGTATTTATGAGGATAATAATGGATGCATAAGCATCGCGAACAATCCTACTAGTCACAAAAGATCTAAACACATTGACATTAAGTATCATTTTTCTAGAGAACAGGTTGAGAAAAATGTGATTAAAATGGTTTATGTTTCTACAGATAACCAGCTGGCTGATATCCTGACAAAATCATTACCCGCGGTGCGTTTCACCGAGATGAGAATAAAACTCGGGGTGTCGTTGTAATTATATTCAACGTGGATAAATAAAATGATAAGGATATGTTAATTATAAGAGCTTGGTTATAATATGTAGATGAATAACATAAATAGTATCCAGTAATAATGGATAAAAATTGATTGATAATGGTTTGATTAGGTTTTTCTGGGTTTCCCTAATCCTGCGCAACAAATGTTGGACCATGATGATTGTATTCCCAGACTGAGAGATAAATTGGAGGTGTGTGATTTTGTAATTGTATAAAGATGTTTGATATCTTATATCGTAATTAAAAGAAAAAGGATTTATTTTTGAGGGGGCGTGTTGGAGTATAGCAAAAACAAATCGATCCTACTTCAACACTATCGTCTTTCTCATTCTAACTCATAAATATTATTTTAAGTATCCGAACCTGCCCTTACCACTTGAACGAAATCCTTACTTTCGCATAGTGACACTACTACTCCATTAACCCTAACAGTACCTACCCCACAAAAATGTAAACGAAACAACCGTTAATGTAGACAATGTAGATAAATTTTTAGATTTTTGATGATTTTTCAAAAACCGCTTTTCCGATTTCAATCAAATTTTCATGGGACCATTTGGGAACAAAAAAAGAATTTTTCAAATCGGTTGGCAAGCGACGGAGTTATGCGCGAACAAACATAAAAAAAAAAAAAAAAAAAAATACAAACATCCGAATTGAGAACCTCCTCCTTTTTAGAAGTCGGTTAAAAAGAAACGAGTTTGGATACGAAAATCACCCTACAACGCGGCGCTAGTGACTGACATAAAAGTACTCTGTGTGACTGACCAAGCAGACTTATTGTTTGGTGCACAGGCGATTCGCAAAATAACCTAAAACTATGCGTCACTTAAACGTTACGGGGTCGTCAATTCATCCCGTAAATTATAAGGGACCCCTAATGCTTTAGGTGTCTCCTACACGTTGGTGAAAACAAAACTCGCGATAAGTGTCCCTTATATTGGCTTAAGAGATACTTAAATTTTAGGGGCTGTTGGTGAAAACGGGCATAAGGCCTTTACCTACGCACTAAGCACGTCCGATCCGAATCCGAGAATGAATAGTCCATCGTCCTATTTGATCGGATTTAGTGCGCAACCCCTCATACAAATGGGACAATGGACACATCGGACCGGTATTTCTTGGATTCGGATCGGAAGTAGTGCGTAAACGCCCTATGTCAGTAGCGCTGTCGCGGGTGGTGGGGGTGTCAACAACTGACTCAGAAATATTCAAGCTGGAATATTGAAGTTAGCACTGACGCGACAGTGCTGTACTGACTCCAAATCAATTTACACTGGGTAAATATCGGGTCAGTATACTGACTTGTCTCGAGTTTGGAGTTAGTTACTTACCGTGTCTAAATTAGCCTTAATGGTGGCAGCGTTGTTTATGTTTTCAATTTTTTTTAATCTACAACTCACGCTGCTCGCTAGAAACCCATGGTGGTACTGAATAGTTTCGAGTAAACGCCAAACGGAGTGCGTGTTTGTACGCGGTTTGGCGTATCCATCTAACTCAAAACAGAATGCATTCAATCGCAATACATGCGAAGCCTTGTAGGGGTAGGTGCTCGCTTTTGCATCCTGAATTCTCCATTTTCTAATAGATACATATAGCTAAGGTGGTATAAAAATATCTGCCACGGCTTCAATGGGAGACAGTATTCTGTATATAGATTAGATCATCATCATTGATCTAATGTCATACATTTTTTCATACAAAAAAATGTGCGTATATATTTGAATTGATTTAGTTGCATGAAACCGTCTCATAGTAATTAGCTGTTGCCGCACCGTCATTTAATTTCGCAAAATGTGACTGTGTATTCAGTAACCTGAATTTATACATAGGAACGCTAGACGACATATCAAGCTATAAATTTCCAGTATAAGCTGACTTATCTTTTTATCATTGTATGAAAAGCCTATACAATGCGAGCTCAGCTAAAACTGGAAATTTATAGCATGATATGTCGTCGTGTGTTCCCGTGAGATATTTTCCGACATCCACTTGGGGGAAGCCGCAGGCTAAAGGTAGTTAACAATATTTCTAACTGACTGGCTCCTAGACATAACAAACAGTCTATATCTACCTACCTATCTACCTATGCTCCTTCCTAATTGATGATCTCTTTGACTTTGTCAAACAGCATCGTAGATCAAGAGATAAATCGGTTTTAGGGTGTTTTTAATATCGTGCGGATTTCATCACGCACGCGGGATTGGCCCGCATGCGGAAAATTTCACGCAGCGTGAGACACGCAACCCCACGATTTAGTTTTCTGCGGGCTGCCATGCATTGTGGTTGTGTACAATGAACGACAAACTCAGAAAATTATTGATCATATACTCAAACTTTCGAAATTTGGTGCTAGTTCCTTTAATATTTCTTTCCAGGCAGCGTCTCTAGCATCTCTGTTTTTATATAATTCATGGGATTTATCCCATAAGCACGGCTGCAGATGCACTTCAATTATAACACGTTCTGTGTCAATTTTCATTTTAAATGTGACTGTACTATGCGCGCGTGCACCCCGCATGACAGTAAAACGCACACTGATTTTCATAGAAGTGCTCACGCGCGCGGAGACCCCGCGCGGGGCTGTTGCCACGGATCACACCCCGCGTCCCGCGTGCGTATTCCACGCATTATAATAAATACTTGTATAAAAAGGACACTTGCGGGTGTTACGCATGCGGGGCAATCCCGCGTGCGTGATGAAATCCGCACGATATTAAAAACACCCTAAATGAGTCTCGCTAGACAAGTCAGTGGACCATGTAATTCACATTTACAGTGTCCGTGAAATTTCACGGACACTGTAAATGTGAATTGTGTGTGTCTATTGTCCGCCATTTAATCTTCCATGATCCATTGATCACGGAAGATTAAAAAAAAAAGACATAGATGATAGACGGGATGAAATTAAGATGATGGTGAATGGTGATAAGATTTTTTTTTAATATACTGACATATATTAGACAATTTATTTGCTTTCGTTTAAATTTTTGTAAAAGTCACTAATGGATGAATTTCATCGGGTTTTTTTATAATTAATGGGCTGCATAACTAAATATTACTACCTACCACCTCAAAAAACCGGCCAAGTGCGAGTCGGACTCGCCCATGAAGGGTTCCGTAGCAGCAAGTACCATAATATAAAAGTTCTTGTAGTTCGTTGTAACTTTGTGAAAGGTAAATTGCGGTTTTCGATTTATGACGTATTAAAAAAAAACTACTTACTAGATCTCGTTCAAACCAATTTTCGGTGGAAGTTTACATGGTAATGTACATTATATATATTTTATTAATTTTATCATTCTCTTATTTTAGAAGTTAGAGGGGGGGGACACACATTTTACCACTTTGGAAGTGTCTCTCGCGCAAACTATTCAGTTCAGAAAAAAATTATACAAGGTGAAATTGAACACATGCGACAAATCGAAATGGGAGATTGTACTCATCATTATGAACAACTTTTACTATGAGACCAAACCTGAAATCGCGAAAAAAAAATTAGCTGTTCCCTACATTTTGGCGAGTTATGTGAACATAAATGTAGGGAACAGCTGATTTTTTTTTCGCGATTTCAGGTTTGGTCCCGTAGTAAAAGTTGTTTATAATGACGAGTACAATCTCCCATTTCGATTTGTCGCATGTGTTCAATTTCACCCTGTATTAGAAACCTCAATATCATTTTTGAAGACCTATCCATAGATACCCCACACGTACAGGTTTGATAAAAAAAAAAATTTTGGAGTTTCAGTTGTAAGTATGGGGAACCCCAAAATTTATTGTTTTTTTTCTATTTTTGTGTGAAAATCTCACTGCGGTTCACAGAATACATCTACTTACCAAGTTTCAACAGTATAGTTCTTATAGTTTCGGAAAAAAGTGGCTGTGACATACGGACGGACGGACAGACAGACATGACGAATCCATAAGGGTTCCGTTTTTTGCCATTTGGCTACGGAACCCTAAAAGTGGGTAAAGTGACCTTAAAAGTGGTAAAGTGGATACAAAATTATTAAATTGTAACAATATCTATAATTTGAATGGCTATATTCGTCTTCTATAAACCTTTCAAAGATATCCCTTAATAACTGGATTACCGGACAGCCTGTACCTATATCAATATTGAAATGGCATCAGCATTTTTGCAGGCCGTGGTTTTGGACGAGTTTTTATGTCATCCCTCTGTTTTCGTAGTCCTTTGATTACCCGCTTCGGCGGCATTCGGCGGGTAGTCTGGGACACCTTGTTACACGACACTGCAGTCGCAACGGGCAAAACAGTCGAAGTCGGTGTCGTTGGATCTGTTTTTTAGTTTTTTTGCCACCGACTTCCGAAATTAAAGTTATTTTTCACTTCGTAGTGTTTTTTTTGGAAGTCAGTTTTTTTTGTTAAATGTTTTTTTTTTTTTTTGCTTTTTAGTGGGTCTTTATATAGGTAATTGATCTAAGTTACAATAGCCTAATGTCAACTTGCTCATCGCCTTTTACAACATATTGCTTTTCCGATGCATTGAAGAGTTCTCTTGGTATTTCACCATTTTCACCATCAGCTCCATTTCACCAATCGCATTGTGACGAGCATACATTGCTTAGCAACCATATTAAATTAATCGAATCGCAACCCGTGAAATACTTATTATTAAGTGGTTTCGGGCCATCTGTGGTCTTCATCATCAGTTCCACTTCACCAAATGGTGCTTTCTGAGAGCAAATGCACGGGTTACTATAAAAAATACCCAAATCACTATAGGTGTGCCTATAATATTTGAAGAGTTCCTTCGATTTCTCCAGGATTCCGTGATCAGATCCTGATCTGATGACAATGCGACCACCTAGAAAATATACCCTTTCAAACAAAAAAAAAAAGAAATTTTCAAATCGGTCTAGCCGTCTTCGAGTAATCGGGGAACATACATAATTATAAAAAAAAAGATTCCGACGAACTGAGAACCTCCTCCTTTTTTTGAAGCCGGTTAAATATTATAACGAAATGGTATTCCATTTAACAAAATGCCCGTACCCCTACACGCCCCTTTGTATACGGCATGTTTTATTTACGGTACTAGTACTATTCGTATTATATATTCTGTGACGGTACAGAAATATCGTGTGACCTTGTGTATGACAGTTCTATGGTAGGTATACGGCGCCGGCGCCCCGTGCGATAGTGCCGCACTGCCGCATGCCGCCGGCGTGTTGTCAACAAACTTCCATAATCATAGTTATCCATACAACACTGTCGACCGGCGAATAAACCGTAGTTTTTTACGGCAAGAAAAACGTGTGTACAAAGGGCCTAATGTGAATGCAATGATCAAAGGCTTGATTTTATGTTTCGTTAAATAGTATCCAGTTAATTATCTTTAATTGATAATAAACCTATCTGGCGTTTAAAAAAGTTAATGGAGCCAGCGCGGCCAGCGCGGTAATCAAAAAATTCGTCCGCATCACTGTCAACAGGAAACGTGCCCAAAAGGCTGGCAGCATACTGTATGTACAATTAATAACCATTTTAATACCTGGATTGGTACGAACAGCACAATCAGCATGGCCTGCGAAATCTCCAAATCTCACCCCTTTAGATTTTTTTTATATGGGGATATGTAAAAAATCAAATTTACCAAAAATCCTATACAACTGTAAACGAGCTAAAAACTGAGGTCCACATTTTCAATAAGTATTCACCACAACACGCTACTAAAAGTTACTAAAAATGAATTTCTGCATCCAAGAAAATGGAGTTCATTTCGAGCAACTAATTAGTTAATTTACTCGTTTTTTTCGTTCGAATAAAATTTCCGGGTATGGCAAGCGTATTTTCCAAAAAACTTTAGATGCAGTTTTGTTTCTTTTTAAAAATAAAGGAATGTTTCCTTTGAGCAAAATTTGCTGTCTTCAGTATTTAGAGTACTTTCCCTCCAGGTGTGCTTCGAAAATTCCACTCTGTATAAATAATTAACAACAGTAACTTTAGATTAGTAATCAATAGCCTGTATTGAAGTTTGCAGTATCTACGAGTACTTACATACTTGTACCTAAACTACTCCTAAACTATGTAAAGTGGTGGCATTCGGCCTTTAGACTGAGTTGCTGATATAAACTTCAACGCAGCATTCCTAAACTACCTACACTTTAGCATTCCTGTCTCCAATTCTTAAGGCACTCCATCCTTATTCTCTAACATTCTTTTGATTTTGAATCAATCTGCCTAGCCTTTTTTATTGCAAAATGGGCCAGCTTCTGACCTCGATCTCGGCTGGTGGAAAGTATGTTGGGTTCAACTTCCAATCGAACCGAATGAAGCTGAATACCAGCATTTTACACGAAGCGACTGCCTATCTGAAGGCCAATTCTTGTAATTTAAAACGTTTAAAATCTAGTCGCAGTCTCATCTCAGCGACAAAAAAAACGTCAGAAACTTGTCAAAATGTAGGGAAACTAGAGGTATTTTTGAGACTGAGACACTGTGAACGTTCTTAAAATTACGAGAATTGCCTCTCTGACCTCCACAACTCCGTTAATGGGTAACACGTCATGTTACCCCTTGGTAAGACTGGTTGTCAGACTTTTGGGCTTCTGACTACCCGTTACGTACGACTGAACCCGAAAAATCATCTTTACAACTCTTCCACGTATTTAAATATGAGCGAAGAAAAGAAAGAATACGATTGGGGCTTACCCCACCACATATGCTGACGTTGATCCAGAAACACACAGAAAATCACATCACAAATAAACTCGCACTCAACTCACTTACTCAACTGGGTAATTGTCCCAGTAGTGCATGGGCAACTATCGTCGCTAATCTAACTAAGTGACGTAACGGATTCGAAGCATATTATACAGTACAGACTACTATTTGTTATCGTGTTAATATTGTTTGAACAATAAATATTTTAACAGATACGTCACTTCGTGAGATCTTTGTTTTTATTTGGTTCGGAATACATGATCAGACTCGACATGGAAAATGTATAAAATTACTATAGTTAGGTCGGCTTAGTCCAATATGTCAGATACGTCAGTTAGATTAGCGACGATATTACCCCTTCTTGATAAGGCTTGTCAGACTTTTGGGCTTCTAACTACCTGTAACGACTATCAAAGATGTACGAATGACAGCTGGGATCAACGGCTTAACGTGCTTTCCTAGACACGGAGGTGTCTCGATATGTAATGGATGGTCAACCAGGTCAACCATCCACCAACCGACCGCGGCAAGAACCCCTTATACTTAATTGAAAAAAAAAAACTTGTTCCTTATTCGTGTTTTTAACTTTGTTTAAAGAGCGTTTGACGAAGAAAATGGTTTGCAGTTAATAAGAGAAACTCTCAAATGCGGCGTTAATTACATGGAAACTGGTCCCTGGTATGGCGCGGGAACGTCCGAGCGGACTTTCGGAAAGGTAATTTTAATTAGACTAATGCATTTATTTCTAGTTTAATTTACTTTTAAGGGAGATGTGATAACAGAGAAAGAGTTGTTTTAATGACGCAAAACATTTTGTTACGGTCATGAATTACATTTTGAATTCCGCGAGGAACTCTGTCTGGCGCTTTCGAATATTAAGTAACCAGACGAAACCCCTGAAATCATCCTCGACATTACGCTAACATAGGTATAAAACAAGAACAAAATTATATCCTGTGGACACGGCCTAATACATTATAATTGTACAGACTTAACCCATGACCTCGGACTGGATACAGACGGCAGACAGATTTGGGAACGCTCCATATGATACTTCAATTGTTAGAAACCGTCTTGGTCTTAATTTTCTAAAAATACTTGTGACTTCAGTCAAGTTCAGTCTTTTGCTAGTATTGTATAGTACTTTTAGGGATTTGCAAAGATTTAAATCTTATTTTCCCGATAAATTCGGCGTTCGTTCGATTTTTAGTTCGCCGATAATACAATTTTTTTTGTGGCTATGGCTTCCTATTATGTCGGTTATATTCACCAAACGGCGGCCGTGGGTATCTGAGTAGATAGACCTTACAAAATACCCTATAAGCAGTGTAAAGACGCCAGCACATCAAGCTACTACAATCTGTCAAATTTCTTATCAAACCTATTTTAGTTAAAATGGGATTTGTCTCTTTCTTACACACAGAAATGACAACGTGACAGATAAAGACAAACGTTCTATAAACCTATTTTAGCTAAAATAGAGATAAAATAGGATTATGAATAAGGGGGTAAGGTTCAAGGTTGATTGGGAAAATTTGACAGTTTCGGGTAGCTTGATGTGCTGGAGTCTAAACATATGTGTCCTTAAAATACCTATTAAAACCTGTGGCCAGGCGAGTGCTCTATGGTTAATCATATTTCCTTTACTGAACTGGGCTCAAATTCAATGAAATGCATCACGCGTTTACGTAAAAGACAACCGCACATCGCCCACTTTGGCAAAAAAAAAATACGCGGACGAAGTCGCGGGTAGAAGCTAGTAACAGATATACTATTTCAACTAGCTGCGCCCCGCGGTTTCGACCGCGTAAATGTCGATTCCGTGGGAATATCGGGATAAAAAGTAGCCTATATATTAATCCAGGGTGTCAGCTATCTCCATACAAAATTTTATCAAAATTGGTCCAGCCGTTTGAGCGTGAAGAAGTAACAAACGTATAAACACACTCAAAAACTTTCGCCTTTATAATATTAGTGTGATGAAATAAACCAGAAGTAATGCAACAGTTTATATATTGATATTGTACTTATTGCCTCAAGTGATTTAAATTCATTTGCACCTAAAGAAGTCTTATGACGTCAGTCGCTCATAAAAATCTGTAATCAATAACGTTTGAACGCTTTGTTTATTAACAGGCGCTGGTCGGAGTTCCGAGATCATCTTATTTCATCGGAAGCAAAGTGGGAAGATATGAGCAGGCTACGGAGAAAATGTTCGACTTCTCCGCAGAGAAGACGGAGGCTGGGGTGGACAGAACACTGCAACTCCTTGGCTTGGACTACGTGGACTTGATACAGGTCACGATCATGTGAGCTCTGCCCATTCACACTAACACTCTTCCGGCCATCAATCTACGTAACCGAAGGGGCGATGTAATCGTCGCCCGCGCCGGCGCGAACTTGACCTCCCGTTTGATCGCTGTAAATCACGGCACTAGGTTGTCTTAGATGCATTTACTCTATGCGCAATGCCAATTGAAACTAACAGCTGTTTGTGACGCAGCTATGGATGATTTCACACGGTAAATTTCCCATTTATATTGTTTCGAGAAACGTGGATGATTGATATGGGAAAACATTAAGCCTTTAATTAAAATAATTATATCAAAAAGAATGATGTTTCGACAGTTTTCCAATAAAATTAATTATAATAATAAGGTAGATTTATATGAACTGGCTCAAATATAATTGATACCAATTATGTTTTTAACCCCCGACGCAAAAACGACGGGGTGTTATAAGTTTGACGTGTCTGTGTGTGTGTGTGTGTGTCTGTCTGTGGCATCGTAGCTCCCGAACGGATGAACCGATTTTGATTTTGTTTTTTTTTTTTGTTTGAAAGGTGAATTAGCGGCAATTCTTAGCTATGTTTGATGCAAATCGGTCCAAGATAGCTGCCGCCACAAAATGGCAGATTACATATTTTTTCACAACTCCCTCAATATGGGTATCAAATGAAAGGGCTTAACAAGTAGAATACTAAACACTATGATAAATTTCAAAACCAAGATGGCCGGCACCACAAAATGGCGAAATATTTTTTTTTTTACAATTCCCTCAATAAGGGTATCAAATGAAAGGGGTTGACTAGTAGAATACTATACACTATTACAAATTTCAAATCCAAGATGGCCACCACCACAAATGGCAAAATCACAGAGGAATACGTTAGTATAGAATGAACGCCAACGACCACGAGTACCTACCTAGCTTCACTGTGGTAAAAAAACTGCGCAGATTTCGGCGAGTCACGTGTCGATCGTATAGCATGTTTACTAGTAATATAATATTATAAAATTTAAAACGCAAGAAAAAAAGTTAAACAAAAAATTAAAAAAACCCCCGACTCAAACAAAAACCTCTAAAAACTAAAATAATAATATATATTGGCCCTTTAAGTTTAATATAAGTAAGTTGCAGGAAATATTTTGATCCAAACGTCCTCACGTCGGGGGACGGCTAATGAAAACGCCAAACACTTAAACCCAGCAATAATGAATGTATGCTTTGTAAAAACATAGCTGCTGTTTTTTAAATGTTTAATTTAACTTTTTATAATAAGTACCTATAATCTCTATCTAATCTCTCAATCAATTCTATTGAATCGGGATATTGAATTTTCATTATTTTCTCGAAACTATAGGTAATGTAACACACACACACATGACACATGTATAAATAAGCCTATAATGTTCCCTCTGCTGGGAAAGAGGCCTCCTCTCTGTGAGAGGGAGTCGGCCGTAATCTACCACGCGGGCCCAATGCGGGTTGGCTAGATGTCCCATGTCTTCGAATTTTTGGTTCTAGGACATGCCGGTTTCGTCACGATGTTTTCCTCCACCGTTTTGAGAACAGTAGTGATGTGTTTCTGTTCTATTTACTAGAGCCCAGTAAATACCTACACTAGGTCTGGTAACTAAACCGAGTGCCCAGTGCCCAACCCCGCGCTTCGCCGCAGTGACTCGCTTGCCCATTCGGCAGGTATAAACATGCACCCGATGCGTACTCGCCACTCGGCAGACTGAGTGGTTCGTCAACTCGTCCTAGATGCCTATGGCCCATTTGGGACGACTTGAAGAAAATCAAAACTAATTTTATTTTGGGCCGTAGGCATGTAGGACGAGTTGACGAACCACTCGGCAGGCTCATGTCGCTCGTAGCTCGCTACCGTTTCCCGCGATACTTGTGAACTGACTGACTAGAACTAGTCAGGCAGTTCGGTCCCATGTTTAAAAATAAGAACGTGTAAACACCTACTCGTCCGCCCAACTCTCTCGGCTTATTTGTATCTCGGTTTATTTTACCCTAATGACTTAATCACACGTACGTGTGATTAAGGCATTAGGTAGGTACAAAAAGTAGTAAGATTTTTTTTCTATGATCAATTTATTGGCTAAATTACAATCCTCGCGATTCTATTCGCGTTTCTTGTGTTCTGTTCCATCCCTAATTGCGTAACACACTATCAATCGGAATCTGAATCATTTTGAAGCAAATTGCTAATCCATTGCTTCATAAGTTTAAAAAATTTGTCAGCTCAACACGTAAATAATGCAATTAATGTTGTTGAACCGTCAAAATGAAAACGATTCCGATTGATAATGTGTTACCTATGCAATTGCCCCGGTGCAGATTGGAAAATTCATTTTTATTAACACTGCCCGTTTAAAACAGAGATGAATGAAATACTCGAAAAAAATGGAATTGGATTGAAGCCAATGAAAGTGGAGGATCGCTTTCACCCGTTTTCTTTTATTGCATTTATATTTCCCCGAATAGCCTGCGTTGCTTTGTTCGAATTTGCGAACTTATTTGCAATTCAGTGTTCCGTTCTAAAACTATTACCACATTACACAGGCCGTTTTATTCATTAGGGTTTTACTTTTTAAGCGACTTCCAAAAAGGAGGAGGTTATATGTTCGACTTTTTTTTATATATTAGGTCCTTACATATGAAATTGGCGTTTTGTATGGAAGGAACAAAAAGTCGAATATTTTTTAATATAATATATTTAATTAATCAAAGTATGAACCATTGTTTTCAATGCACTTTTGCCATCTTATAGGTAGTTCATTGATCCCTTTACTAAAAAAACCAGTCGGACGGGAATCAATAAAATCTTTGAAGGCGATTTGGACTGCCCCATCGGAGTTGAATTTTTTCCCTTGCAAAAAGTTATCCAAATTGCGAAAAAAATGGTAATCTGTTGGAGCAAGGTCCGGGGAGTACGGAGGATGTCTAAGACATTCCAATTCAAGCTCTTCTAATTTGGTAGCCGTCTGTTGCGCAGTGTGTGGTCTGGCGTTGTCGTGAAGCAGCAGTGGCGTGGAGCTTTTTAATCTTCCCAATTTGCTTCAAGTGAATTAAAACAGTTTTATCACTAACATCGAAGCCTGCAGCTAACTCGGACGTGGTTTGCGATGGGTCCGCTTCCACAATAGCCTTCAATTCTCCATTATCAACTTGGGTCTCAGGCCGTCCACGGGGCTTGTTCTGCAGGTCGAAATTTCCAGAACGAAAACGTTGGAACCAAAAACGAACTGTGTTTTCTTTTGCAACATGACCGCCATACACATCATTCACCCTTCGAGTCGTTTCCGCAGCACTAGTGCCACGGCGGAACTCGTACTCGTAAATAATGCGATATTTTAAATTTTCCATTTTGTAAAATGAGTGACGCAAACAGAAAAAACAGAAGAAAAAAAACAAATGAATGACGGTCATCGAAGCACAAATACATGAGTAAATAGCTGTACAAATTTGAATTTGGAATTCCTTACCAAAGAGGAGAAATTCGTGATTAAAGTGGCCAGTACGAAAAACGCCAATTTCATATGTAAGGACCTAATAGTTATGTGCACCGATTTCTCCGACAATTGTGGACTTAGGTACCTATTTTAATATTTTTTTTGTTTGAAAGGAGTATATGTTTCAGCCAAAAGTCTTAATCGGTCAAAAGTACTTTTAACTGAAAATGTCAGGCTAAAGTAATTTTAACTGAACACGTTGGTCAAAAGTAGTTTTGTCTGAAAATCGGTAGTTAATAGTGATTTTAACTGACAATAATATGTGGTTAAAAGTGATTCTAACTAAAGCTCTTAGTCAGAACTACTTTTAACTACTAGAGCATCAGTCAAAATCACTTTTAACCCGTTAGTAGGATGTACCTACCTAATAGTATATTGTTTGCCGAGGGAGCAAACAACTATTTTGAAGGCGAGAGAGTTTCTTTGAATCTAGAGCGGAGCGAGGGATTCAAAGTACGCTACTCGAGCTTAAAATAGTGTTGGTCCCGAGGTGGTGGACACTACTTTTTATCACCCTCTATGAAAAAATAAGTAAGTGAACTTATGAAAACGTAGTAAAGTACTTTTGACTGATTTCGCTAGTTAAGAGTACTTTTGACTGGTTATGAATTTTGACTGCAACTTATATACCATTTCAAAGAAAAAAATAATTTAAAAAACTTTTTAACAAAAAAATTAAACCTCTGAAAAAACTGAAAAGCAAAAAATAATAAACCTTTTTTATTTTTTCAGTTTTTTCAGAGTTTTAATTTTTTTGTTAAAAAGTTTTTATTTTAAATTTTTTTGAGGCTATAATTTAGTAATTACTTGTACTACATGCTTAATTTTCGATTACTTTTAAAATAGATACCTACCTTACTTTAGCTATTAATTGTTATATAATCCTACTTTAACTATTATTTGCTGTATAATAAAATACTTAAAAAAAACAGGCTTTATATACCAATACGGGTAGGCCTTTTTATAATTTTTTAATTGTAATACACAGCTCAGCATTCAAATCTGTGAATGAACAATAAATCACCCCTATTTTACCACCCTTAGGGTAGGTTTTTTTTCCCAAATTTATATGGGACCAACTTCGAAGTATGTCCTATCCAGTAAAAAAATAATTATCAAAATCGGACTAATTTGTAAAAAGTTATGCGTGGTCATACATTACAATCAGTGAGTCAACAATCAATCATCCCTTTTTTTTGTACCCTTAGGGTTGGATTTTTTTTATTCAAATTTATATGGGACCAACTTCGGGATATACCCTTTCCAATAAAAAATAATTATCAAAATCGAACTGCTCTGTAAAAAGTTATGCGTGATCATACATAAAAAAAAAAAAAAAAAATATACGCGTCGAATTGATAACCTCCTCCGTTTTTTCGTCGGTTAAAAATCGAGGTGGTCCCATTGTCATCAAGTTGGAATCTGATGAGAGGATCCTATAGAAATCGATGGAAACCCTCAAATTTTACAGGCAAACTTATAGCGATTTGGGTATTTTTTAAAGAAACTTGAGCATTTGCTCTCGGAAATCATCATGTGGTAAAGTGGAGCTGATGATGAAGACCACCGATGGCATCGGAACTATTCAATGATAAATATTTCACGGGTTGCGATTCGATTACTTTAATATGGCTGCTAAGAAATTTATGCTCGTCACAATGCGAATGGTAAAATGGAGCTGATGGTGAAATACCAGGAGAACTCCTCAATAATTAATGTCCATGCATCGGGAAAAGCAATATTTTGTAAAAGTCGATGAGCAAGTTGACGCTATGCCATTGTAACTTGGATAAATTATAAGCAGAAAACTACAAAGTGAAAAGTCGGTGGCAAAAAACTAAAATACAGATCCAAAGACAGTTTTTTTTCACTTTGTAGTTTTTTAGAAGTCGGTTTATTAGTTAAAAAGTTTTATCTTTTCATGAATGCGACTTTGATTCTTTTAAAAATGTTAAGTATATTTTTATATTCCGTAATTTTTCTCTGGTTAACAAGGCTATACAAGGTCAAATTAAATAAGCTAGTGAAACTTTGGAGACGTGATGGGTATATCGATACCCAACGCACAGAGTACAGAGACGCCCTGGCGCTGCTAGAGGCGGCATAGCCAACAGCAACACTTCATACAAACCAAGCGGGTCACCGTTTACTCGAACTTCTATCTTCATCATCATCATTTCAGCCGAAAGACGTCCACTGCTGGACATAGGCCTCCCCCAAGCACCTCCACTTCGACCGGTTTTGTGCTTCTCGCATCCAACGAGTTCCTGCGGCCTTCACAAGGTCGTCAGTCCACCTTGTGGGAGGCCATCCAACGCTACGCCTTCCGGTACGCGGTCGCCACTCCAGAACCTTTCGGCCCCATCGGCCATCTGTTCTGCGAGCAATGTGCCCTGCCCACTGCCACTTAAGTTTGGCAATTCTTCGGGCTATGTCGGTTACCTTGGTTCTCCTGCGGATCTCTTCATTTCTGATTCGATCCCGCAGGGAAACTCCAAGCATAGCCCTCTCCATTGCCCTTTGGGTGACTTTTAGCCTTCTAATAAGGCCCATTGTGAGCGACCACGTTTCAGTGCCATATGTCATCACTGGCAACACGCACTGGTCAAAGACTTTCGTCTTGAGACACTGCGGTATGTGGGACGAGAAGATATTGCGAAGCTTCCCGAACGCTGCCCAGCCGAGTCGGATTCGACGATTGACCTCTTTCTCGAAGTTGGACCTACCTAACTGGACAGTTTGTCCTAGGTAAATATACTCGTCCACGACTTCGAGTGTAGCGTCTCCGATCTTCATGAGAGTGGGTGTTACATGGGCATTTGACATGACCTTCGTTTTGTCCATGTTCATTTTCAGACCCACTCTTTCAGAGGCTCTACTGAACTTCTATCTTAAACTACTTATATTTATTTACTAGCTGCTGCCCGCGACGTCATCTGCGTGAAGGCTCTATAGCACCAAAAATACCTAAGATGCCAGTGTCGCTATAGCATTATAAGTAAACAACTTTTAAAATAGCATAAAAATATAATTTTTTTTTGCAAGCGAAGCAAGTTATATGGGAATCCTGCTGCGTTCAGTCATAAGATGTGACTGAAGGAAATAGAGAAAATAATGCAGGAATACATTCCAGGACACAAAAGAGTAAAAATACGTACAAAGGTATCATATCTTAAAACACTTCCCTATAAACTACGTTGGTAGTTATGCTGCCAGGAGCCAAAATGTAAAGAGAGTCAGGACTGGTGACGCGGGAGCAAGCGACGTACAGTTGCCCGTGTGAGAAGCAACTCGTCCTAAGGTCGCCACCCGCTGCCCTCAGTGTCTGCCCCTGCGACTTATTGATGGTCATCGCGAAGCAAACACTTACGGGGCACTGTACGCGCTTGAACTGGAACGGGAAGTTATGAGGTATGAGGGGAATGCGTGGTATAAATACTGCCTCGCCGACGCCACAACCCGTAAGAATTTCCGCCTCAATGGTGTGTCTGTGGAGCGAGATGACTTTAAAGCGGGTCCCGTTACACAACTTCGGAGGAGATAGGTTCCGAAGAAGCATAATCGGGACACCGACCTTCAGCTTGATGGTATGCGCTGGAAGTCCACTTGCTGACAGGGAGTTCAGAAATTCCACGGGATAATGTGTGGCGTCATCTGGCTCGACAACAGTGTTTATCGAGGTGTAGACCACTTCATTCCAATCAATTTCCGAGAGAATGCATTCATTAATTGCTGCAGCCTGATCATTTTTGGGCGTCAAAATGACCCGCTCATACACCCAAGAATTCTGCTGGTGCGGTACGACTATACGACTGATGTCCCCGTACACACAGCGAATGAGTTCTTCTAAGCTGGATACCACTCTACCGAGAGACTGGAAGCAGCACCTGTCCACTTCTCTCTTCTGGTAGAGTGCCTTCGCCAAGACTTAGAAGGGCATCGGAGAATTCTTGAGCACGTGCATTGCCGCCGAGCCGAGCTCTCATATTAATGGTCAAGCGCAGCGTACGAACTCGTGACCACAACGAAGATCGTTTCAACGAATCATTCACCTCGTCAGCCCTCGATCCCTGTGTCACCACGGAAAGCGTTTGCCGGAAATCGCCACTGAACAGAACTGTGACACCACCCATCAAATGTTCGTTCCTGCGGATGTCCTGCAGGGTTCTGTCCACGGCCTCAACTGCCTTCCTATTGGCCATCGTACACTCATCCCATACGATTAGAGAGCAATCCTTGAGCACGTGTCCCTTATCGCTGTTACGTGACACACCACAAACAGGCATTTCGGCGCTCTCTAAATCGATGGGAATTTTAAACATGGCATGTGCTGTCTTGCCACCCGGAAGCAGTGTGGCAGCGATTCTCGACGACGCTACAGCAATAGCAATTTTGCCTTGCCTCCTGACCTCTGCAAGTATGCCAGCGGTAACAAATGTTTTTTCTTTTCCACCAGGAGCATCCAAGAAAAACATTTTACCCTGGTTATGCCCAACGCTTTCAAGGACGGTGTCATAAATTTATTTTTGCTCTGAAGAGAACAAAGCGACATGGTCATTTCGTATGGTGGTCATTTCGCCCGGATCGTAATTTGTCTCAGCGTTATACTCCCGATTTCCATGGTCTTGATGCGGTGATGATTGGGGAGCTGGTAACCCATATTCGATCAGTGGATTGCCGCCGATAGAAATGACCACATCTTGAAGTGAACTGAGACAGGTGTTCAGCACGCGTTCATCAGTTACTTCGACTTCGTCTCCAGTAGGAACATAACTTTTTTGTAATACTTAACACCGCATTTTTTATTAATTGTCTTCCTCAACTCCGCTCAAGATTTTGAGGGTTTTGTTGGAACTTGAATTTATCAAAACGATACAACTTTTATGAAGAAAATGCACATTACCATCTATGAATTTTAAGAACAACTAACTACTAACCTCGCCAACATGATCAAATTTAAATGATTAATTTCCAAAAAGTGTCAACATGTAACTTGATTTGATTTTTATGAAATCTCATAGATGGCGCTGCTTCAAAATTTTCTTTATACTACTAATATTCATTAAACTATGTTTCTCTGCCCAAGTTACTTAAATGGCGTAGTTTTTATAGTGTAAAGCTAGATAATAGCATGGCTTACTGAAAAACAACATTTAAATATGCGTCGTTAGATTACACGCTGTCACAGAATGCGTAAGAAAAATAAAGATTCACAGCTCCTCCCCCGTAGGTGATAGCGTGATAATATGTAGCCTATATGTTGACCCGACCTCTTAGTAATATTCATGCAAAATTTGAAGTAAATCCATGCAGTACTTTTTGAGTTTATCCCGGACATACATACAGACAAACAGACAAACAGACAAACAGATAAACAGACAAACAGACAAAAATTCTAAAAACTATATTTTTGGCTTCGCTATCGATTGTAGGTCACGCCCCAAGTATTCTTTTAAAAAAATATTCAATGTACAGTTTTGACTTTCCTACGATTTTATTATATGTATAGATAAATATAAATGCGAAAGTAAGTTTGCTTGTTACCTTTTCACGCCTAAACCACTGAACCGATCATCCTGAAGTTTTGCATAATATACCTACGTTGTAAAGTCTTTCATCCCGAAAAAAAGTGCTGTTCCCGAGGAAAACAAAAATAACGTTATTATGATACCTAATAGACGGCGCCACGGGTCTTTCGAATCATGACCATAGGAAATAGAAATTTTACGCGGACGAAGTCGTGGGCAGAAGCTAGTACAAAATAATAAACAAAATAATGACGTATAGAAACTGACGGCGTTGAATGCGTTCTGGGGCCGTATTACGAAGTATTAATGCCATCATGATTCCAGTGCGAAAAAGGGATGGTGCTATCGGTCATGTATAGCTTTGTCTCTCTCTTACACTGGAATCAACGGCACCTGTGAGAGGAAGTTGAACGCTCAAAACACTTTCGGTGCCACGAATTTCACATAGCTGCTTCAGGCAGCAGTATTACAGGCCGACGCGACAAGGGATTCCGTTCTTGACACCTGTCAGTTTCATACTAACGAGTACGTATTTTGCGAATTTGATCTTTATTAGCTACTTGAATTGTCACACTGACGACAGGTGTCAGGAACGCATCCTCTCGACGGCCAGACTGTAATATACTGCTGCCTGCAGTAGCTGTCTCGAGAGGCTGTGCGGCGTTTCCGTGCTCTCTGCGTACTTGGTCGCTGTACCCACCTAAATAAAATATTCTTCTCATCTTCTGGGATGGTAATCACTGGTATTTTTCACAAACAATGCACTTCGTGTCCGCACTTAGAAGCACTTACAATGTTCATGCACAGATGCATGCAGCATTAAACAACGGTAATGATTATAGCTTTCGAGGTAAGGCTAGGGTTACATTAGGTCGGACCGACAATTTTACCGTTGGCCGGGTATCAGGTTATGGTGTTGTTCACACTATAAGCTGCCGGTCCGACCTAATGTGAACACCCCCGTCGTTATCCGCAGCCCGGCTCGCCACAAAGCAGTTGTCACTGTCGGTTGTGAGTTGGCTTCTGTGCACAATGGACGACGACGACGTTCTGGTTGTAGAAAATGAAATCAAAACTTCTGTATTAATTTCGCCCTCCATGTTTATAAACGTGTCCTGCCTGCGTGCACGCCGCCGCCGGCGAAACTGCTAGCGAGAGGTGGGTGGGATGGCAGGCGTGTGGCTTCGCCGCTACGAGCCGACGAGTGTGAACGGCGCTAAACAAAGCAGTATGACAATATTATATCTGCCCCGACAGAAATCGTGGCTGAATGTCCGGGAAATGTGTCGTCACCGACAGTTTCATCGGGTCGCCCTAATGTGAACAGCGCTATTGAAATACTTATGCCAATTTGCTTCCGACACGTTTGTCGTTCCGGTAAAACTGTCGGTTCGACCTAATGTGAACCCGCCCTAACGTGTGACTTTTGCGCCTACTGAAGATTGGCGTGAAATTAGGTTTCTTTGTACATTCAAACAACATAAAATTATGTAGATAAGGACTATTAAATTCGCTTTCAGCAGCTAATCTTCGTTTGTATGGCAGGTAATTAGGTATACATATTATACAGGGTGTCCGGTAATTAATGGATAACCTTGAAATGGCTTATAGCAGACCTTATGGCCGTTCAGAAAAAAATACAAAACAAAATATATCCTAAGTAGTACCTAAGATATGCTTTTTTTAAAAAAAAGACTGCAAATGTTTACCTTATTTTACATTATTGTACGCTACGACCCCAAATGAATGAATTTCATCGGTTTTTTGTTGTTGTATTATTATGCGCTAACTATTCCGACAGATGGAAGTAAATAGTATGTCTAGCTACTGCAATAAAAAAAAATAAAAAAACTTTCAATTAATTTTTCAGTGAAAAATCAAATAAATTTTTTTTGACAAAGTTTAAATGTCTTGGGTATAAAAAAAATGTATGAAAACATAAGTGACCAATAATTTTAAAATAATGTCGGTTTCAAGTACATTTTATAATGGTATAATTTATTATTGTATCTAATGTAAATTGTGAATTATTGCTATTAATGTAGTAAAGGAGTAAATTTGACTAAATAACAAAATTTAAAATTTTGGAACAATTTTTACATCCAATTGCAACTGACCATTGGGGTTTAATAAAAAACAACATTTAACATTAATAATACTTTATTTGAGATTAATCTATTCATAATAAATGTTCAAATTGTTTGCCATCCACTCTTATGCAGGCTCTACATCTGCGGATAAATGCTCTTCTGAGCAGTCTCGTATAGCGTCGTTCAGTTATTTTTGATGCGGCTGCCCTGACACGCCTACGTAAATCTTCTAATAAATACCCGATTGGCTTACGGTATGAGGTGTGCCGTAGGCCAATCGGGTCTTCCTAATTTATTGGACATCTTCCTAATTTATTTGAAGAGATGCTCGAACAGCTGAGGGAATCTTATTGGTTACAAAATGACAGCTGGCCTGAGCATTATGCTGTACCTGTTCTTGCATGGAATGTACCCATGCAAAATATTGTAAAACATTTTAAAGGAATAACGGTGGAGTTTCTTGCCCATTCTTCTCAATATTAAAACTACCTTTTGGAAGGTGCGACTAGAATCAATTCTATTTTAAGGTAATGTTTGACGTTCAAATGTGCCTTTTATGTGCCTATTTGAAATAAATGCTTTGACTTTGACGCATATTTAAATAGTGCAGACCCAAACAGATCGGGCGTCTGGGGCTAATTTTGTGGCCTCCACGTTCACCGGACCTAAATCCACTGAATTTTTTTTATTGGGGCTGCCTCAAAGAAGAGGTGTACCGTAAGCCAATCGGGTATTTAGAAGATTTACGTAGGCGTGTCAGGGCAGCCGCATCAAAAATAACAGAATGACGCTATACGAGACTGCTCAGAAGAGCATTTATCCGCAGATGTAGAGCCTGCATAAGAGTGGATGGCAAACAATTTGAACATTTATTATGAATAGATTAATCTCAAATAAAGTATTATTAATGTTAAATGTTGTTTTTTATTAAACCCAAATGGTCAGTTGCAATTGGATGTAAAAATTGTTCCAATATTTTAAATTTTGTTATTTAGTCAAATTTACTCCTTTACTACATTAATAGCAATAATTCACAATTTACATTAGATACAATAATAAATTATACCATTATAAAATGTACTTGAAACAGACATTATTTTAAAATTATTGGTCACTTATGTTTTCATACATTTTTTTTATACCCGAGACATTTAAACTTTGTCAAAAAATTATTATTTGAACATTTTTCACTGAATAATTAAATTAAGTTTTTTTTATTTTTATTATTGCAGTAGCTAGACCTACTATTTACTGCCTATCTGTCGGAATAGTTAGCGTATAATAATACAACAACAAAAAACCGATGGAATTCATTCATTTGTGGTCGTAGCGTACAATAATGTAAAATAAGGTAAAAATTTGTAGTCTTTTTTAAAAAAAAAGCATACCTTAGGTACTACTTAGGATATATTTTGTTTTGTATTTTTTTCTGAACGGCCATAAGGTCTGCTATAAGCCATTTCAAGGATATCCATTAATTACCGGACACCCTGTATACACACATCATATTTAGATAATATTATGACGTATCACGGTTTTTACTAACACTAGATGACACCTAATAATTTCGGTTTAAAGAAATTTTATTTCTCAAAAAGAACATACATAGTTCACTTAAATATGAGAAACTAAACAAAATATCTTAAGTAATAAACATAATTGTCGTTCAATCTATCGAGTACATATAGTAATGATTTATTATTGTTGGTTAGCCAAATACAACTTTAACCTATTCTTAAAAATGTTCACTGATGAACAATCTCTTATTTCTTTCGGTAAATTATTATAAAGCTGCGCTCCCTCAAACTGAATAGTTCTTCTTCCGTACAAAGTCCTAACTGAACGCAGTTCTATACTATCCGTATTCCTGGTGTAGTAGTTAATTTGAGTAAAACATTCTAATGATTTAACTGAGAAACTGTCGGTGACGACACATTGCCCGGACATTCAGCCACGATTTCTGTCGGGGCAGATATAATATATTATTGCCATCCCACCCACCTCTCGCTAGCAGTTTCGCCGGCGTGCACGCAGGGAGGACACGTTTATAAACATGCAGGGCGAAATAATAATTAATACAGAAGTTTTGATTTCATTTTCTATGTATATTTACATAATTTAAAATGCTAACAATCTTAAAATAATAATATGTACAAGTATATAAAAAGGGAGGGAAAATAATCAAAGGGCATCAAAAAATTCGTCCGCATCACTGTCAACGGGAAACGTGCCCAAAAGGCTGGCACCATTGCCACGTTGTATGGCAATGCTGATTTTTATATATTTGTATTGTAAGTTAGTCATTTATTTTAGTATCTAGTGTATACTCGTATAGTTAGTTACTTATTATGAAGCAATAAATTCTTTCATGATTTAACTCTGATAGGTAGTAATAAATAACTTACCCTGCTGAGCCGAGTGTTGATTATCTAACAGCGCGCTTTTACTTAGGGACCGTCTCCACGAGCGAGAGAATCGCGGCGATATTGTCGTCGTGTCACGTATTTCTATACACTCTCTTAGAACGTCTCTCCACACGGCGATATCATCGCAACGAAAATTTGATGGCACGGCGAGACTATCGCCGCGATTCCCTCGCCCGTGGAGATGGCGCCTTAGGCGTTAATTCAGGTACCGTGTCGTTCAGTGAAAAGGGGCATTAGACATGGTTCCCACACTGCCTACTATTTATTTCTACAAGTAGACCAATCAAACGTATTTCTGTGTTCATAGATATAATTTATTATTTTTAAGATTATTTGTAACTGTAATTGAAAGTCACTATCCAGAACTTAACAGTTTCACTGTCGCCTCCATTTTCGTCAGTCAATTAAAGCCAAAATTACATTAGGAAATTAGTGGCGTAAAATTATAGGGCGACTTTTTCGTACATGTGCGGGCCGCAGAACCGCCGCCAGCGGGCCCGCGTGAACCATGGGACATGAGACGGTCACCAACGAAAAAGACGCGCTATACTTTCGCGCGTCACTAATTTCGTAAACTCATTTTGGCTTTAAAAGAGCGCCCTTTAAAGCCAAAATAGCAGCATACGTATCGCGAGTATCGCGATTCGCGAATTCGCGACAAACACGCCGCGACTATTAGTACCTAAATTAACAATCACGCTACGTGTGTCAGCGGCACTCAGGAAGTCGTTTGTGTTGCAAATGCACTTGAGATACTTATAGCCGAACCCATCACTAGTTTTGGCATACTGGAAATCTGGAGGTAGAAAAACCTATCTATTTCTGGCTTTAACGTCCAAATAATCTATATCAGTAGCGATCTGTAGATTATATTATACTGACGGTTATAAATTATACTGGCTGCCATCAGTAGCTATCTGTGAATAGGATATTGGGTTCAGCCGTTAGTTAATTAGGTAAGTAGGTACATGAACTTAATATCAGCTGAAAAGTTCAAAGAGAAACCAGTACGAAACCCTGTGGCATTCCTACTGGGCTGGCAAAGTCGACTGTTGTGTAAATACACAAAATTGCAGCCATTTTCTATGAATTTGTTAGATATCAGTATGTTATACATTGTAACCCGTAAAGTGCTGCAACTCAACTTTGCCTGCTAAGCCTGAGTTTGCCTATTTCGTTTCAATTACGTTAACCCGTCGTCAGTTATTCGCGATACCTATTTCGCATTTGCTTAGTTAAAAAAACGTCAATATCCAGGCAAATGTTGCAGCGGTTTACGGGATTAAAAAAAAAAAAAAACTTTACAATCACATTATCACAAAAATAATTAATAATTACGCGCGTCGGCATCGGATTAAAATGGAATTTTGTTACTGGTAAAATAAATGTTTACTTTTTACTCACAGGATAGTAAAGTTACTGGATTTAAATTTTTAACATAAAACACTGGTATTGTTATTGTTTTTTTGAGTTTTTGGCGGGATTTCTTCGAGTGAAGTTCAGTGGCTGTTTTAATTATTCGCAAATTGATTCCTAGTGGATATTGTGATGTAAAATTGGTGTAGTTTTGTATCTCAAGTGTCTGCGCAACTGGACAATATGTGGAATCATTGAAACAGGCGCAATCTCGGTAAAACGGAGCTGAGAATTTTATTGTGGTTTTGGCCGCCTCAGCGAAGTTTACTGAGAAGGCTGACTCGATACATTTGCTGCCAAATACTTCAAAGTCGTTAGAATGGGTTGCACCCGCATTCTAATGACAATTACGTAAGAAAACAAAAATGTTTAGTGACTACGACTGAAGGACATGTATCCATGGTCATGAATAAATTTAAAAAAAAAAAAAATGTTTTTTTTTTAATTCTCTAGTGACCTATCTCAGTACCTACCTACAAACGTCAATTTCTTCGTCTGGAAATTAATTGATCTTTTACTTTAAACCATTTATAGCTTCGGTTCTAAAGGTCTAATAGGTCCCATAGATCCCATAGTGAAAGTTGTTCATATTCATACGTAGAACACCCTGTAAAAATTTGGATGATGGTAAAAAGAATCTTCCTGTACAATCTCTACTTTATTTTAAGCAACGTTTATGAAAGGGCTTTTTTTTTTAAATCCAGGTCCATGACTGCACTTTCGCGCCAGATATTTCGGTCGTGATTAAAGAAACTTTACCTGCCCTTGAAAGGGCAGTAAAAGACGGCAAAGCACGATACATCGGTCTTGCAGACTACGATATTGAGCTCATGAAGGAAGTCGTTGAAGAGACGGGTGTGAAAATCTCAACCATACTATCTTACGCGAAGTCTACGCTGTGTGACAATAGGCTGCAGAATTACACGAGCTATTTCAAGGTAATACTTATCTAAAATTAAATATTAAGTGATTTTTAGCATATACAATTTAATGGTTTCTAAGACATAATGAGAAATTCCTTGAAAATTACACTTAGAACGATAATACCTACTGTTAACGCCATAGTTTGTATATGTTTTCACGCCTCAATACTGGCCACTCACACTATTGGTATCTGTGTATCATAAATTTCCTTCCGTTTTCCCTCTCCCTTCCGCAACCCCTACAATGCCTGAGCGAGAGGAGAAAAGGAGATTTTTGAAACGAACATTCCCGCACTGACGTAAAAACAAAAAGTCAGTTTTTTCTCCAACGCTCCATGAGCACCGCATAAAATAATAATAAACTAAAAACGCAAGGAACGAAGACATTACAATATTGTGCAAGTACGTGATTGTGTTGTGTCATCTTGAACCCGCCGCCGCCACGTGGCTGAAGAAACATAGCAGCGTGTCTCCATAGCTCGCCAGGCAGGTACAATATTTCCCATACCCAACACCTACTTCTAGAACCGCCCCTTTACAGTCCACTTCAAATTTAATCCAGGCTTTAAGCCGCCGCATCACCTACATATGTACATATTTTTTTGGATCGAGCGTAAACTGTTCATCTGGTATTCGTTATGTGTATGTAAACGACGTACACAATTCTGTGTGTCTACTACGTCGAGCTATGCCGCGCGGCCCTCCTCACTGATGTGTACCTTTTTGTGTAGTAGATAAGGTCTACATATAATTGTATCGCTATCTTGAAAACTGTGCGCCACGTTGCGTCGCGGTTTGAGCTGACCCTTAACCATACTGCGTTCGCCAACTCGCCTGCCGTGGCGATTATGATAAACTGTCCCTGTCCCGCAGTGGACGTCTTTCGGCTGAAATGATGATGATGATCATTCAGCATGTATCAGAAAGGTGTGGTCTTATAAAGAAAATCACGATGTTTTAATTGTCAAGTCGTTAAAACCGTGCGAAGCAGGGGTGGGTAACTCTAGTACAATTATAAATTGTGGCCGCGATCACAGATTACTAAATAGTTATGCCGCGATCCGGTTGCTCGGAAACTGATTATTTAATTATTATTGATCCATGCCATTATAATGAGAAAGCATATTTCCTAATTATTATAAGGCCTACAGAGGGGCTTGTGGCTAAGTAATAACAGCCACACGGGTCGATCGATCAGGTTAAGCTACGCTTGCCGCGGTTGGTCCGTGGATTGGTGACCATCTTTACATACCAAGACCCCTTTGCCTCGGAAAGCACGTTAAATCGTTGGTCCCGGCTGTCATTCGTGAATCTTTGACAGTCGTTACGGGTCGTCAGAGAAGCCCGAAATTCTGATAGCCAGTCTTACCAAAAGGGGTTTCGTATTACCCAGTGACTGGGTTGTGGAGGTCAGATAGGCAGTCGCTCCGTGTAAAATACAGGCCCATGTCCAAAATGGATGGGTCATATGAACCACCAGGTGACGTATATAGGACGATATAAGAGCATAAAATAATAAGATTCAGCACTATGCCGTCACTTGTAAGCTGTCCAACTGAGTGCTGGTGAGAATTCAAAAGTGCAGGTAGAGTGAGTACATTTTGGTCATATATTTTTGTAGCGCATTTTTACCATCGATAGATCCATGAAAAATAATAAGAAAGCGCGCAGTGCCGTAAAAAAATGGTGCGCCACAAAGTCGGTAAGTTTTTTTGATTTTCTTCTGAGGGGGTTGCAATCCTCGATTTTTTCCCCTTGTCGCATGATTTTTGTACGGCGTTGCGGAATAATGGATTAGAAGCTGTATTGAAACAGTATGAAACTGATGCCGTACAGAATTAAATGACCAAATTTACCCTGGAAATTGTAAGAAAATCAAAAAAAATTACCTACCGACTTTGTGGCGCACCATTTTTTTACGGCACTGCGCGCTTTCTTATTATTTTTCATGGATCTATCGATGGTAAAAATGCCCTACAAAAATATATGACCAAAATGTACTCACTCTACCTGCACTTTTGAATTCTCACCAGCACTCAGTTGGACAGCTTACAAGTGACGGCATAGTGCTGAATCTTATTATTTTATGCTCTTATATCGTCCTATAAACGGCACCTGGTGGTTCATATGACCCATTCATTTTTTGGAAATGGGCCTGTAGTCTAATACTGGTATTCAGCTGCATCCGGTTAAACGGGAAGCCGACCCCAACATAGTTGGGAAAAGGCTAGGCAGATGATAATGATGATATAAGGCCTACAGAAGGCTGTTTTCAGTCGTTATCTAGTTAAGTACCTAAGTATTCATTTGCACTTCCCATCTGCGCACCTACCTATGCTATACAACTATGTATAATATCTAATACCTGTTTTCCTTTACACGAAGCGACACCTAAATGTAATGCCTAAATAATATGTATTTAGGCATTACATTTAGGTGTCGCTTATGTATAGTACGTTGTGTTTTCAACTCTCGGCGCTAAGTCTAACGTTGAAAATCCAACAGTACTTTTTTTTAGGCATAAAATATCATTTCCAATTTACCTAACTTATCGCCTGCTCTTGTTGACGACGCGTCGCTCGTGTATACAGGGTCAAATTAAATTAGATAGCGAAACTCCGCATCATCATCATCAGCCTATAATGTTCCCACTGCTGGGACACAGGCCTCCTCTCTGTGAGAGGGAGTGGGCCGTAATCCACCACGCGGGCCCAGTGCGGGTTGGTAGATGTCACATGTCTTTGAATTTTTGGTTCTAGGACATGCCGGTTTCCTCACGATGTTTTCGCATATGTGATGGATATTATCGACATCTAAGGGGCTGTTCATTTATTACGTAAGAAGATTTTAGGGGGGAGGGGGTCCGCACAAGTCTAATTTTTCTTACATGTTGATGGGAGAGGTCTAGATTGTTCTTACGTTAGATCACAAATGTAAGCAAACATTCTAAGTTTTTAATTTCTTTTATACTTTTTCTTAGCAATTTTGGTAGATACTGATCTTACGTGAAAGGGCGGAAGGGGTTCATCCAAGTCTTATTTCTTCTCACTTATGGGGTCAGAAAGTGGTCAAAATTCTCTTACGTACGTAATAAATGATAAGCCCATAAACATGATAAAACAAAAAATAAATGAATGTGATGACTTCTTTGTGGGGTCAATGACCGCAGGTTTAATAATACAGTTTTTTTTAATGTAAACTTCACAGACGTGATTGGTATCGATTTGTCAACACGATGAAACAAAAGAAAACAGATTTTCTTATTCTTTACCTCAAGTAACAAAACTAGAAGCGGTCGTTGACCCCCAAAAAATATACATCAAATCTTTTTGATTTTTATTTTATCGTGATTAAATGACGATACCCATCACGTCGCAAATTTCGCTAGTAAATCTAATTTGTCCAATGTATCTAGTTATCGTTGAATAGAGATTTTCAGAATGGCAAGGCAACCTAAAAAATTCGTGATCGTGTCATTACTGCTTACCACATTATTGTGTACTACATTGTTGTGAATGCCTGTGTTAGTATACCTACATAACCTTATATGTAAATACTCCAGAGCAAAGGAGTGGGTGTGATCAACGCAGCTGCCACAGGTATGGGTCTCCTCTCGAACCACGGCCCGCAGTCATGGCATCCCGCCAGCGATGACATCAAAGCCATTTGCAAGAGAGCTTCAGATTATTGCAAGGTAACAAATCAAACGCCCATGGGGCCGAAAGGTTCTTGAGTGGCGACCGCGTACCGGAAGACGTAGCCTTGGAAGGCCTCGCACAAGGTGGACCGATGACCTTGCATAGGCTGCAGGAATCTGCTGGATGCGGAAAGCACAGAAACCATCGAAGTGGCGGTGCTTGGGGGAGACCTACGTCCACTGCTGGATAAAGAGCTCACCCCAGCATCATCAATGATCGATCGGCTGTTGATAAATCAATCACAGCATTTTACGCGCGCTTGACAATATGTCACATTAATTTTGCGATAATTTTCATATGAGAAACTGACCCTTAGGCCATTTGTACACGGCACGGTTTCTTTACGGTACGGTGTAGAAAAAAAGTGTTTGTCAACAAGCTTCCATAGTGATCCATACATGATACAACACTGACGACCGTGCCTACACGCGGCGTATAAACCGTAGATTTTCACGGCAAGAAAAACATGTGTGTACAAAGGGCCTTAGAGTTTTAGAAATAATAAACTCAAGAAATAGTTTCACGAGGTCACGCACACTTGCTGAGCACACGTGAAAACCGATTTTGGCGCTCTGTCCGAGTAGCTCCAAAGTCTGTCAAAGTAACCCTGGAAGTCAAAGTAGCCCCGTTTTGCGGTAGTAAGTGGTAGTCAGAAAGTAGTACGCTTTATAAAAAAACAGGCGAAGAGCGCGTCGGACTTGCTCACCGAGGATTTCGTACATCCTTACCTTGGTAGGAAAATTACTTTCCCATGTTCAAAGTCACTTTTTTTCGCGACCACAGCACGTAGTTTGTTTGGAAAGGTTTTTTTGCTTCTCACTGAAAAACTGTGCTAGTTAAGAGACATCCTCCATTGACTAGATTAATTACAGATTTTTCGCCTTGCAAAGTTCGGAGATAGATGATCCTCTGGTATTTTTACGGATATTTTACGTAAAATAAGAGGGCTTCCAAGGGCAACATCCTCGTTAACTTATGCTGACTGGCACAAATGCATGTTGAATAAAAATCTTTACACTAGGTACTTATCTCTTTCTAGGAACAGAACGTCGAGTTAGCTCGCTTAGCGACCTGGTTCACACTGAATCAAGCTGGTATTGACACAAACATATGCGGGTTCTACAACGTTGAACAGCTTAGAGACACTGTTGATGTACTGGACAACGGGTTGACTGACCACGAACAACAAGTACTGCGTGACATTCAATTAAGGTGAGCACACTTGCCTACATACCATTCCATGTATATAGTCACCAATAGTAGAGAGAGATTATATATATAGGTCGCCAAAAGTGATAAATAACCAGGGACGTTAGGTATAGTTGAAGTTTAGTAAGAAACCGATGAATGTTTTCGAATAAAAGAATGATGGGCATTTTTGTATGGAACCTGGCTTGACGACCACTAGAGTTCTAATGAGATCCACGAATGACAGCCGAGATCAAAGGCTTAACGTGCTTTCCGAGACACGGAGGGATCTTAGTACCTATGTAAAAATGGTCACCCATCCAGGGAACAACCGCGGCAAGCGCAGCTTCACCTCATCGATCAACCCGTGCGGCTGTTATTACTTAGCCATAAGCCCCCTCAATTTTACGAGTCAATAACTAATATGCAATGAACATTAGCGTGTTAGAAGATGGTATACAATCTATCTATAAGTATATATATATTACCCAAATATAAAGCTTAAATAAATAATTAAGCTTAAATAAATATCAGAATGGTTACTAGTTATTTAATATTCGTAATAGTAACTATGAATATGGTATGTAGGGAAAGGATTTTATGAAATAAAGCACAGAAAGACAAGCTAGACATTTATTAGAATTTAGGCTTTTGTCCGTTCCAAATCTAGGTCATCATGGAGAAGAAGGACAAGAAACTCCATGGAAACAGTATTAAAGTATTCTATCAAAAAAATTCTTATATTGCCATAAATTATTATTATTTTAAAAATAATCAATTATGTCTCTTGGACAACGGTCCAAGAGAATTCAGAATAATAGCAACATAAAAACAATAGCTAGGAATATTCCATTAAACACTTTAAAGCATTAGCAATATTGACCATATTATAACATATACAGAACACCATAGTTATCAGCAATAATCAAGATAATAATATCAATTAACTTACATGACATTTGGTCGATCTATTCCACATAATAACGTCACTAGTACTAATCAACTGACTGTAGACCGGAGCTCCGTTCTGACCGATGTCTCGAACAAGAATGATCCCTGCCACTCGAAGCTCCCCCTTTTATAGACGTGAACAACAACTTTGACATTTCTATCTACCTTCATTTTGATCCAATTACAGATCATCATATATTTTGGCTTAACTTCCAACACACGTAATAATAAACAAACCTTATGTAGTGAAACCGTTTTAAAACATTAGAAGGTAATTAAGCAATTTAATAAGAGTTGACTTGCAATTCTTAGACATCATTAAAAAGAATATCAACATCAACTGACAGTAATGTGCCAATACTGCCAATAGTTTGAAAGAGCCTATTATATTAAAATAGCAATATAAAATCCTAAGATTATTTACAAATATAATCAAATATTACTTAATAATTTTTAGTAATAACATTTATGTGATTTGAACAAGTTGAGACTGTCGTTTGTTTTTGTAAACAATATCTAGTCAAATTAGGTACTTCTACGTTGGTCTCCAGCTTCTTAAATATGACAAATGCCATTAGCCAACAAACGATATTCTAATTTAAAAATTATATCAAAATTAATTATCTAACAAGCGCATGGTACTTGCAGGTCTGATATCTCTTTAACCCGGTATTTCTCAGCCTTCTGCTTGTAATGAAAATTGATTCTTATGATATAAACTTGTTGCCTAACTTTTTTATCCATAATCTAGTGCCATATTTTTTTTTGTCCTAATCTTTATTTGTCCGAATGATAACTTGCCCGAACTTAATGTCACATAATATCACATGCCATAAAATTGAATTCCTTAAATACAATATGCCCTAAATTTGTTTGTCATAAATATTACAATCAATAATATACAAAAGACTAAAAACCGTTTTCAATAAAAGTTATAAGTCCTAAATTCAAATTATTGAATGTTTATTTATCCTAATAATGTGTTTAAAACTATAATTATTACAAAGCTTTTGCTGTGAACTTCTCTCAGGCGTGCAGGTGCAAGCAAGCATGCAAGCAAAGCATGCAGCAAGTATGCAACATGCAGCAGGCATGGTTTCTGTCACGGCTCCGGCGCTGCGGGTCTCCGGCGGTCCCAAGCGTGCTAATCGTCGCAGACGGCTTCCGCTAACCATCGCAGCTTCGGTTTGCAGCCTCAGCCGCGGTGGTTCGCTCGTAGCCTCTTGCTCCTCAGCTCGCGGGCCGCCTCGCCCCTACGCGCCTATGCGATTCTAAATTACACTCTAGGGGTAGGGCAGACAAGACTGCGTGGAGTTGGATTTACAGCGATTCGTTTCTGTCGTAACCTAATTTTTAGCAAATGTTTTAGGAATAACAATTTTATTATAAATGAACATTCGAAAAAATACACATTATATAATACAATACTTACTTAGGACATATGACTTTATTTCATGCAAAATTAGGAGGTTCAATTATTATAGTACTCGATATTATGACAATAGTTTTAGAAGTAAAGATAATTATGTAAAAAAAATTTCGATTTTTTGAACATTATATTTACTGGAGTTTATAAATAGCAAACGTGGATAATGATTTTCGGACAAACAATTTTAGGAGAAGAAAGAGAGTACGTACCTATAAACTTCACTATAGGCCCACCCCATTGCCGCACACATAACGGATCGGACGCACGTCTGAACGGATCGGAATAAATATTTAAGCGGGGCTCCCATACAACAAACGTGACTTTTTTGCCGTTATTTGCTCAATATTCACATAATATTTAGTTGTATATTCACTTTAAAAATAAATAATTAAATTAAATATCTAAGGGGGGCTCCCATACAACAGTCGTGATTTTTTTGCAGTTTTTTTTCCCTTTTTTTGCGAGTCCGACTCGCACTTGGTCGGTTTTTATCTTAGACGTATCCTTCCTCTGGGCCAGGCAATTAAACCAAGCCCCCGACAGCGGCATTAGACATGCCTCCGTTCGCGGTCCAGGCAACCCGACTCAGCGAACCCGCCGAAAGTTCTCTCCTCTAAAGGATTCCTCTCGAGGAGAGGAACACAGGCCGCATTGATGCATCTGCATCATTGCGGCATGGCTATGTCCTTCATCGATCGAATACCGTCGACCGATCAGGAGCGACCCCTCCTAGTGTCTCTCTTAGTCTGGTCTCTCCTTTTGGACCTGCCTGGCATGAGTGGCTATAGCCCCAAAGATCATCGAGACACGCAAGCCCCACCACGACGACAACGTGGAGATACGCTAGCTCGGTGGGGATGAAGGTGTCTACCTACCCACTAGCTTCGATATTATGCTAATTAACAAGCAGTGGCGTAACTATACCGTTTGGGGCCCGTAGCAAAATTCAAGGGATGGGGCCCTCCTTCAATGTAAAGTAGATTTCACATCTGCCCCTACAAAATTTAACACCTTACTGCTTCGTTGGTCTAGTGGTCGCAAGCGCTACTTCTGAGCATGAGGTCCTGTCCGAAAAATTAGACAAACAATGGGGAAAAGGTACAAAATGTTCGAAACCTGAATGATGTCCATTGTTGCATATTTTCAAAAAAAGTTTGTATTTATAAACTTGTTAGGATCCTCCAGTGATCATGGCCCTCTCGGGCCGGGGGCCCCCTCTGGCTGGGGGCCCGTGGCATTTTGCCCTAATGCCACCCTATAGTTACGCTACTGTTAACAAGGTATCCCGTATCTAGCGACCACGCTGTAACTGTAGCGATGAATAACATCGTGCAATGTACAATTTGTAATCTATAGCCAGTAGCGCTATCTACTCGTGGTAGGAAGAGTTGACTAGGAAACCACAGACACAAGAGTACTTTTATCATGGTAAATCTAGGTTAGGGCACTGACGAAGGACTAGGTACGACATGCATTAGGCTTCATTTTAGTTCAAACGCAAAGTCACAGATGGCGCCACTTTTCATGACTGCAGTTATATCATTGCTTATATTATTGACAACAATAACGATTAGTGTGTAGGTATTATAATTATAACATAGAATAATAATTAAAATAATCTACACTTCTTTGTTTATTAATTTTTAGACATGTCTGTAAATCAGTCATTTAAATAAAGGATTTTAATTTGTTTCTAGATTCTTTGACAACGTCGTACTGCACTGGGATAACGTCGAGCTGCCGGCGTATAAAGCAAAGTTAAATAAAATTCAGCGCAAGTGACCAAGATGGAATATACCTACCAAACTATAGGTACCATGTTTACTCTATGTATAACTTTATAACTTAATTATTGTATAGGCAATATTTTACTGTCGAAGTTAACTTGTAATAGTAAAACCGCCAAATGATTTATTACTATTATTACACCGTGAGCAACAATGCCTAATATAATAATAGGAACTAGTTACACAAATCATGTAATTACAAAAACCTCTATCTACGTAAACGAATGAAATAAAACTACTTCATACTTTTTATGATGTTTTTATTTCTTTTAAGATAAACTGAAATGCACCACTAATGATTATTTATGGTACCTACCTACAACAGGATAACACAATATTGCTTATCATAGACTAGTTAAACGTGGAACATCAACGAACATGTTTGGAATAGCGTAAATATGAATACATACTAATTTCGAACCACATTTCAATACAAACTAATATCATCTTACCACAACCGTAAAGATTCTTGAATCCCGAGACCCGAATATTTTTTGATTAAACACTATCCTATCGTATATTTACCATTGCCAAAGCCAATTATTATTCTATTTGATTTTTTCTTCTTGCCTTTCATGAAAAGTTCATTTTTTAAACCAATGAAATGAACACCATATAATTATATGCCCATAAGAACTTTTATACGTTCATTTTTTTAAACCAACTACAGAACACCTTAAGCAACTTCTTTTTTTCTTATAAGGACTTCAAAAATTTGTCTTGAATCATTTATGAAATAAATAAGTCCGATGAAACAATACCACATCGGTGAAGTTATTACAAAATCCCAAATATGTTCAACATTTTCAGCATGTGTGTTACAAACTCTACATAAGTATATCATTGAAACATCAATATTATTTAACTTAATTATTAATCTCCGTTTTCATTCATACCACATTATTTTACTGTTGGATTTTCAACTCTCAGGCATTCGATTAGGTGTTTCTAGTATTAGCGAAAACGGGATTTAGTATTTTAAAACACAAGTACTACCTACCTACCTAATGTGGGCAGACCAATTAAAATTATTATGCAGAAAACAATTATGCAAACATGATCCTGATGCAGACATCAGGATCATGTTTGCATAATTGTTTTCGTTTGTGTTAATTTTATTTTAGAATATTTCCAACGCCAAATAATCGTCTATCCCTGGAATAATATTTTGAATTAAATTGACACGTCTGACTGTTTTTGTATTGACGTTCATTTTTTACCAAGGATAAAAGATATTCAACGTTGGAAAAATCGGCCCTTAATGACAGAAACCAGGCTATCTTATATCGTGCAAGTAATAAAACTGTTTTTAACACGTCACAATAACCACGCAAGGCGATACATAATATACTTATTTGATTAGGTACTTAACTATTTTCAATTTGAATCCTAAGAAATAATCTCTAGTCTGACATAAACTAGGTATTAAAAACTGTTAGATTTACTTAAATATCTTAGACATTTAAAATCCTATTTTCACCGGTATTTAGTATCAGTAAAGCGTTTTATTTAGAATTTTGTGTTACATAATTATTACAAAGTCATTTGATATTGTGTAGATATATTACAATTATGAGCATAATATATTAACTATATCTATAAAATAACGGAACATAGACTGAGTCAAGAACATACAAGGTGAAGACGACAATATGGTAATAAATTAAACTTAGTATATCTAATGACGTTCTCAGTCTACATATAAAAATTCAACCAAACATAGGTATCCTCCAATAGTTTGGTCAAAATAGCTACCTAGTCAAAGATTGCCAAAGCACATAGTCGGCCCATCACTACTATTTAGTTTGTTTGGATCCCTTTAATATTTTCGATGTTAGGATTTATCGAATTAGTTTCAAATACTCCTTTGTACCAGTATTGTCCGTGTTTTCATTTATTTTTGTAATGTCGTCTCCACATTGTACTTACCTACAACTTTTCCCTGCGAAAATTCTTATTTTTACCAGATCATGGCATATATTAACATCTCTTAATTATTTGTACAAGAATATTTAAGAGATTATCCTGAGAATATTCGTTGTCCATAAATCTATCTATTTCTTTCTTATGAGGACAGATAATTATTCACTTTTCAAATTGCTAAATAGCCTACACAAGATGTAAGTACAACAGTAACTTGTAGTTCAAGTTTTCAGAACAATATACATAAATATTTAATCAATTAACAGCTCATAACTGTGATAGAACTATGTATAAGTTATGCGTTTACATTGAAAGTGTGTCAGTACAAAAATAAAGCCCTTTAGTGAATATTTTTCAAGCCTACCGCATTCTCTGCCTACAAATCGGTGTGTAAAAAAACCTCATAAAATAAGCTTATGATCTGTTTATACACCTCTCACCAACTTCGTTTACCTAACCCGATGCAAACTTTATGGCGGCTCTGAAGTGCGCTACTCGCTGCGCAGTACCTCACCCCTCACCCCCGCTGACACGTGAGTTTGTCACTGCGCAGCGGATCGCCTCATGTTCCGAGCCGCCATAATGTTTGAGTAGTTGTTTGTTTCGCTCGGAAAAAATCGTTACTACAGCGAATCCAAAGGTCTACAGTTCTTTCACAGTTATTTTGCCTCTGACAGCTGCAACCCAACAGCAACCTTATCACAGCCACAATAAAGATCTGTGTGATTTTGACAGACTTGACAACTGTCAAGTCTGTCAAAATCACGCAGATCTTGGCTTGGCTTGACTAGTGTCTCGTCAATACCCTAATGACCATCAAACAGAGAAAATGCTGATCAATTGCTTAACGAGATCGTCCAAGGATGTACTACCACATACCTACCGTGCATTCGCAATTTATTTGCCAAAAATGTAAACAAATATGAATTAATAGAAAAATAACTTTAATTCGTACACAATAAAGTTCAGTTTACGCTACAACTTCAAACATTTTTATAATTTGAAGATCAAGATCTGTTATCTTGCAACTGCAGCAACCCCACAGCAACCTTATTGTCACGAGATTTAAGATCACTTTGATATTGACAGTGAAGCTTAAGCAGAGGTAAAAAAAATGCGAATGAACTAAGTTCCCTGACGTTACCTAAGATGACAAGCGTTGCCTGAGTCATGCCTGGTGCCTTTATTATCATGTTTGTATTTTATTCAGGTGCTTGCTACAGAACACAAAATCTTAAACAAGCTGCAAACTTAGACAACCTAGTGATTCACTTATATTGTGTTACATGTATAAAGGACAAATGACAAAAAGAAATAGCTACCTACATTTATTATATAATCTTTATGCAATAATCACAAAAAGTAAAATAAATCCTTTGCCCGAAAATGTTCAAACAACTTATTTATAACTTAATTTCTTCCCTTCATTGACTACTAATTAACAGAATTTTGTTTTGGAATTTAAAAGTATTGAAGATCATCCTTCTTTAGACGAACTTATAAAATAGGTATAAAATTAATTAAAAATAAATTAGTCTGCATTTTTGGTATAATGAGCGCCCTAAGATTATATATAAAACGTAAAGAAAAAAAGGTGTTCTTAACTAAATAATATTATTTACCATTTCTAAGTATTTTAACACGTTCCAGTGCATGTGCTTTGTTCGAGAAAGTGGAACTGTACCGTTCAATTAGGGCCTGAATAAGGCCTAAATAAGGCTGACCTTTTGCCATACATTTCGTAGGAAATGAGATTCAAAACGTACTGTTTTATAATGGATAGACTGGCCGCTACAATAGTCAGAAATTCGGAAAAAAAATCCCATACTAGTCCAAACGTTAACTTTATACGTTATTTGTGTTAAATTTATGTTCAAATTCGTAAGAAATTTGCATATTCCTTTAAGCGAATGTGACCATGCTTATAGGAATATTATAGGCCTAAGGTTTATATTCGTATGAAACGCTAACTGTATTTAGCTTGAGTAAAGTCTAAGCAGAACTTGATGTAAAGTAAGTTGAAAAATATACTACTGTCACCATACTTTCATTCCAAATATTATCATATTATGGCCGCAGCCTTTATGGCGACGGAACGTGGTAAAATAAAGCGAGAATCACTACAAAGTATACACTAAGTGCTTACACGTGGTAATCACTAAGAAAAAAAAAATTTTTTTGAACAGCTTTATACAATAGTACACTGTGCTGCAGTACAACTAACAAGCCTAAAAAGGAATAAATATAGGCCTATATAATTTACAACTTTTTTTAATTAGTTGCAGGAATTCCACAGACCTGATGGTGTCTACGACAATTCACAAGGTTTTTTTTTTAAAATGTTAGAAGTTGATAAAATTAGTACCTATTAGTTAAATCACAATGTGTTGCAATAATTATAAACATAATTATGTACGTTTTAAAGGTATCTACGCCGAACATTCGGCGCTTCGGCTGTAAGCGTAGCCGAATATTAGGTATTCGTGACACCTCTAGTCGATATAAAAAATTAAGTCAAAAGTAAAATATAAAGTCTACAAAGTTTCGCAAATAAACTTATAAGGAGCGTTATTTTTCACAGAAACGCATGCTGTAGTACATAGTTATTTGAAGAAATTCAGCTATTGACAGTCCTACTTGAGGAAACCATGATTGCTTAGCAGCATTTTAAGGTTAGTTCATATAATATGGTGTGTATCTTTTTGTACAGAGGATGGGGTAGTGTGTGCATGAGTACCTTATTATTATGCATAGATTAAATAATGTTTTTTAAATAACAACAACAATTTATGTTAGTGACCCGAATGCAAAATGTATCTGGCTGCTATACAATAACGATTGAGAAAGTCACATTTTCTTATTAATTTAAGTACCTAGAGTAACCATTCTTCTCCATAGGAAACTACCATTTAGAAGGGGCAACTAGAGTCAATTTTATTTTCTTGGAAATTTTGACGTTCAAAAGTGTCTGTTAATGATTTACTTGAAATCAATTATTTGACTTTGACCGGTTGAATGCCGTAATTACAGAAACAATTAAATAGCCATTCTGTCTCGCGTGGATCCACGTTTGAAGAGTTAAGCTCAGACTGAAAGCTTGGTGTAGAGGCAGCTTATTCTGATTATAAGATTATATGGCACTTATGACAAATACCCCTTTTACATTAAACTTAAGACTATTAGTAACTTTGGTGTTGTTTTACCATAAATTAGTTAGAGCATTATCGTTAAACCTCTTGATACAACACAGCAAACGAAACCACTGACATAAACACAATATAAAATTAAAATAAATTAATGTATTGCAACACTATTTATCACAAAGTCTATAAAGCACAGCATGTGAAGAAGTAGTAAAATTAATAATATGCCAATAGAATAAAGTTCTCTACAAAAGTACAAAGAAATATGAAACGAGGAAATTCAATATTACACAATAAGCTTACGTAAGTGTATGTATTTAGCTTGCATTTTTGCCTGCAACCTATTTTGGTTTCGTTTTTGCCACAGAATACGAAATCATCACGCTGGGAGAAAGTAAAGAGACGGCAGTATGTAACTACAAATAAATTTTTTACGATTTCAGTCAAATCAAACCAAATTTATTCGTAAATATAGGTTTCATTACAATAGAATGTTATAATAAGATGGTCAGTTATTTATTTCTGACAGCAGCCACTCAATAGCAACCTTGTTGTAACGAAAATAAAGATCATTGTGATTTTGACAATGATTCAAAATTAGAGGTAAAATAACTAACTGAAAGGACTGTAGCGGCAAATCCACGGACCGACTTCAAAGCCGTCAACTTTGTATAGGTAAGTAAGTCATTTGTTTCGTAGTGCAAGATATTGTGCATAACCACGAGCGACACGCGTCGACGCTTACAGTTGCCTCTGTCGTCGATGCGTGTCGCTCGTGTATACAGGGTCCCATTAAAATAGATGGACAAATTTTAACACAGCGCTCAGTACGTCTAACCAAAGATATCCAAGCAAAAAAAAAACACCGATTAAAGTGATTTTATTTCGACCTAAAATAACAAATTGCTGGCACATTAGTGTATTTTCGTTAGCTGATTATTTTTCTTGTAGGTAAGTATCTAATGCGTTTTTCTTATATATATATATTTTACCATCGTCCTTATTTTGGTGGTCTGAATGATTTCTAAAAGTTTGTCCATCTATTTTAATGGGACCTTATATACACAGTTACACACTAAACAGATGGTTGCGAGCAAAGGCTTTGTTTGTATGATAAGTGTTGACAATGCCGCCGCCGAGGCGACTCCGTGCTATAGTTTTGCATTAGTTCAAACAATTAAGTAGCATTCTCTTCTCTTTACACAAAAAAGAGTTTCATCTTATAAAATAGACAAAATTATACACAGTATATTGCTTTGTTTTGTTAAAATATAAATACAATTTTTTTTTCATTATTATTAATATAATTACAATAAAGTTTATCTTTAATAAAAAAATATTTAATTAACAAAATACGTATTCTATTTCTGGCGATACGATACGATTCAAGGTAAAGATTTAAGTATTTGTATCACGAAAAATATAATATAAATATTACTAGCACGCCCGTGCTTATGTAATTAAACAATTGACTGGATTACAAATATTTGTTGACACCCATAGAATATTTACTTATATTTAATGTAAAATTATACTATTGCACATCCATGAAAAAACCAATAGTGTAAAATAAATCTACGAAAAACACCTTATTTCTTATTACTGGATTAAAATCTTTCGCCTGACCTAATTATGAATAATTTCTTTTTCTATCTAAGATCACACTGGATTTTAACCCTATACTTAATATTAAATGATTTTTGTATGTAGTTAGTTCTTACTTTGTTATGTATTTTCACGAATTATTATTTAGAAACCCACTATTAGATTACTTTGCAACAAACATAGTATAGAAAGTGTTATTTACATTCCCATTTAAATATGTCAACGGGAAAAGTGCAGTGTATTGGTCATATTACAGTATCATAACATAAATCTGTCCCGAGATAAGCTACCTATTGAGATTGGTCGTAGTAATACCTTGAAAGAAAGAAGAAAGAAAACACATTTATTTAGCACAGACTAAAAGACACACACTGTACTAAATTAAAGGAAAAAGTACAAAACAGATAAAAAATCAAAGGAAAAAGTTTAAAGTCCGATGTAAGAAATTAGGAGGAAAGGGTGCCTTCACGGCTGCGCCAAAAAGACCCAGTTCAGCAAAAATGCCAGAATACTAGTGCCTGACGCTGGTTTTCAACTGGACCTTACAATAAAAGACTCGCGAGTTATCGCAGTAAACAGTTTTATAAACTCAAAATATTTTTAATAATAAATTAGTGTCAGATCTAGGCCAGTTTTAACCGTTTGTAAGTCGTACTAAAGTCTGTTACCAAAGTGATGAAAGTGCAAACAAACCCCGTTTAAGTTAAATTCTTACGCAATCACTCACTAAAGGGAATTAGTATCTACACATTCATCTCTATTCAGAACTTGGAAGGGTCTTGACGCAGAACGTCACTTTCGAAAAATGTCATGTGAAAAATTCACGATGACATTTTGCGAAAGTGACGTGACGTCAAGACCCTTGGAAGGTTTCAGCATTATTTCTCACCACTTCTAACAATTATTGTTTGAATTATATCATTAATAATTTGTAATTGAAAAATCATCGACAATAGTTGAGGCTATAAAAAACTCAATTATCAAATCTTTATGGTGAATCATGATTAGAGTTTCGGGTTTAAATATTCAAATAATCAAATCAAAACCCTCAATTTATGAGTGGCACTGCAAGTTGGCATCCACAGGTACGTTTTTTGGTGAGTGGGTCGTCTTAGGGGCGGAGGTGATCTATTTATTTGCATTTTCATCAGATACTTTTCGAACAAATTATACATATAAATTCAGGCACAACCGTCACCCAACATAGGCACATTGCTGGGTGACACCACCTTCCGGCTCCCTACTTGTTTGCGCCTGGGCGCTCCCTGCGTGGCTCCGCATCGCTGCCAATGCGGTGAAGGTGTCGACTGCCTCGGACACCATGGCTTATCCTGCAGTAAAAGCGCAGGCCGGATAGCACGGCATACCAGCATCAATGACATCATCCGTCGTGCTCTTGTCACCGCTGGGGTGCCAGCTGTTTTAGAATCCAATGGTATGGCACGCGACGATGGTAAGAGACCAGACGGGATGACCATAATGCCTTGGAAGGTAGGTAGGCCTTTGGTGTGGGATGCAACGTGTGTCGACACCCTTGCGCCATCCCATCTTCCAAGCACGGTAAGCTGTGCTGGGGCGGCTGCTGCAGGTGCGGAAAACCTCAAACGGCGCAAATACTCTAATCTCTTTGGAACTTACATATTCGAGCCATTTGGGGTTGAAACACTAGGGCCATGGGGCCCGAGTGCCCACTTGGTATTCCGAGACATCGCCAAGCGGTTGGTCGACTCATCACGTGACCAGAGGGCTGGCCTATTTTTTGGCCATAGAATCAGCATTGCCATACAACGTGGCAATGCTGCCAGCCTTTTGGGCACGTTTTCCGTTGACAGTGATGCGGAAGAATTTTTTGATGCCCTTTGATTATTTTCCCTCCCTTTTTATATACTTGTACATATTATTATTTTAAGATTGTTAGCTTTTTAAATTATGTAAATAAAGTCAGTAATAAAAAAAAAATACATAATTACTTTGAGATTTCTATCTCCTGAACTGAAAAATAAAGCTACCCAGAGGGCCTAGACAAGTGGCAATCGCTTTCAAAGCGTTTCGTATTTCTTCGGCGATTTTCATAGGTTTGACACAAGCTTTTTTCGGTAGCTTATATCAATTTCATACATTTTTTAAAATTTTCCCAATATTTTTTAATGTCACTTTGTCTTTGGCCCTAAAGTCATTCTGTAGACAATCTATTTTCATGAGATCGAGTAAAATTTTGATAACACAACCACATGTACGAATTTCCGATACATTGAATCCGATTTTAGTTCACACACCGTAGCAGTTTAGAATACAAAAGAAAATAATGTTTACTAAGTACATTTCAGGATGTCCTCGAAAACATACCTTGTAAGGGAGATTTTAATAAATAAATAAACTATGCAAAGAAGAGCAGAAGAATATATGTAGCAATCTTTAATCGGGTCCACTTTACTGTTTAATTTATATGTATTTATACATACTCATTACCCGGTTCATGTAAGCTTTTCGAGAAATATGTGAATGCAGTTTTGTTTCTTTTTAAAAATAAAGGAATGTTTTCTTTAAGTAAAATAATCTATATTAAGGATTTAAAGTGATTTCCACCTTCCATTTTTCCACCCTGTATAATAATGCAATATAGTACCTCTGTATACATCAATGAAATACTTTGTAAGGTTATGTCTATGTTTTTTTCCTGGGATAGCTACATTTGTAGGACGTAGGGAACTGTCCATAGCGGAAAAACATACCTACACAACACACAAAATGTAATAAAAGCCAAAAGGGATATTTTTGTACAAGCCGCCTGTCTGTGTTGTTACTTTTGCAATATTAATGTGTCTGGCTCTGGCAGTAAGTACCTACAGCCCGATTCAAACTTTATGGCAGCTCTGAAGTGCGCTACTCGCTGCGCCGTACCTCACCCCTCACCTCCGTTGACACTTGAATTTGTTACTGCGCTGCGCAGCGACTCGCCTCATGTTCCGAGGCGTCATAAAGATTGAATCGGGCTGTACCACTCCTTTGAAACAGTTTTGTACCTACTTATGCCATCGTGCCATTGCATATACACCGTGTTCCGGACGATATACATAAACTTCGACCAGATGTTCAGACCATGGAAATAAGCATTTTTCATTATGGACACATTAATGAATTCTTATTTTTTGTTAATTTTCATATAAACTATATACCTTAACGTAAATCGCTTGATATGCATGCCTCTTTATCCGAATTGGCAACAATGCACAATGACGTATTTTCATTCATAAGATTTGGCGGGCTGCAATTTGTCAAAACTGAGTTAAGACCCTTTCTTACTGCATGCTCAATTAAATTTCACTAAACGAAATTACAAATATCTTTGTAACGAAGCCTTTTAAAGTACTACTTCCTTTGTTAGATTTAATTTGTAAAAGCTATAGAAGCGATTGACAAAGTTTATGGATATCGTGAAGAACACGGTGTAGAAGCTGAGCAGTGGAATACTATTTTGGCATAAGTACTATGATTTGGCTCAGAATGTGTGGTAACATTTAAATAACAGCCGAAATTTTGGGAATGTTGCTACTTGCTAACCCAGCCGAGGAATGTTTAATTACTTATTGCTATGATTGTTCGATATTTTTGTTTTTGATAGTGAGGAAGACAACTGTCAAAATGTCTCTGTCGTATAGCTAGTTCCCAAAACAAGCAAATAACACAAGGCGTGAGGTGGTCTTGTTTTATTTTTGCGAAAATGAAGCGTTGTTCTGTTTCCAAATACTAACAAATTGGAGTCCACCATTTTCCGAATGATCCTAAAACACCTATTAGTAAATTGTGGCTTAAAGTTTATTCGTAGGTATTTTTTAAATAGAGTTCGAGGTTATATCGGAAACATTTTAAAGAAAGGTTTTAAATTCTGAGACTTGTCATGTCAAAAAATTTAAAACATTAAAATCACCGAAAATAACGAAATAGTAAAATAAAACAAACTCACGAATGAACATGAAATGGACGAAATGACCAATTTAGGTATTGTAAGCCGTAGGGACCGAGATATGGTAACGCCATTAACAAATTAGCTTTGACCGACCTTCCCCATTCGCATTTTTTTTATCCATAGGTACTGTAAGAGACTTTAGCCTGTTTGTTTTCACCATACAATCTCCGCGAGCTCGGTGAGCTGACTGACCGTGCGCATCATCATGTAAAATTATAAGTATATTGATTTGAAGAAATAATTCGCGTTAAAAACTAAATAAGCCATTCATTGAACAACCCCGTCACAGTACTACAGGGTGACAGGGACATCGACGCGCAAACTATAACTATTGATTCATAAATAAATAAATAAATAAATGATTCTGAACGTTCCAGCGTAGAAATTACTCAACGGTTATTAAAAAAAGAATTAGCTGTTCAGTACATTTTGACCGCGTAGGTCCTGAACTTATTACGTTAGGTGTCTAGAATCTTGTGCTGAATTTATGGTCAGTGCCGCACAGTTCAGCACACTGGTGGAATCGTACCTTTACAGTTTGCGCATCGATGTCCCTGTGACCTAAAGGTACGATTCCACTAAAACAGTGTGCAGCACATTTGTTCACAAACATTTTGTGCAGAACTCCAACAGTGCACATACTGAGCTGCAAGATCCGTTAGTCTCTGTTTCCACCGGCAAAGCTGTGCGTAACTTTTGTAAGCGCACAGTGTAGCACACTTGTGCACGAACATGTTCACCGAGCAGAGTGTACAATAAATAATAATTTTGAACGGCGAGCGCAAATATAGAAACAATTCGGCGCGGAATTCAATATATGACTATGGTCAAAGGTACTTAGTTATTGATTCAGTTTCAATATAAAGGCCAAGTAACGATTAAACGAATAATAGGTAAATTAATAAACTTGCGCGCTAAATATGAAAATTTAATCTCTTTTAATTAACGCACATTCGTGAGATTTGATGGGTTGCATAATAAATATTTATACATCATTTAAACAATGTAGGGTGTCGTATGTCGTCATTCTTGGGTCCGATGGGACCCGGTACCAAGCCGGCGGGGTTCGTGTGTTCGGGTCTAATCGGGGCAATGTGCGCGGACATATAAATGTTTTCACTCCAGTAGCGGAAGCAAGACTGAGTTCGCGAACAACAAGTGTGTACGCGTCGACGCGAGTCCACTGCATGCATGTGTGCGCGCATAAAAGTATGTAGATGTGCGCGAACATTTCTACAATGTTCGCGCACAATTTGTTATTGTTTGCTTGAGTGAGTCGACCAGAATAAACATTTGTGTAAATAAACAATAAACATTTGTCGTACACTGTGCATTACAGTGCCGCACAGTTCAGCACACTGGTGGAATCGTACCTTTATATTAAAATACCTGTCTCATTAACGACGAGCGTAAGCTTCTATAGGCCGATCGCTTACCTGATACTTTGCCTGAGGTAGCTGCGCGGTGCGGGAGGGGTGATAGTTGTCACAAGTTGACGATTCACTGAGCTCTCGCATCACGTCACCACACCTCACCCGTACCGCGCTGCTGCCTCAGGCAACATCCCAGTTAAGCCGTCGGCCTATAGAAAGCAACACGAAATTTGGAAAGTACCCAAGTATGTTTCTATGTATATCCTAGTATCAAGTTAATTTTGCGATGATTGTTCTAGTTTTCAGCCGATAAGACATAACATAAAACGAATTAAGTATTCATGTGTTTTCACTTTTCGTAAAGTAGGGTAGACTGGGTACGGTTGATACAATTTTGCTTTGAACGCCCGTAGCACAGCCATTTTGAAAAATAACAAACAATAAAACTCTTAAAATGAAAAAATAGACTTTTTTCTTCAAATACATCTCAAAATTAGAGGCTCAACTGCTATATATACTAGATATGAAGAGTTTGATAAAATAAACACATTATTTTTACGTATATCGGTACGTATAAGCGTTCCTAAAAATAAATAAATCAGGTCTTAGATCGATAATATGGCAATACTTAATGGTTTTGGCCGACCAAGATGGAATCAATCCATGGTGTAATCTATGTTTTTGACACCTTAACGTAATTATTAAATAAAAATTACTTCGAGCCCTCTCTGCCGAGTTTGTGGCCTATGGCACATTGCAAGTACCACATGAAGTAAGATCGTGATATAAAATTGGAATTATCACTTTCCCTCCGCTCCTCTGACTATTAGAGGGCACGGGGCAGGTACTATTCGGAACTGACACTAACAATAAAAAAAAATAAGCGAAAACAAAATAAATAAATAATTAGGTACACCAAATTGAGCATGTACAGTGGCGTTCGATATAAGTCGATTAGCAATCACACAAAGCAATAGATTGACGCTTCAGCTGGAGTTGTCGCTTTTCTTGTAGATAGACCGAAATGTTAACATTATTTTAGTAGGTAATATTATTATACTCATTCCGTATATTATGCCATAATTTTAGGTTTAGTTTCAATCTTCTTTTCGTAAAGAAAATGAATACTTAAGCTATAACCTCAACAACCTATTTATATTTAATAAAGCTAAATAAACTGGGAAATAAAGTAGTAGTTTTACATTTTAAATAGAGTCTAATCGAATATTCTTATTTATTGCTTACTTCTATCATGATCGAAGCTTAACGTTTATGGTGAAATAAATCCATTTAAAATTTCATAAATCTCAATATAATACAAATTACTTGTAAGTTTCTTGAGATTTATTTCACATCTAGTTACTCGTATAATAAACAAATGTAGCGGTTTGTTAACTTTATGTAAGTAAAATAAATGTAACTAATAAATATTTTTTTATTTTTGTTATCACTTAACACGCATTTTTTATTCTAAACCCTATAGTGCAATAACAACATTAATAAAAAAGGCAGCAATTTTGTGAATATTATTATTATTGCAAACAAAAATAAACATTGCCATAAAACCGTACTGCGCTTCGTGAGATTCGAACCTAGGCCAGTTGTATCACTGTCCAACGCTTGACGATTACTGCTATGAGTACACGCTATAATAGTTTGAATTTTAGCAACGCTATGCGTTGGATCGTGTCTAACAAAAGGGGCGGAAAATATATATATTATTATTATAATATATTGCTTCGTGTGGTGCGACGAGTACGTGACGATAATTATGAGTAGGTAGGTGGTGTGTGTACCGTGTGTTTACACATACAGATGTACGCTGTACCGCGTGTCACAGCAATAAGACTCGTAAAGTGCCTAGATACTTTTGAACGCATACTGATCCAAATCAATCTTATGGATCAATCTTTTGATCCAAATTATATCAAAATAACATGTAGGTACCTACATGTTATTTTGTATAACATGTAGGTACCTACATGCAGGGGCGTGCCTTTTACTAAAGCCGAAAAGCCTGGCTTTCAATCAAACACGAGCCTAATAATAAAAAAAAAAAATACACAAGTAAACTTATAAAATCATGTCGCAAGAATTGATAAGAATAATAAAAAATAAACTCCGCGCGTCCCGGCCGGGCCGCCCGCGATAGTAAGTACGATGCAAGGTTGCCAGGTTTACATACTCAAAGAATAATTTCAAATTCCGTGCACTTTTCATCACGCGCATCGTTGCCAAACATCTCCAATGCATGCCGCTTAGCGAAAGCGCAACGACAAAAATCGACCCGTCTCGCTCGCACTAGTTGGCTTCAAATCTGGCTTCTAGACCTCTGACTATTTGTATAGAAATTGTTCACGTTGTTGATAACATTAGTATGTACTTATTCCCCAAATTGTACTGATTTTTAAGCCTGGCTTTTGATTTTTTATGAATGAAACGTATAACGACGCGCGTGTGTGTGTAAATAGTAAGATCGCGAGACATTGCGCGAGTCTATTAGTTCAAAGTTTTGATCGGTTACTGGAGCATTTTTTTGTTTTGTTTTTTTTTTTCATTTTCTGTGAAGTTAAGTGTTGTGTTAAGTTTTTGCGGTAATTACCTTTGTTTTAAAGTGATTAAAAAGTTTCTTGTCATTAAAATGAATTCGGAAACATGCAATTGTTCCTTGTGATGGATTAAAACATGTGCAATCGTTACTCGGAAAGGTAAATTTTGAGTTTTACAGACAAATTGATTTGAGTATTTCTCAGAAATCTAAATCACGTAATAGGCATTTAAGTCGATCAGCATACAATACTCATTGGATTATAGGCTGCTCTCATATCAACAAATTATTCTGTTAGTGTTGCATATTTTTTTCAAAAGAAAATACCGCTTGGAACATCAGGTTACGATGATTTAAATAACTTCGCTGGTGCCAGTAAAAGACATCAGAATTCTCAAAAGCACATGAATGCTGTTGTTTCATTCTGTACTTTTGGTAAAACACGAATCGAAACTTCTTTATCTCGTCAATTATGTGCTTGACGACATTTCTAAATACAATACGCGTGTCGATAACAATCGCGCTGTTTTTCGGCCAGAGGGTCTTAGGGGCGGATTTTAAAGGTTAGTTGATGTTGTGTGTCATTTCATTTAGCACAACAATAACTTCCTTTCCGAGGTCACGACGAGTCTAAAACCTCATTAAATAGAGGCAATTGCTCAGCGCTTGTATCTTTGCTTCATGTCTTCCGTGTGCTTTGATGTTTGTCATCTGTCTGTGGTAAAGAAGCGAAGAATGAAGAGTTATGGCTGTTCACATTGTGAGTAAGTAAATCAAATTATAAATATTATCAACAATCAACATCGTAAACAATGATGTGTAGTTAGAAATCAATCAATTATTTGTGCGCCATCTAGTGGCCACACGGCCAGATTGTAATATTTTGCAAAGCGACTGTTGCGGGAGAGTGAAATATGAACTAACTCAAAGAGCTCTTTTGTGCCAATAATGTACCTACAATAATAGATGACTCTTATACCTACGTCTTATCATATTTTACGCGAAACTGATACTTCGAAAATAAAAAAGTTACGATTTTGTAAAGGATTACCAATACTTACTCTTAGTATTTAATTTATATAAGAAACAAATGGTGCTATTAAAAAACATTCATTTTAATAGCTATTAGCAAAAACCTACAATTATGAAATACGAATATTAGTATGAACTAAAACGACTCGGTCAGTCACAACGTTGACAAGCGATACGGTAGGTTTATTTTTTAAGTGTATTGGCTTGCCCTAAGTTTGACCCCTAGGCACGCCACTGCCTACATGTTATTTTGATATGGATAATGGATGTACAGTTAAAGTTAAAGAGATAATCGTAAATAGCGTTTCTTAATTTCTCTTCTGCTCTTTTAGATAACAATGTTTGGATGTGGTAAAATACAGAATACAAATTACAATTTATCCTGAACAATTACATACCTAATTATTATTACTTTCACGTTTTCTGAACTGCTACGGTACGCTTTTTATTTGCAATTTGGGTAGGGTAACTAACACATTAAGATCGTAACATTAAAATCACGTATAGTTGTCCTATTGCTTTGTTACCCTAAGGTTGAATATCACTTGCACGTCGTAAAACGACAAGGTCTATTTGTCTATGTGACAGAAACTTAATTAATCTTCAATTGACTGGGAATTGTTGCCAAAAGTGGTGTAACAATTAAAATATCGATTAATAATTGAGACCTTTTTCAAAAAAATACGCAATAAGTTGGGGAAAACTAAACCTTATGCAAACAGATTTGCCCTCAAGATAAGTACCTACAGTAGACCACCCGAAGTTTCATATTGCTTACGATTCCGTATTACGTAAGTCTTTGTTCCATTATTTGAGCTGAGGTACGCCATGCCTAACCTAGACGTTTCTTTAAGTAAACTGACAAAGTTTGCATATTTAGGGGAATTATCGAAATGCTCTAGATTAATTTTTAGAGATGGCTTCTTGTGTTTCTCAGTTTTCGTATGCCAGACAAGCACTTTTGAGCAATTGGCAGCAAGAGGTTCTATTTCGTCTAGTTTTAATCCTAAGCTAACTAGGAACCTGTCTTCTTCGTGTCCCGCGATATATGGCATGGAGGCGGAGGGCTTCAAGAACTCAATGTTGACGGCGAAGCCAGCCATGTCAACGGGGAATGTTCGAGAGCCCGGCCAGGAGTCGAAGAATGCCACCACCTGGAATTTCATGAAATAGGCATTAGCTATTGCATTTTTCTAGAAGCAAACATATTAAAGTCTATTCGAATCCTGGTGTTAATTCCACTTAAACGAATTTCTGTTAACGCCTATGTCAATATGATGGTAATTTCAGAATGGCTATTAAGAGCGTAGTCGGTCTGCGACAAAATTGAGAAATAGGTATTTGTACAAACTATTGCCGTCGCGTTGCGCCCAAGCGACCGCGCTATCAATGTGTGTGTGAGTAGTCTGTGTTTGTGTGCGTGCGTACCACTCCCGCGCCCGGCCGCTTTTCGTTCTGCGGTCTTTCAGTTGCATTTGCTATCGGCATCGGTCGGCGTTTGCAGTGTTTGGCATTTACGAGCTACTTACTTGATCAAAATATTGTGTTAGACGTTTTTTACCGACTTCACAAAAACGAGGAGGTACTATGTTCGACTGTTTGTATGTTTTTTTTTTTGTATGTTTGTTCATCGTATACTCCGCCAATTGTCGACTTTTGTTCGAAAGTAGATAGTTCTGAGGTGGTGCCATTGTCACCAAGTTAGGATCTGATGATGGGATCTTAGAGAAATCGAGGGCAACCCTCAAATTTTATAGGCTCACTTATTGTTTTTCGCATATTTTATGAAGTATGTTGTTTATTTGCGTATGGTTGTCACCATCTCAGGTAGCTGGGCTGATGATGGAAGGTACAACTCCTTAACAGTAAGAAGTTACTCAAACAGGCAAGGACTGTTTTAGTAAATTGTTTTGATGTTTGATAGGGCATTTGCCACATTTGGTCTCATGATCATCAAGTCATGACCTGATGCTGCAGTCAGGATAGTCTGCAGAGTACCTAACTACTCGACAACTAACAGCAGATATATATATCGTGTTTAGGCTCATTGAAAAGGGCTCGATGTGTGGATAAACGTACTGTTAATGAGGAACACCGAAGTACATAGATACCTGATGCTGAAGCCAGGAGCATCAGGAAAAGTACAAACCTTGAAATTACAGCACCGTAGTCGTATTTGGGCTCATTTTAAACAGAACTAAATTTTAAGTTCAATGCAATGTTGACATAAGTCTGGCCTGATGCTGCAGCCAGGATTATCAGCATCTAGTCTAAAAACATCAGGTCAGGATTTGATGATGGGATCCTGGAGAAATCGAAGGAACTCTTCAAATATTATAGGCACACCTATAGCGGTTTGGGTATTTTTTATACGAGTAGTAACTCGTGCATTTGCTCTCGGAAAGCACCATTTGGTGAAGTGGAACTTGATGATGAAGACCACAGATGGCCACCGGAACTACTCAATAATATCTAAGTATTTCACGGGTTGCGATTCGATTACTTTAATATGGTTGCTGAGCAATTTATGCTCGTCACAATGTGAATGGTGATATAGAGCTGATGGTGGACCTGGAGAACTCCTCAACAATTAACTTCCCTGCATCGGGAAAAGCAATATTTTGTTTGTAAAAGGCGATGAGCATTAGGCTATTGTAACTTAGATAAATAAAAGCAGACCCACTAAAAAGCGTGAAATAAAACTTTTTAAGAAAAAAAAAGCAACTTCCAAAAAAACACTACAAAGTGAAAAATAACTTTTCACTTCTCATGCTCTAAAAGTTCGTCTTTATGTTGTGCTTAGGCGACATAAAATCGCTTTTTATGTTCTAGTGCATAAAGTAATTTTTTTTTCTGAGACTAAGGTAATCAGGCCCAACAGCCACACGCGCAATAAAACTTCGCAGATTAAAGTCGTGATTTATTTAATTTTCTTTAATTTATACCACTTCCGTGTTTTTTATCGTTAATTTAATAAAATCAGGTAAAATAGTTGTCATTTATTATTTAAAAACGCAGAGAAACGTTTGTATGACTTGGCAGTATGAAGTACCCAAGTCGAATGACAAATGTTGAATTAAAAAAAAAAAAACTTTTAAAAAGTTTCGTGGCGGTATTATCTGTGGTGGCGGGAATTAGCTATGCTTTGCAACATTTTTGATTAATTATGTACTGTATACTTTATGCCTGTTTCATTTTCTCGCAATCGAAGTGAAAAGCAGAGTGTATAACTCAGAAACGAGCCATTTTACCCCTCGACTTAACTATCCACCCTCGCCTGCGGCTCGCGTGGATATAAACGTCTCGGGGTAAAATAGTTTCTTTTATGCCTTAGTTGTACAATCTACTATTAATTTCGGAATTCGGTGGCAAAAAACTAAAATACAGATCCAAAGACACCGACTTCCGAAATTAAAGTTATTTTTCACTTTGTAGTGTTTTTTTGGAAGTTGATTTTTTTTTTCTTAAAAAGTTTTTATTGTTTACGGACTTGATTCTATGCTTTACTGAACTGACTTGGCTTGTGTATCGGATTTTGAGTAATTATATTTACGACTAAAGAAAAAACGTAAGTACCTACCCACCTATTATTTTTAAATATTTTACCCACTTCAAATAGATAAACGAAATGCAATACCTATACATATTATATTTATCTAAAATACTATATATACCTACTGATTGATAAATAACAATTTACAAATGTGGAGCTATAAGTACCTAATCATGGCAATTGTTGTTTCAGTTAAACCTTCTCTGTGATGGGTAAAAGAAAACAAAATAAAGCGCGTTTATTCTTGAGCGCTAAAAGAAAAAATAGTAGATTGTACAACTAAGGCATAAAAGAAGCTATTTTACCCCGAGACGTTTATATCCACGCGAGCCGCAGGCGAGAGTGGATAGTTAAGTCGAGGGGTAAAATGGCTCGTTTATGCCTGAGTTATACACTCTGCTTTTAACTTCGATTGCGAGAAATCGGTCCAGCCGTTCTCGAGTTATAAGTGTTCGAACAAACAAACACGACTTTATTTTATATATATAGATAGCCATTCTTCTTTTGTGTTCTGATTGATTATATTTGCTTTTGGAGAATAAAATTAAAAACTTCAATTCTGTAAAATAAAAACTGAATATTTTTTTGCCTTAGTCAAACAATTTAAAACTATATTATCTGTGGCTGTATGAATGAACTGTCAATGTCAAATTGCTTCTTATTTATAATTCTAGTTTCATATAAAAATACAAAAACACTACTTTTCGCCCCGCGGTTCAAAGCATTTTCCCGTGGGAACGGCATACAGATACCAAACTCTATACAAGTAATATCGATAATGATGGAAATCACTACATTATCGATAAAAAAATCGACAGTGGTCACTTCCCTATTTGTATACGTATTAGTCTGACCCCCCCCTCACCCTTGATCTTTCCCCGTAATGTGCGATAGGGACAACTGCAGCTCAGACCGATTTTCACTACAAAATCTTGACAAGATCGATGCTTTGAATTCCCCTGTTTTCTCCGCCAAACCTGCGCCGATTCAATTATGTTTGGTGTCGAAATTTAGAGAAAGAGTAGATCTATGTTTCTATTATTTTATTTTAACGTAAAAACTTTTCATGTTTGTCTGGTAGTCATCTGAATATGACAGTAAAAATGGGGCATTTTGTAGGTTTTCGAAAATTCGTATCTGTTTTGGTAATTATTTTTTGGGAAAAAGTAAATGACAGGGGCATACATACAGTAGATCTAGACTTTATAAAAAAAAACGAGTCCTCTAGAGGGATTAACCAGGAAGTAAATAGGGGAATACGTTTGTATGGAAAAATGCTGCTAGGATACCCTCTTAAGTATTATATTATAATATTATTAGTCATAAAAATGTTAAAAGTTGTAGCGCAAACTCATATTTGTTTACATGTTTGGGAACTAGATCGCGAACCAAGTGTCTATTCATAGTGCAAAAAAAACATTTTACGTGTCTGAGTGAAAGCTTACTGACAAATGACACCATTGCACCCGTGCGAAGCAGGGGTAGGTCAATAGTTAAAACCTGAAACTAGTCTGTTCAGGGGGTCTACTCCCTAAGCACGAAGTCCGTCGTTTCGGCCTTCGTTACGGGCGTTTCCTACTCCCTATGACCTACGGACGGATGATTCGTTCGGGGCCCGAGCGAAGAATGAATGACAACGCGATTTGACTGTTGTCCCTACTCCCGATGTGTTTTTGTCCGTCCGAACAGTTGACCATGACACTGGTTTTGACGGATAGTTATGTCAGTTGATACGACATCAAAATAGTTCTCGTGCTATCGACGAAAGTTACTAAAATAAAAGAATTTCAAACTATGGCTGCTTTTTTAATTATTGAAGAAGCTTTACAGGAGGAGCGGAGGCATCGTTGATTTTATTTACGCCAAAACTTTAGGTTGGCGAGTATTCCCGACTTTGAGTTCATAGGGAACTACTCTCTCGGGAACTAGGCTCACTCGGGAATTATTCGGGGACTTATGTGCGGATTTAATACCTCTTTTGCCTCGACACATACCCCGAAGTGGTGTTGATCCAAGAATGAAGGTAAGGACATATTAAAGATTTTGCTAGTTATTGAGATGTATTACCAATTTGTCCCACCCATTTTTTGTTTACTTTTAGATCCTCACCCTTTACCGCTCCTCGACGGACTTAGTGAAACTTCCCATTGAGTTATGGTTTTGAGCGAACTCTCCCGTCGGCACCCTTCAATAATCTACGAGCCAATTCTTGGTTCTCACCCATAAAATCAAGAAGGGCATCAATTTGCTCGTGAGTTGCTGCAGCGGTTGGGGGCATTTTACACAATTAACCATGGAATGAAAAGCTAATTAGAATACAGAAAACTTCCACGCTAACGAAGTTTATGAACTTTTTTAAAGTCACTTCTTTAAATAATCATTTAATGGGGTTTTTAACATACAATGAATAAAGCACACTGTGTACAAAATATATTGCTTTGCGACTGAGAGTCGCGGAGGATCGCCGTTGTACGTCCGTATACGTTCGCGATCGGGGTTCTCTCTCTCTGTCGCCCGCGTCGCTTTTGCTGCGCTACTCGCTAGCAGCTAGGTGCGCTACTCGCTAGGTGCACGGGCGGCGGAATGGCACTGCGTAGCAGCCTGTCTTTTTATATTCCGTGGTAGCAACAACATCGTACTTACTATAGCCATAGAAAAATCCGTGCTATACTTTGACGTTTCATTTGAAAATTTTCTGCAAAAAGTAAACAGGCAAAGGTATCAACAGGATGATGCTGGTTTCCGGACAAAATGGCAAAAATAATTAAAATCTATATTTAAAGACATAATAAAAATTATATTTTAAAAAATGTGGTAATTTTCTAACGACAAAAGTATTAATTTTTGTTTAATAAGCTAGAAAACTACAAAATAAGTAAATCGGTAATCGACCGGTAAAATAGCGCAACTCTATTGCTATGCGTCTTTCGTTCACGAATATTGTCTATGATTCCGTTTGAAACTGATGAATCCGAAATCGTTAGGGAGTAGGGTTCAGTCCGACCACAGAAATCTTAATAATAAGGCAACTAAGCCGTTAACGTTTTCACTAACGAACACACATTTTGATAATAAAGTTTTATCATTTGGACGTGCTGCTCAATTGTGTAACTTGCCATGGTGATTTGGCATCAGTAACTGAAGAAATAACAACGCATTTGACAGATGCCGCCAAAACAATACGGCCGCCGCAAACTGTCAACATCGACCCGCCCTATTTGAAAGACCCTTTAGAAACAGAAACTTTAGCCACATTTAAAATAATTATATTCCATAAGCGGTCTACACACCAAAGCCGCTGACCGCTGACTGGCTTAGTGCCGGCGGGTTAACCCGGCGGCTTCAGAATGTCCAAGCCGAACGACTTTGCCGGCGGCAATGCCGGCGGCACGACAGCCGCGGCATGTGGTGTTCTAGTAATTGTCACTACTCTATGAAAGCCGGCGGGCAACTGACTGAGTGAGTGGAGAGGGATGCCGTCGGCATCGGCATGCTGCCCCGCCGGCTTGCCCGCGCGGGCGCAAGCCGGCGGCATGATTGTACAAAATAAGGCCGGCGGGTTGGGCCGGCGATCCGTGCCGCCGGGTCAGCGGCTTTGGTGTGTAGACCGCTTTCAATATTTTTCTTTGTTTACCAGTATTACGAGAATAAAATAAAATAAACCAATAAATAGTAATAATTAAAAACTAAAGATACATTTTATATTAGCTATTCCTGATTATCATGACGTAATTCGCAACACCCCGTCGATTCAGCTGGTGTGTCATATGCATTGACATTATATACATGGAATTATTATGTACTACGTACAACCGTAGTACATAATAATTCCATGCTTATATATCAATGGTCATATGTCAAAATTTTGTCAAAATTTGTACGTTGTACCTACTTATTTCTTTATTTTTGTTTGGCTAGTTTAAAATAAACTTTATCGTAAGAAATTTTGCACGATTAGAAGGTAGTAAATAGGTATTAAATATGTATCCTTCGAAGATCGAAAATAAACCGACCATTTACCAGTTGCACTAAACAATTGAATCGTCAATTTGGAGGGACCAACTTATATAATCGATATCTTTAAAACGATATATATTTCGGGCAGCCAAAATCAATAATATTAAGGTAGAATTAAGGTACTATAACACTAAGTAGGTAGAATATTCCAGGGAGTAGTCTATCAGTTTGGTCCCTCCATCTTGATATCATGATGGAGGGACCAAGCATTTTGTTAAAATATTATGTATATGATGAGGTAGCTAAAATTATAGCAAAGGTAGCAAATAGTAGATTAATGGTATTAATTTTTCAGATATGTAGGACAGACATTGGAGGTTTGGTCCCTCCATCTTGATGCTCACTGATTGATTGTTCACTCACTGATTGTAATGTATGACCACGCTTAACTTTTTACAGAGTAGTCCGATTTTGATAATTCTTCTTTTGTTGGATAGGACATACTTTGAAGTTGGTCCCATGTAAATTTGGAAAAAAAAATCCTACCCTAAGGGTGGGAAAATAGGGGTGATTTATTGTTCATTCACAGATTTTAATGCTGAGCTGTGTATTACAATTAAAATAATAAAAGGCCTATCTATGTTGGTATATAAAGCCTGTTTTTTTAAGTATTACATTATATTATTTAGTATTATATTACACAAAAAATAATAGTTAAAGTAGGATTATAACAGTTAATGTCTAAAGTAGGTAAGGTAGGTATTTTAAAAGTAATCAAACATTAAGCATGTAGTAATTAGTAAATTATAGCCTCAAAAAATTATAAAATAAAAACTTTTTAACAAAAAATTAAACCTCCGAAAAAACTGAAAAGCAAAAAATAATAAACTTTTTTTATTTAACCTTAATAAATAAGTTCTTAAACTAATGCAAGTATACCTAAGTAATTTTGAGTCGGCGCCAAACAATCAATGAACAAAGATTACTAAATTACCTTAAATTTAAAGAAATAAGCAACGTGAAATCTATAGCGATAAACATTAACATTTCAAACAAAAAATGCGCTCTCCGCACGACCACTCGCAACGATATTAATTTTCTTGTTTGGCGCCGACTCTAAATTACATAGGTATACTTGCATTAGTTTAAGAACTTATTTATTAAGGTTAAATAAAAAAAGTTTATTATTTTTTGCTTTTCAGTTTTTTCGGAGGTTTAATTTTTTGTTAAAAAGTTTTTTAAAAGTATGTATACACTTGGCTTTATTCAAAGGCGATTTTCTCCTTTATTTTTTAATGAAATTTTATGTTATTACGAAAATAGTATTTTCGAATCCATAGGTTTATGTTAAGTGTCGTATTTCAACGTTGCATTCGTTATTTCACGAAAAAATCGCAATTGAAAATTGCTAAGTGTATACATACTTTTAGACGTGACTGTACACCATCGCCCCGCGCGTCCCTATCCTGCCTACATGGCTGCATGGGCATATCGCAGTCGCGTGCGCACGGCACCGTAGCCGCTTTTACTGAGCAGTAAACTAAATTTTCACCATGACGTATGGTGCTGAGACGTGGATGCTCACGCAGGAGGCTATGTATAGGGTGAGAGTTGCACAGAGAGGCATGGAGCGTTCCATGCTCGGCATATGACATATAGACCGAGTTCCAAACGTCCAGATCCGAAGACGTTCGAAGGTTTTCGATATCGGAAAAGGGATTATACAACTCAAATGGACAGGTGGCCAGGTGTCCTCCCCAAGAAGGACACCTGGCAAGGCGCAGTGATGAAAGGTGGAGTAAGGTAGTGACCGAGTGGCGTCCAATGAAGACGAAGTGTCGGTCGTCCGGTAGCGAGATGGGAGTACAATATTGTTGCCATCGCGGGTAGAACCTGGATGAGGCTAGCACAGGAGCGTGGAGATTGGCACCAGAAAAGAGAAGCCTATGCTCAGAAGGCGTGGCAATTATCACACTATTTATTTCGTTTGCTGAACAATGAAATGAAATGATTCATATTTAGAATAATTTATACAGGTTGTCCCTGGAAGTATGGACCAAATCGAATAGGGACGTGGGCAAGGTCATTTCCAAACGTTTTAGCAAAAAAAAAAAAACTAAAAAAAATACAAAAAAAAATAAAAAAAAGAGAAGAAAGGTCGAATTCGTGAAAACTATCAGGGCTATCAATTTATTTTTTTTAGATAGCCCTGATAGTATTTTTTTGTGATTATTTTCTTTGAACATTAAGCAGTGATTGAAAAAAAATATTAAAATCTGTCATAACTTTTGAACCGTAAAAAAATTCGCTGACATTCTCAGGGTTAAAAAGTTTGGAAATGACCTTGACCTTGCCCACGCCCCTATTCGATTTGATCCATACTTTCAGGGACACCCTGTATAATTTTCATTTAAGAAACATATGTATTAACTTGTATTAACCGCTGTGATAACCTCATCGCTACTCTGTATAATACCTACATTTCGCCAGTTGTTGAAAGTGAACATACAATGCAATTAAAATTAATATCATCATGAAAATCCGGGTTGCATATTGAATCATTTCCAATTAGTGGAAGTTTTGTAAAAGCCATTATGGCGGGTTTTGATAATATACTCGACATGTGGTATTACAAAGGTTATTTCGGCCAAAAAAAGCAAAATCTGCAAGACAATAAAAACGCTTTCCCACAACGATTTTCTTTCGCGAACTTGATTTTCTTCGCACTGCTTAGCGCCGAGAGTTGAAAATCCAACTTTGTGTTTTTTTGACGCGCTGTGGGATGCGCTCTATTGGATTCTTGCCCGCAACAAAGGGCGTGCGCCTGAACGCTGCATGTGTAGTGTGTACAGCGCGCGGCGAGAACGCCGCACCGGGTATCCAGCGCGCACGCCGAGCTCATGTCGCGTTGTATGAGCGACCGGCCAGCCGCGTCCCCCTCACCTACTACCCGCCCGCCGCCGCCCGCTAGCGCTAGTACCTCAGTCAGACTCAGAGAGTGAGAACGCGGAGAGTATTGTGTACACAAGCTTTAAAATGGAGTCTGATTCAGAGTGAGAAATTAATGTCGAAAATTTTATCCAAGAAATACAAGAAAGTAATTTTAAATAATTAAATCGACTTCAAAAGGAAATTCACACAAAATTATGAAATAACTTTAATTCCGGAAGTCGGTGTCTTAGGATCTGTATTCTAGTTTTTTACCACCGACTTCCGGAATTAAAGTTATTTCATAATTTTGAGTAAATTTCCTTTTGAAGTCGATTTAATTTTTTATTTAAAATTACTTTTTGTTTCGTAATTTTTAGTTTTAAATAAAAACTAGAATATTTGTTTCTAATATGTAGTTAATAGTTTTGATGTACATATTGCACTAGAATTTGACCAAGGTTTTGAGATGTTTTCCCTTTGACACTTACTACACCCGTAGCTCGTGTCAATAAGCCAGGCCGTCACACTTACACGTATTAGTCCGTATCTTGAAAATGATTGAATCGATTTTGATGAAACTTGCACTGTTTCCTAAGTTAAAGCAAATGTAAGCTGATAAAAAAATGGTCACGATCCGATTAATAGTTGTGGAGAAATGCGTCGACAGACATCTATAACATTTTGTATAATTTGTTTGGAAGCCCTAATAGATTATCATATGTGAATATATTGCAGTTCCAATAATATTACATACATACGTGTCGAATTAATAACCTCCTTTTATTTAAGACGGTAAAAATAAGCGTGCTCGCTGTAGGCTCGCCGCACGCTGGTAAAACGCGACGTGCTCGCCGCGTTGTCGCGGCTTGCGCGTTGTACACACGCCACACGCTGGTAAAGCGCAACGTGCACGCCGCGTTGACGCGGCGCGAATGCAGCGTTCGCGTCGTTCACACGCTCGAGTAAAGCTCGCGTGCGCGCCCGGCGCACGACCAATGTGGGGGGCATTACCTAATACTCGACTCAACACCGAGAGTTGAAAATCCAGTGCGCAATAAAGTCTCGTCGCGATATCTTTACGTCGTTGCGAACGAGGCTAACACTTTGCTCGACACCCCACGCTCAGCAGTTTCTTCTAATAAATTAATACTATACTCGTACAGTCACGTCTAAAAGTATGTATACACTTGGCAATTTTCAATTGCGATTTTTTCGTGAAATAACGAATGCAACGTTGAAATACGACACTGAACATAAACCTATGGGTTCGAAAATACTACTTTCGTAATAATATAAAATTTCATTAAAAAATAAAGGAGATATAGAGGTATGAGGAACAGGGTGTAGTTCAAGTTCACTCAACCTCCATAGAAAAGGGTGGATCCTCCGACCAGACGGGTGTTGTGTCTGGCGGGCAACTGCCCAATGATCTATGTCGGGCTGTTGTATATACAGGGTGTTACGGAAAGGGTATATCAATACAAACGGGTTGAAGAGTGTATCTGGTCTAGAATCTCTGTACAAAATTTCAGCTCAAAAGCATTAACTTTGAAAATGCTTAATATTTTTTTATTTCGACATCACGGCGCTGCAATGGCGCGCGGCGGCGTGATGTGCGTGTACTAGGCGCACAGACACACTACAGATAATGGATAATGACCCTCGTAGTGCGACACGTTTGTTATGATTTCAATTTAATAAACTATCGAAATAAAAAAAATATTAAGCATTTTCAAAGTTACTGCTTTTGAGCTGAAATTTTGTACAGAGATTCTAAACCAGATACACTCTTCAACCCGTTTGTATTGATATACCCTTTCCGTAACACCCTGTATGCTAGTTGCGCGGTAAACTCTGCTTGCGCGGTGCAGGATTTGCGTGACGTCAGTATAACACGTTGTTCGCATGTGGCGTTGTAGATACCGCTACATCACTCCCCCCCGGAGACCGGAGGTCGATAGTGGACTGAGTCTTGTATCTTGCGATGCTTGCCAGGCCAGCTGAGGTTCCAGTGAGTCGGAACCGGTTGCCGCATAGTTTACGTTGAGTCGGAACTGTCTGCGAAGATGTCCCCAGTGAGTCGGGGTGGCGCTGCGTTATGCTCCAGTGCGTCGGATGTGGGACAGCGCCGGGTTGAGGCTGACTGCTGGCGTCGACCAGAAGAGGCTTATTGAGGGCTCTGCTTGTAGACCGGCCGAAAGTGCAGTGTGCTGTGCTGAGGTTGCTGATGAGGCTGAGGGTGATGACCAGGTATGCGCGGTCGCTGCATGCTGGTGGTCAGGATACCCGTTGAAGCCGTGGGTGCTGGCTGGCTGGGTGACTCGCCGCTCTAAAGCTTGCGGGAGTAATGATGACGTCACGCTGAAGTAGGTGCACGAAGGCTGCGCTAACGTTCATGTTCGGGGTCACCAGTATAGAGGTATGAGGAACAGGGTGTAAAGTTCACTCAACTTCCATAGAAAAGGGAGGATCCTCCGACCAGACGGGTGTTGTGTCTGGCGGGCAACTGCCCAATGATTCATGCCGGGCTGTTGTATATATGCTAGTTGCGCGGTAAACTCTGCTTGCGCGATGCAGGATTTGCGTGACGTCAGTATGACGCGTTGTTCGCATGTGGCGTTGTAGATACCGCTATAGAGAAAATCGCCTTTGGATAAAGCCAAGTGTATACATACTTTTAGACGTGACTGTACATACCTATTAGAGCACAGCTTACACATATACAAAAAGTTTAACTAAAATTTTAATACCTTTCCGTCTTTAACGATTGGTGTGGACACTCCGTAGTTTCCGATGAGGCCAACTGGGAACATGGACACTTTTTTCGTATTCCTTATCTCATCGAAGAGTTGCAGGTCAACGGTGTTGTCATCATCACCAAAGTATAGGACTCCTTCGTGTACGTTTTTTCTGAGCCACGCCAGTGATGCTCGTCTGTTCGACACTCCTCGAGGAAAAATACCTTCTTTGTAGACAAACGGCTTTGGGCTTGATATGTGTGTGTAGGGTAGACCTGAACGCCTAGAATGAGATAAAACTTTATGTAAGTATAATACTGGGCGTGTTGTACAACCAGCAAGAGTTGACTTAAGACTTCGCTCGGCGACGTAAGCGCGCGGTACTGAGGCGTCGATGGCGAGAGCGGTAATAACAGCTCGGGTCTCAAGTTAACCCTTGAGGGTTGTACAGTCATTCGTCAATTTTAAAATTTTTGCCTTTATCTTTATCAAGTCAAGCACCTATACTTACGTTTTGAAGCTATGACACTGAACAGATTGTTTCATAGAAAACTAATTAAATTACAAAGATCTAATTATCAAACACCTCTGAGCAATGTTGTGTTAACATAAACCTAAAAACTTTAAATAGGCTGGCCAATTCATGAAATACGAGTATCCAGCGTTACTTGTAATTCGACGTATTTCTTCCAGGACGTGATAGTGCGACCCATTTGCAAAAATTAAGCACCCCATAAAGTATAGGCGAAAATTCGTGGGATTCGAGAAAAATACATTTTTATGTATTTTTGAATATTTCCCACGTAACTAAATATCACTTTTCCCTTAACTCTCGAATTGAATGGCCTTCATTGCTATTTCTTTGGATACCTGATACTTTAACAAATCTTTCAATGTAACCAAATGTTCTAAAACATCAAATAGTTAAAAGTTAAAGGAAGAGGTTTACTAACCATTTCCAAAAATTATCTTATGTAGATGATGTTAATGAACTTTAACACCAGTTACCTCAAAATTTTACAAAATGACTGAATGACAAATTACGGGCCAGACATCTTCATTTAATCAGCTATCTAACGAGGTACAAATATTAAAAAAATATTTAGAGGTGCCGATGAAACAGTCGATAATGCTGGCAAAGGTCAAATTTGGAAGTTATTGAAACATTTAAAAATCAGTGATATTCAAATTAATTAACTGGTTATGTTATCTTTTTAACTTATCACCACCCTACAACTCGAAAAGTGATATTTAGTGACGAAAGGAGAGTTCAAAAGTGGTATAATATTCCTACGATTTTTAAACGCTTATTTATTAAGCTACTCGATTTTAGTTAAATATGATTTTCTCAGGCGCCTGTTTTGTAAAAAAGTGAAAAATGTTTCAGTACAAACAAAACGCACATAATCTTTATTGAAGCATTCTATGCAATAAAATTATTTTAAATGTGGCTAAAGTTTCCGTTTCTATTAAATACTTTGAGATTTTATTATAATTTTAGCTGCAGCTCCATGAAATTGAGACAAAAAATATTGATAATCATGACTATTCATGACAATACAATATCAAAACGTGTCGAAAAAAGGTCAAATCTGTAAATGTCAGAATTACGTGGAAATAAAAAAAAAACTATAACCACTGGTACAAGTCTGCGAGGCGGAGTGTTTTTATAAAAAATATGTCAACAAATGTATTAATGTACCTAATTATAAAGTAAAAGCATGTACAGACGCCATCACATCAAGCTACTATAATCTGTCAAATTTCTTTAATAGATTTTCAACTTTATCGCTAAAGTATAAGGTTCAAAGTTGATTGGGAAAATTTTACAGTTTTGGGTAGCTTGATATGCTGACGTCTGTACATAGCACTTAATTCTATATTAATTGTCATTGTCACGTCATTTGCCACAGGGCTGTCAACCCTAAAATATAAATAAAGTTTGTAGTTAGAGATGCAAGCATTTTATTTTTCAACGCTTGTTTTAAAAAAAACCTGGTGGCTGTAAAAAACAATTAAATTCCCAAAGACATCAAAATAACCCTCCTTCAGCCTATAATGATCAGAAGGCTGTTTAAATTTTCAATTATTTTAGTACCAAGCCCCATACATTTATTGAACATCTCCTTTGGGAAATTATCAAAAATACGTAAAAAATTATTTTCTCGAATCCCATGAATTTTCGCCTATACTTTACGGGGTGCAATTGTTGCAAATGGGTCACACTATCACGTCCTGGAAGGAATACGTCGAATTAAAAGTAACCCTGTATATTTTTTATTGATTTAAGGTCACAGCTCATTAGAGCCACCCGGCACCCACTCCGCACCGCCTCGCCTCCTGCGGCTAGTATTCTTTATATGGACTTGTATGGGTATGCGCTCACTATATCAACTCCGTAGCGTCAAAGGATCGCCTCCGTCGTAAGCCCTCCACGCGCAGACGGCGGGTGGACCACTCGGTGACAACTCGCTGCTCGCATGCTTGCCTTGCGTTGACTGCGCGTTGCCAACGCGCGGGTCCCGAGTGCACCGCGCGCTGCCCGCGAATGATTCACGCGAGGACGATACTTGGCGATGCGCCGCTCCCCACCCTCCCTTCATTCCCAGCCTTTCCTTCGAACGAGTCGGACGTATCGTTTTTGCTTTTTTTTTGTTGCGTCTTTAATTTTCTTCTTCATCAAGCGCGACAGCTATGAGTGCCAATTCACGGTTTGTAAAATTTGACATTACGAAACACACGTGTAGAGCTAGTGCCAATTGTTAACAGACCTTCGAAAATTCGTGGACCAAGCGACGTCCACTCGTTGACCACTCGGCGTTCACTCGTTGACCGCGCGGGGTCCACTGGTTGACCGCGCGACGTTTATTGATGATAACGCGGCGTCCACCCGTGGACCACCTGTCGACAACGAGTGGACGCCGTGCGACGAGGCGGTGCGGAGTGGGTGCCGGGTGGCTCTAATGAGCTGTGACCTTTAATGTCATAGCATTATAGTCTTTCACTGTTACTTTTTAATTCATTCTGATCACTGGGTCAAGGTCATTCTACGCTATAGGCGCATTGTGTACCTAATAATCGACTAAGCAAATTCTATCGAGCAATGAGAAGGCAAAAATATCCCGTAACAAACAAACGGCTGCGATTGTATCTACTACTTGTATGTTTATGCATAGTAAAAACAAATTTTTACTATGGTTTATGTCTTCGGTCTTTCAATCTTTTTCATAGAAACTTGACGTCATTTTGTACCGGGAATGTGATAGAACAGTAAACTTCGTCTAAATCAAAATATAATTAAAGCATTTCCGCGTTCGTAAACAATTCAATCCATTCAATTCCATCTATTGTTTTTATCATTCAGAAAATCTTTATTTATGCGGGAAAACAAGAAAGGAATTCAATAATAATCCACTAAGGGGCTCAGCAGACGGCTGACGTTGTGTGTGCGAAATATCGCTAGCAAGAAAATCTTTTTTGGTAAACAACGAAAATACGAACCCAACGACACCGACTTCCGGAATTAAAGTTATTTCTCACTTTTAAGTTGTATGTACTTACCCCACACAAATTTGTATAACACTACTTACTATGTAAATATTAGTGACAGGAAGTTATTATAACATCATCAATATAAACTAAGTGACAAAAATACGTACTATTGAAGCTAACTCAAAAACTACCCAAGCAAAGTTAGTAAAATTTATATGGGACCACCCCTGATAATCTATCCATTTCCATACATTTTTTTTTTATTAATAAACGTAATTTTTTTCTTGCATTAAAAAAATAATTTTAGAAATCGATCTACAATTACCGGAGATATCGCGTAACATATCTACATACTATAAATGTCACAGGAAAGCAAACGAAATTTTTACCAGTAATTTTGGTTTGAAAACCTGAACCGATTTAGATGAAATTTTTATGGGACTAATCTGAAAGTATATCCTTTCAAATTAAGTAAGAATTTTGCAAATCGGTTTATAAATAACGGAGTTCTGAGGTAAAAATTAAAGAAAATGTATTTATTGTGACTCGCACAGGAAGATCACAAAACACAATCATATAAAAAAACGAAATTATATAAAAAGAAAGTAAATACACAGAAAGTCCTGTACGATCTCAGCATGATGCTGCGACATTTAAAAGTAACTGTCGCAGCTCTGGTAGAAAGGACATCCGGCAAGCATCGGCGGCGCAGTCTACGTTCTATCGTCGCGGACAAATTGTCCATCGTCTGCTAATCGCCTTAATAGGGAGTATTTTATCCATCTCACCTTAGTATATCATAAACTATATCCGAGCAGCCCGGCTGGTCATCAGCTATGATCCAGTGTAGGCGGGGGACGTGCATCAGTGTGTGTGCAAGCCGCGTTAATTCCGGCACTTGCTCTGGCCGGGGATACGTAGGTGTCACAAAGTATATCATCTTCAAATCAGTCGTCTTGTTAACATGTCTCCTCTCATCTTTGAAGTTTACGTAGCACAATTTGTTCTTTACTTTCAGAGCTTGACCTGGTACCTCCACCGATCTATTAAAATAAAATACATGAAATAACTACAAAGCAAACACAGAAAAAAGTTTGGACGTTTGTTACCCAGTTAGATGTATAGATTTGGAAAAAATGCACGTATGTCCCGGAACAATATACACGATACTTTTGTTTTACAGAAAACATTACAATAAAACCTACTGCAATAATATGTTTCCTGAAAAACAAAAGCTGTCACGTCTGCAGAGCATAGCATAGCGAATGGCAGGGGAGCCCAGAGGGTTTTTGAGCAAGCATATTCAGGGCGAAAAGTTGATAGCTGAGTAGGTGTGGCATGAGGAGAGAACACCGAAAATAAATTTAAAAAATTTCTGATAGGAGCCCCGTGGTCAAAAGACCACTTTCAGATTTCAAAAAAGGGCCAATAATAAAATGATCTTCAGAGGCGTTGATTTTGGCATGATCGGGTGTGGCCAAACCCATAACGACCTCAATAGGCAAATCTGATGAAGAGATTGTGGGCTTTCCCTACATCTGACGACTTTGAAAACTCAGATTTGGACCATTTCTAAAAGAATATTCAGGGCGAATAAAAGTTATTCAGTGAAATAGTGTTACATGTCCTGAATTCCTGATAGTGATAAATATCTGACGGATTGATGGAGCTTTTTGGCAAATATGAGGAAATTTCATCAATTAAGAAAATTACCCAAAAGTGGCCATAATTTTGCATTTATCCCTAAATCAAGTAATCCCAATAGCTTTGATTAAAAAAAATGAAAACAACGTCGGAGTACACCATAAACAAAGTTGATTATTTTCAACATTTTACTATGACACTAAGTAAACCAATTATTTGAAAAACATCCTCATCTTATGGCTTATCTAACGAGCCAGCAACGTTTTAAAAAATATTGAGAGATGCCCGTCAATTGTTTGATAAAGCTGGCAAAGGTGGAAACCCATACTTACTAAAATTAACGAAAACATTAAAATAACGACTTGTTTACGACGTAGGTTTTATTGTAACTACGAATTTACGAAGCTCTGCGCTCGATATCCTTACTGATTATGGCCTCCAACTCTCAGTGATAGTTCGTTATGACAGTTTTGTTAAATAAGTCCCAACACTTCTGCTTAGGCCGCCAGCTGTTAGTTAACTAGATTAAATGAAAGATCATGAGATTCAAATGTATTTCTAACCGATTTCGAAGAGGGAGGTTATCAGTTCGTCTGTATATACCTGTAAGTATATACAGAAGAACTTGATGACCAAATCCGAAACTATAGGTATTACCGAAAAATTCTTAAAGGAGTCACGGAGTCGATTTTGATGAATACTAAAACTGCATAGTGTCTCATTACAAAATGGATCTGCGCCGGGAACATTTTCGCGCTATAATTTTTTACGATTTCAAGTGTCGCCTGAAACCGGACGAATCGTACGATAGACTTCAAATTACATACATGGATGAAGGCTCATCTAACGCAACCGTGTATCGTTGGTATAACGAATTCAAGCGCGGTCGACTAACTTTGGGGGATGAAGAAAGAAGTGGTCGTTCTTTGACGGCTGTTACGGAAGAAAACGTGCTAGCAGTGAAAAATTTAATCCAAGACAATAGGCGAGTTACGTATCAAGAGATTCAGCACATACTGCAGGTTGGATCGGGAAGCCTTCACGAAATTCTACACGTGCATCTTCGCGTAAGGAGGATAGTTTCACACTGGGTGCCGCACATTCTCACCGATGCTCAGAAGCAGGCTCGTCTCAGCGTGTTTACGACATCATTACAGATGATGATGAGTCTTGGATTTATTAACATGATCCAGAAACGAAGCGCCAGTCGACGGTTTGGGTGTTTCAAAACGAATCAACGCCTACCAAAGTGAAGCAATCTAGAAGCGGGGGGATGATTTTGATCGCGACCTTTTTCAATTTGACTGGCTGCTTGATGTCAATTCCTTTATGGAACCAAAGAAGCATCAACGCTGAATGGTATACTACCAAATGCTTGACGGAAGATTTCTCTGTTGTGAGCAACAAGTGACACACACACAGGACTCCGCGGGCTACTGCTCTACCACGACAACGCGACTTCGCACACCGCGCTCAAAACGAGGGACTTCCTGGACAGCACGCCGGTCAAACTCCTGGGTCACCCTCCTTACAGCCCTGACCTAGCACCGTGAGAATTCTTTTTATTCCCGAAAATAAATAATCAGTTCAAAGGGATAAATTTTCATCGCCGGAAGATGCGCCGTCAGCGTTCGAGACTTCAAGCAGGCTGTAAACGAGGTGTCTGCGGCGGACTGGAAAAAGTGTTTCGAAAACTGGTTCAGACGCATGAAACTTTGTGTAGAGGCTAGTGGAGAGTAGTTTGAAAAGATTTAATAAAAAAAAATTACCTATAGAAAATTTTTGTTTTATTTTCGCATAACTTTTTGAGTGTCCCACGTATTTTTGTTCTGAAGGTGGAAGAAATTTTTTGCTATGTCAGTTCGAGGTTTGCTGGTCAGGGGCCCGGCTCCCCGTTGGGGACCCCGGTGCACGGCACCTGCACCGCCTAGCCCTCCGATAGCTACGCCACTGCGCACGTCCCAAATAAAAGGTTACATGCTCTGTGGTCCCAAAGTGACAGCGAAAAAACGAGCGCGTTCCGGCCAGCAGTATTTTATTTTTAGTGATTTTGTCTACGGGAGTGTTGCCTGAGTTCCAGGTTCTTTAGTCGAGTAGTTAGATGTAGTATATTTGTCCCGAAGTGTGTGGCGTGTGAAGCGTGTGGTTGTATCGGAATTGACAACATTTCAAACCTGACACGACCTTAAAACAAAAATACTATTTCTTTATTTTCGGATCCTGAGTTCAAATATACACACATCAAAAGTGTCTAGGGATCAAGCATTTTTATGCGCATTTCTTGAGATTGAGATGTGGCTTTGTAATAAATATATGATTTTATAAATTTATATGGATCCTTTTTGGTGCATTTCATAATTTGAATCAGGAACTGTGAATCAAATTCGAGTAAAAGATGAAAATCAGCTGTCAATATTTTCCCTATAAAAACATACAACGCATTGAAGACATTATTAGTGCTACTGTTTCCCTACTACTGATTAAAACCAACGTTATTATGGAGCGGCGACGTCATTTAAGCAGGGAAGAAATGCTCAGAGCCGTGGGAATGATAGAAGCTGGTTCCCGGCAACGTACTGTGGCTTTAGCTCTGAATACAAGTCAGAGTGTTATCAGTCGACTTTGGACACGTTACCGAAGCACTGGTACCGTGGCTGAGCGCCATGGAGGACGGTATCGCTGCACCACACGGAGACAAGACCGATACATTCAAATCTTAACTCGAAGAGCTCCAACAATAACCGCCATGATGTTAGCCGTGAGGCTTCATCACTCTTCAGGGAACTTAATTAGCGACCAAACAGTCAGAAACCGCTTGCATGAAGTGAACCTTCATTCCCGAAGACCGCTACGGGTACCACCTATAGCAATGCACAATCGTAGGATTCGATATCAATGGGCTCTTGAACACAGAAATTGGGCAGAAGAACAATGGCGTTTCGTGTGCTTTTCTGATGAGTCTCGTTTTGGTATGAGACCGGATACAAGACGTATACGACACTGGAGAACCCCTGGACGCCAACAGCGATTAAAATCCTGCCAGGAAGTCCATCCTTATAGTGGTGGAACCATCATGGTATGGGCGGGTATTTGGATCGGCGGAAGAACTGAGTTGATTTGGATCAGAGGCAACCTCAACGCTCAAATTTATGCTGAGACGATTGTATCAGACGTCATAGTTCCTCTACAAGTGCAAATCGGTCCCTTATTTCAGTTAATGCATGATAATGCACGACCGCACACCGCAAGAGTTGTAAGACAGACTCTCGCCGCAGCTAACATCAATGTCCTGCCCTGGCCTGCTCAGTCGCCAGACTTGAACCCGATTGAGCATGCATGGGATATACTACAGAGAAGAGCTCTGCCGAATATGGAGGGTATCCAGTCGCAAGAAGACCTTTTTTTGTTGTTGCAACGAACATGGGCGGCCATTCCACAGCGTGATTTGGATGAACTCATTTTGAGTATGCCAAACCGATGTTCTTGTGTTGTTAGTGTTCGCGGTAGAAACACGGATTATTAATTGTTTAAGTTACCCAATAAAATTTTAAAGAAAACTGTTATTTCAGTCTTTTTTTCGAACTTTTGTGTTAGTGGTTCAAATGTCAAAAATCCCTTTATTAGGAAAATGGCAAATTTCTTTATTAATGCAAAGGTGACTTGGTTTATCGTTACTGTGACAAACGAAAACACTTTATTTGATGAATCCTTAAAGAAAATTTTAATTAATATCAATCAGGAGAAAAGTTATTGCGAAAATATATGTTGATCCCTAGACACTTTTGATGTGTGTATTTTTATTTTATTTTTTTATTTCTAAATTTCGGAGAAAAAAAATAAAAATCAAAAAACATGTGATGATGTCACATAAACGGCGGAATGAGGTAGTTACCTTTGCGCATTCCAATGTCTTTGATTGAAAACATTACATCAAACTAGACGTCAATATCACCTAAGAAGTGTAACTAGATGAATTCAACAATATTTTTTCCTATCAACTCGACACGCTGCTTACTGTTAATATTATCAATTTTTGATTGATATTTCACCAATAAAATGGATCCCAATGAAAAATATACGCCAATGAAGGAACCAAAACAACGACTGAGACAAGTGACGTCTAACAGTTTTTTTGACGGGTCACAATAAAGCAAAGGTAATATCGCCATTCTACCGTCATCTGGCACTTACGTCTTTTTAGAATACACCGAATTTCAAAGTTAAAATTATGAATGAAAAGTACATAATTTCGAAAAATGAAAAAATATGGGTGCCTTAGATTTGAATTTACTTTTATATAACGTAATAATACAGGTTAAAAATATGAAATGTTGTCAATTACAAAATAAATTATTTATTTGCTGTATGTAGGTTTGTACAAACACTTTTACACGTCAATCATATTTTTTTTCAAGCTAGATGAGGTTATCTGTATTAGAAAATCATTAAAAAAATAAATGGCCACGATGACGCATGCGAAAATCGATATTCGCGTGATGTAATTGTTGTTATCGTATTTCAAAACTTTGGAAGAACAATGGTACGTACGTATTATAATTATGTCATTCGATTCAGTATGAAATATGAATAGGGCAATTTTTTAGGTAAATAAAAAAATAGGGTCATCGCTTTAGATTTTGAAGGTTGTAATTTAAATCTAAATTTTTAAATCTTACTGAAAAACCTTAAATCATGAACATTTATCTATAACAGAATTACCAGAGGGCAGAAACTGGACATGTCCTTTGTAAATTATTTTTTGGTGAACTGAACTGACATGGCGCCCGCCCTGTCAGTTCAGTTCACCAAAAATTAATTTTGTTATAGATAAATGTTCATGATTTAAGGTTTTTCAGTAAGATTTAAAAGTTTAGATTTAAATTACTATGGATTAATTAATTCAGTATAACTTGCGTAACATAATTCTCAAAAAAAACAGTACTCAATCGTAGCTTCCGCTTTGCCATTTTTAACGGGAAGTACTAAAATTGTTTTTGACGTTCCATTTTATCCCGTAATTATCTTTAAATAGTGTGAGCAATAATTATAAGCCGCTTATTTTAGATCAAAGGAATATATTAACGTATTTGCGTATAAAATACGACAATATTAGTAAAATATTTTTGTGTACACATCAAACGTGTTTTTCGTTGAATACCCACTTCCTAACATGAAGGTAAGTATTTATTACTTTTTGACATGACATTGACATATTGCGTTATTTTTTGCTTGCTTACTGTGCGATTATTTTGTGTTATTGATATTTTCTTTTAACGACTATTGCTATTCTACACGGAGTGACATCATCTAGATACGATGACTATTGCTATTCTTATAGGATTCTGCTTTTCCTTTCGATTTGGATATTATGATGAGGTGCATGGCTGTGCTGCGGATTCGCAAACATATCGTGTCAAGCCTGGCGTTACCCCTGCAAGCGAGACTTGCTCGATGGTTAGCAAATCAGGTAGGCCTCTATACTACGACAGTCGCGTAAACCATGCAGGAAAGGCAGTACATTGAGCAGTTCTGTTATAATTTGAAAAATACAATGACATTTCTTATTGTTCCAGCTCCCATTAGATGGATACGCAAGTGTCACGATTGTTATAATTTATTAAATACCGAAGCTGCTGACGATGAAAGATTACTAGGTCATGCAATGGTCTGTCGTATGGTATCTTGGCTGGGCTAGGCATCTAAATAACGTGCTAGCACCAGCTATATTTTTGGACGATGTTTTGGTGTCTCTCGAAGAAGTTTAATTTTTTTATCATTTTATTTAAGAATGTATCTACAATAAAGTAATTTGTTTTGCAATAAATACATACATAGTTTTATTTATTATAATCCTAATTCAGTATCAACAAGTAGCTACATATAAATAATATTATGGGTATTGAAGATAGAAACCAAAATACGGAATTAAAGATGATGCCAATATAATATTATGTGCATTTATGTGACAAACAATAGGTGCTTAACTTTTTTGTTACACAAATAGAAATATCCAAAAAACTGTAGAATATGATCTCAGACCAAAAAAATGTTTCATTAACCTCACAAAGATATACCACCAATTAGTACCTGTATTCGCTCACAGATGTCATTATACTAAAACAAGCTAAGAAAAATCCCTAGCGTATAATCCTTATTTTGACCAGTTTACGTAAGATCCTGACTCCTGAAACTGATTAATTAATAAAATATAAAACACGACGATCATAATAATATAACAATCATTACTGAACATTTTCTTTGACTGCCTAGACATTCGCCCATTGCTCCACCAGACATGTCCTTTTTACTTGACAACCAACGATTGGCAAAAACATGATTTGTCATTTCATCATTATAAGTGATTATACAGCAACAAGTTTGCCAAATAATTCACTTTACAAAATAGAACTTACCAGATAAACTTTTGTTTAATAACGTGTTATTTGACAAACAATTCATTTTTTATTCATTTTATCTTATAAAACAACGATTGGAATAAAAACGTTTTACATATTGACTTATTTTTATGCAATTTCCTAAAAATTAAACTCATTAAATAGGCAAAAATAGGCATTAATTGTATTAGTATTAATAATTATTTCAATTGCAAGTGGCTTTCTAATGATTTTAATAACTTAATTTCGGAATAATTTTTATTTTGCATTAATATTCTCGTGATGCGTTCATCTTTCGAGATATATTTCTTTTTTTTTTTCAGGAGGAGCACCAGACATTTTTTGTTCAATCTCATTGGTATTGCTTTCTTTAATTAATTCTTTGATTAAAAAATATAGACCCGGGTGGTGTTTGTCAATGATTTGATTGATTTTATGGTGCCATGCTTCAGCTGAATTTGACTTTCTGGGTATTTTCATGTTGTTAATTTTGTAACAACTCCAATATTCTGGAAAATATTTTGGCTGGGAGTTGGAAGTCCCAGACACGTAGTTTTCCTCAAACCAATGGGCAACGGTTTTGCTATCTTCATCGGTGAGGTTTTGTAAATACCTACTTATTAATATCTGTTTCCTTTAAATAACTCGATGCCAATAGACATTTGATTTCTCTATTGAATTGTCCATTTTCCGCGTATTTTTTGCCATCCCGATGCTCTGGACTTTCCTAATAAAAGAGAATTTAAAGAGAAAATGAATGAATTTTGTTTTCAATAAGCACAAAGGACGATGCGTTAGAACGTCCCCCCAACCTTACATTGACCAACAGACTTAAAATGTATCTCATTCAAACCGTCTTAGCAAGGTGATCTATTTTTACTATAACGACATCTCTCAAAAGTGCGGGATATTCCGAGAAAATCAAGTTTTAGTGTTAATATTGTCGCAACGTCCCCCCAACCCTTACATTGACCAACAAACTTAAAATGTAAGTACCTATCTCATTCAAACCGTCTTAGCAAGGTGATAAATTTTTACTATGACGACATCTCTCAAAAGTGCGGGATATTCCGAGAAAATCACGTTTGAGTGTTAATATTGTCACAACGTCCCCCCAACCCTTACATTGACCAACAAACTTAAAATGTATCTCATTCAAACCGTCTTAGCAAGGTGATCAATTTTTACTATGACGACATCTCTTGAAAGTGCGGGATATTCCGAGAAAATCAAGTTTTAATGTTAATATTTATGGCACAAAATAACAGTTTGTAAACCATATTCTTTGATTTTCAAACCTCTCAAGATCAATTAAGAGATGCCATTTAAAAAACAAAAAACTTCATTCGTTACTCGTCTAATTTTTTCTATTCCTAATAGGCAGTTGTCCCACAGACGGCGATGAACGAGTAGCGAGTAGAAATAGCAACTGAAAACGAGTTGGCGAGCGGCGAGCAGCGAGTGTGTAGTTCCGATAGTTTTGTCGGTAGGCTATCAGCGAGTATTCGAGTGCGACATGTATTAAAATCCATCCGGCCGTTAGGATGCTTCGAGGTTATAAGGAATTCTACATACAAAGATTAACCCCCTTATTCATAAAACTTATCAAACCTATTTTAGTTAAAATGGGGTTTGTCTCTTTCTTACACACAGAAATGACAACGTGACAGATAAAGACAAACGTTCTATAAACCTATTTTAGCTAAAATAGAGATAAAATAGGATTATGAATAAGGGGGTAAGTATATAGTTAAGTACGCATAAAAACATAACCCTGTCCTGTCACGGAGTCGGTTAAATAGTGTATGACACTGCCATAACTAGGTACTTATATTCCCCTGTTATTTAACAGTTTCATAAACTTAGTTATAAGTTTAATTAATATTATATAATATTTTAATTGTGAAAGTTCCTGATCTACGTGATATTAGTTAATATATACTCACTACAATATTATTAGTTTTAACTTATCTTGCTGCGCCCTAACAGGGTCATGTACTCACTAGTTTAAGCCTAGCGTGTAACTATGGTTGTGTACATTGTGCATTAAATAAATAAATAATCGAATTGGTTTAAAGTACCTCGGAATAGGTGTGAAAAGTAGAGTAATCTCCTCGGGGATAAAGGTGTCTTCGTCTTGGGCGAGCTTGAATCCCTCACTGCACTCAGGATTCAAGTCTTAACTCCAAATTGCTTGGATTCAAAATAGCGCCCGCGACAACAAGACACTACTTTATCCCATAAGTGAATAATTTACTATATAATTATGATGTTTGTTGAATTTGAAAAAATAAATAAAACGATTTTTTATTTTATGTCTAAGCCCTATGGATTTTGAAGTTAAAACTAGTTGCTAGTCTTTTGATAGATCTTTATGAATCTGATAACACATACAAAAGATCTGTTGCAGGGCGGGGGACGGGCCTAGCGAATTAGGAAAAATCAATAAAACGATTTTTTAATTTTTATTTTATTTCTAAACCCCATGGATTTTTAAATTAAAACTGGTTATTAAAACTGGTCTTTTTATAGATCTTTGTGAACCTACTAACACACAAAAGTTCTGTTGAAGGGGGGGGACGGGTCTCATACAAATATGGTGGTCATCGTTCTTTATATGCCATAAACGACTTGCACTAATAGAAAAAAAGAGATTATTTTTAGTAGGCTACCCGGAACCGAACTAATTAGATTAGGTTAATTATTTAAAAAAAAAATGGTTAGGTTAGATGAGGCTACAGGAGCTAGTGCGAATTTTGGGGTTTATTCGATTAATCGAGTCTGGTTTAACCACGCTGGGATCGGCGCAATTCATTCATTCATCCAAAAGTAACAGCTACGTATTATTATACCAATGTAAACTCCATTTAACGTCACTCGATGTATCGACAAAGTTCCGTTTGTCCCCGTTAACAAGGACACCGTCAATGGGGACATCAGGAATTTTAATTATTTTTAATGAGTTCCATTGTCCCCATTAACAGGGATACCGTCAATGGGGACAACGGGAATAAATTTTAATAATTATTATTGAATTCCGAATATGAACAACTACAGGCCTATAAGTTTAGTTTCACTTATCTATAAGGCGTTCATGAAAGTCATCCACAACCGTATCGACGCATTATTAGACACACAAACCACCAGGACAGGTCGGATTTCGCCCAAAGCTTTTCCACCACAGACCAACTTCAAACTCTTAATCAGCTAGGTAATAGAAAAACATTCAGAATTTAGGAAACCTTTATATCTGGCTTATGTGGATTACGCAAAGGCTTTTGATAGCATCAAGCACAGCGTAATGTTCTTATACTTACGAAGCCAAGATGTAGAGAAACCCTATATAGAACTGCAAAATTACCAACGCATAGGAGTAAAACAGGATGATCCGCTCTCTCTTAAGCTCTTCACTGCTACGCTGGAGGAGATATTTAAACAACTTCCCGAGTCGTGGGCACTGAAGAGTATCCGTGCAGCAAAATGCTAACATACCTGTTTCGCAGACGATATTTCTTTTTGCTTCTTCTGCAGATCAACTACAACAAATGCTCCAAGAACTGAGCATTGCAAGCCTTGAGGTTGGACTGACAATGAATTGGTCAAAGACTAAAGTCAATACCAATGCCGCTAAACATTCGATGGGCAGGAGATACATTACGTATATCTGGTGGATCTAGTAGCCCTGGGCCAAGGTCGCCACGCAGTGTGTGCCTGAAGACGGGCGTCGTCCTCGTCACCGAGACAGGTCTAAGAAACGCTCGCGCGACCTAAACTCTTTCTTGACTGATTGACCGGAAAAGGCAATACGCAAAAATTAATATGAAAAAAGGAACTATGGGGATGACCAGGGAAGACCTTTGCTCTGCAGTGGGACAGAATAGGCTAATATAATAATAATGAATGCTAATCACTCTTGTTTAGAGAAACCCGAAATAAAAGAGTAATAGCCGTAGAACGGTAATCATTACGAGCTTATCAGCTCAATATGGATATTATGATCTGTGATTAGAAGCTAATCAGCACTGATTACCTAGCTTCTAATCAAGGAGCATAATAATCCGAACGACTTTTAAAGAAATTCTTAGTCCATTGCTTCATATGTTTGAAAAATTCGTCTGCTGGACAGCGTGAATAGCCCAATGTATGTTGTCGAATTTTTTAAAATAAAGGCACTGCAACTGTTAGTGTGTTACGCAATTACCCCGATGAGCTTTTTTTATTAGACCAAAAGAACCAACTTCCCAGGTAATATGTGCATTCTGCCTGTCAGCCAGTCTACAGTGTGTTTGTATATATGCTTTATGTATGTACTTACGTCAGTGGTGTAACTATACCGTTTGGGACCCGTGGCAAATTCAAGGGATGGGGCTCTCTCTCAGTGTAAAGAAGCTCAACCAACGTTATACATAATAAAAAATATTTTATTCTATATTGTAACAACGTATTGTGCCTATTGTTTTGATCTGATCCAGGAGGACCAGTAGAGTGCTTGTTATCTATGATATACGATGCTGATAAATTAACTATACACCCAGTTTCTGACGCCCTTATATAAATTTGCAATGGCTATTGATTCGACAACATTATTCGAGCTAATTTCTTTCATAAATAAAGTCCTCCAAACCGAATTTCGGCCATGGCGACCAATCTTAGCGGAGACCATATTATAGTACGCAAGTGTGTGCTCAGACACAGGTGCACTCTCTCTTGACTGAGTGCTCAGAAAAGCGATGTCGAATCAACAGTGCTATTGGTTTAACATCAACGCATTTGTGAGCACTATCGAATAGGTAAACTTCGGTTAAAATTCCTGAGTAATAACCGAGCATGATGTTAGTCACTGATTTAATGCAAACAAAATAAACAATGTGATGATTCCCCAGAGTACAATGAATCCTCAAAAATAGTACATTACTGCAGTGGCCAGCAAAAGAGGCATTGATGGACGAACGTGTAAATGTGGGCCAAGGCGAAGCCAGGCACACATTTGTAAGTCCATCAATGCCTAGTTGTGGCAAAGGCTTGTATAGTACCTACTTTTCTCTAATAATGCGCGGAAATTAAAACTAAGTAGGTAGTACCTAGGCCGAACTTTTTTGTCCACTTACTTTTCAAAATCAATGACGAACAACAATAATTTTTATCCACGTTAGGCTGGCCGCATACGTCCGATTTCCTGGGGGTCTACTCCCTAAGTCCGTCAACGAAGTAACGAGCCCGTCCGACAGTAGTCCGACACGTCGGACTGAACCCTACTCCCTAACGATTTCGGAGTCATCAGTTTCAAACGGAATCATAGACAATATTCGTGAACGAAAGACGCATAGCAATAGAGTTGCGCTATTTTACCCGTCGATTACCGATTTACTTATTTTGTAGTTTTCTAGCTTATTAAACAAAAATTAATACTTTTGTCGTTAGAAAATGACCACATTTTTAAAATATAATTTTGAAGTGAAAACTTCTTTAGCGGCGTTGCACACTTTTTGTAATGGGTAAAAAATGTTAAACTCGCGTCAGGGCATTGCGTCAGGACACGTGACCGTCAGGAGAGATTTCCCCCCCCCCCTCGCTTTCTACGGCGGCGCCAACCGAAGTGAACCAAGTGAGACACGATAATGGATGGATGGATGGATGGTGATGGTGATGTGGATGGTGATGGTGATGTGGATGGTGATGGGGATGTGGATGGGAATGGGGATGGTGATGGTGGTGGTGGTGGTGATGGTGGTGGTGGTGGAGGTGGTGGTGGTGGTGGTGGTGGTGGTGGTGGTGGTGGTGGTGGTGGTGGTGATGGTGGTGGTGGTGGTGGTGGTGGTGGTGGTGGCGGTGGTGATGGTGGTGGCGGTGCTGGTGGTGATGGTGGTGCTGGTGGTGATGGTGGTGGTGGTGGTGGTGGTGGTAGTGGTGCTGGTGGTGGTGTTGGTGGTGGTGGTGGATTTTCCCTTTTTATATACTTGTACATATTATTATTTTAAGATTGTTAGCTTTTTAAATTAATAACTGATTTATTTCAACGTTAATATTCAAGTTTTCACTTCTGCCGGCACTCCCGGAGTGCAACCCGGTTTTTTTATTATGTTTTTAAATATAGATTTTAATTATTTTTGCCATTTTTGTCCGGAAACCAGCATCATCCTGTTGATCCCTTTGCCTGTTTACTTTTTGAAGGAAATTTTCAAATGAAACGTCAAAGTAGGTATAGCACGGATTTTTCTATGGCTATAGTAAGTACGATGTTGTTGCTACCACGGAATATAAAAAAACAGGCTGCTACGCAGTGCCATTCCGCCGCCCGTGCACCTAGCTCCTAGCGAGTAGCGCACCTAGCTGCTAGCGAGTAGCGCAGCAAAAGCGACGCGGGCGACAGAGAGAGAGAACTCCGATCGCGAACGTATACGGACGTACAACGGCGATCCTCCGCGACTCTCAGTCGCAAAGCCATTTATATATTTTGAACACAGTGTGCTTTATTTATTGTATGTTAAAAAGCCCATTAAACGATTATTTAAAGAAGTGACTTTTAAAAAGTTCATAAACTTCGTTAGCGTGGAAGTTTTCTGAATTGTAATTAGCTTTCATTCCATGGTTAATTGTGTAAAATGGCCCCAACCGCTACAGCAACTCACGAGCAAATTGAGGCCCTTCTTGATTTTATGGGTGAGAACCAAGAATTGCCTCGCGGATTATTGAAGGGTGCCGACGGGAGAGTTCGCTCAAAACGGCTGTGGGAACACCTGTGCAACTCCCTTAACTCAATGGGAAGTTTCACTAAGTCCGTCGAGCAGCGGTAAAGGGTGAGGATCTAAAGGTAAACAAAAAATGGGTGGGACAAATTGGTAATACAGCTCAATAAGTTGCAGAATCTTTAACCTTTTGAACGCCAGAGTATAAACGTATCGCCGTACCCCTGACGCCAGGCCACTTTAACAAAACAACACACACACACTTAAAACAACAAATTTCTCGATATTGGTGGTTTATTTATATTAGTTTCATGCAATACAATAGGTATAGACGGAAGCTTAAACTTTTAAATTATATAAATAAAAACACACAAAAGTAATGATTAAATTGTTTATTTCATAATATGGTGCGACCCGTGCGACATGTATTTTGTCATATATTTGTGACGTTGGCGTTCAGGGTAAGATTTCGTTTGTCACATATATATGACAATGGCGTTCAAAAGGTTAATATGTCCTTACCTTCATTCTTGGATCAACACCACTTCGGGGTATGTGTTGAGGCAAAAGAGGTATTAAATCCGCACATAAGTCCCCGAATAATTCCCGAATGAGCCTAGTTCCCGAGAGAGTAGTTCCCTATGAACTCAAAGTCGGGAATACTCGCCAACCTAAAGTTTTGGCATAAATAAAATCAACGTTGCCTCCGCTCCTCCTGTAAAGCTTCTTCAATAATTAAAAGAGCAGCCATAGTTTGAAATTCTTTTATTTTAGTAACTTTCGTCGATAGCACGAGAACTATTTTGATGTCGTATCAATTGACATAACTATCCGTCAAAACCAGTGTCATGGTCAACTGTTCGGACGGGCAAATCACATCGGGAGTAGGGACAACAGTCAAATCGCGTTGTCATTCATTCTTCGCTCGGGCCCCGAACGAATCATCCGTTCGTAGGTCATAGGGAACGCCCGTAACGAAGGCCGAAACGACGGACTTCGTGCTTAGGGAGTAGACCCCCTGATTCGGAATTCAGATTCGGAGACCCTGAATGCACGCATTTCATACAAAATCTTCTCTTTAGCGCACACGTTCTTATATTTTCCGTCAGGGTTTCCGAACGGAAAATATAAAAACGTCTGCGCTAAAGAGAAGATTTTGTATGAAATGCGTGCATTCAGGGTCTCCGAATCTGAATTCTTGAATCGGAAACCGAATGTATGCGGCCAACCTTAAAGTGTTCATTTGTTTTTTTCTTTTTCGATAAACAGCTTTCTATTTGTTGCAAGGCAGTTCGTAATTTAAATAAAACCTTTGATAAGTTACCTCCTTGGTTGCCATGTTTCAGAGTAAAAGATCGTTCCATTTTTAAATAACACGACAGATATGAGTTTACTCTGTATTTGGCCGCAAAACACGACAGATATGCATTTTCATACTACTTTTGCCGGCCGCTGCTCGCATGTATTTGGCCAGTACAGCAATTTAAATTTATCTCGAAGAAGATTGTCAAAATAATGCTCAAATTTCGAAGCATATTTGAGAAAAAGGCTTACTCCCATGCGCTCCATAATTTTATTCCCAGCGGCTCCAAAATTAAAAAGCAATTTATTATTATTAAATAAATTCATTCCCATGAGCTCCAAAAATGTTAAAGTACAAACTCTTAAAAAAATGTATATTTACAATATAATGAATTTATGATTCAACAAACAAATTATCCGTTAAGTTGACATTTGAAAGATTCTACTTTTGACATCATAATCTACTATTGGCAGATGATATATTTAACAAATTCTGCATTTGACAGATTTTGAAAAAGTGATTGTCTCACTTTTTCAAAATCTGTCAAATGCAGCAGTAAGGAACATTTTCGCGTCAAAAATAATACTGTTATACAGAGTGTCCCTGGAAGTATGTATCAAATCGAATAGGGACGTGGGCAAGGTCATTTCCAAACGTTTTAGCAAAAAAAAATACTAAAAAAAAAGAGAAGAAAGATCGAATTCGTGAAAACTATCAGGGCTATCAATTTATTTTTTTTAGATAGCCTTGATAGTATTTTTTTATGATTATTTTCTTTGAACACTAAGCGAAGTGATTGAAAAAAATTAAAATCGGTCATAACTTTTGAACCGTAAAAAAATTCACTGACATTCTCAGGGTTAAAAAGTTTGGAAAATACCTTGCCCACGCCCCTATTCGATTTGATCCATACTCCATGGACACCCTGTATAGTAATTACTATACAGGAAGATTTTTTTTCAGAGTTGGTCCCATAGTGAAAGTTGTTCATATTCATGGGTAGAACACCCTGTAAAAATTTGGATGGTGATAAAAAAATCTTCCTGTATATTGATAAGCATAGATTAGCAGTCACAGAAAGAGATCGATTGAAGTTACGAAAAGTTTTAGAAGTACCCAACATTTTTTAATAATCTTTATTTTTTCTCTGTTTGTTATAATAACATGGCATAGGAAACTTGGCCCTTGGCTTGAAATACTGGATATAAATTATACTTTTAGAAGTGAACACGGAACGATTTAGCGATATTGATTAGCTTGTAAGCATTCACTACCTACACGCCGCCTGCTACGACACCGGACTATGAACTTAGTGGAAGTTCACTGCTGGACATAGGCCTCCCAGACTGCGCCACAACACCCTGTCCTCCGCCTTCCGCATCCAGTCTACCCCAGCCACCTTCTTTAGGTCGTCCGTCCGAAATTATAATATTAATGTTAGCAATTTGTGTTTTGTTGACCTTACGCGATTTGTTTTGGAGGCGCTGAGAACAATTTTATTATATTAACTAATAAAATTATGGAGCTCTTGGGAATCAATGTATGGAAATAATTTTTTTGGAGAACAATAGATTTGGAGCTCCTGGGAACAAGCCGAGAAAAATATGTAAAAACAAATGAATATGGTGCCATGATCTACAGAAAATATGACTATGATTTACTTGACTGATGAAGGAAGTATTGTAACAATGGATGAATGGACAAAATAAAAAGCTTGCACTAAATAAAATACATTCAGTACTAATTTGCATTAATATGTAGGAAAAGATGATTTTAATACCATACAAAGTAACACAAACAAACTGTAAAGATGATTTTTCTGTTATTATTACCTTATCTTTTCAGTTTTCGGTAGCCAACGTGTGCCACTCAAATGTTCTGTCTCAATTTTTTGAAACCTTTAAATATAGCCAGTTGATATTTCCACAGAACATGTAAAATAATTTAAAAAAAGTTAAAATCAATCTGCCTGATTTTTCCCAACTATATTGAGGTCTGCTTCTAGTCTAACTGGATGCAGCTAAATACCAGTATTGTCGCTCCCTGTTACGGTTCTTAATTAAGAGTAAACTAAACGCAAGCTCGAACTCACTGGTGGTCATGGCCAAAATCACGCTGTCTAACTTGGCTTCGTGTCTGACGGAGCTAGTATCAGTGATGAGCAGTTAGACGCTAATCTACACGCACAACATCTAGTTCTCACGCACAGAAACACCGTTCCGAACTGATAGGCGCATAAAAATATTTGAAAAGTGCTTTGGAAAATCGAGTTCTATGAAAAATCCACTACATAAATCAATCACAAATAAAGTTTTTTGAACTCTTCGATAACTGAGCTTTGTCGGTACGGATTTAATTTTTAATATTTTTCAGTTCTTTTATTACTTATTTACACCCAAAGTTACGTTAAAAATAGCAAGAAAAACGAATCTTTGTTGGCTCATAACTTTTTAATGGCTTGTTATTTTACAATTCTGCTTCCGTACAGACACAATTAATAATTAGACAAAACGATACAATGTTTAACTTTGGATGTACAATGTCAAACAGTGGAGTAATACTCTCCCGAAATTTGTATGGAAAAAATATCGAATAGTGGCACCTTAAGCATATAAACTGGCGAATCGTGGGTGTCATTTCTATGGTCTAACCCATCGGAGATTACAGGCGTGATTTATATGAACATTTTGATCGCTTCCACCATTCCCCAATCGCCAACTGTGCCACACGTTCAAAAATGTTTACATATAAATGTAAACATTTTTGAACGGGTGGCAGAGTTTTGGAGGCGCTGGGAACAATTTCATTATATTAACTAATAAAATTATGGAGCTCTTGGGAATCAATGTATGGAAATATTTTTTTTGGAGAACAATAGATTTGGAGCTCCTGGGAACAAGCCGAGAAAAATATGTAAAAACAAATGAATATGGTGCCTTGATCTACAGAAAATATGACTATGATTTACTTGACTGATGAAGGAAGTATTGTAACAATGGATGAATGGACAAAATAAAAAGCTTGCACTAAATAAAATACATTCAGTACTAATTTGCATTAATATGTAGGAAAAGATGATTTTAATACCATACAAAGTAACACAAACAAACTGTAAAGATGATTTTTCTGTTATTATTACCTTATCTTTTCAGTTTTCGGTAGCCAACGTGTGCCACTCAAATGTTCTGTCTCAATTTTTTTAAACCTTTAAATATAGCCAGTTGATATTGCCACAGAACATGTAAAATAATTAAAAAAAAGTTAAAATCAATCTGCCTAATTTTTCCCAACTATATTGAGGTCTGCTTCTAGTCTAACTGGATACAGCTAAATACCAGTATTGTCGCCCCCTGTTACGGTTCTTAATTAAGCATATAAACTGGCGAAAAGTGGGTATCATTTCTATGGTCTAACCCATCGGAGATTACAGGCGTGATTTATATGTACATTTTGATCGCTTCCACCATTCCCCAATCGCCAACTGTGCCACCCGTTCAAAAATGTTTACATTTATATCTGTAAATATTAAGGTGTACAATGTACACCATAAAAATTACAGATATAAATGTACACTGTACATAATAAAGAGTATTCTACCTATCTATCTAGAAACCAAATCAAATCCGCTATGAAATCATAGCAGCTGTCAGTAATATTATCTTATTTCTCAAATTGCAGCATTTACAGCGCAAGGTCGGTCTTCTTTGTGGCGCAGCTTGTGGGACATACGTCTGCTTAGCAGTTAGCAGTGCAAGCAGCTGAGATAGTAATCATGATAATGATAAAAGAGTGTCTGTTTGTAATGTCAAAATAACATCTTTGTACTAATGCAATGGAAGTATAATAAGTGGTACTTATAACAAAAAAAAAAAATTTTACGTTTTTGTCTATCTGTGTCTATTTCTTTTGACTAACCTTCGAAACGGCTGAACCGATTTTGATGAAAGTTGATTTGGGGATACTTTTAACATTGGAGAAGGACATAGGGTAAAGCCGCGGGCGGTCTTAGGTACAGAGTAGTGAAGAATTGTGCTTGTACAGTCCCTTATCTTCCCCATAATTGACTATGGTTATGTGTGCTACTATGACCTGAATGCAGATCTCCTCAATAAACTTGACCGACTTCTTAACAGCTGCATTCGATTCGTTTTCAATCTTCGCAAGTATGGTCATGTATCCGCACATCGAGCGCTTTTAAAGTGGTTACCTATCCGGCAGCGCAGGGCGTTGAGGGCTTTGACAACCCTGTTTTCTCTTCTTCACAAACCCACTTCTCCTTCTTATCTGACTTCTCTTTGTCAATATTTATGCTCTGCGCACAGCAAGAATCTTCGGTCCGAGAATTATCGTCTTCTTCGTTGTCCTTCTCATCGTTCTGGTTTTATAAAGTCTTCTTTCTTTGTCCAGGCGGTTTTCCTTTGGAATGCGCTCCCTCAGAATATCAGGACGGTAACCAATCGGCTCACATTTAAAGTCATAGCTCGAGAACACATACACAAAAAGTTGGCAGATTCGTCTCAGAACTAAGTTGTTGTAGGGTTTCTTATTTATGTCTCATAAGTCATAACTATTTTTTTTTAATATATATACAGGGTGAATTTTTCAAGTGGGCGTGGATGGCCAAATCCGAAACTATAAGGACTAGCGAAAAGTACTCAAAGGAGTCGCGGGCTCGATTTTGATAACTAAAACTGCATCATTGGATTTTTGAAAAATCAATATTTCCATTCGATAGTGTCGCTAATAAGGATCGAATTCTGGGAAGTAATGACATACGGCAAACTAAAGGAAAGAGCTCATTTTTAACAAAATACTTTTTTTATTTTTCTTATGTTACCTACGAGTACCTCATCATCAACAGCCTAGGCAGTATACCCCAACATAGTTGGGAAAAGGCTAGCCTTTCCTAACTATGTTGGGGTCGGCTTCCAGTCTTACCGGATGCAGCTGAATACCAGTATTATACATGGAGCGACTGCCTATCTGACCTCCACAACCCAGTTACTGGGTAATACGATACCCCTTCCCCTTGGTAAGAATGGTTGTCAGACCTTCGAGCTTCTGACTACCCGTAACGACTGTCAAAGATCTAGGAATGACAGCCGGGACCAACGGCTTAACGTGCTTTCCGAGGCATGGAGGGGTTTCGGTATGTAAAGATGGTCACCCATCCATAAACCAACCACGGCAAGCGTAGCTTAACCTGATGGATTGACCTGTGTGGTTGTTATTATTTAGCCGGGCCCGAGTTATGTTACTACCTACCTACTAAACCTTAACTGATTAATTGTTTAAAATGATGACCATTGTTTTCAATACATAGCTGGATTCGACGTCTCACGGATTGTACTGCATTCAGCATTACAATATTATTGATTCCATTAGAATATTTTCCAAAGATCGTAATAGATATTTGAATTTAGAAACTAATGTTGTGAAGGTGACTGCGCTGCGGGTGTGTTAATAAAAATATTGAGCATCATATTGAACAAGGTACGTAATGTAGGTATGAATACTTTAAAATAAGAAGCAGTTTATTAAAATTCAACATTTTCCTTACGTTTGCCGTATGTCATTACTGCCCAGAATTTGATCCTTATTAGGGACACTATCGAATGGTGTAATAATACAGTGTGAGTTTTTTTTTTTCAAAATTAACAGGTTCGATTCCTGGCTAGAAATATTGATTTTTCAAAAATCCAATGATGCAGTTTTAGTTTTCATCAAAATCGAGCCCGCGACTCCTTTGGGTACTTTTCGCTATTCCTCATAGTTTCGGATTTGGCCATCCACGCCCACTTGAAAAATTCACCCTGTATATTGTTGTACATATGTATGTATGTACATGTATTTATTCTTATATCTTAGTTATACTTAAATATTTTTTTTTTCTTTCTGTTATTGCACCTATACTGTGTATTGTCTCTGCATCACCCTAAGGTAGACTGGTAGAAAATGCCCAAGGCATGTCCGCCTTTGTACAGATTTTACTTGTGCATAAAGTTTTAATAAATAAATAAAAATAAAATAAGAATTGGTATCATTTAAGAGAATAGTTTTAACAATCAATTGAGAAGTTTAAAGTTTTATTTCAACACAAAACTGAGCTGGTCAATGTTGTTCATTTATAAGCATTTTAATTGTGCTATGGGTAATTGAACAAATTGACCTGTGGCATGTGGCTGACACAATAGAAAATTGTTGTCCGACATTCATGAGAAGCATGGTGACAGTTTCCAACTACAATGTATGCAGATGAAGTAGCAGACAGTTGATAGTTTGTAATTTTATAACCAAACAGTAGTTTATCTTCATCTCCCGAAGTGTAACACTTTTAATATCACCAGGTTCAAAACAGGTTCCAGTTTTCGGTAAAACTAGTCAGTTGATCGTCTTAGGGGCGGATTTGTTAGAGTTGGAGTATGCGCTTAGCGGCACTAAAGCAGCAAAGAAAACAAAAAAAAAAAAGATTTTGGTAAAAAACTTTTTTGGGACCGTCAATTTTCCTTTTACTTTTGTACCTATTTACTGCGTATGTCCCAAATAAAATATTTTTCCTTCTTTCTTTCTTATGACGTATGCGTGCGGTATCTACTGAGGCGTCGATGGTGGGAGCGGTTACAGCGCGGGGGCCGGCTGGGGCAAGTTAACTCTTGCGGGTTGTATTTGTCTCAAAAATACTTTTATCGCAAAAGTTACTTGAGCTCACTTAGTAATGTTTTGCTGAAGTATTAGCCAACCTCATCTAGTTTAAAAATATTAGTATTTATATTTGATGTGTATTAAATATGTTTTTAAAACCAATTTACAGAAAAAATATCATTATCATTAGCACTACTTGACTCAGTATTCCTCCTCCTCAAGTCGTACTCTTCATTACTGAGGGTCGTGACCCTCCCTTGTAAACAACTTTTCCCTGACGATGTTTCGCCATCTCTGTCTATCCTTGGCCAAGTGAAGCGCATCATGAAATTTCGTGTCAAGAGAAGAGCTTATCTGGTCAGACCATCGCAAAGGGCTGCGACCTCTTGGTCGTTTACCATCCACCTTGCCGGTAACCATCAGTTGTTCGAGGTTATTGCCATCTTTCCTCGCTATATGGCCGAAAAATTCCAAAACTCTGCGGAGACAGGTCGTAGAGAGTCTGGTCTTTATTCTGAGCTCGCGTAGGATGGACTCGTTGGTGCGGAATGCAGTCCAGGGTATCTGGAGCAACTCCCTCCAACATACGAGCCTTTCTCAAGGTCCAAGTTTCTGCTCCGTATCCGAAAATTGAAAAGACCAGCGTGTTGACCAATATCACTTTGGTATTTCGCGAAATGTTGCCATCTCTCCATATTTTTTGAAGCTGAGACATAGCATTCCTGGCCATGCCTATACGCCTACGGATTTCTTTTTCGCAAGAGCCTGTGTTGGATATGTTAGAGCCCAGTTAAATGAAGTCATCGACAGTTTCGAGATTAAGAGCGCCAGTAAGCTCTAATTTATGTGCTCGGTCCACCACCATTAGTTTGGTCTTTGCGTGGTTGATCTTTACACCCAGTTCCATGCTGGCTGATACGTTCCATCCTTCTAAGGAGTTCTACCATTTCAGACTCTGAGGCTGCTAGGAGAGTAGTGTCATCAGCGAAGCGGAGATTTGTTAACTTGTTCCGCCAATCGTCACACCACCTTCCCAGTTATCACAGATACGTCTGATAATATATTCTCCATATGCGTTAAAAAGGATGGGAGATAAAATGCAGCCTTGCCTTACGCCTTTTCCGAAACTGAAGGGGTTAGAGTTGGTTTGGTCGACCTTCAGTTTCCTTTGATTACATGAGCACAATTTATAGTAAAGAATCAGAAAAAATTGAGTACCCATATCAAGTCCAACAAGTTCCGCAAAAAAAATTTCGCAGCATTTATCTCAAATCGATTTTTATCACTGACTGTAATCAGTTGAATTATCTAAGTCCCAGTCAATGGCGTGCATTGCATATAGGCATATAAGCAGTGCCTACTCGTACCTCGATAAGACATAAGCCTGTCAATTGCATTTTAGTGTGTGTGCCCAACTATTAAGAAACTAACTAATTATCATACCTAACAAAAAACTAACCCCCTTATTCATAAAACTTATCAAACCTATTTTAGTTAAAATGGGGTTTGTCTCTTTCTTACACACAGAAATGTCAACGTGACAGATAAAGACAAACGTTCTATAAACCTATTTTAGCTAAAATAGAGATAAAATGGGATTATGAATAAGGGGGTAAATCTTCATACAAACACGCGCGGCAGTAGGCAGTCGCGGCACATGAGTAGATAAACGGAACAGAGACAAAGCTTCAAACAACCGCGCGAATCGGTTGCACTACTACAAGCACGTGGGGCATGTGTGCGTGACCACTGCACATGAGTTTGTCTACTCATGTGGTCGCGGGACGGCCTACTCGGCTCCCGTAGGTACTATTCGCACATTGTCTTTGGTCTTACTCGTTCAAGTTATCACCCTTAAGTAGGCATGCCTACTCAAATAACCACGCTTTTGACTTCACTTTTTTTTGTTTAGAGACCGCGTTTGCCCAGACTAGACCCGGGTCTAGCCGGTCGTGGGGGTCATGACCCCCCCCCCCCCCAAATCATTCAAGCTGTCGAGAGTCTGAATGATTTACTTGCCTTACTAACTTAAAACTGTACTTGAGCCACGAAAACCCCGATTGGCATAGGTATTCAAAAACATTAAGAACATCGGCAGACAGACTCCGCGTATCACTGGTCAGTTTCCCTCAGTCGTCAGTTTCGTTGATTAGTCGGTTTCACTGATTCGTCAGTTTTACCGATTAGAATGGGGACTGCCGACTGAAGTAAAAACGTATAATTATGAAAAGACAGTGGGTTTTTTAACGCGCCAAAAAACTACTTTCCTTTAAAAAGCCTGTTATAAAAATATATATAGAATCTAGGATTCAAGAGCGAGCGAAGCAAACACGGGATATTGGGCACCCCCCTCGTACGTAAGGTTGAAAGGCTTAGGTAAAGCCAGATTCCAAACCTAAACTGCCGTAAAACGGGTTTAAGCTTTTCGTCATAATTCGATGCAGTAAGTTCTCTTTTTGTATGATGGGTAAAAGAAAACAGATACTATTCAAGGTGGGGTGCTAAAATTTTCAGACCGCTACGCTCGTTCTTGCAATTTACATTGGTTCTTGAGCTTTTCTTCAAAACTAGACAAAGCAAGTAATTCCTAGTCCTTTTGGAATGATCGAACGAAAATCGAACGTATCCGATAGTGAGCAAAATTTTCGAGCTCGCTTCGCTCGCTCTTGCATTTCGGTTCTGATAGCTGCTTGAGCTTGTCTGCATAAGTCGACAGTATACCTACTATTTCTACTTGAAAATATAAAACGAAACCTAATCAAACAGAGGCGGGTTGTTAAAATTTTCGAGCTCGCTTCGCTCGCTCTTCCCACCCTTCACAATCTACCGTTCTAATATATACGACCAATTTGGCAGCATTTAAGTAACACCCCCCTACGTAAAAGCTGCGTCCCTGAATAGTATACGTAATGTGGAGCTGGAGATGTACATGAACCTTAACATATATCATCACGCCTTTAATCCTCCAAGGTTTGGGCAGGGATGTACCTTCATATAGTACTATTTCGTCAGTTATTAAGTAAAATGTCATAGAGGGCGATCCTACTGCCGCCAACCGGGCACAAATCCAGACTCCAGGTTGCTTCTGAGAAATTTCTGATGGATAACCCTTTAATACTTTACCCGGCCTAGGAATCGAACCCAGCTAGGACCTCATGCTCAGCACTAACGCTTGCAACCACTAGACCAATAAGGAGATGTACCTCCCTTAAAATATTCCTCGGTACATATGATGACCCCCCCCCCCCCCCCCAAAATGTTGGGCTGCGACAGCGCCTGCATTAGACTTATATATAACTGGAGAAATGTGGGTGTACACACGGCTACAGATCATGCTCATAACGAGTATAAGCTGTCTTCCTATTGTACGAAAAACCTATACAATGCGAGGTCAGATAAAACTGGAAGTGAAGCCATATGTACTCTGTACACCTCTACGAACGCTTTCAGGAAACCAGGCATTATGTGGCGTTTTATGTGGTTATATGTTAACTTATAAAAGAACAACAAGGATTACGTAAAGCTTATATTACATAAAGTATTTTTGAATGTTTAGCCATAATTATATTGTCTGCAAGAACAAATCCACAAGGTACAGTTGACTACCTAGTTTGGGTACCGCCATCCAAACAAACTGATTTTACAGATAAAACAATTATGTTAAGTATAGCTGTAAGGTCATCTTTGTAACAATAAACAAAATAATTTTATTCATACTTAACCCTTATTATGCCGAGAATGTAGATCCACGCGAGACACAATAACTTTTTAATTGTGTCTGTAATTACGCGATTCAACCGGTTATGACAATCATCATCTATTTATTACAGAATACACGGCAAACATCAAGTTATCGTGAATATTTTATTTGATTGTTAATATAACTAGGTAATAGCGTTCAACATACCAATAAAAATAAATTAAATGATTATATTTCAGATACTTGATATTTACAAAAACATATAATAAAAATCTGTTATGTATTTACACCTATCAGTACTACAGTAAACGACGGGACCACAAGGCCAATTTCATCATAGTTCTAATAATTTATTAGGGAAATAGTATCTCAGAAATACTGAAATAATACCTAATGATTAGCTTAGCTTTAATTTTCATGGCAATAAAATACGTGAGAATCGACAGGCTATTGCTATTTAATAATAAGTAAATGAATTACCTTACAAATTCCATGTCTGCCCAGAAGAAAACAAAAACTATAGCACTTAAAATGATAGCCATCACAAATGATTTTCTAAATACATTTACAGATTTCATTATTACAGGCACGAAACAGTCACCATTTAAAGTATCTATTGTAATAATTTAATATTAAGTATTTATTGCAATAATTTAACACAACATATTTATTCCCACTCCCAGTTTCAGAACAATGAAATTTACTTATGAATTTTATTACTTCAGAACATTAAAATAATTATTTCCTCTATGGAACAATCAGAAAATATACAAGCAGCAAGGAATATTGCAGCCCGCACATAATTTTTTCTGCTCAGTGAAGTCAGAACTGACTCAGAAGTGAAGTGAAACAAATGAAATGACAAAATTGACAGTGCATGACATTGTCAAATATAAATGGTATTTTTTTAAACTCTATTCATGACCATGGATACATGTCCTTCAATCAGAAATATAAATGGTTCCGAACAGTGTTGCAAAAGTGATATTTAGGAAATCGTGAGAAGCTAGAATAGCTGTTATCACGAGATTTAGTAACAACATAAAAAAAAAGTTACCCGACTATGGCACAGCCAAAGGAGCAAAGGGGGTTTACGTAAAACATATTTTTTAAACGTCTTCAAATAATCAGTCAACATAAAGTTCCAAAAGTTCCAGTGTTAAAATATTCTGAAACTAGGACTACAGTACGACATGGATGATAGTAGAGAACTAACATGCTCAGTTAGATAATATTGATCATTGTTGTTCATTTTCACAAGTATTAATTAGAAAAGGCGTCGAAAGTTTTAAGTATTCCAGGAGATCAATGTATGTTTTTCGCTGTGTTATTGTTTTGTATATTGTTTGTGTATTTGCTATTGTTTACCTATCAATACTCTTTTAAAATTATTAATACATCATTTGCCTATTTTTTCATAATGCCACTTAATATCATGAGATGTCTCACGAAAAATTATGAACTTTTGTAACACCGGTTCGTTTCTCAAGATTAAGATCAAGCAGCCTGAACAGATGAAGCTAGTTGCCCATACCAAGGCATTTGTTATTGCAATGGATTAGCAATTTGCTTCAAAATGATTCAGATTCTGATTGATAGTGCCGCAATTAGGGTGCTGTTCTCTATTTCGCCACGCTTATTTAGATCTATGTCTTACTGTACCGAAATCTAGCTATCTCTATCTATGTATAATCTAATCTGTATCGTATGTATCCATGTGCAGTTCAAGGGGAGGGGGTCGTGGGGGTCATGACCCCCCCCAAAATCATTCAAGTTGTCGAGAGTCTGTATGATTTACTTGCCTTACTAACTTAATTCACTAGAAAACGCGCTTTTGAATTTTGCGTAATAAATTGTAAGGTACCAACTTATGCTCGTGACGTGACTGTACCTAATACACAAGAAAGGGATTTTATTTTACCCTTTTCCTTTATTTTTAGCTGACCTCGCATTGCATAGGTTTTTCGTACAACCAAAAAATGTATAGTTTGATGTGTCGCCGTGCGTACTACCTATGTATAAACGACAACTTACATAATAATATTAATAAATTGTTTGAAAGATGCTACTATTTGCTCCGACACCCACGTCACGGTATAATTATCTATAGGTATAGTATTGTCACCATAGATATAATATGAAACTGTTTTTTACATTTCTATGATTGTCGCCGTGCCCGCGTGGCCGCGTGTGAGTTTGTTACCTACAGCGTCAAGTCGTCAATCTATACAGGGTGTTACAGAAAGGGTATATCAATACAAACGGGTTGAAGAGTGTATCTGGTCTAGAATCTCTGTACAAAATTTCAGCTCAAAAGCATTAACTTTGAAAATGCTTAATATTTTTTTATTTCGACATCACGGCGCTGCACAGGCGCGCGGCGGCGTGATGTGCGTGTACTAGGCGCACAGACACACTACAGATAATGGATAATGACCCTCGTAGTGCGGTGACATGTTTGTTATGATTTCAATTTAATAGGTAAACTATCGAAATAAAAAAATATTAAGCATTTTCAAAGTTACCTACTGTTTTTGAGCTAAAATTTTGTACAGAGATTCTAGACCAGATACACTCTTCAACCCGTTTGTATTGATATACCCTTTCTGTAACACCCTGTATAAATGGTCTGTGATTCTCAGAATTATGAACCTTCTCTGTTTAGTTACCTATTTATAGTCGTTGTTTATAGTTTGTTTTTTGTTTGCTTGAACGCGCTAATGTCTGGAACTACTAGTCAGGATTCAAACAATATCTTTGCATTTGATTGCCTCTTTTTGAGGAAGGCTATAGATTTAATATCACGCTACGACCCTATTACGAGCGGAACAAAAGAAAAAAATGCCAGAAAGAACGCTAAGTGAAAGCGAAGTAAAAGCGCGGTCGGGCAATGCGATGCAACTCGGTGGGTGGGGTTCGAAATTTCACGCGGACAAAGTCGCGGGTAAACGCTAGTTACTATTAATCCAGACCATTCTATGTACGTACTTTTATTAGTTTCAGTCTTTTACATACATACTCAGACCCATCCATACCTACTAATAATATTATACAAAACTAGATGCGCCCCGCGGTTTCACCCGCATAAATCACGATCTCGTGGGAATACCGGGATAAAAAGTATCCTATGTCCTTTCCCGGGACTCAAACTATCTCTATATCGAATTTTATCTAAATCGGTTCAGCGGTTTAGGCGTGAAAAGGTAACATATAGACAGACACACAGAGTTACTTTCGAATTTATAATATTACTAGCTGCCCGGCGCGACTTCGTTCGCGTGGTGTCCTACCTTACTCCTACCCTAATCCTACCCCTACCCTTCTCCTACCTTACTTGTACACTACCCCTTCCCGACTCCTACCCTACTCCTACCGTACCCCTACCCTACTCTTACCCTACCCCTACTCCTACCCTACCCCAAACCTACTCCTGCCCTACTCCTACCGTACCCCTTCTCTACTCCTATCCTACCCCGATCTTACTCCTACCCTACCCCTACCCTACACGAACAATAATAGTAGTTAAAATAAAATATAAAATAGTTTACGTCCTATTTTTGGACCTACTGAATATACACACAAAATTTCATAAGAATCGGTCAAGCCGTTTCAGGGGAGTTTTGTTACAAACACTGTGGACACGAGAATTTTATCGCTGCGCTACGTCGTATTCTGTGGCTGCGTGGAGCAACACGCACCGGCGCAGCGCGTCGTCGGCGTGTATTTTTTTTTCTACTGACATTTTTAATTTCGTAATATCTTTTGAATGGAATGTCCGATTTCAATAATTTAAAAAGTAATCAACAGGTATTGAAACAGTCTTGAATACAAAATAATTTATTTGGATAAGAATTATTACAAAGGTATAGATAACATGGTCTGATTTTGATCGGCATTTCTATCAACTTTTAAAATGTAAAAAACCGGCCAAGTGCGAGTCGGACTCGCCCATGAAGGGTTCCGTAGCAGCAAGTAACATAATATAAAAGTTCTTGTAGTTCGTTGTAACTTTGTGAAAGGTAAATTGCGGTTTTCGATTTATGACGTATTAAAAAAAAACTACTTACTAGATCTCGTTCAAACCAATTTTCGGTGGAAGTTTACATGGTAATGTACATTATATATATTTTTTTAATTTTATCATTCTCTTATTTTAGAAGTTAGAGGGGGGGGACACACATTTTACCATTTTGGAAGTGTCTCTCGCGCATACTATTCAGTTCAGAAAAAAATGATATTAGAAACCTCAATATCATTTTTGAAGACCTATCCATAGATACCCCACACGTACAGGCTTGATGAAAAAAATTTTTTGGAGTTTCAGTTGTAAGTATGGGGAACCCCAAAATTTATTGTTTTTTTTCTATTTTTGTGTGAAAATCTTATTGCGGTTCACAGAATACATCTACTTACCAAGTTTCAACAGTATAGTTCTTATAGTTTCGGAAAAAAGTGGCTGTGACATACGGACGGACGGACAGACAGACATGACGAATCCATAAGGGTTCCGTTTTTTGCCATTTGGCTACGGAACCCTAAAAAGTAGTTATAGTGACATAACTACAATAGTTGGACATATGGTATCGCAAAGTTTTTTGTAGATATTGATATGTTCTATAATATTGTAGAACATTTTTTTGTTCTATCATCAATACTTTCCGCAGCGCATGCGATGAAAGACATTTTATGGCTATTTTTTTACACCTTGGGTTGGTTTTAGTAGGAATTTCTAAGGATTCCTAATTTTTTCTAGTAATAAATATAGCCTATGTTACTCAGTGATAATGTAGCTTTCTAACGACATAAGAATTTTTGAAATCGGTCCAGTAGTTTTTACGTTTATTCGTAACATACAAAAATACCGTAAATACTGTACAGTCCTTAGGAATGTTGGAAGGTAAATCTTGGGTAAGAAACACAAAAAAAACTGTACTTCACCTACCCTATTTTTTTTAAAGTAGGTAACTGTACTATCGTGTCCTCTAGCTTGGATAGATCAAGTAGATCAGATCTATTCTAATTATAATCTAATCACAATTATAGTTTAGTCAGCTAGATTTAGATGTAGATCTATGAATAATTTCACTGTGTTGATCATTATATTATTATGCCTTAGCTAGGCCGTTTTGCTACTACGTTGGGGTTGGGGGTCGTTGTCTGACCGGATGCACAGGGATATCAGTATCATAAAGTCATCTGTCCTCCACAATGCAGTTGTTGTGTAACACGATACCCTTGACCAGGCACTGGTCAAGGGTATCGTGTTATTAAGCAACTACATGCAGCAGCCACGAGCCCCTCCTGTAGCTGTGTTGTCTTATTCCGTTAGAGTGCTGGAATATAATTTATCTTAGAATAGATCTACTTGATCTATCCAAGCTAAACATATTCATGTATGTTTAACAACGCATGTTAAATGAACTAGATATACATATGATGCTACCTTACAAGTCGGCTTGAGAATGAACATGTCCAAGACGAAGGTGATGTTAGGCGTCCCGGATAACTCAGTTTCAGTTGTTATGGTTGGAAACGAGCATCTGGAGTTGTTTGACCACTAGGTACGCTTATTTGGGACACGTTCTATCCTTTGACAAGGAACATTCCAGCAAAGACATTTCTAGAAGAACATAGCTTGGGTGAGCGGCATTTGGTAAGCTGGAACATATTTTTCGGACCAAAAAGATCCCTGTGCCTAAAAACCCGCCTTTTCAATCAATGTGTCCTGCCAACAATGACCTACGGTGCCGAGACATGGACACTCACAAAGGAGACTGTCCACCGTATACGAGTAGCAAAAAGGGCCATGGAGCGAGCCATGCTTGGCATAACTCTACTAGACCGAGTGCGTAACACCAAAATCCGTTTACGACGTCAGGGGCAGAGCGGTGCCCCTCCAGTGGAGTTGGGCAGGACATCTAGCTAGAAGAAGAGGTGGCCGATGGAGTAAAGATGTGACCGAAAAGCGCGCTGGGTTGACGATATCGTCAAAGTTGCGGGAAACACTTGGATGAGAGACGCACAGAACCGGGAAGTGTGGCAGACGAAAGGGGAGGCCAGCAGTGGGTGATTCCGGGCTGAAATGATGATCAATGATTATGTATGTTAAGCTGCGGCCTCATTGTTGCGATAAGGCAAGCTTCACTTGGCGCTCTCTCTTGCACACCGCTCCTCGACGTCTCGCTGTAAACAGCTTTATCGAGACAATGTAGCTGTAGCATTATGGATGGCTATTTAATAAGTAGTAAAAGGATTTGCCCTTTAACACTATCCGGCACGGTCATTTATTAGGGAAAGACAGTAGAATTTTTCATACAAAATCACCATACTGTCACAACCGTACCAACATAAATATCACGGAAAATTAAATCGCTTTGAGGAATAAATAGGTATGTTTACGTGTGGTGTGAGTATGGCACACATTGAGAGCACGTACTTACATCGCTTGTTTTTTTTACAGTTTAACGTGTTCTCAGCCTTATTGTTTTAAGCATAAAGTCTATTAGTACAATAATCAAATTACACAAGTACAGAAAGTACCAAATTATACGGCTGTCGTCGTACTGTCATTCCATGAGCTTTTAAAATACGGTTATACGATTTAGTAGAATTCTAGTTACATTCATTTCTAATAGTTTTTCAGGTTTAGTGGGCAGTTTTCTGGAAATTAACCTAACATCTACTCTACTGCAAATTATCTGAAAAAAGGGCCATGTTGTAGAGAAGAGGTATTGTATTGATTTAGTAATCTTTGTGAGTCTTGTCATACTTCCTCGAAAATATTTTGCGAGATACCTTGTAAAACATGTAGCCGTAAGGTAGACGTACTTTACTTATTATTTCAGAATTCAAAATAAAAATGATAATTATATTTTTTTTACTTGTAACGCCGTGGTTGATTAGATACTCTACATTATGTTCTACCATGAAGTAAGTTCAAAAAATTGATTAATTTTGTCTCTTATGTTGGCTGTTTTGTGTCGTTGTCAACAACTTCAGTGTGGTGGTTCGATAGTGATTGCGCGTAGTGTTATTGTTTTGTGGAAAAAATTGTGAAACTTAACTAAATCCTACACAATCAGTGAATAATTTCGGTTTAGTTTTTATCTCTCTTCATCTATTATTATTTTCTTCGTGGAATATGTCATTTTCGAGCGAGGTAAGTCCAATTTTAAGCTACATCAACATCAGTGGATAGGGCGGTACTATCGTGTGGCAATTGACAGCATTTCTTGTCTTACAGCATTTTTTATCAATAAAAATTGTCGTGATTCGTTGATAAACAGCATAATAAAGCTATTCCTTGTATATCACAGCGGCCCTTTTCGTTTCAGAAGAGATTTTCGATGGTATCGGATATGCATCCTCCATATTTTACTGCTACGTGCATGGTACCAACTACATAATGATAGTAGCTATAGAGGCTTTTTTTGCTTGTGTGCCCAATATTTAGTACATTTTCTCTTGCATCAGTTAAGAAATAATCATGAATTGGATTGAACACGACTCTTTCATATTTGGAGTTCATAATTTAGATTATTTAAAATCAATAAAATTATTAGGTAATTAACTTTTCAATACTTACCAATTTGGGGCTAAATTGGAACAAAACTTGTATTTTTGTGTAACAAGCTAAGGAAACAAGGCCAATAAGACAACACTTTTTGTCTCAGCTTTGGGTTCACATAGAGTTCTTAGAAGCTTAAGAATCCAAATAAATTATTAATCGATCCACATTAAAGTCATCAATGATGAAAATGACCCTACAAATAAATACATTGAATCTGACCAAGACAATCAATACAGAGACGCTCAGTAGGAATTGATTGACTCGGACTTACATCTTGCAATCATACGTACATCTCATTAATTATGGTGTATCTTCTGCCAAAACATTAACAGGGCTGATGTTGTTAGGGCACCAAAACCAAATTAATACTATATTTGACAAATGACACAGTTCCACTATGCACTTAGGATTGATTCAGGTTATGTCCACTAGATGGCGCTGGTGAGCCAACATAGGGGTTATTCCAGCTGTGATAGGCTTCTTTGTGAGTTTGAAAAAGAACTAAACTCACTAAAAAACTGCAATGGTTTGCAAAACATCTGACTGGAATTATAAAAAAAACTTAATATCTGATGGTAAACCAAACAAACATAAAACAAGAGCATCCTCATCTTAACCTTTTAAGCGCTTGACAAAATATCAATTGCAGTGCCCCTAGCGCGCGGCTACAAATTGATAAAATCAAGATAAAATAATACCTACAATAAATAAGGAGGGGAAATCATTGTATCAATTAAAAATAGTCAAAAAGTTTTTATCTCTATTTAATAATGGTTTTAGTTGTACCACGCAGTTAACAGGGCGAAAATAGAACGAAAAAATCATGCATGTCCTCTGTCGCAGAAATACGACACGAGAGGTAGGGGCACGGAAATATGTGACGCATAAATGCGACACAAGTGGTCAAAAGGTTCATAACTCTTGAAATTTTTGTATGAAGACCAACAAAACAATGACCTATTCCGGTTTACATTAATTAATAAAAATGGTAGAGTGGGAATAGAATGTGTATTTGCTTGTTTGGTCTAAGCTGACTTTTAATAAATCTATACAAAATATTATAAAGAGGTAAAATTTGTTTGTTTGTAAGTTTGTATGTAGTGGGTGATCTCCGGAACTGCCAGTTGAATTTGAAAAATTCTTTTTGCGTTTGATAGCCCAATTTTTGAGGAAGGCTATAGGCTATTTATCATCACGCTAGCACCCTTAGAAGCCGAGCAAAAAGGAAAAAGAAAAAAACGAAAACGAAGTAATAGCGCAGTCAGGTTATGCGATGCGACGAGTGGGTTGAGGGAAACAGAAATTTCACGCGGACGAAGTCGCGGGCAGAAGCCAGTTTAAAATATAGCTGAGGACACACCTTTTATTTTTTTAAAGTTTAACAACATTTCATTAACATGAGGTGATGATTTCTGCCCAAAGATCATCATAATTAAAATCATATCACAAAGTGGTAGAGACAATAAAATGCTTGAAATAAAACCTTGTCTGCTGTTGTTTTCTTCTTATCACTTATCAACCACATCAGTCTCAATGCAATTCTAATTAAACTTATTGAACATATTTTGATCAGTAACAGATGTGTGGATGAAAACTTGTATGTAAAGGGATGATGATTGATAGTGCTTTTGTTCAAACAGTCTTTACAAACTACCATTATTTTTTCATAATTCTATAAAATTTGAAGACTATAATTGTCTTCTGCGTCCACAATTTACAAATGTTTACATGATAGGCTATTAATTGGCACTTCTTATTAGGATATTACTGAAAAAGCTGACATTTCATCATTTTTGTGAGTAGGTAATGATGAATTTTTTTTTCTTTTTCGCAATTGAGCCAATGTCGACTATTCTGGCAGTGTCGCGTATAAATGGCAGCGCAGCGGCGGGACGTCGACTTTGCACTTTGTGGTAGGTCTACAGATTCTGTTAGTTGCTGTAAAAACAAGGACAAGGGTTAGTAGAACATATTAATATTCTAAAGTAGGGTCAGCTAGGGTTACCATCTGTCCGAATTTGTCCGGACATCTCTGGACTTCTAGACTTTTGTCCGGGTCTTTAATTTGTCCAGATTTTTTGGCTTAGATGGAATACGAGTAATAAAACTTATATAAGTAATACAAATACCAAATACACACATCAAAAGTGTCTAGGGATCAAGCATTTTTATGCGGATTTCTTGAGATTGAGATGTGGCTTTGTAATAAATTTATGATTTTATAAATTTATATGGATCCTTTTTGGTGCATTTCATAATTTGAATCAGGAACTGTGAATCAAATTCGAGTAAAAGATGAAAATCAGCTGTCAATATTTTCCCTATAAAAACATACAACGCATTGAAGACATTATTAGTGCTACTGTTTCCCTACTACTGATTAAAACCAACGTTATTATGGAGCGGCGACGTCATTTAAGCAGGGAAGAAATGCTCAGAGCCGTGGGAATGATAGAAGCTGGTTCCCGGCAACGTACTGTGGCTTTAGCTCTGAATACAAGTCAGAGTGTTATCAGTCGTCTTTGGACACGTTACCGAAGCACTGGTACCGTGGCTGAGCGCCATGGAGGACGGTATCGCTGCACCACACGGAGACAAGACCGATACATTCAAATCTTAACTCGAAGAGCTCCAACAATAACCGCCATGATGTTAGCCGTGAGGCTTCATCACTCTTCAGGGAACTTAATTAGCGACCAAACAGTCAGAAACCGCTTGCATGAAGTGAACCTTCATTCCCGAAGACCGCTACGGGTACCACCTATAGCAATGCACAATCGTAGGATTCGATATCAATGGGCTCTTGAACACAGAAATTGGGCAGAAGAACAATGGCGTTTCGTGTGCTTTTCTGATGAGTCTCGTTTTGGTATGAGACCGGATACAAGACGTATACGACACTGGAGAACCCCTGGACGCCAACAGCGATTAAAATCCTGCCAGGAAGTCCATCCTTATAGTGGTGGAACCATCATGGTATGGGCGGGTATTTGGATCGGCGGAAGAACTGAGTTGATTTGGATCAGAGGCAACCTCAACGCTCAAATTTATGCTGAGACGATTGTATCAGACGTCATCGTTCCTCTACAAGTGCAAATCGGTCCCTTATTTCAGTTAATGCATGATAATGCACGACCGCACACCGCAAGAGTTGTAAGACAGACTCTCGCCGCAGCTAACATCAATGTCCTGCCCTGGCCTGCTCAGTCGCCAGACTTGAACCCGATTGAGCATGCATGGGATATGCTACAGAGAAGAGCTCTGCCGAATATGGAGGGTATCCAGTCGCAAGAAGACCTTTTTTTGTTGTTGCAACGAACATGGGCGGCCATTCCACAGCGTGATTTGGATGAACTCATTTTGAGTATGCCAAACCGATGTTCTTGTGTTGTTAGTGTTCGCGGTAGAAACACGGATTATTAATTGTTTAAGTTACCCAATAAAATTTTAAAGAAAACTGTTATTTCAGTCTTTTTTTCGAACTTTTGTGTTAGTGGTTCAAATGTCAAAAATCCCTTTATTAGGAAAATGGCAAATTTCTTTATTAATGCAAAGGTGACTTGGTTTATCGTTACTGTGACAAACGAAAACACTTTATTTGATGAATCCTTAAAGAAAATTTTAATTAATATCAATCAGGAGAAAAGTTATTGCAAAAATATATGTTGATCCCTAGACACTTTTGATGTGTGTAAGTCATTAATATTTATTAACTTCTCATTCATCTAAAAACAAAATATACTTTTTTATCAACCAACGAGCAAACAATCAACTAGTTCAAACATAAAATATTTTCTTTGAAATAAAAATAGTTTTTCGTAAAATAATCAAACTTAACGCTAGTTTCTGGTATAGGTATTAATTTTTAATATGTTTTAGCGTATTTTGTTTTTTTTTATCCCCACACCCCGCAACTTTCCTCCCCTCGCGAGCCTCTGCTACCATGCCTACCATACCACTGTAACTAAGTGATGGTAATGTTTGAATTTTGTGACTAAAATGTCCGGACTTTTATTGAAATGTCAGGACTTTTCAAATTTCTAAATGGTAACCCTAGGTACATCACAAAGACATATTATTATAATACATATTATTTACATATTTATTACGCACCAATTATATTACAATTTTATGTCATTTTCATTTAAAAAAGTTGTTAAAATATCAATAATTTTAGGAGAGAAGTGGCATAAGAGGAAATGGAAGTTAGTTAGGAATGTTACATTTAGAAATTTTGGATGGACACTATTCAGAAACACTGGGCTACAACAGTGTCCAAGTCTCTCAGTCAGTGTGTGTGCTCTTAGCGATAAGACCGCCCATTGTGTCACCCATTGTAAAGTTTATTTATGTCTGTAATTTATATGGTGTACATAATAAAGAGTATTCTATTCTCAGTCTAAGCAAAGCAAAGCGAAGAAACAGTTCTTTTGGCCAATTTTGGGGATTATTTATTATACACTGTTTTTTATTATTTATTAGACCAAAGTAACAGCAGTGATGATTGTGAACTTTTCAACATGACAAAAAAAAGCCCGATCTCAGCTGTCATTTTAATCTATTAAATTATAACTCGGTGTTTAGTACTTTTGATTTACTTTGACCATGATTAGAACTGTGCTGACAGCAAGATATTTGCGCATATTGCAATTAATAGGACCATTCTGAAGTATCTTATGTTCTTTCATTACTTTTAGAAATTACCTCTATCCATAAAAAAAATAAAAGATTCCGACGAACTGAGAACCTCCTAGTTTTTTTGAAGTTGGTTAAAAATTATTATGCTCTTACCAGCACAAGACTTGCACCAATCAGGCTTCTGTAAACGATGTCAGAACAATATAATTATGGTTCCATAAACAATTTTAACTTTGCACTTTAATAAACTGGAGTTTTTCCCCATTTTTATGGTCTCTCAATCTAGTTGTTCAGAGTTCAGAACTCAGAAGTAATTTGATTTAGTTGGTTGCCTGTACCTTTGGTTCATGCTATACTTTATGCAAATAAATAAAAGTACCTTGTTTGTTTTCTAAAAACCATGACGCAGAAAGAGTAGGCAAGTTTAATCAGTACTCTTTAATATCATAGTTGCTACCTGTGCAAATAAAGAATATCAGAGTGAGTTGTTTAATATATTATTATGTATACTTATTGAAGTGTCAGCCATCTCTGTAAGTAGTAATCATTGCGAGTTGGCAATCACAGTCAGTGAAGTGCACTATCCTTCCATTATAGCCTCACATGCACTGTCCCCCTTGCACTGTGACCCTACCTTGATGGGCAGTTAGATCAATCATAACACTCAACAAGGCGAGAAACGTGAATGTGTTAGCTTATATAAGTGCACATGTCCGATGCAATGGGTGAACAATATATTGAAAAGAATAGAATTGAATTTTATTTGTTGTTTTTGCTGGTGATCAACAAAAAGCAATTATCAAAATTTAAAATAAGTGTATTTTACAACATGCCTCTAGCTAAGGTGAATAATTAAGAAAAAATAATAATAAAAGAATGGGAATATAAGGAGACTGTTAAAAATTGGTCTATGAACCAATAGCGATACTGTTACGATATTTCTGTGGGGATACCTCAACTATACCCTTGTGCAAAGTGGCATCAAAATCTGACCCGGCAGTTTTGAGAAATATAATATTTTAGAATAAATAATTTCATGATAACATTAAAAATTGATCTATAAACCAATAGCGATACTGTTACGATATTTCTGTGGGGATACCTCAACTATACCCTTGTGCAAAGTGGCATCAAAATCTGACCCCGGCAATTTTGAGAAATATAATATTTTAGAATAAATAATTTCATGATAACATTAAAAAGTGGTCTATGAACCAATAGCGATACTGGTGCGATATTTCTGTGGGGATACTTCAACTATACCCTTGTGCAAAGTGGCATCAAAATCTGACCCGGCAGTTTTGAGAAATATAATATTTTGGAATACATAATTTCATGATAACCTTTTTATTTTAAAAACGTTTTAAAGGGTATTTCTGACTTTATAATACTTAATTAATGTGTTTCTTTCCTAGATTTTAGTATTTGTTTCGATTTTAACCGACTTCAAAAAAGGAGGAGGTTCTCAGTTCGTAGGAATTACATTTTTTAAATATTTTTATGTTCACCGATTACACGAAGACGGCTAGACCGATTTAAAAAACTATTTTTTGGTTGAAAGGGTATACTTCCCAAATGCTCCCATTGTCACCAGGTCAGGATCTGGTGATTGGATCCTGGAGAAATCTAGGGAACTCTCCAAACATTATAGGCACGGCTATAACAATTTGGGTATTCTTTAAAGTAACTCGTGCATTTGCTCTCGGAAAGCACCATTTGGTGAAGTGGTACTAATGATGAAGACCTCAGATGACCACCGGAACAACTCATTAATAAGTATTTCACGGGTTGCGATTCGATTACTTTAATATGGTTGCTAAGCAATTTATGCTATAAATAAATCGTCAAAATAAAATGAAAAAATATTGAATGATGAAATCATGTTTCGACCCAGAGGTGATGTGATTTGTTTGATCTGCAACCATTCTGTGCTATTTTTTCGAAAAAAAAAACCTGTAATTCAGCACTGTCGAGGTGGTAAGTGTCTTTGTTTAGCAGAAAACCACATTAATTAAGTAGTATAAAGTCAGAAATACCTGTTAGAACGTTTTTAAAATATAAAAATGTTGCAAAAAAAAGTGAATTTTAAAGTATAATTCTTCTCAAAACTGCCGGGTTAGATTTTGATGCCCCTTTGCACAAGGGTATAGTTGAGGTATTCCCACAGAAATACCTCTACAGTATCGCTATTGGATCATAGACCACTTCCCATACAAATTTTAACAGTCTCCTTTATTAAGTATTTATTGTTGCTGCAGATGTTTACAAATAAGTTAAAAAAAAAAAAGTACTTATCTTACAACATACCTGTAGGGAGTGTAGGATGTACATTAATAAGATTTAAAAAAATCTAACACTGACACAGAAAACATGTCACCTACTAGGTGACTTGTTTTCTGTATCCGTGTTAGATTATATGTAATTGTTAAGTTTAGAATGAGGAAACTCATAGGAATCACATACGATTCTTCTCTGTTCATAATTAAATTAGAACAAGCATTTAATTATGAAATGATGATAGTAGGTAATTATCTAAATCAAGTAGCTTATGCAAGCCACATATCTCTACATATAGAAAAACAAGGTTTTAACATCAGCTGTCTATCACACATGTCATTTTAAGGCCCTTTGTTCACACATGTTTTTCTTGCCGTGAAAAACTACGGTTTAATCGCCGTATGTTGGCACGATCGTCAGTGTTGTATGGATATTAAGGAAGCTTGTTGACAGACACGTTTTTTCGACGGCACGGTTTATGCGCCGTATCGTAAAGAAACCGTGTCGTGTACAGATAGCGCCACCCACGAAGTCGCGCCCCACTCTTCTTCCTAATCGCTTAAAGTACAAGTGTGCAACATTCCGCTAGTGTTTTAGTTTTGTCGATACACAGTAATGACTTATTAGTGGGTAATTAGTGTGTATCAAAAAACTAAAACACTAGCGGAATTAACTAGCTATAACCGCTAGCGATTAGTAAGAAGAGTGGAGTGCGTCTTCGTGGAAGGGACTATGTATCTATACGAGGGTGGTGTGTCTTAAGGTCATTAAATGTTGTCTTTTGTTTTAGTATCAAACTTGACTTAAACAGGTGCATAAAAACCAGAGTATTTCCATGTGCAGTCAAAAGCATAAATACCTTACACTTACGCAAAATTGAAAAGTGGTTATTTTGTGAAATAATGATTTCAACCTTTATTAAAGACCTATTTCATAGTACTTAGTATATTGAGCAGTAAATGATCTGTGTAAAAGATGATTATGGCTAAAAAGAGTGTAACTACCGAAATGACGACTAATAGAGAGGTATGGATGAAAAAGACATGTTGCGCCGACCCCAAATAAATTCGGATAAAGGACAGAGCTGCAGATTTGATTTAAGGAGAAAATCGCTTTTGAATCTTGTGTTAGTGCTTGGCCAGACTCGCAGCGCGGGGCGGGGAGCGGTGTGGATGCGGGAACGCGCGCGATCTACCTGTCCGCAGTCGAGCGCGGCTTCGTTCTGAGTGTTGTCCTGTCCAGTGTTTGTCAAAATATAATATGGATGAAGAAAACTTAAAACTAGAAAAAAGCTCGAATTAGTTTGAGAACCCCGGTCCCCGCGCGGGCCGCCCGCGCTCTCACTGCGGCCACTTGTATGAACGAGCTATGGCGTGAGTTGCCCGTGCGCTCCCCGCGCCAAGCAGCCCGCGCCGCTCACCGTGCCCGCGTGCCCGCTATGAACGCTCAAATGAAGTTCTTATGTTTGAGTACGCCGTGCCGCGCCCGCGTTTGCAGTCTGGCCAAGCACTTAGTGTAAGGTTATTATGCTCGTTACTGTACTTAGTTAATAGTTTTTACAACTCACAGTTGTCTAGTTTTCTTGGTTAAGTAGTATGTCACGTGTGATAACTTCCGTGTCTCTCATCTATTTTGCTGAGTATTTCGTCGTCAAAATGTTCAGTCCCTTGGTTCTTTGTTGTAATGTTCCATTCCTCCTTTATAAAAAAGGAAAGTATTTATGAAAAAAAAGTGAAGATGACTGGAGTAAAAAGTGCGTTGCTTTTGTGATTATAGATAATATGTTCCATTCTCTACTAGACCTTAATGGATTTGATTGTTTGAATATAAGTTAAAACAAACCACCAAGCCTTTTTTTCGGTTCGACAGTGCAGCTCGATGTTCTAGTCTAAGAGTCTAGTTTGTCCATTACCAACTTAGCGTTCACCCTGACTGTCGGTATTAATGGGCCTTTAGTAAGATACGCATCCATTTAGTAAGTCGCTGCTGAATATTATATGTTTTATAAGGGCCACTTCGAGAAATCCTTGTTGTATAAGTATTCATGAAAGCCGAAAAATCACATGCAACTAGCTTTTACCTACTAAGGAATGATTGATCATGACAAAAAAATGAGAAACCTCTCATTTGGCTGAATCACGAAAAAGTAGGCAGTCTTTGTATTGTATTGTCGGTGTATTGCATCGAGCACCATTATCATTGCTTATTGCTTAGCTAAGACCTCTATGACTGAGATTACCGTAGTTTTGTTCTTCACTTAGCTACGTCACAGCTTAAATGTTCCCACTGCTGGGACACAGGCCTCCTCTCGGTGACAGGGAGTGGGCCGTAATCGACCACGCGGGCCTTGTGCGGGTTGGTAGATGATGATGGATGGATGAGGATGTCTCCAAAGTTTTGTTCTAGGACATGTTTTGTTTTCTCATGATGTTTTCTTTCACCGTTTTGAGAAAAGTGGTGGTGAAATAATTTACACAAAGTAAAACGCCTGTCTGGGTTCGACACTACGAGCTACAACACGTAAGTTGCGGTCCTTACCACTGGGCCACCACTCCACCAGTGCTCTATGTCACCCACATATTATACTAACGGAATACCTATCACGTCCGCATTCAAATCCAATGAATAAAATTGATACCATCTTTTCGACGAGCATTAACGAAATTTTATAATAAATTTCTAATAAATAAAATAACAAACGAAATTTAAAAAAAAATTGTCATTTTGAGCTGGGTTATATCAGATTTCGGGTGATTTTTGAGATGTTACTTCCATGGCGAAAACTGTAAACTATGGGAAGTAGAGCAAAATGTTCAAAGGAACCGGGACTTCGATTTTGGGGGAAAATAACACAGCGTTTTTAGTTTTTATGAAAAAGCTCCTGTCTGAGCCAGGGATTGGTAGGCAGGGGGTGTGTATATCACGTATGTACGTCTACGTATATTTCACCCAAACTTGGAAGTCATTAAGTCCCAAGTGTTAATAGCGGTTATATTTTAGTTTAGGGAATTCCGTACTTTAAAAAAAAAGGAATTATGATGACGATGAGTATTGTGTTGCTTACCTTACATCACAGATATAATAAAAGTTTTCTTTGTGCGAGGCCGACTCGCTCTCAGCCTGTTTTTTTTAAAGACCAAGGAATAGCACTAACACTGTAACATTTCGGCAAGTATTGTAGAGACGTCAAATGTCTAAAACGACCCGCTGTATGTAACCTTAAGGCCCAGAACATGCCAACTAGAACTTATGTATAAGGGCCGCCAAAGTTCGACTGCATTTATACAGCGTGGTAATTGCGTAACACACTAACAGTAGGAATGGTTTTCATTTTGACAGTTCAACAACATTCATTGGGTTATTTACGTTGTTGAGCAGACAAAGTTTTCGAACATATGAAGCTGGAACATGGATTACCAAAAATAACAATAGGCCACTGTATGTTCACCGATTATTTAAAATTTAGGAGAAAACTTAGTTCAAAAACAAACATTTAGTTCGACAAAATTCCTTTGAGATTTTCAGTCCATAAGCGTGTGGCAAAGACTTTCCATTAACTTTAAAAAACTCCTTTATCTACCATTGGCTTGCCCTTTTTTCGATTTTAAATTTCTGACATTTGCCAATAAGAGACCATAAATATTGTCAAGTAGTCTCTTATCCGTTTTTAGTGGGAAAGCTCGATTTTCGTAGATATCATAGAAATGTAAAAAAACAGTTCTTTATATATAATTCAGGTAGATATAGTCGGCAATACAAATAGACTAACCCCCTTATTCATAATACTATTTTATCTCTATTTTAGCTAAAATAGGTTTATAGAACGTTTGTCTTTATCTGTCACGTTGTCATTTCTGTGTGGAAGAATGAGACAAACCCCATTTTAACTAAAATAGGTTTGATAAGTTTTATGAATAAGGGGGTAAAGCTAATTTCCAACTTTTAAACATAGTTTTTGAAGACTTGTTTTATTTTTTAAGTTTTAAGCTACCGTGTTTATTGTTCTACTGTTTGCGGCTTCTCCAATACAGCCACGCAATCCATTGTCTGGCGAAATATTATCGATGAGTCTTTACTTTAATTAATGAGACACATTTTGGAATTTTTGACTTTTCTCTTCACCATGTCAAAGTATTAACCGATATTAACGTATCGCCTCGTTATTATCGGTTAATACTTAAACAATTAATTTTATCTAATTAGATAAAATTAATTATCTTTAATTTGTGGCTCTCTTGGGAGACGACGGGTAAGTTATTAAGAAACTTTTTTTAAGAAGGGGATAACCAAACGTTTGTTTGGACACAAGATGGAAATCGTTGTAACCTAAATTAAATTCTAAAAGATTCACCTAGTTTGTAGCCTGACATTTCCATTGCAACTGCTAAGTTGAGATAACAAACGTGCTTTTGTTGATTATTTACTTGGGCCATTGAATAGACAATGAGACAGTAGCTAAGCCCACAAAAGTTAGTCGGGTAGTAACTGATAAATGAATGAAAGGGATATTTTGTGGAAAATTGTCAGTTACGAACATTAGAGATATTCGTACCTACAATCTCTGAGGCTTATATTCAAAACGTTGCGTAACTGCCAATGAAGGAGCAAGGGCAGAAATGGGTAATGTCTCGTCTAATAATGACCAGACATTATTGTCATTGGTAAACTGTCTTGTATGCACGACATTTCCAGTTTTAGCTGACCTCGCATTGTATAGGTTTTTCGTAAAATGAGAAACCAACTTATACCGGAAATGTATAGCTTGATATGTTGCTGTCTGTACCAGAACTTTGGAGATAGAGGGCAAAACTTTACGATTGCTGTTGTCTATTGCATAATGTCACGCAGTTAAGAAATATAAACATCCATCAAATATATAAATCGACAGCTATACAGGGTTGCAGGAACATCGACACGCAAACTGAAAGTACTGAAACCATGAATTCAGCACATGATTCTAGGACCCGCTGGTTCGTCGTTTATCAAAAAAATATCTGCTGTTTGAAAATTGCAATACATACGCGGTCAAAATGTATGAATCAGCAATTTTTTTAAACGACTTCAAAAAAGGAGGTTCTCAATTCGGTTGTATAGAGGGTGAAATTAAATTCATGGGCATCCATTTAAGGGGTCATTGTACTCATCATTATGAACAACTTTTACTATGGGACTATACCTTAAATCGCGAAAAAAAATCAGCTGTTCCTTGCATTTATAACTCATCAACATAACTCATCAAAATGCTGATTTTTTTTTTCGTGATTTCGGGTTTGGTCCCATAGTAAAAGTTGTTCATAATGATGATTACAATGACCCCTTAAAAGGATGCCCATGAATTCAATTTCACCCTGTATATATTGTTTGTTAGCTCAGTACGCCGTCATTTATAAACCGATTTGGAAATTTCTTTTTTTATTTGAAAGGATATACTTTCATATTGGTCGTCAGGTCGGGATCTGATGATGGGATCCTGGAGAAATCGAAGGAACTCTTCACATATTATAGGCTCGCCTAAAGCGATTTGGGTATTTTTTATAGTAACTCGTGCATTTGCTCTCGGAAAGCACCATTTGATGAAGTGGAACTGATTATGAAGACCACAGGCCACCGGAACTACTCAATAGTAAGTATTTCACGGGTCGTGATTCGATTACTTTAATATGGTTGTTAAGCAAATTATGCTCGTCACAATGCGAATGTTGAAATGAAGCTGTTGGTGGACCTTCTCAGTAATTAACGTCCCTGCATCGGGAAAACCAATATTTTGTTAAAAGGTGATGAGCAAGTTGACACTAGGCTATTGCAACTTAGATAAATTACAAGCAAACCCACTAAAAACGAGAACTAAAAAACTTTCTAACAAAAAAAAAGACGGGTTGCACTCCGGGAGTGCCGGCAGAAGTGAAAACTTGAATATTAACGTTGAAATAAATCAATTATTAATTGAATTAATATTAACTCATTATTTTTCACTATTTCTGCGTCACTTTTTTCATTAATAGATGCACTTTGTTCAATTTCCATATTTTAAACACTATACGAGTATACACGAATTTTACGAATACATAGCAGTGTAGGTACTACACAGACGGTCGAGCCATCAGCTGTCCATCCATCCATCCGTACATCCACACCCGCACCCACACACACCCCCACACACGCCCACACACCCACACCCACACCCACACCCACACCCATACCTACACCCACATCCACACACACCCACACGCACACACCCACACACCCACACCCACACCCACACCCACACCCATCCATCCATCCATCCATCCATCCATCCACCCATCCATCCACCCATCCATCCATCCATCCATCCATCCATCCATCCATCCATCCACCCATCCATCCATCCATCCATCCCCATCCATCCATCCATCCATTGTCGTGTGTCACTTGGTTCACTTCGGTTGGCGCCGCCGTAGAAAGAGAGGGGGATACTTAGTAGTTAGGAGTAGTAGCTCTCCCCTGTGAAATCTCTCCTGACGGTCACGTGTCCTGACGCGATGTCCTGACGCGAGTTTAACATTTTTTACCCATTACAAAAAAGTGTGCAACGCCGCTAAAGAAGTTTACACTTCAAAAAAACCGACTTCCAAAAAATACACTACAAAGTGAAACATAACTTTGATTTCGGAAGTCGGTGGCAAAAAACTAAAATACAGATCCATAGACACTGACTTCCGAAATTAAAGTTATTTTTCACTTTGTAGTGTTTTTTTTGGAAGTCGGTTTTTTTTTAATAACCTACGAATAATTTCAACCAATGCGGTTCAGAATCATGTATGTATCCATGGTAACAGGTTGTGCGTCGATATTGTAGTGTGGAAAAGGTAAAAGTATCGGAGGTCGGCGAAATTATTTTTTAAATCAATTCAAATCAAACTCACTGGAAAGAGTACATTGAAAACAAGACGAAAACAACGATCTTAGGTTTAAGAACAACTTTATTTCTCATAAGAATTCATACATAATTCACTTACTGAGAAACAATATCTAAAACTAAGATTAATAATTAGAGCGCACAGATGTACGTATATAAAATAACATTTCTTGCATTTAACAAAACTGTATCTCCAATAAAAATACTGCTCGATCTTATATCTTAATCGCACAGGCCTAGTTTCCGATCGTAACTGTTTGAATACTCACTTCTTTAATCCGGTAGTGTCTCAAGAGTATTACATGTTCAATTTTACAGTGACATTTTCTGCTAATCCCTTTCATAAAACCGGATAAACGTGTCAACAGAAACTTTAACTTGTCTAACAACTGGAAGTGTTTTAAATCAGATAGAAGACGATGGAAATTAAAGCCTTCGGTTTTGTTAAGGCTTATGCATGGACAGATCAACCTGCCCAGAGTAGACACCCCGGCGAGCACTTTCTGCCCGGATGCGTGCACATGCGCAACCATTGCATTGTTTAATTTTAACCATTTGCTTCAACTTCAAATAGTAATTGGTCCGGCCGTCGCACTTAGGCGATCGATCTTGAGACCAAAACAGTCAAACGGTACGAATTTTGGTTAGATCAGACGGATCTGAAGGTAGAAGCTAGTATGTAGTTCTATTTTTGCATCAGTGACGTCAGTGGAAGAGAGGTGGCACGACTCACTAGGGGACGTCCATCATACATTGACTAACTACTTCTACCAGTATATGATTAAAAGTAATGGTGAGAACGGCTGGACGATTTTTTTTTTTAACTTTCGTAGTAGTCCGAATACGATTTGACCGGAAAATTCGGGAAAAACTGAAAGTGCTTCGCGGTTAATTCGTCGTACCGTAAAGAAACCGTGCCGTGCTAGCCTTCTGATAAATAGATTATTTATTTACTACCGGCCCGTCCCAGTTCATACAATCCTTGCACGGACAATACCGAACACAACAAAAAAAAAAGAATTACCCAATTTGGTGCAGTCATTCGGAAGTTATGCGCTTACAGACATTTCGGCGACTTTGTTTTATTAACCGACTTCAAAAAAGGAGGTTCTGTATTCGACCCGTATGTATGTATGTTTGTATGTCCGCGATTTTCTCAAAATCTAATGAACCGATTTTGATAATTCTTTCAATAAAGTGATCTACATACTTTCAGGAAGGTTTTAGTATATAACACATTAGTTAATTGTTCTTATGTACGAAGTTATATGCATAAATAATGTACTACATCTCCGGAATTTCTATGCGAATTTTTATTATTCTTCTAGTCTGTGTCTTCAATTCTTCAGTGCACTAATGTTAATTGAATTTGTGTGGAGTAGGTACAACTAAAAAGTGAAAAATATAAACTTTTTTACAAAAAAAAAAACAACAGACTTAAAAAAGAACTACAAAGTGATAAATAACGTTAATTTCGGAAGTCGGTGTCAAAAAACGAAAATGCGGAACCAACGACACCGACTTCCGAAATTAAAGTTATTTATCACTTTGTAGTTTTTTTTGAAGTCGGTTGTTTTTTACTATGTAAGGATTTGGTTCACCAACAATTGTATACACTGGCATAAGCAAATGAAACAGAAGCAACAGATCAGAATAAAGTGTAACAATCACTTACCGTTAAACTCTAGAAAAGGACGGCTCATGTAGTTTTCAATACAAGCAACCTGAGCCCTGATTCACAACCATACGACAGGCTATCGTATCGAAAACCTGACATTTCGATAACCTGATTTGACTTCCCCTCAACAGCAAATAGCTGTTGGAAGAATAGCGGGCGTCTATTTGATTTAAACTGACAAAAGTTTCGGCTTTTGGACTTGTGAACAGCGTTGAGAAGACTCGTACGATAACAATGATTAATGTTCGATACGATACGGAAGCATATCGAGTCTTTGTGAATAAGGGGGCTGTTTGGTAGTCACGGTTACCATATTATAACGACCATAGCAACTTTTCATCAAAAAATTATAAGAAAACAGAACGTTTATTTAATTAATAATACATAAGTAAGTACACATAAACAAATAAGGAACAATAATAACAATATTTTATGTTCTTAAGATCTTTTCTAATAGCTCTCTTTACCTGTATATAAAAATCTACAATATTCTGTTCCAGTTAGTACAACTAAGTACATAGTTCTATTTTCACTAAGGCGCTCCACAAGCGCAACTCAACTCTCGCGCTCACGCGCGGGAGTTTAGTATGTAAAAAATCACGCGCGGGGGCGCGTTATCTGCTCACCGCGGCAGAGCGCGGTGCAGTGTGTGGAGCGCCTTAGGCTGGCCGCATACGTCCGGTTTCCTGATTCGGAATTCAGATTCGGAGACCCGAATGCAAGCATTTCATACAAAATGTTCTCTCCAGCGCACATGTACTTAAATTTTCCGTCAGGGTTTCAGAACGGAAAATTTAAGTACGTGTGCGCTACATCAATCTCAATCTGAATAATTTTGAAGGATATTGCTAATCCCAATGGATTAGCAATATCTTTAAATTTTTTCTAACATATGAAGCAATCTTCATATGTTAGAAGAAATTGCTCGACAACGTAAATAACGTAATGAATGTTGTTGAACTGTCAAAATGAAAGCCATTGCTACTGATAGTGTGTTACGCAATTACCGCGCTGCTCAAGGTCTAAATGAATGCCACTGGCGGTCTACTGTAGGTACCTACATACACATTAATCCTGAACTGACTGATAGCTTGTATCTGCAACATTTGCTTTAAATTATACAAGACAACTGCTAACATACACAACCTACAGATCCAGTTACGTGTATCGAGTGTTCAAAAGCGCTGATGCTACAAGTTTACATGAACTAATGCTTGTTATGGTAAAACTCTATGCTACCTACTGATAGATAATCGTGGGTAATTATTTACAACAAAAGATAGCAACGTTGTTTATTCGACCTCCTAATTGCTTAATTTTGTTTAATTTGCTTAAAATTGCTAAATAATAAAATTAAATGCACTTGCACGTCATTCAAAACGTCAAGGTCTATTGGGATTCCGAAACAACGGAACCTTTATGAGATCAATTTTTTACTTTAGAGGTTTTTTTACTTTAAGTATAATGTGATACTAGCCGCGACCCGCGGTTTCACCCGCATAAGTTTCGATCCCGTGGAAATATCGGAATAAAAATGTATCCTATGTGTTAATCGTGGTTATAAACAAACTGTGTGCCAAATTACAACCAAATTCGTTCAGTAGTTTTTATGTGAAAGAGTAACAAACATCCATCCATCCTCGTACAAACTTTCGCTTTTATAATATTAGTAGAATATGATTTAGAGAGTTTCAACCTTAGGAACTTTCAATTAACGGGGAGTCTTTTATAGGCTACGTCCTTGATCTACTTAACTTTCTTCTTAATCCTGAAAATCGCATGTAAATCCGTCCAGTAGAAATTCATGTTTAGCGAACAGATAGGCAGTAGGGTAAGGAATACGTTGCATTCATTGTTGCTGGATAGATAAAGAAATATAATTAAACAAAATATATGTATAATGATAATCTAATGGAACTACTCCTAAAACAGTTTTTTACACTTCTTTTTATTGCATGCCTTATACCTTGTTTTTAAGTTCATTACCGACCAAAATACTTCTTATTAGTGTCTGGCGGAAAGAAGTTTTGTGCTGGCGAATTCTAAAACTGAACTACAACCTAAGCCAGCCCGAAAATTTTAGCACTGTATCGTAAGTGCTAAATTTTTTTAGTTTAGTTTTCTTTTGACTCTCGTACAGAAGTAAGAGTTACTTTGATGAATTATGCAGAAAAACTAAGCTAATCCACGATGAGACGCGAATCACGCAAGAGCGAGTGAGAGCGAGCTCGAATTTTTCTGGTTTTATTTACGTTTATCAAAACAGCTGCAAATAACTGACAAGGTTTTCGCCTGGCTTTAAACTTACTATCCTAGCTGACCTTATATCACAAATCCACACTCCTAGTTTAATAGCGTTACTTGAAACAGCGTTCATCATGCAGGAACACAGAACTCCGCAAAACACCGCAATCAGTTCCCTACTCAACCCGAAGGAAAAACATTTTCGATGCATTTCATATTCACAACCGTGGACATTTGTCTTCATGGTGGAATACGAAATGCGCACTGAAATAGACCTTAAGGCTGCGTTTCTACCAGAAATGAGCGAGTTGCGTAGTGATTGATGTTAGTGAAACTAACGAATAACATCGCTTCATTTTCATAGCTTGAGCTACGGTAGCTAAGCTAGTGTTGTTATTGGCTAGTTTTACGCACATCCCTCGCTACGCTTCCTCGCTCATTTCTGGTGAAAACGCAGCCTTACGGTCAGTTCATAGGTTCGGATTTAAACAAGTGACAAAAACAAGCAGCTCAGCCTATTCTCTCTCTCTCTATTATGTCCTATTATATTCTATATGGGAATTTACAGTCGGTATATTTACTGCCTTATCCGACTTGCTGAGTTCATTCATAAATATTTCAATGGAACTTGAAAATTAGCCTATTGTAACGTATTAAATTATATTCGGGGTGAGAGGCCGGGGATCCGTCACAAAGGCTATCCTAATATGGACGCAAGTCTCTCACAAAGGTCACATAATTATTGTATGCATTTTTGTTAAAACGCTAATTCTTGTCTCTTTAAGTTTATATTACTTGCCTCACTCAGTACGCGTCTTTCCATCGAAACGCCGACGGCTCCAAGGAAAATGGCCATAGGGAGTTTGCCTTATTTGGTTTAATCTTTTTAAAGGATAAACATCAGGGTCGGAAAAAATGTGTTTCAACTTTATAGTAGTTAATTGTTTATTAATAGTCATTGAGATTATTATAGAAATGTTTCAATTGCCACACTGAATCGTTTATTTAAAAATATGATGCTTGTGATTTATTGTATTCATTCAGGTGTCATATTCGCTTAGAACATGTAATGAATTCATCAATAGATCGAATTTCGCGTGCAAATTGCCGATATGCGGCGGCAGCGACACGCCAAACCGCCGCAATGTGTCAAGTCACCAACAACCTAATTAGTAATTACCTATTTCACTCGGAAAGGCAATCCCTTGCATTTTGGAAATTCAACAAAAATATCGCAATGGAATATTCATTGCGATTCCTCATCCACGGGTAGCTTTAAACAATAGATGTTTTTTTTTAATTTTGAATGTGGGTCCAGTTGACCAATAAAAAATATAGAAAATTAATGCTTTGGTCAACTGGACCCGCGGGTCCAGTTCGAGTGGGTCCAGTTGACCAAAGACTCCTAGTGAGCATAATCTTCTATATACATAAAACAAAGTCGGGTTAGTTACACCATTTACAACTGAAGAACGGCTGGACCGATTTTGATGACTTTATGATTTGTCTCCACCTCGAATAGCAGAATATTCGAAGGCGCGTAGGCGGTGCGAAGTTCGCCGGGTCAGCTAGTCACAAAATGTATTGCATACTGTTTGTGCATGTGATAATTATATTTTGTAATTACACTCAGTCCTGTAAAAAGAAACACCAGCGGCAAAATTCACGGAACATAATTAAGATTTTTTCAACCGAGTTTATTTTAATAAGCATTTTTGATAATTAATTTACAAATTAGGGAGACTATTTCACCTGGGTGAAAAACAAGTTACTATAGGACTTGTGAAGGTGTAAAGTTGATATCAGACGCTTCAATTTTGTTCATGTATGTTATCATTCGCCATTTTTTACTCGAAGTAAAAAGTCTGAAGTAGTCTGAACACAAAATGGTGTCCTTTGAACGTGCATTGAAATAAAAAATAACAGACTTCACTCGATTTGATACTCTTTTGCTTGGTTACGTGTGTACATGGTGTGTGTGTACATGGTACCAACTGGGCCACCTACTTCTCTATTCCAGGATATATAGACCTGTTAGACAGAAGAAAAAGTCCCACTGATTCAATTTCTTTTAAATGATGACTGTTATTTGCTCAAACAAACGACTATATAAACATCGGCCAGGATGTGGGCCATTGCAACCGATTGCAGGTCTATAAATATGCACGATTTTGATGGAGAGGTACAAATTCAATCAGTTATTGTTAAATTGCTTCTGCTGTGTCGTCGAGGATTTCATTTGAATATGTCAGATGTCACGGGCAGTTAGCAGCTGTCTGTGTACCGGTAACGTCCAATGATTAATCCACTGCTGCGTCTGACAGATACCTACAGCAGGGGATTTCTGCATTCTCGTAACGAAGTTTGATTAGAAAAAAAGCCGAGCTAAAAGAGTTACGAATTCGAAAATTTTGTATTTACAAGAATATTTAATGTAATGGCAATACCTACTTAATATAAACCAAAAATAGGGTTCCTATCTTTAACCATCAGACAGCAAGATAGTGACGTAGGCAATTACCCATTAAGAGGACTATTTTCGTATTAAGCTAGTGTTTTCAGGTGGAATTTCTTGGTACTTTTCTAAACTTGTTGGGAAGTTAAAATATGCGTAGAAAAAATTGACAATAATTGTTATCAGCAGTTTTTGAGTTACAATATAAAACACACTTCAAGTAGGTATCATCGACACTACTGCCGAAAAGCAAGTGCGCGCTATAAATATCCTGATCGATACTAAATTAGAGCAAGTATTTTTAGCCCTTATTGACACCTGGTTTCTATTGTCAACTGCTTATAAAGTACTTAATAATTATTTGATACAGAAGGCTCTGTATCAAATAATTATTAAGTACTTTTGAATTGAAGAGTTGGCAAATCACATGTCATCAATTCCTGTTGCTATTTCGGACAATTAATTAGGTACATCTATACAAATAAATAAAATTGGAGTGTCTGTTTGTAATATTAAAATATAAACCGCTTTTTACGAAATGCACATGGATGTGTGTGTATACGGTACATATACCAAAATAACATTTTTTTACAATTTTTGTCTGTCAGGTCTGTCTGTTTGTTCCGGCTAATCTCTGAAACGGCTGGGCCGACTTTGACGGGATTTCACTGGCAGATAGCTGATGTAATAAGGAGTAACATAGGCTACTTATATTTTAGAAAAAGAATTAGGGTTCCGCGCAAAAAAAAATGAAACGTTTTCCGTCATGCACGCGAACGAAGTCTCTGGCACAGCTAGTTAGTTAAATATGAAAATAGACAGAAAGGGGGTGACTATCGAGATGACGACTAATAGAGAAGTATGTAAGAATTAAACATGTGCCGACCCCAAATAAATTGGGATAGGGGCAGGAGAATGATGAATATGAGATGGATTTCACAGCGAGTTCGCTAGTTTATGTACAGATCAGCCCAGGCGTTCACAAATTGGCTGTTAGTTAATGAATCACAGACAAATATTGGTTTTAAGGAAGGTCTAACAGTTTAAAAAAAAATTTAGTTCTTGTTTGAAGATGAATAGCTATTTAAATTGATTTATTTATTACTCTGTAGTAAACGTGGAGTTTTATCGTGCGCCTGAAAAAGTACTACTGACGATTACTTTACGGTTTATATACTTACTGAAATCCTTTTAATTTGATCCTTGGTCAAACCTTGTGTCTACTTTTACGATGGGTTTTTAACCTATCGCAACAGAGGGCCTAGATAAGTGGCAATCGCTTTCAAAGCGTTTCGTTTTTCTACAGCATTTGTCAACCGGATTGAAGCTTTTCGGTAGATTATGTCAGTCGCATACATTTATGACATGCATCATCGTTATTGCTGATAGAATGGCTCTTGCTTAGTCTCCTTCAGGTTATCTATGTACGATTGGGTCCAGTTGACCAAAGACTCCTATCTTCTACACTAAAAATAAAACTGAAGAGTTTTTGTGATTTTTCTTTGTTTAAATGCGCTAATCTGTGGAACTGCCAGTCAGTTTAGAGTAATCCAACTTTTGAGGAAGGCTATAGGTTATTTAACATCACTCTAGGAGCTTAAGAGCCGAGAAAAAAGAAAAAAAGTCAGAAAGAACGCAAAGCAAAAACGAAGTAAGAGCGTGGATGAATTACGAAGCGATCCGAGGGGCGGGTCGGGGGAACAACAAATCAACAAGTTGCGGGCAGATGCTTGTGTGAGATAAGACAGCTAGCTTAGTGTTCTAGACTTTCAGTAAACGGGTACCTATTGTTATAACTTTACACTAAATAGTTTTTAAGTATTGTTCTGGATCTGTCTCTCTGTCCTTCTAACTTTGTTTTTTCCGATCCGGTCTTGAATACCTATTGGCAAACACTGCTAGGAATAACTCGATAGCCACTACGATTAGCAGGAAGATTGGGCATCGCAGTACGATGCTGTCATTGTTAGGCTGAATACTAATTTCTATCCAAATAGAATTGCACACATAGCCGGGATAGCCGTGCTTTTCACTTGGGTTGACATGATTTGGTACCGTCACAGCGGGGCGGCAAAATATGTATTCGGCTTTGTCGCCGGGCTATGCAGAATCGTGGCGAATCATGCACGCGAAAAAGTGTGTAACACCCGATATCTCGATTCGTAATTAAAATGAATTCAATCACGGCTATTCATATGACCACTTTGTAGCAGTGTCAAAGGTCCTATAATCTGATATCCCAATGAATTAACTTTTTTTTTGTGTTCGTTGGAAATCTTCATGGTCTTCCTCCATCGTGGGGGTGACAGAGGGACCTACCGACTAAAACCACCGCGGTGTTCCACCTCTGCCTATGGCCGGGGGTGCGGGATTCGCATAAGTATTCACTGCTCGATCCCAATGAATTCCCTCCCTAATGTAGCTTCGATTTTTTCAAGGGTTAATAGTCAATTCGGTTTTGTTCGGTTTGCATACGTTGAAAATCCAATTTTAACCTTTTAAGCGCTTGGCTAAATATTAATTGCCGTACCCCTAGCGCGCTGCTACAAATCGATAAAATCAAGATAAAATAATACCTACAATAAATAAGGAGGTAAAATCGTTGTATCGATTAAAAAATAGTCAAAAAGTTTTTATCTCTATTTAATAATGGTTTTAGTTGTACCACGCAGATAATAGGACGAACGAAAAAATCATGCATATTCTCTGTCGCAGAAATACGACACGAGTGGTAAGGGCACGGAAATAATTGTCGCATCAAAAGGTTGACTATAGCCCTAGTGGCTAAACTCAGACTCGCAGAATAAAAAATGTAATTCTGTTTGAACCATAGAGGGTGTCTCTATGGTTTACAGTCGCTGGACTGCACAACATTTTGAAAATAATGGTACATTTAAAAAATAAATTTGTTATAATATATAATTTTGTAAAACATGAAACGTTTAAGTATTTTCTCTTGACTGTACTTACCTGTCAAAAAGAGTTACCTAGATAAAGTGGATAAGACAGAGATTAAAACTGAAGAAGAACTAGCCGGGGATCGAGGGTTGTTCAGGTGATCAAACCGGAATAAATCGTTATAAAAATAAGTGGGAACCTGTGATAAACATACACGCGTCTGAGATACGCGTCATTTACGTCAAATTCATAAGGACGCTTCGAAATGTTTGCCACTACATAAAGTGTAAAACGTTTATTGAGGATGATATTCTCATAGCATGTACTGTACCTATGTCTATTTCCTGTTTAATATATTATTCTATCACTTTTAAATTCAATTATTTTTCTTTAAGTACACTGTATTTTAATAATTGTTTGCTGCACCGGACGACGTCATTACGTCAGCGCCGGCTGTCGCTGAAAATCAGCGCTGGGGCTCTGTCCTGCATAGTGTCGCAGCATAATCCTGAGCGATAGCCGTTTTGCGTGGATGTGACGCATGTTTCCCCCTACCTTTTTATTTTATTTTTTGTGTTTATGTTCTTTTTTGCGTCATTTTCACCGCAAATAAACGTATTTTCTTTCTTTTTTCTTTCAGATATTCTGAGACCTTTTTTCATCCAATAGGGCAATTGGATGAATATTTCATGAAATCTTGACTTTTGAGGCCATTTTAACTTAGAGAGATTTATTGATGATTCTGTTGATTACAGTTCTGTAAACAAATATTCGTTACGGTCGCGAATCAAAATAGATTGACGTACAACCTCACCTGAAAATACAAAAAAAAACCGAGTGTGCTTATGACCACACGACTGAAGTGAAACTTCAAACGTATTTGGCTATGAGAGGAAGAGAGAAAGAAAATGTGCGCGCGCACTGCTTTCTCTTGCTTATATCCCCCACTCAACTCCCGTTCACCTCGCTTGATCACACTTTTCGTAACGTGTTCGCCAGTTTATACTCCCCAAGTCAAGCGCGCGTAAAGAAGTTTCACTTCAAAAATACTTGCATACGAAATTGTTCCGTAGACTCTTACTGATAAGGAGCATGATCGCATTTGCGAAAACCAACGCGGTTGACTACCTACGTATTTGAGCGAGTAGCCGTATAAGTCTTGCAAGTATTTTGAGTCGGTACCTGGTGTGCGTACTTGGAAGCAAATACCTGGTGTAAAAACCCGGTCGCATAAATACGTACCTTCCCTACTCGCCCGATCACACGTTTTCGTAACGCGTTCGCCAGTTTACTCCCCAAGTCAAGCGCGCCTAAAGAAGTTTCACTTCAAAAAAACTTAATAAAATTTGAATTTGGCGTAGGCTTTAGCGCTTGCGAAAGTAGCCGTTAGGCTTAAATAAGACCAACGAGCGGCCGTCTTCACGTACACACACAGCATGTTTGTAAACTAGATTAGCACAAGTTAAGCGCGCGTCGTTTCGTAAGGTAAAAATACTGTACCTATGATAAATAAACATGTTCACACATCTTGAATGTTCTGGATTGTAGGCCTATGCTACGCCGTAGCTGCGCGTAGCGGAAATGTGTTATGTAGTAAAATTGTGTGCTACGAAATTAATCCGACAGCAGCGGTTGAAATTCATAGTCAAAACTGATTCAGCCCTAGATCATTGTATTTGATAAGAAATGATATTGTAATACTATAATCGTACTCCTTATTAATTTTGTGTTTTAAATTAGGCACATCATTTACCACGACTTTACCACGCAAGATTATAATTATTAAACAAGCAATTATTTCTTTGAGTTGCCTAAAAACTTAAGCAACGACGGATAGCAACATATTTAAACCAAATTTATTTATGTTTTCTGAACAATTACTAAAGGTACTTACTGTTAAGTTTGCTCGATTTTTTACCACCGTTATAGTCGCTCGATGTGCTGTTTTTTGATAATAAATACAAGATTTGTCAGCTTCTTACAGATCAAAGCCAGGGTTTCTGTAGATAGTTTTACAAAGTGACAGATTCTAGGAGGAAGATAACTTCTAGTACCGGGTAAATCTCCACCCACTGCCAGATGCGGCCCATTTGACTGAAATTTCGTATTTTCAATATGCTTATATTATTATCTCACATGAAGTGACATAAACTCAAGCTCAAAGCATTTATTTAAATTAAACCATGTACAGGCACTTTTTAATTGTCAAAATTAAATAGTCGGTCAGTCACTCAGAAAGTTGAAGCTAGTTGCCCATTCCAAAACGACGACTATGGAGAAGTACGGGCAGGAGACTCCATGGACACTTTTAAATCAAGATATTATAAAATGCTGGGTACATTATCCTTGTTGCTTCTATATGTGAGAAAAATGTAAAAAAAAATATAAATAAAGAAACGATTCAAAATATAAGATTAAAAATAAGCCTTGGCAGTAAGAGATGACCAGTCTCAACCGACGCCGCCCGTTCACGAACATGACGTGTGGATCAGCACCAACCAACTCAATAATTTTGTAGGGAACTTAAGCATAAAAACTTAAGATACTCTATTATTCCCAAGTTTCATTAAAAAACCGTATAACTTGATGCCGACTATGAGAGTCTGTATGTCGCAGCCAACTTGTTTAATTAGCCGTTTAGTTAACCGCCTAGCTTTTTAACTAAACGGCGGCCGTTCAACTAACGGCCTGAATGATATATTCAATTCTAGTTTAGATTGGAACTGTAACCAATCACGCGTGAGCCGAATTGGTCGCAGTAACTAAGCCAGGGCACCCCAACCAAATGGGTTACGTTAGGTTAGAACTGTGATCAACCGCGTGCGAGCAGAGAGAGCGAAGCGAGGCGAGTACTACTTCCGAAGGCCAGGTGGTTAACTAAACGGCTAATTTAACCAGTTGGCTACGACGTAATATTTCAAATCAGTTATATTTATAAGCGTTTGCGTAAAAGAAAAAGGATACTTTTATTTGCGATAAACATGATGCAAAGAAATACCAAAAGTATAAAAAAAACAACAAGTTGGGGGAAATATGCGTTACATCCACGTGATCGTGAAACATCTTCTCACGGTAAAACTCGGTAGGGGTTGTTGGGGAACAGGATGCGTCAACAGCCCATTTTCTTGCTGACAATTTTTTTTCAAAAGCTCTAGAACATTAAGGACACAGTCTCTTAAGAACGTTTTTCTGTAGCTATAACGGTTAAGGTAAACCATCCAAATATCCACCCCGCCCGGTATAAGGTAATAAAAAGTGTTATCTTTTTGATTTTGATGCCCGTTTAAACAAGGTTTACAACTACAAACAAATATAAGGTACTTCTATAAATATCAAAACCGTATCGTTGTTATTCCATTGCCCATTTCCCGCCCAGTCTTCTTTTAAAATGTTTCGTCAATTTTAACGTGTGCGGTCTTCGATGATATCATCATCATTATTCTCCTGCCCTTATCCTTATTTATTTGGGGTCGGCGCAACATGTCTTTTTCCTCCATACTTCTCTATTAATCGTTCTATGATAATCATAACGTTAATTTTTATTTGTTTCAGGTAAAATTGAACGCCATGGGCCCATGGCTGGGTCAAGCCGGCTGCGACTTTGCGTACACGCTGTGAGATAATTCTTAGTCGTTGTTCGCGCATTGGCCAAAGCGGGGAGAAGACGCCACGTGTGGGCCTGCGTACACCAGGGGGCGGGCGCTTTGCGCCGCCCCAAAACTGCATCTGTAAGTGTAATGCTTGTCTACTACACGCGCATTGCCCGTTTCCATGACGATGTACCCCCCACCAACCCCTACCTGCGATTTGCGAGCGCCATTGCCATTATTCATTCCGCGACAGAGCTCGACGTCGGACGTCTTGAGTTCGCAGCGAAAATGATCCCGCGTTTAACTGTTTTCACTTACATTGTGATTCTGGTTTTCATATTCGCGCTTCGTTTTATCTTGTATCTTTTCTTTGTGACCGATCTTAAAGAACTTAAATCAGGAAGATTTAATATAGTACAGTAATTGAGTTTGAGTAATTGTTTTATTTTTTTTTGTGTTATTTTTCATTTTATTTATTTTGTGGTGTGGAAGTGACCATTTAAAAAACTTTCAATATGTGTGTCCAGCAATTTCGCCGGATATTCGATTTGCGCAGGTTAGTTTAAATAATTTACGGCTGTTGCGAGCCTTAGCCAGCATTTATTTTTTTTAACTTTTTTTTATATATATTTTTTGTTTGGTTTGTTAGATATACTTATTTTTTTTCAATTATAATTTTAATCTGCTTTGGCGTGCTTTGCTATTTCCTGTGTTGTGTTATTTTAAAGTTGTCAATAAGAAGGGATTCATTAATTGGGAGAGCTTGTTAGGTAGGTAAGTATAACTTGCAATTTATTTCAAATTAAATTAGTAAAGTTGATGGAACAGTTGCAAGGAAAGTTTATGTGACGTCAATTAGTGCGTCTCTTGATAGCGAGGAAATAGGTCAAGCCTGGAAACGTGGGACCTAGGGGGAGGCTGTGGTGGTACAGCTCACACCAACGCTGGCGTGCTGCGCGGACTTGTCCTATATCTTTTCAGCATTTCGAATTTTCAATTGCATTTTTCTGCTTACTCGAAGCTGTAGAATTTGCGTGCAATTTTTATCATTTATCAATATAAGCGAAGAAAGGCTTTGCGTATAGTTGCAACTTAAAATATTTAGGCACTTACAAGTCTTGTGCCAGATGACATTTCCATATTGGTAACTTCTCTTCTTCAGGAGCCTTAAGGGATGAGTTATCAAAAAATACGATACAGATTCATTTTTTCAACTTCAAAGAATTACGATTTTTTTATACAAATTTTCATTCCCTATTCGCCTAACCCGATAAATTTTTTAAAATCCTTAATTCTCTTGTGCAAAATTTCATGCTTTTAAACCCAGCGATTAGTATAAGTATTTTTTAAGAAGGCGCAGACATTTCCGAAGCAGACTAGATTCAAAATCATACCTACATTGAACGGATAAAATACCCATCCAAGTTCCTTCTTAATCGAAACTTAACTTTTTACAACATCAAACTTGAAAAAGTTTACTATCTGTAAAAAAAGTTGCGCATAATGTAGCAAATCCGGGTAATTATGAGAAATCGACATATTGCTTGATTCTGCCAGTTAAATGTATTTTATGAGCTAAACACAAAGATCTGCCCGGCTTAACAAGATGCTTATTCTTGTAACTCGTGTCGTTATTGTTGTACAATTTGTGAAAGTATCGAGTTTAAAATTACTTCGCGTCTGTATAACATTTTCAGGAATTATCTGAGTTATTGAAATACAAGCTGTGTACCCTTTGGGATTTCCCAACAGCAACATCTCAGGATCCTTAGGGGACGATTTTCTAAAACACGATGATACAACTATCTCCTATTTAATCACAGGAGTCTATGTAGGACTTACTTCCGCGTTTCTAACTTCCACACAAAGGTTTCATCCCCCTTAGTGGATGAGTTTCTAAAAAAAACGTGTCTGTCAACAAGCTTCCATAGTGATGCATACAAGTACAACACTGACGACCGTGCCTACACACAGCGAATAAACCGTAGTTTTTCACGGCAAGAAAAACGTGTGTGTACAAAGGGCCTTAGGGGCCATGTTTCAAAAAACGAGCATACTAACTATCTCCATATCCATAAACACAGAAGTCTCAAGTACGACCAACTACCGCTTTTATAACTTAAAAAATTACGAACTTCCATACAAACTTTAATCCCGTATTATTAAACCTTAGTCGATGAGTTTCTAAAAAACGATGTTACAACTAACTCTTACTTATCAGGAGTTTTTGATCAGGTTAAGTTACGCTTGTTGCGGTCGGCCCGTGGGTGGGTGACCATCTTTACATACCAAGCCCCCTCCGTGCCTCGGACTCGGAGTGCACTTAGTATCAACTTCTACGTTCTGACTTGAAAATGACGCTAGTTGGTCTTGTAGTAGACTATGCTGGGCCAGAGGTCCTTGGTTTGATTCTCAGGTTGGCGAAGTGTTTGAGTACCTATGTTCATCAGGAATTTCGCGCGTGCGTTTTTTGAGCGTGTGTGCGTGTGACCGGTGTATAGCATTAGGTTTCATAAGTGCCCATGTAGGCTTATGTGAAATAAAATATTTTGATTTTGATTTTTTGATGATACGAGTGTGGATTGAAAAGTATTCGGCCTAACTAAGAAAATATACACACAAAATCAATATTTTTATTTTTCTACGTAATCAGAATCAAGTTGAATGCAATTCTGCCACCTCCCCTTCAAAGCGTCTATACCATTGAAAAAAAAAAATCGTCTTAAGAGTCAAAATACGCATCTACTGCTGCTTTGACCTCATTGTTTGTCGAAAATTTCTGACCTCCTACGTGTTTAGGTTAGGGAATAGAAAGAAGTCTGATGGTGCCAGGTCAGGTGAATAAGGCGGATGCGGTAACAGTTCAAAGCCACAGTTATGAATTTCAGCAATTGATTGCACAGATAACGTTTTAACACGGGCATTGTCTTGATGAATGAGGACTTTTTTCTGAGCATTCCTGGGCGTTTTTCTTTTATTTCCTCACGCAAACGACGTAGTAAGATGCAGTAGTAATCTGACCTTTTGCAAGATAATCAACCATAATCACGCCCTACGAGTCCCAGAATACTAAAGCCATCACTTTATTTGCCGACAAAATCGACTTAGTCTTTTTAGGGGTTGGTGAACCAGGTCTTCTCCACTGTTTTGGTTGTTGTTTTGTTTCCGGTGTACTGTGATGAACCCAGGGTTCGTCCATAGTAACAAATTGTCTTAAAAAATCATCTCGATTGGCTTCAAATAACTCCCAAACAGTCGCGTGAAATTGTCAATCGCGTTCTTTTTTGTTCGACTGAAAGCAGCCGTGGGACCCATCTCGCTGACACCTTGTGGAAACCCAATTCGTTGACTATCATGTTTTGTGTTCGTTCATAAGAGATGCCTATAATCTCAGCTATCTCTCTTATTTTTAATCTGCGGTCTTGCATAACTAAATCAAGTACCTTTACCCTATTTTCTTCAGTAGTCGACGTTGAAGGCCTTCCAGCGCGGGGTTCGTCTTTCACGCTCTCTCTACCACGCTTGAAATGTGCTACCCATTTTTGACGGTTGAATATGACAGAGCAGAATCCTCTAATGTACTGAATGATGGCCTTTGGTGATAACCCTTTCTTATGGAGGTACTTAATCACAGCACGCTGCTCAATTTGCTCCATTTGCGGAAATTACGGCGGATTGCTTGATTAATCTATATATATAAAAATGAAACCCGTTTTCCGTTGTCACGACATAACATGAAAACGGCTGGACCGATTTCGATGAAATTTGGTATAAAGATAGTTTAAGTCCCGGGAAAGGACATAGGATAGTTTTTATCCCGATATTCCCACGGGATCGACATTTACGCGGGTGAAACCGCGGGGCGCAGCTAGTATATTTATAAAATCACAACTTATTATCGCACACGTTTCAAACTTCGCACAGTTAACTAGACTGAACTGGAGTAAATAATGTGGGTAGTTTAGATTTGAAGAATTGAATAATTCTGTATTAGGCCGAGTACTTTTCAATCTACACTCGTATAAAAATAATAATAATTCAACAATTAAAGTACAGTCCAGTCACATGAGTAGACAAACGGAACAGAGGCAAAGCTTCTTAAGAACGTGAAAAATTGTTACCTATTTTGGTAGGGTTGTCACAATAGGTTAAGACAAATTAAACAAAACATTTGTTAAATAGTTTTATTATTCAGTATGATTTACAAATTACTTACTCTAATAATTTTCTTTTTATAATTTTTGTTTTTTAATCATTTATTATTTCTTTTAATGGTGTGGTAAATGCTTTGAGCTGAAACAAAAATAAAATGGAAATGCGAACCGAACACTATTATACAAAAGACACAGGTAGACCTATATTTTAAAGATTATATGCCTATTTTTTAAATATTTATTTAATTTCAAGTCCTACTAGTAGCGAGAAATAAGTACGATGTAGGTTTTAATAATAAGTTTCGATTAAAAATGCTTTTTAAACTCGTATCCAAACTTTCATAATCATGCTATTATGGCCGTTGAGGAGTTCCCTCGTGAGAAGACCTGTCTGCAGCAGCAGTCTATGGTGAAGACCATGTTTAGCAAGCAAAATTAAATTTAAATAAAAAGTTTCACTTTCAAGTCCATGCTACTAACCGTTAAAGAGTTCCCTCGTAAGGAGACAATGCTGGCTGCAGCAGCAGTTCATGATAAATATCGTGTCGAATTATCAAAATTCATCTATCATAAAAATTTCATGATCGTGCTACTAACCGTTGAAGAGTTCCCTAGTGAGGAGATAATCCTGGGTGCAGCGTCAGGTTATATCTTATTATTGCATTATCACCGAAGTTACGCAGGTTTACAAAATTTCAGCTCAATCAGACATCGGGAAGTGGTTCAAACCTTACTTGCAATATTTAAACTTAACACACATACCAACCCATCCACTGTACCTACAAATATATAGTAAAAACTTGTAATAATAATAAAAAGGTAAAAACACGCCGTGCACAACCGTCTTCTTATCAAAAAGGTACTTACTTGAAAAAGAAGTAATCTTTACTTAGGTACCTATTGTACTCCTTGGGATAGTTGCAGTATGATATATCTTTATTTTTTCTAGTATTATTCATACACACAGTACAATAAACCACCATTATTAACAATAATACACCACGTTTTTACATTAAAATATTCAAACTTGGAACTAACAAAACAAACAACGTGTGTCGCACTGACCCTGAGATTGTCAACACTAGCTGTGCCAGCGTAAACCGGTTTTTTTCAGTCTCGCCGCATACGTGACAAGCGGCCAGTGGTCACGCACACATGCCCCGTGTGCTTGTAGTAGTGCAACCGATTCGCGCGGTTGTTTGAAGCTTTGTATCTGTTCCGTTTGTCTAATCATGTGGTCCAGTTCCCGGAGGTTATTATAACCTCTGAATTTAATTCACTGTAAACTCCAAATGAATTCGTATGCAACCTTTTTAATTGTTGTGTTACATAAAATAATAAATAAATTTAACAATTTTTTACCTATCATACTTTTGTTTAAGCTCCCTAGGGGATTTATATGGAGCCTGGCATACCTACTTTCGCGCCTTTATGTTTTTTTTTTCAAAATGGCGGCCACGTATGACTTCTATCGATTTAGCGCGGCCGCCATTTTGAAAAATAATCAAAATGGCGGACAGGTAGATATGCCACGGCTCTTCAAAGCCCTTTACAATTGTAGGATTTCTGAAAAAAAAAATGTAAATAAGTAAGTACTAAATATATATACTATAATAAAAATAAGTAAGTACTACCCATTATTCAGTAACTATATATACAGAAAATATCTTTAAGAAGATACCAGAGGATTAATTCCCATATTTAAAAACGTTCAATATCTAGTCGAAATCACATCAAGAATTCTTGGTCACAGCATAACATATTGGGTGGGACAAACGGCGATTTTTCTCGCGTACCTACGTTGACAATTTTGGACACTTGCGTATCAACTTTTTACTCAAACATTTGTTTGTTGTCCAAGTTCGGATGCCAAAATATGAGCAATACAATTTAATTTACCGATTAAATTGCAATAGAAAAATACGGTACCGATTCCAGAGATGAATAGAATTTGTAAAGGGATCCGAATTAAAGGCGAGCCTAGTTTACGGGCCAAATTTTTACGTTTATTTTCGTTGGATCCCATTTTTGAATCCCATTTTTTAGGTATTAACGATGGATCTCGTTTGCTATTTCCGTTGAATCCCATATTATAACAACATGTGTACATTTCAGAAGAAAAGTGATTTACCTTTATCAAACACTAAAAAGAGATTATTTTTAGTGGGTTACCCGGAACCGAACTAGTTAGATTAGGTTAATTATTTAAAAAAAACAATGTTAGGTTAGGTTAAAACTGTGACGCCTACGCACGAGCCGAGCGAGCGAAGCGAGCGGTGCCGCGGCAGCGGCCGGCGAGTGCCAGAAACGACTAGATTATATAGAAAATGAGTTGTTTGTGAAATAAATAGTATGCGAAACGTTGGTTGTAAACTAAAAATTTCATTGGAGTTTTGGTGAAACATTAGTGAACCATTCATTTTATTATAAACAATTTTGTTGTTGAAAGCACCCGCATTCAGATTTTTTTAAGCATTCGGGATCCAACGGAAATACTTTTCGGGATTCAACGACAATAAAACGTAATTATTTTGCATTTTTTAAATTCGGGATCCAACGGAAATACATAATAATGTTTTGCGAGATCCAACGCCAAAAATATTAAAATGGGATTCAAAAGCGGGATCCAACGGAAATAAATCAATTTTTACAGGTTGATAATCTGAATAAGCAGAATCGCTAGAAAAAAAAGAGTAAGTAACATTTTCAGTTCGTTGTCTAAAAAATATGATGTATTATTAGTTTTTACAAAATTATATAATGTCTTTTCTTATCTGATCCGTGTCTTATGCCCCAAGTTGCAAGTTCAAACCCAGCAAGTACCAATGTGACTGTTTCAAAGTTAGACGTACTTTCTAAGTTGGTTAATTTTCTTAGACTTCACTGGCTGACGGTGAAGGGAAACAATTCAATATTTCAATTCAATTTTTATTCAGTAAAAATTCCCATTGCGTTCGATTCGAATATAAACATCGTGAGGAAACCCCGGACTTCGGTCTGAAATCACCAACCCGCACTGAGCCAGTGTTGGGATCAAACTCATTCCTTCTCTGAATGAGAAGCCGCCTTAACCTGATACCCGGGGCATTACAGGAAAAAAACCCCTTTATCCACCAACCCGCGTGGGCCCGAGTGGTGGTTTACGGCCCGCTCCCTCTCACTACTGCTCATACATAATCAGCCTATAATGTTCCCACTGCTGGGACACAGGCCTCCTCTCGGTGAGAGGGAGTGGGCCGTAATCCACCACGCGGGCCCAATGCGGGTTGGCAGTTGTCACATGTCTTCGAATTTTTGGTTCTACTTCTAGGACATGCCGGTTTCCATTTACACAAAGTAAAGCCATTGTCTGGGTTCGAACCTACGACCTACACCTCGTAAGTCGCGGCCGTTACCACTTGGCCACCACTGTTCTCAACTCTCTCTCTCTCTCTACTGCTCATATTGTCAAGAAAAGCAAGAAAAATGTGTATGTCTAAGCCTGCTTACTTACGTAATACTTGAACGAATTACTTTTCACAACTCTATTAAGACACTCGCCAGTTAGTGACAAATAATATAAAAAAAATAACTTTAAAAACTAAAACCCGACTACTGAAAAGAATTAAACAAGAACGTACCTTCCCCGCCCGTGGTCGCATGCCGCTGTACTAACAAACCTATAATTATAAGCTATGGTAGCATGCGACCACGGGAAGGTACTTTCTTGTTTCGTCCTTTTCAGTAGTCGGGTTTTATTTTTTAAACTCAATTTTTATTTAATTATTTTGGGGCTTATTTCAGTAATTTTTATATTTTTGAAATGTGCTAATTATGCCCTTTCATTTGATACCCAACAAGGCACCATCAAAAAAATATTTATTTTTAAATTCATTACTTTATGTGCCCTAGAGGGCGCCATATTGAATTTAGTGTGACGTCACATAGCCTATAACCAGCAGACGGGCAAGACGCTTTTAACGAATCGATCGTTCGACCTCATTCGTCAAATTATTATACGCTCAGCGGCAGAAAAAGTGGCCCAAGTGCATAAAGGAAGCTTGTAAACAAACTAAGTGTTATGTATGAGACGTTTTGATTACGGTAGGTTTCAAGTGACCCGTTTACTTTATTTAGGTAAGTAATTTGAAATTAACTTGTGTTTAGATTGACCCTGTCTAAAACCTTATGCCAGGACTGTTTTGAACGTTAATCCGAGAGGTAAGTTTAAATTCTTTTTTTTTTCATGGGTCTGTAAAATGGTTTTTTATTGATTACGGGTTTATTTTGACTCCAGAAAAAATTATAAGATGCCACTTACTGCTGCTCAAGTTGCTCACTCAGTCTTGTTAACCGACCAAGGATGAACTCAACGTGAGGTGGCTGCAACACTCAACGTGTCGCGTACCACCTTACGATTTGCACTTAAGAGGTATCGTGAGACTGGACTCTATACACGGCGACCAGGTAACGGCAGAGTAAGATGTATTTCTGCCCGCGATGACTATTTTTGATACTGAAAGTATTGAGAAATCGCTTCCTTACCGCTGTTGAAATCAGGTGGCGGCTTCAAGCGGGGCACGTGGTATCATTGTTAGTGAACGGACCATAAGGCGAAGGATGGAGGAACGTGATTTACGTGCCAGAAGACCAGCATGAGGGCCAGAACTTGAGAGACACCACCGAGTCGCACGTTTAAGATTTGCCCGTGAATGCGTGAATTGGACTTTCGACCAATGGAACAAGGTCTTGTTTACTGATGAGTGCAGAGTAGCCTTACGAGCACCAGATGGTCGTGACAGTTTGTATAGGCGTCGTTGAGAACGTTTCCTTCCCATCACGACACGTCAGACAGTAAGTTAATAAGGTGGGTGTGTCACGGTGTGGGGAGGTCTGTTTTCCGAAGCGCGTACGGAGCTTATGACTGTGGATCAGCGCCTAACGGCAGTCGTGTACATTGAAGAAATCCTCCAAGATCATGTTGTGCCTTTTGTGGACTTTATTGGTCGAGAAGATTTTCTGCTTATGCAGGATAATGCAAGAGCTTATACTGCTAGCATCGTTGAGTCTTACTTAGCTAATGTCGGTATTCAGAAACTGACCTGGCCGGCTCGTAGCTCAGACATGAATCCTATAGAACATGTCTGGGACATGCTGAAAAGACGGGTCCAAGCACTGCCAAACCCGCCAGAGACACTCCGTGAGCTAAAGGTGGCTCTAGTCAGAGCGTGGGAGGAAATTCCTCAAGTAGACATAATAAACATACTGCAAAGCATGCCAGAACGCATGCAAGCCGTCATAGAAGCAAGAAGGGGTAATACGCGGTATTAATTTAAGTGATTTTTTGTTGTAATTCCATGAAAATTTGAGAAAATTTTAAATAAAAATTCTTTGAAAGCTTTATTTTTACTGTTTTCCCAAATAGTTACTAAAACTTTAACTTTAATGTCTTAATTTTAACTAACCTTACGTTATAAACCGTAAACGCATTACGTGTAGTAAAAATTACAACGATTTTTATTATAAAAAAAAATTAGATCATCTTTTCATTTTGGGCCACTTTTTCTGACGCTGAGTGTAAGTACTTACTTTTGAAGTTATGAGCGAACAGACCGGTTAAAATCTAACCCATTGAAAGGTTTCTTTATCATCGTTCAGGGTTCAGCCGAATGACCTCCGCTGCTGGACATAGATCTTCCCCAAGTATCGCCACAAAGACTGATCCTGCGCTTCTCGCATCCAGTGTATTACAGTCACCGTGAAAGCTAGAATAAATAAACTATAAAGGGCGCATTCGTTTTGAAAACATTCGTAGCGCGAGCTTTTGATAAGAACCGTGCTCACCGTGGGCCTTCGTCTCGCGAATTTGTTTTCCAAACATTCGTTGCACGAACATTTCTTACGCAATGCAATCAAACCCTTTTGGTCAGCGTATGCATAAAGCAGATCATTTTTATTAGACTTAATTTATAAATAATAGTTATTAGGTATTATACTACTAGATTTTTTTTTATTTTACCATTCAACATTCCTATGGCACTCGGTGACAGTGTAGCTTTCTATCAGTGATTGCTGCCTACAATCATACTAACAAACAGCAAACAATTTTACCTCTTCTTGATATAAGTTAAGATGCAGAAGTAATTTTAAACTCGATACCACTTAGCGCGCTGTCTCACAACTTGTCGTGTGTCACATTAGGCGTTTTTCAAATAGGTTTTCATGTGGCCCACTCTTTCTTATTGTATGTAATTTTGTTTAGATATTCATCATCAAAAGTTTTCACGGCTCGCGGTACATCTAAGCACGATGTAGAGTCCTATTTGGACCCTGACATCTTTGCGCCGGATCCGGCCGAGCTGTTCGACTCTGATGATTCTCGTGGAAATCATCTTAACCCAGTGAAGTAAGTGCCCTTAGATTGTATAAGGTCTAAATAAAATAGTGAAAATATTTGCAGGGTTGTTTCTGCAGGGCAGGTTAAAATAAAGATAGTATTTTCAAGAAAAATAGTTGAAATTCGTTTAAATTTTCAGTCATTTAAAAAAAATAAAACCTTAACCTCAATTGCAATGAATTTAGCGCATAGTGTAAGTAAATAAACGCAACGGGCGTTGCGTATCAATTATATTAGGTCCTTACATATGAAATTGGCGTTTTTCGTACTGGCGTATTCAAATTTGTACCGCTATTTACTCATGTATTTGTGCTTCGATGACCGTCATTCATTTGTTTTTTTTCTTCTGTTTTTTCTGTTTGCGTCACTCATTTTACAAAATGGAAAATTTAAAATATCGCATTATTTACGAGTACGAGTTCCGCCGTGGCACTAGTGCTGCGGAAACGACTCGAAGGGTGAATGATGTGTATGGCGGTCATGTTGCAAAAGAAAACACAGTTCGTTTTTGGTTCCAACGTTTTCGTTCTGGAAATTTCGACCTGCAGAACAAGCCCCGTGGACGGCCTGAGACCCAAGTTGATAATGGAGAATTGAAGGCTATTGTGGAAGCGGACCCATCGCAAACCACGTCCGAGTTAGCTGCAGGCTTCGATGTTAGTGATAAAACTGTTTTAATTCACTTGAAGCAAATTGGGAAGATTAAAAAGCTTGAAAGGTGGGTACCTCACGAATTGACTGAAGCAAACCGGCAAACGCGTGTCGACTGCTGCGTTACATTACTTGAATTGGAATGTCTTAGACATCCTCCGTACTCCCCGGACCTTGCTCCAACAGATTACCATTTTTTTCGCAATTTGGATAACTTTTTGCAAGGGAAAAAATTCAACTCCGATGGGGCAGTCCAAATCGCCTTCAAAGATTTTATTGATTCCCGTCCGACTGGTTTTTTTAGTAAAGGGATCAATGAACTACCTATAAGATGGCAAAAGTGCATTGAAAACAATGGTTCATACTTTGATTAATTAAATATATTATATTAAAAAATATTCGACTTTTTGTTCCTTCCATACAAAACGCCAATTTCATATGTAAGGACCTAATATTATTAATGCGTAAATGGTTTTCCAACAGTGGATAGGGCTCTGGTAGTAATGCGAACCCCAAAAGGAGGGTAGTATTTTATAAGGTTTAAATAGTAACCTTTAAAATGTTATTCACTATTTTATTCGACCTTATATACTTGTTATTTTTCACGTAGGACGCGTCCTGGAGCTTTACTTAAAACATTATACAAGAGATTTAAGACGATCAAGGAAATAAAAACTTGACATATTTGTTTGGAAAATCCTCCTCACTCACCCTACGTGAAATATAATGTAGCTCTCTTTTTACTGTGTTTTATATATAAACGTGTCATTTTCCAGCGTTTATCTAGCACACTCATGTCATTTGGAAGGTTTTATTTGTCATTTTAAAACAATCGTTCGTCCACCGTTCATACATTACAGCACAACAGAGAAATTGTTCTTGTTCGCCAGACCACGGAACATACAGACATTTACTAAAGCTACAGGTGGCCCGCCAGAGAACCTGCAACGAAAGGATTTATTCCGTTTGGAGTTGTGTTACAGTTGAAACTTGCATAACAGTGTAAAGTACGTTTGTGTCACTCACTTTATTTTCAAAGTAATTATAGGAATAACCTACGGGGAAAAAAGTTTACTAACAATTTTAAGTGACTACCAAAAGTGTCTGTGTACTTTCAGCAATTAACTCTTCAACTTTTATTAAATTTGGTGGATTTAACTGATATTTTTTTTACTATTGGGTCAGTAAAATTTGCTAAATTGAATATTTATACTGCATGCCATAACCATATATATAAGATAAAAAGGTGATTTGGGATGGTTCTGTAACAGACTTAAAAAAGGAGGATATTTTTTCATGTGTGTTCACCGATTTCTTAGCCAATTAGCAAATTAGATAGAAGTGGTACAATCATTAAGGAAGGTAACTGATCTCTGCAAAAATAAATACTTCTTGCAAAAAAAGAACAGTAAAAATGCAGTTTCTGTATGTTCCATGAACGAGCTCATGACTTTAACAACCGCTCTTCTTTTTCTGATGTCGATCTCAATAACTACGACCGTACTAGTTCATAAAGAAACAAAATAAGTTTATTCGCATAAATATAAATAAAACACTAAAATAGAAAATAATACTTATGCCAAAAGGGCTTCACCTCGGCATAATGTCAGATGTCAGTATGTACTACTTACTACCTGACGCTGATTTTCAATTAACGTACTGCGATCACTACCAAAGCCAAGTCAACCTTGAAAAAAGGAGCTGTGTTCGAGCAGTTTGGCTTCAGTACGAAAATGTCGACAAACTTCAAAAACAACGCGAGGTAGACCACGTGTCTCTCTCCATTTTAAAACTAACTGCTGCTAACGATGATATCGTGTTGTTAGCGTTCGCACGTTGCTTGACGTCCAAGCGACGTAGCGATGTAGTTAGACATATCCGCCAACCCGTTAAGCGTCAATCACTCAGAAATGCATCGCGGTGCACACGGATCATATTTATGAGGTAAGTATTTGAACAACGTGGCTCCTGTGCGGTGCGTTTTGTAAACACAACTCACACACATAAACAGCCAGACCACTAGAGAGCAAAGTGAAAAGTACATTTAAGGTTTACGGCCTGAAATGCAAATCAGGACATTTGTATTTTAGACCGAAAACCGACAACGTATTTTTTTTTTGTTCGTCGATAGGTTTTTGTTTGGTAAAATACAGGGTCAATCTTTTCGTGGGGTCAATCAAGGGTCAATCAATGTTTTATCGTATACACGAAAGTGTACAGTGTTCTCAATAGCATAATTATTGAGAAAAGTAAGTACATTAATAATATTTAAATAACCTGCGAGAAAAAAAAAAATCGACCGAAAACGAAAACGGCCGAAAAAGAATGTTATAAGTAGCCGAAATTCGCGGATCACCGAAAACGAAATTAGGTTGGACTCTTTTGACCACACATAACAGACAATATCAGACAAAAAATCGTGTCCAGCGAAGGATAGATTTTGTATCATGTGCACTACAACCAAGTGTCACGTTGACTTTGTCCTGTGATTCAACGGCCCTGAAATTAATTATGGGCTCTTTGTACAAATCAAGCATTTCACAAATGCATTACTCGGAAACAGCATCACGGTGCTTGGAATACCGCGCGATGTCACAATTTTCAAGGGTATTTATTACTGGTGCATTTATTACTACAGGCTTCGGCTACTAAAAACTCTATTTCTCCACATAAAAAAGAGCTGAATCCTAAGACCAAAAAGAACAAACTGGACCCGATCCGTTTAAAAACAACCAAAGTTTGAAAATATCGAATATCCAGGCAACCAAGGTTGAGAAACCTGAAAACAATAATTTCTAGTAAATCTTGAAGTTCCGAACAAAATCTAAATAGCTATTTACCATCATATTTTCCTTTTCTCCAACATTGATAATCCGATTAACAATAAACAACGTTAGAAAATATTGAATATCCAAGCAAACAAGGTCGAGGAACCTGAAAACAACAATTTCTAGAAAATCCTGATGTTCCGAGTAAATTCTAAATAGATATTTACCATCATATTTTCTTTTCGCTAACTATTGATATTGCTGACTATACCTATTCTTCCCTGTTCACAAACTCAACCTGTATCTTAGAGCCAGGAACTTGAGATCATTTTCAAGTTATGGAACAACAAACTGAATGTCATATTTAACAAAGTTCAAATTCCATTGCTACCAGAAACTTATTGGGATCTTTTTGTTACAAATGGTCACTCAAATATTAACTTAAAATACATTTTACTAAAGTAGATAACTGATTAAGTGGCGATGGAATGTAATTATCTGAGATTATGAACACTGCTTTACATTATTATATTTTTTATAGTAAATAAATACATAAAAATTTTTATTTCTACCAACAAATTGTCATAGTACAGGCGCAATTTAAAAACACACAATGGCTGAAGACATTTTCTACAAGTCATAATATTTTTAATTCTCATCTCAGTTTACTAATATGAAGGAAAATCCTTCCTGAATACTGAAAAGCAGTCACTCAAAAATGTTGCTTAAAATCTAAAACGTTACTGATTTAGAGATAAACAATTTTAAAAATGAACGCCCCTCCACTGCTTGTTGCATACACATTTCAAACGTTTGTATACAAATTTTAGTGGAGGGGCGTAGAGTTATCTCCAACGAGGTTACGCTTTTGTAGCACGTAGCTACGCCGTAGCCGCCGTATCGTGGGCGCATTTGGTTGCCGCTCTATCCATAATTATTATATAATTTAATTACTAGGTTAATAATGTTCCATCCCTACCACATTACAAAAAAAGTTATTTTTATTAATTTATTTTTGGAAGAATAACTGCTAAAAGAACATATATAATAAAGAAATTAAACAGAAAATTTGATAAGTAGTATATTACACCTTACAGTAAAGTCAAGCAGGAACTAAAGATTTCATTTATTTTAAGTAGGCACAAAATGCACTTTTGAACGTCAAAAATTACAGTAACATAGAATTGATTCTAGTCGCCCCTTCCAAAAGGTAGTTTTCGTGTGGAAAAGAACGGGTAAGAAACTCCACCGTTACTCTTTTAAAACTTACTTAGGCTAAGTACCCATCTTAGTTGTTCCCGTTAGAGTCCGAACGAAAATCGTTTTCAGTTTTCGGCAATTTTCGGCGGAAAAAATTAAGTATCGGTAAATCAATACTACCCAGTAATTTTTCAGAGAAAATCCATCATTTCAACAAATAAAAGCACAATCACTAAAGTGCAGAAAAGTATCTTTTATCGCATATAATATCGGATCGTTTGTTAATAATTTTATTCTGTATTTCAAAAAAGTATAAAGTTCATTTTCGAGATGACTTCCGTATTTATTTTACTTTTACCAAACAAAAACCTATCGATAAGCCAAATAATATCTTTACGTTTTCGGTCGAAAATGAAAATTCGAAATTCGTTTTCAATATAGTTATTCAATCGCCACGAATTGCAGAATGGTATACAAAATTCTGAAGTGAATTCAATTAATACCCCCGGACGCTGTTCTGGACAAATTCAAAGTTATTTGAAGAACCAGTTATCGATCAATCCACTTTAAATATTCTAGTTAAGGCATTGACTGGCATCGCGGTCACCGGCGACAACGAACAATAAATTTTCTATAGTGTCTGTTGCCTGGCAGTCAACGGGTCAGCTATTTAACGACTGTTAGCTAGGGGAAGCTTAAATGTGCTGCGAAAATCAGTTTAAAGTACAGAGCTATACGATTACTGACAAATGGTTGCGCTGACTGAACTGGTCCACTCGTACCTGTGTGGTTCTTTCATCAAAATACCATTTCAGGCACTAATTAATCTACATTGGCCTCACATGATGTGATCAATATTATGTCTGGAATATAAAAGAGAGTTGAGTTTGTTTCGCCATTTCTTTTCAGGGGTAGTCAGATAGGAAATGTCGACTCCATCTAGCTTATTTTTTTACACGTCATATTAATGACGTGTAAAGTCATTCCGATAGGTATCCTATTTACAGAATAATCAATTTCATTTCAATCGGATCTTTTTTTTTTTCAAATTCTTTTCTTTATCAAGTCAAGACAAATAATCATTTAATTACTTTATAACAAACATCAAAATAGTATACACCTTTGACCATTGTCGAGTTGACATCAATCTTAAACCTATTTTATTGACCTGGCCATTTTATCAAGTAATTAAAAAAAAATTGTCGGTGTCTGTTAGTGACACATTATTTATTCGGTCTGACATGTAAAGAATTGCTGAATGTATGCGCTATTGACATTTCGACGAAATAATTATACAATGCTGAGTCGGTAAAGCAGATTCTAGCGTGCAATGAGCAGATAAAAATACGGTGACGATCATAACTTTGGATGTGACGGTCTGTATATACTTAGTGTTGATACAAAATGTAAATGAAAAAGAACAACATAATTTAATTTTAATAAATAAGCTATATACAACCGCCAAACCGCACTGGTTCCGCCAACCGGCACTGGGCCCGTGTGGTGGATTTATTGCCCACTTCCTCTCATAGAGAGGAGGCCTGTGTCCCAGTAGTGGGAACATTATAGACTGATTATGCTTTATGCTAATTGGCTAACAAATGTAGCGACTCTAGCGATTCACCTGTCGAAACACGACTGAAATTCGGAACAGGTGTTAACGCGAAGCTTTTTTTTAACTGAAACGTGACCCTTAATGTGACGAAGCATGTAAATTGCTAGAAATCTGTATAACACTTAAAAACAACTGAAAAATGACTGTACTCAGTATTAGTATAAGTAACAACGGCTCCTGGTCGCAGGAAACAAAGGGTGAAGCCCTAACTCTTACAAATGAGAACGCGGGATTAAACCACAGCAGAACGGAACCCTGAATTACGAGAAGAAAAGCAAAGTAACTGAAGTCATGGGCTCTATTTCGGGAACAGCATATCGATTCTGTAAAAATCTCACCGTGAAAAGTTAGGTGAAGAGAGCTTAGAGTGAGCTGTCAATAGTGTCAAGTGTCAATCTCTAGCATCAGGTGGAATGACACCTCACTTCACCTAAGTTTTCACGGTGAAATTTTTTCAGAATAGATCGGCATCTTTAATGGTTTGTGTTTTATTTTTACATACTCGAAACAATCTAATTAATCGCGATAAGTATTTTTTTAAGACTGTTGTATTTTTCGTTTAATAGGTTTGTAATATTCTCCCTCTATTTAGTAGTTTATTTATTACCAAATTACCTTCACTAGATCATGTACCCACTTCTAGCTTGCTAATAAACCGATTAGAAAACCTCCTCCTTTTTGAAGTAGATTACAGTCATCAAATAGCCCTTAGGCCGCTTTTACATTATCTTAGGATCTATTGTCATACTTATAGGATCCTATCTTACGGATGGTAATAATTACCAAAATTTGTTATTATTTTCTTGAAACTTTCGCTAGGCATGTGAATTAGCTTCGCTTTCGGGATCACCCACTGCGACCCACGCCCACGCTACGTTCGAACGAGTGGTTGGCAAGCAAAATTTGAACCGCGCAGCCAACGTGGCAAACATCTCCGTGCCAATCCTACTTAGCAGTGAACGGTCGACGTTGCACTTTTATACAATAATAAGCTGATAACAGGGCCCATCGTTTTAAAACGATGACGATAAATAATATGAAGTAATAGCGGCCGAAGGTTCTAAAATGGGATTGTTAAATTTTATCATGTGTTTCAATATGTCTTAGAGGAAATAATAAAATATTATGTATTGAACAAGAGTTGCTGTGGTTCGAAACTCCTTAACTGATTTTTATTAACAATTTGGAAAATCAAAATAAATGTATATAACATTTTGAAAGATAATGAAAAAAGAAAGAAGGCTATAATTTCAACATACCATAAAAATGCTGCCGAAACTCATCTATTCTTGGACATCTTAATTTCAGGTTTTAATTTAGCCTTTATGATGAACATTATTTTAATTTTAATACACCCATCAAATGTATCTAGGGTTTTAGGGATCACGGTAATTTTTACCCGACTGTGTCTAAGTCCAAAAGGAGGGTTATGTGTTTGACCTATATGTATATCCGTTTCTTTGTTCCCTCGTAACCCAAACGGATGGACAGATTTGGATAAATTATACGTCTTTAGATTTTTCTTGGTAGCGCGAGTGTCACTGGCTACATTAAAATAAAAAACAAAGTAAAATGGCGGATTAGGGGTGCCATATTGTGGAGTACGAACTTTTTTTTTTCTAATACCATCTAGTGGGATATCAAAATGAAGGGCTTTAATAGGCGATTATAAAAATATATACAACTTATATGGTTAAAAGTAATTTGAAGTGACAAATCGTAAAAAACACGTAGAACTAAATCCTCTGCGAAATCTTTTACATTTGTAAACTAAAAAGCTGGAAATAAAAAAAAAGTAATTAAAATAACCAAAAAACCCGACTGCGGTAAAAAACTTAAGTTAAATAAAAAAAGCTGAAAAGCTAAAAACAAGCCATTTTAAATTAAGTAAAAGTTTGAGTTTAAAAATATAATAAAAAAAATGGTATGGGTCCCGCTCCCGCGCCTGCTTCCAACTTTTATTTAATTTAAAATGGCTTGATTTTAGTTTTTCAGTTTTTTTTTTAAGTTTTTCACCGCAGTCGGGTTTTTTGGTTATTTTAATTACTTTTTTTATTAAAAATATTTTGTTATACCTTCTATTAAAAATTAAAGAAAAGTTTCTATGATTTACTTGGTAGACGGTTTTTCTGCGTCTAGTCTGCACTTATGAACTACCGCTGCTTTTGCATTAATAAAGACTTCTTGCGATATTAGCAAAATATGGGAAATTCGATCTTAGTTATCTAATGCTGACATTAAAAAGTGATGAAATGATAAAATGTTTAAACGTTTTTTATTTTGCATAAAATGATTAATCAGTATTCTATATTATGAATACAAACTAAAACTCGTATCACACAATCGCACTAAATTGACATGCTGAATATGAGTTCATCCAAATCACTAGGCGGAATACTGCTCACGTCTGTTGTAACTGGTGAAAAAGTAGTTTTGGCGTATGGTGGTATCTATACATATCGTATGCGAGCTCAATGGGATTTAACTCGATTAAGCAGAGCATGGTAGGACGATAATATTAGCTTAGGCAACTAAGTTTGTAACGACTCTGGCGGTGTGCAGACGTCAATCGCATACATTTGCCGAAAAAAGCACCAAATATTGGATTCTCAAACAAATAACAACATCACATAATTTCGGTTCTTCCATCGATCCAAATATCCGTCCATGTCATGATTGATCATCCACTATATGCGTTGCTTTCCTGGTATGTCCTTAAACTGTCTTAGCGTTAAGAGGTCTTCCAGTACCGTAGGTATACCTACGCCAAGTTTGAGGGGAAAATCCAGATTAAAAAATAAATGGGTTATGTTATGTTTTTTTTAGGTCACAGTCACGTCATTTCTTACGTACCAAGCGATAAAAAAAGACCTGATTACCTTATTTTGAAATTATTCTGTTACTTTAAAATTTGTTCGTTTAGTTACAGCCTCACACAGTTGGACACCTTAGGTCCATATCGACATGCAAATATTGCTTATATATAATAAAAATAGGTCACTCAGGCTGGCTGGACAAATCTTCAAAATAGCTCCCATTTAACTAGGTCAATAGGGCATTTTATATGACGGCTACACACCCTTATTTCAGAATTTGTGACGCTACAGAATCTTAGATAATCGATCGAAAACGTGTCCAGCCATCTTGAAAAACCACTTTTCGCTGGTCGCTCAATCTCTGTATCGGAAGTGATTTTGACGACTTTTTGCATATCAACGGGCGTCACATAAATTTGTGACAGGCATCGAGCTAAAAGTTTTAATGTCCAGCCAGCCTGAGTTCAAGCTGGCTGGACACATGTATCTCCGCTGCCTGATGATCTACGGCCTTCGAAATAATTATGTTCAAATTTTTGTGACGGGGACGATAATGATTTACTGAATTTGTGACGGAGAAACTTTGAGTAGTTTCAAAGATATTGATTATTTAAGTTTTCCCATACAAACATCCATTAATATTGTGAGGTGACCATAATTTTTACATAAATAAAGGATTATTTTTAATCGACTAATCGGCCGGTAGCAGCCACGCCTGCTTTGTATTTGATTTTCATAGATGGTTCTGAGAAAACATCGTTCTTAAGAACAATGTTTCATCGATGTTAACAGTTTCAACATCTATGTTTATGAACGATACATCGATGTTTTTTGTCTTCTATCGATTTAAGGCGAAAGCGCCAGGGTAGCCCGCGAAATAATTTTTTTTTTACGTTTTTTGCAATTTGCTGGTCAGTATTAAGTTGTACGTTGACTAAAATATGATTCGAGGCCGTAACAAATATGTATTTACAGAAAATAGCAGGCGTGGCTGCTACCGGCCGATTAGTCGATTGAAAAAAAATCCTTTATTTATGTAAAAATTATGGTCACCTCACAATATTAATGGATGTTTGTATGGGAAAACTTAAATGATCAATATCTTTGAAACTACTCAAAGTTTCTCCGTCACAAATTCAGTAAATCATTATCGTCCCCGTCACAAAAATTTGAACATATTTCGAAGGCCGTAGATCATCAGGCAGCGGAGATACATGTGTCCAGCCAGCTTGAACTCAGGCTGGCTGGACATTAAGTTTTTTTTTATTTCTCGTAAACCCTTACATGTGACGCCATAAATCAAACGTTATTACTGTCACAAATTGCGTCACTAAATGTTAGTAAAGGAACCATATTCGAAAACGCTCCCGTTATTGAGATTTGGAAGTACCAGCCAAAAGTTTTATACGTAAATTCAAGCTGGCTGGACACATATTTTTGCATTTTTCTACTAAACCGCTGTACGTATCACAAAACTTTTAGCTCGATACCTGTCACAAATTTATGTGACGCCCGTTGATATGCAAAAAGTCGTCAAAATCACTTCCGATACCGAGATTGAGAGACCAGCGAAAAGTGGTTTTTCAAGATGGCTGGACACGTTTTCGATCGATTATCTAAGATTCTGTAGCGTCACAAATTCTGAAATAAGGGTGTTTAGCCGTCACATAAAATGCCCTATTAGGCTACCCTTGCCTGTCCTAAGTAGATAGATCTAAGATTGGCTTGTTAAATTTCATAACAATAGGTTCAGTGACTTTGGTGTGAAAAGGTAACAGACAGACATCGCGAAAAATACTACATAGCACAAGCAGAGTTGAGTTACTTTCGCATTTATAATTTAGTATTATAATTATGTATTTTATTATGTGGCCAGGAAACCAGTCCAATCAATGAATCAACCATTACATGTGTTTGAAACGCATGTCTAGTTTCTGTCTTTTCATTTGACGTACGCTTTCCAGCGCAGTTTCGCGTCAAGTGTTATGCCAAGGTGTGTTTGAGTATAGCACTTGTTGGCCATTTATGAAGATAGTTATCACAATTTTTGTTGGTGAAATCAACGTGGACTGACTTTGATTCATTTAATTTGATTCACCATTTCTGTTCCATGCACTGCATTTGCTAGCTATTTGTTCCTTTTTGACTGCTTTCTCATGGCAGATCATAGGGTCTGCCGCAGCTGTAATAGCAGTGTCGTCCGCAAAGCTTACAATAGTATTATTTTCCAAATTTGGTATATTATACGGTCCTTTACGAGAGGGGCTCGTGGCTAAATGATAACAGCCGCACGGGTCGATATAAAGTTAAGCTACGCTTGCCGCGGTCGGTTCGTGGATGAGTGACCATCCATTCCATATTGAAACTTTTCCGTGTCTCGGTCAGCACGATAAGTCGTTGGACCTGGTTATCATTCATAGATCTTTGAAAGTCGTTACGGATAGTTAGGAGACCAAGTCTGACAACCAGTCTTACCCAGCGTATCATTTATTATTACTGTAACTGGGTTGTGGAGGTCATATAAGCAGTCGCTCCATGTTAAATACTGGTGTTCAGCCGCATTCAGTTAGACTGGGAGCCGACACCAATATAGTTGGGAAAAGACTAGACAGATGGATATTAACGGTCCTTTACGAAAAAATATATGTCTTTTGTCCTTTCTTACACGGCTAGTGTTTCGCAACACTCCAGTTCGAGGCGATAACGAACTATCGATGTTTTAAATAGCACTTTGCAGGAATGATTTATGAAACTTTATAAAAATTAAAATAGAATAACAATAGATTGCCAGAAAGTGGGAATTTACTCTTGATTTTAGTAATTTATTTGTTTTTCACTAATTTAATATTGGAATATTCTCAATAATAAATTGATTTTCGTCATTTAACTTGTCGAGATCTATACTCTATCTTACCTGCAGTGGGTGAAGTCAGGCAATGTGGGATGATTATTATGTTTTCGCCAAAAGTAATTATTCTGACCAGGAAGTAACTATTCGAAATTAAACATATACAGGTTGAAATTAAAAACATGCGATAAATCGAAATGGGAGATTGATCTCATCATTATGAACAACTTTTACTATGGGACCAAATCTGAAATCGCGAAAAAAAAATCAGCTGTTCCCTACATTTAATGTTCGCATAACTCGTCAAAATGTAGGGAACAGCTGATTTTTTTTTGAATGATGAGTACAAGCTCCCATTTCGATTTATCGCATGTTTTTAATTTCAACCTGTATATGTTTAATTTCGACGAGCAATTATAAGCTATATTGGTATTCGTTGCCCTCATGGAGTAGTTTAATTAATCCTAAGACAGCATGTCTGAATTCACTTGGAGAAAAAAGATATTTAAGGAAGTTAAATTGGTTTTGAGAAGACCGTACCCAGAGACAAGGTTAATTGTAGCATTATGAACTATGTCGGTATTTGTTGACCTCATGGAGTAGTTTAATTAATCCTAAGACAGCATGTCTGAATTCACTTGGAGAAAAAAGATATTTAAGGAAGTTAAATTTAGTTTTGAGAAGACGGTACCTACCCAGACACAAGGTTAATTGTAGCATTATGAACTATGTCGGAATTTGTTGACCTCATGGAGTAGTTTAATTAATCCTAAGACAGCATGTCTGAATTCACTTGGAGAAAAAAGATATTTAAGGAAGTTAAATTGGTTTAATAAAATAATAGGAAAGTTCATTATCTTTATTCATTATTGTAATTACCATACTTATATTGGTTCTTATTCAATACTAGCTGACCCGGCGAACTTCGTACCCCCTTTATTTTTTTTTTGTTTATTTTTTCCCATGTTTTAATAGCTATTCTTCTATTCGGGGCAGAGATTATGAGCTATGTCGGTATTCGTTGCCCTCATGGAGTAGTTTAATTAACCCTTAGTCAGCATGTCTGCTGGCAACCGACAATGCAGCATAAAATGAGATACAAAAAAGAAATAAAAACAAAACACAATACAAGTTCTTAATCAATTTTAATTAATTTTTAAACAAGTTCTGTTAATTTTCTAAATCGCTGGAGCCTTATTGAACACGTTCCGTGATCCGTTGTAGAATAATCCACACGCTAACAACATTGTCGAAATAATAGAAGACAGAATTAACGTTTCCAACAGGTTTGGTGACTAATATGTTGTGGACTGTAATATCAACCGCCAAAGGGTACGTTTCACAGCGATGGAAGAAAGCGATGTACCATTTCCTAGCCTCAACGAGGGGGAACTTATCTTGTTTAGTTTAGGCACATACCAATTAAAACTCGCAAAATCATACGTGTCAGAGCATTTGCGAAGAGGCATGTAGGTACCCTATAGAGGTATGCGTAGAACCAAGTCCTAATATGAGATATGGCGCAAGTGATTGACTGTCGAGTAATTATTATTTAGTAAGATTATTGTAAAAAAGGAAAATTATACCTGTTAGACCTGCTGGTGAAGTATGTTTAAATAGAAACATTTTCAAACGGTTGATTGATGTAGTTTTTTTTTGTGCATACCCTGTCTGAAATCTCTGTGCACGCCACTGCATGATTACGACACTCGTGTGTGCCGGGAAAGATAAACATATTAACAACGAGGTTGTTAAACGTGGAATGTGGACTCAGCGATCACTGTGCCGATAGTCGTGACAGCCTATGGCTTAATAGCCAAAAACGTCGACTAGCACCTGAGAAGGCTCTCGTTGGGCAGCTGGATCAAGGACTTGATTCAGAGAGCGGAACTTCTCGACACGACTCTCTGGAGCCCTGATTGCCGATAGCTTGGACCTGTTCCCGATACCGGTGGGCTACAACTTTTTTATATTTTTAAATGTTTTTATGTTCTAATATTTAAAAATATAATTTGTATAAACATGTATAATGAAATAAAGGAGTTAAAATAATAATTAATGAGAATAAATAACGTTCTATTCTTTTATTTTATTCTATTTAATAAAACAATTTAACTTCCTTAAATATCTTTTTTTTCCAAGTGAATTCAGACATGCTGTCTTAGGATTAATTAACTTCTTCATGAGGTCAACAAATACCGACATAGTTCATAATGCTACAATTAACCTTGTCTCTGGGTACGGTCTTCTCAAAACCAATTTAACTTCCTTAAATATCTTTTTTCTCCAAGTGAATTCAGACTTGCTGTCTTAGGATTAATTAAACTACTCCATGAGGTCAACAAATACCGACATAGTTTCTTAATGCTACAATTAACCTTGTCTCTGGGTACCGTCTTCTCAAAACCAATTTAACTTCCTTAATTAATTTTTTTTCTCCAAGTGAATTCAGACATGCTGTCTTAGGATTAATTAAACTACTCCATGAGGTCAACAAATACCGACATAGTTCATAATGCTACAAATAACCTTGTCTCTGGGTACCATCTTCTCAAACCAATTTAACTTCCTTAAATATCTTTTTTCTCCAAGTGAATTCAGACATGCTGTCTTAGGATTAATTAAACTACTCCATGAGGTCAACAAATACCGACATAGTTCATAATGCTTCAATTAACCTTGTCTCTGGTTACGGTCTTCTCAAACCAATTTAACCTCCTTAAATATCTTTTTTCTCCAAGTGAATTCAGACATGCTGTCTTAGGATTAATTAAACTACTCCATGAGGTCAACAAATACCGGCATAGTCCATAATGCTACAATTAACTTTGTCTCTGGGTACGGTCTTACTCGTTCTCCTTTGGTATGGAAATAGTTTGAGTTATGGGGAAGGATATAGAATAGTTTTTATCCCCGAAATTATCCCTTAAGGGTGTAAAAAGGGGGGTGGGGATTTGTAAAGGGAATTAATAAAAAAGACTATAATACTTTTATCGCTGGTGAAACCGCGGGGCACAGCTAGTATACACATAAAATAAAACATTTCTTAGGCCTAGCTCACTCTCACTGCACAGGTGAGTTGGACTAACTACTAAGGAGAGAATACGTATAATATATCTTACTAAAATAACCGTTTCGTAAAAATATTGTCCACGTCTGGTCCATCTGCCCAAAAGCAAGCGTTTTTCAACACTCATAAATCGCAAAAAGAGATGGACCATCCCGCAAATAATTCTCACCAAAAATTATCGATATTTTAAACGTACAACTACAATAATGTCAAGTTCGTTATAATAAACGTAATGTTATTTTCTGAACTCCGTTTTCAAACACGCAAGTAATAAAAAATAGGACACCTTAAGCTTTCTTCTGGAATTTTAAAAATAAATCCAAAACAAAACGTCACTGTTCCTTCCTAAAAGTTCTCGCCGTCTCAAACATTTGGCACTGTCCTCTGCAATATTACCAGCTCGACAAAATATTGTTATATGGTAGATATCGAACTGATCCATCTGTCCTGGAGATACCCTAGACCTGGGTTAGTACACAGGCACTCGTCGGCCGGAGAAAATCAAGTCCATTTTGAATAAATGAGTTTTGAGCTAGAGAGAAACAAATAAATGTATCTTTTTTAAGTCTTTAGTTCTTGAACTAATATTTGAGCCTATAAATTAGCTGCAAATTATAGCGCTACAGTATTTAATCGATTCAAATATTTTAACCACCTACTGTCACATAAAATCATCATTGCAGGTTTCACTTTTTCGTCTAAATACCATTTTCTTTAAGATATATTGAAACACATACAAAAGGTTTGGAAATTCGACTTAAGAACGGAACCCTAAAAACGGTAATTAGTTTTTTAACATTTTATGTTGTTAATCGATACGTAGAATAATTAAATTCCATTCAATGTAGCAAAAAAGCAGATTGATCAAAACCAATTTTGCTAATACAAATAAATAAGCTCTAATGTAACTTAATCCAAGGATAAAGTCGAAGTTCCAATCACCCTCTGAGTATAGGGTTTCCGAGGGCTAAAAGTGAACACGCAATTAGCTGTGCTGGTCACGCTATGTTTCATGAATCAAAACGACACGTACGAATGACGTCTTCTGAAGGCCAAGTCCCGTAATCAAAAACGTTCAAAATCTAGTCGCAATCTCATCTCAGCGACAATCAATGTTAAAAATGTAGAGAAATTACAGGTATTTTTGACAGATTGAGATTAGACTGAACGTTCTTAAAATAACAAGATGTCGCGTTTTCCGACGGCCAAATTTTTACAGGTTTAAAAAAAGTTGTGTGTTCACCTTAAATTAGTCATATTAAAAAAAATCTATGATGAATTTTTATTATTTAATTTTTTTTTTTCTAGCGATCAAGTTTTCATCATGCATTCAAGCGAAGATGAGCCATTGTCTGGTTTAAATGCAAGATTGAGACCGCGGAGGAGGACGTCCAGTCCCCAATCAAAAAGTAACAAGAAAACTGACGGAAAAATCGCTCAGGACAAATCCAAAAAGGTCCCATCAAGGGCGTTGCCAAATAAACCAGAAGATCTCACTACCAAGCCTGATTCTCTTCCTGCCTCGCAACATCTATGCCCCCATTGCGACAGAAAGTTTGCCTCTAAGCAGACGGTGTCTAAACATGCGCGGCGCATACATTTGTCGTGTTCCAAACAAGACTTTTTCATTGCATGTCTTTTTTGCAATCACACTGAAGCTGAAGCAGGCGACATTATTCGTCATATGGTGGATAGTCATCCAAACCAATACTTCGCATGTCTTGACTGTCAAACCAGATTTTCCTCAACTTCGGAACTTGCCGAACACAAGCTGAATGTTTGCGAGAAGCAAAAACCTTACCGCAGCAAATTACGCCAGAAAAGTTCATCTGCGTCGAAGAAAGTTCAAAAGGATCTTAACATCGATAGAAGAGATAATTTCCAAAGCGACAAAGAATATATTGGAAGTACTGACTTTAATGGCATTGTTATATCATGTGAACTTAAACCGTCGCAAATACACGATGAAGCCGATATAGAAGATAACATAACAACGAATTTAATTTTGCCGCCCAGCAAGTCTTTAGCTAATAGTACAGTAATGGAAAAAAATGCAGTTATCGTTTTAGACGACATACAATGGAACAAACGAATTCCTCCCAACTTTTCGTTTCACAACACCGACGCCGATCAGATCCTCTCAAGATTGGGCGTAGTCCACCGGTCACCAAGGACAGGTGAAACGACTCGAAGAGACTGGATCAAAACGATCGACGATTCGACCCAAAAATTTGAAAAGTGTTTTGAAACTAGCTTTTACTCCAAAGTGGCGAGTAATGTCGCCGAAAATCTAGCTAAATGCCTTGATGGCTCGTTCAACTTTAATCCGGATTTGGAAAACACAATTAAAACACGAAAAGCAAAAAATAGTGTAGTTATTAATACAGCAGAAGGTTTCCCAATACTCTTGGCTCGCGAGCAATATTCCCGCAACATGTTTGACAGCTATATGCCAAGAAGTATTGCGCCTAAGCACAAATGGAAATGGGATAGTCCAGAAAGCGATAAAAGCCTGATGAATGCAGATCAGATCAAGCGTGACTCTCATACAAACAACTGCATTATAACATTAGTTTCGAGTCTGGATATATGGACCCAGTTGAGCATGCGCAAGAAATACGAAAATAAATTTAATATTTCACATGTAGAAAAGAAGACTGAAAAACAGAGTATAATCGATAAAGAACTGAAGGACATACTCGAAAGTAGAGAAATACCAACTACTTCTTCGATGCAGATAACACCATATTCGAACAGTCCTCCTCCAGTCAGAGATGGACTTGACTTCCCTAGTTATTTGGGATTAGCACCGACTGCGCCTAAACAACATAATTTACAACCTGCTGTTTTAAGTGGTGAGTGGGTGAGGCCCAGGTGCTACGTTTGCTGTGCATGCGGAGCTCAAACTCGAGACTCTAGAGCTCTCTCTTCTCATATTTCGATTCAACATCCCAATGCACAAGTACAACATTATGAAATAGTTGGAGAACAGCTATTGAATGCTGACATTATGAAGCATTTATATGTACCACCGAGCCAGGTATTCAACAGAACCAGACCTCTCCGCGGGATCAGAGACTGCACAAAATGTCAAAAGTCTATTACGTTAAAAGAATTGCATCAACACATGCTGGACTGCGCAGGTGATACACCGGCCGTACGCAGGAAGGTCCGATATCGGCCCTTCGGAGTGCGCCGAAGGCGTCCACGTCTACCAGACAACGTAATAAGGAGAAAAATTCGAAAAGATTTGAGGAATAGACACAAACAACAGAACCATTTGAGACCTAGACAAAAAATAAGAAGCGAAGTCGGCGATGGTAAGTAATTTTTTTATTGTTAAATTAATTCCCGTATTTTTTATGTTATTAAGTACTAATAATATGTTCTAATTTTTCTTTAGCCGAAACAATCCGAAAAATGATTGCCGACTTACCTGCTAAACGTCACCGCGTTGTGGTAAACCCCATGAATCCTACGTTGAGACCACGAAGGAAACTAGAACAAAGAAGTAAGCTTTTGATAAAACATCGCTCAAAAGATGATACTAAAAGTCTTCGAAAGCTGCGGTCTATAAAAGATCTTAAAAATTCGACGAATTCTGTAAACTTGCCTCCAAATAATGAGGAAGAGAATCAAATTATTCCAAATCAAGATGATGAGGACAACAAACCTCTGAAGCCTACCAGAAGACCAACTGACGGTAAAAATACTCGTCATTCTGATACAATGAAAAGAAAATCTGTGCTAAACCGAGCTAAAAGAAAAATTCAGATGAAAAATACTTGCATTGGGAAAATTCCTGATCCTGACTCTGTAGATGCAAATAGTAATTCGCCAGACGAAGAATTGTCAAAACACAATGCGCCTAAAAAAATCGACGTTAATAGTAGCCAGTACAGTTCTAGGCAGCATACTGGTCGTGGAGGAAATTACAATCGGGGAAACAAAAATCGAGGTGGCAACCATCGAGGAAACTACGATCGGGGAAACGGCAATCGAGGAAACTACGATCGGGGAAACTACGATCGAGGAAACAACAATCGGGGAAACGACAATCATGGTCATAATAATCAAGAACATGGCCGAGGTGCGAGAGAGAATAATGGAGATGGCAAAGATAAAATGGGAAAGGACCCCTCTGCCGAAAACGACCCACTTAAACATTCAAAGGCAACTTCGACGTCGGACTGCAAAACTAAGAACAAGTCCCTTCGATCCAAGACTACAGACCAACAAGAGTGTAAAAACTCCACACAGCACTCACCTACTCGACAGGCAGAAGTATTTGAAAACGAATCCGCGGATTCGAGATTAGATAAACCACCTTTACCCTATAATCAAAAAGTTCCTATAGACCCACAAAAGAATAAGTCAAGCAAAACCAGAAAAGGGAAGGGGTTAAATGATTGCATAGCAATGTTAAAAAACAAGCTCCCATCCTCTAATATTGACATGAATGAAAATGAAGCTGCTGATGCACTTGACAACTCTGCTGCTAACCCTGTAGCCGACCCAACTGCGAACGAAAGTGAAGCTCCAAAGGATGACGCGGCTTCTCATCCAGCCGCCAACACAGCTGCTCACGCTCATCATATAAATACGATTCCATCTCTTCAAGAAACTGTTCAGCAAGACGCTCGACAAGTTTCTCAACCTGGTGTTCAGTCGGATGACCAACAATCGGCTCAGCCAGTGGCTTCTCCGGCTGTTCAGACAAATGCTTGTACAGTGCCTCAACCAACTGGTATGACGGAAATAAGTCCAGCTGTTAAGACTTGTGCTCTTCCAGCTGTGGAGACTGATGCTCGTCCTGTTATCCAGGGTCATAACCGTCCTGCTGTTCACACAGGCGATAGTGCAGCTGTCCGCACGGAGGATCGTCCAGCAGTTCACATAAGAGATCATCCAGCTGTTCAGAATGATATTTGTCCAGCTGTCCACACAGATGCTATTCCAGCTGTTCTCACAAAAGATCAGCCAGCTGTTCACACAAAAGATCAGCCAGCGGTTCACACAAAAGATCACCCAGCTGTTCAGATAGATGGTACTTCTACTGTTAACAAAGATGCTAGTCCAGATGTTCCCACAGATAATGGTCCAGCTGTTCCCATAAATGATCGTCAGACTGTTCAGACAGAAACTCTGACTGCCCAGCCGGAAGCTGGACCAGCTCTTCAGCCAGATATTCCCCGAGCTGTTCAGCCAGATGCACGACCAGCTCCACACCTAACTGCTCAATTAGAGTCTCGTTCAGAAGCTCAGCTATTTTCGCATCAAATTGCTAATCTAGCTGCACAAGCAGCTCAATATTCGGCTGAACATCTAGTTGCAAAGCAAACTTTACTTGCATCTCAACATTTAGATCTTCATTCTGCTGAACGTTTAGCTCTGCATTCAACGGCACATCTAGCGGCACATCCGCCGGTACACCCATCTGTGTATTCAGGACTACGTCCACATTATGATCTGCATATTGCAACTTTAGCTCATCAAGCACAGCTTGCTGCTCAGTACAGAAATCCTATTGATCCAAATCCTCGATTCTTTATGCCAAGTACAATCGACCCTAAATTAGATCCTAAACCCGCGGAGGTCTTTTCGCGGTCTTTTGTGAGGGATGGAGGATTAGCGTATCTGCCACACAGTATGGCCCATGATCAAGTTACACATGGCTTGCCTTTGTGTACAGAAAATCAAACAACGCCAACTACAGAGAGTGGTGTTAATTATAGAGGAAGACAAAAGAAGTCGCCGGTTCCAACGATCCCACCGCCTAAAAGAACTCCTGCAAAACGAAAATCAACACGTCTCACTTCAAGATCAGATGTTCAACCTAACTTGCCGCAGAATGTATTTGGATTACCTCCACATGAACTGGTACCCCAACCGCCTCTTGGAAGCACTCCCCATCCAGTAATCCAATTTCACGATCAATATTCCAATATGATGATAAGTCCAGACAGCGATAAAAATAAAAAACGCAAACAAACTAACATTGCAACAGATACACATCAAATAAATAAACCTGAACCTAAAAGAGCTGAATATCTTAATCCATATAATATGTCAGGTGGTCAACTTATTGAGAATAAATCTTATCAACAACCTGTAGTTACTGAGCCGAGTACAAGATCAGCTGTTGAGCACAGAATACTTGGGGATCCAAGAAATATTGCAGAACACATATCAGAAATAAGATCAAATTCCGAGCAGAGGGCAGAGAAGAGTTTATTCCAAGATCAAAGGTCGGCCACCATCACCACTCCATCGGAATATAGACCACATAAAGAACATAGATTACCGAATTCATTGATACAAGCAGAACAGAGTTTCCGAGTTCCGAGTTCATTCGCAGATCCGAAATTCTCGGACCTCAGAAATTATCCGGAACAGAGGCCTTTACCGGAAAATAGGCCGCTTCACGAACAGAGACCATTCCCAGGAATGTCCGTCCCAAGGTCTCACGTTGACCAAAATATTTATCCAGAGCCACAACCACATCCTGACTCGAGGCCGTACACTGAGCAAATGCCATTCCCGGAAAAGATGTCGTTCCCCGAGTTGAGACCATTATCTGACAGATCTTTGGAACAGATTGCATACGAACAGAGATACTCTGAGCTATTGTCCGGTCGGTGCCCAGATCAAACAATATGCCAAAAACTGGGTACATATCCAGAACAGAGACAGCATTCACAACAAACATCATATCCAGATCCGGTGGTATATCCGGACAACAGAAGTATCGCTGAAAAAATTGTTGATCAACAGTTATTGAATGAACAAATGTTACCACCAGAGCAGAGATTATTAGCTAATCGAAGATCATCCAAAGATAAGAAATCGGTCTCTGAACGCAGATTCTCAAATGAACATTGGCCATCTTATGAACATAGACCTACAAATGATCTTTTATCAATACAAGCGAAAAACATATTTAAAGAACAGAATGTTATAAATGAATTGAGATTATCTGCAGAACGGCCACTTTCTATTAATCGGCCGCCCTCTATCGAACGGCCGTCTTCTGTCGAACGCCGGCCCTCTGGCGAACACCAGCCTCCTGTCGAACGCCGGCCCTCTACCGAACACCAGCCTCCTGTCGAACGCCGGCCCTCTATCGAACGCCGGCTCTCTACCGAACGCCGGCCCTCTATCGAACGCCGGCTCTCTGTCGAACGCCGGCTCTCTATCGAACGCCGGCTCTCTATGGAACGCCGACTCTCTATCGAACGCCGACCCTCTGTCGAACGTCGGCCCTCTGCTGAACACCGGCCCTCTGCCGAACGCCGGCCCTCTGCTGAACACAGGCCCTGTGCCGAACGCCGGCCCTCTGCTGAACACCGGCCCTCTGCAGAACGCCGGCCCTCTGCTGAACACCGGCCCTCTGCTGAACACCGGCCCTCTGCAGAACGCCGGCCCTCTGCTGAACACCGGCCCTTTGCTGAACGCCGGCCCTCTGCTGAACACCGGCCCTCTGCCGAACACCGGCCCTTTGCCGAACACCGGCCCTCTGCCGAACCGATGCCAGCATGTGAAGAAACACTCAAACAGAAGCATTCAAATGAACGTAGACTTTCGAATGAACTGTCTCGTGCAAATAACCACACTGGGGTCAATAAAGAAGTTTTCAAAATAAATACAGCATTAACTGGACATGGTCACTATGGACTGTGGCCGGCAATCAACCAACAATTACTACTTAAACAAAGATTAGAAAAGGAACGTGCACAGTTATTAGAGCAATCAATGGAGGATACAAGATTACTAAATGAGCGAATATCCTTAAATGTAAGGAGATTATCGGAAAATAGATCCTCTACGGAAGAAAAGCCGATTGATGAGCTGTTGATTCAATATAACTCTCTACGTGAAAAAGAGGCATTAATTGCCCAGCAAACATATAATGAATTAAACCGTCACTCACAGGCATGGCTAGCTAAACACATGCCAACAAACATGTATCACGAAAGTACTTTAAAGCCTCCTGCAATACACTCTGATCATGATTTATTTCACAATGTACACGATAAAGCTTATATGAATTACATGGCTCACTTTTTACTAGAGGGTCCGCTGAATTTATCTGGACGGCCGATGCCACAGCAACGCCCACGAGTTTTGCCTCCGCATGATAGCTCTTTAATGCGTAACTGTCAAATGTATAGAACTGTGGAATTTTCCGATTTAAATTCGGGTCGGGAAAGATTTGATATGGATAATGTTATTGTAGATATGCGTGTTAAATCTTCTATACAATCTGCGTTCCCAATGTCAGAACCTACACAACAAATGTCTGAACCTATACCTCAAATGTCTGAACCGATACCTCAAATGTCTGAACCTATACTTCAAAGGTCTGAACCGACACCTCAAATGTCTGAACCGATACCTCAAATGTCTGAACCGATACCTGAAATGTCTGAACCTATACTTCAGAGGTCTGAGCCGATATCTGAAATGTCTGAACCTGTACCTCAAAGGTCTGAGCCGATACCTGAAATGTCTGAACCTGTACCTCAAAGGTCAGAACCTATACCTCAAATGCCTTTACCTATACCTATGAACCATTTTGAAGATGCTACAGACTTGCCTGTTAAACACGAAGATGACTACGTTTCAAAGGACTTGTCACCTAGAGGTATATCGTGGAATGAATCATCAGAAAACAATGAGGAAAATATAAATTATGACGCCCAGAACTTACCAAGCAGCATCATACCTGAAAGAGAACATAAAGAATTTTCTAATATAACGAATGATGGCATAGACTTACCTACCGACCTTTCGAGTAAAAGCAAAGACGGAATGTCTTTGCTTTCTGAAGATTTAGCAGGGGATGAAGAAAGCCTTCTTGATATTATGAGCACAGAGGATTACACCAAAGATCAATATGACGGTCCTATGGACGATAGAAACCATAAAACTGAATTATTGAATACAAATAAGGAATTTCCACCTGGTGAAACAAAAGTGAATAAAAATTATGAGAATATAATGCAGCAGTTAAATTCAAATGTTTCGGCAGCCAGTATTATGGCAGCTACAAACCCAAGTGGGGAAGCAGATACAGTTTTACAGACAACGAAAACAGCTGTCTCATCAAAGTCAGACCTAAGTGCTGCTGTAACAACTCAATCTGAGATCAATCTTACAACAACTGTAACGAGCACGTTACCTACCACCTTATTTATTGATACATCTTCAAATAATCAAACTACTACAGAAGGGTTACCGAATGCATTTGATAAGTCCTCCTTAAATTCTGTGAATGATGCAACTATACCAATATATACATTATCAAAACCTGTAATAGCTACAACTATGTATAAACATGAAAGCAATGAACCTGTTTACACATTGGCTGACGCAACTATGTCAGTCACTAAAGTGGACCCATCAATTTCAGTAACTCTGACAAATACTCTTCCCAGTACAGCGGGTACAACCATCACAAATACTTTACCAGGGACAACTACAGGAGCACCTTTAGATTATGGAGGTGTACAAAATAGTGGTTCGCAAACGGGACCCGCTATGCGAAATAGTCACATGCAAACTACTGCTGCTGAAGACACAACAGATTTAAATAGTAAGATTGATCCTGTAACCAAAGCCGTGAATAAAGTTGATGCTAGTACTGCAACAAATGAAGCCCCAGATCCCGAGACAGCTAGAAAGATGGCCATGTTACCACAAGCATTAGCAGACGTTTTGGGGGTATTACCCTGTCAACAAGCCAACTTGTTGTTAGAGGTATTGCCTCAATATGTTTCAACTTCAACATCTACACCCAGGAAACATTGCGAAAGTAACGTTTCAAATGTTAGCCATCAAGCATCAACCTCTGAGAATATGCTAGTACACGAAAATCAAGACATGTCTAATATGCATGCTTTTATACCAAATTATCATTTACCTACAAATATACAACATTGTTCGCCCCAATTTATGTCATCGTTTAATATGGATAAAAATCATCCCATGGCATTTATACCTCCGCAATTCAGTATGATGCCGCCGCCGCCGCCGCCTCCGCCGCCGCCGCCAGTACAGGATACATCGCGATATCACCCACCAACAAAATCAACGTTTGTTCCACCGCTACCGCCAAATCCTCCACCACCATTGTTCCTGCCCTTCCCAGCAGTTATTAAAACAGATGACTCAGAAGAAGACGTAAAACCTCCCGTCATGGCTTTAAAAATGAAAGAAGAAAGCGACTTAGAAAGTGAAAACCCTAGCGTTGACACATTTCAACCTGATCCATCCGCTGCGATAGAAAACAATACAGAAAGTGAAGACACGTACAAAGAAAATGTAATAGATTTGACTGAAGAAGAAAATCGACCCGTCAATAAAGAGTTAGTTAAATTAGCAGATGATCAACCTAAACCTGCAATAGATCCACCACAACAAATAAATAACTACGTATCTATAGTGGCTACACCAAATCTGAAGACTGTAAGCGACAAGACAGCAAGTTTAAGAGCTGTACGTATTAAGACACCATCGGAACGCAATAAACCCTCAACGGTACACCTAAGTCAGAACTGGTCAAACACTGAACAGGAAGATCCTTTTACTACAAGACCAGCAGTTGATAAAGAACTTCAACAATGCTTAACAAATGAGCGTGAAATTGAAAAATTCAGAGAGTTGCCTGAACAACTGGAAAACCAACCAAATGCAAATACCTCCTTGGATACAAGGTTTATCTATGAAGATGAAGACTTTGAAGAAGAAGACAACAAATTACTACAATGGCGAATTTCGTTAGCTATTCAACAGGCTGAGATTAGTAGCACTCAACAAAACAATAAAAATAAAGCAGCCTCCTCCAATCTTCTCGCCACAGTTTCACCCCTAGGGTGCATACGTCCAGAAAACTTCATAAATTATGGATTACAAAAGCCTGTTCCATCAACAGAAGAAATAGTTGTTAAAAAGGATATTGAGTTGACTGACAATTCCATACTCAATTTGAGAAACGTTACGTCAGCTGTCTCGCAACAAGATAGTCACGTTCTTCAACGATCTCATAATTCTTCATCATCACAAAACTATGGATTGATAGATGGAGCTCAGCTACCATCAAAAGATAATGTTGAACCCAAAAGTTATGATACAACTTCGTCGCCTGCAACCAATACTGCTGTTGAAAGATTAACTTCGGAACATATGACCGTCACCGACGGTAAACTCGTAGTAACGGTTAAAAATTACAATACACTCGATGACGACGATTCTGACGACGATGTGTCACTTGCTCTAATAGTGAAAAACCGTGACCAACTGAAAAATAACGTTCAAGATAATTTATCTGAGAATAAATCTGTTAATAAACTTGACGAAGAAATAAAGGAAGATAATATAGTACTTAAAGACACTACAAATAACCTTAACAAAGATAAAACAACAGAACCAAGTGCTTATATTAATGATAAAATTGAGACTAAACAAAAACCAATGTCTAGTGAAAATACTTTGAAAGAATTATTACATGACAACAAAGCTTGTTTCGGAGAATGTTCAATAACAGAGGTAGAGGAGAACCAATCAGCAAAAATAACTAACAGAAAAAAATCAATCGGCGGTCCTGATGATCAGAAACTTGAAGAGACGATCCAAAATGTAACTAAAGAAGACGTTCGAATAACAAGAAATATTATAACTGCAGCCAACGTAATTGATACAGAAACTACAAAAAGTTTTGAACAGCAAATTAAGAAACCTCAGGCTGTAATTGAAAAACCTGATCAGCAAACTAGTTTATTAAAAAAGGTTGTTGAAGAAGAAATTAAAAATTCTTTCGTGGTCTCATTAAAACCAAATGATAAAGTTATGTTGACAACCCAAAAAGATAAGCAAAAAAAGAAATCTAAATATAAGTTATCGACTGCTTCTATAAACAATGATGATCCGACCCGCACTAAAATCGACATTGAAAAAAATAGTATTTCCTCGAAAAATATTAATCAGAAAAGTAAAGAAGTCCTCGCTGAGACAAGTATAACAGAATCACAAGCTTCTCTAAACGCAAATACAGGCACTAAAGAGAGCAGTACTGTAGATGTTACAGTCCATTTAAACCTAATTGCAGATAAAAATATTAAAAACACTGTTGCTACTGAAAATAATAAAAAATCTATTGAGACTGACCTTCCTAATGATTGCGAACGACGTTCCGAAAAAGACGAAAATAATACAACACCGTTACGCCGCAGCAGACGTGGAAAATCTGCGTTAAATGAAGATGAAATTGTAGATGAACCTGCAGCTTCTACGGAACAAAAGACACCACTTACTAAAAAGCAACTTATTTTCTCGAAATTGTTGCTAGATGAAGAAAATCACACCGGGCCACAAGCTCATTCAACGCCCGAAAAAGAGTTAAGTCCAGTAATGGAAAATATTCAAACAAACCATAATAAAAATTCAATGACTGACCTTACTTCACCTATAAGTGATGTCGCGATAGAACAGACTCAAATACCGACCGGAGACCAGAAAAAACGCAAACGAACGAAACAGAAGAAATCAGTACAATTAAGACGTATGTGTAAGAAAAAGAAATCTCATGAAATTAACGATAAAACCGAGGTGGGGCATTCCCAAAACATAAAGAAAAAATCTAAAATAAGATTACATTCCGAAAGTTCTGAAGGTTCAGATCTAATACGAGAGCGCTCCTATACTATAACAAAAACTGAAGAACAAGTTTCCGTAACTGAAAATAAAATCCATCCCTGTCAAAGTGAAAATAAAGATTTTGAGACTGATGACTTGAAAGTACTTTCTGGTTCCACTAAAATAAACGAAAAGTTAATTGCTCCTGGAGAAAAAAGAAAACTCGACGATACAGCCACTGACGATTGTAATCAAATTACAAAAACTAAGAAGCTTAAATTTTTGAATAACAGTGAACAAGATTTAGAAGAGGAGAAACATGATATCCAAATTCGTAAAGACAAAGTCCCCTTATCTTTGGAGAAACGTACTGCGTGTTACATGCCAGTTGCAGCACGAAGAACGCGTTCTAAGTCTGTTATTGTAAAATCTTCGACGGCTGACTTTTATGACCCATACGATATTGATTTGGATGATATGATCGAAAAACCCGATTCATTTAGATGTAAAATGAACGTATCAGATAAGAACACCCAAAATACGAAAATTCATAACCATTGTAAGTCTAAACGTAAAGTCAAACCTGAAACTTCTAGCAAAAACCACGCACTCAAAAATACTTTGAAACCTTCCGGTTATCTTGTTACTTATAGTAACAAAATAGGAGCTTGCTCTAAAAACAACATGACTGATTCGGACGACTCTTCAAAAAGTGATGTTCCGTTAACGAAATACATAGAAGACAAAGAAAAGAAAATACAGTCTAGTAAATCCAATAAGCGAAACCTAAACGATACCGTTCTAGGACGAAATGAGAAGCAAAAGGTAAAAGGCAAAAAAGGAAATAAAGAACTTAAAAATAATAGACGAACTCTTGCTACTTTGAATGAAGTCGAAAAATCTGGCTCTCCAAATGATGCCGAAGAACTAAGATCTGAAAAATTTATGGAAAGCTTTGGTTTCTTCTCACAAAGAAAGCCCCGTAAATCTAATTTATTGGCTTCCAAAAAAATATCCGAGACATTCCATATCATAGGCAACGAAAGTGATGACGCATATTTCGGTCCTAAGAAACGAACGCGAAAGCGATCTCATCAAAACGAAAATAAGAAATCTGTAGGTGTTCGAGACGCAACGACGCGACCAAGACGACGTATCGCAAATAAAAAAGTTATTAATAAAAAAATACTAAAACCCAAGAAAAAGGTATTCCTTCAACCATTACCACGCATTTGTCGCCTATGCAAAAAAGAATTTCAGCGGGCAGATAACTTTTTGCGACACCAAATAACTGTCCTGCATGCATCAAAGATATCTGAAATAGAATTAAAGTTGAGAACAATCCCCATTATTGAAAAACCTAACTACCTTATTGCGTATAAGCGACAGTTGGATCGATTGAAACGACTAACCAAAAAGTTTGCCCATAGGAAAAATTCAAAATATGCAAAAATAAAACTGACTACGTTAGACAAAATTTTAGCAAAAGTTAATAAGAAAGTAAGACAGCAGCAACTTACTCTAAGGAGGGGACTAAGTCGAGATGAAGCTCTATTCATAGATTGCTGCCAATTGCTAAAGTCCAATAAAAATGACGTTAATACGTCGGAGCCGACAGGTTTTAATAGTTTAGCTAATCATTTTTCGGAGTCAACAGTCAAAGAATTTGATTTACTAGAAAAACCCATCAAAGGCGACGGTGATGTGGATTCTATTACAGCTAAAAACATATTAGAAAGTGATGAAGTGAAAAACTTGGAGAAAGATTTAATCTCAGGTCTTAAGGAAGCTGCAAATGAGGGCTCTTTGAAGTCAAAAGTTATATACCAACGAAGTGTTAGTCAGGTGGGACTAAATCAGACCGATGTTGAACAAATAGATTACTCTAGTTCAAAAGTATGTGAGCCTGACTATGAGCATATAGAACCATACCCTATATCTAACCCTAGTAAAACGAAGAAGCAACCTGAAGTTAAGGAGAAAATGTATCCAGACATAATCGAAAGCATAGACATGTTCGAAGACAAGTTCGATAAAATAAAGAGGAAGTGTAGATCTCAAGCGGCAGCCGCGGCTGCCAAACAAACGCAAGCAGTCATAGAACCTAGCGCTAGGTAAGTCTTTATTTTAACTAAGGTTACTCGGCACAGTTGATTGGCAAGTGTTATCCCCTTGTTTCGCATACAATCTGAAGCCATGGTGTTAAAAGGCATAAAATGTTTAGTCAAATGTTGTGGTTAAATATTTGTCAGATTTAATTCGCATTAATTATTGGCATAGTTGGGGCTCTTGTGGCTAAGTAATAACAGCTGCACGGGTCGATCGATCAGGTTAAGATACGCTTGCCGCGGTTGGTCGGTGGATGGGTGACCATCTTTACATACCAATACCCCCTCGTGCCTCGGAAAGCACGTTAGGCAGCGTTTCCACCAGATATGTGCGAGGATGCGTTGCGAGGGATGTGTGTGAAACAAACCAATAACATCGCTTCATTTTCACAGCTTGAACTAAGTTAGCGTTATTATTGGTTAGTTTTACACACATTCCTCGCTAAGCATCCTACCTCATCTCTGGTGGAAACGCAGCCTTAAACCGTTGGTCCCGGCTGTCATTCGTGGATCTTTGACAGTCGTTACGGGTCGTCAGAAGCCTGAAAGTCTGACAACCAGTCTTACCAAGGGGTATCGTGTCACCCAGTAACTGGGTTGTGAAGGTCAGGACATTCCACAGTGTTTTATGAAGACCATTTTTCGGACATTGCTTTTTTATGTAAAAATCTGATAGTTTAAGTTATTTAAAAGCAATATTTTGAATCCTCATTTCACTAGCATGTTTAGTTTTTGAGATTGAATTTTTTGAAAATCTTCTTTTTTTCATCCGGGTATTTAGAAAAAAAATCATTTCTCTGAAACTAAATATGATACGCAATTATGACCTTAGAAACATCAACGGCGTTTTTTATGCTGCATATTTTAGAGTACAAATAAACTTAGGAACTTCGATAGATCCAGACTTATACGAGGTTTTCAGTTTTTAGTTTTTAATTTTTTTTTTTCGGTATTTCCGTCGTTTTTGGAAAAGTTATTTATACTGAAATTATGCCCTTTATCTTCTCTACATACCACAAAAATAACACATCCTAATTGCGTGGAATCTAGAAGTTATTCCATATCAACTGTTTTTGCTAGGGTTATCACTTTCGAATCGGAATTTCATTGACTCAATTTTTATTTAATGGGACGTATTGGTTATTACAATTTCGATTATTAAACCTAGGAACTTTATTAGATCACATTTGGAGACTGGACTGGCATTTCATCGAAATACTTACAAACAACTCATTTTATTGGTCATGTTAATGAATTACTGTTTTTGAAAATAGTAATTCATTAAAATGGCCAAAAAATGCTTGAAAAAACATTTTTTTTTTTAACTTTATAGAAAAAAATATGTTGGAATATATCTGGTTTTTGATAACGAGTACGTACACGAAATTCCTGCACTTAATTTTTGTAAACAATGTCAGATCCGGATATGAACTACTATATGATCGCGTGACAACCCTAATGACGTAAAATACGGATGAAACTTAAAAATGTTGTGGTTTTTAGATTCCACGCAATTAGGATGTGCTATTTTTGTGGTATGTAGAGAAGATAAAGGGCATAATTTCAGTATAAATAACTTTGCCAAAAACGAAGGAATTACCGAAAAAAAAATTAAAAACTAAAAACTGAAAACCTCGTATAAGTCTGGATCTATCGAAGTTCCTAAGTTTATTTGTACTCCAAAATATGCAGCACAAAAACGCCGTCGATGTTTCTACGGTCATAATTGCGTATCATATTTATTTTCAGAGAAATGATTTTTTTCTAAATACCCGGATGAAAAAAAGACGATTTTCAAAAAATTCAATCTCAAAAACTAAACATGCTATTGAAATGGGGATTCAAAATATTGCTTTTAAATAACTTAAACTATCATATTTTTACATAAAAAAGCAATGCCCGAAAAATGGTCTTCATAAAACCCTGTGCATTCGTTTGCCGGGTTCAGAACGTGTACAGATTGGCGAATCCGTCCTTTAGTGGAAATAACATCAATTTGAAACAAAGATTTGAATATAAAATACATGTATATTTATAGTACATTACTGCAGCGGCCATCAAAAGAGGCATTGATGGACGAACGTTTCGCCTCGGCCCACATACGTAAGCCCATCAATGCCTAGTTGTGGCCAAGGCTTGTATAGTACTTTTCTCAAATAATGCGCGGAAATTAAAACTAAGTAGTACCTAGGCCTTTTTTGTCAATTACAATAATTGTAATTGATTTTGAAAAGTAATTATTACTTTACAAAATCAATGACGAACAACGAACAACATTATTTTTTATCATGTTAGGCTGGCCGCATACGTCCGGTTTCCTGATTTGGAATTCAGATTCGGAGACCCTGAATGCACGCACTTCATACAAAATCTTCTCTTTAGCGCACACGTTCTTGTATTTTCCGTCAGGGTTTCCGAACGGAAAATATAAGAACGTGTGCGCTTAAGGTGAATGCGTAGTTGTAGCCCGCGAAATTCAATTTTTCTTACGTTTTTTGCAATTTTCAGGTCAGTGTCAGGTTGTATCTTGATCAAAATATGATTCGCGACAATAACAGGTACGTATTTACAGAATTATAATAATTAGAATCATTAATACATCTTCCTAAGTTAGATTTCTACCGTTAAGAACAAATCTCGTATGGAAAAGTGTTGGTGGTAGAAATCTAACTTAAACAGATGTATTAATGATTCTGATGATTATAATTCTGTGAATACGTACCTGTTATAGTCGCGAATCAAATTTTCATCAAGATACAACCTGACACTGACCTGAAAATTGCAAAAAACGTAAGAAAAATTGAATTTCGCGGGCTACAACTACCCATTCGCCTTAAGAGAAGATTTTGTATGAAGTCCGAAACAGCTTTCTACTAATATTTGCAATCCAGTTCGAAATTTAAATAAAACCTTTGATAAGTTACCTCCTTGGTTGCCATATCTCGCAGTAAAAGGTCGTTCCATTTTTAAATTACACGACAGATATGAGTTTACTATGTAATTTATTTGGCCGCAAAACACGATAGATATGGATCTTCATACAACTTTTGCCGGCCGCTGTTCGCATGTATTTGGCCAGTAGAGCAATTTCGATTTATCTCCAAGAAGGTTGTCAAAATAATGCTCAAATTTCCAAGCATGTTTGAGAAAAAATATATATTGACCGTATCTTTATTGGTTTAGTGTAATTGAAATAACTGAAAACCTCAAAGGGGGTGATCCTATCTCATGATACTCTTTTTTTTTTTGTTGTTTAAGGGTTGGTCCCTTAGTAGAAGTTGTTCATAATGATGAGTACCATGAATGACCCATTTTCAGGTTTTCATATATTTTAATAAAACCTTGTAGAACAACTTCCCCACACTCCTTTGGGTCCTTTAGCGTATATATATTTTTTTTCTTATGCATACTTCATTTTCAGCTTCAAATGCCGAAAGAAATCTGAAAAGAAAAAGACCCGAAGAAATTCTAAAAAAAGCCTTCAAAGTTCCCAGGTCCCTACAAAAGGAGCCTTGAAAGGATTCGACGGAATTAAGGTTTCTATACCGACATCCGACATTAACATGTCTGCAATTGTCCCTCCGATAACTTCACCGAAAAAGAAAAAGAAAGGAAACTCAAGGAAGAAAAAAGAAAAGAGTTCTGAGTCAAGTAGCAAACATGACAGTCAACGACAAGGCGCAGATGGAGTGACTTCACACAAGGAAGTGGATGTATATGAGTTTCTTGATAATGAAGATGCAGTTTTCGAGCTCAGACCTTCAACACTCATGGAAAGATTTAAAAGCATTAGTTATAAGGATACGCCCGGTACATCCAAACAAAATCCAGGCGTTGACGATGTGGATAATTCTAGGGATAGTGTTTCTGACGGGGATGACTTCGTATACATGTCTGATGATTATGTGTGTAGCGATGATGAAACAGAAAACAGCATGTTATCCTGTGAACTGAGTAACGGGAAGGTTGGCTGTGACCTGAAGAAAAATACATCACCTTTAAAAAGGAAAGACGCACTTGAGAAAAATGCTGTAATGGGAAAAATATTTAGATTTAATGCAGTGCGTAGTGATAAAAAGAGTATAAAAGTCAAGGAAACCGCGAAGCCAAAAGCTAATTTGGATCAATTATTTGACAGCTTACTAGAGGAAGAACTAAGCTCTTCTGTGTTGAAAAACGACGCCGTATCACCCCCCAAGAATGACGATGTTGTGACACTGAATAAACACGACCATACTTCCAAATATGAAAAATACAGCCGCACGCTATCGAACAGAGATGAGGGTTCTTCTCCAACAAAGTCAAAAAGTCCATCACCTAAGGAGCATACTATAACGTCACCTAAAGAATATGATAGCTCATCTTTCATAGACTATGGACCTTCAACATCAAAAGACTATGGACCTTCAACATCAAAAGCAGCAGCAATCGATTATGGCCCCAGCACATCTAAAAAACGTGACGTAATTTCACCAAAAGACTTTAAAGACCTATCGCCGAAGAAATATGACTCTCCGATGGTTAAGAAGCATGAGACGCTCGAAAAATGCACGACAAATAAACATAGTGAACCTTTACTTACGATGAGCGACGTCATACCTTCAAAGAAACGTGATTCGAAAAAAGAGAAGTCACCATCGAACAAATTAGATGAAGGCATCAGCACTAGTTTTGATTACAACGCTGATGCATATGACCAATACGATGATACTGGAGTAGCTAGACAAAGGGCGCGACGTAAATGTACCGTAGGGAAACAAAACGTGTTAGCCGAGACTTGGAGTTCGGAATCAGAGCCAGATGGCATTCCGCCGCGCCCCAACAGCGCGGAGTCAGTTGTCCTTAGCTCCGCTCGTAGAAAGAAAGGGAAGAAGAGAGACGGGCATCACGCAAAACGTTCGAATAACCGACATATTTCGTTCAAAAAGCAAGATGTTGAAAGCCGGTTAACTAGTAGTCGTAACACAGGTAAGGGCAGCGGAAAGAGTCGAAGGAGGAGAGACAGCGACGATGTGGGCAGCGTGAACCCGTACGACGAGCCGGCGCCGTCCACGTCAACGGCGCACTTGCTGTTGGGCCCGCCCGGACCAAAGCCGCCGCGTCCTCGCACCACGGCCTTCTACAACTGGTCGTCGGACTGTGACGACGAGCCCGAACACGTGCAGCAACACGGCTGGATCGTGGGCGACAGCCACAAGAAGCTAGTTACGATGCTAGCACATGCAAAAGGCCGTAAACGTAATAATGATGATAAACGTCTCGTCGAATAAGTTTAGTTTATTAGATTATATTAATCTTGTAAATAAATTGTACATAATATTCTAGTTCTATTAAATGTCTTTAAACAAAGGTTGACCAGACATTACAAGCTTAATTTTTCTTTTGTTTTATTGTTGTAAATATTGTAATAAATAGTTTTAAAACTTTAGTTAAATCTTGAATGAGCCAATGTCCTGTCAACTCCTGAATTAGTGAATTTTTTGGAACATTTATTTTAATTCGATTGATTGCTCCTACATACCATCAAATCACCGACGTGGGCATTTTTAGTTTATACGCGTCGTCTATTGTAGCTTTTTTGTATCAATAAATCATTTTGTCCATTTGTGTCTGTTTAATAATCTCGGAGACTATCGGAGAAATTCATTTCGCTTGCAAATTTGACTTGCTTTTGTTTCCTTGTTATAATCTAAATTAAATCGTAGACCCCACAAAACATAAGAATATTTGAAACCAGTTTCCATTTCCTTTCTCATTACCATTGGCACATTATTAATTTTAAATGGCACAAAATCTGGTTACCCTGTAGATGTTGATTAAGTCTCTGGGATATAAAAGTAGAGAATAAGGTTAAGAATTTTATTAAATGTCTATTAATGGAAATTTTGTAATTTTTGTGTTCGTCAAAATTTGTAATTTTCTTGAGCTGAGAAAAGACGAGCACGTATTAATAGGTATCACACACTCATAAATGTTTGTAGATAGTTTTAAAAATAATATAATAATGTATGTTTAAAAAATAAATGTGTTTTAAATGATCGTACAACTAAATAATTGAAAAAAAAAACAAGAATATTCATAAAAGTGTATTTACTAAAAATGCCTCGTTCTTTATTTGGCTCAGGCGCAAAACGTCTCTTTCGCAAAATGTCCCCTGGTCGTAAAACGTCTCTTTCGCAGAATGTCTCTTTCGTAAAATGTCTCTTTCGCAGAATGTCTCTTTCGCAAAATGTCGCGCCAGGGGACTTAAGAATAAAATTTTGATTTTCAAAACAAAAAATCATTTATTAAAATTATAGTGCAATTATGATGTTAAAATTTTGGTACTTAAATTTACTTAAGTATGTATTGAAAATAAAAACAATATCAATAGGTACCAAACATTTTACACACATTCAAAATTTAGATCAAAGGAATCAATTCTGTTAGTAAACATATCCACAGATAATATAATAGGAGCTATTACTAATAGTAACTAAACATTAACTAAGTATTGCAAATGAAAATATTTTTTATACCATTTTTAAAATGATTAAAAAAATATATATTTAATATTAAAATGTCAAATAAATAAATTTTGGCATTATAACTTACTTGAGTTATTATCAAGTATTGCATAAAAAAAATTAATCATTTTCATAAAAATGATAACATAACATTATTGATAAAAAGAAAATACTCACAATGTATAAGTGTTCTATGTCCTGTTTGATTACGAATGTTTTCGATTTCTTGATCCATATTAAAACTCAAATTCACTAAACACACACAGCTCGGCAATAATGAATCACACATACATTTATAAGTTTTTTTCTAACTACCCTCACATATTATTATAAATGTTGCCATCACTGAAGTTTAAATTGTACCAAAATATTATTTTTAACTGTATCAAAATATTTTTTTTTATTTGGAATACATTCTTAAGTAAATTTAAGTACCAAAATTTTAACATCATAATTGCACTATAATTTTAATAAATTATTTTTTGTTTTGAAAATCAAAATTTTATTCTTAAGACCCTGGCGCGACATTTTGCGAAAGAGACATTCTGCGAAAGAGACATTCTGCGAAAGAGACATTTTACGAAAGAGACATTCTGCGAAAGAGACGTTTTACGACCAGGGGACATTTTGCGAAAGAGACGTTTTACGCCTGAGCCCTTTATTTATCGTAATTTTTAAATAGACATAATTTTAGTCAGCAAATATAAGTATATGTAAAAGTTTCAAAGCATAATAAAACTGAAGTAATGTTCCTTAATGAATTATAAGTTAAAGGATTTATTTTATTTTCGAAATTATTCTAAAGTGGTACCCAGTCGTGCTTAAATGTACAGTCCACGGCAAATCAGTGGTAACAATTCAACATTGACGGCGCCTTCGTGCTGTAGCAGTAAGGGCGGTTTTCACAGGGAGGAGGAGGAGTAGGAGTTACCGCTAATGTGCAGTTGACTATACCAACCCACAAACATTTTCTTACTGTTTCCGAAGTAGGCAATCCTAATTATGGTGATTAATTTTAAAATACTAAAGTTTTAAATATTGAACTGTTTCTGTATCAAAGGTTCTTTTGCTATATTAATATCTGCATTATTTTTGGAATAATATTGGATCAGTTTGGCGTGAAATTTATTCAATTATTGATTTGAAAAATTGAAACATTGTGGGTTAGAAAAAGATTGTGGGTTGGTACATTTCGGGTCCAGTATATGAATTTGTCTTATCGACTGAATTTCTGTTACCTATGTCAAAAGTTTATGTCCTTAAGGGGCTGACAACGCGGTCTGAGTGATTTGTGTATCTTTGAGTTGAGTAAATTAATTTGTTAACTATTTTTATACCTGCATTGGATATTTTTGCGTAGTGGAATGTGTTAAGTACATATTATTGTAAAATCTCATGTATTAGTTATTGTTTTTATCTAGTCCATTAAGGAAAGACTAATTACCGCATTATCAGCCTCACAAAAGTATATAGTTATGTGGTCTTAATCTTATTGTCCGATGTATTTGAGAAAGTCGATATATTTGAGAAATTCGATGTATTTGAGGAAAGAATTAACATTTTCACTATATTCACAAGAAATTAATTTAAAAACGATTGGTATGTATTACGTGTAACTGTGAATCAGGTTTTTTTTTAAATAAAGCTCAATGTTAAAAGTTTATTTATTTCATTGCTAAATAGTACTCAAGTTTGAGAAGGGAGAACTGTAACTATGTGATAAGTCCAGTAAACATCTACTTATAATAGGAATTTGAATATTCATCCCTGTATAGACTCAAACTCTTTCTTTTAGACGCATAGGTGTTAGAACGTAGAGAAAAAAAAAAATAATCATTATATACTTAAACTTATTTGGACGTCGTATAGTTTAAAGATTCAATAAGTACTAGTCAGTATGTCAGGTGTCCCGAGATCTTTAACGGAATGCAAGGGGTGATTCCCATCCACGTCGAGGATTTGTCTCATAAAGCTACATTTTGTGTTGTCATATATTTTAACGAATAAATGTATCACATCAAGATTCTAAATCTTATTATTTTGTCACCCTAGTTGTTATGGATGAATACTACCTGCAAAAGTCAGATGATGGAATGACTGCGTCAGTACCTACCTATGACCAATCAACAACTAGTTGCCAGCTGCTTCTTGAAACTTACCCCCTTATTCATAAACGTACCTATACGTAGAATGATTAAAAAAGGTATTTTTTATGAACATGTGTGGTAAAGATTGCTGAACGCAAACAAGAACTTTACGATCAGGTACCTTTTCTCAAAGAAAGGATAAAAATAGCTCTTGAAGGACTGCTAAAATGCGTACCTACCTAGTACGCATATAGTTACAGTACACAATATGTTCTGGAAACCAAGTAGGGTGCTACGGCGGACGGAGCGCATCGGAGGCTGTCGAAGTTCATCTGAGAGGCTGCACCACAGCTCGCTGACCTACTGTTATAAGTATACCAACACAGAGAAAGAAAAATAGTTAAGCTAGTACTGACAGTCAGGAAAATTAATTGTGAAGCTAATTGATACCCTGCGTCAATTTGCCGTGTTATAGCCAATCAAAGAATTACAGTTTTGTGATTTGAATAAACGGACAATAATTTAACTATGAACGAAGCCCATTTGTTAACGATTAATTTCCCTGACTACCTGGGTGTAATTATCTAGTTACGGTCTTCTTCTGGAAACTAAGCTCGCCACAGATATAGATAGGTACACCTAGATAACGCAAGAGCACCTACTTCGCGTGCCAAAAATCGCACCAGTTTACGATCGAAAATCATAAGCCGCCACTTTCGCGCTCAGTCCTGCGTACTGCTGGCTGGGTGAGCGTGAGCGAGAGAGCACGAGCTTGTGACGTCATAGTAGGTAGTCAAAAAGTGGCACGCTTAGTTTTTATACAGTTCGTGATACTTGCGTTATCTAGGTATATCTATATCTGTGAAGCTCGCCAAACGCGGCGGACGGAGCACATCGGAGACTATCGAAGTTCATCGGAGATGCTACTTCACAACAGCCTCACTATTCTGAGTATCAGCACTCAGCACACACTTTGTTGAATATAACAGCATTATTATTAATACGCAAATACCCCTTAGGCCCTTGGACCAAGTAGCGATCGTGAGTTCGAACCTCACTCGTTGCACTTAGGTCTACGTGCAGTAGGTCGCACGTCACGGGTAACACTTTAACCTTCAGCTGGCCTAGCGTACCTAATATGGATTTTCAATAAAATAAAAGGCCAGCTTATACCTACTGGATTTGTTTTATTACTGACGTGCCGCTTACGGTACAGACGCCAGCACATCAAGCTACCCGAAACTTTCAAATTTTCCCAATCAACTTTGAGTCTTATTGCGATAGTTGAAAATCTATTAAACCGGACGGGACGGAACGGGTATGGTACCCGAAAACTAATTACAACCAATAAAAATAATTTTCACTTCTCATGCTCGAAAAGTTTGTCTTTATGTTGTGCTTAGGCGACATAAAATCGCTTTTTATGTTCTAGTGCATAAAGTAATTTTTTTTTTCTGAGACTAAGGTAATCAGGCCCAACAGCTACATGCGCAATAAAACTTAGCAGATTAAAGTAGTGATTTATTTCATTTTCTTTAATTTATACCACTTCCGTGTTTTCTATCGTTAATTTAATAAAATCAGGTAAAATAGTTGTCATTTATTATTTAAAAACGCAAAAAAAAACGTTTTCATGACTTGGCAGTATGAAGTACCCAAGCCGAATGACAAATGTTGAAATTAAAAAAAAAAAACTTTAAAAAAGTATTATCTGTGGTGGCGGGAATTAGCTATGCTTTGCAACATTTTTGATTAATTTATGTACTGTATATTTTATGCCTGTTTCATTTTCTCGCAATCGAAGTGAAAAGCAGAGTGTATAACTCAGGCATAAACGAGCCATTTTACCCCTCGACTTAACTATCCACCCTCGCCTGCGGCTCGGGTGGATATAAACGTCTCGGGGTAAAATAGCTTATTTTATGCCTTAGTTGTACAATCTACTATTATACTTATACAACTGTATAAGTATAAATTATTTCATTTTTTTACTTAACAACTATTGTTCTATATAATTAGAGCTTTACAACTGTAAAGGTTTAATTATATAGAACAATAGTTGTTAAGGAGGATAGTCGCAGGTCGCTGTCCGTTCAGAGATATACAACCTTTAATAACCTTTTGAACGCCAGAGTATAAACGTATCGCCGTACCCCTGACGCCAGGCCACTTTAACAACACAACAACACACACACTTAAAACAACAAATTTCTCGATATTGGTGGTTTATTTATATTACTTTCATGCAATACAATATAGACGGAAGCTTAAACTTTTAAATTATATAAATAAAAACACACAAAAGTAGGTAATGTTAAATTGTTTATTTCATAATATTCGACGACGACGACCGACGTGTATTTTGTCATATATGTATTTGTGACGTTGGCGGTCAGGGTAAGATTTTGTTTGTCACATATATATGTGACAATTAATGGCGTTCAAAAGGTTAAAGGTTAGGTTAGCGTTTTGGTACCAGAAAACTACTTAATTACTACCATTAAAAATAAAAAATCATTTATATTATACAGTTGTAAAGGTGTAATTATGTAGAACAATAGTTGTTAAGGGGTATAGTCGCAGTTCGCTGTCCGCGGAAGCGACGAAAACAACGTCCTGAGGCCAGAAGTCTTCTTCCATGATGACGGGCAGATAGCAATTCGGCACGCGCACCACGAACGTCTTGAAGTTGATGTTTCGGTACGACTCCAGTAACTGCACCCTCGGCGTGTACCTTGTCATCTGGCGCACGTACTCCACGATGTCCTCCGCCTTAGTGGTGTAGTGTAGGCGAGAGATGTTCACCAGTGTGTTCGGCTTTGCGGTACGCAAGCTGGCTTCGGGCTCCGTAGGAGCTTTGCCGCAGCGGTTTTGGTTCGTTCGCGATCAACGTTTCCTCCTTTGCACCGTCACGAAACCCTCATCATCAGCTCTATTCGGTGCCTTTTTTGGCATAGGCTTCATACTAAGAGCTCCTGGCGCATTTGCGGTGACGCTAGCGGATTCCTTTTGTAAGGGCTTCGCCTGGGCTGAAGACACTGGCAGTGAGACAGGACGAGGGGCTCGGGCGGCACTGCGTGGAGGAGCCGCGAAGACGGGCGTGGAGCTGCGGGGCACGCGCACTGGCGTATATAGGGGGGAGATGGGGGGGGGGGGGCGGGTGGGCCGTGCCCACCCTAGAATGGTCTCAGGCCCACCCTAGGATGTTTGGGGACCTATTCGAAATTTTAAGCTGGATACTTAGGTACATAATATAACTTCACACAAAAGCAATCAAATAAATAATCTGCCACCAAGACCTACACAAACTTATTATTAACTACATAAAACATTCCATTTAGTTAGTTACTTTTGAAATCACAATAATAATTGAATCTACTAATAAGCAACGAAATAAGCTAGAGTATTATTATGATTAGACGGCCCGGGAGCAAACGCATCGGCAGGGGTTGCGCAGGTCGTTGGAAGGATCCGGTGTCTGGGTCTCGAGGTGGCTTTGCACAAATCTGAGGCCCTCTGTTTCCATGGGCCTCGGAACAAGCCACCACGCGATTTACACATAGCGGTAAGAGGCGCCCGCATCGGTGTCGAGTCGACGATGAAGTACCTAGGACTTGTCCTTGACAGCCGGTGGGACTTCGGACCGCACATTCAGCGGCATTTTCCAGGTTGATGAGCGTTTCAGCTGCTCTTGCAAAACTGCTACCGAATTTGGGGTGGCCCAACGCCTCCTGCCGGAGACTGTACGTAGGGATTGTGAAGTCCATGGCCTTGTATGGGGCGCCCGTGTGGGCGGACACTCTGACGGCCCGCAACGTTGCAATATTGCGAAGGCCGCAAAAAGCGATAGCTGTTAGGGTGATAAGAGGATACCGTACGATCTCCTACGAGGCAGCAACTCTCTTGGCCGGATCAACACCCTGGGATCTGGACGCAAAAATCCATGCGTCCCTATATCGCTGGCGGAAGGTGGATCTTGCGCGTGGTCAGCCTCCGGTTCCTCGGGAATTCAATCCACGAAGGACTGAGTCCGTCAGATCCTAGTGACTGAATGGAGGGAGCGACTTGTGCAACCCAGGTGGGGGCTTGCCACAATAGTGGTGGTAAGGCCTGTTATGGAAGAATGGCTGGAGAGGCGGCATGGCGCCGTGAGCTTCCGGCTGACGCAGGTGCTTACTGGACACGGACGTTTCGGGAAATACCGTGTGCGTACGCGCAGCGGAATGTTGTTGAATTTAAAGATTTTAATTATGCAGATATTTAGTGTATGACGTCGTATAATTGTGTATGGTAAAAAAAAAATTGTGCACGCAACCATTGTGGAGAAATTCACCAAAAACTGATTCCGCTGGGCGAACGTTGTCCTGGCGGAACTTTTTTTAATCCATAGACTTTAGAAGAAAAGAGATGTGTCCAAAAATTAGTGTGTATTTGTGTGTAATTGTGTATGTATGAATAAAACTAGTGCACGCATAAACTTCGGAGAAATTCAAGTTTCCGCTACGCGAACGTTTGGCCATTAGCTAGTTTTCATATAAAGCGCTTACATAGAGAGCTGTAGATTTTTACATACGTTGTTTTGAATTTGTTTATATTTGTTTAAAAAACAGATTTAGAAAAAATCGTAGGGCTTAAAAGATAAAAATATAAACGTAAAATACGCTTATTAGGTCTTAGTTCTTAAAGTATGCACTTTGGGGTCTAGATTTTCACGTTTATACAAACCTTGTAAATGTCTGCAACATGTTGCCAAGTATCAATGATGTTCCGTTAGTAATTAAAGAATTATAGGACCATGTCATTAAATTCGGTAATTAAAGAAAAACAATTATAATACTGACGAAGCATCGAAAACCTACATAACCCGACCAAGTTCGGATGGCTACCAAAAAGCGGCCGTGCCATATATCTAAGAAACGTTCTTAACCTTCCAATATAGTATTTATTAATATTCTACAGTTGCGTACACAAGCGTTAGGAAAAAATAAAACAATTGCATTTCTTGAATGAAAAATATTTTTTTAATAATAACGCCACTATCTACGATAAAAAAAATCTGGTCGGTCGTTTAGTAGTTTAGATCTATTCAGTAGTTTGTCTTTAACCAGGAAAAACATCTACTTTGTTACGATTATATTATAATATATGTCTAGTATAATTTATTATTATAAATTTAAGTAAATAGATATAGAATCAGATCAATCAGTAGATATTAACTTGGGTTTATGGTGTCTGTCCAATGTTAACATAACACAATTATTATAATTTATCTGCCTAATAAACTACCTACGTAAATGAATAAGTCTATAGCTATTAATTTATTATAAAATCTTACCTTATATCTGTTATCAGCTTCTCACTATCATTCACTCAATATTCCTACTACATAATTATGTTATGCTTCACTGTTACACTATAACATTAATAACACACTTTGTCAATATTATTATTACAGAGAATTGGCGATGCATAGCAAAACAACAGCGCATACGCACATTGTCCTTGACTGCACATTTATTTGTTTGTGACTGGGGATGAAACAAAATCAGGTTCAACAGCAAACGAATACGCGCGAAAACATATTGCCCTCTCTTTTCTTCAAAGATGACAGTACCGTTTCAAGCGGGAAGCCGCCTATCGCTCGTTGCGCGCAGCGCGTTGTCTATTTTTTCACACAAGAATATTTTTGATCAATTCATAACTACAATACTTAGACTATTTAACTAAAGGATTAAGCGTACCGAACTTCGAACAAAATAATTCTGCATATTTTGGTGGGGTGCGGGGGAACACGCTCACATACATAAGAAAAAAAAATCGATTCAAGAAGTAGTTTTTTTTAAGTTATTAGATTGTTTGATCCACTAAAGTTGCAAAGGGGAACGCTCGTGCATGCCTAGTCTATTGGTTAAATAGTGTAATAAGCTACAATATGATAAATATTTACCTAAACAGTAGTACATACTTACATGTGGTAAATATTTAATTTCCCTAAGGGGTCTATAGTTAGAATCCTGATCCGTGAAATCTTCAATAGAAATTAGCTGTATGAATTTTATTTGTCTTAAATAATATAAGTATTTAGATTATATCTCAAGTCTCAAGCGCATACTTAAATAAAGTACCTACGTAAATAGTACCTACTTTCTGTTATAGTCAAATACATTTAAAAAAGTAGGTGTACAAAAATAAATGACCTATAAATTATATCGAAACAACAATTGTGTTATCACCTATACCAATTCAATACCGGTATTATACTGTAAATTTTGGGATGTTACCTAAATATATTGCACGGCCGCTTTTTTGTAGCCATCCGAACTTGGTCGGGTTATGTAGGTTTTCGATGCTTCGTCAGTATTATAATTGTTTTTCTTTAATTACTGAATTTAATGACATGAAATTTTGCATGTGAATAGTTGAATGAATACACTAATTATTGGCATACATTTTACCATGCAATTCATTTAGAACGTCGTGATATTTGACTGCTTTGTAAACAGTGATCTGTTCATGGTAAATTTGTCCTATAACTCTTTAGTTACTAACGGAACATAATTGATACTTGGCAACATGTTGCAGACACTTACAAGGTTTGTATAAACGTGAAAATCTAGACCCCAAAGTGCATACTTTAAGAACTAAGACCTAATAAGCGTATTTTACGTTTATATTTTTATCTTTTAAGCCCTACGATTTTTTCTAAATCTGTTTTTTAAACAAATATAAACAAATTCAAAACAACGTATGTAAAAATCTACAGCTCGCTATGTAAGCGCTTTGTATGAAAACTAGCTAATGGCCAAACGTTCGCGTAGCGGAAACTTGAATTTCTCCGAAGTTTATGCATGCACTAGTTTTATTCATACATACACAATTACACACAAATACACACTAATTTTTGGACACATCTCTTTTCTTCTAAAGTCTATGGATTAAAAAAAGTTCCGCCAGGACAACGTTCGCCCAGCGGAATCAGTTTTTGGTGAATTTCTCCACAATGGTTGCGTGCACAAATTTTTTTTTACCATACACAATTATACGACGTCATACACTAAATATCTGCATAATTAAAATCTTTAAATTCAACAACATTCCGCTGCGCGTACGCACACGGAAATACCTGCGTCGCATAGGTCGGGAGCGGACGCCTGCTTGTCATTACTGTGTGAACTGCCACGAGGACACGGCGTTACATACGTTGGAGGAGTACAACTTGGGCCCAACAGCGCTGTGCCCTCGTCGCGACACTTGCGGGTGATCTGTCATTTTCGGCGGTAGTTCAGTCCATGGTCGGTAGCGAAAATACGTGGGATGCTGTGGCCTCTTTTTGAGAGGAGTTGATGCATGCAAAGGAGGCGGCGGAGAGGGAGAGGGAGCATACCTCCCATTCCACCTGCACCAGAAGAGCAGCTGGGCGTCGAAGGGTGCTTAACGATTTCCGGCCACTATAAGAAGGGGCCTGCGGGCGGCGAAATTGGGGCCGTGTCATCGCTCGAGCAGTCGGGCTCAAAGAAGTGGCACGCAATAGTGGGGTTTTAGTCGGTAGGTGTCCGACATCATGGTCGCGAGCAGACGCCGGTGTGTCACCACTGTGCGGCTTGCCCTGAGGATACGGTGCAGCACACGTTGGAAGAGTGCCCAGCTTGGGCAGGGCTGCGCCGTGACCTCATCGCGGCAATACCCGGAAGCGATCTCTCGCTCCCGGCTGTCGTTCAATCGATGGTCGAGAGCGGGAGCACATAGGACGGTGTTGCCTCCTTTTTCGAGGATGTCATGTCTGCAAAGGAGGCGGCCGAGCGGGAGAGAGAAGCCGCATCCTCTCTCCCCTCCCGCAGGAGACGCACCGAGCGCCCGAGTAGGGCGCAAAACGATCTACGACCTCCATGAGAGGTGGCCTGTGGTCGGCGGACTAGGAGCGTCTGTCGTCCGACCAGACAGGCCCGAGTTGGCGCTGCAGTGTTCCATACGCGCCACTCGAGAGTGGGTGCGGCCATTATAGGAATGGGCGCACGGGGAGGTGGGACCCGCTGAGCAACAGCGGGTCGAGACCTGTCGGGGGAGCGGTGAATGCTTATGCGAATCCCGCACACCCGGCCATAGGTAGAGGTGGAACACCGTGGTGGTTTTATCCGGTAAGAGTCCGACATGCCCCTCTGTCACCCCCTCGATAGAGGAAGTCCATGAGGATTTCCACAGCGAGAAAAAAAAAAAAGGTGTCCGACATCATAACCCTCCGCTCTTCCCGGACGGAGGGTAAAAAAAAAAGGTTAGGGGCCAGGCCCCCCCTAGAAAGAATCCCTAGATTCGCCAATGGGCACGCGGGCGGGGCGCTCTGCAATCTCAGCAAACGACGGGTGCGCTGGCGACGAAACTGCTGACGCGGAACTCGACGACGATAAATCGAGGCCGGCTCTGCGACTCATGTTTACGTTAGGCACGTCGACTGATGACCTAGTTACCGCCACACTGTTGCGCAACTCGCTAAATTCTTTGCGCAAATGGGCGACGGTGTTTTGGGATGCATCTAACATCGCCAGAACATCCGGGAGGCGGGCCTTCAGAAAGACAATGTCTTTCAGAAGGCTTGTTACATCGACGTGGTCGAAGGTGACGGGTGGCAGCTTGTGCAGCTCCTTCGCCACAAACGTCGGCACGTCGTCCGGGTCGGTCTCCTTGAACAGCGTGATAATGTCTTTTATGCTTCTCTTAGTCCCGTCACGCCGGCGGGACACCATCTGGTCGCGCTTGTTCAGCACATTTGAACAACAATAGCTTGTTGGCAGCAGCTATGTCGTCCTCGCTGAAGTTCGTTGCGCAGATTTGGACAGCGGATATCTCGTCCATCACGTCCAGCTTCTGCTGCAGGAACGCCAGCAGCTCATTCGCCACAAGTTCAATAACGCGGCACAAGCAAGACTCACCAAAGGACCTAGAGGTTCGGTGAGTTCAGTCTACTAATAAAAAATTCCTAATCAACTCAGCCTATCGCAGTCCACTGCAGGACATAGGCGTCTCCTGGGCTGCGCAACAAAACCCTGTACTCGCCTTCCGCATCCAGTCTGTCCCAGCCACCAGAGTAGTGTGGTACCCCAAGCTAGATGGACCGACGACCTTAGAAGGTGGCTGGGACAGACTAGAATTCTTAATGTGAAGTAGGAATTTCGCACAATCCAACCTAATAGTAGGTAGGACTAGGTATTTCCCAATCTGGGGATCGAACGTAGGATCTTATCACAGTCGCGCTTGCGACTTGTAGACCAAGGCATTGGCAAAGGCACAAAATTGCTGAAAATGCTTTATACCTTGGTAATACATAGCTATTAGCTATCAAATGGTCAGGCGCAGGGCATAAGCTTTCCTAATAATACATGATGGCGATTTAGTCACCTGCATTCGTCAAGGGGGTGATTCCAGCCATCATTTTAAACAATTTTCGCAAAGAAGCTTATTAGACTCGTCAAAAAAAAAGAAATCCTGTAAAACAGCAGACAGACTAGACTATTTCGTTCGATGCATGAATTATTTTTTTTTACAATTCGGGAACCTATTGTAGTAGGTATGCGAAAGTCGTTTAGAATGAAGTGTAGAATACACACACCCTCGATTGATGCAGGTGACTAACACGCCAACCTGTATTAATACAGCCAGGGAAATAAATTATATCAAATAAAAAAAAGGATTATTCCACTCTGACCCACAAAGTCGGATGTTCAAAATCTTGCGGTCTACATTGCCACTACCTAATTTGTAGGACTTTCTATTCGTATCTATATAATCTCTTCCTTCCTTTCCCTGAGCCACGTGTTCCCGAGGGTCATCATGAAACGTCTCATCAAGAGAATTGACAAGTTGCAGCCGCCTGAATAACCTGAGTTTCGTTAAGTTCAGTATCGTAGACCATCATCATTATCTCCTCCCCTTTCTTCCCAGTTCCGTGCGTCCCTCAATTCCCTCATATATGTGTTTCATACATACTGTGCGGCAAACTGTATAGAAGACCAAAGAGTATAATCAAGCTCAGAAGTGAGATATCATAAAACACTGCATTGTGAACCTAAAAGCAATAGAATAACTGCCACTTTTCGAGCAAGTGTGTTAAAACCTCAGACCAAATTAAAAAGTGAAGACAGCGATGCGAACAATACATGTGAAGCATGCCAAAACTACACCTCCGGTCTGTGCATACACGCTCACACACACACATTTACAACCATTTACAATTAAACTACCTACACCTTGTGCACACAATATCTACATGTTTACGAAACCGGCTACACTTTACGGTTGTCAGCCCTCTGTCTTGGTTTTTTATTTGGTCTGAGAAAAGAAAGAAAGGAAAGAAGACAAGGTAACTTTAAATAAAACAACAATTGCATAATATCATTAGGTATAGGTTATATATAAGTATTTAATTTATTTATTTATAAGTTTATCTATTTATTTATTTAATTTCTTCCGATTGTATTCCTGAATCAGTCAATACTTTAATAAGGGGTTTATTTATAAAGGATGATTAAAGTTAAGTGACGTTTAAACGTCAAAAATGTTTGGCATGGTTAAGGCGGTACCCCGACCAAAACCGCGTTTTCTTCGTTATTCAGAGGCTATTAACTCAATAATTATGAGAAATAAACTACATCTGAAAGCACATTAGCTCATTATTAATGTTCGATATCCTATCACCACATTGCACGCTATTATTTGTTTTTATATGTTACTAATACATTTAAAATCTCCTTTTAAAAAAGTGACTAAAATTATTGATTGCATGCATCTTTTGCTAAAGAACAATGGGTAAAGTTGTATGGGCCCCGTACCCAAAAAAAAAGATGACTGTAGCATTATAAGCTATATTGGTATTCGTTGCCCTCATGGAGTAGTTTAATTAATCCTAAGACAGCATGTCTGAATTCACTTGGAGAAAAAAGATATTTAAGGAAGTTAAATTGGTTTTGAGAAGACGGTACCCAGAGACAAGGTTAATTGTAGCATTATGAACTATGTTGGTATTTGTTGACCTCATGGAGTAGTTTAATTAATCCTAAGACAGCATGTCTGAATTCAATTGGAGAAAAAAGATATTTAAGAAAATTAAATTGGTTTTGAGAAGACGGTACCTACCCAGAGACAAGGTTAATTGTAGCATTATGAACTATGTCGGAATTTGTTGACCTCATGGAGTAGTTTAATTAATCCTAAGACAGCATGTCTGAATTCACTTGGAGAAAAAAGATATTTAAGGATGTTAAATTGTTTTAATAAAATAATAGGAAAGTTCATTATCTTTATTCATTATTGTAATTACCATACTTATATTGGTTCTTATTCAATACTAGCTGACCCGGCAAACTTCGTACCGCCTTTAATTTTTTTTTTTTGTTAATTTTTTCCTATGTTTTAATAGCTATTCTGCTATTCGGGGCAGAGATTATGAGCTATGTCGGTATTCGTTGCCCTCATGGAGTAGTTTAATTAATCCTTAATAAAACAATTTAACTTCCTAAAATATCTTTTTTCTCCAAGTGAATTCAGACATGCTGTCTTAGGATTAATTAAACTACTCCATGAGGTGAACAAATACCGAAATAGTTCATAATGCTACAATTAACCTTGTCTCTGGGTACGGTCTTCTCAAAACCAATTTAACTTCCTTAAATATCTTTTTTCTCCAAGTGAATTCAGACATGCTGTCTTAGGATTAATTAAACTACTCCATGAGGTCAACAAATACCAACATATTTCATAATGCTACAATTAACCTTGTCTCTGTGTACCGTCTTTTCAAAACCAATTTAACTTCCTTAAATATCTTTTTTCTCCAAGTGAATTCAGACATGCTGTCTTAGGATTAATTAAACTACTCCATGAGGTCAACAAATACCGACATATTTCATAATGCTACAATTAACCTTGTCTCTGGGTACCGTCTTTTCAAAACCAATTTAACTTCCTTAAATATCTTTTTTCTCCAAGTGAATTCAGACATGCTGTCTTAGGATTAATTAAACTACTCCATGAGGTCAACAAATACCGATATAGTTCATAATGCTACAATTAACCTTGTCTCTGGGTACCGTCTTCTCAAAACCAATTTAACTTCCTTAAATATCTTTTTTCTCCAAGTGAATTCAGACATGCTGTCTTAGGATTAATTAAACTACTCCATGAGGTCAACAAATACCAACATAGTCCATAATGCTACAATTAACTTTGTCTCTGGGTACGGTCTTACTCGTTCTCCTTTGACGTTCTATTAATTTGAGGATTTCACCAATGGATAGATAATTTAAAAATCTAAATAATCCATGTTTTAACTTATTTAAAAAGATCGCTATTCTTATTTTATTAAAATAATTCCAAAAACTATGCGATTTCTATGGTAAAGGGGCGTGCGCAGGGTGCACTGCGTCTCTTTCGTACGAGGAAGTCGTGCCGCTCTCTGTCTCTGTCGCAATGCTCAAGGTTATTTGGTCGGGGTACCGCCTTAAACAGTTGCTAATCACTACATAACTTTAAGCAAGGTTTCTGAATAAAGGAGCATACCTTAACCCCCTTATTCATAAAACTTATCAAACCTATTTTAGTTAAAATGGGGTTTGTCTCTTTCTTACACACAGAAATGTCAACGTGACAGATAAAGACAAACGTTCTATAAACCTATTTTAGCTAAAATAGAGATAAAAAAGGATTATGAATAAGGGGGTTAGACTTTATCATCTTATTCGTATTACCGTTTGTTCCTTTTTACAAGTGTTTTCTATATTTAGCTCTAATTGTAAGAGCAACACCTACCAACAGTATGAGACAACAGAATGCTATAATCACTGGAATAAATATGTCCACCAATCGAAGTCTGTTTAGTAACCGGTCTGTCAGCTCGTCGACGTATTTTCCAGGTAAACGAATGCCCTGAAAATAAAACAGAATGTAAGAGAAATGTATCTTTCGCCGTTAAGTTACTTGTATGAACTCAATTCTCTACACCCCACTAAACGTCTAAAAACTACCAAAGGTATCGACGTGCTTTTTATGTTCTTATTAACAAATGAATACCTTAATAATAACACGAGGCGAAATCTAGTCATCTAGAAGTGGAATTTTGAGTGTGTGCCTAATTTATACAGAATTCAGCACATGATTCTTAACTGCGTTGAAATTTTTCGTTGGTTATTAAAAAAAAAACTGTTCCACACGTTTTTACTGCGTAGGTATTGTTAATTTCTATGTACTTAATAGAAGATTTTTTTTTTGACAACCGACAAAAAATGTATATTTTCTATATTCATGGTTTCAGTTTGCGAGTCAATGTCGCTACCATCCTATATTTAATTCTTGACCGCGAAAGTCATTTTAACGAGCAAAAATTGCAAATGCATTGTTTTCCGTTGCTGCGTATCGCTATGCTATATTTACAAGGCGCCTGAACTAGAGGAAACGAAACTGTTGTCGTTCGATAATGCAAATTAATGGACCTAATAGACACTCAATTGAGCTCAATTCACTATTGAACTTTATGGCCAGACTCGGACTGCATCATTCATTCACTCGATTGAATGAAATCTCATTCATTGTGTGTTTAAGAACGGGCCTTTCAATCATTTATTCAAGAGCAGCAACTTGTTGCTGACCGGCATACTGGCATAGTAAGCACAGTGTCTTCTATAGACTTTCAATTGAAGCCAAAAATTTTGTTTTATTGTGTTGTATCCAATGCTCCAAACTTACTACGGTAGGTAGGTACACACTGGTACTTATGTATCTAAAACGACACTACGATTTGAATATTTATGGGCAATTTAAGTTGCACGTCAATTCGCTTTACAATTAATTTCACTGACTTTATTCAGGGCGGCCCATTTATAGTGGTCCAAAACGTTCGATTTAATTATTCCAATAACGTTCAATCTAGAGAGGTTTACATAACTAATAAATTAAGTAGAGATTAAAGAGAAAATAAATTTTAAAGATGTCAACTCTGAAACTACATACTGATTTTCGCGGAACATAATGTTTATTTTTTTATTTTATTAAAACTTTATGCACAAGTAAAAACTGTACAAAGGCGGACTTAATGCCTTGGGCATTTTCTACCAGTCTACCTTAGGGTGATGCAGAGACAATACACAGTATAGGTGCAATAACGGAAAAAAAAGAACATTTATAACTAAGATAGAAGAATAAATAAATTATACCTACATACATAGATACAACAATATTTACATACATATATATTTAAAAAAAAATAGTTATGAGACATAAATAAGAAACCCTACAACAACTTAATTCTGAGACGAATCTGCCAACTTCTTGTGTATGTGTTCTCGAGCTTTCACTTTAAATGTGAACCGATTGGTTAATGTTGTGTTTAGGTGAATCCATGAGACGTAGACACAAAAAAAACATTGACCACTATGAATGATACTCACTTCGTCGACCCAGAGGATAGGGATAAGAGTAGTGCGCAGATTGTTTGTGGTTGGTATCCCCCTGACGTTCCTCGAGAAGATGTTGAACTGCGCCCGCTTGGCGCCCCTGATTGGTGTGCCAGTGTTCTGAAAATACATAAATAAATACATAACATAACATCACGCCAAATTTTGGAGGCATCTACATCGCCACATGCGAACTACGCGTGACACTGACGTCATGCAAAATCCTGCATCGCGGAAGCAGAGTTTGCCGCGCAACAACGTCCACAAATCCACAACAGTCGCCCACATCAATCGGGTCTACCTTTTATTCGTGGAATAAAGTTGACGTCTGGCACTTCTAGTATGTAAAAACCGTCAAAAGTTCAAAATTTATTTTCAGGAAAAGCCTATTTGGAAGAATTCGCCCTTAGTACTAATAAGAAATCCTGGGCAAAGAAAGCTCTTTAATCAATTATAATCAAGATTCTTTAAATGCCTATTAAAGCACCATGTCCGTTTTACCGATTGTTTTTGTAACTTTTAATTTTAGTTTTTCTTTTGGCGAGAATGTCGGCGTCGCCTAACTTATAATTAGGTATTATGTTTTCCTCATAGAAACAAGTAAATTAGAGTATTATTTTTTAGTGAAATAAAATATATTAAACCGTATCCCCCTTTACAAAACAAGGCTTTTGTTACTACTAGCCTTCGCTGTCCAACTCTTTGGCAAAGACCTCCTTCACTCCTGCCATCTTTCGCGAGCTCGAGCTCTTTTTTAGATCAGGGTTAATCCACCGAGCCAGTAAATTATGAACCTAACTGTTATATAAATGCAGTTCTTTATACAAAAATGACAGCTTAGTTCGGTGCCTTTTAAAATAGAAAATTATTATGTCACTAGCTTCTGCCCGCGACTTCGTCCGCGTGAATTTCGTACTTTCCTCTAAAAGTTTCGAAAATGTATGTTGGTATGATCTTTATAATTAATTTAGATAAATAAGTATTTGGGCCAATTTTTAAGTTAATAGAACAAAGGAATCAGATTTTTCAAATAAACTGTATCCCCGCTTTTCACCCCCACAGGGGTGGAATTTTATAACTTGACTCAGTTTATTTATACCAATTTTCGAGCTAATCAAGCCACGCGGTAAAATCCTTCCCTTTAAAATTAACTACCTCTTTTCACACAGTTAGGGGTAGATTTTCGAAAAACCCTGATAGGTACATGTTATTAATTATTTTTAGTCCTTAGTATAAATACTGAGTTTCAAGTTAATCGGACAGGGCGTTACAATTCTTCCATACAAATTTTGACACCCCCCAATACCTCTTTAGGGGGTATTTTAGAAAAACGAAAAATTCTAAACTTCATAATTTAGATATACTTAGATAAGTATTCGTGCCAAGTTTCAAGGTTATTAACTCAAGAAATAAGATTTTTCATACCAACAAAATCCCCCCTTTTTACCCCCTTAAAGGTTTAATTTCCAAAAACCCCTTCTTATTCAACACCTACTCTTCACAAAGAACACACCCTCCAAAATTCATGTCCCTAGGAAGGACCAGCGATTTAGACTGTGCGTTGATATTTCAGTCAGGTCGTTCATCCCCCTTTTGGGGGAGAAATTATCAAAAACGCAAAGACACGTATAAATTAATTTTCAATCGTTAGCCTAAATACAAAATTTAAAGATCCTAACTATTAAACTGACGGACTTTCATACACAACTTCATCCCCCCTTTTAACCCTTTGGGGGTAGAATTATCAAAAACGCTGAGACACGTATAAATTAATTTTTAGTCGTCAGCCTTAACACAAAATTTGATGAACCTAACTTTAAAACTGACGGACTTTCATACAAACTTTCATCCCCTATTTAACTCCCTTAGGGGTTGAATTTCAAAAAATCCTTCCTTATTCCTTGTCTACACAACAAAAAAGAAATGAAAATAAAGCTGAAACGCCTGTGCAATACTATCTACCTATACCTACTTCACTTAAAAATAAATACTTATAACTACTTTAATTAATAAAAGTACCTACGCTTAATAATTTTTAATTTGAACGATTATTTAAACACTACCAAAACAACTCATACAACCTATTTTACAAAATAACAACAAAAGAAATTCAAATAAACTATTTAAAGACTAAAAGCCACGCTGATAAGCACGGTTTCTCAATATCAATTATTGTCTGTCAATAAGGTCGAACGCTCTGAACGCATCAACAGTCAAATATTGAATGAAGCTCGCTCTTTTTTTTTTTTTTTTTTTTAACAATGGCATCTCGCAGTTCAACCTATGAGGTTGTCGTCTGCTTAACCGGGCTTGCCTGTGGATGCCTCAAAATTAAGGCCTCCAACCAGGGCTTGAAGCTCGATCTCGGACCTCCCGCCGTTTTATACCCTACCGACCCGACCCGTGTCGAGCGCGGCAACCGTTACACAAAAATAATCCTTATAGCATGATTCAGACGTGGGACGGCGCGATGGCTTATTTCATGTATAAGTTTGGTGTTTCTATACCGATTTCTATGATTCTTTTTTTATTGAATAGGTAATAATGTTAACTTTTTCAAATTAGGGATGAGTGAGAGTATTATAAACGTAAGAGTAAACAAATATAATCAGAATGCTCCGAACTGCTAAGCTATCAGGAGTTACACGTGTTATTGTGAGTCAACCATAAAAGATAGACATATGCTGTTGCGGGATATTTTTTAGACAATTTTATGTAGAATATTTCCGTCATACATGATTTCTATGTAACTTTAACCATTAAGGCTGCACACGTGACGGAAGCTTCAAAAATGGAGTAACTTCTCCCGTTTTCCCAACATTTCCCTTCACTACTCTGCTCCTATTGATTGTAGCCTGATGAAAAGTATACTATAACCTGCCCAGGAGTATGAAGAATAATTGTACCAAGTTTCGTTAAAATCCGTCGAGTAGTTTTTGTTTCTATAAGGAACATACAGACAGACAGACAGACAGACAGACAGACAGACAAAAATTTTACTGATTGCATTTTTGGCATCAGTATCGATCACTAATCACCCCCTGATAGTTATTTTGAAAATATATTTCATGTACAGAATTGACCTCTCTACAGATTTATTATAAGTACCTATAGATAAATGTACGGTAGCCTGCAGGTACTTATTGTCTCATTTATTATTCAACAGACAAGCACTTCACTAAGGTGACAGTATCGATCGGTAGATACGATATTTCAGCTGCATTATTCCTTCAAGAACGCTGTGTTGAGTAAATAATTAAGAGGAAATGGGGCCGGAGAGACTTTTGAAAAAGCCTAAGTAAAAAGTCATACTTAATTCGAGGTTTAGCTCTCGCCTATTTCCTCCTCCAATATTGGACAAAATATAAAAGATATTTCATAAACTGAATAAGAAGGATATGTTCTGTGTCCCTATGTTTTTCTTTTTTCATTAATAGTATTGTCAAAAGACATGGACAAAAAAGTACATTCCAAGTACACATACATAGTAAATAATATTGTGTATTAAAAATAAAAAAATGAATTAATACGTAGTTTTTAACCTCTCTGAACTCGTCAGTGTTTATTTCAAAATATTTAGTAATGCAAGATGAATTCAAAGTTCCGTTTGTCAACGTCCGCCATAGTGGACCATAGAGAAAGATAAATATATTAATGTGCGTTCCATACCATGCATACTACTTGTAGACATGTGACGTGGACGACAAAATGCTCATATTAGGAACATTTTATTCTTACGAAACTATCTTCATTGGTATTTGTTGCATTTAATAAAATTATCTTTTCATACTATTGATGCGTAAGATATTTTTTTTTTATATTTCACACACAAAAAAAACATAAAACGGAACACGTTTACTTGTTTGACAATGTGCGTTGTCTTGTCTATGTCGAATGTCAATGTAATGAAATAATGTTATTGCATATTCTTCATTGCGTACCTACTGTGTTTATGTTTTTTGCGAATATTCCTATTTTGACCCCTGCTTATTCCTACGGACTGATACCTTCTACCACTCAATTACCTTGCTATTAACACTGGACTCTGATTTGCATTGCGTTTCGGATTTGTTTTGTGGATCAATATGAGGTGCATCAACTGCGTAATAGCCATGCAAAGGTTGCAGAGGCATCTCATATCCTCGCTTTCTGTACACCATCAAACAAGACTTTCGCGTTGGATAACCAATGCTCAAACCGAGGAAGCTGTCTGTTGGAAGCTATTTTAGGGTACTATTGTAGTTGCCTTGTAGGAAACAGGACCGTTAGTTGTTGTTGTCACGTTATGACAATTATCTGGTACCTTGGTTGGGCAAGACACCAAAACAATATCCAAGTTCCAGCTGGATTTTTAGACAACATATTATTAACAATTCAAGAATATTAAAACAATCTAACAAAAGGCTAATCTTTCTTGAAAACCATAATTACAAATTGTAAAACAATAATATATAAATATGCTTGTATTTTTTAACATGTCTGGTTATGTTTAAAGCAGCTATTTATGTAATTACTAAAGCCCTATACTTACACTTAATCCAGGTTACTGTATTTGTGAAATAAAAATTCTCTATTTTATACAAGCTGGTTGATTGACCTCACTCGGTATCTTCATTAACACTATCGCTGCAATTTATGTTATTTAGGTAGACATTTAAGATATAATAATTATAATATAGGTAGCAAAATATTTTTATTATTTTCTCTAATAAATAAATAATTATTTTTACTCTTTTGCTTTATTTTGTGCTTCTCTTTTTTATAGTATATTGAACTACCTATTAAAAAAATATAAGGGTAATCTGTAAAAATGTACTTTAAAGAAAACCATTAATTTCGAATATACTTTGTAAATTGTTATTATGACTGCCTCGTTGGTCTAGTGGTCGCAAACGCTACTGCTGAGCATGAGGTCCTGAGTTCGATTCCCAGGTCGAACAAAGAGATATAAGCCCCATATCTCTCTCTTAATTTTTTCATCAGGAATTTCTCAGTAGTAGCCCGGAGTCTGGACTTGTGCGCTTGATGGCAATCAGCTCGCCCGTGGGACTCAAAATAACTGGTGAAATGTGGTTGTACTACACCTCTGACCAACCCTTCGAGGAATATATAGGCGCGATGTTATGTTATGTTTGTTATTATTGTCACATTTTTTGAGACCGTCACATACGTAACCGTATCAGTTATACGTAATAATATAATTCATAACTGTTCGCTATTTTAAAGCGCCTTAAGTGTTTTAATAGCAAAATTATAATCTATGCACCTTATTGCTAATGAAACTGTTTTTGTCTAGTTTGTTGTAGTGACAAGTTCTCTGAGTTTTTTATTTGTAGCAATTTAATGAGCAAATATTCACGAATATAAAACACCAAAAATCATAGGTGTACAATAAATTCGATAACTATGCCGACGTCCTTACAAAAACTGGCCATGTCCTTTGTATTCTTAGGCCTTAAATCGGCATTTTTTGAGGGTTCTAGTGCTTATAAAAATAATGCATCATCAAAAAAGAAAACATAGGAACATACAAGTAGTTAATATTTATTATTCTGTAAAAAATCATTGCTTTATGGTCATTAACCAGAAAGAAAACAGGCGAGCGCGTTTCTATGAGAAAAGACCACCCGCATTTCCTCTACCTATAACTTGTCCATGTCAGGCGGACCCTTCATTTCTGCATTATTTATCAACTAAGTTGTCGGCTATTTATTAACTAGGCGACATAACTACTAGCTTTTCGCCGTTACCATAAAAAGTACAATATACCTAATAGTTCATTTAGGTACATACAGGTTTTGTAGTACATTTTTTAGACTTATAAAGTAAAAGTATGCATTTTTAATTAAGTACAGACGCCAGCACATCAACCTACCCGAAACTGTCACATTTTCCCAATCAACTTTGAACCTTATGCTTTAGTGATAAAGTTGAAATACGATTAAAGAAATTTGACAGATTGTTGTAGGTTGATGTGCTGGCGTCTGTACATGGCGAATTGTTGGGTGAATCACTGCTTTCCTAGCTAGATCACTGTGTAATCTGTATTTAAGACAGACAATTTAGACTCCCCGTTTGAGTACCTACATAATAATAATACAGCAATATCCGTCAAAATATTCAGATTGTGATTGAAAGTCCTGGACGCTCGCTAATATCGAATGGCTGCCGCATGACGGGTTTCGGTCCCTGCAGTCCATTTAATTAACTACCTACCTTCTACCAATACTCTCTGAGCCAAGCAAGAGAGGATACGACAGAAAAAAATCATGAAGATACCTCTAAAAACTTTCTTTTTTTCAATAATAACCATACTAATATACATACGAGTACAATCATTATGATTTTTTGTCAGATTATTCTACAAGCAATACTACCTAGGTACTGTTTTAGTGTTTGAATTTTTTTGTCCAAACAACAGATTTTTTGTAAATAGATAATTGCTTCATATTTTGCAATAAATTACCAGGGTTGTGTCATCGCGCTACTCTTTCTTTTCTATGCAATCCGACGGTGACCCCATGTAGTCCCCTTAACTTTATTAGTTACTTAAACAGTGTTTCAATAATAATACTATGTAATCGTCTTTGAATTTCAAAGGTGAAATAAAATGTATTTAAACCAAAATGTTCTTCAATTAATCATTGTTTTGGGTAAACTACCCCCGGCCCAATCTGAAATATTTTGAAGGCTTGATTGACTAACACTGTGTTAGTCAATTGCTTCATGTGTTTCATTCATCTGCTTAATAACTTGACATTGTAAATGACGATGACTGTTACGCAATTACCACGCTGGTTATTGGAATATGACTTGAAAAAAGTTTAATTGAGAAACTGATTTTTCTAATCGTTGTCCTGTTTGGCAATTTTAGACCCGATTTTATTATATTGACTTGCAAAAACCTGTGTTGTGTGTGTGGTAACTTCGTAGCCTATGTAATTTAATCGGTTGAATGCCGTAATTACAGAAACAATTAAAACGCAATTGTATCTCGCGTGGATCCACGTTCGCACGCACGTTGTTTGATAAATGGAAGCTGATCTGTTTATACTGACCACGCATACCACGTTTCGCATTGACAGCATTTCAGCACAAATTCCTAGAAGGTACCTACATTGCAACTTGTTGACGTCCCTTTGTTTATTAGCGAGACAAATTGGAACCCAACCCAAACATCACAGGACTGCAGCGTGGAGGTTATTAAATACTGAATTAACTGGTTGCTATTTATTGGTTGTTATTCGGATTGACGGGGAGTTATACCCTGTCCAGTTAAACCGTTTTTTGACAAATGGCACTAGTGATTGCAGCAACGTAACATTTCGATTATTTACATTTTAATTTTATTATTGCAGGGTATAGGGGTAAACCGGGGGAGCCAGACCATGGGGGCGATCTCCCCTTGCCGTGCCGTCGGGACAGACAGCATTATATTTTTCGGCCGACACATATTTTTTCAAAATATCGTTAGTTGTTAATGTGGGTCCGCTAGCCGATTGTTATTTACAATATCTCCTGTATGTACAATACGCATGCACAAGTACGTACATATGTAAATGATTTGATTTCCATGAAAACTAATTTGTACGGTAAAGGGTTGGCTGGTAATAGTGGTAATCAATAGAGCGATTGATGATTAAATGTCATGTCGGTCGTTTCAAATTCTAATTATTCATTCAGTTGCGAATATAAGTATGTACTTAATCAACGATTCTCAATAAACCTACCTGTTACACCTACTCATACAATTTAGTAAAGCCAATGCCAAACTTTACTTTGTTTAAATAACTTCATTAACACTGCTGTCAAAACGGTGAAGGTAAACATCGTAAGGAAACCGGCATGTCCTAGAACCAAAAATTCTAAGACATGTGACATCTACCAACCCGCACTGGGCCAGCGTCGTGGATTATACAGTCCCTCACAGAGAGGAGGCCTGTGTCCCAGCAGTGGGAACATTATAGGTTGATTATGCTTATGCTATGCCATTTAACGTGGCAGTAGCGGTCATTGACCTCCCTACATTTATTTTCAGATTCTAGTAGGTACAAAACAGAAATAAAGCCCGCTTATCGATTTCCTATAGTCGTTTTCAACAATTTTCATGAAAGAAAAACGACATTTACAATACTTTGTCGTTCAGACTGCTACGGGCATATTTTAGGGGCAGGGCGATGACCGCTACATTATAATTTAAGCCACCAACTACTTATGTACCTATAGCTCAGTTCATTAATTCTTCAGAGGATAATCGTCCTTTATGTAAGTACCTACTTACTATAGATACTTCGATTTTGAACATGAATTCGATACAGCGTACCTACCTACCCATTTATTTTCCAAAAATCATTTCGTAGAATAATTAGAAATCAATTCTGTTTTACAACTACCGCGAGACAAACCGTACGATGCAAGTGAGAACTTTTAAAACTCTTACAAAATATGTAATGTCTGTTATATAGGTCAAGGTAAACCCGATCGTTTTCGGGGGGTTGTAAGTATCGTGTTAGGGGTGAGTCGTCGCGGCCCCCGACCCCTGGCCCCCGACGGCGCGAGTCTGCCAAGTTCCCCACAGACGAGCCCCTTTTCCCCAACATTTTCACGACCAAGGTCATGCCCTCGTCTGTTTTTGAATTATATACAATGAACATACTCTTTCAAGGTTATATCGTTCTATTTCGGTCGTTGAGCTGATTTTTTAGGTAGAGCACATGTTTTGTGCAGTGCTGGGACTGTTGTGATCGAATCTACTTAGGATTTGTTCATACGATTGATTTTTGTGTGTAGTCACAGAACATTAATTCCCACCAGTTATAGAACATTCATATTTGTGTTAGTAAGTACCTACTTAAGAACTTGTTAGTCAAGCACAAAAAAAAAAAAACCTAAATCGAATAGACACGTGGAGGACGATCCAGTGTCTAAGAAATGAACCGGTCCGCTCAGAATGCTGTTGGAGCTTTCTCAGATATGGTGCAATCTATGCATCTATGACATTGTGGCGACATCTTTAGCCATACCGTCACATACGAACTACACTGATACATCGCGATATGATTTCTATGCCGTTCTCGTTTGAGCACTTGGTGGATAGTATGCTTACGCCGGGAGCAGCAAACACTGCGTTACCGTGCTTCGGGTGACAGATCTCGGCAAGTAAGTGTAAATGTGATCTCGGCAGTGTAAATGTGATGCTGTTCCACAAACGATGGGACACTTAATATCGTGCGCTGCGTGTCCTATCAGCTGCACGTTACAGGAACTGATGGATGCTAGTGATGGCGCCAAACAAGTGGCCGAATTCTGGGCCGAGTACATTTAGATTGCTATCGACACGCTAAGAAGAAGATCGCGATATCAAAGTTATCAAAGCGATTAACATTATGAGGTGTAACAAGACTCATCACATAGCCGTCGACTACACATTCTGTATATGAAGCTAAGTAACATAGCGCTTGTGCGCAATCGCACCAAAAATGAAAGTCTCTTCGACTTTTATTTTTGGTGTGAAAAACTGCTTTTTACGGTAGCGTTCAATGTAACGCTCGTAATACATGGCGCTTATGGGTGAAGGAGTCGTGGGGGTAAGTACTTAAGGTTATATAACATTGAAAACTTGTTTTCGTACAAAAAACGTCATAAAAGGTACAACTCAATCAAAAGCTATGGTCCAGTACTAAAAAAATTTACAATGACAGGAAGAAGAACTGACTCTCGGCTTCGTGTTACACCTGTGACACAGAATCCTGATAAACAACCGTCGCGTCGGGCAGTAGCCCACCAGACACAGCGACACCCGTCTCATCGGACGATCCTCCCTTTTCTATGGAGGGTGAGGGAAACAACACCCGTCTGGTCAGAGGAACCTCCCTTTTTCAAGGAGGATGAGGAACCCTATTCCTCATTGCTCTAGTACTTTTTTGATTGTGAACACATCAACAATGACGGAAGAAAGTCTTACAGAAAAAGCCTTAAACACAAACCTCTCTCTAGACTGGATATCCTAGGCTCAAGTACAGAAATCTACATAATGCGACCTATACAAGGTCAAATTAATCTGTCAAGCTCCGCTAATGAGACACAATTGATTTTCTATTGTTTCGTTTTGACGGATTAAATTAGCTAGCGAAACTAAGTACGTGGACGTAATGTGTATCGATATTTTTTTTTTTTTTTTTATTGTTAAATGGGCGCACTCTGATATCTAGGTAAACAGGATAAAAATAAGAAATTAGTAAAAAAAAAACAGTATTTTTTTGTGGTATCACCGACCTCAGTTGTGTAGTCACTTGAAATATCAGTTTAAAAATCAGCTTTTTATTGTGTGTAAACTACACGGACGTTTAGTTTACACACAATCTGTCAATCGAAAAAGCTGATTTTTACACATCGATTTCGACACATCGATATTTCAACACGATACCTAAAGCAAAAGAAAACAGATTTTCTCAACTCAAACTTCAAGTAACAAAACTACCAGCAAAGTTAAACCCAAAAAAGAAAAATCAAATCTTTTTTGTTTTTATTTTATCGAGTTTAGATACCCATGACATCTGCGGAGTTTCGCTAACTAATATAATTTGACCCTGTATAATGACCTCGTAACGTTTAAAAACAGTCACATGATCAATACCATTAGAAATAATAAATGTATTTTTCACTTCTCATGCTCGAAAAGTTCGTCTTTATGTTGTGCTTAGGCGACATAAAATCGCTTTTTATGTTCTAGTGCATAAAGTAAATTTTTTTTCTGAGACTAAGGTAATCAGGCCCAACAGCCACACGCACAATAAAACTTCGCAGATTAAAGTCGTGATTTATTTCATTTTCTTTAATTTATACCACTTCCGTGTTTTCTATCGTTAATTTAATAAAATCAGGTAAAATAGTTGTCATTTATTATTTAAAAACGCAAAGAAACGTTTTTATGACATGGAAGTATGAAGTACCTAAGTCGAATGACAAAATGTTGAAATAAAAAAAAAAAACTTTTAAAAAGTTTCGTGGCGGTATTATCTGTGGTGGCGGGAATTAGCTATGCTTTGCAACATTTTTGATTAATTATGTAGTGTATACTTTATGCCTGTTTCATTTTCTCGCAATCGAAGTGAAAAGCAGAGTGTATAACTCAGGCATAAACGAGCCATTTTACCCCTCGACTTAACTATCCACCCTCGCCTGCGGCTCGCGTGGATATAAACGTCTCGGGGTAAAATAGCTTCTTTTATGCCTTAGTTGTACAATCTACTATTACGTACCGGCTCTAAGTCCAAGAAGATTTTATGAATTTCCTCCATCGGCCGCATCCCAATGACACCATCTCGGTACCTTATGTCAGCGAACAGGAAGTGTGGGTAGGACATCACAAGGAAAGCACCTAAAACAAACGTAAACAACATTATATATTAGTGCTTATAAATACAACGTATACTATAAACGCTTCCATATAGCGTGAGAAAACGCTCCCGTAGACAGGGGCGACGCGACACATAATCAGCCTATAATGTTCCCACTACTGGGACACAGGCCTACTCTCAGTGAGAGGGAGTGGGCCGTAATCCACCACGCGGGCCCAGCGCGGGTTGGCAGATGTCACATGTCTTCGAATTTTTGGTTCTAGGACATGCCGGTTTCCTCACGATGTTTTCCTTCACCGTTTTGAGAGCAGTGGTGATGAAATAATTTACACAAAGTAAAGCGCCTGTCTGGATTCGAACCTACGACCTACAACTCGTAAGTCGCGACCGTTACCACTTAGCCACCACTGCTCTCAGTGAGTTAAGAGCAGTGGTGACGCGACTAGTAGAACAATTTCTATGAAAACGTCATGAAAATTTTTCTACCAGAATCGCGTCGCACCGTCGTCGCGTCGTCGCGCCTGTCTGCTGGAGCATTAAGACGGGTTGGTGTAGGCATCGTATAGCTAAGAAACTAGTTTCTCTACGCCACCAGCTTCAACTTTCTAATAGACGGACTCCTTGACAGTTCAAAAGTGCCTAGAAATGGTTTAATTTACAGGCATTTATGGTGTCCTGCTGCTACTTTTTGCCCTAGCCTCTCGTGCAGACATCGCTTTGCCTTCAACCGTTAGCTGTTATTCGTATCAACTGACAGAAATAACATTTAGTGTGACAGCTACGCACAGCTATATGAGATAATGGCACCGATTCCCTTGTTCACAAACTAAACTAAATTTAATTTCAGTGCATCTTTTTCTTTCTATTTCATTAAGAAAAGGACAGAAGATAAATATTAGTTTAGACCTGTCAAATTAGTCCGTGCCTGACGTAAATTGACGTATTTTTAATAGCCAATTTTTTAATCACGTCTAAATTGTCTATGGAGTGTCTTAATTTGACAGGACTAAACTAATATTTATCTCCTGTCCTTTTCTTAATGAAATAGAAAGAAAAAGATGCACTGAACTTAAATTTAGTTTAGTTTGTGAACAAGAGAATCGGCGCCAATGTCTACCTACATAATTATCTATTAAATATACATAATTATATACACCACAGAAGTAATGAATATTAACTTTGAGCGATGCATCCATTACATGAAACACTGAAAAGCAGTGATTTAGTCATTTAACGCGTGTCGTTGGTTCCGCATTTTCGTTTTTTGACACCGACTTCCGGAATTAAAGTTGTTTTTCACTTTGTAGTGTTTTATTTTGAAGTCAGTTGTTTTTTTTTTTGTTATTTTTTTTTGTTTTTTTTTTTTTATTTTTCACTTTTTAGTTGTACCTACCCCACACATATTCAAATAACACTAGTGCATTGAAGAATTGAAGACACGGATTGGAAGAATCATCAAAATTCGCATAGAAATGCCGGAGACGCAGTACATTTATGCATATAACCTCGTACATAAGAATAATTAATAATGTAAGTATTATAATGTAATAATAATGTATTATATACTAAAACCTTCCTGAAAGTATGTAGATCACATTAATGAAATAATTATCAAAATCGGTTCATTAATTTTTGAGAAAATCACGGACATAAAAACATACATACATAGGTACGGGTCGAATACAGAACCTCCTTTTTTGAAGTCGGTTAAAAATGATGACAGCGCGGTTTGACTTTTCGGTTTCAAAAAACGTTCTCTTGGAAAACACACCTACTTACTTTCGTTAATAATATTACAATAATGTCATCAGTATTTCGCGTTGTTGAATTTCGGGCCAATATTGAAAAAAAGTACTCCATCCTCCATCTGTCAACACGCTAAGAAAAATGACGTTATTCGCCGGTAAATTGCGGACGATATGTGGAAGCCACCGCTCTTCTAGGAAACTTTAGCAAGGGAGGACGCAAGGCTGACTACTGAGTACTGAGCCACAGATGTCCTTTATGCGTCAATCAAAGACCGCCGGCAGCCGGGCCTATCATATAACAAACACTTCCTACCTGACCACTATCCACTACACGCACAGACATTAACACAAATCATGACTTAATCATTCGTTATTATTTATTTTAATGGTATGTTAATATGGCCACGGATGTGTTTACCAAAGACGAGTCGTAGGTACTGGTAAAGGTTAGGTGCACTGGATAAAATATAGAAGTATTTTGTTTACATAAAATAATGACGACGGCAACAGATCCGCCATCTTGATTTAAATTAAGTGTTTAGGTACCTAACTTTCGTAAAATTTGTATCCCTGTCAGGCTGCATGTGTTTACACTGTTCCACGAACTTTTAATTATTTTCCGCGGTCCGTCTAACAATGATATGCAAAAAAGCATTTCGAAAATCGGCTAACGCATGGGCTGATTCATTCATTGTTAGTCACAACTTGTAATTACTTTTAACTAAGTACACTTTTTAATTAAAAAGCGTCAAATGCCTGAACACATAGAACCACAGTAATATTCGTGACAGAACTTTTCAGAATTTAGTCCAAGCGCTTTGCAATCACTCGTTTGGACAACATTTTTTTTTATATTGAATAAAGTCTAATTCTACGAGTACGTTAGCGTAGCGTGGTTTGCGTTATTATTGATTGAACCCGCTAACTGTCCGCTATTGCGAGTGCGTGTCTATTAGCATACCTACATTTGTTTTACATTGAGGTGCCATCGATGTAGCGAGCTAAACTATAAATATATTATTTTGTTTTCACATCGCGCTCGACGGCAAGCATAGATGTGATCTGGCTCATGATTGGTCAAATTGGTTCAACTTGTTCTTCTGGGGTAAGTGGAGTATAGCACAAACACAGGACTGAGCAACTGGGCTTTCAGGTGCGTCTGAACCGTAGTTTTCGCACCGCCATCCACGTAGAAATAGCGATAGCGAGTACCTATCGACACCGAGGTATCGAGATAGCGACCGAGATGCGAGCATCTTCGGCATGTAAATACCCTTAGTCCGTAGAGTAAAATGATCCGTTTGAATAAGAGCTAGTAAGTATGCTTTGCCGGTCACACGAAGGAAGTACAAAAGTCAGTATAGTAAAATCAGAGGTGAGGGGCGCTACTAATAGAATATATACATAGATAGTGGGCTGAGTCTTGTATCTTGCGATGCTTGCCAGGCCAGCTGAGGTTCCAGTGAGTCGGAACCAGTTGCTGAATAGTTCATGGTGAGTCGGAACTGTCTGCGAAGATGCCCCCAGGGAGTCTGGGTGGCTCTGCGGTATATGCTCCAGTGGATCGGATGTCGTACAGCGCCGGGTTGAGACTGACTGCTAGCGTTGTGGACCAGCCGAAAGTGCAGTATGCTGTACCCAGGTTGCTGAAGAGGCTGAGGGTGATGACCAGGTTTGCGCAGTTGCTGCATGCTGGTGGTCAGGATACCCGTTGAAGTCGTGGGTGCTGGCTGGTTGGGTGACTCGCCGCTAAAGCTTGCGGGAGTGATGATGATGACGTCACGCTGAAGTATTTGCACGAAGGCTGCGCTGACGATCACGTCGGGGTCACCAGTATAGAGGTATAAGGAACAGAAGTTCACTCATATTCTGTAGAAAAGGGAGGATCCTCCGACCAGACAGGTGTTGTGTCTGGCGGGAAAATGCCCGATGATTCTTGTCGGGCCGTTGTATAATAATTATGCTAGTTGTGCGGTAAACTCTGCTTGCGAGATGCAGGATTTCATGTGACATCAGTGTGACGCGTAGTAAGCATGTGGCGTTTTGTAGATACGTTTGAAAACGTTTTGGAGCGATATGAAATGAATTTCGTTAAAGTGCTATTTTTACATCTTTGACATACTGTTACTTTGGGTGCGGCAAATGACTCTCACATTTATGATTATTGAGTATTAAACAACTACTAAAAATTAACTTTTAATTTATTAGGTATAAAATCGGTCACAAAAAACCTGCTCTATTATGACTCAAAAATACAAATTAATTTGTTTTGTGAAAGATAGCAGGCACAATAACCGAGAGTTCCTGCGAAGTCGAATAGGGAGCCACTTGTGTATCTTAAATCTTGCAAAAATAGAACCCCTACATTATCACATTAGCTTACTGTCCACTGCACTAGCTTACACTAGCCTAAAAATGAGGATAGGTCTATTCTGTATACTCGAGGCCGGAGTAACTAGCTTCCTAGCTTACTAGCACAATCTTGACAGCCTAGCTTGAAGGACTAGCTTCGTGTAACCTGAGCATCACTGTGGTGTTTAAACAACATAAACAAAATGTAGTCTTTGTTTTCTGCACTATCCACTCCGAACCCTCTGTGTGTACCTAATGAAAAGTGCTTCCCTTTGTGGATTTCCTGTTAATCAACTAGCCGAGCCAAATTGATTGAACGGATTGGGTGACGGTGTAGCCAGAAGGGTGAAATTTGCCTGTGTAGTTAAAAAAATAATGAAAATCTTTATTAATCGTGCTTTTTATGTGAACCTATTTCTTTTGTGTGCACGAAATAAACGACTTATCAATACTTAGATATATCTAACCATGTTCTTGAGCAGAAAAAGCCAATTTAATTAGACAAGACACGAAAAAATATTAATTTAAATAATAATACGTAAATATGTATAAACATAATCATCGGGCATGCATTTATCTGCTCAGTGTTTTTATCCTGTACAGATTATAAGTACTTATTAGTAATATTAATGAAGATGTATACAATTACTGGTTAATTAACTCATATCGATATTGCCATCACATTAAGTTACCTTAATGTAATGGCAATATGGATAAGGTAAATGTACCAATACTCGTCGGGTTTTGATATTCACTGACTTTGAAGAACTGCTGCGTGAGAAGTATTTCATTTAGAATGAAACTTTTTGCATGACGAAATAGAAAAATTATCCGTTATTCTAAATAAGTTGTTAATTTTTGTAATTTTTAGTGATAATAAATACTTATTTAAGCAAATGTGAAAAAAGGGCGATTTGTACCAGTACTCGCTAGATTTGTACTATTACTCATCAAAAGGACCCAGTAGTCGTCAATTTTTTATGCTAACTTGAACTTTCAGGCCTTGAACATAGAGTTCAAGATGATTACACATTATAACATATTGTGATTGTCTTTCATATGAGTGGCAAGTCTAAGAAATAAAAGGTAGGTAGAAAACCAAATCGCAAGAAATCAGACTAAGTAGGTAAATTCTAATATATTTTAGCTTAAAAAATTAAGATGTCCGAATCACAGAATCAGTTTTTTTATCAGAATAAAGGAGCCCATTGTATATTAAGTGTTTAATGTTTTTTTTTATGTTTTGTATTTTTGTGGTGTACAATAAAGTATATAAATAAATAAATCAGCCATATTAGGCCCAAAAACCAAAATGGCCGGCCAACGAAAAAAATGTATTACCCCGGTCGGGGAAGACCTCCTTACCATTTTTTAATATATTGCGCCGAATCGCTAAGACCATTCCTTCAGCTTTTTTTTTAAGTTGAAAATTAAAGTTGTATACATTAAAAAAACCTGATTTTAGAACTATATAGGCAAAAAATAGTTTAGTAACACTCGCAGAGGTTTGTTGTCATAGTAGGTAATACTTGTTTAAGGTCACCTTTCTTTATTTTCGCCAATCGGTAGTTAATACGTATATATTTTATTAAAATTTGTGAAACTAGATTTTTTCGTAGAAATTTGAAGTAATAATAAATTTTATTTCGCTGTCACTTTGTGTTTTGGGCCCAACTCTGTATGAAACGTGTCTGGTCTCCTGTTGACGTGAAAACGTCGTTGCACTCTGTGGTAAATTCAATATTTCTGACCGACAATAACATGTAATATTTCAGCCGCTTATAACTACGAGAATGCTTGGGAAATGATGATTGACCATAAAATATATGGGTAATAACTGTACCAATTTTGAAGCAGGATCTAATTTGTGTTTGACGTCACATCGCAGGTGCAGTGCGTCCGACTCTCCTTTTTACTATGCGTCGAAATTTTAATTCGCAAAAAAATGTTTAGCTACTAGGTGCCACTGTCAAGAATTGACACAGCACTACTAGGGCCTAAAGAGAATCAACAGAAATATTGGCCGAGTTAAAAATGCATTTGAAGTTGACAATAGCAAAATAATTTCAAATGTCGTCTCATATCGGCCGTAAGTCTGGCCAAAAATGAAAAAAAATCTCAATAAAAGTAAGTTTGCATCATAAGGAATTCAATGAGCCTTAAAAGCCTAATACCGAGCAAATACAATAGTTACGGCAGTATCAGAAAACAAAAGAAAATCTGCAGCAAGTAACATAAAAGTTAAAGATGTCGTCTCATATCGACTGAAAAACTGCTTAGAACTGAAAAATATCACGTACGGTGAAATGTTGCTTTATACGAAATGCAATGAGCCTTTTTTTTCGTGGGGAAATCCTCATGGATGCCCTCCGTCTGGGAAGAACTGAGGGTTATGTCGGACTCCTACCGACTAAAACCCCACTGTTCCTTCTAGTACCATGTCCGGGGCCCGGGAGCTACTTTTACATTCGCCGCACCTCCGACTAGTATCAGCCCAATCAAAAGCCAACCAAAGAAAGTTTTAAATCATAACAAACACAATAAGCCTACAAAATCTACTTATGAGCGAATTCAAAAGCTGGGGTAATACTTAAAATCATCGCTAATCGCCATGTTATTAATGAACGGCGCCCCGGCTTGTCATCGTGCAAGTATGTGTGAAGATTTCGGGAACATTAGGAAGATTCAACGGCAGGCGACTTAGTAAGAAGACACCTCTATATATGTGAGGATTTGATTAGAACTGTAATATCCACGCTCGATCTGAGTGAGGTACTGTTGAAAAACTAGCATCAATTAGCCAAGGCTTATTACAGCTCAATATTATACCTTTCCCAGTAAGGCAGTTTAGGTTAGAACTGAGAATACTTTTTACGAGCCGAGCGAGTGGAGCGCACTTACGATACAGTGTGCGAAGCGAGCCCTTCCTAGATACAAATAAGCAAAGCACGCTTAATTGCAGGATGAGTGCGCTTAATCAAAAGATGGGCTTACTTCTCTAGCTAGTCTTAACAGCTTCTTAAACCAGCAAGCAAAGCGAGCCCGTCTTCGACACGAGTGAGCTGAACGCACTTACACATGACAAGAGCGAGTGAAGCGAGCTCTATCACAAGTGAAGCGCGAGCACAGTTTCGTGCCGAGCTAGCGAAGCGAGCCCAATGACGCGACTCATTGCTTATTCAAGCAATGAGTGAGCGAAGCGAAAACAGCTTTAGAGAAACCCAGTTTTATCGTCAAATGTAGCCCAAACCTTATTATATGTTTGTACAGACGCCAGCACATCAAGCTACCCGAAACTGTCAAATTTTCCCAATCAACTTTGAACCTTATGCTTTAGCGATAAAGTTGAAAATATTTACAATGACGTGTTTAGAGGCAAGTATTAAGCGTGTCCCAGTAATCGTCATAAAAGTACGTAAAATTACGAGATTTGGGTCAAGTAGGAATTTCTAGGTACCAATAGATGTCATGTTAAAAAAAAATACTTTTATGATAAAAGTGTTCTAAACTTCAAGTTAAATCATTAGTAAATTAACTTAACTAATTCATCAAACAATCAGACTTAACACATACCCCACTGAAGGTTCGTAAATCAAAACACAAAACTACGTGCTGAGTTTGACATTTAGCAGCTAAACTTGCAAAAAAATGAAAAAATTGTGGGACACATTTTTTAAGTGAGATATCTCAGCCACCATTACAGTTAAAACTCAGTGTTTTATTTTAATTGTGCAATATGTTACCAAAAATATGTTGCTATAAAAATGGGCCAGTTAAATGTTTAGTAGAAAAAGATATTGATGTTTTTAGACAATTTGACGACTTCTGGGTCACTGTCGACTTCACCCGCGTTTACCTTATGAGTTAATTACGCTAATTAAGATAGCATTAAGGCAGCTAGATAGATAGGCCTACCTAGGTAGGTACCTATTGGTATGATCCTTATCTACAGATTAGGTATGTGATAATCTTTTAATTAAATTACGATTTAATCACGATTTAGGTTTTGGATAAACTTAAGGAACGCAAATTCTAAAATTAGAATAAAAACTACTTCAGCACATGAGTCTAGACCCTAACCTAGATTTTCAAAAACCGGTTATCAAAAAAAATCTGCTGTTTCATAGAAAAGACTAACAACGCTGTCAAAATGTATGGAATACTTAGCAATTTTTTTTTAATAACATAGGATACATTTCAACGCAGGTTCATAATGATGTACGAATCCATGGTTACAGTTCGCGCGTCGAGGTGCCTGCAACCCAGCTCTGATCCAGTTAGAAAAAAACACAATTTTTTGTGTATTTTTAAAGCGAACATATCTTTTTCTATATACTTATACACACAATTTCAATAAGATCTCATTGGATACCTAAAGGTTACCCAATCAAAACGTGTTGAAATTGTGTATTTATTAAAATAATTGATTTACATAAATATTTACAATGGTAGGGGCCTTAAACTAGGAATATACCATAATTCCATATTTATTCCTTTATACGTTCTATCTATAGAATTCTTCAGAATAACAATCAATTGAGAGCTAGCAAGTCGTTGTCAGCGGAGCGGTAGGTAATTGGATGCAACCAGCAATTCGGTAAGTAAAGGAGACAACGGATGTTCACAAACGAACGGATGTTCGCTCGTCAGAGGTTCTTGTTGAAGATTTTATGTTTTTATTTGTTGACATAATTTTTAAGCCATGTTTACTACATATTAAAAAAAAGTCTACCTAGCCTTACCCAACAATTTTGAGGTCGGCTTCTAGTCTAACCGGATGGAGTTGAATATTTTACATGGAGCGACTGGTTCACCTCCACAACCTAGTTATTCGGTAACATGATAGGTACCCTTGGATATGACTGGTTGTCTGACTTTTGGGCTTCTGACTACTCGTAACGACTATCAAAGATATACGAATGACAGCCGGGATCAACGGCCTAGCATGCTTTTCCAGCCACGTAGGGACTTTATCCAATTGAATCAAATATTTTCATCGACCTACACGACTCCGTCTTTTCAACTCAATCAGACAATCAATAATAATGGGCACTGGGCGTGCAAAAAATCTTAGGGAGCGGTGAATGCTTATCGAATCCCGTACCGCCGGCCATAGGCAGAGGTGGAACACCGCGGCGTTCTATCGGCCCCACCCACAGATATAGATATACCTAGATAACGCAAGAGCAACTACTTCGCGTGCCAAAAATCGCAACAGCTTACGTTCGAAAATCGTAAGCCGCCACTGTCGCGCTCAGTCCTGCGTACTTGTGCGTACTGCTGGCTGGGTGAGCGTGAGCGAGAGCGCGAGCTTGTGACGTCATAGTAGGTAGTCAAAAAGTGGCACGCTTAGTTTTCATACAGTTCGTGATACTTGCGTTATCTAGGTCTATCTATATCTGTGGTCCCACCATGGACGGAGTCCATGAAAATTTCCACCGAGCGCCAAAAAAAAAAGGTGAGTCGACTTGCTAATAGCTTTATACACAATGGCACAATATGGACATCAACTAGTAAACTATAACTATGAATTCGGCACATGATTCAAGCGCACTTTTTCGTCGGTATAAAAAGCAAACTGCAGTAGTTGCAGTACCTATCATAGAAAAGTGCAATACCTACTCGGTCAAAATGTATGGAACAGCTAATTCTGTTTTAATAACCGTCTAAAAATGTCTATGGTTTGGGGTTCAGAATCATGAACCGAATTCATGGTAACAGGATGCGGGTTGTCCTTGCCACCCTGTAGGTAGGTATGGCCAGTGACGGATTAAGACTACTTGATGCCCTAAGCAATCCACGACTGTGGGCCCCCCTATCCGTATGTCAACTAGAATCGGTCTTTAAACCTTTACCGCCTAAAAACATTTGTTTTTTGTAAAATAAGATGATGAGATGTACCGTTTATTTTCGTTGGATCCCACTTTTGAATCCCATTTTTAGGTATTAACAATGGATCCCGTTTGCTATTTCCGTTGAATCCCATGTTATAACAACATGTGTACATTTCAGAAGAAAAGTGATTTACCTTTATCAAACACTAGCTTCTGCCCGCGACTTCGTTCGTGTGGAAGTCGTATGACACCACAATATTGTAAAGTAACAGCCGCATTTTATAAAACATCCCTGTACATTTGTACGTTTGTAGTTTTGGTCTCAGCAGCCAAAATATATAGAGAGTCCTAACTCTCTATTTATTTTGGCTGCTGAGACAGATTATGTCGCTTGCTACCGCGTCACCAGTCCTAATTGGTGACGCGGTAGCAAGCGACATATACTTAAACTTATAAACTAAACTGATAAATTTTTGTTTAATAACGTGTTATTTAACAAGCAATTCATTTTTTATTCATTTTATCTCATAAAACAACGTTTGGAATTAAAACGTTTTACATATTGACTTATCATTAGGCACGCAATTTCCTAAAAATGAAACTCATACTTTCATCGACTTGCGCTAATAGAAAAAAATAGATTATTTTTAGTGGGCTACCCGGAACCGAACTAGTTAGATTAGGTTAATTATTAAAAAAAAAACAATGTTAGGTTAGGTTAGGTTGTACCTGGGATTGGTGCTCGACAGCCGGTGGGATTTCGGCCCCCACTTCCGGCGGCTGGCGCCCAAGTTGTTGGGCGCGGCTGGGGCGCTGTCAACGCTGCTTCCAAATCTGGGGGGCCCGAGCGCCGCCTGTAGGCGGCTCTACATGGGGATCGTGCGACCGATGGCCCTGTATGGGGCCCCAATCTGGGCGACTGACCTGACGGCCGGTAGCATCACAGTCCTGCGAAAGCCGCAGAGAGCGATGGCCGTCAGAGTCGTCCGGGGGTATCGCACGATCTCCTACGAGGCGACCTGCGTACTAGCTGGATCCCCGCCCTGGGACCTGGAGGCGAAAGTGCTCGCGTCGCTGTACCGGTGGCGCGAGGAAGCGCGGGCGCGAGGCGAGTGGCTAATGCAGCGCCATATGGAGCTGCGTCGGTCACAGCTTCGCGAGGTCCTGGTGGCGGAATGGCGGGACAGGCTTTCACGCCCTACCGCCGGCCTCGTCACTATCGAGGCGGTCCGGCCGGTACTCGAGCACTGGCTCGGAAGGAGGCACGGCTCCCTGTCGTTTCGGGTGACGCAGGTGCTCTCGGGGCATGGTTGCTTCGGGAAGTACCTGTGTCGCATAAACAGGGAGCCGGACGCCCGGTGTCACCACTGCGTCGACTGCCGGGAGGACACGGCATGGCATACGCTGGCAGAGTGTGCCGCTTGGGAGGAGCCGCGCCGTGCCCTTATCTCAGAAGTAGGCGGTGACCTGTCGCTGCCGGCCGTTGGCGAGTCAATGGTCGGCAGCGAAGAGTCCTGGGACGCGGTGGTTTCCTTCTGCGAAGTCGTCGTCTCGCAGAAGGAGGCTGCGGAAAGGGAGAGGGAGATCTCGTCCACTCACCCGGCCCGCAGCAGGCGCACCGGGCGTCGGCGGAGGGCGGACAACGCGCTCTTCCAGCCCCCCTAAATGGGTCCAGGGGCGACGGACTCGGGGACGTCCGTAGCCCCCCATACACTAGGACCCGAGGTGGCGGCGCGTAGTGTTCCACGCGCGCCCCTCTTAGACGTCGCAGGGGGAGTCAAACACCTCACTCCCCCCCCTGACCTGAGGAGGCCTGCAGCGGAGGGCCGGCACCAGCCGGGGGTTGCGGAAGGATCGTACGTTCCCGCGACCCCTGGCGTAGGTGTGAGATGGAACACCGGGGTGGTTTTTAGTCAGTAAGAGTCTGACAGACCCCGCCGCCCGCCCCAGAGCGGCGGACATCCATGAGGATTTTCCACCCCGGAAACAAAAAAAAAAAAAGGTTAGGTTAGGTTAAAACTGCGAATCCTACGCACGAGCCGAGCGAGCGAAGCGAGCGGTGCCGCGGCAGCGGCCGGCGAGTGCCAGAAACGACTAGATTATTATAGAAAATGAGTTGTTTGTGAAATAAATAGTATACGAAACGTTGGTTGTAAACTAAAAATTTTTCAACGGAATTTTGGTGAAACATTAGTGAACCCCTCATCTTATTATAAACAATTTTGTTGTTGAAAGTACCCGCATTCAGATTTTTTTAAGCATTTGGGATCCAACGGAAATACTTTTCGGGATTCAACGAAAATAAAACGTAATTATCTTGCATTTTTTAAATTCAGGATCTAACGGAAATACATAATAATGTTTTGCGGGATCCAACGCCAAAAATATTAAACTGGGATTCAAAAGCGGGATCCAACGAAAATACCAGGCGGGGGGCCCGCGGGAAGGGGTGGTTTGTGATTGGCTGATCGCAATTCCGGTACATTCCAATTGCCGAATGCACTAGCGGGCAGCAAGTGGGCAAGCGGGAGCGGGGTTATGACTAGGTCGGACTCTATGTCAACTTAAAACGCGCGAATTTTCAAATTAGTCCTAGAAACTTTTTTTGGTGTGGTTTTTGGTGACGTGAGAGTGAGACGTGATGCCCTAAGGACGGATTTTTTTTGTGCTTCTTCTGGTGCCCCCCCAGACGTGATGCCCTAGGCAATTGCTTAATTTGATTAAGGGTTAATCCGTCACTGGGTATGGCAGATGTTACGAAATGTAGGACAGTAAGATGTTAGGTATAGGTAGGTAACGTCTTTCATTTTATTTTAAAAAATCAATCAGTTTTGTATAAACGACAGTTTTACTTGCCATAATAAAAATCGGAAAAGTGCGAGTCGGACTCGCGCACCGAGGGTTCCGTACAAATTTGTAGGTATGTAAATAAAGGTATTTACATACCGTACGGAACCCTCGTTGCGCAAAAAAAAACCCGTGATAAACTAAATAAGTAATAAAGGTATTAGGTACTTATTTAGTTTATCACATTTTTTTTTAAATGTAACTACGGTTACGGTTTACAGTTTTCAGATTTTTTCCTTTACTTGTGCTACATGACCTTGCTTCTTGCCAAATTTCATGATCCTAAGTCAACGGAAAGTACCCAACTTATACATTTTGATTCCCTTGAGAGTGTCGAATTTTTTTAAAAAGAATAGAATAGAACGACAAATTAACGCAGGGTGTCCTTTTGCTTTACAAAAATGATTTGAATTGACATTAAGCGAGAACAAACCGTCGCTAATCTAACTGACGTATCTGACATTTTGGACTAAGCATTTTGGACTAGGTAATTTGATATATTTTCCAAGTCGAATCTGATATCTGATCATGTATTCCGAACAAAATAAAAACAAAGATCTTACGAAGTGACGTATCTGTTAAAATATTTATTATTAAAACAATATTAACACGATAACAATGTACTGTATAATATGCTTCGAATCAGTTACGTCAATTAGTTAGATTAGCGACGAAACGTAACGGATACTCAGTACGTAGGATTTCCATTTTCGATTGATTAATTCAATCGCGGTGCATCCGGTCAAAGTTGACGGCGAACACGATTTTGAAAGCAACTGGGCAGTGTGCAAGTAACAATCCATGTACTGTTTATGCAATTAGCAGATTATCGGGGGTGCATTTGCATCGACGAAAAACCGGCAAACAACGAGTCGGACTCGTACACCGAAGGGTAAAATGCATTTTTAATAAAATAAACTGTGTTTGGGACCGATAATCTAACTTGTTGGTAAAGGGTTTATGCTAGTTCCTAAAAAACTTTGCTAGTTACAGACTTCGTTTTATTTTTCATATAATATTTAAGTACATAAGCCCCTCATAAATATAGATTAAACAAAAATATTCACTAAGTTTTGTCATAATATGTAGGAAGTTATTAACAGAGAGTGAAAACTAAAAACCAACGCTGCTAGAGCATTCCCAATAAGTAGTTAAGTACTTACTTAAAAAATGGAACGAACGAGGAGGATTACAAACAGGAAGGTCAAAGGGGGATGACAAAGGGACTTTGTGTTTTTTTCGATGTCCGTGCTCACAGAACAGAAGGCCAATTCTCGTAATTTACAAAACAACAGAGCACGTTTTTTTAAGTACGATCTTTGTCAAAATCTTGTCAAAAAATTAGGGAAATAAGAGTTACTTTTGACAAAATGAGACTGAGATCGGACTTTGAACGTTCTTAAAAATACGGAAATTACCCCTCTGGGGTATATAAGTAATCAAAACTGGTGTTCCACCAATTTTCAAAAACGTGTTTTTAATGGCAACATTTTAATTTTGGGACTACTTTTTACATCAAAAAACCACATGGGTCAGTTGCTACTTATTTTGAATTAAAAAAATAGGTTTACAATCAAACTTGGTTTTGTCCCTTTGAATTGAGTATCAAAGTTGGCTGCTTGCAAGTTAAATCAATAGGAGTTTAATCATCACATCACACTATAATATTATTATAAGGGCGAAAGTTTGTGAGTGTGTGTTTATATGTTTGTTACTTTTTCACGCTCAAACGGCTGGACCAACTTTGATAAAATTTCGTATGGAGGTAGCTGACCTGCATTAAAATATCGCACCTTCGGTGCAACAAAGTCACAACAGCATTAAACATAAAATCACGACTCTATGTCTCAAAGGGATAGGCTAACCCGCAGAGGTACAAAAAACAGCGTGTGTTCATGAAACATTATAAAAGTACTTTGTTTTCAATACTGGCAGAGTTATCCAATTTCAGACTAGCAAAACGGCGAGTCAACGCCAAACAAACAAACTAAAACATACCTACATCAAACTAATATCATATTTATTACATTCTGAAATTCAACTCAAAGTTTATTCGTGACATTATTAATTAGTGGAACGGAGTCTTTGAGTCAAAGCTCGAAATGTGCATATTCATAAATTCAAATAGGTATACCCACACATCATCCTAACTTTTATAATATCGTCGGTTCAAAGGTAAAACACACAAGTGACATTTTGATCCAAAATGAGATTTTACTACTTTTGCTTCTATACAGAGAAAATCTAAGCAAAAGTAGTAAAATCTCATTTTGGGTCAAAATGTCACTTAGGCGGTGTCCTACGTGAGCGACGAATACGTCGCGACGCGACGCTGCGAACGCGACGAACGCGATCAACTCAACGGTATACCCTGCTTGCGGCCTATGTGACAGTCTGCGGCGAGACGCGACGTAACGCGTACTTGTTTTGAGAGCGACCAGACGCGACACCACGAACTACATATGAACTTTCCGTCTGTTCCCGTTGTACCTATTCGGAACTCAATAAAAATAATTAAAATGTATTCCCGTTGTCCTCATTGACGGTTTCCTGTTAAAATTGTACTGTACTTCTCCATGATTCGAGAAGTAATGACCAAAATCACGTAGGACATTTGTCGCGTGTAGCATCGCGTCGCATTACGTCGCGTCTTGTTGCGTCGCGTCGCGTCGTATTCGTCGCTCACGTAGGACACCGCGTTAGTGTGTTTTACCTTTGAACCGACGATATACAATATTATAAATGCGAAAGTAAGTGTGTTTGTTACCTTTTCACGCCTAAACCACTGAACCGGTCATCCTGAAATTTTTCATATACGTTGTCAGGTGTACAGAAACGGACATAGGGTACCTTTCATCCCGAAAAAAAGTGCTGTTCCCGAGGAAAACAACAATAACGTTTTTATGATAATAAACGCCACGTGTATTTTGAAACTTATGCGGGTGAAACCGCGGGGCGCTGCTAGTTTACTATATTTGTGTCCAACAAACATTGACCGCTCGACTCGGGGGTAGCAGATAGTAGGAAGTCGGGGATAGCTACACCTACATACCTCTAGGTATACCTGTACTACCTAGGTATACTATACAATGATATAGGTAGCATTTTCGTGTAGTAGCTATTCTTATTTCTTTTGTTTTGTTAAAGTACTTTTAGTCTGAAAAGGCTTACCTACGTGTATATAAAAACGACGCAAGCTGCCCAGTTGCTGAGCTGGGTTCGATTCCCAGGTCGGGCAAAGTATAATTGGGTTTTCCCACTAGGAATTACTTATTAACAGCCCGGAGTTTGGAAGTGGGCGGTGTGACACCCCCCACCCCTCCCCCCTAACGTGCCTCGAAAAGCATAAGCCGTTGTTTCTGCACCTGTATAGCTATTCACAAACACTCGATACGCTTCCGTATCATATCGAACATTAATCATTGTTATCGTAGGAGTCTTCTAAACGCTGTTCACAAGTCCAAAACCCGAAAATTTGGTCAGTTTAAATCAAATAGACGCCCGCTATTCTTCCAACAGTTATTTGCTGTTGAGGACAAGTCAAATCAGGTTATCGAAATGTCAGGTTTTCGATACGATAGCCTGTCGTATGGTTGTGAATCAGGGCTCTGATCTCTCTGGTCGTGTCAGATTTCGTGCCGTCACATCGGAGAGTGAGGGTAGAGTGCACGGTTTGGAGGACTATTATACCTATACTCCGTATTTGTACCCAAGGGGATCTGTCCATTTAGCAGCTCGCGAAATTCAAATTTTCTGTTATACGTTGGGTTGTGATCAGAATTCAATACACAGCAATTGTGATTAATTAATTACTAAAATATAATCATTTTTCACCAGAGCAGGCGTGGTGGCCCAGTGATAACAGCCGCGACTTACGAGTTATAGGTCATCGGTTCGAACTCACGCTTTACTTTGTGTAAATTATTTTCATCGCCACTGCTCTCAAAACGGTGAAGGAAAAAATCGTGAGGAAACCGGAATGTCCTAGAACCAATAATTCGAAGACGTCTACCAAGCCGCACGGGGCCGGTGGGTTACGGCCCACTCCGGCTCACGGAGAGGAGGCCTGTGACAGTGTGTGTGTTGTGTGTGTGTTTGCTGGGACCGTGACTCAATCGACGCTTCAGCACAACATTTACGGTCCGTAGGCATGATCAGTTTTGGCGTAATTCCAATCGGCAGAAATCAAATAGCCACCAAACTACACCAAAAATGTAGGCCGATAATACCAAATGGCATCACTCGAATAGTAAAATCCTTGCAATATACTCTCACCTAAGTATATCATAGGAATAAGATCGTCTAAAATTTTCATCAGCGTCTGAAATTCTTACCATGAATATATTGAACATAGCATGCTACACGCTTGTAGTATCTCCTGCGTTAACCACTAATGTCCATTGGGGTTGGCTACCGTAATACCGTTGACCGAGATTCAGTCGGTAGGATATTATCTATTTGATAAACAACATCCTGCATATCATCTGTCAAAGCCATGACAATATTGATCCATGATTATACAGGGTGAAATTGAACACATGCGACAAATCGAAATGGGAGATAATACTCATCATTATGAACATCTTTTACTATGGGACCAAACCTGAAATCGCGAAAAAAAAAACAGCTGTTCCCTACATTTTGGCGAGTTATGCGAACATAAATGTAGGGAACAGCTGATTTTTTTTTCGCTATTTCAGGTGTGGTCCCATAGTAAAAGTTGTTCATAATGACGAGTACAATCTCCCATTTCGATTTGTCGCATGTGATCAATTTCACCCTGTATTATATTACTAGCTTCTGCCCGCGACTTCGTCCGCGTGAAATTCGTACTTTCCTCTAAAAGTTTCGAAAATGAATGTTGGTATGATCTTTATAATTAATTTAGATAAATAAGTATTCGGGCCAATTTTTAAGTTTATAGAACAAAGGAATCAGATTTTTCAAATAAACTGTATCCCCGCTTTTCACCCCCACAGGGGTGGAATTTTGAAAAATCGTTTAAGATGTGTTCATAACTTGACTCAAAGTTTATTTATACCAATTTTCGAGCTGATCAAGCCATGCAGTAAAATCCTCCCCTTTAAAATTAACTACCTCTTTTCACACAGTTAGGGGTAGATTTTCGAAAAACCCTGATACACGTTATTCATTATTTTTAGTCCTTAGTATAAATACTGAGTTTCAAGTTAATCGGACAGGGCGTTAAAATTCTTCCATACAAATTTTGACACCCCCCAATATCTCTTTAAGGGGTATTTTAGAAAAACCAAAAATTCCAAACTTCATAATTTACTTAGATAAATATTCGTGCCAAGTTTCAAGGTTATTAACTCAAGAAATAAGATTTTTCATACAAACAAAATCCCCCCCTTTTCACCCCCTTAAAGGTTGTATGCCGTTCGCGGTCAGCTGTGAGACGTAATTCTCGTTGTGCAGCAGTTTCAGCTTCTCGGGATAACGGATGTTGTTCTCGGTCAATGGTACGCCTTAGCTCTCGTTGAGAAGAGCTTTGAGACGTCCGTGATGTAGCTCGTCTTGCTCTGTCAGCTGCTAATCGCATCTCTCTCTCTGGAGAGTTTTCATTGGCTCGAGAAGTTGAGGCTCTAACTCTCATAGAGTTTAACCGATTTGCTCTTTCCTCTGCCGATTCTTGAGATCGCGTAATTCTCATTCTCTTAGCTTTACTCGAAGTTCGAGATAAAGATAATGGTTTTTTAGGTGGCATTGTGTAATAATCTACGGTAACGAAAAGGCTGTTAGTTACCTAACAAAATAACCTACGTTAGAGGTCCTAACTTTAGCTACCTTACACTTAAAATCTTAATGACTATTTACACTAAAATATTCTAATAGAATTATACCCAGAAATATATACAACTCACAACAAAAAAGAATGAAAATAAAGCTGAAACGCCTGTGCAATACTATCTACCTATACCTACTTCACTTAAAAATAAATACCTATAACTACTTTAATTAATAAAAGTACCTACGCTTAATAATTTGTAATTTGAACGAATATTTAAACACTACCAAAACAACTAATACGTGGTCCTACCTTTAGCTACCTTACACTTAAAATCTAAGTGACTATTTAAACTAAAATATTCTTATAGAATTATAACCAGAAATATATACAACTCACAACAAAAAAGAAATGAAAATAAAGCTGAAAAGCCTGTGCAATACTATGTACCTATACCTACTTCACTTAAAAATAAATACTTATAACTACTCATACCTATTTTACAAAATAACAACAAAAGAAATTGAAATAAAGACTAAAAGTCGCGCTGATAAGCACGGTTTCTCAATATCAATTATTGTCTGTCAATAAGGTCGAACGCTCTGAACGCATCGAGGCAACCGTTACACAAAAATAATCCTTATAGCATGATTCAGTAGTCACGTGCGACGACGGCGCGATGGCTTATTTCATGTATAAGTTTGGTGTTTCTATACCGATTTCTATTTATTTATTTATTTATTTAATACTTCAAGCACATAAATGTACAGAGGCGGACTTAATGCCATAGGCATTTTCTACCAGTCAACCTTTGGGTGATGCAGAGACAAACAGTGGTAGGTGCAATCATGAAAATTAAGGAATAAATATTTTAAATATAATGATACGCATAAACCTATAAAAACTATGAATATAATATATAACTAATTATATATAAATATAAGCATAAATATATATACATAAATACATGAATATACTTACTAACTAACTAAAAAGAAATAAGACAATGAGAAAATATTACCGTTGTGATGATACTGCCAGCTTCTTGCGAATATGCTCGCGAACCTTAACTTTAAAGGATAATCGGTTGGTTGCCATCCTGATCTCCTGAGGGAGCGCATTCCACAGAGAGATAGATTGAACGAAGAAGGAAGAGTGAATGAAGTCTGTGCGGTGAGTGGGACATTGAAGAAGACGATTGTGTGATGAGCGTAGGTTTCTATTGTGGTTGGCGCAAATGTACTGAAAATGGGGGGCTAGATAACCAGGGGAAGACGGAGAATCAAGAAATGAGAACAAGGTTGTCAGCGCCCTTAGTTCTCTACGTTGGCGTATGGGCAACCACTTTAGAAGCGACCGATGCGCAGAAACATGATCATATTTACGCAGATTGAAAACGAATCGAATGCAGTTATTGAGAAGACGGTCAAGTTTGTTGAGGAGATCTGCATTCAGGTCATAGTAGCACACATCACCATAATCGATGATAGGGAAAATAAGGGACTGCACAAGCATTGTCTTCGTACTTGATGGTAATAAATTTTTCAAACGGTACAGAGCCCGCAGCGTTCCAGTAACCTTCTGGCTCACCCTATTTCTATGATTCTTTTTTTATTGAATAGGTAATAATGTTAACTTTTTTTAAATTAGGGATGAGTGAGAGTATTATAAACGTAAGAGTAAACAAATATAATCAGAATGCTCCGAACTGCTAAGCTATCAGGAGTTACACGTGTTATTGTGAGTCAACCATAAAAGATAGACATATGCTGTTGCGGGATATTTTTTAGACAATTTTATGTAGAATATTTCCGTCATACATGATTTCTATGTAACTTTAACCATTAAGGCTGCACACGCGACGGAAGCTTAAAAAATGGAGTAACTTCTCCCGTTTTCCCAACATTTCCTTTCACTACTCTGTTCCTATTGATTGTAGCGTGATGAAAAGTATACTATAACCTGCCCAGAAGTATGAAGAATAATTGTACCAAGTTTCGTTAAAATCCGTCGAGTAGTTTTTGTTTCTATAAGGAACATACAGACAGACAGACAGACAGACAAAAATTTTACTGATTGCATTTTTGGCATCAGTATCGATCACTAATCACCCCCTGATAGTTATTTTGAAAATATATTTCATGTACAGAATTGACCTCTCTACAGATTTATTATAAGTATAGATATTGGATAGTTTGATTACAGCTGAGTGAACTCCATTTCAATCAAATTGTACAACATAATTATTGTGATTATTATTTATATTCAATTAAAACGTTTTTTTTGTTCGGTCGAATGAACTAAAACTACAGGTTGAAATTGAAAACATGCGACAAATCGAAATGGGAGATTGTACTCATCATTATGAACACTTTTACTAAGGGACCAATCCTGAAATCGAGAAAAAAAATCAGCTATTCCCTACATTTTGGCGAGTTATGCGAACATAAATGTAGGGAACAGCAGATTTACTTTTCGCGATTTCAGATTTTTTGGTCCCATAAGGTCATCGGTCCACCATAACGTGCCATAAGGACAATTAGGTACATTTACAAAAATCAAATCTTTGTTCTGATTTGTTCTAATTTTAGTAATGAAAACCAATTTTAGTAAATTTTTCTTTCAGTTTTAAAAACCTGCGAACTGTGGGTAAGATTTTTTACCAATTTTTTGTGTCAATACACATTTTATAATGAACTATCTCGTCAAAAGCTAGAGGACTGGTATTAAATTGAAGTTTAAATCTAGGTCAAACATTCAGTGGTGGCCTAGGGGTTGCTGAACCGAATTTATTCACACGGAATATTCTGTCCTCGAAAGGATTTTTAAATCGCTTGTATATTATGGTGTTCTCAAATTATTTTCATTTTCATTTCCCAAAAATATAAAGCGATATTCTAATAGCGATTAGGTTATAATATTAAACAGTACAGCGGTTATTACAAGGTGTTATCAGTCTGTTAAAATAATAAACTTAACAATTTTACTAAAAATTGAAAACTGACTTTTCAATAAAATAGCGTGAAAAAAATTAAAAAAAAACATCCTAATTGAGAACCTCCTCCTTTTTTGAAGTCGGTTAATAATAAGGCACTAGACACGCACGGGGCAATGCGATGGTATCAACAATTCAACACACACTTTATGGTATTGATACCAAATAATCACAAATTAAGTTTTGCATTGTTAAATACTAAAAAAAATGTTAATTGTTTTTAAGTAATTTTGTATGTGTAAAATACGTAATGTAGAATACGTGGTTTCAATTAATGTGATAACCTTATCGCCACACAGAAGAGCTTATTTTTGTGATCCCCAAATAATTCTGTTAATGTCTCTGTAATGCCTTTTACCAAACTCCAGTGAGAATCCAATGAGTTTCCGTGATTACTGCAACCAGTGACCTATGTGTCGCGGGTGACACAGTTCTATAGATTGACGCGCAAGGAATGAGGGTAGTGCTAGTGCGGCCCCAGATAATTTAATTCCAACTAAAAAACCGCCTCAGGAAATGTGCCCCGCAGCCTCGGAGCTTTCAACAAAAAATATAAACCAGAAACTGTGCTAATTTGTAAAAAGGAAGTAGGTATGATTTTGGGTTTGAGTTTTAAATATGTCTTATGCAGGTTCAAATTAAATTAGCTCCGAACCCAACTGCATATGGCTGCAGCAGACGGCAGTGCTGTATTCCAGTTCTGAATGTTCCATGAGACGAGATGTCTCACTTGTTTGGGATTAGCGATCGCGAATTACTTTTATATCTTTTGTTAGAAGAGGAAGAAGACGATGATGACTTGTTTTTAGTATAGAAGTATAGAGATTCAACGTGTTGTCGTTCCAGCGTCGGTGGCACTACAGATCTGCGGTCGGGCGACACGTCGTCTGCATCGTGCAACGTGTCACTAGCTGCGGAAGGTATTTCATTGAAATACATAGAAACCAGCAGTGTCGCAGCGACTAGTCGTCTGCTGCTGCTGTCTGCGGTCGGCTACGAACTCGTACCTTTACTTGAAGTATGGTTTGAGAAAATCGATATCCATCGATATATCGATACCCATCACGTCTGGTAATTACAGACACAATTAAAAAGCCGTTATGTCTCGCGTGGATCCACGTTTAAGCATACGAAGGGTTAAACAAAGAGAACTGTTTTTTTTTAAGCTGATATGTTAAGTAATACACAACCTAGCAGCGGCTGCATGATGACTTAAAAACATTTATAAAATAGTTTATATTTATTTGATCATTTTCAGATATCCTTGACGTCTGCGGAGTTTCGCTACCAAATACAATTTGCCCTTGTGTATGTAACTTCATGCCTGTAGCTTGTAGGTAGGTAATTGTTGTGTAAGGCCATTTGCCGTGTGTGGCACGGTCACCCGGTCGTCACTGTTGTATGGATCACTGTGGAAGCTTGTTGACAGACACGTTTTTTCTACGGGTCGTATACGCCGTACGTACCTACCGTAAATATACTGTGCCGTGTACAAATAGCCTTATACTTTCAAGTGTATGTATGTACGGTCGAACAAGTTATTTGGTATACAGGCAGCTAACATGAAACTACTTTTAAACAATGGTGTGCTGAGTTAGTCAATTCTTTTATACCACTCTATTTAATTAAGGATGCCATAAGCTGAAAAAGTTATAACACACAAAATAAAACTAAATATTGGCTGTGTAGTGGAAAGATGAATATTTTTGCCTGTATACCAAATAGCTTGTTCGACTTCGACCGTACATGTTCAAAGACGAAGGAGAATCCCGCTAGCTTATTCTTAGCCGACCGACACGTGCGGTCAAACAAACTCGAGTAAATGTGTAAGCAACAGACGCTCGTATTTTTTTTTTGGTCGCCACTCCATTATCTGCCTAGCCTTTTCCCAACCATGTTGGTTTCGGCTTCCAATCTAACCGGTTGCAGTTGCAGCTGAATACCAATATTTTACATGGAGCCACTGCCTATCTGACCTCCACAACCCAATAACTGGGTAATAAGATACCCCTTGGTAAGACCGATTGTCAGGCTTTCGGGCTTCGTAACGACTGCCAAAATCCACGAATAACAGCCAGGACCAACGGTTTAACGTGCTTTCTGAGGCACGGAAGTCTTGGTATGTAAAAATGGTCAATCATCCACGGACTAACCGCGGCAAGCGTAGCTTAACTTGATCGATCAAACCGAGCGGCTGTTATTACTCAGACACAAGCCACTATGTATCGTTTTTGTCAATCTATAAAATCAACAAGTGATGCTTAGTCTAGGCGCGCACCACAAAATTTAATCGTTACGGAAATTAATCGCCAATTTGTGAACGATACCAATATCCTACAGTTGCAGTTGTTGGTAAAATTGCTTGAGAATACGCCTGATAAATTATTTGAGTTTGCGATTTCATTTCGCATGAACATGCGATTAAAAAAACTTTATTACAAAAAAAAACAACCGATTTAAAAAAGAAACACTACAAAGTGATAAATAACTTTAATTTTGGAAGTCGGTGTCGTTGGTTCCGCATTTTCGTTTTTTGACACCGACTTCCGAGATTAAAGTTATTTATCACTTAATTTTTTTTGAGGTTGGTTATTTTTTTGTAAAGGTGTTTTTATTTTACTTTTTAGTTGTACATACCCCAATCAAATTCAATCACTAAATAATCATCATCATTGAAGAATTGAAGGCACCGACTAGAAGAATCATCCACATTCGCATAGAAATGCCGGAGATGCAGAACTTTTATGCATATAGGTAACTTCGTACATAAGAATAATTATTATCTAATGTATTATATATACCTACTAAAACCTTGCTGAAAGTATATAGATCACATTAGTGAATTATCAAAATTGGTTCATTACTTTTTGAGAAAATAGCGTACATATAAACATACATACATACGGGTCGAATACAGAACCTCCTCTTTATTGAAGTCGGTTAAAAAACCGCATCGCAGTGCGCGCTTAGCCTTGCTTAACCTTGATATTTATCGATATTCAAGACGCGACAGTAACGATCGATAAATCTGTAAGGAGTTGACAGATCTTATTGGTCGTCAAAACACAGCATATCGAGCGACAATAAGGCTACGGACACGAAATCAGCGGGCGCGGCGCGGGGAGTGGCGCGTTTCAATGCATAGATTTATATGGAACTGGCCTCGAAGGCAGCGGCGCGGCGCGGGGAGCGGCGTACGAGTCTCGAGTCGAGTCGACACTAGTCTAGCGGTGCCCGCGCTTCTGCATTGACATTTTATTTTTTGCTTTTTTAACGACTGACGTTTCAAAACGTTGTATCAAAAAGACGTTGTCGCTGTTTAGACATTTCGTTTGCGAATACAGATACAAATTTCTCATAAAACAACACTACGCCGCTCTAGCGCCGCGCGATCTGCCCGCTGGCTTCGAGACCTGCCCCTTTATTCACAAACACTCGATATGCTTCCGTATCGTATCGAACATTAATCATTGTTATCGTAGGAGTCTTCTCAACGCTGTTCATAAGTCCAAAACCCGAAAATTTTGTCAGTTTAAATCAAATAGACGCCCGCTATTCTTCCAACAGCTATTTGCTGTTGAGGGGAAGTCAAATCAGGTTATCGAAATGTCAGGTTTTCGATACGATAGCCTGTCGTATGGTTGTGAATCAGGGCTCAGGTCTGCGCCGCCGCCGCCCCCGCCTCGCAATCGCTGACTTCGTGTCCGTGGCCTAAAGGTCATCTAAAATTGAGAAAACCGACATCAAATGGCACGCCTGTATTCTCCGGAGGGTTAGGCAGACCAGCATATTTCAATAGTTATGCTATGGTCACATGTATCAGGGGGCGAGCCTACTGCCATCAAACGGGCAACTCCAGATGGAAAATCCCTATAACACTTTTCCCGAACCTGGAATCGAACCCAACCCAAGACCATGAGGTCTTGAGCTGAGCATGAGCTCAGCAATAGCGCTTGCGACCGCTAGACCATAACGAGTTCTAACTACAGGTGCGTACAGGTTTTCTAAAACCTGTACGCACTTTTTAAATGACCTTTACGCAACCTGAATACGAATATACCGGTAAGTACGCAGTTGCTGAGAGCAACTGACGTTTGCTCAAAATTTTTGAGCAAACGTCAGTCTGGGATAAAATGTTTGTGTACTGGCAGCGTAGGGCCGGTTGTTTCAAACGGTTGGGTCACGTAACATACGTACGTCAAAAAATAACGCTTACATAATCGTTCTTATTTGACGTTAGTCAAGGCCATAATTTTGTGAAACATCTTTTTTTTGTTTGACGACTGTTAGCGCTATTTTCGACGTATAGGTACGCGTGCGTCAAGTGGACGTGAAACAACCCACCCTTAGAGCTTTAAACGTCGTTCAAGAGGAAGCTTTTAAATAAGTGAACGTTACTTTGATATTCTTCGTGTGTTGTTGTTTTCGGTTGTCAAATTTAATTTGTTAGAAATATACTTTGGGAATATTTTGTGGCCATCTCTATGCATAATAAGTAGGTACAGTCAGCCCCAAAATGATGTATACACGGGCAAGGAACCATTTTATTGTCAACAACGTTGTTTTGTAACATTGCATCCACTGTCCGGAGACAAATCAAAGTATACAATTTATTTTACCAAAAGAAAGTAAAAAAATTGTCCCAAAACACCTATGCACCCTATGGCCAAAAAAGTCTCACAAATATGTAGTATATGTGTATAATCATTCAATAACGAGGTAAACAAATCTAAAAGTTCATTCAATTCTAAAGTTTAACTTCGAGAGGTGTTAGAAACAAGTATTTAGTTGAAAATGCGAATGGAATTATCACTGTATACATTGTTTTGGTGTTTGATGTTTTGGCACCAAATGATAAAATATATTTCATGCTATGTTTTGTACCTACGGCAGATACAATGTTATGAAACAAAAGTTGTTAACAATAAAATGGTTCCTTGGTGTATATGTACGGCTAATAGCCGAAGTGCTAGCCGCACTTCGGCTTCGGCACCTAGTTTTAGCCGCGTACAATTAGGTGCAGCATCCTACGTCGACGGAGCCCCGCTGAGCGGGGCTCCTATTTCTGTGTAAAGCATTTAAAGTAACCTAACCAAACCTAACCTTGGGGTGCCCGCTCTTGCATCCTACGTCGCCTAACGACCGACCGCAACCATGCAACCGATGTCAGCCGAAGTAAGTACACACGAACCACATGTGGCCGGTTGCACCTAGTTGTACCCGGTTAAAACTAGGTTTTGCCGCTAAAACTAGGTGTAACCGCACTTCGGCTATTGGCCGTGACATATACATCTTTTTGGGGCTGACTGTACCTACCTATGTGTGGTCATTTACATATTAATATCTATAGGTAGGCTACCTACTTAAGTTTTTCTACTCATTTGAGACAGTGAACGAAGTATATTAATAGTCAAGTCGACCGGGCCCATTTAAATCAAAACATGGAACGAATCAAATAAGTAATAAACCAAACATCGATTTAAATATTAATTAAAACACGAATATTCACGAACGTTTACGAACGAATATTCTTTGTAGTAAGGAAAAAAACTTGAGTTATGGTCTGTTTGCCAAGTTTTCGTATAACAGGTTTCGGTGAGACAGTTTTCCAAGAAGTTTTGGTTGTTAGCTAATGTTTGCGGTAACATACTCATCGGATCGACACTTTATAAATAACTTATCTACATATTTCACTAACGAACTTCGGTAAACCGCATCTTGATCTGCGTAAGGTCAAGGTGCGTAGTGGCCTCCAAAAATAAGTTGACATTTTTCCACTTCTTCAGCTGTGACACACCACATTATGATTTAAAATTCTAGTGATCCAGATGTTTGAACTGCTATAATGTTATTTATTATTGACTAATTCAACTAACTTTAACTTATCATAAAAAATAATCATGTAAGTACTCCTAAGGGATTAGGACTTAGGAGTACTTGATTTTTTTTTAAATTTTAAATCATAATGTAATTACAGTAAGAGAAATTAATTGTTAAGCAAATTGACACCATAAGTACGTCAATTCGCCGTGACAAAGCCATTTCATAAACGTCTAAGAATGATAGTTTTGTTTTCAATGCCGGTAATCAGCCTGGGAGATGCCTATGTCCAGCAGTCGATTGCGATAGGCTGAGTTGATTGATTGATTAAGGGGACTACATGACCTAAAGCGCGGTCACTGTCGGACTGCATAGAAAAGAAAGAGAAGCGCGATGACACAACCCTGGTAATTTATTGCAAAATATGAAAGAATTATCTTATATTTACAAAAAAAAATATTGGTTGGACTAAAAAATTAAAACACTAGTGCTTACAAATGTTGCTTGTAGAATAATCTGAAAAAAAAATCAGAATGATTGGTATTATGAATATTAGTATGGTTTTTATTGTAAAAATAAAGTTTTTAGAGGTATCTTCTTGATTTTGGCAAATTTAGCGCGACCGTGCCATAGCTAGTAAAGCTTAGCAATTTCCGTCACTATTCGATTACAATATTCGACTATTTAGTGGTTATAGTTACTAAAAACTTCGTGTAGGTATTTGTAGCGTTGTTTCAGACGACTTAATTATATTTAGAACTAGTTTTTGCCCGCGCGGTTTCGTCCGCGTGAAGGTCGGAAAAGATCCCACGGGACGGGCGTTCAGAACTATGCAGGTTGAATTGTTGAGGTCGACTTTCAGTCTAACCAAATGCAGCTAAATAGATTGGTATCTATTTTATTTGGTCACCAGTTACTGGGTAACACGATACCCTTTGGTCCGATACCTGTAACGACTGTCAAAGATCTACGATCTGCGTGTTTTCCGAGGCGCGGCGGGATACGAATTTGATGGTCACATTTGGTCACCCATCTATACGTACCGGACTAGTCTAGCGTTGCTTAAGCTTGAAGATCAGCCCTTGCGGCTGGCCTGTATCCTTTGAAGCGTTATTAATTAACAAACATCCAATTTTCGAACATACAATTGTAATATTATATTACTAGGAATTTGTAAATATGTATAGCAAAATGCAACAGGTTGTTAAAATAGCAAAGGGCAACTAACGAACTAATTAGCGACTTGGTGGTTGCGGTTAACTGGTAGAACGTCATCAGCTGAAATCATAACTATGCAAGGTACACGTACAGGAATTTGTAGTCATTTTCAGGGGGTGAATTCAACCTTATGAATGCTTTTTGGTACTTATGGGGATATGAAGACGACTACTCTAAATAAACAGTTTTTAGAAGCATTAGCTTCTTATTATTCTTAAAAAAACTAAAAAATAATAGTTTCTTTCCAGGAACTAAGAATCCTATCAAAAACATTTTTTGCTAGGTAGCAAACGGATAGCAACGGATAAAAAGTCATCAAAAACATTTCATCTAAAGCACAGCAGTGACAGCGTTATAGTAAGTCTTGACTTACAAGTTATCAGATCTAATATAGAGCCAAGCCCCTAATTCTACAAGGCCAAAATCTACAAACCTTACATATTGGTCAAAATCTACTGCTTGGGCGTTCCATTGAACTATTGCATGACACAACATTAAAAACTATTGACTTAGTCTCATACCATAGCTTAGGCCATAGGACGGCCGGACGTGTGTCGGCCGCGAAACGGCCATCACATGTCATGATGACATCTTATCCTGAGAATTTGAGCTCTCTAGTGTTATCCAGGCCGTAGCTACTTATGCGGTGTTGAAAATACAACGAAACGGAAACGCTTCAAGAAAAGGTAGGTAGTGCCCCTGCTTTTTGTGCTTGGCGTCAGATCACTTCGATCGTACGGGGCATAAATCTATATTATATATAAAATTCAAAGTCCTGACTGACTGATATATCAACGCACAGCCCAAACCGCTCGTCCTAGAGACATGAAATTTGGAGGATGTGTTCTTTGTGAAGAGTAGGTATTCGCTAAGAATGGGTTTTTCGAAATTCCACTCCTAAGAGGGTGAAAATTCACGCGGGCGAAGTCGCGGGCAGAAGCTAGTTAGTGGTAAAATTCTGATCGCGCTGGCCTACGTAGTACAGAGTTTCAACCAGTTTTTACTGGTTTTGTTTACCACTAGTTACTACTAGCGTGCGTTCGACTGTACCTAGTAAGAAAAGAAAAAAGAAACCCATCACTGTTTCACCCCATGGAATTATATTTAACGTAATTATTTCCGTAACATTTCCGGGTTTATACATAATCTGCGTTCGCGATTTAATTGCCCATAATGTAATCAAATATGAATTGATGGAAAATAACTTTAATTCCTACACAAGAAAGTTCAGTTTACGCTAAAACTTCGACTATTTTTATAAACTTTTCAATAGTGCTAGTCACTCTAAAATTAACTTAATTGCTATTTAAATAAAATTGATATTTGTTTAACTTGAAATAACATCAATTGCCAACGTAAATTTGAATAGACCTTACACACATACATAAGCTCCCGCCTTCTTCTCATGGGGGTAGGTACAAAAGAGAACGCAACCTGCTACGATGTCGTCCAGGTAAATATTTACTTGTATCTTAGGGTCATCCCACGGAACTAAGACCAACCGAGTCAGGCAGGGTGATGGAGGTCCAATACCTATAGATTCAGCAGCTCAGCACCGATGTATGTTTCGCAATATTAATTTGTCAAATGGTTACTCAATTGTTACGCAGACAACTGACAGCGGGCAGACAGCGGTAAGACAGCGGGGTAATTGCGTAACACACTAATAGTCGCACTGGTTTTCATTTTGATAGTTCAACCACATTCATTGCGTTATTTACGCTGTTGAGCAGAAAAAATCGAAAATACGAAGCAATGGCGTATGATGATTCGTGAAACCAGCGCCATGCGACGCTGGACATAGTTTAGCCTGAGTTCGTGGGGAGTCGACGAGAGCGCTACAGAGCGGCGTGGAGCCCTCTTGATCATCGGAAATCAAACGTCAACCGCCCGTATCATCGTGTAGTGTACCTACAGTGTGTGATTCGCTAGTGTGACTAACTTGTTCGTAAATTATAATCTGGTTTAAACTGCAAACGGTTTTTCTATTGCGCGTACTATGGGTAGTGTTGGTTATTATCAACACTACCCATAGTACGCCCACAGTAATTAAAATATGGCTGTTGATAACAAGACAGACGTACCTTTTCCTTCAAGTACATATAATTTTTATTGGAACTCAATTTCGAGCAACAGATAAAGATGTAGGTATATTTTAAAGCCATAGAATTTGCATTTTTCCTCTCTGTGTTCTAAGCAGGTGTTTTATTTTATGACATGTTTTTTTGACAAAATACTTTGGTTGTCACGTAAGATGGCACGCTAATAATATCTAGCTAGCAGTAGGTAGGTTAGCGGTGGGCTGCTTCAGTGCCTCGTTGAGCTCTTCGGCTTTATCACAAAACAAGATTTATCTTTAGACCCAGCGTAGCGTAACACACTTTTAATGATAATCTGAATACTTAATTTGAAGGATATTGCTAATACATTGCATCATATGTTCAAAACATTTATCTGCTACGTCGTAAATAAAGCAATGAATGTTGTTGAACTGTCATAAACGAAAGCCATTGCTACTGACAGTGTGTTGCGCAATTACCCCGCTATCGCTAGTTTGAATCATCGAGCCATTTTAGAACTTCGAGCTTTATTCCGACAACGTTAATTTATGTTCTAAAGTATACGTTTTGTTATGCAGTGAAGTGCCTCTTTTATTTCGCTACAATAGGCAGTCCCATCTAACATCCATTCATCCTGTACTTTCGTTCCTGTTTCATTTTTTTTAAATTCGACCAAGCTTTCATAGATTGATTTCCAAATATTAGTGAAGTTTTTTTTTTTAACAAAATAAAATCTGGTTAGGTAGGTATTCTAAAAGGAGCTCGAAACGACGTTAATCTTCTTACAGAATGTAGTCGCGGGCAACAGCTAATTTTCCTCAATAAATATTATAATAATCATTTGGATAGGTAGGTAGTTAATAAAACTGAATATACATATACATTACACAGACACGTGCTTTTGCTGATGCATCATTATTAATAAACTGCAAATAATACAAAATTTCCAAGTTATTCTTTTATTCATTGATTGTATCATCCTTTGAACTTTGAAAGTGATAATATTGGTATAATAAATCAATTGGGATAATACTGTTTGTGACAGCCCTCGCGAACCGGCTCGGCTGGACATCGCACCGCATCGTCGATCTTTTCATATAATTAATAAAGTGATCAGTAAATTAATTCTACATTATATTATTTCTATCTTTTGTTGTTTATTATTATTAGCTTTTGCCCACGATTCCACCTGCGGAGAAAAAAAATTAAATTAAGTAAGTGTAAAGTATCCTATGTCCTAACCGAGGTCATTCTCTACCTGTGTGCTAATAACCAAATAATCTTCTTCTTAGCGTGTCGATGGCAATCTAAATGCACTCGGCCCAGAATTCGGCTAAGTAGGTACTTGTTTGGCGCCATCGCCATCACTAGCGTTCATCAGTTCCTGTAACGTGCAGCCGACAGGACACGTAGGACACGATATTAAGTGTCCCATCGTTTGTGGAACAGCACCACATTTACACTCCAAGGCGGAGTCATCTATCGTCTCCACCTGAACAGGTTTTCCTTGCTTCGGCCAACCTGGGTCCGGAGTCTGTTTAAAAAATCAGTTTACCCAAGGTCCGAATTCCTGATTGATTTGGAGCTCATTTCCAGGAGCGAGATCTTCAGCGGGTAGAACGAATGGTTTAGGTAAAGAAGCACTGCCTTTGTGGCACAAGGAGGTTGTCGTGCATAGGCTGTCGTGTGTCGGAGACCATTTGACTCTTTCACTGGAGCTTGACACTGCTCTGCAAACTACTGGTGGCGCTATTCCTGCTAGTGAATACAGCATAATCGCAATTCAGCACTAAATAATAGCAATTTTGTCATGTCCCCACTGTTGGGACACAGGCCTTTTGTCTTCGAGAGGAAGTGGGACGTATTCTACCACGCGGTTCCAGTGCGGTTGGTAGTTGTCACGTTTTCGAATTATTGGTTCTAGGACATTTTTTAAGTTTCCTCACGATGTTTTCCTTTACCGTTTTGAGAGCAGTGGTGATGAAATTATTTACACAAAATAAACCGCCTGTCTGGGTTCGAACCCACAACCTACAACTCGTATGTCGGGTTCGTTACTTTTGGGCCTCTCTGCGTGCCAAATGTCATCCAAATCCGTTCAACGATTTTTGCGTGATTGAGTAACAAACATACAAACTTTTACATTTGTAATATTATATAGATAGATAGTTTATGTACCTAAGTATTATACTGTTGCAGCTCTTGTATAATAAACATTTCTTGTATAAAAGAATTGAGAAAAAAAGAAGTCATAAACATAATCCAAATATTATAAATTTGAAAGTAACTCTGTCTGTCTGTGGATATGTTACCTTTTCACGCCTAAGCCACAGAAAATTCGACAAAGGCAAGGATATGTCCTTGTCATGTAGGCATCCTGGGGAAGGACATAGGCTACTTTTTGTCTCAAAAATAATCCTATAGGGGTTATATAGGGGATGAAACATTGTATGGGTACCCACTACCCAGCATTTCTTAAGTTGCTTAGTGAGTTTCCGACATTGACGTGAGGAAGTAGTAGCATGTTAAAACGGTCAGAATAGTTGTTATATTTCTATTGACTGTATAAATGATACAGTCACGGAGTACCGTCCTTCAGTACATTCGCACCTTCAATTAATTTCCGTATTGGAACTTGTTATTTTAAATGTTAGTTACAAAAATAACAAGCCTCTGATGATGTTATCCATTATTTTTAGGGTTAAACAAGATATAATTAAGACTTTATATTTAAATATATTATAATATACCTATAAATACATATTATAAATGAAAGTCACTTTTCGTGTCGTGTGTGATCGCGTTGTTCTTCTAAACTACACAACGGATTTTGATGCGGTTTTCATCGTCATTTAGAGAATTTATTCCGGAAAGTTTATGTGTATAAATCATTAATATTAAACTTATATTTAATACAGAAAATTTGTAAAAACCGTGCGAAGCAGGTGGTTGCCAGTTAACGATAAAAAGGACGCACAATAAAAGCAATAAAAAAGAGATTGAGTATAATTAAAAAATATAATTTTGAAATATACAAAATTAGATAAATGCTTTTTGGTCTAGTACTAAAATAAACATTCGCTTAGTTCGCAACTTATATTTACATAGTAAGAGCAATCTCCGTCGTATGGCGTGTGAGTCGCAGTAGCATGCCTTTGCGCAACTGACATTTAAATACAAAAGCAGTTATTTTTCCTGCGCACATCTCATAATGAAAGGCATCTTTAAGTTAAGTGGTTTATAGTAAACAAAGTGACACGAGTCAGGGAAAAAAAGAACTTATGTCTAACAAAGTGATAACGGAGATCACAAATAGATTAATAACCTACGTATTATGAGATGTACGCTACGATTGTCTTTTGACATAATTTCTGGCTGCGCCATTATTATTCTCCCCACGTCCTCGTGTTGACTGTACCGACGCAGGAGTCGTTGTTGTCCCGCCAGCGAATATCTTCAACCTGGATTGACCCCAGCTGTATTTGTAACTAGCTAATTGTGGCGCTTTTGTTGGATTCAAGTAGAGATCGAATATCGATTGAGTCGTTTTTGGCTTCTGCGTGGTCGTTTGTGGCTTCCTAGTGGTCAAATACGTCACTGCTTGACTTGTTCTTGTCTGTACAATATTTTGAACTTTTTTTGAGAATGTAAATGGCTGCGTAGTCCTAGTTTGGCCGAAAGGTTTTGTCGTCACCGGTGTAGTCGCGGTTCGTGACGTGAAAGTGTACCACGAAAAGTCTTTTTTAGGTTTTGTTGTGACTGCTTTGCTTGTGACCGTCGGTATCTTCGAGGTCGTTGAACTCCATGTCCAAGCAGTTGTTGGTCTTCTTGTGGTTGTTGTAGTACTTGTTTTACGTGTGGTTGTAGTTATAGGTCTATAGGTTGTAGTCACTGTTTTTCGTCCCACTGAGGTGGTGCTCGGTTTTCGTGTGGTCGTGCTGTACCATTGCCTTGTTGATAAAGCAGTGGAAATAGGCTTGCGTGTTGTTGTCCAAGCAAAAGGCTTGTACGTAGTTGCCCTTGTAAATGGCTTGAACGTAGTTGTGGAAGTTGGTGGCCTGTAGGTTGTCGTTGCAGAGGGCAGCCTGTATGTAAATGTAGAAGTGGGTGACCGGTATATAGTGGTAGTACCAGCCGTCTTCGTCGTTGGCCTCAATGATATAGTAGTAACTTTTGGTGATAATGTAGTCATTGCGATGGATATCGGGCGAATTGTTGTACTTGCTAGTTGTATGGCTGTGCTTGCTTTCGTGTTCTGCGTATATCTTTCCACTTCGGTGGCGTACTCTTTCTTGGTAGTTGTCTCACTAAACTTTTGTTTCTTCCTGAACTGGTTCGTTTCAACCACCCTCCACACCTTTACTGGTGGTATGTACTCCGTGGTGGTCGTCGTGGCCGTGGTGGTACGGCTTGGTGCACTCGTAGTCGGCGACATACTTATATGCTGAGACGGTTGATTAAACACAGGAAGCTTGAGGTCGTCAATGTTGTCAATCTTGTAATTATACCATCTATTTTGATCGAGTTCTGTACCGTAATTTCCTCTGACGAAAGATCCAATCGACAGGTACGGAGGAAATAATTTTTCTTCTATCTGTCTGTCTGTCGTGTCATTTGGCTGGTCGTAACTGTTCGCGTATTGAAACTCACGGGACCTAGTTATCGGCACTGAGTTTTTCGCGTTTATATCACAATCCACTAGGTATTTCTTAGTGTTCTGTTTGCAATGCTGCGGATACACTACCCAGGCGAGGAACCCGTTCCCCTGGATGCGCGTATGTTCTTCATGAACAGTGAGCGCACAGTCCATGTCGTCGGAAATGTCGTCGTCTCGCAGTGCAGAGCAGGGCAGGCCGCACGCATTGCCTGGCCCGCACCAGTACAGTTCGCTGATCTGGAAGATGCCATGGTCGCCGCTGTAGGGGTTGTTGGCGGTGGTGTCGAAGCGCGACTCATGGAAGGCGATGCAGACCCACGTGGAGATGTGGTCAGAGCGCACGCCGAGCGCGCTCAGCTCGCGCGCTAGCTCGCACCGGTCGAACACGCGCGCACCGGCGACCGACAGAAGCGCACACGTCAACCACGCGACGCGATTCATCGCAGCGTGCGTTTGACCGTCCTGCGCCCGCGCATTCTTTTTTACGTAAGTACCACCGACCTCCCGCCGCGCGCCACTCTTGAACTGTGTCGCGCCCGTATTTCTACTGCAATCTTAATTGCTTCAGGTTGAGATGCCATGCATTTTGGAGCACGAATGAAGGTCTGTGTTTCCAGGTTATATAGGTATGGGGTATTCAATATCGAGAATAAGGGACCCGTGTGAGCATTGTCGAGGCTGATAGTTCACCTTGACGGGGCGCGTCATCATCACCTCATCGCACCAAATGTCGTGTGTACAACTCGGAACTCACAATAGTTACGACTATTACTAATATAATATGAATAGAATAAATGTAAATAGGTATATTTATTCTTTTCACGCACATTCTGCAGTGGCTAAATACGTGTGCAAAATTAAAAATTTTCATTGTTTTGAATCAAATACACTCGATGATACCGTGAGAAGGTCTGGGTGTGACCGGTTTTTAAAGACAATTATTATTATTATGGGTGTTGATAGTTTAAAGGTCAATCTTCCAAAATGATCAACTTGTTCCCTGAATCGGAAAGAGCGTTTATTTAGTAGCATTCTGAGGTTCGGTTTTATATTTTCTTGGTATCGATATTTTAAGAGTCTTACTTTGTGTATACTTATATATCTATATTTTTCAGATTATTCTGTTCGTAACAATGATTTCAAAAATATATTTTAAGTCAATGATTCGTAAGGTATATTTTTAGTGCTCCATAGCACGTTAAGCCGTTTGGTCCTGCTGTCATTCGTGGATCTTTGACAGTCGTTACGGGTCGTCAGAAGACAATCAGTCTTACCATAAGGGATATAGTATTACTCCGTAACTGGGTTGTGGAGGTCAGATTGGCGGTCGTTCCCTGTAAAATACTGGTGCTCAGCTGCATCCGACTAGACTGGAAGTCGACCTTGAGTTGGGAAAAGGATAGGCAGATGATGATGGTATCGATATGTCGTAAATATTAGTCGGTTTGGCGGCTATGTTAAAATTTTTACAAGGTTGAGCGCGTATGCGTGCACGCTTGTATGTAAACATTCGGCTGATTTCCGAGGCAGGTCAAGAGGTGAGCCGCTGGCCTCTGTTGCCTAATAATAAGTGTGAACTTAAAGATATTCGTAAACTCTGACGCGTCGCATCTACATAATATGTATATGCATCTACATAATCGTGAGTATCAATCAATTTAAAGGACTATTTGTTATTACGATATTGATAACTACCGTTTGATTTAATAAAAAAAAAACCTATCACAGAATTATGAGAAGAACTGTTCATAAAAAGATAGATACCTAAGTTTTTTTTTTGTTTGTACTTTATAATCTGAGCACTCTCCATGCACATGAAATATTAGCTTCTAGATATGACGTCACGATACTTTTAAATAGCAGTTAAGTCATTGATGTGATATGCTTATCTAATGTTGATTTATATGCTCAGCAAAAGAGCATAGAAGAGAATTAATTACACATGACAGAGAAACTAATAGCGCAGAATCACATCATCAAAATACACACACATACACACGTCATAAGTACTACATCATCGAAATTTAATCTATCAAAAAGCTTTTAACGAGAACGTTAATTAAGGGACTAATTAGTCCTTTAATGGGTTTGTAGTGTATATTTGAATCATCCACGCTTTTGATAAAAACCTACTCATGTAAACCGATGGTTGCATGTTCTGGAGGATATATTTTCAAGCGGATTTATTTATTACTAGCTTCATTCGTGTGAAATGTCTTATGCCCCTGACCATAGATATACCTATGTTTTAAATTTCTATGCCCCTGACCCACCTCATCGCCGCCGTCGCTTCGCATCGCCTGCAGGCGCTATCTATAACTTCGTTTTCGCTTAGCGTTCTTTCTGCCGTTTTTCTTTTGCTCAGCTCCTAAGAGTCCAGAGCTTAGCGTGTTCAAACAAACGAACAAAACAACAAACTCTTCAGCTTTATTAGTACCTAGTATAAATATAAATTTAATATCAAATCAATTCGTTTATTGCAAACATATTGTAAGCACAAAGGTTAAAATAAAATTAAAAGTTTCAAACGTGTAAGGGCATTGCAAAACAAAATAATTATAAATATTAGATTGGTTAGGTGCCTTTATACTTGCACACACGGCGAAAAAACAAGCTATTATATAGGTACCTAATTTAGTTGTTACAAGTTTGACTATTAACTGTTTTAGAAATTTTGGTTTCATCGAAAGGTTTGGTGCCCAATGAAATAGCAGTGAAGCCCATTCAATTTGCAAGTTTAGAGAAAAGTGATATTTAATGAAGAATTCTGAGAAATTTTAAAAACAAATTAAAAATTGAGTTTTCTCGAATCCCATGAATTTTTACCTAGTCTTTATAGGGTGCTTAATTGTTGCAAATGGGTCCCTCTATCACGTCCTAGGAGTAATACGTCAAATTTCAAGATACCCTGTAAAATATTGATAAAGCATCGAGCCTTTCCAACGTCAACGCAACATCTCCCGCCACGCGGAAAAATCGTGCGGATTTTCAAACAGCCTTGCTATTCATATGCCTGCAACTATTTTTTCGGTGCTGTTTATGGTGCCCCCCGAGACGTGATGCCCTAAGCAATTGCTTAATTTGCTTAGGGGCTAATCCGGCACTGAGTATAGATGAATTAATTATTCGCTCGAGTGGGCGAGGTAACTCGTTTGTGAGTTTGTGAGTTTGTGAGTTTGTGAGGACGTGCACTATAAGTACCGTCGCGTCGTGTCGCACCGACTTCCTCCGACACACTTCAACTTGCCTAAATATAAGTACTACCTTTTTGATTCCTTATAAGTATACCTGCAGACCGTCGTGAAAGATTTTATAGAAAATAATAAACTGCATTGAGAAAATTGAAATACAAAACGAACCAGTGACTTAAACCAATAATTTCCCGGAATCCGAGCGGCAAGTCAAGTGATTTCCTTATTTCCTCAAGCCAATTTCCCTGTGATCAAAGGATTTTACTTAATATTATGTTCTGGAGCAAGAAAGAATGTTCTCAGTAATGAAATATGCATTGGCAGACGGTAGCGACCTTTTACTATTCGTTTTTTAGATACAGTGAATTCATTCAGTCCCTACAAAATGGCTGAGCTGGAGGGTGCTGATCCACGCGTCATGTTCGTGAACGGGCGCCGTCGGCAATACTTAATTGTTTTGACGGCTTTGGCGTTTTGTGTATCGGCCTGAGCCAGTGGCGGATTTACCAATAGGCTGAATAGGCTGGAGCCTAGGGCGGCAGATTTTAGGGGCGACAAAGGACGATGAGTCAGAACGTCCCCCCAACCTTACATTGACCAACAGACTTCAAATGTATCTCATTCGAACCGCCTTAGCAAGCTGATCAATTTTTACTATGACGACATCTCTCAAAAGTGCGGGATATTCCGAGAAAATCATGTTTTAGTGTTAATTTCGTCACAACGTCCCCCCAACCCTTACATTGACCAACAGAGTTAAAATGTATCTCATTCGAACCGCCTTAGCAAGCTGATCAATTTTTACTATGGCGACACCTCTCAAAAGTGCGGGATATTCTGAGAAAATCATGTTTTAGTGTTAATTTCGTCAGAACGTCCCCCCAACCCTTACATCGACCAACAAACTTAAAATGTGTCTCATTCAAACCGTCTTAGCAAGGTGATCAATTTTTACTATGACGACATCTCTCAAAAGTGCAGGATATTCCAAGAAAAATCATGTTTTAATGTTAATATTGCCAGAACGTCCCCCCAACCCTTACATCGACCAACAAACTTAAAATGTATCTCATTCAAACCGTCTTAGCAAGGTGATCAATTTTTACTACGACGACATCTCTCAAAAGTGCGGGATATTCCGAGAAAATCATGTTTTAGTGTTAATTTCGTCACAACGTCCCCCCAACCCTTACATTGACCAACAGAGTTAAAATGTATCTCATTCGAACCGCCTTAGCAAGCTAATCAATTTTTACTATGACGATATCTCTCAAAAGTGCGGGATATTCCGAGAAAATCATGTTTTAGTGTTAATTTCGTCACAACGTCCCCCCAACCCTTACATTGACCAACAGAGTTAAAATGTATCTCATTCGAACCGCCTTAGCAAGCTGATCAATTTTTACTATGGCGACACCTCTCAAAAGTGCGGGATATTCTGAGAAAATCATGTTTTAGTGTTAATTTCGTCAGAACGTCCCCCCAACCCTTACATCGACCAACAAACTTAAAATGTGTCTCATTCAAACCGTCTTAGCAAGGTGATCAATTTTTACTATGACGACATCTCTCAAAAGTGCAGGATATTCCAAGAAAAATCATGTTTTAATGTTAATATTGCCAGAACGTCCCCCCAACCCTTACATCGACCAACAAACTTAAAATGTATCTCATTCAAACCGTCTTAGCAAGGTGATCAATTTTTACTACGACGACATCTCTCAAAAGTGCAGGATATTCCGAGAAAAATCATGTTTTAATGTTAATATTTTTGGCACAAAATAAGAGTTTGTAAGTAAACCATATTCTTTAATTTTCAAACCTCTCAAGATCAATTATGAGATGCCATTTAAAAAACAGAAAACGTCATTCGTTACTCGTCCAATTTTTCTATTCCTATAGGCAGGCAGTTGTCCCACCGGCGGCGATGAACGATTAGCGAGTAGAACTAGCAACTGAAAACGAGTTGGCGAGCAGCGAGCAGCGTGTGTGTAGTTCCGATAGTTTTGTCGCTGGGCTATCAGCGAGTTTTCGAGTGCGACGGGCGATTACTCGTACCACTCGCTCGGGGCGGTTAGTCTCACAGGGGTTTCTCTCGGCGTGAGCTCTGACCACCAAGCGACCATCGCTGAGCGAGTATCGCTAGGCGAGTATTATCTTTGATAGCTCTTGTCGCTCAGCGACAAACCAGTGAAGCGAGTCCTCGCCGGCAGTGTGAACAGTCAGCGATCAACTGTTAATTTATTTATTTATTCATTTATTTCAGGCGACGCAGGCCCATAGATAAATACCTTAACCTAAACATACATATTTTTATTATAAAACTAGTTCACTAGCTAGTTCTTGTACTGCTCTGTGGTACTTGTCCGCGGAAGCGACGGAACACCACGTCCTGTGGCCAGAAGTCTTCTTCCATGACGACGGGCAGATAACAATTTGGTACGCGCACCACGAACGCGTTGGCTTTTGTTTACACGGAATGTATATCTATTGTACGTTTCTTGAGCGAGAAAACAGCCGACAGTTAGTCGCTTCCTCGCCGGCGGTGGGACAACTGCCATATGCTCGTCCACGACGGAGACGCGGGTGTCTTCGTCTTGGGCGAGCTTGAATCCCTCACTGCACTCAGGATTCAAGTCTTAACTCCCTCGCTTCGCTCAGGAGTCAACTCAAACCTAGAATCCTTCGTTGCGTTCAGGATTCAAAATAGCGCCCGCGACAACAAGACACTACTTTATCCCAAAATAAATAAAACGATTTTTTATTTTATTTCTAAACCCCATGGATTTTGGAGTTAAAACTGGTTGCTAGTATTTTTATAGATCTTTATGAACATGATAACACATACAAAAGATCTGTTGCAGGGCGGGGGACGAGCCTAGCGAATTAGAAAAATGAATAAAACGATTTTTTAATTTTCATTTTATTTCTAAGCCCCATGGATTATGAAGTTAAAAGTGGTTGCTAGTCTTTTTATAGATCTTTATGAACCTGATAGCACATACAAAAGATCTGTTGCAGGGCGGGGGACGGGCCTAGCGAATTAGGAAAAATTAATAAAACTATTTTTAATTTTTATTTTATTTTTAAACCCCATGGATTTTGAAATTAAAACTGGTTGCTAGTCTTTTTATAGACCTTTCTGAACCTACTAATACATACAAAAGTTCTGTTGAAGGGGGGGACGGGTCTCATACAAATATGGTCATCGTTCTTTGGGGCTAACATTTTTTTAATGTCGTACTGAAATTAAAAAGATGAATATTTATGTATAGGTACCCACAATGTTTTTTTGGAAAGAATAAACAAAGTGAATGCTCAAATTCAGGCTTCTACCGCAGATTTTATCATAGTTGCCGAGCTTTACAAATCTCTTTGCAAGTTTTTCGTAGCTGATGAACGAGAACATTTTAGTATTTTAAAGAAAAGGCGAAGCAGTATACAAAAGACATGGGACACTATTGTAGAGGTCGGTAGGTGCGGCAAAATTTGAATAGCCTACTGGCGGCAAATGTGTAAATCCGCCACTGGCCAGAGCTGAGTCTGACTTGTGGTCTGACACTGGGATGGTAGCTGCCGAACTACTGGGACAATTAAAGTAGCTAGCGAATCTCCGCAGACGTGATGGGTACCAATCGATATCTAAACATGAAAAAACGAAAAGAAATAAGTAATACATTTGATATTTTTTTGGGATAGTCTCCTTTGAGATTGGTCACTATGGCCGAAACACGGTCTGGAGGATATTCGTCTTAGGTAGGTATAATCGGTAACAAAAGAGTTTTGTTCACTTTCGTACCGTGGCAGTTGTGTCATTTAAAAAATGTTAGATGGTTTCGCTATTCGCGATTAATTTCTCGCTTCGGTTCGTTGCGTATTGTTTTCGCTGCAGTGTGAAAACACCTTCCCTTCAAATTAAAATAGTTTTGTTAATCGCTAGTCTGCTTATCAGGGTGAGTTCCACCAAGGAGTTGCTTGCCCCGTTGTTCTACCACACTTTTGGACTGGCAACTAGCTTCATCTTTCTGACTGACCGACCTCTTGACAATTCAAAAGTTCCTGTAATTGGTTTATTTGAAATAAATGCTATGAGTTTATACGAGGATGCGTAGTGAAAGACATTGTGTGCGGTACGCGTACGCGGTAGGTAGGTACCTATCCATAAGATAACTTCATTTTCCTAGCCTCGCACAGCGTAGCTCTGGTGGAAAAGCGCTCAGCGAGCCCAAGGTTTTTTCATACAAAACAAACGACTCGAGAAATGCGTGCGAGGGATGTGTGTGGCCTATTTCGAGTCGCTTGTTTTGTATCTACAACTAGGGAAATTCATTGTTAAACAAATTGTCCACCCTATAGTAATTTCATAAAAGTGTCAAAGAATGACAGTGAATTGAATATACCATAGAAATCAATCATACTTATCTATGGAATATACGGACAATTTATGTTGATAGGTAGTCAATTTGCTTACTTAACAATAATTTGATTTTACTGACGTGAGTATTGTAATGGGTACTTAAGTACTACAATATTGAATCAAAACCTGCATACACTTAGTTGGACTTACATCCAATTAATTAGGTTCAAATGTGAGATTATTGGAATGTAAGGAAGATTTGTAGTAGGTATTAGGCACATGGCTGGATTGCTTTAAAAATGATTTAAACATTCGGTGATTATAAAAAAACTCGAAAAACCGTTTTTCGCGTTTTTACTATAAAGGGCTTACTGCCCTCAAATTACCACCTTGGTTGGAGTAGGTACTTTTTAGTTTGACAAGAAAAGTTAAATTAAAAAAATAGATCTGACATTGTGCTTAGGTACATTTCTCATTTTCTAATAATTACGACACGACGTACTGAATGTAAGTAATTGCATTGTAAAAATGATTGTCAAGAATCAAATCAGCCTATCGCAGAACACTGCTGGACATAGGCCTCTCCCAGGCTGCGCCACAACACCCTGGCCTCCGCCTTCCGTATCCAAATCCTTTGACAGATAGATACAAATTCTCAAATAATTTCCATTTAATCAGAACTTGGCCCTGTTTCAGGGAGTAAAATAATCTATTAGATTAGTTTATTCTCACTAAGTACCTATCCTAACAGACTATTCAAATAGGTGATCATTTAAAATGATTGCATATTTGTATATCAAATGATTTTCGGCCTAATCTACTTAAATGATACGTTGGCAGGTGATTAATTATGATGCCTCGTGCCCGACAGATTTTTGCCTTAATTTCATTATGAAGTACACTCAATGACTGTATTGATAACGAGAAAACGAAAATAGATACTTACTTTACTAAGGTAAGTATGTGTACATAATTATTTTCATTTGTTTTAAAATACATAATTACGTTAGTTGAAAGGCTATGTAATAACAGCCGCACGGGTCGATCGCCCTTGCCGAGGTTGGTCCATGGATGGGTTACAATCTATTACATAGCGAGACCCCTCCGTGTTTACCGGAATTTACAGCACGATTAGCTAGAGATTAGGCATTAAGTAGTGTCTATTTAATAAAAACCTTACATTCTCAACACACAGTTTAAACCGCTTGGTCTTGAATCAAATGACGGGCCTATATTGTGGGGACCGCAAAATATTATAATATATTTAAGTATAATTAACTAAAAAAAACATTTTTTTTTAATATTAGCTTGCACCAACTTTACCTAACTCCAGACTTCAGACAGAAAGTAACAAAATTACCGTATGTACATTAATTACTTCCTTTCTTAAGTATATTTTATTGGGGTTTTCTCAATACCTACTGATTGCTAGTAACCGTCTACCAAATTAACCGCGACAGTGAGTCGTTCGCAGTGGTGGATTTACTCGTACCAATAGGCTGAGTAGGCTGGAGCCTAGGGCGGCAGATTTTAGGGGCGCCGGGACTAACCTTTTTTTTAATGTCTTAGGTATTGAAATTAAAAATATTAATATTTATATACCTACCATGTTTTTTTGGAAAGAATAAACAAAGTGAATGCTCAAATTCAGGCTTCTACCGTAGATTTAATCACAGTTGCCGATCTTTCAAGTTTTTCGTAGCTGATGAACGAGAACATTTTAAGTAAGTATTTTGAAGAAAAGGCGAAGCAGTATACAAAAGATATGGGACATTCTTGTGGAGGTCGGTAGGGGCGGCAAAATTTGAATAGCCTACTAGCGGCAAATGTGTAAATCCGCCACTGGTCGTTCGTCAACTCGTCCTACATGCCTACGGCCTATTTGGGACGACTTGACGAAAACCAAAATAAATTTTATTTTCGCTCTGCAACTCGTCCCACGTTACTATCATAATGAGAAAAGGGACAATCAGCAGCAAAAGTGTAAAATAATAATAAAAAAAATTGTTACAAAATATTAAATAAACAGAAAAGAGAGAATGAAACAGTAAACTGCTGTTCTAGAAAATTATTATTCAGTAGGTAGGTCTGTACTGACTTTTTGTCTTTAATGTCGTGCATATCAACTTAAGTAAATAAATCAATTGTTTGTATGTTTTTGTACAAATAAATTATACTTATATGGAAGCTCGTCCTTTTCAAAAGTTACCGATGGGAAATCCTATCTGTCACACATCTCGTGAAATAATAAAACCACTTACCGACACAAGTGTACAGCTCCATCGCTCCTTTCAGCAGACAGCCGTCCTCGCGATTCAAACCGGTCGTGACGTTGAGGCAGAAGCAGCCGTCATCATTATCGAGAAGCCACTCATTTGCAGCGAACCTCACAGTCGGGATACCCTCGTATTCCGTATCGAATTCGTACCGCAATTCCACGGACCTGTAAATAGATCAGGCATTTCAAAGGCGTCCAGAATAATGTAAACCTATACGATTGATTCTCGAAAACTATTCGGTTTTTTTTAAATATGCTTTTCAATTTCCACTTGTACGTTTTACTTTATGGTTTTAATTTACCTACATATTAAACACTAGCAGCGCCCTGCGGTTTCACCCGCATAAGTTTCGATCATGTGGTTATAGGGATAAAAAGTATCTTATGTCTTAATCCTGGTTATGAACTGTCTGTGTGTCAAATTTCATTCAAATCCGTTTAGTAGTTTTTGCGTGAAAGAGTAACAAACATCCATCGATCATCCTCACAAACTTTCGCGTTTATAATAATTACTAGCTGCGCCCCGCGGTTTCACCCGCGTAAATGTCGATCCCGTGGGAATATCGGGATAAAAACTATTCTATGTCCTTTTCCGGGACTCAAATTATCTCTATACCAAATTTCATCTAAATCGGTTCAGCGGTTTGAGCGTGAAGAAGTAACAAACATATAAACACACACACACACACTCACAAACTTTCGCTTTTATAATATTAGTGTGATGATTATATAACCCCTTACTAATAAACGTATTATATCAGATGAATAGTTACACACCGATTTCTCTCTTTCAGTCGTCAGTAATTTGACTTTCGAAAGAAGAAGACAAAGCGTTATGTAACTATACAGACGCTATACAACGTTTATTAGTAAGGGGGATAGGATGTAACAGGGCTTAAAAATTATACCATGAAAATCCACATTTTCATGGTATAATTTTTAAGCCCTGTTAAGCGACGAGTTCAAGACGATAATATAGGTTTACCACTAAACCTATATTATCGTCTTGAACTCGTCGAAAGTCTATGTAGGTAAGTACCAATATTCTGAATTTATATACGATTCATAAATTAAATGAGAAGATGAAACGTGTCTCATTTTCCTCTAAGATATATCGAGCCTAAACCACTGCAGTTCTAAGTCTTCTAATAGTAGCCGGACGGTCCGCGGTCGGGCAGCGGACAGCGAAGTCCGTTGACCACATGAACAGATCGTGTAAGTAAGTTGTAAAGTCCTTCGATCAAGTAAGTTTTCTCCATTCCAAACTTGCGCTTGTCTATTCGCTTCTATGCTCTATCAAAGACACAAACTATTCCATTTACATGAGTATTATGTAGGTAACTGAACACGTAACTGAACTTGTTCTTCCATTAAACTTTCAATAACGAAGTTATCGACGAACGAACTACAATGTTCATTCGCAAGCAAAACAATTGGCGGTTCATCAGCACCGTCTAGCCTTGTTATTTGTGCATCGGCTGACATGACGTTAATGAACGTACCAATAGACAATATTCAATGTCAATCATCAAACCTATTCATGATGTTTGTATTACCCAGGCCTCACATGCAGGCCTTTGTTTTTGCCTTTGAGATTCAACCTTATACAGGCTGACCAACTCGGATATATATATATAAAAATATATACAAAAAATTTTGGCCACCATATTTTTTGCGCCTACGACGGTTGTTTGGTTTTCACTATTCATTCAAATGTGGCGTTATGCGCCATTTATAAGACCACTAGCTGCGCCCCGCGGCTTCACCCGCATAAGTCTCGATCCCGTGGGGATATCGGGATAAAAAGTACCCTATGTCTTTTCTTGGGACTCAAAGTATCTCTATACCAAATTTCATCTAAATCGGTTCAGCGGTTTAGGCGTGAACAGGTAACATACAGACGGACAGACAGACAGAGTTACTTTTGAATTTATAATATTATATAGTACTAGCTGCGCCCCGCGGTTTCACCCGCATAAGTTTCGATCCCGTGGGAATATCGGGATAAAAACTATCCTGTGTCCTTTCCCGGGACTCAAACTATCTCTGTACCAAATTTCATCTTTAACAATAATTATCAATTAGGCGCTTTACTTTGTGTAAATTATTCCATCACCACTGCTCTCAAAACGGTGAAGGAAACATCGTGAGGAAACCGGCATGTCCTAGAACCAAAAATTATAAGACATCTACCAACCCGCACTGGGCCTGCGTGGTGGATTATGGCCCCCTCCCCTTCACTGAGAGGGGGCCTGTATCCCAGAAGTGCAATGGGAACGCTATAGGCTGATTATGTATCGGCTGGGAAAGCTAAAGTCAGAAGGTAGCAAGGTAGACGACTAGGAGAGGGTGAGGGCGGGGGGAGGAGGTCATTCAATCACCCTTCGATGACGTACGGCCGGACCGTACGTCATCGATCACACCAATCCTACCGACATACGGGGACAAGTTTATTCACCATAGGCGCTTTGTTGCTCTTTGTCTTGAATTGGTGACAAGATTGGCTTGAATTGCAAGCAACAGGGGAATCTAGAGGAAGTTGTCGTTTAAATACAAAGGCAAACCTGGAAATGAAACTACGGTCAGCTAATTGGTCTGGCAAATAAATTAAATCAGCACCCTAATTGCGGCTTTCAACCACAATCTGAATGATTTTGATGGATAGTTATTGCTAATCCATTTCATCATATGTTCGAAAAATTGTCTGCTCAACAACGTAAATGAAAGAAAGAAAGAAAAAAGTTCATTTGGACACAGTTCGTGAAACACAAAACATAAAAAGATTAAAAACTAAAACCTGACCATTGAAAATAAATAACGCAATGAATGTTGCTGAACTGTCAAAATGAAAGCCATAGATAGAGACAGAGGCCCTACCTATCATGTCTTATTGAATTCGTTGTTAAGCCCAATTAATTCGAAGCACATTCATTTTTTAATTGAACCAGTAAGCTTAGCTTTCCTATCCCTCCATGGCGAAGTCCGAAGTAATCAGCATCGCTAAAAAATGTCAGAGAAAGAGAAAATTCTCAGTAGTTCCTTCAAAGCAACTGCTAAAGGAACTTATGAGCACAAAGGGTTTATTTTTAATCCAGAGTTCATCAAAATAACAAAAATATCTCACATAAACCTACAAGTCAGAAGCTAGGTGCACGGTTCCAATTGGTCGTTTCCTCAATGGTAAAAATAATTGGCTTTTAGGCTGAGGCTACAGTAGGCAGCGATTAGCGATGCGACTGGAAGAGCGAAACGATATAAACATGGTATCCAGCATGGTAGCCATTATATGCGCAAATCTGGCGTATATTCGGCGATGACGTGGCTACAGTAGGTACACATGCTATCAAATCATCAATTGCGGTTTACTATACGCATAATGTAGCCAGACGCATATTTAGTAGCACTATTAAACTAGTCGTGCAAGTGAGAAATTTTCTAGTAAATTCGCTTCAATTTCGCTGATATGTTGATGTAGCCTATGCCGTGCTTACAGTAATGTTGTTCCTATCGCATAAAGAAACCAAAGATCGCTAGTAATATTTGATATACGGTTTAAGTATTCTGTGATACGGTGTAGCCATATACGAGTACGTGAGCATTAATTTATTTGTTTTAATCGCTCATGTGTCGCAGGTCGCGTCGCGGCCTAATGTAGCCTCAGCCTTACAATGTTTTCAAATAACAGTGTTAACAGGTATGGAAGGACAGCGTAGGCCTGTCTACAAGCACTTACTAACAAAATAGAAAATGGTCTACAAATCTACGGTTTACAAGGCCTACAGCCTTATAGACCTTCGATTTGTAGATGTTCTCACATTAACAAAATATCAAATAATGTATTTAAAAGATAAATAAAATAAAAACCTATTTAAACCAGATGACATAATTGCCATTACAACTGTAACAAATCTGAAATAATATCCTGTCCACAAAAGCCTATCAAAAAATATAAATTCAGCAATCACAAGTAGGCCACCGACAAGTGGGAGGTGAACGTCCCCTTATGAAAGGGTGAACCGACATGATAATTAGGGTACCGGGTAACCCCAATTTGAGCACAAGTAGAGGAAGGCTTTGTATTTTTCGCTGCTATTTATTAGTCGAGCTGTTATTGCACTTCTTTTTTATGTCAACCTTGTTCTTAATACTTACCTTGTTGATTAGGAGGTAAGATTAGGTACTCATAAACTGTCATATATGTATATCTAGGATCATAAGTCTATCAGTCATAGAAATAATTATGACAATGTAATATAGACATGTATCATTTGTGAGCTTCGGTATATACAGGGTGTCCCTGGAAGTATGGATCAAATCGAATAGGGACGTGGGCAAGGTCATTTCCAAACGTTTTAGCAAAAAAAAATGCAAAAAAGAAAAACTAAAAAAAAAAATACTAAAAAAAAAGAGAAGAAAGATCGAATTCGTGAAAACTATCAGGGCTATAAATTTTTTTTTTTTAGATAGCCCTGATAGTACTTTTTTATGATTAATTTCTTTGAACTCTAAGCGATGTGATTGAAAAAAAAATTAAAATCGGTCATAACTTTTGAACCGTAAAAAAATTCACTAACATTCTCAGGGTTAAAAAGTTTGGAAATGACCTTGCCCACGCCCCTATTCGATTTGATCCATACTTCCAGGGTCACCCTGTATAAGGTCCCATTAAAATAGATGGACACACTTAGAAATCATTCAGACCACCAAAATAAGGACGATTGTAAAAAAAAATATGGTATGGATGGTATAAGAAAAACACATTAAATACTTACAAGATAAATAATCAGCTAACGAAAATACACTAATGTACCGGCAATTTATTATTAAAGGTCAAAATAAAATCACTCCTCTCACACGTTTGCCCGCCTAGGTACCTGTCGAAACACCCCACGCGTCGGAGTAGTTGAATGAGCGCAGTAAAGTCATTGTTTTAACAATGACAATAGAACAATGACACTGTTGTGTACACACGGTGTACCGTTGCATTTTGAGCACTTTTTCTTATGTACATTATGGTGTACCGTTGACACTTGAGGGGTTAATCAGTGTTTTTTTTTGCTTGGATATCTTTGGTTAGACGTACTGAGCGCTGTGTTAAAATTTCTCCACCTATTTTAACGGGACCCTGTATAATACACATTTCTTATATTTCATCTAAATTAAATGCTGTTTGTTAGGAAGCGCGTCACTTCAGAACGGCTGAATCGATTTGATTAATTTAAGGGGAAAGAAAAACTGAATGTGAGTTTTTCTATGGGATTTTTGTATGAATTATTGAAAGAACAGGAATGTCTGTTGGGTTCAGCTTGTATAGTATAAAAGATTAGATCCTCGATATATGATACTGTAAACCCATAGACACTTAACGTTTTTAAGTGGTGGTAGTAGAACCGCTCAAGAACAGCGAAAGCATTTTTATATTGGGTAATGGTTTCGGTAACTGGAGCTACCGACATAGCTTACAGAGTACCTAAGCAAGTTGAAGTGGCAGTGGGCTTGCCATGATAGTCGAAGGACCGCTAGCCGGTGGAGCAGACAAGTCCTGGAGTGGAGTCCGCGTATCGGCAAGCGTAGTGTGGGACGCCCCAAAGCTAGATGGACCGACGACCTTATGAAGGTGGCTGGGATGCGGAAGGCGGAGGCAGGTGGTTCTGGTGCAGCCTGGGAGAAGCCTATGTCCAACAGTGGACTATATGCTGAGTTGATTGATTGATTTAATAGTGGTAGATGTTCTTTTTCACAAGCATAATCAGGGCGAAAAGTCAATCACTTAATTTATACCAATAATATTTTTACCCGATTACGTGACAGCAAAAACATGATAAACGAGCCCATCATTGACCGATACAAAGCGCATGCATACACCGCTGCTTTGTAATCTTTATGCAATTTGCGGTCATTCACCGAGGGTTTTTGAACTAGAGAGCTGCATAATTTTATTTACTTTCATTGTATACTAATTTGCTTTCGCATTTCTCAAAGAGATGTTGAGTTTCATTGTACTCAATCGGTTGGGTGATACGCTGTTGTATCATCCGACGGGAATCTTCTGTACTTTGTGCGGTATTGATGCGGTCGATATGAATCATTGTTGGATTCACGCTGGGTTGAGTACAATCACAATAGACTGTCTAGATACTGTTTCGAAGTGGATAAACAGCGTTGACATCAGTGTGCCGATTCGAATAATAAAGTTTTTCGTTACTTTGTACACAGCAGTCATCAGCCTATGACGTTCCCACTGCTGGGACACAGGCACCGTTTTTGAGTGGTGATGAAATTATTTACACAAAGGAAAGCGCCATATAACTACAAATTTATAGTTTTCGGATTTTTTCCTTTACTTGGGTTACATGAAATTCAAGTCAATGGGAAGTACCCTATAGGTTTTGATTCCCTTGCGAGTGTCAAAATATGCGGCTAACGCCCGTATTTTTTGTTTGCGTTGACTTACAGTTTCATTTTATCATTGCTTTAAGGGATTGCAGCTCTGAGTATTTGATACTAATTTCAACTTGATTTATAACTTCTCGCGTTCCTGAGAAAAAGGGTCTTGACAGATGGACAAAAAAGTGATCTTATAAGGGTTCCGTTTTTCCTTTTTGGGTATGGAACCCTAAAAATAAAAGGAAACTGCTATTCTTTATTATTATTACCTATGATTGTATTAATTCAAACATGTCCTCCACTGTTCTATAATGGAATAAAATATTTTCGACAGCGATGCGGAGGAATTTTTCGACGCCATATATTGGTTTGTTAATAGTTTTAGTTAGCTTAGGTATATTTTAAACCTCTTTAATAGATAATTCAAGAAGTTCTGAGTGAATATTCTCATTTAAGTTTTCCTGCTTCTTTGCAGATTGATTTGTTTGCATTATTTCCATATAAAACTTCCTCAATTTAGTAGATATTCAAAGAGAAGTGCTGAGATGTCCAATAAGAACGGACAGTATTGAATTTGTAATCAACAGTCAGTAAAGTTAAGTATAGTTTATTTGACTTGCAAGGAGTGGGACAGTTCGGTTAGCGAGGTTTGGAGATTTCAGAATAAATGATAACGTACTGCTTTGGTATGACCGTACGAGTGCAGTATGCACCACCGTAAAGTAAATAAAATAAAGTCCTTGAGACCGAAATTCTCAGGAGAGACTAGCCATCGGCGCAGGAGATATTATTGTGCACAAGTGTGCACGGACATAGGTGCACACTCTCTTCCCTCACTCTCATAGTCCCATGGGACGGCAATCCGACACGACCGGAGAGAGATCAGGCGCGGGACCAACGGCTTAAGAGGCTTACTAGACCTAAGTGTCCTTGAAAAACGCATGCACACATATGCAGAATCGACGCAAACGCCATCTAACGACGACGCCCATCACAATTATGACATAAAGCATACATGAGATTTAGAAGTAACGGTTTTGTGAGATTACGCCCTAGTATTCTAATAGATACTGAAATAATCATCATCATTTTCTGCCTTTTCCCAACTATATGAGGGTCGGTTTCCAGTCTAACCGGATGCGGCTGAATACCAATATTTTACATGGAGCGACTGCCTATCTGACCTCCACAACCCTGGACTGATCCTAGGCTGGTTGTCGGACTATCGGGCTTCTGACGACCCGTAACTACTGTCAAAGATCCAAGAATGACAGCCGGGACCAACGGCTTAACGTGGTAGGTAGGTACTGCTGATATAATAATTATGTGTGTAAATAAATAATTATGTAACATTAATCAGAATAGTCACCGATATTGTTCTTACGACACTCCATTTTGTAAAACGAATAGAAACTATAGCAGCGCTGACTGTATGTAATTATAATTAGTATTTTGATGCGGTAAAATAGTCCGCGAAATTCAAAATTTGCCTTTTTTGCAATTAGCAGGTCAGTGTCCGGTTGTATGTTCATTAAAATATGATTCGCGACAAAACACAAACACATGCATAACACAACACACCCCCACATAGTATATACACTCTCACACACACATATTTCTTTACATAATCATAATCATTAGAATCAGCAATACAACTTAAGATAAAATTGGCCTCAAATGTCATAACTTCAAGAAATAGTAATTCAATAAGAAAGTTTTATTCATGATTTTTATGATTATAATTCTATAAATAAATGTTTGTTACGGCCGCGAATCAAATTTAGATCAACATACAACCTGATAAAAAATAAAATAAATAAAATAAAATAGCTTTTATGGATTCCTTACTTAACAAATGAAAAAAAAAATATCCATTGCCATTTTTGTCTAAGTATCTGTTTAATAACGTCGTATGCCTTAGTTTCCTGCCTGATTTTCTCCAAGTGGAAAAAAAACACTTGGAGAAAATCAGGGTCTGTCAGAAAGGTATAAAACGCAGTTTCATGAGTATCAAACGCAAAGACCGAGTAAAACACTCTCTAATAAGGAAAGAAACTACAACCTGATACTGACCCGCAAATTGCAAAAAAATACGTTAAAAAAAATTAAATTTCGCACGCTCGCGCTTTTGCCTCAAAATCTTTAAAATATTTGTAATTGTCAAACATACTAGGTACCTACAACTTTAGGCACGAGCTGATTTTTGGAAATAATGCCAGTGAAATATTGTTGATAATTTTACCGTCGGAAAACTTTTGGAAAGTGTCCAAACTTAAACTTCGAATCTAAAAATGTATGGCCAACCCGAAGTTAATGGTGTAACTTTACTTTGGGTTTATCAGTAACAATAAGTATTGGTAAGTGATATAAATTACAAGGAAGTAGATACCTAACCGGCCACAATTCGAAAAACAAAACTGCCATTGAGAGTTTTCAGTCAGAAAAACCTAGCACCATTTTCCCGATCGGAGAAACGAACCGGGGACCTCACAGTCACAACAGCCGCACTTGCAACCACAAAACTATCGAATAATTTCAAATAATTGACCAATCGTATGTCCGGATACAGGTGAATGAAATCAAATAACGGAGAGAGTGGTAACCATGGCAACGTAGATGCGTTGTGTATATGCATACGCCTTTACTGTTTACGTAAACGTTACTTTGCATGAGAGCGATAGAGATAAAATTACTACTGCACTACATGCTTTTAACGTAAAGCTCTTGCATGAGTGAGTGTTGAAATTCATGGAAATTCACGGAAGTGTGCAACAAGCCCCGCCTCGCTGGACTCACACAGACGTATCGCTGATGACGCAAACGACGTATGAAAGAGTAAAGGAATACAGGAATACAGGCCTCTCGGCCTACTCTGGTCTATTTATTTATGTAGGATCTCCAACAAAAGATGTACACAATGCATGACACATAACATAAAGGGCAATATCAGGTAATAAGTAGGTGCACTCCTTCACTTATAGCTATAGGAGACCAGTTATTGATAGGCATTACACAAACATCCTCTTTGGTGAATATCTATAGCATTCATGTTTCCACAGACGGGCGAGATAACGTATCATTGATTCAGTGCAGGTCGGTAGATACTTACTTACTTGATTCCAATTAGTATGTTTCGGAACAATGACATGCGTTTCGTTAGGTAATGTTTTAATTTTTGTAGGAGCAGTGGTCCCACTGGTAACGGCCCCCGACTTACGAGTTGTACTAAGTACTTTGTGTAAGTTTTACTTTGTAAAATTTCATCACCGTTGCTCTCAAAACAGTGGAAAACATCGTGAGGAAACTGGCATGTCCTAAACCAAAAAATTCGGAGACATGTGACATCTATCAACCCGCACTGGGCCCGTGTGGTGGATTTCGGCCCGCGTAGTGGATTACGTCCCAGCACCCAGCAGTGGGAACGTTATAGGCTTATTATGTTTGATAACCGGTGCATTACACTAATAGGTAGGCTACAGTTGGTTCAGTACGTAGTTATAGATATCATGTCACACTAATAAACGGCTAATTAAAACGCCAACTACAAGGCTCAGTAATAATGAATGGACAGCTGCTGTTAACTTCCCATTTTCATTAGCTGTCCCCCGACGGCGACGCGACGACGCTTTGATATAAATATTACCTACAACAAAGGGCCAATAAGTAAATATTATTTCTTTACTTTTTACAGGTTTTTGTTTGTGTCGAAGGTTAGAGAATTGAGGGTATCGGCTGAAACGCGTCAAAACTGGTTTTGGTCGTGGACTCGTGGTTAGGTACCTACTAGGCTAGGACACAAAAATAGACGATCAGTCAGTATACTCGTATTATCGTATCGATAAGTATTTTCAGGAATCAAAATGGTAATTATTTGGGGATCGATTAAATGCATCCCTCTACACGTGGTGGTTATATTATAGTCTTTGCTTTAAAATATTGAAATTGAAACATATTTCAAAGAAATAATAAGACAACAATATCCCTAGGCTTGGGTACACAAAGCGTCAGTATCCTCTCATGTTTTATAAAATGTTACACTGCTACAACATTGAATTCGTCACGAATAGGTAATCTAAAAAATACTTCAAAAAGAGTTCATTGTTTCGACTTGTTTCGAACCATAACATCACCAAACGTCGTCATACGTTTGACGAACTCCAGCGAAATCCGAAATCCGAAATAAAAAATATACATTTTAAAATAAAATATGTAATCATACAGACTAAGAAGTCTGTAATATAACTTAAACACAAAAAACTTAGAACATAGAATATAGTTTTTTATTAGAATACTTATACTCATTCTGCAAGTGCGCGAAACGGCGAGAGACAAAATCTTTGGTACACACGGCTACACATCAAGCTATACATAACCAGTAGGTATAAGCTGACTTCTGATTGTACGAAAAACCAAAATGCGATTCTGTAAAAACTGGAAATGTATAGTTCGATGTTTCGCCGTGTGTACATTTATTTGATCGGTAAATCTGCTACTGTCGTTTATAAAATTGGAAATATTTTTCAAGTACGTAAAAGTAACATCTCGCGTTGTGTAACACGGAAGTAACAGAACAGGGCCAAAAGTAACGTAAAATGTTACAAAAGTTATATTCTGGCAACACACTGTAATGGAGCTGTGTGTACAGACGCCATCACATCAAGCTACTACAAATCTGTCTAATTTCTTTAATATATTTTCAACTTTATCGCTAAAGCTTAAGGTCTAAAGTTGATTGAGAAAATTTGACAGTTCCGGGTAGCTTGATGTGCTAGCGTCTACGTCTGTAAGTACCTTTGATTTTGTGAGGGCGGGTATTTATAAGTTCTTAAATAAATAGAGTTGAGTTTCTAAAACTTGTAGGTAAGGGCTGAAATCTATACTTAGAGAAAAACGCCTTTTACCTTATAACATCACGCTTGTAATCCCCCTAGGGTTAGGCAGAGGTGTACCTACAGTAACACCCACATTTCACTAGTTATGTTTAGTCCCATGTAATGTTAAGTAGGTAATTAAGTATTCGATGTTTTTCTTTTGAAACTTTTATTTAAAAGTAAAATCTATGATTATAGGCATGATTATAATTGCTAACCAATTTCAACGTGTCTGTTCACAAAGTTACAAGTAAATTCAGTGCGAGAGGTACTGGTATCGGTAACACCACTTGTGGCTCAGGTCAGGTAGTGTGGGGGCTATAAAATGTACGTTTATCCCTCGTTTATCCCAAGAGAACGTATTTACATCAACGCGCTTATATTATAACGGTTATTGTAACCATAAAGCTAAAGAAATAAGTTGAAATTCGCTTGAATGTTCGAGTGCAACTAGTTATTTTTCTGCCAGCCAGCACAATATAAGGTTGACTTTTGCAGACAACCTTTTCAGTACTTAGTAACCGTCAAAGAATTTGTAGGTGATATATACGTTTTGAGTTGGTTAGACAAAAACTTGTTGACATATGACGGGGATGTGATAAGGTAACCCGCGATGTAGGTATTTACAGAATTAAAATCATTATTTAAAGCATCAATACAATTCTCTAAGTTAGAATTGGCTTCAAGTGACATAATTTCATGTAAAAATCATTCAACAGGGCAATTCGAACTTGGAAAGTCACTTTGCATCGTGATTTTGTTAACTATTGCATGAAATTTTGACATCTACTTATATATTGACTTTATTTTATTTTTTTACTTGACATTCGATTACCTAATGATATTTGTATGCCTTTTCGCGGAACATAGCATGGATCAACATTTTATTTTTTGTGTAACATCTGTATATTGTTCACTACTTATGTTATGTTCACAAAATGAATAAATGAAAGAAATTTGAAAAAAATTCCAAGTTCTAGCTGCACTAGGCATATCTATAGTCACCTACGTCGTGCCTTCCAATATAAATGAATACCGCCTGAATGCACGTCAATGCGCTTGTCATGTCCACAGAGCGCGGAGACGCCTCGAAAGCTGCTGCTGGAGGCGGTATTATCAAAGCTATCCATACAAACCAACGTGTCACCGTTTACTCGTTATAATAAATGACGTATAGTACGTACGTTATTTTGTTTATAATTGAAGTGAGAACCGCCAAAAACATTGTGTGTTTCAGTGGACGCATGCCATCGGCAAATCGCGGTTGCGGCCGGTGCGGACCAGTGGACGTTCACCTTAAGGGGACTACATGACCTAACGTGCGGTCACTGTCGGACTGCATAGAAAAGAAGAGAAGCGCGATGACACAACGCTGGTAATTTATTGCAAAATATGAAATAATTATCTATTTACAAAAAATCTATTGTTTGGGCTAAAAAATTAAAACACTAGCCCCCTTATTCATAAAACTTATCAAACCTATTTTAGTTAAAATGGGGTTTGTCTCTTTCTTACACACAGAAATGACAATGTGACAGATAAAGACAAACGTTCTATAAACCTATTTTAGCTAAAATAGAGATAAAATAGGATTATGAATAAGGGGGTAATGCATGTTGCTTGTAGAACAATCTGACAAAAAATCATAATCATTGTACCTATGTATATTAGTATGGTTTTTATTGTAAAAAGAAAGTTTTTAGAGGTACGGTCAGCATCAAAAGTTGATTAACACTTCAGTTTTTTAAATCTTAGTTATTGAGCAAAATATTTGTTCAAAATTGCAGCAGAAGAATATCATATATTTTTCTGATTTTGTTTACTGTAGTCGATCATATACTTTTAGGCGTTATAAAACTTGCGTTTTTTGCGTTTAGGTCCTGTAAGCCCATAAAACTGCTTTTTCTAGACGCTGCCGGTGCGGTGATTATCTGTTCTGTGGTCATGTCAGTCGCATGTTGCATAGACGGATAGTAATTAAATCGACGCACACGGGCTATATAAAAAACCGGCCAAATGTGAGTCCGACTCGCACATGAAGGGTTCCGTACCACCGTACAATATTTTACACTACATATTAGGTCCTTACATATGAAATTGGCGTTTTGTATGGAAGGAACAAAAAGTCGAATATTTTTTAATATAATATATTTAATTAATCAAAGTATGAACCATTGTTTTCAATGCACTTTTGCCATCTTATAGGTAGTTCATTGATCCCTTTACTAAAAAAACCAGTCGGACGGGAATCAATAAAATCTTTGAAGGCGATTTGGACTGCCCCATCGGAGTTGAATTTTTTCCCTTGCAAAAAGTTATCCAAATTGCGAAAAAAATGGTAACCTGTTGGAGCAAGGTCCGGGGAGTACGGAGGATGTCTAAGACATTCCAATTCAAGCTCTTCTAATTTGGTAGCCGTCTGTTGCGCAGTGTGTGGTCTGGCGTTGTCGTGAAGCAGCAGTGGCGTGGAGCGATTGACCAGCCTTGGTTGTTTAGCCGCTAGCTTTTCCATCATGGTTTGTAATTGCTGACAATAGACATCAGCTGTAATAGTCTGGCCAGATTTGAGAAAACTGTAATGAACAATACCGGCACTAGTCCACCAAACGCTTACAAGTAACTTTTTTGGGGTTAATTTTCGCTTGGGGCAGGATTTGGCTGGCTGGCCAGGATCCAACCATTGCGCTGAGCGCTTCCGATTATCGTAAAGAATCCATTTTTCATCACAGGTAATGATTCGGTTTAAAATACCTTCATTGTTGTGCCGGTTCAGTAATGTAACGCAGCAGTCGACGCGCGTTTGCCGGTTTGCTTCAGTCAATTCGTGAGGTACCCACCTTTCAAGCTTTTTAATCTTCCCAATTTGCTTCAAGTGAATTAAAACAGTTTTATCACTAACATCGAAGCCTGCAGCTAACTCGGACGTGGTTTGCGATGGGTCCGCTCCCACAATAGCCTTCAATTCTCCATTATCAACTTGGGTCTCAGGCCGTCCACGGGGCTTGTTCTGCAGGTCGAAATTTCCAGAACGAAAACGTTGGAACCAAAAACGAACTGTGTTTTCTTTTGCAACATGACCGCCATACACATCATTCACCCTTCGAGTCGCTTCCGCAGTACTAGTGCCACGGCGGAACTCGTACTCGTAAATAATGCGATATTTTAAATTTTCCATTTTGTAAAATGAGTGACGCAAACAGAAAAAACAGAAGAAAAAAAACAAATGAATGACGGTCATCGAAGCACAAATACATGAGTAAATAGCTGTACACATTTGAATTTGGAATTCCTTACCAAAGAGGAGAAATTCGTGATTAAAGTGGCCAGTACGAAAAACGCCAATTTCATATGTAAGGACCTAATATATTAAAAAAAATCACGTTTGTTGTATGGGAGCCCCCCTTAATTTGTTTTATTTTATTTAATTATTTATTTTTAAAGTGAATATACAACTAAGTACCTTTTCTGTAAATATTTCAAGCGTCTATCTGTTGTTGTTATTAATATCCATCAAATAACGGCAAAAAATTCACGTTTGTTGTATAGGAGCCCCCCCTAAATATTTATTTTCATTTCTCATACTCGGAAAGTAGTGTTTGTTTGATCCAAATAGCGGGTGGAAGACGCTGCTTCCCACCACAGGGCGGGAAAGACTCATAGTAATTACTTCCCTCTTTAGGGTGGGAATGAATTTTAAAAATAGAACTGTAGTCAGCTACGAAATTTTTTACATAAATTAAGAAAAATGCTGCAGTCTTGTGAGTGTATAAACAGCCAGTGTGAATTTAAAAAAAAAACCTATTAAGCGGGACAGCCCACGGCGATGACGCGGTGTATTCCATAAATAAAAAAAGACAATCGTATTATTTGGCGGGATACTAACCCTGTAAGCTGTACCAAAATTCAAAAACTTTGCATGTTATTGTTATCAATAAATATTTTAGAAAAACTACTACTTTTTACTTTCCTTATATTCGAAATGAAAAGTAGAGTGTTTAACACGGGTGAAAGTCATCAATTCCTACTCGGGCTATAGCCGCCCTCGCTGCGCTCGGGCGTCTAAATGCCTCGTATAGGAATTGATTCCTTTCGACCCTTGCATAACAATCTACTATTTATTCTGTTTTTATTTATAGTATTTTTTGTTATAGCGGCAACAGAAATACATCGTCTGTGAAAATTTCAACTGCCTAGCTATCACGGTTCATATGAGATACAGCCTGGTGACAGACAGACGGACAGTGGAGTCTTAGTAATAGGGTCCCGTTTTTACCCTTTGGGTACGGAACCCTAAAAAAGTACTCTGTACATCGGGTGTCTGTTTTGTGAATAGATCCATTCTTTTGTCTACCAAAAATTAAGCGCGCGCGTTGGATTAAATATGTCTGCCACCATTATTCGCCCAAAAATCGATATTCTTTTTACCGTTTGCAAAAAGGAGAACTGTAAATTGTGGATGCATGCTACCATAGCTTATAATGTATGCTAGTACAGCGGCATGCGACCACGGGGAGGCTTTCTTGTTTCATCTTTTTCAGTAGTCGGGTTTTAGTTTTTAAACTTATTTTTTATTAAATTATTTGGGGCTTATTTCAATAATATTTATATTTTCGTTTGATACCACAAACGGCATGATTAAAAAAAAATGTTTTTTAGATGATAACTTTATATCCGCTAGAGGGCGCCACATTCAATTTAATGTGACGTCACATCGCCTATAACTAGCGGACGATCAAGACGCTTCCAACGATACCTCATTAGTCTAATTATGACAAGGAGTTTAGAAGTTATGAGGGAACAGATGAACATACATTAATACATACTTACATACATAAATACCGGTCAAAAACATAAGCCTCCTTTTTGTTTCACCGTAGTCGGGTAAAAAGTGACAATTTTCTTGTTGTACTAGGTGTACATGCGCTAACTTACTCCCACTACGAAAAAACCTTGCCAAGTTAGGTGCCGGCGACTGTACTAAAAGTTTACGTATGTAATTCTTTTTACATTTACCGTGCGCACGGTGGCTCCATATTTATTGCGTTACCTTCGATAAAAGGTTTTTAATACAGTTGATGATGTTGTTATGTGTACCTACAAAAATAAACAGTAGATAAGTACATGACTTCTTGTAGGATAAGTAATACACCAAAAAAGGTCTTTACAGACGAAATTTATCATTCGGTACAGTTTAGAAACAATGAGATTATTTTTTAACTTTATTGCTGCACCCTAATTGCGTAACACGCTATCAATCTCAATCTGAATCATTTTGAAGGATATTGCTAATCCATTGCTTCATATGTTCGAAAAATCTTTCTGCTCAACCACGTAAATAACGTAATGAATGTTGCTGAACTGTCACAATGAAACCCAATGTTACTGATAGGGATGAGACGCAATTACCCCGCGGGTTTACTTGTTGCGTGCAAAGTACATAATGCAGACTTCGCCGTTTGTAAAGTACGTACCGTTTTAGTCGGTTATTTAAAAAAAAAAAAGTCTGCATACATTTTGACCGCGAAGGTAGGAAAACATGTTTTGTTTATAAGGTTGTAGTTTTTTTTTTCGATGTCAAAGTCAAAGCATTTATTTCAAATAGGCACATAAAATTCACTTTTGAACGTCAAAAATTACATTAACCGGTCAAGCGGCGCGCGTCGCCGATTGGCGACGAAACAATAGAAAAAATTGTGTTTATTAGCAGAGCTTGATAGATTAAAATAGAATTGATTCTAGTCGCCCCTTCCAAAAGGTAGTTTTCGTATGGAGAAGAATGGGCAAGAAACTCCACCGTTACTCTTTTAAAATGTTTTACAATATTTTGCATAGGTAGGTACATTAATTATATAGTAATATGTGAGGACGATGCACCTAAAATTAAATTACTATAAGTACCACAATAGGTAAAAGAATTAAAAACGAAACCATGACATATAAATTAATTACCCTTGATGTCCTCGCCTCCCTGTATAGTATTCATATAACTACTACAGCGTGTATCAGAAATTATGATACAATGTAGATGGAGTCATGGAGACGGGGGACATCGTAACTCAATTTAAACCTCACGACAAATTTGTGAGAGTCTATTGAATTGTGTGCGTACAGTCGACTGCACGTCCGTGATAACACTTCCACTTTGAGCTATATTATTAAAAATTTTGAAAACCCCCGACTCAAACAAAAACCTCTAAAAACTAAAATAATAATAATATATATTGGCCCTTTAAGTTTAATATAAGTTGCAGGAAATATTTTGATCCAAGCGTCCTCACGTCGGGGGACGGCTAATGAAAACGCCAAACAGATGAGGCTTAAACCCAGCAATAATGAACGTATGCTATTGTAGAAAACATAGCTGCTGTTAACTTCCAATTTTCATTAGCCGCGCCTAATTCACCTTTCAAACAAAATCAAAATCGGTTCATCCGTTCGGGAGCTACGATGCCACAGACAGACACGTCAAACTTAAAACTTATAACACCCCGTCGTTTCTGCGTCGGGGGTTAAAAAATCGGTCCTTTCAATTGTTTTTCCACCCTATCCAGTAGGTAGGTTTGGAACCCGCCTCGATCCTGCATGGAGTAACTACATTTATTCATACATTTTTAATGAGATTATACTCCATCTACACTCGGTCTCGTAGTATACTTATGACGTGCAGCCTACCCTTTTTTTTTTATCGTGTGGAAATCCTCATGGATGTCCACCACCCTGTGGGTGGAGGGGTCTGTCAGACTCTTACTGACTAAAACCACACGGTGTCCTGCTACTACCTTTAGCCGAGGTGCTGGAGTGCTTGCGCATTACGTCACGCTCCCCCGGCCAGGTGTTGGTCCGCATGAATCCATGCGGACCCCGTCACCCTCAGCGGCCGCAAACGGCCACCATTCCTCTACAGAGAGGCGCGCGCGGAACACGGCGCGCCGCCGTCTCGGGCCTTTCACTGTTCAGGCAACAAACTCCCCAAGTCTGTTGCCTGCAGGCCTCACCCTAAGGCGGCCGGAGATCGTTCCGCGTACTCCGGCGCCCGGTGCGTCTACTACGGATTAGAAGGGAGGTTGTATCCTCCCTCTCCCTTTCCGCCGCCTCCTTCGCGACCATCACTTCCTCGCAGAAGGAGGCGACAGCGTCCCACGCGCTCTCACTTCCGACCATGGACTGGACCACGTCCGGAAGCGAGAGAGTATCCGCAGTGCCAACCACCGCGACGAGGTCACGGCGCTGCACTGCTCAAGCAGGGCATTCCTCAAGGGTGTTCTGCGCCGTGTCGTCGAGGCAGTTGCAATGGTGGCAACCGGGGGCAGGTTCCCGGCCTATGCGGCACAGGTACTTTCCAAAGCACCCATGTCCGGACAACACCTGTGTCATCCGGAAAGTAAGGGCGCCATGCCTTCTCTCCAGCCACTGCCTTATAACGGGTCTTACCGCCGCTATAGTGGCGTGCCCTACGTGCTGCCTACCCTACAATTCAATAGACATTCATTTGTTTTTAAGACGAAAGCGTACCCTTAAGCCAGTGTATGTCAAATTTTTCTTACGTTTTTTGCTTAATATGGTTCGCGGCTCTAACGAATATTTATTAATAGAATTATAATCATAAAAATCATCAGTACAACTCTCTAAGTTCATATTACCCTATTGAATGACTATTTCATTTGTCATGACCATAATATATCTATGGTCACGACATTTGAGGCCAATGAGTTGTATTGCTGATTCTAATGATTATAATTCTGTAACTTACTTCTGTGTTGGTTATATTTGTTACGGTGGCGAGTCATACTTTAATCAACATAAAACCTGACACTGACCTGCAAACTGCAAAAAGCGGAGGTAATTAAATTTGAATTTTGCGGGCTACCTAGCGCGCCGCCCTTAAGACCTTGTTTTAAAAGAGATTATCGCGCGAATACGCGTATAAATTAACTCACCGGCAGATATCCGTGTTAATGGCATAAACGCTTTTGCTGGTGTCCACGAAGGGTGCGTAGATTCCGGAGTCAGTTCCATTGATGTCGTTGCAGACACTCATACCACCCTGCGGCGGATTGGCCCATTGGGAGAAGTAGCGGGACTGACCATAGGTAAGGATACGTCCCAAATCTGCGGGGTCCTCCGTACCTCGTAATACCTCGTACTCTTCACTGGGTAACTGGTTTTTCTGTGATCAAACACAAGTACAAAGTTATTTCTGCGGCTGCGACCGAAAATATCCCATATCTAGAAATTAGCTTAAACAACACAGAACACGATAATCAAACACATACTTAAATATAAACATATACAAACAGACATAAAAATAGGTATAATGAATTATGGAATTCAGCAATATCCGACGCATTCATGTGCACTGAATATATATTTTCATGTCTCGGCTCCGCATTTATAGTGCGGGGAGTGCCACACCTTATTACAAAATGAAATCCGTGTGCCTAGGTTCTTATTACAATATGGTATCGATGGTTCAACCCATGTCTGAGGAAAAACCTTGTTCTGTTATAAGACCGAAAATTTCTAGAACTCTAGAAATCTAAATAAATAAACCATTTATTTTCAGGTTACAAAGACCCATAGATACATACCTGAACCATAGTACTTATACATAATAATATAGTAACAATTTTGTTAGTAAATAAAACTTAATAACTATGTTAGTATCACTTAGTCTTTGCGCGTTCCGGTGGCACTTGTCCTCGAAAGCGGCGGAATACCACATCCTGCGACCAAAAGCTTTCTAAACTAAAGTAAAGCCCACTTTATTAATAAACGCTGACTAAAGTCACGCAAAATTTAAAACTCGAATAATTAATCTGAAGGTTAGGTTGTATAAGTCTACAAATTAATCCGGATGTATTATAAAGGTGAAATTACAAGTCATAAGCCTACTTAAAGTTACTCAACTTTAAGTAGTTACCTAGATAGTTTTACGAAGTACGAGATAAAAGAGCACGAGATACGAGTATCAATACGAAGAGACATGCATTGTTAACTTTCACAGGCCACAAGCGCATTGGAAATTCTGAAAAAAGTTACTTAGATGTCAATTCACACGACGACGCAACCAAATAATTTGGTAGGTAAGTTGCGATTGCGAAGTATGTAATTGAAAGTATATTACAGGAAAAACATTTTTACTAAATTGTGTCCAGTGAAGATTGGCGAAACCTCCCAAAACCACATTTAACAAAATGCTCCAGACACTGCTGTCGGGGAAATTGTGCCAGCAGGCACTTACGTAAGAAAGCTTTCATATTTCCCCCATACACTTCAGTGCCGACAAGATGGCAGCCGAAGCCTGGAATGTCAAATAAAATTCATAAAATTTTCTGTCACCGTTTGGAGTTACATACAGACATTGAGTCGATCGTCGACGCGCGTCGACGGCTGCAGTTGCCTTTGACGCGTGCCGCTCGTGTGTATGCACACTAACTCTCTTTGTCATCCACTTTTTAGACCAAATACACTGTCCCACTGCTGAGCAAAGACCTCCCCCAAATCCTTCCAGGCATCCTCACAAGTAATTTTTTTATGCTTTTCTTAAAACAGAAACGTCAGAAAACACATTATTTACTTACTTGCTTACCTAAGTAAGATATCAAGCATTTTGCTAAGAATAGAATTGTTATTTTTTTACCGTCACTCATCGTAAACTATCTCATCTCGCCATATTTTTTAAAAGCTTTTTTTTTAACATCACTTCCAGTTGTCGCGTTTCAATAACAGCAGACTAGGATTCTAAGAAATGGTAATACAATAAACATTACTTAGGTAATCCATGTTTCTCCATTTCTCCGTATTGTAAGTCCATACTAGGTTATATAATATTTAAAGTGCTAAGTAACTATGTATGTTTGTTACCTTTTTTAACGCTAAAACGGCTGAATGGATTAGGTTGTTTGGCACACGAATAGACCTGGGTTAGGATTAGGAAATAGGGCACTTTTCATTTTATTCCGGTACTTCATTCCGACGGTATAATTTCCGACCTTCACGCGGGCGAAGCAGAGCAGTGGAGGCCCAGTGGTAATGGTAATGGCCTCGTCTTACCTACGAGTTGTAGGTCGTGAGTTCAAACCCAAACAAGCACTTTGTTTTGTGTAAATTATTTAATCACCACTGCTCTTAAAACAGTGAAGGAAAACATCGTGAGGAAACCGGCGTGTCCTAGAACCAAAAGTTCGAAGACATGTGACATACACCAACCCGCACTAAGCCCACGTCGTGGATTGTGGCCCACGCCTCTCACAGAAACATGAGGCCTGTGTTCTAGTAGTGGGAACATTACAGGCTACATGCTACGCGGGCGAAGCCGCGGGTGAAAGTTAAGTAAACAACAAACTTAAATCCGAAGATATCAAGTTTATGAAATGAAAGACTGAATTTCATTCATACCTAATTGACAATTGTATTTCTCGTTAGTGGAAATGTTTACTTAATAAACGAGAGACGCGATCGCTGAAGTCTCAAAACATTTCAGGTGCACTGATTCGAATTCAGATCCTATTTCAAACGAAATATTATCTGTCTAGTTCCAACTACATTTTCCTATAAAATAATTAAAGTGGAGATAATTAAATCGAACTACGCAGTGCTGCAGCGCTTGTTAGCATCTGCAAATTGGCTCCCGACGGGAGCGAGTTTCCATGGTAACCGATTTCCTCTTACTCGCGTTGCGTACCTACTATTATAGTCCGCGCGGAACTTAGTTCGCCGCGCCTTAGGTATGTGAGTGGTGGGACGGAGGGGCGGGGGCGCTTGGTGTCATCACTCAGTATGTGCGTTGCGAACACCATGCAACCTGCCACCTCACCCCCGCCCCCACCTAAGGCGCGGTCAACTATACGAGCAAATAATTCACTTTATTATTTGCAGTTAGTAAATTCTCAGTAGAGAAAGTATAAATCTAAGGTTTCTGAAAGGGAGTAACTTAATAGATACCTGGGACCATAGAAATATATAGGTAATAAGGTGTTAAAAAATTAACCCGAGAAACTTTAAGAGATGCTTTAGACAATCGAACTGAACAACTTTCACTGTGGGACCAACTCTGAAATCACGAAAAAACATGATTGTTTTTTCGTGATTTCAGAGTTGAGTTGAGCTTTTGTATTAAACTGCATCAGCAGTTTAATACAAAAGCTCAATACCTACTTGACGAAAATGTATGAAACAGCTGATTTTTTTTAACCTAACTGCGTAACATACTTTCAATCTCAAATCAATGGATTTTGAAGGAAATTCGTAATCCATTGAAAAATTCGTCTGCTAACAACGTAAATAACGCAATTAGGCGCTCCACACACTGCACCGCGCTCCGTCACGGTGAGCAATAACGCGCCCTCGCGCGTGATTTTTTACATATAAATTCAACTCCCGTGCTCCGTTGAATTTGTATGTAAAAAATGCAGTGTGTGGAGCGCCTTAATGTTGTTGAACTGTCAAAATGAAAGCCATGGCCATTGTACGTATGTGTGTTAGGCTGCCCCGTTGGTCTTATGGTCACAAGCACGACTGCTCAGTGTGGGGTCCTGGGTTCGATTCCCGGGTCGGACAAAGCGTTACTGGGTTTTTCCATTAGGAAATTCTTTGTACCGGCTCGGAGTTTGAAAGGTGGCGGTGTGATACCCCCGTGCGTTACCTAAACGTAATTGAGATTGGCCGGCATGACTGAAATACGACCTGGAGGACTATTATATGTGTCTAGGACTATTATACAAAGGACTACTAGCTGACCCGGCGAACTTCGTACCGCCTCAGAATGAAATAATGTGACAAAGTTCAATAGACACGTGGCGCCATCTACTATCATAATAACGTTATTGTTGTTTTCCTCGGGAACAGCACTATTTTCGGGATGAAAGGTACCCTATGTCCGTTTCGGTACATCTGACAACGTATATGCAAAATTTCAGGATGATCGGTTTAGTGGTTTAGGCGTGAAAAGGTAAGAACAAACAATAAACATACTTTCGCATTTATAATATTAGTTAGGATTATTAATAGGTATGTTACACAATTAGCTGCAGATTAAAATTCTCAGTAGAGAAAATAATCTAAGAGTGGTACCTATCTGAATGGGACCAACTAGGTAGATAGATAGCTATATGTATATACTATCTTCTACCCGCGACTTCGTCCGCGTGATACTTCTTATTCCCTCGACCGACCCACCCCGTCGCATCGCATCACCTGGCCGTGCTATATCACTTCGTTTTTGCTTAGCGTCTTCTGACTTTTTTTCTTTTTGCTCGACTCCTAAGGTCCATAGCGGGATGTTAAATGGCCTATAGTCTTCGATCCGATCGGTAGTTCCAGACATTTACGCGTTCATACTTGTCAGCTTTATTATTAGTATAGATAGCTATACTAAACTCTATCCCCCTTATTAATAAACGTATTATATCAGATGAATAGTTACACACCGATGTTTCTCTTTCAGTCGTCAGTAATTTGACTTTCGGAAGAAGCTGACAAAGCGTTGTGTAACTAAGTATACAGACGCTATACACCGTTACTTATCCAGAGCAATTATAACATCTAAAACATCCCCTGTGGTATTACGCTTCAAGCTTCGGTATCAGTAATCACCGTTTATTTTGATAGAAGGAAATCTGCATGGCTGCGTTGCGTGGGCGTGGCTTCGTATGGGGTGGCAGGCAGGGTGGCGAAGCGCTCGACCGTTTCCAAGAATAATCTGGCCGCACATGTACGGGTTTTCGATCCGATTTCCGATAAAATGGGCCCTGTATGAACACATAACAGATAACATCACGGCTGTAACCCCCGAAGAGCTAAGTAGAATTGTACCTATAATACACCCAAAACTACCACTCAACCTAACCCCCACCCCAATATACGCAATATCAATTAAATTAATCCGGAAATCGTACTTTTGTGGCTGCTCTTATTAGGATCAATAGTGTACCTACCAGTTAATTATTCGGATTTGTGAACAGATTCGGATCTTTGTTAGTTGTGCAACAAGTACAGCCGGTCTTTTCAATGAAAATCTCATCGTGAAAACTTAGATGAAGTGAGCGGATGACAGCTCCTGTCAAGCTCAGTTTATATAAGTTTTCAGTGAGATTTTAACAGAATAGAGAGTACGTGCACGTCTATTAGTATGCATTTGTTTTAGGTTTAGGTTTAAATCATTTATTCTCATAAAAGACAAAACGCCACTTACATGAGAACAGACAATATACATTCAGTAAACGTATTTTAGGTAACCGTCACCAAAGTATATGTGTAGTATTATAATTATATAATTATTCTATACTCATTCAGCAGTTCAACTCTCAACCATTTAATAACATTGGAGGACTTTAGTCAAGGCAGTTTTCAATTATGTGTTTGGATAGCCGAGATTTAAAACTGCCGAGAGAGCTAACACTTTTTATGTAAGTGGGTAGATTATTAAATAGTTGTACTCCTTCATATGTAATGTTCTTTCTAGCGTAATTAGTGCGTATTCTTGGCAAAACAAGTAGACTTGGTCGACGAAGACTGCGTTAGTAATTTGAGATTTTTTAGTAAATGATAAGTTAGTGTGGATGGTTCTGTCTATAATTTGTCTAATCAGAACGCAAGTATTATATGTGTAGAGTTGTTTGATATTCATTAGTTTTGTTTCTTTATAAATACAGGTTGATGTTAGATACGGATAGCGAAACAATATCTTTATGACCTTATTTTGTACTCTTTGTTTTACAATGATGTCAGTAGACAATGCGAGTAGTCCGATAGGAAACGCCGACCTCATCTAGCTTATAAAAAATATGATTGACGTGTAAAAGTGTTTGTACAAACCTACTTAGAGAAAATAAATCATTTATCATGGAGATGTCATCAGCCGCGACAGCGAGGTGTCGCAGTGAAATATATACAAATATTAGTATATTCGGCATGTAAATACTCTTAAAATACATAGGTCGTATCTCGCAGTGGTCTTTTGTTTTGATGATATATGTAAGTTTTCTAGTTCTTCGAGGGTTCGAGGGGGGGGGGGGGGCGTAATTCACCACGCAGCCCAGGGCGGGTTGGTAGATCTTTTTTAAATTGGGTTTGATCTTGACTCTAGTCTAGGTCAGAGGTGACAGATGTCACACGTCTTCAAGGTTTTTGGTTCTAGAACATGCCGGTTTCCTCAAGAGGTTTTCCTTCACCGTTTTTGAGAGCATTGGTGATGAAATAATTTACACAAAGTAAAGCCCCTGTCTGGGTTCGAACCTACGACCTACAACTCGTAAGTCGCGGCTGTTACCACTGGGCCACCACTGCTCTCAATCTATCATAAATCTATTAATCCATCTCTCTGGCTTATAAGACTCAGATTAATTTGAAGATCTAATGAATTTGATTTCATCGTCATTATCATCCACAGGTCGATTCTCATTTCATGTGGTAATCCGCTCATCTCGTGGATTTATGTAACTCTTTATTATGTTTCAATTATTTTCGAAGTATCATCATTATGTTTATATGTGTTACATTTATTGAAAACTAGCTGCGCCCCACGGTTTCACCCGCATAAGTCTCGATCCCGTGGAAAATCGGGATAAAAAGTATCCTAAGTGTTAATCCAGGGTGTCAGCTACCTCCATACAAAATTTTATCAAAATTGGTCCAGACGTTTGTGCGTGAAAAAGTAACTAACATACAAGCACACATACACACACATAAGTACTCTTTTTTCTTATATTATATCTTTGTTTATAAATTATAAGTTAATTTTAATTTAATTTATTTTGTTTAGAATTTATTCAAAATTTAATTGTTTAAGAACTATCCTTGTTGCTCCGTCCGGTGACAAGGAACTCAAGGGTACTCAAGGGTACCTACTCCGGCCACTTTACGAACTCTATGACTGAACCAATTTACAACAATATTTTTTTCTTAAAATTACCTTTCCTTTTTACTCCACAGACGCGCCAGCGACCACTAGAGCAATATGTCTTTCAATTTTTTTTACTGAACCTTATCTGTCCCACTCCCGAATAAAGGCCTCCCCCAAAATCCTTCCAGGCATCCTTTTATAGAGCCACCTCGATCCAACTCCTGCAGTACGCGTCTAGGTCGTGTCGACACCTCTTCCTGGGTCTGCCTCCAGCGAAAATCCAGCAAAAAATATAAATAAAATTACTTACATAATTTAAAATCGAGAAAATGAGCGACCCATCCTCCTTCATTTCTATGTTCCGAGCGTTTTGCGCGATTCCTCTAATGATGTCGCACGCAACAGCCCCGACAAGACTTGACCCCGGCTCACACAGCGGGATTCCGCTGAACAGTAGCTCCCTCACCGAGATGGTCACGAAAGGCTTGTCGTATTTACCGAACACATCCTTCATCGCCATGTTCAGAAGAGTCATCAGAGTCGGGTATAGACGCTCCGCTACCTGTATTATAGCCTGAAACAATGATATAATTATTTTTAAAACTAGAGAAGATAGTTACATATTAGTAAAAAAAATGGAATAAGTATTGCCTGTTCAAAAGTAAAGTGGGACAACATAGGTTAATGGAGTGGAGTCACAAGAAATAGTTTTTTTGTATTTTTTATACAAATTCAAAACATTTTTTTTCATAGTTTATTTACACTTTATTGTAATATATTTATCCCATCTTGTTCGATAACTTGTTACCATTTTGTAGGTAGTGACATAACCCCATTGCTGTAGAAATTTTGGGACTTTTGATAAAAAAACTGCGACAAATAGTTTTGACAGTCGTCTCTGGATGTTAACCTAATACTACCTAAACAATTCTGAAGAGACCGAAACACGTAAATCTGAGGATGTACTATATGGTGGATGCATTACCACTTCCTAACCAAGCCCTGTCAATCTTTGCTGAGTGTCTAAAGAATCTTTATCTTTAGTAAAGATGCGTGTGGTCTGGCGTTATTAAGATGAAAGACCACACCCTTTCTGTTAATCAATTCCGGCCGTATTTTCTCCATTTCTTGCTTGAGTCTCATCAGCTGTCGGCAATAGAGATCTGAATCGATGGTTTTGCCCGGCGGCTCATAATGAACGATGCCTTCCAGGCCCATCATACACTCAGCATCACCTTATTGCGAGTTAATCCGGGTTTCGCTATAGCCTGTGGAGCTTGACTGCCCTTTGACCATGATCTTTTTCGCACGTTCTTGTCGTAGGTCTTTTCATCACCAGTGATCAATCTTTTCAAAAATGGCATGTATTGTAAGTAGCTTACAAGACCGACTTGTGACACTTAATAGCGGTTCTGCACTACTTCCGATCCGAATCCGAATTGAAGATCCGACTTCAATCCGAATTGGGAATGTTCTTAATTCGTACGGATAGAGTTCGGATCTAGGATACAAATAGGATTATGGTCACTTCGGACCGGCATTTCTCGGATTCGGATCGGATGTAGTGCAGAATCGCTCTAACTAATTGAAATGAAATAAAGTAGGTATAATCGAGAACAATGCAATACAACACGAATATATTAGTAAATTGCGGTTCTGTCTACTTTTGCAGGTAAACCCTAAAGAAGCTAGTAATTGCTAACGGGGCACAAATCCTGTCTGAGCTGCTACTGGTTATACCTAATTATCGTTGTCAGTACCCCAAGTTCAGCATTCACGGTAGCGAAAAGACAATAAGGTGAAAGAGAATATATCTAGACTAGAAGTAATTATAACTCTGGGGGAAGAAACATGTTTTAGCGATTGAACAACAACAAGGGACCAAAATTAGGGCGCACACATTTTTCTTAGGTTATCATCTGCATAGCCTTTTCCCAACTATGTTAGGGTTGGGCTCCAGTCTAACACTGGAGCCCGACCCTAACATCTGGATGCAGCTGAATACCAGTACTTATTTGAGACATTTTTCTCAGGTATGTCTCATAAAGTGTTGCCAAGCAACAGGTTACACGTGGATAAAAGTATTTGACTCGTGTAAGACGTACCATATGTATTAGATACTATTTACAGACGAACGACTTTCCTTGGAAGACGACAATGGTTTCTATGTTCAAAATAGACATCGTACTTCAAATATAAATCTATACTAATGTTAGACGGTTTGTATGTAGTGGGTAATATTCGGAACTATTCATATGTACTAAGTTATATTTCTATGGAACTACTGATTCGATAAAAAAATATTGTTTGCAGATGGAAAGCGACACTGTTGCTAAGTTCTAATGGTTTTTTATTCCTCTTTGGCAACTGAGCCGATGTCGACTATTCTGCCGGCGGCATGTGGTGACGGCAGTGCAACGAGGTGAACCGTTGAACTAACACTTTGTGCTAGTTAATTGTTAGTAGCTGAAAATACAACACAGTTTTTTGTTAGTCAGCATAACTAGCTTTTTTTAAATGTTTTATGATTAAACGAAAAACTTCTCTTGAACGAAGTCGCAGCCAGAAGCTAGTCGTAAGTATTTAGTGTTATCAAAACGCAGTTTGAGAAATTCGCCGGGCGAGTCTGCGATACAAGCATGGTTCTTTTTTTAATTTTGTTTTCATTTCGGCAACAGCACTCCCGAAAACTATAAACATGCAGACACCCGTTCGAATTTACAAAATGTCGATCATTCATCTAATCGTAATCAAGTTTTGTACCTAAACACATGAGCAGGTAAGATAATATCTTGCTGACTCTCTCATGTGACCTTTCGACTGTCGTGAAGCGAGAAGAATAAGAAATTATTGTTCATCGAATTTATATGTGTTGCTATGGCGATAATCGGCTTGGGCGAATAGGTGGTGCCATTTATAGAAGTAACGATTAGTTGCTGGATACAGTATTTTTATTATCTGACAAGGCCACGCGCGCTTTCTTTGTGTTTATCTAGTGTACAAACACGCAGTGAATGTATGAGTAAAAAAGTCTGAAAGCTCACAAAGCGAAATTGAAGTGATAGCACGGGCGGTGGGCGATGCGATGGCACGCCGGTGGGCCGGACGAAGTTATATTTTGCGGCTAGTAAAGTAAATATAGCTTATAACTATGTTAGTAGCGGGGAGAGGCCCGTGGCTAAATCATAACAGACGCACAGGTCGATCGATCAGGTTAAACTACGCTTGCCGCGGCTGGTCTGTGGATGGGTGACCATTTTTTCATACCGAGACCCCTCCGTGCCTCGGAAAGCACGTTAAGCCGTTGATCCCGGCTGTCATTAGTGGATCTTTGACAGTCGTTACGGGTAGTCAGAAGCCCGAAAGTCTGACAACCAGTCTTACCAAGGGCTCTTAGCGATAAGACCGCCCATTGTGTCACTCATTGTAAAGTTTTCTATATTTATGTCTGTAATTTATATGGTGTACATAATAAAGAGTATTCTTTTCTTATCTTATTACACAGTAACTGGGTTGTGGAGGTCAGATAGGCAGTCGATTCAATGTAAAATACTGGTATTCAGCTGCATCCGGTTACACTGAAAGCCTACCCCAACATAGTTGGGAAAAGGCTGTTACCGTCAAAATGGAGTGACCAAGTCTTGGATTTCAAATCAGCCTACATAAAAGTTTAATACTAGAAATCTACTGTAACAAAATCCTTGGTCCCCCCATTTTGTTACTCAAGATAGAGGAACCAAGGATTTTGTTAAATAACTACTAAATACATTGACGTAGCTAAAATTATAGCGAAGTTAGCAAATAGTACATTTATAGTATTAAACTTTTATGTAGGCTGATTTGAAATCCAAGACTTGGTCCCTCCATCTTGACGGTAACAAAAGGCTAGGCAGATGATGAACTATGTTAGTAGCAATTCACTTTGCACAACTTGTCCTTGTGCGGTCCTGTGGTACCTACCTACTTACTTTGTAGTAAGTACCTATTTCTGTTCATATAATGTCAATTTATTAATTTTTTTAGCATTTTTTTAGCATGAAGGACAGAAATAAGACTGCGACATACAAATTTACCAAAAATCTGGGAAGGAGCAAGTTGGGCTTGCACAATTAGGGTTCCGTAGTCCGTACCAAACTACACTGCAATCTATAGAAAGGTCGTTGGTTTGCCGTAACTGCTGCATTGATTTTCCCCTCAATAATAAATCTGCGCTAGCTCGTTGAGTATTTATTAAAATGACACAGTTTCAAGTAAGAAATTGACCGGCAGTAAATCGGATAGGCGGATCACACACTAAAACGCGCCACGCGGCGCATATAACACGCCGCGCATGATTTACATATAAATTCAATAAAAATGCGGGGAAATTGGCTCCCTTTCCCTCGGCCCGTCGCGTGGCACATGTAGTGTTTGATCCGCCTTAGCTAATTAAAGATAAATAAGTTCAAAAGGCCTGCGTTCTAAGCACCTAATATTGTTTTTTTTTTTTTTTTTTGGAAAATATTTCACGGTCCTATAGATTACCTACCCACAAGAGAATTATGACTCAGCATCTTAATAACCATAATAAAAATCAAATTTTTAGTTACAGAAACACAGCACATCAATACCTTATATTTTGCCAATATTCATATCTAAGGTACTTACGTAGCATAGTTTTTGAGAAAAAACCTCTATAACACACGGACAAAAAAAGTAATCTTATGAAGGTTCCGTTTTACCTTGTAACGTCCCTACATCTGGGATAAAGGCAAGAATGATGATGACCCTCAAAACTGATGTTACTAATTTTATTCTAACTAACAATAACTTGACCGGTTTTTTTTTTCATATTAGAACTGTAGATGTCAATTTCATCTTTGGTAAAATCAACCCATAATCCTATTAAGTTTTAAGCCCCACTACAGACGTGGAGGGGGTTTTATTTTTAGCTGCAGCTGCCAGGGGGGTGTTGTGGGCGGGTCTAACGATGTACATCCACGAATTATAGATTTTCTGCCATTTACCTGGAAATTTGAACACATTTTGGGGAGAAAGGGGGACCTCCCCACCCCATGCACGCGGTAACTGACAGAATTAATTTTAGAATAGGTACATCTCAGCCATCATTTGAAATTCGCTGCAATATTAATGTTTTATAGAACTATGATTCTGTATGCTTTTATGTTCTTGGCATATTAATATCCGGGAATCACAGACAGTGCGTTCGGTTTAAAATCTACAGAGAGTTGTGTACCGTTGCGTGTGTTTCTTCCTTCTTTGTGTATGCCACTTTTTTTTGTAGCCACTTATATATTTTTTTAATTACGTTTTTTATGGATCTTTTAAAACTACAGTAGGTATCTAACAGCCTTCACTATATGTATGTGAAGGCTGTGTTCGTAAAACAAAATCCTAAACTCTCTGTGTTAGCAATCAAAGTTCTCAATCGTTCACAAAGAAATGAAAGTCGTGTCTATGTTCGCAAAAATAATATTGCCTAGGAGTATTTTTCTTATGGCACCAGTCATTTATAATAAATTGCCAAAGGAGCTAAAAAAATCATGTAAATTTTTTTAAGCAAAAATGTTAAAGTCATTATCTCCAAAAATGTTATTATATTGGAACTAACAAACACAAAGAACAATGCTCAAAAATGTATGAGCACCGTCCCCACCCTTATAGCACTTTAAAACCTATGTTAATCGAAGGGCCATAGCCATCTTATCATTTTATTGTATGACAGCGAAACTGAAATGTCCATCCGAAAAAAGTTATATCGACATGAAGAAACCGGAATCAGTCACAATTAAGTATGTTCCCTGAATAGTCAAACGAAGATACTATTTTGTTTAGCTTGTGGACATATTAAAATCTTAACTGGCAGCTTCCTATGTCAGCAAACATTTGCGTGGCGGCGTCTATAACATAGAGGTTTGTGCAACTCCAAGCCCAATGAATCAATACGGTATAAATACGGAAGATTCTCTCTTCGAAAACGATATTCAACAGAATTCTTCATTGAACATTTTTCTAGCAGCCCCGGGAGTTTTATACCGTGCGGGAGTCACCATTTTTATTCCAGAGTTGTTTGAAAACTCCGAACGAAGGTATTTAATCATCCCACAGAAATATGTTTCTTGGTAAAAGAAGAAAAGAATCGTGAGCAACACCATCATCTCCCTAGGGAGATGATGGTGTTGCTCACGATTCTTTTCTAAGACTAGTCTTTTCCCAACTATGTTGGGGTCGGCTACCAGTCTAACCGGATGCAGCTGAATATCATGTATTTTACATGGAGCGACTGCCTATTTGACCTCCAAAACCCAGTTACTTGATAATACGATACCCTTGGTAAGACTGATTGTCAGACTTTCGGGCTTCCGACAACCCGTAACGACTGTTGAAGATCCATGAATGACAGCCGAGACCAACGGCTTAACGTGCTTTCCACGGCACGGCACGGGGAGGTCTTGGTATGTAAAGATGGTCACCCATCCACGGACCGACCGCGGCAAGCTTAGCTTAACCTGATCGATCAACCTGTGTAGCTGTTATTACTAAGCCAGCAACATATCTCGATTATTTTTTGCCATATTTTTAATAACATAGAACATTAAACGGCAACATAATTGTGACTGATTCCGGTTTCTTCATGTCGATATAACTTTTTTCGGATGGACATTTCAGTTTCGCTGTCATACAATAAAATGATAAGATGGCTATGACCCTTCGATTAACATAGGTTTTAAAGTGCTACAAGTGGGGACGTTTTGAGCATTGTTCTTACAATAAAATTATGTAGATACGTAATGACTGCATTAGTTATAAACTGTGTCGCAGAAAAATGTTTATGCGTCAGTGTTCCAGCGTTGAGAAATTATTATTAACTTAAAAAAAAAATACAGAGGAATATAACAAAAAATAATAAAAAAGAAAAAATAAATAATATAATTTAAAAGCGAAAACGTATTGTAGGTAATCAAAATAGGCAAGCGTGTGTGTGATGTGTTGTGCGTGTGTGTGGGTGTGGTGTGTTGTGCGTGCGGAGTGCTGTACGAGTACGTGAGTGTGCGTGTGATGTGTTGTGTTGAGCGTCTGTGGTGTTGTGTTTATGAGTTCATGTTTATGTAAGTATATGTTACGGTTTAACTAAGTTTTCAAGGTTTTTCATAAGTAAGAGTATGAAGCCATTTGTCAACGGTGACTCGACACTCTCTAAGATTAAGTGAATCGATTGTACAAAATAGAACTTAGGTATCTACATATATTGCTTCGGTGCCGACTGGCTCGATTTCACAGACTCTAATAGATCTTCGTCTGTGCTTAATGAGGTTAGCATCGAAAGTCAGTTCGGAGTGCTTACCTAGTACGGTGCTAAGTGCAAATGAGTGTCAGTCTTGCTACTCACAAATGAACTCTACGCACTATGTAGGAATAGTGCGCAGAGTTCATTTGTGAGTATAGTGTCTCCTACGAACAAGTAATATTCGTAATGTCTCAGATTTTTTAACAGATAAGTTTTGACATTATGTAGATTGTAGATATTCAATATACATTTTTTAAATTATCTAAATAAATTGTTATAATAATTATATTTTGGATTCCACATAATTCTACAATAATTATATAATCATCATCGTCATCATCATCATTTTAGCCGAAAGACATCCTTTGCTGGCCTACCACAAGCACCGCCAGTGCTTGCGGTAGGCCATCAAAGGATGTCTTTGACCGGTTCCATGCTTCCATAATCCAGTGAAGGCCGCAGGAATGATGTAATATCTTTATATGATTTTATGCGAGTCTAACAATGGAGAGCCATGTCTGGAAGGGCCTTTTGATGTAAGAGCCATTGCAGCTTCGAGTTGACCTGACCCGACAGACGGCACACATGCATCAGTCAACCCTATTTTATGGAGCTCAACGATTCTTCTGGTGACTAACCGATCATGTCATCTAAATTGTGACACAGTACAATGGGAGATAATTGCTGTCAACACGTGGAGTTATAAAAACAGCGGAAAAAAGCGGTACAATGGCATGCGACTAAGTTGCCGTAATTGCGTTAATTAGTGCAGGTTCTACACGCGTTTTCTTGGTCTTTATGAGAGAATGTCTGCCGCAAGTGGATTGCTTGACATCCATCATTTAGGTACTTACATTAATAACATTCCGCCTAGATTTTGCCACAAACGTATGAATGGGAAGAGTTCGCAGATGCGCAAAAACACACACACACATACATTTTGTTGATTTCGACGAACTCTTTTCGTATTATTGCTTAGCCGGTCGCGTCCGCGTCGCCACATTGGAAAAACATCGGAAAATTGGCGCCCAAAAACGAAAAGTTTTTTGACAATATCTCCTTTCAGACTTAAGATTTGACATGACAGAGCGAGCGGCAAAGTGAAAATAAAAAAATCACCAATTTTCAAAACTTCCGGAAATCTTTCCCTTTTTGAGCACCAAATGACTGTACTATTAACTGACATGGGACTTCTAACTGTCGATGTGAGCATAGTGGTAGGCAAAGGTACCTATATTCATCATCATCTGCCTAGCCTCTTCCCAACTTTGTTGGGGTCGGCTTCAGCAGCTGAATATCAGTATTTTACGTGGAGCGACTGCCTATCTGACCTCCAGTTACTGGGTAATACGGTACCACTTGGTAAGACTGGTTGTCAGACTTTCGTGCAACCCGTAACGACTGTCAAAGATCCACGAATGACAGCCGGGACAAACGACTTAACGTGCTTTCCGAGGCACGGAGGGGTCTCGGTAAGTAAGGTGGTCACCCATCCACAGACCAACTGCGGCAAGCGTAGTTAAACCTGATTGATCGACCTGTGCGGGTGTTATTATTTAGGCAAAGGTACCTATATTATTGGGGAAATATATTCGTAATGTTTCGTTTTTCGTGTTGTGACGTCAAGTCACTTTCAACAGAAAGTGGCCAAAGTTAAAGACGTGGCTTTTTAGGTTTCAAAGCATTATTTTATTTCAATGAAACCTTTTCTTTTGAATAATTATAAAAAAAGTCGGTCAGTTAGTCAAAAAGTCGAAGCTAGTTGCTAGTTCCAAAACGTAGATCTCTATTAAATAAAACCTTTTGAAGGCACAAACATTTAATATTGTGCGAGGCATGTGGCATGTGGGTTGTTTACTTATCCGGTCCCTAGCGACAACACATTAATCTACGCGATGTTATAGAGATTCTATTTTCGTCGTCGTCAAGTCGAGATTCAGAACGAGACTTGAATCCTGTACTAAGGTAGGTAGGCAGGTAAGGTAGGTAAGGTAGGTAGGTAGGCAGGGTAGTACGTGCAAGTGTCCACCTTAGTGGACACTTGCTCCGTAAGCACGAAGTCCGTAAATCATCAAAACAACTCTCCAAGTTGGAATTTACTTCAAATATCGTGATTTTGATTTAATGAAATAAGTGGGTAATTTGAATAGGGTATTCAGCAAGTCCTTTCAATGAATTGAAACCAATCTAAAGTAACTTCCCCCTAACTTTAAAATAAATAATGACATACCCCCTTACTAATAAACGTTGTATTGCGTCTGTATATTTACACAACGCTTTGTCTTCTTCTTTCGAAAATCAAATTAGTGACGACTGAAAGAGAGAAATCGGTGTGTTTAATTCAACTGATGTAATACGTTTATTAGTAAGGGGGTAATCTCCTGGTGTAAAAAACGTATCACATGGCCGTAGCTATGTGATAGGTTTTCACGAATTCTGAACATCAAAGTACAGTAACATTGCGGAAAAATTATTTCTGGGAAACGACTCTTACTTTTAGTGTGACTGTGAAACATCGTTGGTTACGGGTATCGCGCAATGTTACGTACAAATTTTTTTGCTTAACGGCATTAAAAGTTAAATTTCATCAATCAAAACTACTTTAAAAAAAACGTCGAACAAGTTGGAACTAGGTTATAACTTTCAATATCACCATAATCAGAAGGTTCCGGGTATGGTCCAGAATAAAAAGAACACAATGACGGGAAGACCCACTGACTCTCGTCTTCGTTAATCGTCTTTCTACGCCCTTTATAACAAGTACACCCAAACAGCTGAGTCGTATCAACCCCAGTGGCCCAATGACCCCATTTTCCCCTAGACACAGTTTGGAACTTTCCGGGTGCAACAGCGAAAACGCTCCCCCATAGACAAATGTCTACCTACTTATAGATAGGTGCTCCGGTGTGTCCCAGTGAAGTTTCCCTCCATTTTCAAAAGAGCGACGAGCTTTGTAATTGTAGATAAAAAACTGTGCTGTTGCGCTGTTATTCATTTAGTAGACTATTTTTTGCAACAATCCTTATACTTAATAGCTCGACTCTTCACGTGACCAGAGGGCTGGCCTATTTTTTGGCCAAAGAATCAGTATTGCCATACAACGTGCCAATGCTGCCAGCCTTTTGGCCATGTTTCCTGTTGATAGCGATGCAGACGAATTTTTTGATGCCCTTTGATTATTTCCCCTTTTTTTATATACTTGTACATATTAATATTATTATTTTATAGCTAGTATGATTATTTTTCTTAGATTCCATTTTTCCAAATATTCGGACCTTTACATTCATCGTTTCATTTATCCTTTCATTCATTTTCGTGAGTTTTAATTACTTAGGTATATTCCTGATTCCTGTTTATATTTTCTGGGGCAGGGGCAGAAATAAGTGGTGGGCCAGTGGTAATAGCCCCAACTTACCAGTTGTAGGTCGTGGGTTCAAAGTGTTCAAACCCAGGTAGGCGATTTACTTTGTTTAAAGAATTTCATCACCACTGCCCTTAAAACGGTAAATGAAAACATCGTGAAAAAATGTCCTAGAACCACAAATTCGAAGACATGTGACATCTACTAACCCGCTTTGGGCCCGCGTGGCGGATTACTACCTCACACCCTCTCGAAGAGAGGAGGCCTGTGTCCCAGCAGGCATATCGTCGCTAATCTAACTAACTGACGTATCTGACATTTTGGACTAAGCCGACCTAACTGTAGTAATTTGATACATCTTCCAAGTCGAAACTGATATCTGATCACGTATTCCGAACAAAATAAAAACAAAGATCTCACGAAGTGATGTATCTGTTAAAATATTTATTCAATCAATCAATCAACTCAGCCCATCGCAGTCCACTGCTGGACATAGGCCTCTCCCAGACTGCGCCACAGGACCCTGTCCTCCGCCTTCCGCATCCAGTCGACCCCAGCCACCTTCTTTAGGTCGTCCGTCCATCTAGCGGGGGGGCGTCCTACACTACGCTTGCCGGTACGCGGTCTCCACTCCAGGACTCGCCTGCTCCACCGGCCATCAGTCCTTCGACAGACATGGCCAGCCCACTGCCACTTCAGTTTGCTTACTCTGCAAGCTATGTCGAAAACTCCGGTTCTTTTCCGGATAATTTCATTCCTGATTTTATCCTTCAAAGAGACTCCGAGCATAGCTCGCTCTTAATATTTATTATTCAAACAATATTAATGTACTGTATAATATGCTTCGAATCAGTTACGTCACTTAATTAGATTGGCGACGATATTTCCATCAGATTTATTCAGTTGCATGAGTCTGCAATCCCTATTTGCTCCCGTGGAAAACGTCGTGTCTAGGTGTACGAGTATAGCAGTGCCAATATGCGACCTTACTGTCTGCATGGGGGTGGCGCACAGAGTACGGAATGGCCGCTCTGGTAGAGACGGCAGCACCTATCAAATTCTTGGCGCAGAAATTGCGTAGAACGCAGGACTCCTGTGGCATACCGCCATTCAAAGCTGTCAGTTTCTATACGTCATTAGTTGGACTGATGAAGTGGCGATTATGAATACTGTTATACACCAGTATTCATAATCGCCACTTCGTCAGTTATTTAGTTTAGTAAAATGCATTCTACGTTGATTTTGGAGTCACCATTTGTAACGAAAAGTTCCTTATAAGTTTTTGGTTGCAATGGATTTTGAACTTTGTATAGTATGTCATTCACTTCGTTGTTCCATAACTTGAAAATTATCTCATAGTCTTAATCAAATATAGATTATAAAATATGGGCAGTGTTGGCAATACACCTCGAGGACCTGCCGCCGAGGCGCTTTCGTGCTCTGTGGGGCGGCGCGCCTCACATTGAGTCAATAAAGGCGATGCAACATAAGTGCGTATGGTTGAATTGTAGGGTTTGTGAGCGGAAAAAAAAGAATTGTTTTTTAGTTGTTGTGTAAGCCTCGTCCGTTTGTGTGGTGGACCACGGTGGTGTTCAGACACCTGCGCATGCTTTATTCGAGTTCAGATCACCGTGAAAAAAATCCACGAGTATTACAAAATACACTCCGCACGTGTAAAATATTTCACGAAATAGTCTTATTTGCAGCAAATAATATTTTCGTTATTTTTTGCGTAGTGTAGGACGCCCCCCAGCTAGATGGACGGACGACCTAAAGAAGTTGGTGGGTAGACTGGATGCGGAAGGCGGAGGACAGGGTGCTGTGGCGTAGTTTGGGAGAGGCCTATGTCGAGCAGTGGACTGCGATAGGCTGAGTTGATTGGTTGATTGATTATTTTCGAGATCATCATGAGGAAACCGGCATGTCCTAGAACCAAAAATTCGAAGACATGTGACATCTACCAACCCGCACTGGGGCCGCGTGGTGGATTACGGCCCACTGTCTTTCACAGACAGGAGGCCTGTGCCCCAGCAGTGGGAACATTACGGCCTGATTATGAAAGAACAGGCCGTATAATTTAGTTGCATCATCGTCATCTAAATGACATATAAGCAAATTGTGAAACATTGCTACTACCCACGTTTCAAGGCACTGAACATAAAGAAGTGGTAGTAATGCTGGTTTCGAAACATTTTACTTTCTGAGACTTAGAGTTTCAACATAAAGTTTTAAGAACTCCTTTAAACAGTCATGTAACTCGGATGCTATTTTCATTTGAGCTTTGTTCTCCTAAAGGGGGAGCACGTTGTAACTTCGCAATTAGTTTTTTATTCGAACTGTCATGTAACTCAATTTTTTCTTGGCCTGTAAAAACCTAAAGTGACGTTGTTGTTATTCATACCTACGTGCGTCAGTTTTTTAACCAGAAAATGATCGAATGTTTTGCATTTTACAATCATCTTTACTTCGATCAGCAGTGGTGATAAAATACTTTGTGTAAATTATTTAATCACCACTGCTCTCAAAACAGTAAAGGATGACATCGTTAGGAATCCGGCATGTCCTAGAACCAAAAATTCGAAGACATGTGACATCTACCAACCCGCACTGGGCCCGCATGGTGGATTACGGCCCCCTCCCCCTCACTGAGAGGGGGCCTGTGACCCAGCAGTGGGAACATTATTGGCTGATTATGCTATAATTCGATAAGTCACAAGATAAATAAATAATCCTGCGATTATTTAGTAAGAGCAGAGTGAGCGCCCACATTCCGGCGATTTAAATAATATGATCCCATTACATAATATATAGTAAACTGCTCCGTTGGTCCCGTGGTTGCAAGCGCGACTGCTGAGCGTGAGGTAATAACTTATAAGGTTTTGCATTAGGAATTTCTTAGTAACAGCCCGGAGTTTGGAAGTTGGCGGTTTAATACCCCGTGTCTCGGAAAGCACGTAAAGCCGTTGATCCTGCGTCTGATATCTCCCCGGTCGTGTAGGATTGCCGTCCCATCGGATTATGAGAGTAAAGGAACAGAGAGTGTTTCTGTGTTTGTGTACTCACTTGTGCTCTATAATATCTACTGCATACCTGGCTATAATCTCCTTTGAGATTGGCCAACGTGACCGAAATCGGTCGGGAGGCTATTATTATTATAAAGTGAATGGATTGAAGAACAGCAGCAAGGAGTCTGGATTTGTGTCCGGTTGATGGCAATAGGCTTGTCACCTATTACATGGGACTTAAACTATAACTGGTGAAATGAAGAACAGGTTAAATAACAATTATGAAGCGCAACTTTGTGATAATCAATGAGCATCCAATTTTCATAGGTACTTATATCTTGTATATAATGTACGAGTAAGTAGTTGGGAGAATAACGGATATTCATGTAACACACTTAACAGTTCTTTCTTTCTTTTATTTGGATATCTTTTGGCCTATGGAAGTGGAATTAAGTTTGCCGCAGTTACAGATAAGCAGTTTATAGCGTCATAGCTTTCTTCAACAACAATTCTCAGTGATTTCGCACTTTATCAACAGTGTATTACTATAATCCCATTATCAAACCCTCACACTCGAACGTATATCACGCGTGATACTTAGCGCAGATTAAAAACTTCATAGAAACAGGACACCGTTCCTTATCTGTTTTTCCGATTATGTCGACGACATCGTTCTAATCAAGACGTCTTTATTTATATTTTAGCGTATTTGCGTAAACGTACTTAGTATTTATTTCTTGCATAATTCATTTATTTACTAGCTTTGGCCTTCATGGGTTTTAATTTTTGCGCGGAGCAGACATAATATAATTAAAACACCCTCGCGCAAGTCGCGCACTGCACTCATGGTAGCGACTGGCACAAAAACTCGAAAGGGAATTCTCGCTTTGTAGACACGGATACTGATACCTATATTCTATTGGGAAGCAATTGTCGCCCAAGGGGCCTGGCGACAATCATGAATGTTTACACGAAGAGACTTTTTTAATGTTCTTTCGATAATCGTATCTTCCAGTCGAAAAACTCTCTCCATCTAAATGGCCCTTAATTCTTTTTCTAAAATAAATCGGGTCTATCCCACTGACCCAGTCCCATGATGGGACAAGTGGGATAACATGTCCCACTAGTCCCATGGGACACTAGCCGCTTCGGAGATTAGCCGGAACAAACAGACATATAAGTAGATATATAATAGACGGACACGAAAAAATATGAAAATTGTTTTTTTTTTGGTAGAAACTTAAAAAAAATTGGAAAAAACTTATTCTTATAATATGCATTTAGTAAAAAGCTGTTATTTTGACATTTTATTTATTTGTAATCGAAGATATTGAACAATGTTTGTTCGTGAAGTTGATATCATTTCTTTTCATGAATTTGTCTCGTTTTTATTAAATAGATATGTTTTGCAATATCAATTTAAGACGAAGTCTCAAAAAATATGTTTGTTAAAGGGTAAAATCTTGAAAAGTCATCAGTACCTGTATATCTGCACAACCTTTTCCCAATGATATTGGGGTGGCTTCCAGTCTAAGCGGATGAAGCTGCATACCAATTTTTTTTTACGTGGAGTGTCTCAAAGTTTGAAAAGAAAAGGACTTATTAGTCCCTTTGTACACACACGTTTTTAGGATTCCGTACCTCAAAAAGAAAAACGGAACCCTTATAGGGTCACTTTGTTATCCGTCTGTCTGTCCGTCTGTCAAGACCCTTTTTCTCAAGAACGTGTGAAGTTATCAACTTGAAATTAATATCAAATACTTAGAGCTGCAATCCCTTGAAGAAATGAAAATATCATACTTTTAAGTCAACGCAATCAAATGATACGGACGTTTATGTTCCGTTTATCAAAACCTATAAGTAGGGTGCTTCCCGATGACCTAGAATCTTGTTTGGCAAGAAGACACGTCACACGCACACGCTTTTTCTACGGCACGGTTTATAGGTAGGTACGCCATGTGTAGGCACGGCGGGCTTATATTGTCTGGCAAAGCTTTTAAATTAATGCATGCGAGCCGAACCGTAAGCAGAACCAGTCTTAACATGAAAATGAGAAATACGCTCTTCTCTATAATATAAACTCTCTCATTTGTAACAGAAATGCACGTTATTAAAATTTTCTCTTCAATTAAAACCAATCTGCTTTGAACGAGTCCAACCGTTTCAAATGCAACAACTTAGAAATGAATCAAACACAAAAGTTTATGTCTGTCTGCGGACGTGTTGGTTCATCCATACTAATATTATAAATTCGAAAGTAACTCTGTCTGTCTGTCTGTATTTTACTTTTTTACGCCTAAACCGCTGAGCTTGCGTCCCGGGAAAGGACATAGGATACTTTTTATCCCGATATTCCCACGGGATCGAGACTTATGCGGGTGAAACCGTGGGGCGCAGCTAGTAAAACATGAAAAATTATCATACCTAACAAAAAACAACATCTTCATACAAACACGCGCGGCAGTAGGCAGTCGCCGGACGGCATACTCGGCTCTCGTGCTATTCGCATATTGTCATTTGACTTTACTCGTTCAAGTTAATACGACAAAATTAAAAATACGTACATCTCGCGCGTAATACCATGACGTTCGACCTTCGCAATTTATTACCCGTAAGTAGGCATGCCTACTCAAATAACCACACTTTTGACCTCACTTTTGTTTTATAATTAGTGGCCGCGTTTGTCTAGACTAGACCCGGCTAGTGCCTACCTATTCTGAAAACCAATGCACGCCCCTGTCTACACAAAAAAGAAAATAATGCGTGGTAATGCCAATCAAACCTTTCTTTTACGTTCTTGCTTTAACAAAGCTAATGTGCACTCGTACAAGAAGCTTCTTAACACTTTCCAGTTTACGGTTTCTATTGTAATAACATCGTTAACCATTTTCTATTGTCAATATGTTGGGGTCGGCTTCCAGCCTAACAGGACGCAGCTGAATACAAGTATTTTCGCGATACAAGCCAGTTACTGGGTAATACGATACCCCTTGGTAAGACAGGTAGTCACTTTCGGGCTTCTGACTACCCGTAACGACTATCAAAGATCCACGAATGACAGCCGGGACCAACGGCTTAACGTGCTTTCCGAGGCATGGAGGGGTCTCGGTATGTAAAGATGGGCACCCATCCACAGACCAGCCGTGACAAGCGTAGCTTAACCTGATCGATCGATCTGTGCGGATGTTATTATTTAGCCACGTGCCCCTCTATATACTATATATACATGTATATAATATATTTATACATATATATATTAGTGTTAGCTTGTAAATTGTAATTAAGGCATTTCGAGTGTTGTTTTTGTGAATAATTAAAATTTTAATTTATAAATTAAAAATAAAAAGCAGTGCAAGTACGTACAGTCGAACAAGCTTTAGGTACGTCGTATATAAGCAAAAATATTAATTTTTCCACGACACTGACATTATTCCGTTTAATTGTGTGTGTAATAATTTTCTAACCTTATGATGTAAAAGAGTTGACTATTAACACACTCGAAACTTTAGTTTAAAAGGATTTACTAGTTAGCTGTGAGAATAATTAGAGAAAAGCGACGAGTAAACGATCCGAACGCAAGATATACACAAACGTCGCCTACGTAGCTACGCAGCTTCGGTTACGCTGCTACGGCTATGCCGCTACGGCTACGCGACTACGGCTACGCGACTACGGCTACGCCACACTTACGCATCTACACCGCATCTACGCGATATCAATACTCAATCATATATTGCATTCCGTACATTTTCTCACAATGTTTTCCTTCACCATTTTGAAAGCGGTGAAATAAAACTATTCCTAAATAATGTACTTAGTGTTGCCAGAATATTATCACATTAGGTAGTCTGCGGTTCTCATTAAGCCAATTAACGGGTTAAGTGATGTGGCTAATTAGGTTTTAAGTTAATTATCTAAAGTGCATGCGGCCGTATAACACAATGACACCGGTTCGATCAACAAATATTGATATTTATACACATATTCAGCCTATAATGTTGCGACTGCTGGGACACAGGTCTCCACTCGTTGAGAGGGAGTGGGCCATAATCCACCACGCGGGTCTAGTGCGGGTTAGTGGATGGCACATGTCTTCGAATTTTTGGTTCTAAGACATGTGTTGTGTTGTCCTTCACCGTTTTGAGAGCAGTGGTGATGAAATAATTTGCTCAAAGCAAAACGCCTGTCTGGGTTCGAACCTACGACCTACAACTCGTAAGTCGCGGTCGTTACCAATGGGCCGCCACTGCTCTCTTATTGATATTATGATGTGTCTATATGTAATGCTCACCCAAGAGGCGATGTGATCTATAGGTACATTACATAGATAACCGAGTACATTATAATAAAAAAGTAACGAAGTCAAAACTGTACATTGAATTTTAGCTGCATAGCTATTCACAACCACTCGATACACTTCCGTACCGTATCGAACATCAATCAATGTTATCGTAGAAGTCCTCTTCACGCTGTTCACAAGTCCAAAACCCGAAAATATTGACAGTTTAAATCAAATAAGTAGACGATCGCTATTCTTTCGAAAGCTGTTTGCTGTCGGGGCCAAGGCAAATTAGGTTATCGAAATCATTTTCGACACGATAGCTTGTCGGATGGAATAGTTATGCTGAACTCCCATTTGGTGCAACATTGAGATGCACAACGCACTTTGTTCGTTATTTGATTTAAAGTATGTCATAGTGTCACTTTATTTCTAGATAACAAGAATTTTCACGCGGGCGAAGTCGCGGGGAGAAGCTAGTTTAATAGATACATACCTATATGTTGTTGTTATTATAGGGTATATTCAGGTAAGTAAGATCACTAGGTCGGCTGCTAGGGGTAAAACGACAGATTAATTTATATGTCCATGTTTTATGCCTTAGGTTCGTTTCCAACAGCCACCCACGGTGGCTGGCTGTAAGTCGCAACTTCATCAAGTATAAAAAATAATGAGAAAATATCGCAGACTACGGCTTCTATCTCAGTCCTAGCCGCTCCGGTCCAATCCTGTCATAACGATGTTTTCCTTAGATTGCTTTAGCGCACGGGGAAGTACTAGGGACAGGGTAGAGACTCAAATTTTCTTACTAAGAGTTACTGCAATTTGCAGGTCATCAGTAGGTTATCATGTTGAGACGATTCGCGAGCGTAACAAGTATTTATTTATAGAATCATAATCATTAAAATCATCAATACAAAAGTTCATATATTATAATCCTATTGATTGATATTTAAGAGCCTATACTACCTCAGCTAAAATTTACTCTTTATCTCACTCATACGATACTGTTCGCGGACTGAGTGAGAGCGAGACAGAGTGCGGTGCTGGGCGGCAGGCAGCGCCAATAGTTTAGGTATTTGCTTTTTACAGTGAAAATAATGGTAATTATAAAAAAGTAAATAACATAAGACCTGCTTTAAAGTAAGTTCAGTTAGTATGCAAAGTTTCATGATCTAATTTGAAGTATTTTTTTAATACCAGCGGTTCATTGTTCGGGTTAGAGGTAACTTTGGATTTTTTTTCTATCTAGAAAATTTTATGGAATCGTGTTTTCGTCAAACATAAGACAAAGCAAAAATCCACAACATTACCATATATTTATTTCAAAATTAATGGTGCAGTTTTTTCGACATAACGGAGGATCACGCTAAGCCATTTGAGGTAGTATAGGCTCTTAAGTATAGTATAGTATAGTCAAGTACGTACCTAACATTTAAATTTCGGGGGCTGCCTAGGTTTCCTTTTCATCGGAAAGGTTTTGCATAGTGTAAGATGGGTATAATTACCCTTTTTACAACAACAAGGGATTTAATTCGACGTTAACACAAAAATAAAGCAGTGCACTGTATTCCACAATAAAATCAACACATTAAATTGTAAATTTTGTCTGAAAAACGTATAATACAAGATATTGTTCGCAAAATTTTGCTTTACAATTCGCAAACGGGCATAGCCATGACAGAATATGGTTTTTTTTTTTTAACTATAAGAGTAGCATGGCCGATTTACAATTAGGTTACAGTTATAGTGGACCCATCTCTGATATCGCTATCTACCAAACAAAGGGATGAACAGGAAAACAAAAACAGCTAGTCATGGACTGCCCACAGCAGTAAAAAATTTTCAAAATCAGTGTCAGAAACATTTTATTCTGCGTAAACCTACATGGGAACTTATGAAACGTCAGAAGCTAGGTGCACGTTGCCAATTTGTCGTTCCCTATAGAGAAGAGCCAGCAAGATACTCCTCGGTTACAGGGTGGGCCTGTCAACAAGTAGGCAAACTTAAAACAAAAACTTGCTTTCACTGCTGGCCAAGCGTTAGGGTCAGCGCAGACAGAACGGAGCGCAGCGGAGAGGATTTTATTAACGCACTTGAAAATAAACTTTAAAATTATTACAATAAAGTCGCGCAGGGATTCCCGCGTATCTTCGAGGACGCGCGAGCATTTTTCGTCAGGTTCAAGCATTTATGCGCTTTATTGTAATAATTTTAAAGTTTATTTTCAAGTGCGTTAATAAAACCCTCTCCGCTGCGCTCCGTTCTGTCTGCGCTGACCCTTACACGTCATAGTCATAGCTACAAATACAGGGTGAAATGGTCAGTAGATTTAACTCATCAATTGTTTACCTAAAGATAATCAGCAGTGGCTATTTGTTGTTCCCAATGCCCATGCTTCAATAAACTATTAAGGGCTGATTTTTCAATAGTCGGATAACTTTTATCTAAAGAATAAATATGACAGTTTGACATATTCTCTATTCAAAAACTGTCAAACTGCAATATTTATACCTCAGACAAAAGTTATCTAACTATTGAGAAATCAGCCCTAAATTGTCTACAATGCATTAGTAAATCCTTGGATAATAGTGGTAGCGAACGAACTAGTACCTACGTAATTAATGTACTAATGAAGTGCAGTTGACCGTACCTTCAGTACGTTTATAATGAACTACCGCTTTTAATTTATCCTTCAACATGAATTTGATTTGCCTATCGACGGTAACTTCAATTTATATTGAGGGATAATTCTTCCCAAAATCTACAGTTTTTGGTATAAATCCCGATTTTGACCGAAATTAATTTAGCATGCATTGTGCATTAAGGTAAATGTACCAATACTCGTCGGGTTTTGATATTCACTGACTTTGAAGAACTGCTGCGTGAGAAGTATTTCATTTAGAATGAAACTTTTTGCATGACGAAATAGAAAAATTATCCGTTATTCTAAATAAGTTGTTTATTTTTGTAATTTTTAATGATAATAAATACTTATTTAAGCAAATGTGAAAAAAGGGCGATTAGTACCAGTACTCGCCAGATTTGTACTATTACTCATCAGAAGGACCCAGTAGTCGTCAAGTTTTGATGCTAATATGAACTTTCAGGCCTTGAACATAGAGTTCAAGATGATTACACATTAAAACATATTGTGATTATCTTTCATATGAGTGGCAAGTCTAAAAACAAAAGGTAGGTAGAAAAACAAATCGCAAGAAATCAGACTAGGTAGGTAAATTCTACTATATTTTAGGTTAAAAAATTAAGATGTCCGAATCACAGAATCAGTTTTTATCAGAATAAAGGAGCCCATTGTATATTAAGTGTTTAATGTTTTTTTTTATGTTGTGTATTTTTGTGGTGTACAATAAAGTATATAAATAAATAAATCAGCCATATTAGGCCCAAAACCCAAAATGGCCGGCCAACGAAAAAAATGTATTACCCTGGTCGGGGAAGACCTCCTTATCATTTTTTACTATTGCGGCGAATCGCTAAGACCATTCCTTCAGCTTTTTTTTAAGTTGAAAAATAAAGTTGTATACATTAAAAAAACCTGATTTTACAACTATATAGGCAAAAAATAGTTATAGTAACACTCGCAGAGGTTTTTTGTCATTGTAGGTAATACTTGTTTAAGGTCACCTTTCTTTTATTTTCGCCAATCGGTAGTTAATAAATTTTATTAAAATTTATAAAACTAGATTTTTTTCAACTTTAAAAAACAGCTGAAGAAATGGTCGTAGAAGTTCTAAATAATAATAAATTTTATTTCGCAGTCACTTTATGTTTTGGGCCTGTTGACGTGAAATCGTCGCTACACTCTGTGGTAAATTCAATATGTCTGACCGACAATAACTACGAGAATGCTTGGGTAATGATTGAGCATACAATATATGGGTAATAATTGTACCAATTTTGAAACAGGATCTAATTCGTGTTTGACGTCACATCGCAAGTGCAGTGGGCCCGACCCTCCTTTTTACTATGCGTAGAAATTTTAATTCGCAAAAAAATTTTTAGCTACTAGATGCCATTGTCAAGAATTGACACAGCACTACTAGGGCCTAAAGAGAATCAACAGAAATATTGGCCGAGTTAAAAATGCATTTGAAGTTGACAATAGCAAAATAATTTCAAAATATGTCGTCTCATATCGGCCGTTATTCTGGCCAAAAATGAAAAATATCTCAATTAAAGTAAGCTTGCATAATAAGGAATTCAATGAGCCTCAAAAAAAGCCTAGTACCAAGCAAATACAATAGCTACGGCAGTATCAGAAAACGTAAGAAAATCTGCAGCAAGTAGCATAAAAGTTAAAGATGTCGTCTCATATCGACCGCAAATCTGCTTAGAACTGAAAAATATCACATACGGTGAAAGGTATATTAAATGCAATGAGCCTTTTTTTTCGTGCGGAAATCCTCATGGATACCCTCCGTCTGGGAAGAACTGAGGGTTATGTCGGACTCCTACCGACTAAAACCCCACTGTTCCTTCTAGTACCATGAGTCCGGGGCCCGGGAGATACTTGTACATTCGCCGCACCTCCGACTAGTATCAGCCCAGCCCAAAGCTAACCAAAGAAAGTTTTAAATCATAAGAAACACAATAAGCCTACAAAATATACTAATGAGCGAATTCAAAAGCTAGGGTAGTACCTAAAATCATCGCCAATCACCATTTTATTAATGGACGGCGTCCCGACCTGTCATCGTGCAAGTATGTGTGAAGATTACGAGAACATTAGGAAGATTCAACGGCAGAAGACTTAGTAAGAAGACACCTCTATATATGTGAGGATTTGATTGGAACTGTAATATCCACACTCGATCTGAGTGAGGCACTGTTGAAAAACTACCATCAATTATCCAGGGCTTACTACAGCTCATTATTATACCTTTCCCAGTAAGGCAATTTAGGTTAGAACTGAGAATACCTTTTACGAACTCTATCTATCACGAGTGAAGCGCGAGCACAGTTCCGTGCCGAGCTAGCGAAGCGAGCCCAATGACGCGACAATTAAGCAGAGCACGCTTACTCAAGCAATGAGTAAGCGAAGAGAAAACAGCTTAAGAGAAACCCAGTTTTATCATCAAATGTAGCCCAAACCTTATTATATGTTTGTACAGACGTCAGCACATCAAGCTACCCGAAACTGTAAAATTTTCCCAATCAACTTTGAACCTTATGCTTTAGCAATAAAGTTGAAAATATATACAATTTGACGAGTTTAGAGGCAAGTATTAAGCGTGTCCCAGTAATCGTCAAAAAAGTACTTAAAATGACGAGATTTGGGTCCAGTAGGATTTTTTATGTACCAATAGATGTCACGATAAAAAAAATATACTTTTATGATAAAAGTGTTCTAAACTTCAAGTTATATCATTAGTAAATTAACTTAACTAATTCATCAAACAATCAGACTTACCACATACCCCACAGAAGGTTCGTAAATCAAAACACAAAACTACGTGCCGAGTTTGAGATTTAGCAGCTAAACTTGCAAAAAAATGAAAAAATTGTGGGACTCACTTTTTAATTGAGATATCTCAGCCACCATTACAGCTAAAACTCTGTGTTTTATTTTAATTGTGCAATATGTTACCAAAAATATGTTGCCATAAAAATGGGCCAGTTAAATGTTAAGTAGAAAAAGATATTGATGTTTTTAGACAATTTGACGACTTCTGGGTCACTGTCGACTTCACCCGCGTTTACCTTTATACCTTTGCAAAAGTAATTACTACCTGCAATCATTGAAAATTATACTATTGTTTTTAGGGTTCCGTAACCAAATGACATAAATGGGCGTCATAAAATTTCGTCGCCGTCTGCCTGTCTAAACTTATTACTGCTTTATTAAGTTAAATAACATGAAATAAAACAACGATGATATGTAAAACAAACATGAAAGTTAAGAAAAAGATTATGCGGCATCTAAATCGCATATAACTTTTTAAAACAACCAAACAAAAACCCGCAAGAAACAGTCGTGAGGAATATACAGGGTGAAATTTTAATCACCGTTTTCCTCTTAATGGGGTCATTGTACTCATCATTATGAACAACTTTTACTATGGGACCAAACCTGAAATCGTGAAAAATATTCAGCTGTTCCCTACATTTATGCTCGCATAACTCGTTAAAATGTAGGGAACAGCTGATTTTTTTTACGCGATTTCTTGTTTGGTCCCATAGTAAAAGTTGTTCATAATGATGAGTACAATGACTCCTTAAGAGGAAAACGGTGTTTAAAATTTCACCCTGTATACTGCTAGAATTAGCTACTCACTACTACACTGCATTAGCATGTCGGTGACGCGAACCCCTAAGATATTGCCCCTACCAAAAATCGCTCAAAGGGTCTAAAGAAAACTCCACTTAAAAAAAAAATGGTGGTGGATAGTAAATACAATACTTAGATACATGATTATTATACATGCATTCCTGCAATTAGTTCGCTCCAACAGACTTCTAAAATATCATAGGAAAATTAATAACACATCGCAAAGCTTAATTGGACCGAGGGATACGCTAGCTAGCCTTTGAATAATTCAAGTACACATGATTCCAATTATTATGTAACTGTGTACAGTGTACCGGACAAAGCATTCATTAGGGCTCCCGCAGTCCTGCACACAGCCGGCTGACTAGCGGAACAATATAGTCTAGCAGTCGCTAAAGAGTAGGTATGCGAGACTGTGGGCATGTGTAAATAAGGGAAAACCAAAATGGCAACAGTGATGTGGTAATGTGGCATATTGTTCATACCAAACATAATAGGGTAGTGTCCTGGGTAAAAAAATAATAATTCTAATTAGTCCGTCAGTTAGATTATCGAAAAATAATGGATCCGTATTTTTTCTTTTGTCAATCAAACAAAAAATGACAAAGATAAAGCACGTCAAAATTTGGGAGTGGGGGGTCGTGACGTCACGCCGTGCTAAAAAGTGTCGCACGGCGTGACGTCACGACGAATTTTGACGTGCTTTATCTTTGTCATTTTTTGTTTGATTGACAAAAGAAAAAATACGGGTCCATTATTTTTCGATAATCTAACTGACGGACTAATTAGAATTTTTTAGGAAACTAGCCTATTGCTCTAATTTCAGAAGCACCCACTCCACCAAGTTTTCACGGCGACATATCAAGCTATACAACATTTCCAGTATAAGCTGACTTCTTATACGAAAAACCTATACAGTGCGAGGAAAGCTGAAACTGGGAATTTATAGATCGCCGTGAGTACCACTGCCTGCTAAAAATCGCTTAGCACTTCAGTTTTTAAATCTTAATAGCAAAATATTTAATTCAAATCGGAAAAGGTAAGTAAGTAGTCAAAAAAGAATATTAACGCTTAGCTAATATATGATAAGCTAAAAAGCAGTTTTTCGAATCATTAGTCAATTTTGATGGTATGTAAAAGCGACAGTTGTTGACCGTAGGTACCACTGCCTGCTAAAAGTCACGCAAATCGCGTCTCACCAGAGTTGGTCATCCAGTCGAGTGTCTGTAAGAGCCTTTACCGCTACTCAGAAACTGCCTTTGAGTATTAATAATCGTATTACGAGTAGTACATAAATATATGTATAATATATTAATATATTTCAAAGGGTTCCGGCTACAGTGATCGATTTCTGTCTGTATGCATAGGTATATGCAGGTCGCACGCCAGTTAATAATCATCCTTAAGCCAAGAGCACATTACAGCCGCAACGGGTTGCGACCCAACGCAACGTATTATCATACAAAAAAGTGCGGTCCGGCCCGCCTGTAGTGTGCGTTGGCTCATAGAAAAAGTATGAAAGTGATGAAGGAAAATCCTTATGCGTTAGCTTAGCCACATATCGCCCAGGTACACCTGCAGCGACGTCCCGACGTAAACTAGGGGACAAGATATACCTACTTGAGGCGAGATGAAGCTGTTAAATGTACATTGCACTATGGAGTTCCATAGAATAGAGTTGAGGCGATTCCAATAATGTGGACACATGAACTTACGGCGTAATACAAACTTACGTTTTTTTTTGCTCTTGATCTAAATATGATTCGCAGCCGTAAAAGATATTTATTTAATTTATTATATTAGGCTACTTTAGCGCATCATTAAGGAACACAATTTGTAGTCATCGATCGATTTTGAAAATAAAATTGTTGTTACTAACAACCAATGTTTTGCTTCAGAACGCCATAGGTAACCGAGATTACAAAAAATAATAAAATAATACGCCATAAAAATAAAAAATAAACTTACGTGGTACGGTACGTTGATAATCGTCAGCAAGTCCTCTTCTTTGTTGGGATAAGAAAGGACCGGATCAAACAAGAAGTCTTCATGTCGTATGTACTTGATGACATCTCCGTTTATTCCAAGCACTTCTCGGGTTTGATAAAGTCTGAAAAAAAGGATGACAATTTTAATTTTATTTTGCAACCCACAAAAAAAAAATCAACCGGCTTCTTTGATTTCGTTTTTTTTTTGTACAGAATTTTTAAATGTTATTTTTATGTTTTTGTTTATAAAAATATTTAAAAATGTAATTTATAAGTATTACAATGAAATAATTGAAATAATAATATACACGTACTCACTTATACACGTAGGGTCCAATTTCGTTGACAACTGGCACGCCACCGGCCATCACTCCCTCTGGGTTGGTGATGTTGAAGATGTGGACGGTAAAGTTCATAGGAAAAGGTATCGCCTCGAAGCGCTCCATCTGTATTGTGTCTTCAATTAATGCCGTCTCCTAAGACAAAACAATGGAATTTTAGTATGGTTAGTATCATCACAATCATTAGAGACCAGTGGGGTAATTGCGTAAAGCATATAAGTACAATGACAATTAAATTAATCGCATTTTCTATCATTTCGACAGTTCAGTCACGTTCAATGCGTTATTTACGTTGTTGAACAGACAGATTTATTAAACCTATAAAGCAATATATTAATAGAAATATAGTTCAAATCAATTCAATAAACTTATTTCGATTTTAAATCAAGGTAAAACATTATTTTGTAGTGTTTATTCTTCCCTACTTCTCTATTAGCCGTCATCTCAGAGTTCGGTTGCTTCCTAGATATAATTATCATCATATCAGCCGTCCGTAGGTCTCCCCCACAAACATCGGCACAACTAAGTATAGACATCATTGATTGGTTCATGAAAAATGTATAACAGTTTACCACTGATTGGTAGATAGTCAAATGCATTGGTAAATAGAAAACAAATGATCAAAACACACGTCACGTTATTGGTTGAAGCGAATATTAAACCTGCCAGTTAATTTCGTTAGCAGACTTGTCAATTACTGGATGTGCACAACAAAATGCAGATAATAGTTGTTTGGACGCCATTTGTCCGACTATATTAACGAAATACTACATTCGCTGCATGCTTTTGATAAATGTTTACCTAAATATAATTATGGTATTCTGCTTTTTTTCTGTCGATGTTTTCTGCGTATCGGTAAAATAGGTCAGTAAAATGAAAATTTATTTTCTATTTTCTGACATTTTAATATTGTAAAGATGCCTTTCAGATCTTTGAAGCGAGAGGTTTTCTCTGGAATTCACTGGTGGCTTGACCAACGAACGTCAGCTACGGAAATTTCGCTTCATGCTATTAAAACCCACTACCTGGAATCCTGTAAGGCCAGGCTATTTTGCCCGGGACGAGTGATTCGTATTCGTTCCAAGAAGCCATTGCTCTAGTTTCGAGAGCAGCGTTACTAGGTCATCATCCATCTGCCTAGCGTTTCCCAATTATGTTGGGGTCGGCTTCCAGTCTAACGCAGCGTTACTAGGTACAAGCACAAATTGGTTTTTGTAACTGAATAGGTACTTAAATAAAAGTAATTGTACTTTAGTACAATTTTTAGGTCATTTTGTTTCCCGTAGAAACAAAGTAAAATCGCCAAAAAAAAAAAACACGTGTTCCATACATGTATTATGGCGTACCTAAAGGTCATGGCATAGTATACCGGCACCGCAACTGAACAGCTGCAGCACGGCGTCGCCTCGAATTTAGGCCACGGCTAGCCGCCAGCGCGCTAAATAAGCGTCATGCGCGAGGTGCAAGCTCGCACTCCGCGCGCCGGCCGCGAGCTGCGAGCTTGCTGTCACCGCGAACACAATATTGTCATATGGCATTAGTGATTGAACACGCAGGCGACCGCGCAACGACGTTGTTTCGCTGGCGACTCGGAGTCAGCGCGCAGTAAGCACGCGGTTGTCGGCGCGCTGTAAGCACGACAGAGCATGTAACACTTAGCGGGTCGAGTTTTATGCGCTGACTGCCCGCCCCGTTGGCTTTTTCATATTGACATTATGAAATATATTATATTATAACACACGATTTAATGCTCTAATTTGAATGACATGTTAACTTCTGGGTTGGAACGGTGCCGTTGCGGTGCCGGTATAGTGTGCCATGACCTTTACTCAACAAAAAGTAAAAGAAGTCTGAGTGTTTTCCGTAGTTAGTTCGTCTGGAACCGACGTTTAGGAATTGGGTAATAGTTGGCAGATAGAATGCAGTTCAAAACTCTTAGGGGTGCTAGGTACACACTTTTTCGCATCCGGCTCGGCATGATTCGGCACAGCCAGGTAGCAAAATCGAATATAATATGTACAGACGCCAGCACATCAATCTACTACAATTTGTCAAATTTCTTTAATAGATTTTAAACTTTTTCGCTTAATCTTAAGGTTCAAAGTTGATTGGTAAAATTTGACAGTTTCAGGTAGGTTGATGTGCTGGCGTCTGTACCTATTATTTTTGTTAGATGCCGAAAGGAGTTCACCGATCAGCGAGGTAATTGCCTAACACACATAAAATGATAATTGATCGCAATGGGTTTCATTTTTACACAGTAACTGTTCTTCCATTGCGTTATTTAAGTTGTTGAGCAGACGAATCTTTCAAACTCTTGGATTACGATTGAAAGTATCGGCACTGCAGTCAGAACACCCCTAATATATAAAGGGGAACATGTATGAAGAGAGATAAGTACCTAAATATACTTACTAGAAAATAAGCTTATGTGACAATATGGCATTGCCTAAGTTAGCTTGGTCTTATGAACAAGATTTAAGTCGACCAGCAGTTTACATCAACTGAATCACAAAGACGTTTAACATTTAAATTTAATTTCAAGTTATTAAAATCTAATATAAAAAAGGCAAGAGCTGGTCCCGCTCAGACATCAAAGAATTTTATAAAATAAACAAGATACTTTTCGGATCAACATACAGTTACCTACCCACCCTAAGTTGTATCTAAGTACCTAAGTAAGTGCCCGCCCGAGCTCGCATACTCAACATTTTCAATGAACTGACAATATTGAAAATTGCATCCAACAACTTGTGGAGGTACTTCAAAAATGACAGTCCTTGCTCAAAGGGAAATACTGATTACCCAACAAACAAATTGGTTATATAAAACATATCTTACGCGACTTTCGGTTATATAACTGTTGAATAGACGTTATTAGACAACTACGACGTTGTGTAACCGTTATTTCTACAACGATTCAGTCCCTGTAACTAAAAGGTCCTATTAAATAGTTGAGTGAACGTTTTAACGACCACTTTATACAACGTCGTATAATGGTACAAAAAATAGGTTAGGTAAACGTTATTACAACTATATAATGCAACGTCGTATAGTGGTACAAGTGTATAGGTTAGGTAAACGTTTTGATGACTTCTTTATATAACGTCGTATAATTTTGCCAGTGAATAAGTTACGTAAACGTTTTTACGACTGCTTTATACAACGTCGTATACTGTAGGTTGGGTAAACGTTTACCCAACTAAATAATACGATGTTATATAACAGTTAGATAAAAGGGTTCATTTAACCAGCGTTGTAGTCTACGTAACCTTAACACGACTTTTATGTAATCAAACCGTCGCCAAAAGTTTATTTTTAGACCTGAATATAACGAAGTATTTTAGTGGTGAATTACGAATCATTATACGACTTAAGCGTTATTTTGTAACCGTTACAGAACTTTAAGCAAACCTTAAAATTATATAAAGGTCCAAAAGGGCCTTTTTTAAAACTAACTTCCATTTTGTCAGCTAAACAAACATTGTTACAATATTTACAAAAATATGAATCTAGATCAATGGAAAAAGCTTAAACAAAGTGGGGCTTTCAAGCGGAAAGTAAGAAAAACTTTTGAATCACTGAAAACTGGCCTGTCATCTGCGAATTTTGTACCTCATCAAAGCCTCAACAACAAAAATGGTTCCGTATAAATTTTATTTTTATTAGAAGTATTTCTATTGCTTGTTTTTTATTAATTATTATAATTCTATTATAAATGACATTTTTTAAATATTCCAGATGAAATTTATGAGGCAAGATCAAAAATTAAAAGTTCATCTGATGGCATTGACATACAACAAAAGAATATTGTACCAGAAATAAACAGTAAGTTTGTACTTTAAGATAATCACCATATATTATAACTATTTACAATGTCTCAAGTTGATTTAATTATTTTAGGTGACTCCGTTGATGATTGTTTGGAGTATTTAGAGCCCTCTGAAGGACTATCTTCCAATACTTCAGGCTTATCTGCTGACAAAGATATCGAATTTCAGGAAGATATATTAATACTTGGCAAGTATTTAGATGATTGCATCGATGCATTTGAAAAGCCCATGAAATCTTCTCTACTCAACATATTTATATGTAATATCAATAATGTGACCAAACGAGAGATAACATGTACAGTTTTAGGTATTAAATGCAAATTGGTGTGTACAGTGCTTAACGAGCACATGTATTTTGTACCTTTAGTGCATACATTGTTGTAAGTGGTAACTGAAAAATAAAAATACTGAAAAAACTGTTTATATCTTTTTATTTACTAAGTTTTGGCATGTAAAATCACTGTACTTAAGTACAATGTCACAACTGTGACAGTTATAGCAATTGCTTGACAATATAAAATGAGTTCTTCTCCAAGGCCACTTGCGCCTTTTGAGGTTTTTTAAATCATTCCGTGTTATAAATTTATCGACATCCAAAAACACTACCATAATTTATTGATGTCCACTGTCCACACACACTACTTCACCTGAAAAATGATAAAAAATGTTAATTTTCGGTCATTTTATGGAACGTGGGTCCGGAAGTAATAATTATAATAAAAAAGTCACATTTGTATAATGAATGTGTCATTGATGACTTGTTTATATTATGTATGACCCATGTTCTTTAGTGAATTTTATTTGATATATTGTTAACTATTCATTTAAGATGTAGGTATATTTTGGTATTATATTAGAACTACGAATTATTATGGCCGTGTGGGCCCGCGCGCCCCGGTCGTATCCACGCTCGTCACGTGCAGCGTGTGGTGTCAAAAAATTGCGTGCCGTATTGGTGCCATATCTCGGGTGAATTCAGTATCAATAAAGGAACTCAAGAAATTAAACAAATAATCACAAGATGCACCTATTTAGTATGTTATGGTCAAACAGAAAAAGTACAGGACACTGCGCTCAATAATACGTAGGTAATTAATTAGATAACGCGTTTTTTATAAAATATTACACCGTGTATTATTTTGCAAAGTAGGTAAATACAACACAAGCATAGTAATATAATTTTAATTGAGTCATTAAAATCAAGTACATTCAATAAAATTAATGTCATTTGTAATGTGATCATCATTCTGTGTTCATAATGTTTATTATCTCACAGAACTCTAAAATCATTCATAATGGCCGGCTATCTTGGACGCAAGAAACCGCATTATTGACCTTTTCATTCTATAATTGTCGTATAGAAGTCACTTTTTAACTTTGACAAGATGGCTGGTATTTAATATAAAAAAATAAATTAAATAATAATCAAAAATAGTTAATTTTTAACGAATTCGAGGGGGGCGCAAAAAATTTCCCAACAACACACCTATATTTCATCATAAAACTAAAGGTCGCATAAGAATTAGGTGCACTCTGTGCGCGTATATCATAAACCTTGTAAAGTAAATGTAAATTTAGTTATGATAATTTATAACTTACCTTTTATATTCCAGCATGGCAAATATCAGGAACGAATGAGAATTAATGGAATGGACTGAATGTATACTATAAACGTCGATGTTAAACACTTGTGCGACATTTCAGTCATCTTCTAATGTCTATATAACCTTTATGGGACTTCAGTGGTTCCATAACAGTCGAGATATAACCATTATCTAACCAACAAGTCGGTCGGAAACTTTTATTTAACATTTAAGCAACGTTAAAATAGTTCTCCACTAACTTTTATGTAACTTTTAAATAACAATAATGTTGTATAATTTGGGCCTATTTCGCGTTGTATAAACGTCTACAACTACGTTTATACAACCTACCTCATAGAACCAACAGTAAATGAAAAACGTTTCCTCAACTATTATACAACGTAAATTTGTTACTTGGGTACCTACAGCAGATAATTATTACACTTTTATTTAAAGTGCTTCTTACAGAATGTCGACTTCCTTTGATAAGGAAATTCGAACGATTTCTCAATCGAAAATGGCGTCTATCCTATAAGTATAACTCTGGACTGGAACTCTCTACTTGCGTCTGTGTTTCCGAGCTCATACAACCCGAATCTCTTCAAAGTGAGAGTGAACAGGCTTCTTCTAGGTAAGCTCCATCGTTGACTTTGTCTCTGTCACCTCTGACCTAGACTAGAGTCAAGAGCAAACACAAACTAAAAAATATAACCTGTTAGAATTTCAATAACATGTTTATTATCCCTTTTTTATGCATCGCAAACACTTTGAATAATGGACAGCCCGTGTGCTACAATCCTGTGTTTAGAACTTTAGAACCACGTGAGTCCACATACCAAAGTTTCGGATGCATTGTAATACTGTAAGACCTTACGGGGCGTATCGACTGCCCAGAACTCCATGGTCTTTTCTGTCGACTATTTGTGCCCGACAAATACATCGGACATCGTCAGAAGCACAATCAGTTTGCGCAACTGCCAGGCAAAACTGTAGCCAGAGCCGAATCCCCAATCTGTCGTACTCTAAAGGTGCTGAATGCCCTTCTGGCTGCCAGCCCTGAATGTGATGTGTTTGTGGATGAATGGATTAAAATTATGCGTATATGCCTGGAGTTCTGTGAGAGAATGTATGCAAGGGAGTTCGATGTTCCATGTTAGTTTTAAATTATACCTTATTAGTTCTTTTTTCACTTATTATAATTAGCCTGTTGGCAAACAAATTATGTTTACACTGTTAACTTTTTAACTAATTCATAATAATTTAAAAGTAATTATCCTATTGAATAGCCAAAATCTAATTAGAGCATCCGTCTAGATTTATAGGTATCACAGGCATATTTTTAGACAGACTAGTGTTCATAAAATAAAATAATCGGAACAATAACAGAAAAACATCCTCCTCCATCAACGGAAACGGATAGGTACACGTTATTGCTGATTATATCCAAGTCTTCTCCTACACATATCCGGGAAGGACTAATTTAACGCAGGATAAAACGGTTCAAATGGCTACGAGAGAGCAAATTGGCTTCTTTTAATAGGCAAGGAGATTCTGCTAGCTTTCTTATCATCGTTTCTCCCCCGCAACTAATTTCTAGGAATATACCTTTCCGAGCAGTGGTGGCCCAGTGGTATCGGCCGCGACTTACGAGTTGTAGGTCGTAGGTTCGAACCCAGACAGGCGCTTTACTTTGTGTACATTATTTCATCACCACTGCTCTCAAAACGGTGAAGGAAAACATCGTGAGGAAACCGGCATGTCCTAGAACCAAAAATTCAAAGACATGTGACATCTACCAACCCGCACTGGGCTCGCGTGGTGGATTACGGCCCACTCCCTCTCACAGAGAGGAGGCCTGTGTCCCAGCAGTGGGAACATTATAGGCTGATGATGATACCTTTCCCAGACAAGATACCGGTCGATAAAAGTAAAAATATCTACACCTTGAATTTACCTATAGTGGAGTGAGGAACAGGGTGTAAAGTTCACTCCTACTCTATAGAAAAGGGAGGATCCTCCGACCAGACGGGTGTGGTGTCTGGCGGGCAACTGCCCGATTATTCGTGTCGGGCCGTTGTATCTATGCTAGTTGCACGGTAAACTCTGTTTGCAAGATGCGGGATTTTGCGTGACATCAGTATGACGCGTTGTACGCTTGTGGCGTTGTAGATACCGCTACATACCCGCTCGGTATAGAACTCTTTACTTCTTTTCTTGGCGTATCGATGGCAAAAAGTTCTAACACCTTTGGCCCAAAATTCAGCTGCGCGAACCCCGCTCACTGACGCAGTCATAAGATCATCAAGTGTTCTTCTCCATATGTACTACCTACGCTTTAGAATGGGCAACTAACTAGCTTCATATTTTCGAACTGTCTGACTTCTTGACAATTCAAAAGTGCCTATAAATGATTTAATTGAAATAAATACTTTGAGTTCGAATTGTGCACAGGCGACAGGTCATGCGGCGCAGGATGGAAGGTGTGCAACCACTTTACTTTTTCACGACGTTCGAATTTATGCATCGAAAGATGTCGCGTTAATAGTATATTTGTCACTTGCAAAAAACTATAATATTTGCAATAACGTGTTGGTAATCGATCACAAAGGATCGAACAATACGTAATAGAATGTAGCGAAGCATCAATACATAAGGGAGTTCGTTGAAGTAACATTAGATCAAACTACAGGCTTATAAGTCTGTGGATCAAACAGATTAATGTCGTCAATGTGTCGGGGCGCCGTGTCGCATTGAGGTGTTGGGCAGTCAGGCTGTGTGTTCGAGGAAGCGGGACACGGGACATCCGTTGAGCTCCCTGAGATAAGGTTGAGGCAAAAGGCCAGTCCACACGCTACCATACATTTTGTAACACGATATGTTTGACATTTAAAGTCTAGTCTTTCATGGGTAGTCTCACTGAAACTACCCATGAACAACCACACGAAATGTTTAAAAAAAGCGGAAACTGTTTCAGATTTTTTTAAACATGTCGTGTTATTATTATTATAAGTGATTTCAGTACTTATCCTATTTAGCTACAAAATAAAATAATTTCATTTAATTATATCTCCCGCGAGAAATTAGAGTAGTCGAAAAACAAAAAGCCATAATAAATGAGCTTATTCATGAAGCAATGTGCCTCTGCTAATCCACCACACAGGCCCAGCACGAGTCGGTGAACGTCATATATCGTTGAATTTTTGATTTTATGACATTTCGAAGCCTCACGATGTTTCCCTTCACCGTTTTATGAGCAACGGTGATAAAATAACAAAAAAAATTTATTCGGCATGAGAACCTTGTTTTAAAAAAAAAAAAAAAAAATTTATTAAAGAACAGTTTTTGCAATACTTACGCTGACGATGACATTCTTGACAATTTCAGGGACCCAGAGGTAGCCGATGAGACTGCTGCCCGCTACGAGAACAGCGCCGATAGCTACAGTCACCACGCTACCGATTATCCCACACATTTCAGCACTCACAATTCCAATTATACAGCGATAATTAATGGTGATAATTACTGACCGTGCGGTAATACGACACGCTTCTGATTGCGGTCAGTATTGTGCAAAACATTTTTTCTCTGATAACAATATCCAAGATTTATACTAAGGTTCTTGATAGGAGGCGTTATCTATAAAAGTACCTATGTATGTATGTTTCACGTATTTTAATATTCAGGAAGGCAATACTCGCGTTTACACTCGTTCATGACGCATTCGTCATTAAATGGTGAGACTATGTAAAATCATGTACTCTCAGTACAAGTCGATCGTAAATCACGAGTCTAAGGACAAAAACCGGACCACGCACAATGAAGGGTTCCGTATTTGGAATAAATTCAAAAATCATGAAAAAAAAAAAATAAAAAAAAACGAAAATCATGTTCTCCCATACATTGCAACTGCAAATTTAAGTTGGTCGACTATTACTCGTAAACATGTAAAACGTAGGCTTTACATGTTTACGAGTAATAGTCGACCAACTGATAATATTTCTGGAATTTTCGCGCACTGATGATCAAAGATGTTGAACACTAAGAAACACTAAGAAATTATAGGGAAAAACCCATCTTTCCGTAATAAAAAATAACTGAGTCTGGAGGCGGAGGAGGACGTTTTTTCAAATGCTGTACTTAGTTGTGTTACTTATTAGTTCCAGCGATGGAAGACTTACCGCGCGCGCCCCCATCCATCGCTGAGGGAAAGCTTATCAAAAGCTTATAGAAAGAAATCATTTAATGAATATATTTTCTAAGTCTTCATCGACAGAGCTAATAAATAGGTAGGTTCTTTAATATGCGGGAAAAACATAATGAATTTTAGGTCATTGACCGTAAGAATTTCCAGACGTAAGGTGCGAAAGAAATCCGTAAGGCCCTTGACAACGAAAATGAAAGAGACGTCATAATTCTCCTGCCCCTATCCCAATTTATGTGGGGTAGACATGTCTTTTTCTTCCATACTTCTCTTGTTGTCGTCATCTCGGTAGTCACTCCTTTTCTAGCCATATCATATAGTCCGAGAGACGAATTCTTTCGAATTTGAATTTTATTTGAATTACATTAAGAACGTGCGTCCATAGTTTCCTCAAAGTCAAAGCATTTATTTCAAATAGGCACATAAAAGGCACTTTTGAACGTCAAAAATGATCTTAAAATAGAATTGATTCTAGTCGCCCATTCCAAAAGGTAGTTTTCGTATGGAGAAGAACGGGCAAGAAACTCCACCGTTACTCTTTTAAAATGTTTTAGATACAATATTTTGCATGGGTACATTAATTATACAATAACATGTGAGGACGATGCACCTAAAATAAAATAACTATACCACAATAGGTAAAAGAATTAAAAACGAAACCATGACATATAAATTAATTATCTGATAGATACATGGTGCTCACATATTTACAAACATAGTACAAGCAAAACGATTTTAATTTAAAAAAAAATACAAGTAATAAGTCTGGGTGTGAGTAATGAATGTAAAAAAGAATAAGAAAAAATTACAATTAAATTAGCAACCAGTTTGATTTTGTGTAGACTCTAGATTGTCCTATGGAGCAGGACCAGCATGGTTCCAAGCGTTCTTATCTTGGATATAATCTTCTAATTTATAGTATGCTTGTTTACAAAGTGTACTTACGTTTAATGTGAGTTTTAAATTTTCTTTCATTTAATTGCAATATATCACAAGGTATTTTATTGTAACATTTAACACAGTACCCCATAAAATATGTATGTACTTTGGCTAATCTGAAAAATGGTTGATGTATTTTATCTTTATTTCTTGTATTAAAGTTATGTTTATCGCTTATTTTATTAAAAAGATGTAGATTTTTTCCTTTACTACAAGTCCGGCCGTCGCGATATTGCGTTCCTGTCACTTGTCAGTGCGAAGATTCTAGTAGCTAATAAAGGTCAAATTCGCAAAACACGTATTCGTTTGTATGAAACTAGTCTAGTCAAGAACGCATTCTCTAGTCGACCGCACTGTAGATGCACTATCATATGCACTATCATTTAGGGCCTCACAGTTTTTCCTCCATACGGTCTATCTGGAAAATAATTAATTTCGGACTTAGGTATTGAACTAAGGTTTCTAATCTAGATAGAGACTAGTAAGTTAGTCGTTGTAGTGCAGGAGTATATAACATACAAAGGCTTGTTAATCGATCTCTATACTAGTCCTTGAGTGATTAGTAGTCAAACATACTCCCGTCCCGTAGTTACGTATCCCGTTGTTCAGGTATCAGCCATGCAAGCACAGAACTAAGTCTTTGTTAATGAACGCTGCGTTCAAATCAACCTGTTGCTCTGAATACTTCGGTGGAATATTAAATCACTGGAACGTATGAAATTTTAGGCCGAGATCTACATAGATTTAGCGGGCCGTCGAATTTAGCCCAAACTAAGTATGTTGTTTATTGTCAAAACGAAATACGGAGGATATGTTTTATAAAACTTAGAGGGCGGCCTCATGCCTAAATTTCAGTCACTTAATCCGGAAAAAAAATGAAATCTTTATTAAAACTTAATTAAATTACAAAAACCGGCCAAGTGCGTGTCGGACTCGCACACGAAGGGTTCCGTACCGCCGTACAATATTTAACACTACATATATATAAAAAAATGCGGTTTACTATTTGACATATTATTATAAAAAAAAACTACTTACTAGATCTCGTTCAAACCAATTTTCGGTGGAAGTTTACATGGTAATGTACATCATATATTTTTTTAGTTTTATCATTCTCTTATTTTAGATGTTACAGGGGGGGGACACATTTTACCACTTTGGATGTGTCTCTCGCGCAAAATAAGTATTCATTTTAGAAAAAAATGATATTAGAAACCTCAATATCATTTTTGAACTCCTATCCATAGATACCCCACACGTATGGGTTTGAAGAAAATAAATTTTTTTGAGTTTCAGTTCTAAGTATGAACCCCATAAATTTACTGTCTTTTATCTATTTTTTGTGTGAAAATCTTAATGCGGTTCACAGAATACGTCTACTTACCAAGTTTCAACATTATAGTTCTTATAGTTTCGGAAAAAAGTGGCTGTGGCATACGGACGGACAGACAGACAGACATGACGAATCTATAAGGGTTCCGTTTTTTGCCATTTGGCTACGGAACCCTAAAAATGGCAACTAACACAAACATTAACATAAAGGTTTTGTTACAAAATAAAGACTGGTAGATTCAGAGATTAGTGCGTTCAAACAAAAAAAAAATCTTCTGCTTTATTATTATTTAGTATAGATTAGGAATTTCTCAATAACATACTGGTTTTGTCAATCATCATTATATTTTCTTTGCTCATCTGTTTCATGTTTACTATTGTATACGTAAGTATAAGGTGCTTTAAAAATATCTGCCACGGCTTCAGTGGGAGACAGTATTCTGTAAGTATATAGATTACAATAGGAAAGATACATTATTGATCTTATGTCATAATTTTTTTTTATGTATTTGAATTGATTAAGTTGCATGAAACCGTCCCATAGTAATTAGCTGTTGCTGCACCATCATTTTATTTCGCAAAATGTGACGAAGCGACACATCGCGCGTAGTTTGTGAACCACGTTATGATTTTCTAGATTGATTTAACTATTCCGGGGTAAAAAATTTCTTCACTACTGTAATCTAACCCCCTTATTCATAAAACTTATCAAACCTATTTTAGTTAAAATGGGGTTTGTCTCTTTCTTACACACAGAAATGACAACGTGACAGATAAAGACAAACGTTCTATAAACCTATTTTAGCTAAAATAGAGATAAAATAGGATTATGAATAAGGGGGTAAGTATATACAAAATACTGTATCCCATTGAAGCCGTGGCAGATATTTTTATAGCACCTTATACAGGGATATTTTTTATCACCATCCAAATTTTTACAGGGTGTTCTACCAATGAATATGAACAACTTTCACTATGGGACCAACTCTGAAATCACGAAAAAAAATCAGCTGTTTCATACAAAAGTTCAATACCTACTTGACCAAAATGTACGAAACAGCTGATTTTTTTTTCGTGATTTCAGAACACACCGATTTCTCTCTTCCAGTCGTCAGTAATTTGACTTTCGAAAGAAGAATACAAAGCGTTTTGTAACTATGCAGACGCTATACAACGATTGTTAGTAAGGGGCTATAAGTACCTGGGTAAACTGCTGCGTAGGCCAGTGACACTAAAGTGCGTTATGTTATATGTTAAGTTATATAACCCAACGCATTTTCAGAGAGTTTCAGGTTTCCTGAAACTCTGGCAAAAAGTGGGTGTATAGGTACATTTCTACCTACCCCTTCGGGGAGCACAGCCGAGAGGTTCTCCTTCAACCAAGTATGGATGGTGACAACACCATCTAAAACTAGACACATTAATAAACATAAAATGTTATCATCTGCCTAGCCTTTTCCCAACTATGTTGGGGTCGGCTTCCAGTCTAACCGGATGCAATTGAATACCAGTATTTTACATGGACTGCCTATCTGACCTCCACAACCCAGTTAATAGAAAATATTAAAATGGGATTCAAAAACGGGATCCAACGGTAATAAATCGAAAATACGATACCCCTTTATTGTAAGACTGTTTGACAGAGTTTCGGGCTTCTGACGACCCATAACGACTGTCAAAGATCCATCGAATGACAGCCGGGACCAACGGCTTAACGTGCTTTCCGAGACACGGAGGGGTCTCGGTATGTAAAAATGGTCACCCATCCACAGACAAACCGCGGCAAGCGTAGCTTAACCTGATCAATCGACCAGTGCCTGATCCCTTGGAAAGCATGGTAAGCGGGAATAATAAAATGTCTGAGCTCAATTTACCATTTTTTTAAAAACTTCCTACCAATTTTCTTTCAATTTTTTTTTGTAATAAATTCCATAATCCCACGTATCTTATCTTACCACTAGGTAATATCTCAGGCGCTTAAATATTAACTAAGCACCTGAGATAAATATAAATGTAACAATGAGTGAAGATGTTTATTACCAACTCAATCACGAACAAACGGCTGATTAGGATATTAAACGGCTGATCAGCACACAGGTAGGCACGCACACTTTTTTACGGGAATTACTTAGGTACTTACCTAATAGGTCGGTAGGTACTTACTTAATTATCATAACACGTGATTATGCGAAGCTAGTGTTCCAAAAAAAAAATGTTGGCTAAGTACATTTCAAGTCCCTTAAAATCTACCTACGTTGCTCAAAATTCGCCTCTTTTCCACGTATGTATGTATCTAGGCAGAAAACTAGGCACTGCACGCCGTGAGCAATTATTGGACAGCAATTTCGAAGCTGTTCGAACTAAAATTGAACGTAGATGAAAATCCTATTACGCGTTCCCATCTCTGCACGTGATATGCTATAGATATAAGTAGCCAGTCCCGAACCATGATTAGATCAACTGACCTGTCGGGTCAGCTTCACCGACCGACTTTCCAATAACTCGTCAACATTTTCTGTAACGAGTTTAAGCATAGCTAATACGTCAGAGTAAATTCAAATGAGTAGGATATCTTCATAAGGTCATACATACGCACCGAACACGGTTTATACGTGAGCGCGCTCGTACGTATGCGTCGTCGCACGCACACACTGACAAAATTTATCGCTGCTAAATGTGCGCCAGTCGAGGCTACGCCGCGCCGCGGACGTTAATCATATTTCGATCGTAATTTTCCAAATAATTAAACAGATTACATGACGTAGGTAATGAAAAAAACGTAGTCAGCTCCTGGTCAATGTAGAAAATATAATTTAAAAAAACTTTGTATTAAAGATCCCTGATGCTTACCCTACAGGGAAAAATTGTTTTGTATATAAATTTACTATGCATTTTTGACGACTGAATAGATTATAAGTGACAGCCCTACGTGTTTAGGCTATTATCGCTCGCTCGGAGCTCGATTTGGCTTTCTTGTTTGTTTTTTCTATGTATACGTGCGTGACAGTGACAACGAACTAGCAGAAATAGCCCGGTGGCAGTCTGAACGTAAAAGTTTTTTGCATTTTTTTTTGTGACATCATTTGCGTTGCTACATATAAGTGAATAGTGTGACCACTATTCACTTATATGTAGATTAGATAGAAAAATTGATAAAAAAAAAATTGAATATGATGATAGAAAAATTGGTTTGGTGACCCAAACCAATTTTTTTAATGTCAATCAATGAAATTGACATTCAAAAAATTGTTCGATGCAATGGATTTTGTTATGTGGAAAATAAAAGCAATTTTCACGACTAGGTACTTTATACGGTCAGCAGCAAAAGTCTCATTAACACTTCAGTTTTTTAAATCTTAATTAAGTATCTTTTGAGCATAATATTTAAGTATAAAAATCTGTATCTAATGTTATAAAATTTTAAGAGTATTAACTTTTACATGAAATGTAGAAGGGCAAAGTATCGAATCGCTTTGTATCACTTTAGATGATATATAAAAGTTAAACTGTTAGTCGACGTTTATTGCTGACTGTATAATAACGCTACACCTGCACCCTAATGTAACACTATCAACCATCCTTTTGAAGGATATTGCTAATCCATTGCTTTGAATATGTTCGAAAAATTTGTCTGCTCAACAACGTAAATAATGCAATGAATATTGCTGAACTGTCAAAATGAAAAAGCCATTGCTACTGTTACTGGTGTTAGTGTGTTACGCAATTACCCTAGACGAATCAATACTTTTCATACCAAGTGTGTGACCACCATCAGCTACAATGCAATACTATGAAAAGTATTGAAAACTGGCAGTTGCTTACCATTCAAAGAGCGGCCGCAGGTGGCCCATGTGCAAGTATCTTTAGACTTCCGATTTTGTGATGCAGTAATACATCGCCTAACAAACAAACCACTCCAAACCCCAGCTCATCCGTTTTCCTATTAGCAGTGCAATAGAATTCGTGAATACGCATTCAATCATTAGGTATATTCCCGAATTCTATTCTCCTATCTAATTTGTGTAGGTGAATATTCTGTTCAGTTTAATACAGAAACTCTGGATCTATCATGTTCAAAGCAAACTTGCTTTGAACATGATAGATCCATAGTTTCTGTACAAACGTGTTCTGTACGTGTTCGAATGCGTGAGTAATCCCGCTCCTTTAGGTTTCCACCGTTGCTTTGTGACTGTATGCCCTTTGAAACGGTGCTGTACTTCAATGGCTGTACTAATAAAACTGGTCAACAAAAAAAATACAATTTTTTGTTTCCTGTGACTTTTTTTTTTGTTTCTATCTCAAATTAGCGCGTTTCTTTAATATGGCAACAATTTTTCTCTAACAGCTTTTGTTTTTTTAGTAACAGCTAACTTACCTCATTTACTATTTTTACTTAAATTTGCGTTTTTTATTGGACACTGAAATATATTTTTTTCTTGTTTTCGAACCTCGAAACCATCATGACGATTGCTACTTCTGCGTTGTGAAAATAAACGGAATTAACCCTGGAAATCGAAATAAGTGGTCCTAACTTATCTTCTGCTGAACGACCTGAATTAAAATTTTGTAAACATAACGATTGTATTAATTTTCTATATTTTTTGTCAATATAATAGAACTGTATATTTCAAAAAAGTAAAGTTGTTAGCCATCTCCCAGTATTTTTTCATAGTCAGGGCCATAGAAATCCCCAATAATAGAAAAAAAAATAAAGAAAAAAAAAACTTTTTACTAGGAGAATGGGTACAGTAAATCTCCTTAAAAACAAACAAATTTGGTCTTATGTAATGTGCAGTTAGATGTCAAAGGAGTGCTTTGGCACTCGTACTAGGATTACCCTAGCTGTATAGTGTATCACGAACGCCATCACCTTCCTCCGGACCAACTACGATAGTTCTTAAACAATTAAATTTTGAATAATATCTAAACATAATAAATTAAATTAAAATTAACTTATAATTTACAAACGAAGATATATAAGAAAAAAGAGTATGTGTGTGTATGTGTGTTTTATGTTTGTTACTTCGTCACGCTCAAACGACTAGACTAATTTTGATAAAATTTTGTATGGAGGTAGCTGACACCCTGGATTAACAAATAGGCTACTTTTATTCCAATATTCCCACGGGATCGATACTTATGCGGGTGAAACAGCAGGGCGCAGCTAGTATTGTCTAAACCAAACATACCGAATCGTCGGAACCCGGATTTGCAGTAAACCAATAAACTTGCACGTCAACAACCAATTAATTGGTTCGGGCGATTTTAGGGTTCAGCACCGAAGCTATTGAATCCCTTCCGTTGAACCTACTTAGCCCGGCTATTCAAAACTCGCAGGTAAAACTAGCGGAAATAGCAAAAAGGGGTAAACGAAGCCGGGCGAAACCCAACAAGGTTTTGAAAAAGATCCAGAGAAGGACACGTGCGACAAGGATGGTTTTATCAAAGTGGAGAAGAAGAAGAAGAAGCCTCCATGTCGGAACCAGTGCGGCACCGCGCTGGCAGGACCCAACATGTTCCTGCGTCCAGCAATCCCGACGACGCAGCTGTACGTGTCCAGACTGCACCACTCCACGAAGGTTGAGGAGATCGTGGAGTAATTGCGTGTGGAAACCATCTGGACTTTGAGGTTCGAAAAGTTGGAGTCGCGTCACAACACGAACTTCAAGTCATTCGTAGTGCGTGTTCCGACTCATTCATCATCTCGAGAAGGTCCTCAAGGAAGAGTTCTGGCCGAAGGGTGTTGTGTACCGCCGGTTTCGTGGCCGGCTACATGACACCAGTCAGCGAAACACGACGCAGACACTTCGTGTTTAGTCAGTTTTTTAGTGTACCTAATTATAATGTTGTGTGTATTTATAATATTTTTAAGTTATATTAATATTGTATTATATGTTACAGGATAAGTAAAAGGTTATAAATAATTTTTCACGGCAAGAAAAAAGTGCGTGTACAAAGGGCCTTAGGGTTATAATTTTTAATACATACTATACTAAGCTATACTCATACTATACTAGGGTCAGCTTCTAGACTAACCGGATGCAGCTGGTGTCTAACATGGAACGACAGGTGAGATAGGCATATCGGACCTTCATAACCCAGTTACTATGTAACACGATACCCCTTGGTAAGACTGGTTGACAGACTTTCGGGCTCCTGACAATCCGTAACAACTGTCAAACATCTATGAATGACATCTGGGCTTAAAGTGCACTCCAAGGGTCTCGGTATGTAGAGATGGTCACTCATCCACGGACCGACCGCGACAAGAGTAGTTTAACCTGATCGATCTAACCATGCGGCTGGAAAGCAAGAAAGAATATGGAACAAAAAAGCTTTTATACTTACGGAACCATGAGCGATTTCCACTCACTGCTGAAATCCCCACGTCGGATAAGCTCTTTAGCATATCCCTGTGTCCAACTCCATATCATTAATTGAATCATGACACGTATAGGCCGTATCCGACGGTCGAGAACTCCAGGAACTCACAGTAAGGGGTTCCCTATTACTCAATTATTATTGCATCAGCTTCAATACAGATTAACATTTCAGTTTAGTTTACGATTTGTCACTTCGAATTACTTTTAACCATATTGGGTTGGTAGATGTCACATGTCTTCGTTTGTTTCATGATGAGGACATCATAATAATCCTAAGATTTTGTGTGGAGTTTTAGATTTATATCACTTAGTGATGGACTGTGTTCGATATGAGTCTGAATTGATCTGTTGTTGGTCTTGAGGTTGAACCAACTTGATAAAATTCTGTCTCAATCAAATGGTGATAATGCGAAGAGTCTGTTCAGGTTCATGAACCAATTATAATCCGTAGCAGTAGGTACGTATTTAGGGTACGATGGGACTATCATTGCGGTCATAAAACTCCTTAATTAAATAAATAATAAAACAAATCATGAGATTAAAGTGTTTATTTTATAATTACCCAATACTATCTACCTATAATCACTATGATAAAGCACGTAGGTAAATACTATGATAAGAGATACTTACTGGGTTACTTTTTAGATAAGTAGAAGTTAATCTGGTGTAAGAATTTTATTGGCCTAGATACTGTAATCAATCATCTGAGTCAAGGCTAGATAAAGGTGCGATGGCCGGTATATGTACTTCTTTTTTTTTTGGGTGGGAAATTATCAAATAACTTCTCCCGCTCTGGGCGGAGCGGGAGGGCGTTTCAGATTTTTACTGACTAAAACCCACCCATGTTACTTCAGTTGCCTGTGCCAGGGGCCACGGTATCTCTTTCGAATAACCCATGACCCTGGCAAGCATCGGCCCTAGCGGACCCCGTCAGTTAGTGCCGAGTTGCTGACATCTCTTTGAGGCGCGCGTGGAATACAACGCGCTGTCGACCCGGGCCTGGTCCTTACCAGACGGCGAGCTGCTCATTGCTCGCCGTCCGCAAGCCCGCGCCTACGGTGACCGGGAATTTGCTACCGATTCCCGAAGCCCAGGGCGTCTAGGGGCGTGAGGGCGCAAATATTGCCTCTATCTCAAGTGCTACTCCTCGTTCCTCGCGAGCATTTCTGCTTCGAAGAAGGAGGTAACGGCTTCCCATTTACTCTCGCTCCGTACCATGGCCTGGACTAGGGCCGGACGAGAGATCGCCGCCGTGAGGACGCGGCGGTGCTCTGCCCAAGCTGGGCAGACCTCCACCGTGTCCTCCGGGCGATCCACACAATGGTGACACCCGGGCGTTTCCTCCCGCCTTATCCGAAACTGAAACCTCCCCGGTATAGGTACCTGACCCACCATTAGTTTTACTTTAGTCTTAGTGCAATGGTGAACTGATGAACTTCAACCATTAACTCTTGTTACATCTACTGTGGCAAATGATCTTAGAAAATATACTTTACTTTTTTAGGGTTCAGTACCCAAAGGTTGCCAACGGGACCCTATTACCAAACCTTCGCTGTCCGTCCGTCTGACTATCAGCGGGATGTATCTCATGAACCGTAATAGGTAGACAGTTGAAATTATCATACCTAGTGTGTATTTCTATTGCGCTATACCTAACAACAAATATTAAAAAAAGGTTAATAAAAATTAAAGAGCTAGACTCTACTTAGATGACGACTAATAGAGAGAATGAGAGATATGGAAGGTAGCATGTTGCGCCGACCCCAAATAAATTGGGATAAGGGCAGGAGAATGATGAGAACGGTGATTCATATTTAGTACCTACTATTCAAGACCCACCCCACCTACCACCTACCTTACCAGTACCTTTCGCGACAGCATCACTGCACGACAACTGAGGAAGTCGTGCAGTATTTGAAGATGAAGACCAACTGGACTCTGAGGGTCGAAAGGTTGGAATCACGCCGCAACATCAACTTTAAGTCATTTGTGGTACGAGTTCCAACCCAACATCTACAGACCTGCCTGAAAGAGGACTATAAGATTATTTTGTGTATTTTAATCAAATAAATATTATCATTATTTTTTTAATTTTACATATCACGAGACCATGGGGTACCGGTCCTTTGGAAGGCGTACGAGGGGCCGAAGCTAACTCGCAGAGACCCCTTAGTAAATTTTAATGAAATGCGGCATGCAGCACCAACCGACGATTATCCCTGTATGCACTATGCAAGTGCACCCAAGAATAGCCCCCGGTTGGTGTAGGACTATTGCTGGATATGGAAAAATAAAAAGAGGGACTATGGGTTTGGGTGGCTAAGTGGACTGGTGCCCTGCTGATCAATGTTTTATCCAAACTATATATTATTTATTATTATTTTTATTATTTTATTATATTTATTATTTTATTATATTATTATATTATTATATTATTATTATTATTATATTATTATTTATTATTATTTATATTATATAATATTATAAATGCGAAAGTAACTCTGTCTGTCTGTCTGTCTTTTCTTCACGCCTAAACTACTGAACCGATTTGTGTGAAATTTGGTACAGACATAGATTACATTCCGAGGAAGGACATAGGATAGTTTTTATCCCGATATTCCCACGGGATCGGCACTTATGCGGGTGAAACCGCGGGGCGCAGCTAGTTTATTATATATACACGGATAAAATGGCAGGGGGTGACTTGCACACTCAATTATTATTATTAAAATAAATACCTAATACCTACAGGTAAACCTCCAGTACCTAGATATTACTTGCTACTGCGCCTGCTAACCTGCGACGGCGTTAGCCTTGTCCGTTAGAAACCTGTAGTGCTATTCTGTAAAAATCTCATCGTGATAACTTAGGTGAAGTGAGCTTAAAGTGTGTTGTCATTAGTGTCAAGGCATCACATGGAATTACAGCTCACTTCACCTAACTTCTCACGGTGAGATTCTAACACTGACGTATAAATTTATACGTCAGTGGGTTCTAACAGATTCGACCGGCAGCTAATGGAGTGAGCCGGACGTCTGTCGCATGTCAGATGAGCTTACCAGTAAAGGCTGGCGCAGACGAAGGCGGGCCGCACCGCAATGCAAAAATTTCTCCTACATTACTTTCGTACATTTTGCTCTTTGAACCATCATCGTTCACACGGGCGGGCCGCACCGCGCAATATGCACCTACTGTTTGAACCTACGACCTAAAACTCGTAAGTCGCGGCCCTTACCACTTGGCCACCACCAATGCGTTTACCTTATAATAACTGTGGCGTGCAGGTACTGTTGGGGCTGAGCTACTATTTACCATGAAGGAAAAGCGAATTAGCTTGCAACCTGTGCCTATATTACCTATTGAAAATAAATCACTTTAGCATAAAATACAACGCCTGCAGCCATCGGAGAATAGTACTAATAGAATTACACTCCACCGCTTCAGTAACACCTACCTAAGTAGCTAATTTTAAATGGGGTAGGCGCAAAGTCTTCATCTATTTCTACCAGATTTATTATATTAATATCAACCTTCATTTCTTAGTACTAAGAAATATCTACCTGAATAAGTGATATAATTATATTGAAATAAGTACTGAGGATCGAATTTGAAACGCACTGTATGGTGGCTGCCAACGTCTATTAATAAATCAAATGGCTATGTACTGACATCATGCTACGAGCCTACGCGACTACGGGGCTACGCGCCTACGGGGCTACGCGGCTACGAGTCTACGAGCTATTTACAATAGACTACGCTGAAATCAGAGACGGTTAAATATGCTGAAGTGGATACCTGTTTCATTCAGCATCTACATAATAGGTTTGAACAGAAGTGCCTAAAAATACTGTAACTAGGTACTTATTATAAATGTTTTATTAAATAAATACAGAGCAAAAACAAATAAACCAAACGGGAAAGCTTTATGCCACTTGAATAGATATATTGTTTTAATTGCTCAAAAATGCTGTTTCCATTCCATCTATTATATAAAATTCAAAGTCCTGACTGACTGATATATCAACGCACAGCCTAAACCGCTGGTCCTAGAGACATGAAATTTGGAGGGTGTGTTCTTTGTGAAGAGTAGGTATCCACTAAGAAAGGGTTTTTCGAAATTCCACCCCTAAGAGGGTGAATGGGGGGAGGGTGGAATTTCACGCGGACGAAGTCCCGGGCAGAAGCTAGTCGTTCATAAAAATATCTGAAATGTGAAGATGTTTAAGAGAGGGAATAACATCCAATTTGTATAGAAATAGTTACTTACCTATGTGACACCCACCCACCGGGTGGGGGCCGCCATGCATCTATGCACAGCGTGGGTGGCCGCCCCACACCCTCGCTCCGGCCCCTACATGAGCTACAGGCAGGCGATATGTGAGATTTTGCGGACATAGCAACAGGCAAAATAACTCTACAGCAACTTAGGTAAGTATGACATACCTTCATTCTTCACTAAAATATGCTTTAAGTAAAATAGGCAAGGTGGTAGGCTATTTTATCTCAAAGCATTACCTATACCTATACAGGGTCGCTACTGTATAGTAGCGACATCTGTTATTTGAGGCTGCAACTAATATAGGAATTATCTAACCAGCTCACCAATTTGATACTTTCAAACAAGAATAGTGATTAAATCTTACATATCTATACTTTATCTAAAGATGGATTTTGCTAAATCAAAAAGGATTTCATTGTCTCTTTTTTCTTCTTTCTTTCTAAATCGTTTTAAAGTTAGGAATACTAAAAACCAGGTTAAGTATTCTCAAAACTAGTTGGTATTAAGTATGCCTACAGTTAAAACTAAAAATATTTTTTTACCATACTCAGAATATTTGAAAGCTCACTTAAAACTCAATTGAATAATTGAAGTATCTTTTTAGACTCACAGGGCAAAAATTGATTCTGTAGATAAAATTAAGATAATTTAAATACCAAATTCTAGAAACTGATTTTCTAGTGTATTTTATTCCTTTTTGATTAAAATTAGTAAGTTTAGAGTAAAAAATGATTTAACGGGACGTTCTCTTCAAATAGAACCAAGAAGAAATATGGAAAAAGTGGAAAAATTAAAAAGATCTGCCCCCTTATTCACAAACACTTGATATGCTTCCGTATCGTATCGAAAATTAATCATTGTTATCGTACAAGTCTTCTCAACGCTGTTCACATGTCCAAAACCCGAAAATTTTGTCAGTTTAAATCAAATAGACGCCCGCTATTCTTCCAACAGCTATTTGCTGTTGACGGGAAGTCAAATCAGGTTATCGAAATGTCAGGTTTTCGATACGATAGCCTGTCGTATGGTTGTGAATCAGGGCTCTGGTGGCTTTCGTCGGCGTGTTATATAAAATACAAAAAAAAAAATAAACTCAACCAATGTGCCTATAAGTGCTGCAAACGTTAGCAATGCGATATCTTCGAGTCGGACCTCAGTGTCGTTAAGGGATTACGTATACGAGGAAGGTGACTATTACTGTTATTACCGCGATACACGCCGCGGTATCGCGGTAATAACACAGTAGGAAATATTCGTCGAAAATGTGGTCAAGCTGTGGTTACGTGTGAATAGTGTCGCTGCGGCCTCTTGCGGTTGCGTTGTGGTCCCTACAAAATGTGTTAACGTTGTGTTTGCGATGTGGCCGGCCGCTAGTTCGGGGTGTCGCTGGTGGTTGCATTGTGGTTGCGACGTGGCTGCGATGTAGACGGGTTTATAGAGGCAAGGTAAGCAAGACAAAATAAAAAACGCTATTTGTAGTGATTTAATATATTTAAGGTATTTCTATTACATTTGGTAATTGACTGAAATTGATAGATCCAATAAATGCAACAAGATTTTATCACCAAAGAGCATGACATCGTCAAACATAAATTTAATTTGGATGCATAATCAACATAATGAATTAAATCTAATTACAAACAATCAGTCATAATTTTTCGTTACGATTCCCTCTAATACGAGATCATATTTTTGTTGTAAAGAGTTATTAGTTTATTACAAAGAAACATTCTATTTCGTTTTTCTGTCAAGGAATATTTCTCAAGTATTGTTTTTTGATACAATATAATGGTAGTCCATGGACCACGATGCACATTCCATACAGCAATTTGTCGAAACTACAAGGCTACAATAAAAATATGAACTCGTGAAATATCAGTACTATCGACTGAGATCACTTCGTATGAAGTTTACAATGGTCTAAGCACACTATGCTAAAAATATTTCACCAATTCCTATTACAGATTCAGGTTCATAGTTTTAGTGTCGTTTAAAACAAGGGACTGTAGGCAGCAGGCCGAGCTTAGCGCTAAAAGGGGCGCATTAAAGGTCTTCAATGCAGAAACAAACGAAATGTGTAAATCATGAATCTTTAACCATAGAACACGGAGGCACCTCGGCAATGTTTACTCCACAACATGCGAATCTGTGCGAATAGAAAACGCTTAACGCAAATTACGCGGCACGAATATTATTAGTAGTGCCTTCTCTAGTCTCTTGCTCTGCGGGTATACCTTTTTAAATATAAAACCGTGATGAGCCATGAATCTTAGCGAATTGGTTAAACAATAATTGATACTTAAATTAACTTAAAATAGAAATTACTTAATTTAATTTTCGACAGAAAATATTGTTTGTTTGGAAACGAAGCGAAAGATAAAATATACATTTTGCACCCAGTCATTTCAACAATAAATATTGTTTAAACATTCTCATTCCTTTGAAAACACTGAATCAATGTGCTTTAATAAATACGATAAGAAAACGACAAGAATAATCTGCTTTTATTGAATGTATTTTATTGCAGTCTTTTTTGGAAATTGTTTTTGAACATTTGACACGTCTGGTAAAATCTAAACCTTATTATATATAGTACCTAATATATTGAAACGGTTTTGAGCCCCATATTTTTTTTTTCTTTTCCACAGTATTCCCATTATATTATTATGTTTAAACAATGTCTATAAGTAGAAAATAACTGGCTCAAATAGCTTTAAAAATAAACAATACCACGCCGACTTACCTAATCAAATATCACCGTAATCAAAAATGTAAAAAATCCAACACATTTAAAACAACATTCCAAATATTTATTTCATAACGGTTTTAAAACATTTAAGTCAAATTACATAAAATTTTTCAATATTTGGAAGGACGTGACGAAATAACAGAAAGTAGTTATTAAAAACGCATCATGTGAATAAAAATTATACCTACAAGAATAATTAATCTTTCGTTTCGAAGATGCATAATTTAAAATCATAACATGAAGCTGCATTGAAATAATAAGTCTATCGTATTAGGTACTTACATTTAAATTAAAAACGATGTCATGACGTGAAACATAATTGTTTTGATATGAATTTATTTTAATTAAATTTTATTAGTACAATTTTGTATGTTTCACGAAATAATTGTCAAGTTAGAATTAAATAGTTTTTGATTGTCTTAATTCCACAGTGCACTGGGAGATACCTATCAGGGTCCAGCTAGTTGAAGAAACATCGAGATACATTGATACTGATCTATTGTGAAATTAACACGTGAATGAAAAGGACCGTCTTGAAAGGTGCAGTGGAATCACCTACGATTCCAAGAGCTACATCTGAGATTGAACATCTTACATACAGACATTTAACTATAGGAGCGCTCGCATGCAAACATCGGTCACTGTTCTGTGTTGTCAAGTAGGTACGTCACACGTATGCGAGGTGTTTGCAGGTATATGAGAATAATTAGTAAAATAAAATAAAATAAAAATAGTTCCCAAGAACCCTTGCTATCCGATCCAATAGCAGCTATAATGTCCAACTTTAATAAAAAGAACGCGTGACCGCTATCTGTTGGCGTGAGCTCTCAACACTGACTATCCACAACAAATACAATTTATATTGTTAAAATCTACTAAGTCTTAGACTGCGTTTAAATGGCTTGGGACAGCACAAAAAGCTCCGCATTTAGGCGGAAGGAAGGCTAAAAGACGGTCCAATGACCAAAGCGAGAGTGACTGGCCTGGTAGAGTACTAATTGATTAATAATTTATTATTGATATAATGAAATAATCATGAATCCACTTAACATTCAACACCGATAAATAGATGAACATCGATCAACAACATTGAGCTTAGTATTATTTGATAATAATATCGATACATTCATTGTTTACGTAAAGTTGGATTACATAGATAATAATGATGGCTTGTACTACGGCCCGTTGTAAGGGGTGTATACCTACGTAGCTGACGAGGAGACTCCAACGTCTAGCGAAACTTGTCACAATATATCGAGAGTCTACATTCCACACAACGACTGACTCGATCATCTTCCTCTGACCCGAGAGAAGCGAGACGCTTCTCTACGTAGCACGTAGCACTCATCAACAACACATAAATCTGATGCAAACACCTAAGTAAGTACACGATTCTTAAAGGAACGTATGCTATCACATCGTGAATTATAATATAATACTGAATCTGTGCTCGTAAACTATCAAGAAATTAATATAGTTTATAGGGGCCGCGTCTCGTCCTTCAAATAGATAGATTTGTGCGGCGCACATAGATACCAGGACATAGATATGCGTCTCGCGCGGAATACAATTACAACTATTGGTATACGTACCTAACACATAGATTTACGGTACATCCAAGAACATCGAGCAGGAGCATTACTTCTAGAATTACTTAAATCGGTGCAATAATCTTATGACTACAATCTTCGGATATAGTATACAGTTGCAACAACGATTTAAACGAACATCGCTGTGCAGACGCGGCCCCGTACAATACACGGTACATCATAAAGAACATCTATTATTACCAAGCTCCGTGTGCCGGTCATCAATTGAAATACTGCAAATATTAATAACAATTATTAATTTACAACTAACACACAAGAGTTTACTATTTTAATAATAAAGAATTAAAACATGCATCGATACATAATCATCTATCGGTTATAGTTCGTAATTTACTTCCAACATGATTCCAGGCCAACGTCTCCAATATAATCAATCATTTTTTCGCAATCCCGTGCTACATAAAATCTATTACATTCATTATCTTATACAAAATGTTCAGTATCCCCAGTCTACAAAGTTTCCATAACTTAAGGACTTCAGCAAAGGAATATTTTCCTGTAGTTGAACATTATTTTTAATGACAACGGTAGAAAGTTTACTTCCTATATCGTCATAGTCATATTTTATATTTCCGTATCCTAACTACTATTACACATAGTTCAAAATTCTTAATACTAAAAAAACATTTAATCGCATCCGTCGTTCAAAAGAACTGACTACCCAAACAGATTAAGATGTTGATACAGTCGAATATATGATAACACTTACAGGATAAACCGCACTTCGCGTAATCTACTCAGTCGGTGGTGCCGTGACCTGAGGCCTATACCAAAGTACTAACCGAGGCTTCTACATCGAGTAACATCGATACACAATGTCACTAGTTGACCAACGACACAATGCCACGTATATAGTCCAGAAATGAAATAGGTTGTTACCAACTTTGGTCCAAAGGGGACGCCTATTATATTAATTAGGCACAAAAAGTTGGCAACCCTAGAAACAAAATTATCATATAAAAGCACGTGTTGAAACCGTACATTTATTCTTAAAAATACACCGCGATATAATATTGTGCATGAAACAATACATACACGAAGCATCGGTTTCGTACTTAGTTAGTAGACCAACAGCATTCAAGATATCAACCTCGACACGACTAATAAACGCTGAAACCGCCCAAAAATATAACACACACCTGTGCGTTAATCTAGTATAACATTTAGAACTTTAAATACTACAATAGTGCATGCTCTGCATAGAGCTGAAGCACAAGATCGTTCGTAAGCCGACAGAGTCAGCCGAGTCTTTGTTGGGTGGTGGCAACGAGATGGAGCCGCGCAACAACTCGCTCCTTCACGAGCTAAACAACGCAGACACTGAATGTGTACTAAATTCCGACACTGTCAATTATGAGAAGTCAAATTGTAGTAAAAGCCATGTTTTAAAACAAGGTAACGTACAATATGGCTTCTAAAATGCGACTAGTGTTTAATTTAGTTGTTGAGTTTAAGAATGGAATCGATGGAAAAGTCGACCCTGCGTCGTTGCTCGAGCATGATGAAGGTTTGGACGGTGTGCAGCGCTGCCGGGTTGGCCGACGATGGCCCCGGGGCGGCAGCGTCGCCGCCGCCTCCGCCGCCACCCTCTTGCTTTCAGCTGGGCTTTTGCTGCGCCTCACGCATTATAAGCTAAAACAAATAAATGCACTGTATACTTGGGTTCCAGCATGACAGGTTTTATACGACATTAACCTATTGACCGCTCCCGATTAATACAACAAATGATTTCGTGCCCGTGCCGCCCGTGAGAACATATGTTATTTATTTATTTATTGTATAATTTTTGTATATACAGTAAAATACATAGTGACATAGAGATACATAGGATTCTTTTTTTATTTTTATTTCATCTCACGACTCTTTTCGTCCGGGCACGGGATTAGATACAAAACCAAGCGGACAATAGGTTAAGTGACACTTAGAGCTCGTTTTTATAATATTCGTTTCAGGGTTCCATTACTAAACTGTCAGCCCATCGAAAGGCGCTGACAAATAATAGTAATAGAGCAAAAGAAATAGCAGCATCTGTTTTCTTACATGAAGCATTCGGGACAGCAATAGAGCGCGCAGCGCAAAATCATAATGGAGCGACTATACCCAGTTTAATATCTTAACAAAAGTTATAATAACAAAAGAAAACGTAAATAAACGAAGTTTCTGTAAATATTATTGACGAGCTGGATAATAATTATGATAGACTACTTATAACTAAAGTTGTTATTAATACTGTTTGGTTTTATTGAAATTATTCTTTACAAATCCAAAATAATTGAAAATAGTCAGTGTTGGAATCAACCAAGTTTTGTAAAATACAATGAAAGGAGCCTGATCATGTCATACACCTTCACTCAAGGTATGAAATTAAATAAAATTGTTTTTTCAGTAAATGTAAAAATGATTAATATCCTATGATATAGGAATTATACGTCATTTTATTTAAAAAATACAATTTTTTGCATTACATTTTAGTTTTAATACTGTGTCATAGTGTTAAATAAATAACTTGATTTAAATATAGATACATAGAATATACTTTGTTGTATCCAAAAATTGTAACATAGTTCATTTACATATTCATATATAAACTCGATAGATATAAGAATTGTTTCTTAACTATGGGATCCTGAAACGAATACACGTGAGACAGTGCAGCACTGTTATATGCTACAGTGTGTAGCAGTCCACGTTCATCATGCCATGGGCATGTATACTACTAATCAGGAGTATATTCTTTACGATCTCTGAGCGTCCATCGTATTAAGACAAAATACTTTTGTAGCAAAATTATAAAACATAGATAAACAAATTAGACACTAACTGCCGATCACTGAAGCAATAAAAAAAACATAGTAAAATTATAAACCTTTATTGCTCCAAACTAAATAAAAAGCATTTGTACGATCCATGGCACGCAAAGCGGATGCTTTACTAACACTAACTAAATTAAATATTAGTTGATAAAAAAATAATATAATACCAATTTCATTAAAAAGAGTGATAGGTACGAGAATGTGGGGTGACGTTACAAGCATTATGAAATTAAGTGGGGGTGAGTAAATGGAACTTTTTATAATATCAATTTATTCGGGGCAAAATAATTTTGATTGTGTTAGTATGTCAAGTGCGTCAGTCAAAATGATTACTTATTTTTGTCTGCCGAGATTGGTTCGCTACATATATAAAAGAATCTGATTTGGTTGAATATTATTATGTGGTATTAATTTTATTTTTTTATTTCGCTTATTACCACCGATGGTCTTGATTTGCACTGATGCGTGCACTGTTCCATAATATCTTCAACATTTGCATGTGCCTGTGAAAGCCCATACAAGTGTCAAATTTCTGTATTTGTATATTAAAAAGGTTTAGCCCATCTTGTGAGCGTGTCGCGAAACTAAGGCAGCACTGCTAGGTAGTCTGCTTAGCGCCTGGGGCCTGGCTAACTCTAACATATTTTGCTGTTTAAGCTTCAAGCTAAGCCACTAGCGAATGCGCCAAGCTCGCGGTGCGGCAGGTAATAACTAGAAAGTTCGCTTGTGCTGCCGTCTATATTATCATCGTCTAAATAGGCACCAGGCGCTAAGTAGAGAGTAGAGAAAAACTGCATGAAGATGGGCAACTGAATCAATAATATTAGTCAATTATCATGTGTGTTAGACATAGAGATTGCCAGAATCCGGTCGTAATTGAAATGCAACTCAGAACCAAGTAAGTAGTAGTAGTAGCAAGTAAGATATGGAATTGAGAGATTTTATCGTAATTTAGATTAAAAGTAAATTAATGTTAGATTATAAAATTAATGAACTACACAAATAGCGTGTGGAAATACCTAATATTTACAGCAGTAGAGACTATTACAAAACTAGTTAAAAGTAAATCTCACTAATTATGTACAACAACTAATTAGAGAAAATGGCACTAATTGTAGCGCATTAGAGAGGTGCGTTTTTTTTTAACGAAATGTTTTTATAAATGGATATGGATTTAAAAAATCTAATGAAGCAAGGGCAGATTACGCTAGTGATGCCACGGCAATGCTCAGATGACATTATGCGGGTTATATACACTACATTGCCTAAAATTTAAAGTTATTTTATTTTAATAACTCCCTCGGGCCGTTGAAATAGCTTTTTGTTTTCTGCATCTTCATTTCTGAGGTTATAAAGACCAATATTTTCTGGCAAGCTCCTTTATAAACTATCATGGGAGCAATATACAAAGGAGCCACGAGGGGAGTTTAGCTATTTCCTGAAACCAGGGATGCACAGAGTGCACCACAAGTTATCAGCCTTTCTCTACAAGTGATTTTTTGAACTTTATTGAATAAAGGGGAATGGGCCAAGGTAGGCCGCGAAATTCAATATCTGACCTTTTTCAAGAATATAACTTACTGCCGCGTATCACATTTTGATGATCATACGATCGAATGTAGAGTCGCAATCGCAACGCAACAAAATTATATTTTCGCGAGCCTACATTTGCGCATTTGCCTTTAATCAGTTAAAAGATTAACGCAAGGTTTTGGAACGAAAATGAACAAAAACAAAAAGTAAACAAATTGTCCAGCGCTTCAAATGCTGAGATTGTTATACTGAATTATCTACCGAAAATCACTTGACATAATCGTCGACCATAGGTTCAATTGAGGTAAGGGACAAAATACGATTTTTCAGGAGAGGCCGACAGTTTTTTTCGGACGTTATTATGGAGCTGATTCGAAATTTGGATCCAAAAATCATTAGGGTAAGGGACATTTTCTAAAGCTAGAATTTTTTCATATTCACCATTCGATAGAGCGAAAAATTCTGAACAAAACTGTATACTCAACTCATTTTGGGTATTTTGTCCCTTACCTGAATTGAACCTACGGTCGCTATTGTGTTTCATTTTGTCATATTTATTTATTTATAAAGGTAGACCAACAGTATCTGTACATATATTATAATATGTATAAAATATAACTACCATAGATAACAATAGCCTCAGGCTTCCTCATTGTTGATTTTCGTTCTTGAAACCGTGTGTTAAACATTGAGATGTTCTTGTCAAAAATTCACCCTAATCTGTATGCTACCAGTGCGCCCGTAGGCAACAAGATCGAAGTTATACCTGATGAGGGCGTTCCGATGTGACGGTCTCGGTGGCGCGCACCGGCGGCGGCGGGGGCCGAATCATCTGCGGGCCATTCTCGCGTGTGCAACGACTCGGTTCGGGCGGGCCAGTAGTCACTGCGCAATTGTACATCACTTGAATTGTAACATGTGTCCCCTAGGAGCATTTCTGTGACAGTTTCAGCAAAAAAACCACGTTAATTTCCATTTTTTTATTAAGCACATACACAAAATAAAAGAAATCATAACGAAAAGCTTCAAGGTTTCCTAGTTTGATGAGGACATAGATGATAACTTGCACCGTGCCACCAATCGTACTGGTCCTAAATACACACATCTATGTTATTATTACTTTCTTGAAACAAAGCAGCCTATGTATACACATTTCGTTTTTAATATTATAAAATATATTGAGTTGAATTTCAAATAAAAAGCCTTTTGCTATATCAAAACAGACAAACACAATGTTCTAACATGAATATAATTTTAAAATAACAGATAATAAAGATTAATAAAAAAACTCGGCACAACATCGATTAGCTCCCTTTTCACTATATGATGATTTGCATAAGATGTAGGCAAAACTAATTTATTGATGTAAAATATGATTATCTCTTTATAATGTTATTTCTATTGTAACAAAGCCAACCTTTTATGTTTTAAAAAGTAACTTCCCTAATCTTTGTTCCAATAGGCCAAGATAAATCTCGTCGTGCAAAATTATGACGACTTTAACACATGCGTTCTACAGATGTGCAATGCAAATAATCAGAAGGTGAACTGAGAGAAATTTACACGAAACAATTGTAATTATGAGAATTATTTGAAATTATATTTTCCCAAAAAAGCTTCCTCTTAGGTACGCGTGTTCAAAAACACGTTGAGGTAAAATTTTCCTTAACCACTATTCTGATGACTCATTCTCCAGGCAGACATGTCCAAAATTCTGTAGAAATAAATCTGTAACTGAACTGCCAATGATAGTAAGTTACATCAAAACTAGGGGGTATTAACCACTACGTTTAACATGCAGGGTTACTAAGATTAGAGGGAGAAAATATACTTGTAACTAACATTCAGCGGTAAATGTGGAACTATCCAAGGGTAAATATTCGAAAAACCTTAACAATTTTTAACACATCTTTGTCCTCCCTTTGCTGTCATGTTACGGTATTTTTAGAATGTTTTTACAGGTTGTTATTTAACAAATCATAATCTGTTTAATATCGCATAGCGTCAGAATTTTAATAACTTGAGGGCGATTTGTTGAATATGTTGTTAAGGTTTTCAGGATATTTTCCCAAAAACACGTACCAGTTGTTAGCGGTATAGCTAGGCGAGCGTTTACTGCCAGGAGGTGGTCGCGTCGTTGGAGCAGGCTTCCTACGTGTTCCTCCAACCGCACATTCTCTGTGCGCAGTTGGTGTAGGCATGATAACAGCGAAGCGACTGTGCACACGTATCTTGTGTTAGCGGTACATAAAGTTACACCATTCTTCTAAACTTAGAGCATCGGCTGGAGACGGCAAAGCCTGTCCTTACAGTATTACAGTACTTTACGGGAATTGTGAAACATCGCGCTTTAGAAAGAGACAGCAGGGCCCTATACCACAAAACTTTACAGTTACAATTTACTAATTTGTACAAATGCCTTTACCACAAAACTCTAAGCCACATAATTGTATCTTGTATCGGTATATGTAAATTATAGTAACAAGTCTACAATTTACAAATTTGTAGTATCAGTGTATTACGAAAGATTTTTTGTAATCAGACGAGGTATGGATCTTTTATCTCTTGACCTATACTGCCCCCGATGTTATAATTACAGTAAGTCGTGTTACTGGTGTTATGACTTTTTACAGTATTGTGATCCTTTATATTGAACACATAAATTATATTCAGGATTGATCTAGACAAATTTAATGGATCTTTTGTTAACCGTTTAAATATAAGTTATCTGCTATAATAATCAAGATACACCAATTTAAAAATTTTGAAACAATTTTGTCTTACTGTAATTTATAACATGGGTGCAATATAACTTTCGCTTTTGGAAAGAAAGATGAATAGGTTTTTGGTTTAGCAATTTTGTAGAATTATAGACTTGTAAAGTTTGTCTGAGGGCCTGTTTCTACTCACCGGCCTCCTCCGTAAGCAAGGTTTCGAGGCTCATATATGGGGGGTGTCTCGTCGCATCTGCATACAAAATACTATTGATAATATCTCATAGATGCACATTATTCTCACACGATAGCTGTTTAATTCACAATTCTCAATGATTATATAATGCAAACTCTTATTACTACAGGTGAAATGAACTTTCATTGTACATCATTCATGGTTCTGAATTGAGAGTAGATTAGCTGCTGTTTGATTTATAATTAATAAACAAAAGAGCAAGTTTTTGCTTGCAATTTCGTTATGCTCGTACTATACGTTTCTTTTGTCTTATTTAATTGTTTAACAACAACACAGGTTATTTCAGTATGTGTAAAGTTTACGGTTACGTTTCTTGTATGCAGATGTTACACAGAATACTAAGATTTAAGTAAATGCTTTCATATTCATAAAACAAACGCATAATATTCTTTTTTTTTTTTTTTCTTTGAATTGTAATGAGTTTTGGTATGTATCTAGACTAGGTTTAAAAAAATCCGAGTTGCAAGCACAAAGGGCCTTTAAAAGATATTTTATGCATTTACCAAGTTTTACTATTTAGTTAATATCACAGAGTTCTAACCAAAGAACACGCAACATTAATAACAGTTAAATTACAAATCGATTCATCCAAACTAATATTATAAATGCGAAAGTAACTCTGTCTGTCTGTCTGTCTTTTCTTCACGCCTAAACTACTGAACCGATTTGTGTGAAATTTGGTATAGAGATAGCTTGATTCCCGGGAAAGGACATAGGATACTTTTTATCCCAATATTCCCACGGGATCGAGACTTATGCGGGTGAAACCGCGGGGCGCAGCTAGTTTTCTAATAACAAAAAATAAGTAAGTACTAAATTACAATTCTAATTACTCTGGCATTTATCAATAAAAAAAACTTTAGTGTGTTTTCAATGAATTTACTAAAAACCCGCTACTTACCAACTTATATGATATGCTTCTCATTCTCGTGTCGAGGTAATCGGTGTTACCACGCACAGGAGTATTGCATGTTCAGGGGGGGTTACGGCACTAATCCACTACTACCGAACTACACTTTTATCAAAGCATATTATATATAAAAGGATGTCTGTTATCACGTCGAAGACTTCATTGGCTCTCTTTTACCAACTGTCCCTTTCTTGTGCTCAATGTTTTATAATTGTTGCAAAGTACTGTGTCTATCACTTTATTAAGGGAAAAACAAAGGGGTGATATAAAACAAAAATATCATACATTGTTTATGAAAATGAAAAATTACTGTTACGGATAAAGAATTAAGTAGGTACATAAATTATTTCATGCCATGAGGTCAAGTATTTGACGAGGGTGGTGAATACCCCACATGCCATCTCCAGTAAAAGTGCTCGGAATATAAGATCATCACAGATTAAAAGAATGCTGAACTACAAGTGTTTTGTGTGGCAACGTTTACTTACTGTCAAAGTGTTGGGCTTGTTCCATGAGGAACTGCGAGCCCTGCTCCCACTGACGTTCGAGCAGCTGGTCGAGGCTTTGAGCGCTCGACGATCGTCCGGAACTGATACTGCCGCCCTGTTATTACAGTATGTTACGTTTTGTAACTACGAGGGCGGGTCAAAAAGTTCGTGGAATGGAGGAGTTAGAGTGGGGAGGAGAGGACTTTCAGTTCGCACTCGCAAGCGCAACTGCAGAGTCCTTGAGTGTATTCATCAGGAATTGTTCATCAGCAGCCCGGACTCTGGATTTGTGCCCGGTTTATAGCAATAGGCTCGTCATAAAACATAAATGGCGTAACGTGGGTGAACTATAGGTACACCTTTGTCTAACCCTTCGGGGATTACAAGCGTAATGTTATTTTTCAATACACTTGTTCGTAAAATGGCTCTTAATGAACCGCTTTTAGACCCATAATGCAGTGTATTAAAAACGCGTGCTTTTTCTTTACGTTACGGCACTAGTGCTATAATGCCACAGATAACTATTTAATTTACTAGTCGGCGGTCGGAGATGTGCGTTATTTTTTTAAATCTCTTCCTTTGAAGAGATCTCTTTAGACTTCATGCCAAAAGGAATCCGCGAGCCATATTTCACTTTTTTTTTAATTAGTCTGAATTGCCCTTGGTCCCAAAATGAACTAAAATTTATTTACCATAAGATGAACGCGCATTTGTAACCCGCGAAATTCAATTTTTCTTACTTTTTTTGCAATTTTCAGGTCAGTTTCAGGTTGTATCTTGATAAAAAAAATATGATTCGCGACTATAACTGGTTTTTAAAGAATTATAATCATTAGATACATCTTTCTAAGTTAGATTTGTTCCATGAGAACAAATCTCTTATGAAGTTCTTAGGGAACAAATCTAACTTAAATATATATATTAATGATTCTATTGACTATAATTCTGTAAATACATATCTATTATAGTCGCGAATCACAATTTGATCAAGATACAACCAGATACTGATCTGCAAATTGCAAAAAACGTAAGAAATTTTGAATTTCGCGGGCTACCGTGACGCTTTCGCCTTAAGAGGAAATGCGATCGGAGAGACTCTCGCCTATTTCCTCCTCCAATATTGGACCAATTTAAAAGATATTTCATAAACTGAATAAGAAGAATATATACTGTGTCCCTATTTTATCCTTTTTTTATTAATAGTTGTCAAATTTGTATACTAGGCCTCTGTTGACAGAGGTTTAAATCAGCATTTTTTGAGGGTTCTACTGCTTATAAAAATAATGTATCATCAAAAAGGAAAATATAGGGACATACAAGTAGTTAATAGTTATTATTTTTTTTATTTTTTTTTATTGCTGAATGGGCCCGCTCTTGACCTCGATCACGCCTGATGGAAAGCGTTGGATGAGGTCTATGATCGAACGAGCGTGCCCAGAAGATGCCTAAGGCACTGGAACTCCCACGCATCGACGAAACACAGCAGGCTGCTTGACGCCGAACTCCGGTGGGGAAAAAATCATTGCTTTATGGTCATTGACCAGAAAGAAAACAGGCGAGAGCGTTTCTGTGGAGAAAAGACCACCCGCATTCCCTCATAAGGGGACTACATGACCTAAAGCGCAGTCACTGTCGGACTGCATAGGAAAGAAAGAGAAGCGCGATGATACAACGCTGGTAATTTATTGCAAAATATTAAGCAATTATCTATTTACAAAAAATCTATTGTTTGGACAAAAAAATTAAAACAGTAGTGCTTTAGTATTTTGCTTGTAGAATAATCTGACAAAAAAGCATGATGATTGTATGACGTATATTAGTATGGTTTTTATTGTAAAAATGAAAGTTTTTAGAGGTATCTTCAAGATTTTTTTTCTATCGTATCGCATTAATTATACTATGTTTTCGACACAGTATCTACCAATCTTATATCCTGAAGAGTATCATTTTTTTTTTCTGATTTTGTTTTCTGTAGTCGATCATATACTTTTAGGCATTATAAAACTTGCGTTTTTTGCGTTTAGGTCCTGTAAGCCCCTTAAGATAAGGTATGGTAAGTAGTGGTCATGTAAGGTAACTTACAGCTCCAGCCTTGTTCATAAGCGGTGGCGGGATGAGCGTATCTCCGCCCGCGCTTCCAGCGGCATGAGCAGCTAATTCCGCAGTCAGTTGCTCCTGAAGACAGGCAGCCGCACCACTCTCGGGGTTCAACTCATTGCCTAGCATATGAGGGGCTGTGCAGGAAGCGCCGATCCTGGGATACATGAAGGTTCTGAGGGTCAGTCATAGTATATTGAATATCCTCGATTATAATCAGCTTCGGAATTAACCCTCATTTAAAAATGATTATGTTTTGCTATCACAACGTGTATACTCGATTTCAAAACAATACCCAAAGATTTACTAACTATTAAAGAGTTCACGACATAACATCAAATCATCGGTACAAAATGCAACATCAAATAATTTATATTTTTTTAGAACAAGTTGTTCAAAATTAGCAAACATTCATCCTATAATAGTGACGAACACTGCTTGCAAACGAGTTGAAGACTAAGGGCTGATTTTTCTATATTCAGATAGCTTTTATCTCTGAAGAATAAAAGTCATATTTAGTTTGGCATATTATCTATACAAAAGCTGTCAAACCGCAATATTTATTCTATAAAAATTATCTGACTATTGAAAAATCTGGCCTAAAACTAACAATTACAGCTAAACAATTGTGAATTTTGTGTTTACAACTGTGGTTCAACAATGATTTTGTTGTTAAACTCAAGTATATTATGAATTAGAAGTTTTTGGCACAGTAATTAAAACCAATAGATATAATATTCATAGAAAGAACACGATCTTTACCAGAACACATAACGCTACTCTTTGTTTGAAAACTCTTTAAAAAAAAAATAACTGAAGCTGATTTCACATTTTATTTTTAATATAGAACAAATACTAAACACGGTACTTACTTAGTCTCCATCTTGGGCCTCAATGGTCTTTCCGAGCCTGTAAAATAAAACATACATATTATTACCCCCCTCAAACATTGTCGCGAGCGGTCATGTTATTAAGTCCTCCTGATATTTTATTCTAAAATCATAGTAAAAGTGCAGATTTCGTTATAAAAGTCGTATAGTTAAGTGATCAACATCAATACCTACAGAACAGTGCATAAAGTATACCAGTACTCAAACTATCACTCGAGATATTAACAATCCGTTTTTGCCGTGCCCCTAGCGTGCGGCTCATGCGGGGCTTCAAATCGATAAAATAATACCTACAATAAATAAGGAGGAACAATCGTTGTATCGATTAAAAAATAGTCAAAGTTTTTTATCTCTATTTGATAATGGTTTTAGTTGCACCACGCAGTTATTAGGACGAAAATAGAACGGAAAAATCATGCATGTTCTCTGTCAGCTGTTCCCTACATTTTGACGAGTTATGCGAATATAAATGTAGGGAACAGCTGATATTTTTTTTCACCCTTTATAATAATTTCTGTGACAATTTCACAAATGTTTGCAAACAACGCCCCCCTGTTACTGTCATTCGGGCGCCAAAATATCCTTGTAGCACTCTAGTTGAATACAGAAGTATCTGTACCCATATTATAGTTTGACTTACTTGGAGAGCTGGGCGGAGAATCTTTGATGGTCTCCGAGTAGATCGGCGGTGGAGTCGGCTGCGGCTGACGGCGCACGCTGGCGAGAGTCTGAGTTGCCATAGACTCTGAAATATTTCCGTTACATTAGCTACCTATACACCGTTGTGTCAACTACACTTCTGGACACATCTATTGGCCCACCTTGTATTTTCAGTTTCGTTTGGTCCTAGCTAAAATTTTATATTAGGTCGAGCAAAAAGTTTTTATGCAGTTTTGAACCTGGCACATTCACAATTTCATTCGTTAGTCTTTTTTTGAATTTCGAACACAGAATTTAAAGAAACAAAAGACAATTTGGAGCCTGTTTGTTGATATCAAACAATCGAATACTAAGAAAACTTGGTTTTACTGGTTTACTTGGATTTAATTCTTGAAAAAGTGATTGATATCTTTGGTTTTGCAACAAACATTACTTATTCTTAACATTAAGGTGAGGTTCTACCAATAATCTATGGATACTTCACCTGAAGTCGCCACTTATTCAGGCCGGACACAGCCAAAGAAACGTGAGTGCTCAACTTAATTTAAGTCGATCTGCGGTCCGAAATGTTTATCGGAGGTACCTAGAGACTGGCGGCTTTGTTCGTCGCCAAGAAAGGCCACGATCTCGGGTCACAACTGAAAGGCAGGATCGATTCATCGTGACGACCAGCTTGAGAAATCGTCACCTTACCTCCATTGAGATACAAAACCAACTTCGCGACTTCCACGGAGTATCTGTGAGCGCTCGAACTGTTCGGAGAAGGTCAAAAGAACGCGATATGGTACCACACAAGCCAGCTAATGGGCCCAAACTAACACGAGCCCACCGAACAGCGCGCCTTCATTTCGCACGCAGTCATTTAAATTGGACACAGCAAGATTGGAGCCGTGTACTCTTTTCTGATGAGTTTAAAATTGTGTTACATGGCAATGATGGAAGGAAGAAGGTCTACCGACGTAAGGGAGAGCGTTTTGCACAATGCTGCTTTGAAGAGAGGGTTGCTTATGGCGGTGGCTCATGGACTGTCTGGGGTGGTATATCCGCGAGCGGCAAAACTCAACTTGAGGTTGTTACAGGACCACGGCTGCCAACATTAAATGCTGAAAGGTACATTCGTGAGTGCTTAGTACCTCACGTGATACCATACGCGGACTATGTGGGCCCAAATTTCCTTTTTATGCATGATAATGCAAGAGCCCATGCGGCCGGCATCGTCAGGGAATATCTTCGGGATGTGAACATCACAGTTATGGACTGGCCAGCCAGAAGCCCAGACATGAACCCCATTGAGCACATGGGGGACGAGCTAAAAAGACGTGTTAGGGCTCGTCAGCCAGTTGCCCAGACGATGCAGGAGTTGAAAACTGCCATAGAAGAGGAATGGGAGATGATCCCTCAAAATTTCATAGAGCGGTTGATAAACTCTATGCCTAATCGTATGAGAGCTGTGGTAGATGCCCATGGAGGCAACACGCGTTATTAAATTAAACCTTTATTTGATAAAACATGTTTTTTATTCAAAAATCAATTGCCTTTAACAAGGCGTATATTCGACTTGTTAGGCGTAGCTCCATGTCGTATGGTATTCTGAATTCAAATTTAAAACAATACGATCGAAAAAGATGGTAAAATGTATCAGGTTTAAAACTGCATCAACAGTTTTTGTTCAATCTAGCAATCATATTTCGGTAGGGGCCATCGAAACCTAAACTCTAAGGTGGGCCAATAGATGTGTCCAGAAGTGTATATTGTGTTCAGAAAAGGATGGGTTGAATGACACGTGTCAAATGTCAGAGCTTTTGGTTGAATGTTGGTTATTTGATAATCGATTATTTAATAATTTTCTAAGCGAAAAAAAAGTGTTGTTGGGACGCCTCAACGTCTCAATTCTAAACCTTGTTTTTCGTAGTGTCAAAAGGAACATTGAACTACAATTCGAAACTGTTAGTTGGTTGCCTTTTCCAATGATCTGAAATGACTTCTACTTGTTCAAGCCAATCGCATGGATCAGTCATGTTATTTATTTTATTGTAACCAACAAACGTCAACCACATCACATAACCTACCGTATCTAAGTACCTAACAATTCATTATTAAATATGACCAACCGGGATACGGAAAACCACATTATTTTAACATCGACACACAACACGTACAGACTTTTTAAACACGACGTTTTTTTTTTTGTGAGAACTATCAACATTTATTCATTCTTTTAAGCATGTACTTTATACATCCTAACAGGAGAACGATGATACAAGCTAAGCTCAAACATTTTTGGCCCAAAATTCAGCTGCGTTAATGCCGCTGGTTTAGAACATGAAGTACTTACGAATAGCCGATGCGGTGTTGGCTACGACAGAAGTGGCCATGGCAGCTCGTTTCTTTGTCCTTACTGTAGTGGGCGGCATGGGCGGCATCGGCGGCATGGGCACCATGTTCAAAGGCATGTCCGGCTGCTTGCTCGGGCCAGGCATGCCACTCATCCTGCAGAAGGAACATTTCTTTTATGTCTACTATCTCGCGTTTATTACAATAGCTATACTAGGATTCATAGGCGCGTGAACAAAACGGAACTAATGCCGCAGACGTAGTTTTTAATAAATTTTACAATACAATCGCAGAACAATAGCCACCCTGTGAACGTCATTCGAAAGTGAAAAGATCCCGGTAGCACTTTATTTATATCTTCGATAAAAAATACGTTAGATAAGCATCACAAACAAAAATTGTATTGCTCAACAGGCTATGATTGATAGTTTTGTACATTTTTATTATTAAGTAGTTAAAGGGCTTGTGGCTAAGTAATAACAGCCGCACGGGTCGATCGATCAGGTTAAGCTACACTTGCCGCGGTTGGTCCGTGGATGGGTGACCATCTTCACACACCGGGATCCCTCCGTGGCTCGGAAAGCACGTTAAGCCGTTGGTCCCGGCTGTCATTCGTGGATTTTTGACAGTCGTTACGGGTCGTCAGTAGCCCGAAAGTCTGACAACCAGTCTTACCAAGGGGTATCGTATTACCCAGTAACTGGGTTGTGGTTGTGGTCAGATAGGCAGTCGCTCTATGTAAAATACTGGTATTCAGCTGCATCAACATTGTTGGGAAAAGGCTAGGCAGATGATGAGTTGCCCAACAAACATTGTCCTGTCCAAATTTCAATAATTCATACAAAACTTCCATAGAAAAGACCATTTTCAGGTGTATCCGAATTTTTCTTTTTTCTGGGCTGTTTTATAATTTTTTCTTTCCCTCAAAACCTTGGTCGGGCTATAACGAACATTTAAGTAGAAAATTAAACAAATCGGTCCAGCCGTTCTCAACGAGCAGCATTTCATTTTTATTTATTGACTATATAATATGTAATAAGTTATTTTAAATATCATGAACGTAAGATTACTACCAACCTTAACACTCGAGTATAAAGTTGAATTATGTTTACGATAAATTAAGGTTCAGGACTGTCTGTCATCGGAAAAAGATTACAAAAAAATTCGCTCGACGTTTGAAATTAATTTTGAAATAAGTACAAAAATATTTATTCTTAAATATAAAAGTTAAAATATAAGCTATTGGTAAAAGTTTTATATTGTTGATGATCAACATAAGGCCACGTTGCTTTTTTTCGGGCCGGTTTTGAGGCGCTATTCCTAGTTTAATAATGCATAACTCTGAACGGACTAAGATTTGGAACTTGGTGCCATGGTAACTAAATCTAGAGTATACTTGATCAAAAGTTAATAAACTTTAATTTTATAGCACAGCGCGGCAGCGTAATTACAAATTTAAAAATATTTTACAGCAAAGAATATTATTAAATGTAAGTATTTGATATAGGCGTTTATTGCACGACTCATAATGCGAAGCACTAAAGTGCATTACGATCGAAAAAAAAAAGTTTGCCTCCTTTTTGCAACTGTTTCTATACTCCTGCTAGTACACAGAACCTACTTAATTTATATACCATTGTATAGATAATTTAATGAATATTAATTCTATACTTTTCAAAAAGTGATCTAATGCAGTAGAAACGAAAAAAAACATTAAAATATTTCTAATACAAAATCCTGTCAATCAAGTGTGAAACCTGAAAACATTGTAGTTTGCGAAAAAATCAATTGAATGAGTAATTTTTTTTTAATAGATTCGTTTTACCCCTAGGAGGAACTCTATTGAAAATGGTTCTTTTATTCAAAGTAGTTTAATTATAATGAATAAAAAACTAACTAATATAATATCTGTATATCTATGGTTTTTTATACGATCAAATGAGCATAATGAGTCGTGCACTTTTGGAAATTTCCAAATCCTTAATTAATCTTAATGATGCATTGCACATTTTTCCCTGCTATTTTTGCTATCGAAATAATTATATTAATGACTTTAAGACGTAAACGCCCCAGCACACTAATGATTCTAGGATACCTACTAGAAATGTAACTACTAAATTAGCAGTAGCCGTAACAGTTTTATGTGTATATAGTGAGTTAGTTAATTAAGTAATATTTAACCATCAGCAATTAAACCATAAAGTTCTGAAGAAACTTGGACTAGTAACGCAAAAATAAAAGGATACATTTGCAGTGCAGCAAGCAGCATAGCAAGCAAGGGTTAGTCGGATTGACATCCTACCCTTTAGTTTTAAATCATTAGCCTTATGATACCTAAATGATTTCTTTAAGTAATAGCATAATCAGCCTATAATATTCCCACTGCTGGGGCACAGGCCTCCTCTCCTCGAGAGGGAGTGGGCTGTAATCTACCACACGGGCCCATGCAGGTTGGTAGATGTCACATGTCTTCGAAAAGATGTAAACAACAATGGCCGCTCGAAATTTAATAAAACCGATATACAAGAACATTTATTTTAAGTAATGTTTGTTTTCAAATAAATGTTCTTGTATATCGAATTTATTAAATTTTGAGCGGCCATTGTTGTTTACATCTTCGGCCAATTTAGACACGCGGCAAGTCATATATGATTTGGTTTAGGATTTGTACCTTAAGCAAAATCAAGAATACCTACTTAATTGAAAATGGGTTTGATGATTACTATCATCGGGCACAGCCACATCACATAATATAATATTCTTAAACGATACGCCCAGCCGGCCTCTTCAGTTATTCTTTTGAATTTTGAACAATTTATTTTAAACAATTAATTATTGTAACTTGAGAATAGTAATCTTAGATTGTTTTAAGTTGTAACTTTCTTAGTCCCAACAGTGTTATATATTGTACTGGCAGCGGCCCGCGGTTTCCCCCCGTATAAGCCTTTGTCCATTCCCGGGAATCTAACTATCTCTAAACCAAATTTCATCTAAATCGTTTCAGCGGTTTAAGCGTGAAGAGGTAACAGACAGACACACTTGCGCATTTATAATATTAGTATGGATTGTAGTCAGGAATAAATAATTATGTGAATCACAATCAACGCGCTGCTAAATATACATACATTTCGCTGGGCAAGATACTTATGTAGAAATATTCTTAAAATAGCTACAAAATATGTACTTATACATTAAGTTTAGTTTTCTTTACTTGTCTTATTTGGTAAACACATAGGGTGTAGTACATACTCATTTTGGAATAAGTGTTTACAATTATGCTGTTATTTGTATGTGTTTCATACAAATATCGAAGCGTTCCTATACGAAACTTGAAAATACGAAAACTCGTGATTTTTGTACCATGTGAGCTTATCAAATAAGACACGTCAAGGAAAAATGACTGTGTACTGTCAGGGAACCTAATTGTTGAGTTGATTGATGCAATTCAATTAGCTGTGGTCAGCTATATCGACTGACGTGTTTTGTTTTGAATTTACGGACAATGTTAGTCGATAATAACAAAAAAATAAGCAAATATCGTGAGGAAAGTTGCAATTAAGAATGTAGGAGTACAGAAAGACCAAAGAAACGATGGATGGACTGTGTGAAAGACGATATGGCTAGAAAGTGGGGTGACTAAAGGGATGACGACTAATAGAGAAGTATGGATGAAGAATATTGGGATAAGGACAAGAGGATACTGATTAAGTTGATACCCAATTAATTCTCTTATCAATCAAGTACCCTGGCTGTACAAGGGTATGTCGTAGTACTTACCCAGCTTTGTTGGGATCTTGCTGCATCTCGTAGGCTACGTTAAGACCTCCCCAAGAGCGCCCGGGATGAGCGTGTGGTGAATGCCCTGTCATACCGGTGTCCATAGCCGGCTGGAAAGAAACATTTATCATAATTATTACTACCGATTTTTTAAACCACTTCTTCTTCTTCGTGTCGATGGTTCAACAGTAAATTAAATTTAGTTGGCCCAAAACTTTAAACCACGTATGTATTTATCGAAGTGTAAAGGTTCCAAAGAATTTTTTTAGTTAAGTTTCTGTGATAGTGTAGAGACCTGACGGCAGTCAGGTCTCTTATTGAACGATGTATGTATATATACTATGTATATATACCAGGCATAATATTTAAATCTGAGAACAAAATGATCTATGAACAATTAAAGTAAATGTACCCCGGATTTCAAAAACGTCGCCACGATTATCTATACTTAATTTATTTTTCTTATCTTTTCATAGCTTATAAAACTTATATTCGTAATGACCGCCTACTGAATTACTTATATGTTTATAATAGCAAAACAAAAAAACTACTCGTGTTTGTAGAATTACAATAATATTAAACATATTCGCGTCTCCCAACATGTGTTTACAGAACAAGCGGTTATCATGATTCTTTAAGTTTAATTTTTTATTTTTTGTATGTTGACACCTTGTTTTTATATAATATTCGTGTAATATGTTATCATTTAATTGTCCTTTTGTGTGTTGTGTTATGTCTTTTGTGTGCACTGAATAAATGTTTTAACTATCTATGAATAGGTAGTTAATAAATGGCATGTCGTTGCTAAAAACAAATCAGTTCCAGCTTATTATACGAACGTTATGAAATAGGTCACATCAATGTGGCATGTCATTACTACGAATTGTGGTATATTTGACATTCGTAACGAGACGAGACTAAATGGAGCGAATGATATTTGAATATGATTTCGATCTGGCTGCATCTGATTTCAAGTCCTTCAATGTTTGATGGTGTCATTTATATTAACAAGCGACCCGACCCTGCTCTGCACGAGTGCGACATGTCAAAACATTAAGATTTAGATTTTTGTGCTATGTTCTAACGTTCTAAAGTTGTAACTATGGAAATAATCGCAAAATCTATTGTGTATTTATTACTTTAGAAGAACTAAGAGCGCACACACAAAAGCGACTTTGTTTTATTATGTACTTATAGGTATATTATATCAATGTCAGTAGAAAATTGAAGGATTGTAATTATTTGTGATACAAATAATAAATCCATACTAATATTATAAAGAGAAAATTTCAAAGAGCTGTGGATTTTGTGATTAATAAATAAATAAATAAATTCGAAAGTAACTCTGTCTGTCTGTATGTTACCTATTCACGCCTAAACCACTGAACGGATTTAGATGTAATTTGGTATAGAGATAGTTTCGAGGCCTGGGAAAGGATATAGGATAGTTTTTATCCCGATATACCCACGGGAACGAAACTTATGCCGGTGAAACCGCCGGGCGTTGCTAGTTTGGAATAATTATTAAAATATTAAACAATGAAAAATGCTGTGGCCATTTTACGGTCGATCTACATAGAGGTAATTGACCCCGTAACTTAAAAAAAATCTAGACCATTAAGTTAAGAAGTTACGATGGTAAAACACATTGTATTATTAGCAAAACCTTAGAATACTGTGATAATAAAAGTTTACTCACGGGACTCCATTTGATTGTATATTTTTATAGAAATGAACACGGAAGCTGATTCTGAATATTGTCGCCGTTTCTATTCAACACTATAGCAAACCGAAGCCCGCTCTCTATAATAATAACTATCGTGGAGCAACAATTAATAATAACACACAAACTCCCGGAAAATACCTAAACAACTGACAAGTTACGAACTCGAGTGAATCTTCAAAACCGCGGGAGGAGAACACGTGCTACACAAATGATACGTACACATTGACACTGACACAAACATGTGTAAACTCACTATTACACGTAATTTGTTCTTTACCCGTTTTAGTTTACGATTACCGCGTTTTATCAATAATATCATTGCAGTACCACAGACAGATGTGTCGTTACCAAGCGTCGCTTTCTGACTGAATGAATGAAGGGAGAGGGACTCCATGTGGTCAAAAGCTTCGAAGCTTTGAACCATCGTACGAGGCAGGTAGGCCAGGGGTTGCGTGCAGGTATAAAATCGCAATATTTATCTTTGCTAGGGTCCTAGGGTGATAGGCACGCACGAAACCTTTCTATGAATAGATTTAGCGAATTTAGTCAAAACATCTTCTATTATTGAATTACAAGATTTCTAAGTTATTTTTACGTGTAATTAAGGACTTATTTTCGAAATTAATTGTGTTTTAAGAGCTTGTTAGGTATAAGCTCTCACCAATTATAATAACAATGTGCTCTACAAATCATTACATAGACAAGACAACCGAAAAAATCCAACACACCCGTTAGAATTATTATTGTTACACTTTTTTAGAGTTGTCTAGGGGCTCTATTGTCAGCCCTGCACCAAATTTGTGCCAGTTGTGTACATTGTGTAGACAAGCTCATTGTGTGTGGGTTCTTTACGTGTTTTATTCACACCCCTGTTTTTGAGAAAGTCAAGTCCGTTTGGCATTTATCACATAGTATTTTTACTAGTATAACATTTGGTAGTTCTAAAAACGTTTAGCAGATTATGATAATAGCTATCCATTATCATTTGCTAAACGTTTTTAAAAAGCCAATAATGTACTCAAACGTACTAAACGTAGAGTATCTATGGAGTTGAAAACAAAACCAAAATCGAACTGGCTGCCTCTGTGGTCTAGTGGTAGCAAGCGAGACACTGCTGAGCGTCAGGTCCTTGGGTTTATGCATTAGGAATTTCTTAGTAGCAGCCCGGAGTCTGGATTAGTGCTCGGTTAAAGGTGCATCCAGACAGAGCGAGGCATATGCCGTAATTTTTTTTTGTATATGTACGGTTGCCTCAGGCTGAGGCATCTAACATATAAAAAAAACACTTGCGGCGCATGCCTCACTCTGTCTGGATGCACCTTAAGGGGGCTACAATGTCTTAAGGTGCATCCAGACAGAGTCATGAGATCATGTCATGATCTAAAGCGCGGTCACTGTCGGACTGCATAGAAAAAAACAGAAGCGCGATGACACAACGCTGGTAATATATTGCAAAATATGAAGCAACTATCTATTTACAAAAACCGCTTAATAATAAATAATCAATCACTGAATGCAGATGCACTGAGAGCAGTGGTGGCCCAGTGGTATCGGCCGCGACTTACGAGTTGTAGGTCGTAGGTTCGAACCCAGACAGGTGCTTTACTTTGTGTAAATTATTTCATCACCACTGCTCTCAAAACGGTCAAGGAAAACATCGTGAGGAAAACATCGTGAGGAAACCGGCAAGTCCTAGAACCAAAAATTCAAAGACATGTGACATCTACCAATCCGCACTGGGCCCGCGTGGTGGATTACGGCCCACTCCCTCTCACAAAGAGGAGGCCTGTGTCCCAGCAGTGGGAACATTATAGGCTGATGATGATGATGAATGCAGATTGGCATTAGTTTAATGGCATATTTTTAATTACGAGTATGTATAATTAAAATTGTTAAAGGAGGGATAAACTGCTTTTAAAGACAGTTAAGTTTTAATATTTGATTTTTTTTTATGCATTAATGTATGTTTAATTACGATTTGAGTTCCATCACTGTATTAAAATAAGACTTGAAAATATGATTTTTATTTGGTCAAAATTATTTACGGTTTAAGAGATAAAATGCTTTAAAAAATCAACATTTTGATCGTTTTTCTCGCACCCAAATTTACATGGGACTTAAATATGACTGGTGAAATGTGGATGTACACCTCTACCCAACACTACGGGGAAAACAGGCGCTAACGACATGTGATTTCAAGAATTAGGATAAGGGCAAGAGACTGATTATGATGATGACTTCGCGAAATGCTGATTAAGCGTTCCCCGCTTGAATGAAACCACCGTTTTGTTATATTAAGTAACTATCAGCGCCCCGCGGTTTTACCCGCATAAGTTTCGATCTCGTGGGAATGTCGGGATAAAAACTATCCTATGTCCTTTCCCGAGACCCAAACTATCTCTATACCAAATTTCCTCTAAATCGGTTCAGCGGTTTAAGCGTGAAGAGGTAACAGACAGACAGACATACTTTCGCATTTATAATATTATAGTATGGAAGTATGGATTACAGGGAGCATGCAGTTTTGTCTACCTTTGCAGGAACCTACCACATGTTGTCTAAAGGGCGGAAATTACGCCAGCTGTCTATGCCGTAATATTTTCTTTGAGTCATTAGCCTGGCTTGGCGCACTATTGCTTCCACAAAGGAAAATTGCGTAAGACTTTTGTCATCAATTATGGTACAAAACCTGTCATTACCGTAATTGGTGGTCTGTCCATTTGGCTTTGAGACAGTAATGAAAGCCGCATCAATACAATCGTTTTTATTTACAGTTATTATCGAAAGGATAATTCAATATTAGTGTGTGGTTAGTGAGTTTTGTATTGATATAGGCTAACGAAAAAATATTTCATGATAGCAAAAGTTTATACTTTTGTTAAGGATGAAAGTTGAAGATTCATTTATTGGCAAACAATAAAACGATGTTGGCTCAACATTAAATAAGAAAAAAATTGTGCTGAAAGGCCATCCACCTCACTGAGGAACGTAAAAAACATATTAGGGTTTATTTATAAACGATAATTAAAGTTACGTGACGTTTAAACGTCAAAAATGTATGTACGTTTGCCCAGCTAGGCCCCCCAGAATTTGCGATTTAGGTATACACCAATGCAATGTACTCGCCTCTAGGAGTATATGTACCGCTTTCTTTTTCAATGTACCTCTGTACTTTTGAAGAAATATGCAAAAAAAGGGGGCCGTGCCAGCCAAACGTTTTCAGCACGGCCCTCGTGTAACTTGAAAAATATATAGCGTATTAAAAAGTTTCATAAACTCAAGGAATGTACTTTGTTAACACGTTCTATGTACCGTAACAGATATTGTGAATTCGTAATAACAAATAATATATAGACGTGGATAAGGGGCCGTGCTGAAAAAAAAAAGAAATGAGAAAATATCTAAAAAAGACAAAACAACCTTAGCCAAAAACTATATAAAAGTAATTCATGTTTGGCAAGTAACATATGTACCGCATTGGTTTCTCATACAACTTGCTAAATTCAAAAAATAAACCAATTTTAGTTTATTCAGCACGGCCCTCTATAGTTGCCTATATCTTTTTAAATATGACATGTTTGTTTACAAAATTCGACTTCCTGAATTACGTATAGGAGTACATTCGTTCCAAATTAATTGCGATTATGGTGTATTAGTATTTTAAAAGATAAATTGGATCAAAAATATCCTAACATGCAACTGATGGGGTGACCATGGTTCCATAAATTAGGTACATATATTCTATACCTATATTAATGAAATTATGTGACTACATTGAAATAAACATTCTTTTTTTACAATTTGTTTTTTTTTTCTTCAAAATTAATATTAGCGATGACATCTTTTAAGGGAATTAAATCAGTTAAAACTTGTTGTGTGCGGTCGCTATTAATTCACTAGGTAAGGTTCAATCAATGTGATATGTTGGAAACGTATCTGTAATTTTTTAAGCCTTTTAAGCTCTGTAGTCAAAGTGAAAGCATTTATTTCAAATAGGCACATAAAAGGCACTTTTGAACGTCAAAAATTACCTTAAAATTGAATTGATTCTAGTCGCCCCTTCCAAAAGGTAGTTTTCGTGTGGAGAAGAGTGGGCAAGAAACTCCACCGTTACTCTTTTAAAATGTTTTAGGTACAATATTTTGCATGGGTACATTAATTATATAATAATATGTGAGGACGATGCACCTAAAATAAGATTACTATACCACAATAGGTAAAAGAATTGTAGTGTTTGTGACACATAGTTTTTCTGCGATTATTCCATAGGTAAACGTAACTAATCTGTGAAATGTACCGAAACTGTAATTTTTTTTTTTTTTTTTTTTTTATTGCTGAATGGGCCCGCTCTTGACCTCGATCACGCCTGATGGAAAGCGTTGGATGAGGTCTATGATCGAACGAGCGTGCCCAGAAGATGCCTAAGGCACTGGAACTCCCACGCATCGACGAAACACAGCAGGCTGCTTGACGCCGAACTCCGGTGGGAGGGTGGTCGCAAACCAGGCGGGCGTTAGCCCTACCACCGCAAGGGAAGAATTGGCCAGTCAAATAAGATGTTGGGTGTGACTGCCCAGGATGCGCCGAGCGCTCGGTTCAGTTGAGTAACTGGTGGAACAAACTGCGCTACACGGGGAGGCTTCTTCATGCATCCCAAAAAATTTTATTGTAATGTACCGTACATCAATCCGTGTGATTTATTGGAAATATATATGTGATTTTTTTAAGCCTTTTGAGCTATTTAGTCTTAGCGACACTTGTTGTTTTGTTCGATTTGCGACCTACTTCTTACTACTATTATAGTTATCGTTAATAGTTAATACAGATTACGATATTTTTAATTTGTTTATTTTATTAAAGATTTACTCAATTTATGCAGATTTTTTTTTATCCATTCTCACGTGGAATCATGGTCACCCCATCAGTTGTATGTTAGGATATTTTTGATCCAATTTATCTTTTAAAATACTAATACACCATAATCGCAATTTATTTGGAACGAATGTACTCCTATACATAATTCAGGAAGTCGAATTTTGTAAACAAACATGTCATATTTAAAAAGATATAGGCAACTATAGAGGGCCGTGCTGAATAAACTAAAATTGGTTTATTTTTTGAATTTAGCAAGTTGTATGAGAAACCAATGCGGTACATATGTTACTTGCCAAACATGAATTACTTTTATATAGTTTTTGGCTAAGGTTGTTTTGTCTTTTTTAGATATTTTCTCATTTCTTTTTTTTTCAGCACGGCCCCCTATCCATGTCTATATATTATTTGTTATTACGAATTCACAATATCTGTTACGGTACATAGAACGTGTTAACAAAGTACATTCCTTGAGTTTATGAAACTTTTTAATACGCTATATATTTTTCAAGTTACACGAGGTCCGTGCTGAAAACGTTCGGCTGGCACGGCCCCCTTTTTTTGCATATTTCTTCAAAAGTACAGAGGTACATTGAAAAAGAAAGCGGTACATATACTCCTAGAGGCGAGTACATTGCATTGGTGTATACCTAAATCGCAAATTCTGGGGGGCCTAGCTGGGCAAACGTACATAAAAATGTATAGTTTATTAGTCGCTATAGTCCGCGCGGAACTAGTTGGCCGCGCCTTAGGTATGTGAGCGGTGGGACGGAGGGGCGGGGGCGAATTACTCAGTACGTGCGTTGTGAACCGCCGCTTCACCCCTGTCCCCACCGCAGCGGCCAACTAGTTCCGCGTGGACTACTTAACTTTAAGCAACGTTTATGAACAAATCTTAAATAATTCAAGAGCCTATAAGCCAGATAGACATAAATGAGTTTAGTTTAAATCTCGCAAGTGGTGTAACACTTCAGTGGATCAGTGTACAATGTGGTGACAATAAAGACTTCCGGTAGTCGGGCCGTCCTTTAGTTTACATACTTAGCTACACGACCACGTACAGTCGACACGACAACGAAACAGATATATTTCTAGCACGGAATAGATAAATAAGGATTCTAGGCTGCTAGAGTAGTAACAACTTAACCAACCTACAACCAACTTTATTTTTAACCAATTTGTGCATGTGCTGAGTGACCTTTTTAAGGTTCCTAGCAAATGATTATTGGAACCTTTATAATCTCAGTTTTTAACATTGTATTAGTATATATTTTTTGCCTTCGTTAGGTATGGCTCTCTGCTGGGCAAAGACCTCCCCTGTTCCTTCCAAACATCATCATTTTGTGCGATCTCTGGCCATGTTGGCCCCATTAGTCATATAATTGTTGAAAATAATAAACAATGGCGCCGATTCCCTTGTTCACAAACTAAATTTAATTTAATTTCAGTGCATCTTTTTCTTTCTATTTCATTAAGGACAGAAGATAAATATTAGTTTAGACCTGTCAAATTAGTCAGTGCCTGACGTAAATTGACGTATTTTTAATAGCCAATTTTTTAATCACGTCTAAATTGTCTATGGAGTATCTTAATTTGACAGGACTAAACTAATATTTATCTCCTGTCCTTTTCTTAATGAAATAGAAAGAAAAAGATGCACTGAACTTAAATTTAGTTTAGTTTGTGAACAAGAGAATCGGCGCCAATATCTATCTTACGAAAGTAGTTAATTCGTGAAAATAAAACTTACTTTACTTACTTGCTTTTGTGGTTGGTGGAATATGTGCGAACTGGGACCCGGCAGATCGTTTGGAACCTAGCAGAGAAAAAATATTTTACTTCATTTGCGATTGCGTCTATTTCATAAATACTTACACCAATTTTCTTTTATATTTCATCAAATCAAATCTACATTTTTCTTTTAATAGTATATTGAAGTTTTCACAATAGGATTTCAAAATGAAGGTGTTATAATATAAAATTTACCAGCTCCAATATTTGCACAAGCAAAGCTTTTTTTGCGCCTGCGCCGTAGGGAGACCATGCATCTTCCAATTTGATGGTACGACGCACACGGGCAAGCGGTTATTGTTAGTAGGTAGTTGTAAAAAGCATATCTGAGTGAACACACAACTGTCATCAAATCATTACGGCATTAGGGCCGTTGTTCCCTACCTTTACTTATGTACCTATATACCATTTATATGATACCTACCTACTTGTTCAGTACTTACGATTTGTTGTGGCACTTATTCAATTAACACCAACATATTTATGATGAAAAGGTATACCTACCATTTTTGTTTGAGGACCTTTCTCCGATAATGATAAGTTAAAGACTCACCTTAAACCAAATGATACCAAATTCCGTCCTTCGTAAACATTTTAGGGTACGAAATAAAAAAATAAAGATGAATGATATGAGAATAAAACCAAAACCTGTAGCGAATATACACCTAGACATGGCTAGTAATCTAATGTAATGTCTAGGTTGCACATTACTAATATTCCTTTTCAATCCTCCGATTGAGCTAAGGCACACAATACACATACGTGCCGTTTTAGTAACGCAGCCGAACCGTAGGCTTTGTTAGCATTTCAAACGCCGCGCACCAGTTTTTTGATAACACAGCCCGTCCTTGATACGGCACGGAAGTGTACAGTTACACCTAGCAGCCCCCGCCGGAGTAGGTTCACTACAATAGCACAACGGAGAATTTAAACTAAGTAGTTATAGCCGTTGGACCATTGTCGCTTCAATCTAAGAAATAAAACTACGTAATTCTACTCTTTATTCAGAAAAAAAGTTACATTCTATTAATGCAGTGACGGGTCGCACGACACGTGTCAAATGACTAAGTTTGCAAAATAAATCGATATTTGTAGGAAACTTACTGAGTGTTTTATTTTAATAATAGTATTTCATAATTTAAAAAAAATATAAACGGTTTTGTCGTGCAAAATTTCCACGACATGTGTCATGGGATCGTTGCTACCGTGAATAGAGTTTAGATGTTAGCCATCGACAGTTATGCGTCCATCATTAGTCATGAACCTGTGCGTGCGCGGTGAGGTTGAGTCCGTGGCTGGTGGAGGGCAGTGGCACCGACACGAGAAGCGACGCCGGACCCTCGCGATCGCCCTTGCCGCCCTACACAACCCACGCATTAGTACGCTCTGGGACGCCTACTGTTACACGGAATACTTATAAATGGAGTGCTAAGGGCTACCGATTGTGGACACCAAATTCTCAAACGTACGTTATGAACCGTTGTGAATAGCTGTGCTGATAGGTATTCACAAATGTTTGATTCGCTATCGGATATCATTGTGAAGGGTTCGTTTAACGCTAAAAATTGTAACATTCATGATAGAAAATGTTTGTGTTAAATAAATTATTATTATTAGGTATTTTTAGGATTCCGTACCTCAAAAGGAAAACAGAACCCTATAAGAACACTGTCTACTCTATTCTATTTAACAATGCTAATAATCAAACAATCAAGTTATAATTCTTACTAGTTCTATGTTCGGTGGCCGAAAAAGTGAACAAAAACCTCATTGTTCGATGATGGAACTCAATAATTGAAGTCAAATCAAGATAGCAAAGTATTTCTCAATACTGTAGTTATATTCATTAGACTTAATTACTAACCCTGAACGAATTTTCATAGCAATTTTTTATATTATAGACTGTAAGGATGGAGTTCGGAATCATGCTATCTTTTTATTTTATACTCAATTTTATAATTATTTTGAGATACTTCTCTTTGCTGTAGGACGTGGATTAATTTTGTATGGACCGTGCCCCTTCTTCTTTGTAGTTACATTACAAAAAAATAATTTTAAAACTATTTACCTATCTACAAATTTGTACGGAACCCTCGGTGCGCAAGTCCGACTCGCACTTGACCGTTTTTTTTATTTCGGTACTACTACTACAGCTTTGGCTTGTTTACAAATCCGTACCAACCAAACTTCTCAATTGTAATTTTTGTGGTGTGCAATAAAGAGTGCATCTTATCATGTTTAGATGCGTTAAAGACGTCAAGGCCTACACGCTTCCAGAGTCGCCACAAATCGTTGCTTTAAACGAGACTATATATCATGTTTCTGGATACACAGGTGCAGGTTTACCTGTTCAGTTAGTCCTCTTCACATATTTATGTTAGGCTTGAGATGTTTTAAAAGTCTTTCTGTCTTTAGAAGCCATCCTCAAGTGACTGAGACAGCATAAGCCTTTACAACAACTTAAAATAGACTTGCGTTTGAGAATTCGGTCGTTTATGCAAACCGCACCAACGTAAGCAAGTTTGAAACAGCACTTCCATTTGTGCAATACTCCGTGATTGCATGCGATATGCATCGATGAACCAGACAGCACTTATTTGATACTTATAAATGTTGCATAATAGTTTCATAGAGGCTTACTGCTTCAAGCATAGTTTCATTCGCCTTTCAGTATTTTCGACTCATGCATAGGTATTTCTTTTAATGGGAAAATAGAAGTTTATGCATGTATTCCTTTTTATTGGGCGTGAATATGTAAAATCATGAGAACCAAGTTTTTATTTTATAAATAAAATACAGTCGGATATATAGGTGTTAATTACTAAGCATCGTCTTTTAATGAGAAAACATTATGGGTATTTAAGCATAATTGAAGCACACAAAGGCATTCGTCAAAAAGCAAAGCTTGTTTCGTTACTTGATGGCGAAATTAAGGATTATGTGTTACTGAATGTTTTTAGTCAATTCATGATCACATCATTCATAAGTACACATAACAATATTTGATGAGGAAATCAAATTCTTTTTCCACCCCATGTTATTTGAACATGGCAAAATGTGGCTGTAATATACACCTGTTTTAACACTTTGTGGAATACAGACATGATGCTATGTTTATGTTGTTTTGTTGATATTTTACTGAAAATTGCTGTAAATGTATTCTTACTAACCTGTGGGTTTGACGGAGATCGTATGTTGGACACTTGATTCATCCCACTTGGGCCCGGCATTGGACTGGGCATCTGATGCCTGTGGGAAAGAAATCTGTTTTTATACCTTATATTATAAATACGGACTATGATTTCAGAAGTGCTTTTAAACGTTTTGGCTAATCTTCACACCACGGCACCACCTTGTTTGTATAGCTCGTGCGTACATAGAAATAAAAGGAGAGTGACTGTATTAATAGCTATATTATTATGTTAGTTTATGCTGGACAATTGCCTCCATTTTTGCTGCAGCTATTTGCGGTCCACTCTCGGCTCAGCCGGCTCCCCCGCATTGAGGTCGGAAATTATCCCACGGGAACGTACTACAGGGATAAACAAGTACTAACTCAGGCCATGGTGTACCTGCGTGCCAAATTTCATCCAAATCCAGTTGTCAAGGCGTGAAAAGGTAACACATATAGACGATATTAGTATGTATTTTATGTATAAAAAGGTACTAACACATACCTAGGGCTTGGGTTAGAAGCCGGGCTATGAGCGGGCGGTGGCGGCGGCAGCGGCGGAGCGGGGCTCACGCTCGCGAAGTGTGACGTTGGCACAGGGATTGCTTCCAGACTCTCTGTTTTAGCCTGTGTATGTAATAACCAGATTAGAGACAGATTGAAGAAACTAAAATCTAGAATATTGCACTTAAGCTCGCTTGCACCACTCACTAAAAACGTTTAGTTTTTACAGAGTTTAAGACATAATTCTGTCTCTGACATCTTCAAACGATTGACAGCAGCAAAGCGAAATAAGTTAGCCAAATATGTTTACCATCAAATTCATTTAGTGGATTTGTGGTAAAACCGGGCTTTTGTATATTTAGTTTGCATGTACAAAACAGTAGTGTTAACACAGAAATTTTAAACACGCAGTTGATTTAAGTTTTAATTAATTTTGTCTGAGTTTGGGAAAATTAAGAAAGAATAGCTAAGGGTGTGGTGGCCGGGTCAGCGGGATTGTCCGGTCAGCGGGATTGTCCACAAGGGTTACCGCTGCGCCGGAACATAAAGGGCTATTAAAGGAAAATGGGTGGGTTTTAGTCAGTAAGAGTCTGACACTCCTTTCCGCTCCACCCAGAGCGGGAGGAGTCATTTGATGATATCCCACCATCAGAAAAAAAAGGGTGTGGCCCTTAACTGCATGTAACCAAATCAACAACCTGTATATATTTAATATTTGAAATCCAGTGTTTACCAAGATATAAGTGCCGAGTACACTATTTGTACAAAGTTAATATTAAATAAGTGCGTAATTAACTCTTAAAACTAAATGATATATTTAAATACTTATGAACATCTAATGAAGTACAGCCACTATGTAACGTTTAACTACAGACTACCAAGTTACTATGACACGCAAGGAGTTAAGCAATGAAAGTGATAAATGAGGACAACAATGAAGATACCTTTTTAATAATTTTGTCAACGGATTCCAGCGGACCATCGGCTGGTATGTGTGTGGCTTCCCATACGCCACCCCCTTGAGAAGTGCCTTCTCCCGCCTAAATGATTTCAATTGGAAACTGTTAGGGGCCGTCTCCACGAGCGAGAGAATCACGGCCATAGTCTCGTCGTGCCATCAAATTTTCGCCACGATGATATCGCCGTGTGGAGACACGTTCTAAGAGAGTGTATAGAAATACGTGGCACGACGATAATATCGCCGCGATTCTCTCGCTCGTGGAGACGACCCCTTACTTTTGCTTATTTTATGTCTATTTACTTTTTTAATAACCTAGCCTAGCCTAAAAGAAAAATAATCAGGTATAACAAAACCAAATAAAACTACCATTTTATGCACATTTGTAATTACCGTGGAACCAGCGCACTTCGACAGATGGTACAGCATTGGATTTTAAGTTGATCATAGTTACTTTGAAATAAGACGAATTCAATATTATTTTATATCTCTTAAAAATAAAACTAGGCAAAGTCTATCAGTCTTAAAACACTGTCTGTTTTTCAAGATCTACAGTTGTGTAGTAGCAACTGTTTTTATAATCCTCTGCTCCTTACACCGGATTTCCCTAGCCCAAATTATACATACAAACAAAAAATCAGGCTCTCTTACCCCAACATTAGGAGGCGTATTAGAAGTGTAGTCGACCGGCGCGTTCATATTATTAGCTGCAGCGATGGCCTTCCTCTTCTTAGTCTGTTTGGTCTCCACCTGGTCAGTGTTAATGATGACCGACTCTTGGTATGTCGGCTTTGAAGTCGCGACCGCGACCTGCACCACTGAAGCAGGCACTGGAGTGCTGGGCAAAACAAATATACTATTTATTAAGTAAATTAAGTTTTTTTATTGTATTAGATACTGAAATTAAAGTATGCGGGTCATAATGATACTCTGCGACAATCAGTGAAAATCCCCCCCCCCCCCCCCCCCCTGATGCATCCCAGTGACGATGATATACAGACGCCAGCACATCAAGCTACCCGAAACTGTGAAATTTTCTCAATCAACCTTGAACCTTATATTTTAGCGATAAAGTAGAAAATCTATTAATGAAATTTGACAGATTGTAGTAGCTTGATGTGCTGGCGCCTGTACGTCTCATATGCCGGCAATTATACAGGCACGTAAGAACTGCTATTACTAGAGTATCGACTCTTCAAACCAGGCTGCTTAGCTGCAGAAATAGGTATTGTGACAGTATTTCCGTGGAGCGTTGTTCGTTACCTAGTCGGGTTGGTAGTGATGGTGGACACGGAGGCCACGGCCTGTGCCACCGAGCTGATGACTCCAACTGGTTCTACCGGCTGCTTACTGGTGCTGGGCGACGCCGGTGGTGGTGAGACCTTCGATGGACCGGCCACTGGAGTTGATCTACCTGACACTGCAACAAAGTTTAGGAATTGGTGAAATGGTATGAAGGTTTTAGAAAACAATGCAGAACATGTGTGTCACAAAATATTGACAAAGAGACTTTGAAGACAAGTATTGTGATACATTTCAAGTTTTACTATGTCAAATAATCTAAATCCGGAATCTTATTTGACTTCTATCACAGTCTTGTTTCGATTTATAATTTGAAAACCACCACACACATAATTATGTAGGAAGCTTAATTTCCATCTCAATTTACTACACTGAATATCAGCAGGACAGGAACCAAATCAGGAATCCAAAAGTTGGATTCCTACCATGTGAGGACATGTCTCATGGGCCCATCTTCCAGGTACAAAGGCCCTGCACTGTACTCAAATGAAGGAAGTCAATAGACCAGTTTAATACGCATACCTTTAGCGGTCTGTGAAGATGTGGATTCCATGCTATGCTGTGGTGAAGGGGCTGGGGTGCTACTCTTGCTGCATGAGCCCCCGTCCCCGGCTGACGAGGCACGACGAGACGGCGATGGTTTCTTCTTGTCTGACGAATGGTGTAATTTGCCACCTAAGTATCATGGTCATATACTGTGACTACGTATTCTTATAAATAAGGGCAAGCGTAAGGAATGGTGTGAAGTTAAAAGGGTGGTTGGAAGTTAGGTAGGCTGACACATAAACAAAATGGAAACATTAAATGGAGGATTGTAAAAAAAATTGTACTTATATAAAAAATTGTAACCAGAATCTGAACGCAAAAAAAAACTTGTACTAACTTATCAAAAACACTCATGAATCATTCTCCAAACCTCAAACCTTTACTCTAAACGACATCTAATTACCTTTACGTAGACATAAATTCATGCATAACGAAAATATAATATGTAACCCGTAATGTAAAAAAAAAACAAGCAAAATCTATCATATCACATTCCTCTCCTCCCACGTATTCTGAAAGCCCACTCAATTTGATCAACTGTTAAATCTCTTGTCAAGTGGTTGGTGGAAGGGAGGCCTTTGCCTTGCAGTGGGATAACACAGGCTTATAATAATAATAAGTGGTTGGTTGCTGACATTTTGGCTAACCAATCACAGCTAACATGAGATACGATACGTCAGCTGGTAAACTGATCAGAAACTTAACTAGGCTTTCTGTATACAGGGCTCCATCACTTACCAATTTCGAAACTACATATCGAAATCAAATTACCGAAAAACCGAAATCAACTGCTCAATCGTATTGCTTCTACATAAACGCTAAAAGAGCGGTAACATCAAAACATTATTTTGTAGTATTTTAGAGCTTGCATGTCAAAGGATTGTGGATTTATAATGAGTAGCTTCTTGCCTGCAATGGAATACTTAATTATTAATAGTTGGCGCCACCGACACCATCGATATTTTTTGTTTTATTCAGTTACGTGCGATTGCAATTGATCCAGCGTTAAAGCAAGTTGTCGTGCGGTGTGTATGTTATGAAAAGCATTACAAACATGATCATCTAGTTTCTCTTGTCAATTTTGATAGAAACTTTTAAGAGTAATTGCACAGCATATGCATACAAACATATTCGTCTGTTTTACCGAGTGAGTTGAGCAGGAATGCAGATTTTATAAAGTTTCTCTTCCAGAATTGGTTGTTTAGCAGTCCCATGAAATAAGGAGCGAAATCAATACCATTTCAAACACCGTCTCCTATTATTTTACACCCACACCTTCAGAATTAAGCAAGGAGCTATTCCTTATAAATCGTACTCCAAAAACAGTATAAGCCACATCGACAAACGAGCTAACATGCGACAAAAGTTTACGACATACGAAACAAACTTTTCTCGGTGGCCTTGTGTTTCCTTAGGACTGGGCCCGTGCACTCTGTGCTGTCTTGTGACATATCTGGTTGCAGTGAGCGAAAAAAAATACGATTCCGATTAGTTTTATTACCAATAAATATTTATAATCTTTATTACCTACCACAATGTACAATGCTTTCATCAATTGGGTATGAATGCCTTAGAAAAACATTACTAATAACATAATATTGTTTTATATTATTTCAAATCTCAACGATGGAATTATTGATATTCCCGTGGGTTCCGGTAAAGGCATCAAAACATATTGAACTATGAACTGTTTTTGTTGCCTTTACCCAAATCCAATTTTGTTAGGTACTTATTTAAGTACCTAACTGCACAGTAACATAAATATACAAAAATATTCGTCAGTTTTACTGAAATAGTCGAGCAGGAGTGTAGATTTTTATACAGTTTCTCTCCCAGAATTGACTGTGCAGTAATCCCATAAAATAAGGAGCTAAATAAATAACTTTTCAAACACCAATCCCCCATGATTTTACACTTACACCTTCAGATTTAAGCAACGAGCTATTTCTTATAAATCCTACTCTAAGGGACAAGTCACACCGATATGGCAGCGAAACGGCGAGCAGTTTCAGTGTCATATAATTTTAAAGGGGTTTGAAGATTTTGGCCCTAACATCAGCCGCCATTTTAATTTTTTTTTCAAAATCGCGGTGCACAATAAATGGCATATATTTGGATAGGGGATACTTATACAAACATAAAACGTGATATAACATAACATCACAAAGCGTCACGTTTCTGAGATATTCAAGGATAAAAAATAACAATTGTTGTAACGAATTTTAAGTATTTTATTTTTATTTTGTAGTAACTTCAAATGGTAATCTCAATCAGACAGAGAAAGAAAACAAATATTATAATACTAATAATTTATTTTGTTCATTAAAAACTTTTTAAAACAATCGGAACATAAAAATATGAGATAAATGTGTCGAATTAAAATGATAGTTTTGTAGGTAAACATGAAATAATTGAATACATCAGCTAGTGGATTAAACATAAGATTAATTAATCATATTCGGTATAAATAATATCATCCAAGAAGGCAGCGGGAGGCTGAATAGGATATTCTTGATGTCGCGCCCATGTCATGTACCATTATAATACACATCACATGGGAGTAACATCAAAGTGCTCATTTTCCTACAATGCAATTATAATAGTAGCCAAATATTTTATTCCTGCCTTGCAAATTATTATCGATCTAGATGCAGACAAAAATAAATTCGATTGTTTTGGTGTCTTCGAGTGGATTCTGGCTCTTAAAAGGAAATTAAGGATCAGGAACGACAATGTTGTATTGACTTAGGTCATAATCAATTTAAATCGATGAAAAAAATCCTTGAAATATAAGTCGAAAACTGAACTTTGAAGAAATTAAAGGTTCAGTTTTCGACTTAAATATATTTCGGTGAATAACTCCGAAACCTGACGCTTTAGGACATTATGTTATTTAACTTTTTTTTTGGATTAGTGTCCTCTATCCAAATATATAACTTTCGTTGTGCACCGCGATTCTGAAAAAAAATCAAAATGGCGGCCGACGTTAGGGCCACCCTCCATACAAAAATCTTCAAACCCCTTTATCTTCATTACTATATTACACAGTATCGTTTGAGAAACTTGAGTCGTCGGAGTGCTCGCGGCGCCGCGGGCGGCCGCGCAACCTTTTCAAGTTTCTCAAGCGATACTATGTATTATAGTAATGAAGATAAAGTTTAAAATTATATGACACTGAAACTGCTCGCCGCTTCGCTGCCATCTCGGTGTGACTTGACCCTTAAAACAGTATAAGCCACATCAACAAACGAGCTAACATGCGACAAAGGTTTACGACATACGAAACAAACTTTTCTCGGTGGCCTTGTGTTTCCTTAGGACAGGGCCCGTGCACTCTGTGCTGTCTTGTGACATATCTGGTGGCAGCGAGCGAAAAAAAAAATACGATTCCGATTAGTTTTATTACCAATAAATATTAATAGTCTTTATTACCTACCACAATGTACAATGCTTTCATTAATTGGGTATGAATGCCTTGGAAAGAGGTAATTAACTAATAAATTTTGACGTGTACATATACATATTGATTTATAAAATATTTTAAACTTCAACGGTGGAATTATTAAAAGTCGAACGTTTTTTAGCAGTGCTCTTCCTAAAAGATCACCACGATACGATAGTGTCTTTACCCTGACTATTAGAAGAGGGATACAGGGTCAGGCATCTGCTTGAGAAGATTAATTTTATCCATAACTCAAAATATCCATATTCCATGCACAAAATATTAATTTTAACCATACAATATTATTCTACAACAATATTATAAATTCTACATTGAGGTAACTATTTAAGGTGAATGCGTAGTTGTAGCCCGCGAAATTCAATTTTTCTTACGTTTTTTGCAATTTTCAGGTCAGTGTCAGGTTGTATCTTGATGAAAATTTGATTCGCGACTATAACAGGTACGTATTCACAGAATTATAATCATCAGAATCATTAATACATCTGTTTAAGTTAGATTTCTACCACCAACACTTTTCCATACGAGATTTGTTCTTAACGGTAGAAATCTAACTTAGAAAGATGTATTAATGATTCTAATTATTATAATTCTGTAAATACGTACCTGTTATTGTCGCGAATCATATTTTGATCAAGATACAACCTGACACTGACCTGAAAATTGCAAAAAACGTAAGAAAAATTGAATTTCGCGGGCTACAACTACCCATTCGCCTTAACCTAATTAAGAGGTCGTGTTAGATAAAAACAAGCACAAACGGGAAGAACTGTACAGTTATTATGAATAGCAGTCCATTAAACATGTCTTTTTTGTGGACAGAAAATATGTTCATGTCAATAAAATAAAAATAGTTATTTTAATTTAAAAAGCATTCATTTTCTTATATTCATGTGTATCAATCATTTGGGTACTACTTTAATTTCTAGCATCTTTATAAACCCTTTATTGTAATAACAAGCAATGTGAACTTGTAGTTTTGACAGCTATTTTTACCAACGCATTAAGTTGACTTTACAAAATGGATCGAAATACGATGCCTGAACTACGTCATTAACATGTTTACAATTGTTTAAAAATATTTTAATTATGACAAAGGAATTGGCAGCCATCTTTCTGTGTTTGACTAAACACAAATTTTGCGGCCATCTAGCATATTTCTAAGGTTAATAGCATATAGTAAGCAATAAATGTACTCACCCATAGGCTGAGCAGGATTGGGAGTCTTCGACGAGTTCGGAGTACTCTTTCCTGATCCCGACACAACTGTGCTGGTCGCATGTGATGATGACTTGCGCCCCGGCTACGAATGAAAACATAATAATCAAAGCACCATTTAGCCAACTTCATAGTTATTAGCAACATAAACTTATAATACCCATAATATTGTGTTACGTTACATAAATAATAATAAATAATTAATTGCACATATTTTACTAACCAAAGTTATTGCGATACTAACTTGTTACAAGTATGCCACATACCATAAACGGAAAAATATATAATTATTACATATTTAATTCAATAAAAAGTACCCTGTTATTGACGGACTTCAAATTGGGTTGATTAGAATACGAAAACTTAAATCTGTTCCAATATTTGTCATGGATTTTTTCATTCACTTAGTCATTTCATTTCATTCATTTTTCATTTTCGAGGAACAAAGGTGAAGCAGTTTTGGGCTAGTATTATCAACTAGAACTAGAACGGTGATTCTAAGAAGCACAAGCATAAAACCATAAACTATTATAATAATGGGCTGAATGGCAGATGGTGGGAGCTATAAATACATAGATTGGGCGGCTGTGCTACAGGCATGAGACGTACGTACCCCTTTGGACTTGCCGGCATGCGTCGGCGTGGCGCTGCCGCTAGCCTTGGGTGAGCATGAGGGTTCGCCTTCCTTCTCGCAGCTCGAGTCGCTCGACTGACTGTCGTGCGACACCGGCTTGTACGGCGGGATGGTCTTTACGTTACCGCCCTTTTTCTGCACAGTCAACGTTCGTCACCGTATCACACACCGCTCATTAACGCCGGCAATAATGTCGGTGTCAAATTATAACGAGTTCGCGCTAAACCGCTACGAAACAGGATATTTTTATTCAATAATTGATTGATAAACCTTTAGTTATGGTCAGTTAGACATGTAAACTACTCTACTTTATTGAAATTACTTCCAACAGGCTAGTTGACAGTAAGAATAAAAATTTTATGAATTTTGTTTTGGTTCTGGACAATAAATATCAAAACTCATTTTTTTGTTAATGATTTTGGATTAATTATTATTTATGCGTAATAATTGTGCAAGGATAAAGCTAATGGTCACGTGACATTGAATGCTAGTCAGAGCGCGCCACATCATTTTTTTTTGTATCTGACTGCTACTAGCGAATTGTAAATAAACAAACTTTATGCACCATACAATTTCTTTTGCATTACCAATAAATGTCCAAAAATAATAGTCTTGAATGGAACAATACTGATTGGTTCTGTCCCTCTCGCACAATGTACTGTAGCACTATTCATTAATCTACTAAATTAATAGTTAACAATTAGAGAATGGAAATCGTCTAACATAAGACTGTCAAAGCAAGCATTAACAGAAATAATTATTAATTATCTGCTTTGAATATTATTTTTTACATGTAAATACCTTGTGTATTAAGACTTTCGAATTCCGACCGAAACAATAAATATAGTTTGTGTCCAGTTAATACTGTGAAGACACTCGAGCAGCCATGACAGTATTCCTTGTTATGGTAATGACAGTCAAAATAAAATTGCTTTATAAAACAAAGAGTTCTGATAATTTTAAGTAAATATTCATAGTGTCAGGAATATAAACTACAAGGAACATTACTAATTGGTTTCTCAAAAACTGTCAACAAGCCTATTGCGTTTATAAAATGAAATGGTTTTAGTAATGGTTTTAGTACCTTGGCGATGATGGTGACATCATGATTGGTGAACTAAAAAAATGATAATGAATGAATAAATCAATTATCATGCACAAATTAGTGGCGACGTAACGCAATAATTAGGTGCAGTAGGTCGACATGATAACAAAATGACAAAGTGAAAATGTTAAACACTATAAACGCGTACTCAACACAATAATCAGCTCTTATGACCGAACGAAGTGATCTAAATGCTGGCGCGCATTACTTCTGTTACATTTATGTATGTATGTTATAAATAATTGAATTACCAAACTGTTATGAGTGAAAATTCGGCGTAAATTTTTACTGTTCGAGTATACAAGGTAGAAACGACATTCCGACAGTAAGTTAAAAAATGCGTATATCTAATGTCATGCCCAGTCTGCATAGAAAAATTCAATCAAATATATCCAATAGTTTAGTCAATGTAGCTAGTCAAAGATTAGCAAAACATTTAGTCGGCCCATCACTACTAAAAAACACTTAAGACTGCTAGGATTTATTTTGATAGTTCCATGATACTGTTGTATTAGTAATGCCAGTGTTTTCATTTATTGTCGTATTGTTGTCTCCACATTGTATAGCGACCTCCATCCTGTAATAGGCGCCAGTCTTTAGACTCGAAGACCGTCACAGTGTGAACATAAATCTAAATGGCAGTAAATGTGAACACAGACAATGATCTAAAAGAAGTGTACGGCGACAGTTCTAGAATGATCTTGATTGTGCATTGACATAAAAATGGTAGGTACAATAAAAGATTTTGGCCACATCTTGTAATTAAAGCAATAAAGTACACAGAATTTCAAGTTCAAGACAACCAGTACATGTAATTCATGATCTGTGGTTCACGCGGGCCTAAAGCACATATCGCAACAAACATACATACACATTTTAAATATGTTCTGGACAAAATATTTGCACCATACCAATTATTTAAAAAGATTACAAAAAGTTTGTATCACTGCATCATCAGCAGCATCCTGTACTTCAAATGTTGTTTAAGTAATTCCATAATTACTTCTTTATTGATATCTGTGATAATTTAAGAGGACAGAGACATACAGAGACAGGGAGAAAGACAATTCGAACTAACCAGTTTACTGTAATGGTGTTGGCAGTAGCCGCAGTACTTTACGTTGTCCAGATAGTTGCCTGCTTCCTCGCAAAGCAGGCCAAGGCCTTGCGCGCAAGTCACGTGAAACTGTTGCTTGCAACCTTGTGAGAAACAACCCGGATAAAGCGACATGTCGTCCTGTTGTTTATAATTTGTTAATTATATTATACAGGGCTGGTGATAATAGGAGAAAGACAATATATTTGAAATGAATTAAGAAACATGTAAGCCACGTTACGCAACAGGCTATGTAGGCAAAGGTGCACATGTGTATTTGCATTAACAGCCTATAATGTGCCCACTGCTGGGACACAGGTCTCCTCTGTGAGAGGGAGTGGGCCATAATCCACCACGCGGGCCCAGTGCGGGTTGGCGGATGTCGAATTTTTGGTTCTAGGACATGCCGGTTTCCTAATGAAATCATTTACGACTACAACTCGTAAGTCGCTGCCGTTACCACTGGGCCACTGCTCTTGTACATGTGTATAACACACCCAAATGGCGCCAATGGTCTTTTTACTAAATTTTTATATTACCAAAACAATCTTGAAGTCAATTTTAATTGGCCCATGTTTCATAAAATAGGTTCTTATATACCTAACCCCATCTATTTTATCAAAATAGGTGGCATCTTCCTGAGATAGATAATAATCTGCTATTAGGTTGGACTACCTTCCACAAGACAGCCCTCTATTCTTAGTGACTGACATAAAACATGTAGGATAGTAATCATAGAATCGCAGAAAACAGAAGTACTCTATGATGTTTCAGCAGTAAAAAGAATAATAAAAATCTAAACTCACCAGTTTTGTTACACTGCATGCATGCCCCAGCATTGGCTCGATGAGTTTTGCCCAAATCTTGGCAGATGTAGCAGGTCTGGAAAATGTTCATTTAATTAATTATAGTAATAATGTTGCGCGCCACAATGCCTACCACTAGCGCCATCTAGTATCGAGTAGCAGAACTAGTGGTCAAGATGCTTCTAGAAATTTCGACAGTAGAACTTTCCAGAACTATCGACGTGTGGTCGGTCGGAACCGGCATGTACTCGAACATTCTAGATGTTTCTACGGTAGAAGGTTCTGGAACTATCCGAGGCCTATATAAGGCCGGTGTGCCTGCGAGCCGGGATCAGTGTTGGATAAGCGATACAAGCGAGAACATCGAAGCGATCTTCAAGTGCGACTCTCAAGTGATTAGTAGTGCGATTGTGATTTATAATTAGTGTGTTAAAGTTGTAATTGCTGTTTCTAATTAAAGTGTCTATTTTTGGTTATTAAATCGGCAGTTTTTATTGTCACGAACCCCAAGCTCGTAACAATTGGTGTCAGAAGTGGGATTAAAATCATGCCGATTCTACCGAAGGACGACACGGAGGGTATCCGTACCCGGAGTCAACGCCAGCAAGAGACGGACCAGAGGCGATTCGGTGGAGCAACGCCACAGACGTCGGAGGGCCAACTACCAATCACGGAGGCCGGCCCGTCCACAGCTGCTCCAGCATCATCGGCACCAGATTTTGCTGCTCTGATGATGATGCTGCAGGAGCAGTCTCGCCGTCAGGAGGAACAGGCCCGCCGACAGGACGAACAGGCTCGTCGGTTGGAACAACAGCTCCAGCGGGACAAGGAGGAGCAGTCCCGCCGACAGGAGGAACAGGCCCGTCGCCAGGAAGAGCAGATGCTCCTTCTGAAGGACCTTCACGCTACCTTCGGGAAAGACATGAAGGAGATGAAGGATAAGGTTGCTCAACACGACAACCGCCTGTTGGAAGCTGAAACCCGAATCGACCAAGTGAATAATCGGGTTGACACCGTGATGGCTGACGTGAAGAAAACCGTAATGGCTGAAGTGAAGAAAACGCTGGATTACCTTAAACTTGAGGATGGAATCGCAGCCCCCGTAGCTACAACACCTTCGCTACGGGGATTTAAAGTGCCACCGTTCGACGGAACTTCTTCCTGGTCAGCCTACAAAATTCAGTTTGAGGCTGTCATGAAGGCGAACGGGTGGAATAAGAGTCAGGCCATGACTGCCCTCACCCTAGGCCTGCGCGATCAGGCCTTAACTGTGCTGGAAGCTCTTGGAAAAGAAGTGACTTACGAGCAGCTCCTTGAGGCATTGGAGGCTCGGTATGGCGACGCTCACCTGGAACACGTGTTTCGTGCGCAGCTCAAGGATCGCGTGCAACGCAATAATGAAAACCTGCAGCAGTGGGCCCTTGAAGTTGAGAAGCTGGTTCGGAAAGCATACCAGTCTGTACCTGCGCTTATTGATGGGAACCTGGTGCAGGTATTTATCGACGGCATCCGTGACCTTGAAGTTAGAGCTGCTGTGAGGCTCGGTCACCACGGGACCCTTAAGGACGCCTTGGCCCATGCACTGGAGGTAGAAGCTGTGCGGCAGGATCACCGTTCCCATCGCGTCAGGGAGGTTGCAGCGGCTACAGTTCGCGACCGCAATAGAAGATACAACCCTAGGTGCTACGGTTGTGGGGAAAGGGGCCACCTTCGATCCAGTTGCCCGAAGCGAACTGCAGAAAGGGATGATGGCTGGTCTCCTGAGGGTAGTGCGGCTAACAGCACCGCCCAGCAGCAGCAGGGAAAACGAGTAATAGCCAGGACTGCGGGGCGGGTGCTGTCTGATGTTCAAAGAGCCCCGAGGATTTCGATCACACAAAACTATGACGGGAAATCTCATGGCAACGCAGATAAATTGTCTAGAAGACCTGGTCCTGAAGACTGCAAGTATGGTACTAGGCAAGAGGGTAAGGAAGTGGTACCTGTGAGGATGCTCAGAACAGACCTCAGCAACGAGTGGAAAGAAAGCCTACAACGTGCACAGCAGGAAGATTCAGACCTCAAGCCGATTCTCGAGTGGATGAAGGCCAGTGCACCTAAGCCCACGTGGAGCGACGTCTCAGCGATGAGTTCGATCACAAAAAGCTATTGGGCCCAATGGGACAGCTTATTGATTCAGGATGGAGTCTTGTGCCGTAAATGGGAAAATGCTCGGGGAGACAGCTGTCATTTGCAAATGGTTGTCCCTAAAGCTCAAGTACCGGATGTTCTACTGCTGTACCATAATGGTTGTTCAGGAGGCCATCTGGGAGTTAAACGGACTTTACAGAAGATACGAGAACGGTTTTACTGGGTCCACTGTCGGGACGATGTCGTGGACTGGTGCCGCAAATGTACGAGTTGTGCAGCGGTAAAGGGACCTCAGACTCGTAGTAGAGGTGCATTGAAATTGTACAATGTTGGTGCACCATGGGAGAGGGTAGCCCTAGATGTTGCGGGACCGTTTCCGGAAAGTGATAGTGGTAACAAGTATTTCATGGTTGTAATGGATTACTTCACTAAGTGGCCGGAAGTCTTCGCCATACCAAATCAAGAAGCTTCGACAGTCGCAGATAAACTAGTCCATGAAGTCTTCTGCCGTTTTGGAGTACCTTTAGAGATTCACAGTGATCAAGGAAGGAATTTTGAGTCCCAAATATTCCAGGAAACTTGTCGAGTTATGGGCACTCATAAAACAAGAACAACTTCTTACCACCCACAATCGGATGGAATGGTGGAACGATTTAATCAGACATTGGAGAGATACCTGGCAAAAGTTGTGGAAAATCGGCAACGAGATTGGGACAAGCACATACAACCGTTTTTGTTGTCATATCGAAGTGCTGTTCACGAAAGTACATCGGTGACACCAGCTTTCGCAAACTTTGGAAGGGAATTACGGCTGCCTGCAGACCTGATCACCGGAATACCACCTGACGCCCCACACATTATAACCGATTATGCGAATGACTTGCGGAACAAAATGAATGACATCTATGAGCACGTCAGACAATCGGGCCAGCAAATGTCTGAGAAGATGAAAACCCGTTATGACCGCAAAATGAACAATAAAGGGTTCGACGAAGGATCACTAGTGTGGTTGCACAATCCAATCCGCAGCAAAGGGAAATCTCCTAAGCTTCAAGCTAAATGGGACGGACCGTATCGGATTGTGACAAAGATCAATGACGTGACCTACCGGATACAGAAAGGTGCAAGAGCTACTCCTAAGATCGTCCATGTGGATCGACTGGCGCGTTATTATGGGGGCGATAATGCTCGGGACGAGCATGTCTTAGGAGGGGGCAGTGTTGCGCGCCACAATGCCTACCACTAGCGCCATCTAGTATCGAGTAGCAGAACTAGTGGTCAAGATGCTTCTAGAAATTTCGACAGTAGAACTTTCCAGAACTATCGACGTGTGGTCGGTCGGAACCGGCATGTACTCGAACATTCTAGATGTTTCTACGGTAGAAGGTTCTGGAACTATCCGAGGCCTATATAAGGCCGGTGTGCCTGCGAGCCGGGATCAGTGTTGGATAAGCGATACAAGCGAGAACATCGAAGCGATCTTCAAGTGCGACTCTCAAGTGATTAGTAGTGCGATTGTGATTTATAATTAGTGTGTTAAAGTTGTAATTGCTGTTTCTAATTAAAGTGTCTATTTTTGGTTATTAAATCGGCAGTTTTTATTGTCACGAACCCCAAGCTCGTAACAATAATATAGAATTAAATAACTGCTGCCGAAATAACTAAAGCAATATTAATTATCCGTTTATATTGAAGGCAGGTTTACACCAAAGGGGAGAGGTGTCTTGTCATTGTAGAATTAAGTGGAAAGCTATGAAAATCACACCCTCATGCATCTCCTTTGGTCTGCTTGAGAAATCTCTCCTCTCTGCTTTGTCGAAACAGGCTATAATATGCATGTATTATATCATATAAACTTTCCTCTTGAATCACTCTATCTATTGCTGAAAACTGCAATAAAATTCGTTGAGTAGTTTAAAAGATCTAAAGTTACAGACAGCGGGAGCGACTTTGTTTTATACTATGTAAAGATGGGCCTGCTCTTGACATAAATCTCGCCTGATGGATAGCGATGGATCTATGGTGGAACAAGCATGATCAGAGAATGCCTGTTCACTCTTGTTTTGAAGGCCGACTGGTTGAAAACACAGTAGAAGGGTTATAGGTGGTGGTTCTTACCTTGTTGAATCTCTCTGGTGGTATGAGGCGCAACACGATCGGTTCCATAGATGTGACATTACCGAACCGGACCTCTGGTATGTAAAGGGCGCAGACAACATGCGCCCATCCTCCAGTGTCCGACCGCTTCAGAGCACCCGACTTGGACGGGCATAGCTCACAGCGCTGAAGTATTAAGCAGTTCACATTAGAATAACAACTGAGTAACAAAAATGAAACAGAGCAAATTACACCCCTATTGTGTTACACACGCGCAATCCCCCTCGTTTTGATAATACATACAATACAACAGCAAGCTAACAATTGTGCTATTTATGATGTGTTTGACCCTATGCTATGAGGCTGGCACAGTCATCAAGAATGCAGTACTTCATCCAATAATTCGAAAGCAAAGCAAAACAAGGATATTGCTGAATTTTCAAAGAGAAGGGTTTGCGATTTCAACTGTGTTCTGCAATAAGGGTACTGGATATTATACAGGCTGCTGTTGGGCTGCTTATAAAGGATTGATTCTACTCTACCTGTCATACTGAAGAACTTATTACCCAATAAAACTCATCACCTTTGAACAAGATTTTTTAAATCTTTTTTATTATTGATAAACTTAAATCCAAAACATTAGAAGAAAAACAATATGACATGAAATTTCAGAATAAATCAACAACCTGTATCATGCATGAACCACTGTACTTACAACCTTGTTTTTAGTATCCGGACTTTCACATTTTCGACAAAACCATGGTCCTGTTGGTACTGTCACTATGCCGTAGCACGCTGAAAATATATTGAATTTCTCAGTAAAGGCTAGAATTGAATACAAAAGCAACCCAAGTAAATATTTTAATACTCTTAAGATATTTCAAGTTTAGAAAAGGTACTAGTGTTAAGACGCTGATGCCTCAATGAGTTGGTAACCTGCAGCCTAATTGCGGAACGCCAAATCGTCAAATAATTCTGATCAGTTGGCTTCATTTCTATCACAATTGGCTTCATTTTACGATTTTCGAATTGCGAAACTCTAGTTTCTGCGCAGGGCCTTAACGTTCATAATTGGTTTCATAATAAACTAGAGTTTTGCAATTCGAAAATCGTAAAATGAAGCCAATTGTGATAGAAATGAAGCCAACTGATCAGAATCATTTGACGATTTGGCGTTCCGCAATTAGGCTGCTGCTCAGGCATCAGCTATTGCGAACACTCTAGTAGAAATACCTTGATGGACAGCGACAGTGCAGCCATTTCCGTCACAGTAGACAAGCGGGTTGTCGGGCCAACCGCGCTCGTCAGAGCACACGCAGCAGCCTCCTACCATCTCCTTCATTGTGTACTCCTCATTATTGACTTAAAACCTACAAAACCCCACAATTATGAACTGGAGTAAATACCACATGTAAACATTCAATTTCAGTGACAAGGACATGAAAATAGCAATTTATTAATTTGTAAATATGCTTAAAACGAATACATCACCAGGTAATTTGACCCTATGGAAGCTTAAGATGGTTTAGATGACAACACAAATAATCTTGTATCATGTATGTGTAAAAATGATTTAACGAATGCAGAGGCAATGAATATCTCTTATCACTTCATATTGAATTAAGGTCTTGCTTTCATATTTTGTGAATGACCATACCAGATATTATAATACTGTTTGGATGAAATTGAAGTACCTACTTCAGATGTTGCAAAACTGTCAAGTTTTTGAATGAGGTGGCCACGTTTACCAGCAAGCACAAGTAATATTCTAATTAACCCTGTAAAACACAGTCCATAGTTATTCATAATTATGCTTTCAGACAAAAGGCCTGTGGAATATGAACTGTATCTACTATATCACTTAACACTTTGCGGGACACTTAATGCCCCTCGACTCAACACATTCGTTGCTGCAGTAATATTAACGTTAACCATAGGTTGGCCACCCTCAGATCTGCCATCCTAATCACTGGGCAAAGGAGGTTGAATGGTGCTATATATTGTTATTTGTTACTTAACTTATATTCAGTAAGCAGTGGTAAAAGGCAAAGCTTATTAAAAACAATTTTGCTATTTGAATGAATGAATTGCACCAATCCCAGCATGGTTAAATCAGACTCGATTTATCGAATGAACCCCAAGATTCGCACTAGCTCCTGTAGCCTCATGTTCATGGTGCTACAGCGACCATTGCATATCAAGGAATAGACCGGGGGGCGCGGTAATGGCAGGGAGGACGTGCCCGTAAAATAGGAAAGGATTTAAGAGCCTACCAATTAAAAACAATGTTGCTATTTGTATATAAAAATATTTTTTCTATTACTTGTTTTTACGTTTATGTGATGATGTAGGACTTGATATATACTTAGCAAATTAAGAGAGGTAACATGACAAAAAAATGTCCTACGCTCAGGTTAGGCAAAGAATAATAAGCTTTTAAGGAAGCTGAAAGGAATCTATGTGAAGTTTTTATCAGTGGAAACTTATACATGGCCTTCAGTTTTTTATTGTTTAATATGTTGACTGCCAGACAACAGACACAATAGAAGATCTATTGTTTAGGGTCACCGGTGACTGTGGTGGCAGTCAATGCATTGAGAATACTATAAGTTAGATGTAAGTTTCCCAAATAGAATAAAATAAATAAAGCAAGACAGGTGAATAAGTCAAGTCTGTCACACAAATCATTTAACACATGATTATTGTATTATAAAAAATATAGCGATATTAAAGGAATTGTGTTTATGTTATTGACTGTATGTAAAATTTCAAGACTGCTTAAAATTTTACCCAATGCAGGTATGGTGATGCAGAGAGCGATTAGCAATTTTCCTAGAAAAAAACAGTTCCTACTTTCAGTTTGTAATAAGGGCGGTGCCCACTGACATAGCACATGTGTGAGTACTATGTACATATTATAAAGCTACCATTTACTGGGTACGTCTTTCATTGACTTGAATGTGCTCTGGCGGCTGAGAGTATGTCATGCTCACTGAGATGTCTCGCTGATGGTGGCGCATGTGTTGGATCATTTAGGTCCCTTCAAAATGGTTGAGCTGAATGGTGCTAATACATGCGCCATGTTCGTAAACGGGCGCCGTCAGTAGGGACTGGTCATCTCTGCTGCCATGGCTTATTTTAATTTAATATTTGAATTGCTTTTTTTTTCTTGTCTTTTCATTATGGACGCTTTTAACGTTCTGCTTCGTCCTCACATGTATAATTTTTAATATGAATGATGTAACCAAGACATTGTAAGCATATTATTTTGATTTAATAGAGTGTCCATTGAGTTTCTTGCGCGTTCTTCTCCATAGGTACCTACGCTTTGGAATGGGCAATTAGCTTCATCTTTCTGACTGACTTTAATTGAAATAAATGCTTTGAGTTTAACAGTTAAGCTATCTTAGTTAAGATTAGCTCCAAATACACACTGTACCTTATCATCAGCTTGTGAGCTACTGTTGGTTCAAAAACTTAGAGAATTTGGGTAGAAAACTGGAATCAAAGCCATAATTAATATTTTACTCACAAACATTATAATAATGTAATATTAAACTATTTGAATGTGTTTATTAAATGTTGATAAGGATAGTCAAAGTTGTATATCTGCACATTAAAAAAACTGAGTTCATAGTTACCGAGATAACACTAATATACCTATTGTAGACCAATGGTAATATGTTACTAAAATTGGGGGTATTGTCTGTAGTACTTTAGAATAACTCAATTTCAATTATTCAGATTTTAGTTGATTCACTGAAGTTATAACTGTATGTTGCATTGCTACAAATGCACATAAAGTCAGACATAGTTAGGCTTATTGTTGGGTGTGTCCAGCCAAATTAGACCGTGTCCAGCTCGTCTGGTGTTTGTCAGGCTTTTTAGATAGAGGATAAAAAGCCTAGATTTACCTAAAAAAACATTTACCATTTTAAAACGAAGACATAAAATTCATAATAATTTAAGGCGTTTGGCCAAATTATCCAAAAATCTGGCTAAACTGGCTGGTCTGTTCGGCTTTCAGGTTTTATGACCTGGCAGCCCTATCTGTAAGGTCTGAAAAACACAGCGCTAGACACCCAACGAGTCATGGTACATTAACACTGCATTCAATACTTAATGCAAATCGATTTTCCACATAATGTCTTCACAGTGCCTGGTAGTTATGAATTATCATGCGTTCATGAGTGAATATAGCTCTAGTTATTCTTACTGGATGAACTTAAATATCAGTAAGTATTGATTTTATAATGTTTGGAAATACCATCTAGCTTCGAAATTGTCCATCCATGAAATACAAAAAGTGAATAGAGCTAAATCTTCTTCCATGAGAAAAAAAATTCTTCATTGATGAAATAAGATTACCCTTAAAGACGTAAGTTTCTTTGAGTGTGCCTATGCAGATGATGCTAATGAACTTGCGAATCTACCGTAGGACATAAAAAGCAATGTATAATAATCGAAAGCAAGAGCTAATACAATAAGAAGTGTAACACCGATGGTCCCGATGGATAATGCTGTGAATTTTAAATGACAATGAATAACTTACAGCTTCCATCTAGTTATATTTACCAAAAGTAAAATTATCCGTTCATTGATGCAGAATTTCCGGGCAACAATTCTTTAATTCATCTTTAATTTACAACTGATATCTTTTACACCTCACCTGCGCCTAGCAAGAACGATAAAATGAAGTCTAATTACACACAATCTAAACTCGTCGAGTGATTTTATGTAAAAACCGGCAAAAAATAGTTCAGAACTCTGATTAGAACTGATTTTACAACTGCAAATAACACTGATGTGTTAGTTTTATATACGAAAAATTCGGTTAAATTACACTCGCTCGCTCGCTGCCATTAGCTACAAGCAATAGCCATGTTGAATTTTGTTTGGAACGCATTTCAATAAAGATTTATTATATCTTTAGCATTTGAACTTTAGAGAAAAATAGCAGCATACACGGTTCGTAAGCGCAACAGAGATAACTTGATGTTTCAGCATTCTACTATAGAGTAATGGAACGCGCTTTTTTAGTCTATCTTCCAGACTTCTGCTAAATAGTTAGGTTTGCTGTGTTGGTACTATTGGTAACATTATAAAAAATAAAACAAAATATTATCGCGTCTCTTGCGCGCGCATCGTGGGTAGTTGCATTGCAGCCTGTATTGATCGATTTTTATCTTGGGTCCGGGCGAAGCTAAAATATGCCTCACATAAATACCTACCTAGAGACTTCATATATTATATCAATGCCTAGAGATGAGATAAGTAAGTACCTAACAAAATACTAGCTACCTATATACAAAATTATGTAGGTAATGAGATGACTTATTTTCTACATCAATGGTAACACCTCATAACTAATTATGTAGATAGTTATAATATGGTTATAATCACGTTTTTAACAAAACCATTAGCTAGGTAGGTACTACTTCATAATACACTAGGAGAACGTCACCTAGATTTCAAAGAACTAGATTCATAATATTGTCCGAAAATAAAGGATAAAGATTTCAATTGTTTTGAACAATCACGTGGTTGCATCTTTTCTTTTTCTTCTAGTAGTTCTAGTCATACCAAAGTAGAGATGGGCGATTGTGAATGACATTATTCGAATGATTCGATTGTACAAGTCATTCAAATCATTCGAATGACCATACAACTCATTCGAATTTGAACAAAAGCGAGATGTAAATAAGAATGTATTGCGTCGTCTCGTTCTTTCCGATTCAAATTTCATTATTACTAGTTAGTATATTCGAAAATCCGTAACGCCATCCAAAAGTAAACTCTATTTACTAAGAAAAACTACCCAATTCCGTATGGCAGATGAAACCATTAAACCATCGAATTTAACTAACATTACTAGTTTGTATTTGAAGTTTAGTAGGTACCTTTGGTAACCAAAGGTACCTACCCCATACGATATTTAGTGACTGTCAAGTGTCAATGTCAGTGTCACAAAATGACAAAAACAAAATCCAAGTGACTCGAGCATTGAGGGAAGGGTTGGGGTGAGGGGAATCTTTTGATCAATATTTGCATCATATAATGCTATATACATTTAACCGTCAGTTTTATCAATGAAAATGCTTCGGACATCATCGTCTCCTATTGGGCGATTTGATTCAATGACCTCTAAGGTCAGTGATCAAGTTAGATGCCTTGGGGGTTGCCAGTATACAAATACTTAAGAAATCGGTTTTAAAAAACTAAGAAATATAATTAGCAAAACAAAATATTACGTAAAAGGTTACAAGAATCAGTAACGCAAGTAGATATTCATATACCAATGTAGCCTAGATTAAACGATCAATACTGGAGCTCGACGAACCCATTGCTAAGAGGCTTTATACACGGTCCATCCCGCCGTCTACATCCCGCCAAGATCATGAACGATGCACGACGAAAAACAACGCGAAAGGATTCGACGTTCACCGATAATTATTTAGATACTTGCTGGATTTGCACGACTATAATTTTGCAGCAAGCGAGTACCCCCACCACCGCGAACGTCTATCGTACAGGTAGACAATGAATAACGAGGACGTACAAACGCCAGCACATCAAGCTACCCGAAACTGTTAAACTTTCCTAATCAATTTTAAACCTTAATGTTCAGCGATAAAGTTGAACATCTATAAAATAAATTTGACAGATTGTAGTAGCTTGATGTGCAGGCGTCTGTACGTCCGAAGGATCGTCGTGCGTGCTTGATCGTGGATAAATTGCAGAAGTCAAACGGACGCCACAAAATGGATCGTGAAACAATTTCACAATTTATTGAAAGATGTAAGTCTGACAAGTGACACTTGTCTCTCACTAGTCACTTGGAAATACTTGGAATGTATCAAATGCGCACTACAGGAATAAACAAAAAATAATAAAATGCATTGAGTTCAAGATTTTTTCATCCAAAATCTCTTCATATTTTTTTTCTCTTCTGCTGCTGCTGACAACATAACTCACATTTTTGGTGTTTTGACAAAACTGGTGGCATTTTGACTTAAAATACACGTGCGCTCACTACGTTAGTTCAATTACCTACATCTATACTCCATTTATTATAACATTAGAAAAAAGAGGCTCGCAGAAGCAGGAGTACGAAACCTTTTCAAACAATTTTAATAAATAATTAAATGCATTTGTGCTGTTTTGTGAGTAACAATATATGGCATACAATAAAGCATATTCTATCTATCTACTCGTCACAATACTTGGATAGGTACATGAAATGAAACAATTTTTAGTAACTATCAATTCAGGATAATTAACATACTTCTACATGGTAAACCAGGTCGAAATTATCATGGTTGGAGACGACTATTTTTAACCGACTTTAAAAAAGGAGGTTCTGTATTCGACCCGTATGTATGTATGTATGTTTGTATGTCCGCGATTATCTCAAAAACTACTGAACCGATTTTGATAATTCTTTCATTAGTGTGATCTACATATTTTCAGGAAGGTTTTAGTATATAATACATTAGGTAATTACTCTTATGTACGAAGTTATATGCATAAATGTACTGCATCTCCGGCATTTCTATGGGAATTTTAGTGATTCTTCGAGTCGTGTCTTCAATTCTTCAATGCACTAGTGTTAATTGAATTGGTGTGGGGTAGGTACAACTAAAAAGTGAAAAATAAAAACTTTTTTACAAAAAAAACAACCGACTTAAAAAAAAAAACTACAAAGTGAAAAATAACTTTAATTTCGGAAGTCGGTGTCAAAAAACGAAAATGCGTAACCAACGACACCGACTTCCGAAATTAAAGTTATTTTTCACTTTGTAGTTTTTTTTTTTTAAGTCGGTTGTTTTTTTTTGTAAAAAAGTTTTTTTGACACTAAATTCAAATTCAAAAACCTAAGCGTTCCGCGGTAATCAGGTGAGGATTGTGGCGAGAAAGGCTCACCACGTAATCCTCACAAAGGCACCTTCATATCTCTGATGACTATTTTCAAGATTTGGCATAGCGTTACTACTAGGTATTTCTTGACTATTTTTTGGAATTGAAACAAAAGTCGATACTCCCAGCCGTTTGGTTGCATTAGAGGTGAGTGTGTGGAGACCTTCACCACACAATCCTCACCAACCTATAGCTAGTAGTAACTTCGGAATCATAATGCGACTAATAAAAAAAGTGAGGATTGTGTGATGAAGGACACAATAGAATAGAATCATAAACCGACGAAATAAAAAACACGTGCTGCCACAACTTATGAAGGGAAAAGGTAACATTTTAGATTTGGTAGAGTTATAGTGACATGAAAAACGTTCCCGGTACTGTCCGTCCCTGCTTCTTTTAGATTTTAAACATTGACACGACAATATTTTATGTGAAAACTAAATAATATTAAATGAAAGCCTTGTAATTTCAGAAGGATGATAGGTTAAATAAGTACAATTAGTGTGACTGCTGTTATTTAAATTGATTATATTTAATTGCACATCAATCTTGTGTGTAATAATGTTTGATGTACTTTTATTACAAAGTGTGCCCCTAAAAGAGCCATTTTTAACTTCTGTCTAACTAATGCTATAGTAAATGGAGTATAGCAGGCTGGATGCGCACACGATAACTGTGTATGCTACGTCTAACCCCACCCGTCTAGGCCTTGAGCGGACGTACAGCTGAAATAGACCGTGTACGAGAGGCTTAAGGGTAACCGGTAGCTTTCAATCCGTTCACTAGGGCGCTGGGAGCGCTGCAATCGCTTGGTGGCTAAAAATAACTTCTAGGCAACATAACTGCGCGAGGTTGTATTAAAGGTGGGTGGGATGGGTGCAACGCGGATCAATATATGCAATCCTCGCCCTAATTGTTGCTAGGGTCAGTCCGCGAGTCGGGACGGCCACCATTTTAACTAAGCTCGCGCATGCGTGATGCGCATCATTGTTGCTAAAGGCGTCTACTAGATGGCCTTAAAGAGCTTGGTTTTGATGCGTAGACAGAGAATTAGAGAATTCTAGACAGAGGTCTACGCTTTCTGTTTATACGCTTTTGATGCTAGGGAAAAAGTGTGTTGGGGCTGCCAGGCGGCATAATTTTACTATGCCATGCCATGTTTTTAAATGTAGTAAGCTCACGAAGACACTAAGTGTAACCCACGCTTATAATTATTAGGGCACGCCACGATAGTGGCGATAAGACCCCTCTTTGAGGAGTGGCTAGAGAGGCGTCACGGCGTCCTCACCTATCGCCTGACGCAGGTCCTCACCAGACACGGATGTTTTGGGAGGTTCCTGCACATCATCAGGCGGGAGGAGACGCCCGGGTGTCACCACTGCGAGGATCGCCCAGAGGACACGGTGGAGCATACAGTGGAGGTCTGCCCCGCATGGGCGGAGCACCGCCGTGCCCTCGTAGAGGCGATCGACAGCGGCGGCGACCTCTCGCGTCCGGCCCTGGTTCAAGCCATGGTCCGGGGCGAGAGGGAGTGGGAGGCAGTCACCTCCTTCTGCGAAGCAGTCATGCTAGCGAAGGAGGTGGCGGAACGGCTGAGGGAGAGAGCCTCACACCCCAGCCGCCGCGGGAGACGCTCCGGGCGTCGGGAGCCGCGTGACGACTCCCGGCCACCGTAGGCGCGGGCCTGCGGACGGAGAGTAATGGGTAGCTCACCGTCCGATCAGGACCAGGCCCGTGCCGGACGGCGCGTACGTGTTCCACGCGCGCCTCAAAGAGATGTCAGCATAAAGGAAGGGGCCTGCCAGGGCCGAAGCCTGCCGGGGGTGCGGGATTGTCCGAAAGGGTTACCGCTACCCCGGAATATAAAGGGCTAAGGAAGGAACACGGATGGGTTTTAGTCAGTAAGAGTCTGACACTCCTTTCGCTCCACCCAGAGCGGGAGGGGTCATTTGATGATTTCCCATCCATAAAAAAAGGCTTATAATTATTATTCCAAAGGGTTTACCAGAACTAATACTAATGATGATTTAGTTGATTGGCTTAGTGTATCAGAGCGCGTGCGACAACCATAGAAATGGGATATTCCAAATCGGGAATCGAATCCCTACGACTTCACTTTATTTAAAGTAATTGACGTGTAACTTTGCTCGCTGAGGCGCTTAGTCAACAGCTTTATTTATTTACACAACTTTGTTCGTGATAAAATTAAGTATTTGTGTATATGGGCTTATGTATGTCGTCTGAAAATAAATGTGCTTATTATTATTGGACTAGTTCACACAAGCTGAAGACAGAGAGGAGCGGAAACGAGAAAGGGAGGCCTTTGCCCTGCAGTGGGACAACATAAGCTAAAAAGAAAATAAAAATAAGTAAAACTATATTATATTTTTTTTCTACCAGCAGCTTTCTGGAATACTTCCTTCCTCCGAGCACGTTTGCTCTTGCGAATCTCCACTCAAGCCGGCCAATAAAGGCAAGAATGAGGTGGGAGCTCTGTTCCCCATCATTGTTCACTCCAGCCGGCCAATAAAGGCAAGCCAGAGGTGAGGAGCAAGACTTCTCCCGGGAAATAGGGTCCGTGGGGTCGCTACTACCCAACAGCTCGTCACATGCTGCCCTGCGGGTTTCTGTATCTCTCTTGGTCTGGCTCCTGAGCTCCTCAACCTAGACCTGTTCCATCAAAGTAAACTCTTCCGGCACAGCCTAGAGTTTGGAGCACGCAAATCCCACCACGACGTCAACGTAGGGATACGGCGGATTATTATTAATTTTTACACGTTTACGTATCTCGGCGCGGGCGGCGTCACGCCGGGTTTATGGGATAGTAGGTACGGGCAGAAGCCAAGTGCTACTCCTAGTAGACATGTCAATGTTTTAGTATGATGAGATGATGGTGTGTTCGGATTTAATGATGATGAGCGTCCCTTAGTGAGATCGTGTTCATGCGGCGCGGCGGCGGCGGTTGCTGCACGCGTGTGTGAGGTTACGATTGAGATTTCGTCGTCATTTTGCAAAAAGAAAACTGACAATCCAGTAGGCATTCAAGATTGCAGCTTTCTGATGAGTTTTATGTGTGTAAATCTAATGTTTTAGAGACAGGTGGACCTGTTGAGGTATTTCACTATTTTTGAAGTGAAAACTTCTTTAGCGGCGTTGAACACTTTTTGTAATGGGTAAAAAATGTTAAACTCGCGTCAGGGCATCGCGTCAGGACACGTGACCGTCAGGAGAGATTCCCCCCCCCCCATCTCTTTCTACGGCGGTGCCAACCGAAGTGAACCAAGTGAGACACGATAATGGATGGATGGATGGATGGATGGTGATGGTGATGGCGATGGTGATGGCGTTGGTGATGGCGATGGCGATGGTGATGGCGATGGAGATGGTGATGGCGATGGCGATGGTGATGGCGATGGTGATGGCGATGGCGATGGTGATGTGATGTGATGTGATAAATAAATAATAATAATAATATTCCACAACTATCACACAACGCCATCTAGTCCCAAGCTAAGCAGAGCTTGTGTTATGGGTACTAGACCACTGATAAACATACTTTTATATTTCTAAATACATACATATTATAGATAAATTACACCCAGACACAGAACAAATGATCGTGCTCATCACACAAACATTTGTCCTGGGTGGGAATCGAACCCACGACCAGTATAGCAGTCAGGGTCACTAACCACTAGACCATCAGGCCTGTGATGTGATGTGATGATGATGGTGGACGCGGACGCGGACGCGGACGCGGACGTGGATGGACAGCTGATGGCTCGACCGTCTGTGTAGTAGCCACACTGCTGAGTATTCGTAAAATTCGTGTACCTATATAAAGTGTTTCAAAAAATGGAAATTGAACAAAGTGCATCCATTAATGAAAAAAGTGACGCAGAAATAGTGAAAAAACTTAGTTGTATTAATTCAATCAATAATTGATTTATTTCAATGTTATATTCATTTCCTAGCTAGTTCTCCTGTATGTTGCACCTGCCATGTTTTGTCTCTGCATCACCCTAAGGTTGACTGGTAGAAAATGCCTCAGGCATTAAGTCCGCCTTTGTACAGTATTATTTTTTTTTTACTTGTGCATAAAGTTTTAATAAATAAATAAATAAATAAATATTCAAGTTTTCACTTCTGCCGGCACTCCCGGAGTGCAACCCGTCTTTTTTTTTTTTTTTTTTGCTTTTAATTATTAGTTACACCAAGAACAAGCAATTCACTTTATTTTTAAGCTACTTACCCCATTTTTTAATTCATCAGTAGGTACAGGTACCAATTTGTGTTGACAAACATTGTTCCCTCATCCCATACAATACACAAATAGCCAGTCCCGGTAAAACTATCCGTAGTAGGACATTCAAATATTTGTACCAGGCGGGAATTGATCCCTGTACCTACACCAAACGCAGCTAGAAAACAATCACTCAGCCATTGCTAGCCATTGTCAGCAATTGCTAGCCATTGATAGCCATTGCCAGCCATTGCTAGCTAGTGCCAGCCATATTGGTGTCCTGTTTCTGTAGGTATTTTCATTTCGAACTCTTGCAATACGTTTCCACTTCACCAGAGGGTACGACCGTTGTTCTCCCTACTCCTACTGTTTTTCTTCTAAGTATTCTTAATTCGTAATAGCACCTTCTCATCTTATAATTTCTAGAAAAGGTTGCATCGTAGAACCACACTGGTATCTCTACAGGTAGGTAGAGACCTAGGCAGGAAGAGAAGTAGGTACCTACATACCTAGTCACGATAACTAAACTTAGACTATGATGGTGAAGTAATTTCTAATAATATTTTAATTTCTGTTTTTCATTGGTAAATAATATTAAGAAAGGTATGGTAAAAAAACCTTTGCTTACGACATCTATACGGGCTCATTAGAACTACGCAGTCAAACAGCAAGCTATACGAGTATTAGACAAAAATAGCGCTATTGTAACAATGCCGGTGCCATCACACAATCTTACCTGCAAGTAATTTCTTTAGAATATTTCATGTTTTAAATATACAGATGACCATAACGTTACATACCTAATTATACTATCCACCAGGCAAAATAGTCTGCCTGGTTGGAGAATATGATTATAGTTCTTCAAGTAGAAACAATGAAAAGGATGTAGGAAAACGTAGGGATTATTTATATAAGAAAGCTGTTCAGAAAGCAAACAAAGTAGTTTCCGGCGACAGCATTTGGTATCATCTGATCAAGAGCATGTCTTATTACCTGGCGTTCGTACGGGAAACCTCTAACATTCAACGCTCTAGCGTTTCCACATTGCCTCCGAAAAATTAATGGCGGCGTGAACAAAACGTCATAAAAACTTCACAAAATTCGAACGGATGGAGTTCAGTCAGTCTATTCTGTAGAAATCTGGCAGTGAAAAGATAGATGAAGTGAGCTGTCATTCTACCTAATGTCCTAAGGGATTGACACTATTTCACCTAAGTATTCACGGAGAGATTTTTACAGAATAGACCGGCTGATCTAGTGCGCGTCATACAAATTCTTAGTACGTACCGGTGTCCGGTACCTACCTACTGGGTCTAATGTTCTAGTCCACCAACGAAATTACGGGCCGTCCGAAAGTAGTAAATTCGTCAAACAAGTGCCAAATTTAATCTTTTGGGAGTGGGGTCAACTATCAAAAAATTCATAGTTCCCCCCCCGCATCTTATAACTGCAAGTGATACGGAGTAGGAAAGTCCCGTAATTTCGGCCGAAACTATAAACTTCGTGCGAGTAGACCCCCTGGATCGGATGCAGTCCGATGTTACCGAGTACCTAACTAAGTAAGTAGTAAAAGAAAAGCCAGTCTTACCTGGTGTAGGGCAATGCTTTCTTTTGCATGAAATCAATGATGAAGTCCAAGATTAACAATTTAGAAAGAATATAAGTACCTGAAGCATCTGGTACTTGCTAGGTTCGAATCCGCAACCCCGTGCTTGAGGTGTGGGTATGTTAACTGCTGAGCCGTCACATTGAAAACTTTATAAAATGGCACGCAAAAGAATAAGCAACAAGCAAAAAAAGTTCAAAACAAAGTCGTCTGAAAAAAGAAAAGGCCTATTCAAAATTTATTATTGTTTGTATGACATAAAACTAAGTCGGTAAGAACCTATTGTTACTTTAATGAACTAAGCCATTATGACTAAGGGCTGATTTTTCAATAGTCAGATACCTACCTCTTATCTCAAGCAGCATTTGTATGGAAAATGTCACATGCTTAATGGAATACTGACCTAACTCAAAAAAGACGATTTTAGGGACATCGCAAAAGAAGATCTTGCTATGAGGACGTTCCTACTTGTTGACGCATAAAATTAAAACTGATTTCATTTGATTATGCATTAATCATGAATGCTTGTATTTTGAACGTCTATGATTAATTATTGATGAGTTCGGAGTAAAAAAAATTCTGTAACTCAATTCTGACCTATCTACTAATGGGTCAATGCGATGTGTCAAACTGTAATATTTATTCTTCAGATAAAAGTTATCTGACTATTGAAAAATCAGCCCTTAGTAGAAAAATATAGTGTTTTTTTCGCAAAATTCTGGACTTTTCTTTTTCACATGTCTTAGGTTTGGGTTTCTTTTTGTGTTTCAATTCAGCGTTTGATCCAGTCCGAGATCCATTAATGAGTCGTATGGACAAAGCTGGAGCAAAAAAGGACAAAATATGAAATAAATAAACTCACCTTTTTGTCGAGGTCAACCGGAGGATATTGTGTACATACTGCGGGAAACCGCTGCGGTACCCTTCTGTTCCTGATATTTTTTCTGTCACTTGTTCGTTTCATGATGATGACACTCGCTGTGGTTATCTGAAACCCACATTAGGACAATGCAATGCTATTGACTTCTACCAGTCATTTTCTGGGATAATGTCTTAGGGCATTGTACTAACATAGTTTTGAAGTGTTTATGTTACTAACATCTTGGTGCCAATAACTTCATCTAAAGGGGTTTGAAGGTTTTGGCCCTAAAATCAGCCGCCATTTTGATTTTTTTTCAGAATCGCGGTGCACAACAAAAGTTATATATTTAGATAGAGGACACTTATACAAACAAAAAATGTTATGTAACATAATATCCTAAAGCGTCAGGTTTCGGAGTTATTCACCGAAATATAAGTCGAAAACAACAAGAATTTTTTGGTTTTTTTTCCCTCCAGGTAAGCATATTGAACTATTGAGGTAATAGAAACGTTATGAAACCTTTATGGAGAAGAAACAAATGAAGAATAGACATTTTTTAAATAAATAATTAAACACGGCAATTTATAGTTCGTTTTTTTAATCCCAGAGACTAGGTATACTAAAAAAAAACGAAAACACAAAAGACTTAAATGTCAGATTAGTCTCTGGGATTAAAAAACGAACTATAAATACATACATAATACATACATACATAATTAGCCTATAATGTTCCGACTGCTGGGACACAGGCCTCCTCGGTGAGAGGGAGTGGGCCGTAATCCACCATGGGGGCCCAGTGCGGGTTGGCAGATGTCACATGTCTTCGAATTTTTGGTTCTAGGACATGCCGGTTTCCTCGCGATGTTTTCCTTCACCGTTTTGAGAGCAGTGGTGATGAAATAATTTACACAAAGTAAAGCGCCTATCTGGGTTCGAACCTACGATCTACAACTCGTAAGTCGCGGCTGTTACCACTTGGCCACCACTGTTAGCCGTTTATAATTATTTATTTAAAAAATGTCTATTCTTCATTTGTTTCTTCTCCATAAAGGTTTCGTAACGTATTACCTCAATAGTTCAATATGCTTACCCGGAGGGAAAAAAAACCAAAAAATTCTTGTTGTTTTCGACTTATATTTCGGTGAATAACTCCGAAACCTGACGCTTTAGGATATTATGTTACATAACATTTTTTGTTTGTATAAGTGTCCTCTATCTAAATATATAACTTTTGTTGTGCACCGCGATTCTGAAAAAAAATCAAAATGGCGACCGACCTTAGGGCCACCCTCCATACAAAAATCTTCTAACCCCTTTGGAATACCGTTACGAATTCACTCCATACTTCAATAGCTAATAATAATATTATTTTATGTAATATTGGCCTTGCCTGAATTAAATGAATTTTAATTTAATTTAATTATGGTCATGTTTTAGTTTTTAATATAATTTGATTTATGTAAATTTTAATTGTAAATTAATTTTGATTGTGATTTTAATTTTAATATTTATTTTAACTTTGAGTTTAATTTTAATTTTGATTCTAACACTAACATAGTTTGTAATTTCTAATACTAAAACAATATGGATGATTTCCGAATTAGAGAATTGATTGTCTCTTAACTATTTCTTTTACCTTTCTCCATTTGTCACTTGAGTTCCCATTGAGGGACCACATTTGAATTTTTAGCTTTTGAATGCGTCAGCCTTTAGTAAAAGTTCTCAAACAATTGTAAATTCAGCCTTTAGTTTGTAAAAGTAGCCACTCAAAAGTTACAATCGATTAAAGGTGATCCCTCAGTCGTGACTGACAGGCATCCCTATCTCAAAACCTAGTGAAAATTTGCAACTGCTATAAACTACTACTCTTAGTAAAAGATTTGTAAAACTAATTTATTTGAATATCAACCCTTCCTGTTCAAGGAATAAAAAGAACTAGCAAGCGGAAGGTGGTCCCTCAATCGATCACCATATGTTCACCTTGAGTGGAGACCACAATGGAATTTGAAATTTACATATGGGTCTAGCGTTAGTAAAAGTACTTGAATGATTGTATATTCAACCTTTAGTTTGTAAAAGAAGCCATTCAAAAGTTACAATCGAATTAAGGTGGTCCCTCAATTGAAACGTTAATCATAAGAAAAATCAATTTACGTAGCATTCGGAGGTTAAATAGACGAATGCTGCAGTCTATCCTTTAGTAAATTTTTTTTTACTAACGATTACTTTACTAAACAGTATCAAAAAATGTACCGTTTTATTTTAAATAATAATCAAATAGCTGGGAAGAAATACTAAGATAGAGGTGACCACACAGCAGGGTTTTTCTAGTGACTGTTGATAATAATTTTTAATAAAAATAAAATTTGCGCGTCGCGTACCTACGTGAACATAGGTACTTAAAAAAAACTCAAGCCGCAAATAATTAAAAAAATCCGGATAAGTCGGACTCGTGCAACGAGTATTCCGTAAGGTATGTAAATAGTTTATCACAGTTTTTTTAAAATATACTACAAATATACGATTTTCGGATTTTTTCCTTTATTTGTGCTACATGACTGCTTTAATGAGGCTAATGTTGATGATGACATAATTGTAATGTATATTAAAGGCTTGAATGACAATAATTACAAGATAGATGATAGGTATTTACATCCTGAGAGCACAAATAATTTCCCAAGCTTGTAATAAAAAGAATAAAATCAGAGACGTCGTTACTTACAGTAAGTTGCGAATGTATTGTGTCTACCGTTTTCAAAGAAGTTATTAATAAGATTTTTTTTAGTGTCAAATTCTCCAAACTGTGTAGCAATGCATGGTGTCAAACAGAAAACATTTTAAAAAGATATACATTTATCAGTTTGAACATTCAGCTTATTAAAATATTTGGGTTTAGATTAAAATATTAGTATTTTGGAAGAAGCCATTTTAATTCGTGACGAAATTAAAGAATGTACATTGTGTAATAATCAAGTGACGTACGAATATGAGCTTACAGATTTTATATCTTTCAATTTAAACGACACACCTAAAGGACCGATTAGCGAAATACCTCGAACGATCAAAGTCAAACAAAATTTCTACAAATTAGTTGGGGCTATTGAATTTATTCCCGGAACTAGCGCCAGTGAGCTCGGCCATTACAGATGTCTCTACTTCTTTAATGAGAGCATACGTTCTTACGACGACTTAAGCTTTAAATTTGATGACAGTCCTCTAAACGAACAAATTTTTATACATACACTTTGCTACTGTCTCATTAGTAGTAATGTTTGATGTAAAAACCTTTTTACAAAAAAACAACCGCGACTTCAAAGAAAAAAAACACCAAAAAAATGTAAATGCAGAACCAACGACACCGACTTCTGAAATTAAAATTATTTATCACTTTGTAGTGTTTTTTTCTGAAGTCGGTTGTTTTTTTTCGTAAAAAAATTTTTATTTTTCACTTTTTAGTTGTACCTACCCCACACAAATTCAATAAGCACTAGTGCACTGAAGAATTGAAGACACCGACTAGAAGAATAATCAAAATTCGCATAGAAATGCTGCATTTATGCATATAACTTCGTACATAACAATAATTACCAGAGATTACTAGATCACTTTAGTAAAAGAATTATCCAAGTTTTAGTTTTTGAGAAAATCTCGGACATACAAACATACATACGGGTCGAATACAGAACCTCCTTTTTTGAAGTCGGTTAAAAAGTTCACAGTTACATTTTCAGTGCAGGGTAAAATTTTGTTTCTTTTTTTTATTATCATAAACATTCTGGTCTTTGTGTTTTTATTTAGCTAAGTGATGTCAAATATTAATAAAAATTAATATCAACAAACACTCACTAGTTTTTACTTAATAAAAAATCCTGCTGTGTGGTCACCTCTATCTTGGTATTTCTTCCCAGGAATTTGATTATTATTTGAAATAAAACGGTACATTTTTTGATACTGTTTAGAAAAGTAATACTTAGTAAAAAAATACTACTAAAGTATAGACTGTATCATTCGTCTATTTAACTTCCGAATGCCACGTAAATAGATTTTTCTTATGATAAACGTTTCAATTGAGGGACCACCTTAATTCGATTGTAATTTTTGAATGGCTTCTTTTACAAACTAAAGGTTGAATATACAATCGTTCAAGTACTTTTACTAACGCTAGACCCGTATGTAAATTTCAAATTCCATTGTGGTCTCCACTCAAGGTGAACATATGGTGATCGATTGAGGGACCACCTTCCGCTTGCTAGTTCTTTTTATTCCTTGAACAGGAAGGGTTGATATTCAAATAAATTAGTTTTACAACTCTTTTACTAAGAGTAGTAATTTATAGCAGTTGCAAATTTTCACTAGGTTTTGAGATAGGGATGCCTGTCAGTCACGACTGAGGGACCACCTTTAATCGATTGTAACTTTTGAGTGGCTACTTTTACAAATTAAAGGCTGAATTTACAATTGTTTGAGAACTTTTACTAAAGGCTGATGCATTCAAAAGCTCAAAACTCAAATGTGGTCCCTCAATGGGAACGCAAGTCCATTTGTCCTGCTATTACTGCTGGGGAGTTTGTTGCGCTACATAATAAATCTTTCCAGCGAAAGCACTAGGAAGTGGTGAAGGGCGGGCATTTTGGGGGACTGGTTTATGTAATTTTGACGAAAGTGCTGATTCTCAGCCTAATTGGAATAATTGACTTTTGATTTTGTCCGTCTTATAAGGCCGATTCGTAGGTAGGTACTACCGAATTAGGTACTTTTAATTTTTTTAATAAGACAGGTGCGACGCTACAGCGCGACGCGACTCAAAGGCGGATCCCACATTAGGACGCACCACGCGACGGGGCGCAGATAACGCGCCCCGCGCGTGTTTTTTTGCATACAAATTCAATAAAAACGCGCTTCCGCGCGTGGAATTTAGCTCCGTTTCCCGCACCCCGCTGCGTAAGCGGTGCAGTGTGCGAAACGCCTAACAACAATTTCTATAAAAATGTACTTAATGGAAATCGTTTTATTGGAATCGCGTATTTTGCTTTAGCAAAATAAATTACTGTCGTCATTCAAATAAGTATAGATCATTTATAACTATAAATAGGCACCCTGTTGGTATAAGTCATTATGAACAACATAATTATTGTTAACTTTCGCATAAGCGTAATCAACCTGTACCTAATATTCCCAACTTCCCACTGCTGCTGGAACACACACGCTTTCTCTCTGTGAGAGGGAGAGGGCTGATCCACCACGCGGGTTCTATTTCGGGTTGGTGGATGTACAATATACATAGCTTTGTACGTAGGTACAGTCACAATAACATAAATTACAGACGATCAAATTAGATAGAAATAAGTAGGAAACTAGGAGACTATAGGAGAGCAGTGGTGGCCCAGTGGTAAAGGCCGCGACTTACGAGTTGTAGGTCGTAGGTTCGAACCCAGTCAGGTGCTTTACTTTGTGTAAATTATTTCATCACCACTGCTCTCAAAAACGGTGAAGGAAAACATCGTGAGGAAACCGGCATGTCCGAGAACCAAAAATTCGAAGACATGTGACATCTACCAAACCGCACTGGGCCCGCGTGGTGGATTACGGCCCACTCCCTCTCACAGAGAGGAGGCCTGTGTCCCAGCAGTGGGAACGTTTATAGGCTGATTATGTAAGTAGGATACCAACCTTCTTTCTCACAGAAGATCGTGTCCGCGGGCAATCTAATCACTCATTATTATTATAAAACTAACGACCCGCCCCTGTTTTGCACGTATAACGACTTGACAAAATATCTTTTAAAGTGTTTTACATAAACCCTTTCGCAATTAATTGCAGAACACACGCAAAAGCTAAAAGTGATTTTAATTTTTAATACTTTTGTTTTTATTCTAAGCAAGTACTAATATTATAAACGCGAAAGTTTGTGAGGATGAATGGATGGATGTTTGTTATTCTTTCACGCAAAAACTACTGAACAGATTTTGATGAAACTTTACAGTGATATAGGTTATACATCAGAATAACACATAATATATATAAGATACTTTTTAAATCAATATTCTTTCGGGATCGACACTTTTACGGGAGAAACCGCGAGGCGCTGCTACTTATAATATAAAATAATGTAATTTTTATAAAATAAAAGACTGACTCAAGGAACATTTCTTGGTGACTTCAAACCGAGGAATGATTGGCTACTAGGACATCCTTTGCTTTAATACTCAGAGTAGGCTAGTGATGTAACGAATATAAATTTTTAAGTATTCGCGTGGATGCGAATATTTACCGCCGATATTCGCGAATGCAAATGTGAATGCGAGTGTTCAATTTCAAATTTGGCGCCATATATCTATGGCTCTGTTTTGATAGCTGACATGGCGTGCGAGTCGCGCACACTCGTCATCGTTCGCTCGTTTGTTTACTAACTTGTGGTTGTGGAAAGTTCGTTAGGAAAACATTTTTGAGGTTAAAGGTTGAAAAGTGTCAAACATTTATTTTTGTTCTATAAATGATAAATGATTTATTTCTGTAAGTAGGTTTGTACAAACACTTTTACACGACAATAAGACGTTTAATTGAAAATTCTAATTATTTTGATAATTATTTTATATTTTCTTGTTTTATGTAAGAAGAATATTGTTTTGAGTTCAAAATAAAATAGTAGGTATGTGAAGACTGGTAAAAGTTTAAGAGAAGAATTGAATTCGTTTTTGTATGTCTCTTTTTTTGGAATGTCTAATTTAAAGTTCATTAATTATAATATTATTTATGTTTTTTTTTGCGTCATGTTCATCGCAAATAAACGTACCTATTTTCTTTCTTTCTTTCTATAATATTAATGCGTCTAAGGATTTCAACTATAAACAGTGCTATTATGCCGCCCTCAATAGTAAATTCACGAAAACAAAATACCAAGATTGCATAACAAAAAAACTAAAAGATATACCTAGGAATCAACTCAACGGAAGAAAACATCGAAATACCCTAGAATACCATAACGGAAATATTAAAAGCGGCTGCCCAGGAAACTCTGATTCTTCAGCCATCAGTTCTCTACAGAGACCATCGACTAGCTCTTGCTAATCTACAAAAGGCTAAATTCTTACAAAGTAGGCAACCAGATAATCCAAATAGGCACAACCTGGTAAAAGAAGGTCGGGCAACACTTCAAAAGGTTAAATATCAGGAAGAGCAAAAAGCGTGCAGGGCCTGCCTCAATGGACTGGGGAAAAACCAGCCTGCAAAACTCATACAGATGCTATACTTTTTTACAGTAGAAACAAACTTCAAACAAAACGTCGAAAAAGATCTACTTATATACCGATGACCAAATGGGAGCAAATATTTAAAAAATCCGAGGGCCATCTTATACCAACAGTTAATATAAAAAAGCCGATAACCGAAGTACAGTGTGATGGACCCACTGCGGATGACGTAATGGGAATCATTAATAAAATGCGGAACGGGACAGCTCCCGGAACTGACCAAGTGGTAATCGAGCTTTACAAAGCAATGCCCCAAATAATACAAGAAACCGTCACCAAACACATGAACAAAGCTTGGACACTGAACAAAGTACCCGACACGTGGCTGGAGACAGTACAGGTACCAATTTCAAAAAACAGTAACCCTAAAGACATGAATTAATATCGCCGCATATCGGTTTGCAATGCGGGTTACAGAATTTACACCTCCTACGTACTTAAAAAAACTAGATGAGATAATAACGGAATTAGGCAACTACCAAACGGCCTTTTTAAACAATAGATCAACAGACGACCATATCTTTTCGCCTAAAATGGTCTTAGACGAAGAACGAAGAAAAAATACCGGAAATGAATAGTAGCGAAACCTCCGACGATGACATTGAAATCAGCAACATCTAACACAACACAGCAGAGCAACGACATACAAAAAAACCGAGAAAGCAGTAGAACCCCGCCAAAAGACTCAAAGATGAAGCTCGACCTTAACCAACCTGGCGGCAAGGTCGCTAAAAGATGCCCATCCATAGATATAATTACCCATCTCTCCACTAGTCCAATGCTTGCTCTAGGATGCATATCCGGTAGGCTCTTAAATCCTTATCTATCCTTCGGGCACGTCTTCCCCCATTACCGCGCCCCCCGGTCTATTCCTTGATATGCAATGGTCGCTGTAGCACCATGAACATGAGGCTACAGGAGCTAGTGCGAATCTCGAGGTTCCTTCGATTAATCGAGTCTGTTTTAACCACGTTGGGATCGGTGCAATTCATTCATTCATTCATTTCTTTCTATAATACAAAACCAATGTCGAATTTTAAGACAAAGACAATTAATATAATTACAAGACTGATAAGTTAAAACAATAATGGAAATCATATTTCTGTTTTCTTTGTTTAATTTACCTAAAGTTATTAATTTTTTTCGAACGTTCATAAGTATTCGAAAAATATCCAAATAAATTTAGCGAATGCGATTGTGAATACGAATATTTAAAAATAGGTATGCGAAAACTCGCGAATGCGAATATTCGTTACATCACTCTAGTACCTACTCACAGCGTCTGCCCAAGAGTTAAGAAGAAATGGTAGAGCTGCCCCCGCACATGCGTAGGGCTTCGGAAAGAAATCGCGACCCTATTTTAGACACCGGCGAAATGATTGAGTCTATCGTTCACGCCTGAAAGTCGACTGTGGCAATGTCAAGTAACCGGCGCATAAAAATTTTTGATGATTAGCTGAACTTCGTACCGCCTCAGAATTAAAATAATGTGACAAAGTTCAATAGACACGTGGCGCCATCAATGATCATAATAACGTTATTGTTGTTTTCCTCGGTAATAGTAATTTTTTTCGGGATGAAAGGTAGCCTAGTCCGTTTCTGTACACCTGACAAGACACCTTTTTATTTTCCCGTAATCTTTACATAAACTTCTATCACATAGGTAGAATAATTTCAGATTTTTCTCTATACAAACTTCGGCGATAGGGGGGACACGGTTTTTTTTTCATTTTTCATAAAAAATCGAAAACTATGCGACCTAAAAAATTTTTTTTGAGACTGTACTAACTGCGCTCTTTCATAATTATGATACCCCACATGCCCTAGTCCCCCTTCGAATTTTTCAGACCCCCTTTCAGTCTCTGTTGCAAAAAAAGAAATACCTATATATTTTTATTTCTTTCTTATAATAGTTAGGCAAACGTCATCTAAAAATATTCCTAGCATTGGTACTTCTTGAGATATCCAGATGTGTCAGACGGACAGACAGACAGACTGAGTCGCACCATAAGAGTTCCTTTTAACCATTTTTGAACGGAATCCTAAAAAGATAAAAGTACCCCAGAAGTCCAGGTTTCTAAAAGATGGGATTTCTCCTTTCCTGACATGGTATCATATCAGTAAGGCAATCAAATTAAGTTTAAAAAACAATTTAAAATTTTGAAAAATATCACTTTGTTGCCAGTCTTCAAACCTGCATCATAGTTATCTAGAAGCGGCTATCACTTACATAGGTACAGTCAATTTCTATTAATTTGCTTAAAAAAACCCCTTTTATTTTGCTAGGCCAAAAATTACCGACTCCATCGCTTCCTACGTTATACGTAACATTATGAACATTTTGAAGCCATATCAACATTTTTAAACACGCCTAGCAACTTGTTTTCATTCACAAAGTCCCGCAAAGATTGTTTTCAAAGAAACTGTTTCTTAAATATCCCTTTCTAATGATCTAAAAATAGTAAAGGAAACCAAAATGCTTCGTGTAAGGGTGGTGTTATTTTTTTGATAGCATGTTTTTAAGGAACTTTTGTAAACAAGAAACCCTTCCAATTGAATGTTATTGAACGTGGGACACTCAGAAAGTTTTGCGAAAATAAAAATAAATGTTCTATAGGTAAATATTTTTTATTAAATCTTTTCAAAGTACTCTCCACTAGCCTCTATACAAAGTTTCATGCGTCTTAACCAGGTTTTGAAACACTTTTTAGTCCGCCGCAGACACCTCGTTTACAGCCACCTCGAACGCTGACAGCGCCTTTTCCGGCGACGAAAATTGTATCCCTTTGAACTAATTTTTTATTTTCGGGAATCAAAAAAAGTCACACGGTGCTAGTTTAAGGCTGTAAGGAGTGTGACCCAGGAGTTTGACCGGCGTGCTCTCCAGGAAGTCCCTCGTTTTGAGCGCGGTGTGCGAAGTCGCGTTGTCGTGGTGGAGCAGTAGCCCGCTGAGCCCAGTGTTTGGTCGATTGTTCCGCACAACACAGAAAACTTCTGCCAAGCATTTGGTAGTACCTATACCATTCAGCGTTGATGCTTCTTTGGTTCCGTAAAGGAATTGACACCAATTAGCCAGTCAAATTGAAAAAGCTCGCGATCTATATCTTCCCCCCGCTTCTAGATCGCTTCACTTTGGTAGGCGTTGATTCATTTTGAAGCACACAAACCGTCGACTGGCGCTTCGTTTCTGGATCGTGTAAAACGCTCTCATTAATATTTCAGCCATATTAATTAAAAATTAGGAATATGGCGCTGGATCTAATTTATTATGTCTATAAGGGCTTCTGATGGCACAATGCATAATATTAGTTAGGATAGGTACATGGTCAAATTATATTACCTAGCGAAACTCCGCGGACGTGACGGGTATCGTTATCTCAACGCGACATCTTCTCAACGTAGGTATGAGTTGAGAAAATGTGTCAAGTAACGAAACATCTAATCTAATCTAACTAGCCTGTATTGTCCCACTGCAGGGCAAAGGCCACCCTCTCCCTTTTCCACAAATTCTCTCTTTTGCGAGTTTCCGCACAATTCTCTCTTTTGCGAGTGCAGGGCCAGTCCCTACGGTAGGAATCAAGCTCGTCCCGCCATCTTCGTCTTGGCCTGCCGCGATGGCATCGTGCGTTTAGTGGGACTGTGGGACCTATTCGGTGGTTCTCTTAGCCCAATTGTCATCTGACATGCGGCAGACATGTCCGGCCCAGTCGCACTTAAGTTTAGCTGCTTTCTGGGTAACGTCTATTTTCTTGGTTTTGGCGCGGAGTATTGTGTTCCTTATACGGTCAGAAATTCGAACCCCCAGGATACTGAGCTCCATGACTCGCTGGCAAACCTCTAGACACAAGAGGGGCAATTCTCGTAATTTTAAGAACGGTTAGTCTGATCTCAGTCTCAATGTGTCAAAAATATCTCTAATTTCCCTACATTGTTGACAAGTTTTGACAATTGCTTGTCGCCGAGATGAAACTACGACTAGATTTTAACACCTTAGCTGCGGCAAAAAAATCATAAACTTTCATCTGGTGCGGTGGCGGTCGAAATGCACCATCCATCGACCTTTTAGACAGTGCGTATCAGTCCTTTTCGACCTGACACCGCTAGGATAGATTAAAGCGCTATAACTTCGCGAAAACATGGTGTACACTGTTTTTTTTTATACTGTTAAAATGGTCCTGAACCCAGTTTCTTTACGTTCGTTTCGCCCCTGGATCTGCCAAACAGGAAACGAGAAATCAACCAAGGAAAGTGTCAGGCCGATAACGACCGATACCGCACTAGAAAGTACTTTTTTATAGTGATGGGACAGACAAAAATATAGGGTTATCGAAAATAAAACAGAATTACAAGAAATAAAAAAGTGTGTATTTAATAAATCGAATTAGCCAGACAGGAACACTAAACTAATGTACATGTTTCTCTTTATAGCACTGCACGCAAAGAGATTGACTGCATTTGTTGCAGAACGTTTTAATTTTCTTTACTTTCTTTTTTGCTTGTTTGCACTCTAGTGTCTCTCGTAGCTTTTCATAACACCGTGCACAGTTTCTTCTCTTAGGACCTTATACCTAAGTATACATACACTACACACATACACACACATGTATACTGGTACACTACTGTGACACTACGGTACGGCTTCGGTACGTGTACTTTTTTTATTCGTAAATTTCCAAATATTTTGATGTGTGTAAACTTACCGATTGTGTTTGGTTTTGGAGCATGACGTTTTATTTCTATAGGGGTTTCGCAATCTTTGTTTTTTATCCTTGGAAAAATTTCTTCACTATCACTGTCACTGTAATACTTTGGGACATTATTTGCGGGGTGAATCAACTTGTTTTCTAAAATAGAGATTTTGCTGGTCGACGGCATTTGTTTTATTTTTACAGGTGGAAATGTTTGTGCATTTTCATCCAAACCATCTTCACTATCACTGTTCAGCGATATTTTTCTTTTACATCTACGTTGCGCCATACTTTAACACCTGTCGATAAAGTAACGACACGCACACGTACTGTCTTATAGAGAGCACAACACTGACTGGCGGCTCGACCCTTGCGCGCGCGCTCCGTGCGGCAACAGGTCGGCATCGGTCATATACCAAAATAGGCCCGCCGCCGCAGGGAGCGGGTGTTTTTCACCGTCAGTGCGATGGTGGTCGAAAAGGGCCCGCCACAATGTTTTAATGCCAAATACCTACATTTGTAACCACGAGCCGAAATATATATTTGTCTCTGTCGAACTCCTACAAATACCGAAGATAATCGTTCCGCACCAGCGAGAAAGATACAGTTTTGACCGTGCGCACCAGCGCTAAACACCGTGGCGGGCCGATTTTGTGTGATCCGCAGTGAACGTGTTAAATGTTTTGAATGATTTACGAGATTTGGCCTCCAGATGATGATTCAAAATAACAGGTAAGTAGGTACTTAACATTTCAAGGAATTAAGCTCCTTTTACGTGTACCTTATAATTTTTCCGACTAAATACGTATTTGCCAATATTTTCAATGAAAATGACAGTTCGAAACGATGCACTGTGTTCCCAAATATCCTTGGACCTGACATTTTGAGTTAAGTTCAGTAAGAGACGCATTTCAATACGACAAACTTCGGACAAGAACTCCCATGTGCTAAATCTTTATAGTTTTTGAAAAAAATACGTCTAAAGTTTATTATTTTTTTTATTTAGAAAATTTAAAAAAATATATTACTTGGATATAAATAAAGCTGATATGTTTCTGGTATTTTCAATTTGTTAAGAATATAGTGAAGGATTTAATACACTTTACTACGGTCCGAAAATGTTAGCTTTTAATGAGAAAAAAAAAGATTTCAGTTTTTCAGATTTTATTTTTTTTCATTTTAATTATGCGTTAGTAGCATCCGCAATAAAGCTAAATGGTAGTTAAATACGTCACTTATCACCATAAAAAAAATCAACTGCTAATGCCATGGAAAATGGGAAATAATAGCTTCTAAATATTTTTCATTACAAAACGCCTGTTATTTAGATATGAGCAACGTGTTCAGACGTCGTTGCTATGAATGAGTGATCAGGCACTGTAAGAGTATTTTGCTTTTCACTTTCTAGTAGGAATTTTTGGTGTGATTATGTATTGTATGTAAATGTAACCAGTTCAGTGTCAGGAAAAGTTAGTTACCTAAGTAGGTATAGATACGGTGACTAAGTACGGTGTAGATAAATATAAAAATAAAACTAACTTAAAACGCAACTAGATTTAAATAACTCACTTTCGTTTTGAAGTCTACACTTCACATGTTTATTGCCAACACCGGAAATTTCTTATTATTTGAGTTAGTGACAACCCTAACGAGAAAAAGTCGGATATTGATAAAACAGGATGTAGTATCTAGAAGTCACTCGATTTTTTATTTTATGTAGATAACTACTTAGTTATCTACACCGTACTTAGTCACCGTATCTATACCTACTTAGGTAACTAACTTTTCCTGACACTGAACTGGTTACATTTACATACAATACATAATCAATCACCATAGATCGGAATAGGTAGAGCTGTTTTACGTACTTGCTTAGAATAATTGGTTGGTTAGAATAATATGGATATTCCCCGAGTCCCGGCGGGATTTGGTTTTTAAGTAGTAAAATCATAAAAACTATTCACGCCTTCGGGACTAATGAAAGATTACACTTCCTTTCTGACGGGTAAATATAAGAAGGAAGGGATTAAGGATAGTATAATAAATAGATAAACTAACCACATATATTTTTTTACGTAACAATGGTGCCGATTTTCTTGTCACAAGTGCCTCTAAACTAGACTAAAAATCACTAAAATTTAATTTATCCTGTCAAGCGACGATTTCCCATTCTGAAATTGACTAAAGTGACGCAACTTAACTATATTTTAGTTTGACAGCACTAAGATGGCACTGAGTTAAATCTATTGAAGATGGCAATTTTGCTATTCTGAATTTCACGTTTTTCACCAAAAATTTTGATTGTCTAACTAAATCGAACTAAATCTGACTATTTTTAATCGCGATTAAAAAGGTGCGGAATAAAATTAGTTGTCATGAATAGAAATTCACACCAACACCTCGACTTCAGGTGCAAAAACAGTACTGTCTGTATTTTTTTTTTCTTTTGCTTATATCTCGAAAATGGTGTGTCCTATCGCAAAAATAATGAAAATTTCGACCCCCTTTATGAAACCCATAAACTCCTAAAACTCAACATGTAAGTATACATTTTTCATATTTTCCATACAAAAAGTGAAAAATTCCTTAAAAAACACGTCAAAGCTGCCCCCTACGCGCCTGCGGCTCTAAAAAACCATTCACGGGGTAGGGAAAATAAGTACCACGTGTCGACGAGTCGCGATTGTCAAATTCGATTTTTGTTGTGTCAAAATTATTTTTAAATTTAGAGATTTTTTTATGCAGAATAGCTGTAAGATTCCCATAGCAAAAAGTAAGGAATTTTAGTGATAGATTAGTTAGTTTAGTTCGGTGTACAAGAGAATCGGCACCAATTTCTTATTCAAGAATCAACAATCATTTAAACATTTTTATTCTGAAGTTGTACATACAAAAACATATTACCATACAAATTATTTGTTCCTCATTAAAATCAAATCATTATCAAATAAAAAAAATTGTATTTACAATAAAATCTTAATTAAAATAATCAATACGCTTCAACAATAATTCACTTATTTAAACAAAAAATGTCATTGATCTGGTTCGTCTTCAGCTTCACTAGAAGTACTGAGTATGACCAGAGTTAAAATAAATCACCATTATTTTTTCTAAATTATCTAATTTTAATCTATTTCTTTTTACATCTAACACCCATTTATATGTGGAAAACGAGCGTTCAACATCTGTTGATGTTAGTGCGAATTTGTATGACAAAAATCCCGTAGTATCAGTCGGAATCCCGTGGAATATCCATATTAACATCAATGTTTGCGGTCAATGAACCTAAATAGCTCTACCTATTCCGATTACTGATAATCACACCAAAAATTCCTACTAGAAAGTGAAAAGCAAAATACTCTTACAGTGCCTGATCACTCATTCATAGCAACGACGTCTGAACACGTTGCTCATATCTAAATAACAGGCGTTTTGTAATGAAAAATATTTAGAAGCTATTATTTCCCATTTTCCATGGCATTAGCAGTTGATTTTTTTTATGGTGATAAGTGACGTATTTAACTACCATTTAGCTTTATTGCGGATGCTACTAACGCATAATTAAAATGAAAAAAAATAAAATCTGAAAAACTGAAATCTTTTTTTTTCTCATTAAAAGCTAACATTTTCGGACCGTAGTAAAGTGTATTAAATCCTTCACTATATTCTTAACAAATTGAAAATACCAGAAACATATCAGCTTTATTTATATCCAAGTAATATATTTTTTTAAAGAAGAAGGGTCACGTCCCATAGAAAATTTACCCAGGCCCGACACAAAAGGAATGCATCTCAGTTATTTTGTTATATTACATATAACAAAAATAAATGAACACTATTCTGAATATCAGTGGCTATCACCCATATATTGCCATTTGTTTTTGGTAAGGCAAAATATTTTAAAATATTTTTTTTAATGAATAGCAATTATATCCATTTAAAATGACGCCAATTTAGATAAAAATACAAAAATAGACAGCTGCAGGCCTTAATTTATTGAGGCATCCACAGGAAAGCCCGGTTAAGCAGACGATAACCTCAAAGTTAACTGCGAGATGTCATTAAAAAAATATAAAATAAAATTGGCGTTCTGTGTTGAGATCTGTGCGTTTTAACCGACTTCAAAAAAGGAAGTTCTGTATTCGACCCGTATGTATGTATGTTTGTATGTCCGCGATTTTCTCAAAAATTAATGAATCAATTTTGATAATTCTTTCATTAATGTAATCTACATACTTTCAGGAAGGTTTTAGTATATAATGCATTAGGTATTAAAAGAAAATTGTATATCGCCTGAACAAAAACACAAGGCAATATTTTGGTGTTAGCTATTGATTTGGAATATAAAAAATATATATTTTAGCTATATTTAAAATAACAAAAAAACTGAGATATGTCTCTTTCGTGTCGGGTCTGAGTCACAAATGACCGTTCTTCTTTTCTAAATAAAAAAAATAATAAACTTTAGACGTATTTTTTTCAAAAACTATAAAGATTTAGCACATAGGAGTTCTTGTCCGAAGTTTGTCGTATTGAAATGCGTCTCTTACTGAACTTAACTCAAAATGTCAGGTCCAAGGATATTTGGGAACACAGTGCGATGACATGTGCCTGCTATGTGGGACAAGAATTTCTTCGAAAATTGCTTTACATTTTCACTTCTTGATCGTACTCATTGTATACAAACTGAACTTTACGATATGTAGATATTTGTGTAGGGCTTTAAACGTACAAATATTGAATTCCCGTATCGTGGAAGTCGTATCGTGGAATATGACATAGATTCTGTGGACATGTTCTAGTGGAGGAAAAATTTACATTGAAAGTTAGCCAATGACGAATACCCACCTACTTAACTATATCATCACGCCTGAATTCCTCGAAGGATGATCTGTATGAGTATTTAGTAGTAGCCTAGTTACATAGGTACATACATACATTGTATACGTAGTTACGTACTATATCCATATTTCGCCAGTCATATTTTGGTCCCATAATATACCTATGTAATTAAAAGACAGGCCCGTTCTCGAGACGACACGCTAATTGCGTAACACACTTTCAATCGCAATCTGAATGATTTGAAGGATATTGCTAATCCATTGCTTCATAAGTTCGAAAAGGGGTTAGAAGATTTTTGTATGGAGGGTGGCCCTAAGGTCGGCCGCCATTTTGATTTTTTTTCAGAATCGCGGTGCACAACAAAAGTTATATATTTAGATAGAGGACGCTTATACAAACAAAAAATGTTACGTAACATAATATCCTAAAGCGTCAGGTTTCGGAGTTATTCATCAAAATATAAGTCGAAAACAACAAGGATTTTTTTGTTTTTTTGCCCTCCAGGTAAGGATATTGAACTATTGGGGTAATAGAAACGTTATGAAACCTTTATGGAGAAGAAACAAATGAAGAATAGACATTTTTTAAATAAATAATTAAAAACGGCTATTTATAGTTCGTTTTTTAATCCCAGAGACTAATCTGACATTTAAGTCTTTTGTGTTTTCGTTTTTTTTTAGTATAGAAGTTTAACATTACACTTGTCAGATTAACCTCTGGGATTAAAAATCGAACTATAAATTGCCGTGTTTAATTATTTATTTAAAAAATGTATATTCTTCATTTGTTTCTTCTCCATAAAGGTTTCATAACGTTTCTATTACCTCAATAGTTTAATATTCTTACCTGGAGGGCAAAAAAACAAAAAAATCCTTGTTGTTTTCGACTTATATTTCGGTGAATAACTCCGAAACCTGACGCTTTAGGATATTATGTTATATAACATTTTTTGTTTGTATAAGTGTCCTCTATCTAAATATATAACTTTTGTTGTGCACCGCGATTCTGAAAAAAAATCAAAATGGCGGCTGATTTTAGGGCCAAAACCTTCAAACCCCTTTGTCTGCTCAACAACGTAAATAACGCAATGAACTGTCAAATTGAAAGCCATTGCTACTGTTAGTGTGTTATGTAATTACCCTGCCGGGCACAAATTTAAACTCCGGGCTGCTAGGTACTTAGAAATTCTTATGAGAGATATCCAACAACATTTTGCCCGAGCTGAAGGTCGAACCCAGGACCCCATGCTCAGCAGTCGCGCTTGCGACCACTTAACGGAAACTGGGCATTATGAAATCTATAATGATTATAGAATAGCTACAATACTGAAAGACGAGATAGATAAGCAAAACAAGTAGAATCTTGACTAGGCAGTCAATGGATAAATAGCCAAAAGACTCGACCAACACCTGAGGAGGCTCTCGTTAGACAGCTGGAGCAAGGGTTTGATTCAGAAAGCGGTACAGGTACTTCTGGACTCTGATCATATTGTTAGGAGGTTCCTCTCTCTAGAGCCCTGGCCAGAGGGGCTGTGGCCCCTATTCTTCCTAATACCGGTTGTCTACTATATTTTGAAATGTTTTTGTTTTTACGTTTTATATTCAAATATTTTAAAATGCAGTTTAAGTATACGCATTTAATGAATAAAGTAGATAAAAAATACTAAAGATAAATAGTTACCTAACTTTGGGTAGAATTCACAAAAAAAAAGTTTAAACGTCACGATAACACCACGTTTGCAAATTCTCCATAGATTAATAATAGCTTACTCGTATGACACTGTCAATAAACAACGTTGGTATATCATACTAAGAGGCAGCCTATTTATAAAGACACTGGTTATAAACTATTTCATGAAGAACTACACCATTTTGATAAAGTTATTAAAGACAGCAGCTAGCTGCAGATATCCGTAAACGACTGAGGATGTTAGAAATTCGATATAATAAGTTACAAAAAAATAAAAAGAATTTCTCATTGTCACAAAGGTACAAACAATTACTGAAACAAAGCTTTCCGTGACAGAAAAAAGGTTCATTTCTCTTTGGATGATCCCAGCATAGGTGTAAGTTTCTATTTATAAATACACAAGACGGATTTCAGCCTCTATGACTTTCATTAATTGACCAATGACAAGACAATAAGCAAGGGTAAACGAACCCAGACAAGTTGTTATCAATCGTACATCCGTTATAACACTTGCACTTACTGCTTCGACATCAAGCCCTATCAAGAACAAATTGTTACCACTGATTTTCAGATAAATTTTCCTACCTAAAAGCTTTGTGCTTGTGTCGCGTTGCAATGTTTCGTGTTCACGTCAATTAGGAGAACGAAACGTGACCCTGAAACTTTTTGTAAAGCCGTGCAAGGAAAACCCTCAGTGTCCAATTTCATTCAATTTCGTTCGATTCAGTATCTATAGGTCACAGAGGACGATGAGGAATACCTAAACATATAATATTTTTAATTTGAATTGGTGAGCGCAACTAATGGTTGCGCTTTGAGGAATAATGCTTAAAAATAGGAATACCGTTCTATTTCAGACAAAAGTTTAGAATACACGATATTGAAAACATTTGACCTATTTTTATACAATTTGTACCTTGTATACAATTTCCTGTTGACAGCGATGCGTACGAATTTTTTGATGCTCTATGATTCTTTCCTTTTTATATAGGTACTTATACATATTATTATTTTAAGACTGATCATCTGCCTAGCCTTTTCCCAACTATGTTGGGGTCGGCTTCCAGTCTAACCGGATGCAGCTGGTAACAGTATTTTACATGGAGCGACTGCGCATCTGACCTCTACAACCCAGTGACTAGGTAATACGAGATCCCTTGGTCCACCCGTAAGAACTGACAAAGATCCACGAATGGTATGTAAAGATGGTCACCCTTCCACGGACCAACCGCGGCAAGCGTAGCTTAACCTGATCGATCGAACCGTGCGGCTGTTATTACTATTAGCTTTTAAATTATGTACTTAAATATTTTAAGATAATAAAGTATCCATTTTCTCAAAGAAAAAATAATGCTTTTTATTTTTATGGCTTCTTTGTGTTCCACAACGCATGAAGGGTATTACGTAAAACCCAATTCTACAAAGTCCTAGGTTGCTACATAGTTCGTTCCCATCCCCCAGCAAGTACTTTCTCCTATGACGTCAAAGATGGGAGACAGACACGGCGACGCCATTGCCATCGATTGCTCAGCTCATTCAATGCCAGGCGGAATGACGCCGCTCCACCCCCATGGGATAGCGTCGCCGAACTGACCTTTCATCGAGGACTCGTTTATATGAATGAATGAACGCGGTTTATGGGATACAAAGATTTGGTTTTAATGATTGATTTCAGGAGGTGCGTAGGTACAGTTTTTTACCGTACTCTATCTAGCTCTGTCCAGTTGTATTTACCTACCTACCCTTGCATAGCAAAATGGACTACTTATATGTACTACATCAATGTACAATAACGTCATCAGTTGGAGCACGGGACCCGATCACGGAACCGTAGTCTCCGTACTTCACCCAGGTGGAGAAACTAGGTGAAGCACGTGTCCGTCCCCCTTATATTGTAGAAACAGGGCAAAAACTATATATTTCGAAGCTCGGAGGTTGGTTGATTCAATATATTTAGGTTCACTTCCGATATTGTACCTACCTGCTTGCACATTAAGGGGGTTAGGCTGTAGCCCGCGAAATTAAAATTTTCTAACGTTTTTGCAATTGCAGCTCAGTGTCAGGTTGTATGTTGAACATACAAACTCACGAATTTTGTGGGAAAATGTGTGTGTGGCCAATCTTCGGAACTCCTGATCCGATTCCAAAAATTTATTCAGCAATAGGAAGATACATTATCCCTAAGTGTCAGACGATAAGTTGTTATGATTATATCGCTCATTTGGAGAAACATCGATGTAAATGTATTTTTTCCCAAAAATTTGTTAAATATGCCAAAGCACTTAGAAAGCGTGTACGTTAGGAAAGCATTGACGTAAAAAAAATATTACCAGTCGATGTTTTTCCTTATGTTACATGTTTGTTTTGATATAAATAGGTCAGCGAGGTCAAATGACAGTCACACCATAAACTCATGTCTACCGAGGAGCCCAATTGAAGAGGGGATCTTTATAGAAAACGTAACAGTAGCCCGCGACATCTGCGTGTAGCTTATGTCCTTCTTTAGGTTCCAGGCAACATTTATCTGTAAAATTTCAAATCATCATCGGTTTCAAGACAACATACCTAAAATAATTTCCCCTACAAACTTTCGTCCACTATACAGCACTATATAGCCGCACGGTGGCGTAGTGCGGCTCTTCCCTCTAAGGGGGGAAACGACCTACACACTAATAATTAACATAATTAGGAAAAACGAAAATTTTATCAGCCTATGGTAATTTAGGAACAGTCACATGTACCTAATCATAAAAATGTGTTTATTAAAAAATTAAAAAAGATATTTGCATTTATTGTGTCTGTCTGCTACCTTTTCACGATGATAGGATACTATTTATCCCGGCAGCATAATCCCGTGGGATAATTTATTTCCGAAATCCACGCGGGCGAAGTACCTATACGTAAAGCATACTTATAAAGTTCCCACTACTGGGACACTGGCCTCCTCTCTTCGAGAAGGAGATAGGCTGTAATCCTCCACGCGGGCCCAGTGCGGATTAGCGGATGTCACGTCTTCGAATTTTTGGTTTACAGCACCCTAATTGCGTAACACACGATCAATCGGAATCAGAATCATTTCGAAGCCAACTGCTAATCCATTGCTTCATAAGGTCGAAAAATTTGTCTGCTCAACACGTAAATAACGCAATGAACGTTGTTGAACTGTCAAAATGAAACCGATTCCGATTGATAAAGTGTTACGCAATTGCCCCGCAGTTTTGGTTTTGGTTTTGGACATGGCCGGTATCATAACGATGTTTTACCGTTTTAAAAGCAGTGGTGATGAAATTATTTACACAAAGTAAAGGCCTGCCTGAGTTCGAGCCCACGACCTACAACTCGTAAGTCACGCGTTGTTATCAGTGGGGGCACATGGGCCACCCCTGGTCTCGGGCCACCACACCACTGCTCTCTCAGGTGTGTATGTACTCATACCATTTAGATTTTTCAAACTTGAAACTATGGAACATCGAATCTCAGAATAAAATCAATAACAACCATGTCTCCTTCTCTTAAATTAATAATTTCCTGCAACACAGGCGTGATATTATGAGTGAGGTCTTCTTTAACGACAAGATGCAGCTGACGATTGGGATCAATGACCCTACATAACCTTAAATACGTTGTAACTCTATGAACTAACATATAAAATAAAAAACAATATTATAACTATGGTTGAATGTAGGTAGTTAATAATTAGATATCCATATTAGGTATCTAGCATTCATGATGCAGCAAATAATTTGCTAATAAAAACATTGATTAAATTACACCGGTCTTTACTATTTGCACATTTTCCACTTAAGTAGGTAATTATTTCTTGCTGATATTTTTGCGAATGTAGAATAATTTTAATATAATCGTATTATATTTCGTATATTTGTAATATAATCGTACCGTACCTTATACCTACCTCATCCGGTTACTACCTTTGCGTCCTTTCCCGATTTTTCGGTTTCATTGTCGATATGCTTTTCAGAGGGCATTAGATACGGTTATCCTTTTATGTACTCGTAAATTGCACTTCAAGTCTTATTTGCTTACTAGATAACAATAAAAGGTATGCACGTGACAGAGCCGTGTCTATTCAAGTAACGGACTAATTAACCCGTCAATAGAAGTTACAGTAACTTGTGTTTGTTCCTTATGCTTCACATAAATTACGGCACGGTAAACCCATAATTATCAAGAGCAAAATACTGGAACTGAATTAATATCTTGATCAAGGTGTCATTCTTCGAATTGGTGGGAAACTTATCATTCTCCTGTCCTTATCACAATTTATGTTAGGTCGTCTCAACATGTCATTGTCTTTTTCATCCATACTTCTCTATTAGTCAGCTGCATCCAGCATCCAGTTAGACTGGAAGCCGACACCAACATAGTTGGGAAAAGGTTAGGCAGACGATGATGACTTCTCTATTAGTTGTCATCTCGGTCAAAATCAAAATCAACTCAGCCTATCGCAGTCCACTGCTGGACATAGGCCTCTCCCAAACTGCGCCACAGCACCTTGTCCTCCGCCTTCCGCATCCAGTCTACCCCAGCCACCTTCTTTAGGTCGTCCGTCCATCTAGCTGGGGGGCGTCCCACACTACGCTTGCCGGTACGCGGTCTCCACTCCAGGACTCGTCTGCTCCATCGGCCATCAGTCCATGCATCGTCGTCGTTGTCATCTCGGTATTCACTCCCTTTCTAGCAAGTAGAAACGAAATGAAAAAAAAAAATGCGTTCATTGGCATTTACACCAAAAACACCAGAAAACTTGAGGGGTCGGGAGACCCCCGGCAGGCAAAATTAAAATTCAAGACGACGGGCAGCGAAAATTCGGAAAATAATTTAAGCCCAAAAAACGACATTTATAACTTTGAGTCTCTAATAGGTAGGTACACCATGCTTCCTATCGTAGGAAGGTATCATAGGAAGCATGGTTATGGTCGGCACAAGTCTTCTAGACTCGATTTTCTATCCAGTGTGCGGCGCAGCCTTTCACGTCAGCCTTCCACCTGTCCTGTGACCTGTCCACCCAAATTAGGGTAGAACTCGAATACTTGATTGTAAATCCTAACCAAAGCTGATTATTAAAACAAAAATTTGCTAGCACAATTTGAACAAAAGTTCTTAGCTTATTTACCGTCATATCCTGCCCAAGTACAAATTATAATTAGGTATTTGAAATCGTCCATTGATGCTATCTCATTGAGACTAACAGGCTGTGCGTATACAATTTTGATAATTATTTTCAAATTTTTACCTACCACAAAATAGCAGTGACTCTTTACTTTGGTCGGGCAAAAAAATTGATAGTTATTGTTGTGGTTGTTTTAACAGGATTTTGAACTTCTTCTCTCTCGTCAAACTACATAACATAACACACATCGCCGTATGTAGATACGGCGAATAAACCGTAGTTTTTCACGGCAAGTGAAACGTGTATCCCGTAAGTAAGGTGATATAGGTAGGTAGAGCTGACTAAACAGGAGGTAACGTTCTTGAATATATAATAACTATGAACCTGAAATAATAATTATAAAAAAGGCACATCCAACGTGCGTAGCGGAATCCCAATGATTTGCAACTCTCATACCGACGCCAATTCGTCAAGCCTGTATTATAATAGGTACCTACATGTACCTACTAGCACCATACCTCATAGTTTCATACTACTCACAATCAGTTCATCTAGGAATATTCCGATACTCTCAATGCTAATTACTTTGGCGCTAATATCTACAGATTTTTTGCTGATGTCTGAGGATGGTAGCCAATGTTTTTAACTCAACAGACGCAAGGTAAGGCCACCCACTCTCGATTTCTTTGAAGTACGTCATGGACTAAAACTGAAGCCAGGAAAGCTAACGCGTTGTATTCACGAGATTCACCTGTCTTTTGTAAAATTTGCGGCTTTTGTTTACCTAATGTTTGTTCTTTGGCTATAGTACCAATTTTTATACAGAAATACATACAATATTTTGTCAATGTTTAATGTTTCAACGTCAGATTTATTTACAACTGAAGTCCCACCGAAAATGGAAGTCTTTTCGGCAGTTCCAGATTAGCTCTTAAGCAAATTAAGCAATTGCTTAGGGCATCACGTCTCGGGGGGCACAATAAACAGCACCGAAATAGTACTTATGATACATGTGTGCTATGTTGATCATCATACTCAAGGCGGAATTATTCGCGCGAGCCGCAGGCGAGCCCGATAAGGAAACCGAGAGTATAATGATCAATGCACACGCGTTTCAAACGACATTTTTCAACACACTTGCGAGGGAAAAAACAGACTTGTATTGTTAAATATTAACTTGTACCTTTGGAAAATGGCGCGCTGGTTTTGTTTTATCGCGCGCCGCACTAGCGTGCGCGCGCGGCTTACCTACACCTGCGCGCGCATCGCTAGCGCGGGGCGCGTTTATTTACATAAAAGCACTGAAAAAACCGCTATACAGCCTACAGAAAAAATATAATAAACACAAAATAATGTTTAGACTGATCGTAGTGTTGTCGTATAAGTATCAAATTGTAGTTTAGTTAGTATGGAATTAGAAAGTACTATTGGCATATTAATTAGTTAAGTGAGAATCGGCAATAATCGTGAGGGACCATGGACAATTTAAGGTGAATGCGCAGTGGTACACCGCGAAATTCAAATTTTCTTACGTTTTTTTGCAATTTGCAGGTCAGTATCAGGTTGTATCTTGATTAAACTATGATTCGCGACTATAATAGATATGTATTTACAGAATTATAGTCATAAGAATAATGAATATATATATATCTTTAAGTTAAAGTTCCCTAAGAACTTTTCCATAAGAGATTAGTTCTTTTGGAATAAATGTAACTTAGAAAGATAAATAATAACAATAATATCGTTTATTTATAATAAAAACTTTTTTACAAAAAAAAACAACCGACTTCAAAAAAAACACTACAAAGTGATAAATAACTTTAATTTCGGAAGTCGGTGTCGTTGGTCCCGCATTTTCGTTTTTTGAAACCGACTTCCGAAATTAAAGTTATTTATCACTTAATAGTGTATTTTTTTTGAAGTCGGTTGTTTTTTTTTGTAAAAAAGTTTTTATTTTCCACTTTTTAGTTGTACCTACCCCACAAAAATGTAAACGAAAAGATCGTTAATGTAGACAATGTAGATAAATTTTTAGATTTCTGTTGAAAACCGCTTGTCCGATTTCGATAAAATTTTCATGGGACCATTTGGAAAGTATACCCTTTCCAACAAAAAAAGAATTTTTCAAATCGGTTGGCAAGCGACGGAGTTATGCGCGAACAAACATAAAAAAAAAAATACAAACATCCGAATTGAGAACCTCCTCCTTTTTACAAGTCGGTTAAAAATGGTGCAGATATGTAGAGACCACAGTTGCTCATTTGCCTGAACTAGAACCTGTGTTTCAGGCTAGAAAGGTGCCTAGAATTTACAAATATAAAAATAGAAAAGTACAAAATTAAAACTGAGAAGACTAATTAAAAACGATATTATTATCTTAGAAGACTAACATGTTTTATTTACAGACAACGAGTAAATCCTCTGTCTCACTGTATGATAATATGCTAAGTAAAAATTGCAGAATAATCTTTTTACAGTCGCAATTATTTGATTTATAGATAGGTACTTAATTTCCTATTTAATTTATTGTACAGAAATGGGTCAAAAAATGTATAGAATCTGTTTACAAAAACATACTTAGAGGATACATTTGACTCACATACAATATCATTCCGTCTCTTATTAGCACTTTGGATGTTATAGGAAAGCATGGCTGCATGGTGTGCTGTTTTAAAAAAAAAGATGTAATGATTATAATTCTGTAAATACGTAAGTACCTGTTATATTCGCGAATCATATTTTGATCAAGATACAACCTGACACTGACTTGAAAATTGCAAAAAACGTAAGAAAAATTTAATTTTGCGGGCTACAACTGCGCATTCACCTTAAGGTAATTTTTTGGGACCAAGGACAATTCAGACTATTTAAAAAAAAAAGTGAAATATGGCTCGCGGATTCCTTTTGGCATGCAGTCTTTTTGATGAGATTAAAAAGAAAACGCACATCTCCGACCTCCGACGAGTAAATTAAATAGTTATCTGTGGCGTTATAACGCTAGTGCCGTAACGTAAAGTAAAAAGCACGCGTTTTTAATACACTGCATTATGGACCTAAAAGCGGTTAATTAAGAGAGCCACTTTACGAGCAAGTGTCTTGAAAATATTGTTTACAGCATAAAAGAATTTGTTGACGGGAAACAATTTGCATGCTATGATATAAGCAAAACATGTATGCTCTATAATGTATTTTTAAAACAACTTTATATACCTACTTACCATACTAACTATCCTAACTTTCTAATTCTAACTAATATTACAAATGCGAAAGTAAGTTTGTTTGTTACCTTTTCACGCCTAAGCCACTGAACCGGTCTTCCTGAAAATTTGCTTATACATTTGTCAGGAGTACAGAAACGGACATAGTGTACCTTACATCCCGAAAAAAAGTGCTGTTCCCGAGGAAAACAACAATAAGGTTATTAAGATAATAGATGGCAACACGTGTCTATTGAACTTTGTCACATTATTTAATTCTGAGGCAGTGCAAAGTTCGCCGGGTCAGCTAGTGTTATACAGGGTGAAAACTTGAAATCGTGAAAAAATAAATCAGCTGTTCCCTACATTTACGAGTATGTTCGAGTGACTCGTCAAAATGTAGGTAGCAGCTGATTTTTTTTTTTCTCGATTTCAGGTGTGGTCCCTTAGCAAAAGTTGTTCATAATGATGAGTACAATCTCCCATTTCGATTTGTCGCATGTGTTCAATTTCAACCTGTATATTATATCCTACACATTCAACGGCTGAATAGACTGTAGGCACGAAAAGACCTAGATTTACAGTAAAATTAAATGAATAGGTAGATATCAGCCGGAAATTCGCGGTAAAACCCTGGTTTCAGGCAGTTCCAGGAAATAAGTTTAAATTTTCTACCATTATACGACTATTCTGTAATAAAAGGTTAACGGAAACTGCAGGAACCTGGATAGTTGCCATGGCGACAATAAAACAAACAAGTTTATGCAAATAATGCGCATTTTTTGCGTAAAAATCAATAGTTAAGTAACGTAGGTAAGTAGCTCTGAACATATTAAATTAGAAACCATTAATTGGCTGTTGGCCACTAGATTTCGGATTAAATCTTCAATTCGTAAAACAAGTGACGAGTTTTACGCCTGAATAAAAACTTGCCAATTAAACCTAATTGGTACCGTAGCAAACAAAACCGACTGTGACAAAAATATTTGCTGGCACATGAAAGGTGAGGCTGTTTGTCAGCAAGATATTACAAGACCCGGAAGTCACTCTAGAGACGTGCGCCAATCTTTACAAATCGTTCGTCGATTATTTAGAAAAAATACGAGGCGACTAGTGAATAGGGCGCCCACAGGTGTGGATTGCTTAGTTAGGGCATCAAATAGTCTTAATCCGTCACTGCTTTTTGGGATCCCTTCTTTTCGCATAATGTTCTTTTTCCTAATATACTTTGGCATAACTATTTGGGCATAATAATACTTTGCCATATTTTATTTTGGCATAAAGTCTAATTTGCCATAATTATCTTTAAGGCTAATTTGTTTTGGCATAAATTTAATTCGTATACTTAATACTAAACGACGTCAGGGGCACCCCGAGGTTCGGTTTGGTTAGGTTCCTTTAAACCCTGCAGACATGTGGGGCTCCATCGACCTGAGGTCGTTAGAAATAAAACGAGCATGCTAAATTTATGCTTTAGAATGTTATGCGTAAGCTGTTAGGCGTAAATAACGTTATGCGAAAATATAATTAGGAGAAACAAAAGTATGCCAAGTTATAGTATTAGGTCTTAAAATTTTATGCAAATGGATAGAGAACCCATTTAGATTGCTATCGACACGCTAAGAAGAAGTAGGTACTTAATTTGGTAAAATGTAGGTACGATAGACTAGTCGCTCCATGTAATATACTGGCATTCAGGTGCGTCCGGTTAGACTGGAAGCCGACACCAACATAGTTGGGAAGGGCTAGGCAGATGATGATGAGGTGTATTTTGGATACTTGATATTTTATATCGATAAATCGATATATCGAACAAAAAATTTCGATACTTATTTATCGATATTTTTTCTGCAAGTCTATTTTACCAAACTTTTATACATAAGTAGAATAAATCTTATACTTACTGAGAAAAAATGAATTTTTGACACTTTTTTCCGTTCCGTTTTAACTGTCAGACGTAAATTTTATTCCTCGGATAAAATATATCTGACTTTGATAAAATCCGCCCAAGCTTCCTTGCACTTTGGGTTACGCCATTCGATTGATTCAAATTATTCACAACCAGTGCGGGGATCAAATGACAGATCAAGGTGCAATTGTGCATCCGTGTATGTTGAAGCTGGAGAAGTGTAAATTGATCTCGTAACACTTGTACTATTTATTCTGTGACGTAACAATATGCCTGTTATCAGTTTTTATTTATGTAGGTACTTACATAAAATATAGACCTCTTTTTTAACCGACTTCAAAAAAGGAGGTTCTGTATTCGACCCGTATGTATGTAAGTAGGTATGTTTCTATGTCCGCGATTTTCTCAAAAACACATGAACCGATTTTGATAATTCTTTCACTAATGTGATCTACATACTTTCAGGAAGGTTTTAGTATATAAAATATTAGGTAATTATTCTTATGTACGAAGTTATATGCATAAATATACTGCATGTCCGGAATTTCTATGCGAATTTTGATGATTCTTCTAGTCGTTGTCTTCAATTCTTCAATGCACCAGTGTTAATTGAATTTGTGTGGGATAGGTTACAACTAAAAAGTGAAAAATAAAAACGTTTTCACAAAAAAATAACAAAAAAACAACAAACAAAAGGTTGAAAATAGCAATGAAGAAGTTTAAACTAGTACCATAATAAGCATAATCAACCAATAAAGGGTCCCACTGCCGGGACACAGGCGCAGGCCTCCTTTCTGTTAGAGGGAGAGGGCCGTAATCCACCACGCGGGCCCAGAGCGGGTTGGTAGATGTCACATGTCTTCGAATTAAACAAGTAAAGTTGAATACCCCGCTGTCTTAGATAGGACATGTTAATTTACAAAGAGGTTAGAGTCAAGATATTATAATTTATGTATCTATAACTAGCTTCTGCCCGCGACTTCGTCCGCGTGAAATTCGTACTTTCCTCTTAAAGTTTCGAAAATATATTTAATTTGAACGAATATTTAAACACTACCAAAACAACTCATACCTATTTTACAAAATAACAACAAAAGAAATTCAAATAAACTATTTAAAGACTAAAAGTCGCGCTGATAAGCACGGTTTCTCAATATCAATAATTATTGTCTGTCAATAAGGTCGAACGCTCTGAACGCATCAACAGCCAAATACTCGGACCTCCCGCCTTTTTATACCCTACCGCCGCCGCGACCCGTGATGATGATGATGATGATGATGATGGGGCTCCCTTTTCCGCACTTAGACTCCCATTTGGTCCGTTGTGCGTAGGGATTCTGGCTATCAGAGCCAGCCTAGCTCCGTCCAGAAGCACAGAAGCTTCCTGGGAGCTTCGCAGGCTTCACGGAGCGACCCGTGTCGAGCGCGGCAACCGTTACACAAAAATAATCCTTATAGCATGATTCAGACACAGTAGACAGATACGAACAGTACGGAAACTACGTACAAACGGTCGCAACGGCACACTCACACAGACGCGCGCATCTACGATACTCCTAAGCGATAGTTGGGGTACTCTCAGTCACGGGTGCCGATGCCGTGTTGGAACGAATAGTCGTGTATTTAATTTATTCCTTGCGCCACGGATCGTCCATCTTTTTAATAAAAACTGTTTGAACTCGACTTCTTCAAAATCGGAGCTTTCCTTTTTTAAACTCCCTGCTGATCTTGAAAGGTAAGAATGATTTATTGTTATAATCGATATCGAATAATGGCTCGTGCGATCATGCACCGACGTGAATTTATTTGTAAATCAAAGATGGCGGCTGCTAACATTTTTTCGTCATAGGTGTCGTAGGTAGTTAAAGAGGTTGCCAAAATCGTTGGTGAGGTCAAAATCTAAATCCAAGATGGCGGCTGTGAAATTTTTCTATTTATTTGTCATGGGTGTCGTTTTCATAGTTTTCGAGGGTGCTAAAGCCGATAGTGAGGTCAAAATCTAAATCCAAGATGGCGGCTGTGAAATTTTTTCATTTATTTGTCATGGGTGTCGTTTTCATAGCTTTCGAGGGTGCTAAAGCCTATAGTGAGGCCAAAATCTAAATCCAAGATGGCGGCTGTGAAATTTTTCTATTTATTTGTCATGGGTGTCGTTTTCATAGTTTTCGAGGGTGCTAAAGCCTATAGTGAGGTCAAAATCTAAATCCAAGATGGCGGCTGTGAAATTTTTCCATTTATTTGTCATGGGTGTCGTTTTCATAGCTTTCGAGGGTGCTAAAGCCTATAGTGAGGTCAAAATCTAAATCCAAGATGGCGGCTGTGAAATTTTTCCATTTATTAGTCATAGGTGTCGTTTTCATAGTTTTCTAGGGTGCTAAAGCCTATAGTGAGGTCAAAATGTAAATACAAGATGGCGGCTTCAAAATGTTAAAATTTTTCGTCATGGGTGTCATTTTCATAGTTTTCGTGGGTGCTAAAACCGATAGTGAGGTTAAAATCTAAGATGGCGGCTGTGAAATTTTTCTATTTATTTGTCATGGGTGTCGTTTTCATAGTTTTCGAGGGTGCTAAAGCCTATAGTGAGGTCAAAATCTAAATTCAAGATGGCGGCTGTGAAATTTTTCCATTTATTAGTCATAGGTGTCGTTTTCATAGTTTTCTAGGGTGCTAAAGCCTATAGTGAGGTCAAAATGTAAATCCAAGATGGCGGCTGTGAAATTTTTCCATTTATTTGTCATGGGTGTCGTTTTCATAGTTTTCGAGGGTGCTAAAGCCTATAGTGAGGTCAAAATCTAAATTCAAGATGGCGGCTGTGAAATTTTTCCATTTATTTGTCATGGGTGTCGTTTTCATAGTTTTCGAGGGTGCTAAAGCCGATAGTGAAGTCAAAATGCGCGTCGCTCGACCAATGCCTAGTTTAACCCTGCACCTTACCGTTTCAACTCGAGAATGGGTGTAATAATAATTAAAGAAAACAATATTTAAAAAAATATATCTCTACTATTCGTAATTATAAATTATTTACTGAAAAATACTTTCGCCTGCTACATGTAAATTTTACAGTGTTCTCTTTTGTTCTCTTTTAAAACAAGAACGAAAAATTTCATCCAATACGCTCGACGCATTTTCAAAAAGTTGGATGGTCCGTAGTCTCTGTTTTATTAGTACAACTTGTATTGCGTTTTATTTGGTCTATAAAAAAATTATTAAAAAAGTTCGCAATGGTCTGGGGATCATCACCACAATGTTTACCATCTATATTAATTTGATTGATTTCGCTTTTTGGCACATTACACATTGTTTTACTAATAACCTTCCAAGTAGCCTTACATTTGTTTTGAGCTGTATGGATAAAGTAATTATTCTGAGACTTTTTTGTCAGTTTTATAACACGTTGTAATCTACTCGCAAAATTTTTAAAATTGTTTTTTTTTATGATATTTCGATTCTTACGATACTTTCATAATAATTGCTGTTTACGCATGCAGCATTTTTTTATTCCTGTTGTCTTCCACTTTGTTTTTGTTTAATACATTTATGAAGTCGCCACATAATATTATTTTCTTTTTACTGTAGCACTACTTCCCAAGTAGTCGGTTTAAAGTATCGAAAAATGTGTTTTAACATAATTACGAAGAATAAAGATATTTTTTAAAAATATTGTTTTCTTTAATTACTATTACACCCATTCTCGAGTAGAAACGGTAAGGTGCAGGGTTAAACTAGGCATCGGTCGAGCGACGCGCATTTTGACTTCACTATCGGCTTTAGCACTCTTGTATTTACGTTTTGACCAGAAGGAGGGAAAGATAATCAGTCAACTTCTAACCGCACACCACGTTAAAAACTTCGTTACAATAAAACACATCAATTTTACAGACATTAAGAGTGACAACCATAACGCTCCAATGAGGCGTAGGTATTTATTTCAACAAATAGGCCTAGTTTCCATACTGTTCATATTTATACTGTGATTCAGACGTGCGACGGCGCGATGGCTTATTTCATGTATAAGTTTGGTGTTTCTATACCGATTTCTATGATTCTTTTTTTATTGAATAGGTAATAATGTTAACTTTTTTAAATTAGGGATGAGTGAGAGTATTATAAACGTTAGAGTAAACAAATATAATCAGAATGCTCCGAACTGCTAAGCTATCAGGAGTTACACGTGTTATTGTGAGTCAACCATAAAAGATAGACATATGCTGTTGCGGGATATTTTTTAGACAATTTTATGTAGAATATTTCCGTCATACATGATTTCTATGTAACTTTAACCATTAAGGCTGCACACGCGACGGAAGCTTAAAAAATGGAGTAACTTCTCCCGTTTTCCCAACATTTCCCTTCACTACTCTGCTCCTATTGATTGTGGCGTGATGAAAAGTATACTATAACCTGCCCAGGAGTATGAAGAATAATTGTACCAAGTTTCGTTAAAATCCGTCGAGTAGTTTTTGTTTCTATAAGGAACATACAGACAGACAGACAGACGGACAGACAGAAAGACAGACAGACAGACAAAAATTTTACTGATTGCATTTTTGGCATCAGTATCGATCACTAATCACCCCCTGATAGTTATTTTGAAAATATATTTCATGTACAGAATTGACCTCTCTACAGATTTATTATAAGTATATAGATAAAAGTTTAACCGTTCAAACGGCGCGCGTCACCGATCGGCGACGAAACAATAGAAAATCAATTGTGTCTCATTAGCGGAGCTTGACAGATTAAAATTCGAACAGAACCTACGTTTAGATAATAATTGAAAAAAATACATATTGGTTTTGATACGGTCTCATAAAACTGCGGAAAATTGAAAATTATGTTAACTGATATCTAATTTGACTGATAAATAAAATTATCAGTTTGATACTTATCAAATACTTGAAGTTTGATAGTCCTTACAAGTTCATTTCAGGTTGGTAGCCTGCAATTTATCGTCACGTGTGGTGACTCTTCAGAATGCACATTTATTTAACTTTCTGAAATTATTTACAATTTATTTATTTACACGCGTCAGCATATTACATTGTAAAAACAAAAAGCCACTGTGTATACCTACTGTATAATTAGGTCATCAACTGCCTAGCGTTGTCCCAACCATGTTGGGGTCGGCTTTCAGTCTAACCTCTAACCGGATGCAGCTCTTAATACCAGTATTTTACATGAAGCAACTGCCTATCTGACCTTCACAACCCAGTTACTGGGTTTTGCGTAGATTTTCGTTATATATCACCATTTCATCATTCATCGCACAAATTTTTTTTTGTTTTTTTTTTTTCACTTACATTGGATTTTTCACTTAGGTACATTGAAAATATAGTATATTGGTATTCGTTTGTTATTTCGTTTGACACAATATATGTTGGGATGTGACACGTGCCGCGGTTGTGGTGCGGTGCCGTATTATAAATAATATAATATTAATAACACCTGTAAATGACGATAAATAACGAAAATCTACCCTTTTACGATATACCCCTTGGTAAGACTGGTTATCAGACTTTCGGGCTTCTAACAAACCGTAACGACTGCCAATGATCCACGATTGACAGCCGAGACCAACGGCTTAACGTGCTTGATACGGAGGGATCTTGGTATGTAAAGATGGTCACCCATCCACAGACCAACCGAGGCAAGCGCAGCTTAACCTGATCTATCGACCCATGCGGCTGTTGTTACTTAGCCACAAGTGTAGCTTTAGAGTAAGTTATGAAAATGTAAAAAAATGGAAACAAAATACGTTTCTGTGGATGCCAGTTTGTACTGCTACTTACAAACTGAGTGATAACCTCAGTTTTCGTCGATCATTTTTCAATTACAGTTTAATAATGGTAGTCAAACAATAATGGAAAAGATGAAACCTTCAGTGAATGATTGGGTACAGGGTTTCTTTACACTTTCATCAGATATATTTGGAACAGACTATAGGACTGAGTTCCTTTTCCATATAACAAAAAAAGATAGACGAGAGATAAAAGGGTATGAGATGAAACGACAGCTAATCTACATTTTGAAAGGTTGTCAAGAACTCAAGACCAGTAAAGTAATTCCACTCGACTAATAACACGTTTGCATAGACAACATCACTATACCTATACAACAAAGGTGGACGTAATCACTTAATGACCTAACACAATGGACACTAAAAAAATGGCGGCGCTAATCGTAGAAAATCATTTTTTCCTTCAATTAGTCGTTAGGTACATTCAATAGATACTAGAGCTAGTTAACTGTCTATGCTTCGGACGGGTGCGATCTAATTTTATGGCGACATGTCTGTGCCATATGTAACTTAAAATAAAACATTCTCTAAATGAAAGAGAAAACCGCATCGAAATCAATTGTGTAGTTTAGAACACGCAAGCGCACACATAACCCGACATGAAATACGCTACTGTTTATCTATAGTGGTTATACAATAGAGTAGATAGACAAGTTAGACTCTGTTGTGGCAGGCAGCGTGGTTGCAGGGAGGGGGGGCGGGGCTCGAATTGCTGTCGAGTCCACCATGAAATACCTGGGACTGCTGCTCGAAAGTTGGTGGGACTTTGGCCCCCACTGTCGGTGGCTGGCGCCCAAATTGATGGGCGCGCTTACAACGTTGCTTGCCAATCTAGGCGGCCCGAGCACCGCCTGTAGGAGGTTGTACCTAGGGATCGTGCGATCCATGGCCCTGTACGGGGCGTCGGTGTCGGCCTCTGAACTGACGGCAGCAGCATCGCTATGCTGCGGAAACCACATAGGACGATGGCCGTCAGGGCTATTAGGGGGTATCGCACGATCTCTTATGAGGCGGCTTGTGCACTGGCCAGATCTTCGCCTTGGGACCTAGAGGCGAGAGAGTGTCACTGTACCGATGCGGTGGCGCAAGGAAGTGCAGACGCGGGGCGTTGGAACGATGTAGCGAGAGATCGAGCTGCGTTTGTCGCAGCTCCGCGAGGTCCTGGTGGCGGAGTGGTGGGACAGGCTTCTTTCTGCGCCCTACCGCCTCGTCTAACCGGATGGAGCTGAATATCAGTATTTTACTTGAAGCGACTGCCTATCTGAACTCCACAACCCAGTCATTGGGTAACCCTTGGTAAGACCAGTCTTACCAAGGGTTACCCAATGACTGGGTAACCCTTGGTAAGAGTTACCCAGTCTTACCAAGGGTTACCCTTGGTAAGTAACGGGTCGTCAGAAGCCAGAATAAGCCCGAAAGTCTGACAGCCAGCTGTCAGACTTTCGGGCTTATTCTGGCTTCTGACGACCCGTAACGACTGCCAAAGATCCACGGTTGACAGCCGGGATCAACGGCTTAACGTAACCATAATGGATTGATATACTTTTTTGAAGATAGGTACACAAAACCACAAGCAACGAACATTCCTGTATCAAAACCAAATAACAGAATCGGACCATCAATGTGCACAATTGGATATTACATGTTCTAATCAAAACCTTCCAATGCGATCCTTTTAACAATATTCAGAGTTCAAATCATTTAACCGAACTTCATCAGCTTCTGATCGAACTGGGTTATTGATTGATTACTCTGTTACTTGTGTCAATAATTTCAATAAATGTTTGCTTCCTCATATAATACAGGCTGACATCGACACGCAAACGGTAGGTAACCATGAATTCAGCACATAATTCTAGACCACGCAGAAATTTATCGTCGGTATTAAAAAAAAAAATGCTGTTTCATGAAAAAGTGCCTGCGTGGTCAAAATGTATGATCAGCTATTTTTTTTAAATAATCGACGATAAATTTCAATGCCCTTGGGGTTCAGAATCCATAATATAATAATAGAATTTGTGCCATCCTGTATAATCTCGTTTTGTACTTTGTATCGTTTTTCAAAGTTCATATTGTTCAATGTTCTGAAGGACGTTCGCAAATTACGTTACGACTTGTTACGAGTTACGACATTCATTTGTTACTGTTTTATTTGTATTTCTAATTATGGTGAATATCACCGATTATGTACTATTGGTCGATTGGTCGCCTTTAAAAGGCACGTGGTTCTGGTTCTGCGCAGTAAAGCGGAAAATTATAATTATTGCGGAAATAATTAGGTAGACTACCTACGTAGAGAGAATATTCTTAAGGCATCGTGTTGTTATACACTATACACACAGTAAGTAATATAATCAACCTCTCCATCATCATTTCAGCCGAAAGAGGTCCACTGCTGGACATGGGCCTCCCCAAATCGGCGCCACATCGACCGATCCGATGGATCCGTGCCTTTCGCACAATAAGGTTTTTGTTGTCCATAATTTGAGTCTTATGATGACACATCAATAGATCTCATATTGCATTTATCGAAGTCCGACCGCACACGCCACCCGCCTGCCTCATGCCAACCCCGCGCTCACCCCGCACACGCGCTGCACCCACCCCAGGTGTCACATCTCACGTTGTGACACCTGGAAGTCACTAGGTCCAGTGAACGAAGTACTGTCCAGTCACTAGTAGTATTAAGTGGTACCAGTCACTAGTAGTATAAGCGGGTGCGAGGCATGCGCAATGCGTGCGCTGATTTTGCGCGTGGCGAGCGCGCTGCGCCCGGGTGTTATGCGGGGTCTTGCGCGTGGTCGGCGCGGGTTATCTGAACACGCCCTTACAGTGCCCGGAATAGCCGGACAAACTGAAAATATTGGCGAGTTATACCTACTGCAACATGCGATGTGCCCTATGGGATCTCCCATTGGCAAAAATTACGAACTTCCATGCAATCTTTGTATCACTTACTACAATTGGATTCTATGTTCTATGTTAAAGGGTTGGTTTCCGCACTTAGTCCTTCAAGTGGACCATTGTCCATTGCCATTGGATTAATTTTTCCTTCCTTTCGTTACATATGGAATACTTGTGCAAAATTTCATGCATCTAAACCATTTTTGGCTTTATGTTCATATGCTTTAGTCTGTGTGTTGTCTGTCAGTGAATGTATGAATTTAATATTTTTATATAGTAGATTTTTAAAGTGTTGCCGGGCAAAAATTGGCAATTGTTGCAGGCATACATTTTCGGGAATATATGGCCTGTTTAGAGCGGTTCTTCACTACTTACACCCTATCCGAATCCGAGAAATGCCGGTCCGAAGGAGTGATCATAGTCCTATTTGTATGAGGGGATTGCGAACTAGATCTGAACTCTATCCGTCCGAATTTAGAACATTCCCAATTCGGATTAAAATCGGATCTTTAATTCGGATTCGGATCGAATGTAGAGCAGAACCGCTCAGGAGCACCTTTCCACGTATTGGAAAGTCATACTCGTTCTTACTTATTTATTGCCGATAAAAGTTAGGTACTTACCCAATTAAAAAATCGGCTCTGTCTATAAAATTCTAGACCAAGTTTTTATAAGCTCATAAAACAGTCTTGCCCCTCGCATGTTGCATTGCACCCCCACTTGTCACTTTATGTCATCTTTCAGTCCCCTACTTACTTGTAATCCCCACCAAGCGGTTGAGTAATGACATGCTCCATATTCGCAAATCGGTCAAGGTTTCTCGGTTCAATTACGATATACAGGGTGTCCCAAAACTCAACGTCAAGCCGAAACGGGGTGACAGGATTGATCATAACCATCACGAGAAAAATCTGAAAAAAAATCTATCCCATGCAGTTTGAAAATTATGGGCATTTTAAGAAAAACCTAGATATTTGATCAAACTGTACCATTTTTCGGTTATTGTGGTTATTATTTTTTATTTTTGTTCATTTGAACTTTAGAAACGTAATCCTAAATAACATTTCTAGAATCCCAATAAAAAATAATGACACAATTGCCTTAAGTTCCCGAGAATTGAGACTATTTGTTAAACTACGAATTTAAAATTTTCAAGATTCGTCGACTTTGACAGGCCCTCCTATAAAAAAAATGTACTAGAGTGCCTTGGCAAGTAGCATTAAAAGTTGGCGCATTTAATCAGAATTCTAAAATGGTACAATACTTGTTAGTTCCATACAATAGAAAAGAGTAAAAAAATTAAAACCTCAAGTAACCCGATTTTTGCTATCAGATTTTACTCAGTTAAAATGTTTTTAATTCGCACAAGCTCTAGGTAGGTTCTTAATTTTAAGGCAAAATGATGAGAGAGATGGATAATGGGTATGTTTGCCATGAGTGAGCGAGACAGATAGTGACGCCACGCATTGAGACGGAGATCTAATCAACTCTCGAAGATATGCCCGACTAATAAGTAGATCTTTTTTAAGAAGATGTAGGGCTTGTATTGAGGCTGATGGTAAACAATTTGAACATTTATTGTAATAAAAAACGTTATTTCTCTATCATCAGACTTTTATTCCAACAAACCTAATTATTTTACTAATTTTACTAACTTTTTTTCACTTTGGTAAAAGTGGCGTCACTATCTGTCTCGCTCACTCATGGCGAACATACCCATTATCCATCTCTCTCATCATTTTGTCTTAAAATTAAGAACCTACCTAGAGCTTGTGTGAATTAAAAACATTTTAACTGAGTAAAATGAGATAGCAAAAATCGGGTTACTTGAGGTTTTAATTTTTTTACTCTTTTCTATTGTATGGAACTAACAAGTATTGTACCATTTTAGAATTCTGATTAAATGCGCCAACTTTTAATTCCACTTGCCAAGGCACTCTAGTACATTTTTTTTATAGGAGGGCCTGTCAAAGTCGACGAATCTTGAAAATTTTAAATTCGTAGTTTAACAAATAGTCTCAATTCTCGGAAACTTGAGGCAATTGTGTCATTATTTTTTATTGGGATTCTAGAAATGTTATTTAGGATTACGTTTCCAAAGTTCAAATGAACAAAAATAAAAAAGAATAACCACAATAACCGAAAAATGGTACAGTTTGATCAAATTTCTAGGTTTTTCTTAAAATGCCCATAATTTTTAAACTGCATGGGATAGATTTTTTTTCAGATTTTTCTCGTGATGGTTATGATCAATCCTGTCACCCCGTTTCGGCTTGACGTTGAGTTTTGGGACACCCTGTATACATACATACATTTGTGGAGTAGGTATCTTAGTTTTCTAAAAGGGACCGACCACACTTCATGCATTTCTTTTTGAGGAAATATTACCTATAGGTACTTTAAAAAAACAAAAACATTTTTACAAAAAAAACGACCGACCTAAAAAAAATACTACAAAGTGAAAAATAACTTTAATTTCGGAAGTCGGTGTCGTTGGTTCCGCATTTTCGTTTTTTGTTTGACACCGACTTCCGAAATTAAAGTTATTTTTCACTTTGTAGTTTTTTTTTTTTAAGTCGGTTGTTTTTTTTTTGTAAAAAAGTTTGTATTTTTCACTTTTTAGTTGTACCTACCTACCCCACACAAATTCAATTAACACTAGTGCATTGAAGAATTGAAGACACCGACTAGAAGAATCATCAAAATTCGCATTGAAATGCCGGAGATGCAGTACATTTATGCATATAACTTCGTACATAAGAATAATTACCTAATGTATTATATACTTAAACCTTCCTGAAGGTATGTAGATTACATTAGTGAAAGAATTATCAAAATCGGTTCATTAGTTTTTGAGAAAATCGCGGACATACAAACATACATACATACGGGTCGAATACAGAACCTCCTTTTTTTTGAAGACGGTTATAAAACAACTATAATATGGTAAAACTGTGCTTGTCTACAAATGATTAAAATAAAAATATAATATCCTAACCTATAAAAAAAAAACCAAAATATTGCGTCGAAATATTCCTCCGCATCGCTGTCGAAGTGTCGACTGGTAATGTACAGACGCCAGCACATCAACCTACCTGAAACTGTCAGATTTTCCCAATCAACTTTGAACCTTATGCTTCAGTGATAAAGTTGAAAATCTATTAAAGAAATTTGACAGATTGTAGTAGGTTGATGTGCTGGCGTCCGTACCCAATAGATAGGTAGGCGGCATTGCTGCGTTTTATCTTTTCGAAAAACATTGACTTATTCAGTACCTAGCGAACTGATAACGATGACCGTAACGTACGGGTCGGGTTTCTTCCGAATTACTTCATCTCCTTGATTTTCATCGTGGAATTGTTTGCTGTGCATCGAAATCTTAACGAGTGTTCGTGTGGACTCTTAGTTTATCTGATATGAGTCACCATCTGTTTCAACCAAACCAATCGCGAAATGACGCAATACGATCTATTGAAATAATGATAGTGCGCGGAATACTTGAACAGGAAAAACACAGAGTCACTAATGATGATGCTTTTGAAGGCAGGTACAGTCAGCATCAAAAGTCGATTAACACTATCATTTTTACATGTTATTAAATTGACAACAACATTTTTCAATAAACTGATTTTTAGCTTTTCACATTATAGACAAGAGTATATATTCTAAAAAAAATTCTTCTGCTGCAATTTTGATCAAATATTTTGCTCAATAACTAAGATTAAAAAAATTGAAGTGTTAATCAACTTTTGATGCTGACCGTACCTATAGAAAATGTTTTCAATAGGTACTCGTAGGTACCTAGAAAACGTTTCAAAATTATGAAGACGTATAAGTTCACAGCATGAGTTCCTTGTGTAACGTTAGATAAAATGAACACACCGTTTGCGTTTACTTTTAGACCTATCTGTAGTCAGTAGTCACTGACATTTTTCTGGATGTCATGTAGAGTGCAGACACCATTTTCTTTTTTAAGTGAAACCTTCTTTAGCGGCGTTGTACACTTTTTTTGTAATGGGTAAAAAATGTTAAACTCGCGTCAGGACATCGACCTGATCGAAAATTCGTAAGACGGATGGAGAGTAGACAGCCGGCGCGGCGTAGGAGAGGAAGTATCCCCCTCTATTTCTACGGCGCGGCGAAAATGTATGCCTGCTGTTTCGTTTAGGCGGCGCAGGGCGCTTGCGCGAATGTTCGTGTGTGTTTATGTTACAGCGTGCCACGCGCATCCATGGATGGTGACAGCTGATGGCTCGACCGTCTGTGTAGTGGCCACACTACTGTGTATTCCTAAAATTCGTGTATATAAAGTGTTTAAAATATGGAAATTGAACAAAGTGCATCTATTAAGGACCGGTACTACCTCAGATTGCGAAAATTGCCTTAGCATTAACGGCTGTAGTTCCAACAGTTCTGCAGTTTTCACTTTGAAATTAATATACGATAAAGATGAGGACTACTGCGAGGTGTCATCGGTTGCGAAAACACGATTGCATACAATTTTTTCGATACAAAGAAGTCTCAAAGTTACCTCTAAACCGCAAAATAAAAGGAGAATATTCAATGAAAATTTTCAAATTAGGCCATGAAAATTTGCAAGCTAATCGAACTATGCATAAAGCAGGTGTCATAGGTTCGTTTTTATTTTTTTAATCGTTAAATTTAACGTAAAAAGATGAGATCCGAAATATCCAGCTTTATAACCACTCATACCTTGAACCGCTCTGCCGCCCGGCCCCACAGTGGAACGAATGTATGGGAGCGGTTGGACGTAGACATGTCCGAAAAAAAAGAGTAAAATTATGCCAAACTAATGATGCCATCTTATTCGATTACTTAATGCCTTCATAACTTGTGGTGATGAATTTCTTCATAACTCCCATATTTCGGGAGTAATTTGAGAAAATGTGAAATTTTACTATGAAAATGAGTGTATCGAGCTCTCTCCCTCCTGATTCCGGGCTTGTTTCAAGTAGCGGTCTCTAATATCATAATGCTTATACTAAGAGCTATATTTAATACTAAGACACATAGTGCGCCAAATGTGCACTTTCTGGGATAAAGAGTGATGTTTATTTTATAACACAATTTTTTTATTTTTTGTTTATTTTGTTGATTAAAACCGTTTTTCTAAAGGTTTACCTTATTACAATAACATTTCTGAGCAGCCAATTAGAGAAGATATAAGCTAATTAGGATATATAATTAGGGACTTAAGGTTTACATATAAAACTGATGCACTAATGATTACTGATAAGAACATTGCTATTATTTAATTACTAAATGGCTCTTAATACACTAATTTAGCATGCATCATTTACTAATTATCACAATAACTAATTACCTTGCAATATTTAACAAAGGATACCTGGGATACCTGGATTTTATATAAATAGGTCACTATTAGTAACTTTAAAATCAGTGTTGATTTACACCTCGTTGTATCCAAGCTAATCTCGCAATGTATTTTCCAAATTTTAATACAAATCTTGATATTCACGTTGCTTTATGCGCACGCGCACATAAAGATTTACGCGACTTTAACTATTTGTTCAGTGTTTTAAAAGATAACAGTTGTGTTCAGTTATGTGAAAGTGCTGAAACAAGTTTAAAAGACTGGTGTCGTCGATTTTGCTACCGCATTTATGCAAAATGGACACAGTCTGGAAGAAGCACAGATAAGTTTCGGAAGAAACATGAGATTTGGCTACAGGCTGCAATTCAATGGCCGGAATTACAGAATGAAAATATGGAACCTTCTACAGAAAATATAAGTGACGTCATCGAGCCCATAATTTCTCCTGCTAAATCTGATGCTTCAACTTGTACACATCCTAGTCCTCGTAAATCTTTTGAGGACCTTAGTAACCGGCAAAAAAGAAGACGCACTGAAGATAGTCTTTCATGCAGCAGTAGCAGCGCTGAAATTATGTTTTCGGCCGAAAGGGCGCTTCAAAAGGCAGGACAAAGCGATACAGCTTATGTTATGAAATACTTGACGGAGAATCCAGAAGAGGCCTCAAAAATCAAAGCCTTCATTGAAGGTAAATCAATTCAGGTACGGGAAATATCCCCTTTGAAGGCATTGGCTCTTTATGTATCGATGAACTTATCGAAATGGCGCTATAACACTCTTCGGGATTTCAACACTCAAGAAGGAGCTCTTCAATACCCGAGTTACTACATGTTGGTTAAAGAAAAAATTAAGTGCTATCCGGCCAAAGAAGATCTCACAGTTACAGAGAGCTCTGCAAAAATCAAATTACAAGCCTTGATGGATTTAACCTCAAGAAGACTTATTAGGTCGTTAGAAACCCCTGTTGATCCCAATCAACAGCTCGTATTGACCAGCAAATGGGGTTTTGACGGATCATCTAGCCAAAGCATTTATCATCAAAGGACGAGTGAAGATGAGCAAATCGATCTTGCTAGTAATTTTATGATTAGTCTTGTACCACTGCGGCTCGTCTCAAAAGGTGTAACAATTTGGGAAAACGAGCGACCATCTTCCACTTCATTTTGCCGGCCAATATTGTTTAAGTTTATAAAGGAAACCAAAGAAAATGTGCAGAGAGAGATGGCTGAAATCGAAGCAGAGATTGAAGCCTTAACTCCATCCACCATCACTGATGGAATTAGTGTCAAACACCAACTGCTGTTGACAATGATTGATGGTAAAATTCATTCCATTATATCCAATACAGCAGCTTCAGTGTGTGACATATGCAAGGCTTGTCCTAAAGAAATGAATAATTTAGAGTTAATCAAAGATAAACACGCAAACGAGGACATGTATAAATATGGCTTAAGCACCCTTCACGCTTGGATTCGCTCAATGGAATGCTTATTACACATTTCCTACAAATTAGACATAAAATCATGGCAAGTAAGGGGTGATATAGCAAAAAGGCAAGTTGATGACAGGAAGAAAAGAGTTCAAGAGGCTGTAAGAAGAGAAACGGGCTTACTTCTCGATGTTGTGAAACAAGGCAGTGGATCCACCAACAATGGCAACTCGGCAAGGAGATTTTTTGAAAACTACACTAAATCTGCTGAACTGACCGGAATAGATGCTATGCTTTTAAGAAAAATCTGTGTGATCTTGCAGTGTATTTCATCAGGAGAGAAGATCAACGTAACTAAATTCCGAGAGTTCTGCTTTGATACTGCTAAGCTTTACGTGGAGTTATACCCATGGTATTATATGCCTTCTTCACTTCATAAAATTTTAATGCATGGGCCAGACATAGTTCAGAACATGTCAATTGTGCCCATTGGTTTTCTATCCGAAGAGGCATCTGAGGCTAGAAATAAAAATTTTAGAAAATATAGAGAGGGGCATTCTCGAAAGCATAGCAGTATCTCATGCAATGAAGATATTATGCACAATCTTTTACTGTCTTCTGATCCACTTGTTACAAGTATCCGTCCAAAAGGAAATAAGTTTGTAAAAAAATCTTCTTTTAAGGAATTTTATGAGCTTACGGATTCTGAGAAAAGTGATATCGAATTTGTTAACATAAATGATTTAGCGGACATCGATTCTGAATTTGAATTAATTGATGATGATGATGATGACGAAGATAATTAAATGATGTTATTGTTTTAAAATGTGTAACTTAGTAAATTAGAGCTTACATCTTAATTATTTATTGTACTTTTAATGAAACTAGGTAATTTATTATCAACTTACTTAAAAGTCATACTCTCATCAGTTCTTGTGAATATTTTTGTTAATATATATTTCTGTATATATATAATATATTTATAGACCTCTTAATAAGTCTGTCTGCGGTTTAAAGTAAATACAAATGGGGAAAAAACGTTTTTTTTTTTTAAATTTTCATTTCCTTTTATCCCAGAAAGTGCACATTTGGCGCACTATGTGTCTTAGTATTAAATATAGCTCTTAGTAATAGCATTACGATATTAGAGACCGCTACTTGAAACAAGCCCGGAATCAGGAGGGAGAGAGCTCGATACACTCATTTTCATAGTAAAATTTCACATTTTCTCAAATTACTCCCGAAATATGGGAGTTATGAAGAAATTCATCACCACAAGTTATGAAGGCATTAAGTAATCGAATAAGATGGCATCATTAGTTTGGCATAATTTTACTCTTTTTTTTCGGACATGTCTACGTCCAACCGCTCCCATACATTCGTTCCACTGTGGGCCCCCGACAGGACCCCGATTTAGTATTTGTCAGTACCGCTTCGGCTATCAGACGGGGAACCCGTGTCACTTTGCTTGCGCTCAAAAGACCCGATTGACAACGTTTTATGTTCTGAAGAAATTATGTAATAAAGTAAAATGAAATATAGATGTAAAATATAAGGCCTCGTATTTTTATTTTTTCCAAATTTTGTAGTTTTCATTCATAAAACAATTTTTGAAATGGTTTAAAATTCGTAATCTCATGTCAATGTCAAAACGTTGTCAGAAATTTAGGGAGGTAAACGTACCTATTTTAGACAGTTCCCAATGTGTAATGGTGTTTTGTATATTCAGCAAAACTATTTTTATAAATAATTTTATCTATTTATTGATACAGGGTGTAAAAAGACTTATAGCCGTCGTACATCAAACTAAGTAACATTGCACAAAAGATCTGTGACAAAAGTAATTGCTGGAAATCGACTTTAATTTTTGGTGTGAAAATTTGCTGTATGCGCACTACCACAAACAGCAAATTTTGCACCCGCATGTAACTGTACAGGGGTCCTGGAGGTATTTAAAGTTGTGTTATAATATCAAAACTTGTTTTCGTAAAAAAATATCGTTTATGCTCACTAGTTCCTTCGCGTAGTTCCTTTGAAGGAACTACTGAGAACTTTTTGATCAGTAGTTCCTTTGCAAAAGCTGAAGGAACTACTGAGACTAGATAGTTCCTTTGAAGGAAATAAACATATATAGGTAATGCTGCCCGCTGCTGCCGCATGCAGGACCGTAGGTTCGGTAGGAAAAGAAAGAGAAGCGCGATGACACAACGGTGGTAATTTATTGCAAATATGAAGCTATTATCTATTTACAAAAACTATTTAATAAAAAATAATCCATCACTGAATGCAGATTGGCATCAGAAATGGTATATTTTTAATTGTAATTAAAAATAAAATACTTTTACAAACCATTAAAGTAAAAATACTTGCATACGAAATTGTTCCATAGACTCTTACCACACCTCGGACACTCCATACAACGCTCGCAAAATAATTACCTATTACTACTACATAAACAAATGACGTTTTTATACGTGCAAATGTGTGCTTGAAATCTAGTAGCGTAAAAAAAATTGGCGCGGAAAGCTATTTGTGTCGGGGAACCGAACGACGACGGCGGTGGCGCTGCCCGAACGTGTGCATGTTATTATGAAGTGACCATGTAGTTCAATTGTTTATTTATATAGTCGGGTGGAAATAAAAACACTTAAATAGTTTAGTTTAAATGACTTATCTGTAAATAATCGGTTATTAAATCGCATGTTATTAAAAATGCGAAATCTTACAAACAGTTTATGTAAATACGAATTCGGAAAAGCATCACAATATCCAACCATCGTGATTAAAATTCAAATAAAACTTTTAAATCGCATAATTGTGTGTTCGTATCAGCAATACAGCGCTGCGGTTCCCGAGCGCCCTTGCTAAAGAGTCGGCAACGAATACCTCGAAGTGCGGGGTGAGGTGCGGTATCTGATATGAGGTCGAGGAAGGGAGTGTCCTTTCTGTACGTAGTACTATTAAGTATTCTGTGCTCTTACTGATAAGGAGCATGATTGCATTTGCGAAAACAAACGCGGTTGTTGAACTATTTGAGTACCTACGTACTACTTGTGTGCGTACTTGGAAGCAAATACCTGGTTTAAAAACCCGGTCGCATAAATACGTACCTTCCCTACTCGCCCGATCACACGTTTCCGTAACGCGTTCGCCAGTTTACTCCCCAAGTCAAGCGCGACTAGAAAAGTTTCACTTCAAAAAAATTTTTAACAAAAAAAAACCGACTCCCAAAAATACTACAAAGTGAATAATAACATTAATTTCGGATGTCGGTGTCTTTGGATTTAAATTGTATATTACTTTTTTGCCACCGACTTCCGAAATTAAAGTTATTTTTAGTTAAAAATCTTATATATCCAAAAAATGTATGTAATGTGCCGTCCATAAAACATGGAATAGAAAGTGAAACAACTGCCATGGAACAACTAGCATCAAATTTAATATTAAAAAAATAGAGCCTTGTGGTCTTTTTATTGATAAAGAGTTACCTTTTCTAGGTGCAACTCCGGACGGAGTTGTGCAGGGAGAAGACACAATAGTAGAAATAAAGTGTCCAATTTCTGCATTCAGGACTTCGTTGGACGATGCAATAGATTAAAAAAAATAAGGTTTTGGAGGAAAACGAAAGATGGACTTTCCATAAATTTGAAACATCCTTGGTACATTCAGGTGCAGGGACAACTACACATAACTGGTAGAAAAACATGTATTTTTGCCGTATGGTCGGGAAGTAAAAATCATATCAAAACTGAAATTATACAGAAAGACGATCATTATTGGGCAAAATTCATGAGACCTAAATTAACAAATTTTTACTCATCCATCATACATGTTGCCAGAGTTATGTGATCCCAGACATACACGGAATGTGGAAATTAGGGATTTAAGGGAATTCACATAAATGTTCTTGCTTTCGTCATTCTCTTGATTCCTTTTTTTTAATTTAAATGTTTTCATTAATAACAACTTATTTTAAAATTCGTTCTATTCTAAACCTCCGTTAAAGCCAAAATGTATGAAACTTTATAATTGACATCAGTCATTCCGATGACGTATTATTATGCGTTATAACCATTGCGTGCTCTTGACAGTGCTGGGTTGCCAGCTGTTTTAGAACCCAATGGCTCGCGACGATTGGAAAAGACCAGACAGATTGACCATAATGCCTTAGAAGTTAGGTTGGCCTTTGGTGTGTGATGCAACATGTATCGACTACCTTGCGCCACCCCATCTTCCTATTACGGTTGGCTGTGCTAGTGCGATTACTGCGGGTGCAGAAAACCTCAAACAGCGCAAATAGATACTCTAATCTTATTCCGACTTATATGTACCAGCCGTTTGGGGCTGATACACTAGGGCCATAAGGTCCGAGTGCCTACTTAATTTTTCGAGAAATCGCCAAGCGATTGGTCGACTCTTCACGTGACCAGAAGACTAGCCTATTTTTTGGCCAAAGATTCAGCAAAAAGAAAGTAATTTTAAGGCTTTGTCATGGCAAAGGATTTTATTACTAATCAAGTTATTTTTAATCTTATTTCAATGAGTTTAGAATTCATGTAACTTTATTTCGATACCACGATGCCGGGAAATGACGCGACGTGCCGCGGGACGCTGCGGCATGACGCGACGCGCCGAGGGATGCTGCGGCATGACGTGTCATGCCGTTTCATTCCACGTAATGCCGCGGCGCGCCATTGCATCCCGCGGGACGTGTGGGTCACGTTGTGTCGAGGAATTATGATTGCTAAGCTAGTTGAAATAAGATTGAAACTTGTGCTGCGGTCATTTCGGTTAATGGCATGCAGTCCGGTCTGTGCGGGCTTTCAGCAGGATGCCACGGAACGCCGCGGGATGCCGCAGCACAACCTGCCGTGGCACGCTGTCAGTGAGCTAAGCGTCGGCTCGTATTTGGCTGTCGATGTCTTATGGTGACAAATATATTTAATGGCGGTAGAGCAATAGTCTTTGGTCGGTCATAGAACACTAATGCAGTAGGTATATTGCGGATTTCGATGTAAACTGTATTTGCTATGCGAATGATGAGTGTCTCATGTTTGTTTTGTTATACCTACTTATTATTTACCTGCCCATTTAAAAGAATTTTATATATACTGAACATACAATGTGAATGTAATAAATTAATGTTAAGTTTAATCATTTTATTTCTTGACATCCTTCCAACAATAGTTCGGTTCACCCTAACTGAATCAGTATGTCAGTGCGAGTGGGATAGAATGATACATAGCGCGGGGAAGTGGGGGCAAAATCTGAATTTGAGCTGAACTATTACAAGCCCTTAATAAAAAATATCAAAAATGCACAACGTTAATATTCAAGTTTTCACTTCTGCCGGCACTCCCGGAGTGCAACCCGTCTTTTTTTTTTCTTGTGGAGATCCTCATGGATGTCCACCACCCTGAGGTGGGTGGAGGGGTCTGTCAGACTCTTACTGACTAAAACCACACGGTGTCCTGCTGCTACCTTTAGCCGAGGTGCTGGAGTGCTTGCGCATTTCGTCACGCTCCCCGGGCCAGGTGTTGGCCCGCATGAATCTATGCGGACTCAGTCACCCTCAGCGGATAATATGTTGTCATGAAACAAATGTAGTGAAATCAACTGGAAAATCAGCTGCCCATGACTTAAATTCATATTCATTATGTTGAAGTTGTTTTATTATTATATTTTATAATTATATTTTTTATTATATTTTTCTTGATAACTTGATGGGAATTTTTTAACGTTTGTTTTTCTTATTGATATCTTATTAATGCGAGCAGTGGTGGCCAAGTGGTAACGGCCGCGACTTACGAGTTGTAGGTCGTTGATTCAAACCCAGACAGGCGCTTTGCTTTCTGTAAATTATTTCATCACCACTGCTCTCAAAACGGTGAAGGTAAACATCGTGAGGAAACCGGCATGTCCTAGAACCAAAAATTCGAAGACATGTGACATCTGCCAACCCGCACTGGGCCCGCGTGGTGGATTACGGCCCACTCCCTCTCACCGAGAGGAGGCCTGTGTCCCAGCAGTGGGAACATTATAGGCTGATTATGTATCTTATTAATCTCCTTTTGCTAGGCAAAAGCCTCCCCTTTTTCCTTTCAAACCTTCCTGCGTTGAGCGATCTCTGACCATGTTGGTCCTGCAAACCTCGTTAGGTCGTCACACCATCTTCGCCGTGGTCTACCTCGGCGGCGATGTCCTCCTTCAGGCGTCCAGTGAGTGATGATCTTTGCCCATCTCTTCGCGTGCATTCGCAAGACGTGTCCGGCCCACTCCTACTTCAGCCTGGCTGTTTTTTCTGTAACATCCGCTACTTGAGTTAAACAGGGTGAAATTGAAAACATGCGACAAATCGAAAAGGGAGATTGTACTCATCATTATGAACAACTTTCACTATGGGACAAAACCTTAAATTGCGAAAAAAAAAATCAGCTGTTCCCTACATTTATGTTCGCATAACTCGTCCAAATGTAGGGAACAGCTGATTTTTTTTTCGCGATTTCGGGTTTGGTCCCATAGTAAAAGTTGTTTATAATAATGCGTACAATCTCCCATTTCGATTTGTCGCATGTTTTCAATTTTAACCAGATTGATGGGGAATAAAACGTTTAAATTTCGGGAGTCACTTGATGTGAAAATATAATATGTAGTACCTACTTAGTAGGTATTGTGTACTTCGTGTTGTGCATGAATAAAACAATATCTTTCAGATAAAATAATTATCACGGAATCGTTTCACGTTTTTTACATATTTTTATTTCTCACTTAACTTGTAATTACTCTTGTCAGCCTAATATGACGCCTACTGTTTTCTGCCTTCTCAATTCGTATTGGCGTTTATTTTATAATGCCATGCTATTATCTTATAATTAGGTATTATAATTACTACTTTTGCTAGCCACAAACCACGCAGATCATAAACTCTACAGTAACTACTTACTATGAAAAATAAACACGTCACAAATAAAAATGAAGACGACAACTCGGGTGGAAACGATGACGATGACAAAAACCTGATGATCTGCTGAGAACTAGGTCCAAACCAGAAATAGGCAAAATTGTCATAGTGGCATTGATGCACTCAGTTTCAATCAAAGCATGTATTATTAACAAGTCGATGACCTTGTCGAGAACAGAAACTTTTTTATCAAGACTTATCATCGTGTATACATGTATACATGAACCATAATCGGTATAAAAGCTATTTTGGTAGGCACAACAAGACGTAAACGTACGAATTTAAAATTAACTGCTGTCATGCATAAAGATGTGATGGATGGTATCATCATCCACCTGATAATGACTAGAATAAGGTGTGTTGGTGTGTTGTCTGTCTACAGAGTCAACTTAAATTAGCTAGCGGAACCTGCAGACGTATTGTTTTGATATCTAAACACGATTAAATAAAAACAAAAAGATTTGATGTTTTTTTTTTTTGGGGTTCACTTACCGCTGTTTGTGTTTTTACTTAAGGGGCCGGCGTAGTATGCGTAGTTCATACCAAAATAATTTGTAAATCAAACATATTTTTAAGGAAAGTGTGTATTTATTCCGATTAGATTACTACATAACATCTAGGTTCCCAGATACATATTTTGAAAGGACTCTGATAAAAAGACGAGTTATGAGGAATTTACCAAAGAAGAATGGGCGGTTTCGTCCCAAGTGTTGTAACATGTTTCTACCTATATCATATGGAAAATCTCAGTGAGTGTTATTTTTTTTTTGTATGGGCATAACTCTGTATCTCGTGCAGGGAAAGTGTTATAGTAGTTTCATTTATTTAATAAAATATTAAATACAACCTAATTAGTTAGTCTTTTAATGACAAAAGGACTAAAACTATTTATAACTACCTACTCCTACTCTGACCCAACACCCCCAGCACCCCTTCTACTACCCTGCGCCGCGCACTGCTATTGTTTTTTTTATTGTAAGCGCAGGAGCAGCGAAAAATATTTTAAAAGACAGGCTATATGTTGGAAAGAGATGGTTGTCGGTTGTTGCATGGTTGTTGCAACTTTTTGTAATAAGTATATACACACATCAACACGGTCTAGGGATATTTTTAAAAAAGCGAATTACTATCAATGTGTTAATTATTTATATGACATGTATATATTTAAAAGATACGTTATTTAATATTCTACCATTTTTTAATAATGGTTAAGGTACTTAGATTAAAATTTCAGGATTTATGGAAAAAAAAATGAAGCATAGACGGAAATCGTATATGAATGAACTTTTAATTTGTGAGTAAAAACTGAAAAAAAATAGAAAAATCATTTGATTTGTGTTTATAAACTTGAAGTTAGTAGTCTGAGAAAGCGCCCATGATGTTCATAACACATCGGCAACGATTCGGCATGCTCAGAACAAGGTTGTCAATGTCTTGCTGCGGAATATTGTCCCATGTCCTTCTGAGGTGCGCAAAAAGTTGATCTTCTGTAGCCAGATTTTCAGGAACTTCCTTCAGAGCTCTTCTTTGCAGCATATCCCACGCATGCTCAATGGGATTTAGATCTGGCGATTGAGCAGGCCAGTCTAAGGCCCTAACATTATGTGTATGTAACCAAGCTCCTACCGTTCTCGCCGTGTGTGCCCGGGCATTGTCGTGCATGAGCAGGAAATCTTGCCCCATTTGTGTTCTGTGGGGCAAGATTACGGGCCCCAGCACCTGTTGGACGTATCGTTCTGCCGTCATATTGCCCCGCACCCAAACGAGATCCGTCCGTCCTCCAAGACGAATTCCTGCCCAAACCATAATTGTTCCTCCTTGGTATGGGTGAACTTCCTGAGGGTTCTGGAGACGGCTCCATCGTCCAGGAACTCGCCAAACACGCGTCCTTCGTGAATCTGGATGGAAGCCGAACCTGGATTCATCCGTGAACAGCACATTGGACCATTGCTCACGGCCCCAGTCCACGTGGTTCCGAACCCATTCTAATCGTCGTCCACGATTGCCTCTCCGTAAAGGTGGGACCCGGAGTGGTCTACGAGAGCGTAGAGTGCTTTCATGCAGTCGCCTTCTTACAGTTTGGTCACTCACAAGCACTTGGTGTTCCACTCGCAGCCTTTGGAACAATTGAGTCGCCGTTGCATTTAGTTGTGCTCGCGCAGTAATTTGCAAAAATCGGTCTTGTCTGGGGGTAGTGATGCGATTTGGCCCCCGGTGCCTCTCCGCTACTTCACCTGTGGCACGATAGCGTGTCCACAATCTTGAAATTACATTTTGATGGGTCCCTATGGCCTCAGCAACATTACGCTGAACAGATCCAGCTTCCAGCATTCCCACAGCTCGTAACATCTCCGCCCTCGTCAAATGTCGGCGTTGCATGGCTACAATACCTCAATTTTAACTTTATCTTTCGTTTAAAAATGAAAAAAAACTGTAACTAAACGTAATTCGTATCGTTTTCTAAATTTCGCACAAATGAAAATTCCCTCTCCTATACATCAAGACATTTTTTGCCACCGAAACAAAAGAATTTTCAAAAATTTAAATTTGGAATTAGTCTGAGATAAATTACAAACAAATCGGTGTATAAAAGATTCCAATGCGGCCAGTACTTTTCGAGTTATTTAATTGAGTATGAAATATCCCTAGACCGTGTTGATGTGTGTATATTTATGAGTATTATTTTATTAAGATTTTTATCTTTTTTATATTTATAGTTTTTTACTCTTTTTTACATGTCAAAATAAAAGTCAGTTGTGTCAGCGATTCGTAATTTCATTGATTTATGGTGCTTCTTGATGCCATTATTTATCTAGTGGTATATATGCACTTATGCTTTCAGTTTTTTATAGCTGTGCTGTACTACCGTATTTTAAATTGTTGCTCCTCTGTTTATTTACTGACGACTTACGCATTCCTAAAAGAACTCTGGTGTTTCTACGTTTGCAACTATCGACATCGGCTTACTTTGTGGACTTGATATTGTTTTTTGATTGGTTTGTTACGATTACTCCTACATAAGGGAATTATTCAGTGATAATTGTATCATTTTTTTTGTTTATGTATTTTCAAATGTGCGTTTATTAATAACTGACTAAAAGTAACTGTTACTGCCTGTGATTAATGTAAAATTATTATAAATGTAATAATTATGTGGATATGTAACACAAAATGTAAAAAAGTATTGATTGATATTATGATTAAATCATTATTTAGTACGCAAAATACGCGCATTGACGTGTAATTGCGGACACCAGCCTGTATTACCTATTACCTAAAGCATTATTTAATACAAAAACCTTTTTTTCACTTGAAGCCCGATTACTTTTGACCTGCACGCAATTGTAATAACAACTTGGATTACACTGGTTAACAAAATTTTAACTTTTTTTTGTCACATGAAAACTTACATCAAATTTTGAATGTACTAGGGCCACCAAACAATAATATGTGATTGGAAAAAAATTGACACGTCAGGTTAAAATAATCATGATCCTTTGGTTCGGTCCAAATCATTGGTATAGCAAATGGCATATGTCTGGGTTCTTGTTTAGCCCAACCTAATAGCAGTCTCACATACGTTACACAACATTTATGTGGAACCCAGGATTTATCTTGATTCCTCACAGGAAATCTAAAATAGTCTAAATAGCACTGTTCAATTATTGATGCGAAATTTCGACGCTGAGATGTAAAAGTTAATTCTCCACACACATAACAAAAACTGTCGGGGTTGTTAGAACACTTTCGTGGCATGTTTACGATGTAACAAACGTATATAAGATGTAAGTTGAATGCAATAGTTATACAGTCGTCTAAATAAAAAAAAGACACTTATATGAGGTCAGAAATGAATATGTAGCTGTCACAAAAAAACTGGACGTGATTGAAAAAAAATTATTATATATTGTTAATGAGGGTACACTAACATGAACAAAAATCATCACAAAGTTCGTGTGACAAAAACAGTGTTTACCAGTGTTATTTTTCATAAAAAAGCCTAAATGAACATGTTTATACTAGTCGCAACTTGTTACAAGGGTTGGGACGCACCTCATATAATAACGCCCATTCTCCTTTCTGTAGAAAACTTACTTCTCTCATAACTCGTCTTTAAAAATCAATATCTAGTTAGCTCGGAGATTTAGACGAAAATATTGTACCTAACCGATTTTATTCAATTTCGAGCGGCCATTGTTGTTTACATTTTTGGCAAATTTAGAAACACCGGCCCTTACACCACAGAATACTTAAAAGTACTACGTACAGAAAGGCCACTCCCTTCCCCGCACTAACATCAGTTACCGCACCTCACCCCGCACTTCGAGGTTACCGTCGCAGTTCTTTAACAAAGAGCGCTCGCAAACACAAGTACCACACGCACACATTCATACGTATACAAACGTCATTTTTTAATGTAGTAGTAGTAGGTAATTATTTTGCGAGCGTTGTATGGAGTGTCCGGGGTGTGCTTACACTAACTGCGGTCGTCGACCCCACAAAAAACGTCAAATTAATTTCTTTATTGTTTGATCGTGTTAAAGTATCGATACCTATCACGTCCGGAGTTTCTCCAGCTAGCTAATCTAATTTGAACCCTGTATAAACCATGAAATTGACCGATTCATTAACACCACAAGAAGTGTTAAACGATCACCTTATCATTGTTTCGCACGATTGTTTAAATTGTATGACGTTTCCGCAGCTTCATTTTTCTGTACCAGCTATTGATCTCAGCTCATTAACGAAACCAGAATCATCTTGATTCTATTGCGCAGTATAAAATCCAAACTAATATTATAAATGCGAAAGTAACTCTGTCTGTCTGTATGTCTTTTCTTCACGTCTAAACTACTGAACCGATTTGTGTGAAATTTGGTACAGAGATAGCTTGAGTCCCGGGAAAGGACATAGGATACTTTTTATCCCGATATTCCCACGGGATCGACATTTACGCGGGTGAAACCGCGGGGCGCAGCTAGTATACTTATAAAGCAATTGAAAGAATTTCTTGACATCATGATTATTACAATGAAAACTTAAATGAGGCCATTATTGCGCCACTATTATGAAACGTAGTGATTGATTTGCATTTTTCAGTCACACGACAAACATTGACATCTTCATATAATTATGATCAAACATAACATCATAACGTCACGATTATGTTTCTGTAGAAGAGACATCTCTGAGTTTGTTTCGGTCTTTCTTTTGAGTAGTCGATTAGGAAACACCGAATTCATCTAGTTTTAAAACATAACGTCGTTATTATTTGACGTACGTATGTTACGTTAACCAACCGTTTGAAACAACCGGCCCTTAATATTTTTTCAAAAAAAAATATTTTACAGAAACAAATATCATTATATTTATTATTCATTGTCTGATTTCTCCGAATGGTTAGGCTAGGCATAAGTAAGTATGCGTACCTTCAACCGGACATAACGGGGAATCAAACCCAGGACCTGCTCAGCAGTAGCACTAGACCAACGAAGAACCTTCCTTTTATCAAGGTAGGTAGCTGAAACGAAATGTCTTTAAAATGACTCATTTCACAAAAATGTAGTTAATTACCTACCTACTTATGTATGCAATCAAACTCTGAGTTATCAGTATCACAGCTAAAACCATCGCTGTTACAATTCGTTTCTTTTTCAGCGAAACACTCATAATACCTTGATTAACGACTGCCTCGGGTTTCGACAATACAGTTTTATTGACATTATAGTCGCTTGGTAGGAAGGATTCCGTGGCGCCTGTCGAGGGGAATTTTCCATAGCTTTAAGTACCTACCTCCAACTTTTTTTATTCTAATGTGTGCTCATCGTAAATCCTTATAGGATTGGTCGTTATGCATGTGGTTACTCTGCGATGTTATCGGATGTTCAGGATTTTATTGGCAGTAAGTACAGTCGCAATACTAAGTAACTATGTCTACAAAATGTATTTTGGTATTCAGTCATTTCAACGATTAGGTCACCTGAGCTCGGTGTTACGTCTTTCTGATATTGCAAATGATTTTCCTTGTGACAATCTGTTGCAGGTTTATTCGTGTCTTCATGATTTTGTATTCTTGTTTATTGGGGCAGGCGGTACCTACATAAACAGTTTAATTTTTTTGCTGGGACTGGGAATTAATACTCGCTATTGAAGATGTCATTGTTTTTTTTTAAGTATATATATATTTAAATGTGATTTTGTTAATAATCCACTTGTATATATTTTTCTTTTCTTTTTTGGTTATGGAAATAAAGGCTATATTATTATTTTTATTATTATTGAAGATGTCTATTCAGATAAACCTACAATGCTTTTGTTATAGCGACAGGAAGCCATTGGTGTTTTTTTTTGTTTCATTCGTTATACGTCCTGAGTCCCAAATATGTTTCTGGAATTAAAAATATTTTTTGTGACTCAAATCCCACGTTTTGTGGCCATACATCACCTTGGCGAAATATTTTAATCTGGCGCTAGCAATATTGTATCTAATACTGTGCTAATAGTTATGTATAATATACATATACAGTATTGTAGGTATATGTATATGATAAACATGAAATAATTCCTAGAAGTGTCTAAAGACTGAAAGATTTCATCATGATTCAAATAATAAAGGTTCTGTCAGGTGTGCATGAAATCAATTTGATTTTCCTATTAAAATCAATGATTGAAAGCAATAAACAAAGGCAAAGAAAAAATATTAAGTACTACTTATTACAATCGACATGTTATCTTTAAATAGGAACAATTGAAATGGTTAGCATGCAAAAGAGGAGTATTATTATTTATTTTTTCTCTACAGGATTTTGTTGACGATTTATGCCATTCGCTGCGTCACTCGGTTTCTTCCACATAAACCTCGATCCTATGTCCTAACATAAGCCATAGTCTGCCCATTTCTAAAATTTCATCCAAATCCGTTCAGCCGTTTAAGCGTGAAAGCGTTACGAACAAAAATACATAAAATCAAATCTTTTCTCTTTGTAATATAATAATTATTAGTATTTACAGGTGTTGTATTTAAAGTATAGTTTAGACTAGCGACCCACCGACTGATTTGCACAGATGTAATGGCGAAATGTCCAAACGTCTGCGTTTGATTTATGTATGTATTATTTGCCTTGTAGACTTTAGACATGTCATTTTTTTATTTTAGGTACCTACTTGTTGATAGGCCTACGCTGTCCTCCCATACCTACTGTAATTTGAAAACATTGTAAAAGCCAATTATTTTTAAAAGAGCACCTAACCGTGGAGTTTCTGGCCGGCTCTTCTCCATAGGAAACGACCAATTGGAACCGTGCACCTAGCTTCTGACGTTCCATAAGTGCTAATGTAGATTTATGTGAAATAAAATGTTTTGATTATGAGACATACCTATAACAATAAATGCTTTAACTAAATGGTGGTGAAAACAGCATCAAAATCTATTGTGAAGTTTAGAAGGCCTAAGAGACACGGTTTGGTAAGACTGGTTGTCAGACTTTCGGGCAACTGACGACCAGTAACGACTGTCAAAGATCCACGAATGACAGGTGGGACCAACGGCTTAACGTGCTTTCCGAGACACGAGCAAGGCGGGGTCTTGGTATGTATAGTAACAATTATGTATACCTATTAATTAAATAGATTAAACAAAAATAATTAGAACAATAAAAATAATTCTTTTCTTTAGGTATATGGCCAAGTCCAAAATGATTGAATAATGTGCATATTAGACTCACCCGACCGCTGTTTCTACAATACATCATCTGTGGAGGTATTGGCTTCATGTCATCACGACATCTGACGGGTTGCTTTGGCGCGTATGAACCCTCGCCACAGTATAGCACAGTATCTTTACATTGTGATATAAGTAATTAAGAGAGTACCTACTGTACTGTGCCCCCGCGTTAGTTTGATTTGGACGTCATATTATACTAGCTGCGCCCCGCGGTTTCACCTGCAAAGTTTCGATCCCGTGGGAATATCGGTATAAAAACTATCCTTTGTCCTTCCCCGGGATTCAATCTATCTCTATACCAAATTTCATCGAAATAAGCAAAGCTGTTTAAGCGGGAAAATGTAACATAGAGACAGACAGACAGACAGAGAGTTACTTTCGAATTTATAATATTAGTATGGATACGATCTTGTAGCTCACAGCTTCTTTACGTTCGGGATTTTAAATCACTGCTTTATCCCCTTAGTGAATAATCCACTACGTGGGTGGGACACTCAGGAATTTTGCGAAAATAAATTAAATGTTCTATAGGTACTTAAATATATTTTTATTAAATCTTTTCAAAGTACTCTCCACTAGCCTCAATACAAAGTTTCACGCGTCTGAACCAGTTTTCAAAACATTTTTTCCAGTCCGCCGCAGACACCTCGTTTACAGCCTGCTCGAACGCTGACAGCGCACCTTCCGGCGACGAAAATTGTATCCCTTTGAGCAGATTTTTTTATTTTCGGGATTAAAAAGAAGTCACACGGTGCTAGGTCAGGGCTGTAAGGAGGGTGACCCAGGAGAAGTCCCTCGTTTTGAGCACTGTGTGCGAAGGCGCGTTGTCGTGATGGAGCAGTAGCCCGCGGAGCCCTGTGTTTGGTCGCTTGTTGCTCACAACCAGGCGCGGTCGCAGCCCAAGATTTTGGGGGGGGTCATCATGGGTGCCGAGGAATATTTTAAGGGAGGTACATCTCCTCATTGGTCTAGTGGTCTCAAGCGTGACTGCTGAGCATGAGGTCCTAGGTCCGGTAAAGTGTTAAAGGGTTTTTCCGTCAGAAATTTCTCAGAAGCAGCCTGGAGTCTGGATTTGTGTCGGGTTGGCGGCAGTAGGCTCGCTCTCTATGACATTTCACTTAATAACTGGCGAAATGTGGGTGTAAGTACTATATGAAGGTACACCCCTGCCCAACCCTTTGGCGATTAAAGGCGTGATGATATGTTAAGGTTGATGTACATCTCCAGCTCCACATTATTCAGGGACGCAGCTTTTACATGGGGGGGGGGGGGGGGTGTAGTTACTTAAACGCTGCCAAATTGGTCGTAGGTATTAGAACGATAGACTGTGCAGGGTATGGAGAGCGAGCGAAGCGAGCTCGAAAATTTGAACAACCCTCCTCTGTTTGATTAGGTTTTGTTTTATACTTTCAAGTAGAAATAGGAGTTACATTATCGACTTATGCAGGCAAGCTCAAGCAGCTGCCAGAATCTAAAATGCAAGAGCGAGCGAAGCGAGCTCGAAAATTTAGCATTTTTTTCGGATAGGTTCGATTTTCTTTCGATCATTCCAAAAGGACTAGGAATTATTTGCTTTGTCGACTTTTGAAGAAAAGCTCAAGAACCAATGTAAATTGCAAGAACGAGCGTAGCGAGCCTGAAAATTTTAGCACCCCACCTTGAATAGTCTCGGTTTTCTTTTACCCATCATACACAAAGAGAACTTACTTTATCGAATTATGACGAAAAGCTTAAACTCGTTTTACAGCAGTTTAGGTTTTGTAATCTGGCCTTTCTTACGAGCGAGCGGGGCGCCCAATATCCCGAGTTTGCTTCGCTCGCTCTTGAATCCTAGATTCTATATATTTTTATAACACAGGCTTTTTAAAGGAAAATATTTTCAGGCGCGTTAAAAAACCCACTGTCATTTCATAGTTTTAAGTTTTTACTTCAGTCGGCAGTCCCCATGTCTGACGATGTTCTTAATGTTTTTGAATATGCCAATCGGGGTTTTCGCGTCTCAAGTACAGTTTTAAGCTAGTAAGGCAAGTAAATCATTCAGACTCTTGACAGCTTGAATGATTTTGGGGGGGGTCATGACCCCCACGACCCCCCCCCTCGGACCGCGCATGCTCACAACAGAGAAAACTTCTGCCAAGCATTTGGTAGTATACCATTCAGTGTTGATGCTTCTTTGGTTCCGTAAAGGAATTGACACCAAGTAGCCAGTCAAATTGAAAAAGCTCGCGATCAAAATCTTTCCCCCGCTTCTAGATCGCTTCACTTTGGTAAGCGTTGATTCGTTTTGAAACACCCAAACCGTCGACTGGCGCTTCGTTTCTGGATCGTATTGATAAATCTAAGACTCATCTCCTGTAATGATGTCGTAAACACGCCGAGACGAGCCTGCTTCAAAGTTTATCATATCACGCCACCATTCGGGCCTGCTTCTAAGCATCGGTGAGGTTGTGTGGCACCCAGCGTGAAACTATCCTCGTCACGCGAAGATGCACGTGTAGAATTTCGTGAAGGCTTCCCGATCCAACCTGCAGTATCTGCTGAATCTCTTGATAGTAACTCGCCTATTGTCTTGGATTAAATTTTTCACTGCTAGCATGTTTTCTTCTGTAACACCCGTCAGAGGGCGACCACTTCTTTCTTTATCCACCAAAGTTAGTCGACCGCGCTTAAACTCGTTATACCAACGATACACGGTTGCCTTAGAAGGACCTTTATCCATGAATGCCATTTGAAGTCTATCGTACAAATCGTCCGGTTTCAGGCGACACATGAAATCGTAAAAAATCATAGCGCGAAAATGTTCCCGGCGCAGATTCATTTTTTAACCGACGAAAAAAAACGGAGGAGGTTCTCAATTCGACGCGTATATTTTTTTTTTTTTTTTTTTTTTTTTTTTTTTTTTTTTTATGTATGATCACGCATAACTTTTTACAGAGCAGTCCGATTTTGATAATTCTTTTTTTATTAGAAAGGGTATACCCTGAAGTTGGTCCCATATAAATTTGGAAAAAAAATTCCAACCCTAAGGGTTAGAAAACAGGGGATGATTGATTGTTCACTCACTGATTGTAATGTATGACCACGCTTAACTTTTTACAGAGTAGTCCGATTTTGATCATTCTTCTTTTGTTGCATAGGACATACTTCGAAGTTGGTCCCATGTAAATTTGGAAAAAAAAAACCTACCCTAAGGGTGGGAAAATAGGGGTGACTTATTGTTCATTCACAGATTTTAATGCTGAGCTGTGTATTACAATTAAAATAAAAGGCCTATCTATGTTGGTATATAAAGCCTGTTTTTTTTAAGTATTATATTATATTATTTAGTATTATATTACACAAAAAATAATAGTTAAAGTAGGAGTATATAACAGTTAATGTCTAAAGTAAGGTAGGTATTTTAAAAGTAATCAAACATTAAGCATGTAGTAATTAGTAAATTATGGCCTCAAAAAATTATAAAATAAAAACTTTTTAACAAAAAATTAAACCTCCGAAAAAACTGAAAAGCAAAAAATAATAAACTTTTTTTATTTAACCTTAATAAATAAGTTCTTAAACTAATGCAAGTATACCTAAGTAATTTTGAGTCGGCGCCAAACAATCAATGAACAAAGATTACTAAATTACCTTAAATTTAAAGAAATAAGCAACGTGAAATCTATAGCGATAAACATTAACATTTCAAACAAAAAATGCGCTCTCCGCACGACCTCTCGCAACGAATTAATTTGCTTGTTTGGCGCCGACTCAAAATTTCTTAGGTATACTTGCATTAGTTTAAGAACTTATTTATTAAGGTTAAATAAAAAAAGTTTATTATTTTTTGCTTTTCAGTTTTTTCGGAGGTTTAATTTTTTGTTAAAAAGTTTTTTAATGAGACACGATAATTTAAATTAGCTCGCAAACAATGTGGAGGGAAATTTCGAAATTGGAACGTACCTACCTATTTTTTAACCGACGAAAAAAAACGGAGGAGGTTCTCAATTCGACGCGTATATTTTTTTTTTTTTTTTTTTTTTTTTTTTTTTTTTATGTATGATCACGCATAACTTTTTACAGAGCAGTCCGATTTTGATAATTCTTTTTTTATTAGAAAGGGTATACCCTGAAGTTGGTCCCATATAAATTTGGAAAAAAAATTCCAACCCTAAGGGTTAGAAAACAGGGGATGATTGATTGTTCACTCACTGATTGTAATGTATGACCACGCTTAACTTTTTACAGAGTAGTCCGATTTTGATCATTCTTCTTTTGTTGCATAGGACATACTTCGAAGTTGGTCCCATGTAAATTTGGAAAAAAAAAACCTACCCTAAGGGTGGGAAAATAGGGGTGACTTATTGTTCATTCACAGATTTTAATGCTGAGCTGTGTATTACAATTAAAATAAAAGGCCTATCTATGTTGGTATATAAAGCCTGTTTTTTTTAAGTATTATATTATATTATTTAGTATTATATTACACAAAAAATAATAGTTAAAGTAGGAGTATATAACAGTTAATGTCTAAAGTAAGGTAGGTATTTTAAAAGTAATCAAACATTAAGCATGTAGTAATTAGTAAATTATGGCCTCAAAAAATTATAAAATAAAAACTTTTTAACAAAAAATTAAACCTCCGAAAAAACTGAAAAGCAAAAAATAATAAACTTTTTTTATTTAACCTTAATAAATAAGTTCTTAAACTAATGCAAGTATACCTAAGTAATTTTGAGTCGGCGCCAAACAATCAATGAACAAAGATTACTAAATTACCTTAAATTTAAAGAAATAAGCAACGTGAAATCTATAGCGATAAACATTAACATTTCAAACAAAAAATGCGCTCTCCGCACGACCTCTCGCAACGAATTAATTTGCTTGTTTGGCGCCGACTCAAAATTTCTTAGGTATACTTGCATTAGTTTAAGAACTTATTTATTAAGGTTAAATAAAAAAAGTTTATTATTTTTTGCTTTTCAGTTTTTTCGGAGGTTTAATTTTTTGTTAAAAAGTTTTTATACGTACAAATAATCATATTTTCAAAATAGATTATAACTGGCCAGTCTCTCATACATAAGAACTTTTTTTTGCAGTACTTTCTGAGTGTCCTGGTATTATTGAATTCCGAGTTTTATTTCAGACCACGAATCCTTAGCACCTGAATCACAAAAACCGCAAGCCTTGCCTGCGGGTTGGTTTTAAAAACAGGCAACAGCTGTTGTCTATGGACAACAGCTGTTGCCTGTCCAAATTACGGGCTAATTGCAAACAACAAGCGAATGAAAGTTTGCAATATTTAAGAGATAATACTATGCAAACTCATGTTGAACCAGAAATAGCCATATAATAATTACAGCTATATTAGCTCTACCAACGCCAACATTTTGTTTAGTTATATTGTCAGACCAATAGGTAACCAAGAGTCTCCAACAAAAACTGTAGATACGAACCACGTCTGAGATGGTACGGGTATGTGATGAAAGACCCTTCCTAGCTTGGATGTCCTCCGTAAACACCGACCTGGAGGCAGCGCTCCTAGATTTCTCGACGAAACAGATGATACGTTATCTGGCAAAAAATGACGAGGGTAGCCGACCCCAGTTGAAAGGATAAGGCTAGGCAGAGAGAAACTCTATCAGCTTCAACCTCTTTTACAAAACTATTGGTCTTTCTCAACTTTTACAGCCAAGAATCTTAACATAAACAAATAAGTACGTACCTACGTTAACGTAAATAACATAACAATAGTACGCACGGCTACACATCAAGCTATACATAACCAGCATACCTAAGCTGACTTCTGATTGTACGAAAAACCTATAAGTACCTATGACAGCTGAATATATATATATGTATAGCTAGATGTGTTTTGACTTTGGCATTCGTGTCATACTTAAACATTTTCTAACAATCATGAATTGTCTGCAGTTTAGACGATTGTCTTTTCCAGGGTTTGGCTGTACCAATCTACAGGATGTTACAGAAAGGGTATATCAATACAACCGGGTTGAAGAGTGTATCTGGTCTAGAATCTCTGTACAAAATTTCAGCTCAAAAGCAGTAACTTTGAAAATGCTTAATATTTTTTTATTTCGATAGTTTATTAAATTGAAATCATAACAAACGTGTCACCGCACTACGAGGGTCATTATCCATTATCTGTAGTGTGTCTGTGCGCCTAGTACACGCACATCACGCCGCCGCGCGCCAGTGCAGCGCCGTGATGTCGAAATAAAAAAATACTAAGCATTTTCAAAGTTAATGCTTTTGAGCTGTGCGGCTCGCGTGGATAGTTAAGTCGAGGGGTAAAATTTTGTACAGAGATTCTAGACCAGATACACTCTTCAACCCGTTTGTATTGATATACCCTTTCTGTAACACCCTGTATAGTGGTGGGACACAAAACTATCGATAAAAAATCTTTACAGGAAAAACAAAGGACTTCAAAAAACAACAAAGTGAAAATTAATTTGAGTTTCGAAATTTTCATGTTTTTACCCGACTGCGCCAGAAGGAGGGTTATGTTTTTCGAGTGTATGTATGTATGTATATTTCTTTGGTACGCTCTGTAGCCTGTAGGCTTGATCGATTTCAGCTTGAGAGGTGCCATTAGATTCATCTTAATTGTGAGAGTGACACTGGGTATTATATCAAAATTGAAAAAAAAAATTTAAAATGGCCGATTTTTGGCGCCAAATTATATTTTCAGAAAAAAAATCTCAAAATCAATCGAGTGGGGTATCAAAATAAAGAATTTTAAAAGGTGATTACAAAAATATATACTACTTAATTATATGGTTAAAACTAATTCGAAGTGACAAATCGTCAAAATCGTTTTAGCTTTTCAGTTTGTTTTAACTTAAGATTTCTACCGCAGTCCGGATTTTTTTTATTACATTTAATTTTTGATTGTGGCCGATTACATAACCTCCTCCTTTTTAGAATTCCGTTAATAATACTTAATTGAAAATGTTATTTTTGTATGTGTTTACATGATTGCTGATAGTATCCCGGGTCACACACACAAACATGCATAAAAACACTCACACATACATCCCAACATACACACTGACACACACACACCATAGTACAAGCCTTAGGTTAAACCAATACCATTTTATTTTGTGAACAGAATCGCACGAATGTTTTATTTTATTAATTTTGGTTTTTTAATGAAAAAAATAGATTCACCAAATCGTGAGGTGTGTGTCACGCTGGAAGATGTTTTACATTTACTGACGGAGTGTGTCAGATTTCAGCCTGCAAGACAGGATTTAGTTAGAGAGCTCAAGATAAATATGAACGATGTTTGTATGTTCCATCATATTTTGTCGACACCTAACTCCGGAGCTGCTTATAGTTTAGTTAAGTTTTCTTTATTACGTTTTACGTTATAAGGGTCAATAAGTTTGGTTATTATTAAGTAGTACTATTAAGTTATAAGGTCCGATGGGACTGGCATATACAATTGTATAAAAGTCCCTAATAATAAATAAAGAAAAAAAAAACTCTTATCTTTCTGTAACTATCTAACATACTCAAACTGTAATGTAATCATAAACATTGTAAAATTGCACTCCAGAGCCACAAGATACAAGCGATGCTCAGTTTGTGGCTCACCAAATCCGTCACATTGTATTTTACTTTTTGATGAATAAACTTATTATTATTATTATATATTTTATTCAACATTTGTTTACTTTTATGTTTACACTGGATTCTATTTGATTTGCGTGTAATTAGAAACTGATCTGATGATAGTTGCAATGCCAATTATTATCTAGGGAGAGCGTGACCTTAAGTTACTACTAGTACCCACTTCATCTTAAAAAAAAATTAGTTACATACATACATCCCTACTTTATGAAACAAACATTCGCATTAGGCTGAGGCTACATTAGGCCGGGACGCGACCTGCGACACATGATCGATAAAAACAAATAAATGAATGCTCACTTATATGGCTACACCGTACATCAAATCTAACAAGCGATCTTTGATTTTTTTATGCGATAGGAACAACATTACTGTAATCACGGCATTAGCTACATCAACGTATCAGCGAAATTGACGCGAATTTATTAGAAAATTTCTCACTTTGCAGGACTAGTTGAACAGTGCTACTAAATATGCGTGTGGCTACATTATGCGTATAGTAAGCCGCGATGGATGATTTGATAGCATGTGTACTGTAGCCACATCATCGCCGAATATACGTCGGATTTTCGTTTATAATGTAGCCATACCATGTTTATCTCGTTTCGCTCTTCCAGTCGCATCGCAAATCGCTGCCTACTGTAGCCTCAGCTTAAGGGAGTCATTCATTACAAGAATACGAATAAATTTAGATGCTTGCAGAACCGGAGTGTGTGAACTGGTGTGTAGTTGTGTGTCGTTTTTCCAGTTTCATCTTCTCTCTCTCTTGGCGATGTCAAGAACTTCGCGAAGCTCTAGCTCATGTTTTGGAAAAAGAAGCAAGGATGAATAGTCAGTATTCGTTTGTTTTATCCGCACCTGCAGTGGATTTTGTGAAGCATGAAATGACAGCCAGCGGAATGATTTGGTGTAGAATGATGGAAATAACGTTGGCTTCTGGTAAAATAGTGGTGAAAGAAAACAAATAATGGAAAAAAATATTTTGCGATGATTGAAAAGATCCGATTATTTTCTATATTTTATTTATTAGACAGTGAGAGATTTATGTAAGTACCTAAGTATGCTACTGATCGAGGTTTGGGTGGGACTCGTTCTCTGCTTTAATGATATTGTAATCGCAAATCAAATACTATACTTTTGTTTATCAACGAAATAATAATATCAGTAGCTGACCTTACTACGAGTACTTACACTTCAGGCTGTGATTGCTTTGATGTAGAATGAGTTCATTGTAACATTACTGACTAGTGCTAGATATGCGATGAGATGAAACAGGATCGATAGATTTTTAAAACATAGGTACATAGATAATAATTAAGTGCTTAGCTTAAACAATACAAAAAAATATTTGTACTCGTCTTTGCGTTTCGGAATTACACTACGGGAAGTCCCACGCAGTGATGCATGTGTAGACTTAATTATCTGGTCTTTTACTATAAATATGTATAAGATAAAGTACATAGCTCACAAGAGGAAAAGGATTATAAGATTTATAAAACTCTTGACGCTGCAATCAGTACAATACTTGAGGTAGTAATCAGTGCTATATAGTGGTCGCTGCAATCACAGTTTATTGGTAGTCTACTACTTAGCTTCTGGACAAAAGGATCTATCTTCGACAGTGTAATGAGTGGTAAAACGAAGCCAGCTGTGTTCACCATCAGTAATGGAGAGCTCCACAATTCCAGACCAGTCAAGTAAGTGCTTTGTATCGCCTAGCATTGAATTGAATAGCCGCTCTGGGATAATGTGATCGTGAGTCACGTGTCTTGAAGGCTAGGCGTGTTGTACCTATTGGCGGTTCTCAGGCTAGGGGCGTGCTATACCGTCGTCGCACTGATTTGACGCAACAGTGAAAAACTATGAGCCGACTAGATACAGCGCTTTAACAGAACCACGGCGGTTTTCAGGCCGCTGAATTGCGCGAGACACGCTTACGTCACTTGGCGCCTCCGCGGTCCGCTCCGCTACAGCGTCAGGCGTCCCCTCAGCGGCTCAGCGGCTCGGGCTCGGCGCGCGGCTCGGTGGCACGGCTCAGCGCGACTCACTCCTTTTGGCGCGTTCACTCGCGCCTCACCCGTTCATTGCCGACTTGACCGCAACCGTGGCACGACGTATGGTACACTTTACTACCGACGCGTCTCACTCAAATTAAAGTTAACTTTTTTGGCACTGTTTAGCAAGTGTCCAAATAGTGTACTCATCAAAAATATTTTTCTAGAAAACAAACATAGTTTTGTTACCAAATTTGTTTTTGCTCGGCGAAAACTTATATCGCAATTTTAGTCATCGGCGACTTGAACGCAACTCGTTTCAGTATACGATTTCTTTAGAATTGTTTTAAAGTAACAAGTATAGTTTATTCAAAATTTGTGAGGATACCGATAAATAGAGACGTGGAAGAAAAAAAGATCCGAAAATGTCGAAAAAACATCTTCACAACCAGGCGGCTATCCCGTTAGCTCCGGCGGTGTTTAAGGTAAGTTTTTTAAAACATAAGTATTTTTATTTTTATGCGAATTTTTGTTTGTTGGATACTGTTCCGATTTATCTTTGGATTACTTTCTCTGAATTGCTTTGCGACAATACTTGAATCGTCAACTTGTATGAATTGATTGATTATAATTGGGCTTGTTTAGAAACCATTCGAGAAAATCGCCGTCAAACTAACTGGCTCTTAGAAAGAGTAGAGGCGAGTTAAAACCGATAAAACGGGCACATAAATAAATAAAAAATGCGTCAGTTAAAATGTATTTCAGAACGGAACCGTTCCGCCGCATTTTGAAGTAGCGCGAAATTTCATTGACGTTGTGAAACGACGGAATGCAGAGGAATAATTACTTCGGTCAGAATGAATCCTAAACACTCTTCTCAGAACTGCGTTTTGAAGCTGTGCGATATATCTTAAGAGTACTGATTTCACACGCAATTATGCTATAGCTTGGTTATTATTTATTTAAGTATCATTGTTAATTGAAACATTAGTTTTATAATAGGTACTTACCTACTTCATTTTAAAATAGAAAATAAATCCTTGAAAAATCACATAAATTAGCAGCTTTAATGAATAAGTACAAAAAGCGGACCGTTTGAAATCAGTACTTTATTGTAAAAAAAAGATAGGTACATGCGAAAATTTAAGTATCTACCTAGGTAAATTAGTAAAATAAAAGAAAATCTTAATTGCTGTTATAAAAAACCTGGAAATGAGTTGGTTAGTAATGAGAAATTGACAGATTTGCATACATGTTTATCCGGAATAGATGCTGAACTAGAGATTAGGTCAAGTGGCATCTCCGTCTATGCTTTTCAGAAATCAATAAGCTTCACTATAGTTCTTTTTATCTTAGCTACGGTTTACAATCTTAACATCATCATCATCTGTCTAGCCGTTTCCCAACTAGGTATGTTGGCGTCGGCTTCCGGTCTTACCGGACGCAGCTGGATACCAGTACCTAGATATTTTACATGGAGCGACTGCCTCTCTGACCTTCACAACCGAGTTACTGGGTAACACGATACCCCATACTTAGTAAAACTGGTGATCAGACTTTTGGGATTCAAGCTTGCTTTCCGAGGCACGGAGAGGTCTCAGTAAGTAATGGATGATCACCCATCCTCGAACCTACCGCGGTAATAGCTATTAACCCGCAATCGACCCGTGTGGCTGTTATTACTTAGCCACGAGCCCCTGCACTTCACGGTCTTAACGCAATGGTGTGCGTTGCATATAGCCATAGAAGCAGTGCCTACCTCGATATATCAACATAAGCCTGTCAATTACATTTTAGTGTGTGCCCCACAATTAAGAAACTCACTAAATTATCATACCTAACAAAAAACAACATCTTCATACAAACACGCGCGGCAGTAGGCAGTCGCCAGACGGCCTACTCGGCTCCCGTACTATTCGCACATTGTCATTGGTCGTTCAAGTTAATACGACAAAATTAAAAATACGTACGTCTCACGCCTAATACCATGACGTTCGACCTACGCAATTTATCACCCTCAAGTAGGCATGCCTACTCAAATAACCACACTTTTGTGACCTCACTTTTTTTTCTGATTAGTGACCGCGTTTGCCTAGACTAGACCCGGCCTAGTGCCTACCTATTCTGAAAACCAATGCACGCCACTGCACTGTCTTAACGTCTGATGTAATTTTAATGTTTTTTACTTACATCATTACCTCGGTAGAGACAGAGTCACTTCGCGTGGTTTATGCAATATCAGTTTACTTTTATTACGCTCAAGTGTATTGAAACTTGAAAGTTTAAAACATCCCCCAAGCAATTTATTACTGTATTGATTGGCAATCATATTTGATATGATGTACCTACCTAAACTAAATTAAAGAGTGTTCCATCTAGATCGATTCTCTTAACTTTTTTATTAAAATATTGGCAATAAAAGAAAGGGTATATAATTAATTACTATTTACTGAGTACGAATACAATGTGAAAGTAAATAAAACATAAAGAAGCCAAAAATACTTCAGCAGCTAACACAAAAACTGCGCCTGAGGCCCTGAATTGTTTTTCTAGCTCTAAACTTTCACAAAAATAAAGCATAGATATGCAAATAAATATTAACCACAGACAGACTTTTTCGCATCAATGAACGTCAATTCAATAGGCATTTATTTCTGAGTATATAGTACATTAAGATCTATAAGCAAATAATAACTAATACGTAATTAATTAATAAAACAAACAAAAAAATTAAATCCTAACTTAAATGGATTCTATACTTATAAGATAGAAAAAATATCTTTTGAAAAGGACGCTCTAACTTTTTAAAACTAACATTACATGAACGATGACATGTGACACTAGGACGTACTATATTAGTATAGACAAAATTAAATTATTAAGATAGCTGTTAGAAAACCACAAAAGCAAACCAAAGCCGCAATGGGGATTTTTACAGGAAATAATATTGAAAAATCTAAAACTGTAACTAAAACCAAGTATGCAGCGATGGGACAAATAATAACTCATGTCAATCGACTTATGACCAAAAATTAACAAATCATAGTGTCTAATTCCGTGCTACATGCTTGATTTGGAAAATCGTGATAAAGTAGTAACTTTACATTTTACAACGACATTACACACATGCTCATAGAACACGTGACAACAGAACGTGCATACGTATTGTTGAATCTAAACTTTAGCTTGAAGAAGCAGAAATAAATAGTCTATTTGTAGAAAAGGCATATAATAAGTCAACATTAAAGATAGGTAAGCAAAAATCCATAGTAGGTAGTCCAAAAATGCCAAGTCAAATTGCATCAGAAATATTCCTAAGGCACGTTTAATTGAGTCACTCCAAATGTATCGTATACGTCACGGCTCATGGCGACATCACGTCAGCGTTAATTTTTTGTATGCAAAATAGAAGAATATATTACTAACTGAACATGAGTTGTTCGTCGCTGTAGACTGAATTCATTTGCGCCATTTAGTACCTCTTAAAAGGCGTTTTTACCTGCGCATTATGGTTGAACCTAGATTGTTTTGTCATAATGTGTTAAACAAATTCGAGCATCATCGTGTTCTGTTTTAACATTCTCGATATTCCAAATACATAGTTATTATAATAGTTTGGTTTTTTAGTAAACAAATATAATGAGTAGGTACCTTTTAGCTTTTTTTGTTAGGTGTCGATGAATCCGAGCGCTCGTTATATTTTATTATCCTGAAACCATAATTACAATGTAAATATTCGAATAGTAGCGGTAGCTTTGCCATGGTAAAATTTGCTTGGGACAAAAGACGTTGGCATTATGTACTGTACCTCTCGTTCGCCACAGATTTTCATGGTCATGATGCGTTGTTCTTGGGATGATGGATTGCATATTTGCAAGATGAGTATTAACTACCTGTTTAATATAGTATTTTAGCTGCGACACAGAACGGAGCCAAAACTAGCATTATTTCCTGTTGCTGAAAATAATTAAACAAATATATGCGCAGTGTGCGTAATAATAACCGCTTAGTTTAGGCGTAAACCAAACATGATAGACCCCTTTTAAATTACTAAGTTAGTAACAGACACAACCCCTAATTTAAAAAAGGGTCTTTTAAATTAAATGCACTTGCATTAGTAATGTACGAAGGGGTTGCAGTATAAACTAAGGCATTAGGGTCTGTCAATCACTCCAAGGAACTACCTAACACTGAATAATAAAAACTGGGGGCTTTCATACAAGCACGGGTGACTAATCATTTGTTAAGTAATGGTGGAAAATATTCTGTAAAAGTTGGTGTTGAAAAACCCAAGTCTATTTTTGTGAAGAGCGTTGATGGATCACCTTCTAAAGATGATACTAGTTCACGTGTAGATAATAATCATTCTTTAACTGACTGCGCAGGCGACAGATTATAAAATTTTGTATCAAAATGACTAGTAGGTGTATCGTCTTGTAATTCGTTCACATAATGTTTGAATGCCTTTAAGTAAATATTTAGGTATTTACTTTTAGATTTCACTCTGTATTTTTTATTGGTTGAGGAAAACTGAAAATGCTGAATGTTTCTCAGTCTGGTATTTGTCGTTTACAAAAAGGTGTAATTGTTGGAAATGGGCTTGTTGCAATAGACTACACTGCCACTGACAGTGTTATTATCCACTCACTCCATGTCCTCAGTCTCCTGTGTCGCTTTTAACACTAATAGCTTTGTGGTATCTTCTCGTCTCAAAATAGTGCACTTGGGGCATAACCTCATCCCTTTTGCGTAGAATTATTGTTTCCGTCTAGTCTGATATGTTATTCGCTCCTTGGATTAGCCACCTTATATAATGTTCCTTACTTTTTTTATGTTCGGCTCACTTTACTTCTGCTTTTACTTTAAGTTTCACTTAACTTTTGTTCTTACTTTTTGGGAGGTATCCAAAGACTCAATGCAAAGAGTTTTTGCAAATAGTCCTTTGTTACGAATTCAAAACGTTTTTAGATTCTTTTCTTCTCGTTGAAAATGTCATTGCTGATTGTCTGCCCGTGTCTTAAGTACCTACAATCATTATTTAACATTGTTTTCTGAACTTGTTAAAAAAGTTTATGTTCTAGTTTAATGACTTAATTGCATGGTTTCTTTGACTGAGGTTCCTAACGGGGATAAGTATAGTTTGTTTGACAGTGACTGTAACATTTGCCATTCTCCATGCAGTGGTTAACTCGTGAAATCGCCCATACTCATCCATCACTATCATTTTTCAGAGGTATTGTAATGTTATAACAAGTCTCGTGTCTTTATTCATCAACATTATCAGGTGTTCATTGGGTATTGTCTACACGATCCGGTGCAAGCGGACACTCACCAGTATGCGCAAGCGCTTGTCCACCACAGACCCGCAGTCCGCACGAGTCACGACACAATGCTTTAGAGGAAAACCTATATTACATGTAGCATAAATAACTGACACGTTAATAATCGCTCGAATAACACATTTTCCCTTAACAATCGATTTCCTTGTTTTGTGTGGTACAGTGTTAAGTACAACAATATAAACTCATTTAAATATTACATATTCTATTGCTTTAGTAATGTTGCTGTATTCTACCATTTTATGAAATGACGATTACTTGAGAGCTACTTTCAAATAATTTTTTTTATCTTCTATAACCGCTACCCGGTATTGAGATTAATCTAGAAATAGAAGCGCTCGCGGTGCCCGTCTCCATTTCCGTCCAATGGAAAATAACCAAAAACGGGATGCCTTTAGACAAGGACAGATATATTCAAGTTCGCCTGATGTACGCTGTTCAAAGTGAAAACGAGCCTAGTGCCTTTCTGTTAGAGTTCAATTTAGTTTCAGATGGTAGGCATATCCTAAGCCTATAGCGAATAACCCCGGCAAGGCTGGCCTCTGTATTACTGAAGCGTGGAGCCGAAAGTTGCGCGTGCGACTCGACTACACGGCGGCCTCCAAATTGGTGCCATGAGTGTAGAGGAGGCGGTCGCGACCGCGGACCGCTTCGGCTCCCAACTTTATTCACTTGATAACGATACAGAATCGTTTATATTCAATACCCATGATTATTATGAGCATGAATAATTAAGTCTCGTTCAATTTTAAAACACTGTTGTTTTTCTACACGTACCACATCCTTAGCAGTCACCTTTGAATTCCGTTTAACATTCTAAATAAAACGGCAATAATTTCACGAGCTGTTAGTCTCGTAAAAGTTTATCGTGAACGCAGTCAGAGAAAACCATAAGTCAGCTTCGATTATCTGGACATAAAACGCGTGTAGTTCGCGAGGAGAGGCGGTGATCGTGCGTCTCTCTCTAGCCTTTTCGCTTGGTTTAGTGTGTATGTGTCCGCGATATAACAACGGCGGCGGCGGCGCTTGGGCAAGGCAATGGAAATTTCTAGAGACGTACTCGTCCCCCCCCCCCCCCCGTCGCCGACACCTGCCCCACCCCGCGCCGCTCGCTCGTTGTACCCAAATACCGTTCTCGCGAGGCGCTCTCCCCTTCGATAGAATCAAAGGATTTCATATTTCTATACAACAAACCGCTCCAGCTTATTGTCCGCGCCATTCAAAAGGACATAAGGGATCATTGATAAATTGTTTAAAACCAGTTTCTTTTTTTAAACTCTCTATTGTGAAATTCTCAATGGCTTTAGGAAAACAGAAAAATAAAATATTTGAAGGAGCAAAAAATCAAGGTCATTCATAGGTAAGAAGCGGCGTCTAAACGGAAAGATTAAAGCGTGTCAGTTAGTTTCGTTGCGCGCCTCCGCCCGCACTTTGCGGCGCGGTAAAAAACGTCGCGACTCGCTCCACGAATCGGATGCTTTGTCTTCTACGTAGGTATCTACCTACCTGCTATAGATTGTTAGGAACTCTAACAAGTGGTCCGGTTTTGTTTAAACAGTTTGTAACTTCCAGTTACAGCTTAATTGATCTTTTGATAGTCTCTACATTTTTGTTCAGTAAGTAAATAGAGAGTTTATCAATTGTCTGTAAAGCAGACATTTTGAGTAGGTACCCACTGTTTATTCATAAAAAAGCTAATCGACCAAAAAATACACCATCTCACAATCTCAGTTGTTAACAAAGTTTGAGCAAACAATTTTGACTTGTACAAAATAAACTCTTTAAAGCGAAACTGCAAAAGGTTGATTCTAAGAAAGATAATTCTAAATGCCTTAGACATTAATGGACAGGCAAAATTGTACTCTATATTAACGGAGTAAAGTATAGATTCGCGTTTTACTCCAAAGGTCAATTCAGGTTTACATTTTGATGTATGCCTTGTTTCGCCGTGGTTATGCGCACAGTGGGTTGCAAACTCAAGTTGTAGTGACCCTAATGTCTGAAAAAATACTGAGAGTTTTATCTTCAAAGTTAAGTTTCATATTCACCTTTTATACTGAAGTATGAACAAGATTTTGATTAGTAGGTATCTTGTCTTTGTGAGTAATTTGCTTGATAGAAGATAAAATTAAAATTTTAGATTTCTATTTACAGTAATTACAATTTCAATTATCTGGCATCATGTTGTCCTGATGACAAGTTAACTCTTCAGCCCCAAACATTTATTTACCAACACTCGTGACGACATGCTCTGTATTGCTGTCTTCATGCGTGGTTCAGATATTTGTTAGACAGTTGCAATACCGTTACCTACCGAAGTTTCTAGAGACTTGTTAAAGTGCCAGACGAATGATTTAAAGTTGCACATCATAAATTCTAGACGTCGTGGGCCTGACTTGGTGGGTGGTTGGCTTTATAGTTGCGGATTACCTCCGCGGCTTTCACATACCATTGTTTTGACTGCACTTAAAATACTAATGAGGTCGCACGTTGGACGGCTAACACTCGAGGTTGTTTGTCTGCTAGTGACACATAGAAATATGATACCTACAGTAAATGATAACTACAATTGGTTGTAAAAAAATCTTTTAATTTCTACCGCGCCCAGAGTGGTCATAAGGCTGATTCTCGCAATTAAAAACATCCAAAATCTAGTCGCAATCTCATCATCTCAGCGAAAATCAGTGTCAAAAACTTGTCAAAAATGTAGAGAATTAGAGGTATTTTTGACAGTTTAATACTGAGGCTAGAATTAATTAATAAGTAATGAGAACGTTTCCAAAAATACGGGAATGGTCTCTTTTTGTCCGGAATCTACCTCAAATCCTAACACATTTTTTTGTTTGCTTATTAATTTAAGTGAGTCAAGTCTTAGTTCGTTCAGTCATGTAAATAGACCTATTAATGTGAAACAACATAATATAAGAGCTGTACTTAAGTTTATTTTCTAAACAGTAAAAAGTTGAAGACTAAAACCGGATTCTGCGACACGCGCCAGCGCGGGCGCATAGCACGGAGAAGTGGAGGCGAGTCTGAGAGTCTGCAGACTTAGATAAACATAGACGAACTAAACTGCTAATGCTAATAGCCATTAGGTATACGGCAAAAAGTTAAGGCTTAGTGGAAAATTAAACAAAATTACTGATAATCTCTTTACATGCAGAAACTTAATATAATAAAGTGCAAAATATATGTTAATTTTGCATCAGTGGCAATGCTGCTAGTCTTCTGGACATGTTTACGGATGACAGCGATGCGGACGAATACTTCGACGCCTAAATGACCAAAAAACAAAATATTTTTTGTATACCTATACTTATTTGTATAGTATATTTAGTTATTTACATCATAATACAAAACTACTCGTATTATTTGATAGATCATTAAAACTGTCAAGTAAATGGTAAATAACACCAGGATTTCGCACAAATGTGTGAAATCCAACATTTAATCACACATGATAGAACAAATCTGATCTCAGTGAAATCCACATACTCAATAGAATATTTTTTCAACTCTCATATCGTAAAATAATATGCCTTTTCTTGAGAATATGGAATCTTATTCTATAGCTAGTTACTTCCAAAAGCAATAATTAATTATTACTTCTTGCATCGTCTAACCAGAAGTTCATAATATTAGGTCCTTACATATGAAATTGGCGTTTTTCGTACTGGCCACTTTAATCACGAATTTCTCCTCTTTGGTAAGGAATTCCAAATTCAAATTTGTACAGCTATTTACTCATGTATTTGTGCTTCGATGACCGTCATTCATTTGTTTTTTTTCTTCTGTTTTTTCTGTTTGCGTCACTCATTTTACAAAATGGAAAATTTAAAATATCGCATTATTTACGAGTACGAGTTCCGCCGTGGCACTAGTGCTGCGGAAACGACTCGAAGGGTGAATGATGTGTATGGCGGTCATGTTGCAAAAGAAAACACAGTTCGTTTTTGGTTCCAACGTTTTCGTTCTGGAAATTTCGACCTGCAGAACAAGCCCCGTGGACGGCCTGAGACCCAAGTTGATAATGGAGAATTGAAGGCTATTGTGGAAGCGGACCCATCGCAAACCACGTCCGAGTTAGCTGCAGGCTTCGATGTTAGTGATAAAACTGTTTTAATTCACTTGAAGCAAATTGGGAAGATTAAAAAGCTTGAAAGGTGGGTACCTCACGAATTGACTGAAGCAAACCGGCAAACGCGCGTCGACTGCTGCGTTACATTACTTGAATTGGAATGTCTTAGACATCCTCCGTACTCCCCGGACCTTGCTCCAACAGATTACCATTTTTTTCGCAATTTGGATAACTTTTTGCAAGGGAAAAAATTCAACTCCGATGGGGCAGTCCAAATCGCCTTCAAAGATTTTATTGATTCCCGTCCGACTGGTTTTTTTAGTAAAGGGATCAATGAACTACCTATAAGATGGCAAAAGTGCATTGAAAACAATGGTTCATACTTTGATTAATTAAATATATTATATTAAAAAATATTCGACTTTTTGTTCCTTCCATACAAAACGCCAATTTCATATGTAAGGACCTAATATTACAGAGGACATTAGCATTTTAATCACGAAGTTTATAATGCATTTTATTAACAGAAACGAGAATTACTCACGTTGGTCGTAAGAATATTCGCTGATTAGGTATGTTTTTATTGTTTTCAAGTATTTTATGGAAATATTTCTACTATTATTTTTCTGTTTTCATCTTAGCAAAAGAGAAAACACAAATTTAAAAATTGCATACCCAAGAGTCCTAAGCACATAATTATAATCTTGCTTGATAATCCACAATGACCTTAATTCTTTACAATAACAAACAAACAATACTAGTACTTAGAAATCTAAATCCACTAACAATTAAAGTGCGCAGATTATTTCTTTTCAGCATCAATACATTTTCTCTATGTGTGCGGTCCTGTGCCGTGAAATTGTAATCTCAGGTACACGCGTTTGTGCACGTTTTCGTTACACAACGACTATTACAGACCTCACAATGAAATGGAAAACCAGCAGCATCTATTTTGTAAAAAATCTCATCGTGAAACCTTAGGTGAAATTAAAATCAAAAGTCCAAACTAGGCTGAGAACCAGCGCATTTTGAACGTCAAAATTACATAAGACAGTCCCACAAAACTCTCGCCCTTCACCGCTTCAAATTGAGCTGTCAATCCCTAGGATTATAGCAATATGACAGCTAATTTCATGTCTTCTTCATTCATACTTAGTAGTATGATTACTGTGATGATGACGAATAGAGCCCCTTCCTAGCCATTACATATTTCACACAGTTCATCCATCGTTGGTTTGGTCTTCACATTCATATTAAAACTTTCCTCAGTTCTCCGTATCACATGTCCAATCCATGTCAACCAACTTCCACAATCTACATAATTAAGAAACTAGAGCTTTCAAAATTTGCATAAATTCGCACTACTGGGACTCAGGCCACCTCTCTATGTGTAAGCCGTGGTCGAACCTAATTCTCGACGTGGTCGGTGGACTTCATGTCTTCGAATTTTTGGATATGTAGGTTTCCTCACATTCCACCGCCACTTTTGAGAGCAGTGGTGATGAATTAAATAAGATAAGGTAAAAGTACTCACATCGCCTGCTGGTTTTGAACTTCAAACCTACAATAACGACTACAATTTATCGGGCCATTTGCCAGTTTGCCACTGAGCCACCGCTGGTCTTGTGGTACACTCAACCGCATCATTGCATGACCTTCCCGCGACGACACATAAGCAGTGACTTCACTGATTTGACTGAATGTCAAATTATTACTACTGAAGTGCGCTTGTAGGTATTACATGCAAACTCACATGAATCTGGTAATTCGCAAAATTGGGGGAATTACTTGCATGTTTTCATGTTTTCAGCTGCCAATTCCGGTAGTTTTCCTTGACCTATAAAGTTAATGGCTATGTGGCAGACCATTGGTAGTGATGTATGAGATTCGCTTTCATCTGCCCTATTTAGGGTAAAGGACCAATATTACCTCATGTTCCATTTTAAATAGTCGTTGTTCTGGTTGATATTTATATGAAGTACTTAAGGATAAAGTATGTACATTGTGTTCAGTTTTACCACAATCGTTTAAAAGGTTTTCAAGCGTTAAAGTGCTCTTGTACTTTGATGAACATTAGTAGAACCTTTTAAATTCTAAGCTAGAAAATAAGAGATGGAAATGGCAAAATAACTTAGAATTTTCAATATTATATAGAAGGAATTTAATATCAGGATATTACATTAAAGATAAGAACTTCTTTTGCTGAGCTTGACGTGCATCAGGTACCTAGTAATTATATATTATACTATCGACTAAATATTACCAGAATTATTAATATGAGAACCATATAATAAATTTAACTTTGACTTCTCAGTTGTGGCTGAGCCATAAGCAGTAATCTTGGATTGTAGATACATATGCATTATACAGGGTTATTAAAAAAATAAATTAGACTTCGTATTCAATGAGCTAACTATTGAGATTAAGTAGATTTTTAGAGTAAAAAAAAAAACTTTTCTTTAAAGTATCTGTACTAGTGTAACCATAATAATCAACCTATAATGTTCCCATTGCTGGGAAGCCTCCTCTCTGTGGACTGTAATTTGCCACGTGGGCCCAGTACGAGTAGATGTCACATGTCTTCGAATTTTTGGTTGTAGGACATGCCGGTTTCCTCACGATGTTTTCGTTCAACGTTTTGAAAGTAGGGCTGATGAAATTATTTACACAAAGTGAAGCGCCTGTCCGGGTTCGAACCCACGACCAACAACTCGTAAGTCGGGGCCCCAATGGGCCACCGCTGCTCCTAACAGTGTAACAGTGTAAAGTACGGTTAGTTTCTATCACATTGTTGTAATTCATATAAAAATCCGGACGGTTTACGATGCCATCGATTAAATTACCATGAGCACGCACCATGCCTCGATAAGATAAGGTTGTCCTTGGCACCGCCGTTTGTTATTAACGCTTGCATTCTCCCCCTTTGTTTTGAAAGGAAAGTGAAGGTTAGGTTCAAACAGTGGCCTTTCAGAAACTAAATAACTTCTTACATTTTTCAAACATCTCTCTGTCGCTGTCACCTTCAAACGATTGACAGAAATAGAACGATGATTTATATTAATTTATCGCTAAACGTGTTTATAGTGATTTGTGGAAAAAACGGGCCTCACATACAGTTTCTGAGGGGCTTATCAACACAAAAATGAGGTAACTGTAAAACTTAAATATCGCGCCTGCATTTCCCAAAGGGGTAAACAGTCCCTAGAGTACCTATTAACACTTGACATGAGTTTGAAAATAGGGAAATGTCGTTAGAAAAAAAATATCTTACCCAATGAGGATCCAAGTAGAATGTAGCTTTCTACTTCTTGAATGCAACTTAGATTCCCCATATGTTGAAATTAAAGCATTGAAACAGGTTGTTACTTTATGTTTTGCGCTTATTTTGGTCTCTCTTAGAAACTAGACTAGACTTCAAAAATCTGCCAGAATCATCGCCCGTTCTTTTGCCTATTTCTCGATATAATTGCAGGTCATCGAACTAGTAGCTTTTTAAATCTAGATGACACAACGTGAATAAAATAAATTGTGTCTGACTAGGTACACATTATCCGAGCAATTTACATTATGAACAAAAAATTTCCTTTCCGCCGTTTGAATATTTGCTAAGCATAAAAAGATTACCTACGTGGCTAACAGTTCAAAGAATGCTGAGAGGGCAGGGAGGACGATGACGATGCGGTCGTAGGTACGTTTTATAACGACACGTGTCATTAGTAAAGCAATAGTGTAGAAAAAGAAAGCATTGATTTTGGATTAACTAAAGCCAACCTAAACCACCTTTTCGTCATCCTCCTGCCTCCGTACCTATATCCAACTCTTCGTCATCGTCTCCTCCTGCCCATATCTCAATTTATTTGGGGTTGATGCAGCAAATCTTTTTTCATAGATAGAGACGACAGCACATCAAGCTCTAAGTACAATCTCTCAAATTTCTTTAATAGATTTTCAACTTTATCGTTAAAGCATTAGGTTCAAAGTTGATTGGGAAAATTTGACAGTTTCGGGTAGCTTGATGTGCTGGCGTCTGTACATATCTATTAGCTGTCATCTGTAGTCACCTCCTTTCTTGTCTTATTCTTCACACAATCCATCCAGTACTTGTGAAGTTGCGTATATCTTGTTGCTTAGATGTTTGAAATAATCACTCGGAAAGTTTAAAGGAATCAAACATCTATGCAACAAGATGTATGCAAGTTCAAAAAATATGGATGTCACGTGATCAACTTTGAACGTTAATATCTCCGGAACGTGACACTACGGGGTTTGGTCTTAATATGTTTTCTGTTCGTATTGAGGTCAGCTACCGATGTACACACAGCCGCCATTTTGAAAAAAAATCAAAATGGCGGACAGGTAGGTAGGTATGTCATTGTCAAGGTCCTTCAAAGCCCCCTTAAACAAAAATATACCTAATAAAAACAAAAGTCCCATGCCTCCGGAAAGTCCAAACATTTTGTCAAGTTGTAACCTCACGGAAATATTATTAGATATCTAGGCATTTTCCATGGCTTTTATTAATAATTTCGATGGCAAAATAAATAACGCCACTCCTACATATCGTGTGTCAGAGTGGGTGCGGCCAGCCAGGCTTTATTGGCTTTACAATCGAATGGCGGATTATCATGAAATTCGCGAACACACTTTTAGCTGGGCGTACTAATTAGCTGCCTTAGAAAATTGTCGGGGAATAACCGGCCTTACCTACTAACTACCAACTGCATTCTTAGAAACTAAAGCTAGCTCAGCTAATAACAGGGTTGTTTGGTTTCTCGATAAACTTACAGTCCTAGTCAGGTTATTGACGTTTTTATATTCAGGGGTTCAATGACAGAAAATTATACCTTATGAAATACTGAACTTGAATAAATATTAAAATATTGCTATTTTTTACCTTTTATAAATTAAATCAAGCAAGTTCCTACCTAATTAACACAGAGTTAATAATTATAATTCAGTACGCGTACCTTTCGCGGATTTTTCTTTTATTTGATGCTTATTATAAGTACGAACTATCTCTAGCAAGTCTGTCCTGGTTTTTATCTCTTTATTCATCGATATTGACATAAAGCCAAGTCCCTAGCAATTACTCTTGTTTGACATCTGTCATTTTGACATCAATCAACAAGAAGTACTGAATTTATTAGTGTACGAAATATCGATTGCGACATTTGTGCAATACTGATGACTCTTCTACGTCGTACTACGTAATCGAGAGTTGAAACCGAAAATATCAGTATAGATAGAAATCTATACCTACCTACTGATATTTTCGGTTTCAACTCTCGATTACTTGCTACGTATTCATGCGTGATAATCATGAACTTCTGTTCATGATCATCACGCATGAATCATGATCATAATTTTAGTAGGTTAGGTATTATCATAACTCTTGGACAGATTTTAAGCCTGTAATTATGGATGACGTTTGTTTATTATATCACGTCGGTTTATTATATCATATATTTTGCAAAATTTAAGTATAAGTTATATATAACAGATTATCATATCGTCAATCGTGTTCAGTAAATATTACTATCAGTGTTAAAGCTTTATTGTTGTTTATAATACGTCAGCAATAAATATACATACTCACGCATCTCTGTGTAGACTGTATGTATACTCGTATAGATAATTTTCTTTGATATCGATAGTTATCTTTTGATGCGTGAAATACCTATCGATAAGATAGTGATGTACCGCGGAAATCACTTTCAAGATTGTTTTGGATATTGCGATAACAGATAATACTTACTAGATAGTTAGCCGGTTTCAGAGACTGTCGTGAATGATAATTTTGATCGGGAAAGGAAGATAGCGTTCGGATAAATTTCCGTCAAATGTAGGTTATATTGTTATAGTCTGCAATATCTGAATCCATTGTTGAAGTTGACATATTCCTAAGAAAAATGATATAGAAAATAACAAATAAGGAAGGAAGTCACATTCTTAGAAACTGAACGTTGAATAAATAGTTAAGAAAATACACGACTTGAGATAGTCAATATTAAATATGTATTTAGAATATGAATAGGCCTTTGGTTATATTAATTAAGTACATAGTTAATCTGTCAAGCTCCGCTAATGAAACATAATTGATTTTCTATTGTTTCGTCGCCAATGGGCGACGCGCGGTTCTTGACCGGTTTATCCATGAGTAGATAGATCTATCTTTTCTTTTGTTTGTATATTGAAAAGAGGGATAGCCAACCTGTGAACAACCTGTGAACAAAATACGCACAGTAAAACAATTTTGACAGTCACAAAATGGTGAACCCGAAGCAATTTTCCAAGAACTATCTAAATCAATCAACAGCCTATTGCATTCCATTGCTGGACATAGGCCTCTCCCAGGCTGCGCCACAACACCCTGTCCTCCGCCTTCCGCATCCAGTCCGTCCCAGCCATCTTCTTTAGGTCGTCCGTCCATCTAGCTGCTACTGTATATTTATTATATTAGCTTTTGAAATAAGTTTATTGTTATTTACACCTGACAGCATATAGGTATGAAGTACTGAAATTATCATGAAAACTTAGGTAATATTGAAAAAATCTTAAAAAATAACACCGCGGAAACTTAGGTGAAGTGAACAGCAGCTGTCATTGCACCTGATGCAAGGGATTTACACTATCGACAGCTCACTAAGTTGTCACGGAGAGATATTTGCAGAATAGATCCGTAGTGAGCTGTCAATCCCTAGATTAATTAGCGTCAGGCAGGATATCAGTTCATTTCAGCGAAATTCTCACAGTGAATTTTTTACAGAATAGACCGAATGGACTGCCATTGTTATATTGCCCATAGAATCCACCATGTCAAAATTCAAAGGATACACACCGTGGTCAACGTGTAACTCATATTAATAATGAGATAATACACTGTGAACCGGTTACAGCCAGTTTTGCTGCGAGTGTATAACACTCCGCGAGCCCCAGTTTATAAATACCAGCCATATTGTGAGAAAGACTGCCCATTAGAATCACGTATTCAGGCATTGTGCTGTTAAGAAATTACCGCACTCAATGGACTTTTATTTTACTAAGAAAGGATAATTTTTGAGAGTTGACGAACCACTTTTTTTGACGAAAATGTTGAGCGTAAACATCATATTTTATGTAATGACAATAAAGGGAATTCAAAATCAACTAAAGAGATACCTAAAAAAAAAATCCACTGAGTCGAGCATCTATTTTGTAATTTACTTTTCTTTTGGTAGTCATTCGATTCAACTAACATACAAACAGTTTCCAAAATTCTGTAACGCACTATTAACTATACTAGCTCAATATTTACATGTACAGAAAAAAATTGAGGCAATTCATAGCCCACCATGTAAAATGCAGTCAAGCCGAAAAGGGCAAAGATAATAAATTAAGTTGTTTTACTTACTTTGACTAAGGTACACGTGTGTGGTTGTACCTAATAGGTAATAAGTTCAGTTCCTCGATTCAACTGAAGAAGGTAGGCAAGCTAGCTTATCAGTGTGATAACATCTGCTGAAGCTTGCGCATAGTGCCTACATTGTAATCTAGGTATGTAAAACATGCGGCAATCACATCAACGCCTAGTCACGTTTTCTCCGTTTTCCTTAAGTGTTCGGGTATTAATAAATCAAACAAATATCACAGACATCTGTAAAAATATATATCTTCTAATTTGTCCGTTTTGGTTGATTTACAGAAGCACCCAGGATATTTGCTTAGAACTCCTTTATTTAATTATAATTTTCAAGGAGTATAGGAGGTTGTTACGGTGTAGATAGCAGGATAGTAGGTGCACGTACAAAATTGAAATGAGTACAAATAGGCCCAATCAAAAAACTGTTCAGTAGATAATTGTAGTTTTATATGATCCCCTAGGGCATCGTAGTGGAACATTGAGTGTTCTGTACTCCCCTGGGGGACTAGTCTAGGGGATTTTAGTGGAACGAGCACCGATATCATTAGGTATCATCAATTTACGTAATATGTATATTATTACTAGGTTCTGCCCGCGACTTCGCCCGCGTTATCGTTCCCCTGACTGACCCCGTCGCATCGCATGGCCCGCCCGCGCTTAATAAGTACCTCTTTTCTTTCTGATGTTTTTCTTCGGCTCCTAAGAGTCGTAGCGTGATGTTGTAGCGGTATTCATACTCGGGGTCACCAGTTTAGAGTTATGAGGAACAGGGTGTAAAGCTCACTCATAATCTATAGAATACGGAGGATCCTCCGACCAGATGAGTGTTGTGCTGGCGGGCAACTGCCCGATGGTTCATGTCGGGCCGTTGTATATACCTATCGCTCATTTGGAGAAACATCGACGTAAATGTATTTCTACCCAAAAATGAGTTAAATATGAAAAAGCACTTAGAAAGCGTATTTACGTTAGGATAGCAGACTTAAAAAAACTTTTTAACAAAAAATTAAACCTCCGAAAAAACTGAAAAGCAAAAAATAATAAACTTTTTTTATTTAACCTTAATAAATAAGTTCTTAAACTAATGCAAGTATACCTAAGAAATTTTGAGTCGGCGCCAAACAAGCAAATTAATTCGTTGCGAGAGGTCGTGCGGAGAGCGCATTTTTTGTTTGAAATGTTAATGTTTATCGCTATAGATTTCACGTTGCTTATTTCTTTAAATTTAAGGTAATTTAGTAATCTTTGTTCATTGATTGTTTGGCGCCGACTCAAAATTACTTAGGTATACTTGCATTAGTTTAAGAACTTATTTATTAAGGTTAAATAAAAAAAGTTTATTATTTTTTGCTTTTCAGTTTTTTCGGAGGTTTAATTTTTTGTTAAAAAGTTTTTATTTTATAATTTTTTGAGGCCATAATTTACTAATTACTACATGCTTAATGTTTGATTACTTTTAAAATACCTACCTTACTTTAGACATTAACTGTTATATACTCCTACTTTAACTATTATTTTTTGTGTAATATAATACTAAATAATATAATATAATACTTAAAAAAAACAGGCTTTATATACCAACATAGATAGGCCTTTTATTTTAATTGTAATACACAGCTCAGCATTAAAATCTGTGAATGAACAATAAGTCACCCCTATTTTCCCACCCTTAGGGTAGGTTTTTTTTTTCCAAATTTACATGGGACCAACTTCGAAGTATGTCCTATGCAACAAAAGAAGAATGATCAAAATCGGACTACTCTGTAAAAAGTTAAGCGTGGTCATACATTACAATCAGTGAGTGAACAATCAATCATCCCCTGTTTTCTAACCCTTAGGGTTGGAATTTTTTTTCCAAATTTATATGGGACCAACTTCAGGGTATACCCTTTCTAATAAAAAAAGAATTATCAAAATCGGACTGCTCTGTAAAAAGTTATGCGTGATCATACATAAAAAAAAAAAAAAAAAAAAAAAAAAAAAAAAAAATATACGCGTCGAATTGAGAACCTCCTCCGTTTTTTTTCGTCGGTTAAAAAAAGTAGCAGTTACGTCGATGTTTCTCCAAATCTATACTAATATTATAAAGAGTTAAAATTTGTGAGTTTGTATGTTTGTAAGTTTGTATGTAGGGGGTAATCTCTGGAACTACCAGTCGGATTTGAAAAATTCTTCTTGCATTTGATAGCCCAATTCTTGAGGAAGGCTATAGGCTATTTAACATCACGCTATGACCCTTAGGAGCCGAGCAAAAAGAAAAAAAGTAAAAAAGAACGTTAAGTGATAGCGCGGGCGGGTGATGCGATACGACGGGTGGCTCGGGGGAAACAAGAAGTTTCACGCGAACGAAGTCGCGGGCTGAAGCTAGTGAGCGATATAATGCTAGTTGCGCGGTGAACTCTGCTTGCGATATGCAGGATTTTTGCGTGACGTCAGTATGACGCGTTGTGCGCATGTGGCGTTAAATATACCGCTACCTTCCTCAAGAATGGGGCTATTTAAAGCAAAAAGATTTTTTCAAATTCGAGTGGTTGTTCTAGAGATTAGCGTGTTCAAACAAACAAACAAATTATTCATCTTTATTATTAGAAGAAAGACTACAGTAGCATAGAAATAGAAAGCCAGAAGTTTATCTAGACAGAGCATGGAACCGTTACAAAATGTTACCCAACAAATACGTACAGACGCCAGCACATCAAGCTCCCCGAAACTGTCAAATTTTCCCAATCAATTTTGAGAACAATCAAAGTTGAAAATCTATTAAAGAAATTTGACAGATTGTAGTAGCTTGATGCGCTGGAGTCTGTGCATCCAGCCAGATCCGCATTTTTCCTTAATCACTTTAAAGAGCCGTAAGCAAGTATCAACAGCCAGGTAGCATCGAAAAGGCTAGGCAGATGATGATGTAAATCTCTGGTTCTAAGAATAAGTAGGAAAAATAAAGTGCCTAGTTATTTTATTGATCAATGAACGACTCATGGGCTCATGGGTAGGTACTTTCACATACGCGTTGACAATATGAAAACAATGCTTATAGCGTTATAGGGAAATCCTATTAACGCTGCGCCTACGTCTACGCGTTTATGTAAGAATGTAATTGGAATTGTTGTTCACTAATTAATTGCAATGAAATCACGTTTTGTGAAGGACAAACGTGCTTTTTACTCGGTTTAGTTTTACCTATGACTTTGCTTGCGTGACGTGAACGTTATGTTCCAAGAAAATTTGCTAAGTAGGTACTTACTTACACACATACTATGTAGGAAATTATAACTCTAGGCGTGAAACTGAAGTATATCTACATTGATAACTGTATGTTGTTGAAAAGAAAATCTTAACCGAATGTTGTCACCATTTCGGACAGTGTTCGTAATTAGAAAATGAAACAAATTGTATTAACCGTAGCTGCACGTGCATGATGCACACGTGCTTTTTAGATCAATGAGGATAATAATTAAAATAATAGACACATTTATTTGCGGCATTACATCATAAACTGTTTAACTAAAATAATTATACTATGTACAGGCGCCAGCACATCAAGCTACCCCAATCTGTCAAATTTCTTTGATCGATTTTCAACTTTATCACTAAAGCATAAGGTTCAAAGTTGATTGGGAAAATGTGACAGTTTCGGGTAGGTTGATGTGCTGGCGTCTGTACATTTATTCCTTTTCTGTATAGCATGCTATAGTAGGTAGGTCTAGGTAGGTATGCGTAATGTGTTGTTTCGATAATGAATGAGCCACGGAAAATTTATTAAAATAATCGAATATAGTCACTTAGTCACGTATTTATAGACATTATGTAACTCAAAATGTTACATTTAAGTATAGTTTCTTTGAAAACCGACTGCAATCTGCCATCCGCCGAGCCGTTAAGGTTGGCAATCAAACGTAAATAAAAAAATAACAAATATGTTATAATAACCGAGTAGATAAAAACTATTAAACCACTCTACTGTTACGGAAATATCCAATTCTAAAAATAATTTCGTGATAAACCTCACCACTCACAATAAAAGATTATTAGATTTCAAATGGGCTATAAAAAATGAGCTACATTTAGATGAGTTATTAAAGTCAGTAGCTTGACAAGTTGATAGACACGATTCCGTAGAAAAAAAAGTAGGCAGCCCTGACTGAGGTATGGTTGCGCAGGCGCACGTGGTGACCGCGTGCTCCGCCCGAGCGTGCTCTTGCGCCGGAACAAGATCCGACCGATTGCTCACAAACCGTCTGTGTGGGTCGCCCATGTTACCAACAAAACAATTTACCATCTATTACCAATTTATCCTGTTAAAAGCCCATAACTATAAATAGGACTTCAATCGTTAAACGTTGCTCACAATGACTCTACATCTTTTACTTTTCGATTCCATACAGAAATGTAATAGAACTATAGAAATCTTCTCTACGCGAAATTCCTTTACGACTGCAGCACGTTCATTTCATAATATTCGTTAGGAAATGAACGGAAATGTATGCATTAATGCATGTACACGTATCGGTATCACACACACATACAACGTATCATCGCACGCACACACACACCTCTGCATGGGCCATTCTCAGCGTGCGTTTGCGCAGGCCGAAGCGTCGAACGCGCCGTTATCCGCTATTTAAAATTGCACACAACGAAATCTATCAACACGTGACTGCGACCTGCTTAATTAAAATAGAAATATGTTTATTTTAGAAACATTTATCTCGTTTATGGGTTAAACGTGTGGCAACGCGATTTTTTTTTTTATTTTGCGATTTTTAGACATGTTCCGGTGTTTTATCAGCCTCTCGCATTGTATCAAATGATTCGGATTGAGGCCGTCTCGTTTCTCTGCGGTTCCTATGTGCAGTGAAATCTACTTAGATGCGCATTTAATAAGCTACGAGGCAATTAAAGATTATATATTAATAGTACAGTAAGCTTTAAGAGGGGTCACTATTAATATAACTTTAATGTGAGCCAGAGTAAGAGTCAAACTCACAGGGATTGGAGACCGTAGCTTATGTTCGTTTGACAGCAGTTTGCGCCTGCACCATACATTTTTATTTCCTATCTATTGTAATCTATGCCGTTTTGTACGCATCCTACTTGTGACTGATATTTTTTTATTAAAAACTCCTACTTCTTTATAATGAAAATAAGTAAACGAATGTAGGTAATTTTATTTCACAATTCCAAATACATGCATACTTAAGTACTTCATAGTACTTTTATCGACAATACTAAAATTCCACTAAGCGATAAGACTTTATTTTAGGTATATAACCATGAATATAAACAGTGTGGCTGCAACACTTGGTTTTACAATATGTACAAATTATTTACATAAGTACTTATTCCGTTCCTTTACTTTCTACATTATTTTGACAAGACATTTCTAGAAGTCGAGTGAGCGGATTATTCCGATTAATTAACTAAAAATAACATCAGCTGATTAGAGCTTCCTGTATGTTTAAAGATACAAAGGATGTTGTACCTACATATTTAATTACTAAGTAATTTTTTAAATAATTATGTACAAGAATATGTGTACCTATTAGGAATGCGTTAAAGCTAAGTATATCGCCCATTTGGAGAAACATCGACGTAATTGCTACTTTTTTTTTACATCTTTGCTTTCCTAACGTAAATATGCTTTGTAAGTGCTTGGCATATTTAACTTATTTTTGGGAAAAATACATTTACGTCGATGTTTCTCCAAATGGGCGATATGTATAAAAATAATTCTGTTTTCGCATTTTCTCATACAGTCTTTTTTGCCAACCCTGCCAACATTACTATCATTCCGGGATACAGGTTGGATTAAAAAGGCTCATTTATTAGTTATTTTTCTCGAGCAGTGGCGGCCCCGACTTGCGAGTTGTGAGGTCGTGGGTTCAAACCCAGTTACACGCTTTACTTTGCGTAAATAATTTCATCTCCACTGCTCTCAAAACAGTGAAAGAAAACAACGCGGCAACGTGAATAAACCTATGTACCGTATGTCCTAGAGCCAAAAATTCGAAGACGTCACATCTACCAACCTGCAATGAGCTCACGTGGTGGTTTACACAGACCATTTCCTCTCGAATAGAGGACTTTGCCCCAGAACTTTATAGGCTGATTATGCATATTACTTATTTGAATATTTTGTGCTGTAATGAGGTTCAAGTAACCTTCATTATTCCACCTTCAATGGTATCGTATTCAACTCCTTATTACATTTACTATTAATTAAAGAAGTAAGTTCCTATAACTTATTCAGTTTTAACTTTGTACCTAAGTATGCAGTAAACTATTACTGTAAGTAATGTAAATCCTATATGACTCAGTCAATATGTATAAGGCGTTAAAAAATTAAGCCGACAAACTTTAAGAGGTGCTTTAGACAATCGAACTGAACCAACTCTGAAATTACGAAAAAATAATCAGCTGTTTAATACAAAAGTTCACCTACTTAATTGTATTTATTTGTATAGTACCTTAGATAGTTAGTCATTTAATTTAGTAGCTAGTGTAAATAGTTAGTTACATTTTCTCAATAAAAACTTTCATTTATACCTACTTGACCAAAATGTATGATACATCTGATTTTTTTTTCGTGATTTTAGAGTTGGTCCCATAGTGAAAGTTGTTCATATTCATGGGTAGAACAGCCTTTAAAAATTTGGATGGTCATAAAAAAATCTTCCTGTATAAATAAAACAAAGTTACTCGTAGTTACACTACTCGAGAACGACTGGACCGATTTTTATGATGTTTGATTAGTTGGTTTTATCTCCGCCCCGAATAGCAGAATAACTATAAAACATGGGAAAAATTCACGAAAAAAATAATAATGAAGATAATTCATTTTCTCATACACTTTTTATTTATTGATTCTGAGGTTGAGGTTCGATGTTGATGGGTTAGCGAGTAAAATCTAAATGTGAGAATAGTATCACACATCGAATCGGTGCAAAAACTGTGTCCACCTAGAAAATATGCACATGATGTCGTACATAAACTACCCAGGTATACATAAAACTTAATTATCAAGTTAATCTAACCAATCTCTAATCTACTCCAAGCGGACATGACGAGTCCAATTTATTTATAGTTACTTCATACAATGCTTCAAGTACAATGCAATTTTTATTGTTTTATTTTATCGCACGATGCGGCCATAGAATGGAAAATCCTGAAAATTTAAAATAACATCTTTTGTAATGTAACGTTTCATAGATATAATTGCAGGCTTATTTTCTAGCTGTTTTGGACTAAAAGGCAAAAGATACGCTATTCATTTGTCGCAAGCACGTCATGGTTGCAAGTGTCGTAAAAACGTACTAAATCGGCCTATAATGTTCCAACTGCTGGGACACAAGCCTCCTCTTTGTGAGAGGGAGTGGGCTGTTGGTAATCCGTCACGCGGCCTCAGTGTGGGTTGGTGGATGTCACATGTCTTCGAATTTGGGTTTTAGGACACGCCACCGGTTTCCTTATGATGTTTTCCTAGAAGTTTCCCTTCACCGTTTTGAGAGCAGTGGAGATGAAATAAATTACACAACGAAATGCTCCTGCTTGGATTCGAACCCACGACTAACTCTCAAGACAGGGCTTATACCACCTGGGCCACCATTGCTAAAAACGTAATACTTAAAAGAAGAAATTGTATATTTCTTGTGTATTTGGTATTGTCTTGTATAGAAATTGTATTTTAATTAATTCGGAGTACCTACCTATTACGTGGATTTGGGCTTGGTTATTAGCAATTAGCTGGCCCTCCATTACATGAATGAATCTAAAACATACCTGGCGAAATATTGCTCCTACTTATACATCTTTTCCTTTCTCCGGTTAGTCTGGAAGCCGACCCCAACATAGTTGGGAAAAGGCTAACGCAGCTATGATATATTAAACCAGTATTGTACATGGCGCACTACCTACCAGAGCTCCACAACACAGGTACTAAGTGCCACGATACCCCTGGTAAGACTGGTTGTCGAACTTTCGGGCTTCTGACTAACTGTAACAACTGTCAAAGATCTAACAAAAACAGCCGGAACTAACGCGACGGCTTAGCGTAATTAATCGCAATTACGTCGCAATTAAAAAAAAAAATATTCCTAAATATTGGCACGGACACCAGACTTTAAGAGCGGGTTCACACTAAGAGCGATCCGATTAAAGATCCGACTTCAATCCGAATTGGGAATGTTCTAAATTCGGACAGATAGAGTTCGGATCTAGTGCGTAACCCGTCATTCAAATAGGACTATTATCACTTCGGACCGGCATTTCGCAGATTCGGATCGGACGTAGTGCGAAACCGCCCTGTGTCGGTTCCGTATCCGAGTTCCATCTGAATTCTCTAACGTTCGAACGAAGTTCGGACCTAGCGCGCAATCCGTCATCCAAATAGTTGATACGGACCGATGTTTATCGGATTTGGATCGGATGCAGTGCGCTTATGCTCTTAGCCATACATAGACTGGATAGTTGGAACAGTCAACAGGTGAACCTGTGTCAGTCTTTCAGTAGTCACGGTGTTGGATGGTGACTTGCTGTAGTGGTCTCTGGTTGCTCCTGCTGCTGATGGGTGTAATCCTAATTGAGTATAGCCTCAATATCACACACGGTTAGTACGGCTTTTTATGCGAAATGGCGGATTTTTTAAAACTATGCACCATTCATGTCCAGTTTTAACCAGTTTCACCTCATCTTGGGACCACATACTACAGGAGGTCTACCTTAGTGTACGTTCTGAGTTCTGACATCTTTTATAAATAATGGTGATTATGATGAATTATTTTTCAACAAGGAAGCTGTCAACATCACATGTTTTTACGCATTTATCTCGAGCAATTATTTCATAATCTTATAGTAGAGTAGAACTAGGTATTTAGAATAACCGCAGTCAAAGCTAAACTTCTGGCACTTCCGTGGACTAGAAATTGCTTGATATTTATTTTTATTGCTAGTACCTACGACTCTTGGGTGCAATGCGAGTGATATTAAAAGTATAGTTCTGCTGTAGTTATTAGCTTCGATAGATTGCTTTGAGTGCCATTTAGGACTGAATAGATTTATATTTATTTATTAAAACTTTATGCACAAGTAAAAAACTGTACAAAGGCGGACTTAATGCCTTGGGCATTTTCTACCAGTCTACAACACAGCACACAGGTTAGTTTATATCGATATCTAAGTACATAGATGATGTTCATTTTTCTAGTCAAAATTGTTGTTATTTAGAAACTTTTTTAGAACAACAATCGGAATATTTTTAAGTTGTTTTAGTGTAAAATCTATTCATTTTTGTTATAATTTCTAAGGCTCGTGTGCAAAACAGGTGTTTGGGTTGAATTTTTCTTTTAATTGAATTAATCTTAGTTATCATAGTACTAGCTTTCTGTCATTTTTTAAATATTTTAATCATTATATGTGATGAGAGACATAATAATAATGTATTTTTTATCTTGTACATGCTAAGCAAACATTGCTAAGATTTACAGGTTTAGCTAAGGAATGTTGATTCGTATTGGCTAGTTAACTGATGTTATCGAACCATTAGGTGTGAAAATTATAATTATCTATGCACATCGTCTTGTGTGTCTAGCGGAATGTTTGATCGTTGAATCACCGTTAATTACACACAGCCCAAGCTTAACTTGAATGCAAATCATTAATAAATTTATAACGTAGGGAAAACTAAATCTTATAAGGTTATATACCTGCCTGCCTAGGTACGACTAGAGAATTGGCAGCTGCCGTGTCTTCTTGTTTACTAATAACAAACTGTGATCATTATCCATCAATCAAACGATAATTTGCCAAAAGCTGAAGTGGAATGAATTTACCAAAAAAATAGTATACTTAAATCAATTCGTTTTAGATTTTTTTTTTAATACAACATTATCATTGTAAAGTAATCCATTATACGCTCACATGCCGCCATTATGAGGTCAAGGATGCCTTTTATTTGCCGAACAAACTCTTGAATTAGCCTTTCGCTTGTAAAACGGTACGTTTGTCTTGCGATCAGACTGAAAGTCATTAAAAAATATGAAGAAACGATTGAGGCCAGTCTAAGAGACAGACAGTGGTTTGTAGTTTATTATATCAATAAATAAAAGACGTTTATAATTGTATTAACAGTAGCAGAAAGTACTAACTTATACGATCTAAATTATGATTCTGTTTGAGTACAGCTTTTAAGTATACATACTTGTTTTTATCATCGTAAATACTTGTTCAGCAAGGTCGTACCGCGTGCACTTTCTACATACATCTCCCAGCGAATTCAATCGATCAAATCTAAGAATTCCTATTTCTTGTATTGTATACAATTTGCGAGGACAAACAATGATCACAATTTTCCAGTGACAAAGAAAACAACACAGCGACGTTTACAGATAAACATAACTTGATATAACATTCCTGATGTATGAGCCGGTGCCATCTTAGTTGCACGTAATATATTACTGATAATGAGCCAATAATCGTTTTTTGTGATGAGCGTTATTCAGTGCAGCAATCGTCACGTAATATGGGGCTGGAGGGAGGGGGGAGGTCTTTTGGATGCCAAGCTTTGGCGCCAGAGTGGGGAGGCGTCCAGACAGTTGCGTCATGAGAAAAACATGCTTTTCCTTGTACTAGACCAAAGGCCCGCCACCAAAAGAAAATAAACATCAACCTATCCTTTCAAAAACAACTAACAAGGTCGGTTACAAGGCTGTATCGAATTATAGTATACATATACTTTGAAGGATTTCTTAGACTGCTGATTTTTTTGGGTTAATGTTACAATCACATTAGCAGATCTACCCTATAAAAGTCTAACCGTGAAAACTTACGTAAAGTGAGCTTGAAGTGAGCTAGCTGTCAATCCCTAGTATCACTTCGTGCCGTTTCACCTGATACTTGGGATACCTAGGTTTCCACGATAAGATTTTTATAGAGTAGATCGTTTGATGTGATTGTTTTGAAAAAATTAAAAGAATACAAAACTGATAGGATTACTACACCCCAGTTAATCAATATTGTCACGCTTAGTAATGTAGATAATAACTTCAAAATTATAATCGTAGTTATTTATCAATGTGAGCTCCTGGACTACGCGGGTCACATAAATAACACTTGAGTTTTGCGAACATGACTTTCACTTGTCACAAAATATACGTTATTAGAAATGTTTGCAAATTACACGCACGTCACATTCTCTTACTGTGATAAAGTTCATAATATATCTTTAATGAAAGACGTTACATGGAGAAAATGTTGTTAAGTAGGTCCCATTCAGAATGAGACCGCCTCTATACCCCGATCATGTTATTGCTTATAGGTTGGTAGAAAAATCATGTTTTAAAAACATCCAACTCCTAAGCAGGTACTTCAATATACTTACATACACACACACACGTCACATAAGTACTTATATACTTTTTAATTTCTACATTTATATCTGTAATTTTTACGGTGTGCATAGATACTAAAGAGTATCTATTCTGTCTTCGATCAATAATAGATTCTGTTCTATTTTTACCGAAAGCGTCAGGGTAGGTAACCCGCAAAATTCAAATTTTCTTACGTTTTTTGCAATTTGCAGGTAGGACAGGCAACAGGCAGTAACCTGGTACTGCCTGTTGCCTCCCTGCCTGCAAATTGCATGTAGGTATGTTGATCTAAATGATTCGCGGCCGTAACAAATATTTATCTATTAGATAGAATTATAAATCATCAATTGGCCTCAAATGGCATGATTATTATACAGTCAGCGTGACTCTGTACTTTCAGTTGAATAAGACAAATCAAGACAATTTTTGACAATAATTAAGATTTAGAAAGCTGAACTGTTAATCGATTTTTGTTACTGACTGTACGATCACAAGAGCGTCCCAAAAAATTTAACAGTAAACACGATGATTGGCTGGTCTCATTAATTACCCGACTGCGCGACGGCAAAAAGAAGGTCATGTTTTTCAGCAAGTCTTTATATGTATACGTCGAAGTCGTTGGTTATGTGAGTCTTAATAATTTAAGAGACGAAATGTAATCCGACAGCTCATTCCCATTGTTCTTTCCGCAGTTCAGCACTTTGTCATCATTCTGAACGTATCAACAAATAACCAATAAGTATCAACAAGGGTTCCTTCTTGACCATAATTATACAGCTTGACTTCCACTTACTTTACCACTCTTACTAAGAAGTATCGTTTTACCGAGTTCTTAGCGTATCGATACGATTGCAAAAAGTTCAAACATCTTTGGCCCAAAATACAGCTGCGCGAACTCCGCTCACTGACGCAGGCATAAAATCATCAAGTGCGCAGGTGACAGGGATGCGGCGCAGGATGGAAGGTGGGCCCATTGTCTGTAGGATGGGTGTCCCATTGTGTTACCCCTTGTAAAATTTCTACATTTACATCTGTAATTTTGATGGTGTACATAATAAAGAATATTCTACCTATCTGAGTTGTGGAGGTTAGATAAGCAGTCGCTCTATGTAACATACTGGTATCCAGCTGCATCGAATCCGGTTAGACTAGAAGCCGACCCCAACACGGTTGGGCAAAGGCTAGGCAGACGATGATGATGATATTGTACTGTAGGCAACAAAAGTAGGCAGCTCTATTTGCACCGGCGCAATAACTAAACCGATGATTATCATGATTGATTGTTGTCAATTCATCACAATCTGCCTTTAATGTTCCCACTGCTGGGACAAGGCCTTACCTCTGTAAGAGGGTGTAGGCCATAATCCACCACGCGGGCCCAACGCGGGTTGATGTATGTCACATGTCTTCGAATTTTTTTTATTCTAGGACTTTTTCCTTCACCGTTCACGACGTTTTCCTTCACCGTTTTGAGAGCAGTGGTGATGTAATTGAATACAAAAAGTAAAGTGCCTGACTGGGTTCGAACTCACGACCTGCAACTCGTAAATCGGTGCCGATACTACTGAGTAATTCAAGTCATTCATGAAATAAATAAATATTTAGATGATTTTGCTTAATTATTAAAAAGATGATGCGGATTATAAAGAAATAAACAGTTATTGTGTTACAATGCATCCATACTTGTTACTATATAATATTATAAATGCGAACGTGTGTCTGTCTGTTACCACCGCTGAACCGATTTAGATGAAATTTGGTATAAAGATAGTTTGAGTCCCGAGAAAGGACATAGGATAGTTTTTATCCCGATATTCCTACGGGAAACATATGCGGGTGAAACCGCGGGGCGCTGCTAGTTGTGAATAAATTACGAAATATCTCAATTCTGTTATTGTAAGGTCGTCGAATAAATTGTCATGAAGTCATGAAATTATAGGACATTGTGATGGTCATCCATTAAAATGACATCAAGTTTATACGGCATGTTTATTGGTAGACAATTAAACTCAACGACACGTTTCAACTTCTACTGTCAACAAAGATACGGGCTCGAGTAGATCGATACTTAGGAGGGAAGCCTACTCCCGATTAAATAGCTTTTTCAAACGGGCAAACGCACATTGGAAGCAAAGACAACTGTCAATTCGTGTTGTCATTCATTCTTAGCCCCAAACTAGTTCGTGATATTGATATGGAAACGCTCGTAACTATGGGTGAAAAATTGTTCTTCGTTATCAGGATCAGGGAGTAAGCCCCCTTGGAGGTGTACTCCCTAAGTACGAAATCTACAGTGTATGTTTGCCCGTCTGAAAAATGAAGTAGACACTTAGAATGTCGGATCCATTACTTTCGAACGGTCTCGTATCTTCGACGACGTATTATTAGAGAATACACCTGGATAGGTCTAAACTTTCCTTTCGTATCTACGAGTATGTATATATAGAGTTAACCAATGTCGATCTCCATAGAGTTACCAACAACCGCTCGTAACATTTTACCGACGCATTGTTTGGAATAAAGCAAAGGCATTGTATTCGTTTCATTTACAAGAAACTGTTAATGAATAGGTTGAATAAGTGCTTCAGTACTTGAAACCTGTTATGAATAGTCTATTTATGAACACAAGTACCTAGTTAGGTACTGTCAGCAAAAGAGATAAGTATGCAGGATCGTCGGGTATAGTTGAAGTTTAGTAAGAAACCGATGGATGTTGTCGACTGAAATTTAAATTGATAAATGAGCTGTTTGTTTTTCTATTAATAAAATTAAATTTTATTCGAGAACATCCATTGATTTCTTACTAAACTTCACCTATATCCGACGATCCTGCATACTTATCTCTTTTGTTGACTGTACATACCAAATGACTCAGGTGGTGGTTGCTTTGATCTAGGCTTTTAACGCTTGCTAAGGAGTGAGAAATATGAGGTCCCCTATCTTGCAGTAGAATCAGTAGATATCGAATAACATACGTAAAATAATGCCTTTCTTCTCTGTAAGCGTATGTATAGGTAGGCTGTCGTGTAGTAGTGCGTTTCAACAAATAGTTCCTATGCCGTTATGTTGGCAACAATGTACTTATACCACTTCTTATTCTTCACCACTCCTGTTTTGGGCATGATTCTAATACGGACACCTTATAAATCTTAAAAAAACCGCAGAATCGTCTTCCCATATCTACTATCTGGACAGACATGGGCACAAAACACATATATTCCTATATAGCGGAGGACAGGGGAGCCAACATTATAACATAGGAACTATTTGTTGAAACGCACTCGTAGTAGGATTTAACCAGTCTTGCACCCTAATTGAATCACACTATCAATCGGAATCATTTTGAAGAATATTGCTGCTAATCCATTGCTTCATATGATCGAAAAATTTGTCTGCTCAACAACGTAAATAACGCAATGAATGTTGTTGAACTGTCAAAATGAAAGCCATTGCTACTGTTAGTGGGTTACGCATTTACCCTGCTGCACGCTGTTATTATAAAATTGGGAGCAAACTTATTGTCACTAAGACTTTCCTTCCAAAGTGAAACTCGCTCTTTGCTTTGTCCAGCAGCACTCGTGCGTGCTATCACTAGACCACTAGATCAACAAAGCAGTCAGATTCTTTTTACCCAGGAAGTTCAGTGGATATCTATTACAGTCCATGCACAGTTATAATTTTACTTCTGACAGCAACCAAACAGCAACCTTGTTACCCGCGACTTCGTCCGCGTGGAATTTAACAAAAACGTTAGGTATTGTTCAGTTCGCAATTTACGATTTTAATTTTTTATTCGTGTTATCCAATTTTTTTTCTAAAATAAAAGTAGCCTACGTTACTCCTTATTACATCAGCTATCTGCCAGTGAAAGACCCGTCAAAATCTGTCCAGCCGTTTCAGAGATTAGCCGGAACAAACAGACAGACAAAAATTGTAAAAAGTGTTATTTTGGTATAGTGTATACATCCATAAAGCGGTTATTTTAATATTACAAACAGATACTCCAATTTTACTTATTTGTATGTATGTATAGATAGTCCTTCGGACCGTACTGCGGCCAATCTCAACGGAGACTTATAACCCTCGCCGCGAGAGATATTATAGTGCACAAGTGTGTGCGCAGACACAGGAGCACTCTCTCTTTTCCCTCACTCTCATAGTCCGATGGGAGGGTAATCCGACACGACCGGAGAGAGATCAAATCAAATCATTTATTTTCTTGAATATGGGTAGGTAGATCAGGCGCAGGACCAACGGCTTAACGTGCTTTCCGAGGCACGGGGGTATCACACCGCCAACTTCCAAACTCCAGACTTTTAGGTACTAAGAAATTTCTAATGGAAAAACCCAATATAATTGCCCGACAGGGGAACGAACCCCCGAGACCAACGGGGCAACCTTATAATCTATACTTATAATAAATCTGTAGAAGTGAAAATTCTGAACATTGAAAATATCAAAAAAAAAAAAAAAAAAAATGGCAGGGGGTGTTACTAGACCGACACCGAACCCAAAAATGTGATTAAAAAAATTTTTGTCTGTCTGTCTGTCTGTCTGTCTGTTTGTTCAGGCATCACGCAAAAACTACGGGTTCGATTACGATGAAACATGGTATAATTATTCTTTAATATCCTGGGCACCACACTGGGTACTTTTTATCCCGGAAAAAAGTGCTGTTCCCGAGGAAAACAACAATAACGTTATTATGATAATAGATGGCGCCAAGTGTCTTTCGAATCATGATTGAATTATATAATAAACTTTATAGTTTAGAGTCGAATTGATTGTCAAATTCTAAATTAACGCGAGCGAAGCCGCGGGCAAAAGCTAGTAACGATAATAAAGATCACAGTGATTGCAAAATCAGAGGTGAAATAACTATGAAAGGCCGGAAGGTATTTTATGTACAACATCGCTTGACAAGGACGTAGGTATGACGTATCTAGATGGGAACTCGATGATGGCAAACAAAGTAGGTACCTACCTATGATAATCGGAATATCACGTTTATATCGCGTGGCTGATTGCTGAATATACAATATATGAACATACCTAAATAGCTAGATACTCAATATTGTCATTGAAAAATTGCTTGGCACTCAATCATCGCATCGAAATTCTAAGAAAACATTCTTCATCAAATCTAGGACAGTAAAGACTTAAGTAGGTATAAATTAATTTGTTGTTTGTTTACTAGGTAGGTACTGTACTTTAGCTATGAATTTCAGTTTAAAAATCTGTTAATAACTTAATTATCATTGGAATTTTAATCAATAATATAAACAATCAAGTACAAAAAATATCATGACAATTTAAAATTTTCATAACACAATGCGTAATATTATAAAGGGGCCATTCAAGTATTAATTATTACTAGAAGCACTACAGGGGGGGGGGTCTTTACTTTTGCTTATTTTTGATAACATGGGGGATGGGGTGGTCTGGATGGGGATTTTGTCAGCAGTATTTATATTTTTACTTTTTCGGATCTACACAATTTAGTCGATTTTGGTTTGAACATACAATATGGCAACCCTACTTGTCTATGCTTGAAAACGAACCGCATAAACTGTTGCTCATGAAAGTCATGCTCATGAATTAATAAAGAAACCAGAACACATTTAAAAATGCATGTACCAATGTTTACGTAAACATGGGAGGGGGGGTAAGAGCTTTGCTTGTTTTTTCTGACGAAGGGGAGGGGGGTTAACAGTTACAAAAATGTGCTTACGTAATACTTGAACGACCCCTAAGTACTGAATTTTTTTACATTGAAAACTTCTTCCTGAAAACCAATTAAAAACAAAAAGACTACAACGGAAGTGACACTTTATTGGTTTCATTAAATCATTGGTTTCTTTTCATCGTCAATTACACCACTTTGACGTTGAAACCTACCAACTTTGTTATAGATTTCAATGTACAGACGCCAGCACGTTAAGCTACCCGAAACTGTCAAATTTTCCCAATCAACTTTGAACCTTATGTTTTAGCGATAAAGTTGAAAATCTATTAAAGAAAATTGACAGATTGTAGTAGATTGATGTGCTGGAGTCTGTGTAGGTACTACCTTACTTACTTATTCAGTGTTTACTTAGTTGTACGTAGGTATCGAAAGAGGAGAGGTTTCCGTGTACGTTTGTAAGCTTTAGAGTAGTCTGAAGCTTATAAACGTAGGTACATGGAAACCTTTTACAGTATTTTTATCTCACGAAGCGTCGCGCGCTTTACTTGTGGTAACCAAGACTGCGAACACGCTATGAATGTGTGCTTGAAGATGAGTAGCGTTATCACATAACATGCACACACACTTCTGACTTCGCCATTGTCTAGGACTGTACCCACGGTGCCGAGAGCTCCTGCGCTTACACACACACATTCACACTTGGTAACTAAGTACAAGAAAAGCGCGCGTCGCTTCGTGAGATAAAAATACTATAACAGAACACTACGATAAAAAATTTCTACTCTGCTCTACGCAGAAGTAACAAAACTATATTCAAGGGTCTACCGCGTATTTTTCAAAATATTCCTTTAAATAACAAAAAGTTACGATACGTGTATCTAATAGAAACTAATAAAAGTCACCCTACGAGCAAACAAACAAATCGTCTTCTTACTCGCAACAAAAATCTTCCTAGTCTATTTTCGTAAACAATTTACTGCCTACTTAACTGAGTGTCCCTACTTCTGTATTAATATGTCATACTAATTCCCTTCTACATGAGAGGCGCGGGCGCAATCATCTCGTAACATACAAGTCCGTTTAGTGGCAATCAGTGGAGTGCAATGATTAGAACGGCCTTGGTTGTGTCGCGAGGAAGCACCGACAAGAATGGCTTTGTACACTCAACCACACTTAAGTAGAAGTACGAAATCGTCCTTACTGCTACGACATAAAGGTGCTGGTAAAGTAAATTTTTTTCCGATCTGATGTGCTGTTGACTATACCTACCAGCTACCTACTATGGTGACCATCAATCAGCCACAATGAAAGACTATAAAAAACTCAAGTCTATTGATTAATTTGTAGCGTTCTCGAGGCTGTTTAGATTTCATCTCAATCACGTTTTGACAAGTGGTTTCATTCAGTTGATTTCAGTTAAGAAATAGGTACGTATCTACCTATTTACAGTATTACGCAATCATAAAACCTGATGATGAAATGGCTTATGTTGACTTTTAATATACTTGCTGAGTACACACGGCGACACATCAAGCTATACATAACCAGTATAAACTGACTTCTGATAGTACGAAAAACCTATACAATGCGAGATCAGCTAAAACTGGAAATATATAGCTTGAGAAGTAGGTACCTATACTTATAAACATACGTGCACACAAAACAAAGTACGAAGTTTAATTATCAGAAACACTTTGGTATGTTATGGGAGGCGGAGCCAAAAACACATGACATATAAATATTATCCCACATTTTTATAATTATTCATTATATAATGTCAGAAAGAAAACATTGGCAAGAGGAAAAATATTTGGCCAACAAAAAATGAAGGTACAAAGTGCAAGAAAAACTTCGCATCTCCTCTTATTCTCAACTCGATGATTGACAAACGCCGGCGCGGTAACGTAAGCATGTGTTTATATGAGGAGAAAAAGATGCTTTCATTTTTGTCGCGAATACATCCGCAAAAAAATATAACACAGCGTGCCAAAATGTGAAGCTGTCAGTTTGTCCTCTCGTCGCGTGACCTTCCTATTTCTACCACGTCATTGTCACTGCTTTTGTTAATTATGATCACATTGATCACGGCATTCATATTTCACGTAACAGATGGGTATAAAAGCAGATTTTAACTGTAGAATATTTACTTTCATGACACCAGCAAAGTTTGTGCAAACATAAAATTTATCTACACACCATCAATCATCGAGTTATCTTACAACACTAGATGTTAACAGCAGAGAGAGTTCTAATTATAACAGCTGTCATTTAGCCATTTTTTGTGCAGTTACAAAATGGTTGCCTTTATTTTTGAATGCGTTCTTTTGAAATACTTACGCAAGTCTTGTTTTATTCAAACTTGAAGGTATGTTTAGCGTAACAAATACAATAATATTAACATCCTGAGCTGTAGCTATAATACTAAAAAAATTATAAATTCTTGCATAGAGTAAGTAAACATCATCTCCTTTGTCATTTTCGCTGCTATGCGTGACATAATTATTAATCTTGCTCGTGTCACCTACGCCTTTAGTTTCCGAAACGACGCACACTTTATAATAGTTAGTTAATTTTTTAATCATGACTCGGTGAGAATCCATACGTGTCCATACCTACAATATTTTATGCTTCATCAAGTGATATGTCACGTGGGACTGCGAAGTAAACAGTTTGCATTGCAAATAGTGCTATTTACCTATGCAGCGTGCATTTTCGAAATAACATCAATATGGTTTTCAATAAAAATATATCAAATATTTTTTTTAAATTCAAATATTTTTAGCATTTTTAAGATGATTCAAATTCAAACTTTATGGCGGCTCGGAACGTGAGGCGAGTCGCTGCGCAGAAGAAATTCATGGGTCAACAGGGGTGAGGGGTGAGGTACTGCGCAGCGAGTAGCGCACTTCAGAGCCGTCATAAAGTTTGAATCGAGCTGTACATTCGCATACAAACTGCAATGCACATTTGATTCTCCTGCGCGTCACATTGTTACTTACTACCAATTTCCATGTTTCTATTCTTAGTAGTGAAGTTCTAGGTAGTCTGTCAGTCATTCAAGGCCCTTATTCAAATGTACAAAAGGAGACAAACAGGAAGTCGTTTATTCATGCACTATCCAGCGGATCTATTTCAACTGATGTCAAGTTCATTCTAACCTCACAGGAATTAATGTGTAAAAAATCTGTCTCGTTCGTAAGTGTAACCATCCGGTCGTGAGGCAAGGCCGAGTCATTCGACTGAGTGACACTGTCCATTGTTTCTTGAGGGCCCAGCCTGCGCTATTTTATATGATAAACGACACGACCTACTCACCGCCCCCCTGTTTGGTACCTATTGGTATTCAAGTGTACGGTATGAGTAGACCACCTTGAACTACCTACAATCCATGTTTTTTAAATTAGGTAAACCTTATACTTAGTTTTTTTTTTATTGAAGGCAAGTCTTTTTAGTCAGTTATCCCCAAAGTCCCAGGACGCGTAGTAGCATGACCACGAGATGACCACTGTAAACGAAAGACAAAATTAAAGATTCCTACGGCGCAATGTCAAAAATGTACAAAACAGCGCTCATTTTCTAAAGAAAGCTATTCTTAGTCATCATCATCATCTGCCTAACCTTTTCCCCACTAATAGGTATGTTGTAATTTGTAATACCAGTACATATTTTACTTGCAGCGACTATATGACCTCCACAACCCAGTAACTGGGTAACACAATATCCAACTAGGTACCCGTAGCGACTGGCAAAGATCTCCGAATGACAGTTTTTTTTTTTAATATGCTGCTTTTTTAAGCTCCTGTGGTCTATGAAGTGCGTTTTATTGTACGCACGGCTACACATCAAGCTATGTTAGTACTTTTATTTATTCTGTGACGTAACCAGTATATAAGCTGACTTCTGATTGTACGAAAACCCTATACAATGCGAAGTCAGCTAAAACTGGAAATGTATAGCTTTATGTGTAGCCGTGTGTACCGAATCTTGCTCTAATTGTAAACTAGATCTTATTGTATTATTAGAATGCTGACTTCATCGTGTTTTAGTTCACAATGTAAGACTAAAAAAACTTAGTCATAATACGTATGCCTTTGACTCTAAAAACAGACTCTGAAAATGTTTCATCCCATACAATTTTCCTTCCGATGGAAGTCTTGGGAAGGCCAGAGCCCTGATTCACAACCATACGACAGGCTATCGTATCGAAAACCTGACATTTCGATAACCTGATTTGACTTCCCCTCAACAGGAAATAGCTGTTGGAAGAATAGCGGGCGTCTATTTGATTTAAACTGACAAAATTTTCGGGTTTTGGAATTGTGAACAGCATTGAGAAGACTCCTACGATAACAATGATTAATTTTCGATACGATACGGAAGCATATCGAGTGTTTGTTAATAATGGGGCTGTTCTCGTAATTAAAACGATCAAATTCTACTCGCAATCTCATCTCAGCGACAGTCAATGTCGAAAATGTAGGGAAATTAGAGGTATTTTTGAAAGATTGAAACTGAGATCATCATCAGACTGTGAACGTTCTGAAAATTACGTGAATTGCCCCTTAGTTTAAAAAAAAATTCAGTGCCTAACTCGCTGACTCAGGGCTGTAGCTAGAGTCGAATTTGAGGTAGGGCAGCATTGGTTACAGGTAGGGCGAAAGTAAAAAATGTATCATAATTGATCTGCCCTCGAAGCACGGGCTTCTTTATCATTCACCATGTATATCATTGACCTCTAGGTCAGTGATGTACATTCAATAGCTATTCGTAGACAAATAATTTCTGTGACAGAGCATGAGCATGGATCTAAGAACTATTAAATCCTCAATGATGAATAACAAGCGAAAAAGATGGTTGAACTTCCAGATTTGAATGTAGAGATCCACGTCTGAGTGAGAGTGAGGTACTTAATAATTAATTGTTGGGTGGGGTGATACGAGTAAATAGATACGACCAAAAATACCATTTAGATAATATTGTTTCTGCAAACTTATTATAATAATTACCATAATAATAAAAAAATTTCATAGTTCTTCCATAGTTCTTGGTAACCAGTCTACTTTAGCCACGCAAACCCATAGCCCAACTTTTTATTTTTCCATATCCGGCAATAGTCCTACACCAACCGGGGGTTGTCCTTGGGTGCACTTGCATAGTGCATACAGGGAGAATCGTCGGTTGGTGCCGCATTTCATTAAAATTTCCTAAGGGGCCTCTGCGGGTTGGTTTCGGCCCCTCGTACGCCTTCCAAAGGACCGGGACCCCATGGTCCCGAGATATGTAAAGCCACAAAAATATTTAAAACGGCTGAATTGTACGATTCGCCATGTTATAAAAATGCGAAGAACTTCGTTCAGATCAACTGATTTTGTTCTTTTTTTTTTTTTCAAAAACCAGAAATACCAAACCAGCCATACTTACTCTCGTGACCCATTGACAGCCTTTGAGGCCTATTGATTGCAGTTAAAGTTGAAAATGTAGATTCGCACACTGCAGTGCTATCCTATCCTATATCTATCGCTACAATTTTTTTTATCTCAAACTATGCCCAAACAATTTGATTATAATAATTTATCTTAGTTTTTGGTATTTTTAAGGTAGGGCATTGTGATTTCAAGGTAGGGCATTGCCCCACAATGCCCCCCCCTAGCTACGGCCGTGCGCTGACTCATAGTAAAGTAAACTTAGTTAATCACAAGCGTATCATTACTCTGACAAGGACCTATATAAGCTAGCGTTAGTCAATGTTTACTAGCGAATGTTTTGCTAAAAGTGCACGTGAACTCACTACGTTTTAGTCAGGCGCACGTGTACTTGGCACCTCGCGAGTTTTCACTCAATGAGCTACACGCCCCGTGTGAACTGAGCCAATAACCAACACTGTACAGTCTTCTTAAATAGACATTACATGGAATCTTGACTCCTGTCCAATGTCCCCCACCAGGACGTCGCTAGAGGCACTTCGGCGCGACCTTAAACCTCATACTTAAAGAAAAGAGAAAGAAAAAAGTTACATTTATTTAGCACCGACTAAACGGCACAAAATATAATTAGGTCCTTACACCAGATAAAAACAAATAAAAATCTATTAAAAAGAGTGAGAAGTCCGATGTAAGTGCAGGAAAGTGCTACGAATATACCCGGTTCCCGAATAGCGTAACATACTTTCAATCAAAATCTGGATGATTTTGAAGGATATTGCTATAATCCATTTTGACAGTTCAACAACATTCACTGCGTTATTTACGTTGTGGAGCAAACAAATTTTTCGAAAATGATTGCGATTGAAAATGCAATTAGGGTGCCGCCGGTATTTGTCGACTCAGGTCTAGACGGGCGATGAATAGAATGCCCTTGTGTAAACAAGGCATTTATTTATGAATGAGATGCTCGGTAATTAGATTCCATGTTTGAATTGTGTCAAGTTACAATCTTTAAGATAACAATACCGTGCTTTCGGTTAGGTACGGTCAGGAAAGTCACTGGTACTGGCACAGAGCTAATAAGGTGCTTGGTTACACAACATACTCGTACTTATGTAATAAAGCCTCTACAACACGAGACTGAACACCGTCTCCCACTGAGTTGGTGGCACTGCAATATCCTGTAATAAAATATCCGTTCAAAATTAAAACATTGCTAATATTCGTATCAAAGGATAGGACATCATAGGACTCCCCAATGACACCATTCATGGAATGGAAAAAAATATAAACATCCAATTTGAGAACCTCCTCCTTTTTTGAAGTCGGCACATGAGTTCCTGGAAATACAACGAGGCAGATGTATCATCATGGTTGCTATTCAAATACCTGTTTGTAAAGTTACAGTGTGTGTGTGTCTGTCTAACTATAAGTAGTCAGGAACTATAATCTATGCTCATAACCTAGTTCCTCTAAGTACTTCATTTACTCCTTAGTAATTTTTAAACGTTTCCATAAAATCTAGATAACCGCCGGAAATTACGACGCTGATAAAAAATAGATCTATGATGTATCTTTTAAGTAATCTCCGTAAATTAAAGCAGCTGAGAACTTTCCTTCATATTCAGACAGACAGCATAATTGAAATTCTGAGCGAACAGTAGCCATATAACTTGATGAAAGGTCGCCGCGAGCGCAACAGTAACTTAATTTGTGAAGTAACTGCACATCGTTGCGGTTCGTGACTATCATTCAATTTCGCAGAGCCAAAAAGTAGTTACAATGTGCCCAATTTAGCTGAACTACGCACACCTATTCTGAGTGTTTACCTGATCAAGCTGACCAATGTTTGGGTACAGTGTAACCATTTGACTAATCAAGTTTAACGGCTCGGGAAGTAGGTCTCGCATGGTTGCGTTCTCAAGGATTCCTCTCGAGTTTTTACGGTCACACCTCTCCCCAGTCAGTTCACAGACCATTTCAAGTGCTAAATCGTTCAGATCCGGCTTAGCACAAGTCTAATCAATTTTGCGATTCAATTCAATTGTGACACGGGACGCGACATTATGTGCAAATATGGACGGCGGACGAACAGTTTATTTTAAAATCGTGTTACACACTTTGTAACGTTCTGCGCATCTTTTTACATTGTTTAGGTTCTAGAGATTTTTAGAAAAGGCAGTAAATGACAACTTTTGTAAAAAAAAAGAATATTATAATATACAGGGTGTTACGGAAAGGGTATATCAATACAAACGGGTTGAAGAGTGTATCTGGTCTAGAATCTCTGTACAAAATTTCAGCCCAAAAGCATTAACTTTGAAAATTTTTCGACATCACGGCGCTGCACTGGCGCGCGGGCGGCGTGATATGCGTGTACTAGGCGCACAGACACACTACAGATAATGGATAATGACCCTCGTAGTGCGGTGACACGTTTGTTATGATTTCAATTTAATAAACTATCGTAATAAAAATATATTAAGCATTTTCAAAGTTACTGCTTTTGAGCTGAAATTTCGTACAGAGATTCTAGACCAGATACACTCTTCAACCCGTTTGTATTGATATACCCTTTCTGTAACACCCTGTACATATAGGTGAAGCAGACATAATAATTAAAACATTCTAAATGAATTATGTATAAGGAGAGTTCACAAAAGTCCCAGTTAAAAGCGGCCCTGTTTCTAAAACGTATATTGTATCAAGATATCCGCCTAATTATTCTCAAGAGGCGCCAGTTTTCTACCTTGAATGCACATATCTTTGAATATATTGGATTATTTTCGTTTAAAAGCAAACCGTTATGTTATGTTTTATGCACCACAGTCGCCCCATATCGAATTTACAGTTACATGTACCTACCTAGTAATTCAGGGACGTCAAAGATTGTATTTTGTATGAATGTTTCTTATATGATAATAAATGTGATGATTTCTGGAATTAAGTATGTTGTTTCTGAACGAAACTTTATGGAAACTAAAGTGAGTTTTATAAATATACAGTTATCGCCAAGGTCCCAACTCCCAGGACTTGTAGCACTGTAGAAACAAGACAATGAAAGATTTCTACGGCGCAATGTCAAAAATTAATTAACAAAAGAGCGGTCACTGCATAGAAATAGCTATTCTCAGTCAAGGAGCGTAATCAATCATCATCATGATCTGTCTAGCCTTTTCCCAACTGTTGGGGTCGGTTTCCAGTCTAACCGGATGCAGCTGAATACCAGTATAGGAGCAACAACAACCCAGTTACTGGGTAATACGATACCTTACCTAGTAAAGGAGCATAAATATAGTACATAATAATAATTCCATGTTCTTAGTAGAGTAAGTAGTAGTAAAGAGATTAAAGCTGCTATGCTGATCACAGTGTTCTAAGTTCTAACAGTTATCAGACATTGAATTGAATTAAATTGGTAAAAATAAAATGATATCCTTGGTGTTTCAGGTTGTCATAGTATTATCATCTTTGGTATTGTTGTTTATAGAGCAGTGGTGGCCCAGTGGGAGCGGCAATGACTTACGAATTGCAGGTCGTGGGTTCGAACCCAAGCAGGCACTTTGTGTCAATTATTTAATCACCACTGCTTTCAAAACGATGAAGGAAAACATTTTGAGGAAACCGGCATATCCTAGAACCAAAAATTCGACGACATGTGACATCCGCCAAACCGCACTGGGCCCGCGAGGTGGTTTATGGCCTACTTCTCTCTCACACAGAGAAGGCCTGTGTTCCAGCAGTGGGTACATCATAGGCTGGTTATTGTTGTGTACCTATTACTGGTTATTACGTGTCTTTCACCCTTCAAGGTGACTCTAAAAGAGGACGTGTAATATTAACTAATATTGATTAATGAGAGACGCAGAAACCGGCGATTACTGTTTAGGATGTAAAAATAGTAACTAGTTTTGAAAACACCGTCGTCTTCTTTTGGGGCCTTGCCAGAACGCTGTGTTCCTGTGAAACTAACTCATTTTGTGGGTGTGGCAATTTTTTCTGTTGGTTTATTTTTATTTATTTTGTATTCTCAGCAAATCAATACCTAATCTGCATTCGCAATTTATTTGCCAAAAATGTAAACAAATATGAGTTTCTGGAAAAATTAATTTAATTCCTAAACAATAAAGTTCAGTTTATGCTACCACTTCAAACATTTTTATAAGTTTTTCAATAGTGCTAGTCACTCTGAAATCAACTTAATTCCCATTGAAATAAAGTTAATATTTGTTTAAATTGAAATAACACCAATTTGAAACATAAGTTTAAATATACTTTACACAGATATTATAATAACCTCTTAGGTACATAGGTACATACATGAACTCACGCTTTCTTCCCATTGGGGTAGGCATAAACTACAGAACGCCATAGAACCTCTTATGTCCATAAAGTCAAAGTCAAATTTGGCATTTATTTCAAATAGGCACATAAAAGGCACTTTTGAACGTCAAAAATTATCTTAAAATAGAATTGATTCTAGTCGCCCATTCCAAAAGGTAGTTTTCGTATGGAGAAGATATATTGATTTAGTCCCTCCTACTACCTAAATCTTCTAACTAATTTGTTCAGAATGAGTTCCAACACATTTCTTACAATCTTCACTTCAACAAGACTTTATTTAAAACAAAGATTTGCCAAATAATTTTAACCCCTAGCCTAGCGTGTCTTAGCTTACAAGATACTATTAAATTACTAATTCAAGAGTCACAATATTTCCATTAAAAGTTGTAAGCAAATAAGAAAGTTTGTTCGAAATGTTTGACGATCGTGAGTATCGTGACAGATAAGATTTAGCATCTTATACGTCAGGAGGCGTGTCTACTTGACACAATCATATAGCTAGTCAATCAAGTCACCCATCCTTGTCGCGTGATTAAGGTGAAAATGCGCACAACTTCTATATTGTAACAATGAGCATGTGTCGTCACATAAGTGCTTTAACTATTAGACCATCGTGACTATTGACACAAGCAGCTATTATGGGGGGCGACTCCGGTCACAATAGCCGTCGTGCCATGCTATTGACATTGGCTATATTTGTCACAAATATTGATACTGTCACGCGACTACAATCAAGAACATCACGGATTGAACTGCATTCCATCTATGCGATTCTTTGCACAGTGTTGGGTGGGAGTGGTGATTTCAGAATAGGATTTCACCGTGCAATATGGAATTGAATCGTGAAATTGGCTAAAAACATCATTAGGAACGTAAAAAAAGAAATAAATAAATCACATATTTTGCAATGAATGTGGGTACAAAATAAAATATAACATTGCAAAAGCGGTTCCAACACACTCTAGCTCTACCTTACACCATGCAAAAGTAAAAAAAGGTATTTATATTTACTCAGTTATATATCTACCCATATAAACAAAAAGAAAAACCAGTATACTTAGTTATGTGAATCTACAGCCTTCCCACATAAACTAAACATAAAAAAAACAACAATCTCAATTCTATATTCTACAAAGATTGATTAAATTGATTATTTTACAAACATAACAATAAGAATAAACAAGGTAAGTAGGTACTTATATAATAAAATTTAAAATTATAAATTAATGTAACATTATAAACTCTTTATCATTCAAAAATTCTTGTATCGAATAGTAACATTTATCTATTAGTAAGGATAGTAGTCTCTTTTTTTTTAATATACTTATTGATTCTTCCTTGTAGGCATGAGGGACTTTATTATAGATGACAGACCCCATTAATGCTGTTTTGTGCCTACCTGTGAACATTAGGTTTTTGTATTGCGATCTAACAGATCCCGGTCGTGTTCTAATATCGTCCATTAGGGTAAAAAGGTTCTTTGTTCTGACAAATATTATAAAAATTAGTAACTTCAAGTATATCCAAAGACGGAAAGGTACTTAAGTAATTTTAGAGACTTGAACACAGGTGCACAACTGTCGGTATTTTTAAGAATAACTTCATTAATCTTAAACAACGTTTTTGGGCTTTGAATATCCTCTCCCTCTCAGCATAGTTACCCCATAATATATCTCCAAATCTCAAAACTGACGCAACTAGACCATGCATATGATAAGCTTCCAGCACGGTGCGATACATAGATTTATGTAAAAAATATATCTATGGTGCGAATGCTTACTTTTTTGTCAGGTTATAAAGTACGTACGCTGATTTGCTTAACCTCTCATAATTTTAATGTTCAACATTTCTTGGAGCGCAGTGGAATCAATGTAGACTCCTAGATTCCACTGCGCTCCAAAAAATGTTGAGTAGAGTTAGCGAGTTAGGGAGAGTTAGCAAAAAAACAAAAAAGCATGAGACATTACTATAGTCCATTTACTATAGCATTAGACAGAAGTTAAAAAAGGCTCTTTTAGGGGCACACTTTGTAATAAAAGTACGACAAACATTGCTACAGTCAAGATTGATGTGGAGTTAAATATAATCAATTTAAATAACAACAGTCACACTTAATTGTATTAATTTAACCTATCTACCTTCTGAAATTACAAGGCTTTCATTTAATACTATTTAGTTTTTACATAAAATATTGTCGTGTCAATGTTTAAAATCTAAAAGAAGCAGGGGTGGACAGTACCGGGAACGTTTTTCACGTCACTGTAACTCTACCAAATCTAAAATGTAACTTATTCCCTTCATAAGTTGTGGCAGCACGTGTTGTTTTAATTTTGTCGGTTTATATAAAGTTGTTTTTAATAAACTGATTGTTACTAAAAATTTATTCATTTCATGTACCTATCTAAGCATCGTGACGAGTAGATAGATAGAATATGCTTCATTGTATGCCATACATTGTTACTTACAAAACAAGCACATACATTATTTATTAAAATTGTTTGTTTGTAACTTGAAAATAAAAGGTTTCGTACTCCTGCTTCTGCGAGCCTCTTTTTTCTAATGTTATAATAAATGGAGTATAGTGATATTATCTGGTTCTGTTTTTTTTTTTCGAGTTGATACGTCTTGTACTTGGTCTACAAAGACATTATTAAAAGATTCAGCAATTTCAAGTTGAATTTAAAGTTGTTAACAATTTGCCAGGCTGCTTTAGTCTTATTTTCAGAATTATTTATAATATAGTTATTTTGAGTTTTTTGGGTGAGTCTAATAATTTTTTTGAGTCTGCAGTGAATAAGTTTTGAAAATAATGCTAACATTAAATAAAGTAATATCTACTTTAAATAATTTAAATATCATTCATTAATTGATTCACTGACAGACAACGCACAGCCTCAACAACGGTTCTGTAGGTATATATCGAAGGTGAGCACTAAGGTAGGATGTTACAAAAATTTTCCCCTAAGGGGGTGAAATAGGGGATGAAGGTTTGCATTGAAATTCGAAATTTTTGTCACCAAATATATATATATATTTTTTTAATTGCGTACCCACTTTCAATCACTATCTGAATAATTTTGCTTCATATGTTCGAAAAAGGGGTTTGAAGATTTTTGTATGGAGGGTGGCCCTAAGGTCGGCCGCCATTTTGATTTTTTTTCAGAATCGCAGTGCACAACAAAAGTTATATATTTAGATAGAGGACACTTATACAAACAAAAAATGTTATGTAACATAATATCCTAAAGCGTCAGGTTTCGGAGTTATTCACCGAAATATAAGTCGAAAACAACAAGAATTTTTTTGGTTTTTTTTCGCTACAGGTAAGCATATTGAACTATTGAGGTAATAGAAGCGTTATAAAACCTTTATAGAGAAGAAACAAATGAAGAATAGATATTTTTTTAATAAATAATTAAACACGGCAATTTATAGTTCGTTTTTTTAATCCCAGAGACTAATCTGACATTTAAGTCCTTTGTGTTTTCGTTTTTTTCAGTATAGAAGTTTGACATTACACTTGTCAGATTAGTCTCTGGAACTATAAATTGCCGTGTTTAATTATTTATTTAAAAACTGTCTATTCTTCATTTGTTTCTTCTCCATAAAGGTTTCATAACGTTTCTATTACCTCAATAGTTCAATATGCTTACCTGGAAGGAAAAAAAACAAAAAAATCCTAGTTGTTTTCGACTCATATTTCGGTGAATAACTCCGAAACCTGACGCTTTAGGATATTATGTTATATTATATTTTTTGTTTGTATAAGTGTCCTCTATCTAAATATATAACTTTTGTTGTGCACCGCGATTCTGAAAAAAAATTAAAATGGCGGCTGATTTTAGGGCCAAAACCTTCAAACCCCTTTGTCTGTTCAACAACGTAAATAAAGCAATGAATGTTGTTGAACTGTCAAATTGAAAGCATTTGCTACCGTTAGTGTGTTACACAATTACACCGCGGGTACGCGACGTGTTTATTCATTAACAAGTCGTGTGCCCAAATATAAACAATTAGGTATTTGACTTCCTTGTATTAGTGACAACTAAAGCCCCTTTAGAAGCGGATGTCTTAATAAAAATATTATTATACGTGCACAAAACAGTCTAAGCACCAGTTTTTCACCAAAATGATCGCAAAGGGGTTAGAAGATTTTTGTATGGAGGGTGGCCCTAAGGTCGGTCGCCATTTTGATTTTTTTTCAGAATCGCGGTGCACAACAAAACTTATATATTTAGATAGAGGACACTTATACAAACAAAAAATGTTATGTAACATAATATCCTAAAGCGTCAGGTTTCGGAGTTATTCACCGAAATATAATTCGAAATCAACAAAAAGGATCAAGGATTTTTTTGTTTTTTTTCCCTCCAGGTAAGCATATTGAACTATTGAGGTAATAGAAACGTTATGAAACCTTTATGGAGAACAAACAAATGAAGAATAGACATTTTTTAAATAAATAATTAAAAACGGCTATTTATAGTTCGTTTTTTAATCCCAGAGACTAATAAAATTATTAATAAAACTAACTGACATTTGAGTCTTCTGTGTTTTCGTTTTTTTTTAGTATAGAAGTTTGACATTACACTTGTCAGATTAGTCTCTGGGATTAAAAAACGAACTATAAATTGCCGTGCTTAATTATTTATTTAAAAAATGTCTATTCTTCATTTGTTTCTTCTCCATAAAGGTTTCATAACGTTTCTATTACCTCAATAGTTCAATATGCTTACCTGGAGGGAAAAAAAACAAAAAAATCCTTGTTGTTTTCGACTTATATTTCGGTGAATAACTCCGAAACCTGACGCTTTAGGATATTATGTTATATAACATTTTTTGTTTGTATAAGTGTCCTCTATCTAAATATATAACTTTTGTTGTGCACCGCGATTCTGAAAAAAAATCAAAATGGCGGCTGATTTTAGGGCCAAAACCTTCAAACCCCTTTATGTGAGCAATTGTCAAGCGCGCGTGAACTGATGCGATTGGCTGTTAATAAACCATTCGACCAATCACAGCAGAGCAATTTACGCGTGCTTGACAATTTGTCATCAAATATAAATGCGATAATTTTCGTTTGAGACACTGACCCTAAGGCGCGTCGCCCACACGAGCTAGAGCGACGCGCCTAAGGGTAAGGCGTAAATTATACAGTAACGGCGTAAGGTGAAGGCGCAGCGCAGGCATGATGCCTGCCATACATTTCCTCGCATATTAGGTTTTTCGTACAATCAGAAGTCATAGCTTTAGCTTGATGTGTGCGCCGTTGAGTGTAATTCACGACACGTCGCCTTCGTACATTTTGTATGAAAACGGTTTGAAGTGGCATCATACCTGCGCCGCGCCTTCACCTTACGCCGTCGTCTCTGTCTGTATAATTCACGTCTTAGAATGCTCCATGTCGACATCTGCAGTAAGGTAGCCCGTTGTGCCACAATTGTTAAAAATCCCATCCTTCTAATACATATTTTAAATAAGCTAGCTGCAGCCCACGACTTCTGCGTGTAGGTATTTTGTATTTCACCAATTTTTATTACAAATATTCTGCTGCATCCGTCCGGTTAGACTGGAAGCCGACCCCAACGTTGCTGGGAAAAGGCTAGACAGATGATGATTCGTGATGAAAAATAGCCTACGTCCTTCTCAAGGTCCTAGGGTAGCTATTTGTTAAATTTAACTACCACAAGTTTACCTCCAAGAAGTACCTATTTAGTATTATTATTGATTCCTACAAACGTGAAAGACTAATTCATACATAGTATATTTACAGTTAGTACCTATTTGTAGAAGTAGGAAATCAACGTATTCAATAACAACGCGAACACACATGTGCTAGCTAGAGAATCCTTGCCAGGTACTCTCTGAGCGACATTGTGTACCGTCAACAAATTAAGCAAATTGAGTATCAACTGAGAATTTATTTTGTGAACCATAAATGTGTTCTCTTTCTTTTGTAACTTAAGTTTCGTTTATTTAAATAAGTTAATTTACAAGTGACACTTGTTATTTTAATCAGACGTAAGCAATGGGTTTATTACGGCTAACCTACATTTCCAGTTTTAGTTGACCTCGCATTGGCTATAGGCTTTTCGAACAATGAGAAATCAGCTTACAAATGATTTCCCATTGTACCTACATGTTGTAAGGTCAAGAATCAGTCGACGACAGACGTGCAGAATTAAATTCGTAAAGTTATCAAACAATACAACGCGTCTGCTACGTAAACGCATGCGAACGCCATAAATAATAAGACAATGTGATGTTTTGGGGTTACGCAGTGCGAATATAAAAACGATATCATTCACATGTACCTACTGACTACGGAGGGATCGGTAGTTCAACAGTTGAAACAATAATAAAAATCAAATCACGTTTTCGGTTTTTTACGTTGAATTAGTATTCTAGGTGTAGTAAAGGTGCTAAAATTATTTTATGGCAATGTATTCACAAGACCGTTTTTTTACCGACTTCACAAAAAGGAGGAGGTACTATGTTCGGCAGTTTGTATGTTTTTTTTTTTGTATTATTGTTCATCGAATACTCCGCCAATTGTCGACGGATTTTCAAAATTCTTTTTTTGTTCGAAAGTAGATAGTTCTGGGGTGGTCCCATTATCACCAAGTTAGGATCTGATGATGGGATCTTAGAGAAATCGAGGGCAACCCTCAAATTTTATAGGCTCACTTATTGTTTCTCGCATATTTTATGAAGTATCTTGTTTATTTGCATATGGTTGTCACCATCTCAGGTAGCTGGGCTGATGATGGAAGGTACAACTCCTTAACAGTAAGAAGTTACTCGAACAGGCAAGGACTGTTTTAGTAAATTGTTTTGATGTTGGATAGGGCATTTGCCACATTTGGTCTCATGATCAGCAAGTCATGACCTGATGCTGCAGTCAGGATAGTCTGCAGAGTACCTAACTCCTCGACAACTAACAGCAGATATATCGTGTTTAGGCTCATTGAAAAGGGCTCGATGTGTGGATAAACGTACTGCTAATGAGGAACACCGAAGTACATAGAGACCTGATGTTGAAGCCAGGAGCATCAGAAAAAGTACAAACCTTGAAATTACAGCACCGTAGTCGTGTTTGGGCTCATTTTAAACAGGACTAAATTTTAAGTTCAATGCAATGTTGACATAAGTCTGGCCTGATGCTGCAGCCAGGATTATCAGCATCTAGTCTAAAAACATCAGGTCAGGATTTGATGATGGTATCCTGGAGAAATCGAAGGAACTCTTCAAATATTATAGGCACACCTATAGCGATTTGGGTATTTTTTATAGTAACTCGTGCACTTGCTCTCGGAAAGCACCATTTGGTGAAGTGGAACTGATGATGAAAACCACAGATGGCCACCGGAACTACTCAATAATATCTAAGTATTTCACGGGTTGCGATTCGATTACTTTAATATGGTTGCTAAGCAATTTATGCTCGTCACAATGTGAATGGTGATATGGAGCTGATGGTGCACCTGGAGAACTCCTCAATAATTAACTTCCATGCATCGAGACAAGCAATAATTTGTTTGTAAAAGGCGATGAGCACTAAGCTATTGTAACTTAGATATATTATAAGCAGACCCACTAAAAAGCGTGAAATAAAAACTTTTTAAGAAAAAAAAAACCGACTTCCAAAAAAACACTACAAAGTGAAAAATAACTTTAATTTCGGATGTCGGTGGCAAAAAACTAAAATACAGATCCAAAGACACCGACTTCCGAAATTAAAGTTATTTTTCACTTTGTAGTGTTTTTTTGGAAGTCGGTTTTTTTTTTCTTAAAAAGTTTTTATTGTTTACCAAACTGAACTGTGCTTTGATCAAAAGGCACCCCCGCAGACAGGCGCGACGCGATTCTGGTAGTGCAATTTCCATGAAGTTTTCATTGAAATTGTTCTACTAGAGCAGCGTCGCGCCCGTGTGTTCCAACCTTAAGGCTGTTTACACATTATGCCGCAGCTGCAGCGGCACCGCCGCCGCCGCGGTGCCACTGTATTAGTTACCCTTGTATTTGTATGAATCCTTACACATGGCGCCGCGGCCGCGGCGGCGAGTTTTGATAAGGCTTGATACCGCGGCGGCGAAAAACGCTGCCGTTGCGGGGCCATGTGTAAATGCTCTAAGATCTTCATGTACCAACACCATACAAAAATAATACATTGATAAGTTCTTGCTATGGATGAAACTTATGCAAATCATTAAGTATTATAAAATTCGAGCTGGACGATTTTTTTTTCGCAGTCCAAGCGACCGGTTCCTTCCAAAAATTTTTAAACCAGTTCAATCCAGTATCATGCGCAATCTGTCATGTCGGCAAACAGAGACCACTTATAATGTACACATACTTTTCCGAATGATGCTCAAAATACGCACTTAAGTCAATCCAGTAAAGTTTAAAATTGCATAATGAAGACAGGAAACCGCTTGGTTTGACTGAATAAAATTACTGTAGGGGAACTGAATCGCATGAGCGTAAAGCATTCAATACTTTTATGAGTCATTTTGTTGCAGCCGACAAGGTAGCCCTTTATTTATATCCTAGATCCCATGGGGTGATAACAATTCTACACATTTTCGTGTACCCAAAATGCGAAATTTACCAACTTGTTAGGAGAATGTCGGTTAAAGTACCTATCGAGTTTGGGCCCTCTTCTGGCTCTTTTCTGTATCGATGAAACCTAGTGGGCTAATGTTTTTTTTTTTAAATCCACTGGGTTTTTGAGACACATCGAGAGAAAAATTATACTTAATTAATAACAGTTAAAGTACGTACACCAAAATAAATACAGATGAATTAACAATGCAATTACAGAAAATAATGAGTAGTCTACGAAAAGAAAACACTTTAATTACACTCAAGAATTAGGGTCCAAAAATACCCAGAATGGTCTTTTGTTAGGGAAGCACGAGGGCGAGGTTCTGGTCAGAGTTCAAACAAACAGTTTTTTATAAATTCGCCAACGTTTGCAATCCTGTGGGAGATCTGTTTCGTACTTATGCGGCCGCGATGGCTATTTATGTCTTCCCGAAATAGCAACGGCTTGGTCACATGGCCGCCGAACCAAGCCCCTGCAACGAATACCGCCTGACGTCACGGCAGCGTCACATTCAATGAAACTTGTATACATTCTTAATTCTGGCACACAACTAACAATCACGATTCTCGACGCAAGCCAATTGTAAACACCATTAATCCTGGGAACAGTATCCTCATAAGGTCTTGCTTTTCTTTCTACCGTTACAATTCCATAACTAAGTGCATTTTATTATTTTTTTCAGAAACCTCAAATGCGGCCGATGATAGTTGAATATGACCCCAAGAAAAAAGGAGTCAAAAATGACTTATCAGATGTCGTTATGGTCAAGTAAGTGACTATGTTCCGTACATTCTGCAGTGAGGATGCCACCGTAGAGCGACAATCACTGAATCAGCCTTGATCGCCCATTTTGTGTTGTCAATAATTAATTTCAGTTTGATCTGGTGCCACATCCGATCAATGATTATGTTGTACTGCTTAGTAATTAATTAGAAATTTAAATAAACATTAAAGCATGCTTCACAGCTTACCTCATTTTTTTTCTGTTCAGCAATTGATATTTTAATTGTGGAATATCTTGTCAGATTTGCCTTAAACCTAATAATTTTGACGTTTTTATTTCTACAGGACATTGAAAAGAAAATGTATAACTATTAGATTTTATGACCAAGGTTAAAATATCCTAAATCGGTAGCAGTTAGAAGTTTAATATGAGTGCGCTCCCAGGTGCGCCGAGCGTGCAGCTCTGCTCTGTCGGTCGCCCTGGTCGCATCTCACTGTTTTTTTGACAAATTTATGTTTTGTCGTGGTATTTTATATTGTATGTTGACTGTTAAGTACTCGCTCCTTAAAATGAGCTAAAATGCTCGAAGCTGTACGGAGACGATCCGGGAAGACGAGTGCTGCTTCCACGAGATAAAAGTCGTTCGTCGACCTTGATCATCTTGCAATGGACTCATACACCGGTACATCATTCCATTTTATGGTTTCAATTTTGTTTATTTAATTTGTTTTGTTTGGTAATGGTAAAAAATTTAGAGATAATTGCGTACGAATAGTGCCCAAGTCCGCTGCCACGGCGCCGACGCTCGCGCCGGCCGTGCGCGGCGGACACTCGTGCGCCATCTCTGTTCAGGCTCGGGATTGGCTCGCAAACTGGCGATTTGTACAAATTTGATTTAGCTTTATGTTCTGTTTACATGTCTCTACTTTATTTTCTTACTAACTTCTGTACTCCTAGAGATACAATATGATAGAATTATAATAAAATTCTTGTCAAATTTTTTACTAGTAAACAATCCAATCGTCTATGTAACCCCATTGTCCAATTGCCATCTTTGTCCGTTGTTTCTAGACTTCATAGTAATTTTTGAATATAACGTAAAGCTGTATCGAATTTAACGGTTGAGCCACCTATTTGTAAATGCCGAGTCTTAACAGAGTGAAGCGCACACAAACAAAATATATTATACTTTATTTTGGAGACCATAATGAATGTATCACACTTCACACCACAACACACACACAGAGTAATGCAGCTTACAATCAGTAAATAATTTTGATCATTCGCGAACAGTTCATAGTAGCCACATAACCAGAATTGCGATGCGAGTAGTGTCATGTAACTTGTTGGAACCGCGGCCGCGACATCCACACCTCGTTCGTTTCACATTATAGCTTCAAATGTGGCGCTTTATGTGTTCTCGCTACCATTAGGGGAATTGTGCTTAAGATGACATACTCAGATAAGATGACACACCCGCGATAGCAGTTTAAATATTCCCGCAAAAGTTACAGTTAAGACGTTTTCGAGGCGGCCGAGAGATGTTGCTAGCACTGCAATTCAGTATGGCGCACTGTGGACGTGAATTCGTATGCAGTGAAGATTTTTGTGATTTTGTTATGATAAAAAGTTTGCTAACGCTTTTCTTTGGTGGTAAAAATACAAGCAAGGTAATCATTTATTCTTCAAATTTATTTTTAACGTAATTAAGTATCAATTAGTGGCACAAATTTTGATAAACGCATATTCTAACCTAAAATTTTATTGTCTCGATTGTTAAATTAAAATTGACTTTACCGATGGGTAAGATGACACACTGCACGTGGGTACAAGACGACATACTATGTCATCTTACACTTACTCCTCGTATGTATTTTTCCTTAAGTATTTTTTAAATGTTTGTCTATCGTTTTTATTAAACCAGGACCAGGACGCAGAGTCCCCATTCGCCAGTGTAGATGAAGATCCAGATGATCCGGCTTGCATTTACTGCAACGGACTTTTCAGCCAATCGAGACCTAAGGAACATTGGGTAAAATGCCAGCTCTGCTCCAGCTGGTGTCACACACTGTGCGCAGGCATACCTGCTAAGAAAAAGCAATTTATTTGCGAGTTGTGCGTTGAAAATTAATTCTGGTTAAGACGACATAGTCTAAGATGACATACTATGCCATCTTAAAATTAATTCTGGGTAAGACGACATAGTATAAGATGACATACTATGCCATCTTAAACTGTAGATATGTCATCTTACACATAGAGACTTAAGTACGATGTTTGTTTAATTCTTAATTATGTGTTAAGTTAATTGTTCTTACACTTATATTATTTCATTGTCTATGAACCCATTAACCGTAAATAAAATATTCTGATCTCCTTTGCCTTCATTTATTTAAAATATGTACATTGAAATAAAAAGTATGTCATCTTAAGCACAATTCCCCTACATAGATCTGCTTTAAATTCAAGTAACTATTAGAGACTACACTTTGTTACCCACCTCACTTCTAACCTATCTACACCACTTTACTTAGTTTGTAATATGAGGTTAGCCGAGACACTTGTTATAACAGTATTTGCGGAATGTTTTACAGGTACAAAGTTGACCCAAATGAGATCCCAGTGGAACAACAGGCAGGCTCCACCCTGCCCCTCATGGAGATCCCGGGCAGGGACATTGAGGCTGATGAGGACTATAATCCTTTCGAGCATAGGAAGCTGGCGCACCCCACCTCGTAAGTTTATCGTTTAAATGTGAAAGTTTACAAATTCCAATGTGAATTCATTTACAATATTAATTAATACTTTTCTTTCCAGGGATATGGATACCCTGATTCATTTGCTGAAAGGATCCCTCGGCAGTGGGATCTTGGCTATGCCTATGGCATTCCGCAACGCCGGCCTGTATTTCGGCTTGATAGCAACGTTCGCCATCGGAGGTATTTGTACCTATTGCGTGCACGTACTGGTGAGAACAGCACACGAACTCTGCAGGCGGTTACAGAAGCCCTCGCTAGGGTTTGCTGAGACTGCTGAAGCCGCTTTCTTATCTGGACCACCCGCTGTGCATAAGTTCTCCCGACTTGCCAAGTAAGTTTCATAATCAATAGACCATACTGATTCGTTATGGATATTTAAACAAAACATTAATGTATTTGTTAATGTTTCAGAGCTATTATCAACTGGTTCCTTGTAATTGACTTGCTGGGCTGCTGCTGTGTCTACATCGTGTTCGTCGCCAAAAACGTTAAGAATGTAGTTGACTTCTACGCGGAGGGGACTTCCTTTTATGACACGAATGTTCGTTACTACATGGCTGTACTACTTCCACTGCTCATCCTCATGAATATGATAAGGAACCTGAAGTATTTGGCGCCATTCTCGATGATTGCTAACTTACTGGTTGGAACTGGAATGGGAATTACTTTCTATTATCTATTCCAAGATATTCCTAGTTTGAGCGAACGCTTGCCTTTCACTCGTGTTGAGCGCCTACCAACCTTCTTCGGAACCGCTATCTTCGCACTGGAAGGCATTGGCGTCGTCATGCCCCTGGAAAACAACATGAAGACACCCACCCACTTCATTGGATGCCCTGGTGTGCTTAACACTGGAATGTTCTTCGTGGTTTCACTGTACGCGTTCACTGGATTCTTCGGCTATTTGAAATATGGCGAAGCCACCGCGAGCAGTATTACTTTGAATCTCCCGCAAGACGAAGTGTAAGTATACGGAGTCTGCTTTAAATTCTTAAAGTTTAAGACCCGTATTTTAAAGTCGATTTAGATTTTTAAATCAAGCTTCATATTTGAGTCATCATTATCAGCCTATAGCAGTCCACTGCTATACATAGGCTATTCAACTCGATTTTCGGCAACTCTCATCCAGTTGCTACCAGCCATCCTGCGAAGAACGTCGCTCCACCTAACCTGAGGGCGTCCCATCTTACGTTTACCGATTCGCGTATATTTGAGTATTATTCTAGAATTCAGGCTTGAACAAACTAATGTCAAGTTACTTGATTAATATGCAGATCGATATTAAATAATTCGTAAATTCTGTCAAGTCAAAGTCATATCATTTATTTCAAATACGCACCTAAAAGGCAATTTTGATCGTCAAAAATTACAAGAAAAAAGAATACATTCTAGCCGCCCCTTCAAAAACGTAGTTCTTTACGATAGTTGACAAAATATTCATAAGTTCTAATATTGTCTCGTAATATTTACAGGTTGGGTCAATGCGTTAAACTGATGATAGCTGTCGCCATCTTCTTCACATACAGTCTACAATTCTACGTGCCAATGGAGATTATTTGGAAAAGCGTCCGCCACTGGTTTGGAGCTAAGAAAAACCTCGCCGAGTACAGCATCCGAGTCGGAATCATCATATTGACATTGGGCACGGCCATCGCTATCCCTAATCTTGGTCCATTCATCTCACTGGTCGGCGCCGTCTGTCTCTCTTTCCTTGGCCTGATCTTCCCCGCTGTTATAGAAACCGTTACTTACTGGGACAGGCCCAATGGCCTGGGCCGCTTCAACTGGGTACTCTGGAAGAACATGTTCTTGGTTTCGTTCGGTATTCTTGGTTTCTTAACGGGAGCTTATGTAAGCATTTTGGATATAATCCACGGTGAGGAATAAGAACAGACGTGCATGACCATTTCATAGAATAAGGCTCAATAGATATGATTTAGGCTAAGGCCGATTTTTATAAGTATTATGGCTTCGATGGGTTAATTTGACTATGGCTTCCATTTTAATAAAAACTTTTTTGAATAATAATTTTGTTTTACATGTGAATGATTTCACAAACACCAAATTTATCGGAAAGTAAATCTGCACAAAGAAACTCATCTAAAGTTTTTCTTATAAAATCGTTGACCTAAGAATTATAGTAATGTTAATTTCGCTTTTAGTATTTTTATACTACTTGTGGTCATCGCCACTTTAATTTTGTATAGCAAAGTTGTATTCTCTTAATAGAATTGAGTTTTTGTATTTAATGCTCAATTTGTATTTTGTGAGATTAATCTTTTCTATCTGTATACATTTTGAGTTGAAAGATGCGAAGCAGGTTGTGTATTCCTATTACTTACATTTATTTAGCCCCGAAACTCTGTAGCCATTTTAGTTTTAAGCGAAGTGTAGATAAATCTACTTTTATAAATGTGTGAGAATCTGTCTAGTGCATTATCGAAATGTGATACAACTTTAGGTTAACTAAAAGGCATTATGGTATTGGAAAATATGACTAAATAAAAGAATATAAATTGTTTCGAAAGTAGACATAAAATGTTGTTGTAAGCAAAATTTTGACCTGGCTACAGCTTGCCAAGTTGTCCTAAAAATGGATTGGAATTTTGGGGTCTAATAGTAGAAACATTGTTCGTGATAATAATTATGGCATTTCCATTACCAAAAAAAAAATACATGTAGGTAAGTATATATATATAACTGCTTATGTAGTATAAATATTCATATCGAGCTTTTTGGAAAATTATGAACTGAAGCATTTATCTATAGGTACCTATAGGTACAATTTTAAGATCTTCCGTCGAGATCGTTAATGATATATTAGAAAAAAAACACAAACTCAGGCGACAAAGTTGATAAATCTCAATAGATACATAATATAAAGACTGTTTATAATATTGTATTTTTATGTCACAAAAATATTATTTTCTATCGTCCTTCGTTGTCTCAAAATTAAAGTTGACAATTCTAGAAATAAGATAATATAAAAAAGGTTTACCTACTCATCTGATATGAAGTTATGAAATAGTAATTACGTAAATATCGAAATCTTCATACGTGTTAGGTGATAGTAACCCTATTATTGTTCCTCGTACAAGTTTGATTCTGAATATTTATTTAGATACTAACCGAGTGAATGTCTGAGAATATACGAATGGCTAAAATTTAGATGATGAAAATATTATAAATGATCGTGTGATAGTCATTCTGTATTAGATAATAGGTACCTATTAAGTGTTTGACTATTAAAGTTGGGTCGTTTTCCCTGACTTGTACATTAATGATCATTGTTTTACTATTGACGTATCAGCTCGCTGCCGCGCTGTCCCGACTCTAAGTATCATACTCAACGAAGCGGTGTCAAATTTCCATCTTCATATTAACTACAAGATACAAGGTCGAAGGCACAGTATTTTGGGGGTTATAGTTATTGTAAAATAAGTGTTAAAAATAAATCAGTTTGACTTCTAACAAATAAACAAATTCACAAGACTAAACAAAAAATTATCGCTTCCAGAAACATAGAATTAAAAGAAACAGTAATGTCAATTTTGTATCTAAAACATATTATCGAACTGCATATATTTTTACGTGAAATTCTAATTAGGAGGTACCTACCCAAAAAAGATGAACATTATTTGCTACTCGGTATATAAAATTTATTATTCATGGGATATCATTCCTACATATTTGGTATAAAGTACCAGCATACCTATTTTAGATACTTAGAAGTGGTTGTTTTGTTACAGTATTAAATAAATAATATTAAGGAATATATGTGTTTCATTGTTGTATCAGGCTGACTGTAGCGCAGCAAACCTTAGCGTTTCATTCCGTGATTGTACAGTCATTGAAAAACCCTGTTTATACATAAATAAACTCCCTGACTGTCTTCTTAGTTAAGAAAGAAGAATGGCTTAGAGTGGATGTCGGTTTAGGTTACCACCTACCTACTCTGTTGCCGGACGGCCTGGTGCCCAGGATACCCGACTCTCCTCTATTAAATCGACCGCAAAATAACAATTAATAAAATTAATAATTTATTTTAATAAAAATTAATAAAATTGGAAATGTGTTTGTTAGAGAAGACGAAGGTCCACAAGTGGTACCAACGGGGATGTTCTGGGGGGAACAGTTGTCATGGTATGAATATTGCAAGGCGTAATGACTAATGAGGCTGGGTGGGTGTCGTGAGGAATGGTTTGAGTATGACTCGTAGCATGACAACTGAACTAAACCTATGGAGTATAGTTCTTTTTCTTTATTAGTGATCGATGTCTCCTACTCTTATAACCCATCGACATTCATACTCAACAATGGCATGTTCAAAGTATATTATTGTTGCAAAAATTCTCGCAAGATGTCCTTTTTTACTGGTTTTCGGTTAACTCTGGAACGCGCCCGGGTAAGTAAGGTATCTATACTATCTATATTAGGCTCTAATATTATGTGTGCCACACGATCACGGGCGAGGCGGCAATCCTCCTTGCCGCCATGGTATCTGGAGGCGATAGTCCTCGTGCGCCTGTATGAGTGGCGCGCGGAGGCACTACGCCGGGGGGAAACTCCGCTTCCGCGGTAAGTGCGGCGGAGCGGACGGACCTCCGGCGCGATCTCATGGTGGAATGGAAAGAGCGACTTTCGCAACCCAGCGCCGAGCACGCCACGATAACGGCGATAAGACCCCTCTTTGAGGAGTGGCTAGAGAGGCGTCAAGGCGTTCTCACCTACCGCCTGACGCAGGTCCTCACCGGACACGGATGTTTGGGAGGTTCCTGCTTATCATCAGGCGGGAGGAGACGCCCGGGTGTCACCATTGCGAGGATCCCCCAGAGGACACGGTGGAGCATACGGTGGAGGTCTGCACCGCTTGGGCGGAACACCGCCGTGCCCTCGTAGAGGCGATCGGCAGCGGCGGCGACCTCTCGCGTCCAGCCCTGGTTCAAGCCATGGTCCGGGGCGAGAGGGAGTGGGAGGCAGTCACCTCCTTCTGGGAAGCAATCATGCTATCGAAGGAGGTGGTGGGATGGCTAAGGGAGAGAGCCTCACGTCCCAGCCGCCGCGGGAGACGCTCCGAGCGTCGGGAGCGGCGTGACGACTCCCGGCCACCGTAGGCGCGGACCTGCGGTCGGAGAATAATAGGTAGCTCACCGTCCGATCAGGACCAGGCCCGTGCCGGACGACGCGTATGTGTTCCACGCGCGCCTCAAAGAGATGTCAGCAAAAAGGAAGGGGCCTGCCAGGGCCGAAGCCTGCCGGGGGTGCGGGATTGTCCGAAAGGGTTACCGCTACTCCGGAACATAAAGGGCTAAGGAAGGAACACGGATGGGTTTAGTCAGTAAGAGTCTGACACTCCCTTCCGCTCCACCCAGAGCGGGAGGGGTCATTTGATGATTTTCCATCCATAAAAAAAAAGCTATAATCCTAAAATAAATATAAAAATAATGAAACCGGCGTACCAGCGGTGCTAGAACCAAACGGCTTGGTACGTGATGATGGGAAGAGACCAGACGGCATGACGTTGTTGCCTTGGAAGGTGGGTAGGCCTCTGGTGTGGGACGCAACATGTGTCGATACCCTTGCGCCATCTCATGTTCCTAGCACTGCGGGCTGTGCTGGCGCCGCTGCTGCAGCTGCTGAGACCCTCAAGCGGCGCAAATACTCTAACCTTGTGGGCAACTACAGCTTTGAGCCGTTTGGGGTCGAAACGCTGGGGTCATGGGGCCCGAGCGCGCGTCTCCTTTTTAAGGAAATTTCTCGCCGGCTGGTCGATACTTCACGTGACCAGAGGGCTGGGTCGTTCTTTGGCCAAAGAATTAGCATTGCCATTCAACGTGGCAATGCTGCCAGTCTTCTGGGCACGTTTCCGGATGACAGCGATGCGGATGAATACTTCGACGCCTAAGTGTCCTTTGTTTTTTATTTTTATATATTTGTATTGTAAGTTAGTTAGTCATTTATTTTAGTATCTAGTGTATATTAGTTTGTGATTAAATAAAATATGCAAAAAAAAAAAAATAATAATAATGAAACCTCAATCTTAAATCAGCAATAGGTACTAAAAAAGGGAATGATATTGACAGTCTACGTTTCTCCAGACATGGAAAATGACACGAGAACGCCATAGAATCTCGAACGCATAGATTTATAATAACGTCTATTATAAATCTATGCTCGAACGTTACAAACTGACAAAATTTTCGGGTTTTGGAGATGTGAACAGCGTTTATAGAACTCCTAGGCTCCTAGCTCCTACGATAACATTGATTTATGTTCAATACGGTACTGAAGCGTATCGAGTGGTTTTGAATACGAGTAGATAGGCAGAAGAGAAACAATCACTGACAAGTGGAAACAATAATTATAATAAACGACAATAGATACAATATGACGGCGCTATTGTACAGAGGCCAGCACATCAAGCTACCCCAATCTGTCAAATTTTCCCAATTGAATATGAACCTTATTACTTTTTAGTAAAGTTGAAAATCTATCAAAGAAAGTCTGTACGTCTTTGTACGGCTACGGAGTACCGTAGATACACACACGACACGAGTACTACCCTCTGGTACTACCAGTAGGTAGTACTCGTGTCGTGTGTGTATCTACTAGTATGTCTTCGGTAGATACACCATAACCATATAACTACTGCAAATCTACTCGTTAAATATCTGGCTACTTTTCTTTCCAAGTTGCTTGCCCTAAAGCCTCATAAATTGTGATAGATAGAATTACAGAACACAAGAGAAACACCAGAATTACAGATTTTTATGTAGAAATTTTAATAGGTGACACAATCGTCGGTATTATCGCTAAATGCGATATTTCAATAAAAGGTATTACAAAACCATCGAACAACAATAAATTGCCATGAACCCAGAAAGAAATACCTACCACACCAGCTGGAACTCAAAATACCATCCTCCTATTTTGTCTAATTATACCCACACGAAGTGGTTTGGCATTAGAGGTAAGTACCTACTATACTTATTTGAAATGAAACCTAATTTTTGTCTCCAAAAAATTGGAACAATTGTCGTGTATGGACAAAGTTCCTCCACGCTCTTTTTCCTCCTGTTGCATGTCGGTGGCAGCACTGACCGCCATCTGTGCGAAATTAGCTAGCATAGAATAGTGGATCCGACCTCTTATCCTACGGGGACATATTACCACAAAAGCAATAATAGATAGATAATATTGTACTTATTTCTTAGCATTCTTCCAGTCCAGAGCTAAGGCGGGCTACTCACACACCTGCCACAGGGGCAATCAAGGGTGTAAAAGTGGGGATGACCCTTAATTGCCACCTTAATTGTGATGTGTATAGCCAAGCAGGGGCAATTTTCTAGATTGGGCCTGCGGCTGGGCAGCGACCATCCTTGATCCCTAGATCGTCCCTGCCGCCTTGCTGTGTTGCCGCGTGTGTAGCGTGATCTCGATCGGGGCAATTTCTCAATCAGTTGGTTCTCAATCAGTTGGTTCTTTAGTACTTATGGCATTCCGCATTAATGTATCTTTTTATAACCGACTTCAAAAAAGGAGGTTCTGTATTCGACCCATACCTATGTATGTATGTATATATGTCCGCGATTTTCTCAATGAGACGCGGCAGTTGGCGGCGGGCTTTTCACTTTTCAACAAATGAGCACCTTTTTTTTTATGGATGGGAAATCATCAAGTGACCCCTCCCGCTCTGGGTGGAGCGGAAGGGAGTGTCAGACTCTTACTGACTAAACCCATCCGTGTTCCTTCCTTAGCCCTTTATGTTCCGGGGTAGCGGTAACCCTTTCGGACAATCCCGCACCCCCGGCAGGCTTCGGCCCTGGCAGGCCCCTTCCTTTTTGCTGACATCTCTTTGAGGCGCGCGTGGAACACATACGCGCCGTCCGGCACGGGCCTGGTCCTGATCGGACGGTGAGCTACGGTACCTACTATTCTCCGACCGCAGGTCCGCGCCTACGGTGGCCGGGAGTCGTCACGCCGCTCCCGACGCTCAGAGCGTCTCCCGCGGCGGCTGGGACGTGAGGCTCTCTCCCTTAGCCATCCCACCACCTCCTTCGATAGCATGACTGCTTCCCAGAAGGAGGTGACTGCCTCCCACTCCCTCTCGCCCCGGACCATGGCTTGAACCAGGGCTGGACGCGAGAGGTCGCCGCCGCTGCCGATCGCCTCTACGAGGGCACGGCGGTGCTCCGCCCAAGCGGTGCAGACCTCCACCGTATGCTCCACCGTGTCCTCTGGGGGATCCTCGCAATGGTGACACCCAGGCGTCTCCTCCCGCCTGATGATGTGCAGGAACCTCCCGAAACATCCGTGTCCGGTCCGGACCTGCGTCAGGCAATAGGTGAGGACGCCGTGACGCCTCTTTAGCCACTCCTCACAGAGGGGTCTTATAACCACTATCGTGGCTTGCCCTGCGCTGGGTTGCGAAAGTCGCTCCTTCTATGCCACCATGAGATCGCGCCGGAGGTCCATCCGCTCCGCCGCGACTTGCCGCGGAAGCGGAGTTTCTCCCCGGCGTAGTGCCTCTGCGCGCCACTCATACAGACGCGCGAGGATTATCGGCTCCAGATCCCATGGCGGCAGACCAGCAAGTAGGCTTGCCGCCTCGCCCGAGGTCGTGCGGTAGCCCCGTATCAGCCTTACGGCTACCACCTTTTGGGGCGCGTTCAGATAGTGGGAGGCTCGCCGCCGCAGTGAACGCGCCCACACTAGGGCCACGTATAGGGCCATGGTGCGCACGACCCCCGCGTAGAGCCTCCGGCAGGAGGCGTTTGGCCCCCTCAGGTTGGGTAAGAGCAGCTTGAAGGCGGCCCCGGTCCTTTCAAGTTTGGGGGCCAAACTTCGGAAGTGTTCAACGAAATTCCACCGGCTGTCGAGGACGAGACCCAGGTATTTCATCGTTGTCTCGACGCCGATGTGAACCCTTCCAACCGTCAGTTGGGATCTCGATGGTGGCCCGTTCCGAGGCCCATGAAAAGACATGGCCTCGGACTTGTGCAATGCCACATCGAGACCCAACCGACCACCCGACCGCGTGTCGTCGCATCGGCCGCCGCCTGATGCGACCTACCCTGCGCCAGGACCAGCGTGTCGTCAGCATACTCGTAGCAAACTACGCTGACGCCATTAGGGAGGTCAGCCCGCAGCACCCAGTCGTAACCGATGTCCCACAGGAGCGGCCCCAGAACTGATCCCTGTGGGACACCGCACGACATCTCTCGCCGGTTCCACTCCCCGTTGTGACCGGGGTAGATGACGGCTCTGTCCGTCAAATACACCCCGACTACTCGACGGAGGTAGGTCGGCACCCAGTGATACCGGAGTGCCTCCCCAATACAGCTCCAGGGCGGGGTGTTAAACGCGTTGGCGATGTCGAGTGACACCGCCACGACAACCCCACCCCGGGACACCGCGTCCCCCGTCGTGAGGGCTCTCACGCGCATGATGGCGTCCACCGTCGAGCGCACCTTGCGGAAGTCAAACTGGCTATCTGCAAGATCCGGCCCCGTCCTCACTAGATGCCCGACGAGGCGGCCTGCAATCACTCTCTCAAAGAGCTTGCCGACCTCGTCGAGCAGCACTATGGGCCGGTATGCGGATGGAGAGTCCGCAGGGTGCCCTGGCTTTGGATGAGGACCAGCTTCCCCGTCTTCCAACGGAGTGGAAACTGGCCCCTCTCCATACATGCGCTTAAGACCGTCTCCAGTCGAGACCCGAGAGCCCTCGAGGCCAGAACCCAGGCTTTAACCGGCAAGTCGTCAGGTCCTGGGGCAATATTTTTGGTCTTCAGCCTACCTACCGCCACTCTCAGATCTACCCCGGTCACTTCAGCGATGTCGTCGTCGTCGTCCGCGTGGTCCGCTTCGCGCACCGCAAGTGGCAGAGCCATGGGCGGGGGAGTATGCTCTCCCCGTGAAGGGAACAGAGCGCTCACCACCTCCTCCACCAGCTGGGGGCGGAGGCTCTGTGTCAATGGGGGAGCCCAGGTGCGGAGTTTATTCCGCACACTCTTGTAAGGGCAACAAATGAGCACCTGAGGTTGCCTTTCTAAAAAATATTACCACATCAACGGGTCCCTCCGCCCGGTCCGCCCTGCTGCGTTGCCGCGTGTTGTGTAGCGTGATCTCGATCGATCGGGGCAATTTCTCAATTAGTACTTATGGCATTCCGCATTAATGTATCTTTTTATAACAGACTTCAAAAAAGGAGGTTCTGTATTCAACCCATACCTATGTATGTACATATGTATTCCGCGATTTTCTCAATGAGACGCGACAGGTGGCGGCGGGCTTTTCACTTTTCAACAAATGAGCACCTGAGGTTGCCTTTCTAAAAAATATTACCACATCAACGGGTATTACTCATATTCTGTGCACAAAATATGATTCATGACTGGTACGTATTTACATAATTATAATCATTAATACATCTTTCTAAGTTAGATTTGTTCAAATTCAAATTCATTTATTCATTTTAACAATATCTTATGGAAAAGTTCTTAGGGAACAAATCTAAAGATATATATTAAAGATTCTAATGACTATAATTCTGTAAATACATATATATTATAGTCGCGAATCATATTTTGATAAAGATACAACCTGATACTGACCTGCGAATTGCAAAAAACCTAAGAAAATTTTAATTTCGCGATCTACCACTGTGGTGCATTCGCCTCTGAGGTCCCTCCCGGAACCAAACGGAAAAGACCACTGGCGTTCTATTATTGCAATGTATATTTCTCTATGCCAATACCTACTTTCTAATTACATACTAACTAAACTACAATTTGACATGACGACAATCAACACTACGATCAGTCTAAACATTATTTTGTGTTTATTATACCGTAAAACATGGCAACTTTGCCCATAAATTTAAAAAATAAATGCTTAATTAATGATATTTTGGAAAATTTTAATAAATTGATTATTGTTTCGGTGCCACATAATACTATATGCTCATGTCTCGATACACAAAACTAAAAATAGTAAAAAAAAAGCATATTTATTAGTGAAAATAACAATTATAGGTGTTGGGCAAAAAATCATATACATTTGGTAACTTTGCCCACATTACAGATCTCCGTTACTATGGACTATATCACTATTCGAAAAGGACTGAATGAAAATACTGAGCAATGCAAATAATGTATTAAATTATACGCCAAATATTCACATTCCTTGACCCTTAAAAATGAGTGGGCAAAGTCAAAAAGCCTTCTAGAACATTTTTCGTACAAAATGGCGATTGTTCAAGGGTTGTCACCATTGACAATACTTAACTATTTAATAATTTTTAGTGTGGGATATTATAATATATTATAATGATAAATTAAAAATAATATAACATCATTTTTTACGTAATATGCTTTATTTCTAAAGTGTTCAAAAACTAAAAAATAATTTAAAAAAAATCCAAAAAGTATGTACCTATCTCGGTCTTTGTTTTTATATGAAAATAACAAATAAAACTAAAATTTGTAATGAGTTTTACAGAAAAATTATATTGCATAGTTAAAATTGCGATGACTCATCGCAATATTAACTATGCAATATAATTTTTAGTAATTTTAAGTACCTATAAATATTAGGTACTTACTTATCTTTTATGTTATTGTTATATAATATAATCAACATTTAGCGTAAATTAATTTGGATACATATCTACACTGACGGACAAATAAACTGCAACAAAGTTCAGGACTAGTATGCAAAGTTTTTAGATTAAACTAAATGAAAATGTTGAGACTACCCATTATTAAAAAAAATGTAAATTAAAACAAGAGTACCTAGGTAGTTTGATTTCGATGTAAATACATATAGTTTTTAAGAACCTAAAACCAATCAACAAAAAACTTTAAAAACACAGTCAGAATTTGGAAGATACGAGCCCTCGTATCTTCTAAATCCCGACTGTGTTTTTAAACTTTATATGTTTACCAACATTATTAACTGTTCATCAAATCCGAACCCTCCTTTTTTTACTAGGTTAAAAAATGTACCTCGGGTGACAACCCTAGTGAAAAAGAAACGTTGGGCAATGTCGTCAACGATATTCAAAAAATATGCTTGTGACATTGCCCACCGTTATATTTTATGATTATACGACGCATTTAGCGAAGAAAACTAGTCTATATTATTCATTTCCAATGTAATAACGGATGTATAAAAATTACTTACCTGCGATAACTCCAAGTAGCACTTCTCGAAAAAGTTTTTTTAAAAGATTTTGCCCGCAAAAAAACACACTAACTTCAACGACGTCTGACAGACAACTGAAGTAACATCTGTGACAGCGCGTCACACAGTGTTGCCAGAAAAATGATGAATTTTTTACCATAGACAAAATGTTCTTACTAACTATAGACAAATTTGGTATGTATTAAGTTTTTAAAAAAATACACAACTGGGCAAAGTCATATGTCGAGGGCAAAGTTGCCATGTTTTACGGTATTTTTTTTCTATAGGCTGTATAGCGGGTTTGTCACTGCTTTTATGTAAATAAACGCACCCCGCGCTAACGATGCTCACGCTTGTAGGTAAACCTGCGCGCGCACGCTAGCGCGGCGCGCGGAAAACAAAACCAGCGAGCCATTTTCCATACAAGTTAATATTTAACAATACAAGTCTGTCTTTTTCCTCGCAACTGTGTTGAAAAACGTCATATGAAACGCGTGTGCATTGATCATTATACTCCCGGCTTACTTATCGCGCTCGCCTGATACCCCCTCGGGCGTAGTGATCAACATAGCACACATGTATCATAATGTACTATTTCCACTTCCATTGTGAATCAATTCCCAAGTTTAAAGTGGAAAATATGTTTGCCGCTCTGGCAACTACATAGATTTAAACGTCAATGTCATGATGTCGTCCCATAACAACAAAGACAAACTTAGAGTGCGTTTCAAGGTTTCAACAAATAGTTCCTATGCCGTTATGTTGGCAACAATCTTCACCACTCCTTAATGTTTTGGGCATGAATCTAACACGGACACCTTATAAATCTTAAAAAAACCGCAGAATCGTCTTCCCATATCTACTACCTTGACAGACATGGGCACAAAACACATATACTCCTAGCGGAGGACAGGGGAGCCAACATTATAACATAGGAACTATTTGTTGAAACGCACTTTCTAGAACCGTCATCGTCACTTCGTCAGTCTGTGGAAACTTCTTTGGCGGGACTCTGCGAATGTCACATCACATTTTTAAATCGTTCAGTAATTTACAACATCTTTATGTTACAATCTGTTAATTTTGTCTTACAAGCATCATAATTATAAGAACCGCCTTGGATTTTCCTTTCCGTGTTTGCCCCTGAGGTTTTCTTTTTAGGCATAAAATAGAAACATAGATGAGGTGAGCGCCAGGTTTCATGTAAACGCCCTAATTTACGTGTGTAGACTTAAAAGCGCAGGTCACAAGTTATTGATTTAAATGCAGGGGCGGGATCGGGGGTGTTTGGGGCGAGCGCGGGTAAAGCTGGAAATATAAGTCGCTAGGTATCCCACCACATGCCTTAAACTTAGAGTGGAGCTATCTTGATTATTGAATCGTTATTTTAAGGTACTTATAATGAGTGCTATATGTTAGCTGTGTTTCAATGAATATGTTAGGTATTTAGAACCATTATCAGCTTCTATAAAAAGTACCTATCAAAAAGGTTTGAGTTAAGGTAAGAGATTACAAGCTCCCAACACATACTTTTAACTCAAGTATTGCTTAGGCGTCTTAACTTTTGTGGAGGTAAAACTCGCCAGATTTGAACAAAAGTTTACTTGTCTTTCGGCCACTTTCACGATAGTAGGTAGGTAAGTCATATGTTTTGAACTTCGGGTTTTTTATTAAGTAATTGTTAAATTATTTTGTAAGGAGCTTAAATAACGGACTCGGTATATAGGAAATCGGTTTATTAGGTTAGATCATTATTGGATTATAAAATTACACAGGTTATATTACAAAAAGTCTTAAATAATCTAAATAGGGTACACCATCTACTTGTCTACACACAGATTTTTATTACAGGTAGGTATGGAAAAGATGAACAATAAAAAAAATATAAGTAAACATCAACATTTTTTTGGTGTCGGTTAAAAATCAATTGAACGGCTTTGCAGATGGTTCCGGGGGCTTCGGTTCTACGTCTTGCATGATAGTTATTTATCATCTGGAGAGTCTGATAAACAAATATTCTTAAATTGCCGTCCTAATGGTATGCACCTCCATTGCATTTTCTTGTCCCTCGTTAGATTTTTGGATACCAGCATTAATTTCGTTCTTGTGTGTTAGCAATTTTGTTTGGTCTTCGCCTCTTTGATCTCCATCCATTATCAGTTAGGTATTAATAAAAAGCCTTAATTCACAATCACAATAACGGAAGCACTGTTTGCCAAAATAAATCCGACATTTTGATTAAAGTAGTAAGGATAGGATAGGTAATCTAACCACTGATGCACCGAATAAAAAAGCGACGTCTTGAATTTTCACATTTAGCCACTTCCCCTGTTAGCCTCCGGTTCCTGTCGGGAACAACGACGAATCTCCGCCAGGACATCAACAAAGACACGGTAACAGATTTCCGCGCGGATCGAACTACATTCATCTTCAGACTTTGCAATGGCTAGAGCCTGCATCAAAACTGGACGCCACCTTTCTATATATTTGTTGTACGGGTCAAGTACTAGCTCGAAGTCGTCTCCTATTTCGAATTGGCCATCAGCCCCAATTCCTTGTCTTTCTGCCATTGTGGAACGTTAAATTGGTACTTGGACGCCAGACACGATGTTATACTCGATTAACGGGAGAACGCGTTAGGGGACCGAGCTAGACTGCGGGCGAGATTAGTCTCAGAACGAAGGTAGGTACGGTCCGACAAGAAACTAAATGTGTGGCGAAAAAGAGAACTAACATGAAATGCACAGCAGCGCCGCGCCGCCTCGTCGCGCGTCGACTTCCACGTCTATTTAGTCAAAGAGCCATGTCGGATTTAAAGTAAAACAATAATTGGTATGTTGGGTTTAGTTCGGCGCTGGGATAAGACCGTACTCTTAAAATTCAATTTTTCTTACGTTTTCTGCAAGTGCTGTAACCAATATTTATGTCGCAGGGAAATGAGGATATCAGGGATTTCACGACATCCCGGTGGATGTCGAATATTCTTGTTTATTACGTCTTTTTACTAAAAGTACCTATCTAGTGATATGACAAAATACTAATATAAAGTCAGAGATATGTCATTTCACTAAACTAAATATAGTGAAATACAGAATACTGTTACAAATTAACTGGTGCATTTTTATTAGAAAATAAAGGGGTTTGAAGGTTTTGGCCCTAAAATCAGCCGCCATTTTGATTTTTTTTCAGAATCGCGGTGCACAACAAAAGTTATATATTTAGATAGAGGACACTTATACAAACAAAAAATGTTATATAACATAATATCCTAAAGCGTCAGGTTTCGGAGTTATTTACCGAAATATAAGTCGAAAACAACAAGGATTTTTTTGTCTTTTTTCCCTCCAGGTAAGCATATTGAACTATTGAGGTAATAGAAACGTTATGAAACCTTTATGGAGAAGAAACAAATGAAGAATAGACATATTTTAAATAAATAATTAAACACGGCAATTTATAGTTCGTTGTTTTAATCCCAGAGACTAATTTGACAAGTGTATCAAACTTCTATACTAAAAAAAACGAAAACACAAAAGACTTAAATGTCAGATTAGTCTCTGGGATTAAAAAACGAACTATAAATACATACATAATACATAATTAGCCTATAATGTTCCCACTGCTGGGACACAACTCAGGCCTCCTCGGTGAGAGGGAGTGGGCCGTAATCCACCATGCGGGCCCAGTGCGGGTTGGCAGATGTCACATGTCTTCGAATTTTTGGTTCTAGGACATGCCGGTTTCCTCACGATGTTTTCCTTCACCGTTTTGAGAGCAGTGGTGATGAAATAATTTACACAAAGTAAAGCGCCTGTCTGGGTTCGAACCTACGACCTACATCTCGTAAGTCGCGGCTGTTACCACTTGGCCACCACTGTTAGCCGTTTTTAATTATTTATTTTAAAAATGTCTATTCTTCATTTGTTTCTTCTCCATAAAGGTTTCATAACGTTTCTATTACCTCAATAGTTCAATATGCTTACCTGGAGGGAAAAAAGACAAAAAAAACCTTGTTGTTTTCGAATTATATTTCGGTGAATAACTCCGAAACCTGACGCTTTAGGATATTATGTTACATTATATTTTTTGTTTGTATTAGTGTCCTCTATCTAAATATATAACTTTTGTTGTGCACCGCGATTCTGAAAAAAAATCAAAATGGCGACCGACCTTAGGGCCACCCTCCATACAAAAATCTTCTAACCCCTTTAATCAACAAACAAAATGATATCAGGTATTATATCTTTTTCTATTAGGTATGTGGATTCGTTCATTAGGTACAAAAAAATAAAATAATGTAAGTATTAAAAAAAATTTAAATAGACTTCTAAAAGTATGCGAGGCTCAACAATTAAGACGCTGACGACGACTAACTCCTGATGGAAAATGGAAAATCTTGTTATTTATCAGTGATTTGTGGCACCTTGAATTACAGAAAACATTTAGCTTCTTGCAAATACACACATCAAAAGTGTCTAGGGATCAAGCATTTTTATGCGGATTTCTTGAGATTGAGATGTGGCTTTGTAATAAATTTATGATTTTATAAATTTATATGGATCCTTTTTGGTGCATTTCATAATTTGAATCAGGAACTGTGAATCAAATTCGAGTAAAAGATGAAAATCAGCTGTCAATATTTTCCCTATAAAAACATACAACGCATTGAAGAAATTATTAGTGCTACTGTTTCCCTACTACTGATTAAAACCAACGTTATTATGGAGCGGCGACGTCATTTAAGCAGGGAAGAAATGCTCAGAGCCGTGGGAATGATAGAAGCTGGTTCCCGGCAACGTACTGTGGCTTTAGCTCTGAATACAAGTCAGAGTGTTATCAGTCGACTTTGGACACGTTACCGAAGCACTGGTACCGTGGCTGAGCGCCATGGAGGACGGTATCGCTGCACCACACGGAGACAAGACCGATACATTCAAATCTTAACTCGAAGAGCTCCAACAATAACCGCCATGATGTTAGCCGTGAGGCTTCATCACTCTTCAGGGAACTTAATTAGCGACCAAACAGTCAGAAACCGCTTGCATGAAGTGAACCTTCATTCCCGAAGACCGCTACGGGTACCACCTATAGCAATGCACAATCGTAGGATTCGATATCAATGGGCTCTTGAACACAGAAATTGGGCAGAAGAACAATGGCGTTTCGTGTGCTTTTCTGATGAGTCTCGTTTTGGTATGAGACCGGATACAAGACGTATACGACACTGGAGAACCCCTGGATGCCAACAGCGATTAAAATCCTGCCAGGAAGTCCATCCTTATAGTGGTGGAACCATCATGGTATGGGCGGGTATTTGGATCGGCGGAAGAACTGAGTTGATTTGGATCAGAGGCAACCTCAACGCTCAAATTTATGCTGAGACGATTGTATCAGACGTCATCGTTCCTCTACAAGTGCAAATCGGTCCCTTATTTCAGTTAATGCATGATAATGCACGACCGCACACCGCAAGAGTTGTAAGACAGACTCTCGCCGCAGCTAACATCAATGTCCTGCCCTGGCCTGCTCAGTCGCCAGACTCGAACCCGATTGAGCATGCATGGGATATGCTACAGAGAAGAGCTCTGCCGAATATGGAGGGTATCCAGTAGCAAGAAGACCTTTTTTTGTTGTTGCAACGAACATGGGCGGCCATTCCACAGCGTGATTTGGATGAACTCATTTTGAGTATGCCAAACCGATGTTCTTGTGTTGTTAGTGTTCGCGGTAGAAACACGGATTATTAATTGTTTAAGTTACCCAATAAAATTTTAAAGAAAACTGTTATTTCAGTCTTTTTTTCGAACTTTTGTGTTAGTGGTTCAAATGTCAAAAATCCCTTTATTAGGAAAATGGCAAATTTCTTTATTAATGCAAAGGTGACTTGGTTTATCGTTACTGTGACAAACGAAAACACTTTATTTGATGAATCCTTAAAGAAAATTTTAATTAATATCAATCAGGAGAAAAGTTATTGCAAAAATATATGTTGATCCCTAGACACTTTTGATGTGTGTACATCTTTTGGTTTTGCACTGGACCTTTGATTTTTCACAATTACATTTTTTGAAGCCTTGTTCTCCAAATGTAGAAATTCTTCTAGCTAACTCTTGCAATGACAGTTTAATTTGTGGCACTGAATCTGTGAATGTTGTATCTGCTTTCAGAATTGAGTTTCGGGGTAACCAATCCTTTAATATACCAGCTGAAGACCCAACTTTATAAAGACCACTTTTTATCTCCAATACTATGCCTAAAATATTTTTACTAGAGCGACCGAGAGAAATGCTTGGCTCGGTTTTTATACGGCAGTATCCGCTTTTCTGACATTTTAATAGATTTAGTTTAGTGAAACGACATATCACTGACGATAAATTGGTATTTTGTCATATCACTAGATACTTTTAGTAAGAAGACGTAATAAACAAGAATATTCGACATCTACCGGGATTTCGTGATATCCCTAGGGATTTCGTGAAATCCCTGATATCCTCATTTCCCTGCGAAATTTATATTCTTTTTGCTGTGTGAAAGTACGGTACTTGAGAAAAAGTTTATTTATACATGCTTATATATTTATAAGAGAAATGGTTAGAAAGAGGGTAACTACCACGCTGACGACTAATAGAGAGAAGTATGGAAGAAAAATGCATGTTGGGCCAACTTCAAATAAATTGGGATAAGGGCAGGAGAATAAAAGAAAAGATATAAGAAATATTCTAGTCATTCATTAATTTATCTTCATACATATCACACTTTGAAATCTGCTAACGAAAACTGCGAGACCAATAAAGTCATTTTTTAATTAACTTGTGTTTTAACGTTCCTTAAATTCATTATGTGGAAATAGAAGTAGTGGCTCTAATTCAGGGCTAGCTTTAGCCATCGAGTGCTGGCTAATCGTCTTCAATTGAGTCGGTTATCAGTTAGACGGACATACCAAAGGTTCCTAGTAACTGGAAACTTTGTTAGACGATTCAAAATGTGGCTTTGTTTGTTAAAAGCCTATCAAGGTTAACAGTTTCAGATAATATTTGCAATATGAAACGCACTCTAATTGCGTAACACACTATCAACCGGAATCAGAATCATTTTGAAGCAAATTTCTAATCCATTGCTTTATGAGTTCGAAAAATTTGTCTGCTCAACAAGTAAATAACGCAATGAATGTTGTTGAACTGTCAAAATGAAACCGATTCCGATTGATAATGTGTTACGCAATTGCCCCGCGGACCTTTACATGTATCAAACGGTATCCAATTTTTGTAGAAAAATTACTTATTTTTCTTTCGGAAGTCGGTGGCAAAAAAACTAAAAACACCGACTTCCGAAATTAAAGTTATTTTCCACTTTTTTTGTTTTTCTTAGAAGTTGTAGATATGCTTTTTTTTACCCGACTATAGCAAAGCCAAAGGAGGGTTATGATTTTAATAGGCTATGTATGCATGTATACTTATCGGTTTCCTCACTCTCGTAGTTTGACAGTCGAGGTTGCGTTGGAAGCGCTGTTCCGTTATTCCGCGGGTTAAACTATTTATGGCGGCTTAGGTATAGGAAAGTAGCAGAAGTAAAGCGGTAAGTATAGAAAAAAAACCGGTCAAGACGAGTCGGACTCGCGCACCGAGGGTTCCCTACCATCATGTTTTTAAAATTTCATCGGCGAGGCCTATATTCGTCAGAGAATTTTAACACTGCTGGCTGTGGTGTAGAATATTGCAGTTTCAGGTCAGCGCCATCTCTTGAGCGATAACTTGTGTTGATGATTTCTGAAAGAGTGTGCTATTTAGACATATTTTTATTTTTCCTGTAATCTTTACATAAACTTCTATCACATAGAATAATTTCAGATTTTTCTCTGTGCCAACTTCGGAGGTAAGGGTATATTTTTTCTTTTTTTTTACATTTTTTAACAATATTCGAAAAAAAAGAAAAAAAAATTGAGAATGTGCAAATAACGCTCTTTTTTTATGATACCCCACATACCCTAGTAGCCCCACTTCGAATTTTTAAGACGCCCCTTTCAGTCCCTGTTGCAAAAAAATATACATATTTTTGTTTCTTTCTTATTTGCAAAATAGTTGGGCCAACGTCATATAAAACTATTCCAAATTTCAAGTTCATAGCATTAGTAGTTCTTGAGATATCCAGCTGTGACAGACGGAGAGGGGTGGATTTACACAAGAAAAATTTCTTCAAACAAAAAATTCAAAAAATTGAAAACACATTGGAATGCCTGCCTGTAAAGCTAGATAAAAATCAGTGTAGGATAACTATAATGTTCCTACAAATTGTGTTTAGACCAACATTTCAAGCGTAGATCTGAAGATATTAGCATTCCAATAAAAATAGGTGAGATGGCGATGACAACTGTGGTATGGCGATGATTTATCTATGGATGGTGATGATTTCGCCTGTATGGTGATGACGCTTTATCACTGACCTCTATGTATTTGTATGATAGAGATCAGTGCACTTTATACATGAAAGTCAACTTAAAAATAACACAATTTAAGGAAATCAGCTTTTTTAATGATTTAATCAACACTCTTGTGCTTATTTTCTGTTTTTTAGCTTTTTCATAATTAGACATTTTTTTCAACACGTAATCGTGATATTTCTAAGTTATTTGTTGGTCAGTTTTTTGGTAATCGATTACTCTATACCTATATTTTCTTATTTTCTGAGTCTTCACACAGGGCTTTACAAATTCCACCCTCATACGTCGCATACATTACGTCAAAATTTTCCAGAACATGGAGGAACAGATTTTGGTTAGGCATGTTGCGATTGGTATCTATTATTAATAAGTCTACACTAATATTATAAAGAGGAAAACTTTGTTTGTATGTTTGTTTGTTTGTACTGAATAGGCTCAAAAACTACTGGACCGATTTTAAAAATTCTTTCACCATTCGAAAGCTACATTATCCACGAGTAACATAGGCTATATTTTATTTTGGAAAAAAATAGGGTTCCGTAAGATATTTGGGTTTTTCGGACACAAGGTGTAAAAAATCAACCAGAAAAGTTACTTATTTTGCGTACGCTGCCTAAACTATAAAAGATAGAACCATAAAATGTTCTAATTAATTGTAGATCTTATAAATATCTACAAAAAAGTCCGCGACACACTATACCCATCTATGTCGAGTGAGGCACAGCAACCATTTTTTTATTTAAAAATCTTGAATTTTTTTTGGACTACATTTAAACGCGTTTATTTTACTCATGCTATTAATCCTTATCAAAATAAATGATTTCATCACTAAGAACAGTTTATGGAGATAATATTTGGTCTTTGAATGATTAAAATTGGACGTTTGGTTTTGAAGTTATGGCGAAATTAAAATATTACGATTTCTGCTGCACGGCCCGCAGCTGCTGAAACTTGGAGAAGGAATTTTTCCATCTTTAAATTTGGGCACCGATTATGCGGTTACTTTGGATGAGTCTCTAGGCCAAATAGTCCATAATTTAGATAGTCTGATAGATGCTATATATCCTGACATCGAAAACTTACATCAAAATGATTTTTGTTGGCTGTGTTGTAGAGCAATAGTTTCTCCCAGGAATGAAACAGTCAACGAAATAAACAGTTTAATTATGCAGAAAGTACCGGGTGAAGTTAAGTGCTATAAATCCATAGACACCGTCACTAACATCGAGGACGCTGTGCACTACCCCCAGGAATTTTTAAATTCTCTGAACCCCGCTGGGCTACCACCTCATGAACTGTCGTTAAAAGTTGGCACGCCGATAATGCTTCTCAGAAATTTAAGCCCCCCCAACATGTGTAATGGCACGAGACTTCTTATAAAGGAGCTAAAAGATAATTTAATAGTAGCGAAGATTATCACCGGCCCTGCAGCTGGTGAATTAGCTCATATACCAAGAATACCCATGATCCCTACTGATTTGCCTATACCCTTCAAAAGGCTCCAATTTCCAGTAAAAATTTCTTTCGCACTAACGATAAACAAATCCCAGGGCCAAACATTCAAATTAGTAGGAATTGATTTACGAAAATAATGTTTTACGCATGGGCAACTTTACGTTGCCCTATCACGGGTCGGGGCTCCCGACCATCAGTATATTTTGTTACCTGAAAATAATTTAACGTCAAATGTTGTTTATGGAGAAGCTTTACAATAATCGCTTTAGTTATCTATCCTTAAACAACGGGTTGCGCTCCGGGACTGCCGGCAGAAGTGAAAACTTAGTATTAATTACATTTAAATATTTTCATCATTAACAACTTAACATACACAGAAAGACAATCTGTGCAGCCTGCGGATAATGACTGCGTCGTCAATGTTACTGTCGGTGTCTGTGAATTGACCTGGGAATCATTTTGCTGACCGTGTCTTTCCTGGGTAGGCTTTTTGCAGCGGTAACCGACATCCACGCGGGCGGAGCCGCGGGCGACCGCTAGTATATAATAAATTAGTTTCATACTGGATTATATCTACACTAATATTATAAAGAGGAAAGATTTGTATTTTTGTATGTTACGAATAAACGTAAAAACTACAGGACCGATTTCAAAAATTCATTTACCGTTAGAAAGCTACATTATCACTGAGTAACATAGGCTATATTTTTACTAAAAAAAATTAGGGATCCTTAGAAATTCCTACTAAAACCAACCCAAGGTGTAAAAAATAGCCATAAAATGTCTTTCAGCGCATGCGCTGCGGAAAGTATTGATGATAGAACAAAAAAATGTTCTACAATACTATAGAACATATCAATATCTACAAAAAACTTCGCGATACCATATGTCCAACTATTGTAGTTATGTCACTATAACTACTTTTTTACATTTTAAAAATTTGATAGAAATGCCGATCAAAATCAGACCATGTTATCTATACCTTTGTATTAATTCTTATCCAAATAAATTATTTTGTATGCAAGACTGGTTCAATACCTGTTGATTAATTTTTGAATTATTGAAATCGGACATTCCATTCAAAAGATATTACGAGATTAAAAATGTCAGTAGAAAAAAAAAAATGTACACGCCGACGACGCGCCGCGCCGCCGTGTTGCTCCACGCAGCCACAGAATACGACGTAGCGCAGCGATAAAATTCTCGTGTCCACAGTGTTTGTAACAAAACTCCTCTGAAACGGCTTGACCGATTCTTTTGAAATTTTGTGTGATATTCAGTAGGTCCAAGAATAGGACGTAAACTATTTTTTATTTTATTTTAACTGCTACTATTGTTCGTGTAGGGTAGGGGTAGGGTAGGAGTAGGGTAGGAGTAAGGTCGGGGTAGGGTAGGAGTAGGGAAGGGGTACGGTAGGAGTAGGGTTGAGGTAGGGTAGAAATAGGGGTAGGGTAAGAGTAGGGTAGGGGTACGGTAGGAGTAGGGTAGGAGTCGGGAAGGGGTAGTGTACAAGTAAGGTAGGAGAAGGGTAGGGGTAGGATTGGGGTAGGAGTAAGGTAGGACACCACGCGAACGAAGTCGCGCCGGGCAGCTAGTTACTTATAGTTTACTATATTCCCGGTTTAAAATTATAAAGGAAAGGTATATAATTAGGTCCCGCTTATGGCTACGGCAGCGGTCAAGGCCACGGTGAGGCAAGGGGTGCTAAGAATCCCAAGAAGAGATCCGGCTACCACAATCACCGAAAACTGGTCCTGGCAACATATAACACGCGTACACTCCGGACGGACGAGAAGATCACCGAATTCGAGGAAGAATTGAGCAGGTTACGCTGGAGTATAGAAGTAGTGGGGTTATCTGAAGTCCGAACTCAGCTAGGGCATCCCAACCAAATGGGTTAGGTTAGGTTAGAACTGTGACAAACAGCTTGTACAGAGGCCAGCACATCAAGCTACTCCAATCTGTCAAATTTTCCCAATTGAATATGAACTTTATTACTCCGTATTAAAGTTGACAATCTATCAAAGAAATCTGACAGGTTGGGGTAGCTTGATGTGCTGGCGTCTGTACATACATTCAAATTGGTCGCAGTTACTGTTTAGTATTTTTAGAAGCCTAAAAAATAGGAATCAATAGACATTTATCTAACTAATATTTTTAAGAAAGCAAGGTCCGAATAAAGGAATGCCAACAATAAACTTATCGTAATTAAAACATTTAAAACAGACACAGGTAATATTGTTAGTAATAATAATAATTAAAGAATATACCGTGTACAACATTAATGAAAACGTCGTAGCCGTACAACTTGATGTTATTGTTACGGATACACTTAAAAAAAGTATACGAAACAAGATGGCGACGTTAGTTCCGATTTTGGCCATGCGCCAATATTTACTAGTAATACTTTTTAGTGTAAAGTCACAAACATGGTATAATAAATATGCTTTGCCACAAACACTGAATTTGACAGTATTATTCTATATAGTTTTTTGTCATTGACATTTCCTTCTTTGTTTCTTGTATTATAAGCATGGACTTTACAAATCCATGTTTCTTTGTTAACAGCATGGATTTTAGTAAGTACTATTTAGTCTAGTTTTTACTGATACCTACTTAGTAATTTCATGGTGCTTTCAAATGTATGACATTACAAAAAACCCAAAAACTACATGAAATAACGGGAATTTAAATAATATTACGTTTAGTAATATTATTTATAGTTTAAAATTATGAATATTTTCCTTCGCAAATATCACATCTTAGTTAAACGTCAGTTGATTGAACGGACAATAGATAGATTTTTACTAAAAAGCAATGAGAAAAGTGCTTTTCTAGGAAAATAAGGAAAACACGCAACTTAAGAAATTTTTGATTTTGGCAACATTTGAAGGGATAATAAAAAAAATAACTTCACTGTGGAATTGTGGATCACATCACTCACTTCACTTCACTTCTATTCATTACCTCCGCCGCCATATTGCCGTCCCCGTGCGTGCGTTTGATATTGAATCATTCAAGCACTTAGGTAATTATAATCTAATTCCGTACTTATTGCAATTTCGATATGATCCAATACTTTTATTGAAATTAAACTACCTATAAATCGCGGAACCATTCCTTTTTATTGAAAACGTATGTTAATTCTGTTCCTACCCTGCCACCTTGACTCTTGGATTGTGTGTTTCGTTTCAATCCGTTTGAGTCTCATACGCGAGGTGCTTATGGTTTCTCAGTGTGTTTTCGTAACAAATGGATTCTTCTAATAATATTGTGGTTTGAATGGAGTGGCTGCAGCACTGTTTCTATTGTGATTTTATATCAGTCGGTCCTGAGCTAAACTACGTAGGTACCTAACTACCTGTGCAAAACCATTATTATTCTTTATGCACTGTTATTTAGTTGATAAAAGTATTGAAGTTTTGTGTTTTTGGTGGATTCCTGCTGTAAATTATCCAAATAATGTTAATTTTTAACGGACTATGTTTAATTTTAACGACGTCATATAATTTTTTTGATATTTTTGTATTTGGGGGGTATGCTGAAGTGATAGTTGTTGAGTGTTAAAATACTCTCGAAACATAATTCAATGAATAAACATAGCTGAAACTCTAAAATGAGTAAGTATTTGTGTACTGTTGTGTTTCATGGTAAATATTTCAACATATTAAAACATGTAGTTTTGATAATGCATTGTATTCACATTCATTTGCATACCTACTTATAACATTATTCCTTGTTTACACATTCCAAACAAAACTTACTTGTCTTTGCGTTGTAGCTTTATTGCAGTTTATTACTGGTAACTTTTGGAAGTTATTATTATCAATTGTTCAAATTGGTTCAAAAGTTTAGGTGTGCATAATAATATGTGTACAAGGTAGATGTAAAAAAAAATATTGTGGGTACCTCTGAGTCCTGCCACAGTCAATCTTGCACATGTTGACGCAATGTTCATGTCATCACATACCATGGTATAGCTTTTCTAGATTTATTTCATAATGATGCAAATCATTATAATATTTGTATATCTGCTCCAATAAAAAATCGTCAGTTACAACTTCTCAGGGGTTGCCATCTTGATTTACCAGATATTATTGAAAAGTACCCTTTTTGTAATAACCAGTCTTTCATGAACCTTGCTTTATTGTAGGCACACTACACAGGGAGCATGTTGTACCCCATAGACATTATAATTTAGTTTTGTATACTATTTATATAACTCATTGGGTTTTTTCTTTGTTTCTGTACCAAACAGAAACCTCTAAAACACTAACTTTAAAAAAAATTGGTAGGAAATGTAATACAAATAATAAATTAAATGGGCCAACTGTCACAATTTCAGTTATCAAATTTGTTACTGACAGTAGTACTCAGTATCTGTTTTATACTAACAATAATAATGTTATTGTGAAATAATTCACTACTCAAAACAACTAATTCTCTACTTCAAAACTGAACTATGTGCTGGCGTATTCCTTCATCTTTACAGATACATAATTTTTCCGTTGTTATAGTTGTTCTAATAGGGGCCAATTGCGATTGCTATGCATTGTGCATGTTGCGATACAAGCAACAAACAACCTCATGATTATTACATAGGACACATTTTAGTTTACAGTGATATTCTCTATCAATTGTCATCTAAAGTAAGCAAAACATTTGTTACTTTGAATATTGACAAAAGGAACTTGTAGCAAGTCAAAAATTAACTACTTCAGTTCCAATTATTTATTTAAATAGTATATAATTACTATAATTATAGCTTGCGACTTCCCGTCTTTCAACCCCACAAGTCCATAAGGTTGTAATTTAATAAAACAAATTAGTTTTCAAAGAAAATTTATTCTTTTGTGTGCATTTATGCTGTGCGTTCGTCTTGCAGTTAGTAAGGTTCGTTATTATACATTAGTTTAGGTATGATAATATTGAAATAAATACTTATTTGTATGGATTTTGTTTTTTAACAAAGTTAACTCTAAAATTACATTACAAGTGGTGCTATACTTACTACTATAATATGAACTAAGTAGATATTCAACAAGAAAAAATGCAGTCACCCTTTGAGTGGTTTTATTTTCTGCACTAGCCATATATAAGCCATCAAAGGCTTCTGTGGCTTTTAGTATTTTAAAAAACTCTGCGATATACTTTAAAAAAAAAAAAAAAAAAAGAAAAAAGTTAAGTGACCTAAGCAAGATTTTTTGTTTTGAACCTTAAGCCCTGGCATTACAGTTGAATTAACACCCATTGTTATTTTCTGGATTGAGTGGTTCTTAATTCAGGATGACAATAACATGCACAATGAGTGGATTGTGATTTTCTTTTGAAGATTAATAGGGATTTGATTCAGTTGCACTGCAGCTCTGATACAGAAAATAAGGATATAATAAATATAAGGTCCCATGAAAAAGATAGACAAACTTTTAGAAATAAAATAAGGTAAATAAGGTCAATAAAATAAGGTCAAGAATATAAGGTCAATAAAATAAGTACATAATCAGCTTATAATGTTCCCACTGCTGGGACACAGGCCTCTTCTCTGTGAGAGGGAGTGGGCCATAATCCACTACGCGGACCCAGTGCGGGTTGGTAGATGTCACATGTCTTCGAATTTTTGGTTCTAGGACATGCCGGTTTCCTCACGATGTTTTCCTTCACCATTTTGAGAGCAGTGATGATGAAATAATTTACACAAATAAAGCACCTGGCTAGGTATGAACCTACGAGATACAACTCGTAAGTCGCGGCTGTTACCATTTGGCCACGACTGCTATATTTTGCCACCACTGCTCTACTTAGTAATAATACCTATAATATTCTAACCACATACATTTTGTAATAATTGTGTTAGTTGTTGATGCACATCACATTTTTAACGAACTGTCAATATAAATGTGAATTGATTTTCAAGTGTATGTTACAGTTAAAACAAAAATTTGTATAAGGAATTTGATTAATTCTCTCAATGCGAATTTGCGAGTTTCCCAATTATGCGAGTATCTTTAAACTATGCATTATGCGTCAAAGCCATTTGTATAAAATAGTCTATCTTCCATAAAGCCTTTGGTAACCGCTATTCTAAAGAATGTAGTCTCTTACAGCTAACAATGTATTGGCTGCTATATATGTTACCAAGTGGTAACATATTCATTTATTTAGCATGACTGTACATAAGTATGTTTAATCGTTTTTTTTCTATTGTGCACACCATGTTGGGTCTCCCTTTATTGTTCCTATTTTTAAACTCATTCTCTTCGATACCTGAATTCTTATATCATTTTGTGCTTAAATTCAAGTGTTTGTTTCAGTTGTTCCTGCCTGCAGGTTTCTTAAATTCGTTCAATATTATCTTCGTCAACAAGAGTAATGGGTGACCGTAACAATCCCATAAAGTTTGGTCCGGAGTGGCTGCGTAATATGTCCAGAGAGCGTAGCGCGGCAAGGTTGAACAGTCAGATCGCCAACGCAGGCCCAAGCACTTCGGCTTCAGGTGGCTCGTCCGGGGGTGGCACATCCAGCTCTGGTTCAGCTACTGCATCTACAAATTCAAACAATGGGCAGCCTAAGGTCCTCTTAGCTAAGCAAAGGTATGAACCAGTAACACTAAACAGCATTTCTAAAGCTTGCTAAAAAAAAAAAAGATTTTTATTACCTTCAATTGTACAAAAACACTTATCTAAACACTATGCAGAGTTACAAAACTATAACATTATTAATGTATTCTATTTTTAACAGGTATGGCAGAGAAGAGATGTTGGCCTTATATGATAGAAATGCAGAAGCACCATCAGAGCTAAAAGTTATCGATACCTTGTACCAGCCACGCGGGAAGCAACCCGTTGCATTAAACAACACATTTGAAGACGATGTAGTGAGTTGAATACAATATTATTTTCATCAATTTTTTTTTAATGCAACCTAAAATGTTTCCTAGATGTAATGATTAGTAGTATAAATAGAAATATTTTATCTATATATTTTTGTTGCAGAGGGATAACTTGCGGAGTGCTCCACCTATAGGAGGGATGTCATCTGGCGACAGATTCGTTCTAGCACGTGGAGCAGGTCGAGGCACAAGCAATGATGGACGCGGCAGGCCCCGCGGATCTTACATACGACAGCCGTCTATGGGGAGGTAGGTTTAATAAGGGACTTTTGAGCTAGGAACAAATCCGAGCGGAAAACCGAGCCGGAATTTCGCTGATTGTGGCAAAGTCGCAGATGCACTTTTTTTACCCCCCACCGTCATTTTTAGTACAAGTTACTAACAAAAGAAAAAAAATTTTCCCCTTTTCTGTTTTATAATGTGTTTTATCTTAAAATATTAAGATTTAAAACACATTATATGTAGCATGGTTGACGCGGTATTTATTATTATAAATACCGTAAGGTCGGGGTACTTTGTCCCAAATCATGATACTTTTTTCTACTACACACTTACGGCTTGCTTACACGTACTTCAATTTAAGGAGCACCATGTCTCTGTAATAGAAATAGGTGTTTAGTTGTGAATATAATCAACTCATGTACATACGTAAAACATAAGAAAATAACCCCTAAGTATTTTTTTTTTTCGCAAAGTTTGGGCCAAAGTTGTACTTTGAAGCGGGTTTATTTGGCCCTCTTCTTTTATGTAGTAAAACGTAACGGTTTTCAATGAAAGGGCAAAGAAACCTGTTTTGATTTATTTCATATATCAATGAAAGACGTATTATCTTGATTAACTTGTTTTTTTATTGTATTGAAAAACTTTAAAATAATACCGACCGCCCCATACCGTCATCTATCGATATATGTACAGCGAGAACTAATTCAATAGCTCCTAAAGTGCGGCGTGGCGGGAAGTTCAACTTTTTGTCGTTTTGGGCCAAAGTTACCCCCTAGGGCTAATGTACCCCGATTTTACGGTACCGCATTGACTATTTTACCAATAAAATCCCTTTACATTTCTGTATCTTTTTCAAGGACAACATCAGTTAGGTGAGTCTTTTTGTTAGGCACCCTTCTGGATATTTATACTGACAGCTGTGCTATAAAACCCTTTTATTTGCCGACTATTCATCCAGCCCTCCGTAAATAAAAAATGTATTGCAAATTGTATCAAGAGTATTTACGTTGAATGTTGGTCATTCATAATAGGCACATTTGTGATGATGGCTCAAAGATAAAAGTTAAGTTTAAATAGTACATAACATTGCTTTATTAAGAACTATAATACAAATTTTAAAGTAACTTCTTATCAATTGTTGATATCTGTACTTTGATAGAAAAAAAAATCATTTAAAACACCATTTTGTTACTAAAGTGTAAATAATTTTATTAGTGGACTGACTGTGCCCGCGACTTTGTCGCAGAGGTGTAGGTACCACTTCTCTATTGAAAAGGTAGCTATCTGCCAGATAAAGTCCCGTCATTAGCGGTCCAGCCATTTCGGAAGGGAACAAACAGACAGACAAAAACAAAAAAATCTTGGTTTTTTATCCGACTACGGCGAAGCAAAAAGAAGGGTTATGATTTTGACCGGTATGTACATATGTATGTAAGTATGTATGTTCATCTCTTCCCTCATAATTTCTAAACCACTTGGCATACTTGGACAAACGAGGTATCCGTTGGAAGTGTCTTGATCGTCCACTGGTTATGGGTGACACATTAAATTAAATATCGCGCCCTCTAGCGGACATAGTCACAATCTAAAAAAAAATTAATCATGCCGTGTTGGGTATCATGTGAAAGGGCTTAATTAGCACATTTCAAAAATATTAATATTACTGAAGTAAGCCCCAAAATTATTAATTAAAAAATAAGTTTAAAAACTAAAATCCGACTACTGAAAACATTGAAACAAGAAAAAATTACCTTCTTGTGGTCGCATGCCACCATAGCCTATAAGTATGTTAGTACAGCGACATGCGACCACGGGAAGGTACTTTCTTGTTTAATCCTTTTCAGTAGTCGGGTTTTAGTTTTTAAACCTATTTTTTATTGATTTATGTATATGCATTTAGTAAAAAACTGTTATTTTGACATTACAAAGAGACGCTTTTTTAGCGCAGCGAGTAGATTAGTGTAGATTGGCTTTTAGAATGTTTTCAAATTAACAGTAGGTATAGGAGGACAGCGTAGTCCTGACAACAGCAAGTACCTGGTACTACTTGATAAATTAAAAAATTATCTACAGATCTAGTCTACAAGGCCTAAAAAGTCCTCACACTTACAAAATAAGAATTTATCAAAAGGAATAAAATATAAATACCTACTAAAACCATGTGATATCGTCTCTAATCTAAGTGACGTATCTGACATTTTGGACTAAGCCAACCTAACTGTAGTAATTTGATACATTTTCCAAGTCGAATCTGATATCTGATCATGTATTCCGAACAAAATAAAAACAAAGATCTCACGAAGTGACGCATCCGTTAAAATCTTTATTATTAAAACAATATTAACACAAACTCAAAGCATTTATTTCAATTAAACCAATTACAGGCACTTTTAAATTGTCAAGGGGTCGGTCAGTCAGAAAGATGAAGCTAGTTGCCCATCCCAAAGCGTAGGTACAGTACGACACATCTTAGATGTAGCATCGTAAAACCGATCACTTCCGATTTACACAACCAATAGAAATCGCTCACTATCGCGCCATTCAAAGCTATTCGCGCTATATATTCCCGCCTCAGTTCAACCCCAGACAGCGTTGAGAATGCACGTGAGTGAATCATTCCGTACACTTCGTGACAATTTAATATGAAAGTGAATAATATATTTTTTTGTTGTTTTTTTTTTTTCATTATGACTTCGTTGAAACGTGATAAGCCGTATGATAGCCAAATTCGTGAAGTCATTTCTAATGTTTATCAATTTATGATTCGAGTCGAGAGTCCACGGGGTCTAAAAATATAGTTTTTGGGAATGATCACTTTCAAAACCTTCAAGAGCGAACTGCGAAGGCAACTGGTGTGTCACGTAGAAACAATAAGTGCTGTTTTGAAAGAGCATGACAATGCCTTGGCTTGGATTAGTTCAAATCGTGGTTCCACTTGCGCAACATTTAGTTCGCCTTAAAAGTCCAGAAAAAAGAAAGAACATCAAGCAATTTTGGAAAATTTTCAAAGATTTTGGAAGAGAAAGGAAAAGAAACAAATTTGATATCACCCAGCGTATCACGGAGCGCTTCAATATTCTACCAACTAGCCTACGACTATCGACATCAAGGGATGAGTCAACTAAGCTGATTCTCTATTCAGAACATTCGAACGAGGGATCCTCAAACCTGGAACTACGTGTATCTCCCACGTTTATCCCACAGACAACTCAAGTTGCCTGGAAAAAACATCTCGTTAAATATCCAGAATTGTACACATTGTACATTTAATTTTTTATAAATTAAACTATTTAATGTTGTATTGGATTATTTTATTTTCTCGCAATCGTAGTGAAAAGTAGACACGGCGCTAAAACCCATTATAACTCGGTTTCTATTTAATCCCTCGCTAAAGCTCGGGAGTAAAACTACCTAGTATACAATGGGTCATTTTAGCCCCTTTTATAACAATCTACTTTTTATTAATAACTCCATGAACTACATTGAAGGGTATAAGACTAGAACCTTTTTCATATATTTATTTATTATACTACATAATTACATATATGTAATAATAAAAAGATACAAATTATTTAAATTCTAAAAGTTTGTTTTGTGATATTCATCGTTCTAGCCTTGTATCCTTCAAATCGAATACAAAAAACAAAGACTGATTACGTGATCATTTATTTTGCAAGCTAGTTCATGTAAATCTATCCATCAATTTCACGAATGTGTTTTGTTATATGACTTTACAAGTTATTGAGTTCGCATAAAGATCAATTTTTCCTAAAGTAGTAATAAAGATTGGTGATTTTGAAGGCGCACTTAGTTCGGATGTGATCGGTTTTACGAATTTTGCCGATGCTATATCTAAGTTGTGTCGAACTGTACTTATGGAGAAGAATGGGCAAGAAACTCCATGGACACTCTTTTAAATCAAAATAATATGGTTACAAAGTCTTGGTTACATCATTCATGTTCAAAATTATACATGTGAGAACGATGCAGAACGTTAAAAGCGTCCATAATGAAAAGATGAAAAAAAAACAACAATTCAAATATTAAATTAAAATAAAATAAGCCATGGCAGCAAAGAGATGACCAGTCGCTACAGACGGCGCCCGTTCACGAACATGACGCATGCATTAGCACCATTCAGCTCGACCATTTTGAAGGGAGCTGTAGAATCCTGTTGATTCCGTATTTATGTTGAACATATCACTTCACTGGCTCACTACCACACCAAGTGCTATCGTATATAGCCTGCATCACTTTTTTTTTTTTTTTTTTTTTTTTTTATAGTAATGGCTCCATCGTTTTAACGATGATTCTGCCAATGTCAAGGTTAAGGGAAACAAAGTGTATTCGTTGAGGTTGACCAGTTATACTGTCTTTAGTACGATTTAGTTACAACTGAAACTGTTTGAGTAGCCTTTGAGTTGCCATGTTATAGTTTGATGTTATTTAATAATATAAATTTTTTAAGTGAATTAATTAATGGGGACTCAACGAGTGTTAAGAGGAATGGGATATTAATAGGTCTGGGAAAATTAGGAGGGAGAATATCATATAGCGGGACTAAAAGATTACGACAAGAGAAAAATATGTGTTCAAGAGTGCCCTCTTCTAGACCACACTCACAAAGGGAATGATTCCGAATGCGTAGTTTAGCCAAAAACACTGGAGAGCAAACATGACCTAGTCTGAGACGTATAATGATAGATGTGGTTAATTTATTCAAATTCTTATTTTTGACAAACCAGGGTTTAACTGGAATGTTGGGTTGAATATTGCCATAATATTTGCCCTTAATTACCCTAGAACTTTGCCACAGTTCATCCCAAGACTTCATGAGACGTGGTTTAGCCAGGCAACGGACGTCCCGAGCCGGAATATTAGAGAAAGACGTACAACCTGTCTGGATAGATTGCTTAGCAAAGAAATCAGCTTCTTCATTGCCCAATATGCCTATATGTCCCGGAATCCATGCCAAGGCAATTTCCAGGCCAGACTGGTTTAACTTATACAGAATTTCCTTAATTCTGAGAATAATTACAGAGTTATCTTTGCTGCGAAATGGAATTTTCAATAAGTCTTGGAGAGAGCTAAGAGAGTCTGTGAGTATCAAGGATTTATCAAAATGTTGTTGATTAGCATCAATGTACTTTACTGCCTCTAATATTGCTAGGGATTCTCCTGTGAAAATAGAACACTCAGGTGGACTCTTAAAACTTAAGACAACATTATACTCAGGTATAAACACAGATGAACCTAAATGAGATCCATCTATTTTTGACGCATCTGTGAATAATAAAATCCAATTTGGCCATTTTTTCTTTAAAATTTTATTAAAAAGAATGTTGGGATCGGAACTATGTTTATATATACCAAAATCTAGTATCACTCTGGGTTGATAGATCACTGAGTCATAAGGAACTAGAAAAATGGGATGATTATCCAATGGCATGACTGTAGATGAAAGAGTCTTATTATTATTGAAGCTGTTCACTAATAGAGGAGGGGATTTATTTCTCCAATAAGTTGAAGTTTCGATAGCACAAGAAAGGGGACGAAGAATACTAAAAAGAGGGTGTGAGGGAAATTGAGACGCTACCGAAAAATACCTATCTGCTAGAAATTGTCTACGGAGATGAAGTGGAGGTTCAACACATTCCACTTGGAGTGCATTAATTGGGGATGATTTCATTGCACCAGTAATAATGCGTAAGCATTTAGATTGGAGCTTATCCAGTTTACACAGGGCTAATTTACTGCAAGGTTCTAGAATAAAACATCCATAGTCAAAATGGCTGCGAACGATGGCGTTATAAAGCAGTTTTTGAGAGGCCGGATGAGAACCCCAACGAACTCCAGATAAAGATCTCAGAACATTGATGGACTTCTCACTTTTATTAAATACATATTGTAAATGAAATAAACCCGTCATTTTGGAGTCAAGAACAACGCCCAAAAATTTAACTTTATCTTGGATTACAATCGATTCTCCAGCGACAGAGATGTTAACTGGAGGAATATTTCTTCTACGGGAAAATATTACGGCTTGACACTTAGGAATAGAAAGCTCCAGTCCATGTTCTGAGAGCCAATCATTCAAGTAACCAAGAGCAGAGTTCAATTTAAGAGCACCATTGGACAAAGAAGAGCAACTTATGTATAAGGCAATATCATCTGCATACTGCAGGATATTGCAAAACGAATTAACGGTTAAGTCAAGGCTGGCGGTGTATAGGTTATATAAGATTGGACTTAAGACAGAACCTTGCGGAAGACCCCTCCAGACAAGACGGAAAGGCAGAAGACCGCCTTGAGAACGTACACGAATAGAACGACACATAAAAAGGTTAAAGATAAAATTTACCAGTCTCACGGGAATACTCAGCTCAAGCATTTTCTGCCTGAGTAGCGGAAGCTGAACATTATCATAAGCTGACGAGATGTCAAGGAAGACCCCAATAACATGTTCATTGCGGGAGAATGCAAGCCTAATTTGGGAGGTAAGAATGCTTAGACTGTCGATCGTACCCATACTACGTCTAAATCCAAATTGAGTGTTGGAGAGTAAACCACGACTTTCAAGGATCCATTCCAGTCTGTTTTTTATAAGATGCTCTGCGATCTTTGCCAAAACCGAAGACAAGGCAATAGGTCTGTATGATGTCGAGAGATTTGGATCTTTCCCAGGCTTTAAGATGGGAATTATAATTTGGGTCTTCCATGACTCTGGTATATTTGAAGTTAGGAAAATTGAATTAATAATATTTAAAAGATATAATTTTGAGGTTTGACTAGCTTTACAGATAAAGGAATACGTGATACCATCTATGCCTGGCGAGGAATCTTTAAGGTGATCTAAAGCACAAGTAAATTCTGCAAGCGAGAATTGATCGTTCATTCTGTCAGATGTAGGAGAGGGAATTAGAGCAGAAGGAAAGCAATCTAAATGAGGTACGGAGGGGGGGGCTAATCTATTAACAAAATCATCAAGCCAGATAGTGGGATCATTTGAGGAACTATTATGATCCTTGAATATTCTTCGGAAGTTATTAATTTTGCGCCATACAACAGTTAAAGGTGTACGAGGAGATAAAGATTCACAGAATTTTTGCCAACCTACAGCCTTCTTCTTGGCTAAAAGTCTCGCGGCTTTTGCCCCAGTTTTCTTAAAACTAATATAATTTTCCATAGTTAAAGCCGCTGCATATGTATTTTCCGACTCGTTGCGTAGACGCACTATGTTGGTACATTCTGAATCCCACCAAGGGGGAGAAGGGATGCGACCACGAGACGAATTCTTGAGCGGTATAGATTGATCGGCAGCAGCAATTATACAGGAAACGAAATCTTCATAGGCCACCAAAAAATTTGAAGGATCTACAAGGGAAAGACCAGATAACTTGGAGTCTAAGACAAGAGCATACTTGTCCCAGTCTGCATCTGATAGTCTATATCGCTGTAAAGGAGGAAGAGCAGGAGGGGGAGTAAATGATTGGAGAAAGTTGATTAAAATTGGAAAGTGATCGCTGCTGTGAGAATTAGGTAACACGGACCAGGAGAGAGAATTTACTAGGGAGGGAGAGGACAATGAAAGGTCGATTACACTATTATTTTGACCAGGAGGTACCCTGCGAGTCGGAGATCCATCATTTAATAGGCAAAGGTTAATGTCATCCATTAGATCAATTAGAAAGGGAGAGGATGTATCTATGTAATGAGACCCCCACATAGTGTGGTGACAGTTAAAGTCTCCTAGCACCATGAGAGGGCCCTGTATGGAAGAAAGAATATTATTGAGTTCTAATATAACTCTACTATTTGGGTGGGGAATGTAGCATGAAACAAAGGAGATGTTAAAGGCTTTCACTGCTACTACATGGATTTCGTCGCTGTGAGCAGGAATATTAATTTGAGAGAAAGGAATAGATCTTGAGACTAGCAGGGCACATCCTGCCCATCCATCCGCCCTATCGTCCCGAAGGCAGGAAAATCCCGGAAACCTAAACACGGAACCCGGTACCAACCAAGTCTCCGAGACAGCAAGGAGGACGGGTTTATAGCGATTTGTCAAATAAATAAGCTCATGCTTTTTCCTACGAATGCTTCTACAATTCCATTGGAGGAGAGTTGAGGGGAGCATTTTTAGTTACAAGGGTTTGGATAAATTTTTGTAGTAGGGAAACGACGTTGTTCGGTAAACTGTCACTAAACTTACTGATAATGTTGATGAGGGAACAGGTAAGGAGCTCTATCAAGTTATCATTAGGAGTGAGCGAAGGAGTGGAGTCTTCAGTGGGAGACAGCAAGGCACAACCATTCGGTTGAGAGAAGGAAGGAGTATTGATAATATCTCTATGAGCTTGCACATCATAGGACTTACCTAACGGGGTTCTTGGACGGGGAGTACGGTAGACAGTCTTTGTGTAGGATTGAGAGTGAGGTTGAGCAGAGGTGTGTGGGGGAGATTGCAAAGAGTAAGTGGTTTGTTGGGAGAATTGCATTTGTTGTGACGGGGAGAATGGAGAGGAGGTGATATCAGAATAAAGACGCTTAGGGTAGGGGAATCTCAGAGCGGCCTCAGAATAACTTATATTGTCCTGAGACATAACAATTTTAATAGATTTTTGGCGAGCATGTTCCGGGCATTTACCATCAGTCGCCTTGTGGATTCCTCGGCACAAGATGCAAGTCGAGAGATCGTCAGTAACCAAGCAACTATCACCGGAGTGTTCTTGACCACATTTATAGCACCGAGGCTTCGAACGGCATTGAGTACGGATGTGTCCAAAGCGGCAGCAATTTCTGCATTGAATTGTTGGCAATTGGTATGTACTTACAGGGAGTGACGTTCAATAACAAAAAACTCTCTCGGGAATGGTTTGACCAGTAATGGTTAAAACTACTGTAGTGGAAGGGATCCAAGTAACAGAATCCTCTTTTCTAGATTTTATGTTTAAACGACGGGCCCTGATTACTTCTCCGCAGTTGGGGGGAGTTCGGATTCCTTCTACCAATTCTTCTAAAGTCCAATCTGTTGGAATATCACGAACCACTCCCATCCGAGACACATGAAATTTAGGGATGTCTGCAGCAAATTTGTAATTAACCAAAAAATCATGATTTATAAAAGCATTGGCAGCAGCCGCTGAAGTGAACTCTAAACAGGCCCTGTTTCTTCCCAGTGCTTTTATACTACCATCTACTATATGCGGAATTTTGTTTTGGTGGATGAGTTGCGCAAACTTTAATATCCTTATTGAATGCCCGGCAGACAAATCCGGTTCTGACCGCGTAACGTGCACAATAAAAGGACCCTTGTCACTTGTATTATAAGGGATTTTAGAGTCAGATTCGAAACCAGGTTTACAGTATACTGACTGATAAGAATCCGATGGAGGGGTACTTTTTTTAAGATCCGATTTAAGCGGTTCAGTACGCTGTCGTTTTCGAGATTGTAAGGACTCATTCAAGGGATTAGCACCTCCCCCATCAGGAGGATCATCGTCTCCCACTTCCCTCATTTTAAATGAGGGAAATGGGAAGATAACCACTTACGATACTACACGCAGCAGGCAGCAAGACACACACACAAAAACCAAGCAAATTTAGGCACTCAAAACAGTAAAATTCATAAAATCAAAAATATTTCACTCAACCTCGTGTTTCAAATAACCCGCCAAAAACGACAGTCCCTGCATCACTTTATCCGTTTCCCGCCATTCCTCGTAACTGACAGATGACATAAGTGACAGCAGCTACCCCGCTTGTGTGAATGAGACAGTGTTTACATATCTATTTAATAGATACACTACATCCCTTTCTTATTATATTTTTTATTTGTTCAACTCTAAACACGTTATCAAACAATCGTGTAAAATCAAAATCACAAACATGTTTATTTCAACTATACATTTTTTGCAATCAACTGCCAGTGAAATTAAAGCATTAATAAATTAAAGTAAACCGAAACATAAGAAGCCTGATCATCTGCATTTATGAACATTTATGAACATGTCGGACCAGGACTTTTTATTTAATCTCATCGTTTGTCCAGTTTCCTTGCTCTTATCTATCACATCTCTTTCATTAGCTTCTTCTTCGTCGTGTGGAATGGGATTCAATCCTTCCTTCTCTACCTAAGCCATATCACCTTGTGTGACTCCCAAATCGGTAGCTATTGTCCTCCGATATCCGTTTCCCTTTCATCAACAATTTTTTTTTTTTCGGCCGTTATCGTAATCGTCTGTTGCAAGTTGCAACTCAGACGATTAAATATATGTCGGATCTTTCATAAGTATGCACTTAAAATGAGACACAAGCGCCTTTGTTTAGCGTTGTGCGGAGTCTAGGATTAAGTATGGTGTCCGATACGGAATTACGGACCTTATGGGCCATGGAGCGACAGTGATCGTGTAGACGTGGTCGCGACACATACTGGCCTAGGAAATGCTCAGTGTTTCCTTTTATGTTCAGAGTATTAATTAGTACCGTAGTGTTAGTAATTGACTCTGTAACAATAAACTGTGTAGAAATTAAAGGAGCTATTTTTCTCGTTCACCCGTATCCCAATTCTGCGCCCACGACTGTATATCTGACACTACGTATGTCCCTAAGTATGTCTGATCAGTGATCACAATCCAACGTACCTGGATTCGACATGCATGTACATATGTATTTCTATAATTTGGTCTATTATAATGGTCACCTATCAATTTTTTTTTTCCGATGTTTAACTATAAGTAGGTACTTTATCAAAACGTTTTCGTTCATTTTTTTCACATGCTTCTGCCACATTAAAAAAAATGTATCTTTTGAATGTTTTGTTTAGGTACGTGTTCCTCCCTCAGTAACAGCTCATGATAATAATTCTACCAGGTAACAAAGTCACCTTAGTAAATAAAACAGTTACGTAGGTACAACCGTACAACACAAGACCCATAGAATTTTTTTTTTCAGCCTAAAACATCCCCTTAAGGTAATTATTACTGTAGAGATTATGATCATGGTTAGTGGCATGCAACCCTTCAGGTAACCACAAGTTAATGGCCTATTACTCCAGAACAAAACGCCAATACGAATTGAGAAGGCAGAAAACAGTAGGCGTCAGATTTAGCTGACAAGCTAAAACAAGACTCAGCAAGGACAAAAATGTCAAAAACATGAAACGATTCCGTAAGAATTATTTTATCTGAAAGATATTGTTTTATTGATATACCTCTCCCACAGTACTGGTACACAAGCATCCTTTCCGTGAGGGACATGAATTCATGTTTAAATAAAATAAAATAGTAGGCTACAAACCATCACGCGGGCCCACCGCGCGTCAATGGAAGCACACGTCCCCGAAGTATCCGCTTCAGGACACGCCGGCCCCCCACGATGCTTTCCTTCGCCGCTTTGATACATCCAATTTAATGGGATGTTATACGTGGTTTCCTCACGATGTTTTCTTTCACCGTTTTGATACATCCATTTTAATGGAGTGTTACATCTGGTTTCTTCACGATGTTTTCCTTCACCATTTTGTTACGTCCAATTTAATGGATGTCAAATGCGACCAATTTAATGGTTGCCCAATGCGTCCAATTTAATGGATGCCCATTGCGTCCAATTTAATGGATGCCCATTGCGTCCAATTTAATGGATCCCCATGCGTCCAATTTAATGGATGCCCATGCGTCCAATTTAATGGATACCCATGCGTCCAATTTAATGGATGCCCATTGCGTCCAATTTAATGGATGCCCATGCGTCCAATTTTATGGATGCCCATGCGTCCAATTTAATGGATGTCTATGCGTCCAAATTAATGGATGCCTATCTACCACGCGTAAACAGTGCGTACTGGTAATGTCACATGTCTTCGAAGTATTGGTCCTCAGACATGCCGGTTTCCTCACGGTGTTTTCCTTCACCGTTGATGAACAGTGGTGATGAGTGATAATACACAAAATGCCTGCCTGGTTTCGAACCCACGACCTTAGTCGGGCTAGACCACCACCACTGTCGTGCTGAAATGTAATGCTATAATTATGTGTACGTACGTATGACACGGTGAGTGACCTGTTTCCGTCACTGTTTTTAAATTTAACTCACACTGACTTGACACAACTTAACTTGTTTGGTAAACAATAATTATTTAGATCTTTTTAACACAACCGCGCCCAATGACACCACGCAGAGTGCATGCGAGTGTTTTCATTCTCTTCTATTATTTTACTTCTGTCATTTTTTGTTGTGCCCTTACACTTTTTAACGAATATATGTTTTTCTTCGTTTCTTTCCATATTCAAGAGCCTACCTGTAATTGAATAATCAATCTTAGATAGTTTACATGTAGTTAATCAACTATTACTTACCTTGAATGTCATACCAGTCTATATTATGGTACCAACAGTTGCCATGGAATTTGAACTTTATCATGAAGGTATAGTTTGTGTTACCAAAACTTGATAATTATCTGAGATTCTGAATTCAAAAAACCAGAATTTTCCTATTACTCGGTTGATTAAAACTTCCGAGAAGTAGGTACTAAAGAGCTTCCAATATTTCGATATAACTAGGTAAACTGTGTACCTATTACAGTACTAAGTTATCTCTAAACATGCGCGTATTGTAGCTATTCTTCCTTTCCTTCTTTTTTTTTTTTGAACAATAATTGGTTTAGAAGAAGATATTATACGAGTCAATGCGAACGTTTTAGGATTAAAGTTAATTCAGTAGTATCAGGTAGGTAGTTCAAGAAGTTTAATCGGACAAAGGTATATTTCTTTTTTTTTAAGTTGTCATGTAGGTAAAATAATCTTATTATACAGGGTGAATTTTCCAAGTGGGCGTGGATGGCCAAATTCTAAACTATGAGGAATAGCGAAAAGTACTCAAAGGAGTCGCGGGCTCGATTTTGATGAAAACTAAAACTACATCATTAGATTTTCGAAAAATCAATATTTCTAGCCAGGAATCGAACCTGTTGATTTAAAAAAAAAAAAAACACTATTATTACACTATTCGATAGTGTCTCTAATAAAGATCAAATTCTGGGAAGTAATGACATACGGCAAACTTAAGGAAAATGTTGAATTTTAATAAACTTCTTGTTATTTTAAAGTATTCATACCTACTTACATTACGTACCTTGTTAGAAATGATGCTCAATATTTTTATTAACACACCCGCAGCGCAGTCACCTTCACAACATTATGTTCTAAATTCAAATTTGTATTACGATCTTTGGAAAATATTCTAATGGAATCAATAATATTGTAATGCTGAATGCAGTAAGTATAATCCTTGAGACGTCGAATCCAGAGCGCTATGTATTGAAAACAATGGTCATCATTTTGAACAATTAATCAGTTAAGGTTTAGTAGGTAGGTAACATAACCCGGGCCCAGCTAAATAATAACAGCCGCATAGGTCAATCCATTAGGTTAACCTACGCTTGCTTCGGTTGGTCTGTGGATGGGTGACCATCTTTACATACCGAGACGCCCCCATGCCTCGCAAAGCACGTTAAGCCGTTGGGCTTAACGTGCTTTGCGAGGCATGGAGGGGACTAACGTCCCAGTTGTCATTCCTGGATCTTTGACAGTCGTTACGGGTAGTCAGAAGCTCGAAGGTCTAACCACCAGTCTTACTAAGGGGAAGGGGTATCGTATTACCCAGTAACTGGGTTATGGAGGTCAGATAGGCAGTCGCTCCATGTAAAATACTGGTATTCAGCTGCATCCGGTTAGACTGGAAGCCGACCCTAACATAGTTGGGAAAAGGCTAGGCAGATGATGTTGAGGTAGGTAACATAAGAAAAATAAAAAAGTATTTTGTTAAAAATGAGCTCTTTCTTTTAGTTTGCCGTATGTCATTACTTCCCAGAATTCGATCCTTATTAGAGATACTATCGAATGGTGTAATAATAGTGTTTTTTTTTTTCAAAATCAACAGGTTCGATTCCTGGCCAAAAATAATTTTTCAAAAATTCAATGATGCAGTTTTAGTTTTTATCAAAATCGAGCCCGCGACTCCTTTGAGTACTTTTCGCTAGTCCTCATAGTTTCGGATTTGGCCATCCACGCCCACTTGAAAAATTCACCCTGTATATTTAAGTTTGTGATCAAAGGACGATGAGTCAGAACGTCCCCCCAACCTTACATTGACCAACAGACTTAAAATGTATCTCATTTGAACCGCCTTAGCAAGCTGATCAATTTTTACTATGACGGCTGCATCTCTCAAAAGTGCGGGATATTCCGAGAAAATCATGTTTTAGTGTTAATTTCGTCACAACGTCCCCCCAACCCTTACATTGACCAACAGACTTAAAATGTATCTCATTCGAACCGCCTTAGCAAGCTGATAAATTTTTACTATGACGACATCTCTCAAAAGTGCGGGATATTCCGAGAAAATCATGTTTTAGTGTTAATTTCGTCACAACGTCCCCCCAACCCTTACATTGACCAACAGACTTAAAATGTATCTCATTCGAACCGCCTTAGCAAGCTGATCCATTTTTACTATGACGACATCTCTCAATAGTGCGGGATATTCCGAGAAAATCATGTTTTAGTGTTCATTTCGTCAGAACGTCCCCCCAACCCTTACATCGACCAACAAACTTAAAATGTATCTCATTCAAACCGTCTTAGCAAGGTGATCATTTTTTACTATGACGACATCTCTCAAAAGTGCGGGATATTCCGAGCAAAAATCATGTTTTAATGTTTATTGCCAGAACGTCCCCTCAAGCCTTACATCGACCAACAAACTTAAAATGTATCTCATTCAAACCGTCTTAGCAAGGTGATCAATTTTTACTACGACGACATCTCTCAAAAGTGCAGGATATTCCAAGAAAAATCATGTTTTAATGTTAATATTGCCAGAACGTCCCCCCAACCCTTACATCGACCAACAAACTTAAAATGTATCTCATTCAAGCCGTCTTAGCAAGGTGATCAATTTTTACTACGACGACATCTCTCAAAAGTGCAGGATATTCCAAGAAAAATCATGTTTTAATGTTTATTGCCAGAACGTCCCCCCAAGCCTTACATCGACCAACAAACTTAAAATGTATCTCATTCAAACCGTCTTAGCAAGGTGATCAATTTTTACTACGACGACATCTCTGAAAAGTGCAGGATATTCCGAGAAAAATCATGTTTTAATGTTAATATTTTTGGCACAAAATAAGAGTGTAAGTAAACCATATTCTTTGATTTTCAAACCTCTCAAGATCAATTTTATTAGGAGATGCCATTTAAAAAACAGAAAACGTCATTCGTTACTCGTCCAATTTTTTCTATTCCTATAGGCAGGCAGTTATCCCACCGGCGGCGATGAACGATTAGCGATTAGAACTAGCAACTGAAAACGAGTTGGCGAGCAGCGAGCAGCGTGTGTGTAGTTTCGATAGTTTTGTCGCTGGGCTATCAGCGAGTTTTCGAGTGCGACGGGCGATTACTCGCACCACTCGCTCGGGGCGGTTAGTCTCACAGGGGTTTCTCTCGGCGTGAGCTCTGAGCTCTGACCACCAAGCGACCATCGCTGAGCGAGTATCGCTAGACGAGTATTATCTTTGATAGCTCTTGTCGCTCAGCGACAAACCAGTGAAGCGAGTCCTCGCCGGCAGTGTGAATAGTCAGCGATCAACTGTTAATATATGCATCTCTTTTGTTTACACGGAATGTATATCTATTGTACGTTTCTTGAGCGAGAAAACAGCCGACAGTTAGTCGCTTCCTCGCCGGCGGTGGGACAACTGCCATATGCTCGTCCACGACGGAGACGCGGGTGTCTTCGTCTTGGGCGAGCTTGAATCCCTCACTGCACTCAGGATTCAAGTCTTAACTCCCTCGCTTCGCTCAGGAGTCAACTCAAACCTAGAATCCTTCGTTGCGTTCAGGATTCAAAATAGCGCCCGCGACAACAAGACACTATCCCAAAATAAATAAAACGATTTTTTATTTTATTTCTAAACCCCATGGATTTTTGAGTAAAAACTGGTTGCTAGTATTTTTATAGATCTTTATGAACCTGATAACACGTACAAAAGATCTGTTGCAGGGCGGGGGACGAGCCTAGCGAATTACAAAAATGAATAAAACGATTTTTTAATTTTCATTTTATTTCTAAGCCCCATGGATTATGAAATTAAAAGTGGTTGCTAGTCTTTTTATAGATCTTTATGAACCTGATAGCACATACAAAAGATCTGTTGCAGGCCGGGAGACGGGCCTAGCGAATTAGAAAAATTAATAAAACGTTTTTTTAATTTTCATTTTATTTCTAAGCCCCATGGATTTTGAAGTTAAAACTGGTTGCTAGTCTTTTTATAGATCTTTATGAACCTGATAGCACATACAAAAGATCTGTTGCAGGGCGGGGGACGGGCCTAGCGAATTAGGAAAAAATAATAAAACGATTTTTTAATTTTTATTTTATTTTTAAACCCCATGGATTTTGAAATTAAAACTGGTTGCTAGTCTTTTTATAGACCTTTGTGAACCTACTAATACATACAAAAGTTCTGTTGAAGGGGGGGGACGGGTCTCATACAAATATGGTCATCGTTCTTTCCATTTTATTAAATAATGAATCATCAAAAATCATATCAATCGTATCATGTTCCAGAATACTGGGTAGAGCTGCATCCTACCCAACTTACCTACTATAACAACTGTGCAATTGTTAATTACGTCTAAAAACCCAAGTCATGATATAAAAATGTTTGCATATTCAGTAAGACATTGAAATTACTTCAACTAGGAGTATTTTTATAATTATATAGATCTGTACACCTATTACCTACTGTGTAAGCAATACTTACACGCCTTGCAAGGCAACACATGGTGACACAACATAGTTTTTGATTTTATACCATCATGTACCACTATGGTATACCTAATCTGTGTTCGCGACCCATTCGCCAAAAATCCAAACAAACATTAGTCAATGGAGAAGCAACTTATTCCTACACGACAAAGTCCAGCTTACTCCACAACCCCAAACACTTCCACAACTCCCTCCTTAGAGCCAGTCACTCTGAAATCGACCCAATTTCCACTGAAACAAAGTTGATAATTGTTCAACTTGAAATAGGGTGGGGGTGCGCACTTTTACTATATGTGTACAAATAAATACATTTTAATTTGAATTTGAACTAGGTAATCTTCCAGCAATAAATGCTGATTCCTAATGTGACAAACAATACATAACATGGTGCAGATCGCATAATAAAGGCTTCAATACTTTCACACAGACCATTGTAATATTGGTAACAGGACCTCACAGAGGGCAGTATTACCAAGTTTGTGATAAAATGAGAATTATAATCTCATAACCCAACATCATGCCTGTCCCCACCAGAGGGCCAGACAGAGATATAGAGTACCTATTGCATAATTAACTTACCTTAGCCAGTCCTGGTCAGATCCCATGCAACAGGGAGAGCGAGTCTACAGCCATAAATTTTTCACAAATTCTGACTAAGGCCAACGTCACCACCAAGAAATTCCTGATGGAAAAAACCCGATAACATTGGTGCCACCTGGGCATCGAACCCAGGACCCCACGATCAGCAGTAGCACTTGCAACCACTAGACCAAAAATTATAATAATTAGTTAATATTAAGATAATGAAAATCTTAACAGCTAGACACTCTCACAGACACATTTATGTAGGTACCTACTTATAATTATCTATGTGTGAATATGTATGTAATCTTTATTGTTATAAGTATGTATGTCTTGGTTTCACATTATGTTACATGGCACCTGTAACTTAGTGACCTCTGAAGGTACTACCACATTAAAGAGTTATACTCCAACAGAAGAAGGGAACTTTTCTTCTCAAACAAAATTGATTTACCAATTAACATACCTATTCATTCATATCAATCATAAGAAAATATTATGTTAACTATTCTAATTAATCATTGCAATAACATCAAACAGCAGTTTACTGTTATTGTGACTTTTATTTTCACTTTGCATACATTTTATTTCAAAGTAAATATGTATGCTTATTATTTTAACTTACTGGTTGGTACTAGTATTTAATTATAGTAAAAATTACATAGCGTTTCCATAGTCTGTTGATACCAATCTAAATTATGTCACCCTAGAACTGGAATAAATGTCAAGCGTTATCAGTAGTACTCATTAGTTCTTGCTACATGCAGGAAATTATCCTCTGCGGAACAGATCTAAACTATGAGACTTTCTACTACAATCAGTACCTAATACCCAGTTTTTTTTATTTATATTAAGCCAGCTTTAATGTGTATTTTTTATTAAAAGATCTGAAGCAGCTTAACCTAATCCAGATCACTGCTTGTATTTCTGTTACCATTTGTGTCCAATTTCATAGACCCATAGATACCCATACTGTTTCAGGCACGTAAATAATTAAGTATTCTTATTTTAATGAATAGGTAGGATAACATTACAAACCAAAATCAGAGTTAAACGAATCATCATTGTTATACCTAGCTTATATACCTTTTATTCCTGAAAATCACAAAGTACTAATATAGTTTGAGTGCTGATGCCTTGTCCGAGCCCGCTGATAACAGCAAATAGAATAATAATTAAAGATTTAATAAAAACATTAGATTCATGTATATGTAATAAGTAAGTACAAAGTTTATCATCATCTTGCCCTTGTCCAGCCATAAGGAAGGGAGCAACTCCAGTTTATTCTGCAGGTGGATAAGTTTTTTTTTTTTTGTTTTGTTTTTAAATAAGTAGGTAGGCACCTAAGTACTGTGGAGACTGACTGCAAAGCGAGTCTGGCTGTAAAGCCACACCTCTTTGCAGGACAGGCTGGTTATAATTGGAGGCATGTTCCATTCGAACGTTCAAGCGTGTGTCAAATATTCTGTTAGTGTTTTTTCTTATTTTAGAAGCAGTGTTGAATTTACCGTTGTACGATAAGCTTCTCTTAAACAATAAATGCTATACAAAGCTTAACGCCTTTTAGTTAGATGTCGTCAGCACATCCATTGCTACGACTCCCACTGCAGTACTTAGCACTCCTAGTAATTTAATGACTGTGGTTTGTATTCTTTCCTACCTTTTATATTGGGTGTAGTAGTCATTTTGTGATGGCCAAACACGATGCAACATAAAGTTATAGATATCCTGAGTGATCCATCTCTTTCAACTTTTTTTTTCGTAACAATTTTAGTAACAGGGTATTACAATAAAACACCGTCACAGTCCTTCCTTCTGCTTGAAATACTTTGTTACTAGGTGCGAAATCTAACAATTTACAATACAATCCAATCTAATCAGTTTGGGTAATAGTTATGCAAGTTCTTACCTCGTTAGTGTTTTGTTTTTCTTGGTCAGCCGTATCGGTAGGTAAGTACCTACCAAAAAAAAAAACAAAAATTAACAAAGGGGTTTGAAGGTTTTGGCCCTAAAATCAGCCGCCATTTTGATTTTTTTTCAGAATCGCGGTGCACAACAGAAGTTATATATTTAGATAGAGGACACTTATACAAACAAAAAATGTTATATAACATAATATCCAAAAGCGTCAGGTTTCGGAGTTATTCACCGAAATATAAGTCGAAAACAACAAGGTTTTTTTTTGGTTTTTTTCCTCCAGGTAAGCATATTGAACTATTGAGGTAATAGAAACGTTATGAAACCTTTATGGAGAAGAAACAAATGAAGAATAGACATTTTTTAAATAAATAATTAAACACGGCAATTTATAGTTCGTTTTTTTAATCCCAGAGACTAATCTGACAAGTGTATCAAACTTCTATACTAAAAAAAAAAAACGAAAACACAAAAGACTTAAATGTCAGATTAGTCTCTGGGATTAAAAAACGAACTATAAATACATACATAATACATACATACATAATTAGCCTATAATGTTCCCACTGCTGGGACACAGGCCTCCTCGGTGAGAGGGAGTGGGCCGTGATCCACCATGCGGGCCCAGTGCGGGTTGGCAGATGTCACATGTCTTCGAATTTTTGGTTCTAGGACATGCCGGTTTCCTCACGATGTTTTCCTTCACCGTTTTGAGAGCAGTGGTGATGAAATAATTTACACAAAGTAAAGCGCCTGTCTGGGTTCGAACCTACGACCTACAACTCGTAAGTCGCGGCTGTTACCACTTGGCCACCACTGTTAGCCGTTTTTAATTATTTATTTTAAAAATGTCTATTCTTCATTTGTTTCTTCTCCATAAAGGTTTCATAACGTTTCTATTACCTCAATAGTTCAATATGCTTACCTGGAGGAAAAAAAGACAAAAAATCCTTGGTTGTTTTCGAATTATATTTCGGTGAATAACTCCGAAACCTGACGCTTTAGGATATTATGTTATATTATATTTTTTGTTTGTATAAGTGTCCTCTATCTAAATATATAACTTTTGTTGTGCACCGCGATTCTGAAAAAAAATCAAAATGGCGACCGACCTTAGGGCCACCCTCCATACAAAAATCTTCTAACCCCTTAGGAGAAATTATATGTAAATACATATAATTTCTCCTAATTTTGTTAATTTTATCTGACCTTTATCCTCGTCGCCACTTGTAGAATCCTGTTGATTCCGTATTTATGTTGAACATATCACTTCACTGGCCCACTACCACACCAAGCGCTATCGTATATAGCCTGCATCACTCATGGTCACCCCACCAGTTGTATGTTAGGATATTTTTGATCCAATTTAACTTTTAAAATACTAATACACCGTAATCGCAATTTATTTGGAACGAATGTACTCCTATACATAATTCAGGAAGTCGAATTTTGTAAACAAACATGTCATATTTAAAAAGATATAGGCAACTATAGAGGGCCGTGCTGAATAAACTAAAATTCGTTTATTTTTTTAATTTAGCAAGTTGTATGAGAAACCAATTCGGTACATATGTTTCTTGCCAAACATTAATTACTTTTTTATAGTTTTTGGCTAAGGTTGTTTTGTCTTTTTTAAATATTTTCTTTTTCAGCACGGCCCCCTATCCACATCTATATATTATTTGTTATTACGAAATCACAATATCTGTTACGGTACATAGAACGTGTTAATAAAGTACATTCCTTGAGTTTATGAAACTTTTTAATACGCTATATATTTTTCAAGTTACACGGGGGCCGTGCTGAAAACGTTTGGCTGGCACGGCCCCCATTTTTTAACCGACTTTAAAAAAGGAGGTTCTGTATTCGACCCGTATGTATGTATGTTTGTATGTCCGCGATTATCTCAAAAACTACTGAACCGATTTTGATAATTCTTTCATTAGTGTGATCTACATACTTTCAGGAAGGTTTTAGTATATAATACATTAGGTAATTATTCTTATGTACGAAGTTATATGCATAAATGTACTACATCTCCAGCATTTCTATGCGAATTTTGATGATTCTTCGAGTTGTGTCTTCAGTTCTTCAATGCACTAGTGTTAATTGAATTTATGTGGGGTAGGTACAACTAAAAAGTGAAAAATAAAAACTTTTTTACAAAAAAAACAACCGACTTCAAAAAAAAAAACACTACAAAGTGAAAAATAACTTTAATTTCGGAAGTCGGTGTCAAAAAACGAAAATGCGGAACCAAAGACACCGACTTCCGAAATTAAAGTTATTTTTCACTTTGTAGTGTTTTTTTTTTGAAGTCGGTTGTTTTTTTTGTAAAAAAGTTTTTTTGCATATTTCTTGAAAAGTACAGAGGTACATTGAAAAAGAAACCGGTACCGGTACCGGTGTGCACCAATGCAATGTACTCCTAGAGGCGAGTACATTGCATTGGTGCACACCTAAATCGCAAATTCTGGGGGGCCGTGCGGGGCAAACGTACATCTACATACAAACTTACAAACAAATTTTACCTCTTTATAATATTAGTATAGACTAGGAGATTGAATTATACAATGCAAAGATAGACTTACAATCTTCAGCAGCTCCGTACAACAGTATTTTCAAGTGTTAATCAATTAGTTGTGGTTGTGGAGCAGGACCAGCATTGAGCCAGGCATTTTTATCAGCGATGTAATCCCCTAACTTATAATATGCCTGCCTGCATAGTGTGCGTTTAATACAAGACTTGAATTTTGTCTGATTCAGTTGAAGAATGGGGGGAGGTATTTTATTATAACATTTTAAACAGTACCCCCTAAAAGATGAGTATTTTAGCTTACACGATAACAATAGTAGTAATACTGTACTGTAAAATATCCTTCGAATCAGACAAAGTGTCCTCTAACTAAGTGACGTAACTACGTCTCTTAGTTAGATTAGCCACGACATGATTGCCTTTACAACCACTAATAAACAGGTGAAAAATCAGAATTGTCTGTATATAATGTCAAATAATAAAAAGATTTTGTCAAAGAAGTACGTAAAAAATAAACATCGTAACTTGAGAGCAGTTAAAAGACATTTACGTGGTTATGCCGTTAATGAGGTGCCAGTGAACATGTGTAGAAGGAATTATTGCCAAACAAATTATGTCTTCAACATAGTCTTTAATCTTATAATATGCTTTTTTTGATAAGGACACGTTTGATGAGGGTTTTGAACTTTCCATAGCTTTGGCAACTTGTTATAAAAACGGATGCTGTTTACAAGAAATGACTTGCTAGTTTTAGTTAATCTAAATTTGGGTTAATCACAATTTCATTTTTACTATGTATCAAGTTATCAATCTTGGTTAAGTTAATGACTCACATAATGTAAACTGTAGTATAACAATGTTGTTTTTATTTTTAATCATGAATGTGATGCAACTTTTATGTCCTGGGTTACTTTACAGATAGTTCACTATTTGTAAAGTAACCCAGGACATAAAAGTCATAAATAATAATGATTTTTCTTTGTTTTAGGGGGACTTTGTGGCATGTAGGTGGACCGAGAACGCTTTACAGTGGAGGTCAAGATGACGAAAGTGGCGCGGGTGGCACCAGTCGTCCCTGGACTAATAACAACCTCAACAACCCCAATAGGAGTAGTGGGGATCAGACAGACTGGACCACCAAAATGTACAGGAAGTATGTGATGCCCTATTTATAAACCTCATTGAATTTTTGGCTGGAAGCAGCATTCTATTAACATGCAATTCTATGTTTTTAGCAAACGACCAGGCAGTAGTACCAACTGGCGATCTTCGCAAGCCCGTGATGACAGCGAAGAGTGGCGATCTTCAGAGCCGGGCAGAACCCGCCAACTCGAGAAATGGGGTAAAATAAATTGAACAATAATTTATTTAGGTCTACTTTATTAGACACCAGCAAATACACAACAAAAGAATACATTTAACACTACAAAACATACAGTGGGCGGTCTTCTACGATCTCTTCCAGGCAACCATAAAAATGGGGTTGTCGATAATGTTAATTACGCTGCAATGCATACTATTGTACAGGATCAAGTTCTTCTAACTTAACTGACAGCTGCGCTGCTAGGAAGTTTGTTGCGATACTTCTAAGCTAACCCATTAGGAAGTGAAGGGCAGGCGTTTTGGGGGACTGTCTCATGTAATCTTGACATTCAATAAGTGCTGATTCTCAGCCCTACTATTGATTTTGAACAAAATAACTTCTTCGTTACGTCTGAACGGTCTATCTATATGAACAAATAATTCATGAACTTCAATCCATTTCACAGACCGCGACTGGGGTGACAGACCAAGCGGAGAGAGACCCCAACCCTGGAACAATAGGCGTAATTGGGGTGGGGACAACCAAAACAATGAGGAAAATTTGCCAGAATGGTAAAATTAACCTTATTATAATGTATATAGGATACACTCTTCATTTATTGTGTAGAGCTTTGACACACTATGTTGCTTATTAGGGCCGTTGAAAATGCTGAATGTGGAGGCACCTTTGACTCTTCGGGAGCCTTCCACGGATACAGTAATGATGACAGCAATCTGCCGAAACACCAAGAGGCTGCATATTGTAAGTGATGCTATAATAATGTTTATATCACTCAATAATGGTTTTCAGGTAAATTAATAATTATGATATTACGAGAAAATGTTCGGAGTAGTTAGTAGCTTGAAAAGTCTGAACTGATAATCGGTACCTATCAATAACTCCTCTGTATTTCGCACCGTGTAAAATTCTAATATTCAGCAGCATTTAGTTTGAAGAAAGAAATAAAAATATTTTATTTGGGACACAGGAAATACAAATAGTAAAAAAAGGAGCATTTAAAACTAGCAAAGGGTATATTAAAAACAACCAAAAAAAAAACACCTGTATGAGGCCAGAAAGGCAGCATTATGCTGAGAAAAGAGAAATATTAAAAAAAATACTGCAGCGCTTGTATCCCAACGGGCCCGCTGTGATGGTTGCAATGGTGGAGTTTCAATTTATTGTCATAAAGTGTTAATTGAGAATGTATTACAGCTCTAACAAGATCCCACACACACGGCAGTTTTCCTCGTCCTAAGGTGGTAGAAGAAGGCTCTGACGAATGGTGGGCGTCAGAAAAAGCAAAGAAACTCTCGCCAAAACGTTTCGATGCCAGTGATCTCAAGGTTAAGAAGGTATGAAATAACACTTGTTTAGATTTCCATCAATTCTATTTTCTTGTAAATTTTGACGTTCATAAGTGCCCTAAGGCCTATTTAAAATAAATTATTTGTCCTTGATTTGGGTTTGGTGATAAGACTTTTTCTTGACATGAATTGATATTGCAGCAGCCTGGTATTGGAATAGCAGAAGCATCAGGCTCAAGTACAAATAATCGGTCCAACTCAAGCAATGAAGGTGAGCTGGACAAGCTGGAGGAACTGTCGGCTTCAGGATCGGAACCCACGGAGGCTAGCGCGGCAGGCCAAGGTGAAAAAAAAATTGGAAAACAAAGTGCTTACAAATCTAATAAGTTTACAGAGAGCAAAACTTTTGATGCACTCATGCGGTCTGATATTGATTTAGAGGAAGCAAGCGATGAGAGGGGCAACTTCCAATCAGTCATCATAAATTCAAACAACAGTCTGCGGCAGAAACATCAGCATCTTGTCCCTGCAATGAAGGAGGCTTCGGGTAAATCAATGCATAACATGAAAGGCTCAATGAAACACAATCAGTCAGACATGTACGTACCTACTCATTTAAAAAGTTATTAATTTTACTATGCACCTTTGTTTTACATTAATCTAACTGATTTTTTCTTTCCAGGGATCACATATCACACAAATCTCCTGAAGAATTACTAGTGGACAACATTTTCAGCATGTCCCTTGATGACAAGGATATGCACTCTACACCTTCGTCTAACTCATTTTCCAATTCCATGTCATCTGTGTTAGCTTCTGCAGCAAGTGGAATGCCACAAAACCAAAACATGCAAATGTCAAGCATGTCGAACATGTCAAACATGTCAAATTCTGGGATACCCAATCATGGCATGAATATGGATATGCATTTGAACAACCAAAACATGCAAACAGCTGTAATACATCCAGTTCATAATTCACCTGGGATGCAGCCGGTTGTAATGAATGCAGGTGGGATGCAGCAGGGTATGCCATCAGGTATGCAGCAAGGTATGCCATCAGGTATACAAGCTGGTTTACATATGCCTGGCATGCCTGTTGCAATGCAACCTGGAATGCAAAACACTGGATATCCATCAGTTGCTATGCAAAACATGCCTGGGATGCCAACTGGTGGCATGCAGAATATGCCAGGAATGCCTTCAGGTGCCATGCAAAACATGCCTGGGATGCAAGCTCCACGAGTACAAACACCAGGAATGCAACCAGGCATGCAGAATGTGGGTATCACCAATTCTGCATTGAATGCATCGTTAGGCCTGCCCATTGGCCCTAACATGGGACAACCCTACCAAGGCATGCCACAACAGATGCCAAATAATTCACCCCTGAGTTCATCTGGAATGGGCGGTATGGGTACACAATCTATGCAAGGATCTGGAAATATGTCCAATTTTCAATCAAGCGGTGCCATGCCAGGCATGCCCAATAACATTGCAAATAATTCATTGTTTATGGGACAAAACTCCAACAACACCTCTGTAAGTAACTGATTTTTGAAGCTTACGGACCTTAGTATGATAATCAATGGAACCATAAAAAATATCATGTATTTGTCTGTCTGTGTATAACCTGGTTCATGTTATAAAAGACCATGTCTGTCTGTCCTTCCATTGGTACTCGAGAACAAAGAATCCTATCTGCATGTTTGTTTGGTTATTCAAGTTCTTTGGCAAGGTTTTATGCATATTAGTACCACACAAACGAAGCAGGGAGAGATGGCCTGAATTTTCAAAATGTAAAAACTTGAAATTCAGCCCACCAACAGCTTGTACCGAACCGGAACCCTGATTGACCTTACCCTGAAGTCGGACTCGTGCACAGCCTGACTTGTGTATCTAGAATTCAGACTAAACTTTTGGCAATATTGATGTGTTTTTTTTTTTTTCAACAGATGTCATCAGCAAGTGACATGCCAATGTCCAATCATTCAGGACAAAATATAATGATTCAACTGCAGGGAATGCAAGGGTCACAAGGACCTTTTGGAAATTCGATGTATGGAAACAATGCCATGCCGAACGCTAACATGCTTGATCAGTGGTATTATGAGGATCCTGAGGTATGCTTCTATTGTAATGTTGTAAAGCCACTAATGCGCACTTTACCGAGGTAATTTGCAAATAAAATGGATTTATTGAATACAATTTGATATTTTGACTTACTCAAAAAAAAAAAAACATCCACTTGTTGAAGGGTTTCAACAAAAAATAAAACGGTAAATACCTTACTTCGTCGCTAGAATACTCATACGTCAATACATTTTTATTTCGGTAAAGTTCGGAACATGTACTAATCTGCAGATTAAATCATTAATTATGTGCACAATGGCTGTTAAAACAAACTGTTATAAATTTTTTTGAATCATTATTAAAATGGTGAAAGAATAGTACCTGCAACCTCTTCAAAGGCTACCTATACATGGTCAGATCTACCTTCACATTCGTCTGATCTGATCAAAATCCGGACCGTGTGTGGCTGATCTTCAAGATACATCGCTTACTCCGGCCGCAGCTATAACTATTTGAAGCAATCTTTAAAACTAAACAACCTTATTGTTTCATGTCTGTGCACCCATCCGGTCAGACGGATCTGGCGCAGGTTTGTCTGTTCAGATTGATCTCTCTATGTATGGTAGCCTTTGTAAGTTTCTCACTATTTGACGATATCATAGAATTCATTATGTGAATATTTTACAGAGGAACATCCAGGGTCCCTTTACATCCTTAGACATGTACAACTGGTACAGGGCAGGCTTCTTCAGCCCAAGCTTGATGGTTCGCCGAGCTTGCGAATCTATAATGAGACCCCTGGGTACTTACGGGCCGGTGGTACCATTTGCACAGATGGTAAGTTAGTCTAATCATTATCAAAGAAGTACTATAATCGAATCTAATATCTGTTTAATAAGTAGAAAGTATTTTGTTACTTATCACTAGAGACCGGATAATATGCATTTGCATATTTGCATATGCATTTGCATATTTAAGCCATTTTCAGCGCTAATAGCATATTTTTCCTAAGATCTAGTGATGATGCATATTATCGGTGTAATTTACAATGCCTCCCGAAAAAAAAAGTGTCTTCGTGGATAAGTGACTTTCCTGAAACATTTACTTACGACGGAACTGTTTTGTATTGTCGAGTTTGCGAGAAAAATATTTCGTGCACTAAAAAGTTTCAAATAGACCAACATGTCAAGACAAGTGTTCACGTCGCAGGATTGCAGAAAAAAGGTCCACGACAACAGCTTATAACCGCATCTACTTCTAGCTCTAAATGTAAACAAAACAACCAGTTTAGCATGGATTTATGTGAAGCATTGCTTTCAAGTAATATTCCTCTCCATAAACTAAAAAATATATCAATGGATAGTTTACTAAATGTATGCTGATTTTGTAATAAAACATCTAAAACTTAATAGTTTTTTATTTTATTAAAAAACAATAAATTATAAAGATACATACTTAATAAAGTAAAACTTAAAACAAGTATATACTAACGATAAACTTAAATCTAAAGAAATAATATTTACAAAACAAAAAAAAAATTAGTCATTTAATGTTGCATATTCTGTCAGTTTTCGTGCATATTTCAAGCATTTTTCATGCATATTTGCATGCATATTTCAAGCTTTTTATGTTGCATATAATCCGGTCTTTACTTATCACATTTATATATCACACTAATATTATAAAGGCGAAAGTTTGTGAGTGTGTGTGTGTGTGTTTATATGTTTGTTACTTCTTCACGCTCAAACGGCTGGACCAATTTTGATGAAATTTGGTATAGAGATAGCTTGAGTCCCGGAAAAGGACATAGGGTACTTATTATCCCGATATTCCCACGGGATCGAGACTTATGCGGGTAAAACTGCGGGGCGCAGCTAGTATTAAATAAACACCACAAGTAAAGGACTAGTATTCCCATGTGCGTATAAAAGAGCTGCAAATTCCTGTGAGCTAATAATGATGCGACACACAACTTCCCTGTACCATAAGCGCGAACACTATTGTTATTATGTTCAAACTTAAATTTGTAAAGGGAAGGTAAGAAACCAAGGCCGTCCAAAGCGAGTTGGATTGCCGGAACAGGGAAGTATGGCAGAAGAAAGGGGAGGCCTATACCCAGCAGTGGATGGTCTTGGGCTGAAATTATGTTACTGATGATGATGACATGTTAATGTTATAACTTAGTATTCTGCATGAAACTTGTAGATGTATCTAACTATAGGTTACCCATTATTATGTCCAGTATTTATTCCTTCTTGTTAAAATAGACACTAGATTAACAAATTAATAAATAATTTACTAAGACAAATGAACTTGTTGCAGGATATGATGAATTCATTCCCACAAATGTCAGGTGGTTTCGATCGTGCACAAGGATCACACGATAATATGATGAATTCGCAAGCTACATTGGCTCTAGACGTAAGTAAAGAAGTCCGTGTACTCTGTTCATGCGTACTAATATAGAAGTAGACCCAGATGTAGAACAATATTCACCAGTAGTTAGCTTTATAATAGAATTCTTAATGCCTTGTAATAATAAGGTTTCTTGATTTCTAGGTGATGAATATGGGTACTATAAATATACCCGATAATACACCTATGGAATTACAATTCGGATCTGTGGGAATTATGGCAAATCAAAATTATGCCCAACCGCCACAAATGGTAATAAATTAAATTCCTACAATAAGAATACCTTTGTTTGTATTTGTTTTATGATTTCTTGCATTATGAAATCTACAAACAATTGCGGTGCGGTTTTGCATAAATGTCCCCAGATTGTCTTATAGGATTTTTTTTTCGGGTTAGGATAATAATAATTAAATTCCCTATTCTGAGATGGTTTTTAACTAATTTTAAGAATATGGGGTTTTTAATTCCATACTTTTTTATTTCTCATTTGACATGCCGAGTTTATTTCATTCATTCAGTACATTTCATTTTGACGAAAAAAATGACGAACTTCTATAAAAACTTTCATGCCCTATTTGAACCCTTCAGGGGGTGAATTTCCAAAAATCCTTTCTTAGTGCTCACTTTCCTTATTATAAGGAACTTTTATCAAAACTCATGCTTCCAGACCCAGCCGTTTAGGTTGTTTGTTGTCTACCAGCGAGTGAAAGAATGAATTTAAGAATTTCATTAAGTAGTTAGAGGCACTCCACAAATTGATCCCAAAAAAAATTTATTATATTTGGGAATCATTGATTTTTACCAACATCACAAATAGGACCTACTAATAACCTAACCTAACCAAAAGAAACCAGCATTTCAGTAAAAATATGTTTGTAGGGTCTTTTTAGTAAGTTTTTATTTATTAATTTCATGTACCCTCAAATAAAAAAAATTAAAGTAGACATTATAAAAACATAGAAGAGCACAGATTTGCTTATTTGATCAGCAAGATTTTTTTTCATTTTACTTTATATACACAATTATTTAAAAAAAGAAGCAATTGATAGGTGTTGTGGACTTGCAAACAGTTGGTGCAGGAAGGTAAAAGCGTGATTATTTCAGGTGGACTCTCTGTGGGGTCAGGGAACGCCGTCATCGGCTGATTTAGTGTGGATGCAACAGCCTCGCAGCCGCGCAGAAGCACGCGTCAATAATTTGCCAATGTTCTTCTCATGGGATCATCAGGTGGGTTCCAAGCCCATTTGGGATCTGTAAGGGTTTCTCAAATTTTGTGGCTATATTTAAAAATTAGTACTTATTACATTTTTTCTACTTTTTACATTTATTTAGTAGTACTTAGTAGTGATTGTTTCTATGGAACTTCTATAGTGGTCTAGAACGTTTTTTTTCTTTGTTTTCGCAAAAATATGGTCGCAAACTTTAGTTACGCCTTACTAGGTGGGCCTTATGCAAAAGAATTTGAAAATTCTAGAAAGTTAATGCTATCTTTGTGTTACATTGCGCAGACCGACCTAAGCATAATTCATTATTTTGGCACTATGTGGATGGTATCTAAATCTACTAACTGCACAATAATAAATGGTGATATTAAATTACCATTATCATTAACGCGAAACAGTCCCCAGTTAGCTTATTTCTTTTTATTTTACTAGTTTTGAAAAGGTAAATAAATGTATAGCAATTAACTTTATATGTATTACGTTTATATCGTAATCACTGAGTATGCATACGACTGTTGCCATACATATTTCACCTTTTTAAGACTATTTTCGTGTTTCAACATGATCTGCCTTATTTGATCTTAGCATTTAAGTAAAGTTTTTCATTAGAGTTAAGCACTTCCTTTCTACCTTTTCATGTATATTTCTTGGGCTTTTTCTTACTTTTACTATGTAGTTGAGGAACTTTGAATAGAAATACGAAATTATACTTTTTTATAGTCAGTTATGTCAGCAGAGTAACATTTTTTTTTGTCAATAACAAATATTTAATTACTTTAATTTTCCTAACGTCGTATTATGTCGTGTTTCTATTTTGTTCACACAATTTGCATCCAGCAAGTAAAGGAATCATGAATGACATAAATATAGTCAGGAATCATAAATATTTCATAACTATCAGAGCATTACTTCCCATAATAACATTGCACTATGATCTCATAGATACAACCCATGGTTAAATGTATCTAACAGTCAGTCTACAAAGAAAATTATAATTGTAATTTATAACGCAACATCCGCCGTAGTAATTTGCCGGAAATTACCTATTTTATCCTTCATACAAATAATAATCGTGCAAGCTGTAGTGGGTTTTATTCATAAACTTTTCTTATAGATAAGTAATGATTAACGTCTGCTTAATTAACCTTATATTTTGTGACTTTAAAACGTCTCTTAACTTTAAGCAATGTTTATAAATAAACCCTGGAATGTTTCTTAAAAGATTATACAATAACAATAGCTAATTATTCTAGTTATTTCTTTTATTACCTCAGAAATTACCCGGGGCTTTATATCTACGCGTAGCATCTTATCTATTAACCGATTCGCTCCGTCTTCCTGTTTTAATTTAGACATTTCTAAAATATTTATAATGACATTCTCAAGATCGGGGTCCAGAGCCACTATGTATTAGCAATACCTGAGCACACGAAGCACCTTAACTTCCCTATAAGTTTTCCCTTCAACCTAAATGAAGTAGCATAGTGAAATTTCTTTAAAAAATACGAGTCGCTGTGTCTCTGGCATACTCCACATAAGGCGTCGAATCAACAGTTGAAGTAGTAATAGACAAACCGTAATTTAATCATCATTGACACTTACATAATTTATTGTAAAGTAAGTACTCCAGTTTTAAGATTTTAAAGGCATAGAAGATATCACTTTCATGATTCCTTAAAATGCTTAAAACGCTTTTTATATAATATTTGCATTGTATGTAGACCACCAGCCGCAAATGAGCCGTTGTGTCATTAAAAACACATTAACACAAAGTGGTTTGTTATGCCGCAGTTTAAGAAATAGCAGTGACGTATGAGAAACATCTATCTTCTTTGAAATAATCTTGCTAAACCTTTACATAATTACTGAAATAACATCATGTTTGCGAAAATGTCATTGCTGACTCTTAAATGCAAGAAAAAAAAACAAAAACTTAATAACCTGTTGGTAATCAATATTAATTAAGCTTTTGTAACTTTTCACTAATCAATGCATAGGCAATTACTTAATTGTGTGGTAATATTTGAGTTCAATAAGGGTCATTCTCATGACAAGTGTTTTTTATTTGACTTTATAGTTTATAGCTAGTAATTTAGTATTTCCCATACCAGCATTTTATTATATTAATGAGACCTTACCCAAGACTGCTGTTTTGGTTACGAAACTTATCTGATATTTTTAATCAATTAATTAAGTTTGAATTTGCCTGGTAAATGAATGGGAGTCTGCACAAGCCTCCTAATTATTAACAAGATATTAGTTAAAAAATAACATTTAAATGAATAAATGAATGAATTTGCTCAACATCACTTAAAAATGGGAATGACCTGAAAGAAAAACTCTTAATTGTGCCATAAATATTTTCCCTTTTAGATATTTACCACTTTGTGTTAATATTTTTTTTTTTTATATTTTTCAAGTTGCTTTAAAGTAACTAGTTAGGGGATAATAGATAGATTCAGTTCTCACAAGAATGACATAGTTCGCCACACCACACTTATAAACGTTGTTTTATAAGCTATATTCATCGCGCGCGTTTTGAGTTTCCAGCCACATAACAGGTACGTAACATGCTAGTGAGCAATCAATTGCTATTAACGACTATTTGATCGAGGCCACGGTGTATGAACGTGGCGTGTAGGAAAAGCTTAAAATATTTATGAACTTAGGTGGAAAGCATTCGTACAAAATTTCATCTCGGTTTAAGACTATTATCCATTTTCCAGGCCAGCAAATGCTGATTCAGGTTTAGGCATTGACACCTAGCCTTTTCCAAACATGTTAGGGTCTTTGTTTTTGAATAATTATTTTACATAAGTGGTAGATAACACGTACTTTTACATATTTTAATTGCGGTATAAACAAAAGCTCCATCTGTCAAAATAGGTGTACAAATAATTAAGATATTGTATTGCTCATAATAAAATTATTTTCTATTCATATGCTTTTGTCGAAGGGCTTTGTAAAGTATTGCCAAAAAAAGGAAGATGGCTCTGCTGTAAAAACTGAATTTGCCCATAGCCACCAATGTTGGCAGGCGGCTGGATTTAATTTTGTCAAATGTTTTTGTATTCTGATTTTAACATTACCCTATAGCCTAATGGCCGAACAGAATCACAGAAAATCGCAAATGCTTTGATTTTGACAGTCAATTTTCACTAAATGATTGTTTTGTTACAGATTTGTCATCTCAATATTTATTAAAGTGTAATTTAACGCAATTAATTATGTTAAACTGTGAAAACTAAAGCTATTGCGAGTGTGTTGAGCGATTACGTTGAACTTCTAGTGGACTGTTTCGGAAAAGTTTTGATTTCAGTTAGAATTAAATTATTAGATTTGTAATATCCAGCCCTCGTCGCCCATGCCCTTCACGAACGTAAAACTGTAACTAAGTTGTGCTATGCGGGCTGCCAACTGGACTTATTGAGATGGACATCCAAAAGTGCAGATAAAGAGGAAATAACGGTCTTAGCTTTTTTTCACATATATTCAACTACATTTTATTTATTTGTAAATCTACAATTTATATTTTTTACATTTTAAATGAGGATGATTATTTATTCACATAAAATTCAATTCAATTTGGTTTCTCACATTTTTATTTATAATTCTTCATCATTCCGGGAGTAAAGAGAAATAATTCAAATTGGCATAAGATTTATTTATTGTAAATATTAAAATGCAGTTCCTAAACATGACCACTATGCACATTTTCAGCTCCGCACTAGGTTTGCACTGAAACCACGTTCAGGACCACTCAAACCTGTAACTCGTAATACTTGAAAGATATTTGCAAATGTGGTGTAGAGAAGAACTTATCGGAAAGAAACGCTCCGCAAAAGCATAATGAAATCTGTTGCTGTCCCATTTTTTGGTACCTTTGAATTCTCTGAAATTGAAGAGGGTTGACTTATGATTTCATCGGTCTGCGTACGTAGTTACATTATGTACTGTCTTTATCGTTAGCCTGGCACTTGTTCTTAATACAAACACTATTAATGTTGCTATTTTTTTATTGTGTTTAAAAAAAGGTTTCTCATTTCTGGACATTGAAAACCGATCAGTGCATTAATGTCCGTAGTTTTTTTTTTTATTTAAGGGTATTCTCTTAGCCATGTCGCATATTTTTCACACCATTAATGTAGCACGTTCGTAGATATACCACAATCGTTTCGTTTTATTTTTAGTTTATATGTGTCAGAATAAAAATAGTGTACGTACGTTTGTAACGTCTAAAGTAGGTATTGGATCGATTTGGAGAAATGAAGTATTTCTTACCGTCAAAGTGGTGCGCATGTCAAGTCAATTTATTTTGAAACCTATTATTTATTAATGTTGGCTCAATTCTAAAGCAAGCGAGTCTCTAAATGTGTGTGGTCTGTGAGCGTTATTATTTCAGCGCTCGTTTTAACATAATTATGCTCTGCTTTTCCCCTTTCAAGATATCTGTGCATTGTTAGCAACCATATAAGTTGGGGTTAGCCCAGATGTTGTGGTTCTTTTGTTCGAGCTATCTACTTTCTATGTATTCATTTCATGAACTCGTTCGTCTTTCTTCAACATTTTCCCTCATTTATTTTCATTTATATGCAATAGACAGCCTGGTGGACTAAAAATGTTCGGTGTACTTATATTAAAATGAAAATATTACCTACACCTGTAGCAAAAATCCACATAAGACGATCGCGTTTCACCGATGTGCCAATTGACATCCATTACTGAAAAGTATCATGAGAGATAAATGTGGACGTTGCAAAGCACATTGTGTCTGTTTATGTAGCCTAGTTAGAATTATGCGCCACTGACTAAAATATACAGGTGTATTTTCAACATTCAAAGAATTTGGGAGCTTGGCTGTCACTTCATTGACGATGCAAACTGTTCACCTGTATGGCATAATTGGCATGATCTGTCGGGGGCTATTTAGTTATTCTATTTAATTTTTAATAATCTAAAATCTTAATTTAGAATGACTTGAGTTAGTGTTTGGGTTGAAAATACGCCCTGTATATCTTGTTCATAGTTTGACTTTCACATTGTACCGCGTTAAATCAAATCACGAGTAGTAAGATCTTAGGGTGGAAGATAAAGGGATCCAATTTTGCTTATTTTTGCCAACAGTTTTACATCCGGTACATAAATGGCGTCTACACCAACTGAGGCTTTCAGCAATTTTAGCGACAGAAGCTCTCCGAGATACTTTTTACTCTGATTAAGATTTTCAACTTTAAGTACTTGCATTTCTTATAACTTATACTCTGAATAAGATTTTTAACTGTAGGCACTTGCATTTCTTACTTATTATAAATTTACTATATTCATAGGTGTGAAATATTTCAAGTGTTCACATGGCAAACATATTTGTAAAATCAGTTTTCAAAAGAATCAAAAAGTAATTTTGATTAATTTGGAGGTATTCGTCTTAGATAAAGAAAATAGAATAGTTATAAAAAATGAATTCACATAAACAACAGCATACAGTCACAACGCAAACACAGTGTGTTTTTAACAGTTTCTTTGTCTCCGACATTGAGGATAGCGAAACTTCTAATGATTATAACATATACTTAGTAAAAACGAACATGCACAAAGCATCTTAAAAAAGGCTTCACTGTGCCACACCATTCTAGATGTATGATGTAACATAGATTAATTCATTTAAATCTTTGAGGTATCTCGGAGGCTTCTACATCGGCCTTAAAACTATTCACTAAAGGCAAGTTAACTTTTTCATGGACTAGGTAGAGAATCCTGGGAAGCAATAATTACTACGGCGCGATCGACTATTGATTTCTATACTATTTATTAAAGGACATCACTCATTCTGGGATACTTTATTTTAACGGCCTTCAATAATAATTATATATTTTTAAAGTACACATATAACTCATTATGTTTCACTAAGGCGTCAAAGTCGAGAACAAATGGGATTCGGAGATACATATATTATATACAAAGTGTTAAAAAATTAACCCTACAAATTTTAAGAGGTGCTTTAGACCATCGAACTGAACGACTTTCACTATGGGACCAACTCTGAAATCACGAAAATAAAAATCTGCCGTTTCATACAAAAGTTCAATACCTACTTGACCAAAATGTATGAAACAGCTGATTTTTTTTCGTGATTTCAGAGTTGGTCCCATAGTGAAAGTTGTTCAATTTGATAGTCTAAAGCACCTCTTAAAATTTGTAGGGTTAATTTTTTTAACACCTTATACACCGTGTTTCGGACACTTCCGGACGATATACATAACCTTCGACCAGATGTTCAGACCATGGAAATAAGCATTTTTCATTATGGACACATTATTGAATTCTTATTTTTTATTTTTTGTTAATTTTCTTACAAACTATATACCTTGACGTAAATCGCCCGATATGCTTCTTTATCCGAATGCCAATTCGGATAAAGTTGCCAAACTATGACGTATTTTCATTCATAAGATTTGGCGGGCTGAAACTTGTCAAAACTGAGTTAAGACCCTTTCTTACTGCATAGGTCAATTAAATTTCACTAAATGAAAATACAATATCTTTGTAACGAAGCCTTTTGAAGTACTACTTCCTGTGTTAGATTTAATTTGTAAAAGCTATAGAAGCGTTTGACAAAGTTTATGGATATCGTGAAGAACACGGTGTATATTTGAAGGCGGATCGAAAGATAAGATCGTTGTATAATTATCTTTGTTCTCATATTCACTACAGCGCTGTCGCCATACAAATAAATGTTTCTACTACTGCGACCATTCAAATAAAATGTAATTCATTCCTGGCCGCAGACCTTTTATTTTTTATCCCAAGTCGCCGAACAAAATGGGTGATCTTCTTTACGTAAATACTTCACATTTTGAGATACTTGATTTTTTTTTTCCTTGAGCGATGGGGGAAATTGTAATGATGTGATAATTTAGAAACGATGTCTTACAACAAACTAATAGTATTATGTAAGAATGTCAAAAATGAAGCGTTTTAGGCTCATGAAATAGGCAAATGTCATAGGTTTAGTATAAAAATGATTTTTTGAAGAAATGGTCGTTCATGATTCCAGTTATTTCCACTTTTTTTTTGTTACTTACATAAGTAACTCGTTAAGTGAGCGCTGTGGTTTCAGACATTAATGTTCAACGAGGATTACTTATATAAATTGATTGATGATTAAAGAAGACATTGAAGATTATTGTGAGTACGTAGGGGAGAGGGTGTAACCCTTTATTAAAAGTAAAGATTAAAAGAAAAAGGTAATGTGCAAAGGTAAAGTGCATAATTATAAATTACTCAATATGAAACATATTATTGAAGTGTTAATTGTTTATGTTATACCTAAATGTTGTATCGATGTCAATGTAGTATTCATTCATATAGTTTGGACACTTATATTTTGTCGACTTCTTCGTATAAATATGTACAAATATGTACGTACGATGAGAAGGCGAAACTTCACAAACCTTATGGAAAGTTATCCATATGTAATCAGAAGAAAAAAAAACTAGTTTCGTAAAATGAACTTGCAAATTCTATAAATTATTGGTTTGTTAAGCGTTCTTGATAAGTTTAGTGAAAGCATTCCGAAATTCGTAAAAATACTTAGTAAAGAGATGATTAGACTTTTGTTTTTATTATGACTAAATATCACTGCCCATCGGGCTTGTGAAGTTCCACCAATTATTTAATTAAAAGTATAATTGGATAACAGATACATATACCTATATTGTATAGCGTACCTACTTCCTCTCCTTTATACGTCTATATAAAAGCAAACATTGTTATTTGTTTAAACATTAATTATCTCTTAGTTGTACTACTTATAAATGTAAGAAGCAAAACAAAAAAAAGATATCTATTTGTTGTTAGAATAAAGTACGATGGGCGCGTATGTATTGATTCCTTCACAAGTCTTGTATCAAAATAGACTATTGTGAACCTGTTGTTCTGTTGTATTAGAAACAGGTAAAAACAGGGGGCTAATATGCTTAAACTGATGGTATTGAAGTTAAAATTGATTTTCATCGAACTAATATTGCTGGCTGAAGTGTCAAAAATAGTAGTGATTTATGTTGGCTGAGCCTTTACCCGGAAGTTTTTTATTTAAAAAATATTCCATGCTAATAAAACGTCAATATATTTTTAGGACATAATTGAGCTGAAGTTTTTAATAGTCGGGATCGCGTTTTAAAATTTCGCCAATGTCACATACTAAGACTCACTGTAGACCATCAAATCGTAAGCGACATGTCTCAACTGCAACCCAGTACGAACTCAATATTAATATAAATTACCAAAATAAAAATAAAAGTATTATTAAAATATTAGCTTTGCTCATAAATGTGAAGTCATTGTTCTTTTACTCTACGTATTTGATTTTGAATGTTAAAGAACAAAAATGAAGTTGTAACAAGATGCTTAAAATTACATCAATTGATACAAAACTTAAGTTGGATCCGCCCATTGTCATTTCCAAAATATTTGATTAACTTGTTAGTTTGCTACAACCGCGTTGTATACAAACAGTTTAACAGCAATGCGCCTTTAAACAGCGTATATTGTATTACAAGATGCATGCCATGAACTTAATCTTGCAATGTGAACTGACAAGTATTTTCAATTTCGGTTTAGAGATCTGATTAAGTCTAGTTCTAATTATACAAAAACTTAGATGTAAACCAACAGGTGTTTATTCATCGTTTTAATAGCTAAATGTGTTGTTGTTGCTATTTCTTGTCTTGTCATTTCAAGGACACATTATTAGAGATTAGGTCATTTAGGATACTTACTTACTTGTTATTTTTACGTAGATTTAATTTTGATATTTTTTTTAGATTTAGGTTGAGGAGCTTTGTCTATGATAGGGCGGTTGAATTTCATGGCAGGGTAGTAACAAAGTACTGATTATGATATGAATGTCGTTTATTCGTTACATATTTAGGTTACTTGTTTCAAATCTCAATTTTGTGTAGAAGTTGTAGTATACGATGAAGTAATAATTCTATGGCCTTAGTGGAAAAAATGTGTATGCATTTTTTTGTTTCATGCTTTAATTGCCATGTGATCCCGATTTATTTATCGGGGCAGTATTTTTTACTGCTGAATATAGCAATAACATCAACAAGAATACGTAACTGATATTGGTTATTATTCTGCGTAAGCTAATTATTATTCTTAATGCTGTAAGGCAGGTGATAGTCCATTTTGTTTATATTAGTTAACATTTATATGCTTGTTTATAGGGAAAAATAATATTTATTTAATATTCCATAGTAAAGGAATTTTTCTATATTTATTCATATACAAACAACATTTTATACAGGGTGACTTTTTAAGATTGTATTCAACACAATCACAGAAAGTATGGAAGAAAAAAAATTGGTAAAAAAGAGTCATGGACAAGATTTATTTCTCAAAAATAGATAAAATTCCTGATCTCGCACTTTCCTGAATTTGTTCCCTCTCAGCAATACTGTCGTAACACAACCTCTTTTTGATCAACCTGTATTGAAATCTAGGTAATCACGCTAACGTTTCCTCCTCTTTAACCTCTTAGGTTAATTATGATTTTGAAATGCCCAAGAGGCGCCTTTTATATAAAAAATATTGCTGAAAAAGATTGGTACAAGACCCATTTTAATTTTTTTAAAACGTCACCTGTCTTGTTACGAATGTACCGGCATTTTTAAATCCTGTTTTAAAAAGACCAGGTTTTAATAACACTAGTTTACATGACTTTTGTTCATGAAATGGCATATATACGGTTACATTACTTTGGGTATCTACATCTTGGAAAAATTATTTAAAAAAATCCAGCACGTCAGTTTTTTTTTTTTTTAATATTTATTAGGATTTTTACAAAAAACTACATCTAAATAAAGAAAAGACAGTTAAAAATGGGTAATTTTTGCTCTTTTTTATAAATATTTTCATCTGTATCTCTCACAACAGACCAACAATAGTCACCTAGCATATTTTGATCCCAAAAACCTTGATAATTTTGCTCAAATAAATTTAAATCTTGGTGAAATCGCTCACCGTGTTCATTACTCACACTACCAAAATTTTTGGAAAAAAATCTAAATGGGAATGCAAAAAATTAATTTTTAGTGACATATTTACACCCATACGCTCATAATTTTGCAATATATTTTCAACAATCTCTCTGTAATTATCACTTTTTTATTGCCTAATACATTTTCAAAGACATCTATGACTCAGAATTGTGACGTGCTACGAAAAATAAAAATTAATTACCGTCCATAGCCTACATAAATAATATAATAATATGTTTCATTTCATGAACAAGTAAAATTATTTTTTTTTTTTGTAAACTAGTGTACTTTCACATTTCCGAGTCTGATATAATGATATAAACACTTCGTTCATATGTTATACATATGTGTGTCAAATCTTCGACAGTTAAATACATACATCCAACAGGTATGCTATGAGGGAATAAAACAAATCCTTCATACATACAAAGATACGCCCGAAAGACACAACCCTTCTTTGCACTTCAGTAAAATAGATAGCTTTGTTTGCCTCCTAAATCGAGCCCATGACTTCTTTGACCACTATTCTCATAGAAAAGGCTATCTAAATGACATTCCTTTTAAAAATAACCCTGTATTTGAATGTCTTCATATCATTCTGATCAATGGTTTATATTGAATCATTGATGAGTAGTCGGATAGAGGGTAGTTGACTATTTTTTAAATTGACTTCATATTGTGTCTTCTCTTGAACTGCATTCAATATAATAGACAGTTCGGGCGTTACAGAGCATTTCTTATCTAAATTAATTCCTGTTGATTGGCATCTGAAATCAATATGAAAATCCCTACTATTAGGAGCACAAAAACTCATTCTGGCGTTCAAAGTTAAATTTACATTTATATTTTTCAAGCTTAACTGTGGAGTTCGGACAAAGATACGAATAGAGAACCTTCCTTTTGAATCCGGTTAAAAAGTAGCCAATTACCCTTTTACTATTTTTAAAGACCCTTGTGTAAAAAAACCATTCCAAATAATAATATTTTTGGATAATTCTAAATTAAAATACGTGTGTATGTACAGTAGTACGACAATTATTATGAGGCTCGGTATAATAAATACGTTTTTTTGGTAAAAATGTTTGCATTTTGATATTTGAACTTAGTGTCATAACTCGTACTACTTTACGTCCTCGGGCGTATTTTCATTTGGGCCGCAGAATTGATATTTGTTCGGGCACAAGATTATACAAATTAGATGTAATCTCTATACATCTCTATGTTATGTTTGTGTACGAATTTATTTACTCTGGCTGTTTGCTAGAAAGACTGATTTAAGAAATGTTAAGATTTCGCGAGTGTTAAAGATGGTGGGTGTATTGAGGCAGCAATGTTGATTACTAATTTAATATTCCTTTTAGGTATATCCTAGTTACCAAATATAATGTTTATTAAGTTTGTTATTTAAGTTTATTCTATTTTTTTTTCGCAATGCGGATAATATAACATAGACTTGTAAAAACTTGTATTGTAGCTATCCGCACCTTAAGTTAATTCATTTAAATTATTGTTATCACCCGACTGCAAAGAAGGGTTATGTTTTATGAATTAAAATCTGACAAAGAAACCGCTTTTGCATTTAAGGGAGGTTTTGGTTGGTATTATTACAGAAATTGTGTGTTTTCCAAAGTGAAAATGATGTTATATGAAGATACAAAAGAGTATAATAACATAACGTAACATGATGAATACGAATGGCTGTGATTACTTATTTTAAACACACATTTTCCGTAATGTAACAGTATTTTCCCCACTTATGATTTTAATTTTCAAAACGAATTCTGAAAGAGAGCATTATTGGTCATGCTTTATAAACGTTATGCCTGCCTGAAGGCTGTGTCAACACCGATGCCGTATGGCGATCGATTTTTGAATTATTTTTTTCTATAAAAAGCTAGAACCACTACTAAATCTCATAAATAATTGACGACGACATGCGACTACACGAATACCTTAAAATATCGGAGAAATATTTTTCCGATAAGGTGACATGCATTATTAATAGGGCTATCATTAAATGCACCATGAAAAATATTTTTTTGACTAATATGCTGACAACACTGGTGATGGATGGTTCCTAATTGGTCATAACTTAGGTGTGTGGTAATTTTGCCTTTACTACTATTGTACGAGGGGTTGACTTGCTAAACAGGCAGCGATCTTAGTGTCCGCTTATTTATGCAAATGAACCAATAAGGGTACTTACTTTGTAGCCTATTTTGAAAAATGGAGCAATTAGTGATAATGTTGCACGCCATCCTCATGATTGATATGATTCCATTAGATTCCCGGGCTCGTAAGTTAAATCAAAACCTAAATAGAAATCGGAAAACTTCAGGGAGGGTCCGCCCGTCTGTAATTGGATAATAGCTGTGATCTACTCCGCAACACTTGAGGATGTTCCTTCAATAGAAGAAGCTGATTGAATAATACTCTACGCTAGTAGTGCACGATACTTTACAGGATGCTACAGTTATTCACTTGTGTGCATCTAGATATAAATAAATGACCTCGCGATGCACAATGCATTCCTTCTATCTACAATGAAATAAAAATATCAAAGGCATCAAAATCTAAATCATTCTCAACAAATCTAGACACCATGTATGCATGTGCCTTTTGTAACTTTTTACAACGGCTACTGAATTTGTAAGGTCTTACAACGACTACCGAATTTGTAAGGTCTTACAACAGCTACCGAATTTGTAACGTCTTACAACGGCTACCGAATTTGTAAGGTCTTACAACGGCTACCGAATTTGTAACTTCTTACAACGGCTACCGAATTTGTAAGGTCTTACAACGGCTACCGCTACCGCTAAACATGATTTAAAAATGATCATGGTTTTTTCTACATGTTTCCTTTAAGGGGATCCGCTAAGGTAGCCCGCAAAATTCAAATTTACTTAGATTTTTGCAATTAGCTGGTCAGTTTCAGGTTGTATGTTGATTCGTGACCATAACAAATATGGCTTTATGGAATTATAATCATTAGAATCAGCAATACAACTCCTTAAGTTAGAATTGGCCTCAAATGTCAGGATTTCATTAAATAGTCATTCAATACGGTAATATGAACTTAGAGTTGTATTGATGATTTTTATGCTTAATTCGCGGGCTAACCTGTCGCTTTCGCCTTAGTAGGTATATACATATATGCATATTCAATCCTGGTAAAAAATATTTTTAAACAAAACATGTAGTGCGGCTCGGGGAGTGTGTTACGTGACTTACAAAAGTGTAACATCAACACGTCCCCGACAGTTTACTAATACGAAATACTTAGCATGGTTTGGATTTTATATTCGATTCTGTTTCGAGGTATGCCGGACATATTATTATAAGTTATTCCTTGTTCTAAACTTTACTATCACCTAATAAAGTGATCGTTAATTTGAACATTGCTTAACGATACCTTAGATTGGAAACAAAACAGAGACCGCCTTTGTAAGCAGATAAAACTGGCTCGCTGTACATTCACACTATATTATAATGATCTCAAGTAATCGTATGCACTACAAGTACTTATATACAGAACCCGGTTGTTAATATGGCATGTGGAGTTTAAGAAAAAGTTCGGCTTTGTCTAAAACTACTACAGTTGTACTGTTGAATGTACACTCCTAACGATATCTAAAAAAGATAACTAATATTGCTATAACTGGTTTTGAGGTTGGGTTTAAGCAGTACGAGTGCTGGCCATGTATTTGTGAGTAAATATTTCTAAGCACATTATATTATTAACATTAGCGTGAAGCGACAGAATTGCGGATATAGAAGCTCTAACAATTACCCATAAAACACGAAACGAGTGTACACATTACCTCCAATTATCGGTCTGTGGTTGCAAATGTTGAATGCTTTCCCGGTTAACTTTTCCATCTGTGTATGTTGATGAGCTTTCGGCCAACAAAACGTGCAGTACGCGTAGAATATCTGCTAACAATTTTTATTGTTTAAAATTCAATAAACTAACAAGACTGGTAATTAGTCCGGTCAAGTTAGCGTCAAAAATGGGGGTAAGGTTACATTAATTCGCATAAAGCTGAAAATTGGTATTCATGTTGGGAACACCTTTATAAATAAATTGTCAAAAGTCCCCATCGATCCGACGTGTGCAAAAAAATATATTCAAGGTCAAATGTTGCAAAAGTCGGTTTTTCGCATTTTTCAGTTAAGCGGTAAGTTTTATCACAAAAATAGGTGAGACAATATTGTTCATCATGCAATTGTCTACAAAAATTGTTTTTACACTTTTTTCCTAAGGATCACCATTTCGGAGATATAGCGATGCAAAAAATTTAAATAGTTGTGTTCTTCATAGTACATATGTATGTCAATTACCTTTATATACGTTACAGAGCCGTAATACAAGTATAACTATTAGTTTTAGTGTTTTAGCGTATACATACCGCAAAACGGGGCTACTCTGACTTCCAGGGTTACTTTGACAGGCGTTGGAACTACTTTAACAGAGCGCCAAAATCGGTTTTCACGTGTGCTCAGCAAGTGTGCGTGACCTCGAGTAATATTGCGCGAGGCGCGGGTTGTGGGGAACGCGTCATAGCGTTGTGATCGGCCTTGTCAAAGTAAACCTGGAAGTCAAAGTAGCCCCGTTTTACTGTACATATTATACAATACTACGAATATAAACTTTCTTTGAATATAAACTTTTCCTTTGAACAATTTACTTGTGCCCAGCAAGAAGAAGAAGACAGTATGCTTGAAGTTCCGTTATATGATAATTATCAATCAGACGAATTATTTTCCCAAATTACTCATAAGTTACACCGCTTTCATAATTTCAAATAGTACTATTTTTATTTGATACAATATTTACCTCAACAGGACCACAATAGACCGTGGAATAGGCCTACCGGGGAAACCATAAAAAAATGCGCCAAGTACACTACCTTAGGGGTGGCGCGGAAACGTGCATAATAAGAAGAACACAATTTTTGCATCGCTATATCCCCGAAATGGTGATTCTTAGGAAAAAAGTGTTAAAACAATTATTGTAGATAATTGCACGATGAACAATTTTGTCTCACCTGCTTTTGTGATAAAACTTAGCGTTTAGCTGGAAAATGAAAAAACCCGATTTTTGCAACATTTGACCTTGAATATTTTTTTTTGCACACGGATCGATGGGGACTTTTGACAATTTATTTTTAATGGTGTTCCCAACATTCATACCAATTTTCAGCTTTATGCGAGTTAATGTAATCTTGAATGTCTATTTTGACTGGGCTAAATGGTTCATAACTGAAAATAAAGTAGTAGAAAAATTGAGTGTTTATTTGCCATCGATTAAGGTCAGCCGACGTCAATTGCTGCGGCGACATAAATAATTTAGTGCAGCTGTTGCCGGCGCTCGTGCACCGCCAGACGCTACGACGTTTTCTTGGAAAGCACATGTTCAACGTGCTTGATTGATAAAGTAACAAATATAGGCACTCTCTTCATTTACTACTTTGTGATCTCGTCTTACTACTGATAAAGAAAAAGGGATGATGTTGGTACGCTAGCCGGCTTTAAATGATTATATTTTGGAGCCCTATAATTGAGGAGCATCTGTTCAAAAGGTCGTATTTCTATGATAAACAAAGGGGTTTGAAGGTTTTGGCCCTAAAATCAGCCGCCATTTTGATTTTTTTTCAGAATCGCGGTGCACAACAAAAGTTATATATTTAGATAGAGGACACTTATACAAACAAAAAATGTTACATAACATAATATCCTAAAGCGTCAGGTTTCGGAGTTATTCACCAAAATATAAGTCGAAAACAACAAGGATTTTTTTTATTTTTTTCCTTCCAGGTAAGCATATTGAACTATTGAGGTAATAGAAACGTTATGAAACCTTTATGGAGAAGAAACAAAAGAAGAATAGATATTTTTTTAAATAAACAATTAAACACCGCAATTTATAGTTCGTTTTTGTAATCCCAGAGACTAATCTGACAAGTGTAATGTCAAACTTCTATACTAAAAAAACGAAAACACATAAGACTTAAATGTCAGATTAGTCTCTGGGATTAAAAAACGAACTATAAATTACCGTGTTTAATTATTTATTTAAAAAATGTCTATTCTTCATTTGTTTCTTCTCCATAAAGGTTTCATAACGTTTCCATTACCTCAATAGTTCAATATGCTTACCTGGAGGGGAAAAAAACAAAAAAATCCTTGTAATTTTCGACTTATATTTTGGTGATTAACTCCGAAACCTGACGCTTTAGGATATTATGTTATATAACACTTTTTGTTTGTATAAGTGTCCTCTATCTAAATATATAACTTTTGTTGTGCACCGCGATTCTGAAAAAAAATCAAAATGGCGGCCGACCTTAGGGCCACCCTCCATACAAAAATCTTCAAACCCCTTTACAAAAACAGAAAAAAACATCTAATTCCTATTATAAAAATTCTAAAATTAAATTAAATTTAGATGATTGTGAAGATTAAGACTACAATATTACATGCATTTTTAAAAATAAAAAAATACACCATAACTTTTTTTTAATTTAATTTTAGTTCAGAAATAAGACTTATTGATCGGAAAAATCAGAAACACGACCTTTTGATTTGTCACTTCTAGAAATATGCCCTTTTGATTTGACAATTTTAGAAATATGGCTTTATGAATGGACTTTTTGGAAATACAAAATAATGTGAAATGCTACTGAAGTTTTTTGGCATTCTGTCAGAAGAAAAACTCCTATAAGCAATACTTTGATGTTTATTATCTACCTCTACTTTGAGTTGAAACATACAAAATTATTTTTCACATCATTTATTTTTTTATGATTAATCATTACAAAATATTATTCAATCCCTTAAACTCTAATGTCCCCAATGTCAGGTTCCATGCAAATGCATTCGCTGTCCTCATTATGGTTATGATCATGATCCTCATCCTCATTCTCATTGATTGTGTTATGCTCATTCAGAAGAATGTTTTTATACCATTGTAAATCTTCAATCGAGGCCCAATCTTCACCAAATTGTTTCACTAATAATAATGTGACATCTTTTTTTTTATTTCCTGTAAGACCTTTGCCTGTTGGTTGTTCTTGCAGTTGTTTAGGATGTCGTTTACCACGTTTCAATAATGATTCAAATTCTTCTTGACCAGATTCAAAACGATAGTTTTCAAATGCACAAATTTTGACATCTTTGAATCGACCTCCTGGACCTTTAACTTTTCTAATTTTAATTCTCTTAGCAGTTTGAATTTTTGTAAGCTTTTTGTAATTTAGCTCTAACTTTTTGATATCTTTAAGTGTCCAATCAAAACCAAGGTCATGAATTTTTCCATGTTTTTCTATGATTTCTATGTATCCTGTCCTGTGTGTAATAATAGGTGTTTTCCTAATATCTTTTTCTATTCTACCGAATATGCGGTCTGCCGGCAAAAAACTATGCCCACGCACTGGGAAAGTTATTGTGATTTCTTCAATTGTGTTATTGTTATTAGCTAACCAGTAAATTAGTAAATGTAGGATGTGGCTATTTTTATTTTGTCCCCCACATCCGTCACAGAACAACTTCAGTGATGTGACATTTTCAGGAATAGTTAAATTGGTTAAGTATGTCAGCAATGCTGATCCAATTTCTAGAGACCCACGAGAAGCCTTTGTCTCATCCCATACAAAAAAGTCAGGCTGGTTTTTGTCTACGTCAGTGATACAAAAATTGTAAAAACTGATTTGCCTGCTGTAAAATGCATCTTGTATAGGTGTTCTTGGTAATGGTAATACCTTCTGCAAATCAAAACACAGCCTTATGCTGTTGGTAACTGGTGTTCTCAATAGTTCGTAGAAAACATTGGATCTTAGTTTGTGAACCCTCTTTTCAACCATCAATGTTTGCTTTCTTTGACTGTTGGTTTCATTTTTTATTTTATTCGACCACAATATGCAAACACTGCATGCGTCAGTAGCTGGGGATTTGAACCCAATGTTGAATTCATTGCAAAATATATTGTGGAACATGGTGCGGGAAACCCATAAATTTCTAGGCACTGACAGGTTATAGATTCTGAGTAATCTAGCAGCATTTAGTTCAGATGACAAATATATTCTTTTGCTTTTCTGTCTGTTATAGTGACTTTCCTGAGCAGGTAACTTTTTCAAGAATTCCCTTAACTTTTCTTTTTTCTCTCTTGACTTGGCTGCTTTCCTGTCCCCACCTCGCTTCTCTGTAGGTGTTTCCCCTTGACTAAGCCTAACATTTAAGTTTCTTAGCCTTTTTTCCCCAATTGAAAATGTTTTTTGAAACACTTGTTTACACACCGTTGTCAGTTTTTTATTTATATATAGATGGTAGGTGCAACTAACCCTTCGATATTTCGTTGTCGCTCTTGGACTTGACTTTCCTCGATTTAGTGGTTCATACGGTGCTAAGAGTCTAGAAAGATAAATATCTTGATCTACCTTCCCACGCCGTTTAAAAAACAACTTTCTGTTTCCTAGGATATCTTGTAATGTCAATTTTTTACATTTGAATGTTTTTAGCGACTTGTGATCACATGGACATCTATAATTTATGCACAAGGGATCTTTATCTGTGTAAGTCCTGAAAAGATACATAGAAAAAGTAAATTAATTAGATAAAACCTTACTAAGAGAACAGGATATTGAACTAAGTACCTACATTAAAATATCACTTACGTTTTACGATATTCCGAACGATCTTTACGCTTTTTTTTCCTTGAACCAGCATTCAAGGTCTCGACTAAACCTTGCTCATCCATTTTCAATATGATTTTTACTTTTTAATAACTTCCAAAGTTCAAAATTTCACAAATTTCATCTACTCGCATCGAAAGGATAGAACGTCAAGAATAACATTCTGTCAGTGTCATCTGTCGACGTCGTTAGAGAGATGCAGAGTCATATTATTTTTATTTTTATTTTTTTTAGGGTTGCTATTGGTAATGATATTCAACGTACAGCCGTCATCTTTTGACTCGATACCGTTATTTACTCGAACGAAACGATTTTTATTAAAGTTGTTATGTATGGAAAAAAATATGACCTTTTGAACAGAACAATAAATAAAAGATGCTATTTGTAGAAGAAATATGCCTGTTTTGTTTAAAACAATCCAAGGGAACATTTAAATGCAGAAATACATCCGTTTTGATTGGAATCCAAGTTTTTTGGATTTTATTATATGGGAAATACGCTCCTTTTGAACAAGTTTTTGCGCTCATTCGATGGAGTTTTCTGCTATGAGTTCAAAAAAAAAATAAAAAAAATAAAAGTTGAAAAGTGAAATACGACCTTTTGAACAGACGCTCCTCAATTATTCTATGTATATATTCTCTGAAACACACTTGAATAATTCATGATCCCCCTTTAGGTGTTGTTCATTTTAGCACGAATATCGCCACGGTCCATGACAAGCTTACTATGCGGTTGTGTGACGAATGAACGAAGTTCATTGTGTGGTCACGTAGGAGGCTTAACTCGTCTCACACATTCGAACATTTATGTATGAGAATTGCCAATCAATTTCAGCCTTCTGCCATCAATTCGAATTCTCTCCTACCGGATGAAATTACCAAGGAGATGAAGACAGAAGATCAGATTCTGGCGCAGCTGCGCGCTACACAAAACATTGGGCAGTCATCGCAGCAGTTTATGTCAGAGATGCAGGGCCCGTCCGCAGCCACTGCCAAGCCCGAGGACTGCTACGCGTCCAATGTCAGCGCCACTCCCAATATGGAGGAACTACACAAACTTATTCAGACTGAAATGCTTACTGGCCAAGCCAGCGTCCATAATGTCGCCAGTGTCGCCGCGGTTCCTGAACCTGACAACATCGAACCGCAGGTATCAATGTTTAATTTGTCTTTATAACCAAACTACAGTCAAGGAATGAAAATTTAGGCACCATAAGGTTAATTTTTGCTTGCACCTTACCATTTTTACCCGACTACGGCGAAGCAAAGAGGAGGGTTATGATTTTGACCGGTACATACTGGTCATACATCGGTCGGTACATACGTATATATGTATGTATGTATGTATCTGTTCCTCATAACTTCTAAACTACTTGTCATAATTGGACAAATGCGGTATCGTTAGAAGCGTCTCTCCGCTGGTTATAGGCTATGTGTCGTCACAATAAATTGAATATGGTGCTCTCTAGCGGACAGTGGCGGATTTACCAATAGGCTGAGTAGGCTGGAGCCAAGGGCGACAGATTTTAGGGGCGGCAAATTTGGGGCTAACATTTTTTTTAAATGTCTTACTGAAATTAAAACGATTAATATTTATATACCTACCATGTTTTTTTTGGAAAGAATAAACAAAGCGAATGTTCAAATTCAGGCTTCTACCGCAGATTTCATCACAGTTGCCGATCTTTACAAATCTCTTTGCAAGTTTGTCGTAGCTGATGAACGAGAACATTTTAAGCATTTTGAAGAAAAGGCGAAGCAGTATACAAAAGACATGGGACATTACTGTAGCGGTCGGTAGGGGCGGCAAAAGGGGTTAGAAGGTTTTGGCCCTAAAATCAGCCGCCATTTTGATTTTTTTTCAGAATCGCGGTGCACCACAAAAGTTATATATTTAGATAGAGGACACTTATACAAACAAAAAATGTTACATAACATAATATCCTAAAGCGTCAGGTTTCAGAGTTATTCACCAAAATGTAAGTCGAAAACAACAAGGAATTTTTTGTTTTTTTTTCCTCTAGGTAAGCATATTGAACTATTGAGGTAATAGAAACGTTATAAAACCTTTATGGAGAAGAAACAAAAGAAGAATAGACATTTTTTAAATAAATAATTAAACACCGCAATTTATAGTTCGTTTTTTAATCCCAGATACTAATCTGACAAGTGTAATGTCAAACTTCTATACCAAAAAAAACGAAAACACAAAAGACTTAAATGCAGTGCCGGATTAACCCCTAAGCAAATTAAGCAATTGCTTAGGGCATCACGTCTCGGGGGGCACCATAATCTAGGCGCGGTCCCAGGGAGGGTCATGGGGATCATGACCCCCAAAATCATTCAAGCTGTCGAGAGCCTGAATGATTTTCTTACTTGTTTTCACAGGCGTGGATTGCTTAGGGCATCAAGTAGTCTTAATCCGGCACTGCTTAAACGTCAGATTAGTCTCTGGGATTAAAAAACGAACTATAAATTGCCGTGTTTAATTATTTATTTAAAAAATGGCAATTCTTCATTTGTTTCATCTCTATAAAGGTTTTATAACGCTTCTATTACCTCAATAGTTCAATATGCTTACCTGTAGGGAAAAAAAACAAAAAAATCCTTGTTGTTTTCGACTTATATTTCGGTGAATAACTCCGAAACCTGACGCTTTAGGATATTATGTTATATAACATTTTTTGTTTGTATAAGTGTCCTCTATCTAAATATATAACTTTTGTTGTGCACCGCGATTCTGAAAAAAATTCAAAATGGCGGCCGACCTTAGGGCCACCCTCCATACAAAAATCTTCAAACCCCTTTGAATAGCCTACTGGCGGCAAATATGTAAATCCGCCACTGCTAGCGGACATAAAGACATGATCTAAAATATATGCCGTGTTGGGTATCTAATGAAAGGGCTTAATTAGCACATTTAAAAAATATAAATATTACTGAAATAAACCCCAAAATAATTAAATAAAAAATAAGTTTAAAAACTAAAACTCGACTACTGAAAAGGATAAAACAAGAAAGTACCTTCCCGTGGTTGCATGCCGCTGTACTAACATATTATAAGCTATGGTAGCATGCGACCACGGGAAGGTACTTTCTTGTTTCATCCTTTTTAGTAGTCGGGCTTTAGTTTTTAACCTTTTTTTTTCTGACTACTTATTGCTAACATTTTGAATATAAATGACCAATGAAATGTTCGAAAAGGTAACATGCTCTGTGGGAAAAGAATTTGTTTGAAACGTACTTTAACATTTTCACTCCTTGACCGGACGTAACCGTAGTAAATAATCCAATAAAATATGCATTTGCCAAGTTCCTAAAGCTACTTATCATGATTAATAAAAAATCTAATAACTATTTACAGCCGGTGACGCAGAAGCCTGGCAAACTTGAGCAGAGCTCCAGCGAGTCGAATGTCATAAAGTCGTCATCTCAGACCAAAACCACTGCGGAGCCAAAGACAACAAAGCAAGTGAAGGAAGCCGACAAGTCGACCAAAAACAAGGAGAATAACAACACCAAGAATAAGAGCAAGAAGTCTAAGGAAGAAAAGAAGGAAGATGTCGCTGATGGCAAGTTGAAGGACGAGGAACTTGTTAGGGCAGAGGTATGACTTTACTTTTTGAACAATGAAAAGAGACATGCCTGTACAACAAACAATTACAAAAAATAAAGCTTATCTAAAAGAATGCACAAAATTTAAACGATAAAAAACAATAGCGCAAGATTTTGAAGTTTACCAAGGTTACATTCTCCGCACCTAGCGAATATTGTAGTTAATGGAATTTTTGCCTTATCATGTTTACATAACTTGGGCAACACCGCACACGCACGCACGGAGCACGGAGACCTCTCGGCAGCCGCTGCTAGAGGCGACATTGTCAACGCTTTCCACACAAACCAAGCGTAACACCGTTTACTCGCACTACGATACAAATGACGTACCTATAGAAACGACGGCTTTGAAGGCGGTCCGTGAGAGAATTCGTGCGCTCAACGCCACTTCTTCGCCTCAAATTTTATTAGTACTACCGTCTCCGCGGCTATTCCGTGGTCTGTGGGGCAACATACATACTTTTACTCGTGACAATCTAAGAAGTCGGATTTGACAGCTATAACAATACTTTGTGAAGTGATGAAAAAAAAAAAACCGTTACTTTAAGATTCTCGATACACCGTTTTATCATACTTTGGAACCGACAATAAATTATCTACATTGATTAAAACTGATTTATCAAGGCATTTCGTTCTATTACTCGTACTCGTTTGTAATATTTAACGGTTTTTACATAAATCCCAATTTAGTTTATAGTAGGGGAGCCCAGAGGGTTTTTGAGCAAGCATATGCAGGGCGGAAAGTTCATAGCTGAGTAGGTGCGGCGTGATGAGATAACACCGAAAATATATTTGAAAAGTTTCTGATAGGAGCCCCGTGGTCAGGACTCAGGAGTCCACTTTCGGATTCAGGACCTGAACCTCTGCGCTCGATATCGTTACCGATACGCCCTCAATTTTAAGTATAGTTATTTTTGTGAGTTTTGTTAAATTAGCCCCAACACTTCTGCGGCCGCCAGCTGCTAGTTAACTAGAATGAAAGATCACGAGATAAAATTTTTTCTCAAACATGCTTGGAAATTTGAGCATTATTTGGACAACCTTTTTCGAGATAAATCGAAATTGCTGTACTGGCCAAATACATGCGAGCAGCGGCCGGCAAAAGTTGTATGAAAATCCATATCTGTCGTGGTTTAGCGGCCAAATAAATTACATTGTAAACTCATATACGAGTATGTCGTGTAATTTAAAAATGGAACGATCTTACTCCGAAACATGGCAACCAAGGAGGTAACTTATCAAAGGTTTTATTTAAATTTCGAACTGGCTTGCAAATAGAAAGCTGTTTATTGAAAAAAAAAAAACAAATGAACACTTTAACACGGGAAAAAAAAAAAAATCTGCTTAGGTACTACTTAGTTTTAATTTTCGCGCATTATTTGAGAAAAGTACTATACAAGCCTTGGCCACAACTAGGCATTGATGGACATACTAATGTGTAATTAACATTTACACGTTCGTCCATCAATGCCTCTTTTGCTGGCCGCTGCAGTAATGTACTATATTTCTGACCTATATCTAAAAGAGGAAGGTTATCAATTGGTCTGTACCAAGCCACTCAGATCGTATTGCGAAAAAAGTTTTTGTGTATGAGAGACTGACCACTTATAATTTTAATCATTTTAATTAACGAGTTCCAAAAGAAGAACGAAAAACAAAAAAAAACTACCTATGACATTTGGCGTGCAGAATATTTTAAAAACATCTACCTACGTATTGTTAGCTTTCTAACGAGGTATTTAAACTAAACGTCGGATACAAGATTACAAAGTTTATAGAGGTAATAACGTTAGAAGTAAGGATAAAATCATCTAATTACATCTTTCATAAAAACATTGAATTATTTAATTAAAATTGACTTAAAGAGTAAGTGTTACATATGACTGTTAGCCTGTCACATCCCACTGCTGGGCAAAGGCCTCCCCCCTGGATCACATTTTTTTTTAAATAATTTGTGCTAATTATGGCTCCCTCAGTTTCTTACACAAATACGTTGAAATTTTGTAATATTTGCCAAAAGGCTCGATGAATCCGTCAGATATTTAAGACTATTGCACAGAATAACTTTTATTCGCCCTGAATATCCTTTTAAAAATTGTCCAAATCTGAGTTAAAACTCGTCAGATTTAGGGAAAGCCCACAATTTCTTCATCAGATTTGCATATGTAAGTCATTATGGGTTATTCGCACACGATCATACCAAAATCAATGGTTATGAAGATCACTTTATTTTTGGCCTTTTTTTGAAATCTGAAAGTGGTCTCCTGACCACGGGGATCCTATCAGAAACTTTTTAAATATATATTCGGTGTTCTCTTATCATGCCGCAACTCAACTATCAACTTTTCGCCCTGCATATGCTTGCTCAAAAACCCTTTATATTGATTGTTGTAGTGTACGGATGGATAACCGTAATTTATTATGATTTTTATTTTTCGATGTCTTACGTAGACGTTCATACAAAGTTATCGCAGAATGTCGAAATAGAGCATACATGTTTTGCTTAAGTATATCATAGCATGCAAATAATATACATAGGTTAGGTACATTACAAAATGTTTCCTGTCAACGAATTCTCTTTTGCTGTAAAAAATATTATTATTCAACAATTTATGTAGTTTTTTCTAAACAATCTGATTCAAAGTTTTAAAATCACTAGGAATTTTATTATATATCCGAACACACATGGCTAAACAGCTTTTGGGTAGATTTTCGTTATTTATCGTCATTTACAGGTGTTATTAATATTATATTATTTATAATACGGCACCGCACCACAACCGCGGCACGTGTCACATCCCAACATATATTGTGTCAAACGAAATAACAAACGAATACCAATACAGTATGTTAAATAACAGAGGGCGTTCCCTTAAACTCGTTAATCTATATCATTAATAGGTTAAAATAAAAATATCAGCATAGAAAAATAAGCATAAAATAATCCGAATTAAAAAAAAAAAATTAATTGACAATAAATTCGAAACCTGTTTAAAATCAAAACAGTAGTGCGGAATAGTACCTAGCGGATAGTGCATTGCCCAAACCGGCAACGTCGCAATGCGCACACGATGCCGAGCGTCTCACAGATACTCACGAATAACAAGAGTACAGAAGGTCCACTCACGGAACAAGTACGCGAATTTGTTTTACCTAGCCACTCAGACCGGTGGTACGACAGGCTTACAGTGTTAATTATGAAAAATTAATTTTACCTAAAAAATAATGTACCGCTAATAAATAGTGTGCGGTTAAGTTTGGAGAAAGTTTCATTTATTTAAACCACAGTTTAGGCTAGGGTTTAAATGATAAATGACGGTATTACACGTTAGCAAGTGAATGTTTTCTTCAGTAACAGAAAATTAAAAACTTTTACTTTTTGCAGTTGCCTTCGTAATACCTAAGTACTTGCGTTTATTCATAGCAATCGTGTAACGTCACAGTAGTAACACGTTCGTTGAACGGGTACCCCGTTCCATCCCTGAGTATAAAAGCAGTTTTAGGAAAGAGTGGGCCTTCTAAACTTTTTAATTTTGTGGCACAGTCGTTTAGTGTTATTTTTTATTTCAATGTTTTAGGTATTATGATACATTTACTCGTAAATAACGTTAAAAACTTACCTAGATTTTGAACTGCTCAATATGCTGACCTCCTCTGTCTACACATTGTTGCATTGTTTAAAATTTTAAAGACTGCGACGTGACTCATGTTTAACAGGCGGCCGGCTCTTCTAATGCTTGAACCGGGCTCTTCCTCAAAATACCTTAGCACGTACTCTTCCTGCCGCACAGAGATCACGGGTCGGGGGCCACCAGAACGACGCGGCACTACCGGTTCATTGTTACGAATACGCACCAGGGCACTCACAATAACACGAGAATTCCGCGGTTTATGTGCATTGGGGTACCTCTCAACATACATCCTCAGAGCACGTGCACCATCATAATTACACTCAACATAAATGAGCACCATGTTCACATACACCTGAGCTGAACTGATAACGTGGCATTTTCCACACAAGAATGACGCAAGTTGTTGCAATGCGAAAATAATGCGCGTCCGGTCAGCGCGTGAGATAAATTCCGACTAAAATTAGGTGGACAGGACATTCGGGGGTAGCGGGCGGTTCCAGATACATCACGCCGCACACGCAGCCCGTCATTCATAAAGAAATTGCGACGTTGCCGTCCTTCAAGTACGCGTGTACAGTATTGTGTACAGTGTGTTTCTTTTACGTATCAATTTTACATTTTTAGTGGATATTTTAATATTAAAAAAAATAAAAACATTTTGTTTTCGAATGGTAATATTTTTTTTAGCATGTATGGATGCTATACTATTGCGGGTTAACGGGAACGCCCTCTGTTAGTTAACATACTGTATACTATATTTTCAATGTAAGTGAAAAAACCAATGTAAGTGAAAAAAAAAAACCAAAAAAAAATTTGTGCTATGAATGATGAAATGATGATAAATAACGAAAATCTACCCTTTTACTATATTTAGCCAGTTTTGGCAAGTCATTTAATATGACCCTGTGCGGATCTCGTCGGTTTCGAGGATACACATCCTCTGCGTTTTAAGTATTTATACTTTTTAACAAATGTATAATGAAAAACGTCAACTCCGACTTCTTTGATTGTCGCGAGAATAGAGATATTTCATTTCCTAGTTTTTTACTGGTTCGTTTTTTTTCTAATAGCTTCACAATTCCGAATAAAGAGAATACTGTCAAATACTACCGTCGTTGATACGAGGGGCGTTCAATGTATTCTCGGGTATCGGCATGAAAAAAGACGTAAATTGAATTAAAATAATTTTTATTTTTTAATGTAATCCCCCATTACCCCAATGCATTTATTACATCTCGAAATTAACTTTTCCATACCCCGTAAAAAATTACTTTACTCTTTCTCTGAAAAATTCGCATTTATTGCCGTCATGAGCTCTTCTTCGTTGGAAAATCGTTTCCCAAGGTCTTTTTTCAAATTAGGGAACAAATAATAATCATTCGGGGCTAGGTCCGGGCTATAGGGTAGGTGGTTAATTTTTTCGAAACCACAATAGCGCACAGCAGCCTTGGAAACGCGCCGTGTGGACTGGGGCGTTGTCGTGAAGAAGCAACACACCGGTGGTCAGTTTACCCTGAACCAACAGTGAGGTGGGACATTTATGCTATAATTTTTTTGATCTTCATTCGGGCATCCTCCAGTATAAGTTTCTCAATTTTTTTTTAACGGTTTCTTCCGTACAGACAGTAACCGGGCCGCCCGAGCGAGTATCCTCTTCAATTCTCTCTCTGCCCCTTTTAAATTCACTTGACCTCTTTTGAACCGTAGATAACGAAGGTGCAGAATCTTAGTAAACAGCCACCATCTCATCGTGAATAGTTTTTTGACTTTTCCTTGTTTGGTAAGGAATTTAATAACAGAGCGCGGTGCTCGATTTTCTTCAACATTGTCACGTTAGCCATTCCAGTTGTCATTGACTAAGGATAACTAGCAAACTAATGATTACAACTATATGAAATTTTACCTTTATACCCTTAGATAATGTCATTAATTAATTAATTTGTCAAATTATCCACGTCATTATTAATTCACCCTGATACCGAGAATACATTGAACGCCCATCGTATGATATCTTAAATATATTTTTCTTTTATTTACCTATTACTCAGTATAACGTAACGTTGTGACATGTACCATGGGGGCTAGTCGTTGATTTATTGGCAAGGCTGGTTCGCGATCAGTCTGTCAAACAAATTGAACTCTGACCTGGGGTCAGTACCTAAATGATACAGAAACAGGCTTGCACTATACGGTCAATTTAGTCTCCGAGTGCGTCGTTCCAATAAAGGACGTCTTGTTAATATTAAGGGACGGTTTTGCTTTTGAGGACTGCAACGATAGAAGATTTCTGTAAGTCTTGCTTGAATTATCTCACCATGGACTTTCCAAACTTAACGCAAATTGTAATTGTCGTGATAATTTTGCAGTAATTTTTAAAATGCCGAATCCTTCTTTTAGAGTTTACAACAGATAGTAACTTCAAGATCAGATTCGCGGTCTGCGCCAGCGCTTAATTTTTTTCAAATATTGTTTCTATTTTGTGCATTCATCTGTCAAGCTCCGCTAATGAGACACAATTGATTTTCTATTGTTTCGTCGCCAATAGGCGATGCGCGGTGCTTGACCGGTTAAAGTATGGTTAAGTTTTTGTAAATTCATAATACTAGCTTAATCCTGTGGTCCCATCAAGGTGATATCGCCTTGATATCTCAAATGCCTATAACAGGGTATGGCATGCTAGTCTGTTAAGGGTAAGCTTCCCGCGTTCGGCTTCCCTGCTGATTTTTGCCACTAGATTTCCGACTTCCCGAGTGAGCGATCGATCAGAATGGACATAGAAATGGCTATTAATGTCGGTGTTCCTCAGGGGTCTGTTCTTTCTGCGACTCTATTTCTGCTGCATATCAACGACCCTCTAAAGCTTTGTGCTATCGGGTACACAGATGACAGCACATTCTCAGAAAGATACCTGTCAAGCAAGAGCCAGCAGAGAGGAAACGGCTACTCTTAGAGAGGCTATGGTGGAGCGAATGAATTTGACCTTAAATCTCGTTTTTCAGTGACGCGACAATCTGGTCAAATTCAAAGCTCTGAAATCACAGGCATGTCTTTTCACTGCCAAAAAGAGCCAGTTATAATTATCTCCTACTTTCTGAGGTGCATCTGTACCAGTTACCGGCCGCCTGTAGCTTTTGGGCAAAATACCTGCTTGCTGCACTTGGTTCGGTGGTACCCAGAGCAAAAAGGCTTATAGGCGACGAGATGTTGGTGGCTAGGCTTCACAGCTTGGCTGATCGCGTTATGTTGCTTGCCTGTCGGTCTTCTACAGACTGCACTTCGGAGAATGTGCGCAGTAGCTCCACGACCTGATCCCACCTCGCCCTTTGACTACCGAACTACCAGACATACTGCAGGGTACCATTTGCACTTGGTTGATATCCCGACCAGTCATACTCAGCGCTTTTTCACTACATTTTTATGTGCACAGCAAAAATAATCTGCCATTGTCTGAGTTCCCTTCCACATTGTAAACAAGAACAAAAAGCAATAGTGAACAGGCATCATTTGAGCACGCTCGTTTCATCGTACACCTCATCCATCAGGCGAGATCGAGGTCAAGAGCACCACATTGAGCAAAAAAAGAGGTTGCCGGACCGACTATACCAACTCTTAAAAATTAATGATGGCTCACACAGCCATGATCACTTAGAAATTATCGATGGCTCATACTGCCATTATTAATTAGTAAGTGATTAACACAATATATTTTAACAGAAAAGATCACAGGAATCATCCCCGTCCAAGACCAAGAAAGAAGATAAGAAGAAGGACATTGAAAAAGAGAAAAAGGTAACTGGATTTTTAAATCACATTATGTTTATTGCTTCGTCAAAATGAAGTATCATCTTTTAAATGCTACGATTTTCTAAACAGCTAGTATCTGATTAGAGTTTAATATCCAAGTTTAAGTTTTTGAAGTACAGCCAATGTTAATTTTTCAATATCGCTAATTTTTATTTGGAAATAGCAATTTCTATTTAAGTTTCTTCTGTTTTTAACCCTGAGTAAAGGCATTGCCAGTCGCTTGGCTTTGTTTTTTTTTAATGACTAGCTGATCTTTTTTATTGAAACAGAGCAAAATGAGCCTTATGTGTCTTCCTTCGTATTTTTTTGTTTATTATTTTTATTTGGTATGTGTATAGGAGTGGATCAAGGAAGGCTTTACAATCGTGAAGGGTCCTGAAAAAAGCGCCAGCAAGGATAACAAGAAAAAGGCGGAGGAAGCGCGCGTCGCCGACGAGGCCGAGCGTAAGAGGTCAGGCACAGACTTCTAATATGGACTCAGTCTCCAATACTAACAGAATGTTGGCTAGAATCCAACCAAAAAACATTCCCGGCTCCGTTCGAGCCATAAAACATTCCCTGTGTTCCAACAGAAAGAATCTCTCTGCAAGGGCTGGAAGAGCTTCAATGCTCAGAGTCATCAGTAGCGCGTTACGCATTAAAAAGTGAACGCCGAAGCACGCTTGCCCATAATAAAGTATTAACACATTTCCTTGTGTGCAAGAGTGCAGAGAAATTATCTGTATTGATATAATACGGCCATAAGGTACGTATTTTATCTTCTATATTTGGTTAATAACTTAATATTACTCGTTTATTTAAGTTTGTGTGTGATACACCGTAACTTAAGATAATGAGTATTTTGTTTAATTTTGATGTAGTTGATAATATTAACAGGAAGGAAGAAGAGAAATTAGCGAACGACGAAGAAAAGAAGAAAAAGCAGGCTGAGACGGCAAAGAAACAGCAGGTGTGTGTGTACAGTGTATTAACATCCGAATCAATTACATCGGTAGTGTGGAAAGTGTTAAAAATTATAAACCCTTTATGTAAACATGTAAAATTGTAATATTTTGTTAGTCGATTTAGCGTAATCCTTATTAGCATTTCTTTTTAACAAAATTATGATGTAGTTTCCCCTCTATTTTCCTCCGCTTCATTCTATCACCTTTTTTGAAAAGTCATTACTCCATCAGCTTGCTTAATGTCTCACGGAGTAATAACGAATGGAGTGATAATCTCCGGGAATTTCCGTCCGCAGTAGCTAGCCAGTGTAGTGTGCGCGTGCGCAGTACTGCAGTGTCACATACAGGCAATCAGCCTAATACAGCCGATTCACACGCAAAACAAAAAAGAACAAGCAAAAATTGCATACCATCACACCATTTGTTTATTACCCCTTTTTTGAACAATTACTAATGTCGTGACTTTTACAGGAGCAGCAAGCTCAGCAGCAGCAACGTCAGGCTTCTGATTCGGTGGTGAAGAAGGCACCGTGGTCCTCGGTCGCCAACCAGAGCATGCAAGCGACTAGTAAGGATGGGCTCACGCTCGCTGAAATACAGCGTCTCGAACGTGAGAAAAAACTCGAACAGATGAAGGAACAACAGCAAATGATGCAAATCATTGCACAGCAACAAGCAGCCGCACTTGCTCGGGAACAGGTCGGGATTCACCTTCAGCTTGGGGATTCAGCTTTGTACAGAATATTACAATTTAAGCTATACTAATTTTTATCAAATTAAAATTAAAGAAATTCGTCGACTTTTTCCACTTTTGCAACCATTTAGATGGTAAACGCTTACTGCACGTTTTGTTAAAGCGTAAAAATGCGCACGATTAGCGAATTTATTAGCACTTTTCTCGTAACTCTCCGTTACCCTTTCGTGGGTAAATTACTGAACCGATTGTTATGAAATTTGACAGATAGGTAGCCTGGGACCTGTAGAAGGACCACGGCTATTTTTATCCAGAATATTTATATTAAAAAACTGCCTTTTTCCCGCGTGGAGGTCGGAAATTATCCCACGGGAATGTATTACTGGGATAAAGAGTATCCTATGTCCTTACTGAGATCATGGTCTACCAGGTCTACCTGTGTGCCAAATTTCATACAAAATCCGTTCAGCCGTTAGCAGACAGACAGTTAGTTTCACATATTATTGTAGTATGGATGATGAAATACAAAATATACGGAGACGAAATTTTCTATAAAACATAGTGCATACAATATTTTCGAACGCTTTTATTCCGTATACGAACTAACAATTCGGCCGTAATAAGGTGGAAAGCAAGTAGCCGGTGCTGATTTGTCGGAACTGATCGTTTCGGCAAGAACCTGCCTGCTTTAACTAACTAGTGGCTAGCTTGCGATTATGATATCCTATTAACACTTTTCACAGGTCACCTCTGCATCATAAGAGCCATAGCGTTTATATTATTCGTACGATTTTGCCTGCGGCTTCGCCCGTATGGTTTCCGGAATATATCCCACGGGAACGTACTACCGGGATTAACCCTATATACAAGGTTAATCCCGGTAAAAAATGTATTAGCTCAGTTCCACACATTGTTTTCATATATCTATTGATTTACGCCATGCATGCCACTATAGTTCCCCGTTGGCATGATGTTTTCCGACATCTTCAACGATCATTGTCATATTTCACCTAAACCATTAATCACTTGTATGGAAATCCGTTCGATAGTTTTTGAGTTTATCGCCTTCAGACAGACAGACGCGGCGGGGGACGACGACGCCGACCACGACGACGACTTTGGTTTATAAAATGTAGTGATTGTTTTTGACTAATTTATGCTTTCTTTTCTTTCGATAGGAAATGCAGGCTGGTTTGGGATGGGCCAAGAAGAAGGGGTCGACTCAATCGCAAGGGCAAAGTTTGGCCGAGATTCAGGTATGGAACATATTTACAATATGTTGACAAAATGTCAATCGTGGTCGTCAGCACACCTGTCCTTTCGTTATTGGGAAAAAACAATGATATTTAGTAGCATCTGGTGTAAATGAAAGCCGATCATTTAAGCAGAAAATTAAATGCGCGCAAACTTTATTAATTAATAATGTGATGATAAACAGGCTGAAGCTCGCAAGCAGCAGTTGGCGGCAGCGGTCGCGGCGGCCGCTAAGGCTATGGAGGAAGCCGAGGTTATGCCCCTTCTGCAGTCTAACCACGCCCCATGGGCCAACCCTACCCACAACGGAGGTAATTCAACACTTTTATACATGTATTTAGTCAAACCTCAAATAATTCCTATTTTGCTTTCCTATAAATATTGTTGAACACTAATATGCGCCCCTTGTAGTGAACCTCTAATAATTCCCATTTTGGGGTCCCTTCCCGTGGCTAAATAATAACAGCCGCACAGTTCGATCGATCAGGTTAAGCTACGCTTGCCGCGGTTGGTCTGTGGATGGGTGACCATCTTTACATACTCCCTCCTTCCTAATCCCTCCGTGCCTTGGAAAGCACGTTAAGCCGTTGGTCACGGCTGTCATTCGTGGATCTTTGACAGTCGTTACGGGTAGTCAGAAGTCAGAAAGTCTGGCAATCAGTCTTACCTAGTGGTATCGTATTACCCAGTAACTGGGTTGTGGAGGTCAGATAGGCAGTCTCTCCATGTAAAATACTGGTATTCGGCTGCATCAGGTTAGACTGGAAGCCGACTCCAACATAGTTGGGAAAAGGCTAGGCAGATGATGGGTCCTTAAAATACTAAATAGCCAAGTAACTCCGTACAACTTGAAGGTAACGTTCCTGGTCGTTCTAACCTAAGTGTGCATACATACGAGCGACACGCGTCGACGACTGCCGCCGACAACATGCCGCTCGTGTATTTGAGTACGGTGTCGGCGTCAGGCCGCGACGCGTGTCGGCACCAACCGCCGACGCACCGTCGGCTGCCGCCGACACGTGTCGCGGCCTTATGCTGCAGCAAATATTTGATTGACTTTAGACCTGTGTACTACACACATATAAACATACACCAAATCAAGACAAAAAAATACGTCAAAAGACAATGATAGTGTTCAGTGGAACAGGACAAGTTCTACCACGTTTGTGTTTCATCAACTTGAATTTTTTTTATAAGGCGGTTTCTGGGACACTCAACAACCGAACTCGTCGAAGGGTGAGAAACAGCAAGAGTCGCATAAATCTTCTGAGCCGACCAAGGCTAAAAAGAAGCCGACTCTCACCATGCCATCGAAGAAGGACACCTCTCCGGCTGTTGAGTTCGAGTCCTGGTGCACCGGAGTGCTTTCTTCTTGGAGCTCGAAGATTGATGGTAAGTTCTACACTACTTAACGAGAATAGCGCATGCCTTGGCGAAAATATTAGCCAATCAGCAGTAGTGTGGCTGACTTCTCTCGATGCGCAGGAAGTACATATATTTGTGTATAGCTGTGCTTAGCTGTACTTTAATGTTTGGTAAGGAGTTTGCGAGAGCTTTTATTTAATTACCATTGCTCTCAAAACAGCGAAAAATAATATGTCGACAAGAAACCGGCATGTCCACAAACTCAAACAAATCGAAGCCATGTGACATCCACCATCCTGAACTAAGCCCACGTGGTGGATTACGAATTTACGGCCTCCTTCCCCTCGCAGTGAGGAGGTCTGTGTCCTATGTGTGGGAACATTATAGGCTGATAATCCTGATACTCTTGCTCATGCCTGTAATCCCCATAGAGTTATGCAAAGGTGTACCTATAGTACACACACATTTCGCCAGATATTTTTAAGTTCTATGTAATAAGAGAAATTCCTGATGGAAAAACCCAATAAAAGTTTGTACATTTCATTTGCTAAGGATTTAATATTATTTAAAGCCTTGCCATAGCGATGGTTTTATCTGTGTGCCTATTATTCTTTGCTCCGAGCTTTTAGTTAAATTGAAGTTGGAAAGCAAAGCATTCTTGTACTTTTACAGTTCTCGCCAAAGTTAATGGCTCTCTAAAGTTGCATAATTATCGTTGCGTTTCGATGACGCGACACGTAATGTGATTACTGGGAACTCTGGGTAATCTCACTTTGCTCCCGTTCCCATGCTCGACTACAGGACCCTTATGTATGTATACAGGGTGGTCCAAAAGTCGTGGATCAAACGAAGTAGGGGGATACAGGAGGTCATTTCCAACGCTTTTAAAGTGAGAAATAATTTTTGGTAACGTTACAAAATTTTTGGAAAAAAATAAATTGCTCTTGAAATTTGATACTCACAACCCTAATAGAACTTTGTAGTGCTGATACATTATCTAGTAGTAATACAACACCGTTTGTTTTATTGTTTTATATCACATTTTTTTTTTAAATTCGTCTAATTGTAAAAGAACTCGGTATACACAAATATTAATAACTTTTAGGGCAATTGAATTATGACCATGCTATAGAAAGATTTTTTGTTGGAAATGACCTCCTTCATCTCCCTATTTTGTTTGATCCACGACTTTTGGACCAGCCTGTATGTTACCGTTAGAATACGGAATACGTTAATATGCGCATTAACTAGGTAATCTGCAATTTACCTGGTACAATCCGTTAAAGTGAGAAATATGTTACCGGCTAAACCCGATTTTAGGATGGCCTAGTTTCCGAGTAGGCTAAACCAGTTCTCATTCGCTTGCTTTTACACCCTATGTTGACAGAGCTCCGCTTCGCGGGGCTCGTATTTCTGTGTAAAGGGTTTAAAGTAACCTAACCTCTGGGTGCCCTTCGCCCGCTCTTGCATCCTACGTCGCCTAACCAAACCTAACCTGTGGGTGCCCTTCGCTCGCTCTTGCATCCTACGTCGCCTATCGACCGCAACCATGTAACCCATGTAGGGAGAACTGGTTTGGCCTAGGCGAAAACATTTTTTTCCATTTTAACGGACTCAACCAGATAATCTGCAGATTAACAAGTTATTCTGCACTCTAACTGATTTAGGCACATTAGCGGTAACATATACAACGTGTTTTTTTTGATATCCCATAACTCTAGGGGGTCATTGTACTCATCATTGTGAATAACTTTTACTATGGGACCAAATCTGAAATCGCGAAAAAAGAAAAAATCAGCTGTTCCCTACATTTTGACAAGTTATGCGAACATAAATGTAGGGAACAGCTGATTTTTTTTTCGCGATTTCAGGTTTGACCCCCTAGTAAAAGTTGTTCATAATGATGAGTACAATGACCCCCTAGAGTTATGGGATATCAAAAAAAACACCTTGTATACCAACTGTACTGTATTATGGATAACTAGCAGCGCCCCGCGGTTTCGCCCGCATATGTGTCGATCCCGTGGGAATGTCGGGACAAAAAGTATCCTATGTGTTAATCCTGGTTATAAACTATCTGTGTGCCAAATTTGTTTTGTAACATGTTGTAAGATGGGACATTACATTTAGGGCGAATTTCTCCAATGAATATGAAAGCGATCAGCACATCTAAACCGAGATCAAGAGCTGTCAAAGTGTCAATGTCATCATTGTTAGGGAATATTGCCACTGACTGACTCTTGATCGCAGTTTAGATGAGCTGAAATTCCCCCTTAGTCATTAGAATTGATAACGAAAATATTTTCTGGTATACGCACCTTGCAGATGAACAAGCAACCGGCATCGAAGCCATACTAGACTAAGGCTATTTATATGCTTAGACATACCATTGTTTTGATTTTGCTTTCTATAAATATTATTTTGTTGTTTTGATGAATATATAATTAAAGAATTATTTCAGTAATAATAGGGTAGTTTCCTGGGTAAAAAAACGACAAAGATAAAGCGCGTCAAAATTTGGGAGTGGGGGGTCGTGACGTCACGCCGTGCGTCACTTTTTAGCACGGCGTGACGTCACGACCCCCCACTCCCAAATTTTGACGCGCTTTATCTTTGTCATTTTTTGTTTGATTGACAAAAGAAAAAATAAGGGTCCATTATTTTTTGATAATCTAACTGACGGACTAATTAGAATTTTTTAGGAAACTAGCCTATTATTATGAGTACTTACTTAAAATAACTGGCGAAATGTATGTGTAGTATATTGGTTATCAAAACAAATGTTGAAATGCTGTATCATTCATGTTCCAGTGCCGACTTTCGTTGGTTTCCTGAAGGATATTGAGTCACCGTACGAGGTGAAAGATTACGTCAAATGCTACTTGGGCGAGTCGAAGGAATCTAACGACTTTGCTCGCCAGTTCCTGGAGAGAAGGTAACAATATTAAATGATTGCTTATAATTATGTTCCGCTTGAAAAGGATTAAAATTGTAGTTATTAAATAATATAATTATTATTTACTAGCTGCGCCCCGCGGTTTCACACGCATAAGTTTCGATCTCGTGGGAATATCGGGATAAAAACTATCCTATGTCCTTTCCCGGGACTCAAACTATCTCTGTACTAAAGGGTCTCGCCGGGTTTCCATATGAAATCTGCACTGGCGTCTTTTTTGACATTGGTGCCTTTAATATGTTGCTAGTAGTTTAAAATAATTTTTGGCCAATTATCAAACCCCTAACTCCATTCGTTTTTGGAAAATGAGGGTTGCAACCCCTAACTTCAAAATTGTTTTTCTACGAAACTATGATAGATATTCGCATGAAACCAACGCGACATGAAAGCTCTTAATTAGCGTTACATTACATATTTTTTTATAATTTTTTAAAACACTATAGGGCTGCAAAAAAAATATTGAAAAAAATAGGGGTGGTTTTTAGTAGCTATTTCTTGAGGTACCACCGACCAAAAAAAACCGTATAATCAGTACGTATCCAACTATAATATGTAATAATTACATAGATGTGAGATAGGTGGAACAAATTCAAAAAAATAAAAATATTATGTAAGTGGACACATATTGAATTCTAGCTAATTCAATAAAAGTCACTTAAATTAAAATTAAAACAGCATTTTCCATGAAATATTAATCTTTTATTTTCCATATAAAAATATTGAAATAATTTAATCTTCGTCACTATTTTCTTCTATAGTTGTAATGATATTTGTAACATCAAATATATGTGTTAATATTTCACCGGGCTTGATGATCTTCGATTTGTAACGGCTATGTGACAAATAATAAATTATTGATGCTACATGTGAGCAACAACCTATAGTCCTATTTCCATAAGCACAATCACAGGTGTATCTCTTTATGCCCTTATAGTTTATTCATATTTGGTTTGTATTCAATAAAACATTTATGTCTTGCTATTGATGTGTCGAGAACGAACTTTCATCCTTATTATATACCTAATCATTTTCTTTTAAGTATTCAATATTAATATTGTTGTCACTATCCAGCAGCTCAGCGAGGTAACATACCGCTTGTGACACTTGATATGTTCCTGTAAAGAGTATTTTGAGGTCTTTTTCGGTTAATTCTGGAAAATCTATGAGGCAAGTAGAAGACAGTGTTGTAAAAAGTTTTTCGCGACGATTTATTTATTATTATAAAAGATTGTAAAGGCGTTTATTAATCATGATACGACATAGAAAAATCTAAACAGACGTCAGGTAAGATCAAGTTTAAGTAACAAAGCTTTCATGTCGCGTTGGTTTCATGCGAATATCTATAATAGTTTCGTAGAAAAATAATTTTGAAGTTAGGGGTTGCAACCCTCATTTTCCAAAAACGAATGGAGTTAGGGGTTTGATAATTGGCCAAAAATTATTTTAAACTACTAGCAACATATTAAAGGCACCAATGTTAAAAAAGACGCCAGTGCAGATTTCATATGGAAACCCGGCGAGACCCTTTCATCTAAATCTGTTCAGTGGTTTAGGCGAGAAAAGGTAACATACAGACAGACAGAGTTACTTTCAAATTTATAATATTAGTTTGGATGTGATTGCCTGTTCAATAATTTAATTCTAATTGGTATTGACTTGGTTGGATAATTTTGTTCTCTTGTTTCATATAATTCTTAATGGAACTGGAACTGGAAGTGAATACCCTTTTTTATTAAGTTGTCTATAATTGTGTTACTGTTCAATTAACTAACATACCTACTTTATCAATTAAATATTTGCATGCCATCACACTACATGGTGGAATGTGTGGTATCTTTGGTACAGTCGAGTTCTTTAATATCTGAGCATGTTCATGAATCAAAAATATATAGGCAATGGTAAGTTTCATAAAACTCTAAACAGCTTCGCCGTACAATAAATTGTAAACAATCTGTGACATCATAAATATGTGACTACATTAAATCAATAATATTACTACAGATAAAGACTCTAAAAATTGTGCGCAATCCCTTGTTCATATTATTTAGCGCAAAGTTAGGTTCACAAATATCTATACAATTATTTTTCTATGAAAAAGATCTTGAAACAAAATCAACTTGAAGTTGTCAGTTATGACATCCTTCAACGGCATTATTACTCGAACTTCTGCTCCGGCAAGCAAAAATAAATTTTATGGTAAAGGCCATTTAGTTGAATATTCAAAGCTGTATAGATATTTATGAATCCTAGGTTGCAACAAATATATTGAACACTAGAGTATTTAGATGTTTATGTTCCGAAGAGTAGTCAGATATTTTTGACTGCACTACCGTAACATACTTATGAACAGTTTATATGAAAACATTTTATTGATGTCTAAGTTTGTATAGAACTATATGATCATTTTAATGCTTACAATATTTTGAAATATTGTCACTGCCAATATATTAATGAACTCGACTGTACCTACCACATTAAAACAAATAAAAGATTTTGATTTTATGCTTAATTGTAAGCCATGATGTGGTGGATCGTTCTGATTGAGTATCGTTTGTACAGGTCTAAGCTGCTGCGTGTCGGCATGGTGACGCCGTCTGACGACCTGTGCTCGCCCGCCATCGCCGTCAACCCGCGCACCGTCTCGGGCTCCGACTACCAAGAAGTGAAGGGCAAGGGGAAGAAAACAAAGAAGAATAAGATGCTGAAGGTCGACGTGCGCATACTGGGATTCTCAGTAACTGCATCCGAAGACCGCATCAACGTGGGTGACATTGACACCGTGTGAGCTGTCTGCGCCCTTCTCGTGTTCACTCTAACTCGCCTTGTGATAACCCATCGGAGATATAAACACTTGTGTCGACACTACTATTACTAAAGTTCGATGCCTCGGGTGACTGGCCCGCACCGCTCGGTGGTATCCATCGGGTTTGCTCGCGAGCCTGCGTCACCCTATCGCACAGTTCATCCTCTCCCTCGAATCAATAATACTTACTCTCGCAATCATTACTTATTATTATGACGTGAAGTTGACGATACTACATTAAGTTAATACTGTACTGCATGATGCGTTCTACGACCGTACAATCAATTTTAACCTTCGATCGAATTGTATATTATCATTTTTTTAGCTTGTTACATCCTATTTTTATATTTAAAATGTATAGGCATGTAATATAATCAAATATGAAATCATTTTATTTTTATTTTAAACCAGCTATCCCGACAGATATTGTCATGGCCATGATCATTATGTTGCCTTTACCCCAATTTATTTGAGGTCGGCGCACCATGTCTTTTGCTTCCATAGTTCTCTACTAGTCATCTCGGTTGTCACCTTGTTCCTAGTACCTAGCCTAATCATCATCATTTACCCAGTCCTTTCGTCGTTTCTTTAGCCTTCCCCTACTCTTATTCATACTCAAAACTTTTATTTTCGTCATTCCTCTGATTTACATGCTTATACAATGACAACCAATTTCCACCCAACATTTTAGTCACTGGTGCCACTTTCAGACTTCCTCTCATATATTCATTTTTTTATTGTATTCATTCGGTAACACCACACATCCCTCTCAGCAGCCTCAGCTGCATGCAATTGTCATCCGTTTAATTTTCATCCCTTTAGTATCCCAACATGTTGACCCATACAAGACGAGTAGGTCTAAACATTGTTTTATAAATATTCCCCTTAAGTTTAAGAATAATTATTCATACAAATATCCCATAGAAAAATGCCTCTTCAGTTTTTCCCGAATTTTCCGGGCAACTTATCCTATTTTCTTTTCCCTACAATGATTATTCTGCGAATTTTGAACATTCAAAAAAATCTTATCAGTTCAGCTGTACTAAAGTGATGCGCTTACCAAGGAATAACACAAATATTTAGTTGACTCCGCAAGTCCGCATTAGCCTTTATCAAGTTATATGCTGTAATTAAATGTGCATGTCAGTTTTAATAATTTTAGTGTTAATTATGTTACTACTCCACTAGTATTTGGTATGAATTTTGTATGTTTCGTGGAATTTCTCGTCTCGACAATATCACAAAATGTGAACCCTATTTCAGTCAAATTTGGTTACATTAATTAAAATACAATAATGGATCTTTAAGAAATTCTATGGAATATAGTAGTCATGTGAGTTAAAACTATTGATTATCTCGGTACGGTCATAGAACGCGTCATAGAATACGCAGCATCATCTAAAGTCGTACCGTCAGTGCCACTTGCTTATTATAAATATACTTAGAATAGTTCTTAAGAAAATTGTATGTAATATTGAGCCGAGGGGTATTACTGGCTGTACAATTTCATCTTCAATACTTTTCTACTGCTGTGTAATAATCTGAACAATGTTACCGAATTGTTTTAATAATAGTAATAAAGTGTATTTGCCAGAGAAACCATTTGATCCAGCTAGGTTGGGCATGGTGAGCATGCCGGGCACATAGCTAGTGCATAATAAACCACCGTTATATTGTGCCTTCAGTGTGTTCTGGCCATTGAATGAGTGGAGGTGTGTCTTCAGAGCATTCATTTTGCGTGTTTATATTGCATGTCATCTTTTATCAGGTAAGCACGAATTTGTGTTATCTGTTATACAAAAACGTTCTTGGTCAGTTGTGACTACAAAGTTTGCGTATACTTGAGACAAACAAATCAACAACTAATCTCTGTCCCATAATTTTTATAATTATTTATTTCTTTATGATTAATTTATTGTTTACTGAGATTATTTTACTGAATTTAGTATCATTTTTTTATTGTTTAATTTGATCTATGGTTAGATTCATGGAATACTGTATTTGATTTTAGCTGACTACTATAGTTGGTTATCACAATGAGTTTCTATTGTCATTTTACCTACTTCAATAATTATTATTTATGGGACAGAGATTCAGGACATCCTGTAAGAAGTGTCCCTGTAGTTTTCTAGTCAATTTCTACAATAATAATAATGTTGAAACCCCATAAAGTGATTTTAAATATTACAAAGAAATTTTAAAACAACCGGAATGTTTTTAATCAAAGGGCATGCAAAAGGCATGCAATCGTTTATGACAACTGTTTACATTTAAATTTTGAGTAGCCTAAGCAGGATGTATTTTGTTATGCTCATTTAAATATAACAAATAAATATTGCATGAACATTTCGTTATAATATTTTTGAACATCATGAATTTTATGTATTCTTTCAATTTCAAAAATAATTAATAATACAAATAATTTGTATCCTTGTCTTAATAAAATGCTGTTTCCAGTAATTTTTGTCCAGGGATCTGAATAGTATCTTTGCTAACCGTAAGAGGTAGATGAGTAACAACTTTTTATGACTAATGTCAAAAATGTTTGATTGTGAGATGACTATACTCTATCTCTCACGATTAGCAGCTTGGTCCCTGTTAAACAAATCACTCTGTATATTACTTTGTGTCTGTTTGCCTCCCTCCACATTGAAATTGTGACGATAATCACAAGCCACAGCTTGTGTCCGAATGTAAGATTATTTTATAATTAGTATGTTTTAAATAAACTCGATGATATATCTTTTTCATTGTCCGGGGCAAGCTAGCACAAACTAAAATATATTTGTGTCTCCAACTATATCGTGGAATTTGTAATTTTTATCTTGATATTTTTGTTTACAAAATTTTAACTTTAGATGGGTATATCGGTTTTATGTTGAGTTTATTTCAGAAATTACCGCAAAGTACTAGTTATATTTTGTTTAACCTTCGACGAGCCACGCCTCACATATGATATTAGAATTTCACTCGATTCTTACAGATTGTGCTAATGGAAAGAGATCTTATATGAACAGATGATCGCGGCGATTGCGTATTCGCGCGACGATCGGTATCTATTAAGATACCTGGTTAAACTAGAAATAGGTAGGTCTTACTGTTGAGTCCTTATAACCCGTAAACCGTGTGCTCAAATTCAGAAGCAGTATTCTCGAGCGATAGAAACATTTTTTTTGTAATACATTACCGTCACCCCTTTAAGGGATACGCATTTTAAAACTGTTATTCGTCGGAGGTTTATTATTGTAATGATTTTTAATTATTTATTTTAATTTGTGTAGTAGCATTTTCTTACATTATACTGTATATAAGACGACAATAGGTATATATACCTGATGGGGTAGTATAATGTGTAAAGTTTCGCACCTTCTAATATATTATTATGCCTATTTCTTTATGCCTAATTTGTCTGTAGTTTGGCAGAAATTGTTTATGTCCGATTTTTTTTAAATTTAGTTTAATGTTCGAACTACATCATAAGGATTTTAATAGTATTTTATGTATATATAACATTTTAAAATATTATTTAGTCGTTTTGTATATACTTTGTTCGCTAACGAGCATATTTTGTAGTCAAATGTACGAAAATGCGGATTTTTCTTTTTATTTTCTATTGTAACTTTGCGATATTACAGAGTGCTGAGAGACTGTTACGTATTTGGCTCTGTCTCTAATATAAACTGCTGATCCCGTAACATGGCAGCATGAGTGTTGTCCGGTAAATTGGAGTATGATGACGACGTGTTTTTATATAGTTAGGCATAATTGTAACATGATTGTGTTGTGCATGATGAATTAAGTAATTAATATATATCAATGTAGACAGGTCATGTGTCGACGGGGCTTGTAATCGGTTTGTAATATTGCCAGTCGACTGTTTAGCTTATTGTTGCCATTGCCGATATGTTAACACGTGTTGTACGTGTGCGCATGTCTATTAAAATCAACAAGTAATGTGAACTTTGAGATTTCGTAAGGGTAAATGAGAAAGGTTAAATTGCAAGCTTAGCTTTTTGAAATAACACCTGCTTTAGCCACGGTCTCAAACCGGATCATTTCGGTTTTCGCCCTAAAGGCCCATCTCAAAACTCACCTTGTATAATTAATTATAAAACACTTTTACTTACTTATCGATATCTTTCTTGAATTGTAGGTTTTAAATATTTTTGTGTGTCTGATGTATTATCTCAATATGATCCAGATACTTACTAATCTAATATTACAATTTGCAATAACTGTCAATATGAATCTACTAAGTGTAGTTTTGATGATAACTGTGTTTTGTGTACCTGTGCTATATATATGTTGTTCGATATTCCTGAAGTATGTAGGTACCATGTGGTAGATGGAAATTCAGTTATCCGTCATGTGCATTTCCACCAGTTTTAAAGTAGTGTTGTAGTTTTTTTCTTGTATGCTGATTATAAATGTGTTTTGATTTTACATATTTGTAGTGTCTTAATATTTGTAAATAACACTCATTGGTGTATAATTAATAATCAAATCAATTTCCGCATTAAATGCAGTTGGCTGAATGATTCTGAGTATATAATAGGCCTTACTCTCGACACCATGAAATAATGAACGACAAAATTCACATATTCTACAATTGATTCATAACTTATACTGAATACTGAGAATGAGGCCCTTAATTTTAGCATAACGTTTAGGAATATTTTATGTATTTGCCAACCGTATTCAAGCTCCAGAAGAGTTTCATCTTAACCGTTTCATGTATACAAATATTTATAGTACAAAGGGGGCATTTGCGTGGATCGTTGTCAGCAATAAGTTAACTTAGTATCTAGGCTAGTTTGATGTTAATCGGTTCTGAAAGAAATACCTGTCTCAGAGACCGCTAGCACTCACTACCCTACTCGAAATGTATTTATTCCGTAAATTTATTCATTCATAGTTTGTAATCTGGTATCGGCATTTCCCATGTGACTACTTCTGAGAAGATATGCTGAAGCAAATTCGATTCAGGTCTTTTTTCGCGACGGTTGATAAGGCAGTCAAAGACAAAGCAAAGCGCCTTAAAAGCTGGTACGAGAAAAGCAGTTTGGCTAGAACTTTCCAAGTCTATTGACATGAACTGATCCTATCGCTAGGCCCCCTGTACCAGGCGGACCGGTACACCGCTGGGAACTCGCTTATTTAGTTCCATGTGATGTGACGTGGAAGCAATTAATGCTAATAAAATGATTTGTTTTAGAATCGTTACTAGTTTATTAAAAACACCTTGTCTTCTACTCTTCATAAGTTGACACTTCGGAACTGAATTAAATTCATGAGTAAATTAGTGTTAAAATTTATATGGACATTAACGATGAATGTGAACGTGTGTGCTCACAATGGAGCGTGTTGGTGTCGTCTCTAACCCTCGCGGAGATACCTCAAACTTTAGGCTGTATGTATATAAATGTAACATTATTTATTTAGTAAGGCGGCCGGTACGCTATCATACCAGAGAAATCTGCTTGAGCACAGGTGGTATTTGCTTCAAGTAGGGTACAGCTGAAATGGTAATATATAACATGTAATTTTTGTAACATTCGACATAAACATTTTGACACTAAAATTACTTGAGATTTCTAAATTATCCTGATTTTTGTACTTTTGAGCTGACGTGTAATTTGTGCGCATATAACATGCACCAATAATTTCTGACTGACAAATGAATAAAAAGGAAAATTCTCATACCAATCAGTCGTAACTTCCTTTATTAAGCTACTAGGTTGACTGAGGTTGTGCAGGCCGCCTATATTATTGTCAAAATCCCATACAGCCTTTGCCTAGCATCTCTTGTAGGGTGGTAAATGAAGCAATAAGTGTAGGTATGTACCGTACTGATGTTGTGTAATCTTCAAAAATAACTTACTGTTTCGATTACTTTATGGAAAAGTATGTTTTACTATATGGAAGACGTGTAAATATTAAATTAGAATTAAAAAATAAAATAATGATCACTGAGCCTGGTGGTTTTATTTATTATCTACATAATATATGTATATCTATATAATATATCACGCCTATATTCTCCGAAGGGTTAGGCAAAGGTAGGTACATGTCCGTGACTACCGCCACCCCACCAACGCCAATCGCTTCCATATTTGGTAAATAATTAGTACTCAATTGGTACTAATTAGTACTCGAACAAAAAAATGGTACCTTAGTAGTTTTCGAGAAAGTTGGTAGTCATGCTCCCTTCAGCAGGACCACCATGAGCGCCGAAAAAGGGGGCATGCTACAACTATTCTAAGTATACAAATAACACTAGTTTACATGGGTTTTGTCCTTGAAATAAATTGTGTTTTTTCTTATCATTTGAGATGTACTGAGTTTAAAAAAAAATAGGAAAAAAAATTTAATACGTCACGTTTCCAAACTATTTATTATTTTTGATTTACAAAAATATGCCTACAGAAATAATAAAAAAAATTAAAAATTAATTGCCTTAGCTTTTTTCTTGTATTTATTTGTGTCTGTGTCTCTTATAACAGACCAGCAGTAATCACCTAACATGGCTTGGTCCCAGTATCCTTTATAATTTTGTTCAAAAAATTTCAAATCCTGATGAAAACGCTCTCCATGTTCGTCGCTGAATTCTCCGAGGTTTTCAGGGAAGAAATCGAGGTGCGAATGAAGAAAATGAATTTTTAGAGAGATGTTGACACCCATTCGTTGAAAATTGTGTATAACAAAAATATGCTTCTTTCAGAGATTCTGTTATGGGATATCCTTTGTTATATATAATAAATTCACCACAAACGTAACAAAATCGGTCGGGATGTACTTTACACAACCTTTTTGATATTTTAAAAACAATATTTATTCAACTGAACACTACAATGCAACAAAATAGAATGAATTCAGAACCAACTTGTGGGTAGGCTTAAAATAAAGTGTGTAGATAACTTGATTCTTTGACGTCATAAGAATAAAACAAATATATGTTTGCGTTTAGTTATTGTCACTAAATAACACGATATGAAATTCATTGGAAGGACATGTATTATATTTTGTAAACTAGTGTAATTATTAGTACTTACCCTTATAATTATATGATCCATTTCGTAAAAAAAAAACAGAACTGAAACATTTTTATTTACCGAGAAATCAACGTGATCATCAGAATGACTGCCCAAAATGACCAATCAGCTTTAAAATATTACTAAAATCTAATACCTATTTGATACCTTTATTTAAATAATTAGTACCTAATTAATAACAGAAAATTTAAAAAATGGGCAGTCAGGATGAGTGTAAAATCTAATACCTATTTGATACCTTTACTTAAACAATTAGTAAGTACCCAATTAAGAACAAAAAATTAATTTAATTTTTTTTTTAAATTAAGTTTCTCAGTTATTAATTAGGTAAGTACTAATTATTTAAACAAAAGTATCAAATGATTTTTGTAATATTTTAAAGCTGATCGATCATTTTGGCTAGGTTAGTCATTCTGACATCAAGATGACTGCCCACATTTTTAGAATCTTCACGTAAGGGCTCCAAAATTTCAATTCGCCTCCACAAAAATTTAGTACCTATTTGATACCTAAACATATATTTTTTCTACATTTTTAGGGCAAAGAATAAAGATTTTATTAGAGATTTTCATCAGAATGACTAGCCAAAATGACCGATCAGCTTTAAAATATTACTAAAATCTAATAATTATTTGCTACTAAGTATTTGATACCTTTGTTAAATAATTGGTATCTAATTTAAATAACTGGGAAAATGAATTTCAAAAATGGCCAGTCATTCTGACGTCACGAACGGTCATCAGATCCAGGATTACTGCCCACATTTAGAATCTTCATGTAAGGGCTCCAAAATTTCAATTCGCCTATACAAAAATTTTGTACTTGATACCTAAACATATATTTTTTTACATTTTTAGGGCAACGAATAAAGATTTTACTAGAGATTTTCATCAGAACGACTGGCCAAAATGACCAATCAGTTTTAAAATATTACCTACTAAAATACCTATTTGCTACTATTTGATACATTTGTTTCAGCAGGGGAAATAAATAAGTTATATTTCAGTAAATAATCCAGAATTTGACGTTTTATTATTATTTTCCTATAACTAAAAGATTACCAATTGTAAATTTAGGCAAAAAACGAAAAACAACAAAAAAAATTGCAGCATAGGTAAGTACCTACTTATTTTTAATAGTGTAGGCATTGGCGTATATAGGGGGGGGGCCGGGTGGGCACGGCCCACCCTAGAATGGTCTCAGGCCCACCCTAGGATTTTTGGGGACCTATTCGAAATTTTAAGCTGGATACTTTGGTACATAATATAACTTCACACAAAAGCAATCAAATAAATAATCTACCACCAAGACCTACATCACAAACTTATTATTAACTACATAATACATTCCATTTAGTTACTTTTGAAATCACAAAAGTAATAGAATCTATTAATAAGCAACGAAATAAGCTAGAGTATTATTATAATTAGACGGCCCGGGAGCTAACGCATCGGCAATCGGCCATACAGGCCACGGCAGGGGTTGCGCAGGTCGTTGGAAGGATCCGGCTTCTGGGCCACGCACAACGGACCAAACGGGAGTCTAAGTGTAGAAAAGGGAGCCCCATCATCATCATCCGGCGTCTGGGTCTCGAGGTGGCTTTGCACAAATCTGAGGCCCTCTGTTTCCATGGGGCTCGGAACAAGCAACCACGCGGTTTACACATAGCGGTAGGAGGCGCCCGCCTCGGTGTCGAGTCGACGATGAAGTACCTAGGACTTGTCCTCGACAGCCGGTGGGACTTCGGACCGCACATTCAGCGGCTGGTCCCCAGGTTGATGAGCGTTGCAGGTGCTCTTGCAAAACTGTTACCTAATTTGGAAGGGCCCAACGCCTCCTGCTGGAGACTGTACGTGGGGATTGTGAAGTCCATGGCCTTGTACGGGGCGCCCGTGTGGGCGGACGCTCTGACGGCCCGCAAGTCCGTAGCTGTTAGGGTGATAAAGAGGATACCGTACGATCTCCTACGAGGCAGCAACTCTCCTGGCCGGATCAACGCCCTGGGATCTGGACGCGAAAATCCATGCGTCCCTATATCGCTGGCGGAAGGCGGAGCTTGCTCGTGGTCAGCCTCCGGTTCCTCGGGAATTCCATGCACAAAGGACTGAGCTCCGTCAGATCCTAGTGGCTGAATGGAGGGAGTGACTTGCGCAATCCAGGTGGGGGCTCGCCACAATAGTGGCGGTAAGGCCTGTTATGGAAGAATGGCTGGAGAGGCAGCATGGCGCCCTGAGCTTCCGGCTGACGCAGGTGCTTACTGGACACGGATGTTTCGGGAAATACCTGCATCGCATAGGTCGGGAGCGGACACCTGCTTGTCATCACTGTGTGGACGGCCACGAGGACACGGCGTTACATACGTTGGAGGAGTACAGCTTGGGCCCAATAGCGCTGTGCCCTCGTCGCGACACTTGGTGCGGGTGATCTGTCATTTTCGGCGGTGGTTCAGTCCAGGGTCGGAAGCGAAAACGCGTGGGATGCTGTGGCCTCTTTTTGCGAGGAGTTGATGCATGCAAAGGAGGCGGCGGAGAGGGAGAGAGAGCATACCTCTCATTCCACCCGCACCAGGAGAGCAGCTGGGCGTCGAAGGTTGCTTAACGATTTCCGGCCACTATAAGAAGGGGCCTGCGGGCGGCGAAATTGGGGCCATGTCGTCGCTCGATCAGTCGGGCTCAAAGAAGTGGCAGGCAATAGTGGGGGTTTAGTCGGTAGGTGTCCGACATCATGGTTGGGAGCAGACGCCGGTGTGTCACCACTGTGCGGCTTGCCATGAGATACGGTGCAGCACACGTTGAAAGAGTGCCCAGCTTGGGCAGAGCTGCGCCGCGACCTCATCGCGTCAATAGGCGGGAGCGATATCTCGCTCCCGACTGTCGTTCAATCGATGGTCGAGAGCGGGAGCGCATGGGACGGTGTTGCCTCCTTTTGCGAGGATGTCATGTCTGCAAAGGAGGCCGCCGAGCGGGAGAGAGAAGCCGCATCCTCTCTCCCCTCCCTCAGGAGATGCACTGGGCGCCCGGGTAGGGCGCAAAACGATCTACGACCTCCATGAGAGGTGGCCTGCGGTCGGCGAACTAGGGGCGTCTGTCGTCCGACCAGACAGGCCCGAGTTGGCGCTGCAGTGTTCCACGCGCGCCACTCGAGAGTGGGTGCGGCCATTATAGGAATGGGCGCACTGGGAGGTGGGACCCGCTGAGAAACAACGGGTCGAGGCCTGTCGGGGGAGCGGTAAATGCTTATGCGAATCCCGCACCCCCGGCCATAGGTAGAGGTGGAACACCGCGGTGGTTTTAGCCGGTAAGAGTCCGGCATGCCCCTCTGTCACCCCCATGATAGAGGAAGTCTATGAGGATTTCCACAGCGAGAAAAAAAAGGTGTCCGACATCATAACCCTCCGTTCTTCCCGGACGGAGGGTAAAAAAAAAAAGGTCAGGGGCCAGGCCCCCCCTAGAAAGAATCCCTAGATACGCCAATGAGTGTAGGTACACTTTTTCTGAAAATGACCCACCGTACGGTAATGTAGGTAGTGTAGGTACCCAAGCGACTGGTGGTATTACCACGTAACACATTGTAGGTATTGGTAATACTTAGCATCTGGCCAAGGTAAACGCCAGCCTTTGGGTCACGGGATGAGTCAACCTGGCGTTTGGGGATTTTGCTGAACAAACTATAATCATTGGGACCCCATGGCCCGAGGCCGCGAGGGTATCAACCCTAAACGGCTCGAAAAATAATAATCGGGAAATTAATTAAGCTACGTCTTGACATCCTACGTCAATTTGCCTTGTTGTACTTCATACTACTGTCAAAAAATTATAGTTTTGATTTGAATAATATATAAGTACTACAATGTATTTACAACAACAGACAACTATGTAGGTATATCATCCCCGATGTATAAATAGATGAGGACGATGATCAAGATGTGATGATCTCAAATGAAGCCAAGCTCCAATCCAAATGGTTGGCGATTGATTGAAGGTAATGTTGGCAGACCAGCAGTTTCAAAGGAAGACGATTTTTACAAAATTAGCCCAGAAAAAGGAAGCATGGCGAGCGCGATAAGGCAGCCGAGAGTATAATGAACAATGCACACGCGTTTCATACGACGTTTTTCAACACGCGAGGAAAAAAACAGACTTGTATTGTTAAATATTAACTTGTATGGAAAATGGCGCGCTGGGTTTGTTTTCCCGCGCGCGGCGCTAGCGTGCGCGCGCAGGTTTAACCATGTAATGGTCATTCCTTCCTACACCTGCGCGCGCATTGCTAGCGCGGCGCGCGTTTATTTACTTAAAGGCACAGACAAAACCGATAAACAGCCTATAGAAAAAATGTAATAAACACAAAATAATGTTTAGACTGATCGTAGTGTTGTCGTATGTCAAATTGTAGTTTAGTTAGTATGGAATTAGAAAGTACTATGGGCATAGATACATTAATTCAGTGAGAATCCGCAATAATAGAACGCCAGTGGTCTTTTCCGTTTGGTTCCGGGAGGGATGACGGACAATTTAAGGTGAATGCGCAGTGGTAGACCGCGAAATTTAAATTTTCTTAGTGTTTTTGCAATTCGCAGATCAGTATCAGGTTGCATCTTGATCAAAATGTGATTCGCGATTATAATAGATACCGTATGTATTTACAGAATTATAGTCATTAGAATCATTAATATATCTATACATATAATAAAATCGTAGGAAAGTCAAAACGGTACATTGAATATTTTTTTAAAAGAATACTTGGGGCGTGATCTACAATCGATATCGAAGCCAAAAATATAGTTTTTAGAATTTTTGTCTGTTTGTCTGTATGTATGTCCGGGCTAATCTCAAAAAGTACCTACTGCATGGATTTACTTCAAATTTTGCATGAATATTACTAAGAGGTCGGGTCAACATATAGGCTACATATTATCACGCTATCGCCTACGGGGGAAGAGCTGTGAATCTTTATTTTTCTTACGCATTCTGTGACAGCGTGTAATCTAACGACGCATATTTAAATGTTGTTTTTCAGTAAGCCATGCTATTATCTAGCTTTACATTATGAAAACTACGCCATTTAAGTAATTTGGGCCGAGAAACATAGTTTAATGAATGTTAGTAGTATAAAGAAAATTTTGAAGCAGCGCCCTCCATCTATGAGATTTCATTAAAATCAAATCAAGTTACATGTTGACACTTTTTGGAAATTAATAATTTAAATTTGATCATGTTGGCGAGGTTAGTAGTTAGTTATTCTTAAAATTCATAGATGGCAATGTTCATTTTCTTCATAAAAGTTGATAGTTCGTTTTGATAAATTCGAGTTCCAACAAAACCCTCAAAATCTTGAGCAGAGTTGAGGAAGACAATTAAAAAAAAACGCGGTGTTAAGTATTACAAAAAAGTTATGTTCCTACTGGAGACGAAGTCGAAGTAACTGATGAACGCGTGCTGAACACCTGTCTCAGTTCACTTCAAGATGTGGTCATTTCTATCGGCGGTAATCCACTGATCGAATATGGGTTACCAGCTCCCCAATCATCACCGCATCCAGACCGTGGAAATCGGGAGTATAACGCTAAGACAAATTACGATCCGGGCGAAATGACCACCACACGAAATGACCATGTCGCTTTGTTCTCTTCAGAGTAAAAACAAATTTATGACACCGTCCTTGAAAGCGTTGGGCATAACCACGGTAAAACTTCTTGGATGCTCCTGGTGGAACAGGAAAAACATTTGTTACCACTGACATACTTGCAGAGGTCAGGAGGCGAGGCAAAATTGCTATTGCTGTAGCGTCGTCGGGAATCGCTGCCACACTGCTTCCGGGCGGCAAGACAGCACATGCCATGTTTAAAATTCCCATCGATTTAGAGAGCGCCGAAACGCCTGTTTGTGGTGTGTCACGTAACAGCGATAAGGGACACGTGCTCAAGGATTGCTTTCTGATCGTATGGGATAAGTGTAAGATGGCCGATAGGAAGGCAGTTGAGGCCGTGGACAGAACCCTACAGAACATCCGCAGGAACGAACATTTGATGGGTGGTGTCACAGTTCTGTTCAGTGGCGATTTCCGGCAAACGCTTCCCGTGGTGACACGGGGATCGAGGGCTGACGAGGTGAATGCTTTGTTGTGGTCACGAGTTCGTACGCCGCGCTTGACCATTAATATGAGAGCTCGGCTCGGCAGCAATGCACGTGCTCAAGAATTCTCCGATGTCCTTCTAAGTCTTGGCGAAGGAACTCTACCAAAAAAGGTGGTGCTTCCAGACTCTCTCGGTAGGTAGAGTGGTATCCAGCTTAGAAGAACTCATTCGCTGTGTGTACGGGACATTAGTCGTATACCGCACCAGCAGAATTCTTGGGTGTGTGAGCGGGCCATTTTGACGTCCAAAAATGATCAGGCTGCAGCAAGTAACGAATGCGTTCTCTCGGAAATTGAGGAATAAAGTGGTTTACACCTCGATAAACACTGTTGTCGAGCAAGATGACGCCACACATTATCCCGTGGAATTTCTGAACTCCCTGTCAGCAAGTGGACTTCCAGCGCATACCATCAAGCTGAAGGTAGGTGTCCCGATTATGCTTCTTCGAAACCTATCTCCTCCGAAGTTGTGTAACGAGACCCGCCTTGAAGTCATCTCGCTCCACAGACACACCATTAAGGCGAAAATTCTTACGGGTTGTGGCGTCGGCGAGGCAGTGTTTATACCACGCATTCCCCTCATACCTCATAACTTCCCGTTCCAGTTCAAGCGCGTACAGTTCCCCGTGAGTGTTTGCTTCGCAATAACTATCAATAAGTCGCAGGGGCAGACACTGAGGGCAGCGGGTGTCGACCTCAGGACGAGTTGCTTCTCACACGGGCAACTGTACGTCGCTTGCTCCCGCGTCACCAGTCCTGACTCTCTTTACATTTTGGCACCTGGCAGCCTAACTACCAACGTAGTTTATAGGGAAGTGTTGTAAGGTATGATACCTTTGTACGTATTTTTACTCTTTTGTGTACTGGAATGTATTCGTGAATTATTTTCTCTATTTCCTTCAGTCACATCTTATGACTGAACTCGGCAGGATTCCCATATAACTCTCTTCACTTGCTTCGCTTGCAAAAAAAACTTATATTTTAATGCTATTTTAAAAGTTGTTTACTTATAATGCTATAGCGACACTGGCATCTTAGGTATTTTTGGTGCTGTAGAGCCTTCACGCAGACGACGTCGCGGGCAGCAGCTAGTAATATATATATATTGTTAGATTTGTTCCCTAAGAACATTTCCATAAGAGATTTGTTCTTATGGAACAAATCTAACTTAGAAAGATGTATAAATGATTCTAATTCTGTAAATACGTACCTGTTATAGTCGCGAATCATATTTTGATCAAGATACAACCTGACACTGACCAGAAAATTGCAAAAAACTTTAGAAAAATTGAATTTCGCGGGCTAAAACTGCACATTCATCTTAAGGTAAATAAATTTTAGTTAATTTTGGGACCAAGGACAATTCATACTATTTAAAAAAAGTGAAATATGGCTCGCGGATTCCTTCTGGCATGAAGTAATAATAATATATCGTTTATTTATAAAAGAGGATACATTTGCACTGAAAAGCTTAACAATTAAAATAGCGCACAGTTGCTAATTTGCCTGAACTAGGTTGGACCTGTGCTTCAGGCTAGAAAGCGCATAAATTCTTAATGTAATAAATTAACAATGAGTAGGTATAACGTAAAAACTAAATTAAAACTTAGGTACTTAACTAAAAGTAAATAGAATAGCATGTTAGCATTTCTATTTGCAGACAATAAGTAGGTCTTCTGTCTGTGCATAGTCGATGGTTAATAAATAATTAAGTATAATTTTTTTACAGCTATAGTAATTTACTTTATAGATACTTAGTTTTCTATTTAATCTATTGTACAGGAATGGGCCTAAGAAAGTTAAAAATCTTTCTACAAAGACATGTTTTGAGGTTGCGTTAGATATGCATACTAAATCATTCCGTCTCTTGTTAGTGTTGTCGCCATTGTAGGCAAGCATGGTGTGCTGTTTTAATACTAAGTGCATAATGAAAAGCTGGCGAACAGTTAGTACATTGCAGGATTTATACAGCAGATCTGTGGGAAAAAAGAAGGGATGGAAGTTTGCTACCTTTAAAACTGCTCTCTGAGCTCTTTCAAGAGGAAGCAAGTTAGTTTTTGGTGCGCCACCCCAAGAAGTGATACAGTATTGAATTATAGATTGACATAGGGCCAAATAAACTTGTGTGATTAATTTTGAATCTGCTAATGTTCGCAATTTTTTAAAAACAAATATTAGTTTGCGCACTCTTTTAACTAGGCTTTCAATATGTTTTTTAAAAGAGAATGTGTCGTCCAATATTACCCCCAGGTATTTTATGTTGCTTGTTTTGCGAATAAAAGGACAATTACACATGGTGATTGTACGGTTTCCACATTGATGGGCGTATAGATAGGGGTTAGTAATGTTAAGCTGAGGCTTGCGCATGGAGAAATGAATAGGTATATTTGGTTTTTTCGGCATTTAATGTTAGTAAATTGCTATGAAGCCAATTAGTCACAGTATTAAAACCTAGTTGAGCGATTTCGAACAGTTCGCTACTGGTTTTAGCGCTAAATATTAACGCCGTGTCGTCGGCATATGATATTATTTTGCCATCTTTAATATTTAGATTACACAAGTCGTTAATATAAATAAGGAAGAGGGTGGGGCCCAGAATACTCCCCTGAGGAACACCAAAACCAGTATTTTTCTGCTCATCGCTCGTAATATTATCTATTCTAACACATTGGTACCGGTGGTCTAAATAGTCAGTAAAAAGTTTCAGCGGCGTTCCCCTTATTCCTAAGATCTCTAATTTGTTCAAAAGAACCGAAACAGACACCGTGTCGAAGGCCTTGGCTAAATCGAGAAAGACTCCCAAGGTCTGGTTTCCTTTGCCGAGTTCTTCTGAAATATAATCAGTCAGGTTATGCACTGCATCTGCTGTCGACAGTTTGGCTCTAAAACCAAATTGCGCAGGGGATAAGATGTTGTTTTTTTCTAGGTAATTAACTAGTCTACTATTTATAATTTTCTCTAGAATTTTTGAAATTGAGGGGAGTAAGGATATTGGCCTATAATTATTAACTAGGTACGTCTTTACTTCCAGATTTAAAGATGGGGATTACAACTGCTTTTTTTAGACAAGTAGGGAAAATTCCTTCGGAAAGACAGATTCGAAATATATGCGTTAAGGGAGGTACCAAAATATGCTTAAAGAGTTTAAGTATCTTATTGCTTATATTATCCCATCCAACTGCACAGTCGTCTTTTAGCCCAGAAATGATTCGGGTTATTTCATCTTCATCGGTATCCAACATAACAAAAGATTTCGGGTTAGAGTTATTGCTTGATACTTGGAAAGATGGTTGGACGCAATATTTCGGAATCTGATCGGCAAGAGTTTTCCCAACATTTACAAAAAAGTTATTTACATTGTTAGCTGATAAGAGTGGTGAAGGATTAGCCAGCAATAAACTCGAATTTGATTCACGCTGTTTAGACATATTTGCGACGTTTTTAATATGTTTCCAAAGTTGCTTGGTATTTTTACAAGCAGGTAAAAATTTAATTCAGTTTTATCGTAATTATTTTTTAAATTTTTTAGGAGATTGTTGCAGAAATTCCTGTATCTTTTATATGTGGTTTGAATTATTACATTATCAGGGTATCTTTTAGTTTTCTGATGTAGTTTATCTCTGTGTCTTATACACCGAATTAGTCCCGGAGTAATCCATGGTTTAATATTATAATATTATAATATTATAAGTCTTTTTGAAGAGATTAAAAAAAATGCACATCTCCGACCTTCGACTAGTAAATTAAATAGTTATCTGTGGCATTATAGCACTAGTACCGTAACGTAAAGAAAAAGCACGCGTTTGTAATACACTGCATTATGGACCTAAAAGCGGTGCATTAAGAGCCATTTTACGATCAAGTGTTTTAAAAAATCTATTAGGTAACGAGTAGGATATATTTACTTAGCAGTTTTAGTAGAGACAAAGCATTCAAAAATTAATATGATGACAGCTCCAATAAAAAACAACGTATTCGGACGAGGACGCCCCCGTTACGAACGAAGTTCCTTACGCATTACTCGCACGCATATACACTCGTATATTATAGTATTGTAAAACTTTTTGATACTCTCATAAAGTGGTCGCTGTCTTGAATTTCGGCACCCACGAAAACCATCTTCCCATCCATCCGTCTTTTATACATAATAGAAAGCGACAGAAAGAAGCATGGAGGGGGCATAACGCTTTTTCGTTACGTGACGATTTCTACCAGTTTATTCCTACCTACCGCCAGTCGCGTAAAAAAATTTCGTTCCAAAAATTTTGCAGTCAAAGCATTTATTTCAAATAGGTAGGCACATAAAAGGCACTTTTGAACGTCAAAATTTACATTAAAATAGAATTGATTCTAGTCGCCCCTTCCAAAAGGTAGTTTTCGTATGGAGAAGAGCAGCATTGGTCCGAAATATTGATAATAACCAAGGACAATAATCATCATCATGGATGATAATAATAATCTATTGTGGTTCATGCATGTTGGAGAAAGATACATAAGCTCATGTGATATCCATTTTGAACTCAAAAGACATGATAGCATTGTACTATGTTTACTATTAGCCACCCGTTGAGTGGTTCACTAGACAAACACCGGCAAAACAACATGTTGCACGGCGTGCACACAGCTTTATGTTTGTACACGAATGTACACAGCAAAATGCACCGCTATATTTCACTAGCATCACGGAAATCGTGACTGTTGTTCGGTTACAAGTATTGAGTATTTAATACTCAATACGGCACAACTGTCACGAATTTCCAACAATCATTTAATGTTGGTTGCAAATGCAAGCACTTACTATTTTAAGCCATCATTATTAAGGGGTTCATGGCAGAGCAGCAACATACAAAAGAACCGAGAAAGCAGTAGAACCCTGCCAAAAGACTCAACTATGAAGCTCGACCTTAACCAACCTGGCGGCAAGGTCGTTAAAAGATGCCCATCCATAGATATAATTACCCATCTCTCCACTAGTCCAATGCTTGCTCTAGGATGCATATCCGGTAGGCTCTTAAATCCTTACCTATCCTTCGGGCACGTCTTCCCTACCATTACCGCGCCCCCGGTCTATTCCTTGATATGCAATGGTCGCTGTAGCACCATGAACATGAGGCTACAGGAGCTAGTGCGAATCTTGGGGTTCATTCGATTAATCGAGTCTGGTTTAACCCTGCTGGGATCGGTGCAATTCATTCATTCATGGCTAAATGTTAACAATCGCACAGGTTTATCGAAGTTTAAGCTACGTTACGCTTGTCGCAGTCGGTTCTTGGATGGGATACATATATCGAGACATGGGTCTGGGCTTCGGAAAGCACGTTTAGCCGTTGGTCACGGTACTGGTAGTCAGACCTCAAAAGTCAGACAACCAGTACAGAGTACAAAAAAAAAGGTAATTAATTAATAGTTCATTTCTTTAACAAGCTTTGTACTACATAGCTAGTGAATGACATAATCAATTTTAGAGTTAGGTATTGGAGGAACATAGAATTGTGGTCAAAGAGTAATTTTTGTAGTGCGAGTTGATGTACCTGTTCTTCACTTTTAATATTCAAAGTTGGTGACAGTTCGTCCCTCTTGAGATAGACTTTGCCATAGGCGGTCCAACAGAAACTCAAACTCAAAGCATTTATTTCAATTAAACCATTACAGGCACTTTTGAATTGTCAAAATTAAGTAGTCGGTCAGTTAGTCAGAAAGTTGAAGCTAGTCGCCCATTCCAAAGTGTAGATCTCTATGGAGAAGAACGGGCAAGAAACTCCATGGACACTCTTTTAAATCAAGATATTACAAAATCCTGGGTACATTATTTTTGTTGCTTCTATATGTGAGAACAATGTAAAAAAAACACACAAATGAAGAAACAATACAAGAAATAGGATTAAAAATAAGCCTTGGCAGTTAAGAGATGACCAGTCTCAACCCACGGCGTCCGTTCACGAACATGACGCATGGATCAGCACCATCCAGCTCAACCATTTTGAACTTGTAGGCTCCAGATTTCGCTAAATCCCGAGCAAGGAAGTCTTACCAAGGGGTATCGTGTTATCCAGTAACTGGGTTGTGGAGGTCAGATAGGCAGTCCTTCGTTGTAAAATACTTGCATTCAGCTGCGTCGGGTTAGATTGGAAGCTGACCCCCACATAGTTGGAAAAAGGCTAGGCAGAGCATGATGTGGCGTTGTTTCTTCATGCAAAATTACTGAACAACATTAGAATAAAAAAAACAACCAATTACAAAAAAATAATAATATTTATTTTATTTCTGAAAATAAGAGTGACCTATGATTAGGTACATGTGAGACATTAGGTTTTAGACAATACAGTTAGATAAGTTGCGTAAACTTCCTTCCATTTAACTAGAGTTTTTTACCCGTGGCAAAGCCAAAGGTTATGATTTGCGATTCGTATGACCGGAGTTACTCGTCATTACTTAGCCATAAATCGTACAGAACACGTGTGACTCCGGATATACGAATACCGAAAAAAATGCGACCGCTATGTCCTTTTCAGCTGGCGTTTTTGTTATATTTGAGACTTAGTTTTTAATTTTTGAAGATGTTTTTCACTTAAAAAAAAATGGTTTTTGGGAGTGAACACAAATCACGTTAATTGGCCCAGTATTCACGAAAAAACGGAGAAAATACAAAAATTTGGAAAAATATTATAATATTCGTGTCATCATTGGTCTAATATAAATTAATAGTATGAACTAAACCATCTGAGGTGTTTCATACAAGTTGGAGAACGGTGCTTTCTCTCCTTCTTGTAGCCAGTTATCCTTTGAATATGAGTTGTCGTGCTTTTCTACGACGTGGAAGGTATAAGCTTGACGACTCTTGTCAGATTTGTTAGGAGCACTTTTGTGGACGACGTTACCGTGGAGAATGATGCAAGAACCTAGAAAAACAAATGACGATGTTAGAATACTTACCTACTTAATTACAGTAAAGTGAAGCCAAATGGAAGGTATGAGGTTGAAACCACTGAAGGCCAAATGGAAAAGAGAAAAATATAATGCATATTTTTTTCATTTGTTTGCCAGTGTGAGTGGGAATTAAGGATAAAGCCCCCCCCCCCTACCTCTGTGAGAGGGAGTGGGCCGTAATCCACCTCGCGGACCCAGTGCGCTTTAGTCATTAAACAGAATGCAATTTGTCTTATATCTAACCTTTAGTGTAATAATCTCCACTTCTTGAAACTGAAGATTAAAGCAAATTAAAAAACTATTTCTCTTTACAAAAGTAGAATAAATAACTTTGCAATTAGGTATTTCTAATTTTACTTCAATTGTAATTTTCTCCGAGCTTTAGTAAATCCCTAATTATTGTTATTGCACGAAGTTTTATAATATGATTGGTCTTGAAAGAAAAGCAATGCGTAGGAGTCGAGAATATTTCCAGTGCAAACCGGTTAGTGTTCGTTATTATAATCTATCTAAATTGCTACGTTCTTATTTAAGCTGCTACTTTTTCCTTTCTAAAGCTCACACAGGCAGATCCATACTATTAATATTATAAATGCGAAAGTGTGTCTGTCTGTTACCTCTTCACGCTTAAACCGCTGAACCGATTTAGATGAAATTTGGTATAGAGATAGTTTATGTTCCGAGAAGGGACATAGGATAGTTTTTATCCCGATATTCCCACGGGATTGACACTTATACGGGTGAAACCGCGAAGCGCTGCTAGTCTTAAATGATAGTCAGTAAGCATTTCTTGACTAAGGTGGAATTGGGCTGGCCACATCTGTCGCATGTCGGAGCAGCAATACGCAAAACCACTCAGTGGATGCCAAATAGTAGGAAACGACTAAGCGGCAGGCCCAGAAAGACGTGGCGGGGTGAGCTGGACTCCTTCTTTAAGAATTGGCCCACAACCGCTGTAGACCGAGTAAAGTAGAAAGAGGGGAGGAAGGCCTTTGCCCTGTAGTTGGACAAAACATGCTCTTCGCACTTGTCTAGGCTCTCTGCAGGGTAATTGCGTACCACATTATCAGCAGCAATGGCTTGCATTTTGACAGTTCAACAGCATTCAGTGCGTTATTTACCTACATTGTTGAGCAGACTTTTGCGAACAAATAGAATAGAATAGATTTTATTTTTCCTACCACAAATTACAGCATAAAGTTAAATTAGTCTACAGATACAATTTTGTACTTAATTTGTGGAAGACTGGTGCTTAAACTAAGTTTTTTGCAAAACTTGTAAGTCTGTAAGTCATATCACCAGGCCCCCTTCACAATTTATATAAAACTAGCAGTGCCCCGCGGTTTCACCCGCATAAGTTTCGATCTCTTGGGAATATCGGGCTAAAAACTATCCTATGTCCTTTCCCTATCCCTATACCTTTCATCTAAATCGGTTTAGCGGTTTAAGAGTGAAGAGGCAACAGACAGACACACTTTCGCATTTAAAATATTAAGTATGGATATGGGTTGTTTTGAATAATTTTTCGAACATATTGAAGCAATTGATATTCATATTGAGATCAATTGTGTGTTAGAGGTAAACTAGTTTAAAAATGAACGCCCCTCCACTACTTACTTGTTGTATAACATTTCAAATGTTTGTATAGAAATAGTGGAGGGGCGCTCATTTTTAAAATGGTTTATCTCTACGCAGTTAGGCTGCTGGAATGGGTAAAATAACGCGGACTAAGGGTAGGGCTCACCTTTGCTTACAGGAACTGGTGTAAACCTAGACTGTGGGTAAATGGGGGCTGGTTTATCGTATATCAACGTTTCTTTGCTGCTCTTGTCTGGGTTTCGTATCAGTCGCCTGTGCACCCCAGACTTGTGGGACCCTGGGATTACCCAGAGGCAGCCATTTTGTATCGTGGCGGGTTCTAAGGCTATCCAGAAGCCGATGGGAGGTACTGGTTCCGTGTGCAGGTATGTTATGTCTTGGTGTGGCGTTACTGTGAAATGGAAAAGTGGTTATTTATAATTAATTAAATAATTATAAAGCAAGCTTGAGGTACCTAAATAACATAATTCTATTCGAGGAAGTCTTAGTGTGCACTGTGCATTCACACGAGCGGCACGCGTCGCCGCCCGTTGTCGACGCGTCGGCAGTTGCCGGTGACGCTCGTCGACAGCTACAGTTACATTTGCTGTTGACGCGTCGGCAGTTGCCGGTGACGCTCGTCGACAGCTACAGTTACATTTGCTGTTGACGCGTCGGCAGTTGCCGGTGACGCTCGTCGACAGCTACAGTTACATTTGCTGTTGACGCGTCGGCAGTTGCCGGTGACGCTCGTCGACAGCTACAGTTACATTTGCTGTTGACGCGTCGGCAGTTGCCGGTGACGCTCGTCGACAGCTACAGTTACATTTGCTGTTGACGCGTCGGCAGTTGCCGGTGACGCTCGTCGACAGCTACAGTTACATTTGCTGTTGACGCGTGCCGCTCTTGTGTACGAGTATAAGCACAATACATGTTCCGGGTTACAAACGGGTATTGCTTAGTAAAATGATTTAATGTTTTATTTTATTGAGCAATTCACAAATTAATTGCTAAATAAAAGCACGGTATCCTATCTTTCAATAAAAAGCTTTCCAATGAATTCAATTAAATGAAAAGCTCGGAGCTTTCTTCTTCTAAGATGTATTTAAAAAGCCACTCAAAGGGAATTATTACTAAGAACAGATGGCACGAGGCGTTCTAGAGTTTCCGTGAAAAATGGAATGTATGACTTCTTCTAAAGTATACCTTTACCCTTGGTTTGGCAGTGGCATCATCAGTTCATGGAATTTTAAAACTAGGAACAAATAATTGCACTTTTCTGCTGCATTAAAATATTGCGATCACCAATCGGATTGGCAAGCCACTTTACTATGCTAAATTCTCAGCATAAATATCATACATGATGATAACTATAGCTATTTTATTTTACAGATTTTGGAAAACTTACAGTTAAACACTTGCACGATTGATAGTAACAGAAATAAGGCCAATTACAAGTTTTCACAGATAGAAGAGAGCATATAAACTACAAAAAAATATTTGAGAAGGTAGACAGTTTTTTGAGTGAAAACATTATCAAGTATAAGTAAGGTAAAAATGTGTTTCAAACAACGTAAATTGTTATCTATTAGTTTACGTGATCAAAAAAGAAATCAAAAAGAGTCCTTTTTAATTTTGAAATGCTGGTTGCGAAAACATCGATGTCGACGCCCCTACAGACCGCATTATATCTATGACTCTCTATATTGGTCCTTATTGGGCACTTAAGTATGTAGGTACTGATTTAATAAATATCTTGTTGGTCTGGATTTTTGCCCTGCTAGTACCAATTCACCACGTAGTGCATGAGACTTTAATGTCACGGGAAGAGCAAAAAGTTCTCTGTCTAAAACTCTGGTGTCTACAAGCGAGCATATGCATGAGTTGTCCATCGAAATGATTATCTTGTCTTGCACTTCTCACAAGTTCTTTGTGAAGAATATGAAAGCAATCAAGTCCATGAGAAACCTTAAAAGCTTCATGCCGCAAAAGTTAAAGCAAGCGTTCTCGGGGCGGAAGAAAATTGAATGAGGAAGGAAGATGAAAAAACCATATAAACAATGCAAGTTTTAACAACCCCGATATAAAGTCGGGGTTTGGGAACGTCGGAAAAATATATTTTTGTAAAATAATCAGCTTAAAACCGGTTTAAACTCAGGTTTATCGTATCTTTTGGAATGAGACCTGAACCCTAATTGCGTAACACATTATCAATCTCAGTCTGAATCATTTTGAAGGATACGAGTACCTATTGCTAATCCATTGCTTGATTATGTTCGAAGAATCAGTCTGCTCAGCAACGTAAAAACGCAATGAATGTTGTTGAACTGTCAAAATGAAAGCCTACTGACAGTGTGTTACGCAATTACCCCTCGGGTCTGCCACATTGCTATTACCCTCTACTCTATCCTTCTAGTCAAGCGTGCACCATCACCAACCGAACTAGGGCTTACCATCAGGTGAAACGGAGGTCGAACGCGAGCATATGAGTGGAAAAAATGTAGATAGATTGTGTCCCAGCAACATACCTTCACCACCAACACCAGGGTTCTTGTAAATGTACATGGACTGCACCACGGCTGGCTCCCTGAAGGCCAGTTTTTGGCAAACATTTTTCACGCGATCGCAAAACGTGTAACACCTGAAGATGGGGTGCTGAAGATGCAACGCGTGTCCAACCTGGAAACAGAAAAAATGGATGTAGTTATGTGGGTATAACAAAAAGGCTGAGATGAGAATATAAAGGGTCCCTGAAACGATCAATCGCTATTGTAGTAATATTGTCAATCGATTCAATTGTATTTGGTAGACGATCAATTGTCGATATTGACAATTGCTATTGATCGTTTCGGGGGCCCTTAAGAGGGATATGTGCTGTTAAGCGAATGGATAGAATAAGAAATGAATAAGAGGAAGTTTGAAAGTGGCACCATTGACTGAAAAAAACAGTGGAAATCGGCTATCTTGGTATGTGTTGCGGAGGAATGAGAAAAATGTCGTGAGGAAAGTTTTGAGTATGAATGTGGATGGCTATGGAAGGGGAAGGCCTAAGAAACGATGGATAGACTGTGTGAAAGATGGTACGGCTAAAAAAGCTAAAGGCGGTCAATGCCGAGATGACGACTATTAGAGAAAAGTAAAAGGTTATATAAACTTTACAGTCTTAATGGGTATCATGTTACCCTGTAATTGGGTTGTGGAGGTCAGATAGGCAATCGTCCCATGTAAAGTAGTGGCATTGAGCTGCTATTGCTGTTGGGGAAAGGCTAGGTCGATAAGGATGATTAGGATAAATAAACTTCAGACTTACTTTATTTAGTGATATGCTTGGGTCTACTGTCAGTTCGCCATCGGGTCCAACTGCAGCGTCTTCAAAGAAATAGCTGATTTTGTCATTGCTATTCAGAAAGTAGTCGTCTTTTAGTTGCTGAAAATTTATTGCGGCATTTAATAAAAGTGATTGCGATTTATTTTATCAAAACCAGTATTTCTGTTGTTTAGTATAGTATAGTTTTCGACTTTTGTTGAAAAATGTAAAAAAATACCGTTCCCCCCCCTTATCTCCGAAGTTTGCAAAGAGAAATCTGAAATTTATGTAACAGATCTTCACTTCATCAGTAGATGTTTATGTAGATTACAGGAAAAATAAAATGATGTCTCTAAATAGCACTCTTTTTCAGAATTAATCAACAAAATTACATTAGCTCCACTATCGGTCAAGAGATGGCGCTGACCTAAAACTGCAATATTCTACAGCGCAACGTGCAGTATTAAAGTTCTCTGGCGAATATAGGCCTCGCCGATGAAAATTTAAAAACATATTATGATGGTACGGAACTCCCGGTGCGCGAGTCCGACTCGCTCTTGACCGGTTTTTTTTTTAATTTATTTTTTATGGTTCACGAACAGCTTCTATGTATAATAAATATATCTTAAGTACATATATAAATAGGTATTTACCGATTTTTCAGCATTAACAGTAGAAAATATGATCCTTTCTTCTTTGCTGGGTATGTTCTTGGTGAACTCTTGACCCGCCTCCAGCATTTCGTCACATTCTGATGGGGCCAGGAAGGAATCTAGAACCACGTAGCCATCTTGTTCTATCTGAAACGTTACAAAATATACTTGATTTATTAAAGGGTATCGTTTGATTGTCAAGGTGGACCGAGGACCTGGTAAAGGTCGCACAAATCTGCTGGATGCAAGAAGCACAGGACCGGACGATTTGGCGACGTTGGGGGAGGCTTTTGTCTAGCAGTGAACGTCGTTCGGCTGAAATGATGATGATGACGATTTGACACAGTCCTGTTGAAGTGATTGTTGAGCGTGTTGTCCTGGGTTCGATTGGGCAGTATCATTGGGTTTTTCCGCTCGCTTAGTGGTAATAGTAGCATACTTAAACATGTAACTAGCAAAATCTAACGGAATGATGTATTGTGTTTAATTTTCTTTCTTATGGTAACGCTAGCACATTAAGGGTTAGTGGAAAGTAATTTTTCATCATAAACAGCCTATAATGTTCCCACTGCTGGGACACATGCCTCCTCTAGTGGCAGTAATCCACCACGCGGGCCTAGTACGGGTTGGTAGACGTTACATGTCTTCGAATTTTTGGTTGTAGGACATGCCGGTTTTCTCTGGATGTTTCCTTCACGGTTTTGAGAGCAGCGGTGATGAAATAATTTACACAAAGTAAAGCGCGCGCCAGTCTGGGTTCGAGCCTACGACCTATACAACTCGTAGGTATGTCGTGGCCGATACCACTGGTCCACCACTGCTCTAAGTAATTTTTAATTAGTTTTTTTTTTACTACTTTGAATCAGAATGGTTTTGCTAAATAATTGATTGGACACTCCATGAGCCTGAATCCCGTCATACCTATGTCATAATAATATGAACGAGGTTTGTAGTAAGTATCCAGAAGTCTGCTGTACAGAAGGCTGTGAAGAGACTGCGATGGATCTCCTTGTGAAACAGTGAAGACAGCTAAAAACTTAAACCATGCATAATTTACATGTCTATCTACTGAATTGATTTTTTACGAAGAAAACGGATTCCTATTACATATTCCTATGGAAATTCTGTCTGCGTTATTGGTCTAGTGAGCATGAGGTCCCGAGTTCGATTCCTAGGCCGAGCAAAGTGTTTTTGGGCTTTTCGATTAAGAATTCCCAGTAGCAGCTCGGAGACTGGATTTGTGCCCGGTTGATGGCAATAGGATCGCCTCTTCTATTACATGGTACTTAAATATAACGGGCGAAATGTGAGTACACTGTACACCTCTGCTTGACCCTTAAGAGTAAACGGGTTGATGTTATTTTATGTAAATTCTGTCTTTTACATAGAATTTACCAGCAAATTTAATGACCGCGTTCTCCTCCACGACTTGTTTCCATGAATCACAGTCTAGCTAGTTTTAGCCTGCTATTCTAGGCAGAAACTCAGGTGCATCCGGACCAATAGTAATAGACTATAAATTAGACATACACACAGATATATACTGAAATATATAGTCTGGCGTATTTGCGACGAAATGGTAGGTACAGGTAAATGTATACTAACGAGATTTTAAACTTATTCTCGTGTTTCAGTTTACAGATATGTATTCTACGGATTTTCTGTTTTATTAGTAACAGCATAACCAGCCTATAATGTTCCCACTGCTGGCACACAGGCCTCATCTAGGTATGGTGGGCCCCAAATCCACCATGCGCACCCTGTGCGAGTTGGTAGTTGTAGTATTTCTTCACGATGTTTTCCTGCACCGTTTTATTTGTAGGTAGGTAAGTTAAAAAAAAGTATGAACAAGAATAACTACTTTGTAGCTGATATAATAGAGTCAGCACCTTTGTAGTCCATATTGGTGCCGACTCTGAACCAATTTTTTTATTATACCACACCCCGGACACTCCATACAACGCTCGCAAAATAATTACCTATTACTACTACATAAGCAAATGACGTTTGTATACGTGCAAATGTGTGCGTGAAATCTAGTAGGGTTGGCTGTCGTGCGTAGCGTAAAAAATGGCGCGGAAAGCGATTTGTGTCGGGGAACCGAACGACGACGGCGCTACCCGAACGTGTGCATTATTATGAAGTGACCTTGTGGTTCAATTGTTTATTTATATAGTCGGGTTCGTAATGAAATAAAAAACACTAAAATAGTTTAGTTTAAATGACTTATCTGTAAATAATCGGTTATTAAATCGCTTGGTATTAAAAATGCGAAATCTTACGAACAGTTTATGTAAATACGAATTCGGAAAAGCCATCCAACCATCGTAATTAAAATTTTAAATCGCAAAATTGTGTGTTCGTGTCAGCAGTACAGCGCTGCGGTACGCGAGCGCCCGTGCTAAAGAGTCGGTGACGAATACCTCGAAGTGCGGGATGAGGTGCGGTATCTGATATGAGCGCGGGGAAGGGGTTTCAACCGCATAAGACTCAATCCCGTGGGAATATCAGGATAAACAGTATCCTATGTCCTAATCCAGGTCATAGTTTAGCCATGTGCCAAATGCCATCCAAATCCATTTTAAAGTAAAAGCTAAACAAACATACAAAAAATCCAATTTGTTCTCTTTATTATATTACATAGTTTAAATTCGCTTAGCACGTTTTACGTACCTATGTGGCAGAATTATGCCACATACCCTAAGCACATAAAAATTCTGCAAATAATAATTAAGTACACCAAAACCTAGTCTATTGGTTTTTGAAGTTTCATGTAAGAGTAGGTACGAAAATGTTCAGAAGCCAGCACATCAACCTACTACAATCTGTCAAATTTATTTAATAGATTTTCTACTTTATCGCTAAAACATAAGGTTCAAAGTTGATTGGGAAAATTTGACAGTTTCGGGTAGCTTGATGTGCTGGCGTCTGTACTTAAAAGTGCTTATACATCGTCAAGAATTCATTTGATTAAGTACCTACAATTTGTGTTCCATTTTGTCGCATTGATACAATGTTATGGAACAAAATATTCTAGAAAATATTACCTATATTAAATGAATTCTTGTCGACGTATAAGCATTTTTTTGCGGATGACTTTTTGAAAATTACTTTAATTATTTTTTATGAACACCCCGTAGGTGACAGTAATAGTGTTGTTTATGTTTGTGTTAGAGATGCGTGCGAGCACGTTCTATTGCCGCCGCCCCCACGTGGTGGAGCTATTTTTGTACGCTTATTTCAATATCGCGACGCGGAGGGCCTTGAGTACCGATAGCAAATAAATATATGTATAGGTATTATACATACTTTTACATATCCGCAATTAAAAAGTAGGAAAGTTCAGCTGTTATACTGGTCATGTAATTTTGTTTAATTGTTTTATGATTACCTACCTGATACTTCTGTCGGTACTATTTACTTAATAAACTTTTTGCATGAACAGGAAGCATTTTATTGTACGCGATAATTAAATTCCTATAAACTAAGCCAATTATGTTTTTCTATTTTAAAATAACTACTACTACTAAAATACTTAACTACTAATAATGTTTTCTGCCTGTACCTACACTACTCAGTGTACCTACTCGATAACAAAAACCAACTAAGTTTATGGGCATCACTAGTAAAAATACATCTTGTCAAAAAGAATTTGGCAAAACAAACAAAAAGGTACCTACCTACATACCTAATGTTATCCTAACGATGTAATTTTGTAAACAGTCCAAGCTTTTTTGTTTGTTTTAAATACACATTGACATAATAGTTACGCAAAGCAAACGTTTAGGGCTATTTTAGTTTATTCGCTAAGCAATCGCATACAATTGTTATTAATATCAAATCGCGGAGCATTTAGCTAGCACTGAAGTTATAATCATTATGATTCATAATTATGTACATCACGATTCACAATATGCTTTTGAATACTACTTACCTATTTATAGATAAAATGTTACAAAGAAATATAATAACTAAGCATGACGTAGTCGACTGCTGCACTTAATTTCGTTACTATACTTTCAATCACAATCTCAATCATTTTGAAGGATATTGCTAATCCATTGCTTCGTAAGTAAAAATAAATATCTGATCAACAATATACAATATAACGCAATGAACACAATGTTGTTGAACTGTCAAAATCAAAGCCATTGCAGTAGCACTATCAGTAGATAGTGGTCTGCATACAAAGAATCAGCATTGCCATTCAACGTGGCAATGCTGCCAGCCTTTTAGGTACGTTTCCTGTTGAGAGCGATGCGGACGAATTTTTTGATGGCCTTTGATTATTTCTCCTCCCTTTTTATATACTTGTACATATTATTATTTTAAGACTGTTAGCTTTTTAAATTATGTAAATACTAGCTTCAGCCCGCGACTTCGTTCGCGTGAAACTTCTTGTTTCCCCCTAGCCATCCCGTCGTATTGCATCACTCGCCCGCGCTATAACTAAACGTTCCTTTTTACTTTTTTTCTTTTTGCTCGGCTTCTAAGGGTCATAGCTTGATGCTAAATAGCCTATAGCCTTCCTCAAGAATTGGGCTATCAAATGCAAGAAGAATTTTTCAAATCCGACTGGTAGTTCCAGAGATTACCCCCTACATACAAACTTACAAACAAATACCTCTTTGTAATATTAGTATAGATTTGAATCTTTAATAAAATCTACCTAGTAACTACAGAATACTTAATAGTACTACTAGTAACAAAAAGGAAATTATTTATTAACTTATGGGATTCTTAAAAACTGTTGTTTGGCCGACTCTTTAAACTGACTGAACGCGATCAGCACATCTTACGACCAATTCCTATAATTTAGGTGCAGCGCAGACGACACACTTTTTGTGCGATCGAGTCTGTGCTGCACAAAATGTCGCTTTGATACTAAGTGAGCTTTTAGAGTAGTCACCCAAAATTAGAACGCGACATCATCCTATGTTTATTTCAACTATTCCAGGTATATCCCGTTATTATTTTATCTACAGTTTCCATTTTATTGGTACTTACAATAAAAAGTGTGTCACGGATAGTCTGTCGTCTGCGCTGCACCTTACGGACCGTTATTGGTTACAATTGTCTTTTATCTTTACCATTAATAAAGCAATAGTAGACCCTCCCGAGAGGGTTAATTTTATACCTGCGAAAATTAGCTTACGAATTTATTTATATGCCCAGTTTGGCAATGAAAAATGCTACTATTGGTAAGCGAAAACGATTCGTTTTTGTTTATCACGTTCAAGAGCTACCAGAGTCATTATTGTTGTGAAATGTGAACACTGACAGTTTCTATTAAATATGCTGATCGCATTTAGTTTTATTGGTGAAATTCGCCCTTAGTCTCTACAATAAAGTGTAGTAGTTTAGTGCAGGAGGGTAGGACTTAGGGCAAGTGGGATGCTTTCAAGCTGGGATCATTGGCGACACGTTTGCAGGGTAGCTGGTAATAGCTGAATCTAGCTAAGATACTGGCGAGCGATTGAAGACGTTTAGTTGTCTATAGTGACTGATACGCTGATGATGATTCTACCTTCAGTTAGTTGTTACTTGTAACCAAAAACCAACCAAATTAGTCAACAAATTGGTTACCTAATTATACAATATACAGCCCGATTTAAACTTTTTGGCGGCTGGGAACGTGAGGTGAGTCGCTGCGCAGTAACAAATTCACCTGTCAGCGGGGGTGAGGTACTGCGCAGCGGGTAGTGTACTTCAGAGCTGCCATAAAGTTTGATTCGTACTGTATCTACCATTGCTAAGTTTTAAAACGAGTGCCAATTAAAACTTAGATTGTTAAAAACTTTAGCAACAATATAAATACGTAGCATTGTTAGTTAGTGAGCTGCGTCAGTTTCGTGTTCATGGTGATTCACATTATAAAAATATTTACTTCATCGTGGTTAGCGAAAATACAATAGGTAATCTGCATTCGCGATCTATTTGCCAAAAGTGTAAAAAAATATGAGTTTATGGAAAAATAACTTTAAATACAATTAAGTTCAGTTTTTATAACTTTTAACATTTTTATAACTTTTTCAATAGTGCTAGTCACTCTAAAATCAACTTAATTGCGATTAAAATGAAGTTGACATTTGTTTAACTGGAAATAATATTAATTTGAAACATAAGTTTGAATAGACTTAGGTATACTTAGTGCGTTTGGGGAAATTATACTCTCACGTTTACAAAGCAAAAGTTCATAATATATTCTCATCTTCCTGTTGCCACTGTTGATACGTTGAAGAGCTATTTATTGGCTGAGTTCAATTACCCCAAGGAAAGCATTGAGCATTCGTATTTTTTTAAACAAAAAATGTCGGAAACATTTAATAAAATAACGAAAGACACGGAATTTTTTGTACAATTGCTTTCTCACTTTCTTGTGAAACCTTTGCAAAGCCGTCCTTACAGAGTGGGCGAGTAATTAAACCAATCATAGTAATTAGTGGCACTCCTGGAAAAGCTCTTTAAACCTCCTTGGGTCGGCATTCGTCAGATTATTAAATGCTTCTGTTTGAGACAAAGTCCACAAGAAATGTCGTTCCGACACCAAGTTATTCGCTAAGAACCAAAACACAATCACCATTATTTTTTTAAGGGGATTGCAGAACCTAAACGTAAAAAAGGCAGGTTTTAGAAGCACTTAAGTATAGGTATGATCGACTAGTTAAAGTAAACAAAATCAGAAATATACATGATATTCTTCAGGATATAATTATGCTAGGTGGATAGTGTGTTGAAAAAATAATAGGTACAACTAATTTGATACGATAGAAAAAAAATCATGAAGATACCTCTAAAAACTTTTTTTTTACAATAAAAACCATACTATTATACATACAATCATTCTGATTTCTGGTCAGATTATTCTACAAGCAACTTAGTAAAGCACAAGTTAGTGTTTTAATTTTTTAGTCCAAACAACGTTTTTTTTTGTAATAATTGCTTCATTTTTGCAATAAAATACCAGCCTTGTGTCATCGCGCTTCTCTTTCTTTTCTATGTAGTCCGACAGTGACCGCGCTTTAGGTCATGTAGTCCCCTTAGCACGCTTTTTTTGCAGAAGATTTTATTTTTCTTTGCCATTGCGTTGTGGCTCAAGTAGCCTGTTGCACGAAGAGTGGAGCATTGCACGGGACTCCGGACTTAGGTCCACAAAAATGATAAATGATTTTTATTTTTAACCGACTTCTAAAAAAGGAGGAGGTTCTCAATTCGAATGTTTGTATGTTTTTTTTTTTTTTTTTTTTGTGTTTGTTCGCGCATAACTCCGTCGCTTGCCAACCGATTTGAAAAATTCTTTTTTTGTTGGAAAGGGTATAGTTCCCAAATGGTCCCATGAAAATTTTATCGAAATCGGACAAGCGGTTTTTGAAAAATCAACAAAAATCTAAAAATTTATCTGCATTGTCCACATTAACGATTTTTTTGTTTACTTTTTTGTGGGGTAGGTACAACTAAAAAGTGAAAAATAAAAACTTTTTTACAAAAAGAAAACAACCGACTTCAAAAAAAACACTACAAAGTGATAAATAACTTTAATTTCGGAAGTCGGTGTCAAAAAACGAAAATGCGGAACCAACGACACCGACTTCCGAAATTAAAGTTATTTATCACTTTGTAGTGTTTTTTTTGAAGTCGGTTGTTTTCTTTTTGTAAAAAAGTTTTTTGTCAGTGGGCTTGTATCTGATTACACTTTTCAAGTCAAAATAATAATGTTTTAAACCAAGAAGACTTCGGTGTTTCCTATCCGATTACTCTTGAGAAGAATATGGTTCGGTAAATATCTTCTCGATCAACCATTTACGACAAACCTAAGAGATTGCTAGATTATCATTTCATCGGTGTTTCATGTATATGTTGCAGTCAAAACTCATAACCAGTCAAAAGAACTTTTAACTAGCAAAATCAGTCAAAAGTACTTTTGACTGGAAGCTCTCGACAATAGTACTTTTGACTGAAATTAAAGTCAAAACTAGTATTGCCCAATGGAGTTGGTTAAAAGTAGTTTTGACTGACTAATTTCGTTAAAAGTAGTTTCGACTATAATAAAAAAAAAGGTTCCCTATCCATTTGCATAAAATTTTAAGACCTAATATAACTTAGCATAATTTTGTTTGGCATAATTATATTTTCGCATAATATAATTACGCATAACAGCTTACGCATATTTTTTTAAGCATAATTTTTCTAATCATAATAATGATTAAGCATAACATTCTAAAGCATAAATTTAGCATGCTCGTTTTATTTCTAACGACGTCAGGTCGACGGAGCCCCGCTGCGCGGGGCTCCTATTTCTGTCTGCAGGGTTAGAAAGAACCTAACCAAACCGAACCTCGGGGTGCCCCTAACGTCGTTTAGTATTATGCGAATTAAATTTATGCCAAAACAAATTAGTCTTTTAGATGATTGTGCCAACATAAAATGTATGCCTAAAAAAATTATTCCGAAGTATTATTATGCCAAAACGAATTGTGCCAAAATCGTTATGCCGAAGTATATTAGGACAAAGAACATTATGCGAAAAGAAGGGATCCCAAAAAAAAATACGAGGTTCTCATTGTACAATAACGTCAATAAGCGCACTCAGGCGTCTTGTTAAGATTTGTGAAGACTACGCGGTCACTCAGGGACTCAGGTACAATGCAAAAAATGTGAGTTATTGGTATTCAAGGCGGGCACCAAATGTTACTCTAACGTGCCAGATGTGACCAGGGTTGGATTTAGGTACGTTGAAAAAGATAGTACAAAAAATTGAAAAGGATAGTATTTATAAAAAAATTATAGTACACTTACATTATTTTTAATTAACCGACGAAAAAACGGAGGAGGTTCTCAATTCGACGCGTATATTTTTTGTTTTTGTGTTTTTTTTTTATGTATGATCGCGTAGTTATGCGTGATCATACATAATAAAAAAAAAAAAAAAAAAAAAACAAAAAATATACACGTCGAATTGATAACCTCCTCCGTTTTTTCGTCGGTTACCGCTTTTGATAGCGTCACAAGACAATAAAATGCCGTTTATGGATTGTGTTACCAGTTTGTTTCGTATTTTAGTCTTGGTAAGGTTCACTTTACTGAATATTCGTTCGAAATCGTGTGGAAGTACTAAACAATCTAGGACAAATTTTTATTCGGGAGCAAACTTTAAATTATAGTATTTTAGCGTACTATCCTTAGATGTGGATAGTATATAGTACAAAGGGCGAAATTATAGTATAAATACTATAATTATAGTACAAAATCCAACCCTGGATGTGACCATAAATTATAATACTCCGTTATCTAGAGTAACAAAATTTAAGTACCTGGGTCACTGGGTCACTCAAGACCTGAATGATGACCTGGACATAGAGAGGGAACGCAGGGCGATGGCTGTCCGAGGTAGTATGCTGATCCGCAGATTTGCACGTTGTACGACGCAAGTCAAAATTACCCTTTTCAGAGCATACTGCCAGCAGTCTGTGGGTCAGGTATACGCTGAGGGCATACAACGCCCTGCGTGTCCAATATAACAATGTATTCAGGATGCTGTTGGGTCTACCACGCTTTTGTAGCGCTTCCGGAATGTTCGCCGAGGCCAGGGTTGATGGTTTTCATGCCATTATACGAAAACGATGCGCTTCCATTCTCGGTAGATTGCGTGCTAGCTCCCACAGCATCCTGAGCGTATTGTGTGATAGGTGGGATAGCCCCGTGCTGGCTCACTGGATACGGCTGCACACTTAGGTGTCAGTCGTATCAATTTGCAATTTATCAATTTTGTGGTTTTGTGTTTTTTTACTAACATTAGGTTAAGACTTTTACTAACAACATATGGATTTTTAATCTGAAATAAATGTGTTATTATTATTATTATTTATTAATAACGAATAATGTTTGATAAAGTTAGTGATGTTAGTAATAAAGTTTGATAATAATGATTAAAAAAGAATTAACGTAATTGTGATTATTGTATTATATTTTTTTTATATGTCTTTCTTATATCTTCTTTGTATTCACTATCTAAACCTTAACCTAAACCTTCGTAATAAACGAATTTACAACATATTTTTTTATTATAAGTACTAACTGGTTAAAAGTGATTTTTTTTGATGCTTTAGTAGTTAAAAGTAGTTTTGACTCAGTTAAAGTCACTATTACCGCACTAGTCACTATTATTTTCTACCGGTTTTGAGACAAAACTACTTTTGACTGATTTTTTCAGTTAAAAGTGCTTTTGACCGATTAAGACTTGGCTGTAACATATATATGTCGCATCCGGCAATTGACGTTTACAACAAAACAAGGCACGCCACCTAGTCGCAACTATCAAGACGAGAGTTGGCGTGCTTTGACAGAGTCGGGACGTTTCCGCTTGGTTACGAGGTTGAAGAGAACGCCTCAAGTGGCACATTCCTTATCCCGGTGATCGAGCAGGCAGACGCTTCGGAACTGTCCTACGTTTTGTTGAAACTATCATCACCATACCAGTCTGTTATTGTCTAATAGTAGTTGAGTTGTATACCTACAGTGTGTGATTCGCTAGTGTGATTAATTTGTTCGTAAAATTATAATCTGATTTGAACTGTAACAGTTTTTCTATTGCGCAATAACCAGCACTACCCAAGTACCCATAATGGTGCGCCCACAATAGTTGAAATGTGCCTGATGACAAAGAGAAAAATATACCCTCTCCGTCATCAGAAGTGGGATTCGTGTTGGTTCAAGCGCAAAGTGAGAACGCTTAAAGTGAAAGTGACCATTGACATTTTGAAATACAAAGTGCAAAAATGCGAGCTCTTATTAAATAATCGTGTGAATCTGTTCGTATTGGACCCAGACAAAGCAGTGGCGCCTACCGCCATGTTTGAAAAAAAAATGGCGTCTCTAACCGGAGTTTGGGTTCGTCGTATCCCGTTCCCGTTAGAACACGTGATAGGAGGCGTGTGCAAACATAACAGTGCACGACAGCTGATATAAGTTTTGCTGAAAATTCACTGCAAGGTGGTCAACTTGTTGTGGCCATCAGTAAGGCACACAAAGGAGCAGCATCAACGTGGCTAACGCAAATATCATACCAAGGAATGACGTGGAGTGACTTCAAGAATCGAGCCAAGCAGCCCGCAGCCGTCACCGTCACCTTCATGTGCTGAGTGAGGGAAACCAGGATATATCACGGCCCTGCACGAGCAGTGGCAGCCAAGCGGATGGTGGACAACGTGCTGGACGTAGTGAAGGGCGAGTGGACGTCGTACAACTACCGTCAGATACGTTAGAACATAAAGGTGAGCTGTATTGTTTTGTTTACGATTGTGGTGCTGAATACTTGATAGTAAAGGAGAGGTTAAGTCGCAAACGAGTTAATAACGTTGTTGCGTTGACTTGTATTGGCCAAACGCGTGTATTCAGCATAGAACAAATCATAAGTAGCGTTGCGATTAGCGAGCAACTACTTGAGATTTTATTACATTTTTGCCCGACATTTACTTGCAAAGTAACATTATGATAGTAAGTACGTGAAATATTGAACCTAAATGCAACAGAGTTTTTGTTGCTTAAAGCTCTTGTAATAAATTCAGTTACAATAACACTCCTTTTTGCTTCGCCGTAGTCGGGTTACAAGATGTGCAATGTACCGTGGTCTGTCCACTTGAGAAAACAGTCTTAAAGTATTTCTTCTCTATACTTAGTTTCGGTTCATAGAAATATTTTGTGCACAAGTGGTTTGAGTGGCCCCGTCGCGCGTCGACAAAAAAATGGTCGGTTGCCATGCGTCCATGCGACGTCACGCAGGTAACGGAACATGTTATGGGTTAGAAAACAAAGAGCAGAATCAGATTATCAGATTAATCTAGATGGAAGTTCAGAGGTCCATTAAGGGTAGCGGAAGTTTTGTATGGTATCCCTATACATTAAAATCTAACCGTACTTCTAAATACGCTCACGATAAGTTAAGAATGATGCCAGTAGGTTGTGTACCAGTCGAAGTGGATAGCTATCACAGTGGTGATGAGCAAGCCTAGATCATGGGAAGCACGCGAGTAGGGATTCTCTATCGGCCGTAGTAAAGTTGTGTGTAGTCACAGGGTGATGCATACGGATCCACATGCGCTGGATGTGTGAAAGCAATGCGATTGCTGGTCGGCCGGAGAGCCGTGCGTGGCGTTAGAGTGGTTTACTCGTGCGTGGCTTTCTCGGTGTCTAAGGCTCTCAGTGAAAAAGATGGTTGTTGATGTGGATAACGATGGTACATGGCCCTGGTTGATGATTTTCACTATGATGAGATAGTCAAAGTTTGTTTACATGGCTTGGGTCATTGGATGTTTTTGCTATCTTTAATCAAAGTTTGTTTAGTTAATTTAGAGGTATTGTTTTGTAAAAACAATGAGTAGAGGATTAAAGTTTTCTGATTTCAAAAGTTAGAAGCCGTAAATGGTCAGAATCGGCCAAGTGGAACATGCACTGCTGTTGAATTTTTCGGTTACAGGTGTTTACACAAGAACGTGTGCAAGAAGGATGGCAGTGTCGGACAGCTCTGCACTCTTTGGCTGTACGAATAAGCGCTGATCAAGGACGGTGCTTTTTGAGCAAGCAGTTTCGTGAATTCTGCCAAGGTTAAAGTACCAATTTACATCTTATTGCGACTAGTTCATTTCGTGCGAATGGTCAAGTGGAAAGGATAACGAGTTTGCTCAAGTCAATGTTAATTGCGATATAGACATAAGACTCGCTAGGAGATGTACAACTAGCTCTAAAAAAAAAAAGCTCGTCCATTAGAACTTTTGATAAGTAAGGTAGCACGTCCACTTGATTTAACCGGTCAAGCGGCGCGCGTCGCCGATCGGCGACGGAGCAATGGAGGGTCGATTGTGTCTCATTGGTAGAGCTTGACAGAGTAACGACAATGACGACATTATAGACATTGATGACGTTAGGAAACTATGAGCGTAATCAAACTAAGGTTGACGTGAAGTATGAGGGTCATTTCAAATAAGTTGAAGCGTTAGATGGCGATCGGAATGTTTTAAAAACTTTAGTTAACAAGCGTACTTACAAATACGCTCCATGACTGTGTTTGGAAGATGCCCGAGGGCCAAGTACTATTTGAGATTGTAGACAATATTGATGATGAGTTGGCATCACTTTGGTTTGTGTACTCAGGTTCTCGGTTCATTGGGTCGGAGACCGTACCAGAGTATCGTAGCCATAGCCCGTTAGAAATCGGCATCTACTTGGTAGACCGTGGGTACGTGGTGCGCGGTAGCTCTGGGTAGTATGGTCGGGTCTAGCCATGAAGCCAAGACCGTAGAGTCAAGGACGACTCGGAGACCGTACCAGAGTATCGTAGGTACGTGGTACACGGTAGCTCTGGGTAGTATGGTCGGGTCTAGCCTCGAAGCCAAGAGCGTAGAGTCAGGGACGACTCGGCATTCCTGCGGGAAGTGCGTATGTGACAAATATGTGGGACCGTGAATGGGATACCTGAAGTTTTGTTTTCTTTGATTAAAGTAGTGTAAAAACGTTATTGTAACGTTGTGCTCGTACTTGGTCTCGGTAATCTCGAAACTTGATAGTTCACATTCTTAGATTATCATAATTTTTGGTTTCTAATTTGAATGTGTATTGCAAATTTATCGAGAAATAAGACAGATTTTAAAGAGTCGAGTCCCTTTTAATTATCTCATCAGTCTTCATATGGGAGGTTGCGAAAAATGCCAGAAAAACAGAGTATAACTGACGAAATTGAGGTTGAGCAAAGTAGTAGTAGTAACAAGGAGGAGAGTATTTAAGTTTACATGATGATTGGACCGTACCAGAGGTTGTCGTGTAGCCGTAGCTCAATAGAAATCGGCGTCTACTATTTTAGTAGTCCGTGAGTACGCGGTAAGCAGTCAACTCTGGCGGAGGTTGGGTTTTAATGAAAACCATAGAGTCCAGGAGAGACTCGGCGCTAACGTGGGGGTTCGCATAAAGGAAAGATGAGTAACTGGAGGTTACTGGGCTATGCGTAGCCAGGAATCACATGTAGAGCTTAAGTGTGTTGATTAATTTGGTTTAATTGTGTCTAGTGTGAGATAGCGCGATAAATGTGTAGTCAGTTGTACTTTGAATTTCCTGATTATTGATAAGATGTCAATTTTCTTCTAATTTGTCATTGACGGTTAGTAATAAGGTTCCCAGTTTAGTTCAAATGAAATAAAGGGTTCTGTCAAATTTTGACTTCATTAAATTCTGGTAAATCAGATGTCCGCAAACTAATGTTGATGGGTTAGGTCAGGAGTGACCGAGCTATGTGATACTTTGCGGATATGTTTGTTTACAGATTAACACACGAGGACGTGTGTCCTCGCAGGATGGCCGTGTCGCATCCGGCAATTGACGTTTACAACAAAACAAGGCACGCCACTTAGTGGCAACTATCAAGACGAGAGTTGGCGTGCTTTGACAGAGTCGGGACGTTTCCGCTTGGTTACGAGGTTGAAGAGAACGCCTCAAGTGGCACATTCCTTACCCCGGTGATCGAGCAGGCAGACGCTTCGGAACTGTCCTACGTTTTGTTGAAACTATCATCACCATACCAGTCTGTTATTGTCTAATAGTAGTTGAATTGTATACCTACAGTGTGTGATTCGCTAGTGTGATTAATTTGTTCGTAAAATTATAATCTGATTTGAACTGTAACAGTTTTTCTATTGCGCAATAACCAGCACTACCCAAGTACCCATAATGGTGCGCCCACAATAGTTGAAATGTGCCTGATGACAAAGAGAAAAATATACCCTCTCCGTCATATAATTATGTAGCTACACGGGGATTATGAAGGATTAGAAAGAAAAGGTTGCACTTTGCAACTACTTAATCGCTTTTAATCCAATTAAGAAACTTAGTTTAGTTCCGCGTTGTTCTAAGAAGTAGGTTATTGCGATTTGCGGTATGACCTGTCTTTTACATTTCTATGGGTTTGACCAGGTTTGACCGTCCTCGGGCTGAGACCGTTTCAATTCAAATAGAGTGTCTAATGAGATAAAATTATAAATTACAGACGTATAATTTATAATTACAGATATATTCTTCAGGGGAGGGGCTTGTGGCTAAAGTAATAACAGCCGCACGGGTCGATCGATCAGGTTAAGCTACGCTTGCCGCGGTTGGTCCGTGGATGGGTGACCATCTTTACATACCAAGAACCCTCCGTGCCTAGGAAAGCACGTTAAGCCGTTGGTCCCGGTTGTCGTTCGTGGATCTTTGACAGTCATTAAGCCCGAAAATCTGACAGCCAGTCTTACCAAAGGGTATCGTATTACCCAGTAACTGGGTTGTTGTGTTGCGTCGCTCCATGTAAAATACTGGTCAGCTGCATCTGGTTAGACTGGAAGCCAACCCCAACATTGTTGGGGTTGGCTTCCAGTCTTCTAGTTGTCGTGAGTGTGGCGTATTGTTGCTGTTAATTAGTTGTTGTTGTTAGACCGTGCGTGTGGCGTGTCGTTGTTAGTTGTCGTTAGTTGCTGTTGTTAGACGTGCGTGTGGCGTGTCGTTGTTAGTTGTCGTTAGTTGCTGTTGTTCGACGTGCGTGTGGCGTGTCGTTGTTAGTTGTCGTTAGTTGCTGTTGTTAGACGTGCGTGTGGCGTGTCGTTGTTAGTTGTCGTTAGTTGCTGTTGTTCGACGTGCGTGTGGCGTGTCGTTGTTAGTTGTCGTTAGTTGCTGTTGTTAGACGTGCGTGTGGCGTGTCGTTGTTAGTTGTCGTTAGTTGCTGTTGTTAGACGTGCGTGTGGCGTGTCGTTGTTAGTTGTCGTTAGTTGCTGTTGTTAGACGTGCGTGTGGCGTGTCGTTGTTAGTTGTCGTTAGTTGCTGTTGTTAGACGTGCGTGCGTGCGGCGTGTTGTTGTTCGCTGTGCGCGCGTGTGGCGTGTTGTTGTTAGTTGTTGTTAGACCTATAGCACAGAAATCTCGATGTTTTTTGCTTCTCGATGTCTTTCTAGCCATATCATCTTTCACAGAGACAGACAGAGTTTTTCTTTCAGTCTATCCATAGTATTCTTTGGTCTTTTTCTTTTTTTATAACCATCCATTTACATTCATACTCAAAAGTTTCCTTTAAGCACCAGTGGCGAAGGTACCATACAACTCGATTTCCACCGGCTTCCCTTCGAAAATTCAGAACATAGCCACTAGTCAATTTTATCATTGAAATTTTCTTTTGGAATTTTTTTTTGCTCCGGCTTACCTCTGTCATAAATTCACCCTTCGCCACTGATAAGCACCATGACAACTAATTTCGAAACAAGTTTTCAGTCGCCGATGCCACTTTTAAAATCTAATATTAAAAGCAAATAGTAGAAATATTACTATTTCGATACCCAGTTCACTGTTTTGCCATTGCCAGTATACGGGGTCAAATTAAATTACCTAGCGAAACTCCGCAGACGTTATGGGTTTCAATATTTAAACAAAAAATAAATTAATTTAAGTAATGATTTTTTTGTGACGTCATGGATCTTGTGTAGTTACTTGAAATAACCGTTTTTTTTGTAACTTTACAGACGTGATAGGTATGTCTAAACACAATGAAATAAGAGAAAACAGCAGCCTAATTGCGGAACGCCAAATCGTCAAATGATTCTGATCAGTTGGCTTCATTTCTATCACAATTGGCTTCATTTTACGATTTTCGAATTGCGAAACTCTAGTTTCTGCGCAGGGCCTTAACGTTCATAATTGGTTTCATAATAAACTAGAGTTTCGCAATTCGAAAATCGTAAAATGAAGCCAATTGTGATAGAAATGAAGCCAACTGATCAGAATCATTTGACGATTTGGCGTTCCGCAATTAGGCTGCTGAATTTCTCAACTCACACTTCAAGTAACAATACTACAAGTGGTCGTTACCCCCAAAAAAGATATATAATTTTTTTTTTATCGTGTTAAGATATCCATACCATCACGTCTGCAGAGTTTTGTTAGTTAATTTAATTTTACCCTGTATCATTATAGAGGTTGTTTGTTTGGTTATTGAATAGTTCATTAACTATTCAATAACACTTGTAACTCTTGACAGCTGTAATCGAACCGTCAGCACTATAATTAGTTTGCGAATGCATGTTCCGAGCAATTACTGTCCCATGCACCTTGAATGTCAGACATGTAGCTAATATTAACCCACAAGACCAAGTTTTGTTAATTACACAAATTCTTTAACGGCCGAGTAATTATTAAAATTGCATCTTCAATCAGTGTGAATTTACCTCAGCAGCAAAATGGTTAACTAGTTATGATTATCTGGAAGAATATAGAATTAATTACCGCCCGTAATTAATTCTATATTCTTTTCTTTTACCCGGTGTCTGCCGCAGAACTAAACGTTATTAAGAGAGAGAGAGACGTAAAGTCTGATCCAAAAGTATCTGACGAAAATGTAAACAAACCCTAGGTTTTGGTTCAATTCTTACACAATAATAACTAAAGAGAATTAATAATATATTCAAACGTATTTAGAAGGTTTTAACTTTATGTCTCACTAGTTATTTTAAAAAACATATTTGAAATAACATGATTAAAAATTGTAATTGAAAAACTATCGGCGAAAATTGTTTTTTTTTTTCAAATGAATTCTGGGTTGAAGTATTAAAATAGTCAAATCAAACCATGCTCAACAAAAAGTTGAAAATGACACACAAAGTTGGGATCCACAGGTACGTTTTCTAATGCATTTGTTTCCATTTTCGTCAGATAATTCTGGAACAGACCATAATGCAGAGTGCATTTAAAGCTTTCATATTCTTTTTTATCTATTTATTCTGTTGCAATGTGCTTGGTTTCAAAGTAATTTCAAAGTTGCCCTACAAATGCAGGCGCGCATCTTGTTAGTTTTATAATGAAATATTCTTTACCTTCATCTTTCTCAGAAGACCTTTAGCTTATACCTTGCTTTGATGTAAAAGAATTTGTATTTATACTAGGACCCGTATTTTACACGGGCTTTGTTAGAGGTTTAGTTGTTTATGGAACCAATGTTACGTAAGAGCGTTTACGACGTACAGCATTTCATACAAACTTGCAAGCCCTTGTTTTTCGAATTGAATGAACCGATTTTAATGAAACTTCATACGCATAAGCAAGATACAAAGGTCTAAAAAGTTAGTAAGGAACATTTTTCAACAACATTTTTTAACAGTATTTTACGCTCTATACAAAATACTGGTATTCAGCTACATCCGGTTAGACTGGAAGCCGACCCCAACATAGTTGGGAAAAGGCTAGGCAGACTGATTGGACCTTAAAAGTATCTATCGATTTGATTGAGTAAAAGTGTTGAAAAGTTTGGAAAGAGATGCTTCCCTTTTTTTCTGTCATTCTCATTACGAACTTTTTAAATTGAAGAATACTTCAAAGTTTATAATGATGTTATTTCTTTTTGGTAATAATATTTTATTCATCTCTCAAAGCAAACTGTAGTTTTGCATAAATTAAGAAGCATTTCTAATTAAAGCATTGAAAGTAGCGAAGGCTTCTTTCGTCAGATATTGCTGAATAAGTGAATACATTTATTAATGTTAATTGCTGGAAATTTACACCCATCATTTCCAACATATTCGAAGGTAGGTAAGTAATACGTTTGACGATATTCGCAATCAACTTCAATATGTTATCATGGAAATTTTGCAGTACGTTGAAACTGAAAAGTCTTTACATCGAGTATTTGCAGGTGTTCCATGTACTTACTCATAAAGAAATGAGGGACAGAATTATTTGTGACCGAGTTGAAAGGACTGTATGATGTTCTGAAATGATTCTTTAAAATGAAACCGTTCAAAGAACATTTTGTTTAATGAGTTCTAGGTATATTAAGATACTAGCAGCGCCCCGCGGTTTCACCTGCATAAGTTTCGATCCCGTGGGAAAATCAGGATAAAACTATCCTATGTCTTTTCCCGGGACTCAAACTATTTCTATAATTATTGTTAACAACAATAAAAATAGTTATTTGTTATACAAGAGTGCAAAGTTGCTTTTTAACCGCGTGTTCAATTTTGATGACCGAGCAAGCGAAGGATTCTAAAATTGAATCACGAGCGCAGCGAGTGATTCAAAATTAGAATCCTGAGCGTTAGCGAGGGAATCAAAAGAGCACGAGGTGAAAAATCTTTGCACTCGAGTGCAACACGTAACTTTTCATTCCACCTCAGCGAGGAAATGACTAAATGCAAAAAAAAAAAACGTTTACAATCACAAGATAGGTACACTTTTATTTCAGTTTAGGTATTAATTACTACATTATGACAGGTAAGTATTACAGAATAATCTTTAAATTATAACAAAATAATACTAAGGTATAATTAAGAAAATTTTAAAGTAACGTTGCTACAGTTATTTTGAACATATCGTACTGTTTTAAATTCTTCTCGCGTGATTGTTGAGGGAGAAAGCTCAATTGCGCATTATTAACAGTTTCAGTCAATTCTGTTGGCGTCAAGCAAACTTCCTCGTCGCTAGAATCACTCATTTTAGTTTTTTCACTTGTTTTCAAGTTTCTTGTTTTTAATATAAGGTTTAACAATGACGTGAAAAAATGCCGCGTAAAGAACCGCGTACAAAGCAAATTGAAAAAAGAACACCAAGAAGGTTCCGAGTCTGAGTTTTTAACAAATTAAAAAAAAGTTGTATGATATATTCGGCACCATAGAGGTAGCAGTAAATAGGTTTAATGTTTTTTTAATTCACAAACTTAGTGCACACGATGTTCTAAATTCAATTTACTTTATCCTCTAGAGAATAAAAACGGCTTTTCCACTCAGATATTGAAGATTAAAAATACTCTTTCCGAGATGGTGGGATGAAAAACAGTTTTGTTGTTCCAAAAACGGAACCCCTAAAAAATAGTAGGTATATTAGCACGATCTAAATCGGTTTAGCGGTTTAAGCGTGAAGAGCAAACATACAGACACACTTTCGCATTTATAATATTACTTGGTGCAGCAAAATACATTGGTGCGTATAAATGGGATCAGACTTGCCTAATTATTGTTGTCGAAGATCGGGTAGACACACTTTTATTGTAAATGCGAGTAGGTACCATGGAGCCGTTTATTTTATGACTAGCTGCGCCCCGCGGTTTCACTCGCGTAAATGTCGATCTCGTGGGAAAATCGGGATAAAAAGTAGCCTATAATGTTAATCCAGGGTGTCAGCTACCTCCATACAAAATTTTGTCAAAATTTGTCGGTTGAGACTGGTCTGATTTTTATTAATCTTATATTTTGAATCGTTTTTTTTTAATCTAATTTTTTAACATTGTTCTCAACGAAGCAACAAGAATAGTAAACCCAGGATTTTGTAATTATATTGATTTAAAAGAATGTCCTTGGAGTGTCTTGCCCGTTCTTCTAGATCTATGTTTTGGAATGTGCAACTAGCTTCAAATTTCTAACTGACCGACTCTGACAATTCAAAAGTGCCTGTTTAATTGAAATAAATGGTTCGAGTAGTTGTTATAAACGTCTATACAACCATATTCTATAAAAAGGAAACGACAGTGGATTGAGGGTCATGTCCATTTATGTTCTTACGAGGTACACAAGGAATCATTGGAAGTGATCGGCGTCACAAATGACGTCATTACAGAAAAATCTAGACCATCGCTTGAGTCACTAGGTAACTTGCATGCGTTTGTTGTGATAACAAAAGCTGGTGACTGAACTCTTGTGTTTATTACTGCCGAATGATTATAGCTTGGCGAAATTTTTACAGTTGTTGTACACACTTTAAAAATGTCTTCTTATGTATAGCTATAGCTTATGTATAGCACGATTGTTTTACGCGTCCAACTTTAGTTGAGGAAAAGCATTAAGCACCCTGTTAGCGATTAAGCGAGTAGAGCTAACAACGTTGGCGAGCAACGAGCGATTACTCGCTGGTATGCCTATGTACCAATAGTAAGTCTATCAGCGGGTATTCTTTCCGCCAAGCGAGCATCACTGAGCGAGTAATCTCTTTGATAACTCTTGTCACTACGACAAACAAGTACCTACTCGCCAGCGGTGTGAACAGTCAGCGATCAACTATGCTATTAATAAATGTGTCTCCTTTACTGACACGGGAGCTACAATATTTTGTTAACACGATTCTTGAGCGAGAAAATCGTTGATAGCTAAGTAGTTGCTTCCTCATCGGTGATGACACAGGTGCCTTAGGTAGGTTCTTCGATCAATGTACTGTCAGAGGTCTAAGTAGATATAGACTCAGGAATAACAATCGGATGAGTTAAACCAATTACAGGCACTTTTGAATTGTCACGGGGTCGGTCAGTCAGAAAGATGAAGCTAGTTGCCCATTCCAAAGCGTAGGTACCCATGGAGAAGAACGGGCAAGAAACTCCATGGACACTCTTTTAAATCAAAATAATATGGTTACAAAGTCTTGGTTACATCATTCATGTTAAAAATTATACATGTGAGAACGATGCAGAACGTTAAAAGCGTCCATAATGGAAAGATGAGAAAAAACAACAATTCAAATATTAAATTACTTAAATCAAATAAAATAAGCCATGGCAGCAAAGAGATGACCAGTCCCTAATGACGGTGCCCGTTCACGAATATGACGCACATATTAGCACCATTCAGCTCAACCATTTTGAAGGGAGCTAAATGATCCAACACATGCGCCACCATCAGCGAGACATTTGAGTGAGCATGACATACCTACTCTCAGCCGCCAGGGCACATTCAAGTCAATAAAAGACGTACCCAGTAAATGGTAGCTTTATAGTATGTACATAGTGCTCACACATGTTCTATGCAATTATACAATACTAGCTTCTGCCCGCGACTTCGTCCGCGGAAAATTTCTTGTTTTAACATAAGATAACACTCGATTGATATTACTGTATTTAATTTTATTAGTAAAATATTGTTTGGAATCAGATCAGTAACTTCAAAGATTACCTAAGTTCTCTTTTCTGCTCAAGGTAACTTAACCCTTGGTCGCCTTTTACTTATTTTATTTATTTAAGTTAGGTATCTATTTAATTTAAACCTTCTCTATATACAATGTTTGAGGTTGTTTTATTTTCCGGTAACAGAATAATCTGCTTTTCGGATGATCCCACTCTTGATAGACCAACATATAATTGCCCATGGGAAAAACATTCTTTTCGTAGCCAACCAAAGAGAATGTTTGTCCCTGGGACTTGTTAATAGTCAGGGCAAATGATGTTTTTATTGGAAACTCAGATAGACGCTGTGCACGTTCATCGCTGGATTCTCGAACGCGGGCCTGCGATGTTATGGCATTTTGCCTAGCGAGCCGCTGCGAGCGCTCAGCGCTAGTCTCCCTATCCCTTGTTTCAGAGACATGCTGCCTTAAAACAGATAGACGCTGTGCACGTTCATCGCTGGATTCTCGAGCGCGGGCCTGCGATGTTATGGCATTTTGCCTAGCGAGCCGCTGCGAGCGCTCAGCGCTAGTCTCCCTATCCCTTGTTTCGGAGACATGCTGCCTTAAAACAGATAGACGCTGTGCACGTTCATCGCTGGATTCTCGAGCGCGGGCCTGTGATGTTATGGCATTTTGCCTAGCGAGCCGCTGCGAGCGCTCAGCGCTAGTCTCCCTATCCCTTGTCTCAGAGACATGCTGCCTTAACTCAGATAGACGCTGCGCACGTTCAGCGCTAGATTCTCGAGCACGGGCCCGCGACGTCCTCACATTTTGGCTAGCGAGGCCCTGTGAGCGCTCGGAGCTAGATTCTCTAGCGCGTGCTTGCGAAATATTTTCTCTATTTCTCGAGAGGCGCTGCTCATTTTCAGGGGCAGATTCTTCCGTACGGCGTACTCGAGCGGCTCTTGTCTGTGATGTCTGCCGGGACAGTTGAGATTTCCTTTTAGGCATGCTCTCGACAAACTACGCACAGACTTGAAAACAATTACGAACAAAGGGAGAGCGACTCGAACACCGTCCGCCTTTACAAAACAAAACAATCGTAATATCGAATAACTCGTATCGATTATTACGATAGAACGAAGTACGAAACTACGAACATACAAAACAATGAAAACAATCGTACAACAAAATTACGATTAGATACCTCATAATCGAATCGTCGTTCGTATGGAACTCCAATCCAACTAACGACAACGTGGGCATAAAAATTCGAGAGGGTCATCAATCCACGGAAAGTCTTAACACCGCGATTCAGAAAAATGACGTAATTGCAGAACGCCATCTATGGGCAAATAGGTAAAACGTCTGCACAATGAAAGTTATGCTAGGGGCATTTTGCGTTTTAGTAATTTTATATTATCTCCGAAACTGTATGACCAATTGATATACTGTAAATGGCAAATCTTATCTGTATGATGTTCTTGTGATACTGAAATAATTTATTGTCATAAGAATTAATATTTTGTTGCTCAAATAATCAACCAAACGTAAGTATACCGAAAAAAATTTTTTTTAATGCAATAAAAGAAGTATAAAAGATAAAATATAAAAGATAGAGATATGGTATCGCGGACTTTTTTGTAGAAATAATGAAGACGAACCAGGTAGCCATACATTGTTTTTAATTTTAAGCAACTGTTTAGGCAGCGCACGCAAATAATTCTGTTTTATGTGGTATTTTTTTCCGACTTGCTAGACAAAAGTTGTGATAGCTCGGTTAATATACATGCTATAGAAACAATTTATAGCCTATAGCACTCAGGAATAATGTAGCTTTCTGCCAGTTAAAAAATTGTTAGAATTGGATTATGAGTTCCAGAGATTACCCATTACATACAAACTTACAAACTTACAAACTTACAAACTTACAAAGGAGACTGTTAAAAAGTGGTCTATGAACCAATAGCGATGCTGTTACGATATTTCTGTGGGGATACCTCAACTATACCCTTGTGCAAAGTGGCATCAAAATCTGACCCGGCAGTTTTGAGAAATATAATATTTGAGAATACATAATTTCATGATAACATTAAAAAGTGGTCTATGAACCAATAGCGATATTGTTACGATATTTCTGTGGGGATACCTCAACTATACCCTTGTGCAAAGTGGCATCAAAATCTGACCCGGGTTTTGAGAAATATAATATTTTAGAATACATAATTTCATGATAACATTAAAAAGTGGTCTATGAACCAATAGCGATACTGTTACGATATTTCTGTGGGGATACCTCAACTATACCCTTGTGCAAAGTGGCATCAAAATCTGACCCGGCAGTTTTGAGAAATATAATATTTTAGAATACATAATTTCATGATAACATTAAAAAGTGGTCTATGAACCAATAGCGATACTGTTACGATATTTCTGTGGGGATACCTCAACTATACCCTTGTGCAAAGTGGCATCAAAATCTGACCTAGCAGTTTTGAGAAATATAATATTTTAGAATACATAATTTTATGATAACATTAAAAAGTGGTCTATGAACCAATAGCGATACTGTTACGATATTTCTGTGGGGATACCTCAACTATACCCTTGTGCAAAGTGGCATCAAAATCTGACCCGGCAGTTTTGAGAAAAATAATATTTTAGAATACATAATTTCATGACAACATTAAAAAGTAGTCTATGAACCAATAGCGATACTATTACGATATTTCTGTGGGGATACCGCAACTTTACCCTTGTGCAAAGTGGCAACAAAATCTGACCCGGCAGTTTTGAGAAATATAATATTTTTGTTAATTAAGGTAAATGATTAAACAATAAATAAAATTACCTACAGCCAATGTTAAAAAAAATATATTTAAGAATACATAATTTCATGATAACATTTTTATTTTAAAAACGTTTAAAGGGTATTTCTAACTTTATAATAATGTGTTTCTTTCCTAGATTTTAGTATTTGTTTCGATTTTAACCGACTTCAAATCCGTTGCGAAGTTTTAAAGATCTAAGCATACATAGGGACAGACAGCGGGAAATGACTTTGTTTTATACTATGTAATGATGTATAAAAAGTTTTTTTTTACATACACCCTTTTTTTGCTGCTACAAATAGAGTTCCTTCTTATTTTTCGTATTTTGGAATAATTTTTTGTTTTAAGACGTATCCTTCTTACATAAATATTTAAAAAATGCCTAAATATCGGTAAGTACAAAAAAAAAATTGAGGTGACAAGTGACTTTGCCTAGTAGAGAAACACATTAATAAAGTCAGAAATACCCGTTCAAATCTGACCTGGTGACAATGGGAATACTTGGTAAAGTATACCCTTTCAAACAAAAAAATTATTTTCTAAATCAGTCAAGCCGTCTTCGAGAAATCGGTGAATATAAATATTAAAAAATGTAAAAAAGATTCCGACGAACTAAGAACCACCTACCTTTTTTGAAGTTGGTTAAAAACGAAAAAAAAAAAACTGAAATTCAGGACTGTCGAGGTAGTAAGTGTCTTTGTTTAGCAGAAAACCACATTAATTAAGTAGCATAAAGTCAGAAATACCCGTTAAAACATTTTTAAAATATAAAAATGTAGCAAGAAATGTGAATTTTAAAGTATTATTTTTCTCAAAACTGCCGGGTTAGATTTTGATGCCCCTTTGCACAAGGGTATAGTTGAGGTATCCCCACAGATATACCACTTCAGTATCGCTATTGGATCATAGACCACTCCCCATACAAATTTTAACAGTCTCCTTTTACCTCTTTATAATATTAGTATAGACTAGGAGATTGAATTTATACCATGCAAAGATAGACTTACAATTTCCAACAGTATTTTCAAGTGTTAATCAATTACACAATTTATTGCTTATTCCATTGATTATCAATTATCATATTGGTCTTTAAACTTAAAGAACTAATCGATAGTCATTACTACGTCGTTAGGCGAAGTTCTTATGAATAAATTCGATAGTTAATTAGTCACGAGTGGAGATCGTCTTAATTAAAATTGTACGCCCCTACACTGCTTGTTGTTTACACATTTCAAATATTTGTATACAGAAATTTTAGTGGAGGGACGTGCAGTTTGAAGTTAGAGGATCTCTACCTAGGTCGGTACATAATCAGCCTATAATTTTTCCACTGCTGGGAGCTGGGACACAGACCTCCTCTCTGGAAGAGGAAGTGGGCCATAATCCACCACGCAGGCCCAGTGCGGGTTGCCGAATGCCACATGCCTTCTAATTTTTGGTTCTAGGACATGCCAGTTTCCTGACGATGTCTTCTTTCATCGTTTTGAGAGCAGTGGTGATGAAATAGTTTACACAAAGTAAAGTGCCTGCTTGGGTTTGAACCCACGACCTACAACTTGTAAGTCGGTGGGTAATATTGATTAATGAAGAATTATCCATATTTTAAAGATAACGTTTTATGCCTTAATGTTTTCAAATGGTGTAATACTCCTTTGAAGAGTAATTTCAGTGCTCAAGAGTTTCATCATATTTACCTTGATTATTGAAATGACGTGTGCATATACATGATGAATTATTATTAGCGTAATGCTCAGCTCTACCCACGGAAACACAACGCATATTGGCTTGGCTAGCTGCGAGTTAGGGATTACTCACATATATAAACACAGCTGAACAAAGTTTCTCATAATTCATGAGGAAAGTTCCTAAAATACTGAAAGCTTTAGTTCGAATGATGACACTCTGTGACCAAACAGTTGGCGTGACGAAGTTTGTATCCGCGTCACGTAAAAACTGAATTCAGCTGAAGTTTCAAGAAACAGAACTGACCCATCTTTTATATCGGATACCTACGTCAGTTCTCGGTTCCCAATTGATAAAATAGAAGCTTACTGCAGGCTCAACTCGAACGAGCCACTTGTGCTCACTAGGTAGTTCCTTTAGCAGTTCCTTTGAAAGAACTCGAAGTAACGTTGGTTCGAACGATTTTTGACTCGAACATACAACAATCATTATATCATTCTTGTGTAAATTGCGACAAGCTATTGTTTCGCAAACATTTTGCTTTATTCATATCTATAGCAAGCGCGGATCTAGGTGTTCATTAAAGTGGCGGTAAATCGATCTCTTTGGGAGGACGAGGGGGGAATTTTCATGCGGTGAAAGCCCATTAAAAATACCATCAGTACCTATTTTCTGTAAGCACCACCACAACAGGTAAACATTAATTCAGGACGTTAACGGACTTTACTTCAGTTTTTAAATAAAAAATGCTAGAAAATGTAGGTATGCAGGTAGTACCCAGCACCACCACTAATAATATTAGTAAGTACTTAGTTACCGTCAAACGGGGTGAATAGGGATGCAGGGGTGAATCGGGAAAGGATTTTAACAATTAAAATAATATAGTTTATTGTCAATAAGAGCACGTAATCGTTAATTAAATTACAGTAAACACATTAGGCCACAAACCAGGCCAGGCCAGGCCAAGCCTTTTTGGCCACAAAATATATTATTTTAATTGTTAAAATCCCTTTTAAAGTTTTGTCCCGATTTACCCCTGCATACCTATTCACCCCGTTTGACGGTACTGTAGAGGCCGGCTCTAAAGCGAGGCTGGCTGGAAAGCCACACCTCTACAAGACTGGCTGGTTATATTTTAAAGTATGTTCCATTCGATATTTCAAGCGAGTGTCAAATATTCTTCTAGTGTTTTTTATATTTAGTTTAAAAACTTGCTATTGTAAGAGGTGGTTCTTATGCAATAAATGCTGTAAAAAGCTTAGAGTGTCTTAATTATTGGTCGTCAGCGCCTCTGCAGCTACGACCCCGGTAGCACAGCTACTATAGATGGTGGAGGCGCCAGTTTCGGACGTTTTTTTTTTCTTTGGATGGCGTGTGTAGAGCCGAATAATACTACACAAGTTTTCACGTACCTCAAAATTTGCTGCCTAATAAACTTTATTTTCAGCCCAATACATACGCTCAGGCATTATTAAAAATTGCGTGGTGAGGCCACAAAGTATACTGTGAGTATATATTTTAGATGCGAAGAAACGTCGCCAGGAGGATATAAAGCTAAGTGGATATATGTATTTTTTAATATAAAAAGAGAAAGATGGCTCAAGTTTTTGCGGGCATGGACGGTGTATGCCTGGAAGACTTTCTGAGGCGATTTGAAGTTGTTGCCGCCTATAATAAATGGCGTGAGAGCGACTGGGCGCTCATATTAAGCGCATATCTTGAGGGTGCTGCCCTAGCAGTTCATAAGTGGAAATACTATGACGACATGTCATTTGATGAGATATGTGAAGTGTTATGGGAGGAGCTTCCTTGTAAATGTCACAGAGACAGAAAAATTAATAAGGTGCAAGTAGTCGAGATGGCACAAGATCTGTCTGAGGAAAACAGACAAGAAAATGTTGTAGATATTGTAAATGTAGATAATGATGCTTCTATATCATTTAGTGGAAGACAAGATGACCCGCTACAGAACGAGCAGTGCTGCCTAGAAAGCAGCGTGGAAGTTGACGGTGATTGTGATGAGAACGAGCGCAGCAGCGAGGTGTGCATCCTCGCAGAGGAGGAGAAGAAGCCGATGGAAGTGTTCGAGAGCGAACACAATGATGAAAACAACGAATCGGGTCAGTTCTGTCCAATTATTAACGTAATTAGCAATGTTTCAGAGCCACAGAATGAGCACGATGATCACGATGTGGGAATAAATAAAATTAACATAGCTGCTGATCATTTTGATGAGGATTATGTTTCGATCGATTCTTCTGGGTTAGGGGAGAATGATCACGTCGATTCTTCTGAGTTAGAGGAGAAAGATCACGTCGATGTTTGCGGAACTAAGGAGAACTCTTGTCTCATCATCGATATGAGTGATATTAACAAGGTGGATAGTAATGTTAAGTTAGTTGTGGATGATATGAACTTAGATGCGGTCAGAGATGAAGATACATCGTCGAACAACTCCGCACAGTTGATAAACTCATTTAGCTTTCCTATGGAGAATGTTGTAGACTTTCATTCTAGTGTTTTTATAAAATGTCATGTAGTTGTCCCCAATTTTAACAAGTTTTATTCACAATGTGCTGCAAACAATAAAAGAAAAGTACGAAAGAAGAAAAGAATCCCATTTATTAAAAAAGCGAAAACTAAAATATTATTTCAAAAAAGTTTTTTAATCATTGATAATTTTATAAAAACATTTTTTGTAAACAAGCATCATTTTATAAAGAAGTTTTCGATTTTAAAATATAAATTCAGAAAAAGGAAATGTAGAGATAGAAATCTTTTTAATTCAGATTATTTAATTAAAACCTTTTCATATTAGTATGTTAATAGTTGTTGTTTTTTTAATTGTCATGTATCTTGTCATGTAATGTAAATATGTCACTTGAATGTAAACATCATATTTTAGTGCATTATTTTTGTTTGTATGATTGTTACAATTTATTAATATGTGTCCATTTGTGTGTTACATATGCTGTGAGAAAAAACATCGGACGCGGCCGGGAGCGTGTGAGGTCTCGCACCTCCCAGAGGGCTGTGAGGTGCGCCCTCACACCTGCAACGGGCCAAAGGGAGGCTTGAATAAATCGTCGGCTCCATTGTTTAGGGATCGAATAGATTGCTCTTACCCCAGCATATTTTGACGCGAATTATGGGAGGAAAGTCACTCTTATAACTGTGGTCACTCCTATAGAAGGGGGGGTGACAGACACTCAGCATAAGTTGTCACCGACTTTGCTAACAGGGGTATAACCCTTGCAAAGTGTGTTTGATTGACACTTTCGGTTCAACTTGTGTTTGAGGACCAACAGTTTTGATATTAAATAATTGATTTTCGAAATAGGTATTTGACATTCTTTGCTGGAGTAAAAGCATGTTAATTTTCTTCTATGAACCCTGGCCTCTTAAACTTTTCCCTCCCTCTGGCTCAATCCCGTCCGATGGAGTTAAAAGAATCTGATGCTAAGATCGTTTAATTCTCTTAAGCCTCTTCCAGGTCGATGTGAACTTTCACATCAGTTGTTCTTATTAGGAGGCCGCGTCGAGCCTTTTAGTCGGGTTTTGACCCGACGAGGCTTAAGCATGGCAGCGTTAGTTTGTTTGAGTGCACGTTGGCACATGTAGATGTTAACTTACCTGACACTTAGCGTGGTGTTGGATTCGCGTTTCGTTTGTCCTGACTTAAGCTTTCTCCTGTAAGAGACGGACCTCATCGTGTAAATTCTATCCCGACATAGGTAGACATCCAATAGGATAGGTAGATAGGGCTTGGAAATTCGAATGGTGTGAATAAAAGTCATGACCTATGCCCAGACTGTTATTCAAGGGTGGGCGTAGCTCATGTAGAGGCCGGCTCTAAAGCGAGGCTGGCTGGAAAGCCACACCTCTACGAGACTGGCTGGTTATATTTTAAAGTATGTTCCATTCGATATTTCAAGCGAGTGTCAAATATTCTTCTAGTGTTTTTTATATTTAGTTTAAAAACTTGCTATTGTAAGAGGTGGTTCTTATGCAATAAATGCTGTAAAAAGCTTAGAGTGTCTTAATTATTGGTCGTCAGCGCCTCTGCAGCTACGACCCCGGTAGCACAGCTACTATAGTACTCTTTTAAAAGCTACGCCTACAATCGCAAGTCAACAATGTACTCCACTTTTCGAGGATGACTACGACTAATCTCTATCTAGTAATATACTGCATATAAATTTAAAATAGAGGTTACAAAACTGTCAAATTTAGAGTTTTGAATTGGACTGAGTTTCGTCGAAGCCCAGGGGCGAGCAACTGCACCCGCCGATGTCCCACTCCCTCAGTATCCGCGCTCGATCTATAGTTGATTAAATGAAATTGTTTATTCTGTAAATACTTAGGATATCGGAATCACTTTTACACGTCAAATATAACTATATTATACGTCATAATAAATAGATTTTTATTGTAACCATAGATGTGAATAAAGTCTTAAACTAAGTATAATATTATACGTCATAATAAATAGATTTTTATTGTACCCATAGATGTGAATAAAGTCTTAAACTAAGTATATTTTGCATGTGCAAAACGAGTATTATCAATATTTTAAAATCGTTCCGAGTTTACGTTACCTACCTATAGGTATGTCCCTCTGGAGGTGTTGCATAATATATGTAGGTATGTTTGAAGGTTTAAAGTGCGTACACAGCGATACGGATGAATATTTTCATGCCAAAAGAGAAATACTCGTAAGTAATTTATCATTCGAACATTTGAACTCCCTCAGCATTAAGTATAACACTTTCATTGGGGATTATGACTAATTTGTAGCCGCTTGCGTTGGTTTTATTATGAGGGCTTTGCGGTGGTTAGTGGTGGATCAAAATATTATGTTATTTACAAATGCTGCAATAATATTATTAATTACATAACACATCACGCCTGTATTCCGAGTTTGGTAAAGCAGAGGTACATCCACATTTCGTCAGTTATATTTAAGCCCCATGTAATAGGCGGCGAGACTATTGCAATCAACAATCAACTCAGTCTATCGCAGTCCACTGCTGGACATAGGCCTCACCCAGACTGCACCACAGCACCCTGTCCTCCGCCTTCCGCATCCAGTCTACCCCAGCCACCAGCCTGTAGCATTGCTATTGATATTTTGACAGTAGAGAAAATCTTGATGGAAAAATCCAATAAACCCATTTTTTATTATTGTTATAGGTACCTAATGATACTTCATAGTAAGGTCCTCGTGAAAGCCGAAAAAGATAAACAAATCAAGTATCTTGACTTGGCTCGCGAGGTTATTGACATGTGGCATGTGGACTCAGCAATCATTGTATCGATAGTCGTGACAGCCAATAGGTTAATAGCCAAGAGCCTTGACCAACACCTGAGGAGGCTCTCGTTGGGCAGCTGTAGCAAGGGTTGATTCAGAAAGCGGTACTTCTGGACAAGGCCCGCATTGTAGGGGTTCCTCTCTCTGGAGCCTTGACCGCCGGTAGCTTGGACTCTATTCCCGATACCAGTGGGCTACTATTTTTTTATATTTTAAATGTTTTTATTTCATATTATATTCTATTATTTAAAAATATAAGTAATTTATATGTATTTATTGAAATAAAGGATTAATAATATTTTCATAGTGCACGAAAAACCCCCTTTTGTCAATTTCTTTTCTAATTGTTAAAAAACATTAAAAAAAGAGAAAATAAATTAAGACAAAAATAATGTTTTAAATGGTTAATTGTTGAGGCCTCCTTACCTATTTGCCTGACTTTGAAGTTTTGCATATCTACTTTGTCTTATCCTAGCTAAACATGTTTGTGCCATATAAGTATTTAATAACATTGTACCTATATCATGTCATTTTATTATTATTATTTTTATTTTATTACTATTCTGTTTGACTACAAAAGTATCTACTTATAGTTTTTGTGGCGCTAAACTATTCGTGTCAGTCACGTGACGGGCTCACGGCACCAGTTAATAGTTTCATCACTTTTGCATTCTCGAAAATATCGTTTATTTTGCCTTTGATTTACTTAATGAAGATACCTATGTGTATTGTATTATCATAATATAAAATAATTTTTGTCAAGGATTTCTGAACACATATATCACAAATATTTGTGATTTCTAGATTTCTTGAAATGGTTTGTTAAATAATAGGACAAAATACATTAGAATTATAATGGGATTAAATTTTTTTTTCGACATTATGTTTCTGCTACATTTTGTATCGAAGTTGAAAAAATATGTATGTACAATATGTAACTAGGTACCTATTACGAGTAATTTCCAGAAGCCTTCGAGTATGTTGCGTCTACTTCATCATGAATGGGTAGGTACAGACTAACACATCGAGCTACAACAATCTATCGAATTTCTTTAATAAATTTTCAACATTATCGCTAAAATATAAGGTTCAAAGTTGATAAGGCAGTTTCGGGTAGCTTGATGTGCTGGCGTCTGTACAAGTACATGTTAGCTTTACGTTGAGTACTAATTATTCTCCAGTTAGTAATAGAATATTATAAGTGCTTTTATACACAGTTTTGTTTCGAGTTTGTTTTGGTACGTATCCGAAACTCGACGGGTGGTTTTAATTTATACATTTTCGTGTTATTGTTGAGTACCTAGTTGGTGGCTTGCAGTAACGGCCCCGACTTACGTGTGGGTCGTAGGGTTTAAACCCAAACAGGCACATTACTTTGTGTAGGTAATTTATTTCATCACCAATGTTCTGAAAACGGTAAAGGAAAACAGCGAGAGAAAACCGGCATGTCTTAGAGCCAATAATTCGAAAACATGTGACATCCTGGTGGATTATGGTCTAGTCCCTCACATAGAGAGGCCTGTAACGCATGAAGAATATGATATGGAGCAATATGAAGTTATGGCAACAACACTATGAAGTTATGGCAACAACAATATGAAGTTATGGCAACAACAATATGAAGTTATGGCAACAACAATATGAAGTTATGGCAACAACAATATGAAGTTATGGCAACAACAATATGAAGTTATGGCAACAACAATATGAAGTTATGGCAACAACAATATGAAGTTATGGCAACAACAATATGAAGTTATGGCAACAACAATATGAAGTTATGGCAACAACAATATGAAGTTATGGCAACAACAATATGAAGTTATGGCAACAACAATATGAAGTTATGGCAACAACAATATGAAGTTATGGCTGCTTGCGATTCCCTGAATCAATATTAACTGCATTTCATTCAGAAAATGCCCCGTTAGTGTTAAATTACTACTTCTCTTATAGAAAAGGAACCTTTGGTCTTATCATTGTGCTTGTTCAGAGTCACAGCCATCTTCACAATATTTTAGGCAGGTTTTCATCTCACAGTCATATTAATTAATTTATTTAAAACTAGCTGACCCGGCGAACTTCGTACCGACATCGAAATCAATGAATCAGTTCTCGAGATATCGTCAAAAAAGCCGTTCCATACAAAATGTATGCAAAAATGGATTATCTTCATCATTCATCATCAGATTTAGGAAGGGTTATGGACTTTCCCAAATCTGATGACTTCAAACTCTCACAAAGGGCTCTTCACAAAGTTTCACGACGAACATAAATATACAGGGCTTTAAAACTAATTATTCTACTTTGCCCCACCGGCCGCCCCACTGGTGGGGCAAAGCACAAAATTTATTGTTTCATATTACATTTTGTTTTATTTGTGCCCATTTCTAGGCCAAGTTTGTCTGGGACAAAAATCCATCTCCTGTACAACTTGGTCAAAATGTTTGGATTGAACATTAAAAACCAGTGACTTAATTTCTTACCATAAGCCCATAGGAGTATCTGTGCGAAGGCCGCGAAACGGCTAAGCTGTACATTTTGACCAAGATGTAAAGTTTGTAGAGGTAGGCCTTGTTGATTTTAGGGACTTGGCTGATCTGATAACTTTTTAACATTTAAAACGTTATGTAAATCTTGGCAACCGACTTTACATGAAATATTTTTGTTGGTTACTAAATCAACAACATTTGTGTAAACATTGGAAATAAAAGATGTTGTAGGTTAGTCACAGTGTCAACGTCTATGGTCTTTGACCTTATTATCATTCCAAGTCTTGTATTAATATGAGGCAATTTGAAATTAATTTATGTTGGAAACATCTCCCTTTTTATTTACATACTGTGGTGTAATAATCTTCGACTTTTTATGATATCGTTATTGTATAGATGACCTCTTAATGGCTTTATCACTGTTTGTTGAAATGAATTGTTGTCAAAAGAGGAAATCACGAGGTTGATTGTACATCGACCGGACGACGATACTAACTAAAACAAAACAAGTAGGAACTATTCACTGAAGGCCAATTCTCGTATTTAGAATCTTTTAAAATCTAGTCGCAATCTCATCTCGGCGAGTCATATCAAACACTTGACAAATATGTAGGTAATTTCGAGTTATTTTTGACAGATTGTATGCGAACGTTATTAAAAGGGGCAACTCTAGTCTGCTTCAAAATATGTACTTCTAATTTACCTACCTACATTTTTGACAAGTTTTTGACATTGGTTGTCGCTGAGATGGCGACTTGAATTTGAACGATTTTTAAGTACGAAAGGGCTAGGTATTGTGCCTGTTGTAGCTCCATTAGTCCACGAATCACCATTTTGTATTGTAATTATAAAACAACCGCTGCTGATGCGAGTAGGTAGGTACAGACAAACAAATCGAAAATCAAACAAAGACATTAGAAAATTAGTTTTTTTATGGTTTCGTACAAAGTTTTTCTATCAAAGTAACGACAGAATCCTCGGTGCGCGAGTCCGTCTCGCTATGGTTTTTTAACATCCCATCTTATTAATGGTAGGTACTTAGGTATGTATATTGTGTATTGTATGGGTCATTATCATCTGCCTAGCCTTTCCCCAACTATGTTGGGGTCGGCTTCTAGTCAAACCGGATGCAGCGAAATTTTACATGGAGCCACTGCCTATTAGACCACCACAACCCAGTTAGGTACTGAATAATACCCCCGTAAGACTGTTTGTCAGACTTTCGGGCTTCTGACGACCCGTAACGACTGTCAAAGATTCACGAATGAGAACCGAAAGTGTATTTGTATAGGTATTGTTTAATAATGATAGTATTATCATGTCATAATGTGTCACCAGTTCCCTAACTGGTGGCACACTGTAACTAATAGACCTTGGCCTTGTATGACACTGCGCAACAAATTGTTGCAAATGACGCTTTGTTCCAAAATCAGACAATTAATATTGAAAATGTTTCTAATCGATAAATCAAACAGTAGGTAGTAGTACCCAAGTCCCTTTCTTTAGGTAAGTAAAAGTATTTTATAGAATGAATCAGATTTTTGTATTTTTTTTTTGTAATAATAGTAAAGGTATCCCTCTTCAATATACGTCATCATATAGGATATAATATGCAGATATTTTTAAACGCAAATAAATGTCTGGTACACATTTCACACAACGCAATCAAAATAATGTTTAGTGCTTTGAATAAACACCATCATGTAAAATTTCGGCATAAAAACCATAGCAATGCAGGACAACGAATAAAACAAAAAAATAACATACGCCTCGCCATTGACACAGCTTTGAAAATAAGAGGAATAAATACCTGATTCCAAATAGTATCGTGCATGGTTGCAGCGTGTTCTTCAATGTAGCAGAAAAATACAGGGCGCCAACGAGCGGCTACCACAAGAAACCAGTCACAACTGAGCCAGCCTGATGCCTGACTTGCCTGCTCGCTGATACAGATGAACTGCGACTCCCACATGTCGACTACGTCACAACACTCCGAAATACCGCATACACCGTCCGTCTCATGCCCCAGCGATGACTAAAGAATCATTTAAAGCCAGCGGTGTACGTTACTCAGCAAGTAACGATATATCAACAGCTCGGATGCTCCCGCGCCGAAGGGAGTGCGGGGCGCGCGATGCCATCTGTGAACGATTGACGTTTTTTGCGACATGCCAGTTATTTGAAGAAGTTGTTACATTCCTTTTAGGGAGTGCATAATTAGACCATGATTCACATTGGTTATGATTATGACTTCGTGACTAACGACAGATGCACTATCGCTTTTGCCAATCACCGTAATATATTGGCGACATATTGCAATCCCATATGTCACCGATAAATTAGCTTTCTATTTTGTTATTTGTCTCCCGAACCGATTGTATTGGACTAATTATGCATATTATAATAATATGCACGGGAACGTTTGCATGTCGTTTAATCCAGGAATTAATTTATGTCGATGTAAAATGACGCGGTCTAATAACAAATTCTATAAATGTACTGATTTGATTGGGCTGCTTCATTGTTCACCATTTGTTCACTTATCAGCTCCTACTCAGCTGTCAACTTTTCACTTTGCATAGCTAATTATGCTTATTTATTTATTTATTTTGTTTATTTAGGTAACCAACAGCGATACTTACATAAAATATTTTACAAAATATGCGTGTTACAGTTATTATGGCCAATTATAGGATTCCCTGTATAACTGGGATAATTGTATAATACATGCGAACGGACTAATGCCAGATATTTCAAAAACAAAATATTTAAAGAACAAAATGAAATTGCAATACAACACAATATTACTTTTAACATAAGATTTACATTTTTGGAAATTTTAAAACAAAAAAGGTTGGATAAAAAAAAGATAGTAGAAGAAGAAGAAGATGCTTGCTCAAAAGCCCTCTTTGGTGTACCATACTCCTTTTGCTCCGTTTATCTTCACATATCTGAAGGCCAATTCCTTCTATTTAAAAAAAGGTCTAATTAAAAAAAAACCAGACTGCGGTAAAAAACTGAAAAGTTAAAATCAAGCCCATTTAAAAAAAAAATGTTGGAAGCAGGCGGGACCCATACCATTTTAATTATATATTCAGTATTTTTAACTTACATTTTTTACCGCAGTCGGGTTTTTTAATTTTTTTTATTTCCAGCTTTTTAGTTTAGGAATGTGAAAGATTTCGCAGGGGATTTAATTAGTTCTTGGTCCGTGTTTTTTACGATTTGTCACTTCGAATTACTTTTAACCATATAGGTTGTATATTTTTGTAATAACCTTTTAAACCCCTTTATTTTGATACGGCACTCGATAGGTTTGGAGAAAAAAAATTTTGAAGAAATAACATTGCGCCAAAAATCCGCCCTTTTATGTTTTTTTATTTTGATATACCAAGTGTCAATTTCACAGTAAATACGAATCTAACGATACCTCTCAAGCTAAAATCCATCGAGCCGTTCAGGCCGCAGAGCGTGCCAAACAATTATACATACATACATATACATACATACTCTCGAAAAACATTACCATCCTTCTGGCGCAGTCGGGTAAAACGTTCAAAATCTAGTCGCAATCTAATCTCAGCAGCAATCATATAAAAAAAAACTTATCAAAAATGTAGGGAAATTTGAGCTACATATTGAGATAAGACTGAACGTTCTTAAAATTACGAGACTTGCTCCTCAAGTCTTAGGCTGGTTTCACAGCTGTCCGGGAGACCCGTACGGGCCGACCGTACACGGGAGACCCGTACGGGTCGTACCCGCAGTGCTCTGAAACGATGATTCGGTACGATACGGTTGCTAGCAGGAGATAGATGCGCTGTACGAGCTCAACCCGGAGCGGGTCGTGTACGGATCAAGCCGCGTCGCTGTGAAACGATGTTCTAGCGCCTAACATGTGCTCCCGCTCCGGGCGCCCGTACTGACAGCCTGTACGGGTCTCCCGGATAGCTGTGAAGCCAGCCTAACACGCACGCCTGTTGCTGGTACAACGCACCTAACCTTTTTGAAGAACATCACCAATAAGGTTAGTATATTATGTCCTTCTAGGGTGTCCGGCGTTCATAGATTTTCTCTTCAACGCGACAAACCAACTGAGCATTTTTTTTTAAAAATTGTCATTCCCTCTTCTTTAAAACCGCAATGTTGTCGTTTCTATTTCTATACTATTTTTTTGAAAAGTAATACAGCGATACTAGAACCAATAAGTTTGGAATTTGGTCATTATCATCAAATCACGGCTAATGACCATATTCATAAGTCTAAAGCCACAGTGGACGTACTCGTAGTTCGGCAAATTGTTGGCTGTGACTAGCAGTTGACTGTACCTTCAGCTTAATATTCAAACTCAAAGCATTTACAATATGTGATGTCTTATCTTCTTTGGAACTGACGCATGTTAACTACAGAGAAATTAGGTTTAAATACTTACCCGCTTACTAATTAACGTTGTTTAGCGTCTGTATAGTTACACAACGCTTTGGCTTCGTCTTTCGAAAGTCAAATTAGGTACTGACGACTGAAAGTGAGAAATCGGTGTGTTACTAATCATCTGATATACCTAATACGTTTATTAACCTTTTGAACGCCATTGTCACATAATGTGACAAACGAAATCTTGCCCTGAACGCCAACGTCACAAATATAGGTACTTATGACAAAATACACGTCGCACGGGTCGCACCATATTATGAAATAAACAATTTAATCATTACTTTTGTGTGTTTTTATTTATATAATTTAAAAGTTTAAGCTTCCGTCTATATTGTATTGCATGAAACTAATATAAATAAACCACCAATATCGAGAAATTTGTTGTTTTAAGTGTGTGTGTGTGTGTGTTGTTTTGTTAAAGAGGCCTGGCGTCAGGGGTACGGCAATACGTTTATACTCTGGCGTTCAAAAGGTTAGAAAAGAGTAAATGTTTATTTCATTTGCATTATTCTATCTATACTACGATTATAAAGAGGTAAAAGTTTGTTTGTATGTTTGTGTGCAGGGGGGTAATCTCCGAAACTATCAGTCGGTTTTGAAAACATATTTTCGCATTTGCTAGCCCAATTCTTGAATTCTTTATGTTCTATACTATAGAACATAGCCCTCAAGAATTGGGCTAGCAAGCGTGATGTTACATATCCTATAGAATCTATAGGATATATAACATCACGCTAGGTACGTAAGGAATCGAGCAAAAAGAGGCTGAAAGAACGCTAAACAAAAAGTACTAGTGCGGACAGGCTATGCGATGTGGAAGGATGGGTCTGGGAGCAAACAAACAAATTTTACGCAGACGAAGTTGCGGACAGAAGCTATAGTTTTTAATATAGTTACAAATCGCACAAAAATCACTATTACCTACTAGCTTACCCTGCCGGTACAGATTAGTAACGTGACGAAAGAAAGAAAAAATATTTATTGGGACTCGCACAGGAATATCATAAACTAAATAAACACGTTCTTCAAAACATATAAATCTAGCTTCTGCCCGCGACTTCGTACGCTTGAAATTTCTTGTTGCTCTGACCCACCCCGTCGCATATTACTTCGTTTTCTCTTCTTTTCTTTTTGATCGGTTCCTAAGGGCCCTAGCGTGATGTTAATACTGTAATAGCCTATAGCCTTCCTCAAAATTGGGCTACCATTGCTAAAATAATTTTACTAATCCGACTGGTAGCGTAGTACTATTACATATTCTGTGCTGGTAGTCCCAGAGATTAACGCGTTCAAACAAACAAAAAACTCTTCAGCTTTATAAAAAATAAATGAAAATAAAAACGGAAAGTCCTGTAACACGAAAATAATGTAACACATGTTGAAACAAAGACGCCTAGTTGTGGTGTTACATTGCAGGCAGCAAGCTGTACCCGGCCGCATGGAACCCATGTGTGCTCTGTAAGTAAAGTCACTTAACATAGCACCTGGAGGAGCTTTCAGTTTTAAGATTCTGTTGGAGCTTTCAAAACTGAGTGCGATACGCGCAGACAAATATTGTCATGTTGAGCAGGTCGCGGTTTTCGGAATCCTTAGTTTGACTGACATCCCCTACCCGCACTGGGCCCGCGTGGTGGCTTACACCCCACTCCCTCTCTCTCACAGAGAGAAGGCTTGTGTCCCAGCAGTGGGAACGTTACAGACTGATTATGCTATGAAGAACATGGCAGTTTCACTGTAATAACTAGGGCAATAATAACTCAAATGTGTTTTGAATATTAACTAGGTCCTAAAGTGGCCGGATACCTGCTTCAGAAAATGATATTTTATTTTTTTCAGTGTAGATTATTACTTACATATTATTTTCTATAAAAAACCGGCTCATTTTCCTTAAATTTTGTACCTATTTAGCAGCACAAAACGCATATTTTATTACAACTTAAAATGCCATGCCCTGACACTTATTATCCACAAAACCAATATGTACCTGTCTTGTAAAGGACATGCACGCTTATAAATATTAATCATTTGTGCTGTAAAAGCGTATCGGAAACAGCACCTGGCGGTTGGAGCTTATTGAAATATTCTACAGGCTGTAGAGGAGCGAGCTTTGCGGCCAGGGGCGGACGGGGGCACGGGGGAGGTGCAGCTGCCTAGATCCACCCTCCAACCCTGCCACTGTATCGGCGACTACGGCCCGAGTCGGTCGTCCGCTAGCACATCTAGCCATCGCGCGAAAGTTCTACCGGCCTTCATTGGTTTCTCTTTCCTTCCCGCCAATCGGGCCATTCTAAGTGAATGGCCCAAGAAAAATTTTTTTTCCTGCCTCCCAATTAGTTTGACCGTACCGTGATTTATTAAAGTTCGCAATCATGTCGCTCGTTATGAAATTAAACCGTTTCAAAGTACTGAAGTGTAAGAGAGAGAAGTTCGCACGTGTCGACTTCCGAGGTAAGTTCTGTTTTGGTGGCATGATCTTGTTTTTTTAATTATTTGTATCCTAGAGTTTGTCGTTATTATTTTTTTTTGTTTGTTTGTAGTACCTATTGTTTTTATTGTAGTGAAATATTTAGTTTATTCAGTATGTTGTAGTTTTATGTTCTCTGTATTAAGTTACGTGTTTAATAAATTATGTTTTATCGCCTGGCTCGTTTTAATTACGCTAATGCAATCAGATACGAATGGAAAATTATTTTCACCACATAACACGGTGAAGGTCGGAGCTGTTTTGTTAAAACGCCATGAAAATTGCGGCATTTCTTTGTTTTTCTATATCAAGTCGCGTATCGTTGTATGAATGAATTCAACCATGCTCCATCGTGGACCACATCGTTATTGTTTAACATTCGACGAGAAGGTGGTTACAGGAAAACAACCCTGGATTTGATTTGTTTGCTGATAAACGGGAGACCATGTAATGTTTGCGGTTCTGTGAGAACAAAGAGATTGGATCAACTTGGCTTGTTTGCTGAACTAAATATATAAAAAACCAATGAAATGATATATAAATTCCAACAGTTAAAACGTGCAAAATGGTTTCCTCATAAAACTTGTGGAAAAATGTACCGCCGAGCTACAGCCTGTATACTTAGGACCTCGCAATTAACTAAGACAAAGTACCGCACCCACTCCTAGAATAATTATGGAAAACCGTTACTTCTGAGGCCAAGACCAACCTTCCTAGCTAATATGTCTCTTACAACACCTTTCTGAAGTATGTCCTTACTAGAAGACCTTGTTTTTCAGAATGATTATATGATTTGTAAGCTAATTATGGGTTTGGGCATTTATTTGGACCACTTATATGAACAATCTAATAATAAAAGCAATCAGGATAGCCCATGTAGCGAAAGGATATCGTTATAGAACTTTGAAACATCAACTGCCTAGCCTTTTCCCAACTATGTCGGAGTCGGCTTCCAGTCTAACCGGATGCAGCTGAATACCAGTATTTTACATGGAGCGACTGCCTATCTGACCTCCACAGTAAAATTCCTCGGTAATACAATACCCCTTGGTAAGACTGGTTGTCAGACTTTCGGGCTTTTGACGACCCGTAACAACTGTCAAAAGATCCACGGATGACGGCCGGCACCAACGGCTTAACGTGCTTTCCGAGGCACGGTGGGGTCTTGGTATGTAAAGACGGTCACCTATCCACGGACTAACCACGGCAAACGCAGCTTAACCTGATCGATCGACCCGTGCGGCTGTTATTACTTAGCTACAAGCCCCTGTTATACTGTGGCCTGTTAGCCCCTGTTGTAGAACTTTGAAACAATCATAGATAAATATGGTGGAATACAAAACTCATACACAAAGATACAGACATGAAACCTGAAACCTTCTTTCAACTTCTTTTTCAGGCAGTGAAGTAAAAAGAGAATAGTCAAACTCAAACTAGCATTTATTTCAATTAAACTATTCAATCAGTCAGTTTCTTCTTTTATATTTGTAGATTATTGTTTCACAAATAAATAAGTAATTTTTTTTTTGTTGACTGTACCTTTAAAGTACTTGTAATTTGGGACGAATTTTTTTGGAATGAGGGACAAAACTTCGAGACGAATGAAGAATAAATCATTTTGAATTGTCAGAGTCGGCCAGTTAGTCAGAAAGTTAAGTTAAAGATAGTTGCTTTTCCAAAACTTAGATCTCTATGAAGAACGGGCAAGAAACTCCAAGGAGATTCTTTGTAAATTATTCTTATTGTTTCTATGTGTTGTGAGAAATAATGTAAAAAATTGGTTGTCTGTCAAAGTCGGTTTACGGACGTGATAACGTCATAAAAAAACATCAGATAGATGCGTCACAAGCCGAACACTTAGGCCGATCGTGCCTCTCTATCGCTTGTTCCGCGCTCTCGCTTGCACGCTCGGCTCAGGCGGAACGTAACAATGAGTTTTTCGTGTGTGCAGCCGGCGTTCATCGATTTATAAGACGTTATCACGTCAAAATATAAAATTAAGAAACAATTCAAAATATAAGATTACAAATAAGCCCTGGCAGTTAAGAGGTAACAAGTCTCAACGACGGCGCCCGTTCACTAACATGACGCGTGGATCAGCACCATTCGCAGCTCAACGATTTAAACCACCAACCATTTGTCATCAGTAAAATATGATTGTAGTTTCTGAAATCTACAATATCCATCTCAGCTTTGATCCAAATAAGAAATGATATTGAGTGGCGTCAAATTACATTTTCGTTCTGACTGTTGAGCCTACATTATGTAAAAAAAACTCTTACATCAAATGATTGTAGGTTCTGTTTGGAAACTATGCCTAACTACCTCGTACAACAAGTGTACCTAAGTACGTAGGAACCTAAATGTGTTAAAATAACTACTCCGAAATGAAGCAAATGTAAATTACTTTATCTTAAAAGTACACTTTCATCGCAAACCTCGCAAAAACGCGTCCCTTTGTTACAAAAATTAACAAAAGTAATAATTAACTTCTTTTCGGCTGAGTAATAATTAACTATGCCATTTACTACATGAAAAGTAAACAGATCCTCTTCTAAATTGAAAGAAACTGAATTTCTTTCATTTCATAAAGATAAATACCTATATTTAAACCTAAAATCTTTCGTTATTTCGGCCTCGGTAGGTTCTTTGTATTTGAATAGGTCCCTTTAACATGACAGAACAAAGAATCAAAGGACATAACCACGGAATAGAAAATCCGTGGACATAACCACCACACAGAATCAATGGACATTCACCACGCAGTAAGCTTCGAATAATAGAAATGTAAAAAATAGTCAGACTTCTTTCTTATATCAATGCTTGGAATGTAGGTCGTAACTTTTTTTAATAAAAGTACTTAGGCAATAATAAAATAGTATTGTGATAGCCGGAAAGTCTGACAACCAGCCTTCCCAAGGGGTCTCATGACTCTCGTGTTACCCAGTAATTGGGTTGTAGAGGTTAAATAGGCAGCCGCTCCACGTAAAATACCGATATTCAGTTGCACCCGCTAAATACTGGAAGCCGACCCCAACATACAATATTTTGATGAAGGCTGATATTTACTAGTTTCTAAACTAACTAATTAATGAATAGGTACTGCAACACAACAGCACAAACCAACAGCTTACGCTTTGTATGTAACTACTTAAAAATTGAAGCTTTAATTCTGTGGTTGAAAGGAAAGATGGAAAATAAAATTAAATTCTGTGTAGGTAGTTGTAGTAAACTATTTTTTATTATTATTAATTGTATGAATACATTAGGTATTAACTGTAACAATTTTATACTCACATCGATGCGCAGCGAATTAATAAAATATATATGTAGGTACATACGAGTACTTATTTCAATTAGCGATCAGTAGTGGCATACCGTCATTTGCATTTGCCGCGGGTCGATCATTTATCAGTTTTTGAGGTGATTGGGCTTTCTTTCTAACTTTCAATCATTTTATCTTTTATTTGGTCATACGCTAAGCATTGCCATACAAAGTGGTAATTCCGCCAGTCTTTTGGGTAGGTACATTATATGCCGCGATGCGGATGAATTTTTCGACGCTTTATTTTAGTTTGCGAATAGTTTTAGCTAACTTAGGATATAATTTTCTTATTTTTATTTAATAATTAGGTATTAGTTGTTATTGAAGTACATAATATTTTAATTCTGAATAAAATGACAGGCGCTTTCCTCTTGTGTAAACTATTTCATCACCACTGCTCTCAAAACGGTGAAGGAAAACATCGTGGTGAAACCGGCATGTCCTAGAACCAAAATTTCGAAGTCATGTGACATCTACCAACCCGCACTGGGTGGTGGATCCACGTGGTGGATTACGGCCCACTCCCTCTCGCCGTGAAGAGGCCTGTGTCCCAGCAGTAGGAAGATTAAGTATAGGGTGATTATGCTATTATGCTAAAATATTGTTATAATATTGGTATTAGGTATTTAAATGTACCTCACCTGTCCAGTACTAGAGATAGAAAAGCAGCAAACCTTTATTAAAACCCAGTTTTATGTTTTTTTAAAAACATTGGAATTACTTTTGCCGTTCATATTTTATTTACTAAAATAATCCCACGACATGGCACGTCTGCCTTTCTCGAGCAACATCAAAACGGCATAACCGATGCAGATGAGAATTTTATTGCCCTTCGGAGAGCTTATTCTTTGTGAAAGTTTCAATTTAATAATCTTCCTGCTTTACGCTTTAAGAATATTAAGCAGGAAATGTAAATTTTCAGTTGGACGGTTTTGATAAGAAGGCTCACAAATCCTCTTGTGCTAAAATAATGTCATCAATAGTAAATGAAACCTTTATTTTTATCAGTTTTCGTGGACGGTTTAAGGGTTTTCACTGCATATTGGTCTCCAAAAGTCACAAAGACCAAACTATTAAATTGAAAAAGTTAATGGTGTCGATTCCCTTCAAGTTCACAAACTAAACTAAATTTAAATTCAGTGCATTTTTTTTCTTTCCATTTTATTAAGAAAAAACAGAAGATAAATTTTAGTTCAGTTCTGTCAAATTAATCAGCACCTGATACTACTCCAGACAAGTTTAGACGTGATTAAAAACTTGCCTACTAAAATTACGTCAATTTACGTCAGGCGCTGATTAATTTGTACGGCAATTATAAAAAAAAAATTGACTGAGGCGTTTGAAAATGATAACAATAGTGAGTCAGGATTCATACTTGAATGCATTATAATCAATACGATATCTAGACTTCTCCATTGTTTGTAACTGCTCATCTTCTAGGCCTTTTACCTCTAATTGTCGACGACGCGCGGCGTCGCGGTTAATATTGATAGTCAAAGTCAAGCATTTATTTCAAAAACGCACATAAAAGGCACTTCTGAACGTCAAAATTTACAATAAAATAGAATTGATTCTAGTCGCCCCTTCAAAAAGGTAGTTTCGTATGGAGAAGAATGCGCAAGAAACTCCACCGTTACTTTTTAAATGTTTTCCAATATTTTGTGTACATTAATTAGGTATAGTGAAGACGATGCACCTAGAATAAAATTACTATACCACGATAGGTAAAAAAAAATGAAGCCATGACAAATTTAAATGAATTACCTATGTGATAGACACATGGTGCTCACATATTTACAAACATTGTAAAAGTAGACGATTTTCGTAAAAAAAGAAATAACAAGTTGTCCATATTCGCACGGTATATGTTCGGTAGTATTTTCTATTATTATACACACATCTTTAGCTTGATCAACAACCAAACTTTCTTCTTTCTTCTTCTAACAACCAAAATTTCTTACATCATAATTACTTTGGTGCACGTTGGGTACATTTACCTACGTCAAATTCATAAGGACGCTTCGAAATGTTGCCACTACATAAAGTGTAAAACGTTTATTGAGGATGATATTCTCATAGCATGTACTGTACCTATGTCTATTTCCTGTTTAGTATAATATTCTATCACTTTTAAATTCATTTATTTTTTCTTTAAGTAGGTACACTGTATTTTAATAATTGTTTGCTGCACCGGACGACGTCATTACGTCAGCGCCGGCTGTCGCTGAAAACCAGCTCTGGGGCTCTGTCCTGCTTAGAGTCGCAGCATAATGCTGAGCGATAGCCGTTTTGCGTGGATGTGACGCATGTTTCCCCCTACCTTTTTATTTTATTTTTTGTGTTTATGTTCTTTTTTTGCGTCATTTTCACCGCAAATAAACGTATTTTCTTTCTTTCTTCTTTCAAACATAGATACACTTTTAATCCGGTTAGCTTCGGGTGACTGTGAGTGCTTGTCTTTTGCCCGGTTTCTGAAGAATTCTTAAACGGAGTTTAAACTTTCAATAGCTGTTGATTCGACATAATTATCTATTAAACAAATTCCTTCCTTATGCTCAATTTATAAGGTTCCCAGATAAGCCCTCGACAATAATTCACTCGACTTTTAAGCTAAGTCCTTCTTTAATGACGTGTTTAGAAACACGATATCGAACCAGTAATCACCATCGAATGGATAAACTCCGTTTAAAAACCTCAGAAACCGGGCATAAGACATGCATGATTTCCCCGGTCATGATATATTTTTAGTGTTTTTAAAATTTTCTCGGTATGGAACGGTTTCTTGGTGATGCTTTTTTATTTGGGATCGGCTTCTGTGTCCAGATATTATCTTGAGACACAGTTGGATCCTGTTTTATCAATTGTTCCTGGATATAACGGTTAGATAATCGTGGTTTCATTTTTAAATTTGTATATTGCATTTTTTTTTCGGGGTGACTACTCCTTATCAATTTACCGCAGTCAGCGGGGTAATTGCGTAACACACTAACATTAGCAATGGTTTTCATTTTGACCTTTCAACATTGCGTTATTTACGTTGTTGAGCAGACAAATTTTTCGGACATATGAAGCAAAGGTATAGCAATCAATATCCCTCAAAATGATTAAGATTGATTAGATTTTAATTAGGGTGCTATAGGTTTTGATTTTGGAACATAAATGCCCGTATCTTTTGATTGCATTTACTTAAAAGTTTGATTTTTTTACTGCTTCAGGGGATTGCAACCCTGAGTAGGTATCTGATATTAATTTCAACTCGAAACTCCACGTGTTCCTGAGAAAATGGGGCTTGACTGACGAACAGACAGACGGACAATGAAGTGATCTTATAAGGGTTCCGTTTTTCCTTTTGAGGTACAGAACCCTAATTAAAAACAAAATAGAAGGTCAAACTTTTACCTACCTGAAAACACTCGACGGTTTGTACTTAGCAAGCATTTATTTTATTAAATAATTAAACTTTTTAATTTTATTTATCTTTCTTGTTTCAATTCAAAACTTGCCTATGCTTTTAATGTTATGTTTTTAACTATTCGAATTTTTAAATATTTTGTAGTAAGTACCTAATGTTTTCGACATAAAAACAAAAAGTAAGCTGCGGGGCGGATTAGGTCCAATCGAACACAGTAAATATAATATACAGTAAGTTATCTAAGGCCGCCCGCCGAGTTATTAGCCTACTCTTGCGTTGATCCCCAGGGTTGTCACTTTTACTTTTAGTTAATATTTTCGAACAAGCAGCACTTGATCTAAATTTATGAAATAAAAAGCATATTATGATTGAATATTTTACCAATTTATAAATTTAGTAAAAATAAAAAGCCTTTATTCACATAACATTTATAATACTAAGTTACAAATTTGATACCGAGAAAATTTTTCTCCTGTTTCTGCACGTCCGGAACGCTTTATTATTATTTGTTAATGTAAAGTAAATTCTCATTCTTATGTAAAGTTTTTGTAAAAAGCTTTTGGGAAAGCATGGACAGGGCATCTTAAATTCTATATCATTCAGTTGATCGACAAAATCATCAGGTGGGATCATGAGTAAATTTCGATCTTTGCCGTAATTCCTGTAATGGGTGTATCTAGATTCTACACTTAAATTACACGCTCGTTGATTAACGTCGACGTAATTATTTAAAAAATCGCAGTTCTTATGGTAATCAACACATTTTTTTAACAAAGCGCCACAAACATAAAAAAATGCATTTTTTTCCGGTAGCTCATGTTGTATTGGTACATAGTCAGAACGTAAGATTTCCGACAAAATATTTTCATTTCCTTGTGTTTGATTGCTACTGGTCAGATGTTTGTCGATTACTGAGGCACTTGTTTCGAAATGTTTGTGATTTTTCAAACTAATCAAAAATTCTGTGATATCTTCAGAACAATTACCATCTATTGGAGGCTTTGTAATATTTGTAAAATAAATCTTTCTATATGCAGATATGAATTGCCTACTGGTTGGCTCTGTAGCCATCCCGTTTTTTGACCGAATTTTTCCAAAAAATTTTCAATAACATCTTGATAAGGCGTCTTGTCAATAAATATTCAAACCCTTCTTGTTTAAGATCATCAAACAACTGTAATATAGATTTGATAGTAATTTGAAAACCATCAATAAACTTGACTGTTTTCGTTACGTCGCTACCGTTTTTTGGATTATATAACTTTAATGTTTGAAAAAGTATTAACATTTTATTAAAAAATTCTATTTGATTGTCATTTCCGCAAAACGCATTTTTGTAAGCATAGCTATGATAACGCCGGCGAGAGTTGACGAACGCAAGCGGTCATGAAGCGTACGCGCGTGCTCACAGTCGGGCTGCACAGCCCGCACTGCCACCACCTTATTCCCTCATATTATTATGCTAGCGTGTGCGTGAAATCGCGTGCCGACATGGCGCGCGGCGCGCACGCACACATTCAAACCGAGAGCGGCACGTTTGTATGAAGATGTTCTACTGTATGTTTACTGTGAATCGAATGTAACACATGCACCCTAATTGCGTAACACACTATCAATCGGAATTTGAATCATTTTGAAGCCAATTGCTAATCCATTGCTTCATAAGTTCGAAAAATTTGTCTGCTCAACACGTAAATAACGCAATGAATGTCGTTGAACTGTCAAAATGAAACCGATTCCGATTGATAGTGTTACGCAATTGCCCCGCTGATTTGAAAACAAAAACAGTAACAAAACAGAAATAGAACAGAGTTTAATGCAAATGTTAAACAGTGCAGTTGTAACATTTTCCTGTCATTGCATTCCTTTTTAGGGTTCCGTAGTCAACTAGGAACCCTTATAGTTTCGCCATGTCTGTCTGTCCGTCCGTCTGTCCGTCCTCGCTTAATCTCTGTGACCGTTAGCACTAGAAAGCTGAAATTTGGTACCAATATGTATATCAATCACGCCGACAAAGTGGTAAAATAAAAATTGGAAATAAATGTTTTATTAGGGTAGCCCCCCTATATGTAAAGTGGGAAGTGATTTTTTTTTTAAATTTCAACCCTAACGTGTGATATATTGTTGGAAAGGTATTTAAAAATGAATAGGGGTTTACGACAATAATTTTTTTGATAATGTCAATAATTTCGGAAATAATCGCTCCAAAAGTAAAAAACAATGTGTCCCCCCCCTCTAACTTTTGAACCATAAGTTTAGAAAATATGAAAAAAATCTGAAAAGTAGAACTTTATAAGGACTTTCTAGGAAAATCATTTTGAACTTGATGGAAACAACAGTTTTTGTACAAAAAAGACAAAAAGTTGTACAAAATAATTTCTGGACTAAGTTTGTAGTATAATCGTATATACAAGCAATTTTTTTAACTTCGTTTACATATTTTATTATCCTGAACGTATTTTTTTTCAAACAAAAAAAGAATCATTAAAATCGGTTCTCGCAATCCAAAATTACCACCGAAAACTTCTGGCACGTCTATGTATTAATTAGTAACCCAATTCCCCGAGAGATGGCGCTGTAGGTACTTATTACATTGGGTCGGGTATTATCGAATTGTTCGGTTGGTCTCCCCTTGGCATTGGCGGTATTTTATAACTACATAAAACTTCTATCAGGAACATGCTAAGGCAATTTAGAACAAAACTAAAATTCATTTTTTTAACGCTATCAAAATGTTAAGGTAAAAACCAGCTCATAAATGGTTCGATAGATGGCGTTGCGTAATGACGTCATTTTTTTAAAAGTCGATGTTAATATTTTCCGTGCTTTCATGACCTACCGTGGTAAAGAAAGTTGCGCTTAAACATATTCGTAATTTTATGAGTGCACAATTAATAGTCGTCGAGGTTTGATTAATTTAGATTGTGGGTAAAATTAACTTCTTTTGCGGATATTGTTCATATTAATTTTGTATGTACGCACAGTACGCAGTTACTTGATTGATACGTACAACTCCTAGCTAATTACGATTTGAAGTAGGCTAGTTTGTTAAAATACATAGTGTTGCCTATACAGTATAGTTACATTGAACACTTATTGTGTATAATTATATCAATTACTTATTGTCCGGTATTAAAATGTTCTCGTATATTTTGAACAGTAGTTGCAGGAGCGCGGAGCGCTGCTGGAGCGCGAACATAATGGATACCCACCTTTAAACTCATAAGTGGGAACACTTATTGTGACGGACGGGAAACTACGGAACCCTACACTAAGCGTGGCCCGACACGCTTTTGGCCGGTTTTTAATTCTATTATAGATTAATACATTGTATTCTATGTTAGGTAAACACCTATGTATCGTTACGATACTCAAAACCAAAATAATAAAATAAACATGAAATCTTATATCGTACACAACCACACAATTAATGACCCTGGAGCTGTGAACTTTTCTTTTCTGTTCGTGTGTGGTTTTGTATTGTGTTTTCTTTTATAATGAAAATCACACAGGTATTTTCACAACATATTATCATTGCATGCTATAGGTAAATACATGGGGACGTTTCTTGAAAACGCCATTCAAAACCAACGTTTCGAATCATAGTAACCTTGCCGCGTCATTTGCGTGTTATGTATTAACATATCACATAGGTACGTACTTAGTAAATGCATGCTTTAAGTGCATAAATTAAATACAGCATTTCACAACCACACATATGTACTGTAAGTGCTTTATTTCCAGTAACTTATGTAGGTACTTATATATCAAAACAATAGGGTTCGGGGTGAAATCGGAGCGCAGCCCAGTTGACGGACGTCAGACGGCTAATGTCAAAAGACGGGTAGAATGTCTTTAAAGGAAGCTTCTAGAATGTTCCGGAAGCTTCGACTTGCCCTCATTGGCTGAGCGGGAACGAGAGGCGTTTCCGCTAGAAGAGTGCGGATTGTGGCGGGAGCGGTTGGAAATAGTTTCACGTTTTATGCAATAAATAAAAATGTGACGTTTAGCAAATTAGACAACTTTTTATCCGTGCACAAGCAATAAAATATTGGGTCATAAAAGAGAGATTATCTTGACTTCTCGCTGTCTAACAACTGAGAACTAGGAGTATTTGGCGAAGTTAGTTAACCCGCAGACCTGACGTTGTCAGTTTCCTTCACTAAACTTGCTTTAACTTTTATAACTTCTGTTTCGGAAACCGTCTTGTTGCACAGTAGACAAGCACCACTTTAGGAAAATTCAAACTATAACAGTGACTGATTTACATCCTAGGAAAATTCAAACTTTATCTTGTTTGCAAATACAAATTCCAAAAATTCTTATAATGTATTGTAAAATTGAAAAAGCAACTCAAAAACACACTCTAACGTTTCTGTTATTAAATCATTTTTCAGGATTTCGGACAAATTGATTGGGGTTAGGTACCTACCTACTTTGCGAAATTTGTTCACATACCTACACAAAATAATGACAAACTTATCGACGAATTGAGAAGTTTCCTCGATTTTCGGGACTATTCTATTATACAGATAAGAAGGGGACTTCGTTAGTGTGGAGGATTCTCTAGAGACTCGGCTAGCTTGTGATACGACCTAATAATGTGTAGGTATATGACCAATTTAAAACCTACTTAATGTATCCGTCAGGACTCACGAGAAGCTATAAATTTTGTAAATAAAGAACTTCTACTAAGTTACGTAGCGACAATTCAATAAACAACAAATGATCCCAAATTCAATCAACTCAAAGTAACATGCGTGTAATATGAAACTAACGAGCAATTTCACTTGGTCGGGTTATATTTTAGCGATATAATTAAAGCGTTATCGTCTAATGTTTTGTAGTACTGAAACGCGTCTGACTCATGAAACGTAAACATTTGGGCCGCCATTTTGAAGTAAGTTCACGCTAACGCTGTCAATGCTGCAGAATGCAGATGCAGTATACTCAGAATCGTCTGACAATAGTAATTAGATGTGTGTGTTAACATAATTATATATCTCTATATAAAAATAAAAATCATTACAAAAGTGTTTTATTTTTTATTTGATCCAAAGGTTGCGAACCCCTAAATGTGTGTTTACAAAATTTATAGCTTCTCGTAACGGATACTTTAAGGTAATCTAATCTATATCTACACATATAAAACAAAGTCGCATTTCGTGTCAGTCTGTTAGACTACTTAGTTTTTCTAACTTTCCCAATGAATTGAAGATTAAATGCGAATTTCACTATCATTTAGATAATTTGTTTCGAAAGGTGGTGGTGATGATTATCTGTATAATACATTGATCTATATATATATACTAATAATAAAGCTGACAGTGTTTGTTTGCTTGAACGCGCTAATCTAGGAACTACCAGTCGGATTTGAAAAAAATATTTCTGTATTTGATAGCCCAGTTCTCGAGGAAGGCAAAACATGTAAGTATACTACATAACATCACCAGGGCCCTTAGGAGCCGAGCAAAAAGTAATAAAAAAAGCTAAGCGACAACGAAGTAACAGCGCGGGCAGACGATGCGATGCGACTGTGGTGGGTCGGGTTATATTATCTGTGGTCGGGGGAACAAGAAATTTCACGCGGACGAAGTCGCAAGCAGAAGCTAGTCGGTATATTATTTCATTTAGATACACAGAAAGTACTCTAATCTCGATGTCTCGACATGTCGCCACATTAGTTGATTGCACCCGTGCGAAGCAAGGTCGGAAACATTTCTATTTAGTTAGAGACTAAGTACCCTAAAATTGTGCTCAAATTCAGTCTTCTTCTATTGCCATAGACTCGCTGTTTTACATCGGGACTTAAAACTAATTTTCGAAATATGGACATAGGCCTACCTATGTCCATATTTCGCTAATTAAAAACCGCTTAAAGTTCTGTTTATAACTTCGGAGATTACAGGCGGGGTGTTATTATGTAGGTACATAATTATTACGAAATAACCCGTTTTTACAAGCTTTGTTTTCAGTTAAAATGGCTAAAAACCAAGTACCATGACGATTTTGTTTCAATTTTCGTTCCATTATTTCTCAAAAAGCACACCGCATTATTATAATAAAGTGAGTTTACAGTGTTTTTCATAGCCTTACTTAATCCTGGTTGGACAGGCCATTTAATTTATTCATAACGTATTACCTCTGACCGCTGCTTTAATAAAAATGGCGTAAATAAAATAAAAGCTTGACGGTGTAGCGGTGCACTTAATTATTTCATTAAGTATTTCAACTTTATTTTACGTGGGAGGTTATTTTAAATACGAATAATGAAGACAAGTGAGCCAGGAAACTGTTTTCAAGAGGTTTAAATAAGTTGGAAAGTCTACGCATCCACACTATCCATTCTAATATTATAAATTCGAAAGTAACTCTGTCTGTCTGTCTGTATGTTACCTTTTCACGCCTAAACCACTGAACCGATTTAGATGAAATTTGGTATAGAGGCAGTTTGAGTCCCGGGAAAGGACATAGGATAGTTTTTATCCCGATATTCCTACGGGATCGAAACTTATGCGGGTGAAACCGCTGGGCGCAGCTAGTATCTATTATATATATAAATAACTAGTGACACCATTTGTGTGAAATTTCTTGCTACCCCGACCCACCCTGTCGCAGCGCATCGCATCGCCTGGCCATGCTTATTGCTTTTTGCTATCAATTTTTTTTTTCTTTTTGCTTGTCTCCTAACGCTCGAAGCATTACGTTAATCTATTTATCATCTACACACTTATCATCTTATTCAAGAATTGGGAAATGCAAAAATATTTTTTCAAATCCGACTGGTAGTACTAGCATTAGAACGTGATAATTTCTGGAAGATTAGCGCGTCAAACAAACAAACTCTCAAGCTTTATTATTAGTATTTTATAGATAGATAGATATTAGAAATGATGTTCGTTAGTAAGCGAATCACTTCAGAACGGCTAGACCGATTGGCTATTTTTATTTTAGTTTTAAAGTGTTCCCTCTCGAATGTCTTAAGTTACACAGTGGTACATAAGAAAAAATGCTCCAAGTGTCTTAAGTCGGACAGTGACACTTAAGGGCTAAGTCAGGATTGGTGGCTAAATATCTGTAGTTGTGTTGCAAGTAGCAATATGTTCTGTATTTATATGAAAAAAATGGTTCATTCACTATTAATTTTACTATGTTATTACCTTACTCGTAACAGCGTTGACATTGACGTAATGTGCGTGTACGGAGGCCGACACTCGAAAGGATAATAGCCAGAATCTGCAGGTCTTCACGGAAATAAAAAATTGACAAGTTGCGGGGAAACTTGGAAAATTCGGGAAAACTGAAAGTGCATTTTCTATGAGAATTTTTGTATGGCAAAACAAAACTAGCAAACAGGGTTCTATCATCAACGTCATCATCCACATCTTGACTTCAGCCACTGCTGTGCATAGGTCTCTTTTTTCTTGTGCCAATCTCCACGCTCCTGTGCCAGCTTCTACCCGCGATGGTGACAATATCGTCCGTATACTTACCTTGCATAGAGGCTCTATCATCATCAGCCTATAATGTTCCCACTGCTGGGACACAGGCCTCCTCTCTGTGAGAGGGAGTGGGCCGTAATCCACCACGCGGGCCCAGTGCGGGTTGGTAGATGTCACATGTCTTTGAATTTTTGGTTCTAGGACATGCCGGTTTCCTCACGATGTTTTCCTTCACCGTTTTGAGACCAGTGGTGATGAAATAATTTTACACAAAGTAAAGCGCCTGTCTGGGTTCGAACCTACGACCTACAACTCGTAAGTCGCGGCCGATACCACTGGGCCACCACTGCTCCATAGAGGCTCTATACAAGGTGAATATTCTGGGAATAGTTTGTTCCCAGTGGAGGGGCCCGTGGCTAAATAATAACAGCTGCACAGGTCGATCGATCAGGTTAAGCTACGCTTGCCGCGGTTGGTCTGTGGATGGGTGACCATCTTTATATACCGAGACCCCTCCGTGCCTCGGAAAAGGACGTTAAGCCGTTGGTCCCGGCTGGCATTCGTGAATCTTTGACAGTTTTGTACGGGTAGTCAAGAAGCCCGAAAGTCCGACAACCAGTCTTACCAAAGGGTTATTCAGCTGCATCCGGTTAGAATGGACGCCGACCCCAACATAGACGGGAAAAGGTTAGGTAGATGATGATGGTTTGTTTCCAGGGGTTGGATAGGTAGTTAGTAAATAATTTCCCTTGCACACTTCTAAAAACAAAACAAAAATTAATCGATCCTTGATACGTAGTACTTAACACAATCAAGCAACTTTATCCAATAAGATGGCGGTTTCACGACAAAAGTTCGAACTGTTTGCTTCATTAAATCATAATTAATCACCCTACTCTAAGCGCGCGTGCTAAATGGATAGAAACACTTACGAGTACATTACACCCTATACATAAAGGTTGGGACATATTGACGAAACTCATTTGAGTTTTTCATAAGAAGTTTAAAGGAGTCTGCCCACTACGCTGTACAACATACCATGATCGTGCTATGAACGTATCGTGGAATGAAATGTGACACGGACTACTAGGTAGGTACCTATGCCCATTAGAATGTATCAACAACGTATGTATAATACCCGCTCGCTATCGTTCTCGTCGACAATTGTTGACGCTCCGTGCATGGCACGCGATGACGCGACGGTGGTGTTGGTCGGTGAGTTCTGTCACCGGAACAAGTGAGAGGGTCTAGTGGGAAAAATATTATTTTTGCCTGACACGGTCATGGTATGGAACTTCCGTAACTAAAATATAAAAATTGAATAGTGTATTTCGATTCCTATAAAAAATTCACGACGACCTTTTAGACATTTATCCGAATTTCAGCCACTGTTGTTGTAGGTAGCGTCTTTATTTTACGATATGTCTCTAGACATATCTTTATAGATGTATGTAAGCTGTAAATTAAATTACCTACCCGGATCTCTGCCGTTTTCCAGGTTGTCAAACATAGGTCGAACGTAACGTAGGTAGGGTATCGCTTTTTTCTAAGCAGCCTGGAGTTTCTATGGGTGGTCATTTTTGTATTCAGTCCGGCGCGGTAATTGCGTAACACATTAACAGTAGAAATGGCTTTTAGTTTGACAATTTAACATCATTCGTTGCGTCATTTACGTTGTTGAATAGTCAAATTTTTTGAACATATGAAGCAATGGTGATAAGTAGTGCGTTTCGCAATTAGGGTGCAGTTCTAAATTAAATCCTAGTTCAGGGCACTATGCTATTCACTGACTTGGCCATTCAGGATACGACCGCAGCCATTTGATAAATTCTGATCTAAACTTCGTAAGTGCACTATTCAACCTCAGTGCACAATTAAGTGGCCCTTTCCGAGGACAAATTGCAACTGTCGCATGCCTCCAAACACAGACTGTGGTTGTCAAAGGCGCACTGCCTTTGACAGGGGGTTGTAAATATCATGCATGTCACATGTGTCCGCGACTTTAATCACAATATTGATTAAACTGGGAGTTTATTTGACGGGAACGTTAAGTAAACGTATATCAAACGATTGTTCACACGACATGTCGTTAAACTATACAACACGTTTCAATAATGCGCACTAAACAAAGGGCCTAAAGAGAAGCTTATAACACGAGGGTGGATAATGGATGTCAATTTTGTATTCTTAGCGGGCTCTGAATATCCATGTAAATGTGTGTAAATAGATTTTAGCTTCAATTGAATTAGGAAAAAAATTACGTGTAGGTATTAAAAAAAAACATACAAATACGTACAATGCTATGGGACCAGATACCAAAAAGTAGTTTTAAAACAATAATGATTATTGTTGTCAATATTTTTTCTTTCTTTCTATTCTTTAAAGCGTTTGAAAACGCATTTAACAGTCGCTCAAGGAGTTAAACCAAATAATTTAGACAGTCTGTTCAGATAAAATCTAAGTCAAAGCATCGTAGAGAACGTAGTTACGTTTATGCAAACATTCCCATCAAAGAAGCTTTACCTTGTTGAGTCGGTGGAAGCAACAGGCGAACTCTACGACACTAAACTTCTAAGCCACAAGTCACACCGCAAGCTAAACTTAGTTGAAGGGCGCGTTCACACGAGCGCGATTATTTCGGCGCGACAAAGCGCGAGGGTCGCTTATGCATCGCTCCCTCTTTAGAAACATTGAAATTAAATACTTCTCTTGTGTAACATAAAGTTTAAAATATATCGATACAAAATACGCGCCCACGCTCAGCGGTCGCGTAGTAACAGCGCAGCGCACGTTCAGCAGCGTTCGCGCCGCGATTGCGACGCGTTCGCGACGCGGACTTAATTTGAAAGCTGGCTCTATGCGATCAGCGCTCATGCGTGCGTGTCGACTGAACGCGCCCTAACAGACAGCTACGGTAGCTATCAATCGATGGGTACACACTGAAAACTAATATACATTTTTTTAGAAATTGCAATGTGATCTAATTCTAATATACAAAATGGAGCATCTTCTTTATAGAACAATTTTTTTTTCATGATTTTTTATATTATAATTACAACTTTAGTTGGTTATTTAATATTAAGACTTTTTAAGAAATAGATTAATCGATTTCTATTAGACGGAGCAATAAAGAGTGAGTGTTCTATCATAGACCTCATCCATCACTTTCCATCAGGCGTGACCGAAGTCAAGAGCGGGCCTGTCCGCAAATAAAAATATTTGAACTAGGGGCAATCCGCGACAAAAGTCGGTAACACGTAACTTTCGCCTTTTCTTATGAGCGTATGCAAAATCTAAGTTAGTATACGATTTTCGCTTCTTTTACGATCATACCTACATGTTGTTCGGTTTTCTAAATCTCAAATATTTAATTTAAACCAGCGGGGTAATTACGTTACAAAATGCACTAACATAAATGGCTTTCATTTTGACAGTTCATCAACATTCATTGCGGTTATTTACGTTGTTGAGCTGACAAATTTTTCGAACAATAAAATTGAATCAAAGGATCAATATCCTTCAAAATGATTCAGTGTTAGGCAATTAAGGTTAACAGAAGTAAAATTATGACAAGAGATATATTTAGCTCTTGTTTTATGAAATGCTGAAATGCATAATCGAATAATTTTGCCTCAATTTAGATGGTGTGTAAAATTTTTGAAGTGAAAACTTCTTTAGCGGCGTTGCACACTTTTTGTAATGGGTAAAAAATGTTAAACTCGCGTCAGGGCATCGCGTCAGGACACGTGACCGTCAGGAGAGATTCCCCCCCCCCCCCATCTCTTTCTACGGCGGCGCCAACCGAAGTGAACCAAGTGACACACGACAATGGATGGATGGATTGATGGATGGATGGATCGATGGATCGATGGATGGATCGATGGATGGATGGATGGATCGATGGATGGATGGATGGATCGATGGATGGATCGATGGATCGATGGATGGATCGATGGATCGATGGATGGATGGATGGATCGATGGATGGATGGATGGATCGATGGATGGATGGATGGATCGATGGATGGATCGATGGATCGATGGATGGATCGATGGATGGATGGATGGATCGATGGATGGATGGATGGATCGATGGATGGATCGATGGATCGATGGATGGATCGATGGATCGACGGATGGATCGATGGATCGATGGATGGATCGATGGGTCGATGGATCGATGGATCGACGGATGGATCGATGGATCGAAGGATGGATCGATGGATGGATCGATGGTACGATGGATCGATGGATGGATCGATGGATGGATCGATGGTACGATGGATCGATGGATGGATCGATGGATGGATCAATGGATCTATGGATGGATCGATGGATGGATCGATGGATCGATGGATGGATCGATGGATCGATGGATGGATAGATGGATCGATGGATCGATGGATGGATGGATGGATCGATGGATGGATGGATCGATGGATGGATCGATGGATCGGTGGATGGATCGATGGATCGATGGATGGATCGATGGATGGATCGATGGATGCATCGATGGATGGATCGATGGATGGATCGATGGATCGATGGATGGATCGATGGATCGACGGATGGATCGATAAAAAAAAGTAATTAAAAAACCCGACTGCAACCTTATATTAAAACTAACTGAAAAGCTAAAAACAAGCCCATTTTAAATTAAATAAAAGTTGGAAGCAGGCGGGACCCATTTGAGTTTTTTTTCTTCTTTCTATAATAAAGACTTATCTCTATGCATCGCATCCATAGATATATGATTTACATTTCTATGATCGCATCGATCCGTTTTTTTGTTGGTGAGTGGAAGATCCTTCCCAAACTAAGCGTTTGCCTGTATCTTGGGGGTCAATAGTTAGTTGGGGGGCTGTGATTGGTTATGATGAGTTGTGATTTGAATGTACGGACAAGATAAGTTGGAAGTAAATTTAACAAACTATTAATTTCCCTGGTTTTCTTTAAAAAAAATTAAAAGTAAAAAACTTTTTTAAAAACAAACTTTTAGTTAAATGCGCTAAAAAGAATAAAATAAACTTTTCCTTTAAACTTTTACTATCAACTTATAACGTCGTTAAGTACACAATTTATATGATTAAAAGCTTGTCGCGACATTTAAGTACTTACTCGTTTTTACTTACTTAGTTTGAAAATTTTAATAATAAAAATCAATCAGATCAAGGTATTTAATTTACTTGTTTATCTACATAGGTACAAAGTTTATGAAACTACTCGTATTACATATTAGAGTCCCTGCAGCGCATTACGCGGCCAACTAATTCTTCCGTGACATATGCAAGTGTGCGCACTAGGCGGCCAGCGGCCTGCGACCACGTATTGGCCGCGCGGAAGAATTAGTTGGCCGCGGCGACCTGGCCGCGCCGGCTGGCCGCGTAATACGCTGGGGCACTTAGAGTCAGGTTGTATGTTGATTAAGACATGATTCGGTAATACGTCTGTCTCGTTTGTCGACAAAAGGTTTGGATCACAGATAAATCACAGGGTACTAACCCTAAGTTTGGGGCGGTCGGGACGAATCGCAGGGAATGCTTCCACACTGTATTCTGCTTACATCCCGTTCTGGCCCGAATAAAAGATCAGTAAGTAAACGTGTGACATCTGGAATTTACTTACCTATATTTTCTAAATTTTAGATACCTACCTAGTTCGGAAACCATAACCAAAATCGGCAAAAACATGTTCATACCTACTTGAACATTTTTGTGTTGACTCAAACCTCTCGGGTTCAAACCTCTTGTCAGGCAATGTGTTATTGTGTTTTCTATAAGGTTTAGTAGCAGCCCGGGGTCTAGGTTGATGATAAGGCTCGACTCTACAACAACATGTTTTCATACTGCCTGTCCCCTTGGGGAATACTGGCGTGTTGTTATGTGAGATATTATTATTTATGTACAAAAATAAAATGTAGGTATGTATATTTTCATACAACTTGCTAATTAACTAGTTATGTCATCCATCCATAGTTATGAATCCATCGACAATTTTCATCGAAACGTTTCATAAATACATACATAGGTAACTGAAAAATCGAGCTCGCTGAATGCAGTCAGTCTAGGGCGAGTCGATGGTTTTAATTAGTAGGAACCTCTATACTATTTATCCTACATCACGGGAGGGATTCGCCTCAGTTTGGCGAAAGCTTAAAAACATGTTAGTATAATAGAATTTTAGTTTTTTCTGCGTTCAGTGAGCTCTATTTCTAGTTTAATGTGAAGCCTGAATATACATTTTGTAGAAAGGTGAGAACAACAGCCACGTCAAAGTTGGCGGTTAAAACATGAGTTAAATTAAATTCAGGCAGGCAGGTCTAATTAGACCTGCCACTAGCCTGCCAAAGTCAAAGTCAAAGTCAAAGTCAAAGCATTTATTTCAAATAGGCACATAAAAGGCACTTTTGAACGTCAAAAATTATCTTAAAATAGAATTGATTCTAGTCGCCCATTCCAAAAGGTAGTTTTCGTATGGAGAAGAACGGGCAAGAAACTCCACCGTTACTCTTTTAAAATGTTTAGGTACAATATTTTGCATGGGTACATTAATTATATAATAACATGTGAGGACGATGCACCTACAATAAAATTACTATACCACAATAGGTAAAAGAATTAAAAACGAAACCATGACATATAAATTAATTATCTGATAGATACATGGTGCTCACACATTTACAAACATGGTACAAGCAAAACGATTTTAATTATAAAACAAAATACAAGTAATAAGTCAGGGTGTGAGTAATAAATGTAAAAAAAAGAATAAAAAAATTTACAATTAAATTAGCAACCAGTTTGATTTTGTCTAGACTCTAGATTGTCCTATGGAGCAGGACCAGCATGTTTCCAAGCGTTCTTATCTTGGATATAATCTTCTAATTTATAGTATGCTTGTTTACAAAGTGTACGTTTAATGTGAGTTTTAAATTTTCTTTCATTTAATTGCAATATATCACAAGGTATTTTATTGTAACATTTAACACAGTACCCCATAAAAGATGTATGTACTTTGGCCAATCTGAAAAATGGTTGATGTATTTTATCTTTATTTCTTGTATTAAAGTTATGTCTATCGCTTATTTTATTAAAAAGATGTAGATTTTTTCTTACATACATAATATTTTCATAAATGAATTGGCAAGGTACCGTCATAATATTAATCCTTTTAAATAGTTCCCTGAGAGATTCGCGGCGACGTAGATTATAAATGGCTCTGACAGCTCTCTTTTGCAAAATAAAGATGGATTCAATGTCAGCAGCTCGACCCCATAGTAAAATGCCGTACGACATAATGCTGTGAAAGTAGCTAAAATATACTAAACGCGCGGTTTCTACATCTGTTAACTGTCTTATCTTCCTAACAGCATAAGCGGCCGAGCTAAGCCGCCCCGCAAGAGATGTTATGTGAGGTCCCCATTGTAATTTCTCGTCTAGCGTGATTCCCAGGAAAACCGTTTGATCAACAAAGTCTAGTTTTTCTCCATTCAGTATGATGTCACATTCGCTACTTCTAACATTTGGTAATTTAAATCTAATGCATTTGGTTTTCTTTTCATTTAGTACCAAATTATTTACCGTAAACCAATCTTGGACCTGAAGAATAGAGTTATTCACGTCGTCAAGATTTTGTGCCCGTCTGTCTATCTTAAAGATCAATGATGTGTCATCTGCAAATAACGCCACCCTGTGAGTACTTCGTTATATTTTGAATCGTACTATAATCCTACTAATTCTATCCTACTAATAATATTATAAACGAGACAGTTTGTGAGTATGGATGGATGGATGTTTGTTAGATACTCTTTCACGCAAAAACTTACTGAACGGGTTTTTATAAAACTTTACAATAATATGGCTTATACATCAGAATGACTCATTATAGGCTACTTTTTATCTCGATATTCCCACTGGATCGACACTTATGCGTGTGAAGCCACGGGATGCAGCTAGTAGAATAATACTTTCAACAGGTTCTTATTTATTTATTTCTATATATATATATACTTTATTACAAAAATACATAACATGAAAAAAATACATTAAACAGTACAAAATATACGCTGGGCGGCCTTAGCGTTCTTGTTTTTGTTTGCATTTGACGGGTTAATTATTATGTAGACATCCACCACCCAACATGTAATCAGCCTGTAGCGATCAACTCAAACCCAAAGCATTTATTTCAATTAAACCATTTAACGTCACTTTTGAATTGTCAAAGAGTCGGTCAGTTAGTCAGCAGTTGAAGAAAAATAAGCAGATAAGGTGATATATTGAAAAAAATGTGGATTTTCTGTAACTTGTTAAGTATGTAGAATAGGGATTTAACATTTTGGAATATGTTTTTTGACTCTTTGGTCTAGTATCGTGTAAAAGGAATTCAAGATTCAATGAATTTTTCTTGATATAAAAAGATTGCAAAGTTACATCAATTTTTTTTCTTTTTCGACATTTCGGCTTAGCGCTTAAGAGTTATGACAATGGGTAAAGTTGTATGAGCCTCGTACCCAAAAAAAAGATGACTGTAGCATTATGAGCTATGTTGGTATTCGTTGCCCTCATGGAATCCTAAGACAGCATGTCTGAATTCACTTGGAGAAAGATATTGACGGAAGTTAAATTGTTTTATTAAATAGAATAAAATAATAAAATATAAGAATAGGAACGTTATTTATTCTCATTGATTATTATTTTAACTCCTTTATTTCATTATACATGTATATACAAATTATATATTTAAATATTAGAACATAAAAAATATAAAAAAGTATTAGCCCACCGGTATTGGGAACAGGGTCCAAGCTATCGGCAATCAGGGCTCCAGAGAGAAGAACCTCATGATGCAACACGTCATATTGTTTTGTTATCTATCAAGATGCTTTACAGTTGCACGGGAAATTTCACTGACTGCACGTCTCTAAATACGTTGCACGCTCAAAATACATTTGATGCACCGCAGGAGTACCTAATGAAAAATTTCAAAAATCTCAGCATCGCAATATCGTATCAAGCAATCTCACTGGAATGCGTTCTTCTCCCGCTTCCTCGCGCGGAGCCCTACGATCGCATAGCGTATTTGTGATGTGACGTCACCATAGATATATGATCTATATGGACGTCACTCACAGCGTCAGGTAGACATCTGGCGCTGTGATTGACGTTAAGGTGAATGCGCAGTGGTAGACCGCGAAATTTAAATTTTCTTACGTTTTTTGCAATTTGTAGGTCAGTGTCAGGTTGTATCTTGATCAAAATATGATTTGCGACTATAATAGACATGTATTTACAGAATTATAGTCATTAGAATCATTAATATATCTCTTTAAGTTAGATTTCTACCATAAACACTTTTCCATATGAGATTTGTTCTTAACGGTAGAAATCTAACTTAGAAAGATGTATTAATGATTCTAATTATTATAATTCTGTAAATACGTACCTCTTATAGTCGCGAATCATATTTTGATCAAGATACAACCTGACACTGATCTGCAAATTGCAAAAAACGCAAGAAAATTTAAATTTCACGGTCTACCATGGCACATTCACCTTAACTCGCGCGAGTTGTACATTTTAGCGATAAACCTACACGTATCGTAAGTCCAGCAGGAACACCAGATGTTTCTACATATTTCTATGGCGATGATTGGCAGGTGACTGAATTAGAGCATGACAACCAAGTACAATCAGTGTTTTCAGATTGTCGTATTTTTTTACCCATCACTTTTTCAGGTATGTGCCTTGGAAAAAATAATTTAAATTACAAAGGGCATTTATACTTAGGCAGTACTTATTATTGTAGATATTATGCGATATTAATGAACTCTTATTTTATTTACAAGTATTGTCTACTAAACTTCTCTGAAATATAGCGGCCTCTGTGTTTATCCTACCTCCAAAAGAAAGTATATTCCAACCACTCATCTGATCATGTTGAGCGAATGAACGGAATGAACTGTATCTCTCACTTATCGTCGCCATTAAACCAGTTGTATTCCGCCATTATTTTTATTCGTTCCTAAACAACTGCTTTGACTAGGTAACTAGACTATTTTCTTAAATCTAGTTTGTATTAATAAAGGCTACTTTAAAATATAAATTAGCTGTTCATGATTAGGGCATAAATGAACATGGTCCTTTGCTATTTCTTTTATTTCATAAAAACAAACAAAAGAGGTAAATATTCTTAAAGCACAAGTTACAAGATATTTATGAAAGTACCTGTAGGTATATCGATCGGTGTACCGTCGGAGGCAACGATCCGAAGGATCTGTGAGCGAAGATTAAAAGTTTTAATAAAGTATTAGGTTCTAATTTTAATTTACCAAAGTTTAAGTGAAGTTCCGAGTACGTGTAGGTAAAAACTTCAGGTTATGTATCTAAGTGAAGTTACTTGTAGCTACAAGTAACTTCACTTAAATACATAACCTGAAGTTTTTGACATTTGATATTACAATTAAACTAAACAAACAAAAACATCATTCAACTTCGGGTAATGACCCGAAGTTTTTGACAATGTAATAAACTAGCTTTTGCCCGCGACTTCGTCCGCGTGCTACATCGAGTCGAACAAGTGATAAGGCCGTCCATTGAATATTTCGTAGTGTTTGATTTATTTATGTATTTTTGTAGTGTACAATAAAGTAATATAAATAATAAATAGCAAGCTATTTGGTATATACAGATAAGCATATTAATCTTCCCTCGACACTGCTAATAAGTACCTACCTACCTACATATTCATTTTTATTTTGTGCGTTGGTACTTTTTAGGCTTATGGAGAATAATGTGACTTGTTAGTTGTTGGTCTTTATGAGGGGCTTGTGGCCAAGTAATAACTGCCGCATGGTCCTTCGATGAGGTTAAGCTACGCTTCCCGCGGTTGGTCCGTCGATGGGTTACCATCTATACCAAGACCCCTCCGTGCTTCGAAAAGCACGTTAAGCCGTTGGTCCCGGCTGTCATTCCTGGATCTTTGACAGTCGTTACGGGTCATCAGAAGCCCGAAAGTCTGACAACCAGTCTTACCAAGGGGTTTCGTAGGTATTACCCAATAACTGGATTGTGGAAGTCAGATAGGCAGTCGCTCCATGTAAAATACTGGTATTCAGCTGCATCCGGTCAGACTGGAAGCCAATCCCAACATAGTTGGGAAAAAGCTATGCTGATGATGGAGAATGACGTGACTTTTCAGCATAATATGTACATGTCCGACTAAAATTTATATTATACTTTCGTATACCTACTGTAGATATATTTATAAACTTCTTGTTTGTATAGCTATTTACCATATTCCAGTTCATTTACTTGTGCGTATTCTACCAACCGCTGGCCACGTTCGTTTATCTTGCCAAACGTTACATACAGAAAGAGGATGTGCAGTAATTCATTATAAATTGTCATTTCCCAAATCTAAATTCTTGAAAAAAATCGTGTAATTTATCGTCTTAGATAGTGCAAACTAAATTATTGCCTTCAAGTAGACACGAATTACCGTCGTTCCAGATTTTTTTTTCAAAATTTTCATAACAAATAAGAAAATTAAAGTATCAATTTTAGCGCGCGCCCGAAAAGCAATCCGTTCATGGGTAGATTTTCGTTATTTATCATCATTTCATCATTCATCACACAAATTTTTTTTTGGTCCTTCGGTCCTGAGTGCGTAGATTGTTACAATGTATTCACTTACATTGAAAATATAGTACTTATATTGGTATTCGTTTGTTATTTCGTTTGACACAATATATGTTGGGATGTGACACGTGCCGCGGTTGTGGTGCGGTGCCGTATTATAAATAATATAATATTAATAACACCTCTAAATGATGATAAATAACGAAAATCTACCCTCATCGTAGAGTTCACAACATAAAGCAAGATGGCAACACATTGAACTAGCGGTTTTTACCTAATTATGAACGTACTACAAAAAAAAGGGCGCGTGACGATGTTGCCAAATTGGTTATCTACGCGCACGTATGTGCATCCTTTTCCTTAATGACATGCTCTAAATTTCCTTTATATGTCGTTGAATTAGGTACTTACCTATTTTAATTTGGCGCACTTATTCAATTTCATCTTTAAAGAGAAAAGACCATCGTATGTTAAAAATGTGCACTAAACCTAAGCATAATAAAAAGGAAGTTTAGGCAAACGAATAGTCAATTTACCAAATAAATTGCCAACTATCTCAGTTGAAACTGGAAAAATCTGGGAAAGTAGACTGACGCAGCATAATCAGCCTAAAATTTTCCCACCGCTGGGACTAATTTTCAGCGCAGGAGGTTCACAATCATGTATGGCAGCAGGTTGTCGATGTCACCCCACCCTATATACAAAAACTGGTGCATTTAAGAAAAAATAATAAAATTTTTAATTTTGCATGTTTTTTATTTTGATTTACTTTATTCAGTAAACGTATGCTAGCAAAAATTTTGTAAAAAAAAGCTTAATTTGGTAGTAAGTAGATTAAATTATTATTATTTGATTAGACACACTAGCACAGCTAATTAGCTGATGCGTGTACAGCGTGTATATCGTGTAGCCTGGAGATATCTACAGGATGCAATTAAATTCATGGGCATCCTTTTAAGAGGTCATTATACTCATCATTATGAACAACTGGGACTATGGGACCAAACCTGAAATTGCGAAAAAAAATCTGCCGTTCCATACATTTTGACGAGTTATGCGAACATAAATGTCGGGAGCAGCTGATTTTTTTCGCGACTTCAGGTTTGGTCCCACAGTAAAAGTTATTCATAATAATGAGTACAATGACCCCTTAAAAGGATGCCCATGAATTCAATTTCACCCTGTAGTCTGTCCAGTCGATTCTTGAAGCAGTTCAGTGTCGGAGCCGTCACAACTTTTTCCAATCGGTCAGACAAGAATTGCTTCAAGGGCTTTTGTTTATGAATTTAAATGGCTTTTTATTTATTGTATATAGCTACAGCCGTTTGATCTAGGTATATTTGTTTGTTAATTAGGTACTCAACATATCATTGGCCTCACAGGTAAGTTTAGACTAAGTAACCATAGAATAGAACCAGAAGAAGAGCAACAGCATTCTTTTCTTGGTATTAGTTAGGGGGTCCGCAGAAGAACCAAGGTAACAAACATAGCCGCACCGCACGGAGCAGGACCGCAGGAACCCGTTGGATGCGAGAAGCACAGAACCGGTCGAAGAAGAGGTGCTTGGGGGAGGGAGGCCTATGTCCAGCTGTGGACGTCTTTCGGCTGAAATGATGATGATGAGTGAGGGGGTTAGGGTTATCTATGACCAACGCCCTTGCCCTTTCTATTGATCTGCACCCTAATTGCGTAACCCACTATCAATCTCAATCTGAAGCATTTTGAAGGATATTGCTAATCCTTTGCTTCATATATTCGAAAAATTTGTCTGCTCAACAACGTAAATGGCGCAATGAATGTTGTTGAACTGTCAAAATAAAAGCCGTGGTACTGGTAGTGTGTTACGCAATTACCCCGCTGATTCCTAGGTGCAATTGCGACTCAGCCAACGATGGTACCCATTGAGATCATAAAGGCTTTGCTGGACGTCAATATAGGTAATACACAGTTTACCTACCTACATCTAACTTCTATACTATCTATCTATCGTGTGACAGCTCCGAAACAAGTACTTCCTATTGTGACTTACTGGGACTGCCTTAATAATAATAATCCCCTGACCGTTTTCGGTCACGATGGCAAATCTCAACGAAGATTAGCCAGGTTCGTAGAAGATATTATAGTGCACAAGTGTGTGCACAAACACAGGTGCACTCTCTGTTCCTTTACTCCGGATTCGATGGGACGGCAATCCGACACGACCGGGGAGAGATCAGGCGCAGGACCAGCTTTACGTGCTTTCCGAGGCACGGGGGCATTCAAACTCCGGGCTGCTACTGAGAAATTCCTAATGGAACAACCCAATAACACTTTGCCCGACCTGGGAATCGAACCCAGGACCCCATGGACAGCAGTCGCGCTTGCAACCACGAGACCAACGGGGCAGCCAAAGGGTGCAGGGGCTGCCTTATTAATGTATGACACAATGTTTGCGATTAAACAACTTTTTTAGGTGAATTTTTAAGATTTTAAGACTAAGGCGGATCACACACTACAGCGCGACACGCGACGGGGCGCAGATAACGAGCCCCCGTGCGTGATTTTTTTACATACAAATTCAATAAAAACGCGCTAACGGGCGGGGAATTTGGCTCCGTTTTCCGCGCCCCGTCGCGTGGCGCGTTGCAGATTGTGTTCCGCCTTAATTCCGTGCTTCCGGCCTATCTAGCAAAACCCGGCTGAGCGCGAAACATCCTATAAAACAATTTCACCTCAGCACCGCAGCCTCCATCCAATTTACATTAAATTAAAGTTCAGCCGGAGAGGCGGGGCAAGACCTAAATGTGATGTGGGCAAGATACATTTTGCGAGACCCCCTGATAGATGACGCAAGAGGACGGATTTTATTGAGAGAAAAAATTTTTTGATACTTTTTCATATTCATAAAAATGCAAACTTCTATTGTAATTATTTTGTATACCTCAACAAAATTCGAATGACAATTAAAATATATTCGGGTAAATTTCTTTTAAATTATTTTCAGTTATGTATTGAAGCAGCTGTTTCACATCTTTAATAATGAAGTCAGGTCAATTTGGGACCATTGTTTGAAATTCTTCATATAATTCGTAAGGTTGGAAGTCACTGCTCTTACCCACTCGCAGGACTGTGTGTAAATCTTGAATTTTTTTTATATGCTCTTTTGAAACATTTTTCAACTCTCTTATAATATATCATAGAGAAAACCAAAATTCTCAAAATGTTGATTCAAAGATATAAATCTTGAATCCATATTCCTCACTATGGAATCAATCATGGTGTTAAAAAAATCTATGTCGTACCTGCTTTTAGGAGAGTTATTGAGACTGTATTATAGGTTCATCGCTTCTTTCATATTCGAACATTCTTTTCTTTTTGGCTACTCTTTTGTTTTTAGTCTTTTGGCAGATCATAAGTTCTGCTTTTGTCAATAAATTAACGAGCATTACACAAAGTAGTAACAAAAATGTATGCAAGTATTCAAGAGCAATGCTTAAATGGACTTGTACAGATTGCTATAATTTGCTTATACTTAATATTAACACGCGATAATATCTCATACCATATTATACAGAGTGGCGATTAGGTTATCATATCACATTAAACAGTGAAGCGGTTATTAAAAGTTGTTTTTAGTCTGTTAAAAAATAAAATAAACAATTTTACAAAAAATAGAAATTAAACAAAATGTTTCGAATTTCGATTTTTTTTTCATACGAACCTTGTCCTGACAATACCGAAAACAACAAAAAGAGAATTAACCAATTTCGTGCAATCGTTCGGAAGTTATACGCGCACAAACATTTCGGAGATTCATTTTTATGGTTTTCATATTAGGTGCCACGGCTAGAATGTTAATTGTTATGAATAATTTTATATTTAAAATACGCGATGTAGAATACGTGACGTAGAATACGTGGTTTCAATTAGTGTGATAAACTATTAATCGCCACACTGTATATGATAAATTCTAAACTGAACATTTCGTTCAAACCTGAATTACAATCGCTGAGAGTTTCTGGGTCTTCCGTGTGCTTTTTAAGTTTTCAATGCATTCAACAACATCATCAAATTGCAATAATATGGCCTTTACTGCCTCGATTCTGCTTTCCCACCTTGTGTCTGATAAAGGCTTTATGGTAAGCTTTAATTTGTCTTTGATTAACTCCCAGCGTTTGCTGGATCTTGAAAATAGCGAAATGCCCTAGGATTAATATTTATTTTTCGAGTTTTAACTCCACTGTTTATGCCTGTCATATTTGCACCTTTGTCGGATTGTCGTATCCTTGCCCACGACAATTTTGAATATCTAGTCCATTTTTTTCTAAGTCGAGTATTGCATTAGTTAGATATCCTCCAGTCGTCTCAATGACAGCAAGAAATCCAATAAAGTTTTCTTTTATTGTGCCGGCTAACATATCACAAAATCTTAAGATTACTGACATTTTTCATCTCGACTAGAATCTCTGGTAATATTTTGCCTCTTTTTCTCTACGTATCACTTCATCAGTAACTGTTTGTGACATCAATGTGATCAATTCATTTTGAATATCGTGGCTTAGATAATGGTGTGCAAGTTGTTTGTCGTTAATGCGCTTCATATGTTCCCGTAATGTAGGATCATATTTAGATATCAATTTAAATAAGTCTATAAAGTTACCAGAATTCCTACCAGAACTTTCGTCTCCTGTCTTAAGAGATTCTCTGTGACCCTAAATCACATCCTAAATGCCATTTTATGAGAAGCTAAGTGTTGAATCATGAAGGTTTTAATGCACTGTTCTAGGAGTAATAGTAATCTTCTTATGTTGTTGTTGCCTAGCAACTGTTCTGTTATGTCATCTTATATGATAAAAACGAGTTTAATTTTATAGTCATCATAAAATGTGGATTACTTTATTAAGCCACTGTGTTACAATGATATATTTTTTTTTTTAATTGAAAACAAGCTCAGCCAATATGGGCCAGACGTGATCTGGTGTAATATCGGAGTGAAAATAAAAGGAGTATCTCAATTTCGAATATGTAAACAAGCTGTTGTATAAAGTGTTGAGAGATTGGCAGGCCAAGCCAATTATGGTACGTGGGCTTTTGACATAGAGATGTTCCTGACCGATCTCGATCTATGGGAGTGTGTGAATGATGATTTTGTGGCAGACTCTGCGGAGGCTACAAGAATGGAGCCAAGAATGGAGCCAAAGCTCGGAGTAAGATCTGCCTAATGTGCAAAGAAAATAAAGAAATTTCTATGGAACAGCCGCAATCTTTTGTTCAAGAGGGGAGTGAAGGCAAGGTTTGCAAATTAAAGAAAGCCATATATGGCCTGAAACAAGCTGCCAGGTGTTGGAACCAAAAGATTCATGACCATATAATAAAGATGCGTTTTTCTAGATCTAAATATTACCAGTGTGTCTACACAAAGATTCATAATGTTATTTTCACTGTATTAATAGCTCTGTACGTGGACGATTTTTATATATTTACAAATAGAGCTGTAGAAGTCAGGACGGTGAAACTTCAGATTGGCAGATCCTTCAAAATAAAGGGTTTGGGTGAGGCAAGAGAATGTCTTGGAGTCCGGATTGAGTGGAAGAGTGCTAGTGAAATCCACTTATCTGAAAAGAAATACATTTCAAAGATCTTAGAGAAATATGGAATGTCGGACTGCAAACAAGTTAGTACGCCAGTCGAAGTGAACCTTCGCCTGAAATCTGGTGAAAAGAACGACAATACTCGATATCAGGAAATCATCGGTTCACTAATATACCTGGCATGTTATACAAGACCTGATATATCGTATGCAGTTACGATGATGAGTCAATTTAATAACTGCAATGATTCTACTCATATGGCGGTACTGAAACGTGTGCTTGGGTATTTAAAGGGGACAGCGGAACTATCGCTGTGTTACAAAAAATTTAATAAGCCTTTGGTTGCCTATGCAGATGCAGATTGGGGAAATAAACCTGATGGGAAAGCTTTCTCTGGTTATACCCTTATTTTGGGTGGTACTGCGGTGTCTTAGCAGTCCTCAAAACAGCGTTGTGTTTCGTTAAGTACTGCTGAAGCTGAGTACATTGCAGTCTGTGAGGCCGCTAAGGAAGTGATATCAGTTAACGGATTATATTCTGAACTGACTGGCTATAGCTATAACACTACTTTAACTATTTTTAATGATAGCCTAAGTGCCAGTAAGCTAGTTTATTCTCCTGCTATTGGAAAACGTTCCAAACACATAAATATAAGATATCACTTCATTAGAGAAAGGGTAATTTGTGTTGAATATTGTGAGACTACCCTTATGCCTGCTGATATGATGACTAAGGGAGTTGGTAAGCTGAAACATGTGTTCTGCACACAAAATAGTGGATTAAATGGGGGTGCTGAACCATGAAGGTTTTAATGCACTGTTCTAGGAGTAATCTTCTTATGTTGTTGCTGCCTAGCAACTGTTCTGTTATGTCATCTTATATAATAAAGACGAGTTTAATTTTATATTCATTATAAAATGTGAATTACTTTATTAAACCACTGTGTTACAATGATATAAATATTTTCATTGAAAGCAAGCTCAGCCAACACTAAGAAATTAATTATATCAATTTATCTCTCAAACAAACTGTGACAATGTTTTTGAGGTTCTTAAATCAGCCTTTCGTTTTCTTGGTCTATTGTTTTTCCATGTTTTATTCCTTTCTCTAATGTCATCCATTGGAACAATTCAAATATAAAATTTTAATGTCTTTGGAACAATTATATGCCATATGTTCTTTGGTATTCTCGTCTTTGTAAAATACTACTGTGTTTCCAGTCACAGCACCCTTACTCAACCATCTGAGTTTGTGAATTGCCAGACATTAAAATTCCTATCTTAAATCTCTTTGTGAATTGCCAAATAGTCTGCATGGAAAACAGAAAACTTCTGGGAATTAGAATAAACCAACCAGTGACGATGTTGAATTTCACCATTATTCAGTTTTCTTGTGAAATAAAAATTATATAAAAGTGCCTATGATTTTCATCTGTGGGATATTCTTCATCTTTGTTTTTTTAACTGCTGTGTAAGGCCGCTTTGAACTATATCATGACACTGAGAATCCATTATGGAAAACTTTCACAGTGCCGGATCCGAACACACAAATGCTTGTTTGACTGCATCACTGGTATCGCTGCATCACTGATATCTCTGCTAACTGGGGGAGAACCTACTTGTTCTTCGTGAATCAGGAAAGTTTCAGAATTTTCAGAGTATAGAGCTAGTACAAGATAGACTAGAGTTTGATTCTACCTGTATTTCTGACTTTATTTCGGTACTCAGTGCGTCTGGAGTGCTTTCCAAAGTCGACGAAGTCTCGGACGTGTCTATATCTTTTGTGGAAGTTAAAGCAACTGATTCAGATGATTCCGTAAGAGTTTTTTTGAGAAAGTTGGAGTTGGTAGTTTGGGAAGTTTACTTGAACTTTAAACCTGATTTGATAGAGCTCGTTCAGCTTTTCTTAAATATTACAAAAATGAATGTGGTAGGTTAGTATGGCCAGATACTTGCTAGCCGGTGTTTTTATTATTTATTGCTAGATGAGTAATTATATCTAAATTTGCGTTCGCGGGCCTTCGAGACGCGAGGCCCCTTGGACCGCGAGGCCGTACTTAGGCGGTAGCCCACCTCCTGAACAGACTATGTCCTATCTGCTAGTGTCGTAAATGTCCGTTTACCTACACTCTTGACGATCTGAACAACGCCTCTGACGCCGCAATAAATGTGGCCATCTGGCCCATATAGTAGGTATACGAAACATGGATGTACCGTCGAAACGAAAAAGAGGAAAGATGTAGGTTAGTAAATAAATCACTCTATCACACTAATATTATTAAGGCGAAAGTTTGTGTGTGTGTTTTTATATGTTTGTTACTTCTTCATGCTCAAAAGGCTGGACCAATTTTGATAAAATTTTGGATGGAGGTAGCTGAAACCCTGGATTAACATATAGGCTACTTTTTATCCCGATATTCCCATGCGATCAAAACTTATGCGGGTGAAACCGCGGGGCGCAGTTAGTTAATCGTAAACGTCTGATATATCTGAAAGATTAAGTGAGGTATACCTATAGTACACTCACATTTTGCCAGTTATGGTTATGTTTAAGTACCATTTAACAGGGGGAGAAACTATTGCCATCAACCGGGCACGGTCCGGACACTGGCCGATCTAGGAATCCTCATGCTCAGCAGTACGACGAGCGAAGGATAAATTAATCAATTATGTGAATGAATCGATATCCTCGTAAATTAGTTAATGCGATTTTCAGTAGGCGTTATGCAATATAGCTGCAGATTAAACAAACAGATTTTACAAGCAAACAATACCTTACGAATTGATCACTGACACGGCACAAGTCAACAATTTCTTTCTATTAAGGTACCCTCTACTCTACCATCCCTTTATTTTTTATCTCATGTATCCTAAATTAAATATGTATGAGAACAGTGACCCTTTGGACATGTCGCGCCTTCGGACGGTCTGAAATATTGTTACCATTTTCTTGTCCCTCTTCCCAAATAGAAATGTGAAAACAGGATAAAGATTTTTTGTAGATTTACAGTGTCCATTTCAGTGACAAAATAGGCTATACTACTCTGAGTGTAGGAATTAAAAACATTTTATTACATAGATATAAATTACAATTACCTAACAACTATTTTTGTATGGATAGTCAAGCATGTGCAATTGTGCAGTTCGACTGAGGCCACGGACACGAAGTCAGCGGCGGCGCGGCGGCGGCGGCGGCGGCGCGGCCTGGGGAGCGGCGCGGCGACGCAGACCCGGTCTCGAAGCCTGCGCGCAGCGGGCAGATCGCGCGGCACTAGAGCGGCGTAGCGTTGTGTTATGAGAAAAAGAAAGAGAGAGAACAACACTACGTCAATGCAGACGCTCGGGCACCGCTAGACTGGTGCGCACCGCTCGTACGCCGCTCGCCGCGCCGCGCCCGCCACTCGCCGCGCCGCGCCCGCCGCTGCCTTCGAGGCCAGTTCCGTATAAATCTATGCAGACTTAACTTTAATTATTAGTGTGGGTGCTATACTTAGTTATTAATCTAAAAACAAAAATAAATTGTGAACGCAGAATAGGTAACTTTTTGTATATTTTCCAATAAAAATTAGGTAAGACGGTACATCGTTCCACACCTCTAACATCTTTCGCGGTTTTTTTTATAAAGGCATAAGCAACGAGCTTTTTGTGAATGGAATCTCTGAACCGATACCAAAGGGAAAGCTAAGTAGGTACGAGAACGGATTTGGAATGTGAAAAGATGCATAGCTACTCGTAGTATAAAACGAAAAATTTTCGCCCCTTTTGTGTATTAAGATGGATGGTAAAATATGTTGAGAGCAATGTACTTTACGTGAAAGCCGTCCAATTGGCTTATTATACAATTGAGGCGAGAAAATTCACTGTATGTAAACCGAACATGAGACATCATAAACATATAGGTACACACAATGATACTGTTCAGCTCTTCTGTACACTGTGTGACCGGGGTTTCAAGTCCGTTCTTGCAAGTCATCAGAGAGCTCATGAAAGGAATAAAAAATAGTCTGGGTAGTGGGTCGCTATCGCCGGATCAGCTGGAAAATCAGCTGTTTGTTTCATATATTTTGGTCAAGTAGGTTTTGAACTTTTGTATTAAACAGCTGTTTTTTTTTCGTGATTTCAGAGTTGATCCCATTGTGCAAATTGTTCAGTTCGATGGTCTAAAGCGGGTTAATTTTTAACACCTTATAAAGACAGTTTGAAAAAGTGACAAAGGTTTTCTAAAGTCTCTCGTATTATATCAGTGTATTACATAGACGGGATCATCATCATTTTAGCCCGGAATCACAAACTGCTGGGTAAAGGTGTCCCCTTTCTTCTACCATACCTCCCAGTTCCGTGCGTCCTTAATCCAGGTGTTACCAGCGACTTTGACGATATCGTCAACGCTACGCGCTTTTGGACGGCCCTAGTTTCTTTGGCCTTACCTTGAGTAAGTACTATTCGGTCACAATATTACTCCATCGGCGACCTAATAGAAGGGATATGCCAACGAATTTACCAATTGTAAATGAATAGCAGAGCAGTGGTGTGGACCAGTGGTAATGGCGCCGACTTACGAGTTGTAGGTGGGTTTGAACCCAGAGAGGCGCTTTACTTTGTATAACTAATTTAATCACCATCACCACAGCTCTCACATATAGAAGCAACTAGAATAATGTACCCAGGATTTTGTAATATCTTCATTTAAAAGAGTGTCCATGGCGTTTCTTGCCCATTCTTCTCCATAGAGATCTACGATTTAGAATGGGCAACTAGCTTCAACTTTCTGACTAACTGACCGACTATTTAATTTTGACAATTCAAAAGTGCCTATACATGGTTTAATTGAAATAAATGCTTTGAGTTTCTTAAAACGGTGAAGAAAAACATCGTGAGCAATCCGGCATATCTTAGAACCAAGAATTCGAAGACATGTGACATCTACCAGCCCGCACTGGGCCTACTCCCTCTCGAAGAGAGGAGGCCTGTGTCCCAGCAGGGGAAACTTTATAGGCTGATTATGAATAGCAGAAATTGCTTGTAATATTTTATAATCTTTTCTTTAACCAAAAGGTCATGCGCATTGTCACTTAGTTTGTAGATAACCTTCAGGAGGTACTTATGCTCTAAAAAAGGGAAATCTCAGAGATATTATGTAGGTAAGTACTGCAAATAGCGCCATCCACGAACACGTGCCCCACTCTTTTTTTCCTAATGCTTACAGCACAAGTGTGCAACATTCCGCTAGTGTTTTAGTTTTGTCGATACACGCTAATTATTATTAGTGGGTAATTAGTGTGTATCGAAAAAAACTAAAACACTAGCGGAGTTAACTAACGATAACCACTGACGATAAGGGGAAGAGTCGGGCGCGTCTTCGAGGATGGCACTATCTGTAGTGGTCGCAAGCGCTGCTGCGGGGCATGAGGTCCTGGGACAGATTCCCGGTCAAAACCACTGACGATTAGGGGAAGAGTGGGGCGCGTCTTCGAGGATGGCACTATCTGTAGTGGTCACGAGCGCTGCTGCGGGGCATGAGGTCCTGGGACAGATTTCCGGGTCGGATAAAGTGAAAACCACTGACGATTAGGGGAAGAGTGGGGCGCGTCTTCGAGGATGGCTATCTGTAGTGGTCGCAAGCGCTGCTGCGGGGCATGAGGTCCTGGGACCGATTCCCGGGTTGGACAAAGTGATATTGGGTTGTTCCATCCGGAATTTCTCAGTGGCAGCCCGGAGTGTAGAACTGTGCCCGGTTGATGGCAATAGGCTCGCACTCTATTTAGTACGTCTTGAACATAAATGGTAAAATGTGTGTGTACTACAGATACAACTCTCCGCCTAATCCTTCGTGGAATAGAGGTGTGATGTTATGTTTATGTACACTATGTTGTTGAATTAATGAACGAAATTCGCCTACTAAGTGTGCTGTGCATACACACGAGAGACGCGCGTCCGCGGTTGGCGTCAGCGGCTGTCGTCGACACCATGCCGCTCGTGTATTGGAGCACCGTACTCAAATTCACGAGCGACACGTTGTCGACTGCAGCAGTGCCTTTATCATCGACGCGTGTCGTCTGTGTGTATGAGAACTAAGAACTAACACTCCTAAATCATTAAATAATTAGAAAATTAATAGGTAAGCATATTAAGTATTCTAGAATTTCTTAACGACAACATTTAATATCATTTAACCAATATTATCAATGCATTTTTGACATAATCATAATAATAAACCAACATATTAATGCTATGACTAATAATTTAATTGATATTTTATAATTGTAATTGTATTTAAGTATGAATAAGTATTTCTTTTTTGTCTTCAAAATTGACATGTAACTATTTTGTCTTAAATTTATCCAAATATGATGTTATTTGCTGACATTTAATTATTTTTTCAGCACACTTGCTCGTAAAGTGGCTCTTAATGAACCGCTTTTAGGTCCATAATGCAGTCTATTAAAAACGCGTGCTTTTTTACTTTACGTTACGCACTAGTGCTATAACGCCACAGTAACTATTTAATTTACTATTCGGAGGACGGATATGTGCGTTTTTTTTAATCTCATCAAAGAGACTTCATTCCAAAAGCAATCCGCGAGCTATTTCACTTTTTCTAAATAGTCTGAATTGTTCTTGGTCCCAAAAACAGTTTTAGCCCGCGAAATTCAAATTTTCTTACGTTTTTTGCCATTTTCAGGTCAGTGTCAGGTTGTAACCTGATACTGACCTGTGAATTGCAAAAAACGTAAGAATATTTGAATTTCGTGGTCTACCACTGCGGCGCATTCACCTTATTGTCTGTGGTCCCTCCCGGAATCAAACAGAAAAAATCACTGGCGTTCTATTATTGCAGATTCTCACTGAACTAATGTATATTTCTCTATGCCAATAGTATTATCTAATTTCATACTAACTAAACTACAATTTGACATACGACAACACTACGATCAGTCTAAACATTATTTTGTTTATTATATTTTTTCTATAGGCTGTATTGTCAGTGCTTTTATGTAAATAAACGCGCATCGCGCTAGCGATGCTCGCGCGTGTAGGTAAACCTGCGCGCGCAGGCTAGCACGGCGCGCGGAAAACAAAACAAGCGCGCCATTTTCCATACAAGTTAATATTTAAAGTCTGTTTTTTTTTCCTCGCAAGTGTTCATAATGTTCATATGTACGCCACTAAGGCGTCATGACTGATCTAATAATGTATTGTGATAAGTTGCATGCTCTGTATGTATAGGTACTCATGTTTCCACAAATAAAGAATCTTGAATCTAGAAATGAGAACCCAATAAAATAAAAATAGATGGGTCATGTAAGCGGATCACGTGGCAACACTGGTGACCGAAACGATCACAGAGAGTACAATTCAATTTCCCCGAGACAGGGCTATTTCCGCACAGAAACAGTTAGCCTGCGGAAACGAAAATCTTGTCTTGCAAAGAAAACATTGATAGACTATTTCCGACTTATTTAATATTAAAGCTGAAGAGTTTGTTTCTTTGAGCGCGCTAATCTCCGGAAATCCCACACGTATTTGAAAAAAATCTGTTTGATTGCCCTATTCTTGAGAAAGGCTGTAAACATCACACTATCTTTAGGAGCTGAGCAAAAAGAAAAAAAAAGAAGGGTTGCACTCCGGAAGTGCCGGCAGAAGTGAAAACTTGAATATTAACGTTGAAATAAATCACCTATTAATTGAATTAATATAACTCATTTTCTTTCGCTATTTCTTCGTCACTTTTTTCATTAATAGATGCACTTTGTTCAATTTCCATATTTTAAACACTTTATATACACGAATTTTACGAATACACAGCAGTGTGGCCACTACACGGACGGTCGAGCCATCAGCTGTCACCATCCATGGATGCGCGTGGCACGCTGTAACATAAACACACACAAACATTCACGCAAGCGCCCTGCGCCGCCTAAACGAAACAGCAGGCATACATTTTCGCCGCGCCGTAGAAAGAGAGGGGGATACTTCCTCTCCTACGCCGCGCCGGCTGTCTACTCCCCGTCTTACGAATTTTCGATCAGGTCACGTGTCCTGACGCTCACGTGTCCTGACGCGAGTTTAACATTTTTTATCCATTACAAAAAAAGTGTACAACGCCGCTAAAGCAGTTTTCACTTCAAAAACAGAAAAAAATCTAAGCGAAAACGAAGTAGGTAATACCGCGGGCGGGCGATACGATGCGACGCGGTAGGTCGGGAACACGCAATTTTACTAGGAGAAGCTTGTCTATCTATACCAATATTAAAGCTGAAGAGTTTGTTTGTTTGTTTGAACGCGCTAATCTCTGGAACTACCAGTCTCTAGATTTGAAAAAAATCCTTTTGTACTTGATAGCCCTATTGTTCAAGACGGTTATAGGCTTTAATATCACGTTACGAACGTTAAGAGCCGAACAAAATGAAAAAAAAAAAATCAAGTAATTTTACGTGGATGAAGTCACGGGCAGAAGCTAGTAGTTAATCATCATCTGCCTAGCCTTTTTCCAACTATGTTGGGGTCAGCTTACCCAGTTACTGGGTAATACGATACCCCTTGGTAAGACTGGTTGTTAGGCTTTCAGGCTTCTGACTACCCGTAATGACTGTCAAAGATACGTGAATGACAGCCGGGACCAACGACTTAACGTGCTTTCCGAGGCACGGAGGGATCTCGGTATGTAAAGATGGTCACCCATCCACAGACCAACCGCGGCAAGCGTAGCTTAACCTGATCGATCGACCTGTATGGCTGTTATTATTTAGCCACGGGCCCCTTAGTAAGTCCGAAATCGTTTGAGCAAGCGTGGTGATCGAAGTTCGTGCCTTCTCTGTAAGTATGAGAACAGGCATACCCTGCAGTGTGACAAGAATAGCCTGGAATCATTATTAATATACATAAAGAATATTTCTTCCTCAACTATTTACTAGTCAATCTTTCGCTTAACATAAGTAAGTCGTCTACAATTTTGACCACTTCTCTCGTATCAACAGTACGAGTAAGTTTTTTTTTAAATAACAATGTAGGTAGATACCTACCTACATTGTTATTTAAAAAAAAAAACTAAAAAAACACACGTTTTACGCACGTTCACCCACGTGCACGTTTCTTTGAAGGATAAAAACATACGTTTTAGCACTGATTTTTCCACCGAATAAAATTGACGTTTGGCAGTCTGTAAAAATTTCAAAATTATTCCTCGAATAAAGTTATCAGATGATTGAAAAATCAGCCCATAATTAAAACAGTTATGTTTATGATTCGAACGTTATCAAACTAATGACATTTGAAAACAAGAGGGCGCGGCCGAATGACGTCAAATTGCATAAACTCTGTCAGACACAGCTTGCCGTTAGAGGGGAATATTGTAACTAATCAAATCTAGTTTAACCTCCCGTGTATTTGAAAGCTACCTAGTTATTGCGTAATGGGACTAGGAAGCCTTGATAAGGAATATGCATCTGATTCATATTTATTTGCGTATGTTGTAGAGGTGTTACAATGGCTCAAGTTTGGTAAGTATTACCCTGTAGGGCACAGCAAAAAGTATAAAATTAATAAAGGTAATTAAAAAAAGACGGGTTGCACTCCGGGAGTGCCGGCAGAAGTGAAAACTTGAATATTAACGTTGAAATAAATCAATTATTAATTGAATTAATATAACTAAGTTTTTTTCACTATTTCTGCGTCACTTTTTTCATTAATCGATGCACTTTGTTCAATTTCTATTTTTTTAAACACTTTATATACACGAATTTTACGAATACATAGCAGTGTGGCTACTACACAGACGGTCGAGCCATCAGCTGTCCATCCACGTCCGCGTCCGCGTCCGCGTCCACCATCACCATCACATCACATCACATCACCATTGCCATCACCATCGCCATCGCCATCCATCCATCCATCCATCCATTATCGTGTCTCACTTGGTTCACTTCGGTTGGCGCCGCCGTAGAAAGAGATGGGGGGGGGGGAATCTCTCCTGACGGTCACGTGTCCTGACGCGATGCCCTGACGCGAGTTTAACATTTTTTACCCATTACAAAAAGTGTTCAACGCCGCTAAAGAAGTTTTCACTTCAAAAAACTAAAAACCTGACTGGGGTAAAAAACTTAAGTTAAAAAAACTGAAAAGTTAAAAACAAGCCCATTTTAAATTAAATAAAAGTTGGAAGCAGGCGGGACCCATTTGAGTTTGAAAGTATAAAAATGGAATGGGGAATGTTTGAAGACTAAGGTCTTCAACCAGTGCGTCCTGACGCTTATAACATACGGTTCCGAAACATGGACACTGACAGTTGGGCTGGTCCACAAATTTAGGGTCGCTCAGCGCACTATGAAGCGGGCTATGCTTGGAGTTTCTTTGAAGGATAAAATCAGAAACGAATTATCCGTAAAAGAACAGGTATTACCGACATGTCTTGCAGGGTAAGCAAACTGAAGTGGCAGTGGGCTGACTATGTTGGTCGAAGGACCTATGGCCGGTGGAGCAAACGTAGTGTGGGACGCCCCCCAGCTAGACGGACCCATGATCTCAAAAAGGTGGCTGAGACAGACTGAATGCGAGCCTCTGTTGCCCTGTCCTAAATCCGGCCCAGGTCAGCCTCATTCAGCCTCATTCTGAATCATTTGGAAGGATATTGCTAATCGATTGCTTCATATGTTCGAAAAATATGACTGCTGAACAACGTAAATAACGCAATGAATGTTGTTGAACTCTCAAAATGAAACCCATTGCTACTGATAGTGTGTTACACAATTACCCTGCGGATTCTATCCGGGAGCGTAACAATGTCGATGTCGTCCACCCTTCTCGCCTCCGGACGACCGACCATTCGTTTCCCAGTAAGTTACAGGTACCTACTTAAAGAAAATTATGGACATCTTCTAAACCTACCAACAGTGGAATCGTTATTGTGAAGTCTGGGTAATTACCCAATTTGCCGTGTAGACATGTCAAATAACAGTCAAAGAATGACAGCTGTGATTTTTTTAAGCGGGCAAAGTAGGTAAATAATTAAATTCCCTGACTTTATCTACCCATGCTCATTCCAAAATACATCTCCTACAGTTTTAGTTGATGAGTCGGTTTCCAAATGACGGATTTATAATATTTATTAATATGCTTTTTTCTTACTTGTTTCAGGCTCCGGCAAGTTCACTCCAGTGCTCAATAACGGAGATGAGATCATATATGTCAGCCAGGTACGTTTACTTAGAATATAATTTTCTTGGACGGTTCCTTATAGGGTTGCCAACTATTTTTTTCAACAAATAAAGCATTTCAGAGAAGATAAATAAAAAAAACAAGCAGGGTGGCAAGGATTCGACCCACAACCTGTCACCATGGATTCAGGGTTACCGTGGAAAGATTAACCGGTCAAGCTCCGCGCGTCGCCTATCGGCTACGAAGCAATAGAAAATCAATTGTGTCTCATTAGCGGAGCTTGACAGATAAATCGCATATAAAAAAAAATCTGCCCTTTAATAGAAAAGTACAATACTTCCGCGTTCAATATTTGTATGGAACAGCATTTTTTTTTAATTTCTACGCTTATCATACGGTCTAGAATCATGCGCTGAATTCATGGTTACAGTTTGTGCGTCGATATATGCAAGCCGAGTTGTTTTTATATAATTGTACGACTCTATTTTATTTTTTGACTCGGCTTGGTATAGGTTAGGTTTTCTTTTGATCATTCGCAAATAAATAAGAGGTATGTAAGTACTTTGCCTTATGCGGAAAAAGACGGTCCTGACCGAAAAGGCTCTCTCAGTGTATGCTGAAGTGGCAAGAATTCGTTCAATCCAATTGAAAGTCAAAGCCAATACTTATAAAAAGAGTATTTGAGCGTACTATTATCTACTTTTGTAGATTAAAAAGTACGCCTACACGAAATAAAGTACATAACTCCATATTGGATTACGGTTCGCAACTCTAGTTAGGTATCTATTTGGCTGGTTACAAAAACCCTTAAAATAATGTCCCAATTTACCATAGCTACCTACTGACTGCTCTTTTGGACATAAGCTCAGAACATTACGAATCCTTTGCGAAAATGCTTGCGTTGACCGACTATGAGCAGGCGCTGTGATGTGAGGTTGACTGAGCTAAAATCTGCTCACGTCTAACGTCTATATAATCTAAACATTATTGTAAATTAAAATCGCTTTCCATGTCTGTTTGTATGACCGCGTTGTTCTTCTAAACAACGCAACGGATTTTAATGCAGGTTACACTATCATTTAGAGAATTTATTCCGTAACATTTACTGTCATATTATATTCTTATTTAACTTTAATATAATATCTAATGAAGTGTTGATTTACTGTCAAGTCGTAAAAACCGTACGAAGGGAGCGGGTAGTAAAATCATAAAATACGATATTAAAATCTTCAATACTTTGTAACCGTTAACTTCAGGAAGAAACAAAGTGCTACCATTACATCTTTACTGAATGTTAGATGAGTTTACTCAGCTGCTTAGGTAATTAAGCAATTAATAAACAATTAACATTTCGGTTCGGCTCCATGCATTTTTTAAAACACCTTAAGGTGAATGCGCAGTTGTAGCCCGCGAAATTACTTTTTTTTTAACGTTTTTTGCAATTTTCAAATCAGTGTCAGGTTGCATCTTGATCAAAATGATATGCGACTATAACAGGTAGGTTTTATAGAATTATAATCATTACTCGTAGAATCATTAATACATCTTTCTAAGTTAGATTTGTTCCATAAGAACAAAGCTCTTATGGAAACGTGCTTATGGAACAAATTAATGTTACTCAAAGAGATATATTAATGATTCTAATGACTATAATTCTGTAAATACACATCTATTATAATCGCGAATCATATTTTGATCAAGATACAACCTGACACTGACCTGCGAGTTACAAAAAACGTAAGGAAATTTGAATTTTGGACATCATCTAAACCTACCAACGTACCAACAGTGGAATTGTTGTAAAGGTTCATAAAATTACAAACCAAGGGGACTATATAATATGACCTAATCATGTAGTCCCCTCAGTTTGTAATTTTATGAACGTGTCACCCTGAAAACAATTTTACATGGCAATATATAAATAAATGAAAACAATGGCAATACTAATGCATAGGAGTATTTATGTACTATCAAATAAATCCTATCCTAACATTGCAATTAAAAAAATGTTTTTTTTTTTAAGCAAACAAGTAGCAGTGATGATCCGACTACGGGTTTTGCCAATCTTCGACTACCTATAGTGACTAAACTATTTGATATACATATTTGGTTGAATTTTTAGACTGGGAACGTCATTAGATATAGGTAACAAAACGACGTGTTTTGTTGTGTCCACCTTATTTACTAAAACCAGAAATATTGAACACAAGGACCATTTCGGGTGCTAATATTAGCTATGTTTTTGTTCTTACCATTAAAACAAAATCATTTGTGCCCAATGTGCCTTCAGGTGTTACAATATTATTATCTTACAAAGCGACGCGCGCTTTACTTATGGTGACTAAGTGTAATCTAGAGAATTACCTAGATGAAAAAAATTTGTTGCTTAGATTGCTGTGGGCTTATTTCAGAGAAGAATTCAGAAGTTCCTGCTCAAATACATGATGTTCTAAACTTAATTAATAGTAACCTTGTTGCTAGCGAGATCAAAGCAGTTTGATAAGATATAAGTACATTGTACAACTTACCGTCAGTTTAAACGTTTATGAACCATTTATATATTAGATCCAGGTAGCTCTAGAAAAGGATGCCTGGAAGGATTTGGGGATGACGTTTGCTCAGCTGTGGGACACTGTAGGCTAATATAAAATAAAATGCTTACTAGAAATAATGCACTTCAAAATGATAATAGAATATACAGCCTCCAGAAAAGGGGTTAGCTACCTTACCATGCCCCAAAAAACTCTCCCAGCATCCACGTCTTTGTCTTAACAAAAAAACACAAGTTGTCTTAATAACTCCATGGTATATAATTGTACCATGAATAACTCCATTAAAATCTTCTATAAAATGAATAAATGAGTAAAGATATAACATTAAAATATATAACAAAATTAAAGTAAGTAAGTACTATAGTAGCTGTGCTACCGGGGTCGTAGCTGCAGAGGCGCTGACGACCAATAATTAAGACACTCTAAGCTTTTTACAGCATTTATTGCATAAGAACCACCTCTTACAATAGCAAGTTTTAAACTAAATATATATAAAAAACACTAGCAGAATATTTGACACTTGCTTGAAATATCGAATGGAACATACTTTAAAATATAACCAGCCAGTCTTGTAGAGGTGTGGCTTTCCAGTCAGCCTCGCTTTAGAGCCGGCCTCTACATGAGCTACGCCCACCCTTGAATAACAGTCTGGGCATAGGTCATGACTTTTATTCACACCATTCGAATTTCCAAGCCCTATCTACCTATCCTATTGGAAGTGTACCTATGTCGGGATAGAATTTACACGATGAGGTCCGTCTCTTACAGGAGAAAGCTTAAGTCAGGACAAACGAAACGCGAATCCAACACCACGCTAAGTGTCAGGTAAGTTAACATTTACATGTGCCAACGTGCACTCAAACAAACCAACGCTGTCATGCTTAAGCCTCGTCGGGTCAAAACCCGACTAAAAGGCTCGACGCGGCCTCCTAATAAGAACAACTGATGTGAAAGTTCACAACGACCTGGAAGAGGCTTAAGAGAATTAAACGATCTTAGCATCAGATTCTTTTAACTCCATCGGACGGGATTGAGCCAGAGGGAGAGAAAAGTTTAAGAGGCCAGGGTTCATTGAAGAAGATTAACACCTTAGCTGCGGCAAAAAAATCATAAACTTTCATCTGGTGCGGTGGCGGTCGAAATGCGCATCCATCGACCTTTTAGACAGTGCGTATCAGTCCTTTTAGACCTGACACCACTAGGATAGATTAAAGCGCTATAACTTTGCGAATAAATGGTGTACATTGTTTTTTTTTATACTGTTAAAATGATCTTGAACCCAGTTTCTTTACGTTCGTTTCGCCCCTGGATCTGCCAAACAGGAAATGAGAAATCAACCAAGGAAAGTGTCAGGCCGATAACGACCGATACCGCACTAGAAAGTACTTTTTTATAGTGATGGGACAGACAAAAATATAGAGTTATCGAAAATAAAACAGGATTATAAGAAATAAAAAAGTGTGTATTTAGTAAATCACATAATCCAGACAGAAACAGTAAACTAATTTGGTACGTGTCTTTCTTTATAACACTGCACGCAAAGGAATTGATTGCATTTGTTGCAAAATGTTTTAATTTTCTTAACTTTCTTTTTTGCTTCTTTACACTCTAATGTCTGTCGAAGCTTTTCATAGCACCGTACACAATTTCTTCTCTTAGAAAGAATTCTTCTGACCTGTCGATAAAATAACGACACGCACACGTTGGTACTGTTTTGTAGAGAGCACAACACTGACTGGCGGCTCGAAGCATGCGCGCGCGCTCCGTGCGGCAACAGGTCGGCAACGGTCATATACCACAATAGGCCCGCCGCCGCAGGGAGCGGGTGTTTTTCACCGTCAGTGCGATGGTGGTCGAAAAAGGCCCGCCACGATGTTTTAATACCAAATACCTACATTTGTAACCATGAGCCGAAATCTATATTTGTCTTTGTCGAACTCCTACAAATACCGAAGATAATCGTTCCGCACCAGCGAGAAAGATATAGTTTTGACCGTGCGCACCAGCACAAAGCACCGTATCGGGCCGATTTTGGGTGATCCGCAGTGAACGTGTTAACATGCTCCTACTCCAGCAAAGAATGTCAAATACCTATTTCGAAAATCAATTTAATATCAGTATAAAACTGTTGGTCCTCAAACACAAGTTGAACCGAAAGTGTCAACCAAACACACTTTGCAAGGGTTATACCCCTGTTAGCAAAGTCGGTGACAACTTATGCTGAGTGTCTGTGACAGACACTTAAGCATGTAGAGGCCGGCTCTAAAGCGAGGCTGGCTGGAAAGCCACACCTCTACAAGACTGGCTGGTTATATTTTAAAGTATGTTCCATTCGATATTTCAAGCAAGTGTCAAATATTCTGCTATCACATTCTCTCTGCCTGCACAATGCATGATGTCGAACTCATACGCCTGGATGCACAGCGACCATCTAGCCAACCTTCCATTCATATATTTCTTATCTCTCAACCAACACAATGCCTTATGATCAGTCACGACCTGGAATTTCAAACCCCATAGAAAATGTTTAAAATAATTTAATGCCCACACAAGAGCCAGACATTCCTTCTCAGTCGTAGAATATCTTTTCTCACAGTCACTCAACTTTCTTGAAGCATATGATATCGGATACATGACGTCTGTACCCTGCATAAGGCATGCCCCAAGTGCTTCTCCGCTAGCATCAATGTAAAGGCGGGTCAACACATGTGTATCATTTGAGTAAAAGTGTAAAATAGGTGGGTTGTCCATGTAATGTATTATTGTGTCAAATGCTTCCTGATGTTTCAGTGACCAACTAAATTTCGTCCCCTTCTTTAATAATTTAGTTAAAGGCAATGTTATCTCGGCAAAGTTGTTAATAAATTTGCGGTAGTAAGAAAACAAACCTAAAATGGATTTAACTTGTTTTGTATTGGTTGGGGGTTTTAATGGTTTTAATGATTGCAACTTTTTAATATCGGGTCTTACACCATCCCCTGAGATTTCATGACCCAATACCGATATCTTCTGATATCCAAAACTACATTTGCTTGGCTTCAATGTCAAGTTAGCTTTTTTTAGTCTTAACATAACATTTTCTAATGCCTCTCGAAACTCAGAGAATGTTTTATAATATTTAAGGATTGGAATATTATAATTAATATGAAAAAGGGATAAAAGTCTTCTTAAAATATATCCTGAACAAATAAAAAGGATTTTGATTTAATTCCCATAAATAGCTGTGCTACCGGGGTCGTAGCTGCAGAGGCGCTGACGACCAATAATTAAGACACTCTAAGCTTTTTACAGCATTTATTGCATAAGAACCACCTCTTACAATAGCAAGTTTTAAACTAAATATATATAAAAAAACACTAGCAGAATATTTGACACTTGCTTGAAATATCGAATGGAACATACTTTAAAATATAACCAGCCAGTCTTGTAGAGGTGTGGCTTTCCAGCCAGCCTCGCTTTAGAGCCGGCCTCTACAGTACCTAAACTAATTAATGAATTTGGTTTTCATTTAATGATTTATTGCTATACCTACAACGTGCCGTTACAATGGCGACATTAATTAAACACACGACTAGGGCTAGTCGCACGGATATCTATGGCTAGTGGCCAGTAATTATAAAAATTATAACAACATAAAATAATTCGTAATATGAAAACTACCGCCTGAGTCGCTTACCGACATGAGGCCCTCTCTCTGTCCTTCAATTCGCCTACTCTACGCACGATATTTGTTTTAATTTCTTTGGTGGGATGTTATGATCTGTGACCCTGGCAAATGACCCCTGCGCTACAACTTGCTCCAAAATACTATGACAGAAAATTGTAAACAAAACAATAATAACGTATACGAAACGAAACTTTCAACTTACGTGTGTTCAATTAATGTCGCCACACTGCATGTCAACCATGACACCTATGACGTCAACAGTAAAAACTTGGACCAGCCATTTATCAACCTCAGATTAGCCAGTCAAAGAAGGAATAACTGTTCATTTGCTTTATAGGGCTGTTTGTAAAGTAGGTACTTACTTTAAGCGCGTGATTATTCCAATCAAATAATTTGCTTATTTTTCATTATAAAGCGCTCTGTCAGCTCTTCAAGCTGATCCTTTAAATTTCTAATAAGTAGTTTTTATCTCATAGTACATGCCAACCAACAACTTATAAAATGCACTAGATGATCTTATGTCTGCGTCAGTGTGCAAAGTTCGCGCAGCTGAATTTTGAACTTTTTGCCATCGACACGATTCACCCGCATAAGTCTCGATCCCGTAGGAATATGAGCCTAATGCATGGAGCCTATATGTTAATCCAGGGTGTCAGCTACCTACATACAAATTTTTTTCAAAATTAGTCCATCCGTTTGAGCGTGAAGAAGTAACAAACATATAAACACACACACATGACACACACTCACAAACTTTTGCCTTTATAATAATTATTAGTATGATTAATTATTTGTCGAGGTCAGTTATCAAAGGCAACCGGACAAATCTTCGACAGTACCTAATCATATTTCCAGTGCGAAAATGGGATATAATCTATGCATTTTCTCGCGCTCAAAATAATATGGTTTTTTCTTCTTAGCGCGTCTTTGATAATCAATATACTTACTGTCAGCCCAGAATTTGGCTACGAGCTTGGCACCTTCAGTAGTGTCCATCAACTCCTGTAGCGTGCTGACAACAGGTCACGCTGGATATAAAGTGCCCCATTGTTTGTGGGACAGCACCACATTTACACTCCAGAGCGGAGTCATCATCAAGATGAATTAATAATAACCCTTACCTATAAAGCCATGAGTAGATACAGCCCTGATCTTCCTTGTGACATTCAATACTAATTAACAACGCGCGGTTTGCGGTTGCTAATCGTTTATCATAATTAGAGGAGAACTGGTTAATTCCTGTTAATTAGTGTTACTTCTAATTGGAATTACATTTCGAGTTATGTGCAACCAAACGCACTGAGGGTTGTATCCGATGCGTTCCAATGAATTTAATTCAATTCAATTTATTTATTCAGTAACAATTCACATCGTCGAAAATAATCCAGCATGAAACATAATTAATGTAAATAATTTTATTTCTATGAGTAGGAAAGGCCGAAACAAACTCAGAGGTAATAAATATAACTACAAACTTTTAGTCAACCAATACCAACTGTAACTGGGGAAAAAAATAAAAAAAAAAACATACTTCGTCTATGACATGTATGGCTCAAAATGCTGTAAATGGTGTCAACTATCACTCGCTTAAAGCTTTGCACTCAGCTTCCAAACACCCTGTATATTATCTTCATTATCATCATCATTGGTAGCCCACTTCCATCCACTGGTGAATATAAGCCTCCACCCTTTTGTGCCATGCTTCCCCTGTGCTAGTCCATCCAGGTTTTCCCCGTGATCAACTGTAGGTCCGCCCACCCACCTGGCCGTTGGTCTGGCAACGCTCCATTCACCCTCTCTCGGTAAACATTCCGTTCAATATCATTACAACAACAATATCATATAAGTAATATCAACAATTCCACACTTGGTTGATATCCCGACGAGTCGTACTCAGCGCTTCTCCTCCACGTTTATTATGCGCACAGCCAAAGTGTGGAACTCTCTGTGTTCCCTCCCATTTGCCTTTAAATCAAGAGTGAACAGGCATCTTCTGAGCACGCTCGTTCCATCATAGACCTCATCCATCGCTTTCCATCTTGCTTGATCGGGTTCAAGAGCGGACTCATTTAGTATTAAAAAAAATATACTTACATGGTGGCAGGGACATCGACGTGAAACCTATTAACATAGATTGAGTACTTGATTCTAAACCCCCCCAGCGTGGAATATTTTCGTTGAGGTAACCGGCATAACATGTGACATCTACCAACCCGCACTGGGCCCTCGTGACAGATTACAGCCCACTCGTTCTCGAAAAGTGGAGCCCTGTGTCCCAACAGTGGGTACATTATAGGCTGATTATGCTTATATAAATAACAACATTACTATTTTGGGTCCGATATTGTTTAAAAGTCATTGTATCAATGTTCTAATTCCACGAAGTAGAGATCCGAAATTCCACTTCATAACAGACTATTAACCATGACTTAGGTCCACGAAGTAGAGATCCGAAATTCCACTTCATAACTAACCATGACTCCTAAGTCATGGTTAGTTATGAAGTGGAATTTCGGATTTGGTTAGTTATGAGTGGAATTAGAACATTGATACATTGACTTTTTAACAAGATCGGACCCAAAATAGTAATGTTGTTATTTTGAAATAGATAAGTATAACTTAGGACTAACCTAACTTAGGAGTTATGGTTAGTCCTAAGTTATACTTATCTATTTCAAAGAACTGTAAAAGAATGACAGCTGTGATTTGAATATAATATGGACAATGTAAGTTGATAGTCAATTTGATAAATTATGAAATGTGACCTAACTGTACATTATCAAGTGTTTAATAATCCCGTATAACATTTCAATTCCTAATAAACGTAGTTTTGCAGTTTAACTTATCTAAATAATATTAGTTGCAAGACAAAGTTGTACTACGCGCCCACAGGGAGTATACAAGCAAAGCTATCCTCTTGCAGACTATCCACACGGTTAAAGTTAGGTACAACCGACTTTTGCAGCGCAAGTTAGTTGACTAGGAGGGCCGCCTGTTGAACTGAGCTGGCAGCTGAGTAATTTAGTTTCAAATACGTCTCTCTTGTTTAACTGCTGAGCGTTAGGTTCTGGGTCATCGTCAAAGTCAAAGCATTTATTTCAAACTAGCTGCGCCCCGCGGTTTCACCCGCATAAATGTCGATCTCGTGGGAATATCGGGATAAAAAGTAGCCTATATGTTAATCCAGAGTGTCAGCTACCTCCATATAAAATTTTATCAAAATTGGTCTAGCCGTTTGAGCGTGAAGAAGTAACAAACATATAAACATACACACACACACACACTCACAAACTTTCGCCTTTGTAATATTAGTGTGATTGTTATTTATGCAAGTGTTGTATAATTAGGGTATTATAACACGAGTGTGATAATAGAGAGAGGTTTCAGTAGCTGTGTATCTTGGAGTAACCGCCTGTTAATTATGAACGAAGGTCAGTGCTGGACGTTATTGCAAACTCCTTCATGTACAATGCAGTGGCTTGAAATGAGATCTCTGAATTAGTTAGCGGCAGCCGGTCAAATAAACCAACTGTTGCTGTGAAACTCGGTAAAAACTACTCCTAGAAACTGTAATAAGGCGCTCGGTAACGCCAATGACCAACTAAATACATTCATTTCGAAATCCCATACATTTCGGGCAGAATTGAGGGGAAAAATTACTTTACAATGAGTTTTTTTTAATTATTGTAAATAATTATTAATATTTTACAATGCTCTTTAACTATGAACATAATTATCTAGTGATAAGCTAAGCATATTTAGCTTATAATGTTCCCACTGCTGGGACACAGGCCTCTTCTCGGTGAGAGGGAGTGGGCCGAAATCCACCACGCGGGCCCAGTGCGGGTTGGCAGACATGACATACCGGTTTCCTCAAGATGTTTTCCTTCACCGTTTTAAGAGCAATGGTGATGAAATAATTTACACAAAGTAAAGCGCCTGTCTGGGTTCGAACTTACGAACTGCACCTCGTAAGTCGCGGCCGTTACCACTTGGCAACCACTGGTCTCACTTGGCCACCACTGCTCTCCCTACCCTAAGCCTATAAATTCCGTTTATCCGACTAGGCCTTGGGTGGATTCTCGGGCATGCGTTTTTGTGTATCCACTGTAGGATGGATTTTGTGGTGTGGACAAACGGAATAACCTCACGGATTGAACAAATAGGTTTATTGTAAGCTGGCCAAATTAGCGCCAGAGAAAGATTGGGGCGTGAGAAAAGCCAAGATTAGTGGGGCACTAGTTAATCTGTAAAAAGTACAACTTTGTACTGGATTTTTTTACTCTTCAAGACGTTGATAGTAATTATGTTACTTGTTTACGCCATTTTATCTCCGCAAAAACTTTTGTGTATACAAATCACGTTCCATCCGTGATGGACTTTAAGAATAATTACGGTTGTTATTAGCTGTCCCGCGGCATTGTCTTTGCAAACAAAATTTCTTTTGAGCCCCTTAAAACGAATTTTAAAGAGAAAAGTCTTTTAAATTAGAATACTTATAAAAGTTGTCTAATTTATAAATGGTGGTACAGGCGGTCGTATTTCTTGTGGGTTTGTGGTGGAGAAATAAATTTGCGGCTGTCGTTGTGCCGAAACGTTGACAGCTTGCTCAAGCACCTGAAAAAGATACATCCTGACACGGTACGAGGTCGGATTGTTTCCCACCTCTGTAGCTCCATAGTATGAGCGTATTACGTTATCATTGCTGGATCGTCTCCATATCATGTGCGGCACGCTTCTGCCAGGAGCTGGGTATCTGAGGTCGGTGGGCTTCGAGGTCCTTAGTGTGTATACACTAGCGGCACGCGTCAATGGCAGAGGCGACTGCAGCCATCGACAACGTGCCGTACGGTGCTCAAATACACTAGCGGCATGTTGTCGACGGCTGCAGTTGCTTCTGCCGTTGATGCGTGGCGCTCGTGTGTATGAGCGCACGGCAGGCGCGACAAAACAGAATCAGAATCATCAGAATTGTGTGGAAAAGGGAAAGGGAGGCCTTTGCCGTGCAGTAGGACAGTTCAGGCTAAGTAGTTCAATTAGATTAGAATTTTACTCGATTATGGGCTGATTTTTCCAACGCCACATAATTTTATCAGGGGAATAATTTTGAATTTTTGACAGTTCTTCCATACAAAAACTGTGAGACGTCAATTTTATACCACGAATAAAAATTATGCGTTGATTGGAAAATCAGCCCTAAAAAAAAACGATCAATAAATCGCTCATCGAACAGAAATATGCGGCAGTTAAATACATGTCATTGTACAGATGTACAAAACAATTTGCATAAATACAACTTTGTTATTTTCATCATATTACTATCACAAACTAAACGAAGATATCACGACATCATTAAATTCATGTAGGAATGTTTTTTGGTGTGATTGTGATGAAGCACTAAATCAATCAAAATTTTGTTAGGATGGCGCTCCGTGGGTCCTTTACTTTATCTAGATTAGGCGAAACAGGCGAGCAGTGGTGGCCCAGTGGTATCAGCCGCGACTTACAAGTTGTAGGTCGTAGGTTCGAACCCCGACAGGCGCTTTACTTTGTGTAAATTATTTCATCACCACTGCTCTCAAAACGGTGAAGGAAAACATCGTGAGGAAACCGGCATGTCCTAGAACCAAAAATTCGAAGACATGTGACATCTACCAACCCGCACTGGGCCCGCGTGGTGGATTACGGCCCACTCCCTCTCACAGAGAGGAGGCCTGTGTCCCAGCAGTGGGAACGTTATAGGCTGATTATGTATTATGTAGGCGAAACACCGTTGTTTGTGATAACATGTCCTAGGTAAGCAACTTGTTGTCGCAAAATTTCACATTTATCGGGCTGTAGTTTTAGGTTTGCCTCTCTGAGTTTGGAGAATACAGCTTCAAGCTTCTGAATATGAGATTCAAGGTCATGGGAGTAGACAATACAATCATCTAAATATATATTAACAATGGAGACCTTGTAATCCTGAAAGGACTAGATTGATCATTCTCTGAAATGTAGAGGGGGCATTTTTCAGTAGGCTGAGAATCAGCACTTTTCGAACGTCAAAATTACTTATGACAGACCCCCAAAACGCCCGCTCTTCACCACTTCCTAGTGCTTTCGCTGGGAAAAAGAAGTGGCGCAACAAACTCCCCAGCAGCACAGCTGTCTGTTCAGTTAAAAAAAACTTTCTTCTATATATACCTAATGGTAGGTATGCAAAGTAGTTAATATTACGAGACACAGAACATTAGAAACTATTTGCTATAATATGTCAGCTAGCCACGCCAATATACCAATAAATAGAATGTAAACTATAACCAACCACAAAAAATTTAAATATGAATGAAAACAAAATTTAACACCCAAATAAAATCCTCCAGGCATAAAAGACGTGACAGCTTACATATTTATGTAATGCTGGGTTATGTTCACATAGCTGTCACTAGAAGTCACAAATGATAAACTAAAGACCATCGAAGTAAAATAAATAAACAGTTAATACTAATAACTACTTTAGAAGTAGTGAATAGTGAGGGTACAAAATAATACAAATGAATGATATTAAAAAAAAAGACTAACCATCATAAAATACAAGAGACAAAAATAACCGCTCAACTAACAATTTAAAAGTCATGTTCAAGAATAATATTAAAATTAAAAAAACATAATAGATGGCGCCACTTTCGAAACTTATGCGGGTGAAACCGCGGGGCGCTGCTAGTGTACTATATTAATTTACAACAATCCCTCCGCGGGTGAAGGCCTCCTCCAAAGAAGTCCATTTATTTCTGTCTTGGGCTTTTTGCTTCCAGTCTGTACCAGCCGTTTTTTAATACGTATTATCCGCCCATCTCGTAAATACAAACTCACAAATGTTTACTTCTCTAAAATATTTGTTTAGGTACATGATAGAGAAAGCAGCTTATTACCGCATCTCAAGGTAGAATGCCGTCTTTTAAATGCAAAGGTATTCTTTAGTGCGTCTACTGTACCGTATTTAACAATATATAAAGGAAACATAGTCAATACACATATGTAGGTCTCTTAGAATGTGCTGCAGTTACAGAATTTTAAGACAGGACTTATCTATTTATTTAAAATTAAATGATACATTAATCAATAATTAAATATAATGTTCATTACAGTCTAGTTATTATTCAATGCGCTTTCAACACAATTTTAAAATTTTATAGGTATTCTAAAAATACTCGTGAAATCATATCAATTCTTACAACAAGCATGTCCCAATTACCGTATTATTTCCAAAACTGCCAACATAAGTTTAGCCAAGGAAGCTGTGGCGGGATATCAAATTTTATAAGTCATTTTTTTAATATTAGTCCAGACCTTATCCATGTCCTTTGCATAAAACCCCCTCTATTAGGTATTCAAAGGTGGCCCAGTTCCACATCAATGAGGTCCCGCACTTAATGTTAGCAAACAAAGAAACTTTTCTTTGTTTAAGTACAAAGTCTGCAAAACCCTTTGTTTATGTCGTAACGAATTCAGCTTCAGTAGGAATAAATTAACTTAATAGTTTTAATTAGTGTGAGTTGTTAGACTTTACTGTGGCAAATTCGGGCAGTGGTAATTTGAGGATGTTTTCCATCTTTTTTTTGGGTTTTTCCAGCTTTATCTATTTACAATATTTCAATTAATGAGAAACTAAAGGACCATAGTTCATTTTTGCCCTAATCATGTACATATTGTACTGCCAAGTTATATTTAAAATTAGCCTCATTAATTAAAACTAAAGCAGTGTTCATTATCTCAGACAATTTACACTCCATCGCCACTTAATCAGTTATCTACTTTAGTAAAATGTATTTCAAGTAGATTTTTGAGTGACCATTTTGTAACAAAAAGGTTTTAATAAGATTTTGGTTGCAATGGAATTTGAACTTTGTAAAGTATGACATTCAGTTTGTTGTTCCATAACTTGAAAATGATCTCAAATTCTTAATTGAAATATATATTGTTGATAATATTCTAGAATTAATGAAAGCAACTGTAAATATTATGTTTGTAGTTCTAGTTGCATTCGTAATAAAATGGGTCGCGTTGTTAGTTAAGATTTGTTGTATTTTCTTTTCTGTTCTAATATGATGGTCTTACTAGAATATAGAATTCTACCTTATGTTATAAACATCTTGTAGATCTAGGTACTCCAGATATCTATTACTGTCCTAAAGCAACCTTTCCCCCAGAAATGTGCTAACCTGCACCGATGGATGTGTATTTATAAAATTATATTAACCAATAGGATCGTTCGATTTTCATTGCATAGTTTGTATTCATCCTGGTCGGAGAGAAGTGTTTACACACGCGAAAAGCGCATCTTCATAGTTCTTCTAACTCGTATCTAGTCAGTCTACTACGTCACACTAATTTTTATATAAATTCGATATTGATACAACCTTGCGATAGTAAACTAAATGTGTGTAAAAACGCCTGACAGAAAATGATTAGAAATTAATAGTTTGACGTGTGTGAATAAGATCAAATATGCAAAAAACTGTTACTTCAGATTAAAAACGGGAAATTAATTCAAAATCTAGGCCCAATGTGCTTTTGTATGCACCATTGTGCAGTTTTCGTATATGATCGTTTTGGTTAGGCTATGCCAATATCGACCGGTTATCGTCTAAAACGAGATACCAGCTTTCAGTTGCTATAGTAGTACTCATAAATATTCATAAAGCCTAGTTTCATTTACAAGCCTCCAATCCCATACGTGCGGTGAACAAACGCGTAAAAACTGTCGTTGTAAACCCGAACTTGATATATTAGGTCCTTACATATGAAATTGGCGTTTTTCGTACTGGCCACTTTAATCACGAATTTCTCCTCTTTGGTAAGGAATTCCAAATTCAAATTTGTACAGCTATTTACTCATGTATTTGTGCTTCGATGACCGTCATTCATTTGTTTTTTTTCTTCTGTTTTTTCTGTTTGCGTCACTCATTTTACAAAATGGAAAATTTAAAATATCGCATTATTTACGAGTACGAGTTCCGCCGTGGCACTAGTGCTGCGGAAACGACTCGAAGGGTGAATGATGTGTATGGCGGTCATGTTGCAAAAGAAAACACAGTTCGTTTTTGGTTCCAACGTTTTCGTTCTGGAAATTTCGACCTGCAGAACAAGCCCCGTGGACGGCCTGAGACCCAAGTTGATAATGGAGAATTGAAGGCTATTGTGGAAGCGGACCCATCGCAAACCACGTCCGAGTTAGCTGCAGGCTTCGATGTTAGTGATAAAACTGTTTTAATTCACTTGAAGCAAATTGGGAAGATTAAAAAGCTTGAAAGGTGGGTACCTCACGAATTGACTGAAGCAAACCGGCAAACGCGCGTCGACTGCTGCGTTACATTACTGAACCGGCACAACAATGAAGGTATTTTAAACCGAATCATTACCTGTGATGAAAAATGGATTCTTTACGATAATCGGAAGCGCTCAGCGCAATGGTTGGATCCTGGCCAGCCAGCCAAATCCTGCCCCAAGCGAAAATTAACCCCAAAAAAGTTACTTGTAAGCGTTTGGTGGACTAGTGCCGGTATTGTTCATTACAGTTTTCTCAAATCTGGCCAGACTATTACAGCTGATGTCTATTGTCAGCAATTACAAACCATGATGGAAAAGCTAGCGGCTAAACAACCAAGGCTGGTCAATCGCTCCACGCCACTGCTGCTTCACGACAACGCCAGACCACACACTGCGCAACAGACGGCTACCAAATTAGAAGAGCTTGAATTGGAATGTCTTAGACATCCTCCGTACTCCCCGGACCTTGCTCCAACAGATTACCATTTTTTTCGCAATTTGGATAACTTTTTGCAAGGGAAAAAATTCAACTCCGATGGGGCAGTCCAAATCGCCTTCAAAGATTTTATTGATTCCCGTCCGACTGGTTTTTTTAGTAAAGGGATCAATGAACTACCTATAAGATGGCAAAAGTGCATTGAAAACAATGGTTCATACTTTGATTAATTAAATATATTATATTAAAAAATATTCGACTTTTTGTTCCTTCCATACAAAACGCCAATTTCATATGTAAGGACCTAATATTACCTACATTATTTTCTGTAGCCATAAAAATCTATGCTATAGTAGAAGTTTACATCCAAGATGAGAACGCTTGGAAACATGCTGGTCCTGCTCCATAGGACAATCTAGAGTCTAGACAAAATCAAACTGGTTGCTAATTTAATTGTACTTTTTTCTTATTCTTTTTTACATTCATTACTCACACCCAGACTTATTACTTGTACTTTTTTTTTTAAATTAAAATCGTTTTGCTTGTACTATGTTTGTAAATATGTGAGCACCATGTATCTATCAGATAATTAATTTATATGTCATGGTTTCGTTTTTAATTCTTTTACCTATTGTGGTATAGTAATTTTATTTTAGGTGCATCGTCCTCACATGTTATTATATAATTAATGTACCCATGCAAAATATTGTACCTAAAACATTTTAAAAGAGTAACGGTGGAGTTTCTTGCCCGTTCTTCTCCATACGAAAACTACCTTTTGGAATGGGCGACTAGAATCAATTCTATTTTAAGATAATTTTTGACGTTCAGCTATGCTATTCTCTAAGGATACAGCCTTGCGTGCAGCGCTGTCGCAGCTGTGAAACTTAGTTTGGCATTCGCTAAGCTGCGTACAGCTACACTAGCGCTCAAGGCTGTGACGGCCGTGAGTTAAACTACCCAACGGCACAGCCACGGGAGGGCAAATTGACAGTTCTTCATACATTTTGGCATTCCGTAAAAAAAAACAGCGTCGAAGTCGCTTACAGCCTCGCCCACAGCCTCGATTCTAACTGTCAAATCCAAAAGCTCTAAATATTCGTGCGTATCTTGACGAAAATAATAAACCGTACTCGATTCTTTTAATACTTATTTGAAAAAATGGCAGCTCAGTGAATTATAAAGCTACATTTATTAGAAGAAGCCAAGAAAAGTGATGATTTGAAGAAAGCTCGACAGGCGAAACAACTAAGAAAGTTTAAAACAATATCCCGTGATACAGACTTTATCCATATTTACAGGCATTCTATGGGCATTCTGAGGATTTAATTAATATATTGGAAAACTATCTAACTACATGTATGCGGCCGCGAGTTCGTTCCAGTGGTTTAACCAAGAGGCTAAAGCCCGGTTTCCACCGCGAGCGGAGCGGACCCATTAATGACTTCTTTTACCTCTCAAGAGAAAACTGCTTACATGTGTTTCCACCAACAAAGAGTCTAGCGGAAATGACCCAGCGGGCAAAAAGAGTAAAAATGAGCTCGCTCATTTCTAGAGAGAATCAGACGACTAAACTCTTTCTTGGTGGAAACGCAAACCTATTTCATAAAAACGAAGTTCGCTCCGCTTAGCCATTTCCGGCTCATTACTCTTTCGCGGTGGAAACCGGGCTTAAAGGTTTGTTTACAGCTAGGTTTCTTGTGATATGTTAAGTATAATGTACCTAGAATTATATATATGGATAATGTAGAATTATAAAGAATCCACATAGGTAGGTACTTACAGTATGTAATTATTATACTTATTTCAGATTAATGATGCTGATCTGAACATCTTGCATGTGGATGTGACTTGGGGGTGCAACACAATGATAGTTTTCTTTTTTCAAACAGTAAAGGAGCCTTTGTAAAATTTAAATAATGAAGAAATTGTGTACTTGGTAAGTTATTATGTACAATACAATGATAACTTAAACACAAGTCAAGATTGTACTTACTTCCAGCTTCATTAATTGATTTCAGGTGACTCAGGATATCCTCAAAGGCCTTATTTAATGACTCCCTTTAATAATTCAGAAACTGGGACTCCAGAGAGCCATAACAACAATTTGCACGGTAGTGCAAGGAACAGTGTGGAGAGGACTATTGGAATACTGAAAGGGCAATTCTGATGTTTATTAGTTCATAGGGTATTGCACTATGATCCTATAACAGTGGGGAAAATTGTGATAGCTTGCTGTTTTACACAACATGTAATCGAGCCGGGCTACCAGCTCCTATGTTAGACCAATGTGACTTAGATGAAGAATCTAGGTTACTTAGAATCCTGACACATCAGGCTTCAACACAATATGGTGACTTAGGGAGTGGGCTGATAAGTAGGCGAGATTTAGTTAATCAATTATGGCGAGCATGTCATATTTAAAATGTATGCTTTCCTATCTTTCCCTTTCCAGATGTGGAAAACATGTTAAAATAGAACATACTCACCATTATTGATTAGATACACTAAATAAATGACAGTATAATTTATGAATGTTGAATGTAGAATAAGTGCATAGATGATAATTATAATTATGTCATAATATGGTGTGTGTTTAAAGTGTGGTGTTTAAGGTGTATATGATTGGTATAATATCAAAAATTATTAGCCTTTAAGTGCATATTTTTATACTTACTGTTGTCTCTATTTTTACTACTTTTTTAAATGTGATACAGTATGGGGCATGAGAAATTAAATAAATATCTGCATAATAATATTTTATTTTTTTATTTACAATTCAAAACAATCAATCAAATCAAAATTTATGTATTCAAATTAGGCTGACAATCAGCACTTTTTGAACGTCAAAATTACATAAAACAGTCCCACAAAACGCCCGCCCTTCATTTAGCTGGGAAGAGGTGGTGCAACAAACTCCCCAACAGCACAGCTGTTGGTTCAGTTAGAAAAACTTGATTCACGCAAAATACGCGCATTGACGTGGAGTTGCGGACACCAGCCCGTATTACCTATTCTTACAATAGTAGGAATGCAAAATAATTCACATTATGAGGAACAGAACATTAAATTAAATTATTTTTAATTGTTAGTCAGCTAGCAGATGCCAATTATACCTAACAAATACAATGAAAACTACTCCAGCAAAAAAAAATGTAAACAAAATTAAGTAAGTACATACCTAAATAAAAGCCTGCAGGCATAAAGGGTGTGCCCACTAACAAACATTTACTACAAAAAACAGTTTTTACACTTCAAACATTTAAATTTCTTAACATCTATCATAAACTTAATATCTAAACATATTATATTAAAAATCTGTGGTAGATCCATGTTTCAGGGACTCCCTCGTCTGATGGATGTACATAAATCCTGCAGTGCCTGGGTCTGCCTTGACCATGACTCACTTATTTCCTTAAGTTTTTAACATCCTCTGCTGGTTGTCCATAACGAGTCTCTCATTTTCCAAATGCTTCTCTTCAATGGCGACAAAACGTTCAGTGAGGCTCGCCATTTGTGATTGACTTTGAGAAGGTGATGAGCGCTGGATCAGACGGCGGCGTGCCATCCGACGCCTACGAGGTACTGTGAACATAAAAAATGCAACAAATTACTAAACAGAAGTAAAACAAATATAAAGACCATTATGTAAGTATAACAGCATCACATGACTCTCTCTCTGAAGGAATAGATAAAACAATGTAGTATACATATTAGATGTACTCTATATACATGTTGATTGAATAAGGGAAAATCCCAACCAATTAGCCGAACCTGGGAGTCAAAAGTGAGACCACGTCTACTACATATGTAGTTTTTTTTTACACTAAACCAATAATTAACCAAATTATAATTAAATTAACCTTACATGAGGAGGCAATTGGGGCATTACTCCTATGAGGCAGTGCAGGTGGTGATCTTAAAACAAAAAAAAAGTTACCTGAATATCCATTATGTCCTATGTTATAATATTAGACCCAATGTACATAGGTACTGGCTATTTAACTTTGTTCTTAAAGAAACAGTCAAAGTACGCATGCCAAGTGTGCAAGCTGACGAAGCACACCAGTAATGCAATACCTAGGTACATGTTGTTAACAAACCTTTGGCTATTGCTTCCAACTTTTAATGCAGCCACATCCATCAGTGTTTAGCTTGCCAGCTACTTCTTGCCATGCCGATGTGATGTCCGAGAGTGCCCTGTGGCAAGCCAACGTCGCTCTTCCAAACTCTATTAACATCTCTCTCTACTTGCGCACTTGGGTTAGCACTTCTTGGCATGCTTAAAATACACAATGTTACGTTATAACAATAAAGTTATAGGTACATATTATTGTAAAACATTAGTTTAATAAGTAATTAACTTAAATTTTAGTAATAACTCTTGTAATATCATACAATATTATTGAGAAACATTAGTATTATTATCCATGTAATAACAGTGAAAATATCATAATACTCACATTAGGCACAGAAATACCTATGTTCAAAACACTCGCTAGATAATACAAATAATAAATATCGTATGATTCGTATGCATAATGCACCCAAAAGTTTAAAAACTAGAAATTCAAGTGGTTTTGTTTGTTGACATTTGACATTGTTGACATTGTTGTGAGTTGACTTTTTATTCATCGCCGTCGCGTTGCTCGAAAAGAGCAAAGGAATCGTCATTCAGCCTTAAAATGTAATAAGAAATATGCAATAAACCATTTTAAATTATGATATTGGTTATAGTTTTACTGTATTCCTTAAAATACTTAAAGATAGACCTTTAATATATATTTTAAACCCATAAAACTCTCAGTCGAGATTGATCGATTATAATTTATAGAATTTGTTGCAAGCCCTACGTTCGTCTGCGAAACAGCGACGGGAGGTTACAGCCTTGGGTTCGACGACGACCACAATGACGCTAGTGAATACGGTTTGAATCAGCGCTGCGCGCTCGGTCGATCTCAAGGCTGTCTCGTCGACGAGCTCGTCGCAGCGTACAGCCATGAAATTGTCTTTTAGAGAATAGCACTGCAGAAGTGCCTTTTATGTGCCTATTTGAAATAAATGCTTTTGACTTTTACTTTGATACTTTGACTTTGAAACCACAAAATAGATAATCGCCATCTTACTGACTTATTCTTTATTCTATTCAAACCAATAACTTGTCGAGGAATAGAGGTAATTTTAGAGATGCCTACAATGTTCCCACTTCTAGATCACAGGCCTCCTGTTTCGCGACGGAGTGGGCTGTAATCTACCACGCGGGCCCAGTGCGGATTGGTAGATATCACATGTCTTGGATTTTTGGTTCCATAGGACATGCCGGTTTCCTCACGAGATATTCCCTTCATCGTTTTTGAGAGCAGTGGTAGTGAAATTATTTACACAAAGTAAAGCGCCTGCTTGGCTGGGTTCGAACCCACGACCTACAACTCGTAAGCGGGGCCTATACCACTGGGCCACCACTACTCTCCTCCAAGTAAAACAAGCACTGACGCTTATTAGACAAGATTTCCATGATGATCATCATCTTCATTCTTTTGCATTTATCCCAATTTTTCATACGATATTTTATTGAAATAAGGGGACCGTGGCTAAATAATAGCGAATGAATGGCGCAGGTTCAATTCAAAGCTGTCCTTACATCTCATTGCTGTGCAACTCCCGCTTTCTGCATCAAACTCTTGTCAAAAGATCTTGTCGTTTAAGGCTCTTGGCTAGTAGACCATGGAAATAGGTATAGATATACCTAATGGGTGCCGCGGTTGGTCTGCAGATAGGTGACCATCTTTACATACCGATTCGAGACCCCTCCGTGCCTCGGAAAGCACGTTAAGTCGTTGGTCCCGGCTGTCATTCGTGGATCGTTGACAGTCGTTACGGGTAGTCAGAAGTTCGAAAGTCTGACAACCAGTCTTACCAAAAGGGGTATCGTATTAGCCAGTAACTGGGTTGTGGAAGTCAGATAGGGAGTCGCTCTATGTAAAATACTGGTATTCAGCTGCATCCGGTTAGACTGGAAGCCGCCCCCAACTTAGTTGGGAAAAGGCTAGGCAGATGATGATGATGTTGATGATTGTAACGAATTGAACGCCACGTGTACTACCTACATAATTACCCTGCGAAAGAACTTGCAAACCAGCGATAATTTATGAATACCTGTTTAATTTATCTATTTTTTTTTGTCCCCAGCGCTTCGAATGGGTGGTTAGTCGCCCGATAGATCCTGGCGAGGTGGTAACCGTGCACTTGATGGGTCGCGGGCGCCTTGGCGCCGCCAAAGTCATCGGGGTATACCGCCTTGGCCTAGAGATCGTGGTCAACGACGGACAAATCGCCATCACTGATTCACTCGTCGATGACCGAAATAAGCCAGTTCCGGTAAGTTTAATTTTTTTTTTTTTGTAAAACAGGAATAAGATTTTTTTGCCCATACGAGTCGTACATCAGTGGCGATGGGTTGTGTACCAAAAAGATCCGCGACGGTTTTTCGAGACGCAGTGGTGGATTCCAGATTCAGCTACCTAGGCAAAGCGCGTCCACCACGCTCATGTAGGTACGTGCATGCATCGACACGTAAGAGCAAATAAATGTGGAATTCGATACTACGCCATCGGTTTTGCACGTACCGCCGCCGGTGGACGTTACCGGCACCGAGTATATAACGTACTGTCATGAAATATGACAGTTTGAATGGTGACAAGTAACTGCTGTGTGGGCGATGATACCTAATATTGGAAATATTTGAGGTAACAAACGTTTTTGTTCCTCTAGGTACTGTACCTACCAGTCCGCATATCGAGTCATGAGCTTTGTATTGCTGTGATGGTGTATGCGTGTTGTATCTAAAATTATGCAAATTATGAAATTAGTTTGATCAGAATCGTTTACTTACTGATTAAATTCCTGGAATTTTAATATAGATATCAAAAATTAATAAAACTACGTAAATTACAGTCACACTTGACACACAGGGCTGTACACTTGTACAGTCAAAACAAACCAAAATAGACGATGTTAACTACGCTAGACCCTTAATGCGATGTGCGTGCGTAAATTTGTAATGTGACCACAAGTTTTCTCCCACAGTCAGTATAACTAATTTAATAAATAAACAATGTTTTATACATGATAGCAAATTTTCAGTGCATGTATTAGGATTATAACAGAATGTTCTTAGTGGGGTATTTGGTAGTGTGCGTTAATTCCGGGACATGCTGTAGGTATACGAGTTTATTCATGCACGCCTGGTCTTCCAGTGTTGCTATTTCACTTGTTTCACCACAAAAACGTAAGCTCCATGTTTAGTTACGCTTTGGGGCTGCTGGAACTTATTTAAATTTACTCCTAAAAAGAGATCAGAATTACTTATGAGTTCTTTGTTTTCCGTTGCACCAATAGCATGAAACTCAAAAGATGTTTATTCATGAAAAACATGAATGTTACACTGCAAATGGGTGACTACCAAACTAAGGTTTTCCATCGCTTTCAATCAATCAGCAACGTTGTGACGTCAAACGAACTGTTCATTGGAATAGACACAAGCTCGTATCAATCAAATATATTTCAATTTCCATGAAAGGTTTTCGGTTGGATGTTAGTAATTGTTGGTAACCGCATTAATACGAGGCAAAGTGACATTTTGAACAGGAACAGCTGCAATATTAATTTAAAAGGTCGTCATTCAATAGGCGCAAAAATAACCTTTCATTCATTCAATGTTTTGAAATAACAGTAAGTAAATAGTTCACAATATCATTCATTCATAAGAGTGAAGCCGGGAGAAACGATTGAACATTCACTGCATAGCTTCCGTGGTCCCTTGTCTTTCAAATAGGAGGGGTTTGAGGCCCGCGCGCAAATTCAATACATACTTTTTAAACATATCTAAGTATTTCTTCTTAAACAGAATAAACTCATTTACGGTGAAATAAAGCTTTCTGTCAATGCCAGTAAACCATTTTGCACTAAATAAGTATATTCAAGCACACGCATCAAAATGTGTTAATTTAGTGCCCTCGCCTGCGTTCGGGCACACCAACATAACACTCGTGCATTAATAACTCACTTTGCGCTCGATGCAACAATCTACTATTCTGTTCCATCGTAGGATAGTGTAAAAAGCCATTTCTTTATTAACTTTTTGCACAGGGATATTATTGGTATATATATATGTCACCAGCAATGATTGCTGTACAAAATGCAACATTTATTTATAAATATTATGTTTTTAATGGAACAGCAACACAAGTGGCGCTTTCAAAGCGTTTCGTGTTGCTGCAAAGAGTCAAAGACTTTCAAAAGGATTCCTTTTCAAGTCGTTGACCACTTTCCCATAATTCTTTAAATTGAGTTGCTTGACGATGCTTAGTGTAAACAAAGGTTGAAAAGGAGTTTAGCCATTTTGGGATATATTTTTATGGCGTTCATCAATAATAATTACCAACATATTCATAAAGACATGTCCTCGACTTTGACGCCTTCAAAGCTGGGCTTCAAAGTCGAGATCGATTTGGATCGATTTGGGATCTATATGTACCTATATACTAATAATAAAGCTGAAGAGTTTGTTTGTTTGTTTGAACGCGCTAATCTCGAAAACTGCCCGTCGGATTTGAAAAAGTACTTTTGCAGTTGATAGGCTAATTCTTGAGGCAGGCTATAGGCTATTTAACTTCACGCTATGACCCTTAAGATCTGAGCAAACAGAAAAAAAGTCAGAAAGAAATCTAAGCAAAAACGGTGGGTCGGGGGAGCAAGAAATTTCACGCGGACGAAGTCGCGGGCAGAAGCTAGTATTACATATATTTGGAGGCGGATCGAAAGGTAAGATCGTTGTATATTTTGGTTCGTAAATTCATTACAGCGTTGTCGCCACACAAATAAATGTTTCTCTGACCTAACTCTAATCTGACCTAACGCGAATCTGGCGTAAAGCGAAATTGTCCTTACACTAACAAATGGTTTGTACTACTGACACCATTCAAATAAAATGTGATTAATTCCTGGCCACCGACCTCTTTATTACTGGAAATGCCACGAGTAGGTAAGTATCGATCGCTGTAAAGAAAATGCAACATTCAAGTCGGTAAATAATCTAATGGAGCTTTCAGTGCCTTCGACTTAAATTTTGTAATGTATACGAGTTAGTATCTTATTTTTATTTTATTCAATAGAAGCAATATCAAAGAGCAAGTTTTCTTTAGGTAAGTAACATTTTACAAAAAAGTGACTAGATAGGTATGTACCGTAGTAGGTGTTCTTATAATAGTTGAGGACATGACATTTACGGTGAATCTTTTAGACTTCAAGTGCAAATGAATAAAGGCAAGACTACGTGTTCCTTTTACGTTTTATATTTTATACGGGGTCAAATTAAATTAGCTAGCAAAAATCCGACTCCGCAGATGTTATGGGTTTAGGATACACATTTTATAATTAATTGTATTAATTTAATACAAGACGAAAAAATCAGTTCAGTAGTTTTTATGAATTTTCTTTTATTTTAGGATTTATTACGATACAACCCTTTCAGCACTTTGCATACTTAACGATAAAAGTTGTCTTCCGTCGTATATTTCGGGAACTATGTATGTTTAAGCATATTTTTATCTCACAAATTGAACGTGTGCGGGCGCATCCGCACACGGGTGAGACATTTTTCTGTCTATAAAGCACCCCTAACTGACTGTTATACATGTCCGGATCTCCCGACAAAATAGTTAAATACGAAAAGTTAAACACAGAGTTACCGTTCGTTGGATAAAGTAACTGTTCTCATTAACGTATAAGTACATAAGTACGCTCATCGCACAGTCTTGTATGGGAAGCGAACTTTTAAAAGCGGTACAGGGAACATGAAGAACTACAGCATGTAGACAAAAGGGCTTTTATTCCGAAACTTAAACTGAGGACGCTATATAACTTTTGTATTACCTACATGTGGTTTCAAATAAGTTCTCGTGACATCTTAGTGCAATGGTGGCCCAGTTGGTAATGGCCCCAACTTACGGGTCGTAAGTCGTGGGTTCGAACCCAGTCAGGCGATTTATTTTGTGTAAATTATTTCATCACCACTGCTCTCAAAACGGTGAAGTAAAATATTGTGAGGAAACCGGCATGTCCTAGAACCAAAAATTCGAGGACATGTGACATTTAACAACCCGCACTGGGCCCGCGTGGTGGATTACAGCCCATGCTCTCGAAGAGAGGAAGTCTGTCATGTGTCACAACACAACAACATTATAGGCTGATTATGTATATATTATGCTATCTTTCGTAATGGCCTTACCACATTTGAAACCACCACCATCCACCTTTTTGGCGCAGACGTGAGGCACACACTATTGTCGTTTAATAACATTACTTTTACTTTTTATTTCGTTACTTATTTGTTTTTTGTATTTCACGAACTGTGTCCAAACAAACGTTATTCTTTCTTTCTTTTTTGATAACGATTCCCATTTGATGGGGATGCGCTGGGGTAGTCCGCGAAATTCAATTTTTCTTACGTTTTTTGCAATTTGCTGGTCAGTATCAAGTTGTATGGTTACAAGTGCCTAATAAAAGAGTTAGATGCACGAGTAACAAATATATTTTTACCGAAGTATTATCATTAAAATTATTAATACAACTCTCTAAGTTCGAATCGGCCGAACAATGAATACTTATATCATGAAAACATGACAAACACATTCTAGTTTTAGTAAAAGTTTGGGTTCGTAGTATCGCTTCGGAACCTCGAATCATATCAGTGCTAATGGTGGATGTAGGCATCATATTTATGTCTTTTAAACATTTCAAAAACCTAAATTCAAATGAATAAATCCTGCTTTAGGATTAGCTGACCAGCAGTAGAATATAGTGCAACTATAGATATAAGAAAAAAGAACAATGCTGCCATTGTGAACCTCTATTAGCTGCCAGTGTTAGCGGCAAACAGGCTAGCTGTGTGCTTTTTGGATTGAACGACGTTTTAGAGCCTATTATTTGCAGTGCGTTCTCAATTGCACAGCCCATAGTGAGAGGATTGCACACCAACACTGTTGTCATTGCGTAAATATAGACTGATGAACTGTGTGACCTTTGCCTAGTGAGCAATTGTATTTGCTGAGAATATTTGAAGGGACAAAGTAGCTGTTCACTGTTCCATCATTTATGTGCAAAACACATTCGTCCAACCTATGAAGGTAGGATCAGAATTTTTACACTGCAAAATCTTCTTCTTAGGGTGTCGATGGCAAACAAATCACACGATACTTAGGTACAGGCGGATTTTTGGGACGGGCAGTAAGTAAGGGCTTAACCGCTTACAGTTAAGCGGTTAAGCCCTTACTTACTGCCCTTACTTACTTTGACCGCTGTAGCTACGGGAAAAAAATTATGAGACTGTCCTAAGTTTTTAGAGAAATGCTGATCCCCATTAACAGATTTTGAATAAAATTATAGTCATCAACAAAATGGGAAATTTTCACAAAAACTTTTTTCACGCCATCGATCCTGTTTCTTATATAGATCAACAAACTCTATTGGACCAACTGAAGTTTGAGAACATACAAGAATAGTCAAGATAGTTAAAATTCAGCAACGCTAATACCGTTTGGAATATAGTGTGTTCAAATAGAGACCAAATTGGTCCATAATTGACACAATTGTAGCACTATGTCCCTTAGCTATCTCAAATGCCATATAGATGCGTCACAAAGCCAAACGTACCTAATTTATTAATGGCCCGACCAAGTCTGAGTAGTGTATGTCAAGCAGGCAGATAGCATATGCTATCTGCTACAAACTCACCTCAGGAATCTAGGTTGGACTGCGATAATACCAAGGCAGGAAGTCTGAGATCTGTAAACGTTACTAAGCACGTGCTTTGACTTAGACTTTCCCGTGTCCATCTTACACTTCTAGTTTGACAGTTGTGTGTGTCTCGGGAAAAACGCTAACTCAGGTAAGTTAGTGCTAAATAACGTTTATAGATCTTGGCCTAAACCCTCTTTATAAACACTCGCCACAAGCCGTCCAATGGCATTGAAATTGTGACGTTACGTGTGAGTTCATTCATACAGCACAGCATATTAAGCATAATCAGCCTATAAAGTTCCCAGTGCTAGGACATAGGCAACCTATCTGTGAGAGTGGGCCGTAATCTACCACGAGGACCCAGTGCGGGATGGTGAATGTCACGTTTTCGTATTTTTGGTTCTAGGACATGCCGGTTTCCTGACAATGTTTTCCTTTACCATTTTGAGAGCAGTGGTGATAAAATACGTTACACAAAGTAAATTGCCTGGCTGGGTTCGAAAGCAAGACTGGTCAGACAGTACACAGACGTTAATATGACCAATCGAACGTCAACAAGAGACTGTCATAGGTATGAGTAACAGACAGGAAAGTCTTCAGAGCTGGGTATTAATCAGAGTATTAATGCCATCAAGATTCCAGCCCGAAATAAGGACGGTGCTATCGTATGCATAAATAAATGCAATGCATGCGTATGCATGCATAGTCCCGCCTCTCCCTCGCACTAGAAACATGATGGCATTAAAACGTCGTAATACGGCACGGCACCTAAACTTTTTCTAAAATTTAATGTGCCATAGTCCGCAACGAGTGTGGACTATCCGGTAGCCGAAGCAAATGGATAGTTAGGTACTTCCGATCGTTAATTGTAACGGTTCATACCTATAAGGAGCTTCAAGATTTCCCGGATGAGCTGTTTCGCTAAGTCCCGTGACACTAATTCTCATGTAAATCTGGACATAGGTCCTACACACTGTCTCATCGATGTGTCACCAAAACAAACTTTCAGTAACGAGTTTCATGAGATCAACATAATAGTATATACAGAGTGACATTGAATTCATGGGCATCCTTTTAAGGGGTCATTGTAATCATCATTTTGAACAACTTTTACTATGGGACTAAACCTGAAATCGTGAAAAAAAATCAGCTCTTCCCTACATTTTGACGAGTTATCACACTAATATTATAAAGGCGAAAGTTTGTGAGTGTGTGTGTTTATATGTTTGTTACTTCTTCACGCTCAAACCGCTGAACCGATTTAGATGAAATTTTGTATAGAGGTAGCTGAGACCCTGGATTAAGATATAGGCTACTTTTTATCCCGATATTCCTACGGGATCGACATTTACGCGGGTGAAACCGCGGGACGCAGCTAGTGTGAACATAAATGCAAGGAACAGCTGATTTATTTTCGCGATTTTAAGTTTAGTCCCATAGTAAAAGTTGTTCATAATGATGATTACAATGACCCTTAAAAAGGATGCCCATGAATTCAATTTCACCCCGTATATGTATATATGTACATAGTAATGTACCTAGATATAAAAGCAGGTTTAATTCATTCTCTTTGATCTCGGGATCGCAAGCAGGGTTAACCACATCATACGCGGTCAGAACCACCTTTGTGTAATTAGGTCTACGGAAACACATGCTCCATAATCACGCGCAGTAAAGTTCTTATACTATACCATACATGAAATTCGAAAAATTTGTAGGTAATTTCGGATTGGAGGTAAATTTACTCCGCGTTTATTTATAAGTATGCGGGATGGGGTTCCGAATTTTGTCACCTCACCTTGTTCATCATCTGCCGAGCCTTTTTCCAACTATGTTGGGGTCGGCTTCCAGTCTAGACGGATGCAGCTGAATACCAGTATTTTACATGGAGCGACTGCCTATCTGACCTCCACAACCCAGTTACTGGGCCTCTTGGTAAGACTGGTTGTCAGATTTTCGGGCTTCTGACGACCCGTAACGACAGTCTTACCTTGTTATGGTGTAGAATTCATTTACATCATCATGCCTATTTTTCTCTGAAGGGTTAGGCAGAGATACCTACATAGTAGGTACACCGACACTTCGCCAGTGATGTTAGTGTTGTCTAAAATAATATACCTTGATGAGGCTATAGGATACATTTTATCCCGATATTCCCAAGGGACCGAGACTTAAGCGAGTGAAACCGTGGGGCGCAGCTAGTATCTACATATAGCTACGGTATACTGAGATATTTTCTATTCACAACAAATTTTACGCAAACGGAGTTGGGGGCAGAAGCTAGTATTATTATAAGAGACGACCATCATGATAATCTGTCATTTTCACCAGTATTTGACAAGGAGTCAAAAAAGGCTCTGTATTTGGACATCCAGAAAGAAAGAAAGAAAATACGTTTATTTGCGGTGAAAATGACGCAAAAACGAACACAAACACAAAAAATAAAATAAAAATGTAGGGGGAAACATGCGACACATCCACGCAAAACGGCTATTGCTCAGCATTATGCTGCGACCCTATGCAGGACAGAGCCCCAGCGCTGGTTTTCAGCGACAGCCGGCGCTGACGTAATGACGTCGTCCGGTGCAGCAAACAATTATTAAAATACAGTGTACTTAAAGAAAAATAATTGAATTTTAAAGTGATAGAATATTATACTAAACAGGAAATAGACATAGGTACAGTACATGCTATGATCATCCTCAATAAACGTTTTACACTTTATGTAGTGGCAACATTTCGAAGCGTCCTTATGAATTTGACGTAAATGTACCCAACGTGCACCAAAGTAATTATGAAGTTATTATCCGTTCTTGTTACCGCTTTCTAAAGTAACCAAAGCTTTGCTATCATAAAAAATATATACGGTTGCCTTAGATAAACAATCAGCTCGTCATAAAATAAAACTAGATACCCACCGTACGATTGCGTCGTATTGCAATTCTTCTGGGAGCCATCTTGTCATGACACGGCTATTGCAACGCGATGCAACGTCCGTGCCACGTTGGTAAACGACTGTTCTGGGACAAACGCAGCTTACAATTCCCTATGCCATTTATCCATTATTTAAGGCCAGTTATTCGTAACATTGTAAGCCATTAGTGCATGGAAATTCTGTATTATTCCCCGCGAAAACTTACCAAATGCAAACCTCGTCAATATCGCGTCTTAAGAAATGTCAACCGTACGGACAACATGTATTTTGACAGTTCAAACCACGCCCTGTGTCGTAGAGAATACGTTATGTCGGGAATTGTTGTAGTTCCGACGTCAGTGAATTAGGGCCCTGCTTTGTCCGCGCATGTGTATTAAGGTGTATGCTATTAAGTTAACTATAAGGAGGTTCGGTTATGAAAGCCTGCCGAATAATGAAATTAGTTCATTTCGGTGAATAAATTCTTCTATGTCACCTGATTTTACATTATTATGTGCAATCATTTTGTGGTTATTAGTGGGGAGTAAATGTTTAGTGTTAAAACCACGAATTAAACTCGTTTTAATATTTTAATAGTTTTTAAACGCTCTACAAATACGCCTGAAAAATACATAAGTATGTGCAGTAATGCAATAAGTAGGTACTACAAATGCATCAGCCATTTCGCTTGCATTCCACTCATGAGTTATTCCTAAAATATTCATGTATTCCCGTTCGTCCCACGAGGGGGACGAAGTCGATGGGACGAACGGGAATACACGAATATTTTTTAAATGTTTCATCTAATGTACAAATTGGGGCAAAAGTAACGTTATAATGTGAATTGGCTGCCATTTGGTTGGGAATGAAAAATATTGGGCTCTGTTCTCATAGGAAGTTCATTTAAAGGTGTAAAACTTATGACATTAGTTCCTGTGCTTAACACTGATGCATTGCTAAGCATTGGTAAGTTTACCATGGCCTAGTTTCATCGCACCTAAGGTAAGTATGGAATTATCTTTTGGGGCAATTCGACTGACAAGGATATACCTTTCAAAGCCCAAAAACGGTGTAGGTATTAGGACGATGTTTGAATTAGATTCGACCATAGATATATTAGATTTCTATGGATTCGACTGACAGTTGTAAACCGCATTTATTAATACATACTGACGTTATCGTCTCTGTACATATTCGAAGTTGTCATGTTTGTAAGACGTAATCGGCAATTATTTCCACGCATGGCAAACAAATTCAGCCGCGCCAGACGCGATAACATTATGCTTTGCTCACACGGTTCCAAAAGAGCATTAATGCGTAAAAGTGTATTTTGCATGGCGCCTTTAATACTTATTTAATAGACTTCCTAAGGGATGGAGGGAATTAAGCGCACACGTACTAAAAAAGCGGCTAAAATTATATTTAACTAGTTGGGAAAGCATACTACTTACAGTATTTTAGAATTTTTAAATGACAAAGTGTAATATTACGAATTTAACAAATATTTACTGACATTTTATAATTTTGACAATTTTTAATTAGATTATGGGATAATTTAATTCAAATTTATAATTTAAATTTTTAGTTTGTGTGAAAATTTAATAATGTTTTTAGCTTTGTAACGACTTTTCTTACCTATATATTTGTATGCCACAAAGGCCGAACATGGCGGATCTTTTTTGATTGTGAACAACTTGCACGCTTTGTAGATATACACCGTGTCCCGGACGATATACATAAACTTCGACCAGATGTTCAGACCATGGAAATAAGCATTTTTCATTATGGACACATTAATGAACACATATTTTTTATTAATTTTCTACTAAACTAAACTAAATACCTTGACGTAAATCGCCCGATATGCATGCCTCTTTATCCGAATTGGCAACGATGACGTATTTTCATTCATAAGATTTGGCGGGCTGCAACTTGTCAAAACTGAGTTAAGACCCATTCTTACTGCATAGCTCAATTAATTTCACTAAATGAAATTACAAATATCTTTTTAACGAAGCCTTTTTAAGTTTCCTTTGTTAGATTTAATTTGTAAAAGCTATAGAAGCGTTTGACAAAGTTTATGGATATCTTGAAGAACACGGTGTATATACTCATGTTTGTACAAATAAATGTCTTATCTTATCTTAAGTCGAAAAAAATATATCGGTCAAACGACCACCTCCTGAGTTGATGCACATTTGTTCTCGTTTTACGGAATTTTGAATTGTTGCTCGCAAAACATCCTCCAAATCGGTGATTTCTTCTTCGTTTTTGGCTTTCAAGACTTGCAGGGTTTGTGGTTTGCGGTGTAAAACGCGAGATTTTTGTGGCAAACGCGAGATTTCAAGGCCCGAAAAAAGGCGTAAAACCTGGTGATCTGGCCGACCAGTTCAAATCGCTTAAGCGGAAGATCACACGGCCCCGAAATTGGTTTCTTAAAATGTCCATCGTTGCGTGATCTGTGTTATTGTGTGTATCGTTCCATTGCATTGTCAACTAATTCTCTATCTGTTTACGACATAATGACGTATCAATTGATCATTATGACAATACTATGGCACATTCACGTTATGGCATTACTTTTGCCCCACCTAACACCTTGTATATTTTCCACCCTGGTCCCGTAAAATATCTACGGGATGCTTACCTGTATATCTATAGGTACAAGAACATCCATGTACCTAAAATCATGAAAGTAACTCAAAATCTTTAACAGACTCGCTTGTGTAGTTTATGAATCTATACATATAAGTAAATCGTAGGAAAGTCAAAACGGTACATTGAATATTTTTTAAAAGAATACTTGGGGCGTTATCTACAATCGATATCGAAGCCAAAAATATAGTTTTTAGAATTTTTGTCTGTTTGTCTGTATGTATGTCCGGGCTAATCTCAAAAAGTACTGCATGGATTTACTTCAAATTTTGCATGAATATTACTAAGAGGTCGGGTCAACATATAGGCTACATATTATCACGCTATCGCCTACGGGAGAGGAGCTGTGAATCTTTATTTTTCTTACGCATTCTGTGACAGCATGTAATCTAACGACGCATATTTAAATGTTGTTTTTCAGTAAGCCATGCTATTATCTAGCTTTACACTATGAAAACTACGCCATTTAAGTAATTTGGGCCGAGAAACATAGTTTAATGAATGTTAGTAGTATAAAGAAAATTTTGAAGCAGCGCCCGCCATCTATGAGATTTCATTAAAATCAAATCAAGTTACATGTTGACACTTTTTGGAAATTAATAATTTAAATTTGATCATGTTGGCGAGGTTAGTAGTTAGTTATTCTTAAAATTCATAGATGTCAATGTTCATTTTCTTCATAAAAGTTGATAGTTCGTTTTGATAAATTCGAGTTTCAACAAAACCCTCAAAATCTTGAGCAGAGTTGAGGAAGACAATTAAAAAAAAACGCGGTGTTAAGTATTACAAAAAAGTTATGTTCCTACTGGAGACGAAGTCGAAGTAACTGATGAACGCGTGCTGAACACCTGTCTCAGTTCACTTCAAGATGTGGTCATTTCTATCGGCAGCAATCCACTGATCGAATATGGGTTACCAGCTCCCCAATCATCACCGCATCAAGACCGTGGAAATCGGGAGTATAACGCTGAGACAAATTACGATCCGGGCGAAATGACCACCACACGAAATGACCATGTCGCTTTGTTCTCTTCAGAGTAAAAACAAATTTATGACACCGTCCTTGAAAGCGTTGGGCATAACCACGGTAAAATGTTTTTCTTGGATGCTCCTGGTGGAACAGGAAAAACATTTGTTACCACTGACATACTTGCAGAGGTCAGGAGGCGAGGCAAAATTGCTATTGCTGTAGCGTCGTCGGGAATCGCTGCCACACTGCTTCCGGGCGGCAAGACAGCACATGCCATGTTTAAAATTCCCATCGATTTAGAGAGCGCCGAAACGCCTGTTTGTGGTGTGTCACGTAACAGCGATAAGGGACACGTGCTCAAGGATTGCTTTCTGATCGTATGGGATAAGTGTACGATGGCCAATAGGAAGGCAGTTGAGGCCGTGGACAGAACCCTACAGAACATCCGCAGGAACGAACATTTGATGGGTGGTGTCACAGTTCTGTTCAGTGGCGATTTCCGGCAAACGCTTCCCGTGGTGACACGGGGATCGAGGGCTGACGAGGTGAATGCTTTGTTGTGGTCACGAGTTCGTACGCCGCGCTTGACCATTAATATGAGAGCTCGGCTCGGCGGCAATGCACGTGCTCAAGAATTCTCCGATGTCCTTCTAAGTCTTGGCGAAGGAACTCTACCAAAAAAGGTGGTGCTTCCAGACTCTCTCGGTAGAGTGGTATCCAGCTTAGAAGAACTCATTCGCTGTGTGTACGGGACATTAGACGACTAATGTCCCGTGTCCGCTCACACACCCAAGAATTCTGCTGGTGCGGTATACGAATACCGCACCAGCAGAATTCTTGGGTGTGTGAGCGGGCCATTTTGACGTCCAAAAATGATCAGGCTGCAGCAAGTAACGAATGCATTCTCTCGGAAATTGAGGAATGAAGTGGTCTACACCTCGATAAACACTGTTGTCGAGCAAGATGACGCCACACATTATCCCGTGGAATTTCTGAACTCCCTGTCAGCAAGTGGACTTCCAGCGCATACCATCAAGCTGAAGGTAGGTGTCCCGATTATGCTTCTTCGAAACTTATCTCCTCCGAAGTTGTGTAACGGGACCCGCCTTGAAGTCATCTCGCTCCACAGACACACCATTAAGGCGAAAATTCTTACGGGTTGTGGCGTCGGCGAGGCAGTGTTTATACCACGCATTCCCCTCATACCTCATAACTTCCCGTTCCAGTTCAAGCGCGTACAGTTCCCCGTGAGTGTTTGCTTCGCAATAACTATCAATAAGTCGCAGGGGCAGACACTGAGGGCAGCGGGTGTCGACCTCAGGACGAGTTGCTTCTCACACGGGCAACTGTACGTCGCTTGCTCCCGCGTCACCAGTCCTGACTCTCTTTACATTTTGGCACCTGGCAGTCTAACTACCAACGTAGTTTATAGGGAAGTGTTGTAAGGTATGATACCTTTGTACGTATTTTTACTCTTTTGTGTACTGGAATGTATTCGTGAATTATTTTCTCTATTTCCTTCAGTCACATCTTATGACTGAACTCGGCAGGATTCCCATATAACTCTCTTCACTTGCTTCACTTGCAAAAAAAACTTATATTTTAATGCTATTTTAAAAGTTGTTTACTTATAATGCTATAGCGACACTGGCATCTTAGGTATTTTTGGTGCTGTAGAGCCTTCACGCAGACGACGTCGCGGGCAGCAGCTAGTAATGATATAAAGTCAGACAGTCAAAGTTGTCGACATAGCTCACAGAATAAGCAAACTGAAGTGAAACGTCTACCCACGTTTCTTGAGTGGAGACCGCGAACCAGCGAACGTAAGATAGGACTCCCTCAGGCTAGATGGAGTGACGATCTTCACAGGGTGGTAGCAGCTGGATGAGAGTTGCCGAGAACCGAGCTGAATGGTTTGCAGGCCTATTTTTAGCAGTGGCCTGCTGCAGGCTGATGGTGATGAAAAAATAAGTACTTACCTATATGTTTTATGTATTTATATATTGTAAATGGTACACCACTGACTCCTTCTCCCTTTAATCTAACCAAAGGTTGTCTGTAAAAGATCGCTGTTAGCGATAAGACGGCCCATTGTGTCACCCATAGATATATGAAAGAAGGTGTCACCTTATGTAAAATTGTTACATTTATATTTTGTAATTTTTATGCTGTACATAATAAAGACCTGTCTGTTGAGCCGCCGGTACTTTAGAACATCGTCTGAAGACTGCAGGACCATCTCGCGCCTCTCCTTCATGGGCCGCAAAATAGGATCAGAGAGCTTCTTTTTCGTATTCGTACGACGGGCCGAAGAATTGCCAAACTTAAGTGGCAGTGGGCAGGGCACATTGCTCGCAGAACAGATGGCCGATGGGGCCGAAAGGTTCTGGAGTGGCGACCGCGTACCGGAAGGCGTAGCGTTGGAAGGCCTCCCACAAAGTGGACCGACGACCTTGTGAAGACCGCAGGAACTCGTTGGATGCGAGAAGCACAAAACCGGTCGAAGTGGAGGTGCTTGGGGGAGGCCTATGTCCAGCAGTGGACGTCTTTCGGCTGAAATGATGATGATGATGATGGCATAATAAAGAGTATTCTATCGACAAAAAATTAAAGTCTAACTACGAATAAGTAGTGCACTGTGTAGTAGGTAAATATGAATAAACTGACTACTTATACAAAAGACATGGGGTTTGAGTTTTCTTCAACCACTCTATTATTTATTATTTAACTCACTAGTTACCTCACTAGTAAATAGTGACTACAAAAGTAACGGCACTCCACATCAAACAGTTTGCCGAAATAAATTAGAAGATAGTAAAGTAACGCTTTTCAAATATGTACATAAAATAAATGGTTCTATGTAAATATACAAACGGTAGAATCTTTTGTATATTAACGTAGAACCTTTTATTTTGAGCAGTATGGCCCAGCGGTAATGGCCGCGACTTACAAGTTGTAGGTTATAATAGTTTCGAACCCGACAGGCGCTTTACTTTGTGTAAATTATTTAATCACCATTGCTCTCAAAAACGCTGAAGGAAAACATCATGAGGAAACCGGCATGTCATCGAACCAAAAATTCGATCGGCTCACTCCCTCTCACAGAGTCCTCTCTGTGTGGGTCCGGAGTCTGGATTTGTGTCCGGTTGATGACAATTGGTCAGTCAGAAAATTTAAGCTTGTTGCCCATTCCAAAGCGTAGTAATTACCTATGGAGAAGAACGGGCAATGAACTCCACGGACACTCTTCTAAATCAAAACAATATTATTACAAAATATTGGTTACATCACTAATGTTGAAATTATGCATGTAGGTAAGAACGATCACCTTTTCATTACGGACGCTTTTAACGTTCTGCATTTTAAAAGCATCCGTAATGAAAAGGTAAACAAAAAACAATTTAAATATTAAATTAAAATAAGCCGTGGCAGCTAAGAGATAACCAGTCCCTACTTACGGCATTCGAACATGACGCATGGATTAGAGTGCGCTGACATAGTGAATACTTAAAACTACCGCACACGTATACGCACTGCAAGGGATCAGCAGCGCCTCAACTCGAGCGTTTTGAATTCTGTCTATGAAACTCCGTACTGCAACACACGATTATAAACAGCAGTCAGCAGTACCTAACCTATTCAGCCCTAAGCAAGGCGCCGCCGACACCCAGCGTTGGTTTGACGCCTGGTTGTCAACGAGCCGACGACGTGAGCTGATCCCGTTCGGCCCACTGTACACGGTACGGTTTCTTTACGGTCCGTAGAAAGAACGTGTCCGTCAACAAGCTTCCATAGTGATCCATACAACACTGACGACCGTGGCTACACACGGCAAGAATAACGTGTGCGTACGAAAGGTCTTACGGCGCAGTGCTTATGTTCAGACGCCAGCACATCAAGCTACCCGAAACTGTAAAATTTTCCCAAACATCTTTGAACCTTATATTTTAGCGATAAAGTTGAAAATCTATTGAAGAAATTTGACAGATTGTAGCAGCTTGATGTGCTGCCGTCTTTATAGTGACCTCCAAAAGTTATTTGCAAATAGTAATATCCAATTTTCCTTAGAATTAAGCTGGAATGACGAACAGACGATTTAAATTAATATCTGTTAGGAATCATATTCTCATGATACGAGTACATTATTCAGCTAATGTTTCATGTACTTAAATCTTAAACTATAGGTTTTTACAACGTTGTTATTATTTTTTATTAACTTGGTTCGTTTTTCCGATTAAGTAAGTACTGTGTTGGTCATCTATTTTTAAAGCACTTGTTGAAGGCAGCTTCAGCCGTGAACGAAGCCTCAAAGCTTTTAACAAAATATTAGAGTTCTATGTATAAATGAGTTTTATTTAATACATTTCAGTTAATTAAAAGCTTGTTTTCAAAAAGTTTTTATCACTTATATTTTTTTCACTTGAAAGGCAAAAAAAAAAACAAACAGAACAATGTCTGAAAAACAATTACTTGCGTTCCCATTGAGGGACCACGTTTGAGTTTTGAGCTTTTGAATGCATCAGCCTTTAGTAAAAGTTCTCAAACAATTGTAAATTCAGCCTTTAATTTGTAAAAGTAGCCACTCAAAAGTTACAATCGATTAAAGGTGGTCCCTCAGTCGTGACTGACAGGCATCCCTATCTCAAAACCTAGTGAAAATTTGCAACTGCTATAACTTACTACTCTTAGTAAAAGATTTGTAAAACTAATTTATTTGAATATCAACCCTTCCTGTTCAAGGAATAAAAAGAACTAGCAAGCGGAAGGTGGTCCCTCAATCGATCACCATATGTTCACCTTGAGTGGAGACCACAATGGATTTTGAAATTTACATACGGGTCTAGCGTTAGTAAAAGTACTTGAACGATTGTATATTCAACCTTTAGTTTGTAAAAGAAGCCATTCAAAAGTTACAATCGATTTAAGGTGGTCCCTCAATTGAAACGTTTATCATAAGAAAAATCTATTTACGTAGCATTCGGAAGTTAAATAGACGAATGATACAGTCTATACTTTAGTAGTATTTTTTTACTAAGGATTACTTTTCTAAACAGTATCAAAAAATGTACCGTTTTATTTCAAATAATAATCAAATTCCTGGGAAGAAATACCAAGATAGAGGTGACCACACAGCAGGATTGTTTATTAAGTAAAAACTAGGGAGTGTTTGTTGATATTAATTTTTATTAATATTTGACATCACTTAGCTAAATAAAAACACAGAGAAAATAATGTTTATGATAATAAAAAAAAAAGAAACAAAATTTTACCCTGCACTGAAAATGTAACTCTGAACTTTTTAACCGACTTCAAAAAAGGAGGTTCTGTATTCGACCCGTATGTATGTTTGTATGTCCGAGATTTTCTCAAAAACTAAAACCGATTTGGATAATTCTTTCACTAAAGTGATCTACATACTTTAAGGAAGGTTTTAGTATATAATACATTAGGTAATTATTCTTATGTACGAAGTTATATGCATAAATACAGCATTTCTATGCGAATTTTGATTATTCTTCTAGTCGGTGTCTTCAATTCTTCAGTGCACTAGTGCTTATTGAATTTGTGTGGGGTAGGTACAACTAAAAAGTGAAAAATAAAAACTTTTTTACGAAAAAAAACCGGCCAAGAGCGTGTCGGGCCACGCTCAGTGTAGGGTTCCGTAGTTTCCCATCCGTCACAATAAGTGTTCCTACGTACAATTCGATAATACCCGACTCAATGTAATAAGTACCTACATCGCCATCTCTCGGGGAATTGGGTTACTAATTAATACATACATAGACGTGCCAGAAGTTTTCGGTGGTAATTTTGGATTGCGAGAACCGATTTTAATAATTCTTTTTTTGTTTGAAAAAAGATACGTTCAGGATAACAAAATATGTAAACGAAGTTAAAAAAAAATGCTTGCATATACGATTATACTACGAACTTAGTCCAGAAATGATTTTGCACAACTTTTTGTCTTTTTTGTACAAAAACTGTTGTTTCTATCAAGTTCAAAATAATTTTCCTAGAAAGTCCTTATAAAGTTCTACTTTTCAGATTTTTTTCATATTTTCTAAACTTATGGTTCAAAAGTTAGAGGGGGGGGACACATTGTTTTTTACTTTTGGAGCGATTATTTCCGAAATTATTGACATTATCAAAAAATGATCTTAGTAAACCCCTATTCATTTTTAAATACCTTTCCAACAATATATCACACGTTAGGGTTGAAATAAAAAAAAAAATCACTTCCCACTTTACATATAGGGGGGCTACCCTAATTAAACATTTTTTTCCAATTTTTATTTTACCACTTTGTCGGCGTGATTGATATACATATTGGTACCAAATTTCAGCTTTCTAGTGCTAACGGTCACAGAGATTAAGCGAGGACGGACAGACGGACGGACGGACAGACAGACATGGCGAAACTATAAGGATTCCTAGTTGACTACGGAACCCTAAAAAACAACCGACTTCAGAAAAAAACACTACAAAGTGATAAATAATTTTAATTTCGGAAGTCGGTGTCGTTGGTTCTGCATTTACATTTTTTTGGTGTTTTTTTTTTTTGAAGTCGCGGTTGTTTTTTTGTAAAAAGGTTTTTACATCAAACATTACTACTAATGAGACAGTAGCAAAGTGTATGTATAAAAATTTGTTCGTTTAGAGGACTGTCATCAAATTTAAAGCTTATGTCGTCGTAAGAACGTATGCTCTCATTAAAGAAGTAGAGACATCTGTAATGGCCGAGCTCACTGGCGCTAGTTCCGGGAATAAATTCAATAGCCCCAACTAATTTGTAGAAATTTTGTTTGACTTTGATCGTTCGAGGTATTTCGCTAATCGGTCCTTTAGGTGTGTCGTTTAAATTGAATGATATAAAATCTGTAAGCTCATATTCGTACGTCACTTGATTATTACACAATGTACATTCTTTAATTTCGTCACGAATTAAAATGGCTTCTTCCAAAATACTAATGCCAAATATTTTAATAAGCTGAATGTTCAAACTGATAAATGTATATCTTTTTAAAATGTTTTTTGTTTGACACCATGCATTGCTACACAGTTTGGAGAATTTGACACTAAAAAAAATCTTATTAATAACTTCTTCGAAAACGGTAGACACATTTACATTCGCAACTGTAAGTAACGACGTCTCTGATTTTATTCTTCTTATTACAAGCTTGGGAAATTATTTGTGCTCTAAGGATGTAAATATCATCTGTCTTGTAATTATTGTCATTCAAGCCTTTAATATACATTAAAATTATGTCATCATCAACATTAGCCTCATTAAAGCAGTCATGTAGCACAAATAAAGGAAAAAATCCGAAAATCGTATATTTGTAGTTATATTAAAAAAAAAAAACTGTGATAAACTATTTACATACCTTACGGAATACTCGTTGCACGAGTCCGACTTATCCGGATTTTTTTAATTATTTGCGGCTTGAGTTACTAGTCATTGAACCATTTTTTTTTTAAGTATGTTTACGTAGGTACGCGACGCGCAGATTTTATTTTTATTAAAAATTATTGTCAACAGTCACTAGAAAAACCCTGCTGTGTGGTCACCTCTATCTTAGTATTTCTTCCCAGCTATTTGATTATTATTTAAAATAAAACGGTACATTTCTTGATACTGCTTAGTAAAGTAATCGTTAGTAAAAAAAATTTACTAAAGGATAGACTGTAGCATTCGTCTATTTAACCTCCGAATGCTACGTAAATTGATTTTTCTTATGATTAACGTTTCAATTGAGGGACCACCTTAATTCGATTGTAACTTTTGAATGGCTTCTTTTACAAACTAAAGGTTGAATATACAATCATTCAAGTACTTTTACTAACGCTAGACCCATATGTAAATTTCAAATTCCATTGTGATCTCCACTCAAGGTGAACATATGGTGATCGATTGAGGGACCACCTTCCGCTTGCTAGTTCTTTTTATTCCTTGAACAGGAAGGGTTGCTATTCAAATAAATTAGTTTTACAAATCTTTTACTAAGAGTAGTAATTTATAGCAGTTGCAAATTTTCACTAGGTTTTGAGATAGGGATGCCTGTCAGTCACGACTGAGGGACCACCTTTAATCGATTGTAACTTTTGAGTGGCTACTTTTACAAATTAAAGGCTGAATTTACAATTGTTTGAGAACTTTTACTAAAGGCTCACGCATTCAAAAGCTAAAAATTCAAATGTGGTCCCTCAATGGGAACGCAAGTAAAACAATTTGCTTACCTATTTGAAACACAAACCGTTTCGGGCAAGATCGGAAGAGATCGTTTTTTTCGTCGGTACTTGTTGCGCTCAAACGCCAACGATGGTAATCTTTCTACTTGGATAATGATACGGTTGGCTGTCAGCCAAGTTTTTAGTTTATTGTTTTAGCAACGACGCTACAAGTGACTGTAGTCATAACGTTGAAATAATTTGAAAAGCTTCAGGAAATGTAAAGAATCATCATGCAGCTGAATACCAGTATTTAACATGGAGCGACTGCCTATCTGACTTCTACAACCCAGTTACTGCGTTATACAGACTGGTTGTCAGACTTTCAGGCTTCTGATGACCCGTAACGACTGTCAATGATCCAAGAATGACAGCGGGGACCAAAGGCTTAACGTGCTTTCCGAGGCATGGGGGGGTCTCGGTGAAGAAAGAAAGAAAAGATGAGGAAAGTAGGTCACCTATCCACGGACCGACCGTGGCAAGCGTAGCTTAACCTTGATCGATCGACAAATGCGGCTGTTATTACTTAAACTTAAAGAGTAGGTTGTTGAAATCAATTACGAATCTCGGCTTTTGAATTGGACCAGCCGGGAATATTAATGTTAGCAATATCGTCCTGAGCGCCCATTGCTTATATCTATACCTATTTCCGCAAATTGTCAACTAGTCAAGAGCCTTAAACGACAAGATGTTTTGACAAGAGTTTGATGCAGAAGGCGGGTAGTTGCACAGCAATGGGACTGTAAGGACAGCTTTGAATTGAACCTGCGCCATTCATGTCAGTGAATGTGGGCATTAACTGTCTAATGGGATTCGATTGTTAGCTTATTTACAGTGTCCACGTTATTAATTTATTTCTCTTCCTGTAAATGATTTTAGTGAGTAATTTACGTGCAAAGTATACCAGAATATTCTGGTATACTATGCACACTTGCACAGCGTACGGTATTCGGTGCAAGAATTTAAAGGATCATTTTTGGTTCGAATAAGTACATCATAATTATGGTCACTTGTGACCTATATAAAAAGAAGTTAGTGATATCTTTCCCAAGTATTTTATTTCCCAAGTATTTTATTTCCCAAGTATCGACTTTTTATAAAGCATAATCAGCCTATAACGTGCCTGCTGGGCCACAGGCTTCTTCTCGGTGAGAGCGAGTGAGCCGTAATCCAGCACGCGGGTCCAGTGTGGGTTGGTAGACATGCCGGCTTCCTCACGATGTTTTCCTTCAGCGTTTTGAGAGCAGTAGTGATGACATAACTTACATAATTTACACAAAGTAAAGCGCACGACTTACAACTCGGAAGTCGCAGCCGTTACCACTGGGCCACCACTGTTCTCCTTTTTATAAAGGCATATTGTAAAATTCGAGGAAATTTCTGATGCAGCCTGATTACGAATTTAAAACATACACACAGTGAGAATAATTCATCCAACGATTCAACAGACAGTCACAGTTCTATACTGCCATTGTTGCATATCAAGCTTAATTGAAGCGCTTTTCAGCTCTTCGGTTTAAGTTTGCAACTTTGCACATTTTGCCTGCATGCTTGTTTTTGTTGTGAATCGAATTCAGTTTTCAGAATATTAAGTTTAGCTAGCGTCTGACTTCAGTTGAAAACTCCTAACATTTGTGCTTTGTTGTAATTAGCTTTCCACTCGTTTTAATTTCGAAGACTTCCGTGCATGGTAATGCTCTTAACTAAAAGGTGGCGCGGTGACGACGTGCTCTCATTTAGGCTATGGCCACACTGAGGCCAATTCCGTTCGGAGCGCGGAAATAATTCCTACGTATATCTGCGTAAGCCATTTTACGGTATGGATTCCCGTGCACAACAGCTAGCTTTGTCTCTATGATGACAAAGCACCTGTAATACCTCTATTGTCTGGCCGTAGAGAGAATGCGTTCCTGACACCTGTCAGCCCGGAATAACTCGACTATTCTAGTAACTAACAAAGATCAAATTCGCAGAACACGTATTCGTTTATAGAAAACTGAAAGATGTATTATCTCGACGGCTCACAGTGGAACGAATGTATGGGAGCGGTTGGACGTAGACATGTCCGAAAAAAAAGAGTAAAATTATGCCAAACTAATGATGCCATCTTATTCGATTACTTAATGCCTTCATAACTTGTGGTGATGAATTTCTTCATAACTCCCATATTTCGGGAGTAATTTGAGAAAATGTGAAATTTTACTATGAAAATGAGTGTATCGAGCTCTCTCCCTCCTGATTCCGGGCTTGTTTCAAGTAGCGGTCTCTAATATCATAATGCTTATACTAAGAGCTATATTTAATACTAAGACACATAGTGCGCCAAATGTGCACTTTCTGGGATAAAGAGTGATGTTTATTTTATAACACAATTTTTTTATTTTTTGTTTATTTTGTTGATTAAAACCGTTTTTCTAAAGGTTTACCTTATTACAATAACATTTCTGAGCAGCCAATTAGAGAAGATATAAGCTAATTAGGATATATAATTAGGGACTTAAGGTTTACATATAAAACTGATGCACTAATGATTACTGATAAGAACATTGCTATTATTTAATTACTAAATGGCTCTTAATACACTAATTTAGCATGCATCATTTACTAATTATCACAATAACTAATTACCTTGCAATATTTAACAAAGGATACCTGGGATACCTGGATTTTATATAAATAGGTCACTATTAGTAACTTTAAAATCAGTGTTGATTTACACCTCGTTGTATCCAAGCTAATCTCGCAATGTATTTTCCAAATTTTAATACAAATCTTGATATTCACGTTGCTTTATGCGCACGCGCACATAAAGATTTACGCGACTTTAACTATTTGTTCAGTGTTTTAAAAGATAACAGTTGTGTTCAGTTATGTGAAAGTGCTGAAACAAGTTTAAAAGACTGGTGTCGTCGATTTTGCTACCGCATTTATGCAAAATGGACACAGTCTGGAAGAAGCACAGATAAGTTTCGGAAGAAACATGAGATTTGGCTACAGGCTGCAATTCAATGGCCGGAATTACAGAATGAAAATATGGAACCTTCTACAGAAAATATAAGTGACGTCATCGAGCCCATAATTTCTCCTGCTAAATCTGATGCTTCAACTTGTACACATCCTAGTCCTCGTAAATCTTTTGAGGACCTTAGTAACCGGCAAAAAAGAAGACGCACTGAAGATAGTCTTTCATGCAGCAGTAGCAGCGCTGAAATTATGTTTTCGGCCGAAAGGGCGCTTCAAAAGGCAGGACAAAGCGATACAGCTTATGTTATGAAATACTTGACGGAGAATCCAGAAGAGGCCTCAAAAATCAAAGCCTTCATTGAAGGTAAATCAATTCAGGTACGGGAAATATCCCCTTTGAAGGCATTGGCTCTTTATGTATCGATGAACTTATCGAAATGGCGCTATAACACTCTTCGGGATTTCAACACTCAAGAAGGAGCTCTTCAATACCCGAGTTACTACATGTTGGTTAAAGAAAAAATTAAGTGCTATCCGGCCAAAGAAGATCTCACAGTTACAGAGAGCTCTGCAAAAATCAAATTACAAGCCTTGATGGATTTAACCTCAAGAAGACTTATTAGGTCGTTAGAAACCCCTGTTGATCCCAATCAACAGCTCGTATTGACCAGCAAATGGGGTTTTGACGGATCATCTAGCCAAAGCATTTATCATCAAAGGACGAGTGAAGATGAGCAAATCGATCTTGCTAGTAATTTTATGATTAGTCTTGTACCACTGCGGCTCGTCTCAAAAGGTGTAACAATTTGGGAAAACGAGCGACCATCTTCCACTTCATTTTGCCGGCCAATATTGTTTAAGTTTATAAAGGAAACCAAAGAAAATGTGCAGAGAGAGATGGCTGAAATCGAAGCAGAGATTGAAGCCTTAACTCCATCCACCATCACTGATGGAATTAGTGTCAAACACCAACTGCTGTTGACAATGATTGATGGTAAAATTCATTCCATTATATCCAATACAGCAGCTTCAGTGTGTGACATATGCAAGGCTTGTCCTAAAGAAATGAATAATTTAGAGTTAGTCAAAGATAAACACGCAAACGAGGACATGTATAAATATGGCTTAAGCACCCTTCACGCTTGGATTCGCTCAATGGAATGCTTATTACACATTTCCTACAAATTAGACATAAAATCATGGCAAGTAAGGGGTGATATAGCAAAAAGGCAAGTTGATGACAGGAAGAAAAGAGTTCAAGAGGCTGTAAGAAGAGAAACGGGCTTACTTCTCGATGTTGTGAAACAAGGCAGTGGATCCACCAACAATGGCAACTCGGCAAGGAGATTTTTTGAAAACTACACTAAATCTGCTGAACTGACCGGAATAGATGCTATGCTTTTAAGAAAAATCTGTGTGATCTTGCAGTGTATTTCATCAGGAGAGAAGATCAACGTAACTAAATTCCGAGAGTTCTGCTTTGATACTGCTAAGCTTTACGTGGAGTTATACCCATGGTATTATATGCCTTCTTCACTTCATAAAATTTTAATGCATGGGCCAGACATAGTTCAGAACATGTCAATTGTGCCCATTGGTTTTCTATCCGAAGAGGCATCTGAGGCTAGAAATAAAGATTTTAGAAAATATAGAGAGGGGCATTCTCGAAAGCATAGCAGTATCTCATGCAATGAAGATATTATGCACAATCTTTTACTGTCTTCTGATCCACTTGTTACAAGTATCCGTCCAAAAGGAAATAAGTTTGTAAAAAAATCTTCTTTTAAGGAATTTTATGAGCTTACGGATTCTGAGAAAAGTGATATCGAATTTGTTAACATAAATGATTTAGCGGACATCGATTCTGAATTTGAATTAATTGATGATGATGATGATGACGAAGATAATTAAATGATGTTATTGTTTTAAAATGTGTAACTTAGTAAATTAGAGCTTACATCTTAATTATTTATTGTACTTTTAATGAAACTAGGTAATTTATTATCAACTTACTTAAAAGTCATACTCTCATCAGTTCTTGTGAATATTTTTGTTAATATATATTTCTGTATATATATAATATATTTATAGACCTCTTAATAAGTCTGTCTGCGGTTTAAAGTAAATACAAATGGGGAAAAAACGTTTTTTTTTTTTAAATTTTCATTTCCTTTTATCCCAGAAAGTGCACATTTGGCGCACTATGTGTCTTAGTATTAAATATAGCTCTTAGTAATAGCATTACGATATTAGAGACCGCTACTTGAAACAAGCCCGGAATCAGGAGGGAGAGAGCTCGATACACTCATTTTCATAGTAAAATTTCACATTTTCTCAAATTACTCCCGAAATATGGGAGTTATGAAGAAATTCATCACCACAAGTTATGAAGGCATTAAGTAATCGAATAAGATGGCATCATTAGTTTGGCATAATTTTACTCTTTTTTTTCGGACATGTCTACGTCCAACCGCTCCCATACATTCGTTCCACTGTGCGGCTGGCCGGCGCGGCGGCGGCGGGGTGTAGTATTGCTAATGTCCAACGTCCAAAAACAACACTTATTTTTGACGTGTAGAAGTAATTTTCTTACCAATTCATGAACGCTTACCCTCACATAGGCCATGCGCTAATATTTGCTTTGCCTCCCAATATTTTTTTTTTTGTTTTCTGATGGAACCTTCAAAGGCACTCGACCTCCAGGGAGCGAGGTCGGGGAGTGTGGGATTTTTACCTCACTAAAAACCACCCCGGTGAATACCATCAGCACATAGGGGTGGTCCCGGTTCCTCTTAAAAACACAATTTCGGAACCCCCCGTGCAACGCCTGTAAGGCACATTCCTGGGGAGACTGTAAAGGGGCCTCCCCTGAGCCTCGCTATGCAACACGTGCTACACTTACGTTTATGTTAATATTAACATCTGAGCCAATAACTGTGCCTTAAGTATGGCAATAAAAGGCACGTTCACGTTGACTGCCAGACAACAGACACAATAGAAAATCTATTGTTCGCGGTCACCGCTGACCGCTTGGCAGTCAATGCCTTAAACGTGTCTAAATAAATGTGGTTCAGCTTCAAAAGTTATTGCTACAAAATTTGTTCAAAATGGAGGTAGGTGCTACATTTATTTTTCGACATAACTGGACGCGTGCGGCGAATAGAATGAGAAAGAGCCAATGCAGTCAACGCGGTTTGACGGGTTAGTGAACGTGCTAAAACCCTTTGATATGTCGAAAAAACCACAACTGAAATCATTAACATTGACACATTAGAATGAACCACATCTAACCACACACCACACCATCACCACCGCATCACACAACACAACCAGCCTATAATGTTCCCACTGCTGGGACACAGGCCTCCTCTCGATGAGAGGGAGTGGGCCGTAATCCACCACGCGGGCCCAGTGCGGGTTGGCAGATGTCACATGTCTTCCGTTCTAGGACATGCCGGTTTCCTCACGATGTTTTCCTTCACCGTTTCACCACCGCATCGAATTGCTTGAAAACGAGGCTTTTGGCTACTTTATTTATATGTCTGTATTTCAACTTTTTTTTTTGTAATGTGCGTTTAGTTTGCGCAGAATAATTTAATCTTTTATTTCTTTTTTCTTTATATCTAACGACGAAGTTGTGGTAGAATATCGCACACCCAGAACAACACTGTATTATGTCGAAAAATCTTAAAATCGAGTTTTTTATTTAATAGAATAGCCAAAAATTTTCCGCGCTAATCACAAAGACAGGCGTATTTATATAATACTGATACGCATTGGATTCTTCACATGCCATATTCAGGACATTCGCAATAACTTTAACATAACATGAAATAATGCTTTTTCCGTCCATTCTGAAAAATTAGATATTTTGACTTAGTGCAGTGTTGATCTGGGCGTGCAATATCATCGCAATTTTCTCTCCAGTGTAGACGCCGCAATACTAAGGCGCAAGTAATGAAAAAGAATCCTCCTGACAGTTTGGACCAATATTTTAGCCTCGTTTTTTTTGCTTTAATACTCTTAAAGGCTAGCACAGTTTCCAACGAGCTCCCGTTCCTCAATATTACAACTAGGTAAACTAAACTCGTTTCTGCTTTGTTGACAATTCTTTTTTCTATTTTTATTAGTGCTGATACTTGAGAGAAGAGCATTCTCACGCCATTCCGCGGTACAAAGACGCTTACAGGGAGAATTGCAAAAAAACTGGTCAGGTGAAATTAAAATCGTACTTACCTACCTACTAAAATGTTGGACAGGCTATGGATACACTTTAGTTACTTTTTCCTCTTAAACGTATAGTGTCTACACAATTATTTTCCAGTTTATATGGCAGTTGGCATGGCAGTTTTCACGCTACGTCTCTCTCTCTGTGGCTACCGGACGGAAGCCTGTCTCGTGATGAAAATAGACGAGATATAAAAGTACCTGTGCATCATGTTACATTACGAAACCAAATATAAACATTATTTAAACGGTAGACAGAGCAACATGTCTACATCAAACGAGTCAAACACTTATTTACTTAGGTCATAATCGGACAGGCAGTTCTTGGGTCGCACTAACGTACAGACAGTCAAAGAGATGTGTCGTGTTAGGTAAAAGATGGCCTAAAATTTAAATCATTCGATTTGCCCTCACAGCACTTATATCGCGCAAAAAGTGTCAATGTCGAGAAGAGTGAGTGAACACATCCCTGATCCCTATGTGGCGTTACCATGGTACCTACTCAAATCAATTGTGTGTGTCAGAAGTGTCAAATCGAAACAGAAACGGGACCATCTTTAGGTGCGACGAATCTAACGGTTTAAATCTTTCGTATCTACCTGCCTTTATATCAATGTAAAACACAATGCGGAAACGGCTCCAGAGTCCTGTACACGGTACACCAGCTGTTTGTTGACACGGCGTTATTATATTTAAGTTTAAGCCGACTTTGAATCAATAAGAACGAATTTATATGAGAAAATGAATTAGGTATCTTCTTTTTTTATCTTGAATTTTATCCCATTTTTTAATAGGTAGTTATATTCTGCTATTCGGGGCGGACAAATTATAAAAATAGGTCCAGCATTTCTGGTGTAACTAAGTCTTTGTTTTATTTAGGGTGGAAAAAATCAATGCGTCCTGAAGGGAAACCACTTTAAATCCTTAAGATAGATTAATCCTTTTTTTGAAAAAAGAAACAAAAACAAAACTGTTTAAAACACTGATTTCTCGACAAGGTTACCTAAACCGAGAATCGACCGGCTAAAAATGAAAAAAAAAAAATCACTCGCTATTTTGTTATTACTAATTAGGATACTATTGTTCAGAATAAAATCTCTCTAGTAAACATTTGGTCTTAGAAATAAAAAAGATCATGAAATCTAACATTTATTTTATTTTATCATCAATTCTAATATGAAGGACACGTAAACATGAAAGAAAGACATTGATACTTGAACTACGTATTTAAAATTACAATTTAGTTACATTTTAATAAATAATTTAATTGATAAGTTGTTCGAAATGAGACACAACGTTAGTCTTTTTTGAAATTCACTTCGTTTAGCTTTCTGCAAAGTGCTATGGTGTACCACATGCTCCTTAAAACATTTATTACCTCAACCCCTCTTCTACAGTCTCAGAATACTTTTTGTGAAATAACATTTTTTAAATAAGTAGTTCTCTCACGGTCTCACCATACCACTGTAGAGCTACCTAAATTGCAATTCTTGTTGTTTGAAAAGTAAGCTTCTAATAAATCAAATTGTTCTTGATACGTCATCATCATCATCATCATCAGCCTATAATGTTCCCACTGCTGGGACACAGGCCTCCTCTCTGTGAGAGGGAGTGGGCCGCAATCCACCACGCGGGCCCAGTGCGGGTTGGTAGATGTCACATGTCTTTGAATTTTTGGTTCTAGGACATGCCGGTTTCCTCACGATGTTTTCCTTCACCGTTTTGAGAGCAGTGGTGATGAAATAATTTTACACAAAGTAAAGCGCCTGTCTGGGTTCGAACCTACGACCTACAACTCGTAAGTCGCGGCCGATACCACTGGGCCACCACTGCTCTCTCTCTTGATACGTCATTATTACACAATTACGAAATGGAAGCAAAACAAAACAAAATCGATAAAAATGGCCTAAATGTTCGTTCGAATTTCAAAATTGCAGTTCCGCACTGCAAACAATTTTTGAACTTTTCGTTAGAACGCCAATGTGAATTATAATTATTATCGTCAATTAACGATATTGTTTTGTCAACAAGGTACTTAGAGATAAATTACCAAGCTTGTACTTCATAGAATGTCTTTGGATAAGAAAATAACGTATCTTTTACTTGTTGAAAGTAAACAGTTCTATTCTAGGTAATGTTGATTAATGCTCTATTGTATTAAATATCAGATTTCATGGATATCTTGTACGACAGGCGAGTGTAAGACCTAATGTTTCTTGTAGAAATATCTTTAACATTGTCTGTATCGACTAGGGAAATAAAATAGCGAGTGTTTATTTTTTGCTGATTGGATTCCCTGTTTAGGTAAGCTTGTCGAGAAATCTGTGAATACAGTTGTTTCCTTTTAAAAATAAAGGTAAAATAAGCTATCTTAAAGATTTAAAGTGGTTTTTCAGGGCCCATTGATTTTTTCCACCCTGTATAGACAGAAGATGTTTTATTTAGATAGATTTAAGTCTGTACTATAGTGATTAAATTTAAAAAATAGGTACTTAAGTATAATTATATAAGTAGTCTGAGAAACGTCATCATCATCATTAAAATCATTGGTAGCCTTGTTTCATCCACTACAGAGTTTATGCTGCTTCCCTGGTCTGTGCGAGTCTCATCCAGGTCTTCCCCGCGATCTTCTGTAGGTCGTCCAACCCACCTGGAAAATTGGTCTGCCATTAACGCTCCTTCTCACGGCAGCCATTCCATTCATTCAACCTTTCTTCAATTTTTGATACAAATCAAACAGTTGACGGATATATTATTTTGTATTATGTTTTCTGAATAGGTACACAGCCAGCCAATTAGAGAAATAATTGAATATCTCGGGAACACAGACGAAATAGCTTGTATCTACAGTATATACACCACGTTGTTTCGGACATGACATATACCCCAACATTTTAATAACCTCCATTAATCATACAACTCAGCCCTTTTTGTAACCTCTACAAAATATGCTAAATTAATTTCGGAAAGATTGCTCAAATCCAAGCTCTTTAAACTAGAGACACAGGGTATTTTGTGTTATAGTTTAGTCGTATTTTTTAAACACAGTGTTCTAGTTGGAATGCGTGGATGTGCGTGTTGGACTACAGTGAATTAGAATAATAGTAAGTAATTACATGTGGACACGTAATTTCAAGCTTGTTTGTCCCCAAAGGGTTAGGCAGCCCAACAAGAGAATCGAACCCTTGACCTCATGTTCAGCAGTAACGTATTTGACCAATAGACCAACGCAATAAAATCAGAAACGGAATAAAAGTATCCGTATCAAAACTGTTTAATTAAGAAATTAGGCAATCATATTATAATGGTGCGCTTACAGTACCGCGTACCTGCCTACTATATCTACGCGAACTCATTTTGTATGATTTAGGACTCACGGGTAGATCCGCTTGCCGAGCTAGGTCCGAAGATGGGTCCATCCATTATACGTTTTGTATAAATTTTAGCTCCTTTACCGTAGGTGGGGTACCTACGGGTGAAGGAACTTCGCCGATCGGCGACGAAACAATAGAAAATCAATTGTGTCTCATTAGCGGAGCTTGACAGATTAAATACCCACGATATTGTCATATCAACTTACAATCAGGCATGTAACTCAATATTCCTAATGTTTTATTTAATAAATCAGTAAAACTGCTTTAGTTACGAGCTGAGCTTTTATATTCGTTACGGATAACGAACATAAAAGTTCGTCTATATTATTATTATGAGCCTGTGACGTCCCACTGCAGGGCAAAGGCCTCCCTACTCTCTCATGAGAATGAGAGAGAAGGGGTTTAGGTAAGCTAAAAAAAATATAGGTAATCTGCATTCGCGATTCATTTGCCAAAAATGTCAACAAATATGAGTTTATGGAAAAATAACTTTAATCGGCGTTCGTGTATGATTAGCGGAGTAATTGCGTAACACACTAACATAATCAAAAATCAAAATCAAAATATTGTTAAGGCCAGCAATAAAAGACTAGACTGTATTTAGGGGCGATGGTTTAATGTCATTCTTCTTTACAATATTAACTTTCCTGGACAAACAATAAGGTATTTTAAGAGAGGAGTATCGTCCGCCGCCGCGCTGCGTTGGAGTCCGTGGAAGCGAGTGGTCATCGGGCCGAGCCGTGCCGCCACCGCGTCCCAGCTAGCTTACCGATGACGCGCTGATCTCGCTGCCTACGCGTGCGGGCCGCGCGCAAGGTATTGCGTTGGGTTCGATTCCCAACAATGTTTTATTTCACATAAACCTACATGGACACTTATGAAACGTCAGAAGCTATGTGCACGGTTCCAATTGGTCGTTTCCTATGGAGAAGAGCCGGCAAGAAACTCCACGGTTATTTTTTTTTTAATAATTGGCTTTTACAATGCTTTCAAATTACAGTAGGTATGGGAGATGAGGATGAGGTAAGTACTAGTCCATACTATACTAATATTATAAATTCGAAAGTAACTCTGTCTGTCTGTATGTTACCTTTTCACGCCTAAACCACTGAACCGATTTACATGAATGAAATTTGGTATAGAGATAGTTTGAGTCCCGGGAAAGGACATAGGATAGTTTTTATCCCAATATTCCTACGGGATCGACACTTATGCGGGTGAAACCGCGGGGCGCAGCTAGTTATACATAAAATATGTATAACTAGTACTTACCTCAATACACGATGTACCTATAATAAACATTATCCTCGAAGCTAGGTATACCTACATAATCAGCCTCCTCTCACAGGCCTCCTCTTTATGACAGAGTGGGCCGAAATCCACCGCACGGGCCCAATGCGGGTTGGTTGATGTCACATGTCTTCGAATTTTTGGTTCTAGGACATGCCTCACGATGTTTTCCTTCACCGTTTTGAGAGCAGTGGTGATGAAATGATTTACACAAAGTGAAGCGCCTGTCTGGGTTCGAATCGAACCTATGGCCTACAACTCCTAAGTCGCAGCTATTACCACTGGGTTACCACTGCTCTTAGATACTGCAAGCTAGGTATAAAACGACTTAAAAAAAAAATACACAATTTTTTTCTAACGTGATTAATTATTCATAACCTATTTAATATTCCCGGGTAAATCGTAAATTACCATTAGGTAATTTATATTCATATTGCTACTGAGCAATATGAATCCGTACTAATAGGATTCATTAAAACGGGTGAGTAAAATCCGTTCATTAGAAACAAATGGAAACATTAATTAATTAATCTAATGTTAATGCTTCGTTTATGGCATATTTCAGGATTATGATACCTACTTGTAGTAATAGTTCTTAGGTACTTATAAATTATCTGTAGTAGTACGCAATTTTCTTTGTCATTTTTGTTACATAGTTTTTTTTTTTTTGTTTAAATTACCTTCGTTTTTATGCGTGATATTAACATCAACAGCGTGTATGGACTCGTGGCTAAATCATAACAACCGCACGGGTCGATCAAAGGTTAAGCTATGCTTGCCGCGGTCGGTTCGTGGATGGGTGACCGACGACCGGGGACGATGCTTACGGTATTGAGAGGGCGACTAAGCGGTGAGGTAGGCGGTAGGGGGAAGGCACGCGCATCCCACGGACCGGCAAACTTACTGCGAACGGGGTACCTCTTTGAATATTCACATTTGAGTCCTGCTTTCAAGTAGGATTGCTGGAAAAAGATATTTCAAAGCGCATAAAGAGACTGGATCTCAAAGGGATTTATTTGATTTCAATACGAAGAAGATCTAGATTCTAAGAAGCACGATTGATAATCGGTCTCTGACAATCCGTATGGTACATCTCGATTCGAAGAAAAGTGGGTAAATCTAGGTACCTATATGATGAAAGTTCGGAGTAGGGACCGACACAGTCGCTTGCATCTTTTCATCGCTTTGTATTTGCTTTGGGAAAACTATAAATCCGTTAATACAATGCATGGTGAGCGTATTGAATTTAATCCCACGTTTCAGAGAATTATGTTTGTCAAAACATTTTTCCATTTCTGAAAATTTTATTGTGAAAATTCCACATCATTCTCTGGCAAATTTATTCGTAAAAATTTCACATATTGGTTCGTGTCACATCTGTGCGAACAAATTGTAAATCCCTAAGGCCTAAGGTGAATGACACGCTGAAATTTTTTATATATTTTTACTTATTAGTTAACGTGGACGGATTTTTATTAAGCTTTATTTGGAACTTGTTTTAACCGTGTGTTCGCTTGCGTGACTGTGTCAAACTCAAGGCATTTATTTCGATTAAACCAATTACAGGCACTTTTGAACTGTCAAAGAGTCCGTCAGTTAGTCAGTAAGTTGAAGCTAGTTGCCCATTCCGAAACGTAGCTCTCCATGGAGAAGAACGGGCAAGAAACTCCAGTGAGTGTCGATATAAATAAGTCTATTCTATTGGCACAATACAGGGTGTTACGGAAAGGGTATATCAATACAAACAGGTTGAAGAGTGTATCTGGTTTAGAATCTCTGTACAAAATTTCAGCTCATAAGCATTAACTTTGAAAATGCTTAATATTGTTTTATTTCGACATCACGGCGCTGCACTGGCGCGCGGCGGCGTGATGTGCGTGTACTAGGCACACAGACACATTACAGATAATGGATAATGACCCTCGTAGTGCGGTGACACGTTTGTTATGATTTCAATTTAATAAAGTATCGAAATAAAAAAATATTAAGCATTTTCAAAGTTACTGCTTTTGAGCTGAAATTTTGTACAGAGATTCTAGACCAGATACACTCTTCAACCCGTTTGTATTGATATACCCTTTCCGTAACACCCTGTATATTCGTAAGTAATTAATCCAACGACACTTGTATTTTTCAATATAAACTACCTACCTAAATCTTGTTGGTACTCCTTCGGTCTAGACTTTAGTAAATAAAGAAAATAATTAAGAATAATAATTCATGACCTTTCCCGGCTCCCGAGAGATATCACTTTCAAGGGCACTGTACGGCTATAGCCGTCACAACAGTAAACTTCTATTGTGTCTCGTTTACCGCGCCGGAACCATAAATTCCAGGATCAGCCCATCGAAGAACAATGCAAATATTTATACTTAATTATGTTGTAGTCCATCGTTAATGTTAGGATATTGTAAGTATTGTAACTATTCTGTTTACAATTTATAAGAAGACTAGCTACTGCCTGTGACTTCCTCCGCGTCGTCATCCTTCGTTTTCGCTTAGCGTTCTTTCTGACTTTTTCTTTTTTTTTTTGATACGTTCCAGTTCTTGAAGAAGGTTTTCCTATCATTCAGGCCGTTAGTTGAACGGCGCTGTTTAGTTAAACGGCTAGGCAGTTAACTGAATGGCTGATTAAAGTAGTTGGCGGCGACACAGACACTGCATTGGAGAAAACGACCGGAAGGTAATGAATTGCCTTGTTTGTCATTCCACTCTTCGCAAAGGCTTGGTAAAACCGGTCTCTTACCGCCCACAACTGCCATTGCATTGTTGAGAGCACTCTGTTGATTCTTTTCTAACCAACGAGAAAATAGTAGATTGTTGCATCGACCGCAAAGTGAGTTATTAATGCACTGTTAATTTAGTGCCCTCGATTTAAAACATACAATTTTTTTTTATTCATCAAGTCAGTTTTATTCTGCCGATTTTAATTTTCAGCCAGTATCTATCTTTTGATGCCTAATGCATACATTTTATATTAAACATAATGGGAAACATTAAACCTCTGTAGTAAAGGACATGTCTGGTAGAGCAATGGGCCAATGTCTAGGCAGTCAAAGAAAATGTTCAGTAATGATTGTTATATTATTATAATCGTCGTATTTTATAGTTTATTAATTAATAAGTTTCAGGAGTCAGGATCTTGCGTAAGCTGGTCAAAATAAGGATTATACGCTAGGGATTTTTCTTAGCTTTTTTTAGTATAATGACATCTGTGAGCGAATACAGGTACTAATTGGTGGTATGTCTTTGTGAGGTAAATGAAACATTTTGTTGGTCTGAGATCATATTCTACAGTTTTTTGGATATTTCTGTTTGTGTAACAAAAATGTGAAGCACCTATTATTTGTCACATAAATGCACATAATATTATATTGGCTTTATCTTTAATTCCGTATTTTGGTTTCTATCTTCAATACCCATAATATTATTTATATATAGCTACTTATTGATACTGAATTGGGATTATAATAAATAAAACTATCTATGTATTTATTGCACTTTATTGTAGATACATTCTTAAATAAAATGATAAAAAAATTAAACGTCTTCTAGAGACACCAAAACATTGTCCAAAAATGTAGCTGGTGCTAGCACGTTATTTTGATGCCTTGCCCAGCCAAGATACCATACTAGCGTCATGACGTGGCAGACCATTGTATGACCTAGTGATCTCTCATTGTCAGCAGCTTTGGTATTTAATAAATTATAACAATCGTGATACTTGCGTATCCATCTAATGGGAGCTGGAACAATAAGACATGTCATTGTATTTTTAAATTATAACACAACTGCTCAATGTACTGCCTTTCCTGCATGGTTTACGCGACTGCCGTAGTATAGAGGCCTACCTGATTTGATAACCATCGAGCAAGGCTCACTTGCAGGGGTAACGCCAGCCTCGACACGATATGTCTGCGAATCCGCAGCACAGCGATGCACCTCATCATAATATCCAAATCGAAAGGAAAAGCAGAATCCTATAAGTATAGCAACAGTCATCGTGTCTAGATGATGTCACTCCGTGTAGAACAGCAATGGTCGTTTAAAGAAAATACCCATAACAGAAAATAATCGCATAGTAAGCAAGGAACGCATACACGCAACTTGGAACTGACAACCAAAAAATAAATGTCAATGCCATGTCAAAAAAGTAATAAATACTTACCTTCATGTTAGGAAGTGGGTATCCGAAGAAAAACACGTTTGATGTGTACACAAAAATATTTTAGTAATATTGTCGTATTTTATACGCAAATACGTTAATATATTCCTTTCATCTAAAATAAGCGGCTTATAATTATTGCTCACACTATTTAAAGATAATTACGGGATAAAATGGAACGTCAAAAACATTTTTAGTACTTCCCGTTTAAAATGGCAAAGCGGAAGCTACGATTGAGTACTGTTTTTTTGAGAATTATGTTACGCAAGTAATACTGAATTAATTAATCCATAGTAATTTAAATCTAAATTTTTAAATCTTACTGAAAAACCTTAAATCATGAACATTTATCTATACCAGAATTACCAGAGGGCAGAAACTGGACATGTCCTTTATATTTTTCATTAATGCACTGTTTTTTTATTTTTTATTTACTTAGATAAAAAATAAAAAAACAGTGCATTAATAAAAACTTTGCAACCATGAGATTTCATATAACATTTCTGCACTGTTTTGGTTCTAAACAAAAAATACGTCCTTTGTGATCGTTTTTGTAGTAGTTAATTAATGATAACATTACTACGTAGTTGAAAGAAAAGGTATTTCATTAATGAATCTTGAAGACCGCCTGGGCAATTAGGTACGGTTAAAGATATTTATTTGTTAAAAGAATTTCAAATTCACTTATAGCGAAAACATATTACAGGTTTTAACAATAATGTCGACCATTAAGGGCAGCTTGTTTCACGTTCACTTTATGCACGCGTTAACGTCAAAAATGGCGCTAACAAATGCCTTTACGTCAGGCGCTGATTAATTTGACAGGACTAACTAAAATTTATCTTCTGTCCTTTTCTTAATGAAATAGAAAGATAAAGATGCACTGAACTTAAATTTAGTTTAGTTTGTGAACAAGGGAATCGGCACCATTGTGTATATTTTTCTGTAATTTGATTTTGATTTTTAACACTGCACTGATTTGTTTAATATTGCTCTCAAGGGAAGTCCAAGTAGATGATGTTTTTTTACATTTATTTATTCGATAGAAAAGACTGGTTTAGAAGAACAACGCGGTCACACGGACAGGCACCTAATGCTACTTTAATTTATATATGGACAGATATATATATATATATATATACATACTAGCTGCGCCCCGCGGTTTCACCCGCATAAGTGTTGATCCCGTAGGAATATCGGAAGAAAAATTGTCATATGTATTAATCCTGGTTACAAACTATGTGTTCCAAATTTCATCCAAATCTGTTCAGCCATTTTTGCGTGAAGAAGTAACAAACATACAAGCACACTCACAAACTATCGCCTATATAATGTTAGTGTGATATGTGTGACTCGTATTATAAATACTTATCTACTTAAATCCCGATGCAATTTGCTTTGTTGGTTATGGCCATAGATATATGAAAGAAATGGTTTTGGCCAAGTAAAGAAAGAAAAACCCAATAATACTTTGCCAGACTCATAAAAAACCTGCCAATGGCAAACAAAGTTAATGAAACTGTGATTAATTTCACAATTTCACTAAGTAAAGTTCAAAAGAAAATTATTTTATCAACCAGATGAGTCAGATTTGAGCTAAAGTTAGAGACTAACTGAAGCTAACAGGGTTTGTGAGCTTTGAAAGGAAAATGTAAATAAGAAAATTAAATATGTACCTTAGGGCTTGGATTTCAGTTTCAACGAACTTTTAATTGCAGATGAAACATTTGATTAGGTACCTTTTTTATAATAATCTTTAGAAGATGTCTAAATGTATATTTTAGTTGTTAGTAGTTTTAAATATTTGGAGGGCTTGAACGCATTTTCTCGTCGGTCGTACTGTAGAAGATATAAAATTGTAGAGATTCAGTTTCACGAGTTGACAGAGCGCCCGCTCCATCATGAAAAATGTTAGGTATAGATGAATTCGATTTCATTTAAACAACTACGCGTTAAATACGGAATCTTTTATTTAAACGACTCAGGAATGCAATTTTCGCGCATTTGGCATTCGTTATTGTCCATCGACTCGTACTTTTGCCTCGTAAAAATCCCATTTTAGCTGAGCGAGGCAACATTCAAAAAGCATTGCATATTGAATAAAAAATTCGCAGAAATGCTTATAACAATGGTAGAACCGATGATACAATGCAGAACACATCTAGACGTTAGAACAAAGGTAATGTATGGTTATACTGCAAACCTACCATTATAACATTATTTCTCTTTCCTGCCTTTCATATATTTTTTGTTAACAGTACCTTTGTACTCAACCTTTCCTTTATTCTTGTTTCCTTTGCCTGTTCTGTGCACATAAATAGTTCATCATCTGCCTAGTCTTTTCCTAATTAAGTTGGGGTTTAATAGAAAAGATGCTAAATATTTTGTAAAGATCATCAAAAGTACGTTAACGATTGCGTCAAAAATAGCAATGTTATGTGGATTGGATTACTTCGTGCGACGCATAATGGTTAAATTTTTGTTCCTAGACTCGTGATTTACGATCAATTTGTACTGAGAATACATGATTCTGGAGAATGTCACCATTTTATAAGCGACATAGGAGACGAGCGGCAATGACGCATGCGTCCATTACGAGTGTACATGCAAGAATTGTGCACAGCGTTAATAATACTCAAGAATACTATATAAAAAGAAATAAGATGCTATGAATAATCTTCATAGTAAATATCGGACAAAGACAAACTGGTGAAGCCTGGACCCTGGACCTGGAAATTAAAGATTTTGGCAGCTGCGAAATTATGATCCAAAGACAACGTATTGATGTTATAGAAAAGCAGCAATGAAAAATCTTCACACACAAAAAGATCGACTCAATAATAATAATTACCTACCACTCAAACTGTACCATCCCGTCAGTTCGTCTCTGCAGATGCCGAACTCGCTCTCACCACCATTGTCTGCCTGCAGTGTGTACTGTAGACAGTTGATGGTGGTGTGAGAGGGTCCGCCTCGCGTTCAGCAGCCTGCCGCATCAACAAGAACAGAGGAATATTTAAGATGGGAAGCTCAACTTCGCCCGATCGCTGATCTGACATACACGCGACTGGTGCCGATTCCGATTTAAAAACCTTGGACCCTTTCTAGAACATTCATCTTTAGAATTTCCGCCCGGACGTATCTGTGAAGAGCATTCGTTCTTACCTTCACAAAAAACTCCCAAACAACGAGACGTTTTCAATAAAAAAACCTGAACCACTCCAGACATAACCTTTTCATATTAGGAGTTACATAGAACCTGTTAGACTTATATTTCTCCCCTTGGCCTACAAATGCATTATTCCAAGAATGGTTGACCTACCGGAATGTGATGAAAACGACTGAATCCAGTGAACCAAGCAAATATTTTTTTGCGTAAAAAGCTGAATATGATATGATATTCGGGGATAAAAAATATACTACACAACTTCCTAAATAATTTATTAGCCTTAATCATTTGTAACGAAATCAATGAAATAAAAGCCGTATATTATGATTCTGATTTATTCCGGTATATTAGTCTCCTAATTAGTCCTTTTCACCTAGATGTCAACTCTCTAAGCTGCCGATCTTTTGTACAAAAATCTCACCGTGGACAATGATATTATAAGTAAATTTTACTTAACACCACGGTCCACGGTGAGATTTTTGTACAAAAGATCGGCCGTGGAGCTGTCGTTCCACCTTATGCTAGGTATTGACGCTAAATTATAAATGATTTATTTGTGTAAGTAGGTTTGTACAAAACACTTTTACACGTCAATCATATTTTTACCCGACTGCGCCAGAAGGAGGGTTATGTTTTTCGAGGGTATGTATGTATGTATGTATAATTGTTTGGCACGCTCTGCGGCCTGAACGGTTTGATGGGTTTTAGCTTGAGAGGTGTCGTTAGATTGGTATTTACTGTGAAAGTGACACTGGGTATATCAAAAAAAACAAAATGGCGAATTTTTGGCGCCATATTATGCCTTCGAAAAAAATTTTGTTTTCTCAAAACCTATCGAGTGGGGTATCAAAATAAAGGGTTTTAAAAGGTGATTACAAAAATATGTACAACTTATATGGTTAAAAGTAATTCATAGTGACAAATCGTCAAAAACACGTACCAAGAACTAAATCGTCTGCGAAATCTTTCACATCTGTAAACTAAAAAGCTGGAAATAAAAAAAAGACGGGTTGCACTCCGGGAGTGCCGGCAGAAGTGAAAACTTGAATATTAATGTTGAAATAAATCAATTATTAATTTAATTAATATTACTCATTTTTCTTCAATATTTCTGCGTCACTTTTTTCATTAATTTTTTTTTTTTTTTTATAAACAAAAAAAAAAAAAAAATGTAGATGCACTTTGTTCAATTTCCGTATTTTAAACACTTTCGGTCTTATTCATAAAAAAAGCCTATTGAAGGTTTAAACCATTCATTAGTTAAAATGCTCAATAGGCCTTTAAAACATTCGATAAAATTTTGTATTCATAAACGCTTCATAAACGTTCTATAACTAGAATGTCCTACAACTTCTAAATGTTGCCATTATAATGAATATATAGTTCGTAGACAGATATGCATACGAGAATATCTGTCTACGAACCGAATATTTGTGTCCATAGACATTATTACGTATGAAAAACTAATTTATTGTCTACAGTTTCAACAGTTTTGACGCGACAACGTCATGGTCGTCATGGAAACAATATGAATAATTGAATATGTCAATGAATGAATTTGATATTGTATGTGTCAAACTAAAAAACTTTTGAATATTTTTTTTGTATTTAAAATAAATGAAATTAAGACCGGAGACTAGTTGCAATAAAGGGCAAAGAATTGAATATTGGTTGGAGGAGGATAAGGTGTGTACCTACTGTTACAGCTAAAATGTGTTCAAAGTAAGTTATGTTTTGTAAACATTCTCAATTTCTTATACTTATGCTTGCTTTTGCTTCTAATCCTTCGATTTTTTGGAAGAATTGGTCAGGGAGAGGTCTCCATAATAGAAAATAAAAACACTGACACAAGCACTAACGCTAAACAGGGGCAGCCTGGCATGATTTACGAATTAGGTGCCTATCCAATTTACAATTTTACGAAGAACTTCGTTTGCCTGTACAAAACTCATTGTAACAAAAAAAAAAAAAACCCGCCATAAGAATAATAATGACTGTTATTTTGATGCCGCTACTGATTAATTAAATCAGTATAAATAAGATAATGAAGAGAAAGAATTTATAACATTAGTTTTGTATTTCAGGTCAATAGGACTAGTAAAGATGGTGCTTCACTACGAATAGCAGAAAATGAAACGGCCTACAGAAGAGATGGCACAGATGGCAAATGAAAAGCAAACATTTTAAAAATGTTGTTCTGCTTGCACAAGTTTTAGAAGCCAAATTAGAGTTTAGAGTATTGTTCAGCCGTGAACAGGCAAGAGTTACATACGCCAGCGTCAACATCAAGAGCGACATACATTCGTTCCACATAAATTAGTAATTAGTAAATGAATAAATTAGTCATCAAGTTGGAGTAGAGTTTGATTCATCTTTCATAATTCCTCTCACTATGGCCAAAACACCTTTAGCCATCACCAGTTCTATGAGTCTGTGGGACCGGCAATGACAAAACTATTTCCTGTGTACACATTGCACAACGTACACAAACCCCTATTCCTACCCAAATTCTGTCTGTTCCCGTAGGTCTCCGTAGGCTTGTATGATAGGTTAGGGTGTTAGGATAACTAGGGTGTTAAGTAGTTGCTGTAGGTTTATAATCTGTAGGGTGAGGTAACCATAGATACCAGGCTCAATCGTTACAAACTTAGCCACACTGTATGCATTTGGAATAACAGCCGTACTAAGCTGTAAGTCCCGGTGCGTACAAGTATTATAAAAATAAACTGATATACAAGCTTTTTATTAATGAACTACTCCCTAAATTTCTTCTCTTTTACTTTAGATCTTGCTGGCTCAAAATATTGCCACTTCCACGTTGTCGTCGGTGGCAGCGCAGAGGTCACTTTGACTGCATGTTTTGGGTAGGACAAATAAGGCAGGATAGGACGTGGAGCATGTTTTGCAACATAGCTTCACAGCCACACCCTACTGGAGCATCTCCCTGCAGAGTGTAAACTTCCGTGGTCGACACGGAAGCATTGTTTTCACACAAAAGCAGCAATGTCCCACAGTATTTCTTGTTGCTATAATGTGCTTCGTTATATTTTCCGTCGCTTCTATTTTGTATTGTAGGTAGGTATATAATAATAAACTAAATTGGTTAAACAGAAGTTCAAAATAAATTAAATACAACTGCGGCTCCTCGAAGTACCTACTATTGTTTACGAAACTGACTTTTCAAACATTTGTACGTCAAATGTCATTTTCTTCGGCCATCTTTGTCGTGTCTCACTTGGTTCATTTCGGTTGGCGCCGCCGTAGAAAGAGATGGGGGGGGGGGGGGAAATCTCTCCTGACGGTCACGTGTCCTGACGCGATGCCCTGACGCGAGTTTAACATTTTTTACCCATTACAAAAAGTGTTCAACGTCGCTAAAGAAGTTTTCACTTCAAAAAAAGTAATTAAAAAAATTAAAAAACCCGACTGCAACCATATACTAAAACTAACTGAAAGGCTAAAAACAAGCCCATTTTAAATTAAATAAAAGTTAGAAGCAGGCGAGACCCATTTGAGTTTGAAACTATAATAATGGTATGGGCCCCGCCTGCTTCCAACTTTTATTTAATTTAAAATGGGTTTGTTTTTAGCCTTTCAGTTAGTCTTAGTACATGGATGCAGTCGGGTTTTTTAATTTTTTTAATTACTTTTTTTTAAACTAGTTGAGGTCAGTGTTTCCTATCTGCATACTCTGAGAAGAAAGGCCGAAACAAACTCAGAGGTCACAGTCAGTCCAGACATAATCTTGTTCAGATCATTTGAAATCCATGTACTCGTAGTTTGGTGTCAGAAACGGTCTTTTGAGGAAAGAACCGCACAGATTGAATGGACCTCACCAGTCTGTTAAATCCAGAAATGGTACCAAAAAGAAATTGCCAATTGCATCTTAAGAATTCAGACGTTGGAATACAAAAACGAAATAAAATAAAAAGAAAGTATAAATATTGAATACCGTGCGCCACACTGTGCTTTTTATTCGTTTGATCGTTGTACCAGCTGTTCATTTTGTCAATCAAATAACATTCGAATGTCTGGTAAAATAAAAAGAGGTTTTCAAATGAGTGACAGCTCATTCACGGAAAAATCTAATCGTTCGTTTGAAGTGCGTTTTAGGGAACTTGAAAGGGAGGCAGCTTATTTATATTTACGTCAATCATAGGCCGTCAAGAATTGCTTAATCGCAGATCTCGCATTAGTATGTGAGCTCTGTGATTGAGAAATTCATGACGCGGTCACGACCACGACTCATACGACTGGCGACAATCTTAGCCGTTGAAGCACTCTCGAAACTCAAAGTATTTATTCCAATTAAACCATTTACAGGCACTTTTGTCAGATAGACCTTTTAACTATACGGCGGCCGTTTAACTAACGGCCTGAATGGTATTCAATTATACTGTAGGTTGAAAGTCTGTAACCAATCACGCGCGAGCTGAATTATAATAATAATAATCATTTTATTATCAGGCAACTAAGGCCCATAGATATAATACACAAAATAAATAATACACAATAAACTAATACATATTAATAACTTTAAAACTATGATTATACACGTAACGTTGTCGGCGTCGTGTTTCGCTGGGTGGCGTCGCGTAACCGTCCTCGGAAACGTCGATATACGACACCTTTCGGCCAAAAGTCTTCTTTCAGGCAGGTCTGTAGATGTTGGGTTGGAACTCATACCACGAATGACTTAAAGTTGATGTTGCGGCGCGATTTTAACCTTTCGACCCTCGAGAGTCCAGGTGGTCTTCACCTTCAAATACTGCACGACTTCCTCAGTTGTCGTGGAGTGATACAGACGCGAAAGGTACAGCTGCATCGTAGGCACGGCAGGGCGCAGCAACATGTTGGGTCCACTCGGTGCGATGCCACACAGGGTACGAGAACAGGGCTTCTTCTTCTTCCTTTCTACTTTTGTGAAACCCTCCTCATCAACTTGACTGGCTCTTGGCAAAGAGCTGCGGACCGCAGTCAGGGCAGGTTGAGCACCCTTTACCAGTTTTTCCCCTTTTCTGGTTTGTCGCTTAGGCTGCGACGCTTCTGATTTGCCGCTGGTGACAATAGCAGCGTAGGCACGTTTAGGGGTCGACGTACCTACGCGTAACGTTTCCGCAGCCGGTGTTATGGCGCGGGCGACGGTGGCGGTGGGTGGCGCTTGCTCAGCGTTATCGGCAGCTGGTGACGCACTTGTGTTCGCCGATTTAAACCTTTGAGGCCTCAGGTGACCCAATTACCGAACCAGTGTTGCGCAATGATGCTATTTCTGCACGTAGTTCAGAATTGATTTTCTCTGATACCTCTATTTTGGACTGCATCTTGATCATCTCCACTTTCAAGGAAGTGATGTCCTTTAACAGCCGCGTAACGTCGACGTGATCGAACGTGACGGGGGGCAGTTTACTTAGCTGCTTCGCCACGAAATCTGGCACGTCGTCTGGGTCAGTCTTCTTCAACATATCGATGATATCTTGAATACTTTTCTCGGTTCCATCTCTGCGGCGAGACGGCATCTGGTCGAGTTTTCCAAGTGACTGGAACAGTAATAATTTTCTGCTGCTGATTTCGTCCTCCTTTTAATTAGAGCTGCTACTAGCAGCGCCCCGCGGTTTCACCTGCATAAGTGTCGATCCCGTGGAAATATCGGGATAAAAACTATCCTGTGCCCTTTCCCGGGACTCAAACTATCTGTATACCAAATTTCATCTATATCGGTTCAGCGGTTTTAGCGTGAAGAGGTACTTAACAGACAGACAGACACACTTTCGCATTTATGATATTAGTATGGCTGGACACTGTTTTATAAATCATGATAGGTATTACATTGCTTCCATTAAACGAAAGTGGACCAGTCGAGTCGTGAGCGAGGTCCCTTATCGTGTCCATTCTTCTGAACGACCATTATCGAACATTTTACACTACATTTAACTGGGCCTTTTTTCTCGAAAATATTCTTGTATTTGAATTTGCCCCAACGGTCTGCGCTGAGTAGGCATAAAACACTGATCTCAACGCGAATATTTTTTTGTATTTTTTGGCTTCACAGCCGACGCGAATGGGTAGCCGCGTGGCTACCTTTTTGGTTCATCTACTTTATCATCCAATTATGAGTCAAATTTTTGATTATACAGTTAAGCAGTGCTTAGTTTGACCTTTGCACAAAAATACTTCATCATCATCATCCAAAGCCCGAGTTCACCCTCTACTGGCTTCTCTTTTCATATGCCAGCCACATCCAGGTACTACCCGCGATGGTAACAATGTCGTCCGCCCACCCTGACGACAAAAATACCTGCCGCTACTCTACCTAATCTGAGACCTTATACTCATTATTTCTTAATAAATTATCCTCATAATTATTGTTTAAATTAAATGTTATTTTATAATGTTTGCTTTGATACAAAGGCGGTTTTAGTAGAATCGCTTAAAGGTTACAAACGAATTCAAAGGAAAGCTCTTGCACAGATGTTTTTATAACACAAATATACATATGCCTACTCACGGTTTCTTCTCATGTGGATAGTCACAGACTACTAGGATCCTTACATACTCCTTTGGCATTTACAACACAATTTTAATCAAAGGCAACATGAAAGTGCCATGGTACATACAAAGGCGAGAATCTGTGTATAGTAATTAATTGTCTCAGCTTATCACGAACACGCCTCCTTTCATGCAAGTAGGTAATATATCGTAGATAAACATACATACACATAGACTCATGCCTTCTTACCATATGGGGATAGGCAGAAACTACATAACGCGCCATCTGCTACGATCCTTAGGGTCTTATCATACTAGCGGATTGCGAGTGTCCTCAAAGCGGAGCGGGCGCACAACGAACACGCGTCGCATGCGCAGCGAATTCGTTGCGGACGCGCAACGAGATCGCCGCGAATGTTACTATTCGTGTGTGTGTGGACGCCATTGCAGCTACTGAGTGTATTGTACGTCGTTAACTTGCTACAAACACGCGATGAAAACGTTGCGAATTTGCCACTCGTCCGCGACGTCTTCGTTGCGCGCCCGCCCCGCCCCGTAGCCGCTCGCAAACCGCTAGTGTGATAAGGCCCTTACATACATACTCCGTAGAAAGAAAATACTGATGGTAGATAAATAGGGGATTAATGCACTCAACTTGATATTTTGATGGTAAACATTAACTTATGCGCACTTATAGTACCTACTAGCTGCGTTGCGCCCCGCGATTTCACCCGCATAAGTGTCAATCCCGTGGGAATATCGGGATAAAAACTATCCTATGGCCTTTCCCGAGACTCAAACTATCTGTGTGCCTTTCATTTAAATCCGTTCAGCCGTTTGTGCGTGAAGAAGTAACAGACAGACACACTTTCGCATTTATAATATTAGTATGGATGGGCGGCCATGTTCGGGATTCGGATATCTGTATTCGGAATATAGTAAGTACAGACAACGCACAGCCTTAACCTCTGTGTCTAGAACCATAACATTTTGCACAAGGATTACATAATGAAGGTGTGCACTTAGGAGGTACTTTTGAAAGTTCATCCCCTAAAGCGGTTGCAATAAGTCTGTATGAAAGGGCGTAATTTTTGAGAATGTGATATTATTTTAGGCATATGGCTTGTCTTAACTTAGTTTAATACAAGCAGTGGAAGTTTAAGAGGCTCGGTTCTCAAGCACGGAGGATGTGTTTTGAGAGCTGTCGTGTACCAACAATTTTTCAAAATGATGTTTTTTCTAACTTTATCTCAACACCGCATAAAATATAAAGTTTTTTTTATTTTTGTGTAAAATGAAGACTTCAGATGTAAAGAAAAGAAAGAAAGTAAGAAAATACGTTTATTTGCGGTAAACATGACGCAAAATAGAACATAAACACAAAAAAAAGAAGGTAAGGGAAACATGCGTCACATCCATTAAATCCGTTGCATAACACGGACTACCTACATCTGATTTTTAGAACAGACTTTCTTTTGTCATTTTTAGGGGAGTGGTATTTTGTGTTATATCTATTTATAACTAAAGCTGTATTTTTCTTTTAGTATCTATTGTTCTTTTACGTGACTAAATATAAAAGGTATATCCAGTGTTACTTGTTGTTTGTTTTTGCAACACTGTTATTATTTCATATACCTAAGTAGCTTCTGCTCGCGACGAAACGATAAAATTTCTCGCTCCCCCGACCCACCCCGTTGCATCGCATCGCAGCGCCTGCCCGCGCTATTATTTCGTTTTCACTTAGCGTTCATTCTGACTTTTTGACAAAAATAAAAACCAAGACTAGGCTACTTAACATCACGCAAGGACGAGTGTACGACTAAATTCCGACAGACACTACGCCGACAGACTGAACACCGACAAGACTTTACTTCAACGGGACTCTTCGCCGACAGGACACTTCGCCGACAGGACTCTTCGCCCACAGGACTCTTCGCCGACAGGACTCTTCACCGACAGGGCTCATCGGACCCCTGTCCTAGCGTGATGTTAAGTAGCCGAGTCTTCTTCAAGAATTGGGCTATGAAATGCAGTTCTAGACGGTGGAATGGTAGTTCCAGAGATTAGCGTGCTCTAACAAACTAGATCACGGCTGTCCAAAGTACAGCCCGCAGGGCCGCATTACGGCCCTTGGTTTGTGTTTGTGCGGCCCGCGAAATAATAAGAAGAAAAAGATTACGCTTGCCACACAGCGCACAAAAGACCTTGTCAAAAACACAGATGCTTCAACTGGAAGCTTTTCGTCACCCACCATACTCGTCAGACCTAGCTCCAACTAACTTCAATTTTTTGGAAAATTGGATGGTTAAAAAAACAAAATTCTTAGGTAATGAATCTGTGAAAAACACCTTTCTTGAGTTCATCGATTCCCGTCCCCAGGATTCCTTTAGCACAGCTTAGTCATTAATGCACTTCCATAAAAAGATGCATTTCTTAAAAAAAGTTATGGTAGGTACTTATTTCTGCGGTCCTCCAATCTGTTTAGAAATTGATATTGGCCCAGGATCGTATCTGGTTTGAATACGCATGGTAGATGACACAAACCATAAGATAATCAAAATAAAACAAAAATAGAAAGTGGGCAAACTTGTTATTTGTAGGTGCCGAGTACATTACCTAGTTAACTCCCGGAGGCACTGCCGAAGGTTTTTAAAAAGAAACGACAGGAGTCTTGTCGCGATGATGTTTTATTCAAGACTAAAATGGCGCGCTTACTAAATCTAATACATTGTTCTTAGCCTAGGTTCTTATCTCTACGGATGTGTGTCGCCGGGCGTCTAGCCATAACATCCCGGCGCTACCGCGAATGCTGTGTCAGCTCCGGCCGCCCAAGGCGCGTAACAACTAACACGAACTTATAATATTAGGGGTCGATACAGCATGCATAACTCCTCCCCCCATAAGTTCGAAATTATCGGAGGGATGATTATCATTGGGATGATTATTGTCACTCCGATCATTTCGGGATAAACGTTCTTTTAAGGTTTTTTTTGTACTTACAAGCTATGAATACAGAAATGCTTAAAACTATAATAAAATATAACACTAGAGTGCCGACGCTAACACTTTTCACGTTAATTGGCTTTTCACTGTCGATTTTCACTTCACTTTTACTAACTTCCAATAAGTTATTTAGGTGTTGCAGATTTGTTAAATCACTAGTCTCCAAATTGATAGGCTTGCTTTGCAGATGTGGCTCGATGGGTGTTACATCAGGGAGATTGACAATTGGTAGTTTCGAAGAGCCGATATTACTTGTAGTATGATTAGATTTTAGGGTAACTCTACCAATCTTGACATCGCAGTGTCCATCCAAGGTAAGAGAGTAAGTACCTTTTATTTCTTCTTTTGTTATCTCGTTATTGCAGATTTCTGATAGTATACTTTTGGCTCTACTATAGATAATCCAACGCCTTTTCCCCACAGGTTGTATTTTAAGAGTGTGAATTTCAACTGGTACAGGATAACAGGAGCTTGTGTTATGGGAGAATCCCATTAATGCGGTTATGCAGGTGTCTTCCATTGGCAGCTGGGACTCGTCCTCGTAGCACAGGAACTTCGCCTCGTAGAGTTCGTTGCAAGGCTGGGAGAGCGAGACTATTTCGGACCCTTTTACTAAGAGGTAGGGGTATTTGGGAATAATGATTGTGGTCTGGTTAAAATGATTGGTAATAGGTATGGGGATTGCTCTGTAGTAAGTATATATTTCATCTTTAATTAAAGGTATTTCTAATATGAACGTTATTTGACTTCTCTTCGAATAAGCTTTTATTTCAATACACTGTTCCAGTTTAACTAAGTTATCATAGCTTACTCGGTACATAAGTTTATTAGATTTTTCTATGAATTTTAATGATTTGAACAATTCATCAGACTTTATCAGAGACTGGTGTAATATTTTTAATTTACTGAATGTGACAGAAATTTCAATCTCATTCAGTCGGCTGTACAATAGTTGGAAATTGTGTAAAAATAGATTATAGATATTTACAAAGTTATGTATGGCAATGTTAATGCTAGTCTGATTAATTAATTTTGTCACTTCCCAAATTTCTTCTTCAATTTGAATGAAATTATTTTTAGTAGAGTTCGTTATTTTAACTAAAGCTTTGGAAATTTCAGTTATTAGCGTTACCTTGTTTGCTAATGCATCCTGACGTGTTTTTATATTATCAATCATATTATCATATCTGCTAGCGTCGTCATTGTCTAGGTTACCGGTAATAATCTTAATAATAGATCCTAGAGGGTTTAGAATTCCACGTTTAATCCTCATCGATGGGGCTAACTGCTTAAATTTTTCTATGCTACTGTTCATAACGTAATCCGTTTGGAGTTTTGCATCAAACAGCTGATAATTCGAGGTTTCATTTCCCAAATGTTTCTGTATATATTCATTAAAGTTTACATACCTTTTAATATTAAATTCTAAATCCTCGTGAATCGAACTTAAATCTAAAATCTTAATAATAGTCCACTTATTGTAACTTACGCTAGCTTGACCTTGTTTCAGAATCAATACGCCAGGGTTCTTATCTATCCTTTGAAGTTGAAGGGTGTGTATCCTGGAGGTCAGGGCCAGGAGCACGAGGAGGAACCTGTGGAGGTCGTTTAATGTCCTTAAGTGTCACTTTTGTGTCACGATTATTTATTTTAACAGGGCAAATGTTCCTAACGATTTCGCCTGATACTTGTGCTTTTTGAAAACGAGGTTTGTCTTTACTTCGTCTAATGTTCACTCCTTTTATGAATACAGTGTCTCCTTCTTGTATATCGAACGATGTTTCACCACCACGCTTTTCTTTGACCTTTTCTTTGTTTGCTATTATTTTATCCGTTAAGTATTGGTAGAGATACTTAGTTCGCTTCATGTGATCGTTAACTAATTGTTGCGTATATTGTTTATTAAAGTTTACTGCGAAGGTGCTATTCGAATCGGTGTGTCCAAAAACAACTTCAAAGGGCGTAAGACCTGTTGTCGAATGTATAGTTTGATTGTAGGACATAATCGCGTACGTCATTACGTCGGCAGCATCAGTAATTAGGCGCTCATATTTTGCGATACGATATATTTCTAAGATGGTTGAGTGGAAGCGTTCTATTAAACCCATAGAATTAGGGTTATGTGCTGTACCTATGTGTAGATCGATTTTATAAAATTGAAGTGTTTCTTTAAGCAAGGTATTGTTGAATTCGGTTCCAGGATCGGCACTTATCCGGTTTGGTACACCATAGAACGAGAAAAATTTAATTAATGCACGGACTACTTCGGGAGTGGATCGGTTTGAGAGTATGAAAGCCTGTCCTAATTTACTAAAAGCGTCTATTATCGTCAAAAAGTATTTCCCTTCTACTGAGAAAAGATCTATGAATATTTCAGCAAAGGGTTTTGTTTGTGTTTGTGTTAACTGTAATACTGGTTTCAAGGGTTTACGATCGTATTTTAGTTTTTTACAGGTTTCACATGAATTTATTACCGTGGCGACAGTTACGTCCATATTTTTCCAAAAGTAGTTTCGCTTTATTTTCATGAGAGTTTCCTTGATACCGCGATGGCTGGTTTTACCTTGATGGTAGGTAAGTACGACTGAACGTTGTTCGTCTTCGTCCTCTACATATATAATTCTTTTTGTGCATTCGTAAATTTTAACAGTATCTTTTTTAAACAGTTTAATAACAGCGTCTGTAAACTGGTTACGGTGTATTTGATCCTCAAAATAAAAGAAATATTTTATTTTAGGTTGTATGTATTCTAGAAGGAATTGTTTTACTAAGTGTGGATTATCTACAGGTAAGTGTATCTCGAAAATTTTTTGTTTATCACGTGATAAATCTTTTACTGATAATTGATTTCTGTTCCAGGTAAAGACAAGAACTTGATGGGGCTTCGTGTCTACAGCTTCATATAGGATAGGGATGCCGTTTGTATCGATATCTTGTGCTGAGTGTATTGTTTCAGGTAATGAGTCTGCTGTGAGGGTGCTGGAGGAAGATGCTCGGACTGGGTAAGATGACATAATGTCTGAAGGTGACGGGGCAGTCAATGTTTCTGAAGAGTCCGATATTGATATTGGACTATCAGGTCTTTCAGTATCACCTACGTTACCCTGTAAGGATGTGTTATTATCTTGATTGGTAAGTACATTTAATTTTATCCGAGACAGGGCGTCTGCGTTGCTATTCTGACTACCTTGCTTGTATTTTATATCGAAATTAAATTCGGCTAACCTTAGTTTCCACCTAGTTAGCTTACTATTCGGCTCTTTGATTGAATTAAGCCACGCTAACGGTCGGTGATCGGTGTATATTGTGAATTTGCGTCCGTACAAGTATGGACGGAAGTGTTTTGCTGCCCACACTATGGCTAGCAATTCCTTTTCTACAGTACTATACCGTGTTTCCGCCTCATTTAATGTCCTGCTGGCGTATGCAATGGGTTTTTCATTCCCAATAATTCCTTGTGAAAGGACAGCACCTACGGCGTAATTTGACGCGTCTGTAGTTAGGATAAAAGGCTTTGAAAAATCAGGGAATTGTAGTATAGGAGCGTTGACTAGTAGTTCTTTGCACCTTTGGAAAGCATCGATATATGGTTGAGTAATTTCTATTTTATTTTTCTTTTTCAGGCATGAAGTAAGAGGTTGTGTGATTTTAGAAAAATCCTTTATAAATTTTCGATAATAGCCAACCAGGCCAAGGAAACTTTTGATTTCGGTGGGTGTGCGGGGAAGGGGGAAGTTAAGTACTGCTCTGATTTTGTCATCGTTAGGTTCTAGGCCATGTTCAGTAATCTTGTGTCCCAAGTAAAGTACCTCCTTTCTCAGAAACTCACATTTGTCTAGTGTCACTTTGAGGTTGTTTTGTCTAAGGCGGTCGAATATCTTTCTTAACTTTTCAATGTGTTCTTGTAAACTATTCGAATATATTATTATATCGTCCAAATAAACGAGGCAATGGATACCTTGCAAACCTCTTAGCACGTTATCCATTGCGCGTTGAAAAGTTGCAGGTGCGGTTTTAAGCCCAAATGGCATGCGGGTAAACTCAAAGTGTCCTGACGGGGTTGTAAACGCGGTTTTGTGTCTGTCTTGTTTCTCTATCTCTATCTGGTGATAACCACTAGCGAGGTCTAGTGTACTAAAGTAAGATGACTTTCCTAGTTTGTCAAACAAGTCATTAATATTCGGTAAGGGGTACTTGTCGTCGGTCGTTTTGTCATTTAAACGTCGATAGTCTACAACCATTCTGAATTTACGCTCACCCGAAGCATCCACCTTTTTTGGGACTAGGTGCACGGGGGCACTCCATGGCGAAAATGATTCTTGAATTACATTATCATGTAATAATTTATCAACTTGTTTTTGTATTTCAGCGTTTTGTGACGGTGGATGTCGGTAAGGTCTAATAAAAATAGGCTCTTCGTTTGTAGTCCGGATTTGGTGCTTTACTTGGTTTGTGAATGTTAAGGGAAGATGTTCGCAATAAAATATATCTCTATATTCAAAACAAAGTTTTTCTATAGCCTCGCGTTCTTCTAAGTTAGTGTGATCTAATCGTAATTTAGCTAAGTTTTGTTTCAGTAATTCATCAACTTCATAGTTATTCAGTAACTCATCCGATGTTACGTTTATTTCACAGGTATTAGTGTCATTAAGTTTAGTTGTAGTCAGAGGCTTAGTAAACGTAATAGTCACGCTATTTTGTGAAGCATTTTGAATAACGGTTGTCGCAGAATAATCTATGCATGTGACTATAGCGCTAGGCATACGTACGTCATTACCGAAATTTTTAAAGTCAATGATTGCATCACCGTTATTTAGATCAGTTGGTACTTTTACTATTGTTTCAGTTCGAGGGTCTAAAGTGATTTCACATGTGAGGCTGTATACTATAGGTATTTCTGTATCTCGTGTTTTTAAAATTTGCGTCTTCATGTCTATTGTTGCATCTAACATTTTTAATAGATCCGAACCTATTAATCCGTCGTATCGGCTATCGACATCGTAAACATAGAACTTGTGTTTGAGGAAGCTTTTGAAGGTTTTCAATAAGGGTATGTATATAACTTGGTCGTGTGAGCTACGTGCATGTGTACTAATAACTTCGAATGGTTCGTAATATTTATAGGCAGAAAAGTATTGATCGGCTTTTCCTGGGCTAATAAAGCTTCTTGTACTTCCAGTATCAATCATTAGGCGGGCATTAATTTCCGGAATATAGATGTGTGGTAATCGATTTATACTATTGCAATTTAAATTGATTACCTCGGTCGGTCGTTTCCCGAGGCTATCATAGGAAAATTTACGTATTCTTCTTGGTTTGTAGTCTCGTTGGAAACAGGCTCCACATTTTCGAAGTAGAAATTATTGTCATAGGCGGTGTGTTCGTAACTATCAGTAAGGTGTATATTATTTTCACAGTTTACGTAGTCAGGTTGGAAATCCAGGTCTTGGACTACAGGCGTTTCATTATTATTATTATAAAAGTAAAGCGTATTCTCATCATCGGGGTTATTTGTAATCATATTATTTCTAAGGGGACGGACAGTGCGCATAGATACATCAGCGTCTTGTGGCTGGGGTAAATTACGTTGTGGTTGATATTGCGGCGGTATACCGAATTTGAATTGCGGGTTTGGTGGATTAAAATTGGGTCTATTCTGTGCGTTATTAAGTTGAGGTCTAAATCCTTGTTGAGGTCCGTTACCGAATTTAAAATTGTTCTGGTTCGGCGGGCCGCCTGAGATGTACACTGGTGTATAGCCTCGAGGCTGTTGCATACCCGGTTTGGGATACGTTTGGTTTGGTATACCAAATCTAGAGTTGTTATTAAAACCCGACCTAAAATTATTTTGGGGCGGATGCGGAACTCCAAACTTAAAATTTTGGTTAACCGGATAACCGAAATTATTTACAGCTGGAACATTAGGTTTAATTGGAGGCTGGAATTTAAAACCCTGAAGGTTAGTATTCGGAAGAGGCTGGGCTGTTTTTGTATTACTTTTATTTTTTGCGTTATACTGAAATTGAAAATTGACCTCTTCCATGACGACGCTAAGTGCACTTTCTAAGCTTGTACAATTTTTGAGTCTTACGATTCTAATTAAATCCTCTGGCAGATTATATAAAAACACGTTAAGAGACAAGTTATTGTAAATCACCATTTTTGCTGCTTTCATTTCCTCACTAGCGAGTAAATTGACCTTGGAGATCAGAGTGCTGCGTATTTGCTGAATTCTGTTACAGAATTCCAGATAAGCTTCATTAGATTTAATTTTTAAATTTTCTAGCTCAATAGCCACGCAGTCCTCTGATCTGGGGTCACCAAAATGTTGAATAAAAATAAATTTTAGTTGGTCCCATGTGCTTATATCCTCTCTTTCACTTAATAGAGCCGCTGCTCTGCCACACAATCTACTAGTTATAGCATGGAAATTATAAGTTGTCTGAACAGCATTATTAGGGCCGTTAAAATTTCTTAAAATATATTCACTTTTCTTTATAAACAAATTTAATATATTTGTGTCACCATCAAACTTAGGAATTAAACTTAAAATATCTTTAGGGATCATTTGGACAGCTCCCCCAATTTGATCCGGCATTTTAATCAACAATTTAATCAGATTAGTTTACTTAAACACTTTATTTTATAAAATTATACTTAAAAATAGGCCTGCCAATTTTGTGCAGAAGTCAAATAACTTTCAACGATTTTAGTTTGGAAGTTACGTAATAAGTCCTACAGGAGCAACACAGGAAATAACAAGGACGAGACAGGATAGTAAAAAGGTCTACTTACAGTCTGCTCGATCCCATGCCTTCCCGTAGAGCTGCTCGTGCCGTGGACAGGAACCTTCGGCGCCAGACGTGGTAACTTATTTATTTGGTTCGAGGATACCCGAAGCCGCGCGCGAGACCGATTTTTGTGTACTCGAACACAGCGTTTAGACAGCGGATATCCTACCGGCTGCGCCAGTTAACTCCCGGAGGCACTGCCGAAGGTTTTTAAAAAGAAACGACAGGAGTCTTGTCGCGATGATGTTTTATTCAAGACTAAAATGGCGCGCTTACTAAATCTAATACATTGTTCTTAGCCTAGGTTCTTATCTCTACGGATGTGTGTCGCCGGGCGTCTAGCCATAACATCCCGGCGCTACCGCGAATGCTGTGTCAGCTCCGGCCGCCCAAGGCGCGTAACAACTAACACGAACTTATAATATTAGGGGTCGATACAGCATGCATAACTACCTACTACCTACATAATTATAATATTATGTACCTATTTGCTTCTAAAACATACACAAAATAATAAAACGAAAAACAGATAATGTTGTTCGTGGTTTGACAAAGGTATATCGTAAACAAGTACACAACACAAAGCAAACAATCTGAAAGCTTTCTTACAGAGCGTAACCTCCCTATTTATTGTAAAGTATTTATTATAAAAGGCTTGTGGCTAAATAATAACATTCACACAGGTTGACCGAAGGTCAAGCTACGCTTGGCGAGGTCGATCCGTCGATGGGACCATCCATTCCATACCGAGACCCCTCCGTGCATCGGAAAGCACGTTAACCCGTACCTACTGCTCGGCTGCCATACGTAGATCTTTGACAGTCGTTACGGGTATTCAGAAGCCCGAAAGTCTGACAACCAGTCCTACCAAAATATGTATTATCTATAGAGATACGGTTCGAAATGAATTCTCTAAAATATGGTGAAAAACACGAAAACAGACTTTAATTTATAAGTAAAATGAATAGAATATAGGAAAACTCTATTGGTGGTGTTCTTTAGAAATGTCAGGAGCGTAGTACTTGCAACCGGTGTAGGTACGTGTATGACCATATGTACGAACGTAAACGAAGCAAAAGGAATATGTAAGGGTTATAGCCGGTGGCGTTCTGTGGATTCTACCTACCTATGGGAACAAAGAGCGTAGTATAGAAATAGACAAAATAAATCAGTGGGAAACAATCTGGAGTTACTGCCGTTCAATTATTTCTAACTACGGAAGCCGGAGCGCCTGGCACGGCATTCTGTTCTGACGTAATGTTCCATAAAAAGCTGTCAAGAGCGAGTCGGACTCGCGCACCGATGGTTTTGTATTGTGAAATGTTTTTAAAGGGGTTTGAAGGTTTTGGCCCTAAAATCAGCCGCCATTTTGATTTTTTTCAGAATCGCGGTGCACAACAAAAGTTATATATTTAGATAGAGGACACTTATACAAACAAAAAATGTTAAATAACATAATATCCTAAAGCGTCAGGTTTCGGAGTTATTCACCGAAATATAAGTCGAAAACAACAAGGATTTTTTTGTTTTTTTTTCCCTTCTGGTAAGCATATTGAACTATTGAGGCAATAGAAACGTTATGAAACCTTTATGGAGAAGAAACAAATGAAGAATAGACATTTTTTAAATAAATAATTAAATAAGGCAATTTATAGTTCGTTTTTTAATCCCAGAGACTAATCTGACATGTAAGTCTTTTGCGCCGCTAAAGATGTTTTCTCTTCAAAAATGCTTTTAGTCCAGTAGTTTTATTGTTGACACAATCATGGTTGACACATTTTAAGTATATTCATACGCCACCCGACACGTCAACGCCGGCTGTAGCTGAAAAAAAAAAGCTGTTGCTCGAATGTCACTCATATTTTCCCCTAACTTGTTCTTTTTTGTGTTTGTGTTCTGTCTCTGCATCATGTTTACCGAAACTAAACGTATTTTCTTTCTTTCTTATTTCCTTATACAGCGTTTTAAAACTGTAAAGGTCTTTGCATGAAGTTTATATTTAACAACGACTACGGCTATAGGTAGGTGCTTAATAATTGTTAAGCATATTGACACCTTACGTCAGTTTGCCGTATAATAGCCATCTCATACTTACAATAGTTGTCAAATAATGACAATCTGTTGTGATTTGAATATACGGGCAATTTACTTGGTAGCTGCCTAGTACCTACTATCTTTAGTTAGTGTCCGCGTTGCTAATGCACCAACTGTTGCATTTTCCAGAATCTTTAATTTAAAGACAGTACTTTCCTATCCACCATAACGTGGGAGCTCATTTACTTGTTGTCAGATTCTAAACATTTTTAACCCTCTCATCTTATCATAAAATGCTCTCGTGTTTGTTTTTCAAAGGACGGTATAAGGCGGACAGTTATAATTAAGTTTTGCTCGCAGCTTCACCTACTTGGAGGTCGGAATAAAAAACCTACACATTAACCTTCTTCATGAAAAATACGTAAAACTGGGCCAATTTTCATAGTAATAAGTCAAACGTGATGAAATCTATCAATCTCATTAATTTATATCAACATCCATTTGTATACAACATGGCCCGGAATTAACTCAAACGCCTAATTAGAATATTATGTTATAATCATAATAACATATACTGGGTTTTATTATTATGTTTAAAACATAGTTTACTAAATTAGTTATGCTGATTGTAGGTGACAATTTTGGTCACATTACAAATCTACGCACACACACAGTCGCTCACGTTTACGGGTCTAGCGTAGTAGGTATATCGTCCATTTTGGTTTGTCTTGAACTTTTGACTGTCAGTACAGTGGAAGTACCTATGGCTGTAAATTACGTAGTTTTAATGTCGGGTTAGTTACACCATTATAACTCAAGAACGGCTGGACCGATTTTTGTTATCTTTGATTTGTTGGATTTGTGTCCGCCCCGAAAAGCAGAATAACTGTTAAAACATAGGAAAAATTCACGAAAAAAGAAAGATATTTCATTTTCTCATACATTTTGTATGGAACGGCTTTTTTCATGATATCTTGAGAACGGATGGTCTGATTTCGATAGATGGCGGTACGAAGTTTGCGTCGGTCAGCTAGTTTTTGGGATAAAAATTTACGTAGGTACTTATACTTACTAAAAATGTCAGAAATTCATTCAGTAAACGATTCTGAACAAACTAGTTTCATGATGTGCATTCATTCAGTTACACATTGTATAAGAAGATGATTCATCAAAATCATTTTTATACAGGTCTTCGTCGACATGGAAGTGTATTACAACCCACCAACTGGAGATATACGTGCCGACTCATTTCTCAGCGCGGAAGTACGTTCCGTAAAGTCTGCATCATACAACATAGCAAAACTTCATGGCGTGGGTCCTGTGCCAGTCCACGGTCCTCACACTCGACGTGTGTGTGAAGCATCTACATCAGGCTTCCCTGCAACACCAGGATCCTCCAGTGGATCTGCCGCAGGAGCTTCTCCTAAGGAATCATTGGACGTCTTGGATGATGTGGAACGCAACATTGCAAATATTGAGCAGTCTATGCTTGATAAGGTTACTGTAGAAATGGAGATACCGGAAACGACACGAACTCATAAGCTGAAAACTGCTGGAAAGCGTCTGCTCAGGTAAGAATCTCGAAGTTATATTATTTGAAATCATATTATTTTCGTCTCTCATTATAATGAACGTGAATATCGTTGATTAGCGTATTTCATCCATCCGTTTATCAAAACCTAGATACCATTTTTTTAAACTTAGAAATCGCATATATGTATCTTCTAAAACGATGGACAAACAGACCAAATGGCGAATGGTTGTACATAGCGGAGTAATCGCCTAACACACTAACACTAGCAATGACTTTCATTTTGACAGTTCAATATCATTCATTGTTTTATTTACGTTGTCGAGCGGACAAAATTTTTCGAACATATAAAGCAATGGATTAGCATCTTTCAAAATAATTCATATTGTGATTGATTGTTATGCAATTAGGGTTCCGGTTATTACATGAATTGAAAGAAAAGACTCTCTCGAAAACAATATTTTTTTTTACATTTTCAAAATGCATGTTGTGTTGTGATCACATATTGTTAAAGCCCAAAAAGGCTTCATTACACCGAATATTAAAGTTCTACAAATGCCAAGGCATGGATCGCATGCCAAATAGTCCACCGGTTCCCCCGTTTTTCACTAACACTAGAAAACACCGAAATTAATGCCTGAACATTATTTCAAGTAAGTATACATAACACTTAAATTAAAGCGACAATTGACTGGCACCGTCTAAACACCAACACGTACGATTTGTTGCACGATGCGGACAAGTGAGTTTCCGTTCAAAACTGGTATAGGTGTTAACAGTAAAAGGGGTTTTCCCATGTAAAAGGGGGCAAGCCTACTGCCATCATTGACTCATCATCATCCGCCTACAGCAGTCCACTGCAGGACATAGGCCTCTCCAATTGCACGCCATTCAGCTTGTTTCTCGGCAACTCTCATCCAGCTGCTACCAGTCACCCTAGGAAGATCGTCGCTACACCAAATCTGACCTACCTTACGTTGGCCCATTCGCGGTCTCCATTCAAGAACAAGTGTACCTACCTCAACAGTCATCGGTTTTACGGCTAAAATGACTAGCCCGTTGCCACTTCAGCATGCAATAAAACACATTAGTCCCATTAAAATCACATACAATTTGATAATTGATACCTAAGTAAAAGATAATAAAATGAAAATGGTCGACATACTGAAATCAAAATTACAGTTCAGTTTAAGCGACACGGTGCACGCTTGGAATGTAGCATTCCAAGCGTGCTACGTGTCGCTTACAACAGTGAGTCATGATCCGTGAGCGCATTTAGCAGTAACATTATTTAGGTATTCATTTAGGTGTCACCTAGTGTTAGTAAAAACTTACAAATCTGCGTCGCAAACACGGTTCATTTGAGTAAATACTTTATGCTTGTTTAATATTCATGGCTCACGCACGCCCTGAAAATATTTTACTATTTGTTTATAACAAAATATTCCGATGTACCTATTCGTGAAATGGAGTTGGGAAACGTGCTTTTGTGATGGTGATTTTGAAAAAAATAATGTTAGGAATTGAATTTATGCGACGCTTTAATCAAATTATCCTCTGTTAGCCCCCGTTCGCAAGGACGTAAAATATTGCGGCGGGATTTTATAGCGCACTGGATTTTCGACTCTTGGTGTTAAGCCGAACATTGAGAATCCGACAGAGCGCATCCCAGTGCGTCAACAAAAACACACTGTTAGATTTTCAAAAGAACCTAGTGCGCGAAAAAGAATCGCCGTAAGAAAAACGCGTCCGTGCGAACCTGCACTAACAGTAGGAATGGCTTCCATTTTGACAATTCAACAACATTCATTGCGTTATTTACGATGCTGAGCAGACACTTTTTTCTAACATATAAAGCAATGGATTAGCAACATCCTTCAAAATGATTCAGATTCTGATTGATATAGTGTGTTACGAAATTTTTATCAGGGTGATGGGCTCAGTATTATCATGATTGCATGACCCCGCGTTTTAACCAAAACAATCTGTCGCACGAATACGCGATCGTCACGTTCATATGTTACTCGTTTGTTCGGAAAAGCGGAAGGCACACGATCGGGTTTGCCGAACAAAATAAATGCGATGGTTGCGTATTCGAGCGACGATCTCTTTTGGTTTGAACATGACCTGTCACTTGCAGTTTTATGACGCTTTAAAGTCACGCGGAAAGTCGAGCTGAGTGTAGACTAACTTTCTTACCGACATTTTTTATTTGTAAAATCTGTATCCAACAGCTTACAACATCTCCTTATTTCAAGGCGCGGGTTCACCATGGGAGGTGGAGACAGGTCGGTCGTGTATGAGATGCCAGAGCGCAAACGACCATCTACTCTCAAGACAGTCAAGACCTTCATGGGCATTGGCAAGGTCCGTCCTTCTCGTTATAGCAGCGATGAGGAGCAGGGATTGCTGGATATTGCTGCTGGACCGTCCACGGAGTCAGACCGCCCCGTCAGCCAGACTTCGATGTCGTCAGAAGATGTACTGGTCGATGTACATTCACCAACTGATCCACGCAAGATTAAAAAGACGTAAGTAATAACGAATTGTACAAATTCTGCCGCACTACATAATTCTTACTTTTAATTGTATCGAAGAAAAATACAAACAACACAAAATGGCGTTCCCCTTTTTGACCTTTTCCCATTCTTCTGCCTATTCTCTTCCTAATGCATATCTGCTTTTTGCTTGATAACAATTGACAAACAATGAAGCGTCTGATATCTCAGACGCTTCATTGTTTGTCAATTGTTATCTTTCATTCGGCATCTTTCTCTCGAAGTGAAACGTCTCAACACAAAATGAATCAAAAGTGAATTCATTAGAGAACCGATCCAACTATGTCGGATTATCTTTCACTCACCTACCGAATATTTGAAAAATTAGATGAAAGGGATAGAACGATTATTCCTATGTCATTTTGTCGGTGTCGTGTGACGCTTTACTTGATTGAACCATTAACACGAGGGAAGCGCCTGATAGGAAAAGGATAATTCCCGTAATTAAAAACGTTCAAAGTCTAGTTCCAATCTCCTCTCAGCGACAATCAATGTCAAAAATGTAGAGAAATAGAGGTATTTTTTGACAGATTGATACTGAGATCAGCCTGTGAACTTTAAATTACGACAAATGCCCTCAGTTGTTTTAGGAAACTTCATTTTGTAGGGCGTAAGTATCCTCTTTTCATATTTTAATTAATGGCTTTTATAAGTATAGGTACTGTGAGAGCTTTACGAGCTCTGAGTACCGAGACGAGTAAATACAACCACAGTTTGTCATATTACTTTAATAATTATTATTCCTAGAAGATGGTTCTAAATTTTTTCACTTATTTCCTTATCTCCTGGCTTGTCAGCGACATCTCATTCCTACCGTTGCTTTCCTTTTATTTTTTTATATCAATGTTTGTATCGTATTTCTGGTACTATATTACTTTTCAAAGTATTCATAAAGGTTGCATTTAAGAACAAAAAATAAGTTTAAAAACTAAAAACCGACTACTGAAAAGGATGAAACAAGAAAGTACCTTCCCGTGGTCGCATGCTACCATAGCTTATAAGTATGTTAGTACAGCGGCATGCGACCACGGGAAGGTACTTTCTTGTTTCATCCTTTTCAGTAGTCGGGCTTTAGTTTTTAAACTTATTTTTAATATAATTATTTTGGGGTTTATTTCAATAATATTTATATTTTTGAAATGTGCTAATTAAGCCCTTTCATTTGATACCCAACAAGGCACCATCCCAAAATATTTATTTTTAAATTCATTACTTCATGTCCTCTATAAGGCGCTATATTAAATTTAGTATGACGTCACATAGCCTATAACCAGCAGGCGGTCAAGACGCTTCTAACAATACCTCATTTGTCAAATTATTATAAGTACGTTGAAGTTTATGAGGAAACAGATGAACATATTACATAATATGTACATACCGGTCATTACCAGCGGGCGGCCAAGACGCTTCTAACGATACTTCATTTGACTGTTTTGCGTCGCCGTAGTCGGGTAAAAATAGGCTATAATCTCTACAGCACCTATACTATGGGTATAATTGGTTCACTAGAAATAAACGATTTACCTTTAACCCTAGGCGCTCTATCATCGAGACTGGAATCCCATCTGCGCAGAAGGCAGCTGACTTCCAAGTGTGTGTGACCATCATTGAAGCTCGTCAGCTAGCCGGCCTGAACATGGATCCCGTGGTTTGCGTGCAGATCGGCGAGCACCGCAAGTACACCAGCGTCAAGGAGAGCACCAACTGTCCTTATTACAACGAGGTAAGGTTCTAATATTGATGTAATTTGTTTTGGTTTTGGTGGTCTTTTTTTAATTTCGGGCCTCTTGCAGCAACAAACAAAGAACTGTTGTACAATTCCCGTATTTCATGGTAATCTCAGTGGTCCCGTATTACAGAATGTTACTTAATACTCAAGCATTACTTAAAACTAGTTTCAACCAATCAAAGTAATGCTTGAATATTATCTAATATATAATATTCTGTCAAAAAAATCTTAAATTTTTCAAGATTTTTGCAAGTTTCTGACATCAATTATTGCCGAGATGAGATTGTGTTATATCTTTTGATTAATTACGGGAACTGGCCTTCTGTCTTAAAATCCATAATTAAACTTATTTTATGAACTTTCTACTGACTTTATCATATAAACAACATTCAGAATCATGACGTAAACAAAACAAAATAAGTATTGAAATTTTGTATTTGTTGTTGATTTCCCGGACTTTGCCTAACAATAGCAAGGTACATACTTGCGGGACCGCCTTTGTTGTGGCAAAACAACAAATACGTTTCCTATTTAAGAGGGGACACGGCCTGCGAGGAATTTGAAAAATAGGTATTTGAAGAAACTATTGCCGTCGCCTTACCTCAAGTCTGCCCCCGTAGTGTGTGATAAGGAGAGCTGCAGGTCAGACCGAAATTATCACAATAATTTTGACGAGATTGACGTTTCGTATTCCCCTTTTTCTCCTCGAAAACTGAACCGATTCAATTATTTTTTACATTAACATTTTAAGAAAGAGTATGTTTAAGTTCCTATCATTATTTTTATGTTAAAAACTTTTCTAGTTTGTCTGGTAGTCTTCTAATCACGGCGGTAAAAATAGGGCATTTTTTGTAATTTTTAGAGGGTCATATTTTCTTTACCAATTCGTTGCTGAGAAAGAAAATCATAGGGACGTGTTTACAGCAGACCTTGATTTTATGAAAAAAAAAATGCTCTAGCATTATTCAGGAAGAATAAAAGGGGAATATATTTGTATGGAGAATCGCACGCCCTGTTCCCTCTTAAGACTGTTATCCACGTGTCATGGTGAGCACTTGGCAAATTTTAGATTAACAACATGTTACCACTTATAATGTCTGTAACAAAACATTATACGCTAAGCTCAAATTGAGTTGAGGATTATGAAATTATAATGGTTTGAAACCGCAGTTCAGAACAAAATTAATTGATTGGAGCTTATTCGCATATATACACGTATGACGCAACTGTTTGCAACTTGTCCAATAATAATTTCGTTATCAATACACTATGACATTCCCATTAATCTGTTCTAGTTTTGGGCTCACTAACAAATTATACCTACTTTGTAACCTGGCTGTATGAACGGTCACCAAAGGAGATAAGTAACTAGGGTCGGTTTTTATTCGACAGCATCTATTGGTCTCTTACTAAACTTGAACTACATCCGACGACCCTGGGTACTTATCCCTTTTGATGACTGTACTTAATACTTGAAGTTATTCATGTTGTCTCATACTCCGTTTTAAATATGTCCCTACCTAGTCACCTGGATAATAAACAATTTTCTATTGCTAACTTATAATACCAATAGAATACACAGTCACATGAACGAAGCCGCGGGTACAGGTAGTTCTTTAATAGCACTCAACTTCAGTGCAATTTAATCGCTTGAAGTAATACACCTCAAAGTTACGAAATAAACTTGAGCAACGCTAAAGTTTCCTAGAAGAGCCAAGATAGTTGCAAGAGATGAGTATTTTTGTGTCTGAAACAGTGCCCTAAGAGAAATTTACTGTTACACAATATTTTATGTAGGTAAACAAAATATAGATACGATTCCGATCTTCCTACACTTCTAGATTTCTAAAAGGATTTGCATGATTTGCTCATTCGTGTCATGTAGTTTGGTGCAACCAAGCGTGAAGATGTGTGGAGTCATAGGATATAGGAAAAAATATAATATTTTTTGAAACCTGTGCTACATCTGCAAAATATGAAATTCCCAAGAATTCAAAGCATTTTATAATATAAACTACTTTGTCCCCAGTACTTCGTGTTCGATTTCCACATGCCGCCTGTAATGCTGTTTGACAAGATTATCACACTCTCGGTAAGTTTTTGTTTTTTCATCTTGTTTCTAAGCGACGGCTATATTTTCTGCGACGCGAATTACTCGAAGCTGAAGGACGCTTATAAGGCTTGCGTTGTTTGTGAAAATAAAAATGGCAGCGTGGTATAATAACTAATTATCCTCTTCAAATAAATTGTTTGAGCGCGAGCAATGATACTTACTCTTATAATGATCATATTTTGTATGTAGCGTAGGTTAGTGCTACGAATTTTCGTAGCAATTTGCTACGTCGGAGTGTTGTAGTCTCGTAGCACTTAACTGTTGCGTAAGGGGCTGTTAATTTATTACGTAAGACGATTGGAGGGGGGAGGGGGTTCAAACAAGTCTTATTTTTTTTTTAAGTGAAAATTCTTTAGGCGCGTTGGGCATTTTTTGAGATGGGAAAAACCTATTGAATTCGCGCCACTATTACCGTAACCGACACCGCTTTGGATGTGTTCGGCTGTCTTCGGGATGTACTCGGTTTTAATGTATATCCGATATGTCAGTGAGTGATGGCAAAGTATTCTGTTTGTGTTTTGTTTTCACTTCTGTCGGCACTCCCGGAGTGCCACTGTTTTTTTCTATTACATAGGAGTGGGAAGGGTTTAGATTATTCTTACGTAAGATCACAAAAGTACTTGTAAAAATAAAAAGTTTAAAAAATATAATTTGCTACTTTTTCTTTGCCTTTGCAATTTTGGTAGATCTGATCATACGTAAGATTCAAAGGGGGGAGGGGGGGTTCATTGAAGTCTTATTTTTTCTTACGTAGGGAGAGGGGGATCAGAAATTGTCCTCTTCGATACTTATTCCGGTAAAAAGTTGGATTCACACGTCAACATCCCACTGTTTATACGATTACAAACAAATTCGGTATGAAACTGCCATGTGATTCAAAAAAAATTATACAGTTTTAAATATCGTATTGAACAACGTGTGTAAGCAGCCTAATTGTATAATGAGGTAAGTTTGATCATGTTCTGACATACCTAGTACCTAACTTCATCGTAAACGAAGTACTGAAATTAAAATTCCGTTGCTACTTAAAAACTTATTCAAGATTTGCTTATTAAAGCTAATGTTTTCAAAAGATTTTGGAAAGAGCCGTAATATACATAGGGGACTACATGACCTAAAGCGCGGTCACTGTCGGACTGCATAGAAAAGAAAGAGCAGCGCGATTACACAACGCTGGTAATTTATTGCAAAATATGAAGCAAATATCTATTTACAAAAAATCAATTGTTTGGACTAAAAAATTAAAACTTACATTGCTTTAGTAAGTTGCTTGTAGAATAATTTGACAAAAAATCAGAATGATTGTATGTATATTAGTATGGTTTTTATTGTAAAAATAAAGTTTTTAGAGGTATCTTCATGATTTTTTTCTCTCATATCAAACTACATGTATTAAGTTTCAACACACTATCTACTTAGCATCTATCCTGAAGAATATCATAAATTTTTCTGATTTTGTTTACTGTAGTCGATCATATACTTTTTGTGCTTGTAAAACTTGCGTTTTTTTGCGTTAAAGTCCTGTAACGCCATTAGGCCGAAATCAAAGGTCAAAAAGCACTCCTTAAATATTTATCTAAGGATAATTTAAAAGTTACAGATTTATTCAAGAATTGATTTATATATAGTAAAGTTATCAGTAGGTAGTCTATAGCTGTGTACATATTATGAATTAAAGTCAGATTTTGGTGCGGTTAATTAGGAATTTGGAATTAATTATGGGAAATGTTAATTAGGAGAATTTTAAAATTCTTTAAATGATTTCACTTAGGTGTATACTTAATACATTAATATTTCATTTATTAATTAATTATTTCTTTTAATTGCCCTATTTACCTAGTGGGTCTTAAAATGAACATGGACAAAACGAAAATCATGCCAAATGCCCATATAACACCCACTCTCATAAAGATCGGAGACGCTACACTCAAAGTCGTGGACGAGTATGTTTACCTAGGAAAAAATATTCAGTTAGGTAGTTCCAATTCGAGAAAGAGGTCAATCGTCGAATCCGACTCGGCTGGGCAGCGTTCGGGAAGCTACGCAATATCTTCTCGTCCCACATACCGCAGTGTCTCAAGGCGAAAGTCTTTGACCAGTGCGCGCTGCTAGTGCTGACATAATGGCACTGAAAAGTGGTCGCTCACAATGAGCCTTAATAGAAGGCTAAAAGTCACCCAAAGGGCAATGGACTATGCTTGGAGTTTCCCTGCGTGATCGAATCAGAAATGAGGAGATCCGCAGGAGAACCAAGGCGACCGCGTACCGAAAGACGTAGCGTTGGAAGTCCTCCCACAAAGTGGACCGACGACCTTGTGAAGGCCGCAGGAACCCCTTGGATGCGAGAAGCATAAAACCGGTCGAAGTGGAGGTGCTTGAGGGCCTATGTCCAGCAGTGGACGTCTTTCGGCTGAAATGATGAATGATGATTTATCTCGAGGCTAAGTAGAATTATTTCTATTATACGAGTATATTATTTCTAAGAAAGCTGCCTCCGGTGTAGTGGTCGCAAGCGCTACTACTGAGAATGAGGTCGTGTATTGAATTCCCAGGTCGGGTAGTGTTACTGGGTTTTTCCAGGAATTTCTTAATAGCAGTCCGGAGTTTTTTGACCCGGTTGATAGCAATAGCCTCGGTCTCTAGTACATGGGACATAACACTATCCGGTGCGGTCCTTTATTAGGGAAAGACAGTAGAATTTTTCATGAAAAATCACAATACTGTCACAACAGTACCAACATTATGAAGGAAAATTAAATCGTTTACCTAGGGTGATAAACGGCTACAACCGTATCCGTATAGAGCGTTGTGGATGAAATCTGTTTAATTTTGTACACCACTTGTGTTTTACAGTAAATCAACGTGATATCAGTCTTATTGCTTAAAACATAAAGTCTATGCAATTAGCAAATCAATTTTACACTGCGGTAGTCGTGTCTGACGTAATGAAAGTACCAAATTATACGGCTGTCGCCATACTGTCATTCCATGAACTTATGAAATACGGTTACAGCCGTTACCGCGACGGAGGGTGTTAAACATAACTGGCGAAATATGGGTGTACTATAAGTAGGTACACCTCTGCCCAACCCTTCAAGGAATAAAGGCGGGTTTCTTTTAAAATTAGTTCCCTTGAAACTTACTTGGTCTTAGCGTGTTGACATAATACGCCGTTTATTGTAAATTATGCGTATCTGATATCGTGTACATTTACATGGATGACAAGTCATAAATCACTACATAATTCTATAAGTACGTAACTATAATAATACTAGCAGCTCCCTAAGGTTTCACTCGCATAAGTTTCGATCTCGTGGGAATATCGGGATAAAAAGTATCCTATGTGTGCCAAATTTCATCCAAATCCGTTCAGTCGTTTTTGCGTGTAAGAGTAAGAAACAAACATCCATCTATTCATCCATCCTCACAAACTTTCGCATTTATAGTAATTACTAGCGGCGCCCCGTGGTTTCACCCGCATAAGTGTCGATCCCGTGGGAATATCGGAATAAAAACTATCCTATGTCCTTTTTCGGGACTCAAACTATCTCTATACCTCATCTAAATTGGTTGAGAGAGGTAACAGACAGACAGACACACTTTCGCATTTATAATATTCGTAATTTTGTATGGATTGATTCTTGTTTGAATTCCCTCATAAAATTTTTCGGTATTTTTCTGTATTGTTCTGTATTCTTTTGTTGTCGTTAGACCAGAGCTATAAGCCCGTGCTACGTGGGCGAGTTTTTGTCGGGCCATTGAATTCCAACACGCTTTGAGTTGAAAATGTTGTTGTTATTTTGATGTGGTGGGATGCTCTCTGTTGGAATGTCATTGGTCAGCTCAACACCGAGAGTTGAAAATCCAAAGCGCGTTCTCAAATCGATAGTGCGAATGAGGATAACTGTTCTACAGAGCATCGTAGATGCCTCGCGGCCGCTGTTGGCGCGGTGAATTCATCCTGTATGTAACCGTACCATATGTATTTTTAGGTTATATATTCTATGGGCCTGCGTCGCCTGAAATAAATGAATAAATAAACAAAATAAATTCCCTCACTTCATTCAACTGCTTCTTCGGATTTTGGCATCAGTCTTTCTAGCCTTTTCCCAAATATATTGGGATCGGCTTCCAGTCTAACCGGATGCAGCTGAATACCAGTATTTTACATGGAGCGACTGCCTATCTGACCTCCACAACCCGTAACGTCTGTTCAAAGATCCAAGAATGGCAGCCGGGACCAAAGGCTTAACGTGCTTTCCGAGGCACGGAAGCGTATAGGTATGTAGAGATGGCCACACATCCACGGACCGACCGCGGCAAGTGTAGCTTAACCTGATCGATTGACTCGTGCTGCTGAAATTACTTAGCCACGAGCTCATCGCTAAGCTTTTGGCATGTCAAAGTTAAACATTCATTGAACAATTTCTGTACCAACATAATTTTATCACGGAACACATTAATATTTCATCGTACCGTGAAATGAAGCCATTTTGTATTCAAACACAAGCTTGGAGGGTAGTATAATATTTTTGTCCCTAAATTCGTCATTATTTAATACACTTGTGAGGGTACATTTTTTCGTACGAAAATAAAATCAGAATTAGTAATTTCAACCTAAGAAATGATAGCTGTGATCAATATTATTAGCCGCTAGCTGTACAAATTCAATTTTTTTTAATAGTTTTTTTGGTTTTTGTTTCAATCTTCGAGTAGTTAAAAGGTGTAATTATAAATGTGTATCGTACGTGTCCTGTCAGCTGCACGTAACAGGAACTTATGGACGCTAGTGATGGTGCCAAACACGTAGCGGAGTTCAGGGCCGAGTCCATTTAGAACATTTAGATTAACATCGACACGCTAGGTACAGACGCCAGCACATCAAGCTACCACAATTTGTCTAATTTCTTTAATAGATTTTCAACTTTATCTCTAAAGCATAAGGTTCAAAGTTGATTGGGAAAATAGCCGACATTACGTAAGTCCAGCAATGCCTAGTTGTGGCGAAGGCTGGTATAGTCCTACTTTTCTCAAATAATGCGCGAAAATTAAAACTAAGTAGTACCTAGGCAGAACTTTTTTGTGAAATACAATTACTTTTCAAAATCAATGACGAACAGCGAACAACAATAGTTTTTTCCGCGTTAAAGTGTTCACTTGTTTTTTTTTTTCAATTAACAGCTTTCTATTTGCAAGCCAGTTCGAAATTTAAATAAAACCTTTGATAAGTTACCTCCTTGGTTGCCATGTTTCGGAGTAAAAGATCGTTCCATTTTTAAATTACACGACAGATATGAGTTTACTATGTAATTTATTTGGCCGCTCAACTACGACAGATATGGATTTTCATACAACTTTTGCCGGCCGCTGCTCGCATGTATTTGGCCATTACAACAATTTCGATTTATCTCGAAGAAGGTTGTCGAAATAATGCTCAAATTTCCAAGCATGTTTCAGAAAAGGGAAATTATTCAGACAATAGTCCTAGCATTTCTCTAATATCGGCAATTTCATTGGAAATATACACAGCGCACATACTTAATGTGCGGAATCGCCCCTCAATTTGCACTCATTACAATTATGTGTAATTTGCGATCCGCTTCACTATGTAAATTGCTTTGATGATCCTGTAATCATATGTTTGACTTTCGTGCAGACAGTCCGACAGCGTCCCACGACCTTTCGTAGACACACTATTTCATAAAACTAAAAACTTTTATTAATAATTTTATTGCTGAATGGGCCTGCTCTTGCCCATGATCATGCCTGATGGAAACCGATAGATGAGGTCTATGATGGTACGAGTGTGCCCATAAGATGCCTGTCAACTCTTGCTTTGAAGGTGGACGGGTTAAATGCGGAAGGGAACACAGATGCTGGCTAAGAGTTCCACACTTTGGCTGTGCGCATAATAAATGTAGAGGAGAAGCGCTGAATACGATTGGTCAATCTTTTGACCGAAATACCTGATCAATCTTTTGAAATGAATGTTTAACTAAAGAACGTCAACCAGCGGCTTGACCGAAAGTCGGTGTGTATTAGTCGACTTCAGTAGGACCAATAACAATAGCATACCCTCGTGGACCTACTGGTAGGACAAAATAGGAGGACCACAAGAAAATATACCTTCCAGAGATCAGCGCATGCAAAATAAACAAACTCCTCGGCATTATTATATTAGTAAAAGAGATGTGATTATCTTATCTTTTAATAACCTACCATGAAAGATGTGATGTGGTAGGTACGTGAACGATGAGAAAATCCGGTAGACATGGATAAATATTCTGTAATATTGTTACCATATTTTTTATGACAACGAGAATACCAAAAAAATATTTCCTGTTCTATTAATATTTAGAGAAGAGAATGGTTCTGTATGCTTGTTTTATGTGTTACGAGAATCGATCGTTAAGAGCGTGTGGGTAAGCCGATTGTGTTGCTAGTCCTTAAGCTCAGGTCAAACTGTGGCGAATCTCGCACGGGTTGTGGGATAAAATTCGCTCGCGCCGATAATGTCAACTATCTTGTATGGAGGTGTTCAAAATAGTCGCGTGACTTCTTTATCATTAAACAATCGTCGCGCGTAGTATCGTACCGCGTCCCGCGCGGGATTTGCCTCAGTCTGGCCAGGACTTTACTAACGCAGCTTACTGCTGGATGCTGAGAGAACTTCGAACAGCTTTCAGCTACGTGTTGTGTTGTCTAAAGCAGTATTTGACATTAAGTTGTCAAAAACGCTTTGTATTTGAAAATTGCGTCCACATTAGGCGGTCATCACTCTACTAAGAAACCTAAGCTTTAGAACTGATATTATATTCAGTGCAACGTAATCTTAGCCTTAACAGTGAGAAAATCTAAGTACTTAATTAAATTAAATAATCTTTCAAAACAAGCTATGGATTCGATGTCGTCATTTTGCTGTCCAGGCTCAACGTGCTCATAATTATAACGAAATATATACAATACCCGTGTGCAGACGATCCATACAGGATCCGTCGTCTCCACACGAGTATTATCTCGTATCGTTTTGCCTACCCCGTTGGTCTTGTGTTTGCAAGCGCGTCTGCTGAGCGTGGGGTCCTGGGTTCGATTCCCAGGTCGGTCAAAGTGTTATTGGGTTTGCCGTTAGGAATTCGGTGTTTGGATGTTGGGAGTTTAATACCCCGTGTCTCGGAAAGCACTTAAAGCCTTTGGTCCTAAGCCTGATCTCTCCCCGGTTGTGTCGGATTGCCGTTCCATCGGACTATGAGAGTAAAGGAACAGAGAGTGCACCTGTGTTTACGCAACCACAATTAGGGGCCGTCTAAACAAGCGAGAGAATCGCGGCGATATTATCGTCGTGACACGTATTTCTATACACTCTCATAGAACGTGTCTTCACACGGCGATATCAAAAATTTGATGGCACGGGCGGCGAGACTATCGCCGCGATTCTTTCGCTCGTGGATACGGCCCCTTATAGTGTGTACTTGTCACTACTTGTGCAACATAATAATAATATAATTATCTCCGTTGAGATTGGCCATCGTGACTGAAATCGGTCGGGAGGATATTATTATCTCGTATCGTATGAAATCATTGCATGCTAATAGGTAGGTAACCTACATATATTAATCATTAGAATGAAACCAACCTGGCACCTGCATAGCTGTTCACAACGTTCGATATACTTCCGTGCCAAATCGAACATCAATCAATGTTAAAATTTAACTAAAAGTTTATTTAATTAACGAAATAAACTTTTCATTCACAAAAAAAAAAATAGACCATTAAAAAAAGTAGAGACATTTTTACACTTCAACATTTTGTTGGTCAATATTTCAAAATTACCTATATGGCACCGGCATTTCCTAGCTAATTGATCCCTGAGAAGAAATGACGAAACAAATTCAGAGGTCATGGGCTCTTTAAAGTCCAAACATTATACCTATTATATTATCTTTGCTGTCCTTAAACACTTTTCACAAAAACGAAACCCGAAAATATTGACTGTTGAAACCAAATAAACGGCAACGAAATAATGGCCACGGCTATTTGCGGTCGGGCAAATCAGGTAACCGAAAATGTGTGATTTTGGACTCGGTAGCCTGTCGAATGGTTCTGAATAGTTATGTTGATAGGCCAAGAGGAAGATGTCTAGAATGACCTCGTAAAAACCCATGTTATATATTAGTATATAAGGTGGGTTTTTATTGGTTTTTTTAATTTACATAACATACATAATCAGCCTATAACGTTCTCAGCCTCCTCTCAGTGAGAGGGAGTGGGCTATCCACCACGCGGGCCCAGTGCGGGTTGGTAGATGTCACATATTTTTAATTGTTTGTAATTAGTTAGAAGGCAATAAATTATGAGATACTAGCTTCTGCCCGCGACTTCCTCCGCGTGAAATTTCTTGTTCCCCCGACCCCGTCGCATCGCATCGCCTGCCCGCGCTATCACTTCACTTTCGCTTAGCGTTCTTTCTGACTTTTATTATTTTCGCTCGGCTCCTAAGAGACATAGCGTGATGTTAAATAGCCTATAGCATTCCTCGTGGGCTATCAAATGTAAAAAGATTTTTTTTTAAATCCGACTGGTAGTTCCAGAGATTACCCCTACAACCTCACAAACTTTAGCTCTTTATAATATTACCCCCTTACTAATAAAAGTTGTATAGCGTCTGTATAGTTACACAATACTTTGTCTTCTTCTTTCGAAAGTCAAATTACTGACGACTGAAAGAGAGAAATCAGTGTGTAACTATTCATCTGATATAATACTCGTACGTTTATTTCAAACTCAAACTCAAAGCATTTATTTCAATTAAACCAATTACAGGCACTTTTGAATTTTCAAGGGGTCGGTCAGTCAGAAAGATGAAGCTAGTTGCCCATTCCAAAGCGTAGGTACCTATGGAGAAGAACGGGCAAGAAACTCCATGGACACTCTTATAAATCAAAATAATATGGTTACAAAGTCTTGGTTACATCATTCATGTTAAAAATTATACATGTGAGAACGATGCAGAACGTTAAAAGTGTCCATAATGAAAAGATGAGAAAAAACAACAGTACAAATATAAAATAAAATAAGCCATTGCAGCAAAGAGATGACCAGTCCCTACTGACGGCGCCCTATTAGTAAGGGGGTGAGTATAGGTATAGATCGTATACAAACAACATAACATAATCAGCCTATAATGTTCCCACTGCTGGGACGCAGGCCCTCTCTCGGTAAGAGGGAATGGGCCGTAATCTACCACGCGGGCCAGATAGTATAAACAAGTATATCTAAAGAGTGGCGATTAGGGTATCCATATTAAACAGTACAGCGGTTATTACAAGTTGCAAAGTACCAGGCTGTTAAAACAATGAAATAAACAATTTTACTAAAAATAGAAAACTGAAATTTTTAGACAAAATAAGTGGGTTAAAAATTGGCACGCAATAAACCTCCCTTGATAATAAGGCATTAGACACGCGCGAGGCGATGGTATCAATAATTCAACACAAACTTTATGGTATTGTTACCAAATAATCTCAAATTAAGTTTTGAGTCATGTTGTTTTGAGACCACAGACTTCTTATAGGTTTTCCTGTAACCTATAGGTAAGTATAGAACTATTTTCTGCATTTTTTATCAAAATTTTAGGTTCAGTACTTTCGGAGATAAGGGGTAATGGTCAATTTTCGTCTATTTTTTTAAATAACTTTAATACCATTTTACTTCAAAATTATGAAAAATATATATTTGAGATCCTCACAGTAAGCCCTTATTTTTCATTTGATATGTCACACGGTATAGATTGCGAAACTTTTAAAAAAAATTATCTATTTGCCCCTTTGCCCCCCAAAAATGATCCCCATATTCAAACTTAATTTATTTACGTTACACGTCTGTGTTTGTGTCACAGAGATTCATATGTCTACCAAATTCAACTTAATCGGTCCATTAGGTTCGGAGCAAAGCTGTGATAGACGGACGGACAGACAGACACACGAGTGATCCTATAAAGGTTCCGTTTTTTCCTTTTGAGGTACGGAACCCTAAAAAGGTCCCGCAGCTAGAATGTTAGTTGTTATTGATTATGTTAATTGTGTATGTATAAAATTCTTTAGGTAGAATTATTAAATTATTATTAAAAGCCTGTGATGTCCCACTGGAGAGCAAAGGCCTCCCTACTCTCTTTTCACTTCTCTCTGAAGCTTAAGTTTAAAGCCTCTGAGGGCCAGTTCTTGTTGAAAGAGTCCAGCTGACCCCGCCATCTCCGTCTGGGCCTGCCGCGATGCGATGTGTGATGGTGTAGAATACATGACCTAATCGCCACACTGTACCTACAACGGTGACTCATTTTTGTCAAGAGGTTCTTACAAAATAAGGACGAAAATGTGACATACATGTATAACAATAGGTAGGTAGGCTTACTGAGATAACAAGTTACAAGTGTGACAGTCCACAGTAGCGCTTTAGTCACGTAGTACTTATTTGAATAATGTATTTCTACATTAAGAACTCTATTTCGTAATGCAATAGGGTTTAGTTTATAGTTAGCAGTTTACTATCTAATTAGCTAATATAAATGAGCGACAGGAGATAGTTTCTCCCAAAGTACCTACGCGCGTAGCTTTACAACGCGTGAAGAGATGAAACTAACGTTTTTAGTAGGTACTGAATGTTTTTTTTTTTTTCTTAAAATTATACAAGTTGGCAGGAATTCAGCACATGATTCTAGACCCCTTTTTTTGTGAAATCATCAAATGACCCCTTCCGCTCCACCCAGAGCGGAAGGGAGTGTCATACTCTTACTGACTAAAACCCATCCGTGTTCCTTCCTTAGCCCTTTATGTTCCGGGGTAGCGGTAACCCTTTCGTACAATCCCGCACCCCCGGCAGACTTCGGCCCTGGCAGGCCCCTTCCTTTATGCTGACATCTCTTTGAGGCGCGCGTGGAACACGTACGTGCCGTCCGGCTTGGGTCTGTCGGACGGTGAGCTACCCATTACTCTCCGTCCGCAGGCCCGCGCCTACGGTGGCCGGGAGTCGTCACGCGGCTCCCGACGCCCGGAGCGTCTCCCGCGGCGGCTGGGACGTGAGGCTCTCTCCCTCAGCCATCCCGCCACCTCCTTCGCTAGCATGACTGCTTCGCAGAAGGAGGTGACTGCCTCCATTCTAGACCCCCTAATGTAGAAATTTTTTGACGGTCATCAAAATAAAAATCAGCTGTTTCATAGAGAAATGTCCATGTGTGACCTACGCGGTCAAAATGTATGGGACAGTAATTCTTGGAACGAAGGTCTTTGAGCTTGCAGTAGGAGTAGACTTGGAGAAATCGTCACGTAACGAAAAAGCGTTATGCCCCCTCCATGCGACTTTTTATTACATAATATAATAGAGAGAGTCAGTGAGAGAGAGAGAGAGAGAGAGAGATAGTTTTCATGGTTTTCAAAGGTATAAGGGTGCGTACCTGAACGCTCAGTTACCCAGTCCTGTGTTTGTACTGTACTCTGTTTACTCCAGAAGACCAAGTAGAACCGATTTGACCAATCACAGGCCAGATCACGTAGACGCTTGCCGTCGACCGCGATGTAAAAACAAAATATTTTCTTTTCACGCAAGCATCCAAGTAAAAACCCCAAGCAGTCTGCGATGTATTCGTAAAATTCGAAGACATGTGACATTCAACAACCCGCTCTGGGCCCGAGTGATAAATTATGGCTTACTCTCCCTGTCACAGAGACGAGGTTTGCGTCTCTGTAGTGGGAACGTTTCAGGCTGATTGAACATATGCTTAGTCAAGAAAGACTCAAGACCTACTCCCGCTTGTATTTCCCGAAGGGTTAGAAATGCAGAGGTGTACCTATAAGACTACCCCCCCTTACTAATAAACGTTGTATAGCGTTTGTATAGTTACACAACGCTTTGTCTTCTTCTTTTTTCGAAAGTCAAGTTACTGACGACTGAATGAGAAAAATCGGTGTGTAACTATGCATCCTAATCCTAATATTATAAATGCGAAAGTAATTTTGTTTGTTACCTTTTCTCGCCTAAACCACTGAACCGATCATCCTGAAATATTGCATATACTTACGTTGTCAGATGTACAGAAATGGACAAAAGGTACCTTTCATCCCGAAAAAAAGTGTTGTTTCCGAGGAAAACAACAATACCTAACGTTATTATAATAATAATAGATGGCGCCACGTGTCTATTGAACTTTGTCACATTATTTAATTTGGTACGAAGTTCGCCGGGCCAGCTAGTCTGATATAATACGTTTATTAGTAAGGGGGGTTAATATAGACACCCATATTTTGCCAGTTATGTTTAAGTCCCATTTAATACGGACCATGCCATAGGGATGTTTCATTTACTTGTAAGCTTCATAATAAGTTCAACACAGTGTAAACTCCTCCAAAATCAGTGGAACAGTTTAAAACATTACTCTGTATTTTTGAACAATTAAATCGTTCTAGTTTCAACAACCTATAAATGAGAGTTTCATATCAAAACAGATCCTTTCAACCACAATAGAATCTTGTCGTCGGAAAAGAGGCCATTATCCTGTACTTCGTAATATTGCGCCGCTTCCCGTATTTTATTTCAAAGATAAGGTCCGTTCACTAACCTTGTGGGATTAAAGAATCCCACTATGAGAACCACACGAACTTTATAAATAGTACATAGTTGTGTGATCTCTACTTATAATCTATACTATGTTACCGCTAATGTGCGTAAATCAGTTAGAGTGCAGATTAACCAGTTAATCTATTATTTTACAATTTAAGGCGAATGGGTAGTTGTAGCCCGCGAAATTCAATTTTTCTTACGTTTTTTGCAATTTTCAGGTCAGTGTCAGGTTGTATCTTGATCAAAATATGATTCGCGACAATAACAGGTACGTATTTACAGAATTATAATAATTAGAATCATTAATACATCTTTCTAAGTTAGATTTCTACCGTTAAGAACAAATCTCGTATGGAAAAGTGTTGGTGGTAGAAATCTAACTTAAACAGATATATTAATGATTCTGATGATTATAATTCTGTGAATACGTACCTGTTATAGTCGCGAATCAAATTTTCATCAAGATACAACCTGACACTGACCTGAAAATTGCAAAAAACGTAAGAAAAATTGAATTTCGCGGGCTACAACTACCCATTCACCTTAACACTAAAAAATATACATGTTATATAAAAAAAAAAAGAAAAAGACATTGGGCATCACAAAATTCGTCGGCATCGCTGTCAATGGGATAAGTGCCCAAAAGGCTGGCAGCATTACCACGTTGGATGGCATTTTTTTTTCGAATTTCTGAAGTTTTCTTTCATACAAACCTTGTCCTGGCAATACCGAACACAACAAAAAAAGAATTTTCGGCGATTCATTTTTATTTATATAGATAAATAGATAGGCATCTAAAAGGCACTTTCGAACGTCAAAATTTACAAAAAAAAAAACCGAGTGTGCTTATGACCACACGACTGAAGTGAAACTTCAAACGTATTTGGCTATGTGAGGAAGAGAGAAAGAAAATGTGCGCGCGCACTGCTTTCTCTTGCTTATATCCCCCACTCAACTCCCGTTCGCCTCGCCCGATCACACTTTTCGTAACGCTTACGTCACGCGTTCGCCAGCTTACTCCTTCAAGCGTGCGTAAAGAAGTTTCACTTCAAAAATAGAATTGTTTCTATATCCAGTGGATTAGCTATACTTCAAAATGAGTCAGATTGTGATTTAAAGCATTTATCCTTACAATATTAAGAACCCTGGGCAGCCGACTACCTTCTGAATAACTCACGTTTACCCCCGGGGTATCTCGAGTTACTACAGTTGAGATTCTAATAATGAATTAGGTACTATTACCTACACTATTTTCGGTTTTGTGGCTACTGAACCATTTCAACAGTGTAACTAATGGGTAAAGGACCTTTCACGTAGTTAGACATATAATTTTCTTGTATACACCGTGAAATTTTAATCACCGTTTTCCTCTTAAGGGGTCATTGTAGTCATCATTATGAACAACTTTTACTATGGGACCAAACATGAATTCGCGAAAAAAAAAATCAGCTGTTCCCTACATTTTGACGAGTTATGCTAACATAAATGTAGGGAAGAGCTGATTTTTTTTCACGATTTCAGGGTTGGACCCATAGTAAAAGTTGTTCATAATGATGATTACAATGACCCCTTAAGAGGAAAACGGTGATTAAAATTCACGGTGTATAGTAACCACAGCTTACCTGGTATAGCGGTTTGATACTCTTATACTTACTACTTGGTCGAGTAAATTAAAGATAGTCTAGATACCCAAAGTAGGTTAGGGTAGGTTATAAGTATCTAGACTGTCACATCATAATCAGTCTATAACGTTCCCGCTTATGGGACACAGGCCTCCGGTCCGTGCGAGGAAGTGGGCCCAAGACCACCACACGGGCCCAGTGCGGGTTGGTGAATGTCTTCGAACTTTTGGTTCTAAGTCATGCCGGTTTCCTCACGATGTTTTCCTTCGACAAGTATGAACCCTGTCAGTCAAAATATGTGTTTGTTTTTTGTTATATATTTTTATGGCGCACAATAAAGTACGTATAAATAAATACTTATGACAGTTTAAAAACATTTAATTTTTGTTGGTGCTGGTGAGTAAATTGGTAAAAAAAACAATTGACGTGTCAAAGTATTTGTTAAAAACCAATTTACAGAATGTTTATTTTATTACATCTTTATCATTTATGGTATGTAAGTACAGTAGGTAAGTATTCATTAAGGACTGCCTTCAAACCTTACCTCTGTTGACTTTAAAAGGTCCTTTCCTGTCAAAATTCGAACCAATCATAATTATTAAGTATATTTAGAGACGGCTAATTGGATAGTTGACTTCCGCAATTAATTTCAACAATGTAAACAAACGCCGCAAGCTCACTTCCGCAAGTTTTCTAAGAAAGAAGTGCTCGCGGAGGTCAACTCTTGCAAATTTTGTAACCTATCTAAACTTTGCTTATGAAAAGGAGATAGCCAATTTAAGGCGGCTGTACACACTTCTTTATTTTTAAGATATCTACCGTTAAATAATATTTGAATATGAAGCCCTGAGGCGAGAAGCACAAAACCGGTCGAAGTGGTGGGGCTTGGGGTAGGCCTATGTCCAGCAGTAAAGGTCTTTTAGCTGATATGATGAAACGCTTTTGGATGCAAAAAAAAATTCATTATGTCGAATCAATTATCAAAATAAAAGGAAAATAAAATGAAACAGAATTATCATTTCACTTGTTGAATCAACAACTTAAATAGAAAGTCAAGGTTTTTCTTGCGATAACATCACAGCGCGATGAAGATGTTTTTCAACTTTGATACTTTAAAAATAGCAATAACGAGAACAAAATAAAAGTTTGCGACTCCATAACTTTGTTCCATCGTGCTGGGCGGAAAATGCGTCAAATTTTATTTGAGGTTTAATAAGGATGCTTGTAAAGTTGTTTTATTTAACTTGCACATTTAGGATAAGTGCACAAAAAAATGTGGACAAAATTTAAATATTCAGGAATCTACAAACTTAAATTTTCTATTAAATGAGAACTTTCGTCAGGAACAGTAAGTTTTGATATTAAATCATAGTGGTATTCTCATGGTACAGCCCAGAGGGTTTTTGAGCAAGCATATTCAGGGCGAGAAGTTGAAAGCTGAGTAGGTCTGGCATGAGGAAAGAACACCGAAAATACACACATCAAAAGTGTCTAGGGATCAAGCATTTTTATGCGGATTTCTTGAGATTGAGATGTGGCTTTGTAATAAATTTATGATTTTATAAATTTATATGGATCCTTTTTGGTGCATTTCATAATTTGAATCAGGAACTGTGAATCAAATTCGAGTAAAAGATGAAAATCAGCTGTCAATATTTTCCCTATAAAAACATACAACGCATTGAAGACATTATTAGTGCTACTGTTTCCCTACTACTGATTAAAACCAACGTTATTATGGAGCGGCGACGTCATTTAAGCAGGGAAGAAATGCTCAGAGCCGTGGGAATGATAGAAGCTGGTTCCCGGCAACGTACTGTGGCTTTAGCTCTGAATACAAGTCAGAGTGTTATCAGTCGACTTTGGACACGTTACCGAAGCACTGGTACCGTGGCTGAGCGCCATGGAGGACGGTATCGCTGCACCACACGGAGACAAGACCGATACATTCAAATCTTAACTCGAAGAGCTCCAACAATAACCGCCATGATGTTAGCCGTGAGGCTTCATCACTCTTCAGGGAACTTAATTAGCGACCAAACAGTCAGAAACCGCTTGCATGAAGTGAACCTTCATTCCCGAAGACCGCTACGGGTACCACCTATAGCAATGCACAATCGTAGGATTCGATATCAATGGGCTCTTGAACACAGAAATTGGGCAGAAGAACAATGGCGTTTCGTGTGCTTTTCTGATGAGTCTCGTTTTGGTATGAGACCGGATACAAGACGTATACGACACTGGAGAACCCCTGGACGCCAACAGCGATTAAAATCCTGCCAGGAAGTCTATCCTTATAGTGGTGGAACCATCATGGTATGGGCGGGTATTTGGATCGGCGGAAGAACTGAGTTGATTTGGATCAGAGGCAACCTCAACGCTCAAATTTATGCTGAGACGATTGTATCAGACGTCATCGTTCCTCTACAAGTGCAAATCGGTCCCTTATTTCAGTTAATGCATGATAATGCACGACCGCACACCGCAAGAGTTGTAAGACAGACTCTCGCCGCAGCTAACATCAATGTCCTGCCCTGGCCTGCTCAGTCGCCAGACTTGAACCCGATTGAGCATGCATGGGATATGCTACAGAGAAGAGCTCTGCCGAATATGGAGGGTATCCAGTCGCAAGAAGACCTTTTTTTGTTGTTGCAACGAACATGGGCGGCCATTCCACAGCGTGATTTGGATGAACTCATTTTGAGTATGCCAAACCGATGTTCTTGTGTTGTTAGTGTTCGCGGTAGAAACACGGATTATTAATTGTTTAAGTTACCCAATAAAATTTTAAAGAAAACTGTTATTTCAGTCTTTTTTTCGAACTTTTGTGTTAGTGGTTCAAATGTCAAAAATCCCTTTATTAGGAAAATGGCAAATTTCTTTATTAATGCAAAGGTGATTTGGTTTATCGTTACTGTGACAAACGAAAACACTTTATTTGATGAATCCTTAAAGAAAATTTTAATTAATATCAATCAGGAGAAAAGTTATTGCAAAAATATATGTTGATCCCTAGACACTTTTGATGTGTGTATATTTAAAATGTTTCTGATAGGAGCCCCGTGGTCAGGAGTCCACTTTCAGATTTCAAAAAAGGACCTAAAATAAAGTGATCTTCAGAGGCGTTGATTTTGGCATGATCGGGTCTGGCCTGACCCATAATGACTTAAATAGGCAAATCTGACGAAGAAATTGTGGGATTTCCCCAAATCTGACGACTTTGAAAACTCAGATTTGGGCCATTTCTAAAAGGATATTCAGAGCGAATAAAAGTTATTCTGGCAATAGTGTTACATGTCCTGATAGTAAATATGTAAATATCTGACGGGATGATAGAGCCTTCTAGCAAATATGAGGAAATGTCATCAATTCAGACCCAAAAGTGGCCATAATTTTGCATTTATCCCTTAATCAAGGAACCTAATAGCTTCGATTGCTGTTTGCATTGGAAGGTGACACGTTTGTGAAGATTTCTCGATATTCAGAGGTTTGAAAATATTATACAATTGAACGTAATGATTAAAAGTTAAGTAAGAAAATTGGGGCATCGTCAAAGTACACCCTGAACATGGTCGATTAATTCAAAATTTTACTATGACGAAGCTTACGATATATTTGAAAAACATCCTCATTTTATGGGCTATGTAACGAACTAGCAACGTTTTAAAAATTTTTGAGAGATGCCCGTCAATTGTTTGATTAAGCTGGCAATGGTGGAAAGCCGTAGATACTAAAATTAACGAAAACATTAAAGTAACGACTTGTTTACGTCGTAATACTTTTCGAGGTTTTATTGTAACTACGAACCTCTGCGCTTGTTATCGTTACTGATATCGCCTCTAATTCTCAGTGATAGTTCGTTATGAGAGTTTTGTTAAATAAGTCCCGACACTTCTACTTAGGCAGCCAGCTGCTATTTAACTAGGTTAAATGAAAGGTCATGAGATTGAAATTTATTTCTAACCGATTTCTAAAAGATGGAGGTTATCAGTTCGTCTGTATATACAGGATGAATGTTTCAAGTCAGCATGTGGATGACCAAATACGAAACTATAAGTAGGTAATACCGAAAAATTCTTAAAGGAGTCACGGGGTCGATTTTGATGAATATTAGAACTGCATCATTAATTTTTTTTTAAATCAACTGCTTTAGCTAGGAATCGAACTCGTAGATTTTGAAAACAAAAAACACCGCCTGTTTTATTGCACCCTCCAACGGTGTCGTTAGTAAGGATCAAATTCTGAAAAGAAATGATACACGGCAAAGTAAAGGAAAGTGGTCATTTTTAAGATTAATAAAATTAAATCAGCAAATTGATTAATCAATAAATTCAAAATGTAATTTATTATATTAAAAATATAAGTTAACAGCCAAGTAACTACGGCTACAGTGCAAATGAACAAATCACTTACATTCTAGATACTTTAAAACTGTTACTATCTTAAAATAATTGCTTTTTGTTAAAAATGCGCCCTTTACTTTACTTTTTTGTATACCCTCCGAGCGATGGTGTCGCTAATAAGGATCAAATTCTGGACAGAAATGATATATGATAAACAACAAACAAATTAACTTTCCTTTAGGAATAACGTAGTGAATTTGTTCCGTAAATAGCAGATTTGTATTTTTTTTATTATTTCTTGGCAATTCAATTCCAAAGATAAACGGGCGGCCAGTAATGAGGTATTAAGTTTCATCAACAAAAGGTACTCACCTTGTAAGTCCTACAGATAAAAATAGCTATTCGAAGAAAAGAGAAACGGACCTCGAAGGCACAAGTTTATCTTATCGGTTGAAACCGCTCTGAAACCACGAAGTAAATACATACTTCGTGTTTGAAACGCAGACGGATATTATGTATTCCAATCCTGTTTCATGAACAAAATGTCACCTTTCCGACATTATCTTTCTTATTTATCACATTCTATTTTTGACCATATTCCCACTAGATGTGGAATAATTACATTTGTAAATTAGTAAAAAAGTAACCGGTTTTCGTTAAAAAAAATAAACAATTTTCCATTCTTGTTTTGAATTTCGTTGGGTCAGATTTGATCGCGTCACGTACTATTTTGAAGGTACAGCTTAATAATATTTGAATAATTATGAATAAGTAAACCCTTCCGGATGGACTAAATACAAAATTATGCATATCAAGAGAGTAATTTTTCACTATTTCATTAGTTTTTTTTTTTTTAATTCTAGAACAGAGATTATAAAAGTCGTTCGTTTTCGTTTTCCCATGTTTGAATAGTTATTCTGCTATTCGGGGCGGAGACAAATCCAACAAATCAAACATCATAAAAATCGGTCCATCCGTTCTTGCGTTATAAGTAAATGGTGTAACTAACCAGACTTTGTTTTATTTATATAGATATAGATATTGATTAATATATAGATTATTTACCATCAATCAGTATTCACTCTATCACACACTGGTACTATAATTGTGCTTGCTTGAATTTTAGATTCCATTTTACTTAGAAAACAATTATTCAGTTATCAATTACGTCACTATTCTCCCAGCAGTACCATGGGTAGGTATCCTACTATCCCACTAATATTATAAATGCGAAAGTTAGTATGTGTGTTAGTCGTAAAAAAATCATACAAGTTTCTTGAAACAAGAACTCCTAACATAAATAAATAAAATACTCATTAAGTATACCGACATGAATAATTCAACTTCCCTATGTTTTCGTAACGAAACTGAAAATTGCTTGGCGCCTTACAAACTCAGGTGAGAAAGGTTCTATAAATTTTTTCGTTTACATTTTAATTAAAACAACATCAATGTAATTTTTAAATGATGAAATGTTAGGTTCGGGGTTAAATGATTATAGTGTGGATGAATCCACCTGTAAGTACTTAAGGTTCAACAGACTGCACTAGGAGGAAAGGCTGGCTAGGTTATCCTACGAGTATATAGGGTGTATTTTTAATAACCGACGAAAAATTTCAACTCGGAGCGGGTTCAGAATCATGTACTGATCTATGGTAACAGGTTGCGCGACGATATTCCTGCCACCCTGTAAATATAATGTAAGCTTGAGGCAAAATGTTACCGTCTTGACAGTAAACTTTAACGTTTTAAGTACCTAGCTAAAAGGTCACAAAATTAACTGTTTTATTCATTAAGTGATATCGTTCAAACCATTGAAATTTACTTACATTACAGTAATGGTAGTTTTCCTTGTTTTGTTGGTTTTTACAGTAAATAGTATGCTCAGTCATTAAAAGTTACTTTTTTGTCTTTTACTGTTTTACAAACATTTCTTCTTACTGTATAAAGTCAGTAAGTCTCAATGAAATCGCTTTAATGTTGTTAATAATAACATATTTTTTCAGTGTAATATACGTATGTGTAATATATTCTACATTCACGTTTAAAAATCTATAGTTTTCTTATATCTATTCTGTAGGCGTTTTAATCAGGAAAATTCTGGTAGTTGGATACTTATTTCATCGAAATCCGTTCCACTTTAAAGCGTGAAAAGGTAATAGCCAGACAGAGTTACTTACGCATTTAATAAAAAAAAAAAAACAGAAAAAAATCAGAGTATCAATATATTAGGTCCTTACATATGAAATTGGCGTTTTTCGTACTGGCCACTTTAATCACGAATTTCTCCTCTTTGGTAAGGAATTCCAAATTCAAATTTGTACAGCTATTTACTCATGTATTTGTGCTTCGATGACCGTCATTCATTTGTTTTTTTTCTTCTGTTTTTTCTGTTTGCGTCACTCATTTTACAAAATGGAAAATTTAAAATATCGCATTATTTACGAGTACGAGTTCCGCCGTGGCACTAGTGCTGCGGAAACGACTCGAAGGGTGAATGATGTGTATGGCGGTCATGTTGCAAAAGAAAATACAGTTCGTTTTTGGTTCCAACGTTTTCGTTCTGGAAATTTCGACCTGCAGAACAAGCCCCGTGGACGGCCTGAGACCCAAGTTGATAATGGAGAATTGAAGGCTATTGTGGAAGCGGACCCATCGCAAACCACGTCCGAGTTAGCTGCAGGCTTCGATGTTAGTGATAAAACTGTTTTAATTCACTTGAAGCAAATTGGGAAGATTAAAAAGCTTGAAAGGTGGGTACCTCACGAATTGACTGAAGCAAACCGGCAAACGCGCGTCGACTGCTGCGTTACATTACTTGAATTGGAATGTCTTAGACATCCTCCGTACTCCCCGGACCTTGCTCCAACAGATTACCATTTTTTTCGCAATTTGGATAACTTTTTGCAAGGGAAAAAATTCAACTCCGATGGGGCAGTCCAAATCGCCTTCAAAGATTTTATTGATTCCCGTCCGACTGGTTTTTTTAGTAAAGGGATCAATGAACTACCTATAAGATGGCAAAAGTGCATTGAAAACAATGGTTCATACTTTGATTAATTAAATATATTATATTAAAAAATATTCGACTTTTTGTTCCTTCCATACAAAACGCCAATTTCATATGTAAGGACCTAATATTTTTTTTAGTAACTCGTCAAAATGTATGGAACAGCAGTTTTTTTTCTTGCGATTTCACGTTTTGTCCTATAGTAAAAGTTGTTCATAATGATGAGTACAATAACCCCTTCAGATATTTCGTGTACGAATAGATAGAACTTATATAAGTACCTTACAGTTGCCTATCATGCTATCTCTAAAGGTTGTCCCACCATTTTACATGGAAATGGAATCATCGTTACAAAGAAGACAATTAACGTTCTCGTCTCTTAAAAGTAGGTGGTAGCACCTTTATTTATTTATTTATTTATTTAATACTTCAAGCACATAAATGTACAGAGGCGGACTTAATGCCATAGGCATTTTCTACCAGTCAACCTTTGGGTGATGCAGAGACAAACAGCGGTAGGTGCAATCATGAAAATGAAGGAATAAATATTTTAAATATAAAGATACGCATAAACCTATTAAAACTATGAATATAATATATAACTAATTATATATAAATATAAGCACAAATAAATATACATAAATACATGAATATACTTACTAACTAAAAAAAAAAAAAAAAAAAATAAGACAAGCAATGAGAAAATATTACCGTTGTGACGATACTGCCAGCTTCTTGCGAATGTGCTCGCGAACCTTAACTTTGAAGGATAATCGGTTGGTTGCCATCCTGATCTCCTGGGGGAGCGCATTCCACAGAGAGATAGACTGAACGAAGAAGGAAGAGTGAATGAAGTCTGTGCGGTGAGTGGGACATTGAAGAAGACGATTGTGTGATGAACGAAGATTTCTATTGTGGTTGGCGCAAATGTACTGAAAATGGGGGGCTAGATAACCAGGGGAAGACGGAGAATCAAGAAATGAGAACAAGGTGGTCAGCGCCCTTAGTTCTCTACGTTGGCGTATGGGCAACCACTTTAGAAGCGACCGATGCGCAGAAACATGATCATATTTACGCAGATTGAAAACGAATCGAATGCAGTTATTGAGAAGACGGTCAAGTTTGTTGAGGAGATCTGCATTCAGGTCATAGTAGCACACATCACCATAATCGATGATAGGGAAAATAAGGGACTGCACAAGCATTGTCTTCGTACTTGATGGTAATAAATTTTTCAAACGGTACAGAGCCCGCAGCGTTCCAGTAACCTTCTGGCTCACCCTAGCAACTTGAGTCCGCCAGTTCAGGGTACAATCAATGTGCAAGCCTAGGTCCTTCACGTCAGTACCAAAAGGAACGATCGTACCATTGAAGAGAACTGGTGGCAAGGTTCTACCATCTACTTTGCTAATACTACGAGAACTGCCAATGATGATCGCCTGACACTTCGTAGGGTTTACAGCTAAGCCAAATCTATCAGACCAGGATTTTATGGCTATCAAGTCTTTATTTAGTTTATCGATAGCGTCAGGTAATTCATCAACCTTCGCTTGACAGTACAACTGCAAGTCATCTGCATACAGATGATACGCACACTGAAGTTCGGAAGTTATAAGATTAATAAAAATAGAAAACAGAAGAGGAGAAAGTATACCGCCTTGAGGAACGCCAGTTTCCAAATCACACCAGCTAGAAGAAGAATCCCCAACATGAACGGACTGCTGACGTTCCTGAAGATAAGAGGAGAACCATTCCAGTGCTTCGGGAGAGACCATTATATAGGACAGAATGGCTAACAGGATGTCGTGACTGACGGTATTGAAGGCATTCGAGAAATCAACCAACACTAGAACAGTAACTTTGGTGTCTTCCAGTCCTGCCCTTATATCGCCAGTCACTTTAAGGAGTGCGGAAACAGTGCTGTGCCCAGGCCTAAACCCAGATTGGAGAGGACTAATAATTGAATTATAATGAACAAAGTCGGAGAATTGTTTGTGGACACAGGCCTCGAGCACTTTGGATAGGAAGGGAAGGATAGAAATTGGACGGAAGTCGGTAGGAAGAGAGGGATTGGAAACCTTAGGTAGTGGACGAACATAGGCTTTGCGCCACAGGGAAGGGAATACTCCAGAGTACAAAGAAAAATTTATAATGTGGGAAATCGCGGGTAGGAGATGATCCAGAATGGTAACGATCATACCACGGGTGATATTGTCACATCCCACCGCTTTCGATTTGATGGAGAGAATGATCTTTCTGATCTCTCCCGGTTCAACTGGAATGAAACTGAAAGAATTAGTATGAGAACGCGATAGACCAGAAATTAGAGACAGAGTTTGTTGCTTGGTTAGACGATCCATGGTAGAAACAGTGGAGAAATGCCGGTTGAGAACGTCTAATAGAAGTCAATTGAACTAGGAAGATCTAAATGTCGCGATTTGCCGATACCAAGAGTTCCAAGAAATTTCCAAATATCGGCAGAAGAGGAAGAATTGATAGTATCAAGAATATGGCGGCGTTTAGCATTGCGTATCATCTGATTACATCTATTTCTTGCAGCCTTAAATGATGTCCAGTTCTCATCAGTACGATCCTTTTTAAATTTACGGAACGCGCGGTTCCTACGTCGCATTGCCATCTGTATACCTCTAGTCATCCATGGTGCAGGTGGCCGTTTTAATTTAACCTTTTTGACAGGGGCATGGATGTTATAAAGGTTGACTACAACATCATTGAATATGGCAACCTTGTCGTCAACTGAGGTAGCTTCCGTCATAGGTTCCCAATCGACCACAGATGCGTCTTCTTTGAGCTTGTCGACGTTCATGCGCGCAAAACAACGCCTGTACAGGACTTTGGGCTTAGGTTTGGGAGGTTTCAGGATATAGGAAAGGAAAATCATGTCGTGATGAGAAAAGCCAGGAGCGTCATGTTGACCGTGGGAAGATACGAGGGAAGGATTCGAGGTGAGGATCAGGTCGAGCCAGGTGTCTTCGCCAACAGTGTTGTGGTGAGTAGGTTTGAGCGGCAATACGTGCAGACTAGCTGACTCGATAAGATGGAGGAGCTTACGGGACCGGGGGGAGTTGAGGGCAAGGAGGTTTGTGTTGAAATCACCCATGATGATGTGATGTGCATACTCCGAACCCAAAGATTCAAGTACTGATTCGAATTCAGTGAAGTAATCAACTGTGGGGGGACAGTAGACAACACCAATAATGGTTTTGGCTCCTTTGATACAGACTTCAAGAAAAATAAACTCCGCAGAAGCAGAATAATTTGAAGAGGATGTAGCAAGTATTTTGTAAGGAAAATCAGAGCGAAGGTATATGGCCACACCACCCCCTCCTTTACCAATCCGATCATTCCGTATAAGAACGAAATCAGTAAGAGGGTAAGTGGTGGACAGGAGATGTGGTTTGAGCCAAGTTTCAGAGATCAGGATGGCGTGAACATTGCTGTTATTAAACGCGTCGTACAGCTCGCTGTAGTGGCTTGGAACACTTTGAGCGTTAATGTGACACACATTCACCAGCCGATTAGACTGATCATTGAAAGTCTGTTGTAGAAAGTCCCCAAGCGTGTAGCTGAATGAACAAAAACTTTCATCGCAAGAAGAAGCAGTAGATTGGTTGGCAGAAAAATAAGACTCATTGTCTGACATAACTATAAGTAGGTAGCTATTAACTTAAAATAAATAAATATAATATACAGGGTGACTGGAAATTAGTGGCGGAGCCGTTAAGGGGAGGTAGTCTAGGGTTATTCCGACAGATATCACTATGAGACCTACCGTCCTTACTTAACCCTTTCCAAGATATTCCTACTTTTTGTTTAGCAGTTTTTGCATAAAATAATGACAGTAGCGGAAATTTTACAATTAATATTACTTATTTAGAATATCTTTGTTGCAAAACAAAAAAAAGTAGGCCAAAATCACTTTTTTTTAGGATTTATTACTATCTCTTTAAGTAGGAATATCTTGGAAAGGGTTAAGTAAGGACGGTAGGTCTCATAGTGATATCTGTCGGAAAAACCCTAGACTACCTCCCCTTAACGGCTCCGCCACTAATTTCCAGTCACCCTGTATATTTAAAAAAATATGCTATTACTAAAATCAGAGTAACTAACAGGTGCAACTGCACCACCCGCCAGCGAACGAGCCCAGACGTCATTATGACGTAACATCAAAAAAACTCCTGTCAAATTCCAGATGTCACCCGCTCAGCGCGTGATTTATTACCCTGCTCACAAAAAATGGTCTACTGATGCTTATATGGGCTCAAGCCACTTAATGTAAACTGTTTTGGGTTCTTGAATAAACAGACCATAATATAAAATGCAAACAATACTCGTATTACGAGTATTGTATTTATAAACAAATGACGTCATCAGAAAATAGGTTGAAAGTGTGTTCGTTTCCGTGTTATGTCGATTTCTGATAAAACTACTATATGAATTTACACGAAACTTTGCAAGTTACATTATGAATAGACAAGTAATCTAACAACAGCGTTTTTTTGAAAGTCCTACCTTACATTTTAATAATATTGAAACTCAAATTTCAGTGCGCCGAGCCGTTCAATTCTTATTACAACGCTATGACTGTAATCGCCCAATCCTAGTCATATTGAGTTGTTTCTAATTAAAAAAGTGTTACTAGGATACTACACAAACCTTTATTAACTGATAACTACCTATATCTTGTAAAAATATACCACTATAATTATAAAATCATAAGATTTTCTTGAAGTACTTACGTAAAATTTTGTTTGACCAAAAAAAAAGATTATTGATTGATTGTGATGTTATTTCGTGCAAATATTATCTACAATATTATCTACAAGGACGTATAATATGTTATAAACGAATATTCATCCACTTAACGTCGATTTTACACAAAAACTATTAAAATAAACAACATAGCATCATAACAAAACATCACGCACTGCAGCTGCCATTAAGAATCGTAAAGTCTATTTTTAACTTTTTTTTTCAAATATTGCCAACCCATATTTTTCGTTTTGAATCATTTAGTCGATTAGTTTATCTACCGGACCATAGACTCAAACTGTTGCACAGGATATTAGACCGTATTTAACAGTAATAATAGAGGTTGAAGCCGCGTGAATCGGGTGGTGACAAATGGAGACGGTGGTGCCTGACGGGTGCGCGCCGGTATGTGACAAATGGAGACGCTGGGGACTTAACGGTTAACACCAACACTAAAAGCAATAAAATTAACAGTATACAGCACAAATTACACAAAGGAAAAAAAAGCATTGATCAGAATTATGATTATTCAACAAAGCGAAAAGAGTAGTTCCCAAAAAAAAAAATATAATAAAAAAGTTACGAAACAAGGAAAAAAAATATTTAAATATACTCGGCACACCCAACTGCCCGTTAGTAATACTATGTAATGAGCAATTTCCGAACGTTTACTTGATACGTCAACGTCAATTTGACACGCTGACATTTACACATCACAAGACACCAAAAAAAACGTGAGTTAGATTGAAAAGTAAATAGTGTTGAGGGTATTGAAAAACCAATGCACCTCAATATTGAAAAACAGAAAATAAGTAAACAGTCGGGGCACAAAGCAAAAGAAAGATAACTATGAGACGGGACAACTACATAACGGTAAGTAAAGATTATGAATATAAGAAACAAGAAAATAGAACCAACAACAAACATCAATGTAAACATTCACCATATTATAATATTACGTTATGTGTTTTTCAGGCTCCCGGCGTCATGGACACTTCCTTATTTCGTTGATGGAGTCTCGACTGGCGCCTTAGGGTACTTGGACATCAAGGGCTTCAGCTCTTCGAGGGAAGTAACCTTATGCCGACTTCCATCAGAGGCCTTAATGCAGATGGTACCGTCTTGAGTCCAGCACGACCGCATGCTAAAGTGCTCGCGCGCCTTTCCGAAGACGGATTGCCTGGCCCTGGTTAAGAACTCCTTCACAGATATTTTGGAGCCTTTCAAGCTTGTTTTTGCCTTCCAAACTGAGGCCTTGATGTCCACACTGGCAAACTTAACAAGGATAGGCCTGTGATGCTCCTTACCTTGAGTTCCAAGCCTGTGACAGGCTTTAATTGAGGACGCTGATAGATTTTTGAGGGCAAGCTTGTTATTGAGAACCTCCATAATTACCGCCGTGCTGTCTTCGTTCTCCACTTCAGCAAGACCTTTAGGTTGGCTTAGACATGTTTCTGTGCCTGTCTTGCGCTGGGTCCACACTTGTATCATTTTAGTGTATCAGATCTCCGACGCGTAGCATCGACGTGTGTCATTTTCGCTAGTGTGGACGCAAAATGATACGCGGTCATGTTACACGCCGTAGCTCACACCCCAACACGTATGTAATCGCGTATCTGATACATGGCGTATCGGATACGTGTGTCATGATCGGTAGAATGATCGTAGTATGGACGCATTTCGATACTTTGTCACGATATGTCTATGTCATTTGATACATGATACACCGCGATCCATCTTAAGGCGGTTTTGCTCCGATAATACCGATACACGATCTAGACAAGTTTGGCCGTGCACTTTTATTCGCGAGCATCGCACGGGCATGCTCCTCCGCTCATTGATTCGTAATTCCTTGCATACGGCGTACGTAGATGTTTTTTTATCATTAGCTGAGATAACTGGGTACGGAGATTTGGATACGAGGATCGAAAAATTGAGCGTCTAGACATGACGATACGCGTTGGCGACACGCTGACAAGACACAGTATCGTAAGTGTGGACGTGGTTTTTAGCGTGCTCTCACCGTGTCCTGCCATAGTCATGACGCCCACACTCGATACGAATACTCGATAAGATACGCCTGATTTTGAACTTCAAGATGATACAAGTGTGGACCCAACTTTGCACGTGTAGTTGTGCCAGTTGTGCGACAGTGACAGGAATAACACTACGCTTCGTAGTCTTAAATAGGTACATCGAGGGTCACTTTCGTTACTTTTAGTTTATTTAAGGCTGAGAAGGTATGAAATTAAAAGCGCCTCCCTTTTACAAGCCAGGTATTAAACCTGCTAATAGAATTTGCCTTTGACTAACCTTGATCCCAGTCCTTAAAATGTCCTTAAGTCTGTAGCCACCACGAGGATGGTTTAGCGACAGCCCCGAATTAGACAAAGGCTTTTGTTATACTGACAAGTAAGGATTACAAAATTGTGGAGTAGGTACCTACTTCCATTGTGTATGTAAATGTAAGGAGTCTTACACTTGTTCGGGTCGGGCGTACTCGATTCACCAGTTTTTTTTGAGCAATAAAACCGACCCGAAGCAATTACCGGACATATTCGGCTTTCATTCGGCTCGTGTCGATGGGAAAACTCCGCCGTTCTCTCGACTCGGTACAATTCGAGTAAAGTTGCAGCGGTTTTTTTCCAATCTTATATTTACACTAGCATTTACTCGAAAAATATCCCACAGGAACGTACTACCGGGATTAAAAGTCTAAATCCTATGTCGTATGAATTTATCCAAATTCTAAACTATCTGTATGCTAAATTTCATCCAAATCCAATCAACCATTTTTGCGTGATTGAGTAACAAACATACAAACACATTATTCTATATAATCATATCTATACTATACTTAATATATTCTATACTATAATACAAAAGGATCTATTCGATTTTTATGCACGGCTGTGCCGAATAATAATAATAATAATTTGATAACTTAGTTATTAACTTTATTGTGCGTGCTGTGGTTTCCAATAAGTGAACGAGTACAGAGAGAACATGAACATTAAAAAAGCGAACATTCTCCAAATTAAATGTCAAAAAATGAATGAATCATCAATCATCATGCAATCGTTAAAGTCCACACAGAAATGATTAACCGCTCACTTCACCTACGTTTTACAGAATAGATCAGCTGGTATTGCCCTTCATTTATGTGTCATTTATTGTGTCAGTATATCTTACGAGTATGATGGAGAGCGTAAATTAATAATGCCAACCCAAACATGTGTGTAGTGTAGGCACCAATAAGGATTACATAATTGTGGAGTAGGTACTTACCTCTATTCTGCCAGTAAATGTAAAGCTCTTGTATTATTTATGTATTTTAGACGTGGCACTTGAGTGATCATCACTCATGCATTACTGATAGGCAAAGGTAACCTATTTTGAAACAGACAAATACTGAGTACCTACTCTACTTTTACCCATAGATTATATTTGACTACTTGCGAAAGTAGGTGCTTCTATTTTTTTATATACAGGGTGTCCCTGGAAGTATGCATCAAATCGAACAGGGCGTGAACAAGGTCATTTCCAAACGTTTTAACCCTGAGAATGTCGGTAATTTTTTTTTACGGTTTAAAAGTTATGACCAATTTTTGTTATTTTCAATCACTTCACATTGTGCTCAAAGAAAAAAATCTTAAAAAAAAAACTATCAGGACTATCAACTTTATTTTTTTAGATAGCCCTGATATATTTTTTTTTATCTGGCCTTGTCGCTATCTATTACATGGGACTTAAACATAACAGACGAAATGTGGGTGTAGATAATAAATACACCTCTGCATAACCTTTCTGGGAAAACAGGCGTGAAGTTATGTTATGTGTATGTTAGTTACATAGTACTTATTGCTTCATGGTCACCAGTCGTGCTAATTACACTTAGAACTTACTATATGAATATCAGAAAGACATTCTATTATTTCACGTAAGGTCCCGAGTTCACGGTGTCTCGTGGCGTGAGATTCCAGTGGTGTAGTAACAACTTCTTTCATTTGTTTTCACCGCAGTCGCTGTAGCAAGACGCGTGTCGCTTGAGCGTGTAGATCGAGTGTGTAATGTTTGACATAATAACAAAAGTTCTAATGATCATATGACCTAATTTCATTTAGTATACTTTTGTTTAATATAACGATGGAATTATATATGTCGTAGCTAAGCGGTTTTGCTACGCTTGAGCTACACGACTTGTGCTACGACAGACGCTACGAGATCTCGTAGCAAAGTCTAGGTACGCGTACTTTGCATTTAGATCAAAAACTCATTAGTTGAGTTGTCGATGTGAATCTATGCAACTTTGAGATGAGACCAATTTCTCTGGCTCCAGTGTGGTATGTTCATAATTAGCTAGATAAACCATTTATTCAGTGCACACAAAAGACAATAGCACCACACACAAAAGCACAATTAATGACTCAAACTCAACAAATTACATGCATATACAGGGTGTTACAGAAAGAGTATATCAATACAAACGGGTTGAAGAGTGTATCTGGTCTAGAATCTCTGTACAAAGGAGAAGGGAAAGACTACATAGTTTCCTGGGCCCAGGTGTTAACTCAATCAAACTTGCCTTATTTGTAAGTGGATATAATAACAAGGCCTCACTGAAAATTTGGTGAAATTTGGCTATCCAGGAATCAAGTTATATGAAATATTGTAAAAGTGAGGTTATATATGAAATATAGTAAAAGTGAGGTTACATTATAACATTGTAGTTTTTTTATGTAATTTGCGAAATATTTTTGAATGGTTTTGGCTGTATAATGGCTTTATGCATGGAGTGCAAGTAGAGAGCCTCCATGTGTGACGTGTTGAAGATCCTGACACGTTTGGCACGCCCTGGACAGTCGCTACAGTCGAAGACATGTCTCTACATCCAATATCCTGCACTTAGAAGCAGTAGGTACGTTTTAAAAAAGGGAGAATAGAAAGTAAAATAAAACACCAATATATGTATAAAATATTTATTATTCGTCTTCAATAATTATGAGAATATCATCTAAAAAGGCTTCAATCGGACGTCTCCCAAGAACCACAATCATCTTGGGCCAAGTTCCAACATGCTTGGCATACATAGTTTTCACTGGTAACCTGAAAAAAATTAACTATTTGAATCTTATTCAACCATAATCAAGCTTCATTACATGTACCTAATCCTAATGCATGTTCAACTAAATCGCTACGTCCCAGCCGAGACCGAAATGGCCCCAATAACAGTCAATACCTCAAAGCAGCAAAGCTTGGAACCGAATCGGTCCCATCGGGACTTGACGGTTACTTACACCTTTTTTATGAGTGTTCCATAGATTCATATGGCTAATTAATCAACTAATTAGGTATTAAGTAAGTATTGTTTTAATATATGCTATCCAACAAAAAGACAGCCGACAGACATGACGCTGGAGGCCGTAAACAGTAGGTACATAAGTCTGGTTTTGTTCGCTTGATAGGCTAAAAGCTCGTTTTAAATAGGTACTTACAGGCTGATATTCACGCCACTGATGAATAAGTTATAAAATCGCCTCATCGTCCAAGACTCTTCTGCCAATAGAGTTACTGCGACCAGTCGCAATGGTACAATTCACACAGCTATCCATGTCGTCAATATCCGAACGATAGGCGTAATCAGTTGTCCAAAATAGAGAGCCAGGTAATTCAAAGTAGCAAGATCCGTCGAATAGTCCTATATAATACACAAAGCCATTGTCGTGGGATATTCAATAAAACATGGAAAATACGTGCGCACTCACAACGAAAGAAAACGAACGAGTGCCGGTCACAGAGTACTTTTTTATAGGTGCCGGCATGGCTTTTTTCTACCTGTCATCTGTCAGTCGGTGACAGCACAGATTACTTTAGACTATACTGAGTGACCAATGTTGCTAACAGAAGAAAAATTACAGGATTCACTCGATTCGCTATGAATCGATTCCACGAAAAGATTGATAAGCATTTGTCACTCGATTTTCATACATATTCTGAGATTTTACCGATTTATTCACTATCGATTACTTAGAATTCAGGCATGTACTTAATCGATTATTTAGTTTCATAACTTAATTTAACTTTTCTCGCTTCCTAGATAGAAACATGGTACTGTATTTAGTGATTACCTTTAGAAAAATATAACGGTTTTTTTAAAACCCATTTCAACTAGTTAACTGCTGGGCCCAGAACTCGCCGTCTCCTTTCAGCTCAAAAGCAGTAACTTTGAAAATGCTTAATATTTTTTTATTTCGATTGTTTATTAAATTAAAATCATAACAAACGTGTCACCGCACTACGAGGGTCATTATCCATTATCTGTAGTGTACACGCACATCACGCCGCCGCGCGTCAGTGCAGCGCTGTGATGTCGAAATAACAAAATATTAAGCATTTTCAAAGATAATGCTTTTGAGCTGAAATTTTGTACAGAGATTCTAGACCAGATACACTCTTCAACCCGTTTGTATTGATATACCTTTTCCGTAACACCCTGTATAAAAACAAGGTACTAACGTACAAAAAATAAAATCTTAGGTACCTACTTACTTAAAAAAATTAAGTGACACTTTGACATACGAAAATCAAAAACAAACAAATTATTCACACATCAGAGATCCGTGGAAAACACGAGGAATTTGCTTCCATCTCGTGGGTTTGTTTAGATAATTTATTTACGAACATATGTAAATCTCACATAAACAAACAACAGAAAATATTAGTTAACTTTATTTATTGTCATTATTCACGAATATTCACGAACAATATTTATTTTTGTTTAAAATGTGGCTTGTTATTTATTCATTCGGAAAACAAATAGATTTAGGTACTTATTAACCAGTGTCGTCGCCGTCGCGTCGTCGGATATAGTTGAAGTTTACTAAGAAGCCGATGGATTTTTCGAATAAAATTTAATTAGATAAATAAACTGTTTGTATATTAATTTAATTAAATTTTATTCGAAAGCATACATCGGTTTCGGACCAACCCGCACTGGGCTCGCGTGGTGGATTGCGGCCCACTCCCTCTCACAGAGAGGAGGCCTGTGTCCCAGCAGTGGGAACGTTTATAGGCTGATTATGTATGTATGTTATGTATACATCGGTTTCTTAATAAACTTCAACTATATCCGACGACCCTGGCTACTTATCTCTTTTGGTGACCGTACATAGGTATTAAACACATTTATAACAGAATCTAGATTTTACAACAAGAAGAAGAACTAGCAGGGGATCGAGGTGGGGGGAGGGTGGAGGGGGGGCTCAGGGGGATTTATTACCGTTGGATCCCGTTTTTGAATCCCATTTTAATATTTTTGGCGTTGGATCCCGCAAAACATTATTATGTATTTCCGTTGGATCCCGAATTTAAAAAATGCAAGATAATTACGTTTTATTGTCGTTGAATCCCGAAAAGTATTTCCGTTGGATCCCGAATGCTTAAAAAAATATAAATGCGGGTTCTTTCAACAACAAAATTGTTTATAATAAAATGAGGGGTTCACTAATGTTTCACCAAAACTCCATTGACAAATTTTTAGTTTACAACCAACGTTTCGTATACTATTTATTTCACAAACAACTCATTTTCTATATAATCTAGTCGTTTCTGGCACTCGCCGGCCGCTGCCGCGGCACCGCTCGCTTCGCTCGCTCGGCTCGTGCGTAGGGGTCACAGTTTTAACCTACCCTAACCTAACATTGTTTTTTTTTAATAATTAACCTAATCTAACTAGTTCGGTTCCGGGTAACCCACTAAAAATAATCTCTTTTTAGTGTTTGATAAAGGTAAATCACTTTTCTTCTGAAATGTACACATGTTGTTATAATATGGGATTCAACGGAAATAGCAAACGGGATCCATCGGTAATACCTAAAAAACGGGATCAAAAAACGGGATCCAACGGTAATAAACGCTCAGGGGTGGGGGAGCGGAATAAATCGTATAAAACACATGTGTAGTCTATTGTTTTCTAATCGTTTACACCTAAAACAAGTTGTATACAAAACTTGTCAAAAGGGTGAACAATACATGTCTGAAACAACGTCAATACGTGTATGATAAACATAATTATACATTTATATTTTTATTCTAATAATGAAGCTGAAGAGTTTGTGTTTTTGTTTGTTTGAGCGCGCTGATCTCTGGAACCTCCAGTCGCACAGTGTTTCGTCTAGTACAAGCTAGCGAGACAAAATTATTTTTTTACTTATTTTAATTGCTTATGTATATTTGAGGTGTCTTACTCGATATCCGTGTGTCTTACGCTGTTTTACAGAGAAATAGAGGGGATTTCTGTGTTTTGTATGCGTATACGTCAAATGGTGTGGATGCAAGATGGAAGTAGTCTCCTGATTTTACATTTTTGTTTACTGTTATCTCTGATTGCTCTAATTAGCTGCGTCTACCTACTTATTATGCCTGTAAGGCACTATATACTCGTATATAATACTAGCTGCGCCCCGCGGTTTCACCCACGCAAATGTCGATCCCGTGGGAATATCGGGTTAAAAAGTAACCTATATGTTAATCTAGGGTGTCAGCTACCTCCATACAAAATTTTATCAAAATTGGTCCAGCCGTTTGAGCGTGAAGAAGTAACAAACATATAAACACACATACACACACACACTAACTTTCGCCTTTAAAATTAAAATCATAAATATGTGTTAAATAGGTATTTATTTGTTCAATCTATCAAATAACATGCAATAATAGTCCAAGAACAGCAACAATTATCTATACATATAAAAGAACTCATAATACAAAATAAAATTTATTTAACTACAATCATGTTAAGTTTATGTAATATAAGAAAATTAAACCTAAAACATTATAAGAAATGACTATATAACAAAATAGGTAAACATATTTACAATAAAATATAATTCTATCAAGTCGAATCTAATAGTCATCATGCGAAGATTCCTCATCACCACTCTCCAATTCGCTAGAATCTTCTGATAACGAATAATCCCCTCACTAAATTTGCGAACTGATGTTGATTGGGATGGTAATGAATGTGGGACAATCAACAGCAAAATTTCGATTCTGGATCTTTCTAACCAATTTTTATGTTTGATGAGAAATTTATCCTTCGAACACTTAGAAGATGTCCACTTTTCGTTCAATTTTGATGAAAGGCTCGAAATTTTCTATCTGAGATTCTTCAAAAGCATCCGATTTATTATGTTGTACACATACATAATCAAAAATGCGACTTGTTCTTTCAGTTTTAACCATTCTTCGAAAAACTCCAATTTTGTCATAGTTACGACTCGTTCTGAAACAAAGTAAATAATTTTACTTGCGGGCATTTTCGGGCGCCACAATATGTATGTAGCTATGCCTGAATGTTGTATTTATAACATACAGAAGAATCAAGCTGGATACATGTGGATACAAAAAGTTGCAACCCTTGAAAGTTTAAAATTAAGGAAAAATAGGTGGGATTATTTTAACATACTTATAAACTCAAATTACAGCAAAAATATACATGTATTTTTTTAAAAACAGGTCAAAAAAGTAAGTACATACCTTCAACAGTAGAATCCATCACAAAAAAATCGTTTCACTTTGCTATCAATTTTAGGAGATGTTGTCAAAAATGTGTTAAAAATTCAACTAATTTGCGAATGAAAATTGCACTTCCTTTTTAATTAACATTGACCTCTCCACAAAATTACTTAATGAGGTGACAAACAAATTATTTTTTAGAATTCCTTACCTGGGAAGGGTTGTTTACAAGTTCTTATCACGGATTCCTGGAAATGACGTCATGAATTTTGTCCCGCTAGCTTGTACTAGACGAAATACTGTGAGTCGGGTAAAAAAAAATATTTTTGCATTTGATAGCCCAATTCTTAAAGAAGGCTATTTAACATCACGCTATTAGCCAAGGAAAAAAAAAGTCAGCAAGAACCCTAAGCAAAAACTAAGTAATATAACGCACGCGATGCAATGCACGACGGGATGGGTCGAGGGAACAAGAAATTTCACGCGCAAGAAGTCGCGGGCATAAGCTATGTTTTAAACATGACATGTTTTTCGCAAACCTTTTACAAGACTTGTCGAAAACGAGTATCTCAACTTATCGTCAACTTGCATTTGGGTGTAAACGGGAGTTACACAAAGCTGTTTGACTCGGAACTTTTAAGACAAAATCTTTGTACCTACTCTGGTGGAGGCCCCCGCTCTTAAATGCACGAAAATGTCTGAGGAGTGAACTTTACAGGATTTCTCGGATTTCAGGAGGTACGAATTTCCTTTGATAAGGCTAAAGATAGGTACTAGGTTCATTTATTTTATGCATCTCGTAGCAAAAGACTTGCAGGGTAATACCTAACATTTTGCATCACTAACAGCAATGGCTTTCATTTTGACAATTCAACAACATTTGTAGAGCAGACAATTCTTTTTGAACATCTATCAAGCAATGGATTAACAATATTCATCAAAATGATTCAGATTGATTCGATTACTACGCAATTACCTAAGGTGAAGGCAGATTAATAAAACTGGGAGTGAAAGAAACACATAGATCGGAGACATCTCGAAGGCTGCTGCTAGAGGCGGCAGCGTCAACACTTTCCATACAAAATAAACGTGACACAGTTTACTCGCACTATGACACTAATGAAGTAATGACCTATAGAAACAGAAGGCTTTGAAGGCGGTACGTGACAAAAGTTGTGCGCACAACGCACTTTCGGCGCCACTAATTTTAATAGTACCTACTACTGTCTCTAGAAGCTATCGGCGCGGCGTTATCGTGTTTTGTGAAAAAGAAAAACGAATAATCTTCAAATCATGAAAGGGTGGTGCAGGTGCTCCCATTACAAGATGCTCGAATGACGGTTCAATCATACTAGACAGTCAGCCGCTGTACCAACCAATTGTCTAACTTATACACGGGACGAGCTAACACAGTATAAGAATGTAGAATAACCAATGTTTCGCAATTGTTTTACCTCTGATTTTGCATCACAGTGAAAATAACAATGTACTCCTTACAAGGAAGTATGATTGCTGGTACTGTCAAGTCTGTCAAAATTACAATGATTTTTATTTTCGTTATAATAAGGTTGCTGTTAGATTACTGATACTGACAAGTCTGTCAAAATTACAATGATCTTTATTTTCGTTATAATAAAGTTGCTGTTGGATTGCTGTCAGAGGTAAAATAACTGTGAATGGACTGTACCTAAACTATTACTTTTGTTTCAGACAGGAGTCAATAGGGTTAATAACAATTTTACATAACTTCTAGTGTTAGTAGTTTACAGACACAGATATACAATTAAAATTCAGCGTGGAGCTGCAACATCGGGCAATCCCACCAATCTGCGAACACATTGAGAATACTGTTGGTGCTGGCGCGAACACGCGTCATCAGGGATGCACATTTATTCCTAATAATGGCGGCAAACCCAAGAATATTATTATCCGCAAACATCCCTGATGCACTACAACGCCATGGCAGCCGCAGCAGTGCTCTCAGTGCATTACTAATTTCCATTATAAAGTTCAATACACAACAAACAATATTTAGGTAGGTACCTACCTACTCTGTTTGGCAGAGGTTTGTTCCCAAAACCCCTAGAGAGTCTAGCTCTCCAACCGAGTAGATTTGATCCACCTTTTATTCTTTCTGGATTATATAATATTGATTTCGTCCGCCGGGAAACCTATTTTATTCAGGCAATATTTCTTTTGGTCGCAGGCAGTCGCTCTATGTAAAGTACTGGTAGCTCTATCCGGTTAGACTGGAAGCTGATCCCAACATACTTGGAAAAAGGCTAGACAGATAATGATCCATATTTCTACGCTTCTACATGTATATATCTATATATGTATTATATAAAAGTCAACGACCTGACTGAGATATCAACGCACAGCCTAAACCGCTGGTCCTAGAGACTTGAATATTGGAGGGTATGTTTGTTGTGAAGAGTAGGTATCCAATAAGAAGGGGTTTTTGGATATTCAAACTTTAAGGGGTTGAAAAAGGGGGATTTTGTTTGTATGAAAAATCTTATTCCTTAGTTAATAACCTTGAAAGTTGGCCCGAATACTTATTTATCTAAATAAATGATAAAGATCATAAACATACATTTTCGAAATTTTTAAACAAAAGTACGAATTTCACGCGGACGAAGTCGCGGGCAGAAGCTATAGCGTTATACACATATTATAAATAGAAGTCGCTTTTCGTGTTACTAAGGAAAGCTTTTTGTGTATTCAACAAGGGAAGAAAGTTAGTATGGAAGTTCGTAATTTCTGCCAATGAAAATACCATCAGCACGGCGAGAATTTACTCTGGAAGGTTGATGTGTATTATACATTAATATTTCACTTAGTTATGAAAATATCTTTATGTTTTACTAGCTTCAGCCCGCGACTTCGTCCGCGTGAAATTTCAACCTCCCCCCATTCACCCTCTTAGGGGTGGAATTTCGAAAAACCCTTTCTTAGTGGATACCTACACTTCACAAAGAACACACCTACCAAATTTCATGTCTCTAGAACCAGCGGTATAGGCTGTGCGTTGATATATCAGTCAGTCAGTCAGGACTTTGAATTTTATATATATAGATAAAATATTACAGTATCTTAGCCGTGTGCAGCGCCCCTTAGTGAACTCCACTGCGGTGACGTAACCTACGACAAACTTATTATTTGCGGTTGGTACAGTAATCGGGTCTAAAATTAAGTTTGTTTTTTATTGTATATACTTTTCCGGGATAAAAAGTACCCAGTGTGGTGCCCAGGATATTATAGAATAATTATACCAAGTTTCATCGTAATCGAACCGGTAGTTTTTGCGTGATGCCTGAACAAACAGACAGACAAAAATTTTTTTTAATCACATTTTTGGGTTCGGTGTCGGTCTAGTAACACCCCTGCCATTTATTTTTTTGATATTTTCAAAGTACAGAATTTTCACTTCTACAGATTTATTATAAGTATAGATAAAGTAGTTAAAACTGTGCGACGCAGGGTAAGGTCACTAGTCTTAAATGATAAATGATTTTATTTCTGTAAGTAGGTTTGCACAAACACTTTTGAAAGTCAAACATAAATTTCACGCCTAAGCCACAGCACCGATCGCTATAAATGGCAGGTAACGCAAGCTACTTTCCATCTTGAATATTTGTATTATAAACTGTACTACACCACACCCTTAAATTTGAAGACACCTTTCTGATACACACCAAAAAGCATGACACAAAAGAGAGAAATCTGACAAAAGTCACTGACACACTAAGCTGATGGGTTATAAAAATTAAATGGACTAACTCTGTAAGTGTCATTTTAGACAATAAGTTGGTTAAAAAGGCCCCCGAGACTGGTTACAGTAAATCATTTTTCGATATATTGTCAAAAAGTTTGAATAATGGCGGTTACGCTCTAATCTTGTCAAACACACTGTACATAGGCCTACCCTAAGGGTATGTTATTAATATGTAAGCCAACCTCCTCCTCCAGCCATCAAACTGCGGTAGGAAATTGTTATTTAATTAGGGCGAAATACATTTATTTTGGACTTGCACAGGGCTTCCCTATTCTTCTTCTTTTTGGTTACCTGTTGAGCTCTTTCAAAACTTTTATATAAGAACGAAGCCGAGCTGCCTTCCGCCGGATGGTTTGCTTTAAAAACAAGTTAATTTAGATTGTATGCGGTCACTTGAATGACTAAGAGTACGTTTAAGGGCCTAGGTTGCTTCAAATGGTTGGCTAACGTAACATACGTACGTCAAATAATAACGATATTACGTACTCGTTATTATTTGACGAGCAGCAAGGCCATAATTATGTAATTGTAATTTGAAAGTAGTTTGACGATAGTTAGCGCCATTTTTGACGCATACACGTGCGTTATCTGAACGTGAAACAACCCGCCTTATGACGATCCACAATATGTCTTGAAGATGTCTACGAAGAGAGAGTTATTTCTTTAAAAAATCTGTGTTCAGAAAGTATATGTATGCTTAAGTAGGATTTGTCATGGACATACAGGGCTAAGTTTATACTAAATGGATTTTTAAATACTAAGTAAACTTAAGCAGCCCTAAAGACCGTATTTGAAAAACTATTTTGAATTCTAGGATAACTTGAATTTAGAAATACACTCTTTAGCAAAGCTTATGGAAGTTAAGATATTTTATAGATGTCATATTAGATTTTACCATGATCTGTTTGGCTGCTTGGGAGGTCACCATTAAAGAGTTCGATCGTCCGTATACAATACCTATTGGCTGCAGCATCAGTTCAACTCTTTTAAAATAAATGTACGGTATATTACTACCGGAACGGAACAAGAAGCTATGTACAAAGTTCTTCCTCGGCCAAAAGGAAGTTTACATAATAAATAGGTAACTAATAACAATACATATCTGTAGCAGAAACTTCATATTAATATTACAATCTTTCTGTGTTTGCAAAACAGCAAAATATTCCACTCAAACAAAATAATAGTTATAGACCCGACTAGTTCGCGCATCGTAACTAGATGGCGTTGTCACTTTTGATCGGAATCCTGAAACTCGCTATGGTTTCGTTCACAAAGTTCCTTATGTGCTAGCCCGGACTCAGTACTTTCACGTCGCATTGCGCTATTATTAACAACATTCGTTAAAATATGTTGAACTATAATATTTTTGAATAGCTCGCCTAAGTAGGATCTAATTGTAATTAGGCAAGCTTTATCAAGAAATTTTACAATGAATACTATTTTCTATCTATTGTGTCTGTTAATCTACTTGAGATGTATTTACTTGCAAAATAATAGTGTTATAGAGCCCAGCCTTTGCAGTTTTTATTTTTTAGTCTTATTAAACTTCTTTCTATGCTTCTCTCGCATACTTTTTTTCGACTTTCGCTAAGGTTGGTCGTGTAAGACAGTCGGTTATTATTGCTGTTTGTTTTTAGATTTGGCGGCATTTCCTTTAAAAAATCTTTTGTTGCTTTTGTATCTTTAGTTCTACATCGTGGGTACTGGGCACCTAGGTACCTAAATTGTTGAAATATGCTCGACGTAATTTATACTCTCGTTGGCTTTAATCTAAAATATGTGATGTGCTCTAAGCATGCAGTAGCTGGCGGAGCATTTTGTACACTCAACCAAGCATGAATTACTTGGAAGTATGTGCACCTTATTTCGAAATGACAATCTCAAGTTCAAAGTGCATAAGTTTCAAGATGTTGTAATTTGTCTTATCGTCGTACTTGTTACTTGGGTTGAATTACATCATTCTTAAGTGTACCGTAAATAAAGCCTAGATATAAAACGGACTTTAGTAACATATAAGTATTGTTTGTTTGTAATATAATTATAGAAGCATTCTAAAGATAATTTGTCGTCGAGACATTTTAACACTTTCTAATGTTGAGCTCGTACTCGAATTATTAAGTAAAAAAGAGCTCGTTGTGGTATTTTGCAATCAACCTAAAAAAAATCGTGTGTTTGAATCAGTGATCGGAATAGGTAGAGCTATTTGGGTTCATTGACCGCAAACATTGATGTTAATATGGATATTCCACGGGATTCCGACTGATACTACGGGATTTTTGTCATATAAATTCGCTTCACTAACATCAACAGATGTCGAACGCTCATTTTCCACATATAAATGGGTGTTAGATGTAAAAAGAAATAGATTAAAATTAGATAATTTAGAAAAAATAATGGTGATGTATTTTAACTCTGATCATACTCAGTCTTCTAGTGAAGCTGAAGACGAACCAGACCAATGACATTTTTTGTTTAAATAAGTGAATTATTGTTGAAGCGTATTGATTATTTTAATTAAGATTTTATTGTAAATACAAATTGTTCTATTTGATAATGTTTTGATTTTACTGAGGAACATATAATTTGTATGGTAATAAGTTTTTGTATAACTTCAGAATAAAAATGTTTAAATGATTGTTGATTCTTGAATAAGAAATTGGTGCCGATTCTCTTGTATACCGAACTAAACTATCACTAAAATTCCTTACTTTTTGCTATGAGAATCTTACAGCTATTCTGCATAAAAAAATCTCTAAATTTAAAAATAATTTTGACACAACAAAAATCGAATTTGACAATCGCGACTCGTCGACACGTGGTACTTATTTTCCCTACCCCGTGAATTGTTTTTTAGAGCCGCAGGCGCGGAGGGGGCAGCCTTGATGTGTTTTTTAAGGAATTTTTCACTTTTTGTATGGAAAATATGAAAGATGATTACCTACATGTTGAGTTTTAGGAGTTTATGGGTTTCATAAAGGGGGTCGAAATTTTCATTATTTTTGCGATAGGACACACCATTTTCGAGATATAAGCAAAACAAAAAAAAAGATACAGACAGTACTGTTTTTGCACCTGAAGTCGAGGTGTTGGTGTGAATTTCTATTCATGACAACTAATTTTATTCCACACCTTTTTAATCGCGATTAAAAATAGTCAGATTTAGTTCGATTTAGTAAGACAATCAAAATTTTAGGTGAAAAACGTGAAATTCAGAATAGAAAAATTGCCATCTTCAATAGATTAATAACTCAGTGCCATCTTAGTGCTGTCAAACTAAAATATAGTTAAGTTGCGTCATTTTAATCAATTTCAGAATGGGAAATCGTCCCTTGACAGGAATAAATTAAATTTTAGTGATTTTTAGTCTAGTTTAGAGGCACTTGTGACAAGAAAATCGGCACCATTGTTACGTAAAAAAATATATGTGGTTTAATGAATCAAGTTTATCTATTTATTAAGCTATCCTTAATCCCGTCCTTCTTATATTTACCCGTCAGAAAGGAAGTGTAATCTTTCATTAGTCCCGAAGGCGTGAATAGTTTTTATGATTTTACTACTTAAAAACCAAAACCCGGGACTCGGGGAATATCCATATTATTCTAACCAACCAATTATTCTAAGCAAGTACGTAAAACAGCTCTACCTATTCCGATCTATGGTTTGAATAGTAGGTACTGCATAAACCAATTCCTAGCATTAACAGGTTTCGTTTGAGGGAAATAGAAAAATAAAACAAAAACAGTAAGTACATTTTTAATTTCGAAGCTTTTTTATTCAAACTCAAAACCTCACTAGGTACCGGTAATCCACACCGGTTCACAAACGTGGATTTACAGATCAGTTACTAGAAGCTGCACTGCGGTGCTAAGTTTCCAGCTCTGCACCGTGTTGTATTTTCATTTTCATTTTTCGACCAACTTTAAATTGAATATTTCTAACACATCTTGTAGGTTTCACAATGTTTTTAAAACTAGACGGTATCTGGCGGAAAACCAATACGTAATGCCTGTTCCAAAAGTACTTCTGATAAAAGTGTGAAAGTACCCTGTTCAGGTTTTCTAATGGGAATTAGAAACTCATCATCATCTCGGCCGACCTCATCTAGCTTAAAAAAAACTTTTTAAGAAAAAAAAAACCGACTTCCAAAAAAACACTACAAAGTGAAAAATAACTTTATTTCGGAAGTCGGTGTCTTTGGATCTGTATTTTAGTTTTTTGCCACCGACTTCCGAAATAAAGTTATTTTTCACTTTGTAGTGTTTTTTTGGAAGTCGGTTTTTTTTTTTCTTAAAAAGTTTTTATTTCACGCTTTTTAGTGGGTCTGCTTATAATTTATCTAATATACCTAGCCTAGCAATAGCCTAGTGATTATCGCCTTTTACAAACAAAATATTGCTTTTCCCGATGCAGGGAAGTTAATTGTTGAGGAGTTCTCCAGGTCCACCATCAGCTCCATATCACCATTCACATTGTGACGAGCATAAATTGCTTAGCAACCATATTAAAGTAATCGAATCGCAACCCGTGAAATACTTAGATATTATTGAGTACTTCCGATGGCCATCTGTGGTCTTCATCATCAGTTCCACTTCACCAAATAGTGCTTTCCGAGAGCAAATGCACGAGTTACTACAAAAAATACCCAAATCGCTATAGGTGTGCCTATAATATTTGAAGAGTTCCTTCGATTTCTCCAGGATCCCATCACCAAATCTTGACCTGATGCTTTTAGACTAGATGCTGATAATCCTGGCTGCAGCATCAGGCCAGACTTATGTCAACATTACATTGAACTTAAAATTTAGTCCTGTTTAAAATGAGCCCAAACACGACTACGGTGCTGTAATTTCAAGGTTGGTATTTTTTCTGATGCTCCTGGCTTCAGCATCAGGTCTTTATGTACTTCGGTGTTCCTCATTAACAGTACGTTTATCCACACATCGAGCCCTTTTCAATGAGCCTAAACACGATATATCTGCTGTTAGTTGTCGAGGAGTTAGGTACTAACTGTTGTTAGCTGCTGTTAGGTATCCTGACTGCAGCATCAGGTCATGACTTGATGATCATGAGACCAAATGTGGCAAATGCCCTATCAAACATCAAAACAATTTACTAAAACAGTCCTTTCCTGTTCGAGTAACTTCTTACTGTTAAGGAGTTGTACCTTCCATCATCAGCCCAGCTACCTGAGATGGTGACAACCATACGCAAATACACAAGATACTTCATAAAACATGCGAAAAACAATAAGTGAGCCTATAAAATTTGAGGGTTGCCCTCGATTTCTCTAAGATCCCATCATCAGATATTGAAATGGAGACAATGGGACCACACGGGAAGCACCAGCTTTCAAATAAAAAAAGAATCATGAAAATCGGTTCACCCAGTCGCAAGTTATGAGGTAACAAACATAAAAAAAAAAAAAAAAAAAAAAAAAAAAAATACAGTCGAATTGATAACCTCCTCCTTTTTTTGAAGTCGGTTAAAAATATGATTGACGTGTAAAAGTGTTTGTGATACTGAAATGATTTATTTTCTGTAAGTAGGTTTGCTACTTACAGAAAATAAATCATTTATCATCTGCCTATCGTTATCCCAACATTCCCAACTATGTCAGGGTCGGCTTCTAGTCTAACCGGATAACCCAGTAACTGGTACTGGGTAATACCTACGATACCCCTTGGTAAGACTGGTTGTCAGACTTTCGGCCTTCTGATGACCCGTAACGACTGTCAAAGATCCAGGAATGACAGCCGGGACCAACGGCTTAACGTGCTTTCCGAGGCACGGAGGTGTCTTGGTATGTGAAGATGGTCACTATGTGAAGATGGTCACACGGACCAACCGCGGCAAACGTAGCTTAACCTGATCGATCGACCCGTACCGGCTTTTATTACTTAGCCACAAGTCCCTTGGAATTAGAAACACATTATCTGTATTGGTTTCAGTTCTATAATAAATGTCACCAATTTTTCCATTGTTTAAATAACATTATTAAATTGTAATTAATAATTTATACTTACACGAAATTGAGGTTTTAAAATTAACCTCAATAAAGAACAATGGGTAAAGTTGTATGGGCCCCGTACCCAAAAAAAAAGATGACTGTAGCATTATGAGCTATATCGGTATTCGTTGCCCTCATGGAGTAATTTAATTAATCCTAAGACAGCATGTCTGAATTCACTTGGAGAAAAAAGATATTTAAGGAAGTTAAATTGGTTTTGAGAAGACGGTACCCAGAGACAAGGTTAATTGTAGCATTATGAACTATGTCGGTATTTGTTGATCACATGGAGTAGTTTAATTAATCCTAAGACGGCATGTCTGAATTCACTTGGAGAAAAAATATATTTAAGGAAGTTAAATTGGTTTTGAGAAGACGGTACCTACCCAGAGACAAGGTTAATTGTAGCATTATGAACTATGTCGGAATTTGTTGACCTCATGGAGTAGTTTAATTAATCCTAAGACAGCATGTCTGAATTCACTTGGAGAAAAAAGATATTTAAGGAAGTTAAATTGTTTTAATAAAATAATAGGAAAGTTCATTATCTTTATTCATTATTGTAATTACTATACTTATATTGGTTCTTATTCAATACTAGCTGACCCGGCGAACTTTGTACCGCCTTCAATTTTTTTTTTTGTTAATTTTTTCCCATGTTTTAATAGCTATTCTGCTATTCGGGCAGAGATTATGAGCTATGTCGGTATTCGTTGCCCTCATGGAGTAGTTTAATTAATCCTTAGTCAGCATGTCTGCTGGCCACCGACAATGCAGCATAAAATGAGATACAAAAAAGAAATAAAAACAAAACACAATACAAGTTCTAAATCAATTTTAATTCATTTTTAATCAAGTTCTGTTAATTTTCTAAATCGCTGGAGCCTTATTGAACACGTTCCGTGATCCATTGTAGAATAATCCACACGCTAACAACATTGTCGAAATAATAGAAGACAGAATTAACGTTTCCAACAGGTTTGGTGACTAATATGTTGTGGACTGTAATATCAACCGCCAAAGGGTACGTTTCACAGCGATGGAAGAAAGCGATGTACCATTTCCTAGCATCAACGAGGAGGAACTTATCTTGTTTAGTTTAGGCACATACCAATTAAAACTCGCAAAATCATACGTGTCAGAGCATTTGCGAAGAGGCATGTAGGTACCCTATAGAGGTATGCGTAGAACCAAGTCCTAATATGAGATATGGCGCAAGTGATTGAATGTCGAGTAATTATTATTTAGTAAGATTATTGTAAAAATGGAAAATTATACTTGTGAGACCTGCTGGTGAAGTATGTTTAAATAGAAACATTTTCAAACGGTTGATTGATGTAGTTTTTTTTTTGTGCATACCCTGTCTGAAATCTCTGTGGACGCCACTGCATGATTGCGACCCTCGTGTGTGCCGGGAAGATAAACATAATAACAACGAGGTTGTTAAACGTGGAATGTGGACTCAGCGATCATTGTGCCGATAGTCGTGACAGCCTATGGCTTAATAGCCAAAAACGTCGACTAGCACCTGAGGAGGCTCTCGTTGGGCAGCTGGATCAAGGACTTGATTCAGAAAGCGGAACTTCTCGACACGACCCACATTATTAGGAGGTTCTTCTCTCTGGAGCCCTGATTGCCGATAGCTTGGACCTGTTCCCGATACCGGTGGGCTACAACTTTTTTATATTTTTAAATGTTTTTATGTTCTAATATTTAAAAATATAATTTGTATAAACATGTATAATGAAATAAAGGAGTTAAAATAATAATTAATGAGAATAAATAACGTTCTATTCTTTTATTTTATTCTATTTAATAAAACAATTTAACTGCCTTAAATATCTTTTTTCTCCAAGTGAATTCAGACATGCCGTCTTAGGATTAATTAAACTACTCCATGAGGTCAACAAATACCGACTTAGTTCATAATGCTACAATTAACCTTGTCTCTGGGTACCGTCTTCTCAAAACCAATTTAACTTCCTTAAATATCTTTTTTCTTCAAGTGAATTCAGACATGCTGTCTTAGGATTAATTAAACTACTCCATGACGTCAACAAATACCGACATAGTTCATCATGCTGTCTTAGGATTAATTAAACTACTCCATGAGGTCAACAAATTCCGACATAGTTCATAATGCTACAATTAACCTTTTCTCTGGGTACCGTCTTCTCAAAACCAATTTAACTTCCTTAAATATCTTTTTTCTCCAAGTGAATTCAGACATGCTGTCTTAGGATTAATTAAACTACTCCATGAGGTCAACAAATACCGACATAGTCCATAATGCTACAATTAACTTTGTCTCTGGGTACGGTCTTTCTCGTTCTTTCTCGTTCGTTCAAATGAAAATCCACTTTAAACGCTCGGGTCACGGGGCTCGAGTGCACGTCTCCTTTTTAAAGAAATTTCCCGCTGGCTGATCGACACTTCACGTAACCAGTGGGCTGGGTCGTTCTCTGGCCAAAGAATTAGCATTGCCTTTCGCATCGTGGCAATGCTGCCAGTTTTCTGGGCACGTTTCCGGATGACAGCGATGCGGACGAGTACTTCGTCGCCTAAATATCCTTTTGTTTTTGTATTTATTTATATACACACATCAAAAGTGTCTAGGGATCAAGCATTTTTATGCGGATTTCTTGAGATTGAGATGTGGCTTTGTAATAAATTTATGATTTTATAAATTTATATGGATCCTTTTTGGTGCATTTCATAATTTGAATCAGGAACTGTGAATCAAATTCGAGTAAAAGATGAAAATCAGCTGTCAATATTTTCCCTATAAAAACATACAACGCATTGAAGACATTATTAGTGCTACTGTTTCCCTACTACTGATTAAAACCAACGTTATTATGGAGCGGCGACGTCATTTAAGCAGGGAAGAAATGCTCAGAGCCGTGGGAATGATAGAAGCTGGTTCCCGGTAACGTACTGTGGCTTTAGCTCTGAATACAAGTCAGAGTGTTATCAGTCGACTTTGGACACGTTACCGAAGCACTGGTACCGTGGCTGAGCGCCATGGAGGACGGTATCGCTGCACCACACGGAGACAAGACCGATACATTCAAATCTTAACTCGAAGAGCTCCAACAATAACCGCCATGATGTTAGCCGTGAGGCTTCATCACTCTTCAGGGAACTTAATTAGCGACCAAACAGTCAGAAACCGCTTGCATGAAGTGAACCTTCATTCCCGAAGACCGCTACGGGTACCACCTATAGCAATGCACAATCGTAGGATTCGATATCAATGGGCTCTTGAACACAGAAATTGGGCAGAAGAACAATGGCGTTTCGTGTGCTTTTCTGATGAGTCTCGTTTTGGTATGAGACCGGATACAAGACATATACGACACTGGAGAACCCCTGGACGCCAACAGCGATTAAAATCCTGCCAGGAAGTCCATCCTTATAGTGGTGGAACCATCATGGTATGGGCGGGTATTTGGATCGGCGGAAGAACTGAGTTGATTTGGATCAGAGGCAACCTCAACGCTCAAATTTATGCTGAGACGATTGTATCAGACGTCATCGTTCCTCTACAAGTGCAAATCGGTCCCTTATTTCAGTTAATGCATGATAATGCACGACCGCACACCGCAAGAGTTGTAAGACAGACTCTCGCCGCAGCTAACATCAATGTCCTGCCCTGGCCTGCTCAGTCGCCAGACTTGAACCCGATTGAGCATGCATGGGATATGCTACAGAGAAGAGCTCTTCCGAATATGGAGGGTATCCAGTCGCAAGAAGACCTTTTTTTGTTGTTGCAACGAACATGGGCGGCCATTCCACAGCGTGATTTGGATGAACTCATTTTGAGTATGCCAAACCGATGTTCTTGTGTTGTTAGTGTTCGCGGTAGAAACACGGATTATTAATTGTTTAAGTTACCCAATAAAATTTTAAAGAAAACTGTTATTTCAGTCTTTTTTTCGAACTTTTGTGTTAGTGGTTCAAATGTCAAAAATCCCTTTATTAGGAAAATGGCAAATTTCTTTATTAATGCAAAGGTGACTTGGTTTATCGTTACTGTGACAAACGAAAACACTTTATTTGATGAATCCTTAAAGAAAATTTTAATTAATATCAATCAGGAGAAAAGTTATTGCAAAAATATATGTTGATCCCTAGACACTTTTGATGTGTGTAGTTAGTTAGTCTTTTGATTTAGTACCTAGTGTATTTTTACTAGGTTATTTAGTTAAATAAGAGATTGTGAAAATAAAGAGTTTAGTCTTTAAGATGATTTTATATAATATTAGAATTTCGAGTTTAAGTACCTATTCAATTTTTTTTAAATTTGTATTGTACAAATCAAATCAAAGCACTCAATATGCAAGTGACACTACAAATTGACGTTCACATGTACGTTTTCTGATCCAATTGTTTATATTTTCATCAGATACTTTTGATCATGATGTCCACGATGGCAATCCAAAGTCCACTTATAAAACCGGCTCTGTGCGTAGTCTCTATTAACATCGAAGGGTGACAAATTTGAAATTCTTTCTAATGTCTACCGCAAAACTCACTGCGACATTCTTTGCGTTCAAGAGACCTACCGAGATGAAACCCAAAGCCGGCCACACATCTCTGGACTTACGCTTATCGCCGAGATTTGTCACCCGAAGCACGGTAACGCAGTGTTTGCTGCTCCCGGCGTAAGCATATCCACCAAGTGCTCAAACGAGAACGGCCATGATCGTAATCATACTGATGGACGCTGGTGATGGCGACAAACAAGTAGCCGAATTCTGGGCCGAGACTATTGAGATTGCTATCGACACGCTAAGAAGAAGATAGGAAGGAACACACCAATATTTTTAATTCATTGTAAATGTATCCCCTTTTTATAAATCAAAGATTTATTGTTATTATTATATTATTAATATAAACATTGATAACAAATGCAGAGTACAGGAAACGTACCGCAGAACAGAGAAATTCTGACAAAACTGGGTCAGACAGCCCGGAGCGCTCTGGCCAATGATCATTAAAATTCCATGAGTACTCTGCCTAACCGTGACGTCGTACGGTTCGTTTTGCCCATTCCCAGAGATTTCAGAATCACAGTTTTATTTATAATAACAATACAACGAGCACTTTTTGTAAAAATAAGATCGGACTCTAAAGACCAGATTTCCTTATTCTGGTTGTTGATGTAATTATATAGCTCACACTGTTGAGAGCTTGGAGATTTAAATCGAGATAACTGTTCCCCGGTCTACACAGCTGCAGGAAGTCAGTCGCAAATTGCTTTCTACAGCGGTCTCTTTGTGGCGCCTTCGTAATTGTCCGTGATCCACTTCGAAGTCTCTATTAAATTAGCATTTCATATCACTATATCGCATTATATCGTACACAATGCCTCTACGACGGGATAATAAATTCATTTAATAAATTGCCTAGCGATTATATTATTCAGCCGAGAGGCTGGCTGTAGGCGATGTTAATGTTATAATACAATTTACTTATTTTATATCGTGCTAGTAATCGCGCTCTTTGGATGTTCACTTGTCATATCTAATTATGTTGGTAAGTATAAATAATTATCCTAAAAATGCTGTGCCTTTGTAGTCAGCAATTTTATGTTCTGTTAAAACAAAAAAAAAAAACTGATCTGAGGAAAAAATATTGGACAATGTATGGTAGTAGGCACTTTTTTGCTGAAACGACCAAATTAGATAGATATTCTTTATGCTGTTTATGTTCTTGGCATTTTTTACATTAGTGATTTTTTTTTTAGCGACTATCTGTGTTCAGATTGACGCTAAACTTAATTAAATAGCCGGACAAAGCCAACTGCTAGAAATAAATTAGCAGCATTATGTACGGAAGTCGTGCATAGTTATGTCAATCAATTTATTATCTTCTTAGGGCTGATTTTTCAACCGACAGATAATTTTTATTCGTACAATAAAATTAACGTCTGACAGATTTTGTATGGAAGAACTGTCAAAATTTCAAAATTATTCCTCTGATATAATATCTGTCGTTGAAAAAATCAGCCCTTATTCTAATAATAAGTAAAACATAATTATCCTTCTTCAAACAAACTTCCAAAAAAATTACCTCACAGCATTATTTAGTAACCAATTTTATTCTGATCCTGAGATAATATTTGGTATCACAATTTAGTCCTTTGTTACAACAAGATCATCACCGAGATTGCGATGTTACAGCCTGAGGTTGTATTTACTTTGCAAACGGATTCTTGGCGCACAGTAGGTACCTACAGTGGCCAAGATAATATTATTATCAGGCTTATAATAATATTATTTAACTATTTTGGTCACATATGTGCCTGAGGTCTAATCCCTTATCACGAATCCGTAGCTTCGGGCGAAGTTACGGGAGTTTCCTACTCCGTATTACCACTACTTACAGATATGATTAGTTCGAGGCCCGACCCGAGAATGAATTACAATACGATTTGACAGTAATTGTCTCTACCCCCGATATGTATTAGTCCGTTCGAAAAATATAATTTGTCACTTATTTTGACGGATCAACTTCTTTTGCACGGGCCCGTATCTTCTTTGCCGCACTTAGAGAATAGACCACCTTTTTTTTTTTTGTTCCGGTTTGGAAAATCCTCATGGATGTCCGCCGTCCTGGGGTGGGTGGCGGGGTCTGTCAGACTCTTACTGACTAAAAACCACCCCGGTTTTCCCTTCCCACACTTGGACCGGGGATCATGGGAACTTGTACGTCTTCCACGATCCCCGGTTGGTGCCGGCCCGCTTTTGTGGTCCACCTCAAGTCCACGGGGGGAGAGAGGTGTAAAACTCCCCCGCGACGTCCTATAGGCCTGCGTGGAACACTACGTGCCGCCACCTCGTGTCCTGCTAGATAGGGGGGCGGCGGACGTCCCCAAACCCGCCGTCCGTCGGAACCAGTTTATGGGGGCTGGAAGAGGGTGTTGTCCGCCCTCCGCCGACGTCCGGTACGTCTGCTGCGGGTCGGGATAGTGGTCTCGACCTTAATCAACCTATCCGCAGCCTCCTTCTGTGAAATGACGGTTTCACAAAAGGAGATCACCGCGTCCTACGACTCGGCGCTGCCGACCATCGAAAGAGCGACGGCCGGCAGTGACAAGTCGGCTCCGACTTCGGATACGAGGGCACGGCGCGGCTCCTCCCATGCGGGACATTCTGCCAGCGCATGCCACGCCGTGTGCTCCCGACAGTTGACGCAGTGATGACACCGAGCGTCCGGCTCCCTGTATGCGACACATACTTCCCGAAGCAACCATGCCCTGAGAGCACCTGGGTCGCCCAAAACGACTGGGAGCCGTGCCTCCTCCCGAGCCATTCGTCGAGCACTGATCGGATCGCCCCGACGGTACCCAACTAGCAAAATCAGTACTTAAAACGATCTCAAGAGTATTTTTATTTTCACTTATAAAAAACTTGTAGCATGCTACAAAGCTGGATTTGGGCGCAGTAATAGGAGCGTTTATTTTTATAACTATCTAATAATCACCTTATAAAATGTTACTATCCTCTATAATATACTTGACGAAGCGCAATAACTTCTATAGTGATATGAGACTACACAATTACAAGCACAAACGCTCTTGTTAGTATCTGACATAAGTATCTTACTAAATCAATCTTGTTTATGATGCACTAGTAATGTACTTAGTTATAAGTATATTTTAGTTTTGTCGTAAAAAATTGTTTTGTGGTAAAGACTTAATAATTTAAACGCAAGTTTCTATTACTATTAATTTGTATTATTGTAGAACATTAATTATCTACTAAGATATATTGTAAATATAGTGTATGAACTAGTGGGGAAGTTATTTTTACTGTAAATGTGTATCGAAATTTAGTTAATTTCACAATCCCCTCCGAAAAATAGCACATTAGTATATTGTTGTAAATAAAATATTTCAACAATTCTTATAAATAATCGCCATGTTTTGAAATTGCTCTTCATTAAGTACTTTATAGAACCATTGTAGGTAAATTAGTACTTGTAGCAGTTTCAGTCCAGATAACTCGCCTCCATTTTAAAACAAATTAGGGTTCCCTTGAAATATAAGGCGCTAATGTTTGAATTTACATTTTTATGATTTAATTAATTAAATCATAAAAAAGTAAATTTTAAATTTTAAACAGTCGACATCAAGAAATACAACCATTTTGTTAACAAAATGGTTGTATTTCTTGATGTCAACTGTTTTTTGACCAAATATTTATTTATTTTACTGACTTGGACCAATACACATTTTGTGTTATCCGAAAGCTGCAATGGGTGTGGATTTTCAGTTTCTATAAACAATATGTATAGACCTACTCACTTAATCAATTCGTTGTGCCAATACTGTCCTGGATGCGAGATTGTAATATGCAAAGTTTCTTTGTTGATATATAATAAAGTCCGTGCATCTTTAGGTAAAACATTACTTAATCTTTTGTTCAAAATAGTAGATAGTTCGTTCGGGGCTAAGTGAGGTACATTAAATTTTATAGCCCAGCTTTGCATATCTTTAAGCAATTCACGATTTTTTTCATAGTCAGTGGTTTCTTCGATATGTAAATCGTATTCTTCTTCCCAATTTTCAACTTCTTCACTTTCTGAATGGTGGGCTAGGTGTAAAAAAATATTTTTGGTCGCAAAACCCTCATTTACTTCACCTGCGTTTGCACTTAACGCGCTTGATTTACTTGAATCTCAACAAAATGGCTGACATTTACTAATAAAGATATTGATCTAGCAGCTTATAAGCTTTTTTGGTCATGTATCGCTCTTATCAAGTACTATTATATTTAAAAGGGTCTCGAGCAAAACTATAACGGCGCAAACTTATAGTGATCTCAGCTATGTATGTTATAATATCTTGTTCTCTCACAAAATGCTACTATAGGACCAAAATATTATTCTGGATTATTTAGTTTTACCGTAAACAATTATAGGAGACTTATTCCTAAAAGTGTCCTACAACATAATCTTATAGTTAACTATAAGACTGAGATATAAAAACAAATGCTCTTGAGAATATCTACGCTTGTGTAATGCTATTACTAGTAAAAGTGTCTTAAACATGTTTTTTAGGTCAGTCTTGTAGCGAACTATAAGACCAAGATATAAAAACTCATTCACTTGAGTATGCTAAGGCTTAGCAAATGCTACTATAAGTTAAATGGTCTATCGCAATGCCTTTATAAGAACGTTATTAGTAGTGACTGACTTATAATCTTTCTTTATAGGATTACTTTGCTAGTTGGGTAGCGAGGTCGGCGGAGAATAGGCCCCCTAAATCAACGCTTTTGTAGGTAGGTAGACAGCACGCAGTCCATGGATCAAAAAAGAAAAAAAAAATTGTTTGTTTGGAGACCGTTTTTACATTAACACCCTTTTCAAGCGCGGACTGGATTTTATCAAATATTCGACAATTGAGTGGTCAGTGGACAGTCTTTTTCTTCAACATCAACATTTAGGCTTTTAAAGTTCCAAATTTTAAAATTAACCTTGACTTTTGCACGCTGCCGTCTGTTATCAGAGCTGCATTTTATCTTGTTAATAACACTGACGTCTTTTATTATCTGTTTGTCGAAAGTACAAATAAAGTCTATTTCGTTCTTAAAACTATTGTTAGGTGACGTCCAGGTCCAACGTCTCTGGGGTTTAAAAAGTTATGTACTACACTTGTCAATAGCAATGTTTTGTCCGAATGCAAAATGTTAGGTACAACCGGCAGCAGCTTGTTCGTTGGGTATTCCTGCACCTAATGGACCTGGAATTGCTTCGTCATCTAGGTCTTGTCTCTGTCCGAATATGGCATTGAAATCGCCCAATACCATGTTCCAAGTTCTGCCAACCAACATTGCGATCGCGAAAAAATAATCAGCTGTTTCATAAATTTGGGTCGAGTACTTAGGTATTGAAGTTTTGTATGTGACAGGAGATATATTTTTGCGATTACGATGCCCCGTGCATTTCTGATACACGCCGTATAATATGGTAGGTATGTATTTTTCAGACTATATTACTTATTGTTATTCAACGAAACTTCACAAACCTGAGTCTAGTTAACAATCTCAACTTTCGCAGGTGAATTATTCTCGGTATTAGACTTCTGGGTACTATTGAGTATTCTGTGCTTCTGGTTAATTTTATATGGCATTCCAAATACATAAAGTGCATAAGATATAAAGAGCCCTTGGAGTTCTCCAAATAGTGTCCTTCAGTTTCCAGAACTATGCTTAGTGAGGTACTGCGCAGCGAGTAGCGCTCTTCAGAACCGCCAAAAAATTTAAATCGGGCCATACCTACGTCTATGAGCCATTTACCAACACGCACTGGGCCCGCGTGGTGGATTACAGCCCACTCCCTCTCACTGAGAGGAGGCTTGTGCCCCAGCATAGGCTGATTATGTTATACCTACGTCTAAATACCACATAATGAATTTTGCAAACTTGAGTACTTTTATTAAGTCAAAATTCCTAGAAAGTAATTTGCCTCACTAAAGGACCGAGGCTTATATAAAGTCTATTTATTTTCTCTCACAAAGTTTAACTATATAAGTTATGCAAAGAAAAGAAAAAGTTCAGAATGAAACATTCTGAATAGAATTAAATAATAATAAATATTGGTAAATCGTACATGGGTATCTAAGTAAAAGTTAAATGATAACTTTCAATCTTTCTGAAGTGAGAAATTCACCTATTAATTAAAACTAAATGTTGTACCTTTACTATCAGTAATTAAGCTACAAAATGCCTGAAGGTTTTATCTAACGACCTAATTATTTCTGAAGAGTCTGTCTTTATGGATGTACAGACGCCAGCACATCAAGCTACTACAATCTGTCAAATTTCTTTATTTAATAGTTTTTCAACTTTATTGCTAAACTAATAGTTTCAAAGTTGATTGGGAAAATTTTACAGTTTCGGGTAGCTTGATGTGCTGGCGTTTGTATCTAGTATGTTTTTGTAGAATCGGTAGTTGGAGGTACAACACTAATTAGGCAATGAATAACTTTGAATACCTACATACATATGTACTTATTTTCGCCCAGTCACTTTCGTCAAAAAAGACCAACAACGAAGGTCCGGCCGCGCCAAATTTGACAAAGATGTAAACAACAATGGCCGCTCAAAATTGAATAAAATCGATATACAAGAACATTTATTGTTAGTAATGTTCGTTTTCTTCTAAATCTCCGAGCTAACTAGACGAAAACAAACAAAAGGACTTAAAACGCCACTTTCTTGAGATTTACAGATTTATGTAGAAACGATTTTTAGGCTATGGGCTACGATTTCTTACTTAATGAATTTTAGTACATCTTCCAAATAAGAAAGAATCATCCGAAGAAGTCTGTAACTTAATTGGTAATTGTGACTTGTAATTGGTAGAGGATTGGTGATATTGACCACAGTAATCTAACCTAATATACTTATCAATATTATAAACGCATCCCAACCCGCACACGGCCCGCGTGGTGGATTTTGGCCCAGTTCCTCTCACAGCGAGGAGCCCTGACGCTATCTTTTTTACAATAGCTTACATATTGGCGTTTTCGTTAGCCGTCTCTGGACGGCGACGCGAGGACGCTTGTATCAAAATACACACATCAAAAGTGTCTAGGGATCAACATATATTTTTGCAATAACTTTTCTCCTGATTGATATTAATTAAAATTTTCTTTAAGGATTCATCAAATAAAGTGTTTTCGTTTGTCACAGTAACGATAAACCAAGTCACCTTTGCATTAATAAAGAAATTTGCCATTTTCCTAATAAAGGGATTTTTGACATTTGAACCACTAACACAAAAGTTCGAAAAAAAGACTGAAATAACAGTTTTCTTTAAAATTTTATTGGGTAACTTAAACAATTAATAATCCGTGTTTCTACCGCGAACACTAACAACACAAGAACATCGGTTTGGCATACTCAAAATGAGTTCATCCAAATCACGCTGTGGAATGGCCGCCCATGTTCGTTGCAACAACAAAAAAAGGTCTTCTTGCGACTGGATACCCTCCATATTCGGCAGAGCTCTTCTCTGTAGCATATCCCATGCATGCTCAATCGGGTTCAAGTCTGGCGACTGAGCAGGCCAGGGCAGGACATTGATGTTAGCTGCGGCGAGAGTCTGTCTTACAACTCTTGCGGTGTGCGGTCGTGCATTATCATGCATTAACTGAAATAAGGGACCGATTTGCACTTGTAGAGGAACGATGACGTCTGATACAATCGTATCAGCATAAATTTGAGCGTTGAGGTTGCCTCTGATCCAAATCAACTCAGTTCTTCCGCCGATCCAAATACCCGCCCATACCATGATGGTTCCACCACTATAAGGATGGACTTCCTGGCAGGATTTTAATCGCTGTTGGCGTCCAGGGGTTCTCCAGTGTCGTATACGTCTTGTATCCGGTCTCATACCAAAACGAGACTCATCAGAAAAGCACACGAAACGCCATTGTTCTTCTGCCCAATTTCTGTGTTCAAGAGCCCATTGATATCGAATCCTACGATTGTGCATTGCTATAGGTGGTACCCGTAGCGGTCTTCGGGAATGAAGGTTCACTTCATGCAAGCGGTTTCTGACTGTTTGGTCGCTAATTAAGTTCCCTGAAGAGTGATGAAGCCTCACGGCTAACATCATGGCGGTTATTGTTGGAGCTCTTCGAGTTAAGATTTGAATGTATGGGTCTTGTCTCCGTGTGGTGCAGCGATACCGTCCTCCATGGCGCTCAGCCACGGTACCAGTGCTTCGGTAACGTGTCCAAAGTCGACTGATAACACTCTGACTTGTATTCAGAGCTAAAGCCACAGTACGTTGCCGGGAACCAGCTTCTATCATTCCCACGGCTCTGAGCATTTCTTCCCTGCTTAAATGACGTCGCCGCTCCATAATAACGTTGGTTTTAATCAGTAGTAGGGAAACAGTAGCACTAATAATGTCTTCAATGCGTTGTATGTTTTTATAGGGAAAATATTGACAGCTGATTTTCATCTTTTACTCGAATTTGATTCACAGTTCCTGATTCAAATTATGAAATGCACCAAAAAGGATCCATATAAATTTATAAAATCATAAAGGAGACTGTTAAAAAGTGGTCTATGAACCAATAGCGATACTGTTACGATATTTCTGTGGGGATACCTCAACTATACCCTTGTGCAAAGTGGCATCAAAATCTGACCCGGCAGTTTTGAGAAATATAATATTTTAGAATATATAATTTCATGATAACATTAAAAAGTGGTCTATGAACCAATAGCGATACTGTTACGATATTTCTGTGGGGATACCTCAACTATACCTTTGTGCAAAGTGGCATAAAAATCTGACCCAACAGTTTTGAGAAATATAATATTTTAGAATACATAATTTAATGATAACATTTTTATTTTAAAAACGTTTTAAAGGGTATTTCTGACTTTATAATACTTAATTAATGTGTTTCTTTGCTAGATTTTAGTATTTGTTTCAATTTTAACCGACTTCAAATCTGTTGCGAAGTTTTAGACATCTAAGCATACATAGGGACAGACAGCGGGAAGCGACTTTGTTTTATACTATGTAGTGATGTATAAAAAGTTTTTTATACACACACCCTTTTTTCTGCTGCTACAAATAGAGTTCCTTCTTATTTTAAGACGTATCCTTCCTACATAAATGTTTAAAAAATGCCTAAAAATTGGTAAGTACAAAAAAAAAAGTTGAGGGGACAAGTGACTTTGCCTAGTAGAGGAACACATTAATAAAGTCAGAAATACCCGTTCAAACTTGACCTGGCGACAATGGGAACACTTGGTAAACCCTTTCAAATAAAAAAAAAAGAATTTTCTAAATCAGTCAAGCCGTCTTCGACAAATCGGTGAATATAAATATAAAAAAATGTAAAAAAGATTCCGACGAACTGAGAACCTCCTTCCTTTTTTGAAGTCGGTTAAAAACGAAAAAAAAAACTGAAATTCAGCACTGTCGAGGTGGTAAGTGTCTTTCTTTAGCAGAAAACCACATTAATTAAGTAGTAAAAAGTCGTAAATACCCGTTAAAACATTTTTAAAATATAAAAATGTAGCAAGAAATGTGAATTTTAAAGTATTATTTTTCTTAAAACTGCCGGGGTCAGATTTTGATGCCACTTTGCACAAGGGTATAGTTGAGGTATTCCCACAGAAATACCTTTACAGTATCGCTATTGGATCATAGACCACTTCCCATACAAATTTTAACAGTCTCCTTTAATGGTAAAGGCCATTTAGTTGAATATTCAAAGCTGTTAGATATTTACGAATCCTAGGTTGCACCAAATATAATGAAATCTAGAGTATTTAGTTTTTTTTCTTTGACTGCACACCGTAACTTATTTATGAACATTTTATATGATAACATTTTATTGATGTCTAAGTTTGTATAGAACATAATAGAATGGGTCCCCTATGTTGTTTCGAACGCCGCTGTTGCGACACTTATTATGTACACCATATAACAGAACTATATATAGAACTATATGATCATTTTAACGCTTACAATATTTTGAAACATTGTCACTGCCAATATATTTTCTTTCAACTACGTGGTAATGTTATCAATAATCACTACAAAACCGATCACAAAGAACGTAGTTTTTGCTTAGAACCAAAACAGTGCAGAAATGTTATATGAAATCTCATTGTTGCAGTGTTTCATTAATGGACTGTTTCTTTATATTTTGTATTTAGATAAAGGAGACTGTTAAAAAGTGGTCTATGAACCAATAGCGATACTGTTGCGGTATTTCTGTGGGGATACCTCAACTATACCCTTGTGCAAAGTGGCATCTAAATCTGACCCGGCAGTTTTGAGAAATATAATATTTTAGAATAAATAATTTCATGATAAAATTAAAAAGTGGTCTATGAACCAATAGCAATACTGTTACAATGTTTCTGTGGGGATACCTCAACTATACCCTTGTGCAAAGTGGCATCAAAATCTGACCCGGCAGTTTTGAGAAAAATAATATTTTTGAATAAATAATTTCATGATAACATTAAAAAGTGGTCTATGAACCAATAGCGATACTGTTACGATATTTCTGTGGGGATACCTCAACTATACCCTTGTGCAAAGTGGCATCAAAATCTGACCCGGCAGTTTTGAGAAATATAATATTTTAGAATAAATAATTTCATGATAAAATCAAAAAAATGTCTATGAACCAATAGCGATTTTGTTACGATATTTCTGTGGGGATACCTCAACTATACCCTTGTGCAAAGTGGCATCAAAATCTGACCCGGCAGTTTTGAGAAATATAATATTTTTGAATACATCATTTCATGATAACATTTTTATTTTAAAAACGTTTTAACACCTTAGCTGCGGCAAAAAAATCATAAACTTTCATCTGGTGCGGTGGCGGTCGAAATGCACCATCCATCGACCTTTTAGACAGTGCGTATCAGTCCTTTTTGACCTGACAACACTAGGATAGATTAAAGCGCTATAACTTTGCGAATACATGGTGTACACTGTTTTTTTTTATACTGTTAAAATGATCCTGAACCCAGTTTCTTTACGTTCGTTTCGCCCCTGGATCTGCCAAACAGGAAATGAGAAATCAACCAAGGAAAGTGTCAGGCCGATTACGACCGATACCGCACTAGAAAGTACTTTTTTATAGTGATGGGACAGACAAAAATATAGGGTTATCGAAAATAAAACAGAATTATAAGAAATAAAAAAGTGTGTATTTAGTAAATCACATAATCCAGACAGAAACAGTAAACTAATTTGGTACGTGTCTTTCTTTATAACACTGCATGCAAAGGGATTGATTGCATTTGTTGCAAAATGTTTTAATTTTCTTAACTTTCTTTTTTGCTTCTTTGCACTCTAATGTCTGTCGAAGCTTTTCATAGCACCGTACACAATTTCTTCTCTTAGAAAGAATTCTTCTGACCTGTCGATAAAATAACGACACGCACACGTAGGTACTGTCTTGTAGAGAGCACAACACTGACTGGCGGCTCGAAGCGTGCGCGCGCGCTCCGTGCGGCAACAGGTCGGCATCGGTCATATACCACAATAGGCCCGCCGCCGCAGGGAGCGGGTGTTTTTCACCGTCAGTGCGATGGTGGTCGAAAAGGGCCCGCCACGATGTTTTAATGCCAAATACCTACATTTGTAACCACGAGCCGAAATCTATATTTGTCTTTGTCGAACTCCTACAAATACCGAAGATAATCGTTCCGCACCAGCGAGAAAGATATAGTTTTGACCGTGCGCACCAACACAAAGCACCGTATCGGGCCGATTATGGGTGATCCGCAGTGAACGTGTTAAAGGGTATTTCTGACTTTATAATACTTAATTAATGTGTTTCTTTCCTATTTGTTGTGATCTTAACCGACTTCAAAAAAGGAGGAGGTTCTCAGTTCGTAGGAATTACATTTTTTAATGATTACACGAAGACAGCTAGACCGATTTATAAAACTATTTTTTTGGTTGAAAGGAGAAATCTAGGGAACTCTTCAAACATTATAGGCATAGTAACTCGTGCATTTGCTCTCGGAAAGCACCATTTGGTGAAGTGGTACTAATGATGAAGACCTCAGATGACCACCGGAACAACTCATTAATAAGTATTTCACGGGTTGCAATTCGATTACTTTAATATGGTTGCTAAGCAATTTATGCTATAAATAAATCTTCAAAATAAAATGAAAAAATATTGAATGATGAAATCATATTTCGACCTAGAGGTGATGTGATTTGTTTGATCTGCAACCATTCTGTGCTATTATTTCGAAAAAAAAAAAACCTGAAATTCAGCACTGTCGAGGTGGTAAGTGTCTTTGTTTAGCAGAAAACCACATTAATTAAGTAGTATAAAGTCAGAAATACCCGTTAAAACGTTTTTAAAATATAAAAATGTAGCAAAAAAAGTGAATTTTAAAGTATTATTTTTCTCAAAACTGCCGGGTTAGATTTTGATGGCCCTATGCACAAGGGTATAGTTGAGGTATTCCTACAGAAATACCTCTACAGTATCGCTATTGGATCATAGACCACTTCCCATACAAATTTTAACAGTCTCCTTTATTACAAAGCCACATCTCAATCTCAAGAAATCCGCATAAAAATGCTTGATCCCTAGACACTTTTGATGTGTGTATTTCCTACAACTTATATTAAACTTTAAAGAGTATTTTTTTAGTTTTTAAAGGTTTTTATTTGAGTCACGAGATTTTTAAAATTTTTAATTTAACTTTTATTTCTTGCTTTTTAAACTTTCATAATCTGCTTATAATGCTCCCACTGCTGGGACACAGGTCTCCTCTCTGTGAGAGAGAGTCGGCCATAATCCACCAGGCAGGCCCGGTGCGGGTTGGTGGATGTCACATTCTATGAACTTATGGTTCTGGGACATGCCGGTTTCCTCACGATGTTTCCATTCACCGTTCAGCAGTGGTGATGAAATTAAGTACACGAAGAAAATGCCTTCCTGAGTTCGAACTCGCGACCTACATACAACTCGTAAGTCCACTCAAAAGTCATGTTTGGGAGGCAACAATTTCAAACTTTCTTTTCCTTTATACCAAAAGTTAGTCTAAAGTTTCATGCACTCGTGACGAAACGAAATGCGCACATGCCTTATCTCGTTTCGGTGCGAGATAATGGGACGAAATTTTGTCGTGCCCGCTTTTTATGTCAGCTGGTGTGTTTTTATAAACATTACACTGACGAATACTTATTTTTGCGGGAACGTGCTTGTTCCTTTTTGAAGAAACACTCGTAACATTGAAATTTGAAAAAACGAGTTGGAGCTACAGGCATTGTAATCGCAATTAGACCAGAAAAAAGTTCTGTTGTACCTCATCAGAAAAACTTGTTACTGAAATCTTTTTGATATCTGTAAAACGAGAAAATTAAAAAAAACCGTCCCTAAATCTGCCGCCCGAGGCTTAAGCCTTTAATTCTCAGCCTGCTGGCAAATCCATTCCTGATTGTATTTCTCGTAAATCCACGTTACATACGACCTAGTGTCCTACAAAGCTCAAATAGGTGACGCAGATTGTTTTCCGATAAATTCAATGGCATTGTCTCCGATTTCGTACCGACCTCATATACCAGTGCTCGTTATTATCGAAAGGTGTCGATACCCAGTAAAGCATCTGTCCACCTGATTACCGAGAAGCGAGTAGGTAGAGCTAGCAAATAAAATCAAGTTGGCGAGCAACGAGCAGCATGTGCGCGACGGCGACGAGCAATTACTCGCTAGTATCCCTCCGTACCAAGCAAGCGTGAGTCTCTCAGCGAGTGTCCTGCCCGCCAAGCGGGCGTCCGCGTCGCTGATCACATTCTTTGAAAGCTCATCTTATCGCTGCCACAAACGAGTACTCGCCAGCAGTCTTTTGTACGTTTCTTGAGCTAGAAAATCGTTGATAGCTACAGATAGCGCCATCCACGAAAACGCGCCCCACTCTTCTTCGATGATGAGTAATGAATAAATTAATTAATTTAGAAGTTGTAATTTTTCATACATATAAAAAATACTTTGGATGCACATAATTAAGTATTTTTTTTACAGACCAATTGCATCAAATAATGATTTATTTAGAATAAAAATACATTGCACAATACAATAAAAGTAATTTCGTGCAATTACAACCATAAACAAAAAAGTAATGACGATTTACAGGCGAGATTTTGGGTAATTTATGGAAAAAAGCTACAAAACACATATCTCAATAACCGTCACACTTAAGACAAGGGGTCTTTGGGTGAAACCTCGCAAATGACCCTTCCACTCCCAAAAAATTGTGTCGGTCCTTGCGCCAAACACCCTGTATCTATACTAATATTATAAAGAGGTAAAATTTGTATGTTTGTAAGTTTGTATGTAGGGGGTAATTTCTGGAACTACCAGTCGGATTTGAAAAATTCTTCTTGCATTTGATAGCCCAATTCTTGAGGAAGGCTATAGGCTATTTAACATCACGCTATGACCCTTAGGAGCCGAGCAAAAAGAAAAAAGTAAAAAAGAACGTTAAGTGATAGCGCGGGCGGGTGATGCGATACGACGGGGTGGCTCGGGGGAAACAAGAAGTTTCACGCGAACGAAGTCGCGGGCTGAAGCTAGTCTGTAATAAAATTGCCATCAATGTAATACTGCGGTTTGACGAATTCTAATTTCCAGCTAGGTGATTGATCCCTGAAATGTATTGACATTTGCAATTTTGAGACCATAGGTACTGGGTTGACTATGTCATGGTGCGTACGTACCTAATAAAGTACTGAGAGCATTTATATTAATCTATTCCCATTAGGGAATACTAAGCACACACTCATTTATCTACTTAGATTATTTTCGTATTTTAAACAAAAAAACCTAATTAACAACAAATATTAATTTTAAAATGGGTAACTTAAATTTAATATAAAGTATTTTTCAAATTGGCATTAAAACTTTTTGTTGTAAAAAATCTTGCTGGGCATTTAAAAAAATGGTGTTCTATTTTTTATTCTTTTGTTTTTTCTCATTATGCTGCTGTTCTTTTGAAATAACGTGACCTTCTTTTGACGTACACGTTATTTTGTTTTATATAAAAGTAAAATCTTAATTAGATGGTGCTAATTGCAAAGGACGTGAAGACAACAGGTTTATTATAATTTAATATACCTTGAAGTTAATTTGTAGTTAATTTTTATCTGCTAAACTAAGTTTACTAATTTGACGCGTGTTTTCAGAACATAGTTCACAAAACTCACGCAATTATTATAGTTACACGATAAAGGGTATGACAACAAAGGGTAGACTGCATCTTTCGTCTAGTTGTCGCAAGCGCTGCTGCTGAGCCAGATCGGTCTATTTCTTATTTCATTCCATCATCACATCTCTTTCCGTCACTTCTTGGTAGCAGCGCGGAGCCTTGATTTGTGCCCGATTGATGTCAATATAGGCTCGTCCCCTATTGTAGATGGTGTCATCCACGAAGACGCGCTCCACTCTTCTTACTAATCCCTAGTTAATTCCGCTTTGTTTGATACACACTAATTACCCACTAATAAGTAATTACTGTGTATCAACACAACGAAAACACTAGTGGAATGTTGCACACTTGTACTGTAAGCGATTAGGAAGAAGAGTGGGGCGTTTGTGGATGGTATGTTATGTTATAACAAAGGGTATTAGAGTCAATCAGGGAAACCCACTCGTAAAGTTTGGTCGAAAAAATTACCACCACTAAACTTTGTTCATTTATATTTCTGGTAGGTACTTATTTTATTTAATTATATTGTAGTTTATCCCTCATGTTTGGCGATACCGTTTTGATGACTGGTGCGCTTATGTTATTGTTAATTTGTCGTGTATAAGATCTCTTTCTGTATTATTGTTTAGCTAGCCGTGAAAACCTATAATTGGCTTCATGTTTCTTATTCCAGTGTATTTATTGTATTTATGTAAAGCTGTTGGTTTTCCATGAGATAAATAAATAAATAAATAAATAAATAAATAAAACATACCTACACAAATAAGCCTTATTCCATTTACATAAAGGACGTTTTTACAATATACCAAACCAAGTGTTACTAACCACGCTGTCATTTTTATACTAAAATGATTACGATACGTTTTGTCACAAGCGAATGTATAAACTGCCGAGCATTCAAAAAATCAGAAGTGCCAATATTAAAATAAATCATATGCTCCTCCTTATTGCGCTTTATACGGATTATTTCATGTGGTAATGTTGGTAGTGAAGGCCGGTATTTTAGGGTACCTATTCTAGTGTATAATGTTTAAGGTTTTCTGCGAATGCCATGCAATGTGAGGTTTGTTACAGGTACTGCAATCTCGCAACATTCTGCAAGCCAACAAGCTCCTTGGCAGCTTTAAACTTGATGTGGCTACGGTGTGGGCCCAGCCTGGTATGTACCTTTTTGATAAATTTAAGGTTAGATTATAATACTATTTATTATACAAAGTGTAAAAAAATTAACCTTAAAAACTTTAAGAGGTGCTTTAGACCGTCGAACTGAACAACTTTCACTATGGGACCAACTCCGAAATCACGAAAAAAAATCAGCTGTTTCATACAAAAGTTCAATACCTACTCGGCCAAAATGTATGAAACAGCTCATTTTTTTTTCGTGATTTCAGAGTTGGTCCCATAGTGAAAGTTGTTCAGTTCGATGGTCTAAAGCACCTCTTAAAGTTTTTAAGGTTAATTTTTTTACACCTTATATACTTACAATGAATTATCTAGAATACATAGGGTGATATAATGGCGGGTTTTATCGATAAAGGGAAAATTGGAACACATTTGTCGACAACAATGTAAGATCGTTTTGTGAGTTTCGTACCTTTTTTTTATGGATGGGAAATCATCAAATGACCCCTCCCGCTCTGGGTGGAGCGGAAGGGAGTGTCAGACTCTTACTGACTAAAACCCATCCGTGTTCCTTCCTTAGCCCTTTATGTTCCGGGGTAGCGGTAACCCTTTCGGACAATCCCGCACCCCCGGCAGGCTTCGGCCCTGGCAGGCCCCTTCCTTTTTGCTGACATCTCTTTGACCTAGTGAGCTAGTTTTGTTAATTGAGGACCGATTTTTATCTGTGGCGGGTATCACATCTCCGCCGCGCAATCATAGCAGTGGAACCGCAGTAGTTTTGCCATGACTTGTCCGTTATGCGACAAGCGAAACAGAAGCGATAAGAACAAACTAATCTAAGCGGTATGAAGTAGACCGTTCATTTTATTTACTAAGTCGAAATTGACGACATTTTCCTCCGATTGCTACATAACAATTCCACTGACTCTCACGATTTTCCGCTACTCGAATCGCGACATAATGTAGTAATGTTTATTATCGGAATTCGTTAAGCGGTTTTCCATTATTACTTTCGCGGCGGAGATTTGCTGAGGCCCTGAAGAATAAATACGGTGGTTTAACATTATTTTCCATACAAAAGCTGTCAAACCACCATAATTTTATTATTCATCAGACCTACAAGTTATCTTAAGATTGAAAAATCGGGCCTTTGGTTTCCAAAAATTTAAAAGTGTTAAGGGTTTCAAAATACCTACTTATATTGCAATTAAGGGGTTAGAGAACCCCTTTATAATTTTTTTAGGTACCTATACAGGGTGAATTTTCCAAGTGGGTGTGGATGGCCAAATTCTAAACTATGAGGAATAGCGAAAAGTACTCAAAGGAGTCGCGGGCTCGATTTTGATGAAAACTAAAACTGAATCATTGGATTTTTAAAAAATCAATATTTCTAGCCAGGAATTGAACCTGTTGATTTTGAAAAAAAAAACACACGCTGTATTATTACAACATTCGATAGTGTCTCTAATAAAGATCAAATTCTGGGAAGTAATGACATAAGTACGGCAAACTTAAGGAAGATGTTGAATCTTGATAAACCAAGGGGTATCGTATTACCCAGTAACTGGGTTGTGGAGGTCAGATAGGTAGTCACTCCATGTAAAATACTGGTATTCAGCTGCATCCGGTTAGACAGTTGGGAAAAGGCTAGGCAGATGATTATGAGGTAGGTAACATAAGAAAAATAAAAAAAAAGTATTTAGTTAAAAATGAGCTCTTTTCTTTAGTTTGCCGTATGTCATTACGTCCCAGAATTTGATCCTTATTAGGGACACTATCGAATGGAGTAATAATACAGTGTGTTTTTTTTTTCAAAATCAACAGGTTCGATTCCTGGCTAGAAATATTGATTTTTCCAAAATCCAATGATGCAGTTTTAGTTTTCATCAAAATCGAGCCCGCGACTCCTTTGAGTACTATTCGCTATTCCTCATAGTTTAGAATTTGGCCATCCACGCCCACTTGGAAAATTCACCCTGTACAAGTGATACAAGCAACACTTCCCTCTCTTTCAACATTTAGTTTTAATGCCGCAGCAAATAACCATTCGGCCTCTTACAGGACTTTGTTGTTTCTTCATTTGTTTTAGTATACTATTGCTTTTATTTTTCTTTATTTGGGTTTTAATATTTAGTCTGTGTTCTTCCTGTGCGAAGCAGGCACTTTACTTTGGGTTAATTATTTCATCACTGCTGCTCTCAAAATGGTGAAGAATAGCATCGTGAGGAAACCGGCATATAAAATTAAAAATTTGAAGATGTCTACCAACACGCACTGGGCCCGAGTGGTGGATTACGGCCCACTCCCTCTCAAAGAGAGGAGGCTTGTGTCCCAGCAGTGGGAACATTATAGGCTGATTATGTTTTCTGTGTGAGTCTCAATAAATACTTTCTCCTTTTTTCTTTACTCCCTTTTCCGCTCGGTAATTTTTCCTCAACAGGCATGACTAAGGTCTAACCATGACACAATAGTACAAAATTCTGATTGCTGTCGATAAGTTTAGTTTGTTTTCGGCCATTTTTATTTAGAATATATATTATCTTGTTTTGTCGTTTTCTATAAGTCTTAGTTTTACGATCAACGTTTCAAGTTTATGGCCGCCCTATGTCGGGTGGCTTTATAAACCTACAGATAAGCTCATTGTTTTCCATTTGATATCAAAGTCACTAAGGTAAATGTACCAATAGTCGTCGGGTTTTGATATTCACTGACTTTGAAGAATTGCTGCGTGAGAAGTATTTCATTTAGAATGAAACTTTTTGCATGACAAAATGGAAAAATTATCTGTTATTCTAAATAAGTTGTTAATTTTTGTAATTTTTAGTGATAATAAATACTTATTTAAGCAAATGTGAAAAAAGGGCGATTTGTACCAGTACTCGCCAGATTTGTACTATTACTCATCAAAAGGACCCAGTAGTCGTCAATTTTTGATGCTAATATGAACTTCCAGGCCTTGAACATAGAGTTCAAGATGATTACACATTAAAACATATTGTGATTGTCTTTCATATGAGTGGCAAGTCTAAGAAACAAAAGGTAGGTAGGAAACCAAATCGCAAGAAACTAAAGGTTGTGAGCTATTAGCAGACTAGGTAGGTCAATTCTAATGTATTTTAGTTTAAAAAAATAAGATATCCGAATCACAGAATCAGTTTTTATCAGAATAAAGGAGATCAGCCCATTGTATATTAAGTGTCTAATGTTTTTTTTTTATGTTGTGTATTTTTATTGGTGTACAATAAAGTATATATAGTAAGTATAAATCAGCCACATTAGGCCCAAAACCCAAAATGGCCGGCCAACGAAAAAAATTTATTACCCTGGTCGGGGAAGACCTCTTTATAATTTTTTACTATTGCGCCGAATCTCTACAACCGTTCTTCAGCTGTTTTTTGAAATTGAAAAATAAAGTTTTATACATTAACCGGTCAAACGACGCGCGTCGCCTGTCAGCGACGAAACAATTAAAAATCAACTGTGTCTCATTAGCGGAGCTCGACAGATTAAAAAAAACCTGATTTTAGAACTATACAGGGTGAATTTTTCAAGTGGGCGTGGATGGCCAAATCCGAAACTATGAGGACTAGCGAAATATACTCAAAGGAGTCGCGGGCTCGATTTTGATGAAAACTAAAACTGCGTCATTGGATTTTTGAAAAATCAATATTTCTAGCCAGGAATCGAACCTGTTGATTTTGAAAAAAAAAAACACACCCTGTATTATTACACCATTCGATAGTGTCGCTAATAAGGATTGAATTCTGGCAAGTAATGACATACGGCAAACTAAAGGAAAGAGCTCATTTTTAACAAAATACTTATTTTATTGTTCTTATGTTACCTACCTTATCATCATCATCTGCCTAGCCTTTTCCCAACTATGTTGGGATCGGCTTCCAGTCTAACCGGATGCAGCTGAATACCAGTATTTTACACGGAGTGACTGGCTATCTGACCTCCACAACCCAGTTACTGGGTAATACGATACCCCTTCCCTTCCCCTTGGCAAGACTGGTTGTCAGACCTTCGAGCTTCTGACTACCCGTAACGACTGTCAAAGATCCAGGAATGACTGCCGGTACCAACGGTTTAACGTGCTTTCCGAAGCATGAAGGGGTCTCGGTATGTTAAGATAGTCACCCATCCACAGACCAACCGCGGCAAGTATAGCTTAACCTGATGGATTGACCTGTGCGGCTGTTATTATTTAGCCGAGCCCGGGTTATGTTACCTACCTACTAAACCTTAACTGATTAATTGTTCAAAATGATGACCATTGTTTTCAATACATAGTTGGATTTGACGTCTCAAGGATTGTAGGTACTGCATTCAGCATTACAATATTAGTGATTCCATTAGAATATTTTCCAAAGATCGTAATAGACATTTATATTTAGAACCTAATGTTGTGAAGGTGACTGCGCTGCTGCAGGTGTGTTAATAAAAATATTGAGCATCATTTCGAACAAGGTACGTAATGTATGTATGAATATTGTAAAATAAGAAGCAGTTTATTAAAATTCAACGTTTCCCTTAAGTTTGCCGTATGTCATTACTTCCGAGAATTTGATCCTTATTAGAGACACTATCGAATGGTGTAATAATACAGTATGTGTTTTTTTTTTCAAAATCAACAGGTTCGATTCCTGGCTAGAAATATTGATTTTTCAAAAATCCAATGATGCAGTTTTAGTTTTCATCAAAATCGAGCCCGCGACTCCTTTCAGTACTTTTCGCTATTCCTCATAGTTTAGAATTTGGCCATCCACGCCCACTTGGAAAATTCACCCTGTATATGCAAAAAATCGTTATAGTAACACTCGCAGAGGTTTGTTGTCATAGTAGGTAATACTTGTTTAATATTTGTTTATTTCGCTGTCACTTTGTGTTTTGGGCCCAACTCTGTATGAAACGCGACTGGTCTCCTGTTGACGTGAAAACGTCGTTGCACTTTGTGGTTTGTGGCATTGAATTTACCACAAAGTAAATTTTTCAGCCGCTTATAATTACGAGAATGCTTGGGTAATGATTGAGCATAAAATATGTAGGTAATAATTGTACCAAATCAGAAACAGGATCTAATTTGTGTTTGACGTTACATCGCAAGTGCAGTGCGCCCGACCCTCCTTTTTACTATGCGTCGAATATTCAATTCGCAAAAAAATGTTTAGCTACTAGGTGCCATTGTCAAGAATTGACACAGCACTACTAGGGCCTAAAGAGAATCAACAGAAATATTGGCCGAGTTAAAAATGCATTTGAAGTTGACAATAGCAAAATGATTTCAAATGTCGTCTCATATCGGCCGTAAGTCTGGCCAAAAATTAAAAAATGTTAATAAAAGTAAGCTTGCATCATAAGGAATTCTATGAGCCTCAAAAGCCTAGTACCGAGCAAATACAAGAGTTACGGCAGTATCAGAAAACGATAGAAAATCTGCAGCAAGTAGAATAAAAGTTAAAGATATCGTCTCATATCGACCGTAAATCTGCTTAGAACTGAAAAATATCACATATGGTGAAAGGTTGCTTTATATGAAATGCACTGAGCCTTCTTTTTTCGTGTGGGAATCTTCATGGATACCCTCCGTGTGGGAAGAACTGAGGGTTATGTCGGTCTCCTACCTACTAAAACCCCACTGTTTCTTCTAGTACCATGAGTCCGGGGCCCAGGGGATACATTCGCCGCGCCTCCGGCTAGTATTAACCCAATCAAAAGTCAACCAAAGAAAGTTTTAAATCACAAGGAACACAATAAGCCTACAAAATGTACTTATGAGCGAATTAAAAAGCTAGGGTAATACCTAAAATCATCGCCAATCGCCATGTTATTAATGGACGGCGCCCCGGCCTGTCATCATGCAAGTATGTGTGAAGATTACGAGAAAATTAGGAAGATTCAACGGCAGAAGACTTAGTAAGAAGACACCTCTATATATGTGAGGATTTGATTAGAACTGTAATATCCACGCTTGATCTGACAATGAGTGAGGTACTGTTGAAAAAACTAGCATCAATCAGCCAGGGCTTATTACAGCTCATTATTATACCTTTCCCAGTAAGGCAGCTTAGGTTATAACTGAGAATACTTTTTACGGGCCGAGCGAGTGGAGCGCATTTGAGATACAGCGTGCGAAGCAAGCCCTTCCTAGATACTCGTACAAATAAGCAAAGCGCGCTTAATCAAACGATGGGCTTACTTCTCTTGCTGGTCTTAACGGCTTCTTAAACCAGCAAGCGAAGCGAGCCCATCTTCAACACGAGTGAGCTGAACGCACTTACACATAAGAAGAGCGAGCGAAGCGAACTCTATCACTACTGAAGCGCGAGCACAGTTTCGTGCCGAGCTAGCGAAGCGAACCCAATGACGCGACGACTAAGCAGAGCACGCTTAAGTACTCAAGAAATGAGTGAGCGAAGCGAAAACAGTTTAAGATAAACCCAGTTTTATCGTCAAATGTAGCCCAAACCTTATTACATGTGTGTAAATACGCCAGCTTATCAAGCTACCCGAAACTGTCAAATTTTCCTAATCAACTTTGAACCTTATGCTTTAGCGATAAAGTTGAAAATATTTACAAATGACGAGTTTAGAGGCAAGTAATAAGCGTGTCCCAGTAATCGTCAAAAAAGTACTTAAAATGACGAGATTTGGGTCAATTAGGAATTTTTTGGTACCAATAGATGTCACGTTAAAAAAATAATACTTTTATGATAAAAGTGTTCTAAACTTCAAGTTATATCATTAGTAAATTAACTTAACTAATTTATCAAACAATCAGACTTACTACATACCCCACTGAAGGTTCGTAAATCAAAACACAAAACTACGTGCTGAGTTTGACATTTAGCAGCTAAACTTGCAAAAAAATTAAAAAATTGTGGCACACACTTTTTAAGTGAGATATCTCAGACACCATTACAGTTAAAACTCAGTGTTTTATTTTAATTATGCAATATGTTACCAAAAATATGTTGCCATAAAAATGGGCCAGTTAAATGTTTAGTTGAAAAAGATATTGATGTTTTTAGACAATTTGACGACTTCTGGGTCACTGTCGACTTCACCCGCGTTTACCTTATGTTATAGTGAGTAGGTGGATATGTTTTGTTTACTTTAATTTTGCAGTACGTCTCCGGTCGTTAATTTGAGTTATCAAGCTTAAGAAAGAGACTGTTATAGGGGCAATAATGACCATTCTCAAAATAAGCAGTTTTTGTTGGAAAATTAAAAATAAAACAATAAGAAAGTAATTAAAAAACCCGACTGCAACCTTATACTAAAACTAACTGAAAAGCTAAAAACAAGCCCATTTTTAATTAAATAAAAGTTGGAAGCAGACGGGACCCATTTGAGTTTGAAACTATAATAATGGTATTTGTCACTTTGAATAGGGTAGTGTCCTGGGTAAAAAAATAATAATTCTAATTAGTCCGTCAGTTAGATTATCGAAAAATAATGGACCCGTATTTTTTCTTTTGTCAATCAAACAAAAAATGACAAAGATAAAGCACGTCAAAATTTGGGAGTGGGGGGTCGTGACGTCACGCCGTGCTAAAAAGTGTCGCACGGCGTGACGTCACGACGACTAATTAGAATTTTTTAGGAAACTAGCCTATTACTTTTAACCATATAAGTTGTGTATATTTTTGTAATCACCTTTTAAAACCCTTTACTTTGATACCCCACTCGGATAGGTTTTGAGAAAAAAAAAATTTTGTAAGCATAATATGACGCCAAAAATCCGCCATTTTGGTTTTTTTTATTTTGATATACCCAGTGTCACTCTCACAGTAAATACGAATCTAACCGAGCCGTTCAGGCCACAGAGCGTGCCAAACAATTATACATACATACAAACATACATACTCTCGAAAAACATAACCCTCCTTCTGGCGCAGTCGGGTAAAAACCTTGAAAAGTGATTTAAGTAATTCAAAACCAACACAGAATTCGACCCCAATTTTTCGGTTATAATATGTAAAAATCTGCTCTAGTGTGCCTTTCGAAAAAGAATCGCATTACCACTCACCTTGTTTATTATTGTTGCTATATATATATATATATATATAGAAAGTCGTTAGGCCCCGGGGGGCTTAAACAACCGAATAATATGAGGGTACGACGTAATGGGCTTTTGCAATACCGTTCTGAGTGAGTTATATAGAATTTATGTCCTACGCAGCCACCGGAAAACAGTAGAAGGCACTATACATACCTACAAACATTAGGAGTTAGAATTCTAATACCCCTTCAACTAACAAACAGAACAATGATACTAGCATTTTTGTCAATTTGTAGTTGATTTAATCATTAATAGTGTAAATTGTTAGTTGTGTAAAATATAGTATGTACGTAAGCATTTTAATGTATCTAAGTAAATGAAATAAAATATTTTGATTTTTTTAATAGTAGGTACCTACATGTATTACATTTCATAATCTTTATAAATCATGTTTAAATTCAAAACATATCTACACTACACCACATTGTAAATGTCTAGGAGTAAGAAATAAAACGATTACATCATCGTCATCATCTGCCTAGTCTTGTCCCAACTATAACATAGTTGTCGTGGTCGGCTTCCAGTCTAACCGGATGCTGCTGAATACCAGTATTTTACATGGAGCGACTACCTATCTGACCTCCACAACCCAGTTACTGGGTAATACGATACCCCTTGGTAAGACTGGTTGTCAGACTTTCGGGCTTCTGACTATCCTTAACGACTGTCAAAGATCCACTAATGACAGTCAGGACCAACGGCTTAACGTGCTTTCCGAGACACGGAGGGGTCTCGGTATGTAAAGATGGTCACCCATCCACAGACCAACCGCGGCAAGCGTAGCCTAACCTGATCGACACACACGCCTACGCCTACGCCTGGTCGTTTTGAACTAAAAAGATTAGGTACTTATGTAATTATTGGTCTGGAAAGAAATTCGACTCATTACAATTTGTAAATGAAGGTATTCAACCAAACACCTGGAGATTCTATTGAGTTCAAATGCAAAAATAAACCAAAATTTGTAAAATAAATATATGAAAAATCACAGCAAAAGAACATCTGGATTGTTGCTCCTGGCATTGCAGCTACAGTTTCTAGGTGAAATTACAATTATGATTATGACAAAAATCCAACACAAAACCAAACAATAAAAAAGAATAAAACAAGTAAAACTATTTCCGAGTTCCCTTGCGAAAAGTGGCAAAGACGACCCACTGACCATTGAAACAATCTTAACCGGTCAAGCACCGCGCGTCACCAATTATGCTACGTAATCTCATCCTCATTGTATAGGTACTATGTAGTCGCACCATTTCGTGCGCACACGTCACAATATTTAAAGATGAAATTCAAATTTTTTCATCCTAAAGAAAAACAAATGTTGTCTGTGGTCCAGTCGTTGGCGCGGTCTCCTGACATCTGTCAATCATTGTACTTTTTTGTGCCGCGCACTGATCACGTTTTCGTATATAAAAGTTCAGAAAAGTTTTAACAAGATGGGAAAACAGAAGAAAACGAGACGATGGAATGTAGGAGCTGACCGTACGCCTGCGAGAACTGGAAAATATCGCTTGAAAAAGCAAAGCGGAGCCGTCATCGAAACTCAGTTGTCGGCAATTGAAATCATGCCGTAATATACGCACAGCAGTCTCTAGTTTTCACTGTGAGGTCAACCATGAGAACGTAACTGTGCCGTATACTTACACAAGAACGATACCACACGAGCTATCACGCGAGGCTAGCCGATGGTATATACGTTCAGTGTTCGGAGGATCTTTGGCTGACAAGGGATGCCGTAATACACACAGCAGTCTCTAGTTTTCACTGTGAGGTCAACCATGAGAACGTAACTGTGCTGTATACTTACATAAGAACGACACTACATGGTATATACGTTCAGTGTTCTGAGGATCTTTGGCCGTCTCTAAGTGTTCTCACGCGAGGTGAACCATGAGAACATTCAACTGTGCCATCAACTCCACACAGACTCACGAGAGGTTAGTCAATGTTCTATAATAATAATCCATTTATTTCAGGTTAAATCAAATAAAATCAGATATAAACCAGTCTATACGTCCAGTGTTAAAAACACATCCCTCCTGCATTCCTAGAGCTATCACGTGAGGTTAGCCATGGATTTAGATCTAAGCAGTCTGGGACCTAACTCTAATTAGTCTTCGTAGATGAGTACGGAGCCCTCTTCCATGGAAGACTACAGTTGGACTTTGTGTTATGTGACCGAAGCCAACGCAGCCGGATTGGGAATATCCATACTCAACGCCGTTAATTATAATCTAATTCCAAAATACTTTATATTCTAGATGTTAATATACATACATAACACATAATCAGCCTATAATGTTCCCACTGCTGGGACACAGGCCTCCTCTCAGTGAGGGTGTTAATATACAATTTAACTTATATAAGCTATGTTAGTACTTCAATTCTACTAAAATACAGCCGAAAGGAGGCTGAGAGTGGAACGATATACATACCCAACGTGAAGTCCTAAGTTCAAGTATTGAAAATCTACTTGTGAGATGCTGGGGTACAGTTAGCTACTTTACCTGTAGAACTGCATGGCAGTCTGGCCACACGGTGGTCAATTATGATAATGGACTAAATGTGGAGATGAAGCTAAACATTTAAAAGAAGTATGAAACATTCATAATTTGTAGCCTATTGAACCCACCAGAATTTAAAAAGGAAGGGTGGCAGCAGTAAATGGAAGTGGAATCAAATGGGACCACACAATCAAGGGGCAGCGAACTACAGTGGCCGCTACTATTACATTCATTGGGAACAGTTCATAACAGTCTAATAGCCTCCCAAGCGTTTGTATAGTGCAGATCAAATCGAAACATTAAGTTACTGAGCTAGACTGAGTGTGACATTAATTTATCATGAAAATTGCAATAATCTGAGATCCTTAATCCTACCTAGCCATGAGGAAATTCAAGAATTGATGTGAGTAAACACCAATATCAAAATACCTATTCTACACACCAATTCAGAATAGCTATCTATAAGCTTCAAGATAAATCCAATGCCAACAACCGTTGCCAGAACCAGCATCATCACTAGCTCAGGTACAGACTGGTAGATTGCAATATTTCTCTGAAGTATGATATTACTACTAATCCAACCATATATGAGTGGATCAAGGGTTATAAACTACCTTTTACTGAGTTTCCAATTCAAACTTCTGAATAACAACTTCATTCAGAAAGAAAGCAATCTATCCCCATGGAATAATCTCTTATATTGGGTGCTATAGAAACATGTGCTCCTGTCAAATAAGTAATTTTATCTGGTATAATTGTACCAAAATCGCATGGTGTTTGGAGATACATATTAAATAAAAACTTAATATGTAGTATGTTACTAGGTATATAAGTTTTTTGCCTACAATATTACATTGATTTAAAAAATTCATATCAATTATCCATATGAAAATATTTCAGGAGATATCCCCAGTTTCTATTTCAAGATATGTTATAAGTTATAACAGTTTACATGCCTCGTATTTGGACTTAGCACCGCTCCATATGTATTCACAAACATCATAAAGCCAGTTGTCTGTCACCGGAGGTCACTAGGGTTGTTTTTTGTCATACATCTTGACAATTATATTCTGTGCCCTGCCGATCCATATGCAGTGTTTAGAAAATATGTCTGATACTCAAACTGTGTTAAATATCTAGGATTTATTATTAAAACTGAAAAGAGTGCCCAGACAGTGCTGCCAATGTCTAGGATATTAGTTGGGTTCAGTCCAGTTTGCCATTTCACTTCCTCAGGAAAATATAGACTTTACCCTGTAGTCCATAAAGAATATTAAGTCTGAAATGAGATATAAATAATAGAGTGTGTCTAATTACTAGGTATTCTAGTAGCTGCATCTGTATATGAATATGGTTAACTTTATACCAAACTAGGTTAAAAATCACTTATTTACAAATACAACAGGGCTAGAAACAAATTAAAAATCATTTATTTGCAGAGATTGTTGGTTACCTTACATTCCAACAAACCACAATAGAATTAAACAATTAGATTTTGTTCTCGAAATATTGTCCCAAACTGACTGGGGTCTGGTATGTAATGATATCAACATCCACAGGCACTGGACAGTTAATGTTGAAAAGTTCCTTACCTTACCTTGAACTATTAGCAGCATTTATGGGGCTCAAAACATTTGCAAGCAAACTCAGTTACTGTAAGGACTTAGAAAAGATATCACAACGGCCATATCCTGTGTCAGTAAGATGGGTGGTACTCATTTTACTCATCTGAATAGCTTGGCTTAACAATTTTGGCAACGGTACAAGGAATGACAAATACGGGTTTATGCATTTTATATTACTTCCAAAGAGAACAGTATGGGAAATTGAATCTAGGCTTCCTAACATAGAAATTAAATGGAAGTGATGTGATATAGCCTACAAGTCAAATGTTGCAAAAAAAAAAAAAAAAAAAAAAAAAAAAAAAAAAAAAAAAATTGAAACCCTACATAAGGACATACTTCTAAGTAAAGATATACCTATGTAAGCAGGGGGGGGGGGGTGTGTGCTGTACTGGGCCAGCCCCCGATTAACCTGTTTACAATCAGGTCTAATACTAAATATCAACATATCATGGCTCCCTGATCCAAGTATGTTCTGTAGATCTATTCACTGTCAAATGGGATCTCAACACCCAATGCACAGGAGTCACTGTTTGCTGCCATATTATCAGGGACGCTTTCCTGATAGGAGAAAGACTGATCCCTCAATTAATATAGTGTTAGCTTTGCTCTAGATCAGTAGACTCTCTTCTGTTAGACACAAGACATTGACCCCTAGGCTCAGTCATGATAGTCATATAATTTTTACCACTAAGTTTAATGATGTATGATATCCTAATGGTATTGAGTGAGCTATATAATAATCAGCAAATTCTGTAGTTTTTGGCCGCCACATTGACACAATAATGACAGAGCGACAAGGTTTCTCAGGGATATATTTATATTAAGACCAAAGAATCCCAAATAGGAAGTTAGTGGGACCCTAGTATCGTTTTGCATTATTTAACCGGCCAAGCACCGCGCGTCGCCTATTGGCGACGAAACAATAGAAAATCAATTGTATCTCATTAGCGGAGTTCGACAGATTAATTTATTTCCCAATCAAACCCTTGGTTTAGAATTTCTAACCAAACAATTAGTAACGATAATAGCTCTTGTAACTGCACACAAAATTCAAACCTGGTCACTCATTAGTACACTTCTTATAATGAGGACAAAATTAACATAAAAATCCAGATATAATTAAAACCTGGTAGATCCGAACTCAACTTGATTCTACCATTTTTTAAAGATAATTTATCTTTCTGTACTGCCACAACCCTTAAATTGTCCTATCTAGATTTTACTAGGTAAGAGTATAAGACAAAATTGTAAATCATTAATTATAACTATAAGAAAGCCTTATGATGCAACCTCTACTGCAACCAATAATAGATGGATAAAACAAATTTCAAGTAAGAGTGGAATAGATATTATTATTTCTAAATTCACATATACAGACATGCCTCTACTTCAAAGGGCTCTGAAGAAGGTGTCATTATGCTGGTTGGACCACAAATTTCTCAACCCTTACTCGGTTTTATAAGAGACCTTTTTATTAGTGATTCTAATGTTTTTGCACCAGCTGTGTGCTCTATAGAGTGGTTGTACATAGAACTTATTACATGTCAATGTTAATTGTCTGATTACAAGAAATTGATGTGTGCCATATGGGATTATTAATTAAACTAGTTGATTCAAAACTGATTATATTTCCAGAATCTAATAGTAATTAGAGAATTATAAATTAAGTTAGGTAACTATTTACCTTAATGGTACACTGATTCTTAATAGAAATGCATTACAATTAGTATGCATGTTATGTTACAATGTTCAATTATTGAACAATGCTCATTTTATGTAGGTACCTATGATGACCAACACAACTTTATTCTTTGAACATCTACATAGTACCTATACAATGAGGATGAGATTACGTAGCATAATTATACAGATCGGACTAACTTACCTAGTGACGTCCGATCCTTAATTATGTGAAGTAATCTCATCCTCATTGTATCCCAACCCTTCCCAGATAATCATCCTATACTTTAGGTGTATTGGATTGCCTTATTAAACCCCTTCTAGAAGTTGTGTTGTGCTGTATGCCGGGACTATACGATGCCCATGTAGGTCATCGTGAAGTCCCGTTCTTATGCTTTGAAAGAATGATTGACAGATGTCAGGAGACCGCGCCAACGACTGGACCACAGACAACATTTGTTTTTCTTTAGGATGAAAAAATTTGAATTTCATCTTTAAATATTGTGACGTGTGCGCACGAAATGGTGCGACTACATAGTACCTATACAATGAGGATGAGATTACTTCACATAATTAAGGATCGGACGTCACTAGGTAAGTTAGTCCGATCTGTATAATTATTGGCGACGAAACAAAAGAAAATCAATTGTGTCTCATTAGCGAAGCTCGACAGATTAAATCTTTGTTACTAATCTAATAAGAATGTCATCTTATAAAACATGAATTCCGTGAAAGTAGACAGTGAATTGTATTACTACTTGAGGCTATTTGCGAATTTTTAATCACATTTTATACCAAGAATCATCAAATACTGCTCTGGCGCTGGATTGAACATACAAATCCAGACAAGTTTTAAAAAGTAATAGCAACTTACATTCCAAGAAGAAGTATAATCCATAACTAACAAACAATTTACAAATTAAACGGACACAAACAAACAATCTAGGGGCCGTTGGTACACCAGAACAACAGGTAGGTATTGTTACAGCTTGGCACACATTACATAATTAAGCCAGATAATTAAACCCAGCAAGTTGGGACTAAGCCCGGCTTGGGCCAGCATTTAAATATTTATGAATTATGACTAACCCAATGCACCTTTAATATTTATGAGCTACGAAGTCGAGCTATAACTAGGGTTAACTGTCTAATGGTATGCGCGTTTGTATATTCTGTTTGACGTGTCGTCATCCTACAGAAGCAAAAAAGTTAGGCAACACATCAAACGGATAAAAAATATTTTCAGTAACATAGGCATACCTAGGGCACGTTTGGGAGCTCTTAAGTCATGTTTTATATTCTCTCATAAATAATTTATGTTACGTGTGACAAATGTATCAAATTCAGGATTTTAGGTGATAACTTCACGTGGATTAGAAGTGGCAATTGTGCTACATTCCCCACACAGACGTGTTGGAAGGAAAAGCAAATAACCACAGCGACACTACAGCTGCAATAGCCAACATATTTTATTGCCTAGCACTGCATGGAACTTGAGGATAATAAGATTGTTTTTACATGAGACTAGGAACGCATTCAGTATCTATCATTCTCACATAGTCTCAGGCTGCTCAGTAAGGATTCTAGGTGAAATAACCGTGAACACTTTTGAGTAATACTGCACATAAATATTGCATTGCTGTGTTCCGATTCAAAGAGTATCGGTGACACGTGACATTACAGGTGTGACGCAATACCTACTACATGGGGCACGTCAGTTGTAGGTACACGTAGGGTTGCCAACCAACTAAAATAAATTATATAAATAAACTATTTTCAATGATATTCAGAGCTATACACAGTAAAAAGTTTGATCTACTACATAGAACATCATGCATGCACCTAGGCATGGGCGCAGTGGTTTAGCTAGCCGTCATTTCCGAATGAAACTGTTAATGTCTGAAACAGAATACTATCAATGAATAATTTGGATACTAGCATTATATTTAGTTTTACCACCTCGGTTCTATTCACACAATTAGCGTTTTCAGTGACGAATGCTGTGACATGTCATGATGACATAAATATTCTCAGAAGATTGATTCGATTCTATTCGATCTTCTTTACAATTTACCGAACACAATTTACTCCCATCGCTTTTTCGAAACCCGGTTTGTTCTTCAACTCGTCAAATCTCCTGCTGAAATAATTCGTGACAACCCTTGACAACAGCTTCTACACTTTGTGGCTCAGAAGTGAGATCAATTTATAGTGCTTCACGCCTCGAGCGTTGTACCTTCATGGGTGGTAACTTGCTAGGTCTCTCGAGCTACACACTTTTATCATCGATTATTGTTTTTACGTGGGTTTAAATATCTAGCTAGACATGTGAAACAACATATGTGTTGTCTCATGTGTGTTGTCTAGACTTATTGTAAACCCGCATTACTCAAAGCAAAAACAGCATAGAATTTTATACTTACTTTGATATGCCATATACAAAGATGTATAGTGCCCACATAAATACATTCTAAACTCAAGTACTATTTCCATGAGAGCAGGCAGAAACTACATAACATAATCTGCTACGATTCTTAAAATAAATAAATCAACCCAGCCTATTGCAGCCCACTGATGGGCAACGGCCTCACCCAGGCTGCGCTACAACAGCAATGTTCCTTAATACAGGTTATTCTATAAACTAGCTAGGAAAGCAGAACTTCACCCACCAGATTGTGTTTGACATGGTACAAACTTATATGTATAACTGTATGTATGGCTAAACTGACGTGATACGTCCCGTTTTAAACAGGAATGTCCCTTTTCTCCGTCACCTGTCCCTTTGTCCCCAAACAAAGCTTCGGGAAGCAAAATAGTCCCGTTTTCCGAAACCGTGCGAAAATTTAAAATTACGTAGCTCGTCGGCGTCGACGATCGGTGATTCCTTGCCCGCGCGCGCTATCGGTTACCTAGTAACACGGGGATCATATATTTTGTTTCGTACATTAGGCTAGCCACGCGCAAGCATACTGACTTCTTTTTTTTGTTTTTGTGTAAAGTTCGTGAATTTGTCTAGTGGTAAACTGGTAACTAATTTGAACTTTTCTGTTGTTTTGGAGTTTTGCCTATATTTATGCCGAAACGGAAGTGTTCATTTAATGTCAACCTACAAGAAAAATACCCATTTGGTTACCCAGGTGATTTAATAAGAATGGTGAACTGATGATTGATTTTGATTTTTAACCTGCTAACTGTCGTTTATAAACCCATGTCCCATTTTGAGTTACGAAATAAATGGTTAGTTTATGTATCCCCCTTTTTTTTAAATAAATTTATTATTATTTTATTTAACTAAATACATAATTATATTTTTAAATATAATAATATCAAAACATTAAAAAAATATAAAAAATAGTAGCCCACAGGTATCGGGAACAGGGACCAAGCTACCGACGGTGGCGGTCAGGGCTTCAGAGAGAGGAACCTCTTAAAAATGCGGGCCGTGTCCAGAAGTACCGCTTTCTGGATCAAGCCCTTGATCCAGCTGCCCAACGAGAGCCTCCTCATGTGTTGGTCGAGGCTCTTGGCTATTAAACCATTAGCTGTCACGACTATCGGCACAATGATCGCTGAGTCCACATCCCACATTTCAACAACCTTATTATTATTACATCCTTCAAAATGATTCAGACTGTGATTCTTGCAGTATGTTACGCTATTTACCACTCCAACGGCCATTGGTCCTTCGACAAACATGGCCAGCCCACTACCCCTGTTTCGATCCTTACAACTTCTTGTGCATCGTTTACGTTCATACATCTGGCCACATATCACAATATATTATATCGAGCCATGCCCTTTTGAAGAAAAAATATGTACATTTTATGACTGGAGATAGGTTTACATAAATGCATGAAGAGTTTTTACGAGTGTTACTATTTTCACTGCGCCCCATATTGAAATATTTTTCCCTCACTGTTAGTAAAGTATTTCTTCATTTTGTAGCAGCACCTACATCCGTTCCTCGCTTGTCAATAATCATGAATACCAGATACTATCGGTTCGATTTTCTGTACAAGAATGCAAGCATGTATCAGAGTTAAGTGTAACTTAGAGAGTACCTACATAATGAAATAAGTTCTTAGGCAAGATAATTTGCTACCAATCAAGTAATTATAAAAAAAAACATTAACAAGATTGTGATTCAATCTCTTTCTTGTTATCTTCTTCTTTTAATTCTATCTTTGTTACCTAGATGTAGGTTTCGAAGGCATTATTATTCATGCTTTCATATAACAAAATACAATATTTTTACCAACCAATACCATAACTACCACTATTATAAATGTGAAAGTGTATGTGTGTGTCTGTTTGTTTGTCCGTCTTTCACGGCAAAACGGATCGACGAATTGACGTGATTTTTAATGTGGAAGGTAGTTGAAGGGATGGACAGTGACATAGGTTACTTTTTGTCTCTTTCTAACCCCCACTCTCCTAAAATGGGGGGTGGAAGTTTGTATGGAGCATTCCGCAATTTTTAAGGTAGAAAGCTAAAAATTGGTATGCGGACTATATGTGACTAACAAAAAAATCGTGCATCATTTTTTTTTAGGAATCTGCCCCCAACCCCTCAAAAGAGGGGGTGAAAATATGGGACTTTACGCAGTTTTCAAGGTAGGAAGCTAAAAATCGGTACACAGACTCTTTGTTACCAACGAAAAATACCTGCCTTATTTTTTTTGGAAATCTTCCCTCAGCCCCTAAAATAGGGGATGGAAATTTGCCACTATCTTAACCGGCGTAGAAAAGGGTGAAAATGTAATGATCCCACGAATCTCAATAATTCCCACAGATCTCCCGTTCCAGTTTAAAAGGCTACAATTTCCTCTTAAACTTAGTTTCGCTATTACCATTAACAAAGCGCAAGGACAAACGTTAAAGGTGGCTGGGGTGAACTTAGAAAAGCCGTGCTTTTCCCTTGTACAATTGTATGTAGCATGTTCGCGTGTGTCCAATGCCCTGAATCATTACATTCTATCACCAAATGGAAAGACATATAATATCGTTTACAGTAGCGTATTAAAATAATATTCTGTTCCGAGTTCTCTTCTGTGTTCTAAATCAGGAAAGGGGAACCGTGTTACAGTAGGACACATCTTATATGTAGCATCGTAAAAGTCCGTAAAACCGATCACTTCCGATTTACACAACCAATAGAAATCGCTCACTATCGCGCCATTCAACGCTATTCGCGCTATATATTCCCGCCTCAGTTCAACCCTAGACAGCGTTGAGAATGCACGTGAGTGAATCATTCCGTACACTTCGTGACAATTTAATGGGAAAAGAATAATATATTTTTTGTTGGTGTTTTTTTTTTTCATTATGACTTCGTTGAAACGTGATAAGCCGTATGATAGCCAAATTCGTGAAGTCATTTTTAATGTTTATCAATTTATGATTCGAGTCGAGAGTCCACGGGGTCTAAAAATATAGTTTTTGGGAATGATCACTTTCAAAACCTTCAAGAGCGAACTGCGAAGGCAACTGTTGTGTCACGTAGAAACAATAAGTGCTGTTTTGAAGGAGCATGACAATGCCTTGACTTGGACTAGTTCAAATCGTGGTTCCACTCGTGCAACTTTTAGTTCGCCTCAAAAGTCCAGAAAAAAGAAAGAAAATCGAGCAAATTTAGATAATTTTGATTATGATGTCATTAGAAGGAAGATGTATGACTTTCATGTCACTGAAAAAAGGTTACCAACAATAAAATCATTGTTTTAAAAGGAAAAAAAAATTAAAGGAAGACATAAACTTCATAGGCAGTCGAGAAACTTTGCGCAGAATATTGCATGAACTGGGTTTTAAATTCAAGAAAATGGAAAATAATAGATCTTTACTGGCCGAGAAAGATGAAGTAAGACTTCAGCGGATTAAGCATCTTCGACAGATACAAAAGTTCAGAAGTGAAGGTCGGGATATAGTTTATACTGACGAGACTTACATACACGCCACACATACAAAGGAAAGTAGTTGGATGGATAGTTCTATGAAAGGCTTAAAAAAACCGATATCAAAAGGTGAAAGATTAATTATTGTCCACGCTGGCAGCTCAAGAGGTTTTGTACCCAGCGCTCTCTTAGTTTATAAATCTTCTTCTCTCAAAGTACTGGCGATTATCACCACGAGATTAATAAAGAAAATTACGAAAAATGGTTAAAACAACATCTCATTCCGAATCTACGACCTAGCACTGTTGTGGTCGTAGATAACGCTTCTTACCATAATACAAAGATAGACAATGCACCGAATTCCAACTCTCTAAAAGCAATCATGCAATCATGGCTTACATCTAAAAACATACCCTTTTCGTCAAATCTGCTGAAACCAGAATTATATGAAATAATTAAATGCCACAAAGCAGAACACATTAAATACTCAATTGACCAAATAATGGCAGAACATGGTCATTCTGTTTTACGCTTACCTCCTTATCATCCAGATTTTAACCCAATCGAGAATATTTGGGCCCAAGTGAAAGGCCACGTTAGTTCTAAAAAGGTCTCGATGAATCTAACGAAAGTCAAAGAACTATTAATGGAGAAATTCGAATCTATTGGCGTATCCGAATGGGAAAAAGTAGTCGATTACGCGATAAAATGCGAAAAAGAGCATATGCGACACGAGCATAGAACAGACGAATATTTTGATCAATTTATCATAAATTTAAATGACTCATCATCAGACAGCGACGAATCGTTTAACGGCTACAATGGAGCTATTGAGACTGGGGATATAAGTATGGATGTCGAAGGTGTACAACCATTCGAATAACAATAAACAACTTTAATAATATCTACCTACACCAGATATTCGTTCAAAGCCGTTGCCGTTCGTTGGTATATATACGACTAGAACCTTTTCCATATGTTTATTTATCATGCTACATAATTATATGTAATAATAAAATGATACAAATTATTTAAATAATATATTATGAAGTGAAGTTTTGACAATAAACATCTCTAAAAGTTTGATTTGTGTTATTCATCGTTCTAGCCTTGTATCCTTCAAATCGAATCTAAAAAAACAAAGACTTTATTTACGTGATCATTTATTTTGCAAACCGTGTTCATGTAAATCTGTGCAACAATTTCACGAATGTGTTTTGTTTTATGACTTTACAAGTTATTCAGTTTGTATAAAGATAATTTTCTCCTAAAGCAGTAATACAGATTGGTGATTTTGAAGGCGCACTCAGTTCGGATGTGATCGGTTTTACGAATTTTGCCGATGCTACAACTAAGTTGTGTTGAGCTGTACCCCGAATTCAACGCGAGCGAAGCCGCGGGCAAAAGCTAGTGCCATCATGAAAATGATAACAGCGGCATAGATTTAAATCGTTAGATTCGCCCTAACGCGTCTAAAGATACTCGCATTTCTATTTCGTTTTGATACCTCTGACTCACAATGACGCAGTGACTTGACTTGATTGTCTTGGAAACACTGTTTAATTGTGAGTTCACTCTTCTCAGTATTAACACTTTTTCATGTGACTAAGTAAGGTGAGAGCAAATAAAAAATAAAATAATTATAATGTCTCTTTTCACTTCCTGTAAGAAGTGGGTCTGAAATCATTACTTATTAGTTTTGTAGTTTTTAACCGAATGCAAGAAGGGTTATGTTTCTTGCGCATATCTTGTGTATAGCGTTAAAACTTTACGTCGTATAACAGGTATACTTATAATATATGCATGCATACTTTATGTCTTACCTCGACACCACCTGTTACGGTTACCTTGCAGGCATCTTATTAAAAACAACACTCCCAGAGGGTACCTAATTAACATATTGCGGTCATAATATTTTTCTTTGCCTTCTAAATTAGTTTCATACAATATGTTTTGTTATTGGATTACTAGAAAGAAAGTCTCGGAATTCTAATTCGAAAGATTTTATCTTACATAGTTTGGGAATATTTACATTATTATGATTAGTCAGTTTCATGAAAATGGAAGACAATTTTAAGTAACAACCATGTCGGGTTAGTTAAACCATTTATTATTCAAGAATGGATGGACCGATTTTAATGATCTACGATTTGTTGGATTTGTCTCCGCCCCAAATAGCACAATAACTATTAAAATATGTAAAAAATACCAAAAAAAATTATAAGGATAATTCATTTTCTCATACATTTTGCTATGGTTTGTGTTTCTTATCACCAGATAAAGTAAAATATAACATCAAAAAAACACTTTTTACTGCCAAAAATAGTAAATGATCACCAAAATTAAAACTCCATTTTATTTTAAAATACCTAGGTAAAGGTATTTGTATTCTCATTTGCTCACTCTTGCATCCTTAAAGTAACCTTTTTTTTTTTTTTTTTTTTTTTTAACGTGGAGAAATGCTCATGCATTCTGCACTACCACGGGGAGATAGTGCAGTTATGTGGGACTCCAACCCACTAAAACTCCACGGTGTCCTCCTCTGCCGCTTACGGCGGGAACACGGGCACGCGTTAGCACTCATCCGTGAACCCGCCACGGCTGTCCGTCACCGGACCCTCCTCTGGGGAGTATTCCCCATCACCGGCGCACCAGAACACATAGCACGCCGTGACCACCCCAGGGACCAAACCAGCACATGGGCGCCAGACGACCCCGTGTCTGGGCACCCTTGGTCCCCCTGCGACGGGTCAGGTCATTGGCCCCGCCGCCTGCCAATTTTCGGCCGCAGAGGATAGGGAGAGCGGCCAACGTCATACCAACACTCCTCTTCCTCTGCGGCCCCACCGCGTCCGCCATCGGACGGTGGCGACCCCGTCAAGGCCGCGGAAGGTAGGGAGAGCGGCGCACCGCAATACCGGCACTCCTCTCCCACCGCGGCCTCCAACCCTCAGCCGCGATGCCTCCGATACGACATCGTGGCCCGCCTCAGCTGCGATGTCGCTCAAGCGGCACCGCAACCTACTTGTTGGCCGCTACGTCGTCGGCTTACCGGCAAAAGCCCTGACGAGCGGCCCCTCCTCGGGTTCCTCCTCGGGTTCGCTTCACCGTGGGTGTCCAAGCCACGGCTACTGAGCCCCCCCGCCTCGACAATGCGGGAACCCACCGGGGGGGATCCTTAAAGTAACCTAACCTAACCTAACCTCGGAGTGCCCAGCTAGAACTATTGTAATTTTAGACTTAATTTTTTGGTATTTAGTAGGTATATTTTTGGTGGTCATTATATTTAAGTAACCCCTTTTCCTATTCTTTGATTCTGAGGCGGTAGGAAGTTTGCCGGGTCAGCTAATATCAAATAAAACATTGAACCACGTGCTGGAAATATTGCACTTTTGATAAGTTCAGTTGACTGCCGTTTAATAATAACCCAAAAACAATATCAGTCAGTCAGTGACGAAATCGGGATTTTTTAGATATCAATAAAATCTAAAGTATAAGAGCTATGCAATTGAAACTTTATATGTTTAATAAGTTCACTATTCACATTATATCCCGAGAATTTGGTTTATCTGGTATAAACCAAACTCAAGTTCAAAAAAACGACGAAGCGCTTCGAGAAAAGATAGGTAGTGCCCTTGCGCTTCGCTTGGCTCGTCTTGGCGGGGGCACTCCCGTGCCCCCAGATATTGTTATTTTAACAAACTGTGATACTCTATATGCTTTCAGTGTACCTACTCTATTAAATAAATAAAATGAATGAAATAGAGTGGGCAGCATTCATTACCTATACCTATGATTCCCTTTAGTTGTTGGTTAGATGGACACAATCCACCGATCAACAATAGTTTGCGTAGGTGTATAAATCTAACTTAACACAAATTTCACGCCTTTTCTTACCCGTACGGTTAAGCAGAGGCGTTAGGCAGATGGTACATTTCAAAACCTATGTTTAAGTCCCATGTAATTGGGGGCGAACCCATTGCCATTAACCGGGCACCAAAATTCGAAGACATGTGACATCTATCAACCCGCACTGGGCCCGCGTGGTGGTTTACGGCCCACTCTCTCTCACAGAGAGGACGCGGAGGACTCTGTGTCCCAGCCTATGGTCCCAGCAGTGGGAACATTATAAGCTGGTTATGATAGGCACCAATTCAGTTTAAATAGTTTTTTTTTTATCATTGTGTTCCTCTCAACCAAAGCACCTGTCATCTAATCTCTTCACTACCCTTGGTTGACTGGTAGAGAATGCCTAAGGCATTAAGTCCGCCATTGTACCTTTTTTGTGTGCGAAAATTTTAAATAAATAAATCCAGAATCCGGGTTGCTACTTAGAAATTTCTGATTGATAAATCCAAAAACACTTGACACGACCTGGGAATCGAACCCTACCTATTAAAAGCCTAGACAAAGTGACATTTCATTAGCGATAACAATGATGGAAACATAAAAAATGTAGGTATTGGATTAACATAAGCTACGGAAAATTGTATGTTAATCCCGTTGAAATTCGTTGTAGAAATACGTATCGCTTTGAAAGCGATTACCATTTGCATGCTCAGCAATAGCGTTTGCGACCAACGAGGCAGTCGCATCTCATAAGTGCTCATACACGCGAGCGACACGCGTCATCAGCAGACACAACTGCAGCCGTCGACAATACGACGCTCGTGTGTTTGAGCACCGTACTCAAATACACAATCGGCAAATTGTCGACAGCGGGCGGAGACGGGTGTCGCCCATGTGTATGCACACTTACTTCAATCCTTTTTCTTCAAAAATCATATTTGTTCTACTGATTTATTTATTTATTAGCAAAAACCGGCAGAATATGAATTTTTTAATAGCGTAAGTGCAATCAAGCACTTACCCCGATCAAAAATTTCATATTGCGCCGAGTTTTGTTTGTACAGTTGTTGTGTTCATACAAATACAGTTGTTGTGTTCATAACAGCGTGGTAGTGCGTGCCGTTCACAAGGTTACACGTTCATATGCAATTTGTCTAGCTCAAATATCGCACCCATATATTTTGTAGCTTGTTGAAACAATGTATGATAGGATTTCAAAATCTGACATCAATCCGGTTCGTGGATTGATACTGAAACATCGCTTTTGTGATTTCGAAGTTTTCTCTTAGCTTCTTAAAACATTATTGTATAAATAAACCTACAGGTATTTCTCATATCTTTTTACTTATTTTATTAAAGTTCATTGACCAGACAATAAATAACCAAATACTTCTACACTTTTACTGAGCTAATGAAATGTTTTATTATGAATAAAATAATTACTGTTTTTGTCTATTTCTTCTGTGTGATTGTATGCCTTCTCTTTAAATATTTCCTAATGACTTATGTTTGCATGTGATCCTTATCTGTGTTTTACTTCCGTGCACCTATTATGAACTATTTCACGCCATTTCAGGACATCCTGGGGACGGACTGGGCCTGTCTTCGCTATTGTGATGAGTACCTATAATTCCTGAAAGCTTCCTGTCATGTGACTAATGCCATTTTGTAATTTTCGATGTAGATAGTGGCGCCGATTCTGTTGTGCACAAGCTAAACGTAATTTAGGCTGATTTCATCTTTTTCTCTCTAATAAAAAAAATGCGACGGACATAATATAATTATGACCTTTTAATTTTAGTAACTAAAACGTCCATACAAACATAGTTGAAATTAAGCATGGAGTTAATTTACTTGACATCTAATACGTGACAATTCACGAAGAAAAACGGACACTTTCAAGTGACGTTTTGACACAAGTCTATCGGTAAGTTCAAGTAAGAACTTTTTTTTTGAACTTGAACTTAACTTTCTATGTAACTAAAGCAAATGTAAATCTGTATAGGAGATGTCAAGTGTGTTAGCTTAGTTTGTGAACAAAGAAATCGGCGCCATTATACCTAGATATATCACTCATTTGGAGAAACATCGACGTAACTGGTACTTTTTTTACGTCTATGCTTTCCTGACGTAAATACGCCTTCTAAGTGCTATAGCATTTTTAACTCATTTTTGGGAAAAAATATATTTTCGTCGATGTTTCTCCAAATGAGCGATATGTATACAGGGTGTTACCGAAAGGGTATATCAATACAAACGGGTTGAAGAGTGTATCTGGTCTAGAATCTCTGTACAAAATTTCAGCTCAAAAGCAGTAACTTTAAAAATGCGTAATATATTTTTATTTCGATAGTTAATTAAATTGAAATCATAACAAACGTGTCACCGCACTACGAGGGTCGTTATCCATTATCTGTAGTGTGTCTGTGCGTCTAGTACACGCACATCACGCCGCCGCGCGCCAGTGCAGCGCCGTGATGTCGAAATAAAAAAATATTAAGCATTGTCAAAGTTAATGCTTTTGAGCTGAAAGGGGTTTGAAGGTTTTGGCCCTAAAATCAGCCGCCATTTTGATTTTTTTTCAGAATCGCGGTGCACAACAAAAGTTATATATTTAGATAGAGGACACTTATACGAACAAAAAATGTTACATAACATAATATCCTAAGCGTCAGGTTTCGGAGTTATTCACCGAAATATAAGTCGAAAACAACAAGGATTTTTTTGTTTTTTTTCCCTCCAGGTAAGCATATTGGACTATTGAGGTAATAGAAACGTTATGAAACCTTTATGGAGAAGAAACAAATGAAGAATAGACATTTTTTAAATAAATAATTAAACACGGCAATTTATAGTTCGTTTTTTAATCCCAGAGACTAATCTGACAAGTGTAAAGTCAAACTTCTATGCTAAAAAAAAACGAAAACACAAAAGACTTAAATGTCAGGTTAGTCTCTGGGATTAAAAAACGAACTATAAATAGCCGTTTTTAATTATTTGTTTAAAAAATGTCTATTCTTCATTTGTTTCTTCTCCATAAAGGTTTCATAACGTTTCTATTACCCCAATAGTTCAATATGCTTTCCTGGAGGGAAAAAAAACAAAAAAATCCTTGTTGTTTTCGACATATATTTCGGTGAATAACTCCGAAACCTGACGCTTTAGGATATTATGTTATATAACATTTTTTGTTTGTATAAGCATCCTCTATCTAAATATATAACTTTTGTTGTACACCGCGATTCTGAAAAAAAATCAAAATGGCGGCCGACCTTAGGGCCACCCTCCATACAAAAATCTTCTAACCCCTTTTGTACAGAGATTCTAGACCAGATACACTCTTCAACCCGTTTGTATTGATATACCCTTTCCGTAACACCCTGTATAAAATATTTTTTACCATAGATTCAGCGGCTTCAGTCAATGCTAAATTCGGAACAATCATATAAATATTTTTAGCACAAGCAGATTCAAAGAATGTTTTTATTTAATTGAATTTTTATTACATTCGTAGACCTGTTCGAAAATGTATGAACACTATTAACGAAGAGCTATCGAAGTGATCTTAGTTTATTTTAGTGATTTTTCTAGCTGAGATTAAATATATGACTAAGGCCTGATTTTTCAATTGTCAGATTGAAATCAAAAGTCAGAATTTTTTTATGTGAGGTAAATATTGCGGTTTGACAGATTTTGCACAGAAAATATGTCAAACTATCATATTTATTCTTCAGATATAAGTTAACTGTCTATTGAAAAATCAGGCCTTAGTTAAATTATTTTAGAATCGGTAGTAATTGCTAGGCATTATTTAGTTTCCTGTACTCTTATAATAGGCACAAGATACACATAGTTGCTTGTTCACTCGAAGGTGGAGGGACGTACCTATGTACATCATCTCCCTCATTGTATGATTTCATAATAGGTAGGTTAGTACCTGCATTACACAGAGTTAATAGTTCCGCAAACTTTGGAGCACTTCAGCATAATTTGCATAAAGCTTTCCACATAATTAATTAGACTATACTCAGAACACGACTTGAACTCCTCATAAATACTGCTTTTTTTTTAAACATTGAAATCCTAGATTTTATTCAATCACGGTAATTCATGGTGTCTAAAAACAAGGTAACATTATTATATTTAGCTTCATTGCGCACATTACCGACTAGTAAATAGTTATCTGTGGCGTTATCGCACGAGTGCAGTAACAAAAAGTAAAAAGCACGCGTTTTTAAAACACTGCATTATGGACCTAAAAGCGGTTCATTAAGAGCCACTTTACGAGCAAGTGTGTTGAAAAAAGCAACGGTTCCTTAAAAGAGCGGTGGCCGCCACATAGCGTCCAACATCTACCGGAGAATTACGTCCCTGAAACGTTTTTTATGAAGGTAAGTTGGTGTGTTTTCCCAGAGAGCATTTTTTGACACTGTAAATATGGAGGGTAGAGGTAAGGAGAACCGTCTCATAAGGGGGGAATGTTGAAAAAGTGTCCAGCTAAAAGCAGTAAATAACAGTTCAAAAACCCTTCAAAATGGTGCAAAGGGCAGGTATGGCATACCATACCTACCCTTTGCCTACGCTAGTGCCATTCATAAATGCTACATTCAAATGCTAATGCTACAACAACTGCTACATTCATAAATGTAGCGGTTGTTGACGGATTGACGTATCGAGTTAGTATGCCGAAAATTTAACCTTTTTAGTTGTAGAGTAGTTAGTGACAGCCCAGTATACCAAATCTCAACTATTTACGTAGCCCAAAATAATTTTGTAAACATAACCTAAAATGACCCTGTTGGCTACTGTGGCGACACCCTAATTTAACGCAGTTTGACGGACACTTTTTCACAACAGAGACAGTTCTCCTTACCTACCTTCCATAACCGTAAAGTGAAACCCAGTTGCCATCATTTTCATGACAGCTTCGCTCTCTAGAGAACCGTAACTTATGGGCTAAAAAGCCCTTCTAAAACTTGATTTATTATGTAGCCAGCTGCCAAGAAACCAAAAGTGTATGTATCTAAGGCAGACTCCGACATCATTTATCTAGATAGAAACCTCTTAAAGTTCATTTTAATATTTTGTTAATGTGTTACTGAAAACGTTCTGACATTCTAAAGCTTTGGTTTCCTAGGAAAGAGGTTCCGTCATATTATGACGGCCGACATGAGTCTGTAATTTTCACCAGTATTTGACATTAAAGTATAAAAAACGCTCTGCACCCTTATTGCATAACACTATTTATCTTAATCTGGATTATTTTATAGGATATTGTTAATCCATTGCCTCATATGTTCGAAGAATTTATCTGCTCAATAACGTAACTAACGCAATGAATGTTGCTGAACTGTCAAAATGAATGCTATTGTTACTAATAGTGTGTTACACAATTAACCCGCTATATTTGGACAGCCGTTATTGTGTGACCGTTCACAGCCTTCTCAGGAAATCAAAGCTTTGTCGTCTTTGCCGCAACATGGTCTCGGGAACTATGTCTAAGTTCTTACGTGATTTTAGTTCCCGTGGCCATGTTGCGACAAAGGAGGAGAAAACAGCTAGATATGGCTTGTGGTCTAAGTACTCAGCAAGATTGGCCTGACTAAGCGCACGTGGCCTTTGAACCTCAGGCCGAGATCTAGCCGCTACTTAGCTTTGACTTAAACATGTTCCCGTATCTCTCTTGCACTTCTGCGACAGTGACAGGAATAACGCTTAGTCGAAGTACGTGCTAGAACCTCTCTACGGGGTTGTTACGCAGGGCAACACAAACGAAAATTCTGGTAACATGTGCCTAGTACGGTTGTAAACGCAGTAAAACGCACAGACGTACAGGGCGGTTAGGCAGTCAGCTTTGGCTTATGCCCATTTTCACTAACAGTAAGAGACATCTAAATGTAATGCTTAAATATTATTCCACTGTTACATTTTAAACTCTTGACGCTGAGCGGAGCATAGGAAATGCAAGTTTGCTTTTGTTAAGGCAATAGGCATTACATTTCAGTGTTACCTTAGTATTTATTTTAATAAGTTTTGAATGGATAATTTTGAATAGGTAAGTTTTGGGTAGATAGTTTTTCTAATTTGTTTTTCTCAATTCTATGCTCTATTATAATTAACGATGCTCAGCTCAGCAATGAATGTCAATTCAAATCTTTTAATCTTTTCTATTCGGAATTCATGAGTGATTGCTGAACAAATTCCAAAACTGCACCCTAATTGCGTGACACATTATCAATCTCAATCTGAATTATTTTGAAGGATATTGCTAATCCATTGCTTCATAAAAACAAATCTGGTACACAACGTACAGACGCCAGTACATCAAGCTACCCGAAACTGACAAATTTTCCCAATCAACTTCGAACCTTATGCTTTCGCGATAGGTATTGTTGAAAATCTATTAAAGAAATTTGACAGATTGTAGTAAGTAGCTTGATGTGCTGGCGTCTGTACCTAAGTAACACAATGAATGGTGCTGAACTATCAAAATGAACGCCATTGCTACTGATAGTGTGTTTGTACACAACTATCCCGCGGTTCTAGAATTAATATAACATCATCATCGTTGCCTTCGCCGGAATAAAGAAGCGACTTACAAAACCAGTAATTGAAAAATAACCTCAAAAGTAGTAGGTACGCGTACTACCTACTTCATTGTTCCAGAACGTTCGTTTGTGTAAACATAAATATGGATTATCTACTTTAATACAAATTAGATGCGTATCAGTTGGTAATTTAATTTATTCATTGTAATCGCTGGCGTATGTTTGCGATGCTTTGCAATGATCGCATTGCAAAGCATGCAAGCAGCAAAGCGCGAAGTCTACCCACACCTGCACCCCGGCAAGGCGCACTACTACACCAACGCGTACCGCTGGGCCATACGCCACCTCAGTCTGTGAGTATCACACAACTACCTGCAGGATGTGCGCGAAGTCTACCCACACCTGCACCCCGGCAAGGCGCACTACTACACCAACTCGTACCGCTGGGCCATACGCCACCTGAGCCTGTGAGTATCACACAACTACCTGCAGGATGTGCGCGAAGTCTACCCATTTGCATTCAAATAATAAATGTGATTTTAACAGAGATGAATCTTGATGATTTTTTGTTATTATATTTATTAGTGTTGGTTTCTGCTCTCCAATCGGTGAAGCAAAACATCGTGAGAAAACCGGCATGTCCTCGAACCACAATTTCGAAGACATGTGACATCTACCAACCCGCAATGGGCCCGCGTGGTGGATTATGGCCCGCTCCCTCTTACAGAAAGAGGAGGCTTGTGTCCCAGCAGTGGAACATTAGGTGTAGGCTGATTATGCTGTAGTGTTTTTTCCGTACATAGTACGGTACATTTTTCAGTTTTATGTTATTTATACCAACATTTTTACAATTGTTTTCCTCGTAATTTGTATTTTAGTCGCAACTAACAATTATCTGGTCCACTAGTTTGACGTTGTGGTTTGTCGGTTGAACAGTATTTTGAGCAGTAGGTACTGCATGCGGTTTGGTTACTATTATATTCAACCTGTATCTGGGGGCACGGTGGTGTCCCCGCCAAGACGAGCCAAGCGAAGCGCAAGGGCACTACCTACCTTTTCTCGAAGCGCATCGTCGTTTTTTTGAACCCTCATTACTTAGGTTTGGATTATACCAAATAAAAAAAATGCTCGGGATGTGATGTCAATACATAGCTTTTATACTGTAGATTTTATTGATATCTAAAAAATCCGATTTAGTCACTGACGCACTGATGATCATCAAAATTCTTAGGGTACTTCCTGAAGTCCTAGAAAGCTGAAATTTGATATAGGGACTCCTTGTTATAAATAAAAAATACATATTTCAGGATTTTTAGTAAGTCACCCCCACCCTTTAAATTAGGGGATGGAAATTTGAATGGGTTTTCCCTTACAAACTTAATTTCATGCTAGAGATCTGAAAATTATGCAAGTACACAGGCTTCTTATTACAAATTAAAAAATACGTGTTTCAGGTTTTAAAAAAAATCATCCGTTAACCCCTTAAATTAGGGGTAAAAGTGTAAATGGGGCTTTCGACAGGTTTCAGAATATTACTATACTTATAGAGTGGGCTATGAAAAAAGGGAGTCCCGTACGGTATATAGAATTACTCTTGAACTCTTATTTGCAAGAAATACACCCCAGAAACAGAAAGAAAAAATTAACAAAATAAAAAATATTGCCATAAGCAACTTACAAAAAGAAGTGAAATTCCACCAAAAACATTTTCATGTAAAATTTTGCCAAGACAAGACCATATGGCACGCACTGTTAAAAAGTTATCAGATCTCATGTAGAGCCAAGCTTCTAACACTACAAGCCTTAACTTCATAAACTCTACACCTTAGTCAAAATATCTGGCATGGCCGTTTCGCTACCGTCACATGGGCGAAAAATTTATTTAAACGGCCATCATAAAAAAGATTAGAAAAATCTATTTGAATCACGGATATCGGTTTGAATTCATTGAGCAAGGGACCTTGTTGGTCGTCAAAGAATCCTGCTGGTTCAAGCTTCCATTTCTTTTCATGATCATTTTACCTAATGTCAAATCATCATTTGATATCTGAATTTTACCTAATGTCAAAAAAAGGTTTTGAACCGATAGGTACTTTTATGGCTGGCTCCATAATAAATAAGTGATAATTTAGTGATTTGAATACTTAACTAAGTAAAAGAACAAAAAACTAAATTATTTAGGCTAATCTTACAACCTTCATGAATAAAAGGTTTGACAGCTTTTTAAGTCTTAAAAAAATATAAGACTGTCAGAGGTTTATTATTCTTTAGATAAAAGTTATCTGGATATTGAAAAATCATCTCTTAGTTAATTAAATTCTCGACATAAAACAACAAAGAACTTCATTCCGACCTTTGACTTTGCAAAAGCTAATTGAAATGAGCTTACCTACTTCAGTGAAAGCTCAGTGCACTAGAATAAACTGTAGCTCACACTTAATTGGATTTCTAATATGGAATGGAAGCCATACCAGCATACCAGTTTAATTATGTTTCGTAATCTCGTCCTCATTGTTTACTTTGTAGTTTGCACTTCGTGCACACTCGCTAATCACATTGTTTAAAGATGAAAGCCAAATTCTTTCATCATAAAGAAAACAAATGTTATATGTGGTCCAGTCGTTGGCGCGCTCTCCTGACAGATCTGTCAATCATTGTACTTTTTTGTGCCGCGCGCTGATCACGTTTTCGTGTATAAAAGTTCAGAAAAGTTTTAGCAAGATGGGAAAACAGAAGAAAACGAGACAATGGAATGTAGGAGCTGACCGTACGCCTGCGAGAACTGGAAAATCGCTTGAAAAAGCAAAGCGGAGCCGTCATCGAAACTCAGCTCACTCGTCATCCACGAAGAAAAAAAGAAGAGTGAGAGTGGAAGGAAAAAGGTTGGGGCGCGTGCCCCACTTTTCTTCCTAATCGCTTACAGTACAAGTGTGCAACATTCCGCTAGTGTTTTAGTTTTGTCGATACACAGTAATTACTCATTAGTGGGTAATAAGATTGTGTATCAAGAAACTAAAACACTTGTGGAATTAACTAGCGATAACCACTAGCGATTAGTAAGAAAAGTGGGGCGCGTCTTCGTAGATGGCACTATCTATAAATTCGACTTGATTTAACAGACCAAATTCTCCCACCTACTGACAAATAAGTTTGGATACTCCACCATTTTATGAGGTGAGAACTAGTCGTAAATTGAGGCTGTATAAATGAAAATCTCGTAGATTTCCATCTCCTTTACTATAATATAAATAGTAGACATTATTATGGGTTTCAGTGAGAACATAGACTAATAATGTATGTCTTTTAAAGTGTGTAACCACTTTAAGTATTAGTGTGGACCCTGGACCTGTTTTTACATAACATATCATCACGCCTATAATGCCTGAAGAGTACGGCAGAGGTGTGACCTGTTTTTGTTGATGCTTAAGAAAATCTAGATCAAGCAAACCAAATCTTTAAAATTTCTAATTTTGAAATTTGTAATTTTGAAATTTCTCTTAAAATTATTGTACCTACCTATTTTCATAAAACTTTCTCTTCATCATTTGGAAATAAAATATAGTAAACAGTATCGTAATACATACAATATCAATATAGTCATTTCTTGCCTTTGAAGTAAAGGGAAATTAATTGTTGAGAAAATAGACCATCATTATATATTTTTTCATAGGTACGACTATCATTCTTTGACAGTTGTATTAAAAAAAATGCACGGCAAATAGACGTAGGGGTGACAGAGGTGGTACACCGCGGTGGTTTTAGCCGGTAAGAGTCCGGCATGCCCCGCTGTCACCCCCACGATAGAGGAAGTCCATGAGGATTTCCACCGCGAGAAAAAAAAAAAAAAAAGGTTGTCAACTTGCCTGATATTAAACGTTTTTTTCTCTTTTTACGTTACGTAACTAGCGAATATACTCATTGTGACAAGATTTAATTAAGTACCGCCCGGTTTATAACCAATCAGTTAGGTCAATTTACTTCCAGAAAGCTAATTCTGTACTTTATTTTCCAATATTTACTTTGCCTTTATTAAGAATATAGTGCAGACTTTAATACCTACGGTATCAAATTAATTAAAATGTTAAAGTATTGGCTTTAACATTGGACTGGATTGTATTAATACGTTAGAAACTTAGTATTGGACTGTTTTGGATTTCCAATATTAGCTAAACTGGTTTCAAAAGTTGAAGTACTTATTTTACTTTTCAACACACACATGCATGTCATAATAGTTTATTTGATTTTGTATTCAATGAGCTATCTGTATTCGACCCGTATGTATGTATGTATGTAAGTTTGTATGTCCGCGATTTTCTCGAAAACTAATGAACCGATTTTAATAATTCTTTTTCAACTTTAATTTATTCTCTCTATTTATTAAAACGGACAAATGCTCTTCCTTTTGTGTTTCTTATTCGAGAGTCAGTCCGGTGGTATATCTTGTGTTGTCATCTGAAGACCAATTCTCGCCATTTAAGATGTTCAAAATCTTGTCGCAGTCTCTTCTCGGTGACAAATAAATGCCAAAAACTTGTAAAAAATGGGAAATTAGAGGTATTTTTGACAGATGGAGACTGAGATCAGACTGGGAAATACGAGAAATGCTCCTCTGATATTATGCTGAGCAAGCCCTTTTGGCATTCTAAGCATTGTTTTTATTTTTCTGTTTTTTTTTTAATAGATTTATTGTTTTTATTCTAATGCCAAAACCAATAAACGCATTTTTTTTTTCTCTTTGCTTATTAAACCTACCTACAGTGAGGTCATTTCCAATACACCGACATTCAATATATTTTATTTTCGAAACTCGCTCATCACTACGATTGGCTTTACTGCCGTGTGATACTTCCTGGCCGCGCCACAGTGGAAAATTAAAGTAACACGTTTCTAGATAAATTGTACCCTTTATTTACTTTAGGGTACATGTACCCCTGGCCAAGCCAGTCAGAGTTTACTTAAACTGCGGTATAGCATACGGGTCCCATGGCCTTTTTGGTCGGAACAAAACCCCAAACAAACTTGTTTCTGTCCAACATTGTCCAACTTCTTGTGAAGAAGGAAGTTCAAACATCGGTTTAGTAATTTGCTGCATAGATATGCGGTGCTATGTCGTGTAGTTCCAAGTTATTGGAAAGGGCTAACTTTTTGATTACTTGGATTGATTTGAGACTTGAGGAGTTACAAACAATAATTCGAATCCGACATTATGGTTACAGGACGTGTAAAGTGACTGGGTGTGGGGAAGACCAAAGAAACTATGGATGAACTATGTAAAAGTTGATATGGCTAGAAAGGGGGTGACAACTGAGAGGACGACTATTAGAAAAGTATGGAAGAAAAATACTTGCTTTGCCGACCCCAAATAAATTGGGATAATGGCAAGAGACATGATTATTTAGCAATATAACAAAGGTTGTCATTACGTACTTTATTTGAATTCAGATAATCATCAAATTGTGGAACAACGTCAAATTCCTTTGGAACCAAAATGTTATTTTAGGACCTTTTTTACAAGTGGTCACTGAAAAGCCAAATTTGAATGCGTAAAAACTAAAGTAGAAAGTTGGGTAAGAAAGCGATGGAATGTAAATTATCCGAGATTATGAATTGAAGTAGGTCCCTGCTTAAGTATAGTATAGCATACTAGTTACGGTACAGTTATTTAAGACACACACCCACAGTACCCTTGTGTTTGTTCTTGTTACCATGGTTGGTTGGTATTCATTTTATGTGATGTATTTCTATTTCCAGGAGGAGTTTTTTTTTTTTTATAAATGTTAGTTTCTGTAATAAACATCCCGATGTTATGGCCATGTAATACACTGTGCAACTATTAGTTATAATGGCCCAACATTACATTCCTGCCTTAGGGAATAGAGACTTATATACCTATTGAGTTGAAACCTTTTCCCATCCCATCTCAACAATAATCAATTCTATTCAAACTAGTCTTATGACTCATTATTTCAAATTGAAAAAAAAAAACAAGATCTTATTCTCAGGAGCAAAGCTATATCTATGTCTTACAAAAAGTTTTTTTTAAGAAATCCTTGCCCACCTTTCTCTCGGAACTTTGAGTTGGTTTGGTTAACCCATTACATTACGACTGGAGAGAAATATATTTGTACTCCAAGTTGTATTTGAGTTCCAAGTACCTGCCTAACTATAATACAGTGGTTTTTCGAGATGGGGCAGTAAGGGCAGGTACCTCTACCGCTATCGCTGCTGGAAAACGGTCTTAATTAATTAAGAGACTGTTCTTATCTTTTTGAGATATTTTGATCGGCATTCAGATTCTGAAAAAAATTTACAGTCAGAGAGAAAATAGGCAGTTTTCTCTTTAAAAAAAGTGTGCCAAACAATCCTGTTTCTTATTAGGATCAAAAAACTCTATGGGGTTAATTGAGGTTTGAGTACTAGAAAAGTCAGAAATTCAGAAATCGCAAAAAAGAAATCCCATTTATTACGTAGGAAATGAGACTCCAATTTACATACTTTTTTACCTATGGGTAAAATAGGACGCAAATCCTAACAGATTCTAGACACAACTGTCAATACCTTGTCTAATTTACACAACCACAACATGAAACTGCGTAGTTCGAATAGATAATACTCGTAAATAGAGCACCACCTTATACTTGTACATTAATAATGTATCCACTGAAATATCCAAACGAATTCATGAATTAAATATTATATTACGACCTATTTCAACTGTCCATAAATATTTAAGAATTTATTACCTCTTAGCATAGGGCAAGTCATTGAATTTTTCTTTATTGGATATAGCTAGGTACTTACTCGATAAGGTAGGTAATAACGAATTCTATTAAATTCGACTAATGGACTTGCGATCCTCTTGTATCTTTTGATTCTGTAGTCCGTAGTTTCGTCTATTTCATACGCTCTTGCTCTTTCTCTTCAGACTGGAAGAAAATGATGAAAGAGACGACATCCTCTACCGGTGACAAAATACTAATTAATCTGTTGTTCACACAACTGAATTTGACGTTGCAAAAAATTCGCCCCGATTTCGCAGTCGCATAGGTACGTCTAGGTCTGCGTTAGTACCATTGATACAAGCATTATACGAGTAGCTTGCGAAAGTCCGCACCTGTTAGAGTGTTTCTTTGATATTCAAACAAGTGATACTTATCGGCTATAAATGGATTTTTACTAACGGAGGAAATAGAGGGTGGCCAAACTGAATCCTATGCAACGTTTTTTGGCCACCATGTTTATTTGGCGCCAAATTTTATGGTTCTTTGACAATATCAAATATTTACTTCAAATGTGGCAAATTATTTATGCACCATTTATAAGACTATGACCACAGCATTCATTTCAGTAATTTTATCCTAAACTTCCTAAGCGCATTATAAAACGACCCAATATTTATCAACAAATCATTACAAGTGACTAATTTCATTTTGACCACTGAGGATTGGTAAATAATCAAAAAAATCACTTTTGTGGAGAAGAGCCATCTTTTTTGACACCCAAGTAGGATCCCAAAATTATTTTTTCAACACACTTGCTCGTAAAATGGCTTTTAATGAACCGCTTTTAGGTCCATAATGCAGTGTATTACAAACGCGTGCTTTTTCTTTACGTTACGGTACTAGTGCTATAATGCCACAGATAACTATTTAATTTACTAGTCGGAGGTCGGAGATGTGCGTTTTTTTTTTAAATCTCTTCAAAGAGACTTCATGCCAAAAGGAATCTGCGAACCATATTTCACTTTTTTTTTTAAATAGTCTGAATTGTCCTTGGTCCCAAAATGAACTAAAATTTATTTACCTTAAGATGAATGCGCAGTTGTAGCCCGCGAAATTCAATTTTTCTAACGATTTTTGCATTTTTCAGGTCAGTGTCAGGTTGTATCTTGATCAAAATATGATTCGCTACTATAACAGGTACCTACGCATTTACAGAATTATAATCATTAGAATCTTTCTAAGTCAGATTTGTTCCATAAGAACAAATCTCTTATGGAAAAGTTCTTAGGGAACAAATCTAACTTAAATATATATATTAATGATAATTCTGTAAATACATATCTATTATATATTTACATTTTGATCAAGATACAACCTGATACGCGCGGTCTACCACTGCGCATTCACCTTAGGGTGCATGTAGACAGAGCGAGGCATGCGCCGCAAATAATTTTTTATATATGTACGGTTGCCTCAGGCTGAGGCATCTAACATACAAAAACAAATCACTTGCGGCGCATGCCTCGCTCTGTCTGGATGCACCTTATAATTGTCCGTCGTCCCTCCTGGAACCAAACGGAAAAGACCACTGGCGTTCTATTATTGCGGATTCTCGCGGAATTAATATACATTTCTCTATGCCAATAGTACTTTCTAATTCCACTAACTAAACTACAATTTGACATACGACAATACTACGATCAGTCTAAACATTATTTTGTGTTTATTATATTTTTTCTATAGGCTGTTTATCGGTTTTGTCTGTGCCTTTAAGTAAATAAACGCGCGCCGCGCTAGCAATGCGCGCGCAGGTGTAGGAATGACCATTACTTACTCTATGGGTAAACCTGCGCGAGCACGCTGGCGCGGCGCGCGGTAAAGTATGTTGAAAAACGTCGTATGAAACGCGTGTGCATTGATCATAGCACACATGTATCATAATGTACTATTGTTTTACTGGTTAGTTGGAGTACACCATTCTTCGGTGAAGAATCTACTGGACAGGTGCTGCTGTTACTGTGACTGGCAATCGCAAAAGTGTTGTTTTTTATTTCATCAAATCCATCAGTTGGACCTAGAAAACACAACATAAGATGGAGCCAGAAACCATGCAGCACAAAAAATAATTGAAAGTTTGAGAGGAATGTTTCCAAAGTAATACACTTCAAGAAATGTTGACATTAATTGACCCCTAAAGTCAGCCAGGTTCGACATTTTTCTGCGGGGTTATCTAAAGGGTCAGGTCATAGTCAATTTTGGACACTAAAAGCAGAATATTTGTGCCTCTGATAATGGAATACTTAACCTCTCGTCTGTCGGAACGTAGATCTACGCGAGACACAATGGCTTTTTAATTGTGTCTGTAATTACGACATTCAATGGGTTAATAAACTATGTGAAAATTTGGTATAATGTAGTTTTGGTTAAATAACTGAGGGGCAATTTTCGTAATTTTAAGAACGTTCACAGTCTGATCTCAGTCTCAATCTGTCAAAAATGCCTCTAATTTCCCTACATTTTGACATTTGTTTGTCGCTGAGATGAGACTGCGACTAGATTTTGAACATTTTAAATTACAAGAATTAGCCTTTAGCTCATTTTCGTTTTTAATAAAAATAATCTTTTCGAATTGGTCACCTTGTTGATATCGAGCGTTAACTTCATCGGCTACATTTCGTTTTGAATCAAACGCTTGTAACAAAGTCGTTTTCAAGTATCGCCGTACGGGTAACGAAATCAGTTTGTAAGGGAATTTGCGATAATAAAAATAGCTGGAAAGATTACTTTGATCATTCAATTGAGCATTTTTAGATTCATTGTCGCATTTAGGAAAATGAAGAAGTGACTTAGCAAAGTTTGCTGTTTTTAGCTCCAAATAAAATTCTACTCCTAATCCAAACCACAATATCACAGGGGTCAGGTCCTGATATAAAAATTATAACCAAGTAATTAGATCTTTGATGTGTAGCATTTTATTGACAAATACATCTTCGTGTGCATTCACGATATACCTATATTCCATGGCACTATAGATTAACATCTTGAATGCATTCAGGTCATATTTTCAGTAGGCAATAAGGTAGACATCATAAGAATAACTTAGTCTCATCGGTGCTTTAAGCCACACAACATCAACAAAATAGTGTTTTTATAGTAGACCTTTACACTGATTTTAGTACTCATTCTGAATTCATGATTGAATTTATTTTGTCAACAGATCGCCAGTTCTTTCACAAGTGGGCACTGCTGACAGACCCTGAAGATGTGGGCGCTGGTGCCAAGGGGTACCTCAAGTGTGACATTTGTGTCATTGGTAAGGGAGACTGCATCAAGGTTCCCTCGAAGAGCGAGAAGGATGAAGACGATATTGAAGCGTAAGTACAATGTGTAGCTAACTTAAAATCATTGATTTATTGGCCGTAAAACGATCAACTGTTTGATAAATTATTTATTGATATTGTACTTGGTTTAAAAAAAATTGAAACCCTGACTCCAGAGCTAGGTTAGAGTACCTGTATTTCAGGAGCCAGTAACTTCTTCCAGTGAGGTTTAACAATTTAGCTGAATGATTTAGCAACAGTACTTAATTATGGTTACACGAGGCCAGCTGAAGACCACATCTGAAGATATAGTAGTTACTATATCTTCAACAATCAGTTGATTGTTCTGAGCAGGCAGAATGGCTGGGTTTTAAGGCAGCGCTAGGGTTTTCCCATAATAGACACATTAACACAATCCAGGGATATTTTAGTTATTCATGTATTGAAAAGAAAGTTCGATTTTTTACCGACTTCCAAAAAGGAGGAGGTTATTCTTGTTCGACTTTATGTATGTTTTTTTTTTAATGTATCTTCGCCGATTGCTCCGTCAATTGTGGGCCTATTTTGTTTTTTTTTTTTTGGAAGGGTATACTCTCGATGAGGTCCCATTGTCATCAAGTTGGAATCTGATGAGAGGATACCATGGAAATCGAGGGAAACCCTCAAATATAGGCAAACCTATAGCGATTTGGGTATTGTTTATAGTAACTCGTGCATTTGCTCTCGTAAACCACCATTTGTTGAAGTGGAACTGATGTCGTAGACCACAGATGGCCATCGGAACTACTCAATAATAAGTAGGTACATATTTCACGGGTTGCGATTCGATTACTTTAATATGGTTGCTAAGCAATCCATGCTCGTCACAATGCGAATGGTGAAATGGAGCTGATGGTGAAATAGCAGGAGAACTCCTCAACAATTAACGTCCCTGCATCGGGAAAAGCAATATTTTGTAAAAGGCGATGAGCAAGTTGACATTACGCTATTGTAACTAGGTTAATTTTTAAACAGACCCACTAAAAAGCGAGAAATAAATACATAAAAAAACCGACTTCCAAAAAAAAACACTAGAAAGTGAAAAATAACTTTAATTTCGGAAGTCGGTGGCAAAAAACTAAAATACAGACCCAAACACCCGACTTCCGAAATTATAGTAGATTGTACAACTAAGGCATAAAAGAAGCTATTTAAGTCGAGGGGTAAAATGGCTCGTTTATGCCTGAGTTATACACTCTGCTTTTCACTTCGATTGCGAGAAAATGAAACAGGCATAAAATATACAGTACATAATTTATCAAAAATGTTGCACATCCATAGCTAATTCCCGCCACCACAGATAATACCGCCACGAAACTTTTTAAAAGTTTTTTTTTTTCATTTCAACATTTGTCATTCGACTTGGGTACTTCATACTGCCAAGTCATAAAAACGTTTCTTTGCGTTTTTAAATAATAAATGACAACTATTTTACCTGATTTTATTAAATTAACGATAGAAAACACGGAAGTGGTATAAATTAAAGAAAATGAAATAAATCACGACTTTAATCTGCGAAGTTTTATTGTGCGTGTGGCTGTTGGGCCTGATTACCTTAGTCTCAGAAAAAAAAAATACTTTATGCACTAGAACATAAAAAGCGATTTTATGTCGCCTAAGCACAACATAAAGACGAACTTTTAGAGCATGAGAAGTGAAATAGTAGATTGTACAACTAAGGCATAAAAGAAGCTGTTTTATCCCGAGACGTTTATATCCACCCGAGCCGCAGGCGAGGGTGGATAGTTAAGTCGAGGGGTAAAATGGCTCGTTTATGCCTGAGTTATACACTCTGCTTTTCACTTCGATTGCGAGAAAATGAAACAGGCATAAAATATACAGTACATAATTAATCAAAAATGTTGCACATCCATAGCTAATTCCCGCCACCACAGATAATACCGCCACAAAACTTTTTAAAAGTTTTTTTTTTTTAATTTTCAACATTTGTCATTCGACTTGGGTACTTCATACTGCCAAAAAATGAAAACGCTTCTTTGCCTTTTTAAATAATAAATGACAACTATTTTACCTGATTTTATTAAATTTACGATAGAAAACACGAAAGTGGTATTAATTAAAGAAAATGAAATAAATCACGACTTTAATCTGCGAAGTTTTATTGTGCGTGTGGCTGTTGGGACTGATTACTTTAGTCTTAGAAAAAAATTTTACTTTAAGCACTAGAACATAAAAAGCGATTTTATGTCGCCTAAGCACAACACAAAGACGGACTTTTAGAGCATGAGATGTGAAAAAGTTATTTTTCACTTTGTAGTGCTTTTTCTTTTGGAAGTTGTTTTTTTTTTTGTCAAAAAGTTTTTATTATATTAGTTCCTTTTCAATACGTGAATAACATAAATATCCTAGATTGTGTTGATGTATGTATTAGAGGGTCGTACTTGCCGGTCCTTAAAGCCTGTCGTGTAACTGTCCATTCTCATTTTCCAAGATCTGTTCCGGTAGATAACTCAGGTTAGAAGTCAGTTTTTTTGACTGTGCGGTAGGTCGCATATGAGCGGTAAAAATGCCAGTAAAAAGTCTGTTATTCTATTGAAACTTCGTACTAGGCCAAAGGTCAAAGTATTACTACTGATGTGCTACTGAACCTACGCTGTTTCATAATGGAAATTCCTTATTTCGCGATGCGGATAACATTGTACGATTTTTCTTCCACTTAATTCGACAAGGTCCCAACATGTACTATAGGTACTTATTTATTATTTATTCTTCAGAAAGCTTACAGTCGGTAAATAATGTACCTACAGTTAGCGCTTACAGTTACCAGGCTTCCACAAATTAAATACTTCTTAAAGATGTGAATGAAAAGTTCTTCTGCTCGTCTTTCAAAGTGTAGAAAAGCACCCATGCGAACGGGGACTTACGCATATACTTACGTATTGTCGTCTCGTCGTCAAAGTTAACAATCGAGCTGTTTTCCGCGATACTGTTGTACTGTACACTGAAACTTGACATGAAACCGTTTTATGTCGCAACTGGAGCTATCGCACGACTCTTTGCCCCATTATGAGAGTTTATATCAATTTGACTTTATAATTGTTCATTTATACAATGTGTAACCTGTTCGATAAGAACTCCGTGTATTACTTTGACTAAACATTAAACAACAGACCAGTCGACAGCGATGCGGAGGTATTTTTCGACGCCGTATTTTAGTTTTTTAATAGTTTTAGTAATGTTGGGTTATTATATTATAATTAGTTTGATTAGTTATTTTTTTAGTTAATTTAGTATGAGAAGTTTATCCAGCGTATAATGTTTTTACTGTTTTTAGTTTACTGTTGATTAATGATTTAATGGATGCATGATGAAGCCTTTTCGTGTAGCGCAGTTTGTTCCGACAGTTACTGAACTGAACCGAACGCTCGGCGCATCCTGGACAGTCACACCCTGTGGTCACACCCAACACCTTTATTTGACTGGCCAATTGTTCCCTTGCGGTGGTTGGGCCAACACCCGCCTGGTTTGCGAACACCCTCCCCACCGGAGTCCAGCGTCTAGCAGCCTGTTGTGTTTCGTCGATGCGTAGGTCTATGATGGAACGAGCGCCATCATAGACCTCATCCATCGCTTTCCATCAGGCGTGATCGAGGTCAAGCGGGCCCATTCAGCAATTTAAAAAAATCTGTGTTCATAAAATCATCATCATTTCAGCCGAAAGACGTCCACTGCTGGACATAGGCCTCCCCAAGCACCTCCACTTCGACCGGTTTTGTGCTTCTCGCATCCAACGAGTTCCTGCGGCCTTCACAAGGTCGTCGGTCCACTTTGTGGGAGGCCTTCCAACGCTACGCCTTCCGGTACGCGGTCGCCACTCCAGAACCTTTCGGCCCCATCGGCCATCTGTTCTAAGAGCAATGTTCATAAAATACAATCCCAAAACTATGGCAAACCTACTTACATTCCGCTGTAGATATCACACTGTATACCCGTAACTGTGGTGAAATTCACAATATTGTCGGGCCTGTCTATAGTGAGTTACTGTCTATTTATAACCCAGTAATACAGTAGGTGTAAAGCTCAAAGATGTTATGTTAACGCGTGTGCTCGTTCAAAGCCGGCCGCTCCCCCGGGGAAGGCAGAAAAACAATTTCCACTCTCATTTCACCCCACATTTCGCCTGCCGTTTTGTATTATACTTTTATTATTATTTTATACTAGCTGCGCCCCGCGGTTTCACCCGCATAAGTTTCGATCCTGTGGGAATATCGGGATAAAAACTATCCTATGTCCTTTCCCGGGACTCAAACTATCTCTATACCAAATTTCATCTAAATCGGTTCAGTGATTTAGGCGTGAAAAGGTAACATACAGACAGACAGACAGAGTTACTTTCGAATTTATAATATTAGTATAGAATGGTTTGAGGTTATTTAATGAGGTTTAGAACTATAGATGTATGAGAAACAGGGTGTAAAGTTCACTCATACTCTATAGAAAAGGGAGGATCCTCCGACCAGACGGGGTTGTGTCTGGCGGGCAACTGCCCGATGATTCATGTCGGGCTGTTTTATCAATGCTAGTTGCGCGGTAAACTCTGCTTGCGAGATGCAGGATTTGCGTGACCTCAGTATGACGCATTGTTTGCATGTGGCGTTGTAGATACCGCTACAGAACTGTATAAGGTATAAAAGTAACGTTGATTCGACGTCGTGCCGTTTGGCTAGCACGGCGGTCTGTAGTCGGTCAGGGTAGGGCTGCGTCGGGGTTAATTCCTCATCTATAACACCCCTGTGTATAACCCTTTACAAGGTGACGAATTAACGCCCTATGTACCTAGGTACTAAATGGCAACGTTTACAACAAATTGATACACCCTCCGTACTAGGTGATTTCGTCTGCTACAAGCGATAAACAATGAAACCTACGAAATAATGTTCTGTGGATAAGGGTAAAGATTTATCGAAATCATTTCTTAGATAGATACTCTTTATTATGTACACCATAAAAATACAGATACAAATGTAGAAATTTTACATAGAGTGTCACAATGAGCGGTCTTATCGCTAAGACCGATCTTTTACAGATAACATTTGGATGCTGGATTCAGGGGAGAATAAGAGACAATACTACAGGTAGTCAGTGGTGTATCATTAACATATACAAACATCCATACTAAATACTATATTACTTATTATATTTAATATTATAAATGCGAAAGTGTGTCTGTCTGTCTGTGTGTTACCTCTTCACGCTTAAACCGCTGAACCGATTTAGATGGAATTTGGTATAGAGATAGTTTGAGTCCCGGGAAAGCACATAGGATAGTTTTAATCCCGATATTCGCACGGGATCGAAACCTATGCGGGTAAAACCGCGGGGCGCTGCCAGTTATTTTATAAACTGCAAAAAATTATAATTAATATAGATAGATGAATACACAAGGTTTCAAGTTTCACTTCCATGATTCATTATATAAAGTTATGATCATAAATTGCAATTAGTAATATTTGATTAAACTCAAGGCCACAATACGGTATTGAATCAATCCGTAATTAACTGTTATCGGAAATGACTATTTGGCGAATTACAGATTATATCTGATTGTATGATATGTGTAATTACTGATATTGACTAATAACTTGTGTGGTGCAAACTGTTAATATAAATTGGTTATTAATCCTAACTAATATTAGATACAAATGCGAAAGTAAGTTTGTTTGTTATCTTTTCATGCCTAATCCACGGAACCGATCGTCCTGAAATTTTGCATATACGTTGTCAGGTGTACAGAAACGGACATAGGGTACCTTTTATCTCGAAAAAAGTGCTACTCCCGAGGACAACAAAAATAACGTTATTATGATACCTAATAGATGGCGCCACGTGTCTATTGAACTTTGTCACAATTTTAATTCTGAGGCGGTACGAAGTTTGCCGGGTCAGCTAGTAAAACATATACTTATCTATAAACATGAAACAAGAGCAAGGAAGATATGTAGATAATGATGATGTTTAGGAAGAGGTGTGAAGTGTTTTTGTACAGAATTTTAAAAGTGGTCAAAGACTGAGCTCGGCTATCGACACGGGCAAGGCATTCCATAACCGCACTGCTTGAACTGTAAAAGACTAGTCATAAAAGCTTCTTACATAATCAGCCTATAATGTTCCCACTGCTGGGACACAGACCTCCTCTCTGTGAGAGGGAGTGGGCCGTAATCCACCACGCGGGCCCAGTGCGGGTTGGTAGATGTCACATGTCTTCGAATTTTTGGTTCTAGGACATGCCGGTTTCCTCACGATGTTTTCCTTCACCGTTTTGAGAGCAGTGGTGATGAAATAATTTACACAAAGTAAAGCGCCTGTCTGGGTTCGAACCTACGACCTACAACTCGTAAGTCGCGGTCGTTACCACTGGGCCACCACTGCTCCTTTTAAAAGCTTCTTATTAGATATAATTCTAAGTGGTAAACTAAGTGGTAATTTTACTTCCAAAGAAGTTAATATTTTAGGAAGTATTTTCAACGAAGTCAAAAGAACGTAGGTTTGACGTTTTCGGTAACTTAATATTTCACGCTAGTAGTACATTACTGCAGCGGCCAGCAAAAGAGGTATTGATGAACGAACGTGTAAATGTGGGCCGAGGCGAAACCGAGGCGAACATTCCTAAGTCCATCAATGCCTATTTGTGTAGGCCAAGGCTTATATAGTATTTTTCTCAAATAATGCGCGGAAATTAAAACTAAGTAGTACCTAGGCACAACTTTTTTGCCAAATACAATACAATGACGAACAACGAACAACAATAATTTTTCCCGTGTTGAAGTGTTCATTTGTTTTTTTTCAATAAACAGCTTTCTATTTGCAAGCCATTTCGAAATTTAAATAAAACCTTTGATAAGTTACCTCCTTGGTTGCCATGTTTCGAAGTGAAAGATCGTTCCATTTTTAAATTACACGACAGATATGAGCTTACTACCTATGTAATTGATTTGGCCGCTATACCACAACAGATAGAAATTAGAGATTTAATTAAAATCGTTTTGCTTGTACCATGTTTGTAAATATGTGAGCACCATGTATCTATCAGATAATTAATTTATATGTCATGGTTTCGTTTTTAATTCTTTTACCTATTGTGGTATAGTAATTTTATTGTAGGTGCATCGTCCTCACATGTTATTATATAATTAATGTACCCATGCAAAATATTGTACCTAAACATTTTAAAAGAGTAACGGTGGAGTTTCTTGCCCGTTCTTCTCCATACGAAAACTACCTTTTGGAATGGGCGACTAGAATCAATTCTATTTTAAGATAATTTTTGACGTTCAAAAGTGCCTTTTATGTGCCTATTTGAAATAAATGCTTTGACTTTGACTTTGATATGCATTTTTATACAACTTTTGCCAGCCGCTTCTCGCATGTATTGGGCCAGTACAGCAATTTCGATTTATCTCGAAGAAGGTTGTCAAAATAATGCTCTTTCCAAGCATGTTTGAGAAAAAGTCATAACGTAACTTTCACGATGGGGCCACAGTTAATTACATTTAATTACATGCCTCTACCTAGATATCGTCTTGCGAAGAGTACAATATTATCGTAGATGTTTGTCTCCAAGATTCTTCCACGAAGCTGCAAAAATTTATTTATTTTCAAATAACATTGATCTATTTTGTTAGTAAACATAGTGCTTAAGCTTATGTTAGTTCATACAAAAATGCACACAATGTTCCAAGAACGGATAATTATACCTGTCCGCTATCACACTCAGGATGTTGTTGCTACTCATACGCACTCTGTGCAGCAGTGACTGTGTAATATTGTTACTGTGTAGTATAATGTTTAATTAACTTTAAAAGTTAAGCGGCTTACAGGACCTAAACGCAATAAACGCAAGTTTTAGATGCACTAAAAGTATATGATCGACTACAGCAAACAAAATCAGAAATATATATGATAATAGCTGCGGTTTTACCCGCATAAGTGTCGATCCCGTGGGAATATCGGAATAAAAACTATCCTATATCCTTCCCCGAGATGCAATCTACCTCTCTGCAAAATTGTATCGAAATCCGTTCAGTGGTTTAGGCGTGAAAAGGTAACATGCAGACAGACAGACAGACAGAGTTACTTTCGAATTTATAATATTAATATGGATACTTCAGGATATATGATAAGTAGTTAGTGTGTTGAGAACATAATACAATTAATTTAATACGATAGAAAAATATCATGAAGATACCTCTAAAAACTTTGTTTTTACAATAAAAACGGTACAAATATATCTACATACAATCATTGAGATTTTTTGTCAGATTACAAGCAACATAACTACTAAAGCGCCACTGTTTTAATTTTTTAGTCCAAACAGTAGATTTTTTGTAAATACACACATCAAAAGTGTCTAGGGATCAAGCATTTTTATGCGGATTTCTTGAGATTGAGATGTGGCTTTGTAATAAATTTATGATTTTATAAATTTATATGGATCCTTTTTGGTGCATTTCATAATTTGATTCAGGAACTGTGAATCAAATTCGAGTAAAAGATGAAAATCAGCTGTCAATATTTTCCCTATAAAAACATACAACGCATTGAAGACATTATTAGTGCTACTGTTTCCCTACTACTGATTAAAACCAACGTTATTATGGAGCGGCGACGTCATTTAAGCAGGGAAGAAATGCTCAGAGCCGTGGGAATGATAGAAGCTGGTTCCCGGCAACGTACTGTGGCTTTAGCTCTGAATACAAGTCAGAGTGTTATCAGTCGACTTTGGACACGTTACCGAAGCACTGGTACCGTGGCTGAGCGCCATGGAGGACGGTATCGCTGCACCACACGGAGACAAGACCGATATATTCAAATCTTAACTCGAAGAGCTCCAACAATAACCGCCATGATGTTAGCCGTGAGGCTTCATCACTCTTCAGGGAACTTAATTAGCGACCAAACAGTCAGAAACCGCTTGCATGAAGTGAACCTTCATTCCCGAAGACCGCTACGGGTACCACCTATAGCAATGCACAATCGTAGGATTCGATATCAATGGGCTCTTGAACACAGAAATTGGGCAGAAGAACAATGGCGTTTCGTGTGCTTTTCTGATGAGTCTCGTTTTGGTATGAGACCGGATACAAGACGTATACGACACTGGAGAACCCCTGGACGCCAACAGCGATTAAAATCCTGCCAGGAAGTCCATCCTTATAGTGGTGGAACCATCATGGTATGGGCGGGTATTTGGATCGGCGGAAGAACTGAGTTGATTTGGATCAGAGGCAACCTCAACGCTCAAATTTATGCTGAGACGATTGTATCAGACGTCATCGTTCCTCTACAAGTGCAAATCGGTCCCTTATTTCAGTTAATGCATGATAATGCACGACCGCACACCGCAAGAGTTGTAAGACAGACTCTCGCCGCAGCTAACATCAATGTCCTGCCCTGGCCTGCTCAGTCGCCAGACTTGAACCCGATTGAGCATGCATGGGATATGCTACAGAGAAGAGCTCTGCCGAATATGGAGGGTATCCAGTCGCAAGAAGACCTTTTTTTGTTGTTGCAACGAACATGGGCGGCCATTCCACAGCGTGATTTGGATGAACTCATTTTGAGTATGCCAAACCGATGTTCTTGTGTTGTTAGTGTTCGCGGTAGAAACACGGATTATTAATTGTTTAAGTTACCCAATAAAATTTTAAAGAAAACTGTTATTTCAGTCTTTTTTTCGAACTTTTGTGTTAGTGGTTCAAATGTCAAAAATCCCTTTATTAGGAAAATGGCAAATTTCTTTATTAATGCAAAGGTGACTTGGTTTATCGTTACTGTGACAAACGAAAACACTTTATTTGATGAATCCTTAAAGAAAATTTTAATTAATATCAATCAGGAGAAAAGTTATTGCAAAAATATATGTTGATCCCTAGACACTTTTGATGTGTGTAGATAAGTGCTAAATATTATGCAATTACCAGGGTTGTGTCATCGCGCTTCTCTTTCTTTTCTATGCAATCCGACAGTGACCGCGCTATTGGTCGTGTAGTACCCTTAAATAGCAGGTCTTATAAAATATTAATCATTGTCTGTTCTAGTTACCGGCTACAGTACTGTAGGTATCTATACCGTACATATTTATGTTTTTTTACTGACCTCGTTTTCGATGAAGCTGTTTTCGCGAATGTGGTCCCCAACCGACTGAAAATTACAAAATGAAATGAGTTCTTGACCATTAGATATAGGGAGCGGATCGTAATATCTTTTATGTTTTCCTTGATTAAAAATGTATCAAGAAATTAATGCGTTAGGACTTTTAATTTTTTATGGGTCCAGATTAATTTTGTAATTTATAAACGCCTTATCCAATGTGCGCATATGACCAGGAGGCCTAAAAAGGCCACTTTGGCAGAATCATAAAAGGATAACATTATGAATCATAATAAAAGTCGTAAAATGGTCAAAAATTGACAATTCATAATATTACCTATTTACGTACAATTTCATATTTATTTATTTATTTATTCACAAGGCAACTACAACAGGCAATAATCACATTAGGGTATATCACTAGGTTCAAAATTATAGGTTTCGACGTAACTATCACCCAAAGCGTAGTCGCACAACATGACAAGCAACAACAAAATAATGATAACAACTACAGTAAAAAATAAAAATAATACTTAATAGGCAAAATTTACGGCTACAAGGTGTGAGCGTCTGCCCTCCGACACACTTCTACTTACACAGGGAATGTGTCGGAGACCAAACAGCACATAATTGACACAAAGTTACATTATTTAAAGAGAACAGTATTTAAAGCGTTACAAAATTAAAAAGAAAGAGTACATACATGTCTTTTGAAAGCAGCGGCACGAGAATCGAAGATATCAATACTGTTATTGTCTTTTGAAATTTCATTGTAAAGTCGACACATTCTAACGATAGGGTTATAATACGAGGTGTTATTTGTAAAGACCAGAAGTGCAAAGGTTTTAGGTATTCGGGTGTTATACCTAATATTGATGTTTATTAGGGACAGCAGATCTGAAGAGTCCTATCACGCAATTCATCTGTTTGAAAGTTTTGTATGGAGATTCGTAAAATGGTCCGCAAAATATGAATTGCTTTAATGTTAAATAATATTATGAATTGACAGTTTTTGACCATTTTACTACTTTTAATAATGATTCATAATGTTATCCTTTTATGATTCTGCCAAAGTGGCCTTTTTAGGTCCCCAGATGTATGAACGTAAACAAGCAAAAGGACTAAGCATGTAATAGCAGGTGTCGTTTTTGATGAAATGGCAAAAAACGGAACCCTTATGGATTCGTCATGTCTGTCTGTCTGTCCGTCCGTCCGTATGTCACAGCCACGTTTTTCCGAAACTATAAGAACTATACTGTTGAAACTTGGTAAGTAGATGTATTCTGTGAACCGCAGTAAGATTTTCACACAAAAATAGAAAAAAACAATAAATTTTGGGGTTCCCCATACTTACGACTGAAACTCCAAAAATTTTTTTTCATCAAACCTGTACGTGTGGGGTAACTATGGATAGGTCTTCAAAAATGATATTGAGGTTTCTAATATAATTTTTTTCTGAACTGTATAGTTTGCGCGAGAGACACTTCCAAAGTGGTAAAATGTGTGTGTCCCCCCCTCTAACTTCTAAAATAAGAGAATGATAAAATTAAAAAAATATATATAATGTACATTACCATGTAAACTTCCACCGAAAATTGGTTTGAACGAGATCTAGTAAGTAGTTTTTTTTTAATACGTCATAAATCGAAAACCGCAATTTACCTTTCACAAAGTTACAACGAACTACAAGAACTGTTATATTATGTTACTTGCTGCTACGGAACCCTTCATGGGCGAGTCCGACTCGCACTTGGCCGGTTTTTTTAGTTTCCGCTTACCCCCATGGGAAGAGGACGTGAGTTATACATAATATGTACTTGACACTTAACACTTTCTACTAGTTTGGTAAAAATCAACTGACGTTAACAACAGTGAAAAAAAAACTTTTTTTTGTCCTATACTGTCCCACTACTGGGCAAAGGCTTCCCTCAAATCCTTCCAGGAACTTTTCCCTCTTTTTAAAATAAACCTAACCTAGTTTTTATCCTATTGATCCGGATCAAGATTATATCTGCCCAGTCTAAACGGATTAGTATCATAAACGGACGTGTTACGGAAGTGTTAAGGGTCCCCTTAACACTTTCAAAGACAAGTGAGACTTGAGATTAACCGTTACTTCAACTAATAATTTTTCTAACATTTTCTTTTAGAAATCTGCTTCTTCCTGACGGAATCCCTATGGAACGTCAACGGGCCAGGTTCATCGTGAAGGTCCACAAAGCTGATGGATTGCCGAAGATGAATTACTCTCTACTGGCCAACATGAAGAAGGCCTTCACAGGAGAAAGCCAGGACCTCGCGGATCCTTACGTCCAAGTCTGCTTCGCTGGAATGACCGTAAGTCTCAGATTATTTTAGTAGTATAGTCATTGACGTCGTTATTGCTTTACCAGGTTAAATGTCACTTGCACATAAAACAACAACGACATTTTTTAACCAACTTCAAAAAAGGAGGAGATTCTTAATTCGGTTGTATTTTTTTATTTTATGTTTGTTACCTCAGAAGGTAGAACTCCGTCATTTATAAACCGATTTGAAAAATTCTTCTTTTGCTTGAAAGGATATATAGGTACTTATAGGGTCCCATATAAAATTCAAGTTCTGATGAGTGGTTTTTTGAGTTAGATTATACGTATTTTTTCCACTTAGTGTATGTTGATGATATTATAATAATTTCCTGTCACTGTTACTTAACATGTGAAAGTATACGAATTTACGTGGGGAAGCTATGTACCAACCACTACAAAAAAAATAAAAATAAAAACTTTAGTATCAGCGAAACAGAATAAAACCCGCTTGCATCACAAATCACTAAATGTGTGCGATTGACAGAAACAGAACGATACAGTAATTAAATTACTGTATCGTTCTGTTTTTATTCTGGCGCCGTGAGTCGCCCGATCATCCGTTTATCCAATTTCAGCCCCGACTCAACCGTAGCGCAATGTCGAAAGTGAGGAAATCTGTTTCCGTTTTGTTAAGCCATATTTATTTCTGTAAATCGGTTTAAAAAAACGTTTACATTTCAATAATAAATTATGTTTAAAAGAAGATGAGCACGGTTGTCCTATCTGACTCTCTGAGAAGAAATACCTAAACAAACTTAGAGGTCGCAGTCTCTTTTAAAGCCCAGACATAATTTTGGAGGACCATGCGGTTTAGTGTAAGAGATGGTCTTTTGTGAATATAAAACAGATTTGGGTGAACCTGTCCTCCGTGCACTCATTTGACTGTGATCGTGTAGCTCAACGCAGAACTTTTAAGGAGCTAAACGACTCGACGAACAATACCAAAGAAAGTACAGTTGGGTAGAAAATACTGCCAGACAATCGTTAAAAACTTATTTAAAAAGTAAAATACCCACGTGGTTCTCACATTAAAATAGTAATTAAAATAATAATAAACCAATTCCAGGGAACGACATCCGTGCGCAAGAACACCTACACCCCAGTCTGGAACGAGCAAATAGTGTTTACCGAGATGTTTCCGCCACTGTGCCAGCGCATCAAGTTGCAGCTGCGAGACTACGACCCCGTGCACCCCACTATCATTGGCACACACTTCATTGATCTGAAAACGATCTCCAACGATGGAGATAAAGGTAATAATGAGAGTTTATTTTTCGTATGGAATGGAATGATGGGATACAGAAACGGTACGGTTTAAAAGATGATGTACTGACAAATTTTTTTAAAAGTATGCTTAGATGGTTTGGTCATGTTGAGATGATGAATGAAAGGCGACTTACAAAAGGTATGTACAGGCAGATGTGAGAGTGAACGCCGGGAGGGGACACACTAGGAGGACACATAGTGACCTTATTGGTGATGCTCTTCAGAAAGGTTAGGGACGTAGTACTCGCAACCGGCGTGCGTGTATGTCCCGACGCATGAACGTAAACGAGGCAAAAGGTGGCGTTCTGTAGTGTCTGCGTACCCCCATGAAAAGGCGTGAGTATATGTATGTATGTATTTTTCGTATCTAACTTTCATATTTCATATCTAACTTTAGAAAGGTGTACAGATTCTTGCCGCTTGGAAGGAAAGCGACTTTTATAAGTATCGTTAGCAAGAAAGTAGGTACAGGTCGTGTTTTCAATTTCCTTTTATATTTTACTAGGTTCTTCGCGCAGACCTACTAACATCCGTAATCCAGTTTGTTTACATGATTTTTTCTTTCTTTTAATTTGTATATTCCTAGTTATCAGTGAGGATAGCAAAATACAACTTGTTTGAATCATTAATTGGCAGGTTTTGTGGCAATTAGGAAACAGGTGATAGGTACATACTTGTTTAGTGCAACCATCAGCGAGTCTTAAAATCGGTGGGTACCTATGAGTTTACAAATCATTGTAAACTCATAGGTACCCACCGATTTTAAACAACCGATTTTCAACTATTACAGTCGTTTACCAGACATATCAGTCTGGTAAACGACTGTAATAGTTATTCATGCAACTGTTGTATAATAAGGGGTATTAGAACACGAAAGGAGTGTGATAATGGTATCACATGAGTGTTTTAATAGCTAATTATGTACAGTTACATACCTACAAGACTTTATCTACACCCATGATATGAATCCTCTATACTTAAGAGGTTCTGAAACCATTAGGGTGTTGTAAGCACTCTATGTAAATTCATGGAAAGTTTAATTGCTGAGTATCAAAGCTTGTATCACTCATTTTTGTAAACAACAAAGTAAATTTTTGCATTATTAATATCGAACAAAAATGGCGGGATACGACGTGAATTCGAATAACCTATAAGTTTTTTTTTTATTACGGCGCTGTGGTAGTGAAACGCTCGTGCATGACAATGTTCTTTTTTTGAAATTCATAAATATATACCACGAATTGTGTAGTGAGAATGTGGCTGTTTGATGAGTAAAGAAGGGATCAAAAAATTAAACACTCGTTTGGATGATAGGTTACTATGACAATGGTTGTTTTAATGTTGGCAATAGACTAACTGTTTCAGAAACTTTTATAGAGGATTTATAGCATGGGTGTAGATAAAACAATTAAGACTGCTTGCCCTGCTTTAAAATCGAGCCCAGGTTACAGTGTGCATATACACTACACCTCAAGAATACGTCCTGTCTCATAGTTAGTAGTATTATAAGTTGGATGATTATATTGCAGATAAAAATGCTTGGTTAAATGCTTGTCCTGCTCCACAGGCACTTGAGCTCACTAGTTAAAATTTCAATATTTGGAAGAGGTGCTTCCCTTTTTCTTTTTTAGTGTTTCTGACATTACGATCTTAATATTTATTTTTATTTTATTCAATCATGTTTTAATTGTTAATGCTGCAATACTAAACACCTTTTCCTGTTTGGTATTAAAAATTTTATTCATCTCTTAAATAAATTGCAATCTATAGTTTTGTATAATTTAGAAGCATTTTTTCAATTTTGTAAATGTAAGAACCATGGATCCGTTTATTATGATTTTTTTATGTTGACTTGAAAGAGCATGGCAGTTGAGAATGTGTCATGCTCACTTAAATGTCTCACTGATGGTGGCGCGTGTGTTGGATCATTCGGTTCCCTACAAAATGGTTGAGCTGGTTGGTGCTGATCCATGCGTCATGTTCGTGAACGGACGCCGTCGGTTGAGACTGGTCATCTCTTAACTGCCAAGGCTTATTTTTAATCTTATTTCTTGTATTGTTTCTTCATTTGTGTGTTTTTTTACATTGTTCTCACATATAGAAGCAACAAGAATAATGTACCCAGGATTTTGTAATATCTTGATTTAAAAAGAGTGTCCATGGAGTTTCTTGCCCGTTCTTCTCCATTGAGATCTACGCTTTGGAATGGGCACCTAGCTTCAACTTTCTGACCAACTGACCGACTACTTAATTTTGACAATTCAAAAGTGCCATGTAATGGTTTAATTGAAATAAATGCTTTGAGTTTGAGTTTGAGTTTGAGTTCTAGGGGTCGCAAGCACTACCGCTGAGCATGAGGTTCTGGGTTTGAGGGGTTGGGTTTTTCATTTGAAATTTCTTTTGCTTGCGGGGTACTTGCGTAACACACTATCAGTAGCAATGGCATTCTTTTTGACAGTTCTACAACATACATTGCGTTATTCACTTCATCGAACAGGCAATTTTTTAGAACATATGAAGCAATGGATTAGCAATATCCTTCAAAATTATTCAGATTGTGATTGATAGTGTGTTACGAAGTTAGGGTGCTGGTTGATTGCAATAGGCTCGCCTCTTATTATATGGAACTTAAGCATAACTGGCGAAATGGGGAGAAAAGCATCTCTGTCAAACCTTCCAGAGAAGACAGGCTTGATGTTATGTTACCTCAAGACAAATGCACCTCACGTTTCCATTAAGCCAGACTGCTGTGTTCCAGGGTTCCTGCCCACATTCGGGCCTGCCTACATCTACATGTACGGCTCCACGCGCAACTACAGCATCCTAGATCAGCACGCAGGCCTCAATACCGGCATGGGCGAAGGAGTATCTTACAGGGGAAGGTAACTATCATACATTCTTTGTTTTATTTTTTAACTGGCTTCAAAAAAGGAGGTTCTGTATTCGACCCGTATGTATGTATGTATGTTTATTTGTCCGCGATTTGCTCAAAAACTAATGACCGATTTTGATAAGGAAGGTTTTAGTATATAATACATTAGGTAATTATTCTTATGTACGTAGTTATATGCATAGATGTACTGCATCTCCGGCATTTCTATGCGTATTTTGATGATTCTTCTAGTCGGTGTCTTCAATTCTTCAGTGTACTAGTGTTAATTGAATTTGTATGGGGTAGGTATAACTAAAAACTGAAAAATAAAAACCTTTATACTAAAAACAAAACAACCGTCTTAAAAAAAAAAACACTACAAAGTGATAAATTAACTTTAATTTCGGAAGTCGGTGTCAAAAAACGAAAATGCAGAACCAACGACACCGACTTCCGTAATTAAAGTTATTTATCACATTGTAGTGTTTTTTTTGAAATCGGTTGTTTTTTTTTTTTTGTAAAAAAATTTTTCCTCGTAATTATTTCGGTTTGTTTTAAATTAAACAGGCCCAGGGAGATAATTAACCAGTGATGCGCTTACCAATGGACATTCATTATAATCATTTCATTTTTTTTATAAAGAAAGATTAGCAGTGTTAATCTACTTCTGTTGCTTGACTGAAACCTAAATGTAAAGTGAAGTTTCTTGATGTACCAAATGAGCAACGTAGCAACGTTTTCACAATCCAGTTGTCCTTGTTATACTTACATATTAAGTATGTGAATCCTTGTTACGACACCGTGCACCAAAACTAACCAGAAAAAATTATCCATTACAGAGTCCTCATCTCGATTCGTACCGAACTAATGGAAGGACTTGAAGGTCCTCTATCGGATGTGGTATCGGAGCCCATTCCACCGATCACCGAAACCAGCTTCGAGAGAAACGAAGAGTTCTTTCTCTTTGGCAGCGTCTTTGAAGCAAATATGATAGACAAGCGTCTGACTGACAAACCTCTGCAATTTGAACTCAGCATTGGTAACTCAGGAAATTCATTGGATGGTCACCACGAGTCGGTGAAGAGAGCACACGACTTAGAGGCCGAACTAGGTATGGACTTGGTAGAAGAATTTAGGAAGTTTAAGCTAGAAGTAAAAAGAGATTTAAAGAAGTCTACTTTTTGGTCATACTTCATACATACATTTTAATACCAACAGACATCCTTGGATACATTCACATAACACACAATCATTACTGACATTACTTCTACACCTAAATTATATCTCTTTAGCAACGGCTTATTAAGCTTCTCTTTCTCTTTAATATAATTAAATTACTCTCTTTCTCTTTAATATCATTACATTTTCTCGCTATCTCTTTAGTATTATTAAGATTTCTCTCTATCTCTTTAGTATAATTAAATTTTCTCCCTTTTTCTTTAATGTAATTAAATTTTCTGTCTTTCTCCTACATACTTTACTTAATATTTGATTGTTTAAAATGCTATTTTTGTCCAAGTGCACTTATATCTTTAGATCGGCAATCTCTTATCGAATTCATGTTTAGGATTATCTCGTTTAGGAGTTATTTTATTAAATTTCCTTATTATTGCAGTTTTTAAATTTCGGAAGAAAAATAAATCTTTTTTCCATCATTAATTATTTTGATTTTATTATTCTCTCAGAACTGCTGAAGGTAAGTTATGGTAGGGGAGCCCAGAGGGTTTTTGAGCAAGCATATTCAGGGCGAGAAGTTGATAGCTGAGTAGGTCTGGCATGAGGACAGAACCCCGAAAATATATTTAAAAAGTTTCTGATAGGAGACCCCTGGTCAGGAGACCACTTTCAGATTTCAAAAAAGGGCCGAAATTAAAGTGATCTTCAGAGGCGTTGGTTTTGGCATGATCGGGTCTGGCCTAACCCATAATGACTTAAATAGGCAAATCTGACGGAGAAATTGTGGGCTTTCCCCAAATCTGACGACTTTGAAAACTCAGATTTGGGCCATTTCTAAAAGGATATTCAGGGCGAATGAAAGTTATTCTGTGCAATAGTGTTACATGTCCTGATAGTGAATATATAAATATCTGACGGGATGATGGAGCCTTTTGGCAAATATGAGGACATTTCATCAATTCAGAAAATTACCCAAAAGTGGCCATAATTTTGCATTTATCCCTAAATCAAGGAACCTAATAGCTTCGATTACTGTTTCCATTGGAAGGTGACACGTTTGTGAAGATTTCTCGATATTCAGAAGTTTGAAAATAATAAACACTTGAACGTAATGATTGAAAGTTAAGTAGCAAAATTAAAACATCGTCGGAGTACACCATAAACAAAGTTGATTATTTCAACATTTTACTATGAAACCAAGTAAACCAATTATTTCAAAAACATCCTCATCTTATGGGCTATCTAACGAACTAGCAACGTTTAAAAAAAATATTGAGAGAAGCCCGTCAATTGTTTGATAAAGCTGGCAAAGGTGGAAAGCCATACTTACTAAAATTAACGAGAACATTAAAGTAACGACTTGTTTACGTCGTAATACTTTTCTATTCGAGGTTTTATGGTAACTACGAACCTCTGCGCTCGATATCGTTACTGATATCGCCTCCAAATCTCAGTGATAGTTCATTATGCGAGTTTTGTTAAATAAGTACCAACACTTCTGCTTAGGCCGCCAGCTGCTAGTTAACTAGATTAAATGACAGATCATGGGATACAAATTTATTTCTAACCGATTTCTAAAAGAGGAAGGTTATCAGTTCGTCTGTATATACAGGATGAATGTTTCAAGTCATCATGTGGATGACCAAATCCGAAACTATAGGTAATACCGAAAAATTCTTAAAGGAGTCACGGGGTCGATTTTGACGAATACTAAAACTGCATCATTAAATTTTTGAAAAATCAATTGCTCTAGCCAGGAATCGAACTTGTATATTTTGAAAAAAAAACACTGCCTGTTTTATTGCACCCTCCGACGGTGTCGTTAGTAAGGATCAAATTCTGGAAAGAAATGATACACGCCAAAGTAAAGGAAAGTGGACATTTTTAAGAATAACTAAAATCAGATAAACAAATTGATTAATTATGGTTTAACAATGAATTCAAAATATAATTTATTATATTAAAAACATATGTTAACAGCCAAATAACTACTGCTACAGTGCAAACGAATAAATCACTTACATTCTAGATACTTAAAAACTGTTACTATCTTAAAATAATTGGTTTTTGTTAAAAATGCGCCCTTTACTGTACTTTGTCGTATATCATTTCTTTCCAAAATTTGATCCTTATTAGCGACACCATCGGGGGGTATGCGACAAAGTAAAGTAAAGGGCGCATTTTTAATAGAAAACAATTATTTTAAGATAGTAACAGTTTTTAAGTATCTAGAATGTAAGTGATTTATTCGTTTGCACTGTAGCAGTAGTTATTTGGCTGTTAACATATGTTTTTAATATAATAAATTATATTTTGAATTCATTGTTAAACCATAATTAATCAATTTGTTTATCTGATTTTAGTTATTCTTAAAAATGTCCACTTTCCTTTACTTTGGCGTGTATCATTTCTTTCCAGAATTTGATCCTTACTAACGACACCGTCGGAGGGTGCAATAAAACAGGCAGTGTTTTTTTTTTCAAAATATACGTGTTCGATTCCTGGCTAGAGCAATTGATTTTTCAAAAATTGAATGATGCAGTTTTAGTATTCGTCAAAATCGACCTCGTGACTCCTTTAAGAATTTTTCGGTATTACCTATAGTTTCGGATTTGGTCATCCACATGATGACTTGAAACATTCATCCTGTATATACAGACGAACTGATAACCTTCCTCTTTTAGAAATCGGTTAGAAATAAATTTGTATCTCATGATCCGTCATTTAATCTAGTTAACTAGCAGCTGGCGGCCTAAGCAGAGGTGTTGGGACTTATTTAACAAAACTCTCATAATGAACTATCACTGAAATTTGGAGGCGATATCAGTAACGATATCGAGCGCAGAGGTTCGTAGTTACCATAAAACCTCGAATAGAAAAGTATTACGACGTAAACAAGTCGTTACTTTAATGTTTTCGTTAATTTTAGTAAGTGTGGCTTTCCACCTTTGCCAGCTTTATCAAACAATTGACGGGCATCTCTCAATATTTTTTAAAACGTTGCTAGTTTGTTAGATAGCCCATAAGATGAGGATGTTTTTGAAATAATTGTTTTACTTGGTTTCATAGTAAAATGTTGAAATAATCAACTTTGTTTATGGTGTACTCCGACGATGTTTTAATTTTGCTACTTAAGTTTCAATCATTACGTTCAAGTGTTTAGTATTTTCAAACTTCTGAATATCGAGAAATCTTCACAAACGTGTCACCTTCCAATGGAAACAGTAATCGAAGCTATTAGGTTCCTTGATTTAGGGATAAATGCAAAGTTATGGCCACTTTTGGGTAATTTTCTGAATTGATGAAATTTCCTCATATTTGCCAAAAGGCTCCATCATCCCGTCAGATATTTATATATTCACTATCAGGACATGTAACACTATTGCACAGAATAACTTTCATTCGCCCTGAATATCCTTTTAGAAATGGCCCAAATCTGAGTTTTCAAAGTCGTCAGATTTGGGGAAAGCCCACAATTTCTCCGTCAGATTTGCCTATTTAAGTCATTATGGGTTAGGCCAGACCCGATCATGCCAAAACCAACGCCTCTGAAGATCACTTTAATTTCGGCCCTTTTTTGAAATCTGAAAGTGGTCTCCTGACCAGGGGTCTCCTATCAGAAACTTTTTAAATATATTTTCGGGGTTCTCTCCTCATGCCAGACCTACTCAGCTATCAACTTCTCGCCCTGGATATGCTTGCTCAAAAACCCTCTGGGCTCCCCTACCATTAGTGTGCCAATGATTTAAAACTATTATTTTTTACAACTCTTCTTATGTTGTATTTATTATTTCCTCAGGATTTAGATGCGGAAGGTATGGCTAAAATTATTGTTTTCTTTTTTTACGTTATTTGTTTTGCTGTAACCTGTTATAGTGCAGTACCAAGATACTAGTGTAATATGCTCACGATGTAATATGCTTCATATCAATACTTAACAGTGCGGTTAATGTAATTGGGGATCAAACTGACTCAACTGATCCTAATATCCTTTATAAATAATACAAAATCTAGTTCACTCATTATTTCACGGGTACACTAAAGATGAACCTACCATTTTTCCTTTTTCTAACTTCTCTCGACCTAAACAGATGAAATCAGTGCTGACACAGGCTACTGGCAGAGCACGACGCAGCCGACGAAAGCCTCGTCCACTGACAAGAACTACTACTACCTACCGTACTGGGACAGCAAACAGTGCATGCATGTTCGCAGCATATGGCCCGACCATCGTCGGCGCATGTACAACTCCAACCTGATCGCTAATATCATCGAAAAATACGTTAGTATACCTACATATTATGATTTCAAAAAAACACTGTGAGCTAATTCCGCAACACAAGTGTGTTGCGGAATTAGCTCACAGTGTTTTTTTAATGGCAATGCCTTTCATTTTGACAGTTCAACAAAATTGATTGCATTATTTTAAGTTGTTTACATATAATATAAAGCAAGGGATTTTAAATTTCCTTCAGTGATTGGGGTAGGTACTCGTTTGTTTCTCCATCTCAGGGTTACTATTATATTAGGTCCTTACATATGAAATTGGCGTTTTGTATGGAAGGAACAAAAAGTCGAATATTTTTTAATATAATATATTTAATTAATCAAAGTATGAACCATTGTTTTCAATGCACTTTTGCCATCTTATAGGTAGTTCATTGATCCCTTTACTAAAAAAACCAGTCGGACGGGAATCAATAAAATCTTTGAAGGCGATTTGGACTGCCCCATCGGAGTTGAATTTTTTCCCTTGCAAAAAGTTATCCAAATTGCGAAAAAAATGGTAATCTGTTGGAGCAAGGTCCGGGGAGTACGGAGGATGTCTAAGACATTCCAATTCAAGCTCTTCTAATTTGGTAGCCGTCTGTTGCGCAGTGTGTGGTCTGGCGTTGTCGTGAAGCAGCAGTGGCGTGGAGCGATTGACCAGCCTTGGTTGTTTAGCCGCTAGCTTTTCCATCATGGTTTGTAATTGCTGACAATAGACATCAGCTGTAATAGTCTGGCCAGATTTGAGAAAACTGTAATGAACAATACCGGCACTAGTCCACCAAACGCTTACAAGTAACTTTTTTGGGGTTAATTTTCGCTTGGGGCAGGATTTGGCTGGCTGGCCAGGATCCAACCATTGCGCTGAGCGCTTCCGATTATCGTAAAGAATCCATTTTTCATCACAGGTAATGATTCGGTTTAAAATACCTTCATTGTTGTGCCGGTTCAGTAATGTAACGCAGCAGTCGACGCGCGTTTGCCGGTTTGCTTCAGTCAATTCGTGAGGTACCCACCTTTCAAGCTTTTTAATCTTCCCAATTTGCTTCAAGTGAATTAAAACAGTTTTATCACTAACATCGAAGCCTGCAGCTAACTCGGACGTGGTTTGCGATGGGTCCGCTTCCACAATAGCCTTCAATTCTCCATTATCAACTTGGGTCTCAGGCCGTCCACGGGGCTTGTTCTGCAGGTCGAAATTTCCAGAACGAAAACGTTGGAACCAAAAACGAACTGTGTTTTCTTTTGCAACATGACCGCCATACACATCATTCACCCTTCGAGTCGTTTCCGCAGCACTAGTGCCACGGCGGAACTCGTACTCGTAAATAATGCGATATTTTAAATTTTCCATTTTGTAAAATGAGTGACGCAAACAGAAAAAACAGAAGAAAAAAAACAAATGAATGACGGTCATCGAAGCACAAATACATGAGTAAATAGCTGTACAAATTTGAATTTGGAATTCCTTACCAAAGAGGAGAAATTCGTGATTAAAGTGGCCAGTACGAAAAACGCCAATTTCATATGTAAGGACCTAATATACCAGAAGGCCAATTCTCGTAATTTAAAACGTTCAAAATCTAGTCGCAGTCTCATCTCAGCGACAAACAAAAATGTGATAAGGAAAATTAGAGGTATTTTTGACAGTCTTAAAATTACCAGAATTGCCCCTCTGATACATAATAGTACATTATGATGTGTGCTACGTTGATCATTAAACTTTTTCAACACACTTGCGAGGGAAAAAACAGACTTGTATTGTCAAATATTAACTTGTATGGAAAATGGCGCGCTGGGTTTGTATTTCCGCGCGCCGCGATAGCGTACCCGCGCATGTTTACCCATAAAGCAGGTAAGTACCTAATGTTCATTCCTGCGCGCGCATTGCTAGCGCGGCGCGCGTTTATTTACGTAAAGGCACAGACAAAACCGATAAACACTCTACAGAAAAAATATAATAAACTCTACAAAATAATGTTTAGACTGATCGTAGTGTCGTCGTATGTCAAATTGTAGTTTAGTTAGTATGGAATTAGAAAGTACTATTGGCATAGAGAAATGTACGTTCTATTATTGCGGATTCTCACTGAATTAAAGTGAGAATCCGCAATAATAGAACGCCAGTGGTCTTTCCGTTTGGTTCCGGGAGGGACGACGGACAATTTAAGGTGAATGCGCAGTGGTAGACCGCGAAATTCAAATTTTCTTCCGTTGTTTGCAATTCGCAGGTCAGTATCAGGTTGCATCTTGATCAAAATGTGATTCGTGACTTTAATAGATATGAATTTACAGAATTATAGTCATTAGAATCATTAATATATATATTTAAGTTAGATTTGTTCCCTATGAACTTTTCCATAAGAGATTTGTTCTTATGGAACAAATCCAACTTAGAAAGATGTATTAATGATTCTAATGATTATAATTCTGTAAATACGTACCTGTTATAGTCGCGAATCATATTTTAATTAAGATAAAACCTGACACTGATCTGAAAATTGCAAAAAACATTAGAAAAATTTAATTTCGCGGGCTACAACTGCGCATTCGTCTTAAGGTAAATTTTTAGTTTATTTTGGGACCAAGGACGATTCAGACTATGTATTAAAAAAAAAGTGAAATATGGCTCGCGGATTCCTTTTGGCATGAAGTCTCTTTGGAGAGAATAAAAAAAACGCATATCTCCGACCTCCGACTAGTAAATTAAATAGTTATCTGTAGCATTATAGCACTAGTGCCGTAACGTAAAGAAAAAGCATGCGTTCGTTATACACTGCATTAAAGACCTAAAAGCAGTTCATTAAGAGTCATTTTACGAGCAAGTGTGTTGAAAAAAATGTGATAGGATTTCTTTGAATTTTTTTCCCCAAATAAATTGACCGAATTTTATCCAGTGGTGGGCTTTATATGCATTGCGGTGACCTAATTTTCATACTAAGAAAGAAATTTAGAGACTCCAGATGAAAAAAAATATTAGGTTAACCGCTACACACTGAAGGACTAACATCAAAATCCAAATTCCAGGAGGGAGACCTCACCGACTGTCAAATAGCGATCGATGGAGAACTACTCCCGGACAACACCAGCGTGCTTTTGCTCAAAACTGCGCTTGAATCGGTGAGCGGCGCCTGCAGCGCTTACGTGCGCCACATGACCACCGCATCGCCTTTGGGCAACACCAAGCTGGACAAAGAACGGCTGAAACTCTGCCTCTTTGAAATAGTAAGTACAAAAGCAAAAAAAAAATACATATGTGCCTATTTGAAATAAATGCTGTGACTCCAGACAATGATTCTAGGATAACGCTCACTTTTAGATGTAGCCCTCTGTTGATGGTAGCTTTTTTAATAAGAAAACTTCACTCCATAGAATAAGGTATCATCAAGTCTAACCAATGAATGTATTATTTTACAGGATCAAATTGCCTCCATGTCTAAAGGTCTCAAGGCTTTGATCACCAAACACTCGATTAAAGAGCGTCTGCGCACCGCGTACTCATACTTGGATAAACTGAAACATCTCTGTGAAGATGTAAGTATTATTTTTATAGCCTACCTATACAAATTAAAAATTCCCATTTTATCCTAAAAATAATTAAATAATATAATAAATAGTACCTAGGTAATTGATTAATTCTATTGTTTGATTTGTATGATAGGTAAGTAACATATAATCGAAAGCTGTACAACAGGCACATAATCGGAGAGTTTGTTTTCGCCACTTCTTCCCAGCTGAAACAACTTGAACTGGTGAAGAGTTGACGTTATATGTCATTTTGACCTTCAGAAAGTGCTGATTGTCAGCCTAATTTTAATATGACTTTAAATGCTTTTCATTCATTTCTAGATTATTTTTCTAGAAGCTTTTTCTAATAGCATCCTCTTTGATATTATTTTCCTAAGGGTAATTGCATGCCGAAGGGTTCCTCACTGCGATACATCGCGGGCCGCTTTGTGGGGGTTCACCTCGATGCCTGGCATGTGCGTGCGTGTCTAGCATGCATTTGTTTTACATGGAGGTGACATCAAGGTAGCGAGCTAATTCGCAACCGCGAGGTATCGCAGTGAGGCATCATCGGCATATAATTACCCTATGGCAACTGTTTCCTTCCGCCCCTTCGCAGGTACAAAAATAAAAAAAATCGTTATTTCGTTGTCTCCACAGTGATATCGCAAATCACGTGCCACTTAACCATGTAGCTCGTTGCCACAGGGTTAATATTATTTTATTTCTCTTCTAGGCCCAGCACGCATTGCCAGACATATTCATCTGGATGATAAGCAACGGAAAGCGCTTAGCGTACCAACGTATCCCAGCCAGGGATATTATTTACTCTGATTACACTGCCGAGTCTGGGAAATATTGCGGCAAGATGCAGACAATGTTCCTTAAGGTAAACTGATCAAGGATTGTGTAAAAAGGGAGTAATTATATGTTAACATGACGGCTGCTAGGTATCAGTATATCAATGTTCTCTAATATTTTCCATATTAGAGATAAAGCATTACGCCAAACACTAGGAACAGAGCAGAAGCACTAGTAGTAGAGCAGTGGTGGCCCAGAGGTAACGGCTCCGACATACAGGATGTAGGTTGTGGGTGCAAACCCAGGCCGGAGCTTTACTTTGTGTAAATAATTTCATCACCGCTGCTCTCAAAATGGCGAAGGAAAATGGCATGTCCTAGAACCAAAAATTCGAAGATATGTGATATATTGTATAAACCGGCACTGGCTCCGCGTGGTATATTACAGTCTACTCCCTCTAGCAGAGACTGGGCCTGTGTCCCAGCAGTGGGAACATTATAGGCTGATTATGCTAAACACAAGTAACATGGCAGATGGTGGGCAGAAGGAGATTGCCTATCATCATCATCTGCCTAGCCTTTCCCAATTATGTTGTGGTCGGCTTCCAGTCTAACCGGATGCAGCTGAATACCAGTATTTTATATGGAGCGACTGCCTATCTGACCTCCACAACCCAGTTACTGGGTAATACGATACCCCTTTTGGTAAGACTGGTTGTCAGACTTTCGGGCTTCTGACTACCCGTAACGACTGTCATAGATCCACAAATGACAGCCGGGACCAACGGCTTAACGTGCTTTCCGAGGCACGGAGGGGTCTTGGCATGTAAAGATGGTCACGCGCGGTCCACAGACCAACCGCGGCAAGCGTAGCTTAACCTGATCGATCAACCTGTGCGGCTTTTAATATTTAGCCACGGGCCCCAAGGAGATTGCCTATATCCATTTATAATACATATTTAAAAACAGTACAATTAAAGATACATTAAGGATGTTATTTTAATATTCCAGTGGCCAGGCAAAAAGTCAACAATGCCAAGCGGATGGTCGATTCCAGCTAAGATCAGTGTATACCTATGGCTCGGTATCCTTCAAGATAAGCAACATTACATTGATGGACTGCCTCAGGGCTATGAAGTCAGCTCAGAGTTGAGAAATGCTGATAAACTACGGTCGAATGCCCCAGCTACCATCTTTTACGCTGAAAAACATGTAAGTTAAACGAAACCTTTACAAGCTGCTCTTCAAGATTAAAGTAGAATAACAAAATAATTGGTTGTGTGTTTCAGAACTTCCAGATGCGGGCCTATATTTACCAAGCCCGATCATTGATCGGATCCGATTCGTCTGGTCTGTCTGACCCATTTGCCCGTATCGTTATCGGCGAATCCACTGCAGTCACACAAGTTATCGATGAGACCTTGAGCCCCACTTGGGATGAGCTACTCGTGATTGATGACGTGCTGTTGTTTAGCACCATCGAACGAATAAGGGCTGACCCACCCACAATCGTCATCGAAATATTTGATCAAGACAAAGTCGGCAAGTCTGAATTTATAGGTCGGACTTTAGCCAAGCCACGCATCAAAGCTTACGAAGATGTCCAGAGAGGCTCACAAAATTTGCCAACTTTAGAGTGGTATGAGATCAGACGTGGAGACGATAGAGCTGGAGAACTACTAGCAACATTTGAAATGCTTGAAATACCTCCGAAGCAGAATTCTTCGATACTTCCTGATCTACCATCACCGAGGGACGGCAATGGGAAGCCACCCATTGATATCAACAAGGGCCCAATCCTCCCCGTACCAAGAGGGATTCGTCCAACACTATCAAAGTATCGCATTGAAGTAATGTTCTGGGGATTGCGTGATTTGAAACGGATCCACTTTATGACGGTGGATAAACCACGAGTTGATATCGAATGTGCTGGCAATATACTGTGCTCATCTATCATACAAAATGCGAAACGCAATCCCAACTTTACAAATCCCATCAGATATGTTGATGTAGAACTGCCAGACCAAGATTTATACAGACCTCCACTTACCATCCGTGTGGTGGATTGTCGCAGCTTCGGAAGAATCACGCTTGTGGGAACTCATACAATAAATTCTATCCACAAATACATTTATACTCCTATGAGCAAGCGCGAAAGAGACATCGAGGAGAGGAAAAAGTCATTGATTCCTTTACAAAATATTGACTTACGAGCCAACTGCATCATCCCAGACGACGCTTTTACCATCGAAAATGAAAAGGAAAGTTGTCCGTTATTAGTAAGAGATAGTAAGGGGGCTATTTCTTATGGTTCCGGTGTAAAGTCAAAAGTTATGCGAAAGAAGCTTAACAAAACTGGATCCATAAAAAAGCGCAAGGCTAGCACGGAGTCAGTGCTAGATGATGATGAGAGAAGTAAAGATTGGTGGACTAAATACTTTGCCTCAGTAGAATCTATGATCGAAGAAGAAAAAGAGGCTAAACGGGAGAGGCAAGGTTTCCTGCAGCCATCCCACGGGGTCCACATTACTGAGGTGCGATCCCCTCGCGAGGAATTACACTCGCCTAGATCGGATCGTGATAGAGAGCGTGACAGAGATAGAGAAAGGGAACGAGACAGAGAGCGTGACCGTGAACGTAGGAGAAGGCAACCAACCTCACCGAAAATTATAATCAGCCCAGTAATGGCTAAGCAAAATGAAATACCGCGTTCAGCATTGACCAAAGTAAGTTGGGTTGGCTCGTTTCATCGTTCCATGATTTTGTATTGCAAATTGTCATAAATTAATTATGTTTCAGATATACCCACATGAGCTGGAGGCCGTGCCAGAATATGATGAATTTAAAGAATGGCTCCATTCCTTTGAGCTCTACAGGGGAAAGAAGACTGGAGACGACACTGATGATGAAAACCGAGTCGTGGGAGTCTTCAAGGTACGTATTATTGTAAAACTAATGCTTCTGAATAAAGGAGAAGGGAAAGACTCCATAGTTTCCTGGGCCCAGGTGTTAACTCAATCAAACTAGCTTTATTTATAAGTGGATATAATAACAAGGCCTCACTGAAAATTTGGTGAAATTTGGCTATCCAGGAATCAAGTTATATGAAATATAGTAAAAGTGAGGTTACATTATAACATTGTAGTTTTTTGATGTTATTTGCGAAATATTTTTGAATGGTTTTGGTTGTATAATGGTTTTACGCATGGAGTGCAAGTAGAGAGCCTCCATGTGCGATGTGTTGAAGATCCTGATACGTTTAGATTGAGAACGGAAAATACGTGCGCACTCACAACGAAAGAAAACGAACGAGTCGGGTCACAGAGTACTTTTTGATAGGTGCTGGTTTTTTTACCAGCACAGATTACTTTAGACTATACTGAGTGGCCAGTGTTGCTAACAGAAGAAAAATTAAAGGAACTCGATTCGCTTTGAATCGATTCCACGAAAAGATTGATAAGCATTTGACACACGATTTTCATACATATTCTGAGATTTTACCGATTTATTCAGTATCGATTACTTACCCCCTTATTCATAATACTATTTTATCTCTATTTTAGCTAAAATAGGTTTATAGAACGTATGTCTTTATCTGTCACGTTGACATTTCCGTGTTTAAGAAAGAGACAAACCCCATTTTAACTAAAATAGGTTTGATAAGTTTTATGAATAAGGGGGTTAGAATTCAGGCATGTACTTTATCGATTATTTAGTTTCACAACTTAATTTAATTTTTCTTGCTTCCTAGATAGAAACATGGTACTGTATTTTGTGATTTCCTTTAGAAAAATATAACGGTTTTTTTAATACCCATTTCAACTAGTTAACTGCTGGGCCCAGGATTTCCCTTCTCCTTTATACGTGCTGTTGTTTTACTGCATCTTACAACCAAATGAACAAAGTGCTCGTTCTTATCTCATCTTCATAATGTCAAATAAATAATCACGTTCTGTTCTAGGGCGCTACCAAAGTATACAAATGGCCTCTCCCCCGAGGCATTGATGACCACACCGTTATGGGATTCGATCCGAACTATGGATTCTTCCAAGGCGTTCCGAATAACGAACCCATTCATGTGCTTGTCCGCGTGTACATTGTAAAAGCCACTGACTTGCATCCCATGGACCTGAATGGAAAAGCTGATCCCTATATCGTGCTACATTTAGGATCAAAAAGAATCAGTGATAAAGATCATTACGTTTCAAAGCAACTGAATCCAGTATTTGGAAAGTGTTTCGAAATAGAAGCAACATTCCCGCAAGATTCCTTACTAACGATACAAGTTCTGGATTGGGATTTACTCGGAGCTGATGATCTGATTGGAGAAACAAAGATAGACCTGGAAAATCGCTTCTATAGTCGACATCGGGCTACTTGTGGACTGCCGATGAAATATGAGGAGTAAGTATTATTTTATTACTTTTTCTATTATCAAACAATAATACCTGCGCTGATAAGAGAGTAGTGGTGGCTCAGTGGTATTGGCCCCTACTTACGAGTTATAGGTCGTGAGTTCCAAGCCAGACAGGCACTTTACTTTGTGTATTTCATTTTATCACCACTGCTCTCAAAACGGTGAAGGAAAACATCGTGAGGAAACCAGTATGTCCTAGAAGAAGAAATTCGAAGATATGTGACTTCGGCCAACCCGCACTGGGCCTGCGTGGTGAGCCGGCCCAATTCCTCTCACAGAGAGGAGGCCTGTATCCCAGCAGCGGGAACATTATAGGCTGATTATGATGAATTCCTATACTGACCCATCAAAATCTTTAGGCAAGGCTACAATCGCTGGCGGGACGCAATGAAGCCAACACAGATTCTAGCAAAGCTATGCAAAGACGGCAAACTGGATCCTCCTATCTACGAGTACGGTCGTGTGAAGATCGGGCGTACGGTCTTCAACATGCCGATGAACGACACCGAGTTGTTCTCCAACCCCGACACCGTGGAGGAACAGATGGCGCTGGTGGCGCTGCGTCGCTGGCAGGAAGTGCCCAGGGTGGGCACACGACTGGTCACCGAACACATTGAGACCAGACCCTTATATAATCCTAGCAAACCTGGTAAGAAGAGAGGAATCTATTTTATATGTTAATATTCATGTGTAATGTAAATATTCGTATGCCGCTCTCTTTTTGCTCTGCACACAGTTTGTGCAGCAGCTGACAAATTATTTAGCCTGCACATAATTCTGAACTTTGCATGTTTTATGCCGCCGAAAATCATTATAAATTGAGTAGGGCTTAACCAATCTTTCCCAATTTAACTTACTTTTTAACTATCAGGTATCGAACAAGGCCGTCTTCAAATGTGGGTGGACATGTTTCCCATGGACATGCCTCTCCCGGGCCCCCCAATGGACATATCCGCTCGCAAACCCAAGTCCTATGAAATGAGGGTCATCATCTGGAACACTGATGATGTGGTGTTGGAAGATGACGCCTTCTTCACTGGAGAGAAGATGTCCGACATCTATGTTAAAGGGTAAACACACACTTTTTTCATGTACTTACTGGAATAGTTCATAGACTTCTTCTAGAATATTCCGTACTATACACCAGAAAATTCAAAGATCACAAAGTGGGAGGCATGTTTCCCAGCAGTGAGAACATTATAGGCTGATTATGACTATCCCATGCACTAGCTATGCCTAGTTTCCAACAAAGTTCATGTTTCTCACATAATAAAAACTAAATCAAATAAGTACCTACCTTACTAGAAGTACGTACCATTTACCGTCAGCCATATTGAAATTCCTGAAAAATTCCACCTACCTCGATTTAGATACAATTGGCTAAATAACAATCTGAATCTGATTCAGATTTTCAGATGTATATGTAGATACATAACGTATGTGAACCATTGCTGTACTTCTGCCTTCACTGAAATCGTAATTTTTGTTCCACCTTTATTTGCAAAACATATAGAAAAATTCATCCATTTCCTCACAGATGGGTGAAAGGTCCAGACGACTGTCAATCCACAGACATACATTACCGCTCTCTGACTGGAGAGGGCAATTTCAACTGGCGTTTCATATATCCATTCGACTACTTGGAGGCCGAGGAGCGTATAGTGATATCCCGCAAGGAGTCTGTCTTCTCCTGGGATGAAACAGAGTGCAAGATACCGGCACGGCTCGAGTTACAAGTGTGGGACGCAGATCACTTCTCTGCTGATGATTTCTTGGGTAAGTTACATAAACTCACGACATTTTCCACTGTGGGAGGTAGAAAAGACAAAATGCCACTTGACCAGACTGACTTTAGGCATAGACCTACTCTTGTTGTTTTGTACGTATGTACTGTACACGACGTCCATTTTGCATCGGGTCATGCGAACTTTTTGAAGAGCATCACCATAAACTTGGTGTTTTTGCTTTTCCGCCGACCTCTCCCTAACTTGCTTTGGTTTCCAGCATTTTGTTCATATATTGAGTAATATTTTGAGATATACTAATTTCTTAGTGCTCAAATTTCTTGTCGCCCACACGAGCGACACGCGTCCGCGACAGAGGGAACTGCATCGTGTGTATGTAAGCACACTTACAAGAAGCAATCAAAAATTTAAACTACTGTAACCTGTTACCGCGTACTCAATTGTAACTTGTTCTTCATTTCAGGTGCCATAACACTGGACTTGAGCAGGTTCCCGCGTGGAGCCAAGTCTTCAAAACTCTGCACTCTGGACATGCTGAAATACGACGGCTCAGTGCCGATGGTGAATATCTTCAAACAAAAGCGCGTCAAAGGCTGGTGGCCATTTTATATCAAGCGTGATACCGAAGAAATGGAACTGACTGGCAAAGTGGAAGCTGAGATACATCTCCTGACCCGAGAGGAGGCCGACAAGGTGCCGGCGGGACTCGGCAGGAGTGAACCGGACCCCTTGGATAAACCCAAGTGAGTAATCCTAACTTCCTAACTAATCTATAACATTATAAATGCGAAAGTAGGGTTGTTTGTTTGTTTTTTACCTTTTCACGCCTTAACCACTGGACCGATCATCCTGAAATTTTGCATATACGTTGTCAGGTGTACAGAACGGACATAGGGTACCTTTCATCCCGAAAAAAAGTGCTGTTCCCGAGGAAAACAACAATAACGTTATTATGATAATAGATAGCGCCACGTGTATGATGAATTATGTTTCGAGCAAAGCCGCGGGCAAAAGCTTGTACACAGGTAAATCTATATGTATAAATAAAACAAAATCGGGTTAGTAACCATTTATAACTCAAAATGGTTGGACCGATTTTTATGATCTTTGATTTGTTGGATTTGTCTCCTCCAGCCTAAATAGTAGAATAACTATTAAAACAGGGGAAAAATTCACGAAAAAAGAATAATGAAGATATTTCAGTTTCTCATACATTTTGTATGTAACGGCTTTTTTATTCTGAGGCAGTACAAAGTTCGCCGGGTCAGTTAGTTGCATTATACATATATAAGGAAGTCTGTCGAAGTTCAAAGTCATTCGTTACATACAGTTAAAAAATTAAAGATGTAAAACAAGGCTTAAAATCTCCCACTAACTTTTGCCCCCGGCTTCGCTCGCATGGAGGTCAGGAATTATCCAATGGGAACGTACTACCGCGATAAAAAGTATCCTTTGTCTTAACCCTGGTCATGGTCAACCTACCTAAGGTCCGACCGCGCTAAATTTTCCAAAGATGTAAACAACAATGGCCGCTCGAAATTGACTAAAATCGATATCAAGAACATTTATTTTAAGTAATGTTTTGTTTTCGTCTAAATCTTCGAACTAATTATACGAAAACAACTAGCTGCGCCCCGCGGTTTCACCCGCGTAAATGTCGATCCCGTGGGAATATCGGGATAAAAAGTGGCCTATTTATGTTAATCCAGGGTGTCAGCTACCTCCATACAAAATTTTATCAAAATTGGTTCATCCGTTTGAGCGTGAAGAATTAACAAACATATAATAAACACACACACACACACACTCACTAACTTTCGCCTTTATAATATTAGTATGATAATAATTATTAGGTAGTATAGATTTCATAGGGATTTACTGATACGATCCTTAGAATTTGTCTGCCTTCACAGTGTTTGATCCTTATGTGAGGCAAAAATAAATCTATGTTTAATTAATATTTCGTAGTACAAATTGTTAATAAGAAATGAGGAGATCTGCAGGAGAACCAAGGTAACAGGCATAGCCCAAAGAATTGCCAAACTTAAGTGGCAGTGGGCAGGGCACATTGCTCGCAGAACGGATGGCCGATGGGGCCGAAATGTTCTGGAGTGGCGACCGTGTACCGGAAAACGTAGCGTTGGAAGGCCTCCCACAAGGTGGACCGACGACCATGTGAAGGCCGCAGGAATCCGTTGGATGTGAGAAGCACAGTACCGGTCGAAGTGGAGGTGCTTGGGGGAGGCCTATGTCGAGCAGTGGACGTCTTTCGGCTGAAATGATGATGATGATAAATTAGTATTTTTTCAATCCCAATTAAACAATTTATCCTTATCATCATGTTAAAGGTAGATCAGATAGTTTTTGAATCTGAGTATAAAAAGAAATCCAAAAATGCACGACTCAATGCTCATTTGATCGTATAAAAACCATAGATATAGATATTATTTCATTTCGTTTTTTATTAATTATCTACAATTAAACTACTTTGAATAAATTAGCCATTTTCAATAGGGTTCCTCATACGGGTGAAACGAATCTACTAAAAAAAAATGACTCAATTTCTTGATTTTTTCGCAAGCTACAAACTTTTTAGAAATATTTTGATGTTTTTTCGTTTCTACTGCATTAAATTGATAAGTACAGTAATGCTATTCTGTAAAAATCTCACCGTGAAAACTAAGGTGAAGTGAGCTTAAAGTGAGCTGTCAATAGTGTCAATCCCTAGCATCAGGTGGAATGACAGCTCACTTTCAGTTCACTTCACCTACGTTATCACGGTGATCTTTTTTACAGAATAGCACCGCAGAATTAATCTGTTAAGTTATCAATACAATGGTATATAAATTAAGTAGGTTCTGTGTACAGTCAGCATCAAAAGTCGATTAACACTATCATTTTTACGTGTTATTAAATTGACAACAACTTTTTTCAATAAACTGATTTTTAGCTTTTCACATAATAGACAAGAGTATATATTCTAAAAAAATTTATTTTGCTGCAATTTTGAACAAATATTTTGTTCAATAACTAAGATTAAAAAAACTGAAGTGTTAATCAACTTTTGATGCTGACCGTACTAGCAGGAGTATAGCAATAGAAACAGTTGCAGAAAGGAGGCAAAAAAAATTTTTGACCATAAAGCACTCTCTAATGCTTCGAATTATGAGTCGTGCGAAATACATAATGTTAATGGGTTTTTCAATCTGGAATTTCTAATTGTCTGAATTTGTGTTCGTTTGATGGCAATAGTCTCGCTCCTTATTACAAGGGACTTAATCAAAACTGGCGAACTGCCCCCGTGTCAGTTGTCGCCTAACCCTTCACGGAATAAAGGCGTGAAGTTATATGTTGTGTTTGTTATTAAAAAATCTTTTCCCTTTTTCCAGCCGCCCCGATGCGTCGTTCATGTGGTTCCTGAACCCACTGAAATCGATCCGCTACATCGTGTGGCACAACTACAAGTGGACTATCCTGAAGGCATCCATCGTCCTCATTCTGGCTATGATGATCTTACTGCTCGTATACGCAGTTCCCGGATACACGGTGAAGAAACTCCTGGGAGCTTAAATTATACCGTAATGATAGGCTACAGCTGATGATATATGTTCAGTTCAGTTAGATTAGGTTTGATGTCTACATATCACGAAAAAAAAACACAAAAATCATAAAAAAAAATATATTTTGATCCATATTGATACAGTATATTTTAAACAGAGTATAATATAACCATATATACTAATACATAGAGATAAGTAAAAGTATATTATTAAGTATTTCGCTATACTTTTTAACATTTTACCTTCTCTACTATACTTTTGACAATCTTTTGACAATATTTTCTACGACCTATTTCTACCATTCAATCTTTGTTTCACTACTCATTTTTTTTCCCCACTCTTTCCACTCATCCCAACGTTTCGAGATCCATTTTTTCATACATTCAATAAGCCATACATGCTTAGGACATGAATTCTGAACATCGTAAAGGGTTACTTTTTATGTAATCGCTCACGATCTTAAAAATACACTGTTAAGTATTATTTTCACAACCACTTGTGCGCTACCTACCTATCACTTCAATTCAACTTCTACATTTGATACGCATTCTATCACACCATAAGACAGCACATATCTGCTGATCTCATAATGAAGCGATACTTACTATAAAAAACTTACTTAAAAATACAAAAAAAAACATAGCTATTTAGCCATATTTAATCAATTATCAACCATATAATACTGTAGAATAAAACATGAAAATAATGAATACTAAGTATACCTTTACCATAGCAAACCATATAATATAATCAAATAGGTTAATCACTTAACTACTGCTGTTCCGATAATGTAGCAAAAAAAAACATACTAAAACCTTAAAAAAAATCTTAACTATAGCGATATTACCATTATGTAAACAAATATGCACCTACATAACCATATTTAACCAAAATAGCTGTAACACCGTATTTATTCATAGAAATAAAACATATACCTACCTTTAAAAAGGACATCATCCGTTTTGGTCTAAATCCAATCTGATCCAAAGTTTGTTTTTGCTCCATTCGGTTAAAACTTATCCGGCTAAGGGTGAATTTCACCAAACTTTTATCTTACCTCTAATAAGTCTGATCCTGAGAATAAATTTTGAATTTTTGACAGTTTTTCCATACTAGAACAGTCAGACATTAATTTTATTCCAAGGATAAAAGACATCTGAGTTTGGTAAAATCAGCCCTGTGTATAATATAACAGCACCGAAGTGTTTTTTTTTTTTTCAATTATGTACTACAATAGAGGCCATTGCTTGTCGTACCACTTGTTACCTATCCATCACGACGCGACGCGGTTTAAGATATCTGGCTCGGACATGTCGGGATGGCAGTAGCCCTAGATTCGTACATAAATCAAAATGTGAGAAGAATATGCACATTGTTGATAATAGATCATTCAGAAATTTTTGTCGGCAATGATTTACCAGATGAACACCTGACAGAGTTGGAACTGATTTATGTGTGATTCGAGGGCTACTGCAATCGCGACATGTCAGTGCCAGATAGTTTGCAGATCCTACTTATACGTCGTGATACATTTTGGCATTGACATTTTGGGATGACATTTTGGTTTACACCAAATGTGAATAAAAATAATTCTTACACATTCATTCTTAAAAAATGCAGCTATACTAACCTCTGTGCAACCACCGAAGATGCCATGGAAGTCCCTAAGCTTTCGGCCAACAACATTTTAATCCACTGTCGAGCCATTGACACGACGAAGTAGATTCATTCTTAGGAAGTCTGTAAATCCTCTGTCACTATCGTAAACTGAGCACGTCTGCGATTATAGTTAGGTATGGCGTTTTACGAGATCTGCGAATAATGGTTTGGCACCAAAAATGTATTAAATGTGGATGATGTCCTTTAAAATAGAAATAATAATGTTGGTGTCTATACCTAGAAATAAACAAAAAAATAAATAAAAAAATACACAAAATAAAAACAAAAAAAAACCGATAGATATTATAAACCCAATAGAACCATGTCCTTAGCAATAGAAATAGATTTAATCATAACACATCCATAGTACCTACATTACTGCATTGGCCAGCAAAGGAGGCATGGATGGACGAACGTGTAAATGTGGGCCAAAGCGAAGCCGAGGCACGCATACGTAAGTCCATCAATGCCTAGTTGTAGCCAAGGCTTGTATAGTACTTTTCTCAAATAATGCGCGGAAATTAAAACTAAGTAGGTAGTACCTAGGCAGAACTTTTTTGTCAAATACAATTACTTTTCAAAATCAATGACGAACAACAATAATTTTTACTGCGTTAGGCTGGCCGCATACGTCCGGTTTCCTAATTCGGAATTCAGAATCGGAGACGCTGAATGCACGCATTTCAAATAAAATCTTCTCTTTAGCGCACACGTTTTTATATTTTCCGTTAGGAAACCCTGACGAAAAATATAAGAACGTGTGCCTCGGGATCAGGAGTTTAGACTCCTGATTCGGAAACCGAATATATTTGCAAGCCAGTTCGAAATTTAAATAAAACCTTGACAAGTTACCTTCTTGGTTACCATGTTTCAAGTTAAAAGATCGTACGTCAGATATGAGTTTACTATGTAATTTATTTAGCCGCAAAACACGACAGATATGGATTTTCATACAACTTTTGCCGGCCGCTGCTCGCATGTTTTTGGCCAGTAAAGCAATTTCGATTTATCTCGAAGAAGGTTGTCAAAATAATGCTCAAATTTTCAAGCATGTTTGAGAAAATGTATTTTAACATATCACATCTAGCCAAACATAAGCAATACCTTCACACTTACACAGCCACATCCATAGCCATAGGACATACATACCTCTACTCTATAATGGCTTATTAGAGTAGGGTTATCTATGTCCTATCTACGGTGGTGAGGGGCCACTCTCACCACACTTGATGATCACACTTCTTTATCCATACATCGATACTTGATTACATTGAACTGATAACCATTTCTCTAACTACACAGATCAGGCAGTTGCAGATTACTTAAATACACCTTTTATTATTCATAGGTTACATAAAAAAAACACGATAAATCATGCATTCAATAAGGAATGTTTAATCAATTTCATATATTCATAAATTAGTTATACCATAGCCTAATAAAAAGAAAATTTTATCTGTCAAATCATTGTGCTCACTACAATCTTTCTTTCTTTAACCTGTCCGAGTCTAAAAACAAGGTTCACTCTTTCTTTTTTCCTTCTTCCAAATATTGAAAAATTGAGTAAACACAGGATTTCTGTAAAATGTTCTTGTTCCGATCTAGATTGACCCAAAAGCAATGCTTTAAAATTATAATATTCAGACATTTGACAGATAAAGTTAATTCTTTAACAACATAATTAATTAATAAGTGTTTTATAATCAATATTATGTAATCAAATCCATGTATCATTTATTTAATCACTCAAAAATATATAATCCTAGCTGTAAGTAAAATGGAGTTTCATTTATCTTCTGTACCTATTAGTTTATATCTCGCCCAAAATTATTACTTAAATTGCAAATCTAATCTGGCAAAAATATATCACCGAAACCGAACCGTAACTCAAACTTCGGTGTTACCAAACAGACAATGCTTCAGTTGCTCTAGAACCTTAGTCATCATCAAAGGACCTCAGTCACGCAACTGTTAGCATAAGGCTAAGTTCATATGACCACTTTTAAAAATCTCAAACTGAGCATATCCATGTCCGTGACTACCTGGACCACACCAACGCCAATCGCTTCCATATTTGGTAAATAATTAGCACTCAATTGGTACTAATTAGTACTCGAACAAGAAATTGGTACCTTAGTAGTTTTAGAGAAAATTGACTTTGAAGGTGGTCCGGCGGTAGTCACGCTCCTTTCAGCAGGACCACCATGAGCGCTGAAAAAGGGGGGCATGCTACAGCTATTATATAAGTATACAAATAATTAGTACCCTTATAATTATGTGATTCATTTCATAAAAAAAAACAGAACTGAAATATTTGTATTTACCGAGAAATCAACAATGATAATTTTCGCGCCATCGTTTAGCAGGCAGTACTAATTTTTGTATAAATTTGGGAAGAAATCACAGAGTTTTTAAAAGGGAAATCTTGAAATGAAACTTTAGCACCGTGACTACCACCACCCTACCAATGGCATGGTATATCTCGTAAACTACTGCAGTACTAATTTTAAATTTTGGGCATGTACTAATTTTATCTTGCAGAGTACTATTCCACGTAGGTTTGAGGAAAGCGACAAGCTTCTCAAACTTGGAATCAACATTCAAAGTCGTGGTCCTGCTGAACGATTGCGCGAAAGTTATCATTGTTGATTTCTCGGTAAATACAAATGTGTCAGTTCTGTTTTTTTTTTACGAAATGAATCACATACCTATAAGGGCACTAATTATTTGTATACTTAGAATAGCTGTAGCATGCCCCCCTTTTTCGGCGCTCATGCTGGTCCTGCTGAAGGGAGCTTGCAATGACCACCTTCAAAGTCGATTTTCTCGAAAACTACTAAGGTACCATTATATTTTTTGTTCGAGTACTAATTAGTACCAATTGAGTACTAATTATTTACCAAATATGGAAGCAATTGGCGTTGGTGGGGTGGCGGTAGTCACGGACATAGCATAGCATATCCATGCATAAGTAGGTATACATTTATGAAATAATTAATATTGTGATAGAACATTACTTGTTTCGAAAAATATAAAATTAAACGATGCAATGGTAAAATGAGCTGTTCTACTAAAAAAACTCTTTTCAATAATAGTGTATTTTGGCATCCCCCATATGGCTCTCCGGGTAAACAATCACTTACCAAAGTATTTAACTAAAACGTTTTTTTGTTAAATAAAGCTCATTAGCCCTGGATCGAAAGAGCTGGACGTTATGGGGAGAGGCCTTTGCCCAGCAGTGGGATGATGCAGGCCAACAGTAACAGCATAGTTCATTACAGTGTATCTGAGTATTTTCAGGATAAAAGTTATAAGATTTATGTTTAACCTTAATTTTATCATTTATTTTTAAACTACATACTTAGTTCCTCAGTTCTTTACTTCATCTCAATTCTTAATTTTATTCGGTTTAATTTATTATTTGTTTTTATTGCAACAGGTAAAAATATATACTATTGATACATAAGTGTAAAACATCTACACATGATTCATCCACATTTTCAAATGAATAGTTTTGAATTTGAACCTTATAACAGTTATTACATAACTTTTGTCAGTTACGAATAAAAATATTTACAAAATAAAATAGTAAGTAATTAATTTTATGGTGAATTATAAAAGTTAGAAAGTTTATAATGAAATAAAGATTTCTACGATTTATTCTCTATTTGATCCTGAATTCTATCTAAAACTTCTTTTGCACTGCTGTATATGTCATTAAATAAATCAGTTTGAATCACATGTTGAGTGCTCATCCCAACTTCACAATCACCGGTAGAACTTCCGGCTTTTGGCATATTACTATCAGCGTTGTAACTTTCAATTTTACCTATTTTTGTATCACGTGTCACTGGTTTCTTTATGTCTGAACATATTGGTGGTTCAGTGCTAGCTCGTTTGCGGGAAGGTGGTACAAGACCCGGCTGTTCCATTGCCTCAAAATTGAATAGATCTGCCGAATCCTGAAAAGAGAAAACAAATGTTTGAATATATGAAAATAGATTCTAATTAGGGGTCATCACATAAAGCATCTTATCAAGACCAGAGGGCTGAGCTATTTTTTGGCCAAAGAATCAACATTGCCATACAACGCTCGTTGACAACGATGCGGACGAAATTTTCGCCCTTGTATTTCATTGTTTTATACAACGTGTAACGTTAAATGCGCATAACCTGTTTAAGTTTTACTGGCAATTCTAATAATTTCTTGCGTCTGCGACGACGCTCTATCGAGGGAGGAGTCGTCGCCGGGCCGCTGCGCCGCCGCGCCGCGCTGACATTATTATTTACTATCTACGCTCCTAAAAAACATAGGTTATCTTTGAACAGTGATTTAAATGTTTCCATCACACTTTTCCAGGCTTGGACTGACAACATTAGGCAACCCACATTTTTAGACTAAATAGCTTTTTACCTACAGTAATTAACTTTGTCATGACAACGCGCCAACATTCTCACCATTTCACATTATTGAATGTTTGTGTACAAAAACGCCATAGTCGCGAAATTCGCGCGCACGCGCCGCCTCGCCGGGGTAACGGGATAGAACAAATTACACCTGTGACGCATGTGCCGGCGCCGCTCAGACTGAAGTAAACACGGCCACTGTCACGTATTTCGCACGCCCCGCCCACGTTCAGATCGTCGTTTCTCTTTCTAACCCTTAGGTTAAGTTTAAGTTAAAAAAAGATAGGTAGCATTATTGTTTACTTCAAATGGTCTTATTCATGGTACTTACTGTACGGAAGATTCGTATTTGCAATTTGCATTGAAATAAGAGCTATTATTATCCCGCGTATGGGAAAATTTTAATTGGTCGACAACAACTTGTGTTTGTTTACCTATTTTGGCGGGTTTGCGCAAGTGATGGCTTGACTTATTAATAAATAGACACGGCAACGTTTTTAATGAAGATTTTTTGAAAAATGTGACCTATATTAAAAAGTGGTTCAATTGATTCTGCTCGTTATTCTGATCAAACTATTTTCAGGTTTTGCGCATTTAACGTTACACGTTGTATACAGGGTGAATTTTTCAAGTGGGCGTGGATGGCCAAATCCGAAACTAAGACGACTAGCGAAAAGTACTCAAAGGAGTCGCGGGCTCGATTTTAATGAAAACTAAAACTGCATCATTGGATTTTTGAAAAATCAATATTTCTAGCCAGGAATCGAACCTGTTGATTTTGAAAAAAAAAAACACACTGTATTATTACACCATTCGATAGTGTCGCTAATAAGGATCAAATTCTGGGAAGTAATGACATACGGCAAACTAAAGGAAAGAGCTCATTTTTAACAAAATACTTTTTTTTTTCTTATGTTACCTGCCTCATCATCATCTGCCTAGCCTTTTTCCAACTATGTTGGGGTCGGCTTCCATTCTAACCGGATGCAGCTGAATACCTTGGTATGTAAAGATGGTCACCCATCCACAGACCAACCACGGCAAGCGTAGCTTAACCTGATGGATTGACCTGTGCGGCTGTTAGTATTTAGCCGGGCCCGAGTTATGTTACCTACCTACTAAACCTTAACTGATTAATAATTGTTCAAAATGATGACCATTGTTTTCAATACATAGCTGGATTCGACGTCTCAAGGATGGTACTGCATTCAGCATTACAATATTATTGATTCCATTAGAATATTTTCCAAAGATCGTAATAGAAATTTGAATTTAGAACCTAATGTTGTGAAGGTGACTGCGCTGCGGGTGTGTTAATAATAAAAATATTGAGCATCATTTCGAACAAGGTACGTATTGTAGGTATGAATACTCTAAAATAAGAAGCAGTTTATTAAAATTCAACCTTTTCCTTAAGTTTGCCATATGTCATTACTTCCCAGAATTTGATCCCTATTAGGGACACTATCGAATGGTGTAATAATACAGCATGTGTTTTTTTTTTTCAAAATCAACAGGTTCGATTCCTGGCTAGAAATATTGATTATTCAAAAATCCAATGATGCAGTTTTAGTTTTCATCAAAATCGAGCCCGCGACTCCTTTCAGTACTTTTCGCTATTCCTCATAGTTTAGAATTTGGCCATCCACGCCCACTTGGAAAATTCACCCTGTATACATGTACTATGGGCTGCAAAAGTGCATGGACAGTACAGAAAAAAAACTGTATGAAGCGAGAAATGACGCCATCTAGCGTAAAACCAGTTAACGACTAACAAAATTTAATTATGCTGTTATTAGATGGCGTTGCTTTGCTTTATATGATAAAATATTTTGTAGTTTCTTTTTGTCTCTTCAAACATTCAAACAATTTATAATTAATAGTTTCTTTTAAAGAAAATTGTTCCTAGTTATTAACCCACTATATTAAAATTGGACATCAATTTATAAGTAGGTAGGTATCTGATTTTCTAACTTTTAGTTTTCAAACTTGAGAGGGTAGGTTGGATATGGATTTATAAATAATTGGTAGGTAGTATAAATAATACTTAGATCGAAGAATTATGACAGTTCAATTGATCTTTCGTGGCGACCGCGTACCGGAAGGCGTAGCGTTGGAAGGCCTCCCACAAGGTGGACCGACGACCTTGTGAAGGCCGCAGGAACTCGTTGGATGCGAGAAGCACAAAACCGGTGGAAGTGGAGGTGCTTGGGGGAGGCCTATGTCCAGCAGTGGACGTCTTTCGGCTGAAATGATGATGATGATGATGAATTGATCTTTCGCTAAGTTCATTTCGATTACCTCGTTCGAGTGTCTTTTGTTCAGTTTTTATTTATAATCAGGCGAATTACTTATTTTACCAAAATGAGCACGACTAGTAATATTGATTTCGTTACAAGAGCTCAAATAATTGTTTTGAATAATCAAAGCAAAAACTTGTCAGAAATAGCAAGAGAGACCGGTGTATACGTAAGTAGTTTTATTTTTACGCTTTTATATTAAAACTGCATTATTTTTTTGTTACTATACCATATAATAATCATTATTGGGTATAATATATTTCTGTTTTATTGTTGCAGAGAAAAACAGTTGTTCTTTGGGTATGACGATTTGAAGAGGAGGGTTCTTTGAAACACCATCAAAGAACTGGTAGACCGCGACTTTTAAACACATTGCAGCATCAAACCATGATACGGGAGTATGAAGAAAATGGATATCTGCCGATGAACCACTATGCTGGTTTATTTGACACAAGTGTTGACACTGTCCGTCGTGCTCTTCATAGTGGGCGGAGGCATGCTGTGAAACCCTTGCTCACGGAAAACCATAAAAAGGCAAGATTACAGTTCGCTTTGGATCACATAAACTTCGATTGGAGTAATGTCATCTTTACAGATGAAAAAACTTTTAAGTCTAGTGAACACGGACGCTTATGTTTGTGGCGTCAAAATAATACGCGATACACAAGTGGTCACGTAGCTACGAGCTATTAATAAATAATTATACTTAGTTAATATTATTTTACTTAGTACTTATTATTTATATTAACTGGAGACCTGGTTATGTGTGTACGAATATAACCTATTACTTACGTATTTTTAATAACTTAAAAAGTTCTGAACACTTCAAGGTCAAACAAAATCGATTTTAGTTTTTTATGTTGCCTACTAACCATTTGATATATTTTTGTGCAATTTTGTAGTTTTAGCCTACTTATTTAATATCCATTTAATCCATTTGAGCTTTGTGATAAAATAACCTGGTCTCCTGTTTGTTTTTATTGAGGTTACGTAAGATTCAATCCTCTTTCCGATTTTGGAAACGAATACTTAAGCTATCGCCTCAATAACTTCATAATATTAAAATGATATTAGTACCTACAATAATTAATAAACTGACTGTTAAATTTGAATAAACTGTAAGAAATAAACCTCTATAATTTTTATAGTGCCTTTTTTTTGTGAGCCCACAAGGCGAGCCTGTTTACCTGCCCATTTTTCCTGTTGCTAAGTAACTACCAAGTCGAATATTAAATTATTAGAATACCCACTCGTTAGCTTAATAAATACCGTAAAACGGGGCTACTTTGACAGGCGGGGCTACTTTGACCAGGCCGATCACAACGCTCTGACGCGTTCCCCACACCCCGCGCCTCGCGCAATATTACTCGAGGTCACGCACACTTGCTGAGCACACGTGAAAACCGATTTTGGCGCTCTGTCAAAGTAGCTACAAAATCTGTCAAAGTAACCCTGGAAGTCAAAGTAGCCCCGTTTTGCGGTATATTCCTATCGGTTTCTTTTATTATTTTTATCATTTAAGCTACGTATGCTGGTAAATGTAATGATTAGATAAATGTATTAGCTTTGTGACTTCTTGCTCAATCCTACTTAATACGTTTCTTCCTAACTCCTTACTTACGTTTCGTAAATTAGTCATAGTTGTGAAGAAACTAACGCCATCTAGTTCATTTTCGAAAACTGAACTCAAACGTTCACGGGAAAATAGACACTAAGGTATCCATGCAATTTTGCTGGCAAGTGTACATAGCATAGGCATAGCATAATCAGCCTATAATATTCCCACTGCTCAGACATAGGCCTCCACATGTACATAATTATTATTTTATGTCAGTTAGCGTATCATCATCTGCCGAACCTTTTCCCAACTATTTTGCGGTTGGCCAGACTAACCGGATGCAGTTGAATACCAGTATTTTACATGGAGCGACGGCCTATCTGACCTCCACAACCCAGTTACTGGGTAATACGATACCCCTTGGTAAGTCTGGTTGTAAGTCAGTTAGCTTGTACCTATTATGGTAAATATTATCTAGTTTGAAAATATAAATTACCTATTTTAGTTTAATAAAGAATATGTTGTCAAAATGTGTGTTCAAGCAGGAAAAATGAAAAATAAAGACTAGGGGTGTAAAATGCTTATGTATTCCGAAGAACAAAGAAGCACATTCAGTGTTTGTAGGTAGACTTAATACTAATTCACCACCACAAAATACGCCTGATGAAGTCTTTAATGCAATAAGATGAAGTAGTATAATATTTAAATGTTATTATGTTATTATTGTTGCGAAAACGTTTTGGGTTTCTAAATCTCGATAGATGTAATTTTTAATATACTCGTACATATTGCTATTATACCTAGATACTGCAATAAATTACTAATTATTATATTGCTATTAGTAGCTACCGATATTTCATCATAGTAGATTATTCAGCAAGCGGATACGCAACGAAAGATTCTAGGGCTCCCGAGCATAGCGAGGGAGCTCTGAGTTAACTCCTGAGCGAAGCAAGTTAAGACTAGAATCCTGAGTGCAGTGAGGGATTCAAGCTCGCAGAAGATGAAGACACCTTTATCCCCGAGGAGAATAGGTGCTCTACTTATCGCACCTACTGCGAAGTAAACAAAAGCAATTCGATTATCGAATTAGTAGTTTATGAAACTCTTAAATAACCGGGGAATACCTAGTTATGTGCACTACGCGCATCATGCACTACTTGCACCACTCAGAAAGTTTTACGAAAATAAAATAAAATATTTTACTAGGTTTTTATTTTTTATTAAATCTTTTCAAAGTACTCTCCACTAGCCTTAGAAAGTTTTATGCGTCTGAACCAGTTTTCGAAACACTTTTTCCAGTCCGCCGCAGACACCTCGTTTACAGCCTGCTCGAAAGCTGACAGCGCATCTTCCGGCGACGAAAATTGTATCCCTTAGAGCTGATTTTTTATTTTCGGGAATAAAAAGAAGTCACACGGTGCTAGGTCAGGGCTGTAAGGAGGGTGACCCAGGAGAAGTCCCTCGTTTTGAGCGCTGTGTGCAAAGGCTTGTTGTCGTGGTGGAGCAGTAGCCCGCGGAGCCCTGTGTTTGGTCGCTTGTTGCTCACAACAGAGAAAACTTCTGCCAATGTTTTGGTAATATGCCATTCAGAGTTGATGCTTTTTTGTTTCCGTAAAGGAATTGAAACCAAGTAGCCAGTCAAATTGAAAAAGCTCGCGATCAAAATCTTCCTACCGCTTCAAGATCGCTTCACTTTGGTAGGCGTTGATTCGTTTTAAAACACAAACCGTCGACTAGCGCTTCGTTTCTGGATCGTATTGATAAATCTAAGACTCATCACCTGTAATGATGTCGTAAACACGCCGAGACGAGCCTGCTTCAAAATTCCACCGGGGCCTGCTTCTGAGCATCGGTGAGGTTGTGCGGCACCTAGCGTGAAACTATCCTCCTCACGCGAAGATGCACGTGTAAGATTTCGTGAAGGCTTTCCGATCCAACCTGCAGTATGTACTGAATCTCTTGATACGTAACTCGCCCATTGTCTTGGGTTACATTTTTCACTGCTAGCACGTTTTCTTCCGTAACAGCCGTCAAAGGGCGTCCACTTCTTTCTTTATCCCCCAGAGTTAGTCGACCGCGCTTGAATTCGTTATACCGATTCGATACACGGTTGCCATAGGCGCTCCACACACTGGCCGCGGTGAGCAAATAAAGCGCCCGCGCGCGTGATTTTTTACATACAAAAAATCACGCGCTCACGCCGGGAGTTGAATTTGTATGTAAAAAATCACGCGCGGGGGCGCGTTATCTGCTCACCGCGGCAGAGCGCGGTGCAGTGTGTGGAGCGTCTTAGAAGGACCTTCATTCCTGAATGCCATTTGAAGTCTAACGTACGATTCGTCCGGTTTCAGGCGACACGTGAAATCGTAAAACATCATATCACGAAAATGTTCCCGACGCAGAACAATTTTTTAATGAAACACGATAATTTAAATTAGCTCGCCAAAAAAATGTGGAGGGAAATTTGAGATTCGAAGGTAACTCTGTCTGTATGTTACCTTTTCACGCCTAAACTACTGAACCGATTAGAGATGGTTTAGTCCCGGGAAAGGACATAGGATAGTTTTAATCCCGATATTCCCACGGGATTAAAACTTATGCGGGTGAAACCGCGGGGCGCATCTAATTTCAAATAAATAGATATTGTGTACTTACCGATACAGTCTTCAAAATTAAAATGGATTCCGATGATATTTGTAGCTACCTATATATGTCATAAGGTCCCAATAAAATATGTAGATGGACAAACGTTTAGAAATTATTTAGACAACCAAAATAAGGACGATGGTAAAACATATATAAGAAAAACGCATTAAATTAGATACTTACAAGAAAAATAATCAGCTAACGAAAATACATTAATGTGTCAGCAATTTATTATTTTAGGTCAAAATAAAATCACTTTAATCAATGTTTTTTTTGCTTGGATATCTTCGGTTAGACGTGCGCTGTGTTATTTGTCCATCTATTTTAATGGGACCCTGGATATACAAGATTTTTTTTTATTTTTTGGTTAGAGTTCAAAATAGATGGTTTATTAAATGTAGACAATCCTCGAATTTTTTTTTTTGAATATTTTTTTTACTGCTGAATGGGCCCGCTCTTGACCTCGATCACGCCTGATGGAAAGCGATGGATGAGGTCTATGATAGAATGAGCGTGCCCAGAAGATGCCTAAGGCACTGGAACTCCCACGCATCGACGAAAAAGCGGGCTGCTTGACGCCGGACTCCGGTGGGAGGGTGGTTGCAAACCAGGCGGGCGTTAGCCCTACCACCGCAAGGGAAGAATTGGCCTGTCAAATAAGGTGTTGGGTGTGACCACAGGGTGTGACTGTCCAGGATGCGCCGAGCGCTCGGTTCAGTTCAGTAACAGGCGGAACAAAGGCATGCATCCCGAAAAAAAGGTAAGATAAACTTAAAATCTAATAATTACACTAGTATAACTTTAACCTTCGACACAAAGCTAAAATTTTAAGAACTTAATCATTCCGCTTGCCTTACTTGGATATCCAAGTAGGGGAAATTAGGTAAATGCCATGCCGCCTAAAATTTTAACGACAACAGCACGCAGATGTAAAGAGGTTCACAATCCTTAAACAGTTGTAATATATCTAATGTAAACACTTATGTAAAAGGAGTATCTTCAATAATACCATCAATAATAAAACAAACACTTTGTTTTTGTTTTCACACGAAAATCATCACCCAGACAAACGTCGCTACCATTTTGAGACATCGCCCTCTCTCATACGCATGCTCATCGTCCGCGCATGGCAAGCAAGCGTCAGAGCGCTAAGGAGTCGGGTGCTAGTGAAGAACTGCTCTACCACACCAGGCATTAGAGTAGTTCTGCACTGCATCCGATCCGAATCCGAATTCAAGATCCGAGTTCAATCCGAATTGGGAATGCTCTTGTAGCGGTATCTACAACGCCACATGCGAACAACGCGTCATACTGACGTCACGCAAATCCTGCATCGCGCAAGCAGAGTTTACCGCGCAACTTGCATATATACAACAGCCCGACATGACTCATTGGGCAGTTGCCCGCCAGACACAACACCCGTCTGGTCGCAGGATCCTCCCTTTTCTATGGAGGTTGAGTGAACTTTACACCCTGTTCCTCATACCTCTATACTCTAAATTCGTCCGGAGAGAGTTCGCATCTAGTGCGCAACCCGTCATACAAATATTACTTTGGCTACTTCGAACCGACATATGTATTATCTCGGATTCGGATCGGATGCAGTGCAGAACCGCTTTTACGCTTATCTGTACAGGGTAGCAGGGACATCGACGCTCAAACGTGTAACCATGAATCCAACACGTCATAATTCTAGACCCTCTATAATCAGCAGTTTCTGTATAATACACTTAATTTAATAATAAATTCTATTTATTGAAAATTTTATTTACTCTATTAATTATTGTGATAGTAATATGAAGTCAACAATCATTTTAATTGAATTGAATTTTTATGGAGCCCGTGGCTAAATAATAACAGCCACACAGGTCGATCGATCAGGTTAAGCTACGCTTGCCGCGATTGGTCTGTGGATGGATGGCCATCTTTACATACCGAGACCCCTCCGTGCCTCGGAATGCACGTTTTTAAGCCATTGGTCCTGGCTGTCATTTGTGAATCTTTGACAGTCGTTACGGGTAGTCGCCGGAAAGTCTAACAACCATTCTTGCCAAGGGGTATCGTATTACCCAGTAACTGGGTTGTGGAGGTCAGATAGGCAGTCGCTCCATGCAAAATACTGGTATTTAGCTGCATCCGGTTAGACTGAAAGCCGACCACAACCTATTTGGGAAAAGGCTAGGCCATAGAAATGTAAAAATATCTATGGGCTAGGCAGGTGAATGTTTGTAGGTCGGATATCTATGTTGTACAGTCACGTCTAAAAGTATGTATACACTTGGCAATTTTCAATTGCGATTTTTTCGTGAAATAACGAATGCAACGTTGAATACGACACTTAACATAAACCTATGGGTTCGAAAATACTATTTTCGTAATAACATAAAATTTCATTCAAAAATAAAGGAGAAAATCGCCTTTGAATAAAGCCAAGTGTATGCATACTTTTAGACGTGACTGTAAGTACTGTAAGGAATCAATAAAAGCTTTTATTATTATTTTGGTTTTTAAAGAATCATAGCCACGCTCATTGATATATAAAAATATATCAATGGCCACGCTCCTAACATGCTTGGACAAGTAAAATTTAACATAACGACCCTTGATGAAACAAACGTTGTTTCATTTGCCTATATGTATAAATGTAACTAAGTACGGCCTTCAATATATTTTTAAAAGATGGGAGAGTCAAGTAATGAAGAAATATGTTTTTTGAGGTTAGGTGGTAGGTATATTATTAATCTGTGGCTTTTTGAATTGAGAGGTTTTGCACCTGTTTTTTTGACATATGTTACAAATTATGTCGAATGCAAGCCAGAGATAAGCCTGTGCGTGTCCAAGATCGGCACTAATCGTGGTCTTCTACTAACAGTGCATAATTATTAGATATTAGTACATAATATATTACGGTGCATATTAGTACATGTGTGCATATACCAAGCAGCACCCTCAGTCGTAAGTTCGTAACATGTGCAGCTGCCAAGTCAACAAGAGTAGATAAGCAATGCAAAATATCAGAAATTCATGAAAATAACACAAAATCGCACAGAACAGAGAGTCGACGCCGAAACTACAACACGGTTTGCGCCATAGATAAAATTCTAACCCCCTTATTCATAAAACTTATCAAACCTATTTTAGTTAAAATGGGGTTTGTCTCTTTCTTACACACAGAAATGACAACATGACAGATAAAGACAAACGTTCTATAAACCTATTTTAGCTAAAATAGAGATAAAATAGGATTATGAATAAGGGGGTAAATGTACAAGTCTGCGCAGAAAACACCAAACTGTACCCCCCGATCTTGTTATCATTGGTTTTTTTGACTTGCCTCCCATCCCACTATGGAAGCAATTTTAACGTATGTAGACAGCATGTAGACAGAGTTTTAAAGACGTATTCACGTCAAAACTGTCAATGTCAATCTTTCTTTTGTTTATTACTTGTCAAAAAATAGGGAAGGCCACGTAATCGATCAATTTATGCAGTATCGATTTTTAGATGGAAAATAATTACACACCTACACTTTTAAACAGTTTACATTGCCTGTTATTTTATTTCGATAAAAAAATAAAATCGATTTAGGTCTAAGTTAAAGCATAGACTTCTCTAGTAACGTTAATAATTACAGATGCGTTCAAAATCAATACTTTATACTGTATTCTGATAAAGCAAAGTTATATTTATAAATATATAAAATATCTATACTTACCCAGCTTTTAAAAATAAACTGATGACATCTAATAATTACTTACATTAACAATGTACTACATTTTGGTGACAGTTTCATCTTGGGACGAAATTGTTTTTTTTCTTAGTCCAAAATGACCATGATCCTTTAATTTTCTCAGGTTATTACCTGCAGGGCAATTACGTAACACATTATCAATCGGAATCGATTTTCATTTTGACAGTTCAACAACATTCATTGCGTTATTTACGGGTTGAGCAGACAAATTTTTCGAACTTATGAAGCAATGGATTAGCAATTTGCTTCCAAATGATTCTGATCCCGATTGATAGTGTGTTACGCAATTAGGGTGCTGGTATTTTCAGAATCTCACGGGTGTGAACCAAGGTGAGGGTCTAGTTATTATTTTAAGAAGGTAAATTGCTCTGTACTGCAGTGAAATTATTATACATACAAGTCTAGTTGTAAAAATTTTCTTACACTGTTTAATATGGCAGCTTTTTGTAGTGTTATGTTTGTGTAGGTATTTAGATAGATTTAGTGCATTAAAACTATTGAATATTTTTGTTTCAGGATAACATCTGTTGTTGATATTACTATTGGGACTATAGTGACTCTATTAATTTTCCAAACTCTGTTAATTTCCTCTTGTAATTCTGTATACTTCCTGATTTTTTCTGTGATAGTTTTTTGAATGTTATTAGTATTTGGGACTGCTATATCTATTATAAATGTGGGTTTCCTTACTTTATCAACTAGTCTGTTGTTATGTATAGTGTGGTCTGTAATTATAGTGCGGTCATAGTATATTTTGTAGAAATGGTTTTCTAATACAGCTCTAGGCGTGTAATTGTAATATGGTGTGTAGGGATCCTGCATGAGTTTCAGTTTAGTTACGAGTTTTTTGTGTCTGATATTAACAAGTTGATTAGGTATATCTATGCGTATAGTCGTTTTAGGTTAGAGTGATACAATATGATTAGGTATAACCCTAGCAGTTGGACTACGTTTTCGGTGATTAAAAAATCTGTGACACTTGGTCTATTAGGGCTCACTGTTATTTTCGTCGACGTAATTTTTGCAGTGCGACATTACCCGAGTGACGTTGCCCTTCGTTACGCAGCACGAAGCCGCAAACCACCGCAAACGTTCTGTGACGTACCGCAAAACGGGGCTACTTTGACTTCCAGGGTTACTTTGACAGATGTTGGAACTACTTTAACAGAGCGCCAAAATCGGTTTTCACGTGTGCTCAGCAAGTGTGCGAGACCTCGAGTAATATTGCGTGAGGCGCGGGGTGTGGGGAACGCGTCATAGCGTTGTGATCGGCCTTGTCAAAGTAGCCCCGCCTGTTTAAAGTAGCCCCGTTTTACTGTAGTGCTTGCGTTTGAATAGGCATTATGCAACACCCTATTATGTTGTAAATTCCATTTTCGGCAAAGTTTGCTTGAAATGTATTAGTTTCCATTATGCACATGATTGTGCTGGAAATTTCAATATAAGTTAAGTTGAGTAATTATTTTTCTTTTCAGCGCTGTGTCATTCCTTCGAATTCTCTGCAAAAATATGTATATGCCATGAGGATAGTTGCAAACTGGACAAGAGATAATACTAATAACAACTTCAGAATATAAAATTTAAAAACTATAATAATAATAACCCCAAATCTGTGCCCCAGCGCCGTGTCTCTTCGTGGTGGGGCTTGTTCGCGCTCCGAACTAAGTCTGTGCCAGTAGAGTTTACTTTGCCGAAGCAGGTAGGGTGAGGAAACCAAGAGCGATATATGCACCCGCAGGGCAGTATGTGACCAGCTCTTCAGCAGTAGCGACCCCGCGGACCCTATCTCCCTGGAGAAGTCTTGTTCCTCACTTCCTTCTTACCGCCGCACTTCAGGAGTTAGAAGTTGCTCCATTGTCGCTAAGCCACTATGTACTAGCGACAGTTTCCATGGGTCCATTTTTGAGTGCGCAAGTCAGTGTAGTGTAGTTTGCAGCCATTTGCCATTTAATCCGTGTATCTATCACACTAATATCATAAAGGCGAAAGTTTGTGAGTGTGTGTGAGGTTGTATGTTTGTGTTTATATTTTTGTTACTTCTTCACGCTCTAACTGCTGGACCAATTTTGATAAAATTTTATATGGAGGTAGCTGACACTCTGGATTAACATATAGGCTACTTTTTATTCCGATATTCTCACGGGATCGACAGTTACGCGGGTGAAACCGCGGGGCGCAGCTAGTCCAAACTAATATTATAAATGCGAAAGTAATAACTCTGTCTGTCTGTCTGTCTTTTCTTCACGCCTAAACTACTGAACCGATTTCGATGAAATTTGGTATAGAGATAGTTTGAGTCCCGGGAAAGGACATAGGATAGTTTTTATCCCGATATTCCCACGGGATCGAAAGTTACGCGGGTGAAACCGCGGGGCGCAGCTAGTATTATATAAAATTCAAAGTCCTGACTGACAGATGTATCAACGCACAGCCTAGAGACATGAAATTTGGAGGGTGTGTTATTTGTGAAGAGTATGTATCCACTAAGAAAAGGTTTTTCAAAATTCCACCCCTAAGAACCCTCTTAGGGGTGGAATTCTGAAAAATCATTTCCCCATTCATTCGAATGGGAAGGGTGAAATTTCACGCGGACGAAGTCGCGGGCAGATTCTAGTATTATATATAACATTGGTCAGACAGGGAACATAGTTCTTGCATAGTTCAAGGTAACCAATCCACTATCATAGCCCAATTATGTGCTGTTTCCATTTCTTGCAATAGTTTTAATTCCATTTCTTGCATTTCTTGCACCAACCGGGGGTTGTCCTTGGGTACCAGTGCTTGACGAATGGCTCGGGAGAAGGCACGGCTCCCTGTCGTTTCGGGTGACGCAGGTGCTGTCAGGGCCATGGTTGCTTCGGGAAGTACCTGTGTTGCATAAACAGGGAGCCGGACGCTCGATATCATCACTGCGTCAACTGTCGGGAGGACACGGCGTGGCATACGCTGGCAGAGTGTGCTGCATGGAAGAAGCCGCGCCATGCCCTCATATCCGAAGTCGGAGCCGACTTGTCATTACCAGCAGTCGCTCGTTTGATGGTCGGGAGCGCTGAGTCGTGGGATGCGGTGATTTCCTTCTGTGAAACCGTAATTTCACAGAGGCTGCGGAAAGGTTAAGGGAGGTCGAGACCACTCTCTCGACCGGCAGAAGACGTACCGGGCGTCGGCGGAGCCCTCATAAACTGGTCCTTTTTTTCTTTTTTTTCGTGGTAAAATGCTCATGCATTCTGCACTACCACGCGGAGATAGTACCGCGTCCACCGCGTTCCACACGCGTCCCTATAGAACGTCGCGGGGGGAGTTTTACACCTCACTCCCCCGCGGAGTTGAGGTGGGCCGTAAAGGCGGGCCGGCGCCAGCCGGGGATCGTGGAAGGCGCAGGTGTTCAGATGTTCCCATGATCCTCGGTCCAAGTGTGGGACGGGAACACCGGGGTGGTTTTTATTCAGTAATAGTCTGACAGACATCCATGAGGATTTTCCACCCCGGAACAAAAAAAAAAGGTTACACTTGCATAGTGCATACATGGGGTAATGGTCGGTTGGTGCCACATTTAATTAAAAATGTCTAACGGGCGAGTTTGTTCTGGCCCCTCGTACACCTTACAAAGGGCTGGGTCTAGTTTTTCGGGACCCCCAGAGTCCCTAAAAATGTTAAAGACGAAATAATTAGAATCATTTTATTGAAGAAGAACTACCAGAATGTGTTAGTAAACAATATTATCCTTAATAACGACGCTATTAAACATGCAGGATGGATAAATAACTCACGTGCGAGCAATCAATTGCCGCGCATTGACATTCAGGACACTGTTCGAGCTTACCCGGACCCTCTGCAGCAACGACGCGGCACGCTTACGTGTGATCGCTACGAAGCCATCAGGGTGCGCATTAGCAAACATTCGCTATGCAATGCAGAAGCGTGGCATCCCCAGCAGCATCCTGAATGCATTGTTGTATTGAACTCGAAGAACATTGATGGCTTTCTGCGTACAACTTGTCCACGCTGCACTTTCACTTTACACGCGCAACGAACAAGCCTATACCGACAAGCATGTTGCATAAGTACCAACAATGCTCTTCGTTCCCTTTTTACATCCAGATCACCTTTGATGCCTGCGGTTACAATATAGGTAGTTGGCCGAGATATTTAAATTGTTGAATGAGAGGAAACTTTCTGAGAACTTTACTCCAAAAATAAGAACCTCACTCTCTTTGGCATTTTTAACCGACTTCAAAAAGGAGAAGATTCCCATTTGGATGTTTATATTTTTTATGTATGTTCGGGCATAACTCCGTCATATAAAGACTTATAGGATTTGCTTCTTTTTTAATGGATAAAGTATGCCTCAGGGGTGGTGCACGCCACGATAGTGGCGATAAGACCCCTCTTTGAGGAGTGGCTAGAGAGGCGTCACGGCGTCCTCACCTATCGCCTGACGCAGGTCCTCACCGGACACGGATGTTTTGGGAGGTTCCTGCACATCATCAGGCGGGAGGAGACGCCCGGGTGTCACCACTGCGAGGATCGCCCAGAGGACACGGTGGAGCATACGGTGGAGGTCTGCCCCGCATGGGCGGAGCACCGCCGTGCCCTCGTAGAGGCGATAGACAGCGGCGGCGACCTCTCGCGTCCGGCCCTGGTTCAAGCCATGGTCCGGGGCGAGAGGGAGTGGGAGGCGGTCACCTCCTTCTGCGAAGCAGTCATGCTAGCGAAGGAGGTGGCTGAACGGCTGAGGGAGAGAGCCTCACACCCCAGCCGCCGCGGGAGACGCTCCGGGCGTCGGGAGCCGCGTGACGACTCCCGGCCACCGTAGGCGCGGGCCTGCGGACGGAGAGTAATGGGTAGCTCACCGTCCGATCAGGACCAGGCCCGTGCCGGACGGCGCGTTGTGTTCCACGCGCGCCTCAAAGAGATGTCAGCAGAAAGGAAGGGGCCTGCCAGGGCCGAAGCCTGCCGGGGGTGCGGGATTGTCCGAAAGGGTTACCGCTACCCCGGAACATAAAGGGCTAAGGAAGGAACACGGATGGGTTTTAGTCAGTAAGAGTCTGACACTCCCTTCGCTCCACCCAGAGCGGGAGGGGTCATTTGATGATTTCCCATCCATAAAAAAAAAAAAAAAAAATAAAAAATAAAAAAAAAATAAAAAAAAAAAAAAAAAGGGGTGGTCCCATATAAATTGTATTAACTTTGCTTGGGCAATTTTTGAGTTAGCTTCAATAGTACGATTTTTGTCCACTTAGTTTGTAATTTGATGATATTTTAATAGCTTCCTGTCACAGATATTTATATAGCAAGTAGTGTTATATGAATTTGTGTGGGGTAAGTATAACCAAAAAGTGCAAAATAAGAACTTTTTATGGAAGACAGTTTTTTTTTTTTGTAAAAATTTTTTTATCTTATCTGGTCAAGCCCCGCGCGTTACCGATCGGTGACGAAACAATAGAAAATCAATTGTGTCTTATTAGCGAAGCTTGACAGATTAAACCGTGTTCCTCAACATACCTCTCACAAACATCCAATAGCTTTCTCAAGCCTGAGACTGACCGGCTCGATAGTGCCATATTAATATTATTATTATAAGATATTATAAATGCTACAAAATCTATAAATAAACAAGTATCCCTAGAGTTACAAACATTTAAAGTACAGTGGTTAAAATAGGTATAAAAAGGTATCATAATATTCTAGATTAGTTAAAGTTAACTGCATATTATAATATTAATTTATAACTAGTCTAATTATTAGGTACACTATCATGAGCTCAAAAAGTTACAATCAAAGCAATAGAAATAATATTTGTATATTAATTTTATATACGTATACTCCAAGACAAAAAACGCCCAGTGTTTTCGTATTGTACTATCAATACTTTCATAAGTTGCCCTCACATGCCGTACCCACTGCGACAGCTTCTCTGAATCAGGGAGGCATTTTGTAAACAAGTTTATTACAAATTAGAGGATTATAATAATTTCCACAAAATAAGAATGCTTGGAAACATGCTGCTCCTTCTCTATGGGACAATCGAGAGTCTAGACAAAATCAAACTGGTTGCTAATTTAATTGCATAATTTTTGTGACATGATTTTCCATTTTATGATTATTTAAAAAAAATCAGTGATATTTAAAAAAATTCAAAATGTGTGTATTTATTAGAATGTTAACAATATAAATTAGTAAATTGAATAGTGAATAATTGCATGGTAATAGTATATAATAACAATAGTAATATACATGTAAACTTAATAAAAATTTGCACGCTTGCTTGCAGGCAGCATACAATGACACAGATTATAAGATCTTACCTTTACCAAAACAATGTATTTCTAGCAAATAAACGTTTGATTTGATTATTTGACGTCAAGGCCAGATACAGATTTAGCAACACATTTTTCGGTTTGACATTAGTTAGCGCCATTTTTGACGTGAAACAACCCGCCCTTAGGGCCGAACCCAATAACCTATTGACAGATCGCTACTGATGGTAGCCAGTACAATTATAACTGCCAGTATAATATGATCATAAATATACAGGGTTTTTCAACAAGAACTTTGTTTTCTAAAACAAAATAAATAAAAGAATTTAGATGAAGATGATTAAAATTTTTATCGTATTACGAAGAGAAAAGTTTGACAAATATGAATGAAAAATGATATTTGGCAAATGTCCACCACGACCACGCTGACTGTCAATTCTTTCATCAAAGTTTTTAGTCACTTTTTGGCAAAATGGCGGGTCTATTTCGTTAATCACACCTCGGATTTTGAGTTTTAAGGCTGCAGTCGATTCGATTGGCTCCGTATAGACTCTGTTCTTAACATAACCAAGCAAGCAATTGCTTAACATAATTCTTAATAGCGGTCTCAGAAGGACGATTATGTTGTCCGAAAATATCACGAATTTTACGAAATGTAACTTTAACAGAACCACCATTTTCATAGTGGATTTTAATAATTTTAATTTGATTTTCGAGCGTTGTAACAATTGCCAAAGCATCTACTACGAATACGTCAAAAAACTAAATGTCAAAATTATCATGTTGTTGGTGCTGCCCCAATTGAGGAACAAAGTTCTTGTTGAAAAACCCTTTACATACAGGGTGAAATTAAATTTATGGGCATCTTTTTAAGGGGTCATTGTACTCATCATTATGAACAACTTTTACTATGGGACTAAACCTAAAATTGCGAAAAAAAATCAGCTGTTCCTTGCATTTATGTTCACATAACTCGTCAAAATGTAGGGAAGAGCTGTTTTTTTTTTCGCAATTTCAGGTTTGGTCACATAGTAAAAGTTGTTCATAATGATGATTACAATGACCCCTTAAAAGGATGCCCATGAATTCAATTTCACCCTGTATATTTCGCTACTGATATAGTAGATTATTGGGACTTTAAAACCAGAGATAAGTTTTTCTACCTCCAGTATGCCAAAACTGGTGATCGATAGGTAATTGGGTTCGGGCGTTAGTGTAATACCGCTTATTATTTACAAAACGTTTGAAGATTATTTCCTCTGGCGAAAGGTACTTATTAATCTAAATATAATAAAAGATTAGTTTTTGAAACATACTCTGAGGCATTTTAGTATTTATCATGCTTCATTAAAATCTGTTTCTACACAACACTTTCACTTCTTCAATTATTTATGTATTGCATTTTGTCATTCTCCGTAACCTCTATGTGCACCTTTGATACAAACAAAGGTATTTTTATATCAGAAGCCTTGAAGTTGGTATCCACATTGGTTACCACTATACCAAGTTTCTCCAGAACTTTGAGCCGGTTCCATTGTGTACTTGAAATTCTTGATTAGGATTTTCCGGCTTATAATTTTTCCTATTTTCAAAAAATCTGCTGTTTCAGTTTTGTCTCTTGAAACGTGCTAATTACATTTTAGCTAACTTGGCCCCCAGGAATTCAAAAAAATATTCCAGAGACGGTAGTTCTCTTGGCTGTTTTAGTGAGGCTTGATATTCCTTGAGAGTTATTGCATCCAATTTCTGAATGAGCAGGTATACTAATATTGGATCCCAGTTGTCTATGTTGATGCCTCCATTCTTGATTTCATTAATGCAATAGACCGCTACGTCAAGAATACGTTTGATGCGGTTTGGTGTCGCTATCTGTATAGCTGGGATATTCGTCAAGATGTTCATATAGGTGGATAAAATGAGGTTCTTATTGCTGTAATGGTCGGTTAATATTTTCCAGCTAGTTTCGTAATTCTCCTTACAGATCGAAAGATGCTTTACCAGATTGTCTGGTTCTCCTCTAATCTTGCCTATCAGAACCTGCATTTTCTCATCGGCAGTGAAATATGGGTTATTGTGTATATCCCTCGTAAACACTTCTTTGAATGACGCCCAATGTGGATAATGCCCGTTAAATATAGGCATATCCACTTTGTTTGTCAACACCCTTATACGAGCTACTGGCCACAGTTTACTATATATTTCTTTCTTAATATTGGAGAACATCTGCTCATGTAGCGTATATGAAGCCTCGTAATTTTCATCTGTATAATCAAAATGACGGTCAAGATAAGTAACTTTGCTCCAATGTTTTTCCAGAATTTCCAAAAGGTATTCTAAATCCAAACGATCGCATACTGTTGACAGATCTAAATTGTCTAGGAAGCTCGCCAATGATTCGAAATTGCGTTCCTGTTCACGCATGTTTTTCACGAAATTATCATGCCCCTCCTTCAGAGTTGGCGTGGGAGTCACCGGGGTGGTTCTTTCTTCAGGTTTGCCTTTGTGATTTCTGTTCATTTCTAGAGATTTGTCATTTTTATTTTTGTTCATTTCTTGAGGATTATCTTTTTTATTTTTTTTCTCGGCTTCAGATTTATATTTTTTCATTTCTTGAGGATTATCTTTTATATTTTTTTTCTCGTCTTGAGATTTATCTTTTTCCATTTCTTGAGTTCTTTTATTTATTAAAATTTTTTTCATCCCATTCTCTTTTCTATAATCTGGATTATACTTTTCCCAAAGGCCGATTACATATTCAAGATATGCGGAATTTCTGCGGTGTTTCATCTTGCAAATAAATAGAAATGGATAAATCAGGGGACCGAAGAAGGCCGCTTTGGCAGAATCATAAAAGGATATTATCGACGGCAGCAAAGTAAAGTAAAAAGAGTCAACTGCACCTTTTACGAAAACTTTTTACATAATTACTCAGAATTCTTTGCTTTGTGTCTTGAGATTTTTTTTTCTGTTGCAAATCTAAATTTTTACTAATATAAAGTCTGCAATATAATATCAGATTTTTTTAGATCACCATTTATACTTCGCGGCCGTCGATATGACGAATCATATTAATCGTAAAATGACAACAAACAGAATATTAATGATTATAAGTTTATTACTCCGTATAAAGCACACTGTATGGAGATTCGTAAAATGGTCCACAAATTATGAATTGCTTTATTGAATTTCAGTGTCAAATAGCAAAATCATAAGAAGTTAGTCAACAGCAACATCTTGCAAATCACATCAATGAGGATTTTGTGAAGAAATATCAGAATAAATGGCAGATTTAACCCTATGAAATTTTCTTGAGCACGCGCGTTGTGGAGACCGTATATCGGCGACGAAGTGTAGCTCTTCGGAAAATGGGCATAGCCTTCGAAATGCCGGTTTTATAAGTTTGTTGGCTTATATTAGACTAGCTGTTGCCCGCTACTTCGTCTGCGATCCAGGATGAAAAGTAGCCTATGTCCTTACCCAGGTGATGGTCTATCTGTGTGCCAAATGTTATCCAAATCCATTCAGCTGTTTTAGCATGAAAGCGTAACAAACAAACAAACTTACTTTCGCATTTATAATATTAAGTTAGGATAGATAAAAGTGTGTGTCGTGAGGTCATAAAATATGAACTAGAGTATATGTAGCCACCGCAATGGCATAAGTACTACCTTCAAGGCAAGTAAAAGGTTTGTGATAGTCTATTTTAATTAAGGAGTTCCGGATAGAAATAAAAACTTTGATGATATGTAACCTAAATGAAAACTTACTACAATCTTCTATTCACATTTTAGGTGTGGAGTAGATATTATGTTACCGGCAATCTGTATAATTCAGGTATTCTATACAATACCTAGGCAATGTATAGAATACCTGAGGCGTCCAGGCAATATATGAAATATTGTGAATATTGTTGTCCGTTACATACTTTGCCTAGGTAATGTATACATTTCCTAGGGATTGTATAGAATACCTGCTGGTTCACCGGCAATGTGTAAAGTAAATAAATAATATAGATATGGTCTATATATATCAATATTATGTAAGTACCATGGGAGAAACGAATATCCTATACACCGTAAGGACTATCTTGCTTGCAACACACGGCCGCTAAAGTAATATTTGCTAACAGATGTGTTCCTCGTATGCACGTGATTTTTAACCGACGAAAATAAAGGGGGAGGTTCTCAATTCGACACGTATATTTTGTTTTCAAATTGGTCAGATGTAAGTTTCCTCTATAGTACTTACCTATAAAATGACAGAAAAATAAAACAGCTCATGTTTGCTCAAAATTAACTTTATTAAAATTAACAATTACTCATTAAAAATAATCTTTAAAAAAAATAGTTAATATAATCCTTTTTTTGCAGTAGAATAAGAATTATTACACTCATACGCGTGGAGTTTTCGTTTTTTTCACACATTGCCGGCTGCGCATTTGGTACTGTATAGAATGCCTAGGCAAAGTACAAAATAAATAATATTTCATACATTACCTAAACGTTTTAGGTATTCTATACATTACCTAGGTATTGTATAGAATACCGGATTATACAGATTGCCGGTAACAGATACACTTCTTTTTTACGCATCTGAATCATACCAGAGGTTTATATGAGGACAGACATTTCTGCGCCTTCCTCGTACTTATATTGGAAGAAACTTTGTTGTACGATATGGGTGCTGGTTTCAGGCTTATTTGTTCATACACAGTTTCCTCCACATCTCCGAGGACGTGGTACAACTTATGCTCACGGGCAGGATTATGTGATCACCTGATAAAATTGAATTAGAACAACAGGTTTTTACAGACAAAACGACTTTTACTATCGAATGTTTTGGTTTCCTAAGAAAGCGGTGAACGTTCACACAATAACGACTGCAAATACATACAGAGCTTCAGAGCTTGCAGTCAAATACTGGTGAAAATTACTGGTTTTTATGACGGCGGTTATAACATGACGGAGCCGCTTCTAGGAAACTGTAGCTTTCCAACGCTGCGGGTACATTAACATAATTATGTACGGCTGCAGCCATGGAGCACAACAACCAGTGGAGAGCGCGTACAACGCTACCGCGGGCGCTAAACATACGCTAAATCAAGCCTATGCCGCGCGATTTTGGTCAGTCGCAGCAATTGTAGGCTTAGTACGAACGTCACGCGCTCCCGCTTCTAAAACAAGTAAAACTAAAAGTAATGCCTAGTCGTGCAATTAAATGGTGTGGAAAGTGTACTACTACTTCAAGTTACACAAAAGATGGGATAACATTGCACAGGTAAGTGGTTTTCTACTCCATTTATTCATTTTGATTAAAAATGAAATTCAAATATTTTAATTTCTAGAATGTTCCCGCTGCTGTCTCTTTCTGGTGCACTCAATTTCATACTTGCAGTTGTCTCTTTTTTTCTCGATAGTGCTGTTCCCAGCATCGTGACGATTATATCGATATAATTTTAAATAATATATATATATTTTTGGAAAGAAGTTATTTTACGGAGCTCGCGGTGGGAGTAAAATGGGAGAAATGGTCACGTTCATGTGCTCAAGTCAATAATGAAGTCATAATGAGAAACCAAGATAGGGGCTGCAAAATTTTACAAATTTTTCGTCATTGTGTCGTTTTCATGGTTTTCGAGGGTGCTGAACTCAATCGTGAGGTGGTCAAAACGAAAATACAAAATGGCGGCTGCAATTTATTTTAAATGTTCGCCATGGGTTTCGTTTTCATAGTTTTCGAGAGTGCTGAAGGTCAAAATGAAAACCCGAAATGGCGGCTGCATTTTTTTTTTAATTTTCGCCATTGATGTCGTTTTCGTAGTTTTTGATGGTGTGTATAATTATCATCTAAAATGTATTTTGTATACATTAAAACTCGCAGATTTTCCAACGATGACATCAAGAAGAAAGAAATTTGAATCAAAGCTACACATAGAGACAATTTTTTTCCAACAAAGTGTAGTGTTGTAGTGTTGAATCTACCAATCACTTAATTGACTTAGCTTCAGGTGTAGCTAAAAAATATATTGATACTAGTTTGAAATTTATTACGAAAAATAATACGAATCCAAAAGATTATATAAGAAAAACATATTCAAAACTAATCCACTTTAAAAACCAGTAATTTTTCTTTGAAATAAAGCAATTATATCTACATTTAATAAAAACTGGTTTTATTACAAAATCGAACCCGTAATCTCTGTATCGCAAACAAATCCATAAACTACTAATAAGTCAAATTATTATCGATATCGATATTTTTTTAATTACCTTTTTGGAATCCCTAAAAAATCAGTTGTCATTTGGTTGTCAATTCATCACCCAATCACAGCGGGCGAAGCTTACCTCTCCCCCCGCCGTTCTTTAGTGACTTTGATTTAGAAGAAAAACGTGCCGATGCTCTCTCCACTGGTTGTTGTGCTCCATGGCTCCAGCTCATGGATGAGTTCACACACAACACACATTTTTACCCGACTACGGCAAAGCAAAAAGGAGGGTTATGATTTTGACCGGTATGTATGTATGTTCATCTGTTCCCTCATAACTTAAAAAGTATTAAATAAGAATTTGACAAATGAGGTATCGTTTTGACCGTCCGCAGGTTATAGGCTATGTGACGTCACACTAAATTCAATATGGCGCCCTCTATAGGACATAAAGTGCCTAATGAATTCAAAAATAAATATTTTGAGATGGTGCCTTGTGGGGTATCAAATGAAAGGGCTTAATTAGCACATTTCAAAAATATAAGTATTACTAAAATAAGCCCCAAAATAATTAAATAAAAAAGAAGTTTAAATACTAAAACCCGACTACTCTGAAAAGGATGAAACAAGAAAGTACCTTCTCGTGGTCGCATGCTACCATAGCTTATTTAGTACAAGCGGCATGCGACCACGGGAAGGTACTTTCTTGTTTCATCCTTTTCAGTAGTCGGGTTTTTGTTTTTAAACTTCTTTTTATCTAGCCTAACTTCTTTTTATAAGCCAACAAACTCGAGGTTCGGCATTTCGAAGGCTGTGTCTATTTTCCGAAGAGCTACACATCGTCGGCGATATAAAAGGAAATAATATTCCACAACTATCACACAACGCCATCTAGTCCCAAGCTAAGCAGAGCTTGTGTTATGGGTACTAGACAACTGATAAACATACTTATATATTTCTAAATACATACATATTATAGATAAATTACACCCAGACACAGAACAAATGATCGTGCTCATCACACAAACATTTGTCCTGGGTGGGAATCGAACCCACGACCTCCGGCATAGCAGTCAGGGTCACTAACCACTAGACCATCAGGCCTGTCAAAAAAATGGTCTCTATAACACGCGCGTGCTCAATCTTTTTTTTTATAACGGGTTAATTCTGCCATCGTTACGATATTTGTTCACAATATGGTTTGTAAGATGTTGCTCTTGGGCGATGCGATGCAACGGGTGTGTCGGGGGAAGAAGAAATTTTACGCAGACGAAGTCGCGGGCAGAAGCCAGTATAATAATAAAATAATACCAGCCTATTATTGTCCTTCTCATAGAGAAGAGGCCTGTGTCCCAGCTTCTGGAACATTATAGGCTGACCGGCCATTGTGTCACCCATTGTAAAGTTTCTATTTATTTAATATGGTGTACATAATAAAGAGTATTCTATTCTATAGGCTGATTATGGTTATTGTCACACTGCGGGGCAAAGATCTCCCCCACAGCTTTCCACTCTTCCCCGCGGTGCCTTTTCCGGCCAATTATGAGTATTATAATTTGGTAGAAATGTAGTAACACTCCCCGTATTCGTATTTAACTTCCTATGACTCTACTATTTGACATTAGGTAAACTGTAATAAAGCAATTCATAATAAAATTTGTGAACCATTTTACGTACGTACAGTCACGTCTAAAAGTATGTATACACTTGGCTTTATTCAAAGGCGGTTTTCTCCTTTATTTTTGTTAAATGTTATTACGAAAATAGTATTTACGAACCCATAGGTTTATGTTAAGTGTCGTATTTCAACGTTGCATTCGTTATTTCACGAAAAAATCGCAATTGAACATTGCCAAGTGTATACATACTTTTAGACGTGACTGTACCTATCTCTCTTATACGAATTGTTAAATGCGGCCATTTTAGGCCCCGTTCATTTTCCCTGCTGACTTGCAGAGTACTCTTGCCTTCAAGTTGCTTTACACTTGTTGCATATCGATTTGTTTTGAACTGCTAGCTAGCTTTTATTTCATGCACATGTCTTGCGTGAAGCTTTAATTCTAAAATGCTTACCATCGGTTGGTTGCCGCTGCCACTCCCTGATTCTTGAATTTCTATTTGCTCTCCTTCGGCGTTACGTTGTATTTCACCTCTGTGCATTTTACTTAATTATGTATAAGCAGCAGTTTTCGTAGAATCCAATTATTTTTTACGATCCTTTTATTATTAGGTATGTAAATCAATGGTTTCAATCAAACAATTTCTATTTCAGCTGCGTGCTGCGTGCTGCATTGACCGTTCGATGCCGCGCATGCGCGACGCGCTTCCGTGCATGACAGCCGTCGTGCGAAATATGTGTCTTCAGAAAGACCCATCTATCGGGTGGTTACGATACTGGTTTGTTTGTCTGCATCAGGAGGTTTGTCTAGCAAAATGGTCCCATTTTTGCCGCATGTCTACATCCGACATTTCGATATTGGACGAGTGGGGGCGCCACCAGGCGCAAAGGGGATGCCTGTTGATTATTACTAGCTAGCTAGCGATACAGACGTTTTGAAGTGAGGCTGCGTTTCGACGCAAACAAAAATTTACGAGCGGCCTCAGCCGGACAGCCACGGTGCTGCCGCGGAGATGTCGTGACTGCCGCGTGGATGCCTCGGGGCTACCCGCTCTAGTCAATGTAAAGTCGATTGCTCGCTCATGTAATTTAAAATGTATGTAGTTGCTAAAAAGGCAGAATGCACTTGGCTATAAAAGCTTGGCCGGCGATTTCTCACCGCGAAGAAATTCGTCATCAAATATACGCGCTCACAATGCCGTACTTTTCTTGTCATAGCCTGATCTGGATTTTCGCCCGGTTAGTAGCTAAAGGCTCTTCCCCTGGTACTGCATAATAAATGTCCTTTAAACAAATGATGGTAAGAAAACCGTGTCGAACTGTCGACTACAAAACCCAACGGCTACGAGTTTATAAATGAAGTCGTCAAGCCTGGATAATTAACACGACCTATTGGTGCGCTGACTGCCAACTATTTTGACTTCATGTAGGCATCATCAACTCAGCCTATTGCAGTCCACTGCTGGACATAGGCCTCTCCCAGGCTGTACCACAACTTGAATTTGTGGACCAGTCCCACTGTCAGTGTCCACGTTTCGGCTTCATATATCATAACGGGCAGGGCGCACTAGTTAAAGACCTTAAGGTCTTCAAACACTGCGGGATAGGTGACGAGAAGACTTGACGGAGTTTTTCATTGCAAATGCTGACCATCTGGATCCTTCTGTCGGCTTCTTCCTCAAAGTTGTGTCTACCGAGCTTACTTGCCCTTATAAACATAATCCTTCACAACTTTGAGAACCCTTCGATGTGAATTGGACTGGGCAAGACGTATGAAATGTACATGACTTTCGTCTTGTCTAAATTCAAGCCGAGGCTAACCCGCCGAGAGGCTCCATTAAGCCTGTGCAGCATTTGGTCTAGCTGTTCCAGCGCCCTTGCCATTATGACGATGTCATTGACAAATCAATGATGATTGTGAGATGTACTCGCCATTCACGTTGATACCCAGTCCAGTCCAGCCCAGCGTCTTAAAGACGTCTTCCAACGCATTTGTAAACAATTTAGGGGATATTAAATCCCCCTGTCTCACCCCCCTGAGCAGTTGGATGGGGCTGGTTTTCTGATCCTGAATCTGGACAGTCATCATGGCAGCGTCATACAGACATCTGAACTTCGATGTAGCGCCATTCAATTCAATATCGTTGCAGAGAGGCCAAAACTGCCCATATTTCGATGGAGTCGAAGGCTTTCTTTTTTATTTAGGTAGAGATGGAATAAATTAGTCTTCTTCGCTCGTAACTAATCCTACTAGCTGACTTGTAAAACATAGAAGGGTCTTTACAATGTTGCTTAAAGTTAAGATACATTTAAATGTCTTAAAACGTATGGTGAAGCAGACGTTAATCATTACCTAACTTTAAACAACGTTTATAAAAAGCCTCAGAATGTTAGTTTAATTAAACTCAAATCCAGTGTTAGTAGTAACTTCGATTTATAACCTAAGACTCACAGAGAGGAGGCCGGTGTCCCAGCAGTGGTAACATTATAAGCCGATTATGTTTTAAATGTCCAGTTACAAACATTTACAAGTCAGCAAGGTAGCGGAACTGGCGCTTTATTTGTACCTATGTATTGTTTTCTTGGGTGCGCAATAGCAACGCCTCCACGGCAAGATGTGATCTGAGCTGCTTAAACCCTATGAAAACTATGTGTTTCTATCGAGCTGCCCCCCTGAGCCACAGCAACGAAACTGGTGCAGACTTTTAGCTTGTTGAATATACCTGTCTAATCAATCGAAAATTTACACTGAAAAAAATGTCTAATTCAAATCTACCTCCGCCACAAAGGCAGACATGGCTTTTAATTTCGGCTGTTTAGGTACATCCAGGAGGGCCTTCGTTATGAATATGTTATTGGAGATACTCCTTCCAATGTACATACGTTCCAAATTATCCATTTATTGTCAAAACCTGGGACAACATAATGTATGTACCTATTTGTAGGTAAGTATCATCCTTTTTAAACATTATTAGTTGGGTATTTAGGTAAGACGAGGTACACCTTTCTCTAGATCTTGTTATTGCTACTTTAGACAGTAAAAGCACTGATGTAAGCAGCATGCCATAACATAATCAGCCTAGAATATACCCACTGTTGGGCCACAGGCCTCCTTTCTTCAAGAGGGAGTGGGCTGTAATCCATCACGCGGGCCCAGTGCGGGTTGGTAGATTTCACATGTCATCGAATTTTTGGTTCTAGGACATACCGCCGTTCACGATGTTATAATCATAATCATTTTTTATTTCCTTCACCGTTTTGAGAGCGGTGGTGTTTAATTATTTTACACGAAGCAAAGAGCCTGCCTGAGTTCGAACCCACGACCTACAACTCGGAAGTCGGGGCCGTTACCACTGGGTCACCTCTGCCACTGCTGATTTTACACACGAGTACGTAGCCTTTAAATGTCCATAATGGTCAGTACCTACTGAAAATTGTAAAAGAACCGCAAAGGAAACAGAAAACACAGAGAGATACTGAATACTTTACAGAACATGATTGAAACGAATGATTTTTTTAATTAAAGTTTCTCAACACTTCTACCTCTAGATCCCGTCCAAAACGATCTTCCAATCCACGGATCCACGGTTCCAATCCGTCATTTTTACCGTAGAGTATAAAAGCAAATCTGCGCAGTGCGAAAGTGAAAGCCACTTTCTCTTTCAATCTGCGCAGGGAAAAGCGCGGGAACTTATATGACCACCTCTTGGTTACTCCCGTACTCCTGGTATTTTAGCCGCGCGGCGCATACTAAACGACGCGCCTCGATTTTCGCTACCAGGACACCAAAACGCCGTTGGAGCATACTCCTAAATATGGAGTAAAGTTTACATTGTTCGCACGGCACGTCAAACAATATTTTATTTTTATTTAATTTACCCTTTTTATGAATTATTGAATGTGTTTAACATGTTTCTAAAAATCTTCCGATGCTTTTTGTCGAGTTTTTGACAAGTCCAAGCAGAAAATTATATTTCACGTGTTATTTTCGTTTTAGCATCATTTTACCGAAGATCTTAAGAAACAGGCACATTAAATAAAAAATAAACAAGGACTTAGGTATTCCAGAAACACATAAACATACAAATAAGGTAATAAAAACAGAAAAAAATGCACTTGTTTTAAAAATCATTTGTAGAAATTGTTATTTTTCATCTACAGACTAAAACTGCTACAGTTATATATTTTCGGAAAAGTCATTGATATTTTTCCAAGTTTTTCTTAAATCCGTCACGATTTATCGGATGCAAACACGCTGTAAATCGTATCGTATGGTATAAAAAATATAGGGAGGAGCTTATCTGAGCTTGTAACGACACAAGTTCGACACTACACATAAGCAGAGCAGTCAATGTGTGCTTTGCTTGTTGTAGTATGGGTGCCCAAACATTTTCTACACTTCATTGCAAAAAAAATAATGCATGTTTTAATTACAACAACATACTTAGGTACCTCATCTAAAATATTTTTTAAAACTTCTTTGAGTAGTGTAGGTACCTCATAACTAAAACTGTTTATTTTAGAATCAAATTCAAAGACCTAGACCTACTAACCCATCTTTTGAAAGAAGATGTATATAGATATGTATATACAGGGTGAATTTTTCAAGTGGGCGTGGATGGCCAAATCCGAAACTATGAGGACTAGCGAAAAGTACTCAAAGGAGTCGCGGGCTCGATTTTGATGAAAACTAAAACTGCATCATTGGATTTTTGAAAAATCAATATTTCTAGCCAGGAATCGAACCTGTTGATTTTGAAAAAAAAACCACACGCTGTATTATTTCACCATTCGATAGTGTCGCTGATAAGGATCGAATTCTGGGAAGTAATGACATACGGCAAACTAAAGGAAAGAGCTCATTTTTAACAAAATAGGTACTTTTTTTATTTTTCTTATGTTACCTACCTCATCATCATCTGCCTAGCATTTTCCCAACTATGTTGGGGTCAGCTTCCAGTCTAACCGGATGCAGCTGAATACTAGTATTTTACATGGAGCGACTGCCTATCTGACCTCCACAACCCAGTTACTGGGTAATACGATACCCCTACCCCTTGGTAAGACTGGTTGTCAGACCTTCAAGCTTCTGACTACCCGTAACGACTGTCAAAGATCCAGGAATGACCGCCTGGACCAACGGCGTAACGTGCTTTCCGAGGCAGGGGTCTCGGTATGTAAAGATGGTCACCCATCCACAGACCAACCGCGGCAAGCGTGCGGCAACCTGATGGATTGAACCTGTGCGGCTGTTATTATTTAGCCGGGCCCGGGTTATGTTACCTACCTACTAAACCTTAACTGATTAATTGTTCAAAATTATGACCATTGTTTTCAATACATAGCTGGATTCGACGTCTCAAGGATTGTACTGCATTCAGCATTAAAATATTATTGATTCTATTAGAATATTTTCCAAAGATCGTAATAGAAATTTAAATTAAAAACATTATGTGTGTTCATAAAAATATTGAGCATCATTTCGAACAAGGTAGGTACCTACGTAATGTAGGTACGAATACTTTAAAATAAGAAGTTTATTAAAATTCAACATTTTCCTTAAGTTTGCCGTATGTCATTACTTCCCAGAATTTGATCCTTATTAGGGACACTATCGAATGGTGTAATAATACAGCGTGTGTTTTTTTTTCAAAATCAACAGGTTCAATTCCTGGCTAGAAATATTGATTTTTCAAAAATCCAATGATGCAGTTTTAGTTTTCATCAAAATCGAGCCCGCGACTCCTTTGAGTACTTTTCGCTATTCCTTATAGTTTAGAATTTGGCCATCCACGCCCACTTGGAAAATTCACCCTGTATAGATGTGTATATAGTAGATATACTTAATATTCGTTTAATATAAATACATAATAATGTTAACAATAATACATAAAGAATCTCAAACCATATTCAGCACACTTATTAATTTTACTTAATTTACATACGTAACTGTCACAGTCAAACCAATTCGGTGAATACTCGTGAACAGTGCTGGACTCGTTGAGAACTTTTTTTTATTTCGGAAGTCGGTGTCGTTGGGTTCGCATTTTCGTTGTTTGCCACCGACGTCCGAAATTAAAGATAATTTTCACTTCGCAGTGCCTTTTTTGGAAGTCGGATGTTATATATGTAGGTATAATATAAGATCGCATTAAAATAGATGGACGAACTTTTAGAAATTATTCAGACCACTAAAATAAGAACGATGGTAAAAAAATATATATGAAAAACGCATTAGATACTTACAAAAAAAAAAAACAATCAGCTAACGAGAATACACTAATGTGCCGACAATTTATTATTTTAGGTCATAGTAAAATCACTTTAATCAGTGTTTTTTTTTTTGCTTGGATATTTTTGGTTAGACGTATTGAGCGCTGTGTTAAAATTAGTCCATCTATTTTAATGGGACCCTGTATAATAACTTCCTGTCACTGATATTTACATAGAAAGTAGGTAGTGTTATACGAATTTGTGTGGGGTAAGTACAACTAAAAAATGAAAAATAAAAACTTTTTTACAAAAAAAAAAACAACCGACTTCAAAACAAACATTATAAAGTGATAAACAACTTTAATTAAGGAAGTCGGTGTCAAAAAACGAAAATAAGTAACCAACGACACCGACTTCTGAAAACAAAGTTATTTATCACTTTGTAGTGTTTTTTTTTTAAGTCGGTTAAAAAGCAACAAGCAATGTATAATGCATTTAATTCAAACGTGTCAGATTTTTTGCACGCTGGTGTATTTTCCTTTATATCCCGAGCGACATCTGTGTGTGTGTTAGCTCTCTTTCCCTCTTACCCCTTTTTCACCATGCTATGACGCACACAAAGACTATTAATACGAACTACATTTACCGAGCCCCCCTCTAAAGGTTCAAACTCACTGAGCTGATTTACCTCATGTTTGTGCCAGTGCTGCAGTGCCTACCACCTTAAGAACAACCGCCTAGATGATTTGCGTTCCTAGTACTTGTACGTATGTACGTCCGTCCGTGTCCGTACGGGTTGAATCGTGAGAAGAAATTTAGTGATTGTCAGTGGCTTAGCAAGAGCCCAATATAAAATTATAAAAATAAAGAAAAAATATAAGAATGGGGAACACCACCTTTCTTTTAACTGACTGTTTATTTATTTTTAATATGATGAAAATATATTTATTTATTAATAATTCCTTTGTTGTAAGTACCTACACCAAAAAATTAACAGGGATTGCGTGGACATAAAAAAGGGGTTTGGTCTTTGGTGCCAAATAAGTATAGATACAATAGACACATAATACACTTATTAACTTCTTACACCAATTACCTAAGAAACTATTTGAATAATAATAAAAAAAATACAATAAAAATCTAACTTAACCAAACCAAGGCGTTAACAAAATACTCCGCATCATTGATAATGCATCACATAAGACTGTACCGTAGGTCATGATTTTGTAATTTTGTTTGTCCTTAGGCAGGAGGATGGGGACGAAGGCGGGTTGTACGAAAACCATAATTATGAATCCCTTCCTCCCCCATCCTCCTGCTTCCATTCAGTACACTGCCGCATAGCCCACCCCCCTTTCTGTTGCTTTAAGCAAACGCTTCGGGGTTATGCACCTCTAGTACTACCAGCTACGTTAGTATGGTTACGTTCCTAGCCAGTGAGGTGGTAAAACGCCATCTAGAGTTGCAAAGGAAACTAAAAAGTTTCAATCAAAATAAATATCTTTGCCTAACTCATAAATGCATCATTATTGTCAGCCAACACGGAATATGAAGGAATTTTGCAACGGTATTGGAAATGATTAGTAACTATTTTATGAACCTATTTACTTATAAAAATCTTATTCATATCCTGGTAGTTCCTAGCCAGTGCTAGGCGGTAAAACGCCATCTAGTTGCAACAATGAAACTAAAAAGTTACCCTACCAGCCGCAAGTTATAAACGCTTCGGGGTTATGCTGCCCTGGTACTACCAGCCACGTTAGCATAGTTACGTTCCTAGCCAGTGAGGTGGTAAAACGCCATCTAGAGTTGCAAAGGAAACTAAAAAGTTTCACTCAAAATACATATCTTTGCCTAACTCATAAAGAGGGTTTTCTGAAATGTTCCCCGTGAGATGGCAGCGCTGTAACGTCAGGTCCAACTACCTGTCAAAACACATACACGATTTATATTTTTCGATCATTTTTTTGGTTTATTTATTCTTAAAAACGTTACAAACGGAATATTGTTTTCCAAAATGCCACAGTGTTGTGCAGTGCCTATGTGTGCAAATAAAAAAGGAGGACATAAGTTCCCTACAGAAGATAAAAGCCGATTAAAACAGTGGCTTGTAGCCATTCGAAGAGATAAATTTACTCCAACGAAAAATAGCGTAAATACGTATTTATGTTAATAATGTCAAAATTGGGTAAAACTGTTTTTGAATCCACACTTTTGTATAACTTTTCTTCTGGCCATTCTATTACATAATTAATCTCACTTGAGAGATTAGAATTATCATTTTCATTTGATTTGAAGTTGTTGTTTCTGTCATAGTCATTTAGCCTGGAATATATAATATACATTAATCAACAACAACTCACTAAAACACAAATAACTTCAATTTAGTAGTTAAAAAAAAAACAATCAAATTGTGGAAACAAATAGAAGTAGATTATGTTTACCTTTCAATGAGCTTTTCTTTAGTACCAGTAACTTTTGCGCCTCTCTTTTTGAGCTCAATCTTCAGTTCGGCAACCTTTCTTTGGCCGTAATCCATAATAAAATCAATAACACTTCCAAATACATAAAATTTTACTAAAATAATTATACGTTCGGTAAGAATCTGTGCTATCTGACAGCTGTTTGGACCTGACGCATACGAAGCGCCGCCTGGCGGCAGAAAAAGTATCGAAAACCCTCATATGAAGGAATTTTGCAACGGTATTGGAAATGATTAGTAACTATTTTATGAACCTACCTATTTACTTATAAAAATCTTATTCATATACTAGTAGTTCCTAGCCAGTGCTAGGCGGTAAAACGCCATCTAGTTGCAACAATGAAACTAAAAAGTTACCCTACCAGCCGCGGGTTATAAACGCTTCGGGGTTATGCTGCCCTGGTACTACCGACCACGTTAGCATAGTTACGTTCCTAGCCAGTGAGGTGGTAAAACGCCATTAAGAGTTGCAAAGGAAACTAAAAAGTTTCACTCAAAATAAATATGCATCTTTTTTTGGGATGCATGAAGAAGCCTCCTCGTGTAGCGCAGTTTGTTCCGCCAGTTACTCAACTGAACCGAGCGCTCGGCGCATCCAGGAGAGTCACACCCAACACCTTATTTGACTGGCTAATTCTTCCCTTGTGGGTTTAGGGCTAACTCCTGCCTGGTTTGCGACCTGCCCCACCGGAGTCCGGCGTCAAGCAGCCTACTGTTTCGTCGATGCGTGGGAGATCCAGTGCCTTAGGCATCTTCTGGGCACGCTCGTTCCATCATAGACCTCATCCATCGCTGTCCATCAGACATGATCGAGGTCAAGAGCGCCGTTCAGGTATAAAAATAAAAAAATATATTTGTTAACTGCTAAATGCATGATGCGAGTAAATCAAATCATTTATTTTCTATATCATAAAATCCAATTACTTAGTAATTATAATTACATACACAACTTAAACACTACTTTAATTACATACACACATTTGGCAAAATTTTAGTATTAATTTAATTATAATGTCAAAATAATGTATGTAGGTCATTATTATCAGCCAATACGGCTAATACGAAGGAACTGTATTTGAAAATATTATTATAAACACTCCCGGACGCTTGAATCGAGCAACCCTGAATATCTGTATCTTTTTAAATAATGGAACCTGAAAAAGCAATGTGGTCAAGTCAGTCATTCACTATCATTTCCATATTTGGCATTGTTTCGAATTCGAAATCGGAAAACTACAAAAAAATACAGTTTAATTGCAATAAAGGATGATTTCCACCAAACGGCTCGCATCGCATCGGATCGGAACAGATTTTACCATCGATATTATGTACTAAACTCTGATTTTACAACCTTTAAACGATATTAAATCGTGTACACAGTATTTAACAATTTTCGCAGAATAGTATTTCGAACTCGTATAGGGAACCCTTTAAAGTCAACCAAGCCGCGCACAGCAGCTTGACCGCGGGCGTCTTTTGCGACACGCGACCCGTAGCCGAAAGCACAGAATACTTAAAGTGCCGAAAGTATGCTGCGACGGGCGTACGGCTCCGATCGCCTGACGTCGTATCCGATTGAATAATTTCGGCTGTCGTCCAAATCAAACCAAATCACTTTAAGAGATAGAATGAAAGCTGCCGATTCGCAACAAAACTAAGGTAACTGACGCCATACTCTTTGCGCAGACACTAAAATGGAAAATGGGCTGGCCATCTAGCAAGATACAGCGACGAAAGATGGACATTTACAATAAAAACATGGAAGGGACCACAAGGAAGTAGAGGCCGACCATGCACTAGCATGGTCGGCCTCTGCCTCTACTTCCTTGTGAAATTGCCACTAATTCATCTCGTCACCTAGTGGTGACGAGATGAATTAGTGGCAATTGCAGGCAGAAACTGGATTGAGACAGCAAAAGATACAGGCATATGGCATTCTTTGGAGGAGGCTTTTTCCTGAAGAGGGTCCATACATGGAAAGTTTACGGATTGATTGAGAACATTAATCAATTGAATGAGAAATAATAATAATCAATTAAATGTCTAATTTATGTACTACAGCTATTATTATAATGTATGTAAACTTGGGTAAGGTATGAAATGTAATAAAAATGTGTGAATATAATGAAATTAAATGTATGTAAACTAATGTATATGAAATGTATGTAAACTTACCACTAATGATCTATTTACAAATTTCTCAATTATTATTTTTGATATATATTTTTTTTGTAATTTCGCATGTATGGAATAAATAAAGCTTTATTATTTCCTTTACTCAATTAAATACCATATAAATTATATTTTTAAATATTATAATATAAAAACATTTAAAAATATAAAAAATAGTTGCTCACCGGTATCGGGAACAGGGTCCAAAAAGCTTTATTATTATTATATTATGTAAAGCAAGATCTGTCAAGACTTGGCCTTTAGCAGTTTCTGTTTCATTCCATACAACAAAAATTTAAAATATTTTTTTCCGGGCAAACTACCAGTTTTAGAGAAAAACGTTTTATAACAATTATTCATCAGAATGTCAGATCAAAGTATCGTAAGGATTAACAAATCCTAGTTATAAACTATCTGTGTGCCAAATTTCATCCAAATCCGTTCAGCCGTTTGTGCGTGAAGAAGTAACAAGCATACAAACACACAAACTTTCGCCTTATAATATCCTTCTACGTATTTAATATACATATAATATTAAGTACAATAGATCACAATGATCTTGGTCTTACACTGTGGCTAATTATAGGTTTACCAGTAATCTCAGAAATAAGTGATCACACATAATAGTCTGTTAGGCGAGCTTATTAAGTTCGGTAACAATACTTAGATTGTGTCTCGTTACTTATATTATAGCCCAAGTGGTTAGAGCCTCGCTTCTCATGCACGAGATTCTGGGTTCAAATCCGTGCAAGTACGTACCATTATGACTTTTTCAATTCTTAACTACTTTCTAAATTTTTACTTGGACATTTACTGACATTGGTGAAGGAAAACATCGTGAGAAAACCTGGACTTTACTAGTTAATATAAGTCTGAAATCGCCTATCCGTCTTGAGCAAGCGTGGTGATCAATGCCCGTGCCCTCTCTGGATGGGAAGAGGACTTTGCTCTGCAGTGGGACAATAATAGGCTAGTATTCAGCGTATTTTTTTCCTTTTTCTATTAAGATTTGCTTGTAAACTTGGCATGTACCCAAGCTGTCAATTAGCATAACTTTATGTTGGTCATGTGGATTGTTGCACTGTAGGTATACAGTTTTAATTGCAAGGTTTTTAGATATTAATAGTGCAAACAGTTGGTAAACTTATTAAGTTCTTATTTGAAAAGAAAACTGAAAAGCGAAATGTAAAAAACTTTTGTCTCCGTGCAAATAGGCCTTTACTTTCGGCTCCCACTCGCTCAAACGGAAAGCTTAAATTCTATTACCACCAAGACCTAATTAACTACATACTTAATACATTCCATTTAGTTACTTTTGAAATCACAAAAATCATTGAATTTACTAATAAGCAACGAAATAAGCTAGAGTATTATTATGATTAGACGGCCCGGGAGCAAACGCATCGGCAATCGGCCATGCAGGCCACGGCAGGGGTTGCGCGGAGGTTGTTGGAAGGATCTCGAGGTGGCTTTGCAGAAATCTGAGGCCCTCTGTTTCCATGAGCCTTGGAAAAAGCCACCACGCGATTTACACAGAGTGGTAGGATGCGCATCGGTGTCGAGTCGACGATAAAGTACTAGGACTTGTCCTCGACAGCCGGTGGGACTTCAGGCCGCACATTCAGCGGCTGGTCCCCAGGTTAATGAGCGTTGTAGCCGCTCTTGCACGACTGCTACCCAATTTGGGGGGGCCCAACGCCTCCTGCCGAAGACTGTACGTGGGAATTGTGCGGTCCATGGCTCTGTATGGGGCGCCCGTGTGGGCGGACACTTTTGACGGACCGCAACATTGCAATATTGCAAAGGCCGCAAAGAGCGATAGCTGTTAGGGTGATAAGACGATACCGTACGATCTCCTACGAGGCAGCAACTCTCCTGGTCGGATCAACGTCTTGGGATCTGGACGCGAAAATCCAATGCGTCCCTATATCGCTGGTGGAAGGTGGAGCTTGCGCGTGGTCAGCCTCCGGTTCCTCCGGAATTCGAGCCACGAAAAGGGTTAGGGGCCAGGCCCCTCCTGGAAAAAGCCTAGCCTAGATACGCCAATGCTAACCTCGGGGTGCCCTTCGCTTCCTCTTGTAACGTACGTCGCCTATCGACCCACCGCAACCATGCAACCGATGTCACCCGAAGTACACACGAACCGCGTGTGGCCGGCTGCACCTAGTTGTACCCGGCTAAAACTGCCGCAAAAAGCCGCAGTTCGGGTATTAGCCGTGACAGTAATACATAAAGAATTATATTTCTGAACTTGCTGTGTTGACTGTACAATTTAATCCAAAATAGGCTTGGTAGTGTCGTTAATTGTAAACGACACTACTGGTAGTGCGGCTGGTAGTGTCATTGCCAAAAAATGTGCAATAGTAGATGTCATTCAATCGCAGCAAGTATCGGCTACGCGTCGTATTCTTCTCTGAATAATTGTGCATGGATCGGATGCATGGTGCTCATAGTAGCCCTGGAGCGCTTAATATTAGCCGAAAATATGCACGGGAAACTAACGTAAGACTAACGTGCCTTCGAGAATTAAAACATCTGTAACGAATCAAACCACAACATATTGCGAACAAACACTTTTTATAACAACACGTTGCATAAAAACATCATGGAGCACAGCCAGTTTTTATTTTCATGCTCTTTAGCATTTTCACTTGTTTTGGTTTAGGATCGGGCAAGTCCTTTAGTCAGCACCGTCTGCGACGTTTCCTCCTGCAGCAGCATCTCCTGCTCCTGCACCTGCGCCGCCGTCGGCAGCTGCGACGTCTGCGGCGACATCTGCGGCGTCGTCTTCTGCAACACGCTTCACGAGCCGCCCAATTTAAGTAGTGAGAAGAACCTTTCCTCTCCAAAAACCCTAGAGCTGCTCCATTTTCTAAAATAGTCACCACGGAACTAGTCAGCTCTTCAGTGTCCTTCCCATATTCGGCGCTTAGGAACTGCACGATCTCACGCATCGTTGCCCCCGACCTCATGTCCTGGAGGAATTGGATAATTAACTTTCCCGGGAGCTTGCCCGGGACAGGATAATCCGCGGCTGACTTGGATGCCTCCTCCCCTGTCTCCATTGTATGGACTTGTTCCATTATTTTAATCAAATTATAGTTAAGCTTTTAAATTTTGTTTACGTTTCACCAAAACTATATGTTCTATTCTATTCCATTTTTAATAAATGGCAAGCAATGCCGATGTCGACTATTGAATCATATTGAATCAATTTGAATGTCAGATTTGTTGAAATGTCCAAATATTCAAGATGGTGGTACAATCAAAAAGTACTCTGTGAATAATAGTCTGTTCTTAACTTGAAAAGAAGCAAAGAATAAACTAACTGTACAAGGGTATTTTGTTGCGTGGCCAAAATCAGAGCTAACGTGACAATCGTGACAATTCCACTTGCAACCACGTACATGAATCACAGAACAAAACCTAATAAAAGATTCCTTTTTCCTAAGTAGACTGATAGCATTTACCAATAATGAAAAAAAAAATAGTATATATGCGTTTTGTGGCATGAAGCTTATGCTGGAAGAGACCCTAATAACATCGTGGATGCAATCGCAACATTTGTAGAAAAAGAAAGAGATGTTCAGCACTTGATACTTCGGTATGTTAATTGCACCAGTCAAAACAAAAACTGGATAATTTTTACAGTACATACCACTATTGTGAACAGTAGATTTTCATAATGCTATTAAGTAAGTACTTGACCAAAGGCCATACCTATATCTGCTGATGGAGTCCATGGAAACATAGAAATCCAGATAAAAAGCAAGATGCTGTTTATGTTATATCAGGTTTTAGATCAAATGTTGAAGTTCTCGAAGTAAAAAAGTCTTACCAGTGGGTAAAAAAACCGGCCAAGTGCGAGTCGGACTCGCGCACCGAAGGTTCCGTATAAAAATTTAAGGTTTTCGAAATTTTTCCTTTATGTGTGCTATAAAATATTGCTTCATGCCAAATTTCAAGATTCTAGGTCGACTGGAAGTACCTTTAGGTTTTGATTCCCTTGCGAGTAGTTGCGAGTTTGAAAATATGCGGCTTAAATTGCCGTTTCTTTTGATTGCGTTGACATAGAAATTTGATTTTATTACAGCTTAAAGGTATATAGACCTGAGTATTTGACATTAATTTCAATTTACTACCTCTACGCGTTCATGAGAAAAGAAGTAGTAACTTTAAAATTTTCAAAAATATTTTTTATTATAAATGATGTAACTAAAAATTTACGGTTTTGCAATTTTTCCTTTATCTGTACTATAAGACGTTACTTCGTAACAAATTTCAAGATTCTAAGTTCACGGGAAGTACGATGTAGGTTTTGATTCCCGTGCGAGTTTCGAAAATTTGCGGCATAAACGGCTGTATCTTTTGATTGCTTGGGCTTAGAAGTTTGATTTTTTCACAGCTCCAAGGGACAGTAGACCTGAGTATTAGATATAAATTTCAGTATGCTACCTCTAGGCGTTCCTGAGAAAAACGGTCTTAACAGACGGACGGACGGACAACAAAGTGATCCTATAAGGGTTCGGTTTTTTCCTTTCGAGGTACGGAACCCTAAAAAGAAACATGCGCCACGACGTAATGATGAGTGTGATCTCCTGCATAACTTCTTTCTCAACTCCTTAATTGAAGTGAAATTTATAAATGTGTGCCGCAATGTTTTACAAAAATGATATTGACCAGCCTTGCATGGAGCTTGACTTTCTGATCAAAATATTTAACCTCGTTCATTGCCTTCAATGAATAACTCAGCCAGAGGTATAAAAAAAGCAAAAAAAGGTGTTATTTCAAAATTTCTCCCACATAAGCCTATGAATAGAAGAGAATTTTGACAACTTCTAATAGTTTTCTGGATCTAGTTACTGGTAGACAATTTAGTTGTGGAGGATAGAAATTTTATTACAAATAAACATTATTATTTTGATGGTTGGTTTTATTTCAAACTAGCTGCGCCCCGCGGTTTCACCCGCGTAAATGTCGATCCCGTGAGAATATCGGGATAAAAAGTAGCCTATATGTGAATCCAGAGTGTCAGCTACCTCCATACAAAATTTTATCAAAATTGGTCCTGCCGTTTGAGCGTGAAGAAGTAACAAACATATAAACACACACACTCACAAACTTTAGCCTTTATAATATTAGTGTGATGTGATAGTGTGATAACTCTTACGTTAATTAATGAAATTGTAGTAGTATTCTTTTTATAATTCATTGTGAACCTAGTAAAGTACTTTGCTAGGATTTTAAATTGCTTCAATAACATACTTTGACTTCATAATATAATTCTTAAGTCTTACACACAATAAACAGTATAAACACAATATTAATACTGTTTCTCATGGCCAACCATAAGCTGCAAATTTTGGAATTACTCCCAACAAGCTAAAATGAGTACCTAGTTTTGAAATGGCATGCCCTTAAAGTAGACAAGTCATTTTTTTTCTCTACTGTAAAATTTGCCTTGTAGGTACCACCACAGTTGTTTATTGTTGAACCACATGCTAGGTTTTGATTTTACATAGCAGGGGGCATTGTTGACAAAACCAGATTCAGATTTTAGCCACGAGCCAAAAGAACCTAGCAGCGTTCTAAGGTAGAAAGGGATCGAGGTTCAAACAGGGGGGAAGGGGTTAGAAAAAATCACGTGACAGTCACGACGGGTTGGGATAACGTGAAAATCTCTAATTGTATTTAGAGCAGTGATGACCCAGTGGTAGGTATCGGCCCCGACTTACGAGTTGTAGATCGTGAGTTCGAACCCAGGCAGGCACTTTACTTTGTATAGGTATTTAATTTTATCACCCCTCAAAACGGTGAAGGAAAACATAGTGAGGAAACTGTCCTAAAATCAAACATTCAAAGAAATGTGGCATCCACAAACCCGCACTGGGCCCGCGTGGTGGATAATGGCCCACTCCCTCTCATAAAGAGGAGGCCTGTGTCCAAACAGTGGGAACAATATAGGCTGATTATGTTATCACCATGTAAAAACCCGACCGAGTGAATTTGTGTCTAAAAGTCCGCTTTTTATATTTTTTTATTCAAAGTCAAAGCATTTATTTCAAATAGGCACATAAAAGGCACTTTTGAACGTCAAAAATTATCTTAAAATAGAATTGATTCTAGTCGCCCATTCCAAAAGGTAGTTTTCGGTACAGATTCTATAAATATTTAATTTTTCAATTATAAAAACTACACGTGATGCTGGGAGGACAGGAGAAGGGATAGCCTAAAACCAAAGCTAACGACGTATCACCAAGGGCGAGGGGGCGCATGAAAATGGCTTTAATTAAAAAACTCACGTGATTGAAGCATGGCCCCAAAACCATAGATATACTTAAAAAAATAATATAATCTATGAGACAAACACTGGTTTTTCAAAACCACTCCAAAACTCGAATACTATTAAAAAAAATGACAGGACATCTGTGACCTTGATTTGTGACACAGAGTACATTTTAATTGGTGACTTTTATGACGTTTTCATAGATTTTCTACCATTTTATTTATTTTTATTTTGACACTTGCTTATTCTCTGTCAAAGAGTACTTTTTGATAGACTGAAATTCTCTGTTGCTTTAATATTAACATCTCAAATTCCGAAACAATGTTACATTCATAAAGGCAGAAAACATAAATGTGAAACAATGTCACGCGACAACCAACAGGACCAAGATCAGAACACAGCCAAGCTGGTTATGAACGCATTCTATAGAGTAGCAGATAATAATGGCGCCACGGCAGCAGATATCACGAACTACTTGCAGAACAAGTTCGGGGACGTGTGGAAGACGAGTACCTTAACGTGTAAGGCAGAAGAAACATTAAAGAAAACTGCCGCGTTGGGATTTCTTGAGCGGCAGGGCAACCGGTACTTGGCGAACTTATCCCGCGGCTGCTCTCGTCGTCTTATACGCCGTCCTGGTAAAAAGAAGCCGTGTCGGCGGTACACCAAAAAACGTCCGCGTCATCGCTCTTCTTAAACTTATAAGCGTTTTTTAATGTCTTTAGAAAAAGTGAATAGTGATTTAAAATTGCTTGTTTCTTAATGTCAATAACCTCCCTAGATATAGGTAATTTTAATACTCAAAAGACTTATAGCGAGCCTGTTTTAGTTTGGCCTGACCAGTGACCGGGTGCACTTTATATACCGCGGGTAGGTAGGTACACGAAACACTGAGCCTGTTTCTACTGATTCCGATCTACGCGAATAAGGAAGTTGCAGATTAATCATGTATTTTTCCTTTATTAACTTCAAACTGAGACAGAATGTGTAAATAAACAGATTGTTCTTCTCTACTATTACAAAATCATACCATCAAATTTAATCATCTTGCCATCCATCAGACTTAAACTACGACTTCATGATTGTTTCGGGTACCCACCCGAAAAAATTAGGTTTACTTTATCTGTCCCAATAAATTCAAATGAGATCATGAGAGATAGAGGAAAACCGAAGAAAAAAACTTTTCATAAACGCTATACTCCATTTGAAATAAGATTAAACATTTAAATAAACCATTTTTACAGTCCGTTCAACCGATTTTAACTTCTATACCGTAAGCACTAGAATGGTATTAAAAGCAAAAAAAAGTGGTTACAGTACCAACTGTTTACTGCAACTGCCATAATGTCATGCTACCAACGCAATAGAATTCAAAATCGGTTGAACGGGCTGTAAAAAAGGTTTATTTAAAATTGGGGTCTGGACCTGATCTCTGTGATCCTTACAGGGCCTCCAACAGGTTAAAGACGGCACTGAAAAAGGGTTGGAAATAAAGACGAAAATAAACCATGATTTATTAAATTGTGGTACAGTACAACAGTGATTAATATCCGATTCGGTATAACGTTATCCTAACTATCGTAACTAATATTATAAATGCGAAAGTAAATTTGTTTGTTACGTTTTCACGCTTAAACCACTGAACCGATCATCCTGAAATTTTGCATATACGTTGTCACGTGTACAGAAACGGGCATTGACATATATATTACTGCGGACATAGGGTACCTTTCATCCCAAAAAAAAAGTGCTGTTCCCGAGGAAAACAATAATAACGTTATTATGATAATAGATGGCGCCACGTGTCTTTCGAAACTAATGCGGGTGAAACCGCGGGGCGCTGCTAGTTCTGAATACTTTGAAAAATAACCGGCATGTATATAATGTATATTATTAAATGTTTGTTCTGTATATTCTATGAATAGAGAATAAACTATTATATGCTGGGTAAACTTCTAATCTATACTTATAATAAATCTGTAGAGAGGTCAATTCTGTACATGAAATATATTTTCAAAATAACTATCAGGGGGTGATTAGTGATCGATACTGATGCCAAAAATGCAATCAGTAAAATTTTTGTCTGTCTGTCTGTCTGTCTGTCTGTCTGTCTGTCTGTCTGTATGTTCCTTATAGAAACAAAAACTACTGGACGGATTTTAACGAAACTTGGTACAATTATTCTTCATACTCCTGGGCAGGTTATAGTATACTTTTCATCACGCTACAATCAATAGGAGCAGAGTAGTGAAGGGAAATGTTGGGAAAACGGGAGAAGTTACTGCATTTTTTAAGCTTCCGTCACGTGTGCAGCCTTAATGGTTAAAGTTACATAGAAATCATGTATGACGGAAATATTCTACATAAAATTGTCTAAAAAAATATCCCGCAGCAGCATATGTCTATCTTTTATGGTTGACTCACAATAACACGTGTAACTCCTGATAGCTTATCAGTTCGGAGCATTCTGATTATATTTGTTTACTCTTACGTTTATAATACTCTCACTCATCCCTAATTTAAAAAAGTTAACATTATTACCTATTCAATAAAAAAAGAATCATAGAAATCGGTATAGAAACACCAAACTTATACATGAAATAAGCCATCGCGCCGTCGCACGTGAAAACTGAATCATGCTATAAGGATTATTTTTGTGTAACGGTTGCCGCGCTCGACACGGGTCGCGGTGGCGGTGGGGTATAAAAAGGCGGGAGGTCCGAGCTGGAGGCCTTAATTTTGAGGCATCCACAGGCAAGCCCGGTTAAGCAGACGACAACCTCATAGGTTGAACTGCGAGATGCCATACACAAAAAAAAAAAAAGAGCGAGCTTCATTCAATATTTGGCTGTTGATGCGTTCAGAGCGTTCGACCTTATTGACAGACAATAATTGATATTGAGAAACCGTGCTTATCAGCGCGACTTTTAGTATTTAAATAGTTTATTTGAATTTCTTTTGTTGTTATTTTGTAAAATAGGTATGAGTTGTTTTGGTAGTGTTTAAATATTCCTTCAATTTAAAAATTATTAAGCGTAGGTACTTTTATTAATTAAAGTAGTTATAAGTATTTATTTTTAAGTGAAGTAGGTATAGGTAGATAGTATTGCACAGGCGTTTCAGCTTTATTTTCATTTCTTTTTTTTTTTTGTGTAGACAAGGAATAAGGAAGGATTTTTTTAAATTCAACCCCTAAGGGAGTTAAATAGGGGATGAAAGTTTGTATTAAAGTCCGTCAGTTTTAAAGTTAGGATCTTCAAATTTTGTGTTTAGGCTGACGACTAAAAATTAATTTATACGTGTCTCAGCGTTTTTGATAATTTCTCCCCCAAAGGGGGATGAACGACCTGACTGAAATATCAACGCACAGTCTAAATCGCTGGTCCTTCCTAGGGACATGAATTTTGGAGGGTGTGTTCTTTGTGAAGAGTAGGTATCGAATAAGAAGGGGTTTTTGGAAATTCAACCTTTAAGGGGGTGAAAAGGGGGGATTTTGTTGGTATGAAAAATCTTATTTCTTGAGTTAATAACCTTGAAACTTGGCACGAATACTTATCTAAGTAAATTATGAAGTTTGGAATTTTTCGTTTTTCTAAAATACCCCCTAAAGAGGTATTGGGGGTGTCAAAATTTGTATGGAAGAATTTTAACGCCCTGTCCGATTAACTTGAAACTCAGTATTTATACTAAGGACTAAAAATAACATGTATCAGGGTTTTTCGAAAATCTACCCCTAACTGTGTGAAAAGAGGTACCTAGTTAATTTTAAAGGGGAGGATTTTACCGCGTGGCTTAATTAGCTCGAAAATTGGTATAAATAAACTGAGTCAAGTTATAAAATTCCACCCCTTTGGGGGTGAAAAGCGGGCCATACAGTTTATTTGAAAAATCTGATTCCTTTGTTCTATAAACTTAAACATTGGCCCGAATACTTATTTATCTAAATATAAAGATCATACCAACATACATTTTCGAAACTTTTAGAGGAAAGTACGAATTTCACGCGGACGAAGTCGCGGGCAGAAGCTAGTACCTACTAAATTAACTAACGCACTATTAAAATTAAAATATAATATCCTAATCTAACTAAAACTATTAATAAAAATATATATATATACAAAAATATATAATATATTATATTATTACTCGTTACTGCTGGTGACTGGATCTAATAAAAGGCGACCTCTATACTATCCTCATGAATACTACTAACGCAGTCCGCCAGCAACCTTACTGCGATTTCGGCAAAAGTGACATCTAGTTTGGGGCTGGTGTGAATTATGTATGTAAAATAATATGTCTGTGGCCAGCTGGTAGTAAGCACTAAGCCTTTACCATAGAGAGTATAGTAACTAAAATGGAAGCCTTTACCAATGTACTCGTATGTGCCAACGCTAGTGTTCGGTTTGTATTGCTGATTCTAATGATTATAAAATCCTACAATCCTACTATAATTCCTTGAGTAAAACCTTCCTGTGTTCCTTCTGTAAAGTCATATTTTTTATATGGCCTCGAATCATATTCAGATCAACATACAATCTGATACTGACCTGCACATTACAAAAAACTTAAGGTGAATGGGTAGTTGTAGCCCGCGAAATTCAATTTTTCTTACGTTTTTTGCAATTTTCAGGTCAGTGTCAGGTTGTATCTTGATCAAAATATGATTTGCGACAATAACAGGTACGTATTTACAGAATTATAATAATTAGAATCATTAATACATCTTTCTAAGTTAGATTTCTACCGTTAAGAACAAATCTCGTATGGAAAAGTGTTGATGGTAGAAATCTCACTTAAAGAGATATATTAATGATTCTAATGACTATAATTCTGTAAATACATGTATATTATAGTCGCAAATCATATTTTGATCAAGATACAACCTGACACTGACCTGAAAATTGCAAAAAACGTAAGAAAAATTGAATTTCGCGGGCTACAACTACCCATTCACCTTAAGAAAAAATACAAGAGGAACCCCGTGGAAGTCAAGGGAACTATTACGATTGAGAGAGATAGATACAGAGATCCTAAAACAATAAAGGATGGCAGTATTCCGTCCGTCGCTCGCCTCGACAATGTGTATAGCGTACAACAGGTAGCGCTGCGACTGCAAAGCTTTTGTCGTGAAATACCTACACTCGTTAATTAATCAATACACTTGTGTACAGCATACAGGAGGGCAGAGAAATAAAGATAGTGCTTGTGTGAAAGGGAAAGAGAGAGAGATATGGCAGAAACTCTGTCTTCCCCTCTTTGTATGATATACGTCACAAATAACCACACTAACAAGCAAAATAAACACACTAGCATGATAAGTTAGTGTGTTCAATAATAAATATTCTCTCTCTCCCTCTATCGTAGGTACTCGTGCCCAGCGGGACTAGTTTTACGAGGCTTTCTATAGAACAACCTCCTGCATGATTCTGCGTTCCTTGTATTTGAGCGCAGAAAACTATCCAAGACGAGGACCATGGATAGTTTTCTGCGAGAGGTTTCTCCAACGACCGTCCAAGAAGACGGGTGGATCCAAAGAATAACATTGAGTGTATCTTATAATTTATTTATTTGCTCTCATACATTCTTACACATCAGACATGAGACACGTACATTCCCATCTCATAGAAATAAGAGGACCTACATGCAAACACCATACAAACTTCTATTTTCTCTTTATTTACTGCTCTCTCTCTCTCTTCCTAATACCTAAGTAAATATATTACAAATTGTTAAAGTGATCATGTTGTACAAGATACAAATAAAATCATGGTATGGCTTTTATATATTTGTATAATATTCGAGGGGTTTGGCACTGATATATTCTGTGCTGATAGCCGAAATACAGGCTCTGCCTAATTCGGCTACAGGTGACTACACCACTTAATCTGACCTAAATAATTAGCCTGTTAATTTTTTTTGTAATCTATGTCTAAGTTTCTTTAAATAAACTTTTTTTTATGAATTCATATTATAGTCATTTCGAATTATATGTAATGTATGATACATAATTCGAATAGGTACATGAATTAAAGTTAGACTATTTATTTTGGGATTTTACTTGAAAATCCCGAACATTTGGTAATTGCAAGTTTAGTTTAAAAAAAAATAGCCTTTACCCATCTTAAATAAAGCATATTTTCAACTTATTTAAGATTTTTCCCGAATTCCGGAAAAAAAAATGTCGTCGTAAGGAAGTCTCCACTTTCTGTCTCTGTTCTCCGAAGTTTAGGTAAATATACTCAGCCTATTCCGATCACTGATTATTATATTATTATTAAATACTAGCTGCGCCCCGCGGTTTTACCCGCATAAGTCTCGATCCCGTGGAAATATCGGGATAAAAAGTACCCTATGTCCTTTTCCGGGACTCAAGCTATCTCTATACCAAATTTCACCAAAATTGGTCCAGCCGTTTGAGCGTGAAGAAGTAACAAACATATAAACACACACACACACACATACTCACAAACTTTCGCCTTTATAATATTAGTGTGATTATTATACACATCACACATTTTACAACACCTAAATTGTCAAAGACAAAAACATAGGTAGTTATTTTATTAATTAAGTAGATTTACAAGCCTCGTTGGAGTAGTGGTCGCAAGCACTAGGTACTGCTTATGTAGTGGTCGTAAGCATGAGGTCCTGGATTCAATTCCCAGGTCAAAAGCCCTAATAAGTAGATTGACATATTATGTGAATATTATATTGCAGTTCCAATAATATTACAAACATACGTGTCGAATTGTTAACCTCTTTATTTTTTTAAGGCCCTGGCTGGTTGGCCCTATTGGCTTGGCACCGACTCCAAAAACTGTTAAATTGTAAAATATAGTGTAGATTAAAGTTAGGTAAGGTTATTTAGGTTAATAATTCTTGATTATAATTATTCAATTTAATATTATTTTTAAGTTTTTAGTGTTTATTAGGTTTTTGAAGTCGGTTTTTTTTTTTTTTTAATAATTAATATTCGTTTCGATCGGGGTGCTATTTATATTAATATCCACTCACGAGAGCAGTGGTGGCCCAGTGGTAACGCGCGGCCGCGACTTACGAGTTCTGTAGGTCGTAAGTTCGAATCTAGACAGGCGCTTTACTTTGTGTAAATAATTTTATCACCATTGCCCCCAAAACGGTGAAGGAAAACATCGTGAGGAAACCGGCAGGTCCTAGAACCAAAAATTCTAAGACATGTGACATCTACCAACTCGCACTGGGCCCGAGTAGTGGATTACGGGCCCACTCCCTCTCGTCACCGAGAGGAGGCCTGGGTCCCAGCAGTGGGAATATTATAGGCTGATTATGCTATCTACCCACGATTAAACAAGTAGCGTCATATAAGTGATGTAGTGAAATAACCCAAACGGGAATGAGGGTGGCACTCGTAACTGAGAGATAAAGAAAACAAATCAGCGCGCAGCGTGTATCGTTGGTACGTTGGCCTGGTCTTGAAATATTAAAAAAAAATATAAACAACCGAATTGAGAACCTCCTCCTTTTTCGAAGTCGGTTAAAAAATAGGTTTCGAATTACTTTGTTTTGTACCTAATTCCGGAGTTGAGTGAGTTAGATATGCGCCTACGAAATCGTAAAAAATGTATGGAACCGTGACCTAGGCTACCTACTCTTTGACGAGCAAATTGCCAAGTCAAGTATTCTTAAAATCGTACCTAATATTTTCCGTCGAATGTAAGTTTAAGAAATGAATGTCTTGATGCTTACTATGATTATTTAATTAGTTCTTAGGTAGGTATCTACATTATATCTAAAAAAAATACCCATTGGATATCTCAAGTTACTTGGATTACTTGTTAATGGTTGACTTTACTTGGTAATAATTAATTACGGTTCCTTAAATATTTTATCAACATAATATGCAACAAACAAAGTCGAAAAAGTTGATAATGCATCAAAAAACTCAACCCCACTGTCAACGGGAAAAAGTGTCCAAGTGTCTGGCAACAAGTCACAACACGTGGGAAAATTCGAACTTCGCGGGCTTCGTTAGAGTTCCCCCTTCAAATAATAGATGTCACTACTGTATTTCCGTAGATTCGAGCCGAAACAGGCGAAAAATGTTACTAGGACTGCAGTAACGCAAGGAGCAAACCGATCGATAACGGTATTGCCAGGTGTGGTTTTATCGTAGTCCCATTATGGATGACTTTAAATAATTTATTTTCGACATTTACAAAGTCATAAATCAATATTCTTGTAAAAACAGTTTTGCCAAAAATATTTGTACCTAAAGTTGCAAAAAAAAAATATTTTCCTTGTGCAACAACAACAGCCAGGTAAAATATTATCAGGATTATTGTTTTATTATAACATTATGTTTTATATAAATATAATTATTCGCGCCTTTTTTGATAAAGGCGCGAAATGCCTAGATGTTATTGGATACACTGTACAGCACACATGTGCAGAAGGGGCGTAACGTTGTAGGTACCAAAGTGACGAAAATATACTGAGTGCATCACACAACAAAGTCAAAACTAGGTTAAAATGAAACAGTACCATATTTATCAGTTCCTCTTACCTCTGTGAACCTAAGTTATATCTAGACTTACAGTACTAGCCTCATCCCCTAGCTAGTCAGTTGGCGCATGCGTAAATGCAGTCTTGCAGCAACCATGGCTCGGTATGAACGCCAGATGTTCTGTTAGTTTCCATAATAATAAATGAAAGAATTCTGACGAGGAACCGAGCGCCCACCTCTTTCTTGCGTATATTACCGGCTTGAGTGGAGATTCGCAAGAGCCGACCAGGGGTTGTCCTTGGTGCACTTACATTACTTAGTACATACAGGGATAATCAGCGGTTGGTGCTTCAACTCTTAAAATTGCCTAAGAGGCATAGATATCCGTGCTAAGGGGCCTTTGCGAGTTGGCTTTGGCCCCTCGTACGTCCTCCCAACAGCTATTTGCTGTTGACGGGAAGTCAAATCAGGTTATCGAAATGTCAGGTTTTCGATACGATAGCCTGTCGTATGGTTGTGAATCAGAGCTCTGGAAGGATTTGGGGGAGGCCTTTGGCCAATAGTAGTAAAGTATTTAAAAAAAACGGGTTGCACTCCGGGAGTGCCGGCAGAAGTGAAAACTTGAATATTAACGTTGTGCATTTTTGATATTTTGGAATGGTTAGGAAATAATTTTGCACGAATTGCTTTAATTATCAGTATAAAAGTACTATCATTTATGTGGTAGAATACAATATTTATTTATTGCGCTATCGTACACAAACATGACAATTAAAGTAAAGTAGCTATTTTTTTGTTTTATAATAATTTTACGAATACACAGCAGTGTGGCCACTACACAGACGGTCGAGCCATCAGCGGTCACCATCCATGGATGCGCGTGGCACGCTGTAACATAAACACACACGAACATTCGCGCAAGCGCCCTGCGCCGCCTAAACGAAACAGCGGGCATACATTTTCGCCGCGCCGTAGAAAGAGAGGGGGATACTTCCTCTCCTACGCCGCGCCGGCTGTCTACTTTCCATCCGTCTTACGAATTTTCGATCAGTGTCACGTGTCCTGACGCGAGTTTAACATTTTTTACCCATTACAAAAAAAGTGTACAACGCCGCTAAAGAAGTTTTCACTTTAAAAAAAAAACTCTTCACAGTAACGAGGCGGCGAGCGATACACTCCCGAGAAAGCATCGCTGTGCGAGTTTTGCCTTTGATAGCTGCGACAATCTACTAGAAAGATAGTTCGAGAGCGCTTAAGTGACTGTTACCTTATCCTACCACGCAGAACGGTTGCTATCCAACTGTCTATTGTGGGTCAATCTTAGATATTGATGAGTAGGTACTTACCGATACAGTCTTCAAAATTAAAATGGATTCCGATGATATTTGTAGCTACCTATACAGGTGAATTTTTCAAGTGGGCGTGGATGGCCAAATCCGAAACTATGAGGACTAGCGAAAGTACTCAAAGGAGTCGCGGGCTCGATTTTGATGAAAACTAAAACTGCATCATTGGATTTTTGAAAAATCTATATTTCTAGCCAGGAATCGAACTTGATGATTTTGAAAAAAAAAAACACACACTGTATAATTCCACCATTCGATAGTGTCGCTAATAAGGATCGAATTCTGGGAAGTAATGACATACGGCAAACTAAAGGAAAGAGCTCATTTTTAACAAAATAGTTACTTTTTATATTTTTCTTATGTTGTAGCATTTTCCCAACTATGTTGGGGTCGGCTTCCAGTCTAACCGGATGCAGCTGAATACCAGTATTTTACATGGAGCGACTGCCTAGCTGACCTCCACAACCCAGTTACTGGGTAATACGATACCCCTTCCCCTTGGTAAGCCTGGTTGTCAGACCTTCGAGCTTCTGACTACCCGTAACGACTGTCAAAGATCCAGGAATGACAGCCGGGACCAACGGCTTAACGTGCTTTCCGAGGCATGTAAAGATATGACACGGTATGTAAAGATCAACAAAGGTGTCCAGAGTAAAACAAAACTTTACTTAACACATAACGTAACCACGGAGGTCATACCTTGCAAGAAAATCTTAATTGCTCTCCAACCATTAACTTTACTGCTCTCAAAACGGTGAAGGAAAACATCGTGAGGAAAACGGCATATCCTAGAACCAAAAATTCGAAGACATGTGGAATCAACAACCCCGCACTGGGCCCGCGTGGTGGATTACAGCCCATTCCCTCTTACAGAGAGGAGACCTGTGTCCCAGCAATGAGAACATTATTGGCTGATTGTGTAAAACTTAAAAGATAACGTAAATACTAGCATAATCAGCCTATAATGTTCCCATCACTTGGACACAGGCCTCCTATGAGAGGGAGAGCCATGAGAATGGACACAGAAAAGTCTCAACACAGATAGAGATGCCCGCTGCCACAAACTACCCTTTGCGGAAAAGTTCGGTTGCCGTAACTATGCTTCCGAGAAATGCATTCAAAACTATATTGTACGATCGCAACCGTACGTACCGCAGTCCATCGTTGTTTCAGCGGGCTCCTGAGATCGAAATCGAACCCCTCAAAGCTTCTGCCATCCTAGTACCAAAGCTCAAACGCATGGCAAAATGATCTGGAATTTTTTTGTCTGTGTTGGCTCCGCTGATTGTTTCAAACATTTACATCGCAATATTTATGGTGGTGGTGGACATTTGCTTAATATGGCCAATGTTTGAACAAACTTTAACTAGTCGTCTCGGATACCAGGTTAGCAGAATTATACAATGAGGAGGTATTTTTCAAACAAAATGCCATCTATCTTCGCACTAATACATTACGCTGTCCCTGTTTAAACCACAGGTTTAAAACTTAAATAGTATCTGTGTTGTAATGCAGATGGCGTTAACAGCAGAAGCTGTTGCTAGGTTTTCACCAATTTATTTAATGATCATTGACTTAGGGCTGATTTTTCCATCGCAAGATAACTTTTGTTCGAGGAATAAAATTAACGTTCGACAGTTTTTGTATGAATGAACTGTCAAGATTTCAAAATTATTCCCCGAATAAAGTTATCAGATGATTGAAAAATCAGCCCTTAATCAAATAAAAACATACAATGTTGCCCGAAACCATACTCCTATTTTTATTAATTAAAAATACTTAAGTATTTATTAAAACTGTCAAATTTAGTACTAAACTCTGCCTCATTGTAGATTCTAGATGGCGCAAGTATCGCTTTGTGTATACCCCAGTACCCCATGGTTACGGTGCGCGGTGGAAGAGTGGAATTCTCTTGATTTTGTTTTTGGACATTTAAAAACAAACAACATGATTTGTTAATTCAGGTATGTATTATGCTTATTTCTATCGATGGCTCAGTAAATAATGAATTTTGTAAAGAATTAATTCACATTTGTAAGTGGTTATATCGCCCTAGAGACTTAACTAACCGCAGAGAGATAAAAGTCCCAGTATCATAGATGTGTATAATTGATCTGTCCGTTGTGTTGTCTAATAACCGAAAACCACAAGTTCTGTATGGTGGTTTTTTGAAGAGTGTTAAAATCTCCAATTTTTCATGATAAGCGGGATTAACTAAGCAGTTTGTTATTCGAACATATTGGGTACTGGAGATGCGCCAGTGTAAAACAATAACCCCTTTACTAAAACGTTGTATAGCGTCTGTATACAACCTACACAAAGCTTTGTCTTCCTCTTTCAAAAGTCAAATTACTGACGACTGAAAGAGAGAAATCGGTGTGTAACTATTCATCTGATATAATACGTTTATTAGTAAGGGGGTAAGATGATATGATGACAGATGATAAAAATAAAAATCTATGTATTTAAATAAAGTGAAATGCAGTAGGTACGCGCATCACTTGAGAACGGCTGAACCGATTAAGTTATTTTTTGTTTTAAAATTATCGTAATAGCCCGAATAAGGTATTCATGGAAAGAAAACTCCTTATTCCTATGGAATTTTTGTATGATTATTGTTTTGACAGAACAACGTCAAGCTAGTGTTTAATAAATTATATATTGCATGTCTTACAAGTATAAATAAATAATAGTGTCAGTAATAAAATATAGTAAGTAGCTACTCTTCCACACTATAGTGGTTACCAAGCATGCTGATTGACACGTTTTATCAATGCTCCTTTTTATTCAATTTCCGCATTGAATAAGAGAAAACAGTGCGCTGCACAGGCATATCATTGCATGAAACGGAATATTCCGAGAAGAACATATTTTTATGCTGGTGTCTAATGTAAATCCGTTACCATCACATAAAACTTTGATAGCAATGTAGGAAAGGTCTTATTATTAAGACCTTTCCTACATTGCATCATTCAAAACTTAGAAATTGATTTGACTATGTATAGACTTGCATTGCAAAGAATTTCATGAATGATCTCCCGAAAGCTTTTGAATAACAATGTTCACCTATTATTATAAATTAAATTGCAAAAACCATGCCTACCACGTCTATAGCTTTTATCTTGTCTAAGTTAGCGACATAAAAAATAGTACCGTCATCTTCGCGTGTAATTTAGCAACGTTGGGTGCAAACGCATGTTTGGGTGTTAGTATAAAAAGTTACCACAGGGTTTGATATTTGGTCCTTATCTGATCTTCGCAAAATTCAAATTAATTAACTAATTACGGAGAATAAATTGTTTGCGATTATAAATTTCCTTTCTTCTGAAACTTAAATTCTGTACTTTTAGCAATATTTGAAAGTGGTTTTGTTACAAAAATCGAATGAAAGCCATGAAAACATTATTACCATAATAAATTCATTAGGTTTCAATTTCTCTGGGTCAGCTACATTTTTAATATGGAGCCATAACAGTTAAGCCAGTATGTAAAGTCCTTTCATAAAATTGATAAATAAATTTTATTACTCCCACACGATATTTGTGAGGACAATGACCTACGATTTCGACAATATTTTCATTGCCACACATACAGAGATAAAAACAATAATTTTAAACATTTATATACTTCGCCACAGATTGTGTAGACAGTAGGTAAGTACCTAATTTTATTATTCTCGACGATGTTTTTATTATTTTTTTATCATTCACGAATTAACAGACGGCGCGCGGTGCTTTGTTTGTTCTCATGTTGTTTTTATTTCCTTAATTTCCAGGAATTGTACTTACTCTAGAAAAGTCAAGAATATCGCAATAGAGGTCAAAGCTTACCAAAAGGCAAATCATCCAAGAATCCTAATTTGAATCTCGATGGCTGAAGACTGAAGAGTCTCCTACGTCCTCAAGGTATGTTCAAAGATGTGCAATAAGCTACAGGCTCACAAAATTCTAAAACCGATAAAAAATTTGCGGATTTGAAGATGTTTTTGGTTAGGTTTAGAAAACTGTATATCGACAAAACGTATCATCTATACTTAGTCAGACATAACAATCAATGAAGTGCTTCAATTACTTAACCGTAACTAAAACAAATAATATCGTAGCGCGATATCAGACAGTCCGCATTCAAATTTAGGGGTGTTAGTTAAATGGGATAGATACGTTGAGATATGACGGCCGTTCACACTGGTCGGAGGAAGTGCGTATCGGCACACCAGTACAGTTCGGAACTTCACCGTGTGCACACCAACTACAATGCGTCCCAGTGCTGTGCTCCTGATTGCCATCCTTACTTGCATCCAATGTAAGTACTTTGCGTATGTGCTCCGCAATCGCTATTGCATTTTATTTTTTGTCACCAGCGAATTGATTTTGGCGCTCCAATTTCGATCCAATTCTCTTTTTTTGAAATTTCGATTCTTTAAATCTGTGTATTTAAATTGAAAGTATTTTTCTATTACTACTTATTTATAGTGTTTTATTATATCATGTCGTAATAAATGTATTATCGCTACGCATACTCAAGTCTCTTGTTTGGTAGTTAGATATCGAGAGGTCGTGGGTTCATTCGGGTAAAACGAGGAGTATTTTATGGATTGGTTTACTTTACGATGTGATCTTGATTCAGAGGACTTGAATCATTTAGTAAAATGTACCTAATAAGTTTCTAAAGGCACCTCAAGGTTGATCTGTTTCACAAGGATCATATTCGTTTAAGAACTTGGGTGTGTTTTCTCTTATATAGCACTTTTCTATATAGGTCAATTTGTTTGCTAAGTTCGACTGTCTCCCTGTTGGGTTAAGATCTCCGTTATATTTCTCCAGATCATTCTACTAGGTATAAGTATGATGTCAGCCTTGGGTTGTACAATAATTTGTTCCATCGACATAATTTTTTGTCCTTTCGCCGATGACATCGTACTTTTTTCCTCATCAGCGGCTTAGTTGGATTGTTACCCAACTGCTGCTCTTGCAGCTTGCTCGAGGACTTGAACAAGCCAAACCTCGAGATTGGGCTTAGGATGAACATATCAAAGACCTAACTCATGACTGACAGTATCAAAAGGAGACTATATATTGAGGGTGAGGAGATTGCATATGTCCAAGACTACCTATATCTATCTAGGCCAAATAGTTTCCTTCCAGGCGCGACAAGACTAAGAAGTTGCTCTAAGCACCGAGAGCGCCTGGAGGAGGATCTTTCAAAAGGAGATCTACCACTATGTTTCAAAAAGAGAATTATGGACATGTATATTCTCCCCATTCTCACATATGGTGCCCAAACCTGGTCTTTGACACTTCAGCAGAGGTCCAAGCAAGCCATGGAGCGCCTGGGGGTTCGAATTCCTGACCGTTTATGGAACACAATACCTACTGCGTGCCAAAACCAAAATAACAGACGTTACCCAGAAAACCGCTAAACTTAAGTGAGACTGGGCCGGACATGTCTGCCGCATATCACATAACAATTGGGCTAAGAGAACCACCGATTGGGTCCCACTAAATGTACCACGCCATCGCGGCAGGCCAAGACGAAGATGGCGGGACGAGCTTGACTCCTACCGTACCGGGACTGGCCGGCACTAGCAAAAGACAGAATTGTGTGGAAAAGGGAGAGGGAGGCCTTTGCCCTACAGTGGGACAATACAGGCTAGTTAGATTAGATTAGAAGGTTCGGTTAAAAATAAAAATCATTCATTCAAATTAGGTTGAAAATCAGCACTTTTTGAACGTCATATTAATGACATAAAACAATGCCCCAACTGACCTGCATTATACCTTGTTTAATAGAGGTCAGTGGATCCCTCAAAACGCCCTGTCACCACTTCCTAGTGCGCTGGGAAGAAGAGGCTATTTTTGTTTTAAAATGTTCGTATAATAGCACGAATCAGGTTTTTACGAGAAAAAAAATTGGGAAATTTGCCGGGTAAATTAGTGCATTTTCTATGAGATTTTTATATAAATTATTGAAATTGGTACAGCACAACATCTGTTGTGTCAGCTAGTTACTAATAACAATAACAATACCATGGTCATCAAAATGGATTTCTGTATTTCAGCCGTTTTGTATTCCAGTTCTAACTAACAGTCTAGCGGTTAGCTTGGCCTGGTAATAAAGGTTCTACTGACCTTCAGAATGATAAAGGCTAAGTTCAACATTTAAAAATATATTATCCATCGCCAGAACTTGCCGAATCTTCTGTTTTACCCTATATTATCCCACTGGTGAAGGTCTCACGTTAACTTCCACACTTCTCTGTGTAAGTATGACCTTTTCTGGCTAATTTCTCGTGAACGCTTCATGCCATCGTGCTAGCGCGTTTCTGGGCCTAGGAAAATGGTCGCCCAGGTGCGACGCCCCATCAAAATCCACCCCCCTTGACCAATTATCTTCCAGATGCTAGACTAGGATTGCAACCTCGACACCATTTTGTCTCCGGGATAGCAACAGTCTCTGGCACAGTTACTTGCAATACAAAATGCAAATTTAGCAATTTTATCATCTAGAACGCCACTGCTCTCACGCAAGGATGTGCTGGGCATTCTGTACCTACGTTGCAGAGATGCACTTCCCGCGCAAATTGGATCAATAAAGGCAATATAGGTCAGTGTTAGACTATGCACTAGAATCTAATTGGCAATTGATATTATATGCACCCAACGAGATCAAGGATGGAGGGACGTTGCAAATTGCTTAATGTCGTTTTTATTAGGTTAGGTTAGGTCTACTATTATAACAGTTGACTATAATAGGACATATTTTAGGTATAGGAAAAGTATATCGAGCAATCTAGACGCCTACGTATAAGTAACCCGTCTGCCTCCAAAGCAAGAGTGAGAAGGTATCTTCTGGGCACGTTCATTCAATCATAGACCTCTTTCATCGCTTTCCATCAGCCGTGATCGAGGCCAATAGAGCAAAAAAAAAAACATCTAACGTCAATAAAGATTAACTAAAACATAAACTTAGTTATGAACAGAAATCTATTGAACCTCTTCTAAGTTCAACCTAGTAGAAATTCCGCTCATCCATCTCATAATTTACCGCAATCACCTACCTTTGTTTTTCCTTTTTTTTTGGGGAATGCCTATATCCAGCAGTGTACGTCTGTCGGCTGAAATGATGATGATGACCTTTTTTTATTTACCTTTGTTTCTAAGCCTGCGCTGACCCATTCCTGGTTAGGCCTCCTTCCACTTCCTCTACGTCTTACAAATAACGTACTCCTAAATAAACTAGGTACTTAAAAGAAAATAGGGCCCACACAGTTTTTAGGCTGTTATTAATTTTTTTTAGTGATTTTGGGGTTCCGTAGTTCTGACAAAGAACCCTTATAGTTTCGTCATGTCCGTCTGTCTGTCTGTTCGAGGTTTTGCTAAGAGACCGTTGGTACTAGAAAGCTGTAATGTGTATATCAATTACGCCGACAAAGTGGTAAAATAAAATTTTGGAAAATATTTTTTTTAGGGTAGCTCCCCTACATGTGAAGTGGGGGTGAATATTTTTTTCGTCGTCTACCCCATCGTGTGGGGTATCTTTGAATAGGTCTTCTAAAATGACTTGTGGGTTGCTAAAATTATTTTTCGATTTAATGCTCCATTTACGAAATATTAAACTTTAAAGTGCAAATTTTGTTCCAGTAGGGCGTCCCCCCCCCCCCTCTAAAAGCTAAACTGCTGGTTTGAAAAATCTGAAAAAATTCACGATGATAGTACATTTCATGAACTTTAAAGGAAAAGTATAGTGGTTAAGATAACTTTATTTGTTTAGCAATAATAGGCGTTGAACTTGGGTGTTGGATAATTTTGTACCAAATACAAAATCCTTAGCATTAATCCTTTAAAGTGACTAAGATGAAGTAGTTGCTTGTTTATAACGGGTAGACTTGCATTGAAAAACAAAATATGAAATGAAAAAACCATAATAAATTATCATAAGTTTCACAATACTGCCGCTAGATGGCGCTGTACCAACGGGTTACAGTAAAACGGGGCTACTTTGACTTCCAGGGTTACTTTGACAAGGCCGATCACAACGCTATGACGCGTTCCCGACACCCCGCGCCTCGCGCAATATTACTCGAGGTCACGCACACTTGCTGAGCACATGTGAAAACCGATTTTGGCGCTCTGTTAAAGTAGTTCCAACGCCTGTCAAAGTAACCCTGGAAGTCAAAGTAGCCCCGTTTTGCGGTACGTTTTCATTCGAGTACCTATAGAAGTCACAAACGAACTTTGTTTAATTTCCGAATTACAATTTTATGAATTGAAATAATAACCGGCAGCAATCGTACTCTTACTTTTTAACTTTAGCAGGATTCTTCCTGCTACTACCTAACCGCTATTATTTTCCTTTAAAGTTCAGTAACAGTGGTTATTATTAGTTAATGTCTAATCTCTTTAAATAATTATCATCGAAAATCAACATTTTGTCATTAGTTTAGGATCGCTATTCGATAACAGATGGCGTTGTGCCGTGACGTTACTTTTGTAGATCGCGGTGTTAAGATTTTCTTGCAAGGTATGCGCATATCTCCATGGTTACGTTGTGTTGTGTTATAAAGTTTTGTTTTACTCTGGACATCTTTGTTGTTATTATAATCATTAACTCCTAATATCTTTACCTTTACTTATATTCAGAATAAAGAACAACAGAATCGTACTATATTGTGATAAAGGGCTACTACGGAACCCTAAAACAGACCAAATATTAAATGAAACATTTGCTGCGAAACGAAATTCTATGAAAGGGAGCACCCTGAAATCTATTGTGTAGTTTAGAAGGACTAAGCGGTCACATGTCACACACATAGGTACATGAAAAACTATGTAGGTATTACACATTTTTTTATACATAGGTACAGCAGTCGCTTAAATGAGTGCTTTTCCCAAAACGCGAAATAAATGCGCGAAAAGTTAGTCATGAGATACTAAGTTCACGGACCGCCACATAGGTCGAATTTTAATTCAGAGGCAATATAATTAGGGGTAAAAGCTTTATCTTTGGTACCAACTCTGAAATATCGACAAACATTTATCTGGTGTTTCATTAAAAAATGCTGCTATGTTTCTTTCTCTCCCTTCAATCCATCAATATTTAAGTATACCTATTCAGTATTCATCCCTCTTTACCTCTTTCTAAACATATTATGTTCGTCACTGCTAACTGTACTTTTGTTATAATTTCCAGTGACAGCTTGGGCCTGCGAACCAGACCAGGCTCACAATGGCTGCAAGATCTACGGAGCTGCGTGCACCTGTGGGTTCGGCTGTAGGACCGAATTCATCTACAGGACTCGACGGGCCTGTCTCAATGCCTTGAGAGGTAAGTACTTGAAGTTGTCGTTGGTCAGCGATCAACGTCGAGGCTATAATGACTACACAAGGTCTTGGCCAGATCAGATTAGACCCATCTGAAGGTAAATCTCATCATGAAGTATCTTTAATCATGTATTGTAAATGCCTACCGTTTAACTGAGATGGTACCTGAAGGAGCTAGGTGCGGGAGGGACGAATGTCAACGGGCAATTGATTCAGATCTCCCAAAACCCATCCTGCAAAGCGCAGCTACCTCAGGCACCAAAGTCAAAGCATTTATTTCAAATAGGCATATAAAAAGGCACTTCTGAACGTCAAGATTTACAATGAAATAGAATTGATTCTAGTCGCTCCTTCCAAAGAGTAGTTTTCGTGTGGAGAAGAACGGGCGGGAAACTCCACCATTACTCTTTTAGAATGTTTTTTCAACATTTTGTGTACACCGCAGACACCGTCTCATTTAAACTGTAGGTACAACGGTAGTATATAGGAGGATGCTGCTATGATAAATTCTATGGTTAGTGCTATAATGTCCCACACATCAAAGCCGTAGGCAGACCCCCCGAAATGATAGAGTCCATAAGAATTATATACTGTTACTGACAAACAACGCTCACTAGGCTGCACGAACCTAAATCGGAGTTCGAAACCTCCTCGAAATGAATTCCTGGCTACGGCCTTGCCACACATGTCATGTCATATAAACTGGAAAGGTCAGAGGACTTGCGTTCCCATTGAGGGACCACATTTGAATTTTTAGCTTTTGAATGCGTCAGCCTTTAGTAAAAGTTCTCAAACAATTGTAAATTCAGCCTTTAATTTGTAAAAGTAGCCACTCAAAAGTTACAATCGATTAAAGGTGGTCCCTCAGTCGTGACTGACAGGCATCCCTATCTCAAAACCTAGTGAAAATTTGCAACTGCTAAAAATTACTACTCTTAGTAAAAGATTTGTAAAACTAATTTATTTGAATATCAACCCTTCCTGTTCAAGGAATAAAAAGAACTAGCAAGCGGAAGGTGGTCCCTCAATCGATCACCATATGTTCACCTTGAGTCGAGACCACAATTGAATTTGAAATTTACATATGGGTCTAGCGTTAGTAAAAGTACTTGAATGATTGTATATTCAACCTTTAGTTTGTAAAAGAAGCCATTCAAAAGTTACAATCGAATTAAGGTGGTCCCTCAATTGAAACGTTAATCATAAGAAAAATCAATTTACGTAGCATTCGGAGGTTAAATAGACGAATGCTACAGTCTATCCTTTAGTAAATTTTTTTTACTAACGATTACTTTACTAAACAGTATCAAAAAATGTACCGTTTTATTTTAAATAATAATCAAATAGCTGAGAAGAAATACTAAGATAGAGGTGACCACACAGCAGGGTTTTTCTAGTGACTGTTGATAATAATTTTTAATAAAAATAAAATCTGCGCGTCGCGTACCTACGTGAACATACTTAAAAAAAAATTGGTTCAATGACTAGTAACTCAAGCCGCAAATAATTAAAAAAATCCGGATAAGTCGGACTCGTGCAACGAGTATTCCGTAAGGTATGTAAATAGTTTATCACAGTTTTTTTTTTAATATAACTACAAATATACGATTTTCGGATTTTTTCCTTTATTTGTGCTACATGACTGCTTTAATGAGGCTAATGTTGATGATGACATAATTTTAATGTACCTATATTAAAGGCTTGAATGACAATAATTACAAGATAGATGATATTTACATCCTGAGAGCACAAATAATTTCCCAAGCTTGTAATAAAAAGAATAAAATCGGAGACGTCGTTACTTACAGTTGCGAATGTAATGTGTCTACCGTTTTCGAAGAAGTTATTAATAAGATTTTTTTTAGTGTCAAATTCTCCAAACTGTGTAGCAATGCATGGTGTCAAACAGAAAACATTTTAAAAAGATATACATTTATCAGTTTGAACATTCAGCTTATTAAAATTATTATTAGGCATTAGTATTTTGGAAGAAGCCATTTTAATTCGTGACGAAATTAAAGAATGTACATTGTGTATTAATCAAGTGACGTACGAATATGAGCTTACAGATTTTATATCTTTCAATTTAAACGACACACCTAAAGGACCGATTAGCGAAATACCTCGAACGATCAAAGTCAAACAAAATTTCTACAAATTAGTTGGGGCTATTGAATTTATTCCCGGAACTAGCGCCAGTGAGCTCGGCCATTACAGATGTCTCTACTTCTTTAATGAGAGCATACGTTCTTACGACGACTTAAGCTTTAAATTTGATGACAGTCCTCTAAACGAACAAATTTTTATACATACACTTTGCTACTGTCTCATTAGTAGTAATGTTTGATGTAAAAACCTTTTTACAAAAAAACAACCGCGACTTCAAGAAAAAAAAAACACCAAAAAAATGTAAATGCAGAACCAACGACACCGACTTCCGAAATTAAAATTATTTATCACTTTGTAGTGTTTTTTTCTGAAGTCGGTTATTTTTTTTTCGTAAAAAAGTTTTTATTTTTCACTTTTTAGTTGTCCTACCCCACACAAATTCAATAAGCACTAGTGCACTGAAGAATTGAAGACAGCGACTAGAAGAATAATCAAAATTCGCATAGAAATGCTGCATTTATGCATATAACTTCGTACATAAGAATAATTACCTAATGTATTATATACTAAAACCTTCCTTAAAGTATGTAGATCACTTTAGTGAAAGAATTATCCAAATCGGTTTTAGTTTTTGAGAAAATCTCGGACATACAAACATACATACGGGTCGAATACAGAACCTCCTTTTTTGAAGTCGGTTAAAAAGTTCAGAGTTACATTTTCAGTGCAGGGTAAAATTTTGTTTCTTTTTTTTATGATCATAAACATTATTTTCTTTGTGTTTTTATTTAGCTAAGTGATGTCAAATATTAATAAAAATTAATATCAACAAACACTCACTAGTTTTTACTTAATAAACAATCCTGCTGTGTGGTCACCTCTATCTTGGTATTTCTTCCCAGGAATTTGATTATTATTTGAAATAAAACGGTACATTTTTTGATACTGTTTAGAAAAGTAATCCTTAGTAAAAAAATACTACTAAAGTATAGACTGTATCATTCGTCTATTTAACTTCCGAATGCTACGTAAATAGATTTTTCTTATGATAAACGTTTCAATTGAGGGACCACCTTAATTCGATTGTAACTTTTGAATGGCTTCTTTTACAAACTAAAGGTTGAATATACAATCGTTCAAGTACTTTTACTAACGCTAGACCCGTATGTAAATTTCAAATTCCATTGTGGTCTCCACTCAAGGTGAACATATGGTGATCGATTGAGGGACCACCTTCCGCTTGCTAGTTCTTTTTATTCCTTGAACAGGAAGGGTTGATATTCAAATAAATTAGTTTTACAAATCTTTTACTAAGAGTAGTAATTTATAGCAGTTGCAAATTTTAACTAGGTTTTGAGATAGGGATGCCTGTCAGTCACGACTGAGGGACCACCTTTAATCGATTGTAACTTTTGAGTGGCTACTTTTACAAATTAAAGGCTGAATTTACAATTGTTTGAGAACTTTTACTAAAGGCTGATGCATTCAAAAGCTCAAAACTCAAATGTGGTCCCTCAATGGGAACGCAAGTGGTCAGAGGGGCAATTCTCGTAATTTTAAAAACGTTCACAGTCTGATCGCAGTCTCAATCTGTCAAAAAAACCTCTGATTCAAGTCTACATTTTGACAAAATTTTGACATTTGGTTGTCGCCGAGATGAGACTGCGACGAGATTTTGAACGTTTTAAATTACGAGAATTGGCCTTCTAATAAAACGTTATCGTCACACATCAAATGAGTTGTTCGAATCTGTCAAATGTTTATCCATACTTACTTATATATATACATCCATACTAAATTCGAAAGTAACTCTGTCTGTCTGTCTGTATGTTACCTTTTCACACCTAAACCACTGAACCGATTTAGATGAAATTTGGTATAGATATAGTTTGAATCCCGGAAAAGGACATAGGATAATTTTTATCCCGATATTCTCACGGGATCGAAACTTCTGCGGGTGAAACCGCGGGGCGCAGCTAGTATTTTAATAAGCCGTTTTACAGTTATTTTACCTCTAACAACACAACCAAACAGCAACCATAACACAACGAAAATATACATAATCACTGTAAAATATGCACAATCAGAGACAAAATTGCCTTAAAAAAATTGCAGTCTAGTAGTGTATTTTGAATACTTACCAAAAGATATTCTGATTTCAATGTTCTTCTTATCACATTTCTTCTTAATTTCACAGATAGGAGTTCAAATGCTTGCACCCGTGTGCCATGCATGGGAGGCATTTGTATACAAACGGCTCAAGATCCAGGCTATACTTGCAAATGTGCAGGCACCGGATTTTATGGCCAGCGCTGCGAGAAAGGTATTCCTATTTTTATTCTTTGCCTGTTTCCTCGAAGGCTGTGCTGAGGTGAAACAACAGTACACCTATATTTCGCCAGTTATGTTAAATTTCCATATCCCCTCGCCCCCTAGGTGAGCCTATTGCTAGCAACCCGGCACAAAACTAACCTCCGGGCTGCTACTGAAAATTCCTGACGGAGAAACCAAATAACACTTTGTCAGACCAGGGAATCGAGCTCGCTACCTTAAATTCTCAAACTCGCTCAAATTGTCATTATAAAAAGAGCTCGTAAGCCAAAAAAGTATGGTGGATATAACCTAGTGGAAGTGGAAACACTATAAGACCACGCACTAGGATAAAGCGCCATCTTTACTGTTTCTTCTACGAATAAGTAAGTAGGTGCCAGTAGGAGGTACCTACACTATGCGTATATGACTATAAGTCTGAACGCGGTCGAAGCAACAATCTGTACGGCACCCTAATTGCGTAACACACTATCGATCGGAATCTGAATCATTTTGAAACAAATTTCTAATCCATTGCTTTATAAGTTCGAAAAATTTATCAGCTCAACACGTAAATAACGCAATGAATGTTGTTGAACTGTCAAATTGAAACCGGTTCCGATTGATAATGTACGTTACGCAATTGCCCCGCGGATCGGAGTCGTACGTGGGCGTACCACGAACCATTCAATATTAGGTATCAGCAGACTAATTGCGTAACATACTATCAGTAGCAATCAAGAAGCTTACCGTAAAACGGGGCTACTTTGACTTCCAGGGTTACTTTGACAGATTTTGGGGCTACTTTGACAGAGCGTCAAAATCGGTATTCACGTGTGCTCAGCAAGTATGCGTGACCTCGAGTAATATTGCGCGAAGCGCGGGGTACCTATATACCGGGGTACCTATAGGTTCTACCGCCTTTCTGTTGACTGGATATGCTGCATTACCTGTAAAAACTGGGTGTGTGGGATGTGCAATAAAGGCCGTCATACGAATGTGTGGTGTGTGAGGACGACTCTAACTAATTGTTTGTTGCCTATAATATTGCCAAAGTTGATTGTTAATTAGTATTACTTATAATATTATTAACCCATTAATTACCTATAATATTGCCAAAGTTGATTGTTATCTATCTTGTTTAAATTGATCTCAATTATATTAATTATTACTTAAGAGACTGATTAAGTGGCATTAACAGTACCTTCGGTACAAATATTGTGATACTTGCGTTAATAAAGAATAATTTAATTGTAAAAATATTTGTTTTCATTTAAATCCATGTAGTTTTCAATAAAATAATAGTTTTGTTGGTCAAAATGATGTCAAAGTAACCCATGATTTTTACTATCTTTGACGTCAGTTGCATTTCAATGCCCTGTCAAAGAAACCCCACTTCAGGGGTTACTTTGACATTGATTAAATTAAAAAAAGTAGGGAGTTAGGGGGGTGGTAGGTTTTAAATTTGCCATAGATCTGATAACCAAAGGACACATTGTTCTGTTGCCGTAAAAAAAAGTGAAATTCGAGCCGTAAATAAAAAGTTACAATCCAAAAACCTCAAAATCTGTTCAAAGTAGCCCCGTTTTACTGTAGCTTCTTGGTAGCAATGACTTTCATTTTGACAGTTCAAAAAGTCGAATATACGAAGCAATGGATTAGCAATATTAGATTGAGGTTTTTGGTGTGTTACGCAATTAGGGTGTGGTCTAAAGTTTCTGTCCACTCCCGTAAGACATTTAAATCCGTCGTGCAAGTACGCTATCATTTGTATGATTATGATTGATCGCACGACTATGACATCTTAATACTATCTTCATCTATCTTCTTTAATATTATAAATGCGAAAGTAAGTTTGTTTGTTTGTTACGCTTTCACGCTAAAACGGCTGAACGGATTCAGATGAAATTTGTCACATGGGTAGACCATGACTTGGAGAAGGACATAGGCTACTTAACTGCCTGGATCGCAGAAGAAGTCGCGGGCAACACCTAGTACTCATCTAAAAGAGCGCGGCGTACTCGCGCGTCTATCGCTTTACATTACCTACACCTATTTTGCGCGATTCATACTAATAAGTATTATAAATGTGAGTGTGTCTGTCTGTTACCTCTTCACGCTTAAAATACGATAGTTTTTATCAAATCAAATCAAAAGTCATTTATTCAAACTAGGCTGAGAATCAGCACTTTTCGAACGTCAAAATTACAAAAGACAGTCCCCCAAAACGCCCGCCCTTCGCCACTTCCTAGTGCTTTCGCTGGGGAGAAGAAGTGGCGGAACAAACTCCCCAGCAGACGATATTCCCGACGATATTCCCGTGTATTCCCGTTCGTCCCACTGGCCGTCGTCCCCTTGGTGGGACGATCGGGAATTTACTAAATAATATTAAATTTATTCCCGTTCATCCCATTGACAATATCAGTGGGACGAACGGGAATAATTTAGTCATTTAATTTTGAATTCCCATTGGTCCAACTAAATAATTTGTCTGATTGTTCAATGGGGAAAAGACACTTATTTATCCTAACTAATATTAGATACATAAATGCGAAAGTAAGTTTGTTCGTTTGTTACCTTTTCACACCTAATCCACTGAACCGATCATCATGAATATAATATGTACGTTGTCAGTGGTATAGAAAAGGTCATAGGCGGATACCTTTCATCTAGAAAAAAATACTGTTCCCTAGGAAAAGAACTTTCGACGGTCATAATTGCTTTAGAACGCTAGATGGCGTTACGTGTCTTTCCGATCATGATTGAAATATGACCCGACTTTCTGAGCAGTATTCTAACAACGAGAACTAGGCTTGCATGAATTCACTATATAATTATAGGACATAGGATTTGAATGAAATTAGAAACGCAGATAATTTATAACCTGGATTTCACAAAAAACTTTTTAACAAAAATACAACCGACTTCCAAAAGAAACACTACAAAGTGAAAAATAACATTAATTTCGGAAGTCGGTTGCAAAAAACGTAAATACAAAACCAAAGACACCGACTTCCGAAATTAAAGTTATTTTTCACTTTGTAGTGTTTCTTTTGGAAGTCGGTTGTATTTTTGTTAAAAAGTTTTTATTTGACACCGACTTCCGAAATTAAAGTTATTTATCACTTTGTAGTGTTTTTTTTTTGAGGTCGGTTGTTTTTTTTTGGTAAAAAAGTTTTCAATGAGCCTAAACACGATATATCTGCTGTTAGTTGTCGAGGAGTTAGGTACTCTGCAGACTATTCTGACTGCAGCATCAGATCATGACTTGATGATCATGGGACCAAATGTGGCAAATGCCCTATCAAACATCAAAACAATTTACTAAAACAGTCCTTTCCTGTTCGAGTAACTTCTTACTGTTAAGGAGTTGTACCTTCCATCATCAGCCCAGCTACCTGAGATGGTGACAACCATACGCAAATACACAAGATACTTCATAAAATATGCGAAAAACAATAAGTGAGCCTATAAAATTTGAGGGTTGCCCTCGATTTCTCTAAGATCCCATCATCAGATATTGAAATGGTGACAATAGGACCACACGGGAAGCACCAGCTTTCAAATAAAAAAAGAATCATGAAAATCGGTTCACCCAGTCGCAAGTTATGAGATAACAAACATAAAAATTAAAAAAAAATACAGTCGAATTGATAACCTCCTCCTTTTTTTGAAGTCGGTTAATAATATGATACTTTTTACCCCAAATTCATGCAACCCTGGTACTTTTTGTTAGGTTACTGCTCAGAAATTGTGCACAAAGTGTCATGAACAGAATACCGTCTTGTATGCATATAAGACTGAAGAATTAGATTAATGTCACAGAATGTGTTATTTATTTTTCTAAACCTATAGGTATGCTTATATGCTTGTTTGTAAACAATTAAAGAATAATAAATATTTTGGTCGCCGAATGAGTTTTTAATAAGAACGCCTACAAAAATTCTTGAGCAAAACAAATAATGTTAGCCACCCGACAGAGAGATACATAGTGACAGTTTTATCAAAACTTTTGGGCCGAGTCTGGGTTATTTTTTGTATGGCATTTGGACCATGTCCTTTGCCTCTTTTTTAATGCCTAGTCAAACGCCTGGGATCTATGGAACTTTGAAATTTACAGAACATTATTTTATTTCCAGCATGTCCCACTGTACCAGTACGCGGCATGGTCTTCCCTCACGAGTGCATCGTCATTTGAAGACAAGACAAGAAATACACATATTTATTTAGTCACTTAAAAGTCTAAAGCTTAGCTTTATTTACCTACAGTTGATACAATTATATTCTAAATAAGTGAAACCAATATTATATCAGAGCAATTTATTCAGAAAAAATAAACATTATATTAAAATGATACTTTTGTAATCTTTTCAAACATGAATTTGTTTGGTAAGAACATCCCAATTTGCCTAGCCTTTTCCCAACTACCTATAGGGGTCGGTTTTCAGTTTAACTGGGTGCAACTGAATACCAGTATTTCACATGTAAGTAGTGACTGCTTAGCTGACGTCCACAAGTGTGGAAACACTAATTCCAAAAAATGTGATGTTTGGTACAGACGCCAGCACATCAACCTACTACAATCTGTCAAATTTCTTCAATAGATTTTCAACTTTATCATTAAAGCATAAGGATCAAAGTTGATTAGGAAAATTTGACAGTTTCGGGTAGGTTGATGTGCTGGCGTCTGTACCAACTCACAAAATAGTATTCTAATAAAAAGACATCCTAAGATCATCCTAGGTGTAAAGCTTACCTACTGTAGAAAATTGGTGTACTATGCCAAATCGGATGCCAAATTATTTATTTATTTATTTATTTATTTGATTACACGGCTTAAGAAACTAATAACAAAAACAAACTAATAACAACAATTAAATACAATTATTCTCACAAAAAAAAAATAATGTAGCGACCAGCATTACGCCGCCATCTTGTTTTTAGGGTTCCGTACCTCAAAAGGAAACCTTATCTCCAAAACTACTAAGCCTAAAATTTTGAAAAAATTACAGAAAATGGTTCTATACCTATAGATTATAGGAAAACCTATAAGAAGTCTGTAGTCTTAAAACAACATGGTAAATCTCTCCATATTGTGCGTACAAACGTACATTTTCAGTTGGAATGTATGGGAAAACATGTGTTAAGTTTGTTAATGGATAAATTCATTCCAACTACGGAACCCTTCATTATGCGTGGTCTGACACGCACTTGGCCGGGTTTTTAATAACTACAATTCACAATACAATAATTGCATAAATTTTTACCAACAGCGCCTCGTATGAACTTTCTACCAAATTACCATAGTATGGTAATTTGGTAGAAAGTTCATACCTCTTCGTACTAGTAGTAGGAAATATACTTCGCACAGTGAGCACACTGTATTGTAAGCCTGTATTTAGATAGAGGACACTTGAGGAGGTTAGGAACAGAAAGTGACATTTACACTTTTTAATTATATGAATAAATTAAGAAAATAAATATTTTTGTTGAACTTTATGTGTTTTGTTTTTTTTTTGTTTTTAATATTATGGGTTAATGAGACATAGATTACAAGGTATTAAAAGTTTTCATGTATGTTTTAAAATTTACACAAAATTAAATAAAGAACAAATCAGATGTCACCTTTTGATCAAGTCACAAGTAAATGTCACCATTTGATTCAATAGTTTTGTAAAATGTTACCTTTTGAAACTTACTGTCTGAAAAATGTCACTATTAGAAACAAAAACAAATCAATATCCATACAAAAAATGTGTTTATTATTATTTTAAATTCTTATACATGAAGTTCTCCACAATCAGGTTCTAAGCAGTCACATCCATTTTCATCATTTTCATTGTCATTTTCACTTATATTATTTTCATACAAGATATCACAATACCATTTTAAAGAAGGATCATTTTTCCAGTTTTCTCCAAACTGTTTAGTTAATAAACTTTCTACATCCTTTTTCTTTGCACCTTTTATGAAATGTCCCAGTTCTTTCTCAACAAGTTTGATACTCAACAGGTTTGTATTTCTCTTTAAAGGATTTATTCCTTTTGATTCTCCAGCATTTTCAAATCTGAAGTTTCTGAAACATTTAACTATTGCCTCAGTTCTTTTTTTTATTTGTTTCTTTTCTATGCATATGCGTTTCATGTCCCTTATACCTTCTACTTTTTTAAAATGTTTATCAAGGTTTTTGATGTCATAATACTTCCAATCTTTGCCTAAAATATTTACTCTTCCATGCTGTAATAATAGGTCATAATTTATTTTGGGCAAATCGTTATTTTTTAAGAAATAATGTACCCGTTTTGATCCGACCTTAAAAGCCTCAGAAATATTTACAAAGGAAATGACACTTTTTGATTATTATGTACAAATCACTATTGAGATTGAATTAAAATGTAACTTTTTGTTTCAAAAGCAGTAGTTCAAGTTGATTTTTCTATGAAATTAAGCACCTTCAGAACCAATGTCTTGCAGATAATGATAGAATTTATCCTTCCAAGTAAGAAAAAAAACATTAAAAAAAATGAAGCTGATACGTAAATGTCACCTTTTGTTCCTAACCTCCTCACTTATACAAACAAAAAAGTAATATAACATAATATCCTAAAGTGTCAGGTTACGGAGTTATTCACCGAAATATAAGTCGAAAACTGAACCTTATAGAAAAAACAAGGATTTTTTGTTTTTTTCCCTCCGGGTAAGCATATTGAACTACTGGGGTAATAGAAACGTTCTGAAACCTTTATGGAGAAGAAACAAATGAAGAATAGACATTTTTTAAATAAATAATTAAACACGGCAATTTATAATTCGTTTATTAATCCCAAAGACTAATCTGACATTAAAGTCTTTTGTGTTTTCGTTTTTTTTAGGATAGAAGTTTGGCATTACACCTGTCAGATTAGTCTCTGGGATTAAAAAACGAACTCTAGTATTTTGCAAACCAGACTGACACGGCAGCTCAGATTTTGCCACCAAAGGGTGACGCTTGAGTTTGCCACTTTGACGTCCATTGAGTGTGCACGAGTTCTCCTGTCTATGCAGTAAATTGCAATAGATTTGTTACTCCTCTGTTGTTAATGTTTTTACTGTTTCGTTGTCGTTATATTTGTTACTGTTGTGTTTGAAATTGTTTCTTGACAAAATGTCAAGCCATATTGGCCCCAGAACATGCTTTTTTTGTGGGAAAAGCATTGTGGCTGGCCCACGACGAAGATCTTCACGTCCTGTACAGTCTTGTTTGATGACTGAAGACTTTATAGCCAGTCACTCAAGCTTCATAAACTATGCACGCCACCTATTTGAGGAAACAATTGATGATTTTATGTTTGTATAAGTGTCCAAATATACCTATGCCATTTATTGTGCACCGCAATTTTGAAAAAAATATCAAAATGACGGCTGATTATAGGGCCAAAACCTTCAAACCCCTTTGTATGGAAAATGGTCTGTGGACCAATAACGATACGGGTCTGATATTTGTGTAAGGATACTTCTTCATCTACGCCCTCGAGCAAAGGGGCATCAAAATCTGCCTGGAAATTTTGAGAAAAATATATTTTTAGAATTCACAGGATTTTCAAGGGCCGTAGTTGCTGTACTTAGTTACAGAAAAAGGTTCTGAGTTTTGAGTAATTGCTAACCGTATTCACAGATTTTGTAAAAACGGGACAGTCAGTCAAAAAATGGAAATTCTTGTGTTTTATTACGAAATGTTTATGTTTGAGTACGAAAAGTCATAAATAAAAAACGTTCCCCATAATATGCACATTTCGTAAGGAATTATCGTGCATAGAGATTCAAAAAGTAGTTTGAATAGACCTTTTTAATAGTATAAAGACGCTGACCGCTATCACACACTATAGACGTAATCTAAAACCATTTGATTCTATATTACCTCAATAAAGTTGGCTGAAAACAAATACCTAATTAAATATTTTGATATTAACGATAACTTTTTTCATAATATATGTAACAGCATAAATCGTGGATAATTGATTGATCACTACGAATTGTTATTCGTAAAAAGTTTTTTGCCATTTGTGACATTTCTAGATCTCTAAACTCGGTTGGTCGCATTACATTTTTTGATTCATAAGTGAAAGAGGATCGTCTGCATTTTTTTTATTTTACGCAGTGTTCTTGCGGACTGTACATTTTTTTCAAAATCTGTATAAGTAGGTTATAATTTCGCGCCAAGTGTCCTTCTTGATTAGAAAAGAACGCATGCTGGTGATAGAGAGAGACAAGTATAAAACCATGGATAATTCGGTAAGTTTTAACCATAGATATCAATATAAAGGCAGATTTACATCAGCCTCTCCATCTAGCAACATTGTGAGCACATAATTACCATACCGTTTTTCAGCTTCGGTGGGTTGGCTGCATTGAGTTAGGAGAAGTATGGAGACGGCATATAGAAATAATAGTTATACAAATATCTATCATATCGACACACACATGTCACAAAGCGTTCTGTTTCTTTTTAACTAACCAAGAGCTGCATATGAAAAGAGAGACATCTAAATGTTTTTCAAGTACTAAATTTGGCAACACTTTAGTGTGACGTCAAAATCATGTCTATGCGTGACCGGTCGCCATGTTTAGTGCCGAGTTTTATGAATGGTTTTGTGGTAGATGTGCGGTCAAACGGTTGATTGCTCAAAATATTTTTTAGAGAAATACGACTAGAAACTAGGTATTATGGTGTCCATAGGAAAATCATGCTCTCGTGTTGTATAAAACAATGTGGTGCGAGAAAAAACAAAAACAACCCTACGGAAGGCGGCCATCTTAAGTGCCCGATTTTTGTAGGTATACACGCTAATTTTGTAGGTATGACAAGTCCATGGGTTTATTTAGTCATTGGTTAGCTGCGCTGCTTCGTACAATTTCAACAGTGTTGCCACTGACGAAAAATAATTTCAATATCAATCTTGCATTGATACAGTGCGGACGTTTATTCGGCGTCCTGTGCAAAGTTGTGAAATTATATGTACCTATAGTATAGGCCACACCGCCACACCGTTGGTCATGGACCCAGTAAGGAGGTATAATTTGGAGTACCTCCAGCACGCGGTCCAACATAGTCTAAATGAAGACTATAATATGATGGAGGGTTGGCAGAATGACCCAAGGATGAACTTCCGCATTATGTACAAATTTAATTTCGTGAATTGGATCATACTGCTGCTGAACGGTCGGAATCCACATAACACCAATCTCAAAACTGTTTTGGAAAAGTTGAAGATGAGGATGCTCACCTATGAACAGATGCATCCGAGTGGTAATCCTTTCGCGGTAGATGTTATTATAACTATGTTTAATAATATATACCAGTTGTAAAACTTCGTCGTAAATGCCATAGCCACTAAACGCTCTGCGGCTTCTGTGTATCCCCTGCTTTTGTCAAGCGCAGATTATTTTTATTTGCAACAATAAGGCGAATGAATCTGATTTGAGTTGATATACTTATAAACAGCCGGGAAATTGAGGATCTTGGAGTTGGACTACGCCATTCAAGATATCAGCACACTTAACAGTGAATGCGTGAACTTAGCGTGGTAAATACATGGAGGAGGTGTGTATCGGAGTGTTGGGGCAGTCACACAATAACGTGACGTTATTTAAAAAAAAATCCAATTTTGAGTGTTTTAAAGACCGAGTAAACAAGTGTGCTCTAAGTATTAACTGTGTAGAGACGATGTGTGCTCTAGTATTAACTGTGTAACAGACACCGGTGCCTTTCTCCTACAATCTTAGTAACATGCTAAACCGTGGTATAATAATTATTTTCTTTAGTAATAATATTATAACGATACAAATGACACAAAAGTTCTTGTACAAATTAAGTTACGCCATTTTAAGTTTAGTTCTTCTTCTTGGTCGCGTACTTCATTACTGAAGGTTATGTCCCTGAAAGGCCTTCGTGGCTTTATGCACGATGTTCTTCCACTTCGTTCGGTTCTCAGCTTCTCTCAGGGCGGTCGTAACAGAGAGTCTAGTGAGGGCGGTTACTTGGTCTGACCAGCGGTTAGGTGATCGTCCAGGCGTTCTTTTCCCATCTACCTTGCTCATCACCATCAACTTTTCCATATTATCTAGTTCCCGACGGGCAATATGAACGAAGTGACCGAGAATCCTTTGGTAAGAGATCGTGGACAGTCTATCTCTTATGCGAAGCTGATCAAAGATAGATATGTTCATTCTCTTGGCGGTCCATGGTATGCGGAGTATTCTTCGCCAACACCACATCTCAAAAGCTTCTATATTTTTCCGTTCTATTGCCCGCATCGTCCACGACTCCGATCCGTAAAGGAATATCGAGAATACCATGTCCGGCAGCCTAATTGCGGAACGCCAAATCGTCAAATGATTCTGATCAGTTGGCTTCATTTCTATCACAATTGGCTTCATTTTACGATTTTCGAATTGCGAAACTCTAGTTTCTGCGCAGGGCCTTAACGTTCATAATAAGTTTCATACCTAATAAACTAGAGTTTCGCAATTCGAAAATCGTAAAATGAAGCCAATTGTGATAGAAATGAAGCCAACTGATCAGAATCATTTGACGATTTGGCGTTCCGCAATTAGGCTGCTGACTAGTCTCATCTTGGTGACATTGGAGACGTTTTAGTTAAGTTTAGTTAAATGAATTTAATTAATGAAATATAGTTAGATTGAAAATAATTTGCATATTTGAATTTTAAGGCATGCTAGAAAATATGTGAACGGGTGTGGGGGTGCGTGTGTATGTGTTTTAGCGATTATTATTTATGATTCCTCGGCGAACAGTCTGTGCGTAGTGTTTTACATACGTAGGTATTGCATACGGTCTTACAGTTGTGTGTGATGTGTAATCGTCAATGATAACAACATGTATAAAGAAATTCACGAAAATTCGGAACATTCAGAACCAATAGACAGACAACAGAAATCAAAGAAAGTGTGGTTTATTTTGGCGTTATTGCTTACCTATGTCACTCGTGTAAGCTAAAAATTTTGGATTAAAATTAAAAACAGTTTTATGGCAGGGTAGTCGTGTTTTTAATTTTTTTTAATTATTTATTTTTATATTATACATTTTAGTGACAAGCTCTATTGATAGAAGATAGAAGGTTGACACAGATGCGCAAGCACGCATCCATGATGCAATAAACATAGAATAAATAATGTTCATTATAGGTCTGAAGAAGAGACGAGAGTCCCATAGAAACATATGAAAAACGTTCTTGTATGAAACTTGTAGGTACTAAAACTGAATACCAACATAGCAAAAATGACACAGACTATGCACAGACTGCAGATGTTAAAGCGAGACAGCAATAGCCGCCATTATGTTTAGTACACGTTTCATAGTATCTTTTTTTATTATTAGACAGTTGCGTCAGACTGGAAATAAATGGTGTTGCGTTAGGCCGTATTCAGTGCTCTCCTGACGGTCAGGACTGACGTCGGTCTGCCGTAGCTATCGCCATAGAAACCATGCGTACATTCAGAGCAGCACTGACCGCGTCCGCATAGGCGCATCGCATACGGACGCGTAGTGCGTGCGTACGCACTGACCGTCAGTCAGTCCGGAGTTCCTGACCATAGACTACTATTTTAAACTGTCCTGACTGTCAGGAGAGCACTGAATAAATACCAATATGTTTTTTTTTTTACTAGCCTAAGTATGTTACTCGTGCGACAGTGTGATGATGAGAGAATTCTAAAACTCAATCATCTACGAAACAATTCACAGTCTTACTAAAGTCTGATTAAATCGTTTGCACAGTCAAAGATGACATGGTTGTTTTGCACGTACACCGTACCTAAGTAAAACTGGTGCCCATAAATTATATGTATTTGGAATGTGCTCATTAAGGCCTTCAATTTGATACCCATATTGTAATAATTGAAGATATTTTTTTCCACTTTTCAAAATGGAGCCATACTGCCGCTATATTAAATTTTTTCAAAAAAAAAATAGCCAGTGCCATAATAAAAGGAACCTATTTGTTTGTGTTCTTTCAACATTATGTTTAAGAAGCTTACCTGTAATGCTAAGTATAAGTAGGTAACAGAATACCTACATAATAGTAGTATCTAATGAAACCTCTTTTATCGTAAGTAAGTAAATATATTGATGTACCCCGGCTTTTTGTGTCGTGAATAAAAAAAAAAAATGTAAATGGTGTTTTTTATTCCAATACTAATTTTCTTCACACTTAGCCTCGATAGCTCAAGATTTCCCAGCTACGTCACATTCTTAACAACAAAACAGTTCTTGTAGAACTCTAAACGTCGCGTCTCAGACATTACTTCTATTCAGCTATTCATCCTACAAACCAAATAACAAAGGGGGTAATTGCATAACACACTAACAGTAGCAATGGCTTTCACTTTGACCGTCAAAAACATTCATTGCGTTATTTATGTTGTTGAGCAGACAAATTTTTCGAACATATGAAGCAATGGACTAGCAATGTCTTTCAAAATTATTCAGATTGTGCTAGAAAGTGTGTTACGCAATATTTGGTACACCTTTCATTCGCGATGTAAGAAGGTGGTCATATCGTACATAGCTTCACGGTAGTTACAACTTTTAAGATGATCCGACAACTTGTCCTACCGGAATACCCTGGTAAACCGTCTCATAGAAGAGTTGAGCGTGCCCGTCTGCTGGCTAAGGAATCCGAAAAGGGCGTCATCCATCATAGGCACTATGATGATGACGCATCATTTCGGCTCGCTACGGGCAGGCTCCGCTTAGGCGCAGCTTTTGTTGCTCCGTATCGGTCATAGCGGTGAAGCTGTCGACAGCATCGGGCATCATGGCTTGTTCTGCTGCAAGACCGCCGGCCACATAGCACGGCACCGCGAGCATCAACGATGCCTTTTGTTGAGCCCTTGCCACTGCCGGCGTACCGGCGGTATTAGAAATTATGAACTTGGTACCGTACTTGACAATGGGAAGAGACCAGCATAGCAAATCACAACCATTTCATAGACTTCCGAGTAGAAAATTACACATTTTCGATTACCTAGCTGATTTGCGACCCCGACCGCAAATAACCGCCGGAAGAATAGTGATACCATTTTCGTATTTCCGTTTTATGAACAGAGTTTAGAAGACTTCTTCGATAACACTGATTGATGTTCCATTCAGCACGGGAGCGTAGGTATCTAATGGTTGTGAATAGCTATGCTAGCTAGGCGGCATGACGTTGTTGCCTTGGAAGGTGAGAGCTTCTGGTGTAGGATTTAACTTGTATCAACACCTATGACACGTTACGTACAAAGCACTGCTGGCTGTGCAGACGCTGCCCCCCCAAAGAGAGAGACCTCAAACGGCGCAAAGGCCTTATCTGTAATTAGGTACCTTATTGGAAACGCCGGTCATGGTGCCCGAGCGAATGTCTCCTTTTCAAGGAATTTCCTTGCCGACGATCGTCACTTCGCGTGATCAGATTCTAAATTTAGCATACCCGATCGTCCAGTTCCCAGTTTACCCCTTTTTAATATTCCTTAACAAGTTTAATGTTATACCCCAAAAATTTTCTTAGTTACTGGTATAATTATCCGAAAAATCTCCGTCAGCAAATAATTTGGCTTTCAATGCGGTAGTGGGCGAGCGATGGAATGGTTTTCAATTATTCTTCACGGATGCTTGGAAACTAAAATTTTCGATTTTAGTCACACTGGCGCTGCGGTCTATTACTTGCTCCAAAATTATCCTTCGGTTTAAAGGACCTAAGCAGTTCCGGATTAGCCCCTAAGCATAGGCGTATACAGGATGTTACAGAAAGGGTATATCGATACAAACGGGTTGAAGAGTGTATCTGGTCTAGAACCTCTGTACAAAATTTCAGCTCAAAAGCATTAACTTTGAAAATGCTTAATATTTTTTTATTTCGACATCACGGCGCTGCACTGGCGCGTGGCAGCGTGATGTGCGTGTACTAGGCGCACAGACACACTACAGATAATCGATAATGACCCTCGTAGTGCGGTGACACGTTTGTTATGATTTCAATTTAATAAACTATCGAAATAAAAAAATATTAAGCATTTTCAAAGTTACTGCTTTTGAGCTGAAATTTTGTACAGAGATTCTAGACCAGATACACTCTTCAACCCGTTTGTATTGATATACCCTTTCTGTAACACCCTGTATATATTTGGGCCGTGCCTACCTCAGAATGGTCTGATGCCCACCCCAGGATGTTTGGGGACCTATTCGAAATTCTAAGCTGGATACTTACCTACATAATATAACTTCACACAAAAGCAATCAAATAAATAATCTACCACCAAGACCTACACAAACTTATTATTACATACATAATACATTCCTTTTAGTTAGGTACTTACTTTTGAAATCACAAAAATAATTTAATCTAATAATACGCAAAGTAATAAGCTAGAATAGGTACATTTAAATTTCGCGCCACAATGCAAAGTCACAAGCGGACAAGTGGAAAGCATTTTGTGGGTAATTAAGGGTATTTTCCAAATTGACGAAACTCTTTTAGGAGCAGAATGCGCTAAAACGTGCTAAAAGAAAAGGATCGATCGTGGGATCGGCCGCACTTGGGGATGGGGCCTGCTAGGTATGGCGTGGCGGGCTGATACCAGTGGGCGAATGTACATGTATCTACCGGCCCCCGACTTATGGTAGTAGAAGGAACAGTGGGGTTTTAGTCGGAAGGAGTCTGACATAACCCTATAACCCTCCGTTCTTCACAGACGGAGGGTATCCATGAGGATTTCTAACGAAAAAAATAAAGGTTAAGGGCCAGGCCCAGCCTGGAAAAAAGCCCTAGATACGCCAATACCTCAATGTGCCATGTGCTAACAATTGCTTAAGGCATCACGTATGGGGGGGCACCATAAGCAGCACCGAAAAAATGTTTGCTAGCACATGAAAAGCAAAGCTGTTTGAAAACACGTGCGTTTTGTTGGCGGGAAATGTCGATGCGTTGACTTTGGAACGGCACGATACTTTAACAATATTATATAGGTATTGATTATTAGTTTAATTTCTTACAAACGTCATCGGTAACATGCGGTTTCCACGTCAAATTGCTATCAATCAATATTAGGTATATAATTAAATCTGCACCCAAATTGTGTAACACACTACCAATCTCAATCTAAATCATTTTGAAGGATATTGCTAATCCATTGCTTCATTATGTTCGAAAAATTTGTCTGCTCAACAACGTAAATAACGCAATGAATGTTGTTGAACTGTCAAAACGAAAGCCCTGATAGTGTGTTACGCAACTACCCCGCTGCTGGCTAAATGGTAAACTTACTGACAACACTGTACTTGCTACATATTAGTAATCTGTGCTTTGAACTACGTTACGTACCGCGTACGTCAAATACGAAATGCCGCAAAATAAAAGTCATTCATTGTCTTGTTGTCTTGAATAGTCAGTAGTCGTTATCTTATTTATAGTGGCCAACAGCATAGACTATACACTTGCCAACAGTGCTTCACTGGCGGTTATTAGGTTTACGATTATAAAATAAAGGACTAAATAAGTGTTGTTTTCCGTGATAAAACTCAACTCCCAGGTTAAAGCACACCCAGGTGAGAATAACAATATTTTCTTTTAGAATTAGGTTGTTACTTTCCGAACTGCGACGTTCAATTGTTTACAAGACAAAACTGCAAAACTTTCTGTCATTTTAATTCGTTTGTTAACTTAAAATACAACATGTTATAGTCTATTGTTTTCATAATAAAATAATTCTTAAAAACGATGTCTTTGAAGTGTAACTTTGGGTCGTCTTAGGGGCTAATTTAATTTAATAATCTTGTATGACTGGAAGAAACAAACAAATTGATATGGATGCCGTTTATTGAGCTGACACTTATTGTTTTATTTTTAATCAAATCATATTGAAAGTAGCGATTGTTACATATCAATAAAATACCTACTGTATCAAACAAATCCTTAGGTACATACTTTTCAACAATATCCTTGCCAAAATTTTGTAACTCTCCATGTTTATGGGTGGAACATTGCTCAATCATTGTAAACCATGAGTTCCTAGGTACTGTTTAGTTACATGTTGCATTTACTTGTTCATAAAAGTATCTAAATTAAACTGTATGTACTTATAATAAAGTATTATCAAAAACACCTTGGTTTACAACTAGCTGAAAACATCCTGTAAACATGTTTTGTGTTCAGTGGTTTTGATCTTATTTGACACAATAATTATAATTATCAATGTTTAATGGCTGATTTTTCCAAAGCCAGATAATTTTATCCGAGGAATAATTTTAAAAATTGGACAGGTCTTTTATACAAAATCTGAAAGATGTCAATTTTATTCTATGAATAAAAATTATCTATTGATTCAAAAATCAGCCTTTAATCAATTTAGGCACCTAAACTCTGATTTCTAATTTGCTAGACCAAAATGACAGTCAATAATAATAATGAAATCGCTTGCCCGCAAGAATACTGTATTAACTCTAAAAACATACTTTTTCAGGAGAAGCGATTAAAATTTTAAACTCAAAATATTGTGGTATATCCATAAGATAAACAGATTATTTTTTATTATTAATATGTATTAGTATGTACCCTATTTTTTTTTATTCAAGGTGAAAGCGATTTTCAATCTAATTTAAAAGGTAGAATGTACTTTTTTTAGTCGAACTGTATTATTAAGTCAGTTAGTGCCAAATTTTGACATGATACTGTATTCTTCCGGACAAGCGAAATGTTGACAAAAAAAGTTTGTTCACAGCTGTTATTTTATTCTAGCAAATTAAAAATCAGAGGTCAATTTAGTTATTAGCATAGTATAGTATGTTGGTGTAAAATCATTGCTGGGATAAGGGCGTAGTAGGAATAAAATTCATTACCTTCAAAATTAAATTTTGCTCTGATCTTCGTCATAGCTGAATAAAAATGATTATGAAGAACACCAATGTTTATTACTGCATTAAAAACATTGCCACATTAGGTGGGAATTTTATTCATACGGTCTTATGCTAGCAACAATCTTACCTCAACATACTTTACTTAGCCAGTAAGCAATGCTTAAAAGTTGTAAAACCCAAACAAAATTAACTAATATTTAATATTATACTGTAATAGCTGGATAAAAAAATATTGTATACAACCTTTGAAAAGGTAATTTTTTCATGTGCATGTTTTAAATTGCCTAGAGCAAAGCCCTCATGGTATTGCGAACCAAGTTGAATGAGAACAATGAAGATAATGTCAGAAACATAAACACACATCTTCACCCTTCTCTCAAGCCTCTCAGTATCAGTAACAAGCAACAGGTGCACTGTTATTATATTTGTTACTAGCCTAGTCACTTCAGCAATTATTTAAAAAAGTTAAGGCTGATTTGGACAGGGTATCTAACTGACTCCAAACTCAAGACAAGTCAGCGCTGACCCGATATTTACCTAGTGTAAATTGAATTTGGAGTCAGTATTTGATATTTGGAGTCAGTAAGGTGTGACTCCAAATCAATTTCTACGTAAATATCGGGTCAGCACTGACTTGTCTTGAGTTTGGAGTCAGTGACTTACCCTGTCTAAATCAGCCTTAAGAGTTTGAAAGTTGTGCCAGAATCATTGCATCAAATAATGTATACGAGGTGGCCCGTTTTCAGTGGTTCAAAAAGGTTTTTTAGATGTCCCTCACCAAGGGCTTTCCAAAATCCCTCCATGTATGTTTATCAATTATTTGAGTTTAGGAAGAAACTACACTCAATGGAAAAAATCATACCTACATATAATTATGTTCTTATAGCTGAAAGGTTGATTGCTAATAAATGCAAGGACAATATTTATTCTTGTGAAATATCATGGGTATCATCGTTGTGCAAATCTATCATTAATTTGTTTATTTGATCCAGACAAGATGAATTCTTAACAGACTATACTAATCTCATAATAAAAATACAATTTGAATATCAATATTTATCATAGATAACGTACATACTTCATAAACTATCTTGTTTATGTACCCAATAAACATAAAATACTCCATTTCAAGTACTTGGTTTATCATTTTATAAACAGTGCATTACTTATGAAGTTCTACCTATTAACTTTAGATACAATAACTTTCTTTTATGATAGAGGAAAGTGCCAGAAATTGCTGTAATGCTGTATACATGAAATACAAAAGATTTTTTCATGATTGTTGGTGCAGTTTACATTTTATAACCTTTTGGTTGTTTCTATATTATATAGAAACAACTACATGGATATAATGGAGAAGGCTATGCTTGAAGTTTCCCTGTGTGATTGAATCAGAAATGAAGAGGATCTCTTCATTTCTGATTCAGGAGAACCAAGGTAACCGACATAGCCCGAAGAATTGCCAAACTTAAGTGGCAGTGGGCAGGGCTCATTGCTCGCAGAACAGGGGGTCTAAAAAGGCCACTTTGGCAGAATCATAAAAGGATAACATTATGAATCATAATAAAAGTCGTAAAATGGTCACAAACTGACAATTCATTACATTATTTGACATTAAAGCAATTCATATTTTGTGAACCATTAATTTACGAATCTCCGTACAAAACTGTCAAACAGATGAATTGGGTGATATGAAATTGTACGCAAATAATATTATGAATTGTCAGTTTGTGACCATTTTACGACTTTTATTATGATTCATAATGTTATCATTTTATGATTTTGCCAAAGTCGCCTTTTTAAGCCCCCTGGTCATACACGCACGCCGGTGGCGAGTGCTATGCACCTGAGCTTTCTGAAGAACATTACCAATAAGGTCAAACCATCTAAGCATACTCCAATCAATTTTTGTCACTATAAGTATCTTCTTTTAAATGGCACCGCGTTAGCTTATCACATCATTCCTTAGCCTATCGTTCATAGTCACACCCACACATGCTTCGCAGGTGGACTATCTACCAATTAAATAAAAAGCGCATCAAGCACGTTTGGCGCATTTAAATTACTTTTTAATTATGTCTATTCTCTTTCACAGGATGGCATGGACAGGGTACCAAAAGTTTCTAGCAGTAATGCTAGTCGTCACGGGGTCCATTAACTCTTTGAGTACTAAATGGGCCGACAAGTTACAAGCCAAAGGGTCCGATGGACAGATAAGACCCTTTGAACATCCATTTCTGCAGGTATTATTGATGAGCATTTTTACACATCCATTAAAAAAAACGATTTTTATTTATTATAATCTATCTGTTTCATTATCGAACTATTTTTGACTATTTGTATATCTAATTTGTGTTGTTTTGCTCCCATTTAGGCGACGGCTATGTTTCTTGGCGAAATGCTGTGTCTCCTAACCTTCAAGCTAATTTACTACAAGACCAAGAATACCGGTGGCCATGCCCTCACAAATGGCAACCAGAACTTCAATCCGTTTATCCTGATGCCTGCCGCAATGTTTGACCTGGTAAGAAAACTGACAACTTTTTTGTAGGTATAAATCTAGAGCAACGTTCACAACTGTGCATGTTGCTCTAGATCTTACCTAATGTTAGATCTCATGAAAGCCGAAGCGAACCCTAACACATTCATCTCAGGTATTTAGAAGGTTTCAGCTTTAATTCTCACCAGTTTTTCTAATAGTTATTGCTTGAATAACACTGTTCAAATCATCGACGAAAATTGGGGTCATAAAATTAACCTCTATTGTCAAATGAAAAACATCTTTAAGTTGATATAAAATTAGTATTTCGGCATAATCAAATCAAAGCATTGTAAGTGCCACTTACAAATTAGGTGCTACGAACTAAGTTAAGTGCTACAAATTAGCAACCACAGCGTCCGTACCTCAAGATCACTTCGTAGTTCGTCTGTCTGTCCGTCTGTCAAGACCCTTTTTCTCAGGAACGCGTGGAGTTATCAAGTTGAAATTAATATCAAATACTCAGGGCTGCAATCCCTTGAAGCAGTGACAAAATGAAACTTCTGGGTAGATTTTCGTTATTTATCATCATTTCATCATTCATCGCACAAATTTTTTTTTGGTTTTTTTTTTCACTTACATTGGTTTTTTCACTTACATTGAAAATATAGCATATTGGTATTCGTTTGTTATTTCGTTTGACACAATATATGTTGGGATGTGACACGTGCCGCGGTTGTGGTGCGGTGCCGTATTATAAATAATATAATATTAATAACACCTGTAAATGACGATAAATAACGAAAATCTACCCTTCTACGTCAACGTAATCAAAAGATACGGGCGTTTATGTTCCGGAATCAAAACCTATGGGGTACTTCCCGTTGACCTAGAATCATGAAATTTGGCAAGAAGCAATTTCATTTAGCACAAGTAAAGGAAAAAATCCGAAAACCGTTAGGTAGTTACTTTACAAAAAAAAAATCTCGTGATAAACTATTTACATAAGTACCTAGTACGACCCCCGGAGCGCGAGTCCGAGTCGTCCTTGACCGGTTTTTTTATACCTGTATAAGTGACTAGCTTCTGCCCGCGACTTCGTCCGCCTGAATTTTTTACCTTCCCCCCATTTACCCTCTTAAGAAAGGGCTTTTCGAAAATCCATCCCGATTTACGAAAAGCCCTTTCTTAGTGCATACCTACTCTTCACAAAGAACACACCATCCAAATTTCATGTCTCTAGGACCAGCGGTTTAGGCTGTGCGTTGATATATCAGTCAGTCAGTCAGGACTTTGAATTTTATAAATATAGATTACTAGCTTTTGCCCGCGGCTTCGCTCGCGTAGAATTTGGTCTGCCACATTAAGTTACGTGACATTTTTTTTAAAATACTGATATTTTTTTAATGTACCTTCACATCGTACATCCCAGATTTCTAACTTCAAAATTAGTTTCCATACAATCTTTGAACTCCTATACCTAATATTTAGAGGGTATCTCTTGAGAGTGGAATTATCTGAATTCCTTTCTAAGTGCTCATTATTTTAAGCTATAATAGAACTCTGCTAATTTCAAAATGCTAAGTCCAGTGGTTTCTTCATCAATCTTTACCTGTATGGTGTGTTTATAAAAAGTAGGCTTGAGATTATCCTATCCAGCACAAACGGATTACTAAACACTGACAACTAAACAGGTCGGACCAATGTTACTTGCATTTAATCACTACATAGTATATAAAACAAAGAAGCTTTCTTTTTTCCTATGAATGCTTAAATTTTTTAAAACTACGCAACGGATTTTGCTGCGGTTTTTAGGGTTCCGTACCCAAAGGGTAAAACGGGACCCTATTACTAAGCCTCCGTCGTCTGTCTGTCTGTCTGTCTCCAGGCTGTATCTCATAAACCGTGATAGCTAGAAAGCTGAAATTTTCACAAATGATGTATTTCTGTTGCCGCTATAACAACAAATACGAATAAGAATTAAGTACATATTACGGGATGCTCCCATACAATAAACGTGTTATTTTCGCCGTTTTTTATAGACAATGGTACGGAACCCTTCGTGCGTGAGTCCGACTCGCACTTGGCCGGTTTTTTTTTAATAGATTTTGTAATAACTAAAGAATTATGTGGTACGTAATTGGAATAGGTGAACATCTGTGTTAATTTATCTGTGTTTTTACTGCAATATACTCCTGTATACTATGTTATTTGATTTTTTTTGGTCAGCGTAAATAAGAAGATTTTGGGATTTAGAAACACGTGAGCAAGCTACGTAAAGCTGCCCATGGGAAAAACAGGGCGTGCCTAAATGTATCCCCGCTACTTTCAAAGTTTGCCCTTGCGATTTATTGATGGTCATAGAAAATGCAACTTTAAGTGGAAACTGTAAACGTTTGAAATTAAAGGGTAAGTTATTGGGTATTATTGGGATGCGTGGAATAAGAACATTTTCACCCTTAGCTTTTCCAGTTAAAATTGTGGCCTTAACAATATGCCTGCCTAGTTCCCTGACTCGCAATCTAGTGCCATTACATAGTCTCGGGGCGTCCAAGTTACGCATTAACAAAACCGGTATACCGACTTTTAATTGGAGCTTATGTGATGGCACCCCGGATAGCTCCAAAGAGTTAAGAAACTCCACGGGGTAGCTTGTACAGTCTTCAGATGACATGACTGTGTCGATAGAGTTGTAGGTTGTTGCATCGCTGGTTACTTGGTCCAAGATAATGTTATTGATTTTCGCAACTGTCTCATTTCTTGGTGCTAGTATAGTTCTTTCACATAGCCAACTTTCATCGTGGATGTTCTGTTGCAAATTTGGAAAAATTTGAGCAATGAGTGCGTCTTCCGAATCCACAACGTGACAAAATTGGTTTGTGAATAGAACCATACCTTCTTCGACTGCGACGCCGCATCGCGCTCCGCCCGTGCTGCGGCCGCCGCCGCGGCTTTAGGCGCTCCGTTCGAGTCAATCATATCGTGATAACTTTTAAACTATTCGGCCAAATTACTTAGTGTGAAAGACAAAGTTTATCTACATTAAATACTTAATGCGAGAAATGTATTCATTTTGATAAGAGTTTGATAATTATATACTAAATGTGCATTGTAAAATAGTACCAAATTTAATTAGATTTATGGTTCACAATTTTGGTTGTACTGGCTTGCACATAAAAGGTAGATATATGCTGTTGCGGACTTTTATTTAGATCTACTTAAGACAAACAATCCTGCGGTACATCATCTTTATGTAACTCCATTGGTTTAGGCAGCGCACGCCAAGATAGCTCTCAGATGGAAGGGTTTTTTCCGACTTAATTGACACGTATCGTTATAATATGACCAAAACTACATAAAATCATTATAAATTGTAGCCTATGTGTTATTCTGATGAATAACCTATATTACTGTAAAGTTTCATCCAAATCCGTTCAGTAGTTTTTTCGTGAAAGAGTAACAAACATACATCCATCCTCACAAACTTTCGCATTTATAATATTAGTAGGACAATATCCTATTTACAAAATAAACAATTGGATGTCATTATGAATCAATAACTTAAAACCCCTCCTGGCTGCAAAAGTTAGGTACCTAAACAAGATCGAATAAGTGCTTCTCGAGTTATGTATATCGCAGACAGCCGGAGACGTTTCAGGACAGACGGAGAGACGTTATGTTTTAAAATAGGATCTTTTCATTTAGAATTTTGTAAGCTGAAGCTAAATTAATTCTATTATGCGTAGGTATAGTAGTATCTATAAGTACATTAATTAACGACGGGCGTTCCCTTTAACCGATAATAATATATCGTCCATACATGGGTACTATTAAAAATAATTGCGATTGTTCTGACGATAGTGCAGTTATAGGGGTAGCCTCCCTCCATATATTGTTAAATAAACTTCTGCGAAAAATGTGAGGGTGTAAAATAAAAACTTTCATTTTACCACCAGGCAAACTAAACATACACACATGGTCTGTTAAAATCATAACCTTCTTTTCGCTTTACCGTAGTCGGGTAAAAATGGAACAGGATTTGCCAAACTTATGAACACCTTGTATCATGTGTTATGTGAGTATCTTGCAACTGCAAGTAATATTTAGACATTCCTTGCTGAAGTGTCCATGTAGGTGGAAATGCAGCCTTAGGGTTAGCTTTAGCTAAATCTAGACATAGGAAAGGAATACCCGATATCGAATATGTATGTACCCTATTTATTGATGCGACGAAACGCAAACAGCGATGGATTTTATCGCAGTAAGCGCAATAAAAAGCAAAATGGATTCTGTGACGTCAGAAATGCATAACCGATACTATCTTGCGTTATGGACGTTTATTATGATTTAGTGTTTTGAGTTTGTATCAGAAACTGTAATAACTAAAAATTCATTTTTTTATTACCTACCCTACCATTTGTATAACACTAACTTTTAATGGCTCGATTTGAACCAAAGTGGAGTGGAGGTTATAGCTTCCGTTATTTTGACATCACTCTCCTTAGTACTCTACAATAACCTATTAGTTCTTTGTTTATTCTCGCAACGGGCTTTCTTGCTTTTAAATTATCTATGAGGCAATGCCTTTGAAATCGCCAAATTCCTATCAATATAATTTTTTTTAAGTTAGCCTTCAAGTGGCCGATTTCTGGGCCGAGTACATTTAGATTGCTATCGACACGCTAAGAAGAAGAAGTAGAAGTAGCCTACGCTGTCCCACTGCTGAGCAAAGGCCTCCAGCAAATCCTCCCAGGCAACCTTTTCTAGAGTCACTTCGATCCAACCTTTGCCTGTCTAGGTCTTCTCGCCACCTCTTCCTGGCCCGGCCTCGGCGGCGGCGGTAGCGATGAGAATATTGGTTGAAATTGTTTATTCTTTAATATTCAATTGTTAAAAAAAATATCGATATTTTTGTTTTTATTGTAACTTATCAAAAGTTTTATTTAAATTTCGAACTAGCTTGCAAATAGAAAGCTATTGAAAAAAAAACAAATGAACACTTTAACGCGGGAAAAATTATTTTTTCACTTCTCATGCTCTAAAAGTCCGTCTTTATGTTGTTCTCAGGCGACATAAAATCGCTTTTTATGTTCTAGTGCATAAAGTAAAATTTTTTTCTAAGACTAAAGTAATCAGGCCCAACAGCCACACGCACAATAAAACTTCGCAGATTAAAGTCGTGATTTATTTCATTTTCTTTAATTTATACCACTTCCGTGTTTTCTATCGTTAATTTAATTAAATCAGGTAAAACAGTTGTCATTTATTATTTAAAAAGGCAAAGAAACGTTTTCATGTTTTGGCAGTATGAAGTATCCAAGTCGAATGACAAATGTTGAAAATTAAAAAAAAAACTCAAAAAGATTCGTGGCGGTATTATGGTGGCGGGAATTAGCTATGGATGCAACTTTTTTGATTAATTATGTACTGTATACTTTATGCCTGTTTCATTTTCTCGCAATCGAAGTGAAAAGCAGAGTGTATAACTCAGGCATAAACGAGCCATTTTACCCCTTGACTTAACTATCCACCCTCGCCTGCGGCTCGGGTGGATATAAACGTCTCGGGGTAAAATAGCTTCTTTTACGCCTTAGTTGTACAATCTACTATTGTTAGTTGTTCGTCATTGATTTTAAAAAGTACAGTCGAGTTCATTATAGTAGATTGTTTCAATCAACTAAGTATAATGAACTCGACTCACTTTAGCAAGGTGCGTAATCTACTTTTCTTTCAACTACCAATCTACCTACCGTGATAAAATATACCTTCTCAAAATAAAAACTCAAGCTCATGAAAACAAAGTTTAATTCATCTTCTCCACAAACATTTAAAACTTACATACTTATTATAAAATGTGCAGTTATTAAAATTGAAATTTTCACTTTTACTTGGAACATTTATTCTAGTATTTGTTTGGTTTATTTGTGAATAATAATTATTATCATCAGAATCAGACGATACAGGTAGACGCGGGCTCAATTTCAAATCATTTCCATGAGAAGTAGACGGACGTGGTGATGTTGAGCGGTGCAAATGATTGATTCTTTATTCAGCCAATTTTTGTTTTCAGACAGTATCTTTTTGATCTAATGCATACATTTTATATATTAAACTAAATGGGAAGCATTAAACCTCCTCTGGTAAATTTATCTAAATACAAAATATAAAGAAACAGTCCATTAATGAAACACTGCAACAATGAGATTTCATATAACATTTCTGCACTGTTTTGGTTCTAAGCAAAAACTACGTCCTTTGTGATCGGTTTTGTAGTGATTAATGATAACATTACCACGTAGTTGAAAGAAAATATATTGGCAGTGACAATGTTTCAAAATATTGTAAGCGTTAAAATGATCATATAGTTCTATATATAGTTCTGTTATATGGTGTACATAATAAAGAGTATTCTATTATATTCTATACAAACTTAGACACCAATAAAATGTTATCATATAAAATGTTCATAAGTATGTTACGGTGTGCAGTCAAAAAAAAAAACTAAATACTCTAGATTTCATTATATTTGGTGCAACCTAGGATTCGTAAATATCTAACAGCTTTGAATATTCAACTATGTAAATGGCCTTTACCATTTTTATTTTTGCTTGCTGGAGCAGAAGTTCGAGTAATAATGCAATGTTGCCGTTGAAGGATATCATAACTCATAACTGACAACTTCAAATTGATTTTCTTTCAAAGACAAAGATTTACCTACTTGTGTAAAAAGATTGTTCAAAGAATTAAAGACAAAACCAAGTCAAGATATAACCTAACCTAACTTTGCGCTAAATAATATGAACAAGGGATTGCGCACAATTTTTAGTCTTTGTCTGTATCAATATTATTGATATAATGTAGTCACATATTTATGATCTCACAGATTGTTTACAATTTATTGTAAGGCAAAGCTGTTTTAGCTCACCGTCTGATCAGGACCAGTGCCGGACGGCGCGTATGTGTTCCACGCGCGCCTCAAAGAGATGTTAGCATAAGGGAAGGGGCCCGTTAGGGCCGAAGTCTGCCGAGGTAGCGGGATTGTCCGAAAGGGTTACCCGCTACCCCGGAATATAAAGGGCTAAGGAAAGAACACGGGTGGGTTTTAGTCAGTAAGAGTCTGGCACTCCCTTCCGCTCCACCCAGAGTGGGAGGCGTCATTTGATGATTTCCCATTCAACAAAAAAAAAGCAAAAATAGGCAAAGCTGTTTAGAGTTTTATGAAACTTACCATTGCCTATACAGGGCGAATTTTTCAAGTGGGCGTGGAGTGTTGGCTGCAGTAATGTACTATTATCGTAAGATAGATAGAGCATACAATTGAATGCACATAACGGAATGAATATTTTTAATTATTAGTTCGACGTTGCCAATATTGCGCCGAAGAAGTTGATATTATATTTTTATACGAATTTTGTTCATTTCTACTCGGGCGGCGGCGCGATCCATCCACAGGCACCCACCGTGTGGAGACTGTTGCTCAGTGGTCATTGTGCTTGCAGCTGACGTGACCCGCCCAATCCCATTTCAGCCTGGCAGCCTTTTTTTGTTATTATGCATCAAGTTACAGCAAAAAACGATTACTTAGACTAAATCGTTCCTCTTGACAATGATACTTATTCAATTTGTTTGCATACTCCACCCACACGTATCGTTTGTTGATAAAACACAGCACGGAGACGCCTCAGCAGCTACTGCTAGAGTTGCTATTGTCAACACTTTCCATACAAACCAATCGTATCAATGGACTTCACCGTTTACTGAATTCTGTTTATTCATAGAAACTGACGGCCAGTGGCAATCCTACCAATGTCTGTGAGGCGTGCTACACACTTGTTTCGGTCGACATGATTCGGGAGAGCCGGGCGGCAAAATATAAATATTCGATTAGCTTGGGCCCGCGGCTTCGCCCGCGTGTATGTCAATAAAAAGCCCATGTCCTTCCCCTAGTTTCAAAGTATCCCCTCACCAAACTTCATAAAATCGGTCAAGCCGTTTCGGAGATTAGCCGAAACAAACAGACAGACACAGACAAAAACATAAATATTGTTTTTTTTTTGTAATTACTAACTCTTTATATATTTTGGCTGCTGAGACCAAAACTACAAACGTACAAGGGTACAGGGAAGTTTTATAACATGACACTGACCTGAAAATTGCAAAAAACGTAAGAAAAATTGAATTTCGTGGGCTACAACTACGCATTCACCTTAATAGTATGACGTAGCGCAGCGATAAAATTCTCGTGTCCACAGTGTTTGTAACAAAACTCCTCTGAAACGGCTTGACCGATTCTTATGAAATTTTGTGTGTATATTCAGTAGGTCTAAGAATAGGACGTAAACTATGGGTACGGTAGGAGTAGGGTTGGGGTAGGGTAGGGGTACGGTAGGAGTAGGGTTGGGGTAGGGTAGGAGTAGGGGTAGGGTAAGGGTAGGGTAGGGGTACGGTAGGAGTAGGGTAGGAGTCGGGAAGGGGTAGCGTACGACTAAGGTAGGAGAAGGGTAGAGGTAGGATTAGGGTAGAAGTAAGGTAGGAGTAGGACATCACGCGAACGAAGTCGCGCCGGGCAGCTAGTCTATACATATTTCAAAGTCTTGACTGATATACCAATGCACAGCCTAAACCGCTGGCCCTAGAGACATGAAATTTGGAGGGTGTGTTCTTTGTGAAGAGTAGGTATCCACCAAGAAAGGGTTTTTCGAAATTCCACCCCCTAAGAGGGGAGGGTGAAATTTCACGCGGACGATGTCGCGGGCAGAAGCTCGTATTGTATAGATTTGGCGGCCCGGCTTTGCCGAATCATGTCGACGCGAACAAGTTGTAGCACTACTAGCCTGCATCCCTTATAGGCTATAATAGTAGGTAGTGCTGATCGCATATTTCGGCTATAAGTTATAGCCGAAATATGCGATCAGCACTAATTGCGCTGGTATAAATATTAATAATTCTGACCAGTCTCTAGCGCACCGATTCTGTGATCTGTGATAAAACATTAGTGTTTGCAGATAGGTCATCGGTGCGCGTGCGACGGAAGCGTAATATACGATCAGTCAACACTAGAATTACAAACAATATCCCTTACTGCTACGAGTATCAAATGAATCTGCTTCAAAGTTCCATCTGTCACCATTGACGTCCCGTTAACTGTGCGTTATAATTAATCGGTATAACGTTCTTGCTAAGCGTTTCCGAGCAACAGGCAATTGCGACCGGCTGGTGTCTTCCTGAAATTGTTGTAGTATATACCTGTTGCATCTCAGCTTGCGAAGTATCCATTCATGAAAGTGACTTACTCGTATCGTATATCCCATTCAATGAAAGTTGTGGCGTCGACGATACACAATTTTGCGTACGCTTACCTCTCTCTATACATAATATATCATCAACGTTGGCGTTGGCTAATTTTTTGAGGTTCCATGATAATTATGTTATACTAGCGGCTCGCCCCAGGTTCGCACGGGTGCAATTTTTTTTTTCAGTTTCCAAAATTTTCTTTCATACAAACCTTGTCCTGGCAATACCAAACACAACAAAAAAAGAATTATCCAATTTGGAACAGTCGTTCGGAAGTTATGCGCGTACATCACTCTATTAAACAAGATAGAGGTCAGTCATACATTTCAGATTCATTTTTATTATCTATTTAATTGTCAAACTAAAACATCCTATTTTTGAAAAAGTCGGAGTAGTTTCGTAGAACTGCGTCTCTACCATTAAACTGTAACTATGTATAAGTAAAATTTAGAGTGCCTAGAAATTAGGTCGAAGCAAAAATGTTCAGGTAGAGTCGTTGTTGATAAATCAATAACATCCGTTAGGGACCTACATTTTGCATTGCGTGCAACTGCGCAGACGTCAAGCCGATGTTGATTGAATGTTGCAGGAATATCTAGGCCCGGGATGGCTTAGATGTTCCAAATTATAGATTACGTAGAAATGGTTGTATTTTTATGGCATGTGTCAAATCAAATTTATACAAATAATAATCTGTATAAATAAAAATCAATGTTTGTATGTTTGTCCTCTATGCGTTCTGAAACAATTGGTCAGATTGTGATGAAACTTTGGTAGGGTGTTCTGGGGACGCCCGTGAGGGTTCCTAATTATTAAATAATGGGAAAAAATAACAAAAAATCTGAGGCGGTATGAAATTCGCTGAGTCAGCTAGTACCAAATAATTCCTAGTTTATTTCCTAAAAATACACGCTAATATTATATAATGAGATTCTGTTTGTGATTCTCAAATAAGTAGCATTTTGATTTTCTAAAAATACTAAATCGATATGCTAATATGCTAGATCGTATTTTCTTGATGTGCCCTAGCTTTGTAACTGCGACCAGCTTTGGATGTAGCTCTTGCCGGCTATCGCGTCGCCGCGACTCCTCTCGCTTCGCTCGCTCGCCTCGCGCGTTTTTGGTCGGGGTGCCCTAGCTTAGCTACTGCGACCAACTTTCAAAAGAGGCCAGAAAGGTAAAATCATAGAATAAATGATTTATAAGATTAATTAAATATTTCCTTTTTTTATTTTATTACTCAACTAGCACACCGTTAACTAGTTACCGCCTCTGCTTCGCACAGGTGCAATAGCGACATGTTAAAACATCGAGTTTTCTGGGCTATATGCAAGTTCATATATTATACAAATAAACCTTTCGGAATAAATGCTCTAAACGGTCGTACATAGCTACCGCCATATCAGCCGTATCAATGATACAGGGCCCCCAAACTACAGCTAGAAATTCTATCCAATACTATCCAAAACCTCAAATTGGTATTGATAGGCCTTAATGAAAGAATACCTAATGTAAATATGAAAATTGGCGTGAATTTGTTTATGGTTTACAAAGGCTACAGGCGCGATCTAATTCTAAAGCACTTGTATTCATTCAGTAAAGTCACACAGAAAATCTAACCTATCCGAGGCAGGACGCTTCAATTTTCGAGCTCGCTTAGCTCGCTCTTGCATTCCTTTAGTAAAATTACAACTAGTCCAGAAAGCTACAATTTGAGCTCACTTCATTGCGTTTAATTTGTAAACAAAAACCATATTGCTTATTGAGTTCGCCGTGGACGGGTAAAATGGGCCCTCAACATATTTTGATACAGGGCTCCCTTAATACTAGCTACACCATTGGTTCGTAAATGATGGTAAAACTGCATCAAAATCCATTGTGTAAAGTGTAAAGGAGATCTAGGCGGTCACACACGCAAAAAGCGACTGCTTTCGTTGCCGCGTTGTAGCATGGCAATTGCGGTCATTGACCTTTCCCTAATATCTCTCCGTAAGAACCCAAACAATAAACTGTGTATGGTATTTCGTTATTGGAACATGTTGACGATCACGATACATATGTAGATTCAGGACGTTAAAGGACTTTCAACAGTTTTTGAAATAAAAAAAATTTAAGATTTAGGTAGGTCAATGACTGCTTTTGCCATGCTAAAAATGTATACAAGTAATCCTTCCCCGACTGCCTTTGCGAACTACTTTTAAAACTTAGGAACTCAAAAACGCTTTAGGTATTCAAAATTCACTAAATTCTGTTCTTTCTGATCGTCTGTCTTCTGTGTCCCCCAATCATGAGACTGTCGTTTTGACGCACAAGCGATAGAGCCCATATACAGGATGAATTTTCCAAGTGGGCGTGGATGGCCAAATTCTAAACTATGAGGAATAGCGAAAAGTACTCAAAGGAGTCGCGGGCTCGATTTTGATGAAAACTAAAACTGCATCATTGGATTTTTGAAAAACCAATATTTCTAGCCAGGAATCGAACCTGTTGATTTTGAAAAAAAAAAAAACACATGCTGTATTATTACACCTTTCGACAGTGTCGCTAATAAGGATTAAATTCTGGGAAGTAATGACATACGGCAAACTTAAGGAAAATGTTGAATTTTAATAAACTTCTTCTTATTTTAAAGTATTCATACCTACATTACGTACCTTGTTCGAAATGATGCTCAATATTTTTATTAACACACCCGCAGCGCAGTCAACATTATGTTCTAAATTCAAATTTCTATTACGATCTTTGGAAAATATTCTAATGGAATCAATAATATTGTAATGCTGAATGCAGTTTATGCAGTACAATCCTCGAGACATCGAATCCAGCTATGTATTGAAAACAATGGTCATCATTTTGAACAATTAATCAGTTAAGGTTTAGTAGGTAGGTAACATAACCAAGGCCCGGCTAAATAATAACAGCCACACAGGTCAATGCACTTGCCGCGGTTGGTCTGTGGATGGGTGACCATCTTTACATACCGAGACCCCTTCATGCTTTGGAATGCACGTTAAGCCGTTGGTCCCGGCTGTCATTCCTGGATCATTGACAGTCGTTACGGGAAGTCAGAAGCTCGAAGGTCTGACAACCAGTCTTACCAAGGGGAAGGGGTATCGTATTACCCAGTAACTGGGTTGTGGAGGTCAGATAGGCAGTCGCTCCATGTAAAATGCTGGTACTAAAATAATTCTGCTGCATCCGGTTAGACTGGAAGCCGATCCCAATATAGTTGAGAAAAGGCTAAGCAGATGATGTTGAGGTAGGTAACAGAAGAACAATAAAATAAGTATTTTGTTAAAAATGAGCTCTTTCCTTTAGTTTGCCGTATGTCATAACTTCCCAGAATTCGATCCATATTAGCGACACTATCGAATGGTGTAATAATACAGGATGTGTTTTTTTTCTCAAAATCAACAGGTTCGATTCCTGGCTAGAAATACTGATTTTTCAAAAATCCAATGATGCAGTTTTAGTTTTTATCAAAATCGAGCCCGCGACTCCTTTGAGTACTTTTCGCTAGTCCTCATAGTTTCGGATTTGGCCATCCAGGCCCACTTGAAAAATTCACCCTGTATAATACATATGTATTTTCACTACTACATACATTTATTACTTACTGCACAGTTACTTTTTGAAAAAAACCTGTTTTTGGAAGAAAGCGAACTCATCTAAGTATTTTTAAATGCCTTGCCTTACCTTGCCACCCGTCAGAATACCTATCGTAGTTTTTTTTTTTTTTTATAATTATATTCCACAACTATCACACAACGCCATCTAGTCCCAAGCTAAGCAGAACTTGTGTTATGGGTACTAGACAACTGATAAACATACTTATATATTTCTAAATACATACATATTATAGATAAATTACACCCAGACACAGAACAAATGATCGTGCTCATCACACAATCATTTGTCCTGGGTGGGAATCGAACCCACGACCTCCGGCATAGCAGTCAGGGTCACTAACCACTAGACCATCAGGCCTGTCACCGTTAACTTTATTAGAAGAAAAAAAAATGCTGAACTAGGTCTAGGATTTTTTATTGGTCTGCAAAACTCTCACTTTGAAGGCTAGCGCAGACTAGGCTGGGCCACACTGCATCGCAAAGCATTGCAAAAATCTTTGTACAATTACTTTCGTAGATACTTATCTCTCTCACTTTCACTGAAATATGCGCGTAACTTTAGTCCTCATTAATAAAATATGGATAAACGTAATTCTGAAATATTTCTTTAAACTCTTTTTTATTCCCATATAGATCGGGACTTCGATCATGTACATCGGTCTGACGCTGACATACGTGAGCAGCTTCCAAATGTTCCGGGGATCCATCATTGTCTTCGTCGCTGTGCTGTCCATGACGTTCCTGGACCGGCGTATCATACGCCGGGAGTGGGTTGGAATATGTAAGTACTAGTTGTATGTAGGTAGAGAATTAGAATATTGGTGTTGTGTTCATTTTATCTAGGTGTACCTACACATACCTACCTAGTGCATTTGCGCTGCTTTAATTGGATCTTGGTCGAAACTAAGTAAGTAGGTAACTTTTCATTATTGCACCTACTACTGTTTATCTATGCATCTGCTTATCATAATTACGTCATCTGATGGCATTACGCCCGCGCATTGAATATATAATTAATACAAATTATATTATTTTGTTCGTGGCGATAATTACGAATTATAGTATTATTCATTGATGTTTACACTAATAATATTCCGCTGGAATCCGTTGAACGTCAGTTTCCATTAGCATTTTTGACATGTCGTGTAACCTCAAAATACGTTTTCTTTTGTCCGCGGCTTTTTCACGATCTCCGTGTATTTAATTACTTTATAATAATGGAAAAACATAATGCCGAGGTATTTTCTTTCTCCTCCATAGCCCGCTTCAACTTTCCACGGTGTATTTATACAGGATGAAATTTTAATAACCGTTATCCTTTAAGGGGTCATTGTACTCATCATTATGAACAACTTTTACAATGAAACCATACCTGAAATCGTGAAAAAAATCAGCTGTTCTCTAAATACACTCGCGTCGGATCTGGAGCCATTAAGACGAATCAAACGACAATTCTCATTTGTTAAAATAGGTCCAACCGAACATAGAGATAGCCAAAGTACTGTTAGCGTCGGAGGGATGGTAAGGTTTATTTTTCGTTATTATTAGTATCTTTAAATTCATTCATACATCATCATAATTTTCATATCATATAAAGAAACCACTTTTTATGCTATATCAGAATATATTTTCGTTATTACCAATATCAATGTAGTAGGTAAGTATCTATAATATAACTTAAAATATAACTCTACTATTACTACTGCTAGTTTTCTATACGTCTTACTAGGACGACCTATCTCTGCTTTTTGAGCGGTTCCCAGCATGAGCTGTGTCAATTTTCCTTTTTTTTCCTCTTTTTTTTATTTCGCGCCAACGCCGTTGGCTGTCTTGCCAATCGAAATAAATAATATTCACTGTGTTGCCAATTGAAATAATCAAAACGGAATCATGACAATCATGACCTACGCTGATCAAGTAAACTGACCCTTACCGTTTTTCTTCCTTCTATCCTCATTACAAATCAATGTTTGTCTCGTAATTATGCCTCTACTCAGACTCGTGGAGGGGGGTGTATGCTAACCTTCTACAGTATTTATACGAAAACATTACTCTCCTTTTGGGATTCGCCACAGACGGGTTTAAATTGCGTATGATTTTTTGATTTCGCTGTAGAGTGTACCACACTGCTCCGTTGCGCTGCGTTGCGTCGTCGCAGCGCGTCATTTTACATCATATTTAAAACATGACACTTCTCCGTGCGTTGTCGAATCAAAATCTTGCGCTGCGACGTTGCAACGCAACGCAACGGAGTAGTGTGGCTTTGCTCTTAGAGTTTATTTATTTATTTATTAATAACCAACTTATATTGACAGTTTGCACCACACATACAAGTTATTGGTCAATGTTAGTATTTACACATGTCATACAATCATAAAATTAGGTTAAATCTCATAATAAAAAGATGAAATTAAATAAAGTGAAACAGAGTGAGAGTGAAGCCACACTGGTCCGTTGCGTAGTTTTGTGAACCCAGTCGAAGAAAACCGCTATTTTACGAGTGGGACCGCGGTCCCACTCGCCTTGTATTGTGACCAAATCAGTTTTTTCTATAATTTACTTAAGTACTGAAAATCTTGCAACTTAAAAAAATAAGAGAGTTACGTCGTGCTCAATTTCTGCATAATCTTCACACTTTTAGAGGGTCTTGACGCAGAACGTCACTTTCGCAAAATGTCATCCAGAAAAATTTGGTCACTTTAGCATAATGTCACTTTCGCAAAACGTCATTTTCGCAGAACGCCATTTTCTCAAAACGTCATTTTCTCACAATGTCACTTTCGCAAAACGTCATTTTCGCAGAATGTCATTCAAGCCATTTTTTTATCGGGAGAGACCTAATACTAACACTGTAGAATCGGGTAAGTAATTTATTAAAAATATACAAAAAACCATCAATCAAATTTTTATTACATACATAACTATATAATGTGCTTAAAATGATCTATCATGTAATTGGTTATTATAATTATTATGCTAAAAAATTGGTGTGTAATGTAATGAGACGCCTTGTGTAATTTTTCGAGTCTAGAAAGAAAGCCGCTATTGGGATAAGCAAATCAAAGAAAGTTTACATAAAACATACCTACTTACCGCGGATACAGAATACCGAAATATATATTTTGACAAAAAAAAAAAAACAATAAACTTTTGAAGAAAGACCGCCAATCATTGACATTACCTGAATTAATGTGTAAAATATTTTTTTGCAACTATATAAAAATAAACAATACTTTAAGGACCTACAGGATCTAATTGTGGGACGTTGCCAGCAAAACCAACATTCTCTGCCTACAAAGAGTCCAATTGGTATCCTAAGATCCATAGTTCACGCACCTTGGTTTGCTAGGAACGGCGAAATCCACGACTATCTACAAATGCCAACAGTAACCTATGAAATTGAGCGGTACAAGGAACAACACGCCTAACCTTGCATCCAAACCCACTAGTTACTGAACTGTTGAACCCGACAGCGGTGGTGAAAAGGCTGAAGAGGAACCACATTCTATAAGTGGGAGGCGCAGCACTGGCTGCTCCTTACTTAATTACTTACCCGATTCTGTAGTGTTAGTATTAGGTCTCTCCTGACAAAAAATAGCTTGAATGACATTCTGCGAAAATGACGTTTTGCGAAAGTGACATTGTGAGAAAATGACGTTTTGAGAAAATGACGTTTTGAGAAAATGACGTTTTGCGAAAATGACATTATGCGAAAGTGACCAAATTTTTCTGGATGACATTTTGCGAAAGTGACGTTCTGCGTCAAGACCTTTTAGAGCTTGCGTTCATTTGTTGGTTACTATAGGTAGTTGCATTTCACGAGTGTACGTCAATTATTGTAAATTAAACCTTACGTTTACGTCCATAACAGTGACATGAAGTGCTCTTGATTTGCAACATCTATACGTTGTTTTAAGCAACACTTTTACCGCTGCCTGGCGGCAATTGAAAACATGCTTAACGAATGTTTTAGAAAAATAGCGGATGTGCAACAAGGCCAAATGCAGTCCTGTGCCTGTGTGACTGTGATATGATAACTTATATCTTATTTATGCCTCACATAGTCGTTTTACAGTTATTAAACTCTGGTTTTGCATCGCTGTCAAAATTACAGTGATTTTTATACTCGTTGCAATAAGGTTGCTATCGGTTACTGCTACCAGATGTAAAGGAATTGTCAAAGGACTGTAAAACTAGGATTTTACGTACGACGAAACAGAAGTGTATGCATTTAGGTTAGAGGTCAGATGTAAGCAAAAAACGAATGTTCCCATTTATCTCCAAAACGGTTTGACCGATTTAGAAAAGGTTTTCTTTAAAAGTTTTGTGATTTATCGGCGATGGTTATTAGATAGGTTATCATCATTCTCGTGCCCTTATCCCAATTTATTTGTCGTCGGCGCAACACGTATTTTTTCTTCCATACTTCTCTATTAATCGGCATAACGGTAGCCACTCCCTTTCTTACCATATCATCATTCACACAATCTATCCATGATCAAAAAACGTATTTCCGAAAATTTTAATTTTAATCATTACAAGTCGGTTGTATTTTTTTAAGAAACGCTCAAAAAGTTTACTGATGAAAAGAGAGCCCGAACGTGTCCGTGATTTCTAATAATAATTATCGTCTTTACCGTTTTTTCCTACATGTGAATTAGTACCTATTTCAAAAACATTACTTATAATTAAGTGCCGTGTCTTAAGAATGGTAAGATACTTAAAAAACTAACTTTACAGAAAAAATTAAGTCTCTGTAGGTACATACATAAACTCCCCGTGAGTTGTATGTATGCATATGACAGAAACTACAGAACGCCACCTGCAACGATCATTACATACCTACTCCTTTTGCCTCGTTTACGTTCATATACTTATCTGGGTCATACACGCACGCGAGTAGGTACTAAGCACCTTGTCTCTATAATCTACAAAAAATCCATTTAATTGTAAAGTGTATAGTCTATCATCTTTGGCTGGTGCGAAAACATTTTAGGGACGCATATCTATCCAAATTAATTTCTCAACGAGCCTTTGATTTTCAAGTCCGGCTTGTTTTTTATTTACCCTTTAGGACGGTACGGCATCGATCTGTCCGGGGCCGATGATGCTATAGTTAGCGCCACGAAAGATGAGACTTGACCCCGCCTCCCGCGCTCTTTCCGCCGCCCCTATGACGTCCGGTTCCGTCCCGCGCTCAGATCTCATACCGCTAAAGTGACCTAAAATCGTGTAGGTACTGCGCATTCAACAAACCACGTGGTGTGTCAGCATGTAATTAGTCTCGAATTCTCGATAGGTAGTACAAACTACAAAGGGGTACTATAACTACATATATCTATGTAGAGCTTGTTTGCTATCCCGTCTGCTCTGTCATAATAATTACGCTTCCACAAACAGTATTATGTTTCCAATTTCGCAAATGACAATAGACCTATGTTTCGACTTAACGTCTATTTGGTATTAATATGCTTTGTGTGATTAATTTTCGAAGTTCGATTTATTGTTCCTTTTTCCCAGAGACTAATCTGACATTTAAGTCTTTTGTGTTTTCGTTTTTGTTAGTATAGAAGTTTGACATTACACTTGTCAGATTAGTCTCTGGGATTACAAAAACGAACTATAAATTGCCGTGTTTAATTATTTATTAAAAAAATGTCTATTCTTTATTTGTTTCTTCTCCATAATAGTCCATCCAACAAAGAGATTGTAGAGTGCGTGAGCAAGGCCCTAAGCAATTACTACAGAAAATTGTTCAGGGTGCTTAGAGAGTTAACATACTAAAAGTCCTGACATCTAGGGGGTGAGGCGGAGTGGGGGGAGGGGGTTAAAGTTCCCATTTTTCAGTTTTTCGCTAATATCTTTCAAACGGTGCGTCATGGAGATAAGAAGTCTTCTACGCAATGAAAGCTTATAAAATTATGTACAACTTTTATCTTATACACTTTTTCACATTCCTACCTATTTTCGAACTACACATTCCGGAAAAGTGAAAATTGAAAAAAAACTACTTGAATTGAACACTTCCTTTTGTATACTACTTCCTTCACGTTATTTGGGGATAAAAAGTATCTCATATCTTAAATCAACTCCTACTATATCAATTTACTAAATTTTATCCAAATCTATACAGCCGTTGGGATATCAAAACTTTTATCTACACTTGTCTTATACACTTTTTCCAAATTTTCACCAGTGTTCGAGTATCGTGCTCCGAAGAAAGTGAAAATGGAGTTCATTTAGTGTGATGTGACAAGCATTACCGAATGTTAAATATGAGCTAGTATATAAATTAGTTATTTTATTGATAACATAAGCTGGGAGTACCTCCAAGCGGTGAAGGCGGTAACAGTTTGAGATCTCGTTTTCTACCAGTGGTAATGGAGCAGAAGCGGGTCGTCACTTTTCATTCCATATTTCCTGTCGTAGAAGACGAGAACTGTCCTTTTGATAGCTTTAACTCCTCCCACCCAAGACATCATTCTGCTGAAACCCGGCCGAGGAAAAACCAAAACAGTTGCACTGTCCACCCAAGAGATGCAGCAACATGGATTTGAGCGCATCCTTTTCCTTCATTCATTTACAGGTTGTGACACAACATCTGCAACTTTCAGAAGAAGCAAAGTGGGTTTCTTAAAACTGTACTTGAAGTCAGATATTATCAAGGAAGCGGCTGCGATCTTTTACAAGCCCACCTCCACGCACAGGTTGAAGAGGCTGGGAAGATGTGCTTTCTCAAATGGTATGGCGCACCAGCAAGACTGATCTCCCTCAATGAGTACCGATACCAGTCATTCGTGAGAACAGTGGCAAATATTAAGCCTGATTTCAGCTCCCTCCCACCAACTGAAAACGCAGCTAAACAGCATTCGCGGCGCACTTACCACCAAGTGCAGCTGTGGCTCGGAAATGAGCTGCCTCCTCAAGAGTGGGGATGGAAACATGAAGGGGACAGCCTGGTGCCAATAACAACCGAAGATTCGCCAGCACCAGATACTACTAAAAATAATATTTTGCCGCTGCACGAAGGATTGTGGTAGTAGAAAATGTGGATGTCGGAAAGCAATGTTGAACTGTTCCACGGCGTGCCTCCACTGCCAAGGGAATTGCCTCAACCGCGTGTCTGTTGACGGTGACGATGATGAAGACGACGTAGAGCCTCTTCAGCAAGTACCATCTACTGAGGATGAGGGAGCCTTGGAAAAAGAACCATTGTCAGGACCCTCACAGCCTGAACGAATTAAAAGACAAAAGATAATATGTATCAAAGATACAAGTTTTGATTACTCAACGGCTGAACCGATTTGGATGAAATTCGTTATGATTAAAGATTTGGATTTTTAGGCTACTTTTATCCCGAAATAACGCAAACAAAGTAGCAGCAACAGGTAGAGATTCATAAACGTAGTTTTTTCGAAAATTTTCACTATTTTAGAATGTATATGTAAAAAATGGGTCGTAATTCGAAAAAGAGTATAAGACTAGTTGTAGGAAATTTTATAAGCTTTCATTGCGCAGAAAACTTATTTTCTCTAAAACATACCGTTTTAAAGATATTAGCGAAAAACTGAAAAATGGGAACTTTAACCCCCTCCCCCCCCCTCCGCCTCACCTCCTAGACGTCAGGATTTTTAGTATGTTTATTCCCTAAGTACCCTGAACAATTTTCTGAAGAAATCACTTAGGGCCTAACTCACGCACTCTACAACCCCTTATGGGTGATTTATTGGATGGACTAATAAAGGTTTCATAACGTTTCTATTACCTCAATAGTACAATATGCTTATCTGGAAGGAAAAAAACCAAAAAAATCCTAGTTGTTTTCGACTTATATTTCGGTGAATAACTCCGAAACCTGACGCTTTAGGATATTATGTTACTTAACATTTTTTGTTTGTATAAGTGTCCTCTATCTAAATATATAACTTTTGTTGTGCACCGCGATTCTGAAAAAAAATAAAAATGGCGGCTGATTTTAGGGCCAAAACCCTTTAAAAAAAATAGTTATTAGTATAGCCTTCAAATATCATTTTAATTTTTATGCTTACTCTTGTATGGTTCTACGAAATTCAAAATTACTTGCTAGTAACATCTAGTTCTTTTTGAATAACTCACAAAGTTTTTGGAAAAAGTCAAAAAAATATCTTACTTTGTCTAGACCCGTCACTTCACAAATCCATCTCAACATTCTCATCTCCGCTGTGTCACAGATAATATAGGCTGTGTAATTCTACCGGGGTGAACTTGACATTATTGGCATCCTTCCAAGGGGGTGAAAGTGCTCATGAATATAAACAGCTTTGAGGCACTAGCGATGCAAAGCGGAAAAGCAACTGTTGTGTTGGATAATATTGCATTTTTATGCAACAGCTTTATTATCGATATTTCAAAGTTGCACAGAGAGTAAAAGTTGTTTCGTGTCATAAGTACTTTCTCCTCTTGGAAGCCTGCCAATAATTTCAAATTTTCCGTATACATGCTGAAAAACTTCATAAATTCACAACCTAATGAGTTTATCATGAGCTTTGATTAGAACTCACATTGCTGTGAATGGTCTACTACGAATCATAGTTCTGACAAAGCCATCTGTAGATGGATCAAGCTGTAAAGTTTATATCCAATGCCCTAAACCTGTAAGTAACATAAATATATGAGTTTTAAAAATGTGCAATGCTCATCATCTGGCTAAGTCCACAGCTGGTCATAGGCTCGAATTGCACACCACTGGGCACGACTCATTACTTATTGCCAACGTTGGTATACGAATAGTCTGTGATCGATCAGTTTACTGTGAAAATATCATTTTCCCGGCCGCAGTTACCTCTGCCGCGCTAGTGGCTATGAGCACTGACTTTGAATAATGAGTAGATCGACCTTATTAAGTACCTAGATACTTTAATTTAAGACTTGGCACCTAAGTTCGGTAGATCAATAACGTTTCTTGGTAATAATGAAAATGGTAGCTTAATTGTAACGTGCAACAGTCTGGCAAGACCATGTACAGACGCCAGCACATCACGCTACCCGAAATTGTCAAATTTACCCAATCAACATTGAGCCTTATTATGCTCTAGGCCCTAGGGATAAAGTTGAAAATATGTTAAAGAAATCAGATTGTAGTAGCTTGGGTGCGTATGTGTGGAGTCTAAACAAAGGATTGCAATGATTTAGCCAAACAATCTTATTATTCAACTAGCTTGTGGCCGCAACTTCGTCCGCGTGAAACTTATATCCCCGACCTACCCCGTCGCATCGCATCACCGCCCGCGCTATCACTTTTTTCGCTTAGCGTTCTTTTTAGCTTTTTTTTTCTTTTTGCTCGGCTCCTAAGAGCCATAACGTGATACTAATAGCCTTCCGCTTCCTCAAGAATTGGGCTATCTAATGCAAAAATATTTTTTCAAATCCGACAGCCAATTCCAGAGGTTACCTACCGCCTAAATACAAACTTACAAAAACAAACCAATTTTACCTCTTTATAATTATATATAAGTATAGATGAAGCTACTAAGTACGGTGTTTTTAATTAAAATACGTTTTTGATAGATGCGAGATGCAACAAATCCAAAATCAGAACCTAACACGTTGGACTTGTACCTAGTAATTTACGTCATAACCGTGGTCATAACTCATTCCTTTGTTTAAACATCGCAACCCGGACACAAAACAAACAAGGTAGTATACATAGAGCTCAATTATCAGGTACCTAGTTAGCTCTGCCCGGACCGGGCAGCTAGATGCTCTAGCCCCCACTTAAATCAATATCCGATCTCTGTACACGTACAGAGTGCATACCTTCCCTTGCGCCGCGCATCCCAACCCCCCCGGTTCCGCCCGTTGCGTCGGCCGGACGAGGTGAGCACTTGAGCAGCCCTCGGAATGCACGCAGTGATTAAAATATGAAACATAGTTATATACAGGACACGGTCATAATCATAAAGTTTATTTGTGGAACATAGGTATACAATAGGTCTTACATATAAAATAGTACGCTATGTTTTTTGTCTTAAAACATACAAATATGGTAACATGCAATTAAATATGCTAAAAAAATGTCATTAACAAAAAGAAACATTCTATTATTCACAAAAAAAAAAAATTACAGTTGTCACAACTTTAAATACAGCATTAATAATTTTATTATAACTCTTTATCGTTTAAAAATTCGTCTATTGTATAGTAGCATTTGCCAAGAAGAAGTTTCTGCAGTACGATTTTAAATTATGACAGTGGCATTGTCTTTATGGAGTTAGTTATTGCTCCTAGAATATTAGAATCAGCAATACAACTCCTTTTAACAAATTTTGTAGCACGTCTATTTACCTTAAAAATTTATGAAGTGTCATCAGCAAATAACACCATTTGTGGATGATTTTTTAATAAATGGAGTAGATCATAAATGTACACTAAAAAGAGGAAAGGACCCAATATCGAGCCTTGTGGCACACCCATTTTTACTACTAAACCATGTGAATTAACACCATTTATTTGAAATTGCTGTTGTCTATCATAAAAGCACGTGAAGCCGTTGGTCCCGACTGTCATTCGTGGATCTTTGACAGTCGTTACGGGTCGTTAGTAGCCCGAAAGTCTGACAACCAGTCTTACCAAGGGGTATCGTATTACCCAGTATCTGAGTTGTGGAAGTCAGATAGGCAGTCGCTCCATGTAAAATACTGGTATTCAGCTGCATCCGGTTAGACTGGAAGCCGACCCCAACATAGTTGGGAAAAGGCTAGGCAGATGATGAGAAGATGAGTACATACATATATGTTTATAGGCTGCTTCTTTGCCACCAAATAAGTCTAAAACATTTGTAAGATCTCCCGGCAGCAGAGTGCCTACAGCGCGATGCTGTTCTTTGCGTTGAAATTGACAACCGACAACGACAATCATCTTGTAACTGTCGATGGAATTTGTGTGACTACCGCGAAACAAAGAGTGACAACATCATGAGTCAATAAGTTACGGGAAAAATACCATGATCTCCGAAAGCGCATTTTTCATTACTCGGCAAATTCGGCAAATTAAACTTTGACGTAGCAAAAGCTTTTTCGAAAATGAATGTGCTTGTTTAAATGGTCCATTCGAAGAAGTTTTCGATGTTACCTAATTCATACCGAATACCAATGTCTCTCAAACTCTTGATTCAAGACGTTCTATCCTAATTTAAAAATGTGACATTACTGCGAAATGATTTCGTGGAGTAGGCCGAACGTCAGTGAAACAAAGCCAGTGGAAGCTGGCCTTTTACACATCGTCCCGACGGGCGTAGAAAAGGATTTTTCAACTTTCGGTGTAGAGCCGAGCGTTCCGAATCCAACAGAGTGCATCCCAGCCCGTTGAAAAAATACTCTGTTGTATTTTCAACTCTGCGCGCTAAGCAGTGAGTTGAAAATGCAATGCGCGGAAAATAATCAGGTCGTGAAAATATCGCCTGTGCGTACCTGGGCTTATTCCATTGAAACTCCGTACTAAGTACCACATTGTACTACGCTTGGCCAGCTCAAGGTCAAAGTGTTATCTTACCACCGACTTAATGACCGTTGTATCGATCTACAGTATATTTACTTCGTGGGGTTTGTTTACCATATTAGTAATCAAGGAAACATCCAGTATTTTTTTTGTCTGATATATAGAATATTGTATTCTGTAGACATTGAACATGTAATGCGGCTCCGCAAATCCTTGCCTCGTTTACTCCGGACGGTGGCGGGCGGAAGGAAGAGTGATGCAAACCTCACCGGACGTTAATGTAATTGGATGCTGCGACGTACGTATATACACTAGAATACCTATGATGATCGGTAAGGTATCATACCGCTATCTCTCTCACACTCGCTGTCCACCCACTCGAGAAGTGAGACTGCCTTTCAGTATCCTTTCTTTCTAGAATGTTATTTTAGAATGGCGATGTTTTCAACGACTAGGCGCTATGCGGCAATCGCAATTTTAGAATATTTTCCGTTTATTATGAAGTCGAAGGATGTTTTGCTTCACCATAGAAACGGGTTTTGTCGACGGAAGAATAGTGAAAAGGTTAGAAACAAACAAACTTACTTTCGCATTTATAATATTAGTTAGGATTATGATATGAAACTCGACGACATATACAAGGAAAAAATATACGGGTATGCTACCTAAAATACCTACACCTGAAATACAAGCGTCATCTTGCATGCAGGGGGCTCTAATTCCCGCGGTGCGGGAGTGTCCGAAAGGGTTACCGCTACCCCGGAGCATAAAGGTCTAAGGAAGGAACACGGGTGGGTTCTAGTCAGTAAGAGTCTGACATTCCCTTCCGCTCCACCCAGAGCGGGACGGGTCATTTGATGATTTCACATCCACAAAAAAAGGACCCTAATTCACTATGACCAGTTAACGATTCCTTACTTCGAAACTACGTCAATTCCTTAGTTAATCAGCATCTAATTGTCAAAATACATCTTGACATTATCAAGACACGATATTGACGTGGTTTGCACGTGCTAAGATTTTGCGGAAATAATAGATACAGAATTGGGGCCCTGGTACAGATTCAAATACCTAACAAATGAGTATTCTATGCAAAAACTAAAATATGTAAATCTATAAAATGTACATAGATACAGTGAATTCAATAATAAATAGATACATTAGTTATTGCTGACATGAACTTAACATCTGTGTCGAGTGATTCATGTAATGTTTGCTCGTTCCGTTTCTTATCTACTCAAACGAGTCATTGTATATTTATTTGGAATTGATTGTAATGTGTTACCTACCAATTGCTACGAAAATTGAGCATTTAGCATTGTTGCTGCACCAACACTATAATTTTGCTTGCTGTCTTGTTTTGAAGTATATTATAGAATTTATCTTAGAAATGCTGGTAGCTTAGTACTAAGCCTGTTCAAGCATAAAATCTTATAAAATAACTAGCTGACCCGTCAGATGTTGTCCTGTCCAAAATTCAATAAACATCTCGAAGAACGAAAATTTTTTTTTATCGAAATCAGTCAATCCATTCTCGAGATATCATCAAAAAAAGCCATTTCATACAAAATGTATGAGAAAATTAATGTTCTTTATTATTATTTTTTTCGTGGATTGTTCCCGAGTTTCACAACAAATCAAAAATCGGTCCAGCCGTTCTTGAGTTATAACTTAAGTTACTAGCTTCTGCCCGCGACTTCGTCCGCGTGTTTCACCCTCCCATTCACCCTCTTAGGGGTGGAATTTCGAAAAACCCTTTCTTAGTGGATACCTACTCGTCACAAAGAACACACCCTCCAAATTTCATGTCTCTAGGACCAGCGGTTTAGGCTGTGCGTTGATATATCAGACAGTCAGTCAGGACTTTGAATTTTATATGTATAGATAACTTAGGTGTACGAGTAACTAACCCTTGTTTTATTTATATATAGTAGATTAGAAGCAAAACTATGCAACGTATGACTAATTTAAATCACTAATTTGATTTAATGCACCGTCATGTATTTTCAATCAACGAAATGACCTGAATTAAAACACACATCATTAATTCATCATGTTCATCTGCCTAGCCTTTTCCCAACTATGTTGGCGTCGTTTTATGTGGGGGTTCTTTTTTTATAACCGACGAAATATTTCTACGCTTCGAGTCTAGAATCATATGCTGAATTCATCATTACAGTTTGCGCACTGCTTAAAAACTTATCCTTTAGACCATACCCCTTGGTAAGACGGTGTAAGTCTTTGGGGGCTTTTGACTACCCGTAACGACTGTCAAAGATCTACGAGTGATAGCCGGGACCGACGGGTCAAAACGTGCTTTCCGAGGCATGGCGGAGGGGTTTCGGTATATAATGGATGTTCACCGATCCACAAACCAGGGCTTTAAATACCGGTAAAATTTTCGTAACGATACCTTCATTTGACAGCGTTACCGTTAATATTAAAATAACGGTAATTGATTTAACGTTATTTTAGCTCCATTTTATCGGTAATCATTATTAACGTTAGTTTTTTATTAACGTTAATATTATCGTTACTTTTAGAACGGTTAATCTAGTGAGTTTGAAGTAGAGGGGGAAGAGGCGCGCGGGGGCGGGCCACCCGCCGTCGCCGTCGCCCCACGCTGTGATGCCGTGCCAATCAAAACATTGCCCGATTCTTACGTGTGAGTGTGTTTTGGTCAGGTCATAAGTGAGATACCTAACTGATAAGATAATTTATATAACATCAAGATGAGTGAAGACAATAATCAAGGTAATTAATGGTTCTTATTTATGGTTATTACAATAGTTGTTTAAATATGCAGGATTTAATAGTCTAACGCCAACGTCCAACGTCTAACTACCACGGAATTTCTACTACAGTAACCGACTGCCGCCGCGTGCAGACACCAGCCGACAACACACGGCGGCGGCTACCGCTAATTGCGTTCCGCTTCTCTGTATGAGAGATTCGTCGCACTACTGACGCTATATAGCGTCAGTAGTGCGACGAATCTATATAAGGTGTAAAAAAATTAACTGCAAGAACTTTAAGAGGTGCTTTAGACCATCGAACTGAACAACATTCACTATGGGACCAACTCTGAAATCACGAAAAAAAAATGAGCTGTTTCATACATTTTGGCCGAGTAGGTATTGAACTTTTGTATGAAACAGCTGATTTTTTTTTTCGTGATTTCGGAGTTGGTCCCATAGTGAAAGTTGTTCAGTTCGATGGTCTAAAGCACCTCTTAAAGTTCTTGCAGTTAATTTTTTTTACACCTTATAGTATTATTTGAAAGCGCTTTGAAGGTAAGCAGGCCGCACACCGGTGCACACAGATATAATTTATTGAAAAAATTAAGTTATTCTAGTTTGTTTTTGTTAGTTATTCCTGTACGAGTCGCAATAAATACCTTTTCTTTCTTTCTTATTCTGAATTAAAAGTTAATCGCTACTTTTAATTCAGAATAAGAAAGAAAGAAGAGGTATTTATTGATCGAAGTAGCAACTACACGCTAATTGTACCCCCTGTGGGGTACGGACCTCGGCTTAGGGCGTCGCTGGGAGAGGGCAGCAAGGTACAGGCTGGATCGGAATGATGTGTACTTGGTGTGCGTGCTTGCGCGCAGCTATACGAGGGCGTTAAATGAGTCGCGTTTCAAATGCGGCACCACAATTGTCGTAATGCAAATGTATGTCCTGTGTGCGGCTTGCCTTAGGAAGATAATTCGTTAAACCGTTTAGGAAATATTTCTAACTGCGAGCATCCCAAGTGAGTGACTACATGCGCGTACTCGAAATAAACGGGCTGCTCTGTTCCATTCCGCTTTTATGGATTGTCTTGTCACCCATATATTATTTTAATATTATTTTCAGATGATTTCACTGTAAGTGAGGATTGTAGTCAACCGATATTTACGGACATGCTAAATGTTTCGAGCTCAACAAGTAGCGCCGCCGATGACATTAATGGTTAGTAATTATATGTAGTTTTGCTGTAGGAAGATGTGATTGTTAAAATTAAAGTTGAAACCTAATTTACAAATTGTTTTTCAGGATTCATCGAAAATAGCCAAGATGATACTGATGTAATGTCACAATCTTTATTACAACCTCCAAATCATAATAAACGAAAATATAAAGCAGAAAACGAAATAAAGGAAGAACATATAAGTCCTAACAGTAACAGTCATAACAACAGTAAGAAAAAAAAAAAGACGGGTTGCACTCCGGGAGTGCCGGCAGAAGTGAAAACTTGAATATTAACGTTGAAATAAATCAATTATTAATTGAACTAATATAACTCATTTTTTTTTTCACTATTTCTGAGTCACTTTTTTCATTAATAGATGCACTTTGTTCAATTCCCATATTTTAAACATTTTATATACACGAATTTTACGAATACACAGCAGTGTGGCTACTACACAGACGGTCGAGCCATCAGCTGTCCATCCATCCATCTATCCACGTCCACGTCCAAGTCCACGTCCATCCATCCATCGATCCATCCATCGATCCATCGATCCATCCATCGATCCATCCATCGATCCATCGATCCATCCATCGATCCATCCATCCATTGTCGTGTGTCGCTTGGTTCACTTCGGTTGGCGCCGCCGTAGAAAGAGAGGGGGGGGGGGAGGAATCTCTCCTGACGGTCACGTGTCCTGACGCGATGTCCTGACGCGAGTTTAACATTTTTTACCCATTACAAAAAGTGTGCAATGCCGCTATAGTAGATTGTACAACTAAGGCATAAGGCGATTCTCACACTGCCCCGCATGATGCAGCGGGATGCAGATAATGCACCCACGCGCGTGATTTTTTACATACAAATTCAATAAAAACGCACTCACGCGCGTGGAATTTAACTCCGTAGCCCGCACACCGCTGCGTGAAACGCAGCAGTGTGCCAATCGCCTAAAATAAGCTATTTTACCCCGAGACGTTTGTATCATTTATATCATAATATAAAAATAGTTGGACCACAGCACCTTTTGTGAGTTCCTTGGTCCAATTCATTTAAAAAATAACTTGCCAACTCTAAAAACCTCAACTGCATTTTTATGTGTGTATGTATGGTACCGGAGAAAGCAAAAAAATTAGGTATCTCAAAAACTAAATCCAATATCAATTTGCTTAAATAATGACATGTACATTTACTGTATTATATTATTTTAATTATTGTGAAGGTGAGGACTATGTTGGTCATTATTTCCGTTTTAATTATGGTTTGGCAGTTTGAGTAGTTTATGCGGCCTACCCAAATGTCCTGTCTTTGGTATTGTTCGTCGAATCGTTGAGCTCCTCAAGTTCTGAGTTGAACTGCACGATTTTTGACAAATGCGTGCACTGACTGGACAGGTCCGCTCAATCTGTGTGGTTCTTTCCTCATAAGACCATTTCAGACACCAATCTACATGGTCTTCACATGATCTGACCAAGATTATGCCTGGACTTTAAAAGAGACTGTGACCTCTGAGTTTGTTTCGACCTTTCTTCTCAGAGTAGTCAGATAGGAAACGCCCACGTCATCTAGCTTTACAAATATGATTGACGTATAAAAGTGTTTGTACAAACCTACTTACAGAAAATAAATCATCATTTAAATCAAAAAGAGTCAAAAGAACTATTTCATTATTCTCAGTGTTTCCATTATTGCAGAGTGATAAATTTGTATAAGGCTGGGATTACATAAAAGAAGAAAGTGGTGTTGAAGCTAACAAACTGATTCAGTATAGGTCTAAATAAAAAAATAAAAAAAAAAAATCCTTGAATCCAATAACGCTCTATAGCGTTATTGGATTAAAGGAAATTTTGATGAATTTTCTCAGCTTATGAGCGTATTTAGCCAGAGGCATAGGACTAATAACATTTCAGAAAGCTCACATGCAGAACTAAGTGAGTGCATGAATGCAAAAAATGTTACAATGTTACGTCTATTAAATGTTTTAGAAAATTTTACAACTTTATCAAGTGAAATCGCACACAAAAGACGTAAGGTCCAAATTGAGAATGATGATTATATACGAGAAATTCAGCTACAACTGATTTCAGGTGATATTACTGTAGGTCATGCTTTAGATAAATTTCGTTGAATGTTGTAAAACATTAAAAAAAAAAAGTTTAAAACTTAGTCACCCTACTTTAATTATGTTATTTTACTGCAAAGAGGTTCAATATAACCGTAAACCAGTAGGTACCATACACATATAAAGATGCAGTTGAGGTTTTTAGAGTTGGCAAGTTATTTTTTAAATGAATTGGACCACGGAACTCTCAAAAGGTGCTGTGGTCCAACTATTTTTAAAGTTGGACAACTGCCCCTAGTAAAGACCCATGGTCCAACTAGTTGGACAGAGCAGTTGGACCACTGCCCCGGACTGGAAAATATCTATAAACTTTATTTTCTTTTTTACGTCCCATCTTGACAGCGTCTCGAACAAACCAACTCACTGTAGGTATTGCACACAATTGAGCGCGGCAGCGACGGCGCAGGCGGCGCGGTTAGCGCGTGGCGGAGCGGCAACAGTGCGAGCGCACAAAAATGTAAACAGACGGAACGGCAACGTAGCTAAATTAACGGTAAAAATAACGTTACTGATGTATTTTGCGTTAATGTTAATTAACGTTACTTTACTGGTAATGTGACCAAGTAACGTTATATTTTTGTGAACGTTATTAAGGTATCAAATTGAAATTAACGTTACATAACGGTTATTATTTTGTTATTTGGTAACGTTAACAAGCCCTGCCACAAACCAACCACGACCAGCGTAGTTTAGCTGTTAAGTGTAATATTTTTTCTGTGTATTTTTCTGAGTCATACATCTACGCATGGGGGTCTAGAATCATGTGCTGAATTCATGGCTACAAGTTGCACGTCGATGTACCTGCCACCCTGTATGTTATGTTGCGTAGAGTGACATAAGCTTCTTATCCCGGAAAAATGCACCGCTCCTGTGAAGATCACATTGATAAAACCTGGTATCCTATACTTAAGAGTTTGTTTCTTGCCATTTCAGTGAGCGTGATCGTCGGTCTCGTGGTGGTTGGAGTAACGGATGCCCTGTACCAGTCTCCTGGAGAGTCCAAAGGCAGGAACAGTCTGATCACCGGTGACTTGCTCATCATCGTGGCCCAGGTCGTCTCCGCCTGTCAGATGGTGTACGAAGAGAAATACGTTGCAGGTAAGGCTTAAGATGACGTGCCGTGCGGGGAAACTTTCATTGTGGTTATAACTTTTTGAGGGTTGCGTACTCAAAGGATGCCAATGGTCGAGACCATATCACTAGACCAAGAGGTTGAAAAAAAAAATTAAACCCGGCTGCAACTAAAAAATTCAAAACAAGATCAGTTTTCAAGCAGTCTTTGAGTCTGACACATGTAGGGGCTTCAAATCCGAGATTGAAATTGAAATTGTTTGAAATTGTTTATTGAAATTGTAACCATTTAAAAAATTTCAGAAAATACTTTTTTGACTTGACTTTCACTGGCTGATAGCTGATGTTATGAGGAGTAACTTAGGCACAACTTACTTTTATTTCAGAAAAATAATTATTATACATTATTTTTTCCCGACATTCACGCGAACTACGCGGGCACAGCTAGTTTAAAATAATATTTTTGATTATTTCATTGAAATAGTTCAGATTTATTAAATATATTCAAAAAACTATGAATATATCAGCGTACACGCCCGTGTGGACGTTCAGTATATCGTCGTTGTCAAACCAAAATCTGCTATGTGCCGTTTTTTGAGATTTCAAGATTTTGATCACAGCTCACTCAGGTCACAGTGATCTGAGTGAGCTCAAACATATAAACACGTTATAACGACGTAACGTGCCACGGCACAGCACCGTGACGTGGATGTTTACGTCACGGTGCCGTGACTTGGAAATCGACGTCGAGCAACGTAAAAATCCACGTCATGAAAAAAACGTCACGACAACGCAACGTGCCACGGTATTGAAGATGTTTTGTCCCATAGTACGGAACGCTACTGATCTAGGGTTATTAAGGTCTCAAACACATAAACACGTTACGACGTTAGTGATCGACTTCAATGTCGTCCGTCATCTTGGAATATTGAATAACCACTGCGGTACAGCTGCAGGAGTGCACCGTGAGATTTTACGTCACGACGAAAATAGAATAATCCAATACAATATTAAATAGTTTATTCTATTAAAAATTAAGACAACGCCGTCGACCGAAACGGATAAAGGTGGCCACTATTATCCGTTTTAGTGATTATAATAAAACTAAACTAAAACAAAAACAACAATGTAAAACTACCGTTTGTAATAATATTAACGTATAATCTTGTGGAGCACAACTTAACGTGCTTATTTTCTACATTTTCATTCTAAAATAAAAGAAATAACCAAAAAAACGATGGCGCCACTGTGCGGTCGGCGCCGCCTTAAATGTACAATTTGTACAATTCTGGATATTTAACGAGATGTTTTTCCTGGCAACTTAATTTCAGTCCTCTGTGAAGATGAATATTGAATTTTTTTGTGGGGTAAACGTAGGAGATACACGTAGTTCCAGGTTTGAGAGTCCCTCGTTCGAATGTTCTGAATAGAGAATTAGTTAAGTTGACTCATCCCTTGATGTCGATGGTCGGGGCTAGTTGTGAGAATATTGATGCGTTCCGTGGTACGCTGGGTGATATCAAATTTGTTTCTTTTCCTTTCTCTTCCATTTGCAAATTAGGGTCTCTTTTCTCACTAGATGATAACAATTTCACTGTTGTAAAATAAATTACAAATACCTAATAGAAATAGTGGGATACACCCATTCAATCTGCAATAATTAGAGAAACATACTAAAGATTTCGCTCCAATGTCTTTTTTAATTTCTTCTCTAGCCACAACGCAATACACGCATTCTACCGAAGAGATCGCCGCTTTTAGTTCCATTTTCAAAAATAAGTCGAGCCTTTATTTATGATTATTCTACTTATGAATAAAATAAAGACTTTTTCGTTTTTGTAGGCTATTTGGTAACAGACAACAATAAAACTTTTTCCCCTAGACGAAGAAATGCTACTTTTTCCTCGCTCTGGTACGCTACAATGACGGTCTTTTTGAGCAAGAGGAGTGAAAAAGCTTGTAATATATTTTCTCCATCACACTTTCCAGGACTAAACATTCCACCGCTGCAAGCTGTCGGCTGGGAAGGCGTGTTCGGTTTCTCCGTGTTGTCGTCACTCCTGATTGTGTTCTACTGGACCCCAGCGCCCCCTCACTTTGGGAACAACGCCAGGGGCACCGTGGAAGATGCCATCGATGGATTAGTGCAGATCGGTGAGCTCAAACATTTCAACGGGTCCTTAGGTGCACCCCAATAGACACACTTTCACTTTTTGACACACTTTGAGGCATAAGGCGGAGCAGTGGTTTTCCAGTGGTAATGGCCCCGACTTACTAATTGTAGGGCGTGGGTTCGAACTCAGCCAGGCACTTTACTTACGAGTAGATTAATTTATTCAATCACCACTGCTCTCAAAATGACGAAGAAAAAAATTGTGAGAACCTTGTCATAGGATCGAAAAATTTGAAGACATGTGACATCTACTTCCAACAGAGAAGAGACTTGCGTTCCAGCAGTGGGAACATTATAAGCTGATAATGCTAGTAGTAATGTTAGTGTGTAACAAAACCAATAAACGGTAAATAAAATAGTGGTTTCGTAATGTATTCCATTATTAAACCACAGTTTAATACCATTGTGACGACATGTGCGTACCTACATAATAGTATTTATGACCATTTTATCATTTAAAGCAGTAGTTAAAGCTGCCATCTAATTTCTTTGTTTCACACTTATCGCAGATCCATGCGTAAGCATATGGCATTGTTTTCTTACATGTTTCCAGTTAATTTGCTTAGTTCAAACGCCTCTAAGACCCATTTGCACCACAAATTCATTTAACGCTAATTGACAGAACTAAAAAGATGTTTTAAATTCGTTTAGTGCTAAATGCCTTTAATGATTTTTGGTGCAAGTGGGTTTAAGTAGAAAACTGTAATACATAGACAGGGGGAGAATAGTAGATTGTTAGCCAAGGGAGCAAACAACTATTTTGAAGGCGAGTGTTTCTTTGAATCCAGAGCACAGCGAGGGATTCAAAGTACGTCACTCGAGCTTAAAATAGTGTTGCTCCGGAGGTGGACACTCTACTTTTTATCACTCTCTATGAAAAAATAAGTAAGTGCAACTTACGAATAAGAATATTACGTTTACAGAATGCTTTCGCGCGTTTTTCTTTATCATACAGCCTGTTACTTGTTCATACAATGTTCGTGATTGATCTCTTTGATGATTGGAACTTTTACAAACAATATCCACATTCCAAATTCAAATCACTTTTAGTCCATAGGGTTAAATAAAGTTATTTTAGCCCCTGTTTACGAAGAATACACTAGCTCTTTTTAAATAGATGTGATAAAAAATAAGTTCATTATATCATGCGTCTGACATAGCCTAATGTAAGGCATTCTACACACTTACTCGGGTCGGCACATTCGATTCGGCAGTATTTGCTCTGTGCCCGCGTGGTGAATAACGGCCTACTCCCTCTCAGAGAGGAGGCCTGTGTCCCAGCAGTGGGAACATTATGGGTTGATTTTTACCGCCTGGCTGCGCCGATTAATCCTTGTGTGTAGCAAGCCTACTTAAAGTAATGCAATACTTTTCTTAATCAATCAAACTGTACATTACACTTACTTCAATTATTGCATTTACAGGCTCTTTTGAACTATCAAGGAGTCGATCGGCAAGTAAGATGAACCTAGATGCCCTTTCCGAAGCGTCGTAAATTGCTATGGAGAATAACAGGCAAGGAACTCCAAGGACGTGATCTTTTAATTAAAAAAATGAGTTCATTTTCAGGCAACAACCCTCTGATTCTCCTAGCCACAATGGGCACCATCATTTCGATTGCGTTCTTCAACTTCGCCGGTATCAGCGTCACCAAGGAAATGTCAGCCACCACTAGAATGGTCCTAGACTCCATCAGGTAACCTTGAAACCAATATTTCACTTTGTGGCTGATCCAGCGGGTAATTGTGTAGCACACTAACATTAGCAATGGCTTTCATTGTGACAGTTCAACAACATTCATTGCGCTATTTACGTTGTTGAGGAGACAAATTTTTCGAACATATGAAACAACTAGCTGCGCCCCGCGGTCTCACCCGCGTAAATGTCGATCTCGTGGGAATGGTGTCAGCTACCTCCATACCAAATTTTATCAAAATTGGTCCAGCCGTTTGAGCGTGAAGAAGTAACAAACATATAAACGCACACAGACACACACACTCACAAACTTTCACCTTTATAATATTAGTGTGATATATTAGCAGTGTCCTTCAAAATGATTCAGATTTTTTTGAAAGAACGGTGCGGGTATGATTTGATAACACATGCTAACGTTCGTCAAGTTCCTTTAATATCGTCAAAAATGCGCAAAATAAAATAGTCATTATCATCCACTGATGATTATTCCAGTTTATTTGGGGTCGGCGCAGCATGACCTCTTCTTTCATACATCTCTATTAGTTGTGATCGCAGTAGCCACTACAATCGGACTAGAAGTAGTCTTATCGTTGAGCTCCTAAGTTCTGAGCTGAGTTGCATGATTACTGACAAATACGTGCGCTGGCTGGACAGGTCCTCTCAATCTGACCAGTTATTTCCTCAAAACACCATTTCAAACACCAATCTAGGTCTTCATATTATTATGATCTGACCAAGATTATGTCTGGACTTTAAAACAGACCTCTGACTTTGTATCGGCCTTTGTTCTCAGAGTAGTCAGATAAGAAACGCCGACCTCATCTAGTTTTTAAAATACGATTGACGTGTAAAAGTGTTTGTACAAACTTGCTTACAGAAATAAAATAATTTATCATTTAGTCGTTTCGATAGCATAACCGGTTGAATGTCGTAATTACAGAAACAATTCGTATGCGTAGATCCACGTTCCCAGCATACGAAGGGCTATCATCTTTAACACAAACTGTTCATCGTTTCTTTAATTTCTCACGAGTTACGACTAACTCTTGTAACTATCCACTTTCATAATAAAAAGATTCCTCACAAAAATAAAACGCAAAATTAAATGCAATCATGTCGTCGAGCTCAGTAAAAAAGTTTATATTTTTCACCTACCCCACAAAAAAGTAAACGAAAAGATCGTTAATGTAGACAATGTAGATAAATTTTTAGATTTTTGTTGATTTTTCAAAAACCGCTTGTCCGATTTCGATAAAATTTTCATGGGACCATTTGGGAATACTTATACCCTTTCCAACAAAAAAAGAATTTTTCAAATCGGTTGGCAAGCGACGGAGTTATGCGCGAACATACATAAAAAAAATACAAACATCCGAATTGAGAACCTCCTCCTTTTTAGTAGTCGGTTAAAAAACAAAGCAAGAGTATACCGTCCACGCTGCGACACACATTAGTGCAAGCCGGCCGCTACTACAGGTGCCATTATCAACACTTTCCATACCAACCACGCGTGTCCACTACGACACTAATGACGTAATGAAACTGACTTTCGGCGCTAGGAATTTTATTAGTGCCATCTCTAGACGTTCCCGGCGCGGCAATTTCTTGCGTTGTGCTCAGATCCATCAAAACTATTACCACCTAAGGTCTACATCATCTACGCTATAACGCCACACGCTCCGCAGGACGTTCGTCATCTGGATGGTATCGCTCGCAGTCATGTGGCAAGACTTCCACTGGCAGCATCTCATCGGTTTCGGCGTCCTGATCTTCGGTATGTGCGAGTACAACGGCGTCATCCCACGATGCCGACGGACCGAGCCAATCGCCGACGACGCGGAGAGCCAGGTCGTCAACACCGAGGCCGAACGGGTCGATACAGAGAACGAAGATCAATAGGTAAAGCATTCGTTACCAATTCAGTGTCCACCGCCCACACACTCACTTCACACGAGGAATCTGGAATGGCCACTGAATTTGTAAACGGTCCAAACGGTTAAGCAGTGTAACTTATATGGGAACATTCTATTTTGATGAAGTTTATAAAAGCCACTTTTAGACAAGTTGGGTAAATAGTAAATTATAAAAATACTCTTTTTGAATTCACTTTGGCAATATGTCTGATTTAATAGTGAGTTTATTCCACGTGTCGCCGTGCTAAGCAAAGAAAGCAATAATACCATGTAATTATGTGTTCTGTATTCATGTCAATATTATAGAAAGTATTTAGAATTTTATGAAGATGCAACTTAACTTTTTAATAATTGCAATTTTATAACTAGATATTATACCAGTGAAGAAGTAGTGTTTCATGTGAAATTATATTATAAATATTACACTTATGTATTTACAGCTTATTGATTATTGCAGTTATTATGATGACACATGTTATAACATTAATTCCTGACTTCTATATACTAAGAACGAAATTATTTTAATTATCTCGAGATCTTAATATATTTTATAAACCTATTGACGTTTATAACTAATAAATATGTATGTTTTTATATTCTGTATGTTATCTGTAATATTTGATCGTAGATAGGATGACATTAGTCTGAAACAAATTGAGGGAGGGGACACTTGTCCCTTTCATCGTAGACACTAACCTATTATGAATTAGGGTACTACTGCATTTTTGCGAGAATAATGAAATATGTCTTTGACTACAACGAAGTCTGAAATGAAATTAATAAATTAATGTTACAAGTTACAGCTTCATTTTGGAGTACACCTCACGTAAAAATGCAGTCAAAATCATTACTCCTTTTATAATATACATATTAAGCCGCTGCACTGGCTGTAGTGTTTAGAAATTTAGATGAAAATCAGATCTTAGCTCAACTCGTGTTTATAAGGTAACTTACTATTGTAGTAACGTCATTCATTCTATCTGTAATTATAAGGAGATATTAGAACGCTGTTCCTTTGCTGCGCACGGACTTGCTGCGCATGGATGCGTGGTGTTATGACGTCACGTACACGCTTGGTTAGTCAGGATTCGATCGCAGTCCATTTGCCCTGACTAAAGTCTGCTAACAGTTATTTTACCTCTCATTTTGTATCACTGTCCAAATTATAGTGATCTTTACTCTCATTCAGAATCATTGTCACATTCACGTGTCAAAATCATTATGATCTTTATTCTCGTTACAATAAGGTTGCTGCTGTCAGAAGTAACATAACTAAATCGAATGTAGTATAAATATCGTTGTTCAGGTCACCGACTAATAAAATTTTTTGACAGGTTCGGTTGGCCGTATTCGGTCATAAACCGACTAGCGTTCCGTTGCGACGATTTCTGCTACTTAATGCAAACGAACATATCCGGTTTGTGAATTCGGCTAAACCAAATGCGATTGAAGTATCCGTTACCAATCTAATGTCCACGTGCCATACGTCAGCGTTATTTGTGGGGGAGTGGGGGAGAAAAATATCGTACTCGTGAACAGTGCGTTGTGAACATTTTCATGGTTCACAGCGCCCGGGCTTAGCTTGCGCTGTAGTAGAAAGGGAGACACACACGGCTAATGTGGGTCGCCTTTCCGTGCGCAGCAATAAAACAGCGCCTTTATGAACGGCAATGAAATATCAAGCAATATCACGATTGTTATAATGGTCCAGCATATGGCTAGGGAGCTTAGCGAAACACAGCATATTGTTCTAATAAATCCTATGCAAATGTGTGGTTAGTATAGGATTTATTAAAGAGAAGTCTTTGGGAACTTGTTTTTTCTAAAGTTAGTTACTTATAGGATGTCATCAACTCAACAAAAATAATTTTCATTGACGTGGTGCTAATGACATTTTCACTTAAACATAAGGTAATAATTATATTATACATCTGTATTTTGGAAAGTATCAAGTAACTTTTATCGATCGCAATAGAAAATAATTACTTATATGTAAACCTACTATTAGAAGTGTTCAAGGACTTCTTAAAAGCTTAAAAAAAATAAAAGTTTGACAAGTATTGTAAAATTCCATGTGGGGATTCACCATGTGGGGAGTTTTAAACATACTAAAGCCCCCTAACCATACTGAACCGTTTTAATATAATCTATTCACCAGATCACATCTTATATAGTAGTTAATAATTATGTAGATAGAGTATAATTAAGAAGTAATTCCGCGTTATAAAGACAATATATATTGTATTTGGTTATAATTATTATGTACCTAGTAGTATCCTTTACAACGACACTTAAAGAGCAATAATTAATGTACATGTCCTCAGAATCGATTTAAGAACAATATAATGTTATAATTAAAGCGCCCTGTAGACGATCAAATACATTGGAACTTCATGTAATCAGCCTATAACGCTCCCACTGCTAAGTACACACACACAGGCCTCCTCTCTCTGGGAGAGTTCCCACGCGAGATCCATCACGCGGTCCCAGTGCGTGGTTTTGGATGTCATAAACGACTTCGAATTTTTTAAACTTCACGTTTTCAAATATGCCACAAAACAATAAATCAAACTGATTGCCAGCCCTGATTCACAACCATACGACAGGCTATCGTATCGAAAACCTGACATTTCAATAACCTGATTTGACTTCCCCTCAACAGCAAATAGCTGTTGGAAGAATAGCAGGCGTCTATTAAACTGACAAAATTTTCGGGTTTTGGACTTGTGAACAGCATTGAGAAGACTCCTACGATAACAATGATTAATGTTCGATACGATACGGAAGCATATCGAGTGTTTGTGAATAAGGGGGCAAGCCCTTATAATTCTGTATGGTAATTATTATTCCCCGCGTAATCTTACCAGACGCAAACACGTTTGTCAAGTGTGGTATTTTGACAGTTCAAACCACGCCAACTTCGCGTTCATTTCGTGCGGTTTTGTTCACTGTGTCGTAGAGAATACTTTATTAGCAGATGTCGTGATTAACTAAGGAATTGACGAGTAAGGAATCATTGTCATAGTGAATAAGGGCCCTGTCTGAGTTCCCACCACATGTGCTTTGTCAGCGGCCGCGTACTGTACATTATTTGATCGTTTACGGCACTTTACTTGACTACCGAGTCTGTAAAATTATAATACAAAAGACGTAAGAGCGATAAAATGAAATGCTATACTACATAAAGTTTGACTAACTTGATGTGAAATGTATTCTATTGACCGTTATACCTAAGTTGTTACAAGTTACCTTTACAAAGTTTGAATTAAGTTTGCAATTATTATATTGTTATGAAGAAGGCTGCGCGCGTAGAAATAGTGATGGCACCTTCAATCAACAATAGTACTACATTGCCGAGGAGCGCATCTAAATCGGCCGGAAAAATAAAACCACAAATAATGTTGTGGTCTTATTTTGCATTTGTTCAACCTTATTGCTTAGAAATTATGTACGTTTTATTTATCCATTAATTTACTACTTACTTTTCATACATTGTAACGATAATGATCAAGCTATATGCAATAGCGGCCACATAATCCACGTGTATTTGATCCTAACCCTTAATCTTGTGCTATTGTAGATCGAAGGACACAGTCAGACACATCGATTTCCTAATTGTGTCCCCAAAACATTGCATGGCACACCGAATTCAAAATAAATATATGCAATGCAACATGAAATGTAATAATAGTTCTCCAGACCAAATTTCGGCCATGGCTATGTCCAATGGGACGGCAATCTGACACGACCGAAGAGAGATCAGGCGCAGGACCAACGGAAGCACGAGGGAATTACACCTAACTGTTACTAAGAAATTCCTAATGGAAAAACCCAATAATACTGTTCGACCTGGGAATCGATCCCAGGTCGCGGCGACCGTGCTGCGGCTGCGCGCGCAAAGGAGATTGCCCGTTTTGTAAGAGAAGCTCGGTCCCAGTGGAAAATTGTTGTGCCCTGAAGATTTTTATTTTACACTAGCACTTTGCCCGCGACTTCTTCCGCGTGTATTTCGTACTTTCCTCTAAAATTTTCGAAAATGTATATTTATGATCTATATCATTTATTTAGATAAATAGGGCCTTTGTAGTTTATAGATCAAAGGAATCAGATTTTTCAAATAAACTGTATTCCCGCTTTTCACCCCCACAGGGGCGGAATTTTGAAAAATCGTTTAGGATGTGTTCATAACTTGACTCAAACATTATTTATATAAGTTTTTGAGTTAATCAAGCCACGCAGTAAAATCCTCCCCTGTAAAATTAATTACCCCTTTTCACCCTGTTAGGGGTAGATTTTTTAAAAAACCTGATACACGTTATTATTTATTTTTGGTCTTAAGTATAAATACTAAGTTTCGAGTTAATCTGACCGCGCGTTAAAATTCTTCCATATAAATTTTGGCACCCCCCGATGCCCCTTTAGGGGGTATTTCAGAAAAATAAAAAATGCCAAACTTCATAATTTACTTAGATAAGTATTCGTGCCAAGTTTTAAGTTTATTAACTCAAGGAATAAGATTTTTCATACAAATAAAATCCCCCCTTTTCACCCCCTTACAGGTAGAATTTCCAAAAACCCTTTCTTAGTGCTCCCCTACATTATAAAAGGAAGCCGTGTGCAAAATTTCACATACCTAGTCCCAGTAGTTTCGGCTGTGTGTTGATATGTCAGTCATTCAGTCAGTCTAAAGTATAAACCATTTTTCATTTATTCACCCTGGTTCAAGAGATATCATTGTTTTTCTGTTGTAAAAATCTAGGTTATAATTCGAAATTGACATTTCCTCCTTATTCTATTTATGTTACTTCTACTACCTATCTACTATACATCACTATGGGGATGGTATTGTCTCTATTACTTTATGTAAGTACGTATATAAAACGTATCGTAAATAATAACTAAGTAATACGGAATTCAAAACTCAACGTATACAAAGCAATCACGCACGTAACGAACCACAGAGCAGTCTCGGCCTGTGACATGCGCAAGTAAATGTTGCCAGATCAATTTTTATTTGTTAATAAATCGACTTCAGTTTTTTTCCGATTAATCGATATAAACAACTTTCTTAAAAAGGCGTTTTCTAAATACAAATGGCTATTATTTTTGTGTCTATTGCTTAAATGAACATCTATTATTTATCAATGTAGGCCTGTCATGAATTAATGCGACCTATTAATTCTTGTCAAGGTTTCATCGATTTTACTCGCATCTACTATGAGCAGTGTATATCCAATAGTTTTCGTCATCAAAAATACTTTCTTCATTTCAGATGTACAATAATACGTATGCAAAAGGACAGGGATAACATTATTCTCCATTTCTACCCCACAGTCGTGAAAACAAAACACTAACGCAGAAGCGTTGAAGTTATCAAATGTTGAGAACTGACAAAAGGTTATATATGTATATTTAAAAATAATTGTATTTTTATTGTTTAATCATCGTTTTATTTTGATATCGATTACTCAGTTGATTAACAGACGTCATTTTCATTAGTTATTTAATTCTTTGATACCTGGCAACTTTTTTTTTCTATACCAATCAAACTGATGTCGACGTACTGTTTAACTATTAATTAACTTTAACTTTATTTCCAAGGTGAAAGAAATTGTATAAAAAATTCCCTGTACCCAAAAAAATTAATAATATTTTTAGGTTATTATTCCAATCAGGCACACGATACCACAAAAGGGACCTGCTCCGTGGCAATCTCCTTTGTAAAGTGACTTCAAATTTGAAGTGACTGATTGAAGGAAAGGAGAATGCCGGACGCGGGCGCGGGGCGTACATCGAGAACAGTCGAGCGAGATCGACCGCCTGCCGACCGACCGTGTCGAAATCGCGCGGCCGCCGCGTTGTTAGTTAATTGCAAAGAATTTCAATGTTGTGTCCTAGTTAATAAAACATAAGTTGCTATGACAGAACACATAGCACGCAGCCACCTCACGGCCGTCGCGCGGTGGCCGCAAGAAGTTTTGAGCGCCGCCATCTAACTGCGGCCTTACATACTCTCAGCAAGTCCTTCCAACAGCAAAGAAAAGATTTATAGATTTTTTTAATTTTTTTTTTACTAATTATGTATTTGTGGAATATGTATGAGCTGGCTTCTTATTTGAAAAGATTTCTTCAATTTAAAACGGAACTTCTGTAGGAATTAAGTAGGACTTGGCGAATGGAGTAAAATTTTAATAATTCATACTTGATCAACCTCGATTCTTTTGCCAGAGCGTTCGGCGTGCTACGCACTTCTTCGGTCGGCATAATTCGGTACAGCTGGGCGGCAAGATTGGCTAAGTGTATAGTGCAGCTGTATAGCATCCCTCAAAGACCTAAGCCTTTTGCGAATTTCAACTTGACCCAAAGCAACTGTTTTACTGACTCCATAGCTCTTGGCGATGATCTTTCAGTGCCGAAGCCGGCTTATACCACTACCTATTGTATGGCAAAATTTGACTGAATAGGTTTATTATAACCTTTTTTTAATTGAATGTGCTATTAATGTAATTAAATGTTGTTAAGAAATTTGTCTTTTTGTTTGGAAAATGGATCAGGAGCGCCTTAAAACCCCTCTATAAAATGTTGCCTTTACAGAATTTTAGCGCAAGTATTTCATATTTGTTTAAGGCGAAAGCCCCAAATTATAATAAATACTGAAATAGAATGATGATATGATATAGGTAATTGAAAAATCAACATACCGCACCTTTAAAGACAAACCGTTACTAAACGATTATTTCAAGAATTGAGTTACTAATGCCATCTTTCTTAAAATTACGTAAACTATACGATAAGTTTAACACTTCTATTAAAAATCCACTTTTAGAGATAGATGGCTGATAATTTTTAAATTGTTTTTTATTTTGTATTGCGAAAAAGGCGTGCATTTTTTTTTATTTAAGCTCCTATTTTCGTTTAGTAACGGTTTATCTTTAAAGGTGCGATACAACCATAGGAAAAACGAACTGAGTTTGAATTTTGCGGGTTACCTTACCGCATCCCTCTTAACATCAGCGCCATCTAGTAGGTTAGGTATAAATTATACAGAGCATGATACTACAAAGGTTGGGAAAGCAGACCAATAGAGGGCGCTACATGTGTGGGTGAACCGCATAGTTATATATCGATACATAACTATGCGGTTCACCCACACATGTATTTGTACTGACTTTGGAATATTAAACAACCACTAAAGTTACATTAAAATAAATTGAACTCTTTATTGAAACACAAAGTTAATTGACAAGTATGTAAACCTATAAGATGTTATTTTATATACTGAACAAGAACAATATATTCACTGTTAAAGACGTTTTGGAAAGAACATCAAACTGGCATATAACATAGGCATACCTACCTGGGCACTAAAAGCTAATATGTAATAATATCCAGGTAATAATGCTGTTATAAATTATACTAACGTTTTTGTACCCAAAGTTATCTTTATAATATAACATTGGGTACATTATCAAGCTCTCTCTTTTTCTAACTGTTTGGGTTTCTCCCCTTCAGCTGAAACAAATTAGATCAAATTAAAATAGATATATAAGGGAATGCGATCTCTGATCTGGATATTTGAATTATCGAGTGGAATGGAGATCTCGAGGCATTTTCCAGATCTAATCAGACTGAGTGCACGCAAATCAATCGTGATGAACGGTGCTTCATGCTTCTCCACGACCGCAGAGGCCGACCGAGCTTTTATAGGCGCAAGCTATCCAGCAGCGGATAATTGATAGTGCCCAGTGATATACACTTAATTGTGGAGGTCAAATTGCAGTCAACCCATCAATAAATAACGTCGCATATCGCAGGTCGCTGCTGGTTATTGACCAACTTCCACAGCACCTAGTTCTCTGCCAGCATTCAGTATTTCAAACCTTTTAAGATGGTCGATACATGGTGCTGGGTGGCGTCCCATACCAAGATTATAGTCGCTCCATCTAAAATACTGAGAACTGCACTGCACAGATGGACATCATTTCAGCAAAAGGAAGTGCACTGCGGGACATAGGAACACACTATCAGGAGCAATGCCTTTCATTTTGACAGTTCAACATCATTCATTGCGTTATTTATTAGGTCCTTACATATGAAATTGGCGTTTTGTATGGAAGGAACAAAAAGTCGAATATTTTTTAATATAATATATTTAATTAATCAAAGTATGAACCATTGTTTTCAATGCACTTTTGCCATCTTATAGGTAGTTCATTGATCCCTTTACTAAAAAAACCAGTCGGACGGGAATCAATAAAATCTTTGAAGGCGATTTGGACTGCCCCATCGGAGTTGAATTTTTTCCCTTGCAAAAAGTTATCCAAATTGCGAAAAAAATGGTAATCTGTTGGAGCAAGGTCCGGGGAGTACGGAGGATGTCTAAGACATTCCAATTCAAGCTCTTCTAATTTGGTAGCCGTCTGTTGCGCAGTGTGTGGTCTGGCGTTGTCGTGCTTTCAAGCTTTTTAATCTTCCCAATTTGCTTCAAGTGAATTAAAACAGTTTTATCACTAACATCGAAGCCTGCAGCTAACTCGGACGTGGTTTGCGATGGGTCCGCTTCCACAATAGCCTTCAATTCTCCATTATCAACTTGGGTCTCAGGCCGTCCACGGGGCTTGTTCTGCAGGTCGAAATTTCCAGAACGAAAACGTTGGAACCAAAAACGAACTGTGTTTTCTTTTGCAACATGACCGCCATACACATCATTCACCCTTCGAGTCGTTTCCGCAGCACTAGTGCCACGGCGGAACTCGTACTCGTAAATAATGCGATATTTTAAATTTTCCATTTTGTAAAATGAGTGACGCAAACAGAAAAAACAGAAGAAAAAAAACAAATGAATGACGGTCATCGAAGCACAAATACATGAGTAAATAGCTGTACAAATTTGAATTTGGAATTCCTTACCAAAGAGGAGAAATTCGTGATTAAAGTGGCCAGTACGAAAAACGCCAATTTCATATGTAAGGACCTAATATTTGTTGAGCAGGCAAATTTTTCAAACATATGAAGCAATGGGTTAGCAGTCCATACTAATATTATAAATTCGAAAGTAAATGTTTGTCTGTCTGTATGTTACCTTTTCACGCCTAAATCGCTGAATCGATTTAGATGAAATTTGGTATAGAGATAGTTTGAGTCCCGGGGAAGGACATAGGGTACTTTTTATCCCGATATTCCCACAGGATCGATACTTATGCGGGTGACACCGCGGGGCGCAGCTAGTATCCTATAAAATTATTCAGATGGAGATTGATAGTGTGTTAGGCAAGTAGAGTGCAGCTGGATATTTGAGAAGTCAATCCCAGCATGATTTGAAAATGCGGAGGAGGAATTAATTTAAAACAAAGTTACTTACGTAACATACTTCCCTTAAACCAATAGAAATACCGGATGGAAGATTTTCCACGTTTCATCGCGGCTTCCTTTTGATCGGCCTTAAGAGATCTCCGTAGAACGTCCGCAGCTATGTTAGAGTAATTCACATAACTGAAATGATGCACAGATGTCTATTAAACCAGATAATTGACGAACATATAAAGCTTAACCTTTCAACCGCCCGACTTTATATCAGCTATCGGACCCCAGCGCCCGAGAAAAAAAAAACGAAAAATAAATACCGATGAAACGAGCTGTGATGATGTAATAATAATACAGATTAAACGATATATATAACGATATATTATATACGACTCTGGCGGAATGGACACGAAAATATTTGTCGGATTAATCCGACATAAGCGGTTAAAAGGTTAATAAAGTGGCAGTGTTTCGCAAGAAGATGTTTGCAGGCAACGATCATGGCAGATTTCGTTCTGTAGGTTCTGCATTCACCAAGAAGGCGTGTTGGCGTATGTTAATTGTCAAAGGCCAATTATGCCATTATTAACCTTTTAAGCGCTTGGCTAAATATCAATTGCCGTGCCCCTAGCGCGCGGCTACAAATCGATAAAATTAAGATAAAATAATACCTACAATAAATAAGGAGGAGAAATCGTTGTATCGATTAAAAAATAGTCAAAAAGTTTTTTTCTCTATTTAATAATGGTTTTAGTTGTAGGTACCTCGCAGTTAATAGGACAAAAATATAACGAAAAAATCATGCACATTCTCTGTCGCAAAAATACGACACGAGCAGTAGGGGCACAATGCGGTTAAAAGGTTAAATCATTAGGCAAATTGTGTAACTTACTATCAATCACATTCTGAATCATTTTGAAGGATTATATTGCTAATCCATTGCTTCATATTATTCGAAAAATGTGTCTGCTCAACATCGTAAATAACGCAATGAATGTTGTTGAACTGTCAAAATGAAAGCCATTCCTACTGTTAGTGTGTTACGCAATTATCCCGCTACCTAAAAATCTAGTCACTGAGTCATTGTATAGAATTACAAAATGTATGATTCCATGACCATGACGATTCCTATCATCTTAATTACATGAACCGTCTACTAGGACTAGTGGCCCGTGAATTATAATCATTACCTAGATACTTACCTACATCTTTCTAAGTTACATTTGTTCCATAAGAACCAATCTCTTATGGAAAAGTGTTTATGGAACAAATTTATCTTAAAGAGTTACCTACCTATACTAATGATTATTATGGTCATTACCATAATAATTCTGTACCTAAATGCATATTATCTATTATAGTCGCGAATCATATTTCGATCAAGATACAACATGACAATGACCTTTAAATTGCAAAAACTGTAAGAAAATTTTAATTTCGCGGTCTACCCCTGCGCATTCACCTTATAGTATTATAAATTCGAAAGTAACCCTGTCTGTTACTTTTTCACGCCTAAACCATTGAACGGATTTCGATAAAATCTGGCAAGGATGGCATCCTGGGGAACGACATAGGCTACTCCGACACCGGGAAGCGAAGCTGCTGGTAGAAGCTAAGTTATAATATTATGTACCTACAAACGGGGTGAATCGGGATGCAGGGGTGAATCGGGACGAAACTTTAAAATGGATTTTAACGTTGAAATAATATAGTTAATTAAGAGCCATTTTCCGAGCAAGTGTGTTGAAAAATAAGTTATACATAGTAAATAGGGTAGGTAAACATACCTTAGACCAGCATTCCTCCAGCTACCCATTTTCTTTGCAATCCTCAGTTATTAATTTAAATATAAACTTTATAGGGTAGTTACCACCTCACATTTATTTCCAGAAAATTAAAATGCCATTTAGTAAATTACAGGTTTACAGCATTTCTCCTCTATGGTTTACAGTTGTGTCAATGTCAAAATAAAAATATTTTATTTTACAAAACCTACATGGCCACTTAAAAAACGTCAGAAGCTGCCTGGGTTAGGTACTCTTTTAAAAATAACTGGCTTTTACAAAGTTTGAAAATTACCAAAGACATTAAGTTATTTACAAATTACAGTAGACAGGACAGCGTAGGCATGACAACAATCAGTAGCAGGTAGCAGCTTAGTAAAATAAAAATTGAAAACCCAATGAAAATCAAAATTAAAAGTTTTTTTGAGGTCATTCGAGATCATTGGCTTGTCTATGGTGAAACGCGCAGCGCTCTACGGCTCGATAATAAAATAGCACATAAAATTGTTTTTCTTTTGATTTTCTCATATTATCATTCGAGAATGATGAGCAAACTTATGTGTTTTAGATAGGTACTTACTGCTTACAACCATGCGATAATAAAACCCCTTGAATTATTTCAATGACCTTTTGTCACCTAACTGAATAATAAAAATAAACTGTGTCGTATTTACCTACACTTAACTATATGGTCAATGCCGACGTAAATAAAAAAATATATAGGTACCTACCTACTTATACAATTTTAATCTGTAATGAGCGCATCGCTAAGAGCCGGATCATGGACTTATAATCCGGATTTTTATACCTACCTAGGTGCGATTAGGTAATATAATAAGTCCATGGGTGCGATACGTGACCAAAGAGAATATAAACACTAGCGTGTATACGTAACCATAAGACTAGGGGCTTACGAGGGGCTAGGAGCTTTACGGTGTTCATTTTTTTTTAATAAATGCATTATAGCCCTGCAATAGTGCATTAATTAAAAAAAAAAAAATAACACCGTAAAGCTCCTAGCCCCTCGTAAGACTATTTGACAATAAGAAGTGTCAAAAAACGCTCTTTAGGTACCTATTGGACGTTACGGCCGCATATGGCGGTCACCGCACTTCTAAGAAACCGTACGTACGTAGCTGCCTGTAGGTAATATAGGGAACCAATCAATCAATTTCAATCACAAACAAACCGGAATAAATTTTTATACAAAATCGATACACGAAGTTTCGTCCGAATTTCATAAGAAATTAGTCAGAACAATCATCCGTTTGAGTTCGAATGACACAGTTTTACGCATAGACGGTGTGTAGACGATATTTATCACGTAGTATTCAGTTCTCAGGAACCTGTCGGCGCGGCCGTGAGTCAGACTGCTTATAGCGATTTACTTACATATTATTATTATCATATAGTTCGCATAATCGAAAGTGCTAACTTCTCAACGAGCACGTAGGCACAATTGGCATGTTATACACAGCCAAAAGTTAAAATAAAAAGCATCTATTTCAATTAAAACATTTACAGGAACTTTTGAATTGTCAAAGGAGTCGGTCAGGCAGAAAAGTGAAGCTAGTTGTTCCTTCCAAAGCCTATTTAGAAGAACGGAAAAACTCTATGGACACTATCTCACACAGGAGGAACCCTGCAATAGGTGTGGCCGGTCGCAGAGGACATATGTAGTGACATATGTCCTCTGCGACCAGTCACACTTATTACGGCACCCTATTCCTTATAAGTATATACGTACCTATGTTATATACGTTCCCCCCGCAAGGTAGATCAACGACCTAGTGAAGGTCGCCGAAATTTGCTTTAAACGGGCAGCGCAGAACCGATCGATGTGACCGTGACGAATTTATGATGCTTGTGGCCTACCGGCTGATATGATCGTGATTTCAACAGGTAGAGGTGATATGTCTGGGAATATTTTATAATATTCTTCTAAGATTAGTTTGGATGCAGACTTTTGCAGCGCGCTGCTAAACGCAGTTTGCGTTATTTTTAGAAAACTCCCGGCATTTGCTTGGCACAAATACCTAAAGTTGTGATGTTCTCTTGATCGATCATTTTCAGGATACACAAATGATCAAACTAATATTATAAAGGCAAAGTTTGTGAATGTGTATGTGTGGGGGTGTGTTTATACGTTTGTTACTTGACGCACAAACGGCTGGACCAATTTTGATAAAATTTTGCATGGAGGTAGCTGACATCCCGGATTAACATATAGGCTACTTTTTATCCCGATATTCCCATGGGATCACGGATATCCGCATGGGATCGACATTTACGCGGGTGAAACCGCAGGGCGCAGCTAATGTTTTCATAATTGACATTCCTAGCAGATATAATCATTTACCTACTTACATTTACACATGGCTTAAAAGTCTTAAAACACGACTAGTACCTGCTAATCCATTCATGTCTTGTTTACGTATAACAACCTATTCTTTAATAGCTACCTAACCTATCACGTAAAGCCATGAGCTAGTCACATTACCATTGCTTAATGATCATAGATCCTGTCTTTCGTCCCACCGTCCTTAAAAGAAAGCAATTTGCTGTCTTTCTCCGCATCTCCCATTCGGGGCCAAAGATTTGGTGTGCCTATTTTTAGGCAACGACGGCGAGGTTACTGAACTCTAAAACAATAGACAATTAAGTAGGTACCTAAACTAATGATAAAGCTGAAGAGTTTGTTTATTTGAACGCGCTAAATAACATCACGCTACGCCCCTTAGGAGCCGAGCAAAGGGAAAAAGGCAGAAAGAACGCTAAGCAAAAACGAAGTAATAGCACAGTCTAAAAAATGATTTTTATACTGTGGTAATAGCGTAGGCAGGCGACGCGATGCACCCGGGTGGGTCGGGGGACCAAGAAAATCCACGCGGACGAAGTCACGGGCAGAAGCTAGTTTGTGATATTTTCCAACTTTAAATCGATGTAGCTTCTACATAATATTTCCATTGAAGGTATCCTAAATGGCCTAATAATTTTCCACCAAGTGGCTATTCCATGGCATTGATTAGAAATTATTCGAATGCAAGTTTACATCTATGCACTGTGGTTCGCCTGATAAATTTCTTTCATTTTTAGGTAAGTACCCTAAAAACGGGACCCTATTACTAAGACTCCACTGTCCGTCTGTCTGTCTGTCACCAGGCTGTATCTCATAAATGATAGCTAGACATTTGAAATTTTCACAGATGATGTATTTCTGTTGCCGCTATAACAACAAATACTAAAAACAGAATAAAATAAATATTTAAGGGGCACCCATACAACAAACGTGATTTTTTGCCGTTATTTTCTCGAAATTAATAATGGTATGGAACCCTTCGTGCGCGAGTCCGACTCGCACTTGGCCGCTATTCTACTTGGCTGCTTATAGACCATAGACTTGATTCCAATCTTCTTTTAGAAGAAGAAACCACGGAATCTGTCAGAAACTGTCAAGATTGCTAAAAAAATCTCTGAAACACGAACGACGCTAAATTTTTCGAAGATATTATGTTTCGGGTATTTTGCTCTATAGTTCCGCAGTTAGCTGAGAATGGACCGAAACGGATGAGCGCAAATGTTCACTGCATTTATGGATCTTGTGAGTAAAAGTACCTAGTAGGGTAGACTGGGTACGGTTGAAACAATTTTGCTTTGAGCGCCCGTAGCCAGCCATTTTGAAAAATAACAATCAACAAAACAATTATTGACTTTTGTCTTCAAATACATCTCAGAATTTATTTACTAGATAGGAAGAGTTTAATAAAATAATGTGCCACTGTTTCAACCGTACCCATACCAGGGGCGGTTGAAACAATGATGGGGTCAGTTGAAATATAAACAAATAAGTACTACAAAATCAGTTTCTTTATTCACAATCAACAATCAGTCTTAATAATTGTAGGCACCTTGCCTGAATGAACATAAAAAGTGCTCTTCTGCTCTAGTTTAAACTAACAAATTAACACTAATAAAAAAATTACTAAAAAATGAACAATCGGTCTTAATAAATAAATTTAATGATATTATAAGATTTCCATGTCTATGTAGGAACAAAAACCTACTCCGTACATCTCTGCAGCTTTTCGTAAATAAGTCTCTTTTTTGACTTCTTCAATGAATAGGTAGGTACGCATTTTCGTAGTGAGTTATATCACACTCGCCTTTTGAAGTTTTTTTGATATGTTGTCTGGGACTCTGGGCATCTACAACGAAAAAGAGGTTGTTTCCGTTTAGACAGATTTTCGTTTCGGCAGATTTATATTTCGTTGGATTTTCGTTTCGCCAGATTTTTGTTTCGACAGTAAAAGCACAATCACAAGGAGTGATAGATAATTATCATTGTTTCAATCGTACCCACAATAATTGCTTAATCCGTACCTACCTATACCCCTCAACCGCTAATAAAACAAACATTATAGCGTCAAAACAAAACAACATAAATAAAAACGAATCACGGTTTTCGAACCTTTAAAATCTAACAATAAAGCAGAAAATCACTCAAAATGCAAATGCATCACCAAAGTAATTTGAAAAAGAAAACAATAGAAAATACTTTTTAACAAAAAAATATAATAGGGTCCCCTGGAAGCGTACCTACATAGAGCGCGAAGTGCAACGAGTCAATGTGTTTCATGTTCGGACCCGGCCGCGTCTCTCTCCCCTTGTGCCCCGCCCCTCACCACATGACACCGCTAATAGTTTACGAGTTATTAGCGTTGTTTCAACCGTACCCAGTCTCCCCTATTTAGAAATAGTTAAACAACATGTTTTGTATACCTATCTACCTAATTTATTTAGAAGGATAATACACTGGAGAAACTTCGAATATTAAATAATAAAAATATAATAGTATATGTACTGCCGAAGCAAGTACATATACCTACTAAAAATGTAGAACGCTTCACGATTTTGCGTGTCATCCTTGCGCAGGGGCCATGCTAATCTTCTCTGTATCGTTCCAATTTTAGTAGGTATATGTAGGTAATTATAAAACTATTAAAACATGGCGTCGCAAAATTCTTCCTCATAGCTATCGACTGGTAATGTAGGTAGGTACCCAAAACACAAGCGGTATTGCCACGTTATATGGCAATACTTAGCCTTTGACCAAGTTAAAAGACAGCCGGTTGGAGAATTCATTGAACAAGCCATGAGCACTGATCCCACGGCCCTACGGTTTCAACCCCACACGGTACGATAATATAATTACCTACCGATAAGGTATTAATTACATAAAGTATTAGTTTAGATATTTAGTTATATCACTCCTGACTCACCATCAAACAGGTTACACAAACTTTTGAGTCCATGTTAGTACAATACCTGCTGGATCCATTCCAAAGAATGAAGAAACCAGTCCGTCTCATTTCATCATTCCTATAAAAGTGTGCGCTCTGAGATTTGTTGTTCCTCTTTGCTGCCGTAATAAGGACGCGGCGTATAAGTAATAAGGAAAAGTATTTTTACTCATGTAAGTATTCACGTTTTCGGATCACATCTGCATCCTTAAAATAATCCTGTAGCGGCTGCAGCTGTTTCAAAATGCATGTCTGAAACCCGTTAGCATAAGCTAATTGTGTCGGTTGTCAATTTCAACGCAAAGAACAGCATCGCGCTGTAGGCACTCTGCTGCCGGGAGATCTTACAAATGTTTTAGACTTATTTGGTGGCAAAGAAGCAGCCTATAGACATTAGACATAGGTATATTTATGTACCTACTCATCTTATCATCATCTGCCTAGCATTTTCCCAACTATGTTGGGGTCGGCTTCCAGTCTAACCGGATGCAGCTGAATACCAGTATTTTACATGGAGCGACTGCCTATCTGACCTCCACAAGTTCCCACTTATTGGGTAATACGATACCCCTTGGTAAGACTGGTTGTCGGACTTTTGGGCTTCTGACGACCCGTAACGACTGTCAAAGATCTACGAATGACAGCCGGGACCAACGGCTTAACGTGCTTTCCGAGGCACGGGCGGGTCTTGGTATGTAAAGATGGTCACCACGGACCAACCGCAGCAAGCGTAGCTTAACCTGATCGTTCGAACCGTGCGTCTGTTATTTCTTAGCCACAAGCCCCTCTTATTAAATTTAGATTGTTACTTTAGTTACAGCGATGCTTTTTAGGAAAAGGTAGAGTGCATAGATATGTGTAGGTAACCTACAGCATACCTTCGTCGCCATATAAAAGCTGCTGTTCATTTTAACCTACCGAACGTCGATGTCAGCGATCGGATTGCTATTAGCGATGTGATAATTATGTCAACTCGGGATTCAATCCTTAATGGCCGTAAACATCCAGTGCCAAACATGGTTTTACTGCCTTAGATAAAACAACAGTATCTAATCAGTGTGAATGCCGAATGTAAATTAATTTTGGAGAGTCTGAACGAAATCTCATTGAAATTTTTAATTTTTCGTCGATGAAAGGAGTAAAACTGTCTTCTAAAATTGGGGAACCTAGGAGGTGCAGTGAACTTTTGTCTAAAATTTTGATTTGTGGGGCTATTGCATTAAATTTATCTAAAGTCAATTGTCTGTCTGTAACGTCAGAAAGGTAAAGTTCACATTTTGAAGGGTTAAGGTCCAAGCCAATAGATTGAAATTCCTGTTTGAGGAGTTGTAGATCTTTCAAAACAGTGTCTACATCACCTCCTAGCGTTCCATCGTCTAAATACCAAACGTTAAATTTTGAATTTAGAATATAATTTTTCTATTTGCCTTATTTAATTAAGAATGATCGGTAAAGATCAGTATTATAGTATTAGTAGTTATTAGTATTACGTCTCACCAGCAGAAAAATTTACCGACTGGTATCGCCGTACTGCTAAAGTCGATACGCAGTATAAAGAGGTAAGGTACCCTTTGACTATTAAAACTTTATTTATTTCACAGATACCAAATCCAGAGGTAGGAACTATTCAAAATGTGAAACCCCGCCCGTTACAATCCGGACTGGACATGAAAAAGAAAGTACTACCTGCAAACAGTATACCACTCTAGCGAGAATGTTCAATTGTAACTGGCCCAAACATTTTGGTTCAGGCGACAAAGTGAGCATCGTCGGCCTAGATGATATGGGAATTGCTATAGTGTTCACTTTACTTACTAAGGTAATTAAAACAGAATAATTAATTTCTACTTTCATTGTGTTATGGGAGCTTGTTTCCCGATACTTAGCTATGAACCTGTGAATCGTGAAGTCTCGAGTGATCCTACTTCTAGGCAAGCGTTCAACATCGTATTATAAGATGAGAGGAGACCGAGGGATGTCAAAAGCGAGCTACACTTGCTTATTAGGCTGACAGGTGGCTTGCTAAGCGAGCAGTGCGAACGGATGCGAAGCTTCTTGACTAAGACTAGAGCGTTCGTTTCACTTCGTTACTCGCAAGGTGATTTGCTAGGCTCTAGAGGCACTAAGCACCAGCCTGTCAGTGCGTACCTAGCCCAGTCCGGCCGGTAATTCGAGAGAATGCCAAGAACGCATTTTCTCGACGGCCGCTCTGTAGTTGAGTTGCATATGTATGTACTTACCTCCCTCCAGAAAAAACCCCATTTCCTGACCCTATTTATTGACCTTTCGGTTATAGACGCATATTTTGATATAGTTTACCAACTGATATTTAATATTTTATTCAAGGGAATCACAAACAACATTTGTATGATTGATATGAACGAAGAAATATTGCGAGGTGAACATATGGATCTTCAGTCAAGCGCCCTGTTTCTTGATAACCCCAGGATTCAATCTAGCAAAGGTAATGTCAATGCTCGCCGAACTACATTTCTAAGGGTGGCGGTACATCTGGCGGAAGATGCGTTACGCCAGAACGGACAAGTAGATAATGAAAAATTCAACCTTATTACCTTACGCACTCAACCGATCTACTAACGAAGTTACGCCCGACGCAACTTGCGTCAGATGTGCGACCACCCTGAATGTTGTGATAAAGAGACATATAATTGTTAATACTTATTTATTACGGAAGAATAAGAGATGACTTAAAAATTTATAGATTAGAGCTATGCGAAGCGTGACAATTGACAGAAAGGGTAAAAGGATTTCCAACATCAAATGTTAATATTCCTGGCAGCATAGAATCTTATTGCAAAAATACACATTCTATTTCTATACTTACACGAATTTTTATGGTCTAAAATCGCATTGGAATTAGTATCTAAGTGGGTATGTAAAATGCACAGCTACAATTTTTTTTTTTTGTTTTTTTCATTGAAATAGAGTGGATGGGGTGATCGAGGAAATCAACACCCGCAATGAAACTAGTAACCTTACTTCTTAACGTTTGTCAGCTACTTAAACTTATTTTCTTTCTTAATGCTATAAATTGCATTGCACATAGATCCAGCGGACACCGTCGACTCGAAAGTGTGCATCATCACCACGGGCACGTTCAAAGGAAAGGACGAATCAGATCGGAGTTATATCATTCGGAGTGTTGGCATCACCAGGGCGATCGTTACAGCGGTAGTTATATTATTTATCTTACCAATTTCCCCATAAGATAAGTTATGGTTAACTCCAGGTGAGTTAACCGCCGTTACGAGCGGCCTTATCGCCTTTTCGCACAGTAACAAACAGACTCATGCTTATTATAAAACGAGTGCTAACTTTAGACCTAGCCTAAACCCTTTGTTGGATTATAGTTCGAAATTTGGAAATGGCTCCATGGTTAAACCATGGAGCCATTTGCAAATTTCGAACCCTAAGGCCTGGGTCTAAAATAAACCTTGTTTTGTAAAAACGTCGATGAAGTAGAAACAGCATCATCCTAATCGATCATCTTAGAACAAAGGTGTCATTCTCATTAGGCACTATCACCTGAACATGCGTTGACAAAGACTTCGCTAGAAGCATCAGTTTATGCCAAGATGCTACATGAAGAATGATTAAATTTAATTGATTAAAGTTGTCCTCCACCAGTTAGCGAAGCACAGTCCTAACGCCATATTCATAGTGGCAAGTGATCCAGTTGACATCCTGGCTTTCGCCACCTGGCGGACGAGTGGCTTCCCGAAACAACGGATCATAGGAGTTGGCACGTTGATGGACTCGGCTCGATTCCAGTACCTACTGTCTGTCAAGTTGGGAGTGGCACCCGAGAACTGTAGCGCGTATATCATTGGAGAACATGGTCCATATAACAGCGGTATGATAATATTTCTACTCAGTTTTAGTTTTGCTTGTGAGTTTTTCCTGACACCGAAACCGGAAAAACTTCGAGACTTCGAGGCTAGCCTCGAAGTCCCGAATCTAGTTGCCAAAGAATGATAAAAATTCTGGGGTTTACTAATGATAAGCATTAAGTAGTATATCTATTGTCATAGGTAATTTACATTGACATAACGAAATTCAGCATAATGATTACTACGCATAATATTATGCCATAAATACTGTTGGCATAATAATAATGGAGCATAATTTTATAAACGCATAACGATATTTACAAATAATGTTCTTTGGAATAAACATAATAAACCGTAATAAATAACTCCTAACGGTTGTAGATTGTAGACACTATTTCGCATTATTGATTATTGCTCCAATGTCATGCCGAATGCAGGCGCGGTCGCAGCCCAAGATTTTGGGGGGGGTCATCATGGGTGCCGAGGAATATTTAAGGGAGGTACATCTCCTCGTTGGTCTAGTGGTCGCAAGCGTTACTGCTGAGCATGAGGTCCTAGCTGCGTTCAATTCCTAGGTCGGGTAAAGTGTTAAAAGGGTTTTTCCATCAGAAATTTCTCAGAGCAGCCTGAAGTCTGGATTTGTGCCCGGTTGGCGGCAGTAGGCTCGCCCTCTATGACATTTCACTTAATAACTGGCGAAATGTGGGTGTAAGTACTATAGAGACTGTTGCTGTCTTTACTAAGGTTAGCTGCAGATGGGAGCTATTCTACTGAATTAAACTCCAGTTAGAGTTTTATAGCATATTATTTCAGGAGTCTTTTATCGTATTTATATAATTATATTATATCGACTTATTTCTTAGACGTCAAACCTACGACTCTCTATGACACATGCTTGAACGTTCGAATGGAACTTCCTCCAAATATTAGCGGTCTGTCTCGCAAGGAGGTCAGAATCTCTCAAAGAGGTCTCTACATTCAGCTACGCCCACCTTAGAATAACAGTATTGGCATAGCCCAAGACTTTTATTCTAAGGTGGGCCCTCTGAGACCTCTGAGAGTCTGAGGTGAGACCTCTTTGAGAGATTCTGACCTCCTTGCGAGACAGACCGCTAATATTTGAAGCATGGTACAATTATATACTTCGTGCCATGATTTGAAGGAAGTTCCATTCGAACGTTCAAGCATGTGTCATAGAGAGTCGAGGTCGTAGGTTTGACGTCTAAGAAATAAGTCGAGATAATTATATATTATGATAAAATACTACTGAATAATCACACTTCACACTAATATTATAAAGGCGAAAGTTTGTGAGTGTGTGTGTGTGTGTGTGTGTTTATATGTTTGTTACCTCTTCACGCCTAAAACACTGAACCGATTTAGATGAAATTTGGTATAGAGATAGTTTGAGTCCCGGAAAAGGACATAGGATAGTTTTTATCCCGATATTCCCACGGGATCGAGACTTATGCGGGTGAAACCGCGGGGCGCGGGGCGCAGCTAGTATCTTATAAAACTCTATTGGGAGTTTGATTCAGTAATATATGTAGTTCCCCCCCGTGGCGCAAGCGTCACATTAGAGTCGGCAAGACTCTTACAGTACTATATGAAGGTACACCCCTGCTCAACCCTTTGGGTTGAGCAGGGGAATTTTAACCACCCGCCTCTGTTTGATTAGGTTTTGTTTTATATTTTCATCTTTATAGTTCATTTTCATTTTTATAGAAATAGGAGTTAGAAATAGGAGTTCTTCATTTTCATTTTTATAGAAATAGGAGTTAAATTGTCGACTTATGCAGGCAAGCTCAAGCAGCTATCAGATTCTAAAATGCAAGAGCGAGCGAAGCGAGCTCGAAAATATTTGCACACTCTCTGATAGGTTCGATTTTCTTTCGATCATTTCAAAAGGACTAGGAATTACTTGCTTTGTCGACTTTTGAAGAAAAGCTCAAGAACCAATGTAAATTGCAAGAACGAGCGTAGCGAGTCTGAAAATTTTAGCACCCCACCGTGAATAGTCTCTGTTTCTTTTATCCATCACACAAAAAGAGAACTTACTTTATCGAATTATGACGAAAAGCTTAAACTCGTTTTACAGCAGTTTAGGGTTATGAATCTGGCCTTACCTAAGCTTTTCAACCTTAAGTAGGAGTGGGGTGCCCAATATCCCAATAGTTTGCTTCGCTCGATCTTAAATCCTAGATTCTTTATTTTTATAACAGGCTTTTTAAAGGAAAATATTTTTAGGCGCGTATAAAAACCCACTGTCATTTCATACTTACTTTTAAGTTTTTACTTCAGTCGACATGTCTGCCGATGTTTTTAATGTTTTTGAATATGCCAATCGGGGTTTTCGTGGCTCAAGTACAGTTTTAAGTTAGTAAGGCAAGTAAATCATTCCGACTCTCGACAGCTTGAATGATTTTGGGGGGGGGTCATGACCCCCACGACCCCCCCCCCCCCCTCGGACCGTGCATGGCCGAATGTAATGTAATAATAAGACGTAGACGACGGAGGTTCCCTTATCCAATTGCATAAAGGGGTTTGAAGATTTTTGTATGGAAGGTGGCCCTAAAGTCGGCCGCCATTTTGATTTTTTTTCAGAATCGCGGTGCACAACAAAAGTTATATATTTAGATAGAGGACACTTATACAAACAAAAAATGTTACGTAACATAATATCCTAAAGCGTCAGGTTTCGGAGTTATTCACCAAAATATAAGTCGAAAACAACAAGGATTTTTTTGTTTTTTTTCCCTCCAGGTAAGCATATTGAACTATTGAGGTAATAGAAACGTTATGAAAACTTTATGGAGAAGAAACAAATGAAGAATAGATATTTTTAAAATAAATAATTAAACACGGCAATCTATTGTTCCTTTTATTAATCCCAGAGACTAATCTGACATTTAAGTCTTTTGTGTTTTCGTTTTTTTTAGTATAGAAGTTTGACATTACACTTGTCAGATTAGCCTCTGGGATTAAAAAAACGAACTATAAATTGCCGTGTTTAATTATTTATTTAAAAAATGTCTATTCTTCATTTGTTTCTGCTCCATAAAGGTTTCATAACGTTTCTATTACTTCAATAGTTCAATACGCTTATCTGGAAGGATAAAAACCAAAAAAATCCTAGTTGTTTTCGACTTATATTTCGGTGAATAACTCCGAAACCTGACGCTTTAGGATATTATGTTATGTAACATTTTTTGTTTGTATAAGTGTCCTCTATCTAAATATATAACTTTTGTTGTGCACCGCGATTCTGAAAAAAAATAAAAATGGCGGCTGATTTTAGGGCCAAAACCTTCAAACCCCTTTAAAAATCTAATATACCTTGGCATACTTTTGTTTCTCCTAATTATAATTTCGTATAACATTATTTACGCATAACAGCTTACGCATAATTTTTTTAAACATTATTTCTCTAATCATAATAATGATAAAGCATAACATTCTAAAGCATAAAAGAGATGGCTAAAAAAAACCCAGAATCGCCAGAAATTTTATAATTATGTGCCGTTTTTATAGGCATAATATGTACAACAAAAATATATAATAATTTAATGCAAAAACTACGTTGTATACTAGATATTTTTTGATCAATGAAACAATAGCAAATATTTTAAATTCTGAAAAATCTATTTTAACCGTGATCTATGAATTCGTTAGGGTCCATAAATATAAAAATGTTGTTATTACGAAGTATTATCTACGAAGAAATCCTATAATTATGTAATATATATGTACCTACATATATATTACATAATTATAGGATTTATATACCTATATATCAAACATCGTGATGAAACTCAAAACTCAAAAAATATTTCAACTACCTAGGTACTGTCGTTACCACGAACAATAATGACGAACATTACATTTTTATCTGATGAATGCAAAGAAAAGGATAGAATAAGTTTGATGCTAAAAGCAAGAGAGAGAAATTACCTGCTCTAGCTAAGTACTTGTGTTAGGGACAGTGGGTTTTCTGAGCTTGCGCCGCGCGCGCCGGCGCATACCAATAATTGGACCATATTATATATTTTTTTGCTTTAACGTCCCCATCCGTGCCGGAGTCCTCCAGGGATCCGTGTTATCCCCCCATATGTTCACCCTGTTCACTAGTGACATTTCCAATAGTAAAAAGGCTCAGTTGACTCTATTCGCCGACGACACTGCTATTTACTATACGGGTCGCTGTCAGGACTCTATCGCTCGTACTCCCAAGACCTCCGCAAGCGTCTTAGGCGCTTGGTTCTGGAAATAGAGAATCGTGGTCAACCCCGATAAGATTCAGAGGGTTCTCTTCTCGAAACCGCGTCGACTCGCCCCCCTCCTCCCCAGTCCAATCACTATGTATGGCAAGCCGATCCCTTGGGAGAAGCAATCTAAATACTTAGGTGTTCAGTTCATTTCAATTCACAATCAACTACCCACCAAAACCACCTCCACCACCACCACCTACCACCTACCTCCTCACACCATCATCCTCGACTACCATCTTACTTTCAGAGAGCACATAAAAACGGCTCGTTTGCGCGCCTATTTCGCTCTCAGTAGGCTCCAGTTCTTACTGACCGCCTGCAACAAATTACCACTCAAGTACAAATCGCGCCTCTACGCTGTCACTGTCATCCGTCCCATCCTGAGCATGACCTATGCTTGCGTAATCTTTGCACTCAAGCCTCACCATCCGCATAGAGTGGTGGTATTGATATCACTCAAAGGAGAAGGCATACCCTCGATCTTGTGGAAGTGAAATCTATTATAAGGCAGTGGGTCGCTTCACAAGAAATTATGACGATGGATGCAAACGTGCGTTTGCATCCATCGTCATAATTTCTTTAAATAACACTGGTAAACACTGTTTTTGTCACACGAACTTTGTGATGATTTTTGTTCATTTTTGTTTCAATCACGTCCAGTTTTTTTGTGACAGCTACATATTCATTTCTGACCTCTTACAGATATACGTGTCTTTTTTTGAATAACTTAATTTAGACGACTGTATAAGTATTGCATTCAACTTACCTACATCTTATATACGTTTGTTATATCGTAAACATGGCCACGAAAGCGTTCTAACAACCCCGACAGTTTTTGTTATTTGTGTGGAGAATTAACTTTTACATCTCAGCGTCGAAATTTCACATCATTAATTGAACAGTGCTATTTAGACTATTTTGGATTTCCTGTGAGGAATCAAGATAAATCCTGGGTTCCACATAAATGTTGTGTAACGTATGTGAGACTGCTATTAGGTTGGGCTAAACAAGAACCCAGACATGCCATTTGCTATACCAATGATTTGGACCGAACCAAAGAATCATGTAAGTGATTGTTATTTTAACCTGACGTGTCAATTTTTTTTCTTTCACATTATTATTGTTTGGTGGCCCTAGTACATTCAAAATTTGATGTAAGTTTTCATGTGATAAAAAAAAGTTACAATTTTGTTAACCAGTGTAATCATAATAACTGTGCAACCACTAAACCAAACACTATTTTTACACTATTATAAAAAATTATGAATAAAAGTGTGTTTTATTAAAAAAAAAAAACAAGTAAGCAAAACAAGTCTTACAAGCATCGCAATACAATCTTATTACAATAGGTATATCTCTTTCCTATTGGTATTAGCTTTTTTTTATACGCTCTTCATACCAAACCAAATGCCCATACAAAGTGGACAATGTGCTTTAGATATGTATGGGAAAAGTTTTATGCGATTTGTGACATTTTTAATATTTTCATAAAATGTTTTTTTTTAACCTTTTGACCGCTTGTGACGCATTTATGCGACACAATTATGTATTTCCGTGCCCCTACTTACTTTCTTTCTTTCTTATTTTCTTTCTTATTTCTTCAGAAAATTGTTCAGGGTGCTTAGGGAGTAAACATACTAAAAGTCCCCGCGTCTAGGCGATGAGCTGGTGTGTGTGTGTGTGTGTGTGGGGGGGAGGGTGATTAAAGTTCCCACTTTTGAGTTTTCCGCTAATATCTTTAAAACGGTGCGTCGTAGAGAAAAAATATCTTCTACGTAATGAAAGCTAGTAAAAATGTTCTATAACTTTCATCTGAACACTTTTCGAATTGATATTTAGCCAAGCGCTTAACAGGTTAAATAAAAGGTTTTCTTGGTGTCTGTGCCATTTTTTCCAAAATCTGTTAATGTGGTTAGAAATTACTCAAGAAATTAGGAACTGTTACTAAGAACGTTTTTTTGTTGCTACAACGGTAAAGGTAGCTTCCCATACTGCCTCAAAATCCACCCTGTGGGGTAATTGCCTAACACACTGCCAATAACAATGGGATTCGTTTTGACAGTTCCACAACTTTCATTGTTATTTACGTTATTGGGCAGACATTTTTTTCTAAAATATTAAGCAATGAAAATCAATCAAAATCAAAATATTTTATTTTACATAAACCTGCATGGACATTTATGAAGCGTCATAAGCTAGGTGCACGGTTCCCATTGGTCTTTTCCTATGGAGAAGAGCCGGCAAGAAACTCCACGGTTACTCTTTTAAAAATAATAGGCTTTTACAATGTTTTCAAATAACAGTAGGTATGGGAGGACAGCGTAGGCTTGTCAACTAGTATGTACAGTCGAGTGCATTAATATATTGGCAGGCAGTGACAATGTTTCAAAATATTGTAAGCGTTAAAATGATCATATAGTTCTATACAAACTTAAGACATCAATAAAATGTTATCATATAAACTGTTCATAAGTATGTTATGGTAGTGCAGTCAAAAATATCTGACTACTCTTTGGAACATAAATATCTAAATTATAGATTTCAATATATTTGGTGCAACCTAGGATTCGTAAATATCTATACAGCTTTGAATATTCAACTAAATGGCATTTACCATTAAACTTATTTTTGCTTGCCGGAGCAGAAGTTCGAGTAGGTAATAGTGCAATGTTGCCGTTGAAGGGTGCCATAACTGACAACTTCAAATTGATTTTGTTTCAAAGGAAAAGATTACAACAGGATATACTTCTGTAAAGAGATTGTTCGAAGAATTTAAGACAAAAATTCGAAACGTGTCAAATTCTCAAGATATTTTTCTTGGAAAAATAATTGCATAGATATTTGTGAACCTAACTTTGCGCTAAATAATATGAACAAGGGATTGCGCACAATTTTTAGAGTCTTTGTCTGTAGTAATATTATTTATATAATGTAGTCTCATATTTATGATGTCACAGATTGTTTACAATTTATTGTAAGGCAAAGCTGTTTAGAGTTTTATGAAACTTACCATTGCGATTCATGAACATGCTCAGATATTTAAGAACTCGACTGTACCAATGGATTAGCAATATCCTTCAAGATTATTCAGATTGTACCTAATTGAAAGTGTGTTACGCAATTAGGGTACTGTGTTACTCCGATCTGACAAGAAATCAAGAGCAATTCCAATGGCCCTTGCACTGACCTCTATTATTACCACTGGACAGGCTGTTCCAAGCGTTTGACAGCAATTTTTTTGTGTCTTTTTGAAGCGCCACTAGCGAGTGTCCAGAGAACTAATTTTGACATATATTACATTTTGGTAGGGCTGTTCCAAACAATGTAAACGAAACATCGAAGCAATGTGTGGAATACATAGCAGGTTTTGTGATTAGATCTATCAAGAACAAAATTACATGTATTGATTGTTTGAGCGCTTGTGAATCAATACCGTCCGATGCCATATCTGATCGACGAAACGGTATCGCACTAATTATTCAAAAAAATAGAGGTGGACTAACTATTCCATCACAAAGCATCGTTTCTATATGTTTGTGAGTGGAATCACTTTTTCGACAAGCATGCAAAAAGACCAATGGGAAGCCGCCGGTGGAAAAAATATTTCCGGCAGTTCTCACAGCAAAAGTTATAAAAGAATTGCTACCAAAATCAAATACTTTGTTTCCAGAACTACGCGTTCATTTTTTGGAAACAATGATGTTTGAAACTTTAAAAAGTCATTATGATGTATTAATTAAACAGATTATATTTAAGTATATCGATGTTAGAATTTTTGCAACAACGAAAAATTACTCTTCGTCAATTACAGGTCAAAGTATACGAAATTTCTTAACCCGTCAAATAATTTGGGCACGTCAGTAATTAAAATCGCTTATGCTGTTAGGAAGATAAGGCAGTTAACAGATGTAGAAACCGCGCATTTAGTCTATTTTAGCTACTTTCACAGCATTATGACGTACGGCATTTTACTATGGGGTCGAGCTGCTGACATTGAATCCATCTTTATTTTGCAAAAGAGAGCTGTCAGAGCCATTTATAATCTACGTCGCCGCGAATCTCTCAGGGAACTAATTATAATAAATGCTTTGACTTTGACTTTGAAAAATATAAATTAAATATATAAAACGTGTTTTATTTTACCTTTTCGACTGTTACTTAATACATTCATTATTATTATTCATTATTCCCTGTAAATTGTAAATATAAGTAGTAATTATGATGATACGTTTATTAATGTAAAAATATTATCAAAAGTTATCGATATTTGCTCGCTGATATCGACATCACTAGTTTTAGTACCACGGACACTCGCTACGGCCAACAGCGCCAAAATGGCGATTATCAATTAGGCACAAAAGCACTTTGACAGCCGCCAGTCCAGTGGTAATTAATAGAGGTCAGTGGGCCCTTGCCATTGGAATTGTTGTTCTAAATGTAGATGCCTTTCCAATGATATCTATATATACAGGGTTATTGGAAAAACACCAACAACTTCTTAACGAGGTCATTGTACTCATCGTTATGAACAACTTTTACTATGGGACGAAACCAGAAATCGCGAAAAAAAAAATCAGTTGTTCCCTACATTTTGACGAGTTATGCGAACATAAATGTAATGTAGGGGGGAGCACTATGAAAGGGTTTTTGGAAATTCAACCTTTAAGGGGTGAAAAGGAGGGATTTTATTTGTATTAAAAATTCTTATTCCTTGAGTTAATAAACTTGACAACTTGGCACGAATACTTTTATCTAAGTAGATTATGAAGTTTGGCATTTTTTGTTTTTCTAAACTACCCTCTAAAGGGGGATTGGGGTATGTCAAAATTTGTATGGAAGAAATAACGTGCGGTCCGATTAACTCAAAGAATAACTTGTATCAGGGTTTTTCGAAAATCTACCCCTAACGGAGTGAAGGGGGGCAGTCAATTTCACAGGGGAATATTTTATTATGTGGCTTGATTAACTGAAAAACTGGCCCGAATACTTATTTATCTAAATAAATGATAAAGATCATAAGCATACATTTTCGAAATTTTTAGAGGAAAGTACGAAATACACGCGGACGAAGTCGCGGGATAAGTGCTAGTTTATTCATATTGAAGCGGGTACCAGATTCCATGCATTTACTGTCATAAATCTTCTTTCGGAACACGCAATTTCGAGAATAATATTATAGAGGTATGAGGAACAGGGTGTAAAGTTCACTCATACTCCATAGAAAAGGGACGGGTGTTGTGTCTGGCGGGCATGCAACTGCCCAATGATTCATGTCGAGTTGCGCGGTAACCTCTGCTTGCGAGATGCAGGATTTTGCGTGACGTCAGTATAGTATGACGCGTTGTTCGCATGTGGCGTTGTAGATACCGCTACAGTATAATAGAGCAATAATAGCAATAATTTTAACGTTGTGCTTTCTCCGTAGTTCCCGTGTGGTCTAACGTAAACGTATCTGGTGTTCGCCTCGTGGATATCAACCCACATGTTGGTCTAGAGTCGGACCCTGAGCTGTGGCATGAGGTGTTCCAGGATGCTGTGAAGACTGATCAGACAGTGCGCGAACTGAAAGGGACCGTGTCATGGTCCGTCGGTCTAGCCGTAGCAGAGATCTGCAAAGCTATCTTTAGGAACACATACACTGTGCTCCCGGTCTCTACATATGTTAAGGTATGTTGGCCTTATATTGCCTCAATGGTCTAGGTCGCTGAGCAATGAGGTCCTGGGGCCGTATTACGAAGTATTAATACCATCGTGATACTAGTTCGAAAAAGGGACGGTGTTATCGATCATGTATAGCTCCGTCTCTCTCTTACACTGGAATCATGATGGCATAAGCCATCATAATACGGCACCTAGATGCGATTCCCCAGTAGGGCAAATTGTTATTGGGTTTTTCTATTCGGAATTTTTCAATAGTAGCCTGGAGCGCTTCTTCCCCACTGCTCAACTAGATTGCTCAACTGCATAAAGTTGAGCAGTGGGTAATACCAACGGCTCAACTGGTAATTGCTCAACTATGAATAGTTGAGCAGTGGGTAATACCCGCTGATCAACTAAAACTGCACAACTATATTTATAGACTAGAAATAAAAAATCCAAATCTCTTATTATTATTATTCACCAACAACTAAGAAAACATAAAGTAAAAAAAAAAAACTATTCATTCTTTCTTCTAACGAAAACTTATCTTGTAATAAGAAATAGACTTTTTTAACATTTAGTTAACGAACTTAGAAAAAAACTTTAATTAAGTAGGTGGGTACCTACTTAATTAAAGTTTTACACAACAACAATATTAAGGGTTTAATATTGTCACACTACTATGAAATTTTAAAAGTAAAAACTAATTTTATGATTCTTTTTCTTGAATGTGTTACCGTAATTTTTCGAGAGCGTGGCCGATTGAAATTTCTGAATTAGTTAGTTGCATTTGTATGTAAATAATTATATTATCATTATGTATATACTTCTTTCTTCTCCTGTTCGCTGTTTTATCTACAGCAAGCACGTCAATGTCAGCTAGTATTTTTAATAATCTTAACAATGTCTTGGTGTTTTTGTTTATAGATTTGTTTATTTTTGAATGCCAACCTTCGAGCACATTGTTGGTTCTATGTCGCTCTCCTAACATACTGATTATTTTTATAAAGTCCTGTTTCTTTAAAGTGTTGCCCACATACGTCATAAAGGGCTGCATTTCAAGTTTCATATTTTCATATTCGCTTTTGATGTAATTCCAACCTTCCATTATTTTTTCCTCACCTATTAATGGCGTTATTATTTTACGCGTGAGTTTGGTAAGTTTATCAATTTGCGAAAATTTGGGCGTAAAATAATACAATTTATCTCTCGTTTAGAATCCTACGAAAGTTTATATTATAAATTTGCAGTTCTTGTTATTTTCCGGTGACATAGATATTAAATAGGTCTTATCAATAGGTTAGCGGCCAGTGCCTCAAGAGCAGTTGAGCAGTAGGTTATATGTTCGATTTTATAACAGGATGACCTACTGATCAACTAAGTTGAGCAATAAATAGTTGAGCTATAGAGCATAAAATGTTCGGTAATACAAACTATGTCCTACAGCTCAACTGCTCAACTAGTTGAGCAATCTAGTTGAGCAGTGGGGAAGAAGCGGCCTGGAGTCGGGATTTTTGCCCGATTGATGGCAATAGGCCTATTACAAGGGACTTAAACATAACTGGCGAAATGTGGGCGTACTATAGGTAGGTACACCCTACTGGGAAACAAGGCGTGATGTTATGATATTTCGGCTTTAATTAGTTGATAATGTGATCCAATTAAGAATAACACATTTGTACCACTGTACAAATGTGCGAAGCTAGTGAAAAACATCACTGTTTTTCACTAGCTTCGGTTATGTGGGGTCATGTACCTACCTCTCTATTTTTCTCCTCACTTACCATCACATACGACTCATCTCGCAAGTTACGCGGTCTTCTGCAGTGTGGACCGCTCGGAACATGCTCGACTCCTTTCTATTCAATCTGCCTAGCCTTTTGCCAACTATGTTGGAGTCGGCTTCCATTCTAACCAGGTGCAGCTGAATACCAGTTTTTTACATGGGGCGACTGCCTATCTGACCTCACACAACCCAGTTACAGGGTAATAGTACGATACCCCTTGGTAAGACTGTTTGTCAGACTTTCGGGCTTCTGACTGCCCGTAACGACTGTCAAAGTTCCACGAATGAAAACCGGGACCAACGGCGGCTTAACGTGCTTTCCGAGGCACGGAGGGGTCTCGGTATGTAAAGATCGTTAGTTCGTCAGCCACTCATCTACGGACCAACCGCGGCAAGCGTAGCTGATCGATTGACCCGTGCGTGAGAGAGGGGCTTGTGGCTAAGTAATAACAGCCATATAGAATCCCCGTCTGTCTATCTGTCTGTATGTTACCTTTTCACGCCTAAACCGCTGAACCGATTTTGATGAAATTTGGTAAGTATAGAGATACTTGAGTCCCGGGAAAGGACATAGGATACTTTTTATCCCGATATTCCCACGGAATCCATACTTATGCGGGTGAAACCGCGGGACGCAGCTAGTAGAATATATTTATTTGCTTTAAAACAACCTTATTACTTAGCCACAAGCTCCTCTCTATTACCGAACTGTAAAGAAACTATAGAAGAATATTTTTATTCTCATTGTAATGTTTTGATGAAGTTACAAATTATTGTAGTTTCCCTGTTCCTTTCAAGTTGCCTTCGTCAGCTATCAATCAATACAATCTAACATGAGTTTTGACAGCTTTCCTGCTCAGATGCTGGACTAGGCTTCCAGAAACCGAATTTTTGGCAAACGTGTTGTCAGGATAAGTCAATGCAACGAAAGCACGTTCCGAAGACTTATTCCGATTCGATCCTAATCTGCGCCCTACTCCCTAAGGACGAAGTACCTACGTACTTTTGGCCGAATCACAGGCGTCTTCTACTCCGCATCACTTACGAACATAAGATTATGAATGACAACACGATTGTCTCCCGGTGTATTTTACATGTCTGAAAAAATTAATTTGGCCCTTGTTTGACAGATCATCTACTACTACGAGTAGGTACTTGCGGACGGGACCGTAACTTCGTGGACAGACATAGAGCGTAGACCTCCTGGTCCTTTGGTGGATCTTGTAATACGATTTCGGGATCAGATTAGAATTTTGAACGAACGATATTTTTTATTTCAGGGCGAGCACTCGATAAGAGATGAAGTGTTCCTCTCGTTGCCCTGTGTGATAGGTAGAGCGGGAGTTACTAACATCATTCGGCAGACACTGACAGATCAAGAAGCCATACTCCTGCGCAGGGGCGCGGAGCACATATTGCAGCGGCAAGAGTTCACCAGCAATGTATTAAGCTCTTAAGATATCCGTAAAAATATGCATGATGTCATTTACTTATATTTAAAAAAAAAATGTTTTTCTTAGTTTTAGTTTTTGTTTAATTTCTAATTCAGTAATAATATCTTTATTATTATATTATACAAGTGCTTTTTAAGACATTTTTTAAGACATGTTAAGAGAGTGTGAGAAGTTATTTAATACATGATAATTTATTTATAATTAAAATTCGTTAAATCTGAACAGTTTATTAATATACCTACATGTAGAGAACACACATGCCTGCCTTTTACAATTTTTATTTATTTATTTAATTTAATCAGATGAAGGACATTGCAGAAGACACAGAAGTTTTCTTGTTATTACGCCTATTAGGGCGTTTATAATCAGTCTACAGCGTTTAGTATCCTTAGGGTTGCCATCTTTTTTATATTAGGTAAGTATAGTATTTTCGAAGTCATCACCTGTAGAACGCTCACAAAAATAGAATAGAACAACTTTTATTTCAGATGAGTCCATAGGGTTAGTAACAATTTTCTACATAACTTCTAGTGTTAGTAGGTTACAGACGACACAATTAAAATTCAGCGTGGTGCTGCATCCACCTCTACAACAGAATTCCACACCGGTTTGCGTATAGGTATAGCGAAAAAATAAAATATTAAAGTTTAAAGGTTTTTATGCATATTTTTGCTACTTTGAACCAGAAAGAAAATACGTTTATTTGCGGCAAACCCCTGGCCATACCCCTGGGGGTAGGGTGGGACTGAACCATACCATGATAGAGATGTGCCACCTGATGATTTTATGTCTCATACATAACATTAACTACTATTACATTCTAATTTAAGGTTGCAAAATACCAGCGCGTTCAGCGTCATCATCATTAATAATAGAACTCTAGGCCTGTGCCGGAATTGCCGGAACAGGTCTAGGGTGAGAGATACAGAAACTCGCAGGGCAGCAAGTGGCGACCTGTTAGGCAGTAGCGACCCCACGGACCCTATCTCCCGGGAGAATTCTTGTTTCTCATCTCTGGCTTGCCTTTATTGGCCGGCTGGAGTGAACAATGACGAGAAACAGAGCTCCCACCTCATTCTTGCTTTTATTGGCCGGCTGCTTTACTTCCGGGATTGTCCTGATAGCCGTGGAATACCTGTCCACGCCTCATAAGCACCTCAGAACATGTTGCCCCCTTGTCTCTACGTCAGCACTATGTGCTAGCGACCGTTTTCGGGGGCTCATTATTGAGTGTGCAAGTCACCCCTTGCCATTTTATTCGTGTATGCTTATACAGGGTGGGCCATAAGGGTGTTGGCGATTTGCGTCCTTAATTTATCGAAAAAACAAGGCGCGTGGAGGCGGCAAAAATTTTAAGACAATATCTCGAGGATATTGTTTCAACAAGATGGTGCCTCATGCCATCATGGTATAATTATATAATTGTACCATGATGCCATACTGCTAGGGTGTCTATAGATCTACTGAAAGATATCTTCCCGGGAAAACTCATTTCGAAAAGAGGGGGGGATATTAAATGGCCTCCACGCAGTCCCGATCTCACTCCATATGATTGTTTTCTATGGGAATACCTTAAATTGGTGGTCTACGAGAATAATCTGAAAGATTTGGAGCAGCTCAAAAGGAACATTATTCGGGAAATTAACGATATACCGAGAATAACGTTTCGCCGAAGTTTCCAAAATCTCCGACTTCGGTTTCAAGACTGCCAAGCAGCCGAGGGATATCATTTAAACAACATTATTTTTAAGACGTAAAAATTCCAAGATTACTATTTTTTATAATATGTACTAATAAAAAATATTGTTTGTTACATAGTTTTTTTTTATTTCATAATATATTCAAGTAGTAGAGAGTAGGGAGACCTTTGCACTGCAGTGGGACGTCACAGGCTAATTATAATAAACATGAACAACAATTCTAACACCGACTTAATAAAATACTAAAAACACAGCTCTATTCACGAAACACCATAAAAGCAATCAACAACTTTGCTATACCTGTGCTCACCTATTCATTCGGGATAATAAATTGAACCAAAACTGAGTTAAAAAACTTAATAAACACTACAATGACTAAATTTCGAAAACATCACCCAAGATGTTGTATACAAAGGTTAACGTTACCGAGAAAATAAGGAGGCAGAATGCAGAGGACTTACCTATAGATATCCTAAACACAACAAACAGATCACAGCTCATAGGCAATACTTCTTTGCCAAAACTGAATCTTCCCCACTCCACAAACAAATAGCACACAACGACCAACACTTAACACCCCTTAATTTAAAAGACAGAAAAAAAAAAACGAGAATGTGACTGATGACATAACTAAATGTCAAGAGTGGACCCAGAAGTCTCTACACGGGAGACATCGCCAAGATTTATGCCAATTAAATGTCGACAAAGATGCATCGAACGCGTGGTTGAATCGAGGCGAACTATTCCCGGAGACTGAAGGGTTCATGCTTGCAATTCAGGACCAAGTAATTGAGAAGAACTACAGAAAACCAAAAACTACAGAAAACACATCATAAAGAATGTAAGCCCAGACAGACTACAAACATCGACACGATCAAGTAGCTAACGTCATACACCAAAAACTAGCCCATAAAAACAAACTTATAGACAATATAGTACCTTATTACAAATACAACCCTGAAACGGTATTAGCGAACCTCACAACAAAACTGTACTTCGATCGAGCCATACTCACTTTAATAGACCCGATATCACATTAATTGATAAAATCAATAAAACTGGGTTCCTTATAGACATTGCAGTGCCAAATACGCATAACGTACAGACTACAATTAAATAGCCGAAAAATTATCCAAATACACTGAGCTAAAAGATGAAATAACCCGAATTTGGCATCTTCAAAAAGTCACAATAGTCCCCATAGTGCTACAGGAGTAATTCCAAAACTGTTTCACCAGTCCCCTCCACCACCACCTACTACCTGCCACCTAAAACCTACCACCTGATGCAAAAGGCAGTGATTCTTAACACATGCAGGCTAGTTAGAAAATTTCTTCAGTGTGAGTCGGACAACTTACAGCAATACTTTATTTATTTATTACTTAGGGACAACAAACAGTAGTGTAATAAAATGCAAACATAGGTTAAAACTTAATAATAGATGTAACAAATACACTACTCACAACGTTATCCACATATTACTAAACAGATCTACTAGTTGTTAGAAAGAACTATATAAAAACAGACAAAATAAAGTAAACATTACTTTATTTTGTCTGTCTTATAATACTCCCACTCAAATATTGTTTCGTCTACCACACAGTCTACTTATAATATTACTCCCACACTTAACCCCACTGTTGGACACTTAGCTTAGGCCCGTGCCATCAGTTCTATCGGGCTAGGCCGAAAAAAATAATATAAACAAAATAATAATAATAATATATTCAAACCGCCAACATCCCTATGGCCCACCCTGTATACAACATGGCAGCGGATATAGTTCTTCCATAGTTCTTGGTAACTTCGGCCCTTCGTACGCCTTCCCAAGAACCAGGACCCCGTGGTCCCGAGATATGTAAAAACATAAAAAATAATAGTAGGTATTTTATTTCTCACAAAAAGGTACAATTTTGATAGATAGCAACAAGTGTGAGAGCTGGAGTCTATACAGGGTTCGGGACCTATAGGACAGATCTCCAGGCTCACGCCCTTAAAATTACAATATTTAATTGCACTTACTACTTGAACATTATAAAATTTCAGCCGAAAGACATCCACTGCTGTACATAGGCCTCCCCGAAGCACCTCCACTTCTTCGACCAAGGTCATCGGTTCACCTTTTGGGAGGACTTCCAACGCTTCCAAATCTTCTGTACGCGATTGCGTTCAGCTTTATGAGATTATTTTTTTATTTAAGTATTTGTCTAGAATTTAGGCACATTACCCACAATTTTTTTAGTATACTGGCCCTTATGCGATCATCCAGCAATTTTATATTAAATTGAAAATAACTATAGTAGTTTCGTCTACTATAATATTTCTGGTACTATTTAGGCCTTTATGTCCCTCGAAGTGAAACACAAATATTGCCTTTTGCCCAAGGGCTTAGTCAGAAGTTATGAATGCACAGAACGCGTAGGTACCCATTACCTACAAAAGCTATTGTAGGTAATGAAAGTATCTAATGAAACTCAGTTAAGTATATCAGCACTTTCAGTTTTTATCTCTTGTACTTAATCAAACTGGATTTTAAGGAAGGTGACCTCCACAAAACTCTCAAAGCTGCCAAATTTTATTTATTACAGTATCAGCCCATAATAATCCAGATTCTAGACTAGTTTTATTGAACCTCTAAACGTAGGTATATAGCTGAAATTGAGGGGAGACTGATGAAGCCGTTTCGTAAATTTACGTCCTGTAATAAAAATGTATTGTTCTTGTAAAAGTGATCGTATCTTTAGGAGTTAAGGTGTGTTTTTGTGGGGGACTGGTCTTAATTCGGGCATGCGCGATGGCGCATGGCGTGGCATCCAAAACAAGCAGTTGAAGGTCACCTTGACGCGCAGCCGGCGGGCTCGACGAGGCGACGACCGACGCGACCCGCCGCACGCCGGCGCTGGTCCGGCAACATCAGCTATGACTGCCGTGTTGCCGGCAACTACGTGACCCGACTCACGGCATGACACCAGCAGACACCTGTATGATGACTTTTCACCTTTTGGTACTAGTATCATCTGGGAAAGGTTTGGGTAGGTAAATCATTTTCAACTTTTTTCAACATCTTACCTATCTATATTAGCTAGTGCTCGGTTTGATGGAGTTTCAAACTATCTAGTACCAACTTAGGACTGAGGCACTTGGAGACTGAAAAAAGTTATCAAAAGATTACACTTAGGTACAAGAAGGTACAAACTTCCAAGGGAAACTTCTTATTTGATCATTACTATTCTACGATACATTGATGATTCATTGTTTTGTTTCGTAAAAATGAAGCTGAAAGTACAGTTTACATAAACATCAGTAAAGAAATCATAAGTTTACAAAAAGTGTACATATGGTTCAGTAATATAATATTAATTTAGGCCTATAATAAGCTTAGGTACATAATAATCTGGATATAAACTATGGTAGGTATGAAAAATATGTGATAACAGTCAGAAATAGAATTCTGAAGGTAATGTAGTGCGTTGCCTGATCTAGGTTTATTTAAACCTGTGTTTCAGACCATCTCTCTACAAAAGTACCTACTTGTTAAATAGGACAGTCAATTAATTAAATTAACATATTATATTTTCAGTATCTTGCGTAACTTACACTATTTTGCGTAACCTTATTATAAACTAGGCTTATGGGATGTATTTATATCTATAACTAAAATTATTCTAAAATAATATTAAAATACTAGGTAAGGTAACTACAGTTACGTCAGCTACTGTATTTCAACACCTCTAGTAGTTTTTCCGTGTCCAAGTAATTTAGTTTAGCTAAATAATCGAATAACATTATACTACACCTATTATAACTTACATTACCTATATATCTTAAGAAATTTGTTAAATTGATTATATAAGAAAGGTCCTAGAAATAAGTAATGTTTAGTCTGAGGGTTCATGCAAACCAGATCCTTTCTTATAGTTTTAAATAATGTTCTATTGAATCATAAATTCATAAACACCTGATAGTCGTGACACAGTTCTTTTTTTTACAACATGAATAATTTAAATGTATGTACAGTAAGCCATGCCAACTTTTAAAAACTGTCCTCATTATTTTTACACAATTTATATGTTTTCCAAAACTGCATTCGCGACATCTTTTATTTTTGCCGTTTTTTGTTCGAATCTTTTTAATATTATAAGTAAGTATCGTATACTTTAAATAATCAAAAATTTTACGATTCCTAAGAAGTTTTGTCTATCGGGTCTATTCTATTCTATTTTTAATTATGGCAAGTAAAGCCGATGTCGACTATTCTGCCAATGTCAAAAGTGAATTGGAAAAGCAAGTGTGTGTGACAAAAAAAAAGTCTATCGGGTCAATAATCACAAAACTAGTAACTTTTTCTCTGGCTATTAACCCACGTGTCCTTGCTCCTGTGTCCTTTTTAACCTTGACTCACCCAATAATCCAACATGGCACGTCTCGTGTGCAATGAGCATGCGCGTATAACGGACGCACCCTACTTTTTCGCGCGCACGCAATCACGTGGCGGTACTCATTCGTTCGGTCGTTCACTCATTCAGTAAACATACATAAAACAAGACCGGTCTGATGCGCTCATTCAGTCAATCCTTGACAGTGGACTAGTGAACGCATGTTCTGTATCTCTGTTTGAGATATCGTTTTTATCTTTGCGAAGATAACTTAGTGTTTTGATAATAAAAAATTATACCGTTTGATAAAATATTTCAGAGATGGCTGAGAATAATTCAAACGAGCACAGCAACAAGAATGGCAACAGTAAGTTTATTTATTTGTATTGTTTGTAGTACTTGCGCGAAATTAAGTACAGCTGACGTTGCATAGCAACGCAAGTTGGAGCTGTAAATACTTTTAATTCGTGGAACACTATAAACATTCCCGCTCATTGAATGGTGTAGAATAGAACCTACCATTGTAAGGACCTATCTATTTTGCACACTGTTGAACTTTGTTATAAATAAAAATAACTTGTGTAAATAAACTAAGTACTTCTAAAGTAATTTGTTCAATAATTTTGTAAAGTGAATCTTGTCTGTAGATTACCTATATACTTAGTATTTTTTCTGTAATTTTAGTGTTTGCGAATGAATAGGTCAAGTACCTACCTAAGTAGGTTATTTATTTTAACATACATCCTAATAAGTAGTTATGATTCGATTCATATAATATTATTACCCCCAACACTGTGGCGTAACTATACAGGGTGGTCCAAAAGTCGTGGATCAAACGAAGTAGGGAGATAAAGGAGGTCATTTCCAACGCGTTTAAAGTGAGAAATAATTTTTGGTAACGTTACAAAATATTTGGAAAAAAATAAATTGCTCTTGAAATTTGATACTCAGAGCCCTAATAGAACTTTGTAGTCCTGATACATTATCTAGTAGTAATACAACACCGTTTGTTTTATTGTTTTATATCACATTTTTCTTAAATTCGTCTGATTGTAAAAGAACTGGGTATACACAAATATTCATAACTTTTAGGGCAATTGAATTATGACCCTGCTGTAGAAAGATTTTTTGTTGGAAATGACCTCCTTTATCTCCCTATTTCGTTTGATCCACGACTTTTGGACCACTCTGTAGGTACCGTGGCAAATTCAAGGGATGAGGCCCTCCCTCAATGTAAAGAAGATCACTGAACGTTATAGTTTTTTTTTACTAGCACTTCTTCCGCGTAGATTTCATATTTTCTCCTACAAAATTTAACACCTGACTGCTTCGTTGGTCTAATTGGTCGTGGGCGCTACTGCTGAGCATAAAGTCCTGTCCAAAAAATTAAACAAACAACGTGAAAAAGGTACAAAATGTTCAAAACCTGAATGATGTCCTCTGTTGCAGATTTTCAAAAAAAGTTTGCATTTATAAACTTATGCTATGATCCTCCTGTACTCATGGCCCTCTCGGGCCGGGGGCCCCTCTGGCTGGGGGCCCATGTCATTTTGCCCCAATGTCACCCTATAGTTACGCCACTGCCCCAACAACAGGAAAATTTAAAATATTACGTGTCCACGCCATAGATTTTGTCTCGATCAGTTTGTTTCTGCATGTCTATAATATTAACATAAAAACTTGTTTTCGGAAACTTCAGAGCAAACAAACTGCGCGGGGCTTACAAAAAATTGCAAGCGATCGCGATGACATCATTATTACACTGTGTATTAACTCCTCGGGTCACAACTCTGGTGACCAAACCATTCCTATAAGAGGCAACACCTACTACAAGATAGGTGCATCTTGAATTCTTGAGAACCTCCTACTTTTAGATATCTGACAGTCGGGAAAATGACATTTCCATTGAAATTCTTGTTAATTATAGGTAAAGTTACTCTTATTGCGCCACTTCTAGCAGTTACATCATCATTATAATACCTACAAGCGAATAAATAAATTCGTCTGAAATAAGTTTTCCTCCCAAAAACTTAACGTATGAAACTGAGCATTTCTCTTTAAATCTCGGCTCCAATCCATGACCGCAGTCGGCACTGGAGGGCTTTGGGGAATGTCTGTGCTGAATCTTGCTACTTGCAAAACTTCAACCCGTAGACTCACGATTCACTTTATACCTAAAAAAAAAGCAATAAGGCACAAATGATTAAGGAAATACTCATGGGATAAACTTTGATATAAAAATGATGTAATACGTTTATAACTACATAATTAAGTATGTAGTGCGCACTCAGACAGAATCTAGACAGATTTTGCCGTGGTAGCACTGGCACCATGAGGCGCTTGGTTGCAGAGAATAGTGGTCAACAACCTGAAGAGATCTCGACAGAAGGAGTCGATATTAACCTCGCATCTTAATATCTTGCTAGGTAAAATGGCGACTGTGAAGAAGCTGCTGCAGTCCAATATTAAAAATCGTTTTTACTTAGGTCGTTACTGACGCACTTTATTTTTTTTTAATAGTATAAAAGTGGAACTTTAATATAATGTAGTAATTTTGCTTGGATTAAGTTTGGATTTTTTTTTATACGACAAATTGTCAATTCTAAAAAACGTAGACATTTTTTAAAATTTACACTGTTGTATTCAGGTCTGTTCGCTTCAATATTTTAAAAATGTTTTCTTTTTACTGTAATAGATATAAAGTGTTATACATTTCTAAAAAGCCCATTGTATGTAGGGTTACCTTTTAGAAATTTGAAAAGTCCGGACAAAAAGCCTGAACTTTGAATAAAATTCCGGACACCCAAACATTACCCATTTAGTTACAGACAGTGGTATGGTAGGCATGGTAGCAGATGCTCACGAGGGGAGGGAGGTAGCAGGGCGCGGGAATAAAAAACAAATGCGCTTAAAAATATAAATAATAATACCTATACCAGAAACTAGCGTTAAGTTTGGTTATTTTACGTGAAACTATTTTTATTTTGAAGAAAATATTTTATGTTTGAACTAGTTGATTGTTTGCAAATTTGCAATACAAGATTTATTGTTTGATCTCGTTAACTTTATTGATAAAGAAGTATATTCTATTTTTAGATGAATGAGAAGTTAATAAATATTAAAGACTTATTTGGTATTATATAAGTTTTATTACTTGTATTCCATCTAAGCCAAAAAATCCGGACAAATTAAAGAGCCGGACAATATCCGGACAACAGTCTAGAAGTCCGGACAAATCCGGACGGATGGTAACCCTAATTGTATGTAGATTTTAAAGCAATTATAATGTTGTAGATTGTATGATTACCTATACATATTTCTATTAAAAAAAAAACTTACTTAACAATAAGTGAGGGGAAAAAATACAGTTTTTTAACTTCATCGAGACTTGAAAGTTACCGATGTCTCCCGATGCTTTGCATTTGATGTTGTTTTGTAGCGTAGATATTCATAAATAACATTTATAAAAAATTAGCTGCGGATACGTGCGGTTTCTGACACAAGTCAGGGAACAGACAACCTCTATCTTTTGCGGTTTCTAATGTGAATAGTTTACTGATTGGTTTGCGGTATATTTTATTTAAATATTAATTATTTATTGATAATAGGGCGTAGGTACTATCTAGTTTGCGGTACAACATTAATGAACAAAAAATCAAAATTTGACATTTTGAAAAAATCCACGACGATAAATGTAATTGGAAAAGGATAAAATAATTTAAAAACCCCCGACTTAAAGAATTTATGAAACGAGACTAAAACAGATAAATTCATATGGCAGTCGGGGGACCGTTCTGTGGAACACCTTTTATTCTAAGAGCTATTCATGTGCAAAAATTCAAGCGTCTTTCTTGAAAAATAAAGAAGTTATCGATTTTTGATTTAAAACAGACCTCGATTTTTCATAGTGCGGCAGAAGAAGATGGCGACTGTGAAGAAGCTGCTGCAGTCCCAGCAGGAGAAGATAGTGGATACTGGGAACAAAGTGACGGTGGTCGGAGTCGGACAAGTCGGGATGGCGACGGTCTTCTCGTTGCTTACACAGGTAACTTGCATGTTGATTTGCTTTGCGAATATCCTAATATTTTTTGCACTTGTCTAAACTCCGATTTTTAATTTTTGCTAAAGTGACAGCTGCGATTGTCCTTTTTTTTGTCAACATGACATTAATTAGCATAATATATTATTGTCATATATTATAGCTGTCATATTGGTCTGGGAAATTATAAATCTGAGTCTATTGAAATAATGTTGATCAAATCTCTATATACCTACTTAACACATAATAATTATCATACTCTGAATATTTTTGATAGATATTGCTAATCCATTGCTTCATTATGTTCGAAAAATTTGTCTGCTCAGCAACGGAAATAACGCAATGAATGTTGTTGAAAATGAAAGCCATTCCTACTGTTAGTGTGTTACACAATAAGTACAAGTAGGTACCCCGCAGGCCTATCCATAGATATTTTCTATGGGCCTATCTAATTATAATCTACAGAAAAAATCGAAGCTATTTTAATAACATGTAGCTATTTAATTGGTGGTAAAACTTTTAAATAACAAGTACCTACCTATTACAAAAAGGAAATTTGGTCAATAAACTTAGTTTACTTAATTATGTTTTATTTTATGCTCACAAATTTTCCGCGAATGATAAAAATGTATACTTAAATAGTATCTACTTAGTAGAGTAGGAATTCTTATTTATTTTAATATGTATGTGCTTCTATAATTCTATGTAAATTTACGTGTAGAGATAAGTATTACTGAACGTCACAAAATACGGATATACTTCCTAAGAAAATAATTGTCTGTAAAGTACACAATGTACTCGGGTATTTCCACACGTTTTCTAGTGTTGCAAGTGATTGTTACCATATTCCTTGGTACTTTACTAGCACCGTTTCACCACGATTACGTCAGCTCCTCATATAAAGGCTCATCCAGATGTAAATATGGCTCGGTTTTCCTTGTTTGATTGTCACAGTTTATTGTGCAATTTTCCGGCAATGTTGTTTATTGCGAACATGATATTGTTAGTTTTTGCCAGGAAAATTGGCCAGAATTTCGATGTTCATTTTTAGGGAGACTCTCAATTACAAATCGAAACTTTTACTTATAGAAGTATCTACAGTTAGGGGTTTATTTATAAACGTTGCTTAAAGTTAAGTAATGATTAGCGACTGTTTAAAACCTTATATTTTTGACGTAAGTAACCTTTATAAATAAAGGGGGTTATGTATACGTTCACCTATAAACATCCTTTTATGTGAATAGTTTGACTTGGATTTAAACATTTTTAACTGACTAATAACAGTGAAAATAAAATACTTAACTCACTAAAAACATAAACAACAATTCAATTTTAACATTGTAGCAACCGTACCGGATAAATACCCTGTTACTAATTAGCGTTCAGCATTGCAAATATTAATTATTATTGTTCAAAGCACAATGGTTTGCTAAGCTAAAGTATACGCTATGCCATCGGAATAGTCTTATCATTGTTTAACTGAAAGCGAGATATTCCCTCGTCGAAGTAATCCCAGGTGCAACAACCATAACTTTTATTTGTCCGTTGTTAGCCTCCGACTCAAAGGTAGGTGAGGTAAACTGAGGTACCTTAGGTATTTCTTATCTACCATAAAATACTGCCCTTTGTATTTCTAACAATTGTTGTTATAACATCAGTATTTTGATGCTGTTATTACCTTAATGCTGTTAATTACTTAACGCTGTTAATACCTAAATGCTTTTAATTCTTCATCATCATTATCATTTCAGCCGAAAAACGTCCGCTGCTGGATAAAGGTTCGATCGGTTCTGTGCTTCTCGCATCCATATGAATTATTCACAGCATTTATTTTAATAAAACCAGCTATTGTCATACTAACAGTAGGAATGGCTTTCAATTTGACAGTTCAACAACATTCATTGCGCTATTTACGTTGTTGAGCAGACAAATGTTTCGAACATATGAAGCAATAGATTAGCAATACCCTTCAAAATGATTTAGGTTGTGATTGATAGTATGTTACACAGATCTACTTATCTGTGGTCGCTTCCTAGAACCCTAGAGGAACTGCTTCATGTACAGACAGCAGCGAAAGCCCATTAGCACTGCCATCCAATAGGTAGGTACAGTCAGGAAAATTAACTGCTGCTAAGCAGCTAAGCGAATTGACACCCTACACCATTTGCCATTTCTTATTTATTTATTAAAACTTTATGCACAAATAAAATAATACTGTACCTATACAAAGGCGGACTTAATGCCTGAGGCATTTTCTACCAGTCAACTTTAGGATGATGCAGAGACAAAACATGGCAGGTGCAACATACGGAATAAATAGCTAGGAAATTACTATAAAATAAAAGAATAAATACTAATACATAGATAGATACATACATCCATACGATATATTACTACATATATAATATTAATATTATAAATGCGAAAATGTGTCTGTCTGTCTGTCTGTATGTTACCTCTTCACGCTTAAACCGCTGAACCGATTTAGATGAAATTTGGTACATAGATAGTTTAAGTCCCGAGAACGGACATAGGATACTTTTTATCCCGATATTCCCACGGGATCGAAACTTATGCGGGTGAAACCGCGGGGCGCAGCTAGTACATTAATATAAATAAAATGAACTCTCAGGAGAAAAAATGATCGGTAGAGGAGCAAACGAATCCAGAATATCAGCGCTGGGATGTTACGGCCAACTTCTGACGGAGAAGTTCACGTGAACCGACTGGTTGCTGTCCTGATATTCAGAGGGAGCGCATTCCAAAGAAAGACCGCCTGGACAAAGAAAGAATAATGAATGAAGCCAGAACGGTGAGAAGAGCATCGTAGAAGACGATTGTAGGTGTAAAAAAAATGTTAAGCATGGGCAGAGCATAGATATTGAATTTGGGACGATGTAAGAAGGTGCAGTGGGTTTGTCGAGAATAGAGAACAACGTCGACAGAGCCCTCAACTCTCTGCGCTGGCGAATGGGTAACCATTTTAAAGCAGCCGATGCTCGGATACATGGTCATACTCGTACTTACGAAGATTGAAAACGAATACAACCATTGCATACAGCTGTCCAAGAATGACAGTTGTGACTTGATTATACTGTCACTAGTTCGTAGTCACTTTGCATAACAATTATCTAGATAATGTCCCTGACTTTACCTTCATTGTTTTGCAACACTGCGTGTCAGAAGATGCTGATTAGGGTTGGTTCAAAGAACGTTACCACGGAATTAATTGGCCACTACTGCCACTAGGGACTAGGTATAGCACTCCAGCGCCCTGGCTAAAGATAGCAGCAGGATACCGTGTGGTTTTAGTAAGTCTGACAGACCCCTCCACCCACCTCAGGGTGGTGGACATCCATGAGGATTTCCACACAAAAAAAAGGTAGGTACATACCTATAGCAGTTATGTCGAGTCTACCCAATTACTTTCATGTGGCTTCCAGACGAAGTTTTGAATTTAAAAAGGTCAATAACTACATAGGTATCTCATCTTTGTTTACTTTATATTAGGTTCTATAGCTGCTGCTCGCGACTTCGTTTGTGTGACATTAATATCTTTTGATTGGCTATCTTTTTCTAAAATAAAAGTAGCTTAGGGTACTTATTGTATCTGCCAATGAAAGTCCCGTCAGAATCGGTCCAGCTGTTTCGGAGATTAGCCGGAACAAACAGACAGACAAAAATTTTAAAATAGTTTTATTGTTATTTTCAAAAACTGTTATTTTGACATTACAAACAGACACTTCAATTTAATTTATTTATATAGATGTAATCCCTTACACAATACATCAGAAACAGTATAGGATTAGGTACTTAGATAGTTACTAAAATTTTCAGCTGCACTTTAAGTGGTGATGAAATGCGTGCCTAATTTCCCTATTCTTGCAGTTACAAACCATTATTTTGGGTATCAGAGACACACAAAACAAAATACATCATAATTCTGTCTGTGTTGGTTCAAAAACAAAATATTTTTATCAATCCTGCAAAAAATTCAAGAGATACGACCATGAGTCATTGCTCTTCGTACAAATAAACGCACTTGACCAGATGTTAGTATTTTTAGATTATGGAGATAGAACATTCCATGCTTTCGGGTTGACGTCAATCTGAAATATTTGACCTAATCAGAATTTACTAGACAAATACCTACCCAAATTGCATTTTTATTTAAGGCTTGTCGCAGGTCAAACTAGAAGGTTGTCGGGTGCTTAACCAGGCTTGCCAGGCTTAAACAACTTAAGAACTAATCGACTAGGTACACGCTAAGGGCACCCCTGTGGGGTATAGTTAGCGCCACGAAATATGAGACTTGACACACCACGTGGTTTGACTTGCGCAGTACACGATTTTGGGTATGAGGTCTGAGCGCGGGATGGGACCGGACGTTATAGGGGCGGTGGAAAGAGCGCGGGAAGGGGGGTCAAGTCTCATCTTTCGTAGCGCTAACTTTACGGACCTCGGCTTAGGGCGTTGCTGGGGGGAGGCGAGCACGGGACGGTCAAGATCAGGCTAGATCGCCATAGTGATGACTGATCACCTCAGCATCATCATTGGGCAGCCCTGTTCAACCCATTGCTGATTATAGGCCTCCTCCCTTTTGTGCCACGCTACCCTGGTCTGTGCGAGTCTCATCCATATACAGTCAACAAAAAAGATAAGTATGCAGAATCGTCGGATATACCTAGTTGAAATTTGAAGGGGTATTGTGTTACTGGGTAATACGCTACCCCTTGGTAAGACATGGATGTTAGACTTTCGGGCTTATCTGACTAGGTACCCGTAACGACTGTGGAAGATCCATGAATGACAGCCGGGACCAACGGTTTAACGTGCTTTCCGAGGTACGGAGGAGTATCGGTATGTAAAGATGGTCACCCATCCACAGACCAACCGCGGCAAGCGTAGCTTAACCTGATCGATCGCCCTGTGCGGCTGTTATTATTTAGCCACTGGCCCATAATGTTGAGTTATGTTATGAAAGTACACTTTCCTGAATTTTTCGTTTATCAAGTTACGGTAGGTCAGTCGAGGTTTACTTAGCGACAATCTCTAAAATATTCGGACCCTAACTGTGTAACACACTTTCAATCACAATCTGAATCATTTTGAAGGATACTGCTAATCCATTGCTTGCTTCATATGTTCGAAAAATATGTCGCTTAACAACGCAATTAATTTTGTTGAACTGTCAAAATGAAAGCCATTGCTACTTATTGTTAGTTTCAGAGGAAACAACTGTCGATTTATTTATTGCAGCTAGCCATAGATCATAGACACCAGAGAGAGAGAGAATAGTTTCATAGAAGCAATGCAATAAACACTAAAAGGCGTGATCAGTCAAATGGCCGTCTGTGGGCTATTAATGTTACGACTCGCTCAACTATTGGCGGCTGACGTCTGTGGCGTCCTTTTAATAACGCTTAGATCATTTGTGGCTCATTGTTCGATGAGCACGATATTCTAAATGAGCATACCAGTTTGAATTGGTTGAATTAAGAGTGTCTCTTTACTCTCTTGTCAACATAATAAAGGCTACGGAAGTGTTCGTACTATATATAATTCGAGAGCAAGCCGTATGCCCGATAGGATTTCCCAGCGGCAAAAATGATGCACTCCGATTAAAAGTTTCATCCCCTATTTAAAGCTGCTTATTCCCAGGCGCTCCATGATTTTACTCCCGGCGGCCCAAATTAAACAAGCAATGGGAACAATTTTAGTAGGTATTTTAATAAAATTATGGAGCTCTTGGGAATCAATGTATGGAGTGAAATTGTTTGGAGAACAATAGATCTGGAGCTCCTGGGAATAAGCCTTTAAAGCGGGTTGCAGACCATGAGCTAAGCTAAGTTAGTCTAGCTTAGCTCGCATAGCTGAGGTAATTTTTCATACTTCTACATAGCGGTCTATACAGTACACAAGTATGAAAAACTACTTCAGCTTTGCGAACTAAGCTAGACTAACTTAGCTTAGCTCTTGGTCTGCAACCCGCATAACTCCTGTTGGGGTTAAATTTCAAAAATCCTCCCTTAGTGCTCACCTTCGTTATTTAAGGAACTCTTGTGCAAAATTTCATGAGTTGTCTGTCAGTGAGTGAATTTAAAATTTGGATAATCCGACCAATTCTATTGCTGTATATTTTCCTCGATCACCGCTTCGCCTCTTCGCACAGCTCTGAAAAGCCAGCCTAAACAAGGTCTGAAATCGTTTTATGACTGATATTATATTATTACCAATTCTATGTAGGATTATGGGCTTACTTCAGAGCATGACTGTGTGATTAAATTGTAAAACCCTCGATAAGGTTTTGATTTGATACTGTTGCAATCTGCCTATGAAAGTGCCATGATAAAAAAATGGGTTAGCGTTATATAATTTTTAATCATTATGTTCATTAACTTTGTTATAACTTATCATTTATTTGAGATTATCTTATCTTCGCACTAAGTAAACAAATTGATTAGGTACCTGCTAAAATAAAATACATGAATGAAGTAACTCTCCCAGCAGCACAGACTTGTACAAAGTTTCGACATAATTTGCGAATTCCCCATGTCAGCAAGTAGGTACAAGGGCCTGCGCCCACAGGCGGCACGGCAAGGGTATTTTTATGCGAAGAATAGGAATTTAACTGAATAGTATGACCATAAAATTTAAATTTCAATGATAATCATCGTAGCTGTACAAAAACTAAGTTGCAGTATGCTTTGTCATGTCGTGTATTGTCATTAGAAATGAAAAATCCGCCAAGTCCCATGGTCCGAAGGTACGGACCGAATTGCGTAGCGCTTTAATCATCCTTACCTACAGTGCACTGCTCCAATACAAGGTCTATAACGTTACTCAGCACCAGGTTCTTCGGCTAAGCCTTATTTCTCTCAGTGTCGCACAACTATCAAACCACAATTGCAAGATAGAGTCGGGAACAGCGGGTTCATTGCGTGACACACTAACAGTAGCAATGGCTTTCATTTTGACAGTTACACAACATTCATTGCGTTATTTACGTTGTTGTGCACACATTTTTCGAACATATGAAGCAATGGATTAGCAATATCCTTCAAAATCATTCAGATTGTGACTGAAAGTGTGTAACGCAATTAGAGTAAAGGATTGTATAAAGTCCAAAATTCTCATATTTAAGTATCTTCGTGTGCGATTACTTATGTAGGTGCAAATTACTTAAGATACTTACGTAGATAAGTATTGAATTAGTTACTACTTATCTACCTATATTACCTACTTAGATCGAAACTTACTTTTCGACTGGTGCAATGATTCACTCAGATAATGCCACATAAAATGAAATAAGTAAATAAATAAACCTACTTATTTAATTTTATGAGGCTTTTGATACGCTATGCTACGCTGAAAAAGCCTATTTATTCAATAAAACATAAAAGCAATCCAGGTTGTTTACTGGTAATACGGTGGTATATACGATGGTAGGTACGATGGTAATACGGTGGTCCGTTGAGACAGTTGTTCGCTCACGAGAGTGATTGCTACTTTGTTTCCACGACGCTGATTCACAGCGCCGCTTTCTTCACGACACCTTGGCCTGACCAAGTGCCGGCAAGTGGCACGTCTTTTATAAGGCCTTGCATTACCTCACAGAGGTTCGCGTAATTTACACCCATTTTACTCGCCAATTTCCCTAAGCCGAAATCTGGAGCGTTTATTTTAATAGATTTAAATACCATTAATCTTCCACAATATTTGTTACCATTCATATATGTAATTTATTTATTAAATAACAATATTTTACATCTCCTGATTTTGCTGTGCCCGACAGGGTCCATATTGATATTTTACTTAATAACACCATCTATGTAATACATATGGAATGTAATAAAGAATTGAGTATCATATCTGTTTACTGTAAAAAAAATATTTGAACAATAAACCTTAAAAAATTTAGGTTGGTACATTTTCTTTACCTACACAAATCTTTTAATATCTTCCGAATGCGTGGTCCGATTTACATAAATCCAATTGGAATGCGTCACTGGCAGAGATAGTGAAATAGTGAGCTACATGGATGGGCCCTATTTCTCGAAACTTTTAGTTTACTAGTAGGTATATTAGTTACCTACTAAATAGTGTAAAAATTACAAGTCCTAATATTTCCTGTTGTCAAAAACAGGTACTGGACTAATAAGTATAACTAATAGTAGCAGACTTATAAAAGTTATTAGGCTGACTTGGCTGAATACACATATTACCCATGCCTCTTTACTTATTAAAAAAAATACGGAAAACGTTTCCGCCACTTTTGGATTCGTTTGATTTTGTCGTTTGCACATTGGCGGTAAAAGCAAATTATTTAAAAATTCAATTTACCATGGATCTAAAGCTAATGGTTTTGAGAAGTGTATTAGAAACAAAAGACATTATGTTTGGGGGTTTGTCAAACATTATTAATGTATCTCCTTAACTGTCGGAAGCACAGATATATAGGTAGATAGAGTCGGAACTCGGGAGTGTCCGAATATTTTAGCTAATCTTTTTAACACGCCTTCTGAGACTAATAGCTTAATCAGAGCAATTTACAAGAGTACTATTTAATAATAACACATTTTTTATGAAACTAAATTGAATTTACTCAGGTAATTTTAGCAAGTATTTATTAGTTGGCAACTAGTAACTAATATTTTATTACCGTAGCTTCGAGAAACGCACAATACCAAACTTGTAAAAAATATTCGTTCACGGACTCATTTATTATTAGTCTAATAAGTTTCGAGAAATAGGGCCATGGTCGTCCACAATAAACTAATACAAGGATCTTTTGGCGCTTGCGACGTTTAGAGGGGAGCGCTGTCGGTAGAAACAATTGCAATTGTTGTGAAATGTATTGATAATACAAGATGGCGACATTTTTTCCGATTTTGGCCACGCGCCAGAAGAACCTAGCGTTATTGTAGGCTCGATACCTACTTACGTTACAGAGAGATAAATATCTATCATTTGAGGCCATTTCAATATCTAAGTACATAAACAAAAATCACATTTTCGAGTTACGTGACAATCCTTACATATTCCAATAAATGCCTTACAAACTTACTTTAATCGGTGTTATTGGATTAGAATATGAAAACTAATAATACAACTAAGCTAGATATAAACTAAGTAGAAACAGATAGACATCAAATTAAACAAAATCTCTTTAGATAGTGAGTGGACAGTTGTGGAATACATCTACGTTTCGAGGTCTTACATCTACGTTTTATGTGTCAAAAACAAAATTAAATTTAAAAAAATCAAAAAACCCGACTGCGGTAAAAACTTAAGTTAAAAAAAAACTGAAAAGCTAAAAACAAGCCCATTTCAAATTAAATAAAAGTTGGAAGCAGGCGGGACCCATACCATTTTTATATTTTCAAACTCAAATGGGGCCTCTATTTCTGTGTAAAGGGTTTAAAGTAACCTAACCAAACCGAACCTCGGGGTGCCCTTCGCTCGCTCTTGCATCCTACCTAATGATTTTCGATAAAATAAACGTTATATCCAATAACGTTGTACGAAGTAAGTTTTAGAGTATATAAATATTATATGTAAAGAAATTATATCAACAGTTGGTATGTCTCACGTTTATTATATCTTGTGAACGTTATTGAAATGAAAATATACCAAATAACTTTATACGATATGAGACGCACCCGGGGGGGACACTTGATTCTAACGAAAATTGGTACTTTAAAGCTTGATAAGTCACGAACGGTTTAGGTACTTAATCAAAAAACGGTCTGCCCAAACCACTAATATTTTTGAAAGACCTATCCAACGATATCCCACCTGACATAGTTTGTTGACTTTCATTTTTTCATTTTCACAATATGGCGTCCAGTAGTCGCCATATTGAATTTTCATTAACGTCATGTCTTTAGTGACACTCGCCAGACTAAGAGGAATCGATTGACGTGTGAATCACAAAAATCGGCCCAGGCGTTTGGTCTGTATAGTGCTTCAAAGGAACATACAAACATACATACATAGGCTGATAAATACACTATCACTCCTTTGCGTCGCGCAGTCGGGTAAAAATAGAGAGATATCTCTAACATTTGAGACCAAATTTATTTCAATATCTAAGTACCTCTCTCTCTCTGTAGTCGGTCCCTCATGTCTGAGGATCGTGGTCAGCTTCGGAGTTGCATCTGGAGCGGATGATCCGCCTCCACCGGTTTCTGTTCAGCGCATCTCTTACCACCGTGTAGAATTTAGAGGACGATGATTCCTTCACCTGATCGGTCCATCGTGTTGGTGAACGACCGCGCGATCGTTTGCCTTCGATGTTCCCAACCACAATCAGTTTTTCCAAACTTTCATCGCCTCTGCGTACTATGTGGCCGAAATAGGAGAGAATGCGCTGTTGACATATGGTCGACAAGCGGGTCTTTACTCGAAGCTGGGTTAAGATCGATGCATTGGTGCGTTTGGCAGTCCACGGTATTCTCAACATTCGTCTCCAGCACCACATCTCAAATGCATCAATCCTTTGTCTTTCTCGGGCCAAAATCGTCCACGTTTCTACTCCATACAGGAAGATAGGGAATACTAGGGCTCGAATCAATCTGATCTTGGTTGGGATACCAATTCCTCTCTTCTTCCAAATGTTACCTAAACGGGTCATAGCATCTTTGGCCATCCCAATACGCCTTTTTATCTCGGGGACACAGCTGCCATCATTGCAGATTTGCGAGCCAAGGTCTAAGTACCTACATAAACAAAAAATCACATTTGGATCAACTTATGCAAGACGGAACCAATCCACACACATGCCAAAATCGAGATAAGTATACAGAAAGCTTTCAAAATGCACCATCTATCGACCCTGTAAAGATCAAAATGATCTGAAAATTCAGACAAAACAATCAATTGAGTCAGATCATTTACGTACTGCCATTTCGCTATAATTTTAAGTAGGTAGGTACTTATAGCACATTACAAATATAAATAAAACTCAATGAAATTGTAATAATTCGTTAAATTCGATACTTACGAAAGTCAAAGGGTAGCTACTATACCGTCGTGTATTTTGACATTAATTTTACGATGTAACTCTTGTCAAAATGAAATTCAGTCGATCGACCGTACCTAACCGAACATTCGGCCGATACGATAGAGTTTATCACTTCGGAGTAGACCCCGATCTGTGATACCGTTATCGATCGATACCTGCATTTAATCTATATATATACTAAGTACCTATTATGCCTTGCCTTTGGGACAAAACGTTGTATAGTATATGTTGTGACAATATATCACAACTAATTATAAACCTGTAGGCTATGGGATAAATACACCCAAATAGGCTCGGATGGAATAGTCGATATTAGTGCAGGATATCAACTTAGGTCGGCGGCTGTTGAACATCTAGCACGTCAAAGGCGGCGCCCACGGACCCAGTCAGGCGGTCCACTGTACACCCACCAACTTGCACTAGACAAGCGCGGTGGGTTAATTTGTCTAAGCCCCTACTCTCTCATGAGAGAGTAGGGAAGCCTTTGTCCTGCAGTGGGACGTCACAGGCTAATAAGAATATTATAAAGGCGAAAGTATGTGAGTGTGTGTTTGTTACTTCCTCACGCTCAAACGACTGGACCGATTTAGATAAAATTTTGTATGGAGGTGGCTGACACCCTGGATTAACATATAGGCTACTTTTTATCCCGATATTCCCATGGGATCGACATTTACGCGGGTGAAACCGCGGGGCGCAGCTAGTTTTGCTATAAGTGTATCTAGGTGAATCTGTCTTTATATCTGGGATTAGCGAGAATATAAGCTTATAAATATAAGCCAAATAGTCAGTCAGTACGTTGATTACTTGACTGACTATCCAGTATTTTCCAAACAAACGCCCCCTGACTTTACCAGGACTCCTGTTCAAGCGATGCAGTGACATGAACGCAGATTACGGGGCGCACCGCAACGCAAGGCTTCGAAAGTGATGAAGGAGGATTTTGCAAGGCGTTGCGTTGCGTTGCGGCGTGGTCCCCCATATGTGCGCTTCTTGCACTGGACTTTACCATTCAAATCGAAATTTAAATTTGCCGGAAACAACGTGCTTTGGCGCAGTTTTGAAATGCGGTGCATTGTTTGCAGCCGCGGCGTGCCGCCTGCGCGTAGCGTTGTTCTGTAAACTTCACTTCGAACGTCGCTCAAGTGAGCGCACACAATTCGAAAGCTATTTTGTTTTGCAAAGTAAATAATCGCGGATACAAAACAAGACACGTTCGAATCTCGAAGTGATGTTCACAGAAGGTACAGGTGATCTGCTAACAGTGTGATGTGTTTGCTACAGGGTGTGACGAACAACATAGTGATGGTGGACACGAACGCGGACAAACTGAAGGGAGAGATGATGGACCTGCAACACGGATCCGCCTTCTTGGTCAACAACAACATACAGGCCGGCACAGGTATGGAAAACTCGCTATACCCTACAATTACGACCATAACGGTTTCCTCACGATATTTTCCTTCACTGTTTTGTGAGCAGTGGACACATAATAAGTAAATGCGTGTCTGGGCTCGAACCTAAGACCTACAGCTTGTAAGTCGCGATGGTTTCCACTGGGCCACCACTGCTTCTCTCTAACTAACGAAGGCTGGCCATCAACTCCGAATACTTGCAACACTGGCAAGCCAGCTATAGTTCATTTATTATAACATTAGAAAAAAGAGGCTCGCAGAAGCAGGAGTACGAAACCTTTTATTTTCAAGTTAAGTTCAAACAATTTTAATAAATAATGTATGTGCTTGTTTTGTAAGTAACAATGTATGTCATTCAATAAAGCATATTCTATCTATCTACTTGTCACGATGCTTGGATAGGTACATGAAATGAAATAATTTTTAGTAACAATCAGTTTATTAAAAATAACTTTATATAAACCGACAAAATTAAAAAACTCGTGCTGCCACAACTTATGAAGGGAACAGGTATCATTTTAGATTTGGTAGAGTTATAGTGACATGAAAAACGTTCCCGGTACTGTCCGCCTCTGCTTCTTTTAGATTTTAAACATTGACACGACAATATTTTATGTAAAAACTAAATAATATTAAATGAAAGCCTTGTAATTTCAGAAGGTAGATAGGTTAAATAAGTACAATTAAATGTAACCGTTGTTATTTCAATTGATTATATTTAACTCCACATCAATCTTGACTGTAATAATGTTTGTTGTACTTTTATTACAAAGTGTGCCCCTAAAAGAGCCTTTTTTAACTTCTGTCTAATGCTATAGCAAATGGACTATAGATTCCAGCAACACATAGGGCAACGGGCACTAGCACCAGCCTTCGCTCGCCCACTGCGCGAAATGTGCTTCCAAAATTGCGGTACCATTACGTTTTGGTAAAAAGGAATAATTTTTTCATTTCACTGCATAACGTCTTTATCTTGCAAAAGCTTTGTTTGTCTAGTGGTCGCAAGTGCTACTGCTAAGCATGAGGTCCTGGGTTCGATTCTCGGCAGTGTTATTCGATTCTTCTTTTACTTAAGACATTTCTTAGTACCTGGCCGGAGCTTGTATTTATGCCCGGTTGATGGCAATAGGCTCGCCCCCACAGATATAGATAGGACCTAGATAATGCAAGTATCACGAACTGTATGAAAACTAAGCGTGCCACATTTTGACTACCTACTATGACGTCACAAGCTCGCGCTCTCTCGCTCACGCTCACCCAGCCAGCAGTACGCAGGACTGAGCGCGAAAGTGGCGGCTTATGATTTTCGAACGTAAGCTGGTGCGATTTTTGGCACGCAAAATAGTTGCTCTTGCGTTATCTAGGTATATCTATATCTGTGCTCGCCCCATGGGACTTTAACCACAGAATACTTAGATAATACACACATCAAAAGTGTCTAGGGATCAAGCATTTTTATGCGGATTTCTTGAGATTGAGATGTGGCTTTGTAATAAATTTATCATTTTATAAATTTATATGGATCCTTTTTGGTGCATTTCATAATTTGAATCAGGAACTGTGAATCAAATTCGAGTAAAAGATGAAAATCAGCTGTCAATATATTCCCTATAAAAACATACAACGCATTGAAGACATTATTAGTGCTACTGTTTCCCTACTACTGATTAAAACCAACGTTATTATGGAGCGGCGACGTCATTTAAGCAGGGAAGAAATGCTCAGAGCCGTGGGAATGATAGAAGCTGGTTCCCGGCAACGTACTGTGGCTTTAGCTCTGAATACAAGTCAGAGTGTTATCAGTCGACTTTGGACACGTTACCGAAGCACTGGTACCGTGGCTGAGCGCCATGGAGGACGGTATCGCTGTAACCACACGGAGACAAGACCGATACATTCAAATCTTAACTCGAAGAGCTCCAACAATAACCGCCATGATGTTAGCCGTGAGGCTTCATCACTCTTCAGGGAACTTAATTAGCGACCAAACAGTCAGAAACCGCTTGCATGAAGTGAACCTTCATTCCCGAAGACCGCTACGGGTACCACCTATAGCAATGCACAATCGTAGGATTCGATATCAATGGGCTCTTGAACACAGAAATTGGGCAGAAGAACAATGGCGTTTCGTGTGCTTTTCTGATGAGTCTCGTTTTGGTATGAGACCGGATACAAGACGTATACGACACTGGAGAACCCCTGGACGCCAACAGCGATTAAAATCCTGCCAGGAAGTCCATCCTTATAGTGGTGGAACCATCATGGTATGGGCGGGTATTTGGATCGGCGGAAGAACTGAGTTGATTTGGATCAGAGGCAACCTCAACGCTCAAATTTATGCTGAGAGGATTGTATCAGACGTCATCGTTCCTCTACAAGTGCAAATCGGTCCCTTATTTCAGTTAATGCATGATAATGCACGACCGCACACCGCAAGAGTTGTAAGACAGACTCTCGCCGCAGCTAACATCAATGTCCTGCCCTGGCCTGCTCAGTCGCCAGACTTGAACCCGATTGAGCATGCATGGGATATGCTACAGAGAAGAGCTCTGCCGAATATGGAGGGTATCCAGTCGCAAGAAGACCTTTTTTTGTTGTTGCAACGAACATGGGCGGCCATTCCACAGCGTGATTTGGATGAACTCATTTTGAGTATGCCAAACCGATGTTCTTGTGTTGTTAGTGTTCGCGGTAGAAACACGGATTATTAATTGTTTAAGTTACCCAATAAAATTTTAAAGAAAACTGTTATTTCAGTCTTTTTTTCGAACTTTTGTGTTAGTGGTTCAAATGTCAAAAATCCCTTTATTAGGAAAATGGCAAATTTCTTTATTAATGCAAAGGTGACTTGGTTTATCGTTACTGTGACAAACGAAAACACTTTATTTGATGAATCCTTAAAGAAAATTTTAATTAATATCAATCAGGAGAAAAGTTATTGCAAAAATATATGTTGATCCCTAGACACTTTTGATGTGTGTAGTACTACGAACAGAAAGGACACTCCCTTCCCCGCGCTCATATCAGATACCGCACCTCACCCCGCACTTCGAGGTATTCGTCGCCGACTCTTTAGCAAGGGCGCTCGCGAACCGCAGCGCTGTACTGCTGACACGAACACACAATTTCGCGATTTAAAAGTTTTAATCACGATGGTGGAATATTGTGATGCTTTTCCGAATTCGTATTTACATAAACTGCTTGTAAGATTTCGTATTTTTAACACCATGCGATTTAATAACCGATTATTTACAGATAAGTCATTTAAACTAAACTATTTTAGTGTTTTTATTTCATTACGAACCCGACTATATAAATAAACAATTGAACTACAAGGTCACTTCATAATAATGCACACGTTCGGGCAGCGCCGTCGTCGTTCGGTTCCCCGACACAAATCTCTTTCCGCGCCATTTTTTACGCTACGCACGACAGCCAACCCTACTAGATTTCACGCACACATTTGCACGTATATAAACGTCATTTGTTTATGTAGTAGTAATAGGTAATTATTTTGCGAGGGTTGTATGGAGTGTCCGGGGTGTGCTTAAACATAACTGGTGAAATGTGGGTGTATCATCTGTAGGTGATACACCCACATTTGGAGGCAGAGGTGTACCTCTGCCTCCTAACCCTCCGGGGATTACCTACAGGCGTGATGTTATGTCAGGTCTTCAAAATGCATCGGTTATAAAATAAATTGTTTTATACCACAGATTACGCATTAACGGAGAACTCCAAGATTTGCATTATAGCAGCCGGCGTGAGGCAGCAGGAGGGTGAGGACCGACGCAACCTGGTGCAGAGGAACGTTGAAGTTCTCAAAGTAATTGTTCCTAATGTAAGTGAAATAGCTATATTATTTTACAGCCACCCGCCCCTGCTTCGCGCGGTTTTTGACGTGAAAACATCTTTTTGTTCGGTGTACGTACTCGGTAGGAAGTTTGTTCAATATTTCTGATCGACAAAATCATATAAGATTTCAATCGCTAATAACTGAATACAAGACTATTAATGCTAAAGTCATGCCTATGATGTCACATCCCGACTGCAGGCGTATTCGCCTATTTTTCACAATTTTCAAATTAAATTTTCAAATTTGTCGAAATTTCAGTTCGCATAACGTGAAAACATCCGGTTAGATTAGAGCCCGACCTCAACATATGTAGTTGAATTTATATCTATACGTATAGATAAATTCGGAGTCTCGTTTGTGGTCACTGGTTTGCCTGCTCAACTGTTCCCCGGTATCATACCGTCGATAAAAAAGTGTTTAGTTTAGAGCAGAGAAAGGTCTCAGGGGTATCAACTAATTGTAGAATCCACGCTAGCATGGCGGTCACACAACGTAATAGGACTACATAATAACGTCTGTGGGGTAAACTGCACTCTAATTGCGTAACACACTGTCAATCACGATCTGAATAATTCGGAAGGATATTGCAAATTTATTGCTTCCTATTTTCGAAAAAAGTCTCTGCTCAACAACTTAAATGACGCAATGAATGTTGTTGAACTGTCAAAATGAAAGCCATTCCCACTGTTAGTGTGTTACGCAATTAAGTAGGTCGCCTTAACAGTACATCGACGCTGCACGTAAATACCTATAGTACATCATAACCTGAGTACACTCAACGACCTTATTTACCTAATTAATAAAAAATTAATTCACGGACAGACAACGCACAACCTAAACCGCTGAATCTAGACTCATGAAATGTTGCACAAGAATAACGAATGTGAGCACTAAGAAAATATTTTTATTAAATAAGTATTTGAGTGATGAATGTTTGTATGGAACTGCAATTTTTGCCGATTGCGTGTGCACGGACGAATAAATAACTAATACTAACAATAACAATTTCCACAGCTACTAAAATACAGTCCGAACGCGATCCTGCTAATAGCGAGCAACCCAGTGGATGTACTCACTTACGTGACGTGGAAGATCAGTGGCTTGCCCAAACACCGGGTCATCGGCTCCGGGACTAACCTGGACTCCGGCAGGTTCCGCTACCTGCTGTCACAGAAACTAGGCATCTCACCCATTTCCTGCCACGCCTACATCATCGGAGAACATGGTGACAGCAGCGGTAAGTTATCGGGAACATTTTAAAGACCATAATTATTACAGTTTAATGCAGGCAGATAGGCAGTCGCTCCATGTGAAATACTGTTATTCAGCTGCATCCGGTTAGAATTGGATGCGGACCGAATCGTTAAAAAATAAAGAGTCTACCGCAAAACGGGGCTACTTTGACTTCCAGGGTTACTTTGACAGGCGTTGGAACTACTTTAACAGACCGCCAAAATCGGTTTTCACGTGTGCTCAGCAAGTGTGCGTGACCTCGAGTAATATTGCGCGAGGCGCGGGGTGTGGGGATCGCGTCATAGCGTTGTGATCGGCCTTGTCAAAGTAACCCTGGAAGTCAAAGTAGCCCCGTTTTACTGTATTGTTTAAGTTTCGACCTGTCTACTTCGTTGAAGTGTCAGCCTTAAGGACCCCGATTTTACAGCAGTTTGTTGTATGAACATCTACTTAAATAAAAATCTTAAATTCCTTCATTCGCTGAAAGACAACGCACAGCCTAAACCGATGGGTCTAGAAGTATGAATTTTTGCAGTAGAGTTCCTTACATAATGAAAGTGAGCACTGAGGTAGTATTTTTTTTTATTTATCCCCTAAAGAGTTTAAATAGGGGATGATAGTTTGTATGTTAGTTCGTAAATTTTGCAGATGGGAAATCCCATAGGGAACATGCATAGAAATGTAAAAAACACTACTGGACATATCTCCATCTTTCTCTTTTTTTTCTTTCTTTCTTTCTCGTCTATGGGGTACATGGCTTATAGTTTATAAGGATGAAAAACAAAAACGAAACCGATCAAAATGTTTAATTTCCACAGTGCCCGTCTGGTCTAGCGTGAACATCGCTGGCGTGAGGCTTCGGGACCTGAACAAGAACATTGGTCTGGACTGCGACGAGGAGCACTGGAAGGACACTCACACCGAGGTCGTGCAGAGCGCGTATGAGGTCATCAAGCTGAAGGGATACACCTCCTGGGCTATCGGCCTCTCTCTCACACAGTTAATTAAAGCGATCCTCACCAACGCGACCAGTGTGCACGCAGTCACTACCTGTGTACAGGTAGACATTTTGGATTTACCTATTTTATTTTGATTTACCTATGTATTTTGTCCGTCTGACACGGATCTCGTATATTATATTATTTATGGAAAATTTTAATTCCTTTCCTTCCCTGCGTATTTATCGAAACGATAACAACAATATTTTATTGGCAAAGTTTCCAAACTCGTAAATATTAAATTCGTAACACTTGTATCTAATGGAAATGTATGAATCTTTACACATTTCATCCCGGACTTTTAATCCCGGTAGTCCGTTCCCGTGAGATATTTTCCGACAACCACGCGGGCGGAGCTGCGGACAAAAGCTAGTTTATTCATACAGTACTTTATTTTTACTATACTCAACATTAACGAAACGTAGCGTAGGTACTCTATATTAAATAAATTCTAGATGTTACACTCTTATATAGTTGGGTACGTCGAATGTCGAACCATGCAACAATATAGTGTGTGTGGTATGACTAACACTCCGTGAGATTGACGGTGACACCAAGGCGTTGCTGGCCTTCCTTGAGGAGCTGGGGTGGATCAAATGACTGAGTTCCCATCCGTACGCAAAATACGCGCATTGACGTGCGAGTTGAGGACACCAGCCTACCTATTATTATCTAGTCTACTATTTAAATGTTGATTCTAATAAATTCGTTTTTTACTAATTTATTTATTGTTCCAGGGTGAGCACGGTATCACAGACCAGGTGTTCCTCTCGCTGCCGTGCGTGTTGGGCCGCAACGGTGTGCTCGATATCATCAGACAGCCGCTGACCGACGTGGAGACCCAGCAGGTCTTCAAGTCCGCGAAACTCATGGCCGAACTTCAATCCAAAATTAAGTTTTAGACCCATCTCAAATGAACGAATGATGAAGGTCCTAGTTTCATAATTGTGATAGGAACCTACTGCATTTAGAACTAAGTTGAGACCTGCAGTTAAGCGGGCCCAATAGTTCTTAAGAAGTTTGGCGTTACAGATCTTGTTTATATTTATATACACGAAATCTGTTTTTAAATGTATCTTATTTGAAGTGTTCCATGTGATGTTGTATTCTTCTTAGTTTTGTGTGTAGTCTATTTAGGATTTCTAATGATTCCTTATGATTTTTATCTTTACATAAAGTCTACATGTATAGTATTGCTAGATGACTAGTGTCGTCTCATTAAACTTGTAACGTCCATGACTGTTTCAGGTAGATGTAACTATTAATTTGTAAATTATTTTAATAATATTCAGTATTTTTGAAGTACCTGTCTTCATTTTTTATACCACTATGTTCTGTAGAAGTACTTCCATTGTTGGAACAGCTCTATATTCAGATCTCATGATCGTCGTTCGTATTTCAGAAGATGATAGCTGAAGCGCATACTGTCATCTCCTTGGAGATCTGTACATTGAGTTACATTTACGGCCGAAATTAATAACCAATCTAATCCAATATCTCTAGATTAAAGATCGAAAATTCAATCCAGATTTGTAGTAAAGTGTAGCAAAAAACGATCCGCGGATTGCAATTGCAATCTTATCAACCAATCGATCTTTGAGAGGACGGATCACAGATTACAGATTGACCTCTGTTCGAAAATGACAGTTTGAGTGTGTCAATAACCTATCCGTTGAATTTGACGTTTGTTTTGATCGGTGTAAACAATCCAAATCTTAATCTTAGAATTTCCTTGGATATAAGATTGACTTCACGGATTTCATTTGAAAAATGGCACTGTTAATATTCTCCAGTGATAGTGATATGGAAATTCTGGCTCAATTATCGGATTGGGATAATACCGATAGTGACGCTGGTGAAGAAATGAGACGTCAACGTGCTTCTGCGCGGAGAATTAAAAGGGTGAACTACATGCAAAGTCTGGATGATGAGGAGTTTACCTTTAGGTTTAGTTAGGCTATCAAAATTAGCAGTAAATTTTCTGCTGACTGAAATTACGCCTCTCGTCCGTGTAAATAGTTAAAAAAAATTATTTCATTATCAGTTTATGCTTAGCTTTTTTTTTTATTACAAACGAACCATGTCTATTTTTATAATTTTTTCTTAAAACGGAATGACGAAGAGGGAAAGGATTTCAAGATATCTGCGGATTGAGCGACAGCAGGATCGTCATTTTTCGATATTAGGACGCGGGTTGGAGATCGATCCATAGATTGGTATATATCGACGATCGATTTATATCTTGGCTCATGGATTCGATATTAATTTCGGCCGTTAGTATTAATGCAAAAAATAATATGTTTTTGATGTGATTTCATTTTCTAATTTATTAAACCACTATATTTTAATATAGTCCCTTCTTCCTATGATATTTAAATATTACGGAAGCTAAATGTTCATATTTTATGTCAAATTCTACTTATATAATTCTCTAATTCTAGTTTATATGTGATTTATTTATATAAATTATTCTAATTAATCTTCACGACCGCTTATGATATGAAGATTAAGTGTCCAAACGAAGTATGACTAATAAATCACCACATGACAGTGAAATTAATTTATCGTACTTAATCATTTCTTTAGGATATCTATTTATTATTTTAAGATGTCACTTTTCGTATATTTTTATTATTATTTACATTTTTTATTTTATATTCTAATGCTTGTCCACTTATGAATAAATAAATGTTGCTTATCAATGTGAAGTAATCTTTTAATTTCCTCCTTTAAATCCTGTGTCCTACCTAAATCCTGGAAATGGTTAACCTTTTAATCGCCCGACTTTATATCAGTTGTCGTGCCCCCAGCGCCCGAGAAAAAAAAAAAAGCGTAAAATTAATACCGATGAAACGAGCTGTGATGATATAATAATAATACAGATTAAACGAGATGTGTTATTTGGTCGTATATATACGACTCTGGCGGAATGGACACGAAAATATTTGTCGGATTAGTCCGACGTAGGCGGTTAAAAGGTTAATAATTTGAGGGATAATAAAGAAAACTAGTTTTTTTTTTTCAAAATTATGTAATACGATTTTATAATATACATCAGCTTTAGACAATAATATATGATATCTAGAAATGACACTGGCGGGTGCTTGCTACTTGCTAGCCGGCTTCACACTCGCTCAAGTGCGCATGAAATAGAAATGATAAAAATAGCGCGCGTTTGAGGATGTTTCCCGCGCGCAATACAGTAGGCTCCAAAGCACTCGCAAAAGAGCGTGAGTGTAAAGGGGGCTATTTATAGATTGTAGGCACAGTGGGACGGCAAATGAAAGAAGCATAGACTATACACGGGCAACACTGACGCAGCTGAGCAGGCAAACTAAGGCTACGTTACAAACATGAGAGCAGTGATTTTTTGTTTCACAAACGTTCCCCTCTCACTCTTGACTTAGATCACAAAACTTTGGTCTGATCCTTTCAGTTGAAATAGCTATTTGTTGTGTTGCGTCAATGTACTAAAGATTTGTGCGTGCATTAGACAGTGCTGAACGCCTTAATAAAGTGGATACCGCCGGAACTCATAACTTAGCATGAAATCTTTTCAAACTATTATACATGTTCATATTGATCACAGATTACTAAGGCGTCTTTCATGTTCCAACAACTCGTATTAAACATGGTCTTAATTAAGATATATAGAAATCAGTGATGTAAAACATGCTTATTACAAACGCCAAAATGTAATTGAGCAAAGGAAAAGGAACTGAATGTATGAAATAATTTAGAGTTAGAAAGTAGTTTCTATATTTATATATTCTGAATGCACCCCACTTGCATGTCATTCTGTTAAGAATAAAATAAGCAGATAATGTTTATGTTACAGTCAAAACTCTTAAATGGTCAAAACCATTTTTGACTAGTTTCAGTCAAACCCTTATTAAAAACGTGTTTTTAATTAAAAAAACCAGTCTTAGACATAGCTAGAATCCCTACAAAAACAATTTTGTTATTAAAAGGGTCACAAAATAAAGTCAACCAAACAAACAAACAAATTGACATCATCACAAAACAAGGTTTATCTTCAGACCCAGTAAGCCTTGAATTTCGAACTTTATACTGACAAAGTTCAACTTCTAATTACAAAAAACTAACGTTGAACCCAAGTCTAAGGTGTCAATTTTGTTTTAAGAACTTTACGTTTGCCAGAATAAAGTTCAAAATACAATAACTGGCTCAAATGTTCGCACTTCAATTACAGTTAAAATTCGTTTTGTAATGAGACGGTTTAAGTTTCAAAATAAATGTCACTAATTGCAAAAAGGGCTTTGACAGATTCTTACAGCCTCAAATAATAAAGAACAGTTAATAGTTTTAACTGTGAGATATACATTAACATAGTGTTTCCTTTAAAATAGTTGTTTCTGTATATCCGACTGAGATAAAAGCTTACAATTATCCAAAGTAATACTTTACTTACAATATCTAAGGTTAGGAGTTACATTTTATTTCATTGGAAAGGCGTCTGTTGTACGGCAGAGCGCTCAACGGCAGTGTAGCGGCGTACATTCCATCGTTACAACTATGATATAGGTACTACATAATATCTCACGTATATACTATAATGCGTCGTGATACATCAGACATACATGATTAAAAAATTTGCATTTTGGTCACAAATTAGGATAAAAATGACGCACTAAAACTTAATTCTATATACAATTCGTAAGTCATAATCAATTTATTATTAATTTAATTAACAAGTACATACGATAAGATTAGGAATAAGCATGAAAACTTCATTTTTAGCATAAATCACAGACACTTTTCTTTAAAAATCGGCCACTTTAGGAATATTATTAAAACTTTACAAACCGCCAACAATTCTTGATTGGTTCACTTGTTTTACAATACGCGGCCTGTCGATGTCCAGGTTTCGGCTAGTCATGCTGTCGGCGGCAGACATTTTGGTGGAAATTCCCAATAAAACATGTTTTAAGTCGGCAAACAAGTTGCGAACAAATTTCAAATAACTAAATTACCAAACTCAATAGGTGGGCACATTGACTATAGAACAATTACAGTAAACTACAGCTTAAGAGAAAATAACGTAATCCTATTGAGTGAATATTGAATAAGATCTACATTTGGCTCGCGCCTTTGTTCCTTAATTACTTGCACATAAAATGTTGGCTACAAGAAGAATGGTTATTAGGTGAAAACATTGATCGGGGCAAAGTTTTCATATCGCTTCAGTTAAAATCAGTTCGAGAAGCGACGCTTCACTTGTCGTGTCTTACGAGACGTCGATACATACACGCTATGACATGATATTCAAGAATAATGTCTAACGTAGTCGAATGGGTGGTTGTGATGCAACAAATGGTACTCAATCACATGATAACCGGTTGGATTACCTTGCAGACTGGCTGCTTGTGGTAGTAAGTGATGGGTGGTTGTATAGTTGGTCAGCACATATGCATCGAGTTGGTGCGGCTAGTGTGGTCCCGGTGCGGGGTCGGTGCGGGCGGGTGCGGCATCGTTGTGTCAGGTGTCGTTGGGCGAGCGCAACGAGTGCAGCGCGTTGCCGTGGCCAGCCGGGCGCCGCCGGTCTAGGAACGTCTTTAGTTGTGTTGCCGATAATGCTGTTGTTGGTGCCTGGAAAACATTTATATTAATTTGATAATTTAGCATTATACGGTAAATAAAAGTTCGACGATAACAATTTAGGCTAACCATAAGGAGGGGTCCTTATGATTAGCCTAAATTGTTATTTTATATCACCAACCTCGTCAAACCACGTGTCTTGCAACGCATCGCCGGGCGCGAGCCTACGCGCGGGCGCCGGCTCAAGCAGGCCGCGGATCATGAGCTGCGCGCGCTCCGCTACGCCCGACCAGTGCTCCGGGGGGAAGCAGTAGTCGCACTTTATGATGTTGGCTGTGGTCTCCTCTATGGACTCGTCCAGGAAAGGCGATAGCTAGGGAGTTATTAGCATACTTTAAGTACTGTTTGACATAGAATGGGGTAATAGTATTCCAGGATGCTTTTGAGCGATACAGAAAAAAATAAGTACTTAAAAAGTGAAAGTAGAATACTATAATTTTTTGTGAGTCTAGTTTAGAACTCGAAGTGCACTATAGACCGTGCTTGCATTGATAGAATAAATATTTTTCGCATTATTGCGATCAAACAAAAAATAAACAGTAGCACTTACCCCTGTCAAAAACACATATAGAAACACGCCGGCGGCCCAGGCATCCCAGGCTGCCGCGGGGGGCCGGCCGAGTACGCACTCGGGCGGCGCGAACTCGAGTTGCGCTGGCGCAGGCGGCAGCACCTCCCGCCCCGACCCAGCCGCCCCCGCCCCGCCCTCGCCCGTCTCCACCGCCGAGCCCAAGTCTACCAACTTAAGCTGAGGGACAGGGCCGCCTAGTTCTACTAGGATGTTTTCAGGCTGGAAGGATGTAATAAAATCATTTTCACATCACCTGCTATGTGTACTGAATTTTATTATAGCATGGTAGTCAATGGCGCCGATTCCCTAGTTCACAAACTAAACTAAATTTAAGTTCAGTGCATCTTTTGCTTGAAATAAAAGTAGCCAAGTTACTTCACGGAACTACGGAACTTTCACTGGCACATAGCTGATGTAATCATCAGCTATGTGCCAGTGAGCGTTCCGTCAAAATCGGTCCAGCCGTTTCAGAGATTAGCCGGAACAAACAGACACACAGACAAAAATAAAAAAATAAAATGTTATTTTGGAATATGTACCGTATATACATCTATATTACGCATTTAGTAAAAAGCGGTTATTTTAATATTACAAACAGACATTCCAATTTTATTTATTTGTATAGATAATAAATATTTGCTCATACCTATTTCGTCATGCAGAAAGTAAGAAAACCATAAAAAGAATTTTTAAAAACTTACCCTAACGTCAAGATGTGCAACATTGATGGTGTGTAGCCAGTCTAGCGCAGACAGCAGCTGCTTCGTGTGGTGAGCTACCATCTGCTGCGTGTAGATGTGCGGCGAGCACGCGGCCCACTCCAACAGCGGCCCTCCGGTGACTACCTCGAGGACTAGAGTGTGTGCCCCTGCGCGAGGCACCTCCGCAAACAGCGCCATCGCGCGCACCACGGCGCCGTGCGCCGAGCGCGACAGGATGCGGTACTCGCGCATCGCGTCCGCGCCGCGCCCAGCTAACACCTGCAAGTTGAAACATTATACTTAGTTATATATTCAATTTAGGAAATTAAATTTACTTATGTGCACTGCAAATACATAGTTTTTAATGATGGTTACCTGTTTCAATGCTACTCGTTGTCCGGTGCCGGTATCCCGCGCGGCGAGTACGCGCGCTGTGCGACCGCGTCCAATCTCCTCCTCCACACTGTAGCGGCGCGCAAATTGCTCACGCTGCCACGCACCGCCGCCGCCGCACGCCGCCGCCCCGGAGGCCGGCCCAGCCGCACCGCTGCGCGTGCATATCAGCCGGAAGCTGTATTGTCCCGCAGGAAGTTCCTCCAGCGCCAGCGTGTTGACGGCGGCGGGGGTCTCAGTAGCTCTCCGCCACTCGCCTTCGCCCACGCGGCAGTAATCCAGGTGTGCAGGCGCGGGCTCGTCCCACTGCACCACGAGCCCGCCGCCAGGGTGCGCGCGCACGGCGGGTACGCCCGGCGCGCCACCTGCACCCACCGTCAGCCGCGCCGAGCTCTGCACACCACCCAGCTCGTTGCTGACGAGGCAGCAGTACACGCCAGCGTCGGATGCGCGGCATGCGTGTATAGTCAGTGTTGCGAGCCCGTCCGGGCTCAGCGAGATAGCGAAACGGCCGCCATGACGCAGCGCGCGGGTCTCGGGCGCCGTCTTGCGCCACGAGGCGGTAGCCCTGGTGGCAACTGCGCGGCACGAGATGGTGGCGGTGGCGCCGAGCGCGACCGTGACGTCAGAGGCCGGCTCGGACAGCTCGGGCGCGCGCAGCTCGGTGACCACGCCTTCGGCGCCGGGCTCAGCCGCCCCGCTCGCGGACACCGCGCCCCCGCCCGTGCCCGTACCGCGCCGCAGCTTGAGCCCCCACGGCCGCTTGGACAGGCCCTGTCGTGTGCACACGGTGAAGACGCACTACCGACGGGGAGCGGTCGCCTCTACGTCACAAGCTTCGCATGCATGCTCACCCGCGCTCCATCGTCGGCATCGTCCGGTTTACGTTAAAACTATTATTTACAATCAATAAATTAAAACTTAAAAGTCAACGGCGGTAAGTCCAAATCACTTAGCACATAAGTTGCGCATCAGTCAAACGGCCCGCTATCACAGTCTATGTTAGAAATGCATTCCCGTGTATATCATACCTACAACAAAAGAAATATAGACAAGCGTTAAAATAAGACATGCAACAGAGAAGAAAAAGCTGAAGAAAACACCCAAGATTATAAAAGTGAAATAAAAATATAAGTGAGTTATAATCAAAGCTCTTAAATATAATAGCGATACTCCCGTAGGTACACTGAAAGCGTGATAGTCTCAGTACATTGCTTTCAAATCTTGTAATGAAAATGAGCTCGTTTGACCTATGTAGCAATAACCATTCATATTAACTAACATGAAATTTCACTGCAGTTCAAATCAAAAAGCTTTTAGTATACCTACGAGAAGTAAGAAAGATAAGTATCGGATACGTCCTAATAACCTCCGTCAGTCTAACTAGAGTACATGTATGGCTATAAAACTGTGCCCAACACTGTATCTTCATTAGTACTATACGTGGTACTCAGAAAGTTTTGCGAAAATAAAAATAAATGTTCTATAGGTAAATATTTTTTTTATTAAATCTTGTCAAAGTACTCTCCACTAGCCTCTATACGAAGTTTCATGGGTCTGAACCAGTTTTTCGAAACACTTTTTCCAGTCTGCCGCAGATACCTCGTTTACAGCCTGTTCGAACGCTGATAGCGCATCTTCTGGCGACGAAAATTGTATCCCTTTGAGCAGATTTTTTATTTTGGGGAATAAAAAGAAGTCACACGGTGCTAGGTCAGGGCTGTAAGGAGAGTGACCCAGGAATTTGACCGGCGTGTTGTCCAGGAAGTCCCTCGTTTTGAGCGCGGTGTGCGAAGGCGCGTTGTCCTGGTGGAGCAGTAGCTCGCGGAGCCCTGTGTTCGGTCGCTTGTTGCTCACAACAGAGAAAACTTCTGCCAATCATTTGGTTGTATACAATTCAGCGTTGATGCTTCTTTGGTTTCGTAAAGGAATTAACACCAAGTAGCCAGTCAAATTGAAAAAGCTCGCGATCAAAATCTTCCCCCCGCTTCTATATCGCTTCACTTTGGTGGGCGTTGATTCGTTTTGAAACACCTAAACCGTCGATTGGCGCTTCGTTTCTGGTTCGTGGTTGATAAATCCAAGTCTCATCATCTGTAATGATGTCGTAAACACGCCGAGACGAGCCTGCTTCAAATTTGTTTATCATATCACGGCACCATTCCACCCGAGCCTGCTTCTGAGCATCGGTGAGGTTGTGCGGCACCCAGCGTGAAACTATCCTCCTCACGCGAAGATGCACGTGTAGAATTTCGTGAAGGCTTCCCGACCCAACCTGCAGTATCTGCTGAATCTCTTGATACGTAAATCGCCTATTGTCTTGGATTAAATTATTCACTGCTAGCACGTTTTCTTCCGTAACAGCCGTCAAAGGGCGACCACTTCTTTCTTCATCCCCCAAAGTTAGTCGACCGCGCTTGAATTCGTTATTCCAACGATACACGGTTGCCTTAGAAGGCCCTTCATCTATGAATGCCATTTGAAGTCTATCGTACGATTCGTCCGGTTTCCGGCGACACTTGAAATCGTAAAAAATCATAACGCGAAAATGTTTCCGGCGCAGATCCATTTTTTAATGAGACACGATAATTTAAATTAGCTCGCAAACAATGTGGAGGGAAATTTTGAAATTGGAACGTACCTATTTTTACTTACAAATAATCATATTTTCAAAATAGATTATAACTGGCCAATGTTTCATACATAAAAACTTTTTTTCGCAATACTTTCTGAGTGGCCTGGTATCAACCGCTATTCACCTTGGCAATATTTACAATAAATAAGAACTCTTTTTTAACCGACGAAAAAAAACGGAGGAGGTTCTCAATTCGACGCGTATATATTTTTTTTTTTTTTTTTTTTTTTTTTTTTTATGTATGATCACGCATAACTTTTTACAGAGCAGTCCGATTTTGATAATTCTTTTTTTATTAGAAAGGGTATACCCTGAAGTTGGTCCCATATAAATTTGGAAAAAAAATTCCAACCCTAAGGGTTAGAAAACAGGGGATGATTGATTGTTCACTCACTGATTGTAATGTATGACCACGCTTAACTTTTTACAGAGTAGTCCGATTTTGATAATTCTTCTTTTGTTGGATAGGACATACTTCGAAGTTGATCCCATGTAAATTTGGAAAAAAAAATCTTACCCTAAGGGTGGGAAAATAGGGGTGATTTATTGTTCATTCACAGATTTTAATGCTGAGCTGTGTATTACAATTAAAATAATAAAAGGCCTATCTATGTTGGTATATAAAGCCTGTTTTTTTTAAGTATTACATTATATTATTTAGTATTATATTACACAAAAAATAATAGTTAAAGTAGGATTATAACAGTTAATGTCTAAAGTAAGGTAGGTAATTTAAAAGTAATCAAACATTAAGCATGTAGTAATTAGTAAATTATAGCCTCAAAAAATTATAAAATAAAAACTTTTTAACAAAAAATTAAACCTCCGAAAAAACTGAAAAGCAAAAAATAATAAACTTTTTTTATTTAACCTTAATAAATAAGTTCTTAAACTAACGCAAGTATACCTAAGTAATTTTGAGTCGGCGCCAAACAATCAATGAACAAAGATTACTAAATTACCTTAAATTTAAAGAAATAAGCAACGTGAAATCTATAGCGATAAACATTAACATTTCAAACAAAAAATGCGCTCTCCGCACGACCACTCGCAACGATATTAATTTGCTTGTTTGGCGCCGACTCTAAATTACTTAGGTATACTTGCGTTAGTTTAAGAACTTATTTATTAAGGTTAAATAAAAAAAGTTTATTATTTTTTGCTTTTCAGTTTTTTCGGAGGTTTAATTTTTAATATTACATTTGTGGTATTTTAACAGTAATTCTAGTTTCATATTTTTAAACATTATTTATGAGGCACCTAGAGAGGCATTAAATTTCTGAACATTTATCGGATAGTTGCCAACAGCTGATATAATAAAAACATTGAAATACCTTGTATCAAGATTGTAGTCGTACACATGATAATAATAACAATCAGTGCATAAAACTTATTAGCCAACTATAAAAATGTAATTTGTTTCTACAATCTTTAATTACTCTGATAATGTGCGAAGTCTAATTTGTTGCTGGCGATTAAAAGAAATAAAAATGTAAGAATATTATCGATTCATTTGTAGCCAATACTGGCAATCCCAACAACTGCTGACACAACAACTATTTTCTATATAACTTCCAACCAAAGGGCTAGCATATAGCTTTTCGGCAAACTGTGCTTGGATTTCGAGCTCCGCTAATGAGACACAATTGATTTTCTATTGTTTGTTCGCCGATCGGTGGACCGCGGTCCTTGACCGGTAAATAATATACACCGTGTTCTTTACGATATCCATAAACTTTGTCAAAGGCTTCTATAGCTTTTACAAATTAAATCTAACAAAGGAAGTAGTACTTAAAAAGGCTTCGTTACAAAGATATTTGTAATGTCATTTAGTGAAATTTAATTGAGCATGCAGTAAGAAAGGGTCTTAACTCAGTTTTGACAAGTTGCAGCCCGCCAAATCTTATGAATGAAAATACGTCATCGTTGCCAATTCGGATAAAGAGGCATGCATATCGGGCGATTTACGTCAAGGTATTTAGTTTATATGAAAATTAACAAAAAAATTATAATTCATTAATGTGTCCATAATGAAAAATGCTTATTTCCATGGTCTGAACATCTGGTCGATGTTTATGTATATCGTCCGGAACACGGTGTATAATTTTGTGACAACCGTGGCTGCAGTCACCCAGTTCCTTCCCAGGTATTTTAAAAGGCCTTCAATGACCTATTAAGCCCACTTAGGTTATCTTCACTTTAAATAGGCATAATTACAATTCTATTAAGACACTGCGATTAGTAATCCATTAGGAGCACTTGCACTACGAAAACCACCCTTAGGTACTGCTTAAGGCGAAAGCAAAATTCAAATTTATTTAAACCATTGTAATCATAAAAATCATCAAAACATCTCTCTAAGGGCTGATTTTTCCAACGCCAGATAATTTTATCCGAGGAATAATTTTAAATTTTTGACAGTTCTTTCATACAAAATCTGTCAGACGTCAATTATTCCACGAATAAAAATTATCTGTCGATTGAGAAATCAGCCTTAGGTTTATATTACCCTATTGAATGACTATTTCATGAAATCGTGACATTTGAGACCAATCTAACTTAAGGAGTTGTATTGCTCATTCTAATTCTGTAAAGCCATATTTGTTACGGTCCAGAATCATATTTTAATCAACATACAACCTCACACTGACCTGCAAATTGCAAAAAAACGTAAGTAAATTTGAAATTTCCTTTATGGAGATGTCAACCGCACAGCGCTGGTTACGATTAGATCGTAACCAGCGCTGTGCGGTTGACAGTATGCAGGTGCTTATTTTAAGCAGAAGCCTCAAATAGCTCGTTAATCAACGAATGAAAAGTGCCTGATGACCATGTCGGTATCAAGTACCTCGGAATTGCATCGGTAGAAAGTATGGCTGTGATTATGTTCCAAGTAACAGACAGATTTATTGATGCTAAGATTTACTGTGGCACCGGTTTTATCTTGTTCGCCCTTTCAGACTGCACTCAGCGTTTTATTTTAATTCTGACACCAGCAACCCAATAGCAACCTTATAGCAACGATAATAAAGATCTCTGTGAATTTGACAAACTTGTCAGTGGCAGCAAATGTACCACAACCTTATTGCACCGGCAAGATCACTTGGATTTTGACAGTGATGCAAACTCAGAGGTAAAATAACTGCGAACGGACTGTATACATATAGGCTTCTCCTGTCTGAAGTGTATATTATTTTAAAAGCTAAGATGCGATAACAATGTACTTTCATGTGATTTTTATTTCAATCCACCAATAAAGTCAAAAGGCTTATATACCACCTCCTTGGTAGCACAATTAATGTGAAGACGTTCACGTTTAAACAAATGAATATTTCTGTTATCCCCAACATTGTCCTTATGATTCCATTGTCCATTTTCCCTTTATTGCGCATTCTTTTGTTTTCACAGTTATGTCTAGTTTCAATAACTTACCTCACCTTAAATATATAATTAGCGAGGCAAGGGCCCAAAGTATAATTAAGCATAATAAGTAAGATATACATTATAGGTAATATCACAGACAACAGGTCAGTCCCCCCAGGTCAGTCTTTATCGATTTATTTTAATTAGGGTGAATCGTTAAACCATATTTCCTTGTTCTGTTAGTGTGACTTCATGCTGGTTATGTGAACCTACGAGTATAGGGTAGCAAGCTATTCCCAAAAACCCGTAATAGCATGAAAGTTCGTGTTCCAGAGTTTTTAGACCATGCAGTAAGATGAATTTGAAGTCACTGCGCCTTTGGAGTTAGCAACGACACCAGACAACCTTCTTGTGTAACCTGCATATTCTTAGGTTCCCGACAGCCTATTTAGGGATGATCCCCTTTGTCAGCCAATACTGCCTGCGATACTCTTTTGGCAGATCAGCACCGACAAACGTTAGGATGACCCGTAAACGGATTCGTTGAGCGCTTTAAAGAAGAGTTGAAAAGTACCGAAGAGTGCGATGTGGCTCGGATCGGTTCTTGGGTGATGATAATAATCACTCACAGTTGCAGGTCATCATAATCAGCCTAATGGTGCCACACTGCTGTTATAAAATGTTTACAAACATTTTCTAGCATTGTGATCTAATACATTTAATCAAAAAGGTTTTCGAAAATCAGAAAGATTTTCATGTTAGGTAATGTTAGTAAACATTTTATAACAGCAGTGTGGGAGCACCATAATGCTAACAAATGAGGGCCAAAGTTAGCAACTCGGTTTATACTTACTAGAGGAAAAAAACTAAAAGCTTACTAGTTTTTCAAGTATTTTCGTACGTCTGGCAATTTAATAATAGGTAACTCAGTATCTTATAAAGCCCCATCTCCCTTTGCGTCTTCAAGCAGTAGCATATTGTTAGACTTATGCTCTGTCGATTAAATGTGTTTACATGGGTATGTTTGGCTGAAAATCAAGGTTCTCACAATAAAGGGGTAAAACGGGTCATAAAAGGATGTATCGATGTGGGTTTTCAGGATGCCTGTTTTCGGTTTCTTTACTTTTGAAAGTAGATATTTTTTGTGGGTCAGTGACTTGTACCATGTCTTTGATCTATTGATTGCACGATTACCTGATTAACACAGATTCTGCAGAGCGCATCTGATGATATGTTGTACCCACCGTCACCTGATATAAACTTGAGAAGCACTCGGATGAGTCGGCCAGCTTTTAAATTAACAGAACATATCCATCGTTCCCCATTATTTTATTTGCTTGGTGAGCTTTTCCATGTAAACAGATTTGCCCGACAGACTACAGGCAGCATTGTTTACTTAGTGTCGTATACTTACATTCGCTTGCGGCGGCGATGTGGGGCTGACGGCAGAACTGCCGCCGCCCTTTTTCCGGTCATCGGCGCGTATAGTCGTCGTCGGTAGGTTGATAGTATTCGCCTTGGCGTGAGGGCGCTGGGCCCGTTGCCGAAGTTCGGGCGCCATGCGACCGCCTAAAGATGGCGGAACGCTCTCCGTCTTGCGAAGCCCACACCAACCCTCACCTCTATCGGGACGGGAATAGGAACGTTAAAATCAAAATAAAACAAATAAAAACGGGTGCACCAGCTTTTGTTCACTGTTGTGTGGGCGAGTACTTTCTACTTTGGGCTATTGTTAAGTTAGGCTGAGTGGTTTGCATCTGCGCGGTGTCGGACTGAGCCAAGTGCATGGGTAATGTTTGTGTTATGTGTTTTTTTACCTATTACTATGCGAATTGCAGACCAAGAGCTAAGCTAAGTTAGTCTAGCTTAGCTCGCAAAGCTGAAGTAGTTTTTCATACTTGTGCACAGACCGCTAACTATGTAGAAGTATGAAATATTACCTCCGCTATGCGAGCTAAGCTGGACTAACTTAGCTTAGCTCTTGGTATGCAACCCGCATTACCATCTGCATCATTGTCTTGCACATTTTGAGAGAATATTCTGATTTTTATTATTACTTAGTTTAAGTATTATTAAAATTCAAGTCAAGAAGAAAGTACTCGTAATAAGGTTGAAACAAAAAGGGGAAAAAAACTCAAAAATGTTTCATCTTAGTGTGATCAAGAAGACTGGTGTTATTTCTTTGTTCGTTTAGGCGTAGATAAATGACTGATCTATTTTATATTATTATGCACTAATTATTAGCGCGCTATTGCTAGGTGTCGTTAGACTAATGTCAATTAGTAAGTTAGTGTTATTTACTACAGCGCTAGGCTCCGTGTTAGTCTGTTAGCCAAAGCTGGGCCCCAAATTATAAACATAAACATAAAAAGCATGCGGGACTAAAAGCAGAAAACCACAAGCATATTTTATTGACATTTAATGGTTACTCATGTAACATAATAGTCAAGTATTACAGTGATAGTTAGATATTAGTATTATATACATAACTGAGGATCCGATAGGCGATATATACATACGAACAGTTACAAAACTATAACATCCAAGTGTCGTGACACTCGAAGAAAATAAAACTTTTTGGTCGAAATTGGATAGCAAAAGTAGATACACTTTTGTAGATACTAAAATATATACTAGTACAGATCATGATAGCCACAATCGTATAATATCGTGGAATTGAAACTACACATTTTATTATTATGAATAAGTATCGTTTACATAATGTTATAGACAAGCAGAAAACATAACGCAATAATGCGCAAATACAAACGAGTCTTCGGCAAATAAGCCGCGCTTCAAATTAATTAAATCTAAAACCATAATACAGTCTAAAACTAAGTGAGTAATTATCTAGATAGCGTTAATGAAGCGTGGTCAGCTCCTCTCTAAAAGCGAGGTTTCCCTCAGCGGAACAATGTTAGTTAACTTAATACCGTCTGCGGCGAGACACGCGACCTACTGTGGACAGACAAGATCACGCTCCGCGATGCGCAGATCTCTACGTGACGCGTGCCTCCTCGCTCTCTAGCGAAATGCGTTAGCGCAGTTCCAGTACATCAACTGTTAGTGTCCTCCGCCCTCGGCAGCGTAGCATAATTTAGCAAACAATATACAATACATAACTTAATCTGCACCTTACATACTAATATTATAACATCCAAAGCTGATTTCATTAAGCATTTAATGTTAATATTATCGTTAATTCTTAAAACTACCTGGGATTGATGCTCTTAAATACATGATAGGATAAAGTATAACCTAATTATGGACAAACCAAACGAACGCAAGTGTTGGCCCCTATACGTGAATAATTTAGATAGTTACTCTCTAAACAAAGGGTTTGTTTATAATTTTGTGTAACGGCGGGAATTTGTATCGGGGTGTGGTTTGAGTTTGACATACTTTATAATATTACTGTGTGAATAAATGTTTCCTTCGTGTTAAGTCATTAGTAGTAATGGTTAAACTGTGTTTATTAATATTTAATTATTGCTAGTAAACATTCAACGATCGTCGATTGGGAGCTAATATTACTGTAAATACGTTAAACACCTAATAAATATGCCACTTTCGTGAAAGAAAGAGAAACTTCGGGTGCGGTTTCCCGTTGATAACGTGTGATTCGTAGGTTGAATATTCGAGTGTTCGTCGGGCGTCTATAACTATCCCTACCGCGCACTATATAATATGTATGTGAAATGTATGTGTGACTTACCTAAGCATGCAATACCTTCTAAGTCCAACCATTCAAAATATCGTTCATTCCTTTATATCCAGTCTTCTTCGATTCCTACTTAACAACTAAGCGAAAAGTTAAATAATCGTTTGATCAGTTCGATACAAAACGATACAGCATTCCAATAGTCGGTGAGTTTCAGAGATGGTGCGTGAAACTCACGCGAACAAATCTATACCTAACAGCGCTGCGAAGGATGTCAGAGTTCAGAAAGCGTACCCTTCACGAGTATACTGTGAACATTACATGAACATCACTCATCTCCGTATACAGACGATGGGTACGATACCTGTTTACCAAGAGAACCCGCGCGCCTTTGTTATAAGATTTTGTGGCGCCAGTTTCTGCATCCATTTAAATACTATAGATTACATGTACCCAATGATTATATTAGTTACTTAGTAACTTGAGATTATTAGATGAATACGTTTCAATGATACTAGGAGATAAATGTCAGTGTGTTTGAGGATAGCAGTGAACTCACTTTCCTAGAAATCGTCAAGTTTGTGGTACTCGGTCAAGTCAGGTGTGAGGTCTGGCCTGGTGAGGCGAAGTGAAAGCAGCAGTACTGGACAATATACAACGCCACTACTATTCCGCAGCAATTATAATCTACGACGTAGTGCCTACCAACGCTCCGCTGCTGCCTTCGCTGCCTCGTTTACTCAGCCACGTTATTACATAACGCGTGTGTCTATATATAACGACCGGTCGTGCTCTAACACTTGCTGTAATTAATACAATATGGGCATTGTTCAATGTTCTAACGTCATTGGCAGACGCTTACCTCTAAATCTATTCATTGCACTAACAACTAAACATCATCTCACGAATTTGGGCAGTGATCACTAAATGCAATTGTTAATGGCAGTATGTTATTGCTAGATGGGATCGAGTTGCGGTCCAAGGCATTACTGACAAAACTCTCCATCTGTTCTTAACCCGGTCGACTGGTAATGACAACTAATCACTACAATATCGAACTGAGATCGCAGTGATGTTGTCACACGACCACGGCTCGACGGTCTGCTGACTCAAATCGATCAACACCTCCATTATTGCTACACTTTTAACATAATTAGGTACCTATCTCAACGTTAAAATTATCTAAATAAATGTATATCTAAATATCAATTCCAGTGTTTGTTAACCTAACATGGACAATATAATATTCGCTAGTTGGCGTCGTGTGACGTCTACCGGCTCGCGTGTCCGCCCCCGCTGGCTTCGTACACAATCGATTCAATTATATTATTTTCACATCATCATCAGCATTCATCTCCACATTACTAACTAATGATTTTACTATCTTAAAGGATCAAGCACTTTCACACGTCTGGACGTTCTAAATAACGTTGTTCTGTTAAAATAGTACACCTGTTCGCTACTCATTCGAAGTGGTTACGTTTATAGAGTGATGTGTGTGCTGATGCTTACGTATGTGCACTAGAGTTGCTGTGTGTACCTATGTAGCATGCAACGTTCCTGAGAGTGTGTGCATAGTGCTCCCCATTATCCACTTGTGTGATTGTGTTCAACCCGTCACCGTGCTCATACATCTCCAAATTGGAGCCAAGCTGTTACAGATACATTCATAACACTACCAGTTTACTACAGATCTAACTTTTTGTTCACATAATTCGGTGGAACACCACTCCGGGCCTATTCTAGTAGCTGTTAACCTAAAAGTGAGGTACACGATGACAGCTAAATGACGCCGGTAAACTAGACGATATTGCTTATGGCAAGCATGACAGATGTTAAGCTATTGATTCCATGTCGAAGTAGTTTGTCGGCACCTTCAGATTTCCTAGTTGGCAGTCCGCCGACGACATATGAGATATTTTTTTCATACGCGATTTTATAACTACAATTTTAGGTTATTCGAATGTCAGAGTTGAGATTTATTGGATGGATAACAGAGTCGCATCTAATCTACGAATAAGTTCGTAGCATCTAATACATGAATACAGTTGTTAGTTGTTACAGATGTTGTTACTGAAACCAGTCAAACATACTGATCGGTAATTTACATACACACTCATGTTATAAAAGCTCATTCATGGGATGAAAGAAAACGTGTTACATACTTGTGGTTGTTGGTATCAGTAACTGTTAGTAAAGGCAAATATATAAGTTAGTCAAATACTGGGTATTGAAGCGTCCGGGTGGCGTCTTGTTCGCTACTTACGCGGCAGGGTCGCGAGCCGGCTCACGAGTCAACTGTTCCCTGAGGTAAGCACCCGGGTTCTCGAGAGCGGCGCCGAAGTTCATCTGAAGTGTCAGAATGCTGGTTAGGGTAGACACCCAGTTAGCGCGCGTGGCTTCTGACGGACGGCACATGTATGACATCTTGGGCTTGGTGGCAGCGTCGGTGCGCACTATGAACGCGCCGTGTGCCTCTACCTCTTCCATTTCCATCTTGTTGACCTGATCGATGTGATACACATAATTAATATCTTGCTAAAGATCTACATTTAACATACACAAAAAATGCGAAATTGTCTCTTTGCTTTTACGTTTTCACGGGTAAAACGACATTTTCATTAATTTATTAAGTATTAATTCTTTATTAAAACATCTCAGCAAAATTAATGTCTAAAACACATTGTATTTAAAGAGAATGTTAAACAAACCTGGATATGAGCCTTGTAGTTGTAAGTGGGGCTGCTGTATTGACTCTTCTTGCCAACGGCATCGCTGAAGATGATGCACTGTTCAAACAGGAACACCTGCAGTTCCTTGCCCTTGTCGCTGCCACCCGACACATCCGACACGACCATGCACTCTTGGATCAGCAACTTGCCCTGGGCTGTTATGTTGCCCTGTAAATGGCAACTCGCTCTTGTAAACTTGCTCAATATTTGTCCTTTAGATATTTGTTTATTTTATAGCCACAGCTCGCTGTTCAGCCTTAGCTTTCAATGTGCTCAGCTCGCTTAATTCTTAACTCGGTTTTGTTCAAGCTGGGGACTCGAACACCAGAATCTCCGAGGCCGAGAGTCTGCCACAGCGGCAGCGATCACAGCTTGACCAACGTCAACTAACCAAACGCGCAAGCATTTGTCTACACTCGCAGCTAATGGCTTAGGCAATAGCTTACGCGCTTTGCTCTGAGCGGCTATAGCAGTCAATTACATTGCAGTGCTAGATTCGCTTTGAGTTCAAAACATTTAAAAAAATCGCATTGGCTGAAACATTTGGCAAAAGATCTAAGTATTATAAAGTGGGTTCTTACCGCGAAACCCTGAAGCCGGCCGACGTCCATCATGTTGTTGGCATTCTTTGGTATGATGTCGGTGCACTCGACCGCCTCACGCAGCGCAGCGATCACGTGCGGGGCGGCGTTGGCGTGCTCAGAGTACGACAGAATCTTCTTCACCAACAAGTGATACTTTTGAATACGCTGAATAGGCTTAATCAGCAAATCGCCGAGCTGGAAAACGACAGACGCATATTACAACAACCGCGCGCTTCACTGCGACAAATCGCGAACATGCAAGCACAAGAAGCGATAACAACAATCATTTCATAGCGGACGTGTTAGAAAGTGTGTGCGAAGTGAGAAAATGAACGTAACGACCCAAAGGCAACAGAATAGTGATGCAGCCTGTCATGCAAGGGAATACCAGCCGTCACGTGCGTCGCCACCGAGAGCGGTTAAAAACAATGTCACAAACATGACACGCAACTGAACTGCCAGGTTCAAAGTGTTGCGTGCTACACATACACTTTGTACTGACATACCTAAACAACATCGTATGTCAGACTACAGGCGTTAGCGGGCAGGACGCTTGCCCCAACCCGAAAGTGAACAGTTAACATACAATACTCAGAGCAAGCTGGTAACACCAGAATTGTATCAAACCCCAATTTTGAATTTCCAATGTATCTTATCAATTTTCTGTGTCAATCGTGTGAAAGAATTGAGTTTCCAATTAGTTCAGTCCGTGGGACTGTAGTGTACACACAGGTACCAGCATTGCTTGATAGTTTAATATTGAACTCTAGTAGTACCTGTGACAGAGTTATGCGAGCCCCGGGGAGGGAAGCCCGTTCCCTAAGGCGGACCTACAAGCAAGCACATGTCACCCAAGTATTAATGAATGTTGCGTCTGCCGCACGTGATGCGCTCGAAAGAAATATTGTTTCATGAAATGATCAAATATGCGGTTAAAATTAGTTAGCAGTGATAATGAAAATGGTATTAGTTTTTAATTGAAGCCATGATTATTCCAAGTACAATAAAAGTTCCATGGCGCAGGAGTGGTTTTGTCCAGTGAAATTGCTCTCACGCAGTGTCGGAACTTTTAAAGCTGTTACTCCACAGGTGCAGGGGCTTGTGGCTAAGTAATAACAGCTGCACGGGTCGATCGATCAGGTTAAGCTATGCTTGCCGCGGTTGGTCCGCGGATGGGTGACCATCTTCACATACCAAGGCCGCGCTTCGGAAAGCACAAAAGCCGTTGGTCCCGGCTGTCATTCGTGGAACTTTGACAGTCGTTACGGGTCGTCAGTAGCCCGAAAGTCTCACAATCAGTTTTACCAAGGGGATATCGTATTACCCAGTAATTGGGTTGTGGAGGTCAGGTAGGAAGTCGTTCTATGTTAAGTAGTAGTAATCAGCTGCATCCAGTTACACTGGAAACCGGCCCCAATATAGATGGGAAAAGGCTAGTCAGATGATGACTCAACAGGTGCTTCCACTCATTGCACTGTGGATTTTTTATTGTTTTTTTTTTAATGCATGCGATGATGTAAAGTGCAAGTAGCTTTTTTGTGAAAGTGTGGCCTATTGGTTCCATTGTACTTTTTTATGTGTCAGACACTGATACACGAAGATATAAAAAAAAAATTAAAAAGATATTTGATGTTCGTTCAATTAAACGGTAGGTATACTGGCACACGTCAATATCTAAGCTGCACTCACGCTCAGTAAGTGACTCTAAACGACTAGTTGACAGTAAGAAAAATATCTTAAGAGTTTTGTAGATATTGCAGAATGGTTGAACTAAAAATATCAAAAATCAACAAGCCAAATTATTTCATAAAAACTGTTTCGTTAATTTTACAATTTTGCTGAAATATGTATTTTTTGAGTTTCTCAACATCGGTCAACTAGCCTAGCTTGCTTCCGTGTATCGGCGTCACACTAATGTCTTATAACAAAGTTCCAACGCACCTGGAGCTTCTGGCCAAGCTTCACACGCAGCTCTTGGAAGTAGCTGTCATGCTCGGACACAATGTACTCCGACACCGGCTTGTTGCGGCAGTAGGCCTCGTATAAGAACATGCGCTTCTCCAGGAATCGCCGGAATAGCGGGCCCAGCAGTTCAGGCTCTTCCACGCACTGGTGCAACTCCCTGACAAATTTACTGCACAAACCAAAATTTCATCATATGTAGAATTTTAATTGTGTATCGCGCAAGCTTACAGTTCAATAAATTATTTTTTACAGGGTCGCCAGCACGACGACTTCCTAAATAGGTACAATTTGCAGGTAAATTAAACATAACATCACGCCTGTAATCCCCATAGGGTTAAGCAGAGTACAGTACACTCATATTTCTCCAGTTTTGTTAAAGCCCCATAAGGGGGCGAGCCCTTTGTCATCAAACGGGCATAGATCCAGACTTCGGGCTGTTACTGAGAAATCCCATTTGAAAAAACCCAATAACACTTTGCCCGACGAGGGACTCGAACCCAGGACCATAAGCTCAGCAGTAGTGATTGTCCACTAGACTATTTTAATATTTATTTGGACATCGTTTTTATACGTGAAATATACGAAGTGTTGCATTTAATAAATCGTACACACCAAAGCTTTTAAAATCCAATACATTTAAATAAACTGTTAAATGATACCTAATTATTATTTAAATTAATACTGTTTAAATTACATTAAACTAAATGGCGAGGAAATCGGCTGAGTTTAAACTATTATTATAACTCCCAAAATCCATCATTCTATGATAATATTTTTTTAACCTGTAAAAAAAAAACAATCGCACAGCGCTGTAGCACATTCGCATAAAACACATCAAGTTACTGTAGACATGTCAACATTCTGCTCCGACGTAATCGGTGTAATAATTTCGTAATTTTCCATAGCAAGTCTTCTGATTCCACATATGGGTGGCGTCTCTTCATATAAACAGGCCTAATTGCCCATTGTTTTGTTGACTGTTAGGAACTGTCTTTATATTAAAGGTACTGTACAAATAATTATTATTATTGAGGTGTTACTCACTCTCGGTGCCATTCATAGATAGCTTCAATGTTGCCGAATATCATGCGGTGTCGACGGTCGCGTAAGCCGTCGGGCAAACACGGCTCGGCATTCGGGTCCTGGACATAAAACACTCATTAATTAAATTGTTCACCAAGTTAATCTCATTTTAGGTACAGCCATGTTGCAAAGTTTTACATTGGTTCTCATTTATGTAAGTGCTGACTCTTTGCAACTAGTGCTGCACCACAATAACGTATAAAAAGATCTCACAGATAGGGTCCAGAGCCAAAATAAGTACCACTATCTTTAAAAAATCGATAAATTGTACAAGCAATACTTAATCATAAAAGTAAGACGTACCGTTTGACTTTCCTGCACATGTCTCATGTAGCCCTCACAAATGAGCCGAAGATCAGACACGTATATATCCTCGGTGTCCACGAGTTCTCGCAAAACGTATTCGCGTTTCTTGAGTGTAGCCTCGTAAGACTCCGGGCCCGGGGTAACCGGGACTTCCTCCTCCTCTACCTCCCCACTCCTACCTGATGAAGATGCTGCAACGCCATGCTGTTCCTATTCACACATTTTTTGATATTAAACGGAATTTTGCAATGGAGTTTGTTGGTAATTGGTTTCCAAATAAAAAAAAAACAGATGCTGTTCTAAAAGCTTTTGATTTTGACTCAAGATACATTCAGCGACATAAGTCAATGATCATTTTCGAATTTTCAACATTTTTATTATTAAATAATGTAGAACCTCATTAATATTTTGAATATATCATAAATTCATAATGCCATCTTCAATTAATTGTTACAACCACGTAATAATTAGATAGTTTTCATTCAAAATCTCCTGAAACTTTAGATTATTGTTGACAGACTTATGTCGTTGACCCTAACGAATCCTTAGTAATCACAACGGTGCGGCGAGTAAGGAAATTATGCCTGTGTGATGAATACGCAGCGAACCATTGGACTAATCAAATTACTTTCTGAAATCTGATGGATGATAACATTAGGTCAATGGATGGAAATACCATTAGCAATGCAAATTGTAAGTGACGGCTATGGTGCCACTCGTTACCTGCTTGAACTAAATCACACTGAGTAAACATCGAGGCTGCTGTACAAGATAAAATAACACATGCAAAATAAAACCAAATACGAAGCCTCATGAAAAACATGCATGGGACACGCAGCGATCCCCCGCTAGTTTAACGAAATAAAACCAAAAATTATTGCCGACGACATAAAGTAAAACGTGAAAGTAAATAAAACTACGATAATATTGAACCACATACTGTTCAAACACTTGTTTTATAAATAGGAAAATGGTGGAAACGATCTCCCGTAACGAAATAAAACCAAATATTGCCGACGCCATCAAAGTGAAACGTGAAAGTAAATAAAACTACGATAATATTGAACCACATACTGTTGAAACACGTGTTTCATAAATAGGAAAATGGTGGTTTTATGTTATTTCAATCGTATCTTATAATTAGGTGGAGCGATTTTCCTTTGACGTTGGATCCTTTTGAACCAACATTTCAACTGTAGTTCTGGAGGGAGGGTAGTCAAAGGATGTTGCGCCAAGGATGGCGTCAATAGAACGTACCAGGTATACTCATATATGGTATTACTTGAAGGAGCCACTTGCAATCTAATCAATGGCAAACAAGTCGGGGACGTCACGTAGCACTAATAGTGCTTTTTAGCCACCATTGATACTTTGAACAGTACGGGTATTCACAAAACAAGGGAAAGAAAACCAAACATGCAAACATCATGCATTGAGATAGAGCCGCACCATTCTTTCTTTGACGATTTGCATGATCTCATCAATATCGGCAGACGCCGCATTACTGTCGAGACCATCCATCGCCAAAGAGTTCTGAAAACGTTGACGGAAGTATAAAAATGTTGCGAATTTTTCGTAAGAGTACCAGATCCCAAGGGTTAAAGGAAGAATGTATATGAATACTGAATAGTGACCGTGGTAGGTAGTGATGTGGTGGTACTTACGCGCGCTGCCGGGGCGGATGATACCACGGCAGGCTGGGGTGCTTGCTGGAGCACAGCTTGAGGATTCTGACACAATACAGCACATGTTAGCCCACGTTCGTACGTAAAATATCGCGGCGGGATTTCATCACGCACTGGATTTTCAACTCTCGGAGCTTGGCTCAAAGCATTGAGAATCCAACAGAACGCATCCCGGCGCGTCAAAAAACCACACTGTTGGATTTTCAACTCTCGGTGCTAAGCAGTGCGTTGAAAATCCAGTGCGCGAATAAAAACGCTGCGGGGAAAAATCACTATTATGATTAGACTTTCATTCCTATGTTATATATTATCTCTGGTTTGGTTTTCATATTCAGGATCTCCGATGAGCATGTCACCTTGAGGGATAGTGCTTTAGAGCCCAAATGCTCATCGCATGCACGCTTCAGTGAATTGAGAACTAGTAGAGTGCTCATTTACTACTCGTTCGATAGTTATGAAGAGTTAAATTAGCCTCATAATAATGTAGGTCACTAAAATGTTTTCGAATTAAGAACCTACTTATATATAAATAAATGCCCCATCGGCACCAAGTGGTTTTTTTTTTCAAAACGATTTCCTGTTTTTATTTGTACGGTTAACCTACAATACTTAGCTCACGTATAACGTATGAAGAAGGAAAACAAATCATTTTTTTATAGACTAAACACGATCTAATTTTGGTAGGCGTTACGTCACCCGTAATATCGATAAATAAGCGGTAAGTACCTACCTACATTTGGTTTACGATGCTGGAAAAACGTAAGTATTCGGAAAATTACAATTATATTCTGACAACCGAACATGCTGTTGGGACAAAAACCCTTAATTACCTACTGTATGAAATACTTTGGGAGGTTTAATGCACACCGGGTACTGATCATTATTCCAGTTTTGGGTAATCATTTCGTGTGGTTCTCCTGATTTCCTCATGGAAGAGCAAGAGGATATGTACAACACTCACTAATCATTACAATTTAATATAGTTTATTTAACGTCATAGCCTCTCATTTGATTCGTGGATCGATAGGAGATACTCAACAGTTAGTCCATACTTCATGAATGTCCTAACAACAATAATTAATTAGTAAATTGTGTCTGTTATTGAGGCACCCAGGGACACGGAGTCACCATGTACGGCATCAATGAGTAAATGCGGTGATTTCACTTGCCGGGTATGTAATTAACGGCTCGGGGACTTGTTTAATCGCATTTTCCCCACGTGCCTATGTGCCCGCGCCCTTACGGCCGGAGCCCGCGTGAACACTGCAGTAAATATTCAACTTTATCACTGTTATGTGAGAACTTCAGCTTCTTCACACGCTTCTGTGACAAGTTATACGAGCATGTTGAAAGCGCTTTAACGTTATAAACGTCGTGTTAAATGACATCGTTAAGTCGTACTTTATCAACTAGTTGTTAACAACGTTGAAGTGTTACAAGTTACAACTGTATAACTGTACGGGGTTGAACATGCAACAGTTTGATGTAGACGCCCTATAAATAAGTTAAGTTTCCGCCTGCAAGTGCGAGTATGCTCGGAACTTGCTTCGTTGTTGTTAGCGGCCTATCAACAATCACTTGCTAGTTCAACCATGAAATTTCAAGCCTCCAAAATTTCCGCTTTACGTCAGTGGATGTTCTATTATTTGTAGACTAATTAACTCTAGTTTATAAACGGATTTTTTATGGTAACTAAGTATAATACGCAAACATTTTTAGAGATCAAAGCTCAAGAGAGATTTGTAATTGTAAGTCCTCTCCATTGTAAGAGTTGTGTGCCATCTCGACTTTGACCACATAAGGAGTCAAGAGGACGTTCGTTGAATAATAGATTGCCTAGATGGGCTCCAACCGCATATCGTAAACAGATCCGATTTTGGCCTGTTGGTCAAAGAGAATAATAGGGGTTGAAACTACAAGCTTACCTGTATAGGTTTCATGGGTGGCGGAAGTTCCACGTCCGCGGCCTCATCTTCGGCCTCATCAAGTGCACCCGGACCTGCTCTCCCCCCCGGGTCTGGATCATCACCCCGTCCATTATCGCCGTAAGGAAGCTGCACCAATAACATTGACATGTAGCTCGATGTTACTCTCTTTATCTTTATTTTAACCCGGTGGTTGAACCAACACTAGTTCAACCGCAAGAAATAGGTCGTTTAATTTAAAGAATCAATTAAATATTACTAGAGACTTAATACTGTTACTTAGCAGTAATCTATAATTATATAGGCCTACCTATACATTAATTACCTACTGTGTAAGGAGTAAGCAATATTTGTACGCTTCGCAAGGTAGCACAAAGTGACACAACATACGTATCTTTTTATTTTAGCCATCATGTACCACAAAATTACACCTATGTGTCAATAAATAAATTTGAATTTGAAATAAAGTGAAAAAGCTACCGTAAGGGAAAGACGACATTACGAAGGTCCGGAAAACGAAACTTTCTGTAGACTATTTAAAAGAATGCTATAATTAACTTTATAATTAAATTCTTTGAAATTGGATGAAGATAATGAACCATTGCGTTAGACATCTCATGCTGTATGTTAGCTTTATCAAAATATTGGATGTTTTAATATTGCATTCGTATCTTTTCAGCACATAACGTAGTACTGGATCTGGATCATGTAGGATTTTCCGACATTTCAACGCTTTCAAGAATCAATTTCTCCATTTTATTCTCAGGTTACGTTGTTTTCGTAACAAAGAATAATGTATCGTCCCAGAGAATATCTTTCGGAAAGTTTTAAGTGAACAAAAACATACCTTGAGCTTCTTGTCTGAAGGAATCTTCTTCAGTGCGGGTTTCTCTGTAGTGGCGGGTGATTGTGCTCCGCTCGGACCTTTGTCTGTCTTCCCCTGGGACGGTTTGCGTAGCCCCAACCATCTTTTCCTATGCACCGAAGAAAGGACAATTGTCAGTCAATCAACAAATTTTAAACCCATACTAATATACTAATCACACTAATATTATAAAGGCGAAAGTTTGTGAGTGTGTGTGTGTGTGTTTATATGTTTGTTACTTCTTCACGCTTAAACCGCTGAACCGATTTAGATGAAATTTGGTATAGAGATAGTTTAAGTCCCGGGAAAGGACATATGAAACTTTTTATCCCGATATTCCTACGGGATCGGGATTTTTGCGGATGAAATCGCGGGACGCTGCTATGCCACGAATAAAATAGACTGGAAGAGAAGATAACCCACATTATCTGGATGAATATTGTCAAAGCCATCTCCATTTGTATTTTGTTACGTAACCTAAAAGCACTAAATCAATTTACTGTTTCCCGAACGTGACAAGCCGTTTACGCGTGAAACAAAACTAATTCAGGTGAAGTTTAATGGAATAACCGAGCTTTTACGGATAAACTCGCAATTAAAATCAAATATGGTGTGATAGGCTTGGCGTGCGGCAAAATAATTTAAATGATTACAACTCGGGGGCGTTGCATTCAATTCAACTTAACACGTTTGCTCGCTCAGTGCTTTACTACGTTTTCATTATTCCCGGTGCAGCAATTCCGGGTGAATGTTGAATGCACGTGTTCGTCCTCCCTAAGTCTACAGTTTCGGAAAATTAATAGCTTTGCAGTAGTAAAGACCCCTTTTGTTTCAAATATTATGCACTAGCTTTTGCCAGCGGCTTCGCCAACGTGGGTGTCAGTACCAACCAGTAACATGTGGTAAAACCCTATTATTCACATCACATATGTGAACAATGACAACGATGTTTAAAATCAAAGTGCAGCCGCAAATTGCAAGGCTAACATTGATTTTGCCCACATAAGCGGACATGCTCGGGTATCCGTAGACATGCTCTGGGCTGTGGTAAGCTCAGTATCAAGCTTGCTTCTTAGACACTGCGGTGTTGTATGAAGGGTTCACAGCTGCATCGATTTAGGCACAGCGCCTTGCGTTGGCCGTGGCCAGCTATGGACCACAATACACATAACTGTAATCCAATACGCAAACCGCAATGCGTGTACTAGATATATCGTGCGCCACTATTAATTATAGTTTTCCTCGTAGGTATTTGACTGACACAGCCAGCTTAACATGACGTTTTCAAACACAAAGAATAGGTAATTGTGATCATAACATTAAAATTAAAATGTTTGACTAAGTCCACACGTACCTACGGTATTTAGCCTATATTCCTATTTTAATTTCTTTAGTGCATCGTCTTCACAAATAATTACTACAATATTCATGTATACAACGTGTTTTTTTTGATTTCCCATAACTCTAGGGGGTCATTGTACTCATCATTATGAACCACTTTTACTATGGGACCAAACCTGAAATCGCGAAAAAAAAATCAGCTGTTCCCTACATTTATGTTCGCATAACTCGTCAAAATGTAGGGAACAGCTGATTTTTTTTTCGCGATTTCAGGTCTGGTCCCATAGTAAAAGTGGTTCATAATGATGAGTACAATGACCCCCTAGAGTTATGGGAAATAAAAAAAAAACACGTATAAAATATTGTAAGATTTTAAAAAGAGTATTTGGTGGAGTTTCTTGCCCATTCTTCTACATACGAAACTAGTTATTAGCTAGCTATTGGAAGGGGGGACTAGAATCAATTCTATTTTATTGTAAATATTGACGTTCAAAAGTTCCTTTTATGTGTCTACTAGCTAACCCGGCGAACTTCGTACCGCCTCGGAATCAATAAATTGGAAAAGGTATGAGAACTTGAAATATAAAAAAAAAATTGACGTGAATACATCTTTAAAATTGCTTCCATAGTGGGAGATAAGTCAAAAAAACCAATGATAACAAAATCGGGGGATACAGTTTGGTGTTGCAGCTTCATATCTATCATCTCCATCCTAAATTCAATTACACCATTGGATAGCTAAATGATCAAAGAATTAATTAGGCCAAGTGAGATTTCCACATAGTATAACTTTTGACTCGGAAAAGCTACGACATCCGTTTAAATTTCGATCGATAGCTCTCGTCAAAATATATCGATTGCGTACAAAAGATTAGTGTAAAATAGCGACAATGAATATAGTGAGTTAAAATAAAAGAAAAGAAGAAGAAAATAAAAATAATATCAAAAATCGGCCTATACGCGTCAAAAAGCCAAATCCAAATACACAGATCGTATATGGTTGGAAAGAGCTTCTCAAGGGTAATCGAATGGTACCAATAAAACCCCATAAGATCGAGTCAAGCAGTGCCGGGAACGTAAAAGAATGAATGCGGCCGAGCGGATCAACCCCGTTATGTAAACGTATTCACGTACAACACACGGCCGTGTCCATGACACAGCCACACCCCTTTTTAGGGTTCCGTAGCCAAATGGCAAAAAACGGAACCCTTATGGATTCGTCATGTCTGTCTGTCTGTTTGTCTGTCCGTCCGTCCGTATGTCACAGCCACTTTTTTCCGAAACTATAAGAACTATACTGTTGAAACTTGGTAAGTAGATGTATTCTGTGAACCGCAGTAAGATTTTCACACAAAAATAGAAAATAAACAATAAATTTTGGGGTTCCCCATACTCACAACTGAAACTACAAAAATTTTTTTTCATCAAACCTGTACGTGTGGGGTATCTATGGATAGGTCTTCAAAAATGATATTGAGGTTTCTAATATCATTTTTTTCTGAACTGAATAGTTTGCGCGAGAGACACTTCCAAAGTGGTAAAATGTGTGTCCCCCCCCCCCCCTCTAACTTCTAAAATAAGAGAATGATAAAATTAAAAAAAATATATATAATGTACATTACCATGTAAACTTCCACCGAAAATTGGTTTGAACGAGATCTAGTAAGTAGTTTTTTTTTAATACGTCATAAATCGAAAACCGCAATTTACCTTTCACAAAGTTACAACGAACTACAAGAACTTTTATATTATGTTACTTGCTGCTACGGAACCCTTCATGGGCGAGTCCGACTCGCACTTGGCCGGTTTTATTCATTAATTTTACCCTTGTTTATTAGTTATTCTGCTTTTCGGGGCGGAGACAAATCCAACAAATCAAAGATTATAAAAATCGGTCCAGCCGTTCTTGAGTTATAAATGGTGTAACTAACGACTTCTTTTATTTATATAGATTTGAAATAAATGATTTCACTTTCTACGTCACGAATTCTTGATGTAGAAATTTATAACTTTAATTGGAAATAAATGACGCTACTTAGGTAACGATGTTAATAATTATATCTGACAATAAGAATTATTTCCATTCGTATCGATTATCACCTGTGTGTCTGCTGAATGCTGGTTGAACACGTCGGCCTAATACGTCACAGAATGTTAGGTAGCACTATCTTGGCAGATAAAGACACCTTTTTATTTTTTGCTTTTATTGCGAGATGGACCAGCTCTTGGCCTCGACCTCGCCTGGTGGAGAGCGATTGAATGAAGTTTATGATGGAATGAGCGTGCCCAGAAGATGCCTGTTCTCTCTTGCTTTGAAGGCTGACGGATTATACGCGAAAGAGAACACGGACGCTGGCAGAGTTTCATACTCACAAAATAATACAGTCAGACACCGCTGATCATCGGCATAATAACGTACACGGGAAATAACGCTATCCGCCTTCATGTAACAGAGGCTCTAAGATCGATGACGATACCTAGTTTGACTCTATTTTCTGACATAAAATAATACTATGTTACCTATAGCAGTAGGAAAAACCCGAAGACTTGGTTTTCAGGCAATGCTAGTACAGTTAAACAACCCGCAATCATCAATACAGCGTTGAGGCCAATTAGGTGCGTTCAATCTAATCAAGATTGGGAAATATCCACAGCTGAGTACTGAATGTTTAACTTATCATGTTTTGCTATCGAATGAAACAAAACTTTATTGTGTTGGATCAATTTTCGTCTTTTTTTATAAAGAAGTCGTGTGGTGTGGGGATTAGTCATCTTCTATATATATACAAATACCTTAATACAATTAAAGTGTCTGTTTGTAATGTAAAAATAACAGCTTTTTACTAAATGCATAATTATACAACAGTGCTCTGAGTGGAATACCTCGTATATTCGTAAATACAAAAAACAATAAAAAGAATTGTCTGTCTGTTCCTTGTAATCTCCGAAACGACTGGACCGATTTCGACGGGACAGCTGATGTTATAAGGAGTCATTTAGGCTACCTGTTATTTTAGAAAAAGAATTAGGCTTCTGCGCAAAAAATATGAAACCTATAATATCCAATTTGTTTTCCGACATGCACGTACCTAAACGAACAGCTAGTTTTCACTATAATCAAACAGGCGTCAAGGCTCAGTATAATCTACGGAACCAACGTGAGGTCTTAAACTAATTAGGGTGGCACGTCGCCGACGGCGACACCGGGTTAGCGTCAATTTTTAATCTTCACACGGGACATCCTCTGTTAGGTCGCTATACTTGGCTATTATTGAAACAACGTAGAAACGTCAGACGTTTATCAGCAAAGTTAAGATTAAGAGTATTATCTTGTCAGTAGACACGCATATAGGTCTTCATAAGAAACCCTTGACTATGAAAAGATTAGTCGTGATTAGTTGCCATTAGTATTAGACGTGGTAACTAAAAAATAAGCTGGTCATGTCATAACTTAGCTTCTTTTTATACGAAAACCTCATTGCTATTGAAGCCCACACTAGATGCTTAGCTGTGAATGTGAAGGATATGATACAACATAAGTTATCTCAATCTCTATCATTTTGTAATTTGGAAAGAAAAAGTACAAGTCCTAACAAAAAGTACATTAGCAAAAAAAACTTTTAAGTAACACCTTTTTTTTAATAATTCACTGGTAGTTTTTATTTCCTAAGATAAATCCCATTGTCATGAATGATTAGGCCGGACGAGGGCTGAAAAACCGGACATCCGGAAATTACAGTGAACATACTAATAACTTGTAAAATGGCTACAAAGGGAAATTCACTGAAAGAATAGAGGGGTAGGTACTTGTCAATAAATCAGGTAAAGCGCTTCGATTCAAAGAACCTAGGACCTAATTTTTCCATGAAAGAAATTCATAAGGATGGAATTATTTTCTCCAGCAGTAACTTAGCGGATAAGGATAGGTACGTTACGTAGAAATTATAACGGGCTAGTCGGAATAAGAGATCAACAACAGACTACTACTCAGGTACGTTCGTACGTTCTACTTCATAGAAATGAAATATATGTATCCGAAGTTTGAGCCGGGATGCATTCGGTTCTGTTCTGTTGAACTTAATAATAGGAAATAATATTATAAAGCAAACAGTAAAATAGAGCTTTTCTAGTACATAAGTAAACTCGAAAAGATTTACTTTACTTTTACTTTTTTTTGTCGCTTACAATTTATTTACCAACAAAATAATCATTCCTCGCTAGAAGTTTGTGAATTGTATGAAATTCTCCCATCCCCATTGATTACATTAGCAGAATGTTGCATATAAATTGCTTCTTCATAAAAAAGTGAAATGGCCGTGCTACATTTTATTTGTCACGGTCGCAGAACAACGCTGCATTTAAATTTTGAAACATTGAAAACAAACCGAGACGGTTATCACCCACATGAAAATGTTTCATGGTTCTGATTAATGATATTGATACAAGTTACGTACCGATATATTAAGTGGACCAGTATAACTTGTATTTAACACATAAATAAAATGTGAGAATTATTTTATTGTGTGTTATCTTAGTGTGAATCAGCGGTCAGGTCTACACTGAACCAAGGACTCGTCACCGCATTGCGGTCGTAGTCCGACAAAAAATATCCCAACTGCAACAATCACAGTTCGGATCTCCGCCTTGCGTAACCCGCACCAGATCACATCACACCACTGTAGCATTCACTTGAGACTTACTTCACGCAAACAACTTGATTCCACATCGCTGTAGCGTCGCGCTGACATCACTGTCACACACGTTCACTGCTGCGATCACGTGTACACTGACTCACATGCAAAATGTGCACAAACACTGTTATCTAAGTTCTATTTCGAAGGAGTAAATAATCTGATCGGGGGACGGTCGACAAGGAGCGGTATCAGACGAGATACAATCGCGATAATGTTGTAATTGTAATGAGCGCGTATGTGTAGGACGTGCGAGTCGCGACGCTACGTCGTTGTTGTCACCGCGGCCGTCCGGTGGCCGCCTGTCACACCGACGCGACACGACCATTAACGACACCCTAATTACATATCAATTAGGTAATGAATTCATCCGACCTGCCGTCGTACATTACTGTAAACATTCACTTAGCTAGAACCTTAGTATTCGGCAAATCGATAGAAATCGTTCAGGTACAGTTGTTAGGTACTAAACTCACAGAGTTGTATGTCGATGTGAATACATTACGAAATATTTAATTATCTCTAGCTAAGGTATGTACAGTGTGAATAGACAAGATTAGATAACACAAATTGTACAGAGTTGATAAGAGTGACTTAGGGGTGCTTTGTGACACCTACTCGACGTAGTCAAGAACAAATAATAATTCACCTATCTCAACGAGAGATTACTAACTTTTTCGGCACGTGCACTGAAACAAGCAACTGAAAGCTCACAGATTCGCTCTGTTGTGTTCATTGTTCTGTTTGACAGGACCAGACAAAAGAGCAAGTAAGTATGATTTGCAAATAAAGACGGAGCTAACTACGGGGAAGTTAGATTAAGCGATCTAATAAATAACCCATCAGTAGCCGCACCAGGAACTGGAAATATCACGTTTTATTTATAAGCAATTTCTTTTGCGTGGCTTGTTGAGCAACTTGTGAAATAACAATTAGCTGTGCCGATTGTTAACTTAACACCTTTTCAAAACAGATGAGACAAGTTCGATATGAGTCGGAGATCGCATATCGAACGACACACGACTTGAATACACGGATGATACAAACCTCAAGTATTAAATCCTCATCAAAACCATGTCCCAATACCTTAACTGGTCTGACGAATACAGCATGCCGGGCCCGTGCTAGTGCCATGCGGCCAGTAGAAAATATTGAATAACGAGTGGATGCATCGTTCATTTAGCCTAGCTGGTACGATCGAAGAAACAACACCAAAATATACCTATTTGCTTACGTCAAAGCGTTACGTAATGTTTTTGCGCCCTAAGTCATCAACATGATGCATTCGGATAAACACCTCGGTTATTGAAAGCAACAGCACGGCAAACAAGTTTGAACGCGGACACTGACACATTACCGGCACACAGTGTGAACCATTACGGAATTGAAGTATATTATTATGAATAAATAAATTCAGGTGTAGGAGTGAAGATAACGGTCGGTGAAACAAACAACCTGATATGATGGAAACAGTTGGCACAGCAGAGGCGCGAGCCGTTCGCGTCGGCGGGCATCGTCGTCTGCGCGTGCGATGCCTTCGCACCACTGAGCGACTGAACTGCGCCAGAACCGCGCGCTTCGTATCGTCCGAGGAATTAGATAAAACCATACTAAGATAAAAGATGACTAACAAATAGGAAACGACAAATAAACGACGAATCGTTCATTTTGAGTAACGAATAGATAAGGGTATTGTTTTAGATTCAGAAACAGAATCTACATGCTAACTTTTATTTTTAGAGTTACGTACCTCATAAGGAAAAACGGAATCTTAATAGGATAACTTTGCTGTCGGTCTGTTTTCACACCCTTTCTCTCAAAAGTAGAGGTATCAAACTAACAAGTTGAAATGATTAACAAATACTACAAGGTCAGAGCAATGTTTTATCGCGTCTTTGTTATGGCATATAATATGAGTGAGCCAGACAGAAACACAGTGACCGTAGCTCCGTTAGCTAGTACTTCTTAATCATAATTTTTTATACCACTACTATTCCTATTTAGAACAAGAAAAAAGCTTACTCACCCGCTAAACGCTTTCCGTTGTTTCACGGGACTGGCGGCGCTAGCGCTCCCCCCGGGGTCCGAGTTTGTGGCTTCTGCAAAAGACATTACACTTTATTAAGATGAAAAAACCTTTATCTGTATATTCACTATACAGATTACATTTAGGAACTAAAAATGTAACGCTATTTTGTGTTTGTTCGGTAAAAGTAGAGAGAGAGTTATACGAGTCGGGATCGAAACTTACTTAAACCGCGGGACGCTGCTAGTATGACATAAAATTGCAATGATCCATTCGGCGTGAACTGGCACGCGGACGACAAACGAAAACTGTGGTAATCCAATTCTCACATTGTCATCGAAGTCCAGTTGGAACATGGTTGGCATAATTATGCACAACTAGCAGCGCCCCGCGGTTTCACCCGCATAAGTTTCCCGTGGGAATATCGGGATATAAACTATCCTATGGCCTTTTCCAGGACTCAAACTATATCTATCCAAATTTCATTTAAATCGGTTCAGCGGTTTAGACGTGAAGAGGTAACAGACAGACAAACACACATTCGCATTTATAATATTATAGTATGGATGGTATAAATATTCAAGCTTTTGAACTTTACCGGCAAGCTTTTTAATATCTAGTGGACCGGAAAATCGAAGGGAAGCGAGTAGGCTATAGTCAGGAAGATGGAAACGAAATGTTAGTAACAAAGACATGAATGTGCTTTAACATGTCCTTTGAAGCATTCCGGTGTTTACCCGTCTAAACATCGGAATGCTTTAAAGAGAAGGACTCCGTTCTCAGTCCAAAAAAAAGGATTTTTTAACAACAAACCCTTCAAAGCAATCTTCAGTAAATACAGCTCAAACGGCCAAAATATAACGTCTGCACAAATGCTTATACATGTGTGCACTCGTATAAACCTTGTGTGTACTCTCACTTTGCAAAAAAATTCGTTTGATGCACCTTTAAAAAGTTCAGTTCAATAGTCGTCAGCCAATCTGATGTTAATTGAAATATTTCAGATAGGACGTGTTCTATGTTTTATATCATTGTTCAAAGTGGTGAAACTGTTATTTAAATCTTCCAGCAGAATATGTAATTACACGCTGCGCCTGGCCGTAAAAGTTCCGATGTATTTTGTTAAGGGGGTTCATAGAGAGCGTACTGCCTGGCCCGGGCTAACCGCTCTCTGTAGTTGCAAGTATGGCCTCTACTCTCCACTGATGAGATTTCCGCCGTCAATCAAGTGCATTGTATGAAATAGGCTTCATACAATGCACTGACAAGCTGACGCGTTGCCTGTTCTCGGAGTATGCTCCGAGAACAGGCAACGCGTCAGCTTGTCATCATAAATAAAGTTTTGACATTGTTGCATGTATAGCTGAATAGGAGCCCCAATATTAATTTCGGATTCATTTACACGAAATTCGAACAGTAGGTACACATGGAGGGAGCTCCATGCTTTATTACAAGCAAATGGTATATACAGGGTGGATTTTTGAGATGGCGCAGTAAGGGCAGTACCATTAACGTTGTCGCTACAAGAATGTGGTCTTAGGAGACTGAAATAAATTAGCGCAAACTTAAAGCATTTATTTCAAATAAACCAATTACCAGGCACTTTTGAATTGTCAAGGGGTCGGTCAGTCAGAAAAATGAAGCTATTTGCCCATTCCAAAGCGTAGTAGGTACCTATGGAGAAGAACTGGCAAAAAAGTCCACGGACACTCTTTTTTTTTTTTTTTTCCGTTAGCCTGTACTGTCCCACTGCTGAGCAAAGGCCTCCCCCATTTTCTTCCACTTCTCCTTGTGCTGTGCTTTCTCCGTCCAGTCGGTTAGGAATGAGTCTAAGTCGCCACGCCAGCGTTTCTTAGGTCTGCCTCGGTGACGACGCCCGTCTTCAGGCACCCACTGTGTGACGACTTTGGCCCATCTGTCTGGATGCATCCTATAAGTGTGACCCGCCCAGTCCCACTTCAGCCTCGCAGACTTGCCACCAACATCAGCGATACCTGTCTTGGAGCGTATTGTGGTGTTGCGAATTTGGTCGGTGAGTTTAATCTTTAAGATACTACGCTCCATCGCTCTTTGGCAAACCTTGAGTTTGGACTTCTGAGCCTCTGTCAAAGACCAAGTCTGAGCGCCATAGGTTAGGATAGGCAGGATACACATGTCGACGAGCTTACGCTTTAGTGAAATAGGAAGGTCGCCCTTCATTAGCGCCTTCATGGACCAGTAGCTCCTCCACGCATTTTCGACTCGACGGTCGATCTCTTTGTCCTGTCTGTTGTGGAAGGAAACTAGCTGGCCCAGGTAGATATATTCGTCGACATAATGTATTTCCTGCCCATCGACCTCGACCTTATAGTTGGTGGCATTGGTCATGACTTTAGTCTTTGATTGATTCATCGTCAGTCCAACTTCAAGGCTTGCAGTGCTCAGTTCGTGGAGCATTTGTTGCAGTCGATCTGCTGTAGATGCAAAAAGAACGATATCGTCTGCAAAACGAAGGTTTGACAGCATTTTATCGCCGATTGGAATACCCTTCGTTGCCCATGTGTCTGCGAGTTTTTTGAATATCTCTTCCAAAGTGCTCGTAAATAGTTTAGGAGAGAGCGGATCACCCTGTTTTACCCCTTTGTCTATTTTGAATGTTGTGCCTATGGAATCCAGTTTAACGTTGGCCGTGCTATTATTATAAATAACCTTTAGAAGATCTATGTAGGTTTCCTCTATATCTTGACTTCGTAAGGCTGAAAATATTGCGCTGTGTTTAATGCTGTCAAAAGCCTTTGTGTAGTCTACGAAAGCCAGGTATAGAGGTTTTCGAAATTCTGTGTGTTTTTCTATTAACTGATTTAAAGTTTGAAGATGGTCTGTGGTAGAAAAACTTGAGCGAAATCCTGCTTGTTCCGGTGGTTGATGTGAGTCTAATTTTGCATCTATGCGATTGTGAATGACCTTGATGAATGCTTTATAAATATGTGAGACTAAGCTAATGGGCCTGTAGTTGTTTATATTGGACTTGTCTCCTTTCTTATGAAGAAGAACAATGTTTGAGTGGCACATCTGGGTTGGGAGCTTACCTGACTGTAAAATTGCATTAAATAGGTTTGTGAGGTGTGGGAGTAGTGTGGCAGATCCTAGTTTCAAAGCTTCAGTTGTAACGCCATCTTCGCCAGGGCTCTTATCGTAGTGCATTGTCTTTAGTACTTTGTCTACTTCATATCCCGTTATGGGAGGGATATCCTCTTGACAACTGTATCTATTTTCTGTTAGTAATTTTGAATTGTCTGAATAAAGAGAGCTGTAGAATTCTGTGCAAATTTCTATAATTTTCTGCCTATTGTGATGTTTGGTTCCATGTGTGTCCAGTAAACTATTAATCCAAGGTTTGGTTCTGGAGATTCCCTGTTTTGCTACTCTTAAAGAACGGTGTTTTTGTAAGGCCACTTTAACTAAATGGGTATTCAAGTTTCTTATATCTGTTCTTATAGCTTTCTTAACCTGCTTATCTATTAATCTATGCTGTTCTGACCCTATTTCGTGCATGTTTCTCTGCTCAAGCAAGCAGCGTGTACTTATTGTAAGCTTTGTATTCTTCTTCCCCTTTATTTTTATGCTATTGCTGCTTTTTCTTATTCCAGTAACTATTCTATCATATTGCTCGTCTACATCTGCGACATTTATGTCTAGGCTTTCATAGTGGTTTGATAGTTCTAAATTGAAGGATTCGTAATTGTTAATAAGGGTATCTTTATTTAGTTTTTTGATAGGCATCCTAAAGGTTTTTGCGCGGTAGATTTTAAAATTAAATTTGATTTTTGCGCGTAATGGTCTGTGGTCTGAGCTATATTTAATCTTATTAATGATACCTATGTCTTTTATAATTTGCTTGTCGGAAGTTAATACATAGTCTATTTCGTTCTTAACCAAATTATTGGGTGATATCCATGTCCATCGGCGCTGGGGTTTTTTATTGAATAGACTATTGGCAACAAAAACACTCTGTCCAAAGGCGAATTGTAATAGCCGAGCACCACGTGCATTGCGTATTCCTGATCCATGCGGACCTAAAATAGCTTCGTCGTCTTGCTCTTGTCTTGGTCCGACTTTTGCATTAAAATCGCCAATAATCATATTCCACGTTCCGCGATTTTCTTCGCAGGCTCTATTTAGGAGATCGTAGAAGTCTTCGACATCCTCGTCCGGATATGCTGACGTAGGCGCATACACCTGGATGATTGTTAGTGTCTGCTTGGGTGTGATGCGGAATTTGAGAACTGCTATCCGTTCCGAGTACCCAATGAACTCGATAATGTTGTTCTTCCATCTTTTAGCTACCATAAATCCCACGCCATGTAGTCCATTAGTTTCTCCAAAGTAGAAAAATATGGAATCTTCTCGTTCTTCTGTATGTTCTCCTTGTCTCCTAACTTCTGCCAAACCTATGATATCCCAGTTGACGTCTTTAAGAGCATTTTCTAGTTCAATGGACACTCTTTTAAATCATATAAATATTACAAAAATATTGGTTACATCATTCATGTTGAAATGATACATGTGAGAACGATGTAAAAGACCTGCACGTTAAAAGCGTTCGTACTAAAAAAGATAAAACCAAAAATCGATTCAGAAATGAAAATAAGCCGTGGCGGCTAAGACATGAATAGTTCCTACTGACGGCGCCCGTTCAAGAACATGACGTATGGATCAGCACCATTCAGCTCAACCATTTCCAATCCACTGCCCTGCACATAATAACCGACGAAAATTTCTACGCTAGGTTCTAGAATCATGTGCCGAATTCATGATTACAGTTTGAGCGTCGATGTCCCTGCCACCCTGTATAGTCACAACGAAAGGGGCTGGCCTAAATGTCAAAACCTGTAATATCATAACAGAATCTTTAAATATCACGTAAATGATAAATATTTCTGAGTACAAATGGGACACACAACTGCGACCATTTCTAGGTGTGTATATGGAAGAAGCGTTTAAGTACTTGCAGTAGCACATGCTTCAGTGATATTAAAGTGATAGTAGGTCAGAAGTGGATCTTACTGGACAATATAGAGTGGCTGCATGCGGAAGTTTAATGCACAACAAATTGTTAGGCTTGGGCTATACACGGACTGCTCCAGCAGCAAGCCAGTGATCAACATACAAGGACTGCTCGTGCAGTCAATTTCAACCGCTTGAAGCCGCCATTGATACCTGCCTGCTTGATGCTGCAGCAGTCGGTATAGTATCAACTGCTCGACAAGTCACAATTTCAAATCAGTAGCTACATGGATTTTGAGGTAGAAGCACTACTACTGCTACTTTTGCTCAGACGACAACGGCGGCGGCGTAGAAATAGAAAATTGTGGGTTCATCCAAATTTGGAATTATGAAATCATCATGGAGAATTTAATCACTTGTTTTTGGAACTAATTTCTAAAAAGCGGCTAAATCGGCGATCGCCGATACTAAAAGTAGCGTGTGTGCTTCGGCCCTAAGAAGTGACGAAGAAAAGTTTAACACGTCTTCTTCAGTCTTATTACCTAAATTTATTTTTGTATTTTTTTTTATTAGTTCTTTTTTTTCAGATTCTTTTTATTATCGCTGTTTTCACAAGTTTCTTTTAAACTGATTTGTCTGGTCTAGCTTCAATGGCAGCCTTTAAAAATGATAACTGCTCATAATAATATGCGTAATCGACACTGGCTGCTTCAAGCTGTCCGTGTATGGCCGGCCTGTCCTCAACTAAAGTTGATACTTACGTGAACTTTCTGGCAAAAAAATAATTGTGAGACACAGTGTGAACGCATGTTAAATTAAAATTTGTTGTTCGCTAACAAGGTCTTTGTATGATAAACAAATTGATTCGGAAACAACACATCAGTTCGCTGCCGAATTAATAGCATCGAGTGCTGTCCTGACGAATGGAAACTGAAACGTGTTACGCTAATTGAATGAGATTTCATCGACGATTTACTTCTGTTGTGGTAAAGTTTATAAGAGTGAAATATGACGTAGATTTGGCACGTGACAGCGTTCACTCTCAACTACGACCACATGGTTATTGTTTATAAAGAGCCTGTTCAACGCTCTACGGTGAATTAAGAAAATTAAATCTTTGTTCAATTTTAAAATTGTTTTTTACAGGGAAGGATTGCTAATGTTATGTACCTGCCAGAAACAGCAGCGCTCTGTAACACCACGAACAGAGGAACATGTGGGGCGGTGGCTGCCTTCGCCTCGACTGTGACTGCCTGAAGCGACACGCGACGGCCGCGCGTCGCGTCGTTTAGTGTTGTCCATTCATTATTCAACACGTCTAATTAAGCTAATTTTATTTTCCACTGATTATTTATTGGCCGTAAATTAGCGACCAGAATTTCACAATGTTTTTCAAGATATGTTTAAGTTGTTTCGTCTTTGAACAGGAATTATCATGCGATTCTTAAGACCACATTACTATGGTTCGAAAAAATCTGTTTTAACTTCATGAAATGATATCATTCGAGGAGAAGCTAAAATACATTTTCCAATAATAAAAATAGTAGTGTCTCGTGCCTATTGGTAAAGGCTGAGTGTAGCCGAAAGCAGTGTTCCGTGAGATCGGCTTCGGAATCGGGCGGCGTGTTCAGACAAGCCTCATCTATCGATTCTCTCGCTGGGGTTTCTGTCCGGCCCCAGATCGCCGATCTTGACGCTTCTTTTAAATAGACTATGGGATGTGCCTTTATTTTTACTCACATCAAAACAATAGATGAACGTGAAAAAACCGATTTTAGTACAAAATGTACAATGAGCAGCGGATTTATCCGTTATTTCGTTGCGACACATTTGTCCGAAAGTCATATTTTGACTTAGATCTGTGGGGTTTTTAACAAAACAATATTATTTGTGAATTGTATTTGTATCTGTTTCAAATAGAATAAGGGATGTGCCGTTATTTTTACTCACATAAAACAATAGATGTTTTAAGAAAAAAATGTAACTACACTGAGCAGCGGATTTATCAGAGTATTTCGGTTGCGATAATTTGTCCGAAAGTCATATTTTGACAGAGATATCACAAACAATCTTGTTATTGTCTATGTCACTCTATGTGATCGCTATATCTTCTTAACTACACAATGGATTTTGATGCGGTTTTCGAAATTATTTAGAGAATTTATTCCGGAAGGCATAAACCTTCCGGCATAAATTCTCTAAATAATTGTGAAAATCGCCTCAAATTTTTGATATGTTTGAAGATTCATATAAATGTCGACGTTTTAACACGGCGCTACATCAGTATATTGTTGCACCCGAAGCAGGGGCGGGTCGCTGGTATTATATAGGTATTTGATGAACAGGTCGAGTTTCCATGTCAACAAATAGGCTGATTATTCATGTTTGTGGGTAAGTGGTAATCCTTCAGCTGTAACCCTAAGTGCTCTTACCAGGCACAGGTAAATTATTAATGTCCGCAAATGGTTGGCCTTTGCTATGTTAGGCCTAACAGAAAGTTGAGGGAAAACCGTTTTAATTTCTATAAAGAGAGATCAATGACATCGGCGGGACATCTAAAACGCATAGACGTGATAGCTCCGAGATTAGCGTAGCTAAGTATAGACACGATTTCACTACATACCATGACCAAGCCATAACAAAAGTTTGCGGTTGGCAAGCAGTAAAAGCGTAACGATATCTATAATCTATTTGTTACCGATTAGACGGACGTGCGAAAACGGTTGGCGTCCGGCCCAATCGTTATTTTTTCACACCGCACTGCGTTAGTGCGGCTGTGATTGTCAAAGAATAACATTATGGTTTCATTGTCACGACTGTGAGAGATGCCGTCGTTTCTCAAGCAGCCGATTGTTTTATCTTCTCCCTCTTTAAGGGCTTTCAAATTGTATTGTTGCTAAGCCTTGTGTTCTTTGTTTTGTGCAAATACTTTAACGCCAGATTTTCGAGCGTGCAAAGTTAGCCTGGACTTTCTAGCCGTAAGTAGGTACGGTTGCATTCCATTTAACAGTTTCGAAAACTACGGCAACTTTGTATTACGTTTATTCTATTTCTATTTAACTTGACTTACAAAATTAAAGAGGAATAATGGACAGGCACTTCGAGGACTGTTTAAAATAAATAAGGGTTTATAGTTGTACGGCTGCTGCAAGGAGATAGCCAGTATATAATGTCCAAATTGAATGGAGTTTATGAGACCTCATCGATATTATAATTTTTTACTTTGATGATAAAATTGTTATGGTAATTGATACCTTACTATTAATTTTATGGGACATCTTTCGCCTGAAATGAAGATGATGATAATCATAATAATAACCGTTAAGTAAGTTAGATTAATTAAAGACAGATCATTGATCAGCAGCGACAGTTTTTAAAAACAGATTTAACGTTTTTCGTTAATTACAGAAACTAGAATACCTTTTCATAATATGCTATATTTTTTGTTTTATAAATCCTGTTGCAAGGCTATATATACTTACGGTAAAATAAAAATATAACACTTGCAGGTTATTTTTGTTTGTCAAGATGACGAGATCGATTCGATTTATTTCCGTTGGATCCCGCTTTTGAATCCCATTTTAATATTTTTGGCATTGGATCCCGCAAAACATTATTATGTATTTCCGTTGGATCCCGAATTTAAAAAATGCAAGATAATTACGTTTTATTGTCGTTGAATCCCGAAAAGTATTTCCGTTGGATCCCGAATGCTTAAAAAAATCTGAATGCGGGTACTTTCAACAACAAAATTGTTTATAATAAAATTCACTAATGTTTCACCAAAACTCCATTGACAAATTAGTTTACAACCAACGTTTCGTATACTATTAATTTCACAAACAACTCATTTTCTATATAATCTAGTCGTTTCTGGCACTCGCCGGCCGCTGCCGCGGCACCGCTCGCTTCGCTCGCTCGGCTCGTGCGTAGGGGTCACAGTTTTGACCTAACCTAACCTAACATTGTTTTTTTTTTTAAATAATTAACCTAATCTAACTAGTTCGGTTCCGGGTACCCCACTAAAAATAATGTATTTTTATTGTTTGATAAAGGTAAATCACTTTTCTTCTGAAATGTACACATGTTGTTATAATATGGGATTCAACGGAAATAGCAAACGGGATCCATCGTTAATACCTAAAAAATGGGATTCAAAAGTGGGATCCAACGACAATAAACGATCGATTCTAGGTTGGAGAAATGGTCTCTTTATAAGTCCAATAATGCAAGAGTAAATGATGACAATTCCTTAATTAAATTTTTTTTAAGTAGGTAATAAGCCTTTTATGCGTAACTTGTATACCGTCTTCAGTTTACGGTACGGTACGGTATGTTTGACTCATGAATTTTCTCTCGGGATAGAATGATGTACCTACAAAACATAAACATCACGCATCTTCTGACGTACGCGGAACAAGTTTAGATGTAGGTACGTCTGTGGGTGCGCAACGTGCGGGCTTGTTGTTCTACGCGTCTGCGCTGTAATTTTTTGGGTTCCGTAGCCAAATGGCAAAAACGGAACCCTTGCAATTTCGTCATGTCAGTCTGTGCGTCCGTCCGGATGTTACACAGCCATTTTACTTGGAGACTATTTGCAGTATATCGATGAAAAATTGGAAATCACCGATGTAGGTACTACACCACTGCACCGCTTCAATATTGTAAAGAAATTACAACAAAAACAGTTACGGGTGGCTTTCCCCACACATGTAACCGAGGGATGAGAAAATTTAACCTCAAGGCAAATAATAGCGTGTCGTGAAACTTTTTTATTTAAGCTAAAAGTTTTTGAGATATGGGATATTTCCGGTTCTAAACGCGTTTGTTTTTTGAGTCTCTACGAGAAATAAATGAAATACTAATGTTTCATAAAATCTGGTACTACATGCGTAAATATTCATCCTTACTACGGAACCCTTCACTGTGCGTGATTGTACGCTCTTGGCCGGATTTTTATAATTTCGGGTTAAAATTGGAGCAATAGCGACATTAGCTACTCATTATGACGATGACTACATCCTTGTCTAAACATTATCGCAGGAAGTGCCGACATTACAGAGAAGTATGCAAAAAATGTCTTCCAATATTTTTTATCTAATTTTACGATTATTTTCTGTTTGTGATTTTAGGAATGCAGAGCCACCGAAACACAAGAAAAATTATCAGAACTTTCGTTCTTTTTCCTGATAAAACAATATTTCATTTTAACGGCCCCGACTTACGAGTTGATGTAGGTCGTAGGTTCGAACCCAGACAGGTAATTTATTTTATCAACACTGCTCTCAAAACAATTATGGAAAACATCGTCACTAACCTTTTCTGAAAACATACTGTACGAATGGACTCTTTTCATGATTCATATTAGGCAAACTGTTGCTATAATTCTCGTATTATCCTTAAAAATTACAATGAATGCTAAATAATTTTTTAATAACGCAAGATTGCTACACGCTGTTACTATATGGAGCGGGTAACCCAGTGGCCGAGTAGTAATTACGTGTGGCTCCGTGGCCTGCCTGTGAGCCTACACCACTCCACTCAACATTATCAGGCTCTTTACAACTCTAACGAGTAAAGCATAGAGTTTAAATTGCATTATTGTACCGGCAAAAAAAGTTTGTACAAGTACATATGTGAAGATATATTTAAATCACGGCGCTCATCTGCAATGTTAAGGTTGAATTCCAGAACGTTTGCGTCACTACACCCGTGTATGGTGTTCTACAGTAGACCGCAGTCAGTGGTAACTAGACCAGTATAAACTGGCCATAATAATATGGCAGCTTCCTACTACGCTAGGCCAGCTCAACTGTAAGTAAGTCGACTATAAATTCTTAATAAAAATAGGGACGCCGTGCTGTAAGAAACATTAACGATTAAGGCGAAACCGGGGTGGCCCGCAGTATTAAAATTTTCTTACGTTTTTGCAGGTCTGTATCAGGTTGTATGGTGATCAAAATATGATTCGCAACCGTAACCAATATGCGTTCAAAGAAATATAATAATTAAAATGATCGATAGGTAAAATACACTCTAGTATTGGCCTATTGAATGACTATTTCATGAGATCGCGATCGCCACATTTGAGGCCAATTCTAACTTAAAGAGTTATACTTTCAATTTTCCTTCATTATCATGAATTAAAATTTGAATAGGTAGGTAGTCCGCGAACTACTTAGCGCCCTTTTTAGTGTTCCGTAGTCAACTAGGAACCCTTATAGTTTCGCCATGTCTGTCTGTCCGTCCGTCCGTCCGTCTGTCCGTCCTCGCTTAATCTCTGTGACCGTTAGCACTAGAAAGAAGGTACCAATATGTATATCAATCACGCCGACAAAGTGGTAAAATAAAAATTGGAAAAAAATGTTTTATTAGGGTAGCCCCCCTATATGTAAAATGGGAAGTGATTTTTTTTTTTTAAGTTCAACCCTAACGTGTGATATATTGTTGGAAAGGTATTTAAAAATGAATAGGGGTTTACTAAAATCATTTTTTGATAATGTCAATAATTTCGGATATAATCGCTCCAAAAGTAAAAAACAATGTGTCCCCCCCCCCTCTAACTTTTGAACCATAAGTTTAGAAAATATGAAAAAAATCTGAAAAGTAGAACTTTATAAGGACTTTCTAGGAAAATTATTTTGAACTTGATAGAAACAACAGTTTTTGTACAAAAAAGGCAAAAGTTGTACAAAATCATTTCTGGACTAAGTCTAGTATAATCGTATATGCAAGCGTTTTTTTTTTTAACTTCGTTTACATATTTTATTATCTTGAACGTATCTTTTTTCAAACAAAAAAAGAATGATTAAAATTGGTTCTCGCAATCCAAAATTACCACCGAAAACTTCTGGCACGTCTATGTACTAATTAGTAACCCAATTCCCCGAGAGATGGCGCTGTAGGTACTTATTACATTGGGTCGAGTATTATCGAACTGTACGTGGGAACACTTATTGTGACGGACGGGAAACTACGGAACCCTACACTGAGCGTGCCCCGACACGCTCTTGGCCGGTTTTTTTAAAATAAAATAGTAAGACGCATTTCTTTTTTTTTTTGGGTTTTCGGTATATTACAAATTTTTGTCAAGTCCTGTAAAAGTTCATAAAGACCGCTCTTTCGTGAAGGATGCCTGGGCCTACCCCTACTATCAGCCGCCAGGGCACATTCAAGTCAATGAAAGACATATTACCCGGTAAATACTACTCTTTACCGGGTAATATGTCTTTCATTGACTTGAATAGTACAAAGAACTCGCATCTGTGCTATGCAATTAAACAATACAAAGGAAATTGAGTTTATACAATGCAACGATAGTCTTACAATCTTTAGCAGCTCCCACAGTATTTTCAAGTGTTAATCAATTAGTTGTGGTTGTGGAGCAGTACCAGCATTGAGCCAGGCATTTTTATCAGCGATGTAATCCCCTAACTTCTAATATGCTTGCCAGAATAGAGTGCGTTTTATACAAGACTTGAATTTTGTCTCATTCAGTTGAAGAATGTGGGGATGTATTATAAAATTTTAAACAGTACCCCGTAAAAGATGAGTCTACTTTAGCCAGTCTGAAACCTGGTAGAACTAATAGGTCCCTATTTCTAGTACTATAATTATGTCTTTCACCTCCTTTACTAAAAAGATGTAAATTTTTCCTTACAAACATGATGTTTTCGTAGATATATTGACAAGGCACCGACATGATGTTAATTTCCTTAAACAGTTCCCTTAAAGAATCGCGCCTGCGGATATTATATACGGCTCTGATGGCTCTTTTCTGCAGAATAAAAATAGAGTTGATGTCTGCAGCCCGTCCCCAAAGTAAAATACCGTAAGACATGATACTATGAAAGTAACTAAAATAGATTAGTCTCGCGGTATCTACATCAGTAAATTGACGGATTTTTCTGACAGCATAAGCTGCTGAACTTAGCCGTCCTGCAAGAGATGTTAAATGAGGACCCCATTGTAGCCTTGAGTCGAGCGTGATCCCTAGTAAAACAGTTTTATCGACGAATTCTAGTTTCTCTTGATTCAATAATATCTCACAATCACTATCTTTGACATTTGGTAAAGAAAATCTTATGCACTTAGTTTTTATTTTCCATTTAATACTAAATTACTAGCAGTAAACCAATTTTGAATCTGCAATAGGGCGTTATTTACGTCGTCAAAATTTGTAGCACGTCTATTTACCTTAAAAATTAAGGAATTGTCATCAGCAAACAACACTATTTGTGGTTGATTTTTTAATAAATGGAGTAGATCATTAATATACACTAAAAAGAGGAAAGGACCCAATATCGAGCCTTGTGGCACACCCATTTTTACTGTTAAACCATGTGTATTTACACCATATAATTGAACTTGCTGTTGTCTATCATTTAAATAAGAACTAACTAAACTGAGCGCAAGTTTTCCAAGTCCGTAATGTTCAAGTTTCATAAGCAAGGTTTCGTGATCGACGCATTCAAATGCCTTGTTGAGGTCACAAAAGATTCCTATGGCGTCTTGGGCTTCTTCCCACGCGATAAAAATGTGTTTTAATAAGGTTACACCGGCGTCGGCAGTGCAACGTCCTTTGGTGAAAGCATAGTGTTGATCGTGAAGGATTTTATTCGTGTTAAAATGATTGAGCATTTGATTAAGCATTATCCTTTCAACCACCTTGCTGAAAACCGGCAACACGGATACGGGTCTATAATTTTATTAGTGTCTTTACTGTCCTCGGATTTGTAAAGTAGTATTAACTTACTGTATTTCATTAAATCGGGGAAGACTCCTCGATCAACACACGAATTAAATACTAAGGCTAAGTAAGGCACAATAGTTTCAATTATGGAGGTACAGACTTTATACACATTATATACAATTTACCTACTGCGCTCTTATATCTGCGCTGGAAAATCGCTACTGTGGCTTTTGATGTTTTGGCAAAAACCTCGTTTTTTGCACCTTATGAGTTACGACCTAATGAAAAAAGAGAATATTTTGGAATAAAAACAGTGTCCCTCGAGTTTCTTGCAAGTTTTTCTTTATAGGAACCTACTACGCCTTGGAATGAGCACCTATAGTATAGTTAAAATCTCGCTGCAGACTCGGTCATAAATCATTCGTGTTTCGCTCTCTTTCCCACTCACGGGCCTTATGGGCAGGTCACGCCCACACGTAGTATTGTGCATTACTGCAGTCGATGAGTGATATTTTTATGTATTTATAAATGGGTGATAGATATAAATACACATTTTTTTTTTTATTTTGTTACCAAATTTACTACAAAGCATATTAAATTTATAAACAAAAGAACGTATATATAAAACTAAAAATAGAAAATTAAAATTCTTCGTCTGAGTCATCGTCATCATCATCCACATGAATGATGAACTCTTCGCATAAATGTGCTTTTCTTAAGTCTTCATCTTGCAGCAATTCTGCATGTTCCACACATTTTTGCCAATTTTCGTGATAACCTTAATGATTCTGTTATCGATAATGGCCTTGCGCGCGCGCAACTAGCGCACATCCCTACTCCGATTATGATTTATGACCGAGTCTGCAGCGAGATTTTAACTATACTATAGCTTTATCTTTCTGACTGACAGACTCCTTGACAATTCAAAAGTGCCCGTAGAGTAAATGGTTTAATGGAAATAAATGCTTTGTGTTTGAGTTTGATGTGAAAAATACGAACGTGTTTTAATATGGAAGATTGTAAACATGTTATTTTTACAATTTGTTTCGTATTTAAATGCGCAGGTAGAATAACTAATTTCATAACAGCTAGCGGAAATAGTATAAAAGTGATATACAAGATTATGACACAGTTCGTGGATTAAAATAATATAAGAGCTTATTTTGAGCGCGTGCGGCGGCAGCGAGTCCGCGCTAGGCGCCGTGGCAGCGCGCGTGTAGCCGTAGGACTGACACACTTATCAAATAAACGAAAATTAACCTTGTACTCTATGTAATTCACGACGTTTTAAGTAGGCTGACATTGGCTGGGAATAGTTTTAATATGGACGTTTGTTGATATATTTATTTTCTTCGACGCCAATCGTACAGCTTGCAAAGAAAGAAGCAAATAGAAGGCAAAATTAAACTATTGCACATATATTTCCCTGTAGTTTAAATTCGTGGAATTGGTTATCTCGAGCGCCGCATGCGAATTGAATAGAGAAATGGAGAAAAACAGGACATAGGTACTTAGGTATTTATCAAAACGTTTCCTTACAATACATGTATGTATGAAACGCAACGGTCGAGTGTGGCTTATGGTTTTAGAGCACGATTTATGAAAAAGAAAACCAAAACCAAACTTCTATTTTTTTAAATCAACTCGGTTACGCAGCCCGAAAACCGGATAGTTTTGTTTTTGCAAAAACAAATACCATCCTGCGTATCGCCGCCGTTGCTGAAATAATCCCGAAAAGGGATGTTATTTGATAGACAAAATCCTACGTTGAAAAAAAAGCATAGGTAAGTTTTTACTTCTAAAAAGTTTGTAAAGATAAAGCAGATGGTATTGCTTAATGTTTTTTCAAAGAGAATAAAGTTTGGAAATATACTTGTGTTGGGGTTTTTGTATCTTCATCATTACTATTAGATGATATTATCTATCTGGGAGGGGTTTTATATGTTTAAAGTGAAAAGCAATATTTAATATGAGATCTTGTGCTTAAATATCAGCTGCATTTCAGCCACACACAGTTCCGGCAATAATTATCTTCAAGGATCTATAGACAGACTCAAGGAGCAGAGATTAAAGACGTCGGGTCTGGGATAATAAACGTCACCTGGTTGACGCCGGGAGGGGCTGGTCGTGACACTTGATGCAGGAGTCGAGGTATTGTATCATATTGTTATAAATTATAACGTATTAAATCTTTTAAACTCAATAAATTACAACAATTGATCTTATTCCAAATCGAAGACAAAGATATATTAAATCGCCAGAAGATAAAACGGCCGTTAGGAGATTCTGTTAATAGGTGTATCGAATACGAGTGGAGATACAGGCGATTCACTGTGCAGCTGCATCAGTGAATGATTTATGGTGAAATGGTAAGACGTTCAACCATTTTATGACGCTATGCCTTGCACAATATACTTGGAGAACTAAAAGGGACTAACTTGTTCTGAATCATTTACTCTAAAACTCCGCAATTGTTGGGTGACAGTTAATTTCTAATTGCACGAACAAGGGACGTGCGTGAATGAACTGGTACCTACCTACTGTTTCTTCATAAACTTGTCGAAATTGGTTTTAGGTTTTTATTTTTAGCTCTACTAGGGTATCACGACCGAGTTTTATAAGAGAACAGTTTAACCTTTTAACTAATCTTAACAAATTATAGACGCTGTACCTTTAGTAAAAATGCATTAAGAAATTGATCGTCGGCAATACCTAGTGGTTTGAAAGCAAGCTACTCTGATGTTAAGACGTCTTATGCATGAAAACGCATACAGAATATTACTCAAAAATAAGTTACTAATTAAAAAATTAACTAAGATGTTGTTCACAAGTATGAGAGCCACGCGAAGGAACGAGTACTACATTGAGATTGAGACGCGTAGACTCGAATTAATTAGATATCCGAGTCGTGACACATAATTTGTTATTCATAAAATCTTCAGGAAGTTGGTATCAATACTATGAATGCAAGAGAGAATACAAATTAAATACAAATAACGTACCCATTCAAAAGATTCACAGCGTGAACGTGGAGTACAGCGGAGAGCGTTCAATGAGGCGCAAAACTTTACGATTCCACGCCAGTTGCACGAGTGCTACGACTGCGGTTATTACGTATTAATGTTCCGGTTATGTTTTGTGAATTGCGATGACAACGTAAACCGCGACTCGTTCACTGGGAACCAACTCGTGTTTATTTCGTACTGGAGGTAATTTATTCCGGTATGGCGCCACGTCGTCCGTCGTGGGGAAGTGGGCCGCGGGCGCGCTACGCAACGACTCTCACCGTTGTCTTTATCCATTTACACGCACCGTTGCAACCATCAATCAGAGTTAGATACGAGGATGGATACTGGCTGTACGGACGGGAGAGCCGGCGACTCCTGCGCCGGCCACGAGTTCACTAGTCGGACATTATTGTGCAAGACTCGTGCCCAGTCCTATTCAATTTCAAATATGGTAGCAGGCGCGCGCGCACGTCCCATTGGACAGTTACAGCGTTGGAACGAAATGATCACAAAACTAATCGTAAATAAATCATTCACTAATAGGCAAGAACTAATTGTGGCCTGTGTGTTTGGATTTTAGACGGTCAAATTCCGGTGCAGACCGTACCGGAAGTGGCAAATATCTAAGGTCTCGGTAAACAATTTATACAAACAGCCGTTCTGGTTTCTTGTATAACGGAAAAGCAGATTTAGACTTGATTATTTATGAGACATGGTACAGTAAGAACAAAGCATATTAATAAAAAAATTCAATATTATAGTTAAATTAATAAGTAGGCGAAAACCTTTATTAATTAAAATATGGTAGGCACGCGCAAGGGACATTGACTGAGAAATAATATTTTGTGTCTTCCAGAGCGCCTGCATCATTTTTACTTTTGAGATTATATTATTATTGCCTATCTGTCAAGTTGCCGTTTGGTAAAATTTAACTATTACCCCGCGTTTGAACCAAGCTATAAAACATAATGAGTCGGCTGTCTTCGTTTGTTGATTACACCTAAAACAAGTTATAACGACTAATTGATAAAAAGGTGAAGATTTATTACCGTTGGATCCCGTTTTTGAATCCCATTTTAATATTTTTGGCGTTGGATCCCGCAAAACATTATTATGTATTTCCGTTGGATCCCGAATTTAAAAAATGCAAGATAATTACGTTTTATTGTCGTTGAATCCCGAAAAGTATTTCCGTTGGATCCCGAATGCTTAAAAAAATATGAATGCGGGTACTTTCAACAACAAAATTGTTTATAATAAAATGAGGGGTTCACTACTGTTTCACCAAAACTCCATTGACAAATTTTTAGTTTACAACCAACGTTTCGTATACTATTTATTTCACAAACAACTCATTTTCTATATAATCTAGTCGTTTCTGGCACTCGCCGGCCGCTGCCGCGGCACCGCTCGCTTCGCTCGCTCGGCTCGTGCGTAGGGGTCACAATTTTAACCTAACCTAACCTAACATTGTTTTTTTTTTAATAATTAACCTACTCTAACTAGTTCGGTTCCGGGTAACCTACTAAAAATAATCTCTTTTTAGTGTTTGATAAAGGTAAATCACTTTTCTTCTGAAATGTACACATGTTGTTATAATATCGGATTCAACGGAAATAGCAAACGGGATCCATCGGTAATACCTAAAAAACGGGATCAAAAAACGGGATCCACACGGTAGGTAATAAACAAAGGTGAACACCATCGATAAAAAAAATATTTTTCAGTAGGTACATGAATTATCCTAAAAAAAAATAGTCTGTTAACAAATCCAAACGTTTTTTGCTATGCCTGATTAGTAACTACATAATAACTACTTTACAACATTAAGAAGGTAGATACGCATTCGATTCAATAGTCAGAAATACCACAAAGTTTGTCGATTCGCGATCGCGGTATTTTATCTATATAAAAGTGCATTCAATAATATCCAAGTTTAGGTAAATATTCATCCAAATAGTTATAGAATCACTTCCATGCTATGCATCCGATTAGTTATGTATTCCCGGATTTTCTGGGCGAGCCGGAATTTGCTTAAAATATATATATTTGAAAAAAACTGATTCCATAATTTCATAGTAAAACGTCAACTTTAGGTAAATATGCGATCAGCGAATATCCGATCTCTTAACATCTTTTTGATAAGTCTTTTACAAAACTTGTTGAAAGCAAGTATCAAAAACTTTTATGCAAACGCGCGGTAATAATCCGCGGGCCACAAAAATACAGTTCGAGTCCGATACGAGAATCGTAATACATAATAATCTACGTTTTACAAGTAACTGTGGTCGGATAAACATGCAGCACTAATTTATTAACATGATAGTGCGTATCGTTTACTATTCGCTAGGACCGGATGACTCACTCGCCTCTGTTTTGTGTAACGCGCGATTTTTCACACCACTAGACGAATATTAACCGCGTACTGAACGAACCGGCTACTAGAATTAAAATTTTAATCTAATTACTTAACTACTTCAAACTATTAAGGCATAAATATCTAAAGTTATTTAATATTTCAGAACGGCAAACAGATACTTTTTTTTCTTTTTAGCATACTATAGCAAAATGTTTTTTTTTAAATAATTATAAAAACTATAAAAAATTAAATTAAAAAATATATTATTTTAAACTTACCTGTTGGGCTACCTTTCGTGGAAGTAGTAGTAGAAATAGTACGATGGTTATTGTTCGAATTGTTATTACTCGAACTGCTACTACTCGATTGGTTATTATTCGAATTACAACCATTATTCCTTAAACGATTCGGTATAAATCTGTTCCATTTTTTTTTCATGGGCGGTGATTTGTAGGTTGACACATCACTTGAAGATGTTGGGGAGGTATCATAGTTTCCGTATTCATCCTCGCTGAAGGTTGACGAACTTGAGTCCGTATCAACAGAAAGTAAATTAAAACAACGGAAACACGCATTTAAACAAATTTTGAGGCCGTTAATTTACTATTTAAATAGAAAAAACTTCAACACTGTAAAGTGTTGAAGAGAAGGAGAAGTTTAACAGAGTTGGAGGGTGCTGGTTACGGAACCAGCGACCGGACCGGACGGTTACGATGCGTGCAATCGCACCGGAAGTAGAACAAGTTATGAACGCATCCGCGTAATGACAGATGTATCCCGGGGACCCGGGAGGCGTGCCTTAGTGTACGGGGATGCAAGCATGCAACAGGAAGACAGACGCGGCGCAGCGGGTCAGAGGAGCGGCGCGGGTGGGTGTGCGCGTGCCAGCCGCCTGCCCGGGTATTTGCCAGCTAAAGCACGCCCATCCATTGTCCCTAACACTTCTAACACCGTACCACAGCACCGATGCCGAAGCACACCAATGCACAACACACGCGCACGCGTTACACTTACGCGCCACCGACACAGAGACATCAACAATATTATTGGTCCATCGTAACAGCGTTGTGCTTGTAGGCTGCGTGATACACACTACCAAAACAGTTAAATTGAAACTTCCATTTTGGAAATACTGAGAAACGATTTCAGCAATGTAGTTACAATTTTATTTACATTTATGTTCAGGTATAGTGTGGTCACTCACGTCATTATAAAAAAAAATACAATAAAAGCCTAAAAAGAAATAAGAATAACGCGTGATTAAGGAACGCCGAGCGGAGCAACAAAGTCCACGGGCTGGTATTCTTTGCACTGTGTCTTATTTAACCGCGAATATAAGCGTCACGACACTAATAATAATAGTATAGTGTCGGGCAGCGGGGAGCGTACTGACAACATAAGATCGCGGGCGCCCGATTTTGCAATCGTTACGTGTTCAGCGTAATGTTGACAATAACAAATAGTCTTCAACGTTGACCGCGTGTATAGAGAGGACACTACGTCGCGGAAACATTCAATTCATTCAAACAACAATCAAATGCAACCTAGTTGGAAATCTGCAACCAAATCCGCTGGCGCCTTAAGTTATGCACTTGACCCTGAGCCCTGATTCACAACCATACGACAGGCTATCGTATCGCAAACCTGACATTTCGATAACCTGATTTCACTTCCCCTCAACAGCAAATAGCTGTTGGAAGAATAGCGGGCGTCTATTTGATTTAAACTGACAAAATTTTCGGGTTTTGGACTTGTGAACAGCGTTGAGAAGACTCGTACGATAACAATGATTAATGTTCGATACGATACGGAAGCATATCGAGTGTTTGTGAATAAGGGGCTGGAGTCCTTATTAGAAGAATTTCTGGGGACTTCTGCAGGGCAATTGCGTAACACATTATCAATCGGAATCGGTTTCATTTTCAACATACATTGCGTTATTTACGGGTTGAACAGACAAATTTTTAGAACTTATGAAGCAATGGATTAGCAATTTGCTTCAAAATGATTCTGATTCAGATTAATAGTGTGGTACGCAATTAGGGTGCTGGTCAGAGTAATTTATTTATAATTTTGTAAATAGGTACATAAAACTGCTTCCACAGGGTCAAATTAAATTAGGTAGCAAAACAGCAGACGTAATGGGTATCGATATCTAAACACGATAAAACAAAAAAAAATGATTTGATGGTACATTTTTGGGGCCATCGAGTGAAAAATCAGTTATTTTTTTTTTTTTTGTAAACTTCACAGACTTAATGGTGTATTTACAACTATATTAGTTCTTAAAATTTTATGCAAATGGATAGGGAACCCACAGAGGAAACCGATATCAACGCCTCTACTGGCGGATATTCTAATTATTTTACTATATGTTCACTAATGTTTGGCCACATCATGAAGTAGTCGTGCGTTTAACTGTTCATATCGTCAAACGTTGAGTAATCATTGATCTGGCCAGACCACATAAAGATGTGGCCAATAGACTGTGTAACATTTCATGAAATGCGACCATTTCATGAAATTCTCGAGCATTTCATGAAGTGAGCAAATCTACGATATGGCCACGACATATACATGACAATGTCGCACCGTGGGTTTGGTCCCCAGCGGCTTCGGAAAGCCTTTGTAAAAGCTCGAATACACTGCATGTTAATAATGATCATGTCATGTAACATAGCTCACATATACCTGTGAGAGTTTTCCAGTTCTCATGTCGACAAACAATTGGTATCTTCGGAAATTATTTTGTATGTGTCGTAGGTAGGATATTATTAAACCTGTTAACAGCTACTACGATTACGAAAAACTTTCTTAATTTCCAAAAATCCGGTCCTTTGGCGCAAAGATTCGAATTATAGGGTACAGAACTCTAAAATTCTGGTAAGTATGCTAATCGGTTATGCTATTTGACTACAGAAGCCAGATATAGAATTAACGAAACCTTTACAAATTGGTCCGTCCATCCTATGTCGCTCAACAATGGTGAAACAAGTCAAAGAAAAAAATATACCTGCCTTCGCCATACATTTTATGTTAATACTAGCTACGCCCCGCGGTTTTACCCGCATAAGTGTTTTTTGTTTTCACCCGCAATCCCGTGGGAATATCGGGATAAAAAGAATCCTAGTATTATTCTGATATATAAGCTATATTACTGTAAAGTTTTAACAAAATCCGTTCAGTAGTTCTTGCGTAAAAGAGTAACAAACATCCTCACAAACTTTGGCGTTTATAATATTATAATTAATAATTATTAGTAACAAATAAGATATCCAGCTCATCAGCAACAATGTCCCTAATGTTTAATTGCATTATTTTCAAACGCGTTTCCTCGGGGTTGAAAAAGAACAATGGATACAAAATTTGACCTCTAACCTAGGTTATCTGTGGATTGTACAACCCACTTCCAAATACTTTTGAATCTTAGATTTAATACAATGTACCATTCTTTGTTTTCCCTAACAAAATAAATAAATGAAATCATGACGTCGCGTGGACCGTAGCCACCTAGCAAACTTGAAATTCATCGTCCCTTTTGCACAGGAAACATTTGATTTGCTCCCCGGCCGTCTGACCTCCTAGTCCCCCCACATCTGTGATCTACTTGTACCCGTCTGATAGGACATGTATTTGACAAAATGTGATGACAGATGTGAATCGACCTATTATTGTACATACTACTCGCTTCCTTAAAGGTCGAATTTCCAAAAACTTCTTATTGCTCGCTACATCATAAAAGGAACCTTTGTGAAAAATGTCATGTTCCTAGTCCCAGTAGTTTGGTCTGTACGTTGATATGTCAGTCAGGCAGTTCTTCCTTTTATTATACATATAGATTTAACTTAGATACAGCAAGAAATCTCGACGTTGTGCCATTTCGCCTCAGTAGATTGCATCCGTGCAAAACAAGGGGGGTAAAATTTACGTTTTTAAGGGTGGATTTTGTTGCGTCTTGATTAACTCAAAAGTAATCTATATGGCACCGTATAATTGTGAACACCGTTAGTTTTAACCGAGGCTAGAACTAAAAGCCAACAAAAACCAAGTAAAGAAATGACGTCAGAACGCCTAAAAACAATCCAACAAGCACCTTCTCAGTAGTAAATCTGGTCATTATAATCATAAACAATACGACTAAGTAGTATCGTTTTCATTCATAGCAAACCTCACCCGATCTCTGACACCTTGGTCGGTATTTTCAGAACAGAGTGAATCATCGTGATCCATAAGTGGAATATTAACGACTGTTTCACCGGGAACTAGATAATATTGTATTTATGCGCTTGTACCGCAGATGCCCAGATCAGCACTGATACATTCTAGACCAATAACATACTTTTTCTCATCTAAAATATGTTTAGTACATTACTTACTTCAAAAAGAATAGAATCTTCTTTATTTACACTATTCATAACATCTCGATTCACACTTTTACTGACTAAAAGCCACCCGTGTTCCTTCAGTTGCCACTCTTTCGAACAACCCGGGACACTGGCAGGACGCAGTCCTCCCTCAATTATCCATCATTCGCCAGACGCATCAATTTGATGTACGGTTTGTCTATAAGCGATCGATGGAGCCTGGCAGCGCAGTATACATGCATACCGAGACTGTCGCCGGACCGCGAGAGGGGAATATATTCGTGAATATTGTGTTGACTCCAGTAATGATTTTATTACCCAATACCTGTTGTCTCGGTGCATTCATTAATAAGTTCTTGATCGTACGATTATGAAGTTTTATTTGCTGCTTGTTTAGTTGCGTAGCTGTAATTAATTGTAAGACAGATGCCAAATGTGACAGAGGTATGGATGCCTTATTAATTATGGTACGGGCGGTGCCGTTACTTTGAAAAAATTATTTACACCAGTTGAAAATCATAACGAAATCAGAGAAAAATACTGGTTTTGGTGTTCTTCAGGGGAGTATTCTGAGCCCCACGCTCTTCCTTATTTATATTAACCACCTGTGTAATCTAAATATTAAAGACCGCAAATCATATGCCCACGACACGGCGTTAATATTTAGCGCTAAAACCAGTAGCGAACTGTCCGAAATCGCTCGACTAGGTTTTAATACTGTGACTAATTGGCTTCAAAGCAATTTTCTAACATTAAAAGCCGACAAGCCAAAATATATTCACTTCTCCATGCGGAAGCCTCATTACTAACCTTTATCTATATGCCCATCAATGTGCAAACCGTACAATCAACATGTCTAATTGTCCCTTTATCCTCAAAACGAGCAACAAAATACCTGGGGGTAATAATAGACGACACATTCTCTTTTAAAAAAACATATTGGAGCCTTTAAAGAGTGCGCAAACATATACATGTTTAAAAAAAAATCGTACATTAGGAGATTCAAAATAATCAGTCAAGTTTATTTAGCCCTATGTCAAATTTATAATTCAATAAAGGATATTTGGTTAAAAACTAATTTGCTTCCTCTTGAAAGAGCTAAGAGAGCAATTTTGAAGGTAGCTAACTTCCATCCTTTCTTTTTTCCCAGAGATCTGCTCTATAAAAATCTGCAATGTACTAATAAGTGCATAATAAAAAGCTGGCGAACCGCGCCAGCACTTAGTATTAAACAGCACACCATGCTTGCCTACAACGCTAACAACACTTACAAGAGACGGAATGATCTAGTATGCATATCTAATGCAACCTCAAAACGTCTTTGTAGAAAGATTCTTAGGCCCTATACTATTATTTGGTTAGTCATCAGCATCATTATCATCCCTAAATTAATTTTCAATTAGATACTGCATGACTATCGCCAGAACATAATTATAAACGTGTTAAAAACGACGTGTTTCCACGAGTGTGTGTTGTCTTATAAGGGGAAGTGGTTACTACCCACACATCCATTTGACAAAATCCCTGGGTCGCCACTTTTAGAAAATACAGGAAATGATAAGGGTGGTAAGTTTTTACGAACAGTGCCTACGAGTTACGAAAATAGAACCAATCATAAATATTACACGTACTCTTAATTCACACAGTTGCTTTCTAAAAACAAATTGGCTTGCTTGAATCTACCGAACAAAGCAATAACATATTTTTTCCAATTCTAGTGAGTTATATTCTTTAAATACAATTGGCGTGCCCTACTTTAGACAACTAACTAGTACAAACAAATCAATGATTGGAGGAGTGAGTACGCGGCAGTCATCGCCTCATATTTACACAAAACCTTTTACTCAAGTGGGTTAGACATATACTTTCCTATGAGACCCTGAGACTCATCTGAGATTTATTGAAGTTATAGAGTTACACTTGAGAGCTTCGTTATACCACCCTAATAAAATTATAGGGTACTTTATTTAACGTACTGCATGCACTTCCGTTGAAACTATAATGTATTTGTCTCTGACGACGGCCTCAATGAAGATCTTTTTATTGCCACTCATGTGCAGCGTAATGAAAGTCGAGCCAGGCTCTATAATATCTCTCCATCTACACCAACATCGCGCTTATCAATAGTCCGCATCTTATTTTTAGACGAGTAAACAAGTTAATATTGACAACCGTACGTACATTGGTTACGATATACGAGACAGCATTTTATAAGAGAAAATATTTGTTTATTTTCAGGAGACTATTATCGAAGAGTGGCTATATTGTAGCAATTTGTATTTCCTTCTTATTGTATTCATACCGATTTCCGTCATGCGGAATAATTAGTGATACAGGTAGACGAGGGAACGGTCGTGGAAAAAAATTCTAAACCGACAGTAGGTACTGGCCGAGTCATACTAAAACAGTCCTAGGCAAATGTTTTGAAAAATCGTTTATTTTAAACACGGTGTAGACGGGTTTATTGCAAAGAGTTACGACTGATAACAATAGCATCGTAATAGTGGTTTTAAGTATACCGATGTCCGGATCACTCGGAAAGACGTTCCGAGGAAGAAGTTCGCGGGACTAGAGCGATTGTTAGAGAAAAGTGAAAACATGCAGTTATTAAGGCGAGGTTTTCCGGGCTTGTAAGCTTTTGAAACGCTACATCCCTAAATTAATCAGCGCCTGACACTACTCCATACAAGTTTAGACGTGATGAAAAACTTGCCTATTAAAATTACGTCATATACGTCAGGCGCTGATTAATTTGACATTTGACAGGACTTGCACCATTATTCTATGGTCACACAATGAGTGACAAAGCCGGACTTTTTCCATGTTCCGTATTTACTTCTAGGTTGCTAGGTACTGTAAATTTGTGTATCCAACGCACATCCAAGCGGGTTAGAACGCTGTTAACAACGTTACGAAGGCTTTTACAGTGCAGTAAGGGTTGAACTGCATTAGTAATGAAACTGCCATGTACGAACATCCGTTTGAAGTCTCACCAGTCTAAAATCATCTAATCTCTAAGATTAGAAGAATTCATAAACGGAGTTTAAACTTTCAATAGCTGTTGATTCGACATAATTATCTATTTAAGCGAATTCTTTCTTTATGCTCGGTTTTTGAGGTTCTCAGATAAACCCTCGATAATAATTCACTCGACTTTTAAGCTAAATTCTTCCTTAATGACTTGTTCAGAAACACGATATCAAACCAATAATCACTATCGAATGGATAAACTCCGTTTAAAAACCTTAGAAACCGGGCCCTAGTCCACCATCTAGTTTAGTCGCTAAGACCATGTTAAGCGTTAAGTAAATTATTTAACTAGCGTATTAAGCGCCGGGATGACATGAAGTTGCATAGCCCGTAAGCCTAAGGCATCTGGGGCCGTATCCACAGGCTATGTTATAATCACTGCACCATTCTAATCCGTTCACAGTGCTCTTAAAATATTAAAGCACCATCAAAAAACGTCTTAAACTCGGCGTGCAAATGAAAAGAGGCCATAAGTGATAAAGGAAAAATTAAAAGGGAAGTAATTTAATGCATAGTGCAAACCAAATTTCCCCGGACTATAATTACTTACTTCGAGGCAAGTATTTTTATTTTCAAATTAGTGGACGCCCTCGCATACTTTAAACTAGATAGGTACTAAGGAGTTAGGCTGCCTTTCCACCAGAGATGAGCGACGATGCGTAGCAAGGGATGTGTGTAAAACTAACCAATACCAACGCTAATTTAGTTCAAGTTATAAAAATGAAGCGATGTTATTGGTTGGTTTCACACACATCCCTCGCTACGCATCCTCGCTCATCTCTGGTGGAAACGCAGCCTTAAGGGGGAAGCGCCCGCGTAGCCCGCTAACAATAATAAAATTTTTCGTACGTTTTTTGCAAACTGCAGGTCATCAGTGTCAGGTTGTACCAGGCCACTCAGAAAGTATTGCGAAAAACAAGTTTTTATGTATGAGAGACTGGCCAGTTATAATCTATTTTGAAAATATGATTATTTGTAAGTAAAAATAGGTACGTTCCAGTTTCAAAATTTCCCTTCACACTGTTTGCGAGCTAATTTAAATTATTGTGTCTCATTTAAAAAATGGATCAACGCCGGAAACATTTTCGCGCTATGATTTTTTACGATTTCAAGTGTCGCCTGAAACCGGACAAATCGTACGATAAACATCAAATGGCATTCATGGATGAAGGCCCTTCTAAGGCAACTGTGTATCGTTGGTATACCGAATTCAAGCGCGGTCGACTAACTTTGGTGGATGAAGAAAGAAGTGGTCGCCCTTTGACGGCTGTTACGGAAGAAAACGTGCTAGCAGTGAAAAATTTAATCCAAGACAATAAGCGAGTTACGTATCAAGAGATTCAGCACATACTGCAGGTTGGATCGGAAAGCCTTCACGAAATTCTACACGTGCATCTTCGCGTGAGAAGGATAGTTTCACGCTGGGTGCCACAACCTCACCGATGTTCAGAAGCAGGCTTGAGTGGAATGGTGCCGTGATATGATAAACAAAGGGGTTTGAAGATTTTTGTATGGAGGGTGGCCCTAAGGTCGGCCACCATTTTGATTTTTTTTCAGAATCGCGGTGCACAACAAAAGTTATATATTTAGATAGAGGACACTTATACAAACAAAAAATGTAAGATAACATAATATCCTAAAGCGTCAGGTTCCGGAGTTATTCACCGAAATATAAGTCGAAAACAACAAGGATTTTTTTGTTTTTTTTTCCCTACAGGTAAGCATATTGAACTATTGAGGTACCGTAAAATGAGGCTACTTTGCTCCGGTTTTTGCTCCAAATTTTGAAAAGTGTGACTGACGTAAAATGCTTCTTTGTTATGGCTTTTGAGAATATTTCCACAACTTATATACCTAACATTCTGGCTCTAATATTTCAATGACAAAAATAGTTGTTTACTTTGATTTTCATTCATTTTTTTAATTTTAATAATGAAGCAATGTTACCCACCCTTTCGGAAACATTGCTCCTACATTTAACTTGTACTAAAACAGGCACATTTTTGAGACAGTGGCAAAGTTAAACTGCCTCAACTGTTACTAATCTCCAAAAATAATAATAAGGAAGCAATTTTTTATTTCTCGTCTTATTGATATGGTTTGAACACATTAAAGGAACTTTTCTATTTATATTTTATTATTTATCGGATGCGTTCAAAAATATTTCAATTTCCTTGGAGTTTTAGAGATTTGATCGAAATTAGAGATTTGGAGCATATTTAACTTCACGGAGCAAAGTAGCCTCATTTTACCGGTAATAGAAACGTTATAAAACCTTTATGGAGAAGAAACAAATGAAGAATAGATATTTTTTAAATAAATAATTAAACACGGCAATTTATTGTTCCTTTTCTTAGAGACTAATCGTCTTAAATGAATGTTGTTACATTACTATGTTAAAATAAAAGATGCACCATATCAAACAAATCCGACAAAAACAGGGAGCATCCCTTTAAAATGGTTAACGCTGTACCTTCCTAAAGGCAAGATCCCCAAAAAGTGCGTACCCGACCTTGACCGATATTCAGGACTATTCCCCCAAGGTTAGGAGGGTGGCCTGGCGTTCCCTTCACCATTGCAAGACACATGCATAAACACACATATAGATACATAGAACGATGAAGCCGTCAAACTTTGAACACCCTCTTTTAAACTTCGGGTGAAGAAATAACAACAGACCCAAGATAAATGTAAGGCATATATTTTGTGAATACTTCTGAAGAGGACAATATTCATTTTATTAAAGATTGCAGACGACAGACGATAATCCGCCCTCGGCTACTATGTTAATAAACGAGAAAAAAAAGTTTAAAAACTAAAACCCGACTAGTGATAAGGATGAAATTAGAAAGTACCTTCTCATGGTCTCATGCCGCTGTATGAACATAATAAGCTATGGTAGCATGCGACCACGGGAAGGTACTTTCTTGTTTCATCCTTTTCAGTAGTCGGGTTTTGTTTTAAACTTTTTTAAATTTAATTATTTTGGGGCTTATTTCAGTAATATTTAAATTTTTGAAATGTGCTTTAAGCCCTTTCATTTGATACCCCACAAGGCACCATCTTAAAATATTTATTTTTAAATTAATTACTTTATGTCCTCTAGAGGGCGCCATATTGAATTTAGTGTGACGTCACATAGCCAATAACCAGCACACGGTTAATACACTTCTAACGATACCTCATTTGTCAAATTATTATAAGCACTTTTGAAGTTATGAGGGAACGGATGAACATACATACATACCGGTCAAAATCATAACCCTTCCTTTTGCTTCGCCGTAGTCGGGTAAAAATAAAAATATAGCTTAAGTTCTACGTTTTTCTTTTCTCCATTGGCGAATAATATGAAACGATCAACGATGTGAAAGGTAAAAAACTAAAGCAGTAAACAAACATTTTTTTATTTGAAGAAAAAGTTTATTAATAGGTAGGTACTAAACAGATCAAAAGCCCTTTGCAAGTAGGCCCCTATTCAATTTTCTAATATAAAAAAAAAAACCGACAAAGTGATCATATTCGTTCCGTTTTACTGAAGGTAGGAATCCAAAAAAGTTAAACTTTTGTTTTACTGCCCTTTACAAATGAACATATTATATAGCTTGCTTTCAAGTTTTGAGATAAGGTGAGGTAGTCCTATCCTTGTATACTATACATGAAAAATATCTGTGAAAATTTACATAATCCCATCGTCCAAGCAATGACAAAATGCCTTCTTTGATGGCGGGAATATCAGGAGCATGTTTCGCAAAAGAATGTTTAATTACAAATTTAAAACATGTAAGTCCTAGGCATTAATCGCTGGTCAGCCCTTTAGTACTAAGTTTTATTTAATTAAGACAAACACTTGCATGCTTTATTACATTTTTTATTAACTATAAGCGCGGTTACACTTACCCCTTTATTCATAAAACTTATCAAACCTATTTTAGTTAAAATGGGGTTTGTCTCATTCTTACACACAGAAATGTCAACGTGACAGATAAAGACAAACGTTCTATAAACCTATTTTAGCTAAAATAGAGATAAAATAGGATTATGAATAAGGGGGTTAAAATATTAGGTGGACAAGACAAAATTAGCTAAGAGTCCCATCATTGTTATTAACTACTAAGAAACGTGGCTATGTGGTAAAGGGTTCAAGAGTAAAACTTCTTTAGGCGCGTTGGGCATTTTTTGAGATGGGATAAAACCATTGAATTCACGCCACTGCTACGCTGCCCCCGATAGGAAAAAAGACGCATCTAACATTTTTTTTCAGATTTGAGTTACATACATTGCCGGAATCAGAAAAAAAAGGCACATCTGTCTGTATTTTTAATAGTTTTCTAACTTCCTCCAGTGCGGTTTTAGCAAAACAAAATATTATTAATTTCCCGTTTCATTCATTAAAACATTTATTTCTTCGTTTTTACTTTTTGTTAGATACGTCTTTTTAACTATCGGGGGCAGTACGGTAATCGACACCGCTTTGGATGTGTTCGGCTGTCCTCGGGATGTACTCGGTTTTAATGTATATCCGATATGTCAGTGAGTGATGGCAAAGTATTCTCTTTGTGTTTTGTTTTCACTTCTGTCGGCACTACCGGAGTGTCAATATTTTTTTTTTTTTTTAAATCAGGGTTTGTTTTACGGTAAACTAAGAAAGTTTATAATTCTCTATCCAGCTTTGAATTTCCCCAATTCTGTGAACAGAGCACACGAGGGCAGCTGATTAAGCATCAACCGGACGTCAAAGGCATATTCTTGTATTAACAGTTAATATTATCAGTCTGTGTAAACGTAATAATTACGTCGGCCATTTTGGAGTAAAAGGGGATGTACCCTGGGCGGAGCCTCAGGACACACCTCCCGTTTCCAAGAAATTTCCGCAAGCTGTAGTGCTATTTTATAATTGAATATCGCATGACCTGAATGTAAAATAAAATGTACAGCGACTGAAAAATTCTGCGTTGACAATTTTACGTAGAAATTCCTTCGTTGATCGAAGGGAAATTCATCAAGTTTATTATTTTTATTTAATTTACTAAGATTCTGATAATTGCGGGCAAAGGATTATTATTCAAAATTAAAACAAGAAAGTGGCTTAAAATGATAGATATCACTGTTAAACTTAAAATTATCGCTCGGGGGTTTTTAAAGTTAAACTCATTATTAAATTACCAGTTTTGTCTAAGAATAGACTGCGCTGATCCTAATCATCCATATGATTTTTTTTTTAATATATACTGTATTCAATTTGATTCCACCTAATTCCCAAGACGGATTCCACCTTTATTCCCAAGACTATCTCGTTTAACAGTAAAAAAATTTCAGTAAATGGGCTACCATTGGTATTCATAAAAGGAAATTCAATCAAAATTATAAAATAACTTTAATTCCGTAAGTCGGTGTCTTAGGATCTGTATTTTAGCTTTTTACCACCGACTTCCGGAATTAAAGTTATTTCATAATTTTGAGTGAATTTCCTTTTGAAGTACTTAGATTATTTTTTTTAAATTACTTTTTATTTCGTAATTTTTAGTTTTAAATAAAAACTGGAATATTTGTTTGTAATATGTAGTCAATAGTTTTGGTGTAAAAGTTGCACTAGAATTTGACCAAGGTTTTGACATGTCTTCCCTTTGACAACCGTAGCTTGTATCAATAAGCCAGGTCGTCGCACTTACACGTTTAGTCCATATCTTTTGCACTGTTCCCTAAGTTGAAGTAAATGAAAGCCAATAAAAAAATGGTCACGATCCCATTAATAGTTGCGGTGAAATGCGTGGACAAACATACATACATCTATAAAATTTTGTATATTTGTTTAAAAGCCCTAATAGATTGTCATATGTGAATATAGTGCAGTTCCAATAATATTACATAGATACGTGTCGAATTGATAACGTCCTTTTTTTTTTTTAGTCGGTAAAAATACCTCTAATTTCCCTAAATTTTGACAAGTTTTTACATTTGTTTGTCGCTGAGATGAGATTGCGACTAGATTTTAAACGTTTTTTACGAGAATTGTTCAGTCCACTCAGAAAGTATTGCGAAAAAAGTTTTTTATGTACGGGAAACCGGCCAGTTATAATCTATTTTGAAAATATGACTATATGTAGGTAAGTAAAAAAATAGGTACGTTCCAATTTCATTTCTCTCCACATTGTTTGCGAGCTAATTTAAATTATCGTGTCTCATTAAAAAAATGAATCTGCGCCGGGAACATTTTGGCGCTATGATTTTGTACGATTTCAAGTGTCGCCTGAAACCGGACGAATTGTACTATAATAGACTTCAAATGGCATTCATGGATGAAGACCCTTCTAAGGCAACCGTGTATCGTAACTAAAAACAATAACAAATGTGAAGACTATGTGGGTCATTTTGTTTATTTTATTATTTGTCTCTCTGTCTGTTAGTTTCTGTCATGCTCTGGCAGTTTGAAATAATTTATGTGGCCTACCCAAATGTCCTTTCTTTGGTATTGTTCGTCGAAACGTTGAGCTCCTTAAGTTTTGAGTTGAGGTGCACGATTTCTGACAAATGCATCCACTGACTGGACAGGTCCACGCCATCTGTGCGGTTCTTTCCTCAAAAGACAAACAAAATCTACATGTTCTTCACATGATCTGACCAAGATTATGTCTGGACTTTAAAAAAAGAGACTGTGACCTCTGAGTTTGTTTCGGCCTTTTTTCTCAGAGTAGTCAGATAGGAAACGCCGACCTCATCTAGTTTTTAAAATGTGATTGAAGTGTAAAAGTGTTTGTGCAAACCTACTTACAGAAATAAATCATTATTTTATCATTTATTGAAAAAACTTGCAAAATTATTTTTATAAAGTTTCATTAAGCAACAACACCTAATATTGACGTCGTAAATTTTATAACAAAGATAGTTCTAACAAAGTAATTGAGAAAACCAATAAAGTGGCATAAATAGAGTTAACAAATTGAAGTTCGTGAGAGAAACTAACCGGTGACGTAGATCTGTCCGTACCGTATTATAAGGCAATAACCGAGTAGCTGTGACAAAACTAAACAGTCGAAAATTTATATTTTGGCCGACAATTGCTGAAAACCAAAAACGAAATTTGTTCGAACTCAACCTACTGACAAAAATCGACATTCCCGTGCATGCACTGTACTTTACGTATAGCTATGTTACTTTATTGATTTTGCACACATGAAACTGACCCTCATATCGACCCCTTCCCCTCGGTAACCTTGAACTCAGCCCAATAAGTAGTGTGCAGTATTTGACGGATGATATTGTTTAATAAGGGTGAAAGCTTGCTGATCGATGAGCAACGTGCCCATGTAGCTCTGTAAGTGGGAGCCTAGTTTTATGATCGTTTGCACTTTGAATACGACAGAAATAATACTTACCTAGAAATAGAAACTACCCTTTTAAATCTAACTAGATAATAAAAGTAATACTGATAAGTACCGCAATACTTATCAGAATTACTTGGCTAAGCTTACATAAGCTTTATTGTGTTTGTTTAGCGATAAGAATAATTAAGTCGGACCAAACATCAGCGAGTGAGTAAAAAAACTCGATCTCAAACCGCAAACTCAAGAAAAGGCTGAGTTTTATAATTACCGTCTCGTTTTTAAGGTTTCAGTAGAGCAATTTCTTTAAATTTTCTTGTTTAGAACTTGAGCTTTTGTACAAGTTTGTGATAGTTTCAGATGCTTCAGCGATACGTAGCGTAGACGCCATTGTACTCATGAGCAAAAACCTTTTATTTTTGAAGATTAAAACGCAATTTAATATTACTTGGACTCTTCGTTTCTCAAACTTATTAAATGGATTAAAAATGAATTACTTACCTGTTGAAGTGCAAACTACTGCGAGATGCGACTTACCTGTAAAAGAAATAAAATGTTTTTATTGATATGCACTTCCAATTAACTACGAGTAAATCGCGAGTCTGAGAGGATTTTGAAATGTTCAATACAATTAATTATTTCACTGTGAAGAATTGAAGTGTGCGGTCACGGCAGTTGTGGATTATACCTTCAGTTGGTCTGGCTGGAAGGCTACATTAATAAATGACTTAGCAGACTGTTTAGAGATCCTATGAGACACATTTTTGTTTTTTATATTCATCTTTCTTTTATTCAATCGTTTTGTGTTTGGAACTTTCCCCTAATAACATCTACGCGTACATATTCATTGAGAGAGCAGTGGTGGCCCAGTGGTAAGTAACGGGCCCGACTTACGAGTTTGTAGGTCGTGGGTTCGAACCCAGGGAGGCGCTTTACTTATGTGTTCAATCTCATCACCACTGCTCTCAAAATGGTGAAGGAAAACATCGTGAGGAAACGGGCATCTCCTAGAACCAAAAATTCGAAGACATGTGCCATCTACCAACCCGCACCTGGCCCGCGTTGTCGATTATTAGCCCACTCCCTCTCGAAGAGGGGAGGCCTGTGTCCCAGCAGTGGAAACATTATAGGGTGATTATGGTACATATTCATTATCATTATAATGAATTTTCCTTTCCACAGTAAGAAGATGTCAAAATGCAATGCAAACGCATGTTTTCACGCACCAGGAACCGTTATGAAACGTGGTCGATTTGTTTCAATTAATATGGTGTGTTGATTAACTGTCTTCGTATTGAACGGGATATGAGTCACGTTGCTCGTCAAATATTTACCAAACGTGAACATACAAAGTGACTTACGTAAAACAAAAAGAGAGAAAAATAAAATCAAATGTTTGTGATCTTCATTTTGTATTCGATAATTACCATTGAGCGCGGACACTTCGTATACTTTAAGTTAAAAGAATGATACACTGTATTGCTTTAACTTTTGTTACACTTTTTACCCAACAAGAACCTACCTATACTCCATTTGTTTAGGTAATTAAATAAAGGTAAACAAAAAAACCACGTGACTTAGTTAACCGACTATACGTAATATCACTCACTTCACATGTCATGCTATGTCACAGTTGTACTCTTCAATTTAGCAACATTATTAACGAATTATAACGTTGCTAAATTGAAGAGTACAACTGTGACGTAGCATGACAACTGAATAGACTGGTATTATGTTTAGTTGGTTGACCACGGCACGTGGTTTTTTTGTTTACCTTTATTTAATTACCTAAACAAATGGAGTATACAAACATTTTTTTTTTGTCAATAACAAGCAGAATTTTGTTTTTGTTTTATCTTCGCAAATAAACTAGTATCTACTTATTATTCCTTAAATTATCGAGAGACAATAGTTCCGATTGAACCTGCACTGCGACTAGCTGCAAAAACCACGAAAACAGTGAACTGCTTTCGTGGTTTTTGTAGCTAGTCGCAGTGCAGGTTTGAATTCGAATATCTTTCCGATTTTAGTGGAAATTGTATTGTAAGTTTCAACTTACTCGTAAAATACAATTTCCACTAAAATCTGAAAGATATTCGAATTCAAACAATAAAACAGCCGCAGATATCACGTTAAGTTACTAAGCGCAGAAATTTACTCTTCGTCTAATTTTAGTGGTCTCTAGGATTCGAAACAAGCTTTATTACCAGATTAATTGAAATATTGAACTCAGTGGCATAGCTACGTGACCAGGGGCCCCGGAACAAAAAATAAGTTGGGGCTCGTCAAAACTGGTTAGGTCTTATTTTATCAAGTAAAAAATTTAAATACTTACATAAGTAAATGGTTTAGGGTGTAGAAGTACCGTAACAATAATTATTTTGTAAAAGATGTCAAGGATATGGAATTTTGTTAAAAAAAGGGAGCGCAGTTCATTACTAATATTTCGGTAGAGTAAGCTAGTATTCGTAATTCGGTCGCATAACAGCAGATTGGTTGAAGTGGCTAAACACAAGAACTTACACAAAACAACAGAAAGAATTTATTATATTTATATTCTGAAGGTGGAAGAAAATTTTTGCTAGGTCAGTTCGAGGTCTGCTGGTCAGGGGCCGAGGGGCCCCCTGAGCCTGGGGGCCCGGGTGCACGGCACCGCTTAGCCCTCCGATAGCTACGCCACTGATTGAACTTATCACCTAGTGTCTAGTGGTGAATCAAATATTACTGACAGAAAATCGTCTATTTGAATCCCTAAGCTAATATTAGGTCCTTACATATGAAATTGGCGTTTTTCGTACTGGCCACTTTAATCACGAATTTCTCCTCTTTGGTAAGGAATTCCAAATTCAAATTTGTACAGCTATTTACTCATGTATTTGTGCTTCGATGACCGTCATTCATTTGTTTTTTTTCTTCTGTTTTTTCTGTTTGCGTCACTCATTTTACAAAATGGAAAATTTAAAATATCGCATTATTTACGAGTACGAGTTCCGCCGTGGCACTAGTGCTGCGGAAACGACTCGAAGGGTGAATGATGTGTATGGCGGTCATGTTGCAAAAGAAAACACAGTTCGTTTTTGGTTCCAACGTTTTCGTTCTGGAAATTTCGACCTGCAGAACAAGCCCCGTGGACGGCCTGAGACCCAAGTTGATAATGGAGAATTGAAGGCTATTGTGGAAGCGGACCCATCGCAAACCACGTCCGAGTTAGCTGCAGGCTTCGATGTTAGTGATAAAACTGTTTTAATTCACTTGAAGCAAATTGGGAAGATTAAAAAGCTTGAAAGGTGGGTACCTCACGAATTGAATGAAGCAAACCGGCAAACGCGCGTCGACTGCTGCGTTACATTACTGAACCGGCACAACAATGAAGGTATTTTAAACCGAATCATTACCTGTGATGAAAAATGGATTCTTTACGATAATCGGAAGCGCTCAGCGCAATGGTTGGATCCTGGCCAGCCAGCCAAATCCTGCCCCAAGCGAAAATTAACCCCAAAAAAGTTACTTGTAAGCGTTTGGTGGACTAGTGCCGGTATTGTTCATTACAGTTTTCTCAAATCTAGCCAGACTATTACAGCTGATGTCTATTGTCAGCAATTACAAACCATGATGGAAAAGCTAGCGGCTAAACAACCAAGGCTGGTCAATCGCTCCACGCCACTGCTGCTTCACGACAACGCCAGACCACACACTGCGCAACAGACGGCTACCAAATTAGAAGAGCTTGAATTGGAATGTCTTAGACATCCTCCGTACTCCCCGGACCTTGCTCCAACAGATTACCATTTTTTTCGCAATTTGGATAACTTTTTGCAAGGGAAAAAATTCAACTCCGATGGGGCAGTCCAAATCGCCTTCAAAGATTTTATTGATTCCCGTCCGACTGGTTTTTTTAGTAAAGGGATCAATGAACTACCTATAAGATGGCAAAAGTGCATTGAAAACAATGGTTCATACTTTGATTAATTAAATATATTATATTAAAAAATATTCGACTTTTTGTTCCTTCCATACAAAACGCCAATTTCATATGTAAGGACCTAATAATAAGTACTTACAAGACTTTTTATGGTATTGGTTGAGCATGCAAAAGATAGGTAGGTAATGTCTGTACCAATGCAGGATTTCATTTAACCCTCTATGTTTCACTATAGGTACTCGTATTAAAACGTTATCAAACTAGTGTAGTGCAAGCAAATACGTGTTCACCTAGAATAATAATTCTGCATCCCAATTGCGAAACACACTATCAATCTCAATCTGAATAATTTCGAAGCTAATCCATTGCTTCATATATTCGAAAAAAAATCTGCTCAACAACGTAAACAAAGCAATGAATGTTGCTGAACTGTCAAAATGAAATCCATTGCTACTGATAGTGTGTTACGCAATCACCCCGTTGGTATCGCTGTCAAGAGAATACAGGGTGGCAGGGACATCGACACGCAAACTGTAACCATGAACTTATCAACACACAATTCAGCACGAATCTATTCTCCTAGCTTAGAAATTCTACGTCTATTATTTTTTATTAAATCAGTTGTTTCATAGAAAAGTTCAATACTTTCGCGGGCAGAATCTATGGAAAGGCTAAGTGAATACCACTGCATTGTTAGGGTTCCGTACCAAAATGCTAAAAAGGAAACCTTATAGTGCGTACTTATCAACTTGAAATTTGGAATAGCTTTAGATGACGTTTGCCCAACTATTTTGCAAATAAGAAAGAAATAAAAATAGATTTTTTTTTTTCAACAGAGACAGAAAGGGTGTCTCAAAAATTCGAAGTGGAGCTACTAGGGCATGTGGGGTATCATATGAAAGAACGCAGAAAAAAAATACCGTTCCCTCCCTTATCTCCGATGTTTGCATAGCGAAAAATCTGAAATTATTTATGTGATAGAAGTTTGTGTAAAGATTACAGGAAAAAAAAAACGATGTCTCTAAATAGCACACTTTTTCAGAAATCATCAACAAAAGTTACATGAGTGTACCGCAGTGTTACAATTCTCTGACGAATATAGGCCTCGCCGATGAAAATTTAAAAATATATGATGCGAGACTGTTAACAAACGGGACCCTCGAAATTGTATGCACTTTATCGTCATAAGTAGTTTATAGGAAAGAATTGCTTAATTGTCTGAACAAGTACTTACGTCACAGCTTGCGCTGCGCCTCAGGCAAGCGCTTTATACGGTAACGGGTACGTTCATTGTTTTTTTTTATAATAATCGTTTTTACTACCTAATGAAAATATAAACTGTTTGAATTTATAAATAGTTTAGTATTCTGAAATACCCATTTATATTTTAGTAAGTATTTCCTACTTATAGATGCTAGGTTATAATAACAATCAGCCTATAACGTTCCTACTGATGGGAGACAGGCCTCCTCTGTGAGAGGGAGTGGGCCGTAATCCACTACACGGGCCCAGTGCGGGTTGGTAATTAACACAAATTTTATCTAATTCCTATTCAAATTAAAATTATTTATTTGCTAGAATGCAGGTATACAAATAAGATCGTCAAGAGTTGAGCCATACATTCTGCCCAAGATTCGACGTATACTATACCGCTCAATTAAAGCAAGCAAATATGCACAGAGCCATGTTGCGTAATTTTATGCCTCCGTGCGTTCAAATAGAAAATTCCAACAAATGTTATTTTTTTCCAAAACTTCCAAAACGATAGCCGCTGGAATTGTTCATAGTTAACTAAGTGAAAAAAAAAAATTATATACTAAAAAAACATTTTAACAAAAAAATTAAACCTCCGAAAAAACTGAAAAGCAAAAAATAAAAACCTTTTTTATTTTACCTTAATAAATAAGTTCTTAAACTAATGCAAGTATACCTATGTAATTTTGAGTCGGCGCCAAACAAGCAACTTAATGTCGTGGCGAGTGGTCGTGCGGAGGGCGCATTTTTTGTTTGGAATGTTATATTTAAGTATCGCTGGAGATTTCACGTTGCATTATTAATTTGATTTGGTTATTTCTTTAAATTTAAGGTATTTTAGTAATCTTTGTTCATTGATTGTTTGGCGCCGACTCAAAATTTCTTAGGTATACTTGCATTAGTTTAAGAACTTATTTATTAAGGTAAAATAAAAAAGGTTTTTATTTTTTGCTTTTCAGTTTTTTCGGAGGTTTAATTTTTTTGTTAAAATGTTTTTATTTTATAATTTTTTGAGGCTATAATTTACTAACAACTACATGCTTAATTTTTTATTACTTTTAAAATAGCTACCTACCTTACTTTAGATATTAACTGTTATATAATCCTAATTTAATTATTATTTTTTGTATAATAAAATACTTAAAAAAACAGGCTTTATAAAGCTCAGCATTAAAATCTGTGAATGAACAATAAATCACCCCTATTTTCCCACCCTTAGGGTAGGATTTTTTTTCCAAATTTACATGGGACCAACTTCGAGGTATGTCCTATCCAATAAAAAAAGAATTATCAAAATCGGACTACTCTGTAAAAAGTTATGCGTGCTCATACATTACAATCAGTGAGTGAACAATCAATCATCCCCTGTTTTCCTACCCTTAGGGTTGGATTTTTTTTTCCAAATTTATATGGGACCAACTTCGGGGTATAAACTTTCCAATAAAAAAAGAATTATCAAAATCGGACTGCTCTGTAAAAAGTTATGCGTGATCATACATAAAAAAAAAAAAAAAAAAAAAAAAATATACGCGTCGAATTGATAACCTCCTCCGTTTTTTTTCGTCGGTTAAAAATTATTTGAACCTTAATATTTTCCGTTTGTTTTTATTATGTTATTACTAGCTTCTGCCCGCGGCTTCGCCTGCGTAAAAAGTAACTTTGAACTATTATCCCAAGGGAACACATTACCGGGATAAAAAGTATCCTATGTGTTAATCCAAGAAATGGTCTATCTATGTGCCAATTTTCATCAAAATATGTTCAAGTAAGTACCCTATATGTCCATACAAAATTTTATGAAAATTGGTCAAGCCGTTTGAGCGTGAAGAAGTAACAAACATATAAACACACACACTCACAAACTTTCACCTTTATAATATTAGTGTGATATAGTAGGATGAAAAGTTTTCCTCAAATTAGTTATCACTGCGTAAAACAAAATGTTAAGATAGAATAAATTGCAAAATTATCACACCAAGGGGTTCTTCTCCGTTCTTCTATTAAGTATAGGTGCTTACCATATTTATTTTCAGACGCTTAAATAATCTTTCGGTAAACATCGATTACATTATTATTTGTTCAATAAATGTGTATTAAATACTCTATGTACATAGTATCGGTAACTACATACCTATTATGTCATATCATATTTATTTCAATGACAAAAATAAATTTCGACGTGACAAAACTCTTTTGATGTTTTGTTTGAATTAAAAAATCGTTCCAGATTTTCGCTACTATGGAATAGAATACAATACTCTTTATTTTGTACACCATAAATATCAATATTACAGATATAAATGTAGAAATTTTGCAAGGGGTGACTGATACACAATGGGCCACAATTAATCAATATGAATGTATATAGTAAAGGGGTTAGAAGATTTTTGTATGGAGGGTGGCCCTAAGGTCGGCCGCCATTTTGATTTTTTTTCAGAACCGCGGCGCACAACAAAAGTTATATATTTAGATAGAGGACACTTATACAAACAAAAATGTAATATAACATAATATCCTAAAGCGTCATGTTTCGGAGTTATTCACCAAAATATAAGTCGAAAACAACAAGGATTTTTTTGTTTTTTTTCCCTCTAGGTAAGCATATTGAACTATTTAGGTAATAGAAACGTTATGAAACCTTTATGGAGAAGAAACAAATGAAGAATAGGCATTTTTTAAATAAATAATTAAACACGGCAATTTATAGTTCATTTTTTAATCCCAGAGACTAATCTGACAGTCTTTTCTATTTTCGTTTTTTATTAGTATAGAAGTTTGACATTACACTTGTCAGATTAGTCTCTGGGATTAAAAAACGAACTGTAAATTGCGGTGTTTAATTATTTATTTAAAAAATGTCTATTCTTCTTTTGTTTCTTCTCCATAAAGGTTTCATAACGTTTCTATTACCTAAATAGTTCAATATGCTCACCTAGATTGAAAAAAAACAAAAGAATCCTTATTGTTTTCGACTTATATTTTGGTGAATAACTCCGAAACCTGACGCTTTAGGATATTATGTTATATTACATTTTTGTTTGTATAAGTGTCCTCTATCTAAATATATAACTTTTGTTGTGCGCCGCGATTCTGAAAAAAAATCAAAATGGCGGCTGATTTTAGGGCCAAAACCTTCAAACCCCTTTGCAAGGGGTGACTGACACAATGGGCCACAATTGATCAATATATATAGTATATTTATTAGTTTTGTGGTTATTCACAGGATAAAAAAGATATTATTGTGTGTGCTATGAATGAGGCGCGTTTTTAATTAGCGCCGCGCAGATATCTTCTTCTATTCCCAGGAGGTTCAATGTTATTGTTTTTGGTCCCTGGCCTGAGTGAGAATCTAAACCACCTCGGATTTAGATTCTCACTCAAAAAGATATTTTCACTTCTCATGCTCTAAAAGTTCGTCTTTATGTTGTGCTTAGGCGACATAAAATAGCTTTTTATGTTCTAGTGCATAAAGTATTTTTTTTTCTGAGACTAAGGTAATCAGGCCCAACAGCCACACGCGCAATAAAACTTCGCAGATTAAAGTCGTGATTTATTTCATTTTCTTTAATTTATACCACATCCGTGTTTTCTATCGTTAATTTAATAAAATTAGGTTAAATAGTTGTCATTTATTATTTAACGTTTTTTTTATTATTTTAACGTTTTTATGACTTGGCAGTATAAAGTACCCAACTCGAATGACAAATGTTGAAATTAAAAAAAAAAACTTTTAAAAAGTTTCGTGGCGGTATTATCTGTGGTGGCGGGAATTAGCTATGCTTTGCAACATTTTTGATTAATTATGTATTGTATACTTTATGCCTGTTTCATTTTCTCACAATCGAAGTGAAAAGCAGAGTGTATAACTCAGGCATAAACGAGCCATTTTACCCCTCGACTTAACTATCCACCCTCGCCTGCGGCTCGCCTGGATATAAACGTTTCGGGGTAAAATAGCTTCTTTTATGCCTTAGTTGTACAATCTACTATTTCAGGTTTCATCTTTTTTTTGTATTAGGACGCCATGAAAATAAACCTACAAAGAGTCTTTCTGTAAAATAACCAACGAATATTTCCCGTACCATTCGTAGAGGAAATATTCGGTTTACTCGTATCGTGTCGGTACGGTTCTGTGATTTAGTGTTTTTCTTAAAAGGTGGACAATAAAATCGGGACTGTTTCGTTTGCAGCAAAGGATTTCAGCACGGTTCGATCGATCAGGTTAAGCTATGCTTGCCGCGGTTGGTCCGTGGATGGGTGACCATCTTTCCCTCCGTGCCTCGGAAAACACGTTAAGCCGTTGTTCCCGGCTGTCATTCGTGGATCATTGACAGTTGTTACTGGTCGTCAGAAGCCCGAAAGTCTGACAACCAGTCTTACCAGGGGTATAGTGTTACCCAGTAACTGGGTTGTGGAGGTCAGATAGGCAGTCGCTTCATGTAAACTACTGGTATTCAGTTGCATCCGGTTAAACTGAAAGCCGATTTGGGAAAAAGCTAGGCAGATGATTACAGTTTTACCAAGGTACAGTCACCGTACCGTACCACGTAGTACCTACTTACCTATAGCGAGCACACGCATATGTTTCAGTCCTCTAAAATACTGCAACTCTAGCAATACGCTTATGAAAATCGCTTGGGTACACCAGAAAGGTTGTATGAACGCGGGGTATCGGATTACATTGGGTGGACGGACAACGGACAATGCCTTTAACCTGTCCTGCCCAAACAACGTGTACGAGCGTTTACTTGTATACATTGTGAAATCAGGCTTCATGTGTTCCGGGTATATAAGTCAGCTTTCATTCTGTCTGATTAAATTTCAGCAACTCGCAGGACAGTATCTACATTAAATTCGCCCGAGGAGCTCCAAGATACACGGGCCCATTCATTTGTCAACACATTAACAAAACCCTGGACATAGTGGGTTGCTCAAAGCGTACTTGTAAAATAAAAGTTATTAAGTGGCTATCAGCTCAGGACTATGCAGTGAAGCTCTACTGACTCCCATACTTTAAGTCCCTCACAAATACTCACCCAGGTGTAACACATCCCCCTAAAACATCCCTTTAACACCAACATACGTAGGTACACACAAACTACACTCTACACAAACCGTATATTTGTAATTTTGCATGTTTCCTTTAATTAAGTAAGTTTAAATATTGTTTAGACTCAGTAACCAAACGATCACTGAACTACCCACTAATGCACTTGTAATGTGTCATTAACGCCGTAATAACTAGATCCCACGACACAGGGTATCCCTAGTGTGGGGTCTAGCGCTACTTTTTTGCGCTATATCTTTAATTATTTTTTATTTTACTATCTTTTGTTTGTTGTGCTTAGCATGCCATCAACATGTGTCTAAATAAATTTATTATTTACAACGATATTACCCTACGGGGACGGCTTTAGTCTGTGCCTGATGAGATCCTTGGTCGGGCGAGCATAAATTGTAGGACGACAGAGAATAACTTTATTATGAATCGAACTTGAAGCAGTAGGTAAACACATTGAAGTCTCGATGTAACACATCAGACAATTGGTTGCGTTGTTACATTGAAAATGATCGGATACACCCTGTTAGTCTTATTACCTACCAATAAACTAGCTTCGTCCGCGTGAAATTTGGAAACAATATGGAATCGTAAGTGTTATGAAAGTATTCGCAGCACTTGAGCAGGATGAAAAAAATATTAATTAAACTTTTAAGAGTTTTAATTTTGCCGTACGCAAAATAACCAAGCTACTAAACTACATTTTCCGATTAGGCAAGAGCACGCAGTTTCATCTCACAGCTTAAACAAGGCTATGTAACCGATGCACCGCCGATTCACCAGTTTATGTGAATGTACATAATTAGAAACACAATCTGAAATGAACTCTCCATATTTCGGAATGTAGCTACGAAATAATTGCTGAAATTCATAAGCACATCATTATTTTGGCTTGCGCAATTCACAATTAAATTACAGTTAAACCTGAGACGATGGGAAGTTTGCCTATCATTTGTCTGTATAATGATGTTATTTTAATTTGTTACTAGCTGACCCGGCAAACTTTAGACTGTGAAAATTTCAATATGGTCTTGAGTTCATACAAAAATGCCATAGAAAAGAGGACTTTCAGTTTTTTTTTCAGAATTTACCAATTTTCTGGTATCTTTTCCAATTTTTTTTTTCCATAATAACCTAATTCAGACGATTACGAACATTTTAAAACAAAACATACCAACGAACAGCATTACATTTTTATTTGTACAGGGTGGTCAAAAAGTCGTGGATCAAACGAAATAATAGGTCTACCAGAATCTCATGGCGTAAAATAATTGAGATTTTCATATGGCAATGTCAATCCATATGAAAATCACTATTTTTATGCCATGATTCTGGTAGATTTATTGGCAGATACAGAAGGTCATTTCAATCAAAAAATCTTTCTACAGCATGGCCATAATTCAATTACCCTAAAAGTTATGAATATTTTTGTATACAGAGTTATTTTACACTAATAAAAAAAAAATTGATATAAAACAATAAAAGAAACGGTGTTGTATTATTACTAGGTAATGTATCAGTACTAAAAAAGTTCTATTGCGGCTCTGGGTACCAAATTTCAAGAGCAATTAATTTTTTTCCAAAAATTTTGAAGCGTTACCAAAAATTATTTTTCACTGTAAAAGCGTTGGAATTGACCTTTTTTATCTCCCTATTTCGTTTGATCCGCGACTTTTTGACCAGCCTGTATATAAGAAGATATTATTTAAGTGCACTACAGATATGTAATAAAATTATATTTGCGACAACGTTATCGCTAATAAAGTTATGAACTAAGTACTCAATCTATGTCCTTGTGAGGATATTACATTTTTACAAGCACAGTAACATATTGCTTTTTTGAACCGCTAAGCTAAAAATGAAACCCTGTAGACTGATGAAATTAGTACTAATTTCATCAGTCTACAGGGTATCATTTTTGAGATGGGGTAGGTTAGGTTAGTAGTCTTAGGAGACTGTTCTTAACTTTTTGAGATATTTTGATCAACATTTACACAGATTTGTTTTTATTGTGCCGGATAAATTTTTATAAAACTTTTTTTATGCATATCGATCCTTCTTTTATAACCCTCTTACTAATAAACGTATTATATCAAACTAGCAGCGACCCGCGGTTTCACCCGCATAAGTTTCCCGTTGGAATATAGGGATAAAAACTATCCTATGTCCTTTCCCGGGACTCACACTATCTATACCAAATTTCATCTAAATCAGTTCAGCGGTTTAAACCGCTTAAGCGTGAAGAGGTAACATACAGACAGACAGACAGACACACTTTCGCATTTATAATATTATTATACGCTACGCCAATTGGCTTTATGTATATTTTTAAGATAAAATATTGTATTTTCTGTGTAAGTGATTGTGTAAATCTTTTGAGAAAATAAATGTCTAAAACCGTATTGTACACTGTGTTCTTCACGATATCCATAAACTTTGTCAAACGCTTCTATAGCTTTTACAAATTAAATCTAACACAGGAAGTAGTACTTAAAAAGGCTTCGTTATAAAGATATTTTTAATTTCATTTAGTAAATTTGATTAGCTATGCAATAAGAAAGGGTCTTAACTCAGTTTTGACAAGTTGTAGCCCGCCAAATCTTATGAATGAAAATACGTCATCGATGCCAATTCGGATAAAGAGGCATGCATATCGGGCGATTTACGTCAAGGTATTTAGTTTATATGAAAATTAACAAAAAATAAGAATTCACTAATGTGTCCATAATGAAAAATGCTTATTTCCATGGTCTGAACATCTGGTCGAAGTTTATGTATATCGTCCGGAACACGGTGTATATTATACATAAGTATGGATATGGATTAATAGTTACACACCGATTTCTCTCTTTCAGTCGTCAAAAGAAGAAGACAAAGTATTGTGTAACTATACAGACGTATACAACGTTTATTAGTAAGGGGGTTAGAATATAAGGATAAATAATTTCTATCGGAGCAACTGAGGTTTGAGAAAATCGTTTGTTTTACGATTTGTGACTTATGTAGTACCTGTACCTACTAAGGATCAACATTTCTCATAAAAATAAGGAGTTTCCTAAAACCAATTTTCTGTACCTAACAACAACGGTAAAGGTACCTAACCCTAACTGGGCCGTCTCAAACATCCAACCTGTATATTATAGTGCAATAAGTACCAAAGATTATAATTTGTGCATTATAAAATACAGTCCCCATCCACGTTGAAACTGAATTTCAATTAATAATTAGCTGACCCGACAGACGTTGTCCGTCCAAATTTCAATAATTCATACAAAATTCTCATACAATATACACTTTCAGTTTTTCTGTATTTTCCAATTTTGCCGGCAACTTTTCAAACATTTTCTTTCATCTAAACCTTGTCCTGGCAATCACACACACAACAAAAAAAAAAAAAAGAATTAGCCAAATAGGTGCAACCATAAATACATTCAGCAATCGATTTTTATTTATATAGATTTATTGAAGCTTATAATAATTAGGGCCGACAGCTTTGTGGTGGTGTGTAACCATATCACGGTAGATATATTATGTAGGCAAGTCAGACTACGCTGAGAATTGGGGACCAAACTTCCTGTCAAGCGAGATACGAGCCAATACCAGTACCTATGTATTTAACACGGAGCGACTCTAATGACCTCTACATCCAAGTAGGAAGTATCTACGGATGGACGGCAGTTTGAGATTCTCTTCGAGAAAATTTGGTTTTACAATGTATTCTGTCATCGACAGGCTGACCGCGGCAAGTGCAGTTTACCCTCAAATCCCCACATATAAATTACGGCGTCTATACTAGCGTCTAATCAAAATTAAACCAGTTCCGAGCCTTCATTACAATCAATCGCTATTGCTTTGTCGCTAAATATCACATTTATCGACAAACCGATTGATTGTAACAAAGGCTTGGATCTAGTTTAATTTTGATTGCATACCGATATACCTTATCATAATAATCGTTTATTCATTAACTGGTTTAATCATCTGACTGGATTCTATGTAAGCTAAATGATACCGATACGATAACTGACTATCACATCAAAATGACACCTACTAAAAAGATTGACTGACTGACCATGTATTAAACTTTGCAGTTTTGAAGAAGCTCTAAAAGATCTTAGCTCCGTACAGAACGTAACTCGAGGGGATGTAATCCCTAAGCACGATATCCGTAGTTCCGGTTGAAGATACGTGCGTTTCCTACTACGTATTACCTACGGACATAAGATTATAGGCCGACCTCTTAACTGCGACGTTGCCTGAGGTAGCAGCGCAGTGCGGGAGGGGTGTGGTGACGTAATGCGAGAGCTGTGTTTCGTCAACTTGTGACAACTATCACCCCTCCCGCACCGCGCAGCTACCTTAGGCAACGTCTCTGTTAAGCGGTTGGCCTATAGATCGGAGCCTGAACTAAGAATGAAGGACAACAATTTGACAGTTGCCCGTACACGCGATGTGCTTTTCCCGTTCGGAAAATTGAATTTCACACTTTGTTTGCATTACTGCGTAAAAACTAGTTTCATTCTATCAAACGGCTTAGGCAAACAAATTTTAGGTAATGCTCGAGTTTTAAGTGAGGTTCTGTAATACGGGCCTTAGTGCCGCCGGCAAGATGTTACGGTTTTAAAAAAAAAGGATTACGCTAACTACACAAAAGTTAATCCAAATCATGTTGGCTTGGCTTTCGAATCTAGTTACACCTTTAAGCGTTGTGAAAACTGAAATTTTCAGCACGATATGCAGCGGAACAAGTGGCGTTTTAACGTGTGAAGTACCTACTCGATACGCCACAAAAGTACACCACAAGTAACACTTCGACACTGACTAATTGCATTCATTATTACCTTCGGTCACAGTTAGTGTGCTCAACGTGGCATGTGTGGAACATGTTGATTTATTTATTTATTAACTTTAATTAGTGCGGTTAAAGACCAATTAAGGTATTTAATAAAAAAAAGAAAACATAAAATTATTAAGTTCTTCTAAAACATTTAAAAAATAACGCCACTTTCATGAATTCCTCTTACCAATACTTCTGACATGCCAATAAAATTTTCGTCCATTCCTCCGCAAACAGATCGTTTGTTGGATTAGAATCCAAGAGATATTAATAGTGGTACCTAAGCTAAGTAGAACAAATATCCTTAGCAAAGTCCTTTTTAGTTAAGAGTTCTTAATAGTCAGATCAAGAAGACATCCTCAATCGGGTAAAAAATATCGATCATAATGAAAGTTAGATCTAAATTAGAGCGAGTCTAGATTTCAATACTTTCTGCAGTTACGCGACACGTTAATGGGTTTGTATTTCGGGTTCCGTACAAATGTGTAGGTATGTAAAATAGTTTATCACGTTTTTAGGGTTCCGTAGTCAACTAGGAACCCTTATAGTTTCGCCATGTCTGTCTGTCCGTCCGTCCGTCCGTCCGTCCGTCCGTCTGTCCGTCCTCGCTTAATCTCTGTGACCGTTAGCACTAGAAAGCTGAAATTTGGTACCAATATGTATATCAATCACGCCGACAAAGTGGTAAAATAAAAATTGGAAAAAAATGTTTTATTAGGGTAGCCCCCCTATATGTAAAGTAGGAAGTGATTTTTTTTTTAATTTCAACCCTAACGTGTGATATATTGTTGGAAAGGTATTTAAAAATCAATAGGGGTTTACTGAAATCATTTTTTGATAATGTCAATAATTTCGGAAATAATCGCTCCAAAAGTAAAAAACAATGTGTCCCCCCCCCCTCTAACTTTTGAACCATAAGTTTAGAAAATATGAAAAAAATCTGAAAAGTAGAACTTTATAAGGACTTTCTAGAAAAATTATTTTGAACTTGATAGAAACAACAGTTTTTGTACAAAAAAGACAAGAAGTTGTACAAAATCATTTCTGGACTAAGTTCGTAGTATAATCGTATATGCAAGCATTTTTTTTTAACTTCGTTTACATATTTTATTATAGAATAGAATAGAATACTCTTTATTATCCTGAACGTATCTTTTTTCAAACAAAAAAAGAATTATTAAAATCGGTTCTCGCAATCCAAAATTACCACCGAAAACTTCTGGCACGTCTATGTATTAATTAGTAACCCAATTCCCCGAGAGATGGCGCTGTAGGTACATTACATTGGTTATTACATTGGGTCGGGTATTATCGAATTGTACGTGGGAACACTTATTGTGACGGAAGGGAAACTACGGAACCCTACACTGAGCGTGGCCCGACACGCTCTTGGCCGGTTTTTTTTTTCTTCTTCTTTGTAATGTAACTAAAAATTTCCAGTTTTCGGATTTTTCCTTTACTTGTGTGCTACATGACGTAGCTTCTTGCCAAATTTCATTATTCTAGGTCAACGGGAAGTACCCTATAGGTTATGATGCCGGATCATAAACGCCCGTTTCTTTTGATTGCGTTGACTTAGAAGATTGATTTTTTTTCACTGCTTCAAGGGATTGCAGCTCTGAGTATTTGATAGATATTAATTTCAACTTGATCACTCCACGCTTTCCTGAGAAAAATGGTCTTGATCGACGGACAGACAGACGGACGACGAAGTGATCTTATAAGGGTTCCGTTTTTCCTTTTGAGGTACGGAACCCTAAAAACGATCATAAAAAATTCAAGCTTCTAAATCAACGCAATGAATTTCCTTCAGCCGATTATGTCTGCTACATACTTAAAAGTTTTTTGATGCTCGTGTTCAAGTGTCTGTTTCTCTAATAAATTTCGTGTAAGTTGTTAAAACTTTGTGAAAGCCTCAACCGCGTCGTGAACAGGAAGCCCGTCTCAAGCGCCGAGCATTTTGTATTTAATAAGTCTTTGCTTTCCTAACGAAACTACGCGCGCCGGCGCCGCCGCCGCCGGCGTAAGTCCGCCTTTGCACCTTTTTGTGCGAAAACTTTAAATAAATAAATAATTTAACTCATTTTTGGGAACAAATACATTTAAGTACGTCGATGTTTCTCCAAATGAGCGATATATGAACTTCAATCTTAAAAACTTTACATGAGTAGTTCGATTCACTGCAATACGCGCGCCGGCGCCGCCGCCGCCGCCGCCGCCGTAAGTCCGCCTTTGTACCTTTTTGTGCGAAAAGTTTAAATAAATAAATAACTTAAGTAACTCATTTTTGGGAACAAATACATTTACGTCGATGTTTCTCAATCCTAAAAACTTTACATGAGTAGTTCGATTCATTGTAAGATGTTCGTCTGCAGGTACTTGATCTTAAGTTGTCTAACTTAGGAACTTCAAAGGAGAGTTCATTCATGAAATTCTCGGTTCTAACTCGCACTAAAACTTTATCGCTAGCGGCACTTACATTTTCAGGTAGAAATCAGTTTATTAAATCGTGATCAAACTAGAGTATTCAAATCACAGCGCAGTGCTTTGGAGTGGCTTCGATTACAAATCTACTGTTATCGGAAGCGGCACGCATAATAGTTGCCTAGTGACCCTGCAGCCGGGAAATCGAAAATTGTATCTACATTTGCATCAAACGGCATCTCCGACCGGTGAGAAATTCAGCGATACGACAAAATACACGTTTTCTTGACGGGTAATGAGCGTAAAACAAGCCTATGAACAAGAAGCAAACTCTCGGCCATGAACTTCAGCGTAGATTTTGCATTCTTAAAATAATTCATACGAGTTGAGAGGAAGCTCCCAAACAATTCCTACGCTCCTTTATTTCCTTCCACCCGCCAGCAACACTTGCACCTCAAAATCAGCGCAGCGAAATCTGTTCACTGGACGTTCGGTGCGCTGATTCGCTGTTCGCTAACACATAATCCACAAAGTTCCTTAAAAATGGCGTCGACTTGACTCGCTGAGGTGAGTCAAATCGAATCTCAATAATTGGCTTACGATATACTTAATAATTTTTATTTACGAAACGGCGCCGCTTAGCGTCGAGTCGAGAATTCGCGACCCGTTGAATCGAATCTGCGAAGTCTAGACTTGCTGCACTTCATTAGTCCATCTAGTTTTTTACGAATTCAGAACTATTATTCGCGTATGAGCAGTTCAGCACTGACTGTTACAAAACAACATACCAACGTGTATGTGACGTTCGTTTTTCCAGTGTTGCGTTTTAATTTTTCATACGCTATCAATAGAGGAATAAAAGGTAAAACTATACACAAGTATGCACATGTCAAGTGTATGATACGTTGCTTGTCAATAACGGCACCTTGCACCCATTTGTCGTGCGAACAATCTCATAAATCAATACTTTTTAGCTGTCTGGCGGTTTTGAGTATTTTATGTTTTACGCAAACGTCCTGCAGTTCTGGCACAGAATACTTAACGTACTACGTACAGAAAGGCCACTCCCTTCCCCGCACTAACATCAGTTACCGCACCTCACCCCGCACTTCGGCGTATTCGTCGCAGTTCTTTAATAAGAGCGCTCGCAAACACAAGTACCTCACGCACACATTCATACGTAAACAAACGTCATTTTTTAATGTAGTAGTAGTAGGTAATTATTTTGCGAGTGTTGTATGGAGTGTCCGGGGTGTGGTTCTGGAAGCGCCGTGAGACGGAACGGCGCGCTCCCTAAAACAGGGTTGAGCTACATGATGACTTATGTCGTCTGTGGGACAGGTCAATTCAAAAGTGCAATAGCTCTTTCTTTAAAAGGCCCTTCCAGACATATCCCTGCATTGTTACACTCACATAAAATCCTAATAATATAATAGTTGAACTTTAAAAAAGACCATTATCTCTGAGTTTGTCTGAAATGCCGCAACAAGATCTACTTACATAAATATACATTTCATTTCAAATACCGATACCGCTGTTAATTAATGTTAGTCAGAATAAGCGCTGTCTAAAATATTACAAACCAAAATCTACTGTTAGAACGAAACTTAGCTAAAAGTTTGCTGTTAGCTTTGTTGTTTTTTTTTAATTTGTTTAGTTTGGTTGTGCTTGTTTGTGTGTTGTTGTGTATTGTATTCGCCAGTTAGAATGTATTTATATTTCTCTTGTGCATAGCCGAAAAACATCTAGCAAAGCACAAGAAAGTCTTCTGAGCTTTTAAAATGCCTATGAGTGAGTAGAGGGAAGAACTGTGGTCTACATAGTATGGAGGGAACTTCCAATGCCGAAATGAACTTGAATACATATTTGCAATGTCGCAAGTAGGTCCGTAGCTACATATTTGACAAGTTTTCGATATTGATTGTCGCCGAAATAAGATTTCGACTAGATTTATGAACGTTTTTTAAATGCAGAAATTGGTGTTTGAATAATCTAAAAAGTGTCGTTTTTTTGCACGGCAGCTTATCGAATGGTTGTGAATAGATAATAATATGGTGATAGTAAGCCTGATAGTAACCGCCGCCGGCATACACATCTAAATTTCCAGAGGCATCATAGGTGCATCATTGGCATCCCAGAAACAGAGGTAAAATGTATTTATGTATTTTGTATTACACCATATAAATGGAACACAGGTGTGAAAGAAGATAGTTTTAACTTTTTTTTTTGTCTATTGTAGTAACTAACCTATAGTTTCATCGCAGGGCTGGCTCAACGGCCGGCGTGACGGTGACGTCTTCTGTTGCGGGTGGTGATGGGGCTGTAGTTTGAGCACGTGTGCTGGCACGGCGCCCTCGACCGGGGGCTCGCCGGGCACGCGTACCAACCACCAATCTGCGCGTGCCTGCCACGGTTCCACCACCTCAACTTGCTGTCCTTTAGACACGGATAGTTCTCCTGCGCCTGAAGCGTTGTGTTCAGCTAACACCCACGTCATTTCTGGACCGGCCTAAACAAAGAGAAAGGATAGATTTAGTTATGTGAAAGTATGACAAAATATGTTAGTCAAGTAAGTAGATGTTGCATTCTTAAAAATATTAAATTAAAACCTCTTTATAAATTATTCTACATGATTTTTCATTGAATAACAATGTTAACGCAGTGAATTTTTTTGATATTATATTTTACTTTACCTGTTGATAAGTTAAACATAAGCCAAGAGACAATACCTTAAGATCTATGAGGTAATAAGATTGTCTTCGAGATAATCCTGTACGTACAGGTTCTTGTAAACTATTGCATTATTATATTAAATGAGGATTTTGTTTTCTAACATATCAAATGTTTTTTTTTTTTAATTATTATTTTGTATTCATTCGAAGATACATAAATTGTATTTTACAAAATATTTCCAAAATTCATTTTTTTAAGGAAGGCGTCAGAAGATATACATTTTATTGAAAATGAAATAATAGATGCACTAGACAATAGACAGAGCTAACTGCAATCACAGACACTCTGGAACCTAAAATCAAAATCACGGAGTCACAATATTAATGATTCCGAGATGTGCACAGTGACGTGCGCCAAACTTCGACCAAAAGTGGTGGGGAGTTCCTAAAGTGCAGTGTAGGTACTCGGGCAGGATCGATTGCGGCTAGATATCAGTTTACAGATAACAGATTCGCCAGATAGGAGATAACGTCCATTATCGACAACAATACGGACATTGATAAAGCAATATATTGAGATAACGTTTGTAGTGGTTTTCAGTAACCGTCCTATATATTGTTCGACTGTAACGTTGGTGGTCACTCGAATTACAAAACATAATAGAAGGAAAATATTGTTGTTATGATTAGAAAATCCAAATAAAATTTTTGAGAGCGTCAGTCCATTTAAATGAGTCATACATTCCAAAACGTATTACGAAAGAACTCTTCAGATAAGAACAATACTCAAATTGGTGTCACTTCTGCGGCCGTCGCTCGCTTACCCGATGGATGAGAGTCGTGTAAATCTTTGGTCTATAACCAAATTGCTTTCAATGAAACTAGCATATACTAGCTTTGATAGGTATTGACCTCGGCCTCGTCTTTGTCTATCGTTCGACAAACACTCACCAAGTTAGGTGACCCAGGTTTCATTATCCAGGCCTACATAAAATTGACACGCGACAGCCGGTATTAGTGTAGGTATATGGATTAGACAGAGTTCTGATAGTAATGATTCGAACGGTCAGCGGTGAATTTATTTTATGTTGTAAGTACGCAGTAATAAATAAAAGAAGCTTCAATTATTTAAGCGACAAATCCGCCCTGCACAGGTGATAATAATATCGAAGTACCAACGAGGTGATTGCTATATGGAAACATTTTATTACAAGTTGATCGATTTGTGGAGGCCCGCCCTACATTACCATTTACCTACGATCACGTCGTGGGGCCTTTTCCCTTTATATCATTTCAGATTGGGAGTTTCGAGTTTCTTAACATTTATTTCTTTTGATTATAAAAGGTTCGAGTTTACATTTTCTTTCATTGATATATGAAGCGAATACAAAAGAGAAAACGGACCCACAGAATAACTTTGTTTTACTATCTGGTGAATTCAGGTGCTATTAAACACCTACGTGTGGGTGATAAGTACCTGCTTAGTTTGTATATATTTAAAAATATTATTAACAGCCAATGTTTCACAAAAGTATATACAATGTCCATTACTAGATTAAGGTAACGCAAGATATAACTTATGAATATGGAAACGAGCAATCCTGAAGTAAGTACCTAATCGACTTGAGTGTTTTTCGATATAGAAAAATTCTACACTTAAGAGGCTTACTAGAGCTAAGTGTCCTTGAAAAACGCATGCACACATATGCAAAATCGACGCAAACGCCATCTAACGACGACGCCCATCACAATTATGACATAAAGCATACATGAGATTTAGAAGTAACGGTTTTGTGAGATTACGCCCTAGTATTCTAATAGATGGCGCGGAAACGATGTGCAAATAAGTTAAAGATCTAACAAACAAATTATGTAGTTATGTGTGACAACATAATAAATTTTATTCGTTTTGAGTGTGACTTGAAAAACTTAAGGATGTGGGTGATTTTGAAATAAAACTGATTCAATGAAATTTAAAACATTTTTAACCGACTTCAAAAAAGGAGGTTGTGTATTCGACCCGTATGTATGTATGTAATGTATGTATGTGTGTATGTTTGTATATATATTTGTAGATTTTCTAAAAAACTGATGAACCAATTTTGATCATTCTTTCACTAATGTGATCTACATACTTCCAGGAAGGTTTTAGTATATTCATTAGGTAGTTATTCTATATTCATTAGGTTCATTAGGTAATTATTCTTATGTAGTATGTCCGAAGTTAATATGCATAAATGTACTGCATCTCCGGCATTTCTATGCGAATTTTGATGATTCTTCAATGCACTAGTGTTAATTGAATTTTTGTGGGGTAGGTACAATTAGAAAGAAAAAAAAAAAACAACCGACTTCAAAAAAAGCACTACAGCGTGATAAATAACTATAATTTCGGAAGTCGGTGTCAAAAAACGAAAATGCGGAACCAGCGACACCGACTTCCGAAATAAAAGTTATCACTTTGCAGTGTTTTTTTTCTAAAACTATGAATTTTGGAAACATCTAAGAAAGTGCAGTCATTACGCTTAAGGTACGTATTTTCGACTTCACGTACAACTGTCACAGTGACGTATGTGGACGACGTGTAGATTTGTATTCGAGAGTCCTCGGGTTCGATTCCTAAGGTTACGAAATCGAATTTTCTATTTAAATGTCATTTTGAATTTTTAAATATATCTATTAAATATTTTTGTAAATAACTAAAAAAAGTCTGCAGGAGAAAGAAAGTCGAAAATATTAACACGGAAGTTAGGTATTTCTAATGCGCAAGTACAGTCAGCATCAAAAGTCGATTAACACTATCATTTTTACATGTTATTAAATTGACAACAACTTTTTTCAATAAACTGATTTTTAGCTTTTCACATAATAGACAAGAGTATATATTCTAAAAAAAATTCTTCTGCTGCAATTTTGAACAAATATTTTGCTCAATAACTAAGATTAAAAAAACTGAAGTGTTAATCAACTTTTGATGCTGACCGTACCTACACGTTATCTAAGCTATTACAAAAATAAAAAAAATTCTGACCTAATGTTTTTATTAACAGACCGCGACTTATTGATAATGGGCATAATGAAATAGGTAACAGATTCATCTGAAAATTACGATGAAAATGATCAAAAGCAAGAAATTAGATTTAAAATTGATTTTGTTTATAATAAATAGGAATCATAGTTATATATGAATGTTAGGTACCTAATCTTTGAGGCCGTTTACACATTATGCCGCAGCTGCAGCGGCACCGCCGTCGCGTCGTCGCTGCATCAGTCACCCTTGGATTTGTATGAACACACGGCGCCGCGGCGGCGCGCCGCAAGGGCTCATACAAATCCAAGAGAAACCAATACAGCGGCATCGCCACAGAATATAATGGTATGGCACCGCGGGCGGCGCACAGTGGTCTGAAAATCGAGCTCCATACTCATAGAAACTTAAAGTTCGGAAATAAAAAAACAAAAATTGTAATGGGTCTAGTATACCTCCCTTTACGTAATATTAACGTATGGATGGTATCAGTCGCTCCACGCGTGAGAAAAAAAAGTTTTTTATTTTTTTTGTATGGGAGAAAACACTTAATGTACATTTTTTTGAAACTGAATGGAACTGATAGGCTGGAGCTCACACGAGCTATTGTACGATACACGGCCATCAAGATGACATACAATTCATGCACCGTTCGGCGCCGCTTTGCACGTAGCAAATTTTTGAAATTTTGAATTTTCGATACGTGATTTTTCAAATCTTTGACGAGGTTAAATGAACTTGCCGATCGATTTACTTATACTATCGTTAGTTTTAGCCTGCTTATGACCTTTGTGATGACAACAATTAAAAATTATATTGATTATATACGTTTTTTTTTATTTCATTCCAAGAACTAACTCATTTAATCACCGTGATTATGGTTGAGTTATAATTATATACCAATGACATGAGCATCAACCAGCTCTAGCAGGGCCAAATGGGCCCTAGTCACAATAAAATTCTATTGTCTGTAATATTAAAGTCTGTAAAACCTAATTAAAGAATAGCGAACGATAATGAGGATAGTTGTATAAAAATAGGACGTTTGAGCTTACTTTTATCAGTAGCTCTCAGTACTTGTGCGCGCTAACTTATTACGTTATTTTTTTTATTGTACTGTGATGGAAGGTTGTGATACCAATTTGGACATTGTCATGTCTGTGACAAACAACAATTGTTTTTTACAGCCCAATGTTTTATTTGAAGTTTTTGAGAATACTATTGATTTGTCAGAAAATGAAAAGAGGGTATTGAAACAATTCTGTCAGACTTATGTTTGTTCGTTGAGGAACAAATGGATCTCGTGTAATCGCACGAGACGTACATACATAACAAAGTATGAGACATGGCTGCAAGAGAACATAAAATGGCCTGAGATCATGAAAGGAAAGATGACCCCTTATTTAGTGTCAGTAGAGCAGCAAACCCGTTCCAGTTCTGACTTTGTTTTAAATGAGGGTGCATCAACATCCTACACACCGGAGACGTGCAGTGTTGGAACATCAACATCAGTTGTGAGGCCGAGAAAACCATTTAAAGAGCTAAGCCCGCTACAGAAGAGAAGGAGAGCGGAAGACCTCCTAACGTATAGCACTGAAAGCCTTGCTCATGCAACCGGTTTGAAAGCACATGACAAGAATATAGCAGATATCGTTAAACTAGTCTCGGAGCAAAGAGGCTACAAGGATAAATAAATTGTTAAAGCCCAAGGAAACTGTGCCTATATATTCCGCTGATAAAGCTTTATTTATTTTGACCTCATTGAAGCTTTCGAAGTGGCAGTATATAACATTAAGATCTTGTGCAAAAGAAGAAGGAGTACCACTGTGTCCTTCTTATACTGCCATCCTTGAGGCGAAGAAGGACTGCTGCCCTCCAAAAGTTACCATTGTACATCACGGAAGGAGAGGTAAAAGTAAAGCTAAATTTTGGATAAAACTGTGCAAAGCTTGGAAAATTCCTACGTGTGGAACCTTCGCTGGATGGCAAAGAGTTAACAATTATATGCAAGTATGGCTTTGATGGTGCTTCAGGGCAAAGTTTGTATAAGCAAACTATGGCAGACGAAGACGATTCCAGTATGTTTATGTGTTCTTTTGTGCCTCTGCGCTTAGTTTGTGGCGAAGAAAAGGTATGGGAGAATCCAAAGCCATCTTCCACAATGTTCTGCTGACCAATTTATTTTAAGTTTTCAAACGAAAACAAGTTGAACATCGTGGAAGAACAGGCTCTGATTGAGGCTCAGATTGAAGCAGTATCTAATTATAACTCAACCATAATCACGGTTGTAGAATCCTGTTGATTCCGTACTTATGTTAAACATATCACTTCACTGGCTCACTACCACACCAAGCGCCATCGTATATAGCCTGCTTCACTTTGTCTGTTTCCCGCCATTCCTCGTAACTGACAGATGACATAACATAACTGACAGCAGCTACCCCGCTTGTGTGAATGAGACAGTGTTTACATATCTATTTAATAGATACACTACAACGGTGATTAAATGAGTTAAGTAGTTCTTGGAATGAAATTAAAAAAAAAACGTATAGGTACTTATAATCAACATAATTTTTAATTGTTGTCATCATAAAGGTCATAAGCAGGCTAAAAGTAACGATAGTATAAGTAAATCGATCGGCAAGTTCATTTATTCACGTCAAAGATTTGAAAAATCACATATCGAAAACACAAAATTTCAAAAATTTGCTACGTGCAAAGCGGCGCCCAACGGTGCATGAATTGTATGTCATCTTGATGGCCGTGTATGGTACAATAGCTCGTGTGAGCTCCAGCCTATCAGTTCCATTCAGTTTCAAAAAAATGTACATTAAGTGTTTTCTTTTCTCCCATACAAAAAAAAAACAAAAAACTTTTTTTTCTCACGCGTGGAGCGACTGATACCATCCATACGTTAATATTACGTAAAGGGAGGTATACTAGACCCATTACAATTTTTGTTTTTTTATTTCCGTACTTTAAGTTTCTATGAGTATGGAGCTCGATTTTCAGACCACTGTGCGGCGGCGAGTTTTGATAGATCTTATCAAAACTCGTCGGTGCGGCGCGGCGGCTCGGCGGCGCCGTATGTTCATACAAATCCAAGGGTGACTGATGCAGCGGCGCCGCGGCGGCGGCGATGCCGCTGCAGCTGCGGCACGATGTGTAAACGGCCTCAAGGATTAGGTACCTACTCGTACCTAACATTCATACATAATTATTATGATTTCTATTTATTATAAACACAATCAATAAAAATTAAACTCTTGCTTGTGATAATTTTCATCGCAATTTTCGGATGAATCTGTGATTTCTTTATGCACATTATCAATAAGTCGCGGTCTGTTAATAAATTTAGGTTTTTTTTATTGTTACAATGGCTTAGAAAACGTGTAGGTACTTACGCATTAGAAGTAACTTCTGTGTTGATATTTTCGACTTTCTTTCTCCTGTGAAAGATAATTACATTGTAGACGTTTTTTTAGTTATTTATAAAAATATATTTAAAAATTCAAAATACATTTAAATAAAATTAAATCGATTTCGCATCACTGGGAATCGAACCCGGGGACCCTCGCACACAAACCTGCGCGTCGTCTACATAAGCCAATGTAACGATTGCGTATGTCGTCGAAAAAACTGAGCTTATGCGTAATAAGTGTATTTTCTTAAACTACCAAAATTCATAGTGAAAAAAAATATTCAGTAATAATAAAATGCTCTTACTTTGTTCGGCGTTTGTTTTATATGAACGTTTTGTAGTCCTCCTAAGGGAATGTTTCACTTTATTTCCCATATTTACAAATGATATAATTGATAGCAAATTATTACGCAATTTTAACTTAAAAGTATTTTATATTTACATGAAATAAAAATATTTACAGAAATAAGATATGCAAATAGTAATAATAAACAATGAATGTATGTACATATAAATAATGCGGCGAAAAGAGCGACACGCCCGTATAGTATCAGATCAGGCCTCGGCCGGCATTATTCCTACACGGGGGTTTACCGTTTACGTACACATGCGCACTTATTATGTTCGGAACTATGAATATGCTATTTACAATAAAACTATTGTTTGAACTAAAAAAATAAAACACTATTATTTTGGTATGTTGCTTGTAGAATGATCTGACAAAAAATCAGAATGATTGTATGTATATTAGTATGGTTTCTATTGTAAAAAGAAAGTTTTTAGAGGTATCTTCATGATTTTTTTCTATCGTGCCAAATTAGTTGTATCATGTTTTCAAAACACTATTTATCTAAAAATTCAAAATACATTTAAATAAAATTTAAAAAGAAAGTACGATTTCGTAACCTTGGGAATCGAACCCGGGGACTCTCGAATACAAATCTACACGTCGTCCACATGCGCCGGTGTGATGGATGTACGCGGAGTCGAAAATACTTACCTTATGCAAAATGACTGCACTTTCTTAGATGTTACCAAAATTCATAGTTTTATTGCAAAAATAAAAATATTCAGTTAAAAATAAAATGCTCATACTTTTTACTTTCGTTCATATTATGTTCGGCTTTTGTTTTATATGAACGTTTTGTAGTCCTCCTAACGGAATGTTTCACTATATTTCCCATTTATTTACAAATTATTACCCTATTTTAACTTTGTTATGTTACGCGGACCACTGCCGGGAGACACAAGTGAAACGCCCGGGAGTTGGGACTCGCCGTACAATAGATGGCGCGCGCCTTGCACCCATTCATAACAAACTTAAAAGTATTTTATATTTACACGAAATAAAAATATTTACGGAAAGAAGATATGCAAATAATAATAAACAATGAATTTACAAATAAAACTTAACAAAAACATAACAATCTTGACGGAAATAGTGCGGCGAAAAGAGCGACACGTCCGTATAGCATCAGGCCTCGGCCGGCAGTGTCGCTACGCGGGCGTTCACGCACACATGCGCACTTTTTATGTTCGGAACTATGAATATTCGATTTACAAAAAAACTATTGTTTTAAATAAAAAAATAAAACACTATCATTTTAGTATGTTACTTGTAGAATAATCTGACAAAAAATCAGAATGATTGTATGTATATTAGTATGGTTTTTATTGTAAAAAGAAAGTTTTTTAGAGGTATGTTCATGATTTTTTTCTATCGTACCAAATTAGTTGTATTGTGTTTTCAAAACACTATCTATCTAGCAAATATCCTGAAGAATATCATATATTTTTCTGATTTTGTTTACTGTAGGCGATCATATACTTTTATTGTTTCGAAAACTACCGTTTTTTTGCGTTTAGCTCGTGTAAGCCCCTTAAGGAAAGTTTGTTTTTCTTCGAAACCTTCTCATGAACTTTGTATATATATATTTAAGAATAATAAAAGCTTAGCAAATTGCTGTACGGTGGAAATGGGGGATAAATAAGAATAGCACGACATTATTCAAGATACTGAGATTGCTCTAAGCTGCAACTCTGAAAAGTCGGAGGTTATTGTAATATACAGCAGCAGCTGGGGTAACTTAAAAAAAAAAAGATACCTGTAACGATACCTACAGAAGAAATTTTGAGTAAGTCATCTTGAACAATGTGAAAGATGATATGGCTAGAAAGGGGGTGCTACTGAGATGACGACTAATAGAGAAGTATGGAAGTAGAATTTTCACGCCGACCACAAATAAATTGGAATAAAGTCAAGAGAAAAAACCACATTACAAAACTCCTATAAAACAATTCAACTACCTGGCAGACTGCCCTTTCAGTAAAATCAATGGCCGACGCGGCTGCGGTGCGACGGCAGTAGTATAAAGCATTGTGCAGTCAGCCGACGGACATGGAAAAAGGGGAAGAATACATTGCTTTGACAATTAAAAATTAATTTAGATTATTAAAAAAGAGATGCAAGACTGTGTTATGCCGGGAAAACAAATGAAAAATTGTCCTTGTTGGGATTTTTTTGCAGAAAAGCTGACAAAGAATTTCCTTTCATATACTTAATTCCTTTAATATATTTTTAAAACTAAGAATACAATAGTAGATTGTTGCATTGAGCGCAAAGTGAGTTATCAATGCACGAGTGTTATGTTGGTGCCCGAGCCCATTCGAGTTCACTAAATTAACACGAGTGTATTAATTACTCACTTTAGCAAGGTGCGTAATCTACTTTTCTTTTAACTACCAATCTACTTACCGTGATAAAATATACCTACTCAAAATAAAAACTCAAGTTAATGAAAATGAAGTTTCATTCATCTTTTTAGAGTAGGTATTCTTTTATATCCACGTTTTGCATGGTATTCTGTGCTTTTAACATTGAATATATAGACCACAATGAAGATGGTCTAATTTTTTTGGAAATCTCACTGAAATACGTTAAAAACACACTCTCGGGTAGTGATTTTACACGTCTTTCGTTTCTCCACATAAAATTTTCATAAGCTTTTATAAATATTTATCTCGCGACTTTTGCGGCAAAATTCATTTGCAGCTGTTTTTATACTTTCTAGAGTTGAATTTATATCGCTATCGCTATTTCCATTTTTTTAAACTTTTCTTGCTAAATATGAAGTATCAAAGTTTTACAATGGTACAAAATGCGCGCCATTTGTGTTTTTTTCACCAATTCGGTTTTATTCAGCCGATTTTATTTTCAGCCAGTATCTTTTTGATCTAATGCATACATTTTATATTAAACTTAATGGAAGACATTAAACCTCTGTGGTAAATTTATATCTAAATCTATACTATAATAATATTATAAAGGTTTGTAAGTTTGTATGTAGTAGTAATCTCTGAAACTACCAGTCGGATTTGAAAAATTCTTCTTGCATTTGATAGCCCAATTCTTGAGGAAGGCTATAGGCTATTTAACATCACGCTATGACCCTTAGGAACAGAGCAAAAAGAAAAAAAGTCAAAAAGAACGTTAAGTGATAGCGCGGGCGGGTGATGCGATACGACGGGGTGGCTCGGGGGAAACAAGAAGTTTCACGCGAACGAAGTCGCGGGCTGAAGCTATAATAAATAAAAAACAGTGCATTCATGAAAAACTGTGCAACCATGAGATTTCATATAACATTTCTGCACTGTTTTGGTTCTAAGCACAAAATACGTCCTTTGTGATCGGTTTTGTAGTGATTAATGATAACAGTACTACGTAGTTGAATGAATAACTTTGTAGAACCTTAAAACATATAAAACGCTTTTATTTCTTCCCTTTAAATACATATATTTTCCTGGGTTTTATTCCACTCCTTAGTTAGAAGTAGTTAGCATCCTGTAGTGTGTGATTGGTGTGTGAATGTTGTAGGCTTCGTGGCTCAGGTAAGTTTTTTTTGCACGGCTGATTGCTAGATTCTATTTGTTTTTGCTTTGATTCTAGCCCAGCTGTACGTTGTCTTTGGTGCAGTTGGTTTCCTAGTTTCTATTTGTTTTTGCTTTGATTCTAGCCCAGCTGTTCGTTGTCTTTGGGGCAGTTGGTTTCCTAGTTTCTATCTGATTTTTTTTTCTTTGAATTCTTAGCCCAGCCGTTCCTGTGATGTCACGTTGTCGTACCATTCCTATATCAGCCATAGTACACGATGCCTAACACTTTCCTATAACGTGGGATGTGACCCGTAGGTATATTTGCTGTTTTTTTCTTTACTATGGCAGTTGAAGGTTAGATTTTTTTTTTTTTTGGTTGCCTGACTGCCTAGGTTTGCTTTTGATCATGATTTCAGCCTTGCTATTCGTTTAGTGTTGGTTTGTTAGGGTCTGATGGCTTTTTATTCTCAACTTTTTTTTTTCCTCTTTGCTGATTTTTTGGCGTTCAGTTCCCTAACAGACTATTCACTAAATTTCTAACTCTTTCTTAAAATATTCATACTAGCATATTTGCCTATTTAATTTTGGTTTTGTCCTTATTGCATCCTAACATAGCAGATGAAGGTTATTCCTATCTCTATACATTAAAAACTTTTTAAAACATTAACTTTCTAAAATCGGTCTTTGGTCATGTTTTCATTTTGCAAAATGCTTTCTAACTTTAAAACCCGTAGACCGATTTACTTAATTCAAACGTGAATATTGGTTTTAAACGTTATCCTCTCATATGACACTAAAATCACGCAAATATTTCTATAAACTAAAAACCTCGTTTTCAAGTTACGTAATTAACCCATCATTTTTATTAATACATTTTCTCAAAATGTCTACTTTGATTATTCCTATCAGATTGTAATACGAAAAACTAAACCCTCCGTATTTTGAGTCTGATCCCATTTTTTAACCGACTTCGAAGAAGGAGGTTCTGATTTTTTTAATTTTCGATTTCCTTTATCTATTCTCAGTGACAAAGATAGGGAAGCCCTTATGTGTTCCTACTATTTGTACTGCAGCATTAGTAGTTACTGCATGATGATTATTTTCGCCATTCGTCCTTCTTCAACATTATAATCAACCTCTTTTTGTACTGGCCCTATCAAAAACCTTTATTTTCATAATAATTTTGAAATAATTTCTTTTACGTGTCATGAGGTTTTTTTCCTGGTGACATACTTCACTTGTCTACATACTCTCTGATACGACGTCCGGAATTTTTTGAGAACCAACACCCAAATTTAATATTGAAATCAACAAATCTTAATTGGATCGTGCATGTCTATTATTTGATTCGGGGTATGTATTTTTTTATCTTTTTGGCCTTTCATAGCCTTTCGTCATATTTCAATATAATAATCCCATCCGTTCTGTGCTAAAGGTTTCCCCACTTCTTCGACGGAAGACTACGTATATTCCTTTTGACTGGATTGAATCCTTTTGACTGGTATGTATAATTGTACGTTTTTTTGGGGTTTTATGAGATCTGCTTGCAACTCGGGATTCTTATGGTGATAATTTTTGCCCCAGATAGAAGTCCGAATTTTCTGCAAGCCGATTTATTCGGCTCCATCCACCCACCTACATACTAACTTTTATCTGCGGCTCCGCGCTGCGCTGCGGACATCCTCTTCATATCTCAGAGGTCAGCAAGTGAGGTATTGGAGCAACTGGCAGAGCTTCTACGTCACCGCGAAGGTTTTGGATAAGATATGGGAGATTTTTAAGTTTTTTTATTTTCCGTAGTAGATTTGGCCTTTTTTTATTCTTAAAATCTGTTAATTTTAAATATTTTAATACCGCGTTATTTCAATCTTTAGTTAAAAGTTAAAGTTACGTCTTCGTTTTACGGATCTGGTTGCAACCGACTCATAATTCGTTACGTAGCATTTAAAACCTAAATTTAAAATATTATGCAATAGTTTCCTATTAAGTATTTAAATGTGACAAGTTTTCATATTTAGTTTTTCTTTTTTTGTACTTTTATATTTTTTCATATTTGTTTTTTCGATTTTTTTTACATACAAAAATTAAACGTGTTTGTGAGTGAAGTGTCTATGTTTCATTTCGCTACAAAATAAAAAATTTTAATACCGCGTTATTTCAATCTTTAGTTAAAAGTTAAAGTTACGTCTTCGTTTTACGGATCTGGTTGCAACCGACTCATAATTCGTTACGTAGCATTTAAAACCTAAATTTAAAATATTATGCAATAGTTTCCTATTAAGTATTTAAATGTGACAAGTTTTCATATTTAGTTTTTCTTTTTTTGTACTTTTATATTTTTTCATATTTGTTTTTTCGATTTTTTTTACATACAAAAATTAAACGTGTTTGTGAGTGAAGTGTCTATGTTTCATTTCGCTACAAAATGGCGCCCGAAGTAAAAGTAAGCACTTTTATTGATTCTAATTACTAAATTATCTTTTTTTTGCTGTCGTGAGGGTGATTGCTCTTTCTGAGCAAATTTAATCTTTCATTTCTGTATTCATGTTTACAGGTACCAGAATAGAGGAATTTTTTCTCGTTCCGTCAAACAAGACTGTTGCCATAGTTACCAGGGAATATGCTGTGATTGACAACGTCTGCTGACCCTTCCATTGCTGATTGATTGCTTTATTGTAAAGTGCTGTGTTGTGATGCAATATTAAATAATAATAACTTTGTAGAACCTTAAAACATATAAAACGCTTTTATTTCTTCCCTTTAAATACATATATTTTCCTGGGTTTTATTCCACTCCTTAGTTAGAAGTAGTTAGCATCCTGTAGTGTGTGATTGGTGTGTGAATGTTGTAGGCTTCGTGGCTCAGGTAAGTTTTTTTTGCACGGCTGATTGCTAGATTCTATTTGTTTTTGCTTTGATTCTAGCCCAGCTGTACGTTGTCTTTGGTGCAGTTGGTTTCCTAGTTTCTATTTGTTTTTGCTTTGATTCTAGCCCAGCTGTTCGTTGTCTTTGGGGCAGTTGGTTTCCTAGTTTCTATCTGATTTTTTTTTCTTTGAATTCTTAGCCCAGCCGTTCCTGTGATGTCACGTTGTCGTACCATTCCTATATCAGCCATAGTACACGATGCCTAACACTTTCCTATAACGTGGGATGTGACCCGTAGGTATATTTGCTGTTTTTTTCTTTACTATGGCAGTTGAAGGTTAGATTTTTTTTTTTTTGGTTGCCTGACTGCCTAGGTTTGCTTTTGATCATGATTTCAGCCTTGCTATTCGTTTAGTGTTGGTTTGTTAGGGTCTGATGGCTTTTTATTCTCAACTTTTTTTTTATTCTTAAAATCTGTTAATTTTAAATATTTTAATACCGCGTTATTTCAATCTTTAGTTAAAAGTTAAAGTTACGTCTTCGTTTTACGGATCTGGTTGCAACCGACTCATAATTCGTTACGTAGCATTTAAAACCTAAATTTAAAATATTATGCAATAGTTTCCTATTAAGTATTTAAATGTGACAAGTTTTCATATTTAGTTTTTCTTTTTTTGTACTTTTATATTTTTTTCATATTTGTTTTTTCGATTTTTTTTTCCATACAAAAATTAAACGTGTTTGTGAGTGAAGTGTCTATGTTTCATTTCGCTACAAAATGGCGCCCGAAGTAAAAGTAAGCACTTTTATTGATTCTAATTACTAAATTATCTTTTTTTTGCTGTCGTGAGGGTGATTGCTCTTTCTGAGCAAATTTAATCTTTCATTTCTGTATTCATGTTTACAGGTACCAGAATAGAGGAATTTTTTCTCGTTCCGTCAATCACAGCATATTCCCTGGTAACTATGGCAACAGTCTTGTTTGACGGAACGAGAAAAAATTCCTCTATTCTGGTACCTGTAAACATGAATACAGAAATGAAAGATTAAATTTGCTCAGAAAGAGCAATCACCCTCACGACAGCAAAAAAAAGATAATTTAGTAATTAGAATCAATAAAAGTGCTTACTTTTACTTCGGGCGCCATTTTGTAGCGAAATGAAACATAGACACTTCACTCACAAACACGTTTAATTTTTGTATGGAAAAAAAAATCGAAAAAACAAATATGAAAAAAATATAAAAGTACAAAAAAAGAAAAACTAAATATGAAAACTTGTCACATTTAAATACTTAATAGGAAACTATTGCATAATATTTTAAATTTAGGTTTTAAATGCTACGTAACGAATTATGAGTCGGTTGCAACCAGATCCGTAAAACGAAGACGTAACTTTAACTTTTAACTAAAGATTGAAATAACGCGGTATTAAAATATTTAAAATTAACAGATTTTAAGAATAAAAAAAAAGGCCAAATCTACTACGGAAAATAAAAAAACTTAAAAATCTCCCATATCTTATCCAAAACCTTCGCGGTGACGTAGAAGCTCCATCCACCCACCTACATACTAACTTTTATCTGCGGCTCCGCGCTGCGCTGCGGACATCCTCTTCATATCTCAGAGGTCAGCAAGTGAGGTATTGGAGCAAGTTTTGGATAAGATATGGGAGATTTTTAAGTTTTTTTATTTTCCGTAGTAGATTTGGCCTTTTTTTATTCTTAAAATCTGTTAATTTTAAATATTTTAATACCGCGTTATTTCAATCTTTAGTTAAAAGTTAAAGTTACGTCTTCGTTTTACGGATCTGGTTGCAACCGACTCATAATTCGTTACGTAGCATTTAAAACCTAAATTTAAAATATTATGCAATAGTTTCCTATTAAGTATTTAAATGTGACAAGTTTTCATATTTAGTTTTTCTTTTTTTGTACTTTTATATTTTTTCATATTTGTTTTTTCGATTTTTTTTACATACAAAAATTAAACGTGTTTGTGAGTGAAGTGTCTATGTTTCATTTCGCTACAAAATAAAAAATTTTAATACCGCGTTATTTCAATCTTTAGTTAAAAGTTAAAGTTACGTCTTCGTTTTACGGATCTGGTTGCAACCGACTCATAATTCGTTACGTAGCATTTAAAACCTAAATTTAAAATATTATGCAATAGTTTCCTATTAAGGTGAATGGGTAGTTGTAGCCCGCGAAATTCAATTTTTCTTACGTTTTTTGCAATTTTCAGGTCAGTGTCAGGTTGTATCTTGATGAAAATTTGATTCGCGACTATAACAGGTACGTATTCACAGAATTATAATCATCAGAATCATTAATACATCTGTTTAAGTTAGATTTCTACCACCAACACTTTTCCATACGAGATTTGTTCTTAACGGTAGAAATCTAACTTAGAAAGATATATTAATGATTCTAATTATTATAATTCTGTAAATACGTACCTGTTATTGTCGCGAATCAAATTTTCATCAAGATACAACCTGACACTGACCTGAAAATTGCAAAAAACGTAAGAAAAATTGAATTTCGCGGGCTACAACTACCCATTCGCCTTAAGTATTTAAATGTGACAAGTTTTCATATTTAGTTTTTCTTTTTTTGTACTTTTATATTTTTTCATATTTGTTTTTTCGATTTTTTTTACATACAAAAATTAAACGTGTTTGTGAGTGAAGTGTCTATGTTTCATTTCGCTACAAAATGGCGCCCGAAGTAAAAGTAAGCACTTTTATTGATTCTAATTACTAAATTATCTTTTTTTTGCTGTCGTGAGGGTGATTGCTCTTTCTGAGCAAATTTAATCTTTCATTTCTGTATTCATGTTTACAGGTACCAGAATAGAGGAATTTTTTCTCGTTCCGTCAAACAAGACTGTTGCCATAGTTACCAGGGAATATGCTGTGATTGACAACGTCTGCTGACCCTTCCATTGCTGATTGATTGCTTTATTGTAAAGTGCTGTGTTGTGATGCAATATTAAATAATAATAACTTTGTAGAACCTTAAAACATATAAAACGCTTTTATTTCTTCCCTTTAAATACATATTTTTTCCTGGGTTTTATTCCACTCCTTAGTTAGAAGTAGTTAGCATCCTGTAGTGTGTGATTGGTGTGTGAATGTTGTAGGCTTCGTGGCTCAGGTAAGTTTTTTTTTGCACGGCTGATTGCTAGATTCTATTTGTTTTTGCTTTGATTCTAGCCCAGCTGTACGTTGTCTTTGGTGCAGTTGGTTTCCTAGTTTCTATTTGTTTTTGCTTTGATTCTAGCCCAGCTGTTCGTTGTCTTTGGGGCAGTTGGTTTCCTAGTTTCTATCTGATTTTTTTTTCTTTGAATTCCTAGCCCAGCCGTTCCTGTGATGTCACGTTGTCGTACCATTCCTATATCAGCCATAGTACACGATGCCTAACAACATTCACACACCAATCACACACTACAGGATGCTAACTACTTCTAACTAAGGAGTGGAATAAAACCCAGGAAAATATATGTATTTAAAGGGAAGAAATAAAAGCGTTTTATATGTTTTAAGGTTCTACAAAGTTATTATTATTTTATATTGCATCACAACACAGCACTTTACAATAAAGCAATCAATCAGCAATGGAAGGGTCAGCAGACGTTGTCAATCACAGCATATTCCCTGGTAACTATGGCAACAGTCTTGTTTGACGGAACGAGAAAAAATTCCTCTATTCTGGTACCTGTAAACATGAATACAGAAATGAAAGATTAAATTTGCTCAGAAAGAGCAATCACCCTCACGACAGCAAAAAAAAGATAATTTAGTAATTAGAATCAATAAAAGTGCTTACTTTTACTTCGGGCGCCATTTTGTAGCGAAATGAAACATAGACACTTCACTCACAAACACGTTTAATTTTTGTATGTAAAAAAAATCGAAAAAACAAATATGAAAAAATATAAAAGTACAAAAAAAGAAAAACTAAATATGAAAACTTGTCACATTTAAATACTTAATAGGAAACTATTGCATAATATTTTAAATTTAGGTTTTAAATGCTACGTAACGAATTATGAGTCGGTTGCAACCAGATCCGTAAAACGAAGACGTAACTTTAACTTTTAACTAAAGATTGAAATAACGCGGTATTAAAATTTTTAATGTAGCGAAATGAAACATAGACACTTCACTCACAAACACGTTTAATTTTTGTATGTAAAAAAAATCGAAAAAACAAATATGAAAAAATATAAAAGTACAAAAAAAGAAAAACTAAATATGAAAACTTGTCACATTTAAATACTTAATAGGAAACTATTGCATAATATTTTAAATTTAGGTTTTAAATGCTACGTAACGAATTATGAGTCGGTTGCAACCAGATCCGTAAAACGAAGACGTAACTTTAACTTTTAACTAAAGATTTTAATACCGCGTTATTTCAATCTTTAGTTAAAAGTTAAAGTTACGTCTTCGTTTTACGGATCTGGTTATTCTGGTTGCAACCGACTCATAATTCGTTACGTAGCATTTAAAACCTAAATTTAAAATATTATGCAATAGTTTCCTATTAAGTATTTAAATGTGACAAGTTTTCATATTTAGTTTTTCTTTTTTTGTACTTTTATATTTTTTCATATTTGTTTTTTCGATTTTTTTTACATACAAAAATTAAACGTGTTTGTGAGTGAAGTGTCTATGTTTCATTTCGCTACATTAAATATTTTAATACCGCGTTATTTCAATCTTTAGTTAAAAGTTAAAGTTACGTCTTCGTTTTACGGATCTGGTTGCAACCGACTCATAATTCGTTACGTAGCATTTAAAACCTAAATTTAAAATATTATGCAATAGTTTCCTATTAAGTATTTAAATGTGACAAGTTTTCATATTTAGTTTTTCTTTTTTTGTACTTTTATATTTTTTATATATATATTATATTATCTATTTTAAATTATCTTTTTTTTTTGCTGTCGTGAGGGTGATGATTGCTCTTTCTGAGCAAATTTAATCTTTCATTTCTGTATTCATGTTTACAGGTACCAGAATAGAGGAATTTTTTCTCGTTCCGTCAAACAAGACTGTTGCCATAGTTACCAGGGAATATGCTGTGATTGACAACGTCTGCTGACCCTTCCATTGCTGATTGATTGCTTTATTGTAAAGTGCTGTGTTGTGATGCAATATAAAATAATAATAACTTTGTAGAACCTTAAAACATATAAAACGCTTTTATTTCTTCCCTTTAAATACATATATTTTCCTGGGTTTTATTCCACTCCTTAGTTAGAAGTAGTTAGCATCCTGTAGTGTGTGATTGGTGTGTGAATGTTGTAGGCTTCGTGGCTCAGGTAAGTTTTTTTTGCACGGCTGATTGCTAGATTCTATTTGTTTTTGCTTTGATTCTAGCCCAGCTGTACGTTGTCTTTGGGGCAGTTGGTTTCCTAGTTTCTATCTGATTTTTTTTTCATACAAAAATTAAACGTGTTTGTGAGTGAAGTGTCTATGTTTCATTTCGCTACAAAATGGCGCCCGAAGTAAAAGTAAGCACTTTTATTGATTCTAATTACTAAATTATCTTTTTTTTGCTGTCGTGAGGGTGATTGCTCTTTCTGAGCAAATTTAATCTTTCATTTCTGTATTCATGTTTACAGGTACCAGAATAGAGGAATTTTTTCTCGTTCCGTCAAACAAGACTGTTGCCATAGTTACCAGGGAATATGCTGTGATTGACGGAACGAGAAAAAATTCCTCTATTCTGGTACCTGTAAACATGAATACAGAAATGAAAGATTAAATTTGCTCAGAAAGAGCAATCACCCTCACGACAGCAAAAAAAAGATAATTTAGTAATTAGAATCAATAAAAGTGCTTACTTTTACTTCGGGCGCCATTTTGTAGCGAAATGAAACATAGACACTTCACTCACAAACACGTTTAATTTTTGTATGGAAAAAAAAATCGAAAAAACAAATATGAAAAAAATATAAAAGTACAAAAAAAGAAAAACTAAATATGAAAACTTGTCACATTTAAATACTTAATAGGAAACTATTGCATAATATTTTAAATTTAGGTTTTAAATGCTACGTAACGAATTATGAGTCGGTTGCAACCAGATCCGTAAAACGAAGACGTAACTTTAACTTTTAACTAAAGATTGAAATAACGCGGTATTAAAATTTTTAATGTAGCGAAATGAAACATAGACACTTCACTCACAAACACGTTTAATTTTTGTATGTAAAAAAAATCGAAAAAACAAATATGAAAAAATATAAAAGTACAAAAAAAGAAAAACTAAATATGAAAACTTGTCACATTTAAATACTTAATAGGAAACTATTGCATAATATTTTAAATTTAGGTTTTAAATGCTACGTAACGAATTATGAGTCGGTTGCAACCAGATCCGTAAAACGAAGACGTAACTTTAACTTTTAACTAAAGATTTTAATACCGCGTTATTTCAATCTTTAGTTAAAAGTTAAAGTTACGTCTTCGTTTTACGGATCTGGTTGCAACCGACTCATAATTCGTTACGTAGCATTTAAAACCTAAATTTAAAATATTATGCAATAGTTTCCTATTAAGTATTTAAATGTGACAAGTTTTCATATTTAGTTTTTCTTTTTTTGTACTTTTATATTTTTTCATATTTGTTTTTTCGATTTTTTTTACATACAAAAATTAAACGTGTTTGTGAGTGAAGTGTCTATGTTTCATTTCGCTACAAAATGGCGCCCGAAGTAAAAGTAAGCACTTTTATTGATTCTAATTACTAAATTATCTTTTTTTTGCTGTCGTGAGGGTGATTGCTCTTTCTGAGCAAATTTAATCTTTCATTTCTGTATTCATGTTTACAGGTACCAGAATAGAGGAATTTTTTCTCGTTCCGTCAAACAAGACTGTTGCCATAGTTACCAGGGAATATGCTGTGATTGACAACGTCTGCTGACCCTTCCATTGCTGATTGATTGCTTTATTGTAAAGTGCTGTGTTGTGATGCAATATTAAATAATAATAACTTTGTAGAACCTTAAAACATATAAAACGCTTTTATTTCTTCCCTTTAAATACATATATTTTCCTGGGTTTTATTCCACTCCTTAGTTAGAAGTAGTTAGCATCCTGTAGTGTGTGATTGGTGTGTGAATGTTGTAGGCTTCGTGGCTCAGGTAAGTTTTTTTTGCACGGCTGATTGCTAGATTCTATTTGTTTTTGCTTTGATTCTAGCCCAGCTGTACGTTGTCTTTGGTGCAGTTGGTTTCCTAGTTTCTATTTGTTTTTGCTTTGATTCTAGCCCAGCTGTTCGTTGTCTTTGGGGCAGTTGGTTTCCTAGTTTCTATCTGATTTTTTTTTCATACAAAAATTAAACGTGTTTGTGAGTGAAGTGTCTATGTTTCATTTCGCTACAAAATGGCGCCCGAAGTAAAAGTAAGCACTTTTATTGATTCTAATTACTAAATTATCTTTTTTTTGCTGTCGTGAGGGTGATTGCTCTTTCTGAGCAAATTTAATCTTTCATTCCCTGGCGCCACCACAAAGATAACATTTTTCTTGAGTAAAGAAGTTTAAGAACTTACAATATTAAAGAGATTCGTTGCAAACATTTAAAAAACATCTAACATCCATATAATAGAAAGATGTTATCATTCCGTAAAATATTTCTTAACCGATAAGTTAACTTCATTTAACAACTAATTTAGCTTTAATAATCTGTTTTTAAATGTACTTTTGTATGCTATATTGGTTTCCTCACAAACTGTGACAACAGCTTTTTTTACCTACCTACGATCATTGCAAATAAATACAGGCTGACATGACATCTACGCGAAAATTGTAACCATGAATTCAGCACTCTAGAGTCTAGACTAAAAATTTCTATGGGCCAATCAGTCCAATGATGCAGTTTTAGTTTTCATCAAAATGAGCCCGGGACTCTCTTTGAGTTCTTTTCGCTATTCCTCATAGTTTCGGATTTGGCCATCCACGCCCACTTGAAAAATTCACCTGTATATACCTAATAAAAGATTCGCACAACTAAATATACATAAATACACTAGAATAAATAAGGCAAACAATGGAAAAACATTAACGTTGTGATAACGTTTAGTGTCCCTTGAAGTGTTAAACATCATTGACTCATGTAAATTATTTATTTTGTTTTTATAACCCGTGGAACACAAGTTGAACTTAAAGCCACAAGGCGTTCTCAGCTAGTCAACCATCAGGTTAAAAATACTAGCAATCTATACATAAAAATTTGAACTACATAATTGTCTGTCCCTAGGGTGGGTGTCATGGCGTCAGTAATTGCTTGTGATATTTAAGTACAGTCGCAAATTGATATTCCCTGTACAAGTTTGGAAGTTGGCTATGACTTGCTTTTCTGTTTATATTAAACACGCGAACTCAGAACGTACAGGTTAAATATTCGGGCACCTAAAAGCTAAGGTTTTTAGTATTTGTAAAGCTTTGGACAATATCCACTGAATAATACATATCAAAAATGTATAAGTCAAAAAAGTACTTAGCTTTAGAAATTGTTATGTCATTAGATACTTTCAGGAGAAAAAACGGTATTTTCTACAAGCTTTTATTTAAATTACAATGTATGTATCGTCCGGCCGCGCTAAATTTGCCAAAGATGTAAACAACAATGGCCGCTCGAAATTGAATAAAATCGATATACAAGAACATTTCCGTACGCAAAATACGCGCATTGACGTGGAGTTGCGGACACCAGCCCGTATTACCTATTACCTACAAGAACATTTGTTTTAAGTAATGTTTGTTTTCGTCTAAATCTCCGAGCTAACTTATAGATAAACACATTACAGTACGGCTGAGAGAATGCGTTCTTGACACCTGTCAGTTTCATACAAACGAATAAGTACATATTTTGCGAATGAGATGTTTATTAGTTACTAGAAAGGTCGCACAGACAGGTAGCAGGAACGCACTCTCGACTCTCGTAGTCGAGGTAAGAACAAACAAGTGCCACGCGAGCACCTGCCATTGCCCTGACTTAATTATAACGATCAACCTGTAGTACTTACTTAGTGTCAAATATTACGCAGATGAACTTACACTAACTGACGCGCGGTGAATGTAAGGCGGCGGAACTAGGTCGACCACAGCCCGTATAAGCATTAGCATTTTGAAAATGTTTACTCGATATTATTTTATGTTTTACACTAATACCTCATTCAATAGAATCGTCGTGCGTGTAATTGCGGGGTAATTGCGGAACACACAAACAGTAGCAATGGCTTTCATTTTGACAGTTCAACAACATTCATTGCATTATACGTTGTTGAAAAGACAAACTTGTCGAACATATTATGAAGCAATGGATTAGCAATATCCTTCAAAACGATTGAAATTATGGTTAATAGTGTGTTACGCAATTGAAATTGGAACATTTGTACAGCATTAAATTGTTATAGTGGAATCTAAAGCACTTGATAAAGTTTTATTAACATCGCTAGCTTATGCTTGCGGCTTCGTCCGCGTGAAATTTCTTTTTCGCCTGACCCACCCCGTCGCATCGCATCGCCTGCCCTCGCTATTACTTCGTTTTTGCTTAGCGTTCTTTCCGCCCAAATCCGACTGGCGCTCCAGCAATTAGCGCGTTCAAAAAAACAAACATAGATACTATGTAAAACTACATTCATACAAATAAATAAATTCTTATTCTAGGTCCATCTAAGTACTTTATAATGTTACTAGCGGCCCGCTCCAGCTTCGATCGGGTGCAAGTTGGGAAGTTATGCGCTTACATACATTTCGGCGATTCATTTTTATTTATATAGATTAATCATATTTCTGACTGACCATCACACGTAACATCGTCATTTTTACTTAAGGCTATTTCGCTGACCTTTTCAACAAAGTAAAAAAGTAATTTACAAAAATTTAATCAACTTCAAAAAGAAATTAACTCAAAATCATGAAATAACTTTAACTTCGGAAGTTGGTATAATTTAGTTTTAGTTTTTTTGCCACCGACTTCCGAAATTAAAGTTATTTCATAATTTTGAGTTAATTTCTTTTTGAAGTTGATTAAATTTTTGTAAATTACTTTCTTTTTGAAGTCAATTTAATTTTTTTAAATTACTTTTTTATTTCGTAAATTTAGTTTTAAGTAAAAACTGGAATATATTTTTGTAACAAGTAGGTAATAGTTTTGTTGTAAATATTGCACTAAAATTTAACCAAGGTTTGGAGATGTTTTCCCTTTGACACTACACCCGCAGCTCGTATCTTGTATCACGTATACCTATCGTATCTCGTATCACCCGTAGCTCGTATCACCTTTCTGATACCTGAATATGAAATGTTTCCTCACAAATTTTCCGCAAAAAATAGGATTAGGAAAACAGTTGCATGTCGGTGTAAACAGTTGCTAATATTTCCACACTATTTATAAAAATGTAACTCAAAGTAGTGAAGTACTTTTCAAACCTTCTTTTCGCTTAGAACTTAGATTTCTTTTAATGCTTTCATATCATAGAAAACTGCAGTTTTGAAAGAAGATTTAAAACTATATCGAGATCTGAGAAAAATATTTAAAACCCTTTCCAGAAAGTTTTTCTTTAATTTATTTATCTTAACTCTGTATTTACTTCTTGTATTTATTATTTCATCAGTAGTTAAGAAACCCAAAAATCTGACAAGTCTTACCAAGGGGTATCGTGTTACCCAGTAACAGGGGTTAGACTGGAAGCAGACGTCAATATAGTTGGGAAAAGGCTAGGTAGATTGATTGATTTATTATTTCATCAGATATCTTAAACTTGCACTGTGACCTAAGTTGAAGTAAATGTAAGCCAATAAAAAAAAATGGTCACGGTCCGATTAATAGTTGCGGAGAAATGCGTGGACAAACATACATACATCTATGAAATTTTATATATTTGTTTGGAAGTCCTAATAGATTATCATATGTGAATATATTGGAGTTCCAATAATATTACATACATACGTGTCGAATTGATAACCTCCTTTTTTGAAGTCGGTAATAAACATACATTGTTCAAAGATAAAAAAAAAATTAAAATCAAACATTCCAATCAAACATTCTAGTGATATTTATGTTAGAAGTATGTATGTTTATTTGTATGTATGTAAGTATATTCTCATATTATTTGTTTAGTTTTATTAAGTGAATTGTTTTTAGATTTTATGTATTTTTTTTGTCTCCTTTACTCTGTACCACGCCGCTGTCTACATCTCTCTATTTCTTGTCCTACCGCAAGTATGCTGGTAGAGATTTCTTATGAAATAAGCATCACCTTTGTATTTTTCTGTTCTGTTTTTTTCTTGTCTGTTTATACACCGTGTTCTTCACGATATCCATAAACTTTGTCAAACGCTTCTATAGCTTTTACAAATTAAATTTAACACAGGAAGTAGTACTTAAAAAGGCTTCGTTACAAAGATATTTGTAATTTCATTTAGTGAAATTTAATTGAGCTATGCAGTAAGAAAGGGTCTTAACTCAATTTTGACAAGTTGCAGCCCGCCAATTCTTATGAATGAAAATACGTCATCGTTGCCAATTCGGATAAAGGGGCATGCATATCGGGCGATTTACGTCAAGATATTTAGTTTATATGAAAATTAACAAAAAATAAAAAAGTTAGAATTCATTAATGTGTCCATAATGAAAAATGCTTATTTCCATGGTCGTATGGTCGAAGTTTATGTATATCGTCCGGAACACGATGTATATGTGTGTACATAAATGGTAAAATAAATCTCATTTCAGCTACCCACGTACAACAACGCCCACTCGTTAAAAACTCTCCGCTTAATGAATGAGAAGGACAAAAGAAAACATCCGAATAAATGATAATTTTAGCCTTTCCTTAAGGCGCCTATAAAGTAAGGTACCTTTAATAAATTTCCTGTAACAGCGATTGAAACATTTGAGTTTTTTTTTTTATTTACATGCGTCAAATTAAGAAGATCGGTAACGTGACGAGCTAATCCCCAACGTTTCGAGCAGAATAAAGGGCAGAGTGAAAAGAAAAAATAAGAGAACCAAAGCACAGAGTACTTGAAGTACGCCATAATATTTGTTACGTATTCTCAACTGCAACGGACAGATCAAAGAGAAAATCGAAACGGAACATCGCAGTTAGCGTTATACGTTAGCTATAAAATACATTTCAATAATAATGGGGAACGTGCAATAACTACAACCAATACAGGGAGTGGCAGTGCGAGTCTAGACTTCAGTCAAAATATGAATCTAGATCAGTCTAGAATCTAGATATTAACGATTTTAGCGCTCTTGATTTATGACGTTCGGTTCGATTTGACGTCGAATGGTTTGTCAACTTCATACAATCATACTACATCTTTATTTACTATCAGCTGCGTCCCGCGGTTTCACCCGCGTAAATGTCGATGCCGTGGGAATATCGGGATAAAAAGTAGCCTATTTATGTTAAACCAAGGTGTCATACAAAACTTTATCAAAATTGGTCCAGCCGTTTGAGCGTGAAGAAGTAACAAACATATAAACACACACACACACCCCCACACACTCACAAACTTTCGCCTTTATAATATTAGTGTGATGTGATTTTTAGGTACCCGGTACCGAATGGTAATCAAAATCATAAGTCTGTTTTGGCTTTACCGTAGTCAGGTAAAAAAGGAACCCTTATGGTGCGACTTCGTCAGTCTTACTGTCCGTCACAGCTGTCTATTTTAGGAACTACTAATGCTATCGATTGTTTTTCTGTGTTTCAGAGGAAACTCTACAAGAAGGATTTAGAACGAAGCTTTAAAGCAAAGCTCAAGCATCGTAAAAAAACCGGTCAAGTGCTAGTCGGACTCGCGCACCGAGGGTTCTGTACAAATTTGTAGGTATGTAAATAGTTCATCACGGTTTTTTTTCCCCATGTAGCTACAAATTTACGATTTTCGGATTTTTTACTTTACTTGTGCTATACTACGTGATTTTGTTTCTTGCCAAATTTCATGACTAGGTCAACGGGAAGTACCTCATAAATTTTGATTCCCTTGAGAGGGTTGAAATATACGTTTTTTGCGGCATAAACGGCCGTATCTTTTTTTACGTTAACTTAGTTTGATTTTTTTACAGCTTCAAGAGACTGTAGACCTGAGTGTATGGTTTTAATTTCAACTCGATACCTTCACGCGTTCCCGAGATAAAGGGTCTTGACAGAGAGACGGATAACAAAGTGATCCTATAAGGGTTCCGTTTTTTCCTTTTGAGGTCCGGAACTTTAAAAACTGGAGGAAAGCGAGACTTACTTGTACTTGACCTTGACAGACAGACAGACGGACAACAAAGTGAATAAGGGTTACGTTTTTTTTCTTTTGAGGTACGGAACCCTAAAAACCGGACGAAAGCGAGACTTACTTGTACTTGACTTATGTACTGCACAGAGTAGAGATAAGACCGGGTGGTCTTATTGTAACCTTTAGCAAAAGCGAAGAGAAATGTAAAAAAAAAGTAATATTATTATACCATGCGTTATTTTCATATCTCTCCGCTTAGATACCGCTATACAATAAGCAATTTTCTTGTTTAAGAGACCTCTCTCCGCTTTAGTGGATACAGACCCTCACCCTTGACTCTTTACAACTTGACGTGGTAGTCAAAATGTGTTGTTATGCCATTTTCTGTAACACTAGGCGACACCTAAATGTAATGCGTAATCCTAAAGCAGTTACTTACCACATTTACAGCGACCACTAGGCGATTAGGTGCTAAAGTTACGACACTGATTCGATAATGCGCGATACTCTTACGGGTAGCCGGGATCATTTGTCATTTACTGAACGTATTTCTTGATCTTGACGTTAGTGGAAACGGGCGGACATCTTTAAGCAATGAAACTAAGCAAAACATCGTGTTATCGTATTGATTTTATAATAATAACTCCGTAAGTTAAGTCGTTCGAACCAATTAGCAATATTATTCGTCCTTCATTCCATTGCCACGCCAGGTCATATCGTACAGGGTGGCCAGCGTAAAGGTACGAGTTCGTAGCCGACCGCAGACAGCAGCAGCCGACGACGTCACGTTGCGACATGTCGTAGCGACACGTCGCAGAGTCATGTCGCTGCAGTCATAATTTCGAACCTAACTGCTCCAGTGTCGGTGGCACTACTGATCTGCAGTCGTAGCGACACGTCGTCTGCTGCTGCTGTCTGCGCTCGGCTACGGACTCGTACCTTAATTGTGTAACTGTAAACACACTTTGAATCACAATCTGAATTATTTTGAAGGATATTGCTAACCCATTGCTCCATGTACTTATTCGCAAAATTTGCCTACTCAACAACGTAAAGAACGCAATGAATGTTGTTCAAAATGAAAGTCATTGCTACTGTTACTGTGTTACGCGATTACCCCGCTGTTTGATTGTGTACCATTTTTGAAGTGAAAACTTCTTTAGCGGCGTTGAACACTTTTTGTAATGGGTAAAAAATGTTAAACTCGCGTCAGGGCATCGCGTCAGGACACGTGACCGTCAGGAGAGATTCCCCCCCCCCCCATCTCTTTCTATGGCGGCGCCAACCGAAGTGAACCAAGTGAGACACGATAATGGATGGATGGATGGATGGTGATAGTGATGATGATGGCGATGGCGATGGTGATGGCGATGGTGATGGCGATGGTGATGGCGAAGGCAATGGTGATGGCGATGGTGATGGCGATGCGATGGCGATGGTGATGGTGATGTGATGTGATGTGATAGTGATGGTGGACGCGGACGCGGACGCGGACGCGGGCGTGGATGGACAGCTGATGGCTCGACCGTCTGTGTAGTAGCCACACTGCTGTGTATTCGTAAAATTCGTGTATATAAAGTGTTTCAAAAAATGGAAATTGAATAAAGTGCATCGATTAATGAAAAAAGTGACGCAGAAATAGTGAAAAAAACTTAGTTATGTTAATTCAATTAATAATTGATTTATTTCAACGTTAATATTCAAGTTTTCACTTCTGCCGGCACTCCCGGAGTGCAACCCGTCTTTTTTTTTTTACCCACGATTCTGATTAGACGCCATTCATTGCAGTTTTTTTTATATCCACTATTCAGTTAAAATGTATTCGTTACACACAGTCTATAAGACCATGACTACCGCAATACCTTTAGTAATTTTATCCTGAAGTTCTTGACAGATTGAAAAACGACAGATTTTTTAACTAATCATTGCGAGTAACGAGTTCCATTTTGATCACAGCGGATGTCGCGAGATGTCCAGATTTTTTTATTCTGAGTGATTATCTTAACGAACGTCTTAATGACAAACGCAGAAAATTTTTGATTTTGTAAGTAGGATACCTGATAGAGGTAGGCTTTGATGAAAAACACATTGAAAAGTGATTGCATTTTTAATTAAGTCTTACCTTAAAGGTGGAGATTTGGGATAATATGTTATTAACATAATAACATTGACAAGCCTGAATAATGTAATTATGGAAAAATATCTGGTGTAATTTTCGTTTATATAGTTAATTTAAAATTGTATAGGTACCTTGGAATTGGTCACCCTACAGAAAAACTATCCCTAAAAACCCTATAGAATAATGGCTATAACGTTGTTTAACATGGACTTTCAATCTTATTCGATAAGTGATGATATTTCCGGCCCAATTTTATATCGGTTTAATATCGTTCAAAATGCAGGTCTCTCCCGATTGATAGGATAATTAGAGCGGATAGTAATTTATTAGCCAAAACATTCATAGCCTGGCTAAAACATGTGCGACATACTCCGGATATGTACCACTTATCTTATCCACTAAATAAACAAGTTTTGCCTATATTTAAATTCATCTTGTAGGAAATGTCTATACGGAGGAGATTGTACGACAGGTCCTTGGCTTATTGGCTATCTTAAACAATGTCATAGCCATTTTTCGACTACTAACCATTCTTTTAGAATCGATGGTACATTCGTCTATGTCACAGTAAACATATTTACTGTGTCTATGTAACTAGATGATTTTTTCCCAGTAGGTAGCCACGTTGATAGCAGCTTCAGTACAGACCTTTTTTACGACCTAAATGTGCAGGAGTAGGGACACTTTCGACACTAACCAGTTTGTTGCTTTGTTTCAGCTGGTTACTTCATACGTCATGTAGCGGGATGTGTCCAGGGTAGCTGGGGTTGAAACTAGCCTAAGAAAAGTTTAGTCTAGAACAGGACCAGCTCCTACATAGTTCTGCGCCTTGGTTCACAACCTAACGGCTACTTATTTAAGATACAATTGGTAGTCGTACGTAGCTAGTATCGGTTTCACCAATTGATATGACATGACATCCCACAACAGAACTTTATTAAAGACTTCTGGCCTGTTTATCCAGGGTTAGTTTAGATCAGTTTATCTAAACTTTTGATAGATACTTCTCTAGTTCTTCAAGTTCTATTCCAACTTTTAATGTACATATCTTGTAGTCTTATGTGGATACTGTGAAGTGTGTACGGTTACCTATAGGTAACCGTACACACTCACGGAACATGAAACGTTGTTTGAAACAGGTAAGTTAAATATAGCTTATCTGTTTCATACAACGTTTCATGTTTCGTAACTGTCTTGGAACTTTCGCATTCATATAGATCTTCCGAAGTCTTTTTTTTGTGAAGTTTAATTTCAACCCAGCGCCACTAGGGGTATGTAGGATACTCACAGCAATGAACCATGCAATAACGTGGGACACTCAGAAAAATAAATGTTCTATAGGTAAATATTTTTTTATTAAATCTTTTCAAAGTACTCTCCACTAGCCTCTATACAAAGTTTCATGCCTCTGAACCAGATTTCGAAACACTTTTTCCAGTCCCCCTCTGCGGCGGACCTCGTTTACAGCCTGCTCGAACGCTGACAGCGCATCTTCCGGCACAGAAAATTGTAAGTATCCCTTTGAGCTGAATTTTTATATGCGGGAATAAAAAAAGTCACTCGGTGCTAGGTCAGGGCTGTAAGGAGGGTGACCCAGGAGTTTGAGCGGCGTGCTGTCCAGGAAGTCCCTCGTTTTAAGCGCAGTGTGCGAAGGCGCGTTGTCGTGGTGGAACAGTAGCCCGCGGAGCCCTGTGTTTGGTCACTTGTTGCTCACAACAGAGAAAACTTCTGCCAAGCATTTGGTAGTATACCATTCAGCGTTGATGCTTCTTTGATTCCGTAAAGGAATTGACACCAAGTACCCAATCAAATTGAAAAAGCTCGCGATCAAAATCTTCGCCCCGCTTCTAGATCGCTTCACTTTGGTGGGCGTGGATTCGTTTTGAAACACCCAAACCGTCGACTGGCGCTACGTTTCTGGATCGTATTGATAAATCCAAGACTCATCACCTGTAATGATGTCGTAAGCACGCCGAGACGAGCCTGCTTCAAATTTGTTTATCATATAACGGCACCTTTCCACCCGAGCCTGCTTCTGAGCATCGGTGAGGTTGTGCGGCACCCAGCGTGAAACTATCCTCCTCACGCAAAGATGCACGTGTAGAATTTCGTGAAGGTTTCCCGATCCAACCTGCAGTGTGTGCTGAATTGCTTGATACGTAACTCGCTTATTGTCTTGGATTAAATTTTTCACTACTAGCACGTTTTCTTCCGTAACAGCCGTCAAAGGGTGACCACTTCTTTCTTCATCCCCCAAAGTTAGTCGACCGCGCTTGAAGTCGTTATACCAACGATACACGATTGCCTAAGAAGGGCCTTCATCCATGAATGCCATTTGAAGTCTATCGTACGATTCTTCCGGTTTCAGGCGACACTTGAAATCGTAAAAAATCATAGCGCGAAAATGTTCCCGGCGCAAATCCATTTTTTAATGAGACACGATAATTTAAATTAGCTCGCAAACAAAGTGGAGGGAAATTTTGAAATTGAAACGTACCTATTTTTACTTATAATCATATTTTCAAAATAGATTATAACTGGCCAGTCTCTCATACATAAAAACTTTTTTCGCAATACTTTCTAGGTGGCCTGGTATACTTAGTCATAATTTAAGTCAGAAAAAGCCCTTAACAAAACTACTTTCTTGTTACCTATCTAAACTTATATACCCAATTCTATTGAAAGCATTTACTGCCAAGAAAAACGGAACAAAGATAAAACGAAGAATTGATCATAAGTTAGATTATTGCGGTCAGCATCTACCTCTTGGGATAATCTTGAGTGCATAGTACTCTTGTCTCTAGGGGTCCACTGTTCATGTTTTACTACCCCGACGTACTCGCAAGTAATCACAGATCTGTGTCACCTCGTAAAAGACGCACACTTTCGGACCGACATACTGTCGCGTCTTAATCGAAATCGATACTAATTTGAATTGTATTTTGGCAATTCGAGGCAAGCATGTGGAGGAATTACTTAAGAACTTGGGTTGGATACGAGAATTGCGTTTTAATATCATAATGTACCTAGATGTTGTTTACGTCGGAGAGGTTTTGCTCGAATGTTACTTACCTAATCTAAAAATCCTATTTATTTACTCATCTAGAAAAAGGAGAATAGTAATGCAAACGTACAGGACCTATCGATATTTTATTTCCCAACAGGTAAATTAGGACAGGTGTTAATTAGGTAGTGTCGCCACAAGCAGAATTGATTTTACTCGACGGTTGACTGACAAACATGAACTATTATATATGTATGTGACTGTTATTTGCCGGTTAAACGACATTAAGTCGATCTCGTCATCATGATTATACATTTGGGTTAGACGCAGTACGTCTTTTCTTCGTCGATTTCACGAAGACATCATCAAAGTCAAACCATGTCATTGGTCCCAACGTTGTATATATGTCTTTTTATAACAGAATACACCTGCTCTAAAGATGGCAGCGATGCCATGTTTGATAACAAGCATAGCATTTTTTGGTTCAAACACGCATCATGCATAACCCCTAAATTTTCACTAACATTGAATAGTAAGTTCCTTTTTCATTAAAGGTAATCATCATACCAAGACTAAGCCTTGTGTCTGTCCGGATAAAGACATGAAGCAATTAATGTTGTCCCAAACTTCAGAATGGCACTTACGTTCATGTCTTTTATTAGCATTTGAACTGGAGGGTTCCGTTTTTGAGGGCCTTTAAGCAATAGCAATTATAGCATACCGGTGACAGAAATACAACTTAAAACTTTGAAGAAGACGTCTCTCATGATCCCTTGTAACTCAAAGGTCAAGCGGTCACGTATGTGGAGTGGAGGTGAGGTACTGGAGCAAATAATTATAATGAACTGAAATATTCTCGCAAATGGTCGTTATGAAGCAAGCTCAGCTTTTTCTTGTCCACAGTGCCGGAAAACCTCATTACGAGGTTTTAGAGCTTTATTCAGCATTATTTAAAAAATGTGCTCAGCGGAGTACAGCTGGCGGTTTAACAAATCTTTTGATGTTATCGCCTTTATTTGCATTATTTGAATACAGTAGTAACTGTGTTTAAAAGAAAAAGGTGTGTATGTTGTATAACACTGTTGAATTACGTTGTATTTTTATTAGTTGTTATAATTCTGAACATTTTTCAGACGACATGTGCGCATCATAATTTTCCGCACATGTCTTTGGCTACATTCCGATCTATTCGATTAAATTATTTTCACGCTCCGATATCTCCGGACTTTTTCCTGATGTTCTTGGAGTCAACGTTTCCCGACACCTCACCCGGGAATCAATCCATACTAATATTATAAATTCGATAGTAACTCTGCCCGTATGCCTGTGTGTTCTTTTCACGCCTAAACCACTGAACGTATTTCGCAAGGAGAGAGATGGCATATTGAGGAAGGACATAAGTAATTTTTTTTTTAATAATCCTAAATGGAATGATACAGAAGATGAAAGTTTGTGTGAAACCCAGCATTTCTTAGGGATACTTATAAAAAATTAAATGTTGGTATGCTTTTGGTAAGAAATAAAGAATTACGTGTTTCAGCGTTTTTCATTCCCCAAGAGGGTACTTATAGGGGATTATTTTAAAATTCACATGTTTTAGTATTGAAATTTTTGTGTACTTACCTCTTTTTAACCGATTTAAGAGATTGGAAATATAGTCTGCGTAACGGCTGAACAGAATCGGATGGAAGGCATAGGAGGATAGGCCATGACTTAGGTTAGGTCATGGATACTTTTTTATCCCGGTACAAAATTCCTTTGGGATAATTACAGACAATCACGCGGGCGCAGCCGCAAGCAAAAGCTATTAAACTTATATAATTTAAAAGATAGCTAGTGCTCCTACGAAATGTTGGAACTATTCTTAAAATTGAAATCTTTCACTTAAATGTAGAAACTAGGTCTAATAAACCACTTTATCTATCACCTTCATCTATACATATAGAGTAAGCAACTTTAAAGACCCCACCTAAGCACTGCATAATGCATATTTAATTTCAGGGTGGTGCTTCCATTCTTTAAACACAAACCTGTTGAAGCTGAGTAGTAAAACAACCACATGATGGCTGAGCCATAAAACATAAATGTTTGCATCTATAAATTATCACTTGTTTTCATTAGCTAGCTAGTTAGCGCTTCCACCCAGCAGCAGTAGTAACTTGTTTATATTTAGATTTTTCCGTTTTCCTTGTTGACTTGAAAGCGGTGAAGGTCATTAAGCATCCTTATTTGAACACATATTATTTCGATTGCCCATTGCCGTTAGTACAAGCAGTTACAAATACTTAATATAATTGAGGCAGGGTGGGAGTTTGTTTATCACTTTATCGGCTGGCGTAGAATCTATTAGCTCGAGTGACAGATAACCGATTCGTTATCTCGGTCAATTGGCCAAGATTGCCACTATGTCACACCACTTATGAACATTGATCCTTTTCCGTCTGCTTTTAATTGTCAATATAAATGGTGCAAGGAGCTGATTTTGCTTTCATTATGGGGTAGCATGCGAGTGGAATTATAACAACTGAAGTACGAATAATTGTGCCAATTGGTAAAATAAAGGATGTAATTTTGTTAATGACCAAAATAATAGAAAAAGTAATAATAAATGAACACTAGACAATGTATTTTTATTATTTTTTTCTTTTCTTTTTCTTTTATAAAATTGTTCAAAACTAAGTATAATACATAAAATGAATAAACGAATATACACCGTGTATGTACATTAACATTCATTTCCAAGTATAACACTATTTTAATTATATTTCGAATATATAAAATTTATGAACATCTATATTTTTAGAATAAGTATATATTTTTTTAAATACTTATATAAAAATATTAAAATTAAAAGGGAACAGACACAATTTTTCGTTATTATCTTTGAATTTAGTAAATAATTGAAATTTTGATCACTTCTTCAATTCTTTGTTGATACATTTAAGATTATGAAGGGATCTATATGAAAATGTTGCAAACAATATTACTCTATTTTCAATCAACTTGATTAACAAATAGTGTTTACGTCACAACATGGATTCACATACCAGCACTTAGTATTGTTAGTTTAGTAAAATGTGCTTTGCTTATTGTTTTCAGCGGTTTGTTTGTTATTCTGTAACCGAAACGCTGTCAATTCAGTAAGCAGTCCCAACTCGGAAGCCAAAAGCGACGTAGTAGATGTCGGTTAGTAATGACTGGTGTTATGATCTAGGATGCGTGTGCCCGTGAATGCAAGCGCGGGAGTGGCCTGCGGTGCGTCTGACGTGCAGTGGGGCGGCAAGGTGCGGCGGGGGCGGATGCATCACTTTATCTGCGTTCGGCGACTGGGAGGCTGTATCACCTGGCGTTGCCGGTTGCCCTTCAGCAGGCGCGCGTGGAACGAGCTCGGTGTGTCGATGGTGTGCTGACGGGAGAGCATCGCGTGGGGCGCGCTCACCGAGCTCTGGCGGAACCATGGCAAGGAGATCTTCCGCCTGCTTTTATGTTGTTTAGCGGCGGCTGGCGGCGGGGTGGTCCCCATCGCGCCGGCCGACACGTGCCGGCGCGCGTGTGCGGTCGCGACGCCTCCGTCCGTCACGGCGCGCGGCGCTGTCGCCACTGCCGACAGCGCGCGTCTCACCCGCGCCGCCCGCTTCTTCTCGCCTGCCTCGTCCACTCACTACGCAGCCTCCGTATCGAGCTACATTTCCCGAATTTATTCCACAATGGCACACGCCGCAGCGTCGTGCGAAGGACGAACCTAATCCGTTCGTAGCGGATGGATAAGCGGTTGACGCCGTAAGCGATGGCGGTGCCGCTCCCCTTATGCGGCTAGGAGCCAAAGAAACCGATGGGACACAACTTTTGAGTGACACTTTTAGGTAGTGTCGATCTCTAATTAATGATGATACATTTCATTTGCGGAAAACAAATTTAAACTTCTGCTCGTTTCCCAAAACGTTAGGGTGATGTAGGTATGACATGAGTCAAAATGTTAATTAACAATGCAAAATTGTGGAAATACCAACATCTCATGAATGGTAGAAGTTCAAACTAACTGTATGCAGCAGAGCTATCCAAGTGCGGTGTTATCATTATTGTCACCTTTAAAACGAGATCGCCTCTCTAAGCTCTTAAGTCCCCCTCAAGCGAGCAAATCCTTCAAGGCGGAGTCGCTACCACTTGTCACCGCAAAGGTATTGGGTACACGGCGCAAATTACGACCTCGACTTCAATCAAAGCCATTTCAAACGAAACAAAGAGGACATTTCGTCCGATGTGATCAAATATCATAGACCACAAGAAAACACGGAGAGTCAGCACGTTTTACTATCAATATGGTACAACCATAAAATTAACTTGACCTTTAAAGTTCAGTATAAACATTTGGGAAACGCCTACGCCAAAAAAATTATGTCACTTATCTGTCAGCGACCTTTGAGACCGAAAGTATTCATTAATGAAACAAACTTGTAATTGGCCTTATTTTGTTTGATCTATTACTTACTGTATCTGTTTAACTGTAAGTTTTCTTAAAAAGTAAATAAGTAATAACAAATAGTAAGTATCGCGTATTTTATACATAGAGTCAAATAGAAGTAAAGATTGGCAAAATTCAATTTTTCCTATACGTTGCGTTTACTTACAAGGTTATAGCCGGGCTTTTCGCGGTCAGGTCAAAGATGACCATGACCGGTACTTGTACATCGAAGAAACCGTTTGGCGCTTTGCATAGCAATTTAGGACGGTAAGTAGTCGCCCTCACACATACGATACTTAATTCTTACTTGCATGTTTTGGCGTTAGCCCAGAAGCCAAAAAAGTGTATCCGGCTTTATTATAAGTTTCGATACTCTCAGTAATTGGTTTGCAGAGGTAAGTCCTCCCTTGTGAAGAACTTTTTAAGCCGCACCTGGTAAGGCTGGGTAGCTAACGAGTGTTTTGAACCAGCCTCTGGTAGAAACGAAAAGAAACCTTTGTAAGCAGCAGGGCAATTCCATGTTATCATTTATATCATGTTATCAGTCGATGTCCAAAAGGGCTCGACCGCCTAAACGCCCAATGGTGAACCTACGCTTATGTATGGAAATGCACGGTGGGTATGGCAAAAGCGGCATGAAAATGTCTGTAGATTCTGCCTACCCCAATGGAAAGAATGCGTGAGTTTATGTGTGTATGTGTATTAATATAGCAAATGGCTCACGACGATGGCTAAAATATTCTGGGAATCTGGTAGTGGAGAGGGCACCGATATTGCTGAACCAAGCGTCAGGTGATAGGTAAGTACCTATGTTGGGGTAAGTTCGGCGCTGGGATAAGACCGTATGGATCAAATTCTGTGCCATTTTATTAACCGACTTCAAAAAAGGAGGTTCTGTATTCGACCCGTATGTATGTAATGTATGTTTGTATGTCCGCGATTTTCTCAAAAACTAATGCATCAATTTTTTTGATAGTTCTTTCACTAATGTGATCTGCATACTTTCAGGAAGGTTTTAGTATATAATACATTATTACAAAAAAAATGCCCTGATCGTCTTCCGGCAGAATAAAATGGCGTAGAATACAATGTTATCCGCGTTATATAAAACTTTTTTACAAAAAAACAACCGACTTCAAAAAAAAACACTACAAAGTGATAAATAACTTTAATTTCGGAAGTCGGTGTCGTTGGTTCCGCATTTTCGTTTTTTGACATCGACTTTTCACTTTGTAGTGTTTTTTTTTTTGAAGTCGGTTGTTTTTTTTTTTTGTAAAAAAGTTTTTATTTTTCACTTTTTAGTTGTACTACCTCACACAAATTCAATTAACACTAGTGCACTGAAGAATTGAACACACCGACTAGAAGAATCATCAAAATTTGCATAGAAATGCCGGAGATGCTGTACATTTATGCATATAACTTCGTACATAAGAATAATTACCTAATGTATTATATACTAAAACATTAGTTTTTGAGAAAATCGCGGACATACAAACATACATACATACATACGGGTCGAATACAGAACCTCGGTCGGTTAAAAATATTGCCAAATAAGCCCGGAATTTGATTCGTACGGTCTTACCCTGGTGCCGAACTTACCCCAACATACTATATTATACGAGGCACGAGGTATAAAAAAATAAATACTATCACAAACTGGAAGTCACCAGTACTAGTAATTTAACTTCCATAAAATATAAGTGCAACACAGGTAAGGCGCTGGATATTTCCGAGCGGTCGATGGACGGAAATATTTATTTGCATGAGCAATATTTACACCCAGATGCACACTTAATTATAAGGGTAGGTCTCCATTAAATTAAAAGATAGTCCCAAAGAAATTTTTGTACTCTACTATAAAACTTTTAAAGACTTCCTTGTTTTAAAGTCAGTACTTATGTTTTAGCTTGACTGAAACTGGTTAAATGGATACATTACTTAAGGGAATTAATCAAATTATACGAATACATCGTGGGAGGCTAACAAAGGGGAGGACAATACAAATCAAAGTTATTGTTTCCACTCAATTCTACAATTTTGCTTTTGAATCAATAACTATTGTTTCAGATTTTCGACTTGAATGAATTTTGATACCGGTAGGTACTGACGCACCCTTTAATGAGTAACATTTAATTAGTTAATATTGCCTTTCCCTAAAACAAAAATTTTACAATAGGCACCCCTTTCACATAGTTTGAAAATAAGTAGAGTGGTAACGGGATAAGACTACCTTTGATTTAATTAGAACTAGCCAATTGCCCGTTCCCCCCCTTTTATGGTTATTCCCCTGGGGCGTGGTTTTTTCATTGGGATTTAAGTACCGAAGGAAAGGGCTTTTGTTGCGGTATTTAACAAATTATTAGTATTTATGTGCATATCAATCGCGGGATGTTATGTTAAAACATTTTCAGGGCTTTAGTAGATCCTAATAATGGAATAAAATCTAAAATAAGTACTTTCCATAAATTGAAATTGAAAAAAATTGAAGAAAATATTCTTTGTTTACTATTACTAGTCTTTACTAGTAAACAAAGAATATTTTCTTTGGTGTCATAACAATCATAACACAAGCTTGATTGTATATGTATATAAAGACCGAAGATTAAACGCGAAAGTTTCGATTTAGACGTACGGTTGATCAATCACCTTCGCAATGCCAAAGCAGTTCTGATTGTAACTTATTGCGGAGCGGTATGTGACCCAGATCAATGCCGGTCGTTACGTGGAGTCTTGCCATCCTAGGAAACTAATAACTTTTCACCTGGAAGCCGATACAATGGATCACTACATATTACAGAACGAAGTCTATATAGACTCAACGAGCTATTTTTATGTGTCTGAAATCTGAACGCAATAAACACAAAAACTACTGAACAGATTTTCATACTGTTTTGGACGGACGTAGACGGAGTGATTTACGAGTAAGGTTTAGGTGTATGATCGATTAAAGTTTTGTGTAAATTGACTGATATACAGGGTCCCATTAAAATAGATGGACAAAGGGGTTAGAAGATTTTTGTATGGAGGGTGGCCCTAAGGTCGGTCGCCATTTTGATTTTTTTTCAGAATCGCGGTGCACAACAAAAGTTATATATTTAGATAGAGGACACTTATACAAACAAAAAATGTAATTAACATAATATCCTAAAGCGTCAGGTTTCGGAGTTATTCACCGAAATATAAGTCGAAAACAACAAGTATTTTTTTGTTTTTTTCCCCTACAGGTAACCATATTGAACTATTGAGGTAATAGAAACGTTATAAAACCTTTATGGAGAAGGAACAAATTAAGAATAGATATTTTTTTAATAAATAATTAAACACGGCAATTTATTGATCCTTTTTTTAATCCCAGAGAGTATCTGACATTTAAGTCTTTTGTGTTTTCGTTTTTTTTGTACAGAAGTTTGACATTACACTTGTCAGATTAGTCTCTGGGATTAAAAAAACGAACTATAAATTGCCGTGTTTAATTATTTATTAATAAAATGTCTATTCTTCATTTGTTTCTTCTCCATAAAGGTTTCATAACGTTTCTATTACCTCAATAGTTCAATATGCTTACCTGGAAGGAAAAAAAACAAAAAAATCTTAGTTGTTTTCGATTTATATTTCGGTGAATAACTCTGAAACCTGACGCTTTAGGATATTATGTTAATTACATTTTTTGTTTGTATAAGTGTCCTCTATCTAAATATATAACTTTTGTTGTGCACCGCGATTCTGAAAAAAAATCAAAATGGCGACTGATTTTAGGGCCAAAACCTTCAAACCCCTTTAACACAGCGCTCAGTACGTCGACCCAAAGATATCCAAGCAAAGAAAAACACTGATTACAGTGATTCTATTTTGACCTAAAATAATAATATTACATTACTACACACATTACTATATTAGTGTATTTTCCTTAGCTTATTATTTTTCTTATAAGTATCTAATGAACCATCCTTAATTTGGTGGTCTGAATGATTTCTAAAAGTTTGTCCACCTTTTATAATGGGACCTTACATATACAGGGTGTCCCTGGAAGTATGGATCAAATCGAATAGGGGCGTGGGCAAGGTCATTTCCAAACTTTTTAACCCTGAGAATGTCAGCGAATTTTTTTACGGTTCAAAAGTTATGACCGATTTTAATTTTTTTTTCAAACACTTCGCATAGTGCTCAAAGAAAATAATCATAAAAAAATACTATCAGGGCTATCTAAAAAAAAAAAAATGAAAGCCCTGTTAGTTTTCACGAATTCGATCTATCTTCTCTTTTTTTTAGTATTTTTTTTTTGTTTTTTTTTTTGTATTTTTTTTTTTGCTAAACGTTTGGAAATGACCTTGCCCACGTCCCTATTCGATTTGATCCATACTTCCAGGGACACCCTGTATATGACGATGATTGTTGAAGATGTCGGAAAAAAATCATGCCGACTGGGGGAGCTTGACTGGCATGCGCCGCGTAAACCAATAGAGTTAGTTATTTGAAAGCATTACAGAATTATTCATCTTAAAAAGTTCTATTAAACGTAGTAGTACGTTTTTGTGGGATAACTTACGACCCCCACGCGGGCTAAGCCGTGGGCAAAAGTATAAATACGAAACCAGAGTTATTGGAATAGAATTAATTTCCACTTAGTGGAAGGTAAAAACATTATTAATGAAGCTATACTGAGTACTTATATAGACAAGACAACAAAGTAGCACACTTTTTTTCAGAAATGAGTAGTATTGTATTATACTAGTTACCGCCTGCGACTTCCACGTGAAATTTCTTGTTTCCCCGACCCACCCCTTTGCATCGCATCGCCTGCTCGAGCTATTACGCCGTTTTCGCTTAGCGTTCTTTGTGACTTTTGTTTCTTTTCGCTCGGCTCCTGAGGGTCCGAGCATAATGTTAAATAGCCTACATCCTTTCTCAAGAATTAGGCTATCAAATTCAAAAAGATTGTTTTACCTAATTCCAGAGATTAGCGCGTTCAAACAAACTCTTCAGCTTTATTATTAGTAGGTATAGATGACGTAATGAAAATTATTTCCTATCCCATCTCATGGCACAGAAGGTATGACTTTACGAACATTTCAATATGATTTTCATATCCTAAATTAAATCTGCAAAAGCATTTGCAGAGTGCACGCATCATCATGTACGTTTATCGTGGTTAGTTCGCATTCATCCTATTTCTATGCAATAAAGAGGTCAACACGCAGACATCAATGCCAACAACGTTGATGGTAAAAACATGTTTACTACGTTTTTCAAAAACCTTAACGTAATTAAGGGGTTTTACATCTTTGTTTTGTTATTGAATGGAGTAGAACCGATAAAAAAGACGGGTTGCACTCCGGGAGTGCCGGCAGAAGTGAAAACTTGAATATTAACGTTGAAATAAATCAATTATTAATTGAATTAATATAACTAAGTTTTTTTCACTATTTCTGCGTCACTTTTTTCATTAATCGATGCACTTTGTTCAATTTCCGTTTTTTGAAACACTTTATATAGGTACACGAATTTTACGAATATATAGCAGTGTGGCTACTACACAGACGGTCGAGCCATCAGCTGTCCATCCATCCATCCATCCACGTCCACGTCCACGTCCGCGTCACCGTCACCGTCGCCGTCACCGTCACCGTCGCCGTCACCGTCACCGTCACCGTCACCGTCACCGTCTCCGCCTCCGTCACCGTCACCGTCACCGTCACCGTCACCGTCACCTTCACCGCCACCGTCACCGTCACCGTCACCGTCACACCGTTCGTATCCATCCATCCATTATCGTGTCTCACTTGGTTCACTTCGCACTTCGGTTGGCGCCGCCGTAGAAAGAGAGGGGGGGGGGGGGAATCTCTCCTGACGGTCACGTGTCCTGACGCGATGCCCTGACGCGAGTTTAACATTTTTTACCCATTACAAAAAGTGTGCAACGTCGCTAAAGAAGTTTTCACTTCAAAAAAATGTTGGAACAATAATGCTGAATCAAACAAGCATAACAACTCCCTAAAAATAATAGGTAGGTACTTAATTGACTTTGAATATCATGCGTAAGTATAAGTATACTGTATAGCAGGTTAATAGTCTTTCTACAAGTAGACTTCAGTTTATAACAAAAAAAGAAGCCGTAAGCTTTACACTTCGTCGCTTGGGGCAAGCGGCTGGATGAAATTAACGGCTTACGGATAATATGGTGTTGTAAATGCATAGCTGAGTAAATTATCTTGCATATAAGATGGCCGGTAATCGTCTCCCGCGCCTTATTCCGCACTCGTAGCACTATTAAGTATTCTGTGCTTGTATTTTGTCTAACAAACGAGCAGTCTTTTATGTAGGTACTTAACGTAACGTTTGGATTTCAGGGAAGCTCGCTCGCTTCGCCCCCGTCCATTCTGACGTCACGACGCTTACGACGCAACTCACGGACTAGATTCCTTTAAATATTTTTAGGTGAGTATTTTTATTAATATCATAAATAAATTATTGGTGCCTTCAAATTCGGGTCAGAAGATTATTTCTGAATTTCCTAAATGAAGTTTGGTTTATTTTGTCTGCCTACAAGGAATTTAATTAATTAAACCTGAAGGCCAATTCTCTTAATTTAAAACGTTCAAAATCTAGTCGCAGTCTCACCTCGGCGACAAACAAATGTCAAAAACTTGTCAAAAATGCAGGGAAATTAGAGCTATTTTTAACAAATTGAGACTAAGACTAGAATGTGAACGTTCTTAAAATTACGAGAATTGCCTTTCTAATAGTGTGATACGATTTTCAAGAGCGAGACAACCTCATATTTTTTTCGAAAGTATTGGAAAACACTTATCATAAATAATAGTCTTATTCTGTTTTGTTTGTTTAATATAACGAGCTGTTAAGGGTGTCCTTATAGCTGTTAATGCGAGCCCTGCTAAACTTATTATTGATTCTTAATCAATTCCTTCAAATTGGAAAACTCTAAGTGCCAAAACACACTTTGTCTTATTACAAAACGAGTTCTAACTTTAGTCCAGGCCGAAACCCTCGAACCAGTTATTGTATTTTATACTTTATCCCTACGAATCTAAAGCAGTAAATACAAAAAAGAAAACCAACAAAGAACGAGTTGGACTCGCGCACGGTTTCCGTACCTGTTAAGCAAAGTTAAGCATAGATATTATTATATGAGTTCGAATGCAAAGGGCTTTTTCTGATTTCTAAACAAAATTGTACTAGTTATGGGTACTAACCGAGAGCGTTCGGTTCCCAAATTTGTTTTGCAAGTATTTATTGCACGAGCTTTTGTTACGCAACGACAAAGAATATCATTCGCGTAATTTAGATATAATGCAAATGTTATTATAGTCTTCAACTACTCTAATGCTAACAATAAACGTCGGATATAATGGATTCGTATTGTAACTAGATAGTAAACAAATGAATTCGTGGCGTCGGATTGTTTGTAGGAAGGTGCTTACAAACAGATATCGAGCGGAGATGTCCCGGTAACACACGAACTAGCGGACCTCTCCCATCGCGTTTGTGACATTCATTCGATCCGCGACCTTAAACGATTCCCAGATCAACGTAATCACCTTCCCACATCCACGATAGGGGCTTGTCCTTGTCCTCACCCTCGGCGTGTTTGCAAATAAAGTTAGATAACAGATTCTTGTGAAAGGTTACCCCGTAAGCAACAACTCGCTTAATCAATAACGGAGTTTGGTTTTCTTCTCAATTATGATTAAGTTGTTGTTGTCAAACACTTTCATTGATTAAAGGTTCACTGCGTAAGATTTTATATTATTACTAGCTTCTGCCCGCGACTTCGTTCGCGTGAAATTTCTTATTCCCTCGACCCATCTCGTCGTATTGCATCACTTGCCCGCGTCTCCTGCTCTATCACTTCGTTTCTCCATAGCGCTTTTGCTAGGCTCCTAAGGGTCATAGCGTGACGTTAAATAGCCTATAGCCTTCCTCAAGAATTGGGGTATCTATTGCAAGAAGAATTTTTCAAATCCGACTGGTAGTTCCAGAGATTACCCCATACATACAAACTTACAAACAAATTTTACCTCTTTATAATATTAGTATAGACTAGCTAACCCCGGAAACGTAGTTTTGCAAAAAAAATAGCCTTCAACCTATTCTCAGACCTACCAAATATACACAAAAAAAATTATAAAAATCGGTCAAGCCGTTTCGGAGGAGTTCGATAACAAACACTGTGACACGAGATTTTTATATATTAGATAATAAAGACTCGACCGGAGTTAAAGAACAGGAGAGGTAAAGAAATTAAAGCGCTTTCAACCCACAGAACCAATTTTATAGAGTAACTAGTTTAAATATAGTCGGAAACATTTTAACTACCCTTACTGAATATGATGCCCCTACAAAAGACGCTACTAAATAATATATTCGGAAGCATTTTAGTACCGTAACTGAATATGATACACCTACATTTAAACGCTAAATACTGAATTTTAGAATTTCACCGTAAGCCCCTTGTGCAGTGGCGCACACAAAATAGATTACTGTAAAATTCACGTGAACCTACACAGTACATAGTGCACGCAAGCGAACTTTTCGATAATTGGACCCACCCGACGAGAGCTCGACTGTGTACCGATTCGGTGAATATTCTATCACATACAAGTCGAATTTACTTAAAATCTTACCTACTTTTACATAGATCTTTATTACTGTGGCGCATTTTAATTTTTCGCTGTAACTGTTAGTAAAAATGTGCAGAATATTGGTTCGCTTTATTGATAGAGGTAGAAATAGTTTGAGGGTTGACGAGAATTGATTACCTAGGTCTTAATGCACATGTATACTTAGCATGTTCAGCATTCTATATGAGTCTACGAAAAGGCACGTCAGTCATTAACCACTTTAGTGTCCGAACAACAGATTCGTATTCTACTATGGTAACGAAATTACTACCGAAAATTCATCGCAAAATATTTTAAGCTGCACTAAACAACTCCCGAGTGTTTTGTTTACTCTACAACGCTTGCACAGCAACAATTTACGTTCCGAGAAACCAGGCTCGTAATACGTCACGTTGCGGTTGGACACACAATAAATGGGGGTTGATTAAACCAAACCCATCCTTTTCAAAATTAAAAGCTACAGTGGCGTCGAACGTGCTGTAGTGGGACGTGCAACCCTATTATTAGAGTTCCGTACCAAGATAGTAAAAATTGAACTTTTATAATGCGACTTTGTTTGTCTGTCTTTCCTTCCGTCCGTCTATGTCATTGCTGCTTATTTCAGGAACTAATGCTATCGATTTAAATAGTAATTAATAATGCCATCAACTTATATGTAGGTATAACAGGAGAAAGAATCGCAAAAATATTGTTAGATTCATTGCAACAGGAGTCGAAATAGGGGATTGGTTTTTCTTTTTATTAAGATGTGCATTCAGTTATGATGACGCATAATTTTTTACGTATTTTGAAAATTGTCCGTACAAATATCATTCTAGTTACGAGAAAAATAAAACGATGTCTCTAACTAGCAGTATTTTAGAAATAAGCATAAGCAAAAACGCTATACAAAACCCTTAGTTGTACGGTTCACAGTGAGTGTAATTTTGAAAATGGAAAAGGATGGAGAACTCGCACTGCCGGTTTTTTTTTCGTGCAATCATCATCATTCATCCATGTTTCAGAGTTTGTAGCTTTACGCGAGCTGCATATTGGCTTGTTCATTTATGATCTAAAAGGAAATATGTATCTATTTAGCTTCACTTGTTAGTGTAGGTATTAATTTCCAATCTCTCAAGCTAGTTTTTATGCTATTTCTGTACGCACAGAGAATAGCACAAGAAGTATGAAATTACAGTAAAAAGGCCACAACAATTCAGTGAGTTTTTGAATTTTTAGTCAATTAAGTGTTAAGTAACGTCCGGGACAATAACTTGCCCCTTTCATATCATTATAGTCCCCTCCAAGTTACGATTCTAACACCCCTTTTCATTTGCATGCATCGTTTAGTTAGCTGCTTGATAACGCTTTGCAAACCTGCAGCTTGCTCACCGCGTAGGTATTTAGCATGTCGATGATCTTTTACGAACAGTTAAAAGCCTAGTCTCTGTCTCTACTGATCGTTATCATCACATATTCTTTACTACTCATGAACTTTGGGCCCACAGTTTGTCCGGCATGCGGCAGACATGTCCTGTCCAGTCCGATTTAAGTTGGGCAGCCTTTTGAGTCACGTCAGCTATCTTTTTACCGACTTCTTTTTGGAGTGCAGTATTATGTTTCGAACACGATTCGATAATTTAACGCCTAGTATGCTGCGCTCCATTGCCCGTTGGCATCTCTAATTTAAAAATATTTCTTCATGTTTCAATATTCAGTAGGTATTTAACTTATTTACTCAGTAAGTACTTGATAAAGTCTGTTAATCAATTAGTCTGCGTGCAGTGATCCGTATTTCGATTGCAAGCAGGCATTGAAAACATATTTTTTAAACAAATTCTGTATTCGAGAGGATGCAAAGTTTGAAACTATTTTCACAAATACAATTTGATTTAAGGCGCATAAAACCCGAAAAAATCAAGTTTCACCCGCGCCTCTTTGCCTACCCCTCTCAGCAAAAAGACGAAAACAAAGCACAAACCCTTCCCGCCTGCAGCAACTTTTCGCCCGGTGTATATCTATACCTATTTGAATTTGAATCGTCTGTTGTAAGTATACGCAAAATAATCATATGAAACGGCTCTCTTGAATGTACCTAAGTATGATCGCTGTGTACAAGTAGGTATATTATTCAATATATTGTACAGACGCCAGCACATCAAGCTATCCGAAACTGTAAAATTTTCCCAATGAACCTTTAAACCTTATGCTTTAGCGATAAAGTTGAAAATGTATTAAAGAAATTTGACAGATTGTAGTAGCTTGATGTGCTGGCGTTTGTACATATACCCGTCAATCTGTTTAGCGCACAGCGCTAGGAATGCAATATTTGGAAATAATTGAGAATACTTGTGACGTTAGGCGTGGTACACACTCGTTATATGTATACCTATGTGCCTTAGGCTATGCAATACTCGGAATTTAATAGTGAATGTAATTAAATATTTTGTTCGAGGACTTTATTTGTTGGCAAATTTTTGTTAAAGTTGGGACGGTGCGTTCATATGGATACGGTACTCCGAACTATGTATTGGATATTTTAACTAATCTAACGGGAGAGAGAGGCCTTTGCCCTGTAGTGGGGCAATACAGGCTTGTATTGTCCCACTACAGGGCAAATGACTCTCTCTCCCTTTTTCATGCAATTCTGTATTTTGCTAGTGCCGGTTAGTCCTTTCAGTAGAAGTCAAGCTCGTCCCGCCATCTTCGTCTCGGCCTGCCGCGATGGCGTCGTGTGTTTAGTGGGACCCAATCAGTGGTCCTCTGAGCCCATTTGTCACCTGACATGCATATCGAAAAAGTATCCTGTAGTGTTTATTCTAACTGGATAACTTTATGCAAAGCTTTTATTCCCAAAGCCACGTTACCATTGTAGAACACGGTCAACAAGACCAAGTAAAGAAGCTTCGATCATTGTGTCCGACCACCTTGTTTGCTGGGATCCATTTTTGATTAGAACTCAATAGTTTGCTCAGTTGGGCGGCGGTCGGGGGTGCTCGGGCTTACCGAACTCGCTTCTAAATTAATGTGTGTCTCTTACATAAGAGGTTCGTGTCTGGGTAGGTATTTCGAAACGTTTTTCAGGTGAAAATGAGAATAATATCAGCCGTAGTAGTAGAGAAATTAATGCTTATTTTTGTATTTTTATCGACGGATTTGTTGTAACTCTTGAAACACAAACACAACCGTTAAATAATGGATCGGGTTCTACACGTTTAAAAAAAATTTATTACTTTTAAACACCGTCTTCGCACTCTATAGAAAATATTTAAGATGTGTAAATAAAACGTGTTGTCACGTGTGGCTATAGTATTGTATAGTAGTATGTAACTATAAAATCTGACAAAGATAGACTTGTATAGCAGTTAACTTACTTATCACACTAATATTATAAAGGCGAAAGTTTTTGAGTGTGTGTGTGAGGGTGTGTGTGTTTATATGTTTGTTATTAATAAAATATAAAATAATTTTGATAAAATTTTGTATGGAGGTAGCTGACACCCTGGATTAACATATAGGCTACTTTTTATCCCGATATTCCCACGGGATCTATGCGATACGCGGGTGAAACCGCGGGACGCAGCTAGTTGTCTATAAAACAACAATCCGCGCCGTAACTCGATTGCTAAGGACTTAAGGCGTTCACCCATTACACCGTACCGTGCCTTGACTGTGCTATCATCAGATGCTGAAAAATACGCAAAAAAAAACCGACTTCCAAAAAAACACTACAAAGTGAAAAATAACTTTAATTTCGGAAGTCGGTGTCTTTGGATCTGTATTTTAGTTTTTTGCCACCGACTTCCGAAATTAAAGTTATTTTTCACTTTGTAGTGTTTTTTTGGAAGTCGGTTTTTTTTTCCTAATAAGTTTTAATTTCACGCTTTTTAGTGGGTCTGCTTATAATTTATCTAAGTTACAATAGCTTAGTGCTCATCGCCTTTTACAAACAAGTAATTGCTTTTCCCGATGCAGGGAAGTTAATTGTTGAGGAGTTCTCCAGGTCCACCATCAGCTCCATATCACCATTCACATTGTGACGAGCGTAAATTGCTTAGCAACCATATCAAAGTAATCGAATCGCAACCCGTGAAATACTTAGTTATTATTGAGCAGTTCCGGTGGCCATCTGTGGTCTTCATCATCAGTTCCACTTCACCAAATGGTGCTTTCCGAGAGCAAGTGCACGAGTTACTATAAAAAATACCCAAATCACTATAGGTGTGCCTATAATATTTGAAGAGTTCCTTCGATTTCTCCAGGATCCCATCATCAAATCCTGACCTGATGTTTTTAGACTAGATGCTGATAATCCTGGCTGCAGCATCAGGCCAGACTTATGTCAACATTGCATTGAACTTAAAATTTAGTCCTGTTTAAAATGAGCCCAAACACGACTACGGTGCTGTAATTTCAAGGTTTGTACTTTTTCTGATGCTCCTTTTTTTTATGGATGGGAAATCATCAAATGACCCCTCCCGCTCTGGGTGGAGCGAAGGGAGTGTCAGGGCTTCAGCATCAGGTCTCTATGTACTTCGGTGTTCCTCATTAACAATACGTTTATCCACACATCGAGCCCTTTTCAATGAGCCTAAACACGATATATCTGCTGTTAGTTGTCGAGGAGTTAGGTACTCTGCAGACTATCCTGACTGCAGCATCAGGTCATGACTTGACGATCATGAGACCAAATGTGGCAAATGCCCTATCAAACATCAAAACAATTTACTAAAACAGTCCTTGCCTGTTCGAGTAACTTCTTACTGTTAAGGAGTTGTACCTTCCATCATCAGCCCAGCTGCCTGAGATGGTGACAACCATACGCAAATACACAAGATACTTCATAAAATATGCGAAAAACAATAAGTGAGCCTATAAAATTTGAGGGTTGCCCTCGATTTCTCTAAGATCCCATCATCAGATTCTATCTTGGTGACAGTGGGACCACCATAGAACTATCTACTTTCGAACAAAAACAGAATTTTGAAAATCCGTCGACAATTAGCGGAGTATTCGATGAACAAACATACAAAAAAAAAAAAAAAACATACAAACATCCGAACATAGTACCTCCTCCTTTTTGTGAAGTCGGTAAAAATAATGTTATTTGTGTTGTTCGGTGACGGAAAGGCAGGACTCGTTTGAAACTTTTCTACGCCAAGAATAATTGCCTTATATAAATGTCGATTCCGTTATGGGCATACTTTCGTTCGGTGTAATGGGAGCCAGTAGGTGGGCTCTCAGAGACTCGGGGAGGTAATTAAAACTTACCACGAATGGAGTTGGGGCGCCGTTCGAATTGTTTTTGTTTCCGGACAATGGAGGCTTGTTAAATTAAATTAAAAGACAAGTATTCGTTTGTAAAATGTAAATGCATGATCGTCGGAACAATCGTTTTTACATATTTCTTAAGAAATTAGCTGGAATTGTGCGTTTCCTTATTATTAAAACGGGTGAGGGAATCAGATTAGTGAAGTTTAATTCAGAAATTCTCAATGAGAGAGCAATTAATTGAATTATTATTTGATCTCGCATTGCAATCATCTACCGGCTAACATTCTATTTACGAGTATACTAGCTGACCCGGCGAACTTCGTACCGCCTCAGTTTTCTTTTGTTATTTTTTCCCATGTTATTGAAATGTAAGTTGATTTTTGAGTGACCATTTGTAACAAAAAGCCAAATAAGGTTTTGGTTGCAATGTAATAGTATGACATTCAGTTTGTTGTTCAATAACTTGAAAATTATCTCAAAATCTTAATTGGTAGATAAGTGACTAAGCGGCGATGAAATGAAACTTATCTGAGATTATGAACACTGCTATAGGATAGTAATGGACATATACTCACGTTTATCGTTGTCTAGAGGAGTCTGTCGTTCCGGAATTCAAGTAAATATTTGTATAATTGAAATAGGGGATTGTCTGCGTGTCTGCGACATTGGAATGAAAATGAATGATTGAATTTTCAATCAAAGAATAATATTGGTCGCAGGACCAATAGATATTTCTTCATTAGTCCGCTTGTGTTACTGTGAAACATAAACAAATTCCACACCCCTGTTCGAGTATGCGATGAATGTGGACCTTGTATTGGAAAGAAGAACGGTCATTTGTGACTCAGACCCGACACGAATGAGACATATCTCGGTTTTTTTGTTATTTTAAATATAGCTAAAATATATATTTTTTATATTCCAAATCAATGGCTAACACCAAAATATTGCTTTGTGTTTTTGTTCAGGCGATATACAATTTTCTTTTAATACCTATTTACCTACAAAATTCGTAATTGTATGTAATTCAATGACGATACGACAATTTAGAAAAAAACAACCGACTTCAAAAAAAAACACTACAAAGTGATAAATAACTTTAATTTCGGAAGTCGGTGTCGTTGATTCCGCATTGTCGATTTTAGACACCGACTTCCGAAATTAAAGTCATGTAAGTATCACTTTGTAGTGTTTTTTTTTTTTTTCAAGTGGGTTGTTTTTTTGTAAAAAAGTTTTTATTTTTTTACTTTTTAGTTGTACCTACCCCACACAAATCCAATTAACACTAGTGCATTGAAGAATTGAAGACACTGACTAGAAGAATCGTCCAAATTCGCATATAAATGACGGAGATGCAGTACATTTATGCATATAACTTCGTACATAAGAATAATTACCTAATGCATTATATACTGAAACCTTCCTGAAAGTATGTAGATTACATTACCTAGTGAAAGACTTATCAAAATTGATTCATTAGTTTTTGAGAAAATCGCGGACATACAAACATACATACATACGGGTCGAATACAGAACCTCCTTTTTTTAAGTCGGTTAAAAAACGCACAGATCTCAATTTTATTTTATATTTTTTTAATGACATCTCGGAGTTTAACTTTGAGGTTATCGTCTGCTTACCGGGCTTGCCTGTGGATGCCTGAATAAATTAAGGCCTCCAGCTGTCTATTTTTGTATATTTATCTAAATTGGCGTCATTTTAAATGGATATAAATGCCATTCATTAAAAAAAAATATTTTAAAATATTTTGACTTACCAAAATCAAAGGGCAATATATGGGTGATAGCCACTGATATTCAGAATAGTGTTAATTTATTTCTGTTATATTTATATAACAAAATAACTGAGATGCGTTCCTTTTGTGTCGGGCCTGGGTAAATTTTCTATGGGACGTGACCCTTCTTCTTTGGAATCTATTTATTTGGCATTGGCAATATGTGCGAACTAATCGTAAATTGTATGAAAAATGATGTGACAATATATTTGTTAGACATCCGAAGAGACTGTATGTTTATAATGGAGTTCTAAAAACCCTAAAGGGGTGGGTAAAGTATTTTTATGAATGACTACGATTAATAACTAAAGTATGGACATAATGAAAAAATCACAAGGCAAAACTGGATGTGATGCGTCAGGGCCAAAGCAAATGGCGTATTACACAAGAGAACTCATTATTGGGATAGTGACGTCATCTACACCCGTGACTAACGAAGATACCAAAAATAAACCAATTAATTGAGCCGATAATTAACGGTTTTTTCAAAGGTCTTCTCAAAGTTCACACTGAACCCCGTTGTTACAAAAATTCCGAAGTCCGTAAAATACAGTGTAAGGATTTCGTTTCTAACCTGGTGTCATGAAACAGAAAGCGAAGACAATCTTAAGAAAAAGCTAAGCTGCTGATATTATCTGCTTAAAAGGAGGCGCCATTCACCAACAAAATGTAAACTACTTTATCTTGAAAAATAAACAATTTTGTATTTGTATTTTTGTATATTCATCACATTTATTAGATTACACTGCACTTACCTTATCGGAATCGGTGGTGTTTCCACTACCGAAAGACGCCAACGAGTTTCGGTCGAGATTCTCCGTCGTTTCGTCTAGTATTGTGTCGTCCAAATCTCTGTAAACAAACTCAGTGTTAAGTGTTGTTAAAAATAAATCTGGTTAGCGATTAGCGATGATGTAACTCAGTGCGCAGGTTGCGCAGATTTTTTCTAAGACTTGCAAATAAGACGATAATAAGAATAGCTTAGAAAACTGACTTTGATAGCCTCTTTTTAAAGTAGGTTCTCATAGTTTACAGATTTTTCACATCACTTCTGCGCTTAGTCTCCCAATCCAGAAGCTTACAAATCAACAACCTCTCTAAGATATCGGTGTCCTCCAGTGTTTATTTTTAGAGGTCACACGGCAATCAAAATCGCTGTTTGCAAGGCGCTTACAGTTAAGATTAAATATTAGTAAATAATCAGACTAATAATAATATAATATATTGATAATTCAACTTTTCAAATGAAAAGTTGTTACATACCTGCTAGATCGCTGAGAGCTAGTGGGCCGAACGCGGGCAGGACTTCTCGGTGGCTGTTGCAAAGCACCACTAAAGTAGGTTTCCTATTGAATAACAAACCAATATTAGGATATTTAAAACAATTACAAATTGACTAATTCATTGGTGACTTCATAATTACCTAAAACTGGACTTCAATATTAAATAGACACTGAAATTTTTATGCTAATTTGAGAATGCAGTTTCTAAAATCAAAGCTATTACAGTGTAAACCGATTATAGCTTTGTGTAGTATATCAATCAATACATCTTGAATACTAAATCATTCAAAAGCTGTGCTGCAGTAGTCTGCGAATTTCGTTGTTGAGTGGTTTTTTTAAATACCTGTATAACTTCTCTGAGTCGTCGCACCCAAGTCTGCTTGACTTCGAGTGACGCAGCTTTGAGTACGATGCGGCAGTCACTCACTAAGGGCTCGCGGCCGGTCCACACTGAGAACTTGCACTCATCGCCTTCGATGTGTTCTGTCACACCGAGCTCGGAGGTCTGCATAAAAAAAAACAGTTATAATCTAGTAACGTGTATAAAGTCGCCACAATATTGCAACAGCGATGTGTTTTTGACTCGGATAACGCGGTGCTTTTACTGGGAATATTTCATACAGATTTCGTGCATGTTGCCAGCAAAACATTTCATAATGACGTTGCTGTAACAGTTTTGTTCAGCATTTGTTTACCATAAATATAAAAATGGGTCCAAGTAATATTGAATTTAATTTAATGTATCATATGGATTGAAGTTATCTGAAATAAATGAATTAATAATAATAATATGACAAGACATACCATTGATAAAAAAACATGAAGACGAGGCTTAAAGCTAGTATAACCAATCACAAACTCACCATAAATTTGGTCTTGTAAATGTATTTCGCCTTCCCGTGTGAGTCTTTGACCTCTTTAGCGAGTAAGAGATGCAGGTCAAAGAGGAAGACGCGCCTCTCTCTTCCTTTCTTGATGATCTGGCGTAGGTCCCACACGTGGAAGGAATCCTGCAACACCACCTCGCCGAGACTGTCCGTGGGCACGTCGCAACCCTCGAGGAGGGACAGGTGCATAGCGTCGTTGGCCTTCTTCGGCACTGACAGCATAACCTCCAGACCGTCCTAATAAACAATGAAGAGTAATTTATATGAATATAACGTATCATAATCTGTCTAGCCTTTACCCAACTATGTTGGCGTCGGATTCCAGTCTAAACAGATGCAGCTAAATATTAGTATTTTATATAAGCGATACTCTATCTATATGACCTCCACAACACAATTATTATACTAGGTAACACGTGACCCCTTGGCAAGACTGGTTATATCAAACTATAGAGCTTCTAACGACTCGTAAAGACTAAAAACTATGTTGGGGTCGGCTGCCATTCTAAAAGAATGCAACTGTATTTCACATGGAGCGACTGCCTATCTGACCTCCACAACCTTACTGGGCAATGCGATACCACTTGCTAAGACTGGTTGTCAGACTTTTGGACTTCTGACTACCCGTAACGACTGCCAAAGATCCACGAATGATAGCCGGGGAAAACGGCTTAACGTCTTCTCCGAGGCGCGAAGTAGGTCTTGGTACGTAAAGATGGTTATTCGTCCTCGGACCGGCCTCAGCAAACGTAGCTTGACCCGAGTGTTCGACCCATGCAGCTGTTTTTGCTTAGCCACGTATACAGCATGTAACAGAGAGGTGTGGTAGGTACTTATCATTAGACTGAACATCTTTCTCCATGAGAACAACATCTTAATAATCACGAAACAACTGTTCCACACCCTTGAATTTGAGCACACCTTTCTGATACACGCTATATATCGCTCATTGGAAGAAACATCGACGTAACTGTATTTTTTTTTCCAAAAATGAGTTAAATATGACTGAGAATGCGTATTTACGTTAGCAAAGCAAAGACTTAAAAAAAAGCAGCAGTTACCTCGATGTTTCTCCAAATGGCCGATATGATACGTAAATTTTATTTTTGAGATATTAAGATGATTCATAACATTCGCAAGCGCAGCCACTGAGCATGAGCTTCCAGCACCCTGATTCAGTACTGTTCGATTTACATTTTCATTACGAATTACTGTCTTAACATATTACTCATAATACATACTTCTACGACGATGACAAATTATGATGATGATTTTAGGCAGTAATTCATTCAGTCATCAATTCGAGATTAACTATTATTATTTCTTGAGATTCTAAATGGGAAGCAGCTAGTCAAACAGATAGAATAGAATACTCTTTATTATGCGACAGCTTGCGAAATTTTCTGATACTTTACAAATTGTGTCCACGACTCCACGTGTACCATTTCTTCGAATAGTTTTTGACCATAAAATGATACTGTTTTATTTTATGCCAATGACTTACATTATTACATGATGAGAAGAAAAAGAACATGATCATTAAAATTATTACAGCCGGGAGTGTCCGTGAGGTTCAACACAAGTACGTTTAACATTATTTTAGTCACAAAAATAATACAGCTTCAGTTTTTACGATCGAGAACTAAAATGTTTATCATATCTCAAATTGAAATGCTTCTCATACCGTTCGCAATAAGGTCTAAGATGGTAAATAAACATGCCATTTACTTTTTCAAAATGGTGAAGTTTCGATCACAGGAAAGAGGCTGTTGACAACGTTTAAGGGTTCCGTAACTAAAGTAGATAAACGGGGCCATATTACTAAGCCTACACAGTCAGTCTGTCCGTCACGGGAGCTGTATCTTTTTAAGAGAATAAGGTAGCCGAACAAAATTCTACAAGCTATAATAAACCATAGGATTGTAAATATTGTTTGTACCTACGCGACTCTACATATTATTATTGTTGCATCATAGTTAATCATTTTAAATTATAAGCATAACGCAAAGCCACTTTTATTAAAACAATTTTTTTTGTACTTATGTTAAAGTTCACATCACACTATTATTATTATATGAGTCACAGGATTCAACGGTGTATCAGTGTTTCTAAATAAACATCAACAATTTTGGAATATTGGTAGATGTAGGTATAAAACAGAGGGACAGGCCAACCGAATAATACATTATTTGCATTCGCACATTGCCGCCATTTTGTCTACTTTGATTGATGACTGATGAGTGATGACTTATGTTTGACGTAAGTGTAATCACTGAAATTATCCTCCCGACTTGACGCCAAGGTTTGTCATTGTGGAATTGAAGAAGCGATGAAATTAATAATATCGGATATCATTGTTCCATATATTTGCAGTACAGGTGTCAAAAAGTTATCTACAGTATAACCAGTTGCTCAGTAAATACAATTTTTTTCTAACGCTCAGCTCTAGACGTAAACAATTAGAAGCAATTACATTGTTTTACATTGTTAATAGCAATTTTGACTGTAAGTACTGATTTAAATAATGTATTATGCTATGCACTCCCCAGAACTGTCCAGAGACGGCTGGTGCGTGCAAGCAAACTCGTTGCAATAAGTACCCGCCGATCTAACACAGTTCGGAGAAAAGCAGCAACCTACAATACATATACTTGTGTTTTTCTGTTTGTAATCCTAACTAATATTATAAATGCGAAAGTAAGTTTGTTTGTTTGTTAACTTTTCACGCCTAAACCACTGAACCGGTCATCGTGAAAATCTGCATATACGTTTTTCAGGTGTACAGAACGGACATAAGGTAGGTACCTTTCATCCCAAAAAACAGTGCTGCTCCCGAGGAAAACAACAATAACGTTATTATGATAATAGATGGCGCCACGTGTATTGTTGTTGTTCCTCGGGAACAGCACTTTTTTGCGGGATGAAAGGTACTCTATGTCCGTTTCTGTACACCTGACAACGTATATGCAAAATTTCAGGACGATCGGGTCAGTGGTTTAGGTGTGAAAAGGTAACAAACAAACAAACTTACTTTCGCATTTATAATATTATAATATTAGTTAGGATTTCACGCGGACGAAGTCGCGGGCAGCAGCTAGTATTACATAATGGAGCTGTTTGTTGTTCCTATTTAATAAAATTACCTGAATGCACATGTACCAATATATAAGGTCCCATTAAAATAGATGGAGAAACTTTTAGAAATCATTCAGACCACCAAAATAAGGACAATGGTAAAAAAATATATAAGAAAAATGCATCAGATACTATAAAGAAAAATAATCAGCTAACGAAAATACACTAATAAGCCGGCAATTTATTACTTTAGGTCAAAATAAAATCACTTATTTTTTTTTTTGCTTGGATATCTTTGGTTAGACGTACTGAGCGCTGTGTTAAAATTTGTCCATCTATTTTAATGGGACCTTGTATATATAAAAAAAAAAAATTGTTAGAAACACAAGCTAAACATTGTCATCAGTAGCACCCATGAACATCACCACAACATAGCACATTTGTGATATCAACCAAAAATATACATACATTTTTAAGAGCAAGCGGTCCGATCCTGTTCGCTCTCGAATTTGATAAATACTTCAACATGATCGATGTTAGCACTTCCACTCCGAAGAAAACCATTACATTTTACTGATTTTTAAATGAATAATCCCAAAACATTAACGCGACGTGCGAATACGTCCGAAGGGAACCAACTGTGCCACTTGGGCGTACGGTGGATGAGTCACAAGGAAAATATTGAACTAAATCTATTGGTAATTACCACTAAGTGAGCTAGTTGTTTAATCTCAAACAAATCCAACGAACACTGACTTTAAACAATACTAAAAATGTCTGATACAACGTAATGGGTTTACGCTACTACTATTACCTTGTTGACGAGTGATAATACAGTTTGCCAAAACGGCCGACTGTTCGAAAATATTTACTGTAAACATTGTCCTGAATCATCAAGGACAATGTGAACCAGATTTATTACTAAACAAACGTTTCAGGGGAATATCTATATAAATAAAAACAAAAGGCCTGACTGACTGACTGACTCATCAACGCCCAGCCCAAACCCATAGACCTAGAAAGCTGAAATTTTACACAATGGTTCCCTTTATAATGTAGACCAGGAATAAGGAAGGATTTTTCAAAATTCAACCCCTATGGGAGTTAAATAGGGGATGAAAGTTTGTATGAAAGTCCGTCAGTTTTAAAGTTAGGATCTTCAAATTTTGTGTTTAGGCTGACGATTGAAAATTAATTTATACGTGTCTCAGCGTTTTTGATGATTCCATCCCCAAAGGGTTAAAAAGGGGGATGAAGTTTTGTATGAAAGTCCGCCAGTTTAAAAGTTAGGATCTTCAAATTTTGTATTGAGGCTAACGATTGAAAATTAATTTATACGTGTCTCAGCGTTTTTGATAATTTTACCCCTAAAGGGGGATGAACGACCTAACTGAGATATCGACGCACAGCCTAAACCGCTGGTCCTAGGGACATGAATTTTGGAGGGTGTGTTCTTTGTGAAGAGTAAGTATCCAGTAAGAAGGGGTTTTTGGAAATTCAGCCTTTAAGAGGGTGAAAAGGGGGAATTTTGTTTGTATGAAAAATCTTATTCCTTGAGTTAATAACCTTGAAACTTGGCACGAATACTTACCTAAGTAAATTATGAAGTTTGGCATTTTTCGTTTTTCTAATCTACCCCCTAAAGAAGTATTGGGGGGGTGTCAAAATTTGTATGGAAGAATTTTAACGCGCTGTCCTATTAACTCAAAACTCAGTATTTATACTAAGGACTAAAAATAAAGAATAACGTGTATCAGGGTTTTTTGAAAATCTACCCCTAACTGTGTGAAAAGGGGTAATTAATTTTACAGGGGAGGATTTCACTGCGTGGCTTGATTAGTTCGAAAATTGGCATATATAATCTTTGAGTCAAGTTATGAACACATCTTAAAGGATTTTTCATAATTCTACCCATGTAGGGGTGAAAAGCGGGATAACAGTTTATATGAAAAATCTTAATCATTTGGTTAATAAACTTGAAACTTGGCACGAATATTTATCTAAGTAACTTATGAAGGTTGGCATTTTTTGTTTTTACAAACAACCCTCTAAAGGAGGATTGAGGCGGGGTGTGTCAAAATTTGTATGGAAGAATTTTAACGCGTGGTCCGATTACCTCGAAACTCGGTATTTATACTTAAGACCAAAAATAAAGAATAACGTCTATCAGGGTTTTCCGAAAATCTACCCCTAACGGGGTGAAAAGGGGTAGTTAATTATACAGGTGAGGATTTTAATGCGTGGCTTGATTAATTCAACAATTCGTATAAATAATCTTTGAGTCAAGTAATGAACACATCTCAAACAATTTTTTGAAATTCCGCCCCTATGGGGGTGAAAAGCGGGAGTACAGTGTATATGAAAAATCTAACTCATTTGGTTAATAAACATGAAACTTGCCCAGAATGAGATGGCGGGACGAACTCGGCTCTTTCGACAAAGATTGGCGTGTAACAGCACTGGATAGGGATAAGTGGAAGAAGGGAAGGGAGGCCTTTGCCCTGCAGTGGGACAGAAATGGCTGATAATAATAATAAAATCTTTGAGTCAAGTAATGAATTCCACCCCTGTGGGGGTGAAAAGCGGGGATACATTTTATATGAAAAATCTTATTTATTTGGTTAATAAACATGAAACTTGGCAATATTTGGGTCATTAAATAATAACGATTGTCAGTTTTAGTTAAAAAAAACCCCTTACAGAGGATTTTGGGGGTGACAAAGTTGATAGGTTAGAAAAATATGTAACTCGCTATCGGATTAACTCGAAACTAGGTACTACCAAAACAAAAAATAAAACAAGTACTTATCTGTTTTAGGGTTTTCCAAAAATCGACTCCTACCAAGGTGGAAAAGGGCAAGTAAAGTTTAAGGGGTGGATATTACTGCTTGCTTCAATTAACTCGAAAATGGGTATGGGCCTTTGAGTCAAGTTATGATCACGAACGATTTTTCAAAATTCCACCCCTGTGGGGGTGGAAAGTGGGGCTACAGTTTATTTGAAAAATCTGATTCCTTTGATCTATAAAAATTGGCCCGAATATGTACTTATTTATCTAAATAAATGATAAAGATCATACCTACATACATTTTCGAAATTTTTAGAGGTAAGTACGAATTTCACGCGGACGAAGTCGCGGGCAGAAGCTAGTTCCTCAATAAATTGAAAAAGTGGATAAACAAACAGAACTTAGTGAAGGAAATCTGATTCTAAAAAGACAGAAAGCGTAACCAGCAATACAGTGTTCACTAAAACTCTCGTTCGTATCAGCTCGCGCAAGTATTTTTGCATAAAAAGTTGCTTCAGTAAAAAAAAAAAATTTAGAATGAAAATTGGTTCATATCTCTACTAACTTCCAAAATAGAGTCTTTGATCGACGGCGTTCGACGGTCTGTCAATACAAAAACAGAGCAAAGTATGGAACGACGTACGCATCCTTTCGCATCGACGGCGACGAACGCGCTCCTGCGGCGATCGACTGCGTTCGACGGTTTGTCCATACAAAAAGTACAAAAAGAGAGCATGTGTGCTCCTTTTCAATCGGCAAAGTGCGAAAGGCCGTCGATCAATGTGTCCCGACCCATAATCGATATTTGGTGAGAATATACCCTATTCCTTTTGTAGAAATGGACTAACTGTACGGGGCATTCACTTTTCATTCCGCTTATGCCTCTTGTTTCAATAGTAACTTCAAGCCATGTTCCGCCCGCAGGTAGTAGAATTACTAGCTTAGGCAACATTGCCATTCAAAGCTAGCACTGAAAACAAAATATCATTCGAAATTGTCTAAATATTTGCCATATTCAGCAGTTTAATACAAGTTTGGAGCAGTCAAGGTGCTCTAGTTTGTAAGTAAAGTTTTGTTTACTGTTCCGATACGGTCTAGTAAACATCATTGCAATGCAGGCATTATGCCTATTAGTAGAAACTGAACGAAGATATATAATTATGTAAGCACAAACCTTGCGGACGCAATATGCAACGGATTACGTAACCCCACACATTTTTCCATGTATAAAAAAACCCTATATGCAACGCAAATAGACTATAAATACATCACGTAGCATGACACTGGGACACGTCACAACTCTAGTCAGAACATGACTAATTATTTTTTTCCAATATGAACTATCCTGGTAAAGATTAAATAACTCAAAGTACAGTCGCCAGCACGTCAAGCTACCCGAAACTGTAAAATTTTCCCAATCAACATTGAACCTTAAGCTTAGCAATAAGTTGAAAATCTTTTAAAGTACGGATTGCAGGATTGTAGTAGCTTTATGTACTGGCGCCTGTACGTCTTTCCTCTAAAAAAGATATCTTATATGACAATTAGTTACGAGATACTGAAGCAACTTGTTTTTAGAAAATTACGGCTAGCGTAAGGGATGCCCAATTCCATTCAAACTTAAACATAAATGCTGGCTAAACACACCATGTACCCTAATTACTTGTCGACTGTTTCTTACCTAAGATACTTTGATGAGTAAACACAACAATTGAAAGACGTTAGTTATAAGTAAACACTAATCAAGATTGTGAGAACAGATAAAATTCCTCGCAGTCGCGTTAACCTCAGTTTTTATTATATTTTTTCACGCAAATCGTTTGTAATAGTATATTGTCGCGGTAACGTCTAGCATCAGACTTAAGTTTTTCTGTCGTCTATCTTATCACTACCCGTAATCTTTAAGCGTACGTTTTCCGATGAATTGATACGTATACGTACAACATATTATTATTACTTGGCCAAAACGTAGAAATGAGTATTCGTTTCTAGTAGTTTTCGTGTATGTATTAAACAAATGATGAGTGCAGTTGACCCTGAATAAAAGATATTGTGGGTTTTTAGAAGCACTTTACGCATGAATTAGATTAACGACGCTGTTTCTTAAAAATACTGTTTTATTTATGTGGAACATCGATTAGCCTTGTATTAGGGACCCAAAAATACACTAACACAGAAATTGAGTAAAAAAGGGCGTAATACGCTATTTCAATTTATATCAGGTGAAGTTAACGGGACTAGTTGCCATAAAAGGTTAATCCCCACTGGCACAAGAAAAGAAAGAATATGAAGAGAGGCAACCTCGGGCATTAAGTCCGCCTTTGTACAGTGTTTTTTTTTACTTGTGTATAAAGTTTTAGTAAATAAATTAGACCCAGACAACTATGCTGGTCTAAAACTCTAAATCTATGGGGCAAAACGGACCTGATTAATCACATGTATAAAAATGCTTTCACCTACACATAAATTCAGTTGATATTATATTATTTCTGCGTCCAGCATTGAGGGGTTCATGTTGTTTTTTTTTAAACATTTATTAAATGCACATTCAGTTGAACATTCTATTTAATTGACAAACAGGATAATTTTGTTTCATCGCTTTATAAGGAAGGCGTATTTTCCCAGTACTGATTAATAACACTACAATGAGGATGTGTGAAATACACACATGAAGACTATTAAACTGAACAAGACTACCGTCAAAATCTGTATCGCTATAGCTACGGTTTCCTAGAAGAACTTTTCCGTCATGTTTACAACAGACGTCATGAATCTGTCATTTTCACCAGTATTTAACGTTAAGGTGATACGTAAAAAATAAATCTGACAAAGGCCGCAGGCGAACTGGGTGGGCATAAGAAAGTGACAGAGTCAATTACTTCCACATGCGAATGAAGAGAGCGCAACAATGCGCTGGAACTAAAATAAAATAACGAATGCGCCAAACCAAACAAAAATTGTATAAAAATAAATTAAGCTGTGTATCAAAAATATTTTCAGCCAGAGTTTTCAATGATTTTGACGCAGAATATGCACTTCGCTAAATGTGCACTTGACGCAAAATGTGCACTTCGCAAAATGTGCACTTCTCAAAATGAGCACTTTTCAGAATGAATGTGAATTTGATCACAATGGGGCAAAATAAAAACCGTTTGCTTACAATTTCTTTTTATTAATTTGCACGACTTTATGGTTAAAGAAATTTATTTCTCAATAAGAAATTACAAAGATTTCACTTTCTTTGAGAATATTTTTAAAACTTATAAAAAATAAAACAAAAACAAAACAAAAACAAACTAAGCAGCTATTGTTGTAGCTGTTGGAGTGTTAGGACTAAGTAATAAAAAAAGCATAGTGTAAGCAAACAGTTTTTAATTTGAGAGCATTGCGATCAAATTCACATTCATTTTGAGAAGTGCTCATTTTGAGAAGTGCACATTTTGCGAAGTGCACATTTTGCGTCAAGTGCACATTCTGCGAAGTGCACGTTCTACGTCAAACCCTTTTCAATTACCTATTACGCACATTTTTGAAATTACTTATGATTTTAAAGTTACAGAAAAAAAATATAAAAAGTAGAGGTCCGGAATTAAATTCTATCGAGTAAAAGAGATGGCTAAAAAAGAACCCAGAATCGCCAGAAACTTCATATATGCCATTTTTATAGGCATAATATGTACAACAAAAATATATAATAATATACTGCAAAAACGACGTGGTATACTAGATATACAGGCTGAATTTTTCAAGTGGGCGTGGATGGCCAAATCCGATACTATGAGGACTAGCGAAAAGTACTCAAAGGAGTCGCGGGCTCGATTTTGATGAAAACTAAAACTGCATCACTGGATTTTTTAAAAATCAATATTTCTAGCCAGGAATCGAACCTGTTGATTTTGACAAAAAAAAACATACTGTATTATTACACCATTCGATAGTGTCGCTAATAAGGATCGAATTCTGGGAAGTAATGACATACAAACTAAAATAAAGAGTTCATTTATAAAAAAGTAAAAAAAAAAACAGCCTGTATAAAGATTATTTATAATAAAACATATTAAGAGATGAAGGGTATATTTTTACATTATTTTAATATATATTATCATAATTATACTAAAGAGATTGTAATAAAATAAAAGTCGAGTAATCAATGTAAGTATGAATAACATAAACACACAAAGTATAATAACTTTTATACTATATGGTTTAGGAGGCTGATTTTTTGAAACCGTACTGGGTTTACTATAGTGAACCCATTTTTATACATTTCGTTGCTGGCGATTCTGGGTTTTTTGTCTATGAAGTTTTAGCCATGTCCTTTAACCCAATTGCGTTTTCCTTCAGTCAGAGTATTAATCAAATAGTCAATAAACATGTAACCAAAAATTAAATCCATAGAAGCTGTAATAGTGAAATAAATGGTTACGAAAAAACCCCAAATTTATTTTGATATCGCCTTAAGGTGTCAAAAAACGCTCTGTATTTGAAAATTACCAAATAAGTCACCGCTCTTCTAAAAAACAGAAGGCCAATACTCGTAATTTAAAACGTTCAAAATCTACTCGCAGTCTCATCTCGGCGACAAACAAATGTCAAAAACTTGTCAAAAATGAAGGGGAATTAGAGATATTTTTGACAGATTTAGACTGAGATAAGACTGTGAACGATCTTAAAATTGCGAGAATTGCCCCACAGGAGCACGCGCACTACTTCATATTATTTAAAATATACAATAGAATTTGGCATCAGTCCTATGTTTTGAATATAGTCGTAATCCGCACAGACAAGAGAAAGCATGCAGTGTTATAAATATTTCTTGATACTACATTTCGTACAAAAATTACTAAAAATAAAATGTTTCGAGTGCGTCAAATATTTGTTCTAAAACTGTACAAGTATGAATCATAAAATTACAGTTGAACTGACCTAGTGACGAGTTTGTTAAATTTATTTTATAGTTTTATTGAAACAATGAAGGTAAACGGATTTCCGTCAATATTTGACACCTTTAGGAATAATCAATGTGCTAGAGTAAATTATACAATTGAACATAAATTCGATGAACCATAAATTATTACAAATCTAAAAGCGCTGTAAATATTGAATTATATGAGGCATAAACGTAACCTTGATAAACCTACGTTTTATAAACTTCGAACAATGTCTGGTTACAGGATTATTGAATACTGACCTTGATTTCGCCTTGCCCCTCGGCGCAGCACGCCTGTAGGTCTTTGAGCAGCAGCTGATATTTAGTGATCCGTTGCACCGGCTTGATCAAGTAAGCAGCGAGCGGGTGCTCCAACTTCTTCTTACGTTGCACTCTGCGTCACAAAAGACAATGATGTACAAATTAAAGCACAGTCCACAGTCCGAACAAAATGACTACCATTATCTATACGTCGTTAATGATTTTGATAAGAGAATCTCTTAGTGGAATAACTATTGTTATTGTATACATAATGCGATATCCCTGCATCTGTCCAGAACTAAAATGCACAACGATAACTAACATTTGTCAGTTCAAAGAACGAATGCTGATGACGCTTGTTAAAACGATAAGTGTCTATTGTTCGGGACGTGCAACGGTTTCTATGGAGCTCTCCTTAAAAAGGATGATAAGATGATAACAGACTGTTTTATCGTCCAGTCTTCAAATCAATGGTCAGTACCGTATAGGAGTTAATGAGTTTCTCAGTTAGAGTGTTTCGCCTTTGCACCTATTTACGGAAACTAGATTTATCGTGTCTTACATATACCCGAACGTTACGAGTTCAGCACAAAGTAACAAGACTCACTTGATTCGATAAGGGAGCTAAATATGAACTAATTTATCGCTCGCCACAAATAAACGTAACTATGAGTAACTGCAGTATTCCTATCTAATATTCACTGCACACTAACCCCCTTACTAATAATCGTCGTATAGCGTCTATATAGTTACACAACGCTGTCTTCTTCTTTCGAAAGTCAAATTACTGACGACTGAAAGAGAGAAATCGGTGTGTAACTATTCATCTGATATAAAACGTTTATTAGTAAGCGGGTTATATTATATCTTTAGGCCACAGACCGTATAAGGAAGGGAAAATCATTTGGTTTGCAACAAAAAGCAAAAAGACAAGTAAACGTTTCTATTACTACCGCTCTTTATTTTCCTGGAAAGCCCGTCGAAGCGATGGCTAGTATTTTAAGGATACAGTTACCGCGGTTTCTCAGGCTTTGCAAAACATGTTATTTTTTGCATAATAGTCAAGATTAATCTTCAGCTAGCGGTCTTTAGCTACGCTTGCCGCGGTTGGTCCGTAGATAGGTGACCATCTTTACATACCAAGACCCGTCCATGTCTCGGAAAGCACAGTTGGTTTTGACAGTTGTTACTGGTCGTCAGAAGCCCGAAAGTCTGACCACCAGTCTTACGAGGGTATCGTGTTACCCAGTAACTGGGCTGTGGAGATCAGATAGGCAGTCGCTCCATGTAAATTACTGGTACTCATCTGCATCCGGTTAGACTGGAAGCCGACCCTAACACAGTTTGGAAAAGGCTAAGCAGATGATGAGTCAAGATTAATCTTATACGGTTTTTAAAATCTCAAAGCAGTAAATTAAATGGGACTATTTGAAACCTAGCACGTCCTCGTCGCACCCTAGTATGACGGATTTGTGGGCAGTGTAAAATAAAAACTATCAACTATCTAGGCATATCATTGCCACCGATTCCTGAATGGCACCCATGAGTGATTGACTATTTGCGCATACATTCCGTTGAAAGTATTTTATTGATTGTTTAAAGTTTTTAGCTCTAGATTTGATATTGATGCAAAAACGGATATGGAAAAAAGGTCTGTGCGTGACTGATTTATTAAACACAAAGTCCAACGACAAGTCTTATACCCAGCGGCCAGTTGTAATGCGTACTTAATAAAGCCCAAAACATAAGTATTAGGTGAGTTTTATAACATACCCAACACACTTTTAAAAATAAACAGATTTTAAAAATATTGCAAGTCAAGCCAAGTTATTTTCATGTCAGACATGATTATGAAATGTAATTAAAGTTGTTAAAATTGTTTTATGAACTTGCTTTTATTAAAATGCTACGTCAATGCTGTGCAATATTATATTAATATTTTTAAGAACATATTTTGTACAGAGGCGGACTGAAAACAACAACACCAACGTGTATACTAAACAAAGACGATACCAAAACCCGTTAAGGAGTTTCCTCTTGCTGAGACAATCCTGGCTGCATCGGGATATCTCTAACAAATCAGAACGAATACATACAAACTTAATAAAAGCTTTCAATTACATCATCCGTCATGTACCATTATGAATTTCGGCCATACTCGAAAATAAGATAAAATAATAATAGATGCGTTTATTTCTGAGCAGACACAATGTAACAGACGCACGTTTCAAGGTCCAAGGCCGGTTCAACCGAACATGATTAAACGATGTTAGATGCCGAACAAAGTTTGCCGATCGGCGCGAGCCGAATGAAAGTCGAATATGTGTAGCTTTGTGTCGGCTTTGTTGTTCAACAAATGCCGAAGTGAATGTCCCAAAAACCTCAACAAGTATACCCTTAGTCTGGTGGCAGAGGGAGTGGGCCGGCCTTGTTTGTCGAAGGACCGATGGTCGGTGAAGCGGACGAGCCCTGGAGTGGAGACCGCGTAGTATGGGACATTCTCTAGTTAGATGGACAGACGACTATGAAAAGGTGGGTGGGACAGACTGGTTGCGGAAGGCGGATGACAGGGTGTTGTGGCGCAACTTGGGAATAAAAAGGTGCATGTCCAGCATTGGACGTCTTTCGGCTGAAATGATGATGATAATTACCTTTCAAAATAGTCCCCAGCATGCTGCACGACCGCGGCGTTGCTATCAGGCTTGTTGCGGCAGTAGGACACGTACATGTCGAACTCTCGCGCCCACGTCACGAAGCAATGACCGACGTCCTCCGGCATGGTCTCGTACTTGTCCAGCTCGCGCAGGAACACGCGCTCGTGAAAGCGGTGGATCTCTTCGATGTTGCCGAATATTATGTCCTCCTGTACAGGAAAAAGTAAAACAATATTAGTTATTTCTGCGGTTGTAACCGAAAATATCTCAAAAACTATTTACTAAGATAGCAGATAGCACTTAGAAACATCGTGTAACTTATAACTTGAAAATATAAACGCAAACTTTTGTCACGTTGACGAAGGCGACGTTGTACGTATCAAACTTAGTTTTGTATCTTGTCTGTCAAAGTCAAAGCATTTATTTCAAATAGGCACATAAAAGGCACTTTTGAACGTCAAAAATTATCTTAAAATAGAATTAATTCTAGTCGCCCATTCCAAAAGGTAGTTTTCGTATGGAAAAGAATGGGCAAGAAACTCCACCGTTACTCTTTTAAAATTTTAGGTACAATATTTTGCATGGGTACATTAATTATATAATAACATGTGAGGACGATGCACCTACAATAAAATTACTATACCACAATAGGTAATAGAATTAAAAACGAAACCATGTAGTAATATTTTCCTTACTTAATCCAGTCAATGCGTAACTCGCACATAAAGTTTTCACCAAGTTAATATAGGATCCAAAAAACCTTACACACTTAGGCACATTGATTTTTTTCATGCCTCGGTTACTGACAGCAACGGGGATTGCACCCGTAATATTTTTTTTGTAATGTCACTTCACTATTGTATCGCGGTGCATTACAATTATTTTCATTGATATAGTGAAAATATAGTCTCCGAGTAAGATGGAGAATGACGGCTGGATGGATGTGATTGTTATTGGGTTTTTCCCATCTGGAATTTCTTAGTAGCAGGCTGGGGTCTGGATTTGTGCCCGGTTTACGCAATAGGCTCGCATGGGACTTAACATTACTGGTGAAATGTGGGTGTACTATCGATATCTCTGCCTAACCCTTCGGAAAATACAGGCGCGATGTTAATGAAACCCTATAAACCAAAAAAAGACACCGGCTTTCGAAATTAAAGATATTTTTAAGGGTTTAAAAATAATTATCACCAAAAAAATATATTGGACACCAAAAAATGAAGTCTAAAATTACAATAGTTCTAGCTGGGTACCCCGAGGTTAGGTTTGGTTAGGTTACTTTAAATCCTTTACACAGAAATAGGAGCTCCGTCGACATAGGATGCAAGAGCGAGCAAATGAGAATACAAATATCTTTACCTAGGTATTTTACAATAAAATGGAGTTTTAATTTTGGTGATCATTTACTATTTTTGGCAGTAAAAAGTATTTTTTTGATGTTATATTTTACTTTATCTGGTGATAAGTTAAACATAAGCCTATTTTTAAATTCGAAAGTTTTTCTTTAGAAGTTGGTTGTTTTTTTACGTAAAAACTTTATTTATCACTGTTTATTTGAGGTACCTACCCCCCACTTATACACTTACATTCGTATAGGTAACCACTACTTGCTATGTAAATAACATTTACAGGGTTATTATAACAACAACAAACTACCAGAGTTAATTTATATGGGACCAGTCCCCAAACCTCCTCTAACAAATCCAAAAGAATCACATTACTCAGTCCAGTAAATACGGAGAAACCGATGTACTTGTACATACTTGAAAAAAAAACCCCCCGCCGAATGCATGATAAGTCGGTTGATAAGATTATGAAGTGACTGTTATTAAAGTCATTAGATTTTGGGATATTTTCGGTTACAATTGAAGAAACAACTTTGTTAATCAGTTTTTCCGAGGCATGCTATGAAATATACATAAAAACAAACATCTAGACTCTTGATTCAATACAAAAAACTAAGCATTGAAAACACACTTATTGCATATTGCGTTGCATACTACATGTCTGTTTTTTTAATGCATAGTTTTAGGTAACGAAATCAAGAGTCCAGACGTCTTAATTCTTGGCATACGTACCGTACGCGGAACCTGTTTTTCTCTTCCTTTATTTCCCTCTTAATACACAAAGAATATTTAAGTTTACATACCTTCCCCTGCAGCGCCTGTGGTACCGCGCCGGGGTCGGTTCGCATCTCCCGCAGGTAGCACGTGATGCACGTCTCTAAATCTTTGACGTACGCTCGCTCCGTCTGCAGCAACTCTGCCATTATGAACCTTAATGACAAAGCAACAACTGTCAGTTCAGATGCTAGAATAAATACAATGTGTTATGGTTATTAGTTCCTTGATATAATTATTAATTTACGTACATACATAAACTCGCGCCAATTTCCCATGGGGGTAGGCTGAAACTGCAAACCGCCACCTGCTACGATCCTTACATACTCCTGCCGTTTCGTTTACCTTCATATATCTGGTCATACACGAATGCCGCTCGCGAGTACTACGCACCTGACCTTTCTGAAGATAGTCAGTAATCACCAATAAGGTGTATATCCTTCTAGGGCGTCCTCTTATGGGGTATTACAAACTCACGCCTTCTTCCATGGGTAGTAACTACAGAACGCTACCTATAATACCTTTTGTATTTATCCTGTCAACATGATCAAACCATCTATGCATTCTCTTTAAAAATTTGGTCACTATATCTTTATCGTCACTAAACAATATAAAGAATAAATTGCGTACTCTTTGCGTCTGGCGCTACGTCGTTTGTCGTCGCCGACGGCGGTGGGCTGCGGTTCTGCGCGCGAGTCATTCTCGGCCGACTGCGACGACGCTAGCGACGGCGCCACACCCGAGTCGCTCTCAGGCTCGCTCTCACCGCCCTCCATTGATCCGCTAAACTCTGCATATCTAGGCACAATACACACCAAGTATAAATTATTACACTTAATTAACTGATTTAATTTACTCATTTGGCAAGGTTTATCAACCATCGCTCTATCGCGCAATAAAAGTAATGAAAGTAGACTTGTGTATTAGTTGACACTTGGCCAAAAAATACGTATTGAAGAATGGCAATGAATGGAATAGTTTGGCTAGTAGATTACCTGGCATCAACAGCGGCGACCCACTCCTTGATCTGAACGGCATGCGGGTGTCCTTTCTCGACGAGTCCATCGGCTAGTTGTGCGAGCAAACGCACTCGCTCGCGCGACTCCCTCGCCACGCCACCAGCAGCCGCTGCGGCCGCTGCGCCGCAACGCTCCTGCGTCTCTTTGATCCATTCAACAGCAGCACGCGCCGAACGCTCAAACAAAGCGAACTGTTGGCACTGCTCTAAACGCTTCTTACGGACTGTCCAGTGTTCCAGAACCTATTGGGAAAAAAACGGCTTAGTAAGTCAAGTAAAATTAGTAAGTCAACAATTACTTACTAATTTGCTGTGTCGTCAAAAATATCACAGGTGTTTTTAACATTCAAAAAAATGTGGACTCCGAACTTAAATTGAGTCGCACTTTCATAAATCATGTTCTTGATTGGAATTAAATGGGTGATGCGTGTGCACACATTTCCTGGCTCTCACACTTGCAAGAAACTTTTTGAAAAATATACCGGTTGTAATATCACCATAACAAAACTCTTTATCATGTTCACACAGAGCGCGCGCTTGAATTAGACACATGGTATATGAGAGAGTTGACGCCCGAGGCTCATGGTAGTCTGCCGTCGAGATAGCATCGCGCGCCATTCAACAAAACCTTATTGTTTCCGACTCCATTCTAACGCGACGACACTGACACTACCAATGCCACACACAACTAATAACCCTCCAATAAATCCGACGTTTTGCATAAATGTTTTCATGTGACATAATTGGAATGGTCAATTCTTGTGTAAATAAACAAACAATTTGAGATCGTAGCAAAGAAAATGTATATTTGTTTAATAACAGCGTCGCGCAAAAATAGCTTTGCTATGAAAACATCCGATTGATATCTCCGAAGGGTTTCCATTCATTATTATTTTTACATTTCCTGCGGACAATGTAATTCTATAAACCAGTTCTGCTGGCTGCTATCGACCTTGCTAAGCTAAAGTACCGTAAATGTTTTATTTTATTCAAGTACAAATGCCTTTGTAATTGAATCTTTGTAATTCATAACATTAACTTTTTTGAAAATACTCATCATGACTAAACGCGTATTACGTATGTAATCACGATTACGACTTCGATAATTCGCCATCGTGCATTTCAATTTTCGGAATTAAATTTCAAATTTATTTATTATATTAATGAGATTGTACAAGAACAGATTGGTGACCCCCAAACTAGGCATTTGCCTATTTCTCGGGGGTCTACACCTACGTATATCGATGTAAAACAAAGTACGCGCTCGGGCATCAATGTTCGACATAGCACGATACATCGTGGAAGTCACCTTCTAAATTATTCAAAGACAGACTTGCAGTGCACCTAAACCTAATAAAAATTTATACGATTCAAATTGAAAAGCCTACCTACATTTAACCTGTCCAGTCGGGTACTCAGTTTTACCCCTATCGTCGTAATCAATAAATATTTAATGAAGTTGAGTTTTTTTTCCTTTGCTATCGCTCAATTCAACTTTTAAGAAAAAACAAAAATTTTCAATGATATGATAGTTGAAGGTTCGATTTAAAAAATTGGTAAAATCATCTCGAAATAGGACGTCGCGAGCATGGGAGGGATGCACTAAGATGAACTTTGATGTCCGGAAATTTATTTTTATGTAAATGAAGGATTCGTTATTAACATAGTTATTTAGATCTTATCTCGGCGTTTTTGTATGTCCTTCGGTATGTATCAAGTGTGTAGGCATAAAAAGATACCTCCGCAAGAGTTTGATAATAATTTTGCGATGGGGATGCGCAGGTCACGAAATAACGGTTGAATTTCTGAACACGGGTGGAAAATCGAACCTACACTACGTTCTCTTCAGAAGCTGTTTAATTCCATCGTACTCCAGGGAATACAGAAAAGAGGGGAAACGCATCTCGTGTGTTGCATAATAATTGAACTTGAAAATACGGTGGTAATCTTCATTCAACAGATTTTTTTTGAGAATTTTGAGTTCAAACTTCAGTTATCACCCTAATTTGTGAGTGTGTGTGGGTGTGTGTTTATATGTTTGTTACTTCTTCACGCTCAAACGGCTGGACCAATTTTGATAAAATTTTGTATGGAGGTAGCTGACACCCTGGTTTAACATATAGGCTACTTTTTATCCCGATATTCCCACGGGGTCGACACTTATATGGGTGAAACCGCGTTGCGCAGCTAGTTATTTTTAGACATAAGATTAACGATAGATCACTATGGTTGTTCGAGCTCAACGCCTGCTCGTTATGAATGAGCAAATCAACGATGCGTACTAATTAGTCGTAATTAGTTGTAAGGGTTATATCTGTATTTGTTTGTTATTTTTCTTCTATCCTTATTCGTCATCGAAGCAGTTCGAGGTTTACTAAGTATCACCATGTTTGGAGTTACTTTGAAAAGTCCCCTAAAAATTTCGGTTAATTGATTTTCTTACGCATACCTAGGGCTACATTATCTCTACTAGATGATTAGTTTCTCACCTTGTTCTCTTGCGCCAGCAGTGTATCAAGTATAGCCCTGGTCTGTTCATGATGAGCCTTGCTGGCCGCCGCGGTCTGACCGTGAACTTGCGCCGATCGCGCCGCATACTTGAGGAATGTCTCGGCAGTACGTCGCGCCAATGTGCAAGCTTTAAGGAAAGCCTCCTTCTGCTCACCATGCTTTACTATCAAAGCAGCCACCTGGAAGGAAACGAAAAAGATATTTTTAAGCAAAAAATAGGCTTAAGTTTAACAAAGTTTGAAAGGTTTTAACAAATCCGTTAATAAATGACAGAATTTGCACTCCAGCACGCGTAGCATGACGAAGTTTTGTCGACGGAGAAGAATAGACAAAACGACACATTGCCATGCTTAAATATAGAATGCGTACAAATATTTCTACAATCTGTCATTTTGTCTATTCTTCTCCGTCGACAAAACCCGTTTCTAAGGCGGTCATACTACGCGTGCTGGGTAGCTCTCGTCAATATTAGTGACTTTCTAATATTTTCTATGATTGTTAATTAGTAGTGAGCAAAATATAATTAAAATAAAGACATTGTACTCACAATAACTAAAACCGTAAAGTTAAAACACAGCATCTGAATCTCAATTTATGTCTCGATGGCGTGGGCCGTGAGGTGGGTACCGCATATTTAAATATATGATAATTACAGCAGCGAGCCGATACAAATTAAGAAGAACATATAAGAGGATTTGAAACCACATCTTGAAATATTTTTAGTTCTTCAATTACTTTAGTTGCTTTAAAATTCGGGAACAAATTAAACAGAGTAATTTATCTGATCAGAATTACCTAAACAAATATTCCAAGAACAAAACACGAAATGAAAATATTTTAATCCCAAGTCGCGCGACACGAGTGCACCTTACCGGAAAGGTAGCACTTCTAAAATAATCGATAGAAATACTTTACTATTCACCTATGCAAATTGCCTTCGAGGCGGTACTTAAATAGTTTGAAGGTGAAGATGCATATGTATTACAGTAGGTAATCAATAAAATGGTGATGTCCCAGGCTAGGCCGCTGAAATTTCCTACAGGGCATGGGACCTTTCTCGTAGTGTTTAAGGCGAAAGAGAAACAAACTTTTATGGTATTTGGCAGACTTTATGCATGTTATTGATGATAAAGATTCCGGAAGAAAAAATATATATTTTCAGAATTACAATAATTAAAATCACCAATACTCTCAAGATAAATTAGGACTGCATGAAATAGGCATTCAATAGAAATTTAAGAATTACAATTCTTTAATAAATATTTTTTAAGATAGCAAATCATATTTTGGTAAACCTAAAACCTGATAGCCTGTTACTCACCTGAAAATTACAAAAAAACGTAGGAAAACTTGAATTTTGCGCGCTAGCTTAGCGCATTCCTTTAACAAAACTCGGTCTCTCGGTTGGTCGACGTAACGAAAACCTAAGGTAAAGATTTAGACATACCAACTTGAAGTGAAATGGGTGCTGTTCCGCAAACAATGGGATATTTGACATCATGTCCTGCGTACCCTGATACCCGCATGTTAACGAAACGAATAGTCCCTCGCTACTCAAGAAGTATAAACTCCTAGGCTGACACATTTTAGATTGCCATCGACTCGCTAGAAAGAAGAATTACAGCTGTGGTAAAATGGAATTGAGCTGCACATATCAGTCATGTCAGAAGAACAATGGGCTAAGCTCACGACCCAATGGGTCCCTCTTATTGCAAGCGACGTCGCAGCAGGCCCATACGGCGATAGCGGGATGAGCTAAAATCCTTCAACAAAGACTGGTTCTGAGTCGCCTTACATCGAGTGAAGTGGAAAGAGTAGAGAGGCCTGTGCCTAGCTGGGGGACAAAACTTGCTCTAATAATGGCATCATTTAAATTTATCTAAGAGGCCTCTGCGAGTTGGCTTCGGCCCCTGGTACGCCTTCCAAAGGACCGGGACCCCAGGGTCCCGAGATATGTTAAAGACAAAAAATAATAGTAATAGTTGTGGTAGTGTTACCTGCGCGGCTTTGTCAATGTTGAGCTGTAGGGTCTGTTCGTCAGCGGGCGGCGCGGCTGCGGAGCCGCACCAGTCCTCGTCACGCCGGTACTCGCGCTCCAGCGAGTCTAATACTGAGCACACTTGCTCAGCAGTCTTGTAGAAGTTCAGCGAAGCCGTCACCAACTTGTGACGCTCTTCGGCGCATGTCACTAGCCGCTGCCACCGTTCTGTTACTTCTTCTGAGATTTCACTATAACAAAAATGTTTTATTAACAAAACATTGTAACTACACTAGTATTTAGTTTACCACTCTATTGCGCTGTACGCTGAAGCAAGCAGTAGGCTCGCACCAATAAGTTACAGCGCATTTACATACGGACGACTCGTATTTTTAACCGACTTCAAATAAAGTAGAAGGTTATTCATACCGTGGGTTTTTTTTTCATGTATGTACCTACACCGACTTCTCAGTGACTTCTGGGCAGATTTACGTGATTCTCTCTCTCGCTTCATTTGGCGAGGAAGCTCGCCGGGCCGTCCCATTCAAATTTTAATAACTTTGCTTGGATAGTTTAGCTTCAATAATACGTATTCACTTAGCATAATTATGTTGATGACGTTTCTGCCGCTGTTGTTAACATAGCAAATTGTATGGGGTAGGTACCACAAATAAAAACATTTTTACAAAAAAAATATAATTTGGTGTCTTTGGTTTTGTATTGTCGTTTTTAACCACCGACTTCCTAACATTAAAGTTATTTTTTCATTGTAGTGTTTTTTGTTTGTTTTTTTATCTGTGATTTATTACGATACGTTTTTATTTTCTTGGAGGTCGTCCATAAACGACAGTATTCTCGCGCTCACGAACACGAATCCGTTCAATTACAGCAGCGGTAAAATCATGGTTCTTATTTTTTTTCAATTCTTTGACATATAATGTTAGTATAATTGACAATATTCATAATTTAATCTAGGGCTAATTTGTCAAACTTTAACGAATAGTTATTGCCAGTTGAAAGTTAGTGGATACGATTCTTTGAAGTCTATACAGGGTGTCCCTGGAAGTATGGATCAAATCGAATAGGGGCGTGGGCAAGGTCATTTCCAAACTTTTTAACCCTGAGAATGTCAGTGAATTTTTTTACGGTTCAAAAGTTATGACCGATTTTAATTTTTTTTCTCAATCACTTCGCTTATTGTTCAAAGAAAATAATCATAAAAAAATACTATCAGGGCAATCTAAAAAAAAAAAAATTGATAGCCCTGATAGTTTTCACGACTTTGATCTTTCTTCTCTTTTTTTTTAGTATTTTTTATATTTTTTTTTTTTGCTTAAACGTTTGGAAATGACTTTGCCCACGTCCCTATTCGATTTGATCCATACTTCCAGGGACACCCTGTATAACGCCCTTATGAGACTAATTTTGTCCTTTTCGCAGGCAGCACTCCCAAAAACTGTGACAATGATAATATAATAATGTCGAAGATAAAAAGATAATTTGAGCTACCATGATACTCATTTTATCGTCGACATTATTATGGTTCGTAAAACAAAAAAAAATCGCGAATCCTCATGAGGGATGAATGTGTAAATAGACCTCCGGGTTACCGCCTCTTTACTTTATTTACTTCAGCGAAATCAACTTTGAGGATTGCTGTTAAGCCCGAGATGGTTTGTGTGGTATGTTTAATTAAACTATTTTCGTTTTGATTAACAATAAAAAAAGGACGACTGTCGCGATTTGTAGCTGCTAAAACTCCCACGAGGCAAATGTTAATCAATGCCCTAGCATTATAATTAACCATTCTGTTTGTTGCTCATAAGGAAAACAAAGAACAAAGTATTATGCATTTACTGTAAGTACTGGATTTGTCGGTCAGGATGATACATCGATAATCCAAAAATAGGCGAATAGAATCGAAACTTTAGATTTAAAACACGCAACCTGATGAGCTGGCCAGCTAGATGTTTTATTATGCATTTGCATTAAAAAAGCTTCCACGCGGCATCGTTCGCTTGTCGCGCTTTCAGTATTGAGTCACCCTACCATCTTGCTGACTGCTGAATATTTTATCTATCACACCTTGGCCTATTCAATAACTGTTCGTGTCCGATACCAATGTTTTATTGACAAGATCGCGTTTATAGCCAATAGTAACAACATTCTTGTAACAAAGCATTTGCGTTCGCGAAATCTTAAAGTGTATTTAATAAATGTCTGTCTATCAATGGTCACGATTCACTTAGCCAGAATCATTTTAGTGTCATACAATGTACCTATAGTGCATTAGACAGAAGTTAAAAAGGCTCTTTTAGGGGCACGCTTTGTAATAAAAGTACAACAAACATTATTACAGTCAAGATTGATGTGGAGTTAAATATAATCAATTTAAATAACAGCAGTCACACCTAATTGTACTTATTTAACCTATCTACCTTCTGAAATTACAAGGCTTTCATTTAATATTATTTAGTTTTTACATAAAATATTGTCGTGTCAATGTTTAATGATTTTGCTAATCCATTGCGTAGCAATATGTTCGAAAAATGTGTCTACTCAACAACGTAAATAACGCAATGAATGTTGTTAAACTGACAAAACCCATTGCTACTGATTGTGTGTACGCAATTACCCTTCTGGTCAGTCAGTGACATGTGCCACGCCTCCATGACATATCCCTCGATACCCGTGGTTGCACCTGAGCAAGGAGTCTCTGTTAGCTAGACGAGAACAGCCAGAATTAATATGTGGGATTGATTCCCCCGGACGGTGGCATGCCCGACAGATGTCATCCGTACCGTCCTTCGTTTATTTAAATTATTATTAACTAGCTGACCACACAGACGTTATCCTATCCAAACAATAGTGCATACAAAATACCATAGAAAAAAGGCCGTTCAGTTTCTCCCGAATTTGAAAATCTCGATCATTTTAAAACAATAAATAGCCATTTTGAGCGAGCCGTTCTCAAGTGATGCGCTTACTTACGAATAGCATTTCATTTGTATATATAGATTAATTGAAATTAAAGCACGCGCAGAGGCACAATTAATACTTAAAACAATTGTATTATAGGATTAAAGACGAAACCTTTTGATATTTTAACATTTATTAAAATGAGACCGATAGTTTCTTTTTTTTTTAAATAATCCTCTCACCACGTCATTGAGTTATCGTAATAATTATCCTACAGACTAGTTAATTTGAGTTTCTGACTTTACCATTAGACCTGCCTATATAAGGTGCTATAAAATATCTGCCACGGCTTTAATGGGAGACAGTATTCTGTATATAGATCACAATAGTAAAGATACATTATTGATCTTATGTCATTTTTTGTATGCATACTTATAAATTTGAATTGATTTAGTTGCATGAAACCGTCCCATAGTAATTAGCTGTTGCCGCACCGTCATTACATTTTGCAAAATGTAACGAAGCGACACATCGCGCGTAGTTTGAGAACCACGTTATGCAGAATAGAGTAAATGTTTATTTAATTACATTATTTTCTCAAATTGATTTAACTTTTCCGGGGTACTAAATTTCTTCACTACTGTAATCTATATACTTTTGTATATAGATTACAGTAGTGAAGAAATTTAGTACCCATTAGTTAGTGTAGTTTCCCATTGAAGCCGTGGCAGATATTTTTATAGCACCTTATATAACCGTACGGACATCGGACAACCGTGGCCTGCGCGTGGGCTGCCACGCAGTACGCCGAATTTTCTGTAAATGAAATTCAACTATTTTTTTTTCCCCTTATTCGGTATTGTAGCCAACACGTTAACCAGGGATAGTATCAACAGAGACATAGTTGCCGCACAAGGGATGTGCTGTTAACACTATCTTAGACGAATATGGTGGTGCTTTTACGGTGAAGTGATAAGTATGATTGTAAGTATAGGTATACTCTGAAACCGTCACGGGAAATCGAAGATTGGTGATGATCCAACGGCAGACGTTTCTTAGAATTACTACAAAAAAATACTTAATTTGTATAAGGTGAACCAGGCGTATCATGCGCCAGAAGCTGTAGGTTGATAGAGCCATGATGAACGGTCAGAGAGCATGCGAAAAGGTCGAAAACACAGGCATGTACGAATGAGTTATGAGTTATTGGTCTTATCATACGCCAAAGAACTGTATGGTAACAGCATTTTGTCCGCTGTTCATATCGAGCGTTTCGCTTTTATACAAATTGTTATTTAGTTTTCTATAGTACATCTGTAGTATAGTATGTTAGTGATGCATATAAATAGTAATGGTTGTAGAGGGAGAGGAAAGCCAAAGAAAAGATGGATGTATTGTGTGAGGAATGATATGAAAGAAAAGGGAGACAAAGTGAACGGTTGAAAGTGGAGAATGGAAGAGGAGAACGTGTAGCGCCGACCTCAAGTAACATGGGCAGGGAGATGATGATGACATCTGTAGTACTCACCGAATCGTATGAGGGTCATAATGATTGGCTGCTCTCAGCGCATCGGCCCGGTACTTGACTTGCACAGCGCTTGCGTGGGTCTTCTCCACCGCCACTTGGAACTGATCGTGTTCTCGTTTCAACTGCTCAGCTTCTGATAGTGTGCCAGGAATGGAGAACGAAGCAGCCAACATCGCTTCACCGTTACGTATCCAACTGACGACTTGAGCAGCGTCCTTTTGGAATTGACCTGTAACAAATTGTAGTGGATTTGTACCATTAGCATTTCTTCCTTTTTCAAAGGCACAAGTAGAATGTTTATTGTCAATAGCAGTGTTCATAATCTCAGATAATTTACATTCCATCGCCACATAATCAGTTATCCACCATAGTGTAATGTATTCTAAGTTGATTTTTGAATGACCATTTGTAACAAAAAGATCCCAATAAGATTTTGCTTGCAATGGAACTTGGTCTTTGTTAAGTATGACATTCAGTTTGTTGTTCCATAACTTGAATAGCAACTTAAATTCTTAATTCAATATTCACCGATTGTATAATATTGTACAATGCTACGTGGTAGTTGCAGAGTCTCCTACCACAAGCAGTTCCTTGCTTAAAAAGTGACTCCAAACATTGTTAAGAAACGCACTTATGTTAATTGAAATAACATTTATTTTTTATCGTCCTACTGCCTGGTTCCCAATTTATTTGGGGTCGGTGCAGCATGCTTTCATCGTCCACACTTAGTCGTCATCTCAGTAATCACGCCTTTCTAGCAGTACCATATTTAACACAATGCATCCATTTATTTGGTCTTAATAATGCAACATCTTTACACATTATCAAATGAAACAATCTCTCTGACTGTTTTACCGCTAGAGTTGACAAGAACCACTTATCCGTATTTAAGTGTAAATTCAGACATTTTTTATGACGGTTTTGGTCTACAATTTAGCTCGTGCGAGAGACGCCATGGACACAGCTAGTCCTTTCATATTATAAAACGAAACGCGACTTTGTTTACCTATCCGTTTAAGCGTTTAGAACAACAACCACGTTGTTTAGCAAGAAATACTTAACTTAATTGGTGGATTAAGGCCCACTCTCTCTCACAGATAGGAAGCATATGTGTCCCAGCAGTGGGAATATAACAATTATAAGAAAAACTTTAAGATGGAATAAGTAGAGACATCGTAACTAGCACATTTATGAATGAAATTATTTGTAATGTAATTTACCTTCGTCTCCCAGAGGCGTATATAAAATGTGTATACCGCTGTGGCGTAAAATCCAAAAAAAGTGATCCATAATTCAGAATATTACACATACTCACAACCCTGTCGTCAAACAGAAACTAACCTATGATTATGAATACAATAATAATGATTTCCTTGTTATTATTAATTGCCCATCATTACACAACACTAGGTATTAATAGATACCTTGTTAAACATTATATTCAATTTTACCTAGTTATCGTGAGCATTGGCTTACTCGTTTATTGAATCTAAACGCTTCAGCTTCCGGTAGCTAAATAAAGACGTGGTTTATACTGATCTATGTTAATAATGGTTTACCTCAAGTGATTAGTCATTTTTGATATGACTCTGATAAGTAAAACATTGCCTCTTTTAACTTGTGAGAATCATACTTCAAACAGGTAGGTAGAAGGATCACCTTAAAGACAGCGGATTTACACATTTGCCGCCAGTAGGCTATTCAAACTCTGCCGCCCCTACCGACCTGTCCAATAATGTCCCATGTCTTTTGTATACTGTTTCGCCTTTTCTTCAAAATACTTAAAATGTTCTCGTTCATCAGTTACGAAAAACTTGCAAAGAGATTTGTAAAGATGCCGCAACTGTGAGAAAATCTACGGTAGAAGCAGGCTTCTAACGTAGATTTTCTCACAGTTGCCGATCGAAAGAATAAACAAAGTGAATGCTCAAATTCAGGAATTTGAGCATTCACTTTGTTTATTCTTTTCAATAGAACATGGTAGGTATAAAAATATTAATCTTTTTAATTCCAGTAACACATTTATACAAAATGTTAGCCCCAAATTTGCCGCCCCTAAAATCTGCCGCCATAGGCTCCAGCCTACTCAGCCTATTGGTAAATCCGCCACTGCTTAAAGATGATTATCATTTTTTGTTGAGGTTAATTTTAAAACCTTAATTTTCTTCTATTATTTTTCAATTGCATTGTAGTATTGTTATTCAAACAATAACTCTTCGAAAAAGCGTTGAGATATAAAGATAAAACCATCTAAATACACATGAATGTATCACAAAGAATCATGGCAGGATTTGTACAAAAAAATAAAGATTTTTAGAGAAGTTGGAATTCTAATTCTTATACTCTTGGGTGCCTAAAGAGTATCTTCAGGAATTTACAATATTTTTATAACCCCGCAATAACAATATAATGTTCAAAGTAAATAGTTTAACGGGAAGCTCACTATTACAGAACGAAATGGCGGCTGTCAGTGTACACAGCAGTGGTAAAGATTTAAATCTTTAGATTCGCCCTACCGCGTCAAAACGTAATCGCATTTCTGATTCGTTTTGAGACCTCTGATACACAATAGTACACAGTAGTAGTATAGTGACTACACTTGATTGTCATAGAAACGCTATTCAATAATGTGTGAGCTCACTCTTCTCAGTATGATCACGTTTTCTTGTGACTAAGTACGGTGAGGGCAAATCTAGCTATTTAAATCTATAGCGGGCGGGGTTTGGGAATTTTTTTTTTTTCATAAATATATATATAGTCCTCTTCACCGTATCCGGCGACAGCGACCCCGACTACTTCTCTTTCCTTTCATGAGCTCTTTGATGACTAGCAAAACCAAATTTGGTCTTGAAAACCCGGTCACACCGTGTACAGAAGAGCTGATCAGCATCGTTGTATGTATATGCATAGGAAGGCTTTGGGCGGCTTTTGCGTATTTGGCGTTCCTTGTCCAGGTCTTCTAGACGATTTGTTTCAAAACATTCAGTTGCTTTGCAGATTGAAGTGCGCCACCTCTCTCGGTTTCGAGCAAGCTCTTGCCACCGATCAAAGGGAATGCCACAGGTCGTAAGGTGACGTTTGAGGACATCTTTGTAGCGCAGGTATTGCCCGCCCTGTGCACGTTTTCCTTGGGCGAGTTCTGAGTAGAAAGCGGTTTTAGGTAGTCTACTGGTATCCATGCGCTGCACATGACCACACCATCTCAGTTGGATCTTCATCAAAATTGCCTCCATGCCCATCATTCCAGTGCGCCTTAGCACCTCCGAGTTGGGAACACGATCCTGCCATTTTATTCGAAGGATAGACCGAAGACACCGCATGTGAAAAGTGTCAAGTCTTTTGATATCACCTCTATAGAGACACCAGGTTTCTGCGGCGTAGGTGAGTATTGGCAGAACTAAGGCCCTATAAACGCTTATCTTAGTTTGCAGTTTCAGGTCGTGAGAGGTCCACACACGCCTGCCAAGTTTCCCAAAGGTGGAAGCTGCTTTAGCAATCCGTGCCGGGATCTCAAACGCCAGCTTATTGTCGTTGCAGACTTGACTACCAAGATATTTAAAGCGTGATACCTCCTCCAGTGGCTCAGAATGGAGCTTAACGGTTGAGCTGTCAGCATCACATCCCCTTGGTGGCTGCTTTAGGATTTGGGTCTTTTTCACGCTAATTACTAGTCCAAATCTACAACACGAGGCTTGAAGATCATTCATATAGACCTGGAGTGTCTCCATACAGTCAGCCAACAGGCACACGTCATCGGCATAGAGTACGTCAAGTACGGGAACCTTAGACGTCTTAGTCCTCGCTCTGAAGCGTGAAATGTCGAAGACACTTTTATCAGTACGGACGTTTAGTTCAATCTGTCCATCACTATGCTTTAGTGCATCATTCAACACAGCCGAGAAATAAAGTGCAAATAACGTGGGAGCCATTACACAGCCTTGCTTCACACCGCTGGTTACGTGAAATGGGTCTGAAAAATCGTTCTCATGTTGAACACGCGCCATCATACCGTCGTGAAACTGACGAATCATGTTGACGAATTTCTCAGGACATCCAGCCTTTTTCAACACTATCCAAAGAGCAGCGCGTGGCACGCGGTCAAAGGCCTTTTCTAAGTCAACAAAACACATGTACAGAGGACGGTTTTGTTCGAGGCTTTTCTCCTGAATTTGCTTCACTATGAAAATGCCATCAACGGTTCCTCTGCCAGGTCTAAAACCACACTGCGACTCTGGAAGTATCTGCTCAGCAAGACTTGCCAAGCGGCGATTGATGATATGCGCCAGTACCTTCCCAGCAGAAGACAGGAGGGAGATGCCCCTGTAGGAACCACAGTCCGATAGTTCACCTTTGCCCTTATAAAGTTTGCAAATGGAGGCATCCTTCCAGTCTTGAGGTACCACTTCGGTTTCCCATACCTTGAGCACTAAATTGAAGAGTCTGCTTTGTATATGTGGACCACCATACTTGTAGACCTCCGATGGTAGACAATCAGTGCTTGGTGTTTTGGCATTCTTCAATCTTTTGACGGCTGACATGAACTCATCAAAGGTTGGTGGATCAGCTAGGTCTTCCTTAACGGGACGGCATTCAAGATCTTCAACATACGGTAAATCAGTTGTCTGTGAGCAGGGATTCAGGACGTCATTGAAATGTTCTGCCCACCTATCAAGGATTTGCTTATGATCTGTCAGTCTACAGTCCCTGTCACGAGAATATATTGGTCATAAATATAAAATGGGCAATAAGATGAAAATATGATAAGTATATCAATCTACTCCTGGTAATGTATTCTCAACATTGGAAAATATTTTGAACCCTCTAAATGAACTCTTTTTTGTACAAATTAACGTAAGGATCTCGCCATGATTCTTTACTTAAGTGAGTAATTCAATAAAAATCAAACCTAAACAAGGCTTGTTTACACTGTCATCTGATACTTTTGGAACAGATATTACGCTGTTGCATTTTACGATGACGACCTCTCCTTCTCCTGGCTACAACGACAACAGCCCATGACAACGTATGGTAGGTACGTCCAGAGACCCTCACCTAACTGCACGCACTGCTCGAACCGCGCGCGCCTCTCTTCGGCAAGTTCCTCCAGGTCGAGCTGTCTGTCGTGCAAGAACTCCAGTAGCAGCTGCACGCGCGCTTGCGCGTCAAGAGGTGCCGCTTCGGAGCCGTCGGAGCCACTCGACGCCATTACATCGGAGGCGTCCGCGATAGCAGCCGCGAGCTCCTGACCTTGCTGGACCACCTGGATAGAGATGAAAAGTGGTTAAACTCTGCTTTAATATATATTTGTAAGAAATGTGTCAGTTCGTTTGACGATTCGGGACGCCAGCGCCGCCCGGCGGAGCTTGACAGAGTCTAGCCTGGTTTCGTGAGAGTCGACGAGAGCGCTACAGAGCGGTGTAGAGCTCTCTTGACCATTGGACATCGTCCGGACAACATGTACTCAGAAACTGTCTCGCGTTCCGTATCTAGTTGTGTCGTGTACTTACAGTGTGTAATTCGCTACTTCGCTAATGTGATTAATGTGCTCGTAAAATTATAATTTGATTTGAACTGCAAACGGTTTTGCTAATGCGCAATAACCAACACTACCCATAGTACGCCCAAAGTAATTAAAATATGGCTGATGGTAACGAGACAGATATGTGTCTCTCTTCTCCGTCATATTATTAATAGCACCAACTTATATAACAACAGATTGAAAAATAGATTTATTTGTCACAGAATCATGTTCACATAAAAAGGATAAGTTAACTGGGCTGACAGATTTGAAAGACGGTGAGTGCGGATTGAGGATGCCTGAATTGCCTGCCAAATGCCTTCTCTACGCAGGTTCTACTTGCCTTGTCAGCAGAACAGTTGCAAGACATATTGACAGTGATGGATGAAGCATATAAAAGAGAAGAAGAGGAGAAGAGTATGTGTGGGTGTGTGATGTGAAAGTTGTACTCTTCAATTTAGCAACTATTTTAATGAATTATAACGTTGCTTAATTGAAGAGTACAACTGTGACGTAGCATTACAACTGAATAGATTGGTATTACGTGTAGTCGGTTAACTAAGTCACGTGGTTTATTTTTTACCTTTATTTTACTACCTAAACCTATGGAGTATAGATGGTTCGTTTATGTTGAGATGATGAATGAAAGGCGACTAACAAAAGGGAAGGGACGCAATAGGACATATAAATACCTTATTGGTGATGTTTTTCAGAAAGGTGAGGTGCGTAGTACTCGCAACTGTCGCAACAGGCATGCGTGTATGACCAGAGAGGCAATTCTCGTAATTTTAAGAACGTTCACAATCTTATCGCAGTCTCAATTTGCCAAAAAATACCTCTAATTTCCGTACATTTTTGACAAGTTATCGAAATTTGTTTGTCGCCGAGATGAAACTGCGACTAGATTTTGAACGTTTTAAATTACTAGAATTACCCTTTAGACGTATGTATGTACGTAAATGAAGCCAAAGAAGTATGTGAGGATCGTAAAAGGTGGCGTTCTGTATTTTCTGCCTACCCCATGGGAAGAAGGCTTGAGTTTATGTATGTAGGTAGCTCGTATAAAAAAACTTAAATGCGAAAGTAACTCTGTCTCTGTTACCTTTTTACGTCGTAACAGCTGACGGATTTGGAGGCACACGGATAGGCGATGTCGTGGATTAGGGCATAGTATACTTTTTACCCAGTTAGCACGTTCCCGTGGGATATTCTACCTCGCGGGCAAAGCTAGTATTTTAATGATCATTCAGTGTCAGAAAGAGATTGAGCTATACGCTACGGAACAGGACGAATAGCAACATCCCTTTTTCGCAATGGAACATTAATAGCATTGATACTTTATTCTGCTCTTGACCTCGATTTAGCTTGTCGGGAAACGAAGGATGAAGTTTAAGATGGAACAAACGTACTCAGAAGATGTCCGGGTAAAAACAAAACTGAAGTGTCATACAAAGTGGCAAGCGATTTTGAACCATGTGCAATGCAACTATTCGGTAACTGTTACCTTGATTTGCCTTGCATATGATTAAGGATACGGGCCCTATTCAATCTTGCTTTAAAGTTTGACCGGATGTTTGATGGACAGTCAAGAATTTAAGAGCAATTCACATCATTAACCAAATGTGCGTCGTATATTGTTGGTATGTTACTGTTAACAAGGGTCTAGCAGTGTGATGATGGTTGGATCGATCGTGTATTGTCTCAACGATCAATCGAAATATGGAAGTGGCAATGATTTAACTTGCCATCGAAAATTGATGTATATGTAATACATACTGCAATTACAATATATTTGATCAACTAAGCCGCTCAAAACATATGTCAAATTGAAAGGGCTTGATCTAACATTACAATATCATGCAATGCGTACCATGTAATGCAAGAGGGGGACAGTCGACAGTTAAGTGACACTCGAATCAATCTTTCAATTCAAACTATTAAGATGTTGGTTTGATACGTCATGATATCGAGATCTTTTGAGTTGTATCTACGTTTATCAGACAATTCTTAACACGTTACTGAATAACTAAAATAGTGTTGTATCTCATCATGATTCTGAGATATAATGCAAAGATTGGAGAATTCTAAACAAGTTAGATCGCATCCTGGTAGTCGTTAGAAGCAATCTGCCACCTCGAAGTTTTAATGAAAACTTTCATCACTTTTGGGTTTTTGTCACATTAAACTTGTTACTTGTCAATTGATGTAACTACTATACGTATGTATATCGCTTGTGTAAGCGTTGCTAAGGGCCGACGCTGACTGACGTTGCGGCACGGGCACGGCACGGTAAAGGGTTTTATTTCTGATAAAGTTCTTTTTATCCTTATTTCAATGAGTTTAGAATTCATATTACTTTATTTCGATACAATCATACCGCAGCACGCGTGGCATGTCGTGTCATGCCGTTTCATTTCACGGATTGCCGCGGCGTGCCACCGCGTCCTGCAAGCCACATAGGTCACAGGATTACGTCAGCTGAACTAACTCAAATAAGGTTTTGGCAGGCTGGGCTTTCTGCGGGATGCCACGACTTGACGCGGCTTCATACCAAAGCGTCCTTTGGGCTGCCGAAGCACGCCCTGCCGTGCCGTGCCGTGCCGCGACGTCAGTCAGCGCCGGCCCTGAAGCGTCATCTTTGACGTCCTCATTTGCATCGCATAAGGTGACAAGGTTGTAAGTATGGTCATGGCTTTTATAAGCCGACTATACATTGATCAGTGATTGATAGGGCTACTGACCTGAAAGTAATAAATGTGGATGGTTTTATTAGTAGGGAATGCCGAAGAAACGATGGATAGATTGTGTGAAAAATGAAATGGCTAGAAAAGAGGTGACTTCAGAAGTTACATGCTGCCTAATGAGCCTACTATGTTCCCACCGCTAGGACACGGGCTTCCTCTCTATGAGAGGGAGTGGGCCCAATGCGGGTTAGTGGATGTAGCAAGTAATCGTTTTTCTTTTTCGACATGCCGGTTTCCTCACGCTGTTTTTATTCACTTATTATGAGCAGCTGTGATAAAATAATTAACACAATTAAAGTGCCTGTGTATGTCCGATCAAACTGCCACCACTGCTATACGTGAACTGCAGCACCGTGCCCAAATAAATTAGGACAAAAGCAGGAGAATGATGATGATGATGACCGACCTGGAAGGTGGCATGTTGCATTCTAGCCACACTTTCGTTGTGGGCCGCCAGCGCCTGTTCAGCTTGTTGAGGGTCTCGAGGAGGTTCGGTGCGCTGGAGCTCGTCGCCCCACAGTTCGAGTCGAGACGACACCTGGAAATAAATAAAATGAAATTGGTTATTCTGTAAATAGGATAAGGAAATCAGTATTACACGTCATCGGTAAACAACAAAATAACCTAGATGGAGTACATTTCCTATCGGACTACCCCTGAGGAGAAATGGCGAAACAAACTGAGGGGTCAGTCTCTTTTAAAGTCCAGACATTTATTCCATACTAATATTATAAATGCGAAAGTGTAGCTGTCTGTCTGTTACCTCTTCAAGCTTAAACCGCTGAACCAATTTAGATGAAATTTGGTATAGAGATAGTTTGAGTCCCGGGAAAGAACATAGGATAGTTTTTATCCCGACATTCCCAAGGGATCCAAACTTATGCTGGTGAAACCGCGGGGCGCTGCTAGTACCTTTAATATGACTTTGCACCTTTTTGAGTGCGAAAAGTATGGATGGATTAATTAGCATCAAAAACATTGTGAAACAAACTGCAGGGTAACATCCGGACTGGCCTTTTAAGGAAAGTACCAGAAACACTTTGAGTAAACCTGTGCCTACAGTCGGCACACCAGCAGACTCAATAGGTGCGAAGCTGCTGTTCCGCGAAAAGAAATTGATCAATGCATTGAAATTGTGTCATTCACACACAAAGGAAAATTTCTAAATCAAGTATTGGAAATAATTCTTTTTATTTACGCGTTCCAGTCCAACGGACTTTATATTCTAAGCTGTTAAAATAACCAAAACAATGATTATGGAAAAAGTAAAACGACGGGGGGTTGTTAATTATATTGCATAGTTCGATTTTAACAATAGTTTTTTTTTATATTATTATTTCAATCATGTTGCCATGCAAAATACAACAAACATTTATTTCCAATAATATTTAAATTAAGAGAAAAGCCTTTGTGTCATCATTGCAAAAAAAAACAGAGAGGAAATATTGTGAAGAATACGTCATGAACAGACATGTCTGTAAAAACAGAGAGGAAATATTGTAAAGAATACGTCACGAACAGACATGTCTGCCATAGCCTATCAAATCAGCTTGTGTAATCGACAGCGTCACAAGATGGGTTGTAATGGTACTTATAATAATTTAAAACATTTTATAGTCGTATGTAAGGGTACAACGAGCAACGATTCCTTTAATATAAGGTCACGGACATGTTACAACTAAGGGCCGGCGCTCACTGACGGCGTGGTACGGCATGGCACGGCAGGTTGTGCTGCGGCATCCCGCGGCGTTCCGTGGTATGCCGTGGCATCCTGCTGAAAGCCCGCACCGTACCGGACTGCGACCAATGGGTCAACCGAAATGACCGCTGCACAAGTTTCAACCTTATTTCAACTAGCTTAGCAATCATAATTCCTCGACACAAAGTGACACATACGTCTCGCGGGATGCAATGGCGCGCCGCGGCAACCCGTGGAATGAAACGGCATGACACGTCATGCCGCAGCTTGCCGCGGAGCGTGGCGTCATGTCACAGCATCCCGCGGCATCATGGTATCGAAATAAAGTAACATGAATTCTAGACTCATTGAAATAAGATTCAAAATAACGTGATTAGTAATAAAATCCTTTGCCATGACACGCCGTGCCGTGCCGTCAATGAGCGCCGCGGCCCTAAGGAGCGCGTTTGAAAGGTTTATAACCTTTTTATTACGTTTTTGCTTGTTATATACGCGTGTTCATTGTTTTCACATATATGTATGTATGATGTAAGCAATAGTACCTCCATTGTCTAAAGTTAGTAGCAGTGTTTAATATACAGATAGTGCAAACCATCAATCTCAAAAAATTACGTACCTACTTAAGCTTAAAACAAGTTATTAAAAGTGACTTATAACGGTAAAACTGCGTTGTTTGTTTACATAAATATATAATTACGACCCCATTATTTTATGGTTTGATTGATTGTGGAATAATAAGCACTATAATACGGGAAACTGAATGCATTGCCGTATATTTTATTGTTTTGGCATTTTTACGGCGAACTATGCTCAAGTTCTTATCATATGCCTTCACGGGTGTATGAAAAGCTGATGGCAATCAGTGTTTCGATTGTGCAGCGCCTCGCGTAGCGTGGTGTGCAGTGGCCTGGACCGATGTCATTGGATCGTAGCCAATAAATAGTTTTAAATTAACCAATGGCCACAGTACGTATTTTTATAAGCCTCAAACAATTTGAACGAAAGTTTGACATGATTCGAATCGTCGATTATTTGCTAGCTTCTGGTTAGTTGTTGTTATTTTGAGCGTTTTAGCAGAGATGTTGTCAGAAGTGCTTATAGGCTCCCTGAAAACTCTAGTCATTGTTTGAAAACAAACGGAATAAATGAATTCTCACTTGCGAAAAACCCCTCCCAATCGAGACTCTATCTCAAAAATATAACAAATATTTTCTATAATATATTATGTAAATGAGTGCGTACTCCATTCAAGGTCAGTCCAGAGTAATTAATTAAAAACATTTTGTATCCTGTTATGGTTGTTACTACGCTGCGACCAACCCCTGTCCACCGCCCCGGGCGGTCCTGTAACCACCCTCCCCATACAGATCCACCCTCATAATCCGTCAAAACCAATTGCATTTATTTAACAACGTATCTATCATATAAGACAGGAATAATCAATATCATGCGTACTTTTAAACCCGTCCAACTCATCGGCTATATTGTAAAAGTTCTGAATTGAACTTCATCTAACTCAGATTTTCATAATCATATACGCAGTTTCATATTACCTTGGTAGGCTAAGAAGTATATTTCCAAAGCTAACGGTAATCCAGCACGATTTGAGTTTTAACGAGTTTCTATTATAGTAAAAGACGGGAAGTTCCGTCATTACTTTTTTCTGCATTATTTACCTCGTAGATTAGTCGGATTTTTATGAACTTCGTTTTTCAATAGGTTAATTACTTGTATTGGACTACAATAGGGTGGTGACCGCAACTCTAGGTCTGACTGCGTATTTTTATGTTAATTACTTAAATATTATTTGTTACGCAAAACATAAAAGTAGTTGCTTACCTCTAAAGCGTCTCTTTCAAAATGCCTGAGCTGCAGAGTGAGTTCGAGTCTTCTTTCCCGATCGGACCACAGCTCTTCGAGGGCGCCCCGAGTGCCCCTAAGTCGTTCCAAGGTCGTTTCTACGGCGGCAGTACTCGCCGCATCCGAATCTCCCGATGATCTGCAGACGATAAAACAATACTCAACATAGGTACCTACTTATCCATCGACGCCTTTCTTTTTTTTAAATCCATGGTCGATATATTCGAAACAAGGTACTTCGAACTATATTATGAAGGGAACATTTTTTATTTGAGCCATTTAATTTTTGATAGGTAGTGGTTTGGATAAAAGTTCCTAGGATAAATATGAAAACTTGATATTAAACACACAACAGGCTTCTTCAAAAGTAACATAAGAAATAGTAGTCGCAAGTTTGTGTAAACATTACTCAAAATTAGCAGTAGGTATAGTTTTACTTTAACACCTGTCGGTGTCATTATACAATTAATAAAACGCCGTGTGTCAAGACGTCATAAAACATTGACACGTAAAAGTATGTTATAAATGTGTCTGCGAAATGATGAAGCCTCAAGTCACATTCCAGGTTTAACGAACTGTCGCATAACAAGAGTAATTACACAATTACCGGCGAAGTTATAACAAGCTCATTGCCTACTGCAATTGAAAATCTCGATTGTTGATATGAGAATATGCTCGTAATAGGGATAACAGCTTATTTTAATGGCCGACTTGTTTCTGTTATTTCCCACCCGAACTGCATGCGGATATTATGTTCGGAAAAAACTTTTTAACAAAAAAAGAAACAGACTTCCAAAAAAACTACACAGTGAAAAATAACTTTAATTTCGGAAGTCGGTGTCTTTGGATCTGTATTTTAGTTTTTTGCCACCGACTTGCGAAATTAAAGTTATTTTTCAATTTGTAGTTTTTTTTGGAAGTCGATTTCTTTTTTTGTTATAAAGTTTTTATTTCTCGCTTTTTAGTAGGTCTGCGTATAATTTACCTAAGTTACAATAGCAGTGTCAACTTTCTCATCGCCTTTTACAAAATATTGCTTTTCCCGGTGCAGGGACGTTAATCGTTGAGTTCTCCTGGTATTTCACCATCAGCTCCATTTCACCATTCGCATTGTGACGAGCATAAATTGCTTAGCAACCATATTAAAGTAATCAAATCGCAAACCGTGAAATACTTATTATTGAGTAGTTCTGGTGGCCATCTGTGGTCTTCATCATCAGTTCCACTTCACCAAATGGTGCTTTCCGAGAGCAAATGCACGAGTTAGTATAAAAATACCCAAATCGCTATAGGTGTGTCTATAATATTTGAAGAGTTCCTTCGATTTCTCCAGGATCCCATCATCAGATCCTGACCTGATGATAATGGGACCAATCTGAAAGTATATCCTTATAGATAAAAAAAAGAACTTTGCAAATCGGCTCATAAATAACGGAGTTCTGAGGTAACACATAAAAAAAAAACAACCGAATTGATAACCTCCTCCTTTTTTTAAAGTCGGTTAAAATAACGATTCAGTAGGTATTTGATCTGTCAATAACGCGAGAAGAAAAACCATTTACAGGAAAAATAATACACGTAGGTATATTTCAAAACTGAGCCATTTCATTTTCCTTTTTTTAGGATCACCTGCTGGTAAAGGTTAAATCATTCAAATCAGTTTGCAAAAAAAAAAACTGATTTTAAAGTTGTTTATTAAATTCTGGTTAAGTAAGAAAGAAAATAAGTTTATTTGCGGTGAAAATGACACAAAAAAGAACAAAAAATACAAAAAAAAAGTAAGGGGAAACATGCGTCACATCCACGTAAAACGACCCAAGGAACTGTTGGCCCATAGTCCTGACGTTCAGAAATACCAGCCTTGGTGCAGCAAACGACAGCCCATAAGTAAGAAGATTGTATAGGAAAACAAGAAGCAAGTCTACAACACGCACTGTCACTTTCGTTCAGTCTACATGTCTACATCAGTTACTCTACAAGCCATATTAATAAGTGAGTTACACAGTATTAATGTCTAAAATAAATCAACTTTCTTTTAATCAGTACCTAAGTGGTCCGTGTAAAAAATCTTAATTACAGCTATAATATTGCAACAATAAAACTTGCATTAATTAACCAATTAAAGCGAATTTTACAAAAAGTCGAAGACTGTTACTCTGTAGTGGAAATTTAGATATAAAGAAGAATATTTATGAGACGTTTGATGAATTATCATTATCATTTCCGTATCGTGCAAAACAAAGTTGCAATTTGTTGATACCTCCTTTACGTTATGGACAGCGGTAATTGCTAGGCGGAATATCATGTTCACTTCGTATAAACATGTTTAAAGCGATTTTGTGAATTAATAATGATGTTGCACGCTCAATTCTATCTGGATTTCCTTTGAATTTCATGAACTTATTACGGATGGTTCACGTTTTCAGTTAAAACCTGAACTGAACATTTGCACTAATGTCGGAATTTACCATTTTCCTACCTAAGCCGTTTAAGTGGAGAGGTGACTGAAATATTTTACCTGGGGAAATGGTTGTGGATACCTTCTGGCTTGACCAAGGCTCTTTCTTTAACTCTACGTCCTGGCCCCGATAAGTGCTTAACCACTGACTGTAGACTAGTCGACACCGTCCAGGAGGAATTTCCAATGAATGGTGAGAGTGGCTTTAATATCCTCTCCCAGAGACCTTAATACCACCTCACAAAGAAGAAACAATGGCGCTGGACATCGCGACTCTTCCAGAGTAGGTAATAGAGTATACTCTATACTGCGGAGTATACTCCGCAGTGTATTTAGAGAAAACTTCGCAAGGATAGCTAACTTCGACCTTTCCACCTTTCCAAAACAGCAGTGATCCGACGGCGTCAACTAAGTGAACGAGGTGCCCATGTCGCTATCCCAACAAAGATGAACTGACAAGTCACCGCTCTTTTCGCTCCAGCAAGTAGCATAAAAGGACGCTCTGATCTCGCATGGCTGCCATAACAAGTCATCGTAAGCTTTTGAGAAGCATCTGTAGTAGGGTAAGGTTCTGCAGATATGTAACAACAACTTCATCTAGTGATTCTGCTTCTTCCGCCAAGGGAACATGTGCTGTTTCATGTCAGTGTATAGGACTATCATGGAAATAGGGGCTGTCAGCTGTAGGTTACAGGAACCGATGGACGCTATGGTGACGCCAGCCACGTAGTCGAATTCTGGGGCGACTCAATTTAGATTGCCATCGACACGCTAAGAAGATGGAAATAGGGAAGTGTCAATAGGTAGATTGAGAAAAACAAAAAAAAAAACATACCTCCATCGTAAACACTGTACCGGCGATTTATGCCTGTGAGAGCGCCGATGATATTTGAGCATTTTGCACAAAAATGTTCATTTCACCGGCGCAATCAGATACGTTAACACTAACCGTCGCTAATCGTCGTAGAAATCACTGCACTGACACTGCGAATACTAATTGCCAGCATTTAAATCAACAGTTATATTTTAAGCACGTAATAAGGTTGTTATGGGTAGCAATTACTTGAGCATAGTTATTAAAACCAGACGGTGACCCACAATGCGTGTGCGCCTACTGTTATGTTACGGTTGGATAGTGAATTTCTTACAACGATCTGCTTCTCTTGGATGTTATCTCACAATTAATTCAATAGATGCGATTCAATCCAGCATACTCTACAAATTTGTTTATAAAACACGACGTAAGAAATAATAAGGATTGAAATTCTGCCTCAATTATGATAGTGGCATTATGAAAATTAGACAATAGTTATTTATGCAATTGTCGAATAATAAGGGGTATCAAAACACGAATGTGGGTTTATCACATCATACCCAATTATGTACAGTTGCATACAAGACTTTCTTTACACCCATGATATGAATCCTCTATAAAAGGTTCTGAAACAGTTTTTTGCAATACCTACTAATATAGAACAAAAATGGCGGCCGGCGGGATACGAAGCGAATTCGAATAACCTTTAAGTTCTTTTTTTTATTAATTACGGCGCTGGGGTAGTGAAACGCGCGTGCATGACAATGTTCTTTTTTAACCGACTTAAAAAAAGGAGGTTCTGTATTCGACCCGTATGTATGTGTGTCCGCGATTTTCTCAAAAACTCATTAACCTATTTTGATAATTCTTTCATTAATGTGATCTACATACTGTCAGGAAGATTTTATATGCGAAGTTATATGCATAAATGTACTGCATCTCCGGCATTTCTATGCGAATTTTTGTTGATTCTTCTAGTCGGTGTCTTCAATTTTTCAATGCTCTAGTGTTAATTGAATTTGTGTGGGGTAGGTACAACTAAAAAGTGAAAAATAAAACTTTAATACAAAAAAAATAACCGACTTCAAAAAAAAACACTACAAAGTGATAAATAACTTTAATTTCGGAAGTCGGTGTGAAAAAACGAAAATGCGGAACCAAAAACACCGACTTCCGAAATTAAAGTTATTTATCAGTTTGTAGTGTTTTTCTTTTTTTGAAGTCGGTTGTTTTTTTTTTTTTGTAAAAAGTTATTATTTGAAAACGAGTTGCATAACGAAATTTCGTACAACATTATATAACACTCGTTTGAATGATATTATGGTTACTATGACCCTGGTTGTTTTAATGTTGGCAATAAGCTGTTTCAGAAACTTTTATAGAGGATTTATAGCATGGGTGTAGATAAAAAGATGTTATATCATCCCAAGCATGTGTAAACATGCACGGAATGCGAGAGAAACACCTCTCCGCCAAGTTGATTACAAGTTAACTTGACTGTGTGTCAGTGTCGGATACAAAAGACATGTAAAGCGGAACGCGGGACGGTAAATTCGCAAGCATACATTACTCTTTAAACCGCGAAGGACACGAAGTGTTTACTAACAAAACGTTTACACCCTTTGCTCAGGGTTTATAGGTACAATAAGGCCGCCCAGCCCGTCAGACGCGTGGTCTGATGCAAGTATTTAAAAAAAAAGTAAACTATTGTTTTTAAATGATGAAACATATCTATCATTGATCCCCTAACCCTCCAACATGTCTGAATCTCTGTCATTTAAATAAAAAGCTTTATTGGATTTTTTTATATATTTTTAAAGAAAATGTCAAAAAATACGATTCACACTAAATGACTTTCAAAAACATAAGTTTTTAGGAGTACCTATAAGTTACAGAAATTATCGCAATGGCAATAATAGTCTCTTTGGAAATTTTAAATGAAGGTCCCTAACTGAAGTCATGTGCATGAAACCATAAAGATTTTCCAAGAAGTGTTCATTTTCAGGCTTTCTAAGAAAAACGATTTTCTTATAAACGGGCCAAATAATACTGGGACCAATCAATCATTCAACTCCGCTTAGTTTTCAAAGCAATAAGATTAATCCGCTGAATAAAACTCGCTATAAGCTCCTTAAACGATACTTTAGGATACTAATTGAGTGCTCAACGCGTTTATAGCATTAAGGACTTCATTTCTAAACTAGCTAAAGAATATTGGAATCAGTCAAGGAATCAACTCAGCTTATCACACTCCCCTGCTGGACGTAGGCCTCTCCCAAGCCACCTTTATAAAAGTCTTCATCTAGCTGGGGGGCGTCCCACACTACGCTTGCCGATACTGGATCTTTCGACAAACATGGCCAGCCCACTACTCGTCAGCTTGCTAGTCCTGCAATACGACCAAGGACTCCAGTACTTTTCCGGATAATCTGACTCGACGAGCGACCTTGGATTTGTGGACGATCCCAACTGACAGTGACCATGTTTCGGCACCATAATGGGCAGGACCAGGACGCACTGGTGGAAGACCTTAGTCCGCAAATATTGTGGTAGGTAAGTATAGATGACAGGAAGACTACGAATGTCCTAAATGCTTTAGCAACCCAACTGTATCTATCGAAATTTGTGTCTACCGAGCTGGATAAATCATGCTAGTTAGACATACATCTTCACTAATGCGATTAGCTTATTGACTCAATCTGGTAAACAGTTTATTTTAACAAATGTACATACCTAAGCATTTAATTTCTAGCTATTATCGTTTTGTTCGCAGTAGGTACCTTATAGGGACGTCGAGTTTCGCAAGGCGCGCAGGCAACATCCCGTCATTGTATTCGAGGGCCGTCCAACTAGGCTACGACAAATTACCTTAATTTTAATGATTAGCGTATTTGCAAGGCTGCGTGACAGACTTCGCAATCAAGTTAACGCAGTAACGGTACCAGTTTTAACACTATCTTAGGAGCTGCCATTTGCTACTACAAACACAACAGGTGTTGTCTACTTAGCTTTAAAGAACCTAACTTTGTCGGGATCGGGACATGATTTTATTATGGAACTTGCGTTTTCCTCACAATACGTGGAAGAGATTTTCCTGACAAGCATAACTTCAAACAATACAAGGAATGGAAAACACTGGCTCTTTTTACCCGACTGCGCGACGCAAAGGAGTGGTAATGTGTTTATCAGCCTATGTATGTATGTATGTAAGTATGTATGTATGTAAGTATGTATGTATGTATGTTTGTATGTTCCTTTGAAGCACTATACAGACCAAACGCCTGGGCCGATTTTTATGATTCATACGTCAATCGATTCCTTTTAGTCCGGCGAGTGTCACTAAAGACATGACGTTAGTGAAAATTCAATATGGCGACTACTAGACGCCATATTGTGAAAATGAAAAAAATGAAAGTCAAGAAACTATGTCAAGTGGGGTATCGTTGGATAGGTCTTTCAAAAATATTAGTGGTTTGGGAAGACCGTTTTTTGATTAAGTAAACCGTTCGTGACTTATCAAGCTTTAAAGTACCAATTTTCGTTAGAATCAAGTGTCCCTCCCCTCTACCAACTAAACGCGGCAGTAGTACCTAAATATTACGAAGTTTAAAGGGAAACTATCACACTTACCTAAGTGGGATTTACAACTCATAACGAAAAAGAATAAAATAAAAAAATTAAATTAAAAAAAATCAAAAAACCCGACTGCGGTAAAAAACTTAAGTTAAAAATAACTGAAAAGCTAAAAACAAGCCCATTTTAAATTAAATAAAAGTTGGAAGCAGGCGGGACCCATACCATTTTTCTATTTTGAAAATCAAATGGGTCCCGCCTGCTTCCAACTTTTATTTAATTTAAAATGGGCTTGTTTTTAGCTTTTCAGTTATTTTTAACTTAAGTTTTTTACCGCACTCGGGTTTTTTGATTTTTTTTAATTTAATTTTTTTTACAAGCTTATGTTATTAGTAAAGTTCATATTATTATTTTTAGCTTTAAGTAGGAAAATAGGAGTACCTAGTAATATTATACTATAACTACGTTTATTATATTACTAGCTGCGCCCCGCGGTTTCACCCGCGTAAATGTCGATCCCGTGGGAATATCGGGATAAAAACTATCCTATGTCCTTTCCCGGGACTCAAACTATCTCTATACCAAATTTCATCGAAATCGGTCCAGCCGTTTTCATGTTATGTCGTGACAACGGAAAACGGGTTTCATTTTTATATATATATAGATAACTACGTTTATTCTTATCATACAGTCTAATGTGGCAGTTCTTTTAGATCAATCTCTGATTTATTTGATGCCACTAAATGCATTGGACTGCTTGAAAAGTGATCTTGTTTTGAACTTATTAAGTAGTTGCAGTCGGATTTTTGAAGTGAAAACTTTTTTAGCGGCGTTGAACACTTTTTGTAATGGGTAAAAAATGTTAAACTCGCGTCAGGGCATCGCGTCAGGACACGTGACCGTCAGGAGAGAATCCCCCCCCCATCTCTTTCTACGGCGGCGTCAACCGAAGTGAACCAAGTAAGACACAATAATGGATGGATGGATGAATGAATGGATGGATGGATGGTTGGTGATGGTGATGGCGATGGCGATGGTGATGGCTATGGTGATGGGGATGGCGATGGTGATGGTGATGGCTATGGCGATGGTGATGCTATGGCGATGGTGATGGTGATGGCGATGGAAATGGTGATGTGATGGTGATGGTGGACGCGGACGCGGACGTGGATGGACAGCTGATGGCTCGACCGTCTGTGTAGTAGCCACACTGCTGTGTATTCGTAAAATTCGTGTATATAAAGTGTTTTAAAAAATGGAAATTGAACAAAGTGCATCGATTAGTGAAAAACGTGACGCAGAAATAGTGAAAAAACTTAGTTATATTAATTCAATTAATAATTGATTTATTTCAACGTTAATATTCAAGTTTTCACTTCTGCCGGCACTCCCGGAGTGTAACCCGTCTTTTTTTGTTTCAATTTCAACAAAGCATCGAACGTATAGAAATTCTTTTGTCTACAGGGACCCTGACCAACAATCCCCAGATTCCAATCCAATCCTGTAGGTAATAGGTGTCTAGCCCCAAGTTCGTCCGGCCGTTCGTCGTCTATGTGGTCCCTTTTAAAATTTGCGGTCTATGGAGCTACATTAGTGGACCTTTAGGTAGGTACGAATTTATACTAAGCTTCATTCTGTATTGGCTGTACTTTTTAGAAAAAATTTAGAATTCCAGACATTGACGTCACGGTGCACTGTCATTCTTTCAATATGTTTAAACTTAAGTACTCATAAAATCTTATAACAACAATTATTTAGCAGCATCGACCGCTCCACGACCTCATTCCACCAGAACCCTTCTACCTTCGGACATCCACATTCCAGATGCACTGCAAGTTACCATCCCTACCTGCATAGCTATTCACAAACACTCGATACGCTTTCGTATCGTATCGAACATTCATCATTGTTATCGTATGAGTCTTCTAAACGCTGTTCACAAGTCCAAAACCCGAAAATGTTGTCAGTTTAAATCAAATAGACGCCCGCTATTCTTCCAACAGCTATTTGCTGTTGAGGGCAAGTCAAATCAGGTTATCGAAATGTCAGGTTTTCGATACGATAGCCTGTCGTATGGTTGTGAATCAGGGCTCTGGTTGCTATTCCACCAATTCGCACTAAGCGTTTGCAAATGTCCTTTATAATGCGCACAGCAAAAGAGTGGAACTCTCTACCTGCGTCTTGTTTCCAAGCGCATACAACTCGATTCTCTTCAAATTGTGAATGAACAGGCTTCTTCTGGGTAAGCTCACTCCATCGTTGACTTTGCCTCTGTCACCTCTGACCTAGACTAGAGTCAAGAGCAAATCCATTTCAAATAAAAAAAAAAAACATCCGGAAAGACATAACTTTAAAGGGGGTTCCATTCAAAATAAACAATAGATCCAAGCTAGCGTTGTGTATACGCGTGAGGAGCGCATATTGCTCTGACACGAGTAACCGACTAACAACAACTATATTATGTGTGCGCACGTCGATTGTAAATGTTGATAACGTTGGGCACCAGCAAGACGCGAGCTGCGTGCCTAATTCGAAGAAAGTTCCCGCAACTCCTATATTTTGCCAACATAACACTACCTACTTGTCACACAAAACCAGTTGACTCGGTATAATCGTGCTACCATCTCCGACAATGATCACGACATGTTATAAAAATGTGCGCTTAGGTCTATAATGTGCCGCGCGGACACAATGAAAGCTTTGTATTTATAATAATTATAATATGCCAATGTGACTGCACAACCCTTGTAAATGCCGTTTTCATTATTATTCAGTAGTTAACACAACAGAAGTTTGTTGTTATTATGTAATGTAATTGGTTGACTCTTCGCGTGACTAGAGGGCTGGCCTATTTTTAGCCCAAAGAATAAGCATTGCCATCCAACGTGGTAATGCTGCCAGCCTTTTGGGCACTTATCCCATTGACGGCGATGCGGACGAATTTTTTGATGCCCAATGAGCTCCTTTGTCTTTTTTTATTTTTATTATACATTTGTATATAGTATATGTATATTTTAGTTTGGTATTATACAAATCACTAAACACATTATACTTAATACAAATGTAATTTTCTAAAGTTTGGTAATTGTTTTGTATACCTATTTGACATTTAAATTTAGGTTCACCTCTAGTTTTCATTAATTAAGGTTTGTATGGAAAACAAGCTTAGTTAAAAAAGCTTGTAAAGCGACAATTTCGACAAACACGAGTGAATAACCGATCTCGGTATTGCAAAAGCTCACAACAGTCGCAACTACTACTTCTCGGTTTTCACTTCAAAACCTGATGAAGGAAACTATAATTATCTTAATTATGGAACTATTAATCACGTATAGACAAGGAGATGCGAACATTCCGGCGCACTAGACGGTTTCTAGTGTCGCCGGAGCGAGGCGCATTCCGCACGCGTCGGCGGCCAATCGGAACCGAGAGATTTCCACCACATTCGTGCCAGCCTCGTTCTTATGCACTATTCATATGATAAACTAGTTGTGTCACAACACTGCCACTGTTTGGAGAGAAAATGTATCTATATTATTAGTCAGGATGATGCAGAACAGATACAGAAATACCTCGACTTGGGAGAATTCGAAGTTGCGCGGTTTCTGATCTTTTCCAAACACCTGCGCGTGACTAGTCGGGCTCACTCACACAGGTAGTACAACGTGTTTATCGTGTTTTATTTTCATGATTAAGTCTGTTAATTGTTTTACGGTTCTAGGACCCATAATGGTAGGGCCTCGTTGGCTAACCATTAGACGAATCCCCGGACTTAACCACCTTCGTCGTCCGAATTCCTTTTATGAAACCACACTATTCAAATATTATCTTGTAGGTATTTGTTGTCAAATAATCCTACTTGCAGAGTTCTGCATTTTCAAAATAACATATTCGTTCTTATCCAAAAGCTTACGTGGAGTGCGCCAGCTTTTATATTAAGCTCAAAGAAGCAGAAAGGCTGTTCCTAAGCTTTTACAAGGAGTGTTTAAGTAACTTTGTTAGACAGACGAACACTAACTACTTAGTTATTAAACCGTCATATCTATTGAGCTTTCCTATCCTTGCACCATTTTAATTATAATTTCAATTTCCTCGCTGAAATTGCTATAAGTACCTAAAATTATTTTACGACAAAATGAAACCGAGCTCTTCCTTTGAAAATTAATTTAATGTAACTGGGACTTGATAATATACTAACTTTAATATAATAATTTTCAAAGCAAATGAAATTACCGTTTTATTTCATCGTAGTAGTTACCTGGCATAACTGTGATAAAGATAATGCAGTGAGAACATTTACATATCTAACCCCCCTGATGAAATCCCTTTGTGCATCTATTTTCTAGATGAACTTTGTACTCTTTGACCTTAGAAGTTAATATATGCATTGTAGTGCCCAGATAACATTAGAAAGTAAGAAGTAACTTAAGATTATAAAAATAAAAACAATCATTTATCACAATAAAGGAAGACATGCACACAAAACGCACGTTAATGGAGTGAGAATCAAAGGGCGATAACTGCTAAACATACATAATTATGTAGTTGTAAACTAAAATCTTGTACACAAGGGGTTCGACAAAGATGTCGTTCGGTTGTGTGTTTAATTTAATGACCATTGAACCTCGTAAAAATTCTGATCGTGATACGAACAGAAGCCCTCCAGAAGGGACTCCTAGCTACCCGACAATTAGGCCTCAGTGGTAGTTTAATGGGCAGTTAAAACGCATCCATCGACGGACATTTTATATCCGGTTTTAATGGCGTAAACCAACGGCACATCGGGATTAAAAAAAGTAAGCATTGGGCGCCTTCCTGCCCTGACACGGACCACGCACGCCGTACGCCCCGCCTCGATTACTATTTACTCGACTGCATACTCATTGTGATGCCGTACCGTTGTAATTTGTATTACTAACGTTGTATTCTTAGTGATTAAACGAACTTACCTGTACGTGAAGTTCTATCACAATTATAGTTGGGCCTCGTCCGAAGAGATTTAGTATATTGTATATTTTGTGGACCTCGTTGCTGTAATTCACAAAACCGGTCAAGTATAAAACAGTAATAAAATACAACGGGGAAAAGCAACAATGAAGATGGAAATGTGAAACCATTTGCCATTTGTGCATAGAGCTGCAATGTCGAAACGGTCTTAGTAGGAGATCGCTTGAATGTATACGGGTCAATAGAAAGTGGGGTGGTGTTTTGGATCCTCAAAACTTTAATGCAACATGAAATAGAGGTACCGGATATACATTCAGAGGAGTCTAAGACAACTTACAGATAAACATCAAGAATCAAGACGTTATAGATGGTACGCGGATTTTAAAATATTATGATAACGAATTGTTTGGTGGTCAGTAGCGACCATTGTGTTGACGTATCTACTCCTGCGCTGGCGCACTTCCGTACGTGGAGACTTTTTGATAAACACATTCCGCACTTGCATTCTTGCAGTAGCGGTTACGTCAACGAGCCAAGGGCATCAGATATCAATTGTAACAAAGCGACAGACCAAATTAATAACAATCGGACGCTACTCAACTATGGAACAGATCCAATATGCAGTTAAGCCGCTTTTTATAGGCGACTCAACTGCCTACAGCGTGTCCTGGCGGCACGAGTTTAAGGATATTCTATAATTATTTTCTCATTTATGTCAAGAACTCATCTTGCTATAAATAGTTTCACTTAACTTTCAAAGTGTTTTCACTAAATAGAGGGTAATAATATATTGTAATCAATTAATCATCATTATCGGCCATAACATTCGATCTCCACGATTCCACAGCTGGACATGGGCTGGGAGATCTATGGACATGGATGATGCTGATGATGCACAAGTCCTCTGGTGGGTGGTAGTTGAGCTAGTCGCATGTAAGAGTAATTCGTAACATTAAGATATGATGCAAAAATCTTGTTTTTGATAAAATGTAGTTTCGATCGTAATTATCCAGAAAAGAGCCGGAGTCACTTCACAGCGAAATGCTGCCAGGGGCCACGAACCAGTAACCAAAGCGAGATAGACAGACGACTTCGAGAAGGCAGCTCTTGTAGACCATTTGACAGAGGTCAATGACAGCTTGTAAATTACAGTAAAACGGTTCGATATGAATTACGGTAAAGAATATATTAGGTAGCCTAACAAGCAAACCAAATTAAAACACATTTAATCCACTCAATTTTCTAGTTCTATTGACAGGACTGAAATTCTCGACCACACAAACATAAACCGTAGGTAATAGGGGGAAGTCCCGTAACGCCGGACGGCACCTACCACCGGACACTCGTACTATTCAAGCAATTATAAACCTGTTCGATTCAAAGTACAAGTGAAAGGGGCACGGGGGGCACACAGCAACAGGATCACACGCCGCGACTCGCCTGTGACGCGCAAGGCCACGGCGGGAGCGGGAGTTTGCTGCTTTTGGCGAGAAATCACGGCGTCACGTAAAAATCGATGCAAGTAATTCTAATGTATTACGATGTATTAATTTTAATGGTATTAAAAAATAAAAGTAGTACTTGATTGTTATTCGTAAACTGATAGAATATTATTAGATTTTTTAACTAATTTTGGTAGGTACCACCTAATGTACGACACCATCTGTCCCTTAATACCGGACACTAAGTCATCCCTTAGCACCGGACAGTAAACATATTGATATTTCTCGTGAGAATTAACGTTATTTATTCTAATTGTTTAATTTTGTTTTAGAACATAGAAGAATGAATAGAATTGAAATGGAAGAGAAGAAAAAGAAAGGATCGTGGGAGTCACAGAGCTTACAAACTGCTATCGATAAAAAAAATTCCAAAGACTGAGTGTAAGACAAGCTGCAATGCGATACAATATTCCTAAAAGCACTGTACATGACAAAATGAAGGCGCTAAATCGAGGAAAAGAAGTAACGATGAAACCAAAGTTGTGTAGGTTCACTAGCACCTTCTCAGCAGAGTATGAACAAGTTTTGGTGGATCACGTCAAAGATTTATCTAACAGGTGTATGCCGCTTAGGAATTAAAACCAAAGGGAAGAACGTAGACAAAAGAAAAGAAGTGAAAGACGTGGAGCCCAAAGAAAAAAAAAATGGAATTAAAGTGGAACCGTTAACTGAATCAAACATCTAACACAAACACAACAATTTGCGTGGTTTGCTTAGAAGACACTGAGGAAGACTGGATTCAGTGCTCATCCTGTCTTGGGTAGGCACATGAAGCATGTGCAGACGTCCCAAAGTCTGAAAATGGCTAAATATGTGATCGATGCAGGCTATTCTGAGATGTCCGGTGCTTTTGGTATGGCACAAATATCTGTCCGGTACTAGGTGCCACTTTTATAAATTACATTTTTTGTTACCAAAGTTTGATTAATGGTGTTAATTATTTTTAAGCAGAGGTTGTGTTTTTTTTAGTTTAATTTGATTTCTAAGTTTGTTATCGATTGTAAATCATAAATAAATAAACATTCCTTAAAATATTTTTTATTTTATTTCTAAAAAACCTTAAGTGTCCGCCACTAGGGGACTTCCCCCTACGGGCTGGAGTCCGTAACTAAAGCGCGTATTTTGCATACGGAACAATAGTCCGTATTCGAGATTTCATTGAATATAACCGGATGATTCAGCAGCGAAACTCACTTTTTACCAGCGCCGGGTAACAAAAAGAAAATGAGAAAAACGCATTACACTTGATACAAACAACACATAGGTGCATCGGCTACTTTCTATAACGACTACGCAAATTGCATGAGCTAGCTCCTGACAGAGCGTCGGAATATATAAATTGTTACACAGATTTAAACGTCCATGCAAAGCGTGAACACTGGAAACGCTAATTGAATTTGTATAGACACGTGAAAAGAATCACTTATTCAATAGCGAACCAACGGATAGGCCAAAATATCACATAATATTATAATGGCGAAGTTTTGTGAGTGTGTGTGTTTACATGTTTATTGCTTCTTTGCGCTCAAACGGATGGACCAATTTTGATAAAATTTTGTATACTTAGAGGTAGCCGGTAGCCGACACCCTGGATTAACATACAGGCTACTAATTTTTATCCCGATATTCCCACGGAATCAACATTTATGCGGGTGAAACCGCGGGGCGCAGGCAGTAATTGATAAACTCTCAAATCGACGTTTATGAAGTATGTATTTCATATGGAAACAAAAACACTGACAAGGTATACTAATATGTACTTTCTTTTTAATAAAGGCGCAATATTAATTTCAACTTAATACCTCCACGTGTTCCTGAGAAAAACCATGACGGACTGACAGCCAGACGGACGGACAACGAATTAATCCCAGAAGGGTTCGGTTTTTTTTTTCTTTTTTAGGTACGGAACAAAAAAAAACACAATTCAATTCACATATTTCTCTCCCGCAACACTAGTTAGCAACATGACCGCTCTTTCCATAATATGATAATAGTTATGTGCGACACAATGGTTTCGCATTGGTAATTAAATGATTACATGGTAGGGCTATTACTACCAGAAACATGAGAACACAAACAGACCACAATTATTTCAGCTTGAAAAGGGGGGTGGAAGAGTTAATTAACGGTAACATTAGACCGACAGGTAGATATATCAGCCAGCAGGGATTCTATCGGGTTCTGAATATTTTAATTTTGTTATGTGGAATAATTAACCAAAATTTAAATTAAAAACCGGCCAAGAGCGTGTCGGGCCACGCTCAGTGTAGGGTTCCGTAGTTTCCCGTCCGTCACAATAAGTGTTCCCACGTACAATTCGATAATACCCGACCCAATGTAATAAGTACCTACAGCGCCATCTCTCGGGGAATTGGGTTACTAATTAATACATAGACGTGCCAGAAGTTTTCGGTGGTAATTTTGGATTGCGAGAACCGATTTTAATAATTCTTTTTTTGTTTGAAAAAAGATACGTTCAGGATAATAAAATATTTATTTTATTTATTTTATTTTATTTGGGAAACAAACAGATGCAATAACAAACATAAGTAAATATCAAGTAGCTCAACACAATCCAGAAACAGTTTCCACAGATTATTATACAAGTAAATTATATGTGACTAGTGTGTGTGTGTAATATGTGACTAGTAATTATATGTAAACGAAGTTAAAAAAAAATGCTTGTATATACGATTATACTACGAACTTAGTCCAGAAATGATTTTGTACAACTTTTTGTCTTTTTTGTACAAAAACTGTTGTTTCTATCAAGTTCAAAATAATTTTCCTAGAAAGTCCTTATAAAGTTATACTTTTCAGATTTTTTTCATATTTTTTAAACTTATGGTTCAAAAGTTAGAGGGGGGGGGGACACATTGTTTTTTACTTTTGGAGCGATTATTTCCGAAATTATTGACATTATCAAAAAATGATTTTAGTAAACCCCTATTCATTTTTAAACACCTTTCCAACAATATATCACACGTTAGGGTTGAAATTAAAAAAAAAATCACTTCCCGCTTTACATATAGGGGGGCTACCCTAATAAAACATTTTTTTCCAATTTTTATTTTACCACTTTGTCGGCGTGATTGATATACATATTGGTACCAAATTTCAGCTTTCTAGTGCTAACGGTCACAGAGATTAAGCGAGGACGGACAGACGGACGGACGGACAGACAGACATGGCGAAACTATAAGGGTACCTAGTTGACTACGGAACCCTAAAAAGCAACTATTACTATAACCTATCTAATCTATATCTATACTAATATTATAAAGAGGTAAAATTTGTAAGTTTGTAAGTTTGTATGTAGTGGGTAATCTCTGGAACTCATAATCCAATTCTAACAATTTTTTAACTGGCAGAAAGCTACATTATTCCTGAGTGCTATAGGCTATAAATTGTTTCTATAGCATGTATATTAACCGAGCTATCACAACTTTTGTCTAGCAAGTCGGAAAAAAATACCACATAAAACAGAATTATTTGCGTGCGCTGCCTAAACAGTTGCTTAAAATGAAAAACAATGTATGGCTACCTGGTTCGTCTTCATTATTTCTACAAAAAAGTCCGCGATACCATATCTCTATCTTTTATATTTTATCTTTTATACTTCTTTTATTGCATTAAAAAATTTTTTTTTCGGTTTACTTACGTTTGGTTGATTATTTGAGCAACAAAATATTAATTCTTATGACAATAAATTATTTCAGTATCACAAGAACATCATACAGATAAGATTTGCCATTTACAGTATATCAATTGGTCATACAGTTTCGGAGATAATATAAAATTACTAAAACGCAAAATGCCCCTAGCATAACTTTCATTGTGCAGACGTTTTACCTATTTGCCCATAGATGGCGTTCTGCAATTACGTCATTTTTCTGAATCGCGGTGTTAAGACTTTCCGTGGATTGATGACCCTCTGGAATTTTTATGTCCACGTTGTCGTAAGTTGGATTGGAGTTCCATACGAACTACGATTCGATTAAAATCGATTATGAGCACGGAGATTATGAAGTATCCAATAGTATCTATTAGATACCTCTCATATTCAAAAATATCGTAATTTCGTTGTACGTTTGATTTCTTTGTTTTGTATGTTCGTAGTTTCGTACTTCGTTCTATCGTAATAATCGATACGAGTTATTCGATATTACGATTGTTTTGTTTTGTAAAGGCGGACGGTGTTCGAGTCGCTCTCCCTTTGTTCGTAATTGTTTTCAAGTCTGTGCGTAGTTTGTCGAGAGCATGCCTAAAAGGAAATCTCAACTGTCCCGGCAGACATCACAGACAAGAGCCGCTCGAGTACGCCGTACGGAAGAATCTGCCCCTGAAAATGAGCAGCGCCTCTCGAGAAATAGAGAAAATATTTCGCAAGCACGCGCTAGAGAATCTAGCTCCGAGCGCTCACAGGGCCTCGCTAGCCAAAATGTGAGGACGTCGCGGGCCCGTGCTCGAGAAACTAGCGCTGAACGTGCGCAGCGTCTATCTGAGTTAAGGCAGCATGTCTCTGAGACAAGGGATAGGGAGACTGGCGCTGAGCGCTCGCAGCGGCTCGCTAGGCAAAATGCCATAACATCACAGGCCCGCGCTCGAGAATCCAGCGATGAACGTGCACAGCGTCTATCTGTTTTAAGGCAGCATGTCTCTGAAACAAGGGATAGGGAGACTAGCGCTGAGCGCTCGCAGCGGCTCGCTAGGCAAAATGCCATAACATCGCAGGCCCGCGCTCGAGAATCCAGCGATGAACGTGCACAGCGTCTATCTGAGTTTCCAATAAAAACATCATTTGCCCTGACTATTAACAAGTCCCAGGGACAAACATTCTCTTTGGTTGGCATTATTCTGTTACCGGAAAATAAAACAACCTCAAACATTGTATATAGAGAAGCTTTAAATTAAATAGATACCTAACTTAAATAAATAAAATAAGTAAAAGGCGACCAAGGGTTAAGTTACCTTGAGCAGAAAAGAGAACTTAGGTAATCTTTGAAGTTACTGATCTGATTCCAAACAATATTTTACTAATAAAATTAAATAAGTACAGTAATATCAATCGAGTGTTATCTTATGTTAAAACAAGAAATTTTCCGCGGACGAAGTCGCGGGCAGAAGCTAGTCTAACTATATATACGGGATTGGTCAATCACTTTTACTAGTCGGATTAAGTGTCTTCTAACGCCGGTTTTTCCTTTCCGCCTGCTCCTTAGAAACACTAAACAAGCTAAGACAAGGGATTTTATGTTACGGCAGTAAAAGCAAGCAAGCAAGCTTTGGCACGCTGCTGAGTTCCTTATAAAATGCATGCGAGCAGATGGAAAGTGAAATGCATACGGTTGAACGAGGGCGGGGGTGGCGGCACTGCTCTTAGCGTTACGAAGCCAGAAACAATCCAGTGCATAATGATTAGCTCCCGCGCAAACTTCTTTGCGATCTCATCAAGAGAACTAAGAAACTACTAATTCAAGTACATATTTACATATCTGTTTACCATCGGAGAATCAAATAATTTCTTATTAAATGCATTAATCGCACGAGTAATAGTTACCATCATTAAGCAACTCGGATTACGTAAAAAGCTGTAAGGAAAGTTTATATCGGTTCGAAATAACACCTAAGTAATTATTAGGTCTTTCATAGGCAGGAAAACATGGCTTCATACATACCATTAACATTGCAACAAAACAAAACCGTGAGAAGGAGCTCTGACTTAATAATAATAAAACAAATCCAACAGTAAGTTTAACGACGCAATCGATTATAAACAAAGATAGTTATTTGTACTTTCGAATTGTATTAGTAAGAGAATTTTTCCCATATCAGCGCGCAAAACAATGATTTTCCATAACGTATCTAATTTAATAACAGCAGCCGGGTGGCAGTGTCGAGTTCGGAACATTCGAGACTATTTGTCGAGAGGGTATTTGTATCAGTACAATCGTAGTGCACGTAGGTGGGGTCTGGTTGCGCGCCGCCCTGTGCCGGCGGGGGTCTACGCGTCCTTAGCCGCAGCAGCGACCGGAAGAGGCGATTGTGAGACAATTTAAATCACTCTCCGCGACCCGTCACCCATTGTTGCCGACTTCCCGACCACAATCACTACACCGTCTATTACGGAGCAAAAATATGAATGACTGTATACACCGTTTATTGTATTAGTGGACTGACTTTGAAGAATCCTGATTGTGTCATGTCCAGGACGCGGGGTTGGACAATCTTTTAATCAATATGGTATTTTCCCTTTTAAATAGACAGTTTTTTCTCTCTTCTTTGGAAGGTACAAGTTATTCTTGCAAGTACAGTAATCGGCCATACTAACAACCTTGTATTTTTTTAAGAATCTTCCTATTTGTGTGTATGTCTCAATGCTTGGGGACGACCTCTCCCGAATTCCTTCAAGTACCTAGTCTTTTCCCACGTCACGTTATCACGCAACGTTGCGGCTTAGAGTTTACATACACATAGGTGCTTATTTACGGACACATAGGTACTAAATAAAACTTTTCATTAAAGTTATAGATACCCGTAATATTTTAACCCGTGTTATTTATTACGTTTACAAAACAAATGATTTAGGTACTTGTTACTCAACAATGATTTTAACGATTGCATAACAAAGCATAAAATTCGGTTCTCGTTACTTTCATCAGGCGGCATTAATCGATTACATCTAAGAGAAAGGTTATGCCTGCTAGCGAGGGAAAAACCGTTGGCAACAATGTATATTAGAATCTAGACTTCCTTTTAAAACAATGCATTATAAGGGAAGTTGAAGTATGGAGCTTTCTCGTGCTAATGTTGACCGAAGTTGGTCAGTGCAGTCTAATAAAGAGGACAACGTAGACTTTGGAGACGAGTGCAAACAGATCCACATCTGTTCAATATTCCGCAGGCTATGAGGGCTGAAGTCTTTGTGATAGGAGCATTGCAAAACGGTGCTGTGAACCGTAATAAAAAATTTAAAAGAACGCCTCTTAGGGCATCGTATTAGTAGACATTCTCCTGCCTAAAAAGCAATTGCATTGACGAAAACATAATACACTCCCGGACTTCTAATCGACCTACCGTGCATTTTTATGTTTATAGGCCTAAAATATCAAAGGCAGTTTTCATGCAGTTTTGAAGCTCACATACTGGCAATCACTCCGGTATCGTCGTGGTTCCAAATTTGAATTCAAGAATTTTAAAAAAGAGAATAAAATCGGAGTTTGGTCGCTCTTTAAAAGAAGCATCAGGCTTTGACCAGAGCCTCTATAGTCAATAGTACCTAAGCAAAAGAATTATAGTACTTATCCTTTAAAAAAGTTTTATTTGAAAAGCAGAGAGCGGCATAGATTGAAAGCCTTTTGAAACGTTTAGCAAGTTACGCATAAAACTCGCCTGAAGACAGGTATTTCGTGATCAGATGCATATTTTAATAATTTACAAGCATAATTAAGTACACTTTGGTTCGGGATTTTAAGGTACTCTATAATCTTTTAGTTGACTTCGCACAAAGAAATTCAAGAGAATATTTTGTTTCAATAAATATTGTGTAAGAAATATTGATAAGGTAAATTAGTTTGATATCAGTTATGTGAGTAAAGGAAACTATTGATTAGTTCAAGATGGTATCGGTTCTCGCTAACAGCTGATGGGAAGCTAGCCTTACACCCGATGCGCGGCACTATCTCTGTTGCCAGTCTGGCAATCTTCATTATTCTCAGCAATCAGTGTACGGATATCCGGACCCGTCAATACTCTATTACATGAACAGTGTGCGCGAAGATATTTCAATACTTCGCACATCACAGAGAAAAGAAATGTGGATAAATAAGATTCTCGTATATCCGATGGCAACGATGTGTATGCATAGGTATCCGCTTCGTTGAACTCTGGATATAGAAATATCTTCCACCGAGCTTCAGGCGTGCCTAGAAAATTGGCGAGATCTTAACCGTAATAAAAATGTCTTCAGGTGAACTAAGGGCCTGTGCACACGGCGTTTATTTTACCGTCGTCGTTGCCGCGCCTTCGTCATTCACATACGCGTTGCAAACGCAAATAGTGCTGGTTTTTTAAAGGCAAAAAACGCGCTGTTGATGCACTGGACGCGTTCGTGGCAAAACGAAATTCATCGCGCTGTGATCGCGTTCAAGCAGCCTTTGACTCGCACACGCGTCTTGCAGTCACCTTTATGCGCCTTGTTATAACGCTCATTTTCTTGAGTATGAATTCCAAACTCTATGAGAAGATACCGGCGAGAGCGCTCCGAAACAATACGCGATAGTGTGAACGCGCCTGCATTATATGGAACGAGCGCACAAAAAACCCCGTGTGCATAGGCCCTAAGATGTCCGAGTTATTGCTGTCTACAAGCTTTTAAGTTTAGTGGTACCATTCTGGGTCAGTACTAACGTAGGAAAAATTCTTAAAAAAAAATCTTAAAGATACTTATATTTTTTATTAAAATTTTAAACCACAACATACAAGCTCGCTACTAAATGTTAGCTCTATTAAAAAAAAAAACCCACAACGGTGCCATACGGTACTCACTCAATGTAATGGGGTGCCATTCACTAAAGTGCTTTCGAGCAGTTTTTTGATAACAGCTGGCTTCTAGCATTGCTAGCAATTAGCCTTTGTTCTAGACCTATCCGAACTAGGGGCATTACCTTTGACCTCTTTGGACAAACATTCATACCTACTTAAAAAAACTGAAATACTCGTTTTTATGAAATCAGTTTTTGTATACAACACCGTTCATTAGAAAGCTGACAAGGACTTTTTTGTTTATGGTTATTATATAAATACGCGTTTTATTATGTTTGAAAGGGTAGTCGTGCATTGTACTGTACGCATATTTTATTTTTCTGATAAATCTCATTGTAGCGTCAAGTATTATTTAAGTGGTGCATTCAACCTTTTATGGAGATTAAATTATGTAAATGGGTGAGTGGTGTCGAGAGGGAAAAATGTCTTCGAAGCTACTTTTGCTCAACGGAAGTTAGGTTTCTTTTTGTACAGAGCCTTATCCATTTTTATTTTCGATGATTTTCGCTTAATAACTTATTACTGTTACTGTAAGCCTGCATCATCTTACTGCTGGGACACAGGCCGAGGAGGCCTGAGGGAGTGGGCCATAATCCACCACGCAAACCCATTGCGGGTTGGTGGATGTCTTATGTCTTCGAATTTTTGGTTCTAGGACATGCTGGTTTCCTCACGATGTTTTCCTTCACCGTTTTGAGAGCAGCGGTGATGTAAGTATTTATATAAAGTAAAGCGCCTGCATGGGTTCGAACCGATGACAGTAAGTTGGGGCCGTTACCACTGGGCCACAACTGCTTTAAAAATAGCTTAATAATCATAACTTATACTGCCATATAATAAAAAAGTTAATAGGTCAACCAATGTTTTTGCGCGTATCGTTTGTACTTGCAGCCGTTTGGATCTAGATTGAATGGCAGTTGGCACTGAAACTAAGCTAAGAATTCAGATTTCTGGAATTCCACTGCCGTTTATGGTGAACTACAAGTATGACCACGCAGCTATGTACAGTCAGCGACAACAGAACTGATCATTTCGGAATTTTGTTTTATTTTAATATCAGTAAGTATAAAAATAAATTAAATAATATATACTTTAATGTTCAGTCGTAACGTGTGCAGCTGCCAAGTCAACTAGAGTAGAAGATATCCAATCGGTGTCCGTAAGCAATGCAAAATATCAGAAATGACATGGCCGGATTCTGCCCTCAAATCAATTCAGAATACATACATGTACAGTAATTATTAATATATGAAAATTACTTCTTAAATATACTAAAATTAATCGCAACAATTACATTTCTCTAGAGCAGGCGACAAAAAATGGCAAAACAATATGTGTGTTAATTGATTTTTTGGTTTTTAGCAATGCAATACAAATTGCATGTGCGTTTGGATACATGCATAAGACAAACACCGTATCTGTAGCGCGCTAGAAGGTTGCATTAAAATAAAAAACACCCACGACTGCCAGAATCGTATTGCTAAAGTAAATACCTGTAGAAGTCAACGTTTTCACGATTATCGTACACATTATTTTTCGAGCTGCCGTGGCCCGTGTGTCATGATGTTGATCCCGTTACGCATTATGCATCGACAATTATACTCCAGAGTGTGTATCCGAACGTCCTAGTTATTTTTTTCACGTCTGTCACCTGTCACTCAGTGCCCTGTACCACGGTAATGTTATCTAACAGTATTGTGACCCGGCCTTGTTCTTGAAATAATTTCCTACACCCGCGCGGTACGTAAGCACGCGATAGGTCTGCCCGCCTACAGTATTTTAATTTCATCAACCTATTTGAGTTTCTTTCTAGTTTTGTGATTGTAAATTCGAATCAAAACCTCTAACTACATACTACACAATCTTACTATTAAATGATTATAATTACTTTCATATGTACACACAAACTAAAATATATATATACTATATACAAATAAAAATAAAAAAAAGACGAGCTCATTGGGCATCAAAAAATTCGTCCGCATCGCTGTCAATGGGATAAGTGCCCAAAAAGCTGGCATCATTACCACGTTGGATGGCAATGCTTACTTAAAAAGTAAATTATAATGTAAATCAAAAGGTAGGTACCTACCATTTATTACTCTCATAATCATTTCATTATGATATTTCGTCTAATTCAATAATATATGTAAGTAGCTAAGTATATAAGTAAGTATATAGCCTTACTGCTTACAAAATCATCACACCGTCCGTTCATCACTGTGGCGCATTCGCGTCTGTTTGTTTACCGAGGGTATACCGAACTCGAGGTGCGTAGGTATGACTCGCGTTTCGACCCTTTTTTATGAAGACAGAATACTGATATGATAACATTACCACGATAATATATGATATACTGTGACATTACCGTGCCTGTGCTCTGTGTAGTTTTGCGTTGACCTTAGCACGTATTACTGTATTCTGTTTATGTTACTCTGTTGGATATTTTAACTTGACCCCACGCTATCGTTTATCGGACTTTCGTTTACGCTTCTAACGTTAATATTCTGCTGTGCTTACTGGACGTTTTTGTTTACGATTTGGTTTATTTGGATTCTGACGCTCACGATGTCAAGGTGCCTGAATTGTAGTGTGGCCACTAATCGAATGCGAAGGCATATTGTAACCACTCTAACACCGCAGTTACAAAATACATGACATGACAGGGAGGCATCTAGCCCTAGTCCGATTAGGACCAGGCCCGTGCCGGACGGCGCTTACGTGTTCCACGCGCGCCTCAAAGAGATGTCAGCAAAAAGGAAGAGGCCTGCCAGGGCCGAAGCCTGCCGGGGGTGCGGGATTGTCCGAAAGGGTTACCGCTACCCCGGAACATAAAGGGCGAAGGAAGGAACACGGATGGGTTTTAGTCAGTAAGAGTCTGACACTCCCGCTCCACCCAGAGCGGGAGGGATCATTTGAAGATTTCCCAAACATAAAAAATAAATGTCATGACGTTGTTATGGTATTTGGGCTGGGCCAGGCATCAAGCAAATATAACGGCACCAGCAACCAACATTTTGTTGATCTTTGAAGATGAACTTCAAACGCAAGAGTAGGTAAAAACATTGAATGCCGATTCTTCTCCATACGAAAACTAGCTTTTGGAAGGGGCGACTAGAATCAATTTCGTTTTATTGTAATTTTTTAAATAAATGATTTGACTTTGACTTTGAATGTGTCTTGTCTGAGTAATTGCAATGATGTTTTTCTAAAAATGTCTGTAAAACTAGTAGCTATACATTTTATAAGCAAGTGTCTAGCTACTTAATTAGATAAGTACTTAAATAAAAATTCAAGTGCTACTTTAGTGTTTTATTGCCAATCCAATTGTGTATTTTTTGCCAAGTTGCTATGAGGAAGTCATAATATCCAGAAATATCTGTAAGCCGACGAGCTCTTCGCTATCGCGGCCTGCCTCAACGATTGAATGGTCTAGCCAGAGACTATTACCAATACATCAATAATATGATTTCTAATAAGTTTTACTTGGTATTTTGATTTTTGGCTCTTTCGTCACTAGCTGACATGACGCGTTTAGATTATTTCATACCTACATTTTCATAGAATTAGATATTCACTGATATCGATGTGAATAAATGTCATGTCGGCTAGTGAAGAAACCGGCATTTGTATCCATTGATAATATTGTATTTCTCGTATTGTTTTGTCTATAAAACTCGGAAAGATTGATCATTGCTATTCAAAATGTCTAGGCGCTTTTTTTTGTATCCTTATTGTAGTATCTCTCGCTTCTTCTCTGATCATAAAACTTAAACTATTGTAAAGATATACCTGTAAGCTTTAATATGACGTACTTTAAGTCAGTGTACATGAATATTTTTTGTTAGGGCATAGCTCTCTAAGAATTCCGGCCGTGTCCTTTAGGAAAATAACGCAAAATACACAGAACAGAGAGTCGTCGCCGAAACTACAACACGGTCTGCGCCATAGATAAAATACTACCAAACTGTACCCCCCGATTTTGTTATCATCGGTTTTTTTGACTTGCCTCCTATACCACTATGGAAGCAATTTTAACGTAGGTAGACAGCATATAGACAGAGTTTTAAAGATATATTCACGTCAAAACTCTCAATGTCAATCTTTCTTATGTTTATTTTTTTATTTGTTAGCCTATATTGTGTCCCACTGCTGGGCAAAGGCCTCCCCTTTTTTCTTCCAAACCCCCCTGTCTTGTACGAACCTCTGGCCATGTTGGCCCTGCGAATGATATTAGATCGTCACGCCACCTTCGTCTTGGTCTACCTCGACGGCGATGTCCTGCCTCAGGCGTCCAAGGAGTGTCGATCTTTACCCATCTCTACGGGTGCATTCGTGAGACGTATCCGGCCCATTCCCACTTCAGCCTGACTGTTTTTTCTCCAACATCCGCTACTTTAGTTATGGAGCGCAGCGTGGTGTTTCTAACTCCGTCTGTACGCTTAAAATCTAACATGCTGCGCTCCATTGCCCGTTGGCAAATCTTGAGTTTGGACTTCTGTTGTTCAGTAAGTGACCAACTTTGTGCACTGTAAGTTAGAACGGGCAGGATGCACATGTCGATGAGTTTCCTTTTTAAAGATATAGGAAGTTTGTTTATTACTTGTCAAAAAATAGGGGAGGCCACGTAATCGATCAATTTATGCAGTATCGATTTTTAGATGGAAAATCATTACACCCCTACACTTAACAGTTTACATTGCCTGGTATTTCATTTCGATAACAAAACCAATTCGCTTTAAATCTAAGTTAAAGTATGGACTTCTCTAGTATCGTTAATAATTACAATTAATGCGTTCAAAATCAATATTTTATACTGCGTTCTGATAAAGCAAAGTTATACTTATAAATATATAAAAAAATCTATACTGCCCCAGCTTTTAAAAATAAACTGATGACATCTAATAATTACATTAACAATGTACTACATTTTGGTGACAGTCTCATCTAGGGACGAAATTCTTTCTTTTTTTTTTTTTCTTAGTCCGAAATGACCATGATCCTTTCGAAAGAGTTTGAAACTATTTTGTTGCCGACCATACCGGTTCCAAATACCTAAAACTAAAGATCAAAACCGCGAAATGCTCGTTACTCTGAACTTTACCGCCTGGACTGTCAATTGGTATGAATATGAAACAAATTGACGTTACTACAGTCGTGAGAGATCAGATTTCAAAGGGTGAATGGGTTAATGGTATAAGTGAAGTAATGCAGTCAACTATTGAGGGCTAATTGGGTCTATGCCACCCGAAATAAAGTTATTATTATTAATTAATTTAATGCGTAGCCTTTTTTAGCCCTTTTGGCACCTCTATTGTTGGTGTCTCAGATATACCTATGTAAATTATGTACATGAACCTTTGATGGTCCCACATGCGTTTGAGGTTCAAAGGAGCCTGAATGAAGATAATATCGAGGTATACCATTAGTTCGATTGTGTTTGTTTGCGAGGGCTAGGCGACCTTTAGCATGTGTGATAGTGATGTTCATAGGCTATATATGTATGAAGGGACGCAGGAAACTAAATGCTCGTTACTCTTGTAAGAGTACTAATAGTAGACTTGCAGGATACGGTTCAGCAAGTGCAGAGATTACTTGATTATTATTTATGATAAGACATAGGTAGTTGAATTAGTCAATAAAAAAAAACCGGCCAAGTGCGAGTTGGACTCGCGCACCGAAGGCTCCGTGCAAACTTGTAGGTAGGTATGTAAATAGTTTAATTTTTTTGTAATGTAAGTACAAATTTACGGTTTTCCTTTACTCGTGCTACATGACATTGCTTCCTGCCAACTTACATGATTCTAGGTCAACGGGAAGTACCCTATAGGTTTGATTTCGGAACATAAACGCCCGTATCTTTTGATTGCGTTGACTTAGAATTTTGTTTTTTTTTACTGCTTCATGGGATTGCAGCCTTGAGTATTTGATATTAATTTCAACTTGATAACTCCACGCGCTCCTGAGAAAAAGGGTACTGACTGACGAACAGACAGACGGCCAACGAAGTGATCTTATAAGAGTTCCGTTTTTTTTCCTTTTGAGGCACAGAACCCTAAAAACGCAGTTTAAACATTTGGATCGCTAGAATTTTAAATCATACTGTGGTGTGTCACAGCTGAAGTGGAAAAATGTCAACTAACTTCTGGAAGCACTTCTCATCAACCTAATAAAGAAAATTAAACCCGAAGGCAATATACGGAATGTTCGCGGCAAAAGGACAGCACGTAATTATTTAAAACAGAAAGGATAGGTGCTTAATAGAGATAGAGATGTTTTGCAGTATTTTAATGTTAATCTCTACAGTGACTAAGTAATCGTAATGCTTCATCCAAGCTGAACCTTTACGAAGTCATGCATAACTTCAACGAATCGCAACATGCATCAGCATTGTTTTCTGTTTCATAGTTTTAAGGCCAGGATACTCAGAATCGACCTATTTTTGATTCAACATTAAACAATCAAATATTCTTAGTTTCGATGTGATAAAATTATATGTTGTAGTTTAATAAACATTCTTGATTATTCTATGGTTCAAAACACGATATTTGCAACTTCACTCGATCATAAAAAATCGCAAACATATCGAAAACAGGGAAGTTTTTGATCGTTTTTCAAGTCGTACTTGAAGTAGACTAAACTTTTACTCTCAAAAAATATGTCGAAAAATAGGCAATGATGTTTAGAAGAATATTCTACGGTTAATTTTTCACAAAACAGATTTTTATTGTTTTAACAAGATATAATATAATAAAGCGGCCCGCGCGCTTCGCTTTAGTAGCCCGCCAGGCGTTCCCGAGGTAGGACCTGTGTCGCTTTAGCTGGCTCGCTGCGTTCCCCGATAATCGATCGAAATATACGTTATATTATTGTTATTTTCCGTGCTTGTATATTATTTTCAAAAATGAGTCTGTAAAATATTGTTGTAGGTTCTAGTATTAATAATTAAACTAAAAGTTGTAATATAGTTGTAACATATAGTCACAGTAGAAAGATAAACAGTACGGAAACTAAGAATGATTTACTGTTATAATCGATATCGAATAATGGCCCGTGCGATCATGCACCGACGTGAATTTATTTGTAAATCAAAGATGGCGGCTGCTAACATTTTTTTCGTCATGGGTGTCGTAGGTAGTTAAAGAGGTTGCCAAAATCGTTAGTGAGGTCAAAATGTAAATCCAAGATGGCGGCTGTGAAATTTTTCTATTTATTTGTCATGGGTGTCGTTTTCATAGTTTTCGAGGGTGCTATAGCCGATAGTGAGGTCAAAATCTAAATCCAAGATGGCGGCTGTGAAATTTTTCCATTTATTTGTCATGGGTGTCGTTTTCGTGGGTGCTAAAACCGATAGTGAGGTTAAAATCTAAATCCAAGATGGCGGCTGTGAAATTTTTCCATTTTTTTGTCATGAGTGTCGTTTTCATAGTTTTCGAGGGTGCTAAAGCCTATAGTGAGTTCAAAATGCGCGTCGCTCGACCGATGCCTAGTTTAACCCTGCACCTTACCGTTTCAACTCGAGAATGGGTGTAATAGTAATTATAGAAAACAATATTAAAAAAAAAAAATCTCTATTATTCGTAATTATTAAATTATCGGGAAACAAGGACAAAGTACTATAAAAGAGATTTTGTCAAGTTCTTTGTAAATTGAAAGAGCTATTTTGCAGTTATGTTCTCTTTTAAAACAAGAACGAAAAATTACATCCAATACGCTTGACGCATTTTCAAAAAGATGGACGGTCCGTGGTCTCTGTTTTATATATTAGTACAACTTGTATTGCGTTTTATTTGGTCTATAAAAAAATATTAATAAAGTCCGCAATGGTCTGCGGATCATCACCACAATGTTTACCATCTATATTAATTTGATTGATTTCGCTTTTTGGCACATTACACATTGTTTTACTAATAACGTTCCAAGTAGCCCTACATTTGTTTTGAGCTGTATGGATAAAGTAATTATTCTGAGACTTTTTTGTCAGTTTTATAACACGTTGTTATCTACTCGCAAAATTTTTAAAATTGGTTTTGTTTATGATATTTTGATTCTTACGATACTTCCATAATAATTGCTGTTTACCCATGCAGAATTTTATTGTTCCTGTTGTCAACAATTGTTGGCAGGTAAATAAAATGAATAAATAATTAGTCATTATTATTCATTATGTTGTTATACTTATATTTCCCTAAAAACTAAACATCTGAAATATTAACATGAATTCCGTAAAACAAAGTTAACTGTTCCTACTGTTACAATTTTATACTGTGACGCAAAATTTTTGCACTCCGGGGTCAGCGAGTTCATTTGAACTGCGCGTCCGCGGGACTTGCCACGCGGGGAAGGTGGTAACGTTAAATGCCTACTGCGCTCGAATATCCTGGCCTTAAGGTGTTTTTTTATGCTGTAACGCCCTTATAAGCCTTTTTCTTTCTTACTTTAAAATTGGTAGATTCTCGGTTTCGAACCTTTTGCTTTATAGAGAGGTCCATATACGGTCCATCAACAGTATTGGAAGTCTCTGAAGGAAAGTTTGACAAAATAAAATAGTAGTGGAGCTTTGTTGCCTTGCAACCACGCTGCACCCCGGTCCTGCCATCTCTTCCATCAACAAAATGTCCCTGCACTCTAACATATAGCATTGGCGTTAGCGTTTGTTACTTAGTTTCGTTCGTAAAACAACGGGCTCTGAAAGAGGGAGCTGTAATGAAAACGAAGGTATCTATTGCAAAATCAGTCGAAATTGCGGACGGGCTACAAATGGCCACAATACTAATTGATATTCTGGTTTATTAGCGCGTTTACGCGCGGAAAATGGTGAAAAGCGGCGTGTTTGATGAAAAACTAAGTTTTCAAAACTGCAGTTTCATGCTAAATTAGCACGTGCTAAAAGCTGTACAATTTTAATGTGGGACAAAATGGTAAAACTTAATATTTGTTCATAACTAAAACTACCAATTAATTTATCAGAGTAGATTACCTTGATTATTTTGCGCCGAGTCCGGAATGTTAGAACCGCCATATTTTCATATTAGCTTTGAAGTACTTTAAACTTAAAAATAAATTAAATAAATAAAGTGCGTACTTGATAACAGCAATAACAACATTTGTTCTAAACAACACATGCCAAATACAAAAGAAGAATAGCTCTAAACTCTTTTGATTTCCCTTCGAAATGTACTAACATTGATGAAAATCTTTTTGATTCATTTGCCTCAAAGCAAATGGGGGAGCACTGCGTTTGTTGAGGCGTGCGGTTGTTAAATTCAACCAAAAATAGACCTAGTCGACCTCTACTAAAAACACGATAGTTAGTATCTTTGACGGATGTCAACGAAACCGGCAGCCGCTATTTTTCAGATCCGATCTAGCCCTAAGCAAGTACTATTAGTAATTCTGTGCCCTAGGTTTAAAGTCCACTCGCATCTGTTTTTCTGTTTGTGTGCATGAACTGATAAGTCGTGCCAAGGTTGACTAATAAATAAATAAAGCCTGGGCTACCCTTACTTAAAAAATATTTATTTTCTGATCGCTCTGTGGTATTATTAATTAAGTCTTAGAACATGATGTTAAGTTACTCATTTAAGTTGTTTGTCTCAAGTATTTTTTTCATTACTGGACAATTGACCAAACTGTTTATTTTCGCGAATGAATGTTCTTTGTGTAACACACGTTCGCACAACGAACGTTTGCAAAAAAAATTCGCGAAGCGAATGCTCGCGGTGAGTACCTAGCCCTTTATAAAAAAAAGCTAATCATTGAAGTTTATAATGGAAACCTTTATACCTATTTAATATTATTGCCGTATCTAGAATTTAATTCGTAGGTACTGCGAATAGTCAAGTTGCAAATAACTGTTATTAGATGAGCAGGTCCGGAGCCCGTCAACCGCTAGACTAACTAAATCCCCTCTGCGGAAATTCAATCATAGCTACTAGTGTTATCGATATAATTAAAAGGGGACCGTTAGCACTGGCCATCGATTGCAAGCCCGGTAGTCGCACCGATAAAATTATTACACATCAAAACATTGTGTTATAGTGTAACCAATCTTTCCTGCAAATTCAAGGTTGATGAATATTTTTTTTTTTTAATTGTCGTGTTGATCCTATAAATATACCATTGAAGATAATTCGCAAGGCGATCAGTTTCTGCTACGTCGTAATAAAATAATAACCGTCATGGGTTTATCGCAAAGCTTCTTCAGTTAGTGTCCCAAAACAAACAAATTAAAATGTATAAAATAATATTTGCACTATTCACAAAAATAAATGATACACAGAACAAGAACGCTCTATTGTTTCTAAAAATGCTGGCAATTAATATTAAGCAAAATAAAATAATTAAAAACTTAAAAAAGGAAGTACATTCGAATAAAAATGACTGGCGCGAAAACGCGTAGCCGTAGCCTTTAGAGCGCGAAGTGTACGTCACACTGCGCTCTTACCCGAGTGAGGACTGCGAGATGCAGCCGCCAGCCGTCGCGCGAACCGACGAACGCGGCAGTGCTCGACAAAAATTTACTAAAGAAAATGCGGCACGGTGAAAATTCTCAATAGCAGCAGCAAGAGCAAAAGAAATTTTCAAATATTTGAATATTAGACGCTGCCATAAATTTCCCACAAAATTTGTCAGGAAATGTATGCTTAAAATAATCTGCAACATTAATTAAATAATTTTACCTGTGCAAATATTTCCTTTATACATGATTATTTCATAGCAATTACCTATACTTATGCGGCACGGTGAAAATTCTCAAGAGCAGCAGTCAGTGCAAAAGTTAAAATACATATCAGAATTATTTGCTGCTACAATTTTCCAACAAGATTTTGTCTGAAAATAATTGCTTAAAATTTTCTGCAACATTCATTAAATATTTTTTACCTGTGTAAATATTTCTGTGTTTCATTTTACAGCTCCTCCTACCTATACTTGATTGCACAATCTAAGATAAATTACATGTATTATCACTTAATTTACTATCTATTGTAGCTTTATGTAAGTAGATGATTTTTGATACTCAACCATTTATTTATTCCACAATGTATATGCTTAGTAAGTAAACATTTTTTATAACAATCGTGGACCCTGTCGGGCACAGCAAAAGAAAAATTTGAAGGAAGAAGACTCATTTATAAATGCAAACTAACTTATTCTAAGTAAAATTTGAGTTATAATTTTATTAATTGTTTATTTAATCTAAAATTTTATTATTAATTTACATTATTGTCTGTTCTATGGATCTGTCAGTAATAAAAAGGTCCTAAATTAATTTTGGCAGACAAAGAATTGTGAGTTTTGCCCTTTATAACATTAGATTTAGTTTTCCAAAACTTGATTATTATTTGAGACTCTGAATTCTACAATACACACATTATTATTATTCGCACAGTATTTAAGTAGAGTAGGATACAATCAATCCTTTTCACAAACAATAATACCAAAACGCAACTGAACTGAATCAAAACTTCACGTATACGTTACATACATTCGCAATGAACTTTGCACTTGAAATATTTTTTTATTTGAAAAATGTTTAATGTTTGAGAAAAATAATTTACATTGTGTTGTCGTCGCGGCGGACGCTTCAATGTTTTTGGCGGTGGCTGTTAATAGCGGCGACTCACCGTACACTAAAATCAGTTCACAATAACCACATTGTTTTAAAAGAACGCAATGGTGCTTGTATAAATTAGTAAGCCCATTCTTTAAGATCCATTTAGGTACTTACTTATACAAAAAATATATTTTGTATCTACGGTAAGAAAGAATTTTAAAGAGATGCTAGAAGATTGGAACAATAAATTGTAGTCAGTAACTTAATGTTTGAGCAGATCGACACACTTCGTCAATTTGCAATGTTATAGCAATTACGTAACCAGTGGCGCCCAGTGATCAGTAGGTACTTTCGGAGATAAGTCACTTTTCATTTAATTTCTTAAATAACTTTAAAACTATTTATTTTCTAAACTATTAAACTACTAACTATTACTAAGACACCACCCAAAGACACACACCTTTTTTTTTAATTAATAATTTGCCTCCCAGATGTGACCCCATATGCAAAATTTATTTATTTACGTTACACGTAAATAAATAAATTGGTCACAGAAAATTCATATGTGTGCCAAATTTCAACTCAACCAGTCCATGAGATTCGGAGCGAATAAAATTGGCTGTGGCAGACGGGCAGAAAGACATACAAGTGATCCTATAAGGGTTCCGTTTTTTCATTCGGACGTACGGAACCGTAACGTCAGTTTTAACTTAAACTCAATCCTTTCAATAACCGTAATTAAAATATGGGCATCGCATACCAGCATAAACCAGTGTATTGGATGTAATACAAAACAAATAAAGCGGGAGGCAAATCCTTTTGTATTTCACGTAACCCCGGGCCGCCGGGGTCCGAGTTAAAAAATGAACTACACCCCGGCCTCGGTACCGCTGCTAATATTTGAGAGAGAGCTATGAAATAATGTTTCTAAACAGCTTCCAAAAATAACAACTGTAGAACATGGATCAACATGGTATTGATTAAATTAGTATTCCTATTTTCTCAAATATAATAATAAATAGTTTTAAATATTCTAAGGGCAGATTTTTCCATAACCAGATAAATTATTTCTGAAGAATAAATATATAGTTTGACATATTATTTATATAAAACAAAGTCGGCTTGGTTACACGATTTATAACTCAAGAACCACGGGACCGATTTCGATGATCTTTGGTTTGTTGGATTTGTCTCCGCCCCGAATAGCAGAATAACTATTAAAACATGGGGAAAATTCATAAAGAAAGAAAAAATAAGATTTTCTCAAACATTTTGTATGGATCGGCTTTTTTGATTCTGAGGCGGTACGAATTTCGCCGGGTCAGCTAGTAATTTATATAAAAAAGCTATCAAACCGCAATATTTATTTCTCAGATAAAAATTACTGACTATTGAATAATCAGGCCTAAGTGTTATAATTTTTTTAAAGTGTTCTTAAGGTTGGTCCTCTGTGACAGGGCCACGGCACAGAATAAATAGTTGGCCACGGGATGAGAGGGTTTTTCTTGCCTATTGATTTTCTGTGCCATAGAACTTTCCGGAATGGTGGAAATACCTATTGTCGGATATGCTGCCGGCAATTGTCCTAAACTGGAAATAATAGAACTCTCAAATTCTCGGGGATCTTATCTATAGGGAGACAAATATAAAAAATCTTAATGCGTGATCCGATTAAGTTGAAACTTGGCACGAAAACAAAATTGTTAAGTAACACAACTTATTTTTTTAAAGATTTGTTACTTTTAAGTAAGGCTGATCTTAGTGGCTAAATCTGTATAAGTTGATTTTAAATGACTAGTGATGACTGATGACTCCAGTCCCCCTGGGTACTGTTACTTAAGTTGTTTTTTATGGGTACGGTTCTAGGGACACACCACCTCGTGCATGAGAGTCGAGCCGTTGCCTACTGGGCCATCCTGACATTTCGATACTAATACTTTTGACAAATTATAAAAGAATAACTAAGAGTTTTTCGAAAATCAAACCCCTAACCTAACAAGAACTGGTCCTTAGCAGCTTTAAGCAGAGAGAAGTCGAAAGAGAGTTGAGAGGCCTTTGCCCTGCAATGGCACGTCACAGGCTTTTAATAATAATAACCCCTACCCTAACAGGGTTATAAGGTCAAAATCTATAGTATCGCAAGCGCAACAGTTTGGCGGGGCAGTCGTTCGGCCGACAGCCAAACAGTTAATAATAACAAGGAATATACTACCTAGTCTCTAACGAAAGTTTAATCATAATTGTACTTCGCTCGCTCTTGCATCCTACATTATCTTAATCCTCAAACTTTTCTGCATAAGTCGACAAAGTAGCTAATTCCGATTTAAGTAGGAATCGTCAGAAAAAGTAACCTATCCGATGAGGAGTGCTAAGATTTCCGAGTTCTTCTCGCTAAATTTTGCACCCAGCATTCCAAAAAAGAATCTCGTAGGAATGGACAAAATAAAACGAAACCTGTTCGAAGCGGAGCAATACAGGTCAGTTTAAAAATTAGTTAGTGAAACTTCGCAAAAGTGAAATTTGGGGTCAACGACTGTTGACGGGCTTAAGTATGAGTTGAGAAAATGTGTATTTTTTTTTTTGTTTTATTGTGTTTAGACATCGATACCCATCACGTCTGTGAAGTTTTCACAAAGAAAACTGATTATTTTAAACTGATATTTCAAGTGACTACACTACCTGCGGTTGATGACCCCAAAAAAGATACCCATCAAAGGACATGGCTAAAAGTTCATAGACAAAAAACCCAGAATCGCCAGCAACGAAATGTATAAAAATGGGTTCACTATAGTAAGCCCAGTACGATTTCAAAAAATCAGCCTCCTAAACCATATAGTATAAAAGTTATTATACTTTGTGTGTTTATGTTACTCATACTTACGAGTAGGTACATTGATTACTCGACTTTTATTTTATCACAATCTCTTTAGTATAATTATGATAATATATTAAAATAATGTAAAAAATATACCCTTCAATACATCTTTCAATATGTTTTATTATTAATAATCTTTATACAGGGTGATTACTTTGTTATAAATGAGCTCTTTATTTTAGTTTGACGTATGTCATTACTTCCCAGAATTCGATCCTTATTAGCGACACTATCGAATGGTGTAATAATACAGTGTGTGTTTTTTTTTCAAAATCAACAGGTTCGATTCCTGGCTAGAAATATTGATTTTTCAAAAATCCAATGATGCAGTTTTAGTTTTCATCAAAATTGAGCCCGCGACTCCTTTGAGTACTTTTCGCTAGTCCTCATAGTTTCGGATTTGGCCATCCACGCCCACTTGAAAAATTCATCCTGTATATCTAGTATACCACGTCGTTTTTACAGTATATTATTATATATTTTTGTTGTACATATTATGCCTATAAAAATGGCATATATGAAATTTCTGGCGATTCTGGGTTTTTTTTTAGCCATCTCTTTTATTTATTTTTTTGTTTAATCACGTATAGATATCGGTACCCATCAAGTCTGCGGAGTTTAGCTAATTTAATACGACCATGTATAAAGCTGTTTTTCTTCTGAATTAAGCCTCTTTTTACACGTGCATCACTCTAATTCGACTGTTTAATGCAAATTCGTTAAGTCCGAGTCGCAAAATGGATCCTTACTTAAAGCTGTTTGTATTTTCACATACCAATGATGTGTTACGATACAAATGTTTACTTAACAAGACTATAACAGCATAAACAACCGTGTGTTGAGTGTTGCTGTGTAATAATTTTATGCAATTATATAGTAATTGGGCATTACGTTATCTTTATTTACGACTATAAGATACGTCACGGCAGTTTCACACGAGCCTAATAAAAGCTAGCGCATCAGTAACAGACATACTTGAATAGGCGCAGTAACACCAGCACTTGCAGTAACCACTAATTTATACCTACTACATAAAATAAACCAACATTAATGACTGTTCACAGTACTCTTATATCGAAGGTTGCGTTGTGAGTCACTTGATAAATGCTACAAAAACTGGTAATAACTGTGCTACTTGTCTATGTATACAGGTGGTTTCGGTGGGCTCGGTGGCGCTACAGCCTCATTCGCCATTGTTCAGAGATCCCTGTCATCCCATAGGAACCCGCCGCCGTCGCCGCGTCCACTTTTCCTGTTACGGTAAACAAGTTAGACAGGGGCTGATTCATTTTGTATCGCGAACCAATTATTTATAATCCTTACAAACGAGTATCGCTATAAAAGGAGCAGGTACCTTACTAGATGCATTACTATTAGCTTCAGATGCTTTAGATTAAAAAGTTGTTGCGTCCTAATTTAGATAATTCAGTACAAAATTATGTTGCGTCGATTTAGAATACTGATCTTTTTAGTTTATTTTGTCCCACAGTCACGAAGTTTTTAGCTTTTTGTATCCTCATTAAAACTGGAAGCTTGTGTGGTTATCAGGAATATTGAACCTAAGGACTAGCAACTTAGTCATAAGAGCAATTTCGTATTGCAAACTGGCTCAACGAAACGGCAAGTTTTTCACGCGTTGAGTAAGAGCGTGCGACGGAAGCCGGCAAGTTCTCCAACCTTTTAGTTAGGGCATTTATGTCTCGGTAGGTCCACAGAGGATATAACGAAATTGAAAGCAATCGTTTATGTAAGTATGTGATTGATTTTTTTATTTAGTTTGCCTGTTGAGATATACTTTATAAACTTAAATTTAAGTACATCTGGCACATGTTTTTATAAAAGTTGGTTTATAAACTTATCAAAGATATATTTTATTGCCCTGTAAAAAATTTCAATAACCTTTTCCAGTTCAACGACTGTTTTACAGTTCAATAAAGTTCATTAGATTTGTGGTGGTGTGTGGTGGGTTCCGTACTTCAAAATAAATTAGAGGTTGTTGAGATGAAGCTTGAGCCGCTCAATTCAATACCAATCAAAATTGATAGTACAGGTAGCTTTTTAACCGACTTCATAATATCAGTTTTTTTTCTTTATATGGACGCCATTAACATGCCTAAGCGTGGAATATGCGAGAGTTCCAATGAAAAGACAATCAAAAGAAAAGCCATGAATAAACTGATCAAACTGAAGAAAAGCCATGAATAAACTGATCAAACCGAAATGAAAAACTAACTGCTTTTCACTTTTTTTGTGAATAGTCATTAAGAGCTATTTTTGCCTTTTATTTCACCAAAACAAAAATTATCTAAGATCCTGACACTTCATTAATAAAAACAGAAGTCCTAAAACCCACACTGACTGATTTATCAACGACCAGCTCAAATCCTTTGATCTAGAAAACTGAAATATTATACATAGGTTTTATGATGTAGACAAGGAACAAGGGCGGATTTTTCGAAAATCCCATGGGTTAGGGGGGACGAAGTCGTTGGCAAAGTAAAAAATAATCCTCGCTTGCTTTGCTTCAAGAAAATCAGGATATTTTATTCATATCCACGATGTTTTAGTTAATTGAGGTGTGTTCTCGTACGTTGTGCTGCGGAAAGGAAAATATGTCACAATACATCGTTGTTGCAGAACCTATGAAGGAAATGAAAGGCCGCCTAGAGCGATGCTAATGAGGGTTCCCTCAGGTAATGATATCCGTTAGTGAGCCATCCGATACAAAATAAATGTATGATGTGCTAATACTTTATTATTACGGAATGCTTTTCGTAGTCGAAGGTTCTTTGATCGGGGGAAAATGTGTACAAATAAAAAGTAGATTTCGTCTCGTCTCGGATAAACCTTCCTGGGGTTTACTAAACTTAATTTTAAAATCACTACGGCCCTCGAGTTAGTCGAAATTAGGAGTTAATTAGTCGAGTTACATGCACCCTGTTGGATAGTTTACATTTTCTTGTTTAGGTTAAGTATATTTTTTTTACAGTATCTAAGTTTTGGAATCTAGCCTTAACCCTGTCTAATACCAATAACATACAGTTGAATAAATATACAGTTCAGGTTTTGAGCTGTCGCGACCCCCCCACCCCCTGCGTCCAAAAGGGGAAACCATAGAGGTTTTGCCTATGCAGCAGGGGTTTTCAAGCTACTCTTTATTCCTCACTTTGTGGCACAGCGTACAGCTTCACAACTTTGATTGGTTTGTATGGCAACAAACAATTAAGTAGTTAAATGCTATTAGAGCAACCACTTCTGGCACGAAAACCTATCCTAAGGCGCATGCAATTCCCAAATTAGAATAGATAAGATGAAATAGAACTTATTATAACTATGTCGGACTGGACCCAATGGACATTATTTAACGAAAACGAATGTACGGGAGAAGTTGTTCTCAAATCATTTTCTATGGAACAATAACTTCATTATCCACTTCAAAGTACTGCTATACATACTATAGGTATGACGTCTAGCTAACCACGTCATATTTTCCAACACGTAGGTAGTTGACGGCTGTGTGACAGACCACACAAAGCGCAGCCCACTTTCATACACAGTGTTTTGTTCCAGACCCTTTTACAACTACAACCTACAAACCATCAATTCAGGACAAAATATCGCAGTAGCTATTTGATGTATTACGAGAGCCGTACAAAAATAAATTATCCATTAACGTCACATTTTTCTCGTACCACAAAGATGTACTAGCTACGTAAACGATATTCGAAGAACGGAACAAGACAATAATTACGCACAGACAACCGTCAATCTCATCCGGTAAGACGCTTTGATAAATTATACATTGTTCGAGCCACATATCTGCATCGCGTGTCCGTCCACACTTGAATTTTCACTGAAAACAGAGTAACACTCCGGCAATGCGCGTTCGTCTTAGAAATTGGGTCGCATACCGTTGTGTAACGTCCCGAGAGCGATGCGACCACGACGGCTATTGTGTACACATTTTTAATATCGAAAAAAACACCAGGATTTTCATACAAATCACGGCACGTTATAAACATTTTGTGCCAACATAAAATGAGACGCGAAGGATACTTTCACGAATGAAAAGAATCATGGAATCCTGGCCATAAAAGATGTGAAGAGTATTAATTGTTAATTAAAACTTAGAAATCAATCTACCCAGCTAACAACTACATATGTTGGGGTCGGCTTCCATTCTAACAGAACGCAACTGAATACCAGTATTTTACATGGAGCGACTGCCTATCTGACCTCCACAACCTAACTGGGTAATACGATACCTCTTGCTAAGACTGGTTGTCAGACTTTTGGACTTCTGACTACCCGTACCCGTAACGACTGCCAAAGATCCACAAATGACAGCCGGGACTAACGGCTTAACTGCTTTCCGAGGCAGCGAGGGTTCTCGGTATGTAATGGATCAACCCATCCAAGAACCAACAGTGACAAGCGCAGCTTTACCTACGATCGACCCGTGCGGTTATTTATATTGAAATAATGCATTAAAAAACAGTTTAACACTAGTCTAACATTAGTTTTACGGAGCAAGTTTACTTTGTGATATTTTCCTGTGTCCGCTGACGGCCTCGAAGTCAGCGGGGGTACCTAAATCTTAGTATGCTTCTCCAAACGATCTTACTTACCAACCTAACAACAGAAAGGTCACCCGTAACTTCAGCAACGCGAGGTGTAGCACACCTTTTATTATTCGAGACTGGTGCTTCCAGATCGTGCATTTGCAATTATTTGTATGCTCACGATCATTAGTACGTTAACAGCCACGATGTCACAGGAATAATACTCAAGTAGTTTTATAGTGAGTATCGTAAAGTGGAAATTAAGGCTTATACGTATAATTTTGTAAGAAATGCAATACTAAGAGTCTGATCAAGGGTAAGATCGAGGCTCCTGACCCTGGTCTTAGGCAGTCAATCATGATACCAATAAGGCTTCTCCGTGGTATAAATGTTATCTTGGTTCGATTGTTTTAGGATAATGTATTGAGCTATTTTCATTAAGCTAATGAACTTATTTTTATCCGAAATTTAACTGAAAAGCGGAACTTTGGTCTGTACAAAAAATCTCCAACACGTCGCATTCAAAGTTAGCGCCGCAGTACCCGTGTCTGAATAGGGCACGTGTCACAAGGAAACTATTATCTCTTCAACAGATACTCGGTTCGAGACACGCGTAACTTTGCACAGAATAGTGAATACAAGTTCGCTGTGGAAAATCGCACGGTCCGACTCACAGAGCACGGAATCGCCACGACTGTAGCGACTAGATGATAGAGACGGCAGTACCTACTAATAATATTCGTATAACGCAATTTGCATTAAGCACAAATAATGTCACGGGCCGTCAGTTTCTATTCGCACAGATCCGCATGTTGTTCGAAATGAAATGCGGTAATTTTTCAGATAAAATCTTTTTATTTCTATATTTTAAAAGGAGCTCAACGTGTCTTGACCTAGACAAATTTTCTAAGTGAAGAAAGGATACAGGAAGTCTCAAAATAATGTTGCCAGTTTATGAAACTAGAGATGTAACATAATAACACAAATATTGGCTATATTACTAAATTGAACCAAGCATAAAATTATAAGCTAATTATGTGTTCAAATGGACTTGAACACATGTTGTGGAGTAAATATGTAAGTATAATAAAAAAACAGCATTCTATTGTGATTTCGTGTAACAAAACTTCTGGCGTATTATATCACAAGTAAGTAAATAAAACGGTTTTTTTATAAAATCCATTGACTTGGTTTATAAAGAAAGTGTTGACGATGACATCTCAAGCAGCGGCCGCCGCGACGTTTCCGTGCCCTGTGGTCCTACTCGTCCAATCTCTACTGTCAAGAGCAACTCAAGTCCAGTGTAGCCGCCTCAATAGCGTATACATAGGCAACACTTACAAACTTTGTGTTGCTATACTTTGTCTTCTACTGATAAATACTATGGCTGCAAAAATGACTAAACCTATCGGTAAATCCGACAATCCTGTACTTCTTTTGTACCGAACTTGACCTCTTTTTCCACAAATGTTTTCGGCAAGGATTTTTTCCTACTCGCACTTCGCGCTGGAAAGGTTTTTATAACACATGCCGCCATTAGACTATGCATAATACATTGGTAAATCCACCATATCAATATTATTTTTTACTTGGGTATCAGTATCAGTCCTGCAAAGCAAAATCCACGATACACCATTATAAATTTTTACTCGGTTAACATTGTTTTCCATCAAGATGTCGTGACTTCCAACATGTACAAGGTTCTAAAAAGAAAATTTGTTTACATTGGAATTTCAACTTTGTTACGCCAACATTGAGTTTCTAGTTCCAAAACATGACTAAGACATGATTCTTAGATTCTGGATTCAAACTTAGCATATAGTAAGTATGTATATGCAAAATAAACAGATGTTTTTACGTACTGAATAATTTCACTGAAAATAAAGAGAACGCCAAAGATCATATTCCGTTTAAATATTGTAATTTGAGAAACCATTACGAGAAACAGAGTTGCTCATCACTGCGGTGCAACAAATTTTCTAAGATTTTTGATAGATTTCCTTCAATCGTGTTCGTCCATAAAACGTCGTCATTCTAAAAAGGCTTAATTTCATTAGCTCAAAGTAAAAAAGCGTAAGGTAAGCGATGCGATTATATTGACCGTTATATCGTTAAAAAAAAAACAAATTAATTGAGTATTCATCATGATTCATGATCAGGAGTACGTAGTATAATACTTTGATTTAAGTGCTTTTGCGTTTTTGGGTTCCGTACCTCAAAAGGAAAAATCGAAACCCTTATAAGATCACTTCGTTGTCCATCTGTCTGTCCCTTTTTCTCAGGAATGCGTATCAAGTTGAAATTGATATCAAATACTTAGATCTACAACTCAGCAGCTTAAATTTCTAAGTCTAAGACCACACTTAGACTTAGAAATTTAAACCCTTGGGTGTACTTTATGGGTTTTAATTATTCTCGTTGACCTAGAATAATTAAATTTGGCAAGAAGCAAGGTCTCACAGCAATAGGTACAGGAAAATATCCGAAAATCGTCCATTTGTAATTTTATTCGGAATCAAAAATGTATAGGCCGTATCTTGAATTTAGTTCATTTAACTCGGTTTGCTCTCCAATCTAACAAAATATTTTTTTTACTTCATAGTAAAGTTTGTCCTTCAATCTGGAATTGAAAAGTCATTGGCTGTATTACTTGTATGTCCGAGAATCTGTAACCAGCATCGGAACAGATTCACGGACATACAATAATATTGAATAATATACCTACTTGCACAGCTATCATACTTAGGTACATTGAATAGAACCGTTTCATCTGATTATTTTGCGTATACTTACTACAGAAGATTCCAATCCAAATACAAATATATAGGCAGGGCGAAAAGTTTCTGCTGGCGGGAAGGGATTGTGTTTTGTTTTCGTCGTTTTTGATGAGAGGGGTAGGCAAGGAGGCGCGGGTGAAACTTGATTTTTTTCTGGCTTGATACGCCCCCTTAACTTGTTTTTTTCAGGTTCCGAAAATGAAAACAGGCGGAACCTTTTATAACATCACTTTTTATTAGTAATCTCCGCTGTCTGGTTCAGCGGAGATTACGGAGTCTGGTCTTGAATTCGATAAATCCTAATATTAGCCTAAAACGATCGCGAAATGTGGATATGAAAACATATGCGTGTTATGTTCTTATAACTATTTCAATACCTCTTTAACTTTATAATATTTGTGATATACAGAAAAACGATGGTAATTAATATAATATGTGTAATATACATAATGCAGCTAAGGAGACGAGTTTCTTGATGACATCACTACCTGCGATTTGCGAAGTAATTGCATAGCACACTAATAGTACCAATGACAAATTTTTCGAACATAATTATGGTAGTGCATTAATTAGCAATGGATTAGTAATATACTTCAAAATCATTCAGATTACTATTGAAATATTACACAATAATGGGGCTGTTCTTATAACACAATATGGATGCTAGCAACAGGCAACAGGCCAGGAAAGTGATTTGATGGAAAATATAGTTTATTATAGGAAAACAACAAAGCTAATTGGCGTACGACCTCCGAATTAGCCTAGTTTTTGTCCTATGATAAACTATATTTTAGAATGTAAAACTGTGGGAATTTTGGCGATCCACACACAGATAGGAAGAGAAACAAGCGGAGCAAGAAAAACAATATTTCTAAAACATTATAATTCATTTCTTCTGTGTTAAGTCTTGTTGTAGCTGTACTACATATTTCTTTGACATTTTGTTTGATTTTTTACATGCTTTGATAGATCAATCACTAACATTTTTGATGTTTTGAGTGAAATAAAACAAATCGGCAACGTTTGGATGTGTATGTGTGCGTAATATGCATGTACTACACAGATAGATAACCTTTGCTATACTTTAAAAGATCGTTAGCGAGATTTTTTCTAGATAATTATATAGTCTACGTTTAAAAAATAAAAATTGTATAAAAAATAGCCAGTGCTTGACAAAAAGGTTCTTTAATATATTTGGTTTTAAGGAGGTGTTTTAACACCTAAAAGTACCTAAACATTAACACCCTAACACATAAAGCTGTACAGTAAAATCTCAAAAACATAAATGACACTAAGAGCGGTTTTGCACTACATCCGATCCGAATCCGAGAAACGCCGGTCCGAAGTGACCATTGTCCTATTTGTATTTTTTTGTATGAGGGGTTGCTAGATCCGAACAAATAGGACAATGGACTATTTCTCGGATTCGGATCAGACGTAGTGCGAAACCGCCCTAAGAGCACGTACACAAAACTGCGAATCGGCGCGATGCGAATTCGCAACGCAGAAAGGTTGTAGGTATAGGATAGACCTAGAAAGAGTTCGCAGATTTTTACGATGCGACGTCGCATCGCAGTTTTGTGTACAAGCCCTAAAACTTTAGTTTTCTAAGAAACCGGTGAATGTTCACGCAATATAACGGTTGTCCAAATACAGAGCATTTTTACCCGACTGCGCCAGAAGGAGGGTTATGTTTTTCGAGAGTATGTATGTATGTTTGTTTGTATGTTTGTATGTATAATTGTTTGGCACACTCTGCGGCCTGAACGGCTCGATGGATTTTAGCTTGAGAGGTGTCATTAGATTCGTATTTACGGTGAGAGTGACACTGAGTATATCAAAATAAAAAAAAAACAAAATGGCGGATTTTTGGCGCCATATTATGCCTTCAAAAATTTTTTTTTTCTCAAAACCTATCAAGTGGGGTATCAAAATAAGGGTAAGGGTTTTAAAAGGTGATTACAAAAATATATACAACTTATATGGTTAAAAGTAATTCAAAGTGACAAATCTTAAAAAACTCGTACGGTCAGCATCAAAAGTTGATTAACACTTCAGTTTTTTAAATCTTAGTTATTGAGCAAAATATTTCTTCAAAATTGCAGCAGAAGAATTTTTTTTAGAATATATACTCTTGTCTATTATGTGAAAAGCTAAAAATCAGTTTATTGAAAAAAGTTGTTGTCAATTTAATAACATGTAAAAATGATAGTGTTAATCGACTTTTGATGCTGACTGTACCAAGAACTAAATCGTCTGCGAAATCGTTCACATTTGTAAACTAAAAAGCTGGAAATAAAAAAAGTAATTAAAAAAATTTAAAAACCCGACTGCAACCTTATACTAAAACTAACTGAAAAGCTAATAACAAGCCCATTTTAAATTAAATAAAAGTTGGAAGCAGGCGGGGCCCATACCATTATTATAGTTTCAAACTCAAATGGGTCCCGCCTGCTTGCAACTTTTATTTAATTTAAAATGGGCTTGTTTTTAGCTTTTCAGTTAGTTTTAGTATAAGGTTGCAGTCGAGTTTTTAAATTTTTTTAATTACTTTTTTTTACACCTTAATTTCAAATACGCGTGAAAATGACAGATTTTCATGACGTCCATTATGTGACGGAACCGCTCCGCTCTGCTCTAAGAAAAAGTGGCTTAAGGCTCACTTACAGCACAAATCTATACTTCTATATCTATACATATTATAAAGAGGTAACATTTGTTTGTTTGTTTGTATGTAGGGGGTAATCTCAGGAACCATCCGTTGGATTTGAAAAAATATTTTTGCATTGATAGCCTAATTCTTGAGGAAGGTTATAGGCTATTTAACATCACGCTAGAGCCCTAGGGACCGGCTAAAAAGAAAAAAAGGACAGAAATAACGAAAACTAAGTAATAGCGCGGGCAGGCGATGCGATGCGACGGGGTGGATCGGGGCAACAACAAAATTTCATGCAGACGAAGTCGCGGGCAGAACCTATTATAAATAGAAAACAATTTTACATCTTTCTATCTGTCAGTCTTCTGTTTGTTCCAGCTAATTTTCGAAACGCCTGGATCGATTTTTCACAAAAATCATAATCTCAAAAAACTTAAGTTAGGACACTACTATCTAATGTCTCAACTTAGGCAACGGTTTTGTGAAAATATCAGCCGTTTGGTGAGTTGATTAATTTTACATCGACTGGATTAGTAAGTGGAGATGGAATCGCGGACGAAATGATATCGAATATCAGTATGCTTGGTGCGAGCGTGACTCTTCTTTTTAGCGTATCGATGGAAAAAAGTTCAAACAAGATCATCAAGGCACAGGTGACATGCGGCGCAGCATGGAAGGTAGGCCTTTCTCTGTGGGGAGGTGCTGCTTACGCATTTGAGAGATGAGCCGTCCGTGAACCCCTATCTGTAGAGATTGTCTTAGCTCCGGCCGACTAGGGTTCGAAGTTTATTTAGAGATTTCCAAGTCAACGGTAATGCGTGCTCAGGCGGAAGGCTCTTAGATGATTCAACAAAGTTGGAATGTTATTCAAAAGCAATAATGTGCGTTCGGGATTTGACTGACATGGGTGTGTTCTGGACTTCGTATCCATTATTTCGGCATAAAAACCTAGCCTATGAATCCGTATGCAATAATACACAACGATCCGTTACTCTGTGGTTGTGTAATTTCTTATAACGCGGCAAATCAACAAACCTTCTCATTTTTATTATGTTATTTTCATGTTACTACTAGGATGACTGTCCCGTTATTCTCGTGGCCGCTAGTGTGACTGCTGAGCGTCGGTTTGAATCCCAGGTCGGGCTTAGGGTTATTGGGTTTTTCCATTAGGAAATTCAATTCATTCACAGTGGCAGCTCGGAGTTTGGAAGTTGGTGGTGTGACACCGCGTAAAGCCGTTGGTCCTGCGCCTGATCTCTTCGTCGATTTCCGTATCATCGTACTAGGATAGTGAGGGAAGAGGGAGGGCACTAGTGTAATCGTGTACTAAAAACTAATATCTCCTGCATACTTGGCTAGGTCTATTGAGACCGACAGCCGTGACCGAAAGTCGGTCAGTAGGATATTATTACTTATTAGTATGACTTACCGGAGGTCTTGCAACAGTGCTTCCCCCTGCGCGATAGTGGCTGCGCAGGCGTCGAGGCTGGCGGCTCGATGTTGCGCGCATTGGTCGAGCGCTCGTCTCGCAGCTTCAGGCGTGTCGTCCGATGCGCAGACGCCGCCGCCGCTCCGCAATGTTTCGAGCCATTGCAGCAGCTAATACAGAAAGGTTGTTAAATTACCATATTGGGGTGAAACATACTATGGTGTATCGAAAGATTTTGTTTTTTTTTTTTTTATAGATAGTCTGGAAAATCAATCGTTAAGCAATTTGTTTACCTACCTATTTAAATTGTCCGTATATTCAAATCACAACTGTAAATTTTCGGGAGTTGTGTGAAATGGCAATAACACAGCAAATTGACGCAGAGTAATTAGCTAAACTACGAGTATGAATTAAATATTAAAGATTGTACATGGTGCATTTGCGCACCTGCGTGTACGTAATAAAATATTTTTCCCATTTGTATTTAGTAATGGTTTTCTACACGAATACGAAAACTGAAGTGACAGATATAAAGGTTGACTGCTTTCTTCTGCAATACGTGTTTATCTATTTAAATATTCCACAGGTTTTATGACCAAACGTCACGCCAGGAAAAGATTTATTGCGAACCGACTAGAGAAAAAAAAACTAAAGAAATAAATGAAAAGCGAAATCTAGTTTTAAGTAAAATAGAGATTCTTGGCAATTGTTAGCAGACATATGTTAGTGAAAGTCTAAGCTAAGGCCAAACTGACAAGGCTTGCTTCGCTGGCGGCTAGAACCTGGCGCTCATCCAGGTAAAACAGGCACGTTTGTACAAGGCGATGCGATAATATGAAAATATCAAACAACGTTCACCGCTCAGGAAAAACGGTTGCGACTTGTATGCATTGCAATGAGCTATGGACAGTCCTGGTTGTTGCTGTACTAAGTAATTCCAGTTCCATTCGTTTTTTCCATCAACTCTTTCCGCGATTCGGTCTACGCGACGCTTTATTTTAGTGTCAGGGAGTCAGGGCACACAGTTGCTGCTACCCACACTCATAGGTTATAGCCTAAAGCTTTTTACAACGGCATACGGCAAACGTAGCCGGCCCAGTCCCAATTTAACGGTTAGGTATCTACATAATAACGGTCCACCACCCCGCTGAACCACTGTGGTAAATTAGGGAGCCTTTTCTTTCATAGATACTGGTGGCCGCTGTTAGAATATTGTCGGCTGATTTATTTATGTTCGATCGTAAGCATGACAACAAACCACTTTCTCGTGCACAAGAGCGCAGCGAGGTCGAGTCACCTCCTACTCCTGTCGACACAAGCCGCTAACGCCGCGACATAAGCATCTAACTCACTCTAACTTAATCAAGACAAGACTTAAGCATTACTTAAAACTAGCTAAATGCCTATTTTAATGCCATTTGTCTGGTGGAAACTATGTATGTAATGCTTGAGTAAGGTTCCGTGATACCAGCCTTAGCCTACAGTATATTAGGCATATGCTGTTATGTGTGATAGGAAACAGAAGGCGACTAACAAAAGGTCGATGGGAGATGTGACTGGAAACGCCTCGTGAGGACCCTAGAAGGAGAAGTCCTTCTAGAGTCCCCTCGAGGCATTTCGTGTGATGACACGATCTTATTGGTGATGTTCTTCAAAAAGGCCAGTCGCGTAGTACTCGCGGCTGGTGAGCGTGTATGACTAGAGGTACGAACGTAAATAAAGCAAAAGAAGTATGTAAGGATCGTAGCAGGGATCTATATAAATGTTTGTGATAGGAAACAACACAACCAACCTCTTTCTCATGCGTATACAAGAGCACAGCAAGGTCAAGTCGTCGCCTTCTCCTGTCGACGCGAGCCGCGAACGCCGCGACATGAGCTTCCAACTCTCGCGCCACGCCCAGCACCTCTTCAGGGTCGCACTCGCCAGACCGGGCTAGTTCCTCGGCGCCGGCGAGAAGCTTTTCTGCGTTCGTGTATGTGTTCTGTTGGAAAATAATGAGATAAGTTATAACAGCCGCACAGGTCGATCTTTAAAGGTTAAGCTACGCTTGCCGAGGTCGGTCCATGGTTGGGCTACCCTCCATTATTTATCGAGATTAGTCTATGACAGTGTTTATGGGCAGTAAGAAGCCCGAAATTCTGACAATCGATCGATCGATCTTACTAAGAGTGTTACCCTGTAACTGGGTTTTGGAGGTCAGATAAGCAGTCGCTCCATGTCAAACACTGGTATTCAGCTGCATCCGGTTAGACTGAAAGGCGGGGCAGATGATGATGATAGGAAGTGAACTAATATTTGGGCAAAGTTTTGCTGTCATTACAGCACAACTTTGCCCAAATATTAGTTCACATCTTCTTCTTCTTCAGAAGTACCAGGGCGGTCTTAAAAATGACCGCCCTGGTACTTCTGAAGAAGAAGAAGATCCAATGGTAATTATTTTGAGGACCAGGCTTAGCTTGCAAAGGACTTTTACATACACACATTCGTTAATACTTACTTGTGCAACATTTTCAAAATGTTCATGAGATTTCTGATAAACTCTAGCTTTATGGAGATTCCTTCCTATTCCAGTATTCTTCTGTAAAAATACTTCACCGTGATTTGCCAACCAATCAAGGACCTGGAACAAATTCAATTTTTAGTCATATCATAAATATTGTTTTTTTTTTTTATAATGCTTCCTCATCTCTCTTTACATAATACTACATTCAGTAATCTAGGTATTTCAATCCATCATAATTATGGATATTAAATACCAAAAAAACTTATACAGGGTTATTACTCATACATATATTTTTATCATATCAGCATTACAACACTGTGAAGCCCGGACAAACGCAAAGTATTTCGTAAGCATTTGTATGACAATAAGATTGAATGGATTCATAGCATAACCGCGTACGTAGAACTTCTGAGTAGTATATTCTCGACTGATGATGCGGTTGTAGATGCTGCAAGTTTCATATTCATCATATCAGCATAATGACGTCAACTAAGGCAGAGACTCCAAAGGTTTTTACAACTGTTACTAATGTTCTGGGCTGCTCGAATACACCACAACCGTTGTTAGTCTTGCATACTACATGGCCTGCCCATTGCCATTACAACTTGCTAATTTTTTAGCAAGTTTGCTTAGAAATATTCTTAATTTCATTGATGAATTCTTCCATCGGTCTTTCGCGGCGCATATGTGTCTGTTTCTTGCAGTAAAAATTAATGTTGTTCCACTCACATTGTGAGGAAACCAGCATGTCCTAGGACCAAAAATTCCAAGACATGTGTAATCCACCAACCCGCACTGGGCTCGCGTGATGGATTATGGCCCATATTATGCTGCCACTCACCTGCCTACAATCTTCTTTATACAACAGCAAAGCGAGCCTCTGATGTAGCTTTAGCCTGGCCTGGTGATACCTCGCCTCCAATGCTCGGTGGTGTCCTAGTATCTGATGGATGACGGCTAGTACGTGGTTGGCGCCAGAACTGTAGTCAGCGGCTGGGTCGCCGCCACTACTGCCCGCGCTGCTAACCGTGCCGTCGTTCTGAAAGAAGTGAATGTTATAAATGATCGAAAGATGTTGAACGTGGAAGACTTAGCAAGCCTATTGTGAGACCAGTTGAATCTAGAAGCCCGGGTCATAGTCACACTTTGAGGAAGATTTATCAAGAAGAAGCCGTGTGCCCGATACGATTTCCCATCGGCAAAAATGACGAACTTCCGTACAAACTTACGTACGAACTTTCAAAAATTCTTCCGTATTCATGAATTTTATTATTACTAGAGCTTGGACATATTTTTAACGCTGATAAACGCATTTTGCAGCCTTGGAGCGCTCAGTTCAGTTTGCCAATCCATTCTGAGCAAACCACACCACCATAACCAGCTCATCACTAAGGCCATTGGTTCAGTTCCAATTTGTTATGACAGTCCCAATAATAATTTTACAGGTGAGGGATGTGGAATTGCAGTTTAAATAAAAATATTCTTACCATATCAGCAGGATCAGTTTGATGGCATACTTGAACAAGATGATCTAGCTGGTACAAGAGCTTTTTACTTGTAGAATGGACCTAAAACAATAGAAACAAGTTAATTAGTTCTGCTTCGTGGCTTCATGGCTGCTTCTTTATTTCATTCATCATCATTCTGCTCATCTGCAATTCATTTGGGGTCGGCCCAGCACGATTTTTATTCCATACGTCTCTATTAGATGAAGAAGACAAGCCTTCATCTTAGGTAGAGCTTACTTTCTCCCCAGCCATATCTTGCAAACAGTAAATCCATATTTTGTTATGTCTGTCTCTTCTGTATAGAATAATAATATGGAATATTATAGATTAAAATTGCTTTTCTGGACTTTCATTGTTCTTTTACTACACAACGGATTTTAAAGCGGTTTCACCATAATTTAGAGAATGTATTTTGAAACATTAACCCCCTTATTCATAATCCTATTTTATCTCTATTTTAGCTAAAATAGGTTTATAGAACGTTTGTCTTTATCTGTCACGTTGTCATTTCTGTGTGTAAGAAAGAGACAAACCCCATTTTAACTAAAATAGGTTTGATAAGTTTTATGAATAAGGGGGTTATAATATTACATCCATATTAACCTCAAATATAAGAAAAAACCACGATGTTTTGTCAAGCGGGTCACTAGTTTCTTACAATGTTAATGATACTTTATGTTTAGTTTAATTGGAACAGGGCTATTAGGTATATGAACTTACTTCAGTATAAGCTTGGCACATATGCTCATACAGCTGCCGATGCCTCTGCGCATGTTGTTCGAGCGCTCTCGGATCGTTGCAGGGTGCTCCACCCTGCCCAGTCGCCAGTTGTAAAGCCACCGCGCATTGGGCGCCCCAGCCACCGACTGCTGATACGTAGGCCTCCGCTTTGTGGTGGAACACAACGGAGAGAGACAGGACTGCTGAGCGTTCCTCCAGACCTGCCAAAAACATGTTTATATTACATAACTTCACGCCTGTTATCCCCGAAGGGTTAGCCAGAGGTGTACCTATACTACACCCACATTTTGCCGGTTGTCTTAAAGTCCCACATAATAGGCGGAGAGCCTATTGCCATCAACCGGGCACAAATCCTGACTCTAAGCTGATACTAAGAACTTCCTAATGGGAATTTCCCAGTAACACTGCCCAACCTGGAAATTGAACCCAGGACCTCATACTCAGCTGTAACGGTTGGGACCTACGCACAACGGACCAAATGGGAGTCTAAGTGCGGAAAAGGGAGCCCCATCATCAACGGTTGGGACCACTAGGCCTCTAAAGACAACGATGTTTACCTGACGATTTAAAAGGACGTCAATTACGCATCCGGCTTTTAGAAAGAAAATCTGGTCCTGTTCTAATCTTTGTGGACTCTTGTGTTTTAACAATAACATCGCTATGTAATCTGCATAATTTGAGACTGAAAACAGCGAATATTACGAGAATGAAGATACGGACATTGGAACATAATCGGGTTGCTGGAAACGAGATAAATCCTAAGAAAGTTGAAACTGACAGTCACTATAAAATGGCCAGTAATTATATTGATTACTATAATTTCAAGTTACGATCAATTACATTAATATGGTACTATTTTAAAACAAGTCGACATACGGAAGTAACAACGATTATTGATAATACCGGCCGGTGTTTATCCCATTTCTCATACACAGAAGGAACAAGTACTTATAACCGAGACTTGCTTACATAACTTGTTGATATTTTCAGACATACGAACCAAAAGTTCACGAGGGCCGCCTTAAGTTTTAGTCAGTGATATTCAACAGTATCTTAGGTAATAAATTATTATGATATATTGTAAAATAGGTACTTCGGCCAGGTTCAAGCCCCAGGGCACTTTGACTTATTGCGAAACTTAATATATGAGACACCTGGGTGCACTACCACAACCTCTTCCTCTCATCATTTCAGCCAAAAAACGGCCACAGCTGGACATAGGCCTCCCACAAGTACCTCCACTTCGACCGGTTCTGTGCTTCGCATCCAACGGGTTTCTGCGGCCTTCACAAGGTCGTTGGTCCACCTTGTGGGAGGCCTTTCAACGCGCAACGCTACGTCTTCCGGTACGCGGTCGCCACTCCAGAACCATTCGGCCCCATCGGCCATCTGTTCTGCGAGCCCTGCCCACTGCCACTTAAATTTAGCAATTCTTTGGGCTATGTTGGTTACATTGGTTCTCCTATAGATCTCTACATTTCTGGTTCGACCGCGTAAGGAAACTCCAAGCAAACCTTTCGCCCTTTGGGTGACTCGCGAAGTCGCGATGCGCGATTGAATCAGAAATGAAGAGATCTGTGGGAGAACCAAGGTACTCGCTGCTTACAATGAGCCTATTGTGATCAGTCTTATTTTAATCTTGCCTCAGTGTGAGCAAGAGACGGAACTATACAGGACCAGGTAGCTCCTTTTCTTCCAACTTAGAAGTGTTATTAAAATAATACTGCTATAAGCGGTGCGGCGGTGGTGGTAGCGTAGAGGTGGTAGTTACCCTCTAAGCAGCACGATACATCACGACTAAGTAAACACTAACCGGCAGACAATTGTTTGTAGGCCCGTTCGAGGCGGTGCGCAAGCGACGAGATCTCGGACTCGGCGTAGTGTCGCTTGTCGGCGAGGCGACGAGCAGCCGTGGTGACACGGGCCACACTCGGCCGGCCACCGCCCGTACAGGCAGCTGCGAACCTGAATAAATACACGGTTTAAGTTTATTTTAAAGACAAGCCTTGCGCCCGATGAGACTTCCCTTCGGCAAATGTCTAATGTTAGTAAATGAATGAATGAGTTTATATTAACTATATATGGGATGTTCATGTTGATTCACTCCTATGCATTTTATATAGAGTTGGGTAGAACCTACCTAACGTCACATGCAGTAGATTGTTTGCGTTTATAAACAGAGCAGGAACATTATCATAATATTATTAGTTTGAGACAAAATGTCGATTATTTTCTAGAGAGTCCAAATCAGTTTGTGTTGTCTACCTTACGCGTTGATACTAACATAACATCTTGTAGTAGAACAGTACCAGATAATACGGCCTTCACATGTAAGGTCACAACGTTAAGCATGTGCGTATTATAAACAGAGACTTGGTACCAAGTATACCTGGGCGTTAATATAGACACCCGTACTTTTAAAAGAGACCTTCACACAGGTATGTATGCGTTTAATAAGCAGATCCTATTCTAAAACTCGATGTAGTATATTAAGGGGGATTCGCTCAAGTAGCCAGCGAAATATGCAATTTAAAATTACCCAATTGAATGACTTTTTCATGAAATCATACCATTGGAGGTCAACTTAGAGAGTTGTATGATTATAATTTTATAAGTATTATTTTTTATGGTCGTGAATCAGATTGTGATCAACATTCAACCAAATGCATGCACATGCAAGTAGCAAAAAGCCATAAGAAAATTTTAATATTGTGGGCTACCCGGCGGTTTCGCCTTAACGGCCTAGCAGTTACCTGGCGTGTTCTTCCTGCAGCCGCTTAGCGGCGGAGCACGAGCGGCCTATCTCCACGTACGTCGCCAGGAATGCGGTGCGGTGATTCACGATCCACTCCAACATCTGGGGGAAGGTACGAGTATTTTTATTAGCGATTTATTACACTATGTTTGCTCAAGATACGTTTTCAAAAGCACATTTGTTTGCGTGTCATTCTTCCGACATTTTTTCAATCACACTAATGTTATAAAGGCGAAAGTTTGTGAGTGTGTTTGTATTGTTGTTACTGTTTTGTATACAAAAAGTTCTCAATAGGATTTGGATGAAATTTGACACACAGATAGTTTATAACCAGGATTAACACATAGGATACTTTTTATTCCGATATTCCCACGGGATCGAAACTTATGCGGGTGAAACCGCGGGGGGCAGCAAGTAGTTACATAATGTACAAACCAGGGAATCATGGCACAAACTAGAGGAAACCTATGCAGTGGGTGGAACAATGCTGCCAAATGATGATGATGTTACAATCTAGTCAAACTGTCGAACAAAAGGTTTTTCTTTGTCTGCTCTGCAATCTCACCTTATGGAAATCGAATAAAGTTACCAACCTTTTCGCAGTCCTGTTCAAACAGCCTCAGCTGGAAGCACTGATCGAGCTGCATCTTCTTGTGCTGCCACAGCTTATGCGCATGCGCATGTGCCGAGCGCACGGCGGAGAGCTGCGCGCGCACAGCGCCCGATGAGCCGCAGTGGAACGCGGCCTCGCCTCCACTACCGCTAGCCTCGGAACAGACGGCTTCCGCTGCTTCTAAGCGTTGTAGGACACGTTCGCCTGAAGAAATAATGTGTGATTCAATGTTAAGATCGTTAGCAATTAGATCTTTCCGCCAGAACTCTTTCACTACTACCTCTGCTTCATAGTCATAAACACATAGAACAATTTGATCAGTAGGTTTTTAAATTTCAGGCTCAACATTACAATGTAAACATGATGCAGTATCCTAATAGCCTAGTCATGCGTCGAGAGTAAGTCTGTTGGCTTGCAGTTAACTATTCTACCCTGACCACCTGTATCTCAGCGAACTTAACTAGTAGCCAACATAAACATAAGAGAATGCTATCGATAACACTGTATTATATTGTGGTGCAAAAGTAAATATTGTTGTCTGTTACCCTGTTATATTAAGTCGGTCAATGCAGTAGCAAATCAAGCAGAAACTCATTATGGCAGATTTTATAAACCTCAACGAGTTCGAGGCGGCTATCATAAACAACTGAAAGTTGCAGATTGTGTATTGTTTTCTTAGCTTATTCTTTCATCAGTACAACAGAACATTTCCATCTAAGAATGGCATAGTAAATATGTTTTAAGAGCATTACATGCAACAATAATGCATACAACATTGTCTTGTGCAAATGCAACTTTCTGTAATCGGACGAAATATGAAATAGACGAAACTCATTAAGTCATTAGTTCATTATACATGTAAATGAATATGGTTTATTGTTTTAACTATGTTTCAACACGAAATATTAAGCAACGGATCATCTTAACAGAGCTTATCTATTAATTTAAATGGTTCTTATGCATTCCGTATACTGCAGATGAAAATGGTGTCTCTTAAGCGTAACTTTAGGCGTCGAAAAGACGAAGGAGGCCATGAGAGAGATCCCCTTGCACTATTATGGCTAATCTTATCCAAACAAGCATACCTTGACATAAAAGTGCAACTTTAGAAAAATTTTAATGCTTATCATAACGCTACCGTACCAGGCTGTTCAGAGCACCACAAACAATCGAAACACATCACTAACAATAATTTTCATACCACACACGACACCCTTGAGTGTTCCACTACAGCGTGTGCGTGCGCAGACACACCGCGCTGAAACCTGAGGTTATACAACAACTTAACCACCTGCCCTGCCTGCCAGCCCGCCGCTCAACCGTGACAAACGTTATATGAATCAAAAATAAATAGGCAAGCAATTCCGCAATTTAACGTTTTCTAATGCACTTTATCATTTATTATGTGCATACTTTAAACGTATATGGATACGTAATTATGCGATCGATGATTATAAACGCATTTAACACTTCTAACTATTTGATTATCGAGTTTAATTACCCCTTTGAAATTACGTCTGAAGCTGAAAAGTGAACAGGTAATCGTTGCGAAATTGAGAATGATTATGGCAGCTCTTGAAAATTTCAGAGCCAACATACTGTAAGTTCGTGTTTCTGCATCATTATGATTAAATTCATTAGAATATTCAAGTACCTTGCCCCTCCAGTTCGTCGACGGGGACCTTAGCGAGCCGTTTGCTGATGTCTGCGTGCGCGTCGATTGCTCTCCTGGCGCCCGTGACGTCATCGGCGAAGTCTGCCCTAGCGACATCTTCTTGCAGGTCATCGAGCCTGTCTAGCAGCTCACCAGCTTGCCACATTAGCTCCTCCAAAGCCTACAAACACCCCGTGTAAAATTTATTCACAATAAGAAAAAATAACTTATACCCTGAACTTAATAAAGGATCGACACAAACGTGAGTTTCACTTAGGTATGACTTCTTCACACACTGAATAAGGGTATCCAACTAACAATATTCAGACACCGCATTTACGTCCCGCTTACTAAGTTACGAGGAGTGGTGGCGAGTAGAATGGATAGCTGAAACATTTCACCAAATCGCGGACTACATTGCTTTACGCTTTATTACGATACATGTTGACTGTTTCTATCATTACAACAGTTAGCGCATTCGTTTTACAGCCCCACTAAACTTTGATATGCAGTGAAGTAGGTACTGTTTTATGTGCTACTTAGTTTTCCAGGTTGTGCGCCTCGTAGATCGAGGAAACATAGTTTTAATTTGTGTATTTATACACGCGCTCCAAAACAGTTTCACCAACGCGATGATTATGACGTCATTGGTGTCTGGGTGTGCGTCAGCGCACGTATGGCGCATACGGAAAGGTGTGGGCAATATGGGAAGTACGATAGCATTACTCACAATCTTCAACAACGAATTCCTGTAATTGTACAATTTAGACTTCCAAATAATGTATGAATATGCTTACCAATCTAAGGTCTATCCATTGCGCGTGATCATATTGCAGTGTACCTTCTAAATCGGGTGTAAGTTGCGAAATATCTATCACTTTAGGCAGTGCTTCTAAGCTAATCATTGTTGTCTGAAAGAGAATTCATATTATCAAATAAGTATCAATTAATTATTTTTGTACTCATTCATATAATTATGTCGTAAAAAACGATTTAGTTTATTTTTAAAATAAATATTGCTTCATATGACTTACCTCAAACTTGTACTTATGTGCTCCTATTGTTGTGCGTTGCTTTTGCCAAAAATTGTCAGGTTTAACTACCAGTGCCTGATGGACGGATGAAGGGAAGTGTTCTTGCAGAACTTTTAGGATAGGTTTTATTGCTGCCCATGCTGAACCTCTCATATCAATCAGTATTGTGAATCCATGTGATCTCACCGAATCACTAAAACCATGAAATAGATGTTACAAATACAATCAATAAAAAAGAAAATAACCAACGACAACGACCGTTCGTTCCACACGCTGAGGACCTCCCACCTGGACATGAGTTACCTTGGGTAAACTGGAAGTCTTTAAACAGACTCCGGACCCAGGTTGGCGGAAGCAAGGAAAACCTGTTCAGGTGGAAATTTATAGACGACTCCGCCTTGGAGTGTAAATGTGGTGCTGTTCCACAAACGATGGGACACTTAATATCGTGCCCTGCGTGTCCTGTCAGCTGCACGTTACAGGAACTGATGGACGCTAGTGATGGCGCCAAACAAGTGGCCGAATTCTGGGCCGAGTACATTTAGATTGCCATCGACACGCTAAGAAGAAGAAGACCAACAACTAGGTACTTCACATAAATGGGTCACCAAGATACAGGCTGTGCCTAGTTTGGGACCCACTGTTAAATCTGTCTAAGTTTTCTCTCGGTTAGAACTGCATGCTAATTCTTGGATCAAAGTCAAAGCATTTATTTCAAATAGGCACAGAAAAGGCACTTTTGAACGTCAAAAATTATCTTAAAATAGAATTGATTCTAGTCGCGGTCTAGGATGTTTGTGAACAGGTGTGAGTTTAATAAAGAATTTGAATTTGAAATCGCATAATTTTCGGTGAATATTATATTCCAAATATAGCAGTCACCTAGAAATATTGATGTCAATACATGTGGAGTATGGTATTAAATTAAGCTGAATGGAATATTTACTAACCACAGGAAAGCTACCATACTGTACACAATTTCTTTGACGTAGACTAGTAAGTTGAGCCTTAAGCCCTATTGTTCGAGCTTCATGTTAATTAATGAAATTACCCATTATTCGCCTTCTACTAGGAAACACTCTGGATTGATACTTGCAGCAGTGTCAAGATTCCCTTGAGTAACAAATCAATAAGTAGCTCGTCTTTTGGTACCATTTTACCCTCTGAACTCCCAACAAGAATAGAATTCATGAGACCTAGCTGTCTGACACTGTCTGCTCTATTGACCTATATCAAAATAGGCAGAATGGTACCCCAAAGTCCATTTTAATACAGACATCTTTAAGCTTATTTAGGCCAAGACTGGTTTATTAGGTGGATAAAATAAAGTCACTAACACAATAGGTGACAAAAAAAAACATCTATAAACCCGCATCCTAAACAAAAGCGACAGTCGCGCGGGTACACAATTACGCGATCGTTTACCTGAATAATGACGTACATTTATGCGCCTTAAAAGATCGTGCGAGTAAGTCAGATTCATATAAACGAGAGCACCGATTGCGTTCTCGCGCGTCGCGCTTAGAACGCAGCGTTAGGCTCGAGTTTCCTTTGAATGAAAGTGACTTATGGCGTTAGTGGAGACTGAGTTTATTTAATCAGCTCAAAGAGCCAACATCAACCAACTTGTCGCGGTGTAGGACAAGTCGCTCTGTGCGGCCGATAACAATAACAATGTAATATAAATTACCTAGGAATACTGATCAAGTAGTGCAGCAAACGCCTATAGTCATCTGGCGCGACCCGGTCTCGCCTGGAATTCGCCGGGAACCATATAATGGGCCCCCCACGGCGGTCGCGGCCGCCGGTCAGGGCCGCTACCCGCTCCTGGAGTAGCGGGAGCACGTCTAGGGCGCGCGCCCCAGCCTCCATCGCTGCCGCTACTCAGTGACCACCCTGAAGATGCCTGTGTAATAAAAAAAAAACGTTTATTTCAGACTATTTTTTCCATATTTTGTTAGTATTCAATATTCTTAAGTGAAGACATACAAAATGCAAGTAACTTGCACAAAATTAGTGCTCTGCTGGGGCAGACCATAGCAAATGCTGGCTTGGGTTAAATTATGGTAGCAGTACCTGCAGGAGCAAGTATCAATGCTAATGAGATGTACATAGATAAATAAGTAGATATTATGAACAACACTAGAAAAAAAACGCAATATATATTTAGATATTTTAAACAATAAATAAAAAACTAAAAGAACAGAAATAAGCACTGACACCATTATGTCAGTTTTGATAATTAATGTTGTAAACATTAAATAAGATACTTACACACTACTGGATTAGCTCAAGAACACAAGAAACTCAATGCTTACTTGGATGGAGTCAATGCTACAATGTTTGTTACTTATTCTCAAACAAAACACATTAGCAAGTTATGATTGACTGTCATTGCACACGCAAAGAATACAAATAATGACTACTTGTTACCTATTGCATTAGTAACAATGCAGTACACTTTATTTCGCATATTTTGGCAAAACCATTTCCGGTAAATTGTTTACTAGAAATGTCTGGGGCCTTGCACTTTTCGTCCTTTTCTCTCATTCCTGAAGGAATATAATTTATTTTATTAGTTATTAATGTCTCACTGCTGGGCAAAGGTCTCCCTACTCCCTTTCCACCACTATCCAGAGCTGCCAAAGGCCAAAAAAAAACTAAATAATATAATAATTTCTACACTCACTTACTGCATAGTCACTTACATGAAAGATTATTTTAAGGTTTTATTAATACTACATACAGTACATATTCTAGTGAACACAGGCCAGTTCCTGTGTTGTATGAATAAACAGAAAGCAACATTATTTATGATATAAATATATATAATAATGTAATAAAGGATGCACATCCATTCTATTAGCCTTAGATATCAGGAAGGAGGTATGGATTCCTAACAATTAATGTTTGTAAAAGTCTAATTGGCTTGATTACCCAACATGCTTATCTAATTAATGAGTAAATTTAAATAGATGACCTACAATGACTCACGGTCATACTTTGTGATAAGTGTACCAAAATAATTGGTTACTTCCACTGCTAGACAAAGTTGCCTTGGGGAATATTCAATGTGTTTGCACAACAACAGATGTAAGGAAAATGCTCCAATAAATTAATTTGGGTCCAGTTATCATCAGCATGCTTGCACTTTAAATATTCATAGCAAAACTATCAATGTTCTTGTTTCTTGAAATAGAATTATTAAGTTGAGCCAATCTTATCAACTGACCACAATTTATTTTTATTTTGGCATTCATTTATGTAAGTCAGTTATTTACATTTCTGTATCTTTTTAGAATAAATTGTTTAGAAGTTTTGGAAATAATAAATTAAAACAACAAAAACAAACAGTAAATAAAAGTGTTTGAATCATTTAAAATTGTGAACTACGGTTACATTTGTTAGTTAAAATAAAAAGAAAACTGATGTTGCAGAGCCTGTATTGAGAGAATAATATGAACAAGAAAATAATATATTTAATAGTGGTAGTTTTTTCAAATCGGTCAATTAACTCAGTCTATCACTAACAACTGCTGGATATTTAAGATTGTTTGAATACCCTGAAATAAGTCAAAAATATCAATCACCAGTACAAAACTTGAGACATGCAAACTAATCCAAATAAATAAAAATTGAACCAATAATTGTTAAGTAAAACAGTAAAGCAGAATTATGTAAAGTGTACACAGCATCTATTAAAATTAATACTGTAATGAAAATGTAAACTATGTTTACTAGCAATGTGTCTTCCAGCTAGTAATTGATGACACTGAGATGTATCATATTACTTTGAGGTTCTTTCATACTTGCATACAAGTTCTATCATTCTATGATAGGTGCAAAACTACTTGAAGTTACGAATAATTTTGTGAATTACACTGTCCTAAAACCCATTGCAGATTAAATTGTTCTTCAGATTGCAGGAACACAAGTGACTAAGAAAAAAAAACTTAAGTTCTTTGTAAAGCTTACGTCCAACGCCAAGGGTCGCGGTGCTTGTATTGTGTAAAACTATGAAAGAACATGCTCAAACTTTCAATGAACTGTGCTCAATAGTTTCGATGGTAAATACATTCTGTATTACTGTATGTCTCGTAACAAGTATACGATAATTTTATTAAACGCTGATGACAAATTGTTGCAGATATTATATAGCTAGCTATGTCACAACAAATAACCTCAGCCATCAATTTGAACTAACCGTGGTGACTCAAAGCTGCTCTTTAGTCAGGTATAAAAGGTTCGGCACGCATTATTGTCACTTTTATTTTTTGTAGTATAACATTCGTAAAAAATATATTCATTACTGTCCCTAATCTTAATAAAAACACACAAGCTGTACGAAACTGACAAACCGTTAACCGAGGAACACTAACCACTAGACATGTGTAAGTAATGCGAGTGATGCATCGCGCGTAATATCACCCGAGCGCGTACTGTAACATGACATATTACTCGACTAAAATAAGCATCACACCATTACACTAAACATTACGCGAGCGAGCGGTAACAGCGCGCTACTCCGCGCTAGCACGAACCGAGCCCTGCCGATTACTCCCGAACGCATCGCATCGGCAATGTTCGGTTTATATCGGAAGTCCGGAACTAGACGAGTGCGATTTCGTATTTCGTCCGGTCAGATGACTTAGTTGGTTTTTTAAAACTATTTTTATAACGAAAGGGTTTACATTTCCTTGACACCACCACAGGTCGTAGGTAAATACTTTTCTTAGAATTCGAAATGCAATGCGAAATGCAAATATTGGGATGTTTTTTTATTTAAGTAGTTTGTTTACTATCGTGGTCAAGGACGCGTCTTTATTGAAATATTAAATTTATAAATTAAATAAGTATCTCAAATGTGTGATTGTTCATAGTGAGTAAATCACACTGTTACAATGCTCTGTTACTATACTATTTCAATAACATGTCCTATTACACTAGAATATTGCATTACATTAGGTATAACACGCGATGGTGTGCTATCACATGGCGCTACATCATAACATCACGCGTGATGTTTGAAGTGATGGTGAAATGTAATATTACTCGGCACGAAATGTAATGACATATAACATTACTTCGTGATGCACTGTTTTGCGCATGTCTACTAACCACCACAAATCACAATGGCGCGCCAGGGCTGTTCAAACTTCAAAAAACCGGAAAAAAGTAACGGATTTATACTAAAAGACAAATCGATTTAAAAATAATCGATTAAAATGGTTTATAAATCAACTATTTAAAAGTTTATACTATTTATTGTATCATTCACAGACGTATAAATGTCTGTGGTGTCGAATATGAAAGTAACAAATTAGAATTGATTCAATACTCCAATACGGCTGAAAAGTGACGACTTTTGCCTCGGGTTTCGCTAGGTGCCACTTGACTTACAGAAAATGTCAAATAACATTGAAACCTTGTGTCAAATAACATTGAAACCGTGTACGGAGGCCGACACCCGAAAGGTTAAATTAAACTGAAAACGGCATCTGACTGAAAAATTCAGCATTGTGTTGTAATCAGTGGTAATAATTACTAATCGTTCCTTTTTAAATGACACGATTAAAAAAGTACGGGAATTCGACTAAGACACACAGTTTTTTTACAGCTTATTCGAACAATCGTATTAACCAACTTTCTTTCTTTCAATCTTGGCATTATCAGTTTCTAGCTGCTAAGGTATCCCGAAGTTTAAATTACGATCAAATGATTCGGGTTAAGTTTTAAGGGTACAAATAATTCTAGGCTGGGTTCGTAGATCAATCAATCAACTCAGCCTATCGCAGTCCACTGCTGGACATAGGCCTCTCCCAGACTGCGCCACAGCACCCTGTCCTCCACCTTCCGCATCCAGTCGTTCGTAGATAATGAACATTAAATTAAATCTATAGATATCTTCTATACTTATAATAAATCTGTAGAAGTGAAAATTCTGTACATTAAAAAATATCAAAAAAATAAATGGCAGGGGGTGTTACTAGACCGACACCGAACCCAAAAATGTGATTAACCACTGACATGTCCCGCTCTCCGCGTGACATCGCATAGAATGTCCCAGAACATTTTTTGTCAGCGCGCGACGGGTAGATTACTCGCGGTCATCATTGGTGTAGGTATCGGAATATAGGTGTAAGTAAAAAATGATTGTGAAAGAAAACATTTGGTCTTCTTCTTTTAAAATCTTCGTCTTCATTGGAATGTTCCAATCAATCAATTAATTAATGGAATCTTTTGGCATGTTTTCATACAGCAGTCAGCTGGGCAAAATGTACTAACTCTGGTTGAAACAAATTATTAAGGCCGTGGTGCTGGACGTAGCATACGCACTACCGTGCGTACATCCAGCGTGCCAGATGTAATCGAACGAATTAAATGAGCGCACGTGTTTTATCGATTTTAAATTAAAATGCTACCGGTTTGATCAATGATGAAGATGTCAGTAAGCACAGAAGAGAGTAAAAAAAAAAATAGAAAGAGGTACTGGATGAAAAAAATTGTGATAAACGTGCAGACTATGCTCAAATGAATAATATCATGAAATATTTGAATTTCAATAAATCGTTAAAGTGTTTCATGATCCATGTTAACGTGCAGTCACCTTCCGACACACGCTCTAAATGGTGAATGCTGCTATACATCGAGTTTATACAATCAAGCACGCCCGACGCACAATGTACGTCCGCGTTATTCACTGTCTATCTGCACGACGTTCACCTTGGTGGGGGCACTCGCTTGATGCAAAATTTTGGTCGTACAAATCCAGCAAGTACAAATAATAAGTATCGATGTCGAACCTATTCACATTGTTTTTCGTCGTGCATCGTTCATGACTGGCGGGACGTAAAGGCCAGATGGACCGTGTAGTGCTCCGCATCACAAAAGGTACATCCATTGGCTCGTTACCACACCAGCATGCAGGTAGACGTCCGTTCTCGCCCGTGGCTCTCACGCGACTGTCCACCCCACTACCCGTGTGCCAGAGACAACGTCATGTCTATTTACTAGATTACAGAGCACAAACACTACATCCCTCCCTTAACATGAATTTATTAATCAAAGAAGTACTTGGTTATAATCAACCTTACAATGTTACACAATCAAACCAAATTAATCAACACACTTAAGTTCTGCATGTGATTTCTGGCTACACATAGCCCAGTAACCTCCAGTTACTCATCTTTCCTTTATGCGAACCCCTATGGGAGCACAGAGTCTCTCTTGGACTCTATGGTTTTCACTGAAACCCGACCTCCGCCAGAGTTGACTGCTTACCGCGTACTCACGGCAACGGCTACATGACAACCTCTGGTACGGTCCAATCATCATGCAAACTTAAATACTTTCCTCATTGTTACTACTACTACTTCTGTCTGTCTTCTGTCATATTCCGCATCCTCCCATAAGAAGACTCAAGACTGATGAGATAATTAAAGGGACTTGACTCTTTAAAATCTGTTTTATTTCACGATCAATTTGCATATAAAGATTCAAATTTGAAACCACAATTGGGATAATCTAAGAATTTGAACTATCTAGTTTCGAGATTACCGAGACCAAGTACGACGATTCCACACGATGTTAATCAAAGAAAACAAAACCTCAGGTATCTCATTCACGGTGGGACGCATTTGTTACATACGCATTTCCCGGAGGAATGCCGAGTCGTCTTTGACCCTACGGTCTTGGCTTTGAGGCTAGACCCGACCGTACTACACAGAGCTACCGCGTACCACGTACCCACGGTCTAGCAAGTACGTAAGTACGATACTCTGGTACGGTCTCCGACCCAATGAATCGAGAACCTGAGTACACACTAAAGTGATGCCAACTCATCATCTATTTCGTCTGCAACCTCAACTGGTACTTGGCCCTCGGGCATCTTCCAAACACGTTCATGGAGCGTTTTTGTAAGTACGCTTGTTAAAAAGATTTTAAAACATTCCGATCGCCACTCAACATCGCACTTCAACTATTTGAAATGAACCTCTATAGTCTATACTTCACGTCAAGCTTAGTTTGATTACGCTCGTTGTTTCAATAAGCACGAATTCACCGACAGAGAACCAATTCACGTTTGCCTTAGTAGGTACTATGAAAACGACTTTTATTATAACGCGCAGACTTTTCAATGCCTTCGGATGCTAATCTCCTAACGTCATCAAGATCTATAATATCGTCATTGTCGTTAGCCACTGGAAATTTCCGAGTTAACACAACCGTCCAATCGGCAAAACTGCCGAATCAGTGAAACTGACCAATCAACGAAACTGGCGAATCAAATAAACTGACGACCGAGGGAACCGACCAGCGATACGCGGACTCATTAAATCAAGTGGTCGTGCTACCTTACTTATCAAAAGTTCTAATGGACTAGCTTTAGAGCTAGCTGTACATCTTCTAACGAGTCTTGCCACGACCGATCTTTATCAGTCTGTAGGCTATACATACTGAGTTCAGAATTCAGAGTTCATTTATTTGTCAGATACTACTTTATTTGTCTAACACACATAAATATCAAACACATAGGTACATACACATACACAACAGTAATAACATTAACACCCACAACCGTGAGTACACGGCCTAATAATTTCACGTCTCTGTACACCGCCTTACTGCCTACATACCGCTCGACCGCGCGCCACGGCTAGCGGAGCCCTGCGCCCGCACTGTGCCGCCACGTGCCGCACTCCGTTGATACCTACGACGCGACCGCGAGACGAATTCGTGGAACACGACACGATCGAATCGCCGCCGCCTGCGCCCCTGCATCTCCCGCGCACGGCCGCAACCATCGGTCGCCCTCACTAGTTCGCGACAAACCTGTACGGCGAATGCATGTATTTTCGTAACTGGCGCCGCGCATTATTGTTTTAGTTTATATGTGTTATTTATGTTAATAACATTTATATTTAATTATAAAAGTAGTGTTTAATTAATAGGTTTATGTTAACTTATCCTAACACACTACAAGTCTCTATCGCAATTAACATTGACTTGAGCACACACATTATTATTTCTACTTGATCATTCGCAAGAGATGAACTAGGTACCTAGTCGCAATAAGGTTGAGATTGATACTTTTACCTTGACAGAAGTCGCGAAACTCTTTGCTTAAAACGCACCGTCCTTGATCAGCGATTATTCGTACAGGAGATCCAAAGAGCGCAACGCTGTCCGACACTGCCATCTTGCTTGCACACGTTCTTGTGTGTAACTTGTAACCAAACAAAAATCAACAACAGTGTATGTTCTCCTCGGCCAATTCTGACCATTTACGGCTTTTTTTTTTTTTTTTTTTTTCAGAAAACATTAATCCTCTTCTTATTGTTCCCACAAACTAATACCTCTAAATTGACTAAACAAACTTTGATTAATCATAGCAAAACGTCCAATGACCAGAGCCATGTAAACAAACTGAGTATCTAATCATAGCGAAAATCATCCACCAGAGTCATGTACCATCGTTATCCACATTACAACCATCTTTTACACTTAGACACTGAGAAAACCACACACGAGTAAACCACTCTAACGCCACGGCTCTCCGGCTGACCAGTAATCGCATTGCTCTCACACTGCGATCACCATCTACTTCGACTGGTACATGACCTACTGGCATCATTCATAACCTATCTTGAGCTTATTTAGAAGTACGGTTAGAATTTAAAGCTTTTAACGTATGGGGATCACTATACAAAACTTCCGATACCTTAAACGGACCTCTGAACTTCGAATCTAACTTAATCTGATAAATTTCGCTCTTCGTTTTCTAATAACACGAAACCGCCAACCCAAAATGCTGTTATAGCTGCCTTTGTCCTATTATAATATTACTTTGCAAGTAAATGTCGGGTAGAAACGTAATAAATTCTCAAGTTGTTGCTCGCTAATCGCAACGCTACATATGATTTGTTCTGTGCTGAATACACGTGTTTGACCAATACCAGTCAACGCAACAACGTTATTAACTCGTTTGCCACTTAAGGCGCAGATATACGACTTCTAATGATTTTAGATTCAACATCACGTCTAATCGACCGGACTGATTTCTTTAAAAAAAATAAATGTTATACTAGACCATTTGCTTCGTAATTTGATATGTGAATATTTGCAATTATATTTTTTTTAACATAGTGTAATTAATTTGTAAAGTAATGTCTACCGCGGACATAAAAACGATAATCACGCAAACACTATCGGGTGTATTTTCATAAAACTTTCACCATCTAAAAGACAATTTAATTCCCCGAATTTTAGTATACGGTTTTTATTTGTTTGGTGTTTGAGAGTTTTTGTAAATAGATAATTGCTTCATATTTGCAATAAACTACCACGGTTGTGTCATCGCGCTTCTCTTTCCTTTCCATGCAGTCCGACAGTGACCGCGCTTTAGGTCGTGTAGTCGCCTTAATTTGGCTGCACAACTCGTTTTTACTAACGAGTATTCAGCACCAGAATCGTAAACAAAACAATACAGCTCACCTATCCTTTCCAACGTGTCTGAGGGTAGTTGTACGATGCAAACGTTCACTCGCCATTGCTGCCTGCGGCACGCGCTCCACCACCCGCTTGCACTGCAACTGCTCGTGCACCGGGCCGTGACACGCCCCGGATTCCCACACTTGAAGTACACGCTGCTTGAAGCTGCTTGGCTCGATTCTTAAAGTCACTCCTCTACATCACTGTCAGCTCCACGCTACGTCCCCGGTATGCCACCCACGACAGCCACGTTGATGCTGCTCCTTTGTGTGCCTTACTGATGGCCACAACAAGTTGTCCACCTTGCAGCGAATTCTCAGCAAAACACGAATCAACTGTTGTGCACTGTTACGCTTGACATATTTTTTTTTCAGAAGGCATTAAGGCATTTGCTGCTTAATGCACCATCATGTACGATTTACAATTTCATGTAGGTTCGCACTACCTGACACACAATCACGTACGATTTACAATTTCATGTAGGTTCGCACTACCTTAGGCACACAATCACGTACGATTTACAATTTCATGTAGGTTCGCACTACCTGACACACAATCACGTACGATTTACAATTTCATGTAGGTTCGCACTACCTTACACACAATCACGTACGATTTACAATTTCATGTAGGTTCGCACTACCTGACACACAATCACGTACGATTTACAATTTCATGTAGGTTCGCACTACCTTACACACAATCACGTACGATTTGCAATTTCATGCAGGTTCGTACTACCCGATACTCAATCACGCACGATTAGCAATTTCATGCAGGTTCGTACTACCCGATCTCAATCACGCACGATTTGCAATTTCATGCAGGTTCGTACTACCCGATCTCAATCACGCACGATTTGCAATTTCATGCAGGTTCGTACTACCCAATACTCAATCACGCACGATTTGCAATTTCATGCAGGTTCGTACTACCCGATCTCAATCACGCACGATTTGCAATTTCATGCAGGTTCGTACTACCCGATCTCAATCACGCACGATTTGCAATTTCATGCAGGTTCGTACTACCCGGTCTCAATCACGCACGATTTGCAATTTCATGCAGGTTCGTACTACCCGGTCTCAATCACGCACGATTTGCAATTTCATGCAGGTTCGTACTACCCGATACTCAATTACGCACGATTTGCAATTTCATGCAGGTTCGTACTACCCGGTCTCAATCACGCACGATTTGCAATTTCATGCAGGTTCGTACTACCCGGTCTCAATCACGCACGATTTGCAATTTCATGCAGGTTCGTACTACCCGATACTCAATTACGCACGATTTGCAATTTCATGCAGGTTCGTACTACCTGAGATTAAAATGAGATTAGATTAAAATGAGATTAGATTAAAATGAGATGAGATTAAAATAAATATCTGTACGTTTAACACCCACATGAATAATCCTTCAGGTAGGTAAGTACCCAGTTATGACACGAGAAATCAACCATATTAGGTCAATATACCGTTACAACTAATTAGATCACCAAGCTTTAATTTTAATCCATTAAAAATTATTCCTTGCAAATGTCATAACATCGAATAAATAATATAATAGCGTAACTGGTAATTTGAACTGAATCTATGTGGATAGTATAAAACTCTAATTTGTTTACAATAATCCGACACAATACCTGCCCACCGCATAGCGATGCCGTGACGCGGTGATTCAAAAGGCCTACAAAGTGCAGTGATAAACAAAACAAGGTACCTACATATTGGTTGATAAATTAAGGTCATAGATAAATATTATATTTTGTTTTAATATAGTTTACGAGCACAGAATATCACAAGCTTTAAGAATATCACAAGCTTTAATACCCCCTGTATGTTAATAAATTTGGAGATAAGGGAAGAAGTATACCTAAAACTAATTGTATTAGCGGCCAAATGGGACACGTAGTAATCAATATGATATATTTTTGCAACGTGTATAATTATATTCTATTAATTTAACACTTAAAACATCGGTATTTGTTATTTAATTTTTTTTTCCTTACCCTGCGGTAATTTAGTAATCAATCACACCTACATACTTATTCAACCTTCCTCTCCCCTTTTTTTCCAAAATTATTTTCTATTTACCTGACCTTTTACCTCGTCGCCACATGTAGTGCTCCGCATCACAAAAGGTACATCCATTGGCTCGTTACCACACCAGCATGCAGGTAGACGTCCGTTCTCGCCCGTGGCTCTCACGCGACTGTCCACCCCACTACCCGTGTGCCAGAGACAACGTCATGTCTATTTACTAGATTACAGAGCACAAACACTACAGACCGTAATATAAGAGTCTTAGACATGGTAAAAATTGCTACCGAAGATTTGCCACGTTTAGTTTACAATCGAATAATTATGGCATAATAATGTAATCTAGACAAGATACGCAGAGATTCTCCTCAATATTCTTTCTAACAAAATCGAAATCGACTATTCATTTTTATATATGATGGACATCATTGCTTAGAATTTACGGTTATTGCCGAAATACCGATTCAATACCACTTCACTGGCTCCGAGTGTTTATTGATTTTTTGACATTACCTACTGCAAACTTCGTTTGAATTCGTTTGAACCTAGAATTCTGGACGATTTGGAATAATAAAAATAACTTTATGGAATATGTGTAAAACACACAGAATGCGGTTACTAGTGCGTCAGGTATATTATTAAAAATATGACTAATTATAAATAAATACAGTTGCATTACATACATACCCAATAGATCAATATTATACTGCAATGTACACAGTGAAAATCTAATTGCGAAAAAGGTGTATTGTTACATTAAATTCTGCCCAAAATATTGCGTTTACTTATACATAATAATAATACTTATCTTATAGATTGGACAGCTTTTGCGAATTTTAGTGAAGTAACAAAAATATTGCTTGCTCCTGTTCTAAATTATTCAGTAATCCTGGACCATAACAACATAGTTAAAAATGCTTGTAAAAAAAAGTGTGAATCAAAAGTGGAATAAAACAATCTGATATCACATACATCAATGAAAGAGGATAAAAATATATTTGTTCTCAGATGATCCTGTAAAGTTACTGTGTAATTTTATGTGATTTAAGGCGAATGGGTAGTTGTAGCCCGCGAAATTCAATTTTTCTTACGTTTTTTGCAATTTTCAGGTCAGTGTCAGGTTGTATCTTGATGAAAATTTGATTCGCGACTATAACAGGTACGTATTCACAGAATTATAATCATCAGAATCATTAATACATCTGTTTAAGTTAGATTTCTACCACCAACACTTTTCCATACGAGATTTGTTCTTAACGGTAGAAATCTAACTTAGGAAGATGTATTAATGATTCTAATTATTATAATTCTGTAAATACGTACCTGTTATTGTCGCGAATCATATTTTGATCAAGATACAACCTGACACTGACCTGAAAATTGCAAAAAACGTAAGAAAAATTGAATTTCGCGGGCTACAACTACGCATTCACCTTAACACTTAAATTATTAATTCAAAGCCTATTTTGGCTACAGAAATTAAGATTTTTATTTAAAAAAATTAAGGACATGGATGGTTTGCAAAATGACTGATTGACCCAGCTGCTGTAAATTCCACTACAATCACAGATATAGATATACCTAGATAATGCAAGTATCACAAACTATGAAAACTAAGCGTGCCACTTTTTGACTACCTACTATGACGTCACAAGCTCGTGCTCTCTCGCTCACGCTCACCCAGCCAGCAGTACGCAGGACTGAGCGCGAAAGTGGAGGCTTATGATTTTCGATCATAAACTGGTGCGATTTTTGGCACGCGAAGTAGGTGTTCTTGCGATATCTAGGTGTATTGATATCTGTGACTACAATATTCGAAACTGGATTTAGAAATGTTTATTTATTGCTCAGCAAATTTAAACAATAAAGTTGTAATGCGACTGTGTTCTGTGCGAAATAAACATAAATATTGCTGAATCTAGCTATTGATTTCAACGTGATGCACAATCATAATATTGCAGAAGTAAAAAGATAGAATAACCACCATGGCTCTAAGGATGCAAGTGCCGGAGTTAAGATGCATGGAACCTGAGAACTATAAGAAATACTTTCGGGCACTATGTTGGAGTGGCACCAAGTAAGTGTATTTTATTTTGTATTCTAGCGAATCCCGCTGTATGTATAATGTCACACAGCAGTTTTTTGTAAGTCTAAAGTACAATCAACACTTCTAAGTTTTAAAATAATTATCATTAAATATATTCTAATAGGCTAGAAAAGAATAAAAACACAGCAAATGGAACATTTATATTGATAGATACAATTACTGTTCAATGTTTGGATGGCTCAAGTGGGCTGTGGACATTAAACAAGCAAAAATGGCTGGAGATTCGACTAATCATCATTCATATGGTGTACACAATAAAGAGTATTCTATTCTATAATTTATATTTGCATGAAATATTCTGTGATTTCGGCGGTCTCTCCAGTTCTGGAGTCATAGCGCTTGATGGTGCGCTTCTCCCAGTCTGCTCCGATTTTCGGTGTCTCGGTTCACTCCTGCAAAGTGATGGTGTAGTAGATCGGACGGTCAAGCACAGAATTAACACTGGATGGATGAAATGGCGGCAGGTCACGGGAACAATCTGCTAAATTCCTTAAACTTAAGGGGAAGATAATATAAAACTATGGTTAGACCTGCTGTCTTGTATGGATCAGAATTTTGGGCTACAAAAGGGATGAATGAAAGGCAATTGCATGCAGCTGAGATGACAATGCTAAGAGGGATGTGTGGTGTTACACAAATGGATAAAATAAGAAATGAGTATATAAGAGGAAGTCTGAAAGTGGCACCGGTAACTGAAAAGCTGTGTGGAAATCAGTTGTTATGGTATGGGCATGTGTTATACGCAGGAATGAGGAAAATGTCGTGAGGAATGTTTTGAATATGAATATAGATGGCTATAAGAGTAGGGGAAGACGGGGAAAACCAAAGAAACGATGGATGGACTGTGGGAATGATGATATGGATAGAAAGAGGGGGTGACTGTCGAGATGGCGGCTAATAGAGAAGTATGGAAGAAAAATACATGTTATGTTGCGCCGACCCCAAATAAAATGGGATAAGGACACGAGAATGATGATTTGCATGAATGACTGGTTCGAGTGCGCGCAGAGCTGACCAGGTTCCAAGATGTCTAGGTTCTAAGTTCTTCCATACATCTCTTCCATGCAAGGTTATTCGTGAACACAGTAAATTGCTTATTTGGTAGCTTTTGTAATGCAAGTTCGTAGTTGCAACGTTGTTCGTAGACAAGGGAATTAAATGAAAATTCTGTGAAGCAATAATCTAGGAACAAGTGCGTTCACTGGCGTTCACTGATATGAAATTGTATGAACAAAGGTTTAGTTGATTGGATATTATAATAGATAGGTAACTCTGTACGCCTGCGTTATTGTGAAGTGTGTACAGTTGTACACTGTACAGTAAGGACCTTTGTACATACACGTTTTTCTTGCCGTGAAAAACTACGCTTTATTCGCCGTGTGTAGGCACGGTCGTTGTATGGATCACTATGGAAGCAAGTTGATGAACACGTTTTCCCTACGGCGCGTTTTATACGCCGTGTGTATGCACGGTCATCAGTTTTTTATGGATCACTATGGAAGCTTGTTGACGGACATGTATTTTCTACGGCGCGGTTTATATGCCGTATCGTAAAGGAACCGTGTCCTGTATAAAAAGACCTAAATATTCATGAACATACACAAGCGTCGACTTTTAACGTCACAAAAGTTTAGCGAGATCTAGGTGAGACCTTTATTCTCCGAAAGGATAGGTAGGGGTGTATAGTAAACTAGCAGCGCCCCGCGGTTTCACCCGCATAAGTTTCGATCCCTTAGGAATATCGGGATAAAAACTATCCTATGTTCTTTCCCAAGACTCAAACTATCTCTATACCAAATTTCATCTAAATCGGTTCAGCGGTTTCAGCGTGAGAGGTACCTAACAGAATAATATTAGTATGGATTTAATAGGAAGAAGAATTACCCACTGACATTAATCAGGCACAAATCCAAATTCTAGGCTGATAGTCGGATGCCTGCCGAGGGTGCGGGCCTGCCGGGGGTGCGGGATTGTCCGAAAGGGTTACCGCTACCCCGGAACATAAAGGGCTAAGGAAGGAACACGGATGCGTTTTAGTCAGTAAGAGTCTGACACTCCCTTCCGCTCCACCCAGAGCGGGAGGGGTCATTTCCATCCCATCCATAAAAAAAAGGCTGATAGTCGAATAACCCCAGTTATTATCAGCAGTCACGTACGCTTGGAGCCCTGCTTGACCACTAGACCACTAGATTAGCGAGGCAGTATCTTTACCGGATTTATCTTTTTGTTATCTCATTTTATTTAAGTTTTGATCCTTTAAATAAAAAACTTCAAAGGTATAATTTTTACATTTTTTCTAAAATTCAATTTTAGGAAGGAAAGACGATCCCATAAGCGGATCGGTAAGAAAGAAAAACTCCGGCGACTCAAAGCGGCCAATGCACTAGCGGTTTGCTATGCTCCTGCAATCCTGGCCAACCCATCACAATTTGCGGTGTACGCCAGCGTTCGGAAGTCTATACTCGCACGCTGGCGGCACCTCCATGGAAGCGCCGACTGTTCCGATGACAGCGACGCCGAGGACTCGTCACAACTACCAGTTAGCAAACTACCAAAGGTAAGGATATTTCGGAGACCGGTCAGAAAATTAATTCCCCGTATTTATTGGAAACAATGTTGAGAAAAATAATTATAAGTATGTTGCAACAACACAAATAAAAAACATGGTGCTAAGACTATGTTGCGCGATTTTTTTTTCAAATGAATACTAGGCTTTTGTCTATCGGAGTACGAAACAGAGAAAGTTTCGAGCGTGTGTCGTCTATATTGAAACGATTTTTGAGTTCTCTATGTCTCTTATGACGCCGAAACGTAAATTCAGGCGCTGTAGGTGTGTTGATACACTAATGATCGATATTTAAGAATAAGTACATGATCCGGTTCCCAATATTATGTGTTTTCATGTGTTCACAGATTACAGGAATAGGCCTTAAATCCGTCTTCTCCCTGATATCGCAAGCTCGGACAACAAATGCACAATTCTGTGAAGTTGCTCTTACTGCTTTATTGGACGTACTGCAGGGGCATGCGCCTGAAGAACTGGCGCAAGAACCTACTGATGTAAGTATACATATATCTACAGAGGTATGAGGAATAGGGTGTAAAGTTCACTCACCCTCCATAGAAAACGGAGGATCCTCCGCCCAGACGGGTGTTGTGTTTGGTGGGCTACAGCCCGTAAATTGGTGTCCGGACGTTGTATACAGGGTAGATTTTTGAGAAGGGTCATTAAGGGTATATAACTTAACCATTGTAGCTATTAGATATAAAAACGGTCTTCGGAGACTGTCCCTAACTTTTTGAGAAATTTTGATATGGATTGTACTGACATCAAGAAAATTGTTAATTTTCACAAAATACTTTAATGCCAATCGATCCTAATTATTATATGGATCTAAAAACTCTGCCGGACGAACTGAGGTTTGAGTTCTAGAAAACTTAGAAATCGCAAAACACTTATCCCATTCGTGTCGTGGGAAATGAGATTTTAACTCTCTAAAAGGCCGTTTTCCTGTAGGTGTAACAGTTAACGTTACTGTTCTCCTTTTCAAAAATCCACTCTGTATATTATGCTAGTTGGGGGACCTTCGCTTGCTCGATGCAGGATGTTTCGAAACGTTATTGTAATGCGTAGTTTGCATGTGGCGATGTAGATGATGCCGCCACACATGTACTTAAAGGTACCGAAAAAAATAATAATATTCGAAGATATTACAGAGCTGTTCTGCAATTACGTCAATGTTGCTAAAGAATTGTTATATTTTTAGATAATAATAAACCTCCATACCATGCTTGTGGAGGTCGCCAGTGGCAGCGGACCGGGTGGTTCGATGGAGCGGCCGAGCAATCTGACTGCTCTCAGTAGCTCCTGCCTCATAGCCCTCTCAGTTGCCCGAGGAGAAGCTGAACTCATCCTGAATGCTGTGGCATCTCTGACTATGTCCTCATCTGCACTCTCCGATCAAGACCTACAGGTATGTAGGTAGAACTAACAAATGAAAGAAACTGATGTTACTTTCCATTTTCTCGTTTCATTTGAAATAAATAATTTTACTTTTGACTTTACTACGGAGACATTCTTATTCGTTTTCATCACAGATATAGAAAGACCTAGATAACGCAAGTATCACGATCTGTATGAAAACCAAGCGTGCCATTTTTTGACTACCTACTATGACGTCACAAGCACTATTTTGTGATGGGAAAACCGAATCGATTCAAAGGCCGCCGCGCCGCGTGCGGCACCCGCCCCCGGGGAATAGTGCCAGCGTTCACGCTCACTCAACCAACAAACAGTACACAGGACTGAGCGCGATAGTGGTGGCTTACGATTTTTGTATGTAAGCTGGCGCGATTTTTGGTACCAGAAGTAGTTGCTCTTGCGTTAGCTAGGTGTATCTATATCTGTGGTTTCCATGACTTGTACGGTCAACAGCTCGATAGAAGTAACACTAGCACTACAAGGACTACCCATAGGATCAGTGCTGATAGAGCAACAAGATCTTGAGTAGTTTCATTGATTAATTGCAAATGAACTTAAATGAAACTGCAAAAATGTTGAAAATAGCGTACGAAATACAATTTTGTGCGCATCAACACTTGCGATCAGTTGCTACCGCAGTACATGAGTAAATACCCCACATAGACAAAATTTCTAAGGAGGGTTGTTCACAATTGAATGTTCAGTATGTTATTATTTTGGTGTCGATAGCGCACGCGAGCAACCGCGAGACTGCTTTAGCGCGCGCATGGACTTCGAACATCCGCATTTACGCGACGCATTTTGTCCGAGCAGTTGCCGCTGTCTGCGCTGACCCCTACAGCTACGACATAAAAACGCTGTCAATGTCAAATTGGTACCATACTGCTCCTACAACGCAATAATTACGAATTTAAAACTATTATTTACAGATACCATCAAACCTAATCACTCTCCAGCGAAGTGTCCAATCGGTGATACTCGGTTCTCCGTCCCGCAACCTCTGGTTGAACTATGGCGTCCCCCACCAATGTCTGGTCAATAGTTTCCCCGTCGATCTGCCCGCGCAGTTGATCTCGGGCGAGCTTGTGGTCCGCTCCTTAGTTTCTGACGGCTGCTTCCTATACGTATTTACGTCCAAAGGTCTGCTGAAGATTGGATCAGGGTACGGCAGCTCTATAAGGCAGCATGTTTATTTGCACAAGCCAGACTTCTTTGCTAGCGATCGGCATGGCTGGCTAGGTTATTGTAAGGTGAGTTATAACTAGCTAATTTGAAATAGTATTGTGACTTTTATTAATTTTAGTTCAGAAACTTAACGAATGGAATATCTTTGTCGTGTTACAGAATAAATTATATCTAAGGATAGGCAGGAAAAAGACTGAAGTTTATGAAATAGATAGAGAGACTTTGGAAGTGAGGAACATGATACGACTGGAACCCGGCCAGCCGGCCCCGGTTGAACAAAAGTCAGCTGTTTTTACGGACGGAACACAACTCGGACTGATATTATTAACTAATTTTGTAAGTAGAATTTTTTATTTATACAATTAGTTAAAGTTAGGACTACATGTCTTCTCCAGCTGCTGCGTAACTTTATTTAAGAGTTACGTTTCCGAAAGGTGATTAACAAAAAAAAAAAAACTAACATGCTGTAAGATCTTACGTTACTTGCTGTGATTGGTTGACCTAAACAACAAAATCATTTGACATGAGAATTGAAAATAGATTCAATTCAATAGGTTGTTTTTAGGGTTCCGTAGTCAACTAGGAACCCTTATAGTTTCGCCATGTCTGTCTGTCCGTCCGTCCGTCCGTCCGTCCGTCTGTCCGTCCTCGCTTAATCTCTGTGACCGTTAGCACTAGAAAGCTGAAATTTGGTACCAATATGTATATCAATCACGCCGACAAAGTGGTAAAATAAAAATTGGAAAAAAATGTTTTATTAGGGTAGCTCCCCTATATGTAAAGTGGGAAGTGATTTTTTTTTTAATTTCAACCCTAACGTGTGATATATTGTTGGAAAGGTATTTAAAAATGAATATGGGTTTACTTAAATCATTTTTTGATAATGTCAATAATTTCGGAAATAATCGCTCCAAAAGTAAAAAACAATGTGTCCCCCCCCCTCTAACTTTTGAACCATAAGTTTAGAAAATATGAAAAAAATCTGAAAAGTAGAACTTTATATGGACTTTCTAGGAAAATTATTTTGAACTTGATAGAAACAACAGTTTTTGTACAAAAAAGACAAAAGTTGTAAAAAATCATTTCTGGACTAAGTTTGTAGTATAATCGTATATGCAAGCATTTTTTTTTAACGTCGTTTACATATTTTATTATCCTGAACATATCTTTTTTCAAACAAAAAAAGAATGATTAAAATTGGTTCTCGCAATCCAAAATTACCACCGAAAACTTCTGGCACGTCTATGTACTAATTAGTAACCCAATTCCCCGAGAGATGGCGCTGTATGTACTTATTACATTGGGTCGGGTATTATCGAATTGTACGTGGGAACACTTATTGTGACGGACGGGAAACTACGGAACCCTACACTGAGCGTGGCCCGACACGCTCTTGGCCGGTTTTTTTAGATATATCTCATCTAACATTCATATTGATCAGTCCGCGTGGTGAAAGGTACGGCCCACTCTGTAGTGTGGGCCATACCTTCCACCACGCGGACTCTGAAAAACAGTCCTACTTTCTGTGATACGTCCCAGAAAGTAGGACTGTTTTTCAGCATTGCAAACATTGTTGCGATTATGCTTTGCTGGGCTTTGGCATCATCTTACTATGTCGTTAATTATTACAGGACAACCTTACAATCCGAATGTATGACGCTGACGCACAGCCGGAACGGAACGAAGGCGCAGCTACCACCACGCTGACGTCACTGAAAGAGATAAACGTGCATCTACTCAGGCGCAGGACATTGGTTCTCGGCCGGAGTCCGTTTGATGATGGATTGTCACGGCGAACGGTAGAGTTAGATGCACCAATAGCGATGCAGCTTGATGATTGTGATGAAGATCCCCTCATGAGCATATATGGAGGACAAGACTTTGCGCTTCTGACTACTGCTTCCGGAAAGGTGTGTAGTCGTAAGAGTCGCAAGTAATATGACCGATTAACTTTATTTTTGCGTTAACTTGACTGTTGACTTGAATTGACTTGTGCAAGTGTCTTAGAAGATTACTTACAGAAATAAATTACATTTCTTTTCTTAATGGCGCTGCTTGCCAAGTTTACAAGTGTGTTATATTCTCTACATTTAAAACGAACTTATTTAAACGTCTGTACAACGCGGATGTGTTACTAATGACGATTGCAGTAAATTTTCTCTACAAATAACATTACAAAACACTTACAAAAACTCAATGTTGACTTCACAATAGGAAAAACGTCAGTCCCGCATTTATACGTAAGCTTCTTTCAGGTATACTACACTGGCAAAGGAACTAGTCTTGGCTATAAGGCAGCTGCGCCTCAAACCGGTCGATGGACCCTGATGAAGGAGACTATATTCTCCCGCAATGAAGCACCCAACGTCAAGAGATGCAAAGTCGTACAGGTAAAACTATAGCGCATTTTTTAGTGTATCATAGAATAAAACAAGAGTATGTATAGAAATGAAACGCTCCGAACTCGCACTGTAGCTACAGCTTCAAGTCGTAAGATATGCCTCCGATTCCTTTACATAATACACTATTATTTACTCATTACAAAAAAAAAAAAAGAAAACAATGCGTTTATTTGCGTTAAACATGACGTCGAGAAAGAACACAAACACAAAAAAAGAGCAAGTTGGGGGCAATATGCGTCACGTCCACGCAAAACTGCGATCGCTCCGCATAATGCTTCAACCCTATGCAAGACAGAGCCCCAGCGCTACAATGCACAATAGTCCGAATTAGAGACTAAGTGCAGAAAAGGGAGTCCCTACTCAATAGTTGAACCAACAAGTTATGATTCACTCCCTCGTTCATAAAATCCTTCAATCGGAGATGTTTCTTAAGAGTTTAATTCGTATCATAGGTGGCGGTAGGTCACGAAGGTGTCCATGCTATCCTGGTGCTGGACAATGGCTCGGCGTTATTCACGGGCATCGCACGCCGAGGTGAGGACGGCGACGCCATGAAACATCGGCGCCAACCCAAACCCACTCGTCCTAAGAAGATATTCAAGGTAAGGACCTAGTCATTAGTTTTGTAGCAGGAGAACGCTTTCTGAAGGAGCTCATCCGGAAAAGTACTTCTAGTAGTAACACCAAACGATTAATGTGGTATAGTTGGTTCGATTCCTGGGTCGGGAACAGGGTTTTTACAGGGTTTTTAATTACAGACAGGAAAACAGAAATATCATTTTCATGCAATTCGAAAGAAACGGAATAAATTAATAAATGAAATGTTTTTGTCACTTGACCCTTGACACTTGTCTTTCTGGCAGTGTCAGGTAGTGCTGCGGGTTGATTTTATGTAACTCGTTACTCTAAATAAAATAAAGGCTCGAGTCCGCTCGTTCGTCCATCAATGCCTCTTTTGCTGACCGCTGCAGTAATGTATTATAACGTTATTTTCCAGGCGGAAGGCCACTTCGTTGTGTATGCCGCATGCAACTACGGTTCAACTGCCTTAGTGACGAGGCAGGGACATTTGCTGATGTTCGGCAAAGACACGCAACACTGTGACTCGGCCGGACAAGTACTAGGCTTGCGACACGAGAGGGTTGTGCAAGTAAGTTTAATTCGATCGAAAATCGTTGCTTCTCGGTAAAAATCACGAACATCGCGATCAACAAGAGGCTGTATCTTTAATAAAAAGGAGATCATCGGACAATGGAAAGCCACAAATTCTATTGATTTCGTGACAGTCATTTGTATTTTTTTTTTCTTTTAGTTTTAATCAATCAGTTAATCTGATAGTTGAAAATATATTCAACTTAATACCAATTGTCTTTTCCCTAGGTCGCTCTCGGCAAAGCTCATGCTGTTGTTTTGACAAACTTTGGACAAGTGTACACGTTTGGCATCAACAACAAAGGCCAGTGTGGACGCGAATTTGGGTACACCAAAGAGAGTAAGTTATTGTATTATTTTGTTTAGTTTGGGATCATGGTGGAAGTGCCGTTCCAATATAAAGGCTGGACTCATTATAATTTACGAAATCGTTGAAAAGCAAGCAGAGAAAAATAGCCTTTATGGTGACGGAACATATTTTGGCTGTCCGAAACCTCCTTTCTAAGTGCATTTGTTTATTACAAGTGCACTTAGAAAGGATGTTTCATTTCTCTAACCATTAATGGCTCAAATGAGGTTTTGAATGCCAAAAATATCGTTGGTGGTATCTAATTAGTCATAACGAGTATAAAAAGACTCATAACACGTCCGAGAATCACTTGTTCTTCCCGTCATTATGATATTTTTTTGGGTTCCGTACCTCAAAAGGAAAAAAACGGAACCCTTATAGGATCACTCGTGTGTCTGTCTGTCTGTGCGTCCGTCTGTCACAGCCAATTTGCTCCGAATCTAATGGACTTAAGTTGAAATTTGGTACACATATGAATCTCTGTGACCCAAACACAGATGTGTAACGTAAATAAATAATTTTGAATATAGGGGGCAAATAGAAAAAAAAAAAAAAAAGTTTAGCAATCTGTACCGTGTGACATATCAAATGGGCTTACTTTGAGTATCTCAAATATATTTTTTTCATAATTTTAAAGTAAATTGTATTAAAGTTATTTAAGAAAATAGACGAAAATTGACCACCCTCCCCCTTATCTCCGAAACTACTGAGCCTAAAATTTTGAAAAAAAATACTGAAAGTAGTTGTGTACCTACAGATTACAGGAAAATCAATATTGTGCGTACAAATTTACATTTTCAGTTGGAATATATGGGAGAACATGTTTTTCAACTACAATGTTAAGTTTGTATTTTAATTGTAATCTCGATACTTTTGCATGCCTTGTAATTGGCAAAATATGGCTGTTTCTGTATTTATATTATGTACCACCATGACTTGTTTGTACCCGTATTTGCAAAATAAAATATCTTTATCTTTGTTCTTGGGATAAATTCATTCCAACTACGGAACCCTTCATTGTGCGTGGTCCGACACGCATTTGGCCGGTTTTCTTGTACTGAACCGTACAGAATGCGTAGTTGACGGCTATGTGGTGGGTATTGTTACACCTTGTATTTTTATTGTTTTTCCAGAGATGTACCCACCTCGTCGCCGTAGCGAAAGCAAGGAAGACTCCCGATTGTGCACTTCGTCACATACGTGGACGACAGATTACTGTCGCGTGTGTGTCGTGTGCCGCGACTGTACCGGCTTCTCTAGCGCGTGCCACTGCTCGCACCTGCCCAATAGAGTGCCTGGCGAGTACGTATCTATTTATATTTTAGGAGACAATAGACGAATGTGAACTAGTCTGTAATCAAACTGCGGGGTAATTGCGTAAGACATTTACAAATGGCCTTTAATTTTGACAGTTGCAAGGATACATGGCGTTGTTCACGTGGTTGAACAGACGAAGTTTTCAAGCAATGGATAGCAATTTCCTTTGAAAGGTTTCGGATTGTGATTGAAAGTGTTACGCAATTAGGTTGCTAGTATTCCAAAGAAATAAAAAGTTTATTTATCTCTAATCAAACGGGAACCGTAAGAGAGAGAGAGAGACCACATAATTGTCAGAAACACTATTGTCCCATTTCTGATACTTACCTATTGAATTTGTTTGGTGCCGGGGCATCGTGTTGAACGTATGATACTATTATGCAACAGTGCAGGAGTCATACAAAAGCCCATTTTCGCCATAGAGAGCTATAATTATATACAGGTAAACCAGAAGAAGTATGCGCTTCGATAATCTTCGTGATTCCGAATTAGCACGAAAGGCGCGCTGCAGAGAGGCAATGTTTCTAAGTTTTGTACTGCCGGGCTTCGTATTAGTGCACCTTTCATTGCACGTTTGTATGAAGCTTCCTCTCTATCGAATAACATACTTCGGTCAAAAATCGTCATTTGTGAAAATTAAAATGTCTGAAATCACTGACCTATATTATACAAATACGCTGGACTTCATACTATCGATCATAAAATGAAGACATTTGATTTTCGCCATTTTGGCGCTGATAGCAACGTGAGGGTCCGTAGAATTAATATTAGAGATGGGACATAATATCCTTCGATAAAACTTTTATGAACTTTATCGATCGTTATAGCCACTGAGAGTAATTTATAACTTAAGAAAAAAAAAATCGAATCATTCCCAGTTATTTTTATGCTTCCTTTTTAAGTAATAGAATAATTGCTGCAAAGGTTAACTGAAAATTCATTACGGCGCGGTAAGATCGCAAGCTATGAAGAAGTGGATAGTGTCTTAGTAAAGTTATAGCGCAAGACGGTCAGATCAGTGAGCTTTAATTAGGATAGGCTTACAATTTAGCCAAAAAACTGTGTTTACTTCGGAAACAAGTAAACATTATATATAATATTTATCTTTAGAAACTAGTATTTGCTAATTTGTTTTAGCTAATCAAATTGCAGAAATTTCTGGCGACATTAATTTTCTATTTGAAAGACGTTCACATCTTTATTTATTTGAATTTTAGTTCCTGAGAACCTCGAGCAAATTGAATCGGCACAAAAAACAACTGTAATTTCGTATAGTATATTAGTACAGCGTACTTGTTTATTAGAGAGGTCAGTGTTTTAAATGTAGTTGTAATTCTATAATTTTGTTATCATAGTAATACAAAATAGGCAATTCCTTCCATTGTTGTAACAGCTCTACATTGGGTCTCTCTCTTATTTACAACGTCGATGTTTCCCTCAACAACAGAAAATGCGGCTGTGGTGAAGGCGACAGCGGTTGCGCCGTGTGCGGTGTTTGCCGCCGATGCGCCGACGCGTTTGTCGTAGCAAGTCGTCCGGAGCGACCCTCCACTGTCACTGTCACAGACCTTGATGATGATGGCGAGTCTTCGGCCAGGTCCGACTCCAGAAATGGTGAGTATTCTAATAAAATGTAATAAAAAAAAAAAAAAAAACATTAATACCATAAATATTGCAAGAGTTTAACGTTAGCCTCATACTAGACAAAGTTTTAGATTATCTTGGGGTTACCAATACGGAGGGTTTACCATTTTAAACTTTTATTTAAAGAACATGTATTTTAATGGTTTTCTGCCGAATATCGAATTACTTTTGACCGATTTTAATTTCGCTGAAATGTTTGGCCGTTTTTTATTCGCTGATCGTTTTTTTAAGCTGTAGGAGACCATGGCTTCTGTGTTGTTTCGGCATATTACAGTGTCTTAAAAGATTTACTTACATAGATGAACATCAGTTCGTTTCATCACTTTGTAATTCCGTGTAGTAAATTATATTTATTATGTAGGGTAGAAAATTTAAAGGTTTTACTTACGTAACATATTGGCGATAAACAAAAAGAAAAAAATTGCAAAACTACCCGATAAAATTAACAGGCTACACAAGTATTATTTCGCTTTTTCGCCTGTCGCTCGCTTCTGCTCACGCTTAGTAATACGGTCTCTAACTTCGATACAAAGTAACACACACAAAAACATAGAATACGATGATGACTATGATATGATACAAAGGGATTTTTTGAGTTACATTTTATTACAATAATAAAATGATCTATTTTTTGCGACGTAACAAAAAATAAAATACCTCGAATTATGATAGTATGGAAAACAAACAAACCAGTAAAGAAATAAAAAAGAAAACCAGCAAAACCACGATATAAATTATTTTTACCTTTGTAAGGCGTACGAGGGTCCGAAGCCAACTCGCAAAGACCCTTTAGACGTTTTTTAATGAAATGCGGCACCAACGGATCATATTATTATTATGGAAATAAATAATTCCGGCAGAGGCAGGCAAAAAAAGATCCAACAACTATTCGCGCAATGAAATTCGACCAAAAATATTTCGACGCAATCGAAGAACACTGTTGTACGAACATAATTTCGTGTAGACAGTCGTCCTAACATCCTAAATGTGATTCCGTCGTACCACAGATTTTGACGACGACGGAGAAGCCTCTGCTAAAGTCGACCAAATAAGCGGTGAGCAATCCCTCTGTTACATAGCCTTAAGTTCGAACAGATCTAAGAAAGGTTATGTTTCCATTAGGAAAGAGCAAAAGCAAGAGGAAGAGAAGGATATGTTAGGATCATAGCAGGTGGCGTTATGTAGTTTTTCCCTACCCTCATAGGAAAAGGCGTGTGTTTATGTATGTTTGTAGGAAAGCTAAAGGCGAACTAATCCCTCTCGTCAGCTGATAAGCAGAACTAGGCAAAGAGTTTTCATGGTGCGAAGGATAGGGACTGCTCTATCAATACCGTCAGGTTTTGGATTAACACTAGATATATCGCAGTTTTCTATGTCTCACTAAGAAAGCAGATAGGTAATTAATAGGATAGGTAGTTAATAATCTTATAACCTCAGTAAGCAATGGTATTAAACATGTCTTCTTGTCACTATCACAGGTCTTGATAACGCTTGTGCCGGAGCCTCGGCTAGAGTCGACAGGAAAAGCGGTAAGAGTTCTTTATGTTACATAGGTAGATCTCTAGGTTCGTATTATACAAAGTCAAAGTCAAAGCATTTATTTCAAATAGGCACATAAAAGGCACTTTTGAACGTCAAAAATTAACTTAAAATAGAATTGATTCTAGTCGCCAAACTTGCTGATGCTAATAGTCACGGGCTTAAGAGTTCCTTGTTAAGATTGGAAAGATTCTATGGGTTCTTAAGCTTCAGATACCTTGATTTAGGTCCTAACAAATTCTGCAATCATTTATTCAAATTAGATGGAATCAGGACTTTTTGGACATTAAAATTTACAAAAAACAATAAAAAGGCCCACCTTTCACCATTTGCTATTGTTTAAACCGGGATGAAAATGTGGCGTAACCACTCCCCAGATATTTAAATTGGAACTTGCTATAATTCGATAAATAGGGGCCATATTGCGCCAAATATAATTACAATCTATGAAAAAGGATAAGCAGTCATACTAAAGCATGTTCCATCATTATCGCAGATCTTGATAACGCCTGTGGAGGTGCCTCCGCAAGAGTGGACAGAAAAAGCGGTGAGCAATCTCAAGAAAACTATAATATATAACATAAGTTTGCCCTGCAGTGGGCCATTACAGGCTAATGCTACCACATTTCATTAAAATTTCCTAAGGGGCCTCTGCGAGTTGGCTTCGGCCCCTCGTACGCCTTCCAAAGGACCAGGTCCCCATGGTCCCAAGATATGTAAAATCATAAAAATAATAATGCGAACGAAATCCTGGGCCCATTGAAATATTATGTAAAAGTAGGTAATTAGCCAGGCAATCGTTCTAAACGAGCCTTCTGTCACAGATCTTGATGACATCGCTGAAGTCTTCGCTATACTAGATTCAAGGAGTGGTGAGCATTCTATATGTTTCGTAGCTGTAAGCTAGGGTGTAAAATAAAATTGGAAAAATAGTCAGTTGACTGGATGCGCTAGTTTTTTAAATATGAAATAGGAAAATCAAAGCTCAAATATGTTTTTATAAATTTTTTGATAAACCATAGATTATGCAATTATACAGGAATCAATTTTCACGACTTACTACCAAGTATTTCTTAATCATCAAGAAATTAGCTCAGTGTACTGGGCTCGTCCTCAACTCCTCATCAACTCCCGGTTCTTCGCTTGCCATATACAGCCTTCCCTCTTCAAGTTAGTTTGTGTGTTGATCCAACGGATGGTGAATTCGAATGAATTGGAGGGGGTAATGTCTGTACATTGAGTCTTTTACTGTTAAAAGGCTCAATCTACGCAATATAATCAAATTAACAGACAAAATATGTTTTTTTTTCTTTTACTAGATAAAGAGAACGTCCGCTTCTCGGTGTACGAAAGCCAGGCAGCTAGCTCCGAGGTAGATCGCGATGCCAGTATCAAAGTGTCCTGTTTGCCGCCTGCGCGTATTGCCGTACCTGGTGGGCACCGCATCGTCGCCATAGCATGCGGCCTGCACCACACTGTGTTACTCACTGAGCATGGTAAGTTGACGAAACCATCGCCAAATGTTTACCAATTGTGCCAAAAGATCTTTGTAACAATTTAATAGGGTTTATTCATAAACGTTGCTTAAAGTTAAGTAACGTTTGAACGTCAAAATGCCTGGTTAAGCAGACGTTAAACTTAACTTTATAAAATAAGCCCGATACGTTTTATATCCTTTAACATAATTGTACCAGTTGTTAAAATTATTGGTTAAAAATTGACAGCTTTGGCTCCAAGACTGCGATCCGTTCAATATGCCATGAAATAAATTCGATAATCTTATTTATTGATACTCTGGCTAACCTCTGGTACATAAACTGGTGTAAAATACAAGGAATGACTTAGCAACAATTAGGTTTTTAAAAAAAAAATTGTTCCTAGGTGAAGTATTAACCTTCGGTTCGAACCAGTACGGCCAGCTGGGCGCCGGTGACACAGCGGTTCATCATAAAATTGTGCGCGTGCGCTTGCCTAAGGCCATGAGCGTCACCGCCGGTAGTAATCACACCGCGGTGCTTTCTAAAGAGGGAGAGCTTTACACGTTCGGCAATTATCAGGTATGTAGTCGTCATCATCATCATTCATCCATTATGACTGGAAACACCGGGACACCCTAGAAGTACATCACCTTATTGGTGATGTTCTTCAGAAAGGTCAGGTGCGTAGTTCTCGCGACCGGCGGCGGCGTGCGTGTATGACCAGATGTATGAACGTAAAGGAAGTAGAAGGGGTAATAGGTATATAATGGCCGCCAGACGATCAAGTAATTTGATCAAACAGGCTGGTTCAAACAGTTTGATGAAATTGGCATGATATTTCAAGCGACCACACAACTTCACGCAGGCTTGAAGCGGTACCAGTTCAGTATCGAAACGGGCGAAGAGTTGTTATGCTTCTTTAAAAATGTCTACAGTCGACGCTTTAGCAATAGTTGGTTATAGTCTTTGCTTTGAAGGCCCACAAAAGGACAATAAATCGTACTATATGGTGTAAAAAGTGGCTCATTAAAAGAAACGAATATTCGCATATAAACATATGTTCCATAAACAGGTTTCATTTTTATATAAGTACTAGCTGCGCCCCGCGGTTTCACCCGCGTAAATGTCGATCCCGTGGGAATATCGGGATAAAAACTATCCTATGTCCTTTCCCGGGACTCAAACTATCTCTATACCAAAGAACAATGGGTAAAGTTGTATGGGCCCCGTACCAAAAAAAAAAGATGACTGTAGCATTATGAGCTATATCGGTATTCGTTGCCCTCATAGAGTAGTTTAATTAATCCTAAGACAGCATGTCTGAATTCACTTGGAGAAAAAAGATATTTAAGGAAGTTAAATTGGTTTTGAGAAGACGGTACCCAGAGACAAGGTTAATTGTAGCATTATGAACTATGTCGGTATTTGTTGACCTCATGGAGTAGTTTAAATAATCCTAAGACAGCATGTCTGAAATCACTTGGAGAAAAAAGATATTTAAGGAAGTTAAATTGGTTTTGAGAAGACGGTACCTACCCAGAGACAAGGTTAATTGTAGCATTATGAACTATGTCAGAATTTGTTGACCTCATGGAGTAGTTTAATTAATCCTAAGACAGCATGTCTGAATTCACTTGGAGAAAAAAGATATTTAAGGAAGTTAAACTGTTTTAATAAAATAATAGGAAAGTTCAATATCTTTATTCATTATTGTAATTACCATACTTATATTGGTTCTTATTCAATACTAGCTGACCCGGCGAACTTCGTACCGCCTTTATTTTTTTTTTTGTTTATTTTTTCCCATATTTTAATAGCTATTCTGCTATTCGGGGCAGAGATTATGAGCTATGTCGGTATTCGTTGCCCGCACGGAGTAGTTTAAATAATCCTTAGTCAGCATGTCTGCTGGCAACCGACAATGCAGCATAAAATGAGATACAAAAAAGAAATAAAAACAAAACACAATACAAGTTCTAAATCAATTTTAATTAATTTTTAATCAAGTTCTGTTAATTTTCTAAATCGCTGGAGCCTTATTGAACACGTTCCGTGATCCATTGTAGAATAATCCACACGCTAACAACATTGTCGAAATAATAGAAGACAGAATTAACGTTTCCAACAGGTTTGGTGACTAATATGTTGTGGACTGTAATATCAACCGCCAAAGGGTATGTTTCACAGCGATGGAAGAAAGCGATGTACCATTTCCTAGCCTCAACGAGGAGGAACTTATCTTGTTTAGTTTAGGCACATACCAATTAAAACTCGCAAAATCATACGTGTCAGAGCATTTGCGAAGAGGCATGTAGGTACCCTATAGAGGTATGCGTAGAACCGCAAGTGATTGACTGTCGAGTAATTATTATTTAGTAAGATTATTGTAAAAATGGAAAATTATACCTGTGAGACCTGCTGGTGAAGTATGTTTAAATAGAAACATTTTGCCGATAGCTTGGACCTGTTCCCGATACCGGTGGGCTACAACTTTTTTATATTTTTAAATGTTTTTACGTTCTAATATTTAAAAATATAATTTGTATAAACATGTATATTGAAATAAAGGAGTAAAAATAATAATTAATGAGAATAAATAACGTTCTATTCTTTTATTTTATTCTATTTAATAAAACAATTTAAATTCCTTAAATATCTTTTTTTTCCAAGTGAATTCAGACGTGCTGTCTTAGGATTAATTAAACTACTCTATGAGGTCAACAAATACCGACATATTTCATAATGCTACATTTACCTTTGTCTCTGGGTACGGTCTTCCCAAAAACAATTTAACTTCCTTAAATATCTTTTTTTCTCCAAGTGAATTCAAACATGCTGTCTTAGGGTTAATTAAACTACTCCATGAGGTCAACAAATACCGACATAGTTCATATTGCTACAATTAACTTTGTCTCTGGGTACGGTCTTCTCAAAAACAAATTAACTTCCTTAAATATCTTTTTTCTCCAAGTGAATTCAGACATGCTGTCTTAGGATTAATTAAACTACTCCATGAGGTCAACAAATACCGACATAGTTCATAATGCTACAATTAACCTTGTCTCTGGGTACGGTCTTCTCAAAAACAATTTAACTTCCTTAAATATCTTTTTTCTCCAAGTTAATTCAGACATGCTGTCTTAGGATTAATCAAACTACTCCATGAGGTCAACAAATACCGACATAGTTCATAATGCTACAATTAACCTTGTCTCTGGGTACGGTCTTCTCAAAACCAATTTAACTTCCTTAAATATCTTTTTTCTCCAAGTGAATTCAGACATGCTGTCTTAGGATTAATTAAACTACTCCATGAGGTCAACAAATACCGACATAGTCCATAATGCTAAAATGAACTTTGTCTCTGGGTACGGTCTTACTCGTTCTCCTTTCATCGAAATCGGTCCAGCCGTTTTCATGTTATGTCGTGACAACGGAAAACGGGTTTCATTTTTATATATATAGATTTTTAAGAATTCATCTAATACATCGCGGTTCGACATTATGCAATGCAACATGTCCGCATAGGCATACATTCGCAGCAACAACTGAGCGCTCGCAACACACACACACTCGAATTTTTACCGACTTCACAAAAAGGAGGAGGTACTATGTTCGGCTGTTTGTATGTTTTTTTTTTTTTTGTATGTTTGTTCATCGAATACTCCGCCAATTGTCGACGGATTTTCAAAATTCTTTTTTTGTTCCAAAGTAGATAGTTCTGAGGTGGTCCCACTGTCACCAAGTTAGGATCTGATGATGGGATCTTAGCGAAATCGAGGGCAACCCTCAAATTTTATAGGCTTACTTATTGTTTTTCGCATATTTTATGAAGTATCTTGTGTATTTGCGTATGGTTGTCACCATCTCAGGTAGCTGGGCTGATGATGGAAGGTACAACTCCTTAACAGTAAGAAGTTACTCGAACAGGCAAGGACTGTTTTAGTAAATTGTTTTGATGTTTGATAGGGCATTTGCCACATTTGGTCTCATGATCATCAAGTCATGACCTGATGCTGCAGTCAGGATAGTCTGCAGAGTACCTAACTCCTCGACAACTAACAGCAGATATATCGTGTTTAGGCTCATTGAAAAGGGCTCGATGTGTGGATAAACGTACTGTTAATGAGGAACACCGAAGTACATAAAGACCTGATGCTGAAGCCAGGAGCATTAGAAAAAGTACCAACCATGAAATTACAGCACCGTAGTCGTGTTTGGGCTCATTTTAAACAGGACTAAATTTTAAGTTCAGTGCAATGTTGACAAGTCTGGCCTGATGCTGCAGCCAGGATTATCAGCATCTAGTTTAAAAACATCAGGGCAGGATTTGATGATGGGATCCTGGAGAAATCGAAGGAACTCTTCAAATATTATAGGCACACCTATAGCGATTTGGGTATTTTTTATAGTAACTCGTGCATTTGCTCTCGGAAAGCACTATTTGGTGAAGTGGAACTGATGATGAAGACCACAGATGGCCACCGGAACTACTCAATAATATCTAAGTATTGCACGGGTTGCGATTCGATTACTTTAATATGGTTGCTAAGCAATTTATGCTCGTCACAATGTGAATGGGATATGGAGCTGATGGTGGACCTGGAGAACTCCTCAACAATTAACTTCCCTGCATCGGGAAAAGCAATATTTTGTTTGTAAAAGGCGATGATCACTAGGCTATTGTAACTTAGATAAATTATAAGCAGACCCACTAAAAAGCGTGAAATAAAAACTTTTTAAGAAAAAAAAAACCGACTTTCAAAAAAACACTACAATGTGAAAAATATCTTTAATTTCGGAAGTCGGTGGCAAAAAACTAAAATAAAGATCCAAAGACACCGACTTCCGAAATTAAAGATATTTTTCACTTTGTAGTGTTTTTTTGAAAGTCGGTTTTTTTTAATCAAACAGTTTGATCAAATAAAAATACGAAAATTCATATTTTTTCAAGCCATTTGATTACTCCTTGATCGAATTTTACCACAGACATTCATGTCAATTTTATGAAACTGTTTGAACCAGCCGGTTTCATCAAATTACTTGAACGTCTATGGCGGCCATAAAGATCGTAGCAGGTGGCGTTCTGTAGTTTCTTCCTATCCCCATGGGAAGAAGATATGTGTTTATCATTCAGCCTTTCTTACTACCTTCGTACTTCCATATTACCGGTCCATTTAGTCTGTAGTGATGTGATAAAAGTGAGTTTTTTTTAAATCTACAATGTTCTTCCGGAATTGTAAATTTTACACTCACTCTCGGGAGAGATGATGCGATACCTAGCGGGATAAATAGGTAGTCTATTTATCGCGCTAGGTGTCGCATCACCTGGTTTTAAAAATTCATAAAAAAGTAAAATTCTCGAGATCTATCCCTGTAATAACCGACTCTTCTTTTCACCATCAGAAGGGTTCGCTTGGTCGCCCTCGCATGGAGGAGCCCCTAAGAGCAGACCGCAGCCCTATCTGGTACGCGACTCCCGGCCGCGTTCCCCGCCTGGGCCCGCGCCACTCCTGCAAGGCAGTATGGGTGTCTGCCTCGGGAGACCAGACCTTCGTCCAAGTGTCCCAGGCGCTTATCAAGACGGACACGCTGTTCAGTTCAACAATTACATCTAATACTAATAGCATCAGTAAGTATTTTATATATTTATTATGGTGTTTGGGAAAAACATGCACAAAATTACAAACGGAAATTCAAGTCAATAGAAACAGATATATTTACAATAAGAAATTACCACTCCTTTGCGTCGCGCAGTCGGGTAATAATACACAGCGCTCAAAAACGGTGAAGGAAAACATCGTGAGGAAACCGACATGTCCTAGAACCAAAAATTCGAAGACATGTGACATCTACCAACCTGCACGGGACCTGCTTGGTGGATGGCCCACTCCCTCTCACCGAGAGGAGGCCTGTGTCCCAGCAGTGGGAATGTTATAGGTTGGTTATGGTACACTAATTAAAAAACGAAACAAGTAATACTGGTAATTTGTGACAATATTACCTTGAAAATCGTTATCACCCGGTTTTCAAAAGGCTTATCATACTAACAATTGCTAGCACACTGTCAGACTCACTTCAAGTGATCTGAGTTGTTGTTGTTATTCCTGTCATGCAATCACAATAGTAAACGTAACTTTGAGACTTATTTTGTATATTTTTGTGTTGATTAGCATTAGTAGTTCTTGAAGCTGTGACAGACAGAGACGAACAAAGTCGCACCATAACGGTTCCTTTTTTACGATTTTGTAACGGAGCACAATCAACAACACACTAGCTATAACGTGTATATAACTTTTTTTTCAGTAATTTTACCTAACCGGCCAGAACATACATTCAAATGCATAACCATAAACAAAATGGATGGCACATGCAACACATGGACGGGTTCCGAACAAGTGGACTTTGTCAACAGTCTCGCTTGTTTAGACCCTTTATACGACGTACTGTGGTGTTACCAACCACAAATGAGGGTCATGAAATGCTACAACATCTTAGCTTTCGACTCCCACAAACTGCAAAAATGTTGCAACGACCCTGAATCTTACTTCGGTGAGGGCGAGTTTGAGTACCCGAACTACGGAAGCATGAAACGCTTGGAAGATTTTAAGAACTTGGAGAATTTTGACCTGTCATGCCGTGATGAAGATAGACCGACGGATAACGTTGCTCTGTCAAATATGTCGGTGTTAAACCAGGAGTTAGCAATACCGTCGACTTCTGGCTGCTATGTTACAAGGATGCATGCTGCGTTACATCTGTTGGGCTGTTTGGATTCTTTGACTTACGCTCATGATATCAGGTATGTGGAACGTTATCGTTAAGCCACGATAAAGTAAGTCAACATTGTTACAGCAACATGATTTCTCGTTACTTAAAACCCTCATGTTGCACACATCCTCTGACCGTAATCTAACTTGGCGTAAGGGTCAAATAGCTACTGTAAAGGAAAGCAAAAAAAAAAAAAATGTGATCATAACTTTTTACTTTTTTAGGTTATATTGAAGTGGTTTATTGGTCCTATTTTCTATTATAGCTTGCAAAAATAGTATGTCCGTTACGTCCAAATAAAAAAAAAGTCCAAGTCCTAACTTCTATTTTTGTACACGAGTTTAAATGACGTAAGACCATCAACATTCCATTATTTAGAGTCAAAATGTCGTAAGTGTTTTATCATGTAGGTATTAAATATTAATACTGGTAAATATGTATTATCAACGGCGAAATGCCAATACCTTCTAACTGACATTTTTCGAGAAATTAACTTTTTTATCGCTTTGAATTTAAAGGCGTTATTCGCACGTTTTAGTGAATTCTCCTAAGTGTAGTTTTAGTTGCAACACCAACAGCATTCAATTAAAATGTGGAAAAACCTTCCAACTAAACCAATGTGTCTATTTTTGACAGTTTTTTTTTCAGTTTGTGTAAATATTTTATTTTTATTTTTTTATTTGTGTTATTTAGGTGTTATTGGCACTTCGCCGTCGTTATGCAATGTTGCCAGTAACTTGTATCCAGTATATCGAAGACATATTATTCGATTAATATTGTGCGACTTTGGTTTACCGTGAACACACTAGGTTTTATTTATTGCAAGTTATAATTATTATTCTAAGAACGGTGCACTATAGTTCTATTTCCTTTTTAGGCTGCATTCATCAGACAACAAACGAGATAACTTGGGGTCGCCGATACTTCCGGTGAAGGAAGACTATCAGACTGTGAACAGGTTTGACAGTAACGGCGGCGGTTGGGGCTACTCGGGACATTCCGTTGAAGCCATTCGTTTCATGTCTGACACTGATATCTTATTGGGTAAGCTAAAGTTAAGCTAGTAACCTATAGTTGTTGAAAACAGAAATAGTCAGGATGTATTAGTATAGTGTAAGAGCGGTTCTGCACCACATCCGATCTGAATCCGAATGAAAGATACGACTTCAATCCTAATTGGGAATGTTCTAAATTCAGACGGGTAGAGTTCGGATCTAATGCGCAACCCTTCATACAAATAGGACTATGGTCACTTCCGACCGGCATTTCTCGGATTATGATTATAAGATAGATGTAATATCCAATTCATTACGCTTCGATATTTCTGGTATGTACTTCTCATTATATGAATAAAAATTGTATCATCATCAACAAACAATTGTGAAGTTAATAATATATTTTACAGCTGGTATCGGCCTGTACGGCGGTCGTGGCGACTACACGGCTAAAGTGAAGCTGTATGACATTGGAGTGGAAGGCGGCGATCAAGAGGGCGATGGTGAACTGTTGACCGAGAGCGACGAGATCGTGTACGAGTGTCCGCCGAGAGATCGCTTCCCTGTCATGTTTGACAACCCTATACCGCTGGCGGTGAGTGAACCATGCCAATTTTGATTCGTGGCAGTCTTAGAGATTTAACATATAATAGAGAGGCTATGAATTTTTTTTGAATAGAAAGACAGTTATTTCATGTCATGGTGACTCCATCTAACATAATATAGCAAAACTACATAATAGTTAAGTTTTACACAATACACTTTTACCGACACCAACCTTTTTTGAGCAAGATTACCAGCCGTCGTCGGATGGTTTTTGACATATCTTTGAATGCTCAATAAATTAAACAAAAGCACCAAAGAAATTAAACCGTATCCACTCAAAACGTATTATCACTACGAGGTTTGCGAAATCACAATGTGCAATCCATATTTTCTTCGAACTTAAGTTTCTTTGCACACAATATGAAATGTCATGTATGGCGTACGACACGAGACAACTATAGTGAGCGGGGTACGCACGATATTAAGCTATACTTTTCCAGTATAAGCTGACATCTCATTGTACGAAAAGCCTAATAATGCTAGGTCAGCTAAAACTGGAAATGTATAGCTTGATATGTCGTCTTGTGTACCTGTAGTAGCAAGTACCAAGTAGATTTTGATGTTGTTCGCTTTGTCGCGTCTACCGTAAGTGTATTTAAATGCCTTTGGTAACAGTAAACTTGCACGACAGTGAATATGGGGTACGGATTTATAAAACTCTCTCATGTCATCACGATTTATGTCTGCTGCTGTTACTAACCTTGGCATATACTAATTGTTTCATCTTCATACTTGACTCGTCTAAGTTTTTTTACTTAAATTCTGGCAGATATTTCAGTAGTTATTCATCTTCTTTGCAGGCAAACCGATGGTATGTCGCATGGGCGTGCATAAGTGGACCGTCCTCGGATTGCGGCTCCTCTGGTCAGGCAATGGTCATCAACGACGAAGTAGGTTTTCATTTCAAAACCTCCAAGAAATCAAACAACGGCACTGATGTAAACGCTGGGCAAATCCCGTCTTTTATATACAACACCGTCAGCCCAGACCACGCGTTACCTCTCAAAGTAGTCGACTTTGGGGAACCGATCATAGTTCTATCCAAAAACTTTTCCAGAAAAGTGACTGTACCATGCTTCAAGTCACTCATAACTCTGCTACAATGGAGCTGGGATACCTTCAAAGAAATAATCTTAGAAACAAATGGACTGGTCCCGATTAACTACCAGAAGTTGACTTTAATGAAGCATCAGAAGAGACTGGTGTACGTTATCAGGGCATGCTTGAGACTGGTGCGGTCTTACATCAATGAGATATACCCCCAAAATAATAGAAAGCGGAACTCTCACGAGTACATGTCATACTTCGAAGCTATTGCTGAAGTACGGAATCTGATTCAAGCGATAATGGCTGACCAGACACCGACCTGCTCTATGTTACCGAGAAAACCGGGGAAAAGCAAAGCTCACAGAGTCTGTTACGTACAATTTGCTTTGGAACTGACTACGTCGATCCTCAAAGAAGCTCATGATACCATAACAGCTTGCTTCCATGCCTTCTTTCCTACTCCTACACTGAAATGGAATCATCTCTGCGCTATGTTGTTTAACGTCAAGGTACGTCATCTAATGAAATGTCCATAAACATGGCCCATAGAATGTAAAAAAGGTCCTTTTTGTAGTGTATCGTCTCTGCGTGACGTCTCTTTTCTCGATGAAACATATTAACGCTTGGGTACTATAATATCGATTTCTCATTAATATTCTTGCCCAAAAATATGAATAAAACATGCTTTTACAGGAAGGTGTGGTGCCGCCATCACAGATTCGTGAACTGACGTCAACCTGCGCGGCAATGTGCGCGTCACGAAGTTTGCGTGACGTGTTACAATATGTGGTTCCGGTTACACAGAGCTATATCAACACACACGAGAACCGACGACCGGACAGCAAGGTACGAATGACAATAAAGTGATTGAATAATTTAGAAACCATACAACGAACATCAACCAAAGAATTCGTGCAGTCTCACCGTTATCCTTACATCATCGACAATTTTTATAGAAATTTTCGAAACATTTTCGGGTAAACAAATGACATAAGGAATTTCTTAGCGAACTTTTTTATGTTGGATAGGTACTCAAGGAGGTTCCTTCTAAATCAGCAACAGTTCCAAGATCATCGCACGCTCAGAAACCGCCCCCAATACCTCCTAGAGCCAACAATAGAGATACCCCGAAGGTAAGTTTATTTGTTTTTGTAAACGAGAATTTTTAACTATAAAATTTGTAAATACACTGGTGAATATTTGCGGAAGACAACATTATCTATGCTCACTATCATCACGAAAACTTCAGTATTTATTTTAGTTATTTAAAACTGTTAAATACTTATTTCAATAATTAAAGGCTAAAAGAAAATTATTTTCAAACATAAAAAAGTTAACAAAGCAAGTGTCCATGTCATAATATAAAGTCTGGTCCAGAGTACTTCTACGACACAAAGGTTTTGGTCTCTTCTCAATTTTATTATCAAAATGAAAATAATTATATTGTGGTAACTTACTTTTACAGCAACCCGACCCAGCAGACACCAAGCCAAACCATACCGAATGGCACTTACTAGACGTGATACCACGTATGTTAGACATCGTAATGATTCCCATCAAGCAGCAGATGATGACGCGTCAGTGCGGACAGCCGCACGACCACGGCGAGATCAAGCAGTATGAGAAACTGTCCGAGTTTTGCTGCAAACTTACTGCGAGGATCGTGGCCGAACTATCTACTAGTGCCACAAACATTCGAGTGAGTTTTATTACCATTTTCCCCTATAGGACGACATGTCATTCGACGTTTGACCCAACTGATTAGGGTTGCCATTTCGAAATTTGAAAATTTCTGAGAAATAGCTGGAAATTTGCAAAAAAGTCCGGACATTTTACTTTTATTATTTTCTAGAAATCATTTAATTATTCTTATTTTCGCTAATTAATATCCCCCTTTATTCGAAAAGTGCGGAAAAATAACAAGCCCGGACAAAGTCTGGACAAGGGGCCAAAAACATCTCAGGACAATTCCGGACGGATGGTTTCCCTACATGTGCTACAAATGATCACTGATCACAGGCGCAGATAAGTTTTTCGATGAGGCATAAGAAATTTCTCTGTTTTGTGTACTGTAAACTTCTGTGTAGAAAATCACACCACGGCTGTCGAAGTCGGGAACGTGTTGGCGGGTGGAATCTAATGTATTAATACAATGAAAAGTTTTAATAAAGATAATAGTTATTTATGCAACTGTTGTATAATAAGAGGTATTAAAACACGAAGCCGAGTGTGATAAATGTGAAAATAGTATCACACAAGTGTTTTAATACCTAATTATGTACAGTTGCATACAAGATTTTATCTACACCCATGATATGAAATCTAACTAATATTATAAATGCGAAAGTAAGTTTGTTTGTTTGTTCTGGATGTTAACCAATAATCCAGAAAGAATCATGGCAGGATTTGTACAAAAAAAATTTTTTTTTTGGAGAAGTTGGTATTCTCATTTTTATACTCTTGGGTGCCTAAAGAGTATCTTCAGGCATTTACAATATTTTTATAACCCCGCAATAACAATATAATGTTCAAAGTTAATAGTTTAACGAGGAGCTCACTTTTACAGAACGAAACGGCGGCTGTCAGTGTAAACAGCAGTGTTAAAGATTTAAATCTTTAGATTCGCCCTACCTCGTCAAACATAGTCGCATTTCTGATTCGTTTTGACACCAATACACATTGACGTAGTGACTACCTACATTTGATTGTCATAGAAGCGCTATTTAATAATGTGTGAGCTCACTCTTCTCAGTATGGTCACGTTTTCTTGTGACTAAGTACGGTGAGGGCAAATTTAGCTATTTAAATCTTTAGGGGGCGGGGTTTGACTTAATGTCAAATTCTCTAAAACATTTTAACTATGCGCGGTTTTAAAAATATGATTAGTATATCAATCTACTCCTGGTAATGTATTCTTAACTTTGGAAAATATTTTGAACCCTCTAAATGAACTCTTTTTTTGTACAAATTAACGTAAGGATCTCGCCATAATAGGGTATTTTCCTGGGTAAAAAAATAATAATTAGATTTAGTCCGTGAGTTAGATTATCGAAAAATAATGGACCCTTATTTTTAACCCCCGACGCAAAAACGACGGGGTGTTATAAGTTTGACGTGTCTGTGTGTGTGTGTGTCTGTCTGTGGCATCGTAGCTCCCGAACGGATGAACCGATTTTGATTTTTTTTTTCTTTTGTCAATCAAACAAAAAATGACAAAGATAAAGCGCGTCAAAATTTGGGAGTGGGGGGTCGTGACGTCACGCCGTGCTAAAAAGTGTCGCACGGCGTGACGTTACGCGGGACCTTAACGGGCGATATCTTCATCATTTTTTATATAATTGACAAAAGAAAAAATAAGGGTCCAATATTTTTTGATAATCTAACTGACGGACTAATTAGATTTTTTTAGGAAACTAGCCTATTCTTTTATATTTACGTTGTCAGGTGTACAGAAACGGACATAGGATACCAGCAATTTTTTTTGGGATGAACCCAAAAAAAATTGCTGTTCCCGAGGAAAACAACAACGTTATTATGATAATAGATGGCTCCACGTGTCTATTGAACTTTGTTCACTTTATTTAATTCTGACGGGTTTGAAATTCGCCGGGTCAGCTAATCCTCTATAAAAGGTTCTGAAACCATAGGGTGTTGTACAGTGTTGTAAGAACTCTATGTAAATTCATGGAAAATTTAATTGTTGAGTTATAACACTCGTTTGGAGGATATTATGGTTACTATGACACTGGTTGTTTTAATGTTGGCAATAAGCTAACTGTTTCAGAAACTTTTATAGAGGATTTATAGCATGGTTGTAGATAAAATGTATAATAACGGTCTTTTTAATAGTTTTACGCGACTAAATATATTCGTTTTCGAATAACGCCGAATGTATGGTTCGTTCGGTGGCAAGAAGAGGGCGCCCTGCAGAGTTATCAACTTCCGTCGACCACATGTATACGCTCGTGGGTCAATAATGTTTAATTTCTCATTACAGGAGGACACCGACTCCAATACGGTGACCAACTTAGTAACCCCATCCCGTTTCATGCGTGTGAACCAGTCCCGGGCCTGGAACACTGGTAACGGCAGTCCGGACGCCATCTGCTTCACGGTAGACCGCGCCGGCATCACGCTCGTCGGAGTCAGCGTATACGGCGGCCTCGGCAACTACGAGTACTCGCTCGAATTACTGCACGATGTACGGGTGAGAGAAATTCAGCTAGAACTTTCTAGCTTTGATAGGACTTTTTTCAGTAAAAAAGCAGACTGACTACCCGGGCCTTAAATTACAAAAAATACGACGATCCGTTGCTGAGTTATTGCGTGAAAGAAGAACAAACCAAAAAATTATTACATGGTTCTTCACAATTTTTGTTAGTTGAGGTGGTACTCCTTTGATTATAACGTGTGTTACATTTCATGTTGCATTGCATACATTTGAACGACATTTCGTTTCAACGTTTGTTACATTTCAAGTTTCACGTTATGTCTTCGCACTATTTATGGAAGTCATCTATGTATGTTAACCGTGTACTTTCTCGTACAGCTCCGTGCATCAGCCGACGAAGCCAACCCGACGCACTGCTGGGTGAGCGTGGAGATCACGCACGGAAACTTCACTGCAGCAGACCTGCAACACGACACGATACAAATCAAGTTCGAACGACCTATTCCTTTGAAGGTAACTTTTCTTTTTGTCTTCTATTATATAGGTCGTGGAACACAAAAGATTTCACTCGAGTGAAGGTTAATTTTTCTTTCATTCCTACGTTCACAAGACATCGATAAAATTACATAGGAATGTACGTTTATTCGCTACTTTTTGATCATTCGGTAGGCGGATGAAAGATGCTGATGTATGGTGATAAATATTCGTGACTTCTTTATATGACAAGACTTCTTTATATGCAGTGGGAAAATATTAGGCTAGTATTAATAACTACTTATTCTAATGTATAGGAGGATCTCCGCTACGCCATACGTCTATGCAACCATGGAGGGCGCACATCCAACGGCGACTGCGGCTTACCGTCAGTGAAGGGACCTGATGGGACCACCTTCCGGTTTGCTTCCTGCTCACTCAGCTTCAACGGCACTACGTTAGCAAGGGGGCAGATACCCAGCCTTGTTTATTATGGGTATGTGTACTGAAATATTTCATTGTAATATGTGAAGGTACTTTTGTAGTACTAAGTACTACTTAGGTAATATTGTAATACTTGATATTATGACATATTTCTATTGGCGATACTATATATAAAGGAATAAAGAGTTTTTACAAAACTGAAACATTACCCAGTTCAAATAAGCACACAGCAATGTGATTCCTAAAATATTCTTCTTTTGTCAATAAGAACCAGAAAAGAAATTCAAAGAAAAAGAATCCGTAGACCTTAAAACTATTTTAATTCACCTTCAGCTCATCGAAAACCCTATCAAATTCATCGGAATCGGCCGACAGTTTGCTCTGCTCGCTCCGCTCCATCACCCTTCGCGTGGCCTCCATTGTCATGGAACGAGCAGCCGAGTTGTTCTGTACTCTTCGCAACGAGCTCACTGCTGAAGACTTGAGGAGAAATGCCAGTGTCTTGCAAACATCCCCGGCTATCAATGTTCTGATCCCGTACACTCTCGCCAACTTGGATGGTGTTGATGATTCTAAGGTGAGAAGGATTTTGGTTACGTTTAGTTTCGAATTTGGCCACGCGCCAAAAGCCCCTTGTAGCGGCGTTTGGTTGCGTCGAAATTCTACATGTAATTCTTAAAAAGTTTATCATGTCGCGCACAATAAAGAAGGTTTGGGAAATGCACAATTATATTACCAGATGTTTTTTTTTAGCTAAAACTCATATTGTTTTTTTTATACTTAACATGTTTTTAATGATTGATCTTACAGAGTGTCATCAAAATACTGGAGATGATTCACAAGCTACTCCCGCACGTTGCGGCAATGAACTTGCTTGTCCCGAATTTAGAGGAATGCACCACAACCACGGGACACTACTACACGTGGCTCGAGAGCGACCACCCTTACAAGCAAGCCACCGTCACTAATATGAGGTTTGGAATATAACTATATTATGATTACCAACCTGTTGTGTCCCACTGCAGAGCAAAGACCTCCCTTCCGTCTTTAAATTTTTCGCTGTCTTTTGCAATTAAAGCCTAATCCCTTAGGTAGGAGGAGTCTGAGTCGTCACGCCATCACTTTTTGGGCTTACCGCGACCAATTTAAGGCTACTTTGTCCCAATTCTGATGAGACATGCGGCAGATGTGGCTTGCCGCAACATAACTATAAAGCTGCATTTCCACCAGAGATGTGCGAGGATGCGTAGCATTTTCATAGCTTGAGCTAAGTTAGCGTTGTTATTAGTTAGTTTTACACCCATACCTCGCTACGCATCCTCGCTCATCTCTGGTGGAAACGCAGCCTACCTGGTGTGCCAGCAACACGAAGAAGAAGACTTACAATATCGTAAAGTTTTAGATGAGTGGTGATTGATGAATGGATTGTCTGAAACATAAGCCCAGAAAGAGGATATTGATGATGATGTCAGATAGAGATATATAGAACACATGAATCATCGTCATTCTACTGCCCTTATCCCAATTTATTTGGGGTCGGCGGTCTTTTTACATCTGTAAGAAAAACCGGGAAGAGGTGTAAGAAAATTAGGATAGAAACTTCCTTCCTCTTGCGAAACGAAGTTGATTTAATAGTCTTTCTAATGCATATGTTACTTTTTAGCACAAAACCTGCGCGAAGCCGACTCGTTTCGAACTCAGATGGCCTACTAATTTTACCTTAAATTTTTGTTTTAAATTTTTATATTTAATCATACAATTTCGAACAAATATTTATGTTTTTTTTCTCTCTCTAGGGTCCTTTTCCCCACCAGCGTGTCTTGGGTAGTCCTAGAAATGGACCCCCGAAGCATCACCGCACAGCCAGAAGATTCCCTCACCGTGTACGCCGTGGCTGGAACTCCAAAACACCGGTGCCATTGTGCCAATGAGGTCCGGGTCTCAGACCCGCCTTTCAGAAAGGTATATAAGGTAGACAATCGTTCATCACCCACGTCATTCATTTTAGTGCTATTGCCTATTACGATACACTAGAGTTACTGTTCTAGAGTAAGACTAGGGAGACAGGGCCAGTCTGTCATGTCGATATCAGACGCTTCACTTTTTGTTCATTTTTGTCTTTCACCCGAAGCAAAACGTGAAAAATTAATTCTTTAGTGAACCGATTCAATGATGTTGGATTTCGGCACTCAGCATCTTTCACTCGTCTATCGAATGATAGAAAAAAGAAATGAAAGGTGCATATAAATGTTCATTCCTATATAATTTTGTCTATGTTGTATAAACGTGGAATTAAAAACGAACCTTCACTCGACTGAACCATTCAGCGTCGTGAGGATGCAGCGTCTGGTATCGGTTTAACATCAAAGTGGAACGAAAACGAGATTGTCTCGAAAACAACCAATAAGGTATAACCCACAGATTGGATGTTCGAGACATCTCCACTTTAGAGGAAACTGGCCCTTATTGGGATGATCAAATGAAAAGCATTGAATGCAATACATATATTGAGAGACTTTCCTTTATAAGGCTCCTGCGCTGATTGACAAACCTGCGAATGTAAGCCACACGCGCGCGGACATCCTTCGGATGAGTGACCTGTTTAACATAAAGAGATTTCCGGGCCTCAAAAGAAAGCCATCGGCTTCCCCTAATAGTTTAGAACCGGATGGCAGAAGTTCTCTATACGTTTTTATTTAGTCATACTTAGTACAGGTAAACAGCTCCAACATGGTCGGACAAACCGATAATAATTAAAATATCTCAATATAAGCAAGTATAAAGATAATAATATAACATACATTTTCAGCTATTTGCCACACTTATACTGGGTTATGAATGCAATCAAACTACGCTCAGCTAACTTCATTCATTGTAGATTTCCTCGATTCTTTAGAACCAGTTTAGTGGTTCCCATAATTTCCAAGTAGACTTCTAGCCTCTAGTGTAAATAGCTCCTGAACTTTGCTTGACTGAGATCTTTGCTCCTGAACGTAACATCAGCACAAAACTTGTCCCAATGTTAGACTTCCTCTAGATTTGTGCTCTTTATATGTGTTTTAACTTGACTGTTAACCTCTTTGTGTGTCGTCTACCGTCCCGGGATCAGATGCCTGGGTTCAGGGTTAAAGCCCAGAAATCTATAAAAAAAAAACCTTTCAAATATAGGGTATTTGAAAGGATTTTTATAGATTTCTGAAACCGAAAAAATATAAGGCCACAGTGAACAATTTTTTAAAATTGTTTTATTGTGCGGTGAGCTGTAATATCTCCCAAGTTGTATAAAATTAATGTGTACCTTTGTCAAATACCATTTTGTAATAAATACAACTTTTTTGTGGATATCATCATCGATATCCTCCGCCCTGCGGCGTCTGAGGAGTCTGTCACTCTTACTGACTAAACCATGGTGTTCTTCAACTAGTTAACTAGGAGTTGGAACACTTATGCGGTTCGTCACGCTCCCCCGGCCAGGTATTGGCTCGCATAACTTCCACGCGGACGCAGTCACCCTCTGTACCCGACAACCTACAGCTGCAGTTTCTCTTGACTGTGTCTGTTCAGCTGTCAGAATCCCCAAGTTTATCACCCGCAGGCCACACTCTGTGGCCGCTGGACATCCCTATTGCACGGGACTTATATAATAGCTGCGTACCACTTTTGGGAATACAGTTGTGATTTTGGTGAAATAGGAATTATTGGCATCTTTCAAGGAGGTAATTAATACTCATGTACAAATTTTTAATGGGATCAACCCGAAATTATCTCAAAAAAAATCGTATTAATTATACATATTTTGAAAGAATGCCAATGAATTTAAAGGCAGTATTAGGAATTGAGAACTTTTTGACGGCACCAAAAATATTAATTTTATATGTTTTTTTTTTATCGTAGCGCCTAGTTCAGCTGACAAATGAAGGCGAGGTCGAAGAATTAGGCGATGAGCCTGATGCGGACGGTGTGTGCATGCATTATAACTGCTCGTACGTTAGCGTGACGCCTCGACTGGCTAACAAGTAAGTTATACAGTGCTACAAAGATCGTTGACGATCGATTTGGCGCTCAAATGACGTTGTTAGGGAGGCGCTGTTGGTTAAACATTTAATCAATTGTTTTGTCAAATGCACTGAAAAAAAAACCGGCCAAATGCGAATCTGACACGAACTACCAAGGGTTCCGTACCACAATACAAAAAGCGCCGAAAAATATAGGTTTCTTGTATGGGGACCCCCCTTTAATTGTTACTAATTTTATTTTATTGTTATGAATAATAATAGGGTTCCGTTGGCACTCTTTGGGTACAAAAGCCTAAAAACAAGATGGCGGCTTAGTTCCGACATTGGCCACTCTCCAAAAGATTCTTGTACAAGTTATAAGTGTGTAAAAACACACTTATAACTTATACAAGAATCTTTCTAGTTCAACTGCACGTTCATTTAGATCAAAAGGTCTAAATGAACGTGCAGTTGAACTAGACGCCTCCTTGGCGCCTCCCTTTAGGCACAGTAAGAGTGGAACTTGCAGCAGGTAGCAACAGTGTAACTAATATAATTGTAATACTTTACTGAGATGTATTGGAGAATCATGTATGTTTCGCATAATAATTGGAAAAATCGAGTCTTTGGGTTTTGCGAAAATCCAATGATTATTGCAAACTGAGAAAGATTTTCGCAATCATACGAGATAAAACACACACATAAAGTGAGAAGAATGGGGATAAGGATCGTAGCAGGTAGGCAGGCGTTCTGAAGTGTTTGCCTACCCCCATGGAAACGAGTCATGAGTTTATGTAAAGTCTATTCAAACTTATGTTTGAAATTAATATTATTTCAAGTTAATTCCGGCCGGCGAAGCATGCGATGTTCATACAAATGTAATACCAAAATAATCTGTAAATCAAACATATTCTTAATGTAGTGTGTATTTGTTCCGATTGTATTACAGAATATCTAGGTTCCCAAATATATATTTTGAATGGACACTGATTTAAAGACGAGTTACGAGGAAAATAAGTTTTCTATAAAAATTTAAGTTGTAGCGTAAACTGAACTTTCTTGTGTAGATTTTAAACTTATTTTTCCTTAAACTCATATTTGTTTACATTTTTGACAGATAAATCGTGAATGCAGATTATTTATGCGTAAAGTGAGAAGTAATTTTTATGAATGATTTATCAACAGCTTCTTTATACAAGAAAAAGTTCAGTTTAGTTAACAGATGTACAAGGAGATATACGAGTTCGTATTCATCCATTCCTTTGTTGCAGTGCCAGTGACTGGCCACAGAAGGCGCTGCTGGTCCCAGGAAATGAAGTCATATTCTCACTGGAGACAGCATCCGACTATTTGACTGAGTTCAATAAGTCTAACAAGTAAGTCTTTCAAAGTAACCTCACCTTTACCGTTAAACCACTGAACCGTTTGTTATGCAATTTGGCAAATTGATATCCTGTGAGAAGGACATAGGTTACTTTTCATCCGGATTATTGGTATTCAAAAATGATGGAATATACAAATCATAACCATCATCATAAAAAAAATTGAAGTGTATGTTTGTAATGTCAAAATAACAGCTTTTTACTAAATGCATAATATGAAAGTACAATATTCGGTAGTTATAGCAAAAAACAAATTTGTCTGTCTCTCTGTCTGTTCCGGCTAATCTTTGAAACGGGTGGACTGATTTTGACGAGCTTTTCACTGACAGAACGCTGATGTTATAAGGAGTAACTTAGGCGACTTTACTTAGACTACTTATATTTATGAAAAAGAAGGAAGATCAAAAGTTATTAGTTACTTCTAGACTTCAAAAAAAAACTACAAAGTCACTTAAATTCCGGAAGTCGGTGTCGCTGGTTTCGCATTTTCGTTTTTTGACACCGAGTCCCGAAATTAAAGTTACTTTGTAAAAGTTTTTAGTTTTCATTTTTGAAATGTACCTACCTACCCCACACAAATTCATATAACACTATGTACTTGCTATGTAAATATCAGTAACTGGGAGTTATTTAAACATCATCAATATAAACTAAAGTGGAAAAAATCGTATTATTGAAGCTAACATAAAAACTACCCAAGCAAAATTAATAAAATTTATATGGGACCACCCATGAGGCGTACCTTACCCATTAAAAGAATTTAGCAAATCGGCTTATAAATAACGGAGTTCTGAGGAAAAAAACAACCGAATTGAGAACCTCCTCCTTTTTTTGAAATCGGTTAAAAAGAGGGCTAATGATAAGGTGACAACCGACAAGGGCGCGTGGAAGAGAAAAACATATTAACATATTGCGCATCGTAGGTGCCTGGCTTCTATGATAGGTATTATCCTATGATACATTATGTTTTTATGGAAGTGGAAGATTATAAATCTAAATAAGCGAAATAGTTTTAAACTCAGCGACATAGTTAATGTGACATAGCCTGCATTATCCAAATGAAACCTACAAAATATAGGAAACCTGTTTCCGTCGTCCCAATTGTGATAGCTTACTAACTTTATAATAATTAAAAACTCTACAATAAAATAATTCTCCATTTTTAGCGAAGACAACCGCTTTGGTTTCCGATGCCTATGCGTGGGTTACGAAGACACGCCACTCACCACTCAACGTGTCGGGCTAGTGGCTCTTGAAATGGAACTGGTATACGCAGGCGCCGCTTGCGCATCAAAGCTCTTGGCTCCGGATATCGAGATACCACCACTTTCTTTGTGTAAGTATGTGTGTAACATTGCTTTTAGGTTTTCTTTAATAACACTACTGTATGGATTCTTTGAGGCCAGAAAATAAAGGTTTATTATTAATATTGTGATCAAAATATAATATAAAACTTGACAAAGATAGTCAAGTTTAACGTTATTTTTTATGTATGATGTAATTCCTGTAACAATCAGAAATATGACAGTTTGCTACCGGATATTGGTATCTCCCAAAAGCAAGGTGAATCCCGTAGACAGAACTCAGTGCAAACGATGTTTTTTTTACATGCATCTAACTTTATTGATAGAAGCGTTATAAAAATATTAAGGCTACGTTTCCACGTAGAACATTCGGTACGATATTTTCGAGTACCTAAGCAATGGCAGCCGTGCTAATGTAACCTCAGGGCCCATTCACACGGCGATACTCACGATATTTTACTTATATTTTTGTATTACATGTTAGTTACATATTTCATTTGTTATTAACCGTATCAAGTAGGATTTTGATTTGTGGCCCCGACTTTTAACCATTATAAGTTATAACCAGAGATCGGAATAGGTAGAGCTGTTTTATGTACTTGCCATAGGTTAGAATAATATGGATATTCCCCTAGTCCCGGGATTTGGTTTTTAAGTAGTAAGTACTCTAGCGACAGAAACACCCCGCTATTGTTTTCTTTTGTTTCTATAATGCGGCGACATTACGCGTCTCAACAAAGCGGCAACGTCGCGTGCTTGGCAAAGTTTTATTGCGTGCTGTTGACGTAAAATTTACAACGTCGTTCATGCGCTTATTGGCTTACATAAACCAGTTTTATACATATTGATAAAAAGAATGACATTCAATAAAATCCCGTAGTATCAGTCGGAATCCCGTGGAATATCCATATTAACATCAATGTTTGCGGTCAATGAACCTAAATAGCTCTACCTATTCCGATCACTGGTTATAACTGATACCTGAAATTTTGTCAAAATATCATCTTCTATCGTCATCTTAGTAATACCTAACTAGTACAAAAATGTAATTTGTGGAGCAAAAATAAACATTATTTATTATCTTTGACCATTTATTTTTAACGCAAATAGATCTGGAAAGTAGGAAAACGTTGAAGCTGACATGTAAAAGAATGCGCATGCGCATGCAGCGGTTCTCTGCAATGCCCCCAAGATCCTCAACCACACATTTTGTTCTTAATGTGAAAATATACAGGGTTACTTGTAATTCGAAGTATATCCGCAAGGAGCTGATAGGGGGGCCAAAACTCAACAAATTGAACCCCCTATACGTATAGCCTAAATTAAATAGTTTTCGAGATATTTGAAACATTTTTGAAGGGTAAAATAAAAATATTGGTAAGATATTATTCTTAAATCGCTCTTCATTTTAATTATTTTGTTGAATTAAGTACTTTTAATTATGTTCATAGCTTAATTGAAGTGGCAGCTACAATATCATGTTTAATGGTATCCATTCAATATGTATTTTTTTTTTATTTGGAATTGTATCGAAAAATCCTTAAAATTCTAACATCTCGAAAACTATTGAATATCGGCCATACATATGGGGGGTTCAATTTGTTGTATTTTAGCCCCCCGATCAGCTCCTGACGGATATACGTCGAATTACAAGTAACCCTGTATACAAATGAGTTATATAAACTCATAAAATATCTTGTGAATGTTGTTAGACAACTAATATCCATTTTGCTTCACATGACATTATTATGCATGATAATAATAGTTAAATGAATAAAACTTCAAGGTTATATAATGTTTCTCAGTATTAAACTATCATGTATATATTATATCTTCTTTATGATTCCGTTTTAATGGCTTCTTGTTCTAGCTGATAATTTAATGAATGAACGAATTATTCATTTGCGGTTAGTTCACTAGCGCCAGCAATCCGACTCTTGTTTATAAATAGGAGTAAAATAACAAAGAACACTTTTGTTCTATTTTTATTTCTATTGTTCCTGAAACTGAGTTTTATATACTTGATAATGTTTTCTATGTGTCTTGTAATAAGATGCATTTTCGAATAACAATACAGCTAACACAGCAAAGACTTTGAAGTGTAGAATAAGTACATTTATTTTAGTCCCAATACATATATGTATGAATTTTAAAGGTTTTGAAACTTTTAGTTTAAAGGCTAGACGAGCATCATGTATAACAACAAAGAATGAATAATATTCTTAAAAACATAATTTACAAATTCAAATCTTGGCCTCGATATAAGGTAGAAGTTTCTTAAGGTGAATGTGACATGGTAGACCGCTAAATTTAAATTTTCTTACGTTTTTTGCAATTTGCAGATCAGTGTCAGGTTGTATCTTGATCCAAATATGATTCGCGACTATAATAGACATGTATTTACAGAATCATAGTCATTAGAATAATTAATACAGGGTGAAATTTAACACATGCGACAAATCGAAATGGGAGATTGTACTCATTATTATGAACAACTTTTACTATGGGACCAAACCAGAAATCGCGAAAAAAAAAATCAGCTGTTCCCTACATTTATGTTCGCATAACTCATCAAAATGTAGGGAACAACTGATTTTTTTTTCGCGATTTCAGGTTTGGTCCCATAGTAAAAGTTGTTCATAATAATGAGTACAATCTCCCATTTCCATTTGTCGCATGTGTTCAATTTCACCCTGTATATCTCTTTAAGTTAGATTTCTACCACAAACACTTTTCCATACGAGATTTGTTCTTAAGGACCGATACTAGTTCAGATTGCGAAAATTGCCTTAGCATTAACGGCTGTAGTTCCAACAGTTCTGCAGTTTTCACTTTGAAATTAATATACGATAAAGATGAGGACTACTGCGAGGTGTCATCGGTTGCGAAAACACGATTGCATACAATTTTCTCGATACAAAGAAGTCTCAAAGTTACCTCTAAACCGCAAAATAAAAGGAGAATATTCAATGAAAATTTTCAAATTAGGCCATGAAAATTTGCAAGCTAATCAAACTATGCATAAAGCAGGTGTCATAGGTTCGTTTTTATTTTTTTAATCGTTAAATTTAACGTAAAAAGATGAGATCCGAAATATCCAGCTTTATAACCACTCATACCTTGAACCGCTCTGCCGCCCGGCCCCCGACAGGACCCCGATTCAGTACTTGTCAGTACCGCTTCGGCTATCAGACGGGGAACCCGTGTCACTTTGCTTGCGCTCAAAAGACCCGATTGACAACGTTTTATGTTCTGAAGAAATTTTGTAATAAAGTAAAATGAAATATAGATGTAAAATATAAGGCCTCGTATTTTTATTTTTTCCAAATTTTGTAGTTTTCATTCATAAAATAATTTTTGAAATGGTTTAAAATCGTAATCTCATGTCAATGTCAAAACATTGTCAAAAATTTAGGGAGGTAAACGTACCTATTTTAGACAGTTCCCAATGTGTAATGGTGTTTTCAATATATTCAGTAAAACTATTTTTATAAATAATTTTATCTATTTATTGATACAGGGTGTAAAAAGACTTTAGCCGTCGTACATTAAACTAAGTAACATTGCACAAAAGATCTGTGACAAAAGTAATTGCTGGAAATCGACTTTAATTTTTGGTGTAAACATTTGCTGTATGCGCACTACCACAAACAGTAAATTTTGCACCGGCATGTAACTATACAGGGGTCCTGGAGGTATTTAAAGTTGTGTTATAATAACAAAACTTGTTTTCGTAAAAAATATCAGTGAAAGTTGTAATTTTGACCTTAATAATAATATCTCCGTAACCAGAAAGTTTCTAGTACAAAGAAATGATTACAATAATGGGGAGTACAAGTGACTCTCGGCTCGTTGTGTCTTTTTAAACCCGTTATGTTGTAATAGGAGACCAGAAACTATGATCTGCATTAACTAATTTTGAAAAAAAATACAGTCGGCATAAAATTAGCCAATTTACACAAAACCTTTATATTCTCTACGGTTTTCATTCATCGCAAGTAATCACAAATTACCACTGACAGATTTTGAGAATTAATTATGTACAGACGCCAGCACATCAAGCTACGTGTGCAGATGGCGTTTGGTGTAAGCGTTCTTATAACACAAATTTTTCTGCCCTGTCTGGAGCTGCAGCTATAATTGGAAAAAGGTTTGGCGAAGTATTATACATAGGAGTGAAAAATAAATATTGCTGCATATGTACACGAGCTCAAAACAAAGGAGACATTCCAGGGGAACATGTTTGTTTTAAAAATTACAGTGGTTCTTCAACTGGTATGGAGTCGGATATAATATTAGAAGGATTCAAACAATCAATTTCAATGCATGGGCTTATTTATGAACGTATGGTGGCGGACGGTGACGCTAGCACATACAAAAAAATTTTGGAAGGTCGTCCTTATCAAAATTGTACAGTAGAAAAAGTTGAATGTAAAAATCATATTTTCAGAAACATGTGCAAAAAATTGAAGAACATAACCACGGAAACTAAATACCCATCCTGCTTAAGAAAAAAAAATTACGACTCAAAGAATTTTAGCTATTCGAAAAGTTATTTGCTCCTCCATAACAGAACACATTTCTAGAGTCACGAACTTTGATACAAAAGTAAATAGCCTATTCACAGATATCACAAATTCTTATAACCACGCATTCGGAAATCACGACAACTGTCAACCTTATTACTGTACTAGCCAAAAAAACAATGAAGATGTTACTTTAATTTTGTAAACGTGCGCTATTTGGAATAGAATAAAGTTTATAGTGAATACTGTAGCAGCTAAAGCTCGAAGTTTGATGCACAATACTGATAGCAATAAAGTAGAATCCTTCAACAACATTATTGCTAAATTTGTTGGAGGGAAACGTATTAACTTTTCCTTACGTCAGGGCTATGAGTCGAGATGCAACGCTGCTGTAGTTTCATTTAATACAAAACGCCCTCTCTCCACTCTACATAGATCAATCTTGGGGAAAAGCACCAGACCACTAGTGCTTCAATTAGAGGAGAAACGTTTTAGGAAACGTAGGGGTGTGTTTAAAGATTTAAGAAAGGATAGAAAACGAAAAAAAATTAATAACAAAGAAAGTAGTAAAGATTATGCTGAACATTGTCAAAAGCCAGATATGACCACTTTAGAGTACGATCGCTGCAAAGAGGACTTTTTAAAAAAATTACCAAGCTCGGAAGAAGACAGAAGAAACGTTGAAATATCAACGATTCTTCAAAGAGATTCCAGTGAGTGGTTAGAACTTAGAAGGAAACTTCTTACAGCCTCTAATTTCTCCAAAGTGGTCAATAGACGTCAAAATTCTAGTGTTAAAAATTTAGTTAAAAATCTTATATATCCAAAAAATTTATGTAACGTGCCGTCCATAAAACATGGAATAGAAAACGAAACAACCGCAATGGAACAACTAGCATCACAACTTAATATTAAAATAGAGCCTTGTGGTCTTTTTATTGATAAAGAGTTACCTTTTCTAGGTGCAACTCCGGACGGAGTTGTGCAGGGAGAAGACGCAATAGTAGAAATAAAGTGTCTAATTTCTGCATTCAGGACTTCGTTGGACGATGCAATAGATAAAAAAAAAATAAGGTTTTGGAGGAAAACGAAAGATGGACTTTCCATAAATTTGAAACATCCTTGGTACATTCAGGTGCAGGGACAACTACACATAACTGGGAGAAAAGCATGTATTTTTGGCGTATGGTCGGGATGCAAAAATCATATCAAAACTGAAATTATACAGAAAGACGATCATTATTGGGCACAATTCATGGAACCTAAATTAACTAATTTTTACTTATCATACATGTTACCAGAGTTATGTGATCCCAGACATACACGGAATATGGAAATTAGGGATTTAAGGGAATTCACATAAATGTTCTTGCTTTCGTCATTCTCCTCCTCTTGATTCCTTTTTTTTTTAATTTAAATGTTTTCATTAATAACAACTTATTTTAAAATTCGTTCTATTCTCCTCCTCCTCAAGTCGTACTCCTCATTACTGAGGGTCGTGATCCTCCCTTGAAAACAACTTTTCCCTGACGATGTTTCGCCATCTCTGTCTATCCTTGGCCAAGTGAAGCGCATCATGAAATTTCGTGTCAAGAGAAGAGCTTATCTGGTCAGACCATCGCAATGGGCTGCAACCTCTTGGTCGTTTACCATCCACCTTGCCGGTAACCATCAGTTGTTCGAGGTTATTGCGTTCTATTCTAAACCATCGTTAAAGCCAAAATGTATGAAACTTTATAATTGACATCAGTCATTCCGATGACGTATTATTATGCGTTATAACCATTGCGTGCTCTTGTCAGTGCTGGGTTGCCAGCTGTTTTAGAACCCAATGGCTTGGCTCGCGACGATTGGAAAAGACCAGACAGATTGATCATAATGCCTTGGAAGTTAGGTCGGCCTTTGGTGTGTGATGCAACATGTATCGACTACCTTGCGCCACCCCATCTTCCTATTACGGTGGGCTGTGCTAGTGCGATTACTGCGGGTGCAGAAAACCTCAAACAGCGCAAATAGATACTCTAATCTTAATAAGCCGACTTATATGTACCAGCCGTTTGGGGCTGAAACACTACGGCCACAGGGTCCGAGTGCCCACTTAATTTTTAGAGAAATCGCCAAGCGATTGGTCGATTCTTCACGTGACCAGAGGACTAGCCTATTTTTTGGCCAAAGAATCAGCAAAAAGAAAGTAATTTTAAGGCCGGCGCTCACTGACGGCATGGCACGGCGTGTCATGGCAGAGGATTTTATTACTAATCAAGTTATTTTAAATCTTATTTCAATGAGTTTAGAATTCATGTTACTTTATTTCGATACCACGATGCCGGGAAATGACGCTACGTGCCGCGGGACGCTGCGGCATGACGCGACGCGCCGAGGGATGCTGCGGCATGACGTGTTATGCCGTTTCATTCCACGTAATGCCGCGGCGCGCCATTGCATCCCGAGGGACGTGTGGGTCACTTTGTGTCGAGGAATTATGATTGCTAAGCTGGTTGAAATAAGGTTGAAACTTGTGCAGCGGTCGTTTCGGTTAATGGGGCGCAGTCCAGTCAGGGCGGGCTTTCAGCAGGATTCCACGGAACGCCGCGGGATGCCGCAGCACAACCTGCCGTGCCACGCCGTCAGTGAGTGAGCAATGGTCTTTGGTCGGTCATAGAACACTAATGCAGTAGGTATATTGCGGATTTCGCGGTAAACTTTGCTTGCGTGATGTAGGTTGTGATGTCAAACAAAAGATTGGTGTAGTTCGTTTGTAGACGTCGCTACTCAAACATTATGTATAAATAACTTTGTCTTTGCTTTGTATTTGCTATGCGAATGATGAGCGTCCCATGTTTTTTTTGTTATTATATTATTAAATACCTGTCCATTTAAAAGAATTTTATATATACTGCACATACAATGTGAAAGCTAATTTTTATGTGAATGTAATAAATGAATGTTAAGTTTAATCATTTTATTTCTTGACATCCTTCCAACAATAGTACAGTTCACCCTAACTGAATCAGTATGTCAGTGCGAGTGGGATAGAATGATACATAGCGCGGGGAAGTGGGGGCAAAATCTGAATTTGAGCTGAACTATTACAAGCCCTTAAGGTGAATGCGTAGTTGTAGCCCGCGAAATTCAATTTTTCTTACGTTTTTTGCAATTTTCAGGTCAGTGTCAGGTTGTATCTTGATCAAAATATGATTCGCGACAATAACAGGTACGTATTTACAGAATTATAATAATTAGAATCATTAATACATCTTCCTAAGTTAGATTTCTACCGTTAAGAACAAATCTCGTATGGAAAAGTGTTGGTGGTAGAAATCTAACTTAAACAGATGTATTAATGATTCTGATGATTATAATTCTGTGAATACGTACCTGTTATAGTCGCGAATCAAATTTTCATCAAGATACAACCTGACACTGACCTGAAAATTGCAAAAAACGTAAGAAAAATTGAATTTCGCGGGCTACAACTACCCATTCGCCTTAACGGTAGAAATCTAACTTAGAAAGATGTATTAATGATTCTAATTATTATAATTCTGTAAATACGTACCGGTTATAGTCGCGAATCATATTTTGATCAAGATACAACCTGATACTGACCTGAAAATTGCAAAAAACGTAACAAAAATTTAATTTCGCGGGCAACAACTACCCATTCACCTTAAGAGGTTCGTATCACAAATGCGGTTATCAGATAAATTATTTATTTTTGTGTAATGATATATTGTTCCTAATCACAGTGATGGAAACTTTAGCCGTGATCGGAATGTGTCGATGCAGGTGTAAGGAACCCATTGTGGTCTTACATCCTTTGTGGCATACTAATCAATGTTGCCATTTATGTTCAAAACTAAGCCATGGATGAGCACTGTTGCTGTACAAAATCATTTCTAGCATTGCAGTTTAGTCTTCGTAGGAATGCATTGTTATTATTATTGTTTTTTTTTCAAGTTTGGCCGAGAGTATTGTTGAAAGTTTGAAACATTAGTGTCATCTCAACTACTAGGTATTAGGACTTATTTCAGTGTTTTGGTAGTTTCTGTCGATCTAATAGAGGCTGTGTTTCGATTACCACCAGTCCAATATTGCGCTGATCGGCATTACCTTGTCTCTTGTATAGTATTTTTATCTCATGAAGCGACGCGCTCTTTACTTGTGGTAACCAAGTGCTACAAAGTGTACAAACACGCGCTGAATTTCAAAAAACACACATTTCCGACTTTGCCATTATCTCGGGCGGTACCGAGAGCTCCTGCATTTACACACACATTCATAGCGTGTTTGTATATTTGGCAAAAACTATACAATGGCGTGGTAAAAATATTAGCCCGTCAAAGAGTACGTTAGCCGTACAGTCGGCAACAAAAGTCGATTAACACTATAACATTTTTTTTTATTTCATGAAATAGCGTCTAAATTGTTAGAAAATGATCAGATACATTTTGATTGCTATTGTACATTTTGTATTAAAGCTAAGAATTAGTATTTTTAAGGTTTTACATCATAAGGTACTACATATTTTATTACGAAGATTAAAAAAACTGAAGTTTTAAACCAATTTAGTGGCTAACCGTACCTATATTTAAGTATCGCCACACGGGAAAGCCTCACCCTTCCTTTACCACACTTGTCTGGTAAAAATAATACTCTATTTCTGTATCTCTTGTTTATTTAGCAACCTTGGTGGAAGTTCAAGTTAACGCCATGATGGGTGGTAGCCCCGTCGGGGTGGAAGGTGAGCCCCCACACGATGGAAGCGAGGCTCTGTTGCTGTCCAGAGGACTGGAACTGTCCTCGCCTCCTTCCATACATCATGTTCTGGATGGACAGCCGCTGCTGCGGTAAGTCGTTTACTTTTAACAGCATTGCACATTGGAAACAAAAGATATATCGAGAAAGGTGAGAGATAATTTATCTTCATCTTAATTCTCTTGCCCTCATCCCAAATTATTTGGGGTCGACGCAACATATTGTTTTGTAGTCCATAGACTTCATACTTGTCTATTAGTCGTCATCTCGGTAGTCACTAGTCACCCTATAAATAATCATCTTTCACACAGTAAGTCAATCGTTTCTTTGGTCTTCCATAGCCATCCACTTTCATATGTAAAACTTTGACAGATAAAAAAAATGTCCTTCATAACAAATACCAAAGTTACTTAACAGTAATAGAATTCGCATTTGGAAAGATGATATTTTAGAGTTTATAACTATTGAAGACTCACTAGAAGTATGTTTGACGACCAACATAAGAACTCTATTGAACAATTTATAGCATTATGTTATCGGTAAATCTCGTAAATTATTATACGAGTATAATCATGCATTATACTTCCTGGACTCAAAGTAATAATTACAATCCCACATCGTTGTAATTGTTTACAAATATAAATAAAGTACGAGTATTGTTGCATCGCGAGGAATGTTACGCAGCTATTATTATATGGAGCTGTAATGTTTTTGTTTTCAATGGGCGATACATTGTTTTAATTTATAAATGAAGGTTTGATGCAAGTGGGGCCTGAAGAATTCAACGATGTAGTACTCATTATTGGAAAGTCTATGAAGATTTTGCCGTTTGCATAAGTTCTGACCGAAAATGGTTTTCTATGCGGCTAAACCACTGGAATAATGAAATGACTCAAAATTTAGTTTTTAAGAGATAAATATTTGTTTCAATATTCGTCCCCTATTTGACAACGTTCCACAGGAAATGGTGCCAAGAGATTAATATTTTTATCAATAGCAGACTAAAAATAATTTTACTTTATTTCAATAACAAATCATTCAAAGATAATATAAGCAATCATTTTAATAACATCGCATAAAGTCCTCAGAGATACGATCTTCATTTTATTGTATAAATTGGACATACATATACGCCTCCACCATACAGATGTGCAATGTGCATGCTACCATAATAGGCCCATTGTTAGCTATATCTCTGCAGACGACAGCAAGGAATTCTCAACGGTCTACTCCTACGGCAAGTATGTGACATTAATGAAATATGTATGACATGTAATCCAGCAGGTACACTGGATTTAGCATCGAGGGAGAACCGTAAGTGCGTGAATTGTTATCGTGGCTACAATTCTAGGAACCTAGAACTATACATACCATGAAAATTAACATCATAATACGCTCGCTGGCTGACGCAGACTCACAGACTTCAAATGAACATCTGTGGGCGATGTTAGAATTATGCCGTGTCCGTAATCAAAAGGTAGACGTGCCCTACTGCTCTGTGTAGGGCTGCCAAATGTAGACGAGGAATAATTCAAATCAGCACGACAATATCATCACTTTCAACTGTTTTATTTCTCAATCGCAAATGCTCTTTGTATTAAAAATTGTTAAGAGGTTTGTTTACCTTTACCAAGAGGTAGGTATATGGGCTCATTGTTATAACGACCAATAATGCAACCGTGGACGTTAGAAAATTTATTTCTTCTCGACAATTGTTTGAAACCAGTAAAAGGCGCAGTGTGTACACTCGTTAACGTCACCTGTATACCATTTTGTCCCCTTACTTCTAGGCATTAGGGCTCGTAATAGATTAACACCTCTTGGTTCAAATGGCTATAGGTCAAGTCGTAAAATGTCAAAAACGTGCACAAGTCGCAGCATTTGGTTAATGCCTGTACCTAGTAGGATAATACAATATTGCCAATAGAATAACCGCACCTATAGGTATAAAGTGGCTAAGTAAGTTAAGTCATTTAGAGAATGTGCAATAAGGTAGCGCTCAAATCATGTTGACAGAAAATGTCTATACTGTCATTAGAGTTGATATAGTTTTTATTGAAACTAGACGAAATAAATAGGAGACTGAGGAGCTGTACTATACATAATATATAAATAAATGCTTGTAAGTAAACTACTAATACTCTATATTTGTACACACGGCTACACATCAAGCTATACATTTTCAGTTTTAGCTGACCTCACATTGTATAGGGTTTTCGTAAAATCAGAAGTCAGCTTATACTGGTTATGTATAGCTTGATGTGTCGCCGTGTGTACCTACAACTATAAATTGAGCATTGAACATAAAGGCGACTTGTTCTATGTCTAATATATAAGTGATCGCATATCAGCAATTACAATTATAGTAGGTACCTTAATATTAGAGCTTAGTATTTGTCTTATTGTTCTGTGTTATACGAGCACACAATATTGTCGTTTGCAAAATACTAGATATGAGCTAACTTTCAAGTTTTACGTTAACAAGTAGGTCGCAACAGCTCTGTAGTAACGCACGCAATTTTATAGTCAGTTATTAACTGTAGGTCATTTCGTCACGTTCGCAATGCAGTGCGTTATTAAATACTAACATTATAGTGTTACTTTGGCAATATTCGCTAAACATTCGCACAGCTATCATCTGTCGCAGATACGTCATAATGAAACACAATACTTGTTGTACTTTTTATTCATCACAATAATTTAACGCTACCATTAACAAAAACCTAAGTAGTATCTTTGCAACACCACATCGCGTAATACTGATCTGTGTAAAACTAATGTTGGCACTTTTATAATGACGGAGCGGTAGAGTTCTGATGCTGCCACAATTACGTTTAATGACATGATGTTGGGGCCACGCGGCGAACGCGTGCCGGGGTCGCGACATCAAAAACGTGCCGTGATCACGGTTGTCAAAGCCAGATAGCCAGACCGATATACATAGTGTAGCAGTATCGAGCCCCTGAGGTAGAGATCTGATGCACAGTTTATTCACGGAGCGTTCGATTCATCGAACTAGTCATCTATTGTTTGTCACCAGATACCTACACAATGGCAGAGATCAACTTTGCTCTCGCAACACAAACCTATCATAAATCTGTAGTCAGGAGCTCTGCTCTCTCGACAACGATATGGAACTCCGTTTCCCTGTAAGTCTTTCCATCTGGCATGACTATCTGCACTTTCTTCTTCTTTTCGTTTTCTCGTCTAACTATAAAGAATATGGCTATGGCCGCTAAGGCTAACACTATAATGATCCCTATGACCACGAATATCCAGAAGTTTTGTTTGAACGGGCCACATCTACTGTCCACGTAGGTCGGTAACGATACGTAGTACCCTTCGAGCTCGTACCAACACGTTACAGTACCACCTTGTTCTTTTAACACTTCACGCCAGTTCTCGGCGATTTCACAAGCACAAGATGTGTTCAGGTTCAATCCGTCCACTCTTAAAGTCAGTCTCGTACGGTTGTACATTAATGAAGACGGCGTTAAATTCGTCACAGTGTTGTTGTCTATCAGCAACTCCTGCGGCCCCATGACCGAAGCTATCTCCAAGTCCACAGTGAACCCAAAAAACGCCCCTTTCCTCAAATTGGTCACGGTATTATTCCTAAATGTAATTGGTCCTCTCGTAACTATGTGAAATCCGTCTCCTTCCAATGTTTCTATGTTGTTACTCTCTATGAGGACCCTCTTTGGTGAATTGACAAGAAAAGTTAAACTATGCAAATACTTAACAGTAACTCCTTCCATCCGGAACAGGTTAGTCACTTCAACGTCTGATAGAAACCTGCTCGGTAGCGTGTTTATCCTGCCGCCGCGCAGTACAAAGTTATCCACGGTAAATTTCTTGAAAGCTTGTATTTCGATGTTCTCGAAGACATTGTCTGACAACTCAATGTTGTTGACTCCTGAGAGGCTGGAGAACGCGAATGGCTTCAATACCTTGATTCTACTGTTGCTGATGACGACATCGTTGACGCGTCCCTGTATGGCGTGCGAGGCGATCTCGTCTATCGTACAATTGTTTATCGAGATCCGTAGTCCTGGGTTCATTTCGTTCAGATTGGAGAACGGAGACCAAGATAGCGCTCGCTCGTTAATGACAACGTGATCCACATTTCTCAGTTCTATATTGCGGAGTTGTTTAAGATTTCGAACTGTGTCGGGCAGGAAGGTTACCCGAGAGCAGTTATCGATAATTATACCAGTGGCAGTAGATGGAACGCTGTAAGCTCCGTCTGGCCGTAGGGTCACCTCCTGCAACAAATGCAAATTAACGCAATTGAGAAATTACTGTTTTCTTAGAAGCCTTTTCTACGAGTATTATAATATGAAACTTTTAGAGTGTGGCATGATATACCTACCTACCTACCTACCTTGAGAATAGATACCTACAATATTAACATACGCAGGTAGTGATCACTATTTTATGCTAATTTTAATAAGATCATAAAGATGATATGAGTCACTGTATCTACATTAGATCATTCTTAAAACAGTGAAGCTTGGCAAGAACAAAAGTGCCGAAGTATATAATATTATATGTTACGTACGGGATTTTCCTTGGTGCATGTGCATAGGACTCTAGTGAAGGGGTCGCAGCGGCAAGCCTCCTCCTCGCAGACGGTCGGCGTTCTAGCTGCGAGGGAGCGCGCATGCAGCGCCACCACCACCCACCACCACTTCGACCAGCGCATGCTGTGCTCACGTCACCATCTCACTCTGTTATTCACGCACTGAAAGCAATAAACACGTCAATAATTAGCTATTGGCATCACCCCTTAATCACGCACACCACAAGTTGTTATTCACTGCACTAACATGAATTTTCCTCGTATTTAACAAATAGAATGTAACAAATAGACCAACGCATTCACGGGCTAATGAAGTCAATCTGAGTCAGCTAGGTATCGGTCGTTATCGCGACCGCTGTTATCAGATACGTGAAGGTAGGTACAGTACTGGTGCGACTTACAGAACCTCAGATAGCGGACAGTAATCAAACTGCAGATAATTCTTGAAACGAGTAGGTAATAGGTGAATAACTATATAGAATATTGAAGAATTGCGTTTGTAATAAAGAGGGTTCGTTTATAAAGCGTAAGAACGTGTTATAACAGCGTGTTACGGTACCTGACTGACCGGGTGATGTTAATTTCATTTGTTGGAGCGAGTGACTTGCCTATGAGTGTGTTTGGTATAAAACTATACTACTGTTTGTTGCCTGTAAACGCTTGTTACTCAGCGTTGCGTTGTATGTAGCTAGGTATATGAATTTAGCAAGACTAACAGGGGAGATAGCGTTCCTGATATAATATGATAATGCCAGCCATGTCATTGTGTTCATTTTCGCATTAAACGGTATCGGGAAGACGGTCAAGAAAACTGAATCGAAATCAAAAAGGCCAAATAAAACTAAGACTAGCATCTAGATCTCGCTTGCATTAATATCGTATAATATATTAATGTAGGCGGTAGAAGTGTAGTAGCGTGACACAAGCATTACTGCAAATCATTCTAGATATCATTGTAATGTAACTATTAAAATATCGAGAGCGGCTGCAATCACGCTACTACCAGAATGTTCAGATCAAAAGGAGGACGAGGGAAGTCGTGATACTCTAGTATTCAGCCTACTTGTTAGGAACCTGTCATAATGAACGAACAATTACCTTCTTGTTACAATATTAGTAGAATAAGTTCAGTGCTTCATTGTTTTACTATAGCTATTAATGCCAATTTATAAAGATTATTAGATTGAAATGTCACCTCAAACCCAAGTTCCCTAACCGTAAGCGTACTATACGTACGTTGCTACAGACAATGTATCAGCAGATGTTTTATTTTTATTCATTTGGAACGCAAATGTCACTCGGAGACACAAAGGAGAACAAAGTTGGATGAATGGAGGTCCAAACAACGTATTCCCTTGAAACCTAGTTCATTAGATAGGATAGCACGCCATTGAAATCTATGGCCTAGATACATTGAATTTAGATTTATTATTAATTGCATTTTTGAAGTGAAAACTTCTTTAGCGGCGTTGCACACTTTTTGTAATGTGTAAAAAATGTTAAACTCGCGTCAGGGCATCGCGTCAGGACACGTGACCGTCAGGAGAGATTTCCCTCCCCCCTCTCTTTCTACGGCGGCGCCAACCGAAGTGAACCAAGTGAGACACGATAATGGATGGATGGATGGATGGATGGAGGGAGGGACGGACGGACGGACGGACAGACGGACGGACGGACGGACGGACGGACGGACGGACGGACGGACGGACGGACGGACGGACGGACGGTGACGGTGACGGTGACGGTGACGGTGACGGTGTGTATTCGTAAAATTCGTGTATAATATAAAGTGTTTCAAAAAATGGAAATAGAACAAAGTGCATCGATTAATGAAAAAAGTGACGCAGAAATAGTGAAAAAAACTCAGTTATATTAATTCAATAAATAATTGATTTATTTCAACGTTAATATTCAAGTTTTCACTTCTGCCGGCACTCCCGGAGTGCAACCCGTCTTTTTTTATCAATCTATACCTTGAATTGTCAATGTTCTAGGGTTTAAACAACCCTCTACGACGAATTGAGCTGAGCTGAGCTTCCAAACTTATTATTTGGTATACCTACAAACTTATCTGAATGTGATCACTGCTGAAATCTGAATGAATGGACCAAACTTGCAATTCTACTTTCAGAATATTACCGCTGTAGGATTACGAAGTGTGTTCACGAAAACTTTCGAAAACATAAGATATAGTATAATTATGCTTGCTCGGAACTATTATTTCGAGCTTGCGATATGTATATACATACATATTATATACTAACTTCTGCCCGCGACTTCGTCTGCGTGAAATTTCACCCTCTTAGGGGTGGAATTTCGAAAAACCTTTACAGTGGATACCTACTCTAAAAAAAAAAAAAAATATGTCTAGCACCAGCGGTTTAGGCTGTGCGTTGTTATATCAGTCAGTCAGGACTTTGAATTTTATATATACGAGTATGTATAGATTAAAATCACTTTTCTTGTCTGTCTGTGAGACCGAGTTGTAAAAACCAAACTCCGCAACGAACTTTGTAGCGGTTTTCAACACCATTTACAGAATTTATTCCGGAAGGCTTATGTGTTCATTTATATTAAACTTAAATAATTATAATAAAGAAATCTCAATGTTTTGCCAAGTCGTAAAAACCGTGCAAAGCAGGGGAGGATCGCTAATGTATTTAAAAAAAACAGGTGATGTTTCATTATCATATGCCTAGCCTTTTCCCAACTATGTATGTTGGGGTCGGCTTCTAACTGGAGGCAACTAAATTTTAACCAGTATTTTCATAACTTTACTGAAAAATTCCCATGTCCGTTTTAAACGGTACCTGTATAAAAACGAAAAACTAATTAAATTGGTGTGGTATTCACGTGCTCCGGTATCACGGCACTTTCGATCGCCTGGCCGCACCCTCGCACGGATTCGGTCGTGAGTTTACTTAAATATAGCAGTGTAGTGTAAGAATGTACATCTATTATTACATTAAAGTGCATTCCATCTTTAAAGCGTCTGCTGGATATGCTAATTACGATCTTCGGTTATTCTTGCGTTAAAAACGGCAGTGAATTATACGAGTGTCTACAGTTTGCTCTGTAATAAATGTGGACTGTCTCCTGTCTGATCTCGTTATTGCGACTCGAATCACTTCTGCACTGTACATACTTAAGCCTTTTCGAATTACCTGTGTTTATTTAAAGCAATGACTGCAAGCTCGATGGCAGTTTACATAGCGCGTATGTATATTCTAGTAAAAACCTGGATTTAATGCGAAAATGATTCACATAAAGTTGAAACACACTTTAACGTAACTTCTGTGGTACCAAAAAGTATGAATAATACTTTGCTGTACGTACGTTGGTTATGAGTTGGCCGTGTTTTTCGTTACAGTTGAAAATACCACAGTCGGGTAAGTCATCATAACATCATAATCAGCATATAATGTTCCCACTACTGGTACACAGGTGACAGGCCTCCTCTCCGAGAGAGGGGCGGCTAAGTATTTGGTTTCAATCCAATTATCTCTCCGCATAATTGTGGTCGCTCTAAAACTATGTCGTAAATGTCTTTCAGATTTAATTAAGAGATTAATACATTCTTAACATTGTTTTGAATTTAATTAGATACTGTAATAAGTTTATGACTGCTTCGTATGTATTTGTCATGACTGCTAGTGGTCGCTAGCGCGGCTTCATGGCATGTGGGTTCTTAGATTCGATCTTCAGGTCGAGTAATTGTGCCAGGTTGATGACGGCAATAGGCTCGCCCCTAATTACCTGGGGTTCGAAATGCGGGTTTAGGTTCTGTAGGTACACCTCTGCCTATTCTTCGGAGGAATACAAGCGTGATGTTATGTAAATTTAATACTACCATGCCCAACGACCATACAGCCCGTTGACCATGCCTTTACACATGTATTTCGTTAGTACCAACAATCAAACATAACTAATAAATAATGGCGTCTCAAAGAATGTTCGTTGCACCTTTGTTATCGCTTGTTTCAGGTTTCATATTAATCATAACTGGCAACCAGACTGCATTGTTTATTTCCATGTCAAAAAAGATTTTGTAAATAATTGTACCTGACTTCGGTGAATGACTGACTGTAGTAGGTAACTAAGCTATAGAAGTGAGTTATTTTCAGTTTATCTTTTAATTGAAGAGTGTGACCCCTCTATGTCTCGGTAAGCACGTCATGACTTTGGTCCCGGCTGTCAATCTTGGATCTATAACAGTCGTTATGGGTTATCAGAAGCCCGAAAGTCTGACAACCAGTCTTACCAAGGGGTATCGTAGTACCCAGTAACTGGGTTGTCGAGGTCAGATAGGCAGTCGCTCCATGTAAAATACTGGTATTCAACTGCATCCGGTTAGACTGGAAACCGACCCCAACATAGTTGGGAAATGGCTAGGCAGAATGAGATGAAGAGTGTAAAAAAGACCATTTTTAATACAGGCCTTCTAAATGCATGTAGTAAATATACTATGTACAGGGGTGCTACACACATTTTCGTGTCGGCATGATTAGGCAAAGCCGAGCAGAAAAATCGAATATGTAGGTAACATGTTCGAGCAAAACCATTAGGCTTAGCTCGAAATGTACAGAGCAGACCAGAACATGACTAAAGCTAGGATATTTATGCCGAACGAATTTTGTCGATCGGCACGTGCCGAATGAAAGTCGAATTATTGTAGTAATTACTTCGGGTCGGCTTTGCTGCTTAGGAACTACTGCGGTATCGAATGTGAATGTGATGCCGATATGTGTGTAGCATCCCTCATTGCTCCAGTTTTAATTAATTGAAGCAACGTCTGAATACAATAGGTATTTGCATGACTTCAATTACTTCTGAACTTCTGATAAACTCAGGTCAATATTTTTAGTGATATGTTTCCTTGTTACCATTCGTCTTTGACTTTTCAAGCGATCGATCGGTGAATCTCTAACGTTTCAATTTTAAACTCAATTAGTCAGTTTCATAAGGCTTGCCGCACTATGCAGGGATTTTATTTTATTTGGGAATAAAGAATGGTATTACATTAAATATAACACTTATCAGTAAGGTACATATATAAAACAAAATCAATGTAATAACCACAACATTTTCCACATATTAACAAAGAAGTACCTATACTATGAGGAGGACTTAACGGTAAGCTACTTAGTTACTATTCACATTCTACGAAACATGTTAAATCGTTACTAACTAATAAACAAGTATTAACTACTAGAAATATCTAAGTTGTTCAGTACTTTGATAACTTCGCTTCGACAGCATAAATATATCAATATCTATGAAATATTTATTGTACATCTGCGTGGGTCGCTGAAGGGGTACACGTTTACCTGCGTTTGTCCGGTTTGATGCCTGATCAAACAATCGGTAATCGCGCACTCCACGACGCAGAATTGATTTAGGAACCACAAGTTTAATATCATTACTAAGGTCTATACAGTTTAGCTTATTATGATAGAGGTCATGCAGTGTTATTATTTGCAGAAGCATTCGTCTCTTTTCGAGTGAGAGTAAGTTATACATTGCTAAAAAATCTTCGTAAGGTAAGCGTGGTAGTTGGCATCTGAATTGCATAGTTCGTAAGAATTTTCGTTGTACTTTTTCAATGGCTATTTATATTTATTATATAACGGGTCCCATATCTGACAGGCATATTCAAGCTGTGAACGAATAAGTGAACGATACAGATGTAAAAATGTGCAAGGGCGCCTAAAGTCTGTTGCCGTTCTGATAACGAAGCCGTACATTTTAAATGCTCTAGTAATAATGCTTTCTATATGTAGATCCAAATGTAATTTGCAGTCAAATAGTATTCCCAGGTCTCTAAGGTTCGTTACTCTCTTTAGTATAGTACCACATAAAGTATAATCATATTCAATTATAGTTTTTTTTTTAGTAAAGCTGATGATATGGCATTTGGGTAACTTGTTAATTGTACAGTATTCCGAGAGTCGGTTAAGATCGTTCTGAAGTTCTGAGCAGTCGGTATAATTTTTTATGGTTTTATATAATTTCAAATCATCAGCGTATAAAAGAAAATTTGTGTACTTAAAGCATGTATTTGAGTCGTTTAAGAATATAATAAAAAGTAGAGGTCCTAAGTATAGAGCCTTGAGGAATACCGGACGACATACCAGCATTTCCCGACTTATAGCCATTAATCACGACTATCAGGCTGCGATTCGTAATATATGAGCAAAACTAACGCTAAAGATTGCCCCTAATTCCGTTGTAGGCTATTTTATTAAGGAGGATTTCATGGTCCACTCTATCAAATGCCTTCTGAAAGTCCATATATACGGCGTCCACCTGAACTCCCTTATCGATACTATGGAAGAGGAAATTAGAGTAAATTGCTAAGTTCGTCATGGTGGATTTTTGTTTTACAAAACCGTGTTGTTCGGGTATGATATAGTTATGGATGAAGGGGTAGATGGCATTATGAACAAGCTTTTCGAAAAGTTTAGATGTTGCACTGATAAAAGATATTGGACGGTAATATGTGACGTCATGTTTTGAACCACTTTTATGGATTGGGACAATGTAGGCGCATTTCCAAATGTCTGGAAAGAAACCTTCCTTGATACACTTATTAAATAAAATGTGAACAGTTCACATATTGATTCAGCAGTGCGTTTAAGAAACACCGCTGGAAGTCCATCTGGACCAGGACCCTTGGAGGAGTCTAGTTCTTTTAATTCTTTTTTAATAACAGTTACGTTAAAATAGATATGGTGTAATAAATCATACTGATCCGAATAGCTATTTGGTAGTGACCATTGGAGAGAAAAGGTAGACGGCTGGTAAACAGACTGGAAAAACGAGGAAAATAAATTACAAATAGTTTCGGGATCTTGCGAAGTTTTTTTTTGTGTGACATACTCGACGGTATACCTGCCTTTGTTTTTTTCTTAGATATATAAGACCAGAAGTGTTTAGTGTTTATGGGGATAGAATCCTCTACAGAATTAATCTACTTATTTATAACATTTTGTAGCTTCACTTTTAAAGCGAGTTCTGTATAATGAAAAGATCTCATTATCTGAGTCATTATTATATATTTACCACTTAGTCCAGGCTTTACATTTGTTTTTATAAATATGTATGAGAGAAGAACTAAACCATATCGAAGGAATACTACTCCAGATATAAAAGTAAGTAAAGCCTATAGGATTGGATAATTCTATGGGCTTTACTTATGAGAATTTCAATATAGATTTATGGGATGGATGTTGGTGATAAGGGATGTGCAATTTCCGTTAGAACGGCATGTCATCCCATGTATTATATCCGTTCTATAGACAATCAATCAACGGTCAATTATGATAGGATTATAATTTATGCTTCAGGAAATGTACTGCGCAGTAAATAAATACATAACAGTTAATACATTGAAGATGTCATTAAAATTAATTAAACTAATCATATAGGTTAAGGAACATAATTTATTAAACAGATAAAGTTGCCTCTTTCGTTAAAAGGCCATTTCAGATAATTATGACTTTGTATGGTTCTCACACAATAATCTATGTTAAGGTATGATTCCGATCTCGGCAGCACGCAGCAGTGCTGCCGCGGCAGTGCGGTCGCAGCACTACTGGTCAGTACTGGTCCTCATACATTTTCTACGGGTTTATACGTGATTACATTCCGAGCACGGCAGCAATGTGATGCAGCAATGTCGCGCAGCATTGCTGCCGTGCTCGGAATGTAATCACGTATAAACCCGTAGAAAATGTATGAGGACCAGTACTGACCAGTAGTGCTGCGACCGCACTGCCGCGGCAGCACTGCTGCGTGCTGCCGAGATCGGAATCATACCTTAAAGCTGTGCCTAAAAAGTAAAATTGGAAGCTTTTGTATCTTCGACATTTGTGATGGTGACTTTACAAGCGTCCAGTCAGCGACATATGACGATTAACCAGTCATTACAAAGCCATTGTGTCTCGCGTGGATCCATGTTCGATACGAAGGGTGTTTTCACATCTGACGGAAGATGCGTCGGGCGTAACTTTGTTAGTATACTCGCCGCACTAACGCATCATCGGTTGAGTGTGTAAGTTTGCATTTCTTATTATCTATTGGTCGGTTCTGGCGTTACGCGTCCGACGATACGCGACGCATCTTCGGTCACCGAAGACTTCTGTCCGCGACGTTTGCGAAAAATCTTGTTCCACCGACCCACCGCGTTGCATAACATCGCCCGCTCGCGCTATTACTTCGTTTTCGCTTAGCGTTCTTTACGACTTCTTTTCTTGGCTTCTACGAGTCGTAGCGTGATGTTAAATAACCTTCCTCAAAAATTGGGCTATCAAATGCAAAAATTGTTTTTCAAATCTGACTGGCAGCTACAAAGATAAGGGCGTCTAAACAAACTCTTCAGCTTTATCATAAGTATAGATGGAGCTGCCCTCCTATAAAACACTAACTCATAAAGCTCATTTTGAGTGTTTTTTTTCCCCTCTATTCTCTAAATAAATCTACAAACAAACGAAGTTTGATAAATTATTTTGCATCATCTTGTACAAGGCTCTTTGTAGACTTGGTCTAAAGACCTGCATTGAAAATCTTTCAATAAAATACTTTAATATTTCTTGGTATTACAGTAATATTTATGATACTTAATAACTTGGCAATTTCCTCTAGCGTGTTTAACTGCTTTCTTGTTTTGCTTGTGCTAAGTGTTATGAAATATCTGTTCCTAAGGCAAACTACTGCGATTCAGTCTTCCGATTAAATCCTATCACATTTCTTACGAAAGAAAATAAATTACAAACAAAATTATGAGAGAAACGTAGGTACAGAAGAAACAAGTTATGACTATCTGCCTATACTGTTTTAAGGAAAAGTGAACTAAATAATATTTAACCGGCCCTGCTGGTTTGGAAACAAAAAAGCAGTTTGCATACTTAATTAAAAACTTCAAAGAGCTATTTTGAGTTTTTTACCTAGTATCTATTGGCCTGCACTAATTACTTACTATAGGTATGGCAAATAAAAAAAAGGTATTTAAAATAATTAAAAAACCGACTGCAGTCGGGTTTTAAAAATTTTTAAATTACTTAAAATTTTTTTTGAAGACATAATATTGTGTCAAAAATCCGCCGTTTTGTATTTTTTTATTTTGATATAAGTACCCAGTGTCGCTCACAGTAAACACGAATCTAACGACACCTCTTAAGCTGAAATCCATCGAGCCGTTCAGGCCGTAGAGCGTGCCAAACAATTATACATACATATAAACTCTCGAAAAACATAATCCTCCTTCTGGCACAGTCGGGTAAAAAACAATGATTTCACGGCCAAGCAGTAAATAGGTATACCGAATATTTTTTCGAGTCCAAAATCAATCAACGCATACTAATTCTAAAAGTCTAATATCATGTGCTGTATATGGTTGTAAGGTCTGTTTGTATAAAGTTTTTATACGCCCAATTTTCCATCGATACGGTAACGCAGACAGTTTCGTAGGCTTCTATTATCATGTAGTTGATTATTCACTGATTACGTCATTTCTCAACCGGGTTGTCCTTCAGTGAATGAATTATTATGCCAAGATCCCTGCAGTGACTTCATGTTTACTTAACTTTGATTTTTGATACACGATTGCTATGAAACTATATTTAGTTTATCGTACATCGTGCCTTTAGCCATTTAATATGAGCTGAGTACCTTGGCTGGCTCGTTGTTCTAAAATAAGTTGAAAATAATCTATACATAAAATAAATCTGTAGAAGTGAAAATTCTGTACATTGAAAATATCAAAAAAATAAATAACAGGGGGTGTTACTAGACCGACACCGAACCCAAAAATGTGATTAAAAAAATTTTTGTCTGTCTGTCTGTTTCTTCAGGCATCACGCAAAAACTACCGGTTCGATTACGATGAAACTTGGTATAATTATTCTTTAATATCCTAGGCACCACACTGGGTACTTTTTATCCCGGAAAAGTACGAGTATATACAATAAAACACAAATTTAATTTAGCGGTTCGATCCCTAGACCCGATTACTGTACCAACCGCAAATAATAAGTTTGTCGTAGGTTACGTGGAGGGTGTGTTCTTTGTGAAGAGTAGGTATCCACTAAGAAAGTGTTTTTCGAAATTCCAACCCTAAGGTGAATGGAGGGAGGGTGAAATTTCACGCGGACGAAGTCGCGGGCAGAAGCTAGTAATCAATAAAGTGAAAAGCAATGCAAGCAATAGTGTAAGTGCTGCACAACAAACCACTGTAATAAGTAAGTAAATTTTTGTTAACCGTCCACAAATGTTGAAAAATTGCAATCCTCTACAATTATTGATGTTTACAATACGGAGCGCGTCCCTACTAGTTTATTGAAAGCTAATAAACTTAATGCGGAACGCAAACTCTTACGCACGTAAGTAGGTACTGGTCTGCAGGATGTAGAATTGTATGTAACTTCATAAATAACTAATCTATAGGTCGTATATCGTCTCGAACTCATCAACCCTAATGTAGGATTAACATGAAATTAATCCATTTCTTTGGAGACTCAGATTTAAAAATTCCTATTTTTTGTGTTGATTTCTAATCTCATCTCCATAGATGGCTGGAAGAAAATAGCGCACAGGACCTTTCCTGTGCGTTAGTGTGATTTTATTACGTCTTAAGTCATTTACACACGACAGGTAGTAAGTACTTAGCCTAATTGTCTCCGGTAACCTCATCATCCTTAAGATCAACTGCCTGATAGATGTGACCTAATTTGGTTAATGATGGCATTAAACTTGGTACCTACTGAATATTACCGACATTGCCGTGCTATCGCTGAAATTAATTCAATTACATTTTAATTTCTAACTCCTAAATATAGGCTTCAATCACTGTTTTATATCGTTGAGATCCCTAGATATACTTGGAGAACTACTTCTTGTACAGCCAAGAAATCGGTGTTAATATAGTGGTAGGTACATTTATTGTACTATGAATGAAAAATGCACTTTCCTTCCATGTTCCATTAGAATTTTATTAGTATTTCGGAGTATTGAATTGAAAGCAGCTGAAACACTTTACTCAAAAGCCTTGTTTAGGGCTATTCTAAACTGTTTGGCTACTGCATATTTTACTTCCACATTCGTGTTAGCAAATTGTTTATCAAAGACCCTCCTACAGACAGAAGATATTTTTATTACAATGCCAATATGAATAAAGAGTTTTATTGCGCATAAATATTTGTTTAACAGTTTTTTTATCGTCCGTCTGACTTGCACTGGACAATGGGCGGTGTCTGTCATGCAGGCGAAAGTGTCGAATATATCTTGGCTTGAATGAAATGGAGCAGACTTTGAATCGCAGGAAGCCAACAGAAGACGTTAGTCTTCTGTTGGCTTCTCTCGGCACCCTAGAAATGTCATCCATGTAACATGGTACTGGCTTTTCCATTAAACAACTTATTACGCAACATTTTCAAAGTTCTACATTCCTAAGATGTCGTTCTTGACTTTTTTGCTGACGGTTTCAAGCGATATAAATGCGGAGTTTATTAGTATTGTTTCAAGTCACGCACAACATAACACATCGGATTTATAGATTGAAACAGTGCACACGTAATTGCAATTTCTGGTCCGTGGCCATCGCATACCGAATAAGAAGTAAGAGAACCTCGAAATGAAATACGTTCAGGCCATTTCTAGTTCGTTATAAATTCAACATCTCTTGGAAAGGATCAGCGCTTAAAAGGTTAAATCACCGACCGCGGTGCAGTCAATCTGACTTTATCTAATTAAGCCTTAACTGACCATTTCCCGCCCCAATGGAGCTGCATTTATGCAGTGCAGTGCTACATTCAACTAGTTCAATAATATATAACTGCAACAACGCTAGCTATGAAGACTTTGTAGTATTTTTGTTTAATTAATAGACACATTGTTGAAAATTCTGTAAGTAACTGTTTCCAAAGTTGTACGAGGCAGGCGGAAATTCTTATTGCTACGGCTGCAATCATATTCAATTAATTGACTGGATTCTCAAGTAATGTAATGATACGATTAGGGCTCGCATTTCTTATAGTTATTGCATAATCAGCTTATAATGTTCTCACTGCTTGGACACAGGCCTAGGCCTAGGCCTCCTTTCGATGCGAGGGAGTATGCCATAATCCACCATGCGGGGCCAGTTTGGGTTGGTAGATGTCACGTCTTTGAATTTTTGGTTCTAGGAATCTTTGGCCGGTTTCTTCACGATGTTTTCCTTCACGGTTTTGAGAGCAGTGGTGATGAAATAATTTACACAAAGTAAAGCGCCTATCTGGGTTCGAACCTACGACCACTGCTAAAGTTATTGACTAACCGATATTAATAAAGTTGTACCTACTTAAGTTCAACAAAGTCCTGCGTTTGTCGTCGGACTCGTCGATGTCCGTTTACACTATCGACAGTTCTCAAAACTCTGTCTCAGTTTGTTTACACTTAACAGTACTCTCTGGGACACGGGATGGGTCGGCACTTTCGCCGCCGCGTTATGTTATGATGTACTCGTAGGTACGTCTCATGAACCACTTCTAGAATGTGGTTTATCATAGGTAGTTCTGTCTAATCAGATAAGACATGACGCATGCGAAATGTTAGCATGTCGCAGCTTTCAGTAAGTACAAAAGATGGTATCCGAGATGAAAAAGTTAGAAAAAAAATAAACTAAACATATCGCGAAAAATGTAAGGGAAGAGCAGCTTCACGGTTCTTACACTTTCGCACTTTAAAAATGTTGACAGATTAATTAACTTGCGCGAAACTGAACGTCAGTTTTTAAATAAGTGTATCCCTTTCTCCTAAGTTACCGGTTAAAAAACAGTCCGAATTCTTCATGTCTCACACGCAGGTCACAGATGACTCAGACATTTTAAATGTAGCATACAGGAATAAAACAAAATGCATAGGTACAAGTAAAGATTATTCGTTCGCATACTCGTGATAGATGAATCAATTTGCACTGCTTGGTTTCCGTGTGTTCATACACTTCAGTACTGACGCACAACAACTAGCTACTCACATTTGATACTCAAGAGCCACGTGTTTGTTCCAAAACTTTGATCTCGAGCCAACTCTAATAACCAACATTTCGACGTTAAAAACCAATAATAGTACCCACCTCATGAGAGCAGTTCAACGATTAGCTCGAACAACTGATTATAGGTAAACAAAACGAAAAATCACTATTACACACACAGGACATACATTTCGATAAGGAGTGCAGTTTTAAATGATGTTCTGGAACTATTACGTATCACTGCTGCAGTAAATGACACTATAATTCAGACATTAAAATTAATATATAATGTGGTATGCGCAACAATGCGCGCGTCAGTTACGCTCAGTTCTCGCGCATGCGACTGATATGAATGAGACTTCAAGCAAGCCGAGAGGTGCGCCAGCGCAGCGCCTGCGCGGCTCGAGTGACCTTCGCTCTAGGTATGCCTTTAATTCACAGTGTGCTAACGCCTTTGGATAACGCATTTGCCAAAGAAATTATAACTTTGGAAAATTATTCAATCGCACGATTGAAATAAATGGACTTTACAATTGCATTATCTGCTGTCGGCAGACTGATGAAGTTAATCATGAAAAAGTCGACATAGAGTCCACATCAGCGTACAAATTATCAGAACGTTGCACCGTTCAATTCTATCACACACATGACTATGGAAAAATACAACTTCGCCAGGGTGATTCTTATTGCGACCACCAAATACATACTAGACCTGATCTAATTTGGATACGGGGTTTCACCGAAGGGTTACCAACCACCAGAAAAGTGGCGTATACCTAGGTAACTTTTGACCATAACAAATAAATTCAAATCGCTATTTGATGATCCAGCGCTGATCCAACTGACAAACTCCACTTCATACTAGAAGCAGACAAACCTGTGACTTCAGGTCGTTGTCATCATTTTATCCAAACACTGAATGGTACCTGGCACCAACGCTCCAAATAGGTGTCGTAATTCGTAACTTATGAGACTGAGAATTTTACTTTCCCCGTGTGAGCTGTATCAATCTTATGATTTTCTTGTCTTCCGAGTAGGTTTTTGGCTAACCAGTTTAATCAAAAAATATATATACGCGTCGATTTGAAATCCTCCTACTTTTTTCCTCGGTTAAATAAGCATATTTTAAGAGCTATTCCTATCCCTACTTCTTAAAAAATACCTTTTTTAAAATTACTGTGCATCAAAATCTTGAGTAGGGATCAGCCCAGTTTAGCTTAAGCTGGCTTTGTAAGCACTTGCGAATAGGTACATTATTCCGGCTCGCAATATTCAAGTTCAAGTTAAGTTTTACATTGAGTGCATATTTTAAAGCTGTTATTTTCCTTCTTATAATTTTTCTTCCTTGTTTCGTTCGTATTTTCAAATTTAGTAAATAAATTATTTTATCTTCTACAAGTATCTAGTCCTACTTACAAACAACGTTTATTTACTGTGGTGAATATAACTTATGTTCCAAAATCAAAACTAAACAATTCGCTAAGTTGACTCATTTGTGGGTGCTGGTTGTAATGTGACACCTTGCTGAGATGACCTCGGCTTTTGTGGCTTTAACTTTTGACTGTAACCCAAACCCCGTGCATGAACATAACATCGGTACTACCAGCTGTGTACATATATATATTTTTCGTCAATTTTGCGGCTTAGGCTGAGAAGGTTCAAAAATCTACGAACCATAAGGCCATAAAGCCTGGAATACACATGCTACGTAGTAGCACGCAAGCATGCTAGTTCCGAGCAGATGCTACTTAGTAGCATACAATTAGCACGGATGTACGAAAAGAGCATGCTTGTGAATTAGCACGCTACTTAATCGCAAGCCGGTCTATTTCTTCGTGCTAATTATCTCACGGTGTAAGGCGCGGGTGAGAGGGGGTTGTTCCAAAGCAAGTCTGAACGTTTCCTATGAGAGCATGCTACTTAGGTATTTGTTTGCGTAGTCACGATGGCTCGAAGGGGCGATGATAAAACTTAAAATTTTTATATTTCTATACCGAAATTATGAATGTTTATGCAATACTTGCACGTTGCATTCGTAAATGGTTCCTGAAACCACCAATGTCTTCTTGCCTCATTCCATTTAGTAAACAATCACTTGCTCCTTGTCTTCTGTTAATCCCGTTCCGCACCCAAATTATTTTCTTTCGTCTATTGTTCCGTTTCATTAAAAGTGTATTTATTGGAGACGGACCCGTGCTTCACCTAGTTTCTCCACCTGGGTGAAGCACGGGGACTTATACGGATCCGTGATCGGGTCCCGTGCTCCAACTGATGACGTTATTGTACAGTGATGCAGTAAATATTGTCTTCCCTATATGATTCAAAAGATCTAAACAATTATTTAACGGCAGTGAATTTATAATATGTATGTATGTATAAGGGTGTGTGCGAGTGTGTATAATTAGTTTAATTAAAATTACATATTATTTTCTTATATTCAATTTCTTCTGTTTAGCCTCAAACTGACTGGGGTGACTTGCTCACTCAATAATGGGCTCCCGAAAATGGTCGCTAGCACAAGTTAATAAATGAATAACTAACACTTTGTGTATTATTGATCTTTTGCCGGTACTTTTTTGACAGAATAATTATGTCTTTTTCTAAATTACTTGACTGTACTTGATCATCAGTTGGAGCACGGGACCCGATCACGGATCCGTAGTCCCCGTGCTTCACCAAGGTGGAGAAACTAGGTGAAGCACGGGTCCGTCCCCTATTTATTAAATATGTTGAAAGTTATAATATAACTGAATTTAATTCATTCCGCAAAGAAACGTCCATTTTGAATTCTAAATAATGAGCATGTGTATCTCAAAAGTGCTAGAAAGAAGTATGCTAGTAATAAGTGCTTCATGAGCAAATGTGCACACTCGGAGAGCATGCTGTAAATGAGCATACTACTTACAAGCGTGCTTTTCTAGTAGCATGTGTATTCCAGGCTTAAACAGACAAGGATTCGTAATAATACACAAGTAAAATATATTGTTGTATTTATTGTGGGTTGCGCCGACTTCCAGCAAATAAGGGATTTCCCCGAAAGTATTCTTTATACCTAGTAATAACGGGCCGACACACGTGGGTGGTAAACTGTACAAGTCCACTTTCCTAGAATATGAATTGCCTGAAAATGCATAAACGCTGATTGAGTCTCAATTATAAATGCCTTTCTCAATCAAGTACTATTGCAACCATCACTTGTTAACAAGTTAATCTCTTCATTTGCCCTCTGTTTACTTTGCAGTCAGCCTTCTGTATAAAAAATGGTTACAGTAGCCAATAGAATTGAAACAACAAGGGGTTTGCCGATGAGTTGCAAAATAGTATGTTTTTCAATTCACCGGCCTCACCTAATAGCATATTTTGGCGTTTAAATACTGTTTCTTGAGAAGCGACTGCTTTGATCATTATATGCATGTTCAAAGCATTACATGCATCACGCATACAACCCGAATCTCTTTAAGAGTGGACAGGCTTCTTCTGGGTAAGCTCACTCCATCGTCGACTTTGTCTCTGTTACCTCCTACCTAGATTAGAGCCAAGAGCAAACCCATATCAAATAAAAAAAAAATAACTCGAAATTCATTACGCAAACAGCAATTTACACTGACTATGGGAATTCAAAAGAACCTGCATTTGGCTTATTTCCGGGAATTCAGTGAGCTCTGAAATTGCTGTGCATTTATTTAATTTCGTACGAGTTACCTTCGTATGCTAGAGTTTTACAATGAAGAGTATGCACGAGAAGTCGTGACCAATCGTTAGTTTTAATGACACATTCGAATTCACAGCAATTACAAAATAACTGAAGGGTAATTCTCGTAATTTTAAGAACGTTCATAGTCTGATCTCAGTCTCAATCTGTCAAAAAGACCTCTGGTTTCCCTACATTTTTGACAAGTTTTTGACATTTGTTTGTCGCCGAGATGAGACTGCGACTAGATTTTGAACGTTTTAAATTACGAGAATTGGCCTTCTGACATCATACCGTTTCACTTAACAGTACAGAATTAAATCATGCGTAGGACGCAATTTTCCTTTGACGACGGGCCGATTATTCACGTAGTACTAAAACAAAAACAAATTGCGTTATTAAATCTGGTATAACTGCTGTGTTACTCGTATCTATTAAAATTTGTTCATTTAATAGTTAGCGTCCGGACTACTGCAAAATATGATCGCCTATATTAGTCATGTCATCGAGTCACGAATCGCTTGTCCTCGCAACTATTTCGAAACCTAACTTACGGCAGTTTGTAGGTATCATCCATGGGAAAGTCTCAGGCCGACATGGTCTTAAAGTGTTATTATTTGTTCCAAAGTTTACTTTGAGTTTTAAAGTATCATAACGGGGAGATCGCGCGAGTATTTCCTGGACTTGCAAGAATACTTTGTTTAGGTTGATATAGATCAACCTTAACAAACATCATTACTAACCCGATAAACAAACATACAAAACGGTTTGTTTGACTTTGAAATAGATCTGAATATTGCGCGACCGAGTATTTGCAATATACATAATTATTATTTATTTGAAAACAATTTAGTTGGCAAAGCCAGGATTCTCCTATCAATTTCTGAAGCATCAATAAATCGGAAACGAACAACTTTATTTGTTTTTATTTGTTGTACTGTTGCAACAAGAGAGATAGAGAGATTTATTAGGATTTGCTTTTGTCGGGATTAAAAGAAACATACAGCGCTGCACTTAGACAAATCAATTGACAATTCTGATCCGAAATTAACCTAATTGGCTTAAACTCGGCTGATACTCGACCCGGGGTTAGGTGTGGGTTAATCTCGGTTCCGCACGCACATCAAAGTGCAACGCTACCCTTGCCGACAGGTCACTGCCACTGGGTTATCAGCGTAACCAAACATTTTTATCTCAATCATCCGCTTGGGAACTTTCAAGGTGAATTCTTTGATGGCCTTTGTGAAAGGTCAAGATGTTGCTAGTTTTACGATGTAGACGTTTTCGTTATGTCGCCCGAACCGACAACAAAAGTATTTTTAGTTAGGTCAACATGGTCAACAAATACATAGACCAGGGATGCATGGCATAGAAAGGAGGAGTCCTTTACTCAACACTGGGTGGATGGCTCCCAATGATGACGATGATGTCAACAAATCGGGTAGCGTGGATCATTCGGGTAGTTAATTTGAATCAATATTTTTATTAAGAAGTAAGTTTAGGGACGTTTTAAACGCAAATACTAGTAATACGTTTAGTTTTTTTTACAGTTGCGCTGCTGCTTGGCTCCGCCCCTAAGACGGCCCGCTGACCCTATTTTCAATATAACTTTTCTAAATTAAATTCATATTTAGAAAAGTTATATTGAAAATAGGAAAACCTAATCTCAACTTTACATTCACTGGGTCTACATAAACGAGGAGATGCAGTGATATATACTTAAAATGCACATTTGATAAGCATGTCTGAATCCATTGATTTTTGTGTGACAGTTACCTATGTCAGTTTGCATTCCGTGTCAAATACCAAAGTTATTCGTTGCAGTCAAGCATCTACATATCATGTGGTTTATTCGTGTTATAATTATAACCTTTCCCGTTAATTAGTTTCCTGCTTACAGCAGTTTTTATATGAAATAATAGTTATTCCGTAATCTAGTAATCGCAGATCTAGTGCAACTACTTGATTGTGTCCCACTACTGGGCAAAGGCCGTCCCTTTTTTCTTCCAAATAACTCTTGTTTTATGCGATTTATGACAATGTTGGCCCCGCAAACATGTTCAGATCCTCACACCACCTCCGCCGCGGTCTAACATAACACCCTGTCCCTGTATACCTCTTGTTGTATTGGAGCGTTACTACGTTCGTTATTAATTTAATTGCGGCATAATAGCTGTGTCTGTATTTTCCGTTCTGATATTAAATTCCGAAATGTTATTCATTTCTACGTTGTATTTCTCGTTGCATCATGCAACGTAGGTACACATGTAGGTAGGTATTTCTTGTCTGTGCTTCTTCGCATTATAAACTAAATCTTTGAATCAACTTATTCACTGCCGAAAATTAAGGTTTAACACCAAGAGGTTGGGTACTGTTCTGCTTTCCATGTAGTTTCGCAGAGTTCATTCTGTAGAGGTTTTGTACGGTTACCTAATTGATAACCGACCTTGGCGAATATTTTATAATTATTTTATTTATTTTACCGTAAAATGGCCAAGGCCAATTACATTACTTAAAGACACAAATATATAAGTTAAGTACAATAACGAAAACTAGACAACTACTCGATAGTCATATGCTCATCTCACAATACTCCAAACATACTGACAAGATCTTCCATTCATCCGCGAACACATCACAGTCAGGCTTTTATCGTCCAAGAGAGCGTTGAGCGCAGAGAGAGTGCGAGGGACAAGAGACTGGGCTCGAGCGACGGTTCTACCCCAAGGCATTTCCTTGTCAATCTGTGCCTCTTATTACGGCTATAATTTATCGGAACAAAAAGATGGGACATGTATAATGAAATAAACTCTATCAATATCATATTTAGAAGGATTAGAAAATAATAGAGGATTTTGCTTGGAGAGCTGACAGCGCGCGTCATGATATAAAATATGTAGACTGGAGTATGTAAATAATTACGGGATTAAAACCAACTACAACTACTAAAAGCCGTTTATATTTAATTTAAAAAAAAAACTACTAAAACCCAGTAATATAAGGGCCTGGAGCCCTTGTAATACTGCCGTGTTTATGCCTTGCATATTCGTTGCTTTACCTACGGCCTTTTAGTGATTCCTTTTCACGGTAATGATAAACGATAAGTTGACTTGTGTAGGTAGGATAACGCTTGGTTTTAGTATACTACACACCTCCATTCAAGTTTATTCACACTTTCTTCTAAAAATACCGTGATAGCACACGTACTCACGTACCTACATAACTAACCGCATTTGAATTGCCTAATGATCGCAAAAATAAACAAGTTCATCCTTCTGTAACAGGACTGTAGTCGACCACCTTTATGTCTTCTGCAATAGAGTTGAAAATACAATATATTGATTAGCGATATTTGTTCAAAAAGCATAATGGAGACACTGTGCAGGCTTCCGATAGAACGTAACTTTGAATGCTGTCCGTAAGTTTACGTAACGACTGACGTATGAGTGTTTGTTTATACGATTCCGATTCACAGCGCGCAGCGCGCATGGTACTGCACTGTGAACACTTACTACTTTTTAGGGTTCCACGGTACCATCAATCAAGGTAAAACGGAACCGAGATCAATGCAACGTGGGATTTGAAGTTTGCCATAATGTTAGGTTAGGTAGACCAGTGGTGTTGCGGAAGGATCGTACGTTCCCGCGACCCCCGGCGTTGGTGTGAGATGGAACAACGGAGTGGTTTTTAGTCAGTAAGAGTCTGACAGAACCCTCCGTCCGCCCCAGGGCGGAAGACATTCTATGAGGATTATCCACCCCGGAAACAAAAAAAAAAAAAAGATAGAGCATTGGCGGCCCAGTGGTAACGGCCGCGAGTTACGAGTTGGAAGTCGTAGGTTCGAACTCAGGCAGGCGCTTTACTTTGTACAAATAATTTAATCACCACTGCTCTCAAAAAGGTCTCAAAACGGTGGAGGGGCCCGTGTCTAAATAATAACAGCCGCACAGGTCGACCGATCAGGTTACGTTACGCTTGCCGCAGTTGGTCTGTGGATGGGTGACCATCTTTACATACCGAGACCCCTCCTTGCCTCGGAAAGCTCGTTAAGCTCTCTGTCATTCGTAGATCTTTGACAGTCGTTACGGGTAATTAGAAGCCCGAAAGTCTGACAACCAGAACCAGACTTGCCAAGGGGTTTCGTATTACTCAGTAACTGGGTTGTGGAGGTCAGATAGGCAGTCGCTTCATGTAAAATTCTGGTATTCAGCCGCATCCGGTTAGACTGGAAGCCGATCCCAACATAGTTGGGAAAAGGCTAGACAGATGATGATGAGTTAATTTGTCAGAATATTGTATCAGAGCTGTTACATAGTTCTAAAGTTCGCTATAGGTAAGTACCTACCTATTAAGTATGCCATTCTTCTTCTTCCTGCCCTTATCCCATGTTACTTGGGGTCGGCGCAACACGTTTTCTTCTTCCATTCTCCCCTGTCAACCGTCACGCTATCATTCACTCCCTTCTCTTTCATATCATTCCTCACGCAATCCATCCATCTTTTCTTCGGCCTTCCTCTCCCTCTCCATCCATCAACATGTATATTCATCACTCTTTTAGTCACATGCGTTTCGTCCCTTCTCATCACATGCCCATACCAAGCCAAACGATTTCCTTTCAACTTTTCTGTCACTGGCGCCACTTTCAAACTTCCTCTTATATACTCATTTCTTACTTTATCCATTCTCGTCACTCCACACATCCATCTCAACATTCTCATCTCCGCTGCATGCAATCTTTTTTCATCCGTCTTCTTCACAGCCCAGCATTCAGACCCATACAGTACGACAGGCCGTATCACAGACTTATAAATTTTCCCCTTTAACTTAAGGGGCATCCGTGGGTCGCAAGTTGTTCCTGTGACCTGTCGCCATTTCATCCATCCTGAGTTGATCCGATGCGTTACGTCTCAGTCTACTTCGCCATCTCCTTGGACAAGCGACCCGAGGTACCGAAAGTCGGAGCAGATCGATATGGGCGTTCCGGCGAGAGATATGGGCACAGGACTGGAGAGACCGCCAAAATCGCAAAACAGATATTCTGTTTTAGTCCGACTTACTCTCAGGCCAACGGTCTCGAGTCTTTCCCACCACACCTCTAATCTGCTCTGGACCTCTAAGCCGTTGTCGGCAACCAGCACAATGTCATCCGCGAACAGCATACACCAGGGAGCCTCTTCTTGGATATCCGATGTAAGGGCATCCATTATTAGCACGAAGAGGTACGGGCTGAGTGCTGAACCCTGGTGCAAGCCGACAGCCACATCAAAGCTGCCAGTAGTGCCCACTGTAGACCGGACTTGGGTACTGCATCGACTGTACATCGCTCTAATCAACTGCACATACTTCCCTGGCACACCTTTCTCTTTCAGCGCCCACCACAAAACTTCACGAGGCACTCTGTCGTATGCCTTTTCGAGGTCAACAAATACCATGTGCAAGTTTTTATGCGCACCTCTGTATTTCTCGCACAGCTGGCGGATGGCAAAGATGGCATCTGTTGTTCCTCGACCAGGCATAAAACCGAATTGGTTTTGCGAAATTTCACTCTCTTCTCTCAGTCGCCTTTCAATAACTTTCTCCCAAGCCTTCATACTATGTGACATTAGCTTTATTCCTTAAGTATGCCATTGCCGGCGTACAAATACATTTTCAGGGTTTTGGTTTGTTTGTTAGATATAACGTTTAACCTTTTAACCGCCCGACTTTATATCAGTTGTCGTGCCCCCAGCGCCCGAGAAAAAAAAAAAAAGAACGTAAAATAAATACCGATGAAACGAGCTGTGATGATATAATAATAATACAGATTAAACGAGATGTGTTATTTGGTCGTATATATACGACTCTGGCGGAATGGGCACGAAAATATTTGTCAGATTAATCTGACGTAGGCGGTTAAAAGGTTAAATAAATTAGAATAACATTCAAATTGCAAAATGGAAATGTCAAAAAGATTAAATCAAGTCAAAGTGATAAGAGAATATAGTTATTCCTAATATTTCAGTGAACTTTTATTTCATAAAATCGTTAGTCGAGTAGCATTTACCTATGAGATAATTGAAACATTTACATTAAAATGTCCTAAAGTTATGAATTCTAAAACAACATGGAAGTTTATAAACATGCATTGGTCGCCATGAGGTGTAAAGCCAAGTTAGGCTCCCGCAGACAGGTGCGACGCTACAGCGCGACACGATTCTAGTAGAACAATTTCTATGAAAACTTCATGGAAGTTGTTCTACCAGAATCGCGTCGCAAAGTCGCGTCGCGCCTGTCTGTGGGAGCCTCTAAATTTCAAAGAGACTACTACTAATTAAATTGAGGATATACTTACCGGTAACATGGAAGTGAATCTTGCTATGGGTTTTTGGGTCACTGGCCAATAAGAACCATCTTCTATATCTATAAACTAGCTTCAGCCCGCGACTTCGTCCGCGTGAAATTTCACCCTCCCCCAATCACCCCCTTAGGGGTGGAATTTCGAAAAACCCTTTCTTAGTGGATACCTATTCTTCACAAAGAACACACTCTCCAAATGTCATGTCTCTAGGACCAGCGGTTTAGGCTGTGCGTTGATATATCAGTCAGTCAGTCAGGACTTTGAATTTTATATAATATAGATAAATAGTAGATATAAAACAAAGTCGTTTTTTTATGACCGCGTTGTTCTTCTTCAACGTATTTTGATGCGGTTTTCATAATCATTAGGGCGAATTTCACCAAACTTTTATACCCAGATTAAGTCTTACCCTGAGAATAAATTTGGAATTTTTGAGTTTTTCCATACTAGAACAGTCAGACGTCAATTTTATTCCACGGATTAGAGATATCAGACTGGTAAAACCAGCCCTCAGTGGATTTATTTCGGTAGGTTTATGTGTATAATACCTACGTTAATATTTTACTTGAATATAGATGTTTTGACATGTCGGCGTCACCCCATCAGTAATCAGGTTCCGTAGCAAATCTAGCCAGGCGACTTGTTTCTAAATCAAGGAAAATATTTTTATGTCAAATTGTGTTAGGCTGATATTGGCATCGATGAAAACGGGAATAGGAATTGAGATTGTAACCAGAATTATTTAATTAAGCAACTTGTAGCTATTTAGTTCACACAAAGTTATGAAACTTTTGAAAATTCTGCTAAATAGCTTGTAACACCATGCGTGTGCGCCGGATGTAATAATTTCAGATTACATCATCGTTATGGACCAAATTAAGACCAATGTTACTGATCTATCTGTAATCATGTTTAAAGTACTAATTTTAATTTTTGTAAGGATTTACATAGGCATTATGACTTTTTTTGCCAATGAATCTACTAATTAGGTAGCTATCATGTCTTTCATTTCACAGTTCTTATAAGTTTATGTCATCGTATTTAACAGTTACATTAACTGTACTTAACGATAAAATATTAAAACTGGTAAGTACCGTTTATCCTAAAATTTTACCAAGTAACAAAATCTAGGTGGGTGTTACATGGTGGCTGCACACATTTCGGGGATCCATTTTTATTTATAAGTATACCTAGATACATAGATATATTTACATAAAGTAAAGCCTCTGCCTGGGTTCAAACCCACGACCTACAACTCTACCGGGGCCGCTACCACTAGACCACCACTGCTCTCATCAATGCTTTAATACATGCGAAAGTGTCTCTGTCTCGATTTCAACTTTTCACGGTTTTGATGTTTGGCGTAGTGACAGCCAATATACAGGCTGTCTCTATGCCAAGCATCAAAGCACGGATATAAAGTCAACTCCGAAAAAGGTGATATGGAGTGTTGAATTTTGTTTGGGATATTCCAATATCCACACTATCGTAGTGTTTAGAAATAACCTACTGTCAGTGTCAAGTGATCTTTATTCGAAAACCGTTTTAGAGCACGCTAATGGCAATATTGTGCTCTACGTCAGTCAACTTGCTAAATTGCTATCCCACTATATATCGCGGTGTAAATACTCGTATAATTTGATCATTGAGTTATTATAGTAGGTGTTCTTTCGACCTAGTTCTAGGAACCGTTTCTCTGCTTTGATATATACAAAGATACTGTGCCGTGACTAGCTTTAGTTCAATGAAATAGAATATTCCTGACTGCAGAATATCCATATAATATTGTTTGAAAGGAAACCTTAGTAGTTGCCGAGTTCCCGATTGCAATATCGCTTTTCCTTCGATGGTCATTTTAGAGGCACAAACTTACAGACATCAATGGTATATAATTAGCGTGCTTTTCTCCTAATTCAGGCCATGTCTCACCCAGTAATTGGACTGAAAATTTGTTTCCTTGATTTTCTCGTTAATTACTCGTCGCAATATATTTTCAGATTATATTTTTATGAGGTACGTTGAAGGTACTTTCCTCTGGTAAATATTAGGTAACCATAAGATATCTATTACATTAATTATCAGATTCGCCCGTCATTCTGACTGTCAGGACTGCGGCTCACTTTATTTTTGTAATTGTTCTTGTTTTATGGAGGTACATTGAATTTCATTAAAGATACATTCAATTACATTGCTGGTACATCATCACATCATCATCATCATTTCAGCCGAAAGACGTCCACTGCTGGACATAGGCCTCCCCCAAGCACCTCCACTTCGACCGGTTTTGTGCTTCTCGCATCCAACACACATACTTGCACATTACATTACATTGCTGGTACATTCCTTTTATATATAACATATTCATTTCTGCAACAATAAACCCGTCATTCTGATCCACACGAGCGTTTGACCACCATGATTGCTCTATACGTGTTGGTGATTTAAATAACGTTGTCTGTCACCCAGACACGGTTTTCTATGTGTCGTGCGTGACCGCATTTTGGAAAGGACGACTATGGCTCGCGTAGATCTACAGTGCCATCCAAAATTTAGTTGACATTTCTCCACTTCAGCGGTAATGCCACATTATAAGTTAAAATTCTAGTATCAAATGTTTGTACTCTACACTATATAACATAAGAATTAGCTGATTTTTTTTATTAATAATAACCGCCTTTTTATTTGTCAAATACTTGAATCAAGTATTTACTAGAATTTTAAATTATAAGTAGTATTAGAGCTGAAGTGGAAAATTGTTGCCTAGCTTTTGAAGGGGCACTGTACGTTCTCGTTCATTATCCACGAACGATACAAGGGTTAAAAGTACTGAAACCCATTTTTTTTACATTTACAGGTCCATCATCATTTCATATGTAGGTATGGGATTATTTTAACAGGTGGCTTGGTACATTATCGTCGCACTAAGTACCTATTTGCAGTGTTCTAAACTGGGTCATAAATACAAAAGTGAGTTGATTATGAATTGATTGTGAAAAACGTATCAAACACAAATAAAACTAGGTTTCTGATAAAGAGCGATAAGATATACGAAAAGAAAGAACTTTATTGTTTTGTTCAGACGCCAGCACATCAAGCTAACCGAAACTGTAAAATTTTCCCAATGAACCTTGGCTTTAGCGTTAAAGTTGAAAATCTATTAACCTTTTGACCGCTTGTGTCGCACTTATGCGACACATGTTTCCGTGCCCCTACCGCCCGTGTCGTATTTCTGCGGCTCAAAATATGCATGATTTTTTCGTTCTATTTTCGTCCTATTAACTGCGAGGTACAACTAAAACCATTATTAAATAGAGATAAAAACTTTTCGACTATTTTTTAATCGATACAACGATTTCTCCTCATTATTTATTGTAGTTATTATTTTATCTTGATTTTATCGATTTGTAGCCGCGCGGTAGGGGCACGGCAATTGATATTTAGCCAAGCTCTTAAAAGATTAAAGAAATTTCACAGATTGTAGTAGCTTGATGTGCTTTCTGTGCCTAAGACGTATTTAATTTGGGTTGCCTGAACGAATAATAGTAATAAAAATCTGATAAGTACAGGCCTGATTTCTTAACTGGATGGACGTTATCCATAATCTAACCAGAGCCCCGATTTACAACCATACGACAGGCTGTCGTATCGAAAACCTGACATTTCGAAAACCTGACATTTCGAAAACCTGACATTTCGAAAACCTGATTTGACTTCCCCTCAACAGCAAATAGCTGTTGGAAGAATAGCGGGCGTCTATTTGATTTAAACTGACAAAATTTTCGGGTTTTGGACTTGTGAACAGCGTTGAGAAGACTCCTACGATAACAATGATGAATGTTCGATACGATACGGAAGCATATCGAGTGTTTGTGAATAAGGGGGCAGATTTATAAAGAGGCCACCACGACTCTATAATACAGTTTTATTGAGTTATACTTTATTGTCCAGTTTTACAAACGGGTATCGTATTACCCAAGTAACTCTGTTGTGGAGGTCAAATAGGCAGCCGTTCCATGCTGGTGTCCAGCTGCATCGGGTAAAACTGGAAACCGACCCCAATATAGTTCGGAAAAGGCTAGGTACAAGAAGATCCTATAGCTTCGATCTAAGTCAGAGATGAGATGTCAGGATTGCCTAGGCAATCTCGTCAAAGGTAAACTAAGATACAAAATAAACAACGCATTTCACATTTAACATTCAGTTTATTAATATTATTGGAATAAATGACTTCTTTCTTCAAGAAGTCTGCAATCTACTCTCAAAATAACATATTTTTTCATCTTCCTCAGTATAATTAAACATAAATGACTGATAGTTTTATGGCAAAAATCATGTAAGTAATATTCAGTGAAACATCAATATTTTAATTAAAATCATTAAAATTATTTCTTACTTAATATAAGTTCTATATATTAACATTTAGGTATGTATAGGACAGATTCAGAACTAAAATAAATAGGATCTATTAAAAAACATCTTAAAATATGGCCTAGTTGTTGATATAATAAATTGATATTTGAGCTCAGTACATTAGGGTAAATTTCATCGAAAGTGAAGACATATTTAAATATTTTTGTATACTTTGAGATGTAAATTTTTATAGAAATACATATACTATGATTTGATATAGGTATTATACCATATCGAATAAAACTTTTAAAAGGATTCACTAACCTTTGGGACGACAGCTGGGGGTTGATAATATTATTTAGGGATAAACTACAACATTCAATGGTTCACTAACAGTTTTACAATGATATGGTTAAAATGTTTTAACTGCTATGATAATAAATGCAGTAAACACGTCATCATTTCTACTGTAACAATTTAAAATTCACATCTAGATCGATTAAATCTGGTTAAATATTGTTGTTTCATTCTAAAATGAAATCTATATGTTCTATAAATTGTCTTTTAAAACATTGATTACTGGCTATATTATATTGAAAGTTGGTTAAATATGATATATTCTATACAGTGTCCGTGTTTCTTAGCAAAGGTGTCGTTAGAGGAATCATTGTATGATAAGATAACATCAAATGTTGCGACTTTACATTCTTATTAAAAAGCGTCAATATATAAAGCATTGTTAAACAAGAAACGAACCCAATACAGGCTCGCACAATATCAATAGATCACGCCGTTGCTCGGCTCAACATTAAGAATTAATTACAACTCATAAATTATTTACAAATAAACATACAACAGTGTCTGGCACGACACATCACTCAAAGGTAATAATTACACATTAAAGTAAACAAAATTAATATCACAGCAAAGAAATGTTTAAGCATCATCTCGATTGTCGCGTCCTTATCATTCGTCCGTTTAGGTAGTTACGCAGGGGTCAAGTTCCATGTAGAAGTCCTTACCACGTTGCTCGGATGACGACAGCGGTCGGCGATGCATTTCTTTGCGAGGGCATTTCTTTGGAGCCTTGTCGCTTAGCGCTGGCGCCGGCCGCGCAGGTGCTAACCCTCAGCCTAGCCGTAAGGATGTTCCCTCGCCCGGGTCCAGGGTGGTGGGCTTCTCCGGCAGAGGGCGGTTCATCATCTTGGCCGATGTGTTAGACGAATTCGATTTGATTGTAGACATTCCATGGGGTCCGCTCGAGTTTTTCAGAGATTTCGAAAGTGGGTTAGATGGGGAACCTGAAGCAGAATTCTGCTTTTCGCGCACGGCACGGAGGTAGGGGCCACGCGGCACCGCCTGTTCTCCAACAACATCAGGCATGTTTCCCAGAAGCGTCCTCTTTTCTTTTTCATTATTAGCAATTTCAGCGTACAGATGCACAGCAAAATCTTTTGGCTCGAAATACTCATGAACCAGGGCAGTTTGTCTGTTGTACGGTGATAGAGGTAAGAGCTTGTCTAGAGAAGGCGTCCGAGTTCCAATGCTAACCATTTGTTTTTTGTTCTTTCCAATGCGAGGGGTGGTATTTTGGAACGGCAATTCATAAATGTTCTCTTCCTCACCAAACATCTTGGGAAGAACTGCATTGCGGTTTTCTTCTAGTTTAGTGAGTACGTATAAGTGTTCGATGGTCTCACGAGCCTCTGTGTAATTTTCCGGACTTTCTAATCTTTGTTTCAGATTCTCCAGTAGTTCTTTAGTCAACTCCTCAGGTAAAGTTTGAGTAGTTTTGTCTTCAGTTGGTACAAGCTCATCGTGCAAGGTGGATTCTTGCATTATATCCTGAACTCGTGTTGGTTCATTCAAGCAATGACGTTCAGAATACTCATTTACAGAAAGTCGGGAAATAGATCTTGCATTGTCTAAACCGTTCACTACTCCACAGGTGCAGATCCGTTCGCAAAACGAGCCACAAGACGAGTTCGAAGAAATAAGTAAATTCTTCACATTTATACAGTAGCCCTTGTGGCGCATCCATCTTATAAAGCTGATTAACATCACTATAACAACACAGCCTAAACATGTTACTATAACTATTCCAATCACCTTCTTATCACGTTCACTGATTAATTGCTCGTGTTTGTTCTTATGAGGAAATCTTGGATTCTTTATTTCAGTAGAACTTCCATCAGCCTTTCTCGTGTAAGATTCACAATGAAAAGTAAGTGAATCTTCTTTACATATCCCGTCAAGGAACTTGTCGAATAAAATGTTTTGTTCAGGTTCGTTAAAACAGCGCGCCATAAACTCGTCCACTGTGCAATAACTTTCTGTCTTATAAGGTTCACCTATGTCAGTGCTTAAGACTTCGTACAGCCAGTTACTGATATTGCAGTAGCAAGTTTTTCCGAAGTAATTGTCCTTATATAACACGGAGTACGCTGCGTGTTTGTGAGCTTGGCCTATGAATCTAAGACTATTAGGATGGGCCGTCTCAATTTCGTTCTCAATAAAAGTAAGATGATGTCCAGATTGTTCGTGTGTCACTGTATCCAAAGCGACTATGGCATTTGGTACGAGCTCGTCAAATGAGTTCCTCTCCATGTGTAGTTTATTCCACGAAGACAATTCAATACTTCGCTCCATCAGTTGGTTGAATTCGGTATCACGGATTACAACGGAAGCAACAGTTATGTTGATTGCTCCTGTGTTCATATTTTCAATCCTGAAATGAAAAAGAACTCAAATTAATAAGTTAGCAGTGAACGCTGACGATGAAAACTGTAGTTTGGTGAATAAAATTTTTGACAACCGGTCAAGGCTTGCCATTTTTCGTGACTAAGTTTCGAAATACAATATCTATCTGTGTATGATCTTGTATCTAGCAGTTCAAATAATATTTCGGTGTAAACAATAAGGTATTAAATAACTCACAAGGTATACGAAATATTAAGATTTCCGACAGCCGACTGAACCGCTCTTGAAGCGATTTGTTGGATTTTACAGCCGAAAAAATACAGATTGTTAATCAGAGATCGCTGAGAGAAGGCATCTTCATCGATGTTCGCCACCGAGGAGTTGAGCGCCATCACGATGTTGTATGTGTTGGCAGAGAAGGCTCCTGCGAATATCTCATGTATCTTAACGTTATCCAGAATAATTTCAGCTGCAGACGATCCAAAGGTAAAAGCTGGGATGGCGGGAACAGTGACGTTTTTCATCCTGATCTGTAACATAAAAAAGTTTATCATGAGAATTGTTGTTAAATTCTTGGTGTTGAAATATAAAAGCTTATTTGTATTCGCATCTGCATTATATTTCGCTATGCGCTCAATTTGCGTTGTAGTTGGCTGGAAAGAAGATATACTGACCGACATCCCAGGACCATGCTCGCCAACGTTGCTGGCAGAGCGGTCCAGGGCAAAGGAGCCGGGTCCGAGTTGCAGGGTCGCCACGTTTGTTATATTCATGTTAAGCAGCCATGAAAAAGCCTGTCCCTCCGTCGACACGGTCTCGCAATTTTCAATCGTTACGGAAAGTGGACCTGGAATCAATTAATATTATTTTGTTAATGTTTTTAATAAACAATCATTATAATTATAATCGTTGCAAAAACCTTGTTACAATATTTTCATTATGTATTATTACGCGGAATGAATTCACGGAATTTGTTCCAATACTTTTCATATTGTTAATTGTTTATGAAAATAGCTCATTTTTTTTTAATTGTTCTGAAGGGGCACAGTAACTACAATCGGCATATGGTTATCAAACAGCTACTATTGTCTAAGCCACAGCCACATTAAAACTATCGTATAACACTCTCCTGTCTCATGCATGAGTCATTATCCTTTGGCACACTAATATCGAGTCGGGGAAATAGCGTATTTTTAGATGCAATCTGCGGACTGGCGGGTTGGCGCTCCTTTACCGTCATCTATCGACTCCGGAGGTGAACTCGATTTGGACTTAACAAATAAACTGTCATCTTCGCTATTTATGTAAATCTCACCTTAGCGCATTCGCGTTTGATGCTAGGCATAAAAGGAAGACATCGCAGTTATATTATAGTATCGTTTCCCGCTAAAGCCATAGTTAGTGTTGATTATAATGCAGGAGTGACATTTACAATATAAAGCTTTCTAAATGCAATACCTATATTAACAAGTGAATAAAACTCGTATAACGGTGCTTAAGTTCAGTTGAATGAGTACGTCGAAGTCGACCAGACAACAAGACCTCACAATACGTGTTGCTAAGAGAGAAATGGATAGCGATTGGTGATTTCAAGGGGTCTTACTAAGTGGCTGTTACACCAATCGAGAAAAGATTGCATTGGAACCAATGGAACTGGTTTCCAGTAACCTGCGTAAAGTAAAAGAATATAATGTCCTTTAATTTTGGCTGCAGTATAGTAGGTACCTAGACTTAATTATAGTCTATTAAGGTAACACAGATAAATGATTAGTACCTAAGTATAGGTATAATGTTAAATCTATCTATGTCTGTCTGTTACCTTTTTATGAATTAACGCCTGCACGCTTTACGAAGAAATTTTAAAAGTTTCTGACAGGTAGGCTGGACTGGGGTAGGACATATTTTAATCCGGGAGTACGTTCCCGTGGGATAATTCCTGACCTTCAAGCTAGCAAAAGCTAGTATGCTATATGGATATGGAAAGATTAACGCGTAAGATCAGTACAACCAGTCGTTTGTACTGATCTTACTCGGGTGTCCTTTACACGAGCTATACGAATGAGGCCGGGATTCCGCACATCTAGACTAGGATTTATGACCTCCTGCACTTACGTAAGTCACCCGTAGGTACCTATTGGAAGCGATGACGAATTTTGTAATTTTGCGATTACCGCGTATGTTACGTTGTCAGAATTAAAGGAGGGATGGCCGTTATCGTCCATAAAAATAAAGCAAGCAATGTAGGTTGGCTATAAATAATTAGGACATCTGTTAAGTACTCATGCAACAGATGACAAAAATAACGATTTGAGAGCTATGACTTCTTTACAACTTTGAAGAACTAGACTTCTATCTTCACTAATGCGGGCTATCAGGACTTTATTAAAGATTAAACGTAACTTTCTGACCTAATTTCAATTAGGGTCCCCCGTGGTTGTTTTATAAGGCCAAACACCAAAAAACGCCAAATATGTACCTCCTCTTTACCGACTATAGTACGAAAATTAACGAATTGCTCACGTCCTAGAGGTTCTTATTGAGACCAATGTTCAAATCGATGCAGTTTTGTTGACCTATTACCACAGAAGCAGCTGAATGGAGGCCTCCAACATATTTTGGTGCTTCGAGCCGGATTCTGCTAATGGTTTCAACTTTCATGTGACCTAGGTAATTTGTTGTATTCTCGGATGAAAACTTAGTAAAGTTAGCGAACTGTTCTTTTCTCGTCATTGTTTTATCGTAATGAAGAAACTGCATTTACGTTAAGGTTTCGAGTTTCAGTACCGGCAGTGCTACAGAGCCCTGTTTCTTAGAAACGCCCGCATTCAAAGGCCAGCAGTAATAACAAAACAATGAAGATTCCTACAAGCTTCTAGCTACCAGCAAGTAAATATTCTACTAACTTCAACTTATACCTACAGCATTAATCATAAGTCGATACTGCGTAACCTAACCTTAAAACTGAAACAAATAATAATTACATTATCCAATCCACAAAACTAACTGCTTGTTTCCATGATCGAAAACAAAAAACCTAATCTCAGTACTTTGTTTTTTTTTATATAGTACTACCTAGTTCGAGCTGTTTATATCCATCTCGTCTGTTATACCTACTAAAATCAGTTACTAAGAAAGACGTAAAATGATACTTTTCACAGTACCGTACAGATGTTAAGCACATAATTAAGCGGCGAATTATTCGACAGTAATGCAATGCAAACACATTAATACACATACGTATATGTACTTAGGTCTTTATGAACGGCGGGGACACAGAAATAGTCCAGAATTAGTCATCCAGCCGCGCGCAGGCCATGTTTTGTGTAATGTAAGCGAAACTTTGTACAACTTGCGAAATATACTTTATTGTTTGAATAACGTGTTTCTTTTCAAGCTATCAGTTTTCACTTCATCACGTCTTTATTCCTCGAAGGTGTAGGCAAAGGTTAAGGCTACTACAGCCTCATTTCGCCAGTTATGTCTAAGTTCTATGTAATAGGGGCAAGCCCTATTGCCATCAAATATATACACATAATCAGCCTATAACGTTCTCGCTGCTGGGACATAGGTCTCCTCTCTGTGACCACTCTCGAGTGGGCCGTAATCCACCACGCGGGCCCAATGCGGGTTGGTAGATTCACATGTCTTCGAATTTTTGGTTCTAAGACATGCCCAGTTTCGTTTCGTTTTCGTTTTGAGATGTTATTTCCATCAGCCGGGCTCAAAACAGCACCAGTCAATTTTTAGTATCTATTTACCTAAATATCATTGTTCTCAGCTCCTATTTAAGAGGCCGGCGAAGCATGCGGTGTTCATAACAAACGTAATAAGTACCAAAATAAATTGTAAATGAAACATATTCTTAATGTAGTGTGTATTTATTCCGATTGGATTACAGAATATCTAGGTTCCCAAGTATATATTTTGAATGGACACTGATTTAAAGACGAGTTATGAGAAAAATAAGTTTTCTATAGAAATTTGAAATACCTCATATCTTGTCTTTATATCAGAGTCCTTTCAAAATATATATTTGGGAACCTAGATAATCTGTAATCCAATCGGAATAAATACACACTACCTTAAGAATATGTTTGGTTTACAAATTGTTTTGGTATTACGTTTGTATGAACAACGCATTAGCATGTTTAATTCGCCGGAACCTTAAGATGTCAGTACCTCTACCTATGTGTGTGGAGATATCGAATCAACAAATTACTCTCATCGGCACACTTCTAGCATTTACTTTGCTTATACATAAAAAGCTTTTGCACATCGTGTCCCTATTCTGTCATAGAAGAAACGTCTTAGAGATCAAAAAGGCTTAAGGTATACGCAAATTCTTGATTAAGAGTAAAAGTTTTTTTTAAGTTTTTGGTTTTATATTTTCAAATAGCAGCGCCCCGCGGTTTCACCCGCATAAGTTTTGATTCCGTGGGAATATCGGGATAAAAACTATCCTATGTCCTTTCCCGGGACTCAAACTATCGGTATACCAAATTTCATCTAATTCGGTTCAGCGGTTTAAGCGTGAAGAGGTAACAAACAGACAGAAACACTTTCGCTGGATTAGTATGGATCAACAGCAAATATACATACATAATTACAATGAAAACGATGGTAGCTCCAAAAGTAAAAAACGGTGTCACAACTAAGGCCCGTATAAACATAAAAAACACATTGTTCCAAACGTAACTATAACTTGGGTACAGTTTAGCTACCTTTGGTATTTAAATAACAATCGTAAACATGCAAAAAAAAGGAAACTGTGTATTTTGAGGCATGAAGTGGTAGTGTGAGTGCTTGGAATAATAATAATAAAGTTTTATTAATTCCACACAATTCAAAAACAATAAAAATTGCAAATATCGTTAAATAAAAATAAATTAAAAATTAAATTCCATCCTGATTTCGAATAACTTACTTAAAAATTATTGAATTAAGATTAAATCATGCATTTAGATAAATTAATTGATTAATTTCAGTTAAAATAGTTGTGATTAAAATAAAATAACATTCGGGTAAAAGCCTCCTCCAAAGAATTCCACTTTTCTCTATCTGACGCGGTGGCTAGCCAGTCTCGCCCAGCGTTCGCAATAATCTCGTCCTGCCATCGGGCGCACGGCCGGGCTGTGTTCCTGGTACCACGTGAACCTTCCCATTTAGTTGTCCTGATTGTCAAATGCAGCATGCCGCTCAAATACGTACAGCAGTACATATACTTGGGCAGGCCATGTGCTTAGAATAGTTAAGTTTTATTACGTAAGGACAAAGCAGTCACTAATATAACTTTATTTCGCCTAGATAGTCGCTTTAATAACGAGAGTTTCCTATAGACAAATCAGATCGTTATACCTATCCGTTAACTGTCCAACAGACTTCAGGTACCTAAGTAACGCACCTGTCTAGACACAGGTGTTTTTCTATAAAAAAATTGCTAACTCGATCGCCGATATATATACATATTTGCTCTTCTAGGCCCCGCACGTGAAATGTGGGTAATTTTAATGCCGGTTTATTTTGAGAAGCCGCAGGCATTTCCCGTATATTGCCGTCCCGAGCAAGCGTGGTGGACGACACACACCACTACCACCTCCCTGGAAGCCGCGACGTGGTAGGTATGTTTTTTGAGACTAAGACGACGTAACATGTAATTATTTGCTAGGCTTCTACTTCGAAAGGTACTTCGATATTTAACATTATAGCCCAGTCAAAATAGACATTCAAGGTTACATTAATTCGCATAAAGCTGAAAATTGGTATGAATGTTGGGAACACCGTTACAAATAAATTGTCAAAAGTCCCCATCGATCCGACGTGTGCAAAAAAAATATATTCAAGGTCAAATGTTGCAAAAATCAGTTTTTTGCATTTTTCAGCTAAACGGTAAGTTTTATCATAAAAATAGGTGAGACAAAATTGTTCATCATGCAATTATCTACAAAAATTGTATTTACACTTTTTTTCCTAAGAATCACAATTTCGGAGATATAGCGATGCAAAAAGTTGAAAAAGTTGTGTTCTTCTTATTATGCACGTTTCCGCGCCACCCGTGAGGTAGTGTACTTGGCGCGTTTTTTGAAGTGGTTTCCCCGGTAGGTCTATTCCACGATCTATTGTGGTCCTGCTGAGTTAAAAGTATTGTATCAAATAAAAAATAGTACTATTGGAAATGATGAAAGCGGTGTAAGTTATGAGTAATTTGGGAAAATTATTTGTCTGATTGATAATCATCTAATGGAACTTAAGGTATACTGTCTTCTTCTTCTTCCTGCTGGGTACAAGTAAATTGTTCAAAGAAAAGTTTATATTCAAAGAAAGTTTATATTCGTAGAATTGTATAATATGTATGTATACGCCAGAAAAACTAATACTTTTAGTTGTATTACGGCTCTGTAACGTATATAAAGGTAATTGACATACATATGTACTATGAAGAACACAACTGTTTCAATTTTTTGCATCGCTATATCTCCGAAATGGTAATTCTTAGGAAAAAAGTGTAAAGCCAATTTTTGTAGATATTTGCATGATGAACAATTTTGTCTCAACTATTTTTATGATAAAACCTACCGTTTAGCTGACAAATGTGAAAAACCGATTTTTGCAACATTTGACATTGAATATTTTTTTTTTGCACACGTCGGATCGATGGGGACTTTTGACAATTTATTTGTAATGGTGTTCCTAACATTTATACCAATTTTCAGCTTTATGCGAATTAATGTAACCTTACCCCTATTTTTGAAGCTAACTTGACCGGATTATTATTCATTTCCTCAATGTAATATTTCAAGTCAAGATCCTTCAAAGTCATTAAGCTCACAATGTTAGCTTCGCCTCCTTTAAGCTCGTCTTAAAATGCACACTGTTCTCCCAAAGCACGACGATTCAGAGTACCTATTGCATTCGTGTCATTATCAGCCTATAATGTTCCCACTGCTGGGACACAGGCCTCCTCTTTGTGGGAGATAGGCCGTAATCCACCACGCGGGCCCAGTGCGGGTTGGTAGATGTCACATGTCTTCGACTTTTTGATTCTAGGACATGCCGGTTTCATCACGATGTTTTCCTTCACCGTTTTGAGAGCAGTGGTGATGAAATAATTTACACAAAGTAAAGCGCCTGTCTGGGTTCGAACCTACGACCTTACAACTCGTAAGTCGCGGCTGATACCACTGGGCTACCACTACTCTCATTGCATTCTTGTAGCTTCAATGTAATACATTTGATTACTTCCCTTTCATTTGACTACTAGCCTTTCGATAATATTCGTTTCCACGAAAGGTGCTCCGATATTTACCCGACTGCACCAGGAGGGTTATTTTTTCGAGTAAATGCATGTATGTAGATATATTGCCTTGGCACGCTCTGTAGCCAAGATCGATTTCAGCTTAAAAGGTTCCGTTAGATTCGTCTTAATTGTGAGAGTGACACTGGGAATATCAAAATAGAAAAAAAAAATAAAATGGCCGTCTTGGCGCCATATTATGTCTTCAAAAAAAAAAAAATCTTTTTCTCAAAACCTATCGAGTGTATCAAAATAAAGAGTTTTAAAAGGTGATTACAAAAATATGTACAACTTATATGGTTAAAAGTAATTCGAAATGACAAATCTTAAAAAACACGTACCAAGAACTAAATTCGCCTGCGAAATCTTTCACATTTGTAAACTAAAAAGCTGGAAATAAAAAAAAGTCATTGAAAAAACCCGACTGCGGTAAAAAACTTCAAGTAAAAAAATCTGAAAACATAAAACAAGCCATTTTTAACCGACTTCTAAAAAGGAGGAGGTTCTCAATTCGGATGTTTGTATTTTTTTTTATGTAAGTATGTTCGCTCATAACTCCGTCGCTTGCCAACCGATTTGATAAGTTCTTTTTTTGTTGGAAAGGGTATACTTTCCAAATGGTCCCATGAAAATTTTTCTTGAAATCGAAAAAGCGGTTTTTGAAAAATCAACAAAAATCTAAAAAATTATCTACATTGTCTACATTAACGATCTTTTCGTTTACTTTTGCGTTTTTGTTCGCGCAAAACTCCGTCATTTACGAACCGATATGGAAAATTCTTTTTTTTTTATTCCAAAGCCAATGCTTTCCATTTGCTCCCATAGTCACTAAGTCGGGATCTGATGATGGAATCTTGGCGAAATCGAGGGAACTCTTCAAATTTTATAGGAAAAACGTATAGATTATGATATTTTTTTCTTTCTCTCAAAAACTAATGAACTAATTTTGATAATTCTTTCACTAATGTGATCTACATACTTTCAGGAAGGTTTTAGTATATAATACATTAGGTAATTATTCTTATGTGCGAAGTTATATGCATAAATGTAATGCATCTCCGGCATTTCTATGCGAATTTTGATGATTCTTCTAGTCGGTGTCTTCAATTCTTCAATGCACTAGTGTTAAGTAATTGAATTTGTGTGGGGTAGGTACAACTAAAAAGTGAAAAATAAAAACTTTTTTACAAAAAAGAAAACAAACGACTTCAAAAAAAAAAAACTACAACGTGAAAAATAACTTTAATTTCGGAAGTCGATGTCAAAAAACGAAAATGCGGAACCAACGACACCGACTTCCGAAATTAAAGTTATTTTTCACTTTGTACTGTTTTTTTTTTGAAGTCGGTTGTTTTTTTAATTAAATAAAAGTTGGAAGCAGGCAGGACCCATACCATTTTTATTTTATCATAATACTAGCTGCGCCCCGCGGTTTCACCCGCGTAAATTTCAATCCCGTGGGAATATCGGGATAAAAAGTAGCCCATTTTTTTTGCAGGCAATTTTTTAAATTTTCTCTCCGTAAGGACCATCCTTATACTTCAATGAATATTATAAAAAAAGAATTAGCGAAATCGGTTCAACTGCTCTCGAGATTTGCGCTTAGCAACACATTCAGCGATTCATTTTTATATTATAGATTTTCAAATTCAAATGGGCCCTGCCTGCTTCCAACTTTTATTTAATTTAAAATGGGCTTGTTTTTAGCTTTTCAGTTTTTTTAACTTAAGTTTTTTACCGCAGTCGGGTTTTTTAGTTTTTTTAATTACTTTTTTTATAAGATATACCAAAGAATAAGCATTGCCATCCATCGTGGTAATGCTGCCAGCCTTTTGGGCACTTATCCCATTGACAGCGATGCGGACGAATTTTTTGATGCCCAATGAGCTCCTGTGTCTTTTTTTTTATTTTTATTATACATTTGTATATAGTATATATATATATATATATATTTTAGTTTGTGTATACTTATGTAAACAAAAACTTACTCTTTTTTAACATTATTAATTTCCTCACTGTTACTTCACGTCAAGATCCTTCAAAGTGATTATGCTCACAAAGTTGGCTTTGCCTCCTTCAAAATAGTCGTGAAATGTACACCGTTCCCGCAAAGCATAACGATGCAGAGGATTGCATTCTAATAGCTTCAAACTAATCCACTTGATAATCTGTACGGAAATTATTAAGTTTTGATATATTCCGCCTTCGCGTCGGATATAACTCGGGCCGCATCGGCCGAAATAACTGTTTGAATTAACACATTAGTCAAAGACCTATATCCGGAGCAGCGAGCATTCAGTATTTCCTATTCTTGTGTAGTTATTGATTTCGGCTAATTTTGAATGGAAGGTTCGTTGGCCCAGTCTTATCTATTTTTCGTTTGGGTGAATGGTTACAGCATATTGTATATTTTTTGTCGGCAAGTAGTTATGCGGCGCGGTATGTTATGTGCGTCAGTGCACAGCTTCTGTCCACATGTCGACATGTTGCGACATTGTTTCTACTGATACGCTTGCTCGAACTTATGTGCATTACAGGAAATAATTCGAGCACTGCCATTTTCGCTCTTTTGGTGATAACCTCATCAAGAGCGAAAATGACCGTGCGAAAGTTCAAGCACATCAATTAATTTGTAACATTTTATTATACCGAGCAAATTTAATGGGCTTCTTTCAAGCGTATAGAACGCCATGCAGCAGAGACAAAACGACATCTGTTTATGTTATAGCGTTACTACATTAATCGCCGCTCTATGGATTTATAGCAAAGTAATTTGTGATGTGTGGTGAGATCGTGCGATTTGAATCCTTAAAATAACAATAAAGCAAGCGAGCAAGCTTCCATAGAAAAGATTCAATCCCCTTTGTTGACATAAATCTTCCTGAACCTTTAAAGACGAAGTATTTTACATATTGAACAACTGCTAATAGCCAACTTCTTTCATTCTAAGTTGTAAATTGCAAGTTTCAAGATTAAGTACCTCCGTCCAGAACGGAGGTAATCTTGAAACTTGCAAACTATGAATCGATTATAGTGAGTAAGTACTTACTTAAGAACAATTATTAAAACGAGGCGAGCATGCTAAGTATCAAAATAACGTCAAGCATTATTTAAATATTTGCTAAAAGTTAGCATCCTGAGTTTTGGCATTTACAGCAATGGTTTGAGTGGTTAAAGCTGTTTTACAACACTTAATACTGCCACATTAATTTATTCAATATTAAATTGAATTAATTAGATATATTTCATGCATTAGCTAATTTAGTGACTCCATGTACCATTAGTATCCATTACTGATTTCATGTTAGTACATCAAATCACTAATGGGTAAGTAACTAAATTAGCTACTCATTAATTAAACTCGCCTGTCGGTATTTATCTAGTACGCGAGACGATCGTATTGTGTTGTATAATCAGTAGGTAGAGATCAGTGCGATGCAGTGCAACATAGGGCATGCGGGTTGGACAATGAGAGCGGGTTTGTCAGACACTAATGCGTGAAGTATTCGTACCAACGGAGCTCTCCGATGGGATTAACACGTAATACAACAATACCACAATAACGTCTTTGTAGTTCACAGGTGACGCTGTTTTGTCAATAGCACTGACTAACCCTTGGGTCTTTCGTAATGTATGAGCTATTAAGTGTCTAGGCTGACCGATTATGTGTGTCTTTGTTAGGTTATGTTTGACATTCATGCGGTTATAAAACCACCAAATTCTTCTTAACCTTGCCTTGTATCTGAATTGTTTCAAAAGTTTTTACCAAGACAGTCAGCCTATAATGTTGCCACTGCTGGGACACAGGCCTTCCCTCGGTGAGAGATTTCAATAAACTTCTCTGTCTGCAATTAGCAGTTGTAATGTTGCTCCTCAACATTCAATTAGATTTCAAATCAATCAATTTAAGAATATGCGATGTAAGTATATACATATACATAATGCGATTTTCTAAAGCTTTAAGAGTTTAAAAATCTGAATTAAAAGAGTTCCTGGAAGGATTTGGGGAGGCCTTTGCCCAGCCGTGGGACAGTATAGGAAATTAAAAAGAAAATGTAATTCGAACACGGAAAATAGTTCAATTGACGTAGTACCTACCGGAAATATCCATAGCTTTGATAGATCCTTATCATTCAGATCAGTCAAATGCCTCAATTATTTTATTAGGCCTATAAAAGTTTATGTCCTGGTTTTTTTCGATGGAATTACTTGGTACTGGCATTCAGTGATGTGATAAAGATGAGAATAATTATGCTCGTGCTCAAATTCTTGGCTCGCATTACTTGTCACCGTTCCACGACAAAGGAGCAATTGTGTTGTGAGCGATCTCCGTCACACGCCCGATGGTCCATATCTAATGCAGATCTGTACAGACACTGCAGTTATTGTGCTCAAACTATTAGTTAATATAATTTTGTATGTGATGTATCGGATGTTAAGTGATTTTGGTTTGGAGGACGATATAAATGTTCCCTTACAGAAGATTTGTACCACTCATTGTAAAGTATAAACATATTATATGTCGATGTAAAATAACCCGCATACCGAATATATTTTTTAATTGACCTGCAGTCCTATTTCGTGTCCACTTCATTGAATATATTGTTGCAATTTTGGTAAACTAATAGCCAACTAGTTTACTTATATGAAATTTTATCAAGCCTTTCAGTACGTATAGATACCGTACGTATACTTTAAGTAAGAGGAACACCAATATATGGAGCACATATGCATCTAATGACCACGTCTCAAAACTTTGAGCACAATCAGTACAATAAAATAATGAACGTCGTCCATCTAGTTGAATATTGGCCGACGACCTGATAATCGGACCCTTCCGGCGGCTCGCCACTATCGGGCCACCGACCCAAACCAGCAACAATCTAAGCTACAACATAATCGTATTTACATTGCCTTTCATTGCCACAGCACAACTAGCTAGCGAAAGCCTTTACACGAAAAATGCACCTATCTCTCTCGGGTAAACTAATTTTATAGAACTGACAGTCGATTAAAAATAAAGCAGGACTGCACCTTAATAGAAATGGACGCACAAGTCACGTTAGAAGATAATGTAGCGAATTGATAAACGTATACGAGAAGTCGGTTTAGCTCCAATAGTATTTATAAAAGTTTTTTTAGTCTGAACTGTGGGAAAATTGTGAAGCGAATCGAATCTCACGAAAGACATGGGAGTAAAGAGAAAAAAAATATGTATATAGATGACCTACAGACTAAGCTATCTGGGCCCTAATTCACTATGACCACTTAACGATTCCTTACTCGAAACCACGTCAATTCCTTAGTCAATCCGCCAATCTCGCGTTCATTTCGCGCGGTTTCGTTCATTGTGTCGTGTAGAATAAGGCACCTGATGTGTTATAATTAGTTTGCATCAGCTGTGAGTAATCTATACGAGTCTGCATGTATTGCACATACATCAAAAGAATAATTACGTTAAAGCAGATGTAGAAAATATAGTTGTGGGAGAATCTTTCATACAACCTGCAGTAGTAGGTATATCAACAGTCAAATCGATAGTGCGCACTTTAAAAAAATACCAGTGATAATCTGGCAACCACGTAAGACCAGTGTATTGCGAATTTGCGATGACACTGATGCATTTCATAAACAAACATTCTGCTTTAAATGAAATGGGAGTAATTTACAGAATTAGCTGTTCATTTTGCGAAGATCCAATTATCTAGTTAACCTAATCGAGCTGTTGTTAGTTAACTTACTACTAGGTACTCACCAGGACTAGAATTTGCAACTTACAAAATGCAATTTATGGTTTGACCGCTTGTGCATAAAGCTACTGTTTGGCCTATAAATCTGCAGTTACGGCTCACCAATATTAAATTCTATTTATTTGTACGAGAAAATCGCTGCGCAATTTATCGACACGTTGCGACATGGAGCGGACTTCCAAGTATGTAATCACATCGATACAATAAAATTAAGAAGATTCTTTAACGCGGAGCAGTATCGATCGCCGAGAGCAACAAGAATCGCATTGCATAATGGTTGAAAGTTTAAATGCACTAACCTTTGATGTTAATGAAGGCCTTCTCTTCGATACGGAAGACATCGCAGTTCTCTATGTCCAGGTGAAGGTTAAGCACGTCCAGGTTAGAGGCGGCGTATGACCTCATGAAGATGATTTCGGCGCCGGTGATGTAAATGCGCCTGGCATCCCGCAGCTTCGATAGGGAGTTAGCGCCGAACATGAGAACGCCGGCGCCACTCACTATCAGGTCCGACGTGGTATCTGGTATATCTCCCTCGAATATATCCAGTTTCTGCAAACCATAAACATAGTTTTCAAATCTGTTGAATGACTGACTGACCGCAGTAGTTTTCAGTATTATGACAAACAACAGACGTCATAATGCTATGAGTTAAAAAACATCTGCTGTGCTTAATTTTGTCATTCTCTTTCCAAGCTTTGTGTTTTCAAAACAATTTTGCAAGGTAATGGGTAATGACTAATATAAATAACTAAGTATGAACGTAATAAAGTATAAATTATTATTAAATCAGGTCATGTTTAACTTGTGAGTGTAAGACAATACTAAGTGGCTCATAATAGAAGCTTTGTTTTAACCGATAACAATGTTTTTACACATGTTTGTTGTATTGTATACTAATGACGTAAAACGAACTTTAAACTATAACGAGCCTTTGCGATAAAAGAATTAGGTAAGAAGGTTACAAAATAGTACTTGAATCTTTTCATCATAAATAAGGACTATTACTTGGGTACTTTGTATCCGTAAGTTCTATTCCTATATAATGCAGCTAGCTTGTACGCTTAAATTCATACAAGATAAACGATTCCGGTGGTCCTTAAAGTAGAGGGGTTCAACGGATACGGGCTGCTGATTAAATTACGCATGATGTGGGGAAAGTGAACGACTTGGCCGGGAGGACACCTACTCGCCCACTGCAGCGCTCCCGTTGACGGCATTAACTTAGCCTTGACCAAATAAATAACCACACTCACTTTCGAGTTCGACTATTGTCCCTATCAATTGATCCGGTCAAATATTTTGAACAATCCTCATTCTAGACGCTTCAATGGCGGCTTCTTGTACACTATCGTTATCGAGTTGCTGGCGTTCATTCCCACTAACATAGATAACGAATATGACTCAGCGCGCAAGATACGAGTAGTAGGACAAAAAATCAACTGTTACGTATTTGTTCTGAGCTCTGTTAATTTTGGCGGCTGTAAAATTTTGGAATTATTACCGAAGTTGCAGCTTCTTCGGACTCAAACAAACTGTGTAACTACAAAGAAACGAAAAGATGACACGTCCGCTCTCACATGCGCGCAGCTAAATAAAAATAAACACACAAACCGACACCAATCGGACTTCTCCTCAGAGATTACTACTAGAACTTATCCGTTTGTCTTCTTAGTATTCGGTAGTACTTTACTAATTATGTTGATAATTATGTCATTTGCAAGTTAGCTTTTGTCATAGAATATAAAATTTTCCATGCCAACATTAATTGTAGCGTAAAACTACTCATTTACATTTTCACAATAATTTGCATAGGTATGTATTGGTATACCGCTGCCATGGCAGATGCTCAGAGGTGTTATTTTATTAAATGAACGCAAACAGATCTATTCTAAACGCCCGAGAATATCGTTTTAAATATAGTTCGCATACCATGCCGTGGTAGAGTTTTCAATGTTAAAAACTGAATGAAATTCGTCAACTGAGCTGCGTTAAAGACGTCATGGTCGTCATGTCAGCCAAAAAGTATCTCCGGTTCAGTTTTTTCATTCACTGAAAGGCGATAAAGCTCACATATGTGTCCCGGTGTTTTGTACTCAATCAGCGTGAGTCACAATCGAGTCTGTGCACTTTTGTAAGTGTTGCCATGTACGGCGTTAAGTTCTGAGATGACCGCGAGATACTCAAGTACTGGCCACTGCCAATTTTCGACCACTTCAGACTTCAAATACCTGTTTAAATGTTACTTGAGACATACATTTATTTTATGATCAGGCGTAGGTACCTTATTAGCCGCATTATTTACGCAGTTGAGTGTGCCAAGAGACGTCAGTAGCACCAGTATATCAGGCCTACCCATGTACAACCTGCAACGGATATTGCGTTTTATTCTTGCCCTATTGATACCTGTTTTCCATCAAGAAATTGTCAGCTGCAGCAAATCGTGCGTTCAGATAAACCACTACGCTTGAAAGCTATTGAAATGAAAAATCTGTGATAAAACTTGGAAGAAAATGAAAATAATAAAGATAAATAATGATCTATCTCGTAGACATAATGTGATGGTCGACGAATTAAGTCGGTAGTCGGCTCTGTTGCGTGCGAAACCTGTTAGTTGGGTGAGCCATACGGCGGGTCAGAACAGCATGACTTGTTTCTTATACCGCGGGTCGCAATTACACTGTGCTTGTTACTTATAATGTCACAAATCCGAATGACGGGCTAGCAGTAGGTCGTGCTCTAGTTTGCCTGTTGGGTGGACGTTGCAGAACAACCGTGGATTAGACGGAAGGCAAACACAATGCCCGGAGATTTCGGCCGACCGATGGGGCATAAGTCAATTGAAACAATAGATGGGTGCGATCTCGATTCTACTACGCTCAAGTATTTACAATCTCGAAATGTGTGATTGCAAATATGTAACAGTGCCCAGAAGTGTCAGCGTTACATTAAAACCAATAACCAGCGCTCAGTTTAAAAATTGCCAGGATGTAACCGCAACAAAGGCACGAGTTTAATAATGCTACGGGACTTTTTAAAAAACTTTATTCTTGTTGAAAAACACAATAATAATAATAATTGCCATTTATTTCGGACAGAATCCATAAAAGTGTTAGTAACAATTTTCTTAAGATCTATGTTAGTAAAGTGTTAGTAACAATTTTCTTAAGATAATGCTTGGTTGTTCGAAGTCTAAATCTGAGAGTACTCAGTCATATTCTTGTACAGTTTGTGCAGACTTGTCAAGTTGGTGACCTGTCTGCCAGACCGGGTGTTCACCTTTTTCATTGGGCGTCAATTAGCCAGATTTGCGTCGCAAAGCGCCAGCATATCTCTACACACGCATGTCCGGTGGAAAATGAACTCTACTACAATGACGTAATGTTAAAATTGGTGTGGACATGGCAAAGCTACTACACTATACAGTTCAAGAGTAACTGAGTCATTTGAGTCACTACATAAACGAGTTGGCGCTGATTTCCAATTACAGACAATTTACTCAAGATTTTACAAATGCCACAGCTTATTGCAGTCTTTATTGGGTACCGTCGATTGCGTTTTATTCGTGTTTATACAGGAAAATTTCCATGATTTCTGATCGTTTTCTACTTCCGCCCAAATATTTCTATATCACTCTTAATAACGTTCAGGGACTTTATACCTAAGCACATTTATGTATACGTTATTGGTATTATAATAGTTGCGACCTTGTTGGCAAACAATGAAACCGCTTCATATAATGTATCACTACAACCAACGCAGGTATCTCATTGACAGTATTGTTCAAATGATCTAAATGGATATTTAAACAATCATTTATTTGTTTTGAGTTACATAAAAAATCCCCAGTACGGTAATTAAAAAAGTAAATGTAAAGTTATCTGAAACCAAAGTTAAATGCGGCTCTATAAATACACAGTTACAATAGCCATGAAAAACGAACTGAGTAAATGTGTTTGCAGAGTATTACATCAGACATAATGTCATAATGTCAGAATATGATTGTACTTGGATATAATAAGTGGTAGCAAACGAAGTCTCCATGTTCCTTGTCCGTTGTAATGCAGAAAACTACGCGAGTTTGCGACTACGCGGCCGACTAGAGATGTCAAGTCAGGAAATACATATATTGTCCCTCGCAGAGAACTTTGACAACATTGTAGTGAGGCACATGTTATTAGACGAGATAATAACGATTTGAAATATTAATACGAGTCGTTATTTTTTATATTTGACTAGCGACCCGCCCGCCCCCTGCTTCGCATGGTTTTTACGACTCAAGTCAACAAAACATCGAAATTTCTTTATACGTAAGTAATTCTCTAAATGATGGTGAAGCTGAAAACCACATCAAACTCCGTTGCGAAGTTTAGAAGAACAACGCGGTCACAGAGAAAGGTACGAAAAGTGTTATTTTTAATCGAATTCCAAAAAGGAGGAGGCTATAGGTATATTCGACTTTATGTATGTTTTTTTTTGTATGTTCACCGAATTCTCCATCAATTGTGGACCTATTTTAAAATTCTTTTTTTTGTTCGAAAGGGTATGGGTGTCGAGGTGTTCCCATTGTCACCAAGTCGGAATCAGATGAGGGAATCCCATGGAAATCGAGGGATACCCTCAAATTTCATGGGCACATCTAAAGCGATTTGGGTATTTTTTATAGTAACTCGTGCATTTGCTCTCGGAAAGCACCATTTGGTGAAGTGGAACTGATGATGAAGATCGCAGATGGCCATCGGAACTACTCAATAATAAGTCGATTCGATTAGGTACTTTAATGTGATTGCTAAGCAATTTATGCTCGTCATAACGCGTATGGTGAACTGGAGCTGATGGTGACTTCTCAATCAGCTCCAGTTCCCATAATTATATCCCTATTGTCATCCCTTGTTGGCTTAAGTTCGAAAAATCCTAATATGTGATTTAGTTCGAAAATACAAACTAAAATGTAGAAAGACAAACAACACAAATGAAAACAATGGCATGAACGAATGACTGTACAGACGTCCAATAAATCCAATAATCTAGAATTCTAGAAAAGCGTGGCACGGAAGATAATTGAGTCGGACTGTGCACCATTCAATAGTGTTTTTTGCCTTGCATATATTTTCAGATAATCCAAGCTTTAGGATTATCTTCGTCTTTATATTATAAATTATAGTATAGATGTTTTTATGTATTTCAGCGTAAGTAGTATCTTGTATAACATTCGCGACGCACAGTATTAAACAGTTCACCCGCATTTTTAATTTGGGTGCAAATGTTCATCAGGCTGTTTTAATGGACACCTAAGCTGCGATTGAGTGAAATGCATTTTTAAATGACCTTATCCCTAAAACTTGTGAAAATGGCTACGAATTCTCAAAGAGCCGGTAACACTTTATGACTTGGTTATGAGTTAAGAACTTGAACCTCTCATTAGGTACCCGCACTTCCTGAGATACAGGTTTATCCTACTTCAGGTCGATCCCATTATTAGGTATATAGCTACCACTTTAGTGTAAGGCTTAATATTGTAAATATGCATTATTTAATTAAATAAATAAATAAAACTTAACTCAATAATTGAACGTCTTCGTCAATGTTCAGTACAAAATAATTTACTATAATACAAATTGCTACCTAACGCCACAGGTCTTCGAAATTACAAACAGCGGCTTTTGTTTAGCAATCCGGACGTTTCGATACTTTGTTCATAGAACAATAGATTCGGGGAAAGCTGCAGAGAGCTCAGTTTCATAGCACATGTTGCACAACGAGAGAATTTTAAAGCAAAAGGTACCTAACAGTTTTTTCAAAAAGTAGGTACATAGTTCCATCAAAGTACACCGGACACTCGATAAGCTAAGGATAAGAAGCTGCAACTAAACTAAGAAAGCATAAGATTTAACTAACGCAATTTGAAAATGAGAGAATACATAATTGCTTTTCATATTTAATGCCCATGCAATGACTTGTTCTCCGTATAACCTTTTCACAGATGGTAGCCAAGAGTGTTTTTGAGCAAGCATGTGCTAGACGAAAAGTTGATAGCTGAGTAGGTGCACCATGGTGGGAGAAGATGCATTCATAGATGCAAATGAAAAAATGTTAGCTGATGATCTATTTTCTTCTAAAAGCCGCCATTGCTTAAACCTAAATTCACAAGGTCAAGAAGAGACTCACCATTCAAAATCGAAATGCAACTCAGTAACATGCTAAAGCAATGGGCTCGCTCGACAGATAGACACCGGCACCGTGGCAATGTGCGTGGCGGTGTACCGGGTCATTGGATTTTAATATTAGACGGAATTCCTGGTATATGATGGAGGAACCGCTCAGATCGTGGTTAGTAGGTACTGAAATAATTGCTTAGCCGAAAAACTTCCATGAAAACTGTTAAACTATTAATATCCTACTTATCTTTTAAATTACAATCTTGGCTCATCTTATGTCGAAAACCCATCTCATTTCATTTTGTCTCACCTTGCATGGCATGGAATACCCAGTACGTCACTTCCTTGTGTTGTATCCTCAGTGCTGAAGAGATTCCTTTGAAGCATTTTTAAGGCGCTTCGTTCAAATAAGTAAACAAAGAAATACTATTGCGTTAAGCGTGAACAAGATTTCCTAAAAATGACGAAAATAGCCCCCTTTACCGGATCGCATTTACATACTTTTTTGCCGTTTTTATTAGATTGAAAACCAAAGAAAGACTCGTGATTTGTTTAAAATAGACTTATAGATTAGAGATTCAGAATATTTGAAATGATCCTTGAATTCGAAATAACTATCGAAACAAGTCAGCTAATACTGTCTAACTATAGGTAGGCAGGTATATGGCACAGAAAATAAGAAATAAATTCGTATAAAGAGGGACAAAGTAAATTAAAGAGTCCGTTTACAATTATATCATTTCTAAATAATAAAGCACGGCAAATGAATATTGGTAGGTAAGTATTAATACTTAAACAGAATGAACATAATTCTTCCAGTATGATGCGCTCGATAAATTATTAGGATCTAATAATGTAACTCAATAAAAACTAAATAAATTCATATCACTTGTAAGTTTATCAAGAGCTTCATATTATGAAGCTCTTGATAAACTATATACGCAACGCAATATTATAACTATATTATGTAATAGTATTTATGAAGTTCATAATAGTAGATTGTACAACTAAGGCATAAAATAAGCTATTTTACCCCGAGACGTTTATATCCACGCGAGCCGCAGGCGAGGGTGGATAGTTGAGTCGAGGGGTAAAATGGCTCGTTTATGCCTGAGTTATACACTCTGTTTTCACTTCGATTGCGAGAAAATGAAACGGGCATAAAGTATACAGTACATAATTAATCAAAAATGTTGCAAAGCATAGCTAATTCCCGCCACCACAGATAATACCGCCACGAAACTTTTTAAAAGTTTTTTTTTTTAATTTCAACATGTGTTTCGACTTGGGTACTTCATACTGCCACGTCATAAAACGTTTCTTTGCGTTTTTAAATAATAAATGACAACTATTTTACCTGATTTTATTAAATTAACGATAGAAAACACGGAAGTGGTATAAATTAAAGAAAATGAAATAAATCACGACTTTAATCTGCGAAGTTTTATTGTGCGTGTGGCTGTTGGGCCTGATTACCTTAGTCTCAGAAAAAAAAATTACTTTATGCACTAGAACATAAAAAGCGATTTTATGTCGCCTAAGCACAACATAAAGACGAACTTTTAGAGCATGAGAAGTGAAAATACTATTACCTACATAATATAGTTATAATAACTGAAACCTTACACCATTTTGTCCACCCGCCACCGTCAACAGGACGTCAACGAAAAACGAGACTATTCGAATCGAGCGTGATTTCAAAAGGCCTTTCGAAGTAAAAGGTAAGCATTCTCTGCATTTACATTCGTTGATAGGGATAGGGTTTCATGCAATATTTTGTCTGATTCTTGTCATGAGCCAATCACAAAAATATCATTAATTGTTTCATCTTATCGCTTTAGTCAAAATATTTTAAAGCTAACTGTTTTCGGATATCTCGTCAAACATATTCAGGTAAATCGACATTTCACATTTTATTAGGTACTATTAGTCACGAATAGAACAATGATACACTACTTAGTATTACATAATAGGAATCAATAAGTACACAAATTTGCAATGGTAAGTATTTAATATTCATAAAGTTATTTCTTGTTTATTGCCGACATTAAATAAAACAATGCATGTAACTGTAATTATATTATTATAAAAGTCTCTTTTTTTCGGCCCCTTCACCAATAGTAATGATGACTCCATGCAACAAGAGAAAGTACGTTATGTAATTTCGTTTTGTGCCTCTTATGCTTGGTTTTATAATATGTATATACGAGGGGCATTCAATACATATAATTCTCAGTATGGAAATGAAGTGAAGACGAAGATCGTAACGATGCCCTTGAAAATTGGTCTAAAACTTTGGTTGGTATTGGTCAAGGTATCCGTGAAAGACTGTGAACTTCTCTAGACGCTCCAACTCATAGAAATATGAAATTCTTCTTATTATTATTATTCTATGCTCCAACATATTTTGATGCTATACTGCTTCTACCTATCTATTCCTGTTTGGTTTCAGAGCCATCGTGAAAATCAGTCGAAAGATTTGAGTTTTCAAAACTATTTTTGTTCGCTCATCTTCTATTACAATTGTTTATCAACTTTCATTAAAAGTTCAACACCAATTAGCTAATTGGCCCGCCCCTGTATTATCCGTATTGTCACTGAATCCTTCGATACAGATAATTTGCTCTGTAATGAACTAATGAGTTTCCAATCAACATCTTTCCCGAATATAGAAAAAATTGTCGTGTTAAATTCAACAGAGAGTTCGAACTTCAGCGTTATCAAAATAAGTGTGATTGGCTTCAATATAATTATATTGGTAATTTCGTGGTACACGGGGATCTACAGATAGCGCCATCTACGAGGACGCGCCCCACTCTTCTTCCTAATCGCTTACAGTACATTGTGCAACATTCCGCTACTGTTTTACTTTTGTCGATACACAATAATTATTTATTAGTAGGTAATTAGTGTGTACAAAAAAACTAAAACACTAGCGGAATTAACTAGCGATAACCACTAGCGATTAGTAAGAAGAGTGGGGCGCGTCTTCGTGGATGGCACTATCTATAAACGGCCATTTAAACTTTACCTCTCGACAAACGAGTGGTCTAGTTAATATACATCAGTCAAAGCTTTTAAAGTACACATGTAAACATACGCATGACGTTTTTAATATTTTAAATTTTCCCTCCTGCATTTATTTTATGTAGTAAGTTTCCGTTTACACTAACATAGGTTATGAGCGTAATGTAAACATTTATCTACTCTTGAAATAAATATTAGTGATGAACGTCCAGCGAAATACTACTTCAATGCGATTTGCGCACTTTGATTTAATTGCCTCGCTATTAAAAATCACATTACATTTCCAATGCTCTATCCTAGTCGTAGGTACATTTAATAATGTTGCGACAAGCCCTAAACGTCATAAGATGTTTTACGAGGCTTTTTAAATATGATTAATTTCTCTAAGCTTATGTTCTACGGCTTAGTAAAATAACAAATTTGAGATATCGCTGCGGGCACTGGTGACTTTAAAAATAACTGCATACTAGAATATGTTAAATTCATTTTATAACTTCAGTTTTTCAAGATTGCTACAACTTTTGGCTTTTTGTGCTGACGAATCGTTTCCTAGTCTCTCAATTCTATTATGTTTTGCGAGTACCTAGTTCTTGCAAATGTTTCGATCCACTATCAAGTATTCCTTTTTTCAATCGTCTTAACTGCATCAGAATTCTTAATTCTTTTGGTTGTGGTCTTTTTTCATTGAATGTCCCAAAATTCTAAGTCATTCGTGTTCGCTCTGGATCATCATTATCACCTGCTTCGGCGGTTTTTTCGGAATAAATAATTTCAATCCAATACACCCATAGTATTGGATTGAAATTATTTAGGAACGTGGGAATTACGGTACGTAACAGTATTAATTGCACGTTGGCCTTTGTTTACAGATATAAATGCGCATTTACAGTAAAATCACAAATTTATTTTTCACGCATGATGCATCCTTAAATATTGAACAAGAATTCATAAAATCTCCTTAAACTTTACAAATGTCCGATGTGGAGTTTGTATCAGAATACCGTAGTAGAGGCCTCGGACGTCGCAGGAAGCGATCTCTCATTACGTTTTTTTATGGTTTGTCCGATGCTCCCGCCCGGCCGCGCTGCGTTCACGATGCGTGCTGAGACCGGCTCGTATGATTAGTTTTATTTATTTTTTCTACAATAGATTGGATTATTATTAGTAAAGCGCCGTATCTCAATGTAAATAACTGAAATTGAATGCGAATTGATCAAAGCGTATTTGGTGAATATTTAAATGTGATTTCGTTTGTTGTGGTTTTCGACTCATATCCAACTGTTTGGAATAATGAACAAAATGCGCTGCCTGTAGTTTCATTACACTGCAGAATGCCAATAATGCCGAAAGAGTTAATGGGTCGGGTAGCATGCAATGTTCAATAGGCGGCCCTATATTGTACGGTTGTCCAGTCCACCCTTCGTGTTCTAACATCTCGAGATGCAGTTACCCGGCTTCTCGAGCAACAGGTGTTATCGTGGAGCTCTAAGCTTTTTACGACGCTCCACTGCGATATAAATTCCCACATATTGAAGTCGACTAACAAGCACGTGTACTTGATGAATCTTTACACCTCGTTCTTGACATGTAATGTTGAATCTACACATATGAACTCCATATGTTTATATTTGTAAGTCCTTGAAAAGTTTTAAAAAGATTTGTATCAAAAGTTTTCGCTTGGCTTGGTAACCGGTTTTGTTGTTTTACTTATGTTAAATATCATTCTTCCATTTAAAAGCGTATGTATCACATTCAAAAAGTCAGAATCAGCTTCCTTTCGTCACGCAGTGCCAACTTTGAATTCATATTACCTACTGCTAATTAAACCAACGTTTGCATTCCCCTCATAATTTTCAATAATTGACTATTTCAATAGAGTTGCTCCAATATTTATTTTCAGTGACCATATCCTCGTAGGGTCCGATACAATTTGATTATATCATTGTACTACAATATAGTCCCACAGTAGAAAAAAACCACTTCTCATACAGAGATGGATTGAGTAAATTGTTACTCGCAACACACTGACCAGCCGTAGGGATTTTAGGCCAGTATATAAGTTAAGTTTCCGGAATTTCGGTTTTCGTCACCTTCAGTCAGTGATAAGTAACAATTAACTTTACTAGTGGTCTTATGAATTTAGAAAAGTCCCATTGATAATTGCCACATTCAAACTTGACACCTCGCACTCGAGCAGCGGATCCCTTATCCTCTTGGCAATCACGGAATTCATACAGACAATTTGGGAATTAGTACGATAAATAAATCAGAGGGGCATTTCTCTTCATTTTAAGAACGTTCACAGTCTGTTCTGTCTCAATCTATAAAAAATACCTCTAATTTCCCTACATTTTTAACAAGTTTTTGACATTGATTGTCGCTGAGATGAGATTGCGACTAGATTTTGAACGTTTTTAATTACGGGGATCGGCCTTTTGGTGTTGTTAATCAATGTAATAAATAGTATAACAACACAATTGTCTATCTGCAGTACTTCTAAACTCGGTTATTGGTGTTCTTTTACTATTAGAGTCAATTGTTTGTTGTCACGGGAATATTCAGTTTTCATTTGCATTTTAAGTATAGCATCGGTTCTGCTAGGGTGTTATACTCTCGGCAACCATTATGCCAAATACTCCGTCCACTGCCATTTTCGTGTAGTTTTAGGGACACCGAATCATTTTCTTTTTTGTATTTTTTGATATCCGTATTTTGACAAAGTTGCTCGAGTCTCATTTTGTGCTGTTTCCTGAGTTAGCGTCCATGTTTCGTTGCACTAGCTTTCAGTCTTTAGCTATCCCTGACTTCATCTCCGGGTTTGCTGAACGCAGTTCATCTTAGCTGAATGCGTCTGTTGATTACCTTGTATCCTCCAGTTGGTATCCAAATATAGTCTTATATGTTTTAAAAAGGATTCTCATAAGTGCCTTCAGTTTTGTGTTGCTGAGAAATTGATTATTATCGCCAAGATGAAGAATTTTCATCTACGTCTAATAATAATTACTAAAGGCGCTCATATGCATACCTATTATATTTTATAGAAATATAGACACATTGGTATCGGCCGTTTGTTGTTTGTACATCGCACGCATGCAGATGTCGGATCCTCGTCCAGTAGACAATGGCCCCGCGAGGGCATACTGCGACAGTAATTAACTTCCTGTTTTATTCGATGCTACAATCGGTGGGCACCACTGTGTGTTGGCGTGGACAAACGCACACGTATCAATTTATCCAAATGTACCGTTAGCTCGTATGAAATGGCCTCACAGTTGTTTTTGATACGCATTGTCTATAAAATGATTCACAGCCAATCATTAATATTTTTAGACTTTCTAAGAATTCCGAACTTTATTTCCTCGGGTATGTTATCCTTAGTATCAGTTATCTATGTTTACTTTTTTAGCTCATCTGTGTTATTTTGTTTAAGTATTTTTCTTCCGGACAGTATTTGCGTATATTTTTCTGCCATAGTACCTACAATAATTCCGTTGGTAGATGAATTGCATGACAACAAATTTTGAGATATGCGTTCATTAATATTTGAATGTAAAACGGAGGCAATACCGTAACGGTCATTGACATATATTCCTATATTTTATTCAGGTTTTTGAACCGCGTCCAATATTTCGGTGGGCGCTGTATATTTGACATTGTTTCGATGCGAGACGCCGGTTTCCTTCATACGAAACATACCTATTTTAATTTAGAATATCTGAGAGTCGACGTCTACTTGGAACGCATGTATTTATGTATGAACTAGACTTGAATTTTGCGAGTGCGCCGGCACTACAAATAGCCGGGTCGGGGGAGCGCCGGCCGATACGGACCTGTGTCTTGGCGTCCAACCACCTGGCCGTCTGTATTTACAAAGTTATCAATGCAAAAGGACAAGTTACGCGACCTACGTGTAGCCTTACACCCTTTGTCATTCATGCCTTTCCTGTCCATAACGTAGCTATAGCAAAATATACATATGGGTACATTTCTAATTAGGTAGTCTCTCTAAACGACTAAATAAATCAAGTTTAAAGCAACACGGTTTTTACATATTCACTTAGCAGAAGATAATAATTTTAATGTTAGAAATCTGGCCCCTTGTAGGTACCTAATGGCGTCGACATATCGACAAAGACGACGATTGTCCATCTAATTTAGCATTCGTTGTGTGTATGAGTAATGAGATCATTACAGCTCGATAAAGTGTATTATTTGAATGACGCATAAAAGAAAAATATTTTTGAAGCTAACTTGGTGTATACTATTATATATACTGTATATGTATAGGTAATATCATATATAATGTGTATCGTAATGAATTTGGTTGTATCGATGCGCGCCTGCCTCCTTGTTGTGAGTGCAGACAGTGCGTCGGTCGAGGGGTCGGGATTCAGGTAGACTTCTTTTTATTTACAACTTTTTGCTCCAGCTACGCTTTTTTGCAACTGCCGCCTGATGATTGTTTGTTTATATCGTAACGAAGCTGTTCTCAGTTGTACAAGCTGTTAAGTTAATAGTTCTTGTGTCCAAGAGACTTGAGCTTAAAGATGATTCTTAATAATATATCAGTTTCTTCGAATACTGTTGTGACTGCACTTTGGAATTGGTGTCACAGAAGAAGGAAATATCGCTTCGTGTATGTTATGTTTGGCACAAGTTTGACGTTTTGTATTCTAATTTTCATCAATATATTAAACTGTTGAGTCTCATTTAAAAAACAACAGAAGTTTTATAATATTCCCTAATCCAACTGCATCCGAAATATTCAACTATCGAGGTCATTCCATATTTTAATAGGTGGATCACGTAGTGTATGTAATTCGGGGTGATTCAAAACCAACGATATCCATTTGAGATGTGTCGGTGTAAGCTTGGTGCTATTTTTGAAATGCTACTCTCCATTAAATTAGTACTGTAGCAACACATTTTGTTCATTTTTTTTAAAACAACATTTTCTCCATGGTTTTGTCATAATGTGTGTTGAACATGTTTCGACGTGCTGAGAATCAGAAAGAGCTCCTTCCGTTGTTTATCGTTTCCTTCTATCAAGGGATGCTTATCATGTTTGATTTACATTAGCAATAATTAAACTAGTTTCCGATTAGTCAACATGCCTCTTCGTACAAAGAACTCGATTCAACAAACGTTTGATTTAAATATCTAAGCGGAAAACTTTTCTGACACTTTGTATTCCTAGAAATAAGTTAATGTTCGAATAACTGAGGGCGTCTGACCGTACATCTGGCAAAGAACGTTCACTTTTGTTTGTTTGTAACATACGAATATAGTAAGACGTACCTGATCATGTCTAAGAGTGCAGTTGACGATCATCCATGATGGGTGAGTGCCCGGTGAGCAGATACAATAGTCCAGTTTACAAACTCCTACTTGGTGTTCACCACTTATGAGAGGACTCAGCGCTGCGAGCGCGAGTAACGCCGTGAGAGGCGTCATGGTGCCGCGCTGGGGCGCGAGAGACCGCGCGCGTCGAGCGTCATGCACAGACTGGCGCGCTGGCACGGCGTATCACTCGGATCGCCGCTGTCTCTCGCCATGTGCTAGTGATGGCTTGCACTGACGGCCCCGCTTATTATAGATATCGATGATGCGATTTCATTTGTATTATTAACACTCAAAACACTATTTAGTTATCACCATTAGAGCTTTCAGTGCTAAAACGTGATGAATTTAATGAGATGGTAATGATGAAAAATTAAAATTAATTATTCACGCTGTATTAACTGAGCTATGTAGAATTTTGCCTAGTTTTTTCCCCATGCATTGAATTTCACGGTAAATAAGTATATAGTTTATCAGTGTCATTTAATTCGTTAAAAATAAGATCTTAAACTCTACTTAATAAATTCATTCTCTGACTGATAAACAACGTAGGTACTGTTTAAACCACTGAGTCTAGAAACATTAAATTTTACACAAGAGTTCTTTGTAGAAATAACGAAGGTGAGCATTAAGAGGATGAAAAAATAAGAGATGAAAGTTTGTATGGAAGACGTGGAAGTTGCTACTAAAACTTGTTGTATCGACGTTTTTTGGAAACTCGTCTCCAAAAGCGGGTTACAAAGGGGATAAGGCTTTTTCATTGTAGGTTGTCATTTTTGAAGTTAAAAACTTGGAAATTGGTAGGTAGTTGCTACTTAGACTTCTGTTTATAAGTTAAAGCTAGTTATAGGTATGATCTCTTGTCTCTCTATGTCTTTTTTCGCAAAAACTACCCTTGAGGCTCCTGATAAGTTGCCAATAGGAAATCTCCTCCCATATTTATTTAAGGCGGTGCATTCCTATAGAATTAACAACAAACTGAACAAAAAAATACAAAGGTACTTTGTTAAGTTAAATACCTACTTATGGAAAAGTAGTTATTTCATTATACTTTTAAGTCTCTACAGTATTTGTAAACAAACACGCTGGAAGTGTATGTAAGCGCAGTAGCTCTCGGTACCGTTCGAGACAATGGCGAATTCGGAAGTGTTTGTCTGTGTGCGCGTGTGTGTGTAATATTCTGAGGCTACTCGACATCACGCACCCATTCACAGCGTGTTTGTACACTTGGTAACAACAAGAAAAGCACGCGTCGCTTCGCGAGATAAAAATAATATACAAAAGTGTATATTAACCACAAATTGAGGATAACAACTTGTTGACTATTTGCTAAGCGTGACAACGAGTCGACAGCGATCGACTCGACCGAGCGACGGTTTTGTATTGTCAAGAAAACGAATACATGTAGCTCCTATTGATAGAACATAGCTTTTATGCAATTTCAGTGCATTACTGAACTGATATGTGTTAAACTTACTGAACATGTAATTTCAGGAGTCGAGATTTTTTATTTTAATTCAAAAGATAAACAGCTAAGTACAATATAAAACATAGAAATAGGAAATATACAAAACTTATAGAGAATATTGCAGCCCACAACGTTGGTCACAGAATGAGAAGAAAATTCTGCTGTTCCATGCAAAAATGCATAATCAAAATAGAAGAAACACCTGTGTACATTTTTTTTAAAAGCGGTCATATGCCATAATTATTATATTTAATTCTAACTAATAAACGTATTATACCTATCAGATGAATAGTTACACACAGATTTCTCTTTTTTAGTCGTCAGTAATTTGACTTTCAAAAGAAGAAAACAAAGCATTGCATAACTATACAGACGCTATACAACGTTTATTAGTAAGAGGGGTTAATAAAAATATCTTATAATGAACATCCCCGTCAACCAAAGTATCGTTCTAATTACACAGCTATAATTATAAATCTATCATAACAGCAAAATTCTATCGAATCAAATAATATATTAACAGAAAGTCATCGATAAATTATGCGTTGCACATGCCTACGCGCCGAGATACAGAGGTTGCCGTGATCGCACTTAGCGGGCGACCCTGCGAGATGCGTATGCACTCACAACATAACCCATGCACTCCTCACAGTCCAGCGCGTAATTAACTGATGAATGCGCTACTCATCATGTACCTAGTAGGCTTTACCCAACTTTATTGGGGGCGGCTAATCAGTTTCCAGTCTAACCGGCACACTATTTTTGTAACTCACTTTCCTAATCCATTGCTTCAGCTGAATACCAGTATTTTAATTAGAGCGGCTGCCTATCCCTAACTCAGTCACTGGGTAAAACGATATCCTTTTGTAATACTGGTTATCAGACTGTCGGGCTTCTGACTACCCGTAACGAACGACTGTTAAAGATACTACCTATATGCGTTACTGTTACAAACAAAAGAACTTCTCAAAAACTGGGCTATATGTATATTCCTCTCGACCGTTTGTTGCGGGTTTTTGTTTGGCTGTCTAAGGTTTTAAAGAGTTGCGATTTAGATGCCGCATAATCTTTTTCTTGATTTTCTTGTTTGTTTTACATATCGTCGATGTGTTTTATTTCATGTTATTTAACTTAATAAAGCAGTAATAAGTTTAAACAGGCAGACGGTGACGAAATTTTATGACTTCCATTTATGTCATTTGGTTACGGAACCCTAAAAACATTAGTATTATTTTCAATGATTGCAGGTAGTAATTAATTTTGCAAAGTTATTAATTCACACATGCATGCTAAATTAATTTCGGACAAAATCGGGATTTATACCAAAAACTGTTTAAGTAATTTGTTTACATTTTGGATAGAATTATCCTTCAATATAAATTTAATTTACCGTCGATAGGCAAATCTAATTTATGTTGAAGGATTAATTAAAAGCGGTAATTCATTATAAACGTACTGAAGGTACGGTCAACTGCACTTCATTAGTACATTTTAGGGCTGATTTCTCAATAGTCAGATGACTTTTATCTAAGGTATAAATATTGCGGTTTAACAGCTTTTGAATAGAGAATATGTGTACCTGTCATATTTATTCTTTAGATAAAAGTTATCCGTCTATTGAAAAATCAGCCCTCAACCGGTTGAATGCCGTAATTACAGAAACAATTAAAGGCCATTGATTGTGTCTCGCGTAGATCCACGTTCCCGGCATACGAAGGGTTAATAGTTTATTTAAGTTGTCGGAAAGATAGCGCGAAAAGATCATTGGGCACCATTGTATGGAAACTATACCCACGCTGTACAGAAATAATATAGGGTGGAATAGACAAAATAATGTCTCTAGTTTCCGTTAGTATGGGTTGCATTAGTGTGGACACTGTCAGTTAGGCCAAAAAAAATTAAAGTGTATTTTTCCAAATACAGTTTAGATATATTTTTTTTAACAACAATTTAATTCTTAATCACGCATTATTATTAACTTTTAATTATTTTGTGCCATTCATTATTAATGTATTACTGTTAACTAAACAGTTTTATTTGGGATTTTTTTTTAAATGCTAGTTTTTAACACGTTCAACACGGCAAGCTTCTGACAGAGTATGCTCGTCCACGTTCGTGCGTTACGGCAGCTGTACCTACCTATATCCCGTGCTAGTTTCCTGATATGCGTTACGGCCGGTATAAACATCGATTTTTGATTGCCCTGTTAATTTTTACTTCCATAGTTAAACAAAAAGAAGTAAGCAAATGAAATTAAAAGTGGGATATAACTCAAGTTAAATCTAGTTCGGTTTTTGTACGCAAGTTTTCGCAAACTAGATCAGATTACGCCCAATAACTTTTATTGAGAGCATATGGGCATTGGGAACAACAAATAGCCACTGCTGATATTCTTTAGGTAAACAATTGATGAGTTAAATCTGCTGACCATTACGGACGTGGCCTTTTTAAATAAGTACCATATTTCACAGAATTAGCAATTAATGTGGTGTTAACTTATAGGTAACTACGGATTACCGTGATTTACTAGTGAATTCGGATATTGGATGAACTAAGTATGATCACCATCATCCACAGCCCGACTTAACCCACTGCTGGTCACAGCTCTCTCTTTTTTTGTGCCAATCACCGCGTGGTGATTGGCATAAAAAAAGAGAGAGCTGTGCCATCGCGGGCCAAACCTGGATGAGGCAGGCACAGAAGCGTTTCTGTGCCTGCCTCATCCAGGTTTGGCCCGCGATGGCAACAATGTCTGCCCATCTCGCCGCTGGACGACGCTAGTGCTGGCGACATCTCGTCTAAAATTAAAAAATCAGCCTATTATTGTCACACTGCAGGGCAAAGGCCTCTTCTCATACAGAAACTGTACGAGTATTGGTCACCACGCTTGCTCAATCCGGGTTGGCTATTTCAGACTTGTATTCTAACTAATCCTAAGTAATATTATAAATGCGAAAATGAGTTTATTTGTTTGTTACCTTTTAATGCCTAAACTACTGAACCGATCATCCTGAAATTTTGCATATACGTTGTCAGGTGTACAGAAACTGACATAGGGACCCCTTTCATCCCGAAAAAAAGTTCTGTTCCCGAGGAAAACAACAATAACGTTATTATGATAATAGATGGCGCCGCGTGTCTTTCGAAACTTATGCGGGTGAAACCGCGGGGCGCTGCTAGTTAACTATAGGTCTAGCGGGCTAATTGCGTAACACACTATTAGTAGCAATGGGTTTCATTTTGACAGTCCAACAACATTCATTGCGTTGTTTACGTTGTTGAGCAGACACATCTTGCGAACATAATAATATTATTAAGCAATGGATTAGCAATATCCTTCAAAATGTTTCAAATCAAGGTTGATAAAGTGTTACGCAATTAGGGTGTAGGTTTCCTCACGATGTTTTCCTTCACCTACGCGAGGTCAGTAATGTCCAAGATAAATTCAGAAAGTTCACATGAACTAATTAATTACTCACATTGTTACTTGCCCGGATTTAAACCCACCTCGTTTATAAGAAGCGAGGCGTGATCTGCCGGGCCATAACAACATTCCCGGAACACAAATTATTCTTTAAAAAAATGTTACTCATAGCCAACTAATTAATACAATTTAATTAGTATTAACGACCAATGCATTCATACGTTCTAGGTATTTTCGCAGCGACCCATTACTCCATTGCTAATTTTATTAACAGTTAGCCCTTTGTAAATGGGGTTTACCTGTGTCGTAGTACTATTAAGTATTCTGTGCTCGGGGCTGATACCACTGGGCTACCACTGTTCTTCGCACCACGCTTCACTCTTTTTAGGCTGCCTTTCCATCAGAGATGAGCGAGGATGTGTGTAAAACTAACCAATAACAACGCTAACTTAGTTCAGGCTATAAAAATGAAGCGATGTTATTGGTTGGTTTCACACACATCCCTCGCTACGCATCCTCGCTCATCTCTGGTGGAAACGCAGCCTTACCGCGCTTTCAGACTGAACATCACTAATTAATTCGTGTACGTCCAACCAGGACAGGATTGAAAGGGGTGATTCAGGATTAATTTTCATTTGATATTGGCATAACAAAAAAAAAAGAAATAATAAAAAAATAAAAAAGAAGATAAAATAAACATTTATAAAAAAACTAAAACAATTTTTAATTAAAAAATGCTATTACAGTCTAAACGAATATTTAAGCGATAAAATATAAAGTAGTAAAGAGTCCCTAATATGGTATTATTGGATTTATTTTAGATACTTCCTCTCTCCTACATAAATTTGTGTTTTTCACTTTTTGCTGATCCCGACAGGGTCCATAATGAACATTATTTCTTTCTTTTATGAACTTACCACCTAAGTACACATTGTGGAATGCAAATAAAGTATTGAGTAAGTATCTGTAATTTATATTTAATGGAGATGCTCTAAGGTAGCCCGCGAAATGTGTGAAATGTCAGGTTTGAACTATGATTCGGGACCGTAACAAATATAATGGCTTTACAGAATTATAATCTTTATAATATAATTTTGTATACAATTATACAGTAGCTTGTGTCAATATATAAATATTATTATTATTTTTAAACTTATTTTGGCTCGGGGCCATAAGCATACGAGGGGCCGAAGCCAACTCGAGGCCCGTAAGACTTTATAAGTAACTAGCTGCGCCCCGCGGTTTCACCCGCATAAGTCTCGATCCCGTGGGAATATCGGGATAAAAAGTATCCTATGTCCTTTCCCGGGATTCAAACTATCTCTGTACCAAATTTCATCTAAATCGGTTCAGCGGCTTAGTCGTGAAAAGGTAACATACAGACAGACATACAGACAGAGTTACTTTCGAATTTATAATATTAGTGTATGGATACTATTATTGTTTTTATCCACCATTCGGCCACTGGCTCTAGAGCCTGAAAACACATTTAATAAAAATGCATAACTTTCCTAACTTGTTGAAAAGTTATGTAAGCTATTGAAACTTTTATTGATCCACGCATCATGTTGCCACTCAAACAATCAAGGCTCAATTTTGCGTCTATTTTAATAACTAAAGCTATTATAATCCAAAGTTTCAATGAATGCAATGCTAGCTTTTAATTGCACTCCTGCGGTTTCACTGCGCTCTAAATAACTTTTAAAACTCGGATATTTCGTAAACTGTTGCATTATGAAATTCCACCATTTTAGAGGATACCTATATGTTATGAAATTCCACCGTTTTAGATGGTACCTATACGTTTTATTGTTTACGTAACACGCATTAAGACTAATGTTTATACAAATAATCTAATTTCAAGGAAATGTATGTAATGTGAAATGTGAATAGTAAAATGAGATAATCTAAAAAAAACCCCTAAACTCAGATAAATTACAAGCAGACCCACTAAAAAGCGAGAAATAAACACTTTTTAACAAAAAAAAAAACTGACTTCCAAAAAAATCTCTACATAGAGTCGGTGGCAAAAAACTAATTATACAGATCCAAAGACACTGACTTCTGAAATTAAAGTTATTTTTCACTTCGTAGTGTTTTTTTTTTAAGGCGGTTTTTTTTGTTAAAAAGTTTTGGAAGGTATAATTCCCGTCCTTGTCGCGCTTTAAGGACTATGTATGGCGCTATGTCATTTTTGTGACAGTGCCGTCTTTCTTATTTTAAAATTAATGTTTTTAACTTGGCAATTTTTAACACGTTGTTTACCTACAACAAGTTGTTTGCACTATTTGCAAATGACCATGATATAAAATCTGAGTAAAGTAAAGCTATGTAAACTGGATTGATATAAGCCTGTTTTCACCAACGACGAACCCAACCAAAAACCTATTTTCAGTTAAAAGCATATCGCTACTGATGGTAGCCAGTATAATCATAACTGCCAGTATAAAATAATCATACAGATCGCTACTGATATATGTAGATTATTGAGACGTTAAGGCTGGCTTCACAGCTATCCGGGAGACCCGTACCGTAGCGGCCCGGAGCGGGTCGTGTACGGATCAAGCCGCGTCGCTGTGAAACGATGTTCTAGCGCCTAACATGTGCTCCCGCTCCGGGCGCCCGTACCTACTGACAGCCCGTACGGGTCTCCCGGATAGCTGTGAAGCCAGCCTAAAACCGAGATAAATAGGTTTTTCTACCTCCAGCACCCTAATTGCGTAACACACTATTAATCACAATCTGAATCATTTTGAAGGATATTGCGAATCCATTGCTGCATATGGTCGAAAAATTTGTCTGCCCAGCTACGTCAATAACGCAATGAATTTTGTTGAACTGTCAAAATGAAAGCCATTCCTACTGCAAGTGCTTGGCCAGACTGGCAGCGCGGTGCGGGCAGCGGCGCGGGTGCGGGAACGCGCAATCTGCCTGTCCGCAGTCGAGCGCGGCTTCGTTCTGAGTGTTGCCGTGTCCAATGTATGTCAACATATAATAAGGATGAAGAAGACTTATTTTTACTAGAAAAAAGCTAGAACTAGTTTGAGAACCCCGGTCCCCGCACGGGCCACCCGCGCGCTCCCCGCGCCAAGCAGCCCGCGCGCTCCCCGCGCCAAGCAGCCCGCGCGCTCCCCGCGCCAAGCAGCCCGCGCCGCTTACCGCGCCCGCGTGCCCACTATGGACCCCTCAAATGAAGTTGTTATGTTTGAGTGCGCCGCGCCGCCGCACCGCGTTGCGCCGCCGCCCGCACCGCGCCGCGCACGCCCCGCGCCCGCGTTTGCAGTCTGGCCCAGCACTTAGTGTTTTACGCAATTACCCCGTAGTATGCCAAAACTGGTGATAGATAGGATAATTGGGTTCGGCCGTAAGATTATTGCATTAGCAAAGCGCACTGTTGGATTTTCAACAGAAATCGTAACACAGGGTAAAACAGTTTCGCAGTTTTACAAATAACGAATGGCGTAAAGGAGCTTCTGCCTGACCTTTCGCTGCTTAATTGGCACCTTTTTCCATTCATGCCACATAGTTTTTCACTTAAGATGAAAATTGTCTGTGCATCTAGATGAGATGCACAGACAATTTTCATCTTAAGTGAAAAACCAGATAGATGATAGATGGTATGAACCATCTAGTTAATGTAACAGGAATAATAAAATGATGTCTCGAACTAGCACCGTTATTTTAGCTGACCTTTACAAACAAAAATAGTTTTTCACTTCTCATGCTCTAAAAGTCCGTCTTTATGTTGTGCTTAGGCGACATAAAATCGCTTTTTATGTTCTAGTGCATAAAGTAAATTTTTTTTCTAAGACTACAGTAATCAGGCCCAACAGCCACACGCACAATAAAACTTCGCAGTTAAAGTCGTGATTTATTTCATTTTCTTTAATTTATACCACTTCCGTGTTTTCTATCGTTAATTTAATAAAATCAGGTAAAATAGTTGTCATTTATTATTTAAAAAGGCAAAGAAACGTTTTCATTTTTTGGCAGTATGAAGTACCCAAGTCGAATGACAAATGTTGAAAATTAAAAAAAAAACTTTAAAAAAGTTTCGTGGCGGCATTATCTGTGGTGGCGGGAATTAGCTACGACGGATGCAACATTTTTGATTAATTATGTACTGTATACTTTATGCCTGTTTCATTTTCTCGCAATCGAAGTGAAAAGCAGAGTGTATAACTCAGGCATAAACGAGCCATTTTACCCCTCGACTTAACTATCCACCCTCGCCTGCGGCTCGGGTGGATATAAACGTCTCGGGGTAAAATAGCTTCTTTTATGCCTTAGTTGTACAATCTACTATTGTGGACATAATCTAAAGTTTAACTTTGAATGTGGAAAAATATTATTTTTCCTACCAAGGTGAACCCTCAGTGGGAGAGTCCGACTCGTTCCTAGCCGTTTTTTTTTTTCGATCGTTCAAAATCAAGCAAATCTGTAGGCATAAATCGACTGCACGGCGAAAACCGGAAGCTGTTTTGCAGTTTGTGCCCTATTTGTTGCACTGAGAATGTTTTGTTTAGTCTGAACTGTAGAACAACCTAAAAGTTATATTGCATTTTAGTTATTTCATTACTTCTAGTGGTTTACAAAACGGTTTCGAAGTTCGAGTTGACATTTCTGGTTGATAAGGTGCTATGTTTTGAAACTTATAATAGTCAGTTTGCAGTACACCTTTAAATAATACCAGCCAATTATTGTACCACTGCAAGGCAAAGGCCTCTTTTCATACAGAAGAGGCACTAGCAAGGATCACTACGCTTGCTCAAGACACCGCTGTTTACTATAATGTATATGGTATAAGTCCAAGTGATTGCATTACGACTTTGTCTAACTTAAATTATTTGTTAACAGTTGCGTTTCGACGGAGCGACAGTTCCTGACTGACTTCGTGGCAGGTGCGGAGAGCACGGCGGGTGGCCGACTGGCTCGCTGGCTGGCGCCTACTTCGCGCGTCGAGCCCTCTAAGTGTGAACTAAAGGCGCCCGCGCAGCCCGTGCGACCCTCAGCCAGGATCACGCTGCCAATACTCGTCCTCGATCAATACGGTGAAAACGTGTCTTCACCGGCCCTGAAAGTAGAGGCAAGTTTAGCTGTAATGTTCTTATTTTAGAACTTTTATTTTAATGAATCAACTCAGCCTATTGCAGTCCACTGCTGGACATAGGTCTCTCCCAGACTGCGCTACAACACCCAGTCCTCCGCCTTCCGCATCCAGTCCGTCCCAGCCACCTTCTGATCATTCGTCCATCTAGCTGGGGGGCGTCCCGCACTACGCTTGCCGATACGCGGTCTCCACTCCAGGACTCGTCTACTCCACCGACCATCGGTCCTTCGACAAACATGGCCAGCCCACTGCCACTACAGTTTGCTTACTCTGCAAGCTATGTCGGTAACTCCGGTTCTTTTCCGGATAATTTCAATCCTGATTTTATCCTTCAAAGAGACTCGGAGCGCGCTGAGCGACCTCTTATTTGCTGTCAAATAATAAAAACTTTTTTACAAAAAAAAAAACAACCGACTTAAAAAAAACACTACAAAGTGATAAATAACTTTAATTTCGGAAGTCGATGTCGTTGATTCCGCATTTTCGTTTTTTGACACCGACTTCCGAAATTAAAGTTATTTATCACTTTGTAGTGTTTTTTTTAAAGTCGGTTGTTTTTTTTTTGTAAAAAAGTTTTTATTTTTCACTTTTTAGTTGTAACTACCCCACGAAAAAGTAAACAAAAAGATCGTTAATGTAGACAATGTAGATTAATTTTTAGATTTTTGTTGATTTTTCAAAAACCGCTTGTCCGATTTCGATAAAAATTTCATGAAACCATTTGGGAAGTATACCCTTTCCAACAAAAGAAAAATTTTCCAAATCGGTCCAGGCGTCTTCAAAAAATTGGGGAACATACATAAAAAAAAAAGATTCCGACGAATTGTGAACCTCCTCCTTTTTTTGAAGTCGGTTAAAAATTGCGGGCGCTACTAGCATCTCATGTTCACAAACTGTCGTGCTAACTAACTCGTGGTAGCCACACATATTTGAAACGTAACCCGTAATGAAACATACTACGTTGAAACGAACTTGCCGCCCAATATATGAAATGCAACATGAAATGTAACTCACTTTGAGACAAATTCGCCTTTATGGTGTGTTACATTGCGTGTTGCATTGATGTTAGTTTCAACGAGTGTCATTTCATGTAACGATTCACATAATTACGTGTAGGTAACTAAACGTTCTAGAATTTTACTCGAACATGCGGCAAGCTCTAATTCATTTTGTAAGTCTCTGATAGAATCACGGCGGTGCGGAATTCCTAAAAATATCAAATATCAAGTTCTTGTCACAATAGCGAGGTTCCACGGTCCAAACTTATTGTTGCCAAGCGATCGTTCTGCCTGGTAGGTACGGTCAGCAACGGAAATACGTTACTAGACATGTATTACTTTTTGGAGTTTATACTTTTTAGAGTTTATACACCTGAATGTAACATCTGAACCAATTTTTTCAAATAATAATTATAATTAAAAGAAGTGTCAATCGACTTTTGCTACTGGTACGGTGAGGAACGAAAGCGTCTCGTTATTAATATTATATAATGCAGACTTACAGCAGACACTACAGAACCTCGATTGATACTCTGCACAGTTAGCGTACCGAGGCCGCGGGGCAGCAAAACAAAAATTAAACGATTTTCAGGCCTGAAGGCCGTGGATTGCTATTGACATAGCTTTGTACCGCCTCGTCCGCGCAAAAATCGTGTTTTTGTGTACCTCTGGTAGTTGGTTTGTTAACTTTTTGAAAATATTTAAATGCATCATATTTGTGTATCGTTGGAAAGACCTATTTTTGTTAACTTTACAAGTAATTTATATACATTTAATAAAATATGTACCTAGCAACGAAGATTTTTTGTCCGTTTGTCTGGATGTATATTCCGGATGCAAAAACTGCTGAACGGATTTCGATGAGGCACACAGAAAGTTTATAACCAGAATTAACAGAGGGTACTTTAATCTCGGTAGTAAGTTCCCGAATTCCCCGAGTATCTTCTAACATACACGCGAGTGAAGCTGTGGGCTAAAGTTAGTCTTTGATAAACTTGTTATTAATTATAATAGTTAGAAATGTGAGAAAAACCCATTTTCCCTGATCACGCAAGTGTTAATAAAGTTACTTTAATGAACTTTCAAACGTCAATTTATTAAACCCAGATTGAGCCAGGCTGATACAGTGTATTTCTGTTTTTAAAAGTACGTCAGAAATGTCAACTTTTACAGGCATACACGAACGTGAAATACCTAATATTGTATCGCCGTTTCATCTTCACGCCGCGCGCCGTCCTCTTTGAACGTTATACATGTTTGACAATTCATGGAAGTGAGAATGATATAACTGCATGGTGCGCCATGTGTCATTTAGGCATCACCTAGCAAAGGGGCAGCGCATTGCACATGAATTTATTGGATTTCTACATCGGCGAGAGTGCTCCGACGCGAAATGCCGAGTCCTACCGGCTACTCTAAGTTGTGACTACCCGTGTCACAACTCACTGTCCGTGTGATTGGTAACGAACAGCTCGAAATCCTCTTTGACAATATTCCACGTCGTCATGGAATTCGTGCAATTCATCTGTACAAAGGGCTGTGTAGTACTTCAAACAGTAGGTTACAATTAAGACGTTGCACGGTAAGTTATAATGTGTAAAAACATCATGCCAGATTCGGAGATCCTAAATTGATTGTCCGTAATTGATATTCATTGACATAGATTCGGTCGCGATCTTCGAACTCAGAGCTTGGGTAGTCGCGAGCCGATTGGGAGTGCCGGCTTGTAGCTGCAGTTTATCTACAACGGGTCGAACAATCTGCTACCTAGCCTTAGTTATTTGCGCCGAATCCACGTCACCACTGAATTCACATGAATTCGAAATTAATTTCGCAGTACCTAAGCAGCGGAATTTACTAATTGAACATTGCGATTGATTAATCGTTGAAATATCATCATGACGATGATATTTTAACTCGCAAAACAGCACCCTAGTTGCGTAACACACTATTACTTATTACTCTCAACTTGAATCATTATTGCTAATCTATTGCTCCATATGTCCGAAAAATGTTTTTTCTCAACAACGTAAATAACGCAATGAATGTTGTTCAACTGTCAAAATGAAACCCATTGCTACTGATAGTGTTTTACCCTGCAGGTCCAGGAGCGTTATTCTGTAAAACATCTCACCGTGAAAACGTAGGTGAAGTGAGCTGTCAATAGTGTCAAACGGATGGGATGACAGTTCACTAGAAGCTCACTTCACATAAATTTTCACGGTGATAATTTTACAGAATACGTCGGCAGGTCTGGAAATTAATTGCATCGGAAATTGTAATGTAAGTTCCCGAATATCAGAGGGGCAATTCTAGTAAAGAACGTTCACAGTCTGATCTCAGTCTCAATCTATCAAAAATACCTTTAATTTCCGTACATTTCGATAAGTTTTTGACATTTTGTTTGTCGCTGAGATAAGACTGCGACTAGATTTTGAACGTTTTAAATTACGAGAATTGGTCTTCTGGCATGTTTCATCGATCGGTCGTTGTTTAGTAACTCTTTGAGTAATGTAGAGCTGATACATAACTCGCGGAAATTCAGCCTAACGTCTCAATGTATGTTAGGTCATCGCACAAATATTCTTCATGTAATGGGGTTTGGTTTCCGCACTTAGTTCTTCAAGTTTTTTTTATTGTGCGTGGGCCATGGCGGCCGTCGGTGGTTATTCCAACCAGCCTACCTCCCTCCAGAAGCTGATTACGTCTTCTGGCCTGTTGAGAACATCTGTGTAAGAACTGGGTGTCCAGAGGGTTTCTGAATTTATCTGGGAGACGGTTTCTTCAGCCTCCATCGCACACATATTATTATAAGCATTACACCGAATCGGCATCACCTCACCACAACGGGTCTTCGTCAACTAACGTAAGCACGAAACCGTATCGGGTCACCATCTCCGTCAGCTTACGGTTTATTGAATGTAGCGACATCTGCGGTCCTACGTAATAAGAAGATTAAGGAATAGGCACAGTCTATTCAAATCCTTGCTTACAATTTTATTGACGTTATTGCCACTTAAACAAATATCAACTTTATGTTAGGACGAGCTTGACTCTTACCGGCCGCACAGGTCAATCTATCAGGTTAAGCTATGCTTGCCGCGGTTGGTCTGTGGATGGGTGACCATCTTTAAATACCGAGACCCCTCCGTGACTCGTAAAGCATGTTACGCCGTTGGTCCCGGCTGTCATTCCTGGATCTTTGACAGTCGTTACGGGTAGTCAGAAGCTCGAAGGTCTGACAACCAGTCTTAGCAAGGGGAAGGGGTTTCGTATTACCCAGTAACTGGGTTGTGGAGGTCGGATAGGCAGTCGCTCCACGTAAAATACTTGTACTGCATTTTAGCATTACAATATTATAGATTCCATTAGAATATTTTCCAAAGATCGTAATAGAAATTTGAATTTAGAACATAATGTTGTAAAGATGACTGCGCTGCGGGTATGTTAATAAAAATATTGAGCATCATTTCGAACAAGGTGCGTAATGTAAGTATGAATACTTTAAAATAAGAAGAAGTTTATTAAAGTTCAACATTTTCCTTAAGTTTGCCGTATGTCATTACTTCCCAGAATTTGATCCTTATAAGGAACACTATCGAATGGTGTAATAATACCTACAGCGTGTGTTTTTTTTTTTCAAAATCAACAGGTTCGATTCCTGGCTAGAAATATTGATTTTTCAAAAATCCAATGATGCAGTTTTAGTTTTCATCAAAATCGAGCCCGCGACTCCTTTGAGTACTTTTCGCTATTCCTCATAGTTTAGAATTTGGCCATCCACGCCCACTTGGAAAATTCACCCTGTATATCTAGCAGATATCTTCTACCGACTGAGCTGAAATTTTGGATACACGTTTAGTTTGGATGGCAATATTGGCAATGCATGGTTAGCTGTGTGACGTCATTATAAATCCAACATGGCGGAACACCCAAGATGGCGGACTAGTTATTTTTAATACACTCCTAAAATATGGGTATCAAATGAAAGGGCTTGCTGAGAATAACTCGAAAAATAAAGTGACGTCACACTAAATCTAATATGGCGGACTAATTTTTTTATCCTTTCCTACAACATGGGTATCAAATGAAAGAACTTGCTGAAAATACGAATGCGAGATAAATTCCAAAAAGAAACCAGCGATAACGAAAAAGTAAAAAATTAATTAAAAGTAAAAAAACTTTTTAAAAACAAGCTTTTAGTTAAATGCGCTAAATATAATAAAATAAACTTTTACTATCAACTTATAACGTCATTACACAATTTATATTATAAAAAACTTGTCGCGAGAATTACCTGTATAGATACACAACTAAATTAAATAACTTGATCTGATTGATTTTAATTTTTAAAATTTTCAAACTTATTAAATACGAGTACTTACTTAAATCTCGCGACAAGCTTTTATATCATATAAATTGTGTAATGTAATGGCGCGTATTTTTTTTATTTCGGCCGCGCGCAGACTTATTTTGCGCGAATACTACAACAACATCGCTAGGTTAGTCCGTTTTTAAAGTTCTTTAAGGGTGGGAGCATGGCTTATTAGGCTCCCCAGCTTGTTTTATAGGTAACCCAGTTAAAAATTATAAGTACTTCCTGTAAATTATAATTAATTTTAATTAAAATATCGAGTCGTTTCATACGATTCAACGTTTTAAATGAGTATTTCATGATCTCGGGCTCTCTATTGAAAAATGAAAGTGTCAATTTCATTTTTTTTTGTTAGATAGTTTTTGTACTTATGCAGGTAGGATCCACATATTTTTTTCCAGTAAGTACTCCTGGTTTGGTCAGCCAATCGCAAAAGTTCAATCGCAAAAGTTTCATGAGGCTGATGTTGATGTTGGCTTTCAGGCGTTTAGGCACACCCCGGACACTCCATACAACGCTCGCAAAATAATTACCTGTTACTACTACATAAACAAATGACGTTGGTACACGTGCAAATGTGTGCGTGAAATCTAAGCCCTGATTCACAACCATACAACAGGCTATCGTATCGAAAACCTGACCTTTCGATAACCTGATTTGACTTGCCCTCAACAGCAAATAGCTGTTGGAAGAATAGCGGGCGTCTATTTGATTTAAACTGACAACATTTTCGGGTTTTGGACTTGTAAACAGCATTTAGAAGACTCCTACGATAACAATGATTAATGTTCGATACGATACGGAAGCTTATCGAGTGTTTGTGAATAGCTATGCTAGTAGGGTTGGCTGTTGTGCGTAGCGTAAAAAATGGTGCGGAAAGCGAACGACGACGGCACTGCCCGAACGTGTGCATTATTATGAAGTGACCTTGTAGTTCAATTGTTTATTTATATAGTTGGGTTTGTAATGAAATAAAAACACTAATATATTTTCGTTTAAATGACTTATCTCTAAATAATCGGTTATTAAATCGCATGGTATTAAAAATGCGAAATCTTACAGTTTATGTAAATACAAATTCGGAAAAGCATCGTGATTAAAACTCAAATAAAACTTTTAAATCGCAAAATTGTGTGTTTGTGTCAGCAGTACAGCGCTGCGGTTCGCGAGCGCCCTTGCTAAAGAGTCAGTATATTATAGTGTAATCTGTGCTAAAGAGTCGGCGCCGAATACCTCGAAGTGCGGGGTGAGGTGCGGTATCTGATATGAGTGCGGGGAAGGGAAAATGTCTGTTCTGTACGTAGTACTATTAAGTATTCTGTGATTTAGGTAAACCCGTAGTAGGGAATCGGCTTAATGCATGTACGGATTAATAGGTACTATCCTGAAACGTAGAGACTGTAGGTAGGTATGTACAATGCTTTCAACACAATTTTAACAATGCTTTTAGTGAGCTTCACTAGTTTCAGATTGAACTAGTGACGCTCTATGTAAAAATGTATGGTACATGCATTGATATGAATGAGTGCATACTGGAAAGGAAAAAGGGAAGCCTTTGGCCAGCAGTGAGATAAAATAATAATATAAATAACTTGGTTTTGCCTGCGGCTTCGCCCGTGTGGAGGTCGAAAATTATCCCATGTGAGCGTCGCGTCGTGCCAGAATAAAATGTATCCTATGTCCATTGTCCCAGCCTAGGTCACGTTTTGATTTATTTGCGAGTATCAATATAGGTCGCAAAAATGGCTGTATTTTTTATTGGGTTGATTTAGAAGCTTGAACGTTAGAGTTCCAAGGGACCGTAGAACTACGTATTTGATATTAATTTTATTTCATCTTGATACCTACTCGCGTGCCTGAGAAAAAGGGTCTTGACAGACAGACAAACGGACGGACGCACGGGTAACGAATAGTGCCTGTAAGGGTTCCGTTTTTTTCTTTTGAGGCACGGAACCCTAAAGATTATAAGTTTCCCAACTTTTCAGTACGTTGTTTCGACCTTGAATCTATGTAGACTTAGTTAGCGGTAAAGTAATCATTTTTTAATGAACCTATCACGCGAATTCATGGCTCGGGAAAACGTCATTCATTCGCGTAATAGTGCAATGTTTCATGTGATTACTTATACGTTATGTACGAGTACTTACGGACTAATAAAAAAGTATAATAAAATAACCTTAGACAAATACTTACGAGTAATTTGATTTGATAAACTGAGCGACCGAGAGTTTTAAATTCGTAACTGAACTCGATTTTATATTGAACTAGCTTTTGCCCTCGGCTTCGCCCGCGTGGTGGTCGGAAATTATACTACGATGACGTATTACCGGGATAAAATGTATTCTATGTGTTAGTCCAGGTTAATCCATAGCATTGGCCGCTTAGAAAGCTGACCACCCCCGGGCCTGGGTAGTGCTCGCCTCGCTTCGCTCTCACGGCTCGCACGCGGTTGATCACAGTTCTAACCTAACCTAACCCATTTGGTCGGGGTGCCCTGGCTTAGTTACTGCGACCAATTCGGCTCGCGCGTGGTTGGTTACAGTTCCAACCTAAACTATAGTTGAATATCATTCAGGCCGTTAGTTGAACGGCCGCCGTTTAGTTAAATATCATTCAGGCCGTTAGTTGAACGGCCGCCGTTTAGTTAAGAGACTAGGCGGTTAACTAAACGGCTAATTAAACCAATTGGCTGCGACATAATTATACACTACAACACAATTAATACGGCAATCAAGTGGATATTTTATTTTTACGCTTATTTATGCTAAAAAATCTGCAAAATTTAAACTAAAGTACCTAAACAAAGCGGTTAATTTATTTTGTTTAGATATCTATGTTGTTTCGTATTTAATAATAAAAAATACAGACATATAAAAAGAAAAAACCGCACCATTTTTTATTCAAGAGCAAAAACAGATAAGTAATCGATACTACAAACAAATTAAAGTGTCAATAATTGAAATGTTACGTTTCTGCAATCACTAGTTCCATCTGTCAAAAAACGGTTTACATAATGGACAGGGTATAATTTTACATAATAGTACATTATGATCGCGATAAGGAAGCCGAGAGTATAATGATCAATGCACACTCGTTGCATAAGACGTTTTTCAACACACTTTCGAGGAAAAAAACAGATAGAATCTTGTTTGGAAAAGGGCGCGCTGGTGTTGTTTATCTGCGCGCCGCGCTAGCGTGCGCGCGCATGTTTACCTACACCTGCGCGCGCATCGCTAGCGCGGCGCGCTTTTATTTACATAAAAGCACTGAAAAAACCGCTAAACAGTCTATAGAAAAAAATATAATAAACACAAAATAATATTTAGACTGATCGTAGTGTTGTCGTATGTCAAATTGTAGTTTAGTTAGCATGGAATTAGAAAGTACTATTGGCATAGAGAAATATGTATAATAGAACGCCAGTGGTCTTTGCGTTTGGTTCCGGGAGGGACCACGGGCAATTAGGCGAATGCGCAATGGTAGACCGTGAAATTCAAATTTTCTTACGTTTTTTGCGATTCGCGGGTCAGTTTCAGGTTGTATCTTGATATGATAAAATATGATTCGCGACTATAATAGATATGTATTTACAGAATTATAGTCATTAGAATCATTAATATACAGGGTGTCCCTGGAAGTAAGGATCAAATCGAATAGGGGCGTGGGCAAGGTCATTTCCAAACTTTTTAACCCAGAGAATGTCAGTGAATTTTTTTACGGTTTAAAAGTTATGACCGATTTAATTTTTTTTTTTCAATCACTTCGCTATCTAATAAAAAAAAATTAATAGCCCTGATAGTTTTCACGAATTCGATCTTTCTTCTCTTTTTTTTTAGTATTTTCCTTTTAGTTTTTTTTTAGTTTTTTTTTTTTTTTTGCTAAAGCGTTTGGAAATGACTTTGCCCACGTCCCTATTCGATTTGATCCATACTTCCAGGGACACCCTGTATAAGAATTTTTACCATAAGAGATTTGTTCTTATGGAAAAAATCTAACTTATATGTATTAATGATTGTAATGATTATAATTTTGTAAATACGTACCTGTTATACTTAGTCGCGAATCATATTTTGATCAAGAGACACTGACCTGAAAATTACAAAAAACGTATGAAAATTTGTATTTCACGGTCTACCACTGCGCATTCACCTTAAGGTAAATAAATTTTAGTTCATTTTGGACCAAGGACCATTCAGACTATTAAAAAAAAAGTGAAATATTCCTTTTGATGAGATAAAAAAAACGCACATCTCCGACCTCCGACTAGAAAATAGTTATCTGTGGCATTATAGCACTAGTGCAGTAACGTAAAGTTAATAGCACGCGCTTATAATACACTGCATTATGGACCTAAAAGCTGTTCATTAAGAGCCTCATTACGAGCAAGTGTGTTGAAAACAAAGTTAAGTTTGTAGATTAAGTTTTTTTTGGTTTGGCCGTTGACCCCAAACATCAAACTAAGCAAGGTTTGTATCTTGGGGGTCGGAGTGCAAATGAACAGAAATAAATATGTCGGTTTGCAATACAAGGCTGGTTTAGTAAAGCGTGTCTTAAGTTGTGTGTGTTTGTGTCAGTGTCACTGAGGGTGAAAGTGTGTAAAATCAAAACATAAATGAAATTAAATGAATAATTCTATCATCATCTGCCTGACTTTTGCCCAACTATGTTGGGATCGGCTACCTCAGGCGATGTTGAAAAGCAAAAATTATAACTTGGAAATTGCGATTGAAACTTTGATAGGTTTCTTTTTACTCCGACTAAGGGTTTTAGAAATAAATACTAAAGAAACTACTGAATACTTGAGAATTGATTTTGAGATTGAGAATTATTTCAGGAAAATATTTTTTAGGCGCGTTAAAAAACCCACTGTCATTTCATAGTTTTAAGTTTTTACTTCAGTCGGCAGTCCCCATGTCTGCCGATGTTCTCCATGTTTTTGAATATGCCAATCGGGGTTTTCGTGCGCATGCGCGCGCCTCGCGCGCGGAAAAATAAAACCAGTGTGCCATTTCCCATACTACTTAATATTTAATAATACAAGTCTGTTTTTTTCCTCGCAAGTGTGTTGAAAAACGTCGTATGAAACGCGTGTGCATTGATCATTATACTCTCGGCTTCCTTATCGCGCTCGCCTGCGGCTCGTCGGGTATGGTGATCAACATAGCATACATGTATCATAATGTACTATTATTTCTAAAGCACGAAATTGACGCATTTGATTAGAAAAACACGAAATTTAATAAAATTAAAGACTAGGGAAATTTTGATTACCCCTGAATTGTCACTTGATCAAAGACATTTCTTTGTTAACATTTTTGATCTGGAATTCCTATGGACTTATTATATTACCCGTTGTAGGGTTGTAGGTACTCGTATATAATATGTCCATGGGAATTATTATATACGAGTACCGAGATTAGACCGTATTTCCGAGATTAGAGTTTGACAAGTTCTCAAGTTCAAATTCTCACTTTAGAAAAATTCTGTGTAAATTGGAACAAACTTTTAAGTAGTACGAGGGTGGGTCAAAAAGTTCGCGGAATGGATGGATTAGAGAGGGGCGGGGAATGTTATTTTTACTTGTGTTTCAATACAATTATAAATACCGAGTTTCATCCCAATCAGTTTATTAACCTTTGAGATATTGCTGGTTAAACATGTCAATCGGGAAGAAAATATAAAGTATAGAGAATATTGAGTGTCGTGCCGTAATAAACTTCCTTAATAAACAAGGGAAAACGCCTCAGAACATTATGGAACAAATGTCATCTGTTTACGGGGACTCTTGCCCTGCAAAAACAATGATCTACATGTAGCATAGTCTCTTCAAGCAAGGCAGAGATTCAGTTAAAGACGATCAGGGCTAAGGTCGGCTAATTAAGGCAACGTCCTCAGAAATTGTTGAAAATATAAAAAACTTGTTCTTGAAGATGTACACTTAAAACAGAAATAGATTGTAGAGATAACTGAATATTATCTACGACCATTTTTAATATTCTCCACGACCATCTTGGCATGTCTAAGGTCAGTGCAAGATGGGGGCCGAGAACGCTCACACCGTTTCAAAAACAGCAGCGCGTGAGTGTTCGCGCGAGTTTTTGGAGCTGTTTAGTGAAAACAGGGATGAGTTTATGAACCGAATTGTGACTGGAGATGAAACTTTGGTTCATCACTATGAACCTGAGTCAAAGCAGGTCAATGCAGTGGCACAAAAAAGGCGCAGCACCGCCTAAGAAGTTTAAGAAGTGTCACAATCGGCCGAAAAGATTATGGCTACAGTTTTTTGGGATTCAGAGGGGATTTTATTTATCAATTATAAAGATAAATGTGTCAATATCACGAGGTTATAATACGCTACGCTACTAGAAAAATTAATAGAAGCAATTCAAGGAAAGAGAAGGTGATAATGCTCTTTGAGGTGTGCTCTTTTTGCACGATAATGCACCCGTTCTGAAGAGTCATGTTGCGATGGCTGCCTTACACAAGTGCGGCTTCGGAACTTTAAACTACTCTTTTTATTGTCCAGATTTGTCCCTTTCAGATTGTCATTTGTTCCTAAATATGAAAAAAGGCTCCGTGGAAAGAAATTTACGAATGACGAAGAAGTGAAGTCGTCAATTTTTGCTCATTTTAAAGGCCTTGACAAATCATTTTTTTTCGAAGGTATAAACAAATTATTTGAAAGATCTGAAAAGTGTATTCAGATTTATGGAGAATATATTGAAAAGGCAAAATAATTTCATGTTTAATTCCACCCCCCTTCCCTTTCATTCCGCGAACTTTTTGACCTCCCCTCGTAAATTGCATTGAAGATCAGTATAACGAGAAGAGCAAAGATCGAACTATGAACATCGTTGAAATACAAACTTGTTTGAAAATATAGTGCCTACTTAAAATAAGTGAATTTGTTTGATTTTATAGATTTTTGATATGTCTGTGGTTTCGCCACAACTCCCACCACTCATCAATCATCCTCTAATAAACGATACTCCTTATAATTGGGATAGGTTAAGGTTGCCTTCAAATCCGGCATTGTTCTAGCGTGTAGACCGACGAAAGTATACGTAACGAACTAGCGAAGGTACCTACGCAATTAATTTACGTCAAAGTGGTGTCAACGCGGTCAACCCTTATACAGTGGACATAGGTAGATAGTCTATACTAATCGATCAATTTAGTCATTAGTATGGACTATCTGGACAATGCCGGATTTGAAGGCAACCTTAACCTATCGCAATCCTCAACATGACATAGACCTCTTCTAGATTCCTACAATACACGATAACGTAGCTATTGCCCTATTGCTTTGCTCGAGATAATTGTATTTAAACAAGGCGAGCTTTCCGAAAGAAAAATAAAAGCTTGTTAAAAGATAAAATAGTTTTCAAGACTTACCGCTGACAATATTTAAAAAAATACTTTTCAAACTATTATTAATTAAAAGATATTATACCGTTAAGGACTACTTAGAAGACAAGTCAATAGAATCCGTAATTTGTAAGTTAGACTAATTGACATTGCTTATTGTGAATACATTTGCACGCCATGTTAGGGCAGGATATGCTGAAACTAATTTGCTGTAACACCTTATGTACCATATTCTAGCAAATAAATACTTTGATTTGATTTGATTTAAATTACAATGAACACCATTTATTCTTCCTTTTTGTTCTAATTCAATCGATATCCAGAAAATATTCGTATGCAGCCCACGAATATCTTTGACTGTAACAAAATAGAAATTTCAATCAAATAGTTTGCGATGCTGCCAATGACAGTTGTAGAAACTAGGAATTTTCATCCAAACTAAATAAAACAAAGTGAGTTGGACTCGCACAACGAGGGTTCCATGTTTTGGTACGTTTTTTTTTTTTCACGTTAATTATTCTAGATTATTTCATATCTTTGAACCAAAAATTCGAAGACGTGTGACATCCACCAACCCGCACTGAGACCGCGTGGTGCCAAGGGATTACAGCCCACTCCCTCTCAGAGAGAGGATGTCTGAGTCCCAGCATTGGGAACGTTATAGGCTGATTATGCTATTCATAAATAGACCAATCAGTCTATAATAAAAGGTCGATTTGACGTTCGTATGTTAAAGGTTTTTGACTTGGTAGTTAGGCAATTATCAATTAAAACTGTTCCTTTTAAGTGAATAGCATTACTCTGCTGCAGTTCTTGAAAAAACGCAGCTGTGTCAGACAGACAGTCAGACGAAGTTGAACCATAAGGGTTTCTTTTTTGACTATTTTGGTAAAGAATCCTAACAACGTACATACCTATATAGATAGTGCCATCCACGAAGGCGCGCCCCACTCTTCTTCCTAATCGCTAGTGGTTATCGCTAGTTAAGTCCGCTAGTGTTTTAGTTTTTTCGATACACACTAATTACCCACTTGTAATAATTACTTAGTATGTATGATAAAATTATCTGGCGTATGAAAAATCGGCCCTTAGGCTCATATCTTTTATCCTTGCAAAAAAATTGACGTCTGACAGTTCTAGTAATGGAAAAACTGTCAAAAATTCAAAATTTATTCTCAGGATAAGACATATTCTAGGTCTAAAAGTTTGGTGGTATTCGCCGTATAACTGACGTTAGCAGTAATTTTTCTATTTGTCCTGCAGGTAGTGGTTCAAAGGCTGAGCGCTGGCTCCGGTCGCTCGTCGAACGTCGAGAACCAGCGTAACAAGATTCCCGACGTGCCCTACCAACCCACCGTAAGAGAAACCATGTGCTTCCATGCCATTACTATGATGAAGGTAATTATTGCGGTATAATCATCCTTAGGAACCACGGCCGCACGCTCGTCATGAGACGCACTGATGTTTCTTACATACTGATACGCGCTGGCATGGTAGGCAGCGGTCAACCTAGACGCGTTTTGCGTCTCATACACTTGTCATTTTTAATTTCTTATCAATGTATCATAGGGCAAAATTCATAGATCGTATTTTTATACTTTGCTTAGGAAAGTTAGCGTTTCAAACAAATCTTATTTATGCAAAAAAAAAAAAAATGCTTGTAATCCAGTGAGGAAATGTGAGTAAGAGTTACATATTAAAAATAACTTTCTTCTTATATTACTCATGTTGATATTCCTATAGAACGCCTGCTTTACTTATCAATAAAAATTAAAATGCAGTCCGTGAATCCTTAGGCTAATCGCACACCGACCCCTCGCGACTGAAACTACAGGGGGCTCGCCCATTCGTTAAATTGCTAACCTAATGAAAGCGTCCGCTGACCACTAGTGTTGGTTGCGACTGCGAGTGGCTCATGTGCGTGTGCCCTTAACACCTACGGAATGAGCACTGGACAAAGTGGATGATAACGCCTGGATGTTTTACGTAACAATTTTCCCTGCAGCCTAATTGCGGACTAGTTTCTGCGCAGGGCCTTAACGTTCATAATTGGTTTCATAATAAACTAGAGTTTCGCAATTCGAAAATCGTAAAATGAAGCCAATTGTGATAGAAATGAAGCCAATTGATCAGAATCATTTGACGATTTGGCGTTCCGCAATTAGGCTGCTGGTAATGTAGGTTTCAGACGAAGTAAATGCAATGAAGTCTTAGCGCCAATAACAGTTAGTAGAAGCGAGATTCTGTATAATATGCCTTGTTATTGGGCGAAGAGCTTCATAAGGACGGCAAATGTCGGGCAACTAAAGAATTTAACTCGCGACTCGTTCAATACGAAAATTTGAGAACAACAATTTATTTCAACTCAAGGCTAAAGCATGGAAAAGACAAGTAAACGAAGAAAACGGTAATGAGCTTAATGCGGTAGCTTAAAAGTACAAGAATAGAAACTAACTAAGAAATTCAAGAAAATGCATGATAGAGGATAAAGTCAGTGCAACGAGCGTCTACAAAATGCATGTACATTTACCAGTTATAAACCATTTTCTGGCGTATAAAACACGACAGGCAAGTTACCCGAAGTCGCATTATTATAACAAGCTGGAGAAAATGGAGTTGGCGTAAACATCAAACAACAAAGGCAGCAGACGAGGCACTAGTTTCGATACAACATATTGATTTCCTAGAAGAAGTGGAGGGAACACTGGCGTAAGTGGGATGATGGGGTAACTACTTATTACTGCATGATACTTTTATGCAAAAGCCTTTGTGTCTGTGATAGAAAAGTAATATTTGGAAAATCTAAAAGTGCACGACTCATGCTCATTTGATCGTAGAAAAAACTACTTTGAATAAAAGAGCCATTTTCAATAGAGTTCCTCGTATGGGTGAAAAGAATCTATTAAAAAAAATGTAACAATTAATTGATTTCGTCGCAAGCTACAATGTTCTCAGGTTTCACACTTGATTGACGGGAAAATTTTTAGAAATATTTTGATGATTTTATTATTTCTACTGCATTAAATAAATTTTTGAAAGTACAGAAGTAATCTCCATTATATTATCTACTAGCTTTTGCCCGCGGCTTCGCTCGCGTTAATTTAGAATTTGACAATCAATTCGACTCTAAACTCTAAAGTTTCTTATATAATTCAATCATGATTCGAAAGACACGCGGCGCCATCTATTATCATAATAACGTTATTGTTGTTTTCCTCGGGAACAGCATTTTTTTTCGGGATGAAAGGTACCCTATGTCCGTTTCTGTACACCTGACAACTTATATGAAAAATTTCAGGATGGTCGGTTCAGTGGTTTAGGCGTGAAAAGGTAAAATGTATGATGCGCGCGCTCAGACTCCGTCCTTATATAGGTACGGTAGCGATCCGTGGCGGCCGCGCACCACGCGTGTGCTGCGAACGGTGCAAGCCAAATTCAACCTTCAGCACTACATTTACAGCATAACTTAGGGGCGCTGCACACGGCTAAGATACTATAATATTTTAACTTAAGATACAATATCGCTCGCCATACAAATTCATCTTAAGATACGAAAATATGAAATATTATTTATTATCTTCGTCGTGTGTGATAGTCCATTGAATTGTATTGCGAGCGATATTGTATCTTAAGATAAAATATTATAGTATCTTAGACGTATGCAGCGCCCCTTAGTGAACTCCACTGCGGGTGACGTAACCTACGACAAATGGCCATTTATTTTTTTGATATTTTCAATGTACAGAATTTTCACTTCTACAGATTAATTATTATTAGTATAGATTATGGTATTTATATGTATAAATTAAGTAGGTTCTGTGTACTAGCTAGCACGAGTATAACAATAGAAACAGTTGCAGAAAGTATGCAAAAAAAAAAATTTCGATCGTAAAGTACTCTCTTGTGCTTCGCTTAATGAGTCGTGCAAAATTAATAATTTGATGACGGTACTTAATGTCGTGCGCTGGCTACTTGCTTGGGCAATGTTTTATTATCATTTTCACCAATATTACGAATATTGTATGAGTCTCTTGGTAAGTTTTGTCTTGGTAGGTTCATTGACGGTTCATAATCGCCTTGAACAGCAAGATAGTTAGTCAGTGAGCGGAGTTCTTGCAGCAGAATTTTGGGCCAAAAATGTTTAAACTTTTGTAATCGATACCGTACGCTAAGAAGAAGTAAGATAGTCATAGATAATAATTGAAAGCGGACCGTTTCTCGAAGCGTAATATTGTGAAGTACCTACTGTCTGAGTACTATCTGCTAAGCCGTTCTTCATATTCGCATCAATTAGTTACGGTGCAGTTAATTGGCAATCGGCAACGCTTGCCGGGTGCGTCTGATTGTGAAGGGCGCTACGTCTGATTGTGAAGGGCGCTATCTGCAGTCTTCCTTTAAGTTACGCGTCTTATAATATCGGGAAAAATAATGATAAGTCTACGTCCTATTGAGTTAATCTTTTTCTTCATAATCGTCAGACCGGAATTCTGAAATAACAACAACTCCGTCCTTAAGATTTTTTGTAAAGTATTGTTTCTAGTTGTAATCGTCTGCTTTCTCAACTAATAAGGTACCTACCTATTGTTAAGATTCGTTTTGATCCTGGGGGCGGGCGTGATGTTACAGGTAAAATCAACCTAAGGAATATTGACAACAAATGTACGAGTAATTACCTATGACCTAATTATTGTCATTACATAGAATAAATCTTTGTCAGTCTTTACGGGTAGTCAAAAGCCCTCACAACTGGTCTTATCGTGGTTTCGTGTTACCCAGTAACTTGTGCTGTGGAGGTCAGATAGGCAATCGCTCTATGTAAAATACTGGTATTCCGCTGAATCCGGTTAGACTGGAAACCGACCCCAACATAGTTGGGACAAAGGCTAAGCAGATGATACGTCATTACATTAATGGGAGATCGATAAAATGAGTTTAATGTGTATCAGCTAAAAATGTAAAATGATGAATTATTATCATATCAAATTAATATACTTAAGTCAATGAATACCTATTTTCAATTTGCATGAAATTCAGTAAAATATTTCGAAACCAATAATTATTCTGATTATAATCAGTTATTCATCATTAAAATTATTTGAAATGCAGTGGCGTACAATTAAACCTGTTTTAATTACGTTAATCCTCTGGTAAATCCTGAGTCAGAGTTTTATGAATAGGAAATAAAGTACTTATGATTTTATTATATTAGAAATAATTCAGGTGCAATACGTATTATTATAGTAAATGTGGGGTCTGTTAAATAATATATATGCGTGTATATAATACTAGGTAAATGTTACTATTATACCTCAGGTAAGACTAGGTACCTCATGTATGGATAAAAAGGTTCCTTTGGAAAACCTATTATAACTGCGTGACTGACTTCGATCAATAATTGATCGAAGGTGACTGAGGACAATGTTTTTCAATCGGAAAATTCAACAATATTCATTGCACTATTTAGGAACGTTGGTAGAGCTGCGGAATTTTTCTAACATGAAGCAATGAATTTTCTTTAGCACCAGGATGCTGAAGAAAGAAACTAAATTATATTGTTTATACTTGGCTCACAAATTCTTAAAGCTGTTGAGCATCGATTGATCAATGATCAAGTGACACGCTTTCACGTTCATAATATGTACTTACTATAAATTAGAGTTGGAAAATAATAGTCCTCCCAGACCGTATTTCGGCCACGGCGGCCAATCTCAACGGAGAGAGACAAACCTTCGGCGCGGGTGATACTCGTATTATAACGCACAAGTGTGTGCGCAGACACCGGTGCACTCCCTCCTCCCTCATACTCAAAATCCGATCATTAGGAATTTCTAAGTAACAGCCCGGAGTTTTAAAGTTGGCGGTGTGATACCTCGTGGCTCGGAAAGCACATTAAGTTGTTGGTCCTGGACCTGAGGGCAATCTCGTAATTTTAAGAACGTTCACAGTCTGATCTCAGTCTCAATCTGTCAAAAATACCTCGAATTTCCCTACATTTTGACAAGTTTTTGACATTTGTTTGTCGCCGAGATGAGACTGCGACTAGATTTTGAACGTTTTAAATTACGAGAATTGGCCTTCAGATCTCTCTATGGTCGTGTCGGATTGCGTGCAGTAAGATATTACGATGTTATCCAGTGTATCTAGGACATCTACAGACAGTCAAATCCTAGGTTGTGTGTTGTTTTATAGATAACAGTTTCATAGAATTTTGTTTCACATCATTTTTACACGACTGCCCAAAAAGGAGTGTAATGTATTCAGGTATTCAGGGTTGATGTATGTTTGTATCTATGTATGCGAATTTCTTTATTCCACCATAACTTTTAAATGCCTAAACAGGTTTGGATGTATGGGGTATCGTTAGAATCCTTACATCATCCCGAGTGACACTGGCTATATTTTTTTTTTTTTGAAAAAGTTTAATATGGCGGCAGTATGGCTCCATTTTGAAAAGTGGAAATTCAATTATTACAATTTGGGTATCAAATAAGGCCTTGATGAGCACATTCCAAATACATATAATTTATGGGCACTAGTATTACGTAGGTACGGTGTACGTGCAAAACAACCATTTCATCTTTGGCTGTGCACACGATTTAATCAGACTTTAGTAAGACTGAGAATGTCTAAATGAGTGAATGGTTTCGTAGATGATTGAGTTTTAGAATTCTCTCATCACCGCACCGTCACACGAGTAACATACTTAGGCTAGCAAAAAAAAAAAAACAGACATATTGGTTAAGATTAACGCAACGCCATTTATTACATCATAGATGCGTGCTCGCGCATCTGTGTTAACCTTCTATCAATAAAGATTGTCACTAAAATGTATAAAATAAATAATTAAAAAAAATTAAAAACACGACTGCCCTGCCAAAAAACGATCAGAAAAGTAAAAAACAAGTTGTATTCCCTGACTAAACATATTTCTGTCTACAGGGCTTAAAAGAACCTAACACGAAGGGGATAACGGGGCTCGCTCGCTCGCTTTGCTCGCTCACTCGAGCCCCCGGCATCCCCTTCGAACCTAACCTGTCCGTGTCGGGGTGCCCCAAGTATCGGGCTCGCTTCTCTCGCTCTTGCATCCTAAATTCTCTAGTTCAAGCTTGTGTGTTTCTGGGAATGAGTCTAGCATAATGTCAGTTTTTACATTTTTTTTTTTAAATTAAATACCATGGAAAAATACACGGAACGAACAATATTCGTTAAAAAATAATTGTACTAGGTATTTGATTAGTTTGTTAAATAAAAAAACGTGATTATAACATTATTTGAATTGTGTTTCTGTGAAATATGTTTCATTCAAGTAAATAGTCGTAGAAACAATAATATTCGAAATAAAAATACAGGAACCAAATATTATATAAAACATTTTCTGCGAAACCAAATTTCTGTCTGCGAAAAAAGGGAACACCCAAATCCTAGGTGTGCCTATTCTTTCCGGCGGAATTACAGGCAGCGCCCGGTGACAGATGTGTCTATTATTATAACACCTCCGATAATGATATCATATTGATCAACAATATGGACCTATCAACGGTATTGATAACTGGTATCGGAACCCGATACCGTTGATCCATATGTAAATTAATTACTGGTGCAGTCCTGTTCAGGAAACAGTCAGCATATCTACACATCTATACAAATATATAAAATTGAAGTGTTTGTTTGTAATGTCAAAATAACAGCTTTTTAATAAATGCATATACTTAAGTAAGTTTATACGGTACATAGAACAAAAAAAAAACAATTTTGAAAATGTTCGTATGGCTGTCTATTTGATCCGACTGATCTCCGAAACGGCTTGCTTCACTGGCAGATAGCTGATGTTGTAACATTAAAACCCATCAAATCCAATTAGTTTTCCGACATGCACGCGAAGTCGCAGGCACAGCTAGTTGAATTTTATAATCATCGTCGTTATCGTCTTGTATTAAACAGATGCTTCAAAACCGTACCTCGCAGTCCAAATATGGCATCTCAGAGTTTTAAAGGATTGAGTTTAAGTCATAAACTAGTATTTTTATGAAAGCTTTGAAAAACTATAATTATGAAAAGATGCTGTTTAGATCTGACCGAGTCCTTATATGTACAGTCGGATAGCTGGCTTATTCTAAATTAAATAATTAGTATCCATACTAATATTATAAATACGAATGTAATTCTGTCTGTCTGTTTGTCTATCTGTTATACTTTTCACGCCTTAACGGCTGTTGGATTTTATTATTAGGCACACAGGTAGGACACGACCTCGGTTAGGACACAGGATACGTTTTTTTATCCCAGTAGCACGATCCCGTGGGATAATTTCCGGCCTCCACACGTGCGAAACCGTGGCCGAATGCTAGTATTTTATAAAAAATAGTCGTAACATCATGTTCAAATACCGTTATACTTGTAAATGAAGTCCCGTAGAGGCTAAATGATCTCGAAAAATCGATAACCTAGCATGGTCATAATCACCATGTTGGACTGGCAAATTACCTACAGCCCGTCATATGAATTTCCCCGAGTAAATTCCACATTTCTATGAAACTATCCTCAGTTATAGTTTTAGAGCCAAGTGCTTTGTTTATTATAGCGTTATATCCGAAACGGTTTTGTAAATAGTACATTATGATACATGTGTGCTATGTTGATCATTAGGCCCAAACTCCACTGAAGTTGAGCTGAGCGGAGCGGAGACGTGCAGGAATCGACAAATCACAATGGTGGAAATCCTCATCGCGTCACTCGTCTCGTCTGTGATTGGACGATTCCTGCACGTCTCCGCTCCGCTCAGTGCGCATCTCCGCTTCAGTGGAGTCCGGGCCTTATGCCCGAGGCGGTATTATTCGCGCAAGCCACAGGCGAGCGCGATAAGAAAGCCGAGAGTATAATGATCAATGCACACGCGTTTCATACGACGATTTTCAACACACTTGCGAGGAAAAAAACAGACTTGTATTGTTAAATATTAACTTGTATGGAAAATGGCGCGCAGGTTTACCTTCACGCGCGAGCACCGCTAGCGCGGCGCACGTTTATTTACACAAAAGCACTGATAAAACCGCTATACAGCCTATAGAAAAAATATAATAAACACAAAATAATATTTAGACTGATCTTAGTGTTGTCGTATGTCAAATCGTAGTTAGTATGGAATTAGAAAGTACTATTGGCGTAGAGAAATATTCATTAGTTCAGTGACAATCCGCAATAATCGGGAGGGACCACGGACAATTTAAGGTGAATGCGCAGTGGTAGACCACGAAATTCAAATTTTCTTACGTTTTTTGCAGTTTGTAGCTCAGTATCAGGTTGTATCTTGATCAAAATATGATTCGCGACTATTACTTATTGATGTGTTTTACAGAATTATAGTTATTAGAATCATTAATATATATCTTTAAGTTAGATTTGCTCCCTAAGAACTTTTCCATGAGGGATTTGTTCTTATGGAACAATCTAACTTAGAAAGATGTATTAATGATTATAATTATGTAAATACGTACATATATGTTATAGTCGCGAATCATATTATGATCAAGATACAACCTGACCCTGACCTGAAAATTACAAAAAACGTAGAAAAATTGAGTTTCGCGGGCTACAACTGCGCATTCACCTTAAGGTAAATAAATTTTAGTTAACTTTGGGACCAAGGACAATTCAGACTATTTAAAAAAAGTGAAATATGGCTCGCGGATTCCTTTTGGCATGAAGTCTCTTTGATGAGATTAAAAAAAAACGCACATCTCCGACCTCCGACTAGTAAATAGTTATCTGTGGAGTTATAGCACTAGTGCAGTAAAGTAAAAAGCACGCGTTTGTAATATATTGCATTATGAACCTAAAAGCGGTTAATTAAGAGCCACTTTACGAGCAAGTGTGTTGAAAAACTATTTACGGAATTTAATGTTGGAACTTTCTATTCACCTATCCAGTTTTCAATATTTTGAATAGCAGAAGCAAACAGGAATTCGCGTGAATTATTAAGCCAGCTATAAATTACCTAGTTTGCATTATTAAGATTTTTTCAATTCACGGACGAGATACGAGTGTCTACTGCCCGTTTTTATTAAAACTAGGTATCTTAACGCTCATTTTCATCAGTCGATAGAGCTTGTATGCGGGGTGCGGGAGATTTCTGTAAGTGAGTCGATAGGGAATAATTGCGGTATACGTAGCACTGCACGTTTAATGAAGATATCAAAAGAGACTTAAAGGCGCTACGTAATGTTAATTAGGTGCTCATACACACGAGCGGCACACGCTAATGGCAGAGGCAACTGCAACTGTCAACAGTGCCGAAGGCTGCAGTTGCCGCTTACACGAGCGGTGACATATTGACGGCTGCCACCGACGTGTGCACTGCAGCCGTAGACGCATCGACGGGCCCTATTCTCTCTGCCGTTGCCAAGTGCTGCTCATGTATATGGGCACTAAAATTATCCGATTTTCTCTTTAATCGTTGCAGTTGAGAATAGGATAAAAAATAAAATATGGAGGCCAAAATCCCGCTCCAAAATGTATGGGATTTGCTCGTCAAGGTTGACCTTACCGAAATGTAAGAGGGCTCTTAAGGCGCTGTGCGCGCATCTTTTTTTTACCCGACTGCGCCAGAAGGAGGGTTATGTTTTTCGAGAGTATGTATGTATGTATAATTGCTTGGCACGCTCTGCGGCCTGAACGGCTCGAAGGATTTTAGCTAGAGAGGTGTCGTTAGATTTGTATTTACTGTGAGAGTGACACTAGGTGTATCAAATTAAAAAAAAACAACATGGCGGATTTTTGGCGCCATATTATGTCTTCATAAAATGTTTTTTTCTCAAAACCTATCGAGTGGGGGTATCAAAATAAAGGGTTTTAAAACGTGATTACAAAAATATATACAACTTATGGTTAAAATTAATTCGAAGTGACAAATCCTAAAAAAACGATTACCAAGAACTAAATCGCCTGCGAAATCTTTCACATTTGTAAACTAAAAAGCTGGAAATATAAAAAAGTAATTAAAAAAAACCCGACTGCGGTAAAAAAACTTAAGTTAAAAAAACTGATAAGCTAAAAACAAGCCCATTTTAAATTAAATAAATGTTGGAAGCAAGTGGGACCCATACTATTTTTATTATATTTTCAAATTCAAATGGGTCCCGCCTGCTTTCAACTTTTATTTAATTTAAAATGAGCTCGTTTTATCTTTACCTATTAGGAATATAACACAAATGTATTCTATTATTATAAAAGTATATGATATTTGTAATATCAGAAAAATTGTTTTAAGGGATTATATATTCAACAGAATCTGCAAAGTAGAGCTCTCAAATCAGCTCTCCATGTGTTTTTGCCTAAACATGCATCAGGAAAACGATTACATATTGCTAAATAAAGAGATAATTAATGAAAAAAGTCGCTTTATTATTATTGTAGAAGAGAAAACGAACTATCATTACCGATTAATTGTAATTTATACCAACCAACGAATAGTATTCAATTTCAACGAGGAAATCATGCATTTATGCGCATTTTTGTAATAGGCCTCTTATGGAGACAGTATTGGTATAAACTACTAAAAATGCTTTTTATGCTATGATGCTGCTGCCTTTCTGTTACCGGATCAACACAAGCGGGTGATATTAAACGATTCTTTCTTCACAGGCTTATCAAGACTTCTCGTTCGAAGAGCTTCGCTTGGCCAGTGAGTCCTGGAGTGACGGCGGTGCCATCGGTGGCGCGTTTGTCCATGGCGGGCGGATCCCGGCAGAGCGGTTGCCGGTCCGAGAGAATCCTGACGGGTCCTATGTAGCGATCTGGATCCCAAGAACTCCTGGAGCTTATATCTTCAGGTGCACCCTCGATGATCACCCAGCGTCACAGGTTAGATTAATACTTTCAACTTATGACGCGCTTTGCATACTGATTCTTCTAAATTATATAATTTATACCCTGAATCGGCAGACATTTTTTTTTAATGCCAATTTTTAATATTGGACATCAGCTTTTATAGATGATCTATCTCACGAAGTCCGCTCAGCCTCGGTCGTAGTAGTGACGCGTCCCGATATTCGTATTCGTGTGCTGGAACCTAGGTAGCGTTAGCAAGAAAAACCTAACGTGGATTTAATTATTTACTTTTAAATGAAGAACGAAAATAATTGTTTAAAAATATATTACAAAGAGAAAAATATGAAAGTAAGGCAATCAAAAAAACAAAATAAATACAGAGTAGCTGTTTCTGTAGTCGGAATCTTTTTTTATTATTTTATTTTTTTGTTATACTGTCCCACTGCTGAGCAAAGGCCAAATCCTTCCAGGAACTCTTTTACAGGGCCACCTCGAACCAGCCCTCGCGGTACGCGTCTAGGTCGTCTCGCCATCTCTTTCTGGACCGGCCTCGGCGGCATCGTCCACCGTCAGGCACCTATTGTCTGAAGACTTTTGACCAGCAGTCATCGTGCACGCGGCTGAAGTGACCCGCCCAATCCCATTTGAGCCTGGCAGCTTTCTTTCCGACGGGCATACTGGATGTATGCTCGTTTTAGAACGCAGCGTGGTGTTCCGAATCCTGTGTATCGCTCTTTGGCAAACTCCAAGGCAGAACTTGCGACCCGGTGAGCGACCAGAAGGCCAATTCTCGTAATTTAAAACGTTCAAAATCTAGTCGCAGTCTCAACTCTAAAATCTGACGTGAAAACAACAAGCACTAGTAACTCGGACCACGTCGCAGTCACAACTTGAGCACTCCTGAGCTTACGCGCACTAAAACAATGTGCATGTGCAGGCACAATTACAAACATAGGCAAACGGACTTCGTGAAATAGAATACTTACTATACATCTAAGGTTGCAGGGAATCCTAATAAAATTTATTTCTCCTTCATAGAACTTGCCACCCCTATATCAGTATCGGTCTTGCCATGGGCGCTATGCCCACATTACCCATATTTACTGCGTTGACTGTAATTCCAGCGTTTCTCAAACATTTTTGTGAATCCAGAATCTTTATTGAGACCGGAAAAGTCATAAATACGTACAATTGTGGAGCCTGTGATGAACCAATATCCGATGAAGTTCACTGCACAGTGTGTAATCAGGAACTATACTTCCACTGTGCAGGAATAACGGAAACCGGATATCGGAAGCTGGGTGACAGAAAGCTAACGTGGCGTTGCAACAAATGTAAAAAAATTGGAAAATCCAAAAGTGCACGACTCATAATGCTCATTTGATCGTATAAAAATCATAGATCATAATTATAGGTATTATATTAGTTAGTTTTTTATTAATTATGATTAAAGTACTTTGAATAAAAGAGCCATTTTCAATAGGGTTCCTCCTACGGGTGAAACCGCGGGGCGCAGCTAGTGGTATCTGTGTACTAGCAGGAGTATAACAATAGAAACAGTTGCAGGAAGGAGGCAAAAAAATGGAACGTAAAGCACTCTCTAATGCTTCGCATTATGAGTCGTGCAATAAGTGCCACTAATCAACCCCCAGTGTCGCCAAGGCCAGAATTGGAGTACAGAGCGCTGAAAACATAGTTCCGCTTCAATTTATTATGCAGCCTCTGTGTTCTTACCAATTAACTTTCTACGTCGCGCGTTGTTGATTTTATTGCAGGAAGTGACAATAGAAGTGGCCGAGAGTATAATAGAGCCTGCGGAGCGCGCCGTGCAGGCCGGGGGTACGCTCCCGACCACGCCGCCGACGAAGCTGCGGCGCTTCATTACGCGCTATAGCGCTGGTCTCCGTGTGAGGGCCAGTCCCAGTCTGCAGGCCGAAGAGCTTGGCCGAATACCTTCTGGTGCTAATATCGCATTTGTTGAAGAAGTGAGTTTGTTTTTTCTGTATAATTCTCTGCAGTCCATATTATTTTTCGTTTTTTTTTTCAAACTCTCGTATTTTTCTCAATCAAACGAATTAATTTTTTGTTTTTAATATTTTTACTCGCCAAACTTTCCAGTTTGGTGGCGAGTTTGGTTTATCATAAACGTCATCGTTCTTCGTCGTTATCACACCAAAATAAATACCGAACCACACCGAGCTTGAAGCTTTGCATAACCTTTGAATCGTCTTTGTGATAAAATTATAGTCAACATAACATGCAACCGTGCTGTGATATAAGTAGAAAATTTGAAAATATGTGTGATTTAGAAATGGGTACCACCATGGGTATATTTGCTTTATTTTCCAGGTGGTGAACAAAGACGGCACTTGGGTGCGATTAAGTGTAGATTCCGTGCGCGCTTACACAGACGGGATTGGTGAGGTGGCGTGGTGTTTACAGCACCACCGCCATCTTGACAGAGCATTGCTGGTACCTGTGGAGCCCACCACACCGCCGCAGGTTCGCATATTTATGTACTATGCAATCCTAAAAGCCATTATAGCATTAAGTCCGCTTCGGTACCTTCTTGTCGTTCCCTCAATGCTGAGGATCGCGACCAAATACGACGCGTCTCCAAGTTATGAGGTCTTCCGCAGTGTGGGCCGCTCGGTACATGCTGCTTTGTTGATCGCATCTGACCATCTTGCCGATGCTCTGCCTTGAGCGAGTTTTTCTTCCACCCGGCCCAGTCTTATAAGCCTTTCCAGACAATGCTTAGGTGAACGCATGATATGCCCGAAGAAAAAGCACCCGCACGCTGCTTTCTTATCGTAGAAAGCCATTAAAAAATTAATTATGCACACTACCTGCAAGAAGCATTGCCCGCTGTTAATTGCGAAGATATCTCATTTAAATTGTTCAATTTTAGGCTGAATGTACGGGTATTTGGAGCGGCTATGGCGACGCACAAGGCGACATGCAGTCGTGGTCACAAGATGATGACGACGGCGTATTAACTGGTAAGAAAATTCAGTGATTGAACAGACAAATTCATTATTATGGTACAGTATAGAAAAAAAACTAAAATTATATGAGCATCGGAAATTGCTTTTGCAAACACGGCGTCGAAGTTAGAGTACCTAAAAAACACTTCAAATGAAATGTCTATCGAATAATATCATCATCTCATCATCATTATCAGCCTATAATGTTCCCACTGCTGGGACACAGGCCTCCTCTCTGTGAGATGGAGTGGGCCGTAATCCACCTCGCGGGCCCAGTGCGGGTTGGTATATCATCATCTGCCGAGTCTTTTCCCAACTATGTTGGGATCGGCTTCCAGTCTAACCGGAAGTCTCTGAATACTAGTATTTTACATGGAGCGACTGCCTATTTGACCTCCACAACTCAGTTACTTGGTAAGACTGGGTGTCAGACTTTCGGGCTGCTGACGACCCGTAACGACTGTCAAAGATCCACAAATGACAGCCGGGACCAACGGCTTAACGTGCTTTGCGAGGGGTTTTGGTATGTGAAGATGGTCACCCATCTACGGACCAACCGCGGCAAGCTTAGCTTAACCTTATCGATCGATCTGTGCGGCTGTTATTACTTAGCCACAAGTCCCTCTATCTATCGAATAATATACAGGATATAATTTGATAGATATCTTGTATGCTGAATTAATCACCAAGAAATAAACTGTGGGTAGATATGTTTGCTGCAGTGGGCAGTAGTGACCTTTACTGCCATCATCATCATCATTCTCCTGCCCTTATACCAATTTATTTGGAGTCGGCGCAACATTGTCTTTTTCTTCCATACTTCTCTATTAGTCGTCATCTCGGCAGTCACCTCCTTTCTATCCATATCATACTCAATACTCAATCATCATTCACACAATCCATCCATTGTTTCTTTGGTCTATCCCAACTCTTATAGCCATCGACATGCATGCTCAAAACTTTCCTCACGACATTTTCCTCATTCCTCCGTATTACAGTCATGCCCATACCACTTTAGTGGCAGTGGGTGTTTATTTTTTATTTAGTTATGATCGTTTTCCTTAGAGGTTCCCATTCTATTTCGCATTTATCAGGAGAAAACAACCTTATTCATAGTTCTGTTGTTTGTTATTTATTCTTCTTTGTTACAGAAATAACCTGTATTGATGAAAGCAGCTTCCCATATGGCCAAATAGAGGTGATTATAACTATTTTGTTATTCTGGTCTAACCGTGTTTACTTGGTTTGTGGTGCAAGCAATGAAGACTTTTGATGCTTAGCTTAATTTGAATATTTCTTCCCATGTCCAGCCCGATGGCAGTTCGTTCATGTTGGCGGGCTCGTCCGAGCCCAGCAAGCGAAGCCGGGTGATTCGCGGTGAAGCAAGCTCCACATCTTCAGCTGCGTCTTCACCCAAGTATGTATAGGATTGCTTGTAATAGTAATGACAACAACGCTCTTATCTTGCGTTGTGTGCCCAAAAAAAAATGCAGCCTAGTGACCTCTGCGCTGCCACCGACGACGCCTTGAAAGTGGCGAAGTTTTGGGCCAACACATTTTAATAAACCGTCGTGCTACCGACACGAAGAAGAAGACATATATCCTGTAATAGAATAATCCTCTAGAATAATAATCCTCTTTTTTACGTACAAGAGGTTTTTGTTCAAGTGTTATATTAGTATTGTTGTATTGTTGTTGTTGTTTATTGTTGTTGTTATTATTTTGCTGTTGTTTGTCTATTGTTGTTGTTGTTTTATTGTTGTTGTTGTTTGTTTGTGTTTTATTAGTGTTTTTTGTTTGTTTGTTTAATTGTTTTTTTTTTTAAGTACATTAGTAGTAGATAGATATATGGCCGAACCCAATTACTTATCTTTTACCAGTTTTGGCATACAGGGGGTAGAAACACATATCTATCTCTGGTTTTAACGTCCCAATAAGCTATATCAGCAGTGATCTGTATGATTATAATATTATACTGGCAGTTATGATTGTACTGGCTACAATCAGTAGCGATCTGTCTTTAACTGAAAATAAGTTATTGGTTTCGTCCGATAGTGGTAGTAGTATCAATAGTTAAATGTATCTATCTCTATCCATCCACCTAAGCACAAAAATACCTAACCACTACAGTCGAAAATGTTCGAATTGCAATAAATACTTTGACTTTTCAACAAGCAGCAGCAGCACTCACTAATTAAGGGTTAAAAATTCAATCCAATCAAAAAGCAAATCCAACCAATCTAATCTCAAGCATGCTACACGCGGAAGTTGCTTTGAAAACCCTTTCGTTATTGCAGACGAGCCCAGCGGCGCAGCAACGGCAACAGCGACGAATGGTGGTCGCCTGTCAAGCAACGATTTGGTGACAACGGAGATGCCAACGCCATACAAGAGGTTGGTGTCAATTAACAAATAATCTATATTCTTCTTCTTAGCGTGTCGATAGCAATCTAAAAGTACTTGGCCCAGAATTCAGCCACTTGTTTGGCGCCATCACTAGCGTCCATCAAAATCTATATTTAATATTATAAAGAGGTAAAATTAGTTTGTTAGTAAGTTTGTATGAAGAGGTAATCTCTGGAACTGCAAGTCGGATTTGAAAAATTCTTTTTACATGATGACCCATATTTTGGTGTATTTAACATTAGGCTATGACTGTTAGAAGACGAGCAAAAATAAAAAAAGTGAGAAAGAACGCTAAGCGAAACGCGAACGAAGTCGCGGACAGAAGCTAGTAAAACTTATTTTTCCGAAGGTTTATGCAGAGATGTACCTAATAGTAGACACGCCCACATTTCGCCAGCTTCTATGTTGAAGTTCCATGTAACAGCAAGCTTATTGTCATCAACCGGGCACAAATCTGGGAAAACACCCAATAACACATCTCTCGACCTGGGAACCTAACCCGGGATCTTATGCTCAGTAGTAGCGCTTGCGACTATGGTAGGTTATCAGGTCGATTGGCATAGCGTAATCAGCATGTAATGATCTCACTGCTGGAACACAGGCCTTCTCTCTATGAGTGGGCCCTAATCCACCATTCGCCCATTGCGGATTGGTGGATCAAATCCTCGATTCTATACTCTTACCCCCTTATTCATAAAACTTATCAAACCTATTTTAGTTAAAATGGGGTTTGTCTCTTTCTTACACACAGAAATGACAACGTGACAGATAAAGACAAACGTTCTATAAACCTATTTTAGCTAAAATAGAGATAAAATAGGATTATGAATAAGGGGGCATTTGTTTAGGTAATTAAATATAGGTAAACAAAAAACCACGTGACTTAGTTAACCGACTAAACGTGATACCAGTCACTTCAGTTGTCATGCTACTTCACAGCTGTACTCTTCAATTTAGTAATGTTATTGATGAATTATAACGTTGCTAAATTGAAGAGTAGGTACAACTAAAAAAAATTTCAATACATATTTTATATAAAATATGTATTGTGATTTTTTTCCCTTTATCTGGCTATTGCAATAAATACATTGATGTTTATTTTAATTTAATTTGAACAAACAGGCTAAGGGTTAATTTACTTTGGTGAGCAAAGTAAGCGTCCCATACGTATTATTTTTGTATTCGGTTAATGATCATATTTGTATGAAAGGCTTGCTCACATTCGTTTATACGAATACGAACATTATGGACATTAGAATAAGGTTCACAAGTATCCGAGCCATTCAGTGTCACGCAGACTTGTACATGTCTAAACTTGTACAAGTATATCGTAACGTGTATACCATTAAGTTATTCCTTTTTAAACGTAAACGATAACCATGTAAATTATGAAAACAGATGATTCATTCATTGTTATAACTGAACCGTGTATACATAAATATTATTAGTGCGTCTCGTAGGTAGCTAAAAGTTTCCTCAAGACAATTAACTATCGAGGTCATTGATGTGACTAAATGTTGTTATTATTACTCGGTATTTTTATGAATTGCGGTAAGAATTGAAGGCAAATAAGCTTTTTGCTTTATAATTAGCTAATTGGGACAAAATTGATTTCCCCCAAACAAGGTATTTAACATTCACACTACATAGTTATGTATACTGTACACTCGTCATTTTATAATTGAAAAAAAAAAAGCTTATTTTAAGTGATTTGGGATTTTGGAGTCGATTTGACACAGTATTGTTTGCACTATTCTTTTTGATTCAGAACTCCAGTACCTACACGTGCGTTAATCCAGCTTGTGTTCCTAGAACAAGTAATGATTCATAGTATCAGTCCAACGGCTGAGTAACGATTTCGGCAACGACCGGCTCTTTTGGGGGCGACGTTGATGTCTTTCGGATAATACGAAGATTTGCATCCACGCTGGCTGTCGCACGAAACCAGCGCTGTGGCTCTGCTTCGTATACGTGAGAACGATTGCTCATTAGCGCACGGCGCATTTATATTCCAAAGTTATTATTTTGTGGGGGGTATTTTTACACGTGTTCGGGTATTTGTGTCGATAGTATTTGTTGAACATGACAGCCGACCCGAAGCAATTACTACACATATTTCACTTTCATTCGGCTCGCGTCAATCGACAAATTTCGTTCGCATGTGTAAGCTAAGACGAGCGGATTTTTCATATAACATAATTATGTCTACGTATTCCATTTTGCCGCCCGTCAGTGCCAAACCACCTGAAAAAGTGACAGACTCTAATCAAGTTTACTTCACTCTAAGTTTTCACGGTGAGATTTTTACAGAATAGACCTGCTAGACATTCTGTATTTCTTTCGTTATATTAAGATAATGATAACTATCGATTATGTTCACAGACTGAGATAGAACCAGAGCCGCTTATGGAGAGCCGAAGCAGCAAGGTCGCTCAGACCGGCACTCAGACCTCGCCGGATAGAAGCGAGGCTGCGAGTCTGTCAGCCATGCAGCTCTACATCGGAACGTCAAAGGTACGAACTTGTCTATGTATTTATTCATCGTTATTTATTTATCTATCACCAGCACCCTTATGGCTTAACACACTTTCAACCCCAATCCAAAGGATTTTGAATTAAATTCCTTGCCTCATAGGTTTGAAAAATTCGTCTGCTCAACAACGTAAATAACGCAATGAGGACAATCGTCAAAAATGTTGTTGTTTGACAGATTGACACAGATTAGAATGCGAAAGTTCATAATAATATAGTATCGTATTGCCCCTCTGTTTGGCTGTTCATTATTCAGTCAAACAATCACATTGACATTCATGTCCCTCCAGAAACCGAGTGTTAGTCATGTCACACATTATGCACCTGTTGCGCTAATATGTGTAGGGTGACAAAACCCAGTCGTCGGATCATCTCACGACAACACGAGAATATGTTAAGGCATAGTCATGTCTCGTTTTGGGATGAGATAATGCGACGACAAAATCTCGTCACACGCGCGGTGGGTTGATCGTTCTCGTTCACTACTTTACAGTGGTGGTTGAAAAAAGGTGGGGGAGTTGTTTGCATTCACAATACAAAATTTAACAATAGAAAATTTTAAACCTAAACTCTGCGATCCATTAGTAAAGGATTATCCTTGTTGTATACAGTTGTGGGCATATAATTAATAACTACTGATACCGGAGTCACTTTTCGATAAACAAGTTGCTGATATTTTTGTATCAATTTACTGATAGTAACTATTAACAACATGGTTAAAAATTAATTTTAATAGGCTTTAATACTACATACAATATACGCAAAATAGTTGAACTTCTATTAATAATTCAACTATGGTCCATTTGAACTACCTATTTGAAATTTTCTAGCTGTTAAAGCAACTTGTTTATCCGAAAGTGACTTCGTTATCACTCGTTCCTAATTATATGTCCACAACTGTATCCAACTTGTTATATAAATGAAGGAAAAGGAGTATGTAAAGATAGTAGCAAGTGGCGTTCTGTAGTTTCTGCCTTAGTTTGTATATATGTATCTAACTTGTGCCGTGGCATAAGCATTAGCTCTTTAGCATTAGTGAATGCCCCTAAGTTGAATTAAAATATCGAATAATTGAAATTTAATTCCAGACGTTCAAATTTGTCTATACAGGGTGAAATTTTAATCACCGTTTTCCTTTTAAGGGGTCATTGTTTCATCATTATGAACAACTTTTACTATGGGACCAAACCCGAAATCGTGAAAAAAAAATCAGCTGTTCCCTACATTTATGTTCGCATAACTGCTGATTTTTAAAAAATACTAATTGTATGTACATATAAGAATAGATTGAACAGTGACTCCTAAACTAGGCATTTGCATGTATCTTAATGATGCAATAAAGGATAGGTCGAGTTTGTTGCAAATGTCACCGGAATTTCAACAATTTAGCTCTTTTATCCCTGTTTTACCTTATCTGTATGACTCATAAAGTCATAACTTGAGGGGACCGAAGAGGATAAAGATAATAAATATTTAGTTAATGTGACGTTAGGGCTTTAAAACAACTTAACTTTCTAAAAAAAAAAAACGATTTAATGTTTCTTGAATGAGTTTTATAAGAACTCATTCAGAACATAACACCGGTCCAGATTATGATTAATAAACCATACAGGAAAAAGTATCACTTCGCAGAAAAATAAACATTAACGTCAATTTAAATTAATGTAATTACTCGTATTATTTTCAAGGTGAGGAAAATAACGGTTACTACTGATTACTAAGATATAATAAATGATTACGTAATAGTGTTTTGTTTATTTAAAAAATTGGAATTGGCATTGTGGAATGCAAATAAAGTATTGAGTATTGAAAAGTTGAACTATGAGTACTGCTGACTGATGTTCATTCGCGTGTTACTTGGGCCTTGGGAGATGACTGAAGAAAGGGATGAGAAGCCTTTATCTAGCCTCTAGTTTCTGTCTGCCGCCATGGGAAGAAAGTGTGAGTTTATGTATGTATCTACAGTCCGCGCGTAACTAGTTGGCCGCGCCTTAGTTATGTGAGCGTTGGGATGGAGGGGTGGGGGCGCATTACTCGGTACGTGTGTTGCGAACCGCCGCCTCACCTCTGTCCCTACCTCAGCGGCCAACTAGTACCGCGCGGACTATAGCCTATCACGTTGGTGATGGGTAAACATGTTTCTAGCGACGCGATCGGCCAACGCTCTTACGCCAACCCCCGCGTGTGCGTGCGTAGTGATCTCGCAGCGTATACACATAGACCGTTTTTTTAACCGACATCAAAAAAGAAGGTTCTGTATTCGACCCGTATGTATCCATGTATGTTTGTATGTCCGCGATTTTCTCAAAAACTAATGAAACAATTTTGATAATTCCTTCACTAATGTGATCTACATACTTTCAGGAAGGTTTAAATATATAATACATTAGGTACTTAATTATACTTATGTACGAAGTTATATGCATAAATGTACGGTATCTCCGGCATTTCTATGCTAATTTTGATGATTCTTCTAGTCGGTGTCTTCAATTCTTCAATGCACTAGTGTTAATTCAATTTGTGTGGGGTAGGTAAACGTGAAAAAATAAAAACTTTTTTACAAAAAAAAAAAAACAACCGACTTAAAAAAAAAAACACAAGTGATAAATAACTTTAATTTCAGAAGTCGGTGTCAAAAAACGAAAAAGCGGAACCAACTACACCGACTTCTGAAATTAAAGTTATTTATCTATAATAAAAAAGCATCAGTCTTTCAATAAAAGTGAAATCCGGTATATTATAATTATGTTAAATTGGTGCGTTCTTTAGGTATACGTCTTATGTTGTCTAAGGGGTTGTCTGTTGCCAATTCTAAACATTACTCCATACGTTTCTGTGGCCAGGACTCGCCAGTTCGCCTCAGCCCAAAGTCCATGGCTCGCGAGCGGCTCGCCAGTCGCTCACGCGCCTACAAGCGCACGTCATCATCGCCGCCGCCGCTGCCGTCCCGTTCCGCGCCCGCGCCGCCACCGCCCCGCAAGCATGCGCTTAGTCCTGCGCAGGCTGAGTGCCTGCGAGCAGTATTTGCTGCTTTGCTGTGGCATGAAGGTATAGTTTTCTTTGTCCTAATAAAAGTGTTCATCATTCAGTCAAAAAACGTTGACTGCTTGACAAAGGCCACCCCGCAAGCGTCGCCACATCGACCGCTCCTGTGCTTCTCGCATTCAGTGTATTACTGCGGCCTTCAAGGTCAGCAGTTCACCTTGTGGGATGCCTTACGAAGCCTCATGAAAGTGTTGCTTGATAGGAATATAAAGATTACACACAGAAAAGAGTATATTACACATATACTACCAAGTCAGCACAAACATAGCGAAAGCGTATTATTTTCGTATGAACTTAAACTGCGTAAAGCCTACTAGGTACTAAAAATGAGTAATTACAAAAGGCTTCGATTTCAAATAAGTGTAATAAATTAATAATACTTTTCTAAGAACTGTTTCTGCTGCTATTTTAGTCTTCGTTTAATTCTAAGAAGTTACTTTGACCACAGAGCCCAGAGCCGGAGGCGCCGAAGGGTGTCACCGTTTACTGAAGTTGGGCACTTAGCGCAGTTTCACGACGTCATGGATTTTATTCATTCTGCCGTCTCTAAATACTAGTGGCGCGGCGATTCCGTACTCTGTTATTTTTCGTTTCATTATCAATCAATAAAATGCACTTACTAAGCTACATTAACACTAATAATTATAGCTTAGAATAAGTATAGTAGCATTTTGTTAATCCATACTTTAATGTTATAAATGCGAAAGTGTGTCTGTCTGTCTGTTACCTCTTCACGCTTAAATCGCTGAACCGATTTAGATGAAATTTGGATCATAGATAGTTCAAGTCCCGGGAAAGGACATAGGATAGTTTTTATCCCGATATTCTTACGGGAAACTTGTGCGGGCGAAACCGCGGGGCGCTGCTAGTGTTATAAATGCGAAAGTGTGCCTGTCTGTCTGTTATCTCTTCACGCTTAAACCGCTGAACCAATTTAGATGGAATTCGGTTTAGAGATAGTTTGAGTCCCGGGAAAGGACATGGATAGTTTTTATCCCGATATTCCTACGGGGTCGAAACTTATGCGGGTGAAACGCGAGGCGCTGCTAGTTGGTCATATTGTTCTTATGGTAATTGCCGTGCTCTGTGATTGTAACTATACCATAAAGTATCCCACAGGCATTGTCCATGACGCGATCGCCTGCGCTGCTTTCCTGAAGTTCCACCCGCAGCTACCGAAGCAAGGCGCCCGTGTCGTCACGCGGCCCGCGCATGATGTCACGCTTGCGAGACATCAGAGGCACTCCGTCGAAGTGTCCAATGCTGGTACGTCAACTACGCAAAATAAGTTAGTACCTACGAATTCGGCCTGCAGCTACCGAATGTCGAATGCTGGTAAGGATATTGACTTAAATACTTAAAACAGGCGAAGTAGGAGACAGAAATTTTTTATCGAAAGAGGCAAATCTGGACTCACAATGACTTGATACTGGCGCGGGACGCGTCGTTCTGCGCATACTGTCGGATGGTAATCACAACGATTTAAAGAGGCTTTTGACAAGTGCAATGTTGTGGCAATTATGGTTTGTAACGCGACGCTCAATTTTTTACCGCGACAACATAGATGCAGTTGCAAAACCGCAGCATGCTAAAAGTTTCGTGTCTGTGTTCCCTAACTGCCTTCTTTACTTTCGTATTGTACTTGATATTTACAATGAGCTGTATCTTTAGAAGGTTAACGCATCCACTCGCACCCTAGGTCTCTACTTACGCATCCACCCTACTACCTTGGAGACGTTGACGCGTTCCGGCGTAGAAGCCAGTACCAGTCGCATGCGCAAGGTGGACTTCGATATGCCGATACGAGAAGAAGACAACATGCCAGGACCTAGCAGTGAACCAGGTTCGAATGAATTTCATTATGGAAACAATGTTTATTTAACATTAATATTTTATATGCGTTATTTTTATTTCCAAAATATCTAAATGAAATGAGTGGAGTGGGAATAGAGTTTGACAACATGTCGATAACCTGCATAATGAGACCTGCTATTGACTAAAGGTAAAGAGAACTAAGATAAAAACTGAATTAAACGGGGAGTTTTGTTATTTTTTCATCACAATCGTTTATTCAAACTTCATACCAGATCATGGGAATCCGGTACATGTTTAATTGCGCTATGATAATTTGGTCGGTAACTCGGTATCCCTAATAAGTTATTGTTTGTAGCTGGATCATCACGATACGTCGTGAACGTGCTGCCACCTGCGTTGCGCGCATTAGTGGCGCTGTGGGACGCGCTCTACGATGCCGATCAACTCACTTCTGCCACTGACAAGTAAGATCGAATATTATAATGGGTATTTCACGTCTCTAAGAGCCGGTTGTTTCAAACGGTTGGTTAACGTAACATACGTACGTCAAATAATAACGAGTAATCGTAATTATTTGACGTAAGACAAGGTCATAATATTGTAATTGTAATTTGAAACAACCTTTTTTTTGTTTGACGATAGTTAGCGCCATTTTTGACGTTTACGCATGCGTCAAGTGGACGTGAAACAACCCGTCCTAAGTAGGTACTGATAATTATTTAGAAATTCCATAATACCAACAACAAACCGTTCTTCCAAGAATCCCACTTCCAGGAGCTAAACTTGATTACGCCGTCAATGAATGTATTTACATCTATCTACGAAGGAATTTTAGTATTTTTAAGAATTTTAATCTTTGAATCAATAGTACAAATGTTTTGCTAAAAAAATTATATTTGTATTACAGTCCGTTCACAGTAATTTTACCTCTGACAGCAGCAACCTAACTAACCTAATTTTATTGTGACGAGAATAAAGATTAGGTATAATGATTTTGACAGACTAACAACCCAAGCAACCCAACAGCAACCTTATTAGAATGAGAATAAAGATCACTGTGATTTGGACAGTGATGCAAAATCAGAGGTAAAATAACTTTGAACGGGTTGTAGTCGACATTTTTGTTTGATTCAAGAAATTGATACTACGACTGGTTAACTAATTGAATAGTCCTCTAAAGAGTTTCATCCACACTCCACAAAGCGTTCAAAGTTTTATTATTAAGCTTACAGTTTAACTGTGTTTCTAAACAGTTCTTTTTCTGCTAGATTGAAAATGAATGAGAAGAATGAAAACGAGGAACCAAGACCACAGAGCGGTATACGCAAGAAGAGGGAATGGAATACACGAAGCGGAAAGACACCTTATTGTGGTAATTACTGATATTATTGTACTTGATGCTCCGATAAATATTTAGTAGCGGTCTTTACGTATTCAAATGTGCAGAAGAGCGACCATCATCTTTTTAACAATTAATACTTGTCTCAGTGCAATGCGAGTTATGTGGCGGCGCGAACGTGCCTCCCCCGTTAGCCGCGCACATGCGCACTGCGCACCCCGGCTGCAAGGGCGGCACATCCAAGGGCTTCGACCGCACCGGCACCTACCAGCAGATCGACCCTCAGCCAGGACACGGGGACCTGTGCCCTTCGGCCTACTGTGGCCAGATGACGCAGGGTAAGATAATGCATTGATTTTGGTCTTGATTATCTACACTAAGTACTACGGCAATTTGATTGGTACGAGTAAACCAGAAATGGTATGCGCTTCTGTAATTTTCGTGTTGCCAAATTAGTACGAACGTCACGTCACAGAGTAACAGCGGCAAAGCTTCTAATTTTTGTACCGCCGCTCTTTGTCGTAGTGCACCTACGACTATAATTGCGCGTTTGTATGAACCTTTCGCTCTGTTGGGTTACCTACTCTGGACACTCCTTGTTATGATACAAGTCAAAAGTTTTGAAATTGCATAGAGTTGTTAATCTCAAGTGTAACTATGGTAATAAAACATAGGTAATTACTTTGATAGTTGTAATGTAACAGCTCTATATTAGATCTCGTAACCGCGTGTTCGTTTTTCCGAAGATAGACGATGATTGCCGAGGTTCAAACTTTTCTGTACTTATTTCTGCCACCAAGCAACGAAATTTGAGTCAAGAAAAAAAAATAACATGGTAGATAACATATTCATCGTACGCGAAACCTTGTCTACACGAATTCAACTCGCACATGTGTTGGTTTTTACATTTACGTTAACATAACATTTATTTACAGCTAACCAGCTTTGGTACATGTTCTGCGAAAAATGTTACGACAAGGCGATAAAGGCTGCCCCCTCCATTCGGCAAGGAAGAGCCAAGAGTCGGGCCGAGATGGTGGTGTATGAGCGATTAGAACAGCCAATCAACATCGACCATAACACTATTAGGGAGAATGCTGTGTTCTTATTGGATCTAGCACCGCTTACTACCCCGGGTTTGTAAAAATCTGAATAAGAAGCTTTTACTAGCATTTTCTACATGAAATATATTCTATAAAATATGCTTTATGGAACATAATCCTGCGATGGTCGAAGAAAAAGTTTCCGTAATGAAAACTTTTACGTTGATGTATCTACCTAAAAGTTTTCATTATGGTAACTTTTAGCGTGCCTTCTGTTACAGACCGCTAGCAGTCAGGGAATCGATTGGTTCATAATAAACTTGCGCGCTAAATATGAAAGATTTAATGGCGTTAACATATGAGCGTTTTATCGAACTCTAATATTTTTATTATGGGGACAATAATAAATATTTACATAATCAATTAAGGGGGTCGACATACGTCATTCTTGAGTGCGATGGGACCCGGTACTGAGCCGGCGGAGGTTCGTGTGTTCGGGTCCAACCGGGAGCGCTTCCGAACTATACGGTTAAGCTAATTGACTAGCAACTTAAATCACAATTGTCATTTATTGATAGTTGTGATTTAAGTGGCTAACAAGATGGAGATGAAAACCAGTATTTTACATGGAGCGACTGCCTATCTGACCTCCACTGAACATATTACTCAGAACCAATCAGCATGGCGGCTTGGGCAGACAATGCGTCCCGCTCGCCGCCCACACCCCCGGGCAGCGTATGGCAACCGGCGCCGCCCTTCCAATGTCTGCCGGCATTAGGAGCAGCCCCCAAGACCTATGCCGCGTCCGATGCTGCGAGGTACCACTCCTTGGGCAGACCTATGCCAGCGGCTGTTGCACCTTTGGTAAGTACAGTAGACTTATAAAAAAACCTTGATACTTAGGGTCAGCTCATCGTTCTGTTTCTGATTGTGTGCGAGTGATTAGTAGTGCAAGTGGTCTTTAATCCCCGAAATGAGAATAGTTAACTATGTACAAGATTGGCTCCATTTCACGCCAATAGCTTAAACCCAACGACAAAAGTTACAATAATCGATTCTTTACAGACATCGGCTTTCGGTGGTATGGAGACTAACGGCGGCTCGATCTGGCCGCGGGTACACCGCTCCGTGTCGATGGGGCAGGCTGATCACCGCGACCTCGCCAATGCCGCGCGCCCTCCTCTCGCACGAGACACTCCCATGGACCAGGATACGCTCAGTGGTAAGTTTTCTGTAACATAGTCATCAGCCAAAAGATGTCCAATGTTGGATATAGGCCTTTCATATGTATTGCCACTACAGCCGAACCTGCGCTCCCCGCACCATCAGGTTCCTGTGTTCTTCACTAGGTCGTAGTCCACCATATACATGTTAACTGTAACATTCCGCTGCTTTAATTCCCACTAGTATACGGTGCACTGTTACATTTCAATCTGTGGCGGCCATCTTCAACGCTCCATGCGAACCATGCTCTCACTAACGTCACACAAAATCCTGCATCGCGAGAGCAGAGCTGCCATCGCCGTCACCAGACACAACACGCGTTTGCTCGCGTAGCATGACTAATTCTATCTCTATTCTACCAAGAATAGACAAAGTACTTTCTAACCAACATGACATCTCTTTTGCCTAAGCACAGGCCGACCAGTACACTCGCGTTTTTATGAAGGCAAAGACTAACCCCCTTATTCATAAAACTTATCAAACCTATTTTAGTTAAAATGGGGTTTGTCTCTTTCTTACACACAGAAATGACAACGTGACAGATAAAGACAAACGTTCTATAAACCTATTTTAGCTAAAATAGAGATAAAATAGGATTATGAATAACGGCATAAATGTTTTTGACTTCATAAAAACGCGAGTCTCTTCTTTACATAGCAACAGGGAGCAAATTTTAAAAACAATATAGAATCTTGTCTAAGTCCAATGTAATGTAGGCTATTTGACACTTGTTGATGTAAAATATTTCTACCCTCAAGTGTCAAAAGTACAGAAAAATTGCATGACATTGTAGACTTTTGTCGACAGAAGAATGTTTAAGACGGTAGAAATCTTTCTACAATCTCTCATTTTGTATATTCTTCTGTCGAAAAAACACGTTTCTATGCAGGATGAAGAGCTTTTCACCCTGTTCCTCATACCTCTTTAAATCTGATGGATTAGTTTGCTCAACCAATCACGTCAGATTACTATTATACAAACTGTACTTATAAATATGTCTCCCTAGGCGCAGGGTCTTCCCTCCTGGCTCAACCCAGCGCTTCGCTTCGCCGCCTCATCGGTGGCGGAGAGTGGACTGCAGGCGGTTCCCTCTCCGCCTTTGAAGCCCCTCGTGTGGACTCAGAAGCCCTAATGAACAGCCCCGTAATGGCTTTCATACTCGCAAAGAGAGACCTGCATGCTCACAGGCAGAAGATGGACGCAGCTGTCCGTATTAATACTGTGAGGCAGTATGCTTTTGAGGTGAGGAAATTAACTGAAATGTGAAGTACTTTAAGAATCTGAAAAGTTTATTTTTTATTTAATTTAATTATGTAAAAAAAAATATTTTGCACATATTACACATTTGTGCAATATATATATATTTTTTTAATTTCTTGTTCATGAATTATGTTCTTATTATTTAATTTTATTCTTATTCAAAATAATAACTGTTTTAGGCAATGAACTGGCTGCTCCGTTCGGCGACACAGCCGACGTGCGTGCATGACGTTATGTGGTGGTTCTGCAACGCGCTCGATAAATTCGCGCGCATCGTGCCCCCGCCCAGTCTTGCTATCGACGATAATAAAGAGGTAAACAATTTTAATTTTACTGTATAAAGCTTTTACCCGCGGCTCCGCTACGTTTGGGTGATTCTACCGGGACAGCTTATATCACTTAGGTACATAATATGCAAAAAAAAATCACGTCGACCCGTTGTCGCTCTTTTAATATTAGTAGGATGCCTTGAATTGATGCAGTTTGTTTGCGACCTGTAAGAAATGTTGATATAAGGGCTTCTGTGTCCGTGACATCGCTGCTGCCAAACATATATGGACCGATTTCTTTGCAGTTTTTTTTTTAACAGCCCAAATTAATACTGTTCGTTTCTTGGGTAATAACAGCAGAACGCAGCAAACGAGAGTCCTCGCGGCGTGATCCCAACCGCATCAGCTTCTGCGATCTGTCCTGGCGCCCGATCCGCCCGGAGCGCCCGGGCCGCGTTCCACGCGTTCCTAGGCTCAGTCAGCGCCCTAGCGCCCTCTCTACCACCGGCCAGCGCGGCGGGCCTGCAAGCTGTCAGGTGCTGGGCGCTTCACTACTCGCCGCATGATAGAACGTTCCTTCATAGGTAAGACGTTTACAACGATTTTTACACCATGTTATACAAGTTAACCCGTAGCATTTATTCATTATTATAACATGGTCATTAACACTAGGTGCAAACGGTGAACGAAAACAGTAGACACAAAATGTAGAATACATGTTTTATAGCTTGGTATAAACGCAGCGTTACAGTAGTAAAAAATGTATGAATCAGTGTCGTCGACGTCCTCATCAATAACGTGCTCTTTCAACTTCTTAACCTTTTCAGCCAAGTTACGTTACATTTTGGAAATACTCATAAGAACATTCATGCGTCAAGAACATTCAACTTTACGCAAGGTCTCACTACGGGTCCCAGTCACAAACCTTACATTTATTTAACTTAACATTTATTATGTTGGTTGTGTTGTAGTTGGTCACAGTTAGTAGTCTATTTTGTAGGTATTGGGTTGCAGCTAAAAGTGTTTGAGTGTCATCGGACTAAGCGTATTTCCTTTATTTTTGTACCTTTTTGTGCGAAAGTTTTAAATAAATAAATAAGCGTATTTCCAACGTATGCGTTGAGTCTCGTTTACACTGCGCCAGCGTCCCGTATGCGTGATTGATTCAAAAGTACGTTGAGTTGACGTGGCGTTATGCGCCTACGCTTCCTTTACGTTCGACGAACGCCAACGCTGTATAAACGCCAGATGAAAAAGAAGATAAATACTAGTTTGTAGGAGTTCCAATACATAGTAAAATTAGAAACTGTAGCATCGAACACTATTTGATACGACAATAACCATAGCAAACAGTTTAGTACTGTTTTTCTCATCTCGTTTTGTTGTTCTCATCATTAACATATCATGAGTCTAACCACCGTTACGAACTGTTTACGCTGCTCGGATAGATCGCAAGTGTTCAGTGTGATCAGCAAGATTCTGTCGCACTCTGAGGACGGCGCGTACGAAGAAGGTCTACTAGGAGCCATCCAGGAGAGCTTCCATAGCTACCTCAACAAGGTATCATCTAAAGCGCATATTTGCAAATGTACGGTCGACTTACTAAAACTTAACCGTACTTAGAACCTTGTCCTATTAACGATGCAAATGGCGACGTCGAAAAAGTGAAGCGTCAACGAACGAATTTAATGTGACAAAGTACAAAAGTGTAAGGTGACCGTACCCTTATTTGCATCATCATGAATTGGCTACTTTAACAATAAATGCACGTTATTTCTTATCTTTATGCAAAACAGACAAATTGGTACAGAAAATACTAATTTATCTGTATTTTGTATGAATAATGGTAACATGGATATTTAATCCATTCACGTACTTCGTAGGTCCTCTTATGTGGTATTTTCCAGCAAAAGGAAACTGACTAACATACACCAAATGTGTATTCCAGGAGAATTACGTATGGAATTGCCCTGACGTGACGGGCTGGTGTGACATCAGCGTGTCTTCCCGCCAAGGAATGGCGGGGGCTTTAACCGATGGCAGTACCGAGACCTTCTGGGAATCTGGGGATGAAGACCGGAATAAAGCTAAATGGGTACAAATGGCGTACCCTGGAGGCACACCGGATGACCGCCCGCATATCTTATGCGTGCATCTTGATAATACGAGGGATACTGTGGTAAGTGAAAGCTGGATGGAATTCATTACCGTAATTCACTTAAGTGTGGGCTCTACCTGTCTATCTACGCTGGACAAGTCTGTTCTGGGGCGTCGAGATGTGAACTTAGGCTTTCTTCAGGTAATTATTGATGATAAACATCTGAGCTTAGACAGAAGAGGGTAGAATACTATATAATTGTAAGATTAGTTTAGTTTAAAGTCCGAAAAATGAATTTGAAAAAATATATACCCGTGTTCAGGCTGCATCCGGTTAGACTGGAAGCCGACCCCAACATAGTTGGGAAAAGGCTAGGCAGATGATGATAATATACCCGTTTTCAGAACGTTGTGGTCTCGATAAGTAATACGCAAAGCAACAATCATCTTATGGCAGTGGTAACAAGGCTTTGCAACTCAGAATAACCACGTAGCCGAACTAATGCTACAATCTTCAAAATCTATTTGCACAAATTGTTCAGAATTTGCCTCTGTAATTTAAGAGGATGTCAGTCTGGAGATTTGTTATACAGGGCCCCGGACCCAGTATAGACTCCGGCGCTCGCAAAAGTTACCTTGCTGTTTCATAAGATCCATACTTACTGTACTACTATACTTTTCCTTTTTGCTACTTTTTTATAAGTATTTTCCGCACATTGTAGAACAAGACACTGCTGGTATCGTTCCTGTACAGCGGCGGCTCCAGCGAGATGTTCCACATGCAGGACGTGGAGGTGGACCCTAAGAACGCCACCTGGCTCTGCTATACTATGCCAAGTAATAACGATATTTTATTTTTTCAATAAATAACACCCAACAGCATATACATTCAACATGTCAGACATCAATTTTATTCCACGAATAAAATATATCTGTTCATTGAAAAATCAGCCCTAAAAGTTCAGGTAATTCAATTTTGAAGTGTGAAGCTACGAAAAACAGACACTTCAATCCTGACGGTCACAAAAACAACACACATCGTCTATTAGAAACTCTTTCCCTGTACTCTGTAAACAACCTGAAACCGGTGACGTACCCTCGGAAAAAAAACTGATTCATAAAGCCCTTAGTATGCTTATCATTTTCAATTTAGTTACATTCCAAATTATAACAGAACGGTTGTTTCATTTATCAAGTTCTAGAATTTAATTGGATTGAAGCTGTAAGCTAAAATTCTTCACTCGTTCAGGAGCGTCCAGCACATCAGTTCGGGTGCGGTGCGAGTTGCGTGGGCCCGAGCCGGCGGTGCGAGTACGACAGGTGCGAGTTCTCGGCTCGCCGACACCACTCGCATCGGCCGCGGCCACTCCGGCGCACGTACTGCATGGACTGTCTGAGACTGACACCTTGAGGGTGTTCCGACTGCTTACGTCTCAGGTAAGTTTACCAATTTATACTAGACTAAATGTTGCCCGCGACTTCTTCTGTGAACCAGGATAAAAAGTAGCGTTTGTCCTTCTCCAGGTCATGTCTACCCATTTACCAAATTTCATCCAAATCCGTTCAGTCGTTTTAGCGTGAAAGCAAGCAAACAAACTTAATTTCGCATTTATAGGATTAGAATAATTTATCACAGTAAAGAAATCATGATTATTGTAGAACAGCTACAAAAGGAACAAAATAATACTCCTAGCTCGAATTGCGGACGTACCAGAATTCGGGTGAACAAAACGGATCGAAACTAAATAGGTGGCAGAACAAAGATTACAAACGTCATATCGACATGACGTAGTAAACATGCAGTTTGGTTTGAATGTATAAGTCTATATAAACACGTTAGGAGAAATCCACGTTAGAGTCATGATTATTGACACGTAGGGGCGAATATTGCGGAGGGCGAAAGACTTAGGAAGGAGCAATGAAGTGACGGATAGCTGGTAGCACACTGACGCTTATTTACAAGTCAAGATGACTTAAAAACCAATAGATCAAGCATAAACTATACAAAAATTATGTTGGTATTTACAGTTACGAGTACTTTTTCGTTCTTCTTCTATAATATTATTATATTAATTTATTTCAGATTTTCAAATTCGTTGTTAGTAACACAGAATTGCTTATAAGATAATGTTTCTGATAAACTGATTATTTTACCTTTCTTCATTCGTAGGTGTTCGGCAAGCTGCTAGAATGGGACCGCAGTGGCAGTGAGTCGGGCACGGAGGCGGCGGCTGCAGTAGAAGACGGCGCTGCGGCAGATGATAGCGATCTTAGAGAACATGTCGTCGGCATACTGTTCGCTGGACACAAACTTACCACCTTGCAAAGACAGGTATGTTTTATTAGCTTTTTCCCGAAGTTTCGCCAGCGTGGTGGTCGAAAACATTACGAAAAGGGAGATGGGATATCAGACACAATTCTTAACGATCCAGCGTTAAGAATCGCGTAAGATACCCCTAAATAGTCATATTCATGATCAGTTACTTTGTATATTTGGTAGTACAATATACAGGTTCAAAAGAAGTCTCTTCGGTCCATTCACCTCACGCTTAATTATTATTCCTCAGGTGATGACACACATAGTATCCGCCATCGGTGGCGAGGCGGCACGGGTGCGGGACGATTGGGAGACGGCATTACTGTGCGCCGAGGCGGCCGAGCGCACCGCTGACGAACTGCCCGCCAGGCCGCCACCGCTCATGCAGGATAACTATTGCTTCGAGATGCTGTCGTTGGTAAGTTATAGCTTAGTCTACTAACTGCATAAAGAAACGACATTCACTCCCCCCGCAAATGTTTGACCTCACCCCAACGACACATACGTGTGCGGCCGCGTGTTTACAAATGTTTCCAACGCCAACATTATGGGGAATGCATTTCCTTCATCGCCTCAACAATGCTCATGTGTTGGGATAAAGGAGCATTTATGTAGGTCGTATTTAAAATTTATCTGCCCGAAAGCTTCTTAAGCACCACCTCGTACTAGCGTTGGAATGAAGAAGGATTTTGTGAACATGCTTCGCAGACTGGCCAGTGCTCCGGCACAGACAAAAAAATCAAATAGCGAAGGTAGTGACGAAAAGATTGATTTGCATAACTATAATACGTTGACTTCGTCATTCAGCCTGAGACTGCATCTGTATTTTGTTTTACTCGACTGAGTCATAGCAAAGTAATTACACAATCAAATATTACAGTTGCTGGCACTCAGTGGCAGTGCAGTGGGACGTGCACATTTAGCACAGCGAACAGAGTTGTTGGCTGACTTGCTGGCTCTTCTACACACAGGCAGCGAGCGAGTGCAACGACAGGTAAGCACATCTATTTTAACTGATTATTGAAGTTTGAAAGGACCAACAATTTAAACCCGACCTTTCTCCTTTCGTAATATATTCAGTCTACTAGGATGCACGCTAAAGTGCATGGTTGTTTGCAAGATGTGGTTGTTCTAAAAGTTAGTTAATTAATTAGTCACGAAACACCGACATCATCTCGTTTTAATATATAATTATTTATTTTATTGTTTTACCAATTTACAGAAATAACAACTCCGGTTTTGATTTTTAGGTGATATCACTGCTCAGGCGCATGATCACAGAAATACCTCCACAGAAGATGTTAGCAGCTGTAAATTACGGCAGTGAGCTTAATGCAAGGTAAGAAAACTTATAAAATTCTGAATCTATGTTCCTTGCATTTGTTGAGAAGTTCAATGGAGGCGGACTCTAGAAATTAGCATTTTTATTCGAGGTAGAATAAAAAATGTAAATATTACAATGAAGGGAAGAATAAGTGACTCTTGGCTTTATAAAACGTATTTTTACTCCCTTGTTATCTTTGAAAATCTATGCCTACTAAAATACAATTTAAAAATTCTTATTTCCAGAGTGACTCTCCTAGATCATTTAGTATGCTATCTTGGCAAAGCGATCACCGTGCAAGTGAAGGTGAAAGGCAACAGTGGCGCCACCCCTTCCTCGGTGACGATGGGAGGAAGCGTCGGCCAAGCGGCGCCTGCGACCTGGTTCATGAGGGGAGTAACAACAAAGAAACACGCGCATTTGGTCGCTAAACTACTGTCGGATATGGCTGAGGTACGTTTGTTTATACAACATGTAAAAAAAAACCGTGGCCGATTTGAAAGGGTGTTGTGAACCATCGTGCTGAGAGTCTACAAATGTGGTAATTAATAGAAGAATTTAAAAGAAATACGCCGCTATATTTTGAATGTGAGAGTGTGCGCAGGAGTTCCAAGACCTGATCCCACCATCGCCCTTTTGCCACCGGACAACCAGACGTACTGCACTGTGTACCATCCACTTTTGGTTGATATACCGACGAGTCGTACTCAGCGCTTCTCCTCCACTTTTATTATGCGCACAGCCAATGTGTGGAATTCTCTGCCGGCATCTGTGTTCCCTCCCTCATTCAACCCTTAAAGTCAAGAGTGTACAGGCATCTTCTGGGCACGCTCGTTTCATCATAGACCTCATCCATCGAATTCCATCAGGCGTGATCGGGGTCAAGAGCGGGTTCAATTAGCAATAAAAAAAAAGAATGGTTTACCTGGTCATGGGTAAATAGGGTGCGGGCGGCTGTCGTGTAGTAACAACCAACATAGGTCATAAGTTATGACTTGTAACCCGTCGACTAAAAATCATAACTTATAACCTCTGCTGAAAATTTGATTTTTTTTAATGAAATTGGGGCAATTTTGCCACTAAAACGAGTATTTTAAATAGCAATAACCTTTTGATTTCCAATAAAAATAAGATTTTGTGTTTCTTTTTGGTAATGTTGTTGCAGTACCTACCTTTGTGTCTCTTTCGGATCGAACAGGGCTTTTGACAAAAACCCTATAAAATGGTTTTGTTCCACTTTATATAAAATATTTTTTTTGTTCTTTATCTTGATAAGTCTCGTTAAAAACATAGAAATTATATTTCTGAAAACTTAAAACATCGTGCGGTATTACATTAATTTAGAGCAGAAGTAGCAAATGTAGTTTCTACGTCTTGTATATTGTGCAGAAGTCGCAAATGATGTTCCTTTGCCTCCTGTATAGTGCCTTCTTACTGAAAGTTTGGTTTGATGAACTCGTCTCTGATCCATGTAAACGTTTTTCAGGACAAAGTATCGCCAGCTTGGGGCCTAGAGACCCGCAAGGCTCTAGCTACATACGTGTCTGCCGTGGCGCAGCTGTCGGAGCCTGAAAGGCGGCCCACGCGCTGCATCGCCGCGCCCACCGTGTGGGTGGCGCTGGCGGCCCTATGTGTTACTGAGCAGTCACATGTGGAACTGTGAGTGTCTTAGTAGTATTTGCTGAATTCTTGGTAGTCCTTAGATGTATGACTTTTTCTAAGCAAAATACCGTAAAGAGTTGAGTAAGAACTATCCGCCCGAATTCGCCTTTTTCTGAAATGATTTATTTTTGTCGCTAAGAAACATACTTCCCTAAAGTTAGAATGAAATGGTCACCAAATCGGAACGCTGATGCATCAGAGTACGGGTGCAAGCAAGCATAATAGAAATTTGGGCCTAAGCCTTACCCCCTTATTCATAAAACTTATCAAACCTATTTTAGTTAAAATGGGGTTTGTCTCTTTCTTACACACAGAAATGACAACGTGACAGATAAAGACAAACGTTCTATAAACCTATTTTAGCTAAAATAAAGATAAAATAGGATTATGAATAAGGGGGTTAATGTTTAACCTCCTTACTAATATACGTTTTATAGCGTCTGTATAGTTACACAACACTTTGACTGCTTCTTTCGAAAGTCGAATTACTGACTATAGAAAGAGAGAAATCGGTGTGTAACTATTCATCTGATATAATATGTTTATTAGTAAGGGGGTTGGGCATTAAGTCCGCCCTCGTACCTTTGTACTTAAATCCGAACAGATAGGTCGAGCTAATAAGCCCTAAGGGTTATAAAGAAGTGGCCTAGAGATACCTAGCAGTGTGTGGTTCCAAGCTGGTGATAAAACATCACGAAATTCGTCAAGATTTAAATTTGTCCTCACCTGAGGTGTATTTATTGAAATATACTAATTTTCGACCTATTTTTAAGTATCAACAGCACAGGTGACGGCCGCGAGTCTCGCCGCGGCGAGTCAGACGGACGCCCACTGTGCTCGAACCACGACGACGGCACCACGGCGGCCGTTATCGACTGCCGCAGCTGTGGCCCACTGTGTGCCGAGTGCGACCGCTTCCTGCATCTCAACAGATCGGCCAGGACGCACCATCGACAGGTGAGTGTAATCTTTATATTATTATGTATTTATTAGAACCTTCTACAGAAGATATTCAACAAATAAGAGTAAACACAAGGGCAATGAAAATAAAATGGGGAGAGACACTACGAATTTATCCCGATAGGTGACGTGTCAACGCTGGTGTTTTTTACCTGTAATAATGGCCTGCGACTTTTTCCTGCCTATGAGGTAAAGAAAGCTGTGGGTCAAAGCTTTACCCCTAAAATATTAGAAACCAAGTGCAGCGGTTTATCGTTCATATGATCATAATAATTAGGTAGTGATCACTTTAGACTTGATATTTTATGGTGAGAGCGCATATACTGGTTAATATCCTTGAAAACATTCAACAGACAGACAGGTTACAGTTACCAGCGAGGGTAGCATCATCTGTTATTACCTTTGCCTGTCCCTCACCATTACAGAGGCAGTTGTCAGCGTGCGCTGACGCATGCGGTAAAAGAGTACCTTGCGTAAGAGTAACTTAAATTTGTGGGTCGGTCATAAGAGATATATTACGGATATATCTCTTATGACCGACCCACATATTTAAGTTACAGCTAAAAATAAAACGCTTACATAAATGCTTATTCATTCTTCTTAATAAATGCCGAAATATTTATATCTTCAACAGATATGCAAAGAGGAAGAAAGCGCCATTCGCATCGACATCCACGAAGGTTGTGGCCGAGCTAAACTCTTCTGGCTACTTCTATTAGTCGACCGCCGTACTTTCAAGGGACTGGCCGAATTTAGGGGAATGGAGAGCGGTGTATGCGACAACGGCGCGGGAGAAAGCGCAGCCATATTGCCCGGTCCGCCCGGTTTAGCGGGCACGTGCCGTTTCTGTGGCACTCGGGGCAATTCCGGGCTATTGGCTATTGGCAATGTGTGTGCTGATCAGCAGTGCCAGGTTAGTTATTAAAACAAAAATAGTTGAAGTGTTATTATTATTTTCATTGCTTTAAAATGCTTTTGTTCTTGAATCTTTAATCTCGTTTCTCTCTAACCAGGACCACGGCAAGGAGGCGTGTAGTCGTGTGCTTCCATGCAATCATTTGTGCGGCGGCGTCCGCGCCGAACGCACGTGTCTGCCGTGCTTGTTCGGGTGCGCAGGCTCCGATGAAGCCACGCCTTTACGGCAGGATGCCGATGACATGTGCATGATCTGCTTCACCGATCCCTTGCAGGCTGCACCTGCTTTACAGGTAAGTCCGACTTCACCCACTTCTTGCCATAAGCCGCACTTTGCTTCTGACAATCCTCACTCTCCTATACCTCGGGTAACCTTACTGTGGAGTAACTATCGTACAGTTGACCGCTTAAACTTCAAACGTCGTCGTCAATGAATGTCACTTTGACATTATGTGGTTGACGGTACAAATGAGTAAAAATATTATCTATCTATAATCGTCAGATAAAACGGTTAAGCCTTAACGACAGGGTCTCATTAATACCTCTATTTTCATTTCAAAATAGGCGATTGCATATTTTATTTTATTTGCAGTTAAAATGCGGTCACGTGTTCCACCTTCACTGCTGCAAGAAAGTCCTCGCCAACAAGTGGATTGGCCCTAGGATAACGTTCTCTTTCTCACAATGTCCCATCTGCAAGGTAAGTCCATCGTCATTATAGATAGACTTCTGTATTCATCTGACCCCTTTGTCACTTGATGCCACAGTACCACACTCTGGGGCTATTTATTTATTACGTAAGACGATTTTTGCCAGTTTTTGACCCCCTCCTCCATGTAAGAATAAATAAGAATCGGCCGACCCCCCTCCCACCTAAATCGTTTTACGTTATAAATGAATGGCCCCTCTTGGGTGGGAAAATGGTTATTTTTAACCGGTTTCCACTTGGTAGGTACAATATCAAATTCAGTTTCTGAAAGTCTGCTAAGAAAAACTGCTGCGTATTCTCATTCGCTAGTTTTCACGAGTTGGCATGAGATATTGCAACAGATTTTGATTTAAGTAACCTGAACGCCGCAATTTCGTCGCATGAAACGATTTGTAAGACAAGCATACAGATAGCTTTTGTATTAATAATCGTTTTTTTTTTGTAATGTTTTTTCTGGTGTACAATAAAGTATACATAAATAAATAGCGCCATCCACGAACACGCGCCCTACTCTTCTTCCTAATCGCTTACAGCGCAAGTGTAGTTTTGTCGATACACAGTAATTACTTATTAGTAGGTCATTAGTGTGTATCAAAAAACTAAAACATTAGCGGAATTAACTAGCGATAACAACTAGCGATTAGTAAGAAGAGTGGGGCGCGTCTTCGTGGATGGCACTATCTATACTAAAGTTTACTACCTCCTCACACAGTTCGACCATGGTTAACCCTTCGTGGATCCACGCGAGACACAATGGCTTTTTAATTGTTTCTGTAATTACGGCATTCAACCAGTTAATAGATTGTGCAGAAATAACATGATCTGTTTACTACATTCTTTATGCTAAGCGTACTTAATAGCTGCAATTAACAATTCTAGGAGGACATGAGTCACTGGACGCTTGAGGAGTTGCTGGCTCCAATCCGGCAACTATACGACGAGGTAAAGCGCAAGGCTCTGATGCGGCTGGAATACGAGGGTTGTGCCTTGCCCGGCGGCGCCAAAGGCAAGCAGGTGCCAGACCCTGCCACCTATGCCATGGAGAGATACGCGTACTATGTGTGCCATAAGTGCGGGAAGGTGAGTGCTGAAATACCGTGTATAGTTGGCCTATGCAAACTTTGGCCATACTGTGCAACTAGATTGCGATCGTTTGACATCTATTTTGCCCGTTCAGATCGGAGGATAAGGCAGAAGTGTACTTAAATGTAGTATACCCACCTTTCGCCACATTTAGTGTGTCAGCATGACCTTAATCGATCGACCATCATTTTTTTATGAGGCCATCAATATCGAATTGTGGACATGGATCAACCACAATCTAGTTGCACCGTTTTTCATACTATACGGGACAATATCAACTTTTTAGACTGTGAACCTCAAACCAGGTGCTGGCTTATTTCTCATGGATCAGAATTTCCTGATTTTTTAATGTACCTAGACCTACTTTATAAATAACATGTTCGTGTCCAGGCATATTTCGGCGGGCTGGCCCGCTGCGAGGCCGAGACGAGCGGCTGGTGGGAGCCCGCCGAGCTGGTTTGCGGTGGCTGCAGCGACGTCGCCGGCGCTCGTACCTGCCCCAAGCACGGCGCCGACTTCTTAGAGTACAAGTGCCGATACTGCTGCTCTGTAAGTACGATATGTCTTTAAGGTGATACTTCACGCGGACGAATCAACGCCAGTTCAACTTTAAGAACTACGTACTGGAATTTGCTACGTGCTAACTACTTAGCAACTGTTAAAATTTCTCCGCACCATCATTTCTTTAGCCGTCTGTTACCAGACGTCTGACAGGTGCCAACTGTGTTCCATAACCTTAGCCAGCGAAGATGAGAAACAAAGTTTTAGATTGTACTGTGGTCCTACTGTAATCATTTGCAGCATTTTCGAGGATTTGTCAGAGTAAATAGGTGTAGCCGTTAAATCAAAGATTTACTTGTACCTCTTTGCCTCTTAAAAGGGAGCATTTTTTCATCCTGGGCTAGGTTCGAAGTATTGCAGAGTCGCGGCATGCGAACGATTACAACATTGATAAAAAAGCTAACGGGGAAATTCCGTATGTTTGTCGAAGGACCAGCTGCCAATTCGGCTTGCTAACTGCAAGCCATATCAGTAACTCCAGCCCTCTTTCGATTGATATCGTGTAGGATCATATCTTTCAATGAAACAAAGTATACGTGGCTCTATTCAGCAAACATCAACCAGTCCAAAATAATCTTGTGAACCAATAATCAAACAGGTTTGAATCATATTACAGGTGGCAGTATTCTTCTGTTTCGGCACGTCGCACTTCTGCAACTCCTGTCACGACGACTTCCAACGCGTCACCAGCATCCCCAAACACATGCTGCCGCAGTGCCCAGCTGGTACGTGTGACAAATTGCAATTATATCAATATGTTTTGCAGCATGTGACGGTGTGAAGTTAGCAGCTGGAAATACAAAATAAAAGTAAACTCCATGAGAATTTCATTAGGGTTCCGTAGTCAACTAGGAACCCTTATAGTTTCGCCATGTCTGTCTGTCCGTCCGTCCGTCTGTCCGTCCTCGCTTAATCTCTGTGACCGTTAGCACTAGAAAGCTGAAATTTGGTACCAATATGTATATCAATCACGCCGACAAAGTGGTAAAATAAAAATTGGAAAAAAATGTTTTATTAGGGTAGCCCCCCTATATGTAAAGTGGGAAGTGATTTTTTTTTTAATTTCAACCCTAACGTGTGATATATTGTTGGAAAGGTATTTAAAAATGAATATGGGTTTACTAAAATCATTTTTTGATAATGTCAATAATTTCGGAAATAATCGCTCCAAAAGTAAAAAACAATGTGTCCCCCCCCCTCTAACTTTTGAACCATAAGTTTAGAAAATATGAAAAAAATCTGAAAAGTAGAACTTTATAAGGACTTTCTAGGAAAATTATTTTGAACTTGATAGAAATAACAGTTTTTGTACAAAAAAGACAAAAGTTGTACAAAATCATTTCTGGACTAAGTTTGTAGTATAATCGTATATGCAAGCATTTTTTTTAACTTCGTTTACATATTTTATTATCCTGAACGTATCTTTTTTCAAACAAAAAAAGAATGATTAAAATTGGTTCTCGCAATCCAAAATTACCACCGAAAACTTCTGGCACGTCTATGTACTAATTAGTAACCCAATTCCCCGAGAGATGGCGCTGTAGGTACTTATTACATTGGGTCGGGTATTATCGAATTGTACGTGGGAACACTTATTGTGACGGACGGGAAACTACGGAACCCTACACTGAGCGTGGCCCGACACGCTCTTGGCCGGTTTTTTTTATTTTCGATTGATAATGAACGATCGATTATGTTTCGAGGCGATCAATATCGACTTGTTAAATATGATAGACCGGAATCTAGTTACACCTTAAGCCACCTCACCCACCGCCGGCAACTAACAAGAAGCGAGTAGAGCTAGCATCTAAAAACAAGTTGGTGAGCAACGAGCAGCGAGTGCGCGACAGCGACGAGCGATTACTCGCTTTGTATGCGTATCTACCAAGTGTGAGTCTCCCAGCGAGTGTTTAAATAAAAGGTGTACTCGCCGGCAGTGTGAACAGTCGGCGATCAACTCCTAATACATTGTTCGCGGACTGTTCACACTGCCGGCGAGTACTCTTTGTCGCAGCGACAGGAGCTATCATAGAACTAAGTCGCTCAGCAACCCTCGCATGGCGGGTATAGCACTCACTGGGAGCACTCTCTGAGCACTTGCTTCGTACATACGCATACCACCAAGTGACTGGGCAGTCATTCTACTCGTCGCAGTAGCTCATAGCCCAGCGACAAAACTCTTCGAACTACTCACTCGTGGCTCGTTGCTCACAACTCGTTTCTAGCTCTGCTCGCTTTTCACTAATCTTTGACGGTGGGAGAGGTGCCGAACGTTTAGGGACTCAAAATAGTCGGCCCATACTTTTACAAAATCCCAAAAATATATCATGCTTTCTTTCTCATATTGGATGTTTATATTTAATTTAGTGAATTGTTTTTTGTTTAACTTATGTACTTTGTTGTCTTCTACTCTTACACACGTTTTGTACATATCATTTTTCTACTTTACTATCGCAGATATGATGGAAGAGATTTCTTTAGAAATTAGCTTCATCTTTGTACGTGTTTTTCTGTTTCTTTCTTCTTGTCCGTTTATTTATGTGTACATAAATGGTTAAAAAAATAAATAATAAGGCTCAGACAACGATGATAATGGTATAATTATATAAATTGTCTTCAGGACCCAAAGGCGAGCAACTACCCGGCTCGTCAGATGAATGCCCTCTACACGTGCAGCATCCAGAAACTGGCGAAGAATTCGCTCTCGGCTGCGGCGTGTGTCGACATGCACAAGGTTTCTGAATAAGGGAGTGCGCCATACGCGACCATCATAGAGCACCAGGCTCCAACCGCTATGGCCAATAAACATTTAACAACAAGTGTCAAAAACTACACTACGATATACTAAAATAACTCAAATACCTGGTGATAACATCTTTTTGGCTGTGCCATAGTCGAGTGTAAACGAATTCCACTAAACTACGTCGATATCAGAACAATTATACGGACTATTGACTGATTATACTCAAAGTTATAAAACGCTACCCAAGATCTGACGACAAAATGCGACATTTCAAATTAAAACACGAAATAACATTACGAAAAATAAACGTCACAATAATAATTATTATATGTATTTAAGCTGTGTACTGGCTAGGCAACTATTGACGTGGAACGTTAAGCAACGTTGCGCACGCACATCACGGTGCGAACAAGCTCGTAACATGACGCGCATCACTTTACAATCAACGATGTTGTTAATCATAAGTTAACGTCAAGCTTCTATTGTTGCCCCGTCAATACACTATTTTAACCCGGAAAATGAGATAAATCAAATGAGACATTCAAATAACACGATAATATGACCTAATTACCCGGACATAGGACTCACAGAAATAACGGCTGCCTAAATGCAGGCATTCTCATGTTGCTACCATATTCAAGAATATGTTGTAGTATGATTATTGGACTTATCAGTTAAACTTTAAATCGATATTGTGTACTAACTATATTAAATGTTTCCACCACAAGAATCTCAGTGTTGTCAACGGTAAAAATATGTGTCATTTTATCTCTGGTTACGTGTCTATATACTAAACCACAGATATAGATAGACATAGATAATGCAAGTATCACGATCTGTATGAAAACCAAGCGTACCATTTTTTGACTAACTACTATGACGTCACAAGCACTATTTAGTGATGAGAAAATCAAATTGATTCAAAGACGCCGCTGCGTGCTGCACCCGTCTCGCCCCACCCCCGGGGCCTAGCGCCAGCGCTCGCGCTCACCCAGCCAGCAGTACTCAGGACTGAGCGCGAAAGTGGCGGCTTACGATTTTTGTACGTAAGCTGGGCACGCGAAGTAGTTGCTCTTGCGTTATCTATATCTGTGTACTAAACATTAACCCCCTTATTCATAATCCTATTTTATCTCTATTTTAGCTAAAATAGGTTTATAGAACGTTTGTCTTTATCTGTCACGTTGTCATTTCTGTGTGTAAGAAAGAGACAAACCCCATTTTAACTAAAATAGGTTTGATAAGTTTTATGAATAAGGGTGTAAATTTTAAAGGACAGTTATTTATAAATGTTTGCTATTATTGTTAGCTCAATAGTTCTCTGTCGTATTTGACGTAAATCTACGATCATCGATGTCCAATGTGTAATTGTTGTGACTCTGCAATGTTGTCGTTCTCCCCACTTGACGGAAGCCTAGTCCATATCTTTAGGATGTCTTCTACTCCTTAGACTGACATATTATAGTCAGTTTTCTGGCTGTTATTTTAAGTAGATAAAACTAGTTTAAGTCCGTAATACTGTATAATATTTTATGCAGTTTTAATACAACAATCCCCTGGCCTCAGTCAAACTGCAGACGAATGCTCGCTTCCAGAATGCTTGAACTTATTTGCGTGATATAAAACAAAATATAAAGGAATTTATTTACACTATGCTAATTTCTATGTCACTAATGTAGGTAAGATCCGGGATTTCCAACTTTGTGATTGAAATGTTTTATACGTCGTTAATATGCAGTCTCCCAGATGAACTGTGTGATAAAATGCACGATAGATAAAGCCATCTCGTGTGCTTCGACGGTCTAAATCTGATCTTAAACTGACATATTTATACTTTCAAGCAAGGCTTCCATTTTAGTAATATTTTTCTGCGCATTATACTCAAACGTAATAATTATTATAATTATTTTCTTTGAATAATATTATAACATTTATAGATGTCGTAGGAATAGCAGAGTTTTATTGTTGTTGTACTAATAATTGGATGTATAACTTATCATGATAACATAATTAATAGTTGGTAAAACTATTTCCAATACAATATGTCTCTTCAAATTTATGCGTCTTGTGACAAAACCAGCGTATGCGTAAAGTTGCAGCAAACTTTCTTAACAACCTGAATTGCTTTATATACAATTTATCAGGGACATTAAAAATAAATTTGCAGACTTTGCTTACCCTGTAATTCAAACTAATTTTAAACGAACATGTTTCGATTCCACCCGACGCTTTGTCCTTGAAAAATGAAAAAGTTAATGAATGTTAGTGCCTAGATTTACTTACTTTGTGTTCAAACATACCGTAAATATAACTCTAAGTCCCAGTCTTGGCCCTTCCCAAATGGAGTGAGTTCGTTATGACGGAACTGTAATCTTAGTATAAGACTGCATTTGAAGACTTGATAGTGGAATTTCGAACGAAGTATGACAAAAATGTTTATTGGAACGAATTAAGAAAATCGATAACGGTGGTCGTTGTTTGTAAATGAAGAGTGATATAGGGCGATGTCTGTAATTCTTCGTCGCAGGGGCATATCAAGTTCTCAGCCCCATAGTATTTAAAATACTACACAAGTGTAAAAAACTATAAAGAACTTGAGAACAAAAGTATGATATTATTATTGTATTTTCAACCTTAGTGGTCTAATTATAAGCGTATAATTTAAATAAAACAATATTGATTATTTATTAGATAGATACTATCGAAATCTCTTTTTGATGATGATTTTACAATGTTATATCGTGATTAACTTACTTTTGATAATATTATTTTTTATTTCATTTAAAATTACAATTATTATTGAGTTAAAAGTGAAGAAACTTTAGTTGTTTTTTGGAAATGTGATCGTCATTGTGATATGATAAATTGATGACATGCAGTCAACGAAAATATTAATGGGAAAAGATTGTCAAGTCCTAAGTTTAAATAGAAGCTGCTGTGGGTACCCACCTATCTTTGATCTTCACAGTACCAAAGCTCTCCTTCTTCTGATGACATTTCTCAATACCGCTGTTTGTAACTGTTAGTTTTATTAAAAATAGTCATTGAAAACATAGTACGAAAATATTGATGTATATTTATTATTGTACTTTAATTGACAGTTTACACAAAAATAACTGTGGTATCTATCATTGCACCTTAGAACCTACTTTTGATGTAGTTAATGAATATAGTGTTGTTAAGATAATAATTATTTTACAATAAAGCTTAAAATCTCTCATCGTTTTTCATTATGCTTGATGCCTAGTAGGGAAGTTTAAATGACGTAATTTGAAACATAGAGTTGTAAAAATTATAACTGATTTCCTATTCATTTTTATTAGTATTACTCAATCTATAAAATAGAGAACATAATTTAAACAAACACTACATAAACACGTTGGATCATGGTTGGGCCACCTCTTTTTACCGACTCAAAAAAAGGAGGTTATCAATTCGACACTTATGTATGTAATATTATTGGAACTGCAATATATTCACATATGAAAATCTATTAGGGCTTCCAAACAAATATACAAAATTTTATAGATGTATGTATGTATGTTTGTCCATGCATTTCTCCGCAACTATTAACACTTTCACTGCCCAGCACCTGGCTCCCGGGTCGAGCGAGAAATTCGTTCGTGTGTCCACAACTCTGCTCCCGAGTCGTAAAATATATAGATACATGTGACCATGTGGGCACACGAACGATTTTCTCGCTCGACCCGGGAGCCGGGTGCTGGGCAGTGAAAGTGTTAATCGGATCGTGACCATTTTTTAATTGGCTTACATTTACTTCAACTTAGGGAACAGAGAAGGTTTCATCAAAATCGATTTAGTAATTTTCAAGATATGGACTAATAGGTGTAAGTGTGACGGCCTGGCTTATTGATACGAGCTACGGGTGTAGTGTCAAAGGGAAAACATCGCAAAACCTTGGTCAAATTGTAGTGTAATATTTACAACAAAACTATTACCTACTTATTACAAACAAATATTCCAGTTTTTACTTTAAAACTAAATATACGAAATAAAAAAGTAATTTAAAAAATTAAATCGACTTCAAAAAGAAACTAACTGAAAATTATGAAATAACTTTAATTCCGGAAGTCGGTGGCATAAAACTAAAATACAGATCGCAAGACACCGACTTCCGAAATTAAAGTTATTTCATAATTTTAAGTTAATTTCTTTTTGAAGTCGATTTTTTTACAAGCTTTTATTTAGTTTCATGGTGTCTGTAATGAAATCTTGTAAGTTAAATTTGACCTACTTTCCGATTGAACTGAAATTGTTCATGCATATGTATATCGCGCAACAATGCAATATTATGATAACATGGAGATGATCTGATGCTGGAGCTGGAAGGTGGCCATAGGAGTTCCGCAATAAAACGACACAACCCCATCGAGTTTGTGCTCGTTTTAATCGTATTCACAAGTACTTTTATCCTTATGGTAACCAGGGTCTGATGCTGGAGCTGAAAGGTGGCCATAGGAACTCCGCAATAAAACGACACAACCCCATCGACTTAGGGCTCGTTTAAATCGTATTGACAAGTACATTGATCCTATTTGGTAACATACGTAGGTAGTACATATTACTTACCTTAATGATTTTAGCGCATTTAAGTAAAACCTTGTTGTTAAAAAGTTTTTTACTTTTATTTAAATTACTTTTTTCGTTTAATGTCTTACAAAACTGTCAATAAGGATATACTTTGTTACCAAGACTATTGACGGTGGTCCACAAGCAACGTGTGCGAGTGCGCAATGTGATTGGGAAAGAAATACAAAATTTCACAATCTGGTCCAACACGTGTAAAACTCGGAATGGGCACAATTCTCTACGTAATAAGAAACTAGGGATATAATAAATTATCCTTAAAATTCTGATCGGTGAACATTCTTATTGATCCATTTGATGTGCGGTTTCGTCGGGGTTATGAATTCCATCCTGATCGGTCCATTATTGTTAATCGCGGCGCACAATTTAATATTTTCCAGGCTTAAGGTGTTGATGCCTATGACACCAGTGGAGTGCAGCATGGGCCCGCCTGAGTCCGCGACGCACAGACTCGACGACAACGAACAACGCTTTGACACACACTTTGTTGGAAGAATTAATTCATTTTTATTATCAAATCGCACTACAAGTAAATTCATCAACTGTGGCGGCGACCTCTCAGTCGAAATATCATTTCCTTCAATTCTCAGAGATCCATTATTGTTTTTGTGACCAGCTAGAGTGACCTCGTAGCCACCCAATGTCTTGATATCTATTGTACTTACGAGGGCGAACTTCTTTAGCCGGATTTCTTCAGTCCTCAGTAGTCCAATGTCATTTTGCATCTTTAGTAGAGAATCATGGTAGCTAGGATGGAGGATTGTCGATAGCACTTCGGCCATAGTACTGTTGATAGATTCATATCGTACGACTGTTTGGATTCTCAAATTATCAGAGATGTCCTTCTTCGGGCTGGCGCTTTCGATGCAGTGGCCAGCCGTCAGCGACCACGACGGGCTCAGGGCGACACAAGTACATATGTGGATATAATTCTCGGCAGTAATTCTATCACCAAATATTAATATAATTCGGCTTTCCAATCTCACTATGAACGGGTATTCATCATTTTTAGCGTCTCTAACGCTTTTAATTTTCAAACCTGAAGGCACGCAACCAATTCTTATTATACAATATGTAAATAATATGTACGCGATGCAATGCATTTTGTATTAGAATGCTTACTTACCTACATATTTTGTTGATATTGGATTTCGTTTACTACCGTGTTATAAAAAACTTAAAGGGGAAATAAATTTAAATCTTAGAAAACACTAAAACAAAACATGCTGTATGATGAATTCAATCAAAATATGAAAAAGTTATAGTTGAACAATGTAGCGTGAATTTATATTATAATTGAATGTCTGGTCGTTAAATCGGGAACAATGAGTTATTGCAAGTTATGTGTGAGAACTGTTTTATTGGTCTCTTTGGTGAAAGTGCATGTGGCGAAGTCAGGATTGCGTATCATTGGAGGTAGAGACGCGTTACAAGATGAGTTCCCGTATGTTGTTAAACTAGAGTTGGTACCAGTGAATGCGAGTGGAGTCAGCGGATCTAGAAGCATCACGTTTTGCACGGCCTCAGTGTTAAGCGCGACGTGGACCCTGACAGCCGCACACTGCATCCAGTTCCTTGATAGATATTCGACCAACCATCCCGGCGTAAAACATAAGAATATGATAAAAACACAGCCGAACGACGATTTGTTTGAGATATTGTCCCATCATAAACACCCAGCGTTTAAGGGGATTATTGTAGATCAATTAATACTAATCGAAAACGACATAGGTATGCTGAACACTGAGTCGATATTACTGCGGCAGTATGCAAAGGTGAGTGCGGTGGACTTCTCCGCGGTGGAGGGGCAGGAAGCAAAAGCGGTGGGTTACGGACTCAATGTGATTATTACTAAGTTTAAAGAAAAGAAAGACCGCCCACCGCCGCTGCCGAGGCCTCTAAAAGTGTTAGATCTAGTCGTAATTAAGTGCCCCAAGCTGTGGCACCTGTACCCGGCGATGTGCGTGGCGCAGAGCTGCGGCCGGAACCCTACCATGTGCGCGGGGGACTCCGGGGGCCCGCTCGTCCATCCTTCGGGTATCATTGGCATCACCAGCGTGTACGAAGCAAGAGACTGCACGGTGGAGGCAAAGGAGCGGTCACATACAGTCGGAGTACTGACCGCTATAAGTCCGTACATTACTTGGATTACTAGTCATATTATAAGAGGTCATTGACAAATATTTACATAATGTGTATTACCTACCTATACCTAAGTATAAAATTAAATGTTGACTTTATAATTTCTTATTAAATTATACTTAACATTTTTGGTATTTACTTTTCTGAACTGCATAGTGTTTTACGAGGGGCTCCTGGCTAAATAATAACAGACGCACGGGTCGATCGAAAGTTAAGCTACGTTCGTAGATGGGTGACCATCTATGTATTACCATTACCACCTAACTACCTTTTACCGACAAAGAAACCAATCTCCAATCTCCAGCAACTCGACCAGGTTCATAAAAAACTACGCGTAGGTATCTAGTCGCGTGGTTACTTTCTTCAAACGTTTACAATGGATTGATCTCATGTGAGTCTTCTAGATTTAGGTACTGTGATCAACTTGAAAAAATCCAATTAATTGTTGGTCAATAACGAGCTAGTACCAAGCCGGTGACCGGTGCCCGGTGGCAGCATTTCTCCTCGAGGACGGCGCCCGGCGCAGTCGCACCACTCGCACCACACCAGGAACGCCACTGATCCACCAGTTTGGCGCATATCCAGCACTTTGCCTCCATAATCGTCTGTACTATGTTATCGAGAAAGCTCCCGGGTTCTTATAAACAAAATAATAGCGGTCGAAGATACAACATAGAACATCTACCAACATATTACCTACTGGTACGTAAGCAAATACATATGGCTTCAAAGTTAATAATCTGCACCTCGGATGACCTGAAGAATGCCACTCATGCCGCAATCATCGTGGCCACCTACGGGGTTCAAACTATAGGTATAAAAAAACAAAAAGGAAGAGTACCATCGATACGAATAGAAGAGGAAGAAAGTTAATAATCCTAACTAATATATATAATTATCATCACACTAATGAATTGGCGTTGCCGTCATGTAAACATTGTGCTCCGTATATTTTAATTTAAAAAAATGTTCTAAGTGATAATTTGTTATAAAGTGTAGTATTAAACTAATCTAGATAGTGTAAATATCACCTGACATTGTTATCTCAACCAAACTCTCACAGAGAACATTGTTACAATGATTCAAAGTTTTGAACTATAAACTGTGCCTAATTCAAAGTGTTTGTGTTGATATAGTGACCTAAACATTAAACAAAACCAAATAGCATATTTACCATTCAATTAAATGAACAGTTAAAATACAACAGTAAAACATAAGTGAAAATAATAACATTAAAGTAAAAAAAATATTCGACCCACCCGTCACTTTTCTAAAATTGTTTTCAAATTCAAACTGGTGTCCTAACGAACTTTTGAGAAAACAACTACGAACCAAACCACAATTTCGACTTAACTATCAGAGCATTCATAGCTCTAACAGAAATCGATCGCCTGCAGTGAAACAGTGCTCGGGTTCGAATCCAACATTGTGGAATTCTTTTTGTATATTTTCTATGTTCTAGACTTCACCTAATAATAACATAATACAAGTATTGGGTATAAAGTACAAGAAAAATCCAACAGAATCAGTGTTATTGTAATAAAATTAAAATGGATAGTGCAAATAAAAATGTTACGCTGCGGAGACATAGACCAGCATTAATTAAACATAAATAACTCCATCGAATCGACGCTATCTGAAGAACTGTTGGGTAGAAGCTTAGATTTGTCTACAAATATACCAAACAGCTATTACGCTGAGGAAATGAAGGAAGAAATAAAACAATTAAAATCAAGTCTTGAAAGCACGCAAAATGAGTTGGATACTATTAGCTTAGAGAACTCCGATCTGAGAAAACAAATAAATAACCTGAGTCAAGAGATGGCCATATTAAAACAGATTTGTAGAAGCCCTCTATCTTCATTCAAGAATAATATGTCCAAAGGAAAGAGAAGGCGACTCGTCGATAGTTTTACTAATAGTCCCATGACTACACTTTTTCAAAGCGACGAAAAAACGCAACCAAACTTGAAACTGAATCAGGCAGTAAGTCATACTACGCAACCTGAGGATGAAGATGGTGAGTTCCCGTCCTTTATATCAAACAGCCAGCCCCATACAAGTTACCAAAGTCAGCAGACTAATGAAAGAAAGAAGTTAGAAGAATTGGATGCACTAGTGAAGGCGATGGAAGAAAAAATAGCTTCAATGGAGAATGAATTACAAAACATAATGTCTGAGAATAGTTCATTGAAGACAATCATAAGTAATAACGAGAAGATTATAAATAATTTAAAAGAAAGGTGTCATATAACCACATCACAAAACCTGGGTATTTCCATGCAAACTGAAACAAAAGACTGTACGTTAACTTCAAAAGACACCGAAACAAACAATAAATGCCTACAACCAGAAGCAGAACCGCAGGCACCGAAACGGAACGAAGGCGAACTAAATATTTTGAACCTTCCCAACCAAAATACCAAGGCAACGTCAAAGAAGATAATGATAATTGGTGGCAATCAGTGCCGAGGTTTAGCATCGGAACTAGTGAGGTCCAGAACGAACAGCAACTATGATAAATACAACATACAGGGATTAGTATACCCTGAAGCACTAATGGAAGTCTTTACGCATTCTTGTGACGCGCTCCAACTTACGAAACATGACAAGCTGGTGTTGTGTGTAGGGGAAGAAGACTCGGATCCACAAAAAGTATCACATGAGTTGTATTGTATATTGAAACAAACAAAGGCGTCTGTAATATTGCTTTCGATTTGTCAGAATCGATTTCTTAGTGAGAAAAATCTTAATGACCTGATTCGTTGTGTATCAAGTAGGTTTGAACATTGTAAATTTATTCAGCTTAAAAGAATTCATCGAAATAGATATGAGTATATTCAAAATATCTGTTCCAAAATAAATTTAGTTGTGGACACAATTGATTATAATAATAAATTTATACCATGTAATACCGAAATTAAATGTAAAATAAAAACAAATAAACAAAATAATCATGACAAGAGACTCAAATACACGTCACGACAAAAAATAATAACAGAATACTTTTCCGTCACAAAAGGGGAAAAAAGGGTAAATAGCAATGGTCCATTAGATAAGGCCATCCACAACTCAAATGAAAATTTTTTTCGTCTATAATTATATAAATGTAATGCACCAAAATATTGCAGGGTTAATTAATAAAGCAGATATGCTGACTGTTCAGTTAGCGGAACTTTCTAAGTTAAATAAGACAATTGATGTTTTGTGTGTTACTGAGCACAATATGGTACTAGGCGATGAAAACATGCTCACGTTACCGGATTACAAATTGGGTGACAGTTTTTATAGAGATAAAAGAAAAGGTGGCGCGTGTATTCTAGTAAGAAATATTCATGAGTTCAAAGTTCTAAAAGAAGTAAAAAAACTATCTAAAACTAATATTATTGAATGCTGTGGCATAGAACTCACGCAACATAATGTAACTGTAGTCTGTATGTACAGGGTTCCGAAAAATACCCATATAAAAATTCATCTTTCTCTTTTTTTCGAAACGCTTGAAAATTTACTCTCCCTTATTACACATGGGAAATCTAATAAAACAATAATAATTTGCGGGGACTACAATATAAATATTCTAAAAAATGATCAAGTTACAAAGACATTTATAAATACAGTTTACGGATTTAACCTCAAAATACTTACTAAACAACCTACTCGCTTATCTAGTGGTACCTGTATAGACAATATATTTCATAATGCTCGTGGTAACAACGGAGAAGTAATTGAGACAGCACTATCGGACCACACTGCGCAAATATTAAAATGCAATGTAAAAAAAACGTGTGCAATTCATTCGTGGAAAATTGAAATAAGAGACTTTTCTTCTGAATATACAGAAAAGTTTATTGAGTGTATTGCAAGCTTAAGCTTCAGTGAGGCTTATGAATTAAATGACCCAAATTTAGCATACGACAACTTTATAGGCATATTTAAAATCTTTTACGACCTATGTTTTCCTATAAAAATTGTAACAAAGACTATTAATAAAAGACAAAAGTGGCTATCCAGTGGCATAAAAACGTGCAGCAAAATAAAACGCAAACTACTGTGGCAATACCGTAAAACAAAAACTGACAATAATAAAACAAAATACACTTCATATACAGCTCGATATAAAAAAATTATACGACTAACAAAGTATGTACAAAATAATCATTACATTAAGACATCTAATAATAAAAGCAAAGCAACTTGGAAAATAATTAACGACAACAAAGTTGATTTCCCTCATGAACCACTAACGAAAATTATTCACGATAATAAAGAAATAGTAAAAACGAAAGACATCTGCAATGCATTCAATGACTTTTACACTGATCAAGTTACTCCATGCTGCAATAAGTTACCACCACAAATAGACAGACTGAATCATTCCATTTTTTTAACTCCAACTACACCAGAAGAGGTATCGAGAACTATTCAATCTCTCAAAAATACTAAAAGTACAGGAGATGATAACATAGCAACAAACATTATCAAAAAAGTCCATCATATTATTTGTCACCCACTATCTCACATTATAAACTTATGTTTTGAAAAAGGAGTTTTCCCAGATAAACTTAAAGTATCTATTATTAAGCCATTGTATAAGAAAGGGGAAAAGACTTCAATTAAAAATTATCGACCAGTGGCATTAATACCGATATTCTCGAAAGTCATAGAAAAAATTATACATCACCGAATGTACAATTTTCTCGAAAGTAAGAATGTACTAGTTGATGAACAAAAGGGGTTTAGAAAAAATAGGTCAATAAATGTTGCTATTTATGATTTTCTCAAGAAAATAATGTCAAGTGTAGATAACACACTACCCATCTGTGCCCTGTACATGGATATGACGAAAGCCTTCGATCATGTTGATCATACTATACTTATCGACAAACTAGAAAGATATGGAATACGTGGCAAGGGTCTTGATCTTATTACATCATATTTAAGCAACCGGCAACAATACACAGAAATAACAAATATAAATATTAAAACCAAGCGTGAAATCAAATATCGGTCAAAACCTAGAACGGTGAAGTACGGTGTACCTCAGGGGAGCGTGTTGGGTCCCCCACTCTTTCTGGTGTACATAAATGATCTTCCAAAAAGTATTAATCACCCAACAGTATTATTTGCTGATGATTGTACAATAATGATAAAAAAAGATGAGTTTTACAATTATGAACAAGAAATCAATGATACGGTAAAGCAAACTATAGATTGGTTACAGTCGAATAATTTAAAAATTAACTTAGAAAAGACGTGTATAATGCATTTTAGTCAGCGACAACGACAACAACTACCGGTTAATATTAATCACAATGGACATCCAGTTACAAAAACAGATACTACAAAGTTTTTAGGGTTAGTAATAGACAGTCAACTTACGTGGAAACCGCATGTTGAGGAAATTTGTAAAAAACTTAACAGTTTTGCTTTTGCTCTTCATAAACTGTCCAAATTTGTGAACCGTGACGTCGTGCTTATTGCTTACCATAGCTACGTGGAATCAGTTCTAAGATACGGAGTCGTTTTCTGGGGTAACTCGACAGACAACAATTACGCTTTCATCGCACAAAAAAAATGCGTACGCGCTATATGTAATCTACTCTCAAGGGACAGTTGTAGACCATATTTTGAATCCTTGAAGCTTCTAACATTGCCGTCATTATACATCCTTGAGGTGGCAGTGTTTGTTAAGACAAACCCACAGCTTTTTGAAATAAGAGCCCCAGCTGATCCACGGTTAAGGAAAAGGGATTCGAACATTCTTTGTGTAGATCGCAGTAAAACAGCCCTCCTACGTAAAAGTGTTTATCGAATGGCTCCAGTTATTTTCAATAAAATTCCACGACAGATAAAAAATCTTAATAATAATATGTTTAAAAAGAAACTGAAACAATTTTTAATTCATAAATGTTACTACTCCACAACTGAGTTTATGGAGGACACCACTGACATTTAGATTGATATAATATTACATTTAATTTAATGATTTTATTCTCCTTATTGATTTGGACGTTGTTGAAATGGCTGTTACTTTTGTTTTCAATGTAGATTTAAGTATATTCTAAGTTACACTTTCTTATTTTCTTGTTCATATATTTAGATTATTATTATGTTGACAATAAGTAATTATTTCATTTTAAATGTGTGTCTGTGGTTTCGACACCACTAACTTTATTATTATTTGTATACTCTCGAGTAAAATGTAGCGAACTGACCATATTATTATAACATCCTATTGTAATGAAACCTACATTTACGAATAAATATGATTTGATTTGATTTGATTTGACTAATATTATAAAGGCGAAAGTTTGTGAGTGTGTGTGAGGGTGTGTGTGTGTGTTTATATGTTTTTTACTTCTTCACGCTCAAACGGCTGGACCTTTTGATAAAAACTTGTATGGAGGTAGGTGATTAACATATAGGCTACTTTTTATCCCGATATTCCCACGCGATCGACATTTACGCGGGTGAAACCGCGGGGTGCAGCTAGTTATATTATAGATGCGAAAGTAAGTTTGTTTTTTGTTTATTACCTTTTCACGCCTAAACCACCGATCAACCGATCATCCTGAAATTTTGCATGTACCTTGTCAGGTGTACAGAAACAGACATAGGGTACCTTTCATCCCGAAAAAAGTGCTTTTCCGAGGAAAACAACAATAATGTTATTATGATAATAGATGGCGCCACGTGTCTGTTGAACTTTGTCACATTATTTAATTCTGAAATACCGGTAAAATTTTCGTAACGATACCTTCATTTAACAGCGTTACCGTTAATATTAAAATAACGGTAATGGATTTAACGTTATTTTAGCTCCATTTTATCGGTAATCATTATTAACGTTAGTTTTTTATTAACGTTAATATTATCGTTACTTTTAGAACGGTTAATCTAGTGAGTTTGAAGTAGAGGAGGAAGAGGCGCGCGGGGGCGGGCCACCCGCCGTCGCCGTCGCCCCGCGCTGTGATGCCGTGCCAATCAAAACATTGCCCGATTCTTACGTGTGAGTGTGTTTTGGTCAGGTCATAAGTGAGATACCTAACTGATAAGATAATTTATACAACATCAAGATGAGTGAAGACAATAATCAAGGTAATTAATGGTTCTTATTTATGGTTATTACAATAGTTGTTTAAATATGCAGGATTTAATAGTCTAACGCCAACGTCCAACGTCTAACTACCACGGAATTTCTACTACAGTAACCGACTGCCGCCGCGTGCAGACACCAGCCGACAACACACGGCGGCGGCTACCGCTAATTGCGTTCCGCTTCTCTGTATGAGAGATTCGTCGCACTACTGACGCTATATAGCGTCAGTAGTGCGACGAATCTATATAAGGTGTAAAAAAATTAACTGCAAGAACTTTAAGAGGTGCTTTAGACCATCGAACTGAACAACATTCACTATGGGACCAACTCTGAAATCACGAAAAAAAAATGAGCTGTTTCATACATTTTGGCCGAGTAGGTATTGAACTTTTGTATGAAACAGCTGATTTTTTTTTCGTGATTTCGGAGTTGGTCCCATAGTGAAAGTTGTTCAGTTCGATGGTCTAAAGCACCTCTTAAAGTTCTTGCAGTTAATTTTTTTTACACCTTATAGTATTATTTGAAAGCGCTTTGAAGGTAAGCAGGCCGCACACCGGTGCACACAGATATAATTTATTGAAAAAATTAAGTTATTCTAGTTTGTTTTTGTTAGTTATTCCTGTACCAGTCGCAATAAATACCTTTTCTTTCTTTCTTATTCTGAATTAAAAGTTAATCGCTACTTTTAATTCAGAATAAGAAAGAAAGAAGAGGTATTTATTGATCGAAGTAGCAACTACACGCTAATTGTACCCCCTGTGGGGTACGGACCTCGGCTTAGGGCGTCGCTGGGAGAGGGCAGCAAGGTACAGGCTGGATCGGAATGATGTGTACTTGGTGTGCGTGCTTGCGCGCAGCTATACGAGGGCGTTAAATGAGTCGCGTTTCAAATGCGGCACCACAATTGTCGTAATGCAAATGTATGTCCTGTGTGCGGCTTGCCTTAGGAAGATAATTCGTTAAACCGTTTAGGAAATATTTCTAACTGCGAGCATCCCAAGTGAGTGACTACATGCGCGTAATCGAAATAAACGGGCTGCTCTGTTCCATTCCGCTTTTATGGATTGTCTTGTCACCCATATATTATTTTAATATTATTTTCAGATGATTTCACTGTAAGTGAGGATTGTAGTCAACCGATATTTACGGACATGCTAAATGTTTCGAGCTCAACAAGTAGCGCCGCCGATGACATTAATGGTTAGTAATTATATGTAGTTTTGCTGTAGGAAGATGTGATTGTTAAAATTAAAGTTGAAACCTAATTTACAAATTGTTTTTCAGGATTCATCGAAAATAGCCAAGATGATACTGATGTAATGTCACAATCTTTATTACAACCTCCAAATCATAATAAACGAAAATATAAAGCAGAAAACGAAATAAAGGAAGAACATATAAGTCCTAACAGTAACAGTCATAACAACAGTAAGAAAAAAAAAAGACGGGTTGCACTCCGGGAGTGCCGGCAGAAGTGAAAACTTGAATATTAACGTTGAAATAAATCAATTATTAATTGAACTAATATAACTAATTTTTTTTTCACTATTTCTGAGTCACTTTTTTCATTAATTGATGCACTTTGTTCAATTCCCATATTTTAAACATTTTATATACACGAATTTTACGAATACACAGCAGTGTGGCTACTACACAGACGGTCGAGCCATCAGCTGTCCATCCATCCATCTATCCACGTCCACGTCCAAGTCCACGTCCATCCATCCATCGATCCATCCATCGATCCATCGATCTGTAGAGGTATGAGGAACAGGGTGTAAAGTTCACTCAACCTCCATAGAAAAGGGAGGATCCTCCAACCAGACGGGTGTTGTGTCTGGCGGGCAACTGCCCAATGATTCATGTCGGGCCGTTGTATATATGCTAGTTGCGTGGTAAACTCTGCTTGCGTGATGCAGGATTTGCGTGACGTCAGTATGACGCGTTGTTCGCATGTGGCGTTGTAGATACCGCTACAGATCCATCCATCAATCCATCGGTCCATCCATCGATCCATCCATCGATCCATCGATCCATCCATCGATCCATCCATCCATCCATCGATCCATCCATCCATCCATCGATCCATCCATCCATCCATCGATCCATCCATCCATCCATCGATCCATCCATCCATCCATCGATCCATCCATCCATCCATCGATCCATCCATCGATCCATCGATCCATCCATCGATCCATCCATCCATTGTCGTGTGTCGCTTGGTTCACTTCGGTTGGCGCCGCCGTAGAAAGAGAGGGGGGGGGGGGAGGAATCTCTCCTGACGGTCACGTGTCCTGACGCGATGTCCTGACGCGAGTTTAACATTTTTTACCCATTACAAAAAGTGTGCAATGCCGCTATAGTAGATTGTACAACTAAGGCATAAAATAAGCTATTTTACCCCGAGACGTTTGTATCATTTATATCATCATATAAAAATAGTTGGACCACAGCACCTTTTGTGAGTTCCTTGGTCCAATTCATTTAAAAAATAACTTGCCAACTCTAAAAACCTCAACTGCATTTTTATGTGTGTATGTATGGTACCGGAGAAAGCAAAAAAATTAGGTATCTCAAAAACTAAATCCAATATCAATTTGCTTAAATAATGACATGTACATTTACTGTATTATATTATTTTAATTATTGTGAAGGTGAGGACTATGTTGGTCATTATTTCCGTTTTAATTATGGTTTGGCAGTTTGAGTAGTTTATGCGGCCTACCCAAATGTCCTGTCTTTGGTATTGTTCGTCGAATCGTTGAGCTCCTCAAGTTCTGAGTTGAACTGCATGATTTTTGACAAATGCGTGCACTGACTGGACAGGTCCGCTCAATCTGTGTGGTTCTTTCCTCAAAAGACCATTTCAGACACCAATCTACATGGTCTTCACATGATCTGACCAAGATTATGCCTGGACTTTAAAAGAGACTGTGACCTCTGAGTTTGTTTCGACCTTTCTTCTCAGAGTAGTCAGATAGGAAACGCCCACGTCATCTAGCTTTACAAATATGATTGACGTATAAAAGTGTTTGTACAAACCTACTTACAGAAAATAAATCATCATTTAAATCAAAAAGAGTCAAAAAGCAAAAAAATTAGGTATCTCAAAAACTAAATCAAAAAGAGTCAAAAGAACTATTTCATTATTCTCAGTGTTTCCATTATTGCAGAGTGATAAATTTGTATAAGGCTGGGATTACATAAAAGAAGAAAGTGGTGTTGAAGCTAACAAACTGATTCAGTATAGGTCTAAATAAAAAAAATAAAAAAAATTCCTTGAATCCAATAACGCTCTATAGCGTTATTGGATTAAAGGAAATTTTGATGAATTTTCTCAGCTTATGAGCGTATTTAGCTAGAGGCATAGGACTAATAACATTTCAGAAAGCTCACATGCAGAACTAAGTGAGTGCATGAATGCAAAAAATGTTACAATGTTACGTCTATTAAATGTTTTAGAAAATTTTACAACTTTATCAAGTGAAATCGCACACAAAAGACGTAAGGTCCAAATTGAGAATGATGATTATATACGAGAAATTCAGCTACAACTGATTTCAGGTGATATTACTGTAGGTCATGCTTTAGATAAATTTCGTTGAATGTTGTAAAACATTAAAAAAAAAAAATTTAAAAACTTAGTCACCCTACTTTAATTATGTTATTTTACTGCAAAGAGGTTCAATATAACCGTAAACCAGTAGGTACCATACACATATAAAGATGCAGTTGAGGTTTTTAGAGTTGGCAAGTTATTTTTTAAATGAATTGGACCACGGAACTCTCAAAAGGTGCTGTGGTCCAACTATTTTTAAAGTTGGACAACTGCCCCTAGTAAAGACCCATGGTCCAACTAGTTGGACAGAGCAGTTGGACCACTGCCCCGGACTGGAAAATATCTATAAACTTTATTTTCTTTTTTACGTCCCATCTTGACAGCGTCTCGAACAAACCAACTCACTGTAGGTATTGCACACAATTGAGCGCGGCAGCGACGGCGCAGGCGGCGCGGTTAGCGCGTGGCGGAGCGGCAACAGTGCGAGCGCACAAAAATGTAAACAGACGGAACGGCAACGTAGCTAAATTAACGGTAAAAATAACGTTACTGATGTATTTTGCGTTAATGTTAATTAACGTTACTTTACTGGTAATGTGACCAAGTAACGTTACATTTTTGTGAACGTTATTAAGGTATCAAATTGAAATTAACGTTACATAACGGTTATTATTTTGTTATTTGGTAGAGGAAAAGGTGGTAATGTGGCCCCTGCAGGTATATTGGCCCCCCTCGATATTTATAGTTTAGAAACACGCCATCTAGATTTTTTCTATTGCAATGCGGAGCTCTTGTGACATTATTGATTTTAACCCAAAAAAATCCGTGAGGGGGCGGTACATATTCTTTTTATGCGAACCAGTCGAAACACGCAAGTTACCAACTTTTAATACCGCTCTGCATTTTATTCAATTCTACTGGAAATAAGTGAGTTTTAGCTTTGGTGATTTGTACATTGTGTTCGATAAACGTTGTACTACAGGAATTTGAAGGTAATTATAAAAAAACATTTGATAGAATATTTGTTTTATGGTTTGTTTACATATTCTTTCTTTTTTTCAATTTGGCCCCCTCACACTGTTTGTATTATGGTCCCGGGGGCCATATAACATGTATGACCTATACATCACTTCCTTCTTTTTTTATTTTCTTCTCTTAGATGCCTCGACAAAGTGTGTTATCTCCATCTTCAAAGAAAAGGAAAACATGGGATCCTGACCAAATGAAAAAGGCAATTGAAGCGGTGAGGACAAAGGTCATGGACTATAAAAAGGCTGTAAAAATGTTTTGTGTGCCTAGATCTACATTGAAACGTTTAGTGAAGGACTCTCAAGAATCTTTAGAGTTAGTTGTGCATAAGCCTCTGAATGTCCTCCTGGAGTGAGTACAGCTGTACAAGAGCTGCAGACTGGTTTGGTTCTGCCAGAAGACATTCAGCCGATCCCCAGGACCAAGACTAGGACTTCTAATCGTGGAAGAAAAGCTACAACAGCAAAAGTGATCGCATCATCACCTTACAAAAACCAATTACTTAATCGAATCTTTGAGTTCAGCTGAGACTCGTGGACGTGGAGGCGGACGTGGACGTGGACGTGGCCGTGGACGTGGCCTCCGACGTAGTCAAGATGGAGAGGGCAGCAGCAGTACTTTACGACGCAAGAGAGTCGTTACATCCAGCAGTAGCTCTGAAAGTGACGCAGTCGTAGAAACCGACTGTGAATATGACGACAATGTCTATCCAAATAGCATACCTGAAAGCTCAGATACGATCTGCATATTCTGTGACACTAGTTACTCTAACGGCAGACGTGGGGAGGAGTGGATTCAGTGCCAGAGTTGTCATTTATGGGCTCATACAGCCTGTGCAGGTCCTGAAGGCGAATATTATATCTGCGACTTTTGCCGTTAGATTTTGATTAAATGAATACATTTAATATGGCCCCCAGGGTGCCATATAACCCTCACTTGATCTCATGTTGCCAAATTTGTTTTTTTTAGAATACATAAGTTTTCGACTATCCTATGGCAGTTTCATTTATTACATAGTAAGTCATGTATAGGTAAATGAATAAGGAACGATATAACATATTTATTACATTTCCGAGTCTCGTATTTTTTACATAAGGCCTCAAAAACAAATTAGGGGGCCACATTACCACCTTTTCCTCTAACGTTAACAAGCCCTGAGTACGAAGTTCACCGGTTCAGCTAATATATTATATAAATACGAAAGTAGGTAAGTTTGTTTGTTTGTTACCTTTTCACGCCTAATCCACTGAACCGATCATCATGAAAGAATCATGGCAGGATTTGCACAAAAAAAATAAAGATTTTTAGAGAAGTTGGAATTCTAATTCTTATACTCTTGGGTGCCTAAAGAGTATCTTCAAACATTTACAATATTTTATAACCCCGCAATAACAGTATTTAGATAATGTTCAAAGTAAATAGTTTAACGAGGAGCTCACTATTTCTGAACGAAACGGCGGCTGTCAGTGTAAACGGCAGTGGTAAAGATTTATATCAATATACTCCATAGAGGAAAAATTTTAATAGGCAATTATTTATTATTTATGTATTCTCAACTGTTCTCAACATTGGAAAATATTTTGAACCCTCTAACTAAATGAACTCTTTTTTGTACAAATTAACGTAAGGATCTCGCTATGATTCTATTGCATACCATATACGTTGTCGGGGGTATAGAAAAGGACATAGGGTACCTTTCATCCAGAAAAAATACTGTTCCCGAGTGTAGAATCCTGTTGATTCCGTATTTATGTTGAACTTATCACTTCACTGGCTCACTACCACACCAAGCGCCTTCGTATATAGCCCGCTTCACTTTGTCTGTTTCCCGCCATTCCTCGTAACTGACAGATGACATAAGTGACAGCAGCTACCCCGCTTGTGTGAATGAGACAGTGTTTACATATCTATTTAATAGATACACTACATCCCTTTCTTATTATATTTTTTATTTGTTCAACTCTAAACACGTTATCAAACAATCGTGTAAAATTAAAAATCACAAACATGTTTATTTCAACTATACATTTTTGCAATCAACTGCCAATGAAATTAAAGCATTAATAAATTGAAGTAAACCGAAACATAAGAAGCCTGATCATCTGCATTTATGAACATGACGGACCAGGACTTTTTATTTAATCTCATCGCTTGTCCAGTTTCCTTGCTCTTATCTATCACATCTCTTTCATTAGCTTCTTCTTCGTCGTGTGAAATGGGATTCAATCCTTCCCTCTCTACCTAAAGCCATATCACCTTGTGTGACTCCCAAATCGATAGCTATTGTCCTCCGATATCCGTTTCCCTTTCATCAACAATTTTTTTTTTTTTTTTTTCCCGTTATTGTAATCATCTGTTGCAAGTTGCAACTCAGACGATTAAATATAATATGTCGGATCTTTCATAAGTATGCACTTAAAATGAGACACAAGCGCCTTTGTTTAGCGTTGTGCGGAGTCTAGGATTAAGTATGGTGTCCGATACGGAGTTACGGACCTTATGGGCCATGGAGCGACAGTGATCGTGTAGACGTGGTCGCGACACATATGACATACTGGCCTAGGTTTCCTTGTTTCCTTTTAAGTTTAGAGTATTAATTAGTACAGTAGTGTTAGTAATTGAGTCTGTAACAATAAACTGTGTAGAAATTAAAGGAGCTATTTCTCTCGTTTACCCGTATCCCAATTCTGCCCCCACGACTGTATATCTGACACTATTATGTATGTCCCTAAGTATGTCTGATCACAATCCAACGTATCTGGATTCGACATACATGTACATATTTTTATAATTTGGTTTATTATAATGGTCACCTATAATTTTTTTTTTTTCGATGTTTAACTATTAGTAGGTAAGTATTTTATCAAAGCGTTTTCGTTCATTTTTTTCACATGCTTCTGCCACATAAAAAAAAAATGTGTCTTTTGAATGTTTTGTTTAGGTACGTGTTCCTCCCTCAGTAACAGCTCATAATAATAATTCTATCAGGTAACAAAGTCACCTTAGTAAATAAAACAGTTACGTAGGTACAACCGTACAACACAAGACCCACAGAATTTTTTTTTCAGCCTATAACATCCCCTTAAGGTAATTACTGTAGAGATTATGATCATGGTTTGTGGCATGCAACCCTTCAGGTAACCACAAGTTAATGGCCTATTACTCCAGAACAAAACGCGAAAACAGTAGGCGTCAGATTTAGCTGACAAGCTAAAACAAGACTCAACAAGGACAAAAATGTCAAAAACATGAAACGATTCCGTAAGAATTATTTTATCTGAAAGATATTGTTTTATTGATATACCTCTCCCACAGTACTGGTACACAAACATCCATTCCAAGAGGGACATGAATTCATGTTTAAATAAAATAAAATAGTAGGCTACAAACCATCACGCGGGCCCACCGCGCGTCAATAGAAGCACACGTCCCCAAGTAGTCGCTCCAGGACACGCCGGCCCCCACGATGCTTTCCTTCGCCGCTTTGTTACATCCGTGTTACACGTGGTTTCCTCACGATGTTTTCCTTCACCGTTTTGATACATCCATTTTAATGGAGTGTTACATCTGGTTTCTTCACGATGTTTTCCTTCACCATTTTGTTACGTCCAATTTAATGGATGTCAAATGCGACCAATTTAATGGTTGCCCAATGCGTCCAATTTAATGGATGCCCATTGCGTCCAATTTAATGGATGCCCATGCGTCCAATTTAATGGATGCCCATGCGTCCAATTTAATGGATGCCCATGCGTCCAATTTAATGGATGCCCATTGCGTCCAATTTAATGGATGCCCATGCGTCCAATTTAATGGATGCCCATGCGTCCAATTTAATGGATGCCCATTGCGTCCAATTTAATGGATGCCCATGCGTCCAATTTAATGGATGCCTATGCGTCCAATTTAATGGATGCCTATCTACCACGCGTAAACAGTGCGTACTGGTAATGTCACATGTCTTCGAAGTATTGGTTCTCAGACATGCCGGTTTCCTCACGGTGTTTTCCTTCACCGTTGATGGACAGTGGTGATGAGTGATAATACACAAAATGCCTGCCTGGTTTCGAACCCACGACCTTAGTCGGGCTAGACCACCACCACTGTCGTGCTGAAATGTAATGCTATAATTATGTGTAGGGTTTAGATCTTCTTCAAATTCACACGAGCCCAATGATACCACGCAGAGTGCATGCGAGGGTTTTCATTCTCTTCTATTATTTTACTTCTGTCATTTTTGTTGTGCCCTTACACTTCTTAACGAATATATCTTTCTTCGTTTCTTTCCATATTCAAGAGCCTACCTGTAATTGAATAGGTAATCAATCTTAGATAGTTCACATGTAGTTAATCAACTATTACCTTGTAGGTATGTCATACCAGTCTAAGTTACCTTTAGACTCACAGCTTGTATTACTATATTATGGTCCCAACAGTTGCCATGGAATTTGAACTTTATCATGAAGGTATGACATTAAGTTTGTGTTACCAAAACTTGATAATTATCTGACATTCTGAATTCAAAATACAGAATTTTCTGATTACTCGGTTGATTAAAACTTCCGAGAAGTAGGTACTCAAGAGCTTCCAATATAACTAGGTAAACTGTGTATCTATTACAATACTAAGTTATCTCTGAACATGCGCGTATTGTAATTATTCTTCCTTTCCTTCCTTCTTTTTTTTTTTTTTTTTTTTTTTTGAACAATAATTGATGTAGAAGAAGATATTACACGAGTCAATGCGAATGTTTCAGGATTAAAATTAATTCAGTAGTAGGTATCATTATTTTTATCAACTTCAATACCACTTGAAAACATTTCCGGTAGGTACTTCAAGAAGTTTAATCGGACAAAGGTATATTCTTCATGTAGGTAAAATAATCTTATTATTTATTTACGTTTGTGATTTAATTTCCATTTTATTATACAATGAATCATCAAAAATCATATAATCGTATCAAGTTCCAGAATACTGGGTAAAGCTGCATCCTACCCAACTTACCTACTATAACAACTGTGCGATTGTTAATTACGTCTAAAACCCAAGTCATGATATTATAAAAATGTTTCCTTGAAATTTTTGCATATTCAGTAACACATTGAAATTAGTTCAACTAGGAGTATTTTTATAATTATATAGATCTGTACACCTATTACCTACTGTGTAAGCAATACTTACACGCCTTGCAAGGCAACACATGGTGACACAACATAGTTTTTTATTTTATACCATCATGTACCACTATGGTATACCTAATCTGTGTTCGCGACCTATTCGCCAAAAATGCAAACAAACATAAATCAATGGAGAAGCAACTTATTCCTACACGACAAAGTCCAGCTTACTCCACAACCCCAAACACTTCCACAACTCCCTCCTTAGAGCCAGTCACTCTGAAATCGACCCAATTTCCACTGAAACAAAGTTGATAATTGTTCAACTTGAAATAGGGTGGGGGTGCGCACTTTTACTATAGGCATGTGTACAAATAAATACATTTTAATTTGAACTAGGTAATCTTCCAGCAATAAATGCTGATTCCTAATGTGACAAACAATACATAAGATGGTGCAGATCGCATAACAAAGGCTTCAATACTTTCACACAGACCATTGTAATACTGGTAACAGGACCCCACAGAGGGCAGTATTACCAAGTTTGTGATAAAATAAGAATTATAATTTCATAACCCAACATCATGCCTGTCCCCACCAGAGGGCCAGACAGAGATATAGAGTATTTTATAATTAACTTACCTTAGCCAGTCCTGGCCGGATCCCATGCAACAGGGAGAGCGAGTCTACAGCCATAAATTTTTTACAAATTCTGACTAAGGCCAACGTCACCACCAAGAAATTCCTGATGGAAAAAACCCCATAACATTGGTGCCACCTGGGCATCGAACCCAGGACCCCACAATCAGCCGTAGCGCTTGCAACCACTAGACCACAAATTATAATAATTAGTTAATATTAAGATAATGAAAATCTTAACAGCTAGACACTCTCACAGACACATTTATGTAGGTACCTACTTATAATTATCTATGTGTGAATATGTATGTAATCTTTATTGTTATAAGTATGTATGTCTTGGTTTCACATTATGTAAATTGGCACCAGTAACTTAGTGACCTTTGAAGGTTCACCACATTAAGAAGTTATACTCCAACAGAAGGGAACTTTTCTTCTCCAACAAAATTGATTTACCAATTAACATACCTATTCATTCATATCAATCATAAGAAATTATTATGTTATTCTAATTAATCATTGCAATAACATCAAACAGCAGTTTATTGTTATTGTGACTTTTATTTTCACTTTGCATACATTTTATTTCAAAGTAAATATGTATGCTTATTATTTTAACTTACTGGTTGGTACCAGTATTTAATTATAGTAAAAATTACATAGCTTTTCCTTAGTCTGTTGATACCAATCTAAATTATGTCACCCTAGAACTGGAATACATGTTAAGCGTTATCATTAGTACTCATTAGTTCTTGCTACATGCAGGAAATTATCCTCTGCGGAACAGATCTACACTATGAGACTTTCTACTACAATCAGTACCTAATACCCCCTTTTTTTTTAGTAAGCCAGCTTTAGTATGTATTTTTTATTAAAAGATCTGAAGCGGCTTAGCCTAATCCAGATCACTGCTTGTATTTCTGTTACCATTTGTGTCCAATTTCATAGACCCATAGATACCTATACCGTTTCAGGCAAGTAAATAATTAAGTATTCTTATTTTAATGAATAGGTAGGATAACATTACAAACCAAAATCAGAGTTAAAGGAATCATCATTGTTATACCTAGCTTATATACATTTTATTCTTAAAAATTACAAGGTACTAATATAGTTTGAGTGCTGTTGCCTTGTCCAAGCCCGCTGGTAACCGCAAATAGAATAATAATTAAAGATTTAATAAAAACATTACATTCATGAATATGAAATAAGTACAAAGTTTATCATCATCCTCTTGCCCTTGTCCAGCCATAAGGAAGGGAGCAAATCCAGTTTATTCTGCAGGTGGATAAGTTCCTTTTTTTTTTTTTTTTTGTTTCATTTCAAATAAGTAGGTAGGCACCTAAGTACTGTGGAGACTGGCTGTAAAGCGAGTGTAGCTGTAAAGCCACACGTCTTTGCAGGACAGGCTGGTTATGTTTGGAGGCATGTTCCATTTGAACGTTCAAGTGTGTGTCAAATATTCTGTTAGTGTTTTTTCTTATTTTAGAAGCAGTGTTGAATTTACCGTTGTACGATAAGCTTCTCTTAAACAATAAATACTATACAAAGCTTAACGCCTTTTAGTTATATGTCGCCAGCACATCCATTGCTACGACTCCCACTGCAGTACTTAGCACTCCTAGTAATTTAATGACTGTGGTTTGTATTCTTTCCTAACTTTTATATTGGGTGTAGTAGTCATTTTGTGATGGCCAAACACGATGCAACATAAAATTATAGATATCCTGAGTGATCCATCTCTTTCAACTTTTTTTTTTTCGAACAATTTTAGTAACAGTGTATTACAATAAAAAACCGTCAGAATCCTTACTTCTGCTTGAAATACTTTGTTACTAGATGCGAAATCTAACAATTTACAATACATACATTAGTTTGGGTAATAGTTATGCAAGTTCTTACCTCGTTAGTGTTTTGTTTTTCTTGGTCAGCCGTATCGGTAGGTACTTACATATAATTTCTCCTAATTTTGTTAATTTTATCTGACCTTTATCCTCGTCGCCACTTGTAGAATCCTGTTGATTCCGTATTTATGTTGAACTTATCACTTCACTGGCTCACTACCACACCAAGCGCCTTCGTATATAGCCCGCTTCACTTTGTCTGTTTCCCGCCATTCCTCGTAACTGACAGATGACATAAGTGACAGCAGCTACCCCGCTTGTGTGAATGAGACAGTGTTTACATATCTATTTAATAGATACACTACACCGAGGAAAAGAACAATAACTTTCGACGGTCACAATTGCTTTAGGTCGGTTGATGGCGCTACGTGTCTTTTGAATCATGATTCAAATATGACCCATACTTATTCTAACAAAAAGTACCTACCTAGTAGGCTTGCTTGAATACACGATAGTATTTCAATCATTTTATTATGCTTTTAATAGGATTTAGATAAAATTTGGCACACAGATAGTTTATTATAAACTGAATACAGTAAAACGGGGCTACTTTGACAGGCGGGGCTACTTTGACCAGGCCGATCACAACGCTATGACGCGTTCCCCACACCCCGCGCCTCGCGCAATATTACTCGAGGTCACGCACATTTGCTGAGCACACGTGAAAACCGATTTTGGCGCTCTGTCAAAGTAGCTCCAACATCTGTCAAAGTAACCCTGGAAGTCAAAGTAGCCCCGTTTTGCGGTACTTTTTATCCCGGTAATACGTTTCCGTGGTATAATTTACGACCTCCACGCGGGCGAAGCTGCGGGCATAAGCTAGAAATATAATAACCTTTCTTTGTTACGCCTTAGTTGGGTAAACAAGACCAGGGAAGCTTTCAGAATTAGGCGCCTGATGGACTAAGCTTACAGACACCTAAATAATAAAAGCTAAAAGTGCATGAAAGTTATGTACTTCTTGGTTCAGCTTTTTCCATTCATCATCATCATTTCAGTCCGAAATCATCCGCTGCTTAGAGCTCCCCTTCTTCTGCCATATTTCCCGGTTCCGTGCGTTCCTCATCCTGTGCTACCGGTAACTTTGACGATATCGCCAACCCATCGCGCTATTGGACGTCTCTGGTTTATTTGGCTTAACCTTGACCAACATTCGGTCAAAGTTGTACTCCATCGGCCATCTCCGCGTCTAACTAGATGACGACGGATTTCGGTCTAGTAGGGTTATGCTGAGCATGGCTTGCTGCTTGTACGAATCAAGTCAATATTTTACAAACTTTCACCCCCTATTATCCCTTTTTGGGAATGCATTTTCAAAAATCCTTCCTTAGTACTCACCTACGTTATATAAGGGAATCTTGTGAAAATTGTTATGCTTCTAGAATTAGCCGTATAGGCCGAGTGTGGTCTCTAGTTATTCAATGAATGTATTAATTTAAATATTAGAGCAACTTCTGTCTCGGTAGTAGCAACGGCTTGAGAGACAAGGCAATTTTAAAAGTCATCTTTAATTAAGTACTTATTTGTCGCAAATTCGCAAAGTAACCTTTATTATTTAGGTGATAGGAACCCAGCTGGCGTTGGATCATTAGGTAATCGATTTCATGTATAGAGCTGCATGGCATATACCTAGGTACGTGCTTAAATATTACGTAGGTAGGATCTCGCTAAAAAAAATAAATAAAGAAAAAACAATGCTAAAGAAAATGAGGATGTTCATGTTATGGTTTGGGAAAATAATTAAATCCACGCTGACAAAGCGCTAGTTGATTATAATAGACGATCCAATTAGCTAGTTATAAAACTGGAATACTTCTGTAAACACTATGGTTTAGAACCTAGGTTAGCTTATCATTATAAATCATGCCGATGTATTTTTTTACCCCTCGTGTCACTCAGATGGTGTCTGGCACATGCTTGCTGTCAGACGCCTGCGCTCGCGCATTATTTCAATTGCTAAACAATGGACACGGAGGTACGTAGTAAATCTTGTTTGTTATTCCACCACTATTGAAGAAAAAAATATTAAAAAACTGTTAAAAAAAGATAGCAAATATTTACGAACAATCATATTTTCTCCAAAATAACCAAATTCTAACAGTAACTTATCTATGATTTATGGCCTATTTTCCATTTACCTTAAAAATACAATTTACCTTTTAAAGTGATTCATTTTGTAAGAATTTGTCACTGAATTATTAATGACATCATAAGGATTCCAGAAAATGTACGATAGTATCAAATCATAGATTATAATACAACAGTTCAGCCTACTTGATAAAAGTTTGGATCGTTTCGATCGTAAAGCACTATGCTTCGCATTATAGGTAAGTCGTGCACTTTTGGATAATCCAAACTTTTGCTTTAATAAGATCACAAAGATTCCCAAACATCATCTGTTGCAATAGGGACAGTTCACAGATTCTGCAGGCCTACATAACCGTTCCAGTTTTACCATGTAAATCAGAGGGACTGATTTGCAAAAGCTCATAGATTTTCCGTGATTTCCAAAGCTCTGGCTTGAACACCTGATCTAGAAAATAAACATTGGATAGTATATTCGCACACTAGTAATTTATAATTACTGAATGATAATTCTAATATAATTTGTATGTTGTTTACCTTAACTAACTTGCATCTTTCTTTCAAACGTAGTATTTAGGTTTACACAACGTTACAGATTGTTAGTAAACAATATTTGACAGGCATTGTACAGGAGAATAAAAACATATCAAATATTTACTTTCGAAATACCGTCGTGTGAGTCACGAATTTGGTCGCGTCCTAGCCCGTTGTATCTTGGTCGTGGCATGATAACGACGGAACACTTGAGAGCAGCAGTGCCACTGATAAGCCGCCTTCACAGATCGATTGTGGCGTCCAATAGATATGGTGCTTTATCTCCTGTTTATCTAGAACATTGCTAAATCTTCGTGAGTTCTGGTGCAGTGTTATTATGTCAGCAGCGGTGTTTTCGTTTACTTAGGTGTCATGTGTTCCTAGTGGATTTGGGCTAAAATCGGTTGGAGATGGTCGGTTCTTACAAATTGAAGGTATGTTTCATTTATTATTTTGTTTTGCGTTACCTGGTTACCAGCGGTTACGTTAGATGAAACTTGCAGCTTCAAGTTATCAGTCACATTTTCAGTGATTTTTATGTCTATTTTTATAATCGATCTCTTAACAGTATCTGCTCATTTACTTTTAAATAATAAAAGGGGATACCCTATTGCCATTGCATAGATTACTTTACCTAAGCATTTTATTATTTACTAGATGCGCCCTGCGGTTTCAGCCGCGTAAATGTCGATCCCGTGGGAATATCGGGATAAAAAGTAGCCTATATGTAATCCAGGGTGTCAGCTACCTCCACACAAAAATTGAAATCGCGAAAAAAAAGTCAGTTGTTCCCTACATTTATGTTCGTATAACTCGTCAAAATGTAGGGACCAGCTGTTTTTTTTTCGCGATTTCGGGTTGAGTCCCATAGTAAAAGTTGTTCACAATTAGTACTAGTAGTTGGTGTTTTTCCAATGACCATATTTGATATACATAGGTATAAATCTATATATATAAAAATGAAACCCGTTTTCCGTTGTCACGACATAACATGAAAACGGCTGGACCGATTTCGATGAAATTTGGTATAGAGATAGTTTGAGTCCCGGGAAAGGACATAGGATAGTTTTTATCCCGATATTCCCACGGGATCGACATTTACGCGGGTGAAACCGCGGGGCGCAGCTAGTATATATATAAAATTCAAAGTCTTGACTAACTGATATATCAACGCACAGCCTAAACCGCTGGTCCTAGAGACATGAAAGGAGGGTGTGATCTTTGTGAAGAGTAGGTATCCACTAAGAAGGGGTTTTTCGAAATTCCTCTCATATGAGGGTGAACGGGGGAGAGTGAAATTTCACACGGATGAAGTCGCGGGCAGAAGCTAGTGTAAAATATAAATGCAGGAGTAAGCCCAGGTATGCACGGGCGCGTTTTTCCCGCGGCGATTTTTTTTCGCGCACTTGATTTTCAATGCACCGCTTAGGGCTTGACGCGCTGGGATGCGCTCTGTTGGATTCTCCATGCTCGGCTCTACACCGAGAGTTGAAAATCCAACAGCGTGTTTGACGCGCCGGGATGCGCTCTCTTGGATTCTCCATGCCCGGCTCTACACCGAGAGTTGAAAATCCAACAGTGTGTTTGACGCGCCGGGATGCGCTCTGTTGGATTCTCAATGCTCGGCTCAACACCGAGAGTTGAAAATCCAACAGCGTGTTTGACGCGCCGGGATGCGCTCTGTTGGATTCTCCATGCTCGGCTCTACACCGAGAGTTAAAACTCCAACAGTGTGATTGACGCGCGGGGATGCGCTCTGTTGGATTCTCAATGCTCGGCTCAACACCGAGAGTTGAAAATCCAACAGCATGTATGACGCGCTGGGATGCGCTCTATTGGATTCTCCATGCTCGGCTCTACACCGAGAACTGAAAATCCAGTACGCGATAAAGTGTCGCCGCGATATGTTTACGTCTGTGCAAATTTAGGCTTAACCTAATACCCGTATTCACAAATATTACTATGAGGTCTCACAGTGCGCGCGGCGGACGCACAGGGCTTCAAAAACCTATTCATAGATAATACTTGAGTGGCAATCGGTACTATACGTCCCTTAATGTTTATGAATTTAAAGGCACAAGCCTTTACATTCATAAACATAAGGCAAGTAACAATAATAAATAATAAACATTTTATTGTTCAGAAAAACACATTAGAATATTTGAATAGCACTAGCCTCCACACTAGGATTCCCTGTGTCATGGAGACTAGTCTCCTTCGTCTTACAAGATTATTAGGTACATAGTAGGTAGGCTCATACATAGCATCAGTCGGTAAGATATCTGAGGCGACAATAATCGAGTGTTCATCAAAAAAATAAAGTAAGGTAAGTAAGGCATTTCTCAATGGGTTCCATATGACAATCATATGGAACCTATGGAACCCATTGAGGAATGCCTTACTGATAGTGACTACTAGCACTATTTTATGTGTGGTGCAAACTGTCAAAATTATAGTTGGTTATTAATAAATAAGTAAAAAAAAAAAGCTATTGAAAAAGTTATAAAGTTGTAGCGTAAACTGCACTTTATTGTTAGGAATTAAAGTTATTTTTCCACTAACTCATATTTGATTACATTTTTAGCAAATAGGTCGCGAATGTAGATTACATAGACTCACGCATTTTTCTCATCGGGAAGGCAGAAACTACAGAACCCGATCCTTAGATATTCTTTTGATTAATGTCACACGCATGCCGGTTGCATGAAGTATACCATGCACAGGACTTGAAATTAACAAAATTGAAGTGTCTGTTTGTAATGTAAAGATAACTGCTTTTTACTGAATGCATATGAAAGTATATACGGGACAAAAAATCAATATTTAACATTTTTGTGTATCTGTCTGTCTGTTAGGCTAATCTGCAAAACGGCTGGGCCAATTTTGACGGACTTTCACTGGCCGATAGCTGATGTTATGAGGAGTAACATACGCTACTTCTATTTTAGAAAAAAGGTCACGCGAACGAAGTCGCGGGCAGCAGCTAGTCACCAATATGTCCTTCTAGGGCGTCTCCTCCCAGCGGTCTCACTCACAACTGCGTTGTAAATATTTGTAGTTAGTCACATTTAATTCATCCTCTTCACATGACCAAACCATCTAAGCATACTTTTTTAAATTTTTGTCACTATACATTGAAAATATGAGTTAATATTGCCAATGGTCCCCAGGAATGGATGAGTTGGCCATTAATACGGGCACATATATGCACGGCGGCAGTGGCAGTGAGCTTCCATGCCACCTGGCACTGTCCTCGCGGGGCCTTCATCCACGGAGGGGTGCAGTACGGAGTTGCAGTGACCCTGGCCCTGCTGATCGTGGCGCTTCCCTTGGCCTTGCTGCAGCTATCAGTCGGGCAGTTAAGCCAGCAAGATGCAGTCGGAATTTGGAGGGCTGTTCCTTTTTTTAGAGGTATGAGTGCACCTTTTTTTTAAAGGTATTGCTGGCCATTGTTTTCCTCAATGATTTTTAGTTATGACCACGAAAAACAGTCTTCCATTTTTGTAATGCAGGAAATGAGGTCACGATCAGGATTTTTACTCAATGGTACTGTTTGAGTAAAAAATCTAATCATGATCTCATTATCACAACAACAAACAACATAGTTTGAAAACTGAATTTCTAGCCCTGACATCATACAACTGTTGCTTAGACTTAGCTGTGTTTACCATGCTTGGGATTTACCATTTAATTACTAATTAAGTACTATCTAATGACTATGTATTTTACTATGAAAATGATTCGTAATCGATACGGAATTTCAACTAGAAGTTCTGATTTGTAGCACTGATTCAATCATGTACTTAGGTAAGTACCTACCTAAAAGATTCTGATGGACTTCATAAAAATGTGTTGTCTAATATTTGGATATTTTTATTTATTTTTCTTTTTCTTCCAGGTGTGGGATACCTGAGGTTACTGATATCATTATTGGGCTCAGTGTACTCGATCATCTTCTTGGCGATGATAGCAACTTATTTACTTTACACAATAAGTAATTCCCTGCCATTTTGGGAATGCATTGAACTGGTACTTGAACAAGTAAGCTATTTATGAGCTTTATCGCGTTTTTGGTTCCTTTTCATCATTCTCCTGTCCTTATCCTAGTTTTAGGGTTGACGCTCCTTTTATAACAGGAAAATATAGGCACCTATTTAACAGCACCTGCTGAACCAAAATTTTGCTTTTATTGCCCTTTAGCTTTTTTCTTTTAGTTAGTTTAGCAAATTATTCGAAGACTTTTTTAGTCTATGCATATAATATAGATTAAAGTCACTTTCCATGTCTGTCTGAGTGAGCGCATTGTTCTTCGAAACTTAGTTTAATACGTTAATATTGAACTAACATAATTATAAGAAAGAAATCTCGAGAAAGGGCCGAGTCATTCGATATTTTTTTTAATTTTCAGGACGAATATGTCAATACTGTGAACGCATCTTCGTGTCTCATGTAAGTATTTAAAATCTATTTTTTTTTTTGTTTTTTGTTTCAGCTTATTTTGGTCTGTATGTCTATTTCGTGAAGGAATTCCATTTTGTCTTCTCAAAAAATCTAAGTATATGGCGAAACAGTTACTTAACTATTGTATTTTTTGTCTATTCTGTGAAAACAAAAGGACCTCGTAGGGGACGAGGTCCTTTGAAACCATAGATATTTACATTTCTATGTTTGAAACAATACTTTCTTATAATAAAATCACAAATTATGCAATATTTTTTTTATAATTATGTTGCTTGACTTACAAGCTCCTGCCTAAAAAACTTCAACGCTAAAAGCTTGAAAGCTTGCAAGATTTGACCAATACATACTAACTAACAAAGCAAATTAAATAAAAGCTTGTAAAAATTGGATGCTTCGACGGATGTCTTCATTAAATTGAAAAATAAAAAGATGGAAGACAATTAAGATAATTATTTGTATTCTTGTTGCAGAGATACATTTATGGGACCTGTGAGCGAGAGAATAGAATATTATTTAGCTGTAGGTTTAATCATACTTGTCCTATGGATAGTGTTTCCTTTTATGTAAGTATAGAACCCATTTAATTTTTATTCCACCAGCACCCTCATTGCGTAACACACGATCAATCACAATCTGAATGATTTTATAAAAGAAATAATCCATTGCTTCATATGTTCGAAAAATTTGTCTGCTCAATAACGTAAATAACGCAATGTATGTTGTTGAACTGTCAAAATAAAAGCCATTGCTACTGTTAGTGAGTTATGCAATTACCCCGCCATTTCAATGGTCTAGGCTCGAAGAGTTCTCATATATTTTTTTACCTATAAGCGGCCCATCACACCGTGCTGTCCTGTACGATAATAATTTCACTGCAAAAACTTGGGATCACTTGACATATCCCGCTGTTCATAATAATATGTTTAAAACATATGCAATTAAAAGTTTAAAACATATGCAGTATAAAACTGCCATGTGATCTCATACAGTAATATATCGTCTTACTGATCAAAGCTGTGTGTACGGGGCCTAAACCTGTTGTTTCTCTCTCATTTTTCTCTATGGGAAAATACATTTAGGAATGGAAATACTCCAAAGCTTGTCAGTTGATTGAATACATTATTAGGTAGTAATTATAGGTGACGTAGACGTACCTAATAAATGAGTAGTAGACGTAGTTGCTTCAACGACGTTACTATACATAAGAACAATTTTATCAACAGAGTATTTTTCAGTTTTTACAATCCGGTAAAACTGATGAAACGAATATTCTACGTATTGGGTCCTGTCGTGATAATCCTCGTGGTGGTTATCATGGCCTGTATTAGCACGGGGGATAACTTAACTTCGTTCTCTAAAGTCGTTGATTGGAAGAGTTTTCTGGAGCCTGGAATTTGGCACGGGGCAATTGTACAAGCACTGATGGCCTCCCAAATAGCTGGTGGGTTCCTCATCTCGTCTGGCGACTCAATTTATGTCAATACGAATGTGCAGTGGTAAGTTCTTGAAGCGTATATTGTTCTTCCTAGATATGTTATCTGTGTCATTGAAGTAGATACCACCATTATCTTGCCCTTATTTCGGGTCGGCGCAGCATGTCTTCGTCTTCCATACTACTAAGATGGCTAATAATCTATTATTCGTTTAATCGTAACAAATTAGAAAAAAATATTAGTCACCCCCTTTGTTTGTGAAATGATATGGTTAGAATACTAGCTGGTGTTTAATCTTTTATGTCTTTGCTTCTATATTCACATTAAGGATTAGAGGAAAGCGATAGGTGAACTACATATATTACACACATATATTTTCAAAATTGATTTTGGAAAATCTTTATACTTTTTTAGACAAGTACCTAGAGTTCGGTATTTTGAACAATTTACTCGTATAGGTTTGCGTTATATACTACTCGCTATTCTATTGGTTGTTCGCTCTCCGCTAGTATCCGAGCTTATACAGCTAGTTAATGCTCTTCATCATAATTCTCTTGCAATTATCCCAAATTATTTGGAGTCGGTGTTGTAGAAGATGACATGGCTACTGACTACGTTAGCCATATCATCTTTCACATAATATGTGAAAAAGAAACGATGGATAAACTACATTTTAAATTATGTAGTTTGTCCATCGTTTCTTTGGTGTTCCTCTACTCTTATAGCCATCCACATTCGAGCACAGCTCGTTAATGCTCATGACCATGTAATGGTCGCTCACCCTGTCATAATATGCACAATCAAGCAAACCTTGGATATCACACGCGTGAAGGCTATGCACCAGGTGAACAGTCTGATAATGCGATACACGAGTAAAGTCAAGCCTTTTTAATGATGATCGCATTCATGGTTTACAAGCTTATGAAGGGAATACGCCCACTTGCACGCGTTATATCAAAGTAAGTAGATAACGCCTAACTGCATAATGGGTGAATTAGGGGCAATTGATAGTATTTGTTTCCCTTGGTTCGTATTATAATAGGTCCTCGTTAGTGTGCTTTGACAGATATTTCGTGTGCTTGCGATGGATGCCAAACCCGTGCAGGCAATTTTGTATCTAACCGACATTGAACTTGTTTACATTTTATATTTTATAAGTACCAAATGCGCCCATTATAATAGGCACTGCGTTTATAGTCTTACCGATGAAGCTCTTTAGTTTATGCTATTTACTATGGTTATTTATAAACTCACAAACAAGTGACAGAAACTTAATAGCTTCCTGAATTTCTAAGCAATGAATAGTAAAGAATGTTCAATAAAGTAAGAAAGAAAGTGACCTCAGTATTTCTTTGAATAAGTATACTCAAAGACAAGTTCTGCTCTGGCTAAAACAACAGTCAATAAGCAACGTGAAAACTCGCATCTAAAACTAAAACATTCCAAGACCAATCTTAGATAAGGTATAACAAATTGCATAAATCATTTGAAGCGATACCTACTCTAATCTAATCGTAGTTTATTCTAGTACCTACCAGTCTTTGATACTGCACTAAGCGCAGCATCAATTGAGTATCTGATCTAATGGACAGCATCCGGTCGCCTGATCCCAACAATAGATATAACAATAGAAGAAACTTGCTAGCTCGTCCATTCTACCAAACTATGGAAGATTTAGATTTCTGACGTTAAGAAGTTAAAAAAACTGGAAGCTGACCCCAAAAATAGTTGCGGAAAGGCTATTGCAGTATTGGCATCAATGACAAAAATGTTCAATCGATTGATTAATAGAAGTGCCTTTTATGTGCCTATCACACTAATATTATAAAGGCGAAAGTTTGTGAGTGTGTGTGTGTATGTGTGTTTATATGTTTGTTACTTCTTCAAGCTCTAACGGCTGGACCAATTTTGATAAAATTTTGTATGCAGGTAGCTGACACCCTGGATTAACATATAGGCTACTTTTTATCCCGATATTCCCACGGGATCGACATTTGCGCGGGTGAAACCGCGGGGCGCAGCTTGTTGTGTCATAATGACGTATCAAGAACAATTCGATTTATTAGAAGCTTACTTTTCAAACAACAAGAATTGCAATTTAGCTCTGCAGTGGTATTGTTAGAGGGCTATGTAAAACATGATATTTACAAAGAGTCTTATGAGACTGTAGAAGAGGGGTTGAGGTAAAAATTTTTATAAGGAGCATAATATGATACAACATAACACTTTGCAGAAGGCCACACGAAGTGAATTTAAAAAAAGACTAAGTTGTTTATCCGTAACGAAGGGTCTCATTTCGAACAACTTATCAGTTAAATTATTAAAGCGTAACAAAAACTGAATTTTAAATAGTTCAAGTATCAATGACTTGCTAGGTAATCGTTTTCTTTCATGTTTACGTGTACTTCATATTAGAATAGATGATAAAATAAAAGGTATGTTAGATTTCATGATCTTTTTAATTTCTAAGACCAAATGTTTATTAGAGAGATTTTATTCTGTACAATAATCCTATCGATTAGTAAACAAACAAAATAGCGAGTGTTTATTTTCTGAATTTTTAGCTGGTTCCATTCCCAGTTTAGGTAAGCTTGTCGAGAAATCATTGAATGCAGTTGTGTTTCTTTTTAAAAATAAACGAATGTTTCCCTTATGTAAAATAATATATCTTAAGGATTTAAAGTGGTTTCCCTTCAGATTTATTTTTTCCACCCTGTACCAGGCCACTCAGAAAGTATTGCGAAAAAAAGTTTTTGTGTATGAGAAACTAGCCAGTTATAATCTATTTTGAAAATATGATTATTTGTAAGTCAAAATAGGTACGTTTCAATTTCAAAATTTCCCGCCACATTGTTTGCGAGCTAATTTAAATTATCGTGTCTCATTAAAAAATGGATCTGTTCCGGGAACATTTTCGCTCTATGATTTTTTACGATTTCAAGTATCGCCTGAAACCGGACGAATCGTACGATAGACTTCAAATGGCATTCATGGATGAAGGCTCTTCTAAGGCAACCGTATATTGTTGGTAGAACGAATTCAAGCGCGGTCGACTAACTTTGGGGGATGAAGAGAAAAAAGTGGTACACTAACTTGAAACGTAAACAATTTACACTAAGTACGATGAGAGGTCGTACGTACGAGTACATTCGATTAAAGTAGAAACTTAATCGAAGTAGCCTCGCAGATTTGTCTCACAGTATTATAAGTCCATGTTACTGGACTGTCCAAAAATTCCTTTAACCTCTTTAAATAAGGTTGTGACGGAGTGAAGTAGTGACAGACAGCCGAAACGCGGGCACCCTAACCAAATCGTGTGCAACAAACGATAGCGCGCTTTTAAATCGAGGAGGGCCATCTATCGAGCGCTGACGTACTAAACAATAAAACGACCATTTGTGTAGTTAAATATATCAAAACCCAGTATTTTTATTCTTAAGTGAAAATTGGAAAAAGAAAGGAATAATGTTTTTGGCTATAGATTATTAAGTTATGAGATTTTAAATTATTAAACGATCACTCTTGTAAGATATTGTGTTTAATCCATACTTCCATACTAATATTATAAATTCGAAAGTAACTCTGTGTGTTTGTTACCTCTTCACGCCTAAATCACTGAACGGATTTAAATGAAATTTGGCAGAGAGATAGATTGCATGCCGGGGAAGGATATAGGATAGTTTTTATCCCAGAAATCATCCTTAAAGGGGGTGAAATGGGGGTGGAAGTTTGTACGGGGAATCAATAACCGCTGAACCTGAAATTTGGTATAGAGATAGTTTGAGTTATGGGGAGGGATATAGAATTGTTTTTATCCCTGAAATTATTCCTTGAGGGTGTAAAAAGAGGGGTGGAGATTTATAAAGGGAATCAATAAAAATGGACTATAATACTTTTATCGCGGATGAAACCGCAGGGCACAGCTAGTTTGAAATAAATGCTTTGACTTTTGACTTTAACCAAATCAATCTCGATTGAAAATTTTAGTTTTAGTTGTAACTATATCTTCAATCATCAATTTTAGTTTTTAGTTAAAACTAAAACTATTCTTCCTTTAGGGAGATATTTAAATGCGCGTCAAACAAATTTTTGAACTTCACAACGATGAGGAACTTCTTAATTATTAAGCGTCGTTTTTATAGTTTTCGAGGGTGCTAAAGCCGATAGTGAATAAAAATCCAAGATGGCCGTTGCAAAAATTTTCAAAATTTGGCATCCGCTATCTTGAATTTCAATTTTGACCTCACTATCGGATTTAGCACCCTCGAAAACAATGATAACGACACCATGACAGAAAATTTTTGCAGCGTCCATCTTGGATTTTTACGACACACATGACGAAAAATTCGATAATTTTCGCAGAATAATAAAGTGAAAGCATATAAAAATACATAATTATGTACTTACTAGCAGCGCCCCGCGGTTTCACCCGCATAAGTCTCGATCTCGTGGGAATATCGGGATAAAAAGTATACTATATGATATTCTGACGTATAAGCTATATTACTACAAAGTTTCATGAAAATCCGTTCAGAAGTTTTTGCGTGACCCCTTCACGCAACAAACATCCTCACAAACTTTCACATTTATAATATTAGTAGGAATAGGAATAGTAGGAATTAGTAGGATAGAGAAAATCATCCTTTTTTTTCCTCTACTACATAATAAAGGAATAACAGACAAAAATAAAGTTCCACCAACACAGAGAATGTATAAGATTGATAAAATAAGTAAGTTTACCCATTTACGTGCATATTTTGTGTAAGTATCACTGTTATAAGAAGAAACGATTAGTTCAATTTAATAATCAAATTTTTTGACATTTTCCTTGACATTACTTTTAATAAAAATTATAATCGAAATTGAAAACTAATTCAATCGATTAAATTAATTTTTTACACGACTAAAACTAATTCAATCGCCAATCGTTAGTTGAAACTAGTTTCGTTAGTTTTAGTTTTTAATCATCAATCAAACTTAATTTTTGCCAACACTGAAGGCTAGACAGATGATGAAGTTGAAAAAAATAAATGTCTTGTAATCTATCCCACTAAAATTCCCAATAAACAGTAACTTATCGAACACTTAACTCATTACTGAAGACATTGTTGCGCCGTTCCCGATTAAATTGGGGTAAGGGCAGGAAGATGTTGATGATGTTACTTATTTAGTAAAAATATAGATAATTATGTTGGACCGGAATTTTTTTGCATGCCGAAACAAATAAAAAAACATAAATGTGGAACTGTTTCCATATTGTAATGTAGAATAATGATGTTCTATTCTATTCGATAATTCAAAAATATTCAAAACTCTCATGGCTGGTATCATATATTTTTTTTCGTTTTCCATTTGAGGATCTTGCAGCAAAAGGGTGCCTCCCTTTTGCTGCAAAGTCCAAGTTTAATAAATGTGCCTCATACATGCATCAAACGATAGTCCTAATTTTTGTTGAAATTGTAGATGAAAAAAACAGTAACGACAAAAATTTGGATCTGCCTCCCTTTTGCTGCAAGGTCCTCAATTCGGATCGAACTCTGAGGAGAAATTCTCGTAATTTTAAGAAAGTTCAGTCTGATCTCAGTCTCAATCTGTCAAAAATAACTTTAATTTCCCTACATTTTTGACAAGTTTTGAGATTGTTGGGTTTGGTGAGTTTTCAGATGCGATTGCGACTACATTTTGAACTTTTATAATTACGGGAATTGGCCTTCTGAACCCTGATTCACAACCATACGACAGGCTATCGTATCGAAAACCTGACATTTCGATTACCTGATTTGACGTGCCCTCAACAGCAAATAGCTGTTGGAAGAATAGCGGGCGTCCATTTGATTTAAACTGACAACTTTTTCGGGTTTTGGACTTGTGAACAGCGTTTAGAAGACTCCTACGATAACAATGATTAATGTTCGATACGATACGGAAGCATATCGAGTGTTTGTGAATAGCTATGCAGGTCGGATTCGGATCATTTCTGAAGTGCGCAATCGCTCTAAATGATTTGTTTTACAGTTTTACAGCTAGGATTATCTCCAGCACAAAACACATAGATTTCACTTTTTCAGGACAGCTATAACATTCGTAGTAGCGAATGTTTTGTCAACATGGATGAGTGTGGTGTTGTGGTACTCCATAAGCGGTCCTGATAAGGATACCAGTGTGTTTGCTGTGCTTATCCAGGCTTATCAGGTCGGAGATGACATTAATACTGACTTGGCGTGGCCACTGACCATCTTCCTTACTCTTCTTCTCTCTGGATTCATTACTATGGTAAGATGTAGGACGCTTTAATTTATTGCTTTGACTAGTTTTGGTAGATGGGTTTGCCTTTGTTACTCTCGGAACCAAAACATAGCCCGAATACATAGAAAAATGTTTCTGAAGGGTGTATAGGTGCACTAAACATTTTTTAGTAGTAGGCCAAATCGAATTGCACAATTACGAAAGGGTTGAATTTTCGAAAAACTTTTCAAACTTCTCAGTAATAGCCTAGAGCATAGGTTCTCAATGTGGGCGATAACGCCTTCTTGTGGGCGTTTCAGACTTTCAGGGGGCCGTAGAAGACCCAGAGAAAATTATATATCTTATCTTACGGCTACCTATAAATTATAATATTACACGTTTAAAAACAATCGTGGCAATAGCTGTTTCAGATTCGCGACGGATGGTAATTAAAAAAAATTGGGAGACCTAGAAAAAGAATATTCTCAAAGTGGGGTGGTGGGAAAAATAAGGTTGAGAACCTTTGGCCTAGAGTCTGGATTTGTGAAATGTGGGCATACCTTTCTGCTTTGGAGGAACTCAGGTGAAATGTTAAATAGATGCTGATAAGTTAAGTAAGTCGCAGGCTTATAATTACTACATCATCATCTGCTTAGCCTTTTCCCAACTATGTTGGGGTCGGCTTCCAGTCTAACCGGATGCAGCTGAGTATCAGTATTTTACATAGAACGACTGTCTATCTGACCACCACAACCCTTCACGTGCTTAGCGTGCTCTCCGAGGCACGAGGTCTTGGTATGTAAAGATGGTCACCCATTCACGGACCAAACGCGGCAAGCATAACTTAAGGTGATATATTGAAAAAATGTTGTTTTCTATTTCGTGTAACTTGTTAAGTATGTGGAATAGGGATTTAAAATTTTGGTATAGGTTTTTTGACTTTTTGATCTAGTATCGTGTAAAAGGAATACACGATTCAATGAATTTTTCTCGATACAAAAAAATTGCAAAGAAATAGTACATTATGATACATGTGTGCTATGTTGATCATTAAACTCGAGGCGGTATTATTCGCGCGAGCCGTAGGCGAGCGCGATAAGGAAGCCGAGAGTTTAATGATCAATGCACACACGTATCATACGACGTTTTTCAACACACTTGCGAGGAAAAAAACAGGCTTGTATTGTTAAATATTAACTTGTATGGATAATGGCGGGCTGGGTTTGTTTTTCCGCGCGCCGCGCTAGCGTGGTGCGCGCGCAGGTTTACCCATAGAGTAAGTAATGGCGCGTGTTTATTTATTTAAAGGCACAGACAAAACGTATGTCAAATTGTAGTTTAGTTAGTATGGAATTAGAAATTACTATTGGCATACAGAAATATACTTTAATTCAGTGAGAATCCGCAATAATAGAACGCCAGTGGTCTTTTCCGTTTGGTTCCGCGAGGGACCACGGACCATATTATTATAAGGTGCATCCAGACAGAGCGAGGCATGCGCCGCAAGTACTTTTTTTTGTATGTTAGATGTCTCAGCCTGAGGCAACCGTACATATAAAAAAAAATCATTTGCGGCGCATGCCTCGCTCTGTCTGGATGTACCCTAAGGTAAATGCGCAGTTGTAGACCGCGAAATTTAAATTTTCTTAAGTTTTTTGCAATTCGCAGGTCAGTATAAGGTTGTATCTTGATCAAAATGTATATATATAATAGATATGTATTTACAGAATTATAGTCATTAGAATCATTAATATAATATACCTATTTAAGTTGGATTTGTTCCCTAAGAACTTATCCATAAGAGATTTGTTCTTATAGAACAAATCTAACTTAGAAAGATGTATTAATGATACTAATGATTATAATTCTGTAAATACATACCTGTTATAGTCGCGAATCATATTTTGATCAAGATACAACCTGACACTGACCTGAAAATTGCAAAAAACGTTAGAAAAATTAAATTTCGCGGGCTACAACTGCGCAATACATTTTAGTTCATTTTGGGACCAAAGACAATTTAGACTATTAAAAAAAAGTGAAATATGGCTCGCGGATTCCTTTTGGCATGAAGTCTCTTTGAAGAGATTAAAAAAAAAACGCACTTCTCCGACCTCCGACTAGTAAATTAAATAGTTACCTATCTGTGGAAATAAAGCACAAGTACCGTAACGTAAAGAAAAGCACGCGTTTGTAATACACTGCATTATGGTTCTAAAAGCGGTGCATTAAGAGCCATTTTACGATCAAGTGTGTTGAAAAATTATTTTTTTTTACTTTTTTCGACATCACGGCGTAACGCTTAAAAATTATTCAATGGAATTTACTTTAAAACATAGAGAATTATCATATCAAAGTTTAATCAAAGTAGTTTTAAATTTAATTCATTTAGGTAGGTATTTCGTTAAAAAAGTAGTATATTCGTTTTGGCACATATGTCGTTTTATTCCGAGCGCCGCACACTATAGCCATCACTCTTCTTTTGCAGTTCAAAAGTAATTGCATCACTTTTGCTCGCTTAGTAGGTTTTCGAGGATTTTAGATTTTCGATGTAACCCCTTAACCTGATCGATCGACCCGTGCGGCTGTTATTACTTAGCTACTAGCCCCTCTTCTTATTTGTAATTACTACTTATAGTATAAAATACCATAGCATACCATCACGCATGTACTCCCAGAAAGGTTAGGCAGAGTACACCCACATTTGACCAGTTATGTTTAAATTCCATGTAATAGGGACATCAACCGGGCACAAATCCAAACTCCGGGCTGATACTGGGAAAAACCCACTTACATTCACACGTCACTTTGCCCGACCTGGGAATGGAATCCAGGAGCTTATGCTCAACAGCAGTAGCATTTGCGAGAGCTAGACCAATGAGTCCATTACTAATTATTTTGTAATTTCCAGCTCTCTCTCCTCTACCCCATATACGACCGCTTCCGCCGCATCGGCGGTGTAAAATGGCGGCTGGTTTCCTTCGCGGGGTCACTGACCGGTGCCTTTCTCAGCCTGATGGCGTTGTGGGGACGGCTGCCAGTTCTCAACCTGTTGACCGACTACGCTGTACCGATACTCGTCAGTATCGCCACTGTGCTCGAAATATTAGCCTTCGTGTTTATATACGGTAATTGATTAATTTAGAATTTTATTTTTAAGTTTATTGATTAGTTTATTTATTTCATAATCAACAGGTTTTAACAAATACATTTCAAATAGAGGTCTTCTATTAAGTACGTATAGAGATATCTGTAACTTCTGTTACAGATATCCTCCTATACCTGTAATAGACCTCCCTCTTCCATGTTTATGTGTACACATAAAAAGCCTGTTAATGACAGAATCAATAACAAAATAGTTACAATAAGGAAAATTAAACTAGAGAATTTACATTATACTTAGTGGTACTTGAATTCGTAATCTCAGCTAATTTACATTTATTTTTTAAATTTATTTATTTGATAACAGATCACGTTGTGCCGTGACGTCACTTTTGTAGATCGCGGTCTTAAGATTTTGTTGCAAGGTGTGACCTCCGTGGTTTTTCTGCATACACTTATTCTCCGCAAGTCCCTTCGCCTGTTCTTCTTCTGTATCAATTGGCGCGAATAATATGAAAAATTGCTTATGCTTTATTACAACTGCCCAGGAAACATCGGGCAGTTAAAGTATCATCACTTTTATTGGCTTCGAGTATATAATGTACTTGGACCTCTGTATTAGATGCACGATCATAGGTTAAACTGGGCATGCTTGCCGAGATAGGTCCGTGGATGGGTGACAATGACATACCGAGACCCCTCCATGCCTCGGAAAGCACGTTAAACCGTTAATCCCGGCTATCATCACACGGGTAGACAGAAGCCCGAAAGTCTGACAACCAGTTTTACAAATAGGTATCGTGTTACCTGTGTACTGAGTAATGCGCCCCCGCCCCTCCGTCCCACTGGTCACATACTTAAGGCGCGGCCAACTAGTTCCGCCCGGACTATAGTGATTAGGTTGTTAAGGTGAGATAGGCAGTGACTCCATGTAAAACATTCGTATTCAGCTACATCCAATTAGACTGGAAGCCGGCCAAACATAGTTGGGATAGGCTGGGCAAATGATGAGCCCTGCCAATAATATGCTATGGGATTACGTTTGCAAGGGTAGTGGCATACCTGCTGCAAACTCCAACCCTTTTGCGTTTGGTCTGTTAATTCTTTGTATAGATCAGTTTGACTGTATAAAAAACCGGCCAAGTACGTATCGGGCCACGCACAGTGTAGGGTTCCGTAGTAGCCCATTATCACAATATAGTACGATTCTGTTGTTCTTTATTCTGAATATAAGTAATGGTAAAGATATTAGGAGTTAATGGTTATAATAACAAAAATGGATTTTAAATTTCAATTATCATTTCTATGACGTGCAGGGATGTCGATCAGAAGTGTGATGGTCTTAAACGCTTATATATGACAAGGGTGTCCAGAGTAAAACAAAACTTCAACACATAACGTAACCACGGAGGTCATGCCTTGCATAAAAATCTTAACACCGCGATCTACAAAAGTGACGTCACGGCACAACGCCATCTGTTATCAAGACCTATTCAACGATACCCCAAACGATGGGGTAGACGACGAAAAAAATATTCATCCCCACTTCAGATATTAGGGGAGCTACCCTAAAAAAATATATTTTTCAAAATTTTATTTTAGCACTTTGTCGGCGTAATTGATATACCTACACACTCCTACAAAATTACAGTTTTCTAGTACTAACGGTCTCTTAGCAAAACCTCGGACAGACAGGCAGACGGACATGACGAAACTACTAGTATAGGGTTCCTTGTCAGAACTACGGAACCCTAAAAACTGGTTTGATTGAGATATTTTCTCTCCTGACCCCTAGTCGCGACAGCAGGAACACAATGCATGAATGTAGATACGTAATAAACATAATACTTATTTATAATTAGGTAAGGGAGATTATAAAAAATAAAGGGGGCCTAAGCAGCTGGCACAATATTAGGGTGAGCCATACAATGGGTTAACCTTCCAAATAGTACAATAATACAAACAATTACTCTCGTCTCATCGGATGTCGGATGATTCAGTATTTTGTATTGTAGCGACCCTTCCATTATTTAAATAATGAGGTCAGTAATAAACCCGTGTACCTAGTCTATAAATATACCATTTTCGCAAATTATGGTCGAATCGTTTATTTTTTTGTCGAAGAATTAAATTGCATGTTCATTATGTCTTTGTCTAATGTTTCAATTGCGGTTGAATGAATGGTCTTTGAGAAGTGTAGAGCAGTGGTGGCCCAGTGGTAACGGCTGCGACTTACGAGCTGTGGGGTCGTAGGTTCGAACCCAGACAGACGCTTTACTTAAGGTAAATTATTTCATCACCACTGCTCTCAAAACGGTGAAGGAAAACATCGTGAGGAAACCGGCATATCCTAGAACCATTACAAATCCGCACTGGGCCCGCGTGGTGCATTACGGCTCACTCCCTCTCACCGAGAGGAGGCTTGTGTCCCAGCAGTGGGAACATTAGGCTGATTATGCATGGATGGTCTTTGTATGTCCACAACATTTCTTCTTCATGTCATAGCTACGATAGTGAGTATGAGAAATTAGCCAGCAAGATTGATAGAGTCGGTCAACTGATTGTTGAAAGCACTAAAGTACCGCGATGTATTTATGACAATTCTGAGTCATTGCTTAAATAAGCACGCTCTGCTCAGTCGTGTCGTATGTAGGCTCGCTTCGCTCGCTCGTCACGAAACTGTGCTCACTACACTGGGCGCTAAATCGGCTTAGGTTGATGTGACTAAGACCACATCTTATTAGGTGGGGTAGAACAAGCATGGCATGATAGTAGCTGACAAAGTGCTAGCACTGATTTAGGAGGGTTTAGCAAACTCCTCGCATTAGGTTAGGTCAGAACTCGTGGTTGCAGCTGTGACCAAACCTTTTCATGAAAATAAATGGCATGGACTCGAACTGCGCCTAATAAATTTTTTCTCTGCTTTCTAGGTTGGAAAGTTCTCGTGGAAGACGTGGAATTCTTGACTGGTCGTGAGCTCGCAAGGTTCTGGGTACTGGGCTGGTGTGCTGCTCCAGGAATCATAGCCCCCTTCACCGTCTGGTGGATGATGATGGTCTTCATACGAGACGAGACGTGGTACGAGGCTCCTTGGCCAGCCATCACCATGATTTCCACTGCTGCACTGGCATTCCTCATTATCATTGCATTTGCTTCAGTTGCTGTAGCGAAGCAAGTTCAATATGATTTAATTGGGGTAAGAATATGTGAAGTTGCCTTACCTCGTTTTTTGACTGTGTGTAATTTATTTTTATTTGCTGAGCGAATTTATATTGTAGTTGTTTGTTATTTGATGGTTCTGTTGACGCTAATGATGTCTTAATTTCGTGTTTTAGTTAAAAATCATGAAAACTTGTAATTTTATAACTAGGTATCATTAATAATATTCAATTGCTTTTCATGATACCGCTGTAGCAATAGATAGCGTTGCGATTTTAATTTCTTGATTCTATTTTGAAGCGTGACCGGCAAATAACCTCGTAGCCGTCGATAAATTAAACGTCATATAAATCAGGAACTTTGATAGGTCATTAGTAGCTAATTTATCATTTTGCTGAATTTGCTGCATAAACATGACAAGTAAACCTTTAAATTACAGAATTTTATTTGCAAATAACCTGATAAGGACAACCCGTAAGATACGTGACGTGATAGGTACACCAATTCATAGTTGTATAGTATATATTATGATAATGAGCGATCGTCTTTAGAAATAGACACACCTGCATTTTTAATTGCCTAATCAATTGCAATTTAGTGAATCATTAAATCGAGTTCCTTATTACTCGCAGATAACATGTTTAGTATGCGAATGCGAATGCGACGACATTTCCCTAAGCAGTATCTAATATACTTTTCCTATTGCCTTAATTTTAAGGCCACAGCCTTGTCCAGCGACTCATGCTAAGAATTTATCACTAGTTCCTGTCTTTGAGGAAACGCTTACTCTTCCGCAGAAACTGAAGTCATCATTCAAGCCGTCTCGACACTGGGGCCCCCGGGATCCCATAACGCACTACTACTGGCTGGCACGGAGAGATGAGATCGAGAGAGGAAATCATCTCAGAAGGAGGTACCAGAGGAGACAGTTGGGCCAGTTCTCAGGCAGACCAAGCTTCTTGAATGTGCCCATTGCTCTCCAAGGAAAAGACGAAGAAATTATTAGTCCTGATAAAGGACGTTCAAACTCCGATGACTGGCTGTACACCGTTAGCAGAAAACAATTGACGCGCGTCGCTGAGAGCAAGAGGAGACCCAGGTCTTTAGATTGGAGTTTCCCCAACAAGACAGTACCCAGTGCTATGGATTTGAAGAATTTAAACATCAGCAGCTATTCTTTTGATTCGATGCCGTCTTTAGAAAGTAATAATAGCGTGATAGAGGTTAAGACAATTAAGGAGTAACACTAGTCTAGACTGACGACGACCGATCTGTCAACTGGCGAGGTTAGACTGTAATTTAGGTGTTATATAAGTGGAGGTTGGTTATAGCTACCAAGTAATTTAGTTATTAAGAAATAACATGAGTGTACATTTTGTTATCAATATTAGTAAAAATTTAGTTCTTAACTATAAAATGCAATTACGGCATTTTTTTACACGTTACGACAGATTTATTTCCCTATCTTTATTTTGTATGAATCTAATTTATAAGTTATTCATCAACCCAGCACTCTAATTGCGTACCTAACACAAATTCAATTACAATCTGAATCATTTTGATATCTGAATCATTTGAGATATTGCTAATCCATTGCTTCATATGTTCCAAAAATTTGTCTGCTCAACAATGTACCTAAATAGCGCCATGAGCGTTGTTGAACATTCAAAATGAAATCCATTGCTACTGATAGTGTGTTACGCAACTACCCAGCCGCTCATCGCAGTCCTCTGCTGACCTTATCCAAGTTATCCCACTATATTCTACGGAATGCATAAATATATTATCTAGTCTGCCCCCTGCTGGCTGCAATATAAGTAGTGTTATAAAGTTTGACCAGTGGGCTGGTTGGTAGCGCAGCTGACGCCGATACGCTGATACTAGCATATGATATCGAGGCATTCATCGACTAGGCAGATCTATGTTATTATTAACCCACTATCACCATATCCGAGACTGTTAACCCATAGGTCGTCAAATCCCAAGATTTCTAATAGTTATAATACCATAAGGAAACCTGTGGTGTAGTTACGTACAGTAATGGCTTTTATTTTGACAGTTCAGCAACATTCAATTGCGTTATTTACATTGTTGAGCAGACTTTTTGAACATTAAGTATGAAACAATGGATTAGCAACATGCTTCAAAATTATTCATATTGTGCTTGATAGAGTGTTACTCAATTACGGTATGCTGGTGAAGGTCGCAGGAATTCGCTAGATGTGAGAAGCACAGGACCGGTCGATGTGGCGACGCTTAGAGGAGGCCTATGTCCAGCAGTAGACATCTTTCTACTGATACCTTGATGTTGATGACATTGTCACAAGGGCAGGAATAATAACCTGAAATATATGAAGCTCTCATTAAAATTGCGCTGTTCTGCAGCTGCATGAACCTCGAGCCACAAAAACGTGGCTGGTCCACGTGGCTCTTCACTGACCTTCGCCAAGGAGGATCTCCATTACTCATACCGAGCCCCTTTGTTGGCTATGCAGCTACTTTGCATGCTCTTCATGAACCCATCACATCATTGCGGTAAGTAGTCTGAAACAACGACGTTGGACTTGTATCGCTAAAATATCTCTACCTACCTACAGTAGGTGTCCTGCTGTTAAGTATAGACACATACGAGATTTAGAGAAATTTCGGCTCTGCTTCAGACAGTAAGTATTAGGTTTTTGCAGTCGGATATTTAGAAATATAGTGTGTTATATTTTGGAACCATCTCCTGAAGCCCTTTGTTTTGATACCCCACATAAACATGTTACATTTTTTTTAAATTTCATTAAGTACATTATTTATTGACGTCTAAAATCCGCCATTTTGATTTTGTAAAAACAAAACCTAGCCTGTAAACATTGCGTGACCTCGACGACACACCTCGTATAAAATCCATTCGGCGCGGCGCGGCGGCCGTTAGGATGCTTCGAGGGATTCCCTCATACCTACAAAGCTACATAAACGTGAAAACTTTATCCTGTCTTTGCTGTCGCGGGTCGGTTAAAAAGTGAATCATGAGGGGTCTACACACAATTTCGCATCAGCATGTACCTACACACCGGGCGGCAAAATCAAATGTATATTTTGCCGCCCGGCTTAAACCCGATAAAGTGTGTATAGCACTCCTGACAGGCACGAAGTGCCGCATCAGTCATAAATAATTTATTTCTTAACAAAATATATTGTGTAGAAAGATGTTGGTAATAAAAATTAAGAAAAGAAAAATAGTAAGTAACAATAACTCATTTTTAAAATAGTAAAATTAATACTTAGTCGTTTAATAAGAAATGTATAATGTCAAAAGATGAAAATAATAAAATTAATAGTCACTTAATTGGAAATATAGAATAGAATGCAAATGATTAACACAAAAAAAATATATCGCATAAATACATTATTGTTATTTGTCATCTCATGAACTCTTCAATACTATAATAGCCCTTCCTCAATAAATATGTCCTTAATTTGTTTTTGAATAAACACTGGTTATGATTTTAAATTCTAACGGAGTCAGTACGGAGACAGCAAAGCTCGGCGGCCGCTACGACCTGCGTGCAGCGCCTTCCGGTCGCTACCGCACGGGTGCTAGGCGCGGCGATGCCGTGCTCTGAGATTACGGTTAGGCTGCGTTTCAACGGCGATGAAATTATACGTGCGGCAGCCGCGGGGTGCCGCGTTGCAACCGCGCGGTGGATGTCCCGAGGTTGCCACGCAGATGCCGCGGGCTTTCCGCAGGTCTCCAAGAGAGTTCGCGGGGTTGCCGTGTGGATGCCGCGTGGATGCCGCGCTAGCGTACGGCTTTCAAGCGAAAGTTTTCGTCGTCACCCTCGCATTCAATTCGCTACCCACTCCAGTCAGTGCTAAGTCGCTTGCTCTCTCATTTAATTTAAAACGCAGTTGCTAAACCGACGGAGCGCACTTTGCTATCATATAACAGCGCGGCCGGCGCAGTTTGTCCACGCGAAGAAATTTGTCATCAAATCGCTCATTTGAAGAAATGTCGACGTAAAGGTATTTTTTCCCAAAAATGAGTTAAATATGCCAAAGCAATTAGAAAGCATATTTATGTAAGGAAAGCATAGACGTAAAGAAAAAGTAGCAGTTACGTCGATGTTTCTCCAAATGAGCGAAATATTCGCGACCACAATGCCATACTTTTCTTGTCATCGACTGAGTCTGGTTTTTGGCCCGGTTAGTGGTTAAAAACTCTTACTGTTTTACCACAAGGATATGCTGGGATGTGGGATTAAAAAACCAAAAGGAACACTAAATTTTGTATGTTCACAACACCCTAGAGGTCCGCGCACCGCTTCGGTAAATGAGGCGTAATATAATATTCAGGATTTAATTACAATTGATTTAATTTTGGTACAAGTCTCGATTTCATCTCATACAAACTGCTGTGCAGTAATGCATCCAACACAACCTACCTACCTTCTTAAAACAGCTTCAACGAATTGATTGAAAGACCATATTAAACCAAAAGTGGGTAAGAAAACCGTGTCGACTACAAAACCCAACGGTTACGAGTTAATAAATGAAGACGTCAAGCCTACGCGTGCTTATTATGCTAGTACAGTAATAAGGATAATTACCACGACCTATTGGTGCGCCGACGGCCAACTATTTTGACTAGGTACATGTAGGTAAAGATGGAATGAATTGGACTCTTTTTCTTTCGTCACGAACTGTACTGGATGGCTTGTAAAACATAGAAGGGTTTATTTATAAAATTGCATATAATTAAGATTATGTTAAACGTCAAACAATGAACAGACGCCAGCACATAGAGCTACTACAATCTGTCAATACTCAATTATTTATTGCATTCCATATGTATTACATAGATGGTATTATAAAGTAAAAGATCAATATGGACCCTGTCGGGCACAGCAAAATTAGGAGAGAGGAAGAGGGCTAAGTAGCAAATCAATATTTGTGTATATACCTATAGGTATAGTATACTAGTTATTTTATGTAAGTATTGCGTAAGAATTTCTTTAATAGATATTCAACTTTATCGCTAAAGCATAAGGTTCAAAGTTGATTGAGAAAATTTGACAGTTTCGGGTAGCTTGATGTGCTGGCATCTGTACCTATGGTTGAATAGACGTTAATCATCCCTTCCATGTTTCAGAAAAATCCAAGAGTACTAATAGGTACCTAAATGAAACTTTAGAAATTACATTTTACCTTAACTTAGGTTTATTTATCTAAGGTTTCCTGTCACAGAGAGGTTGCCTGTCCCAGTATTCGGAAGATTATGCTGAAGCGTGCATTATGAGTATGCCGAGGTTATTATCTATACTATAGTTATCTCTAATGAATATAGTAGGAAGTATATAGTCAACAAGGTAGCGGAACTGCCTTAGTTAAGGAATCACTCATGAAAAAGGTACTTTAAATAACTCCAGCAGGTGCAGTCACAGCAACGCCTCCACGGCAAGATGTGATCTCTGGGAACTGCTTAAACCCTGACAGCCCTCCACCCTGGACACATGTTACTGGGCTGACTTGGTAATTAATGACTTCTGACTTTTAAGTCGAACCCAAACCGGCCAGAGCAGATATTTCTACAAATAAATAACATTGTTTTTGATGTTAAGCTAAATCGGCCCAACGTAAAAATATTTTATACCTGATGACTAATGACTAAAGGAAACTTTAAGAAGATAAAATAGTGCACACTTGTGCCGAAGTCAGTCTGCTTTTCAGCTTTGTCGCTGGAATGGCTGAGCACCTACGACTACGACTCCTTTGGTATTGCAAATATCCTAGCTGAGAGTGACGATTTACCACTGCATCTTCACTTGCTGGTTGATGACCACCCAATCATATTCAAAAAAATACGGGGCAAAGTTGCACGGTGTCCGTCTAGTCGTTGAAATCGGACACCGACTCTACCGATTTGTTGAGTCAATTTTAGCAGTCACAAATCGGAACCCAACCAAAAGAAGTCGTTTGTCTACGTCTTTACAATAATAAGTCCATAGGCGTTAGGTTAAGTTGAATCGTTCCGGCGTGAATACAGTTAATCCAATATTTTTGTATGATTGATACAATACGCTTCTTTGGCGGTCACTTTGTCAATGTCCAGAAACTTAACGGTGTTTCTGACGTCTTGACTATGATGTACCACGGCAACTGTGGGTGCAATTTGAAGTTAATCGGAAATTAGAAATAGATTGTTGGACTTTTTTATATAGGTAACTAAGGTTCTGTTGGACCAAATTGTCTTAAGTAGCGGAATTTTAGGACTATACGAGTAGGTAGTCTCTTAATTGCTGTTTAATTTCGAAAGAAATCTAGCGTCCGTTGTGTTTAAGCCAAGTTCACAACCTTTCTACTGATTAAAACCACTTAAAGAATCGATTGAAAAATTGTTCGAAACAAGCCTATTTGGCTCTTGTCAGCGTCAGGAAAATCTATTAGATCAATCTTAGTAAGTTCTTGTTCGGTTTGCGCCGCTGACGTCCGAGCGCCGATCACATGAACACGCAGAAACGCAATTATTACGGAATTATATATTAATTTATCATTAAAATAATAATATCAGGTGTCAGTGATAGTAGTTAATAATTTAACATACGGTAATAGACTTGCCCTTGGCCCGTATTGCAGACGCATTAGTTGCAAGTAACTATTGAGGTAAACATAAAGAGAATAATATTTTCAAAGATTTTTTTTATTAAGGAAACAGTGACATATCATGATGTGATCTTAATCTACATGTTTTTCTAAGAAATAATTACATCATTTACGAGATATTATGTGGGTTATTACTACGTAGGTATTTGTTTTATTGATTAATATTTAAAGTGATAAACAGGCTAACGTATCGTGGCACAGAATAATAAGAGTGTGAAATTAAAACGTCATAATGGTTGGGAATGGGAGGCCATGGAATAATAAAACAATAGCCTGCTTGTTAGTAAGCCATCATCACCCATTGTGCATCTATCTATGCGGATATAGAAGCGAACATTACACAGTACACTTATGTTAAACTGTGTATCTACTTGAGCCGACTCGAGCCACAAATTACACTCTAAATTGCCTCTACTGGACACGCAGTCCATTAAAAACGTAGGGCTGTAAATGAGGCTTTATTACGGCATAGACGAGGGCGAGGAAGCGATGATATTTGCCTTAAGGTGGGTCTGGTTTGGGTTGAGGCAACGTCTCTCTCTACTCGAGAGACAATCAATATATTGTATATGCCTCTCCCAGGCTGCACCATAACACCCTGTCCATCGATCGACAGACTATAGGAGTCCATTAAAATTAATTGTTCAAATCAGTAGATTGAACAATAAGCCGCACGGAGCACGGAGAGGAGGCCTGTGTCCCACCAGTGGGGTCGTTGTAGGCTGATTATGCTTATTTTTAATCTACAAACGACCATTTTAGCAATCTTAAGAAAGACAGCGGTATTAAGTTGTACATATTCCATAGTGGATTGCTTCTTCAGTACGAGGTAGCAGGTTCTTTCTAAATTATTTGGAATCATCGATACGATTAAGAATAAGGTTCTAATCTGAAGGTGATGAATGAATGATAAAGCAATTATGAATCAAATGCAAAGTACCTAACCTTGAAACGTAACTACGAGCTAATTAATTAACTTATTAGAGGCCGTGCAGACAGAGCATGCATGGCGAAGTTTCATTGGTGAACTAAACCAGTTTGATACTTCATTTGAATTCAAATGAAAAGATTACACCGAATATGCAATGGTTATAAAATTTGCGCAAGTTTCGTTGCAAGTGTTGAGAGGTTTCATTTTCCTCCTCAGTGATCGGCAAAGGGGAATTTTGTAGAAAGAATTTCTTTCCTGTTGTAGGTAACTCTCATTGATTCTTCGAAGGGGTTAAAGACATTAGGAATATTGTTGTTTGTCACGTAGGCACGCTTGATTTTAGATACATACAGTGCAATCTTTTACTGTATTACACATAGGATTTTCTTCTTCTTTTGTAGATTACTCATGTTTTCGATTATACAGGTGAATTTTTGATATTTGATTTCAGAGTGCTGTGCTACTGTCATGAATAAAACAAAATCAGTGGTCAAAGAACTAGGAGCTCAAATTTTAAATGAATAATTTTTAGTTCAGCTGAGAATCGAAACCAAACTTATTTGGTGTATTATGTACTAATCTTCACTAATGCCCTTAGCGATAGTGTTGCTGATATGCATAGATTATTTTGCAGAATTATATTAAGTAAGTACTTATATATACAATACTTGATAGGAATGCCCCGAATGAAGTATTTCCTAATAAGTTTTTGATAACACCAGTTTATTATCCATAGTGTTATGTCAGATAGGCAGCCGCTCCATGTAAAATACTGGTATTCAGCTGCATACGGTTAGACTGAAAACCGACCCCAACATAGTTTGGGAAAAGGCTAGGCAGATGATGATGAGTGTAGTATGTTATAGGCAAAATCATACGTATTTTACTACGGAGGCTAGAGATCCATTTAAGTAACTGATTTCCGATTATTATTTTAGATTTTAAAGTGAAACTGTTTTTCCGGGGGCAGAGCCAGTTCTGCTGTTTTACTGGCTCATTTCCTGTAGTATGCGAAATTGATTAATTATTTAACAAATTGACACGCTACGTCAATTTTCGATATATTGCCATTTCAACTGTCAAAGAATGACATTGTAGTAATTTGAATATAGAACAATTTGTCCCTGATTTATGTTAATAAAAGGGGAGATATAGATATTCTCAGGTATATCTTCTATGCCAGTCTTACCAAGGGGTATCGTGTTCTTCAGTAAGTAACTACGCTGTGGAGGTCAGATAGGTAGTCGCTCCATGAAAATGACTGTTATTTAGCCGCATCGGGTTATACTGGAATATCCGGTTACACAACATAGTTGGCCACAGGCTAGACATATAAACATTCAGTAGGAAGTTTACCCGCCCTTCGCTGTTTTCCCTTGAGCATTACTCGTCTAATGTATGTCATTATGATGTAGAAATTACCTACATTAACTTGGATCGTCAATTGCTTAGCTCCCTCATTATTGTGCATTAGACGGGTACCTAGTCCGTTTAGTAATAATGGCTTAAAGGGGCGTAAACAAGGAAAAGTTGTAGACTCATCACAGGATGCAACAATTTGAGTCATTGCTACTCAGAAAGTATGTACCCACAAAGAATCAAGATAGATAGGTAACGCACACATCCATAACATGACTAAAGGAATACCCATTATAACCGTTACTACTTCAGTTAGATAATTATTAATATTGCTTTTCGCAGAGCGTAAAACCCCACTAGGTGCATTCAGTACGTCGCCTGCGAAGCTGGACATCTTCATCAGAGTGTCAAGAGTCTTGCCCCTCCCCGCGTGCATTTGTTAGTAAACTCGCTCGACGGGCCGTAGTAAGGGCGTCACGAACCTGCGCTCGCGCAGACTCGGATCAAGACAACATTCAGCTCTCAGGTTGCGTGCGAAGCGGATCGCTGTGCGGTGACGGTCGCGCGCTTACGAGTTACGGCTTTACGAGTTACGACTAGTAGACGGTTCAAGTGGTCGGTCTAGAGTTAAAGACTAAAGTGATGTCGAAGGATAATCCAAGGTTGAGTCGGCTGGGTGTCCTGGCGCCAGCCGCGCTCTCCGCCTGCATGGATGCCTCGGTGCTGGCGGTGCCGGCTGCCGGGGCCATCGTCTCCACAGTCCTCAAGGAACTCAGCAAGGCTTTCATGCTGAAAAAGTAAGTGATTTTCTTCTCTTTTGGAGTTAGTTTGAGCTTATTTTCCAGTTCATACGACTGTCTATGTGGTTTGTGTGAATAGTGATAAATTAGGCCCGCTTTTATTTTTTGTTTATATTATGAATGTATGATTATGGCTTGCGATATTTTATATTTATTACGACAATAATCTGTTTGTCGCAATTTCGTTTAAAGATTATGATAGGTAACATTGTTAGATCTCCTACTTAGTTAAGATGCGATACCGACATAGGAAAATTCTGGATAATATTTTCTGAGCAAGCATACAGGGTATAAAAAGACCAATCACAAGCCGTCGTCTACTTATTCTGTACCAACATCAAAGAACATTCAGCAAAAAATATTGCTGGGAAACGATTTTGAAAAATCACTGTTTATCTTCGGTAACGCGCATTGTAACGCACGCACAACTCTGTGCTTACGGGTGCATGCAAAGGAACAGGCCTATATTATAATATGCGACGTGAAAAAAAGATGCGACTTTGGCCTTTAGTGATCCAGTATTATTATGATCACAGTGACGGAAAGAACATGTGACTCCCAGGTCTATTAATAGTCTTTTTACACCTGTTATATACATATATCTGTCTCATATACTTATGTATGTTCTATATATGTATAGATATAGAAATAAATATACCTATTGACAAAACTTATGATTAGTAATATTATGTAAATTATTTGATTAGTCATAAACACAGCATTTAGCACGCAGACTTTTCCATAAACTTATTTTTTGTGAATTCATTAAGGCTGTGTACACACACCTCACGTAAATACATAAGTGCCCAAAAAATCAGCTCATTTTCCTCATCCAAAAATCCTGTTAGGTGCTACTGTTTAATTCCCATTTATAAAATAACAATCAACATCAAAAATATTCCAAATAAACGTAATAAAAACAACTTGCTCCGGCCCAAGTCTGATCAACTTCAACTCCTTGGAATGCGCAAGCGGATTCTCGTTTTGATAAAGGCGTGTCCAAAAAAGGTACAAGACGGCTGTGACGACATTCTCTTAGTCATCTGTGTGTCCTGGATGGCTGCACCATGTAGGGATGGCACTGTAACACACTCGATACCGATACGAACTAATATTTCGTTAATCATTCGTTTTCATCTAATTTCATCGTGTACCTAAACAAAATATCGAATTATCGATAATTATGTCGATAAGTATTGTTGGTCATATCTTTACTATTATTTATTGCTTTAAGTACATATAAAGTACATATAAAGTATGGATGGACATATCGATAGATAGGTAAGTATGAAGATTAGAGTTGCTTGCAACAGGATAAAATTTGAGCCTGTTATATCTATAACAATTACGGGCAAATACTTTTTTCTGAATTTAATAATTTAGGGGTCCTTGCAGATTTGCTTATTAAATTCATAATGATAATTTAGGTACATCTAGATATCGCAATAGTTAAAAAACAAAGGATTATGCTGAATGTGATAATAAGGTACATGCAGTGAGACAAAAATCGCATCAACACAGAAATATAATTTATTTAGTATTTTTTACAGGTGCAACAGATTTAGTTGCACCTGTTTTAAATATAAACAAAGTTCAAACAGATCTGATGAATCAATTGCATACCTGCTCAATTTCGTTGAAATTTATGCCCAACGTATTGCGTAGAAATACAGTACCTACCTTTTAACAGGTGCACCAGAATTAGTTTCACGTTCCACTTGTTATAAATAAAAAAAGCGATCTGATTAATCAACATTGCACATCTGCTCAATTTCGTTGAAATTCGTCCGACGTATTGTTCAGGTGTACTGGCTATCTATAGAGCATAAAAAATGAGTAACGTAATTAAAATGCTAAAGCACATCTTAAAATGATAAGTAATAATGATACATTTTCTTAGAACACAAGTACGCAGGTATTACGCCAATTCGACGTATATCGTCGTACCTGAGTGTACATAGGAAGCTGACGTTTTTTTTTACGTCGATTTGGCGTTCCTCTCAGTTGTTATCGTCCGCGCTAGTTTGGGAGGTTGAGGTACCTTTAGTTAATGGCTTTGTAGGCGAAAAACTGGTATATGACCAGCACCCTAATTGCGTAACACACTATCAATTGGAATCAGAATCATTTTGAAGCAAATTGTTAATCCATTGCTTCATAAGTTCGAAAAAATTGTCTGCTCAAAACGTATATGACGCAATGAATGTTGTTGAACTGTCAAAATGAAACCGATTCTGATTGGTAATGTGTTACGCAATTGCGCCGCCGTTTGTTCTCGTGTTGTTTTATAAACAAGCCCGTGCATAATTTGTGTTGCTATTCGTTTACATTGTTAACTTGACAAGATAACATCCCGCCTGTGGTCTCTGGAGGGGAAGGGTTACAGCTAAAACCCACATTTCAATATAATGGGATTTCGAGATCGAATCAGAATCAGAACCGCAGGAGAACCAAGGTAACCAACATAGCCCGAAGAATTGCCAAACTTAAGTGGCATAGGGCAGGGCACATTGCTCGCAGAGCAGATAGCCGGTTGGTCCGAAAGGTACCTGGAGTGGCGAACCGAAACACGTAGAAATCGGCTGGATGAGGGAAGCACAGAACCGGTCGAAGAGGTGCTGCTTGGAGGAGGTCTATGTCCAGCAGTGGACGACTTTCGGCTGAAATGATGACGGGATTCCATCAAACATCAAATGCCATGCACCGGGTACAAATTGAGACTCATTACTACCTTCTACTGAAAATTTTGAAATAGGAAACATAATAACACTTTGCATAGCCTGGGGACCGCGCAGAGGACCTCAGGAGAAAAATTTCAACTTCTTACCTATTATGTTATTTTTACCTGCAGGGAATAGGGTGATGTTAAGATATTGTGTTTGAAAATGGCGAGAAATGTATCATCATCATCAGCCTAAAGCAGTCTACTGCTGGACATAGGCACACCATTTTTTTCTGGTAACCTGAATCAGGTTCTATAAAAGACTTAGTTTAGGCACCAGTCTTCCACAAATTAATTATGAAATTGTGTCTGAAGACTATTAATTACTATCTCTGTAATTTGTGGTAAGAAATACATAAATAAATTATTATTTAGTTCGATTCTCGGCAACTCTCTCAGCCACCCTGCGAAGGTCGTCGCTCCACCTAGCCTGAGGGCGTCCTATCTTACCTACGTTACGTTAAGTTTGCCGATTCGCGGTCTCCAATCAAGAACACGTCTACCCCAACGGTCATTGATTCTAAGGCTAATATGGCCGGCCCATAGCTACTTCAGCTTGCTTATTCTGTGAGCTATGTCGGCAACTTTGGTTCTCTGCCGGATCACCTCATTCCGGTTTCTATCCCTCACAGAGACTACAAGAACAGCTCGCTGAACGTCCTTTTTATGGACCAGCTGTACCGTGAATGTCCGCGTTTCGGCTCGCTAACGGCAAGAAATTTTGTCTAGGCTATCTCTGATAAAGATTATAACAAAGCTCACAAATGATTCATATGTCTATAATATTACATGTTCATATATATGACTCATTGATCTATAATTATATTGTTATGATAGAGTAATATCCCCCTATGAAAAGACGACAGGAAAAAGTCATAGATCTAACTGTACCCAGCCAGTGCACTTCGCCCGGGCTGTAACATATCAAGTAATAACTCACATTATGTGAAGATAATTAAGAAAATAGTGATGCACATACTAATGGACATATTAAAGTTCACAATACCTTAATAATTTTCCTTTACTTAGATATTAGTTTTCTGTTCGTTTTCCTTTTTGTAAAGTTATAAATAAGAACACGATTGTCACAATTACGCAGTTAAAAAAATTTACCAAAATGTGTGTTCTATACAAATTTGAAGATTTCCCATTTGGTTTCTGTGTTGTGATTGCTGATTCGTAATTGACTTGACATTTAGGTGCGTTTATAGTTACGTTGGAATTCATTGATTTTTATATTATAAAATAAATAGAATACAAGCATCGTTTCTAATCAATGAATGTATTGCGGATCGAAATGCATATTTATAGGTAGGTACGTAATATTATATCTATGTTATATTAACTTAATAATTGAAACTTGACATTCATTTGATCTTCAAAAAATTATGTTGATTTTTATTGATTACAAATGTTTATCGAAAACGTGTTTTTTTTTTGTAGATATTATTATAGTTATACATTGAAATTAAATATTTTGCCAAACACAGGCACCATGGATATCGAAATAAAAAAAAGAAGTCGTCGTTTCCAATTTTTTAAAATGTTTTTGTTCAATTCGATACCCATCACATCAGAATCTGAAGTTTCGCCAATTAATTAATTTAATCTCTTTTACTAGATATTTAAACTATTATAAAGTGACAGAGGTGACGCATCGCGGGCCGTCTGTTTAAAACTACTAATCTCACAAAATACTGATCGGATTTTAATAAAATTTTCTTCGTTAGATAAAGTGTCTCATTGGCAATAATTTGGTGTATATTTAATACATATAGCTTGTGTTTAAGCTGAGCTGACGCTGGTTATGTCAGATCACAGATCATCATCTCGACTCTCTCCATAACATACAGTTAGCCCGCCGCCACTGCCTGTGTAAAAGTACTAATCTCCAAAAGTATTGGCTGGATTTTTCCTATTTTTTCACCAATATATAGATTGTTTCTTGATGACTGTTTGGGTGTATATTATATCCTTAAAATTTGTGCATGAGCTGAGCAAACGTAGGTTATGTACCTGATGGAAGTCGAAATTCGACTTAGAGCTGATTTTTCATTTTTTATATTGTTTTCTATGTTGTGATGCCGCCGAGGAAACTCACTATATTTAATGTTTTCGTAGTTTTGAGTAGGTACCGTAATAAATAAATAAATAATAGTTTCAGTAAAAAAAATAAAAGAAAGAAAGAAAAAGTATTTATTGCGACTCGTACAGGAACATTACAAACTAAACTAAACACACTAAAAGGAGATAAACAAAACCAATGAAATAGTATTCCACAGCTATCACACAACGCCATCTAGTCCCAAGCTAAGCAGAGCTTGTGTTATGGGTACTAGACAACTGATAAACATACTTATATATTTCTAAATACATACATATTATAGATAAATTACACCCAGACACAGAACAAATGATCGTGCTCATCACACAAACATTTGTCCTGGGTGGGAATCGAACCCACGACCTCCGGCATAGCAGTCAGGGTCACTAACCACTAGACCATCAGGCCTGTCAAAAATAAAATAAATAAAAATAAATAGTACATAAAAATAATTCAAATAATAGGTAATATTATTATCATGTACCTAAATCATAGATTACCGTATATAAGGTGCTACGAGCAATCGAGTATATCGCTATTTTGTGGTTCTTTACATATTCATAAGTTATTTTATTAATTTTTAAGATTTCGAAAAATTTTGGTCTGAATATGTAATCCACTTGAATTTATGAGTTCATATCTGCTGATGGGTGGCGAAATGTGGGTGTTGTGTGGTTTTGTAATAGCTATCTAGTAGGCCACTCAGCCTCAAAAAGATGTAAACAGAAGCAAGAATTTATTTGATTGTCTAGAATTTGTGTTCAGCTGGGAAGAAGTAGCGCAACAAATTCATAATGAAATTCAGCACTACAGCCGACTGTTGTCTATTAAAAACGTGCACTATGAAAAAAGTGCAAAGCATGACATTTTTAAGCCTCCATGAATTCCGTGATATTAGATTTCCTAATAGTTACTGAACGAAAACGAACTCTTAAACAAACCCAGTAGTGAAAAAACTTTACCTAAGTTAATATAATTACGTTGGCTATAAGAGCTGGGAACGACCCAAGAAACGATGGATGAATTACTGTGTGAATGTTGTTTGGTTAGAAAGGGGGTGACTAGCAAGATGACGGCTTATAGAGAAGTATGGAAGAAAAGACATATGTTGCGCCGACCCCAGCTGAATTGTGATAAGGGCAGGAGAATGATGATGATGTAAATAATAGGTCCTTACCTATGAAATTGCCGACTTTTGAAACTGGCTAATTGGCTATTGTGAAGATCGATATCTTTCATTCTATTTAGAATTACAAATTCAAATTAATTTTATAATAAGTATAGCATGACATGTTATCCCGCCGTTGTTCATTTTTTTTAATATCGCTGTTTCTATAACCATGTAAAAATCGAAATTACGCGATATTTTAGAATACGTGTTCCGCCGGTACACCAACGCAGCACAGACAGCACGACGTGTATGGACATGGCACCGCATGTGAACACACGATCCGTTTTTGGTTTGATCGCTTCCGTTCTGGAAATTTTGATCTCAACAATGAGCCCCGTGGCCGACCGGAACAACGACGAAGTAGACGCAGATACATCTCAAATCATGTTGGAACTTGCAGCAGCCTTCAACGTAAGTGATAAATCGATACTGATTCAATTTCTTCAAATTGGAAAGAAAAGAAATCTCGGAAAGTGGGTACCGTATGAACTCGCTGATCAAAAACAACAAAATCGCGTCGAAGCACTGCACAACCGGCCGTCTCAAATCTACAGGAGTAACGACTGGAAAGTCTCCGTCACTCACCATACTCGCCAGACCTTGGTCCATCTTATCCCCGTTTTTATTCGGAATTTGAATAACTTTTTACAGGGAAAAACGCCTCTAAAGAGTTCATCGATTCCCGTCGCCAGGATTTTTATAGCAGAGCCATCGACGAACTTCCACTAAAATGGCAAAAGTATATCTTCACTAATGACGTATTGGTCATTCGATTTCTAAACACAACATTTTCTTTCATAAAAATATATTTCGTTTTTTTTCTATGTAAAACGACAATTTCATAGGTAAGTACCTAATATAATATACTTACAATAATTTTCAAGATTACCTTAACATTCACCGCGGTAGCTCCGCTAATATACAAGCTATAAGTATATAATATGCACCTAAGCCTTCCCTGAGAGACACTATGGAATGGTATGAAAATTTTATGTAAATCAGATCAGTACTTTTTGAGATTAGTACTTTTAAACAGACCGCCCGCGATGCGCTGCGACTTTCTCTCTTTATATCTGAACATAATATAATATATATCAGTGGTGGCTCAGCGGTAACGACCGCGACTTACGAGTTGTAGGTCGTAGGTTCGAACCCAGACAGGCGCTTTACTTTGTGTAAATTATTTCATCACTACTGCTCACAAAACGGTGAAGGAAAACATCGTGAGGAAACCGGCATGTCCCAGAACCAAAAATTCGAAGACATGTGACATCTACCAACCCGCACTGGGCGCGCGTGGTGGATTACGGCCCACTCCCTCTCACAGAGAGGAGGCCTGTGTCCCAGCAGTGGGAACATTATAGGCTGATTATGTATGTATGTATGTATGTAATATAATATGCCAGTATTCCCCCAAGGGTATGGCACAGGCATCATAGTACACCCATATTTCGCTAGTTATGTTCCTTTATTAAAAGTCCCATATAAAAGGGGTCAGCCCACTGACCTCTATTATTACGTCAGTGGGTCAGCCTAATGCCATAGACTGGGCACAAATCCAGACTGCACGCTGTTTCTGATAAAAACCCAATAGCACTTAGCCGAGCTGAAACGTGGTCGCTCACAATGGGCCTTATTAGAAGGCTAAAAGTCACCCAAAGGGCAATGGAGAGGGCTATGCTTGGAGTTTCCCTGCGTGATCGAATCAGAAATGAGGAGATCCGCAGGAGAACCAAGGTAACCGACATAGCCCGAAGAATTGCCAAACTTAAGTGGCAGTGGGCCACTTAACTGCTCACATTGCTCGCAGAACAGATGGCCGATGGAACCGAAAGGTTCTGGAGTGGCGGCCGCGTACCGGAAGACGTAGCGTTGGAAGGCCTCCCACAAGGTGGACCAACGACCTTGTGAAGGCCGCAGGAACTCATTGGATGCGAGAAGCACAGAACCGGTCGAAGTGGAGATGCTTGGGGGAGGCATATGTCCAGCAGTGGACGTCTTTCGGCTGAAATGATGATGATTTATTTATTTATTTATTTATTAAAACTTTATGCACAAGTAAAAACTGTACAAAGGCGGACTTAATGCCTTAGGCATTTTCTACCAGTCTACCTTAGGGTGATGCAGAGACAATACACAGTAGGTGCAATAACAGAAAGAAAAGATAAGAAAATATTTATAACTAAGATATAAGAATAGATATAATGATGATGATGATGACTTAGCCCGATCGAACCCAGGACCTCATGGTCAGCGGTAACCGTGCTTACATCCATACGTAAGTTGTCGTGTATGAGGGGTTCGGGAGGGACTAACGATAACACCCGCACGGGTCGATCGAAGTTGAAGTTTTGCTTAACTGAACTGTTTTCAAGATGTCCTTTACAAAACCCGCGGTAACTCTCACTTATATACAACCTACATGTATATACCATACACCTAACCCTTGCTCGAGAGATTTCCTATCTAGTGGTGAAAATTTTATTAAAATCCGTGCAGTGATTTTTGAGATTAGTACTTCCAAATACAGCATGCAGTCATAGTTTGCGAAATTCAGAACGCTTTATATAGATAGTGATGCCGATTCTGTTGTTCACAAACTAAACTAAATTTAAGTTCAGTGCGTCTTTATTTTTCTATTTCATTAAGAAAAGGACAGAAGATAAATTTTAGTTTAGTCATGTCAAATTAATCAGCGCCTGACAGTAAGTTGGCGTTTTTTATTAGATTAAAATCTGCTTCATGGGTTTTCTAATAGTAATCTAATTGGAACAGTCATGGGGAAATTGTGGGTAAGTATATGAACACGAATATTCTATTATATGTGACTATGCAATTTCCACTATCATTTTTTAACCCCACATTTAGATGGAAAATTATTTAAAAGTTATGCTAGTTAAAATAATTGTTATGCCGTTTTTTAAAATGCCTTTATATACGAGTAACTCGGCTCAGCTTTTTCATACAGGTATTTAACAGTTTTTTATTAGTCTGATCGATAGCATAATATTTTATCTGAGTAATCCTACTTCCTACTAATCCTACTTCCTATCCTACTATCCTATCCTACTTCCTATCCTACTAATATTATAAACGCGAAAGTTTGTGAGGATGGATGTATGGATGGATGGATGTTTGTTACTCTTTCACGCAAAAACTAATGAACGGATTTGGATGAAATTTGGCACACAGATAGTTTATAACCAGGATTAACACATAGGATACTTTTTATCCCGATATTCCCACAGGATCGAAACTTATGCGGGTGAAACCGAGGGGCGCAGGTAGTGTCAAATACTGGCGAATCTCAGCTTTTTATGACGGCTGTTAGGTATAATATGACGGCACTGGTTTTCTAGGTAGTTAGTTTCATGCATCTATGTACCCACAATAGCAGTGCAGTGGTGGCCCAGTGGTAACGGCCGCGACTTACAATTTGTTAGTCGTAGGTTCGAACCCAGACAGGCGCTTTACTTTGTGTGAATTATCTCAGCACCACTGCTCTCAAAGCGGTGAAGGAAAACATCGTGAGGAAACCGGCATGTCCTAGAAGCCAACATTCGAAGACGTGTGACATCTACGAACCCGCACTGGGCCCACGTGGTGGATTGCCAATCCCTCTCACAGAGAGGAGGTCTGTTTCCCAGCAGTGGGAACATTATAGGCTGATTATGCTACCCATAATACGTTCTGTATATGTCATGGCCAGATTTTAGAATTGATCATTTCATGAAGTGTTCGGTCATTTCATGAAATGGTTGTATTTCATGAAACAGAACTCACTCAATCACTCAGACGAAGAGCCTCCAACTAAGTCATAACTTATATTTATAATTACAAAGCTGCGTATTAAAAAAGGGATTCCACATTAACAAACGTTTTCTTTTAAATTAAGTTCAGTGCATCTTTCTAGGCGCACTTATTTTAATGATGATTCTTTAGCACTTTCAAAGGCTGACATTTAATATTAAAAAAATACCTTAATAAAAGCGATTAATAAAGGTAATTAAAAGCAGCTGTTTTAAAAGTTGTAGGTAGGATATTTATTTTGAATGCGTTTCTTTAGCACTCTGCAAATTATACATAGGTTAAATTAAACCAATTATTGGAACTAAGGTAGTAGAGTAAGTAAAGTAAAGATAAAGAGGTAAAATATGTGAGTTTATTCTACTGATTCGATCCCGAAAATTCTTTGACTAATGAGAAGAAAATTATCTCTTGAGTATCATAGGCTATGTTTTATGTTAAAACGAGAAACTTCACGCGAACGAAGTCACAGGCAGAAGCTAGTATAAAATATATTGCAGTTTGACAGCTTTTGTCTAGAAAATTTATTTCAAACCGCCATGGCATTCATTCTTCAGATAAGAGTTATCTGATTATTGAAAAATCAGTAGGCTTAGCCAAGTTGACAATCTACAATCGTTAACGCTAGTAGAAAACTAATCAAATGTATAGGAATGACATCATCTCAACGTTAAGTCACGTGGTCAGTACAAACGAATAGAAAATTCGTAGCCAAGTTTACTCGTTCAAAATGTTAGAATAGAATGTAATCGTTTCTACAACGTAGATCGCTACATCCCATACAAATGGTAGCCAAGTTACACTTTTGACAAGCGCTAACGAAACGCTGTCGAAGTTTTTGAACGATAGCTAAGCGATCGCCGAGACCCAAGAGAAAACGATAAAAAATGGCGTCTATTATGATACAGCTGTGTTAAGACCGAGAAGTGTTTTGTTTATTTACCTTATTTTTGGACTATATTTATCATTAAGCATTTAAAAAAATATTTCAGAGAAACAAAGGGTCTATTGATTAAGTAGTAAGGGTCAATTGTTTTGTTTGTTTCTTTCGTAAGTATTAGTTCATGTTGCGGATCACGTCATTGTTTATGTTTCAAACTTTCAAGTGCCCGAGGTGGCCCGAGTATGATAGATTTTTAAATAACAAAGGAAGATATTTACGAAACAACTAATAATTTACGTACCTTTCCATGAATTCCAATAAAGCTGCGAACTGTTCTGGGCTTGCTCGAGATCTAGATTCCATCCTATACTTAAAAGTTATCACTTCATTTTTTTAAGGTATCTTTCATTACATTTCGAGATGCAGTAATATTTAAAATTACATTCCACACTGTGTTATAATAATAAATCAAATATAAGAAGAGCTTTAACTTATTTCGCCTTACTTTCAAATTTCAAAACACTTAAAAAAACAATTATTTGCCCGCGCACTAAGTACACAGCTGTGACTTTGACGTCTATCGGAACGCTCACCATAGACTAAAGTATAGGTTTTTTCTAAAGACGTTGTAGAATGAGCGTTCGACTCGGTCGTGTCAACTTGGCTAGCAACTTATCGTTTTCTATAATCGCTTACGCCGCGCGCCGAAGCGTTAACGATTGTAGAATGAGATTCGATATGAAACGTTTGTAACTTGGCTAGGCCTACAGGCCTTCTCACGAAATCGTTTTTACGACTTCCTTTACATAATACGCGTTTGCTCAGCTCATAGACAACCTATATATATATAATATACACATAAACTTTCCCCAAGACACAATCTATCTAACGATGACAATTTTATTAAAATACATTCATTACTTTTTGAGATTAGTACTTTTAAATGACACGCCGCGGCTTCAATGATGTGGAAATGATTCGAGGATCCTAGATGTTCTTCGGAAACCAGAAAGCGTTGTTTATTTATTCAAAATACTATGGGAAAACATAAGTACTATAACATTAACATAAAACATGGAAGAATTTCAATTAATTAATCAATTCGGTATCTATCACACACTAATGAAACGTAAAAAATGTACGAAATGTAAAAAAAAAATCAACAAAACAATATCCCTTCATCTGTGTAATTGCCCTGCAGAAAAAAATAATTTAAATAATGTTAAAACGGCAAATACTAGTGTAGGTAGTGGTTGTAGTGGTGGTTATACAAAAATGTCGTTAATTATCGCGATGACGGGCGTTAATCGTAAGTGCGGCCACCACTTATTGCGATAATTATCAGCGTTTCCCGTTGGTGTGGCCACGGCATTAGAACGTTAGTACTATTAGTTATTCTGTGGTATAGACCGAACATGATAAAAAGAATGTTAACCTGCCAATAAATTGTTAACAAACAAAACGTTTGATTTGTTAATCATTAAATGACTCATGACATTCTTATAAAAACTCTTTTAATTAGAAATAATATTATACTGCCTAAACCGGGGCGCTTCTGCACCCCCCGGTTTGGGTTGCATTGCGGTAGGTAATATACAAGCTATAGGTATATAATATACACCTAAACCTTACCCGAGAAACACTCTATCTATTGTCGAAAATTTTATTCAAATCGGTTAAGTACTTTTTGAGATTAGTACTTACAAACAGAACATACAGTCAAAGTCTGTAACATTCTGAACTTTTATATCGAAATTGTCACATCGGGTAGACAAATTCTGAAAAATGTGACGTCATGTCTGTTAATGAAAACAGTATCTTGTTTAAAGTTGTATTATTAATGCACTGGAAAAAATACAGTCACTATCTTATTATATTGTCTAGTTACAAATTCTGTTATGGATAAAATACGACCTTGATTATATTATTTACTAGCTTCTGCCCGCGACTTCGTCCGCGTGAAATTCGTACTTTCCTCTAAAAATTTCGAAAATATATGTAGGAATGATCTTTATCATTTATTTAGATAAATAAGTATTCGGGCCAATCTTTAAGTTTATAGATCAAAGGAATCAGATTTTTCAAAGAAAGTGTATTCCCGCGTTTCACCCCCACAGGGTGATTTTGAAAAATCGTTCGTGATTTGTTCATAACTTGACTCAAAGGCCCATACCCGTTTTCAAGTTAATAGATGCAAGCAGTAATATCCACTCTTTAAACTTTATTACTTACCCTTTTCCACCTTGGTAGAAGTCGATTTTTGAAAAACCCTAAAACACATAGGTTTTATTTTTTGTTTTAGTAGGACCGAGTTTCGAGTTAATCCGACAGCGGGTTACATATTTTTCTAACCTATCAACTTTGTCACCCCCTAAATCCTTTGTGAGGGGCTTTTTTTAAACTAAGAGTGACAATCTTTATTATTTACTGACCCAAATATTGCCAAGTTTCATGTGTATTAACCAAATAAATAAGATTTTTCATATACACTGTATCCCCGCTTTTCACTCCCATTGGGGTGGAATTTCGAAAAATCTTTTGGGATGTGTTCATTACTTGACTCAAAGATTACTTTTATTAACTGTTGAGTTAACCAAGCCACGCATTAAAATCCTTTCCTGTATAATTAACTACCTACCCCTTTTCACCCCATTAGGGGTAGATTTTCGGGAAACCCTGATACACGTTATTCTTTGTTTTTGGTCTTAAGTATAAATACTGAGTTTCGAGGTAATCGGCCCACGCGTTAAAATTCTTCCATACAAATTTTGACGCGCCCAATCCCCCTTTAGAGGGTAGTTTAGAAAAACAAAAAATGCCAAACTCCATAATTTACTTAGATAAATATTCGTGCCCAGTTTCAAGTTTATTAACCAAATGAATAAGATTTTTCATATAGTTAAACTGTATTCCCGCTTTTCACCCTCATAGGGGTGGAATTTCGAAAAATTGTTTGGGAAGTGTTCATTACTTGACTCAAAGATTATTTATACGAATTGTTGAGTTAATCAAGCCACGCATTAAAATCCTTCACTGTATAATTAACTACCTCTTTTCACCCCGTTAGGGGTAGATTTTCGGGAAACCCTGATATACGTTATTCTTTGTTTTTGGTCTTAAGTATAAATACTGAGTTTCGAGGTAATCGGACCACGCGTTAAAATTCTTCCATACAAATTTCGACACCCACCAATACCTCTTTGAGGGGTAGTTTAGAAAAACGAAAAATACTTAACTTCGTAATTTACTTAGATAAGTATTCGTGCTAAGTTTCAGGGTTATTAACTCAAGGAATAAGATTTTTCATACAAACAAAATCCCCCCTTTTCACCCCCTTAAAGGTTGAATTCCCAAAAACCCCTTCTTACTGGATACCTACTCTTCACAAAGAACACATCCTCCAAAATTCATGTCCCTAGGACCAGCGGTTTAGGCTGTGCGTTGATGTCTCAGTCAGTTCCTTCATCCCCCTTTGGGGATGAAATTATGAAAAACGCTGAGACACGTATAAATTAATTTTGAATGGTCAGCCTAAATACTAAATTTTAAGATCCTAACTTTTAAACTGACGGACTTTCATACACAACTTCATCCCCCTTTTTAGCCCTTTGGGGGTGGAATTATCGAAAACGCTGAAATATGTATAAATTTATTTTCAATTATCAGCCTAAACACAAAATTTGAAGATCCTGACTTTAAAACTGAGGGACTTTCATACAAACTTTCATCCCCTATTTGACTCCCTTAAGGGTTGAATTTTGAAAAATCCTTCCTTATTCCTTGTCTACATTATAAAGGGAACCACTGTGTAAAATTTCAGCTTTCTAGGTCTAAGGGTTTGGGCTGGGCGTTGATGAGTCAGTCAGTCAGTCAGTCAGTCAGTCAGGCCTTTTGTTTTTATTTATATAGATAACCTAATATAATTTTTATCTTATCCTATATTTATACGTCATATTATAACGTATGCCTACCGAATGGTAAAGTTGTTATGCCGTCTTGTCAACTGCCTTCTAAAAATAGAGGAACACACTGCTAAGAAATCAATAATTAATAATATTCGATCATTAATAGACGCCTCTTAGTTAGTGTTATGTACTCTTAAAAATCGATTACTCTTGAAAACACTCAATTAAGTGTTAAAAAATACTAGCGACCCGCCCTTGCTTCGCAGAGATACATTGTACTGATTTGGTGACATGTTAAATTAAAACATTCTGATTTTTGTGCTATATCCAAGTCAAATAAACTCATGAAACATTCGGAATAAATGCTCTCTAAATGATTTTGAAAATCGCATCAAAATTTAATGCGTAGTTTTAAAGATCTAAGCGTTCACACAAATAGACACGAAAAGCCACTTTGTTTTACACTATGTAGGTACGTATATTAAATTATTGACGTAAATGTAAATATATGTATGTGTCCCCAAATAAATATAGCCGGTCTTGAGGTACCTACACATCGTTACACAATCAAAACAAAAATAAAATGAAACCTTTTATGAACCTAAATTCGTATAAAAAAACTCAAAACAAAGTTTCTGAATTTGTCATCCGTGGGTCGATGTGACGACAGGCCAATGTTTGGCCAACGTTGCCATGGCGGCCACGGCGACACCGACTTGTATCGAGGTCGATAACGTACAGACGTCAGTTACATCAAGCTACCCGAAACAGTCAAATTTTTCCAATCAACTTTGAAACTTATGTTTTAGCGATAAAGATTAAAATCTAATAAAGAAATTTAACAGGTTGTAGTAACTTGATGTGCTGGCGTCTGTACGATGATTACGATTTAAGATCTATTTTTAATCATTTTACAAGTTGAGTTGAATATACAGATGTAATTTATAACAGAGAAGCTTTTCGCCCGCGCTGAGGTTGAAGTAATCTTACAGTATAAAAATCCTGGTAATAGCCTATCTGTGTGGCATAGAAATCCGTTTAGTCGTTAAGGTGTGGAAAGGTAGCAGGAAGTCAGACATACATACAGACAGACAATAACACACAGACAGTTACTTTCGCGTTCAGTAAATACATATAAATTATATTTTTAAATATTAGAATATAAAAACATTTAAAAATATAAAAACAGTAGCCCACCGGCATCGGTATATTAAGTATTACAGTGGCGTGCATTGCATATAGGCATAAAAGCAGTGCCTACCTCGATATATCAACGTAAGCCTGTCAATTACATTTTAGTGTGTGTGCCCCACAATTAAGAAACTCACAAAATTATCATACCTAACAAAAACAAAATCTTCATACAAACACGTGCGGCAGTAGGCAGTCGCCGGACGGCCTACTCGGCTCCCGTACTATTCGCACATTGTCATTTGGTCTTTACTTGTTTAAGATAATACGACAAAATTAAATATACGTACGTCTCACGCGTAATACCATGACGTTCGACCCTCGCAATTTATCACTCTTAAGTAGGCATGCCTACTCAAATAAGCACACTTTTGTCCTGACTTTTTTTTCTGATTAGTGACCGCGTTTGTCTAGACTAGACCCGGCCTAGTGCCTACCTATTCTGAAAACCAATGCACGCTACTGAAGTATTATTATTAAGAATACTCGTAGATTATTAATATACCATGGATGTTGCTTTTGTTGATTTTGGCTCTGCTAAACCTTTGTTTTGAACTAGTTTGAAGATATTTTTGTTTATGACCATTGACCAATTGTGGACAGGTTTGAGGTTTGACTTGGATTTAGTAGAAAACAATGTTTACAACGAATGAAGATGTTAAAATGCAGCAGGCATAGGTATTATAAACGTTACTCTTTACGTAGAAAAAGACAGATACTTAATCTGCTCCAATAATTCTGGATGGAAGTGTAAGCAAATCCATTTCAGGTTATAGAAATAACCTCAATTATTATCAAATGAAAACCACAGAAGAACCACATCTAAGATGTTTTTATTTGTCAATAATTGACAATACTTACCTACGTTTCCTGACCCATTTGTTTATATTTTCATCAAATATTTTTGGAACAGATATTATTTAGAGTAACTAAGCATCTTGACTGTTGAGGACCTAGTGTATTCTTCAAAAGTAGGTAGGTAATCAAATACCTATCACTTCGAAATTCGCACTTTGTAGAGTTGCAAATTCGTGATGATTGGCTTAAAAATCTACGATTTCGACGTCTATTACGGAACACTAAAAATGGATAATCGTTACCAAGTTCCTCGAAAAATATTAGAAGACGCACCCAGTCATAAAATAATAATAAACTTAACTTATAATACTTCGTCACATTGCAATCCAGAGCGTATTTAGATGACTAAAGTGTTTGACGTCATCATGTCACCATTTGCATCACAATTTAGGATAATACTCACTGCGACGTTAACTTTTACTTACTATAGTGCTTAGAATTTTAATTACATTATAGTGTCCGTACGTATACTTCTAGGAAGATAAATTTCCATTTCCGATAAGTAGGAAGGATAATTCTGATTATGAAAATGTCGTCATCCTTGCATTTCATCTTCTAGTTAATAAAAATGAATACCTAAGGTCTATTCAAATGTAGGTATGTTTCCAATTGTTATTATTTCAAGTTAAACAAAAATATCAACTTTATTTTATTGGTCGGTAATTTAGTTGATTTCAGAGTGACTAGCACTATTTAAAAAGTTATAAAAATGTTTGAAGTAATAGCGATAGCGTAAACTGAACTTTATTGTGTGGTCATTAAAGTTATTTTTACAAATACTCATATTTGTTTACAGGTTTGGCAAATAAATCGCGAATCGCGAACGGTGATTACATAAATTCATTTGTTTTTTGTTTTTTTGTTTGATTTTTTTCAAAAACGTTGCCCCCACACTAGGAATTTATCCTGTATTGTGGGTGCGTTTACAAACATTTAAACTTACACAAACAGCCAGGCCCGGAACAACTACTTGTAGGTCATACAAATACTTGTTTCGTGCGGGAATCGAACCCGCGACACGCAGCGCAGCAGTCACTCGCGTAACCACTGCGCCAACCGTGCCGTCTTTCTTTCATTCATTCACTCACAGACAGACAACGCACAGCCTAAACCACTGGGTCTAGCTAGCCAGAAGCATATTGTTCTGCACGGAGTTCCTTATAATAGATCTCCCTGCCTCCCTGTATATCGACTGACTGAGCACTAAAGGGGGATTTTTGAAAATGCATCTCCTATACCTAGTGGTTAAGTACGTGGGTGATGAAAGATTGTATGGGAGTTCATTATGTTTTCGGATGACACATCACATTAGGCACAAGGTTTGTAATATTATAAAATGCGACGTGTCTGTATTATAAAGAAGAAAGAATGACGGAATAAAAACTTTTTAAGAAAAAAAAAAACCGACTTCCAAAAAAACACTACAAAGTGAAAAATAACTTTATTTCGGAAGTCGGTGTCTTTGGATCTGTATTTTAGTTTTTTGCCACCGACTTCCGAAATAAAGTTATTTTTCACTTTGTAGTGTTTTTTTGGAAGTCGGTTTTTTTTTTTCTTAAAAAGTTTTTATTTCACGCTTTTTAGTGGGTCTGCTTATAATTTATCTAAGTTACAATAGCCTAGTGGTGATTATCGCCTTTTACAAACAAAATATTGGTTTTTCCGATGCAGGGAAGTTAATTGTTGAGGAGTTCTCCAGGTCCACCATCATCTCCATATCACCATTCATATTGTGACGAGCATAAATTGCTTAGCAACCATATTAAAGTAATCGAATCGCAACCCGTGAAATACTTAGATATTATTGAGTACTTCCGATGGCCATCTGTGGTCTTCATCATCAGTTCCACTTCACCAAATAGTGCTTTCCGAGAGCAAATGCACGAGTTACTATAAAAAATACCCAAATCGCTATAGGTGTGCCTATAATAATTTGAAGAGTTCCTTCGATTTCTCCAGGATCCCATCATCAAATCTTGACCTGATGCTTTTAGACTAGATGCTGATAATCCTGGCTGCAGCATCAGGCCAGACTTATGTCAACATTACATTGAACTTAAAATTTAGTCCTGTTTAAAATGAGCCCAAACACGACTACGGTGCTGTAATTTCAAGGTTGGTACTTTTTCTGATGCTCCTGGCTTCAGCATCAGGTCTTTATGTACTTCGGTGTTTCTCATTAACAGTACGTTTATCCACACATCGAGCCCTTTTCAATGAGCCTAAACACGATATATCTGCTGTTAGTTGTCGAGGAGTTAGGTACTCTGCAGACTATCCTGACTGCAGCATCAGATCATGACTTGGTGATCATGACACCAAATGTGGCAAATGCCCTATCAAACATCAAAACAATTTACTAAAACAGTCCTTTCCTGTTCGAGTAACTTCTTACTGTTAAGGAGTTGTACCTTCCATCATCAGCCCAGCTACCTGAGATGGTGACAACCATACGCAAATACACAAGATACTTCATAAAACATGCGAAAAACAATCAGTGAGCCTATAAAATTTGAGGGTTGCCCTCGATTTCTCTAAGATCCCATCATCAGATATTGAAATGGTGACAATGGGACCACACGGGAAGCACCAGCGTTAAAATAAAAAAAGAATCATGAAAATCGGTTCACCCAGTCGCAAGTTATGAGGTAACAAACATAAAAAAAAAAAAAAAAAAAAAAAAATACAGTCGAATTGATAACCTCCTCCTTTTTTTGAAGTCGGTTAAAAAGATGATATTATGCTGCTTAGACCTTTATTTGGGAGAGCAGGAGTAAGATATTAAGTTTATGCATTAGGTATTCTGAAATAGGAGCCTTATTGGAGACGCACAGGTCTTTTTTTAATGTTTACAAAAAATAATAAAAATGTTAGTTTTAACTGCCCCTTTTTAGGGTTCCGTACCCAAAGGGTGAAAACGGGACCCTATTACTAAGACTCCACTGTCCGTCTATCTGTCTGTCTGTCACCAGAATGTATCTCATGTACCGTGATAGCTAGACAGATGAAATTTTCACAGATAATGTATTTCTGTTGCCGCTATAACAACAAATACTAAAAACAGAATAAAATGAATGTTTAAGGGGGCTCCCATTCAACAAACGTGATTTTATTGCCGCTATTTGCTCGATATTAATATCGGCAACAGGTAGACGCTTGAAATATTCACAGAATATTTAGTTGTATATTCACTTTAAAAATAAATAATGAAATTAAAATACATATTTAAGGGGGGCTCCCATATAACAGACGTGATTTTTTTGCCATTTTCTTTCCTTGTGGTACGGATCTCTTCGTTTGCGAGTCCGACTCGCACTTGGCCGGTTTTTTTATTGTTTGTATTTCATGTGCGTGTCCCAACAAAAATATTTTTCTTTCTTTGTATAAGTATTAAGTACTTAGGTTGTACTATACAAGTTGTATTAGATACAAAAAGCTTTTAAGTTTAATGTGTAAAAAAATGCCTTACATTGTAATGTATAACACCTACACTAGCCTTCAATCGTACCACAAAATGACCATGACGACGAAACCCAGAAGGTTGAGAAGGTCGGGGCTAAGCACAACCGCGAGTGTCGTTCGGCACTGCGAAATAAAATTGGACTGGCCGCAATTACGGACTATTCCTACTCTCTCTTTCTCTTTATAAGTGCAGTCAGGGAAGTTGTTTATCTTATTGACACCATGATTGACACACTAAAACGGTTCCATAGATGAGTGGTGACCACCACATGCGGGCGTAGGCCTAAAACATAGCGTTTTTTGACACTTTAACGTCAAATACTGGTGAAAATTACAGTTTTTCATGACGTCCTATATACCTACATTTGACGGAAACGCTCTTCTAGGAAACCGTATCTTTTACCCCCTAATAGACGTATTCTCGTCTTTCGGCTGAAATGATAGACGTATTATATCGGATGAATAGTTACACAACGATTTCTCTCTTTCTGTCGTCAGTAATTTGACTTTCGAAAGAAGAAGACAAAGCATTTGTCAAGTGTAACTATACAGACGCAGTTTATTAGTAAGGAGGTTAGTCTATTTTCTGTTTTATGACAGTTTTGATTTGAATATACGGGCAGTGTAAGTTCGAAGCCAATTTGGTAAACAAATAATTGATCTGACTTTAAAAACTCGGAGGGAAGGGGTACACATGAACAGTTCAACGACCGATTTCAACTCACACCATCCTCCCAAGGGGATTTAAACTTGTATCATCGATATTGGCGTAAAAATATTTGTTTTTTTTGCCAGTTCCACCGTGTATCGTTGCGATAAAGTGAGGAGAAGCAACATTGATAGGTCGAGAATAAACATAGCAGTAGCTCAGCATGAGGTCGGGCAAAGTGATAATGGGTTTCTGGATTTGCAGTGATAGACCGCGAAATTTAAATTTTCTTAGGTTTTTTGCAATTTGTAGGTCAGTGTCAGGTTGTATCTTGATCAAAATATGATTTGCGACTATAATAGACATGTATTTACAGAATTATAGTCATTAGAATCATTAATATATCTCTTTAAGTTAAATTTCTACCACAAACACTTTTCCATACGAGATTTGTTCCTAACGGTAGAAATCTAACTTAGAAAGATGTATTTATGATTCTAATTATTATAATTCTGTAAATACGTACCTGTTATAGTAGCGAATCATATGTTGATCAAGATACAACCTGACACTGACCTGAAAATTGCAAAACAAGTAAGAAAAATTGAATTTCGCGGGCTACAACTGCGCATTCACCTTAAAAATAACTGGCGAATTATGAGTGTAGGTACTGTATGGCAGTACACCCATATTTCGGCAGCTACTAACTCTTCGGAGAATATAGGTGTGATTTTTAGCGCTAGGTCAATCAGTCTGCCTAGCCTTTTCCCAACTATGTTGGTGTCGGCTTCCTGTCTACCCGGACCCGTCTGACCGGACCCATCCACCCATCTCACCGGATCATCCGCGGCACTGATCGATCTACCCGTGCGGCTGTTATTACTTAGCCACAAGCCTAGGTAACCCACGAAATTTAAATTTTCTTACGTTATTTACAATTTGCAGGTCAGTGTCAGGTGACAGGTTGTAAGTATTGAAATTGTTTATTGAAAAAATTGATTTTTAATAAATATTTACAAACATAGGGCCTTATACTAGATGTATGTAAAAATAATTGGATTCTACCTGAACTAGGAATAAACCTGTATCTCAGGTTTCTCACTCAAGTGCTTATACATAAGTATTCTCTAAAATTCCTTAAACAAATAGTAAATAACTTGTAAATGTATGACTATGTATAACAAAATATATGATTCGCAAGCATAACAAGTACGCATTTAAAGAATTATAATTAATAAAATCATCACTACAACCCTCTTAAGTTCATAAGTATAAGCTTAATGAATGACTATTTCATGAAATATCAATTAATAGGATTATAATTATGAACTTAGATGTGGACGGCTGCAGCGCGTCGCGGACGGTCTGTTTTTAAAAGTACTAATCTCAAAAAGTTCTGAACAGAATTTAATAAAATTTTCACCATTAGATAGCGTTTCTCTTGGAGGATATTAGGTGTACCTACATTATATACATATAGTTCGTGTATTACCTGAGCTGACGCGGTATATGTCCGGTTTCATATAATGTAGATCTTCATCCCCACATAAAGTAGAGTCAGGCCGTCGTGTCTGTCTGTATAAAAGCATTAATATGTCTCTTTGTTTAAAAGCACTGATCTCAGAAAATACTGGTACGATGTTTGTCATATGGTACAGGTATAATTCGGTGTGTACGAGTTAGTTTTGCAAAAATACACAGCTCCAGGGAGCAGGTGCAGTGATACTTATAGCTACAACTGTACGTTTTTTCCGTTTCTCCATAATATTTTCATAACATTTGATATACCTAATGCAGCAAAAATGTTTAGTCTTACGGTTTCATAGTTTATCAATATCGAGAATAGCTATAACCTATACACATTAAACTATTTTACAACTTTGTTTACCTCGTAACGGAAAAATATGAATGAGTTGACCATCGAACGTTTCGCAACGAAACCTACGCAGAATTCTTGTTTGTATCTTGAATTTATTAATTAATTATTCAATATATGCAAAATATTAGATACACGTGACTCTTAATAACTTCTTGAATTTTATAACACACATAACATCGTGGTTTGCCGATCGAATTATCAACCAATTAAAGCCAACATAACATTACTTCACGCATTGTTTCCCGGAAGGGTATGGGCAGAGGTGTACCTACCTATAGCACACACATTTCGCCAGTTATGTGTCCCATGTAATAGGGGGCGAGCATATTGCCATCAACGGGGCACGAATCCAGACTCCGGGCTGACACTGAGAAATTTCTGATAGAAAAAACAAATAACACTGCCCAACCTGGGAACAGAATTCAGGACCTCGTGCTCATAGCTCAAGGAGACAGACCTCCATCATGAATTAATTAATTTATTACGCAACAAATGCAACATATTACACGTGAGTGTTAATGAGTTCGTGTTCTGCATCGTCAGCTATTTTTGGAGTGCGGCAAGGACTTTTAAGTAAATGTAAAAAACTTTTTAACAAAAAAATAAAACCTCCGAAAAAAACTGAAAAGCAAAAAATAAAAACCTTTTTATTTTACCTTAATAAATAAGTTCTTAAACTAATGCAAGTATACCTAAGTAATTTTGAGTCGGCGCCAAACAAGCAACTTAATATTGTTGCGAGTGGTCGTGCGGAGAGCGCATTTTTTGTTTTTATTGCTGGAGATTTCACATTGCATTATTAATTTAATTTGGTTATTTCTTTAAATTTAAGATAATTTAGTGATCTTTGTTCATTGATTGTTTGGCGCCGACTCAAAATTTCTTAGGTATACTTGCATTAGTTTAAGAACTTATTTATTAAGGTAAAATAAAAAGGTTTTTATTTTTTGCTTTTCAGTTTTTTTCGGAGGTTTTATTTTTTTGTTAAAAAGTTTTTATTTTATCATTTTTTGAGGCTATAATTTACGAATTACTACATGCTTTTATTTTTGATTACTTTTAAAATAGCTACCTACCTTACTTTAGATATTAACTGTTATATAATCCTACTTTAACTATTATTTTTTGTATAATAAAATACTTAAAAAAACAGGCTTTATATACCAACATAGATAGGCCTTTTATTTTAATTGTAATACACAGCTCAGCATTAAAATCTGTGAATGAACAATAAATCACCCCTATTTTCCCACCCTTAGGGTAGGATTTTTTTTTCCAAATTTACATGGGACCAACTTCGAGGTATGTCCTATCCATTAAAAAAAGAATTATCAAAATCGAACTACTCTGTAAAAAGTTATGCGTGGTCTTACATTACAATCAGTGAGTGAACTATCAATCATCCCCTGGTTTCCTACCCTTAGGGTTGAATTTTTTTTTTCCAAATTTATATGGGACCAACTTCGGGGTATATCCTTTCCAATCAAAAAATAATTACCAAAATCGGACTGCTCTGTAAAAAGTTATGCGTGATAATACATAAAAAAAAAAAAAAAAAAAAATACGTGTCGAATTGATAACCTCCTCCGTTTTTTCGTCGGTTAAAAATGACAGGATGTTTTCGTGTTTCATTGTTTACTTCCAATTCCGCAGGTAGTTTATGAACATTTCGTAAAAAAAAATATAAGTACCCTGTTCGGGTTTTTTCTACAAATATATTGTAGAACTTGCTCGCGACTTCGTCCGTATGAATCAATTTGTTGTTCCCCCGACCCACTCCGTTGTATCGCATCGCCTATCCGCGCTATTACTTCGTTTTCGCTTATCGTTCTTCCTTACTTTTGTTATTTTTGCTCGGCTCCTAAGAGTCCTGGCGTGATGTAACATAGCTTATAACCTCCCTGAAGAATTGGGCTATCAAATACAAAATGAATTTTTCAAATCCGACTGGTAGTTCCAGAGATTAGCCCGTTCAAACAACTCTTTATTTTCAGCGCTTGCTCAAGACGTGTTGGCAATTTCAGACTTATATTACTACATCAGGTCCCTCACGATGTTTTTCCTGCACCTATATCCAAGATAAACTCGGAAATAACATATGAATTGAGAACGTCACATTGGTACTTCTCGGGATTTGCACCCTCAACCTCGTCCATCACGACAAACAAGCACCTTTACAATGATTTTGAAAGGCTCTCAAAATCACATAAGTACTTAGTTACTTACCCTTATCAATGCAAGGGTCAATCGATATCCGTGGGTCAATAAAACGGTTAGATATAGTTGTGATTAGTTGCACCAACAGTTGTGGTTAGTTATTCTTATGGAACAGCGCCGCATTTAATCATTAATTTCTTGAACTAGAAAGTGTGAAAATAATGATAACTATGGAGATGACTAAAGAGATGCCTATTACCTAAAGAGAGAGCTTTAACGTAATTATGATCCTGTTCCGATTACCTCATTAGTAAGATGACACCAATATTTGATGTTTGCATCTATAATCAGCCTATAAAGTTCCACAGCTGGGCCACAGGCCTTCTCTCTCTGAGTGGGAATGGGCCGTAATCCGTATCCGCCGTACCAGTGCGGGTTGGTACCTAGATATCACATGTCATGTCATTGATGATTAAGAGATCCATAATGTCGAGTTTAAAATAGCTCTAGCAAACAATGAAGAATTTTGTTCAGTCCCTGGCCGGATTTGTTTCAACTTATAAAGAAATGCCTCATTTATGTCAAAAGGGTAACACCCTAATGTCTATACATAACAATTATCCATGATAAAACCAAAAAGACGCAGTGAGACTACGAGACCGCAGCCACGTCGGCACTAGACCAACTAAATAGCTATGATGGTAACAACAAATACCTACACACGACGGTATAATTATTTTATTATCAAGCTATAGGTATCTCCAGTAGGTATACACTAACCCCGCGTTGTTTAGCCATTCCGTACTATGACAGCTTAGACCAGCAATGTATATCTTGACTGTCGTCTCGTGCACCAAGTGCTACGTCGCATACTGCATTATTCCTTCAAGTACACTCTTTATCACTTATTGTTCAAACCGCTCTTTATTTGGCTGTAAACTCATTAGGTTTCAAGGTGTCGCCGACATCACCGCATAACTACGCGATTAAAATAATTTTCACATTAGAAACTACAAATCGGGTGTTACTTACGTCAATCGAGCGGTAAATGATGTACTCGCGTTTTGTTTTAATGATTGTTATTGTAAGCGATTTGGGACCTCGTTCTTCATATACCACACCGACAACCTTACCTAGCTGGCGAGACCGGTGCTAAGCATACTGAGTTCCGACGGGTACCTACCTATAAAAAAATGGTGATCCTATCCTTCTATGTTATTGGGATTGGTTTCCGCACTCAGTCCTTCAGTGGGCCATTGTATGTGGCCATGGCGGCCATCCACCGGTCAAACGATGATGGAAAATATCGTGAGGAAATCGGCATGTCCTAGAACCAAAAATTCGAAGACCACTGGGCCCGCGTGGTGATTTACGGCCCCCTCCCTCTGACCGAGAGGAGGGCTGTGCCCCAACAGTGGGAGCATATAGGCTGATTATGCATGGCGGCCGTCGCTGGTCATTCCAGCCAGCCCACCTGTCTCCAGAAGTAGAGAAGGTCATTCTGTTCAAAACATCTGCAAAAGATCTGAATGCCAATTCTCGTAATTTAAAACGTTCAAAATCTAGCCGCAGTCTCATCTAGGCGACAAACAAATGTCAAAATCTTGTCAAAATGTAGGGAAATTAGAGGTATTTTTGACAGATTAGACTGTAAACGTTTTTAAAATTACGAGAAAAGTTGACAAAGGAAAAATAATAAAATTAATTATTAAGTCAACTCATCCCGCGGAGTGGTTCGTCAACTCGTCCTACATGCCTACTGCCTATTTGGGACGACTTGAAGAAAATCAAAACCCGTAGGCATGTAGGACGAGTGGACGAATCACTCATCCCGCGAGATAAGTTCGAGCGGTCTCAGTTGACTAAAGAGCCTCGGAAGTATAGCCTTGGCATTCGTTTCAAATCGAGAGGGCCTAAAGACAATGTGACGTTCTATCAGCGATAAGGATGATGGAAAATACAATTCAAGTTTTCTTACTTTTTTTTGCAAATGTGCAGGTCAGTGTTAGGTTGTATATTTGTATGTTGATTAAAATATGATTAACGACCATAACAAATATGGCTTTAGAAAATTGTAATCATTAGAATCAGCAATCTTTCCGAGGCACGGAGGGGTCTCGGTATGCAATGGATGGTCACCCATCCATGGACTGACCTCGACAAAGGTTGCTTATCCTCGACAATCGTACGTCCGGCTGTGCGAACCAATAAAGTACTCTATCTCCGTAGATTGTAAAGTTCAGAATGTAATTCCCACAGAAATTGAGTCGTGACAACAAAAAATCGTGGTTCTACCTCCCGTTAAAGCCTAAAGAACTAAGTATGTAAGTATTTATAGATAATTAATTTTAATGAATAGCGTAACATTCAAAACAATTGCTCAGCGAACATTGTGAAGCTAAGCGTTAGGATTTATAGTTTCATTCATTGTATTTGTACAGCATTTTAGTTTAGCTCGAAAGGAGATAAATGAATTATATTTACTTAAACTATTGAGAAAAGAGACAGACTGGGCTGATTTTTCCAACGCCAGATGACTTTATCGGAGGAATGATGCTTAATTTTTGACAGTTCTTCCATACTAAAACTGTCAGACTACAATTTTATTCCACGATTAAAAATTATCGGTAGATTGAATACCTAGTCAGGCCTTATTATTGGAATTATTTATAATTATTAGCCGGAACCTAAACGCCCGTATCTTTTGATTGCGATGACTTAGCAGTTTGATTTTTTCATTGCTTCAAGAGATTGCAGCCCTGAGTTTTGTTATCAATTTCAACTTGATAACTCCACGCGTTCCTGAGAAAAGGGGTCTTGATAGATGAACAGACAGACGGACAACGAAGTGATCTTATAAGGGTTCCGATTTTCCTTTTGAGGGACCTACTGAACCCTTATAATACACATTAAGTAAACTTCTCACGTTTTTAAAACTATGTTCAAGACATTTTTCCACAAGTACATAACGTAGGTATGTACTTGGTTTTTAATAGCAGCTCAGAATAATTACATGTATCGCTTCAAGCAAAATCGCTCGCAATGTTGATTAGGTATATCATAAATAATGCTCATGCGGGTAGTTTTGTATAGTATGTGGCAACGGATGCGACGTAAGATATACAGCTCTGCGCCCTATAATAGCGTAACACACTATTAATCACAATCTGAAGGATATTGCTAATCCATTGCTTAATACAAAAAAAAAAAATTGTCTGCTCAACAAATTATGTAACGCTTTGAATGTGTCTAAACTATAAATGAAAGCCATTGTTCCAGCAATTACCCCGCTGGAAGCTCCCAAACTGTTTTGTTACTAAGCTCTGCTGAAATGGTTATAATGTGTATTTATTCATAATTATTTTTACTAGTCACAAATTACAGTTATGCAAACTTCAAAAATGTTATTCGCGGAAAATAAAAATCTGACTTTGAGAATCGCTCATTTGGAGAAACATCGACGTAACTGCTACTTTTTTTAAGTCTTTGTTTTCCTAACGTAAATACGCTTTCTAAGTGCTTTGGCATTTAACTCACTTTTGGGAAAAAATACATTTACGTCGATGTTTCTCCAAATGAGCGATATGTTCGTAACACCATAAAATTATCATCAATACTTTTTATGCTACAAACAAATAACGATTTATTCTTCTCCGATTTTTAACATTTTGGCAATTGCTACTTTCGTAATACACTAAGCATATCTAGCTTGAACAAGGCTGTCAAGTGCAAATATGTGTGACTTGTAATTTTACGTATTCCTTCGTGATAGTGTGACTCATTATCAACAATTAAGCACCCCATAAAGCCTAGGCGAAAATTCATGGGATTAGAGAAATTAAATTTTTGTGTAATTTTTGAAAATTTCCCAGAATTCGTCACTAAATATCACTTTTTTCTAAACTCTCGAATTTAATGGCCTTCATTGCTATTCCATTGGATGCCTGATACTTTAACAAATCTTTCTATGTAACCATATGATCTAAAACATCATACAGTTAAAAGTTAAAGGAAGAAAATTAACCCTTTCCAAAAATCATCTAAGTACATGAACTTCTAAATTTTACTATGACTTTAAGTGTACAAATTACGGGAAAGACATCTTCATTTAATCAGCTATCTTACGAGGTACAAATAATAATAAAATATTTAGAGATACCGATCATTATGAAATTTGAACGATAGGTACTTAGCCTGGGACCTGGAGAAGGATTAAGGCTACTTACCTATCTTCATTTTCGCAGACGAAGTGATGGGCAACAGCTAGTTATAAATATAAGTAACTATGTTTTTACATTATACATGTTTAAAACCTTATTGTTTCCGGCATACCGGTGTTCTTATCATGCGAAGTTATGTCTGTAGAAGTGAAAATTTATGTTCCTTTGTTGATTGTCACTATTTACTGATGATACGCTATCCATTTTGTGTTCATTTCCTTTTCCTGATTTGGCGTTTGTTGAATGTTGACACAGAATATATCATCGCTCTGATAAATGCTCCTCACCATCTGCCTAGCCTTTTCCCAACTATGTTGGGGTTGGCTTCCAGTCTGACTAGATGCAGTTGAATATCAGTATTTTACACCACTGCCTATCTGACCTCCACATTCCAGTTCCTGGGTAATACGATACCCACACCCCTTGGTAAGACTGATTGTCAGACTTTCGGGCTTCTGACTACCCGTAACGACTGTAAAAGATCCACGAATGCCAGCCGGGACCAACGCCAACGGTTAAACGTGCTTTCTGAGACACGGTGGGGTTTCGGTATGTAAAGATGGTCACCCATCCACAGACCAACCGCGGCAAGCGTAGCTTAGCCTATTCGATCGACCTGTGCGGTTGTTATTATTTAGCCACGGGCCCCTCTGATAAATGGTCCTAATGATATGAAATGTTTATTTCTGTAAGTACATTGACTTGTAAGACATTTTTACACGCATTTGTTTTGTTGGTCAACGTTTTAAAACTAAATGGTGCCGGCATTTCTTAGCTGACGATCGCTAGTTGTGGTTCACCGTTTATCATGGCCTTTACGAAGCTTTGTAATTATACAAGAAATAACTGAAAACCTTAGTTTTTTTTTACCCTGTAGGTAGCTCCTATGGGTTCACTGTACAACAACAAAATTCGAAGTGTTTTTGGGTGTTTTTGGTAGATGACAAGAGACTGGATTTTAGGTGCTCCTTTGACTTAATTGCCCCCAACTTGGAATTAAAACATGACCCGAATATTTGTCTAACTAAATAATTCAGATCGTTCTTTTCGAAATCTACCATTTAAAAGGAGTGTTGATATTTTTAGAGGCATATACATACATATGTAGGTATACGAAATCCACGCGAACCAAGCCACGGGCGATGTGCTAGTGTCATAATTTATAAAAATATGGTGTAGGTAAATGTAGTCAGACCTGAATCGGAACGAGCAATAATAACAATACTATTTCCTTCATTCAATTCGGTGGCAACGTAGCTCATTGGTCGCATAGCTCGAAGTGCGAGTACTTCCGAAGGTCTCCCCGAAAGGGAACTTTCGCTTCCTCGCCCTGACGGCACCTACTCGCACTTGTCCGACTAGTTTGGTGAACTAAAGGCAGGTGCGCATCAACGATTCTTTCGCTTTCGATGGTTCTGGGAACGTTCGAGTCAGTTGAGGAGAAGATCTGAGCCCAACTAACAATGCGACTTTTTAATGTTCTTTTTTATTGTTTGTATTTCCTGTGCGATAAAATATTGTTTTCCTTTCTTTATTTGCCAAAAATTACGCGAATGTCACATATTTACGACAGGTGTTATTTAATGAAGTCGATCTTTATAAAAACTTACAAAATTGTTAGATTGTCTGACCAATATTACTTGTCAGATTGTCGGATTGGTGAAATAGGCACGCAGTCTTTTGTCTTCGGACATGATCTCCTAAATCACAATTACAAATGTTCTACTGTGACTCGTATATCGATCAAAGTGAAGTCTTCGATAATGTTTTATTAACACTCAAATTCATACAACCTTCAATTATTTAGATAAATCAATATTTTCCTGACCAATATTTTCTTTTCTATCTTCAAATCTGAATAAAAAAAAGATTAGGTAAGTAGGAAAATAAAATCAAGTTGAAGGTGTATTGACTCTCAAAATAAATCTGCGGTATTCGCCTCAGTGTGTGCTCACCCCAACATCCGCAAGGTGCTTGAATAATCCAAGAAACCGGTCCGAGATTATGTCTACCGATCACACAGAATACTTAATGTTAGTACTATAGTTATGCAAAATGCACATAATAATACACGTAATCATTATAATTTATTGGTAATTGCTATCGCTATTAAAAATATCCAGTTTCCATTTCCATAGCGGTGTGCGAGAGAAATGCAGGTAAAACGTAGTTGCTTTGCATGTATAGGTATTTCGTTTGATGTATGAAGCCACAGACTACAAACATGTCTCTCCGTACTGTACAAAACAGCTGGTCAGACTGATGGAAAACAGATCAATGTTGTGAGCTGTGACGGATAGTTTATAATACACCTCTTGCATTTTGTGGGCTCCTGGTAGCTTGCACTAGTATCGCGAAGTGAAACATTGTCCAATCGCTTAGATAGTTCGCGAAACGGAAACCATCCGGATCTTTTTAACCGACTTTAAAAAAGGAGGTTCTTTATTCGACCCGTATGTATGTATGTATGTATGTATGTATGTTTGTATGTCCGCGATTATCTCAAAAACTACTGAACCGATTTTGATAGTTCTTTCATTAGTGTGATCTACATACTTTCAGGAAGGTTTTAGTATATAACACATTAGGTAATTATTCTTATGTACGAAGTTATATGCATAAATGTACTGCATCTCCGGCGGCATTTCTATGCGAATTTTGATGATTCTTCGAGTTATGTCTTCAATTCTTCAATGCAATAGTGTTAACTAATTGAATTTATGTGGGGTAGGTACAACTAAAAAGTGAAAAATAAAAACTTTTTTACAAAAAAAACAACCGACTAAAAAAGTTTTTTAAAAACTATGTTAGTTAAAAACTAAAAGTAAGTACTTATCTGATGATTCCGGACTATTGATTTTTCCTCAATGATAATAATTGTATTTATGTACCTACATACTTAAATGATAAAGGAAAAGTGCTTACTTAAAATTAGTTACAGGTTTATTTACAAAAAAAACGTTTATAATATTATTATTACTATGCGGGAACCGTTTCCGAATAGAAGGAAAAATAATCCGCTTGGCCGTGAATCAAAAACGTGATATATCAAATTAATTGTTTGCTCAAGTAATTGACTACACTTTGAACCTTGTGAATATAGTTCAAATAAGATATTTAAAGTTTTTAACCTTCCGTACAGCTACCTTCTAAAGATACGTCATTATTTGAACTATAGGTATGTATATGATCCGTAAGGATATCCTTAGGTATATACCTTACCTATCTTCTAAATTACGTAAATTGCAATCATAGTTTTAGTCCCCATCTCAAAATAAATTTTGTTAGTATTGTACCAAGGTATTTTCACTATTTACTTTATAACTAATAAGTACCTAATCAATTAATAAAAAATAACAAAATTAAATCCTAACTCAACTAAAACTAAACATAGTGTCAAAAAGTTGATCTGCATCGCTGTCAACTGGTAATGTAGTACATAAGAGACTGGCGGCATTGCCACGTTGTACGAGTATAGCAATGCTTAACCTTTAGCCAAGGTAAAAGCCAGCCCTTGGGTCACGGGAAGTTTCAACCAGACGTTTCGAAATTTCCTTAAAAAGACCATGAGCACTCGGACCCCATGGCCCGAGGGTTTCAACCCCAAACGGCTCGAAAATATAATTTCGGATTAGGTTATTATATTTTCGCCGCTTGAGGTTTTCTGCAGCAGCAGCAGCGCCAGCACAGCATGCCGAGCCCGGAAGATGGGATGGCGCAAGAGTATCGACACACTTTGCGCCCCACACTAAGAAAGAAAGAAAGAAAGAAAAAATGTTTATTTGGACACAGTTCGTGAAACACAAAATGCTACCCAACTAAAGGCCTACCCTACCTTGGAAATAAAGACACGGTCTCTTGCTATCGTATTTTTTTCCTTAAAAAACACGTTTCTTATATGAAGACCCCGTTTAATTTCTTACTTTATTTTATTTGCTGTTATAGCAGCAATAGAAATAATGAACTTTTCAGTCTATGAAAATTTCTATCTACCTATTACCGACGGTTCAGGAGATACATCCCGCTGACAGACAGACGGGCGGACAGTGGAGGATACGGTCCCGTTAGCACCCTTTGGGTACGGAACTCTAAAAAGATGAATAAAATAGTATGTATGACCACCAGTGATCGGATAATTGGGCGCTAATATACCTAAGCTTCACTTTTATTCCCACGAAAGAATAATACAGACATGCCTTTCGGAATCCCGGATCCCGGAATCGTTTGATTCGATTCGATGACTAATCCATCTATCTGTATCTGTGACATCTATCAGTTAGTAGATAAATCAATTTCCACTACTAGACCACATTGTGCACATTATCAATTTTTATTGATATTCCATTTGTTTTGAATAAAATAAAGACACTAAATCAAAATAACCACTGCTATAATTTCATTAAGTTTGTTATAATTGTTTTTACAAAATTGTTCAATCCCGGGAACCCAGGATTACTTATTTATTCAGAAAGGAATGTCCATATTATTCTTTCGTGGGAAGAAGTTTAGGTAAGGTAATACGGAAGTTTAGGTATATAAGCACCCGATTCTACGATCACTAATGACCAAAACAAAATACTTAAACATTTTCTGTTCAAATCAGATGAAAAACCTGTTAGTGTAAAAAAATCCATCGAGTTTTTTTTTTTGTAAAACGTGGTGGATTACCTCAATAATTACTTATGTGTATTTTTAATAACAAGGTATGGAATAATCTTACATAATTATATTTCCTTGAGTCCTAGATTAAACTTGATATTGCTAATCAGATACATCTATAATTTCTTGTGGTTTTCCGTAGTAGGTACCTATTCGATTTCTAACTGTTTATTATAATGACTGTACCTACTCGAAGAAGTTTTAAGAGGACACGGTGCGGTGCCATATACTGGCTGACATTTTTTCCCGTCTGGACAAAAACGTGGTATAAAATGAACAGAGAAGTCTATGGCAAAGTTTTTTTTTTCACAAAAAATAAACTGTAGGTACTGTGCTCCAAAACACGTAAATTTGTTCCTTGCATGTATTCGACGGCTGCGCTTGACGTGTTTCGCTCGTGTGCACACTAAAGGCTGATTTTTCCTACGTCAGATGTTAGGTAGTCCTACTCCTACTTAATATAATATAATTAATAATAATAATTATGTTTTATTGACATAAGAAAGGTTTTACACTTTATTTTGAAGCCCTGACTCCTGTGCTAGGTGGTACCTGAGTTACAGAAGTCAGATTAATATTTATTTAATATATATAATATATTATTATAAACGCGAAAGTTTGTGAGGATGTTTGTTACTGTTTCACGCAAAAACTACTGAACGGATTTTTATGAAACTTTACAGTAATATAGCTTATACAATACATCACAATAAGACATAGGATACTTTTTATCCCGATATTCCCACGAGATCGACACTTATGCGGGTAAAACCGCGGGACGCAGCTAGTTCCTACATATTTTTTGGACAGTTTTTAAATGGAAAAACTGTCAAAAATTCTGAATGATTCCTTGGTAATTCTTAATAATTATGATTAGACTAATTATGATTAGAGCACAGCACTGCTGGCCAGTGGTACCTAACGGCCCCGACTTACAAGTGGTGGGTCGCGGGTTTGAACCCCGGCAAGCGCTTTAATTTCTGTAATTTACTTCATCACCACTGCTCTCAATCGGTGAAGGAAAACATCGTGCGGAAACATGTCCTTGAACCAAAAAATTCGAAGACATCTAACATCTACCAACCCGCACTGGCCCGTATGGGGGATAACGGCCCATACCTCTCACCGAGAGGAGGCCTGTGTCCCAGCAGTGGGGACGTTATAGGCTAATTATGTTATGCGCGGGCTCGCGAAAAATGGAAGGAGTGGAGGGAGGCCTTTGCCCACGAGTGGGACAGCGCAGTCTAGATATACGGTGGAGGTCTGCCCCGCATGGGCGGAGCACCGCCGTGCCCTCGTAGAGGCGATCGACAGCGGCGGCGACCTCTCGCATCCGGCCCTGGTTCAAGCCATGGTCCGGGGCGAGAGGGAGTGGGAGGCGGTCACCTCCTTCTGCGAAGCAGTCATGCTAGCGAAGGAGGTGGCGGAACGGCTGAGGGAGAGAGCCTCACACCCCAGCCGCCGCGGGAGACGCTCCGGGCGTCGGGAGCCGCGTGACGACTCCCGGCCACCGTAGGCGCGGGCCTGCGGACGGAGAGTAATGGGTAGCTCACCGTCCGATCAGGACCAGGCCCGTGCCGGACGGCGCGTACGTGTTCCACGCGCGCCTCAAAGAGATGTCAGCATAAAGGAAGGGGCCTGCCAGGGCCGAAGCCTGCCGGGGGTGCGGGATTGTCCGAAAGGGTTACCGCTACCCCGGAACATAAAGGGCTAAGGAAGGAACACGGATGGGTTTTAGTCAGTAAGAGTCTGACACTCCCTTCGCTCCACCCAGAGCGGGAGGGGTCATTTGATGATTTCCCATCCATAAAAAAAAAAAAAAAAGCGCAGTCTAGATAAAAAAAAATGTTATGTGATGTAAGTATGTAGGTATAATATAAGTTTTTTTTAAAGCAGTTTTTATATGATACGAGTCATGTGTTGCTTCAACGTCACTGTACGCCAGGCAAAAAACTTGCATTGCATCGTGTAGACGGGGCCTTTACACATGTATACCTAATTACCTAGTGCACACAGTTCAACCGGATTTTTAACCGGACCGAACCTTCAAAAAGAGGAGAGGAGGTTCTCAATTCGACTGTATGTTGTTTTTTTTTACGTTTGTTACGCGATATCTCCGGCAATTGTAAATCGATTTCAAACATTTCTTTTTTTAATGGATAGGGTAATGCTTCAGGGGTGGTCCCATATACATTTTATTAACTTTGCTTGGGTAGTTTTTGAGTTAGCTTCAATAATATGTATTTTTTCCACTTAGATGTTACTCGTATAATAACTTCCTGTCACTGATATTTACATAGCAAGTAGTGTTATACCAATTTGAGTGGGGTAAGTACAACTTAACAGTGAAAAATAAAAACTTTTTTACAAAAAAAAAAAACAACAGATTACCAAAACAAACAATACAAAGTGAAAACTAACTTTAATTTCGGAAGTCGATGACAAACAACGAAAATGCGAACCCAACGACACCGACTTCCTAAATTAAGGTTATTTTTCACTTTGTAGTGACTTTTTTGGAAGTCGGTTCTTTTTTTTTGTTGTTGACAATGTTTTTGAACTCTTGTATCAACAATCACACAGACGGCCTACAATTCGTTGACCTTCCGCCTGGGCACATATTCGGATAGCACTTCTATACAGGGTTATTTTTAAAGTTACTTCTGCAGCGGCCAGCAAAAGAGGACTAACGTATAAGTGCCTCGGCTTCGCCTCGGCCCACATTTACACGTTCGTCCATCAATGACTAGTTGTGGTCAAGGCTTGCATAGTACCTACTTTTCTCAAATAATGCGCGGAAATTAAAACTAAGTAGTACCTATGCAGAACTTTTTTGTCAAATACAACTACTTTTCAAAATCAACGACGAACAACGAACAACAATAATTTATCCCGCGTTAAAGTGTTAATTTTTTTTTCAATAAACAGCTTTCTATTTGCAAGCCAGTTCGAAATTTAAATAAAACCTTTGATAAGTTACCTCCTTGGTTGCCATGTTTCGGTGTAATAGATCGTTCCATTTTTTAATTACACGACAGATATGAGTTTATATGGATTTTCATACAACTTTTGCTGACCGCTGCTCGCATGTATTAGGCCAGTACAGCAATTTCGATTTATCTCAAAGAAGGTTGTCAAAATAATGCTCAAATTTCCAAGCATGACTGAGAAAAAATAATAACAACCTCTCAGGACTCTAATATTACTAGATACCATCATAAACAAAAACTTTTGTTCTATGAGTTTTAATAATTCATCAGGCTTTCATACAAAAATATGTAAGTCTGCAATCCTCACAGATTTTTTGCATTGAGAGAGGTTAAGGTAAACGCGGCTGAAGTCGATATTGATACAGAAATTTTCAAATTATCTAAATTAAAATCTTTTTCTACTCAATATGGTGGCAAATTGCACAATCAAAATAACAACACCGAGTTTTCACTGTAATGGTGTCTGAAACATTTTACTTGAAAAGCACGTAGTCTTGTGTTTTGATTTGTGAAACTTGTGAGTGGAAGGTTTTAGTGTAGGTATTCATCTCCTAAATAAATTGTAAACTATAGTTTTGTATAATTTAGAAGAATTTTTTCTATTTTGTAAAGGCTGATTTTTCCAACGCCATATAATTTTATCAAAGTCAAAGCATTTATTTCAAATAGGCGCATTAAAGGCACTTTTGAACGTCAAAAATTACATTAAAATAGGATTGATTCTAGTCGCCCCTATCAAAAGGTAGTTTTCGTATGGAGAAGAATGGGCAAGAAATTCTACCGTTACTCTTTTAAAAATGTTTTACAATATTTGGCATAGGTACATTCATTATACAATAATATGTGAGGACGATGCACCTAAAATAAAATTACTATAGGTACCACAATAGGTAAAAGAATTAAAAACGAAACCATGACATATAAATTAATTATCTGATAGGTATATGGTGCTCACATGTTTACAAACATGGTAAAAGTAAAAGATATAATTAAAAAAAAAAAACGAAATTAACAAGTAATAAGTCAGGGTGTGAGTAATGAATATAAATCAATGTAAAAAAAGAATAAAATTTTACAATTAAATTAGCAACCAGTTTGATTTTGTCTAGACTAGATTGTCCTATGGAGCAGGACCAGCATGTTTCCAAGCGTTCTTATCTTGGATATAATCTTTTAGTTTATAGTATGCTTGTTTACAAAGTGTACGTTTAATGCGAGTTTTAAATTTTCTTTCATTTAATGGCAATATATCATAAGGTATTTTATTGTAACATTTAACACAGTACCCCATAAAAGATGTATGTACTTTGGCTAATCTGAAAAATGGTTGATGTATTTTACCTTTATTTCTAGTATTAAAATTATGTCTATCGCTTATTTTATTAAAAAGATGTAAGCGTCGACTGTAGCTTCAATTGAGGTAAGGGACAAAATACGATTTTTCAGGAGAGGCCGACAAAGTTTTTTTTCGGACGTTATAATGGGGCTGATTCGAAATTTGGATCCAAAAATCATTAGGGTAAGGGACATTTTCTTAAGCTAGAATTTTTTCATATTCACCATTCGATAGAGCGAAAAATTCTGAACAAAACTGTATACTCAACTCATTTTGGGTATTTTGTCCCTTACCTCAATTGAACCTACGGTCGACGTAAGTAGATTTTTTCTTACATACATAATATTTTCATAAATGAATTGGCAAGGTACCGTCATAATATTAATCCTTTTAAATAGTTCCCTGAGAGATTCGCGGCGACGTAGATTATAAATGGCTCTGACAGCTCTCTTTTGCAAAATAAAGATGGATTCAATGTCAGCAGCTCGATCCCGTAGTAAAATGCCGTACGACATAATGCTGTGAAATTAGCTAAAATAGACTAAACGCGCGGTTTCTACATCTGTTAACTGTCTTATCTTCCTAACAGCATAAGCGGCCGAGCTAAGCCGCCCCGCAAGAAATGTTATGTGAGGTCCCCATTGTAATTTCTCGTCTAGCGTGATTCCCAGAAAAACCGTTTGATCAAAAAATATCGGAGAAATAATTTTGAATTTTTGACAGCTCTTCCATACAATTAAAAAAAAACAACCGACTTCAAAAAAAAAACACTACGAAGTGATAAATAACTTTAATTTCGGAAGTCGATGTCGTTGGTTCCGCATTTTCGTTTTTTGACACCGACTTCCGAAATTAAAGTTATATATCACTTTGTAGTGTTTTTTTTTTGAAGTTGGTTTTTTTTTTGTAAAAATGTTTTTATTTTTCACTTTTTAGTTGTACCTACCCCACACAAATTCAATTAACACTAGTGCAGTGAATAATGGAAGACACCGACTAGCAGAATCATCAAAATTCGCATAGAAATGCCGGAGATGCAGTACATTTATGCATATAACTTCGTACATAAGAATAATTACCAAATGTATCATATACTAAAACCTTGCTGAAAGAATTTAAATCACATTAGTGAATGAATTATCAAAATTGGTTCATTAGTTTTTGAGAAAATCGCGACATAAAAACATACATACATACGGGTCGAATACAGAACCTCATCAAAAGTCTGTTAAAAACTGTCAGACGTCAAATATTTTCCACGAATTAAAATTAACTGTTGATTGAAAAATCAGCCCTTAATGTAAGAACTATGGATCCGTTTATTACAATATTAGAGCATGGCTGTTGAGAATATGACATACTCACTTAAGGGTCAGTTCACACCGTGACGCGACGCGACGCGCAGTTTTCAAGATAGCAATATAATTATAGACCTTACCTGCTATACAAAAAAGTACATAATTCGGTGTGTCTACTACGTCGAGCTACGCCGCGCGCCCCTCCTCACTGATATGTACCTTTTTGTGTAGTAGATAAGGTCTATAATTGTATTGCTATCTTGAAAACTGCGCGCCGCGTCGCGTCGCGGTGTGAACTGACCCTAAGGCGAATGTGAAGTGGTAGACCGCGAAATTTAAACTTTCTTACGTTTTTTGCAATTTGCAGATCACTGTGAGGTTAATCTTGATCAAAATATGATTCGCGACTATAATAGATATGTATTTACAGAATTATAGCCATTAGAATCATTTACATATCTCTTTAAGTTAGATTTCTACCACAAACACTTTTCCATACGAGATTTTGTTCTTAACGGTAGAAATCTAACTTAGAAAGATGTATTAATGACTCTAATTATTATAATTGTGTAAATACGTACTGGTTATAGTCGCGAATCATATTTTGATCAAGATACAACCTGACATTGACCTAAAAATTACAAAAAAAGTAAGAAAAATTGAATTTCGCGGGCTACAACTACGCATTCACCTTAAATGTATCACTGATGGAAATTTAATACTTTATTTCACATAAACCTTTACATATTTACATAATTTAAAAAGCTAACAATCTTAAAATAATAATATGTACCTACAAGTATATAAAAGGGAGGGAAAATAATCAAAGGGCATCAAAAATTATGAAATCACTGATGGTGAATGATTTAAATGAATTACTTAATAAGGGATAAATTAACAAATTCTTTGTGTAAAAAGTTTCATTCTAAATGAAAAAAATACACACAGCAGTTCGTCAAACAATTTTGCAACCCGACGAGTATCGGAAAACGTTTACGTTGTAAAATATGATTTCCTTTTGTTTCGCTCGAGTGGTATTATATCTGACTGAACTTTCAACAGGTTAAAAATACCAGGAATATTCTCTATTTATATTGCAACGCTCCTGGATGGTTGGATTTTAAATGGGGCGGAGTTGCCCCCCCCCCATAAAAATACCCTACCTACCCCGATATCAGGCAGTCTCAATCAGCAGTCGCACATAACTTATGGCGAATCGTTCTGACCAGAACTGGCAAAATAAGTTTGCGACTTTTTAACGAAATTTTGTTGAACGTGTATGTGCGTGTTAAAGACACCCTAAACGGATTTCAGGGTTTTTCGCAGACCATAATTCAACTTAAGGACAAATCTATTATTAAAAATGTTAATCTTCAGAGTGCGATTTCTTATTAAAGTTTTGGTGGTTTATTTAATTGTGTATTATCATTTTTTTGTGAATTGTGAGATGGAAAAACCAAGGTATGTAATTAGGTTTAGCAGTAGAAGATCCCTCATTATCTAAGATCATCTTAGTTTTGTGGTCAAAACGAATTAAAGTTAGAAATTCAATTCAACATTCAGCTGCTTCCGTTTACACTGAAATTCCACCCCACATAGTTAGGAAAAGACTAGGCAAATTAATGAATTTAGCTATTCAACTAATATTTGATGAAAAAGAAAGATTATGAGTTTATGACACATGTCATGAGTTCATGAAACATGATTCTAATACTGAAAAGTGGTGCCTATTGCCCAAAATAGATACAAAAGTAAGAAGAAAGCGGTTCGTAATAATAAAAATACATATCATCCGCCTTTGTACCTTTTTGTGCGAAAAGTTTAAATCTTTAAGTAAGTAAATCTTTATCTTTACATTGTACAAAGCAAAGTCGCTCCCGCTGTCTGTAAGCTATGATCTTTTAAACTACGCAACGGATTTTAATGCAGTTTTCAGCAATAAATAGAATGATTCAAGGGGAAGGTTTATATTAATAATACGTGCATATTATACATATTAGAGAAAAGTCGGGAAATTCAAAGATTTTTAATGTGATGTCGTAACAAACATATTTTTGTGCGCTTCCATTGCAAACGCTGGCTAAACCTTACGAGATAGATATGCAATACGTGATAGTATATGTTTATCTCCTAAGGATAACCCACAGAAACCATTTTTATCTTTTACATACGAGTATTACAAAAAAAATGTGGATTACTTACCAAGCTATTTTAAACAATGCAGTATTATTCATGTAGATTAAAATTGCCCTTTACAGCATATCATTAAAATAAATATCTTAGAAGATATCAGAGATTTAAAAAGCGGGGGCAGAACGACTGGCGGGGCTTTCCGAAGTTCGCCGGATCAGCTAGTACTTAGATAAATAAATAAAGTTAGGTCCCATAACCGTAACAGTAAATAAGTTTAAAAACTAAAACCCAACTACTGAAAAGAATGAAACAAGAAAGTACCTTCCCGTGGTTGCATACCGCTGTACTAACATAATTATCTATTATTATTATTATCTATGTACATATTCAATTACATAATATTTCTTATCATATAAATAAATAAGTACAAAAAACATTTAAAAATACAAAAGAATAGTAATCCGCCGGTGTCGGGAGCAGGGTCCAAGCACTATTATTATCTTTATTATATAAGTTATGGTAGCATGCGACCACGGGAAGATACTTTCTTGTTTCATCCTTTTCAGTAGTCGGGTTTTAGTTTTTATTTTATTATTTGTTTTTATAATTATTTTGGGGCTTATCAAAGTAATATTTAAATTTTTGAAATGTGCTAATTAAGCCCTTTTATTTGATACCCAACAAGGCATGATTAAAAAAAAGACGGGTTGCACTCCGGGAGTGCCGGCAGAAGTGAAAACTTGAATATTAACGTTGAAATAAATCAATTATTGATTGAATTAATATAACTAAGTTTTTTTCACTATTTCTGCGTCATTTTTTTCATTAATGGATGCACTTTGTTCAATTTCCATTTTTTGAAACACTATATACACGAATTTTACGAATACTCAGCAGTGTGGCTACTACACAGACGGTCGAGCCATCAGCTGTCCATCCACGTCCGCGTCCGCGTCCGCGTCCACCATCACCATCACATCACATCACAGGCCTGATGGTCTAGTGGTTAGTGACCCTGACTGCTATGCCGGAGGTCGTGGGTTCGATTCCCACCCAGGACAAATGTTTGTGTGATGAGCACGATCATTTGTTCTGTGTCTGGGTGTAATTTATCTATAATATGTATGTATTTAGAAATATATAAGTATGTTTATCAGTGGTCTAGTACCCATAACACAAGCTCTGCTTAGCTTGGGACTAGATGGCGTTGTGTGATAGTTGTGGAATATTATTATTATTATTTATTTATCACATCACATCACATCACATCACCATCGCCATCGCCATCACCATCGCCATCGCCATCACCATCGCCATCACCATCTCCATCGCCATCGCCATCACCATCGCCATTACCAACGCCATCACCATCGCCATCACCATCCATCCATCCATTATCGTGTCTCACTTGGTTCACTTCGGTTGGCACCGCCGTAGAAAGAGATGGGGGGGGGGGGGGGAATCTCTCCTGACGGTCACGTGTCCTGACGCGATGCCCTGACGCGAGTTCAACATTTTTTACCCATTACAAAAAGTGTTCAACGCCGCTAAAGAAGTTTTCACTTCAAAAATATTTTTTTTAGATCATGATTTTATGTCCGCTAGAGGACGCGATATTCAATTTAATGTGACGTCACATAGCCTATAACCAGCGGACAATCAAGACGCTTCCAACGATACCTCATTTCTCTAATTATGATAAGTGGTTTAGAAGTTAGGTATTAGGGAACAGAATGAACATACATACATACTTACATACATACATACCGTTAAAAATCATAACCCTCCTTTTGGCTTCGCCGTAGTCGGGTAAAAAAATATAAATCGTTTCTTTCTCATCCCATAAAAGTGCAAAGAAACATCAAATTTGTAGAATCTCATGTCCAAATCTTATTTCGCCGCATGGGCATGGTTTACTAAATAACAACAGTGAGACTCCATCTTTGTTCTCGTTGTAGCAAACGAGACTGTTGAGCTGGGTTCTTGGGGTCGATTTTCAGTTAGGGCAAAGTTTTATTTGGGTGCCGTCCCACCTGTCCAGATTGCACCTATGTTTGCACTCACACTTGTGCACCATAATATCTTCTGCGTCCTTGACTAATCTCCGTTGAGATTGAGGTGTGTCCGAAATGCGGACGGGAACAGTAACAATAGTTTTAAATTCAATCACGGCGGACAGACATGGCTTTTGAAAGAAAGGGGTGAACTGGGCATTATAGTGGTCTTATGGTATTTATTTTCCATGTAGACATACACAGGTAATACGACACTATTTTAGTAATAACGGGTGTAATAAAACACTTAACGAAGCCGAGAGTCACTTTTACTCCCCGTCATTATAATCATTTTTTTGTACTGGACCATACCTGGGAACCTTCTGGTTACGGATATATTGAAGGTCAAAATTCTTATTTTTACTGACGTTTATTTACGAAAACTAGTTTTTAATGTTTTGACATAACATTAATAATAATTAACATTTATTTCAGAAAATATCCATATTACAACTGATATTCTAAAAAAACAACTGATTCACATCAAAATAAAACAAACAAAACAAAAACAACGCACACAAAGTAAAAGCAATGAAAAACTGCCAGACAACAGACACAATAGAAAATCTATTCTTCGGGGTCAGCATTGACCGCGGTGGCAGTCAATGCCTTAAGGACACATTACACACATTAGGACCGGGAGAAACTGACCACTGCTCACAGTGCAGTATGCAAACGTATCCAGTGGCACAGCAGTGGAGAGTACCCTTACGACTCCTATACCGTTCCATGCACCCATAAGAACAATGATTTGCTTGCCTTATATTGCGCACTACCGCAAATAGCAAATTTTCAAACCAAAAATTCAAGTCATTTCCCAGCAATTATCTTTGTGCAATGTTACTTAGTTTGAAGTACAGAATGTGTAGTTGACGGCTATGTAATGTGTCTTTTTACACCCTGTATGTTTGTGAAAGACTCATGTGTGTGTGGTATTTGTTATAGTGAGTGAATGTGCTTTTGATACTGTATGATTCGGTTGTTGATGGTGTTTCCTTTGACTGACATGTTGCGAGTTTTCTTAACCAATGTTTAGTAACCATTTATTCATGAATCAACACTGCATAGTCTATTAATATAATAATTAACCTGTATTGTCCCAATTTAAGTCAAAGCGGAAAAACGAAAGGGAGGCCCTTTCGTTTTTCCGCTCAAATCTATTCTGAGCCAATGTGGAACAATGGCGCGGAAAAATGACGAACTTCCAAACAAAATTTATCCCTTAATTTAACCACTGTAGGCGATATTAGAAAAATCATTTCTACCTCCGTTACATAAGGAACTCTTGAGAAATATTTTTTGCTTTCATACCCAGTGGTTTTCTGCCAGTGAATGTGAAGCTGTAAGTAATGACGCGTCTGAGCTTGACAAAAAAAATTGGTCTACAATGTCGATGATCGCAATTGACTATTCACAATATCTCTAACGCCTTAATAAAGATAGGCTCAGGAAAATTCTTCACTAAGTTTTTTTTCGCAGAAAATATTTTATTTTCCTGGGTTATATTTTCCAATCAACGGAATCGTTTGATTTTAACGCAACCCGTTTGAGCAGCCGAGAGACGTCAATCCGCGAGCAGCGGGTGGCCGTGCCAACTGCACTGTTGCTCTGGTTATGTTGATAGTTGCTGCATTTGTTCACGTATGCTACGTTATTTCATTATCCTTACAAAGCCAACTATAAGGCCCTTTGTACACACGTTTTTCTTGCCGTGAAAAACTACGGTTTATTCGCCGTGTGTAGGCACAGCTGATCAGTGTTTTATGGAAACACACTTATCACTATGTAAGCTCGTTGGCGGACACGTTTTTTTACGTTGCGGTTTATACGCCGTACCGTAACGAAACCATGCCGTATAGAAAGGGCCTTTGATATTGGTATACCTATTTAAAACGATGAGTAAATTATATGGCAAGTAGTTTTCTCTAGCCTTGTGCAGGTATAGGTAGGTACATAAATACATATCTACTGTTTCGAAATAACAGGTTTTAAAAAGAAATTCTTTAGCACATCCTGCTCAAGAATAATTGCAGTAGAAAGGAAATTCTTTCATATCTTGTCAATAATTATACTTATTTGACCTTGTGGAGTAAGCAAGGCTGTTATTATTATCACCCAAGTGCGTTTACGATGAAATGCAACGTCGCTCTTGCCCGTTTTTCGTTTTCAGTGTTTTCATTAACACCTAAATGAGTGCCTAAATAAAAGCGCGCTTTTGGATGTTGCACTAAAAAAAAGTCTGACAACCAGTCTTACCATGGCAGGTAACTAGGTTGTGGAGGTCAGATAGGCAGTTGCTTCATGTAAAATACTGGTATTCGGCTGCATCCGGTTAGACTAGAAGCCGACCCCAACATAATTGGGAAAAGGCTAGGCAGATGACGTGGTTTTTGCAGCTCAGAACTGAGTTGAAAATCTAACAGCTCGCTTTTATTAAGGCATTCATTTAGGTGTTGTCTGGTGCTAGTGCAAAAGCGTTTATTGGTAACTCCGACTCGAGTACCATTTAGCCGATTTTTGTGTAGGTATTTTTTTTTTGATATATTACTTTTTTCTCTAGCTAGTTTTCAATAAAGCCTTCGTATTGAACGTGGATCCACGCGAGACACAATGGCCTTTTAATTGTTTTTGTAATTACGACATTCAACCGGTTGAATCATAAATGAACCCAACGCGAATCCTTAAACTAAACTTTTGGAAAAGCCGCGAAAAACGGAGGTTCACTTCTGAATTTTCTTTGATTTTCTCATGTCCATTGTTCGATTCCAGGCAAGACATTCTTGTAGTCATCATTAACAGCAAGGATCAATAAAAAAATGTCAAAAAAGTATCGTTAATTATAAGAATCTAGAGCATTTAAGAATTAATATGGATGACCATATTATTAACAACAAGGTCGCCCGCAAAATTAAAATTTTCTTACGTTTTTTTTTTGCTTCACAGAAAATAATGGTAATCATGGAATTATTTGACGTTCAAAAAGTGCTGATTCTCAGCCTTTTTTGAATAGATGATTATTGATTTGATTTGAATCAGCAATACAACGCATTACAACGCTTTCGCCTAAATACTAATGCATAGCTTCCAGAAAAGTAATTGATACATTTTTAAAATTCCTAAGGATTTGAAAGAAAATGTATTTCTTTCATACATTTATTTACCACAGACTAAAAGACACACAGTACACCAGATATATACATCAGATAAAACAAATAAAAAGTGTAAATTCCGATGTAAGAAATTAGCAGGAAAGTGTGCCTCACTTAATTTACTTCCCTATCACAAGTTTTTTGTTGCTATTTTTTGTGGCTAATCGAGTTCAGTCAAGTGGTACTTGCAATCTTTTCAAGCATATAAACAAATCGAAGTAAATAATGGAAATGATGACCAGACGTTTTGTGCTCGTGCGACTGAACTTGTCCCTTCACTTTGAATTATGGCCGAGATAAATGGAAAATGTTTTTTTTTTTTTATTTGGTCCACACACAAGTAATACACAATTTAAAAAAAGGAGCATTGAAAACTAACAAAGTTACATTAAAGACAACCAGAAAAAAAAACAAAAAGAGACCTGTGCGAGGCCAAAAAGGCTCCTATCTCAGCATAATGCTGCGATAGGTACTTAAAAAACGAATACCGCAGCGCTGATCTGTTTAGTTACGTTACTTAGCTCGTGCTTCGACTTCGACTTTCTAGTCTTTTAAAAAAAGGAGGAGGTTCTCAATTCGGTTGTTTTTTTTTGATTGCTTGTTACTTCAAAACTCCGTTATTTATAAGCCGATTTGCAAAATTCTTTTTATATTGGATATGGTAGGTATGCCTCAGGGGTTGGTCCGATATAATTTTTATTGATTTTTAACGTGTTAGGTTCTTGAGTTGGATACTTATTGCAGAAGCAGAGGTTTTATAAGTCCCATGTAAAAGGAGGCAAGCCTTAGACCATTTAAAGGGGCACCAAAGCAATACATAATCAATCTGTGAGAGGGAGTGGGCCATAATCCACCACGCGGGCCGATTGCAGATTGATAAATGTCACTTGTTTTCAGATTGTTGGTTCTAGGACATGCTGGTTTTCTCACGATGTTTTCCTTTGCGTTTTGAGAGTACTGGTAATTCACCCTTCGTATGCTTAAATGTGCATCCACGCGAGACACAATGGATTTTTAACTGTGTCTGTAATTACGGCATTCCACCAGTTAACTTATTTACACAAAGTAAAGCGCCTGTCTGGGTTCGAACCTACCACCTACAGCTCGTAAGTCCCGGCTGTTACCGCGTTACCACTGGGCTACCACTGCTCTGATTTACTAGTTTTGCCTCGAAATAACTCCATGTTGTAAATACGGGTGGCGCATGTAGAATGTTCACTGGTGGACGTATACGGGCTGCACATGATTATGATTGATTATATTACAATGTATTTATCGATATCTCTGTATACTTGCACGAGAAGACAGGCATGGAAGAGGGGCTTGTAGCTAAGTAATAACAGCTGCACGGGTCGATCGATCAGATTAAGCTACGCTTGCCGTGGTGGGTCCGTGGATGGGTGACCATTTTTACATACCAAGACCCCTACGTGGCTTGCGAAGCACGTTAAGCCATTAGTACCGGCTGACATTCGTGGACTTTTGACAGTCGTTATGGCTCGTCAAAATCCCGAAAGTCTGACAGCCAGTCTTACCAAGGGGTTTCGTATTACCCAAGTAACTAGGTTGTGGAGGTCAGATAGGCAGTCGCTCCATGTAAAATACTGGTACTCAGCTGCATGCGGTTAGACTGGAAGCCGACCCCAACATAGTTAGGAAAAGGCTAGACAGATGATGACTTGCATGAGAAGACATCTAGTAGAAGTTAAATGTCACATATGCCAGTGCGGTGGGTATTAGACGCCTGTTTATTTGCTCCGCCAGCTGCTTCGCCCGCGTGGTAAAAAATGCTTAGTAGCCTTTGTCCTTTCCCAGGGCTTAAAGTATCCCAATATCAAATTTCATTATAATCGTTCCAGCCGTTTAGGAGTTTGGCCGAGACAAACAGACAGAGAGGCAGATGTATACAAAATATGATTCAAGATTTTGCGTCGGTTATAATTCAAACTAACTTATATATATAATACCTAACAACAAAAATAAAAAGTACCTATCGTAAAGACGATAAACGATATTGTAAATACGAAAGTTTGTGGCCTTATTTAAATGTTGACAGAACCTGCGGGGTTATTGCGTAAAACACTGTCAGTAGCAATGGCTTTCATTTTGACAGTTGAACAACATTCATTGCGTTACTTATGTTGTTGAGCAGACAAATTTTTCGAACATATGAAGCAACGGATTAGCAATTTGAGATTAATAGTGTTTACGCAATTAGGGGTTCTCACTATTATATTTCCCACTCTCCATAGCGGAAAATTGAATTATCTAGCTCACAGTATATAGATACGTACTTGGGAAAATTAGACACGTTCTTTGTCCATACGTTTTTAGCAGTTGTTTGTTTAATTTCACACAATCAAGTCTTCAGCCAGGTCGGTCATTGAACTCGGAGCACGACTGTACTATGTTCAATGGAACTGGGAAATGTTTTTTAATTATGCACAGACGGTAAGCAGTACGAAATAAGATCTTTTTGTGTGATTTGTATGGATTTATGTCTGAAAGCATTTTTTTTTATTGAGAACTTTGACCTAGTTGGAAAATGTTGTATGGATTTAATGTCTAAAAAGCACTTTTTTTTTCTTATTGAGAACCCTGACCTAGTTGGAAAAGTCCTAGCTAGAAAATGACGTACATGGAATCTGACCTACTTGGAATCTGACGTGCATTACCGCTTTTTGTTTTTTAATATTTATATTTAGTTACAATACTTACATATTGTATACAGGGTGTTACGGAAAGGGTATATCAATACAAACGGGTTGAAGAGTGTATCTGGTCTAGAATCTCTGTACAAAATTTCAACTCAAAAGCATTAACTTTGAAAATGCTTAATATTTTTTTATTTCGACATCACGGCGCTGCACTGGCGCGCGGCGGCATGATGTGCGTGTAGACACGCAAATTCTACCCGTTTGTATTGGTATAGATACCCTTTCCGTAATAACCTGTATATACAAGATATCTTATTCAAGTAACCGACGTCCGTAAATAAACTTAATTGCGTTTCTGTACTTAAATAAAGGTTTTGTAACGTAAGTAGGTACCTACATAATGTTTTACAAAATATTACTTTACTGGTAAATAAAGAAACAACATTCAAAGCTTATAATTTCGTTAATTTGACGAATATCGTCTCCTTTAAATTATGGATGGGAAATCATCAAATGACTCCTCCCGCTCTGGGTGGAGCGGAAGGGAGTGTCAGACTCTTACTGACTAAAACCCACCCGTGTTCCTTCGTTAGCCCTTTATGTTCCGGGGCAGCGGTAACCCTTTCGGACAATCCCGTATTTGATCTAACATAATAGTTTATAACCTCCAAATATCACAATGACGTGCAAAATATGACAACACACTGACATCTCTCTTCATGTTAGTCAGTCATTCAGTCCCATGTTCATTCCTACTTTCCATCTTATCTGTCACTCTAATAATCACTTTCGCGTGAATGGGAGCGGGTAAATTCAAATTAATGGAATGGTAAGTAATCATTTCATTACATACAAATAACAGCAAATCCGTATCCCCCGAAGGGTTAGGCACACACAGGTAGGGGGTCTAGTTATTAAAACACCATAAAATTTTCCAGCGCAGTTTATTTGGGCTGACATGTTAATTGCATACAATATCTCCTATTAGCTCCGCATATCTGAAGTTACTTCCCTTAAAAAAAGAAAGAAAGAAAGAAATCATTTATTTGCTGATAATGTAGGTATACTTACATATAAGTTGGAATATTTGTTAAGTGTCCCGATACATTTTACCTTACGGCATGCAACATATTAGGTTTGAATTAAATAATACTATAGATACAGCTATCGATACGATTATTATTAGCCATAGTCTTTAATATGTAGTTACAGATCAGATTAAAACAAAAAAATTATAAATAATAATAATCAAAATAATCAATGAATTAAATATAAATCTCTCGCAAATCATATAATGAAGAATATATGTCGTAATGTGTAATGTTAAAAAGCTTAATGTCAAAATAATCACTCAATAAAACAATCAATCAATCAATAAAACATTAACGACGATCACAATTATTACTAGTTATAATCTTTACATAATCTGGTAATGTCAAAATCTTTGTCAAATTACAATATAGCAACACCCATAAAAAATAATAAATAAATAACAATGTATAATCTAAAACATTCGAAATTGCAGAGACAACGTACATTTATCGATAACATTTTCCTATACTGTTTTGTCATTTAAAAAGTCCTTAATTGTGTAATAGCATTTCTCCAGCAATAGTTTTGTTAATTGTTTTTTAAACATTTTTATGGGAAGTTCTTTTAAATTTTCAGGTAATTTATTATATACAAGCGGTCCCATGGAAAAGATGCTATTTTTTAATAAGGCTGTTTTACCACACCTGTGCACAATTGGTTTTTATACTGGGAACTCATTGGTGCTGTGCGTTGCCTTATGTCCATCATTGAGGTAAATAGGTGTTTATTTAATTTAACGAATAGGGCAACTTCTAGTATATATAAACAAGGTAATGTCAAAATGTTTAGGGATATAAATACAGGTTGACAACTTTCAATAAATTTAAGACCTGTCATTGATCGAATACATCGTTTTTGGGCTCTAAATATTCTTTCCCTCTCACTGCAATTGCCCCAAAATATGACACCATATCTTAATAATGAAGCAACTAATCCATGATAGGCTATGACTAATGTATTTATGTTTAGTTTATTGGAGAGGTTATAGAGTACATACGAAGATTTGCTAAGTTTTTGGCATACATTTTCAGAATGAGATTTCCCTTCTAGCCATAGTAATATCATCATCTTTCAATTCAAAAACTTGCATTATTTGGAATAGTTACATGGACATTGAGAAGTTTTAAGTTACAGTTAGGCCCTTTGAAGACACACGTTTTTCTTGCCGTGCCGTGTTCAAAAGGCCTTACAGCTCAGAGGGCTGTTTCCCATATTTTTAATACCGTTTGCATTCCAATCTCTCTAAACTTGCCAAAAATACCTCTTACCTAGGTTACCTTCATTTTTGACATAGATTGTCGCTGAGATGAGATTACAACTATATTTTAAACGTTTTCGATTAAGGGAACTCAGATTACAATAAATTATTAAAGCCTGTAAATTCGGACATCATCTTGTTGCAATGTCAGAAATTGATTCAGTATCAAGTTGTTTCAGAACAAACTGCTTTTACGCTGAACTATTTAACATAGCTATTGTAGGTAGGTAATTAAATATCAATCACAAGTAACCTTAATATTCTCAATAAATAATCCACTTCCTCAATCAAAGTCAGTTCGGTATGTACCTTACTTTTTCTTATTATAATACGGTTTATAATGCAGCAATCAGCATAACGTCTTCAAACTTCAAGGCGACTTTTTTGTCGCAATCCATTATTGTTATGAACGTTTTGTGTCGCATTGTCGCATGACTGACGACTGACGAGGAACTCCAAGGACTGGGTACTGAACCACGACTGCTTGCGTATCTGTTATGTAATTATTATGCCTACGTGACTAAGATCAGAGCAATTCCCGTATTACTATAAGCGGTTTAACTTTAACGCTTCATGAATGGTTTTCGTGGAAGATAGTAGGTGCTTTGAGGATAGACTATCAAACACTGGAGATTGATTCGTGCAACGGACCAGTGAATATTTGGTTGTATTCTCATCTCAGTTTGAATCTGTCAAAAATACCTCTTTAACACTTATTTATAGTTTGAGTATGACCCACTTTATAGTAGAGCGGCCTAATTGCGTAACATAGTTTCAATCACGATCCGAGAGTTTTGAAGGAGGGAGGAGGAGAGTTTGAGCTAGTCCATTGCTTCATAGTTTTGAAAAACTGCTCAACAACGTCATTAAGGCAATGAACAAGGATTTAAAACTGTCAAAATGGAATCCATTGCGGTCAATTGTCATTTTATGTGTTACGCAATTAGCCCTCAGTTTACTTAACTACCTATATTTTAGACATTTTGACGTTGATTGTCGCTGAGGTTGCGCCTATTATTCATATTAGAAGAGATTTGGGGACTTATCATCAAACTCGACAAATTTTCGGAAAATTCAGAACATTCTAGCTCTGTTACGCCCAATTAATGTTTTAAAACTAAAAGCAAATCTATCTTTCATCGGCTTTGAAAATCGAAGGCTTTAAAAAATTCTCAATAAATAACACAAAATGTTTTAAGTAGCAGTAGATATTAAATATTCTAAAACTTTTATTTTTCTTTTGAATAATATTCTTATTCGTATCTTTCCAGATGGTTCCATGGAGTGATGTCAGCGAAGGAGGCGGAGAACCTGATCATGGAGAAGGGCAAGAACGGCTCCTTCCTAGTGAGGGAGTCGCAGGCCCACCCCGGCGAGTACGTGCTGTCCGTCAGGGTGCGCGGGAGAGTCAGCCACGTCATGATCAGGAGACAAGTGAGTCTTATAACTATTTATTGAAGACATCAGGGCCAGTTTTATCACATCTAAGGCCCAACGTCCGCGTCACTACTTAAAAGTTCATCATTATCATCATCCGTCCATAGCTGGACATAAGCCTCTACAATTGCACGCCATTCAGCTCGATTCTCGGCAACTCTCATCCAGCTGCTACCAACCACCCTTCGAAGATCGTCGCTCCACCGAGCCTGAGGGCTTCCTTTCTTACGTTTACCGTGTAGGTAACAAACTCAAATCACAAATGAGTAGCCAGAATGTCACAGCACTGTTATTAAAATGGCGGTCCGTATACGGCACCAGTTATGTCGCACCGTGGCCGAACAAGTCCCCGTAAATATAATTAGTTAATTCTATACAAATTCTGTTAATCACCGAATAAATTCAAATATAATTTATTCGGTGATTAGTGGTTACTCAGACAGGCGGAGTAGGCCTTAGGGAAATTCGGAATCTTAGCTGAGGATTTCGCTACTATTTATTTAATCGGTCAAGCGGCGCGATTCGCCGATCGGCGACAAAACAATAGAAAATCAATTGTGTCTCATTAGCGGAGCTTGACAGATTAATACTTCAAGCATAGAAATGTAAAGTGGTGGACTTAATATACTTACATACCTATATAAAAAGGTTTGAATTTCAATCTGCAGTTCCACGAAGATGGTAAAATAAACATCGCTGTTTGTTGAAGCTTTACATTGAAAGCAGGTACTTAAGTTTTTTGTTTGTTTGTTCTTTTCATAACAATTTTATTATGAGAATTATCTTCATGAACTGTTCTATATTGTGCCCGGGCCACACCAACGGGAAACGCCGATAATTATCGCGAAGATGGGCTTTCATCGTACGTGCAGCCACAAATTATCGCGATAATTATTGCATTTCCCGTTAGTGTGGCCCGGCATTATAGAACAGTTGCTTTTTTCAATAACAAAATTATTCATTTATTATTCTTGTTCTGGAATTATATTAGGTACCTATAGGTCAGAGAGTCAATTGAACTAAGTAGGTAATTGATTATTATTATGACCTCTGTCATTTTGCAATGATTGCGGATGATTGGCAATAATTGGAGATAAATTAAAATAATTATTTGTTAACATTGTAGGTTATGATTTGTTGGTTGATCTACTTATATACTTTGGCCAATTAGTAATGCCATTTGACGTTGATAAGCGGCCAGTACTTTCGTATGGTTACTATTGCTACCTATAGCCCCCCAGCTGGGTGGACCAACGACCTTAAAAAGGTGATTGGGACAGGATGGATACGGAATATAAAGAAGGACAGGGAGTTAGCGGGAGGGGGGTGGCGCTATTTAGGAGAGGCCTATGTCTAGCAGTGGACTGCGATAGGCGGAGTTGATGCCTATATAAAAGCTATTGATTCAGAGGAATATTTTAATCATTTACTTTGTTTTCTGTTGTTGTTTCTGTTGTTGGATGCGAGAAGCACAAAACCGGTCAAAGTGGAGGTGCTTGGGGGAGGCCTATGTCCAGCAGTGGACGTCTTTCGGCTGAAATGATGATGATGATGATGATGACTTTGTTTTCCAATTTGAACTATATTTGAACATAATTAAGAAGATGTATCGAGATGAGATGTAGCACTTATGCTCTGCCTGACAACACCACTACTACAATATTGATTACTAGCTGCGACCCGCCGTTTCACCCGCATCCTCCGTGGGAATATCTGAATAAAAAGTATTCTATGTCCTAATACAGGTCATGGTCTACCCATGTGCCAAGTTTCATCCAAATGCCTTCAGTCGTTTAACGTAAAAGCATAACAAACAAACATACAAAACTCAAATCTTTTCTCTTATTGTATTAAGTTTAGATTACAAAGTGCAAAATTAATAGGTGCAGATTTTAGTACCTATTTCAAGTTTTAGGACAAAATAGTTGGCCGACCGATTGTTTTTGAGGGATTCAAAAGAGCAAATTAATTCTCAATGTAAAGTAGGTACACACGGCTACACATCAAGCTATACATTTCCAATATAAGCTGACTTCTAATTGTACGAAAAGCCTATATAAGTATACAATGCGAGAATAGATAAAACTAGAAATGTACAGCTTGATGTGTCGTCGTGAGTACTACTCGTGTAGTAAAGAGAATCAGACCAATGCATGGGCCAAGTCACTATTTACCTACTGGCATAGTAATTAAGCACGCACCTATTATATGTATAGGTATTCTGATGACTAGTCTAACGACGACGGGCCAATTATAGGCACATAATCCAGTAAATATTTATGGCATCTTAAAAATTGAATGTTTTCATATTAAACTCTTACATAAAACCATAAGTACAGAAGGCAATCTGTTGTCCACGATCTGTTAACAAAGGATTCTCGGTTACTTCGGTCACATTGTCCGTCGGGAGCCAGATAATCTGGAAAAGTTGAAGGTGATGGGCAAGGTAGATGGAAAAAGACCTCGCGGATGGTCACCTAACCGCTGGTCAGACCAAGTAACCACCCTCATTGGACTCTCTGTTACGACCGCCCTGAGAGAAGCTGAGAACCGAACGAAGTGGAAGAACATCGTGCATAAAGCCACGAAGGCCTTTCAGGGACACGACCTTCAGTAATGAAGGTCGCGACCAAGAAGACAGAAGGCAATAAATTTCCAAAACCGGTCAAAGGCATCCCAAATACCGGTATTCTTCGTGATCTCATAAACTGCATTTCGACATATAACTTACGAAGTTGCGACCTACTATATCCGGTTTAAATAAAATAATCTAGTTTCGAGCACGGTCTGAAGTCCTAATTAGTTCCCTTCGTATCCCTTCGTATTTCAGATCTTGTTGGCGCAAAACTTCGCCACTCGCTCCACGGCGTCGGTGGCAGTGCAGAGGTCACTTTGACTGCATATTTTGGGACACACGGGCAGGGTAGGAGGTGGGGCATAATTTGAGACATAGCTCCACATTCACAAAATATGTGAATGTGGTTATAAGTAGGGGTTGTATTATAATTCGTTGTTATAGCGGCAATACAAATACACACACTGAAAATTTCAACTGTCTACCTGTTACGGTTCATAAGGTACAGCACGCTGACAGACAGACGGATGGATGCACGGACGGACAGCGGACGCTTAGAAATAGGGTTGCCATCCTTTGAGTACGGAACCTTACAAAACAAGCAAGGTCGGGTATGTATACGTGCCCGACCTTGCTTGTGACCCTTGTGGGCGCAGATATGGTGGCAAGAGGAATTCCATAGTACGCTAATAACATACTTCTTGTTTTAAAATGTCTCATCTATAATTCATAATTTGCATTTTACACATACCTCGTGTGCGTGGCGGACAGCTTCAGAAAGTCCTTGTAGGTTAGGTTATACTTATGTTGCTATGCTAAGTTATCTGTGCAGATGAGTTATTTCAATCGCCTGTGTTACTTATATGGGCTCCCAACACCCTAATTCCCACACTATGAATCATGTAGAAAGATATTGCTAATCCATTGCTTTATGTGTTAGAAAATTTGTCTGCTTAGCAACGTAAATAACGCAATGAAGGTTGTTGAACTGTCAAAATGACTGGTACTGTGTTACGCAATTGCCCCGCTGCACAGTGGAACGAATGTATGGGAGCGGTTGGACGTAGACATGTCCGAAAAAAAAGAGTAAAATTATGCCAAACTAATGATGCCATCTTATTCGATTACTTAATGCCTTCATAACTTGTGGTGATGAATTTCTTCATAACTCCCATATTTCGGGAGTAATTTGAGAAAATGTGAAATTTTACTATGAAAATGAGTGTATCGAGCTCTCTCCCTCCTGATTCCGGGCTTGTTTCAAGTAGCGGTCTCTAATATCGTAATGCTATTACTAAGAGCTATATTTAATACTAAGACACATAGTGCGCCAAATGTGCACTTTCTGGGATAAAAGGAAATGAAAATTTAAAAAAAAAAAACGTTTTTTCCCCATTTGTATTTACTTTAAACCGCAGACAGACTTATTAAGAGGTCTATAAATATATTATATATATACAGAAATATATATTAACAAAAATATTCACAAGAACTGATGAGAGTATGACTTTTAAGTAAGTTGATAATAAATTACCTAGTTTCATTAAAATTACAATAAATAATTAAGATGTAAGCTCTAATTTACTAAGTTACACATTTTAAAACAATAACATCATTTAATTATCTTCGTCATCATCATCATCATCAATTAATTCAAATTCAGAATCGATGTCCGCTAAATCATTTATGTTAACAAATTCGATATCACTTTTCTCAGAATCCGTAAGCTCATAAAATTCCTTAAAAGAAGATTTTTTTACAAACTTATTTCCTTTTGGACGGATACTTGTAACAAGTGGATCAGAAGACAGTAAAAGATTGTGCATAATATCTTCATTGCATGAGATACTGCTATGCTTTCGAGAATGCCCCTCTCTATATTTTCTAAAATCTTTATTTCTAGCCTCAGATGCCTCTTCGGATAGAAAACCAATGGGCACAATTGACATGTTCTGAACTATGTCTGGCCCATGCATTAAAATTTTATGAAGTGAAGAAGGCATATAATACCATGGGTATAACTCCACGTAAAGCTTAGCAGTATCAAAGCAGAACTCTCGGAATTTAGTTACGTTGATCTTCTCTCCTGATGAAATACACTGCAAGATCACACAGATTTTTCTTAAAAGCATAGCATCTATTCCGGTCAGTTCAGCAGATTTAGTGTAGTTTTCAAAAAATCTCCTTGCCGAGTTGCCATTGTTGGTGGATCCACTGCCTTGTTTCACAACATCGAGAAGTAAGCCCGTTTCTCTTCTTACAGCCTCTTGAACTCTTTTCTTCCTGTCATCAACTTGCCTTTTTGCTATATCACCCCTTACTTGCCATGATTTTATGTCTAATTTGTAGGAAATGTGTAATAAGCATTCCATTGAGCGAATCCAAGCGTGAAGGGTGCTTAAGCCATATTTATACATGTCCTCGTTTGCGTGTTTATCTTTGATTAACTCTAAATTATTCATTTCTTTAGGACAAGCCTTGCATATGTCACACACTGAAGCTGCTGTATTGGATATAATGGAATGAATTTTACCATCAATCATTGTCAACAGCAGTTGGTGTTTGACACTAATTCCATCAGTGATGGTGGATGGAGTTAAGGCTTCAATCTCTGCTTCGATTTCAGCCATCTCTCTCTGCACATTTTCTTTGGTTTCCTTTATAAACTTAAACAATATTGGCCGGCAAAATGAAGTGGAAGATGGTCGCTCGTTTTCCCAAATTGTTACACCTTTTGAGACGAGCCGCAGTGGTACAAGACTAATCATAAAATTACTAGCAAGATCGATTTGCTCATCTTCACTCGTCCTTTGATGATAAATGCTTTGGCTAGATGATCCGTCAAAACCCCATTTGCTGGTCAATACGAGCTGTTGATTGGGATCAACAGGGGTTTCTAACGACCTAATAAGTCTTCTTGAGGTTAAATCCATCAAGGCTTGTAATTTGATTTTTGCAGAGCTCTCTGTAACTGTGAGATCTTCTTTGGCCGGATAGCACTTAATTTTTTCTTTAACCAACATGTAGTAACTCGGGTATTGAAGAGCTCCTTCTTGAGTGTTGAAATCCCGAAGAGTGTTATAGCGCCATTTCGATAAGTTCATCGATACATAAAGAGCCAATGCCTTCAAAGGGGATATTTCCCGTACCTGAATTGATTTACCTTCAATGAAGGCTTTGATTTTTGAGGCCTCTTCTGGATTCTCCGTCAAGTATTTCATAACATAAGCTGTATCGCTTTGTCCTGCCTTTTGAAGCGCCCTTTCGGCCGAAAACATAATTTCAGCGCTGCTACTGCTGCATGAAAGACTATCTTCAGTGCGTCTTCTTTTTTGCCGGTTACTAAGGTCCTCAAAAGATTTACGAGGACTAGGATGTGTACAAGTTGAAGCATCAGATTTAGCAGGAGAAATTATGGGCTCGATGACGTCACTTATATTTTCTGTAGAAGGTTCCATATTTTCATTCTGTAATTCCGGCCATTGAATTGCAGCCTGTAGCCAAATCTCATGTTTCTTCCGAAACTTATCTGTGCTTCTTCCAGACTGTGTCCATTTTGCATAAATGCGGTAGCAAAATCGACGACACCAGTCTTTTAAACTTGTTTCAGCACTTTCACATAACTGAACACAACTGTTATCTTTTAAAACACTGAACAAATAGTTAAAGTCGCGTAAATCTTTATGTGCGCGTGCGCATAAAGCAACGTGAATATCAAGATTTGTATTAAAATTTGGAAAATACATTGCGAGATTAGCTTGGATACAACGAGGTGTAAATCAACACTGATTTTAAAGTTACTAATAGTGACCTATTTATATAAAATCCAGGTATCCCAGGTATCCTTTGTTAAATATTGCAAGGTAATTAGTTATTGTGATAATTAGTAAATGATGCATGCTAAATTAGTGTATTAAGAGCCATTTAGTAATTAAATAATAGCAATGTTCTTATCAGTAATCATTAGTGCATCAGTTTTATATGTAAACCTTAAGTCCCTAATTATATATCCTAATTAGCTTATATCTTCTCTAATTGGCTGCTCAGAAATGTTATTGTAATAAGGTAAACCTTTAGAAAAACGGTTTTAATCAACAAAATAAACAAAAAATAAAAAAATTGTGTTATAAAATAAACATCACTCTTTATCCCAGAAAGTGCACATTTGGCGCACTATGTGTCTTAGTATTAAATATAGCTCTTAGTATAAGCATTATGATATTAGAGACCGCTACTTGAAACAAGCCCGGAATCAGGAGGGAGAGAGCTCGATACACTCATTTTCATAGTAAAATTTCACATTTTCTCAAATTACTCCCGAAATATGGGAGTTATGAAGAAATTCATCACCACAAGTTATGAAGGCATTAAGTAATCGAATAAGATGGCATCATTAGTTTGGCATAATTTTACTCTTTTTTTTCGGACATGTCTACGTCCAACCGCTCCCATACATTCGTTCCACTGTGCGCTGGTTACAAGCCGTGCGCCCGATAAGATTCATCGGCAAATATGACAAAGTTCCATACAAACTATGTAATCGATAACGAAGGTGCGTGGGAACTCTTGTGCACAACTTTATGTTTCTAGATCTAGATGATTGTTGTCTGTCATTGATCTTCTCATTTTTTATTAGCATGAATTGTCCCACTCCTGGGCAATATCTTCCACATTTCCTTCACTGTTGTGCTCCTACTATTTGCACTGTAATCCATACTAATATTACAAATGCGAAAGTGTATCTGTCTGTCTGTTACCTCTTCACGCTTAAACCGCTGAACCGATTTTGATGAAATTTGGTGTAAAGATAGTTTGAGTCCCGGGAAAGGACATCCCCATCCATCCATCGGGGAAGGACTTTTATCCCGATATTTCCACGGGATCGAAACTTATGCGGGTGAAACCACGGGGGCTGCTATTACAAAATAAAAACCAATAAAAATCTACCACAAAACGATCCTTCATAGACAATCGCGACAAACTGTATTCGGTACTATAGCAACTAAGCTACGGGGGTCGTAGCTGCAGAGGTGCTGACGACAAATAAATTAAGACACGTTAAGCTTTGCACAGCATTTATTGCTTAAGATGCTTATCTTACAACATCAAGTTTTAAACTGAATAGAAAAAACACCAACAGATTATTTGACACTCGTTTGAAAGATCGAATGGAACATACTTTAAAATATAACCAGCCAGTCTTGTAGAGGTGTGGCTTTCCAGCCAGCCTTGCTTTACAGCCGGCCTCTACAGTACTTACCTACTCCTAATTCCGAGAAGAAGGATGAAATTATAGGAGGAACTGGGAAAAAACCCCTTGGTCTGGGGTCAATATATCCATGACTCAGAATAATTATGGAAGATTCCAACTCTTGCCAATTTCCAGATCGTAAGTAACTTTCGTTCGGTCAAACAATTTATTTCTTCCTTTTCGGGTTTTCCAAAACATGTCATTTTATATCGCGTAACGGGTTTACGTAATTACAGTATTGGTTGCGTTGCGCAACAGAAGCTTTTGTTCTTTCAATATGGGGACGGAAATAAAGTTCGTTAAACTTCTTCACCGATATTGTGACGTCAAGCCTTGAAGGGGCTCGTGGCTGAGTAATAATAGCCGCACAGATCGATCGATTGTTAAGCTGCGCTTGCCACGGTCGGTCCATGGATGGAGGACCATGGATGACCTTTACATACAAAGACTTCTCCGTGCCTCGGAAAGCATTGTTCCCGGCTTAGATCTTTGAAAGACGTTAAGGGTTGTCAGAAGCCCAAAAAGTCTGACAACCAGTCTTACCAAGGGGTATCGTGTTACCCAGTGACTAGGTTGTGGAGGTCAGATAGGCAGTCGCTCCAGTTAAAATACTGGTATTCAGCTGCATTTCACACTAAACCCTCTTCTAACTCATAGGAACGCGTCTTAAAACTGCAAAACAGAGACCATTATAATCCCTAAACATGATTACTCACTCCAGAAGTGCCGAAAATAATCTGAACCCCTTTGTGGTATCGTGACCAAATCATACCCTACCAAATAAGGCGATCGTGTTAATCAATTAAATGACACGTAATCTTCAAAACAATTGACTGTAATGAACAAAAAATTAAGAAGAACAGGCTGGAGGGTATTAAGATTTTTTACTTGTTACAAGAACTTTTAGGGTTCCGTACCCAAAGAGTGGAATCGGGTCCCTATTACTATGGCTCCGCTGTCCGTCCGTCTGTCACAGGACTGTATCTCTTGAACCGTAATAGGTAGACACTTGTCACTTTTACAGAGTGTGTACTACTATATGGCCACTATAACAAAAAATAATATAAAGTTGAAAGAAAGGTGTTTTTTTATAACTAAAGTATTAAAAAAAATGTAGTGTTATACGGTGGCCAGGAACTCTTCGAGTGCGAATCCGACTCGCGCTTGGAATTTTTTTTTGCTTGTTACAAGAGACGCGGTCGTTAGGAAATAATAAAATTGGGCTCAAATTCGCCCACATGCCAAACAAAAAAGGTTCCATACTTAGTTGGCACAGTTAGTTGTAGGATTATTATTGATGTTATTTTATTATTTTAACTGCTGTGTTTCAATTATGTTATTTATTTTTATTATGTCATGTTTTGGAGCGTGTTATTTAAAAATCAATGGAAGATTTTTAATTTTTCAGAAGTCACATAATCAGCTTATGATGTTCCCACTACTGGGACACAGCCCTCCTCTCGGTTAGAGGTAGTGGGAGTGGCCGTGGAGCAATCATTATAATATCTAGATGATCTTAACCTGCATAATTCTGCAAATGTCAGAAATTAATTCCATAACTTATACAATAATGATAATTATTCAAATATAATTATTATATTCTGTTGCTTATGTTGATAACATGTGTTTACATATCGCACCATCGGTGGAAAAAGGGCACAACTAACAAAAAATCTGAAAATGAGTTAAGTATGACAATGTGCTTTAAAAACATCCCTTTTTTGGTGCAAAAAGGACAAATATGCACATCAAGAAAAGCATTTCTTTAAATTATAGTACAAATAATAAATACTTTAGTCCTGTAAAGTACATGCTTACCTAAATTCGAAAAAGTGAAAGGATTATTTCACCCAAAAAAAAAATATTACTTACTCGTAAAATCAATATAAGTATAAAAACTCGGTATTATTCTACAAACATCATAAAAATGTATCTAGTGAAAAATTACAAAACGTACAGTTGTGCCCTTGTTCCACCGATGCACGATGGTGCGATATAATATATTTCTTTTGTCTTTTTTTCTGCTAAGAATATATACTGACTAGAAAAGCAAGACCCAAAAGCATATTTTATTTTATCTTTATTAATTTGAATATTAAAGATAAAATAATTTTCCTTATTATTTTAGTTTAATTAGATTCAATTTAGGTTTTTTTATGTTATATAGGTACTACATAATTTACGGGTATATACCTACTGTTATAGTTGCTGGTTGATCGTCTAATTCAAATTATGCTTTATTAGGAGGTTTACGAGCTGTGGCTCAAATTATTTCTTATAAGCCATTGAAGGCTTTAAGGTTGATATCTACAGTTGTTATAATACTTATAATCAGTGGATATATATCTTAATATAATTATATCAATTGATGTTTATTGTCAAAACTAGAAATGCTGATTCAAAGTCTACCCTAACAACACTTGACAATTGCAACTACAATTTAACGTGGCATACTGAAATAAAAAAATATGATCAGCCACTAAAAATAATGTTATAATTTTTATTTGTGTTGATTAAGTAAGATTCATCAAAGACTCTATTTGTCGATTACTTTTAAAATAACAACCATAAATAATCAAAAACAAACTTTTAGGTATCCTACAACTAGAACACACCTGGACTACTAACAGAATGAAAATCATATTTTAAATACACGTTTTATATCGGATAATATAACAAATATCGGATATTTTGATATTAATTATAAATATCGGATGACGAAATGACGAACCCTGGTTTTAATTAAATATTTTTGGTATGTATCAAGAATTAATTTGATTTATTGTTTCCTTTAACTCGTATGCCCACGAACGGGTTCGTATTAAAATGCCATTGTGTCCCGCGTGGATCCACATCCACGCGGGACACAATGGCTTTATAATAATTGTTTCTGTAAAAACGGCATTCAACCGGTTCAGGGCAACGAGTTCGGACCCTATGTTGAATAAGATCTAGATTCCTGAATATATGTATTTTAGTAGACGGATTCTATAATTCCTAAAACTAGAAAAATTAACCTGAACAGATGGAGTCTCTATCTAAATGATGAACATAATTCTTTCCGTACAGGCAGACAGGCAGGTCAATAAAACTATTTAAGACATTGTAATAATTAAAGACCGGATTATATGCAACATAAAAAGCTTGAAATATGCATGCAAATATGCATGAAAAATGCTTGAAATATGCACGAAAACTGACAGAATATGCAACATGAAATGACTAAATTTTTTTTTTGTTTTGTAAATATTATTCCTTTAGGTTTATTGTTATTTGAAACTTTTTAGTGCACGAAATATTTTTCACGCAAACTCGACAATACAAAACAGTTCCGTCGAAAGTAAATGTTTCAGGAAAGTCACTTATCCACGAAGACACACTTTTTTTTCGGGAGGCATTGTACAATTTGACACAAAAACTTTGACTGCAGATCAATGAGCACGCGCGTCAACAATGAAAGCAATAACATGCATAATAGGTGGGAGGAAGGAGTAGTGCGGTAGGCGAGCGCGACGATCATTTGTCTCTTTCATTTTATTATCGTACCAAAACAAAAGACGCGCGGCTGCTGAGTGCGCTGCGCTCGAAAAATACTGTAAATTAAAGCGATAATATGCATCATCACTAGATCTTAGGAAAAATATGCTATTAGCGCTGAAAATGGCTTAAATATGCAATTGCATATGCAAATATGCAAATGCATATTATCCGGTCTCTAGTAATAATACTACATTATTATTTTTTGTCTATGACAGAAATATCTTAGCGATGGAAACGAACCGCGTGGGTTGTATCGATGACTGTTTTCAAGATCAAACCGCGTGACACACCGACCTTAAGGCTGGACAGCGGTTTGCGAAGATTTTATGTAGTAGTAGGAATCATACGTAATGACGTCATATTTTGATTCATCAGCGGCCGAATTGACCTCCGACAAGGCCAGATAAAGCACTTGGCACTGTTCCAAATTCTAAAGGATACTTACGGAAAAATATCACTCCCGAGCCGACAGCTGAAAACCGAAATCGAACTACAATGTTTGAAACAAAAGAATAAGTAGATATAGTTTATTTATTTATTTATTTAATACTTCAAGCACATAAATGTACAGAGGCGGACTTAATGCCATAGTTGTCTGTCTGGAATAAAACGCTGAAATTCATCTGTATACGTTGCGAATTCAGTATTGGGTAACAATATCTAAAAAAAAAACAAAATACAGTCGAATTGAGAATCTCCTCATTTTTGAAGTCGATTAAAAAAATATCGCTCTCACAGTCCACTGCTTGACTCCTCTACCAACTGACTGCTCCAAAACCACTGCGGGGTAATGCGTAACACTAGTAGCAATTTGACAGTGCAACAACATTCATTGCGTTACTTACGTTGCTGAGCAGACAAATTTTTCGATCATATGAAGCAATGAAATAACAACATCTTTCAAAATGATTTACATTGAGATTGATAGTGTGTTACGCAATTAGCCTATCACTATATCTATATATAGTGATAACAATACTCTCATACGTTGCATGTTGCCCACACCACGCGTCCGTGTATCCGTCGCGCAATACAGAACAACTTAGTCTGATGTTTACATATGCTAATATAGCTAACAAAGTGAGCACACTGCGCGGCAGCCACTCCAGCGCGTAGTTTACTTCCGACCATACACATGTAAGTCATTTTCACTCTAAAAATGCACAAATAAACGTCCAAAAGGGGGCAGCCAAAAAATTGGCAACGTCACGAATAGCTGTCAAATATTTTTTAAATTTCGCACTTGAGACCTTATTGCATAATTTTCTAACATTATGGAACGGATGTCCATTTTTCTTTTAAACGTTTGCCAAGGAGCGCATCGCGTCCGTTTTGTCAATAGGTTTGTCTTTGTATCTTTTATAGCTTAGTGTTAATTACCATATATTATATTATTGTGTTGTTTTGCGTTCTTGAATAGGTAGTGGTATATTGCATAAATATTATTTAAATGCATCCTTCGAAATACGCAGTAAGGAATTCATTTCATGGAACTGTAATGCTGTATGTTATGTAGATACGGATAAATCATGTATGTGGTGTTGTCCTTTTAGATATTATTGCCCGTTCATTAACAGTAGGCGAAACCTAAATAATATTATGTTACCGCTAATGCGCGTAAATCAGTTAGAGTGCAGATTAACTTGTTAATCTGCAGATTATCTGGTTGAGTCCGTTGAAGTAGAAAAAAATTTTGTTACCGGCAAAACCTGGTTTTAGGATGAACTAGTTATGCCTAGGCCAAACCAGTTCTCCCTTCACGGGTTGCATGGTTGCGGTCGGTCGATAGACGTAGGATGCAAGAGCAAGCGAAGGGACCCAGAGGTTGGGTTTGGTTAGGTTACTGTAAACCCTTTACACAGAAATAAAAGCCCCGCGAAGCGGGGCTCCGTCGACATAGGATGCAAGAGCGATCGAATGAGAACTGGTTTGGCCTAGGTGAAACTGGTTCATCCTAAAATCGGGTTTGGTCGGTAATATATTTCGCACTTTAATGGATTGTACCCGGTAATTTGCAGATTACCTAGTTAATGCGCATATTAACGTATTCCGTATTCTAACGGTAACATATACCTATATGTATCTATACAAATAAATAAAATTAAAGTGTATGATTGTAATGTCAAAATAAAAGCTTTTTACTAAATGCTTATAAAAGTAAATACAGTAAGTACTTACCTATAACAAAAAAACAATTTATATTTTTTTTCTTTTTGTCTGTCTTATTTGTTCCGGCTAATCTCCGAAACGGCTGTACCGATTTTGTAGAAATTTGCTATGGGGATACTTCGAACCCTGAGGACATAGGCTTTTTATCGAAATACCACGCTAGTGCTAGCTAGTGCCTAAATAAAAGCGCACTGGCGTAACTAACTGAAGAAACAAAAATGTCCCACATTTATTTGTGTCCTTCGATCCATTTATCATTGCTGATTGTTTTAATATAATATCATATAAACACGCTGGCCCCGACTATCACGCTAACTATCGTTAAGGTACCTAGAAAGGTCGCCACAGAGGTTGCCGTGCTTTTGACACACCTCAACAAAATGTTAATTATTTATATCACACAGTCGATAATTACGTTGCGCAAATCCATTATAGCGTTGCCATTTAGCGATATTGCACATTGCACGGTAGATAAGTACTTATTCATTTTCAAATTACAATACGATATGTTTTTTATTATGTGAATACTTTTGCGTACAGATGTTGCGTAAATTAATTCGATTTTAGATTGCATTTTATTATGTATTGCGAGCTAAGCTCGGAGTCTCTTTGAAGGATAAAATCAGGAATGAAAAGAACCGGAGTTACCGACATAGCTTGCAGAGTAAGCAATCTGGAGTGGCCATGTTTTTCGAGGTACCGAGGGCCGGTGGAGCAGACGAGTCCTGGAGTGGAGACCACGTATCGGCAAGCGTAATGTGAGACACCCCCCAGCTAGATGAACGGGCGACCTAAAGAGGACAGACTGGATGCGGAAGGCGGAGGACAGGGTGTTGTGGCGTAGCCTGGGAGAGGCCTATGTCCAGCAGTGGTGGACTACAATTGGCTGAGTTGATTGATTGACGTATTCATTTTGGACATTATCTCTATACCTACCTACTTATCGTTATCTAATTACCTTCCTTGATAATGAGTGGAAGTGAATACTTGAAACTCTTGAAAGTAACATCGATTCGAGGGACCTATACCTGTTAGAGCGAGAGTTATCTGTTAACAGTGGCGAAGAGTGAATTTATGACAGAAATAAGCCGGAGCAAAAAAAAATGTCAAAAAAAAATTTCAATAATAAATTGACTATAGTGATTAGTGTGGTTATGTTCTAAATTTTCGAAAGGAAGCCGGTGGGAATCGAACTATGAACTCGATTCCCACCATACAACTGTATGGTACCTTCACCACTGCTGTGTAAATATTCCACAACAATAAAGACACTGACAGCTCTCGACCGCGGTTTAGATTGAAGTGTGTTTATCGCGTTCAATTTTATTTGTGAAAAGCGTCTGACTGCGGCTTCGTCCGCGTAAAATTCTGTCCCGACCCACCTCGTCGCATAGCATCGCCTGCTCGCGATATCACTTCGTTTTCATTTTTTGTTGTTTTAGCTTGGCTTCCAAGGGTCTTTGCATGATGTTAATTAGTCTATAGCCTTCCTCAAGAATTGAGCTACATAATCAGCCTATAATGTTCCCACTGCTGGGACACAGGCCTTCTCTCTGTGAGAGGGAGCGGGCCGTAATCTACCACGCGGGCCCAGTGCGGGTTGGTAGATGTCACATGTCTTCGAATTTTTGGTTCTAGGACATGCCGGTTTCCTCACGATGTTTTCCTTCACCGTTTTGAGAGCAGTGGTGATGAAATAATTTACACAAAGTAAAGCGCCTGTCTGGGTTCGAACCTACGACCTACAACTCGTAAGTCGTGACCGTTACCACTGGGCCACCACTGGTCTCAATTTTGAAAGAATTGAGCTAACAAATGCAAAAAGATTTTTTCAAATCCGACTGGCTCCACAGATTAGCGCGTTCAAAAAAAAAACACACAAACTCTTCGCTTTATAATTTTATTAGTATATGTAAAGAGATTTCGCCCTAAATCAGTCGTAAATTCAACGATGTCGAACTTTACTTCAAGCCCATCCCTTCGCGCCAATTTTGGAATTCCGAACTTAAGGGTGAGTTCTTTAAAAACTGTCACCAAACCCTAAGTTGTAATAAAAACTTCAGCGAAGTCGAAATAAGGTTCAAAATACAAAAAAAATGGTTTAAAATATAAAGATCAGTGGAGTAATTGCGTAACACTTTAGCTTTCATTTTGACAGTTCAACAAAATTCATTGCGTTATTTACATTGATGAGCAGACACATTTTTCGAAGATCTAAGAAGCAACGAATTCAATATCCTGCAGAAATTCAGATTATGATTGATAGTGTGTTACGCGATTAGGGTGCTGGCTATAATTGGTTCTCATTTTGTAATGGCCGTCCTATTGTGGGTATGTTCGAAACAATGCAACTAGCAATGTAACTGGCAACTGACTTCATCTTTGTCGCCTATTTGTGCCCAACAAATACCTTGGGCACCGTCAAAGCCGTCGTCATAACCTGTTCGCACTATCGCTATCCAGATCTGTTGCTAGAGCCGAATCACCAGTATGTCGAACCCTAAGGATGCTAAACGCCCTCCTGACTGCCGACCCCGATTGTGATGTGTTTGCTGATGAATGGAAGAAGATAATGCGTGCTTGTCTGGTGTTTTGTGAGAGACGATATGCGAGGGTGTCTACTGTTACATGTTAGTTTATGATGTATTTAATTTATTTAACCATTTACTCAAACAAATATTAGTAATTTTATCCATTAATTGTATATCTTTGAATTTGTATTTAATTTTTGTATTGTATGTTATTTGAATGCTTATTTTATTCTAATTTTTATAATTCTATGTTAGATAATTAATGGAATTGGACCTGTGCCGTTTTAATTAACTATAAACAAATAAATCTTTCTGAATGACAGACCCCTTGACAATTCAAAAGTGCCTGTAGGTAATTGGTTTATCCTAATCCTAACTATATAATAACATTATTCATTAATATTGAAAGCTAGTGTTCTTAGTCAAAGACGCAGTTTCTAATGTTGCTGTTGTTTTATCTAGCTTAGACTAGAATATTATCTAGTCCATTCTGTTACTAATGTTATCAGAGGCCCCAGCACTAACGCGCGACGTAAACGTCAAGGCACCCGCAGATAGGTACGATGCGCCAGACCGACGCGATTCTGGTAGAACAAATTTCATTATGTTTTCATGGAAATTGAAAACCAGATTGAACCAGAGTCGCGTCGCGCCTGTCTGCAGCGAACGATTTTTTACTCGAAAATATAACTCGTCATCATCCGCCTAGCCTTTTCCCAACTATGTTGAGGTCGGCTTCCAGTCTAACCGAATGCAGCTGAAAACTAGTAGATATTTTATATGGGGCGACTGCCTAACCCTACATCAAAAACACAACTGTCCTACAACATTTTTGTCTAAATACACAACTAGTATCACTCATGGAATCTATGACAAACAAAAATACAATGAATGAAAGAAGAAAGTCTTAAAACTAACCAAAACGATGTATGTATTATAAAATAAATGATTAATGTGCGCAACGAGTACGAGTATCTTTATTTTATTACTAGCTTGTGACCGCGACTTCGTTCGCGTGAAATTTCTTATTCCCTCGACCCATCTCGTCGTATTGCATCACTTGCCCGCGTCTCCTGATCTATCACTTCGTTTCCCCATAGCGCTTTTGCTCGGCTCCTAAGGATCATAGCGTGACGTTAAATAGCCTATAGCCTTCCTCAACAATTGGGCTATCAAATGCAAGAAGAATTTTTCAAATCCGACTGGTAGTTCCAGAGATTACCCCCTACATACAAACTTACAAACATACCTCTTTATAATATTAAGTATAGATTTTAAAATCGTTCTAATTTACGTGACGTTTACTCCGCGCGTTCGTGCTAGGCCCACAGTACGACATTAGCATTTCAGACCTGTTTACTAGATCTAGACGATTTGCGTATTACGATTGGAAAAATTTCTCAAAACACTTATGAGTCAGAGTACACAGGATTTGATTGGAAGCCTATTGTGTTAGATGTCGTCATAGTATGAATCAAGTTTGAAGTAGGAGAATAAAACTTTATTTGGTAATACTCAAATCAAATCATTTATTTGCATAACAGAGGTTCAGAGGATGTTATAAAAGGTTTATAAGGTACACTGCATTATAACTATTAACTATCAAATTAAAAGGAGCTGGTTCTGGTAGTAAAACAAAGTATACAGGGTGTTACGGAAAGGGTATATCAATACAAACGGGTTGAAGAGTGTATACTGGTCTAGAATCTCTGTACAAAATTTCAGCTCAAAAGCAGTAACTTTGAAAATGCTTAATATTTTTTTATTTCGATAGTTTATTTAAATTGAAATCATAACAAACGTGTCACCGCACTACGAGGGTCATTATCCATTATCACAGTTTTCCCATACGGTATTTCTACGTCTAACCTTTTTTTGTCCCTTAATACAATAATAAATAGCTTTTAGAAGCAGTCTTAATTATAATAGGTTGGATTCGATTTTACAAAAATATTTAATAATGTTAGAATTTTTTAATTTATAATGTTGACAACTTGTAGTACTATCTAGATGGCACATTGCTCTGATGCATTTCTTTTGGGCTGTGAATAAAATTTGAATACCGTGGGTTGAATTCCTACCACAAGTGGGTTGACGCCTTAGATACTAGCTTTTACCCGCGCGGCTTCACCCGCGTGGGGACACGTGGTACCGGGATAAAAATGATCCTATGTCCTAAGCCAGGTCATTGTCTATCTGTGTGCCAAATTTCATCCGAATCCTCTAAGCCGTATTAAATGGAAATTATTCAATTATATCATAAGCTACTAAAACACTTGATTAAGATTTAATAAATTAAAAGTTGACTTAAATATTATAATATTTTCTTCCTGTTTTATCTCTTAGACTTAATTTAATCTTTTTGACATTTATATTTGACTAATTTGCAATTTGAATGTTCTCGCAATTCATTCAATTCAATGTTATTTTTAAAAAACTAACCAAAACCTTGAAAATGAGTATTTGTACGCCGGAAACAGCAGAATATTATGAACTTTAAAAAATATGTAACGGTACATCTCTACAACAATACTCTGACAAATAAATGGACTATTACTATGAACCGGGCACAAATCGAGACTCCGAACTGCTACTGAAAAATTCCTGATTGAAAAACCTAATAACACTTTTCAGGACCTCAGTAGCGCGTGCGATCACTAGACCTTCAAGGCCAACCAAGTTTATTGTAATATTGTGTCGATAGTAAAAATGAAATCTGTATCGTAGATGCGTTGCCATCACAAAGACAAAGCTGAAATGCCTCATATGTCTGTTATGTGTGTTATACTTAATATAATAACATAATCAGCCTATAACATCCCACTGCTAGGACACAGGGCTCCTCTCTTCGAGAGGGAGTGGGTTGTAACCACGCGGGCCTAGTGCGGGTTGGTAGAGGTCACATGTCTTCGAATTTTTAATTCTAGGACAAGCCGTTTCACGATGATTTCGTTCACCGTTTCGCGAGCACTAGTGATGAAATTATTAGCACAAAGTAAAGCCTGTCTAGATTCGAACCCACAACTTAGGAATCGTAAGTCGGGGCCGTTGCCACTGGCCCACCACTGCTCTTACCATACATAAACTTACGCCTTGTCCCCATGGGGTTAGGCAGAAATTACACAACGTAATTAATTTATTTATTATTAATACTTCAAGATATTATTCAGCTGCATCCGGTTAGACTGGAAGCGGACTCCAACATAGTTAGAAAAAGGCTAGCAGATTTTTTTTTTAATTTCTTTATTAATAAGGGGTTTTATCCACACGGATACGTCAACCCCATTGTACCTTATACTCTATTTACACAAAACTAACTATACATCTAAAATTACACTATACCGCGTTACCACTATACATACATACTATGAAAATAGAAAAGATAATCACTGCCTGGACTTCTGAATTTGGCCACAAATTATACGTTTAGTTCTTTCTGATTTAGGGTATGCCAAAATATTTTGGATAAGTCCAACATCCCACATATTCAGTTTAAACTCCCTAGCCAAAGATTCCCTTTCATCTTTGTTCTTAGCACATTCCATTAGCACATGTTGCACATCTTCAATTTTGTTACATGTCTCACAATTCGGCGATGCAGCTTTTCGCATCGAGAAAGCAAACTTTGCCGATGGAAAGTGGCCAGAACGAAGCCTTATCGCTAACTTAACATAACTCCTATTTAAACATTTATCATCAAACCAGGGTTCACGAGGAGGCTCGTTTTGAATGACTTTATACCAAATGCCCTTTTCTTTAGATATTTCATTGCAATATTCTTTCCAGTTATCGAAACACAGGCTAGCAGATGATGATGATGACATCAAGATATTATTTTATAAAAGGTAGGGTATTTTTACACGAATATACCGAGTAAAAATACTGCCTTGAGGTCGAACGATGCACGGATAAAAGTACCTGACGTTGGCACTCATACCTACCTGGAAACATCAATTTTATTTCTCGACACGATGTGTAAGGGTGCTCCAGAGGCCCCATACAGCATCGTGCCGAGTTCTGAGCTCTGACCAGCAGCGTCGGGCTTTTATAGGGCTATTTTCTCCCCTCGCGCGCTCTGTCTATCCTACTGCGCATGCCTTGACTTCCCACTGATTACCGTGCCTCCCGCCGCACACCGTCGCGGTTATCTGAAAATGAATATGTATGTAGGGAAAAATATTCACGATAGATTTTAACATGTTCTCGATGACCACATTCAATCAATCAATCTGCTTAGGGTTTTCCCAACTATGCTGGGGTCGGCTTCCAGTCTAACCAGATGCCGCTGAATACTGGTATTTTACATAAAGCGACTGCCTATCTGACATCCACAACCTAATTTTATTTGGGAAACAAACAGATGCAATAACAAACATAATTATGTATACAATAAGTTCAACACAATCCAGAAACAGTTTCCACAGAGTACTATACAAGTAAATTATATGCCTACCTAAGTGTAACAACAATCAGAAATTCACACTGTTAAAGTTTACAGAATTTACAATTTGATATTATATAACAAAAAAGAAAAATAATCAAAAATAATAATAATGATAATAAAGTCCTACACCAACCGGGGCTTGTCCTGGGGCGTACTTGCATAGTGCGACTAGGGATAATCGTCGGTTGGTGCCTCACTTAATTAAAAACGTCTAACGGGCCTCTGCGAGTTGGCTTCGGCCCCTAATATGCCTTCCAAAGGTTCGGGAGCCCAATATCAAGATAAAAAATAATATAATAATAATGACTGCGTAATACGATATTCCTTGGTAAGACTGGTTGTCAGACTTTCGGGTTTCTGATTACTGTAAAAGATCTACGAATGGCAGCCGAGGCCAACAGCTTAACATGATTTCCGACGTACGGAGGGATAATGACCAACCTCGGTCAGAGTATCTTAACCTGATCGATCGACACGTGCGGCTGTATTTCCTTAGACGCATCACCGACCATATTATCGATATTATTCAGCGATTTCAAACGCGAAGTTCCTAATACTTTTGTCCTACTCGCATAATTTTGCAAAAATAATAGCTACACATATAAGTACAATACATGTAAACAAAAAAGTCTCACAGCCTTTTGCTAATACATGCGGTGATGCGGCACATTGTCGCAAAATCATAGTTAAAGGACCAAAAATATTTACCCTGGGCGCTAGCAAGTTACGGCACGAGCTAAATTCCTAGTCCCCCCACTTGACACCTGCCGAACGCGAGAACATTCTCAAGAAAATACACTGATCACGTTATTAATAACGATAACAGATTTAATTTAGATTTACACCTACTGAGACTCATAAAAAAACGCACACAGACACACACAAACACAGATACACAGACACACAGACACAGAGTTTTTTTTTAAACTAGGACAGTAGGGGCAAATCCTAATAACAGATACGAAGGAAACTGTCTTAGGGAACATTACATCACAGAGTACATTTTATTTGCATTACATAACTCTTTGGTCATGAAAACCATTTCGGTAATTGAGTCCATCATTCTTTATTCTCCTGCCCTTATACCAATTTATTTCGGGTCGGCGCAACATGTCTTTTTTTTCATACTTCTCTATTAGTCGTCATCTCGATAGTCACCCCCTTTCTACCATTATCATCATTCACACAGTCTATCTATCATTTCTTTGGTCTTCCGCTACTCTTATAGTCACCAAAATATTGACATCTTCGCTCTTCCAACCAGTAAATTTAGAGGCATTGTTCGTGACACTATTTTGGATATTGCTCCGTAATAATTTTAACTCTTAGACTGTATTTATAATTTCTTGTTTATATTTTTTTATTTTGCATGCCTGTTAAGTGTTAAGTTTTATTATTAATACTTATGTAATTTTAATTTAACTATCACATTGTAAGCGCACATCGCATTAGTTTTATAACTTTTCTTTATAATATGTGGAAAATGTCGTGGTTATACATCTGTAGCTCATATTTTATGTAATATTGTAATGTGTAATTTTCCCAAATAAATAAAATAAAATCAACATTCATAATCAAAACTTTCTTCAAGATTTTTCCTCATTCCTACGTATCACACGCCCATACCATGACAACCGATTTTCACGCAACTTTTCAGTTACCGGTGCCACTTTTCAAAGTTCCTTTTACGTACTCATTTCTTATTCTATCCATTCGTGTCTTCACATCCCTCTTAGCATTCTCATCTCAGATGTATGCAACTGCCTTTCATTCATCCCTTTTGTGGCCCAAAATTCTGATCCATATAAGACAGCAGGTCTATAAACCATTGCCAATTTACTTTACCAAAAAACAGCACTGGTTTTCTCAGACTGTTTCCCCGTAACTCTTATGAATTCGGATTACCCCGGCCATCGGTAATAATTTTTTCAGTTAAAACCGAACATTAGTCAAATGAGAGTTTTATTATTGTTGTTAGACGCAGGAAGTTACAAACGAGTCCCAGAAAATTCACCGCACTGAGCACGAAGCTAACAAAAAGAGATTCTAATTCGCAAAAAAGCAGCACGCTAATTATATAATTGCATTTTTATTGTAAACCAGAACGATTTTTAAAATTTCTTAAATTGATCTACACTGATTTAATTTATTTTCATGCTTATAGCGATTTTAGTTAAAAAAATAAGTGCACGTAAACCCTAACGTTAGCCCTTTTCTAACAATTGCGGCGGAGCACATCAAAGTTATAATTGAGGGCTTTAACGAAGTCGAAGACCTCTCTCTGTTCCGGATTCGACAAACCAAAGAAAATTCACTGTACTGATAACGAAATCAACGAAAACCGATTTAATTCAGATTTACACTGAACGAGATGCCAAAAAAAAAAACAGACCATGATAGGTAAATAATTAATAAAGAGTTCATATAACCAATCCGGATAACAGTTAAAACTCTGAACGTTGGACTAAAGAATGTAGTGAGCTGAGGCCCGTCCTCCGAATCCCTTTGCATTTGACGCTTAGCGCATGCTTAAACGTCCCAAGAAAAAATGCCGCATTGAGAACGAAGATGAAATTAACGAAAAGCGATTTAATTTAGATTTTACACGGACCACCAATTTTAAAACAGCGCACGACATTTTTCTAATCAAACCAATCGATTTTTATGTGTTAAACAAACGCGGCACCGTTCCCTGTTCCGTTGACTGAACGAACTGAACGTTGGATGATAGGACCAGAGGGCGTGCTCACCCAGCCCCTCGACGCATGCTTAGACTTCATGAGTCATCTTTGGGGAGATATAGAGATGGGAAAAACGTTTATTCGAATATTCAAGCGAATTGCGATATCTTAACGCGGTAACACAAAAAAAAACAGATTTTCTCGATATTACTTCAAGTAGCAGCGCTAACCAAAAAAAAAAAACCATGAAAATTTTTTGACAAGAAAAGAACATGAATTTATTTTGTTTTTGTGTTTCATCGTGTTAAGGTTCCCCATTACGTCTGCAAAGTTTAGCTAACTAATTATTTTTTTAATATTTCTTTATTAATTTGACCCTGTTTTTATTTACCATTTTACATAAAAATCTAATTATTCGTCTGTCTTTCTACTTGAATTCAATATCCGAGCGTCATACTTGTGGTAGCCCATCACTGAACGGAACAATACAATCGCGCAGTACCCCAAAAATCAATGTCTGTGTGAGTACTTAGTTATTATCTCGTTATTTCATTAATATAAATTCATATACATTACATTTTTATATATAAGAATATAAAGGAAAGGGATATATTATGTATAAACGTTTAAAATTAAATAATTAAGGTATAAATAAAATAAATCTATCAATTAGCCAAATTATATTTTTAAATATTTCTTAATAAAAAAATAACAAATAAAACACAATATTTAAATATCAGAATGATTACTTTGCGAAATAAAAGAATATTTAAATTTTCAAACAATTAATAAACTATACAGAAAACTGTAAAAATATCTGACATTTAGTACATAAACAGTTGGACGAGCATGCCTAGCATATACAGCGACGGAGCGGTCCTATTCGCTCCTCTTTACCTGCTATTATATAATTGCTTGGGTAATTGAAATACATATACCTGTTTACCTATATACATAATAATGTAAGTATCCTATATACAACATCCCACGTAGGAATCATACTCTATAAACTGGATTGAAGTTATGGTATACTGCTCCTACGCGGTTTTTTATGAAGTTGTTATGTAGTTACGTTGCCATCATTATGGCCTTCAAGATTTGTTATCCAACAACGAGTAATGTATGTAAAATTATATAATAACGATAATTAATGGAGATGTGCAATAATAATTAAGTATTTATGTAAGTAAGTGTTGTGAAGGCAGCCTATGTTAGGTGAGCCTGTCTGTTTGGAAATTCATTATGGATTTTAATCAAATTTTCACCTATAGATAGTTTCAAATAATGTTTAGGTGTTATTAAATACATTAGGCTATGTATTATCTGGGCCGACGCCATTATTGTATACAACGTTTTTGGTTATATGCGAAGTCGAGGCAGCTAGGGGCTTAAAGGAACTAAACCCAAAAGACGCTAGTTTTAGAAACAAAAAAGTATATGATCGACTACAGTAAACCAAATCAGAAAAATATATGATATTCTTCAGGATATATGCATAAATAGATGCATATATGCATGATAGGATAGATAGTGTGTTGAAAACATAATACAACTAATATGATACCTACGATAGAAAAAATACATGAAGATACGAGTACCTCTAAAAACTTTCTATTTACAATAAAAACCATACTAATATACATACAATCATTACGATTTTTGTCAGATTATTTTACAAGCCACATACTAAAACTCTAGTGTTTTATTTTTTTAGTCCAAACAATAGATTTTTTGTATATCATCGTTGTGTCATCGCGCTTCTCTTTCTTTCCTATGCAGTCCGACAAAGACCGCGCTTTAGGTCGTGTCATTGTAGTCGCCTTAAATAAAGCAGAAGAATTTGTTTGTTTGAACGCGCTAATCTCTAGAATTACCAGTCGGATTCCAAAAAATCTCTATGCATTTGATAGCCCAATCCTTTAGGAAGGCTATTATTTAACACTAGCTTCTGCCCGCGACTTCGTTCGCGTGAAATTTCTTATTCTCTCGACCCATCTCTTCGTATTGCATCACTTGCCCGCGTCTCCTGCTCTATCACTTCGTTTCTCCATAGCGCTTTTGCTCGGCTTCTAAGGGTCATAGCGTGACGTTAAATAGCCTATAGCCTTCCTTAAGAATGGGGCTATCAAATGCTAGAAGAATTTTCCAAATCCGACTGGTAGTTCCAGAGATTACCCCCTACATACAAACTTACAAACAAATTTTACCTCTTTATAATATTATAGTATATATAGTATAGATCACGCTAGGACCCTTAGAAGCTAAGCAAATAGATAGAAGCAACGCTAAGCTAAAACGAAATAATAGCGCTGGTAGGCGATGCGATGAGACAGATATTTTCACGCAGATGAAGTCGCGGGCAGAAGATAGTATGGAATCATTTTCCGTCTAATAGATCTAAATGTTATGATGATAGCCAACATGTCATAAGTTATATGATATTATGTGTGGAAGTGCTCATAAACCCATAATTTACCCATGACTGTACCTATTAGATTGCTATTAGAAAACCCATGAAGCAGGTTTTGAATTGATAAAAATAACTGAGTACCTACAGTAATTTACCGTATACAGAGGAAGAAGAGCTCTGGCGAAACTTTACAGACTTGAAGGTTGGTTAATAACGAGGTCAATGACCGCGGGTAGTGTAGTTACTTAAAATTTTGAGTTTGGTTAAACATTTTTTTGTTTGCATCGTATCTTTATATCGACCCATCTGTGAAATTTCGCCATATAATTTAAATATGACCCTGTATAAATTAAGAACATTTCTCAGAATGTATTTACTCAACTATGGTAATGAGTTCTGAGGTTCACAAACTATGACCGCATGCTCTGTTTGGAAGCACTAATCTCAAAAAGTACTTAATTGATTTTGATATTTTTTTCACCATTCGATAGAGTATTTTACGGGGAAAGTTTGCGTGTATAATATATACATGTAGGCTGTGGAGTGGCTCAGCTACCGCAGTTTTAGTGCAGAAGGGCAGCCTGAACGACTCCCGAGACTGGTACAACAACTATTTCCCTAGATTTTTCAAAAACACAGGTGTGTTAAAAGGAGTAGTTTTGTACATGTATCTATATACCAGGAGCAAAAACCGTAGAAGGAATGTTACTTCTTTAAGCAATTATCATTATACTAACTACCTAAGGAAATGGGCACATATTTTTTTTTTGTATATTTATCATAAATCTATGATTTATCTATAATGAACAGCTATAATCATGGGTATCGTGGAGACGTAGAAAGAGAAAATAATTATTAATTAATAATAAGGCGATCCTTGGTTGTCATACCGATCGGGAGGTACGACTGCCGATTATGACAGTAGGTCCATATTACAATAACGTTGTACGCAACGCGTACGTTGTAATAATAAAATTGAGAAATTAATGTATTTGTAGTTAGGTAGGACGCATTTTTTCGTGTTGTTGATTTGGGGGGATAATCTTTCAGTTAACTTTTGTTATTATTAGTTACGAAATTGTTTTAGTTAAGACCTTGCTTCTTTGACAGATACCTTTCTTCTTTAAGTGCAGTTTAACTTGACAAATCGAGTGTTAAATGACAACCCTACAGCTATGCATAAAGGATAGATAAGGAAGCACTGGGCATGCGTACAAGGGAGCACTAGGTTTTAAGTGCTAGCGTAACGTTCACAGAGCAATTTTATTGGCATCGTAATAGCATCAATCACACCTCGTCTCACAACATGACTCAACAACTTCTGCAGAATTATAGGTAGGTATTTTTTATTCTTATTACTTCTTTTTTTATTTGTGTTATGCATATTGTTTAACTTAGTTTTTATTTTTTGTTAAGAATATTGTTTAACGTCGACTCTTGCACAACATCTCTGTAAAGCTAATTCTAGCCGCTATCTCTGTAAAAGCTAATTCTAAGCCTGGTGACTTGTAACACAGGTTTTTCACAAAAACCTATATCAGGCATCAGTCTCTCACAAAGGTGGAAGGCTGAGACATTTTTTGTACCATTAACTTTAAGTCAGCTTTGTGAAGAGAGAATAAGTAAATGATAAATTATTATTATTTCGTTTTTTTGTCTATTTACATATTTGATTAAATTTTAAATATTTTTTAAAATATAAAAAAAAAGTATAAAAAACATTAAAAAATATTAAAAATAGTAGTCCGCCGGTGTCGGGAGCAGGGTCCAAGCTACCGGAGGTTAGGGCTCCAGAGACAGGAACCTCCTCACAATACGAGCCGTATTGAGGAGTACTGCCTTCTGAATCAGGCCCTTGATCCAACCGCATAACTAGAGCCTCGACGGATGTTGAACGAGGCTTTCGGCCATAAGGCCAATGGCCGATACGACAATCGGCACAATGATAGCCGATTATTATTATTATCAATAGTGCATACTAAAATGTAGCAGGCCGAAGCCACGCGTAGCTGTTATTGCGAAGTCTGCATCTGCGCATACGTGAGCAGTTTGACAATATTTTTTTATTTATTTATAAGGTAAACAACATAAACATTACACGTAAGTTCTCAGTATCGTACTACGCTTGGCCATAATATAGTTTTATAAATTATGAAAATTTATCGCCTTTTGTTTCGCGTAATGAAGATACCTACCACATAAAATCGTTTTTACTGTGAGAGCGAACAGTTACTTTTTTAACTGATGGTGATTAAAATATGTGAAACAAAAGAGATTGTGGAGTAGTTTGCGTCATGCTGGTGTGTTAAGTGGATAGTAAGTGTGTTGTGTTAAGTATCTGATACCTATTTTAATCATTTGTTTTTGACTAAACGTGTTGTCTATTTTGTGGACCGAAAAACTGGAAGAAAAAAGGCTAAAAAAAGGTTATTCGTGATACTTTTATAACGTGATACTTAATTAGTTACGTGAAGTGTGAATTGAGATGCATTTAGGTAAGGAAGTAGATCGGTACCTCCATAAGGAGTAAATTAATACTTCCCGCCACAGGACATTAAAAAAACAATTACTTATTTAAGTTTATTTTTAATAGGTGCATTCCTTTCACCCTTAGGAGGAACCTTATTGAAAATGGGTCTTTTATTCAAAGTAGTTTAATTAAAAAACTAACTGATATAGTATCTATTTTTATTCTATGGTTTTTTATACGGTCAAATGGCATTATGAGTCGTGCAATTTTTGTCGTGTTCTTAATTGAAATAAAATTTTCATAAAGGACATAATCTAAAATAATATTATAGAGGAGGTAAAGTTGTTAGTTTTTACAAAAATGGTTTCACTGGTAGGAAAATACTTTTGTGATATACATATAATTGGCTTCTACGCAGACAAAGTCGCGGGTAAAAGCTAGCGAGTATGTTGTGGCACTCATTATTGCACTCGTAATGAATATTCAGCTCATTACTCCTCGTCAACCTATTAGCCTAGATGTGCACACAGTCATCATTAACTATGATAGGGGGGGGCAGCCCCTCTAGGCTATCCCCTCTCTAGAAAAGTGCAGGCGGATGTAAGTAATATTTATGTTTATTTTTAAAAACCTAGCCAAAACTGCATCATAAACAAACAAATTAGTTAAGAGTCAAGGTCAACATTATCGTTCACTCACTGACAAACGACGCACGGCCTAAATAAACTACTTACTGGGTTTAGAAGCATTAAATGTTGCAAAATAAAAAATAAAAAAATTTGAAATAAGTTCCGTATATACTTTCTTGTGCAGAAACTTTGGGAACTTATTTATAGTATTTAGTTTCAGTATTTGTCTCTCCTTCCCCTTTTTAATCCATCCAAAGGTTGTCTTTAAAAGATCGCTCTTATATAGCGATAAGACCGCCCATTGTGTCACCCTTTGTTTCTATATTTATGTGGTGGTGGTATTTGTGTGGTGTGTGGTGTGGTGTAATTTATATGGTGTACATAATAAAGAGTATTGTATTATTTATTTAAAAAAAAAACATTTTTTTAATTTTTGCGTTTCTGTCGGTCTGTCTGTTTGTTCCGGCTTATCTCCGAAAGGGCTGGACCGATTTTGGCAGGACTTTCTCTGGCAGATAGCTGATGTTATACATAAGGAGTAACTTAGGCTAGTTTTATTTTAGTTTAGCAAAAGAATTATTAATAAAGAGACACATTATTGCTTCCTGATATATTATAAGCAAACGCGCGAGTCCGCGCATTTTTCCATTTCCCATTATGTGTGAGTGTTATCCAACAAATCATCGTGCGTGTCACAACAAAATGCCCCCCCCCCCCCCGCTACGAGCATAGACTATAATGACTGTCATCACAGCATGGGAAATGTGAATACCTCACCATCGCGTGTCGACGCAACTGACCTGATTGTGAACCTACCTTTACAAGGTACTGAACTAGTTTGTATGAGATTTTCTTAGTGTAGGTTAGGTAGTTCGGTTTTTGAGAATGGAAAACGGCGGGGTAATTGCGTAACACACTAACCCCCTTATTCATAAAACTTATCAAACCTATTTTAGTTAAAATGGGGTTTGTCTCTTACACACAGAAATGACAACGTGACAGATAAAGACAAACGTTCTATAAACCTATTTTAGCTAAAATAGAGATAAAATAGGATTATGAATAAGGGGGTAACAGTAGAAATGGCTGTCATTTTGACAGTTCAACAACATACATTGCGTTATTTATTTATTATTTATTAAAACTTTATGCACAAGTAAAAACTGTACAAAGGCGGACTTATTGCCTTGGGTATTTTCTACCAGTCTACCTTACTTTATCTACGTTGTTGAGCAGACAATTTTTTCAAATATATGACGCAATGGTTTAGCAACATTGTTCAAAATGCTTCAGATTCTGTTTGATAGTGTGTTACGCAATTAGGTTGCGAGTAAACATTTAAAATACAGGTTGTCCAAGCCTAGCCAAGCAGTGTTATGGACTGTTTGATTGACTCCGATATGATGAAACTTCCACATCGTTCATACGAATTTTGTTGTATTAATGTATTAATCTGATAGAGTGCTAGTCAAGGCTTCTTATCCTGGCGCTGCAAAACAGGTCTTTATTCTCATACTAGCTTCCGCCCGCGACTACGTCCGCGTGAAATTTTAGCTCCGATCCACCGCATCGCATCGAATCGCCGCACCTTCGTTTTTGCTTAGCGTTTTTTCATTCTTTCTTTGTTTTTTTCTTTTTCCTTGGCTTCTGAGGGTCATAGCGTGTTGTTAAGTAGCCTATAACCTTTCTCAAGAAATGGGCCATAAAAGTCAAAAGGAATTTTTCAAACCCGACCGATAGCTTCTAAGTACTCTTAGGAGCTACCAGTCGGGTTCAAGCAAACTAGATAAGTAGATATCTACTTGATACTTTAGTAACCCAGTCCCTCTTTCTCAACAAAAACAAAACATCAACAATATACACTGGCAATGATCCAACAAACGTCGCATTAGATCTCACAAACGCACAATTTTCCTATAAAACATAGTAAATAGTTGGACGTGAGTAGAATTCGTACGTGACCGTATGGGCTACGCCTGCGCTGGCATAGTAATGAACGTAGAAGGAAACACCATGGAACAAGAAGGACGTTTCGCTATAGACGTGACTATTATCACGGCGGAGTGACCTTGGCTGGACTGACAAGCCTGCTAGGTACATATGGTAATTTTTATTAGGCTATGCTTTTATCCTTATTAGGTATCTAGTCGTTTTAAGCCAAGCGCATACTATAACCGCATCGCAGCGCATTACATTCGTCATCTCACACAAAAAAGCGGCATAACAGTTCCGTACCACAGGGCATAAAACGCCGGAAAAAGCACATTTTTTTATAAGGTACCCCCCCCCCCTTAATTTTTCCTTACTTTCTTTTTATTTTTTACAAAAAAAAAACAACCGACTACAAAAAAAAAACACTACAAAGTGATAAATAACTGTACTTTGGAAGTCGGTGTCAAAAAACGAAAATGCGGAACCAACGACACCGATTTCCGAAATTACAGTTATTTATCACTTTGTAGTGTTTTTTTTTGAAGTCGGTTGTTTTTTTTTTTATTATTTCTTGTTACAGCGGCAATAGAAATACAAACTCTGTGGAAATTAATTTAAAGTCCATTTTGAATTAATAGTTTAGATAAATGAACATAATAAAACGTATCGCTTCATCCGCGGGAAATCAGAAAAATTAAGTCATTGGTCCCGATGCTGTTGTTCTTAAACTAAACTAAATTTAAGTTCAGTGCATCTTTTTCTTTCTATTTAATTAAGACAAGGACAGAAGATACATTTTAATTTAGTGCTGTCAAATTAATCAGCGCCTGATATACAACATCTATTAGGGTTAGAGATCCTTGAGTGTTATTGTGTTTTTATGGGGAAAACTTGAATAGTCTTTTGTTGAACCTGTCAAACGATCGCCTACTAGAAGCTGTTCGCATGTAAGCGGTCAACAGTTTTCACGACTGTATTAGGTATAAATTGTTGTTGTTTTAAGTGTATTTCACTTATGAACCATCCCTGGTTCATACGACATTTGTCGGATTAAATATCGGCTGTGAAACTTCACAGACATGCTAATTACCGGTGTTATAAAGTTAGACCAGTATGTATCATAAAGTATTTGACTTGCTAAGGGCTGATTTTTCTATCCACAGATACCAAATTTTTATTCATGTAATAAAATTGTCGTCTGATAGATTTTGTATGGAAGAACTGTCAAAAATTCAAAATTATTCCTCCGATAAAGTTATCTGGCATTAAAAAAAGGTGAATTATCCCTTGCAGTCTCATCAATTATCCGACATTTACAACATACGAGTACATACTCAAGTTCAAAAATTCTTCACATCCTTCCTTACCTCTACCTACTTGCATGCATGTTTCTACTTATAAAGATAATAAATGAATATCAATTAATATAAATTATTCCTTCATGATCACTTATAGCATAGCTGTTATACTGCTATGGTATATTGATAAGGTACACCGGCACTTTATATTATACTAACTGCGCCTCGCGGTTTCACCCGCATAAGTCTCGATCGAGAAAAATCCTAGTTTTCCCATGTGCCAAATTTCATCCAAATCCGTTCTGCCGTTTTAGCGTGAAAGCGTAACAAACAAACATACAAACGTACAAAAAATTTAAAATTAGTTTAGACTCACAACGTAGGTACAGTCAACAAAAGAGATAAGTATGCAGGTTCGTCGGATATAGATGAAGTTTAGTAAGAAACCGATGGATGTTCTCGAATAAAATTTAATTTTATGTTAATAGAAAACTAACAGCTCATTTCTCAAATTAAAAATTCAGTACCTACTTATTACGAATAACATATTTTTTTGTCATTCCCGTACCAACCCTCGACTAATTCTACACTGGCGGTGCCTTAATACATCGAAGACGAACGACTTAACGTTACTTCAAAAAAGTTATTCTTACATGGAGGCTACAGGGTTTCTTATAAAAAATTTACAATTGAATAGTAAGTACGTAATTCGGCGGTTAACTTGTAAGATCATATGGTCTCTGGGCACACCAAAAAAAGAGAGACTATAAAGCTTTAACTTTTAATATCAAAGTCCACTAATTTCTTTACTTCCTGATCAATTTAATAAAGTTGTAATCATTTGTCCACAGCACAACAAATACGACGTCGGTAGTGGGGAACAGTTTGACGATCTTGTGGGATTAATAGAGCACTTCAGGTCCTTCCCTATGATTGAGACGTCAGGCGACGTACTGCGACTGTTGCAGCCAGTAAGCGGGACTAGGCTGCGGGCACATGACATCGACCGCAAAGTTCAGGAGATGCAGGTAGAGAACTTTAGTAAACTTGTTTCATCCGCATGGAGGTTCCAACATACAACTTTACCTCTTAATCTTGTATAGAATACAGATCAGCAATTAGGTAAGGGGCTGTTCAAGTATTAAGTACATGAGCAGAATTTTCGTAATTTTTTACTCCCTTTGTCAGCAATAGTAAGCGAAACACTTCCTTCTATGCTTACGTAAACATTGGTGTATATTTTTTTAAATCTGTTCAGTTTTCTTTATTGTTATTCATGAGTCTGGAAATAAAGAATTAAAGGACTATAAAGGAATTTAATTCCCATTTAATATCTATTCAAGCAACTCAAACCACCAATGAGTGGCCAGAATGACAAAAGACCTTTGAACAGAGAGAAGTGGAAAGAGAGGGAGGTCTTTGCCCTGCAGTGGGACATCGCAGGCTAATAATAATAAAGACCTTGGCTTTGCCTTTGGTGCTTAGGACTTGTGGTGACAGAAAAATAAAAAAGAAAGTAAGTTTGGCTATTACAAAGCGTAGATTCAGCATAGACCTGGCGAGAAAGTCCTCCATGTTTTTTCTCAATTACTAGGCAGTTAGAATATCTCTACTTGCATTGCTTTCATGACTTTTGTACTGTTACGTCACGCATCTCGTGTGCTAAAGAAGCTTCGTATCTGGCGTTGGTATTGTTAACGCCGCGATGAAGCGAGGGAGACATAATTTTATCGAAACAAAAATTACGTTGATGTGCCGCTAGCGCAGCGTCCTGCGTTCGATAAACCCCTCCTTTGATGGGAAACCCGAGTTGTAATAACTAGTTGTCGCATATTATTCCGGACAATGTCAAAGAATACAATCACCATATCTTTTATGCCAAAGAGCTTTATTGTTATGCCTAGTGAGTGGTTGAATAAAACATGGCATGCTTAAGATATTGTAAGCCATTAAACGAGCACGTGTTTGCCAACATGCACCTGGGCATTTTATAAAAATGACAAGCGTGTCTGTGTCTGCATAGCAGTTGTACATGTGATAATGTCATGTTGACCGATCTTACGCAAGAATCGGTGGGAACTATATATTTTATGCTTGATAGTTGTGATTATTTCATTGTGACAGGAGATAAAAATGGAGAAAACAAATAAACCTCTGATTTTATTTTAAATACTCATGAGATTTTAGAATACATTAACATAACTACATGTTAAATTAGTTAACTATCAACTTACGAGTCATTGCCTAATACATAGCACTAACAGATGGATGAACAGAAGAACTCGGGATTGATTTGTGGGATCGGAACAAGTGCTTGGGTACCTTTTACTAAACAAACTGAGGGGCAGTTCTCGTAATTTTAAGAACGTTCACAGTCTCAGTGTCATTATAAGAAATAAACTTTGTGTTAACAAGACTCTTAATTCTTGCTAACAGGAGATCGAAGACTTTCAGAAGATAGACAACAAGTACGGTTTCGACGGAGAGTTCCAGTCATTGAAGTTGCTGGAAGACAGACATGTGTTCACAAACTTCGAGGGCACCAGGCCTGAGAACGTGACCAAGAACAGATACAGAAATATCTTACCTTGTAAGTTTTTATTTAAATTGTTCTGTATTGGAAGGGGATCAGTACCTAGGTATAGACGGATTGTGTGAAAGACAACATGGTTGGAAAGATAGTGGAAACCAAAGACAAATAAATATAGGTACTTGTGGAAACAGTCAATGTAAATTGAGTTAAGGACAGAAGGGTGATGATCAGACCCTACTGCAAGCTTGCCATGGAATGCAGATGGTGTCACGTAGACGCGTCTATACTAAATGTACCTTGTGGGGACACCAGTGACGTCACGGACCTGGCCGACTTCGGGTATAATTAGGAGATCACATTTTCGAGTGACTACCGCTAAATGACCTTTCTAAGACACCGCTACACGGGTATATTTAGTAGTTAGAAATTTCGAAAGCCTCATGCTAACTATACCCGACCAAAACCCTATGAGTTTCCATAAGGTACATTTAGTAAAGACGCGTTCGAGAGGGAGTGGGCTGTAATCTACCGAGCCAGTCCAGTTCGGGTTGGAAGATATCACATGTCTTCGAATTTTTGGTTCTAGTACGAGTACATAAGCTTTATGCCCGTTTCGGTTTCAGGTGTAAAAACATTGCAGTCTATAAATTCTCCTTCTCTCCTCTACAGATGACCAGACCCGTGTGGTCTTACGTCGGCGAGACAACCGGCCCGATTCTGACTACATCAATGCCAGCTACGTCCGATCTTCAAGACTTAGCGAATCCTCCTCCTCAGTACAGTCCTCCAACGAGAGCCTGGACAGTGTTAAATGTGAGTAGATGAACTAAAAGTGTATAGGGAGGAGGTCCGCAAAGTAGACGGACGACTTAGCGTAGGTCTAGGATTCCACGGGATAAGGACTGATGGGCGAGACCACCTATGGTTAAAATGATAAAACGGAATTCACAAACGTATAAACTTACTTTGCTCAAGATTTGCTACCAACTGGGCCAAACTCATCAAACATTTTTTTTTTTTACTATAGACTCGAAAAAAAGAAGCCCAAGATTTGCAAATCTTGAGTCCTAGTCAACTGACAATCGCCTCCAAAGCGTTTCGTATTCCTACAACGATTTTCATTAGGATTTATAAATATAAGCTTTCCGGTAGTTTACGTCAATCCCATAAAGTTTTTACATTTCCATCATAGTTATCCCTGATAGAATGTCACTCATAGTTATGAAAATTCCTGTTAGAATGTCACTGTGTCTTGTCCAGTTGATGCATAAAATCAGCATTAAGGCAACTCTAATCCGAATGCTTGTAGTTTAAAATTCATTATCCTACTTACATTATTAACCAGCTTTCGGTTAGTTTATCATGCAAAAGGTACCAATTAGGCACCATTCAGTGGTACCTAAGTCAGCAATAACTTGGGCTTGTTATATGATAACTTGTACACCTTGGTACGTATCAGCTTAAGGGGGAAGCGCTAATAGGTACCCCGCAACATTCAAATTTTCTTATTCTTTTTTTGCAATTTGACGTTGTTTAAAACATGATGCGCGACCGTAACAAATATGTATTTACAGAATTATAATCATTAGAATCAGTAATACAACTTGTTAAGTTAGTAGGTAGATATAATCCTAAAATGTCAAGTTTTCATGAAATAGTCATTCAGTAGGATTACTTGGTCTTAGAGAGTTGTGTTGATGACTTTAATATTATAATTCTGTAAATACATATTTGTTACGGTCGCGAATCATATTTTAATCAACTTACAACTTAATACTGACCAGCAAATTGCAGAAAACGTGAAAAAAATTGAATTTCGCGGGCTACCCTGGCGCTTTCGCCTTAATAATTTATTTTGATACCTTGCGGTTTAAAGGGCGTGACAGACTAATTAGGATGATAACATTAAAGGAGTCTGTCCACAACACAGTTTCATACCATGACCCAGGCGGCATAACAGTGTGCATTCGGGTTAAATCACAGGTGAACTACTACGAGAAAGGGCACCGTACGGACATGATACGCGGATGTTATGGTCACTAAAACCGTTATGCACTGGGATGATATACTGTTGATACGTTCTAGTGGGCATAGTAGTGCCTGATACGTTTATAGCTCGGCCATGGTATGGTACGGTGTAATGGACAGACTCCTTAAGGAGTATTGAATGTAATTACTTCCCATTCTAGGTTATTCCCACTCCATTGCTAGGTTTCTGCCACTACAATCCAGGGGCCTGATTCTGTAAAATAACTAACTTGTCAATCATGTGTCGGTAATGTGTAAGTAGTGTCTCAATAGAACAGTCATTGACATTTGGTATTCTACAAATTATTTATGGTCATTGTCTTGCCACTGTAGTGCCATTGAAACGCCATAGTAAGACTATTGTACTAATTGGTAGTCTGGTCCACTTTGATGTGTCTATGGAATCGTGATGGCCAAAGTTACGGTAGTCTGTAATATTTTTCAGTGTATTTGACAGTTGTGTCTATCGTGTTTGAATAGTGTTTTGGCCATCGAACCGCCATTGTGAAGCCATCGAACAACGACACCCAGATTACTCAGTCCTGTTAGTAACAAGATCCTCTCGAATAAACTCTGATTAATAGCCGTCTAATAAGAACAATTATTATGCTGACAATTTCCTATTGGATTAAATACATGGTCCGTTTAGATACGGAAAGGTCTGGGTATAAGATCCTGTGCTCTTGGTCTACGCCTTGAAAATACGGTCTTTATTTTAAACTAGCGGCCTGCCCCAGCTTCGCACGGGTGTAGTTTTAGTTTTCGATTTTCCGAAATTTTGTTCCATACAAACCTTGTCCTGGCAATACCGAACAGAACAAACAAAGAAATATCCAATTTATTGTAGTCGTTCGGAAGATATGCGCGTACATGCATGTCGGTGATTCATCTTTATACAGGGTGTCCTTGAAAATATGGGTCAAATCGAATAGGGACGTGGGCAAGGTCATTTCCAAACGTTCTAGCAAAAAAAAAATACTAAAAAAAAGAGAAGAATAATCGAATTCGTGAAAACTATCAGGGCTATCAATTTATTTTTTTTAGATAGCCCTGATAGTATTTTTTTATGATTATTTTCTTTGAGCACTAAGCGAAGTGATTGAAAAAAAATTAAAATCATTCATAACTTTTGAACCGTAAAAAAATCACTAACATTCTCAGGGTTTAAAAGAATGGAAATGATCTTGCCCACGCCCCTATTCGAATTGATCCATACTTCCAGGGACACCCTGTATATATTCTTAGATAGATAGATAGATTTAAAGCCAAAGCATTTGGCTTTCTGCATCGGCGATCGGCGATTTTGCGGCTGTATCGATGCTGCATCGCGTTTTGGCGACTCTCTGCGTTCGGACGCGGTATGGGAATCGCGCGTTTTAGCGACTGCTCCGATGCTGCATCGCGTTTTGGCGACTCTCTGCGTTCGGCCGTGGTATCGGAATCGCGCGTTTTAGCGACTGCTGCGATCCTGGCGCAAATGCCAAATCGCTGCGACCGGCATCTGAATGTGTGCGGAGTTTAGCGTTCAGCCGCTGTATCGAGCTTCCGAAAAGCGACTGAATCACCGCGTTTCGCGTTTTTAAGTGTGCGGTGTGGAATGCTTGGTCGCTGCATTTAGCTTCTGAAAAGCAGCTGAATCGCCGATCGCCGATGCAAAAAGTAGCGTGTGTGCTTTGGCCCATAGGTAGGTATTGACTGGAAAAATCCCGTATTCCTCAGTGGGTACGTCAATAACATAACATCGACACATGTATGTAGATTCGATAAACGTACACAGATTGATTGTAACCTACGTGATCCGAATTTCGGAGGCAACAAGGAAAAATACGAGTATATGTTTGGTCGCTAAGCCAAATTGTAAATGGGCAAGTCCATCGAAAAAATCTCACGGGAAGTACTGCCTTACTTTGTTTAGTTTAAGAACTATGCATGTACGTTACAAAGGTAGTTATTAACTAATGTTACAGAGAAAAGACTTGATTTTTTGTATGTTTGTTTTTTACACTTTCATGCTAAAACGTCTGAACAGATTTAGATCCTGGATTAGGTCAAAGAATACTTTTTATATCGATATTCCAATGGGATCGAGACTTATGAATGTGAAACCGCGAGGCGCAGCTAGTGTTTTATATTTACTATGATGATAATTTTGAATTAAGTGTAGCTGGATACGTCATACATCAGGCCAAACAGAATACTAATGACGATGGAAAACAATGAGCGAATACTATTAAAGATCTGCACGTACATGCGGTTTTGTTTTATTTAAATACATTTATGTACGTACGTTTATACCTACTTCGAGAAAATTAAGTTGGGACTTGGTACCTTCGGTAGATAGGATAAAAATGTATGAGCTAATTTGCAGGATGTTATAGATCTATTACTTATTTTAGCCCTTTCTTATACCAATTTCAGCATTAATACTGAACAGCGAAATAAAGAAAGCTCCGCCACTGGTGACCAAGTCGCTGTCAGATGAAGCGCTGAGAGAAGTTAAAAAATCCTTTAAATTGGACAAAATTAATGGAAACCTCTGCCGAGATATTACAGGTAAGCCGAGTAAAGAAATCAATTAGTAAAAACAATTTTCGATATAGAAAAAGTAGACGCCGAATCTTGCTGTCTTTGACCAAAGGGGAGGGACACTACTAACATCTATCCCATCAGGTGTTGCATCATCGCTGCTGTTATTTACCTATTTAGGTATGTTATTATTGAATTATTCAATATAATGTCTGTATGTAGTGCACTGAATTGTAATGATAAAGGCGTTCACACTTTTCCAAATGATGAGGAAAGAAGAAATCTATGGGCCAAAGCGTTACGGCAAAAAATTAGAAACCAAGTTCAGCGGCAAGGTTATGTAGTAATCACTTTAGACCTTATGACTGACGCCGAGAGCCCATAATACGGAGTGGTTAGAGTTCTTGAAAACATTAAAATATATTTCTGCTGACAGTTACCAGCGAGTTATTTTTATCGTGTTTTTCCATACCCATCACGTCTGTGAGTTTAGCCAACTAATTTAATTTGACCCAGTATTGTTTCCTACAATAAATTTTTCCAAAGCCAATGCACTTTTTTACTAGTACAGTCAACAAAAGAGATCACCGATGGATGTTGACGACTGAAATTTTAATTTGATAAATTATTTGTTTGTTTTCTATTAATAAAATTAAATTTTATTCGAGAACATCCATCGATATCTTATTAAACTTCAACTATATCCCACGATCCTGGATACTTATCTCTTTTGTTGGCTGTACCTTACATATGAAAATCATTGCCGATTCCGCAACCCCATTCAAATAAAGAAATGGTGAACACTTCTGAACTTAGGTACGTCCTGGATACTATCATAATTTTAACTAATTGCTATTATTTATCTGGTTTCAGTGAAAGACAAAGCATACATAGCGGCGCAAGGCTGCCTCTCAAACACAAAGGATGATTTCTGGCGAATGATTTGGCAAGAAGACGTCAGAGTCATAGCTATGATCACTAACGAAGTTGAAAATGGGAAGGTACGTACCATTTCCGCCTAATTACTTAAAAAAAAAATTGCCTAAATCCTACGGCGGCGCCAAGCCACGCTTCCTTAAAGTTTCCGCCTATTAGGAAAGCGATAACGCAATTAGTTGCAACCTGCACTGCGCAGCTAAGTGACGCATCACGTGTACCCCTTTCGTGAATTTTAAGGACAAACTATTTGACCTTGGCGAGCTTACTAGAGAGCGCTTCTATTTTTTGAGTGCAAGCAAAAATGAACTTAGTGGTGGTCAGGCGGGAGTGTCCGCGATAGTATATATCTGCATACTTCTTCTCTTTCTATAAACCTACCAAAGTGCCTAGACAAGTGACAATGGCTTTCATAGCGTTTCACATTTCTGCCAACGACTTTCAACAGGATTAAAATTTAGCTTTTCCTTATGTCTTTCCCATACATTTTTAAATTTTCCGTTAGCGTTATCGCTGATAGAATGTCACTTTGTCTAGGATGTCTACTTGCTTGAATCTACGGAAGGAATAAGTTGAACACTTACTGATGCCCACCGTGTGTCTTCTCCTCACTTTTATAGTGTCTTCAGCAGATTCTCATTAGTATTTCAAATAATATAATAACAGCCGCACGGGTCGATCGATCAGGTTAAGCTACGCTTGCCGCGGTTGGTCCGTGGATGGGTGACCATCTTTATATACCAAGAACCCTCCTTGTCTTGGAAAGCAACTTAAGCCGTTGGTCCCGGCTGTCATTCTTCTTCGTGGATCTTAGACAATCGTTACGGGTCGTCAGAAGACCGAAAGTCTAACAACCAGTCTTACCAAGGGGTATAGTATTACCCAGTAACTGGGTTGTAGAAGTCAGATAGGCAGTCGCTCCATGTAAAATACTGGTATTAAGCTGCATGCGGTTAGACTGGAAGCCGACCCCAACATAGTTGGAAGAAGGCTAGGCAGATATAAGTTTGGCTACCCTGCCTATGTAGACGCGATGCATTGTCATATCATCGTAGATATATTGCTTGTTCAAATTTTTCATGGGTCTTTTAACATTCTCCTCTGTCTATACGATTCAGTCTACTAACATTTGTTGACTCTCTTTACAGAAAAAATGCGAACGCTACTGGCCCCTATCAGGTCATGAGGAGAGGTTCGATGGTCTCACAGTCAAGTCCATATCTGAGACACACTATGAGGAGTACCTTCTGAGGGAGTTCGACATCTGCGACGACAAGAGCTGTCGGACCATCTTCCAGTACCAGTTCACAGTAAGAATTGTCTTTACTCTCAGTTGTTGCTTTATATTTTTAATCAGTCCTATTAAAATATTCGTCCAAGCCACCCACTGTAGAAACACCTCAGAACCAATGGATTATATTCCAGGCCTGGCCCGACCACGGCACACCAGGGGATCCAGACGGAGTGCTGTCCTTTATAGACGACATCAACAGGAGAATGATAAAGAACTCACAGGACACAGATGCACCAGAACAGGTTGGTATTGTAACCCAATAAAGAATCTTCACCTATAAGTCTGAAATCCCCTATCGCCTTGAGCAAGCGTGGTGATTAGTGCTCATGCCACTATTTAGTAATCTGTGCTCATGCCTTCTCTGTGTGTCTTTACCCTGCAGTGGGACAATACCTAAGAGTCTATTATTATTATTTGTTAACTGGAGTTAGAGTAGAATTTCGATTCGAACGATTGCAGGATTAATAATAATATTTTGTAAATCCTATACACAGTATACATTTTTATTTTTACTTACTTCTTTTTGGCTCAACAACCAAAGTTGTGTCTTTATAGTAAAATAGATTCTGCCAATTTTACTGCCACAATTTTATTCGTACTGTATGAAGAAGTGCTCGATAATTTTGTTACTTTCTGATTTTTGGTTGGTTATGTATACTACGCTTTATAGTGACGGCTTCAGCTACAGCCATAATTATTCTACCTAGCGAGATAAATTGGTCTCTTCTCAATGCATGTTATGAACACTCCATTTAGAAATTGATTTGCACTAGTGAGACGTCGAAAAGAGTCTACCGGCAGATATCTGTCACACCCTTACATTTCGGCTGGGCGGCTGTGCTAAAGATCCCTAACATTTTATTTTTAAAACGATTATCTTCATTTATATTCAAGTAAATGTTTCAGAACATCCTGTGCGTGCATTGCTCAGCTGGTGTCGGCAGGACGGGCACATTCATAGTCCTCGACATTCTAATTGACAAAATTAAAACATCTGGTGAGACATAACACTATGTTTTTTGCGTGTGCTTTTGCGAATTTGCTACTAACATTGGTAGCAAAAAAAAACCTGCGATCACAGTTGTATAATTACTTATTGCGATTATTTTTGCGCCAAAGCAAGTGTCTTTTGTTAAATTATACTGTGTCTATAAGCGAATTGTTTGCAATTTTTCTAATTGCGATTTATTGTATTTAATAATGATTCCTTAATCTTACCTACGAGATGTTATGAGTACTACCGGCGCCGACGCGATTATTCCGTGCTCTGTGGTCTTTACGTATGATCAGTATGGTCTATAATGTTGGGCCATACCTAGCAGTATAATTCTTGCGGCTCCCAGCGAATTGCTTGCCGAAACCGATGAACTACTAAATATACTATGGTCTTACCTATGTTCTTTTCTTTTATAGGGTTCAACTGTGACATCGATGTCCATTCTACGGTGAAACTGGTGAGGGCACAGCGGAACGGCATGGTGCAGAACAAGATGCAGTATAGGTTCATATACCTGGCGCTGCAAGAGTACATTGACGGCAGGAATATGAAGTTGCAGAAAAAGGTGCGTTGACGTTAGACTTCGGCCGAGTTGCACCAAAAATCACAAAATACCAAGTAAAGCCAGGGAAATTAATTGTTAAGACAAATTTAGCCCCTACGGTAATTTGCCATTTCATACAACTGTCAAAAAATTACGATTTTAGCGGTATTAGAATTAAGCAGTCTCCAGTTCTGAAGCTAAAAATAAAATGACGACTGGATTCGATTGCTATCGAATGATGATTTTCTCTGAACGACATTACAACCACAAAATACTCACCACATACTTGGTGTATAACCTACACGTGAAAAGAGGGACGTATATTTAATTGTTATTGTATCGTATTATTTTTAAATATATGGATGCTAGGCGTACTGAAGTAACAGCCTGGCCGAGACTTTTGGCTTAGCGGGAAGCGGCGCGGTGTCTTACTGTTAGCGTTGACGCTACGTGCGGTACGTCGTGGCATGGTTCATACATTTTTTTGTATCCATGCACAAGCTGCCGCTGATAGCGGCAAGGTCGTGGCCAGGCCGTAAGAGGAGAGGCACCGTACAGAAAAGTTATGAAAAAGAACTTTTTCACAACTTTTCTATCACGGTACCACTCTGAGACTGCCTCTTAGGTAGATAATATATACCCCTTCCTTATTGTATTGTATTAAGTTGCAAATATATGGATGTCAGACGGCAGTTTATCCGCAATCCTGGAATCAGCAATAGGTACCAGCTGTACCTACATATTTCACAATTTTGATTTAATATTTTATGATATTTTTTGTTTTTCTAACCAGATGCACGTGAATGTCAATATATTATGCGGAGCAACTGACCGTCTGCATTCACCAACTCAACTGGTAGAAATACCGACATCATAAGGTTAGACCAGTTGTCATATTTTGGTGTTTGGCGGGTGTCTACGCCCAGGTGGAAGTAAAGCAAGCGGACTGTATTAAAAAAAGGTTTAATAGTAGTTCACAATTATTATGGCAACTATAGTACTTAATCAAACGGTATGTCCGAACGTGGTCGTGTCGAAAGATGCAATGCCGCGATGCGTTGTTGCCTCCCGGTCCCCGCGCAGTGCCGCGTCGCTCGTTGACGACGCCGTAGTGTGTTCGTTAGATTTGAATGTACATATTATGTGTGTGAACAGCGGGCAATGGCAATTTTAGGAAGTCTTAAGAGAATAGTCGAGTTGTCTTTTATGGCGTTGCATGCAAAATACACCTCATAATCATCTGCCTAGCCTTTCCCAACTATGTTGGTGTCGGCTTCCAGTCTAACCGGGTGCAGCTGAAATGCAATCCAATAGTATTGATCAGAATCCTGTATTTGTACCAGTATTTTACATGAAGCGACTGCCTATCTGACCTCCACAACCCAATCACTTTAATAATACAATACCCCTTGGTAACACTGGTTGTAGCTTAACCTGATCGATGGACCCGTGCGGCTGTTATTACTTAACCACAAGCAAAACATACCTATTTGACAATAGTTCAAATTATGCCACCAGCAGCTTCTTTGATACCTACCTAGTATGTCTCATGCTTCATTATCGTGACTTGTTTGGGAGCAGGCTGACTCAAGTATATTGTCATCTTAATAATTATTTTACCACTTGTATCCATCAGCAATATTTTAAGTAGTTACTTACCTACCCACCTAACATAACTTTTATCTTTTACAGGTATATACGTCGGGCGCATAATTCGATCGATGAAGAACCAAAGTGATTAATAAGATTTATTTATAACTTAATGTAATCAATTTAGTTCCCATAAGCGGAACATCCAATACAGTCAGTCATAATAACATTGATTTTAAGGTAATTAATAAAGCATTGTGCATGAATTACTTGTCTTTTATTTAATGAGGGTATTCCGGAGAGAAATTTCCTTTGCATAGGTCACCTCCGCAGCTTCGGCTTGCTACGGCTCACACGGGTGCATATCCTTTGTTACGTAAGGGCGAAGGGGCTGCACTTCCCGTAGCGCGGGAGACGTTGCAGAAGCAACTTTGTTTTCACAACAAGTGTTTTGAGGTTAGGTTGTCGACGTCGTATTGACAGATTGGGTTTCAGCGCCAGGCGGCAGAAAAAGGAACTATATTTAAAGTCTGAGCTAGGCAGGTAGTTAAACGTCATTGATCCAAATAATTTGCCTAGCTGTTTGATTGAATGGCTGAATATCATTCAGGCAGCTAGTTGAACGGCGCCGTTTAGCTTAAAGGCTAGGCAGTTAGCTGAACGGCTAATTTAACCAGTTGGTTGCGATATATCCATTGTGTATCCGATCTGTATAATTATGTTTCGTAATCTCGTCCTCATTGTATACTTTGTAGATGTTCAAAGAATAAAGTTGTGTTGGTAATAGGTACATAAAATTAGCATTGTTCAATTATTGAACATTGTAACCTAAGTTTGTTAGGTACTTACTAATTGTAATGTATTTCTATTTAAGAATCAGTGTACCATTAAGGTAAATAGTTACCTAACTTAATTTATAATTCTCTAATTACTACCTATTTGATTCTGTAATTATTACTTATTCAGTTTTGAATCAACTAGTTTAATTAATAATCCCATATGGCACACATCAATTTCTTATAATCAGACAATTAACATTGGCATGTAATAAGTTCTATGTACAACCACTCTATAGAGCACACAGCTGGTGCAAAAGCATTAGAATCAGTAATAAAAAGGTCTTTTATAAAACTGAGTAAAGGTTGAGATTTGTGGTCCAACCAGCATAATGACACCTTTTTCTGAGCCCTTTGAAGTAGAGGCATGTCTGTATATGTGAATTTAGAAATAATAATATCTATTCCACTCTTACTTGAAATTTGTTTTATCCATCTATTATTGGTTACAATAGAGGTTGTACCATAAGGCTTTCTTATAGTTATAGTTAATGATTTACAATACTCTTACCTAGTAAAATCTAGATAGGACAATTTAAGGGTTGTGGCAGTACAGAAAGATAAATTAAATTATCTTTAAAAAATGGTAGAATCAAGTTGAGTTCAGATCTACCAGGTTTTAATTATATCAGGATTTTTATGTTAATATTGTCCTCATAATAAGAAGTGTACTAATGAGTGACAAGGTTTGAATTTTGTGTGCAGTTACAAGAGCTATTATCGTTACTAATTGTTTGGTTAGAAATTCTGAACCAAGGGTTTGATTGGGAAATAAATTAAATAATCCAAAACGATACTAGGGTCCCACTAACTTCATATTTGGAATTCTTTGGTCTTAATGTAAATATATCCCTGAGAAACCTTGCCGCTCTGTCATTTTTGTGTCAATGTGGCGGCCAAAAACTACACAATTTGCTGACTATTATATAGCTCACTCAATACCATTAGGATATCATATATCATTAAACTTAGTGGTAAAAATTATATGACTATCATGACTGAGCCTAGGGGTCAATGTCTTGTGTCTAACAGAAGTGAGTCTACTGATTTAGAGCAAAGCTAGCACTATATCAATTGAAGGGATCAGTCTTTCTCCTATCAGGAAAGCGTCCCTGATAATATGGCAGCAAACAGTGACTCCTGTGCATTGGGTGTCGAGATCCCATTTGACAGTAAATAGCTCTACAGAACATATTATACTTGGATCAGGGAGCCATGATATGTTAATATATAATGTATTGGACCTGATTGTAAACAGGTCAATCGGGGGCTGACCCAGTACAGCATCCCCCCCCCCACACACAGTACCCCCCCACACAGTTTAATTTGCAGTAACTTGTACAACTTTGAAACCTTACACAGGGACCTACTTTTAAGTAAAGATACTCGTATACCTATGCTAGCAGGTCTGTGTGGGGGGGAGGGGGTGCTGTACCGGGTCAGCTGGGTGGGTAAGAGAGTCTTCTGTTAGACACAAGACATTGACCATTTGGCAGCCAAAAGCCTCCTCTTGACCGTCCACAAGCTAACTTCTACTCCTCTTACTTCTTCAAGGCTCTTCTTCAGGTCCACACTTGACGCCTTACGATTCTGTAACGCCTGACTCACCAAAAAGCAGTCATCTCTTCGTTCTGTGCATCGTTTTCTTCCCGAACCGGGTCTTCTTTTTCTTTTGACCGAACCGGTCTCTTGATACCGTTGCCAAGTCCTCTGGACAGTTGAACGACTCACATTTAGCCGCTGAGACACGTAAGTTTGCGAACAACCTTCTTCAAGTAGGGCTATAATTTTACCGGCCCTTATCGCTTTATCACTCATATCAAAAAGTGGTATTTAATGGGACCGATTTCTGCAAAAATGATCCAGTCCACACCAGCTTCATTTCGAGATAATTGAGTTTAAAGTTTATTGCGGTATTTCTCTGGCTTTGTAATCCTAAATGTTGTGTTTTTAATTTTATGTCATTCTAAGTGTACTAAACTAATTTACATGCATGTATTTAGTAAATAAATTTTAATAGTTTAGTAGATATTCAAGAAAACTTGCGCGTGGATCATTATTACATAATACATTTTGTATGGAATTAGCTGTGTAGGCTGCGGAAAGAAAAATGCAAAAATGTTTCAAAGTATGACAAAAATAGAAACTCAAAAATGTTTATTATTTTTATTTTATTTGAAAAAATACAAAAGTTACCCTACTCCTCATCCAATTCAAAGTCAGGTTCATCACAATAACCATCTATATCGTCTATTATTGCATCGTCTCCCTTCAGTTTTTTATAGTAACCAATGCAATCATTTGGTATAAGATGGAATAACGATTTCAAATTGTTTAACTTCTTTTTGTTAGTCTGTTTTCCTGAAGGCCATAATTCTTGCAAATCTTCTTCTACGACATCCAAATCAACACCTTTAAATTTCTTTTTTAACATTCAGTTCTTTGTAGTCCTCATTAAAGGAAGTTCTCATGAACAAAGAATGTCGAGTCTTTTTTGTGATTAAAATTTCTTTTGTTTTGAGCCAATTTACTGAGTGAGCTAGTTTAGTGATTTTGTTGGATCTCAAATTCTAGAAAAGAAAATAGTAAATAGAAAAATATTTAATGGTAAACTGGCTCAAAACAAAAGAAATTTTAATGACAAAAAAGACTCGACATTCTTTGTTCATGAGAACTTCTTTTAATGAGGACTATAAAGAACTGAATGTTAAAAAGAAATTTAAAGGTGTTGATTTGCATGTTGTAGAAGAAGATTTGCAAGAATTATGGCCTTGAGGAAAACTGATTAACAAAAAGAAGTTAAACGATTTGAAATCGTTATTCCATCTTATACCAAATGATTGCATTGGTTACTATAAAAAACTGAAGGGAGACGATGCAATAATAGACGATATAGATGGTTATTGTGGTGAACCTCACTTTGATTTAGATGAGGAGTACGGTAACTTTTGTATTTTTAAAATAAAATAAAAACAATAAACATTTTTGTTTCTATTTTTGTCATACTTTGGTACATTTTTGCATTTTTCTTTCCGCAGCCTACACAGCTAATTCCATACAAAATGTATTATGTAATAATGATCCACGCGCAAGTTTTCTTGAATATCTACTAAACTATTAAAATTGATTTACTAAATACATGCATGTAAATTAGTTTAGTACACTTAGAATAACATAAAATTAAAAACACAAGCCAGAAAAATACCACAATAAACTTTAAACTCAATTATCTTGAACTGAGGTTTGTATGGGCTGGATCATTTTTGCTTAAATCGATCCAAATTTCATGCAAAACATACAATTTTATTGTAGGTACAAAAAATTGCAATAAAAAAAATAGAAGGTTTAAATAAATAAATGCCTACTTCATTAAAGTTTTCGGTGTAAAAATAATATTCTGTTTACTTTATAGCCCAGATATTAAATCATAATTTTATATTTAACCGTGAATCGTTTTTCTGAATCAGTATTCGGTAGTCGAATGTTATTTGGAATTGAGTTAAAATGATACAAGGTTATTGGAACATTTAAGCAGAATGATTTTTGTAATATTTTCCATATTTTATAAAAAGCATAATTGTTCCTAGTAGTTTGAATCATTATAGCAAAAAAAAATTACACATATCAGGGCAACCAAGAAAATGCAAAAATGATTCAAATAGCTTGAAACACTTATGCATTATAAAAAATGATGTTTGCCATGACAGCTGTGGGTTGGACTATACGGATTTTCGTCAATTATTAACATAGAGTTCTGAGTCTTTGATATGTTAAAATATACCTTATTTGGAGTACATAGGTTACAAAAACTCAAAAATGTCGAGGTTGTGGGTTGGATCATTTTTGCAGAAATCGGTCCTGTAAAAAGAAAGATTAAATTGTTTAATTTGCAGAACATATCCAAAAAGATTTAAAATTTTAGTAACGAGTACCTAAATACATCGTTTCAGCAATTCGCGCCAGTAGTAAAGCAACTTTAAAATAATCCATGGTACAATTATATACTTCGCCTGGTATTCTCTTCCCTTGACAAATATTGTTATAGTACGTTATGATACATGCGGTATTATTCGCGCGAGCCGTAGGCGAGCGCGATAAGGAAGCCGAGAGTTTAATGATCAATGCACACGCGTATCATACGACGTTTTTAACATACTTGCGAGGAAAAAAACAGACTTGTATTGATAAATATTAACTTGTATGGATAATGGCGGGCTGGGTTTGTTTTTCCGCGCGCCGTGCTAGCGTGCGCGCGCAGGTTTACCCATAGAGTAAGTAATGTTCATTCCTACAACTGCGCGCGCATTACTAGCGCGGCGCGCGTTTATTTACTTAAAAGCACAGACAACACCGATAAACAGCCTATAAAAAAATATAATAAACACAAAATAATGTTAAGACTGATAGTAGTGTTGTCGTATGTCAAATTGTAGTTTAGTTAGTATGGAATTAGAAAGTACTATTGACATAGAGAAATATACATACATTAATTCAGTGAGAATCCGCAATAATAGAACGCCAGTGGTCTTTTCCGTTTGGTTACGGGAGGGACGACGAAAATTATAAGGTGCATCCAGACAGAGCGAGGCATGCGCCGCAAGTGCTTTTTTTTGTATGTTAGATGCCTCAGCCTGAGGCAACCGTACATATTAAAAAAAATCATTTGCGGCATATGCCTCGCTTTGTCTGGATGCACCCTAAGGTGAAAGCGCAGTGGTAGATCGCGAAATTTAAATTTTCTTAAGTATTTTGCAATTCACAGGTCAGTATCAGGTTGTATCTTGATCAAAATGTATATTTATATAATAGATATGTATTTACAGAATTATAGTCATTAGAATCATTAATATATATATTTAAGTTAGATTTGTTCCCTAAGAACTTTTCCATAAGAGATTTGTTCTTATGGAACAAATCTAACTTAGAATGATGTATTTAATGATTCTAATGATTATAATTCTGTAAATACGTACCTGTTATAGTCGCGAATCATATTTTGATCAAGATACAACCTGACACTGACCTGAAAATTGCAAAAAACGTTAGAAAAATTGAATTTCACGGGCTACAACTGCGCATTCATCTTAAGGTAAATAAATTTTAGTTCATTTTGGGACCAAGGACAATTCAGACTAGGTATTAAAAAAAAAAGTGAAATATGGCTCGCGGATTCCTTTTGGCATGAAGTCTCTTTGAAGAGATTAAAAAAAAACGCACTTCTCCGACCTCCGACTAGTAAATTAAATAGTTATCTGTGGAAATAAAGCACAAGTACCGTAACGTAAAGAAAAAACACGCGTTTGTAATACACTGCATTATGGACCTAAAAGCTGTGCATTAAGAGCCATTTTACGAGCAAGTGTGTTGAAAAAAATATTTACCATATTTCTATTGTTTGGGTTTCTATACAGCGGGTTTCTATTTGAATTGTTTGTGTTTGTACAGAGCATGCGGTTTCAGAATTATTAGTTAGCTCTTTACAATCAGTAATAGTTGGGTCAGGTTGTATATATTGTGTAACATTATCCGAACTGAAACAAAGAAAATAAACATTTGGCAACATTCAGATAGATTTGAATCAAATAAGTCACAGTCACGTCATACTTGACATGAACGAACAAGTTTAAAAATCACTGTGTCTTCTAGATATGCAAGCACAAAAAGCATAATCAATAAAATTTTAGTATATTTACCTTCGGTCTATTATTGGTTTAGCGCATGACGAAGGTTGAGCGATTGAATTTATGTGCAAAGAAGGTACGGCGTCCGGTTTTAACGTCCTATAATTTCTTGGCGATTCGTTCATCAAAATATGCCTCAATGGCTTATGATGGTCAGATGATAAAAAATGAACTGAACACACGCTACCTGAAAGTTGAAAAATATTCATCATCTCTCAACCAGCATAATAGGTACATTAGAAAGTTAAGAACCTTAGCTTTAGAGATCGATTTTGAAGTCATAGTAGTCAGTCGATACAGAAACGAAAAAGTTCAAAATTACGCTATTATTATGTGTTCTGTATTCACAGGGACCCGAAAAACACTGATTAATATTTTAGATGAGCCCTTTTGGGCTTTTGAGGCCTTTTGGCCAGAGCCGTTAAACCTTATTGGAAAAAAGAAACTATCTAGCAAGCTACGTCAACATCACTTGAAAAAAAATACATCTGACTTGGCTGTATGAGCCAAAATATCTTTGCCTGTCCTTAATTAGGACTAAAACAAACAAAAAATCACTACAAAACCAATGTAAAAAAGTCTGAAATGAAATAATATGTAGTAAGGTACACACGGCGACACATCAAGCTATACATTTCCAGTTTTAGCTGACCTCGCATTGTATAGGTTTTCCGTACAATTGGAAGTCAGCTTATAGCGGTTATGTATAGCTTGATGTCAGTGGCGGATTTACCAATAGGCTGAGTAGGCTGGAGCCTAGGGCGGCAGATTTTAGGGGCGGCAAATTTGGGGCTAACATTTTTTTCAAATGTCTTACTGAAATTAAAACGATTAATATTTATATACCAACTATGTTTTTTTGGAAAGAATAAACAAAGCGAATGCTCAAATTTAGGCTTCTACCGTAGATTTTATTACAGTTGCCGATCTTTACAAGTTCAAGTTCAGGTCTTTCTTTGCAAGTTTTTCGTAGCTGATGAACGAGAACATTTTAATCATTTTGAAGAAAAGGCGAAGCAGTATACAAAAGACATGGGATATTATTGTAGAGGTTGGTAGGGGCGGCAAAATTTGAATAGCCTACTGGCGGCAAAAGTGTGTAAATCCGCCTCTGCTTTATGTGTAGCCGTGAGTACATACCTGTTCTTATTGTTGTTTTTGGTCTACAATATTGAAGCCACGCATTTGCTATCATCTCTTCTTTGGGAAAAGAAAAAAACCTTATTACACCGCCTTTTTTACTTCTGTTTTTACAGTTTAGTATGGAACAATTAACCATTTTTTTTCTTGTGTATCTTTCAAAGGTTACACTGGTTTCCTTTTCACAGTAAACAATGTTTGGAACGACAGTATTTTGCTTACCGAGCGAAACAACGCTATAGGTATGAGCGACACGACGATAGCGATGAAATGGTGAGCTGTCAGTATGACATTTGTCAATTCGATGTGTGGCCACTGTGTGTAATTGAATTACCTGAGCAAAATGCATTTTTTTAACTTAACAAAGCAATTATGAACTCAAACTCAAACTCAAAGCATTTATGTCAATTAAACCAATTACAGGTACTTTTGAATTGTCAAGGGGTCGGTCAGTCAGAAAGATGAAGCTAGTTGCCCATTCCAAAGCGTAGGTACCTATGGAGAAGAACGGGCAAGAAACTCCATGGACACTCTTTTAAATCAAAATATTATGGTTACAAAGTCTTGGTTACATCATTCATGTTAAAAATTATACATGTGAGAACGATGCAGAACGTTAAAAGCGTCCATAATGAAAAGTTGAGAAAAAACAACAATTCAAATATTAAATTAAAATAAAATAAGCCATGGCAGCAAAGAGATGACCAGTCCCTACTGACGGCGCCCGTTCACGAACATGACGCATGTATTAGCACCATTCAGCTCAACCATTTTGAAGGGAGCTAAATGATCCAACACATGCGCTACCATCAGCGAGACATTTGATTGAGCATGACATACTCTCAGCCGCCACACATTCAGTCAATGAAAGACGTACCCAGTAAATGGTAGCTTTATAGTATGTACATAGTACTCACACATGTGCTATGCAATTATACAATACTAGGAGATTGAATTTATACAATGCAAAGATAGACTTACAATCTTCAGCAGCTCCAACAGTATTTTTAAGTGTTAATCAAATAGTTGTGGTTGTGGAGCAGGACCAGCATTGAGCCAGGCATTTTTATCAGCGATGTAATCCCCTAACTTATAATATTATGCCTGCCTGCATAGTGTGCGTTTAATACAAGACTTGAATTTTGTCTCATTCAGTTGAAGAATGTGGGGAGGTATTTTATTATAACATTTTAAACAGTACCCCATAAAAGATGAGTCTACTTTAGCTAGTCTAAATCCTGGTTGAACTAATAGGTCCCTATTTCTAGTACTATAATTATGTCTTTCACCTCTTTTACTAAAAAGATGGAAATTTTTCCTTAATACATGATATTTTCGTAGATATATTGACAAGGTACCGTCATGATGTTAATTTCTTTAAACCGTTCCATTAGAGAATCGCGCCTGCGGAGATTATAAATGGCTCTGATAGCTCTTTTCTGCAGAATAAAAATAAAATCGATGTCTGCAGCCCGTCCCCAAAGCAAAATACCGTAAGACATGATACTATGGAAGTAACTAAAATCACTACCTATGACATTTGGTAAAGAAAATCTTATGCACTTAGTTTTTTTCCCATTTAATACTAAATTATTAGCAGTGAACCAATTTTGGGCCTGCAGTAGGGCGTTATTGACGTCGTCAAAATTTGTAGCACGTCTATTTACCTTAAAAATTAAGGAAGTGTCATCAGCAAATAACACCATTTGTGGTTGATTTTTTAATAAATAGAGTAGATCATTAATATACACTAAAAAGAGGAAAAGACCCAAAATCGAGCCTTGTGGCACACCCATTTTTACAGTTAAACAATGTGAATTGACACCATTTATTTGAACTTTCTGTTTTCTATCATTTAAATAAGAACTAACTAAACTGAGCGCAAGTTTTCCAAGTCCGTAATGCTCAAGTTTCAAAAGCAAGGTTTCGTGATCGACGCAATCAAATGCCTTGGAGAGGTCACAAAAAATTCCTATGGCGTCTTGGGCCTCTTCCCACGCGTTAAAAATGTGTTTTAATAAGGTTACACCGGCGTCGGTCGTACAACGTCCTTTGGTAAAACCATACTGTTGATCGTGAAGGATTTTATTCGTGTTAAAATGATTGAGCATTTGATTAAGCATTATCTTTTCAAACACCTTGCTGAAAACCGGCAACACGGATACGGGTCTATAATTATTAGTGTCAACTAATAATTCAATAGTTTAATCAATTTAAAACTAAATAGATGAATCACACGAGTAACTAAATAGTTAAGCTAGTTAGTAATTTATTTTATTTTTATTAAATAAATGAGAAAGTCCCTAAATTTACTGAAAAGGACAATCAATGGCAACACTTATCGTTTCGTAGCTTAGGCCATCGTGGGAAGAGAATACCATATATTATTATACCATGCAATAATCCACAATAATCATTATTTTTCTTTTGTTAATTTCAAAATTTAAATTTGGAACGTAAAGCATCATGCCAGGATGCTTCAAATAACATGCCAATACATCGTCAAATTAATAAAACCTCTTTCTTATTCTTCTTCATTGAAGTAGAGAAAAAATTTAAAGTGCCCGTTTTTTTTGCAAAAGAGTGTAGTAATATAATAGTAATAGTATATATGAGTCCGCGTATCACTGGTCAGTTTCCCTCAGTCGTCAGTTTATTTAATTTGCCAGTTAGTATATTATATAGTAAGTATGGATCATACTATAAATAAACCAAAAAGAAATCGCTACGAAAATTAATTCTGTCTCGAGCAACACCTGAGGACGTAATACGTACGAAGAACGTATATTAATTGTTCATAAATTTTCAATTAGCTTGGCAAACCTGGAACATGAAGCGAGATTCATTAACAGGTTAAATAGAAATGTGTCAAAATTAACCGCAGTTAGGTACCAAAAAGTTACTGAAGAGTTTAAATATTTTGGAGTTAATCATCTGAACGGGATTAGAAATTAACCACAAATCTGCAAATAATTTATAATAAATATTTCTCATCTTAATTTTTTTTTGTGCATAGGACGTGCTTAACCTAAATTCTGCTTTTATTAACAACGTATTCGCTGTTAACTATTGAGAAAGCCTTTCTTTAAAGATGTTCCAGTCCTGGTTGAAGGAAAACTTCGTGAGGAAACCTTCACATCTTAGAACCAAAAATTATAAGAGATATGACGTCCGCCAACCAGCACTGGGTCCTCGTGGTGGATTATGGCCCACTACCTCTTACAGAGTGGAGTGGAATCCTTGCAGTGGGAAAATTATAGGCTGATTATTGACTATTTACATATATGTATGTAAATAAACAAAAAAACGGTCAGTCAAAGGCCAAAACCAAATAGAAAACAAAGTAATGGACGTAAGGAAGTTATATTTAAAGCCGTAGCCATCTACCGCGTCTGTTTTTGAGAGCACGCATTGTTGAACCTAATACCGACGTTCCTCGATATATTTAATAATATAATAATTTTTTATTCATAAGTTCACATATAAATTACATAAAAGTTACATCATTACAAAGTTACATATTACTATTGTGAAGAAAATATTAAACTATGCCTAAAATAAATCTAGTGTATAACTTATATATATTGGTTAAAGGCCTAATGAATACAATAGCGACCTGCCTGATGTAGGTTTTTTCAAACCTGTGTTTCAGGCCATCACTTAACAACGCTGATTGCTTTAGTGCACTATTATGTTACTTTACATAGAGCTAGCACTGATACATAATAATTATATTTTTAAATAAAAATTGAGTTAACATAAATAAACTTATTGCAGTACTTCTAGCAATTTTTCCGTGTCTGAGTAATTAAATGTCGCTAAGTATTTACTCAACATTTCACTACATTTTTTACAATTTACACTATATATATTTAGAGACTTATTAATTTTATTATACAAGAACGGACCTAAAAATACATAAAATTTATTTATAAAAGTATGTCTACTTTGAGGCTTTATGCAAACTAAGTCTTTTCTTCTCTTATCTATAGGTATTGGGGTATAAGGAAGTTTTCTATGCTGGTGTAGTACTATATTCAATATAAATAGTTGACGCACGGTTAAAACATTACATGCCGTGTAAAGCTCGTGTGTGGGAAATCTAAATGGGCGAAAAGTGGCTACCTTAAGGATAGCTCTCTGCGCACGTTCTAATGGCAGTAGGATTGTTTTAGCAGCCCCACCCCATGAAGTTATACAATAAGTGAGAATGGATTGACACAAAGCTAGATAGACCTGTTTAATTAATTTGTAGTCCGATATATATCGTAAGTTCTTAAAAATGTATATTAATTTACGCATTCGAGTGCATAACAAATCAATGTGTTTACGGAAATTTAGATTTGTGTCAATCGTTACACCAAGATATTTCATATGATCGGTTTTTGCTAAAGTAGGACAATTACATGCATTGTCAGCAAACGTGCCGCACTTATGCGCATAAATGTTTATGTTAGTAGTTGGTAGGTTAGTATTTTCATATAGCCAATTAGACACTATATTAAAACCGTTCTGGGCTTGTTTATACACCTCATCTCGAAATTTGTCTGAAAACAATAGAGCTGTGTCATCTGCATAAGACATTATGACACCATTTGGGAGTTTTAAGCTGCACAGGTCGTTTATATATACTAGGAATAAAGTAGGACCCAAAATACTACCTTGTGGTATTCCGTAATTACTATTCCGAAGCTCAGAACTGACGTACTGACCAATTTTAACACATTGTACACGGTCACTAAGATAATCAGAAAGTAGTGAAAGCGTTGTTCCTCTTATTCCGAGTGTTTCAAGCTTGTCCAATAATAAAGGACAGGAAATTGTGTCAAAGGCCTTGGCGAGGTCTAGGAAGATCCCAATGGAGTGCATGCCCTTATCCAAATTAGTGGTTATATATTCAGTCATTTGATGTACTGCTTGGTTAGTAGATTTTTTGGGCCTAAAACCAAATTGTCTATCTGAAAGCAATTTGTTATCTTCTAAGTATTTCATTAATCTAATATTAATAATTTTCTCCAGGATCTTGGAGAGCCCTGTTAAAACGGAAATGGGTCTGTAGTTATTAAAACATTTTTTGTCACCAGATTTATATACAGGAGTTACCACTGCTTTTTTAAGCGACTTAGGGAATATACCATTAGTTAAGCATAACTGAAAAATATGAGTTAGTGGCGGAGCAAGTAGGTATTTGAAATGTTTAAGTATGTTGTTTGATATGTCGTCCCACCCAACCGCGCAAACGTCCTTTAATCCAGAAATAATTGTTAGTACTTCATCGACATCCGTATCTAGTAAGACAAACGATTTGAGTGTGGGGAAAGTTTTAGGTTGGTTCTGAGAGAAAGAACTTCTAGATTGTATGTTCTTTTCTGCTAAAGTTTTGCCTACGTTAGAAAAATAGAAATTAACTTTATTTGTTGATTCGATTGGGTTGTTCTCTATTGTCAATAAGTCAAGTGGAGGTTCAGGTTGTTTTGTTCTAAATGTATTTGTTTTTATAAATTTCCAAATAAGTTTACTATTTTTGCCTGCTTTCTGCAGTTCTTTTCTATCATATTCATTTTTTATTTTTTTCAGAAGGTTGTTGCAGAAGTTTCTATATCTTTTATACGTAATAGAAAGAATTTCATTTTCAGGCTCAAGTTTGGACTTTATGTGAAGTTTGTCTCTATGCCTAATACATCGAACAAGTCCAGGTGTAATCCAAGGTTTAATACACTTATACTTCCTCGGCGTTATTTTAGCGACTGTGTGTTTTATTATTGCAGAGTGAAGTGAATTTATAAAATAATTAATAGAAATGTTTGCATCGGTGGAATTATAAACTGGGTCAAAATTAATATTACGTATTTCTTTTTCGAGGTGTGTCATGTTGACTTTAGTATAGCTACGTAAACATTTTTTTCTGGGTAAAGAAACTTGTAATGTTAGTAAAACTGCTTGATGATCAGTAAGCGAAGAGTTAGTAACAAATGTTTTGGTTGGGTTAGTTGTTTTTATAATGAAATGATCTAAGCATGAACCGCTTTGATGCGTGGGATGGTAATGAGCTGGCAAGAGTCCGTGGAATGAGCAGATATTAAGATAGTTATGTGCATGTATATCCATTTTCTCAGAAGCAATGTTGATATTGATGTCCCCCATCAGTATTATTTGTTTAAAAGTTGTAAGACTTTGTAACTGTACGTTTAGTGAATCTAAGAAATTTGCAACATTTTGAGAAGGAGGTCTGTATATAGCCATAATTACCGTGTCTGAATTAATTTTAATGAGTAAGCAATTACTATTTTGTAGCAAAGGTTCTTCTACAGTAGTACTTAAGTTATTGTTAACAAATACAACTAAACCATCATTCTGGTTGATTTTTCTGTTGGTTTTATGCGAAACATATCCGTCTAATGATGGTATAACAGCTGTTTGGTTTGTCAACCAACATTCTGTTAGGACGATAATGTCGCAACTTATACCCAGGTTCTGTAGCAATATTTCAAAGCCATTTATATTTCTATTTATGCTGCGAATGTTTTGTGTGAGTAGGGTCAGCGGTTTCTCTCCCAAGGGAAAGAGGTGTTTACACTCATCAACGTTACAATTTATAGCTTCAGACACAGAAAATTGATCTAGGTCACTTATCAATTGATCAGTCATGATAAATAAACAACTAAAAAATGTAAACAAACAAAAACTACTACTAGTGTGCTAAATAGATAGGTTAATAGATAGCGCTCTTAGGCGCCTTCATAATCTATGGAATGGATATAATTGTCCTCGGCATATTTTCGTGCTGGACAATTTACGTCACCAGTTTTATGATCACTTTTTCTCTTGAAACGTTTGCACGTCGCACAGTTGGGTGGACTGGATTTTGCGCTACATTCCTTAAAAGAGTGGTGAATATTGTGCTATAAATATGGAATTTGAGCACTTATGAATGGTAGAAAGGGTTAAATGACTAAACATCAGCTAAGTATACAAAATTATAACAAGCGGAATAAAAATCTCGAATAAACAGTGGATTCTTGCAAAGATAGGGCTACGCCGCCGTTGCTACGCCACGCTACGTTGCTACGTGGTCGTAGCAGGGTTGCAGCGGACTCGTAGCACTCTTTTAAACGAGAAGATATGTCTTAGGACTAGGACTCCAATACCATTAACCCTTCGAATATTGAAACGTGGATCCACGTGAGACAATGGCCTTTGAATTGTTTCTGTAATTACGGCATTCAACCGGTTAGGCAATACACATTCACTATAACACTCTATGTAATCAAATCTATCGGATAACTTAGTGGAAACACCACCTCAATGCCAACATGTCCATTGAGGACATCAAAGAGCGGCCGGAAGCTTGTTTGGCTGGCATCCGGGCCGCGAAGGTAGCTGCATTGATTGCACTCGGCATAAAATGCAAGTTGCTCATAGAAATAGTATCGGTGCAACAGTTGAAAAAGTGTGTGTGCTGTGCGAGATGACAACACCTCATAATTTTAATCAATAATTTAGGAGAAAATGGTTGTTGAATTTAACTAAAGTTTGTTAAAAAGCGGCGTCCATATAGAGATCCTTTCTTGACGCCATCATATGAAATTATCGCAACTTGCGACAATGATTGATAATAATTAGTAGATCTTGTTATTGTTACGTGATGAAGAACTTCATGTTCGAGCATTGGTGAAGTGGATTAGCGGTTTCTCGAAGGACCAAAAAGCGTTGTGTAATTTAGCGGGAAAATAATTTTTATGCGGGATCGAATATTGGACGACACAGAAAATTGAGCAAAATGAAAGTATGGGAAGAATATGACTTACTTGGAATCTCTGGAGGTAAGGTTGGTGCAACGACTGCCGACGACGTGGTGGGCACGCGTTCACTTCACACTTTTCACTTTGTGTCGGCCAACACGTTAAATAGTTTATATTATAATGATGGTACAGCGGTTAAGTTAAAGCGGTATTATGCGGTTGACTGCTTGAAGAGAACAGTGCGAATCCTCATGGCGACCTCTGTCAAGTCGCTGCGGCGGAGACGCTTCTCATTGGTGTTGCGGTGTAGCACCTTTTGCGGTATGGGGGTAGGAATGGAAAGGAAGCCGGAATATGATTGGCTCAATACTGTGGTCCAATATGAATTCTACCCTCAATATGTGAGACGCGTTTGGATACATGATTCCAAAACTTTTATATTGCTAGCTTGCGTAAGCAAGCATCAACCATTAATGTATATACATGAATTAAGGTTAGGGCATCGACAAACAGGTTTTAAAAAACTCAACGTTATTATTGAGAGAATTGTGTTATAGTGACTACGTCACAAGTAGTGCGCGTGAGGTGGAACTACTGCATAGTTTATTTATGAAACAGCATGTATGGCGCGAGCCAGGCGTGCGTGACGGAGGCGGCCCACGCTGCTATAAGGTTATTATTCTTACAGTACTAGTATCTACCTACTTACATGTTTAATCAGATTGTTTATACCAAATGCTTTAAAGACGAGCGCTAATCCTGCCGACGAACTGTTACGCAGTTTGGTAGGTTTATGACATGTGTACAAGTGTTTAGTCCAAAATAAATTATTATATTATCATTATATCAATTTATGGAAGGAGTGATGGGGTTATGGAGAAATGTCTTGACGCTGCGTGAGCGTGCGTGATCCATTGCCACACATTCGATGTCCACCGCGCACAGCATGGTAAAAAAAAAAAAATAAGATGCAACAACTAAAGTACAAGTTACAATATATTTTTTTGTGTTTCACACTACTAGCATAGGTTTATATGATAAGCAAATGCAGATCATTGCTGGACATAGGTTGCCCACTCAACCATGTTGAAGCTGAGAACCGGATTCGGCCGACGCAGCACTCTAAAATCGTCCCCACTTGTCTGCTCAAATTCCTAATTATATTTGATTCCTCTTCAGTTTAGTCATAATAACATCGCATAAGATATATACGAAGCGACTTCCGTGATGCCAGTTTATTTACCTATACCAGCATAAGTATGGTTTGCTCAATTGCTTGCTGAGCAACTTGGACATCTTGACCAACCCTATTGGCAAAACTGGCTTTCACAAGTGACTCTAGTTGAAGAGTTTGTTTAGTTTGGGAGAATGCTACCCATTCCACAGAATACACTATGCACAAGGCTTTTCCTAGTAAAATGATTGCAATAATAAGTAATTCTCGGATACAGAATTTTATTTTCATAGGCAGCTGAACTGATGCCACATTTAATAAATACGAAATACGCAGAAGCTCTTCAATAGAGATGTTTTTTAAAAATATAATCCCCTTGAACACAAAGCTGCAGTTCCGGGAAATTTGAAGGGCGCTACAGCCAGTGAAAATCATGCTGTTTGCAAAATGAACCTCACAATTCCCGGTACTCGCCCGGGCGAGCTCGGCAGCTCGGTTTTCGGTATCAAGGTAGAGACAACAAAAGAGTTAGGTCATATAAAAATAAATAAAAGTATGTGCACACGCAATTTCCTTTGTTATAATCCTTACATAGTAATTATAAAACAAAGTCGCCGAAATGTCTGTTCGCGCATAATTTCCGATTGACTGCACCAAATTGGATAATTCTTTTTTTGTTGTATATATTTGGTATTCGCAAGAAAAGGTTTGTATGAAAGAAAATTTCGGAAATGCGAAAAAAAAAGTTGCACTTGTTCGAAGCTGGGGCGGGCCGCTCTAATTACCTATAAATATAAAACAAACTCACGGACGAACGATTTCAAAGGCATACATACATGCAACGAAGTGCTACAAACGCCTTTAGATTATTATGGCTCGGTTAGGGTAACGTAAGGCTAGGTTACGTGTGAGTTTAGTAGTTAGAAGTCTGAAATAACTAACGTTTGTGTAGACGGAAAATATCCATGAGGATTTTCACATGAAGAAAAAGTTAGGAGAAACTAAGAGTTACTTCGTATTATATTTTTGTAGACCGTACACAAACATTCATACAAACAATGTTCGGTAAATTCGGTATTTAATTTTTTTTATAATTAGTATTGGACAAAGGATTCGTCGCAGCGCCAAATTGGTCGGCACTACGAAGAAGTAGTCGGCACACCTTTGACCTCCGAGTGACGCGGAGTTGTTTTTTTTATGTATTTCGTGGTAATCCGCGATCACTTTTACTTTTAGTGGATGAGTTGGGGGTAAACATTAGCGGAAGAGCGTGACTCCAGCGAGACATCTACTGTACGTATTCGTGTTTAGGTCCGCACAGGTGTGGGTGGACTACACGATGTCTTTCCTTTTAAGTATTTTCCTGTAACTTCTTGTTTTTAGTGCTGCAGCCAGATCGTTGGGGTGCCTTTGCTGTCTTTCCTGGTAACTTTTTGTAAAGTTCTTAATCTCTTCCATGACAGAAATCATAGATAACTCCTTGTGTATTTCATTGTTCGTGACAAGCCAAGGAACGCCACTAATTGACCTCAAAATAGCGTTCTGCATTCTCTGTATGATGCTAATGCTCGAGTTACAGGCGCTGCTCCAAAGTTGGATTCCATAAAGCCACACTAGCTTCAAGATCACTGTAAAGTTTGCTGTCGGTACTCAGCTTACTGTTTCGTCCCATGATCCAGTGTGGGTTCTTGTATCGGATGTTAAGTTCGTGTATCTTGGTCTTAAGATGATTCTTTCACGTTGATGTCAACCCTAGGTATCTTACGCTTTCGTGATGAGATAGTGTGACATTCTCGAGGTGTACTGGTGGACAGTCACCTTATCGCAGCGTAAAAGTGACGTGGATTGATTTGGTTGCGCTCGTCTTTATCCGCCACTTTTGTAACCATGTGGTTATTTTGTCAAGGCTAACTTGCAGCATGTGTGAGGCAGGATCTGTGTGGCTTGCCAGTATTGCAGTGTCATCAGCAAATGTTGCTGTAGTAACTTCATCAGCCTGCGGGAGATCTGCAGTGTATACTGTGTACAACCCCGGTCCCAGAACCGACCCTTGCGGTACTCCAGCAGTTATAATGCAGAATCACGATTCACACACGATGTGACGTCACGACGTCACATCTACTTCTTTCACTTGATTATTATTATTATTTATTTATATATTCCTTCCGATAAATAGGATTTCATTAGTGAGTAGTACTGGTGGGGAAGGTTGATTTTCAGCTTGTATAACAGACCCTTATGCCAAAACTTGTTGAAGGCCTGCTGAATGTCCAGAAACACTGAGGAGCAGTAGCTTTTCTTCTAGGCTTATTCTTATCTTGTCGTAGACTCAATGGACTTGTTCAGTAGTAGAGTGCTCCTGTCTGAAGCCAAATTGGTGGTCGGGAATAATTTTCTCGTTATTTAATAGGATTGGTGATATTCTGTACATCAATAGCTTCTCAAAAACTTTGAAGATAATTGGCAGAAGGCTTATGGGTATGTATGAAGATACTTCATTAGGAGGTTTACCTATCTTGTGTATCGTTTATATTTGGGACACCTTTCACGCCAGCGGAAAGTACTGGATTCTCAAAGTGGCATTAAATAGTGATGTAAGAAATACAAAGGCTTTCCTGGGCAGCTGTCCCAGTATTTCTTTGGTGAGGAGATCGTACCGGGGAGCTTTCTGGTCTTGAAGCTTTGTTATAAGCCGCCAGATTTCGCGTACTGAAATAGGAAGCGGCGACTGAAATAGGAAATGGCGACATTTGGAAATCTTGTTGTAGGACGCGCTTTCAACAAGTTCCTCACTTGCTAAGTCTATGGCTGGATTTGGTGTAAAGACTTTTGCGAAGTTCCAATGAAATGCGTCTACCTTTTCCTGGGATGTTCGCGCCCTTTCTGATGCGGTCTTAAGAGGAGGCCTAGCATTATGAGGCCTGTTATAGTTTTTAGTGAATTTCCACAATTAATGGTTCGTTGAAGAAGTGGCTGTTAAAGACTCCAATTGGTGTTCCAACGTCTCATTGTTCCAATTGTATAGGATTTCTTTCAGGTCTCCAGAGGCTTTATAAGAAGTTGGAATATGTTGCTGATCGTTGTAGAGATGGCAGTTGTGTTGGTATTTAAAATTCATAGTTGTTGATTTTATGTATAATGTTTTTTATTTGCGCACATTTGCGCATTTTATTACAGTTAGGTGTGTACTGGTGGCCTTTCTATATTTCTAACTACAAGACTATAAAGGGCCGTCTCCACGAGCGAGAGAATCGCGGCGATATTATCGTCGTGTCACGTATTTCTATACACTCTCTTAGAACGTGTCTGCACAAGGCGATATCATCGCGGCGAAAATTTGATAGCACGGCAAGACTATCGCCGCGATTCTCTCCCTCTTGGATACAGCCCCTAAGGGGAAAGCGCCAAAGGTAGGCCGCGAAATTCAAATCTATTGAATGACAATTTCTACGAAATATAAATCAATCGGATTATAATGAACTTAGGGGTTTGTATTGATGATGATTGAAGTTTTCACGGTTAGATTTTTACAGAATAGCTCTACTTCTTTTCTAGATGAGTGAATGAAGGAATCGACATTATTGATATATTAATAAAATCCAAAGTATAAAAGCTATACAAATGAAACTAAGTGTGTTCAAGCCTGCTAACTACATTTTATCTTGAGAATTTGAACTCTCTAGAATTATCCGGGCCGAAGCTATGATGGTTGGAAAAAATACGACGAAACGCTTCGAGCGCCCCCAGCTTTTTATTTTCTCGTCACGTTTATGCATGCGTCGGGCGACCGACGATGAGGGCAGGGGTAGCTCATAGTCTGAATATAGGCGCGGACCACGGGGTATCTATTCTAGGCATGCGCAGTAAGACCACTGAGTGTTGCCCGTCTCCCTTCACCGGAGGAAAGCACTATATAATCCAGCGACCGAGGCTCAGAGCTTACTGCTACATGCAGTAAGGGGCTAACAGCTTCCCTTACTGCATGTCGTGGAGCTAAAACACTTTATATATCTTACAGCTTTTTGATATACCAAACATTATTTTAATTTTAAACTGACTTGATTTATTAATAAAATACACACATCAAAAGTGTCTAGGGATCAAGCATTTTTATGCGGATTTCTTGAGATTGAGATGTGGCTTTGTAATAAATTTATGATTTTATAAATTTATATGGATCCTTTTTGGTGCATTTCATAATTTGAATCAGGAACTGTGAATCAAATTCGAGTAAAAGATGAAAATCAGCTGTCAATATTTTCCCTATAAAAACATACAACGCATTGAAGACATTATTAGTGCTACTGTTTCCCTACTACTGATTAAAACCAACGTTATTATGGAGCGGCGACGTCATTTAAGCAGGGAAGAAATGCTCAGAGCCGTGGGAATGATAGAAGCTGGTTCCCGGCAACGTACTGTGGCTTTAGCTCTGAATACAAGTCAGAGTGTTATCAGTCGACTTTGGACACGTTACCGAAGCACTGGTACCGTGGCTGAGCGCCATGGAGGACGGTATCGCTGCACCACACGGAGACAAGACCGATACATTCAAATCTTAACTCGAAGAGCTCCAACAATAACCGCCATGATGTTAGCCGTGAGGCTTCATCACTCTTCAGGGAACTTAATTAGCGACCAAACAGTCAGAAACCGCTTGCATGAAGTGAACCTTTATTCCCGAAGACCGCTACGGGTACCACCTATAGCAATGCACAATCGTAGGATTCGATATCAATGGGCTCTTGAACACAGAAATTGGGCAGAAGAACAATGGCGTTTCGTGTGCTTTTCTGATGAGTCTCGTTTTGGTATGAGACCGGATACAAGACGTATATGACACTGGAGAACCCCTGGACGCCAACAGCGATTAAAATCCTGCCAGGAAGTCCATCCTTATAGTGGTGGAACCATCATGGTATGGGCGGGTATTTGGATCGGCGGAAGAACTGAGTTGATTTGGATCAGAGGCAACCTCAACGCTCAAATTTATGCTGAGACGATTGTATCAGACGTCATCGTTCCTCTACAAGTGCAAATCGGTCCCTTATTTCAGTTAATGCATGATAATGCACGACCGCACACCGCAAGAGTTGTAAGACAGACTCTCGCCGCAGCTAACATCAATGTCCTGCCCTGGCCTGCTCAGTCGCCATACTTGAACCCGATTGAGCATGCATGGGATATGCTATAGAGAAGAGCTCTGCCGAATATGGAGGGTATCCAGTCGCAAGAAGACCTTTTTTGTTGTTGCAACGAACATGGGCGGCCATTCCACAGCGTGATTTGGATGAACTTATTTTGAGTATGCCAAACCGATGTTCTTGTGTTGTTAGTGTTCGCGGTAGAAACACGGATTATTAATTGTTTAAGTTACCCAATAAAATTTTAAAGAAAACTGTTATTTCAGTCTTTTTTTTGAACTTTTGTGTTAGTGGTTCAAATGTCAAAAATCCCTTTATTAGGAAAATGGCAAATTTCTTTATTAATGCAAAGGTGACTTGGTTTATCGTTACTGTGACAAACGAAAACACTTTATTTGATGAATCCTTAAAGAAAATTTTAATTAATATCAATCAGGAGAAAAGTTATTGCAAAAATATATGTTGATCCCTAGACACTTTTGATGTGTGTACTTTAAGCACACAAATGTACAGACTAAAAATGTGGCAGACTAAATGCCATAGGCATTCTCTACCAGTCAACAGTGGTAGGTGCAATCATGAAAATTGAGGAATAAATATTTTTAAACATAAAGATACGCATAAACCTACTTATTTAAAACTATATATAATATTATATGACAGAAGGTATGTGTGTCTCGTTATCATCAGCCATATTTTAACTACTGTGGGCGAACTATTGGGTAGTGTTGGTTATTGCGCAATAGAAAAACCGTTTGCAGCTTAAGGCCGGCCGCATACGTTCGGTTTTTTTATTCGGTTTCCGAATCAGGAATTCAGATTCGGAGACCCTCAATGCACGCATTTCATACAAAATCTAGATTTTGTATGAAATGCGTGTGTCGGAATATGTAGAGTAGTAAAGAATATAATCTTCCTAGATTACATACATACCTACATTACAATATACGTGTTAAAATTTTAAAAATGAATGGTCAGCTGTCAAATTCTTTGACGCAGTCAGTAGTGACATCTGAAGTGAGCAAGTGGTAGTTGACAGATTAGTGTTGTGCTAGTGAATTTATTGATCCAAAAATAAAATGTGAGTGTCCGTCCAGACTGGGCCGCGGGGCGTCCAGTGTTTGTCAAAATATAACATGGGTGAAGAAGACTTATTTTTACAAAAAAATGTTCGAACTAGTTTGAGAACCCCGGTCGCCACGCCGGCCGCCCGCGCCCGCCCAGCGCCCGCCTCGCGTTCGTGCCGCACACCCACTGTGGCCACTTGTATGAACGATCTATGGCATGAGTTGCCCGCACGCTCACTGCGCGCTGCCCGCGTCGAGCAGCCCACGCCGCGCCGCTTACCGCGCCCGCGTGCCCACTATGGACACTCAAAAGAAGTTCATAATGTTTGAGTTCTCCGCGCCGCGAAGGCCCCGCATCCGTGCCCCAGTCTGGCCAAACACTTATGGTTCCTCCCGCTCACCACCCCACATTTTAATTGTTTTTTAACACATTACAAATACATAAAAAATGTAGTGAAAACCATTTAAATGAAATAATACCTAGTGTATCCTGTAAAACTGACTGCAAAATCAATAAAAACATTAACTTAAAGGCCTTGGTAGCCAAGTCATTCAATTCCGAAAAAAAAGGCGATGAGATGATTTATTGATCGCATCTAATCGCGTCCGATCGCGTTTTAATGCTGTGTTGTTTTATTGGTTGTTGTATACGTATTTAAAAAATATTTTATTTAGGAAGCATTTGAGGAAGGTGGAATTTACTTTGGATCATGGGTAAGCTTACTCATCATATCATATTCATAAATATAACTTTACTTTTGCCGTGTTGTAGTGTTCCTGATATTAATCCTTGGAATATTGTTCTGTAATATTATGCATGTAAACTTAAATAAAGTTTAGTAATTAAAATAATATGTGAGCAAATAATAACTAATACCTACCTACGTAAATAATTAATTAATAAAAATAACAAATTAAAACCTAACTTAACTAAATCTATACACAAACTAAAATATATCGTCGAAAAATTCATCCGCATCGCTGTCGACTGGTAATGTAGGTACCCGAGAGACTGGCAGCATTACACGTTGTATGGCAATGCTTAGCCTTTGGCCAAGGTAAAAGCCAGCCCTTGGGTCACGGGAAGGGTCAACCAGCCGTTTTGAAAGGAGACGTTTAATAAATGTATGGGGCTTGGTAGTAAAATAATTGAAAATTTAAACAGCCTTCTGAGCTTTATAGGCTGAAAGAGGGTAATTATTTTGATGTCTTTGGTCATTTAATTATTTTATACAGCCGCCCGTTTTTTTTTTAAACAAGTGTTGAAAATAAAATGCTTGCATCACTAACTACAAACATCATTTATATTTTAGGGTTGGCAGCCCTGTGGCAAATGACGTGACAGTGACAATGTCAGTCAGCACGGCTGACTGACATTGTCATTGTCATTTCTCATTGTCAATTATCATAGAGATAAGTGGCTGTGTACATAACTTTGTACTTTATAATTAAGTACATTTGCGGGCGTATTGTTCTACATATAAAAACACTCCGCCTTGCGGACTTGTACCAGTGGCTCCCAGTGGTTATGTTTTTTTTTTATTTCAACGACATTCTGTCATCGACAGATTTGAGTATTTGACCTTTATTCGACACGTTTTGATATTGCATTGTCTTGATAATCAATATTTTTTGTCTCAATTTCATGGAGCTGTAGCTGAAATTATAATAAAATCTTAAAGTATTTAACAGAAACGGAAACTTTAGCCACATTTAAAATATTTATATTGCATAGAAATGAATAAATAAAGGCTTTGTGCGTTTTGTTTGTACTGAAACATTTTTCACTTTTTTACAAAAACGGGCGCCTGAGTAAATCATATTTAACTTTAATCGCTACTCGATTAAAGTAAAATATGTTTTTTTTTTATAAATAGGCTTTCTAATAATAAGGTACATCACATTAGCGTTTAAAAATCTTCGGAATATTGTACCACTTTTGACCTCCCCTTTCCTTAAAAAAACCATGAGCACTCGGACCCCACGCGGCCCGAGGGTTTCAACCCCAAACGGCTCGAAAATATAATTTCCGATAAGGTTATTATATTTTCATAACGTGCCTTTATTTAAGAATTTTAACTCGATCACGGGTTGTCTTTGAGGGCTCCTAAGACTACAGCAGTTATTTTTACTTGCAGACTTCTTATCCCCCAGATAGATACCTATTAACATAGATGTTCAAGCTATCTTGACCTGTTACCCTGGACTCCAAAATGTGTGGCTCAAATTAACAAAGTTGTTAAAAAATGTAAGTGCCCAGTATCAGTGCTAAAAGTTAAAAGTTGATACAGATAGCAGTAATTTTGGATATGGTGCGAACCTATCGTTAGGAGGTTCCTGTCTCAGGAGCCCTGACCACCGATAGCTTGGATCGATACTTGTTGGCTACTATTTTTTCAATATTTTTATAAAAATATTTAAAGATGTAAATGCCGTGTAGGTATATAATATAAATTAAATAAAGGAACAAATGCTGTTTCTCTGTCAACAGTGCTTCCCATAGGAAGCACTGTTGACAGAGAAACAGCATTTGTAAACCGAGAGAGATTTATAAACCGAGATATCTACAAACAATGTTTTCTATCAACAAAGTTTTCGGCGAAACGTGCTGTCTAGGAATAGAGATTTCTATTAGCCATGTTTTCTGTGTGTAGTCGTATCGTACAAGCGTGTTTCTATCTAACGTTCCACACTCGTTAGTAATAATCATGTACTACCCAACATAAGTACCTATATATTGGATAGAATATCAAACATTCAATGCCACCAGCAGTCTTGACACTTCCTGAACACATAATCTGGCAGTAAACCTTAATTCTAACTGCAAAATATCAAATCTCTAAACAACCAAGAAACTTGACTGCATGAAGCTTTACAAAACACGTCTTTTTTTAGGAGTGGTGATTTTGGCGATCATTCAGATAGATGGTCCGACTCTGATGACGCCCCTAGAAACAATAAAATAAACTGGAATAAATCTTCAATAAAAAAAAATAAGGGACAGAAAAAGAAGAAATTAATAAAAAAAAAAACTGTACCGAAAAAAAGGTAAGCTTATTTTTATTTATTTATTTCTTAATATGGCACTTCAACGACTTACTCACTAAGACTTACACAAACTAAGAACACATACAGTTTTAGAAATTGTGAATTCGTCACTTACAGAAGTGCACAGCACTAGCACAGAAATTAATAGTACGTTGAATTACTTAAAAGCTATAATCTAAAGTAAAAATTAAATTAAATTTAAAATTTTACTTTGCCATGTTTTGTATTCTTAGAACAAGCACCCGTTAACTTATAATTAATTAAAATTTGTAAAATTTGACCCACCTAAAAAACCACCAGCTAGTGTTGAGATTCTCAACACTTGTTCGTGGTTTTTTTGGTGGGTAAGTATGTGTTTAAAGTCAGTGTCAAAATAATTTGTTTCTAATAGACACAATAAAAGGAACTTTTGAACGTAGACGCAAACGAGAAGCTTTACAAGAAAATAAAATTGATTTTAGTCGCTTCTGAATTGCCAAAATATAGATTTGTATAGAGAAAAATGGGCAAGAAACTCCACACTACAAGCGTGTCTATTTATAGGTACATTACTGTAGTATAGACTCTCGACTCTAGTAAAGAAGTAGTACTCAGACGGTAATCTCTCATAGTAGAAAAATCGCTATAGGATCACTGCTGTGACATTTGTTTTTTTTTATTTTGTCGCTTGTGTTGATGAGACCGGGTCTTTTTGCCAAGGCTTGTCGAGCCCAGAGTAGCTTGAATACTAGCCTTTTATGCAACTTAACCAACTGTAAAAAAGGGCTCTGTATTTAACCTAAGAGTATTAGGATAATTGTACTCGTATATCGTAATGAGTAAAATGCATTTCGTACCATACATTTTTACTTTTATTTAGTTTTGAAACAAATAGTTGACAACCGAGTAACAAATATGCCTTGTTCAGACTACTCCTTCTTTGGACTTCTGTTCTTCAGAAGAGTACCCACAAGAATAACCTGCTGTTCGACCGTTCAAGCGTGTGTCAAAGAATCAGATTAGGTTTGACGTAAAAAACAGAAAGGGCTATCTTAAGATGGTATAATGAAAAGAGTCTTAAAATATAGCTGATGAAATCATCCCGTAGGAGTTTAATTTAAATAAAAGGGCTCCCTCCGTAGTTAAAGCTTATAAGTACATAGTACTATTGACTTCTTTTTTGTACGTCCAAGCGCGGGGCCCCACAGCGCGGGCCCTGTAGCATTTGCTACACCTGCTACGTGGCTAATTCGGCACTGAAATTGTCTAATGTTACCCTTTTTTGTTTTGTTACTTACCTATCATTCTACATAGTATAAAACAAAGTTGCCAAACATTTTTTTGTACGATATTGCCAGGACAAGGTTTGTATGAAAGAAAATTTCGGAAATTCGAAAAAAAAAAAAATTGCAGCCATGCGAATCTGGGGCGGGCCACTAGTTTTTTATAATTTCAACAGCTAGATATGGACTCAGGACGATACGACCATACCTATAGCTCTAATAATAATTATCATTACTGTTTATATTGTTACAAAATTTAAAAAGGAATTTTGTCTATTAATGTACCCACTTGGTTGCAAAGAGGGAATGCAATCTTGACCCTGGGGTCGAAGCAACTCGAGATCTCGTGTGCAAGTCTGGACTTGCACACGAGATCTCGAGTTGCCTTCCCTAGTTGCAAGATCTGTTCTTTGACAACTTACAAGCTATTCTCTAGTTGTTACTCCTTCAAACAATTTCAGTCTGCAAAAGCAAGAAAACCAAGTCCAACAAGAAGCGTCCAGAACAGCTCATGGCCGATATGGAGCTCATGCCAGATGTAGAGAGAGTATATGCGGCAGAATTTCAAGTAAATGCGCAACGGATGCGGGGTTGGCCGATATATTATGAACAGACGGATCAAATAACGTTGGAGGGTGGTAGCAACATCTGCCATGCTCAGCTTAAACAGGAATTGATCAGAGTGAGTATATACTGTAAACAGTTCTTAATTTTCAGCTTTCATGAATAATAGGTATATGGTCTTATCTGTAGGTACCTACTTACCTAGATGCGTTAGTTGATGTTTCATGGGCTCTTCAAACTCAAAAAAACTAAAACCTGACTACTGCAAAGGATGAAACAAGAAAGCACCTTCCCGTGGTCGCATGCTACCATAGCTTATATATTTTTATACCATAGTACAGCAGCATGAGACCACGGGAAGGTACTTTCTTGTTTAATATCTTTTTCAGTAGTCGGATTTTAGTTTTAAAACTTATTCTTTATTTAATTATTTTGGGGCTTATTTTAGTAACATTTTTTTTTAATGTGATAATTATCCCTTTCATTAAATAACGAACACGGCATGATTAAGAAAACATTTTTTTTAGATCATTATTTTATGTCCGCTAGAGGGCGCCATGTTTAATTTAATGTGACGTCACATACCTTATAACCAGCGGACGATCAAGACGCTTCCAACGATACCTCATTTGTCCAATTAGAACAAGCAGTTCAGAAGTTATGAAGGAACAGATGAACATACATACATACCTGCATACATACCTGCATACATACATACATACCGGTCAAAATCATAACCTTCCTTTTTGCTTCGCCGTAGTCGGGTAAAAAGTAAGTAAGTATGCTGATTTGTATGTACCTACACTTAACGTAAGCGCGCACCACGACGATGAATAATCGCCAATCTGTCAACAATTATCAATATGCTAGAGCGCACTGCGATAAAAAAGCGCTTAAGAAAATATTTGCGTTTGCGATTATATTTTGCATTGCAATATGTAGCCTAAGGTTGCCTATCCATTGACGCGGAGCCAGGCTGCGGAGCGTAGAAACGGAGAAATATCAACCAATACGATTGCATCAAATTTCGAATGTAATTTTCTATTGGTTAATATTTCTCCGTTTCTCCGCTCCGCAGCCTCGCTCCGCGTCAATGGATAGGCAACCTTAAGCCACGTATTCACTGAGCAACAATGTTTCGGATACACAGTTTCTGAAACATCACGTAAATGTTTCCAGGAACAATGTTTCGGAAACTCTGCCGTCCACACAGTCAGTTGCTTAGGTCATGTCGCCCGAGGGTATTTTTGTAGTCCTTTGTCGAGCAATCCCATAATATTCGTTTTTTCTCAAACAGTTCTATCAATTTAAAGACAGTTTCATCGTCCCACACTACAGCCATGTTTATAAACAAATGTTTAGACGCGTCCACACTCGCATGCACCTGTTGCGCAACTGATTTGTTTCTGTGTTCTCCGCCGCAAGTGGGGAGCACCGAAACATACCGATAAACACGTAGTGTTTACAGAAACAAAATTATATGTTTCAGAAACACGTAGGTTTTGTTTCTGAAACAGAGTTTATAAACAATTGTTGCTCAGTGAATACGTGGCTTTAGGCTGAAATGATTAACCAATAGAAAATGGCTTTGGGATTTTATGCAAATCCTATTGGTTAATATTTCTCCGAATCTCCGCTCCGCAGCCTCGCTCCGCGTCAATTGACAGGCAGCCGAAAGTAGATAAAGCGCGTTTTTATGTAGGTATTCATTAAGGTTTCGTGTAGTGTTAGTGAAAACGGGCTTTACATTTGTAGACATATTATATCAGTCTTATCAAGGGACTAGCTTCTGCCCGTGACATCGTCCGCGGGAAATTTCCTGTTCCCCCGACTCACCCCGTCGCATCGCATCGGCTGCCCGCGCTATAACTTCGTTTTAGCTTTGCGTACTTTCTTATTTTTTTCTTTTTGCTCGTCTCCTAAGTGTCATAGCGTGATGTTAAATAGCCTAAGTATAGCCTTCCTCAAGAACTTGGCGACTGGTAGTTCCAGAGATTAGCTAATTGAAACAAACAAACTCTTCAGCTTTATTATTAGTAAAGATATCGTGTTACCCAGTAACTGGGTTGTGGAGGTCAGATAGACAGGAACTCCATGTAAAATACTGGTATTCAGCTGCATCTAGTCAGACTGGAAGCCAACCCCAACATAGTTGTGGAAAGGCTGGGCAGATGATGACATACGTATTTCGTATAGTATACGATATACAAGCCACTGTATACAGGTCGTACACAGTGGCTTGTATATGAATCACGCAATAGGAATATTATTTTTGTATTACATGCAATGTTCGAATTCCCAAGTGGCCAAAAACAAGGTTAAAGTAACCAATGTCTATTTTTATAAGCACATTTAATGACGGTTAATACTACCTAACCCTACTCAAGCAAAGTTTTCCACTTTTAGGTCACACTAGCAGACATGCCACTGCTTCAGTTTCCATTTAAAATGGTGAATGAGTTCAGCATCATCAAGCCGTGCACGGTACCAGAGCCTTGCCAGAAGCATCCGTACCAGATTGTTTTGCCAAGTAAATAATTATACCATACTTTTGTATTTCTTCTTTGTGTTAGTGAACCACAAATTTTTAAAGTCATGCTTGCTTCTTTACCATTTTGTCTTCTTTTCCTTCCAGTACGTTTTATTATTGATTTTTCTAAGTAAACTAGCCAGGTCTTAAAAAAATACGGGAAAAAACTCAAACAAATAATTTTTGTTAATATTTGACAAGATAACCTGGACGCATACCGTAAGCGCTGGTTCAAGGTAGCGCGGGAAAAGAGTTCCTGGAAGGATTTGGGCGAGGCCTTTGCCCAGCAGTGGGACAGTATAGGATAACAAAAAAATACAATAAGTATTAGGAACCCAATATGATCTATTGTTGAAACCTACATATACATTTTTTTCTCTTGTTATAGACGAAAACGCACTTTCAACGCTGCCAATCACAAATATACACCAAGAACTGGCAAGATTTGCTTTGCAAAATAAGACGCGTTACATAGCGAGTGAGAACGCTCTCAAGTGTCTGACGCAGTGGAGCAGACCCTGGCTGTTTCCATTCTCTGTTTGTGACACTATTGGACCTGGTAAGTGACCTGGCGTCTCCCAAAAAAATTAGTCAAAATTCTATGCAAGTGGGTTGAGACAATCAGCTTTGAGGCCCTTTGTACCACTGGCGGACTGAGGGGGCAGAGGAGGGCAGGGGCGGCCCGCCCCGTGCTCCTGGTCCAGTGGAGGCTCCAAATCTTAAGAAGTAGGTACTTTTTATTCAATCCAAACAATGTAAAAATATGTTCAGTAAGCAGTAGTTCGTGTTGGATGCCCCCTACGTACCTATGCAAAACATAATAATGTCGGGTACTTACTAAAAATTTTCGAGCTTGCTTCGGCAGCTCTCTTATTCCTAAGATTTCTTGCAGAAATAAGTCGACAAAGCAACTCATATTTCCGCACGAATAATACGAATGTTCAAAAGAAACCTGACCAAGTATTCAGAGTTATATTGTAAAATATTTCTATTTTCGAGCTCTTGTCGCTCGCTCTCGCATCCTTGCTTGCTTTTCTTGAACAGCATAATGAGGAGATGAATATACACGTGCCTGAAAAATATTCCTGCTACTTGCGAGGCCCATGATATAGGTAGAGTGTAATTATTACTCACGTTATACGGCTTAGTCCGCCATTGCTTTGGACACACGTTTTTCTTGCCGTGAAAAAGTAGTCTCATTTCCCGTGTGTAGGCACGGTCGTTAGTGTTGTGTCTGTTAATGACATGGCGACACAACGGCAAGGCGCTGTCGCCGTATACCACAAATCCGTGTCATATACAAGGTCACACGATTTTTTTTTCGGCGCGGTTACCACCTCGTTCCGTAACGATACCGTGCCGCGTACAAAGGACCTCATGCTGTTGAACAATTTAAATAAAAAAAAAAAAAAAATATAATTAAAGGCTAGATTGTAAGATCTTTTGTTCTGACTGAACAATTTTGGTTTGTTTTTGTCACCAGACGGCAACGCAGTAAAGGTGCTGGTGATGGACAGCGAGTTCTCCGTTCACAAGGAGACTGCACCCATGAGAACGTACAAAGCGTTCCGACATCTCTTGGAACAGGCGATGAAACCGTACATATTTTTTTGTAGTGATTTTACCGTTTTGCAGCTTGATGTCCATACATGATTTATATGTATAAACTAAGAATAATTAATCATTATTGTAAGGTCATAATTATACAATGTGATTAACAGGTCGTTAGAAAGACAGAGAATTTGGGAAGCTCACCGAAAACCCACGGCGCAAAACGTGGATATGGGTAGCGATGATGAAGACAACAAATTAGTTATTGATCAAGGTATGTTTGATCTCTTTTGGGCACTAAGGTGTTGTATAGCGATATCTCTTTCTAACCATTTTTAGTAGTAGAGTTTGTCTAAGCAATTCTGCCAATATTTTACGTCGCAACAACAAAGTATGCCTCACTTACAATTTATAGTCCAGCAAACCTTTAGGATAAAAATAATACTTACATGGTTGTATATTTGCTTTACTTTCAGCAGCGGGTGTAGAGTTGGCTGCTAAACCGAATCTAAATATTTCACCCAATGTGGTGTATGTGTTTGGTTCACCCAAAGCAGAATCTGGTTCACCCAAAGCAGAAATTGGTTCACCCAAACTAGGTTTTATGGTACCAAATGCGAGTTTTGTGCCACAAAACGCTGGTTTTGTGTCACCAGTTTCTAGTTTTCAGCTACCACGTACACATTTTGGCGCACCACAAGCAGAGCAAAGTATGAGTGGAAAGACTAAAGGTAGCCTGCAGAGGCCTGAGCATCTACCTGGGCAGGCGAGTACCAGCAGCTTCACGGGGGCCGTCCAGCGAGAAGACCAGCGGAACACCAGCGGGGAGGACGTCAAAGTGGCCGATAATGGATTGCACAGCTGCCCGTGCACAGGTAGGACAGCTTGTTACTTGTCTAGGCTGACGGTGCTTGCATAAAATTATTCACGGTTATGCCGATGCGTATGCGATGGATTTGCTTGCGGAGCTGTGTGATTTCTTTTGTTTCCAATTATTACTAGCGCTCTAAAATCATAAATAATTTAATGTCCCATTTTGTCGTAATGTAGCTCGATCCACCTCCTTATACCACGGATGTTTGTTGTCGATGCTCAACAAGCTCGCAACTTCGCCTGCCTGCGCTATTAATTCATTTTCGCTTAGCGTTCTTTCTGACTTTATTTCTTTTTGCTCGTCTCCTAAAGGTCCTAGTCTGATGTTAAATAGTATAAGACCTTTCTCAAGAATTAGATTCATTAGAACAAACAAACTCTTCAGCTTTATTATTAGTATGGAAACATACAGGTTTTCCGTAATGACAAGTTTCAACCTGGGGGTCTACTCCCTAAGCACGAAGTCTTTAGTTTCATCCGAAGTTACGGTCAATTCATACTCCGTATCACCTACGGACATAGATAGGTTTGGGGCCCGAACTAAGAATAAAGACAACACGAATCCCTAGGGAACAAATGTATCACATCTAAACTAATATTAGAATATCTCAATGCGCTAGAACGGGTAACGGTAACTAATCGCAATATAGTGATATTACAATGGATTAAGGTATACAACGGATCGCTAGGTAACGATGCAGCTGACGAGCTGGCCAGAAGGCAGTCCAAGGAAGCCATGCCATCTAATGATGACATGGCTTCCATGGTTCCACCTAATAGTGGCAAGCTAACCAGACAATTACTTGGACGGGAATGGCCTGCGCCTCATCAGGCGTACTGTGAAGGCGTATCATGTAGTGTCCCGTGATGGTCCCCGCCATCGCGGGGACCATCACGGGACACTGCTCGCTAAACAAACAGTTTCACACAATAGGCACAACGGATAGTCCCTTATGCAGGGCTTGCAAGGAGACTGAGGAAACCGTTGCGCATGTGCTCGTTGCGTGCACAGGCGTCACCCAAATTAGGTCAGAAACCTTCGGGACAACCAGATCTTACACAGATGTTTTCAACAGGCCAGGAGACGTATTCAGCTTCTGGAGTGAGGTGGGCAGGTTGTAATAACCACCGACGGCCGCCATGGCCCACGCGCAATGGTCCACTTGAAAGACTAAGTGCGGAAACCAAACCCTATGGGCGAGGCCACAACACTGCGTTGCGGCGTCGCATCGTAAAAACAACGTCGCAAATCAATACGCGTAGCGTTGTGTGGCGTCGTAGATTTTTGCGATACGACGCCGCAACGCAGTGTTGTGGCCTCGCCCTACGACATAGAACATAGACAACACGATTTGTCAGTTGTCCCTACTCTCGATGTGTTTATGTACGAATAAAATTACGGACAGATTTGGACTTGGAGGCTATCCTCCAAGTTCAAATCTGTCCGTAATTTTATCGTTTCGTATCGTATCGTTTTTCGTTTTATTCGTAATTAACAGGGGTCTATACCCCTGTTAATTTATGTGCAAGAATACATCCATTACGCCATGTTTAATATTATTAGGGGCTTGTGGCTAAGTACATAACAGCCGCACGGGTCGATCGATTAGGTTAAGCTACCCTTGTCGCGGTTTGTCCGTGGATAGGTGATCATCTTTATATACCAAGATAGATTCTGTGCCTCGGAAAGCACGTTAAGCCGTTGGTCCTGGCTGTCATTCGTGGATCTTTGACAGTCGTTACGGGTAGTCAAAAACCCGAAAATCTGACAAGCAGTCTTACCAAGGGGTATCGTATTAGCCAGTAACTGGGTTCTGTAGGTCAGATAGGCAGTCGCTCCATATAAAATAATGGTATTCAGCTGCATCCGGTTAGACTGGAAGCCGACCCGAACGAAAAGGCTAGGCAGATGATGATGTTTAATATCATAACATTAATTTAACCATACAACCTTGTTCTCGTTCCGTCTAAAGATATATTAAATTAAGTAGGCATAATAGTACTGTCTAAATTTTGTTTCATTGTGTGGTGACTCTAGTCTGCCCATTTTCATAGAATTACCAAAATAATGTTATCTCAGCTAAGAGGTTAGCAATAAGCAATTTTAGTTTTCTATTATTTAGTCAAAACTTTTTACTAAATCAGACTTTCTGATATTCATTTCATCAAGCAGCTAGCTATGTATGTCAGTGAAGCTGAGTTCTGAGAGACCAGTTTTAATAATCGCTATCTTCAAATTGCGTCTATGTATTTTGCTCAATTTCTTTTTTTACAAAACGTTTTAAGAATTTTATTAAAACTTTGTCTTGTAGAAAAAGAACGGTTTTATTTATTTGATTCGGTAATATTCACTAAAAATATTTATCTTTGTTATATGGGGTGACCACAGTTTAGTCTTTATATTTTTTTAAATCTGTTATGCTTTGTGGCCTATTTAGTAAATGTCTTAAAATTCTTTACTAAATGTCTGTAATCAAAAAACCTTCATTTTTAAGATACTTTCCGAGATTTGGCTGATGCATCAACCATCATCGTATGGTCCCTCAGTTCTCACAGACCATCATGCTGGTCTGTGAGAACTGAGGGACCATACTTTTAAGGGCTGTCGTTTTTAATATATTTGTTTACAAACTCCCAGATTCGTTCTACAATTGTTTTAAGGTTACTACTAAGTCCTAGGATTTTGATTTTGCGAATCCCAGAGCGGTCCCTCAGTTCACACGCACATAAATAATAATTAAAAGAAAGAAAAATCTTTTATTTAGGACACACAGGAAATTCAAATATTAAAACGGAGCATTTCAAACTAACAGAGTTACATTAAAAACTACCAAAAAAAAAAAAAGACAAAAGGCTCTTAAGACAGTGCTTTATAATTTGTAAATGAAGCGCGGAAAGTACCGAACGGCATCGATGCGTTCCGACTTGCCCGTACTGGGAACCTGTATCTTTATGCAAGCACCCTAAGACTGGATTGTTAACTCGTACGGTCAGTTAAAGTTAGAAGTTTTGACTACTGAATATTTTAGATACTTATATCATAATGCAAGTCGTGAAAGTATTCTCTAAATCATTCCATTCATAAATCCCTTATGAAACTTTGGCTAAGGCCAGGTTCGCACGGGCGATTTTTTTCACGCTCTGGATTTTCAACGCACTCTTTACCGCCTAGAGTGGATAATCCAACCGCGTGTTTTTTGGATGGCGCGGAGATGCGCCCTGTTGGATACTGAAATGCTTGGCTCAACACCGGGAGAAAATCCAGTGCGCGATAAAATCCCGCTACAATATGTTTACGTCCATGCGTACGTGGGCTGACTTTAGAACGTGAACTTCTGAACCAATTATAGCTAAATTAAGATTGTTTCAGACTAAACTTCACTGTGTCACTTTCATAGAATTATTTCTCTACAGACATTCCACGCCGTTCCTATAAACAATGGCAGTTCCGCGAAGAGGAGTCAAGGGAAAGGCTAGAAATAATTGTCCATTGTTCCCATCAGGGCAAGGTGAGTACAAATGTCAGATGCACAGATATAGCTATACCTAGATAACGCAAGAGCACGTACTTCGCGTGCCAAAAATCGCAACAGTTTACGATCGAAAATCATAAGCCGCCACTTTCGCGCTCAGTCCTGCGTACTGCAGGCTGGGTGAGCGTGAGCGAGAGAGCGCGAGCGTGTGACGTCATAGTAGGTAGTCAAAAAGTGGCACGCTTAGTTTTCATACAGTTCGTGATACTTGCGTTATCTAGGTATATCTATATCTGTGGTCAGATGTGTTACTGTTCAAGTTCGCCTCGATTCACAAAACATAACATAACTTCACGCCTGTATTGGTTACACAGAGGTATATAAGTACACCCACATGTCGCCAGTTACGTTGTAAGGCGCGTTGCCCACACGAGCTAGAGTCGAGGCGGGGAGTAGAGGTCGCCTATACATACATACCTATATTTATTCCTATAGAAAACGTGCGCCCGCGCCTCGTCGCCGCCTCGACTCTAGCTCGTGTGGGCGACGCGCCTTAGTCCCAAGTAACAGGACGATACTGAGCCTATTGTCATCAATGGTACAGACTCTGGGCTACTACTGGAAAAACCTAACTCCATCTCTCTCTCACACTAGAATCATGATGGCACTAAACTCTCATAATACGGTTCCAGGACCTGTTTTGGCTGGGCGACGCGTTAATATCTATTTATATTTTTCGCACAGGACCTAATAGGCGAGCTGGTACTGGAACCGCTACCAGTAGAGTACCAGTCAGACGTTCGAGTGGCACAGTCATCAGACGCCGTGCGACGAGCGGCTCTGTCACTCGCGGTTAGGAAAACCGCTTCTTTACTAAACGGTATGTGTATTTTATCATTAATCTAATAAAATTTCAAACAAAAGAAAAAATTATAATTGCACACGTATAAGGACCTGCGGGGCAATTGCGTAACACTTTATCAATCGGAATCGGTTTCATTTTGATAGTTCTACAACATTCATTGCGTTATTTACGTGTTGAGCAGACAAATTTTTCGAACTTATGAAGCAATGGATTAGCAATTGGCTTCGAAATGATTCTGATTCCGATTGATAGTGTGTTACGCAATTAGGGTGCTGATCACACTTACACCACAACGACAACACGTAGACGGGCGCTATTTTGTGTGAAAATTAAAATTATTCACACGAACCACATTTGGCCGTCAAAATCAACCGTGTGGGCAATAACCGACCACATCAAGGCCACTTTGCAGCAACAACGCAACCACCAGCGAGACCGCGCACTAGCGGGATAGCGCCGGCCGCATCAAAAACACAACGTTGCGTCGACGTGACGGCCTAATTTGCCGTGTATTTGGAACTACAGGACAGAGGAGAATAATCTGTATAAAATTATTTTTCAACACACTTGCTCGTAAAATGGCTCTTAATGCACAGCTTTAAGATCCATAATGCAGTGTATTACAAACGCGTGCTTTTTCTTTACGTTACGATACTTGTGCTTTATTTCCACAGATAACTATTTAATTTACTAGTCGGAGGTCGGAGAAGTGCGTTTTTTTTTAAATCTCTTCAAAGAGACTTCATGCCAAAAAGAATCCGCGAGCCATAATTTACTTTTTTTTTTAAATAGTCTGAATTGTCCTTGGTCCCAAGATGAACTAAAATTTATTTACCTTAAGATGAATGCGCAGTTGTAGCCCACGAAATTAAATTTTTCTAACGTTTTTTGCAATTTTCAGGTCAGTGTCAGGTTGTATCTTGATCAAAATATGATTCGCGACTATAACAGATACGTATTTACAGAATTATAATCATTAGAATCATTAAATACATCTTTCTAAGTTAGATTTGTTCCATAAGAACAAATCTCGGAAAAGTTCTTAGGGAACAAATCTAACTTAAATATATATATTAATGATTCTAATGACTATAATTCTTTAAATACATATCTATTATATAAATATACATTTTGATCAAGATACAACCTGATACTGACCTGCAAATTGTAAAAACTTAAAAAAAAAAATTTCGCGGTCTACCACTGCGCATTCACCTAAGGGTGCATCCACACATAGCGCAGCATGTGCCGCAAATGATTTTTTTATATGTATGGTTGCCTCAGGCTGAGGCATCTAACATACAAAAAAAAAGCACTTGCGGCGCATGACTCGCTCTGTCTGGATGCACCTTATAATTTTCCGTCGTCCCTCCCGTAACCAAACGGAAAAGACCACTGGCGTTCTATTATTGCGGATTCTCACTGAATTAATGTATATTTCTCTATGCAAATAGTACTTTCTAATTCCATACTAACTAAACTACAATTTGACATACGACAACACTACGATCAGTCTTAACATTATTTTGTGTTTATTATATTTTTTCTATAGGCTGTATATCGGTTTTATCTTTGCCTTTAAGTAAATAAACACGTGCCGCGCTAGCAATGCGCGCGCAGGTGTAGGAATGACCATTACTTCAAGGAACATATTTACTCTAGGCCATACTCTCTATGGGTAAACCTGCGCGCGCACGTCAGCGCGGCGCGCGGAATGACAAACCAAGCCCGCCATTATCCATACAAGTTAATATTTAACAATACAAGTCTATTTTTTTCCTCACAAGTGTGTTGAAAAACGTCGTATGATACGCGTGTGCATTGATAATTAAACTCTCGCCTACCTTATCGCGCTCGCCTGCGGCTCGCGCGAATAATACCGCCTCGAGTTTAATGATCAACATACCACACATGTATCATAATGTACTATTTCAACACACTTGCTCGTAAAATGGCTCTTACTGCACAGCTTTTAGATCCATAATGCAGTGTATTACAAACGCGTGCTTTTTCTTTACGTTACGGTACTTGTGCTTTATTTCCACAGATAACTATTTAATTTACTACTTAGTCGGAGGTCGGAGAAGTGCGTTTTTTTTTTAATCTCTTCAAAGAGACTTCATGCCAAAAAGAATCCGCGAGCCATATTTTACTTTTTTTTTTTAATAGTCTGAATTGGCCTTGGTCCCAAGATGAACTAAAATTTATTTACCTTAAGATGAATGCGCAGTTGTAGCCCACGAAATTAAATTTTTCTAACGTTTTTTGCAATTTTCAGGTCAGTGTCAGGTTGTATCTTGATCAAAATATGATTCGCGACTATAACAGATACGTATTTACAGAATAATAATCATTAGAATCATTAAATACATCTTTCTAAGTTAGATTTGTTCCATAAGAACAAATCTCTTATGGAAAAGTTTTTAGGGAACAAATCTAACTTAAATATATATAATTATATTAATGATTCTAATGACTATAATTCTTTAAATACATATCTATTATATAAATATACATTTTGATTAAGATACAACCTGATACTGACCTGCGAATTGTAAAAAACTTAAAAAAAAATAATTTTCGCGGTCTACCACTGCGCGTTCACCTTAGGGTGCATCCACACATAGCGAGGCATGTGCCGCAAATGATTTTTTTATATGTACGGTTGCCTCAGGCTGAGGCATCTAACATACAAAAAAAAGCACTTGCGGCGCATGCCTCGCTCTGTCTGGATGCACCTTACAATTTTCCGTCGTCCCTCCCGTAACCAAACGGGAAAGACCACTGGTGTTCTATTATTGCGGACTCTCACTGAATTAATGTATATTTCTCTATGCCAATAGTACTTTCTAATTCCATACTAACTTAACTACAATTTGACATACGACAACACTACGATCAGTCTAAACATTATTTTGTGTTTATTATATATTTTCTATAGGCTGTTTATCGGTTTTGTATGTGCCTTTAGGAATGACCATTACTTACTCTATGGGTAAACCTGCGCGCGCACGCCAGCGCGGCGCACGGAATGACAAACCCAGCCCGCCATTATCCATACAAGTTAATATTTAACAATACAAGTCTGTTTTTTTCCTCACAAGTGTGTTGAAAAACGTCGTATGATACGCGTGTGCATTGATAATTAAACATAGCACACAATATGTATCATAATGTACTATGCCCTCATTATGTCGCTGCGATGTGGCACGGTTGTGGTACAAATGATCGGGCCCTAAGGGCTGATTTTTCCAACGCCAGAGAACTTTATGCGAGGGATAATTTGAAATTTTTGACAGTTTATCCGTACAAACACTGTCGGATGCCAATTTTATTACAACGGTAAAAATTTCTGATTTGGTTGGTAAAATCAGCCCTAACATATTAAAAACAAATCTTTTTATTTTAAATTGAAATAAGTTTTAAATGAAAGAGTTCCACCAGTATAGGGGTCAGTATAATTCCTAGAGTGCATATAATGTACATCGCAGATTTTCGCATACATACATACTAATTTTATGAATGCGAAAGTGTGTCTGTCTGTTTGTTACCTCTTCACGCTTAATCTGTCAAGCTCCGCTAATGAGACACAATTCATTTTCTATTGATCCGTCGCCAATGGACGACCCGCGCCGCTTGACCGGTTAAACCGCTGAACAGATTAGATGAAATTTGGTATAGAGATAGTTTGAGTCCCGGGAAAGGACAAAGGATAGTTTTTATCCCGATATTCTAACGGGATCGACACTTATGCGGGTGAAACTGCGGGGCGCTGCTAGTTGTTTTATAAACTACTAGCGACGCTGCTTCGCATGGTTTTTATGGAGTCAAAAACATCGAGATGATTTTATTATAATTATGTAAGTTTTTTTTTTGTTAGCCTATTCTTTTCCACTGCTGGGCAAAGGCCTCCCTCAAATCCTTCCAGGAATTCTTTCCCCGCGCCACCTCACCGTATGTAAGTGTACTAACACACATACAGAGGGCTGGGGCTGGTTGTAGTGGTTGTGTAGTTTGTAGTAGTTGTTTGTGGTTTGGTAGTCTGTGTGTGTTGTAGTTTGTTTGTTTGTTGTGTTTTTTGAAGTGAAAACTTCTTTAGCTGCGTTGCACACTTTTTTGTAATGGGTAAAAATGTTAAACTCGCGTCAGGACATAGCGTCAGGACACGTGACCGTCAGGAGAGACTACACAGCTGTGTAGAGGGGAGAACTTACTACTCCTAACTACTAAGTATCCCTCTCTCTTTCTACGGCGGCGCCAACCAAAGTGAACCAAGTGACAAGTGACACACGACAATGTGTGTGGATGTGGATGTGGGTGTGGGTGTGGGTGTGGGTGTGGGTGTGGAAGTGGGTGTGGGTGTGGGTTTAAAATATGGAAATTGAATAAAGTGCATCTATTAATTAAAAAAGTGACGCAGAAATAGTGAAAAAAAATGAGTTATATTAATTCAATTAATAATTGATTTATTTCAACGTTAATATTCAAGTTTTCACTTCTGCCGGCACTCCCGGAGTGCAACCCGTCTTTTTTATTTTATTTTATTAAAACATTAACCTTTCTGTAAATTCCCCAAATGATGGTAAAAACCGCATCAAAATTCGTTGCTTAGTTGAGAAGGACAAAGCAGTCACACAGACAGGCACGAAAAGCGACTTTAATGTATACATGTATAAGATATAGATTGGCAATTTCCTCACAGTTCGTGTAGACGGTCCTACGGGTAACGTGGTGGCCTTGGAGAGAATCACCGCCAAAGCGTTCGCTAAGAAACACCCTGGCGTGCGGCGGCAGGTAATCAACACAGTAATCACCGTGTTGACCCAGCTACAGGATCTGAACCCCGGGTACTATGTGCTACAGCATGAGGTACAGTCAAGTTTTTTACATTTTCGTCAGTTTTCAAATTATTTCCTTTATCAAGTCGCGTACAAGCTACGAAGCTACGGCAAGCACAACTCAACTAATAGGTAACACGAAGACTGGTAGTCAGAGGGTCGGGCTTCTGACGCGTAACAACTGCGACTGTCAAAGATGTCTCCGTGTGAAATGAATAGTCATCCATAAACGGACCGTGCGGCCGTTATTTTGCCAGAAAACCTAAATAATGGCATACAGCAAAACTGACGAACTTCCAACAAACTTGCATCCTCTATTGAACCCCTTTAAGGGGTAAATTAAAAAAAAAAACCTTCCGTAGTGCTCAATTTGGTTGTATCTTAGGAGTCTTGTGCAAAATGTCGTGCTTCTAACGCAGTGGTTTAGGCTGTGCGTTGTCTGTCAGTGAAACCAAGATTTTTATAAAGTACAGTATTCCCAAATTAATAATGCGCATGCAAATCTTCGCTAATTGTCGTATTCCCGGAAACACCTGAATCATTGAATCGTAAGAGCCCTAAACAATGCACTTGCTTACTCAAGTGAGTAAGCAAGTGCATTGTTGACGATATGTATATAGAGTGGTTAAGTAACCACTCTATATACATATCGTCTTCCGACGCTCGGGGAATACGACCGTTGCCGAACAGTGACGAAGATTTCTATGCGCATTATCACTTTGGGAGACCTGTAGACTTAATCAATTTTAATTTTTTAATAAATAATTATTTATCATAATCTTTACTTTCCTATAGGCAAGTCACGGTCCCATCGCTATGGTAATGTCCCCCCAACCATGGAGGGACTGGAACATGCTACATCTGAACTTTGACAGCGTTTAGCCGATCGAGGTGGTTAAAGCAGTAGAAAAGTTATCGCCCGCTACTACCTTAATGCAAGTAAGTTACTTATACATACATCCAGTTAAAAGAGGGATGTGCTTAGGTAATCTTCGTGTTTCAGAATTAAGTATGATGGTTTGGTCATGTTATGAGGATGAATGAAAGGCGGCTAACAAGGTAGATTTAAATAGTTGAATGTATTAATTACAGAAACAATTATTAAGCCATTGTGTATCGCATGGATCCACGTTCCGTGCATACGAAGGGTTAAGTGAAAACACCGGGAGGTAACGCCTTATAAGGACACTAGCTGTGCCCCGCGGTTTCACCCGCGATAAAAGTATTATAGTCCTTTTTTATTGATTCCCTTTACAAATCTCCACCCCCTTTTTACACCCTTAAAAGATAATTTCGGGGATAAAAACTATTCTATATCCTTCCCCATAACTCAAACTATCTCCATACCAAATTTCATCTAAATCGGTTCAGCGGTTATTGATTCCCCATACAAACTTCCACCCCCCTTTTCACCCCCTTAAAAGATGATTTCTGGGATAAAAACTATCCTATGTCCTTCCCCGGGATGCAATCTATCTCTTTGCCAAATTTCATCTAAATCCGTTCAGTGGTTTATACAGACAGACAGACAGACAGAGTTACCTACTTTCGAATTTATAATACATATTAGTATAGTATGGATACACTGCCCTTATTGGTGATGTTCCTCTGTGTACCACCACTTGTACATAGAAATTATCAAAATATACTGAAATATCTACTGTATTCTACAGTTTTAAGAGGAATCACCTTCGTAATAATCTTGATACATTAATTCTTTATCAATGTGTTTGATCGAGGCATGTTGTGAAACATAAATGTGGCGGATTTTAACAACATACAAATCGTTTGATTCATGATTGATCCTCTTGTGGTCCTACTGCCGTAGTGGTCAAAATCCATTTGGAATAGTATACCTTCAATTTCTAAACAACCAATTGTGATTGAAAGATTCTATCAAACTGCAGTGTTTTAATTATTTAACTTCTATCTTTTCCAGGTATTTACGTCGGACGCATAAATCGATCGTTAAAGAACCAAAAGGAGAAATGAAATGAAATTAATATATATTTTTTATGAGTATGTGATACATGGAAAACATATTTGCAGGGTCAAATTAAATTAGGAAGCGAATTTTTATCCAAGTGTTGGGTATTTATATCGAAAAAAAAATATTTCTTTGAAAATCTTTTTAGGTACAGTCAGCATCAAAAGTCAATTACCACTATCATTTTTACATGTTATTAAATTGACAACAACTTTTTTCAATAAACTGATATTAGCTTTTCACATAATAGACAAGAGTATATATTCTAAAAAAAATTCTTCTGCTGCAATTTTGAACAAATATTTTGCTCAATAACTAAGATTAAAAAAACTGAAGTGTTAATCAACTTTTGATGCTGACCGTACTCTGTAAGTTGTTAATAAGATTTTCGAGTCCACAATTTGGTAACATATAATGTAATAATTAACTGAAAATTTGGAAGATTTTTGCTATTGATGTACCTAATTTTAAGAGTAGCATTACTAATTAGTTTTTATAAATCAAAATGGTTTTGGCCTTCAAATATTAATATTTCAGCGAAATATTAACATTAACAGAACTGAGTTTGTTTAAGTTTTGCTTGCATACAAACTCTTTTCATTGCTTCTGTTGGAATATTATAATATTCAGTAGACTTTATTAACCGGTCAACACGGAAACAATAGAAAATCAATTGTGTCTCATTAGCGGAGCTTGACAGATTAACAATGATTTAAATATTTAAAAAATGATATTCAAAGCAGACAAGTAATTGTTTGTGTTATGTTAATGTCTACTTCGACAGTCTTAGGTAGACGATTAGGTACATTTCCTAATTTTTAATGTGCGTACACAAATTATGACTAAATACTACTAATTTAGTAGTTCTTTATTTAAATATTTTCTTTTGTATTGCAATCTATCTGTTTAGACATTCAGCAATAGGTTGAAATGTGTTATCAGTTTTGTGCGGTACTTGCACAGACGCCAGCACATGAAGCTACTACAATCTGTAAAATGTCTTTAATAGATTTTCAACGTTATCTCTAAATTATTAGGTTCAAAGTTGATTGGGAACATTTGTCAGTTTCGGGTAGCTTGATGTGCTGGCGTCTTTACGTTAGCAAGTCCGCTTTTAGATTTACCCCCTTATTCATAAAACTTATCAAACCTATTTTAGTTAAAATGGGGTTTGTCTCTTTCTTACACACAGAAATGACAACGTGACAGATAAAGACAAACGTTCTATAAACCTATTTTAGCTAAAATAGAGATAAAATAGGATTATGAATAAGGGGGTTAGTTTATAATAATAGATGCTGAGGGTTTTTCTTTTGAGCCTTCGTGGCATGGTTGGTTCATCCATAAGGTTTTTTGCTAATGATGATGCTAGTGCTTATGATGATATAAATGAAAAAAAATATGTTAGGATAGTGCGCAATTCTTGCCTTATGTGTATTCATTTTGTCCTTTATTTCTTGCTGAACAGTTTTCATGTGAAGGTCATGATGTATTCTAGTCATTCGTTACATATCATGGTGCGTACGTTATCATACGTAGCATTTTAGATTGGAATCATTGCAGGATTTCGATATTTGAATTTGCTGCTGTGCTGGGTAGTTGCAGACCATAGCACCAAACGGGTTTGATTATGCATGTACTCGTATATAGTAGTCGTTTGTTTGCCAGTGATAGCTGTGTCTTTTTGTTCAACATCCAGTACATTTTTCTAACCTGCTGTCCCATTGCCAAAGGTTTAGTGAAGATATGCTTTCTCCATGTAAGTTTCTTGTCAAAGTACATGCCTAGATACTTGGTCTCGTCAGTTTGAGGGATTTGAACTCCATTCAGTGTGACTGGATTCAACTCGTGATACCACCAAGGCTGTTTAGGAGTTTTTGGGTAGCTTTTTCCGGAAGCTCATCCAATGGCAGGATGGGACCCATGACCCTGCCCTGCGCCACTCCTGCATGGATTTTGTGTAGTGGAGTTATATCTTCACCTTGTTTCACAAAGAAATGTCTATGTCCAAGAATGCAGCTGTGCAGTATTTTTTGCGTTCAAACGCTATATTAATGTGATGAATGTGTTGACTAGCCTATGGACTTGGTCTATAGTCCCATGATGTTGCCTGAAGCTACTTTGGTGATCAGGAATCAAATTATTTTCTGTAATGATAGGTTATTAATCTACTTAAGAATAGGATTTCCGTCACTTTAGACGGTATTAAGCAGCAGTAGGCTGATAAGTCTGTAAGATTTAACGTCTTCAGTGACTTTTACCTGGTTTAGGAACCATTATTTGTGCCAGTTTCCATTGTCGTGGTATTGCTGATCTCAAGATTTAATTTTAATTAAAGGTGTACCTGCTTAACCTATCTAAGGTTAAGAAAAGTACACCATCGTTGGGCAGTTCTCTCAGGATTTTTGCAGTTGTCAAATCATCAATCAAGTAGTAGATGATATTCATCTACAAAAACTCCTGACTGACTGACTAACTGACTGATTTATTTCTATGAAGACTGCCGCATTGTGCGAGAGGGGCTTACTACCAATCAGTGTTGTTCCTTTCAACACCATTCCTATCGTACGTTTATTGGTAATGCAAAAGAAGCTTTATGTCTGACGTATAACGTTTGTTGCTATCTAAATTGAAACCCGTCTGAAAGTCGAGACTGATTCGCGTTCAATGTCACGTGACCAAAGGCTCAATTATTTCTCAATAATAATTATAATTTATTCTAAATAATTTAGAAAATTAAGTAATTTTTTATATTTTTAGCTCAAAATATGGTGTTTTTCTTGGGCTTCCTGTACATGACACCGGACCGAATTTTAGTGTACACATAATTTAAATTAAATACATAAGTAACGTTTTTTTTTTTGTTAACGTTAGCATCATAAAATATATCCTTAGGAGACTGAAAAGTCAACGTCTTGACTATTTCGTTGGCAAAGCTTTAATGGATTATGATTACACACGGTTCCGGCACAACCCGGTGCGGTACATGCGCGATTATAATTCGTATACACAAAAAGGGGGCCTAGCCCCGGTGCGACTCCAGCGTCATGTACAGGAAGCCTTACTGTCGATGTATCAACTAGCCTATATTGTCACTTTATTAGAGTGCATTGGTTTGTACAAGCTTTTTTTTTTGTTTTATAACTTTTGGGTTTATACTGGAAAAGGTTTTCACTTGTTAATTGGAGTTTACTTTATTGGTTTTACTAAGTAATATTTACAAGTAATAGCTAGTTTACGAATTTTAAATAAAATATTTCTACAGAGACTTTGTTAACACGGGTAGTGGTGCTATCTGAATCGATTTTTAGATGTATTTTATAATCAAATTAATATTATGTTGTCATAAGCGGAGCATCCGATACAGATAGTATAAATATAAGTCAGTACCAGGCCACTCAGAAAGTATTGCCAAAAAAAAGTTTTTTTTTATATATAAGAGACTGGCCAGTGATAATTTATAATCTATTTTGAAAATATGATTATTAGGTACGTTCCAATTTCAAAATAATAATACAATGCACAATAATGCACACGCTTTTCATAGATTTTGTATTAGAAATAATATCCTCTGGCCTGGACGATTGGTTTGCTATATTTGGGATTGGGTTATGAGACATATGCCAAAAAATATTGATACTGGAAAATTGAAGGTGAAAAAAAAAGTCATGAATTAGTTTCTACATAATTATATTAAGAAAAGAAAAACAAAACTCATTAGCAATCAATCTTATTTTGTGTCTTTACACAAAATAAGATTGATTGCTAATGAGTTTTGTTGAAACATTGACGACATAAAAAAAATTACACACTGTACATTTTGTGTATATTTGGGGTGCTTTTTTATTTTTTCCTGCAATTTGTATTCCTGTCCTCCCATAAATTTTATAGCACTCCAAACAACGACCTCGAACTTTCTTATCATTTTCAATGTTTTGGACCAAATAATGCTTCTCGTCTGGTCTCGATCGTCAAGGTCTGTCAACATTCGTTGAAGAAATTCTCTCCAGCAACGCATCGATCACTTGTTCACGAAATTCCGTGATTGTGAGTTTCTTTTGAAGTGAATATTCGTTGTACAGGAAATGGGCATTTACTACACTTGTTCCCCAAATTATTTCAAATGCTAATTTGCGGTACCATTTGGTGCAGCGTCGTAAGGCTGTACCATACGTGGCCATTTGGTCGCTAATATCTATAGAAGATTTACCTTTATTGTAGTCAGCTATACATTTGGGTTTTGTGTGCATTGCGTTCGTATTTCTGCTATTATTTGGCACCATTTCAAGAGCAGACGTTTTCGTGGTAAGCATCCGTACGTCGCGTTTATCACGCCAGTTCAGAACAACTATGCCTTCATTGCTCTGCTTTGCAGCCATTTCTCCTCTCTTCAATTTGGCCTGTACCACTTCCTTTGGTAAATATTTTCTATTAGCCCTTAGAGTTCCTACTAAATGGGTTTTTCTATTACGCAAACGTATGGCGAGAGGAACACTGGTATAATAATTGTCTGTGTACAATGTTCTTCCTTCATCTAAGAGTTCTTCTGCCAAAGACATAACTGTTTTTTCTGAGACTTCTCTCTGGTCTCTCTGGTCTCTAGATTTGCCACAGTAAACAGACAAGTTCCAAGTATATCCTTTTTCGGTACATAGCTTGAATACTTTGATACCGTATTTTGCACTCTTATTGGGTATATATTGCCTAAACAAAAGTCGTCCGCGCCAAGGTATCAGCGATTCGTCTATACATATTTTTTCTCCCGGTGTGTATGTTTTCTTGTAGTTATTTATAAACTTGTCAAGTATATCTCTCAACTTGTAAAGCCGGTCATTTGGGTCAGCTAACGTATTATCTGAGAAGTGAATATATTTGAGAATCAACTCGAATCTGTTCCTAGGCATTACAGTTCGTGCTAATGGAATATTGTAGAGCTTATGAACGCGCCAGTAGTCTTTTATCGATGGCAGCTTCACCAATCCCATCCAACCAATGAGTGCGAGAAATTTTTTCTTTTCATCCAAGGTAACAGGAACCCAGGCATGTTGCCTAGAACCTGATGGAATATCATTTGACAGTAGTTGCTGCGTGGCGTATAAATTCGTTAGGTCTACAATATGCTGATAAATGTCGTTAGTCAATGAACAAATCGAAATAGTCTATTGGCGAAGCATTAACAAAAATGCCTGAGTATATTTCTTTGAAGCCTGAAATAGGCCCGGTATATTCCATGGGCGTTGGACCTTCTTGAGTAGGCATGTGCCACTCTATTGAGTCGAGTTTTTGTTTTAGCCACTCGGATGTTGTACCAGAGAGACTTGGCTCATTATTACCAGTAGTAAGAGTAGTTGCAGATGTACTTGACATACTAATTGTAGCAGAGGATGTACTTGGCATATTATAAGCGTCCAAATCTGTATTACCTATTCTTCTTGCAGAAATCCTCCTCTGAACTTCAGGTAAAGGGGGCAGGTCACTCTCAGTGAAGGTCGATGCTCGCCTAAAAGATAAAGGTGGATTCCAACTTTCGTTAGCACTGTCACTCTCCGAACTAGCCGTCGCATTACCGTCACTTGGATAATAATCCGGATCATACAAAGAGTCGTCACTTTCGTAGTCCATTTTGATTCACTTTTCTCACTCTCGTTATTTACGTTTTATAGAATATCCTATAACAAAACAAAAAAGGAGTTTTAGAAAAACAATGACTGTTGTGTTTTTCTAAAGCTCCTTCTTTGTGTTTTCTTCGTGTTTGATCTGAAACAAATATAAAATAATCAAATTACTAAAACATACCGTGTATCAAAAATGATACACATGGCCCACGAGATTGGTTAACAGAGAAATGTCTTTCATAGGCCAGTGTATCATTTTTGATACACATTCCTGAAATCCTGAAAAATGAAAGGGGTGACAGCTGGATAAAATATAACAGTAAAAAATATAAAAAAATGCATATTTAAGCAAAAAAAAATACATTATTAAAAAAATTATATTTTAAGAGATTGGGCTTGCGGTGAAGGTGTTAAATTATCGTGTCTCATTAAAAAATGGATCTGCGCCAGAAACATTTTCGCGCAACCTCACAGATGCTCAGAAGCAGGCCTAGGTGGAACGGTGTCGTGATATGATAAATAAACAAATTTGAAGCAGGCTCGTCTCGGCGTATTTACGACATCATTACAGATGATGAGTCTTGGATTAATCAATTCAATACGGTCTAGAAGCGGGGGGAAGATTTTGATCGCGAGCTTTTTCAATTTGACTGGCTACTTCGTGTCAATTCCTTTACGAAACCAAAGAAGCATCAACGCTGAATGGTATACTACCAAATGCTTGGCAGAAGTTTTCTCTGTTGTGAACAACAAGCGACCAAACACAAGGCTCCGCGGGCTACTGCTCCACCACTACAACGCGCCTTCGCACACCGCGCTCAAAACAAGGGACTTCCTGGACAGCATACCGGTCAAACTCCTGGGTCACCCTGACCTAGCACCGTGTGACTTCTTTTTATTCCCGAAAATAAAAATTCAGCTCAAAGGGATACAATTTTCGTCGCCGAGAGATGCTCTGTCAGCGTTCGAGCAGGCTGTAAACGAGATGTCTGCGGCGGACTGGAAAAAGTGTTTAGAAAACTGGTTCAGATGCATGAAAATTTGCATAGAGGCTAATGGAGAGTACTTTGTATAGATTTAATAAAAAAAAATTAAGTACCTATAGAACATTTATTTTTATTTTCGCAAAACTTTCTGAGTGTCCCACGTATAATATAGATTTTAAGTAAAATTTAAATAAACCATTGTTTTTAAGCGATTTTTAGATTTATTTATATGATATAATCAAATTAATATTAAGTTGTCATAATATACGGAGTATCCGATACAGTCAGTATAATATAGATTTTAAGTTAAAGGGGTTTGAAGGTAAAAAAAATCAAAATGGCGGCCGACCTTAGGGCCACCCTCCATACAAAAATCTTCAAACCCCTTTAAATTAACATTGAGTTTAATCATTGTGGTTGTTAGTTTTAATTGTGAATCTATTACTAGATCGGTGGATTATGTCAGACTATTATGTCAAACATCTGATATAATCGCATTGCAAGAAACCTGGTTGCTGCCTCACGACATTCCTTTTCTGAGCAGCATGGACCCTCAGTTCGACTTCGTGGGAAAATCGGCGGTAGATACATCGTCGCGCATCCTACGAGGGCGACCTTATGGCAGAGTTGCTATACTGTGGCGCAAGAGCGCCTATGAAAATGTGTCTTACGTGCAGTGCAAAAGTGTGCGTCTTGTGGCTATCAAACTAACGGTAGGCGGTGAATCTGTTTTAGTGTTCTCGGTTTACATGCCGACAGAGTCGATGGATAATCTTGATGAATTAGTCGAGTGTTTACGTGAGATTCACACAGTGATAGAAAGTAGTGGTGTAGACGCGGTCTATATTGTGGGGGATTTTAATGCTCAACCGAATAGTCTATTCGGCATAGAACTATTGAGTTTTACGGCTGAAGTACAGTGGCGGTGCGCTGACGTTTGCCTGCTTGGTGGTGAGTCGAACACGTATACCTACGTAAGTGATGCACACGGTTCTACTAGTTGGTTAGACCACTGCGTAGTGACAGACGCGGCTTGGAACACTATTAGAGACGCTAGTGTGCTCTACGACGTGTCTTGGTCGGACCATTTACCTCTAATTGTAATGTGTGATCTTAATTTATTAAGGCCAAAAGTTGCACCTGGCCTACTTAAATGTAACAAAGTCACATGGGGTGACAGAGACTTGCAGCGGACTGAGTTATATACCAATTATTGTAATGATCTCTTGCAAAATTTAGACTTTCCCTTAGAATTGACTGAATATAAGTAGTAAAAGTAGATGTAGAATATTTTAATCGTTAATTTTTATTTACGTTTTATTTAATTTAATTTTATGTATTTTATTGTAAATCGGACTGTATGGAATTATGGATCAATTAGTTACCTGAAATACTTAAATTAATTTAAAATTTTTTAAATCTATTTTTAGATTTATTTATATGATATAATCAAATTAATATTAAGTTGTCATAATATAAGAAGTATCCGATACAGTCAGTATAATATAGATTTTAAGTAAAAGGACGATGGGCAGTACGGCCGCGACCCCAATTTATTTTTGATCCAACAGACATTATTTTTGTCTCATATTTTTTGTTACGAGCTACAAAATAACAAAGCGTTTATTTCAATTCTTAAATTTAATTATGGGGTTTCCTGAACAGGTCATATTTCAGTTTCATTTATCTAACGAAAATATGGACGTTTGTTTTCTATTTATCATCACAATAAAAAAGGTAAAACATAATAACTGCGGACTTATATAATATGGAACATAAAATAACAAAATATCACGCCTATATTCTACGAAGGAGTAGGTAGAAATGTGTGGAACATTCACAATTTATGTTATATTTTGCGATGTAATCTATTCTATTCATTTTACTTACATTACATTATACTAATTTGTAGGGAGGGGTAGGCAGAGGTATAGGTAGCTACATAGGTAGTTACTGAACTGTATTTTTTGTCATAATGAAAGAAATCTAACACAATGATAGCTAAATTATAAAATATTAAACTTACATAATATATCTTTACGCCCTCTAACGGGCAGAGATAAGGCACTCCCCACATAGACGTGGAACATATAACATCACACCAGTGTTTCTCGGAGGGTTAGGCAGCAATATTTGATTTTCAATTTTGAGATGAAACTTGTTGTCTACTAAAAAATATGACCACATTTTATTGTTTTCCCTTAAAACCCCATACTTATGACGGTCGTCGCCTTAGTAAGAAATGATCAGTAGTCTGTTGACTAAGTTATGATATCGGGATGTAGGTACACAATCTCTACCTAGGTACATCTACGGGGTATACAAGCGGAAATATGTTATTTCATGAAAAATAAAATACAAGTTCATAATATGGCCGTGCGGTACAAGATTAAACTAAATAGTGTTAATCGTCTACATTAACGTGCGCTACCGCGCGACACTGCGCGGCGCGCTCCATTCCGTGCGCAACATCTTGCACCGCGCACTGCCGCGCGCTGCATTATCTACAAATCTGTATCGACTCGTTCAGTTGATCCGCGCGGTTTGAGACGGACAGACGGAAGAAAAATGAGTAGCGAAGACAATGTATCTATCGATTTGCTTATCGATGAAATTGAAAAAAGAGATGCCATTTGGAATCTTAACCCTAAGAAGTATTCAAATAAAATAATAAAAAGAAGGTCTTTGGAACAATTAGTTTTAATTTTCTAAAAATCTGATAATCTATAAGCAATTATCTCCTCCACGTCCATTCTCAATAAATGTTGATGCCAGACTGGCTCGGGTACAATGCTCATCAATGATGTCATGTGAACGCTGGAAACGCGTCGCGACCCGCGGTGCCGCGTGGTCATGTGAACTTAGCCAAGTTAAAACCAATACCATTTTCACTTATTTTTTTTTAAATAATCGAACATATGTTTATACTACAGTTGTAGGTACCTACCATTACATTTCCACATTTTCCCTCAAAACCTTTTTGATTGTCGTCGCCACAGTAGAGAATGATCAGTAAGCCAAGACCTTTTAAATGAGATACGTACTTATCTCATCTCAATTCTGTTGACCAAGTTTCAATTTTGGGGACGCTAAGTCCCATCGTCCTTTAAATAAACCATTGTGTTTAATCGATGATCGATATGATATAATCAAATTAATATTAAGTTGTCATAAGCGGAGCATACAATACAGTCAGTATAAACTGTCAGAATAATACAGATTTTAAGTTAAAAAATAAATCATTGTGTATGAATTTGTTGTCTTTCATTTAATAATTCATATTTTTCTCCAGAATTTCCTTTGCTAAAGCTACACTTGAGCGATACCTAGTCAACATAAAAGCGTCTGCATTTCAAATATTTGTGATCATCAGGACATATAGCTGTAGAACTGATACCCGTTGAGGTACTAAGGTTTTCTGTACATGACGCCGGAGCCGGACCGCATGTTTGTGTATACAAATGAAATGAATATCGTGCACGTGCTGCGCAGGAAGCGCATGTGCACCACATTGATGCGATATTCATTTGTACTCACAGCCGCACCGGCGGCGCCGGCGCCGGACTACAAGTGTGTGTGTGGTTGCTTATACCTACCTGTTAGTTTTTTAACAGAAGCGCAGCTAACACGGTGCCACGGTTTTTTAAACGAAAACTTACAATTTATGGTATGTCCCAAAGTATACCGAAATAATAATGAATATTTATTTATTACAAACGTGAATATTACTCATTTCTCCGAAACAAAAACACAATGTATACAAAGTTTTAAGTAGGTAAAATAGGGATACAGATAGAGTAATTTATATGACGATGGCTAGTGTGCTGGTAACTGTGTTCCTCCTACAACCTAGGTACCTAACAAGCTAAACCGGGACCCGTGATTTGTTTTAGTAGGTAGGTAGGTAGTATTAATATAATGATACAAATAGGTCTGGTACAAATTAGGTTACGCTCATTTATGTTTAGTTAAAAGAATAAAAAATGTACTATTGAATACAGGGTTATTGGAAAAACAACAACCTCTTAAGAGGTCATTGTACTCATCATTATAAACAACTGTTACTATGGGAACAAACCAGAAATCGCGAAAAAGAAATCAGCTGTTCCCTACATTTATGATCGTATAACTTGTCGAAATGTAGGGAACAGCTGATTTTTTTTTCGCGATTTCATGTTGTCAGTTACTTTGAATATACACTACCTACTTGGGGCGGGTTGTTTCACGTCCACTTGACGCACGCGTACTTATACGTCAAAAGTGGCGCTAACTATATCTAGTAAAACTAAAAAAATCTTTGTTTCAATTTCCTACAATTACAAAATTATGCCCTTGACTTACGTCAAATAATTACGATTACGTAGGTACTCGTTATTATTTGACGTACGTGCATAGGTATGTTGCGTTAACCAACCGTTTGAAACAACCGGCCCTTATTCTGCGATCGTTATACATAAAGCAGTGTTCATAATCTCAGATAATTACATTCCATCGCTAATTAATCAGTTATCTACTTTATTGCAATGTATTCTAAGTTGATTTTTGAGTGACCATTTGTAACAAAAAGGTCCTAAAAAGTTTTTGGTTGCAATGGAATTTGAACGTTGTTAAGTATAACATTCGGTTTGTTGTTCCATAACTTGAAAATTATCTCAAATTCCTGGCTCTAATACCTATGCCGCAATAATGGAGTAGGTAGATAGGTACCTATCTCATTCATTAAGGTTCACGATGGTACTTACCTACAAAACAAGTAAAAAGTTAAATTAAAACACAAATAAACTTTCTTTATTTATTTATTTCACATTAAAACATTTTCAAGCTATCTTGATTTAACTATTATACAATTAACATGATCTTTTATTAAAACTAAACAAATAGTACTTAATCATAATTATATTAACAATAGATTATAATAAGGTTGCTTTAAGCTAAAAATCATTTGCAGATAATATACCTAACCATTTAAAATCGATAAAACATCGAAATTAATAATAAACAGCTCTATAAAACATTATTTAAGTTTTTGCTTTAAACGTCTTCAAAAATGGGTAAAAAAAACTAAGTAAAAATACTAGAAAAATACTCATATAAAAGAAGCATTGATTTGGCACATTAGATAAATAATTTTAACAAATTAAACAAGAGGAATGAACATGATAAAAAATAACAAATTCATAATGTTTGTTAAAAACAAGAAAATAAAAACAATTCCTTAATGTAAGTTTAGTGATTTACATTTACGATGGCAAGCCTATTTTTTGAAATTATAATTTTTCTACACAGTCATATTTTCTATTTCAATGCCCATAAAAGTGCAGCGATTTAGGCTCGCAAAAGCACAAACAATCATTTATTTGCAAATAAAATATTTTGAATTTTAGTGAAAATTGTTTTTCGCAAGAATGAAGTTCCAAGTGCATAAGTAATATTTTTTGTGATTTTGCAACGAACTTTTAAAAAGCGCAAACATTTAGTTTGAATAACACATATCTATGACTAAATGTTCTAGAATCTAGATCTATTCCATCTTTCTAATGTAGATAATATATTTCGAGTCTAAAAATAAGGTTATTTTATACAACAATATTTTAAGTATAAGTTTTTTTTTTATTTTCGCAAATTTTGACATATCTAGGTACATACGCACATAATTGATAGAGTTCTTGATTAGAGTATGAGTGAATGTATAAATATCTAATATTGTTGACGGTTGTGACTAATTGAGTAATTTCATCAAAAAAGTCTGAGAGAAGACGGTAACATACGGACATAATATTACAAAGAAATATTAGTAAGTTAGGAAAGTAGCCACGATTTTTTTTATCAATTCTTATGCATTTAAATTAGGTAACTTTTTTATCACAGTCAATTTATATATAATCCAAATATAAATATATTTTTTATTATGAGCCGTCAAGAATATTAAATAGTTTCTATAATTTAGTAGCAGGTAATTTTGTATCATTTGTTAGTAATACAACTTACTGTTCGTTGTATAATGGTGTTTCAAAGGTTCCTTGAGTATCGGCCCGCCTTAACAAACCAATCTCAGTTGAGTGCTCTTTCGTTATTCCTTTGCTGGTTTTGAATTTATTGAGTAGGTATTTATTTAAACCATAGAGCCATTTTTAAATTTCGATCTTTATTCCGATCTTGGTGAAGTTCTTAATACAAAACTGACAACTTAGCAGCGGACTATTTTTCAGGTTAGTAAAAATAAACATATCTCATAGTTACGTACGGATTACAAAAACTGGATTGAATGGTTTAAATCATATCAAAAGAAAAACCTTGTTTTGTTTTAAAACAGTAAAAAAATGATTGTCTGTTAGATGTTTAGGTATTGAATTTCTAATAACCTGCACTTTGTCACAGTTCATAGTATCTAAGTGAACACTTAAATGAGAGCGGATCATTAACACGGACCCCGTACGTTTCTACGATTTTTAAATATCGTTGCTTACTTTCGAAAATATAGCAAATAGATAAGGATGGGTAAAAATTTTGGCACTCGGTATGGAAAGGTTTCCTAAGTGTTAGTCGTTACAGTAATAAGAAATGTTAGGATCTAAGTTAGAGGGTACCTACAGTTACACCTAAAAGTGATTTATATGTACATTGATAATTAGACATGTTTCTATGAGCTCCGATTGTAGTATCGTCAACTCACAACACAGACTGACATGCAAGATAGAACAGTGTTCACTTGATATATCTATGATGGAATATTATTACTGGCTACACATTCATTATAGTGATTACATTGTTTGAATATAAGTTAACAAGTAAGTACGGGTATATTTATTTGTTGAAAAATTGAAATACCAATATTATTTATATTTAAATCATTTCATTTTCCGTTGAAATTGCTTGAAAGTCGTTGTTGGGGGAAATAGCATGCGGGACTCTAACTTAACATCGGAGTAGGTATCAAAACGAGATAACAAACCTAATAGAATGAGCGAATTATCTTGTAACATAACAATAGGCAATTATACTAATTCAATTAAATACTAACAATTATGTATAAATAGGAGTCCCCGCGCATTAGGCAGTCAGTACTGAGCGATTGCTAAGATCGCTGGTGGATCACGAGTTCGCGACCGGTCGGATTAAAGCCATTGCCCGCGTATCTAATTGCTATAGCTACATTGTCGCGATAACGCGAACTACACTTCGCGCGCTCTCTGTTGTACACTGGGACGTCGTCGAGCTGTGTGCGAGAAAAAGCGCGCGAAGTATGGTTCGCGGTATTGCGATAATGTAGCCGCAGCATTAGTACGCATGTATTCTACAATACTGCTAGCCCCGTGGAGCTGCGCTTGTCACGCTTGCGCCTGATGCGCGCGAACTCTTCGACAGATATGAAGCATCGACTACAAGGTCACAGTATGTCAGTCTCGTAAACCTTATTAGTAGTGGCCACAACTTCAGGCAGCTTGCCTTTGTCGTTTGTTAATGTCCCGTCGACGTGATTGTCGGCGGCCAGATGAGTCATGCTGCCGGAAATCGCGGCGGGCGCCAGGTTCAAGTTCATTTTGGTCAGCAAGTTGGACTCGCTGCCGGTCTTCTTGAGGTCTGGCTGCGCGTTAGGCGGCAGCGTGGGGCCGCTCCGTTGGATCATTTGCAGGCGCGCATACTGTTCTTGCAGCGCCTTCTGCTTCTTCAGCAGCTCTTGGTGTCGTTGTTCGAGCGGCGTGTGTCGGTTGGGGGCCTTGTCATCGTCGGAGGAGGGGTCGGAGGGGTGAGGCAGGAAGGCGGGGTCGGGGTGGCAGCGGGGTGGCGAGGCGGGCGAGGTGGGCGACGCGAGCGGAGACCGCGAGGTGGTGCGCGGTGGCGGCGGCGGCGGTGCGCGGCGCGCGGCCATGGCGAGCAGCTCCGGGTGGCGCTCGGGCACGGGTGGCTTGGGTGGGTGTTGGCCGCGCGCGCGCACCGGCGGCGACGCGTCCGTGTCGCTGCCGCTGGGGTACGAGTGCAGGCGCCGCAGCGGGCCCTCCCCTCGCCCGCCACGCTCCGCTGGCTTCGCGAACGTCTGCAGCTCGTCTAGTAGCGCATCGAGGGCGTTTTCTGGCCGCACGTCCGCTCCCCGGGCCGCACCGCCTCGCCCGGCGCACACGTCACCGGTGCCCTGCGCACCATTCCACGCACTTCTAGCTGTGCTCGCCGATCTCCAACAGACATTATAAAAGAGCGGTTGCAAGTAAGCCCCTAATACTTTATCGTCTGTTTTTTTTTTAACTAGTAACTAAAACATGAAAGCATTATTGCAACCGCGCTTTTAATACATAATTATATATATAGATATATAAACACTTATTCAAAACATTTAACACCGCATTCAGTCCATTGAAGACACTTAGAGTTGGACAAGACTATGTCTGAATGCGACCACAATCATTCAAAAATAATAAAATAGAAACGAAAAAGGCGAATGTTTCTCTTTTTTTGTCGTTGAATATTATGTAAAAATAGAGACAAAATTAGTTAGGATCTTACACAATATAACAAAATATTTACATTATCGAAGATTTTCTGTTTTATAGTTGATTGCTATCTAAGTACTGTTTATTCAACGACAAAAAATGAAAAGGAAGTGTAGACGAGCGGCCTATGTCTAGTGGGAAGTAAAACCGAAACGTGGTGGAATAACGTGATGTATACCTACAGGTGAAGAAGTAAGATTTGGTAATTATTAGAGATACATTTGAACAGTTACATAAACATAATTATTGGGTTTCGTGTTATTAGATAATTAGCGTAACGATTTAATTTGGTGAATAGAGAATAGAATAATATGTGATTCGATTTTATAGACGTTTTCACTCTTCTTAACAATTGTGATGATTTTGCCATTAGTCAAAAAAAAATATAAAGTGTATATAATAATGTTAGATACTATACTTATTTATTTTAACTGTATACTACTAAAGGAAGCTTACGTCGAAGTGACATTTTAATCAAAAACTAGTCTAAGAAAAGCTCAAAGTGGACCTACTGCGATCGCTACTATGATCAAAAGATTATCGTCAATGTGCAAAGGTGTAATTATACTTTTACATAACGACAGTACTTATTTCAAAGCAAATACAATTTTATTAAGTAATTACCTGTGCTCCGATGGTGTGTGTTAGTTTATTTATAATTTAGTTTTATTGCTAATAGGGAATAGATATATAATCGAAAGAGTTTGAAAGGAGCACAATGTATCTTCAATAATTAGAAATAATTAAGAATATAGACACTGGACTATGTCCGATAGAAACAAGTAGAATGATAGCAAATGAAGTCACGTCAAGGGTGATAGAGTATAATAGAACCAGAGAAAAAGGAGTGTGAAGGAGGTTTGTTAAGGCAATTCATTCATTTCCGGAAGTGTTGGGCTGTGAGCGGCTCCTGATATCGACAATGCGCTGCAACAGAATAGAAAACAGCAAGATGCACAAACTATTGTTTTAAAAGCCACTACAAAAATTTACACCATGCTTGTTATTCAATCTATTGATAATGACGTTGTTTTCATATTTCACACACACACACACACACATAAATGATCATAATTTAATGATTGAAACAGAAAACAAAGGAAATCATTAAAATAATAAAAAGGAACTAAATATGAAAGAAATATGAACACACGTCTGAATAACTATGTGCCAGTACCACTCTTTAATCGTGAATTAATGACGCGGCGATATTGTTGGCTTTAAACTTGGATGCAAGTACCACTTCAGTTATTGAAAATATTAAGGTGCCAATAATAAAATTTCGTTTGTCTAAAACGGCTGAGCCCGATTACATACTATGCAAGCTTTAAGAATTGTTGATGGGAAATATTCGATTCTACAATAACTGAGGTTCTGCAGACAAACAAGTTTATCAACTGTTCTTTCCGATTTATTAGAGTCTGTCAAAATACACACAGCTTATCGCATGCAACGTGCACCACGATATAACTTCCGATTCAGAGAGAATCCCTGTAAGGGAGTCCCGGGATAGCTTGTCTTAATCATTTGACTTAAAGATTGTGAAGACTTTCAACTACCTTACAATCATGGTGCTTGCAATAGCCAGTAGCTCAAAAATATTTAGGTGCGTACGCTGAAGCCAAAATAGTTTCATTAACTAATCTCTGAATTTGGGTACATTAATTCCAGGACGTTATGTTTATAGCTTAAAAGACTTGGAAATCAAGAAGTGTTTTCAATCCATTGAATTGTTTGGTATCTAAGATGTTTAATTATCAAGGTTGATTGCAAGGCACCAATTTATTTACTGAATAAAATTCTGGCTATCCCAGATCTTCCTTACATTTTATATTAAAGTAGGCCCAATTTAATGATTATATTTTTAAACGAATAGAAACTTAATTAACAATTTTGGTAATAATTGAGTTGTAATATTGAAAGACTTTTTGTACAACCAACTTTCACCAGATCAGCATCCATAAACTACGTAAACACAGAAGGAGGACTATATCAGACAATGGAGATCAGTTGAAAGTTGCATGTCCTTGGCCCAATGTCATGGTTAACTGTTAAAGTTCAACTAATATCTACTGAGGCGGCGTTGTCTTTAAATTATTGTAAACAATGATGTTTCAGCCATTACCAACTCACCGCTTCAATGATATCGTTGAATTTTAAAATATAGCATTTCATGACTGTTTTATTATATTAATTGATTATACTTATGGTTCAATTTACTATTATTTTAATAATATGTAAGCATGCGTACCGATTCTTTCAATACTGTTCAAACTGGAAAAAATATGCAAAATGTCTATAAGTCTTTCCAATATAATCTGTCAGTCAAGCGTATTTGGACTAACTTTATTTCTAAAGCGTAGTTTATAAAACCCAGTGCACCAACATGCCTACAGAGATATAGCAAAAATTTGTGATAAAATTACATAAAAATAGACGTAAATATATTGAAAAGAAAATATAATAAAGTAAAAATACGGATGTAGAATAAAAATATAGAAATAAATAATTTAAACGTATTTATGAATAATAATGGATAATTATAGTATTATGAAGAGATTTTATTACTCGTTAACAACAATAGCTTCCTTGAAGTTAAGACTCTCTCTCCAGGCGAACTGCCGGGTACCATCACGGAAAAAAGACCATGAAATCCATCGTTAAAACAATTTGATAATAATGACACAACATAAAAATATCATAATGTATAAGAGTTAGGTGGAAATGTGTGGCGTATAATGTCTGCTGCGACATGACTGCTGCCTGTCCTGTTCCTGGTGCCTACAACGTAGGACTCTGCCGACGAAGACTCTCTGATAGATGCATAGATACGTGTGATACAAAACATCTACAATGAGGTGGTTCAACAAGGTGCTTTTTGACTCGCATAAGTTTCTTGATTCGATTGTGCGAATATTTGTAAACCCTTACTGAATATGTACTTATTATTTCTCCACCAATACCTACAATACAAGAACGGTTAAATTCAGAGCGTAGTAAAGATGGCAAACTAAAGTTTAACCGGTAATTAATAGGACGTAAACGGTCCTAATTATTGTATTAAAGAAAGAAGTCATTAGTAATTTTTACATTTTTTAAAAACATAATTGAAGGCTTTTGACCAGGTCAAGCCAATGTTCCTCATCGAAAAATATCAACAGGGATATCGTTAAAGCTTTATTCGAATTCATTAGCTTTTGTTTTCACTACATATATTAATTCCATATTATTACTTTCCAAGCTATGCTAACTGTTTAAGTTCGGACATCATAACATTAAGAAGCGTTCCCCAAGGGTCAATATTATGCCCTATTTCATCAATGAAACTTTTAAATTATAAAAACAATAGGGACAAATGTGACAAACAAATATTATGCTAGTCAAAAGACCTGGTCAAACCACATGATTATATTATATTGAAAACTTACAATGGGATCATAGCTACCTATTTCATCGGATACTTTTACATCTAGTTGGAGTGTACAATCAAGTTTGGATGACACTTTTGGGCAAGGCAGTGAGTGGCAGGTCCTTCTAAATATGTTGAATATGCTTGACATACTGTTAAAATTGGCATTATTTTCCGAAAGCAAGGATTATAAAATGCAACGTTTACGGATGGTGCATTGGTTGCAGGGATGTGTGCAAAAAAATGTCAAGATTCGTTGTATTCTGTAATATTACGTCACACTCTGTCTTATAATACTTACCGATATATTGATTGACAGATGCCATTCATTCGTTATTATTTCTGTTCCCTCATTGCTGTTAACAGCTTCTAACTAACAAATAGATCCTGTATTACAAGAGCCCGTCGTTATGATCATTTTTTATTACCTACTTTTTAATGAATTTTATTTGCTTTTCAGTTTTGCTCTTACCTCATTTCGACCATCATGTTGTGCATCTGTCTTATATGGCACACCTGTCTCTTGGATTTACATTCTTGGTCTTAAAGTATTAGGTAGTATTTAGGTTTATAAAGCAGGACGTGCATACTCCGTGCAAGGATCTGTACTTGCTGTGCTGTCTTAATAAATCAGAATAGGTATAACTTTATTACCGTTAAAGATACCGTTATAGGTAGGTACTATTATTACTTACAAATACCATTGTACTACTTAATATTTACGTCTTGTTGTTCATGAATATACTTGAATCTAACCTTAAATTCTAATACAAGCACCAGGTTGGGCAAACAGGTTGGAAACCGCAAAACCAGCCTCCTGCATCTGGTGATGTCACTGCGAACCTGCGAACCTTATAAACCGAGGATACTAATATAATTGATTAAAGAATACAATACTATCTATATTTGATTCTGTATCGTTCATTGGAGTACTCATACCTTTCTGTCCCTACCGACCTTCTATATATACCTATATCGATTTTCAGGTCTTTATTGATTTATGTAGCTTCACCAAAGTTCGGAAAGAATGGTAATGATAGGTAACGTGTCATGTTGAAGTTGATTTTGAAGATTAAGCACTTTCTGACTTCAAAACCATGAACAATTTTGCGTGGACGGACTGTACATGATTAGTGCCTTAGTACCTAAATGAGTCTTGGGAACAGGGTGATCAGCTATAAATACTGACTTGTATGTCAGATTAAAGGACGATGAGTCAGAACGTCCCCCCAACCTTACATTGACCAACAGACTTAAAATGTATCTCATTCGAACCGCCTTTGCAAACTGATCAATTTTTACTATGACGACATCTCTCAAAAGTGCGGGATATTCCGAGAAAATCATGTTTTAGTGTTAATATTGTCACAACGTCCCCCCAACCCTTACATTGACCAACAGACTTAAAATGTATCTCATTCGAACCGCCTTAGCAAGCTGATCAATTTTTACTATGACGACATCTCTCAAAAGTGCGGGATATTCCGAGAAAATCATGTTTTAGTGTTAATATTGTCACAACGTCCCCCCAACCCTTACATTGACCAACAGACTTAAAATGTATCTCATTCGAACCGCCTTAGCAAGCTGATCAACTCTTACTATGACGACATCTCTCAAAAGTGCGGGATATTCCGAGAAAATCATGTTTTAGTGTTAATTTCGTCACAACGTCCCCCCAACCCTTACATTGACCAACAGACTTAAAATGTATCTCATTCGAACCGCCTTAGCAAGCTGATCAATTTTTACTATGACGACATCTCTCAAAAGTGCGGGATATTCCGAGAAAATCATGTTTTAGTGTTAATTTCGTCACAACGTCCCCCCAACCCTTACATTGACCAACAGACTTAAAATGTATCTCATTCGAACCGCCTTAGCAAGCTGATCAATTTTTACTATGACGACATCTCTCAAAAGTGCGGGATATTCCGAGAAAATCATGTTTTAGTGTTAATTTCGTCACAACGTCCCCCCCAACCCTTACATTGACCAACAGACTTAAAATGTATCTCATTCGAACCGCCTTAGCAAGCTGATCAATTTTTACTATGACGACATCTCTCAAAAGTGCGGGATATTCCGAGAAAAATCATGTTTTAATGTTAATATTGCCAGAACGTCCCCCCAACCCTTACATTGACCAACAAACTTAAAATGTATCTCATTCAAACGGTCTTAGCAAGGTGATCATTTTTTACTATGACGACATCTCTCAAAAGTGCGGGATATACCGAGAAAAATCATGTTTTAATGTTAATATTGCCAGAACGTCCCCCTAACCCTTACATCGACCAACAAACTTAAAATGTATCTCATTCAAACCGTCTTAGCAAGGTGATCAATTTTTACTATGACCACATTTCTCAAAAGTGCGGGATATTCCGAGAAAAATCATGTTTGCTAATATTTTTGGCACAAAATAACAGTTTGTAAACCATATTCTTTGATTTTCAAACCTCTCAAGATCAATTAAGAGATGCCATTTAAAAAACAGAAAACGTCATTCGTTACTCGTCCAATTTTTTCTATTCCTATAGGCAGTTGTCCCACCGGCGGCGATGAACGAGTAGTGAGTAGAACTAGCAACTGAAAACCGATAGTTTTGTCGCTAGGCTATCAGCGAGCGTTCGAGTGCGACGGGCGATTACTCGCACCACTCGCTCGGGGCGGTTAGTCCCACAGGGGTTTCTCTCGGCGTGAGCTCTGACCGCCAAGCGAGCATCGCTGAGCGAGTATCGCTAGGCGAGTATTATCTTTGATAACAACCAGTGGAGCGAGTCCTCGCCGGCAGTGTGAACAGTCAGCGATTAACTGTTATTATATGCATCTCTTTTGTTTACACGGAATGTATATCTATTGTACGTTTCTTGAGCGAGAAAACAGCCGACAGTGAGTCGCTTCCTCGCTGGCGGTGTGACAACTGCCATATGCTCGTCCACGACGGAGACGCGGGTGTCTTCGTCTTGGGCGAACTCGAATCCCTCACTGCACTCAGGATTCAAGTCTTAATTCCCTCGCTTCGCTCCGGAGTTAACTCAAACCTAGAATCCTTCGTTGCATTCAGGATTCAAAATAGCGCCCGCGACAACAAGACACTACTTTATCCCATTAGTGAATAATCTACTATATATCATGTTTGTTGAATTTGAAAAAATAAATAAAACGATTATTTTATTTCTAAACCCCATGGATTTTGGAGTTAAAAACTGGTTGCTAGTATTTTTATAGATCTTTATGAACCTGATAACACATACAAAATATCTGTTGCAGGGCGGGGGACGGGCCTAGTGAATTAGAAAAATCAATAAAACGATTTTTTAATTTTTATTTTATTTCTAAGCCCCATGGATTTTGAAGTTAAAACTGGTTGCTAGTCTTTTTATAGATCTTTATGAACCTGATAGCACACACAAAAGATCTGTTGCAGGGCGGGGGACGGGCCTAGCGAATTAGGAAAAATTAATAAAACGATTTTTTAATTTTTATTTTATTTCTAAGCCCCATGGATTTTGAAGTTAAAACTGGTTGCTAGTCTTTTTATAGATCTTTATGAACCTGATAGCACACACAAAAGATCTGTTGCAGGGCGGGGGACGGGCCTAGCGAATTAGAAAAAATTAATAAAACGATTTTTTAATTTTTATTTTATTTCTAAACCCCATGGATTTTGAAATTAAAACTGGTTGCTAGTCTTTTTATAGACCTTTGTGAACCTACTAATACATACAAAAGTTCTGTTGAAGGGGGGGGACGGGTCTCATACAAATATGGTCATCGTTCTTTATAACAGGTATGACACAACGGCGGTGTAATGTCCGAAGTGTAATCTAATCCCAAAGGTCCCGAATGCAGTATCCAAAACCTACCTATCAGTCACTGTACAATCAGCGAAATTTATTGTCTATGAAATTGACAAACTGTTATTATTTATTTTATACAACTGTCAAAGAATGGCAGTTGTGATTTGAATATATGAACAATTTAAGCTGGTAGTAAACCATTAGCCAAAAGATTAGCTAAATCGTCCGCTGTATACTCGATATACATGTTTCAAGACTTGTGCGGCAAGACTTCTATTTTTGATACTAGTTGCCATATCATAACTCGATATCTAGTACCAAAACTATTTGCATATTTCTATATTTTATAATTTTGTATTGACAAGGTGTAAGGTAAAAAAATGTGTATTCCCAATACATACCTCAACTCTCTAGTGTCATTTTTATTATTATACATTATTTAATGCACTAAAAAAATATGTCAATTTATTTATATTTTCTTCCGATTCAGACACGTGAATCTTATCAGACAAGAATGAACTCGTAACCGTAAGACAGGAATTGATATAAATCGAATTATCCTACTTAATATGTTATCCAGAGTGTGTCGTAATATTTTTGGATGCGAATTTAAATTTTGTATGCCAATTTCGTTTTTAGTTGAATTATGATGAACAACACTTGCGTGAGGATAAATTTTGAGGCCAATTTTGATAATTTTCATAACACCCAGAATACACAGGACAGTTACTAAATAATTTATCGGATATCCAAAATGCGTAATGGACTTAAGTCTATAGGAAAAGATTTGACTATAAATAAAACAAAATAAGCCACTATAGTCAGCTCTTAAAAGATGATGTTAGGATACGCTAAAGAACAGGTGCACAAAACATGCTATCTCCTCGTGTCAGAAAAAAAAATAGGGGCACATGCAAGTAAAAACGAAGCAGTCGTTGGTATAATGTTTGTTCAGGTATGATACCTAGGTGGAGACATGAAGAGCAAATAAACAAAACTAACACTTCGCAAACAAATCGAAGTGTTGGAAAAAAATGCAAATTTTATAACTCTTGGCAAACCTGCAATTGTTAAGCGCATGGTAATATTAATAAGTATGAGCATCAGGAACTGGAATTATCTTAATAAAGAGATATTCTGCTTAATCTATTTGCAAATAAGAAGTTTCAATACTTCATATAACTTTTAATAGGGAATTCAGGAAGAGATACTGATATTGTAATGCATTAGTAATACAAGGGACCGTAACAATATTACTTATCTAAATAAGATAGGAAACCAACCACCAAAAATATTTGTTCTTTTTAATAGACCTATTCATTTTATTGCCTAGAGTTCAGAAGAGAATTGCTTTAAATACCTTGTTGTGAGCCATCGCATTGGGGCAGATGCTGTCGGACACGAACTCCTCCGAAGAAGGTCCGGCTGTGAAGCTAGAGCTCTGGGAAGAGACCGGCGACACACGGCCGTCGGCCATCGGCAGGCGCTGCTCCTGCACGCACGCCAGGCTGCAAAGTGAAAGTCAAATCATTTATTTCAGTTAGGCACATGCGAACCAGTACTTGGACGCCTGACTGTCATTTTTTTTATTTTTAACCCCCGACGCAAAAACGACGGGGTGTTATAAGTTTGAGGTGTCTGTGTGTGTGTGTGTGTGTGTGTGTCTGTGGCATCGTAGCTCCCGAATGGATGAACCGATTTTGATTTTGTTTTTTTTGTTTGAAAGGTGAATTAGTCGCGAGTGTTCTTAGCTATGTTTGAAGAAAATCGGTCCAAGATGGCCGCCGCCAGAAAATGGCGGATTACATATTTTTTCACAACTCCCTCAATATGGGTATCAAATGAAAGGGCTTGACAAGTAGAATACCAAACACTATGATAAATTTCAAAACCAAGATGGCCGCCACCACAAAATGGCGAATTATATTTTTTTTTTTCATAATTCCCTCAATATGGGAATCAAATGAAAGGGCTTGACTAGTAGAATACTATACACTATTACAAATTTCAAATCTAAGATGGCCGCCACCAGAAATGGCGAATTCACAGAGGAATACGTTAGTATGGAATGAACGCCAACGACCACGAGTACCTAACTAGCTTCGCTTCACTGTGGTAAAAAAATACGTACAGCTGCGCAGATTTCGGCTAATCACATGTGGATCGTATAGTATGTTTACTAGTAATATAATATTATAAAGTTTAAAAAGCAAGAAATAAAAATTAAATTAAAAATTTAAAAAAACCCCGACTCAGACAAAAACCTCTAAAAAGTAAAATAATAATATATATTAGCCCTTTAAGTTTAATATAAGTTGCAGGAAATATTTTGATCCAAGCGTCCTCATGTCGGGGGACGGCTAATGAAAACGCCAAACAGATGAGGCTTAAACCCAGCAATAATGAATGTACACACATCAAAAGTGTCTAGGGATCAAGCATTTTTATGCGGATTTCTTGAGATTGAGATGTGGCTTTGTAATAAATTTATGATTTTATAAATTTATATGGATCCTTTTTGGTGCATTTCATAATTTGAATCAGGAACTGTGAATCAAATTCGAGTAAAAGATGAAAATCAGCTGTCAATATTTTCCCTATAAAAACATACAACGCATTGAAGACATTATTAGTGCTACTGTTTCCCTACTACTGATTAAAACCAACGTTATTATGGAGCGGCGACGTCATTTAAGCAGGGAAGAAATGCTCAGAGCCGTGGGAATGATAGAAGCTGGTTCCCGGCAACGTACTGTGGCTTTAGCTCTGAATACAAGTCAGAGTGTTATCAGTCGACTTTGGACACGTTACCGAAGCACTGGTACCGTGGCTGAGCGCCATGGAGGACGGTATCGCTGCACCACACGGAGACAAGACCGATACATTCAAATCTTAACTCGAAGAGCTCCAACAATAACCGCCATGATGTTAGCCGTGAGGCTTCATCACTCTTCAGGGAACTTAATTAGCGACCAAACAGTCAGAAACCGCTTGCATGAAGTGAACCTTCATTCCCGAAGACCGCTACGGGTACCACCTATAGCAATGCACAATCGTAGGATTCGATATCAATGGGCTCTTGAACACAGAAATTGGGCAGAAGAACAATGGCGTTTCGTGTGCTTTTCTGATGAGTCTCGTTTTGGTATGAGACCGGATACAAGACGTATACGACACTGGAGAACCCCTGGACGCCAACAGCGATTAAAATCCTGCCAGGAAGTCCATCCTTATAGTGGTGGAACCATCATGGTATGGGCGGGTATTTGGATCGGCGGAAGAACTGAGTTGATTTGGATCAGAGGCAACCTCAACGCTCAAATTTATGCTGAGACGATTGTATCAGACGTCATCGTTCCTCTACAAGTGCAAATCGGTCCCTTATTTCAGTTAATGCATGATAATGCACGACCGCACACCGCAAGAGTTGTAAGACAGACTCTCGCCGCAGCTAACATCAATGTCCTGCCCTGGCCTGCTCAGTCGCCAGACTTGAACCCGATTGAGCATGCATGGGATATGCTACAGAGAAGAGCTCTGCCGAATATGGAGGGTATCCAGTCGCAAGAAGACCTTTTTTTGTTGTTGCAACGAACATGGGCGGCCATTCCACAGCGTGATTTGGATGAACTCATTTTGAGTATGCCAAACCGATGTTCTTGTGTTGTTAGTGTTCGCGGTAGAAACACGGATTATTAATTGTTTAAGTTACCCAATAAAATTTTAAAGAAAACTGTTATTTCAGTCTTTTTTTCGAACTTTTGTGTTAGTGGTTCAAATGTCAAAAATCCCTTTATTAGGAAAATGGCAAATTTCTTTATTAATGCAAAGGTGACTTGGTTTATCGTTACTGTGACAAACGAAAACACTTTATTTGATGAATCCTTAAAGAAAATTTTAATTAAAATCAATCAGGAGAAAAGTTATTGCAAAAATATATGTTGATCCTTAGACACTTTTGATGTGTGTAGCTATTGTAGAAACATAACTGCTGTTAACTTCCAATTTTCATTAGCCGTCCCCCGACGTCAGGACGCTTGGATCAAAATATTTCCTGCAACTTATATTAAACTTAAAGGGCTAATATATATTATTACTAGCTGCGCCCCGCGGTTTCACCCGCGTAAATGTCGATCCCGTGGGAATATCGGGATAAAAAGTATCCTATGTCCTTTCCCGGGACTCAAGCTATCTCTGTACCAAATTTCACACAAATCGGTTCAGTAGTTTAGGCGTGAAGAAAAGACAGACAGACAGACAGAGTTACTTTCGCATTTATAATATTAGTTTGGAAAGTTTGGATTTTACTTTTTAGAGGTTTTTGTCTGAGTCGGGGGTTTTTTAAATTTTTAATTTATATTTATACTTATATGTAGTTACCTAGTTGGTTCCTTAATGTACTTCCCAGTGTCAATAGTTACTTGTGTTGTATATTGTATATCAGCTTTTTGGTACCTAGCTTACGTCAATGATATAAAAGGTACATTTGAATATCAAAATCTACAAGAAAATAGAATTCATTCTCGTTGCCCTTTCCAAAAGGTAGTTTCGTGTGGAAAATGGGCAAGCAACTACGTAGTTACTCTTTTAACATGTTTTACAATTTTTGGAATACATTAATCACATTCATAATTATGTGAAGAGGATTTATGGAATACAGTTGACCTTTTTTTTTTTTTTTCGCTGAGAAATGCATTACGCATTCCCGCTCGTGGGGGACGAGACGGGGTATGTGGGACTCCTGTCGGAATGACACCGACAGTATACCCACTAAAACTCAGCGGTGTTCCCGCATCGCCGTGATGGGAGGGCCATGGGAAACCGGCTCAGCCTACGATGGGGCACTTAATATCGTGTACTGCGTGTCCTGTCAGCTGCACGTTACAGGAACTGATGGACGCTGGTGATGGCGCCAAACAAGCAGTCGAATTCTGGGCGGAGTCCATTTAGATTGCTATCGACACGCTAAGAAGAAGAAGTAGTTACCTACTATACTAATACTACAAGCGGTATGAAAAGCTGCCGACAACGGAAAGCAGTCGTTAGAGATGGCAGGATATTTGGTATAATACATGTTGAATAAAAACAATCACTCGAGGAAAGTAGGTACCTATTTATTTATTTATTTATATATACTTTATTGTACACCACAAAAATACATAACATGAAATATAGGCGATAGCTAATTTTCATTTCATCAGTCATTCTTTTTATCTGAACCAGAGTTTTATTCGAAAAAAATACTGTTTTTTTTTTCATCAATTGAAAGGGTCAAGCATTAGATTTAAATCACTTCAATAAAAACTATCTTAAATTACCAACCTATCAAATATATGCAGGTTTGTAAGCAAAAAGTAACGTTCATACCGTTTGAGCGTAACCAGAGTTCCAGTCAGCTTCTTGCAACGACGCAAGGCGAGTTCTAGACGCTCAGGCTCTTCCTCCAACATCTTCTCCTTGCGGACCACCTGGAAGCGACGGTAATGAACCATGAAAATACGTCACGTAAGGCAAAAACTCCAAGATAAAACAAATTAATAATAAAAACGTGAACAAATTCCACAAAAACAATAATTGAGTTCTAGTCTGTCAGTTCAGGCCGGAGTCTTGATTTTTGCTCGGTTAATTGAAAGACCAGTAGGTGAATTGTGGAACCTCCTTGTCCAGGGATTACTCATGCGTGATATTAGGTATGATGTATGGTATGGTGAATTTTTCAAGTGGGCGTGGATGGCCAGTTCTGAAACTATGAGGAATAGCGAAAAGTACTCAAAGGAGTCCCGTACTCGATTTAAATGAAAACTAAAACTGCATCATTGGATTTTTGAAAAATCAATATTTCTAGCCAGTCGAAACTGTTGTATTGAAAAAAAAAACACACTGTATTATTACACCATTCGATAGTGTCGCTAATAAGGATCGAATTCTGGGAAGTAGTGACTTACGGCAAACTAAAGATAAGAGCTCAATTTTAACAAAATAATGTTTTTATTTTTCTTATGTTACCTACCTATTCAAATTGTTCAAAATGATGACCATTGTTTCCAATACATAGCTAGATTCAACGTCTCAAGGATTGTACTGCATTCGGCATTACAATATTTTTGATTCCATTAGAATATTTTCCGAAACCGTAATAAAAAATTGAACTTAGAACATAATGTTGTGAATGTGACTGCGCTGCGGGTGTGTTAATAAAAATATTGAGCATCATTTCGAACAAGGTACAGGTAATGTAAGTATGAATACTTCAAAATACGAAGCAGTTTATTCAACATTTTCCTAAGTATAGTACCGCCGTCTATAGAAGCTCTGGGCGTATGTATATGTTCCAAACTGTAAAATTAACAGATTTTCTCACCTTCTCCATCTCAGCAGCTAGCTTGGTCTTCATGGTCTCCTGCAGAATTGGGAACTTGAGTTTCCAATCAGCCACCGTCTTGCTGCTCTTCGACAGCACCATGGCAATGCGCTCTATGTCAGCCATGTTCACACGGGTTTCCCTGGAATCATATTAAGTGTCATTTTAATACGTAATTATATCAATCCCGCAAATTGATATCAACTTCAGGCGTGTATTCACTTGGGACAAATACAGGGTGTTACAGAAAGGGTATATCAATACAAACGGGTTGAAGAGGTCTTGAATCTCTGTACAAAATTTCAGCTCAAAAGCAGTAACTTTGAAAATGCTTAATATTTTTTTATTTCGATAGTTTATTAAATTGAAATCATCACAAACGTGTCACCGCACTACGAGGGTCATTATCCATTATCTGTAGTGTGTCTGTGCGCCTAGTACACGCAGACCACGCCGCCGCGCGCCAGTGCAGCGCCGTGATGTCGAAATAAAAAGATATTAAGCATTTTCAAAGTTATTGCTTTTGAGCTGAAATTTTGTACAGAGATTCTAGACCAGATACACTTTTCAACCCGTTTGTATTGATATACCCTTTCTGTAACACCCTGTATAGCTTTGTTGTGTTGTCGCGTAACTTTGAGCTACGTCACTGGGGACACGTGTAGCAGGACATTATTTTGTCCCCTAGTGAGTAGGAGACCTATCGAGTACATGGCTTAAGACTCATACCTATAAGGCACAAGTTCAATGCATTTTCTTTTTCACAAGTCGACATGATTCTCTAATAAACATTAATCTTCCAAATATCATGATTTTTATCAGTGGTCCCAGAAGGTTCTATTTGGTCTACAGAATGCTTAAGATAGGGAAGAACTATCATCACTAAAATTAACCCTAGGTATATAACGTCTAAAAATAATCGTTTAAAATATTTTAAGGGTCCAAGAATATGAAATAAAATATTGAAAAAAATAAAAATGTAGCAGCAGACCTTAAAATATTTTACTCCATTACCGAAAGACGTTAGATAAAAGATTACCTATACCTATTAGCCGCCTGGCCACGCAGACGCTCGACGGTAGCTTCGAGCTCGTACAGATCATTCTCCAGCAGCAGCATATCCTGGCGATATATCTCTTCTTCGCGGCACAGTTGCTGAAACCACCACAAACGTCATTTTTAAAATCATAATAGAGCCAGTATAGACACATAGTTATGGGATCATGTGACTAGAAAATGGTAAGTATGAAGCTGAAAAGATAAAAGAGAAGATAGATTGTGAGAAAGATCATATGATTATGGAAATGATAACTGAGGTAACGTCTGTTAGAGATGCACCTAGACCGGGAGAATTATGGTATGTATACCACAACATTTTTATGGTCACAGAAAAAGAGTTGTATACGCACAGAGTTTGGATCAAGCTCGCAAAAGCTTTCAGCAATAGCTCCAATCTTGACGATAGCGTCGCCCATAAGTTGCCTCATCTGCATGGCGTGCGTCAGAGTTGAGCGGCGCATATTGCAGGTCTGCGAATCAAATTATCACTTAATACTTAACATCAAACGTATAACCAAATCCAAGTGAAATATCGCAGCTGCTAAAAATTTCGCTCACAGCTTTTGTAATTCTCGCAATTAGTTCGCGCCAGAGCATTGATGTTCTAATGAGTTGAGAGAACACACTGTTTAACTTACCTCAATCCTCAGATCGTGACCTTGCTTCTGCAGCAAGCGCAGCTGGCCTTGGAAATCTGGAGTTACAGTGACGGTATAAGTCTTCTGAGGTATCAGAGCCAGTTGCTGACTGACCAGTCCAGCTGGTTTCGGCGGAGGAGCTGGCTTCAGACGATCGCGCTCTGTAACACAATGTTGAATTTTCCCATATATCAAACAATTACTAGGTTTGACCCCTTTGGAGGAAGCTAGATATAAAAGCATGATTTTTTAAAATTGTATTAGCTTTACTCCAGCAAAGTGGTTTCATTCAGAGGAACATCATTCAAAGCTGTTGCTAAGCTTTTGTCGAACGATGCCGCATTGGTTAATGTTTACTCCAGAAGAGAAGGATACACGGAAGCAGCAATGTGCATATAACTTTTGAACCCAATATCCATCCATTACTGGATCGATATTGAGCCGTGAGCGCCTTTGTCGTTCTGTTTCCGGAGATCCTCCTCTTGGGGTTCACCGTCTACATCCGCCATCACGTTTATAATTGTTAAGTACTTATTAATACCGGCATGATTCAAAGCTTAAGGCATTAGTAGAAAAACCTTTGTAATTTTATAAAAAGTACGATTATTCAAATATCAATGGATATCAAACAATTACCTTGAGATGACGTCCTCGGCAAGGTCGAAGATTTGATAGCCGGTTTGGTGGGTTTGGAATCAGCTTGTTATGGCAAAGAAGTAAGCGGAAAGAAATCAAATACAAGAATTATGAACATGGTTATGATATTAACTACGACAGTGATTAGAAAAAAAAATTACCAGCAGAGGATTGTATCGACTTTGAGAATGGTGTGACCACATTGATCACGTTGGCAAAAGAAATAATTAGGTACATACACTTTCACTTCATTCTCGGAAGTTATTACAAAGAATGTCATTGTGAGAGCCGAGTCAATGTCATTCATCATTGTCGATGATAATAATGATGCTAACTGGTAAACAAACAAAAATAATTAATAACCGACTGTAATATAAATGTATAATGTGGGGAATCATTTCATCTTACACAAGGGATTTGATTGACTGCTGGTATTCTTATCAAATAAAATGAAATATGAGGAGTTGACTTGTGTGTAAAAGGCTAGTATCAAAAGGGTTGTCAATATAAACGTTAAAATAGATTAAAACCATACAGTACAGGCAACACACGTTCTTTATACAAAGCTCTGTATCCTCGAGACGATAGACTTGGTCAGGCAGTAGAGATATGCCAGCGCCAAATCGTTACAAATACCAGGTACTTCTATAATTATAACAACCACCACCGAGGGTTTATGCGATTCAATTACCATACTCTCTGCACCCTTTACTTATGTAACTACTAAATAGACTACGAATACAGTCAACTTGCAACAAGGGCTTTATACTTAAATAAACAATGGTTGTATGCGTACCTGTGTGTTGTGGTGAATGCTGCTTTGGTGAGCTCATATCAGGAGGATCATCGCTAAATGATACGGATTTCTCAAAAGAGACAGACTTTTCTGAAATAACAAATGTTTATTTGGTCAGTCAATAATAATTAACGTCAGAGTTGAATTATTTATCTCTGGCACGATGCATCGATATCTTAAATCCAATGTGACAGTCTGTACACAAAATAAGACCGAATAAAAAGACCCAATTAGTAGCAGAGTGCACTAAATTGATTTTCAAAAATAATTTGTTGGATGGAATTAAGAAGATAGTGGTCATTTGAGTAGTCTTGAGTGGTGTAGGTAGAGTGTGAATAAGAAAAAAAAATACAGAAGTACCTAGTGCAATACATATTCTACGTTAAAAAGGGATCATGTATGTGTGGGAAGAAAGTATCAATAATTTGTAATTAAAAACAAATTCCATTGAGTCATTCGGTATCCAATCGGGGGCAAAATAGAGATAAAAAAATCATAGCACTGTACAATAATCTCAATATTCAAACATTACATACTAAAGACAAACAATATAACAATACAACTTAGTGAAACTTGCGACTTCTACAAAATTAACAGAACGAGATGTGATCAGTGAGTAAAGTAGATATTAGCGTATGTACCACGAGACGATGGCTACACTACGTAAACAAATTGGCGAACGTTATAACCAAGTCCAGCAATGATTATTTTCTACGTAACAAAGCTTTTACTACCTTTTTACTCATAAAACTCATCATTTCGATGATAAGAGTAGCAGTATTTTGATTTGGTTAAAATTCAAAATGTACAATGAATTGATTGTATCAGGTAGATGAGATGACGATAATTTCAATACGAAGGTATAATACAAACAGATGCACTCGAGCCCAATAAAATATTTTTTTAGAAAGCCGAAATAAGAACAATAACCACTCGATTTAGCAAGCAAGCGTTCGGCGTGAAAATGATGTAGTTCGCTAAATGCATTGCGAATGTCATAGGTTCATTATAGGACATTTGGCACTTTAAGAGTCGAACACATTGATGGCGTGAAAGTGACGCTTTCCCTGTCCCACGTGCCAAGATGTGCGGAAGCATCTTTGCCATCGCATTTACTCGGCTGGTAATGGAATGTGGTAGAACCCATAATTTGCGGTTTTGTTTTTCTCCACTGCCTACAGCTGTCAAGTGTGACGTCAAACGACCAGGTTGTACTCCCCACATTGGAAATTGTGGAGAAACCACAGTTAAGCGTCGTAACCTTTTAAATTATGAGCTTTTACTTAAATGACTCGTTTCCTTGTAGCGGAGAATGATTGTCTTAATATTCACCGATCTCGGAAGTTGTGTTATAAAGGCATTGTTCCCACTTGACACTAGCAATGCATCAGCGTTAACTTTTTAACCGCCTCCGATCACACTTACGAAATTTATCTCTGCCTAATTTAGGCGGTCTCTCGTTGCTGGTAAATCGTGCCGCATCTGAGTGCAGGAAAACGCAAGCTACATTAACGGACGAAGCTTTAAGTTAAAAGCAACCAAGCCGTTTGTTAGAGCCACAGTAGATCAGTTTGATCTATTCAACTATTCGAAGTTCCCAGTTCTCTAATTAGCTGAAACTTCGTTAGACTGTATCAAAGGTTAATAATGTTCGTTTGGCAACAGTTGACTTGTTGTGCTAAATATTGGCACTTTAGTCTTAAAAGTTTTAATGAAGACGTTTTCCAGGCCAGCCACAAAGAGATAATATTACTCTTAAATGAGTGTTATATGACATTCCGGCCTCTCACCTTGGGTCGCAGGTCGCACATGATAAGCCTGGTAGTCCTGCCGCGGGGCAGGAGCTGCTGCAGCAGGCTGGTTGGGGACCTGCAAAGCTTTCTGCACGAGTCCCGTCAAGTTGGCTAGCTGCCGTTCCATCTTCTCAACGCGCAGGCGTTGCATGTCATCCAATTGCGGCCTATAAAATCATAATTAGAAATCCTATCTATGCTTCGATACATTCAATATGTATGTTACATCTAGTGTTTTTGTAATAGGTACGCAGAAAAATCTCGCTTTTGGACATTCGCATTGCTGTTGTTTGAGAGGGAGCTAAATAGAAAACTGACTTTGTTTTTCGATATTTGTATATTGTGGCCACAATATGCTCAGCACAATCTTTACTCGAATGCTAGGTTCGTTTAATTAGCAACAACGGGATGTCTGATTATTCAAATTTTGCAAGCTTGTTGCATTTTATTGAAACTCATTGAAATAGTAGATATTTTGTTTCTTGAAGTTACCTGGCGTCGTACGGCGGGCGAGGCATAGGCCGCGGCGCAGTGGTGATGGGGTTGCCGTACATGCCGTACGCATCGTCTATGAGCCCAGCATCACTGTGATGGAAGAAAGCTTTAAAATTCTACATCATTTAAGAGGAATACAATTTTCTAATGAACATCTTCTCAGTTGCCGAGTTTATTGTTACTTCTTCTGTTATTTTTGCACCACGATGAAACTTAAAAATAAAAGCTTGTAATTAACTGCAAGTAAGATCTGGATTTCCTATAAATGATGACTTACTTGGCTTCCTCATCAATGATGGGAGCTATGTTGGGCCTCCCCGCGGCCGGGCCGAGGTACTGCGTGTAATAGGGGTCCTCATACGGAGTCCTGGCAGCGCCGCGCTCAGGGGATGACATGTACCCCTCGGCATGACCTAGGCACATATACCTCATTAAAAATAACCCCATCCACCATTCACCGGCTGTAAGTAGCGATATTGTTATTTTAAACTGTTGATATACTTTCACACAAATATCGAGTAATCGAAACTAAGTAGTATAGTAGAATATTATCATCAAAGCATGCGATTGTTCAAAAATATATTACCAGGCCACACAGAAAGTATTGCGAAAAAAAGTTTTTATGTATGAGAGACTGGCAGTTATAATCTATTTTGAAAATATGATTATTTGTAAGTAAAAAAATAGGTACGTCCCCATTTCAAAATTTCCCTCCACATTGTTTGCGAGCTAATTTAAATTATCGTGTCTCATTAAAAAATGGAACATTTTCGCGATATGATTTTTTACGATTTCAAGTTTCGCCTGAAACCGGACGAATCGTACGATATACTTTAAATGGCATTCATGGATGAAGGCCCTTCTAAGGCAACCGTGTATCGTTGGTATAGCGAATTCAAGCGCGGTCGACAAACTTTGGGGGATGAAGAAAGAAGTGGTCGCCCATTGACGGCTGTTACGGAAGAAAACGTGCTAGCACTGAAAAATTTTATCCAAGACAATAGACGAGTTACGTATCAAGAGATTCAGCACATACTGCAGGTTGGATCGGGAAGCCTTCACGAAATTCTACACGTGCATCTTCGCGTGAGGAGGATAGTTTCACGCTGGGTGCCGCACAACCTCACCGATGCTCAGAAGCAGGCCCGGGTGGAATGGTGCCGTGATATGATAAACAAATTTGCAGCAGGCTCGTCCTGGCGTGTTTACATCATCACAGGTGATGAGTCTTGGATTTATCAATACGATCCATAAACGAAGCGCCAGTCGACGGTTTGGGTGTTTCAAAACGAATCAACGCCTAGCAAAGTGAAGCAAACTAGAAGCGGGGGGAAGATTTTGATCGCGAGCTGTTTCAATTTGACTGGCTACTTGGTGTCAATTCCTTTACGGAACCAAAGAAGCATCAACGCTGAATGGTATACTACCAAATGCTTGGCAGAAGTTTTGTTTGTTGTGAACAACAAGCGACCAAACGCAGGGCTCCGCAGGCTACTTCACCACGACAACGCGCCTTCGCACACTGCGCTCAAAACGAGGGACTTCCTGGACAGCACGCCGGTCAAACTCCTGGGTCACCATCCTTACAGCCCTGACCTAGCACCGTGTGACTTCTTTGTATTCCTGAAAATAAAAAATCTGCTCAAAGGGATACAATTTTCGTCGCCGGAAGATGCGCTGTCAGCGTTCGAGCAGGCTGTAAACGAGGTGTCTGCGGCGGACTGGAAAAAGTGTTTCGAAAACTGGTTCAGATGCATGAAACTGTATAGAGGCTAGTGGAGAGTACTTTGAAAAGGTTTAATAAAAAAATATTTACCTATAGAACATTTATTTTTATTTTCGCAAAACTTTCTGAGTGTCCCACGTATTTAAGAGCGTTTACGACGTGCGGCATTTCATACAAACTTTCAAGGGTGTCAGTTCACCAAAAATTTATTTACAAATTTTTACTAGACAAGCAACGATTGGAAAAAACCTGATTTGTCATGTCATCACTATACAACAATAAGTTTGCCAAATAATTCACTTTACAAAATAATTTTACCAGATAAACTTTTGTTTAATAACGTTATCTCATAAAACAACGTTTGGGATAAAAACATTTAACATTGACTTATTATTACTCAATTTCCTAAAAATGAAACTCATTCTTTCATCGAATTGCGCTAATAGAAAAAAAGAGATTATTTTTAGTGGGCTACCCGGAACCAAACTAGTTACGTAAGGCTAATCATTTAAAAAAAACTTGTTAGGTTAGGTTAAAATTGTGACCCCTACGCACGAGTCGAGCGAGCGAAGCGAGTGGTGCCGTGGCAGCAACCGGCAAGTGCCAGAAACGACTAGATTTTATAGAAAAAAAATTACTTTTACACAAAATATGGGTGCCAGAAACGACTTGCGCTAATAGAAAAAAAGAAATTATTTTTAGTAGGCTACCCGGAACCGAACTAGTTAGATTAGGTTAATTTAAAAAAAAAAGGTTAGGTTAGGTTAAAACTGTGACCCCCTACGCACGAGCCGAGCGAGCGGTGCCGCGGAAGCAGCCGGCCTGAAACGACTATTTTAGATTATATAGAAAAAAAAATACTATTATTATTAAAGAACTTCAGTAAATAGCCTGGAAATTAAGTAAAAAGCCTGTAAATTATTTGACTCAAATGGAAAATACCGTCATGATCATTTTGTGACTGGTTTACAAAATCTTTACGAAGTATAAAACAAATTCGCTTCCGCTGTCTGTAAGCTTTTAGATCTTTTAAACTACGCAACGAATTTTTTAATGCAGTCGCTATCGCTAGTGTATTATATAATGATATTTTGTATAAACGTGATTTTTCCAAAAGAATTTAAATATTAAATGAAAAATGTATGATTAAATATAATCCGAAACATTTGTAAAGAGAAGCATTTGCCAATTTCAAGTTTGTAAATCTAGTGTTTATAAAATAAAACATTTGCGGAATGAGTTGTTTGTGAAATAAATAGTATACGAAACGTTGGTTGTAAACTAAAAATTTGTCAATGGAGTTTTGGTGAAATATTAGTAAACCAATTTCAAGCCCTTGTTTTTCTAAATGAATGAACCGATTTTAATGAAACTTCGTGCGCATAAGCAGGATACAAAGGTCTAAAAAGTTAGTTAAGAACATTTCCGAAAAATAGTAATACAGCCAAATTAAATTAAAACTAAATTTTTCCATAGAAACAGAGAATTCCAGTTATCTTTTTTTAATTAAGATTTTTCGAAAATGTTCTTAACTAACTTTTTAAACCTTTGTATCCTGCTTGTGCGTATGAAGTTTCATTAAAATCGGTTCATTCATTTCGAAAAACAAGGGCTTGAAAGTTTGTATGAAATGCCGTACGTCATGTAAACGCTCTCATGTGGGTATTATAAAACGTGAGTATAATGCCATTGTAAATGCAAAACGAGTAATAGCTCATACGATTAAATAGAAATTGATTCAATATAATTTAGACCTCACAATAGGATTTACATATAATCAAAGATTATTTGTGAAATGACACTTTTAGACTGAATCAAAAAATTACGAAGCACCTTAGGGTGAGAGGTAGTGCAGAAATTTTGAAAATATTACTTACTTTGGGATAGTTATCACGAGAGTTAATTTTTGAAATTAGGTATGTAAGTATAGAATCCAATGGGACAAGTAGTTGATAAAAAATGTAATATCAAACTAATCAAAAGTGCGTTCGTTAGCGCAATATTAAAAGTTTATTAAGGAAAGCATTAGCAAATTAAGTTTTAGAAGCGAAAGTAACGTGTTTGTAGGACGAGGGCCTGGTTACCGGGGATCGTGTATAGTTGTTCGGCCCCCCGAGCGCAATCCGCCGCAGCGAACGGGAAACAGCGTTCCGACCCACTGCCAGGGATGTACGTGCGCAACGGCTTCGCCGGCGCTGTAGGACCTACAAACACCGCTTTCACCTAACTTAATTACCCCGGAACTGTCCCAGATCCTAACTGGATCCCAAATTTCAGTTTAGCAAATAGAAGTCTTTTTAAATATATTTTACGAAATATGAGACGAATTTTTACTGAGGATGTCGGACTTCGGGAGACTTCCGAGTTTTTGCATATCTAAGTAATTGTAAGAGCAACGGCTACAATTTTCCCGCTTCCTGATCCAACTTGCGTGTTAATAAAAATTGTCAGCCTTCTCCGCCTTTAGTTCTTTTGTTAAGGTTTTATTAAATTTGAAGTTATTTGAGGAGTTGACCCTCACCTGTAGTGGAGTGTGTCTTGACGCGGTCGGCGGGCACGGGCGGGGCGGCGGGCGAGTACGCCCGTAGCATGGAGCCTCCGCGCGGCAAGGTGCTCGGCTGCTGACTCCCGATATAGTAAGCAGGCGCCTTCACCTGCTGAATAAAATAACACAACAATAAACCTTTTTGTTTTTCACAACAGTCTGCTGAAAGGTTAAACTACCTAGGAGAGTTGAATAGTTTATGAATTAGACATTGTTTCCAATCGGTCAAAACATCAATGACTCAGTTCATTCAACGTTCTAACAAAATATTACTGTATCAGGTTTGCACGTGTTTAAAATTAAACACATTACATAATTCCTAGAGTAAACGAAGTGAAATATTAAGAGTTATTAGACGCTTTGTGATGAAAATTATGATAGGAATCTCCAACATTCTCAGGTATACAAACAAAGTATAAGATATTACTCAAAGGCTAATAATCAGATCGATGAGAGAGCGGTATGTTATTATCAGAACATAACCAATTATTTACTGAAGCGCAATCATAACAAAAATGTACAGTAAGAAATATCATCGCGGTTTACAAACATTATGTCGCCGTTTGCATATTGACAGTTACCTCTGCAACACGAAACAAGTCGTCAGTCTGCAATTTGTTTTTCAGAAGAAAGCACTCGACGGCTTTCTAATAAATAGCTCGATTTAATAAACAGCTCCTTTAGTTTTAACGATAGTGTTTTGACGATAGTGTCGTTTGGATTATGATTAGTTACTGCTGCATTCTTATGACTGCCACTACATCTAAGCACGTTTATTTCCGCGGACATTACTACGTTTAATAAATAATAAGTTTTAATTTTTATAATGCCGTGGTTCAATTTAATTGTGCTGTTGAGTGTCGCTTCAACCGGCCTTTCGATAAATAGGCCAGTTTATAAAATAGTATTGAAACAGAAAGGATATGCACAGGTTTGTATAAATATACACCACCCATTAATAACATTGAGTTGACAGGTTAGCCAATAATAGATGCGAATGTCATTATAGTCTGAAACTGAAACGCCGCCTTTATTATAACGAGTTGTTTTACCCCGACAAATAACGTCGGCATACAATTCATTTTTCACTTCTCATGCTCTAAAAGTCCCTCTTTATGTTGTGCTTAGGCGACATAAAATCGCTTTTTTGTTCTAGTGCATAAAGTAATGTTTTTTTTTAAGACTAAGGTAATCAGGCCTAACAGCCACACGCACAATAAAACTTCGCAGATTAAAGTCGTCATTTATTTCATTTTCTTTAATTTATACCACTTCCGTGTTTGCTATCATTAATTTAATAATATCAGATAAAATAGTAGTCATTTATAATTTAAAAACGCAAAGAAACGTTTTTATGACTTGGCAGTATGAAGTAACCAAGGCGAATGACACATGATGAAAATATAAAAAAAAAACTTTTAAAAAGTTTCGTGGCGGGAATTAGCTTTGCTTTGCAACATTTTTGATTAATTATGTACTGTATACTTTATGCCTGTTTCATTTTGTCGCAATCGAAGTGAAAAGCAGAGTGTATAACTCAGGCATAAACGAGCCATTTTACCCCTCGACTTAACTATCCACCCTCGCCTGCAGTTCGGGTGGATATAAACGTCTCGGGGTGAAATAGCTTCTTTTATTTATGCATTATTTGTACAATCTACTATAACTAACTAATTGTGTGAAAACAAACGTAAGGAATGGTTTGTTTTGATTGATTTACGCGTGGTATGATTTTGAAATATGATTTTTGAATGCATTTCCAGTTCTTGCAATATGATCTGGAGACGCCGCCGCTGAGGGAGTTCACAATTTGCACTTGGATTCGTATTTATGACCTGAGCGGAGACCAGAGCATATTCACATACGTCGGTAAGTGCCAGTTGTTTCAACTATAGCTTTTTATTATTTATTAAGGTCGGCTTAAAGTTGTCGTGTCGTGAAAGTAAACCGCTGCTGGTGAAACCACAAAATCAAAGTAATGAGCAAATAAAGATTGCGTGATCATAATTAAATTGACCCCCTTAAACCCGAACTTGCCTGCAGGTCCAGTGTTGCATAATTTTATAGCATTGGAATATGGTTTACTTTATTTTCATCACTCCTTATGTGTTTGGCAAAAACAATAAACCGCACTCGCGAAATGGCCTTTTATGAATGTCACATTATGATATTTTGGATACCAATATATTGTGGAGAAATTGAAGATTCTATAGTAGCCACATACACTTGTTATTCTTAACAAATATATTAGGGCACTGGAGAAATGAGTGCTAGTGCTAGTCTAGTCTCAGTTTTTACACCACGATAATTCCTGCAGGTTGACCAGGGTGCCTAAAAATACCACTTTGGCAGAATCATAAAAGGATAACATTATTAATCATAATAAAAGTCGTAAAATGGTCATTAACTGACAATTCATAATATTTACAATTTCATATCACGCTATTCATCTGCTTGACAGTTTTGTATGGAGATTCGTAAAATGGACCACAAAATATGTACTTATTGCTTTAATGTCAAATCTTCTTACAGTTCAGGCTAAGTAACTATTTTAGGAAAAGTCTAATAAGACAGTTCGCAATTATCTTAAATTTCTGAAACTTTTGCTTGGAACTTGGAAGTACCTATTAGCCGTAACCATTTTGCATGCCGTTAACGTTAATTATTTTTCTAATCTAATATAGTGGCGTTAATAGGCTCAAACATTCTAAAATGTTCATGATAATCAAATAATTTCGTAACACTCCCCGCACTCACTACGCGTGATTAGGGCTTATATGGAGACATAAATAATTTATGTGCGCTCGATACGCGACTTCACGGTCCAATAAATGTTTTTTAAACACGTATGAATGCAAGCATTTGATTAATGTTTTAGCAAATGGCAACAATCGCGTAGTAAGGCTGTGGTTGGACTCTGGAGGGAAGCACATTAACTTGGCCATCAATGGAAAGGTGACGTCGAGTTCGGTCGTGGACATCACTAAGGACGTTTGGAGGCACATCTGTTTGTCCTACCAATCCGACTTCGGCGCATGGGCAATCTACGTCGACTCCCGCCTCCTGTCCTGTCAGGCATCACAGACCGTAAGCAAATTATAACTCTTAAGAACCGCTACAATAAGTTACAACTTTTAACTATTACTGTTTAAATCATAATTCTCCTAGTGCCCATATCAATTCATTTGGGGTCGGCGCAGCATGTCTTTTTCTTCCATATTTTACTATTAGTCGTCATCTCGGTAGTCACCCCCTTTCTAACTATATCATAATTCACACAGTCCATCCAACGTTTTTTTGGTCTTCCCATACTTTTATAGTCGCCGAAATTCATACTCAAAACTCCCCTTACGAAATTTTCCTCATTCCTCCGAATCACATGTGTTACTGTTATATTAACTATTACTGTTTATAGTAAATAAATAATTGTAAATTACAAAAATGTGTCTCATGAAGTTTAGTGTGCAACCACGAAAATGCACGAACAAATTACTCAGCCAAAAGACAAAGGGCCGCATAACTTTATCCGGGTTGCTGAGGTCACTCGGGTCACGATTTAGCATACAGATAAACATGACTGTGATAAATCGACATAGACAGTTATTACGAAACTAGATCTCCGAACAAGGTTGTCGCGAGTATCCATAAAGAGACAGTTCCATCATACAGTATCACGATTACCTGCGGCTAATCAATACCTTGACAATGTGTTGGGCAACATGAGCGAATTTTATCGCAAGGAGACCTACACGTTCAAGTATTGGTTAATCAGCCGGTACATTTACATTAACTTCTGTTGTCCGCCAACTTTTAATAGTTGCGATATTTTAATGTTTCAGCTCCTCGGTTATGTGCTGCCAGGTGGCGGTAGTGTCATTATCGGGTACGGCACAGCGGAAGAAGGTAGGACATTTTGTAAAACATAACCTAATGTGACATATGTATGTTGTATAGATAAACAAGGTGAAGTTGAAAACATGCGACAAACCAAAATGGGAGATTGTACTCATCATTATGAACAACTTTTACTATGGGACCAAACTTGAAATCGCGAAAAAAAATCAGCTGTTCCCTACATTTATGTTCGCATAACTCGTCAAAATGTAGGGAACAGCTGACTTTTTTTTCGCGATTTCAGGCTTGGTCCCATAGTAAAAGTTGTTCATAATGGTGAGTACAATCTCCCATTTCGATTTGTCGCATGTTTTCATATTCAACCTGTATACAGAATGAATTTTTCAAGTGGGCATGGATGGCCAAATTCTAAACTATGAGGAATAGCGAAAAGTACTCAAAGGAGTCGCGGGCTCGATTTTGATGAAAACTAAAACTGCATCATTGGATTTTTGAAAAATCAATATTTCTAGCCATCAAACGAACCTGTTGATTTAAAAAAAAAAACACTCACTGTATTATTACACCATTCGATAGTGTCCCTAATAAGGATTAAATTCTTGGAAGTAATGACATACGGCAAACTAAAGTAAAGAGCTCATTTTTAACAAAATACTTTTTTTTATTTTTATTATGTTACCTACCTCATCATCATCTGCCTAGCCTTTTCCCAACTATGTTGGGATCGGCTTCCAGTCTAACCGGATGCAGCTGAATACCACTATTTTACATGGAGCGACTTCCTATCTGACCTCCACAACCCAGTTACTGGGTAATACGATACCCCTTGGTAAGACTGGTTGTCAGACTTTCGAGCTTCTGACTACCCGTAACGACTGTCAAAGATCCAGGAATGACAGCCGGGACCAACGGCTTAACGTGCTTTCCGAGGCACCGAGGGGTCTCGGTATGTAAAGATGGTCACCCATCCACCGACCAACCGCGGCAAGCGTAGCTTAACCTGACGGATTGACCTGTACCGCTGTTATTATTTAGCCAGTGGGTTATGTTACCTACCTATTAAACCTTAACTGATTAATTGTTCATAATGATGACCATTGTTTTCAATACATAGCTGGATTTGACATCTCAAGGATTGTATTGCATTGAGCATTACAATATTATTGATTCCACTAAAATATTTTCCAAAGATCGTAATAGAGAAGAAGGGTCACGTCCCATAGAAATTAAAATTTAAATTTACCCAGGCCCGACACAAAAGGAACGCATCTCAGTTATTTTGTTATATTAAATATAACAATATAACAGAAATAAATTAACACTATTCTGAATATCAGTGGCTATCACCCATATATTGCCCTTTGATTAAGGTAAGGCAAAATATTTTAAAATATTTTTTTTAACGAATAGCAATTATATCCATTTAAAATGACGCCAATTTAGATAAAAATACGAAAATAGACAGCTGGAGGCTTAATTTATTGAGGCATCCACAGGCAAGCCCAGTTAAGCAGACGATAACCTCAAAGTTAAACTGCGAGATGTCATTAAAAAAATATAAAATAAAATTGGCTTTCTGTGTTGAGATCTGTGCGTTTTTTAACCGACTTCAAAAAAGGAGGTTCTGTATTCGACCCGTATGTATGTATGTTTGTATGTCTGCGATTTTCTCAAAAACTAATGAATCAATTTTGATAATTCTTTCACTAATGTAATCTACATACTTTCAGGAAGGTTTTAGTATATAATGCATTAGGTAATTATTCTTATGTACGGAGTTATATGCATAAATGTACTGCATCTCCGTCATTTCTATGCGAATTTGGACGATTCTTCTAGTCAGTATCTTCAATTCTTCAAAGCACTAGTGTTAATTGGATTTGTGTGGGGTAGGTACAACTAAAAAGTAAAAAATAAAAACCTTTTTTACAAAAAAAAAACAACCAACTTGAAAAAAAAAACACTACAATGTGATACATAACTTTAATTTCGGAAGCCGGTGTCTAAAAACGAAAATGCGGAACCAACGACACCGACTTCCGAAATTAAAGTTATTTATCACTTTGTAGTGTTTTTTTTTTTGAAGTCAGTTGTTTTTTCTAAATTGTTGTACCGTCATTGAATTACCTACATACAATTACGAATTTTGTAGGTAAATAGGTATTAAAAGAAAATTGTATATCGCCTGAACAAAAACACAAGGCAATATTTTGGTGTTAGCCATTGATTTGGAATATAAAAAATATATATTTTAGCTATATTTAAAATAACAAAAAAACTGAGATATGTCTCTTTCGTGTCGGGTCTGAGTCACAAATGACCGTTCTTCTTTGAATTTAGAACATAATATTGTGAAGGTGACTGCGCTGCGCATCATTTCGAACAAGGTACGTAATGTAGGTATGAATACTTTAAAATAAGAAGCAATTTATTAAAATTCAACATTTTCCCTATGTTTGCCGTATGTCATTACATCCCAGAATTTGATCCTTATTAGGCACACTATCGAATGGTGTAATAATACAGTGTGTTTTTTTTTTTCAAAATCAACAGGTTCGATTTCTGGCTCAAAATATCGATTTTTCAAAAATCCAATGATGCAGTTTTAGTTTTCGTCAAAATCGAGCCCGCGACTCCTTTGAGTACTTTTCGCTATTCCTCATAGTTTAGAATTTGGCCATCCACGCCCACTTGGAAAATTTATCCTGTATAACTATACATAGCTACTATACATAGTTATTAGTTGTATGTTACTCCATTAATTAGTTGTGTTAAATATTGTAAAAGTTATGTAATAAAACGTGATTAAACTTATGTGACATTGAATTCAAATAATAGCTTGCTAATAGTACTTATTCAAAATTACAGGTGCTTCAAACGGTTTAGAAGGGGAAATATTTGGTACAAACATGATATTGGTATCAACTATCGAAAGAAATAATACAATGCGGAGCGATCCTTTACATGAACAAAAAAGATTTCATCAAAACCAATTGAAAAGTACCAGCACGCTCGCGAATTATATGGTTTTAAACGATTTACAAACTGGAGAACTAAAAAATACTTTTGAGACAACCCAGCTTCCAACAACAACCACGCCAAAAGAAAATAAGAGTTTCATAAAATTAAGGACACCCCATAGCTATATCGAACATGCAGTTGGGTTTGAATTTTCTTCACGAAAACCTTCTTTAATGGATATGTCTAACGACATTCATAAAGTGTTTGCAGGATTATCAGTAACTGATAAACCTGACACAACAGGCAACCTCGGCTTTTGGAACCTAAATAATAATGAACACACAGGTAGGTATAACGTTCCTGTAAAAACGAACAACCCAAACATCGGTCCTACTAACAAAGGCCCACTTACACTATCTGAGTTTGAAACGCCACCACCTGTACCGAGATACACGTCTTTATTTGAGAAAAGTACGGATATGAAGAAAGTTTTTCCAGGAACAACGTTTAAATTTAAGGCCACAACAGAACCCGTTAAAACTAAATTTACTAAACATTTTTCGGAGGAATTGTCTGAAATCGAAACACCTCCTCCTGTAGAAAAGAATGCTAAGGTTTATGGCCAATGGACTAGTTCTAAATTCGCAGGCAGCGTTTTAAATTACCTCAAAAATATTCAGTTACGTTCCAGAGAGCAAAAAAAAGTCCCGCAAACTATCCCATTAACTAAACTATCAGACAGTTTTCCTTACGCATCTGATTTTAAAATAACTAAGGTCCGACCACGGTTTCAATTTCAACGTAGGAATTTAGTTGAAAAGCAGTTTGAAACTAGTAAACGAAGTCCTCATATTAATGTGCAAATATTAGAAGACGATATAAGAAATAACATATTAAGATCTCATGCACAAACTCAACCTATACACGTTGAAGTAACAAACCAAGGAGTTAGAAAGACGAAAAGAAAACAAGAACATAGATTCTGTAGAAACGTTGACAATCAGGATAGTAATGAAAGTTATGGAAGCTCCGAAACTACGCTCAACACTGCAAAACCTTTTACTCCGACTTATAAACCAAAACAGAAACATTCAGGAGATATAACTTTGCAAACAAATAATTTGCTGTCTATACTTCCTTTTTTGAAGTCTTTAGAATATTTTGTGGAAAACGAAGATTTTTACGATACAGAGAAGAACCAAGAAAATAATGATATGTATACAAAAAGTCTGGCCAATGGTAACAAATGGCATAATGTGAAGTCCTATAGTAACGACTATACACCACGCCAGGTAAAAATTGACCCAGAAAATGATCAAAGTGCTTTAGAACAGACACTTGCCCAGGCAAACCAAAGATACCCAGCTATTCGACTTAAATATAAGCATGAAGATCGTAACTTGGTACCGTACAGAGAAGACCCAACTCTGGTGAGAAGTCGGGCGTTAGCTATGGATGTATCTAATCAATCCGATTTCAGTAAAAATTCGATATCCATTTTAAAATATAATCACGGATTTTTACCAGGACAAAACAAGAAAATCAAACTGGCTGACAAGCACCATGGGGCAGCGACAGAAAAAAGGCAAAGTAGTCCCAAAAATTTCAACAAACAAGTAAAAATAGGGAATGCATTGAACGAGCGTCACGTTATTGGCGTAAACGCAGAGCAAAATAAACTAAGCTTTGTTGGCGGTAACGAAAATATACCCGATATAAATAAATACAGATCTGATTTAGATAATATCGATTCAACAGTACCAGGTTCTTTAGGCCCAAGAGTTTGCAAGAATATAGATCTTCTAGATCGTGTACTATATGTCCAGCCTGACGAGAGTATCGACATGACGCACATATTGTCGCCGATCAGAATGAAGAATGCCGGCATAGAGTTCATCATGCAGAATTATAAGAAGTGTTCGCTGGCGGAATCTGAATTACGAGACAACCCGATGCTGTTCATAGATTGGAGCAGAACACCAGTGAGACTATTTGGTGGTTCTTTTCCAAAAACGACGACTGATTTGTGTGGTTTTTTTTAAATGATAATAAAATTATGTCGTTAGTACAGTAGACCGCATGTCCGTGGTCACAGTTTGAGCGTAGTAAGGACTTTCAACAGCATAGGTACTAGCTTATACTGGTTTGGTTACCAGTGAGGAGCGGCCTACTGAACCATTATTGTTTTTACTATTTTCTCAAGCTATATATTTGTAATTTGTTAATAAAGGCTAAGATTAAAAAGCATAAGTTACTGTTTTCATTTTCAATACAACAAATACGAAGATTAAATTCAATAAGGTACATAATGATATTTGTTTCCATTTGTTCCAATAGTAAGGTTTGCGTAACAATCGCATATGTTTCATCATCTCGCATCCAGTTATGAAAGTAAATGGACTGCTGGTCAGAGTTTATTACATCTACACTTCCAATGCTTGTGTCACTCACTATCGCTTGAATACACACAATTATTTTAATTTATTATCACAACATGATCAATATATCAATTACGACGATAGTGCGTAGGTTTCAACTATGCCTTGAAATATGACCAATTAGAATCGACGGAAAACTCGATAAACTTAAATTGTAATAGGCTAAAGTTTATAAATTTGCAAAGCAGTTCTTTGCTTTGAACTTATATAAGAATAAGAAAATTAAAAGAACTTGACGTCATGTTTTCTAACTCAAAGAAAATGAAAATAACGATTACCTAGAAAAACCTTTTATAAACAGATGCATTTTGCATTTAAATTACGGTGAATCTAATTAAAAAAAAAAAACTTTAGAGCCCACAATTATAATAACTTCCAGATAGTATTAACTAGTTAAATAAGTAACAGCCGTTGCTGTTCTCCTCATCGCTGGTGAAAATGTCAACAGCCTCGGACACCACGGCCTGTCTTGTAGCCGAAGTGCGGGTCGCTTAGTTCGGCACGCGAACATTAATGACATCGTCCGACGAGCTCTTGTTACCGTCGGCGTTCCAGCTGTATTAGAACCCAATGGCTTGCCACGCGACGATGGCAAGTGACCGGTCGGTATGTCTTTATTTCCATGGAAGGTGGGTAGGCCTTTAGTGTGGGACGCAACTTGTGTCGATACTCTTGCGCCATCCCACCTTCCTGGATCGGCATGCTGTGCTAGCGCTGCTGCTGCGGCTGCGGAAAACCTTGGTTTGGGGTTGAAACAATCGAGTGCTCATGGTCTTTTTAAGGAAATTTCAAAACGACTGGTTGACACTTCCCGTGACCCTGGCTTTTACCTTGGCCAAAGGCTAAGCATTGCCATACTACGTGGTAATGCCGCCAGTCTCTTGGTTACAAATAACCAGTCGACAGCGATGCGGATGAATTTTTCGACGCTATATTTTACTTTGAATATAGTTTTAGTTAAGTTAGGTTTTAATTTTGTTATTTTTGTTGATTAAGGATATATGTATTATCCAAAAGCTAATTTTTAAAACATTTGAATTAAACAAATAAATAAAAAGAAAAATAGTTAGATAAATTTTGATACATATAATAATTATAATACTAAATTGCTTCACATGACTAAGCAGCGGATGATTTTAGAGACAATTTGGACCTTATAGGTACTTGTAAAGTAAAGAAATGAAATAGTGAGATGTAACCGTGTGCATTGACTACCAATCACTGATATGGTTTCAGGGTCAAGTCTTGTGCACAAAGACCACACGAAGCTTACTACAACGCCAAGATCTACTTAAAAAAATTACTCAGCACGTCCTTTAACGTAGGCATGATCCGGTCTCTATCTTGCACTTCTAGTTTGACAGCTGTGCATTCATGAAAGAAATAACGTTTATCCAAAGTGTGAGCTAAGTAACGAGTCTCTGGTAAAACCTCTGCGCAACTTTAACCGCACTTGATCACAACTTATTCAGTCGTATTTCGCACCTTGTTTTCGCATTTCTTGCATAAAACCTCTGATGAGCTTCAACGCTCGGCTCTGACGCGAAAGATGAAAATCGCTTTTTTATTTAGGCATCAACTTAGGTGTTGCTTCGTGTTAGTGTAAATGGCAATTACAGTGAAAAATGGCTCATGACTTGTTAAATCGTTAATGATAGTTTTAGGACGATTTGCAAGTTTTCAAATAGTATATTGTTATGCAAGAGTCGAAAGGAATCAATTCCTATACGCCCGAGCGCAGCGAGGGCGGCTATAGCCCGAGTAGGAATTGATGACTTTCACCCGTGTTAAACACTCTACTTTTCATTTCGAATATAAGGAAAGTAAAAAGTAGTAGTTTTTCTAAAATATTTATTGATAAAAATAACATGCAAAGTTTTTGAATTTCGGTACAGCTTACAGGGTTAGTATCCCGCCAAATAATAGATAGTATTGTCTTTTTTTATTTTAATTATAGAACACACCGCGTCATCGCCGCGGGCTGTCCCGCTTAATAGGTTTTTTTTTAAATTCACACTGGCTGTTTATACACTCACAAGACTGCAGCATTTTTCTTAATTTATGTAAAAAATTTCGTAGCTGACTACAGTTCTATTTTTAAAATTCATTCCCACCCTAAAGTGGGAAGTAATTACTATGAGTCTTTCCCGCCCTGTGGTGGGAAGCAGCGTCTTCCACCCGCTATTTGGATCAAACAAACACTACTTTCCGAGTATGAGAAATGAAAAACAAATTTTAGTTGATGATCTTAGTTCCAACAGTGAAAATGGCTCTTGGAGTAATACGATTAAAAACTTAAGAAGTGAGCAGAAAATAACTGATGCACATAATGTAGTCTACCCATCTCATCTGCCTGAAATGAGATGCAGTGATGATAATGAAGTCTACCCATGCGTATAAAACTGTCTATAAAGTCTGGGGTTGAAACGCTTGAGTCTGGAAGTCGAGGAAATTTCTCGCCGGCTGGTCGATACTTCACGTGACCAGAGAGGGCTGGGTCGTTCTATGGCCAAAGAATTAGCATTGCCATTCAACGTGGCAATGCTGCCAGTCTTCTGGGCACGTTTCCGGATGACAGCGATGCGGACGAATACCTCGACGCCTCAGTGTCCTTTGTATTTTACTTTTTTATTTTTATATATTTGTATTGTAAGTTAGTCATTTATTTTAGTATCTAGTGTATATAGGTAGTTACTTGTTATGAAGCAATAAAATACTGTCTATTAAATCTTCAAGAATAAGGGTAGTCATCAAAACAACTAAAGTAGTTTTATACAAGACTATTCGACATTGAAACAAGGTATCAAATAACAACAACAACTTATTCTAAAAAAGATTTATTACGATCTAGGTCCTCTTACAAAACAATTGCAACTCGTCAGTATGATTGGCGTCGGTTGCAATCTTGTACTCAACTCAATCACGAAGTGCTCTGTTTACACGACAGGCCAAAGCACTGACTGTCCATTACCGTTGGCTGTGTAAATCGAGAAACGCAATGTATTTTAACAGTGCTCAAGTTATTTAGGTCGCCATTAGGCTTAGAACGTCCTGTGAATCAATCTGAGCACATTACTTACGAAGAACGGTTCTTCAACTTGTTTAACGTTCAATTAAGTAAGCTTAAATTCGGTTTTTATTCAAAAAAGGGCAGTACTCTCTGTAGTCTTCCCCTGCATAGCTATTAACAACCATTCCACAGGTTGTCGACTAGGTAATTTGACTTGCCCTCGGCAGAAAATAGCTGTTGAGGAATAGCGGTCGTCTATTGATTGAAACTGACAACATATTCGGGCAACACAATTTTTTCAGCACCAACAAGAGACAAATGGTATTCCAGAGGTTGCTTTGGGAATTCAATAGTAAGACGTTTATTAAAAGGCAGCAAACTCAATATTGAGCGCGTAAAAGCAAATGCGTGCTTTTGTCAGATGTACTTCTCTTTTTAGGAGAATAGCTTCAACCGCATATTTGCTTGTTATCACGACAGTAAATGGTGGTCGATACAGAAACAGTAACCACCATTAGAACAGATAGTCAGAAATAAATAAATAAACACAAATTGCTTTCAAAACGTTTTGTATTTCTACAACGACTTTTAACAGGTTTGACATAAGTTTATGTCACTTCCATACATTATTGACTTTTCTATCATCGTTATCATTGATAGAATGTCACTTTGTCTAGGCCAGGGATGGCGAATCAATGGCACGCGTGCCATTGATGGCACATAGCAAAATAATTTGGCACTGCAAGATTTCAATAAAATGCAGGTATCCTATTCATCTAAGTAGTTTGCAACAGCAGAATTCGCAATAATTTGTCATTTCATTTAAATAAATATATACCTGTTAATATTAACATTAGTCCTACACCAACCGGGGATTGTCCTTAGGTGCACTTGCATAATGTGCACAGGGATAATCGTCGGTTAGTGTCTCATTTAATTAAAAATGTCTAACAAGCCTCTGCGAGTTATTTCGGCCCCTTGTATGCCTTCCAAAGGTCTGGGACCCCAGGGTCTCAAGAAATGTCAAGAGATATTAACAATAACAATGCGAACGTCTATAGTTTTTTCAGTAATCACTAAGCCTCATTGTTTGTTGGCACGTCATGGCCGCATGAAATATTTATTTGGAAAAAATGGCACGTGGATGTATAGAGATCCGCCATCCCTGGTCTAGGCCCTCAGAAAGCATGAAACATTATGGGGTGATTGGATTTCTTTGCTTTCATTTTCCATCCATTGTCTACTTCAAGTAACGTCATGTTAATGACTATTTCTACTTTAATAAACAATTACATCTTCCTTGTTTGCACAGTTTCATTGCTTTGATGCTACCGCCAGGTTATCTGTTGCAGTCGTGCTCGTGAAGGTATTTTAATCAAAGCTGTTATTTAACTGATTCCCAACCCGTCTGGAATGTGAATTTGTTGGTTATACTTCGCTCTTTGATGTGGTAGTCACTTATTGTAACTAGGTATTATTCTCGATGAAGGATGTTGTTTACCTCTTTCACTTCAACTAACCGAGTTTTAAATTAAAAAAAAAATACAGACGTAAAAAGTGTTGGTTAAAACCAATTTATATAAATATTATCATTTATCTATCTAACCTACTAATAATAAAGCTGAAGAGTTTGTTTGGTTAAACGCGCTAATATTTGGAACCACCGGCCGGATTTGAAAAAAGTATTTTTGCATTTGATAGCCCAATTATTAATGAAGACTATAGGCTAACATCACGCTTGGGCCCTTAGGAGTCGAGAAAAAGAAAGAAACCAGAAAGAACGCTAAGCGACAACGTTGTAACAACGGAGGCATGCGATGCGACGGGGTGGGTCGGGGGAACAAGACCTTTCACGCGGATGAAGTCCCGGGCAGAAGCCATTTGAAATGGAATGTAAGCTGACATAAGTAAAGCCTTTTTATTATTTTCAAATAAGATTTAGATTGAGAACCACCATGCTTCTATTTCGTATAAACAGATAATTAATGTCATGTAAAGGATGTCAGATAAGGTTTGGCTGCTTTTGAACGCAACAGGTACTCACAGGAAGGCATAAATGGCCGGAAAGCACTTGTGTTAGTTAATTTTATTAAAGACATTTTAAACGTCGAATGACTGACGTGTTGCTCTACATTCTCTAAATACAAGTTATATACGCTTTCACACATCAATTATAATTTATATTCGTGTAATCAATTTTATTACCCAACCTCCTAAAACACGTTAGAGGAGGTTTTAAATTGACGTGTATTTATTTATTTATTTATTTATTGTTGTGTATGATTGTTTTAATGGCTTTCGTATCATAACTGAGTCGTAATCCTGCGGACTTTTGGTGCCAACAAATTAATGTTCTCATTACAAATATTATATTATATTATAATATTTGTATTAAGAATATTAAATTACTTCCTTTCACTTGATAAAAGAGACAGGCATTTAACTTTGTGTAAAGTATTTCGTCACCACTGCTCTCAAAACGATGAAGGAAAACATTTTGAGGAAACCGGCCGCGGCATGTCCTAGAACCGAAAATTCGAAGACAAGTGGTCGCGACGATAGGTCGTGGTGGAGCAAATGAAAGGATAGCGGACTGTATGACAAGTATAGTATAATAAATAAAAGAAATGGAATTACAACGGTCAGTTAAAAGGTTTAAGTAAATAAAAGAGTGGTAATAAAAACGCGCAAGCGCAGCCATGTATGAAGGCGAGCAACAGCTGACTGTCGTGGCGGTATGGCGCGGGGGCCCGCGCTCTGCCGTTCGGCCGGCTGACTCCCCAGCGCGCGGCGATGTTGAGTGGAGTCAACACAAGGGATATGATCCATTATCATCATCTGCGTAGTATATTATTGTCCACTCCTCACAGAGAGCCCGTACCCAGTTGTGGAAATATTATACGCTAAATATGCCTTATGAAAGTGAAAAGCGCAGTTTGCGGGGCTGGTCTACCAGTGCAGGAAGAAAATAGTAAAGTTTTCAAATAAATGCACCATATTAAAAAAGTTGGATTTATTTCGTGAATGTAATTAAAATCCCTGCGTCCTTTTATCTTTGTACTTGGTTTACATGTTGTGCCCGTGACACGTGTTTCATTTCAGGAAACAACCTACAACAAGTGCGTTTGCAAATTACGCAAAAAGAAGTGAATCAAGTTATTAATTCAAATATCTAAAAGACCGGATAAACATTTATCATATTTTACCATAAATTTAGTATATACTTCTTAACGTACCTATGGAAACATTATTATCAGACATAATTATAATATTTAGTATTTATTTATTTCACAAAAATCTATTTTATATAGACCTACACAATTGTGATCTAAAAATACTTGATCTACGTAAAATTTTTGTAAAATAAAACAATAAAGGTTCCTAATAAAGTTAATCTACTAATCCCTACTCTAGAATTCGCCGTGTCGTAAAGGCCTATTTAAACATAAGCGGTATTCGCTACCGTCTGCGGTAGAGAGAACCAAGTGGTATACGGTAATATTACTGTTCAAACCAAAGCGGATTTTACGCTCTAGCCGCGGTACTTGATACTAAACACTTGAGCTAAACCCGCCTGGTATGCACTTCTATCCACAGCGGCAGTGAATACCGCTCAGGTCGCTCTAGCCGCGGAACTTCATACTAAATACCTGAGCTAAACCCATGCGGTATGTACCTCTACCCACAGCGACAGCGAATACCGCTTCGTTTTGAAAAATTGAATAAGCCTTAAAGGATGATTTCCGCCAAACGGCTCGCATTGCATCGGATCGGAACTGATTTTACAAACTTTAAACGATATTAAAGCCGCGCACAGCAGCATGACCGCGGGCGTCTTCCGCGACACACGAATCACGAATATAGCCGAAAGTATGCTGCGACGCGCGATCGGCTCCGTTCGCCTGTCGTCGTATCCGATCGAATCCTTTCGGCAGTGGTCCAAATTATTCTTTTCGTCTTCTGTGTTTTATGATTATTATGTTCTTCTTCTAATGCAATAGCCAACAATGCTATGTACGTCAACTTCAACCATTTTCAAAAATTAGAACACGTCAACACGGTAGGAATGAAACTATTTGACTAGGCGCAGAAACGGATATGTTTTTTTTGTGTTCCTACTTAAAATCAACCTAATTCTTTGCCAATCACGTAAATTTTTACTCTGCCAACGCTCCTTCTACCGTGTCTCGGTGACCACTCCGTAAGGGCTCTGCTCCACCTGCCATCACCACGTCTAGCCAAGTATGTCCTGCACACTTCAGAGCTGTTATCCTCCGATATTGGCCCTGATTTGTTACTGTGGTTTCTCCAGCACCTAAAGGACGCTGGAGGTGGCTTCTAATTTGCGATGTTCCAGTGTTAAGTTTTGGTCTACGGTTTGCCTCTAATGTTTTCATTATGGTGTCCCGGTTATAGTTTCGCAGATTTCTTCGTATCGGTTTTCTGGCTTCTCTATTGATTTTTCTAGTTTTCTAGTTGTGCTTGGTCGCCTATTGGGTTTTGTTCCGTCGTCGTCAAAGGTGGAGTTTATAAGGTTTTCTGTGTTCCACCCCGATGTTTATTTGCTGTATTTGTTAAGTTAAAGTGTTGCACAACTTCTTATTTAGGTCCTCAACGTCGAAGTTCAATTCTTCCAATCTATCAAAAGCATTTTTTTTAGATTTAAACGAAACTCTTCCTGTAAATACACAATATGTTGCTTTCCGTATCTTGGGGTTCTTATCAATTTCTTTATTTCCCTCAATAAGTTGAATCTCAACGTCACTCTAACCAAACGATGGTCACTTACATGCTTACAGAGCATGCTAATCTTAGCCGCATTGTTATCAATCGGGGATGCAACGGTAAATGTTTCGGAAGAAATAGATCCCATCAAAAACATAAATGTGAAATGAGGTCTGACTTGGCTAGTTCTCATATACGAATTTTACATATTTCGGGACCATGGGGGCCCGGTCCTTTGGAAGGCGTACGAGGGGCCGAAGCCAGCCCGCAGAGGCCCCTTAGGAAATTTCAATGAAATGTGGCATCAACCGACGATTATCCCTGTATGCACTATGCAAGTGCACCCAACGACAATCCACGGTTGGTGTAGGACTATTGCAGGATATGAAAAAATAAAAAGTTGGGCTATGTGTTTGGGTGGCTAAAGTGGACTGGTTACCAAGAACTATGGAAGAACTATGACCCCTGCCTAATCAATGTTTTTTATATGCACGGATAAAATAGCAGGGGGTGACTTGCACACTCAATAATGGGCCCCCGGATAAGTATATATGAATTATTATTAAGTACCTACTAAAACATTCATGGAAGAGCCCTATGTTCGATGGCTAGTTTCTACCAGCAAGCCAAATTTTCGGAAGAATAAAACAAAGAACTTACAGCTTTAGAACTTGCGAAAGCTATAATATAATTCGTATATGAAAACTAGCCAAGTCAGACCTCTTTAATATATTATCCTAAGTTATAAGAAAAAATGATATTTTAAGTAGTTATAAAATGTTTTATGTCGTTATAAATAAATTTCAGGACTGACCATTGAAATTTGCACCCATTTAGATCTCACTTCTTTTGTCGTTGAAGTAAACCAAGGCCATATATCACAATATTGAACTTGGCTCTCATTTTACATTAATGTTTTTGATGGGATATCATTACTTTTTGTACAGAAATCCGCTCGCTCGGGCACGTTCGCGTCAAGGTTTTATCGCACCGCTCCCCACCCCGCTTCTCCACGGCCGCCGCACCGTGTGCCGTGGTCCGAAATACCTATTATTTAATTATTTATAAGTAATGATCTTAATTAATACTAAATCCCAGTTAATAACGTAATAAATACGAAAGTCGACTATACTCTTAGTTATAAGTAATAAAACTGAAATGTTTGGATAAAAAAAAATTAAGGGTGGTATTCCACTCGTCATATATTCACGTGAAGACCTTAAAATCCACATATCAACCGGCTGTCATCTTTGATTGCTGGTTCTTACATTACAGGCACTATAAGTTTCTAATAGAATCAATTAATGGAAAAATTATAACAAAATGATGAAAATTTACTAGTTTCTGATTTATTCCTTTGTATTCACCTAACTACCTATCTGGATGCAAATGACAATGCCAGATCCTGCCCCAACTATTTACAGAAAATGTAAATTTTTGTGATTCAAGTGATTACCTCAAGCTAACATTTCACAATATTGTTATTTCTTCTTGTTATACATTTCAATAATATGGCAAATGACATCAAGTGATGCATATATTAGCCATTTATGTTGTATGCATGCTAATCGCCAGATAGTACAGGAGAGCATTCTGCGATTACAGAATCTACGTATTCAGGGTCAGTCTCTATACTAATAACAAAGTAATCAGTTGATGCTGTTGGAACCTGTTGGTCTAGAGGTGATGGTGGATGCACTGGTATTGCTTGCTGAGGTACCAGCAATTGTTCTGGTCCGACTGGTTGAAGCTCTATTTCAGCATGTTCATCTGTCTCCGGTTGTCCTCTAATCGCTTCGGCCGTTAATAACACATCAATAATTTATTTCAGCAATTATAAAGTGCACCTAACCTATAATCAATGACTTTATTGTTTTAGATTTAAACAGAAACCGCAAGTTGTACACGCATTAGGACAAATGTTTAGTTATCAGTAATATATAAGCAAAATGATGCTGCATATTGCATGGTTGTAAATTAATTTTATTGAATGGGGCAAAGTTCTATAGTTTTTGGCATTTCCTTTGTGATAAAAATGACGATTTTTGGACGTTAATATCTAAATAACCGTTTGAGGTGTGTTTATGAAATTTAGAGTACATATAAATATAATTTACGAGCCAAATTTGACATGTTTATGTGAAATAGTTTTATGTTATAGTTTTTGAGTTATGAGTATAGTTATAGTAATAGTTTTTGGGTTATGAGGGGGTCAAAAGTGGCTTCAAATGGTTCATGTAATATAACACGCGGTGCTGCTCGCCAGTTCTGTTAGCTTGAACTTGGCTTGACACGCTACCGCGTGTCTAGATCTGTCCGGTGGAGGGTCCGGCTAGTCAGAGAAACTTACAAAGTATAAATATCTACGGTCATGAATAAAGGGCACATAATAATATGTATGTACAGCAGGGTGGCCTGGAGTTTAAGTTAAATTTATAATTTTTGCAGATATGATATTTCTCAATATACGTCCACATTTCGCAAGTCATGTTTAAGTCCAATGTAAAACTGAGCGACCTTATTGCCATCCACATCACGGACACAAATCTAGACTCCGGGCCGCTACTGGGAAATTCCTGATACAAGTGTGAGTGTAAACATTAGTTTGTTTTTTTTTTTTTTTTTTTTTTTTTTAATATTTTTATTGTAATCAAATAATACAATACAATACAATATCGTTTATTCATAAAAATGGTGCAGATTTACAATAATATAACAACAATTATATGTAGAGGACACAGTTTCTCATTTGCCTGAACTAGATAAGTACACCTTTCCCTAACCTTTCTGGGAAACCAGGAGTGACTTTATGTTGATGTTATTCCTCAATCTCGAGGACATCGAAACCTTATTAGTACCAAGTAAGCCTTTCACTATCTAAGTGTTTTCTAAGTTTATCTTTAGGACCACTGGCTTCTATCTCAAATACCTAAGTCTGATATTTAAGCAAGGGTGGTGATCATAAGTTTGACCTTCTCTGTTTAGAAAACTGCGGGACACTATTCCGATCTGGTATTTTAATGTTTTTATCTACACCCATGCTATAAATCCTCTATAAAAGTTTCTGAAACAGTTAACTTATTGCCAACATTAAAACAACCAGTGTCATAGTAACCATAATATCATCCAAACGAGTGTTATTATGTTGTACTAAATTTCATTATGCAACTCGTTTTCAAAAAAAGAACATTGTCATGCACGAGCGTTTCGCTACCACAGCGCAGTAATTTAAAATCGCCTCGTGTGATAAACCCATGTTAATGTTTTAATACCCCTTATTATAAAACAGTTGCATAAATAACTATTAAAATCGAATATGTTAGTCAATGGTGTTCTAATATTTCCTCCAATTAGCGGAATACTGATTTGCTTGAACATTTTATATGCCCATACACGTAGATCAGCACCCACTGGCACGTTGCTGACGACCATATCAAGTTATCACTAATTATTATTCAAAGCCCCCACATACACCTATATAGGTATCGCTCATTTAGAGAAACATCGACGTAACTGCCACTTTTTGAAGTGAAAACTTCTTTAGCGGCGTTGTACACTTTTTTGGAATGGGCAAAAAAATGTTACACTCGCGTCACGACACGTGACCTGATCGAAAATTCGTAAGACGGATGGAGAGTAGACAGCTGGCGCGGCGTAGAAGAGGAAGTATCCCCCTCTCTTTCTACGGCGCGGCGAAAATGTATGCCTGCTGTTTCGTTTAGGCGGCGCAGGGCGCTTGCACGAATGTTTGTGTGTGTTTATGTTACAGCGTGCTACGCGCAACCATGGGTGGTGACAGCTAATGAATAAAATGCACAACGTTAATATTCAAGTTTTCACTTCTGCCGGCACTCCCGGAGCAACCCGTCTTTTTTTAAAGTATTTTCTTTCCTAGCGTAAATACGCTTTCTAAGTGCTTTGTCATATTTAACTCATTTTTGGAAAAAAAGTACATTTACTTCGATGTTTCTCCAAATGAGCAATTTGTATAAACATCGCGCTAACTCCGGAAGTACCACCCAAAAGTACCGCTACAGAAATCGCGAGTCTCGAATAAATGGCCGCCACAGTTGGAGGTATAGAGGAAGTTGAAGACGAATCAAATCATCAATTCTATCGTGAAGACATCCTGTTGTGTTCGCAGGACTGTAAAGGTGCGTCTAGACTAGGTGAGTTGGCGAGCCGAGCATAACTGTAATGAGAATTTGTATGGCGACGCTTCTAAGGGCAATATTAGCTGATCATAGTTTGACTTTGCTATGTAAAGTAAGCGTTCCATACGAATATGAACCTTATTCTATTGGGTATACTGTTCTTTTTTTAATTTTCACTCTCAATATTATGTACATATGTGAAAAATGTACATATTCATAAGAATCGTATGCGACACTTAATTTACTTAGCCTGGTAAAGTTAAAGTGCGGTCTGTGAATATCGCTGTAAGTCCATCTACGCTACACAAATTCGTGCTCGGCTCGCCCAGTGTAAACGCAGCTTTAGGTCCCCCAAAAATTGAATCAGAGCTAAGGAAACTGAAAATGAACAAGCATTTTCGCACTACTCAAAACGTTTTCAGAAAGTCTTGTATCGCTGATTGAATTCTGCCTGATCCTGAGAATTACGATTGTCCTGCTGTTTTCTTTTTGAGTTGTAAATCGGGAATTCAAGTTTTATTATATTTTCTTAGAGCAGCCTTTGTAACATAAAGATGTTTTTTTTTCGGTACTCAATATATTATTGCTTCCATTTTTTTATTGTTTTCTTTTCATGAGTTGAAAAACACGAAAGTTTACCTGTCCTATCTCAGCAGACCTCTCCGGGAGATAGAAGCGTCTGTGGACGCCATTAGTTTAGGTCCTTCCATGATAAACTAAACCAGTAAGTATATTGAAATGACAAAAATTAAAAAAAAAAAACAGGACTAAACTGGACATTGGACAAGACGTGCTGACGATGACGACCCCCTATTTCCCTTATGGGTCGTTGCCCTCCGCCCACGAAATAATTTTATTCCTCGAATTGCGTAAATTGTGCTTGCACATAAAGACAATTGCGTATTTGAATCAATCAATTTGAAGGGAAAATTATCCATTACTTCATTCATGTTTGAAAACAATCTTACAAAGAACACAACGAGTATTGTTGAATTTTATTGTCAAAATGAAAAGGATTGTGAGGGTAGATAATGGTTACTAAAAACACCCTTTAATTATTACAACGTATTAGCCAAACTTGGGATGTAATAATTTGCGAGCCCGCATGCGTTCGGTCGCTCGCAAGTCATGCAGTATTTAAGGCAGTGTCAGCCGAAGTACACACCGAAGAAAACACCGTAACCCACCTTAATTTTCTCAATAATTACAGAAGGACCTAACTGTATATTAAATGGATTCGCCCTGAGTCCTAGACAAAGTGACATTCTATCCAGTCATAACGATGATGGAAAAGTTAATGAAATGTATTGGGCTGATATAACCTACCGAAACACTTATGTCAATCCTGTTGAGTCGTTGTAGAAATACGAAAAGAAGGACAGCTACTGCCACTTGTCTAGGCCCTCTGCAGTCTTATACTGCTTATTTCAGATGTGCCTATGAATTTCTCGCCTTTTCCTGCAGCATTCCGGTTTCATATATTAAATATGGAAGTCATATAAACCACCATTACAATAACAAAAGCTGTAACAACTGAGCACTTATTGAATATGCAAAAGTTATAAGCAAGAAACACATCCATCGTGGAAATCTACATCACCGCGAACCAAACGATAAATCAAAATGAATTCAATATTATTGACGTGACAATGAATTGCCTTTTTATTCGCAACTATATTTATACGACTGCTTCAATAAATCATGCATTTTTATGACCTGTCTGCATTTACATCTGCTTTTTATAGCACACGCTTCACCGTTCTCAGCCTACACCGTTCCCACTGCTTTGACTCAAGCCTCCTCTCTGTGAGAGGGAGTGGGCCATAATCCACCACGCGAGCTCAGTGTTGGTTTGTCATATCACACATTGCTCACAGTCATATAGTTATGTTAGTTCAAGACAGTTAACAGCTTTAGACCGTCGCTACTGATTCAGTTCAATTCAGTGATCGCAAAATATGAATCGAACCATGTAATAGATTTTAATATTTATGAAATTAAATTATGTTTGTGATATTTATTTCTGTAAGTGGATCTTTTAAGACACTTTTACACGTCAATATTTTTTAAACTGGATGACGCACATCCTATAGTAGTTGCCGCATGATCAATTTTCACATCAGTAAATAAATTCCACATGTGCACGCAGGAAAAACAAGTAAATTTTTATTTTAAGAACTCAAGCACTCTTTACTTGGATTACGAATCAAGTCCCCTTCAAGAGATTAATTTCACTTAGAGCTAGGTAGCTCTAAGTGAAATTGGTGGTGGTGGTGAAAATCACCATCTAATTTAAGTTCATGCCAGATTAATATGCTTGTAATGACAACTGTGAGATTAAACGGCAAAGTCCAATCTGTTTCGGGCGAGGCCATTTCAACGCAGTAAATTTAATAATTTTCATCTTATCATTTTTCGCTCTGAGTTTTTCATACGAATGACGTTTATATCATACATAATGGAAATAATAAGTTCCAAAAAAATTTACCAAAAATTAAAGTTACGAAAAAATGGGTCATCGGAACACAAGCTTGCTGACGTAACGACTCGCGATTCGAAGCATAATTAATTATGGGTTGTTTAATTACTTTATCTAGTACACCATCAGTGTATTGAATCTACTATGTACACAGGTTGAATGAAAGAAAAAAAGTAATGCGTCCATTCAACGCAACGGAAGAGAAAGTATAGATTTTTCTTCTTTTTAACTTTGCATATATGAACTCGCAAAAGTATGATATAATTGTATCTATTATTGTTGTGTAATAATGAGTGTAGGTACTGTAATAATGAAGTTCCTAATCTAGTTCGTTACGTTGCAATTATACAGTTCGAATAATCATACTGTTGAATTATGTGCGATTTTTAAAGCATAAGCATTTCAACTATTGAGATACTGAGAATTATTGCAATATATCAACTAACCCGTACCTACATAACACTCGTTGAACAATTTTATTCCCGTCAATGAATTAAGCTTTTATACAATTATTTTGATAAGGTCTTCTTTGCACCGATGATTTCCGAAAACTTCGAGACTTGCCGCCTTATTGCAAAGCAAGGTTTATTTTCAGACCGTTCGACCCAGGTTTAAACCATGAAGCCATCGTTGAATTTCGAACTTTCCGGCTACAGTAAAGTTCTGAGAACATAATACTTCATTCAGACTACGTTGTAAATTGTATACTGTACTGAACTGTATTTCAATCACAGCTACGTTTAAACTCAAACCATTTATTTCAATTAAACAAATTACAGACACAATTGGTCAGTCAGAAAGATGAAGCTAGTTGCCCATTCCAATGCGTCGTAGGTTCCTATGGAGAAGAACGGACTAAAAACTCCAAGGACACTCTTTTAAACCAAAATTCTTAAGTAAAAAACTGGCTCGATGGTTATTACCCACTGACCTCCATGCGTACTTGTATAATAGAATTCTGTGTGATTACCATATCAAAAAAGCAAACCTTTTTTTTGTAATAAGACTTAGACCTACTTAGTTCAGAACAGGCAAGTCTGCTCAGATAAACTTAAAAGTGGACGATACGTCACTTGATCACAGCGCGCGGTCCTGCCGAACTAAGTTCAATGGACAAAGTGACGCTCAGCCACGCGGACTATCGTCTGCGTATGTCGATACAGCTCAATAATTTTAATTTTTGCCTTCTTGTGTATTTAATAAGTGTTCTAATCATTCAAGAAAGAAATATGAGATACACAGGATTACTTTTCAAGCATAAGTACATGCAAAATTTTTAATTTGTTGAAAAATTTTTTTTTGGGATGCATGAAGAAGCCTCCCCGTGTAGCGCAGTTTGTTCCACCAGTTACTCAACTGAACCGAGCGCTCGGCGCATCCTGGGCAGTCACACCCAACATCTTATTTGACTGGCCAATTCTTCCCTTGCGGTGGTAGGGCTAACGCCCGCCTGGTTTGCGACCACCCTCCCACCGGAGTTCGGCGTCAAGCAGCCTGCTGTGTTTCGTCGATGCGTGGGAGTTCCAGTGCCTTAGGCATCTTCTGGGCACGCTCGTTCGATCATAGACCTCATCCAACGCTTTCCATCAGGCGTGATCGAGGTCAAGAGCGGGCCCATTCAGCAATAAAAAAAAAATAAAAAAAATTATAACACGCATCGCGCTTCTCTCGCACAATACGAAATATCAAAATTCGTAATCGTAAACTTTACGTGGCTAACGCGATTACGCTCTCACGACTGTGTCGGGTCCTATCTCTGTCCTTGTCTATCGAAAACTGCAAGTATGCGACTGTGATGACAGATTTGTGAGTTTCGTTGCTTGTAGCTACGCACCTAGCCCAGGTTTAGTGATTGCGATGTTAGAGCGTAACGTATCTGCCCCTATTAAGTTTATCTAAGCAAATCTGGTACATTTTCTAAGGACGTTACCTACTTGTAGAATTTCCAAGGATGAAAATAGGGAAGGTTTGCAGCTGGACTAAGCTGCTTCTAATGAAGGAGTTGCTGTTGTCCCACGGTTTCCGAAGACGAATTAACATCTCCAGATGATAAATATGTCTAGAGCCGTCCTTGAGTTAGAGTTCTAAATAAATTTGCAAATATTAGACGGTTGGGCTTTATTGCGACCTAGATGTAAAGGAAAAAACATAAATGTTGTAAACCTTATATTAGGTATGTCTCTTGCACAATTTACCTACTTATTATTACCTAGTTTCAAAAGTCGGCACAAATACACACATCAAAAGTGTCTAGGGATCAACATATATTTTTGCAATAACTTTTCTCCTGATTGATATTAATTAAAATTTTCTTTAAGGATTCATCAAATAAAGTGTTTTCGTTTGTCACAGTAACGATAAACCAAGTCACCTTTGCATTAATAAAGAAATTTGCCATTTTCCTAATAAAGGGATTTTTGACATTTGAACCACTAACACAAAAGTTCGAAAAAAAGACTGAAATAACAGTTTTCTTTAAAATTTTATTGGGTAACTTAAACAATTAATAATCCGTGTTTCTACCGCGAACACTAACAACACAAGAACATCGGTTTGGCATACTCAAAATGAGTTCATCCAAATCACGCTGTGGAATGGCCGCCCATGTTCGTTGCAACAACAAAAAAAGGTCTTCTTGCGACTGGATACCCTCCATATTCGGCAGAGCTCTTCTCTGTAGCATATCCCATGCATGCTCAATCGGGTTCAAGTCTGTCGACTGAGCAGGCCAGGGCAGGACATTGATGTTAGCTGCGGCGAGAGTCTGTCTTACAACTCTTGCGGTGTGCGGTCGTGCATTATCATGCATTAACTGAAATAAGGGACCGATTTGCACTTGTAGAGGAACGATGACGTCTGATACAATCGTCTCAGCATAAATTTGAGCGTTGAGGTTGCCTCTGATCCAAATCAACTCAGTTCTTCCGCCGATCCAAATACCCGCCCATACCATGATGGTTCCACCACTATAAGGATGGACTTCCTGGCAGGATTTTAATCGCTGTTGGCGTCCAGGGGTTCTCCAGTGTCGTATACGTCTTGTATCCGGTCTCAAACCAAAACGAGACTCATCAGAAAAGCACACGAAACGCCATTGTTCTTCTGCCCAATTTCTGTGTTCAAGAGCCCATTGATATCGAATCCTACGATTGTGCATTGCTATAGGTGGTACCCGTAGCGGTCTTCGGGAATGAAGGTTCACTTCATGCAAGCGGTTTCTGACTGTTTGGTCGCTAATTAAGTTCCCTGAAGAGTGATGAAGCCTCACGGCTAACATCATGGCGGTTATTGTTGGAGCTCTTCGAGTTAAGATTTGAATGTATCGGTCTTGTCTCCGTGTGGTGCAGCGATACCGTCCTCCATGGCGCTCAGCCACGGTACCAGTGCTTCGGTAACGTGTCCAAAGTCGACTGATAACACTCTGACTTGTATTCAGAGCTAAAGCCACAGTACGTTGCCGGGAACCAGCTTCTATCATTCCCACGGCTCTGAGCATTTCTTCCCTGCTTAAATGACGTCGCCGCTCCATAATAACGTTGGTTTTAATCAGTAGTAGGGAAACAGTAGCACTAATAATGTCTTCAATGCGTTGTATGTTTTTATAGGGAAAATATTGACAGCTGATTTTCATCTTTTACTCGAATTTGATTCACAGTTCCTGATTCAAATTATGAAATGCACCAAAAAGGATCCATATAAATTTATAAAATCATTAATTTATTACAAAGCCACATCTCAATCTCAAGAAATCCGCATAAAAATGATTGATCCCTAGACACTTTTGATGTGTGTATATAGGTACCTACAAACGGGGTGAATCGGGACGAAACTTTAAAATGGATTTTAAAGTTGAAATAATATAGTTTGTTGTCAATAAAGGCACATAATCGTTAATTAAATTACAGTAAACACATTAGGGTCCTTTTTGGCCACAAACTATATTATTTTAATGAAATCCCTTTTAATGTTTTGTCCCGATTCACCCCTGCATCCCTATTCACCCCGTTTGACGGTATACATATGCTTTCCTTCTAGTAGCTCTTTCGACAAACCTCTACAAAAACAGATAAAAAAAAATAATATAGGTACCTACATGCGTATTAAATTATTTAGGTATTGTATTATTGAGCCTTCTAGGTCTTTAAATGTTTTTAGCAAAAGATCGAAGACTATTATCATCCAAAGGACGTTTCTTTGCACTGCTTAGGTACCTAACTCAGTATTTTTATTATTTCCACAACTTTACATGAATAAATGCCTATGTAGTTATTAGTTATAATCAAATTAATTTTAGAAGATCAGCCTTACCGAAGCATCATAAGTCATGACAATTTGATCGGCATTCTGCGTAACAGTCAACAAAGCCTCAACCAGCTCCTGATTGAGGCTTGACTTTAAATGCCAGATTAGACAGAAGCCTAATTAGTTATAATACAATAGGTGTTAGAATTTATATATTGAGTACTATAGCAATAGATAGGTGAGAGGTATTTGTGCGATGCACACTTGACGGAGCTCAGTGGAGCGAATAGCCATACCTACCTACACAAATCGGCTAACTAGATCCACAGACTAAGCAATAGTAATGCCAACCAATTAATGTTACTGCATTATAATTTATAATGCTGATTATTTTAACCAGCTAGTTTAACTGTCGCCTATGAATAATAATAACTCATAAATATTTAATTATAAATAAGTAGTATATTATGTAACAAGAATGTGAAAATTTAAACTCTTTTCTGTGTTTGCAACACCCTAGGAGGGTCACTGATTAATTCAAATTCCTACCAATGCAAGATTGTTTTTTTTTGTAAAAACAAACGATTTTTTATGCCTGTCTAGACGATAACTGGTAACTGCTATAGAGTTCCCTGATACTTACAGCGACGACCCTGCTGCATCAGACCATCTTAAGGCTCTTATAGATACCAACCATGGTTACCCTGCCAGCAAAATATAAACAGCTTTATGTTGGGTATCTCACCAGGCGTCCAATCGGATGGTCGCACTGCCAAAAAATGTATGGTTGGTTACCATACATTTTTTGGCAGTGCGACCATGTTTGTGCCGCCATTCAATACCTGAGGGCCTATACAAGTAGCAATTGCTTTTAAAGCGTTTTGTATTTCTACAACGACTTTTAACAAGATTGAAATAAGCTTTACGGCAGTTTATATCAGCTCTATAAATTTTTGACGTTTCCATCATTGTTTTCGGTGATATCACTTTGTCTCGGCGCTCTGTATTGTCATAGGAACGAAATGTGTCCAAAATAAACGTTGCTCAAGTTTTACTAACGAGTGAAACTAAATAAATTCTAGTTATCCGGGTCCACTGCGTGCCATGTTTTCTAACCAAAAGAGCGTAACTGTTTTTAAGTGCGTTTTTAAGCGATTTCGAAGCTGTTTTCTTTTCGAAATCGCTTTCTGAAGATCGAAATTATTTTTTTAAACCGAACCTGTCATCAATTTTCAATTCTAAATACATATTGAACGAACGTGGTCGGTCACGGAATCTATTTCTTCTTTGTAAAACTTAATCTACTATTGCTTGAACCGCTGACACGTCGTCCTCGTCCGAACGGAACTGATCATTTTTGAAAAGAGATTTTCTAACAAAACATTGACAAATCATCATTTGGTAAAGTGGAGCTGATGATGAAGACCACAGATGACCATCGGAACTACTCAATAATAAATATTTCACGGGTTGCGATTCGATTACTTTAATATGGTTACTAAGCAATTTATGCTCGTCACAATGCGAATGGTAAATGGAGCTGATGGTGAAATACCTAGAGAACTTCTCAACTATTAACATCCCTGCATCGGAAAAAGCAATATTTTGTAAAAGGCGATGAGCAAGTGGACATTAGGCTATTGTAACTTAGATAAATTATAATCAGACCCACTAAAAGGCGAGAAATAACAACTTTTTAACAAAAAAAAACCGACTTCCAAAAAAAGCACCACAAAGTGAAAAATAACTTTAATTTCGGAAGTCGGAGGCCAAAAACTAAAATACAGGTCCAAAGACACCGAATTCCGAAATTAAAGTTATTTTTCACTTTGTACCTAGTGTTTTTTTTTTATTAGCAATAAAGTTTTATTAATATATCATTAATTTTACGGCACCAATTATCCTATGCGAGAGGTTCCAAAGACAACCCCGGTTGGTGTAGGATTATTGCAGGTTACAGAGAAAAACATTATAACGGATTATAGGTTTCGGTGGCTGAAGTGATCTGGTTATTTAGAACTATGGAAAGATTATGGCCCCGCCTGAAAACTATTTTATAATGATGAAATACACAGCTAAAATGGTAGGGATCGACTTGCACACTCAATAATGGGCCCAAGAAAACGGTCGCTAGCACATGTCGTAGCGACATGGGGCAACATGCCCTGAGGTGCTTGTGTTGGAGAGGTATTCCACGACTATCAAGACAATCCCGGAAGTATGGTCAAGTTGCCTATCAGCATCTTACTGGTATACTTCCCTTCTCCGAACACGTTTGCTCTTGCGACCCTCCACTCAAGCCGGCCAATAAAGGGCGAGGAACAATACTTCTCCCGAAAGATAGGGTCCTTGGAGGTCGCTACTGCTCAACAGCTCGCCACATGCTGCCCTGCGGGCTTCTATACCTCACTTGGTCTGGCTTCCACCCTAGATCTGTTTCGGCTAAGTAAACTCAAACCCCACCACGACGTAAACGAGATACGGCGTTATTATCTTCTTCTATATATATATAAAAGGCAACCGTTACTGACTGTTCTATCAACGCACAGCTCAAACCACTGAACGGATTGCGCTGAAATTTGGCACACATACATATAGCTACACTCACAACTCGGCACAAATACTTATAATATAAGTAATAAAGTAAAGTATCTAAATAAATGATAAAGATCAACAACACACATTTTCGAAATTTTTAAAGGAAAGTACGAAATACACGCAGATGAAGTCGCGGGCAAAGTGCTATTAATATATACAATTCGAAATCCTGGCTGATATATCAATGTACAGCCTAAACCGCTGGTTCTAGAGACATGAAAATTGGAGGATGTGTTCTTTGTGAAGAGCAGGTAACCAGTAAGAAAGGGTTTTTTAAGGGAAAATTCCACGCCTATGAGGGTGAATGGGGGGAGGGTGAAATCAAGCGAAGTCACGCGGACGAAGTCGCGAGCAGAAGCTAGTTCCATATATATAAAAAAAGACGGGTTGCACTCCGGGAGTGCCGGCAGAAGTGAAAACTTGAATATTAACGTTGAAATAAATCAATTATGAATTGAATTAATATAACTATTTTTTTTCACTATTTCTGCGTCACTTTTTTCATTAATCGATGCACTTTGTTCAATTTCCATATTTTAAACACTTTATATACACGAATTTTACTAATACACAGCAGTGTGGCTACTACACAGACGGTCGAGCCATCAGCTGTCCATCCATCCATCCACATCCACGTCCACCATCACCGTCACCGTCACCGTCACCGTCACCGTCACCGTCACCGTCATCACCGTCATCACCGTCATCACCGTCACACCGTCACCGTCACCGTCACCGTCACCGTCACCGTCACCGTCACCGTCATCACCGTCATCACCGTCACACCGCCGTCACCGTCACCGTCACCGTCACCGTCACCGTCACCGTCATCACCGTCACACCGTCACCGTCACCGTCACCGTCCGTCCATCCATCCATCCATTATCGTGTCTCACTTGGTTCACTTCGGTTGGCGCCGCCGTAGTAAGAGGGGGGGGGGGAATCTCTCCTGACGGTCACGTGTCCTGACGCGATGTCCTGACGCGAGTTTAACATTTTTTCCCCATTACAAAAAGTGTGCAACGCCGCTTAAGAAGTTTTCACTTCAATAAAGTCACTAAGAATCTGTATCACAGCCGCTAAACGACATAACTAATTAACTAAGTCTTAATGAAGTTCTCAATTGACTTTGCAAGGGCCGTATTATGTAGTGTGCCGCACAAGCAGTGGATAGTTGACAACTTTGGTGGAGTCCTGAAGTTTTCTTCGTGTGATTTTCCTTGTTGTGGCGATCGCAGTGTCTTCAAAGATGTTTATGAAGTCGTAACACAAGTTGTTAAATTTTTTTATTACTTTCTTCCACGCTTGACACAATCATGATCGTCATAACAACTGTTTGACATTCGTACGCCGGTCGACATGACGTCATGTATGTGTCGACTGGTCCCGGCCACTCTTTGCTCGTAAACCAAGGAATGTCGCGTGTCTTTCCTGCGAGAAATGCTCGAATCGATTAGGCGAGAATAGTTCAACTGGATTTTTACGAGGGAAAAGTTCGAATCGAACGACAATAACGAATGCGAGATGCGCGAGAATTGCCTTCCAGGTTAGAACTTTCAACTTCACGAGTTTTGTAGGACCATTAACGAAACTCATAAATAAATAGGTATTGATCTTAATAATTGATGGATCTGTCTGACCTTTGAAAGAAGAACAATGTATCATTTTTAAAAGGTCAGTGTCGTGATTGACCACTGTCTTACTATGATGCATTCGACGATAATGTGAGCTTCCCATATCCGGTTCTATTAAGTATTATTGGTGATCTATAGTCCATCAATGTTGGCATCGGCCCTGAACTTCGAAGCTTAGTATTAAGATTTAAAAGATATAAGAGTACGTTTCATACCCGATGGGCTGCATTGAAGCAGATCAAACAGGATTGTTGCCAGTTAGTCAAGGGGAACGCAATGATCATTGACTTTGGTTAATTCATTTCCATATTTATGTTTCTTACACATTAATAATGCAAGAGAGCACGCAAATGCGCGGGAATGCGCGAGCATTGGGACGGATTTGGCACCAATCGCAAAGATTTGGGAGAGTAAGTCTTCTCGCCACTCTTTCAATCGGTCCTAAATTGACAACATTTCAAACCTGACACGACCTTAAAACAAAAATACTATTTCTTTATTTTCGTATCCTTAGTTCAAATATATTTTTGAAGTGAAAACTTCTTTAGCGGCGTTGAACACTTTTTGTAATGGGTAAAAAATGTTAAACTCGCGTCAGGGCATCGCGTCAGGACACGTGACCGTCAGGAGAGATTCCCCCCCATCTCTTTCTACGGCGGCGCCAACCGAAGTGAACCAAGTGAGACACGATAATGGATGGATGGATGGATGGTGATGGTGATGGTGATGGCGATGGTGATGGTGATGGCGATGGCGATGGTGATGGCGATGGTGATGGTGATGGTGATGGCGATGGTGATGGCGATGGTGATGGTGATGGCGATGGTGATGGCGATGCCGATGGCGATGGTGATATGATGTCATGTGATGGTGATGGTGGACGCGGACGCGGACGCGGACATGGATGGACAGCTGATGGCTCGACCGTCTGTGTAGTAGCCACACTGCTGTGTATTCGTAAAATTCGTGTATATAGTGTTTAAAAAAATGGAAATTGAACAAAGTGCATCGATTAATGAAAAAAGTGACGCAGAAATAGTGAAAAAAACTTATTAATAATTGATTTATTTCAACGTTAATATTCAAGTTTTCACTTCTGCCGGCACTCCCGGAGTGCAACCCGTCTTTTTTTTATTTTATTTTTTGAAGTGAAAACTTCTTTAGCGGCGTTGAACACTTTTTGTAATGGGTAAAAAATGTTAAACTCGCGTCAGGGCATCGCGTCAGGACACGTGACCGTCAGGAGATTCCCCCCCCCCCCATCTATTTCTACGGCGGCGCCAACCGAAGTGAACCAAGTGAGACACGATAATGGATGGAAGGATGGATGGATGGTGATGGTGATGGCGATGGTGATGGTGATGGCGATGGTGATGGCGATAGTGATGGTGATGGCGATGGTGATGGCGATGGTGATGGCGATGATGATGGCGATGGCGATGGTGATGGCGATGGCGATGGCAATGGCGATGGTGATGTGATGTGATGGTGGACGCGGACGCGGACGTGGATGGACAGCTGATGGCTCGACCGTCTGTGTAGTAGCCACACTGCTGTGTATTCGTAAAATTCGTGTATATAAAGTGTTTCAAAAAATGGAAATTGAACAAAGTGCATCGATTAATGAAAAAAGTGACGCAGAAATAGTGAAAAATACTTAGTTATATTAATTCAATTAATAATTGATTTATTTCAACGTTAATATTCAAGTTTTCACTTCTGCCGGCACTCCCGGAGTGCAACCCGTCTTTTTTTATTTCTAAATTTCTGAGAAAAAAAATAAAAATCAAAAAACACGTGATGACCTTTGCGCATTCCAATGTCTTTGATTGAAAACATTACATCAAACAAGACATGTCAATGTCACCTAAAAGTGTAACTAGAAAACAACTAAAAAACTGAATTGAATTCAACAATATTTTTTCCTATCAACTCGACACGTTGCTTACTGTTAATATTATCAATTTTTGATTGATATTTCGCCAACAAAATGGATCCCAATGAAAAATATACGCCAATGAAGAAACCAAAACAACGACTGAGACAAGTGACATCTAGTCATCTAACAGTTTTTTTGACGGGTCACAATAAAGCAAAGGTAATATCGCCATTCTACCGTCATCTGGCACTTACGTCTTTTTAGAATACACCGAATTTAAAAGTTAAAATTATGAATGAAAAGTACATAATTTCGAAAAATGAAAAAATATGGGTGACCTAGATTTGAATTTACTTTTATATAACGTAATAATACATGCAGGTTAAAAATATGAAATGTTGTCAATGGCCTAAAACTGAATGATAAATAAATCATTATTTCGCAATGCTCATTTACAAAGATCAGACACGCGATATTTGAGTACAGACTTCTAAATGTTACAAACACCCTAAAGGCATTTACAACGAACGCAACGGAATCCGTATAATACGAGGGATAGGTACTAAAACAATGCATCATTCAATACTATTCGAGAATTTACAACTAAATTATAGAGCGTGCTAGCGATCAATCGTGACGTAAGAAGAAATTATTGCATTAGCCCGTGTCAATGAAATTGTATGGAAGTTCCGTAATTGTAACGATTACAAACTATGATTACTCGTATATACGATACCTATACGATTATAGTGAATTTGCGGGTTTACGAGTACATTTAAGCATTGTTAGTAAGAATCAGCATTAAAAATACAAACAAGGAAAACGATAAATCTGGTTTTTACACTTCTTGAAATATTATCAAATGAAAAGAAACATGGGACCTTTAAAAAATAATAACTGATAAGTTGAACAACATTTTTAAAGGCTAGGAAAGCTTAATTTGGTATGAAATAAAAGCTTTTAGAGACAACAAAAAAGAATCTTTGAAACTTTTATTCGGTGCTATCAACTTGAGATTACGGCAAGAATACCTTTTCTATATTGTTGAAAGGAAGCCCTTTTTTCAATTACACAGAACGGAATTTAATTGCACTTGAAACTATAAAAGGTTGAAGTGGTTTTCTTTTCCGACCTGCCTTTATTTCTCTAATGGCTCGGTACCTTTCCAATATATGGAGTAAAAATGTTAGGTATTATAAGTTTTGTGGATGTATGTTCTAGAACCAAAAATGCGAACACAAGTGATATCAACCAACCCGCACTGGGCCCACGTTGTGGATACTGTCCATTTCTCACAGTGAGGAGGCCTGTGTGTACCCCAGCAGTGGGTCCATTGTAGGCTGATTAGGATGTTCTATTTAAAAGTTAAGGTTCATCTTCACTTAAAATGTTGCAAAAACCGATGCAGAAAGATTTACATAAATTAGACATTCTGAAGTCAAAATAATCGCTCTCCTTTTGAGTATTACCATTCGAAAGGCAGAAGAACATTTTCGCGTTGATTGTATATAGAATAAAAAGTTGTTTAAAATGTCAATCGGTTCTGTTTGAGAAATAATCCAATTAAAGTGTGGGAGCAATTTATCAATTGGGTAACATTCATGGAAGGCACAGGCAAAGCGTTCGGGCAACTTGTCGCATGTTCAAATATCTTGAAGTCTAATGACAGTCCTCGACACTTAGACGTAAATCTATTGAGTTTGTAGACATTTGTGTATTTATAGGCACAAATCATTAAAGGGGTTTAGATATCGATCGATAACGTCAAACTCTTGACAAAAGTACTTATCTACAGGGATCTTAAGATTTGGTCTTTAAGTAGCGGTTTTTGGTGCCTTCTTGTAATGATCAATCATTATTTTCTTTACCTGCGGCCGGTGAACGCACAAAAATGGTCTTTAGTCATTACTATAGGAAGATTAGTACATAAATATTTTACGGAAGGACAGTGTAAACCATGAACTGAACTCTGAAACGTTAACGTCTTTACGTTAGTGTTCAGGTAAATCATCCGCTCCGTCTCTGAATATCATATTCTCAAAACACCACATTCGCAAAACACAACATTCTTTATACATATCTTATTGTTGACACTTTTCATAAACTTAATTAATACTCCTGTCCTTGTCTGAATTTATCTGTTGTCGGCGCACCAAGTCTTCTTCTTTCATACTTCTCTATTTGTCATAAATTCAGTAGTCACCCCTTTTTCTAGCCATACCATATTTCACACAATACATTCAGGTTTTTTTTTGGTCTTTCCCTATTCTCATAGCCATCAACATTTATAATAAAAACTTTCCTTACGATATTTTTAACCTCAATAGCCATGATATTCATGTAATGGCTACCCTTATAATTTGATAATGCAATACTAACACTGATTTAGATCTCTGCAACGTTAGATTTGTTTTAGATCGGTTAGGTTGATAATGTTGTTACAAGGTCATGTAATAATAGTTCAAATAAACGCAGCCGTACTAAAATCTTTTCAGTCGCGTTTCATTGATTCGTTTCTATTATGCGACTAAATAATAATAAAGCAGTGATGCTTTATTATTATTTAATGCTTTATTCATTGCCTCTGCCGTGATCCGAATTATATATTACAGATCAAAAATTCGAAGTACCGATGGATGCATGGTTGATTTGTTTGCATTGCACGATAATAATGTGGTTTACATTATGAGTTTTTGTACCAATATCGTTCAACCCTTGAAATATACATTCCGGGAGCTCTTGATTTTAACGTGTTTTGGACATCATATCTCATTATTTCAGCAATTTAGCGATAAAATTGAGGCGCCACGCCACCAAAATTGAGGTAGGTTTAATTTTTTTGTGGTCAGTTTTTATTTCGTCAGTAGTAGTAGTTGGGAACAATGTACATTACAAACAATCTATATACATATATAAAATTCAAAGTCCTGACTGACTGATATATGAACGCACAGCCTAAACCGCTGGTCCTAGAGACATGAAATTTGGAGGATGTGTTCTTTGTGAAGAGTAGGAATCCAATAGGAAGGGGTTTTTTGAAATTCCACCCCTAAGAGGGTGAATGGGGGAGGGAGATATTTCACGCGGATGAAGTCACATATGTGGCACTAAGTACTTTTTTAATAAGAGCTCACGTGTAATTTAAAACTGTGCGGTTACAACAGCGTATTGTGACGCAACGCCACTGTCGCACAATCGGTGATCTCTAAAATGGACTGTATTCGGAAGAAAGCCTTTAAGGTGGGGAACGTGCGCGTGCGCCTGCGGTCAGTGTGTGCGTAGACGGCTTAGTAGAAGGCAATCGCGTGCGCCCGCGTTTCAAGATTCCATTTCGAGACATCTAAATCGTAAGTGTTCATATATTTAGTGCGATAAGTGTTTACCGTTGCGTGATAAGGGTAATTTTGATTTTTCGCATTGCGATTATTTTTATTTTGCTTATGCGATTTTTATATATTAAAGCACTTATTTTATAGTAACTGGAAAATCGACGGGTTTTTGTTTTAATTTAATTATTTTTTGACTATAGGCCTATCTAATTTATTGTTTGTTTTTTATGCCTAAAAAATAATAATGAAGACAAGTGAGTTGAATATTAGGTATTAAGATATTTATACCATAGCCTTCCAAATATATATTTTAAAAATTAGGCAAATATTTTCTTTTTAAATTTTGAGGCTTTCCATGGTCGTTGGTTCAACGATTTCTTTGCAATTAGGTAATAATATGTGTGTTTTAACACCTAAACAGTTTCTTGTACTATAATAGAAAAATAAACAATATGGCGTTGCTTTTTCATAAGTAACTAAACAGGACTAATGCCGGGAAAATCTAGGATAAAATAACCTTATGGTTATGTCTTTAACTTTAACCATACCCAATATAAAACGCATAATGAAGATTATTTTTAAAACGTTATAGAAATTACTTACCTTACCGTGACTAAATAATAATAGCCGCACAGGTCGATCGATCAGGTTAAGCTACGCTTGCCGTGGTTGGTCTGTAGATGGGTGACCATCTTTACATACCGTGACCCCTCCGTGGCTCGGAAAGCACGTTAAACCGTTGGTCACGGCTGTCATTCGTGGATCATTGACGGTCGTTACGGGTAGTCAGAAACCCAAAGTCTGACAACCAGTCTTATTAAGGGGTATCGTCTTATCCAGTAACTGGGTTGTGGAGGTCAGATAGGCAGTCACTCCATGTAAAATACTGGTATTCATCTTATTATTATGGTTAGACTGGAAGCCGACCCCAACATAGTTGGGAAAAGGCTAGGTAGATGATGATACTGATTACATAAAACAGTATCTTAAAAGTTTTTTTTTTAATAATTAAGGGTCAATACTAGTAGGTAGTACAAGTTCAAACTGTTCGTACCTACCTACAATACACTACAGATCTATATTGTTTTTATTATTTTTCGTTATTATTCGAGTTAATCAACTTATTGTATGCACGTGTTTCACTGACAAATAAACCTATTTTTCTTTCTTTCTTACATGTCTGGAACTGAATGTTTCGGTGAGAACCACATTCCTGTGAGAACAAATTCATTTTATTATAATAACTGAATGTTATTATTCAATGCTTTGACAATATACGCGGAATACAGATTAAATTGCCATCGTGTACAATTTCACAATGTGTATTGCATTGTAAGATTCTCACGACGAAGTGCTGTGACTGCAACCTAAACATAGGTTATTCATTCATTTGATGTCTAGCCTAAGTCTTAAGTAGAAAAAAGTTGAAAGGAGAAAAAGCTGAGAATGATAGGTGCACGTTTCTCACTCAGGAATATCCTGAACAACTGGCATTTCATTTGCAATTCATTGGTGGGTAAACCGGTTAGGTGTGAGACTGACGGGCACTGCACGATCATGCCACAGACTAAGCTAGGTTGACTCACACCACACAGCCTGTCAACAGGAGGATTTTGTGATCAAGCAGACAGGTCACAATAGCGCAACTGTTTGTGGACTTAGGGCTTCAGTATTAGGTTGGGGCGTTCGTATTTTGAATATTTGACAATGTAATTCGAAGTTATTGTTTATTTAAAAAAAGGTCTAAAAGAAAAGAGGGGGTTTTAAAGGTCTGTTTATTATACTACTGCATATATTAGACTGTGGTGACTCTACTATCGTTATTGGAGTTAATCACGTATTATTTATATGTAAAGAAACACGACAGACTATCATTTGCATATCTAGATAGTTTCTAAATAAACTATCTAGACATGCAAATGATAGTCTGTATGTGTATAATAAGTTATTGCCTCTCTTATTTAGCAGGTGTGGCCATTTTCACAAAAAAAAAAACTGTAAATATCAGTAAGATCCCGTTTGTTTTTTAATTTGCATAAATATGTCAGAGCCATAGATCAAATACATACCTGTCTAAAAAGTTTTAAATATGTATTTGGTTTATGAAGATAAATATTTCATACGGCTGCCCTCAAGGTTCGGTTATCAGCCCGTTACGTTTTCTAATTTATGTAAACAATATTAATAAATAAAATAGGGTTAACAAGACACCTAACACTATGCAGACGATACCTGTCTCTTTTACTATGACAAATCATTTCATCTATATATTAAATAAAATTCAAAGTCCTGACTACACGTCACAGCCTAAGCCGCTTGTCCTAGAGACATGAAATTTGAAGGGTGTGTTCTTTGTGAAGAGTAGGTATCTACTAAGAAAGGGTTTTTAGAAATTCCACCCCTAAGAGGGTGAATAGGGGGAGGGAGAAATTTCACGCAGATGAAGTCACGGGCAGAAGCTAGTAACATTATAAAGGACGCTCAACATGACCTTGATCTATTAAACGAGTGGTCAAAGTACAACCTTCTTACAATTAATACGTCGAAAACCTCATTTATGATTTTTACCACTAAAAATAAGCGTAGATATACCTACCGGACATCTCGCCTCTTAAAATAAATAACGAAGCAATAAAACGATCAACCAACGAAAAATATCTTGGATTTAGGATAAATGAAAAACTAACTTATAAGTAAATTAACATCGTTATTGGGAGCATTACGGAAAATAGCAAACTGTATTCCAAATTAAGTGCGCACTTTGATTTATAGCTCGTTAGTCAAATCACATTTGGGGAACCGCAGCGGTAGTTAATTTAAATCCACTTCAAAAAGTTCGAAATTAAATCATTAAAACTCTGTTCCATTATTATTATCTCACTCCAACAAATACCTTATACCAAAAAACGAAACTATTAAATATTAGACAGCTATACATTTACTACACTTGCCTTCTTATTAAAAACATAAATGCAATATATGCAATACAAACTAATATACAACTAAAGAAAAAAACAATGCCATATAACCTGAGAAATAGATATAAAAACAAACTTGAAGTCATCAGCGTACGCACTAATAACGGTAGAAATTATTATTTGAAGAAATTATTATTTGAAGAAATTATTATATGAAGCTGTTCAATAGATTGCCGGACGATGTAAAAGAGTGCGATAGGCCGTTTGTGCACTACAGGGAATTTTACTGTCCCGCAGTCCGATTTTTTAACTAAGTGCACAAACTAGTATATACATTTATGGCGTGCCGTAGGAGACCGTAAAAATCGGACAGTAAAATTCCTTGTAGTGCACAAACGCCCACAACGTAGTATTCACATTATCGCACTTATTTAAAAATAAGCTTAAGGAACATGTATGTACATTTTTCAAATCAAATCATTTATTTGCATAACGCAGGTTCAGAGAATGTTATAAAAGGTTCATAAGGTACACTGTATTATAACCATGGATGGGAGGCGTGCAAATATTATATTAGATACACAATTATTCTTATTAATTTATCTTATTAAATTTAATCTTAATTAATACATTATAACAGTAATGTCAAGCAAATGAAGAATGTCATAGTATTGAATTAATATTTGCTATAATTAAAATACAATATCTTTTTCTTCGACGTGGTCTTTTACATTATAATAACACTTTCTAATCAGGAATGTATATGTATAATTTCTTCTTACATAAATGAGCAGGTAACATCTTAATGTCATCGGGCAATTTATATAAATCAGTGATGCCATACAAATAATACTTTTATGTTCTGATACTCTGTAGAAAATTGTATTGTAAGTACTGTATACTTACTACTTTGTATCACATTTTAAGCGGACTGTAAGTTCTTATGAGAAATAAATTTCTATAAACCGAAGAGTAAAAATTTTATGTTCGAAACATATTTAAGTACCAAAAAAGTTAAGTAAGTAGGTACTTACTTCACTAAAAGGTGAAATACAAAAAGTAATCATAAAATGTAAAAATCCAACTGCGACATGCACTAAATATAAAACAAAACCTTTTATAAAACTACACATGAAACGCAACTGTGTAATCTAATACTTAAATGAATCGATCAATCGAGTCGATTATTTGATTCAATGTGGTTCGAATCAATGACAATGACATTCACCGGGTTATTGTGCCAATGAATTTCCATGACCGGAACTATTATACCAAAGTCAAGTTAAAGGTCAAATGTTTAGTTGAAGAGAAAAACGTGCTTTGTTTTGTAAAGGAAGTTTGGGGAAAGTTCTGCACTGGCGGCGCTATACCGGATGACGTTTCCACCGTCTTGGAAACCATAGGGTGTAAATAGGTGAACGGAATGCGCTGCGCTACACGATTACCGACAAGTGCTTGCAAAATCGTCGCAAAACCACTCATGTGTGGTCTACTCTTATATGTGTGGTTCTTTCCTCAAAATACCATTTCAGACTCTACATCAAGATTAAGTCTGGTAATTAAATAGAGACCGTGGCCTCCGGGCTTGTTTCGGTCGTTGTTCTCAGAGTGATCAGATAGGAAACACCGAACTCATCTAGTTCTATCATTCATCAGAAACCTTTGGCATTTTTATAACGAAATTAAAATTAAAAGATAACGTTTTAAATGGTCCATCTTTACCTTCAGTCAGTGATGTGTTAGCTGGTAAGTAACTTTGTTTTCAATGAACTACAAAATTACTTAGTTCATAATCTTCAATCAAACTTGGCTGCGCTTATGCTGTGAAAAATAACCATTATTTTCTCAACACTTATTAAAATCTAGTGCAGGCAAGATTTATGTTCCAACATTCTTTTTACGCGAGAAAACTTTTACGCGAGTAAATATAGCTTCAGGGAAATATTCAGTAAAGGTAAATGGGTACCTAATCCAGACAATTTGGTTCAAAGGACCGGTCCCTGAAAAAAGTCACAACATTTTTGGCGTTTCTTTATTCAATAAAATTCCTCCCTTTGAATCTGTAACTGGGTTTTGCGTACACTATCCGTCTAGTCAGACAGGCGCTACACGACAGTGGGACGCGATTCTGGTAGAACAATGTTTACCCAACTACGGCGAAGCAAAAAGGAGGGTTATGATTGTGACCGATATGTACATATGTCTATGTAAGTATGTATGTTCATCTGTTCCCTCAAAACTTTAAAAGTACATACTTATAATAATTTGACAAATGAGGTATCGTTAGAAGAGTCTTGACCGTCCGCTGGTTAAAGGTTATGTGTCGTCACACTAAATTCAATATGGCGCCCTCTAGAGGATATAAAGTAATGAATTTAAAAATAAATATTTTGGGATGGTGCATTGTGGAGTATCAAATGGAAGGGCTTAATTAGCAGATTTCAGAAATATAAATCTTACTGAAATAAACCTCAAAATAATAGATGAAGAAATAGCCTTCAATCAAAATGAATAATTGGTTGCATTTAATAATCAAAATGCATCGCATGCGAGTGCTCGCTGTAACAACCAATTTCCTCAATTCAATAATCATGTTTAAGAAATAACAATGAGATAAACAGAAATTACTTAATAAACGATTCGAGCAATCATCGAGTTAGCTTGTCAAAATAACAAGTATAAAACGATATTTAATAATGCTTGTTGCCTGATCTCCTTTGTGTTAGCAATCGCAAACAGGCCGACAACCCGCAAAGTGCAATTTAACACTTATACAAGGGGTAGTTATTATCTATTGTAGCTTGTCCACCTTTGCCCATCATGATCTTTCTAAACTCATGAACTTATAATAGTGTTTTTTTATTGGAGAACTAAAGGGTTTATTTATAAATTATCTTTTGTTCGTAAGTTCATTCTTGCATACCCAGTCCGAGGGCTTGAAGTGCTGCGTGCTGAAACACAGGCTGTAAACCTAGTTCGGCAGCAGATGCTAATAATTAGACTCGATTGTTACTGATTTACTTTTAAGCATTTATATTTATATATACATAATTTAAAGTCCTGTCTCAGCTACTTATCATATACAGTCGTATAAAATAAGTAGCTGAGTCATATTGTGTAACATATTTATTCTTATTGGTCTAATCAATGTAATTATGTTATTGTAAACGTGCGGTGCTTAAAAAGAGATGTTTAAACTTACAAAAAAGAAAACCGGCCAAGAGCGTGTCGGGCCACGCTCAGTGTAGGGTTCCGTAGTTTCCCGTCCGTCATAATAAGTGTTCCCACGTACAATTCGATAATACCCGACTCAATGTAATAAGTACCTACAGCGCCATCTCTCGGGGAATTGGGTTACTAATTAATACATAGACGTGCCAGAAGTTTTCGGTGGTAATTTTGGATTGCGAGAACCGATTTTAATCATTCTTTTTTTGTTTGAAAAAAGATATGTTCAGGATAATAAAATATGTAAACGAAGTAAAAAAAAATGCTAGCATATACGATTATACTACGAACTTAGTCCAGAAATGATTTTGTAGGTATAACTTTTTGTCTTTTTTGTACAAAAACTGTTGTTTCTATCAAGTTCAAAATAATTTTCCTAGAAAGTCCTTATAAAGTTCTACTTTTCAGATTTTTTTCATATTTTCTAAACTTATGGTTCAAAAGTTACACAGGGGGGGACACATTGTTTTTTACTTTTGGAGCGATTATTTCCGAAATTATTGACATTATCAAAAAATGAATTTAGTAAACCCCTATTCATTTTTAAATACCTTTCCAACAATATATCACACGTTAGGGTTGAAATTAAAAAAAAAATGGGGGCTACCCTAATAAAACATTTTTTTCCAATTTTTATTTTACCACTTTGTCGGCGTGATTGATATACATATTGATACCAAATTTCAGCTTTCTAGTGCTAACGGTCACAGAGATTAAGCGAGGACGGACAGACGGACGGACGGACGGACGGACGGACAGACAGACATGGCGAAACTATAAGGGTTCCTAGTTGACTACGGAACCCTAAAAATGACGTGACGTTTTTCGTGACGTGTCGTGAATCATTACTTAAGGGGACTACATGACCTAAAGCGCGGTCACTGTCGGACTGCATAGAAAAGAAAAGAGAAGCGCGATAACACAACCCTGGTAATTTAATGCAAAATATGAAGCAATTATTTATTTATAAAATCGATTGTTTGGACTAAAAAAACACTAGTGCTTTAGTATGTTGGTTGTAAAATAATCAGACAAAAATCAGAATGATTGCATGTATATTAGTATGGTTTTTATTGTGAAAAGAAAGTTTTTATCTCTAAAAACTTACAAAAAAAAAATATAAATCATGAAGGTACCTCTACTGTCATGATTTTTTTTATCGTATCAAATTAGTTGTATTGTGTTTTTAACACACTATCTAATTAGCATATATCCTTAACAATATCATATATTTTTCTGATTTTGTTTACTGTAGTCGACCATACACTCTTAGGCATTATAAAACTTGCGTTTTTTGCGTTTAGGTCCTGTAGTGCCCTTAACTTTAAGCAAAGTTTATAAGTATAACCTATAGGCATGGTCCCTTGATTTTTATTTTTATTTTTATGAAATCCTTTATAACTTTTCGGAACATTTGTAACGACTCTATAAAACCATATCAAGAAAAATGTACAAACGTAACTTTGGTAAATCTATACTCTAATTGAGTAAGACATTTTCAATCAAAATACAAGGGTTTTGAAGGAATTTCCTAACCCATAGCTTCATAGGTTTAAAAAATTCGTCCGCTCAACAACGTAAATAGCGATCGTGGTTAGACTGCCAAATGCAAGGAATTGCAATCAATTGTTAGTTTATATGTGGTACACGCAATTATACCTCGCTGGTTGTCAGACGTTCCTTTCGGAGAGCAGTGGTGGCCCAGTGGTAACGGCTCCGACTTACGATTTGTAGGTCGTGGGTTCGAACCCAGGCAGGCGCTTTACTTTGTGTAAATAATTTCATCACCACTGCTCTCATAACGGTAAAGGAAAACATCGTGAGGAAACCGGCATGTCTTAGAATCAAAAATTCGAAGACATGTGACATCTACCAACCCGTACTGGGCCCGCGTGGTAGATTATAGCCCACTCCCTCTCGAAGACAGGAGCCTTGTATCCCAGAAGTGGAAACATCCAAGTCCCTCAATAAAAAAAATCTCTTCAATTTTGAGTAGCATAAAAGTACTCCACTGTCCTACTCACCGGACTAAAGATATTCCACTGTCAAACTCGTCGGACTCCGTACAATAATTAATTACTCAGTAACGTTATATAAATACCTACAATTCTGAGCTTTATCAATTTGATGCAAACTACAGTGTGTTTTCGAAATCATTAGAATTTATTCGATAACCGAGCTACCGGAACCCATCCTAACGAGGTTTAATTTGCTCGCAAACAACTTCCCAGAAGTAGTCAGTATAAACGGGACGGGACTTAGGAAAATATTTCATCCTTTCCTCTTAAAAATGCATTTATTATTTTAATTACATTAAGGTATTTAATTCAAACCTCTTTCTAGGGATATGCGTAAAATATGATATATAAAATATTCAACTTTATTGCTTCATTTTAGGTAAATGTTCGCCCACTTTATATTATAACGACATCTACTTAATTATTATTCGATTAATGACATCCACTATTCGTATAAAATAGCTATAATTATTGGTAAACAGTCATTAATAATCAGTTCAAATACTTATTCATTTCCATAGGGCTTTTTTATGACATTACGGAATTGGAAAGCAATTCTACTTGACTTATTCCATTATTTATTATTTGGAAATTACGTTATCAGCAACCTACAAAAATGCTTGATAATTATGTAGATATTATTACAAAAACATACATAATTTTAACGTTACAAAAACAAATAAGTGTTACGTGTTGTAGTGTTAAGTATTAAGGAAACAAGCGCATTCCGATTCTACAATAAATCAAATGATTTCATAACGGTGTGACTGGCTTATTCGTCAAGCTTAACTGCATAAAACTAACATTTAGTCAGTGCTAAGCCACTTTGCAACTTGGTTTTTATTAGAGTGAATCGAGTTTTAAGGTTTGGAGTAATTCGCGTCAGAGCGGAAGACTTCGTTACGCAATGTATGCGCGACTCGGACGCTAGATAATCTCACTATCACAAACACGGGACGTACCACATTTTACGTGGAGCAGACATTTAATGGAATTAGTGATCTAGTTAACCATCTTGTGAAAAATATAAGCACCCGGAATTTTACTGGTGCTTATATTTACAGAAATTGATATATTTATAGAAATAGATAAAAAAACTGGTCGTACCATTTTCTTATTTTTGGCAGACGAATGGTGGAAAATCCAATAAAGCACACGACAACGTAAACGTAAGCGCACTACAGCATAAAACCATTTTTGTTAGGCACCGATTTCCGAAATTAGTTATTTTTCACTTTGTAGTGTCCTTTTTGGAAGTCGGTTGTTTGTAAAAAAGCTTTTTATTTTTCAATTTTAAGTTGTACTTACCCCACACAAATTCGTATAACACTACTTGTTATTTCAATATCAGTGACAGGAAATCATTATAACATCATGAATATAAACTAAGTGGCAAAAATACGTATTATTGAAGCTAACTTAAAAACTACCCAAGCAAAGTTTATAAAATTTATATGGGACCAATCCTGAGGCATGTACCCTATCCACTCTGCTGGATAAACTTGAGGCTTATGGTATAAGAGGGAATGTCCTAGAATTGATAAAATCATATTTATCAGACCGCCAACAAATAACCCAAATATCAAAATTTGATATTCAAAGTAGTAGGGAACAGATTTTCTCCTCTGACAAGCGGTACATCACATATGGTGTTCCCCAGGGAAGTGTATTAGGCCCTCCTTTGTTCCTACTATACATTAATGATCTACCAAAAGCAACTAAGGAACCCATGTCATTGTTCGCTGACGACAGTACTGTTACCATAGCACCTAAAAATATAATTAACTACCATTCTGATTCTAATGATTCATTGAATTCTATAATTACCTGGCTTAATAATAATAATTTGAAAATTAATCTTAGTAAAACATACATAATGCATTTTAGACAACGAGAAAAGTTACGTAATACATTAAAGTTTAATTTAGTATACAAAGATAATGTAATACAAGAAGCTGAAACAGCACGATTTTTGGGATTAATCATTGACAAGCAATTAAATTGGAAAATTCACATTAACGAACTTTGTAAAAAAATTAGTATTTCGTCATATGCTCTTTATAAGTTGGCACCGGCTGTCAACACAGATACTTTACTTACAGCATATTACGGGCTTACTGAATCAGTTTTAAGATTTGGAATAATTTTCTGGGGCAATTCAACTCAAAAAGACACTGCGTTCAAAGCACAAAAGCGTTGTATACGGGCTATGTTTGGGTTGCATACTACTGACAGTTGCAAACCAATGTTTATACAGCACAGAATTCTAACACTTCCGTCGCTTTACATATTAGAAATATCGCTGTTTGTAAAAATTAATCCTCATTTGTTTCCCCTTCGGATTAATAATACAGATAGAAATAGACGCGAGAAGTATAGACTTTGGGTGCAATCACTCTCCCCCAAAACAGCATTTCTAAGAAAAAGTGTAATATGCATGGCCCCGTTAATATATAATAAAATTCCTAATTCCCTTAAGGAAATGAATATCAATTCATTCAAGAGAGAGCTAAAAAAATTGCTAATTAATAAGGGATACTATAATGTTACGGAGTTTTTAAATGACAAATTTTGAATGAATTAATATGTAGGTATTGAGTTTTATTAATTTTATTGTTTTAATTATTATATTATTATTAATTATTTTTTTGACTATATTTTTGTGACTATATTTTGACTATAATTTGATAATTTCGTTTTTATAACTCCAACTAATTACTACTAATACTATTTTGTACGCCAAATATGGCAAAACATGATGAACCAGAAATATTATTCCATCCATATGTGCATATCAGCTATGTATCATGTTACACATGTTTAAACAAATAAATATATCTATATCTTTATTAAAAAAAAAAGACGGGTTGCACTCCGGGAGTGCCGGCAGAAGTGAAAACTTGACGTTGAAATAAATCAATTATTAATTGAATTAATATAACTCATTTTTTTTCACTATTTCTGCGTCCCTTTTTTCATTAATAGATGCACTTTGTTCAATTTCCATATTTTAAACACTTTATATACACGAATGTTACGAATACACAGCAGTGTGTCCACGTCCACTTCCACTTCCACTTCCACTTCCACTTCGACTTTGACTTTGACTTCGACTTCGACTTCGACTTCGACTTCGACGTCGACTTCGACTTCGACTTTGACTTTGACTTTGACTTTGACTTCGACTTCGACTTCGACTTTGACTTTGACTTTGACTTCGACTTTGACTTTGACTTTGACTTCGACTTCGACTTCGCCTTTGACTTTGACTTTGACTTCGACTTCGACTCCGACTTCGACTTCGACTTCGACTTCCACTTCCACTTCCTCTTCCACTTCCGCTTCCACTTCCGCTTCCACTTCCACTTCAACTTCCACTTCCACTTCCACTCCATCCATCCATCCATCCATCCATTGTCGTGTGTCACTAAACTTGGTTCACTTCGGTTGGCGCCGCCGTAGAAAGAGAGGGGGGGGGGGGAATCTCTCCTGACGGTCACGTGTCCTGACGCGATGCCCTGACGCGAGTTTAACATTTTTTACCCATTACAAAAAGTGTTCAACGCCGCTAAAGAAGTTTTCACTTCAAAAAGAATTTCTGAAATAGATTTACAATTGCCGGAGGTATCGCTTAACAAACATACAAAAAAAAAATACAGTAGAACTGAGTGCTTCTCTCTTTTTGAAGTCACATTTACAATAAAACAAGTTCATTTCTCGTCTGCATTGGTGCGAGAGCTCTGCAATATTATCTCCGGATCCGACCTGTTTCTTAGTCTGTTTATCCAGGTGTAAAAACTAAAGGGTAAACGACAAATGGCTTCGACAGAAATACGCCTCGAAGCCCGCTGTCGCGTTAAAATAATTATTCCGTTAGATCGTAGTAACGAGAAATGCATTTCATTTTGCTGAACGATTCGCATGTTATGAAAATCGTTCAGTCGCTACTCGATATGAAATTGGAATACCTACAAGTGTTGTGAAGTCTCGAAGGCACGTGACACCTAACAGGGCCTTCCTATACAGATCGGGCGGAATAGTTTAACACTTAAATGTCTCTAGTGCGCATGAATAGTTATTAGGTGTCGACGAGCTGAGCGAGCACTTTATGCGATTAGGTGACGGCTATCGAACACGCCGTGCAAAGCTTTTGCTTTTCCTTTACATAGCAACTGTTAACACTGCTTATGACGAAGAAGAAACAATATTTACTTGTCTCATGCAGATTTTTGGTGGAAGGTTTACTGTGGCATTATGTAACCCTCAAAGACTGAGGTTATATGTGTAGCAGACATACCTAAAATACCTAGAGACATTAATGTGGGTGAGAGAATTTCCGAACAAAAATGGTTGGTACGCTACCATTATATTACGTGAGCAGCCAAGATTTAATCTTAAACTGAGCCCTAATTGAAGTTGAATACGATCCCTATTACGTACCTACATTATTAGGTACATTAAAAAATCTCAACGGTCTTTTCTCCATCCTTATTTTTCTATGTACCTTAATCCGACATATCTACCTAAAAGTCTTTGTGGATAAAGTGTATTTGATATAAGAAGGAAAGGTTTTAGAGAATGGCAATGCAAATATTACTTTTCAAAAGCATTTACCGAATAAAAAGTAACCTGTTATAAGGAATATGCTACATAGATACAAGCCAGAAAATTTTTGGAAAAAAAAGTAATCACTTAAATGGAAGCGCGGGGGACAGAAACCTTGAACGTAAGAAAAATGGCGCGACCTGACTTTCGAATGAATTTTGAATCTGACTTTTGAATCTCCATTAAAAACAATACCCAGCTGCACAGCTTATGAGATTTTTGATACGGAATAAGATTTTCCATTGGCATGTGAACCACTTAGAAAGTTATTTCTGTTTTAGATCTACAGGCCATATTGTGCCACTTGCCACGAGTGCTTTGACAAAAGAGACAACTCTCGATAGGCCGCGGCCGCCGTCTGACTACCTGTCAATATGTGTTTGACTCGGAATTGTGGTGTCGGTCTGTCCGACCTAGACTAGTCCACACGAATGGACAGGCCAGTATCGAACGTCTTTTTGTGATGTGCTCTAGCCCAGTAACGGCGACCCGACTAGTCACTCGCTCAGCTTGCGGTCACAGTTCTAACCTAAGCTATTCTATGATTGCTAGCTTAGTTACTGCGACCAACTTGAACTTGAAAAGAGGATCATTGAGTATAATAAAGCGATTATTATTAGAAGATAAAAAAAAAATTGGAGGATGACTTAAATATTCTACTAAATTAATTAATTTGAGGAACAAACTGTCTGCTCCAGCTTTGTCTATTGTTTGTTGTTAGACAAAGGAGAAAACCCAGACGGAAATAAACATAATCATGAAAGTCCTTGCAGTTTTACATTGGCTTACTATAATAAGAGTTACTGTTAAGGCACAAAAGTTCTAAATATCGATCGTGGTCATTTTTTATCCCCGTTAAGTTTATTTATAAGATAATTTAAAGCATCACCAAGCAGTCAGCGGCCCGGTTAATTCATTTTGCGCCTTCGACATCGCTAATACTTGGAGCGTGTGCCCAAAACTGGGATGTGTCATGAATAGAATCACAGGAAATGTTGCATTATTTTAAACAAGGATTGAAGGTTACACACGTTTGGGCAATATTTAAAAGCTTACGGAATGGCAGTACTGATACACAAATACATGCGCTTTTATACCTCAGGGGATTTGATTGGTTCGTATTCATTCCAGTTAAAAATGGCTGGACACGTCAGTCGTTAGTTTTACGAAACAGCACGTTCTATGTTCTTCAATATTACTTAAGAACATAGAACGCGCTGTTCGCCTGTGTGCTTACCTTTGACACTGCCTTTTATATTATACAAATATACATACGTGTTATAAGGTAACGGTCTCAAGCGTACAAGAGGTTAGAGATACACTGCCCTCCAGAAGTAAGTTGACCACTTCCGCTGTCATGCCACATTATGTTTTAAGAAACTTGTATCAAATGTTTGAACTGTAAACTATTACGTTCTTATTGACAAATTCAAATACCTATGTTAGGGATTACATGTTTTGTTGTCAAATACATGAATCCCAGTCGCCAAAAGTTAGTTGACGTTTATAATTTCTGTGAATTTACAATATTTACAGGGTTGTAATATTTTATGAATAATAAAAAATACAAATATTTTAGGATTTTAAGCTTATTCCGAAAAAATAATGGCTTCGAGGTAAAAATTAACCATACAAGAAGAAACAAAGGTTATGTGAGTACTATAAGAGTCTTGTTGACTCTAATGTGTGACACCTAGGCCACAGGGGTATGTGTATTATTCAATAAAATCCCTTTATAGTTTCATGGGATATATTTTATGAGTCTTTCTATGATATTATATAATTATCGACTTATTTCTAAGACGTCAAACCTACGACTCTCTATATGACATATGCTTGAATGTTTGAATGGAACATACTTCAAATATAACCAGCGGTCTGACCCGCAAGGAGGTCAGAATCTCTCAAAGAGGTCTCTACAGTACCTACATAAAAAAAAATGGTTCTGTATAAAAACTGTTTCAAATCAGCCTTGCAGGGGTCCGGCAATAAAACAACGTTTAAAACTCTTTCAATCACTCTTTTCTATTATTTTACGCAGATGAAAACTTCGGCAAAGGCGTCCTTAGTTACAAATTTTCTTGATCTTCGACGAATAGTGCGCTAGTGCAAAATCAATCCCAACATCGTTGCATGAGGGCTTAGAGAACTCTTACAAGAAGAAGGAACTTCAATTTCTTAAACAAGTATCAGATGAAGCCTGCACGATACTAATTTATGAAGGTTCGGTAGGGCTCGATCAGGTAATCCCTTATTATAGGTACATAGTTAAATTAGTCAATGATAACGTTATAGTGTACAGTTCAAACATATGAAACTAGCGTTTAAATCATAATGTGGCATTACAGCTGAAGTGGACAAGTGCCAAATAACTTTTGGAGGGCACTGTAGTCTGTTTTACGAAAGAAGTCCCACGGCAATAAGTGGAACTAATTATTATTATCTGTTAGCAACATTCCTGCAACAACCCTCCTACCTCACACAAGTTTCGCTATTTAAGATTGTACATTTTATTAACCAGTGCCTATAATGATGTTAAAATAAATAAATAAATAATTATTTATGATTACGTCGCACGAAAGTGGCGCCGCATCTACGAGCCTTCTTTCGTGAATCGGACTTTAGATTGCAATACAAGAGGGTGAAAATGTCAACACTAAGGGATGCAAATAATGTGACCAGGACAGTGGCAACAGTGGCCGGAACATGAGGACGTAGACACGAGATCCTTTTACGTCTTCCAACAACTAGTAAAATGTCACCTATTTCCAAACTCATATTGGACTAGCGGTATGTGAAACCGGCTCTCGGACAATCAGAGACTGAAGCTGTTTATTTTTCTTTTGAGAATTTGAAACCAACCTCCTTAAAGAATCCGTAGTTTAAAAGTTAATTTCACAAGGCTCACGTAGTCTGTACAGTATGTTTAAAACGTAACAATTTATAATTATGTTGTCAAATCGCCTTTGCTAGCGTTGACAGCACTTTGTAAACCACGCAGCGATTGTAACAAGTGTCAAAACAAGCAAGCAGTCTCGTAAAAGCAGCCGCCAGTTCCGACAAAGGTGTTTTTTTTGCTATTTTTTTTTTTGCCATTTCTGAGATTAGCCGGAACAGACACAAAAATTTTAATAAATATTTTTTTGATATAAGTACTTACTGTATAGTATATACGGTACTTTTATATTATGCATTTAATAAAAATCTGTTATTATGTCATTACAAACAGACACTTCAACTTTATTTCACTGATTTTCATATTATTTGATAAATTGTCTCAATTTTCCCCCAAATCAATTAATAACGGTCGGTGCGGGCGCACGTATGTCATTCACGACCGCTGAGGGGCAATTCTCGTAATTTTAAGAACGTCCGCAGTCTGATCTCAGTCTTAATCTTTCAAAAATCCCTCAAATTTCCCTACATTTTGACAAGTTTTTGACATTTGTTTGTTGCCGAGATGACACTGCGACTAAATTTTGAACGTTTTAAATTGAGAGAATTGACCTTCTGACTGAAACCAATGACATAATTATGCTGTTGTGTTTTCCTATGGCCTCTATATGAAAGCGGACGAGCTGTTTCCCCTAACGTATCCATAGCATATCCGTCTAACAGGGATTCTGATCCGAATTCGAATATTTTGCTGTCTAGCCGAAACTGCGTCGCATACTTATGTAGTATTAAATACGTACGGACAATGATTGACAACACAATCGTAAGTAAACTATTTAAATTCACGAAGGATAGAGAGAAAGTGATCGGTTTATTTCGATTGTTATGTAAAACAGCGCGTAGTTACTTTCACAGTATGAGATAAAAAGCCATGTGAGAATCATTAGTATTTTAGCGGCAATAAAAAATAAACAGAGTGTTCACGTGAAAGTTTCATTATTGATTCTTAAATACGGTTGCTTATTTGATATACACTCGTCAGCTAATTAGCTGCTAGTGTGTCTAACTAAATATAAATAGGTAATAATAACACACATGGCACAGGTGAAATATGTAAAAAATATGTTAATATATTCAATCTTAAGATTCCATAAATATTTAACACATTGTCACCCATTTTGGCATATTATTACTCATAAATATTGTGAAATAAAAGGTATAGCGTCTCTCTGTCTGTCATCGTGTTGTAGTTAACTATTTTATGTGATTTTTAATTTGTATATTATGGTTTTCTTAAATTAAATATTATTTCAAGCGAGCAAAGCCGTGGGCACAGGCACAGTTTAAAATATTACATATTTTAATGGTCCCGTAAACGTTAGTTTAGTCTCTGGAGTAAAACAAAATAGAGCCAAGGCCAAGGGGAATGCCCCTTGGCCTTGGCTACATAAATTACACTTATACATCAGATGTATAATGATACATCTGATATATAAGTTTAATTTATTTTATCTACACCTAAGCTATAAATCCTCTGTAAAAGTTTCTGAAACAGTAACCATAATATCATCCAAACGAGTGTTATAATGTTGTACTAAATTTCATTATGCAACTTCTTTTCAAAAAAGAACATTGTCATGCACGCGCGTTTCACTACCACAGCGCCGTAATAAAAAAAAGAACTTATAGGTTATTCAAATTCACATCGTATCCCGCCGGCCGCCATTTTTGTTCGATATTAGTATTAAAAAAAAACTGTTTCAGAACCTTTCATAGAGGATTCACGTCATGAGTGTAGATGAACTCTTGTATGCAACTGTACATAATTAGGTATTAAAACAGTTGCATAAATAACTCACGATAGATATCGATTCAAGTTGCCCACTTAATTCCGTTTCTAAATGACGAATGCAAAAAAATTGGGTCATTGACCGCTATAACCATGCTAAAATGCTAATCTAGTCAACTTATTTCTTTATTCGATGAATTTAAGGTACGAGTATTTATTCGTTTGGGCTATTTCTACGAAGCATTTTAATTCTGTGTCTTAGAAAATCAGGAATGAGCGAATCAATATCTCGATCTCGATGGGTATAAACAAAGTTTTTTATCTAAGAACACCAATGTTTGTTCCATATCTCCATGATTTGTATAAGAAGGAACGAATAAGTGTAACAACAAGAACACATACGTATTGGATAATATGCATTAGATTAGATTACAAGAAATTACAGCGTAGAAAGATATTATACTTAAACAACTTGCGAGCAAATTAGATAATAACTTGTCTTCACTTAAAGATAATCTTGAATTATGCAACAAGTCAGAAAGCATGACAAACTAATATGAATGGATAGTTCTCGTAAATTATAGATTTTACAAGAAATAGACCGCAGCGGTAAATGCCGAGTGAATTACCTACCTTAGATACCAGTGCCGTGTTTGTGGAGCAATCAGTGTTGGCACACAGAAGTCATAGGTGACAAGCTTATAATGCTATGCTAATGCTTGGACATGATACATAAGTTTATTTTGCAAGTCTTGCTTCGACAGCAGAATCTAATTATATTTATGGACGATATTATTTAAGCCAGTACGGTTAGGATTTTAATGATATAATATTCAAATTAAGATAACAGAGACTTCTGCTGGACGTTAAAGATAACAATTTGTTTGACAAGTCGGTATCAGTTATGGAAGAAGTCGGTACTACTAAAACAAACCACATTTATTTGATATGTTCGTAAAAAAACGGCATCAAAAGTTAATTTATTAAACTATTTTAAACCTGTAAACACACTCTCCATAACGAATTTGTATAAAATTCAGAGAAGATCACTTAACGTGGCAATTTAAAACGCGATCCGATTCAAACAATAATTTAAGCTGCAATTTGTTGATTAATTCTAGGTATATCAAATATAGACTATTAATATTTATATTTCCAGTTATGTAGCAGCTAACTAGAAATTCTTTCTGCCTATATAACGGTCAAACAATGGAACCAAAATTCAGGTGCCAGTCTGGATTTAATTACCTCAGGCTCAGGCTCGCTTTGCCTCATACCGACAACAGATGATTGACTATTTATACCCGGTTCAACCGTATACTGTAGATACTAATACGTTAGGGACACGTTGAGCGAAATCTAATTCAAAGGATTTGGTTTTAATTTGAAGCTAAAATAAACATTGATAAAGATCTCGCTTCAATTACAGCTACTGAAGTCATCATCTTCCTGCGTTTGTCCCATGTTACCTGAGGTGAGAGCAACAGATTTTTTTTTCTTCTCTTATCTCTTAAACAAACCATCCATTTTTTATCTTCCTCTCTGTCTATCCATATTCATCACTCTTTTAGTTACATGCGTTTTAATCACGGCTACTGCAGTAAAGTAAGCTAATAGCCGACTTAATCATCGAGTACATTGGTGAATAAAGTGCATAATTCCGTAACAGCCAATAAAAGTGTTCGGTATTTCCCTTCCGCGCAAATTACATAGAATTAGAGAATGTTCCGTGTTTCTCCGAGTTACAATCAATCTCCTGGCGTGTTGATTGATGCTCTATGTATGCACTACCGGTTTGTAATCAAACGTACCTTCTTTTATTACATGCTAAAGCTTCACGGTTTTACGACATTATAAATTGAGTCACTCAGGCTTTCGACTGTTGGACGGATGAAATAAAAGCCGGATGATGCCGGCTTTTATTTCATCACGTGACATGGTTTTGCAGTGATAGGCTCAGATAATTGAATGATTAATTATAAATAACGGAGTTCTGAGGTAACACACATAAAAAAAAAATCAACCGAATTTATAACCTCCTCCTTTTTTTGGACTGTCATACTGAACTTCGAAGTACAAAATACCGATGTACTGTATGAATGTAACTGTGTATGTGTATGTACTGTGTGAGAATGTTCATCATGAACATTCTGAATACAGAATATATTTCACGGACGTGTAGAATGCGATATCGCCATGTAAATATTTTAGCCATTTCGGGATCGTGTCCACTTTAAGTGAGATTTGTATCAATGCTGGACGGGTTCATCTTTAATGCATTCAATATTCAAGTATTTCTTCACGTATGTGTCAATCTGCATACATAATAATTCCGCATCAAATTCATTCAAGTATTAGCCAAATGGTGAATACTAAAATGCCAATCAATTTTCGTTTAGTCATCAATTCGCCGTTTAGTCTCATGCTAGGTTGTTTCAGTTAGGTACTGTTAACTGTATTGAAATATAAGACTATTGAGAACATCTTAAACTTGTAAGACTTGAAAGTTCTTCTAGTAAACTGAATTTTAAAAATACTGCTACGAAAATAGATGCCACCATTGCAGAGGATTAAAGTTATGTTTGATAGTATAAAACCTTGCTTTGATGCTTTGATGCTTCTGATGTTGCTCTCGTTACTTTGAAAACGGGTTCTTGCATCTTACGTCGCCTATCGATCTGCACCCGAACGCAACCAATGTCTCCCGAAGTACGCACGTAATAACTTTTTAACCTCTCAATCCTAGACCTCCTAGATCCTAGGATTGTGAGTTAAAATCAGTTATTCTATAACCAATAGCAGAAATTAAGAGAAAAACAAGTTTTCTATAGAAATTTGAAATTCCTCATATCTCGTCTTTATATCGAAGTCCTTTCAAAATATATATTTGGGAATCTAGATATTCTGTAATCCAATCGGAATAAATACACACTACATTAAGAATATGTTTGATTTACAAATTATTTCGGTATTACGTCTGTATGAACTACGCAAGCTCCGCGCCCCGACCCCTTAAGCTGGTTTCTATTTCTATAGAAACCAGCAACGATTATTTTTAGATTATTTAGTTTTCGGAAACTTAGTATTTTTTTCGGAAAGGTAACCTTTTTTTTTGGAATAGTTTATTATTTGAAAGTACAGATTATTTTTCGTAGAATTTTAACATGACATGTTAAAATTTAACAAACAAACATGCTCATGTTTGTTTGTTAAATAAAACATTTTTTGTCGGTTGATTTTGTATTAATTTTTCGGTAATTCTTTTTAACACAACTTAGTATTACAATCAATCACAGATCGTTGGAAGTTAATTTATTTTTCGGAAGCTTTATTATTTCCCATTTATTAATATTATAATTTATTTTTTATATTTTTGTATACGTCGCACATACGGGTATTTGACCCAAAAAGCTGGCCAAAAATACAAAAAAACAAAATACAGATTTCTTAGAAAAACATGTGAATCTCGTTAGCTGATGACCTGACGCACACTACCCAGATAGTTTGTTTACGGAACGCTTATCAGGTGATCACCAGTTAGTCGTCATTTGTGAGCTTTACTAAATGTACGTGCATTACGACAGAGTTATTGTACTAATATATCATTTTTGTGAGCGATATTAAAATACGAAAGCAAGTTCTATTCAGTGATGGCTGCAAAGGATGATAGTCAACCAGGTATGTACAATTCTTTTCTTTCAATCAATTCGATTTTTAATGCCAGGTACTCTCAAACTGTTAAGTTTTGTCAACTACCTTAAAAATGCAGATTTTTTTTTATTTTTATTACAAATACTGGTAAAAAAGTTATACTGCCGGACATTGCCCGGCTGTTTTTTCTACTTTATCTGATAGAACGTTTTGTATTGTTTCTAATTATACCAAAATTAGGTGCCGAAATCCGCCTATAGTATTTTTTATTGATTTTTCAAATAATTATGTATTGTACCAAACAAACTTTGTATTGCAGCCATGGTACTAAACTTTGAATTTTGTTGCCAACAGATACTTCTGGCGTGAAAGTTTTAAGTCGGAAAGCCATTATTTCTCATGACTGAGGACATCAAAAGGTTCGCCGCAGTTTTGAGGGTCATATTAAGCGGGAAAAAAATTTAATTGAATAAGTTTCAAACTTATTGCGATAAAACAGCAAGACTGTACGTAGAACTTTATACCTGATTCCCAATGACCCCTCTGTGTACAAAATATTGACTCACGGCCCCATTGTAATATAACATGCCTTATTGCCAATAGGATGTTCGTCAGAAGAGGCATCAGAGGCCCGAAACAAACATTTCCGACGATATAGACAGAACTTCTCCAGGAAATTTTGTAGGGAACATTGCAATTTGGACATTTTAAATCGATTGCTCCTAACTTCTGACCCATACATTAGTAGTATCAGACCCAGGCCACGCAAAGAAGCCAATAATTTCAGTCAAGAAGCTAGAGAACTAATGATTCCGCCTGAAGAACCCATTCACAGTGATGACGAAAATGATAACGAAGAAACTTCTGATACAAAAGATGATTCTTCAGAGGAAGAAGAGTAGGAGTTGTTATCAGACTGACTTTTGTATATATTTTTTGTAAATATTATTTTTTAGTTAATAATTACATTTTTTTAATTTTTTTTTTAAATAAAACGTCATGAAATGGCCCAAATTGTATCTAAAATACCACAAAATAACGTAATTTGTTCAAATCGATACATCCAAGTGACAATAATACCAAAAATGAAAAAAAATAGTTTTGGCCAGCTTTTTGGGTCAAATACCCCTTAGTGCGTCGCTTGTATAAGGCAGGAATCTACGTATATTATGGATATTAGAAATAGCCAATAGAAACTGAAGTGGCAAATGCTGGAATTCCAAACAAAGACTACATGTGTACCTATCATATATGCCTTTTGAGGTTTGCAGCGTACGATAACTTGTTGTGAAGCGGAACGGTTCTCTACACACTATGCGATCTATAGGTAGCACTTCACATTCACGCTTAGGAAGTGGAGATTCATTTGAAAATATCTGTTAGTATCAGAATGATACTTAATTAAGTGTAAGTTATAGGATTTAGCGACGGTCCTTATTGGATTGGTTATGATTGCAACAGACCATAAGGTCTTACTAGATTATCAGGTGACGCAAAGTTATATGAGGGGGAGTAACCAAAATTGCCCATCCTAAATTTTAAGGTTCATGAAATTGATAAGACAGATATAATGTAAGTACCTATAAAAATAGTAACTACAAGATATTTCCAAACTTTTTGTGGAAAATTTTCTTGATGAAAAAACATCACAAAGTCACCTCTAATTTTCGCATAATTTCGTAGGTCTTTTTTCGTTGCTTGTCGCTGGCTTTTGGCTGGCTTTTCGCTTTTCGTTGGTTTTATGCTGGCGGGAAGGGCATATGTTTTGTTTTCGTCGGTTTTGATAAGAGGGGTAGACAAACGAAGCTTCTTTTTTCTGGGTTACTGCGCCCACTAAATCCGGAAATTCACAAGGATTTGAAGTGGTAAATTAATAGTGAAATGTTTTTCATGTTGCAATATAACTGCTTTTAATTGACCCTGTATGCGTTTAGTAACAGCTTGTGAAATGTGCTAAATGATATACGAAAAAGTTGGTGACAAGGACAAAAACGTCAAAACATAATAAGAACCTTGAGAAAGATTTTAAAATGACATTATAATAACAGAGATGTAAATGTGCTTTCGCAGGATTGCCGTAGTATTATTATCATAAAAAAAGTTTAGGCTGGACAATATAATAATATGTTGCTTACCTTTTTCTTCAAAATAATGAAAAAATCATTTACTCAGAAGAATAATTATATATTCAGTATATATCGTGTTAGAAAGTTAATTAAAATTTTTCGTATTTCAAAATCACAGCAATCACGCATTCCTATTTACCGTGCGTAGAAATAAATTACACAGAACCACCCAAGAGCTGCAAGGAATTCCTGCAGGAAATATATTTATCGGTCGGGATATTGAATCCAATACTCAAACCAATATTTGCAACTTAACGTTATCGTAACTTTGTTAAACTTTATATATAACAATATTAAGTATATTTGCGATCCTTAAGATGTTACACAAAGAATTTTGTTGATAACAGTACACACAGATAAGAAAATGTTTATAATATACGAATATGATGTATTAAAAATGTTGTGTTTTGCAAATGTGGTGTTTTGAGATCATAATATTCTGAGAATATAATGCTTTGATAATGTGATGATTTGAGATTATGATATTTTGGGAATATGATATTCAGAGATGGAGCGGTGTGAGCACGACTGAGTCCCTCAACGAAGGCGTAGGTTTTTGTCACGCCTATATTAAGCTCATCTGAGGGGCAATTCTCGTAATTTTAAGAACGTTCACAGTCTGATCTCAGTCTCAATCTGTCAAAAATACGTCAATTTTCCTAAATTTTTAACAGGTTTTTAACATTGATGTCGCTGGGATGAGCTTGCGACTAGATTTTGAGTGTTTTTAATCACGGGAATTGTCCTTTAGATGTGTGTTTGTTTGTTTAAGCATCTATTTTGAAAACATGAAATGTTGTCACGTACAGTAGTAATGCCATTCATTTTACTAATTCAACCGTATTCATTGTGTTATTTACGGACAAATTTTCAAACATATAAGAACAAAAAAGCCAGGAAGAACGCTAAGCAACAACGACGTAGGAATAGGGCAGGCAGCAAATGTGGCTGTTAATTTCGTATAATATTCTGATGTCTTACGACTTCCACGCGAACAAAGTCGAGGGCTTCAAAGAAGCTAGTAGTAAAATAAAATTAATTAAACGTGCCCAACAAAGCAAAGGTACCTCTTTGAAATGCAGCACTGCAGTTTCATTGTCATGTCGTTTGAAAATGAAAATTTTGCTAAAGGTTGTACATAAAATAACTAGACCCTATTGTTTAACACAAACTTGTTTTAGATATTTAGGTACTATAGATTACCTAGAAACGTTACAAAGTGGAATAGTAGCGTTACTATAAGAACTTAATTTGCTGTTACTGGGATTTAAAAAGTGAACGAAGTACGTTAAAATATTTCACAATATAAACTACCTAGCTGGAAACATGTAACGATAGTAAAATAACGGTAAAAAAAAAACTAACAAACACTCGGTGAGGAGATTTCATCCGAGATAAAACGTTAAGGGAAAACAAACCAACTCAAAGTTTACTGAAAATCAGAGTCGATCATCAGGATCCACTTTGTTCGACACAACTTTGAAAAATGTCATCAACATATCCAGTGGAAAAGTTAGGTTCTCCAGGGATAACCCTCAGGGCCTGTCCCATATAAATTACAATGTTTCTAACAAGTTTGTGTGTTATACCAAAGAACTTAGATACTAACATTCGATACTATGGAAGTTACAACGTTCAGAAAAAAAAAACTGTCGGACGGAGTAGGTATTTACATAGGTGAATGCAGGCAGAATGTTTATTTTATCGACATCAGAAATAAGTTTGTAATTCTCAATGAAACTGTGAAAAACAGAATTATTTCTGCCGTCACCAAAAATATCCCATAGATATCTCAAAAACTACATTTATCTTAGACTCGTCCGACCTGGAGCGAGTCTGTCAGTCAATCAGTTCTCTGATTCACCGCTAGTTAATTATATTCGCAACGAAAGTTGGTCACAGATAGTAGATATCGCCTGTAGACCACCGATTTTGTTTTCCGGGCGCACAGGTCAGCTATGCAGTAAATCAAAAGTGACTAAATTAAAGCTGAATTGTTAGCGTACCGATTCGTATTTTTAGGAAATCAAACAGGGGATTAATTATGCGAGGATCGATTAAATACTTCTGTCATTGTTCTACTTGTATCTAGCCCACCAGGTTATTATATTTTTATTTTAATAATTTGTGAGTTAATTTAGTAAGTATAAGAAGTTTATCCAGTTATGTGCACTGAAAATTGTTTGAAGAATGAAATGCACAAAAATGTAGTATATTTTTACTAACACAGTTTTAAATAATTTTGAGGTAGGGAAGGTATGGTGTCCATTTTGCGGTTTTATGAAAAACTAGCATCGCCCCGCGGTTTTACCCGCATTATAAGTGTCGATCCCGTGGGAATATCGGGATAAAATCCTATGTCCTTTCCCGGGACTCAAACTATCTCTATACCAAATTTCATCTAAATCAATTTAGCGGTTTAAGCGTGAAGAGGTAACAGACAGACAGACACACTTTCGCATTTATAATATATGAAAAATTCCCGCTGCATGGAATAGAGGCTAAAGTCTACGAGATTGGTGTTCTCGTTAGCGCGCTTGCGATTAATACATACTCACAATTAACAAGGTTTGTAGTTTACTATGACAAAGCTTTAAAATGGGGTCATTGTCGTAATTTAAGACTGATAAATAAAATAAAATACATCTCTTTTATATATCTCATCTTGTTGATTTCACCTAGAAACACAGAAAACAAATAAAACATATTGCGTCTAAAAATTCCGATATGATAATTTATTAAAATAAGGCAATACATCTCGTAGATCAATAATGAAGTGCGTGGGTACGTAATGAAACACGCGTGATGATGTCGACAGTAACGGAGTGACAGCGGCTAACGTAATGACACGCAGTTAACCAAAACATGTAACTAACGATGATATAACCAAATATTTCGTGTTAACCAACATTGAACTGGCTTCAATTGCAACAAGAACAAGTTATAAGTAGGTGGATCACTAACTATAGGTGGGTACTGATTATTTCTTTTGCACAATTCGTTCTCAAAAGTGGCTAGATTCCTTGATTCCTGTATGCTGCGGTTATCTGAACTAATCTGAAGTCCGATAGAGGAGAGCTGACGATTGAAACCTTTTGTTTCGTGACCCATGGGTCACGCGCGAAGCTTGACGTCGTAGCTTTTCCGACTAAGTAGAAATCTCGATACGCAGCTAAATGACCTCAAAATGGCGGCGCGTCCCCATCCACCGCGCGCGATGCGTCACAGTCCTCACTTGGCGTAATGAATTATTTGATCCTTTAGCTATCTAATGGTGTAATTGAATTTCGGATGGAGATGATAGATATGAAGCTGCAACACTAAACTGTATACCCCGATTTTGTTACTATTGGTATTTTTGACGTATTCACATCAAAAAGAGTGAACGATGACGCATGACGGTTCACAGGGAAGAATGGAAGAGGAAAACGTATTGCGCCGTCCCCAAGTAACATGGAATAAGGGCAGGAAGGCCATGGTTAAATTCAAAGCCGATCAATAAAACGCCTTAAGCGACGGGTTCTTTTATAAAATTGAGTTTCGACAAATATTATCTTTCGTTTCAATTTTGTAAAATTTTTAACTTTATCGCTAAAGCATAAGGTTCAAGGTTGATTGGGAAAATTTGACAGTATCTGTACATTTTCAGTACCTACGCACGACAACATATCAAACTATTACATTTCCAGTATAAGCTGACTTCTCATTGTACGAAAAGCCTTCACAATGCGAGATTAGATAAAACTGGAAATGTATAGTTTGATGTGTCGTCGTGACGCGTGCGCAGACAAAAAAAAACCACATCACTTCATGATTTTTAGTAAAAATATGAAATGAATGAAGCGCCTCCGAACTCTGTTAAACCAAAAGAATCACAATCATCAAGTGCCTTAGAAGTTAGTAACAAACTTAATTAAAAATGAAACAATGACTGACATTAACATAAAGGTAGGTATAGTACTTTGTTAGCTTTGCTTTATCAAGCGTGAACGAAGTTGGGAACGAACTAAATAATGAAAAAACTTACCTATACTGTCTTAGCGCGGGAGACAGCTCTCTGAAACTTTTTCCAACTTGCAATACTGATAAGCCTGCTTGCGATGTGTTAGTGTGCAGTCAGGGAAATTAATTGTTAAGCAATTTAGCACTCTACATCCATTTGTCGTGTTATAGCCATTTCGTCCGAACCCCGAAAGGAACTTTACTTTGTGTAAATTATCTTATCATCCTTGCTCTTAAAACGGTGAAGAAAAACATCCTGAGGAAACCGGCATATCCTAGAACCAAAAATTCGAAGACATGTATGTGACATCTCCAACCGGCACTGGGCCCGCGTATTCGATTACGGCCCACTTCCTCTTACAGAGAGGGGGCCTGTGTCCTAGCAGTGGGGAAATTACGGGCTGATTATGCAGCAATTTCGTACTACTGTCAAAGAATGACACTTGTTATTTGGATATACGGACAATTCAAGTTGGTAGTCAATTTGCTTAACAATTAATTTCCCTGACTTTACTAAGCAGTCAGACAGGAACGTAAGGCGATCACGGAAACAGCATTGGATACAACTTTTCCTTCCACACTATCTACGATTAAGTGTCGGATATCATAATTGGCGGACACAGCCTAAAAAATCTGCCGGTTATGCAATAACTCGTTTTTTCCGGTTCGGGGAAGATTTTAAACGTTTCGATTTCCTTTTTCTAAAGTAGGCTGTGAAATTGTATTTATTTAATAAGTAAACTGTATACTCAGTTCAACACTTATAGATTTATTAAGATACAAATTATCTAATTAAAAAAATGATACGATCGTAATGAACGATGAGTATGCGATAAATAAATAGAACTTTGTTTGAGCCATGTGAATATCAGTAATAACATAATTTACTACTCTTTACAACTTTGAGAGAGTAGTGGTGGCCCAGTGGTAACTGCCGCGACTTACGGGCTGTAGGTCGTAGGTCCGAACCCAGACAGACGCTTTACTTTGTATAAATTATTTCATCACCACTGTTCTCAAAACGGTGAAGGAAAACATCGTGAGGAAACCGGAATGTCCTAGAACCAAAAATTCGAAGGTATGTGACATCTACCAATCCGCACTGGGCCCGCGCGGTAGATGGCCCACTACCTCTCACCTAGACGAGACCTGTGTCCCAGCAGTGGGAGAAACAGGCTGCTGTTCCACCAGAGATGTGCTATGCAGCTATGCTGCGAGGATGTGAAAGCTTATGATGTTTATACTTTTTTTTAGAGGCTGATTATGTTACAACTTTATATTTTCGATGAATAAAACTGTTAATTTGTTACAGAAAATGCGATTATTTGTCGTTATCGTGCTCTTCGGGGCTGCTATGGCGAGGGAGAGTGACTGGCATCCAATCTTGCCAGAGTCTACCGTGATGTACTCTACCTACCACTCTTCGGAGAGATCTTTTGATTCTAGGTAAATATTTGACCTTTTAAAATTAGTAGCAAATAAGTTTTTACTCTGTTCGTTGGGAAACAAATCACTTGAGAACGGCTTGATTGGTAGCCGCTCTCAAGTCACGTCTACTCATGTGCTCAAGTGATGTGTTTACACCAACGAATTGTTTTGTTAATGTTCGTATTAGTAAGAAAAAGGTTTATAAGGAAAGAAAAAATAGGTAAGTTGCCCAGAACATTGGAAAATTAGTGGGTTGGGGTTTTTGTATGAATTATTGGAGATCATCGGTTCAGACCTTATTAGATAGAAAATTAGACTGTAAACTTTGAAAAGCTTCCGTAGTTCAGGTGCAGACTCGAAAAAGCTTATATCAACAGTATTTTACCAGAATGTACGCAATACATAATACCTTAAACAGAATTTAATTAATTATTGAATGAAAAAATTATACTTCAACCACATTTTTGTTGAAAAACTACAAAAGTGCGCTGACGTCAGCCTGTCATAATTTCATAAACCATTTTATAAATGACTGCCCAAAAAAATCATTATGTATTCAGGGTTCATATATGTACATGTAAACGAGGCAAAGCTTAGGAATAACAGATGCACGGGTCGATCAGGTTAAGCTACGCTTGCCGCGGTTGTTCCGCGGATCTGAATAGGTAACCATCTTTACATATTGAGACCCCTCCGTGCCTCGGAAAACACGTTAGCCGCTGGCCCCGGTTGTCATTCGTAGATCTTTGGCAGTCGTTACGGGTCGTCAGAAGCCCAAAAGTCTGTCAACCAGTATTACCAAGGGGTAGCGTATTACCTAGTTTGTGGAGGTCAGATAGGCAGTCGCTTCTTGTAAAGAACCGATACTCAGCTGCATCCGGTTAGACTGGAAGCCGACCCCAACATAGTTGGGAAAAGCCTAGGCTGATGAAGATATGTACGTGTGTAAGTTTCTTTATTCCACAATAATTTCCTTTTCTAATATGATTTTTCTTTCCAGTCCACAAACGAAGATCCTGAACCGAAGGCCACACCCGTCGCAATACGCTTCGGGCAACAAAGTGAGCTTGTTCGGTCCTCCGAGCCAGATGAGTGACACCTGCAGCATCCACAAGGTCTCCATGAACCAAGAATTGTTTTACCAGTACATGGAGTACGAGAAAGATTTACCAGACCTCAAGGAATTTACTCTTTGCATGTGGACTAAGTTCCACAATCATTCTAGTGATCATCCTCTTTTCTCTTATTCTAGTGAGTACTTGTTCTTACTTCTTCTTAACGTATAATTGGCAAAAAATTTAAAAATTTTTGGCCCAAAATTCAGCTGCGCGAACTCCGCTCACTGACGCAGTCATAAGGTCATCAAGAGCACTGGTGACACGGCATGCGCACAAGATGGAATGTGGGCCATTGCCATAGTTCCTTTTTTTTATGGTGCGCGGTGGAAATCCTCATGGAGTTCCTCCATCGTCGGGGTAAAAGAGGTGCATGCCGGACTCGTACCGGCTAAAACCACCGCGGTGTCCCACCTTTACCTATGGCCGGGGGTGCGGGATTTGCATAAGCATTCACCGCTCCCCCGACAGGCCTCGACCCGCTGTTCCTCAGCGGGTCTCACCTCACCGTATTGCCATTGTTCCTACTTCCATCCATACTAATTTTATATTAATGCGTAAGCTGCGGGAAAAAGGTAATTAAGCTAGCAACCTAGAGAGCTGTTGAAATGGATAAGGCTCTTTGTACACGCACGTTTTTCTTGCCACGGTTTATTCGCCGTGTGTAGGCACGGTCGTCAGAGTTGTATGTATCACTATGGGAGTTAATTGACGAACACGTTTTTTCTAAGGCGCGGTTTCACGCCATGCGCCACTTTGGCACGCCGCCGTGCCGTAAAGAAACCGTGCCGTGTATAAAGTGAACATAAATTAGTTTGCAATCTGTTTTCTGTTTAAATATTAATTCGACTAATAGCACAATTTAATTTATTTCCACGATTTCAAAGGGTTTTCAAAGTATTTCATATAAATAGGTGAGTCCCGAAATTAATTATTTTAAGTGCAATGGCTGCCGTGTTTCATTCATGAAATACATTAGAAGCACCTTTTACATTCCTATTAAAATAATATTATTTGCAGGAAAATGTATTTTTTCGTAAAACATAAATATAATATATCAAGTCTAACCATTCGCAAAAATGATTTCCAATCAGAATAAACTCTACAGAGCATTTCCGTCCTTATATCCTACCAAAGAATTTCTTTCGTCTTTTTCGTTTCTACGGAACGGCATTCCATATTCACGTTGAACCAAATAATCCCTTGATTGCCCGAATTCCGAAAATTTACGTATTACACCTCAAAAGATTTGTCCTAAATAAACTTTGTACGCGAACTGAGGCGGACGTTTGTTACTTTAGTTCGATGAGCCGAGAAAGATATGAATTTGCTCTATATAAGTACCAGGTACTTTTCCTTTGCTCGTGGCTAAGTAATAGCCGCCGACCCCAACATAGTTGGAAAAGGCTAGGCAGATGATGATGAAAGGGTTTTTGCTGAACAGATAGATGGCTATCTGTTCAGAAAAAAAAAACGCTTAGTGTGAAGCACCTCTTATAAAAAAACACATAAAAATACACGTTTTATATTCGACTAGCAGCGCCCCGCGGTTTCAACCGCATAAGTTTCTCGTGGGAATATCGGGATTAAAACCTCTTCTCCCGGAACTCAAACTATCTTTATACCAAATTTCATCTAAATCGGTTCAGCGGTTTAAGCGTGAAGAGGTTACAGACAGACACACTTTCGCCTTTATAATATTAGTATGGATTTTGCCGCCCGGTTGTTAAGAATCATGCCTACCCGAACTTGTGTGTAGCACCCCTAATATCACAATCTTCGTGGGCCTTGCACACACTACAATTACAATTGGGAAACTATTTAATTGCTATGTTCTATTTACAAATACATTATAATCATCATACAGCAATTTGTATTGCGTTCGGCTGTCTTGTATGTAATTTCGAGCCGGTGCAAGTTTATGTGACTTGCAGTTTATGAATCTTTGAAAGAGTCACGAACGCGTTTAAGCGGTAGTAGGTTAATTTAGGTGACATAATCGCTAGAAATAGCTCGCTCCCTGTTGCCACATGGAAGTTAAACATAACTGGGTTTACTATATGTAGGTACTATCGCGGACACTCCCGACTGACCACCACTAAGTTAATTCTTGCATGCACTCAAAAAATAAACGCCCTCTAGTATGCGCTTCAAGGTCATATAGTTCGTCCGTAAAATTCACAAAAAGAGTACACGTGATGCGTCACTAAGCTACGCAGTGCAGGTTGCAACTATTCGCGTTATCGCTATCCTAATAGGCGAAAACTTTAAGGGGGCGTGGCTTGGCGCCGCCACAGGATTTAGGCGAAAACAATTTTAAGTGATCAGGGGGAAAAGGCTACTCTTCGGGGAATACAGGCGTGATGTTATGTTATGTAATAAGTAGCTAAACTGCATATAAAGTGATACGGTTTTCCGCGTGCATCTCTTTATGACGCCAAATAATTAAGTCATTAGGAAAGTCGCTACGGATTTCCAAATTCATAGTTATGTATAAACCAAACTTGTGTAATACTTGGCATAAGATTAAAGAGGCCATTATGGCATGCCTATTCATATTGCCACACAATCTCCAATACAATAAACTAGGGTACCAAAAAGTTTTAAATGAGTTAGATTGTTTATTAAGTAAGGCAATGATAGGGCAAAGCTTAATTTTATTTCAAAGGCCATTGCATTAGCTTTACTTTGAGATTTATCATTAGTATAAGGCGCGTCTGTACATTAACTCGCTTTGGTTTTAAGTTTACATGTAAATTGAAAACGAGTAAAATAATAATAAATGCACTTTTTACTTTTAACAAGGGTGATTTTTTTTTTGGCGTATATTATGTTCTCATATAATATTGTTATGCTTCTGTTATAGCTGTTGGTTCTCCTATGAATAAATAAATAAATAAACTACAGGTCATACAGAAAAACCGTTAAATGAACAATAATTAAAAAAAAAATCAATTGTTACATTCTTTTGTGTACCTACCTAGTTCTGTGAAAAAAAAATCACGTAATATACCTATAGAAGAGATGATTATTATAAATAAAACAAAGAGATAACTAGGTCGCTGATGTTTAAAGCGCAAGAGAAACTTGATTTGGACCACTTTTGCTTATCATAGTGCGATTCCTGTCGCCATATTGGATAAGATTATGTAATTACCATAAGTACGCATATTTTAGTGTCGTAATCTGTCAAGAGGGATAAAATGTACTTCTGATCACTAGTCACGAGAAATAGTTGCGCCGTAAGTTTTTTTAAGGAACTTATTTTTTATTATGTAATGTAGGTGCAGCTTATAAAAGTATGACAACTATTTTTAATTTTTAAATTCTTAGATGTTAGATAAACGTAATTCAAAATGGATAAAAATATACCTGTGTATGCTCTTACATAATCCTTCGTCGTGTCGATGGTATTGCGATAGTGAATTCGATTTGTTTGTCCCAAAACTTCGCTACTGCTGCTTCTGTACTGCGTCGCCAGCTGTGCTTCTGCACTGCTGGTACTTATCGTCTATGGTCTAACAGTATTTTACGTACAACTACTGACAACGCAAACCTATTTATGAAATTCAATTAACATTTTTCTTCGAGCAACCCATGGCTACCATTGGTATGTAGGTTAGGTACCAACACAACCTTGCTAAAAATGGTTTGTGTGTGATGAATAATTGCGTTGTATTTTTACTCTCCTTAGATACCTACAATAAAAACTACTTACTTAATAGCTAGTAGTGATGGCCAGTGGTAACGGCCCCAACTTATTAGTTGTTGGTCGTGGGTTCGAACTCAATTTCAGGCACATTACTTTGTGTAAATTATTTCATCACCAGTTTCAAACCGGCATGTCCTAGAACCAAAAATCCGAAGACGATTGCCGATTGCATGCTGCAGAAACATGACTGATTTAAAAGAGGATCTTTATTAACTCTAAGTAGTTCTTCTCTGGATATTTCATTCTAACCAATAGTATGTCAAGGTGAACAACAAAATCAAAACTGTGTCAATGTCCAATGTCAATTATTTACGATAGGTACATAACATTATTTTCTCAAACGTGCTTGGAAATTTGAGCATTATTTTGACAACCTTCTTCGAGATAAATCGAAATTGCTGTACTGATCAAATACATGCGAGCAGCGGCCGGCAAAAGCTGTATGAAAATCCATATCTGTCGTGTTTTGCAGCCAAATAAATTACATAGTAAAGTCATATCTGTCGTGTTATTTAAAAATGGAACGATCTTTTACTTCGAAACATGGCAACAAAGGAGGTAACTTATCAAAGGTTTTATTTAAATTTCGAACTGGCTTGCAAATAGAAAGCTGTTTATTGGAAAAAAAAAAACTAATGAACTTTAAGGCTGGCCGCATACGTCCGGTTTCCTGATTCTGAATTCAGACTCGGAGACCCTGAATGCACGCATTTCATACAAAATCTTCTCTTTAGCGCACACGTTCTTATATTTTCCGTGCGGAAACCCTGACGGACCCGATAGGAAAAAAGACGCATCTAACATTTTTTTCCAGATTTGAGTTACATACATCGCCGGAATCAGAAAAAAAGGCGCATCTGCCTGTATTTTTAATATTTTTCTAACTTCCTCCAGTAATTAATTTCCCAATCAATAGCAATTAATTTCCCGTTTCATTCATTAAAGCATTTATTTCTCCGTTTTTACTTTTTGTTAGATACGTCATTTTAACTATCGGGGCAGTATTTGTCATCGTATATTTTATTTTGTGGCGTTACTAGGGCAAAAAAGGCAAATTTCTTAGAAAAAGAAATTGCCGCCGACAACCTTTGAAGACGAACATTAAGTACAGGCATATTTTCAAGATGACATGACCTTAACTAAAATGTATATGTAAGACAATAGTAGCTTGTTAGGAACAGAAGACAGTTATGTCAGCAAAGGCAGCCTGAAATAGCCGGCTTTGTACTTGGAATAGAGCCGAGTGTCAGTCTAGCTTGGCTCTGCCAGGCCTTGTGATAAAACCTTAAAACTTGACATTTTATTTATTATGTAAAATAACCATTTTGATCCATACTAATATTATAAATTCGAAAGTAACTCTGTCTGAATGTTAACTTTTCACGCCTAAATCACTGAATAGAATTTCGATGAAGGCAAGGAGTTAGATGGCATCCTGAGCAAGGTCATTGCTACTTTTTGTTCGTTCAATTTTACAAAATAATATGGTTGATCAAAAATATTAAAGTTCAAACAATTTTTTTCCCAGTTGGAGAAAGCCCGAAAGAGATCTCTGCCTGGATATCAAACACCGAAGAGGCCAGCTACTTCAGCATGGCTGTGCATGGACAAACCTTCTTCAGGCTAAATTATCCTCTAAAGCTGAACACGTAAGTATCGGAAACGATTTAAAACGTGTTAAGCAGAGGAAGATTCGAGGCTGCAGAATTTCGATGTTTAAAAATATATTTGCCGATTTTTAACCAGTTTGAATTTCAGCTGTCAGCATGCCCACTAACTTTTACACCACGTCCATTACGCATCTAATCCTACGAAATGAAATTTAATAAAAGTTTAGAAAGTCCTACTCTCTATACATAAAGGTAAGGTTACTGTCAAAATACTTGATTCACAGCACTGAAACAAGACAATAGTGCAATTAGGGGACGCGAGATTTCTTCGCATCCGTGTGTCGCCATATTAACTTGCTCGTCAATCGCTACGCTCTGATTGACTGCAACACACGCGAACTCATTAAGTACTTATATGCACATGTACACTGACGGCCGTGATTAACACGTCAAAGTCGTATGCGTGTTGAATGATTTCGAAAAATTAGGTGTGCCACTCACATTGATTTATATCCGTAATTATACATGATTCTAGCGACCCGCCCCTGCTCCGCACGGGTGCAATTTGGGAACATGACAAAACATCAAGATTTCTATGCTGTATCTAAGTTAAATATTAAACACACATAAATACAACTTAGATATATCTAGTTGTTGATACTTGTTTATTATAGTTAGTAACTATTTAACACGTTTCGTAGAATGTGAAAATAAGTGTTATGTTTAATGTAATATCGTTTTTTTCCCAAATAAAATATGCTCTTGATGATGGTGAAAACAGCATGAAAGTCCATTGTGCAGTTAAGAAGATCTAAGCGGACATACAGACCGACACGAAAAGCGAGTTTGTTTTATACTAGGTACAGATTTTCCATCGTTATGTGACATTTAGTGCGTTTATGATGTCTTGTAAACATGTATGCAGAACAATTTTGTACCTAAAAAAAGACGGGTTGCACTCCGGGAGTGCCGGCAGAAGTGAAAACTTGAATATTAACGTTGAAATAAATCAATTATTGAATTAATATAACTCATTTTTTTCACTATTTCTGCGACCCTTTTTTCATTAATAGATGCACTTTGTTCAATTTCCATATTTTAAACACTTTATATACACGAATGTTAAGTACGAATACACAGCAGTGTGTCCACGTCCACGTCCACTTCCACTTCCACTTCGACTTCCACTTCGACTTCGACTTCCACTTCGACTTCCACTTCGACTTCCACTTCGAATTCAACTTCGACTTCCACTTCGAATTCCACTTCGACTTCAACTTAAAATTCCACTTCGACTTCCACTTCGACTTCCACATCGACTTCTACTTCGACTTCCACGTCGACTTCCACTTCGACTTCCACTTCGACTTCCATTTCGACTTCCACTTCGACTTCCACTTCGACTTCCACTTCGACTTCCACTTCGACTTCCACTTCGACTTCCACTTCGACTTCCACTTCGACTTCCACTTCCACTTTGACTTCGACTTCCATTTCCACTTCCACTTCGACTTCCACTTCCACTTCCACTTCCATCCATCCATCCATCCATCCATCCATTGTCGTGTGTCAATAAACTTGGTTCACTTCGGTCTGCGCCGCCGTAGAAAGAGGGGGGGGGGGGCAATGATTTCAAAAGGAGTAGTATATATGTCAATGGGGGGGGGGGAAAATCTCTCCTGACGGTCACGTGTCCTGACGCGATGTCCTGACGCGAGTTTAACATTTTTTACCCATTACAAAAAGTGTGCAACGCCGCTAAAGAAGTTTTCACTTCAAAAATGTTAGCTAAAGCTAGACAATCTTGTTACGGAAGTATTCAGTCTGTTTTATGGACAGTACCAGGCCACTCAGAAAGAATTGCGAAAAAAAGTTTTTATGTATGAGAGACTGGCCAGTTATAATCTATTTTAAAAATATGATTATTTTTTAAGTAAAAATAGGTACGTTCCAATTTAAAAATTTCCCTTCACATTGTTTGCGAGCTAATTTAAATTATCGAGGTATTCCACTCAGAGCAGAGATTTGAACCGCACTTCATTAAAATTTTCGCGCTATGATTTTTTACGTTTTCAAGTGTCGCGTGAAACCGGACGAATCGTACGATAGACTTCAAATAGCATTCATGGATGAAAGCTGTTCTAAGGTAACAGTGTATCGTTGGTATAACGAGTTCACGCGCGGTCAACTAACTTTGGGGGATGAAGAAAGATGTGGTCGCCCGTTGACGGCTGTTACGGAAGAAAACGTGCTAGCAGTGAAAAACGTAATTCAAGACAATAGGCGAGTTACGTATCAAGAGATCCAGCACATACTGCAGATTGGATCGGGATGCCTTGAAATTCTACACGTGCATCTTCGCGTGAGGAGGTTAGTTTTACGCTGGGTGCCACACAACCTCACCGATGCTCAGAAGCAGGCCCGGGTGGAATGGTGCCGTGATATATGATAAACAAATTTGAAGCAGGCTCGTCTCGGCGTGTTTACGACATCATTACAGGTGATGAGTCTTGGATTTAACAATACGATCCAGAAACGAAGCACCAGTCGACGGTTTGGGTGTTTCAAAACGAATCAACGCCTACCAAAGTGAAACGAACTAGAAGCGGGGGAAAGATTTTGATCGTGAGCTGTTTCAATTTGACTGGCTACTTTGTGTCAATTCCTTTACGGAAACAAAGAAGCATCAACGCTGAATGGTATACTACTAAATGCTTGGCAGAAGTTTTCTCTGTTGTGAGCAATAAGCGACCAAACACAGAGCTCCGCGGGCTACTGCTCCACCAAGACAACGCGCCATCGCACACCGCGCTCAAAACGAGGGACTTCCTGGACAGCACGCCGGTAAAACTCCTGGGTCACCCTCCTTACAGCCCTGACCTAGCACCGTGTGACTAAAACCAGCTCGAAGGGATCCAATTTTCGTCGCCGGAAGATGCGCTGTCAGCGTTTGAGGAGGCTGTAAACGAGGTGTCTGCGGCGGATTGGAAAAAGTGTTTCGAAAACTGGTTCAGACGCATGAAACTTTGTATAGCAGCTAGTGGAGAGTTTTGAAAAGATATAATAAAAAATATTTACCTATAGAACTTTTTTATTTTGTTTTCGAAAAACATTCTGAGTGTCCCACGAACGTGGATAAATCTGGCCGGATAAAATGGCTGACGAGAACAATACATTTCAACTGAATAGGTAAAAATCTCTATATGACCAACACACTGGGCCCGCTCATTCTTACAGAGAGAAGGCCTCAGTCCCAGCTGTGATTATAGTAATTTTATGTAATTAAAATAATCAAACTATGATGTTCTCACTGCTAGGACTGAGGCGGGACTCTGTAAGAATGAGCAGTCAAAAATATGAATCGGTTACGACGACACCGACCGCGCAGAGGCGCCCTCATCGTTTGTTTGGTTATTTCTTTTATTTTAGAATGAAAATGCAGAAAATACGCATATTACGTTGTGCTCCACAAGATACAATAAAAAAAAGACGGGTTGCACTCCGGGAGTGCCGGCAGAAGTGAAAACTTGAATATTAACGTTGAAATAAATCAATTATTAATTTAAAAAGCTAACAATCTGAAAATAATAATATGTACAAGTATATAAAAAGGGAAATCCACCACCACCACCACCACCACCACCACCACCACCACCACCACCACCACCACCACCACCAACACCACCACCACCACCAGCAGCACCACCACCACCACCACCACCACCAGCAGCACCACCACCACCACCACCACCACCAGCACCACCACCACCATCACCACCACCATCCATCCATCCATCCATTATCGTGTCTCACTTGGTTCACTTCGGTTGGTGCCGCCGTAGAAAGCGAGGGGGGGGGGGGGGGGGGGGAAATCTCTCCTGACGGTCACGTGTCCTGACGCGATGCCCTGACGCGAGTTTCACATTTTTTACCCATTACAAAAAGTGTGCAACGCCGCTAAAGAAGTTTACACTTCAAAAAATATTTGTAAAATAAAAATGTGGGCACATGGTTGTAAAAAATACAAAAACTAAAATAATCCAACTACCATTTCAGCTTCTACGACGACAACGGAAACTTTTAATAGAGTAAACTTCATGGAAAAGTTTTCTGTTAGGTTCTCAATAGTTTTGTAGAACTTCAAAGTGTTTTGTTGTAAACATGAAATTAATAGTCTTTAATTTTTCACTGAGAAAGGAAAGTTCTTGAGAGTCATTATCTATGTTGAGTCTTCTCCTATTCTGACATATTTTAACTTTTAATTATATATTTATTGTTTTTCGATAAATATTTAACTAACCAAATAAGGAAGCAACCACGCAAGATTATCGCTTTTTAGAAATGCTAATGGTTATTATTGCATCCAGTATTACAGGAGTTTACTAATGAATTGTTGCGATAAACTTCAGACTTTCCCTGCATAATTAGTTAACCATCGTTTAGTTTAACCACAGTTAACAAACACTTGATTTGCATGTAACCCGTTCCGAGAATGATTCACTGAATTATTCGAAACGTTGTTAAACATTTACGTTTATAATCTGATATTGTTAATGCATTTTATTTATTAATTATCAGGCTCGTGTGAGGTTCATGTTTGTTATAAAACGTAGCACTCTTTTCTTGGAAGTTTTCTTTTCATATTTTTGATAACTTCAGACTTGACAGTAAGGATGATAACTGAGGTAAACGTTCTTAGAAAACTAGCAGTGGTGGCCCAGAGGTAACGGCCCCCATTTCCAAGTCGCGGGTTAGAACCCAGGCATATGCTTTACTTTCAGTAATTTATTTCATCATCTCTACTCCAAACGGTGAAGGAAAACATCGTGATTAAACCGTCTTGTCTGGTTGATTACACTGGGAACATTATAGGCTGATTATGTCCTTAGAAAACAATTTATCGTGAAATCGTCTACTTCGTTCAACTTTTATACCCCGTTTATGTCCAGACGGTAGCAAAGTCTGCCGGTATATCGGCATTTAAATAAAAAATAATTACCCATGACCGTGTCTTCCGTGTAAGGTAAAAACTCCGTACTCCAGATAACAAAACCGTTCAAGTGAAGACGATTCTAAATAAGGTCACGACCATCTCGAAGCGCGTCGTACGCTTTAAAACAATTCACTCGAACGTCCTAATTGGTTGCTATACAAACTTTCCCAATTCATTGTTTGTTTTCCAATCAAATTTTGAATCCAGTATTCGTAACGCCCTGTTGCAATGGCAATTTCAATTGACATAACCTGAAAACGGATATTTGGATTGTAGAAGCAATTTGATAAAAGGTTTTTGGTGCCTGGATTTAGATTCAAATGGTATTTTCAAATGTTTGTGATGTCAATAGGACTGTGCGAGTGTGCGCGTTGCTTTATACCATAGGGCATTTAAATGCATTCACTCGACGAGAAACATCGCTGGGATTACCGTTTCCGTATAAGTTATACAAACGAGTTCTAAAGTGGGTCATTTTTACTACACTTGAAGACAACGTAACTTATGTAAAGGATAGTTATTAGTATTAGACAATATCGAAACGGTAGGCAATGAGTTTTCGCGTACTGTAATTTTGTTGAATGATTGACTTTGATTGAACTAACCTAAAAAGGTACGACATGAAGAAATACTTGCCTACATTCCTTTTTAAGAGTCAAATTGTTAGGAAGACCGGGGCTGGTTTCAATCCTACAGGGGTAGGTAAACTTTCTGCCAAAAACTGGTCAGCAGTAAGAGTTTTGGGTCATCTAATCACACTTGAACATGCATCTTGATCACATTTCGTCGCTAATCTAACTAACTGACGTATTTGACATTTTGAACTACGCCGACCTAACTATAGTAATTTGATACATTTTCCAAGTCGAATATCATGACATGTATTCCGATCAAAATAAAAACAAGATCTCACTATGTGACGTATCTGTGAAAATATTTTTATTAAAACAATATTAACACGATAACAATAGTAGTAATACTGTACTGTAAAATATGCTTCGAATCAATTACGTCAGTTAGATTAGCGATGCTTTGTGCGAAGCACGGCATCACAGTCGCCAGCCTTTTAGTAGTCAAGTGGTGACATGTTTTTGATTTATCACCCCTAAAGTGAAATTTTATTATCGTTTCCTTTTTGTGAAGCATAAATATTTATAGCGAACTTAGTAATATAAAAACTTACTAAAGTCTCGTGGACCATGTAACACAGTGTTATTTTCAAATCCAAGTCAGTCTTTAGCAGTAGCCAGGTAATTCATAAAAAACATGGCTGGTTTATTAACTTTTTGCGGGGCTGGTTGACTTACAAGAAATATTATAGAAAACGATTATTGCTCAGTGATTTTTTCCAAAAGATGCGTTACAACGGTAGGAAAAGCTTTTGATGTTCATGAAAAGAAATTCATGAAAATGAGAGTAAAAAAGGGTATATTTTCTGTCTGACTGACAATTAAATAATATGCCCACTTGGTTTTTCGAGATATCACCAAGTGGTTGGTCGACTGTTCACGTGACTAGAGGGCTGGCCTATTTTCTGGCCAAAGAATCAGCATCGCCATACATTGTGGCAATGCTGCCAGCCTTTTGGGCACTTTTCCCGCTGATGCTTTACCCTTGTTTTGTTTTATATACATGTACGCACGGCTACACATCAAGCTATACATAACCAGTATAAGCTGACTTCTGATTGTACGAAAAACCTATACAATGCGAGTTCTGTTAAAACTGGAAATATATAGTTTGATGTGTAGCCGTGTGTACATATTATTTTTATCATTTTAAGCGTGTTAGCTTATAGTATCGTCACGAAAGGAGAAAATGCTAAAGCGCCATTTGGGCAAAAATTAATTATTTAATATATCGTTGGATTAGATTTTTTTTTCTCCGTCGACCTGTTGAGGTAGGCAAGAAAATCTGAACTAATTAAACTAGGCTCAGATTAAAATTAGGACTAGATTTTAACGTTTTTCATTATGGAAATTGGCCTTCAGGTCTGTGGTCAATAACAATAACTACTATACGATAAATTATGATTTTTTTTTTAGGCGAATAGTGTTACTTTCAAATAAAATCATTTTTATACATGTCCTCGATACCAATCTCCGTTATCACTCTATTTTAGGTAAGAAAAGTTCAGTCTGATTGTTCTGAATAAGAACTTTTCAACTATAACATTGGGAACTAGAGTGAATAAACAGCGAGGTAATTTCGTAACCGTAGTAATAGTAGCAATGGCTTTCATGTTGCCAATTCAACAACGTTCATTGCGTTATTAACGTTGCTGAGCAGACAAATTTTTCGGACATATGAAGCAATATCCTTTAAAATGATTCAGATTGAGATTGATAATGCGTTACGCAATTAGGGTGCAGAAATGTTTACTTTTAAAACCTTGCGCTAGTTTTGTCCATGAGACATGGTTATGGACACCATAAGTATTTTTTAATGACTCTGTACTTCCTTTGCTACAGTCTATAAAGCAAGTGTAATAGGATGCTAATGACAGTTTCTTGATTCCAAGGATTTATATAAAGTTTAGCTCGGTGTATCGGCAAACGTAGTGTGGGATCCCCAGCTAGACGACCTTAAGAAGGTGGCTGGGACAGATTAGATGCAGAAGACGGAGGGCATGGTGTTGTGGCGCAGCCTGGGAGATGCCTAGGTCCAGCATTGGACTGCGACAGGCTGAGTTGGTGCATAACTTAAACCAAAAACTAGCAGATATATCAAAAACGTTTCGCTTATTGCATTCAACGTAAAAAATAATACTTCAAATACCTGTTTACTCAGCTAGTAAGGACTCTCATTATAAGATCCGAATTCGGAATCTCTTTACAGGCAGAGCGAGAATCGTTTACTAATGATTCTGTGATCTAGTTTCATAAATTACATTCATTCCTGCCACTGGGTATTGGAGGCAGTCGCTCCATGTAAAATGGAAGCTGCAATGGCATATTCGGTAAAAAGCTAGGCAGACGATAAAATTCGAAAAAAAGCCACGGGGACGGCACGACAATACGTGTGACATACCTACCTATTAGCCCATAACTTCCCATAACACCTCGAATCAGCTACCTAAAGCAAGTTCTATGATGACCATAGTTATGGTGAAACCATATATTAAATATTATATTTAGTTTAGGTAACTGTAACGTGTCTTGGCCCTTTTAACCATATTAAAAAAAGTGATTGTCTTTTCGTGTAAGTCGATCTGCTGAAGTATTATGATTATTATGAACTGCATGCTCGCTAAAACGTTTTAGTAAATTGTGACATCTGCTAACAACTATTTAAAGTCTTCACGCATATTTTGCAAGCAAATTGTTTGCAGTTACGCTCTCTTTCATTTGTAGGCCAATAGACACGTCAGAGCTACATAATTTGAATGTCAGAATATTTCAAGCTCCTTGAAGTATCACAAAGCGTATTTTATTTAAAGGTAGGGAAAATATTTATTTAACTAATTGACTTCCAACTTAAATTGTCCGTATTTTAAATTACAACTGACATTCTTCAGCAAAATAAGCTTTATTTTTTGTTTATTATATTTTCGTTTTAAGTTTTCACTTTCACTTTGATCTCAATGTTATTTACTTTTACATAATCGTCTGCAATTAATTACCAATGGTAATACCAGTGGTAAATGGCATTATGTACCACAATTCTGGTATCCAAGATACAGCCGCTGCCTAGTGTGAGGGGGTGTCCGCCGCAAGATCAAAATGAAGATCGCTAACAGTTACAGCCCGACACTAAGTTAAGCTGATAATTATTATTATATTAAGTACTACCTAATATCCAATTTGCCAAACCATTAGTGTCCCTAACTCTACTTACCGCTTCGCTTAATTGGATAGATGCACGTGCTAATTGAAAACTAATTACAAGATCAAGATGGTGGCATAATGCGCTAACAGAATCAAGCAGTATGGTGAGTCTATATTACGGAAATATAAACAATTCTGCTATTCAAAGAAAAAATAATTTAGATACAGCAAAATGATGATTTTCAAAAAGTTCAGTGACACAGACGGTGTACACAATACCTACTTTATGAATACAACCTTTTTAGAAAACGGGACTGTTTATAGAGATTATGATTCTGATCCCCATACTAAAAATTGAATATTAGTTCGTGCTTATAGGTTCGGGAATGTCACAGAAATCTTAAAGATTTCTGTGGGGAATGTGTTTTTCTAAGGACAACGCAAATAATGTTTTGCCCACAACATCTTCAGTGTGCGAAGGGCTTGACGAATAACAGATATACACAAGTAGATAGATAAGTAGATTAAGTATGTTTTATTGTATACCATTTGTTAATGGTTTTTCCTCGTCTGGAAGAGTGATACTTAATACATAGCCGACAAATTGGTTAGACGAAAAAGCAATGTTTTCTTTTATGTTTTATATTATTTATGAGTCATGAACATGATAATCGAGTGTGTTAAAATAATTAGAAGGGGACCAATTTTTTACCTGATAACAACAAAACTAATAATAACATCTTTATTGTTCAAAAGACTATTACATACCTAATCGTCGTGGACACTATTTTTTCATCGTTTTACAAAATGACAAGATGGTATAGGTGCACCAAGCAAGATTTCTGAGACGACCATAATCGAATGTTATTTCAGAGCAATACATTCTTCTTAAGGTGAATGCGCAGTGGTAGCCCGCGAAATTCAAATTTTCTTACGTTTTTTGCAATTTTCAGGTCAGTATCAGGTTTTATCTTGATCAAAATTTGATTCGCGACTATAACAGGTACGTATTCACAGAATTATAATCATCAGAATCATTAATACATCTTTCTAAGTTAGATTTCTACCATAAACACTTTTCCATACGAGATTTGTTCTTAACGGTACAAATCTAACTTAAAGAGATATATTAATGATTCTAATGACTATAATTCTGTAAATGCGTATCTATTATAGTCGCGAATCAAATTTTGATCAAGATACAACCTGACACTGACCTGCAAATTGCAAAAAACGTAAGAAAATTTGAATTTCGCGGTCTACCACTGCGCATTCACCTTAAGAATAACCTAGGTAGGTACTTACGTATACATTTTAGTTAAACGGGTGATGACGGGATGCTGATGAAGTGAGTTAATGAGTTAGATTTTGACTACTGATTTTTCAATTTTCGTTCAACTAACCAGTGGACTAATCAAAATACTCATGAGATGATCAGAGACCTAGACACGTCCCGAAATAGAGTAACGCAAAAACATATTGAAAGGAACTCACATAATCCTACTGTTACATAGAAAACAAACGTCGTTAAACCGATAAGAAATGTTACATTGTACTCGTGATTTACCGGATTTCTTTGTATCCATTCAATTGACATCCATGTATTACATAAGACGATTAACAATGGCGACCACGCACGACAATTTCTTTTTTTTTGTCCTGTGTACAAACTTGCGGTAACGCCAATGTGCACGCAATATGCGTAAGAACACTTTCTAACAGTCATCGAACTCTCGTATTTTTAGCAGACGGTGTTAAATATTGATTCCTTCGTCATTGTTTCTTTCTGTATCGATTATAATTTGGAGCAAATCTTTCTTTTCAAAACATCTTTTTTTATGCATTACTTATTCAAATTGTTGAGTAAGCGATCTAATTAAGCAGCACTTTAATTACGTAACACAGTTTCAACCAATAGTTTTGAAGGATATGTCTAATACATTGCTTCATAGGTTTAATAAATTCGTCTGATCAACAACGTAGGTAAATAACGCAAAGAGCATGGTTGAACTGTCAAAATGAAAGAAAATGTGTTCAACATATCAATGCCATTTTATGTGCTGTGTGATACGCAATTAGTCTTACTCGTCTATTGATAGAAATAAGCAATAAAGGTACGAAAGGTCAACACCCTCCTATAATTAACATAAAAAAATTTCTACTGGATTTACAATCCTGTTTATGTGTTTGTTCGTAAGTGAGTCGATGATGTATTTTCAGAAAACATAAAGAATCTCTCTTATCTCAAATCCTGTAACGTCTGAGAGGGCTAAGACAATCGACAACAGTGATGGAAAAGTCAAAAACGTATGGGACTGATATTTAAAGCTGCCGAAAAGCTTTTCTCAATCCTGCTTCAAGTAGTTGTAGAAATACGAAACACTTTAAAAGCGACAGTGACATTGAAATGCTAACGGATAACAGAAATGCAAAGATGTTTGCTTATTGCTTCGCTGGTGACAATGTACCTATAACATATTTATATTGATCACACTGTTCTAATTATTGACTAAATACCTATTAGATATATCTATAAGCTCAGTCAGTTATACTAAGGTCAGAAGTCTTGGTTTAAACACACCACTTCGGGTGCGGTAATTGTCAAACATAGGTCCAACCACCTCAACCCAAAACCACAAACGTGGCCTTTAATTTTCGCTTTGTCTAGCTAGATTCCGCAAAGGTATTAGGGCTTGTGGCTACTGTGTTAAATTCCTAATCCATTACTTTATATCGACGCTTGAAAAGCAAAACTGTCTAACCGACATAGGGCTAACTTTACCAGAACAAAAAAAAAAGTTATAAATTCAGATTATAAAATACGATTTAAAAAACAGTACGAATTACGCCTGTAGGATGATCACAAGAATTTATATTTTTATTTATTTATTAAACTTACACACACTGTCTTTACGGGATGACCCCAATACAATAGTGGTGATATGATTAGGGTTCCTGTAAAGTTAGCCCTATGTCAATGTCACTGAGTCAATTTTGCCTTTCAAGCGTCGATACGTTGGATAAATTCGTCAGCTTGACAAATAACGCAATGAATTTTGTTAAACTCTCAAAATAAATGGCATTGCCATTGTTTGTGTTTCACGCAATTACCCCGCAGGGTTGATTTATCCAAAGCAAATACTGTTTTAAGCTGCCGTGTGATTCCAACATTATCTAGTACTAGCTGCGGCCCGCGGTTTCACCCGCATAAGTGTCGATCCCGTGGGAATATCGGGATAAAAACTATCCTATGTCCTTCCCCGGGACTCAAACTATCTCTATACCAAATTTCATCTAAATCGGTTCAGTAGTTTAGGCGTGAAGAAAAGACAGACAGAGTTACTTTCGCATTTATAATATATATATATATATATAGTTTGTATTTCGAGCAATTTAACGCTGTGTGACCGTAGGGCTCGGCTTACAATATCACCCCAGTCCCACTGCCAAAAAAATCTCGAATACAAAGTAAAATATTTGCCTAAATATCTGTATCCGGCTTACATTCTTAAAACAGCGGTAACACTGTAAATTCCATTTTTATCGCGTCATTCAATGAGCTTCTTAATCCACCAACATTATGCAAGTGGTAGATGTTACCAAAACGGAACTGGACAGGTAATGGACATGTTGTTGTAATGAGGCGGACATTGCGTCACAGCCTTTTTTCTCGCAAACTATTATTATTAAGTGCTTTCAGCTTAGGAAACCGTTGCCAATCTGATTGCCTGAAAATACTGCGAAAGAAACTCAGACTCAGACCTAGAATTGTATTACAACATGACGTTAAAACTTCAGCATTTAACAACATTAAAATATGTAAAAGAATGCCTAATTAACAGTTATAAGATTGATGACTACAGGATGCACTTATTAACATCGAAATTACAACAGTTCGACTAAAGCAGTTAATTACAACATAGTTAGGTAACCGAGACAAAAACTAATAAATAACTGTTATTAACATGCTGAAAAACTAGATTATTTAGGTAAATACGATACTGGTTAGATCACTTCTTGCATAACCGGCTATATCATAATATTCTGCAATACATAATCTACCTAGGACGGATTTTGAGCAAATTCGTAAAAACAATTATTATTTCAGTCACAACAACAACAAATGAACATTTGTTGTGAATTTTGTGAGATTTAATTCCTTTTTATTAAAAAAACCAGTCAAGTGCGAGTCGGACTCGCGCACCGAGGGTTCCGTACAAATTTGTAGGTACAGTCGAGTTCATTAATATATTGGCAGTGACAATGTTTCAAAATATTGTAAGCGTTAAAATGATCATATAGTTCTATACAAACTTAGACATCAATAAAATGTTTTCATATAAACTGTTCATAAGTATGTTACGGTAGTGCAATGTATAATATCTGACTACTCTTCGGAACATAAATATCCAAATACTCTAGATTTTAATATATTTGTTGCAACCTAGGATTCATAAATATCTATACAGCTTTGAATATTCAACTAAATGGCCTTTACCATTAAATTTATTTTTGCTTGCCGGAGCAGAAGTTCGAGTAATAATGCAATATTGCCGTTGAAGGATGTCATAACTGACAACTTCAAATTGATTTTGTTTCAAGATCTTTTTCATAGAAAAATAATTGCATAGATATTTGTGAACCTAACTTTGCGCTAAATAATATGAACAAGGGATTGTGCACAATTTTTAGAGTCTTTGTCTGTAGTAATATTATTGATATAATGTAGTCATATATTTATGACGTCACAGATTGTTTACAATTTATTGTACGGCAAAGCTGTTTAGAGTTTTATGAAACTTACCATTGCCTATATATTTTTGATTCATGAACATGCTCAGATATTAAAGAACTCGACTGTATCTATGTAAATAGCTTATCACGGGATTTTTTTTTGTTTCGTAATGTAACTACACATTTACGGTTTTCGGATTTTTTTCTTTACTTGTGCTACATGACTTTGCTTCTTTCCAAATTTTATGGACGTATCCTATTTGATATTAATTTCAACTTGATAACTCCGCGTTCCTGAGAAAAAGGGTCTTGACAGACGGACAGACATATGGCCAACGAAGTGATGGATTCCGATTTTCCTTTTGAGGTACGGAACCCTAAAAATATCATTACAGCTATATTGAAACCTGTACAATGGGCGATCTTATTGCTTTCCACCATATTTGATAGACAACCTTGGGATGTACTGACCTGAATTCTAATATAGTAACACAAAGGAATCCAAGCATGTGGTTGACCTAGTTAATTAACGTCAGCACTAATTACCTACATAATTATAATGTGAGCTTCCAAGCAAAAAGGATCCAGTAATTCGGTATCGAGAATAGTCAATTAATAATAAGAATTAAAAAAATATTTAAAAACTGGCACATTTTTTTTTATCAGACGTTTGAAGATGAAACTCTGAAAAAGTTCGATGTGATACAAAGCATTTGCAAAATACGATTAAAAAAAAACACACTTCTAATTGCTTGTTACATAGATTTTGATTTATTATTGTAGATTGAGGTACTCTCCATGAAGTCAACTTACTAGGTACTACTGCTACTTACTTATTTGTAACATTACAAAATAAACAATTACAATCAAAATAAAGGATTTATACATAGTTTCTCTAGAGTTTGTCTAGAGCAGTGGTGGCCAACGGCCAAGTGGTGGTAACGGCCGCGACTTACGAGTTGTAGGTCGTAGGTTCAAACCCAGACAGCTTTACTTTGTGTAAATTATTTCATCACCACTGCTCTCAAAACGGTGAAGGTAAACATCGTGAGGAAACCGGCATGTCCTAGAACTGAAAATTCGAAGACATGTGACATCTGCCAACCCGCACTGGGCCCGCGTGGTGGATTACGGCCCACTCCCTCTCACCGAGAGGAGGCCTGTGTCCCAGCAGTGGGAACATTATAGGCTGATTATGTTATACATAGTTTAGTAACATGGTCCACTTGTCGGTATTCAGGAAAAAAGTGAGTAAATACGAAAGTATAATGCAATAAAAAACTAAAATTAAGTACTCTTACTCTATTTAGGAACGAACAAAATAACAAGACCAGATTTTTTTATTAAATTTTGAACAGAATAATGATTATTTTGGCTACTGGTACCATTTATGAAATTACATAACCAGTAGCCAATATCTTTAGATTCCTCATTTACGAATTCACGCATTTTATTATAAAGATACTTACGGTTTTTTTTTCGTAAGTCATACCTGCAGGGCATTTTTCTGAAGGAAAACCGTATACCTCATTCTGGTTCAAAACCTTTGCTACAGTACTTCAGTATTTTTTTCGTAACATAACATGTGCCCACTATTATTTTCATTCGTTTCAAAATGTCGGAAATGCAGAAGTTGGTTAATGGTTACAGAATCAGGTTGAAAAAAATTTGCACAGCTTAAGCTTTCACAAAAGTTGCTCCTTTATCATCACCAGTAAGAACAGCTACTATTGATTTTGTTTTCCGACAAGCTTGCAACAACATCCTTTAAGTTATTACATTCTCATTTCCTGAAACTTTTTTTGAATAGGCCGAAATACATGTCGGGAACAAACTTGACATGACCCACGGGAAGAAACAAGAACCTATTTACTAAACTTTTCTCTTAAAATTTCTGGTGCGTAGAAACATCATATAAAGTCATTTACTATATGAACTTGTACATAATTGAGCATTAATTAATAATCAATTAAAATCGCGAAATGCAACTTTTTCTCCCAACTTTACAAAACTGCGTATATCACGGAAACTAAATGCCGAGATCTGAACTTTTTTTCTTGGAAGCTCACATATATCCTTTAAGAATGGTGTATCCTACCACAACACTAATTCAGAAAATCAATCTATATTCCGCAGATGGTATCACTCGTGCCAGTCATGGAACGGTAAAACCGGAGAGTGGCAGATTTGGGTGAACGCCGAACGTGTTGGCAGAGGATTCAACAACAGAGTAAGACATAATAAATTACCATTTTATTTCAATATTAAATACAAACATTTGGCACTAATAATATTCATCCAATCTATTCCAGCTCGTCGGCCACATCATAAAGGGAGGCGGTTTAGCCATATCCGGCCAGGACCAGTCACTGCTCTATAAAAAAGATAACATAGAACCAGTTGCAAGTGAGTGTTGGATCACGAATCGTGCTATTTCGCAAGTAGAGCCTACTGCCTGACTATGTAATAACTGTAATAACGTAACCGTATTGCAGGGCAATCCGGTTTGTTGGGCGAGATCACAATGCTCCAGTTGTACCACGTGGCCCTGACTGCAGGGAAAGCTCACAAAGACCACAAGCATCACCACGTACACCACTTTAGACACGACGGAACTCCCGTGGAGTCTTCCACCGAGGCGGTGACAGAGCCTCCTGCGCCACAGGCTACTCCTCTTGGAAACGGAAACTTCTTAATCGGTGGCCAGCTTCAAAGAGCGCCTAATCTAAACTTGGCCGGAGCCCAGCAAATGGTCCCTGTCCAGCTGCCGAATGGTCTTCAACTCCAACAAGAATACATCAACGGGCAACTTGCCAGCAGGCTTGTTTCCGAACAACTGTTGAACAGCGTACAGCCTGTTTCTAACCATTTAAGTGGCGGGCAACAAATATCTCTGGTGTCGTCTTCCCTAGGACAGATTGGGCAGAGTCAAGGTTTTCCCAGGTCACCTCTTGGACCATCAAAGGGTACTACCGTAGTATTATCTGGGTCCCTGTTGAACCCCGCTAATGTCAAATATATTGACGATACAGTGTCGCATAATTTGTTCAAGAGGAATTCCAAACGTGACAAGAGAGATAACCCCGAGAAAGAGTTGAAACAAGAACTCGCAGCAACTGGTTTGTGAATATTACATTAATTATGTTAGCGTGTATCTTCATGTGGTCATAAAACATTTCATTATTTAGCAGTGGTGGTATGATGTTAGTACAACCGGGATATCATAAGTTTCGAGTACATGCAAGCCCTGGGATAACTTTGAAACGTTCCTAGTTTGACGAAGCATTTGAATTCTCGTAAAGCAATTACTAAGCGACTGCAGAGTGAGCAAATATTTGTTGTTTATGACTTCGAAATATAAATCAATAGATTTAGTTACCAGAATAGATCTAGGTCGGACGAGTTGTACCGTATTCGACCCCCGAAGGGGGCTTTTTTCACTCTACATTTTATTTTATTTTTGGCTCCGAAAATCGTTTGGTCCATCCATTTATTTATTGAATATGTGTAGTAAGTTCTGTGATTTGGCCAGTTGAAACCGAATCTTCCAGTTTGTCATCAAACAAAGAAATACATAATATAAATACTACATACATGTATAATATTGAATCTATTTTAAATGAATATTTGCTACTGATCCTTAGTTGGTAGGTTGGCTAAATGATATTAAATAATGTCTCATCGTCATTGAGTCAATACAACCAAAGGATAGGATAGGATTATTCTATTTAAATTCCAACCCAAAAATAAAAGAGCGGCCAAGTGCGATTCGGACTCGCCCATGAAGGGTTCCGTAGCAGCAAGTAGAAATTATTATTTTTTATATTTGAGTTGATTGAATGAAAGGTAGATTGCGGTTTACGATTTATGACGTATTAAAAAAAAAACTACTTACTAGATCTCGTTTACATGGTAATGAACATCATATATTTTTTTTAGTTTTATCATTCTCTTATTTTAGAAGTTACAGGGGGGGAACACATTTTACCACTTTGGAAGTGTCTCTCGCGCAAACTATTCAGTTTAGAAAAAAATGATATTGGAAACCTCATCATTTTTGAAGACCTGTCCATAGATATCCCACACGTATGGGTTTGATGAAAAAAAAATGTTGAGTTTCAGTTCTAAATATGGGGAACCCCCAAAATGTATTGTTTTTTTTTTCTACTTTTGTGTAAAAATCTGAATGCGGTTCACATAATACATCTACTTACCAAGTTTCAACAGTATAGGTAGTTCTTACAGTTTCGGAAAAAAGTGGCTGTGACAGACAGACATGACGAATCCAAAAGGGTTCTGTTTTTTGCCATTTGGCTACGGAACCCTAAAAAGGATATTCATAATTATACAGCTTTGTAATAAAAATATTTAAATTATGTTATCGAATTCACAATTTCTCAGAAAAATGTATGTCTTATAGTCGTAGGCGGTGTAGGAAAATTAATATGTTATTTTGTACACTACGGTTGCAGACACTTTAGAAAACAGGTATGTACCTGACACGTTATAGCCCTATCGTGACATGTATGTTGTTGTTACAAGATACTGGCGCCACAACACTACCTCATTATAAATATTTATTTATTATTTAAATAATAATAAATAAAAAATGATCATCATTGATGATGATGTTTTTTTTTTATAATGCAATGAAAGACATTTTTCATAGGAACAAGAAGTTTCTAAAACTTTTACTGTTTAGAACCCATGCCATTCAGGCACCTACTAAATTCATGATAGGTATTATGAACGAAAACCGAGTGCTAACTATTGTATAATTAAGGTCTATAAAAAATTTATCCATGAAAAAAATATAGGTGCCAACTTTCACGGTGATGAGTCAAACGGTGTCGAAGTAGATTTTATTAAGGTATCCTATAATAAGTTATTCGAATACCCTATAGTAGTCATTCCTAGTATGACTTGTTGATGGAGATATTATTTCATTTGACAACTAATAATAAATGCTTTTATAATAACAACCTTCTAACTATATTAAGACGTCCGTCCAATAACAGATAACAACTTCAAATAGCCATATTTATTATCTCAAGAGTAATCTATACCTAAAGACATTCGTGCTACTATTTACTATCATTTATTTCAGCTTTATTATCATCAGAGATTGCGACTTGAATTCAAACATTTTTAATTATTCCGATATTTGTAAGCATGAGCTGAAAGCTTGGGTTCCGAATATCTAATCATAACGAAATTAAATCAAACACGCGAAATTATTGATGTTATATGGTTTACAGGAAAGAAAGACAAACGGGGCTTAGTTGCTTTGTCCGACGGGTCCATTGTCGACGAAGCTCTTCTGAGCCCCGATCTGATCGAGGACAACAAGGAGGATGAAGCCTTGTTCCAGCAGTCGTTGCTGAACGGACTCGCCGGCTTTGTCGGAAACCTGCCAGTGCAGAATTTGCAAAAGAAAACCGTAAGTAGAACGCAATTCAGAAAAATTGTGCTCTTAAGGGCTTGTAATAGTTCAGCTCAAATTCAGATTTTGCCCCCACTTCCCCGCGCTATGTATCATTCTATCCCACTCGCACTGACATACTGATTCAGTTAGGGTGAACTGTACTATTGTTGGAAGGATGTCAAGAAATAAAATGATTAAACTTAACATTCATTTATTACATTCACATAAAAATTAGCTTTCACATTGTATGTGCAGTATATATAAAATTCTTTTAAATGGACAGGTAAATAATAATATAATAACAAAAAAAACATGGGACGCTCATCATTCGCATAGCAAATACAAAGCAAAGACAAAGTTATTTATACATAATATTTGAGTAGCGACGTCTACAAACGAACTACACCAATCTTTTGTTTGACATCACAACCTACATCACGCAAGCAAAGTTTACCGCGAAATCCGCAATATACCTACTGCATTAGTGTTCTATGACCGACCAAAGACCATTGCTCACTCACTGACGGCGTGGCACGGCAGGTTGTGCTGCGGCATCCCGCGGCGTTCCGTGGAATCCTGCTAAAAGCCTGCCCTGACTGGACTGCGCCCCATTAACCGAAATGACCGCTGCACAAGTTTCAACCTTATTTCAACCAGCTTAGCAATCATAATTCCTCGACACAAAGTGACCCACACGTCCCGCGGGATGCAATGGCGCGCCGCGGCATTACGTGGAAAGAAACGGCATAACACGTCATGCCGCAGCATCCCTCGGCGCGTCGCGTCATGCCGCAGCGTCCCGCAGCACGTAGCGTCATTTCCCGGCATCGTGGTATCGAAATAAAGTAACATGAATTCTAAACTCATTGAAATAAGATTTAAAATAACTTGATTAGTAATAAAATCCTCTGCCATGACACGCCATGCCATGCCGTCAGTGAGCGCCGGCCTTAAAATTACTTTCTTTTTGCTGATTCTTTGGCCAAAAAATAGGCTAGTCCTCTGGTCACGTGAAGAGTCGACCAATCGCTTGGCGATTTCTCTAAAAATTAAGTGGGCACTCGGACCCTGTGGCCGTAGTGTTTCAGCCCCAAACGGCTGGTACATATAAGTCGGCTTATTAAGATTAGAGTATCTATTTGCGCTGTTTGAGGTTTTCTGCACCCGCAGTAATCGCACTAGCACAGCCCACCGTAATAGGAAGATGGGGTGGCGCAAGGTAGTCGATACATGTTGCATCACACACAAAAGGCCGACCTAACTTCCAAGGCATTATGGTCAATCTGTCTGGTCTTTTCCAATCGTCGCGAGCCAAGCCATTGGGTTCTAAAACAGCTGGCAACCCAGCACTGACAAGAGCACGCAATGGTTATAACGCATAATAATACGTCATCGGAATGACTGATGTCAATTATAAAGTTTCATACATTTTGGCTTTAACGATGGTTTAGAATAGAACGCAATAACCTCGAACAACTGATGGTTACCGGCAAGGTGGATGGTAAACGACCAAGAGGTCGCAGCCCATTGCGATGGTCTGACCAGATAAGCTCTTCTCTTGACACAAAATTTCATGATGCGCTTCACTTGGCCAAGGATAGACAGAGATGGCGAAACATCGTCGGGGAAAAGTTGTTTTCAAGGGAGGATCACGACCCTCAGTAATGAGGAGTACGACTTGAGGAGGAGGAGAATAGAACGAATTTTAAAATAAGTTGTTATTAATGAAAACATTTAAATTAAAAAAAAAGGAATCAAGAGGAGGAGAATGACGAAAGCAAGAACATTTATGTGAATTCCCTTAAATCCCTAATTTCCATATTGCGTGTATGTCTGGGATCACATAACTCTGGTAACATGTATGATAAGTAAAAATTTGTTAATTTAGGTTCCATGAATTGTGCCCAATAATGATCGTCTTTCTGTATAATTTCAGTTTTGATATGATTTTTGCATCCCGACCATACGCCAAAAATACATGTTTTTCTCCCAGTTATGTGTAGTTGTCCCTGCACCTGAATGTACCAAGGATGTTTCAAATTTATGGAAAGTCCATCTTTCGTTTTCCTCCAAAACCTTATTTTTTTTTTATCTATTGCATCGTCCAACGAAGTCCTGAATGCAGAAATTGGACACTTTATTTCTACTATTGTGTCTTCTCCCTGCACAACTCCGTCCGGAGTTGCACCTAGAAAAGGTAACTCTTTATCAATAAAAAGACCACAAGGCTCTATTTTAATATTAAGTTGTGATGCTAGTTGTTCCATTGCGGTTGTTTCGTTTTCTATTCCATGTTTTATGGACGGCACATTACATAAATTTTTTGGATATATAAGATTTTTAACTAAATTTTTAACACTAGAATTTTGACGTCTATTGACCATTTTGGAGAAATTAGAGGCTGTAAGAAGTTTCCTTCTAAGTTCTAACCACTCACTGGAATCTCTTTGAAGAATCGTTGATATTTCAACGTTTCTTCTGTCTTCTTCTGAGCTTGGTAAATTTTTTAAAAAGTCCTCTTTGCAGCGATCGTACTCTAAAGTGGTCATATCTGGCTTTTGACAATGTTCACCATAATCTTTACTACTTTCTTTGTTATTAATTTTTTTTCGTTTTCTATCCTTTCTTAAATCTTTAAACACACCCCTACGTTTCCTAAAACGTTTCTCCTCTAATTGAAGCACTAGTGGTCTGGTGCTTTTCCCCAAGATTGATCTATGTAGAGTGGAGAGAGGGCGTTTTGTATTAAATGAAACTACAGCAGCGTTGCATCTCGACTCATAGCCCTGACGTAAGGAAAAGTTAATACGTTTCCCTCCAACAAATTTAGCAATAATGTTGTTGAAGGATTCTACTTTATTGCTATCAGTATTGTGCATCAAACTTCGAGCTTTAGCTGCTACAGTATTCACTATAAACTTTATTCTATTCCAAATAGCGCACGTTTTCAAAATTAAAGTAACATCTTCATTGTTTTTTTGGCTAGTACAGTAATAAGGTTGACAGTTGTCGTGATTTCCGAATGCGTGGTTATAAGAATTTGTGATATCAGTGATATTTGTGATATCTGGGAATCGTACCTTTAGCTTTAGTTATATTTTATAAAAAGCTAGGTACTTACTTCATAGCTTCGTTCATATACTTGACCGTTTTTTCACGCCAACCAATCTTCTTCTGCATCGCTTTTCGCTTATTACCCATTGTTGCTGCTCGAGTTAAAATTTTTCGTATTTACGCTCACTCTATTTCTAATCACTGTGTCAATTTGACAAAAATTGACAGCAAAAATACCGTACTTACTTTATTTTTGTAGCCTGAGTAGGTTTATTATTATTTATGCGGTCGCTAAATTCAAAACAGTTTGTAAGCGAAAAATCCCATAGGAATTTTGGAATTTTGGTTGCGAAGCAATTTATGCTTAGATAAGTTATAAGCAGACCCACTAAAAAGCGAGAAATAAAAACGTTTTAACAAAAAAAAAACGACTTCCAAAAAATCCACAGTGTAAAATAACTTTAATTTCGGAAGGTGGTGGCAAAAAACTTTTTAGTAACGTGTCTATAAATTGTTTTCAAGCATCGTCACGAATCTTCTAGCGCGAAGAACTGTACTCTACCAAGTTTTAGCCACCGGATCAGACGGCTTTCGAGGAAGATACAGCACAATAGACCACATCCATACAGTGCCAAAAATTATACAGAAATCCGAAGAGTATAACCGGCCCCTTTGTCTTACGTTTGTGGTCTATGAGCAAGCTTCTGACTTTATCGAGACCTGGTCTGTTTTGGAGTTGCAAGTGACATTAGTTATCTTTATGATGGAACGGATGGTCGTATTCCTTATCCGATCCGTTAGTTTGATACCCAGAATACTCCGTTCCATAGCCCTCTGGCAAACGTCGAGCGTGGACCTCTGCTGATTTGTCAAAGACCATGTTTGACCACCGTATGTGAGGATGGGAAGTATGCACACGTCAATGAGTCTTCTCTTAAGGGACAAAGGAAGATCACCCTTCATTATATCTTTCATGGCCCATTAGCTCATCCAGGCATTTTCGGTGCGTCTTGCAAATTCTTTGTTTTGTCTTGCCTGGAAAGAGACTATTTGCCCGAGATAGAGATACTCATCAACGTATTCGACTTCCACACCCGTCACAGTGATCCTGCGATGCGCACTGTTCGTCATCAACTTGGTCTTTGACATATTCATCTGAAGTCCAACGTCTAGGCTTGCCGTGCCAAGATCGTTTAGCATCTGCGTCAACTCGGAGGCTGAAGACGAAAAGAGGCACAACTCAGCCTCCGGGCTGAATATTGATCAAAAATGTATTAACTTAAACCAAAAAAAATTACATGTATCAAGCACAGCCAACACATCAAGCTAGCCGAAACTTTTAAATTTTCCCAATCAATTTTGAACAATATGTTTTAGCGATAAAGCTGAAAATCTATTAAAGAAATATGACAGGTTGTAGTAGCTTGATGTGCTGGCGTCTGTACATAATTAATTCTCAAAATCTGTCAGTGGTAATTTGTGATTACTTGCGATGAATGAAAACCGTAGAGAATATAAAGGTTTTGTGTAAATTGGCTAATTTTATGCCGACTGTATTTTTTTTCAAAATTAGTTAATGCAGATCATAGTTTCTGGTCTCCTATTACAACATAACGGGTTTAAAAAGACACAACGAGCCGAGAGTCACTTGTACTCCCCATTATTGTAATCATTTCTTTGTACTAGAAACTTTCTGGTTACGGAGATATTATTATTAAGGTCAAAATTACAACTTTCACTGATATTTTTTACGAAAACAAGTTTTGATATTATAACACAACTTTAAATACCTCCAGGACCCCTGTATAGTTACATGCCGGTGCAAAATTTACTGTTTGTGGTAGTGCGCATACAGCAAATGTTTACACCAAAAATTAAAGTCGATTTCCAGCAATTACTTTTGTCACAGATCTTTTGTGCAATGTTACTTAGTTTGATGTACGACGGCTAAAATCTTTTTACACCCTGTATCAATAAATAGATAAAATTATTTATAAAAATAGTTTTACTGAATATATTGAAAACACCATTACACATTGGGAACTGTCTAAAATAGGTACGTTTACCTCTGTTTTGACATTGACATGAGATTACGATTTTAAACCATTTCAAAAATTATTTTATGAATGAAAACTACAAAATTTGGAAAAAATAAAAATACGAGGCCTTATATTTTACATCTATATTTCATTTTACTTTATTACATAATTTCTTCAGAACATAAAACGTTGTCAATCGGGTCTTTTGAGCGCAAGCAAAGTGACACGGGTTCCCCGTCTGATAGCCGAAGCGGTACTGACAAGTACTGAATCGGGGTCCTGTCGGGGGCCGGGCGGCAGAGCGGTTCAAGGTATGAGTGGTTATAAAGCTGGATATTTCGGATCTCATCTTTTTACGTTAAATTTAACGATTAAAAAAATAAAAACGAACCTATGACACCTGCTTTATGCATAGTTTGATTAGCTTGCAAATTTTCATGGCCTAATTTGAAAATTTTCATTGAATATTCTCCTTTTATTTTGCGGTTTAGAGGTAACTTTGAGACTTCTTTGTATCGAGAAAATTGTATGCAATCGTGTTTTCGCAACCGATGACACCTTGCAGTAGTCCACATCTTTATCGTATATTAATTTCAAAGTGAAAACTGCAGAACTGTTGGAACTACAGCCGTTAATGCTAAGGCAATTTTCGCAATCTGAACTAGTACCGGTCCTTAATCGTGAAAATTTTTGCGATTTCCAGTCGCAAAAATGTTGTCGCAATTTTAAACTAAAACAAACATGGAAACTACTTTTGACTGTTTGAAACCGTTGTTTGGTTTGACCTAGAAACCTTCAGTTGGTAGGTTCTTTTAACACTCAAATCTATCTATCTATACTAATATTATAAAGAGGTAACATTTTTTCTTTGTTTGTATGTTGGGGGAAATCTCTGAAACTACCAGTCGGAATTGAAAAATTATTTTTGCTTTTAACAGCCCAATTCTTGAGGAATGTTATAGGCTATTTAAAATCACGCTAGGACCCGACCAAAAAGAACGCGGAAAAACAAAGTAATAGCGCGGACGCGCCGGTATATCACGCGGACGAAGTTGCGGGCAGAAGCTAGTTATAAATAAAAATGAAATGCTGTTCATTGGTAAGCACATATCACTTGAAATCGGCTGGACCGATTTGGCTTTTTATTGTATAAAAATGTTCGTAATAGCCCCGAATTATGTACTTAGGGATAGAAAATTTTAAAAATAAAAATCAAATTCGGGAAATACCTACTGAACGTCTTTTTTCTATGGGATTTGAAAATTGGAAAATAAATAATAATATAAAAAAAAAGTGTGCGGTCGGGGGACCCCTGTCAGGAACGAGGTACCCTACGTGATGCTCGCACGCATGTAGGTAGGTACTCGTAATACTCGTATATAGACAGAGAGAAGTGTGAATTTTAATACGCGTTTTTAGTACAGAAGGTTAAGTTAAGAAAGAAGAGGAAGGTTAAGGTTAAGGTTTTAGAAGTCCTCATAAAGTTATCGCCATCTTGGATTTTGATATTGCCTTGCTATCGGCTTCAGCACCTTCAAAAACCATGAAACGACATCCATGACGAAAAATTTGAAAGTTTTCGCAGCCGTCATCTTTGATTTTCATCTCGACTCACTATCGATATATACTCGACTCGTCTCACTAATATTTGAACACCTACCGCAAGCCGCGTTAAAGAACTTAGTTCCAATAATAAGTAACACACTGTGAAACTTAAAAATAAAATAAATTTTCGTGATTCTAGATAATTATGGGTAACTAAAACGTTACATAAAAACGTGATTTTTAATAGAGAAAACGAGTTACTGCAACGGAGTTTTCATGTTTTCGAGCAGTGATATTATTTAATATTTATTTAGCGCCGAGTCGGGTTGCTCTGTAGCCTGAGACTTTAATTTTGATTCGGACTTCATCAAAGCGTTGTTTACTTTTACAATTTCATATTCCTCTAACATATTATGTTGACGTTATTAATGTTTTTTAAGCGTTAGCTACTCTATGAAAGGTTTAAACATTCTGTTACTCAAGGTTTATGATGAAGGTGAATAAAATAGCGGACCTCTTCCATAGATTTACATATTATATGAATATAAATCTTTCTATTCCAACTATCTTAAATTCAACCAATAGCTTCGTATAATCTTTAATGTTATCATAATGGTATGGTATGGTGGTATACTGGTATTCAGCTGCGTCCGGTTAGACTGGAAGCCGACCCTAACTTAGTTGGGAAAAGGCTCGGCAGATGAAGATACTGGGATGGTAATAAGTGGTTTAAAAATGGAGAATCTATCCAATTAGCCCACCAGATGTAACGTCATATTATCAGATACAACGTTTTCTCGAAATTTATAAGATAGGTACTTATCTCCGCATCCATAATACAATACACTCGCTCGCTTTAATAAAATTTTCTTTCAGTAACAATTTCGTTATTTTAGTACATAATAATAGAGACATTCAGGTGACCTGGGCGTTGTATATCAAAGACTTCGTGTAATCATTTTAGTGCCTAGCTTAAATTTTGCAATATTTATTAGTTCTTCACATCAAACTAAGGATACGCTTATAAATTCATAAACTGTTTTCAAGTGAAGACATTGTAAATAAATGTATTATATTTTGGTACAAGCATGTTAAAGAAAGAAAGAAAATAAGTTTAGGTAAGCCACACAATATTTACACAAAAACAACAAAACGCCTCACGGCTGCGCCAAATAGGCCCAGTTCAGCATAAATATCAAACAACTAATGCCTGACGCTGGTATTTAACCGGACCCGTGTTATTTTGATTCGACTAGTAAGGACCTACTAATGGAGTGTGTAATCAATAATTCAAATGTGCATTAAGTCAAACGTTACACACCCCTACTAACGTTAGGGGAGCCCAGAGGATTTTTGAGCAAGCATAATGCAGGCCGAAAAGTTAATAGCTGAGTAGGTGCGACATGATAAGAGAACACCAAAAATAATATATTTGAAAAGTTTCAGACAGCAGCCGAGTGGTCAGAGTCCACACTCAGATTTCGAAAATGGACAAAAAATGGCCAAAAATAAAGTGATCTCCAGATCTTCCTTTGATATTGATATGCTCGTGTAAGGCCTAGCCCATAATGACTCATATAGGCAAATCTGATGAAGAAATTGTGGGCTTTCCCTAAATCTGACGACTTTGAAAACTTAGATTTTAGACAACTTTAAAGATATACAGGGCGAATAAAATCTTTTCTGCGCAATAGTCTTATATGTCCTGATAGTGAAAATATAAATATCTGACGGAATGATGGAGCCTTTTGACAAATATGACAAAAATTAATTCATTCACAAAAGAACCCAAAAGTAGTTATCATTTTGCATTTATATCCAATTCAACGAACCGTCAAGCTCAACATTGATCACTGAGTTAAGAATTTGTATTAATAAATTAGCAGTGTTAGATTGATTTATAAGTTTCAATTTGTTTACGTTTAGAGAAAACTTATCTTCGATTTAATTTATATCTATTTAACTTTTAATTTGAAAGAGCCGTCATATACAATTGCAGACAAATTCAACCTCCCTTGTCCAAGAAAAATAGCATAGTAACTAATAATCAGGTTAAGGAAAATATTTAAAACTTCAGGTTGACGAGAGGGAGCCAGCCGAAGCAGAAGTGAAGGCCGTGATGCAGGTCTGCAGTGGCTGCGCTCCGGAGCCGTTCAAGAAGGCTCTGGTGATTTCTTGGAGGTCTACCCCCAAGAAACTGTACAGCGGTGCACATTATTACAAGGGCTTACCAATCTGCCGAGCTTTTTAACCTTACCCTGGATTCTAACTTTAATGTACAAAGACTAAATACTTATTCATAAACGTTTTATAGCCATCTTGTAACCCGTCAAATACACCACGGTATTATGACACGACATTTATATTCTACATGTTGAGTCAACTAGTATCGTTTATCGTTTACACATAAAACAAATTGTAAAGAGTAGTTGTCGACATGTAAAAAATGTCAAAAAGGTGAACAAAGTAGTTAACAATACATGCCTGAAACAACTTCAGTAGTAAAATATTTTCGACAACTCTTTTACAAGAATTGCCGAAAACCAGTATCAAAATTTATACATATGATTGCAAACGTGAGAAACAGTCGTAAACGAAAATGGACTCGGGCACCGCTTTATTGTCATTCCATTATATTCAGTAGTGTTGAATGCTTAAAAAACGTTTATAAATGTCAAGTTTGTATAAAGATAGGGTTATTGTATGATACATCTTTTGAATGGCAAGGAGACAAGCTTTATCTACGACTATACATTAAGTTTCATATGTCTTTCTTGTGTAAACGCCATTTATTTTAAGTGTTAAAGATATAAAATATTTAGTTTTATCAAAAGTACTACAATTAATTGATTTGAGGCTGCCAGATGATTTTGGTCTGGGATATGTAAATTAGTCATTGGGTGTCGAAACACATCGAGTGTTTATATTATTTATTGTAGTTATAAGAATGCATGCATTAAATGGTTGCTCGATTTTTCTTTAGTTTTAAGTATATCTTACCAATTTGTTACCATTTTTGAAAATAAATCTTTAAAGAGTAAAATTATTGTTTTATTTTCACACCTTGCACACACGAGACACATTCGATGTTCTGCTGTTATTACTGAATATAATGATTTTAGCGCCCAAAGCACTGACTTTGGACGGTGATAATATCATTATTATCTTCACAACATTAAATTAACAACAGTTCCATTATTATTTAATATACCTGTATAATATTTGATCAACTAAATGAAATGTTCAAATCCCCAAAGATATAATTCCTCAGGAAAAAACCGGTGCCGCTGTAAATGTATATTGAAGGTTACAAAACAGACTTATCTTTGATGGTGGCCACGTTGGCTGTGGACGTGGACGTGAAACTCCAACTTACCTTGGTCTTATGCACGTGCTGATGATGGTACTCCGAGTCGATCTCAGGCTCGCTGAAGTAGCTCTGATCCTATGAGAAAGAAAAGAGACGATATTAAGTGGACTTAATGGTATAATTGTGGCTATAAGTTATCATAATTCTACAAAAAATAATAAGAAGAACCTCCTATCATGGATATTTCGGAAAATTTCCACGTAACCACATAATTTTGGTCCATAAATAATAACAAAATATCATTATCTCAGGCCTTGGATAAAAGTTTTCTTCAATAAACTATTCTGAACTTTTATACATATAAATGGTGAAATTGATCTGCTTCATTGAATAACAATAATATTATAGATCATTTCAAAGAAAATATTAGTTCATCCAAGCTTGATCATGTCAATTGTGCATTATTTATTTCTGTAAATATGTACATAATATAAGCTAACATTTAAAATATAACATGGCAATGCTGCCAGCCTTTTGGGCACTGTTCCTGTTAACAGCGATGCGGACGAATTTTTTGATGCCCTATGATTCTTTTGTATATTATTAGTTGTCTCTTTACGTATTTGCTTTGTATCGTGCCACCAGCCTGTGGGGGTTGTGTGGTTTCATTGAGCAGTAGCTATATGTAGGTGTACCAGCTAACCTGAAAGCATCGACGACACCACCGCACGCCAAGCGCGCGCATCGGACACTGAGGCGCCCCGCTTTTTTTTTTTTTTTCCTATATGGCATCTCGTAGTTGACCTATAGAGGTCGTGACTACTTAACCGGACTATCCTGTGGTTGCCTTAAGTAAACTCAAAGCCTCCAGCCAGGGGCGGAGGCGCCCCGCGCCAGCGCGGGGTATTTATACGTGGAGCGCAAACCAAGACCAGAGTTCCACAGGCGCGTGAGCTCGCCTGTGATTGGTCGACAATATTTTGGATGGTGTCTTCACCACCACCAGTGCTACCCAAAATATGTATATATGCTAGGTAATTTTATTAATAAATTAAGTTTGTGAATTACTATACTAACGCTGTTTTAATTACCACTATCCCTGCTAAATAGGTATCTGTTATTATTGGCCAGTTAGTGCTGCTTGATGGATGCTTGCCGATACGCTCGATGTACTGGATTTATCGCTTCGGTTCGCAACGTGTTGCATCACTTACTGACCAGAACAGTTATGGCAAAGGCATTAATTTCCAGCTTGATAACGCATTAAAGCTAAACTTTACCTCACGACTTTTTAAAGAAACTCGTAGACTACGCAGAACACAAAAAGAATACCAAAATCTAGAGAAAAGTCATGTAGTCAGCCACACCAAAAGCAAGACGTTAAAAATCAAAGAAGAAACGAAGTCAGTACGTACGATAAAACACAATATTCATAGTTGCTCACATTATTATTGGTATCCAAACCTAAGCATCCAAATTTTACTCTTTTAGGTATAGAACTGTAGAGTGATACGTACTTGATCCCAGCTTGGTGGTCCAGAGCATGGAGGCGCAGCAGCAGGAGGCATGGCAAGGGAACCCACGCCGACAGCACCGGGAAAGGCACCTCCTCCTATATCCGTAGCCTCGAAGAGACGCAGGACAGAGCGGTCTCGGATATCCCGAAGATGGGCTCTGCAGAGAAAAAAAAACACGGACTTAAGTATCTCGAAGCCTCGAGATGGAAGTTTTTGTCCAGCAGTTTGCTTAAAGGTAGTTCGAAATCGTTGGCAAATTTTTATTATTTTGAGCTATTGGCTGTCATAATTATGTTCTAATAGGAAATAATTTAGAAAGTTAGGCGAAATAATGTACAACTCAAAAATTGGATCTTCGCGTCTAAGAACGCGTCTTTCCATCAGGTGTGATTGAGGTCAAGAGCGGGCCCATTCAGCAATAAAAAAAAAACACTTAGGTATGCGTGTCAGCATTCGGAGTCTTAAAAGTACGCGTCGTTGCAATTTCTATTGCCAACGGCAATACAACTGGCCTAGCGTAGTACGGACGGAGTTTCAATAGAGGGGCTAGCTAACTAACTAAGCTACTTGTTTTGTAGCTATTGACATGCGGCCATCCGTACATTTCCTGAAATATATTTTACACAGCCAGTGAGGGCTACTCATAGGGCTCTTCAATAAATCAAGAATTCGTTCTACAACGGATGTCACCAGTGGAAATCAAAAGCTTTTTATTTTATTGAGTGAAAGCACTTTTCAAAATATAATAAGATTGAATGAAGCACTTTACTTAAGAAAAAAAAAACATGTTCTCGATGGTTTCGGGAAGACATTTAAAATGTCTCGAAATTTGAATAAGTATCAAAAAAAAATATTAAAATAATCAAGAGGAAATGTTATATTTAGTACTTGTTTACGTTTCTGTAATATTGCAATAGATTTAGTAGTTAAGTAAATTATCTACTAATTCAACTGCAATACTGTATATCATTACAGCGACAGGGGTTCTTTTCCAACGATCGACATTGTAAAGACGTAGTCAGCATGATTGATAAGATGTCTTATTTTTTACAGTCCTTTGTCGTATTCTAAGATACCTAATAAACAGTGGCCGACGAATTGGATTTTAATTTCGTCTTCATTTTCATTTTCGAAAACTATGATAATGGCATCAAAACTTTATGTTTTAATTTATACAACTGGCGATCGTAAAAAAAAATCAAGCTTGTACAGTAAGCCATTTCACCAAGTTAAGAGTAGGTACTTTCTGCTACTCAAAATACAATGAAACACGACCTGCCATCTCTAATTAACCAAAGCAAGCAATGCTTACTGAACTCCAATTAACGAATTGTCCCCAATGTAAACATAAACTGATGTATATTTATGCATCAGATGTGATGGTTGAACAACTTTCATTTGTTGTTTACAACAACAGTTGACACTGACTGAACGGGCTATTGTTTTACCAAAAGTTTTCTTTTCATTCCAGCGGCAGCCGATAAGTACTTGTTGCAGTCTGGCTGATATTATAACATTCTAATGATCTGTGTCTAAGGCTCTAGGTAAGGTAATTAATTAAGGCTTGACACAATAAAAGCTGATGCTTTTTTTAGGGACCCGTATCCAAGGGGTACCAACCCTTATTACTATGGTTCCGCTGTCCGTTCGGTCTGTCACAGGGCTATGTCTTTTGAAACGTAATAGGTAGAAATTCGAAATTTTGACAGTGTGTACTACTATGACCGCTATAGCAACAAATAATAAAAATAAAGTTCAAAATTGTGCGGAACCCTTTGTGTGCGAGTCCGACTCGCACTTGGCCGCTTGTTTATTTGTAATTTTCCTCTGAAGTCCTCATTAGGAAAACAATTTTCTTTCACCTAAATAGCCAATTGCAGTCAATTGCACATCAATCAACTCGACGATTTATTATATTCCTAGATACCTAGTGTGTTGCTAGCCAATACACATCTCTATTCAAAGGAATTATAAAAATATAGTGTATATGCTACTTATGCTACTATTCAAATATGCTACTATTCAAATGAATTATAAAAATATAGTGTATATGCTACGTATATATGCTACTTGTTTGTTTAAATTTCGCGTTCCTTAATAGTACTGTGAAGGGTGGAATAAATTCATACTACGGTTTATCTCGTACGTTCAATAATCCATACTAATATAATATTATAAATGCAAAAGAGTTTGTCTGTCTGTCTGTTACCTCTTCACGCTTAAACCGTTGAACCGATTTAGATGAATTTTGGTATAGAGATAGTTTGAGTCCCGGGGAAGGACATATGATAGTTTTTATCCTGATATTCCTACGGGAAACTTATGCGGGTGAAACCGCGGGGCGCTGCTAGTTATTCCTATAAAATATACTACGTATTTTTTTTAACCTTAATTCTTTTGCTTGTCAGCCTAATCTCTTCTAACCTCAAATCTTCATGTTTGTCTCGTATTTTATACCGATCACTTTTAACAAACTCGCGGAGGTTGCATGTGCCAATTAGGCTAGTCTCTACATCCGCTGCGCCCCTACGGGATAAAATAGGGCTACCGTGGTGTCCAACTTTATCCATCCAAGACAAACATTAAGTTACCCTACTTAGACTTATAAGAACCAATACCTAACACAAACAACCTAAACAACCTACAACTAAAAATGTTTACATTGTAAGATCCATCTGACACTACGACGACAAGGTTCAGGTAAGTTAACATTTACATGCGCCAATGTGCACCAAGTCAAACTAACGACGTCATCCTTAAACCTCGACGTGCCAAAACTGGTATAAAGGAGCCGAAGTGGCCTTCCAGTTGCAAATAAATTGACGAGACAGTTCACTTCAGCCTAGAAGAGGCTAACAAAATAAATGATCCAACTCTTTTACCCCTTCGGACGATATTGAGCCAGAAGGGAGAGAAAAGGCTAAGAAGTCAGGGTTCATCGAGAAAACTTATCTTATGCCCATACTCCAGAGGAAAAATTCAAAAATTTACTCTGTTCTTATTAAATTCAAACTCCATGAAACATCAGTCTATTCTGATTGAACTGTGGGTCCTCAATCATAAGTTGAACCAATTGTGCCAACCGAACACAGTTTTCGAAGGCTATGCCCCGTTAGCAAAGTTGGTTTCAGCTTGGGCTGAGTGTTACCCCCCTCTAGGAAGGACCATAGTTTTTAAAACCCATTGCCTCTCCTAACTCGCATTACTATATTCTGGAGTACGTTCATGCTATCTCAGCCTATAAAAATCCAAACATTCAAGACGACGATATTTTATATTGGATCACTCCCTCACTGTAGGTACCTATAGTACTAATTCCATCATAAATTCCACGTGAAAAATCATATTCGCGCTTATAAACCAACCAATTCATTTTATATCCGATTTCCTAAGCATTAGTTATCATTTCAGCTTGATCAATTTGTTTTCATCCAGGAAGTCAGCGTAATGGAAAATTTACTGAAATTAAGGTTATGCCGTTTGAAAGTTCGGAAATGAATAAGTATTGCTACAACATCTTTGTGTAGTGGTATATACATAAACCCCTTCTTAGTACTCCCCTACATTATAAAAGAAAGCCGTGTACAAAATTTCACATTCCTAGTCCCAGTAGTTTCGGCTGTGCGTTGATATGTCAGTCAGTCAGTCAGTTTCTCCTTTTATATATATATAGATATAAAGACATATATATATATATATAGGTAAGAATATATATATATATTCTTACCTATTGTATTGCTGAGAGTCGGAGCATTGAAACTTTTCTTCGAAATTCAGAATTATCCGATCAAAATAAACTAATCCTGGATAAAGGACTATACCAAGTAAACCTACTCAAAATAAGCTTCAAATAATATTAAATAAGTAAGAATTCAGAAAATAATTCACTAATACTGCTGCTGTAAACGTTAACGGTAAGTAGGTATTCCAAGAATCATAACGAATAATACACCGGGCAAAACTGAGTTGATATTATTGTACAGACGCCAGCACATCAAGCAAGCTACTACAATCTGTCAAATTTCTTTAATAGATTTTCAACTTTATCGCTTATACATAAGTTTCAAAACTGATTGGGAAAATTTGACAGTTTCGGGTAACTTGATGTGCTGGCGTCTGTAGATACAGTCCACCGCACGTCAGTAGTAACGATTCGATATTTATAGCGCCTTTATGTCGTTGCAGTAAGGGTAATTTTTGTAGTGATATGTGATTGACTGTATAATCAGTGCACGAACCATCCATCAAATGAACGATAACATTACTACGAAAAACTACGAAAGCGATCATGACGTCATGGAACGATTTCATCAAAAAACACCTGATCGACACATAATTACTAATATTATAAACAATCACTGTATTGTATAGCTTAACGAAAAACCCTTTCAACAAAATAAACACAACTCATAAGGGAAAAATTATAAAAATAGAACAGGCTACAATATCGGAACGTGTACAATGTAAAAGTAAAACAACAAGTAATAAAGGCACTTACGGGCAGCGGTAGTCGTGAACGTGGGTAAAACTTCGACTAGGCCTCATCTTGAAGCGCGAAATACGAACTTTTTCTTCGAGCGAATGTATGGATGGTCCAAAGTCGGGTGGAACACTGATTGCGAGCCTCCCTCTACAGGGGTGAGCTTCCCGCGCAAACTCGGGCCGCTTCGCTCCCGCCAAAACAGTTGCCAACACGCGTTCGAGATTTTTCTGCGTTCAATTAGTGTTTAGAAACATAACATTACGCTTGTAATGCTCGTATAGGTAGGCAGAGGTGTAGCTATTAGTACACACATATTTCGCCAGTAGGTCCCATGTAATAGGGGCTTAAACATTACCTTACCCACTTACTTTACCTGAAGAATAAATATGACAGTTAGACATAATTTCCATATAAAAACCGTCAAACCGCAATATTTATTCCTCAGATCAAAATTATGTGACTACTGAAAAATCAGGCCTTAGCTGTCAAACCGCAATATTTTTTCTTCATTATTGCTGCCGTTATAAATATGATTTTGCCTAAAATAGCAGGGTTTCTGTTTATCGCATGCTAAAATTATTGGTTTTAGTCTTGGACTTTGTAGATTTATTTAGAACTAGCTGAACTCGCGGCTTCGGTTACGTGACTGTGTATTCTTATTGGCATTACAAGCCAATGAGAACGATTAAAATTATATCATAAGTATATTCATACGGAAATTATCCTCTACAACATAAGTTGACTTTTATTAGTACATTTTTGGTTTAGTGGGAATATGAATGAAACAATAGTAGTAGGAAATTGATAAAATTTCTCCTGGGTTAAAATCGTTGGAATTCAAGAATACGTTAATTAAAATTTCTTTCACTTCTCAAAGAAGTGAAAGAACTTTATCTGCCGATTGAAGATCAAAACGGAGATAAGCAGGTAGGTAATATGCAAAAGGCGCAACGCAACGGTGCGACGCGATTCTGGTAGAACAATTTCCATGAAGTTTCATAGAAATTATTCTACTGCAGTATATTATTTTGACAAATACTGCTATTTGTCAAAAATAATATTGACATGTATAATTGGGTATACGTCGCGGGCGTAAGGACAGTAGCTAGCAAGCAAGACTCATCCAATGCATGAAAGTATCTTTTGTACAGCTTCACGCATCTTTTATAATATTCCGTGGCCTATTAGAATAATTACGAAAATTAAAAAAAATTAAAACAATCTCCATGATCTGTTAGTAAACAAGTGCTACTACTCTATACCTATAAGAAGAATCACTGCTCCAATCACAGATATAAATACACCTATATAACGCAAGAGCAACTACTTCGCGTGCCATAAATCGCACCAGCTTACGTACAAAAATCGTACGCCACCTTCGCCGCCACTTTTGCGCTCAGTCCTGTGTACTGCTGGCTGGGTGAGCGTGAGCCGTGAGCGCTGGCGCTAGGCCCTGGGGGTGGGGCAAGACGAGCGCCACACGCGGCGGCGTCTTTGAAGTAATTTGATTTTCCCATCACTAAAACTATTTAGTGATGAGAAAATCAAATCGATTCAAAGACGCCGATGACTACCTCTATGACGTCACAAGCACTAGCTTGTGACGCCATAGTAGGTAGTCAAAAAATGGCACGCTTGGTTTTCACATAGATCGTATACTTACTATCTTTTTTATATTTTATTTGAATCTTAATAATTTGTAACAATAATGTAATTTTAATTTAATTTCTATGTAACGATTGTGTGCCCTAAGGGCGGGACATAGCTGATCACAATTGAATTATTTAAGACCTGTATACTACTTATGATCCACAATAAAAATATAATAAACGTAATTACAAATTCCAATTTGCTACATAATGCGATGTTGGACTGCTCAAACTTAGTACCGAGCGTTAGGGTATATTATGTTCTGACTTCTGTGGTAATGCGCGAGTGCTTGTTGAGGTCGGACCTGTGCCGAATTTTTGGGGTATCCCTCGAAACGCACCAACATTGAAATGCATCTAAAGAAACGCACCAAAAGCATTCCTCGAAACGCAACATTCAGGTGCGCTAAGGAAATAAAAATAACAATATTTTAACTTTATTCCTCGAAACGCACCAACGATGAAACATAGAGAAGAGCATGAAGGATTCGTAATAAATGATATCGATAGACGTTTTAAAATTCAATTGTTCTAATTTTTTATTTATTAAAACTACCAGGAAAGCAGAAATAAACTGGAACTAGGTGCTACAGCGACTTAATACTTAGCTCAATAATGGTAAAAAACGGGTTTTGAAACTAAATCATTTGTTGTTTTGAAAAGTACCACTTTTCAAAACAAAAATGGTGACAAATGAACAGAAAAAAAATAGGCACCTAATCGATCTCACTCAGTTGTGCACCAACACAATTAAACACAAAGAGGGATATAAAGTATTCGTTATTATTTACTATATCGATAGAAGTCTTAAAACTGTCCTATATTTTACCTATCTGTCATGTCCTATACCCATAACTATCAGGAAAACCTAAATGAACTGGAAGTAGGTAGTTGACTATGCGATACTACTTAGTTACCACGGTAAGAAAAACATTAGTGTAGGTAATAAGCAAAATATATTATTGATTTTATTAAAAAGCTCTACTCTTTTTTATTATTTTACTCCATATTTTTATTGATTTTATTAATTAGAAAGGACAATGCCGTGGGACCGTACCAATTTGCAAGGGAGCGTGTCACAACCAAATGTAGTTCATAAAATTACTCCAATTTTCCAAATTAGACTTACGTTTTTGTTATGAAAAAGATTCCCAGATTTCGGACACAAAAGTAATAGTAGATTGTACAACTAAGGCATAAAAGAAGCTATTTTACCCCGAGACGTTTATATCCACGCGAGCCGCAGGCGAGGGTGGATAGTTAAGTCGAGGGGTAAAATGGCTCGTTTATGCCTGAGTTATACACTCTGCTTTTCACTTCGATTGCGAGAAAATGAAACAGGTATAAAGTATACAGTACATAATTAATCAAAAATGTTGCAAAGCATAGCTAATTCCTGCCACCACAGATAATACCGCCACGAAACTTTTTAAATGTTTTTTTTTTTTAATTTCAGCATTTGTCATTCGACTTGGGTACTTCATACTGCCAAGTCATAAAAACGTTTCTTTGCGTTTTTAAATAATAAATGACAACTATTTTAAGTACCTGATTTTATTAAATTAACGATAGAAAACACGGAAGTGGTATAAATTAAAGAAAATAAATCACGACTTTAATCTGCAAAGTTTTATTGCGCGTGTGGCTGTTGGGCCTGATTACCTTAGTCTCAGAAAAAAAATTTACTTTATGCACTAGAACATAAAAAGCGATTTTATGTCGCCTAAGCACAACATAAAGACGAACTTTTAGAGCATGAGAAGTGAAAAAATTTCTAATACTTTTTAATACTTTTTGACTTCTCATGCTCTAAAAGTTCGTCTTTATGTTGTGCTTAGGCGACATAAAATCGCTTTTTATGTCCTAGTGCATAAAGTAAATTTTTTTTCTGAGACTAAGGTAATCAGGCCCAACAGCCACACGCGCAATAAAACTTTGCAGATTAAAGTCGTGATTTATTTTCTTTAATTTATACCACTTCCGTGTTTTCTATCGTTAATTTAATAAAATCAGGTACTTAAAATAGTTGTCATTTATTATTTAAAAACGCAAAGAAACGTTTTTATGACTTGGCAGTATGAAGTACCCAAGTCGAATGACAAAAGTTGAAATTAAAAAAAAAAAACTTTTAAATAGTTTCGTGGCGGTATTATCTGTGGTGGCGGGAATTAGCTATGCTTTGCAACATTTTTGATTAATTATGTACTGTATACTTTATGCCTGTTTCATTTTCTCGCAATCGAAGTGAAAAGCAGAGTGTATAACTCAGGCATAAACGAGCCATTTTACCCCTCGACTTAACTATCCACCCTCGCCTGCGGCTCGCGTGGATATAAACGTCTCGGGGTAAAATAGCTTCTTTTATGCCTTAGTTGTACAATCTACTATTATTTACTTTTGTCTGTTTTTTATCTTATGTCACTGTCATTGCACTTCATTTCCGAATGTTGCACGGTCTATGTAAAAAATATAGGTACCTGCCAACAAACATTTAAATGAAGAAGATAATTTGTAAATAGGTACTTACAAATTATCTTCTTCATTTAAATGTGTAATATTAGGTATATTTTTAATATGTATTAGGTATATTTTTGTAATATTAGGTATATTTTTATGTGTGGCAAAAAATCTTTAGGTCACGCGTTGCGTCTTATTAATTAAAATTATTATTTTGGAACCCATTTTAAGCACTTAAAAAAAGTGTATAGTTTTAGTTAAGTTAGTTTTTAATCTTGTTATTTTTGTTAATAAAGAATGTGACACACTTAAAAAAAAAGAGGAAAGATTCAAAAATAAAATAGGAAATCGTTTTTATTGCATTTCAGTTCTGTGGTTCTGTTGCGCCGTCACGGATGACGTAACTTTCAATATTGGTTTCATATGAACGATTGAAATATAATTAAAATCCTTATTAACGAAAACGTTCAGGTGCTTTTCCATAACGTAGTCTTTGTGTGATAATCAGAGGTCGGAATTAGGTAGAGTTATTCATGTACTTACACTGATTTCATACAGCGAAAGAATAAAGTGGATATGCCTCAAAGCCCGAGATTAATTTTAAAGAGCAGACAAAATCCCGTGATTTTTTTAAATAAAAAGTTCGCTCGTATTTATAAAAAAGGCGAAATATGCGTATGAGAATTTGCTTCTAATTTGTTTTGTGAATTAATGTAAACTAATAAAAATTGTATGTTAATTATCTTTGTTTTATTTGGCTATCTCTGACGTTCTTATTATTATTTAGTTGTAATATTCTTGGCCACACGGGATTGTCCATTAGAAATCCCGGGAAGGTCCATATTAATATCAATATTTCGATGCAAGTACATAAATAACTCTACCTAATTCCGACCTCTGGTGATAATCCTTAGCGATGCCTCGATCATTCATCGTCAGCGTTACCTCAAAATATTAATTAAATGGAAAATAAATACAAATTGCGGGAATCCATGTACAAAATAGTTAGCAATATAGGAATGGCATTAAACTCTCCTCCAATTACACTAGGTTTGGTTGTGACTGCGGAATTTTTTCGTTTGGTACAGGGCGCCCTATATTTGGCGGCATTTTCCTTTGAACATTGACATGTTTCACATCGCCGGGCGTCCCGTGACGGCCAGCTTTTTTTTAAAACACATCTAAGCTCATGGAGTATAATTATAATTTTTAAGGACTCTTTAAAAAAACCTTCGTTATTTGTTATCGGTATTTTCCATTAGTACCCATCTTGACCATTAGGTAAAATTTCTACATGAGAAGACCCACGCTAAAATATTCTGCCAGATGTGAGAAGAAATAAATAAAGTCGCCTTGAGAATTTTGGAAGTTCATAAATAATAACAGGAAATCTGGGTACCCTCGCAAGAAGGTTTATCAAGGGGTTATCGTTTATGGTTTATAGTACTCAAATGGCAAAGATATTTGTAATGCATTTAATTATTTTTTTCGAAGGGTTTTAGTCCTACTAGCAGTAACAATGTTAAGTGTTGAGATGACTCCCCTTTGTCAAACATAACCGCAAAACGGGGCTACTTTGACTTCCAGGGTTACTTTGACAGATGTTGTAGCTACTTTGACAGAGCGCCAAAATCGGTTTTCACGTGTGCTCAGCAAGTGTGCGTGACCTCGAGTAATATTGCGCGAGGCGCGGAGTGTGGGGAACGCGTCATAGCGTTGTGATCGGCCTGGTCAAAGTAGCCCCGCCTGTCAAAGTAGCCCCGTTTTACTGTACTCATTCTATTGTCATCACTACCGAATCCCTAATAAAAACAGTATTTAGAATTTTAGACAGTAAGGAAGGAGTCGGTACTGATGGGATACCAGCAATTTTTGTAAAAAAGTGAGAATTAGGTTTAGCTTAAGATCATTTTTAACCGACTTTAAAAAAGGAGGTTCTGTATTCGACCCGTATGTATGTATGTATGTTTGTATGTCCGCGATTATCTCAAAAACTACTGAACCGATTTTGATAATTATTTCATTTGTGTGATCTACATTCTTTCAGGAAGGTTTTAGTATATAATACATTAGGTAATTATTATATGCATTGCTTTGTTATATGCATAAATGTACTGCATCTTCGGCATTTCTATGCGAATTTTGATGATTCTTCGACTTGTGTCTTCAATTCTTCAATGCACTAGTGTTAATTGAATTTGTGTGGGGTAGGTACAACTAAAAAGTGAAAAATAAAAATTTTTTTACAAAAAAAACAAACGACTTCAAAAAAAAAACACTACAATGTGAAAAATAACTTTAATTTCGGAAGTCGGTGTCAAAAAACGAGAATGCGGAACCAAAGACACCGACTTCCGAAATTAAAGTTATTTTTCACTTTGTAGTGTTTTTTTTTTTAAAGTCGGTTGTTTTTTTTGTAAAAAAGTTTTTTCTAGCAATCTCTCGACGAGGGCACGTTCCCGCGACAATGGCGTGAAGCTCAATTTGTCCCGATCCATAAAAAGGGTTCAAGCTGAATGTATCTAATTACCGAGGTACATAAATATTACGGAGTATCACTACTGCACAACGTTTGGAAGATGCTTGAGAAACTTGTATACGGTCATATTTACGCTGCAACTAAGCTTTTTATACCCGCTTCCCAACACTGCTTCGTACGTTCAGTCAATACCAACCTTCCCGAGCTTACCAACTTTGTTGTTACTGATATGAACGACGGTGCTCAAGTGGACGTAATATACAAAAATTTCGGAAAAGCGTTTGACCGGGTAGATTTCTGTATTCTGATCGAAAAACTAAAAACCGTAAGTATTAAGGGGAACTTGCTAAAAATTAATTGCTTGCAAATTATTTTCTTGTAAAATTAATTAATTGATTGCTTGTTTAAATTAGTTATTTACCGTCTTTAGACCCCGTTAATACCACACGAACAGACTTAAAAAGGAGATTATCCAAATTCTCCATCGAACGCCGGATACTTAATTTACTAAGTAGAGCCAGTTTAGTCATTGCAGAACCTACACCAGACACACACGCACAGACTATAAATATTAATATTTAATTATGTCACTCTCTCTCTTTCTTATTTTTCTGTGACGTCGTAATTGTTTGTGATTGGTAATGTTTGGATTAATAATTATTTATGCTATAGGTACTGTCAGTTGTGACGCTACCTTATCCATACTAATATTATTTTGAAAGTAACTCTGTCTGTCTGTATGTTACCTTTCACGCCTAAACCACTGAGCGGATTTCGATAAAATTTGGCGGAGAAATAGATTGAATTTCGGGGAAGGACATAGAATAGTTTTTATCACGATATTCCCACGGGATCGATACTTATGCGGGTGAAACCGCGGGGCGCAGCTATTATAAAAGAAATGTTTTAAAAGGAACCATTCCAGCGAACTTGCTACGAATGAAAAGCACGATTGGTTTTACCAAGTCCAAGGTCAACTTCATATTGTGAATCGGTATATCTGCTTAATAGCAGTGCTGCAGTGTGGACTACGACAAAAGTAGTGAGGGTTCACAGAGACGATGATTTTTAGAAAACTAAATGTTGCAAAAGCAATTGATTTTTTGAGATACCTACCAGTTTCGTCCCTCCCCTAATTATTCAATGACTTATCATTATTAACAATATTTCAATTAATACGTGGGGCACACAGAAAGCTTTGCGAAAATAAAAAAATAAAATTCTATAGGTAAATATTTTTTATTAAATATTTTCAAAGTACTCTCCACTAGCCTCTATAACATAAAGTTTCATGCGTTTGAACCAGTTTTCGAAACACTTTTTCCAGTCCGCCGCAGACACCTCGTTTACAGCCTGCTCGAACGCTGACAGCGCATCTTCCGGCGTTCGAAAATTGTATCCCTTTGAGCTGATTTTTTATTTTAGAATAAAAAGAAGTCACACGGTGCTAGGTCAGGGCTGTAAAGAGGGTGACCCAGGACTTTGACCGGCGTGCTTTCCAGGAAGTCCCTGGTTTTGAGCGAAGTGTGCCAAGGCGCGTTGTCGTGGTGAAGCAGTAGCCCGCGGAGCCCTGTGTTCGGTCGCTTGTTGCTCACAACAGAGAAAACTTCTGCCAAGCATTTGTTAGTATACCATTCGGCGTTGATGCTTCTTTGGTTTCGTAAAGGAATTGACACCAAGTAGCCAGTCAAATTGAAATAGCTCGCGATCAAAATCATCCCCCCGCTTCTAGATCGCTTCACTTTGGTTGGCGTTGATTCGTTTTGAAACACCCAAACCGTAGACTGGCGCTTCGTTTCTGGATCGTATTATTAAATCCAAGACTCATCACCTGTAATGATGTCGTAAACACGCCGAGGCGAGCCTGCTTCTTTATTTATCTTATCACGGCACCATTCCACCCGGGCCTGCTTCTGAGCATCGGTGAGGTTGTGCGGCACCCAGCGTGAAACTATCCTCCTCACGCGAAGATGCACATGTAGAATTTCGTGAAGGCTTCCCGATCCAACCTGCAGTATGTGCTGAATCTCCGGATACGTAACTCGCCTATTGTCTTGGATTAAAATTTTCACCGCTAGCACGTTTTCTTCCGTAAAAGCCGTCAAAGGGCGACCACTTCTTTCCTCATCCCCTAAAGTTAGTCGACCGCACTTGAATTCGTTATACCAACGATACACGGTTGCCTTAGAAGGGCCTTCATCCATGAATGCCATTTGAAGTCTATCGCACAATTCATCTGGTTTGAGGCGACACTTGAAATCGTAAAAAAGCATAGCGAGAAAATGTTCCCGGCACAGATCCATTTTTTAATGAGACACGATAATTTAAATTATATATTAATTCATTATATATTAATGTGGAGGGAAAATTTAAATTGGAACGTACCTATTGTTACTTAAAAATAATCATATTTTCAAAACAGATTATAACTGCCCAGTCTCTCATACATAAAAACTTTTTTTTACTAATCCATACCTAATCTGACAGAACAGAACGCAATTTTGTGATAGAAGCTTTCTCGGAAACAAAACACAATTCACTCTGGTTGGACAGCGAGTCAACCTTACCTCACAGAGAATGATAGCTGTTTGCAGTATGTTTCAGAGATGGCGTTGTTTTAAATCTTCACGTATTAGTTTGTGATACGACGGGTAGATGGCATAAAAGTGTCAACTCCTGTGATGGTGTGCAGCTTCTCCACAATATACCTTTTTTTAGGATCGTAGCTGGTGGCGTTATGTAGTATCTGCCTACCATGGGAAGAGGTTGTTTGTTTACGTATGAATGTAAGTTGATACCTAGATACTGATCAGATCATTATCCTATATCAGTTCAATTTCATTTTAATGTTATTTTGCCTGAACGTATTTATCTTAGTAAAGTTTGTAGTCGGGTAAAGGAAAGGGATCAAACTCAGATAGAAAAATATTTTGATATTGTAATTAAAATCTTAGAGAGCTAGATTTTCCATCGGAATTCAACATGACCTAAAGCGCGGTCTTTGTCGGACTGCATAGAAAAGAAAGAGAAGCGCGATGACACAACGCTGGTAATTTATTGCAAAATATGAAGCAATTATCTATTTACAAAATAGTAGATTGTACTAACTAATGAATAAAAGAAGCCATTTTACCCCGAGACGTTTATATCCACCCGAGCCGCAGGCGAGGGTGGATAATTAAATCGAGGGGATCTTTTAACTTCGATTGCGAGAAAATGCCCGCCACGAAACTTTTTAATTTTTTTTTTTTAATTTTCAACATGTGTCATTCGACTTGGGTACTTCATACTGCGAAGTCATAAAAACGTTTCTATGCGTTTTTAAATAATAAATGACAACTAAGTATTTTATCTGGTTTTATTAAATCAACGATAGAAAACACGGAAGTGGTATAAATTAAAGAAAATTAAATAAATCACGACTTTAATCTGCGAAGTTTTATTGTGCTTGTGGTTGTTGGGACTGATTATCTTGGTCTTAGAAAAAAAATTAATTTATGCACTAGAACATAAAAAGCGATTTTATGTCGCCTAAGCACGACATAGAGACGAACTTTTAGAGCATGAGAAGTGAAAAATCTATTGTTTGAACTAAAAAATAAAAACACTAGTACTTTAGTATGTTGCTTGTAGAATAATCTCACAAAAAATCATAATGATTGTATGTATATTAGTACCCATGGTTTTTATTGTAAAAAGAAAGTTTTTAGAGGTACCTATCATGATTTCTATCGTAGGTAGGTATCAAATTAGTTGTATTATGTTTTCAACACACTACTTATCTAACTAGCATATATCCTGAAGAATATCATATATTATTCTGATTTTGTTAACTATAGTCGATCATAATTATACTTTTAGGCATCATCAAACTTGCGGTCTTTGCGTTTAGGTCCTGTAATCCCCTTAATAAATTCTTGCTGCGTTTTCCATAAATCAATATTCACCCCGATAGTTATATACCTACTACCACCTTAATTGAGGGGTTAATAATGATGCGGGTGTTTCAAGGAGCGGTGTTACTCGTATTCATAACTTATGTATACCCACCCATGCAGCAACCCCCAGCCCAGCCCAGCATTGCTAATACCTACTAATTGTTTTATCACCCCAAGGTTTAATGTCGCTTGTACGTCATTATATGCCTCTATCTATTTGTCCCTTGACAATTCAAAAGTGCCTGTAATTGGTTTAATTGAAATAAATGTTTTGAGTTTGAATTAAGTTTGAGTTTGTCTATGTAACAGTTAGTAGGTACCTTAGTGACATTTCGATTTTTGGGAATTGTTATCAAAAGTGGTAATGCAGTTACGAAGTCGACACTAGGTACATAATTAAATAACCTGAAAATAATTGAATGCAAGTTCAGTTTACTAACCTGTCATCTTCTAATTCGTAGAACATATCCTTCGAAGAGTCGTGAATGTAGATCTTGACCAGTGGACTGTCCATGTACTGCATCGTCAGCTGTTTCGGAAAACTTCTTACAAATAGTGCTTTCACAGTATCTATAGAAGTTATTTCGTTCGGCAGCAAGGCTCGTTTGGTTTCATTCCGGTATTGAAGGAACACCAAGCCTGTAACAAAATGTTGAGTTTGAGCTTGCGATGCTTGAAAGAAATTCAACAAGGATACACTTTATTTTTTAAAGTCCAGCGATTAGTATCTTACATATCTAAATAAAACAAAGTCGTGTTAGTTACACCATTAATAACTCAAGAACGGCTGGACTGATTTTTATGATCTTTAATTGGTTCGATTTGTCTCCGCCCCGAATAACATAACTATTAAAAAGTGGGAAATGTTCACGAAAAGAAAAATAATGAAGATACATAATTAATTTTCTCATACATTCGGTCTTATTAATTCTAAGGCGGCACGAAGTTCGCTGCGTCAGCTAGTAGTTTATAAATAAGACAATAAATGGCACCAAATGATTTGTACAACATACTGAAATGGCAAGACATGTACTTAGCTATTTTTTCATTTAAAAGACCGTAGGTAATGTTCTTGTTCACTTATGCATTACCTACTTATTCAATTCATTGACTGCCACCGCGGTCACACGGTGTCCGCCAACAATAGTTTTTCTATTGTATCTGTGGTCCGGCAGTCAACGTGTTCTAAGGAAAAGTCGAAAGGTGTCATCGGACACCCGGTTGAGACGAAATTCCTTTCGTTGTAACAAGCATAATTAAACAAATTAACAACGTTTGAGAGAAACTAAATTTGAAAAATAAAATGAGTGGCGACACCACTCGTTTTATTTTTTAAATTTAGTTTTTCTGAGACAGCCACTTGGAACGATATTCCTTTCGCTGTTATTTGTCAACTTTTGACTGTCACAGTTCCAACATCTAAAAACTAGGTCAATTGCCGACGACAATAAAATACTACAATTAGCTTCCTTCCTTACATACCTTGTACATTTTGGAATGCTATCAAGGTGTTGATTGTGTACGTCTAAATCATCATTACCATCATCTGCCTAGCCTTTAATCTGTCGAGCTCCGTTAATGAGACAATTGATTTTCTATTGTTTCGTCGCCAATAGGCGACGCACGGTGCTTGACCGTTTAAAACACAGCATATAAGGGAGATACACGTTGTGTTTTCAGTCAGTCTATCCGTAAAGTCGCAATTAATTTGAAAACCACTTCGATCCGATCTACGTTATTAGTAATAATATATATTATGTGGCCTGATTTCAGGAGGTATCATAATGTATTCGTAATTAGATTCCTGGTTACACAGTAGATATTATTATGCTAATGGATACACGGACGGAGAACCTATTTAGCAGTTAACTATAAAATGAAATGAAAAATTAATACGTCTGAAAAAAATTCGATGATCTCATGCCTTTTGAAGAGCCCTTGACTTGCAAAGGGACAAAAATAGCCTAGTTTTATGCCTTTTTGTGACCTACTGACGAGCGATTCATAAGGTTGCAGTAAAGATTACGAGATTATGTAGGTACTCGTCTTTCCTGAAATACGAGCGAGCCATAAAGTCGTTCTTTGGAGTTAGATGACGCGTTGCGTTTTCAAACAATGCTGACCAGCCATAAGCCTGATTCGTCAGCTCCATCAACGACGTTTAGTGACGAGACAAAAATACTGCGATAAACCTCGACGGTGGACAAGGCCCTTTACATCGATGACGTAAAGGCTTTATTTCAACCAATTTTTATAAAAAGCCAAAAGTCAGTGTTTACTAAGCATGTGTATAAAAATAGGAGTTATAAATCAAATAGGCACAGATATTTCTGTTTTACCGCTAATGGCCTACAAATATCAAATAGGTAGGAACCTTACGAGATTACAAGCTATCAACGCAAGCTGTTTTCAGTTGTTATTTTAGATGTTTTTAAACAAGTAACGCAATATTGTTAATGCCCTGCGGTCCTCGCCCATTGTTTATCTAATGTGCCTGTTGTTTTCGAAGCACAATGGAAATCTAAACCCTACACAAAATAATGTCTGCATGATTTAAATAATATTCATTTAATTACCGGTATTACCTACTTATCATTGGTATTACCTACTTATCATTACTCAAATAGGAAACGCCGCCGACCTCATCTAGCTTTAAAAAATATGATTGACGTGTAAAAGTGTTTGTACAAACCTACTTACAGAAATAAATAATTTATCATTATGATTTATTATATATCTTTCAAGCAATTTTTGCTACTTATCTATGGTAGGTATTAATTTCATATAGACTTGCCCCCGTACTAATAAACGTTGTATAGCGTCTGTATAGTTACACAACGCTTTGCCTTCTTCTTTCGAAAGTGAAATTACTGACGACTGAAAGAGAGAAATCGGTGTGTAACTATTCATCTGATATAGTAAATAAATAAATAATACGTTTATTAGTAAGGGGGTAAGATTATTTTAGTGAATTGCGAGCAAATTATTATCTCTGCGTTATTCAAATAAGGGATTTATTACCGTTGGATCCCGTTTTTGAATCCCATTTTAATATTTTTGGCGTTGGATCCCGCAAAACATTATTATGTATTTCCATTGGATCCCGAATTTAAAAAATGCAAGATAATTACGTTTTATTGTCGTTGAATCCCGAAAAGTATTTCCGTTGGATCCCGAATGCTTAAAAAAATATGAATGCGGGTACTTTCAACAACAAAATTGTTTATAATAAAATGAGGGGTTCACTAATGTTTCACCAAAACTCCATTGACAAATTTTTAGTTTACAACCAACGTTTCGTATACTATTTATTTCACAAACAACTCATTTTCTATATAATCTAGTCGTTTCTGGCACTCGCCGGCCGCTGCCGCGGCACCGCTCGCTTCGCTCGCTCGGCTCGTGCGTAGGGGTCACAGTTTTAACCTAACCTAACCTAGCATTGTTTTTTTTTTAATAATTAACCTAATCTAACTAGTTCGGTTTCGGGTAACCCACTAAAAATAATCTCTTTTTAGTGTTTGATAAAGGTAAATCACTTTTCTTCTGAAATGTACACATGTTGTTATAATATGGGATTCAACGGAAATAGCAAACGGGATCCATCGGTAATACCTAAAAAACGGGATCAAAAAACGGGATCCAACGGTAATAAACGAAATAAAGTAGGTAACTCCCTTACTAATAAACGTTGTATAGCGTCTATATATGTAGTTACACAATGCCTTGTTTTTTTTTTTTTTGAAAGTTAAATTACTGACGACTGAAAGAGATAAATCGGTGTGTAATCGGTATGTATCTAAGCAAAAAGTAATTCTTTTACGTTTTTAGGTATTACTCGTATGTCAGTAGATTTATTGCTATTTCCATACAATTACAGTCAAAGAGGCAGGTTGAATGTCTTATTCATTTGCAGGCCATGTTTTGTTTTATTACGGAACATGCGGTTTTTTGCTAATTTTTTTTTCTTCAGAATACTTTTAGCTGGTATATAGATAGTTATGTGAGTTGTTTCCTTTCACCATACATACAGTATTTTTTCCCAGTCTTTCACTTACCTGTAGTCTATAAGCAGGAAAGTAGATCAAGTCCGTTAAAATGGCACATGGGGCTTTAGAAAGAGGCTGTCACACAGGTATCAGTGACGGAGACGACGCTGTTCAAAGCGAAACTTTTCACAAAAACTCGATGGGCCCCTATTCGGGCCCATATTCACTCTCGGTGCTGTGGGTCTACTTCCAACGTCCGTCAACAAAGATACGATCCCGTCCGACAGTAGTTTATTCGACGGGCTAAATCACATCCGGTGTAGGACAACTGTCAAATCGTGTTGACATTCAATCTTAGTTCGGGCCTCAAATTAATCTTATGTCCGTAGTTGATACGGAGTTAAATGTGCCCGTATCTTTAGCCTAAACTACGGGCACACCCCGGACACTCCATACAACGCTCGCAAAATAGTATGAATGTGTGCGTGAGGTACTTGTGTTTGCGAGCGCTCTTGTTAAAGAACTGCGACGAATACGCCGAAGTGCGGGGTGAGGTGCGGTAACTGATGTTAGTGCGGGGAAGGGAGTGGCCTTTCTGTACGTAGTACTTTAAGTATTCTGTGCTACGGGCTTTGTTCTCAGGGAGTAGATCACCTGTATATTTCCGATGCCTGTGGTATAATAGTACATTATGATACCTACGTGTGCTATTTTGATCATTGCACCCGAGGCGGTATTATTCGCGCTCGCCTACTGCTCGTGCGATAAGGAAGCCGAGTGTGTAATGATCAATGCACACGCGTACGTCATACGACGTTTTTCAACACATTTGTGAGGAAAAAAACAGACCTGTATTGTTATTAACTGTTATGGAAAATGGCGCGTTGGTTTTGTTTTCCCGCGCGCCGCGCTGGCGATGCGCGCGCATATATGTCAATAAAAGCACCGGCAAAACCTCTATACAGCCTAGATAAAACTTGTTCAAAAGGTTAACCTTTTGAACGCCATTGTCACATATATGTGACAAACGAAATCTTACCCTGAACGCCAACGTCACAAATATATGACAAAATACACGTCGCACGAGTCGCACCATATTATGAAATAAACAATTTAATCATTACTTTTGTGTGTTTTTATTTATATAATTTAAAAGTTTAAGCTTCCGTCTATATTGTACTGCATGAAACTAATATAAATAAACCACCAATATCGAGAAATTTGTTGTTTTATGTGTGTGTGTGTTGTTTTGTTAAAGTGGCCTGGCGTCAGGGGTACGGCGATACGTTTATACTCTGGCGTTCAAAAGGTTAAAAAAAACCCACATCTTTCCAACTATGTTGGGGTTGGCTTCCAGTCTGCCTATCTGACCTCTACAATCCAGTTACTGGGCAATACGATACCCCTTGGTAAGACTGGTGGTCAGATTTTCGGCCTTCTGTCTACCCGTAACGATTGTCTAAGATCAACGAATGACAGCCGGGACCAACGGCTTAACGTGCTTTCCGAGGCACGGAGGGGTCTCGCTATGTAAAGATGATCATTCATCCATAGACCAACCGCGGCAAGAGTAGCTTAACCTGATCGATCGACCTGTGCGGCTGTTTTTATTTAGCCACGGGCACATCTCCAAAAATCCGCAAAAAACCCACATCTCCGACTAGTAAATAGTTACTGTTATCTTTGGCGTTACCGCACTAGTGCGGTAACATAAAGTAAAAAGCACGCGTGTTTAATACACTGCATTATGGACCTAAAAGCGGTTTATTAAGACCCACTTTACGAGCAAGTGTGTTGAATGGAATAGAATAGAATACTCTTTATTTAAACGTTGAAAACGCCTTTATGAGTTTAATTACTTTACCTTGACGAGTATTTAATTGTACGGAGGTATCATTCGTACTGTGCAGCCTTGCTTTTACCATGCAACCTTCATTAATATTAGATTCTTTAGCCTGCTTGCTTTTACCACCACCTTCATGAATATTTTTCTTTTTTTTAAGTTGATGGCATAATATTTTACGACATTGCTTGTCTTAAAATATTCATGTTTTTTTATTATTATCTTTTATTTATTCGACCCGGTACTGTAGCGCGCCCAGCGCATATGTAGAACATCCTCCGCCAGCATATTAATGTTGGTGGAGGATGTTCTACATACAGCGGGATGACGTATTGCGTAAAGACTGTGGAACCTTGTAATTTATGGGATCGGCTTCCAGTCATGGAATGACGGGAGGATGTTGCTGGCTTACACAATGTTTTGATTCCTTGTCACGTGTTTCTTGTAAAATTTGTAGCTTGATAACACTCAACATTAGTTTATTTTTGTTTCACCATTTCATCCATGCCGTTAACTGACTTTCACACTCCACTTTCATTATATATTCACTGTAATGCTGTTCCACTAGACAGCCGTAATGTATTTTTTATAAAATGTATTTATTTATTTACGTCGGAAGATCGGCGCCTGCGACCTTTTACTTGTCACAGCAATGCCACAGACCACCAAAGTGCCTGTGACACTCAAGGCATAGACAAGTAATGAGGTTACGTCTGGCGCGATTTAATTTTATTTGCTAATATTTTACAGGTTAAATTTTAATATTTATTTATTTATTTCTGCAACTGCCCGTGACATCACAGCGGCGGGCCCTATCAGAATACCAGTGCTTTTTTAAATGTCGCAGCATCATGCTGAGATAGGAGCCTTTTGGCCTCGTATAGGAGTTTCTGTCTCATTTTTCTTTTTGTTACTTTATTTTTTTTATATAACTTGGTTTTTATTTTTATTTTTACTGAGTTTAGTTTAGTTTGTGATCTTCCTGTACGAGTCACAATAAATACTTTTTCTTTCTTTTTCTTTCTTCTTTCTTTCAGTCAGGCACTGTCAGTTACGCTAATATTAACCTTTTGAACGCCATTGTCACAAACATATGACAAAACACACGTCGGTCTTCGTCGTCGGATATTATGAAATAAACAATTTAATCATTACTTTTGTGTGTTTTTATTTATATAATTTAAAAGTTTAAGCTTCCGTGTATATTGTATTGCATGAAACTAATATAAATAAACCATCAATATCGAGAAATTTGTTGTTTTAAGTGTGTGTTTGTTGTCGTGTTGTTAAAGTGGCCTGGCGTCAGGGGTACGGCGATACGTTTATACTCTGGCGTTCAAAAGGTTAAGCACCTTTAGTTTTTTTTTTTATCTCATGAAGCGATACTCGTGTCAGAATATTTAGCATCAAATAAATTAATCTTCGAATTACCTGATTGTTTTTCTAAACAGTCCCAGAGGTACCTCTAGATGAACAATCTATTCCGAACGAAAAACGTTAAATCTCAGAAGATCTATTGAAAAAACTCTATTGAGAAAACAATCGTCACTAGATTGGCCAGATCCATCATGGATCTGGCCAATCTAGTGACGATTGTTTTCTCATTTCACCAAAAATGAAGTGGTAACAGGATTATAAATTGTACTTACTTAAAATATTTCCTTGGTTTTATAAAATGCAATTTCGATGTACGAGTTTAAGTTGATCTATATTATCATATTCTCTATGATATTATCTAATGGTTTTTATCATGACTACTATCACAAATAAAAATCCTGGACAAATAGGTAGGTACCTATATCTAAACATATACATAAATATACTTTATGATTTGTCGTTTTTTAATAACTAAAAAGAATGTTTGTTTTAGCTTTACAATTAATGATTAGGTAAGTAATAATTAATAAGATACTTAAATGTTTATTAGGTACGATTTTATATTGAAATTTTCAAGAAACAAGTAGTTTCAAACGATTTTCAGAATTTTAAGTTGGTGTTAATAACTTACCAGATTTTACTTTTCGGTTACAAATAAGTATGTTAAGTATGTTCATAGAAATATCTTATATATATATCTAGATGCTTATATCGATTGAATTGGCTATGTAAATTTGACGTTATCATAACTCTAGTAACCCATGTTTAGAGAGAGAGAGAGAGAGGCTGTACAATAGCTGATATCTACACTTTATGCTTTAGAATTAGAGTGAAGTATGGATGTACAGCTGAAGCAGTCTTCTGATGCTCTTATACTTCGTACGGCATTTGTAGATACTCCATATTATCTTTTAATCAGCTATTCATGCTCATTGAGGTAGTATTATAAATTAATTATTATAGAATTATTATAATAGAATTATTTTGTTATTTGCTTTTTTTTCACACCAAAAAAGCCTATAAGAAAATTGTATTATTTTATACGGCTCATAGCTTTAAAGAGTGACTTTATCGCGTTAAGCAGCCATTTACAAGCTTTGGTTTTCTTAACCAGCTAGCACCTTCATATGTAGCCAAAGGCTGGACAATATTCTGTGCTTTTCTTCATAAAATCCTTTCCCTACTCACCATATTCATAGGTGTATACTTTCGTACCTAGTAAATAACTAGTAACCATTCTGACACTCAAAGCTTGCTTATTAAGTGGATATCATTATCTACCTATACATATAGTTTTCATCCCCTTTCTGCCGCGTGCTTTACTTGTGGTAACTAAGTTTACAAACACGCTGTGAATGTGTGCGTCAAAACGAGTAGCATCAGCACAAACATACACTTCCGACTTCGACATTTTCATCACATTATGCAACGTTTACTCATCAATGCCATATACAGGGTTATTGGAAAAACACCAACAACCTCCTAAGAGGTCATTGTACTCATCATTATGAACAAATTCTACTGTGGGAGCAAACCTGAAATCGCGATTTCAGGTTTGGTCCCATAGTAAAAGTTATGGAATGGCCAGGTGTTCCCGGCCATTCCCGTAGCCCCCCAGCCTGGGGGGCATGCGGGGCCAGCCAGCTAGGCGACGCCGGGAGAGTTGTGGAAGTAAAGGCTGAGCCGGTTTCGCATGGCCCTCCCATCACGGCGATGTGGGAACACCGCTGAGTTTTAGTGGGTATACTGTCGGTGTCATTCCGACAGGAGTCCTATATACCCCGTCTCATCCCCCGCGAGCGGGGATGCGTAATGCATTTCTTAGCGAGAAAAAACTAAAAACCCGACTACTGAAAAGGATGAAACAAGAAAGTACCTTCCCGTGGTCGCATACTACTATAGCTTATAATATGTTAGTACAGCGGCATGCGACCACGGGAAGGTACTTTCTTGTTTCATCCTTTTCAGTATTCGGGATTTAGTTTTTATTAAACTTATTTTTTATTTAATTGTTTTGGGGCTTATTTCAGTAATATTTTTGAAATGTGATAATTAAGCCCTTCCATTTGATACCCCACAAAGCATAACTAAAAAAAAAATTGTTATGTCATGACTTTATGTCTGTTAGAGGGCGCCATATTCAATTGAATGTGACATCACATAGCCTAAAACCAGCGGACAATCAAGACGCTTCCAAAGATATCTCATTTGTCTAATTATGACAAGTAGTTTAGAAGTTATGAGGGAACAGATGAACATACATACATACTTACATAAATACATACTGGTCAAAATCATAACCCTCCTTTTTGCTTCGCCGTAGTGGGGTAAAAAAAAAGGATAGGTTGGTCAGTAATGTTGGCCTTATAAGCGAAATCTCGCTGGACTAAACCAAAATTGAAAATAACTCGTATATTTCTATAATTTCCATATTTTAATATTTATTTTGTATTTTGTGTCCATACATACTATTTGTGCCTCCTCCTTTCCTCCCAAGCCCAGTCGCAACTTCGCAAGCTATTTGGTAAACAGGCAGCTAAATCGCAACTGCTTTTAGACTATGCTACGAGTATAGGTGTGTTGAGTTGTTAAATTAAAAATAATTTTCGTATCTTATATCCCTTTAATTTTTAACTTTATTGTATTTTTATTATTTGTCAGCGGCTATAGTAGTACCTACACTGTGAAAATTTAAAGTGTCCTAACTGTAACGGTTGAAAATATTAATCCATGTGACAGACGGATGAACCGACGACCAGCGGAGCCTTAGTAATAGGCTCCAGGTGGCACCCTTTGGGCACGGAACCCTAAAAACTTCCTAGGCAATAAAAAAAATGCCAGTATATCAAATAGCTTGTTGGGCTGTACATATACTTACGATTGTGTTAGATTGGAGTCAGTGCGCCCTCCGAGAATATCGCCACGTCCGAATGGCAATTGGTGTTAGTGCTATCTACTTCCAGCGGTTTTTGAGTATGTTATGCTTGACTAACAAATAATATACTTACCCTTTTTGTTTTCCCTTACGAAATGAAATAAAATCAAAAGAATATAATATGTACCCATATTTGGCGATATTACGTCAAAGTCAAAGCATTTATTTCAAATAGGCACATAAAAGGCACTTTTGAACGTCAAAAATTATCTTAAAATATGATTTGTGAAGGTATGTTAACTTACGTTCAGTCACGTCATGTCTGTCAAATTTTCTGATTATGTTTGATTTCATAAATAATGATCGAGTAGGTAAACATAATACTATAAGTACCTATACTATCATTTTAATTTTGAATTCATTGCGTGCTTTGTAAGTAGGTAGGTACACTTATCTCTGTACTATTGAGTTCATAAAATCAAATGTCTCAAAAATCAGCTGAAAGTATATTTAAATCGTCGGACATGTCTAATCTTAACATACTTTGTGTAGTACATGTTTGAAGGGCAGTGTTTTTGTTTGTATGTATTGGTGCCTATTCCCTTGTTCACAAACTAATCTAAATTTAAGTTCAGTGCAGTTTTATCTTTCTATTTCATTAAGAAAAGGACAGAAGATAAATTTTAGTTAAGTCCTATCAAATTAATCAGCGCCTGACACTACTCTATACAAGTTTAGACGTGATTAAAAACTTGCCTACTAAAATTACGTCAATTTACGTATAGGCGCTGATTAATTTGACAGGACTAAACTAACATTTATTTTCTGTCCTTTTCTTAATGAGTGAGAAAGAAAAAGATGCACTGAACTTAAATTTAGTTTAGTTTGTGAACAACAGAATCGGCACCATTGTCTACTTCACTAATTATGCTGTTGTTATTGTATTTACAGGTACGCAACCTACAACACATACCTGACAGAGACGATTTAGTCCACAATCTCCCAAGATATTGTGGAGTAACTTGGTCTAGTGTAAGGCTGGGTATTGAGTATATACATACTAGCTACACTATTAAAACGCTGATTTTTTAGAGCCGAAGCTTCTATTTTTATTTATTATACACTACAGACCTTCTACACGAGTCTTACATCATAATTATATAATGGAATATAATACTATATTTTTTTCATATTAGTAAACAATGCACCTACTTACTTATAATAATATGATAAAATTCTATGACAATGTCTACAATAATTTTTTATGACGAATAAAATTCAATTCAAATTCAATAACTAACATTTTTTTTTATCGATTCACGACTGCATCGACCAACATTATCAAAAAAAAAACAGAAAAGAAGAAGAGAATGAAGTTACGAACGACCACTGCTACTTGGATATCGACACGCGTGGCTGTCAAATGTGACGTCACTCTCTTCGGTCAAAGTTGAAAATGACATTATAGAATCGAGGTCAGCCAAGGTGTAGTGAAGCCCGCCGGGGGTCTGTGTTGATGCGTCCTTTACAGCCGCTATTAACAGAAAACAGATAATTAGTAAACACTCGTAAGTAAACTTAAGTTATATAGGGTTTTAGCACAAAATGTTAGACATCCGGCCCGTTTTCACCAACACTACCTACGTGACATCTAAATGTGTTGCCTAATAAAAGCGCACTGTTGGACGGGGTAAAAACGGGCAAGTAAGTACGTTGTATCCGTGATTAATAATTGTTTAATCTAAAAAACTGGTCAACGCATTTTTGTGGTACGGCAGTAGTAATAGTATACTATTTTGAGCACGCTCATCATAAATAAGCATTTCAAATGCAAAGCGCTCTATAACGAAGAATCCGTTGATTTCTTAACAATTAACCAAGACTGGAAGCGCCATATATGCTTAGAGATTTACTATCTAGGGTTATAATTTTATTTTACTGGTAACAACCAGTAAAATAAACGCAACGGGCTTGTCAGTTTTATGAAGTAAAAATTAATACGTAAGTTCAGTCTTCAAATGGCACGACAAATCAATGGTCTAATTACTTTCGATGCTTGGAGAAAGAAATCGTTATATCGCACATGCCATATGCACTGGCTCTTTTTTTAATGAATCAAATGCAATACATTTAAATCACCAACCCGTCGCGGTCGTGACAAAGCGTTGTGATCAATACTCTCTATGTATGAAAAGAGGCCTTTTCCCTGCAGTGGAACTATAATAGGCTGGTATAATAATACATTTAATTCCCTGAAACAGTCTTTTCATTTCTCATACACGGAAAGTAGTGTTTGTTTGATCTAAATAGCGGGTGGAAGACGCTGCTTCCCACCACAGGGCGGGAAAGACTCATAGTAATTACTTCCCTCTTTAGGGTGGGAATGAATTTTAAAAATAGAACTATAGTCAGCTACGAAATTTTTTACATAAATTAAGAAAAATGATGCAGTCTTGTGAGTGTATAAACAGCCAGTGTGAATTAAAATAAAACCTATTAACCGGGACAGCCCGCGGCGATGACGCGGTGTTCCATATTTAAAATAAAAAAAGTCAATAGTATTATTTGGCGGGATACTAACCCTGTAAGCTATACCGAAATTCAAAAACTTTGCATGTTATTGTTATCAATAAATATTTTAGAAAAACTACTATTTTTTACTTTCCTTATATTCGAAATGAAAAGTAGAGTGTTTAACACGGGTGAAAGTCATCAATTCTTTCCTTGAATTGATTCCTTTCGACCCTTGCATAACAATCTACTATTGTGTGTCTTAATGCCTTTGGTTTCCAGTGCTCGCGATTTAACATAAATCATGCAGAAACTTTGCAGGTTTCATTCAATCAAGAGTGGATGACATTTTTTTAGAAATATTCTAATTCACTGACACTGAATCAGTAAGAGAAACAGATAAAATCAAAATTTTCAATGAAAGCCAATTAAATGGACTAGGTACATTTTTTTTTCATTTCTCATACTCGGAAAGTAGTGTTTGTTTGATCCAAATAGCGAGTGGAAGACGCTGCTTCCCACCACAGGGCGGGAAAAACTCATAGTAATTACTTCCCTCTTTAGGGTGGAAATGAATTTTAAAAATAGAATTGTAGTCAGCTACGAAATTTTTTACATAAATTAAGAAAAATGCTGCAGTCTTGTGAGTGTATAAACAGCCAGTGTGAATTAAAAAAAAAAAGACGGGTTGCACTCCGGGAGTGCCGGCAGAAGTGAAAACTTGAATATTAACGTTGAAATAAATCAATTATTAATTTAATTAATATAACTCATTTTTTTTTCACTATTTCTGCGTCACTTTTTTCATTAATAGATGCACTTTGTTCAATTTCCATATTTTAAACACTTTATATACACGAATTTTACGAATACACAGCAGTGTGGCTACTACACAGACGGTCGAGCCATCAGCTGTCCATACATCCATCCATCCACTTCCACTTCCACTTCGACTTCCACTTCGACTTCCACTTCGACTTCCACTTCGACTTCCACTTCGACTTCCACTTCGACTTCAACTTCCACTTCGACTTCCACTTCGTCTTCCACTTCGACTTCCACTTCCACTTCGACTTCCACTTCGCCTTCCACTTCGACTTCGACTTCCACTTCGACTTCCACTTCGACTTCGACTTCCACTTCGACTTCCACTTCGACTTCGACTTCCACTTCCACTTCCACTTCCACTTCCATCACCATCCATCCATCCATCCATCCATCCATCCATCCATCCATTGTGTCCGTGTGTCACTTCACTTCGGTTGGCGACGCCGTAGAAAGAGAGGGGGGGGGGGAATCTCTCCTGACGGTCACGTGTCCTGACGCGATGTCCTGACGCGAGTTTAACATTTTTTACCCATTACTAAAAGTATGCAACGCCGCTAAAGAAGTTTACACTTCAAAAACCTATTAAGCGGGACAGCCCGCGGCGATGACGCGGTGTGTTCCATATTTAAAATAAAAAAAAAGACAATAGTATTATTTGGCGGGATACTAACCCTGTAAGTTGTACCGAAATTCAAAAACTGCATGTTATTGTTATCAATAAATATTTTAGAAGAACTACTACTTTTTACTTTCCTTATATTCGAAATGAAAAGTAGAGTGTTTAACACGGGTGAAAGTCATCAATTCCTACTCGGGCTATAGCCGCCCTCGCTGCGCTCGGGCGTCTAAATGCCTCGTATAGGAATTGATTCCTTTCGACCCTTGCATATCAATCTACTATTTTGTAAATAGAAACGAAATACTTACTACGTTAATATAGGAACTATCGATACTTATAGTTTGTAGTAACAGTTTCAAGCATGAAACGACAAGGAATAAGCTGAAGGCTTTCATGGTCAGTTCTACCTTCAGATTTGTCTGAACTAACGTAAATCCGCACCTTGAGTGGCTGCGGCCTCTAAGTCAGTAGCTCACGACTTCCCGAGCACAGGTAAGCTAACCTACTACTTTCTTCTTCTGGCCTTCAAGTGTTAACAACTGAAGGCCAATTCCCGTAATTAAAAACGTTCAAAATCTAGTCGCAATCCCATTTCAGCGACAGTCAATGTAAAATATTTAGGGAAATTAGAGGCATTTTTGCTAGATTGAGACTGAGATCAGACTGTGGACGTTCTTCAAATTACGAGAAATACCTACCTCTCTGGTTTTCAGTCACCTAAACAATGAAATAATGAAGATTTAAACATTTGCGAGTGTAATAGCACAGTATGTAATTAAACACACACACACACACGCACAGTGTGTAAATGCTACGTATAATTCATGTAATGTAATTCATACTGTGTAAATGAAATTCACATAGTTGAATAGACATCCAATTCAATTTACGGCGTACTCAGAAATGCACCAAAAACATTGCTTGCAGTTCTATAGAATTTCAGGATACGGTGCAGGTCAACCAAACGAAACCCCCTCCACCGCCCACTTCACCCGTCATGTGGGCTTTACGTATTCGGTGACACGAATAGACAAGATTGGCAAAATACTAGGTCCCAACATCTATGAGATTGGCGTTTAGATGAACTGGTCACTTTGATCTCAAATCAAATATCTGGCGTTTGGTTAGGAATTCCAAATTCAAATTGATATCTTTAGGCTTGTGTATTTGGTGATTCATTTTGTTTTCGCAAACGCAAAGGACATTGCTCTTCGTCCTTACTTAGCTCCAACAGGGAAGTGTATTTACTTTTTGGGTTTTAGATAATGTATATATTCGATTGAACCTAAATTAAAACAACGGACACTTTTGAGAATTCTGAAAAAATCAAAACACTTTCGGATTTTGAGGTTATAATTACGTCAATAAAAACATTCGATATGTAGATCGAGTACCTACAGAATGCGCGCGCCAAGTGACATTACTACCAAATGTCAAATGTTGTGATCTGTCAATTCATCAACTGTCAGTGACGATATTATTGCTCGATTTAAATACCTAGCGCTTTCAATCGAGTTTTTTGATAAGCCGTATTATGGTTCCGCGACATCATAGCGGACTGTTTGTAACTAAAAATCATTATCGTATATCAAGTGTTGAGAATACTGACGCTTGTCTGTGTCAAACTCTTATTAAGAGTGCTGTTACAAATACTTGGCTGTATGAGCTAATTAACTTTGCCTATTAAAAACCTTAAATTGAACCAAAAAATAACAGAAATATCACCGAGGATCATGACGGAAGCTAAGGACGGAAGTGAATACTTTTTAAAATGTTTTCGAAATTAAAAAGTGTCCATTCTATTGAAATATTTGTAATGTATATTATTAAAAGAACTAGTAATTATAGTAAATGTTTGATGCGTGTTGATTCATAGGCCATTTTTTACAATGTCCTTTCATATGTAATGGCTTTACATGAAACGCTTTCCGAATATTTTTGTTAGTTTTATATGCAGTCATGCTTAAAAAGTACCTATTACTGTACTACAATCTGTTAAAGTATTCCCTCGTTTAACCTAATAATATACCTACTGTATACTATCCATGACTGACTCTTCTAAATTGACATATTTAAGCTTCCCAGATTTATATTGTGTTTGTATTTTTTATTACTGACCTGACATACGTGCGGGTTGGCCGTACTTTATTTCTGACATCACCTTTATGAGCTGCTGTCTAAGCGTAAACATATTACAGGCACTTTAAAAACTCAACGCTTATTGCATCTGCTTTATTACATTTTGTTCCATGAAATCTCTCTGCGGTGCGTTATTAGTGTATGTCGAGAGTGCAGGCTTCGGGAAACTAATTTTATTATTATATTCAAAAGCGTTTTGTTGTTTTCTGATAAATGTTTTTCTGTATGATTTCTCAAAAACGTATTATAGGCGTCTGAACTTTCATTTACCTACATTCCAAAAATTAGAAGTATTACAATGATAAAGTTCGGTAAAATCGGTTGGCAATTTGAAAATGTAGTCAAGTCATGACGCTAATTTCTGAAAATAATATGTTTTGGCTAAGAAGAATCGAATCTATCGACTTTATAAGGTCTTGGTCGCATTTACATTTTGGGCGTCGGCTCTCTATCTTTCTACATATCAACGAGCATGCATAACACATTTTATCTACGGTTAATATACATACACACTACATAATAAAAAAACAGTGGCACTCCGGGAGTGCCGACAGAAGTGAAAACTTGAACAATTACGTGTATGATTTTTTTTATCGGCATAATCATAAACAAAACACAAACAGAATACTTTGCCATCATTCACTGACATATCCGAAATACATTAAAACCGAGTAGGTACATCCGTAGGACAGCCGAACACATCCGATTGTAGCGCGGTGTCGGTAACAGTGTCGCGAGTTCAATGGTCTTTTCCCATTTTAAAAAAATGCCCAACGCGCCCAAAAGAAGTTTTCACTCCAAACCTTTTAATGCAGTTACTTCGCGTTTCTAATCAATGATTAAATAGTTTTAGATTTTTGCTTTAAGATGGTTCGTAATAACTTTAATTTTAAAGATCGCTGTCAAAGCCAGCACAGACTTTAATTAATATTTCACAAAGGTTTTCCACGAAGAAAACCTTTGAAACGTTTGAAATTTCCAGCAGAATACAACTTTGAAGCTTCATTACTTCGACAAACTATGTGAGCTAGATTTCAGACAGAATTAATATTGAAATTCCATTTTAATTGATTTAAGTACGTAACATAAGTAACTTATGATACATTTCATGTTTAAAGAGAAAACTGACTTTGATTGTAATTAGAATACAGGCCAGATAGAATAAGTACACAAATAACTGTCTCGCAGTTTTGAGTACTTTTAACCGACTTCAAAAAAGGAGGTTCTGTTTTTATGTGACGTACGCAAATGAATGCCCCCTGAAATTAAATATAATTGTTATTAAGTAATAATATTTAATCTCAGAGGAAACAGTTTCTACCTATTCCGATTTTTGAAGTGTAAACTTCTTTAGCGGCGTTGCACACTTTTAGTAATGGGTAAAAAATGTTAAACTCGCGTCAGGACATTGCGTCAGGACACGTAACCGTCAGGAGAGATTTCCCCCCCCCTCTCTTTCTACGGCGGCGCCAACCGAAGTGAAGTGACACACGGACACATAGGATGGATGGAAGTGGAAGTCGAAGTGGAAGTCGAAGTGGAAGTTGAAGTGGAAGTCGAAGTGGAAGTCGAAGTCGAAGTGGAAGTGGAAGTCGAAGTGGATGTCGAAGTGGAAGTCGAAGTGGAAGTGGAAGTCGAAGTGGAAGTCGAAGTGGAAGTCGAAGTCGAAGTGGAAGTGGAAGTCAAAGTCGTAGTGGAAGTCGAAGTGACAGTCGAAGTGGAAGTCGAAGTGGAACTGGAAGTCGAAGTCGAAGTGGAAGTCGAAGTGGAAGTGGATGGATGGATGGATAGACAGCTGATGGCTCGACCGTCTGTGTAGTAGCCACACTGCTGTGTATTCGTAAAATTCGTGTATATAAACCCCCTTATTCATAATCCTATTTTATCGCTATTTTAGCTAAAATAGGTTTATAGAACGTTTGTCTTTATCTGTCACGTTGTCATTTCTGTGTGTAAGAAAGAGACAAACCCCATTTTAACTAAAATAGGTTTAATAAGTTTTATGAATAAGGGGGTAAGTGTTTAAAATATGGAAATTGAACAAAGTGCATCTATTAATGAAAAAAGTGACGCAGAAATAGTGAAAAAAAATAGTTATATTAATTAAATTAATAATTGATTTATTTCAACGTTAATATTCAAGTTTTCACTTCTGCCGGCACTCCCGGAGTGCAACCCGTCTTTTTTTTTAATACAAAACGAGTTTAGCATGCCTGCTTAAGTTTTTACTAAGAATAAAACGGAGTTTTTCGTCTAGGTAAATCCTTATTTTGGGATTAGGTAAAAAAAGAAAAGAAAGTCAATTTCTAAACCCAGAGCCCATATAGTCTTAACTAAATTCACGTAATAAGACCAAAGGCTATTGCGGAAAATCGGTCAAACGACTCGACGGTCGGTCGGTCGCAAAGGCTACATTATATAAATTCTCTTTGGTCGGTCGTATCAAACTTATTAAGTAATTCATGCTACCTACAGAAAATATTGAACGTTTTGTTGTTAGTACCAACTTATTTATATCTGTTGGCTGGTTTCACTCATAACTATAAAGCGTTTACTTTATATAAAAACCTAGCTTTTAATACATAATACATTGTGTAATTATTCTTATGTACGAAGATATATACATAAATGTACTGCATTTCTAGGCGAATTTTGATAGTTCTTCTAGTCGGTATCTTCAATTCTTCAACGCACTAGTGTTAATTGAATTTGTGTGGGGTAGGTACAGCAAAAAAGTGAAAAATAAAACCTTCTTTACAGAAAAAACAACCGACTTCAAAAAAAACACTACAAAATGATAATTTATAACTTTAATTTCGGAAATCGGTGTCAAAAAACGAAAATGCGGAATCAACGACACCGACTTCCGAAATTAAAGTTATTTATCAACTTGTTAGTCATTAAAATATTGTCTAGATCAAAAACAGTGAAATTAAAAGCAGAACGACTGTTAATAGAATATTTTGAGCGCAATGTGCACTATGTGTATGTACTTATGTGTGTGAGAGAGTGGGTTTGGTACTCAATTTGCTTAACAATTAATTTTCCTAACTTCTGCGAACAATCATTCCTGCTAACCTTCGATAGTTTGTCGTGAAGTGCACCTGACGAAAAAAAAAATACGTTGATAATTCAGGTGAAAAGGATTTAGTCTTAAGAAAGGAAAAGGAACTAGTTATTAATTCTCGATTCGATATCCTGTAATATTAATAAACCCGTAGTAGACTCGATATTCCTAGAACCCATCAATTACATTAAAATCATGAATGTGCACAAGTTGCAAGTAGGTGAGCTGGATTCCACCTAGTTGTCTATGTTCTGGTCGCCTTGGAGGTACCTATTTAAATACACAGTAATGTTCAGTTGATACGAACCTAACGGCCGTTCCAGTGTTTTGCTTGGGGTGCGGACAACGGGGAGGGAAGATCGTTGTTTGCCTCCTCGTCGAAATCCAGTTGAGGCGGTCTCAACTTCGGACATGATGCCAGGGTCGTCATCGAAGAGCAGATTGTTTGTAGGCGGGCCATAGCGACCAATCGGGGGCTAAAACAAAAAAAAAAACGATCACTAACCTATGTAAAGATGTTCGAAAGACACGGAAGTTCTCTAGTAAAAATGGAGACAATATTAAAACTCCCTGCTCGATCAATCTCAGGTGCAAAAAATCAGTAACATTTTCTGTTATTTATTTGAAAGCAAGCTAGCACTCGATAATAATCTGAAACATTTCTTTTTAATTCATTATCTGGTGCGAATATTTTGAAGACAATTTTGATGTTGTGGTCTTTGCTTTTTTTTTTTACAGCAGTCGATGCTGAAAGCTTTTTTTAAAAACTCTTATATTTGTAGTGTATTTCAGCGATTTTACAAAAAATAACGCAAATAGTTCCCAATAGTAATAACAATAACCCATTGCAAGCAATTCTCGTTTAATCCCCCCAAGTGAATGCTGACTGCAGTTATTAACAAAATTTGTGCTGAAATTCCGCATACCAAAAGGTACCTGCTACAAATAATTATGTATTGTGTTGTCTTATCCGAATCGAGCTCTTCTGTTATTATAATTATTTTGAATTCAGATTTAAATTAACTTGGGTTATTGTAGTTTTGTCAAGTCACAGTTTATTTAAAGTGGTTAAAGGTTTTAAATTCACAGGCCCTTTGATTTAATGATATTTTTGTGCAATTTAGGTAATTATTGGGTTACGTATACCTACTGACGATAGTCCTACACTGCCATATTTGCTTCATGATTCTGCTATCCCAGTATTTTTAATGACCGTTCCTTTCAAAATCTCTCAAAATAATTAGCCTACGCAGAACTTAAATAAAAAAAAATTGCTAAGAATTTCTTTTATTTAGGTGTGACTTTAATAGGTACTCAAAATATATATTTTATACAAGTAGGTTGTTACCTACTTATTTGTTATTTTTAAGTTCAGTATTACAAAATAAAATCTGTTTTATTTAACGCATTTGTTTTTTTTTTTTGAATAAAAAGCAAGCTTAAATTTATTTCATATCTGAGTTAATGGATGAAAACCATGCGTGAAACCATACTTAATTTTAAAAGGTTAATTTGTAGAAAAAACCAAAAAAAAAATATAAAAACCAAAACTGAATGTTAGTTTGTTATGACCAGGGTTGTATTAGTCCATTATTATACCTAAAGCAGAGGGGCGAAATAGTGAAAAAGCAGCTCGGCTTGATAATGGTATTTTGCGCAATGCACACCGTTTCATTACCACTACCATTGATGTTAGCAGAAACATCGAAATGATTAGTGATGGCAACACACAAATTGTGTAAATTCACAAATTATACCTTCTTGTTCATGATCTTGCCTGGTGTGTGATCGCGGAGCTTGCAGATGGTGGCATATTCTGGTGGATTCATCGGGAGAGGAGGACTGGGCTAGTAAAAAATATAAAAGAATAACATAAAAAATAAAGGATAACCTGGCCAACTTCGGGGAGAACATAACTTACGATTTTTGTTTTGTAATAGAAAATACTGAAATAAATCATTGTTTTTCTACGAGCTGCTTATTGTTCTGAGTTAAACTGATCTTTATTTGAAAAAAAAAGAAAGGTTTTAGCACGGTAATACTTCCAATCTGGCCTACGCTGTCCTCCCATACCTACTGTAATTTGAAAACATTGTACAAGCCAATTATTTTTAAAAGATTAACCGTGAAGTTTCTTCTGGCTCTTCTCCATAGGAAACGACCATTTGGAACCGTGCACCTAGCTTCTGACGTTTCATAAGTGCCCATGTAGGTTTGTGTGAAATAAATATTTTGATTATAATTTTTGAATCTGAAACTTACCGATCTGTTAACGTGTTATTAAATTAATGTGAAGTTGTTTCCTCTACATATTTTGTATGGAGTAGGAAAGCTTTAAATGAATCACACAGCAAGCTTGTATTATGATAGCATTCCTAAATTAAAAAAAAACATTGAAAGAACCATTTTTGACGTTTTTTAGTGGATTATTCACTAAAGAGACGAAGCAGTTTTCAGATGATATTGAAAACCGAACGTAACGATGGATTCTAGGGCACCTGAGTGCGGGGAGGTCTAAGCTAACTCCTGAGCAAAATGAGGGAGTTAAGACTAGAATCCTGAAGACAGCGAGCGATTGAAGTTCGCCCGAAGACAGCAGTAGAGAAAGATTTATCCCCGAGGAGAATACTTAGTTCCCTTCAGTAAGCCCGGTATTTTAGATCAACTGGAGCGCCGTGCAATCTTAATTATTTTAGCTCAAGTGTGGTAAAAATATGTGAACGTTACGTAACATCTGAATGAATCACACACATGTACACGCATTCCCTACGATAAATCAAACACAACCTGATTTGGGGGATATAAACTACGGAATGGAAGGACTTTAACAAAACAGGATGTGCTCAAAATCTATAAAAGCAAATACGAAATATGATAAAGAGGGCAGTTGACTTACTTCGATGGCCACATGCTCGGGATTGTGGTGTGGGTAGAGAAGCAGCTGGTTGCCGGCGAGAGTGTGGCGCCGGGGATCGTCTCGTCGTGAGCTACGCCCACGGACCGGCCCTCGACCAGCCTCACCGTCAGAAGCACCGCCTGTACAACATAACAACTATTAGCACATACCAATCACCAAAACGACGCTAAAAAAAACTTTAACACGTTTGTTTGACACTATCGTACAATAGCAGTGTTACCACGTCTATGCGTTTAGTGTCCCACTAAGTGTTTAGGATTACCATTTTGGATGTCCCACGTTACGCTACGTTCCGTGGGCCAAGCAAAGAACGCGCGGAGTAAACGTAACGTAAATTTGAACGATTTTAAATAAAATCACTCACTATAGTTATTTACTTAGTTTTAGAAATCTATTATATCTATTGCGCTTTTCGCAATAATTTAAACAAAAATAATATAGGATAGTTGTATTTTTGATTCGAACCTTTCGAATTTACGTTACATTTACGTCATGCTAGGTAGGTGATAAACAGTGCAACTAATCTTAGTAAATTTGTAATAAAGTTAACTCCTTATTTGAAACTTACCTATAAAATTATATATTATACGTTTTTAGGTAAGTTTCTAATAAATTAAAGTAATATTTTTCTCAATTTGCGTGTTACTTGCTCTTAGATAAACTAAGTTGGTATGATATTTGTATATTTTTTAAATATATTTGTGATAAGTGGCTCCCTGATACCCGAGTCTTTTTTTGACTAAAGTTTTGTACAACGCGTCACAGTACATCGCAATACAAAACATCACTCTCAATAAAACGTTGTCGGCCACACGGCGGTACCGACCTATAATAAAATAAAATATAAAATGGTGCAGTACGGGGTTAAATGTAGGGGTAGGTACCTATAATATTTTGTAAGAAACCAAACATGCAGAAGGACAGACAAATAGATAGATACCTATTTAGACAAAAACGGAGGAATTCTCTAAAAAGTATAAGATAATAAAAATCCACGACGGATGTAAACATTGTAATCGAAAGAGATTGAATCTTCAGTCTCGCATGACAGCGGCATAAACATTATTTACCTATTGTTTAAATTGATAACGATACTATAGTGTTTTAATTATGAACTGTAAAGTTACAAACAAAAATAACGTTTTATGAAATATTTATGAATTAAATACTTACTAAGTTTTTGTTTTTAAATAAAGACAAGTGATTATTACAGAAAAGAAAATAGTATTGTTTAGCTAAATTAACTGTCATTCATTAGGTATAGGTCAATCAACTCAGCCTATCACAGTCCACTGCTGGACATAGGCCTCTCCTAGACTGCGCCACAACACCCTGTCCTCCGCCTTCCGCATCCAGTCTAGCACAGCCACCTTCTTTAGGTGGCTAGCTTTAGGTTAGCTGGGGGCCATCCCACACTACGCTTGTCGATACGCGACAAGCGCGATACTACTCCAGAACTCGTCTACTCCACCGGCCATCGGTCCTTCGACAGACATGACCAGCCCACTGCCACTTCAGTTTGCTTACTCTACAAGCTATGTCGGTAACTCCGGTTCCTTTCCGGATAATTTTATACCTGATTTTATCCTTCAAAGAGACTCCGAGCATAACTCGCATAAGCATAAGGAACCTTGAATTTGTGGACCAGCCCGACCGTCAGTGTCCACGTTTCAGCACCGTATGTCATCACGGGCAAGACGAACTGGTTGAAGACCTTAGTTCTGTCCAGTCCAGTCACTGTTACAATTACGATTTTTTACCTGAGGTGGTAAACTATTGGGTATGGTATAAGAAACAACAACTATCTCAAACACTGTATATTAACAAACTGGTACATATTAACAAACTAAGTTTAACCCTACTAATAACAAATTATTGCCAGCCAGCTAATAATTAAATAAATAGAGCAAAGGTCGTGAGGGGTTGGAGATAAACCCCGTACTGTTCCGTTTTTAAAGAGTTTAGGTAAAAAATTAACAATGATTTCAAAACTAAGGAGAAAGTAACCTTCCAGTTATTGTTTAAGTTAAAATCTATTAAATGGGCGCCAGGGACTTTGAGAGTCCCGGATCCCGGAGCCGACGAAGGTGTCCAATTCGATTCCGAACGGGGGTAGGATGTCGAACCCGAGATCCTCAAATTAAATTATGATGCAGGCCGGTTTCCAGTATCGAAAACCGGACCTAGACAATCAACTGGTTCCTACGGGAACCGTATTAATGTAAAAAAAAAGAGTTGCCAATTCATTTATGAAAACATTATGTATGTAAGAAAAAATCTACATCTTTTTAATAAAATAAGCGATAGACATAACTTTAACACAAGAAATAAAGATAAAATACATCAACCATTTTTCAGATTAGCCAAAGTACATATATCTTTTATGGGGTACTGTGTTAAATGTTACAATAAAATACCTTGTGATATATTGCAATTAAATGAAAGAAAATTTAAAACTCACATTAAACGTACACTTTGTAAACAAGCATACTATAAATTAGAAGATTATATCCAAGATAAGAACGCTTGGAAACATGCTGGTCCTGCTCCATAGGACAATCTAGAGTCTAGACAAAATCAAACTGGTTACTAATTTAATTGTAAATTTTTTTTATTCTTTTTTACATTGATTACTCACACCCTGACTTATTACTTGTATTTTTTTTTTTAAGTGAAAACTTCTTTAGCGGCGTTGTACACTTTTTGTATGGGCAAAAAATGTTAAACTCGCGTCAGGACATCGCGTCAGGACACGTGACCGTCAGGAGAGATTTCCCCCCCCCCCCCTCTTTCTACGGCGGCGGCGCCAACCGAAGTGAACCAAGTGAGACACGATAATGGATGGATGGATGGATGGATGGACGGACGGACGGACGGACGGACGGACGGACGGACGAACGGTGACGGTGACGGTGTCGGTGACGGTGACGGTGACGGTGACGGTGATGGTGTCGGTGACGGTGACGGTGACGGGGACGGGGACGGTAACGGTGACGGTGATGGTGACGGTGACGGTGATGGTGGACGTGGATGTGGATGGATGGATGGACAGCTGATGGCTCGACCGTCTGTGTAGTAGCCACACTGCTGTGTATTCGTAAAATTCGTGTATACAAAGTGTTTAAAATATGGAAATTGAACAAAGTGCATCGATTAATGAAAAAAGTGACGCAGAAATAGTAAAAAAAAAATAAGTTATATTAATTCAATTCATAATTGATTTATTTCAACGTTAATATTCAAGTTTTCACTTCTGCCGGCACTCCCGGAGTGCAACCCGTCTTTTTTTTTATTAAAATCGTTTTGCTTGTAACATTTTTGTAAATATGTGAGCACCATGTATCTATCAGATAATTAATTTATATATGTCATTTGTCATGGTTTCGTTTTTAATTTTTTTATCTATTGTGGTATAGTAATTTTATTTTAGGTGCATCGTCCTCACATGTTATTATATAAATAATGTACCCATGCAAAATATTGTACCTAAAACATTTTAAAAGAGTAACGGTGGAGTTTCTTGCCCATTCTTCTCCATACGAAAACTACCGTTTGGAATGGGCGACTAGAATCAATTCTATTTTAAGATAATTTTTGACGTTCAAAAGTGCCTTTTATGTGCCTATTTGAAATAAATGCTTTGACTTTGAGTCCAGCGTGCAGGTTTAAGTAAATAGAAAGAAATAAAACATGGTACACAAAAAAAACTGGTTTTATTTCATTAATAGCATTTATTCACATTTAACATGAAATATTTGGACATGGGGCAAGAATAAATTAGAACAAATATATTGTATGGATTGGTGGAATTTGGCATCTAATATCCCTTCGTGAAAGTCATCATGGATCATTTATAAACTGCTTGCTAATACTTGCTGTGAGAAAAAGATAAATTTTTCCTGAATAGTGGCAAATGACATCGCGGCAGGCCCGGACGTAGATGGCGGGTTGAGCAGGACTCCATGTCCACTCCATGTGTGGTATCAAGCAATACCAATTCAATCCTAAAGAGTATTTTGAAGGGCTCTACGTAATAAACTAACAATAAACATTAGAAATAAATATTATGATACTTCTGTAATAATATAATTCAATATTTAGAAAACAACCTTCAAGTAGTCTTGAAGGTTGTTTTCTCAGTATTGTAGTCTATTAGCACCACTATGGTAGTCCATAGTGGTGCTAGTAGAATACAATACTGATTTTGAAGATTTAAACCGGACATCCTAATTTCCCGGTTTATGACAGAATACATTTTTATTACATAGGCATATTTACTGCACGTACCACCTACAAATACATATGTGACCTCAACTGTTACTAATGAGACAATTACTTTTTCTATTGTTACTGATCTAATAAGGCTTCCTAAATGACGAGGGGATGAATATTTACTGAGCAAATTATAACAACGAACTAAATTTAAAAAAAATAACTAGGTAGGCAACTGAAAATATATCTAAGTTTTCAATTATTGTTAACCTTTTAACCGCTTACGTCGGATTAATCCGACAAATATTTTCGTGTCCATTCCGCCAGGGTCTTATATATACGACCAAATAACACAGCTCGTTTAATCTGTATTATTATTACATCATCACAGCTCGTTTCATCGGTATTTATTTTTCGTTTTTTGAAGTGAAAACTTCTTTAGCGGCGTTGCACACTTTTTGTAATGGGGAAAAAATGTTAAACTCGCGTCAGGACATCGCGTCAGGACACGTGACCTCAGGAGAGATTCCCCCCCCCCCTCTTTCTACGGCGGTGCCAACCGAAGTGAACCAAGTGAGACGGAAGGACGGACGGTGACGGTGACGGTGACGGTGTGACGGTGACGGTGACGGTGACGGTGACGGTGACGGTGACGGTGACGGTGACGGTGACGGTGACGGTGTCGGTGACGGTGACGGTGACGGTGACGGTGATTGTGAGGGTGACGGTGACGGTGACGGTGTCGATGACGGTGACGGGGACGGGGACGGTGACGGTGACGGTGATGGTGGACGTGGATGTGGATGGATGGATGGACAGCTGATGGCTCGACCGTCTGTGTAGTAGCCACACTGCTGTGTATTCGTAAAATTCGTGTATATAAAGTGTTTAAAATATGGAAATTGAACAAAGTGCATCGATTAATGAAAAAAGTGACGCAGAAATAGTGAAAAAAAATTAGTTATATTAATTCAATTCATAATTGATTTATTTCAACGTTAATATTCAAGTTTTCACTTCTGCCGGCACTCCCCGAGTGCAACCCGTCTTTTTTTTGGTTTTTTCGGGCGCTTGGGATTCGACAACTCCTATATATATAAAGTCGGGCGGTTAAAAGGTTAACACATAAAAACAAAATAATATTGATATTACCTTGAACAGACAATTCTGTGGATATAAGTAGGTCTATGTCTGATTTGTATGTTCGTCGAAGTCCTTATTTTATTTTATTTCGGGATAAAATACAGGAGTACAATTAAATGTTATACATACTAACTTACTAATTAAATAATAAAAATAAGATACACAAGCCATTGATTTATATTGCTTTAAAGTGGGCTTTTGTTATTCTTCCTCTTTAATTTACTTATTGCTTTTCCAATTAAATAAAACCTCGACTGAGTTAGCTAAGCTTCTGGCATAAGTTAACGTTTGTTACGAGATACGAATTTGTGTTTCGTTAAAATGCCACCAATATACCTCGTTTCTAAAATATGATAATAATTATTTATGTATCTTTAATTTAGGTTGTAAGCACTTGTAATTGTAATAGAAGAAAACTTTTACAATTATTTCAATAAATTCACCACACCGCCTCGATTTTTAAAATACCACTAATTGTTTTATTTATCATTGAGATTTTACACAAAATCACAATTTATCATGAGGACTACCACTTACATTTTTTTCGAAATCATTAAGTATGGAGATTACGCGTTTAAATCCTAAAATATGTGGAACGGAAAGTGATTGCGACGAGGAGCTTGCCTTCTCTTTCAAAGCTAGCAGTAGCTTTGAAAGAGAAGGCAATTAAGCTCCTCGTTTGTTGTTAGTTTGTTTCATGTTGACGTTTCAAGCAAATAGTCGCCTGTCATTTTGGTTACACAATTCGAAAGATTGACGTTTGTACAAGTTTTTCTAGGCAAATCGTTCACTCTTTAGCCTGTCAAGCAGATTCCAGTTGGTTTCACATGATAGTAGAGTTACGCATTACGAAAAGCGTAAAATTAAGCAAATTGCGACCGAAACAAAGCCAACTAGTCAACTGTGTTACGCAATTGGGCAACTGGTTATCCAGAAAGCTGAAAAATAAAAATAAATCCGTTGTATAACCTATTTAGCCAAGATATTTTATTGGCTGTAGCTAATCAAGCAGAATAAAAGGCAAGGGCACTTTGGCACTTATTTTTCTCGAGAAACTTATGTAATAAATAATTATAAACCAATCATTTTTATCACAGTAAAATCAGCTTGTAAAAAAAAGGTTCTGCTACGTCCAGACTATCACTATAATATATTGATATATGGATAAATTGTTATACTCCCCTAAAAATATAATAGTAAATAACAAAGTACTTATTTACATCCATACTATTACTATAAATTCGAAAGTAACTCTGTCTGTCTGTTTGTCTGTCTGTATGTTTCCTTTTTACGCCTAAACCGCTGAACCGATTTAGATGAAATTTGGTATAAAGATAGTTTGAGTCCCGGGAAAGGACATAGGATACTTTTTATCCCGATATTCCCATGGGCTCGAGACTTATGCGGGTGAAACCGCGGGGCGCAGCTGGTTTTTAATATATTGTAAAATAAATATATGACTAAAATAAATAGGTAAGTACTTAGATTACGAAACTGCCACCACGTCGCTTCATGAGATAAAAATACTGTACAGATGGCTAGTTAAAAGACAAATATTGCATGCTCTATAAAACAAAAAAATATAACAGAAAAAAGTCTATTTACATTCCATACTCTAAGTGCATTTCGTAGGTAGGTTTCTAAAGAGGGCCTGGCAACAAGTCATCATTTGCCTAGCAACACAAACTCAACAGTTCAGCGAGGGAGTTTTTTCATCATCTGCCTAGCCTTTTCCCAACTATGTTAGGGTCGGCTTCCAGTCTAACCGGATGCAGCTGAATACCAGTATTTTACATGCAGCGACTGTCTAACTGGCCATATACCAGGCCACTCAGAACGTATTGCAAAAAAAAAGTTTGCATTTATGAGAGATTGGCCAGTTATAATCTACTTTGAAAAACATTCTCTATCTACTTACGTGAAAATATGATTATTTGTAAGTAAAAATAGGTACGTTCCAATTTCAAAATTTCCCTCCACATTGTTTGCGAGCTAATTTAAATTATCGTGTCTTATTAAAGAATGATTGTATCTGCGCCGGGAACATTTTTGCGCTATGATTTTCTACGATTTCAAGTTTCGCGTGAAACCGGACGAATCGTACGATACTAAGGCTACCGACGACTTCTAAGGCAACCGTGTATCGTTGGTAGGTATAACAAATTCAAGCGCGGTCGACTAACTTTGTGGATGAAGAAAAAAGTGGTCGCCCTTTGACGGCTGTTACGGAAGAAAACGTGCTAGCAGTAAAAAATTTAATCCAAGACAATAAGCGAGTTACGTATCAAGAGATTCAGCACATACTGCAGGTCGGATCGGGAAGCCTTCACGAAATTCTACACGTGCATCTTTGAGTGAGGAGGATAGTTACACGCTGGGTGCCGCACAACCTCACCGATGCTCAGAAGCAGGCCCGGGTGGAATGGTGCCGTGATATGATAAACAAATTTGAAGCAGGCTCGTCTCGGCGTGTTTACTATTGGAGGTCGTATATTTATATGTATATACTGGCCTGCGAGAAATAATCATATGTAACACATTGCTGTCATTGATTTAAATAAGCTTAGTTACGGGTTGTTTATATTCTATTGTACTCTTTGTAACTTGCTTGTAAAATATTAACCACGAATGAATATACTGTGCTGTCTCACTGCTGATCTCATCTTTATTTCAATTGGTTATGGGCCCAGATCCCAGAAGCACAAATGCTAGAGCATTATTTATAAGTTGAGTGGTTTAAATATTATTTGTGTGCTTGTGAAGCTTACGAAATCGCAATTATGTCAGCTGAGGTTGGCATAAGTGATATTAAGAGGCTGAAAAATTCGTCCGACTACCCAAATTGGAAATTCCTGGTGCGAAATTACTTAGAAAATAAAAACTGGTGGGAAGTAATTTCTACAGATGTAGTGAATGCTGACGTAGACCGGCAGGCACGAACAACAATATGCTTGTTGTTGGAACCAGAGTGCTTTACCCACGTCTACAATGCGAAGACTGCGAAAGAAGCCTGGAATAGCTTACGGAAAGCGTATGAAGACAAAGGTTGGGGAAGACGTATACATATTCAGCGAGAGCTTTTTAACTGTAAGTTAGAGAATTTTGATTCTATGGAAAGCTACATATCAAAAATTACGTTCCTGACACAACAATTGTCAGATATAGATGCTCCAATCCCTGATGATTGGATCATATCGATTTTGCTGGGTGGATTGACCGCTGAGTACAGCCCTCTCATTATGGCTGTAGATAATAGTGGAAAAGAAATCACGTTGGAGCAAATCAAAATGAAATTGTTACAAGAAGGAAGTAGACAGAGTAAGTTGAACACAGAGTACGAAAAAGCCTTAGTAACACGTAAAGTACAGAACGATGCTAGATCTAACACTAAAACTAATGATCGTAAGCAGAAGTTCGTCTATAAGTGTTTTAAGTGCCACAAGCAAGGTCACAAGGCGTCTGAGTGCAAGGAGCGGATAAAAACCGCGAATATCTGCCTGAATACAAAGGGGGCGATAAACAAAGATAATTGGTATTTAGACAGTGGGTGCTCAAATCATATGACCCATGATAAAAACAAATTGTTGTCTTACACACATGTAAACGACAACATGAAGATCGCAGTAGCAAACGGGGAGAAGTTATTGGTGAAAGGACGAGGAAATGCTGAGCCACAAGTCAGCGAAAACGGAAAATTAATTTTAGAAAACGTTTTACATGTTCCTGATTTATCCATGAACCTAATTTCGGTGAGCGATTTGACCAAGAAAAATTATTGCATGAATTTTGACAAAGAAGGTTGCATGATTCAAAGTAAAAAACAAATTATTGCAAGATGTCAAGAGATCGGCGGAATTTATGAGTTGACAGAAAATCAAAATAACGTCGTGAATCATTGTCAAAACAAAATGAAAATATTTCGAACGTTTGGCACAAAAGATTAGCTCATTTATCGCGTAATTATATGAATAAAATGAAAGTTTTAGTAAGTGGTATGGAATTTAAGAGTACCGATTTATGCGAGCCGTGTATTCCATGTATAGAAGGAAAGACATGCAAAAGTCCCTTTAAAAAGCAAGGTACGAGAGCGAACGAGGTCTTACAATTGGTTTTTAGCGACGTTTGTGGACCAATCGAGGAGCCATCGTTCGGTGGTTCGAGGTATATTCTTCTATTTATTGACGATTATACTAGAAAGACTCATGTTTATTTTTTGAGGAACAAAAGCGAAACATTAGATAAGTTCCGTGAATATAAAGCGGAAGTTGAGAATGAGACAAGTAAATTGATTAAATGTCTGAGATCTGACAACGGCGCGGAGTATTGTAATGGTAAATATAAATCATTTTTAAAGTCTGCAGGTATAAAACACCAGACGACTGTACCGTACACGCCGGAACATAATTCTGTCGCAGAAAGAGCGAATCGTACTATAATAGAGAAGGCAAGAACATTACTGTCAGAATCGAACTTGAGCAAGAAGTATTGGGCCGAGGCTGTAAATACTGTTGTTTACTTAAAGAATAGAAGCCCTACGAAAGCATTGAATAATGCGGTACCAGAAAAGCTTTGGAATGGAAAAGATGTGGATGTTAGTCATCTGAAAATCTTTGGTTGTTTGGCATATAGATTGATGCCAAAGCAAAAGAGACGGAAACTGGACATGAAGACGGAACCGATGATTTTTATTGGATATCCTGATAATCAGAAGGGTTATCGTCTGATGAATCCTAAGACAGGTGAAGTGACGACTGCGAGAGATGTGAAATTTCTGGAAAACGTCTTTCTCCAAAAGGAAAACGTAGAAAAGTCGGAAGTAATCATAAACCTAAATAAAGATTCTGTTCCTTCCAGTTTACCGAACGTATCTACAAGCAGATCTGAACATTTAGAGGCTCACAACGATATGGATCGTGATACTGAAGACGAGAACGTAGAAGTATCGGAGGACATAGGACCTGAACCTATAGTACCAGAGCGAGTATCTGATGACGCATTGACTGAAGAAGAAGTCAGAATATCTGAATCAGAAAGGAGGTATCCTTTAAGAGAACGCAGACAAGTCGACCGGTACGGATGCAATGTTATGTATGCCAAGCAGAACAATCTTGATGGTGATCCATTGACTATTAATGAAGCGTTGGCGAGACCAGATGGTGATTTATGGCAAAAAGCGATAGATAATGAACTTATGTCACTGAAGGAGAACCAGACTTGGACGTTGGTGGATCTTCCAGCTGATAAGAAGCCTATCCAATGCAAATGGGTGTTCAAAATCAAGAAAGATTGCGATGGCAAGGTAACAAAGTACAAGGCTAGACTTGTAGCAAAAGGCTTCACACAGGTATGTGGTGTAGATTATACTGAGACATATTCTCCTGTAGTAAGAAGCTCTACTTTAAGATTGTTGTTCTCGCTAGCTGTTGAATACAGTTGGTTTATTGAACAATGGGATGTCACGACTGCCTTTTTATACGGAAAAATTAAAGAGGACATTTACATGCTCCAACCAAAAGGAGCAGTAGTCAAAGGTCAAGAAACCAAAGTATGCAAATTGCAGCGTTCTTTGTATGGATTGAAACAAGCTTCAAATGCTTGGTTCAAGGAATTGGATAAAGAAATGTTGAATTTAGACTTTGTAAAATCAAAAATAGAACCGTGTTTGTATCAAAAGCAGTTTAAAAACAACAAGAAGTTGATTGTCGTTATTTACGTAGATGACCTTTTTATTTTTGGAAATAGTGAACAAGAAAAGCAGAAATTAAAAAACAATTTGCTTGACAAGTTTAAAGTGAAAGATTTAGGACAGGCTAGGCATGTTTTAGGCATGAGGTTGAGGAGGGACAAAGATGTTATTTGTCTAGATCAGCAACAGTTCATTTCGGATATTTTGAATGACTTTAACATGACAGACGCTAAGCCAGTTTTAACCCCAATGGAAGTCGGTATGAAATTAGAAAGATCGACAAATTCTCATAGCGATCTGCCGTATCAAAGCTTAATAGGCTGTCTAAACTATTTGGCCTGTAATACGCGACCAGACATAGCACATGCGGTAAGTGTACTTTCACAATTCAATTCATGCTTTGATGAAATACATTTTAAATGTGCGAAACGGGTCTTAAGGTATTTAAAAGGTACGTCTAACCTTTGTCTCACTTTTAGGAAGTCGGGAGATTTAGACTTACGAGGCTATGTAGATGCAGATTGGGGAGGGGCACTTGATAGAAAGTCTTTCACAGGATTAATTTTCAAAATAGGTAAAAATATAGTGTCTTGGGAGACTAGGAAGCAAGCGACAGTATCCTTGTCAAGTACAGAAGCAGAGTACGTAGGATTAAGTCAAGCTTCGAAGGAAGCTCTCTATTTACGGAGTTTACTAAATAGTTTAACGGCTGTGGATAGTAAAGCGGTAGTAATTTACAATGACAATCAGTCGGCGCATAAAATTGCAGGTAACAAAATGATGCATAATCGGACGAAACATATAGATATAAAATATCATTTTATTCGCGAGTGTGTACTTACTAACAAAATTGAGATAAAGTACATGTCAACTAATAATATGATAGCCGACATTTTAACTAAAAGTGTTCATAGCCCGAAGTTAAGAGAATTTTTAAAGGATTTATCCCTATCAAATTATTCGATTAAGGGGGCGATGAGTAGTTAAATGTTTATTTTTATGTTGTTTTGGTAATAGATAATTTTCTATGTAGTTTCGTTATGCATTCTTTTCTTTGTTATTCTTCTGTTTTTTGTACTATACTTTTGTATACAGCTAGTACAGTTAAACACAGAAGTGTTAGTATTTGATTTATTTTTATGTACCGAGTACAGAAGTGATATGCATGTGTAATAGATTAAGGGGGCGTATTGGAGGTCGTATATTTATATGTATATACTGGCCTGCGAGAAATAATCATATGTAACACATTGCTGTCATTGATTTAAATAAGCTTAGTTACGGGTTGTTTATATTCTATTGTACTCTTTGTAACTTGCTTGTAAAATATTAACCACGAATGAATATACTGTGCTGTCTCACTGCTGATCTCATCTTTATTTCAATTTTTACGACATCATTACAGGTGACGAGTCTTGGATTTATCAATACGATCCAGAAACGAAGGGCCAGTCGACGGTTTGGGTGTTTCAAAACGAATCAACGCCTACCAAAATGAAGCGATCTAGAAACGGGGGAAAGTTTTGATGGCGAGCTTTTTCAATTTGACTGGCTACTTGGTGTCAATTCCTTTACAGAACCAAAGAAGCACCAACACTGAATGGTATAAGTACTACCAAATGCTTGGCAGCAGTTTTCTCTGTTGTGAGCAACAAGCGACCAAACACGGAGCTCCGCGGGCTACTGCTCTACCACGACAATGTGCCTTCGCACACCGCGCTGAAAACGAGGGACTTCCTGGCCAGCACGCCAGTCAAACTCCTGGGCTGACCTAGCACCGTGTGACTTCTTTTTACTCCCGAAAATAAGAAATCAGCCCAGAGGGATACAATTTTCGTCGCCGGAAGATGCGCTATCAGCGTTTAAGCAAGTGTCTGCGGTGGACTGGAAAAAGTGTTTCGAAAACTGGTTCAGACGCATGAAACTTTGTATAGAGGCTAGTGGAGAGTACTTTGAAAAGATTTAATAAAAAATATTTACCTATAGAACATTTATTTTTATTTTCGCTAAGCTTTCTGAGTGTCCCACATATATTGGTTATTATTTAGTTCAATTTCATGATCGTCCTATAATATAAGGTGAAATGTTAATGAAAGAGCTTGTGTCCTTATGATTGACGCTATCGATTGGTGTAATATATAAAAAACGCGCAACTGTTGCGCAGTTGAGTTGCTGCGACACCCGGAGGCCCCTGATCAGACAAACAACTATTCAAAAACGTTTGAATGCCGTTATACTTTCTTCTTATTCCTCTGAGTAAAAATTGGTAACATAAATATTTAAGGATACTTCTCCTCCAGGGCCAGCTCCAACTTTCCATCCTGTATAGTTCAGTGTTACAGATTTAAAAAAGGTTAGTATAAACATAATATAGGTACTAGCTTCTTTATCTATAAATAATATTTAAAAGTCGCTTTTGAGCAACAAACATATCGGTCTATAATAAAAAGAGAAAACGCTAAGGCAGTAAAATGTTAATTCGTATCGCTGTCAACAGAGCAACAGGCTAACGTGTTGTTATGTAGGCAAGAATACTGATTCTTTGTCAATTAATAGACCAGTCTTGGCCACGTGCAGAGTAGACTAATATTTTGGTGAAGAACCTTAGTAGCCCAACCTTGCATACAGTTCTATGATACTCGTATCATTTAACTAGCAATCTAGTAAGTATAAAATCCCCTTTAACCTAATCATTAGCAGCGGGGTTACTCCCAATGCAATTCATTTGACCGTTTAAAAATATTCATTTCATTATTTACGTTACACAGACGATTTTTTCTAACATAATTATGAAGCAACGTACGAGTATTATGAATTCCCTGTGTTACACAATTATTGGGGTGCAGATTTTTGGATGTGGACCATTTATAATGAATTAAAAAACTCGTGAGTACACTCGCAAGTCGTTGGTAACAACACACGCGAGCAGAGGTAGTCGCAGTAAGTAACATGGCGTACCCCGTCGAAATCTAACCTAATCTAGATTAGAACAGGGACCACCAGCGCGCAAACCGAATAAGTGACAACAAAACGGAAATTATTTGAGGCTTACAAAAAGAGGCACATTTATTACTTATATACAATGTTCATTCATATTTTTAGGACATATTCCTAACACTCAACACATTTTTTGGGAGACCCGCACAATATTGTATACCGGGTACAGCAGTATGCCTAGTAGTATGCTTATTTTGTCTTTAACTCAAATATCTCGCGAGCAGGCCGCTCAGCGATGCAATAAGGCCTATTTGTCAACAAAATTATTACTAGAAAATGTCCTTCTCAACGGCAACAATTAACTAAAAAGAAAAACGAATCAGAAAACTGTGGAAATAACCAATTATAAACTACTTACTTATTGATAAATAAATGATAAATTATTTTATTTTTGTAAGTAGGTTTGTACAAACACTTTTACATGTCAATCATATTTTAAAAATTAGATGAGGTCGGCGGAAACGCTGAAAGTAGTCAGATAGAAAACTATCTGACAACTCTGACAAGAACGGCCGAATCAAACTCACGAAGCCACAGTCTCTTTTAAAGTCCCGACATAATCTTGGTCAGATCATGTGAAGACCATGTCGATTGGTGTCTGAAATGGTCTTTTGAAGAAATAACCACACAGATTGAGTAGACCTCCAGTTTGAGCACTCATTTTTCAGTAATCATGCAGCTCAACTCAGAATTTCGAGGAGCTCAACGATATGTTATACCGTTGAACATCGTGTTGGACGGGATAGCTAGGTGTTAGTACTCGTACCTAATATTTTACCTACTTGACCTCGTGAAACGCCGTTTATAAATAAATAGCTTCTGCCTGTGAATCCAGCCCTATGCAAATTCCTCGTTTGATTTAAATCTTTGAGCTAGGCATTTGTACGTGGTGGCGCAAGTCACGACGGGGTTTAAAAAATTTATATGACTTAGATATGCACTGGCATTGACTATCGACCGCGACAACCACTCCACCCCATATAATAGGTAGTTTAAAAAAAAAATCACAACATCTTTCTTATTTACGTAGTGGTATGTGTACTGGTTTGACCGGTCTTTACCGGATTGGATTTTTCACACAAACAGTATGATCGTTTGGTAGCTACCTTTCCATTATGACCCTAGCTAGGATTACTTTTATTATTTTCGAGTTAATTGAAGCGAACAGTGAAATCCTTCCCTACTTGATTTCCTAACCCGTTTTTCCCAGATATGGGTTGATTTCGAGAAACCCAAAATCAAGTAATTTTTTTGTCAACATCAGTCGGTAATACCAAGAAGCCTTTCATGACAAATGCACCACTCTGTATAAGTAATTGCAGAACGCACAGACAAGCAACAGTAGGTAGGTACACTCAGGGAAACTAATGCTGATCAAATTGAATACGACACTACTAGAGTTTGTCGAGTTTATGTGATTAGATTGTACAAACACATAGGCCCTAAACTTAAGTTGATAGTAATTTTGCTAAACAATTCATTTCCCTGACATTACCTACCTACGCATCATATATTCGCGCTGAAATAACTGTCAATAGAAAAAGTAGGGTTCAAAAGCCAATTTTTCCATAATCATTTAGATATAAGTAGGTAATACCTACCTCCAAAAATATAAGGGTTTGGATGATTGGCAGGCTGCGATAAATGTTGATTGAGGACACAATAATTATTTTCAAACTAAACTGTAGGTAAGTACCTACCATTCATTACATTAATTTGATAAATTACGAATTTTTTTTCAGAGAAAACTGACAACAAACAAACAACTACATATGTAAAATTAGAATAGAGTTACTTATTTTTAAACCGAAGTAGACAACTTGTCTTTAATTGAAACAATTATCTTATTCGTCAATTAGGTATATTTTGTAATAAACAAGTAATCGATCAATTAAAGTACCCGACAAGGTAATCAAATATAAACTCAAATACTAATAATGAACATTTTTCATTCCTCTACTACCTACTTCCTACACTACTTTTATTGCTGACATATAGATACCATTCATAAGCTTTGTAACAAATACGCGCAGCAAAACGAATAAAGTAACTTATTAGGTACTTACATACATTATCCAGGGTTGTCGAATGGTCATTTTCATCATTACATGGTCGACCACACCACCCATCACAGCATCCACAAGTTATTATTTTAGTCAAAGCTGTGACAATTGACATATTTTAAAAAATGATTTATTCTATGTCATTACCGGTGCCCCCGGCACAGGCAACTGAAAGAACACGAGTGGGTCTGTAAATGCCTGACGCGCCCTCCCACTCCACCCAGAGCGGGAGAAGCTATTTGATAAATTCGCACCCAAAAAAAAAAAACATGAGTGTTAAAATAAATAAATGTGCACGTATCGAGAGTCTAAAGATACCAACAATATGTTATGTAAAAAAGAAAATGTGTTTGAATACCTAGGTCAACTTTTGTTTATAGTGATGAGTAAACTTTTTCTTTTTTTTTTTCAAAACTTTTTTATCACTTAGGTAACTGATTCTAACACAATACTTACACGTCGAAAAAAATATTTTGGATATTGATTTATCTAATATTGGGTTTGGACAATGCAATATTTTAAAATACGAAAACTCCCGGCTCGAACAAGAGCACAGGAGCGCGTGACAGCGGCTAGACGAATCAAGGCGAATGTCACTCTAGCAGTAAATGTCTAGATATTTAACTATGCATTTGTGTGGAAGCTAGCACCGCGCCGCCGCGCCACCTCGTGGTAAATGCGCCAATACATATTGTTGTGTTGTTGACAAATATCCACACTAGATAGCAATACTGTATAGCAGTAAAATATTTGTGTTTATTTTAATATTATTTGTGTTAATATTGATGCATTAATTATGGAACTATTATTTTAAGTTATTCATTACACTTCTGATCCCTTCCATTAAAACTATTATTTATGTATGTGATTCTAAAATTGTATTGGTGCTCAAGTGACTTGAAACAGCTTAGAAACAAACTAGCACTTTGCCCGCGACTTCGTCCGCGTCATGATTATAATTAGACTTGAAAAAAATCATAGATGGCAGCATAGGCAACAATTATGAAATTAACAATCACTAAAAAGCGTTTTAAGGCAGATTTTGGATGAATTAAGATTATTAAAAATCAAAACTTCCTTGTTTAATGTTGATTTATCTATTTACACTCATAAATCACGTATTTTTATCAAAAACGAGAATTTAAGCCTTTTACTTCAATTCGAACCCATAGAATGATCTGTCAAGCATTTTATTTAGATCTCTATGCAATAGATGGCGTTATACTCAATTTGTCTTGTCATAACTTGAACTCGTAGACAGAAAATCTTGAACTGTAACCACAATCGTTAATACGCTACATATTACTTAATATATTATCAGTGGCGTGCATTGCATATAGGCATATAAGCAGTGCCTACCTCGATATATCAACATAAGCCTGTCAATTAGTCTAGTACCCATAACACAAGCTCTGCTTAGCTTGGGACTAGATGGCGTTGTGTGATAGTTGTGGAATATTATTATTATTATTAATTACATTTTAGTGTGTGTGCCCCACAATTAAGAAACTCGCTAAATTATTAAACCTAACAAAAACGAAATCTTCATACAAACACGCGCGGTAGTAGGCAGTCGCCAGACGGCCTACTCGGCTCCCGTACTATTCGCATATTGCCGTTGCGCGTTGGTCTTTACTCGTTCAAGTTAATACGACAAAATTAAAAATACGTACGTCTCACAAGTAGGTAATACCATAACGTTCGACCTTCGCAAGTTATCACCCTTAAGTAGGTGAGCTTTCGGAAGAGGCCGCCGAATCTTGCAATAAGTTAGTTAAACAGTTTAGGCGTGACAATACGAGGAAAATGTCCCGGGTTGTCACAAACACCGACTTGATCATAGACTTCCTCTTAAGGTTTAAGAAGGTTACCACGGAAAAAGAAGTCTATTCCATCTGAAGAGGTGTTGAATTTATTGTCGGTATAGAATATAATGTATATCTATCTATACTAATATTATAAAGAGGTAAAATTTGTAAGTTTGTATGTTTGTAAGTTTGTAAGTTTGTATGTAGGGGGTAATCTCCAGTCGGATTTGAAAAATTCTTCTTGCATTTGATAGCCCATTTCTTGAGGAAGGCTATAGGCTATTTAACATCACGCTATGACCCTTAGGAGCCGAGCAAAAAGAAAAAAAGTCAAAAAGAACGTTAAGTGATAGCGCGGGCGGGTGATGCGATACGACGGGGTGGCTCGGGGAAAACAAGAAGTTTCACGCGAACGAAGTCGCGGGCTGAAGCTAGTAGTTATATATAGTAAACTCTAGATTTACATTATTTTAGATACAGCTCCTATTATGTAATTATTAGCAAGGAAATAATATATTTTTCACTTCTCATGCTCTAAAAGTTCGTCTTTATGTTGTGCTTAGGCGACATAAAATCGCTTTTTATGTTCTAGTGCATAAAGTAAATTTCTTTTCTAAAGGCTTTGTCAGACAGGACGCGTACTTAGCGCGCGTCAGAGCGTTAACTTGACGCCGCGCTATGACGCTAAGATGTATTGTACTACCGTCGTAGAATACCGTCAAACAGAGCGCCGGCGCTCGCAGTACGCAACGCTCTGTCGCGGCGTTAGGACGCTTTGACGTCGGGTGTTGTATTTTTTTACAAATTTTATTTTAGCGTCGGAGTGAATAGGTGTAAAATAATAATAAAATACTGCATAATGACCGAAAATTTGATAGAATTGGTTAGAAAATATCCATGCTTATATAATACGAAGGATAGTTCGTATAAAAATATATCAATGAAGGCAAAATTATGGCATACGAAAGTATGTAAAAAAACGATCTTCATGCGATGCAAGCTTACGACACAAACGATGATATTCTCCTAAATCCTTTCTCTTTTGATTGATGTCGTGCACCCATACTCTTTTTCTCTGTGATCGTGATAAAGCATATAAAAGTAATAATTCTTCCACATCTGAATCACTCGACATCTCCATAACGAACAAACTCTTCACATTGTTATCAATCTGCACTACGCTTTGGCGAATGGCGAAATGGCGGCGCGGCGTCGTCGAGTCAGCGTTCAACGCGCGCTAAAGCGTTCTGTTTGACGAAGCCTCGCGCGACGTTAAAACGGGACGCTATAACGCTACTACGCAGCGCTAAAGTACGCGTCCTGTCTGACAAAGCCTTAAGACTAAGGTAATCAGGCCCAACAGCCACACGCACAATATAACTTCGCAGATTAAAGTCGTGATTTATTTAATTTTCTTTAATTTATACCACTTCCGTGTTTTCTATCGTTAATTTAATGAAATCAGGTAAAATAGTTGTCATTTATTATTTAAAAACGCAAAGAAACGTTTTTATGACTTGGCAGTATGAAGTACCCAAGTCGAATGACTAATGTTGAAATTAAAAAAAAAAACTTAAAAGGTTTCGTGGCGGTATTATCTGTGGTGGCGGGAATTAGCTATGTTTTGCAACATTTTGATTAATTATGTACTGTATACTTTATGCCTGTTTCATTTTCTCGCAATCGAAGTGAAAAGCAGAGTGTATAAGAAGCTATTTTACCCCGAGACGTTTATATCCAAGCGAGCCGTCGATTAGTTGTACAATCTACTATTTCACTTCTCATGCTCTAAAAGTTCGTCTTTATGTTGTGCTTAGGCGACATAAAATCGCTTTTTATGTTCTAGTGCACAAAGTAATTTTTTTTTTCTAAGACTAAGGTAATCAGGCCCAACAGCCACACGCACAATAAAACTTCGCAGATTAAAGTCGTGATTTATTTCATTTTCTTTAATTTATACCACTTCCGTGTTTTCTATCGTTAATTTAATAAAAAACTTTTTAACAAAAAATTAAACCTCCGAAAAAACTGAAAAGCAAAAAATAATAAACTTTTTTTATTTAACCTTAATAAATAAGTTCTTAAACTAATGCAAGTATACCTAAGTAATTTTGAGTCGGCGCCAAACAAGCAAATTAATTCGTTGCGAGTGGTCGTGCGGAGAGCGCATTTTTTGTTTGAAATGTTAATGTTTATCGCTACCTATAGATTTCACGTTGCTTATTTCTTTAAATTTAAGGTAATTTAGTAATCTTTGTTCATTGATTGTTTGGCGCCGACTCAAAATTACTTAGGTATACTTGCATTAGTTTAAGAACTTATTTATTAAGGTTAAATAAAAAAAGTTTATTATTTTTTGCTTTTCAGTTTTTTCGGAGGTTTAATTTTTTGTTAAAAAGTTTTTATTTTATAATTTTTTGAGGCCATAATTTACTAATTACTACATGCTTAATGTTTGATTACTTTTAAAATACCTACCTTACTTTAGACATTAACTGTTATATACTCCTACTTTAACTATTATTTTTTGTGTAATATAATAATAAATAATATAATGTAATACTTAAAAAAAACAGGCTTTATATACCAACATAGATAGGCCTTTTATTTTAATTGTAATAGGTACACAGCTCAGCATTAAAATCTGTGAATGAACAATAAGTCACCCCTATTTTCCCACCCTTAGGGTAGGTATTTTTTTTCCAAATTTACATGGGACCAACTTCGAAGTATGTCCTATCCAACAAAAGAAGAATGATCAAAATCGGACTACTCTGTAAAAAGTTAAGCGTGGTCATACATTACAATCAGTGAGTGAACAATCAATCATCCCCTGTTTTCTAACCCTTAGGGTTGGAATTTTTTTTCCAAATTTATATGGGACCACCTTCAGGGTATACCCTTTCTAATAAAAAAAGAATTATCAAAATCGGACTGCTCTGTAAAAAGTTATGCGTGATCATACATAAAAAAAAAAAAAAAAAAAAAAAAAATATACGCGTCGAATTGAGAACCTCCTCCGTTTTTTTTTCGTCGGTTAAAAATCAGATAAAATAGTTGTCATTTATTATTTAAAAACGCATAGAAACGTTATTATGACTTGGAAGTATGAAGTAGGTACCTACCCTAATCGAATGACACACAAGTATAAAAAAAGAACTTTTAAAAAATTTCGTGGCGGGAATTAGCTATGCTTTGCAACATTTTTGATTAATTATGTATTGTATACTTTATGCCTGTTTCATTTTCTCGCAATCGAAGTGAAAAGCAGAGTGTATAACTCAGGCAAAACGAGCCATTTTACCCCTCGACTTAACTATCCACACTCGCCTGTGGCTCGGGTGTATATAAACGTATCGGGGTAAAATAGCTTATTTTATGCATTAGTTGTAAAATCTACTATTTTGTCCATTTCTGTGTTTCTAGTTAAACTCAAACTCAAAGCATTTATTTGAATTAAACCATTTACAGGCACTTTTGAATTGTCAAGAAGTCAGTCAGTCAGAAAATATGAAGCTAGTTGCCCTTTCCAAAGCGTAGGTACATATGGAGAAGAAAGGGCAAGAAACTCCATGGACACTCTTTTAAATTATATTTTTACATAACTATTACATAGTTACATCATTTATGTTGAATTTATAATTATAGTTATTTAAGTAATAATTAGGCATTTACTTTATTTTTACCATAAAAATGTAAATATTTTAGTTTATTAGTTATTAAGTTGCAATTATTTTCTTGTATTTCAGTATGAACTTTGTCAAGTATACTTAATAAATGCATTATTTTTTCGAATAAAATAAGTTTTTTAACATTAATTCGATTATTTTCATTTTATTATAACGTAAAGTATTACAAAAAAGCATAATAATTAGTATTGATAGATATATAATTACGCGCGTTTAGGAAAAAACGCATTTACTGCTGCACGAATCTACCTATGCGCCGCATGGCACAAAAATAACACATTATGTGGCTTCGCAAACACGTCGTCTCCTACTAACGACTGAAGCTGAAAATTGCTAGCTCAACCACACAAATGAAACTATAACGCCAACTCAAGATAATTTTTTTGTTGTATTATTGTTATCCCTGAACGCAGGGTGCCATTATCTAGTAGTATCTATGCCACCTAGCATCGATGACACCTAGTATCTAGGCCGACTCCTAGATGGCGTTGTAAAACTACAGTCTCTGGCAATTAGTGAGTCGCTGATGCTGGATTTATTTTCGTTGGATCCCAGTTTTAGATCCCAGCCATCTGTTAAAAAAATGGAGGATAGAAAATAGCCAGCTCAAAAGCCAGACTTAGGGAGGTGTCATTTGTTTGTATGGGATTGGGTATCAGTACGTAGTATTATATATATTATCTGTGTCCGCGTGTATTTCGTACTTTCCTCTAAAAATTTCGAAAATGTATGTTTATGATCTTTATCATTTACTAGCAACGCCCCTCGGTTTCACCCGCATAAGTTTCGATCCCGTCGGAATATCGGGATAAAAACTATCTATGTCCTTTCCCCCCGCCTCAAACTATCTCTATACCCATCTAAATCGCTTTAGCGGTTTAAGCATGAAGAGGTAACAGACAGACAGACAAACACACTTTCGCATTTATAATATTAGTATGGATCTAGATAAATAATTATTCGGGACAATTTCTAAGTTTACTTATACCAATTTTTCAGTTTATCGATCAAAGGAATCAGATTTTTCAATTAAACTGTATCCCCGCTATTCAGCCCCACATTGGAAGAATTTTGAAAAATCGTTTGGGATGTGTTCATTAGGTACCTACTTGACTCAACGACCCATACCCATTTTCGAGTTAATGGAAGCAAGTAATAAAATCCACCCTTTAAACTTTATTACAAGTTCCACCTTGGCAGGAGCCGATTTTTGAAAAATCCTAAAACACATACCTACTTTTTATGTTTGTTTTAGTAGTGCCGAGTTTCGAGTTAATCCGACAGCGGGTTACATATTTTTCTAATCTATTAACTTTGCCACCCCCTAAATCCTCTGTCTCTGCTCCATAACAGAAAACATCTCGAGCTCAACTTTTTAAGAGCTCGACTTTTTAAGAGCTCGACTTTTTCAGAGCTCGACTTTTTAAGAGCTCGACTTTTTAAGAGCTCGACTTTTTAAGAGCTCGACTTTTTAATAGCTCGACATTTTAACACCGGCACACTTTTTAACCGGACGCACAGGATTAATATCTACCTAGTTATTGAAACGGAAAAAGATGCCAGAAAACGTTGGCATTTAATTCATAAGCTATCCGAATACATTTGGAGAAGGTGGAAGTCAGAATATCTCAGTCAACTAACAGCGAGAAGAAAATGGGTGAAACCAAAACAAAACTTGAAAACAGGCGATTTGGTCGTCATTCAAAAAAAACTTTTTTACAAAAAAAAAAAACAACCGACTTCAAAAAAAGCACTACAAATTGATAAATAACTTTAATTTCGGAAGTCGGGGTCGTTGGTTCCGCATTTTCGTTTTTTTGACACCGATAAAAAAATAAAAAATAATTAAAAAAATAATAAAAAAATAATTTCTCAAATCGGTTGGCAAGCGACGGAGTTATGCGCGAACAAACATTAAAAAAAAATACAAACATCCAAATTGAGAACCTCCTCCTTTTTAGAAGTCGGTTAAAAAACAACATAGCTGCTGGAAAATGGGCTATGGGAAGAGTGGTTGATGTCTACCCGGGCAAAGACGGACTTGATGATGATGATGATGGGGCTCCCTTTTCCGCACTTAGACTCCCATTTGGTCCGTTGTGCGTGGGTACAGACGAACTTGTATGGGTGGTATCCTTAAAAACCAAAAATGGAATCGTGAAGAAACCTATCATAAAACTTTCTCTATTAATTCGCCGGAAATAAGTGAACAAGACCATAAAACAGAAAAATAACAAACAAAAGACAGTCAAGAAGAGAACAAAACAAGAAAGCGTAAACTGCCGGTAAGATTAGGGCATGCCAACTTCATTACTTTGGCCCTAGCATTAAAATTATTTATGTCAATCGCAATCAACACTGCGCATGGCATGATATACAATAACTACATATTACGATATCGACACCTCCATGCAATAACATCGTAACTCACTTTATTCCAAAAATTGAGTTACAACGGCATTGTTATGTAAAAAAAATAATGCATTTTTTCAGTACTATCATTGTAATTCTATTCCCTTTCGTTTCTAAAATAAACCAACGTCAAAGACTATGTCATTTCACTGTTTTGTTTTTCACGTAAGTCACGAAAACCCATGAAAACAATTTTTCTCTTACAACTTAACCATACCTATTTATAGTCCGCCTAAGCTATATTAAATAGAGCCAGCTTCAAAAATTGTACGGGATGTTTTGAGTTTGCTATAATTTTTCAAACTTTAAAATCGCTCTCCTGTAAAATCACAAAAAGCGAGTTACGATGTTATTGCATGGAGGTGTCGATATGTCACCCTACTGGGAGGGCACGACAGCGCTAGAAAAACTATTACTTAACTCATTTAGATAACACATGTAATGTAAATCATTTGGGCAACTTATGGAAAAATCAAACATCTGTTGTAGAGTCGGAACACAACATTCTGAAACGAACTGAAAGGATTATCCATAAGCAACATAAAACTATAAATCAACATTAAGATACATTAGACAGATTAACAAATGGATTACATGTACAATAAGTAATGAGTAAAATTCTTAAAGGAGTCACGGGGTCGATTTTGACGAATACTAAAACTGCATTATTAAATTTTTGAAAAATTTATTGCTCTAGCTTGGAATCGAACTCGTAGATTTTGAAAAAAAACATTGCCTGTTTTATTGCACCCTCCGACGGTGTCGTTAATAAGGATCAAATTCTCGAAAGAAATGATACACGCCAAAGTAAAGGAAAGTGGACATTTTTAAGATTAACTAACATCAGATAAACGATTTGATTAATTATAATTTAACAATGAATTCAAAATATAATTTATTATATTAAAAAAATAAGTTAACGGCCAAATATCTACTGCTACAGTACAAACGAACAAATCACTTACATTCTAGATACTTAAAAACTGTTAATAATTGCTTTTTGCTAAAAATGCGCCCTTTACTGTACTTTGTCGTATATCATTTCTTTCCAGGATTTGATCCTTATTAGCGACACCATCGGAGGGTATGCAAGTGCTACGCGTTGCTACGAAATATGTTTTGTTTTTGATCCGCATTTAACTGTTTTTTGTTTTAGGTAGGTACTAGTGTCCATTCAAAAGAATGCTTGTACTAGATACTTGGCTGTCTATTAAGGACAGAAAATCCATACTGGAACGGTAGCGTCGAGTTTTTCAAGCCCTGATATAGTTGCTGCCTGATGTTGAGATTTTGGGAATTTGATTGCTGATAACTTAGAAAAAAGAATCTTACTAATATTTGTACAAGATTTGTAGCTATCTGGAAGCAAGTCTCTCGCAAGCATTCTCGCATGGTCTCTATGTACGGAGACTGGCTGCACGAAAATGAAGTTTGCGTTCTGCCAACTTGTGCAGCAACAGAGAGTTGTCATTTATTATTTAAAAACGCAAAGAAACGTTTTTGACTTGGCAGTATGACGTACCCAAGTCGAAAGACGCAATGACATGTTGAAAATTAAAAAAAAAACTTTTAAAAAGTTTTGTGGCGGGAATTAGCTAGGTATGTTTTGCAACATTTTTGATTAATTATGTACCTACTGTATAATTTATGCCTGTTTCATTTTCTCGCAATCGAAGTGAAATGCACAGTGTATAACTCAGGCATAAACGAGCCATTTTATGCATTAGTTGTACAATCTACTAATTTGTCCATTTCTGTGTTTGTAGTTAGGTAATAATTGGGTATTTACTTTGTTTTTACTATAAAAATGTTAATATTTAAGTTTATTAGTTATTAAGTTGCAATTCGCTCTCGCTCGCGCTTAACTCGCTTATCACCGAATACCAGGGTGATAAGCGAGAGCGGAAAAACTAGCGGATCTGTACCAAACTTACCCACCTACTGCGATAGTGATAAGTATAGAAATGTTAACACATTGAAGCGGAAAGAGCGTACTGAGGAAACCGAATATAATAAAAACCGGCCAAGTGCGAGTCGGACTCGCCCATGAAGGGTTCCGTAGCAGCAAGTAACATAATATAAAAGTTCTTGTAGTTCGTTGTAACTTTGTGAAAGGTAAATTGCGGTTTTCGATTTATGACGTATTAAAAAAAACTACTTACTAGATCTCGTTCAAACCAATTTTCGGTGGAAGTTTACATGGTAATGTACATTATATATTTTTTTTTAATTTTATCGATCTCTTATTTTAGAAGTTAGAGGGGGGGGGACACACATTTTACCACTTTGGAAGTGTCTCTCGCGCAAACTATTCAGTTCAGAAAAAAATGATATTAGAAACCTCAATATCATTTTTGAAGACCTATCCATAGATACCCCACACGTACAGGTTTGATAAAAAAAAATTTTTGGAGTTTCAGTTGTAAGTATGGGGAACCCCAAAATTTATTGTTTTTTTTCTATTTTTGTGTGAAAATCTTACTGCGGTTCACAGAATACATCTACTTACCAAGTTTCAACAGTATAGTTCTTATAGTTTCGGAAAAAAGTGGCTGTGACATACGGACGGACGGACAGACAGACAGACAGACATGACGAATCCATAAGGGTTCCGTTTTTTGCCATTTGGCTACGGAACCCTAAAAAGGATTTCACAAACTTTCGCAGAGAGATGATGAACTTCCTAGAGAAATTTGGAAAAACCCAAAATGATAGTCTAAACTAAATAAAAGACGAAATATCTGAGATTAAAAATGAAATAAAAACCATGAAGTCAACCACCGAAAACTTTACTCAACGACTCGATCAAATAAATGGTGATATGGAAAGCATTAAGGCTAATAACACGACAACACAAAACAAAATAAAACACCTAAATCCTAATCGCTTGTCTTATGCCACCAAAACCTCATTCTCGAGCTAAAAACCCGATGTGAGCGCGAGAATAACATAGTAACTGTGGGTATATCTGAAATTAACGAGAGAAGCACAAACTCCAGGCGAAATCATGATAATAATGAAGCAATGAAGATAATTACAACACTGTACGAAGACTGCCCTAAACCAATTAAAACCATCAGACTGGGGAAATATATCCCAAACAAAAACAGACCATTAAAAGTCTGTTTCAACAATTCAGACGTTTCAAAACACCTGCTAAAAAATAAGAAAAACCTACAAGATGATAATATACAGATTTACTGAGACCAGACTCCAGCTCAAAAAGAGTACTTACAATTATTAAAAGAGGAGCTAAACAAACGCATTGAAGACGGTGAAAGGGATCTCATTATTAAATACATAAAAGGAATACCGACAATCACATTTAACAAAAACCAACCAAAAAAACCAATAACCGACCTAATACAAAAGGAAAAATACAAGGATAGACCATCAACTAGTAAGTAGATACGAAGATATACCATCCCACTCGTCCTCGTTGGGATTTTTTTATACACGCAATATCCGCAAGACTGGCAAACTTGACGAAATAAAATGCATAATAAAAGCAACACCAATGACTATACACTTACTAATTTTTACTGAAACGTGGATTACTTCTGAAGCGAACGCAAAATTATACCAGCTACCAAGTTATAAACATGTTTATAATTACAGGCAAGATCGCAAAGGTGGCGGCGTTTCAATTTATGTACACGAAAGTATCAAACACGAAATAACAGAAGAAATATGCGAACTTGGTAACCACTACCTACGGATACACATAGATAAACTCTCATAGAACATCGGAGCGATTTATAAACCAGGTGAATCCAATATAAATAATTTCTTAGAGACATATATCTCACAGTTGGAACGGCGAAAGAGGACGGTTGTTTTCGGAGACTTCAACATAGACCTGCTTAGTAAGGACAGTCACGTCACAAGATATATAAATGAAATAAAAGGAACAGGCTACGAAATATTAAATAAAATAAATAAACTGTATAGTACCCGTGAACCCAGCACTACAAACACTATACTGGACCACATATGCATGAACATAAACAATCACGCGTTCAGTATATGTATAATTGACTCGTGCCTATCAGACCACAAGCAGATATTCCTTGAGATAGGCAGCTTGACACCAAATATACACAAAAGAATCCAATACAAAGCACTTAACTAAGAAAAACTATACAATAATACCCTAATAGCAAACTACACTAATAATGAAAACGACTACTACTATTTAGAAAGATATATCTCAGAACAAATAAAGAAGATAAGACTAAATTCTTAAACTTACCTCAAGAAGACTGGATAAACCGAAACATTATACACTCAATCAACTTAAGAAATCACTTATGGCAACAAACACAATCTCACCCAAAAGACGACGACCTACGGAGGAATTTTAATGAAGAACAGGACAGAGTAAAAAACCTAATCAATACTAAGAAGAAAACCTCTAAGAAGAAAACCTACTACCACAACTTATTCCATAACAGCAACAAACAACCTAAAAAAATGTGGGAAATCAATAATATCTTAGCATCTAATAAAATTAAAGATAACAGTGCAACCCCCCCCCCCCCCATATTGTCGAACTCGGAATATATAACAAACGGTAATGAAATTTGTAACGTATTTAACTCATTCTTTGCATCAATAGGCGCGGAGTTAGCTAATAAAATACCAAACTAGTACCACATACACACAGGTAATATTCTCATGTACGACAGTAACTACTCACATGTTATGACCTTGAATGAACTTTCCCCCTGTAACACTGACGAAATATCACAATTTATTGACTACCTTGACACCAACACTAGTACAGGCTTGGACGGTATCAGCACAAAAGCTATTAAATGCCTTAAGAATATAATTGTTGAAAGACTAACTAACTGTATAAATGTGTGCTTGATGCGCGGCATTTTCCCCGACTCGCTTAAAGTTGCAAGGGTCAGTCCAATTTACAAATCTGGAAGTAGAACTGACCCCGGCAACTATCAGTCTTACCTGTTATTTCAAAGATCTTCGAACGAGTGTTATACAACCGTCTAAACGCATATTTAGTTGAAAAAAAAATCGTAATTGATCAACAATATGGTTTCCGCTCTAAATCAAGTACTCTCACGGCCTCAGTAGATTTAATAACAAAAATAAAAACTCATATTGATCAAAAAAACGTTGTTGTCGGTATTTTCATTGACGTAAAAAAAGCGTACGATACGGTAAGCCATCAAAAGTTACTACAGAAATTAGGTAATATAGGTATTTCAGGCAGGCGTATTTCCCTTTCCGTGTTCAACTGGCGACATCGGTCTCGCGAAATCCACACGCTTTTGTTTTACTACGGAATCCTACGAGTCCGTGTTCAATTCGCGTCAACTGAGCACGCCTTTGTGATCAAGTGGCGCTGGGTAAGGTTTAACGCCATAGGATGCAAGGGCAAGCGAAGGGCACCCCGAGGTTCGGTTTGGTTAGGTTACTTTAAACCCTTTACACAGAAATAGGGGCCCCGCGAAGCGGGGCTCCGTCGACATAGGATGAAAAAAAGACGGGTTGCACTCCGGGAGTGCCGGCAGAAGTGAAAACTTGAATATTAACGTTAAAATAAATCAATTATTAATTTAATTAATATTACTCATTTTTTTTTCAATATTTCTGCGTCACTTTTTTCATTAATAGATGCACTTTGTTCAATTTCCATATTTTAAACACTTTCGGTCTTATTCATAAAAAAAGCCTATTGAAGGTTTTCATTCCTTAGTTAAAATGCTCAATAGGCCTTTAAAACATTCGATAAAATTTTGTATTCATAAACGCTTCATAAACGTTCTATAACTAGAATGTCCTACAACTTCTAAATGTTGCCATTATAATGAAGTCATCCAACAAATTGGCCAACACATTAAATCGGCATACGAGAATATCTATCTGTCTACGAACCGAATATTTGTGTCCATCGACATTATTACGTATGAAAAACTAATTTATTGTCTACAGTTTCAACAGTTTTGACGCGACAACGTCATGGTCGTCATGGAAACAATATGAATATGTCAATGAATGAATTTGATATTGTATGTGTCAAACTAAAAAACTTTTGAATAGTTTTTTTGTATTTAAAATAAATGAAATTAAGACCGGAGACTAGTTGCAATAAAGGGCAAAGAATTGAATATTGGTTGGAGGAGGATAAGGTGTGTACCTACTGTTACAGCTAAAATGTGTTCAAAGTAAGTTATGTTTTGTAATCATTCTCAATTTCTTATACTTATGCTTGCTTTTGCTTCTAATCCTTAGATTTTTTGGAAGAATTGGTCAGGGAGAGGTCTCCATAATAGAAAATAAAAACACTGACACAAGCACTAACGCTAAACAGGGGCAGCCTGGCATGATTTACGAATTAGGTGCCTATCCAATTTACAATTTTACGAAGAACTTCGTTTGCCTGTACAAAACTCATTGTAACAAAAAAAAAAACCCGCCATAAGAATAATAATGACTGTTATTTTGATGCCGCTACTGATTAATTAAATCAGTATAAATAAGATAATGAAGAGAAAGAATTTATAACATTAGTTTTGTATTTCAGGTCAATAGAGTCCTATCATAGTGAAGCACCATCCTTACTAGTCAGTAAGGATGGTGCTTCACTACGAATAGCAGAAAATGAAACGGCCTACAGAAGAGATGGCACAGATGGCAAATGAAAAGCAAACATTTTAAAAATGTTGTTCTGCTTGCACAAGTTTTAGAAGCCAAATTAGAGTTTAGAGTATTGTTCAGCCGTGAACAGGCAAGAGTTACATACGCCAGCGTCAGCATCAAGAGCGACATACATTCGTTCCACATAATTAGTAATTAGTAAATGAATAAATTAGTCATCAAGCTGGAGTAGAGTTTGATTCATCTTCCATAATTCCTCTCACTATGGCCAAGACACCTTTAGCCATCACCAGTTCTATGAGTCTGTGGGACCGGCAATGACAAAACTATTTCCTGTGTACGCATTGCACGACGTACACAAACCCCTATTCCTACCCAAATTCTGTCTGTTCCCGTAGGTCTCCCGTAGGCTTGTATGATAGGTTAGGGTGTTAGGATAACTAGGGTGTTAAGTAGTTGCTGTAGGTTTATAATCAGTAGGGTGAGGTAACCATAGATACCAGGCTCAATTGTTACAAACTTAGCCACACTGTATGCATTTGGAATAACAGCCGTACTAAGCTGTAAGTCCCGGTGCGTACAAGTATTATAAAAATAAACTGATATTTGTATACAAGCTTTTTATTAATGAACTACTCCCTAAATTTCTTCTCTTTTACTTTAGATCTTGTTTGCTCAAAATATTGCCACTTCCACGTTGTCGTCGGTGGCAGCGCAGAGGTCACTTTGACTGCATGTTTTGGGTAGGACAAATAAGGCAGGATAGGACGTGGAGCATGTTTTGCAACATAGCTTCACAGCCACACCCTACTGGAGCATCTCCCTGCAGGGTGTAAACTTCCGTGGTCGACACGGAAGCATTGTTTTCACACAAAAGCAGCAATGTCCCACAGTATTTCTTGTTGCTATAATGTGCTTCGTTATATTTTTCGTCGCTTCTATTTTGTATTGTAGGTAGGTATATAATAATAAACTAAATTGGTTAAACAGAAGTTCAAAATAAATTAAATACAACTGTGGCTCCTCGAAGTACTATTGTTTACGAAACTGACTTTTCAAGCATTTGTACGTCAAATGTCATTTTCTTCGGCCATCTTTGTCGTGTCTCACTTGGTTCACTTTGGTTGGCGGCGCCGCCGTAGAAAGAGAAGGGGGGGGGAATCTCTCCTGCAGGTCACGTGTCCTGACGCGATGCCCTGACGCGAGTTTAACATTTTTTACCCATTACAAAAAGTGTTCAACGCCGCTAAAGAAGTTTTCACTTAAAAAAAAAAGTGTTTATCATATTAGACTAAATAGGTTTTATGTCTATTGAGTGGTATATCACAGGTTAAAAAACCGTGTTCAAATCAATTGCACACTATTTTGTAAAACTTCTTTTAACGTTGCTTGATCGCAAAAGCGTGCTCAGTTGACGCGAATTGAACACGGGCTCGTAGAATTCCGTAGTAAAACAAAAGCGTGTTGATTTCGCGAGACCGGTGTCGCCAGTTGAACACGGAAAGGGAAATACGCTTCAGGCAGCGCCCTTATTATGTTCAACTCATATTAACAAAATAAGCATACTTCACCAGCTCGATGCAAAACATAACATACGGCTGTTCAGAAGGCTCAATTATTAGCTCACTACTATTTCTAATTTATATAAATAACATTGATAAAAAAATAGGGCCTGACAGGACACCTAACGTTATACGCGGATGACACTTGCCTTTTTTACTTCAATAAATTGTTACAAAACATTATATCTGATGCTCAAAAGGACCTTGACCTACTCAACGAATGGTTAAAATATAACTTACTAACTTCGATCAATAATGATCGAAGTGTTATATAGTGTTATAATACCTGTGTATATACCAGTACCTGTGTAGTACAGTACCTGTGTATATACCAGTGTTATATACCTTCCTGAAAGTATGTAGATCACATTAGTAAAAGGATTATTAAAATTGGTTCATTAGTTTTTGAGAAAATCGCGGACATACATACATACGGGTCGAATACAGAACCTCCTTTTTTGAAGTCGGTTAAAAAGTATTGTATGTTGAGGCTATGAAGTATAAGCCAACTACAAAAACTACAGCTGTACTGGCAATGGCTCATTATTAAAATAGCGTTCATAAACTACTGCTCCACATAATTGGCTATGATAATCTGTGGAAAAAACTCGCAGTTGTAATACCTATACTCATATATCGTATTAGACACACTACAGACAAACTAAAATTACAGTCACGCAATATGGTAGGCGTATTCATACAAGTAGTAAAATAGTGACGTAGGTAAACGTTAGGATCAATAAAATAAAAATAAAGAACGAAGACAATTCCAACGCTAATTTAGCTAACTCGTAGCCAAGTTCTGGACAGACTTAATGTAGAATGCTATAGAAGAAGAAGAATGCTAATTACACTGGTTAACAAATTGTAAGGTTTTGTTAATCCATGAAATGAGTTGTGCTAATTGCGAAAGAATACCTCTAAACATACATTTTGATGTAAGTTTTAAGGTCGAGTTAGCTCGCGTTTTTTGTGGAATCAAATAAAAATCTTTTGACTTAAGATAACATTTTATTCATAAATCACGTATTATAAAATTTAAAAATGAGTTAATATATTGCTTTTCCTTTTATAAATAATATCTACAGCCTCTCTCTTCAACGTCCAGCAGTAGTCTGCTAACATAGCAGGACTCCATTTGCCCTGGTATCGCTGTTCCATGCCTGAAATATCCTGGTGAAAACGTTCACCATGTTCGTCGCTAACATCTCCCATATTTTCAGGACAAAAATCCAAATGTGCCAATCACGCAAGTATTTACCACAACTCGAGCATATTACATGCGGAACCCAGGGCTTGTCTTGATTTTTCACTGGTATTCCGAAATAAAGTCCGCAAGCACGACAGATTCTGGGACTGAAGTTTTCGCTCGTATTTTTTGTAGTGAATTTACCACACACGTAACAAAAATTGTTAGGATTGCTTTCACAGGAACGAGGCATATCAAAAAATATAAATTCACAAAGTTTTAGTTCAAACTTCACAATAAAAACTAAAAACAAAATTTGTTTGATACACTTAAGACGTTGCTGTATGTTACAGTGCTATTACCACGTCATACACTAATTGTATTTTCACGGTGTTTGATAGCGAATGCCAGCGCAATCTTAACGTTCTTTATGATGTATTAAATCTAGTAAAGTAAAGCCGTGCTATAATAACGAACAAGTCGAAACTTGCGAGAGTGCGGCGAACGCAATACAAGATTAAACTTGCATAGCTCGATAACTCGAGCTAAGACACTTGTAATATTATAATTGATGATTAGTATTTACCAAGTACTGCCTATTTTTGTATTTCATCATTCATGGGTAAAACCATTGTTAACCAGTGTTATATACATCCTTATTCATTCATACTGTTGAAGAGGAACCAAGTTCCAGTTGACAAATTGGAATAATAAACCAAAATCTTTGAATTGGCACAAGAGAAGCAGCAGGAACTATTAATTTATGAATTGATTTAGTATTTTACCTGCAACGGTTTTATCAACATTTAGTCTTGTTCTCTAAAACTGTCGTGCAATACAGGCTGAGGAACTCCATAAGAACAGTCGTAAGCTATTCTTGAAAACAATTTAGGAAACACTTTACACTTTGTTTACACAATATTCACATGTCTAAATTTATTTATGGTACTTGTTATGAATGAATGACATCACAGTTATTTTTTCTCACAAATGATTCACTTGAACTCGTTTAAAAGTACAAACACAGGCACTGATATAACTATTGTAGCTTTATCCGGAATTACATGCACACGAGTCACCGATGACAACGTAACACGCGCAGCGTTTGTCGAAAACTATGAATCGTCGTGTTTAGATCAACCAACGGCTGAAGGAACCGCGCTGATTGTACCGCCCGTAAAACAAACCCAGATGTACGGTAGTGCGTAGCTAGAAATCAACACGAGTAGCTAAAAATAAACCATCCACACAAACGCAACGGTGTCAAGAGTCGAGCGTCCCTAATAACTGATAAACGTCAGTTTCTTTGACCGTCCATCACGAAAATTGTGAATTAAAATGGTTTAGACGCTAACGTTTGACTTTCGTTACATCTTGTTACATAAGCCATGTTTTCTATTCCTTCACGTTGAGATGGCTGGTTAAGTGTCTTTGATAGAAAATCGAATAATCCTACCCTGATTTCTAAACAGCAGTTCGTTTACTTTTGTTTTTTACGCTATGTTCAACTTGGTGACATATTCAGTAAATGCTCTTGAATTTTTGAACTCGTTCGTCAATCAAATTATTATTAGGACTTATCTTCTCTTTCATTTATTGTTACCGCATTTTATATCGTTGCAGGTGTGGTTCTGTACGTGCCCTTTTTGATTCATTTGATACGGCATGTTTCTTTCTATTTACAGAAATCGTTTTTTTTAATGAACTGCTTTACATCCATCATAACCCACAATTCGTTTATTTGAAAACTAGTGTCAAGCACTAGTTAGTCTGGCATTCATGTTGAGTTGGACCTACTTAGCTAAGCCGTTAGGAACACAAAGAAAAGAGTTGTTTTGTTTTCCGGCAAATAAATGTTTTATGTTTCTTTGAGGAGTCGTCATTGTTAGAGTGGTCTTGCTCATGTTCTAGGTCCGTCGATTCGGGCGACGGATATAATAAGGAAAGATATAATTTTTATCAGGAAGTATCTCAAGTCATAGTTTCCGATGAGCCTCGACTTTTTATCTCGATAAGGTTTTGTTAGTTCAAGAAAACTTGCATCGTTCGTAAGGTTGTTTGCGGACGGGCACATACACTTTTATAAATTGTATTACATTCTATGAATCGAACAGCGCTATGAGCATTTTATCTTTGACGTCGTAGTCGTTAGTGGTGGACATTTAGACCACATTTGCCTATTGTCTTTTGACATTTTTCAAGCATATAACAATTCAGCATCGGTTTGAACAGGTACCTTATTTTGGGGTACGGCCTTTAAAAAGGAATTTGGAACGTTTTAATTGAGAAGACCGAGCAAAACAATATTAATGTTTAAAGGTCACCTAGGTTAATAGGATTCAATCTACTGGTGGCTGTGTTCAATAAAAATAAATAAGTTAAACTGCAAAACTACGTTTATTAGGAGGGTACATATTTGAATGTCGAACATTAAAATACCTACGTGTAAAATATCAACGTTCAAAACATCGAAATATCGAAAATTGTTATACCTAAGCTTAAAATGTCTAACATTGAAATGCCGAGTGATGAAAATATCGACTGATTAAAAATATCGATAATCATTATACCTAAGTTCAAAATGTCAACATTTAATACACTTTAGTTCATTATATTTACGTTAAAAATACCTACTAGTTAAAATATCGAACAAATTTTGATATTATTATTATGTTACCGGCCAAACTCGATTTTAGGATAAACTAGTTTCGCCTAGGCCAAACCACTTCTTCTTACACGGGTTGCATGGTTGCGGTCGGTCGATAGGCAACGTAGGATGCAAGAGAGAGCGAAGGGCACCCCGGTGTTAGGTTAGGTTAGGTTACTTTAAATCCTTTACACAGAAATAGGGGCCCCGCGTAGCGGGGCTCCGTCGACATAAGATGCAAGAGCGGGCGCGGCCTACAAATGTGTTTTATTTTAAGTTATTATGTGAAAATAATATTACTTAAGCATGCAGCGTGCAAGCAAGCATGCATCATGCAGCAGGCATGGTTTCTGTCACGGCTCCGGCGCTGCGAGGCTCCGGCGGTACCACGCGAGCCTCGCTCCTCTGCCTCGCCCCTCCGCGCCTACGCGGGCTTAAATTACACTCTAGGGGCCTACCCCTAGAGTGTAATTTAAGCCCGCGTAGGCGCCTCCACGAAAACCGACTCCACGTAGTCTTGTCTGCCCTAGCAGACAAGACCACGTGGAGTCGGTTTTGCAGCGATTTGTTTCTGTCACTAATTTTTGTAGCACAACATATAAATAAATATCGATATTTAGGACATTCGATACTCTGTACTTCGATATTTACGTCATTAGATAATCTGTACTTCGATATTCAAGCCTTTCGATGTCATGTTTGTCGATAATTAGATTTTAGATATATATTGGACGTAGGTTATCTAACTATTCGACAATATAAACTTACGTTATTTTAATTTTCGGTTTTATGGTCGTTCGATATTTAAATTTTCGATGTTTTGAACGTTGACATTTTACACGTAGGTATTTTAATGTTAGACATTCAAATATGTACCCTTATTAGGAACTGTAATGTTATACAGGATTATTGAACACTTGATAATGATAATGTACAGTTAGGTCACATGTCATAATTTGTCAAATTGAGTATCAACTTAAATTGTGCATATTATATTCAAATCATAGCTGTCATTCTTTTACAGTTCTATGAAATAGATACAACACGGAAAAGTTGACGTACCTACCTTAAGTTATGGTTAGTTATGAAGTGGAATTTTGGATCTCTACTTCGTGGAATTAGAACATTGATACATTGACTATTAAACAAGATCGGACCCAAAATAGTAATGTTGTTATTTATATAAGCATAATCAGCCTATAATGTACCCACTGTTGGAACACAGGGCTCCTCTTTTTGAGAGGGAGTGGACTGTAATCTGTCACGAAGGCCCAGTGCAGGTTGGTAGATATCACATGTTATGCCGGTTACCTCAACGAAAATATTCTACGCTAGGGGGTTTAGAATCAAGTACTTAATCCATGTTAATAGGTTTCGCGTCGATCTCCCTGCCACCATGTAAGTACATATATTTTTTTTTTAATACTAAATTGGCCCGCTCTTGAACCCGATCAAGCATGATGAAAAGCGATGGATGAGGTCTATGATGGAACGAGCGTGCTCAAAAGATGCCTATTCACTCTTCATTTAAAGGCAAACGGGTTTTTTTTATTTTTTTCCAGTTAAAGTTGGTATGGGTAAATAAAAGTTTGCAATTAAAAAAAAAACATACTTACTTCGTCTAAGACATGTATGCTCAAAATGGTGTCAACTATCACCCCCTTAAGGCTTTGCATCCAGCTACCAAACACCCTATATTTATTACCTCTTGAGTTTGTTTCGGCCTTTCTTCTCAGAATAACCAGATAGGAAACGCTCGTCTAGTTTTTAAAATATGTACAAACCTACTTATGTACAGAAATAAAATCATTTATTATTTATGTTTCATGCTGGATTATTTTCGACGATGTGAATTGTTACTGAATAAATAAATTGAATTGAATTAAATTCATTGGAATGCATCGGATACAGTCCTCAGTGCGTTTGGTTACACATAACTCGAAATGTAATTCCAATTAAAAGTAACACTAATTAACAGGAATTAACCAGTTCTCCTCTAATTATGATAAACAATTAGCAACCGCAAACCCCGTTTTGTTGCTGTCCAAAAAATATATCACTACCTACCCAATTATATTATATTAATATGTATTTATAAGTAACAGTCCGACAGCATGAGTGCTTTCAAAGAAACACACCTCAAAATCTATAAACGTAGTAAAGTTAAATCAAATGAGAATCCCAGAACATATTCTTTTCTTATTCTAGTTAAGGCAGGCAGTTAGCTAATATCAACCTCATATATTATGGCGCATATAAAATATTAGGTAATGAGGTTTATTTACCAAACTTGTATTTATCAGGAGCCACTTATCACGTTATGTTATATGAAGGTAAGTTATTAGATATACTAGTTCCTATGACTTACCATCCATTCGTCCGTCGCCATGCCAGTCTTCTTCTGAAACAAATGTTCGTTGTTTTAGTACATAATATTCTCATTTTTACATTAAAGTTGAAAGATAATAAATATAGGGTTCTTATTCCAAAACAATATCATCAACTACAGTCGTTTTTCTAGAGATTTTTTTTATTTTATTTTATTAGGGAAAATAAGATATTTTAGTTACTCATGTCTTGAAACAAAGTACAAAGAATTTCTTAAAGTATCCTTGTATGAAAAAGCGCAGTGATTTTTCCCTAACAGGAACTCAAATAAAAATTGTGTTTTCACTTCTCATGTTCTAAAAGTTCGTCTTTATGTTGTGCTTAAGCGACATAAAACCGCTTTTTATGTTCTAGTGCACAATGTATTTTTTTTTTCTAAGACTAAGTTAATCAGGCCCAACAGTCACACACACAATAAAACTTCGCAGATTAAAGTCGTGATTTAATTCATTTTCTTTCATTTATACCACTTCCGTGTTTTCTATCGTTAATTTAATAAAATCAGGTAAAATAGTTGTCATTTATTATTTAAAAACGCAAAGAAACGTTTTTATAACTTGGCAGTATGAAGTACCCAAGTCGAATGACAAAATAATATTGAAATATTAAAAAAAAAACTTTTAATAAGTTTCGTGGCGGTATTATCTGTGGTGGCGGGAACTAGCTATGCTTTGCAACATTTTTGAATTATGTACTGTATACTTTTTGCCTGTTTCGTTTTCTCGCAATCGAAGTGAAAAGCAGAGTATATAATTCAGGCATAACCGAGCCATTTTACCCCTCGACTTAACTATCCACCCGAGCCGCAGGCGAGGTTGGATAGGTAAGTCGAGGGGTAAAATAGCGTCTTTTATGCATTAGTTGTACAATCTACTATTATTTTATAAGAGCTATAGAAAAAAAAAGTTCACATTGTGCTAAAATAAAATTGATCGTTCTTGTTGATTAAAGAAAGCAATAAAATTAAAAAACATATGTACAAAATAAGAATGAAAAACCGTATAATAAGCTCCTCTGCAACAATTATTTATACTCAAAATGAGATTATCAATTACTTCTTATAGGATATGGTCACAGGCTCAACGAAGAAAGTTGAAAAGTTCACAGTCTGTCACAAGATTCCCGGGAAAAAATATTTAAGCGTTTCGTTGCAGCATATCCGCGTGCTCAAAAAGATTTTCGGGTTAACATGACACAGGCAACAATTACTCACTCTGGTGTCGAAGAGATATGTTTATTTCTGTCAAAATATATGTTTTCTCGACAAACCTAAGTTATCTCGAATTTTGACAATTCAACACGAGATTATCTCCGATTCTTTTGTCATCCGCGATTTTGACGACGAGAAGTGTAAACAAAAATATGATACCTGGTAAACTATGGAAAAAATAACTTCCCATAGCCCACCTAGAAAACATAATACTTATAGACTTTCTGATGGATTATAGAAAAAAAAATCCCATAGTCCATCTAGGTGAACTAGGCGGGTGGACCATGGGCAACACACGACAAAAATATTTTAGTCATAATTTTATGTTACAATTAATAATCTTCTTTGTTATCTCTTTTGACGAGGAGTTTTCCAGCAAAGAAATTTCCAGGAGAATACAGCTTATGGGCGGCATTTGGTAAGCTGGAACATATTTTTCGAACCAAAAGGATCCCTCAGTGCTTAAAAACCCGCCTTTTCAACCAATGTCTCCTGCCAACAATGACCTACTATGCCGAGACATGGACGTTCACAAAGGAGACTGTCCAGCGCATACGAGTAGCACAAAGGGCCATAGAGCGAGCCATGCTTGGCATAATCCTACTAGACCGAGTGCGTAACACCAAAATCCATAGTCGGTTGAAAGTCTACGACGCCGGGGATATAGCGATGCGCCTCAAGTGGAGTTGGGCAAGACATCTAGCTAGACGAAGAGATGGCCGATGAAGTAAAGCTGTGACCGAGTGGTGGCCAAGGTTAGGCCACAGAAAACAGAGTCGTCCAAAAGCGCGTTGGATTGACGATATCGTCAATGTCGCAGGAAATACCTGGATGAGAGACGCACAGAACACAGAAGCCATACTTCCCTGTAGAAGAAAGGGGAGGCCTATACAGAGTGAATTTTTCAATTGGGCGTGGATGGCCAAATCCGAAACTATGAGGAATAGCGAAAAGTACTCAAAGGAGTCACGGGCTCGATTTTGATGAAAACTAAAACTGCAACATTGAATTTTTGAAAAATCAATAGCTCAGGGACCGAACCTGTTGATTTTGATTTAAAAAAAAAACACATACTGTATTATTACACCATTCGATTGTGTCCCTAATAAGGGTCAAATTCTGGGAAGCATCGTGACCTGTAGCATTGGTGGAGGTTTTACGTTTCTCCCTTACTAACGTCAGCGAGTAGGTACTCGACCACTTTTGAATAACGTCAATGAGCATTCGGTCTGTTTGTTTGGTTTTCAATATTTTTGTTGCAGTAGGTATGGATGGTATTATGGCATTGATCTATTAAAAACTCGGAAGATAGGTCACTTTACTAGCCTTGGACCGCATAAATTAGGCCATGTTGTCCTAATCGCAATCCGAGGAGCATTCGCTTAAGAAGTGCGCGTCATTGACACATTTATTTTTTGGCGGAATAAAGATACAAATTGTTGTACCTTATTTTAAATTTCTAATCGGTCATTGGCCCGATTAGAAATTTTAAGTTAGGTCCCCCTAAGGTTTCCTATGTTCTCAAGGCGGACCTATTGGGGTTTCCTAAGCCCCCAGTGAGCATGTCACGGGGGTTTGGATAGGGGCCTAACGAGAAAAGCCTACACTTCTATGAGGGCCACATGGGGAATTTTAATTACAAAACGAGCTGTTAGAGTAATTTACCAGCTAGATGCCAGAGTTTCTCTAAGAGATTTTTTTAAGGATATTGGTATTCTCACAGCTGCATCATAATTCATCTTCGCCAACATCTTAGTATTAGGCAAAATATAAACTTGTACATTAAAAACAGTAATATTCACAATGTTAACACAACAAATAAGGACAAGCTACGTGCTCCCTCTTTTTACCAGCTCCATAAGGTTCATAACTCATTTGTTGGGCTTGGTATAACCCAACCTTGTTAAGTGTGGTGATTAACAACATTTGCAATATCGTGGGTTTTATGGTGATTGTTACAATATCAACCTTCGCTTTGTCAAATTGTGATCGTCGCTCCATTTGCTATTTATGGTGATTATCTAGTCACTAGATTAAAATACCAGATGGAAAAAAAAGAAAAGATCAGATCGTTTCAGGGATAAATAACGTTCAAAGTTGATATGGATATCACGTGATCAACTGTGAACATTTATATCTCGGAATTGTGACGCTTTTATTTTATTATTATTATTATTTATTTATTTCAGAGAAATCTCCATATAAGTTAAGTACACAATTATGAACACAAAATAACAAAATCATAAACTGTTAGTGTGTTAGTAACAGAAAATTGTACCTAAAATTATGTTAATATGGTTAGTACTGTAGAGACCTCTTTGAGAGATTCTGACCTCCTTGCGAGTCAGACCACTTGTATTTGAAGTATGTTCCATTCGAACATTCAAGCATATGTCATATAGAGAGTCGTAGGTTTGACGTCTTAGAAATAAGTCGATAATTATATAATATGATAAAAAAGACTCATAAAATATATCCCATGAAACTCTAAAGGGATTTTAATTTAAATAACATATTCGAGTATCCCCCCGTGGCGCAAGTCTCACATGAGAGTTTGCAAGACTCTCACACATAGTGGAGATGCGCCGTGTTTCGCCGGATTTTCGCTAAACTCGCGAAATAGATTTTCTTTTCAGCTCTCGTAGAAGTGAATATTATAAAAAGTGAAACCTTTCGCATGCCAAGCGAGACCACAAAGTATACTGTGAGTATAAGATAGCCGCGAAGAAACGTCGCCAGGAGAAAAAAGCTAAGTGGTTATATGTATTTTTTTATATAAAGAGAGTAAGATGGCTCAAGTTTTTACGGGCACGGACGGCGTATGCCTGGAAGATTTTCTTAGGCGATTTAAGGTTGTTGCTGCCTATAATAAATGGCGTGAGAGCGACTGGGCGCTGATATTAAGCGCATATCTCGAGGGTGCTGCCCTAGCAGTTCATAAATGGAAATACCATGACGACATGTCATTTGATGCTATGTGTGATGTGTTATGGGAAGAGCTTCCATGCAGATGTCACAGAGATAGAAAGATTGTTAAGGTGCAAGTAGTGGAGAAGGCACAAGATCTGTCTGAGGAAAACAGACAAGAAAATGTTGTAGATGATGTAAATATAGATAATGATGCTTCTGTATTATTTAGTGGAAGACAAGATGACCCGCCAAAGAACGAGTATAGCTGCCTAGAAAGCTGCGTGGAAGTTGACGGTGATGGAGATGAGGACGAGCGCAGCAGCGAGGTGTGCATCCCCGCAGAGGAGGAGAAGGAGCCGATAGAAGTGTTCTAGAGTGAACACACGGATGGAAACAACGAATCGGGTCTGTCTAGTCCATTTATTAATGTAAATAGCAATGTTTCAGAGCCACAGGATGAGCACGATGATCACGATGTGGAAATAAATAAAATTAACATCGCTGCTGATCATTTTGATGAGGATTATGTTTCGATCGATTCTTCCGAATTAGGGGAGAATGATCACGTCGATTTTTCTGAGTTAGGGGAGAATGATCTCATCGATGTTTCCGAAACTAGGGAGAATTCTTTAAAAGATATTTCATCGACATGAATGATAATAATAAGGTGGATAGTAATGCTGAGTTAGTTGTGGATGATATGAAGCTAGATGCAGTCAGAGATGAAGACGCAGAGGGGTTGAACAACTCCGTACAATTCATAAATTCATTTAATTTTCCTACGGATGAGGTTGTAGTCTTTGATTGTAGTGATTTTATAAAATGTCATGTAGATGTCCCTAATTTTGATAAGTTTTATTCACAATGTGCTGCAAACAATAAAAGAAAAGCACGAAAGAAGAAACGAATCCCATTTTTCAAAAAAACTAAAACCTAAAGATTATTTCCAAAAAGTTTTTTAATAATTGATAATTTTATAAAAACATTTTTTATAAACAAGCGACATTTTATAAAGAAGTTTGCGATTTTAAAATATAAATTTAGAAAAAGAAAGTTTAGAGATAGAAACCTTTTTAAAATTGATTAAAACTTTTTCATATTAGTATGTATACGTTTGTTTTTTTTTTAATTGTCATGTATCTTGTCATGTAATGTAAATATGTCACTTGAATGTAAACATCATATTTTAGTGCATTATTTTAGTTTGGATAATATGTTACAATTTATTAATATGTGTCCATTTGTGTTTTGCATATGCTGAGAAAATACATCGGACGCGGCCGGGTGTGTGTGAGGTCCTTTACCTCGCAGCACCCAGCCTGGGGCCTATGAGCTGCCCACGCCACTTCAAGGAGTCTGAGGGAGTGAACAAATCGTCAACTTCGTTGTGAAATCAAGTATTTTATTTAATTAGATTGATCGTACTCCAGTATTTAGTGACGCGAGTTATAGGAGGATAGTTATTGTGAAAACTGTGGTCACTCCTACAGGGGGTGACAGACGCTCAGCTTAAGTTGTTACCAACTTTGCTAACGCGGCATAGCCTTTGCAAAGTGTGTTTGGTTGACACATTTGGTTCAGCTTATGTTTGAGAACCCACAGTTTCATCAGTATTAACTGATAATTAATAATGTTAGAATTTTTCTTGAAAACAGAGTAGGACTTTGAGGTTTTCCTCTGGAGTACGGGCATATGTTAGTTTTCTTCAATGAACCCTGGCCTCTTAAGCTTTTCCCTCCCTCTGGCTCAATCCCGTCCGATGGAGTTAAAAGAATTTGATGCTAAGATCGTTTAATTTTCTCAAGCCTCTTCCAGGTCGATGTGAACCATGACGACGTTAGTTTGTATGGGTGCATATTGGCACATATAGACGTTAACTTGCCTGATACTTAACGTGGTGTTGGATTTGCGATTCGTACGTCTTGACTTAAGCTTACTCTTGCAAGAGACGGACCTCATCATGTAAATTTGTTCCCCGGTGATAGGTTATTTTCCATTAGGATAGGTAGGTAGAGTTTGGATATTCGAATGGTGTGAATAAAAGTCTTGGGCCATGCCCATACTCTTATTCTAAGGTGGGCGTAGCTGATTGTAGAGACCTCTTTGAGAGATTCTGACCTCCTTGCGAGTCAGACCACTTGTATTTGAAGTATGTTCCATTCGAACATTCAAGCATATGTCATATAGAGAGTCGTAGGTTTGACGTCTTAGAAATAAGTCGATAATTATATAATATGATAAAAAGACTCATAAAATATATTCCATGAAACTCTTAAGGGATTTTAATTTTAATAACATCCCCCCGTGGCGCAAGTCTCACATGAGAGTCTGCAAGACTCTCACAGTACCTATACCTAACTGATGCCTATGGCTGTCCTTATCCACTGTTTTTGGAAAGGACAGTCAAAACGGGTAGCAATAGCAATTAGGATGCCGTTGCTGCTGCTTCGTAGACGGTGCAGCAAGGAGTTTGCTTTCTTGCGCATGATGGCTTGGAAGCCATCAGCTTTATGGGGTTTGCTCCCATTATGTTTTTCGTGTTGCATTAATGTCAGCTATCGATTTAGGTTACATTCGTGGCCTCCATTTTGAAAAAAATCAAAATAGCGCACAGTAGGTATGCCACGGATCTTCAAAGCCTTTTAAAAAGGTGGAAATTAATGAAACGGAACCTCAAGCCGATGTTGCTAGAATAAAAATGATTTGTTAATAACTTGCTACATCGTTCTCTTGTCTCGAAATAAAGAAGTGTCAAAGTGCCTTTATCGAGTTTACTCGAATATAACGGTCATGTTAGGCATTAGAATGCCCCAGGGTGGTGGACATCCATGAGGATTTCCACACGGTAAAAAAAGGCATTAGAATGACGGCAGTATCGTAGATAAATTTTGTCATGTTAGCCATGACTTATGAAGGTTGACTTCTTGCAGTCTTCAGTTTGATCGCTAGCAAGGGCCTTGTGGTCCGATTGTAACTTCAAAACCAATTGGAAGGCCTGGTTTATATGTTCACTATAGTTTAACACATTGAATGCCGAAGTTAACCGTTAAGTTACTACTTTTTTATGTCGTGTTTTATTTGAGATGCCAAAGAGTATAAAAACGTCCATTCAAGGAGGCCGAATAACACAGATTACCAAATAATCTATAGGGAAGACCTTCGTAATAATACGTAGTCGGCATCTGCCATTATTACCAGCTACGTAATATTGCGTAGTTGACATTCAATGTGTTAAATACCAAATGCATTCAAATCAATCGATATTCCAAGTTATTAAAAGCCTTCAGACGTAGGTACACTTACGTCGTAGTGACCTGAATTGCTAGCTTATGACTAAAATATTCAGAGTGTAGAATATCGACCGTCCAATTAAACTTTTGTGATCCTCCGTTGTGAATTTCTAACCTGAATATTATACTCAATCAATCTTGCATGTAAGTTTTGTTGTCAATCATGGAGCGCAAATGTAAGTATTTTATAGTATCTGTCTAGCCTTTTCCCAACTACGTTGGGGTCGCCTTCCAGTCTAACCGAATGCAACTGAATACCAGTATGGAGCGACTGCCTATCTGACCTTCACAACCCAGTTACTGGGTAATACGATACCCCTTGGCAAGACTGACGTACATTTTTTTAAAGATGGGGCCATCTCATTATTACAGACAATGTATAAATTGCAGAATCTTGGATATATAAAAGAATAAGTTTCAGGGTTGACTATTGATGTCTACAAAATAGAAAAGCTGATAATGTTCTTTTGGGTGCTACTCATTGATAATGTTCGCCAATGTGGGTAACATTGGACCATTTAAGGCTAATTACTAAACACTAAGGGGTAATTTAATTAAAACTCCATACTTCTTCAGTTAATTTTAGCCCAAAAGTTATTAGTTTTAGTCTCGTCCTCTCAATTTTCATACCTATTTGTTTTTCGTTCCATCCATGGCAACAAACTTTATTTGTACTTTAGCTAACGGTAACGACTGATCTTCAATGAGACGGTTCAATTTAACCTTCTCGGGTTATCAGCTAATTATCTGTATTTTAGATTATAGAATAAGAAGAGTAGTAATAAAAAATATATAAATAGGTTACAATAATAATAATTATACCATCACCCATCACATATTTTTGTAAAACTGACAAGTAATCTAAGTAGGTATTTCAGTGATTAATTAGGGGAGAGCGAAGGGAAAATTGTATCATTTATTGGGGAATGTTTGTAGCTAACTGTGCATAACTCTTCTCACGGTACAATTAATACCTTTGCCGCATTGTGTCCAAATGCAAACACAAATAATTTAGAAAATTGTTGCTCTGTTTCTCGAATTGATTGCTTAAACTAACCAACACGAATTTTATATTTTCAATTGCAACGGTGCCTAAGTTATGTAATGTAATTAGTGTACGAATTATCTTAGTGCAACTGGCAGCTCAATAAAGCAGAAATTGTTTAAACGTAACAGCTTAGTTTGCCACCATTACAAAATTAGTTTTTGGATTGTTTTCAGAGTTAAATTCAGTGTTTTATTTGTTTAGAGCACTTTAACAAAGGGCTTCTCACCTATAGCGCCCGTTAAGTAAAACATGTAAGTTTATAGATGTTTGCTTAGCAGTGACCTATTGTGTTTACACAGGTACAAATGGTTTTGGAAATGTGAGTGAGGATATGAAAAACTTGCCCATGGCAATACACGTAGTATGTGGTGAATCATTTTTTTCACGTTAGGTTTTCTGGACCAAATTCTATGATTTTTGCTTTATGACTCACGGGTTGCAGTATTTTTTGTGGTCTCCGTGCTAAAAATATGACAAGAATCGAAGAGGTAGGCTGTGATGTACCTAAACCCAAATGTTGCCAGTTTTTAAAAACGATTCTTGTTACATTTCATAAACTTGTAAATTACATATCTTAACATTAATTTTAATATCGCTGCGTGGATGCGACGACGAGACGGCGGTATATAAAAATTAATTAAGCAATCGTGTGCAACTAGGGAGATGCACACAATATTTGCCCACGGCCCATGCCGCTGGTGTCGTAAACACGCAGCAAAATAATAAACAACTGCTTACCATTATCCCGTCCTTTCCTTTTCTTCTTTCCACTAGAACTAGATGATTTTGATGTCTTTTCAGACTTATCTTTACTTTTCCAACGACTTAACATGGTTACTTATTCACAATATGGAGCACATCACATCTTACACAACACATTTTTCTACCTATGCCTATGCACTATAAAGCGAAACACTTTTTAGTTTATGAATACGTTTGTCACTCACTACACCACACTGATGAGTATATCCGCACATCTTCATAAAATGCTCCAAAATTCACTTAACTTAGGTACACTTTTTATCAATGGGTTCCTAAGGTTTTTTAATAAGATATGTATGTATTCGTTTATTTCAATTCCAGTTTTGTTGTCGTTGAAGTTTTGCTATAATTATACGAAAATTCGTTTTTGATTATTTTATAAATTACTTGTTATTTTTAAACTGTTTCACTGTTTTAAAGCTGATATTAGGTATTTAAAGATTTTTCATATATTTTTTTTACACTATGCCTGGATGAAAGAAAATCAGTAACTTGTAGTTATCCTTGGGTGGGTTTTGACAGCTGTTATTCGTGGTTTAACGATTCAATAAAAGATATAAAAATTAAAAAAGAAAGAGTTAACTTAGCGGAAATAAAATTAACATTCTTCAACAAGGTTTTTAATCTTTTGAGAAGCTCATAACCTAATCACTATTCGTTACGGTTATCATTTCTGCTATAGATAACAGATATCCAGATTACTGTGTCCTTATATTCGAAGTTCAAAATTCACTTGTAGGTACCTCGCCATGATTATGATACAAATTAACTAACAGCACTAAATAGCCTAAAGCAACCTTTACGTTAACACAGTAACGTACCTTCAGTCAAATGATCACTAAAAATAGAAACCTTACCTATACGTATAATAAATCTATAAGTAGGTACTATATTGTATTATAAAGCTGAAGACTTTGTTTGTTTGTTTGGTTGAACGCGATAATCTCATGAACTACTGGTTCGAATTGCAAAATTATGTTTGTGTTGGATAGTCAATTTATCGAGCCTTTCTCGATAAATTGACTAGCATATATGCTATATAACATCACGCTACGACCAATAGAAGCGTAGCATCAATGAAAAATGTTGCAAAAACGGGGAAAATTATTCCTTTTGAGAGCTTCCGTTGCGCATGCTGCGTAAACGGTTAAAGTTACGCAAAAATCATGTATGACGGAATTGTTCCACTCTAAAAGTTCTAAAGAAAAGTCCACAACAGCATATGTCTATATTTTAAGGTTGACTCACTATAACCTTTTTTGTGGTAATCAAATTTGTTCTAAAATAATGCATTATTTGCGAAGTTGTTTTTATAAACATAATATTAATCCATATCCAAATAAATACGTTATTCATCACAAGTATTTAACTTTGAACAAAAAAGCCCTTGACATGATTTGATTGCAATGAATATCTTAATTATTTTCATAGTTTTAAAATAACTCTACAAGGCGGCCGGTCATGAATAAGTAATAATCTTAAAGTAATGGAATATATTTTAGTAGGTTTTTTCTTCAAACTAACGAGGGTGAAACCGCGGGGCACAGCTAGTATGTGATATTGATAAATATGCACCTGTATCTAGTTTATAAACCTTAACATAAGTCCTTTTGAGGAACTGTTCTCAGGTTTGTTTACCATGAGATACAGTAAAACGGGGCTACTTTGACTTTCAGGGTTACTTTGACATAATGATGGGCGATTCCGAGATGTTTTAACAATCGAAAGAATCGGAGTCGTTAAAATAAACCATCGAGTCAACCATCGACTCGCAGTTCTACAAAACAATCGAGATGTTTTTCGATTGTCTCGAGTCAATGGAATCGACCGCTAGTTTTCGACTGTTCGAATCAGTCATTCATCACTCTCACTCACCGAGTCTCGCTCGGTTACCGAAGTCAGTCGATTGCATGCATCAACCCGAGGTTCATGTTAGTTAGAGATGAGAGCGTGCCACATTCGATGACTCGAGTCGACCGAGCCGCGCGTAATTTGTGAATGTTTACCTTTACTTAATTACTTTGCACTGTTTTAACTAGTTTTTAAATTCATTAAAATGCCAGATTCGCAATCATAACGCAAGTCAAGAACTCGCGAAACTAAACCATCGATGAACAACTCTCGAATGAACGCGCCATGCGCCAGTCGCAATACAGCTTAAACAGACCGAGTCGGACTCGAGTTCAAGTCGAAACAATCGAGAACCATCGAGATGTTCGAACAATCGAAACAATCGAATAAAACCTCTCGCCATCGCGCATCGCTACTTTGACAAGGCCGATCACAACGCTATGACGCGTTCCCCACACCCCGTGCCTCGAGCAATATTACTCGAGGTCACGCACATTTGCTGAGCACACGTGAAAACCGATTTTGGCGCTCTGTTAAAATAGTTCCAACACCTGTCAAAGTAACCCTGGAAGTCAAAGTAGCCCCGTTTTGCGGTACTTGCTGAATTTTTCTGTCAAATTAAGCATGAAGAAAAAAACGGTTTTGAAAAGAAAAATTGAGTTTCAATAGGTAAGTCTGATAAACTACACGACATAATTATGTTATATCAAACACATTATCGGTTTACGTGTGTTTTTTGTACTACCACTTTAATCTTTTTCCAGAACTTTTCACCGTGTAATTTATTAGGGACACATTTGCGACTTTTAAAACAATACAACATTTTATAATAATTAACTATAACTCCTACTGTAATTTACATTCAATCATTCATTCAATCAATTCATTCCTAGCACTGCGGGCTGTGCTGGCGCCGCTGCTGCAGCTGCTGAGACCCTCAAGCGGCGCAAATACTGTAACCTTATGGGCAACTACAGCTTTGAGCCGTTGGGGTCGAAACGCTCGGATCATGGGGCCCGAGCGCGCGTCTCCTTTTTAAGGAAATTTCTCGCCGGCTGGTCGATACTTCACGTGACCAGAGGGCTGGGTCGTTCTTTGGCCAAAGAATTAGCATTGCCATTCAACGTGGCAATGCTGCCAGTTTTCTGGGCACGTTTCTGGATGACAGCGATGCGGATGAATACTTCGACGCCTAAGTGTCCTTTGTTTTTTATTTTTATATATTTGTATTGTAAGTTAGTTAGTCATTTATTTTAGTAGGTATCTAGTGTATATAGTTAGTTACTTATTATGAAGCAATAAATATTAAATAGTTAATTCATTGACTTGTCAGTCGTTACTACAAGAACTATTGTATACTAGAAAAGTAATGAACAGTGAATAATTTTTTCACCTTACGCGCCTATGTGATACATACACATATTTTGACTAAGGTGTAGATTTTGTGAAGTTAGGGCGTGTAGAGTTAGGAGTTTGGCTCTACATGAGATTTGATAACTCTTTGACAGTGCGAGCCATATGTGGTCTCGTCTTGGCAACATTGTACATGAAAATGTTTTAGGTGGGATTTCACAACTTTTCGAAAGTTGCTTATGAAAAAGGAACATTTTTTCTTTTTTTTTGGGGGTGATTTACTAAAAATCTTAAAATACGTATTTTATTACTTAGGTATAAAAAGGAGTATATAAATTTTCAGACCTCTAGCATAAAAATTTGCGGAAGTCTTATATTCCATCCCCTAGTTTAAGGGGTTGGGGGTAAACGTTCCAAATTTTAGAATGTTTTTGTTGTTTGTGTACTAATAGTAAGCCTGCATAACAAATTTCAGCTTTCTAGGACTTCAGGAGTAACCTAAGAGTTTTGATGATCATTAGTCAGTGACGAAATGACGAAAAATCTGTAATAACTCGCTATGGTATTATTCGTGCAACAAGTGTGTTTAGATTTAATAATATTGTTATGTTCATTACGGGAACATCCAAATTATTGTACTTTTAAAAATATACATAGAAAAATATATTATAAAAAACAAGATGTAATTAATGCACACCGAATATGCAATAAAACAAATACTGCTGTAAGCATTACCATGTTATTCGGTGGAGTGCACTGTGATAGCGCCATCTAGACCATTCAAGAGTACTTAATATGTGCCGCGTAAAGGTAGTTTCATCCCTAGCAAAACGCCATCCTGTGGCCGACGTCATTCAACTTTTCCACTTGGAATCCAAATATTAGCATACATTTTTTAGAGATTTACAATTCGATGTCTTAAAAAAATAAAGGGATTTTTTTTATGTAAATAGCGTTATATGAAAAATATAATTGACGTTTGATATTATAATCTATATTGATCAGTGTTGCCTGGCAGATAAGGTAGCGTTTGGTTTCCTCGATTGTGTCTCCACATGTTGTGAAATTAAAACAAATATCTAAGGATGATTTAATATAATCTATGAACATGAAACTGAGTAGTGCGAGTGTCATTGTAGTGTGTGTGAAAAAGACAAATTCGTAAAAAGAGTCTTTGTGCCTTCGGACATTAGTTTTTTATGTTTGTACGCGATTTCATTATCAAGTCACCCTTCGCTGGCTCATAATGAATAATATGCCGAGATAATCCTTAAAGCGTGTTCAGCTATAAAATTTCCTGTATACAGTAACTTTTCGCGGCCGATCGATATTACACCTGCGCCCAAAGGCTGCAAATTGCAACATGACGGGGTGGTTGAGGGGGAATTATTGATTACTTCGTATTTGGTTCCTCTGGTTTTTATTCCTCTCCAAGAAACGTTTAATACCAGTAACTAGTGAAGTGTTAGTGTAAATACTAAATGTAAGTAAATAAACAAAAGGTATCATAATAATATGTGAAATAAAATGATGATTAGGGACTAATATTAAGTAATGATTGATTGATTGAGATTTGATTTCATCAAAAATTGTAACGTAGATTCATGCTGTGCTGTGTATTGTTTACTGAAATTATGTTTTATCGTAGGCTAGTTAAGTTTAGTCGCTTATTACTGCATGTTTGTATTTATTTTATGATGTTTGTTGTTTTGAGACTACTAATATTATGGAAATAAATTGATTACTTACCTACATAATACTTCAACTAGACTCAAAACTACAGTAAACGTTATTGTCAATACTTATCTGATAAACGGATTAGGGTGTAGCATTTCATTTTGTTAAATGTTATTTGTTTTGCATTTTATATAAAATAAATATTACTGTATTTTAGCTAGGTAGCCACAAACACCCACAAACATTCTGTTTGAACCTAATCTAACTTCTTCTTAGGAAGGGACTTGAATAATTCATTTCAATTATATTATTTCATTAAAACTAAGTTCAGACTGCATTTTGTTTAGGTAAATAAAAATGCTTGTGTAAAACCTTATATTAATTTTAAAAAAGCAAGGCACTGCCGCCGCCATTTTGAATGAAAAATAATGGCAGGACTCTTTTAAATTCTATACATAAGTGAAGTCGCTAATCTCTCTATCACCTTTTTAAATGAATTTATTTTCCTACTTATAATTAATATTAGGTAAGCATCATTCATTACCCATCTGATTAATTTTCGGAGAATACCAAGGAAGTTTATATTTATGTTATTATATCCATTCACCTCGTAATTGTTTTACCCCTTTGACAAAAATCCAGTTAATTGGATCTTTACTGAGGTTAAAACTATCTACCTGTAACATTGGTCTTAAAGCAAAAATAGACTTTAGGACCCGCACTTAGGTAAAGCCATTACGAGGTGGACTATAACTACTATCTAAATATTTTAATATATTAAGGGAGTACCGCGAGAGATGGTTTGAGGTGGTGCGGGAAAGGAGTTCCTGGAAGGACTCGCGGGAGGCCTTTGCCCAGCAGTGGGACAGTATAGGCTAAACAAAAAAAGGCCGAACTCCACCAAACCTTTATATATAGAATAAGTCTTATCCTGAAAATAAATTTTGAATTTTTACAGTTTTTCCATACTAGAACTGTCAGACGTCAATTTTATATAACGGATAAAAGATATCTGACTTTGGTAAAATCAGCTCTTAGTAGGTACTATTTTGTAGGTATTTTTTAGTCAATATTGCATGAATGTAAAAATAGTACGATTTTTAAGGAATTGCTTTATTACTTTTGACAACAAATTTATCCTTCAAAATCTATCTGATTAAACTATTTAACTGGCCCATAGATGTACAGACGCCAGCACATCAACCTACCCGAAACTGTCACATTTTCCCAATCAACTTTGCACCTTATGCTTTGGTGATAAAGTTGAAAATCTATTAAAGAAATTTGACAGATTGTAGTAGGTTGAAGTGCTGGCGTCTGTACATCTAATAGGCTGTAACGTGCAAGTGATTCTCAACCTTAGGTTGGTATGTTTTACGAGGTCGACTATGCAATGGAATGTCTTTAATTAAATATCAATATTATTTTTATCTGCTTTTAGATTACGCCTCTCAAAACGCTCCAGTACCTACTTATCTATCTATTTATTTATTTATTTAATACTTCAAGCACATAAATGTACAGAGGCGGATTTTTTCTTTTTTAGTTATATGTATTAAACATTAAAATATTTGATTTCACATAAACCTACATGGGCAAGTACTTAGGTTTATGTGAAATAAAATATTTTGCCGTGCACCTAGCTTCTGACATTTCATAAGTATGAAACGTCAGAAGCTAGGTGCACGGTTCCAATTGATCGTTTCGTATGGAGAAGAGCCGGCAAGAAACTCAAGGGTTAAGGTATGATTCCGATCTCGGCAGCACGCAGCAGTGCTGCCGTAGCACTGCTGGTCCCCATATATTCTCTATAGGAATGTCGCGCAGCATTGCTGCCGTGCTCGGAATGTAATCTCATATAAACCTATAGAAAATGTATGAGAACCAGTAGTGCTGCGACCGCACTGCCGCGGCAGCTCTGCTGCGTGCTGCCGAGATCGGAATAATACCTTTACTCTTTTGAAAATGGGTACTTGGCTTTTACAATGTTTTCAAATTACAGTAGGTAGGTATGGGAGGACAGCGTGGGCCTGTCAACAAGTACCTACCAGGTACCTACTTATTAAAATAAAAATATGGTCTACAGATCTAAAGTCTACAAGGCCTACAAAGTCTTCACATTGACAAAATATAAAATAATCTATCAAAATGGTAAATAAAATATAAAAACCCATTAAAACCAAGTGATATGATTGCCATTACAACCACTAATAAAGAGTTGAAATTAGAATTGTCTGTATAATGACAAATAATAATAACACCCCTCTGTTTTTGTCGGGGGTTAAAAAGATTATGTCAAGGAAGTATATATGTATACTTATGTAAAAATAGTAGATTATACAACTAAGGCATAAAAGAAGCTATTTTACCCCGAGACGTTTATATCCACGCGAGCCGCAGGCGAGGGTGGATAGTTAAGTCGAGGGGTAAAATGGCTCGTTTATGCCTGAGTTATACACTCTGCTTTTCACTTCGATTGCGAGAAAATGAAACAGGCATAAAGTATACAGTACAGGTGAATGGGTAGTTGTAGCCCGCGAAATTCAATTTTTCTTACGTTGTTTGCAATTTTCAGGTCAGTGTCAGGTTGTATCTTGATCAAAATATGATTTGCGACTATAATAGACATGTATTTACAGAATTATAGTCATTAGAATCATTAATATATCTCTTTAAGTTATATTTCTACCATCAACACTTTTCCATACGAGATTTGTTCTTAACGGTAGAAATCTAACTTAGAAAGATGTATTAACGATTCTAATTATTATAATTCTGTAAATACGTACCTGTTATTGTCGCGAATCATATTTTGATCAAGATACAACCTGACACTGACCTGAAAATTGCAAAAAACGTAAGAAAAATTGAATTTCGCGGGCTACAACTACCCATTCACCTTAATCAAAAATGTTGCAAAGCATAGCTAATTCCCGCCACCACAGATAATACCGTCACGAAACTTTTTAAAAGTTTTTTTTTTTTTTTATTTCAACATTTGTCATTCGACTTGGGTACTTCATACTGCCAAGTCATAAAAACGTTTCTTTGCGTTTTTAAATAATAAATGACAACTATTTTACCTGATTTTATTAAATTAACGATAGAAAACACGGAAGTGGTATAAATTAAAGAAAAAGAAATAAATCACGACTTTAATCTGCGAAGTTTTATTGCGCGTGTGGCTGTTGGGCCTGATTACCTTAGTCTCAGAAAAAAAATTTACTTTATGCACTAGAACATAAAAAGCGATTTTATGTCGCCTAAGCACAACATAAAGACGAACTTTTAGAGCATGAGAAGTGAAAAAAATATTAACGTCGTAATTTGGAAGACATTTACGTAGTTCTATATTTCTGCAATCATACATCATTTTAAAATAACTTTAGGAAGCCGGTACTTAGGCAAAATAATTATATTCAATATAACTTACTTTACTGCAGGATTCTGATGCCTGGTGTCAGAGTATAGTACTCAATGCTACTCCATAATGGAAACTAGACAATGCATGATTACTTATCGTTAGTTTTTTTTTAATATGTATCCTACAATTTAAAATTTTTGAAGATATACAGGTGTACCTACATCTTCAAAAATTTGTATACATGGACTACAATCTTTGCTCCAAAATGTTGTATCAATCTGTACTTACTATAAGTAGCCGCAAAATATATAGGTAGGTACTTATTACACATTTGGTACTTACATATAGCTACACATTTGTACAATATCATGAAAAATCAAATTAATTCTTGTCATCTTTTTGAGGCTGACTGTTTTACCTAAGTACTACCTACCTAGTTACTTTGAAATTTTATTTTGCTAGAGATAATAAATCAACTCCATTGTTGATAATATTATCTTTGGCAAAATAAAATTTGAACAGTAAGAATTTGCCTTCTTTCACAAATTACCTATTGTCTTATTTTCTTGGTGGAGTAGCTTTGTTTTCCATTGAAAACCCCCAATCCTCAATTTGGAATTAAGGATTGGAGAATTCAACCTACCTATATATTTTCTTCTCTAAAAAAGACAAGCTTTATTGTTAGCATAAATTATGACGTTGTGCTTTAGACGTTTCTGCAATTGTAACGATGTTGTGCTTTAAATGTTTCTGTCAAATAAACTAAATGTTAATTCTATGTAAATGTTGTTGTAGTTAGAAAATAAAGTTACAACGTAGGTTACAATAATTCAACAGTATGGTTTTATTTGTGCGCCATCTAACGGACTATTTGTGCACTCTGCAGGTCATGCATGTCGCAAGAAGAGTTTGCACAAAGTGCCAGAGGTCGCTTTTCAGTCCTCTTTCAAGCAAAGCTAGGTTTCAAGTTCTAAAATTTTAGAACATAAAATCTAGCTTATACTTATTATAAAGATATTTATAGTGAGTATATTTTGACTAAAAACCCTTTTATTTGATTTGATCATGCAAATAGATTTTATTGAGGTTTTGTGTACAGCTCCATCTATTCCATAAAGGGTGAGTGCATCGCATTTGCAGTTTCAGTAAGCTGTAAGGTGAAAGCTCAATAGTTAGCCGCATGAAGGCCAGGTGGCGCGACTATCGCTTTCCTGAAAACATTGAACGTTTACAAAAATGGCTGTATTTAGGTAATATTATTCCTTTTTTATGATTTCCTATTCCTTTTTTTTTGCAAACCATATTAAGTGATATCTGTGTAAGTGAAAACGCATGAAGTTGTTTAACGTCAAAATAACATTACACTCCTTGCATTTGCGCTAGTGATTTTAGCGCCATCTAACGATGTAGCCCATAATTATTCAGAAAGCTGGTTCACGAGATGATTCTAGTTTGTGACAAAAGTGGTTCTAGTGAGCACCAGTAGGTGGTGAGGGGTCAATTAAAAAGGGGTTGAATGACGCAACGTAGGTATGTATAATTTTTAAGCGACTTCAAAAAAAGGAGGACGTTATATATTTCTGCTACTCTGTTCTAATTATTATTAAACCTACTTGTCTGCTTTATAGGCTTGCAGCCTACATAAATTGCATGGCGGAGTGTAGCAGACCGTCTACTACTTAGTACATAGGTACTAAGTAGTAGACGGTCTTATTGAGAATTTTATGTGTAATACATTGCATTATTATTATAGTGTACTAGCTGGGCCCCGCGGTTTCACCCGCATAAGTTTCGATCCCATGGGAATATCGGGATAAAAAGTAGCCTATGTCCTTTCCCGGGACTCAAACTATCTCTATACCAAATTTCATCTAAATCTGTTCAGTGCTTTGAGCGTGAAGAAGTAACAAACATATAAATACACCCCCACACACACACACACACACTCACAAACTTTCGCCTTTATAATATTAGTGTGACTAGTGTGATAGTGTGATTACATTGACGTTACGTTGAGTTCAATAAATTCTTAACCTAACTATACCAGACACTAGGTACCACCTAAAGGACATTGGTTAACCGCCAAACATTCTTACCCATCAGCCTCGTAATATTACTTTCTGTGCAATAAATTATAACAACATTCGACTGAAATTATAAGTATTAAAATAACAGACACACCGGGGCCCTAATTCACTATGACCACTTAACCATAGGGTTGCCAACTTTTTCTAAAAGAAGTAGAGTATATCTGATTTCAGAGAGGGTAAATAAAGAGTACAGATTAATAAAAAAGTACCATTTAATCAATTTAAAAAACTGTATTTTTAGCACTTTTTGCGGTACATAACAATTTTTTATTGTTTTTAAAAGAAATATAGGACTCTAAACATATTTGTCTATAAACAATGAAAAATTATTATTAACTTTTTACCCGACTGCGCCAGAAGGAGGGTTATGTTTTTCGAGAGTATGTTTGTATGTATGTATAATTGTTCGGCACGCTCTGCGGCCTGAACGGCTCGATGGATTTTAGCTTGAGAGGTGTCGTTAGATTCGTATTTACTGTGAGAGTGACACTGGGTATATCAAAATAAAAAAAACAAAATGGCGGATTTTTGGCGCCATATTATGCGTTCGAAATTTTTTTTCTCAAAACCTATCGAGTGGGTTATCAAAATAAAGGGTTTTAAAAGGCGATTACAAAAATATATACAACTTATATGCTTAAAAGTAGTTCAAAGTGACAAATCGTAAAAAACACGTACCAAGAACTAAATCGTCTGCGGAATCTTTCACATTTGTAAACTAAAAAGCTATAAATAAAAAAAGTAATTAAAAAAATTAAAAAACTCCGACTGCAACCTTATACTAAAACTAACTGAAAAGCTAAAAACAAGCCCTAATTAAATTAAATAAAAGCTGGAAACAGGCGGGACCCATTTGAGTTTGAAACTATAATTCAGAGATTTTTTTGACTTTTCCGAAGATCATTGTTCAATGGGCTTTAATTTCTGTTTTGTTGTATAGAAAAAATGTTGGTCAGTGGGTCGTCTTAGGGGCGGAGATTTAGGAGATTATCTTCGTCATCCATTTTAAAAGTCAGTTTATGTAAAAAGAGTATTTTAGCGTACTCTATTAGTGTTATAGATCATAAAGTACATCTACAAGAAAAAGAGTACAATACTCTATTTTAGAGTACGGTTGGCAACCCTTCTTAACGTTTCCTTATTCAAAACGCCGTTATTTCCTTAGTTAATCCCACCCATCTCGCGTACAGTTCGCGTGGTTTGGTTCACTCCTGATGCTTTTTAGATATCAAAAAATTAATCTGAGTTGTAGGTAAGTTCACCATAAGAAAGCAAGTGAGTCATAAACGAAGCACTGAGGGTGCTCAGTTTCTTATTTATTTTTTAAATCATCCTTGTATGTGTCCAACTAATGGCACCCGGAAAATAAGATCAAGAATAAAATCGTATCACCCGTATCACCACTCTTCCTAATTTTACGAGGTGTCGATACATCCATTGGATTATAATAATTGATATACTTAATCCAAAAGTATAAAATAAATTAGGAATTATCGTATCCATACTAAATGCGAAAGTGTGTCTGTCTGTTAACCTCTTCACGCTTAAACCGATGAACCGATTTAGATGAAATTTGGTATAGAGATAGTAGAGTCCCGGGAAAGGACATAGGTAGGATACTTTATATCCCGATATTCCCACGGGATCGAGACTTATGCGGGTGAAACCGCGGGGCGCTGTTAGTAGACTTCATAAATATTGATTCATAGGATTTCTTTAGATCAATTTTCTTTAGACAATACTTTTGGTGATTGTAGAAAACCAAAAAATCGGTAAAATACTAGTCAAACAGAGCCAAGCAAAGGCAGCGATTGATCCAAATTTAACTGTAACGTAGGATTGACGGCGAGGTTATTACATTACGGCAGTACTTAATTAGTCGATTAACCGGCATCGTTGGTGGTTTCGAACCCTGTGCTCGGCGGTGATCAATTATTGATGCCTGATTTACACGGAGCGATTTTGTTGCCTGTGGAATATCGTACAAGTTGAAGCAACAATAAAACTTGCACCGTATCTATAAACAGTGTTTAGACGATGCAAGTCATTTGTTGCTTCAATTTTATTGTGTGTCATAGGCAACAGTGGCGAAGGGTGAATTTATGACAGAGGTAAGCCGTAGCAAAAAAAAATTTCAAAAGAAAATTTCAATGATGAAATTGACTATAGAGTGGCTATGTTCTGAATTTTCGAAGGGAAGCCGGTGGAAATCGAGTTGTATGGTACCTTCGCCACTGATAGGCAAGAGACTTGTATCATGTAAATGGGGTTTTAGACGATGTTTCGACCTACGGGGCAATTGCTTAACACACTAACGATGGCAATGACTTTCATATTGACAATTCAATAATAAATAATTCATTGTGTTATTTACGTTGTCGAGCAGACGGATTTTTAACATTATGAAGTATGAATTATTTTGTTCAGAACGTTTCGGATTGTGATAAAAAGTGTGTTACGCAATTGGGGTGCTGTAGGTAGGCTACTGACCTGCAATTGAGGCATAACGTAACACTCAAAGGGATTCGTTTAGAAATCGAAAACCGGGTGGAGCAGGCGTACCTACTTACCGAGTGGCGAGCGGCTCGGGTACTGACTAGGTATACGAATGCTCACATCGTTACGTGTTACGTTAAGTTGAAATGTACTGGTCAGTCGCTAGCTTAAAAGTAGGAGGTACTGCCACATTTGAACAAGGCCTTTTATGCCGGCTGATATGGTAACTCAACTGATTCGTATTGTATTAAATAATTAAAAAATTAATTCTAAATATTTCAATTACCTATTGCCATTTTATTACAATACTTCCGAATCAATGGATGATTACTTATATTTTTTACAATGGTTGCAGCTTTTAGGTCGCCGGGTGGGCGGCGACCATGCGGCGAATGACGCTTTTTACGTAGGTAATCTTGTCTACTAGTCTATCAGAAAAAGTAGAAACCAGTCGGTATGAAATCATTATGTAAATGAAGCGGTGCCTCCCATACTATAAAACCATAGACATTCGCTCGCTAGCTAGAACGCTCAGCTTCGTTGCTCTAGTAGGCACTCGCCACAGATAGAGGGTTATCTATGGCACCCACCATAGTCTCTTCAGTAGGCCTAGCACGAACGGGCGAAGTAAACGTAACGTTAATCATTATTGGAACAACTTTTACACATAATATTTATCAAGTGAGACATTGTTGATATATATTGTTGTTACGAGTAATAATAATTATTGGGTGACACTTATAATGCTTACCTATCGCATAAAAGAGACTGAGCACAAGTGGTATATGGATCAATAGCGATATGGTTCAGGAGGCCAATTCTCGTAATTAAAAACGTTCAAAATCTAGTCGCAATCTCGTCTCAGCAACCGCGAGATCAGACTGTGGACGTTCTTAAAATTACGAGAATTGCCCCTCAGATATTTATATAGAGATACCCTTATCTATACCTTTGCATAAATGGGCTTCAAAATCTGAACCGGAAATGTTGATAGAAAATCACTTTTATACCTAATACAGATAGCGGGCAAATAAAAGCCCGGTCAAAATAGACATTCAAGGTTACATTAATTCGCATAAAGCTGAAAATTGGTATGAATGTTGGGAACACCATTAAAATAAATTGTCAAAAGTCCCCATAGATCCGACGTGTGCAAAAATCAAATATTCAAGGTCAAATGTTGCAAAAATCGGTTTTTTGCATTTTTCAGCTAAACGGTAAGTTTTATCATAAAAGCAGGTGAAACAAAATTGTTCATATTGCAATTATCTACAAAAATTGTTTTTACACTTTTTTCCTAAGCACGTTTCCGCGCCACCCGTGAGGTAGTGTACTTGGCGCATTTTTTTAACGTGGTTTCCCCGGTAGGCCTATTTCACGATCTATTGTGGTCCTGTTGAGTTATATATTGTATCAAATAAAAAATAGTACTATTGGAAATGATGAAAGCGGTGTAACTTATGAGTAATTTGGGAAAATTATTCGTCTGATTGATAATCATCTGTTGGAGCTTCAAGCATACTGTCTTCTTCTTCCTGCTGGGTACAAGTAAATTCTTCAAAGAAAAGTTTATATTCAAAAGAAAGTTTATATTCTTACCCCCTTATTCATAAAACTTATCAAACCTATTTTAGTTAAAATGGGGTTTGTCTCTTTCTTACACACAGAAATGACAACGTGACAGATAAAGACAAACGTTCTATAAACCTATTTTAGCTAAAATAGAGATAAAATAGGATTATGAATAAGGGGGTTAGAATTGTATAATATGTATGTATATGCCACGAAAACTAATATTTTTACTTATTTTACGGCTCTGTAGCGTATATAAAGGTAATTGACATACATTTATATGCTATGAAGAACACAACTTTTTAAATTTTTTGCATCGCTATATCTCCGAAATGGTGATTCTTAGGAAAAAAGTGTAAAAACAATTTATGTAGATGAACAATTTTGTCTCACCTATTTTTATGATAAAGCTTACCGTTTAGCTGAAAAGTGCTAAAAACCGATTTTTGCAACATTTCACCTTGAATATTTTTTTTTTGCACACGGATCGATGGGGACTTTTGACAATTTATTTGTAATGGTGTTCTTAACAATTTTCAGCTTTATGCGAATTAATGTAACCTTACCCCTATTTTTGAAGCTAACTTGACCGGACTAAAATATTCGGATAGGTAGATAAATACAAACCACAACTTGATACAGCACTGGGCACAAATCACCCAGTCTCCTTTAGGTAAAAAAAATACATATATGTCTAATGTTCTGTGTGAGAAAGTATGCAAGGGAGTCAAGTCACTGGTTACGTCTTAGTTTTAAATTAAATTTTGTACACCATAATTGTCTACGTAATATTAATGGTTTCTATGTTAATTAATTTGTATTGTAACGTTTTAATTAACTATAAATAAATAGTAGGATAGTTGTATTTACGTTTCAAAAATCTTTCGAATTGAAGTTACATTTGCTTCGCGCGTTCGTGCTCGTCCCTAGCCCCTGTGCTTTATGATACTGTATGGACGGCGGTTTCATATGTTTGACATTTCGCACCCGCGCAAGCTCCTCACGATGGACGAGGCCTAAGAAAGGCTTTATACTTCATCCCCACAAGAAAATAATTCCTTGCAGCAAGCATAACTTTGTTATTCTTGCTATTTTTCTCAGACATCCCTATTTCGGATATTGCACTAATAAAGTTCAATAAAACCTGAATTCAAGATCGTGGTCTCAATAATTACTGCTAATAGTGCTAGTGTCTGAAGCTGAGCAAGTTAGCGATACTTAACTGAGTACAGCAGCCTGCGGAAAACGTCTGTGGAAATGTGAAGGCCTTGAACGAAGGGGGACATAAAACCCCCGTTTCCCCTCTGTTTCACTCGGTACAACGTAGCTCGGGGCGCCAATAGCGCGAGGATCTATCTCGCATTTCACTCTGTTGACTTATATATCGAGAGACTGCGGGGAAATTGCGTAACCCACTTACCTTTCCTTTTGACAGGTCAACAACATTCATTGCGTTATTTACGTTACTATAGTAGAATAGAATTTTTCAAACCTGTGAAACAATGGACTAATGGATAATTTCCTTCAAAATCCTTCTGTTTGTGATTAAAAGTATGTTACGCAATTGTGGCGCTTTTCTTGATACCTATTTTATACTTACATTTGTTAGTCATATTACCAAAAACTGGTATCATACTACCTTACCGATAATGTTTTCACAGATTACAACCCTTCGTACGGGTGCAATGGCAACATGTCATAGAATCGAGATTAATGTGCGATATCTTAGTTAAATAGTATAATGTAGGATTATTCACATAACCTATCGGAATAAATGCTCTAAAAGATGGAGAAAACCGCAACAAAATCCATTGCGCAGTTTAGGTTTATCTGGCACGAAACGGGACTTTATTTTATACTGTATACCTACCTATCTATGGATAATCATAGACATACATAATATACAAGTTGGAAAAAAAAGCGGCCAAGTGCGAGTCGGACTCGCCCATGAAGGGTTCCGTAGCAGCAAGTAACATAATATAAAAGTTCTTGTAGTTCGTTGTAACTTTGTGAAAGGTAAATTGCGGTTTTCGATTTATGACGTACTAGCTGCGCCCCGCGGTTTCACCCGCGTAAATATCGATCCCGTGGGAATATCGGGATAAAAACTATCCTATGTCCTTTTCCGGGACTCAAACTATCTCTATACCAAATTTCATCGAAATCGGTCTAGCCGTTTGAGCGTGAAGAAGTAACAAACATATAAACACACACACTCACAAACTTTCGCCTTTATAATATTAGTGTGATTAAAAAAAACTACTTACTAGATCTCGTTCAAACCAATTTTCGGTGGAAGTTTACATGGTAATGTACATTATATATATTTTTTTTAATTTTATCATTCTGTTATTTTAGAAGTTAGAGGGGGGGGGACACACATTTTACCACTTTGGAAGTGTCTCTCGCGCAAACTATTCAGTTCAGAAAAAAATGATATTAGAAACCTCAATATCATTTTTGAAGACCTATCCATAGATACCCCACACGTACAGGTTTGATGAAAAAAAATTTTTGGAGTTTCAGTTGTAAGTATGGGGAACCCCAAAATTTATTGTTTTTTTTCTGTTTTTGTGTGAAAATCTTACTGCGGTTCACAGAATACATCTACTTACCAAGTTTCAACAGTATGTTCTTATAGTTTCGGAAAAAAGTGGCTGTGACATACGGACGGACGGACAGACAGACAGACAGACAGACATGACGAATCCATAAGGGTTCCGTTTTTTGCCATTTGGCTACGGAACCCTAAAAATCAATGGTCCCTGAAGGGAAACCACTTTAAATCCGTAAGATAGGTAGATTATTTTACTTAAAGGAAACATTCCTTTATTTTTAAAAAGAAACAAAACTGCATTCACAGGTTTCTCGACAAGCTTAGCTAAGCCGGGAATCGAACCAGCTAAAAACTCAAAAAATAAACAATCGCTATTTTACAAGCTTTTTTATTTAATAATCGATAGGATTATTGTTCAGCATAAAATCTCTCTAATAAACATTTGGTCTTAGAAATAAAAAGATCATGAAATCGAACATCAATTTTATTTTATCATCATTTCTAATATGAAGGACACGTAAACATGAAAGAGAATTATTACTTAGCAAGACATAATCAACGAAACTGGCGAATTAAATAAACTGACGGCTGAGGGAAACTGACCAGTGATACGCGGGATTACACAACTTATGCCCGGTTTCTGAGGTTTTTAAACGGAGTTTATCCATTCGATAGTGATTGTTGATTCGACATCGTCTTTCTGAACACGTCATTAAGGAAGACTTTAGGTTAAAAGGTCGAGTGAATTGTTATCGAGGGTTATCTGAGAACCTCAAAAACCGAGACCGCTTCTCATAAGGAAGAAATTCGCTTAAATAGATAATTATTATGTAGAATCAACAGCTATTGAAAGTTTAAACTCCGTTTAAGAATTCTTCAGAAACCGGCACTCAGTCTTTTTTGAAATTCACTTCGTGTAGGCTTCTGCAAAGTGTTGTGGTGTATCATATGCTCCTTGTAACATTTGCTACCTCAACCCCACTTCTACAGTCTCATAAGACTTTTCATAAATAACATTTTTTACATGGCCCTCTCACCATACCTCTAGAGATAAATTGCAATTCTTGTTGTTCGAAAAATTAGCTTCTAATTAATCGATTTTTTCTTGATACAGGTCATTATTAGACAATTGGGAAATGGAAGCAAAACAAAACAAAATCGATAAAAATGTCCAAAAAGTTCGTTCGAATTTCAAAATTGCAGTTCCGCACCGCAAACAATTTCTAAAATTTCGTCAGAAAACGCCTCGTCTAAGAAGGAAATGTGCATAGAATTATTATCACCAGTTAAACGATTTTTAAGGTCTGATCTCAATCAATAAGTAATTGCGTTTCAAGAGAGTAAAATCTGAATTTTCTTTCACACAGGTTGAAGCGAGACTTGAAACCGAGCCCATTGATTGCGGCCGACATGAAATTTAGGAGAATAATCAAGTAAGTGGTATAAAATATCTATTATAGGTACTATAGTGGCAAAATTTTAAATCGGCGTATTCAGTTGATTCACTTGGGGATTTTTTCAATACCTAGAATTTCCCTCATGTAAGAATTAAAGACGAAAAACTTAAATATTAACATTTTACCGATTGGCGTTGTGATCAATTTTGATCGACCCGTTCCAAAGATACAATTTAAAAGATTTAAACAGGGGTATATAAAATAGGGCATCCCCGTTTAAGTTCTGTAAAGCTGAGAATTGCTGACCTTTGATATGATTTATTCAAGCTGATAATTTGAGGTATTGTTTGGAATAGACCGAAGGGCATACGAACTGTTCACAATGAGGAAATCAGTATTTTAAATTCCAGACAATATGATAATTACAATCGTGATTTGTAGTTTACTACTTGTAAATACCTAATTAACTACAATTACTATCGTGTCTAAGTTAGATCATACCTAAAAAGTATTAAAAAAAAAAATACGCTCGCTTATTCCCACCGTGCAATGCCAATTGAACGTTTCATGATTCACCCAGCCTACGATTTGTTTTTCTTACGTATTTTGCAATCAGCAACTACCTACGTATCAGATTGTATGGCACCTAAAACCGACAGCTGCGAATATGTCGCTCATTTGGAGAAACATCGACGTAATTGGTACTTTTTTTTACGTCTATACTTCTCCGAATGTAAATATGCTTTCTAAATGCTTTGGCATATTTAACTTATTTTTGGGAAAAAATATATTTACGTCGATGTTACTCCAAATGAGGGATGTGTATTTACAGAATTATAATAATATCGTCGTCCCTTTCTCACGATTCCACGGGATAATTTTTCGATATGCTTTTTCGACCTCCACGCGGATGAAGCCACGGTCAAAAACTATTTTTGACCTTCATAAATACAGAAAGATTTTTTCATCACCATCCAAATTTTTACAGGGTGTTCTACCCATGAATATGAACAACTTTCACTATGGGACGAACTCTGAAATCACGAAAAAAAAATCAGCTGTTTCATAACATAATCAGCCTGTAATGTTCCCACTGCTGGGACACAGGCCTACTCTCAGTGAGAGGGAGTGGGCCGTAATCCACCACACGGGCCCAATGCGGGTTGGCAGATGTCACATGTCTTCGAATTTTTGGTTCTAGGACATGCCGGTTTCCTCACGATGTTTTCCTTCACCGTTTTGAGAGCAGTGGTGATGAAATAATTTACAGAAAGTAAAGCGCCTGTTTGGGTTCGAATCTAGGACCTACAACTCGTAAGTCGCGGCCGTTACTACTTGGCCACCACTGCTCACCGCGCAAATCAGCGGTTTCATACAAAAGTTCAATACCTACTTGACCAAAATGTATGAAACAGCTGATTTTTTTTTCGTGATTTCAGAGTTGGTCCCATAGTGAAAGTTGTTCATATTCATGGGTAGAACATCCTGTAAAAATATGGATGGTGATTAAAAAATCTCCCTGTATATCAACAAAATTTTTCAAGTTATCCAACAATTTTCTTGTCGAATATTCGCCGCAATGCTTTATTAAAAAATTACAATTTGTCTGCGAAAACAAAACTTAAAAAAATAAAAAGCTAATATTTACTTTTACAATATAAAATACATAAGTACCTAATACTGAATCAATTTACAGAAAAATATTACAATAGGAGTAGATACCAAAATGTTCAAATAATGAAAACTTATGTTTTCATTATATTTCCATAATCATGGCGAAGACCAAATTAAGATTATAAATTCACTATAGCTTGCCTTTAATAATATATTTTAATTCAAAACACAACGAGATATTTGTTTTTTTTTTAATTTTTGATGCTATCATTTAAACTCCAATATTTTATTTCATGTTAGTAGAATTTAAAATGACGTTAACCGTTACCGTAACCAAAACGATCACTTTCAAAGTAAAAGTTCTGCACGAAAGCTGCAATAACTACACTTTTAAAATTATACGATAAAATGTATTGAATTCATAAGAGTACCCAGACGTTTCATTTAAATAATACATACAAGAAAAATAATTTTCTACGCATATTTAACACTGGGCCAACGAACCGTTCGTAGCCGTAGCTCCACAGCTACGAGAAATCACTTCGTCACAGAACACGAAATAAGTAAGAAAAATCCACAAACAACTCACTTTAACCGGACAACCGAACTTTTATAACCGCGCTTAATATTTTTCTATTATAAAGTTATAGAGAACATTTTCGACAAACGTAACGTTGCTCCCCAGAACCCGTCTGGATCGGGGACAAATCCGTACTGATAGCATGCGGATTATCCACAGGGTCGAATGGGCAAGCGGAATGAAAAAGAACCCCCCGCTACCCGCCCGCTTTGGGTGCGAGCGAGTGTGTGCATAAGAAAGTGTCTTGTGTGGGGTACAAGTTCCCTCAAGATTTTCAAGTTACTGCTCGGAAAATTAGATCTGTCAGGTGCGAAAATGTCCGTATTTATTTCTTGTTTGCTTCTGGATTAGTACGGTTTTGATCAATGAAGAAAATATATCTTTTAGACACCTACAATACGTCGAGCCTTTTCAGGAAGAACATCGTAAGCGCCAAAAATCCCAAAAAACTGTTTTTATATTAACCGCCAGATCAACTGATTTTGCATCTTATGTCACTTCTTCTGTAAAATATGCAAAATGGCGGTTACGATCTTCTTCCTGAAAAGGGTCGACGTGTTAAGCACTAATAGTAGGTAAATAATATTTTTTGAGTGGATAAAAAGTAAACATTCTGTACAAAATAAAATAAACTTAAAATGTCTCGCAAAAATTCGGTTATTGTTTCTTCAAATAATATGCCTGCTTAATTTCTCGTAGGTATTTACGCGACAAGTTTTTATCTATGTATCTATCTATATACATAAAATTATATTAAGGGGTTGAAAATTTTATTTGTATGAGAAATCTTATTTGAGTTATAAATAACCTTGAAACTTAGCACGAATACTTATCTAAGTAAATTATGAAGTTTGGCATTTTTTGTTTTTCTGACTACCCCCTGAAAGGTGATTGGGAGGTGTCAAAGTTTGTACAGGTAGAAGAATTTTAACGCGCGGTCCGATTAACTCGAAACTCGTTATTTATACCTACTTAAGACCAAAAATAAAGAATAACGTGCATCAGGGTTTTTCGAAAATCTACCTACCCCTAACGGGGTGAAAAGGGGTAGTTAATTTTACAGGGGAGGATTTTACTGCGTGGCTTGACTTAAAAATTGGTATATGATCAAGTAACGAACACATCCCAAACGATTTTACGAAATTTCAGCCCTGTGGGGGTGAAAAGCAGGGATACAGTTTATTTGAAAACTCTGATCCCTTTGATCTATAAATTCAAAAATTCGCCCGAATACTTATTTGTCTAAATAAATGATAAAGATCATAAACATACATTTTCGAAATATTTAGAGGAAAGTACGAATTTCACGCGGACGAAGTCGCGGGCAGAAGCTAGTATCATATAAATTGTGTAATGACGTTATAAGTTGATAGTAAAAGTTTGAAAAGTTTATTTTACCTATTCTTTTTAGTGCATTTAACTAAAAGCTTGTTTTTAAAAAAGTGTTCGTACTTTTAATTTATTTTTTACTTTTTAGCTGTCGCTGGACCAGGTTTTTTTTGGAGTTTAGCTCGCAATCGTATTCTCAGCAAGTCCTTTCATTTGATACCCATATTATAGGAGTGCATTAAAAATAACTAGTCCACCATCTTGGGTATTCTGCCATGTTGGATTTAGAATGACGTCACACAGCTAACCATACATTGTCATCCAAACTAAACGAAATATAAAAAAGGTTAAATAAAAGCTTGTAATAAAAATGTTTAAGATTTAATTTCATTCAACAGTAAAAAATATGACTATACATTATCATGTTACATTTTCATTTCATTTTCAAATAGAACATAATTCAGTTGGATAAGATCAATAACTCAGAGCTACACAATTGTATCTATCGATTGTGTAATGCATAACTAAAATGGGCAGACTTGTTTTTAACTTACTGACGACACGCGATGCGACGCACTTCCAACGTAAAGTGGTTCGTATCGTACACAATGGTGCTGATTCAGCCAATTCCCTTGTTCACAAAAGAAACAAAAGGACCCCGCACAAAATATATTTGGTAAAATATAGCCTGTAACATGCTGATTGAAAATGAATTGGGCGCAAAAAAAATGGTCAGCTTTAAAGATATAGCCATTTTTCTGTTCAAGTCAGGAAGATGATTTTTATCTTATAGTTACTGCTAAAAAATAAACAAAAAACAATCACATCGACTACTCGTTACAAGTTCTAATTCGTATGGACTCTTCGTCTGTATATTCTGAAGGGGTAAGCAGATATGTATTGCACACAATATTACGCATAGTAAACAAGCCGTTCGGCCGATTTTGCTGAAATTACAGTCTATGTGTATACACATTTTAACAACAATTGACATGTGAATCACGTGCCCACATTTATATTTAAGGTTATCGCTGCACTAGGCGTTTGGCCAGCTCAGGCAGGGTTGCCATCGTTGTTGGGGTTCATTATATCTTTCGAACATTTCTGTCACGATTGTACTAAACTAACACTGCGCTGCGTTGTGTTGTCGTTGATTTTAATAATTACTGTGATCCTACCCCAATACTAGGTGGATTTCGCTACGTAAGCATTCATGAAAGCCTTGCGACAAGACGTTAGTGACGAATTGTTGTTTTCGAATTTTTCGATGCCCTAAGTTTTACATTAGACTAGCGACCCGCCCCGCTTACAAAAACTGAGAGTCATTTGTTCTCTCCGGCATTGTAATCTTTTTTTTGTTCTAGACAATACCTGGGAACCTTCTTTCTGGTTACGGAGATATTGAAGGTCAAAGTTCTATCTTTTTTTGGAAACCAAAACTAGTTTTTAGTTCATATTTCCGTCCCCCGACGTTAGGACGCTTGGATCAAAATATTTCCTGCAACTTATATTAAACTTAAAGGGCCAATATATTAGGTCCTTACATATGAAATTGGCGTTTTTCGTACTGGCCACTTTAATCACGAATTTCTCCTCTTTGGTAAGGAATTCCAAATTCAAATTTGTACAGCTATTTACTCATGTATTTGTGCTTCGATGACCGTCATTCATTTGTTTTTTTTCTTCTGTTTTTTCTGTTTGCGTCACTCATTTTACAAAATGGAAAATTTAAAATATCGCATTATTTACGAGTACGAGTTCCGCCGTGGCACTAGTGCTGCGGAAACGACTCGAAGGGTGAATGATGTGTATGGCGGTCATGTTGCAAAAGAAAACACAGTTCGTTTTTGGTTCCAACGTTTTCGTTCTGGAAATTTCGACCTGCAGAACAAGCCCCGTGGACGGCCTGAGACCCAAGTTGATAATGGAGAATTGAAGGCTATTGTGGAAGCGGACCCATCGCAAACCACGTCCGAGTTAGCTGCAGGCTTCGATGTTAGTGATAAAACTGTTTTAATTCACTTGAAGCAAATTGGGAAGATTAAAAAGCTTGAAAGGTGGGTACCTCACGAATTGACTGAAGCAAACCGGCAAACGCGCGTCGACTGCTGCGTTACATTACTGAACCGTCACAACAATGAAGGTATTTTAAACCGAATCATTACCTGTGATGAAAAATGGATTCTTTACGATAATCGGAAGCGCTCAGCGCAATGGTTGGATCCTGGCCAGCCAGCCAAATCCTGCCCCAAGCGAAAATTAACCCCAAAAAAGTTACTTGTAAGCGTTTGGTGGACTAGTGCCGGTATTGTTCATTACAGTTTTCTCAAATCTGGCCAGACTATTACAGCTGATGTCTATTGTCAGCAATTACAAACCATGATGGAAAAGCTAGCGGCTAAACAACCAAGGCTGGTCAATCGCTCCACGCCACTGCTGCTTCACGACAACGCCAGACCACACACTGCGCAACAGACGGCTACCAAATTAGAAGAGCTTGAATTGGAATGTCTTAGACATCCTCCGTACTCCCCGGACCTTGCTCCAACAGATTACCATTTTTTTCGCAATTTGGATAACTTTTTGCAAGGGAAAAAATTCAACTCCGATGGGGCAGTCCAAATCGCCTTCAAAGATTTTATTGATTCCCGTCCGACTGGTTTTTTTAGTAAAGGGATCAATGAACTACCTATAAGATGGCAAAAGTGCATTGAAAACAATGGTTCATACTTTGATTAATTAAATATATTATATTAAAAAATATTCGACTTTTTGTTCCTTCCATACAAAACGCCAATTTCATATGTAAGGACCTAATATATTATTATTTTAGTTTTTAGAGGCTTTTGTTTGAGTCGGGGGTTTTTTAAATTTTTAATTTAACTTTTTGAAGTGAAAACTTCTTTAGCGGCGTTGAAAACTTTTTGTAATGGGTAAAAAATGTTAAACTCGCGTCAGGGCATCGCGTCAGGACACGTGACCGTCAGGAGAGATTCCCCCCCCCATCTCTTTCTACGGCGGCGCCAACCGAAGTGAACCAAGTGAGACACGATAATGGATGGATGGATGGATGGTGATGGTGATGGTGATGGCGATGGTGATGGCGATGGCGATGGTGATGGCGATGGTGATGGCGATGGCGATTGTGATGGCGATGGCGATGGCGATGGTAATGTGATGTGATGTGATGGTGATGGTGGACGCGGACGTGGATGGACAGCTGATGGCTCGACCGTCTGTGTAGTAGCCACACTGCTGTGTATTCGTAAAATACGTGTATATAAAGTGTTTCAAAAAATGGAAATTGAACAAAGTGCATCGATTAATGTAAAAAAGTGACGCAGAAATAGTGAAAAAAACTTAGTTATATTAATTCAATTAATAATTGATTTATTTCAACGTTAATATTCAAGTTTTCACTTCTGCCGGCACTCCCGGAGTGCAACCCGTCTTTTTTTTTTTATTTGTTCGGGTGGCTCACGCAAAAGTAATAGGATGAGGTAATTCACAACAAAATATAGCTTAACTTTTACTCCTGTACCGTTGCATTGCATGCACCCAAAAGCACAAAACTCAAAACTTAAACTCAAAACATTTATTTCAATTAAACCAATTACAGGCACTTTTGAATTGTCAAGGGGTCGGTCAGTCAGAAAGATGAAACTACACACATCAAAAGTGTCTAGGGATCAACATATATTTTTGCAATAACTTTTCTCCTGATTGATATTAATTAAAATTTTCTTTAAGGATTCATCAAATAAAGTGTTTTCGTTTGTCACAGTAACGATAAACCAAGTCACCTTTGCATTAATAAAGAAATTTGCCATTTTCCTAATAAAGGGATTTTTGACATTTGAACCACTAACACAAAAGTTCGAAAAAAAGACTGAAATAACAGTTTTCTTTAAAATTTTATTGGGTAACTTAAACAATGAATAATCCGTGTTTCTACCGCGAACACTAACAACACAAGAACATCGGTTTGGCATACTCAAAATGAGTTCATCCAAATCACGCTGTGGAATGGCCGCCCATGTTCGTTGCAACAACAAAAAAAGGTCTTCTTGCGACTGGATACCCTCCATATTCGGCAGAGCTCTTCTCTGTAGCATATCCCATGCATGCTCAATCGGGTTCAAGTCTGGCGACTGAGCAGGCCAGGGCAGGACATTGATGTTAGCTGCGGCGAGAGTCTGTCTTACAACTCTTGCGGTGTGCGGTCGTGCATTATCATGCATTAACTGAAATAAGGGACCGATTTGCACTTGTAGAGGAACGATGACGTCTGATACAATCGTCTCAGCATAAATTTGAGCGTTGAGGTTGCCTCTGATCCAAATCAACTCAGTTCTTCCGCCGATCCAAATACCCGCCCATACCATGATGGTTCCACCACTATAAGGATGGACTTCCTGGCAGGATTTTAATCGCTGTTGGCGTCCAGGGGTTCTCCAGTGTCGTATACGTCTTGTATCCGGTCTCATACCAAAACGAGACTCATCAGAAAAGCACACGAAACGCCATTGTTCTTCTGCCCAATTTCTGTGTTCAAGAGCCCATTGATATCGAATCCTACGATTGTGCATTGCTATAGGTGGTACCCGTAGCGGTCTTCGGGAATGAAGGTTCACTTCATGCAAGCGGTTTCTGAATGTTTGGTCGCTAATTAAGTTCCCTGAAGAGTGATGAAGCCTCACGGCTAACATCATGGCGGTTATTGTTGGAGCTCTTCGAGTTAAGATTTGAATATCTCGGTCTTGTCTCCGTGTGGTGCAGCGATACCGTCCTCCATGGCGCTCAGCCACGGTACCAGTGCTTCGGTAACGTGTCCAAAGTCGACTGATAACACTCTGACTTGTATTCAGAGCTAAAGCCACAGTACGTTGCCGGGAACCAGCTTCTATCATTCCCACGGCTCTGAGCATTTCTTCCCTGCTTAAATGACGTCGCCGCTCCATAATAACGTTGGTTTTAATCAGTAGTAGGGAAACAGTAGCACTAATAATGTCTTCAATGCGTTGTATGTTTTTATAGGGAAAATATTGACAGCTGATTTTCATCTTTTACTCGAATTTGATTCACAGTTCCTGATTCAAATTATGAAATGCACCAAAAAGGATCCATATAAATTTATAAAATCATAAATTTATTACAAAGTCACATCTCAATCTCAAGAAATCCGCATAAAAATGCTTGATCCCTAGACACTTTTGATGTGTGTAGTTGCCCATTCCAAAGCGTAGGTGAGAAGAACGGGCAAGAAACTCCATGGACACTCTTTTAAATCAAAATAATATGGTTACAAAGTCTTGGTTACATCATTCATGTCAAAAACTATACATGTGAGAACGATGCAGAACGTTAAAAGCGTCCATAGTGAAAAGATGAGAAAAAACAGCAATTCAAATATTAAATTAAAATAAAATAAGCTATGGCAGCAAAGAGATGACCAGTCCCTACTGACGGCGCCCGTTCACGAACATGACGCATGTTCCATTCAGCTCAACCATTTTGAAGGGAGCTAAATGATCCAACACATGCGCCACCATCAGCGAGACATTTAGTGACCACGACATACTGTCAGCCGCCTGCCCACATTCAAGTCAATCACAAGTCACAGTGTTATGCGTGTGTTACATTGCGCGCTGCGAGCGGTAAAATGTTTGTGAAATCTATTGGGGCCACAGGTCACGTAGACACATGAAAAGCGATTTTGTTTTTATTATATTGTATTTCTATTTTTTAGATATTTTGTAAATGTTATTTATTGCTGTAAATAATCTTTTACTAAAAATACTCCATGGAATAAAGAATTTCAATACAAGATCCCAAAGTTTCAACAAAATCAGACGGACCACTTGTCTACTATTCGAAATGTGTGTTAAGCATCTCTGCCAACCCCTTCGGACGTAGAAACATTTAAACTATAACATATGAATTGGAACCTGTTGTGGTTGATGTAAATGCTTTTTATATGTATAAAAATCATCTTCCGGTCTTGTACAGAAAAATGGCTATATCTCTAAAACTGACCATTATTTTTTTTGCGCCTATATTAACTTTCAATCAGCATGTTACAGGCTATATTGTACCAAAATTTCAGCTAAATTCACTGAACAGCTTTTTCTATACATTTTGTGCGGGGTCCATTAAGTTCAGTGCATCTTTTTCTTTCCATTTCATTAAGAAAAGGACAGAAGATAAATAATTTAGTTTAGTCCTGTCAAATTAATTAGCGCCTAACACTATTCCATACAAGTTTAGACGTGATTAAACTTGCCTACTAAAATTACATCAATTTACGTCAGGCGTCGATTAATTATCTAATTATTTTTCAGCTCAAGATTTCAATTTTGATTACTTACTTGAATTTTTTTTATCTTGCTTCGATAAGGACAGCCAACCAGCCGGCTTCTAATTGAATTATAAATATTATAATATTATAGGCTGTAAGTTGATGGATTACTCCATTATAGGATGTTACTGAAAGGTGTAACGCCAAAAAATAAACACGTAATATTTTATTGCCTTCTTATGGCAAAGAAAAATAACTATTGCAATTATACTACGGGGATTATACAATGGGCTACTTCTGGGTACTTTCGTAGCCAAATGGCAAAACTGGAACCCTTAAAATTAATTTGTCCTGTCTGTCCACCCGTATAATTCAAAGCTATTTTACTCGGAAATTATACAACTTCTTTCCACGATGTAACGCCAATTTGGCGCTACATTGAGAAAAAAAGGGAAATTCTAAGAAACTACAAAGAAATTATGAAAAAAAGAATTGGTGGACTTTCCCCAAAAGGGATGAAAGAAAAATTCCGTGGTAATTATAAGGGTAGGTAGGCAAAAAGCTAAGCAACCTTAAAAAAATCGTGCAAGAGGTCCTCAAGATTCGTCTACTTGCAAAATTACCGTTTTCAACTGAACTACACTCGAAAAAGCTCTTTCAAATAATATTCAATTTTAAGGTCGGTAAGCCGAGGTCCGTACCCCGCAGGGGGTGAACCTAGCGTGTAGTCGCTTAGTTTTTAAGTTTTTCAAGTCCTGCTTGGAGGCTTTAAATTATCGAGGCAACCACAGGCATTTCCGGTTAAGCAGACGACAACCTTCCAGGCTAAACTGCGAGATGCCAATCAGAAAAAAAAATTGAGGTCGGAATTCGGGATCCTAAAATAACAGTTGACATTTTGTTATTGGTTTAAAAGTAAGAAACAAAAGTATTTTATTCAGCATATTCAACGCACGAAAACAAACCTACCTATACGAAATCATTTTGTTCATAGCGGTCTTCTAAAAGCATGTTGCATTGAAAAATTGGGGCGACACGTGAACACAATTGGACATAGAGACAATGTGGCTATTAACGAGGGGAGATTTGTAGGGCATCATTGATCGTTCTAACGCCCTGGGTAAAAAGTGAATTCTAAGCCTCCACGCGAATTAGTCCCACTTTTTGGCCACAGTATAAAGATAACAAATACCTTTACTAAGGACTAGGCCCTTTCAAAATCTACGCTTCAACGGGTGTTAGGGTTGTCAACCAAACTTTTTCATTAATATTCACGACACGTATATAAAGGCAATTGAAGCGACACTGTACAAAATACCTCTACGGGGAACCAACCGACGCTCTCCGTTTTATTTGAAACTACACCGTAGCATTTTCGGATGCCGGGCATTTTTTAAGCCTTTCCCACCAGAGAAACTGTGTTGCTGGGAAGTATGTTGTCTTCTTCCCAGCTAAAGCACTAGGAAGTGGTGAAGGGCGGGCGTTTTGAAAGACTATTAACTATGTACTTTTGACGTTCGAAATGTGCTGATTCTCAGCCTAGTTTAAATAAATGATTTTTGATTTTGGAACGTTATGAACGGCCCCATTTTCCGGCCCGACATTTTGACTGCTATTTCCTCCTTCGTTCATTAGTTTAGTCCAAACATGAGCCACCCGTTTACACATACGCCGGTATGGGTACGATAATTTGGGCTTGGACAACATAAAAAAATTGTAGTAGATAATATGAGGAGAAGCTGCTAAACTCCTAGCATTATATTCAAACCCCTAAATGTTATAATCAGGCAAACTTCATAACTACACTGATTTTTGGTTGAATAATTAAATCTACTATCGTAATTGATTGCATGCCTAGTATACACAAAAACGGTAGTAAGAAGGTCATATTAAGTAAGGTCTTCACACCAAAATGATCTAACTTTTCACAAACAGAACAGACACTTTATAACGTTTTCAAGTCGACGTCGCTTTATCAGAGAAATTCATAGCAGTGTGTGTGTTATCTAACTACAAAGTTATTGGAAAATATCCAGCACGGTCTAGCGGAGTTGACAAGCTGTTTGATTCACTGACAATACATTGATAAAGTTTTACAACAGTTATATTCGCGCTTGTCTCCCTCAAATAAACTGTGGCTGAAACTTTAGAGCAGAATCCATTTGCAGGTTTTTTTTGTTTTTGTAGGGATGTTTCGGAAATGTGCAGTATTTTACCAAGGAGCAGTGGTAGCCCAGTGGTAAGGGCCCCGACTTACGAATTGTAGGTCGTGGGTTTAAACCCAGCCAGGCGTTTTACTTTGCATACATTATTTCATCACTGCTCTCAACACGGTTAGGTAATGAAAACATCGTGACGAAACCGGCATGTCCTGGCACAAAAATTTCGAAGACATATGACATCTACCGATCCGCACTGGGCCCGCAAAGTGGATTACGGCCCACCCCCTCTCGAAAAGAGGAGGCCTGTGTCCCAGAAGTGGGAACATTATCGGCTAATTATGCTATGCTATGCCATGCCTATCGTCGTATGCTTAAGTCGTAAAAAACTGATTTTTCTCCCATAGTTGTTACGTCCTTTAACATTTATACCTCCTAGCTGACCCGACAGACGTCGTGTTCAAAGGAGAATGGACAAATCTGCCCTGAATGGACAAATCTGTCCAATAGCGTTAAGACACATACCAATGGAAAGATCTCACCAAGGAGAGTATTTCTTATTATAACGATTTCTCTTCATTGTTGGTACGTAAGGAGCTACAGAGCTCTAAATGCGAGTGACTAAGTATTATTGAAATTTTGGTATTTTGTCAATCAATTAACTTTCATTAATTCTGTCTTGAAAACATCATCTCTTAAGCCTATAAACGTAAAAAATATTGGCCTTCTTGATGCCGTTTTAGGAACAATGTTTTTATGAGTCCGTCGGTCGTACCTACAGAACGTTAAGCTTGCTGCATCCCCCAATAGCGTTGAAGATATATGCCAATGGAAAAAGCCTTTGCTACTAATACGACTACCACACCCTTTTTTTTTTTTTTTTTTTGGTTGGAAATCATCAGATAACTTCTCCCGCTCTGGGCGGAGCGAGAGGGCGTGTCAGACTTTTACTGACTAAAACCCACCCGTGTTCCTTCAGTTGCCTGTGCCAGGGGCCACGGTATCTCTTTCGAACAACCCGCGACCCCGGCAGGCTGACTACCACACCCTTGAATTAGGCTGGTCTTTGAAAAGTAACCATTTATTTTACAAATCAAATATTTTTGTGTATACACCAAGTTCCGGACGATATACATAAACTTGGACCAGATGTTCAGACCATGGTAATAAGCATTTTTCATCATGTACATATTAATGAATTCTTATTTTTTGTTAATTCTCATACAAACTAAATACCTTGACGTAAATCACCCGATATGCATGCCTCTTTATCCGAATTGACAACGACACGTATTTTCATTCATAAGATTTTGCGGGCTGAAACTAATTGTCAAAACTAAGTTAAGACCCTTTCCTACTGCATAGCTCAATTAAATTTCATTAAATGAATTTACAAATATATTTGTAACGAAGCCTTTTTATGTCCTACTTCTTTTGTTAGATTTAATTTGTAAAAGTTATAGAAGCGTTTGACAAAGTTTATGGATAACGTGAAGAACACGGTGTATAGTCATGTCTCAGCCATATTAACCATCTCACCAGCATGTTCGTTGCTACAAAGAGAAACTATTTTGTTTGTTGCAAAGTAATTCAGCAAGCCTATCAAAACGAAATTCTTTCCAAAAAATTTGGAACAGTACCTAAGTAAGACTTATGGAGAACTTTTTGGTCTTTATTACTTGCTTACTTTAAAATACAGCTAGGAAAATAGACGATATGACTGACTGAGTTGAAGTTAAATCAATAAAGGTCCCTCTTTGAAGTTAAAGTAATACTTATACAATAACGTTCTTTTCCTGAGTCCGGAACCTCAGTTTAATAAAATTTCATCTCCGTAGCCATGCTTCATATATTCAGCTATACAAAGATCATATTTTTATTTTATTTTTACAAAGACAGGAAATTAAATGAAATCGGAAATTCCATTAGCTCAAAGTATTGTCGATATTTTATTTTAGTTGTTCAAAGATATCAAAGATAAAATAAAATTAATTACGTTGTTTACATAACATCACGCCCGTACCTATTCCCCGAAATTTAGGGCAGATGTGTATGTTACACCCACATTTCATGAGAAATTCCTAATGGAAAAACCCACGACACTATGCCCGACCTAGGAATCAAACACGAAACCTCAAGCACAGCAGACGCGCCTGCGACCAACGAAGCAGTGACTGATTATGCGGTTAATTAGTTAACGAATTCGTAAACAAATTATTATGCCGAAATATTAATGAATCAGGCGTAAATAAATTCACTTCCACATTCATGGAGATCTGAAGAAGTTCGAGATCAATAAATAAATAAATAATAAATATCGAGCTTTTATACCTGGGCATCCGATAACTTCTATTTGAAGTTATTAGAGAACCACACCTTACCACGAAAAACTTCATCATTCCAGTTTTCAAAGAAGCGTAGAACTTAAGTCTGACTTTTTTACGATAGCGATGAGAGTGAAAGAGTAAATAACGCGCGCAAATTACTATAACAGATTTGTACTTTGTTGGTAGATTAAAGTTGGCAAAGATTATAAACAAGTAAAGAGTATCGCTTTCAGAACTTTGTTGATCCGATAGCGTTATGACATTGATTTGAATGACTAAGAACTGATTTCATCTTACTTGCGAATTACGTGACTTAGAACTTTACTTCGTGGGCGTGTTATACCTCAAAACGAATATGAACAATTCATTATATTATGTATTTAAGTTTTAACCACAATGGTAGGTAGGTACCGGCTTTTTTGTTGGCACCTTTAGGATCTGTATGTTAGGCTAATTTCACGTAACTAAAGAAGTTCGGTAGCAGTTAAGTTTCGATCAAAACAACGGTTTTTGTAGGTTTTCTCCACTGTTGTCATATACGCTCGTATGAAGTTCACGGCACGCGCAAAAATAACGCATTCTACTGCTACGCGCACCACATCGGTTGGTTATGAAATTACGTGAATTACTGGAAGAAGACTGAAGTTTTATGATGTGCAAATGAAAGAATCCTGCAAGTGGTAAAGCAATTCGACGACTATGGGCACCTATCGTGCCAGTACGTACGTCGCACAGTCAACGGACATAATGGCGCTGTCAGTGTCAAAGTGTTACCACTGATGTGCTTTTGACTGTACAAACATTTCTACCTGCATGGAATCCATGATGCATTTCCACACGTATACATATACCTATTACCAGTATGCATAATAATTTTTGTTACTTCTCATGCTCTAAAAGTTCGTCTTTATGTTGTGCTTAGGCGACATAAAATCGCTTTTTATGTTCTAGTGCATAATGTTTTTTTTTGAAGTGAAAACTTCTTTAGCGGCGTTGAACACTTTTTGTAATGGGTAAAAAATGTTAAACTCGCGTCAGGACACGTGACCGTCAGGAGAGATTCCCCCCCCCCCCCCCCAACTCTTTCTACGGCGGCGCCAACCGAAGTGAACCAAGCGAGACACGACAATGATGGCCGAAGAAAATGACATTTGACGTACAAATGTTTGAAAAGTCAGTTTCGTAAACAATAGTACTTCGAGGAGCCGCGGTTGTATTTAATTTATTTTGAACTTCTGTTTAACCAATTTAGTTTATTATTATATAGCTGTTTAGCGTTAGTGCTTGTGTCAGTGTTTTTATTTTCTATTATGGAGACCTCTCCCTGACCAATTCTTCCAAAAAATCTAAGGATTAGAAGCAAAAGCAAGCATAAGTATAAGAAATTGAGAATGTTTACAAAACATAACTTACTTTGAACACATTTTAGCTGTAACAGTAGGTACACACCTTATCCTCCTCCAACCAATATTCAATTTTTTGCCCTTTATCGCAACTAGTCTCCGATCTTAATTTCATTTATTTTAAATACAAAAAAAGTATTCAAAAGTTTTTTAGTTTGACACATACAATATCAAATTCATTCATTGACATATTCATATTGTTTCCATGACGACCATGACGTTGTCGCGTCAAAACTGTTGAAACTGTAGACAATAAATTAGTTTTTCATACGTAATAATGTCTATGGACACAAATATTCGGTTCGTAGACAGACATTCTCGTATGCCGATTTAATGTGTTGGCCAATTTGTTGGATGACTTCATTATAATGGCAACATTTAGAAGTTGTAAGACATTCTAGTTATAGAACGTTTATGAAGCGTTTATGAATACAAAATTTTATCGAATGTTTTAAAGGCCTATTGAGCATTTTAACTAATGAATGGTTTAAACCTTCAATAGGCTTTTTTTATGAATAAGACCGAAAGTGTTTAAAATATGGAAATTGAACAAAGTGCATCTATTAATGAAAAAAGTGACGCAGAAATATTGAAAAAAAATGAGTAATATTAATTAAATTAATAATTGATTTATTTCAACGTTAATATTCAAGTTTTCACTTCTGCCGGCACTCCCGGAGTGCAACCCGTCTTTTTTTTCTAAGACTAAGGTAATCAGGCCCAACAGCCACACGCACAATAAAACTTCGCAGATAAAGTCGTGATTTATTTCATTTGTTTTATACTTTTTTTTTAAACACGGAAAACACGGAAGTGATAAGTATACTTCCGTGTTTTCCGTGTTTAAAAAAAGAAACCGATTCATACCCATTAGTTAGACGGAAGCTAGGCTTAATCACGATTTTAGGGCGCCAAATTAAACGTTATCTCCACCCAAACAGCACGTTAACTTATTCGATTGGCTGTTAGTTTCCGGCCAATCAAAACCAATCGCTACAGCAGACCCCCGTCTGCTGTAGCGATGTCCGTCTGTCTTTTGACAGTGAATGTAGATTGACAGCCAGTAACCGGCTGTAATGCTAACAAAAGGGCAATTTCTTTAATATATAATTAAGCAACTTTTAATGTTTTATAGTAACAAAACTACATTGTACTTTCAATATAACCGTACCAAAAATAACTCAAGTTTTTGTAGAAATCTAATAGATAGGTTTTGAAATTAATATTTAATATCTACAAAACAGTCACAATATTGTTGTTTCCGGAAGAACATGCGACGTTGATGTTTTATAAAACGTAGAAATTATTTTTGCATTTGAATTTACGAATAAAGGGTTTTGAAATAAAAAACATAGAGGACTACGAAAAAAAAAGAACAACTTAATGAATGCCACTCTTCAGATAAACATAGATTTAATGCCCAAATTATCAACAGTAAAATAGACAACGTTTATTCAACTGACAATGGAAATCTTTTTAAAGTCTTAAGAATGGAATAATTTTATTATCAATAGACGATTATAGAGTCTGTGGCCGGAGATTGCGGGAACTCAGAACAATTGTCTAGCGCACAATTGACGCGGCTGCCACGGGAGATAACGAGAAAATGCCAAGCAATTAGGTCGCCCAGACCAACTGATCGTACAATACGAAATTGCACTCCGAGCTCGTATACGCAGAGTCAGTTTCTTTTATTCTGCAAAATCAGTAGGTACTTTGATGAGCGCTACGAACTCAATGTTTACCACCATAAACTTTTCATAATTAAGTTAAAGTTTATAACACAGTTCGCTTATTAGTCGAGGTTGCTTGCGGTTTACGTGCTCCGAGTAGTTTCAAATTAATTTCAAGCAGGAAGGAGCCCACAGGGTTTTTGAGCAAGCATATGCAGGGTGGAAAGTTGATAGCTGAGTAGATGCGGCATGATGAGGAGCATCGAACATATATTTGAAAAGTTTCAGATAGCAGCTCCCGTCATCATAATCAGCGTATAATGCTCCCACTACTGGGACACAGGCCTCCTCTCAGTGAGAGGGATTTCATCGATTCACAAAAGCACCTATTAGTAGTTATAATTTTGCATCTATATTATCTTTAAATCAACGAACCGAGTAGCTTTGTTCGCTATTTAAATTTAAAGCTGACCCTTTTGCGAAGATTTGTCGGTATTCAGAAGTTTTAAAATATCAAACACTTAAAAGTGATGATTAAAAGTTAAGTAACAAAATTAAAACATTGCCGGAGAACATCATAAACAAAGTAGATTATTTTAAAATGTTACTAAGACACTAAGCAGACCAAATATTTGAAAAACATCCTCATCTTATGGGCTGTCCAACGAGCTATCAACATTTAAAAAAATATTGAGAAATGCCCGTCAATTGTTTGATAAAGCTGGTAAAGATGGAAAGCCATAAGTACTTACTAAACTTAACGAAAACATTAAACTAGCGACTTATTTACGTCGTACTACTTTTCTATTCAAGGTTTTATTGTAACTACAAACCTCTGCGCTCGATATAGGTACTGATATCGCCCCCAATTCTGAGTCATTGTTCGTATTTGTGAGTTTTGTGCCGAGGATGCCAGCCGTGAGTTCACTAGAGTAAGGGCAGATTTTTCCATCGCCAGATAACTTTTATTCGAGGAATAAAATTGACGTTTGACAGTTTTTGTATGAAATAACTGTCAAAATTATTCTTCGATTAAAGTTATCAGATGATTGATAAATCGGTCCTAAATGAAAGATAATGAGATTATTTCTAATCGGTTTCTAGAAAAGGCAGGTTATCAATTCATTTGTATATATGGTGATTGTTTCAAGTCAGCATAAATGACCAAATCCGACTATTGACAATATTGAAAAATATAACTTAAAGGTGTCTTGGTGTCGATTTTGATAAAACTAAAACTGCATCATTCGGTTTTTGAAAAATTAGTTGCTCTAGCTAGGAGTCGAACTCATAGATTTTGTAAAAAAAAACACAGTCTATATTATTGCACCGTCTGATGGTATCGTCAGGAAGTATTAAAATTTGGGAAGTAATGACACACGGCAAATAAATGCCTTATATTCTCTCTATTATTCTAGGAGAAAAGTTACAAACAGGTTACTTCAATAAAAAACGACTGTATTTGTGATATTCGTTTTATTCTGAAATGTTCCTAACACTTACAACTTGATCGCAATATCATCCACCTAGACTTTTCCCAACTATGTTGGAGTCGGCCTCCATTCTAACCGGGTGCAGCTGAATACCAGATTTTTACATGCAAGACTGCCTATCTGACGTCCACAACTTAGTTACTGGATAATACGATACCCCTTGGCAGGACTGGTTGGCAGACTTTCGGGCTTCTAACTGACCCAAATTCTTATTCGAAAGTTCAGACGCTTAAATTTCGGTCTTATTTCTTAATAAGACCGCAATTTAAATGTAAAAAAAATACAATAAACTGAAGTGAACTCTAAATATTAGTTAACTAGCGACATGGTAATCTGAAGCACAAAGTTGTTGTGTACTTAGCACAACTTGCGCTGGTCCGACCTCAATTAAAAGCCGACATGTTGTTTTAAACTCTCATTGTGGGAACTTTCAGTAAAAACTGGCGAAAAGCGAGTCAAACTCGTGTAAAGTAAAGTTGCCTGCTGTGGCAGCGACTGTTCGCAAGCGCCGACGTGCGCAGGCTTGAGCATGCTCGCGACGACGACTGTGGCTGCGAGGAATACATGCGGGACGTATGCCGCTCGAAATTATTGCTCGAACTTTTTCCAGCTCTATTTCAATTGTTTTTTAGTTCATTGTCAATTAATTCATGTAAACTGCTCGAGCATCTTGCTGCTCTGTCAACTCTAACCCTTTTCGTTGATATACAGGGTGTCCCTGGAAGTATGGATCAAATCGAATAGTGACGTGGGCAAGGTCATTTCCAAACGATTCTAATGACTATGATTCTGTAAATACATGTCTATTATAGTCGCGAATCATATTTGGATCAAGATACAACCTGACACTGATCTGCAAATTGCAAAAAACGTAGGAAAATTTAAATTTCGCGGTCTACCATGGCACATTCACCTTAAATGGATAAACTTGAATATCGTGCGGTTATCAAATTCTTCATTTTGAATGGATTAACCTCTGAGGAAATTCATCTAAAGTTGACTAAAGTTTACTGGGACTCTGCTCCTTCCATGTCAACCGTTTAAAAGTGGTCAACTAAATTTAAAAGTATTCGCACGTCCCTCGAAGATCAACCACGTGAAGGACGGCCGAAAACTGCAACCACTCCGAAAACCATAGAAAAAGTGCATGATATCGTGGTGGACGATATGCGAGTGAAGATGAGTGAGATAGCTGAGGCTGTGGCGGATATATCAGACGAAAGGGTGCAAAAATATTGCACACAGAATTAATGATGCGAAAGCTCTGCGCAAGATGGGTGCCGCATTTGCATAATGGCGATGAAAAGCACATGCGCGAACAATTTTCGCAGCAATCTAAGTCTTGGTTTCTTCTCTGCGGTAAATTTAGAAATTCTTAACTCGGTATTGTAGACATCTTACATACCAATATTATGCCTTATAAAGCGTCGAGATATCTAGAAGATAAAAAGAAGAATACATAAATGGTGTTACTTTAAGAGTAACACCATTGATGTATTCTTCTTATCGCACTGAAGTTTATCTGAAAAGCAGTTTGAAGTCTTTCTTACCTTATTCTGTAAGCCTGTGCCCACATTTGCTAAACTCTCCCTTGGTGGATAGCCTTAAGATATCTTGAGGGTCGATTTGGTCTTAACCAAGACAATGGCCAAGAATTTAGTTATTATCTCGAAGACATAACTTTTTATGACATGGCAGTGCTACTTGGGTGTGCAACTGCCGTACCTTCTCAATTAATTAACTGCCCATCTGGCGGAGTGTGCTGAAGCGTTATCATGGTAAATTAAGGTTAAAAAATGTCGACAAAAAAAAAGGCAAAAAACTTGAAACTACTCATGATTTAAACCTTGTGTAACTAAAAAAATGCTTCTCTGTTAACGATGTTAGAAAGGTTGCTTGCCCCACAAAAGAGCTTCTACATAAGGTTGCCCGTGTGAAAAGCAAACCATTTACTTTGGTTATATTCGACACCGGCAGCCCTTGACAACTACGAAGATGACACCCATCTTCACTCATGACGAAAACTTTAGACATGATTTTGATTTAGACCGTTTGCTGCCGAAAATCAGAAAAAAAGTTGTAAAGCCCGTACACCCCACTTTAGATATAATAGGTACAGTATTTAGGTGTCCATCGTTAAAAGAATCTGATTACAAAAAAATATAACCGACTTCCATAAAAACCCTACAAAGTGTAAAATAAGCTTAGTTTGGGAAGTCGTTGGCAAGAAATAACAGACTTCTGAAACCAAAGGTCTATTGCACTTTAAAGCGTTTTGTTTTTGAAGTCGTTTGTCAAAAAAAAAAAATTTAAAAACGTTACAGCTGCCATCTTCGATTTTTATTTTGATGTCACTATCGGCTTTACCACCCCCGGTAAACCATGAATACGACACCCATGACGAAATATTTGAAAGTTTTTGCAACCACCATCTTGGATTTTCATTTTAACCTCACTATCGGCTTCACCACCCCCGGAAACCATGAAAACGACACCCAAGACGATTTTTTTTTAAATTTGCAGCCGCCATCTTGTATTTTCCTTTTACTTCACTATCGGCTTCAGCACTCTCGAAAACCATGAAAACGACACCCATTACGAAAAATTTGAAAATTTTTGCAACCGCCATTTTGTATTTTCATTATTTCCCATTTAAGGGCCGAAACACATAACCGCGTTGCGGCACCACACCGCCAAAATCGGCAGTGCCGCCCGCCGCTACGCGTTGTTTATTATGCATACACCACACTTGTTGTTGCGGCGCGGTATCGCAACGCGGTTATGTGTTTCGGCCTTTACTCCTACCGCAAGCTCCGTAAAAGAACTTCGTTCCAAAAAAACTCGCTCTGCATTAACAACTTTCTTAAATGAATAATTATCTAACATTGCATTCTTTATCACTCAGAACACCACATCAATTATTATTGTCTTAGGTACATTATCCTAACTTTTTATTCGAAATTATTTTAGTGCCGCAGGCGCCGCTAATAAACCATCAATGGAAAGCGATTTTTCTAATATTATCTACCTATAATCATTATCATTACTTTTTAAAATAACACAGACATACGTATCTGTGTTATTTCTTCATTAAGGTAAGCCTGGACGTTCACATATTAATGTTGTTTATATCACAATAATAGTTTATGTTTTCGTTAGTAGGCACTATTACACGCCAATAGATGTCGTTAAGTTCCAAAAAACGGAATAAAAGTTTTTATACTCGTAGAATACTTTAAATTGGTTATAGTATATTTTAATAAAGTGAAGCGATTATGATGAAACAGAGACTAATCACTGCTCCGAGTTCTACACCATATTTGAGTATAAAAATTAGCCATATTGGTTTGGTACTTTTTACGTTGCAACTGTTCAAATCAATAGTCTGTCACATCCAAACAGACAAAAATTCCAATAATTGATGAAATGGCATCTGTCTCTTTAACACCCCAACTATTTTTTGGAAATATGTTCAATGTAAAGAAACGTCTCGTCTACAGATATAAAATGTATGTATAGATTGGCCTACTAAAGCAAGTTCAACAGAATACCAGCGCAACCACTCGTCCACCAGACTAGGAACATTATAGGACCGGAATGCCGCAGTATCGACCAGCTTTTTGCCCCACGTTAGAACTAAGAGCAAAATGTCCAAGAATCCAATAAAAGACTGGAGTGAAAAATTGCATTCCGTTTTCACATTGTTTTTAACGCGAGCTTCGGACAATTAAAGTGCTTTAGTAACGGGATTACCGTACAGACAAAAATAAAATTAAAAAATACCGGCCAAGAGCGAGTCGAGGTCTCACTGCATAGTGTAGCGTGCCTTAGTCCCCTCGCGAATACATGGCTTAGGATATTTTAAAAATGAAAATCGTAGATTATAAATTACTTTATCTACACCAATACTATGAATCTTCTATAAAAGTTTCTGAAACAGTTAGCTTATTGCCAACATTAAAACAACCAAAGTAGGTAACCATAATATCATCCAAACGAGTGTTATAATGTTGTAATAAATTTCATTATGCAACTCCTTTTCAAAAAAGAACATTGTAATGCACGCGCGTTTTACTACCACAGCGCCGTAATTTTAAAAAAGAACTTATAGGTTATTCGAATTCACGTCGTATCCCGCGCCGGCCGCCATTTTTTTTCGATATTAGTATTGCAAAAAGCTGTTTCAGAACCTTTTTTTAGAGGATTCTTAATGATATGAATCCTCTAAAAAAAGGTTCTGAAACAGTTTAATGTATGCGACTGTACATAATTAGGTATTAAAACACTCATGTGATAAACCTACATTCGTGTTTTAATACTCCTTATTATAAAACAGTTGCATAAATAACTATAAAACCATATTGAATTATGTGTGTATCTATTGGTAAGATCCGCAATATAAAACGTTCGCATGTATAAAATATTGGTCTGGGCATTAATATTAAGAAGTTTGAAAGGGGAATGGGGAAGGATAGCCCCACTCTCTCATCCACGGAGAAATAAAATGCATAAAAGTTGAACCCACTGAACTCGATACGGATCCGTCCTCGCTTTTGTTATATAATTTATGAGCTTGTACTTGTAACAAAAGGGAGCAGCAGAAGAGGTGATCCGCAGTGACATTGTACCGGCGGCCGCGCCGGATAACAATCAAATATTTAACCAGTTGACCCACTTTGCAGTACCTATCTCGATTGTAGTAGGTAGGTAGTTTATACCCGGGTTAGGCGTCAGATTCTTAACCCGGCGTCATGGGGGCTGGGCCAAAGTTACCCGCGCGTTTTTAGTTTGCTTATAATTGTTAAACTATTTATGCGAAATTGCCGTTCTTCTAGCTGGAAGTATTGAGTCCCTTTACACATTTGTGCCGTTAAGTCTGTCGGGCATTAGCCGCGTTGGGAGTTACAAGTGCTGCAATTTGAAAAGGTAATATGACCCATGCCTATATTCAGTGTAACAATTTTCCGCCATTTTTCTCATGTGCTGTTTATGTGATTTATTGTTTTTTTTTTTTGCTTATTATTTGTATTACCTACTTCATTTTTTTGAGGTTTTAAGCTTTTTTTAATTTTGTCGGTAGTATGAACAAAAATGGACCGTGAAGAACTAGAAAGACGACGTATTTTAGCGATTCTTGAGTATGACGTGGGCCGTAATTCAAGAAGTGGCTTCTGACAATTTTTATGCCTAGTTGTACATGTCTGCGGTTAACGGACTTTTAACCCTTCGTATGCTGGGAACGTTGATACGCGAGACACATTGCTTTTTAATTGTTTCTTTCAATTACGGCATTCAACCAGTTAATACATCGCAAATAATAAATTAAACCTAAAACGACACCAACATTTGAAAAATCTAGGCCTTGTTCTTGTCAGTGAACACTTGAAAGTCTGCCGGAATGTTTCAACTTTGCCACGAGACCTGCGTAAAAAATCTGTCAATTTGCTGGCGAACCTTCAGAGGCGTCTTCAGAAAAAAAAAAGCGTAAGATGGGGTCAGGTGTGTCCTGCAAGCAAATACGGCAAAACTACCCACGTGTGTCAAGGATGCAACAAACATATTTGTCCTCAAAATATTGTTACTTTCTGTGCCGATTGTATTAATAACGATGATGCTAATTAATGTTTTGTTAATTATTCATGTTAGTAGATTTATAAAAGTATCTACCACTTTAAAAATTGAAGATTGATTATTATAATAAGTACTCGTAGCTTAGATATTGCTAGATGCAGCCAAATCTGTTGATTTTTTAGAGTAATTGTTTCAAAGCCTTGTTCCTACGATTAAATGTTTATTCTTTATATTTTTTTGGTGGTTTATTACCTCAGTAACAGTAAAATAATGCTTGTAATAATAATAGATTGTACAACTAGTGCATAAAAGAAGCCATTTTACCCCGAGACGTTTATATCCACCCGAGCCGGCGAGGGTGGATAGATAAGGGTAAAAAGGCTCGTTTATGCCCGAGTTATACACTGTGCTTTTCACTTCGATTGCAAGAAAATGAAACAGGCATAACAGTATTTTTACTGTTCAAAAATGTTGCAAAATTGAAGAAGAGAATAGCTACTTAATTCCCGCCACGTAACATTTTGAGTTTTTTTTTTAATTTTCAACATGTGGCACTCGACTTGGGTACTTCATACTGCCAAGTCATAAAAACGTTTTTTTGCGTTTTTAAATAATAAATGACAACTATTTTATCTGGTTTTATTAAATTAACGATAGAAAACACGGAAGTGATATTTGATATATAAAACAAATGAAATAAAATAACGACTTTAATCTGCGACGTTTTATTGTGCGTGTGGCTGTTGGGCCTGATTATCTTAGTCTTAGGAAAAACATTTACTTTATGCACTAGAGCATAAAAAGTGACTTTATGTCGCCTACGCACAAGATAAAGACGAACTGTTAGAGCATGAGAAGTGAAAATAGTATTATGTAATTTCTTCAAATAGATACTGAAATATATTACGCTGCCTATTAGGGTAATTTTGACGGGTTAAGCAGGCGATAACCTTATAGGTGCCCTATGAGCTGGTACCTAAGTGCAATAAATCAATTTTTGAATGAAAAACTGTTAGTTGAGCCGCCTATTGTCCGGTTGGACACAACTTGCCATTTACCGAAGTAAACATTTTAAACTAAACTTGCTACTTAACTAATGCAAATATAAATCAGCCTGTAGTAGTAGATTCGAATAATTGTTTCTTAAAATCTTGAAGCTCGTGAATGGCGTACTTACTTAGATCTTAAGTAGAAGAAGCTTTATTTGAAACACACTTTAATTAACAGGATTTTGCAGGGTATGAGTGTGTCAGAAATTACCAAAGCACCGTGTCCAAAAATCAAAACACAGCAATTTCCGTCATCACAATGATTGCATAACCGCACGTATATTTGTAATAAATTACTGCGTTATAATATGACTGACAACCATAACGATAATTAAATCATAACAAGTACATACATTTGCAAGTAACGGTACATATTACGTACTTACCGTAACGTGCAAATGGATGAGGACCGTAAAACGATGTGGACTATACAAGCACTCAATCTAATAAAATGTTTACAGTAAATCGAGTTGTTTCTGCCACGTTCCCTTTTGCGGACCGTAGACGAAGAAGCGTGGTTCTTTTATAGTGCTACGGGACGAAACACCTAGTTCTTACACTGTAGTTTTATTTCGCTCACTGCAACGTTGACAAAGGGATGTTTCTGTAAGATACCTATTATTATGTAGCTCCTATATTGGCGTGATAGAAATACAGTATTTATTTTATACCTTGGCTCGAGTTCTTTGTATGTTTTTGTCAACAAATTCGAGCCAGGGAATGACTTTATTACCTACTAAGAATGTCACAAAGGTCACACACTAGCTTTAGCATACTTATGCTGTACTCAGCATAAGAATATTGTTTACCTGCACTTGTACCTGAAGCTAGTTTACACAATTCAAACACACAGCTTTTTTTATGGAAATTATACCCTTCACAAATATTTTCCACGTCGTTAAATTAGAATCGTTAAGTCCTAAGGTGAGAACTTTATATCAATATTAAAAACGTAAATAAATTATGGTTAATAATAAAACAGTACGGTGTAAATGAATGAAGTAAAATAGCAGCGCTATAAATACAATTTGTATCGTAAGCCATAGCGTAAAGTTATTTTATTTGACTAATCGTGGCCAAATAGCGTGCCTACGCTGCGCCTGACGTGAACAATTGGTTAAGGCGGTACCCCGACCAAAACCACGTTTTTCTTCGTTATTCAGAGGCTATTTACTCAATAATTATGAGAAATAAACTGCGTCTGAAAGCACATCATTAATCTGTCAAGCTCCGCTAATGAGACACAATTGATTTTCTATTGTTTCGTCGCCGATCGGCGAACCGAGCCGCTTGACCGGTTAAGATTTCATGGTTTTTCTTTCATTTAATTTATCAAGTTTGATAGAGAGATTTCATTCTTATAAGTAATTGATCCTAACGATCAATGCAATAAAAGTACAGGGTGTAATTTTTACAGATTTTAGTCGGTTCGATTCCCGGGTGTGGCAAGCGAATTTTTGAATGCAGTTTTTTTTCTATTCAAAAATAAAGGAATGTTTTCTTTGAGTAAAATTTTCTATCTACAGTATTAAGACTACTTTCCCTTCAGATGGCATTACAAAATTCCACCCTGTAAATGTATAGATATAAAAGAATCTACGAATACAAAGAACATCTCAAACGAATTCATTGGTTTTCAAAACATGAAAGAGAAAAAAAGGAATGGAAAAATAATTTCCAATTTCAACCTTGATTATAAGTTTGAGACTGAACTTGACGTCTTGGCATCTGGAGCAATGCTCGGCAGCATTTTACGCTCCGAATCAAAAAGTCTACTCGGGAATATTAGATTTTACAATTAGTGCATGAAAGAAGCTATTTTACCCCGAGACGTTTATATCCATCTGAGTCGCAGGCGAGGATGGATATTTCCTCTAATAGCAGTAGTTAGATTTAAGTCAAGGGGTAAAATGGCTCGTTTATTCCCGAGTTATACACTCTGCTTTTCACTTCGATTGCGAGAAAATGATACAGGCAAAAAGTATATAATTAATCAAAAATGTTGCGAAATTGAAGAAGAGCATAGCTAATTCCCGCCACGAAACTTTTTGAAAGTTTTTTGAAGTGTAAACTTCTTTAGCGGCGTTGCACACTTTTAGTAGTGGGTAAAAAATGTTAAACTCGCGTCAGGACATCGCGTCAGGACACGTGACCGTCAGGAGAGATTTCCCCCCCCCCTCTTTCTACGGCGGCGGCGCCAACCGGAGTGAAGTGACACACGGACACAATGGATGGATGGATGGATGGATGGATGGATGGATGGAAGTGGAAGTGGAAGTCGAAGTGGAAGTCGAAGTGGAAGTCGAAGTGGAAGTCGAAGTCGAAGTCGAAGTGGAAGTCGAAGTGGAAGTCGGAAGTGTATGTCGAAGTGGAAGTCGAAGTGGAAGTCGAAGTGGAAGTCGAAGTCGAAGTGGAAGTGGAAGTCGAAGTCGAAGTGGAAGTCGAAGTGGAAGTCGAAGTGGAAGTGGATGGATGGATGGATGGACAGCTGATGGCTCGACCGTCTGTGTAGTAGCCACACTGCTGTGTATTCGTAAAATTCGTGTATATAAAGTGTTTAATATATGGAAATTGAACAAAGTACATCTATTAACGAAAAAAGTGACGCAGAAATAGTGAAAAAAAATGAGTTATATTAATTCAATTAAGAGCCTATACTACCTCAGCTAAAATTCACTCTTTGTCTCGCTCATACGATACTGCTCGCTGACTGAGTGAGAGCGAGACAGAGTGCGGTGCTGGGCGGCAGGCAGCGCCAATAGTTTAGGTATTTGCTTTTTACAGTGAAAATAATGGTAAATATAAAAAAGTAAATAACATAAGACCTGCTTTAAAGTAAGTTCAGTTAGTATGCAAAGTTTCATGATCTAATTTGAAGTATTTTTTGAATACCAGCGGTTTATTGTTCGGGTTAGAGGTAACTTTGGATTTATTTTCTATCGAGAAAATTTTATGGAATCGTGTTTTCGTCTAACATAAGACTTAGCATTAATCCTCAATTTTATCATATATTTATTGCAAAATGAATGGTGCAGTATTTTCGACATAACGGAGGATCACGCTAAGCCATTTGAGGTAGTATAGGCTCTTAATAATTGATTTATTTCAACGTTAATATTCAAGTTTTCACTTCTGCTGGCACTCCCGGAGTGCAACCCGTCTTTTTTTAATTTTCAACATGTGTCATTCGACTTGGGTACTGCATACTGCCGAGTTATAAAAACGTTTCCTTGCGTTTTTAAAAAATAAATGACGACTATTTTATCTGATTTTATTAAATTAATAACGATAGAAAACACGGAAGTATAAATTAATGCAAATGAAATAAATAACGACTTTAATCTGCGAAGTTTTATTGTGCGTGTGGGTGGGGTTGTTGGGCCTGATTATTTTAGTCTTAGAAAAGAAAAATACTTTATGCATTAGAACATAAAAAGCGACTTTATACGCACAGCATAAAGACGAGCTTTTAGAGAATGAGAAGTAAAAAAATTTTTTCGTTACACCATTTTTCATTTTATTTTCTGTTCACACAAACGTAGACAGTGCTTAACCTTTCGTATGCCGGAACGTAGATCCACGCGAGACACAATGGCTTTTTAATTGTGTCTGTAATTACGGCATTCAACCGGTTAACGTTTTGAACAATCCCATTTTAGAAAAGAGCCTATACGATGATATACATGGGTTGGTTTCCAAGGCTTCGCAATAATAATGATTTCAGCAACCTTCCATGACACATAAATAAACATATTGATTGCGATCTATTTTAGCATTTTACGCCCTACACTTAATTGAACAAGGTTTATTTCGAATCGCTACAAAATTAATTGGATCAACATGCTGTTCTGACATTCGTTTCAATATTGACATTCGGCTACGAAGCCGAATGTCAATATTGAAACGCTTGTCATCCTCGTAGCATGCTCGTAGCTCGTAGGTACGAGTCTACGAGCTACGAGCATGCTACGTAGCTACGCGACTACAGTAACATTATATTATTTATTACTGCTAAAACTTTTAAGTCGAAGCTTGTTAGGTTGTTATAAATTCAAAGTTAAAACATTTCACATTCTAATTACATCTCCGTATTCACATAATACCATTACTGACACTAATGAATAAATGCTTGTGTATGAAAACATGAAGCATTAATTAATTTATATTGCAGTAGCTCATTTGCTTAGTGGGAGTGTCCGTAATGGTTGAAGCCCCGCACATTCATTAGCGTATTCAGTGAAAGCTTATTAGAAATACTCTGAACTTGTGTTTGCTTGAACTTAGTGAAGAACTTAGTGTAACTGCAGCGTGTGTTTGTGGGACGCCCCCCAGATAGAAGGACGATGACATTAAGATGGCTGGGACAGACTGCATGCGGAAGGCGGAAGACAGGGTCTTGGGTGATAGGGTGTTGGAGACGGGGTGGTGGTTTGGGTGGGAGAGGCCTAAGCCCAGCAGTGGACTGAGATAGGATGCGTTGACTGAAGTGTAACTGTGTGTGTGTCATTCTTTAAAGTCACTCTAGAAAACACGTAAAGGTGGGAGCGTGTTCAATAAAACATTTATTATTTATTGCTATGATTAGCTTATGGGAAGGGAGTTTTCAATGCAGCAACGGGTTTTTACCAGCTTTTAATATGAGATAGATAATGAATAAGAGAGGCTATCCTGGTTGCATTTGTACTAAATGTACCTTGTGGAAACTCCCCATAGGGTTTTGGTCGGGTATAGTAAGTATGAAGCTTTCGAAATTTCTTACTACTAAAGTATCTTAATCGGGTATATTTAGAACCTAAAGTTGCGTGATTACCTAAGTAGGTACTACTAAATATACCCGGCCGCGTCATTACGCCAGATTGTAGGTATCTACCACAGACATCCATAGTCTGTGCTGGACCACTTTTGCTCGATACATTAAAAAGCAAAATGTATTTCAACATAGGCATTCTCTGTATTAGTATACATTATGCTCGTCATTTCCAAAGCAAACTATGTACGAGTGCAGAGCAAAGGATTCTGCAGGGTTGTAAAACGTCGGGCATTACGCGTTTCGGGCTGAACCTAATGTTACTATGCTAAATATATTTGAAATATTCTGTACATTCATCTATCTCGACATAGTAAAACGCAATGAGAACTTAGGATGCAAGAGCGAGCGAAGCGAGCTCGGGACTTGGGGCACCTCTACTCCGACAGGTTAGGTTCGAAGAGGATGACGGGGGCTCAAGTGAGCGAGCAAAGCGAGCGAACGAGCCTCCTTCATCTCCTTCGCGTTAGGTTCCTTTAAACCCTGTAGACGGAAATAGGGGCCCCGCGAAGCTAGACTCCGTCGACTACGTCTTATTATTATTGCTTGTAAACCAACTTAGACCCGCCACGTGATATTCCCCACCCTAAATACTCGCACTATGCACCAATCTCGCCATTATTGACATAGGGTATATTTAGTAATGAATCATTTTAAACTGGTACAACTAAATACACCCGAGTAGCGGTGTCTCGGTAAGGTAGGTACATTTAGCGGTAGTCACTCGAAAATGTGATCTCCTAATTATACCCGACGTCGGCCAAGTCCGTGACGTCACTGGCGTCCCCAAAAGGTAAAGACATTTAGTAAAGACGCATCCTGGTTTGTAGTGTAAGCCGATGATTTTCTATTTTTTAACATACATTTTCAATATAAGTTTCATAATGTATAGTATATTTTGATTACTTTCTAAGTTATAAGTAAATTACAGTGTTTGTGTTAAAGTTCAAGGTTTTCTTCAGAAACAATTTTGCACTTACTCTCAGAATCGGAAACTAAGGATTCCGAGTAAGAAAGTCTTACGAAGGCCTTTTGACCTAGGTATGCAAAATTATGAAATAAAATTCCTTGGTTAGTTGATTCTTGTAGTGCAGATTTTTTATGGGTTCCAACCGTAAATAATAAAATAGAATATTTATAAGATCACTTTTTGGACCGTCTGTCACAGAGGTTTTTCTCAAGATCACTGCCACGTGGGGATTTGAATGCACGCAGATCTACACTAAACAAAAACTATGTTGTTTTTTGTAAATAAAATATTATTTTACTAAACGTTTTGTGATGAGTATCAGTGTTCAGTGATATTAAAGAAATAGCTCATTATTTCCAAAAATTACCGTTACTTTCTCTCCTAGGTTTCTACAGCTAAAACTTTCATGATTAGTATAGTGTGGGAGTTCCTGCAGGTTTATAATTACGAGAGGCTTAGTCGAGAGGGAGAAGAATGCACATCGGTACAAACGAGTCTCGTTCAAAAAGCAATTTTCGAACACTTGCTTTTACAGGTGATTTTTTCAATCTGAGATTAAAAAATGCGATTTACGATTTTTTACCCCTACACGTGAGTACCTACCTATCGTAGGCATTATTTTTAACGAATAAGGTTTTTTGTCTGCTTCCAAAACTTCCAAATCGATCGCAGTAACTAGTAACTAGATTAGCCGATCTTGATCACTGGATTACGATCAATTAGAACTGCAGCCAACCGCCACGGAGAGTGGAGCTAGCGAAGTTTGCGATGGGGCGGTATCGCGGTAGCGGCCGGCGCGAGCGCTACATCAAACTTGGTCGCATAACTTATTGAGAGGTTTTGCAGATCTGTGGGTTAATTCTGTAGAAGCTGCTAAGTCAGTTATTGACATTTTATCAATACTAAAAAGTTCATACATAAAAAAAATATATAAGTATCTGAATAATCAGAATTGGGAAATCATCAGAGACTTTTGATGCTGACTATACCACCAAGTGGCGCCCAGCTTACAATACATTTGTTGAGGCTGGCAAAATGAGCATTGGTTTACGAATAATTTGGACTTTAAACAATTTCCACCAAAAATTTCGGATGAAAAACACGTACAGTGTCGGTAACAACAAAAAGGAAATGAATTACCGTCAATTTGCATATTTGCACATGACGTACATTGACATTTATGGCTGACTGAACATACAGTATCCCTCTCACAGAGAGGAGGCCTGTGTCCGAGCAGTGGGAACAATATAGGCTGATTATGAGTTCATACAGTGGCGTCTAAAACTTAGTTGATTTCACTTCATCTGTAAATACTGTGATGCCACGAAAATAACTAATACTTCAGTAAGTATTAGTTATTTTCGTGGCAGAAAAAGTAAATATTAGGTAGTTTTAAACTAATATTTACTTTTTCTTATGTCATTCAGATTCAGCGCGTGACATTGGGCTAGGCAATGAACACAAAGTTAATTAAGTAGATTTAACTTTCCTACGTAATAAAAAATATCGTTTCTTTATGTACCTACATATTTTTTACTTTTCCTTTACTGATGAACCCCAAGATAATTACCATTTTAGTGAAGCCGTAAAAGACAAAAATTAATGAGCAGGCAGTAGATGATTCACCTGTGAGATATTATTTATGAATGAATTAAATAATTGTTACTTTTACTACTTACCCGATTAACGATAATCATAAATCAAGCACTTAACCCCCGAAAATACAAAATAGTTAGGTACTTATTGTTGTTAAAATTATTTAAAAAAAAAAAACGAGAAAATCGAGAGAAAATAATATTTTATGTCTTCACTGTTTATAGGTAAAATTTGAAAATTTTAATGTATTTAATTTTAGAAAGTTATTCACGTGTCGCGGGTGCCTCCTCCTCGTGGTAACGGTGGCGTACTGCTGCGATCACGGGCCGTAGTGATAGCGTTGTTCACGATACATTGCGTGCTCAAAATAAAACGATTATGTTTATTGGGATAACGTTGTTGATATTTATAAAAAGTAGCGGTGCTCGATGAAACTGGTACAGGTGGAAGGGTAAAGGATACTTAAACGAACAAAAAAAAATCCAAAATAAGTATCACGCTGCAGAGATATTTCCGGGGCAATGGTCACCGACAGCGATATTTACATTCAAGTCGTGACACTTTAGGGCATTATATTCCTAGACCATTTTTGTTCGTTTAAGTTTCCTCTACGGGTGACTACGGTTGATATAATTATATATATAATTATTATAAAAAGGTGTGGCGCACGATGTAACTGGTAGCTAGACGGATACAGGATACCGAGGGCTGATTTTTCAATCGACAGAGAATTTTTATTCGTGGAATAAAATTGACGTCTGACTGATTTCGTAAAAAAGAACTGTCAAAATTTCAAAATTATTCGTCCGATAAAAATATCTGGCTTAACTTCAATATGATGTCGTTTAAATTATTCATAAGAAGCGGTGTACGCGTGAATGTTATTTGATCCGAAACTGGATGACCCATATTAAAACGTAGGACGAAGGACTTTTTGGTACACGGTGCTGTAAATAACACCATCGGTTTATAATATCAGCTGGGCAAAGGTCGAGAAATACCAATATTATAGCTTTAGGTTACCTACGTTAAGGTATGGTACCATACCATTCCTAAAGGTATATTCCTTAAATAGCTTATTTAGTTGTCCCACTATTCAATGAGTAGTCTTTTATTCATATATTGTAATTTTAACTGTATTATAATATCGTATGCCATTTTGAACAATGCCACTACAGCATAGCAGCAAAATTCCTAACCTACTATAATCTTACCTATTATTTTCAATCAACCTACTTTTTTATTGATATATTTTTTCAAGGCCAGTATAATAAGTCGTAAGTAATCATTTCTCAAATAATTAAGTACGACTTAATATTTTAAATATAAAAGTGTCAGAAAAAATACTTGTTGTATTTTTGTAAGTGTTATAATAATACAAGATCTCAAGAAAGCATTTGATTATGTAGTCTTAATATAATATACAACATATACAACACGTTCGATTTGCGTATTGATATAGGTACCTAATTATTTATTTCCAAAAAGTAACATAATATTATTGTGTCCTTTCATTTCCTTGTAACGGTATAAGCAGATGCTTTACGATTCTTCAGTAAGTATACTGTTTCCAGATAAAATCGGTACCTATGTGTGCTTAATAAAATTTACTCAAATTTTCACACATCCAAGAAGTATTGCAAACTACGCCTCATTAATGATAAATAACGAATGCATGAAAGTGTGAATAATATGAATGAATTCCTTTTTAATAACCGACTTCTAAAAAAGGAGGAGGTTATCAATTCGGATGAATGTGTATAAGTACGGTCTAAGTACCTAAGTATATTTTTTTATTTATTTTTTCTTCCATATTGGTCATAAGTATTTGTTAAGATAGGTACTACAGTACTTATATAATTAAGTAGGTACCGCTAAGTTATGAGGATAATGCTGAAGATCATAAATGAAACTTAATATCTTCCATATTTACAGTTACCTAATTCCCGCCGTAGCGGCGGATGAATGAAAAGCTTAACGCACGCACATGCACGATGGCGAATTGAGTCGTAGTAAATTTGAACTGTCTTGCAAAAATATAATAGGGATACACAGTGCATCGAGTGATTTATGAAACGGCATAAATGCTCTAGATCAATGTCGCCCGTAAGGCTTTTGATTAAAGGTTGATTTCAGCCTGTGTCAACAGCTACGGTCACTCTGCAAGCGATTGTAGAGCTTAAACGTGGGAAATGCAACGCGCAGAATCAGATGCATCGCCGACCTCGTGGTGGCAAGGTGTCGAGCGTAGTAATAGATCACGTGGCCTCCCCACCAGGAACCCTACGGCTACCACGCTTCGTGAGAAGTCATTAAACCACACCCATGGATAAACAATCTTAGGAATTTTATAATGAATTACCTACTATATTATTGGAGTTATTTGCTAGTAGTGTTGTGAGTACCTAAATATTACTTTGGTGTTTGTTTTATCACAGTTACGAATTAGTTGGAGCGACTGACGCGCGGTCGGCGTTCTTTCGCCAGAACAAGGTCGGGGGCGCCGTCTGCGCCCACAGACGCCCTCTTTGAGACTAAACATTCTGAACAATTCTGCTTGTGTTTTTCGTAGGTAGGTACGTACGTACCTACCTACTTACTCAAGCAGTTATGTTGGAACGTGCGGGTAGGTACAGCGCGGAGGGGGACTGCGGCACTTGCGCACACCAGGCTTGTCGCCAACGATCGATGCGGGCGACGACCTTGCGCGGTGAAATTCCAAAACGCCTCCCGCGACCACATCTTCACACCAAAATTTTGGTAAATACCTACACGGGAAGGAACCCGCGAGGCGATCGAAATGCAGCCCGTGGCCGCGCGACGCGCCGCCGTCTCCGCTCCGTCTATACCGCCCGCTAAATGCATCGCAGACAACCCACCCTTCAATATCGCACCGGGACTCCCCCACTTACAATAATACTGTTGCTGCACCGGCTATAAATTCCCCGAAGCCAGTCGAAATTCCTGGAAATAGAGGTAAACTCGATCGAAAAGCCGTGACGGCGTGCAAGTTAACGCCCCGTTCCCCGAGGTTGTGGGTTCGAATCCGGGCATTTATAATTTTCACTTTTAGCTATTATCTAATTCTAAACTAACACTAGTTAATATAAGTCACAAAAAGAAAAAACATATGAGATAGGAACACATTTTGGGAAAACCTTATTTAAAAAAACCGGCCAAGTGCGAGTCGGACTCGCCCATGAAGGGTTCCGTAGCAGCAAGTAACATAATATAAAAGTTCTTGTAGTTCGTTGTAACTTTGTGAAAGGTAAATTGCGGTTTTCGATTTATGACGTATTAAAAAAAAACTACTTACTAGATCTCGTTCAAACCAATTTTCGGTGGAAGTTTACATGGTAATGTACATTATATATATTTTTTTAATTTTATCATTCTCTTATTTTAGAAGTTAGAGGGGGGGGACACACATTTTACCACTTTGGAAGTGTCTCTCGCGCAAACTATTCAGTTCAGAAAAAAATGATATTAGAAACCTCAATATCATTTTTGAAGACCTATCCATAGATACCCCACACGTATAGGTTTGATGAAAAAAAATTTTTGGAGTTTCAGTTGTAAGTATGGGGAACCCCAAAATTTATTGTTTTTTTTCTATTTTTGTGTGAAAATCTTACTGCGGTTCACAGAATACATCTACTTACCAAGTTTCAACTTTATAGTTCTTATAGTTTCGGAAAAAAGTGGCTGTGACATACGGACGGACGGACAGACAGACAGACAGACATGACGAATCCATAAGGGTTCCGTTTTTTGCCATTTGGCTACGGAACCCTAAAAAGACCATGTTGCAATAAGCACGCGTTACTAGCTTTTATTTAACTTGCAAGGTAACTATGTTTGTTCGGGTGGACTCTTGCAACTCAATTTTGAAGCAACCGATTGAGCTGAAATTTTGGAGTCTGAAACGATTGACCAACAGTCGTTTGGCCCATGAACCGTTGGTCAATATTATCTTTAACCCATGAACGTTTCATCCAAATAACTTTTCACCCACGAACGTTTCGCCCACATAACTGTACGTCAGTGAATGTTTAACCAACAGAATGTTTTGACCAAGAACTTTTCACCCAAAGAACGATTGGCCAACAGACACCGGGACAGGTGAATTCATTTTACAAAAGAAAATATAATAAGTACTGAAATCAAGATCATTAATGTAATCATAACTTATTAGACACGTGAACAGTTCTTAAAACATTACTTTCGTAAATGGCAAATGTGTGCCCAGCCGCTTAAATAAGTTTTTAAGTCAATTTCCTCTTTCTTTGACAGGTGCTGGGAGATGCGTTCTTGATATGTCTTATCCCGGTGTCTGTTGGCCAATCGTTCTTTGGGTGAAAAGTTCTTGGTCAAAACATTCTGTTGGTTAAACATTCACTGACGTACAGTTATGTGGGCGAAACGTTCGTGGGTGAAAAGTTCTTTGGATGAAACGTTCATGGGTCAAAGATAATATTGACCAACGGTTCATGGGCCAAATGACTGTTGGTCAATCGCTTCAGACTCGAAATTTTGTATAGGTAGGTACCTACACATTTAGTTTGATGACAATGCATTGTTGGCTGTGTGACGTCTTGCTAAATCCAACATAGCAGAACACCCAAGATGGCGGACTAGTCTACAATTATGGATATCAAATGAAAGGGCTTGCTGAGAATAACTTGAAAAATAACGTGACGTCACTCTAAATCAAATATGGCGGACTAAGTTTTTTATGCTTTCCTACAATATGGGTACCTATCAAATGAAAGGACTTGCTGAGAATACGATTGCGACATAAACTCAAATAAAAAAACATAAGGTAGCGATAACTAAAAAGTAAAAAATAAACTAAAAGTAAAAATAAAACTTTTTTAAAAACAAGCTCTTAGTTAAATGCGCTAAAAAGATTATAACTTTTCCTATAAACTTACGTCATTACACAATTTATATGATATAATAGTTTGTCGCGAGATTTACCTTTGTAGATAAACAAGTAAGTCTGATTGATTTTATTTTTTTAAATTTTCAAACTAAGTAGGTAAATACGAGTAGTAGGTATAGGTATCATATACATTGTGTAATGACGTTATAAGTTGATAATAAAAGTTATAAAGGAAAACTTTATTATTATTCTAAAGCGAGACAGGTACACGCCGTACCTTATTGATACTCATAGTTTGCGGCGAGATATTTCCACTACGGTTCGACTTTGTGGCTTTACGTAGGTAAGGATTGTTCAATTGTTTATTTAACCGATGCCGGGTGCGGACTGCTCATTGGAACTGGTACAATTATTTTCATTTCTTACGATCTTTTACATTTAATACAATCTATTATTATTTTAACATTGTTAGCTTTTTAAATTATGTAGATATGTAAAGAAGACTGAATAAAAAAAGTGAAATTAAAAAAAGAAATACAATCTTAATATGAGTACCTACCTAAGTAAAATGATTTAACAAAATGTTAAGTATTAGAAAATCCAATAGATAATTAGGTACTTACCTATTTTTAACCGACTTTAAAAAAGGAGGTTCTGTATTCGACCCGTATGTATGTATGTTTGTATGTCCGCGATTATCTCAAAAACTACTGAACCGATTTTGATAATTCTTTCATTAGTGTGATCTACATACTTTCAGGAAGGTTTTAGTATATAATACATTAGGTAATTATTCTTATGTACGAAGTTATATGCATAAATGTACTGCATCTCCGGCATTTCTATGCGAATTTTGATGATTCTTCGAGTTGTGTCTTCAATTCTTCAATGCACTAGTGTTAATTGAATTTATGTGGGGTAGGTACAACTAAAAAGTGAAAAAAAAAACTTCTTTACAAAAAAAACAACCGACTTCAAAAAAAAAACACTACAAAGTGAAAAATAACTTTAATTTCGGAAGTCGGTGTCAAAAAACGAAAATGCGGAAACAAAGACACCGACTTCCGAAATTAAAGTTATTTTTCACTTTGTAGTGTTTTTTTTTTTTGAAGTCGGTTGTTTTTTTTGTAAAAAAGTTTTTTTCTAATCGCGTAGTCCTGAAATTGGGCCTGTGTTACCTACCTATAAAACCGCTAAAATGTGGAATTAGAAACAACTTTTTATTGGATTCGGTTTCGATAGATAACAATTAACGAATAAATTCGACTGTCCAAGCTGAAATTTGAATTAACAAATAAACAAGATAGACCTAACAAATTGTTGCAAAAACATACGAGGCGAAACTGTTTCCGCAATTTTAGACAGGCCGCATTAATTACTGACGCTTATCAAATTATAATGCAATTTGATATTCCGTTTAGGTACGTTCGCAGCGGAGGTAAAACCCAAGCGCCGAGTTGTAGGTTAAAAGCACCAACGTGAATATTTCAAAGTCAACACGCGGCAATGTACGATACATTAATTATTCTTCTCTAGACATGCTCTAATCTGCAGGGGAATACAGCATAAATTCTCCTATTACGTTTATTCACTTTCACTATTCAACTCAATTGCCCCGATTTTTTTTAACTGACTTCAAAAAAGGAGGTTCTGTATTCGACCCGTAGGCCGTATATATGTTTGTTTGTATGTCCGCGATTTTCTCAAAAACTGATGAACCAATTTTGATATATTCTTTCACTAATGTGACCTACATACTTTTAGGAAGGTTTTAGTATATAATACATTAGGTAATTATTCTTATGTACGAAGTTATATGCATAAATGTACTGCATCTCCGGCATTTCTATGCAAATTTTGATGATTCTTCTAGTCGGCGTCTTCAATTCTTCAATGCACTACATAAACACACACATAATCAGCCTATAATGTTCCCACTGCTGGGACGCAGGCCTCGTCTCGGTAAGAGGGAATGGGCCGTAATCTACCACGCGGGCCCAGTGCGGATTGGTAGATGTCACATGTCTTCGAATTTTTGGTTCTAGGACATGCCGGTTTTCTCACGATGTTTTCCTTCACCGTTTTGAGAGCAGTGGTGATGAAATAATTTACACAAAGTAAAGCGCCTGTCTGGGTTCAAACCTACGACCTACAACTCGTAAGTCGCAGTCGTTATCACTGGGCCACCACTGCTCTAAATGCACTAGTGTTAATCGAATTTTTGTAGGGTAGGTACAACTAAAAAGTGAAAAATAAAAACTTTTTTACAAAAAAAAAAAAACAACCGACTTCAAAAAAAAAACTACAAATTGATAAATAACTTTAAAAAAGTTTTTTTTATAATTCCTTTCAATGAAAGCGTGAATTTAATACCTATTGAACTTCAAACTGGAGCTTGAATGGCGTGCGGTTCATTTATGCGGTATACGTGGTAGGTGGTTTTAGTGGCAAACAATACCTGTTCACGCCATTTTGATTAAATATTTGGTTTGTCATTCTATAAGTACGTGCAATGAAACAAAATACATTTTTGATGGGTCAGGTTATTTGAGTAAGTACCTATTTAAATTCATTATTTTAGTGAAGTCATTGTGACTTCACTAAAATAATAGCTTTGTATAGACTAGCACGTCAAACTACTACTTACAATCTGTCAAAATTCTTTAATAGATTTTCAACTTTATCGCTAAAGCAAAAGTTGATTAGGAAAATTTGACAGTTTTGGGAAGCTTGATGTGCTGGCGTCTGTAGGTACATAATATGATACGAATCAGACTGGCACTTGATTATAATGAAGTGTAGTTTTTTTGCAAGAATTGTAGTACCTACGTACGTTACCGATGGTCGTCGGGTTTCTAAAACAATTCGCTAAAACTAGCATGCAAAATTATTGATCACATTATTTAAATTAATGAAGCTAATAAAATATATTGCTAACAATATCTTCACGTTAGGTACTTTAAGTATTGTTGCCTAGGTGAAATATACCTATATTTCACCTAGGCAACAATATAATAGTATTCCAGTAAAATAACACACACGGCGCCGCGGCGGCGGCGGCAAAACTCACCACCGTCGCCGCGGCGCCGTGTGCAAGGGTTCATACAAATTCAAGGGCAACCAATACTGCGGCACTGCGGCAGCCAGGACACAATGTGTAAAGGGCCTAATAATCTATTTTAAAAATATGATTATTTGTAAGTCGAAATCGAAAACTGGTGCAGACGCATGAAACTTTGTATAGAGGCTAGTAGAGTACTTTGAAAAGATTTAATAAAAAAAAAAAGACGGGTTGCACTCCGGGAGTGCCGGCAGAAGTGAAAACTTGAATATTAACGTTGAAATAAATCAATTATGAATTGAATTAATATAAGTAACAAATTTTTCTTCACTATTTCTGCGTCACTTTTTTCATTAATCGATGCACTTTGTTCAATTTCCATATTTTAAACACTTTATACAAGGTGTAACAGAATTAACGCAAGTCCTGAAAGTACTTTGTTCATAATTGACTACTGAATCAATTTCAGTAACTTTTTATGTAGGTATTTTTTTCAAAAATTATGTATTTTGCCATACTGACCGCTGATTGAGCCAAAGAAAATTAAATCTTATTTCAAGGCAATAAGACTCAATTTTAAATGCATAAAGTAATGCTGGAATCAACACGATTTTCTTTATAACATCAGTTATTTTAAAAAAAAATAAGTTTTGTTCATTGTATTATGCTTTTAACTCAATAGTCTAATTGGGGTGTATGAGGTCTTGCGTTAATTATGTTACATATTGTATACACGAATTTTACGAATACACAGCAGTGTGGCTACTACACAGACGGTCGAGCCATCAGCTGTCCATCCATCCATCCACATCCACGTCCACCATCACCGTCACCGTCACCGTCACCGTCACCGTCACCGCCACCGTCACCGTCACCGTCACCGTCTCCGTCATCACCGTCACACCGTCACCGTCACCGTCACCGTCACCATCACCGTCACCGTCACCTTCACCGTCACCGTCACCGTCACCGTCACCGTCATCACCGTCACACCGTCACCGTCACCGTCACCGTCACCGTCACCATCACCGTCACCGTCACTGTCACCGTCATCACCGTCACACCGTCACCGTCACCGTCACCGTCCGTCCATCCATCCATCCATTATCGTGTCTCACTTGGTTCACTTCGGTTGGCGCCGCCGTAGAAAGAGGGGGGGGGGGGGAATCTCTCCTGACGGTCACGTGTCCTGACGCGATGTCCTGACGCGAGTTTAACATTTTTTCCCCATTACAAAAAGTGTGCAACGCCGCTAAAGAAGTTTACACTTCAAAAATATTTACCTATAGAACATTTATTTTTATTTTCTGAGTATCCCACGTACTTTACGCATTATGACAACCAGTCAGATATCCAATTCCGACTTGTTTCGCTGGGACTGCTTAAATTGCTGCGGCTCTACACCGGAATACCGGTAAAGGAGACGGAATTCTTTCGGATATTATATAAGACTAGCTGTTCCCGTGGTTTCCGCTCTCGTGAATTTATCTGCAGATTTATACAATTTTTTCTCGTCTTGTTTTGCAGTAAACTGTAGAAGAATACGAACATAATGCAGTATTTCCAATCAAGTAGCAAGTAGCTTGATAAATAAAATACATATTTTATGTATTGACTAGATCTTTACGGAATATCTGTGCATTTGAACGGAGTTAGTGCATACATCTGGAACCTAATACAAAAAGGCAACAATTTTTTAGACATCAGAATCGTTAAAACCCACCAAAAAAAAGTTGTAAGTAGCAATAACTTTTTGGAACGAAGTTCTTTTACGGAGCTTGCGGTAGGAATAAACTAGTAGAAATCGTCACGTGACGAAAAAGCGTTATGCTCCCATGCGACATTTTATTATTTAAAATTCTTCGTCAAGCGTGTTGTTTTTATGGTTTTCGAGGGTGCTGAAGCCGATAGTGAGGCCAAAATTAAAATCCAAAAAGACGGCTGCAAAAATTCTAAAATTTTTCGTCATGGGTGTCATTTTCATGGTTGTTGAGGATGAAAGCCGTAAGCGAGGTCAAAATGAAAATCCAAGATGAAGGCTGCAAAAATGAACAAATTTTCGTCATTTTGCCGCCACCATCTTGGATTTTCGTTTTGAACTTCGTTCTGGCCGTTTTTTTCAAAAGTATTAAATGTATCATTTTAACTTCGCTACGCCTTCATTATATTTATATTACTCGGCGAGGAAACCTAAAACAGAACGGTATGCGCTAAGACATCTAAGTTCTTCATGCTAGAAAATTTTTATGGCTACGGAAACGAATTAATCCGATTTCAGACGGTTAGATTTTTCTGACGTTAAAAATCCATGCGCATTTTTTCGTCGCTTTAAATTTGATATATTTATAGTCCTACGTATTAGAATCGATAAAGTACACAAAACAATCAAGCAATTAATTTTGATTAAGTACCTATGTCCTGTCATACCACTGCGGTAAAATTGCTCCTTTAACTTGTGCCATGGCCATATTCCCATTTGGTGAATTCAGCGTGATGCGAGCCATTTCTCCGTGTTACTGGCCCTGATTTCCCACTACTCTCTGTAGCGTGCAAAATGTAAATTAGCAATAACTAACGCCACATACGTACAAGGCTCCAGTTATGCTGGAACCTTTAATTACTATGAACGTTACACATGCCGTAATCGTACGTCCACGTGTATTGCAGATCTCTAGCGAATAGAGTTTATATATTTATATCCAGATATTTATTTACTTTCTCTTTACCTACATACCTGCCTAACACTACCTCAAACAAAAAAGCAACCTTTGGTTAGTTCAGTTTCCGATTAATTATTACTCGAATAACGATCCTGCATAGTTGATAGTACCTACTCAAAAAGTCGTTTTGTTCCTGAACCAGTAAAAAGTTAGTCCCGCTTCTTCTTTAAAATGGTTTCTATACCAGTTTATCTTAGAAAGCGCACCTGTGTCTCTGCTATTATATTCAATCTTCATGTTATTATGAAACTCTTCGTGTTCTGTGCCAAAATGAGCAAAATGGAATCCATTACAACAAACACATTTATTAGTAGAACACATCGTTACTTCTTGTTATTAATTAATATTAAGACCCTAATCTCCATAAAATTGGTCCAATCTTTCCCTTTTTATTTTTTTTTCTTCACCGCACATTTTGTTGGAGTTCACTTCGAAAAAGTTTTGTGCGAATGATTAAAAGCGTGGCTGGTCAGCTGGGATCTACCCAATCTGTGTGTATCTTAGTAGTTATGCACGGCTACACATCAAGCTATACATAACCAGTATAAGCTGACTTCTGATTTTACGAAAAACTATACAATGCGAGGTCAGCTAAAACTGGAAATGTATAGCTTGATGTGTAGCCGTGTGTACTAAAGTTTATAGTTGTATAAAAAACTATTTTCCAAAAAAAAAAACAACCGACTTTCAAAAAAACACTATAAAGTGGAAACAACCGACTTAAAAAAAAACACTAAAAAGTGATAAATAACTTTAATTTCGGATGTCGATGTCGTTGGTTTCGCATTTTCGTTTTTGACACCGACTTCCGAAATTAAAGTTATTTATCACTGAAGTGTTTTTTTAAGTCGGTTGTTTATTTTGTAAAAAAAATTATTATTTTTCACTTTTTAGTTGTACCTACCCCACAGAAATTCAATTAACACTAGTACAATTTGTGCATTGAAGAATTGAAGACACCGACTAGAAGAATCATCAAAATTCGCATAGAAATGCCGGAGATGCAGTAAATTTATGCATATAACTTCGTACATAAGAATAATTACCTAATGTATTATGCACTAAAACCTTCCTGAACATATGTAGATCACATTAATGAAAGAATTATCAAAATCTATTTATTAGTTTTTGAGAAAATCGCAGACATACAAACATACATACATACATATATTACGGGTTGAATACAGAACCTCCTTTTTTGAAGTCGGTTAAAAATAATTAAAATTTCGGAATTCGGTGTCTTTGGATCTGTTTTTTAGCATTTTGCCACTGACTGCCAAAATTAAAGTTATGTAGTAAAAAAGTTTTTTATTGTTCACTTTTTAGTGGGTCAGTTTGTAGGTGATTTATCTAAGTTACAATTGCTTTTCCCGATGCAGGGACGTTAATTGTTGAGGAGTTCTCCTAGTAAGAACTACGGGAACTGGAGCTGATTGAGAAGTCACCATCAGCTCCACTTCGCCATACGCATTATGACGAGCATAGCAACCACATTATTAAAGAAGGTGCTTAATCGAGTGAATCGAATTGCAACCCGTGAAATACTTATTATTGAGTAGTTCCGATGGCCATATGTGGTCTCCATCATTAGTTCCACTTCGCCAAATGGTGCTTTCTGAGAGCAAATGCACGAGTTACTATAAAAAATACCCAAATCGTTATAGGTGTGCCTATAAAATTTGAAGGTTCCCCTCGATTTCTATAGGATTGCCTCAACAGATTCCGACTTGGTGACAACGGAACTACCTCGAGAGCATATCCTATCAAAAAAAAAAATTAAAATAGGTCCACAATCAAGACGGAGAAATCGGTGAACATACACAAAGTTGAACATATAACCTCCTCCTTTTTGGAAGTCGGTTAAAAATGTTAATAATGAAATGGATTTTAAGATGCTTAATTGTTTCATCAAGTATATCATGTTGTAATTGAGAAATGTTACATCTCATAACCACAGAGAACAAAACATATCTTGGATAAAACTAATCTAGGTATTCGGGGCTGATTTTAGTAAATTCAGATTCGAACTATTTGACGTCTGACAGTTTTTGTATATGGAGAAGCTGTCACAGTCTATTCGCTGTATAAGACCTACCACAAGTTATACAAGGTTAGTCGAATTCGCCCTTAATGTTTGAACAATTGCACGTCTAGCTCAGAAAAGTGTGTCGACACATTGTAAAAGGACCTAGTTATGCAGTCCCACTGTATACACAGTAAAATGCTAGAATGGGGCCATAAAAATAAACTTACTGCATTATGACACAAAACCGCTCTCTCGCAATGACGTCACGTATGAAACTGCATTTATCTAGATATTTAAACATTCGCGTGATACTGTTTGTAACCTAGTCAGCGACTCGTGCTTTAATAACCTCTGTTATGGAACACTTACCTATTAACTCTGAATAACTTTGATTCCAATCCAACTTTTCACAGCTTAAGGGCGTTTACGACGCCGTACGGCATTTCATACAAACTTTCAAGCCCTTGTTTTTCGAAATGTATGAACCGATTTTCATGAAACTTCGTACGCATAAGCAGGATACAAAGGTCTAAAAAGTTAGTTAAGAACATTTTCATAAAATCATGTTACAGCCAAATTGGACTGATTTTAAATTTTCCATAGGATCAGAGATTTCCAGTTCTCTTTTCTTAAATAAGACATTTCGAAAATGTTCTTTTCTAACTTTTTAGACCTTTATATCCGGCTTATGCCGACGAAGTTTCATTAAAATCGGTTCATTCATTTCGAAAAACAAGGGCTTGAAAGTTTGTATGAAATGCCGTAGGTACGTTGTAAACGCTCTTAACCGTATTCAACTCAAAACCGCAGAAATCATGTTGTTTTCCTGCGGACATTTCTGGTATTCAAAGGTTGCTTTTGAATACCTTCAAAGTCGAGTGCGGAAAAAATAGTTTCGAAAACTAACCTATAAAACATCAAAACCGCCCGCCGCGCCGGCAGACAAAAATATCGCTCTAAAACTCCATAACTGGGTGAGGCTCACAAAAAATGTACTTTATCCATATTTTTCGTGAGCCGAATTTTGAGTAAAGATACAATATTTCGGAAGTTCTGAATAAATAAATCTATTTGTTTCCTGTATTGGATATTATTCACTGGTTAATATCGGGTCATTTAAATTGTTAATTTATTTACATTTAGCCAAAAATAAATCGGTACAACAAACTGCTTACGTCTTGTTTCATAGAAAATTAAAACCCCTAATAGAATATATTTTTTTGTTTCATCGTGTACTTATATACCTACTGTTTATCGTAACACCTTAGTAATATATAAAATATATGGGGATAAAACTACTAGTAGATATAATAGATTATGCAAAAAATTATAAAAATATGACTTCAAAAACAAATGTGCCTATAATATTTCACGAGTGTTACCTACAAACAATTTTTTATGTAGTAGCTTTTTTGTAATAGGCAGTAGCAACACTTGTGATGTTTCTTTTGTGAAGGCAACATTACTACCTACTTTCAATATGGAATGTCAGTGTCCTGTGAAATCTTGGTTTTTATGAAAAAAGCAGTACTCGGGTGTGTTATTTTCGTCTCGCGTGTGTGTTATTTTTGTACATGAAATTATATTTAATTTATTTATTTAAGCTTTTGAGTTAATAAATACATTTGTCTATATAGTGTTTTATTTTTAATTCCATTACAATAAATAATCTTGTCTCGTGTGAACTAATCTTAACAATATTTACGTGTGTTACGTATTTCCAGTGTTACCGTGCGTTACACGTTCACGTGTGTGATGACACATTTTCTGTGAGCCTCACCCAACTACACTTTCCGTTTTAATTAGGTACATTTTCTCATTCGAAAAATATAAACTCAAAATGCACGGTCATTCATCTGCTCATCTTATATGTAATGCTTGCATTTACCACTTTATGAAAACCTGTCCGTTAATTAATTAATAAGGCTTCATTACTGTTCACTTACATAACACACGCCGCAAACGTTCACTTAGACCTTTTAACAAAGTTATCCTGTTAGCAAGCGTGTTTGAGATTAACATACAAAGGACGCAAAATGTTATGAATGTTGCAGGTTGTGTATGGATTATTAGAAAAAACCGACGTGTTTGTCGCGAAGATTTATTTTCAACTAACTTGAAAACTTCAAGTAATTTAATCTTCCGTCTCACATCCTGACGTTAACAAAAACGGATTTGATTTGATTTCTGATGTTTTGTTATTTTAGTAGCAGCTGGAAATGTGGAATTCAATGTCGCTAATGATTTCATTGCAAGATGCACATGCATCTTGTTGTTGGTTTGTATAATAACCTTTGATAGTCTGTCTTCGTCTGCTACACACACCATTATGTACATTCTTATAATATCTGCCGAGATGCAAATTGTGTGCGTATTCCATCTCATCAGTGACGTAAGTCTTGTTGCAGTTTAGGATCCACAAGCAAATTGTCGTTCAAGGAAACATCATAAAAAATCTGTATTTTGAGACTAATCTATGGCGGCCGGTGTCTCATGTTCCGACCCGAAACTCTCGGGAACCGAGACAACTAAATTTACAAAAAGACCTGGAACTTTGAGACACGAGACTTTCCGGGACCCAAACCCTATGATAATGTACATATCGATAGCTAGCTATACTAACGTAACATTCATTAGTTTGTACTCGCTTAAACACGGGGTTTTTGAAATTGGGCTTTTGATCAAAATTGAGTTTATTAATGAAGTTGTATGTAGTAAGTAGATATATACACATACACACCTAAAGGGCATAGCATCTAAAGGCGTTGTCACCACAATCATCTTGATTTTGACTTTTCTCAAAAGTTGCGGCGCAAGTAGTCAAACTAAAATTCAACTGTACGACTGGATTTGATAACGGACTTCATCTAAGCCCAAAACACTAACCCCCTTATTCATAAAACTTATCAAACCTATTTTAGTTAAAATGGCATTTGTCTCTTTCTTACACACAGAAATGACAACGTGACAGATAAAGACAAACGTTCTATAAACCTATTTTAGCTAAAATAGAGATAAAATAGGATTATGAATAAGGGGGTGTGTCTTACACACTTTTCTCGATTGGTTATAGTTATTTAATGACACATTTATCAGGCTTTCAGAAGCCGGGGGGAATAAGACCCCATCTTAAATTCTGTCACTGACAGACAACGCACAGCCTAAACCCGGTCTAGAATCATGCAATTTTGCAAAGGGAATTTTGAACAATCATCCCCTAAAAGAGTTGAGGATGAAAGTTCGTATGGATGTTCGTCATTTTTGTCGATGATTATTTTATACTTAACAAGTATTATCGGCTTACAATAACTAGGAGCGCATTCTATAATATTTACGTCAATAAACAAAAGGGCTTAGAACATTATCAAGAAAACCGCAGTGTGAATGTAGCTGGACGTTCACACTGCGTTGTGCCAGTGTATTTATACGAACCCAAACAGTATGTTGAAGGGGTGCAAGTTGGAAGAAATGCGTTTCCATTGAAAGCCACCTGCATTAAATACAATTACTAGGTAACAAAACCAATATATAAGCATGCCTCGCATTCTATTGAAACTCCATCCTAAGCTAGACAAGCTCAGTGTTACCATCAAATTGCGGTTTACTGTACTATAGCTCGCGATGTACAGCCGCGGACAATGGCGGTCGACCGCTTTTCACCCTTATGCCCTTGGTAATAAGGTTAAAAAGTCTGCCAGTGTCCGCCTGCAATGCTGTGGGAGAGTGTAGGAGATTAGTGACTGAATCGCTATTGAAAGCAAGTCGACTGAGTGATGTAACCTGTGATACTGAGCAAGTGAACATAATGGAGCGATGCTGTTTCCGGTATTTATGCGGTAGTTTGCTTGTAATACTAACAGGTTAGAGAATTCGGTGAAACTACAAAGGAGTGAAGGTGGCAATTTGTTTAATTAACTTTAAAATAATATTGCCGTTAAATTTATTTCATGGTTTACAAACTCCGTTTCTTACTCAAGGCCGTGTTTTTGAAACATAGCATTAAGGGAAAATGTACCTTAAATATTGATGTAGTATCTAGCGGCAAAGGAAAACTTCGTAGCGTATTTCCATTCTATACAAGGCCAGAACGCAAGGCAAGCACTACTTCCAAAGGCCAGGCGGTTAACTAAACGGCTTATTAAACCAGTTGGCTGCGACATATACATTGTAATCGCAGATTTAAAAATAGCAATAAAAAGTATACGCGAGTAGTTTCCTATGGCTGCGTTCTGGCCTTGTATAGAATGGAAAGATGCGACTTCGTAGGGCAACCTGGGAACTCACAAAGAAGACTGAATAATCACAATTATAGTTCATTCTCAATGCAAAAAGGCCGTTGACCTGCAGTGGGACAATTTACATAGGCTGATTTTACGATAAAGGTTTCGAAGGCTATCCTGAAAACTTAAGTACCTACCTTGCTCACGTATTCAAACTGATTTGCTCTAAAAATATTAAAACGCCATGTATGACGTAGGTACCTACAAAAATATGCTTTTCGACTATACATGGAATGAAAGTTTTACAAAATAAAAAAACACTAACACGAAATCCTTTTAAATATTTTTTTCCAAGAACGTAACTTACTATGCTTGAAATCCGCCCCACGAGTGTATTTATTTATTCGCGTCTGTACTGCACAAGAGGCGTACCTAACTACGTGCAATAGTTTTCAAAAATATATCCTAGATGGAATGAGAATAAAGTTTAAGTTCCATTTGAGTCTCAGGGAACCAACGTTGGGAGACAGAACAAAAATGTTGCAGCTAATTGAGATTGCAGCTCGTATATGAAAACTATTTTAAGTGTTGAAATAAAAATAAATGTTTACACGATAAGTCGAGTCTCTTTAGCTCTACGAGTACAAAATTCCCTGAACTTCCAAGATGATCAAAGTTACTGGGAAGTGGTGGAAAAATGGTAAAAGTTCTACTTTATCCAGAAGGTTTTACATGACTATATTCAGTGTCATAGAATTCAGAGGTCATAACGCCCGGGCACTGGACTAAGTGTTAGCTTGTAGCTTGACTAGATCCTTTGGTAAAAGCCGCATCTACATTTTCTCTTTAGTAGAATGTCGGCGTCCCATTTCAAGTAGGTTACTGACGTTGATTATTCAGTTTGCTGGTGTAATTACACTGAATATAGACACCTCGTCAACTTAAACTTTGAATACGTAGAGAATAGGTAGGCACCCTTGTACACGTGGCTGCTGTGTAAAGTGACGTCGGACGTTAGGGGTGAAACTTAGGGCTAGCACAAGCCAGCGTTGATATTAAAATCAATCCAAACTAATACTATGCAAAAGTAACTCTCTGCATCTCTAGTTAGTAGGTATGTCTATCTGTAACATTTTTACGCCTTAGCGGCTGCATAGCATCGATGAAATGCACACAGTTACACCATGACCTGAGTTAGGTCATAGGATTTTTTTATCCCAGTAGTACGTTCCCTTGCACCGTGGGATAATTTACACCCTCTTCGTGGGTAACGCCACAAGTAAAAGCTATATTTAGCGCTAGGTCCTAGCACCAAATATAGCTTCGAAGCTACTCTGAGGTCGGTCTACGAGCATTGACATCACCGAACTCGGAGTATCGTGCCGCAGTGGTTGTTTGCACTGGCCCATTTCTTTCTCGTGAATATCTAATGTGAATATCTTTGGTAACACCAGCAAATAAATGATTCTTATTCTTTAAAAAAAAGTAATTTAAACAAACACACATCCTCTCACCCCAAACGCATATACCATCTCCGTACCGTTGTGGGTAAAAAAAAAAGACGGGTTGCACTCCGGGAGTGCCGGCAGAAGTGAAAACTTGAATATTAACGTTGAAATAAATCAATTATTAATTTAATTAATATTACTAATTTTTTTTCAATATTTCTGCGTCACTTTTTTCATTAATAGATGCACTTTGTTCAATTTCCATATTTTAAACACTTTCGGTCTTATTCATAAAAAAAGCCTATTGAAGGTTTAAACCATTCATTAGTTAAAATGCTCAATAGGCCTTTAAAACATTCGATAAAATTTTGTATTCATAAACGCTTCATAAACGTTCTATAACTAGAATGTCCTACAACTTCTAAATGTTGCCATTATAATGAAGTCATCCAACAAATTGGCCAACACATTAAATCGGCATACGAGAATATCTGTCTATGAACCGAATATTTGTGTCCATAGACATTATTACGTATGAAAAACTAATTTATTGTCTACAGTTTCAACAGTTTTGACGCGACAACGTCATGGTCGTCATGGAAACCAAAAAGTACTCTGTGAAACTGACTTTTCAAACATTTGTACGTCAAATGTCATTTTCTTCGGCCATCTTTGTCGTGTCTCACTTGGTTCAATTCGGTTGGCGCCGCCGTAGAAAGAGATGGGGGGGGGGGGGGAAATCTCTCCTGACGGTCACGTGTCCTGACGCGAGTTTAACATTTTTTACCCATTACAAAAAGTGTTCAACGCCGCTAAAGAAGTTTTCACTTCAATAAATCGACTTCAAAAAGAAATTAACTCAAAATTATGAAATAACTTTAATTTCGGAAGTCGGTCTCTTGGGATTCGTATTTTAGTTTTTTGCCACCGACTTCCGAAATTAAAGTTATTTCATAATTTTGGGTTAATTTCGTTTTGAAGACGTTTTTTTTAATTCGTAATTTTTAGTTTTAAGTAAAAACTGTAATATTTGTTTGTAATAAATAGGTATGTACTTAATAGTTTTGCTGTAAATATTGCACTAGAATTTGACCAAGGTTTGGAGATGTTTTTCTATTGACACTACACCCGTAGCTCGTATCAATAAGCCAGGCCGTCACACTTCACGTATTAGTCCATATCTTGAAAATTACTGAATCGATTTTGATGAAACTTGTACAGTACAAATTTCCCTAAGTTGAAGTAAATGTAAGCCAATAAAAAAAATGGTCACGATCCGATTAATAGTTGCGGAGAAAAGCGTGGACAAACATACATACTTACATAAATGTATACATACATCTATAAAATTTTGTATATTTGTTTGCAAGCCTTAATAGATTGTCATATGTGAATATATTGCAGTTCCTATTACAGTATGTATTACAAACATACGTATCGATTTGATAACCTCCTTTTTTTTTTAAGTCGGCATAGCACAGCAATAGCATCGACCAACGTTAGGTAGCCAAGTCGCTTACTCAGTACGTCAATAAATACATAAGTACTCGTATAAATGCATTATATCTTACGGAAGTGAAGTGCCACTATCGTTATCGGCCAGAGCGGCAATATATTCAACAACTCCGGAGCAAATCGGCTAGACAGTCTTCCTTTTGCTAAAATCTATATCTATTTATATATACGGCTGGAAATAGTGTCGGTCGCTGACTTTGAGCGGTCGATTTTCACCAGCATTTAGAGCGGAAGGTTTATTCGCATAACACATGATTTTAATTTTTCATACTCCGGGAGTTATTTCTTTTCGTCCGAAGATGCGTTAAAATGAAAGTTGAAATATAAGTTTTCAAACCAATATTGTTTTTAGATTCTGTGTAAACACAGGGCTAGATAATGAAGAGACAAGCAGACATCATACACAGTCAAGCAGTGGAATAAAAGTATCGAAGAATGTCTGACTAGTGTAACCTTGTTGAATCAATAGGTATATACGATGCAAATACATCCAGCCATGCTTGTGCAGCCGTGCTTCTGCATCGAAGTACCTACCTAGCCATGCGGAATACGACAGGGAATACGACAGTTTTTACAAAAGGCCGTTAGTCCCATTTACAACGCAACTTTATCGATGCAGTTGATCGTTCACGAAACGCGATACTGAATTGCACCAAAAAAAGAACAGTAAGCACCTAAGTATATACAACAAATAACAAAAAAATAATAAAGTCGACAACGGGAAATATTTTAATTTCAAGTGTATTCAAAAGAATCATTTAAAATCTTAGTTGAGTGACAAAAACGCCATCCCAACTGTTACAATAATTATTACGGTGTGAAATGTCCCACAACAACCCCACTACATGTAGGTCCCTTATGTGTCGTGCATGTTCTAACGCGGACGATACATCGACTATCCAGGTGAACGACCATTCGCCATACTCACTTCAAGTGCCGGTGACAGGCATAACGTCTTCATCCCCATTAAACTGTACAGCAAACCTATTGTTCTAGTGTACATAGGCGTTATTGTTCTTGGCCTCTCGCTACGCATAGCTCGATGTTTGACTAATCGACAGCTAAAGCTCTTATGTACTGTTGTGTGTTGCAGAAAGTAGGTACTTCTTTAGACCTCTGTTTCATCCTCACCTTATTACAAGTAATGTATACAAACTATTGTTTTAGAAGAGTAAATAAGGAGTTTCATGCCCATTCTTCTTCATACGAAACTATCTTTTGGATGGGGCGCCTAGAATCTATTGTATTTTCTTGTAAATTTTGACGTTCAAAAGTGCTTTTGACTTTGACTTCGGCTTTGTTTTGTCGGGTAAAAATGTATGGTTATACTACTTCTAGTTTTACTCTACGTGTATTATTATAGGATTTGCATACAAAAATATAAGATAACTCGGACAAAAAAAAAACAGATATATAATTACTTCCTAAATCGTTATCTTGATTATTATGAATCGCTTGTGAAAGTGATTAGGTACTTAACAGTTGGTGAGTTTTGATAATTAACACGCCTTGGTAGATTATAGTCCACTCCCTCTCGAAGAGAAGAGGCTTGTGTCCTAGCAGTGGGAACATTATAGGCTGATTATGAACACGCCTATCGTTTGTAAATACATGAAGCTCCGTAAACCTTCACCAAATAGCATAAGTTTTGTTTCATTGGGATCTCGAGAGGACTCTTGGAAATTTTAATTTTATAAACCGGTTTTATTCTATCCTATTCTGATGTCTGCATTAATGCATGTTCCCTGGCTTATCATTTGTCTTCATTTGAACAACAGAACTTTGTAAGCCTATGTATCCGTTCTAACACATAATATTTTTAGAGCATCGCGTCTCGTATTGATTCAAAAACTGTTGGAACTGATATCATACGTTTCTATATTCATTTCTCTTTATTTAATTAAATTGTGCACCGGACCATGCTATATTTATATATGCCAAACGGACAGAATTTAAAGATTTATTCCGTTCTTTCGCAATCAAGTGAAACAAGAAACCATTGCATTGCATGTACCAATAAAATGTTTCGTGACAACAAAACCTGACGTAGGTACGAATATGACTCACGGGTTTTTTATCAAACAAAGCCGCAAATATGAACTGTTTTTATGAAGTAAAAAAAAAACGATTTAAAAGGGGTGATTGAATGTTGATTTTATACATACCGCTCGACGTCGAGCAAGGCTGTAAATTGATGAAATTTTTAGGGTTCCTAATTTAGCAACTGAAAACTACATGGAAATTGTTCTTCTAGAATCACGTCACACCGTCGCGTCGCGCCTATCTGCGGGAGCCTTTATAAGATCACTTTTTGCCCGTATGTCACACAGGTTTTTCTCAAGAGCAACGTAAAAATCTGAATTTTGGCATTATGTTAGGTATCGATGACGCGCATGCTAGCCGAGGACCAATTTTTAATTGAGTTTTTTTTGACGGTCTTTTCGTCCTATGAATTCAAAAGTTTTGATAAATGTAGGTAAGTATTTTTTAGGTATCATTTGGACGAAATCTCTTGCAAATGATACCTACAAAGATAATACATCTATTATTAAAACTTTTATTTTTTAATAATTTTAGAATCCTTATAGAAATCTCTATCAATCAATCTGCCTAGCCTTTTCCCAACTACGTTGGGGTGGAGCTCCAGTCTAACCGGACGCAACTGAATACCAGTATTTTCTATACAGCAACTGCCTATCTGACCTCCAAAACGTAGTTACTGTGTAACACGATACCCTTGGTAAGACCGGTTTTCAGAATATTGGGCTTCTGTCTACCCGTAACGACTGTCAATATCGTAGGGTTTTGACAGTCGTTACAGGTAGCCGTTGGTTCGGCGACCAACGGCTTAACGTGCTTTCAGAGGCACGGAGGGGTCTCAATGAGTAATGGATAGTAACTCATCCACAAACCGACCGCGGCAAGCGTATTTTTCAAGCTTTGATCGACCCATGCAGCTGTTGTTATTAAGCCACAAGCCCCCAAGAAAAATCTAAGGATTCAAAACTTTTTTTTTTGTAATGTTAATTCTTCTTGTAGGTATACGACAGGATACAGCCCATGTTGTATTAATCTTTATGAAATAAAAAAAAAGACGGGTTGCACTCTGGGAGTGCCGGCAGAAGTGAAAACTTGAATATTAACGTTGAAATAAATCAATTATTAATTTAATTAATATTACTCATTTTTTTTCAATATTTCTGCGTCACTTTTTTCATTAATAGATGCACTTTGTTCAATTTCCATATTTTAAACACTTTCGGTCTTATTCATAAAAAAAGCCTATTGAAGGTTTAAACCATTCATTAGTTAAAATGCTCAATAGGCCTTTAAAACATTCGATAAAATACGGATAAAATGTTGTATTCATAACGCTTCATAAACGTTCTATAACTAGAATGTCCTACAACTTCTAAATGTTGCCATTGTAATGAAGTCATCCAACAAATTGGCCACCATTAAATCGGCATACGAGAATATCTGTCTACGAACCGAATATTTGTGTCCATAGACATTATTACGTATGAAAAACTAATTTATTGTCTACAGTTTCAACAGTTTTGACGCGACGTCATGGTCGTCATGGAAACAATATGAATATGTCAATGAATGAATTTGATATTGTATGTGTCAAACTAAAAAACTTTTGAATATTTTTTTTGTATTTAAAATAAATGAAATTAAGACCGGAGACTAGTTGCAATAAAGGGCAAAGAATTGAATATTGGTTGGAGGAGGATAAGGTGTGTACCTACTGTTACAGCTAAAATGTGTTCAAAGTAAGTTATGTTTTGTAAACATTCTCAATTTCTTATACTTATGCTTGCTTTTGCTTCTAATCCTTAGATTTTTTGGAAGAATTGGTCAGGGAGAGGTCTCCATAATAGAAAAAAAAAACACTGACACAAGCACTAAGGCTAAACAGGGGCAGCCTGGCATGATTTACGAATTAGGTGCCTATCCAATTTACAATTTTACGAAGAACTTCGTTTGCCTGTACAAAACTCATTGTAACTGAAAAAAAAAGACGGGTTGCACTCCGGGAGTGCTGGCAAAAGTGAAAACTTGAATATTAACGTTGAAATAAATCAATTATTAATTGAATTAATATAACTAAGTTTTTTTCACTATTTCTGCGTCACTTTTTTCATTAATCGATGCACTTTGTTCAATTTCCATTTTTTTAAACACTTTATATACACGAATTTTACGAATACACAGCAGTGTGGCTACTACACTGACGGTCGAGCCATCAGCTGTCCATCTACGTCCGCGTCCGAGTCCACCATCACCATCACATCACATCACCATCACCATCGCCATCACCATCGCCATCACAATCGCCATCACCATCACAATCGCCATCACCATCGCCATCACCATCGTCATCGCCATCACCATCACCATCACCATCACCATCCATCCATCCATCCATCCATTATCGTGTCTCACTTGGTTCACTTCGGTTGGCGCCGCCGTATGGGGGGGGAATCTCTCCTGACGGTCACGTGTCCTGACGCGATGCCCTGACGCGAGTTTAACATTTTTTACCCATTACAAAAAGTGTTCAACGCCGCTAAAGAAGTTTTCACTTCAAAAAAAACCCGCCATAAGAATAATAAAGGCCGTTATTTTGATGCCGCTACTGATTAATTAAATCAGTATAAATAAGATAATGAAGAGAAAGAATTTATAACATAAGTTTTGTATTTCAGGTCAATAGGACTAGTAAGGATGGTGCTTCACTACGAATAGCAGAAAATGAAACGGCCTACAGAAGAGATGGCAAATGAAAAGCAAACATTTTAAAAATGTTGTTCTGCTTGCACAAGTTTTAGAAGCCAAATTAGAGTTTAGAGTATTGTTCAGCCGTGAACAGCCAGCGTCAGCATCAAGAGCGACATACATTCGTTCCACATAAATTAGTAATTATTAGTAAATGAATAAATTAGTCATCAAGCTGGAGTAGAGTTTGATTCATCTTCCATAATTCCTCTCACTATGGCCAAGACACCTTTAGCCATCACCAGTTCTATGAGTCTGTGGGACCGGCAATGACAAAACTATTTCCTGTGTACACATTGCACGACGTACACAAACCCCTATTCCTACCCAAATTCTGTCTGTTCCCGTAGGTCTCCCGTAGGCTTGTATGATAGGTTAGGGTGTTAGGATAACTAGGGTGTTAAGTAGTTGCTGTAGGTTTATAATCAGTAGGGTGAGGTAACCTTAGATACCAGGCTCAATTGTTACAAACTTAGCCACACTGTATGCATTTGGAATAACAGCCGTACTAAGCTGTAAGTCCCGGTGCGTACAAGTATTATAAAAATAAACTGATATTTGTATACAAGCTTTTTATTAATGAACTACTCCCTAAATTTCTTCTCTTTTACTTTAGATCTTGTTGGCTCAAAATATTGCCACTTCCACGTTGTCGTCGGTGGCAGCGCAGAGGTCACTTTGACTGCATGTTTTGGGTAGGACAAATAAGGCAGGATAGGACGTGGAGCATGTTTTGCAACATAGCTTCACAGCCACACCCTACTGGAGCATCTCCCTGCAGGGTGTAAACTTCCGTGGTCGACACGGAAGCATTGTTTTCACACAAAAGCAGCAATGTCCCACAGTATTTCTTGTTGCTATAATGTGCTTCGTTATATTTTTCGTCGCTTCTATTTTGTATTGTAGGTAGGTATATAATAATAAACTAAATTGGTTAAACAGAAGTTCAAAATAAATTAAATACAACTGCGGCTCCTCAAAGTACTATTGTTTACGAAACTGACTTTTCAAACATTTGTACGTCAAATGTCATTTTCTTCGGCCATCTTTGTCGTGTCTCACTTGGTTCACTTCGGTTGGCGCCGCCTTAGAAAGAGATGGGGGGGGGGGAAATCTCTCCTGACGGTCACGTGTCCTGACGCGATCCCCTGACGCGAGTTTAACATTTTTTACCCATTACAAAAAGTGTTCAACGCCGCTAAAGAAGTTTTCACTTCAATAAAACACTAGTTAGCTTTTACACAGAGCAGAGCAATTTTTCCTTGACACTATTTAATTAAGATCTATGATGAATGACGCTATATTTTTGGAGCTAGCGTAGGTTTGTTAATTACGGCAGATCAGCGACCGTTCCATAGACTGCTACAGTATAGATTGCTTCGGAATCCTAATTGTGAGAGCCCGACTCACTCTTGGCCGGTTGTTTATCATGAACACCGACACTTGTTACAACACCTCCGGATGTTTCCACCCTGCAATTGGCGCCAGCCCGTCATTAGCTCCCCTTCGGTAAAGGGAAATGATTGAAGGAGCAATACAAGTGTATGTTTCGATTTGCAAGGCTTTATAAATGCATGTAGGTATCTAAATATTCACATTAATTATTATTCGTGAAGGTAACAACTATTAATATAATGCTTGATTTATAGCATTAAATGAGATACTAATAAACTTATCGCGTTTGTATAACATGGGGCAATTCCCGTAATTAAAAACGTCAAAAATCTAGTCGCATGCAATCTCATTTCAGCGACAATCAATGTCAAAAACTTGTCGAAAATGTATATATTTATTTTTATAATTAGAGGTTTTTTTGACAGAATGAGCCTGAGATGAGACTGAACGATCTTAAAATTACGAGAATTGCCTCTCTGATATGATTCGAGAAAGGAGCTTTAATTTGATTTTAATTGAATTATACAGCTGCCTAGCTAGTAAATTTCACATTAAAAGCCTTTAAAAGCTCATTATTGTTGATAATTATAAAATTAAGTCACTTTATAATTTATTGTCTGTCTGTGTGACCGCGTTGTTCTTTTGAAGTATGCAAAGAATTTTGATGCTATTATCACCATAATTTAGAGAATTTGTTCCGGAAGGTTTATGTTTAGGTTTATGTGTAAAACATTAATATTGAAGTTACCTAAAATAAAGAAATATCGATGTTTTGTCATGTCGTGAAAAAACCATTCGAAGCAGGGGCGGGGTCGATAAAATATTATAATAAGCATAAATCACAGTTTTTAGAATTTCATTAGCCATAGGTAGGTAAATGTTTTTTATTTACGATACAAACACCTTTGGGCACGACACAACCTAGCTCATCAGAAAGAAATTAAAATAAATATTTGATTAGTCTACTAAGGGTGTGTGGCTAAATAATAACAGCCGCGCAGGTCGATCTATCAGGTTAAGCTACGCTTGCCGCGGTTGGTCTGTGGATGGGTGACCATCTTTACATACCGAGATCCGTTGGTCCTAGCTGTCATTCGTGGATCTTTGACAGTCGTTACGGGTAGTCAGAAGCCCGAAAGTCTGACAACACCAAGGGGTATCGTATTACCAAGTAACTGGGTTGTGGAGGTCAGATAGGCAGTCGCTCTATGTAAAATACTGGTATTCAGCTGCATCCGGTTAGACTGGAAGCCGACCCCAACATAGTTGGGAAAAGGCTAGGCAGATGATGATTTGATTAGCCTACGCACACATTATACAGGAGAGTTAACATGTCTAATGAACGCAGAACATAACGTCACGCCTGAATTTACCAAAACGGTAGTCAAAGGCGTACCCGGTTATGTTTAAATCCCATGTAATACGGGGTGAACCTAGATTGCAATCAACCGGGCACAAATCCAGATTCCGAACTGCTACTGAGTAATTCTATATGGAAAACCCAAATAACACTTGCCCGACCAGGGAATCGAACCCAGGATCACATGTTCAGCGTAGTGCTTGCGCCCACCAGATCAACGAGTTAGTAATTTCGAATTAAATGGGTTTGCACAGAACCAATCATGCAAAACTAAATAAATACTACGTGCATAAAATACTGAATAAACACAAACATAATAATTAAAAAAATATCGCCGCATCTCTACGTTGATGTCGTGGTAGGGCTTGCGCGCTCCGAACTCTAGGCCTATGCCGGAAGAGTTTACTTTGCCGGAACAGGTCTAAGGTGAGGAGCCAGACCAAGAGAGATACAGAAACCTGCAGGGGAGCATGTGGCGAACTGTTGGGCAGTAGCGACCCCACGGACTCTATCTCCCGGGAGAAGTCTTGTTCCTCACCTCTGGCTTGCCTTTATTGGCCGGCTGGAGTGAACAATGACGAGGAACAGAGCTCCCACCTCATTCTTGCCATTATTGGCCGGCTTGAGTGGAGATTCGCAAGAGCAAACGTGCTTGGAGGATGGAAGCATTCCAGTAAGATACTGGTAGGGATCTTGACCGTACTTCCGGGATTGTCCTGATAGCCGTGGAATACCTCTCCACTCTTCATAAGTTAATTACGGTCAAATCTGTCATTACTGAGGGTAATTAGCACATACATTTAAAATACGCAATGTCAGACTGACGGAACTGCTGTGGGCTGGGCATAGCCGGCTGGTATTAACTATAAAATGTACCATCTCTCTGTCTGCTCGTTATTATGCTTATTTGTAGTTCAAGAATAACGTCGTCGATTGTCGTGTTTAGGTAGGTATGTTTCCTGACTAGTTTTAGTCCAGTCTCCGAGGGTTTTGAATTAGAGGACTCCTAATGAATTCGTGTAAAAATAACAAAAATGGTAGGTACCCATATACTTATATGGATACTGATTCATGTTTTGAGAGTTGAATCGTAACATAATTATTCAATTAATTTTATACCTACGGTCTTTTATGTGATTAAAATATAGTTCTCTACAACAAACGGCCAGCATAATGGGGTAAATCTCTCCGAAGTATTATATTTATATTTCAGACTCCAGTCCCGTAATACCGTTTAAATTGCTTGTTAAAATTTTATTTGAAAGCGTTCCTCTAGGATCAATTCGAACAATGACATACCGACTGCAGCCGTAAGCCTTTTCCACGCACACGAAATGCAATCGTTCCATATACAGGGTCCCATTAAAGCGATTGAGCGCTGTGTTAAAATTTGTCCATCTATTTTAATGGGACCTTAAATTATGTATAATCACGGCTCTTACCCGAGGATTAATAGTCAAGATACCGATAAGCCGCTCTGAGTGCACGGAACCATTATAATAACGTTTTCGTATGCGGTTACTCGAGTTGAGCTAAATCCTTCATTCAATCTGCATGTAGGTATATTTACTGTCATTCGAAATTCGAAAATCAGGGACGTTATAGGTTATAAACAAGCCTCTGACAGTACCAAATTATTACAAAGGCACCTTCATCAACTCGGCCTGTCGCAGTCTACTGCTGGACATCGGGCTCTTATCCGCCTTAGCCATCCAGTCTGTCCCAGCGACCTTTTTAAGGTCGTCGGTCCTCATTAACTCAATACATTTGCCAATACGCGGTCTCTACTCCAGGACTCGTCTGCTCCACCGGCCATCGGTCTTTCGACAAACATATCCGGACTACTACCACTTCAGCGTGCTAATCCTGCAGTGTAAGCCGGTGACTGTAGTTATTTTATTTTAAGGGACCTTATTATAACAATTGCCCCATTAATAAGATCATTCATGAACATCACATCGACGCTTCTCATAGAGATAGGCGCAACGCAATTGTGCTCTGATCTGCATAGATAATCGTGAAAGCGTTTGTGATAAAATCATAAGTGATTGGTCTCCCGCAGCTCTCACTTTCACTCCCCATTAAACTTTTTAGGCTTATTACTTTCATTCTCTTCGAGCGAGTTGTAATAAAAAAAATCGTTAGTTATTTCGTCATTTTCAGTTTACGATTTTTACGTTTATTCTGACCTAGTAATTGACTACTTTGTATTAGTAAAGCACTTCCAACGAGAAAACATATTTGAATATACAAAATCATGTTTTCTAATTTATGTATAAAATGTTCAAAAAAAATGTTCTGAAAATTTTAAAAGTTACCTGGAAAATTGGGTATTCTGGAAAATAAAGGTTCTTTTCTATGGAATTTTTTAATTAATTATTGTTTGGACAATACAACGTCAGTCGCGTTTACTGTAAGTAAATAAGTAAAGTTCATTTTTTAATCTCAGAGACTAATCTGACATTTAAGTCTTTTGTGTTTGCGTTTTTTTAGTATAGAATTTTGACATTATACCTGCCAGATTAGTCTCTGGGATTAAAAAACAAACTTTAAGTGAGTATAAATAAGTCAAAGTGTATTGTTTTATTTGAAGAGCACTTTTTAGGGTTCCGTAGCCAAATGGCAAAAAACGGAACCCTTATGGATTCGTCATGTCTGTCTGTCTGTCTGTCTGTCCGTCCGTCCGTATGTCACAGCCACTTTTTTCCGAAACTATAAGAACTATACTGTTGAAACTTGGTAAGTAGATGTATTCTGTGAACCGCAGTAAAGATTTTCACACAAAAATAGAAAAAAAACAATAAATTTTGGGGTTCCCCATACTTACAACTGAAACTCCAAAAATTTTTTTTCATCAAACCTGTACGTGTGGGGTATCTATGGATAGGTCTTCAAAAATGATATTGAGGTTTCTAATATCATTTTTTTCTGAACTGAATAGTTTGCGCGAGAGACACTTCCAAAGTGGTAAAATGTGTGTCCCCCCCCCCCCTCTAACTTCTAAAATAAGAGAATGATAAAATTAAAAAAATATATATAATGTACATTACCATGTAAACTTCCACCGAAAATTGGTTTGAACGAGATCTAGTAAGTAGTTTTTTTTTAATACGTCATAAATCGAAAACCGCAATTTACCTTTCACAAAGTTACAACGAACTACAAGAACTTTTATATTATGTTACTTGCTGCTACGGAACCCTTCATGGGCGAGTCCGACTCGCACTTGGCCGGTTTTTCATGTTTTGTGTGGCCATTCACTTTATTACAAATTTTTACTTTGATGTCCAACGTTAATGTAAGAAAACCTTCCATTTAGCAGTTTAGCGCCTCAGTTACTCTGATGGAAATTTATGTAAAGTAAGCCAAACAATGAATTTTGGTCCGAATTTTGTGCCGAAGAAAATTGAGGAAAGTAGTTATTTATGACGGGCGTTTGTTAGATTAACGTGCAGCTTGATTTTATTTTAAAGACTTTTATATTAAAGTATGTCTGATGTTCAGTTTATTATCGTCCTTGTAGTATTTCGTGTCGAAATCGGTCATACGGAATCATGTGAAGCACTAACCCCTGAAATTACTCCTCGCATGCGGTGTTCATCAGTTCAATACGACGTGTATTACATGGTCTTTACACTCCAGCTCTGTGCTAAATATCTATTCGTATACTTGGTCGAATAAAGAGAACAGACAGACTGATAGACACCGAAATAATTCCTTTAGTGTACCATATTCCCAATTTAACACAGAATACGCTACTATTTGTTTTTGATTTGAACCATTTATTTGTATTCACGCGAAAAGTTACACAAGCCCCTTTCATATTGCCAATGGTGAATGCAGCCGGATTTTGGAGCAAACATTTTTGATGATATTTCATTTTTTATTTTTGTTTTCAGTGTGTAAAGCTTGAACGAATTTTTATTCGTGAAACAGTTCGGGCAGTCGCCACTTTAAATACTGTTTTGCTGCATTCAGGTGGAGTAAACGGCGAGGGCTAGGTTAAATGACGACTATATAAAATTCGCTAGTAATCTTTTTTAAATAATCCGTGTTAACACTTTTTCATTCTATTGCTATATTTTTATATTTTATGGAATTTTTAGCAACCAAATAGTAAGAGAATTAACGAATTAATGAATTTGTGAATCTTACTTGAATCCTACGGGCAAAAGCAATCTCCTAAGAAGTCTTATGCGGAATAGGTACTTACTGGAAATAAACAGTCGAATCTGTATTGGACAACGGGAACAGACCTTCATCTGCTTATGCAAACAGAATCGGATACTCGTCTACTTGACGTCATTGATTGAAACTGATTAATGGAAGGTGTAGCTTTTTAATATTAGGGTGTATCGAATAAATTGTCGATATACCCTAATACTAAAAAAACTACGCCTTTTTTTTTCACCTAAGCTTTAGGCTTAACGATACCACTAATACAGACTTTGTCATCCTCATGCTGGTCGGTCGTCAATCGTACTTGCAGACAACACCAACACAATCTTCCACTGCTGAACTCAATTACCTGGAACAAAATTATAATGTAGTAAACAACACAATATGTACTGAGTGTATTTCTACTCTACATCCCTAGTTTTATACGGAGGTCGTTTAGCGAGGTATAAAATGCTGTTATTCTATATAGGTAATAGGTAATACGGGCTGGTGTCCGCAACTTCACCTCAATGCGCGTATTTTGTGTACGTTATTCTGTATAAAAATAAGATTAACAACTTTTATAATTTCTTCTCTAAAAAGCTCATTTCATAGCTCTTTTTAAACTTTTCAACTTAGATATTTTAACTGTATGGTTTATCTACAGACAAAAGATGAATTTTAAGGAGAATTACGAAACATACTAATTACTTGTACTTATTCTCCCTCGTAATCGTAGTTTCATGAAATAAAACTGACTAAACTTATATTCATTTTGTAGAAATACTAGGTAGTAAAAATGCGAAATTTTCGCGGCAAAAAGACTTTTAATTTTAACTGTCAATATTAATTTGCCAACCATTTTATTCACAGAAGATACCACATAATAAATCTTAATTGCCGTCATGGTGAGCCTGGCGCAAAATGTGCAACCGATATAAATCCTCTTTACAAATGGAGTGGGTGGGTAGATTCAGTGCGGGTTCGTCCGCACCCCAGACTTCATTCGCCGAATCGTTTGTGAGTGTGTCTAAGTGTCTATGTTGCAGTCAAAACTCATAACCAGTCAAAAGTACTTTTAACTAACAAAATCAGTCAAAAGTACTTTTGACTGACTTTGGAAGCTCTCGACAATAAGTACTATTGACTGAAATAATAGTCAAAACTAGTTTTGCCCAATGGAGCTGGTTAAAAGTAGTTTTGACTGACTAATTTCGTTAAAAGTAGTTTTGACTGGTTCTATCAGGCAAAACTCTTAAAAAGTTAAGGTGGTCGACATAAATTACGAAGAAACGCACTTATAATGTTTTTTAAAACTAAATATAATTAGAGAATCAGTAGATATTTGTTAAAAATGAGTGAGCACGAAAAGAAATAACGTTTTTTAGGAAGCATTTTAGCGATAGAAAATATGAAAGGTAGTCATTTCAATGTTATGACAAAAGAACAATTTGAAAAATTTGGAATGGAAGTGGAAAAAAGTTGCAGAAAAGAAAACGCCGTTACAGTACAGTAGTTAAAACGCTTTAACATAATTGAAGTCTGTGGTATTAAAAAGTGAGTTACAAACACAGAACCTATCAAATATTTTTTACCGGCTGAAGAAATCTACGACATAATTGATGCTGCTCATATTTTGTTTGTATTAATTATCTAAACCTTAAACTAAATCTTCGTAGTAAACGAATTTACAACATGAAATCTTTCATTACATCCTACTAACTGGTTATGGTTATTTTGACTGATGCTCTATTGGTTATAACTAGTTTTGACTAAGAGCTTTAGCCAAAATCACTTTTAACCAAATATATTGTCAGTTAAAATCACTATTGACTACCGATTTTCAGACAAAACTACTTTTGACCAACGTGTTCAGTCAAAATTACTTTTGCCTGATTTTTTCAGTCAAAAGTACTTTTGACTGGTTATGAGTTTTGACTGCAACATCTATATTGACAACATGGCGATGTTTGGTGGTTTCCCACGCTGCCTTTGCTCTAGCTTCCAAACAGAATCGGACATTTAAGCTTATTGCATTCCATTCGATGCGTTGATGGTTACCGATTTGTGTACTTTTAATTCCAAGCATTTATCGACGAAATCATTTTGGAATTTTTCACTTAAATATAGTCGTACCTACTAAAGGATTTATATTTTATTAAACGTAAAATCAGTGGTCAATTAGTTTTGCAGGAACAGGATTCGACAACAGATTTTTCACCAAGACAACAATGAAGCGTATTCAAAAACATTGGAATGCTTACAAGAATGCGTGAAACTAACAAAATTTTCAATCATCAACAATTGCGGGCGCCAGCGGGCGCCCGTTACGGACTAGTAGTTACACCAATCTCTTACACGCCACGAGTGCGCATATTATTATATCAGTGGACAATTAGTTTTGCAGGAACAGGATTCGACAACAGATTTTTCACCAAGACAACAATAAAGCGTATTCAAAAACATTGGAATGCTTACAAGAATGCGTGAAACTAACAAAATTTTCAATCATCAACAATTGCGGGCACCAGCGGGCGCCCGATACGGACTAGTAGTTACACCAATCTCTTACACGCCACGAGTGCGCATATTATTATGGCCAAGCATTTAATCGGGTCCCTTAAAATAGTAACCCTATAGCTATGCAAATAAGATTGAAGAAATTGACTTAGCTATAAAATTTAAACCCCTTTGCAGGGCCTAACAATAGTGTTTCCTCGTCGGAATCCATTTTGTTAATTACTGTATCGAAACAATTAGAGCGCCTCACTATGGGACGAACCGGTGCGTTCCATCTCAAAAATCTGTAACTTTTTTGTTTCTTGACATTTTGAATTGAAATTTTGTATACGTATTTTTGAATACTTATGCTATTGGATAATTAAAACGCTGCTACTTTAAAAACTATATTTATTTAGTAAAAAAAATGACAAAGTACAATGTTGAAAATTTTCATACAAAAATTAAATGTAAATGATTTAAAATCATTTATTTGCTTACATTAGGTTATATTAAAATTATTTTATAAATTATAACCACGTAGTTACATGATTTTAAACGTAAAAAAAAAACATTCGAGTAATGAAAAAACAAAACATTATTCTACACATCACTTGTCAATACTAAAAGCTCTTAATTTTTTTGCTATCACAATACTTGATATATAGATTTATATTTACTCACATATAACTGTGCAGTCCCCACCCAACTAGCACACTAGTGGAAATAGCAGCCTATTTTGCAACTTTTAGCTGTACAGTAGCGCTTTAGGGGTTCAGAAAGTGGTTTTAAGTTCTACTATTGCTTCCGTAACTGCTCATAGCTGTAAATATCACTAGGGGTAGCAGAAACTGAACCAAATGCCACTCTAGGTTTTATAAGAGTTAATTTTACAACCCATTTGCCGTCTATAGCTTTACAAGAGAGTTAAAACATGTATGTTAAAGCTTAAAGCTGCTAAAAAGCTTCTATTGCCGCTGCTGTACGCTTCAGAACTGCATAAAGACTTTAATTGCAGACTTTTTAACGGAACTGTATAAAAGATATATTTATCACTGTTCTGCCACTGAAAGTTTCTTTGCAGAAGTGATTTGTTCTTTTGCGCAGATTTAAGTAGGAATTTGATCGACTGTTTTACTAATAGCGACATTAAGGCTTCACAATAGAAGCAAGAGAGTAATGGACATTCCCTACTCATTTGGATAATTCTGCTATTTTTATTAGAGAAATCAGATTTTATAAAATATAAGAAATATGGATCTGAATGCATGGAAGTTCAAACAAAGAACTGGTGGGTATCGCAAGAAAGTACGGAGAGTTTATCAGAATATGCAGAAATTAAAAAGGCAACTGTGTGTTAAGTTTTTTTTAACTCAATTACGTGAGAGTAATTTAGCTTTTATTTATAAAACTCTATTCATTTAATTTATTCTTTAAGGCGCCAAACATTATTATTTACAAACAAAAATAATGCGCCAAGTTCGAGTTCAACAAACACAAGCGAGGGTCCCGTAGATTTTTTTTTCTCAATTACTGATAACGGGCCAGTTACAGAGGAAAGTAAGTTATAGCTTGGTGTGGCATATTATAAAAATAAAGTAAAATAACCTTCTTTGCTTAATTTATTGTTTCTTTTTTGTAGACTGGACTCGGACAGCGAAACTGAATATAAACTAGAGTATGTCGAATGTGAAATAAAATGGATCTATCGCGAGCAAATACGAATTTGGGCGCTGAAACACAAATGTAGTCAAGTGGCTTTAAAAGACTTATTTCAAATTTTAAACCAAATTACTCCTAACGCTATGCCTAAAGATCCACGCTCACTACTTGGTACACCAAGAGAAATTACAATAAACTTCGTCGATCCAGGTGAATACTAGCAGCAGGAGTCGAATCTTCTATTTTACATAATTTTTTACATTTTTTGTTCGGCCAGTGTAACACTCCATGTTTTTCCCACTTAGATGGACAGATGCAAAGTTCTTGTTTATTTTGTTGTTCATTATAAGTTTGAATTATTTAGAAAGGCATTCTGAAAACATGGTAAGACATAGTAAGCGTGTTAAACAATTGAAAGAGCGAAAAATATAGAAGCAGCTACAAATTATCATCGTATTTTAGGGTTTTCAACGAGTTCTACGGATCTCTACACAAATAACTATTAGTGTGGTTCGATATCTGCAGTAAGTACGAAATAAAAGTGATTGTAAAGACTTGAACTGCATTAGTGGTACAGGTATTACTTGGACCTTCAGAAGAGTGAAACTTAGCGCTTTGACGCGCAGAGAGGAAGTATTAAGGTTGAAGTTGCAAGTTAAAGCTGCTTCTCATAGACGACATGTTTACAAGACAAATATGTGTCATTACTTGAGAAATTTATAGGTTTTTTATCGCAATTTGTAGTAAAATATAACTAAATATAGAACCAGCAACTTACTAAATACAAATGTAGTCAAGTATGTAATTTCAATATCGTGTAGGTATGTGATATTATAATATTTATATAATAATATTTTACATATTTTACGATATTCTGAGGTAATTATTGAGGCGCGTTAAAAATACTCCAATAATATCAACTATATGCACGATAAACTGATCTGCGTTTGTAGCCACTTGCATACAATACAAAATATAGCTCAAAGACACTATACTTCACTTATTATTTATTTGTATTCAGTAATGTCTGACTCAGGAACAACAAATGTATTTAATAAATGAGAGACAAGGTGAATGATCAGTGATCCTTTATTCGTTCAGTTAAACCTGTCATTCATTCAATCAATAAGCGCCACAAGAGCTTTAGTGTGGTGTTAATTATTAGCTGTAGCTCATGTAGCGCTATTATGCCACTATTATGAAGTTCTAATGGAACTATAGATTGCAAAAAGTTGTGCCCCTTTGGCTCCAAAGCAGCTGCATAAGGTCTGCAGTGCACGCTCTGGCGCTTGAGCTTGGCGCCTTTGGGAATAATCGGATTAGCTCCAAAGCTCTTAAGCAGCAGTTTGTGCTAGTTGGGCAGTGTATATTCAGCAAACTTTACTGCGTTTATAGAAAGAAAATCCCGATGACATGGTTTGCAGAATTATGTATAATCTCTTGATCAACTATTCATCTACACCCGTGATTTCTGCAGTTTTGGAAGAACTTCCTTGCCATATTTCAATTATTGCTATTTCCGGAACCTTGACGAGGTTTATCAATGTGTAAACCAAGCGATTCCCGGAAACGATTTTGGATGTACTTCTTTTTTCCTTTTTTAATCTTTCTGTTCTCTCGAGTTGATGCAGCCCACTTTTCAAAGCCTAGATTAAAAGAAATATGCAGAGTAATTTCCATACATCTTATCCACGCATGTAAGGTGGAGAGTCCGTATTTAAATCTTCTTCATTCTCAAATCTTGCAGTTACTTTTGTTAGGTTACTGTATAGGAGTTGCTCCACACACGGTGCATAAGGCACTCGATGGTGTCTGCGTTAACACTTGAGCAGCTTTTCCGTTAATCATAGTCATGAACAGCTCATGTCTTACTTCTACAATATTACCTTCTATTGCTGCAAGCGTTGTAGTTAACTCATTAATTTTGGTTCCGAGTTCACTTACAACAGCTGTGTTTGTGTCTGGAGTTTCTTTTGCAAATTCAAGAGAAATGGGTCTGCAATATCTAACTGAAGAGCGTGTCGGATTTTGTCATATAACTGCTTTGCTTTCTTCATCCACTAGTCTTAATGGTACAACCAATACTGATTACAATTACCACAACAGATTAGAAGTATGCAACATCATTAATATCATACATGTGGTTAAATTATTCACCGCAAAAAAAAAAAAAATAGGATACTATTTTTCCCCCGGTCGACATTTTTGCTTCTAGCTCGAAATGGCGCAATAATGACGCAGGTTTTTTTTATTTCCTTGTATTACTGAATAGTTAAGGAATCTAAAAATGTCATTAACTCGACATCGGCAGCTATCGGCAACAGGGAAACCTCTACTTGAAAAATAAAAAGACGGAAAATTTCCCTGTGACACTGAAAAATAAAAAAATAAATTTTAAAAAAATATTTCTCATTAAACCATAACGTATCTGTAAACTAGAGATTTTGAGCAATTCAAAAAGGTATAATACTTGTAATATTCCTTGAAGAACTTAGGAAATATCTTAAGTTAAACTTCCATAATGGGTAAACTAGTAAATATGAAATTATCGAAGTTCAAAGTTTGGGTGTAGGTAATTTTATATACCTGAAACTGTTTTTTTTTTTTTACTTTTGTATCGGATAGCACATGTATCTCAGAATATAAAATAATCAAAACGGTTTCAATAACACTACTTTTGTCCGAACCCTTTTTGAGATGGAAAATACCATTTGGTCCCATCGCGCGCCTGCGCGAGTCGCGGCGCCTACGCGATGCTACACAATTGCTACGCGGTTTCGTAGCGGTGCTACGTGGTATCTACACGGCGGCGGTGTCAAGGCCTACGCAAACAAAAGCCCGTAGCGCAGACAGTTTAGCTCGCGGACCTCGCTACTACAGGTCTGTGCAATATTTGCTAGTGTAGGACCGTCACAGACATAGGTCTGTGACGGTCCTACACTAGCAAATATTACTAGATTAATATTTGCTACTATAGAGTAGCAAGGTCCGGCGGGCATGTCTGCTGACTTTCCCGCGGGCATGTCTGTCTAGTGAATTCCCCGTTTTAGGCCAGGGCCTGCAGTCTCGACATAGCACTGTGGTTCCCTAGTACGACAAAAATCACCCAAGGTCACTCTGCGATTCTCTAAAAGTAATAATCATTATAACATCTACGAAGTCCAAACTTAACAAAAGTATACATTAAGTGCACTTGGCTAATTGTTTTCATTATCATTTCGTCATCGAAAGTGTGAATACCGGTGTGCTCCGACACGTTATCAGTGACTCGCACATTTGTTACGTGTTTTTGTTCACCGATTCCCGGAAACCTATTACACAATTGATTTATATTGATGGATTTCCAAGAACATGATATGTACAATATTTTTTATTTTTTTTTACTGCTACGTGATAAAGGTACAGTTTTTCGAGAGCATTTTAAATTGTAAATATTTATCGAATTTTAGTTTACATTGGAGCATAATTAGGTCTATTATCATATTATATATTAATATTTCTTTTTTGTTAGGTGATTCCTTATTCTTAATGATTCCACTTAAACCTTTTCCACGTTTTTCCACCATTTTGAGTTATTTAGGTGATACGCGAAAGTTGTCTCTCCGTAACATTTTGCTAGGATCAAATAGAAACCTCTTAAATAGACTTTTTAAAATTTTGACCCTCTTATACAGGACTTAGGAAGTTGCCCAAAAAGAAAAATCAGTTTTGTCAAAAGCTGTTTTGGAACTACTGAGTATTTAAGATATTGTAATGTTTAATATTATTTAACTTTGTATAGATGATTTATTTTGTTTATTTTAAGGGTTTTGTATAATTTTATATTATAATTAATAGTTTCATTGCTTCATAATAAGTAACTAACTATATACTAAAATAAATGACTAACTAACTTACAATACAAATATATAAAACAATAAAAAACAAAGGACACTTAGGCGTTTTATATTAAGTTTAACATAAGTTTAGATTTGTTAAATTTTGAAGAATAATGTTTGTTTGCAATTTGAATTTTTTGTATTTTTAATTGGGTAATATACTTTTTTATATTTACATTATTAAATCGTTAATAATCCTTATCTAACATGTTTCATTAATTAAATCCTAGAAATAAAGTAGTTTGTATTTATGTCGCACCTTAGTATGGGCGGGGGGAACCACAGTGCATAGATAGCGACGCTGTCGCAAACTACCGATCGCTAAATAGGTAATACCGAAAATAATCGCTTGTCGTAACGATTCTTACGACAAACGCAAGTCTCTACATCCGAGATACCGAGCAAAATCGTAAAATAACTTGACATATCGATGTCGGCACGCCAGCGAAAAGCGTACCTATTCATATTTCGGTTAGTTCAAAGATTGGCCGAAACTAAATCTCCGAATACAGGAAAAATTGATTGAATGATTTAAAAAAATAAGTATTTTTGTGAAAATTGTATAGTGAATATGTAAATCATATCTTGGAAACACTGTTTTTCATAGAAACTAATATGTAGCAATAACCATTTCAAAGAATAAAATTAAAATAACTTGTTAAATATGTGAGGACATTCAAATCTACCACCTTGCAACATTACTCACCTAATGCCGTAGGTACATGTCAAGTGTCAAATCATTATGGTCTTGTTTATTTGTTGTCATTGGAAACTATCTATTTTCAATGGTATTTTCTTAGATAAATGATTGGTCTCGCTGCGTCGGGCGCAGCGAGACCAATCATTTCTCTAAGAGTATTTTCTTAATCATTTTTCATTGATAGCCAAGGTTACAGCATATTATTACGCGGCCAACCCATTTCTGGCTCAAGCGGCGACCCCACTGCATATAGTTTCTCATTAAAGTTAAGGTAGTTGCGTAATGACACTTGTGACTCTACAGGTAGTCCGTAAGGCTGTGTTGTATTTGAAGAAAAGACGACTAACTAACTTTCAGCAAGGAGCTCGGTAAATACGTCTCCCGTTATTCTGTAAAGGTACAGATATGAAGAAGTCCTACGGATTTTCATTTTCTTGGGATTTGCCGCCTCATAGCCATAGCAAGGCTGTCGGAGGACTCACAGAGGCAGCATGAAGCAAGCGGTCCACACTTCGGAAGGCCACATAGCTTGGAGATGCGTCATTTGTGGTCTCCATCTCCTGTAATGAGGGAACGACATAGAAGAAGAAGACGAAAAAATATATATTGAAAGCAGTTTTTACAGTGAGGAATACATGGTATATTCTACCTAATGTATTATGCAAATTTTGTACATTTAATTAAACAAATTACAAAAACACGTATTTGTGTAAGCACTGTCTAGATTATTAGAATGTGTGTACTTTGGAGATGATTGTGATACTAAATGGAGATTTAATAAAGTTGAAAACATGATTTGCGGTTGAGTGTTTTTCATTTTTTTGTTATTTACGTAGTATACGAATATGGGACGATTCACTCCCTTCAAAAAGATTTAAATGTCTTTGGCTCCCTCTAATGCGGTGATTGTCGGCGACTCTCGTTCGCACGTAGCACAGAGTAGGTACATTATAAGCACGTAGTATGTCCGGAAGTCCGGAATCTATAAATAGGTTGATTTAAAAGCCCCATCGCTGCCTACAGACACACCATCGAGTATGCCCATTTCGCATTATTTTTGTTTATAATTGCAAACACCCAAAATTACAGTCTACGATGTTAACGAATCACTTTGCGGGCTGTCAAAAATGCTCGCAAAATATATTCGTAAACATTAAGAAAATCGTAAAGTTTGCGACAAAGGTCAGTAAAATACCGATGACAATCGATGACTTGAGAGTCGAGACTACCAAATATCGCTACATCCGGATCGATAGAACTTTGCGATCGAATTCGGTCGTAAAGCGATCGCTATGAATGTCGAGACTGCAGCCCCTGCTGTTAACCGAGGCGCTTACATACAATTACAATATTTATATCTCACGAAGCGACGCGCTTTTCTTGTAGTAACCAAGTGAGTAAACACGCTGTGAATAAGACGAGTAGCGTCAGCACCATAGAAATGTAAAAAACAGGAGAAGTGGCAAGGGGGCGTGTCTGTGTCCACGCGTCATGAGCAACATGCGCTTGTACTAGGCGAATGGCCGTCTCCGCGAACTAGTGCGCTTTTGACTGTGATCGTGATAAAATATAAAAATGCCGAGTTGTTCAGTGGTTTCCTGTAAAAAACGAAGTCAAAATAAAAACCTCGTATCTCGTGGAATCACTTACCATATATAAGTAAAAGTATTTTACTGTATTTGTCTTTAAAATCATGAAAAACAACAAAGCGTAAAATATTTCTTGCTTTTACTACGTTATTTTTGTTTTCAAATATCGCAGCGGCTATACTATTTTTGCAGCAAATACATTACTTCTTAACCACTAGCCACTCAGTATGTCGTAAGTAAAAAGCAAGCAATGTAAAAATTACAAAACGATACTTTATTTTCGCCGAGCGTCGCATAGTACAGCCGCTGTGTCTTGCGGCGAGATAGTGATGTGGTTATGAATGTCCACTAACGTAAGCTATCGACAACAACGTTGAATGCTCAACGAATATAAATTGCTATTATAGTTAATTTTTAAATTTGTCAACCGTTTTAACCCGGTTTATAGAAGACCTGAAAATATGACGTTTAAATGGTTGGAAGGCCCTTGAGAAAATGCAAAATAATGTTAATTTTTTTTTATTAACTGCAATTACTTTTTTACACATTTTATTGATTTATAATATAATAATATGTTCTGAACATATCGTTTTTTATTTATTTTATTTTCATGACCCTTTATTTTTCTTAGTACAATAATGAAATAAAGAATCGATAACTTTCCGATTTAGTCAATCACTAGCGTATATGTAAAATAAATGGCTTTTGCACAGCACAACGATAGCGATAGATGTTTTTGTGTGAGTGAGTTGTACGGTGCATGGTAAAATGCACGCTGTGTATGATGATTTAAGGTTTATAATTGATTGTGTAGTACGTTCTGATTTATGAATTGCAAGAGTGTGCGCGACTTTGTATCTATTGCTTTTACTAAACTACATCTGTAGTAGTGGCGCGGCGGTGGGGCAAACCTAGCGACATCGGGTTCTGATACATTTTCAACTACGGGGCATATCTCTTCTTTCATATATCTATGGTCAGCACATAACACACACGCACACTTCCGACTTCGTCCCTGTCTCGGACGGTATCGAGAGCTCCTGCGCTCACACACAATTACAGCGTGTTTGTACGCTTGGTAACCACAAGTAAAGCGCGCGTCACTTCATGAGATAAAAATACTACACTATGAAACTCTGTTGTCGGCTCGGCAGCGTCGCGCTCGCGTCAATCTGGCTTCATGACGCCTGCCGTCTCTGCGTGCGACGGAGTTTAATCTGGATGTATCCAGTAGTACCTGCATGTTTTGTATGTAAGCAGCAAGCCGTGCTCCAAGCGTATAATGACGATCATGCGTCCCTGGATAGTCGGCTTTAGTCTTTGCAGCACATAGTCAAGCAAGAAAGTGCGTCCTGCTACACTAGGGCCGTAACGAGCAATAGAAGTTTCCCGTCGAAAATTATCTTCAACATAAACTAAACCATTTTTGAGTTTGTTACTCAACCATTTTTTAACTCCTTGTTAACGATTATGCGAGGTCTCGAATTCCAATTACTCTACCATGGATCATATTTAAGCTTCTCTTTTACCGCCATATCGAACGCCCAAACAAATTTTTGTTGTAATTTTATTTTTTTGCGTCTGCCTATGAAATAGTAAATTGTTGCGTGCGTTATGTTGGTTCCCGAGCGCAAGCGCTTTATTCAGCCGATTTTTATTTTCAGACAGTATCTTTTTGATCTAATGCATACATTTTATAATAAACTTAATGGGATACATTAAACCGCTGTGGTTTTATACCTAAATAAAAAATAATGGAAAACAGTGCAACAATGAGATTTCATGTAACATTTCTGCACTGTTTTGGTTCTAAGCAAAAAATACGTCCTTTGAGATCGGTTTTGTAATGATTAATGATAACATTACTACTTAGTTGAAAGAAAAATATGTTAAAATACAGAGTTTGAGTTTCTGAACAGTTTTGTCTTCAGTTATACTTTTATAGGAAGTCAAGAATTAAATTAAATTAAATTCCAGTTTGAAGTTTAAGAGGTTATTATGTCTTCCCTGATCGAAAAAGAAATATAGAAATACCTACTTAACACTTAAAATATCATTGATAGAAAATATAGAAATGCATTTTCACAGCTAAATAATCTGCGGTCTACGTATTCAGAATTATAAGTTGTATGTTGAAGCAAGAGCCACATCAATCCTGCTATTCTCGAAGGAAATGGTAGCCTTTGTGGTTGTATTTTAGCTGCATCGCCAACTTCCTCGAAGAAAGCTACAGTTCCAGCTAAATTACAAGTCACCCTGTATATCTACCGGGAACACCCAAATACTCCGAAATATTTTATTCCGAATTTCGATGTTCCGAATTCCAAAAGTCCGAATTTCATAATACGAGTACCTAAGAATTATAATGTCTATTATTATAAATCACGAAATTCATTTTACCGAAAGTCGTAAATGCGATTTGTTTGTTTTCCGATTTTCATACGTTCGAAGAATCAAATGCTCGATGGGTTCTCGGTCCGAAAAACGACATTCCCATTTTCAATACTCCGAATAAACTGCTAAAATTAGGATTCTGATTCCATTAGAATAATATTCAGTTACGCATATAAAATCAAAAATTTTATGTGACGTTTAATGCAATTTACAAAAGTCTACTTTGTTATTAATATTTGTGTATTAATATTATTTTTTGAGCGCCAGATCCCCTCTATTGTTGGTGAATCATTTGGGTTAGGTTAGAACCGTGACCATTAAAGCGCGAAGGCGAGCGAGCGAAGCGAGCCTGCCGCGGCAGCGGCCGCCGAGCGCCAGATCCTCTCTATTGTTGGTGAATCATTTGGGTTAATAAGTAAGGTTGGAACTGTGACCAGCGAAAGAAAATATTTTTATTTCGAAAGAAAATATTTTTATTTCGAAAGAAAATATTATTATTTCTAAAGAAAATATTTTTATTCAAAAGTAAACAATCATTGTTTTAAATGAGAACCATTACACTTCCTATTCAGTTTTACAAGGCGTTTTTATTTCGGAATTCTAATTAGTCGGTATTTTAATAATCGGAATTCGTAATTTTGATGTTTCGAATTATCATTACTCGGACTTTTTGTTCTTCGATCTATTGAAACTCGGTATTTTGAGAATAGTAATTATAAACGTTAGTAATATTGAAATTTCGGAATTATTAAAATAGGATTAATGATAAATCGGAGTTGTTATATTAGTTATTTTTAACCATTCAGAATTATGAAAATCGGTATTTTGAAATTCGTATTTGTGAATTTCGGAATAAAGTTTTTCGTATTAATGTAGTGTACCCATATCTACCAAACGGTGTCTCTCTGCCAAAAAATAAAATGAGGTCAGTACTTTAACAGTAAAAACGTAACAGACAGGCAGACACGCTTTTTCAGGAAAAGTACTTATAAGCAAAACGCTCCACGTAAAGAAGTAGGCGACAATTTTCTAAGATGTTAAAATGCAAATCGCGCGTCTTTCCTTCGATATCTAGGAGGTAAGAGCTCTAAGCGGCGCGGCGGCGGCGTGTGTTGATGTGTTAAGGTTTAACGTCTACGCTATAAAACGACTTTACCGGCTACCATGTACTTACTACGGTAGCGGGTAAAAATAGACCCTAATTTTGCCGGTTTTATGTATGTAAAGCAATAAATTGAAGATATTTTTAACCGACTTCAAAAAAAGGAGGAGGTTATCAATTCGACTGTATTTTTTTTTTTTTTATGTTTGTTACCTCATAACTTGCGACCGCGTGAACCGATTTTCATGATTCTTTTTTTATTTGAAAGCTGGTGCTTCCCGTGTGGTCCCATTGTCACCATTTCAATATCTGATGATGGGATCTTAGGGAAATCGAGGGCAACCCTCAAATTTTATAGGCTCACTTATTGTTTTTCGCATGTTTTATGAAGTATCTTGTGTATTTGCGTATGGTTGTCACCATCTCAGGTAGCTGGGCTGATGATGGAAGGTACAACTCCTTAACAGTAAGAAGTTACTCGAACAGGAAAGGACTGTTTTAGTAAATTGTTTTGATGTTTGATAGGGCATTTGCCACATTTGGTCTCATGATCATCAAGTCATGATCTGATGCTGCAGTCAGGATAGTCTGCAGAGTACCTAACTCCTCGACAACTAACAGCAGATATATCGTGTTTAGGCTCATTGAAAAGGGCTCGATGTGTGGATAAGCGTACTGTTAATGAGGAACACCGAAGTACATAAAGACCTGATGCTGAAGCCAGGAGCATCAGAAAAAGTACCAACCTTGAAATTACAGCACCGTAGTCGTGTTTGGGCTCATTTTAAACAGGACTAAATTTTAAGTTCAATGTAATGTTGACATAAGTCTGGCCTGATGCTGCAGCCAGGATTATCAGCATCTAGTCTAAAAGCATTAGGTCAAGATTTGATGATGGGATCCTGGAGAAATCGAAGGAACTCTTCAAATATTATAGGCACACCTATAGCGATTTGGGTATTTTTTATAGTAACTCGTGCATTTGCTCTCGGAAAGCACTATTTGGTAAAGTGGAACTGATGATGAAGACCACAGATGGCCATCGGAAGTACTCAATAATATCTAAGTATTTCACGGGTTGCGATTCGATTACTTTAATATGGTTGCCAAGCAATTTATGCTCGTCACAATGTGAATGGTGATATGGAGCTGATGGTGGACCTGGAGAACTCCTCAACAATTAACTTCCCTGCATCGGGAAAAGCAATATTTTGTTTGAAAAAGGCGATAATCACTAGGCTATTTTAACTTAGATAAATTATAAGCAGACCCACTAAAAAGCGTGAAATAAAAACTTTTTAAGAAAAAAAAACCGACTTCCAAAAAAACACTACAAAGTGAAAAATAACTTTATTTCGGAAGTCGGTGGCAAAAAACTAAAATACAGATCCAAAGACACCGACTTCCGAAATAAAGTTATTTTTCACTTTGTAGTGTTTTTTTGGAAGTCGGTTTTTTTTTCTTAAAAAGTTTTTATATGCATTGTAGACAATTTTGCTAACTTGCTAGACGCCTAAAAAAAATTGTATAATTATAAGCAACTAAATAATAATTTTGTTTTCTAATAATTGATTAGGTTCACGCACACGGTATACGACTTAGCCTTTCCTTTCAATTCGCGCATTACCAACAAAAAGAGCAGAAAAAACAAATTATCTTACTTTTTGTGAGCAAATCGAACGTACATAATTAGAGTACGTGTACTAGGTATTCAAATGATATAATCACTTTATTGCACGACAACACCGTCGGCGTCGGTGCAGACAGGGGGTCGGAGTGTAACCGTAAAATTGATTACGCTTTTACATAAAACAAGAAATTGGTGCATGGACACATTGCTGAAAATTTAGGAAAGTTCACAAATAACCAAAAGCAAGTAGTTCTTCTTATAAACTTCAGAAAATAAATTGCACAAACGTGATACAATATTAGCGATTCTGACATCAAACGTAATCAAATATTAGGTCCTTACATATGAAATTGGCGTTTTTCGTACTGGCCACTTTAATCACGAATTTCTCCTCTTTGGTAAGGAATTCCAAATTCAAATTTGTACAGCTATTTACTCATGTATTTGTGCTTCGATGACCGTCATTCATTTGTTTTTTTTCTTCTGTTTTTTCTGTTTGCGTCACTCATTTTACAAAATGGAAAATTTAAAATATCGCATTATTTACGAGTACGAGTTCCGCCGTGGCACTAGTGCTGCGGAAACGACTCGAAGGGTGAATGATGTGTATGGCGGTCATGTTGCAAAAGAAAACACAGTTCGTTTTTGGTTCCAACGTTTTCGTTCTGGAAATTTCGACCTGCAGAACAAGCCCCGTGGACGGCCTGAGACCCAAGTTGATAATGGAGAATTGAAGGCTATTGTGGAAGCGGACCCATCGCAAACCACGTCCGAGTTAGCTGCAGGCTTCGATGTTAGTGATAAAACTGTTTTAATTCACTTGAAGCAAATTGGGAAGATTAAAAAGCTTGAAAGGTGGGTACCTCACGAATTGACTGAAGCAAACCGGCAAACGCGCGTCGACTGCTGCGTTACATTACTGAACCGGCACAACAATGAAGGTATTTTAAACCGAATCATTACCTGTGATGAAAAATGGATTCTTTACGATAATCGGAAGCGCTCAGCGCAATGGTTGGATCCTGGCCAGCCAGCCAAATCCTGCCCCAAGCGAAAATTAACCCCAAAAAAGTTACTTGTAAGCGTTTGGTGGACTAGTGCCGGTATTGTTCATTACAGTTTTCTCAAATCTGGCCAGACTATTACAGCTGATGTCTATTGTCAGCAATTACAAACCATGATGGAAAAGCTAGCGGCTAAACAACCAAGGCTGGTCAATCGCTCCACGCCACTGCTGCTTCACGACAACGCCAGACCACACACTGCGCAACAGACGGCTACCAAATTAGAAGAGCTTGAATTGGAATGTCTTAGACATCCTCCGTACTCCCCGGACCTTGCTCCAACAGATTACCATTTTTTTCGCAATTTGGATAACTTTTTGCAAGGGAAAAAATTCAACTCCGATGGGGCAGTCCAAATCGCCTTCAAAGATTTTATTGATTCCCGTCCGACTGGTTTTTTTAGTAAAGGGATCAATGAACTACCTATAAGATGGCAAAAGTGCATTGAAAACAATGGTTCATACTTTGATTAATTAAATATATTATATTAAAAAATATTCGACTTTTTGTTCCTTCCATACAAAACGCCAATTTCATATGTAAGGACCTAATATTATAGGTGAGAGATCTAACATAGATTTTTAACTCGGGAACTTGGCCGTTCCTCTATCTACAGATGACAGCAGTGTAAACATGAACACCGCTATATTTCAATGCTTTGTCTTTGGAAATTGTTGCAGCTATTGCTAGAAAATGCATATCCTTGCGTCTATTTTACAAGAAAATACTCACCGTATTTCGCACGATAAAATCCACTATGTTTTCAAGAGTTTAATTAATTTACAACATCAATTAAAAAGATAATTATTTGAACGTTAAATATGTTTTCGATGACGGAAATGTAAATCTGATTTCCTCGAAGAGTATTATCAGAGTCAATTTTTACAGAAAATATTTTAATTGCCAATTATGTCCATGGTAAATGGACATAATTAGTTGTAAATCAATGCTTTTGTTGAATATAATGAACTACCTTCATTAAGGTTTCTTGTTTTATTTTTACAGAAAATGTTTTAATTACCAATTATGTCCATGTAAATGGACATAATTAGTTTTAAATCAATGCTTTTGTTGAATAGAATGAACTACCTTAATTAAGGTTTCTTGTTTTATGTTATTACCATCTTCAACCTCAATTCTTACTTAGCTTTACTTTTATGAAATGACAACGTTCATAATTTTTGTGGGCCCATCAACGGCATTTGTTCTATAGTGAGCGAGCTATGACGTACGTATTTTCCCATAAACAATCCGTGCATTCAATCAAAAATGTTTTTTTAAACAACCGATTTCCAAATCGTTCCTCGATATTTTCGCCAATCGTGGACCGATATTCAAAATTATTTTTTCATTTGGTAGAAGAAGCTCGTGCGGGGGCCGCATTATTAACTTTGCTTGGGTAGATTTTTAATTAGTTTCAATAATTTATTTACGTACCTATATATTGTTTGCAAAGAGTGTATGTTGCTGATGTCATAATAACTTCCTGTCACGTTTATTTACATAGCATCCTATTGGTATAAGAATTGTGAGAGGTAGGTATCACAAATAATAAGGATTAAATAAGGTTTAACATTATTAGTTTTTTTAAACTACTCTTCATAGTGGGTTTAGCGGGTATTGATGAGTATAAAAGAACCTTAACGTGCAGTCCGATTATTTCGAAACTTGTTATTGATGATCTTAACAAACTCAAAGCATTTATGTTTTTATGCAGGCACTTTTGAATTGTCAAGAGTGTTTCAAAAGTGCTTTTAAATTTCTCAAAAATCTACCTCTAAGTAGGAGAAAAGGGGTAATCAAGTTTATAGGGGCAGATTTTACTGCTTGCTTCAATTAAATCGAAAATGAGTATAAATCATCTTAGGATATATTTTACTTTATATGGAAAAATAATGATGCAAAAAACTAGAGAACTGAGCCCTGATTCACAACCATACAACAGGCTATCGTATCGAAAACCTGACATTTCGATAACCTGATTTGACTTCCCCTCAACAGCAAATAGCTGTTGGAAGAATAGCGGGCGTCTATTTGATTTAAACTGACAAAATTTTCGGGTTTTGGACTTGAGAACAGCGTTGAGAAGACTCGTACGATAACAATGATTAATGTTCGATACGATACGGAAGCATATCGAGTGTTTGTGAATAAGGGGGCAGGTTCTGTTTCAAGTGCAAAAAATATTCCTTAAAAGTCTGGTCAACATATACCCCTTACTAACAAACCTATTATTATATCAGATGAATAGTTACACACCGATCTCTCATTCAGTCGTCAGTAATTTAATTTTCGAAAGGAGAAGACAAAGCGTTGTATAACTATACAGACGCTATACAAAGTTTATTAGTAAAGGGGATAAGCTATAGGTATACATTATCACATTATTCCGATAATAGTTTTCAGAAATTTTGTCCGTTTGTCTGGATGGATGTTCCGGAATGGCGCAAAAAACTAAAGAACAGGTTCTGTATTCAAGTGCAAAAAATATTCCTTAAGAGTCTTGTCAACATATAGGCTATTATAAAATACATTATCACGCTATTTGCTAGGAGGAATAGCAATATTGCATTTTGTTCCTATTCTTGTTCCTATTCACAACATTCATGATGAGAAATACTGTTATATATAAAATTGAAGATAAATTAATTAAATTGCGAACCGCTGAAATTAATATCATCCCGCTATAAATATACAAGGAGCTAGGCAGTCAGTCATGACATGTAAAAAAACGACAAATAATTTAGAATATTATATATACAAACACAATATTAACATTATTTGTACTATATTTTAGTCAAATTGTCAGTGAATCTCCTATCACCGCTAATGAGACAATTGATTTTCTATTGTAATGGGCCGATATCGTACCACGCCGGGATTGAGTGCTTACAGCCTATAGGTTCCACGACCCTGAAAGCCACGTTTCGGGGGTTTTTAACATTTTTTCAATGCTATGGACTTACCGACAATTCCGACTTGCATTTTGCCGGTTTATTTTTTTTTTCTCAAAATGTCTGTTTTATGGTTGTTTAATATGGGTGGTGTATGTGTCTACGTTAATAGATGATGACGAACAAATCGGGTTTCCAATTTCTGCTATGGGAGTCGCAAGCACAGTTACCATTGCCTATATATTTTTGATTCATGAATATGCTCAGATATTAAGGAACTCGACTGTACTAGACAGAGCAGTGCATCCCAACGTTGACACTATCAGGGTCGTCGAAGATAAGCTCTGTTCTTTTAAAAGGCAGGAAGCTTTGATGTTTGTTTACTAATACATAAAGCCAGCCAGCGCCACTACAGCGAACATGGAGTACCAGTACCAGACCAGGAACATCGTGAGTTGTCATAAATATTTGAATTTTTTGGTCTCTCTTATTTGTCATAACTATAATGTTAGTTCCTAAAATTATTATAGTGGATAATATCATAATATCTGTGTATCTCAATGATCATTATTGTCTTATTTTGAAAACTTTATAGATAATACGTGTATGCCTTGCGAGTGAAGGAGCAATAATGAGTATACATTATCTCAAAGTGCCCAGCACGCTGTGACGGCTCGCTTCACACGTTTGGCTGACATCGTTGAATAAAGTTCCGTCCAATCAAAACCAAAAAAATGACTATTACAGTGTCCAATCTGGATACATTTTATGAGTAATTCCGGTCTGATCCCCTTATGGGCTCTGATAAAAATGGAGTACCAGAGCCGCATATAATCCTAAATAAGTGATGGTGTAATGTGTATACATAATAATTATGTCTAAACTACTCATTAGACTCACTTTTCGACACGGTCATTCTTTAAATAATAGTCAAATCCATAGTGTGTCGTAATTATGCAGTAAAACATGAAACATTCCAGGTTTCTTAAGGCCAGTGCAGCACTGCAGTAAACATGGAGTATCATATCGGACCCTTGTGAGCTTTCATAACTACTTTTTTTACGCAAGTTTACTTTTATTTAGCATTCGCTTAGTTTTTGGAAAACTGTGAGCTCGGTTAGTTCTGAGCTCTACTTGGCAAAGAATGCAATCGATATTGTTTTAATTCTGGATTATTAGCATCACTTAGGTACAGTCGAGTTAATTAATATATTGGCAGTGACAATGTTTCAAAATATTGTAAATATTATAGTTCTATACAAATTTAGACATCAATAAAATGTTATCAATATAAACTGTTCATAAGTATAGTGCAGTCAAAAATATCTGACTAGTTACTCTTCGGAACATAAATATCTAAATACTCTATATTTAAATATATTTGGTGCAACCAATTTGTAAATATCTATACAGCTTTGAATATTCAACAAAACGGCCTTTACCATTAAAGTAAATGTGAACTAAATGGGTACACTACATTAATACGAAAAACTTTATTCCGAAAGTCACAAATACGAATTTCAAAATACCGATTTTCATAATTCCGAATGGTTCAAAATTCCTTTTATAACAACTCCGATTTATCATTCATCCTATTTTAATAATTCCGAAATTTCAATATCCCTAACGTTTATAATTACTATTCTCAAATTACCGAGTTTCAATAAATCGAATAACAAAAAGTCCGATTTAATGATAATTCGAAACATCAAAAATACGAATTCCAATTATTAAAATACCGATCAATTAGAATTCCGAAATAATAACGATTTGTAAAACTGAATAGCAAGACAAATAAACACATATTTCCAATTGTAAGAAAACAGATGGCACAAAACCAACAATAGAGCCCCTATTTCTGGGTTTAAAGTGACCTAACCAAACCGAACCTCGGGGTGCCCTTCGCTCGCTCTTGCATCCTATGTCGACGGAGCCCCGCTTCGCGGGGCCCCTATTTCTGAGTAAAGGGTTTAAAGTAACCTAACCAAACCGAACCTCGGGGTGCCCTTCGCTCGTTTTTGCATCCTATGTCGACGGAGCCCCGCTTCGCGGGGCCCCTATTTCTGTGTAAAGGGTTTAAAGTAACCTAACCAAACTGAACCTCGGGGTGCCCTTCGCTCGCTCTTGCATCCTACGTCGTCTATTGCGTTCGTTGAGTTCGGGTGCGGTAACGGAAATAATTCGGAGTATTGAAAATCGGAATGTCGTTTTTCGGACCGAGAACCCATCGAGTATTTGATTCTTCGAATATATGAAAATCGGAAAACAAACAAGTCGCATTTATGACTTTCGGTAAAATAAATTTCGTGATTTTTAATAATAGACATTATGATTCTTAGGTATTATGAAATTCGGACTTTTGAAAATCGGAACATCGAAATTCGGAATAAAATATTTCGGAGTATTTGGGTGTTCCCGAACTAAATACTATGAACAAGGGATTGCGCACAATTTTTAGAGTCTTTGTCTGTAGCAATATTATTGATATACTGTAGTCACATATTTATGATGTCACAGATTGTTTACAATTTATTGTAAGGCAAAGCTGTTTAGAGTTTTATGAAACTTACCATTGCCTTTATATTTTTGATTCATGCACATGCTCAGATAATAAAGAACTCGACTGTACTAGACAGAGCAGTGCAACCCAACGTTGACACTATCAGGGTCGTCGAAGATAAGCTCTGTTCTTTTAATAGGCAGGAAGCTTTTATGTTTGTTTACTAATACATAGAGCTTTCTACCTATTAAAGGCCAGTGCTGCACTACAGCGAACATGGAGTGCACAACCGGAACATCGTAAGTTTTCATCAACATCATTTTGATTGTATTTTGTCTTATAATTTTTTACTAACGCAATGCTTCCATTTGACATTCTGCCCGATTGTGGTGCAATAATCCGGGATTTTCGAGGTCCAATATGGATCCCGCGTTTTTGCAACATGATCGGCCATTGCTAAACATCATAGTAATACCAGAGCCGAATATCGAGAGTTTACGTCGAATAGTAAGTATTCGCTGTCCTTTTCGAAACTGGGATGCATTGTGTTTATGCAGTAATACACAAAGTATGCAAGGTTTCTAAGAGCCAGTGCTACACTACAGCGAACATGGAGTACCAGTACCAGACCAGGAACATAGTGAGTTGTCATAAATATAATTTGAATTTTTTGGTCTCTTATTTGTCATAACTATAATGTTAGTTTCTAAAAGTATTATATTTATATTGGATAATATCATATGTGCTGTGAATGGCTCGCTTCACACGTTTGGCTGACATCGTTGAATAAAGTTCAGTCAAATCAAAACCAAAAAAATGACTATTACGGTGTCCAATCTGGATACATTTTATGAGTTATTCCGGTCTTGGGTTCTGATAAATAACATCAAAAAATGGAGCACCACGGCCGCAAATAATGAGTTTAAGAATATGTGATTGTGTAATGTGTATACATAATAATTATGTCTAAACTACTCATTTGATTCAATTTTCGACACGGTCATTCTTATAATAATAGTCAAATCCGGAGTATGTCAAAATTATGCAGTAAAACATGAAACATTCCAGATTTCTTAAGGCCAGTGCAGCACTGCAGCAAACATGGAGTATCATATCGGACCCTTGTGAGCTTTCATAACTACTTTTTTTTACGCAAGTTTACTTTTATTTAGCTTTCGCTTAGTTTTTGAAAGGACTGATGGCCGGTGGAGCAGACGAGTCCTGGAGTAGAGTCCGCGTACCGGCAAGCGTAGTGTGGGACGCCCTTCAGCTAGATGGATCGACGACTTAAAGAAGGTGGCTGGGGTAGACTGGATGCGGAAGGCGGAGGACAGGGTGCTGTGGCGCAGTCTGGGAGAGGCCTATGTCCAGCAGTGGACTGCGATAGGCTGAGTTAATTAGTTTTTGGAAAACTGTGAGCTCGGTTAGTTCTGAGGCCTACTTGGCAAACAATGCAATCGATATTGTTTTAATTCTGGATCATCAGCATCACACTCAGGTACAGTCGAGTTCATTAATATACTGGCAGTGACAATGTTTCAAAATATTGTAAGCGTCAAAACGATCGTAATATTATAGTTCTATACAAACTAAGACATCAATAAAATGTTATCAATATAAACTGTTCATAAGTATAGTTCAGTCAAAAATATCTGACTACTCTTCGGAACATAAATATCTAAATACTCTAGATTTAAATATATTTGGTGCAACCAATTTGTAAATATCTATACAGCTTTGAATATTCAACTAAACGGCGGCATTAAATTTATTTTTGCTTACCGGAGCAAAAGTTCAAGTGATAATGCAATGTTGCCGTTGAAGGATGTCATAACTGACAACTTCAAATTTATTTTGTTTCAAATAAAAAGATTACAATATGATATACTTCTGTAAAGAGATTGTTCAAAGAATTTAAGACAAAAATGCGAGACATCAAATTTGCAAAATGTTTTTGATGGAAAAATAATTGCATAGATGTTTGTGAACTAAATAATATGAACAAGGGATTGCGCACAATTTTTAGAGTCTTTGTCTGTATTATTGATATAATGTAGTTACATATTTATGATGTCACAGATTGTTTACAATTTATTGTAAGGCAAAGCTGTTTAGAGTTTTATGAAACTTACCATGGCCTTTATAATTTTGAGACATGCACATGCTCAGATAATAAAGAACTCGACTGTACTAGACAGAACAGTGTAACCCAACGTTGACACTATCAGGGTCGTCGAAGATAAGCTCTGTTCCTTTAATAGGCAGGAAGCTTTGATGTTTGTTTACTAATACATAAAGCTTTTTACCTATTAAGAGCCAGTGCTACACTACAGCGAACATGGAGTACCAGTACCAGACCAGGAACATCGTGAGTTGTCATAAATATAATTTGAATTTTTTGGTCTCTCTTATTTGTCATAACTATAATGTTAGTTTCTAAAATTATTATATTTATATTGGATAATATCATATGTGCTGTGAATGGCTCGCTTCACACGTTTGGCTGACATTGTTGAATAAAGTTCAGTCAAATCAAAACCAAAAAAATGACTATTACGGTGTCCAATCTGGATACATTTTATGAGTTATTCCGGTCTTGGGTTCTGATAAATAATATCAAAAATGGAGCACCAGGGCCGCATATAATGAGTTTAAGAATATGTGATTGTGTTATATGTATACATAATAATTATGTCTAAACTACTCATTTGATTCAATTTTCGACACGGTAATTCTTATAATAATAGTCAAATCCGGAGTGTGTCGTAATTATGCAGTAAAACATGAAACATTCCAGGTGTCTTAAGGCCAGTGCAGCACTGCAGCAAACATGGAGTATCATATAGGACCCTTGTGAACTTTCATTTTTTTTTTTACGCAAGTTCATTAATATATTGGCAGTGGCAACGTTTCAAAATATTGTAAGCGTCAAAACGATCGTAATATTATAGTTCTATACAAACTTAGACATCAATAAAATGTTATCAATATAAACTGTTCATAAGTATAGTGCAGTCAAAATATCTGACTACTCTTCGGAACATAAATATCTAAATACTCTAGATTTAAATATATTTGGTGCAACCAATTTGTAAATATCTATACAGCTTTGAATATTCAACTAAACGGCGGCATTAAATTTATTTTTGCTTACCGGAGCAAAAGTTCAAGTGATAATGCAATGTTGCCGTTGAAGGATGTCATAACTGACAACTTCAAATTTATTTTGTTTCAAATAAAAAGATTACAATATGATATACTTCTGTAAAGAGATTGTTCAAAGAATTTAAGACAAAAATGCGAGACATCAAATTTTCAAAATATTTTTGATGGAAAAATAATTGCATAGATGTTTGTGAACTAAATAATATGAACAAGGGATTGCGCACAATTTTTAGAGTCTTTGTCTGTATTATTGATATAATGTAGTCACATATTTATGATGTCACAGATTGTTTACAATTTATTGTAAGGCAAAGCTGTTTAGAGTTTTATGAAACTTACCATTGCCTTTATATTTTTGATTCATGCACATGCTCAGATAATAAAGAACTCGACTGTACTAGACAGAACAGTGTAACCCAACGTTGACACTATCAGGGTCGTCGAAGATAAGCTCTGTTCTTTTAATAGGCAGAAAGCTTTGATGTTTGTTTACTAATACATAAAGCTTTTTACTTATTAAAAGCCAGTGCTGCACTACAGCGAACATGGAGTACCAGTACCAGACCAGGAACATCGTGAGTTGTCATAAATATAATTTGAATTTTTTGGTCTCTCTTATTTGTCATAACTATAATGTTAGTTTCTAAAATTATTATATTTATATTGGATAATATCATATGTGCTGTGAATGGCTCGCTTCACACGTTTGGCTGACATCGTTGAATAAAGTTCAGTCCAATCAAAACCAAAAAAATGACTATTTACTATTACGGTGTCCAATCTGGATACATTTTATGAGTTATTCCGGTCTTGGGTTCTGATAAATAACATCAAAAATGGAGCACCACGGCCGCAAATAATGAGTTTAAGAATATGTGATTGTGTAATGTGTATACATAATAATTATGTCTAAACTACTCATTTGATTCAATTTTTGACACGGTCATTCTTATAATAATAGTCAAATCCGGAGTATGTCAAAATTATGCAGTAAAACATGAAACATTCCAGATTTCTTAAGGCCAGTGCAGCACTGCAGCAAACATGGAGTATCATATCGGACCTTTGTGAGCTTTCATAACTACTTTTTTTTACGCAAGTTTACTTTTATTTAGCTTTCGCTTAGTTTTTGAAAGGACTGATGGCCGGTGGAGCAGACGAGTCCTGGAGTAAAGTCCGCGTACCGGCAAGCGTAGTGTGGGACGCCCTTCAGCTAGATGGACCGACGACCTAAAGAAGGTGGCTGGGGTAGACTGGATGCGGAAGGCGGAGGACAGGGTGCTGTGGCGCAGTCTGGGAGAGGCCTATGTCCAGCAGTGGACTGCGATAGGCTGAGTTAATTAGTTTTTGGAAAACTGTGAGCTCGGTTAGTTCTGAGGCCTACTTGGCAAACAATGCAATCGATATTGTTTTAATTCTGGATTATCAGCATCACACTCAGGTACAGTCGAGTTCATTAATACACTGGCAGTGACAATGCTTCAAAATATTGTAAGCGTCAAAACGATCGTAATATTATAGTTCTATACAAACTAAGACATCAATAAAATGTTATCAATATAAACTGTTCATAAGTATAGTTCAGTCAAAAATATCTGACTACTCTTCGGAACATAAATATCTAAATACTCTAGATTTAAATATATTTGGTGCAACCAATTTGTATATATCTATACAACTTTGAATATTCAACTAAACGGCGGCATTAAATTTATTTTTGCTTACAGGAGCAAAAGTTCAAGTGATAATGCAATGTTGCCGTTGAAGGATGTCATAACTGACAACTTCAAATTTATTTTGTTTCAAATAAAAAGATTACAATATGATATACTTCTGTAAAGAGATTGTTCAAATAATTTAAGACAAAAATGCGAGACATCAAATTTTCAAAATATTTTTGATGGAAAAATAATTGCATAGATGTTTGTGAACTAAATAATATGAACAAGGGATTGCGCACAATTTTTAGAGTCTTTGTCTGTATTATACTTGGGCCTCGTCCTCGAGATTAGTATATAACAAGTAGTAGCACATATAATGTCGCCTCCATGCACTTTAGTTTATCCAGGTAAAAACTCCTTTAAAATTTTCTTTATGGTCGATGCCTTAATTTCGCTGTCAGTTCAACGACAATACTTCATTCACATTTTAGTGCTTCGCCATTTTGCATTACAAATTTCTACATAACGCAAAAAATTGTATATCATGCCGAAGAGAAAGCGTTCAGACAGGGAATATGAACGCATAAAAAAGAAACTTAAAAAATTAGAAAGAAAACTGGAACGGAAACATCGGAGGTCTTCTTCGAGTTCCGTTGCCTCTACAGGCTCGCAAGAGGACAACCAAGGTACTTTACATGAGACTCACGTCACAACGTCTTGAGGTGTGACTTGTCTTAGAACTCGGGTTCACGGTACAGCGCCTAGAGATGTACCTTACCCGAGGCAAACGCATTCTGATAACTCTATCCTAATGCAAAAGTACCTTACCAACTGTAAGTATTCCCTTGAGTATAATAATGTAAGACTCACGTCGCAACGATCTGAGGTGTGACTTGTCTTGGAAACACGGATTCACGGTACAACGTCTTGAGGTGTACCTTATCCGTTGTCAACGCACTGGATATCATTGCCATGATTACTTTACCATTTGTAAGTATCCAATTACATGTAATACTAGACTCACATCATACTGACTCGAGGTGTGATTTGTCTTGAAAATAATCTCGGGTTCACGGTACAACGCTTAGAGATGCACCTTACCCGTAGCTATAACTTGGCTCTTATGCATGTTTACTGGGCCCTTTCCCTTGTGCATAGTGCCCATTGCTCCTTACGGAGCTAACACTATTTTCTAGTAACTTTCAAGTTCAAGCAGGCGCCTGTTGCATTCTAGTACACGCTTTCCTACCTAATAGTCTAAACAATCAATTTCAGACGTATTTCTAGAATCCGGAATTGAAAAAGATCTGCTATATGATCTTAGAACAGACATTGAGGCTCCACCTGGTACCCAATTGCTGGAGATTGAGGATGAGCTTACAACGGTACCGGAAGCGCCGCAGCAGCAGCCAACAATTACTCTAACGTCCGCTTTATTGTCTGAGCCTACAGCCGTGACTACAGCTGAAACACAAGAAGCAATAGTTGCTGACTTAGATGAAGTGGCTCTAGAGATACTGGGCGTAGATCCCTCAGTCCCCATATCGCACGTGAAAAACGTACAAAAAGATCTAGCAATTCGGTTTGATTATCTAGCGTCATCAGGGTTAGATAAGAGTTTACGTAAAGAACTGCTTGAGAAATACTTACCTCCCGGTAACTGCTACTCCATTAATGCCCCTATCCTTAACCCGGAAATTAAGGCCGCGTTGACGGAAGTTGTTATTAAAAGGGATAAGGCTTTTTTTGATAAGCAAAAGCAAACAGCATCAGCGATTTCCTCCCTTAGTCAAGCGATAACACTAATGCTGCAAAAAGATGATAAGGATCCAGTCCTACTCAAAACCCTTATGGACACAGGCAGGCTTTTGTGCGACTCACAATATTCGGAATCAATTACAAGGCGTAATTTTATTTTGCCTGTACTGAAGAAAGAGTTGAGGACTCAACTACAGCAAACGAAAATTGATAAATTTTTATTCAGCGAGAAGTTATCTGATGCATTGAAGACTGCCAAAGCAATCCACCAATCTGGAGCAGAACTAAAATTGCCTTCTAATTTTAAACCCTTGTTTAGAAAACCGAAACCTGGTCCTATAAAAAACTGGAAAGGTCCTCCCCTGAACCGCAGGCCAGCTCCTCCACGAGCACAGCCGCCAGGGACATCGAGGACCACACAGCCTGCGCAGACGAAGCCACAGCGTTGGCAATCGTCGAAAGGGTCGCAGCAGACGCCCTTCAACAACCGCCGCTAGATCCGGTACGGTATGCTGGTAAAATATCAAAATTTTATAAACAATGGTCACGGATTACCTCTGAAAAGACCATTCTTTCCTGGGTAGCTGGGTATGAGATTCCATTTGCATGCCCACCGACTCAAAATTATACTATGTCTAATTCTCAAAAATATTCTGGAAAAGAAATTGAACAATTCGAACTGGCTATTAACAATCTGTTAACAATAGGCGCTATTTCTCAATGCGAACCTTGCGAAGGGCAATTCTTATCAAGTATATTTTTAATTCCTAAACCAAACGGTAAAACTAGGTTTATTCTAAACTTAAAAAACCTTAATAAATTCATCTAAACACAACATTTCAAGCTTGAAGACTTGCGTACAACTATTAAGTTCATTTCTAAAGGTTGTTTTATGAGTACTATAGATTTAAAGGACGCGTATTTTTTGATTAGCATTCATGAAAATTCAAGAAAGTTTTTACGGTTCACTTGGATGAATATTCTGTATGAGTTTAATGTTTTACCATTTGGACTTAATACCGCGCCATATGTTTATACAAAAATTATGAAACCGGTAGTAAGATTACTACGATCATGTGGTTTCATGTCCACAATTTATTTAGATGACTTCTGTTTAATAGGACGCGAACGTAGGGAATGTATTCAGAACATTAATACATCAGTTAAACTTTTATCGGCTTTAGGGTTTACTATTAATACAGAAAAGAGTAACTTGATACCGAGTAATACATGCAAATATCTTGGCTATATAATAGATTCCATTAATCTACATATCAGTTTACCTCCTGAAAAAAGAATTAAGATTAAAAATGAATTAAATAAATTCAGGGTAATTACCCGTTGTAAAATCCGCGAATTTGCCCGTCTCATAGGTTTGTTAGCGTCTGCCTGCCCAGCTATTGAATATGGCTGGGTTTATACTAAACAATTCGAACGATGTAAATTTCTTAATCTAAAATCCGATAGTGACTATGAAAAATATATGTACTTACCAGATTCGTTACATTCGGATTTTGACTGGTGGATAAAGGCTATTGACCACTCAGTGAATAGGATAAAGTTTGATAAATATTGTGTTGAGATATTCTCTGATGCCTCAACTACTGGGTGGGGTGCGGCCTGTGCGGACCAAACGGCGAGCGGGATTTGGAGTAAAGATGAGAAACTCAATCACATAAATTATCTGGAAATCCTTGCTGTTTTTATTGGACTCAAGATTTTTGCAAAAGACTTGTCACATAGTCAGATTCTGTTGCGCACCGATAATACTACAGCAATATCTTATATAAACCGCATGGGTGGGGTACAATTCCCTCACCTTACATACATTACCAAACAAATATGGCAATGGTGTGAGATTCGAAATTTATTTATATTCGCTTCTTACATTCGCTCAGCTGACAACGATGTGGCAGACGCTGAGTCAAGAAAAAATCATCCTGACATAGAGTGGGAACTTTCAGATCTCGCGTTCCAAAAGGTTGCAAATACTTTAGGTACTCCTATTATAGACATATTCGCAAGTAGGATTAATAAAAAATGTTCTAAGTACATTTCTTGGCATCAGGATCCAGACGCTTACGCCATAAATGCTTTTTCAGTGAATTGGTCAAAATTCTTTTTTTACGTTTTTCCGCCTTTTTCAATTATTTTTAAAACCATAAGGAAAATCATCACGGACAAGGCTAGAGGTATACTTATAGTACCCTTGTGGCCTACACAACCGTGGTACCCGCTCTTTTATAAACTCTTAGAGAGTAAACCTCTTATTCTTTATCAAAGTAAAGATCTAATTCTCTCTCACTCCAGCAGCCGACATATACATCGGCAGACTACCCTGGTGGCCGGCATATTATCCGGACATCTCTATTGAAGAAGGGCATGTCACCTTCCGCCATAGATGTCATGCTAGCGTCACTTTCTGCAAACTCTTTCAAGCAATATGATTCCTGTTTGAAGAAATGGTTCCTATTCTGCCAAGGAAAAAATTTTGATATGTTTAATGTATCGGTACCAAATATTATTGAATTTTTAAATATGGGCTACCAGTCGGGAGCCCAGTATGGTACTTTAAATACATACCGTTCCTCTCTGGCTCTCATTTTCGGACGTCAGATTGGTGAAGATGATCTCATTAAACGATTTCTTAAGGGAGTTTTTTCGCTTACGACCCTCGTTACCTAAGTATGATTCCACTTGGGACACTTCTATAGTATTAAATACTCTAGCCACTTGGTTTCCAAATGAGAACTTATCAATAGAAAAAATAACAAAAAAATTAATAACATTGCTTGCTTTGGTAACCGCGCACAGAGTACAAACATTTTCTAAAATCATGATTCAGAATATTGTCATCCTTCCTAATGAGATTTCTATTAAAATCCCTGACTGTATTAAAACATCTCGACCTGGATCCCTACAACCTAGGCTCGTTCTCCCTTTTTTTGAACACAAACCAGAGATATGTCCTGCGAAGGTACTTTGTTCATATCTCGGTTTAACAAAAGATCTACGCAAACATGACTCATTATTCGTTAGTCTAAGAAAACCCCATACTGCGGTGTCTTCCCAAACTTTAAGCAGGTGGATTAAAACCACATTAGCTTTGAGTGGTATTAACGTTTCTATATTTTCCGCGCACAGTACTAGACATGCTAGTACATCAAAAGCGTGTAGCTTGGGGGTTAACTTAGATACTATCAGAAAGACCGCCGGATGGTCTGACAATTCCAATTGTTTTGCTAGATTTTATAATAGAGTAATTTCTGTTGATCCCAATAAACATGTATTTGCTTCTAGCATTATTAACTCATAATTAAGTTCCTTTATTTACTTATTTTTTCGTTCAATAATAATGAACTCTTACTTAAGTTCTTTTTGTTTTTATCTTTTTTTCTAAGTTCGTTTCTTTTTTGTTTTTTCTTTTAATAATGAAAGATTAAAGAATAAGTTTAAGTTGAATTATTCTTTCATTTGATATTTTACATTAATCTCTCAAGATCTACTTGTTATATACTAATCTCGAGGACGAGGCCCAAGTATAATTAGTGATTAAACGAACTTACCTGTACGTGAAGTTCTATCACAATTATAGTTGGGCCTCGTCCGAAGAGATTAGCTACCCCCCCTCCCCTTTACTTTTAGATCCCTTTTAGTAAAATATCTGTTGAGTTTAATTTCAGCTCTAAACATAATGAAGTATTGTCGTTGAACTGACAGCGAAATTAAGGCATCGACCATAAAGAAAATTTTAAAGGAGTTTTTACCTGGATAAACTAAAGTGCATGGAGGCGACATTATATGTGCTACTACTTGTTATATACTAATCTCTTCGGACGAGGCCCAACTATAATTGTGATAGAACTTCACGTACAGGTAAGTTCGTTTAATCACTAATTATTGATATAATGTAGTTACATATTTATGATGTCACAGATTGTTTACAATTTATTGTAAGGCAAAGCTGTTTAGAGTTTTATGAAACTTACCATGGCCTTTATATTTTTGAGTCATGCACATGCTCAGATAATAAAGAACTCGACTGTACTAGACAGAACAGTGTAACCCAACGTTGACACTATCAGGGTCGTCGAAGATAAGCTCTGTTCCTTTAATAGGCAGAAAGCTTTGATGTTTGTTTACTAATACATAAAGCTTTTTACCTATTAAAAGCCAGTGCTGCACTACAGCGAACATGGAGTACCAGTACCAGACCAGGAACATCGTGAGTTGTCATAAATATAATTTGAATTTTTTGGTCTCTTATTTGTCATAACTAGAATGTTAGTTTCTAAAATTATTATATTTATATTGGATAATATCATATGTGCTGTGAATGGCTCGCTTCACACGTTTGGCTGACATCGTTGAATAAAGTTCAGTCAAATCAAAACCAAAAAAATGACTATTACGGTGTCCAATCTGGATACATTTTATGAGTTATTCCGGTCTTGGGTTCTGATAAATAACATCAAAAAATGGAGCACCACGGCCGCAAATAATGAGTTTAAGAATATGTGATTGTGTAATGTGTATACATAATAATTATGTCTAAACTACTCATTTGATTCAATTTTCGACACGGTCATTCTTATAATAATAGTCAAATCCGGAGTATGTCAAAATTATGCAGTAAAACATGAAACATTCCAGATTTCTTAAGGCCAGTGCAGCACTGCAGCAAACATGGAGTATCATATCGGACCCTTGTGAGCTTTCATAACTACTTTTTTTTACGCAAGTTTACTTTTATTTAGCTTTCGCTTAGTTTTTTAAAGGACTGATGGCCGGTGGAGCAGACGAGTCCTGGAGTAGAGTCCGCGTACCGGCAAGCGTAGTGTGGGACGCCCTTCAGCTAGATGGATCGACGACTTAAAGAAGGTGGCTGGGGTAGACTGGATGCGGAAGGCGGAGGACAGGGTGCTGTGGCGCAGTCTGGGAGAGGCCTATGTCCAGCAGTGGACTGCGATAGGCTGAGTTAATTAGTTTTTGGAAAACTGTGAGCTCGGTTAGTTCTGAGGCCTACTTGGCAAACAATGCAATCGATATTGTTTTAATTCTGGATTATCAGCATCACACTCAGGTACAGTCGAGTTCATTAATATACTGGCAGTGACAATGTTTCAAAATATTGTAAGCGTCAAAACGATCGTAATATTATAGTTCTATACAAACTAAGACATCAATAAAATGTTATCAATATAAACTGTTCATAAGTATAGTTCAGTCAAAAATATCTGACTACTCTTCGGAACATAAATATCTAAATACTCTAGATTTAAATATATTTGGTGCAACCAATTTGTAAATATCTATACAGCTTTGAATATTCAACTAAACGGCGGCATTAAATTTATTTTTGCTTACCGGAGCAAAAGTTCAAGTGATAATGCAATGTTGCCGTTGAAGTATGTCATAACTGACAACTTCAAATTTATTTTGTTTCAAATAAAAAGATTACAATATGATATACTTCTGTAAAGAGATTGTTCAAAGAATTTAAGACAAAAATGCGAGACATCAAATTTGCAAAATATTTTTGATGGAAAAATAATTGCATAGATGTTTGTGAACTAAATAATATGAACAAGGGATTGCGCACAAATTTTAGAGTCTTTGTCTGTATTATTGATATAATGTAGTTACATATTTATGATGTCACAGATTGTTTACAATTTATTGTAAGGCAAAGCTGTTTAGAGTTTTATGAAACTTACCATGGCCTTTATAATTTTGAGTCATGCACATGCTCAGATAATAAAGAACTCGACTGTACTAGACAGAACAGTGTAACCCAACGTTGACACTATCAGGGTCGTCGAAGATAAGCTCTGTTCCTTTAATAGGCAGGAAGCTTTGATGTTTGTTTACTAATACATAAAGCTTTTTACCTATTAAGAGCCAGTGCTACACTACAGCGAACATGGAGTACCAGTACCAGACCAGGAACATCGTGAGTTGTCATAAATATAATTTGAATTTTTTGGTCTCTCTTATTTGTCATAACTATAATGTTAGTTTCTAAAATTATTATATTTATATTGGATAATATCATATGTGCTGTGAATGGCTCGCTTCACACGTTTGGCTGACATTGTTGAATAAAGTTCAGTCAAATCAAAACCAAAAAAATGAATATTACGGTGTCCAATCTGGATACATTTTATGAGTTATTCCGGTCTTGGGTTCTGATAAATAATATCAAAAATGGAGCACCAGGGCCGCATATAATGAGTTTAAGAATATGTGATTGTGTTATATGTATACATAATAATTATGTCTAAACTACTCATTTGATTCAATTTTCGACACGGTAATTCTTATAATAATAGTCAAATCCGGAGTGTGTCGTAATTATGCAGTAAAACATGAAACATTCCAGGTGTCTTAAGGCCAGTGCAGCACTGCAGCAAACATGGAGTATCATATAGGACCCTTGTGAACTTTCATTTTTTTTTTTACGCAAGTTCATTAATATATTGGCAGTGGCAACGTTTCAAAATATTGTAAGCGTCAAAACGATCGTAATATTATAGTTCTATACAAACTTAGACATCAATAAAATGTTATCAATATAAACTGTTCATAAGTATAGTGCAGTCAAAATATCTGACTACTCTTCGGAACATAAATATCTAAATACTCTAGATTTAAATATATTTGGTGCAACCAATTTGTAAATATCTATACAGCTTTGAATATTCAACTAAACGGCGGCATTAAATTTATTTTTGCTTACCGGAGCAAAAGTTCAAGTGATAATGCAATGTTGCCGTTGAAGGATGTCATAACTGACAACTTCAAATTTATTTTGTTTCAAATAAAAAGATTACAATATGATATACTTCTGTAAAGAGATTGTTCAAAGAATTTAAGACAAAAATGCGAGACATCAAATTTTCAAAATATTTTTGATGGAAAAATAATTGCATAGATGTTTGTGAACTAAATAATATGAACAAGGGATTGCGCACAATTTTTAGAGTCTTTGTCTGTATTATTGATATAATGTAGTCACATATTTATGATGTCACAGATTGTTTACAATTTATTGTAAGGCAAAGCTGTTTAGAGTTTTATGAAACTTACCATTGCCTTTATATTTTTGATTCATGCACATGCTCAGATAATAAAGAACTCGACTGTACTAGACAGAACAGTGTAACCCAACGTTGACACTATCAGGGTCGTCGAAGATAAGCTCTGTTCTTTTAATAGGCAGAAAGCTTTGATGTTTGTTTACTAATACATAAAGCTTTTTACTTATTAAAAGCCAGTGCTGCACTACAGCGAACATGGAGTACCAGTACCAGACCAGGAACATCGTGAGTTGTCATAAATATAATTTGAATTTTTTGGTCTCTCTTATTTGTCATAACTATAATGTTAGTTTCTAAAATTATTATATTTATATTGGATAATATCATATGTGCTGTGAATGGCTCGCTTCACACGTTTGGCTGACATCGTTGAATAAAGTTCAGTCCAATCAAAACCAAAAAAATGACTATTTACTATTACGGTGTCCAATCTGGATACATTTTATGAGTTATTCCGGTCTTGGGTTCTGATAAATAACATCAAAAAATGGAGCACCACGGCCGCAAATAATGAGTTTAAGAATATGTGATTGTGTAATGTGTATACATAATAATTATGTCTAAACTACTCATTTGATTCAATTTTTGACACGGTCATTCTTATAATAATAGTCAAATCCGGAGTATGTCAAAATTATGCAGTAAAACATGAAACATTCCAGATTTCTTAAGGCCAGTGCAGCACTGCAGCAAACATGGAGTATCATATCGGACCTTTGTGAGCTTTCATAACTACTTTTTTTTACGCAAGTTTACTTTTATTTAGCTTTCGCTTAGTTTTTGAAAGGACTGATGGCCGGTGGAGCAGACGAGTCCTGGAGTAAAGTCCGCGTACCGGCAAGCGTAGTGTGGGACGCCCTTCAGCTAGATGGACCGACGACCTAAAGAAGGTGGCTGGGGTAGACTGGATGCGGAAGGCGGAGGACAGGGTGCTGTGGCGCAGTCTGGGAGAGGCCTATGTCCAGCAGTGGACTGCGATAGGCTGAGTTAATTAGTTTTTGGAAAACTGTGAGCTCGGTTAGTTCTGAGGCCTACTTGGCAAACAATGCAATCGATATTGTTTTAATTCTGGATTATCAGCATCACACTCAGGTACAGTCGAGTTCATTAATACACTGGCAGTGACAATGCTTCAAAATATTGTAAGCGTCAAAACGATCGTAATATTATAGTTCTATACAAACTAAGACATCAATAAAATGTTATCAATATAAACTGTTCATAAGTATAGTTCAGTCAAAAATATCTGACTACTCTTCGGAACATAAATATCTAAATACTCTAGATTTAAATATATTTGGTGCAACCAATTTGTATATATCTATACAACTTTGAATATTCAACTAAACGGCGGCATTAAATTTATTTTTGCTTACAGGAGCAAAAGTTCAAGTGATAATGCAATGTTGCCGTTGAAGGATGTCATAACTGACAACTTCAAATTTATTTTGTTTCAAATAAAAAGATTACAATATGATATACTTCTGTAAAGAGATTGTTCAAATAATTTAAGACAAAAATGCGAGACATCAAATTTTCAAAATATTTTTGATGGAAAAATAATTGCATAGATGTTTGTGAACTAAATAATATGAACAAGGGATTGCGCACAATTTTTAGAGTCTTTGTCTGTATTATTGATATAATGTAGTTACATATTTATGATGTCACAGATTGTTTACAATTTATTGTAAGGCAAAGCTGTTTAGAGTTTTATGAAACTTACCATGGCCTTTATATTTTTGAGTCATGCACATGCTCAGATAATAAAGAACTCGACTGTACTAGACAGAACAGTGTAACCCAACGTTGACACTATCAGGGTCGTCGAAGATAAGCTCTGTTCCTTTAATAGGCAGAAAGCTTTGATGTTTGTTTACTAATACATAAAGCTTTTTACCTATTAAAAGCCAGTGCTGCACTACAGCGAACATGGAGTACCAGTACCAGACCAGGAACATCGTGAGTTGTCATAAATATAATTTGAATTTTTTGGTCTCTTATTTGTCATAACTAGAATGTTAGTTTCTAAAATTATTATATTTATATTGGATAATATCATATGTGCTGTGAATGGCTCGCTTCACACGTTTGGCTGACATCGTTGAATAAAGTTCAGTCAAATCAAAACCAAAAAAATGACTATTACGGTGTCCAATCTGGATACATTTTATGAGTTATTCCGGTCTTGGGTTCTGATAAATAACATCAAAAAATGGAGCACCACGGCCGCAAATAATGAGTTTAAGAATATGTGATTGTGTAATGTGTATACATAATAATTATGTCTAAACTACTCATTTGATTCAATTTTCGACACGGTCATTCTTATAATAATAGTCAAATCCGGAGTATGTCAAAATTATGCAGTAAAACATGAAACATTCCAGATTTCTTAAGGCCAGTGCAGCACTGCAGCAAACATGGAGTATCATATCGGACCCTTGTGAGCTTTCATAACTACTTTTTTTTACGCAAGTTTACTTTTATTTAGCTTTCGCTTAGTTTTTGAAAGGACTGATGGCCGGTGGAGCAGACGAGTCCTGGAGTAGAGTCCGCGTACCGGCAAGCGTAGTGTGGGACGCCCTTCAGCTAGATGGATCGACGACTTAAAGAAGGTGGCTGGGGTAGACTGGATGCGGAAGGCGGAGGACAGGGTGCTGTGGCGCAGTCTGGGAGAGGCCTATGTCCAGCAGTGGACTGCGATAGGCTGAGTTAATTAGTTTTTGGAAAACTGTGAGCTCGGTTAGTTCTGAGGCCTACTTGGCAAACAATGCAATCGATATTGTTTTAATTCTGGATTATCAGCATCACACTCAGGTACAGTCGAGTTCATTAATATACTGGCAGTGACAATGTTTCAAAATATTGTAAGCGTCAAAACGATCGTAATATTATAGTTCTATACAAACTAAGACATCAATAAAATGTTATCAATATAAACTGTTCATAAGTATAGTTCAGTCAAAAATATCTGACTACTCTTCGGAACATAAATATCTAAATACTCTAGATTTAAATATATTTGGTGCAACCAATTTGTAAATATCTATACAGCTTTGAATATTCAACTAAACGGCGGCATTAAATTTATTTTTGCTTACCGGAGCAAAAGTTCAAGTGATAATGCAATGTTGCCGTTGAAGTATGTCATAACTGACAACTTCAAATTTATTTTGTTTCAAATAAAAAGATTACAATATGATATACTTCTGTAAAGAGATTGTTCAAAGAATTTAAGACAAAAATGCGAGACATCAAATTTGCAAAATATTTTTGATGGAAAAATAATTGCATAGATGTTTGTGAACTAAATAATATGAACAAGGGATTGCGCACAAATTTTAGAGTCTTTGTCTGTATTATTGATATAATGTAGTTACATATTTATGATGTCACAGATTGTTTACAATTTATTGTAAGGCAAAGCTGTTTAGAGTTTTATGAAACTTACCATGGCCTTTATAATTTTGAGTCATGCACATGCTCAGATAATAAAGAACTCGACTGTACTAGACAGAACAGTGTAACCCAACGTTGACACTATCAGGGTCGTCGAAGATAAGCTCTGTTCCTTTAATAGGCAGGAAGCTTTGATGTTTGTTTACTAATACATAAAGCTTTTTACCTATTAAGAGCCAGTGCTACACTACAGCGAACATGGAGTACCAGTACCAGACCAGGAACATCGTGAGTTGTCATAAATATAATTTGAATTTTTTGGTCTCTCTTATTTGTCATAACTATAATGTTAGTTTCTAAAATTATTATATTTATATTGGATAATATCATATGTGCTGTGAATGGCTCGCTTCACACGTTTGGCTGACATTGTTGAATAAAGTTCAGTCAAATCAAAACCAAAAAAATGAATATTACGGTGTCCAATCTGGATACATTTTATGAGTTATTCCGGTCTTGGGTTCTGATAAATAATATCAAAAATGGAGCACCAGGGCCGCATATAATGAGTTTAAGAATATGTGATTGTGTTATATGTATACATAATAATTATGTCTAAACTACTCATTTGATTCAATTTTCGACACGGTAATTCTTATAATAATAGTCAAATCCGGAGTGTGTCGTAATTATGCAGTAAAACATGAAACATTCCAGGTGTCTTAAGGCCAGTGCAGCACTGCAGCAAACATGGAGTATCATATAGGACCCTTGTGAACTTTCATTTTTTTTTTTACGCAAGTTCATTAATATATTGGCAGTGGCAACGTTTCAAAATATTGTAAGCGTCAAAACGATCGTAATATTATAGTTCTATACAAACTTAGACATCAATAAAATGTTATCAATATAAACTGTTCATAAGTATAGTGCAGTCAAAATATCTGACTACTCTTCGGAACATAAATATCTAAATACTCTAGATTTAAATATATTTGGTGCAACCAATTTGTAAATATCTATACAGCTTTGAATATTCAACTAAACGGCGGCATTAAATTTATTTTTGCTTACCGGAGCAAAAGTTCAAGTGATAATGCAATGTTGCCGTTGAAGGATGTCATAACTGACAACTTCAAATTTATTTTGTTTCAAATAAAAAGATTACAATATGATATACTTCTGTAAAGAGATTGTTCAAAGAATTTAAGACAAAAATGCGAGACATCAAATTTTCAAAATATTTTTGATGGAAAAATAATTGCATAGATGTTTGTGAACTAAATAATATGAACAAGGGATTGCGCACAATTTTTAGAGTCTTTGTCTGTATTATTGATATAATGTAGTCACATATTTATGATGTCACAGATTGTTTACAATTTATTGTAAGGCAAAGCTGTTTAGAGTTTTATGAAACTTACCATTGCCTTTATATTTTTGATTCATGCACATGCTCAGATAATAAAGAACTCGACTGTACTAGACAGAACAGTGTAACCCAACGTTGACACTATCAGGGTCGTCGAAGATAAGCTCTGTTCTTTTAATAGGCAGAAAGCTTTGATGTTTGTTTACTAATACATAAAGCTTTTTACTTATTAAAAGCCAGTGCTGCACTACAGCGAACATGGAGTACCAGTACCAGACCAGGAACATCGTGAGTTGTCATAAATATAATTTGAATTTTTTGGTCTCTCTTATTTGTCATAACTATAATGTTAGTTTCTAAAATTATTATATTTATATTGGATAATATCATATGTGCTGTGAATGGCTCGCTTCACACGTTTGGCTGACATCGTTGAATAAAGTTCAGTCCAATCAAAACCAAAAAAATGACTATTTACTATTACGGTGTCCAATCTGGATACATTTTATGAGTTATTCCGGTCTTGGGTTCTGATAAATAACATCAAAAATGGAGCACCACGGCCGCAAATAATGAGTTTAAGAATATGTGATTGTGTAATGTGTATACATAATAATTATGTCTAAACTACTCATTTGATTCAATTTTTGACACGGTCATTCTTATAATAATAGTCAAATCCGGAGTATGTCAAAATTATGCAGTAAAACATGAAACATTCCAGATTTCTTAAGGCCAGTGCAGCACTGCAGCAAACATGGAGTATCATATCGGACCTTTGTGAGCTTTCATAACTACTTTTTTTTACGCAAGTTTACTTTTATTTAGCTTTCGCTTAGTTTTTGAAAGGACTGATGGCCGGTGGAGCAGACGAGTCCTGGAGTAAAGTCCGCGTACCGGCAAGCGTAGTGTGGGACGCCCTTCAGCTAGATGGACCGACGACCTAAAGAAGGTGGCTGGGGTAGACTGGATGCGGAAGGCGGAGGACAGGGTGCTGTGGCGCAGTCTGGGAGAGGCCTATGTCCAGCAGTGGACTGCGATAGGCTGAGTTAATTAGTTTTTGGAAAACTGTGAGCTCGGTTAGTTCTGAGGCCTACTTGGCAAACAATGCAATCGATATTGTTTTAATTCTGGATTATCAGCATCACACTCAGGTACAGTCGAGTTCATTAATACACTGGCAGTGACAATGCTTCAAAATATTGTAAGCGTCAAAACGATCGTAATATTATAGTTCTATACAAACTAAGACATCAATAAAATGTTATCAATATAAACTGTTCATAAGTATAGTTCAGTCAAAAATATCTGACTACTTTTCGGAACATAAATATCTAAATACTCTAGATTTAAAAATATTTGGTGCAACCAATTTGTATATATCTATACAACTTTGAATATTCAACTAAACGGCGGCATTAAATTTATTTTTGCTTACAGGAGCAAAAGTTCAAGTGATAATGCAATGTTGCCGTTGAAGGATGTCATAACTGACAACTTCAAATTTATTTTGTTTCAAATAAAAAGATTACAATATGATATACTTCTGTAAAGAGATTGTTCAAATAATTTAAGACAAAAATGCGAGACATCAAATTTTCAAAATATTTTTGATGGAAAAATAATTGCATAGATGTTTGTGAACTAAATAATATGAACAAGGGATTGCGCACAATTTTTAGAGTCTTTGTCTGTATTATTGATATAATGTAGTTACATATTTATGATGTCACAGATTGTTTACAATTTATTGTAAGGCAAAGCTGTTTAGAGTTTTATGAAACTTACCATGGCCTTTATATTTTTGAGTCATGCACATGCTCAGATAATAAAGAACTCGACTGTACTAGACAGAACAGTGTAACCCAACGTTGACACTATCAGGGTCGTCGAAGATAAGCTCTGTTCCTTTAATAGGCAGAAAGCTTTGATGTTTGTTTACTAATACATAAAGCTTTTTACCTATTAAAAGCCAGTGCTGCACTACAGCGAACATGGAGTACCAGTACCAGACCAGGAACATCGTGAGTTGTCATAAATATAATTTGAATTTTTTGGTCTCTTATTTGTCATAACTAGAATGTTAGTTTCTAAAATTATTATATTTATATTGGATAATATCATATGTGCTGTGAATGGCTCGCTTCACACGTTTGGCTGACATCGTTGAATAAAGTTCAGTCAAATCAAAACCAAAAAAATGACTATTACGGTGTCCAATCTGGATACATTTTATGAGTTATTCCGGTCTTGGGTTCTGATAAATAACATCAAAAAATGGAGCACCACGGCCGCAAATAATGAGTTTAAGAATATGTGATTGTGTAATGTGTATACATAATAATTATGTCTAAACTACTCATTTGATTCAATTTTCGACACGGTCATTCTTATAATAATAGTCAAATCCGGAGTATGTCAAAATTATGCAGTAAAACATGAAACATTCCAGATTTCTTAAGGCCAGTGCAGCACTGCAGCAAACATGGAGTATCATATCGGACCCTTGTGAGCTTTCATAACTACTTTTTTTTACGCAAGTTTACTTTTATTTAGCTTTCGCTTAGTTTTTGAAAGGACTGATGGCCGGTGGAGCAGACGAGTCCTGGAGTAGAGTCCGCGTACCGGCAAGCGTAGTGTGGGACGCCCTTCAGCTAGATGGATCGACGACTTAAAGAAGGTGGCTGGGGTAGACTGGATGCGGAAGGCGGAGGACAGGGTGCTGTGGCGCAGTCTGGGAGAGGCCTATGTCCAGCAGTGGACTGCGATAGGCTGAGTTAATTAGTTTTTGGAAAACTGTGAGCTCGGTTAGTTCTGAGGCCTACTTGGCAAACAATGCAATCGATATTGTTTTAATTCTGGATTATCAGCATCACACTCAGGTACAGTCGAGTTCATTAATATACTGGCAGTGACAATGTTTCAAAATATTGTAAGCGTCAAAACGATCGTAATATTATAGTTCTATACAAACTAAGACATCAATAAAATGTTATCAATATAAACTGTTCATAAGTATAGTTCAGTCAAAAATATCTGACTACTCTTCGGAACATAAATATCTAAATACTCTAGATTTAAATATATTTGGTGCAACCAATTTGTAAATATCTATACAGCTTTGAATATTCAACTAAACGGCGGCATTAAATTTATTTTTGCTTACCGGAGCAAAAGTTCAAGTGATAATGCAATGTTGCCGTTGAAGGATGTCATAACTGACAACTTCAAATTTATTTTGTTTCAAATAAAAAGATTACAATATGATATACTTCTGTAAAGAGATTGTTCAAAGAATTTAAGACAAAAATGCGAGACATCAAATTTGCAAAATATTTTTGATGGAAAAATAATTGCATAGATGTTTGTGAACTAAATAATATGAACAAGGGATTGCGCACAATTTTTAGAGTCTTTGTCTGTATTATTGATATAATGTAGTTACATATTTATGATGTCACAGATTGTTTACAATTTATTGTAAGGCAAAGCTGTTTAGAGTTTTATGAAACTTACCATGGCCTTTATAATTTTGAGTCATGCACATGCTCAGATAATAAAGAACTCGACTGTACTAGACAGAACAGTGTAACCCAACGTTGACACTATCAGGGTCGTCGAAGATAAGCTCTGTTCCTTTAATAGGCAGGAAGCTTTGATGTTTGTTTACTAATACATAAAGCTTTTTACCTATTAAGAGCCAGTGCTACACTACAGCGAACATGGAGTACCAGTACCAGACCAGGAACATCGTGAGTTGTCATAAATATAATTTGAATTTTTTGGTCTCTCTTATTTGTCATAACTATAATGTTAGTTTCTAAAATTATTATATTTATATTGGATAATATCATATGTGCTGTGAATGGCTCGCTTCACACGTTTGGCTGACATTGTTGAATAAAGTTCAGTCAAATCAAAACCAAAAAAATGAATATTACGGTGTCCAATCTGGATACATTTTATGAGTTATTCCGGTCTTGGGTTCTGATAAATAATATCAAAAATGGAGCACCAGGGCCGCATATAATGAGTTTAAGAATATGTGATTGTGTTATATGTATACATAATAATTATGTCTAAACTACTCATTTGATTCAATTTTCGACACGGTAATTCTTATAATAATAGTCAAATCCGGAGTGTGTCGTAATTATGCAGTAAAACATGAAACATTCCAGGTGTCTTAAGGCCAGTGCAGCACTGCAGCAAACATGGAGTATCATATAGGACCCTTGTGAACTTTCATTTTTTTTTTTACGCAAGTTCATTAATATATTGGCAGTGGCAACGTTTCAAAATATTGTAAGCGTCAAAACGATCGTAATATTATAGTTCTATACAAACTTAGACATCAATAAAATGTTATCAATATAAACTGTTCATAAGTATAGTGCAGTCAAAATATCTGACTACTCTTCGGAACATAAATATCTAAATACTCTAGATTTAAATATATTTGGTGCAACCAATTTGTAAATATCTATACAGCTTTGAATATTCAACTAAACGGCGGCATTAAATTTATTTTTGCTTACCGGAGCAAAAGTTCAAGTGATAATGCAATGTTGCCGTTGAAGGATGTCATAACTGACAACTTCAAATTTATTTTGTTTCAAATAAAAAGATTACAATATGATATACTTCTGTAAAGAGATTGTTCAAAGAATTTAAGACAAAAATGCGAGACATCAAATTTTCAAAATATTTTTGATGGAAAAATAATTGCATAGATGTTTGTGAACTAAATAATATGAACAAGGGATTGCGCACAATTTTTAGAGTCTTTGTCTGTATTATTGATATAATGTAGTCACATATTTATGATGTCACAGATTGTTTACAATTTATTGTAAGGCAAAGCTGTTTAGAGTTTTATGAAACTTACCATTGCCTTTATATTTTTGATTCATGCACATGCTCAGATAATAAAGAACTCGACTGTACTAGACAGAACAGTGTAACCCAACGTTGACACTATCAGGGTCGTCGAAGATAAGCTCTGTTCTTTTAATAGGCAGAAAGCTTTGATGTTTGTTTACTAATACATAAAGCTTTTTACTTATTAAAAGCCAGTGCTGCACTACAGCGAACATGGAGTACCAGTACCAGACCAGGAACATCGTGAGTTGTCATAAATATAATTTGAATTTTTTGGTCTCTCTTATTTGTCATAACTATAATGTTAGTTTCTAAAATTATTATATTTATATTGGATAATATCATATGTGCTGTGAATGGCTCGCTTCACACGTTTGGCTGACATCGTTGAATAAAGTTCAGTCCAATCAAAACCAAAAAAATGACTATTTACTATTACGGTGTCCAATCTGGATACATTTTATGAGTTATTCCGGTCTTGGGTTCTGATAAATAACATCAAAAATGGAGCACCACGGCCGCAAATAATGAGTTTAAGAATATGTGATTGTGTAATGTGTATACATAATAATTATGTCTAAACTACTCATTTGATTCAATTTTTGACACGGTCATTCTTATAATAATAGTCAAATCCGGAGTATGTCAAAATTATGCAGTAAAACATGAAACATTCCAGATTTCTTAAGGCCAGTGCAGCACTGCAGCAAACATGGAGTATCATATCGGACCTTTGTGAGCTTTCATAACTACTTTTTTTTACGCAAGTTTACTTTTATTTAGCTTTCGCTTAGTTTTTGAAAGGACTGATGGCCGGTGGAGCAGACGAGTCCTGGAGTAAAGTCCGCGTACCGGCAAGCGTAGTGTGGGACGCCCTTCAGCTAGATGGACCGACGACCTAAAGAAGGTGGCTGGGGTAGACTGGATGCGGAAGGCGGAGGACAGGGTGCTGTGGCGCAGTCTGGGAGAGGCCTATGTCCAGCAGTGGACTGCGATAGGCTGAGTTAATTAGTTTTTGGAAAACTGTGAGCTCGGTTAGTTCTGAGGCCTACTTGGCAAACAATGCAATCGATATTGTTTTAATTCTGGATTATCAGCATCACACTCAGGTACAGTCGAGTTCATTAATACACTGGCAGTGACAATGCTTCAAAATATTGTAAGCGTCAAAACGATCGTAATATTATAGTTCTATACAAACTAAGACATCAATAAAATGTTATCAATATAAACTGTTCATAAGTATAGTTCAGTCAAAAATATCTGACTACTCTTCGGAACATAAATATCTAAATACTCTAGATTTAAATATATTTGGTGCAACCAATTTGTATATATCTATACAACTTTGAATATTCAACTAAACGGCGGCATTAAATTTATTTTTGCTTACAGGAGCAAAAGTTCAAGTGATAATGCAATGTTGCCGTTGAAGGATGTCATAACTGACAACTTCAAATTTATTTTGTTTCAAATAAAAAGATTACAATATGATATACTTCTGTAAAGAGATTGTTCAAATAATTTAAGACAAAAATGCGAGACATCAAATTTTCAAAATATTTTTGATGGAAAAATAATTGCATAGATGTTTGTGAACTAAATAATATGAACAAGGGATTGCGCACAATTTTTAGAGTCTTTGTCTGTATTATTGATATAATGTAGTTACATATTTATGATGTCACAGATTGTTTACAATTTATTGTAAGGCAAAGCTGTTTAGAGTTTTATGAAACTTACCATGGCCTTTATATTTTTGAGTCATGCACATGCTCAGATAATAAAGAACTCGACTGTACTAGACAGAACAGTGTAACCCAACGTTGACACTATCAGGGTCGTCGAAGATAAGCTCTGTTCCTTTAATAGGCAGAAAGCTTTGATGTTTGTTTACTAATACATAAAGCTTTTTACCTATTAAAAGCCAGTGCTGCACTACAGCGAACATGGAGTACCAGTACCAGACCAGGAACATCGTGAGTTGTCATAAATATAATTTGAATTTTTTGGTCTCTTATTTGTCATAACTAGAATGTTAGTTTCTAAAATTATTATATTTATATTGGATAATATCATATGTGCTGTGAATGGCTCGCTTCACACGTTTGGCTGACATCGTTGAATAAAGTTCAGTCCAATCAAAACCAAAAAAATGACTATTTACTATTACGGTGTCCAATCTGGATACATTTTATGAGTTATTCCGGTCTTGGGTTCTGATAAATAACATCAAAAATGGAGCACCACGGCCGCAAATAATGAGTTTAAGAATATGTGATTGTGTAATGTGTATACATAATAATTATGTCTAAACTACTCATTTGATTCAATTTTTGACACGGTCATTCTTATAATAATAGTCAAATCCGGAGTATGTCAAAATTATGCAGTAAAACATGAAACATTCCAGATTTCTTAAGGCCAGTGCAGCACTGCAGCAAACATGGAGTATCATATCGGACCTTTGTGAGCTTTCATAACTACTTTTTTTTACGCAAGTTTACTTTTATTTAGCTTTCGCTTAGTTTTTGAAAGGACTGATGGCCGGTGGAGCAGACGAGTCCTGGAGTAAAGTCCGCGTACCGGCAAGCGTAGTGTGGGACGCCCTTCAGCTAGATGGACCGACGACCTAAAGAAGGTGGCTGGGGTAGACTGGATGCGGAAGGCGGAGGACAGGGTGCTGTGGCGCAGTCTGGGAGAGGCCTATGTCCAGCAGTGGACTGCGATAGGCTGAGTTAATTAGTTTTTGGAAAACTGTGAGCTCGGTTAGTTCTGAGGCCTACTTGGCAAACAATGCAATCGATATTGTTTTAATTCTGGATTATCAGCATCACACTCAGGTACAGTCGAGTTCATTAATACACTGGCAGTGACAATGCTTCAAAATATTGTAAGCGTCAAAACGATCGTAATATTATAGTTCTATACAAACTAAGACATCAATAAAATGTTATCAATATAAACTGTTCATAAGTATAGTTCAGTCAAAAATATCTGACTACTCTTCGGAACATAAATATCTAAATACTCTAGATTTAAATATATTTGGTGCAACCAATTTGTATATATCTATACAACTTTGAATATTCAACTAAACGGCGGCATTAAATTTATTTTTGCTTACAGGAGCAAAAGTTCAAGTGATAATGCAATGTTGCCGTTGAAGGATGTCATAACTGACAACTTCAAATTTATTTTGTTTCAAATAAAAAGATTACAATATGATATACTTCTGTAAAGAGATTGTTCAAATAATTTAAGACAAAAATGCGAGACATCAAATTTTCAAAATATTTTTGATGGAAAAATAATTGCATAGATGTTTGTGAACTAAATAATATGAACAAGGGATTGCGCACAATTTTTAGAGTCTTTGTCTGTATTATTGATATAATGTAGTTACATATTTATGATGTCACAGATTGTTTACAATTTATTGTAAGGCAAAGCTGTTTAGAGTTTTATGAAACTTACCATGGCCTTTATATTTTTGAGTCATGCACATGCTCAGATAATAAAGAACTCGACTGTACTAGACAGAACGGTGTAACCCAACGTTGACACTATCAGGGTCGTCGAAGATAAGCTCTGTTCCTTTAATAGGCAGAAAGCTTTGATGTTTGTTTACTAATACATAAAGCTTTTTACCTATTAAAAGCCAGTGCTGCACTACAGCGAACATGGAGTACCAGTACCAGACCAGGAACATCGTGAGTTGTCATAAATATAATTTGAATTTTTTGGTCTCTTATTTGTCATAACTAGAATGTTAGTTTCTAAAATTATTATATTTATATTGGATAATATCATATGTGCTGTGAATGGCTCGCTTCACACGTTTGGCTGACATCGTTGAATAAAGTTCAGTCAAATCAAAACCAAAAAAATGACTATTACGGTGTCCAATCTGGATACATTTTATGAGTTATTCCGGTCTTGGGTTCTGATAAATAACATCAAAAATGGAGCACCAGGGCCGCATATAATGAGTTTAAGAATATGTGATTGTGTTATATGTATACATAATAATTATGTCTAAACTACTCATTTGATTCAATTTTCGACACGGTAATTCTTACAATAATAGTCAAATCAGGAGTGTGTCGTAATTATGCAGTAAAACATGAAACATTCCAGGTTTCTTAAGGCCAGTGCAGCACTGCAGCAAACATGGAGTATCATATAGGACCCTTGTGAACTTTCATTTTTTTTTTTACGCAAGTTCATTAATATATTGGCAGTGGCAACGTTTCAAAATATTGTAAGCGTCAAAACGATCGTAATATTATAGTTCTATACAAACTTAGACATCAATAAAATGTTATCAATATAAACTGTTCATAAGTATAGTGCAGTCAAAATATCTGACTACTCTTCGGAACATAAATATCTAAATACTCTAGATTTAAATATATTTGGTGCAACCAATTTGTAAATATCTATACAGCTTTGAATATTCTACTAAACGGCGGCATTAAATTTATTTTTGCTTACCGGAGCAAAAGTTCAAGTGATAATGCAATGTTGCCGTTGAAGGATGTCATAACTGACAACTTCAAATTTATTTTGTTTCAAATAAAAAGATTACAATATGATATACTTCTGTAAAGAGATTGTTCAAAGAATTTAAGACAAAAATGCGAGACATCAAATTTTCAAAATATTTTTGATGGAAAAATAATTGCATAGATGTTTGTGAACTAAATAATATGAACAAGGGATTGCGCACAATTTTTAGAGTCTTTGTCTGTATTATTGATATAATGTAGTCACATATTTATGATGTCACAGATTGTTTACAATTTATTGTAAGGCAAAGCTGTTTAGAGTTTTATGAAACTTACCATTGCCTTTATATTTTTGATTCATGCACATGCTCAGATAATAAAGAACTCGACTGTACTAGACAGAACAGTGTAACCCAACGTTGACACTATCAGGGTCGTCGAAGATAAGCTCTGTTCTTTTAATAGGCAGAAAGCTTTGATGTTTGTTTACTAATACATAAAGCTTTTTACTTATTAAAAGCCAGTGCTGCACTACAGCGAACATGGAGTACCAGTACCAGACCAGGAACATCGTGAGTTGTCATAAATATAATTTGAATTTTTTGGTCTCTCTTATTTGTCATAACTATAATGTTAGTTTCTAAAATTATTATATTTATATTGGATAATATCATATGTGCTGTGAATGGCTCGCTTCACACGTTTGGCTGACATCGTTGAATAAAGTTCAGTCCAATCAAAACCAAAAAAATGACTATTTACTATTACGGTGTCCAATCTGGATACATTTTATGAGTTATTCCGGTCTTGGGTTCTGATAAATAACATCAAAAATGGAGCACCACGGCCGCAAATAATGAGTTTAAGAATATGTGATTGTGTAATGTGTATACATAATAATTATGTCTAAACTACTCATTTGATTCAATTTTTGACACGGTCATTCTTATAATAATAGTCAAATCCGGAGTATGTCAAAATTATGCAGTAAAACATGAAACATTCCAGATTTCTTAAGGCCAGTGCAGCACTGCAGCAAACATGGAGTATCATATCGGACCTTTGTGAGCTTTCATAACTACTTTTTTTTACGCAAGTTTACTTTTATTTAGCTTTCGCTTAGTTTTTGAAAGGACTGATGGCCGGTGGAGCAGACGAGTCCTGGAGTAAAGTCCGCGTACCGGCAAGCGTAGTGTGGGACGCCCTTCAGCTAGATGGACCGACGACCTAAAGAAGGTGGCTGGGGTAGACTGGATGCGGAAGGCGGAGGACAGGGTGCTGTGGCGCAGTCTGGGAGAGGCCTATGTCCAGCAGTGGACTGCGATAGGCTGAGTTAATTAGTTTTTGGAAAACTGTGAGCTCGGTTAGTTCTGAGGCCTACTTGGCAAACAATGCAATCGATATTGTTTTAATTCTGGATTATCAGCATCACACTCAGGTACAGTCGAGTTCATTAATACACTGGCAGTGACAATGCTTCAAAATATTGTAAGCGTCAAAACGATCGTAATATTATAGTTCTATACAAACTAAGACATCAATAAAATGTTATCAATATAAACTGTTCATAAGTATAGTTCAGTCAAAAATATCTGACTACTCTTCGGAACATAAATATCTAAATACTCTAGATTTAAATATATTTGGTGCAACCAATTTGTATATATCTATACAACTTTGAATATTCAACTAAACGGCGGCATTAAATTTATTTTTGCTTACAGGAGCAAAAGTTCAAGTGATAATGCAATGTTGCCGTTGAAGGATGTCATAACTGACAACTTCAAATTTATTTTGTTTCAAATAAAAAGATTACAATATGATATACTTCTGTAAAGAGATTGTTCAAATAATTTAAGACAAAAATGCGAGACATCAAATTTTCAAAATATTTTTGATGGAAAAATAATTGCATAGATGTTTGTGAACTAAATAATATGAACAAGGGATTGCGCACAATTTTTAGAGTCTTTGTCTGTATTATTGATATAATGTAGTTACATATTTATGATGTCACAGATTGTTTACAATTTATTGTAAGGCAAAGCTGTTTAGAGTTTTATGAAACTTACCATGGCCTTTATATTTTTGAGTCATGCACATGCTCAGATAATAAAGAACTCGACTGTACTAGACAGAACAGTGTAACCCAACGTTGACACTATCAGGGTCGTCGAAGATAAGCTCTGTTCCTTTAATAGGCAGAAAGCTTTGATGTTTGTTTACTAATACATAAAGCTTTTTACCTATTAAAAGCCAGTGCTGCACTACAGCGAACATGGAGTACCAGTACCAGACCAGGAACATCGTGAGTTGTCATAAATATAATTTGAATTTTTTGGTCTCTTATTTGTCATAACTAGAATGTTAGTTTCTAAAATTATTATATTTATATTGGATAATATCATATGTGCTGTGAATGGCTCGCTTCACACGTTTGGCTGACATCGTTGAATAAAGTTCAGTCAAATCAAAACCAAAAAAATGACTATTACGGTGTCCAATCTGGATACATTTTATGAGTTATTCCGGTCTTGGGTTCTGATAAATAACATCAAAAATGGAGCACCAGGGCCGCATATTATGAGTTTAAGAATATGTGATTGTGTTATATGTATACATAATAATTATGTCTAAACTACTCATTTGATTCAATTTTCGACACGGTAATTCTTACAATAATAGTCAAATCAGGAGTGTGTCGTAATTATGCAGTAAAACATGAAACATTCCAGGTTTCTTAAGGCCAGTGCAGCACTGCAGCAAACATGGAGTATCATATAGGACCCTTGTGAACTTTCATTTTTTTTTTACGCAAGTTCATTAATATATTGGCAGTGGCAACGTTTCAAAATATTGTAAGCGTCAAAACGATCGTAATATTATAGTTCTATACAAACTTAGACATCAATAAAATGTTATCAATATAAACTGTTCATAAGTATAGTGCAGTCAAAATATCTGACTACTCTTCGGAACATAAATATCTAAATACTCTAGATTTAAATATATTTGGTGCAACCAATTTGTAAATATCTATACAGCTTTGAATATTCAACTAAACGGCGGCATTAAATTTATTTTTGCTTACCGGAGCAAAAGTTCAAGTGATAATGCAATGTTGCCGTTGAAGGATGTCATAACTGACAACTTCAAATTTATTTTGTTTCAAATAAAAAGATTACAATATGATATACTTCTGTAAAGAGATTGTTCAAAGAATTTAAGACAAAAATGCGAGACATCAAATTTTCAAAATATTTTTGATGGAAAAATAATTGCATAGATGTTTGTGAACTAAATAATATGAACAAGGGATTGCGCACAATTTTTAGAGTCTTTGTCTGTATTATTGATATAATGTAGTCACATATTTATGATGTCACAGATTGTTTACAATTTATTGTAAGGCAAAGCTGTTTAGAGTTTTATGAAACTTACCATTGCCTTTATATTTTTGATTCATGCACATGCTCAGATAATAAAGAACTCGACTGTACTAGACAGAACAGTGTAACCCAACGTTGACACTATCAGGGTCGTCGAAGATAAGCTCTGTTCCTTTAATAGGCAGGAAGCTTTGATGTTTGTTTACTAATACATAAAGCTTTTTACCTATTAAGAGCCAGTGCTACACTACAGCGAACATGGAGTACCAGTACCAGACCAGGAACATCGTGAGTTGTCATAAATATAATTTGAATTTTTTGGTCTCTCTTATTTGTCATAACTATAATGTTAGTTTCTAAAATTATTATATTTATATTGGATAATATCATATGTGCTGTGAATGGCTCGCTTCACACGTTTGGCTGACATTGTTGAATAAAGTTCAGTCAAATCAAAACCAAAAAAATGACTATTACGGTGTCCAATCTGGATACATTTTATGAGTTATTCCGGTCTTGGGTTCTGATAAATAATATCAAAAATGGAGCACCAGGGCCGCATATAATGAGTTTAAGAATATGTGATTGTGTTATATGTATACATAATAATTATGTCTAAACTACTCATTTGATTCAATTTTCGACACGGTAATTCTTATAATAATAGTCAAATCCGGAGTGTGTCGTAATTATGCAGTAAAACATGAAACATTCCAGGTGTCTTAAGGCCAGTGCAGCACTGCAGCAAACATGGAGTATCATATAGGACCCTTGTGAACTTTCATTTTTTTTTTTACGCAAGTTCATTAATATATTGGCAGTGGCAACGTTTCAAAATATTGTAAGCGTCAAAACGATCGTAATATTATAGTTCTATACAAACTTAGACATCAATAAAATGTTATCAATATAAACTGTTCATAAGTATAGTGCAGTCAAAATATCTGACTACTCTTCGGAACATAAATATCTAAATACTCTAGATTTAAATATATTTGGTGCAACCAATTTGTAAATATCTATACAGCTTTGAATATTCAACTAAACGGCGGCATTAAATTTATTTTTGCTTACCGGAGCAAAAGTTCAAGTGATAATGCAATGTTGCCGTTGAAGGATGTCATAACTGACAACTTCAAATTTATTTTGTTTCAAATAAAAAGATTACAATATGATATACTTCTGTAAAGAGATTGTTCAAATAATTTAAGACAAAAATGCGAGACATCAAATTTTCAAAATATTTTTGATGGAAAAATAATTGCATAGATGTTTGTGAACTAAATAATATGAACAAGGGATTGCGCACAATTTTTAGAGTCTTTGTCTGTATTATTGATATAATGTAGTTACATATTTATGATGTCACAGATTGTTTACAATTTATTGTAAGGCAAAGCTGTTTAGAGTTTTATGAAACTTACCATGGCCTTTATATTTTTGAGTCATGCACATGCTCAGATAATAAAGAACTCGACTGTACTAGACAGAACAGTGTAACCCAACGTTGACACTATCAGGGTCGTCGAAGATAAGCTCTGTTCCTTTAATAGGCAGAAAGCTTTGATGTTTGTTTACTAATACATAAAGCTTTTTACCTATTAAAAGCCAGTGCTGCACTACAGCGAACATGGAGTACCAGTACCAGACCAGGAACATCGTGAGTTGTCATAAATATAATTTGAATTTTTTGGTCTCTTATTTGTCATAACTAGAATGTTAGTTTCTAAAATTATTATATTTATATTGGATAATATCATATGTGCTGTGAATGGCTCGCTTCACACGTTTGGCTGACATCGTTGAATAAAGTTCAGTCAAATCAAAACCAAAAAAATGACTATTACGGTGTCCAATCTGGATACATTTTATGAGTTATTCCGGTCTTGGGTTCTGATAAATAACATCAAAAATGGAGCACCAGGGCCGCATATTATGAGTTTAAGAATATGTGATTGTGTTATAAGTATACATAATAATTATGTCTAAACTACTCATTTGATTCAATTTTCGACACGGTAATTCTTACAATAATAGTCAAATCAGGAGTGTGTCGTAATTATGCAGTAAAACATGAAACATTCCAGGTTTCTTAAGGCCAGTGCAGCACTGCAGCAAACATGGAGTATCATATAGGACCCTTGTGAACTTTCATTTTTTTTTTTACGCAAGTTCATTAATATATTGGCAGTGGCAACGTTTCAAAATATTGTAAGCGTCAAAACGATCGTAATATTATAGTTCTATACAAACTTAGACATCAATAAAATGTTATCAATATAAACTGTTCATAAGTATAGTGCAGTCAAAATATCTGACTACTCTTCGGAACATAAATATCTAAATACTCTAGATTTAAATATATTTGGTGCAACCAATTTGTAAATATCTATACAGCTTTGAATATTCTACTAAACGGCGGCATTAAATTTATTTTTGCTTACCGGAGCAAAAGTTCAAGTGATAATGCAATGTTGCCGTTGAAGGATGTCATAACTGACAACTTCAAATTTATTTTGTTTCAAATAAAAAGATTACAATATGATATACTTCTGTAAAGAGATTGTTCAAAGAATTTAAGACAAAAATGCGAGACATCAAATTTTCAAAATATTTTTGATGGAAAAATAATTGCATAGATGTTTGTGAACTAAATAATATGAACAAGGGATTGCGCACAATTTTTAGAGTCTTTGTCTGTATTATTGATATAATGTAGTCACATATTTATGATGTCACAGATTGTTTACAATTTATTGTAAGGCAAAGCTGTTTAGAGTTTTATGAAACTTACCATTGCCTTTATATTTTTGATTCATGCACATGCTCAGATAATAAAGAACTCGACTGTACTAGACAGAACAGTGTAACCCAACGTTGACACTATCAGGGTCGTCGAAGATAAGCTCTGTTCTTTTAATAGGCAGAAAGCTTTGATGTTTGTTTACTAATACATAAAGCTTTTTACTTATTAAAAGCCAGTGCTGCACTACAGCGAACATGGAGTACCAGTACCAGACCAGGAACATCGTGAGTTGTCATAAATATAATTTGAATTTTTTGGTCTCTCTTATTTGTCATAACTATAATGTTAGTTTCTAAAATTATTATATTTATATTGGATAATATCATATGTGCTGTGAATGGCTCGCTTCACACGTTTGGCTGACATCGTTGAATAAAGTTCAGTCCAATCAAAACCAAAAAAATGACTATTTACTATTACGGTGTCCAATCTGGATACATTTTATGAGTTATTCCGGTCTTGGGTTCTGATAAATAACATCAAAAATGGAGCACCACGGCCGCAAATAATGAGTTTAAGAATATGTGATTGTGTAATGTGTATACATAATAATTATGTCTAAACTACTCATTTGATTCAATTTTTGACACGGTCATTCTTATAATAATAGTCAAATCCGGAGTATGTCAAAATTATGCAGTAAAACATGAAACATTCCAGATTTCTTAAGGCCAGTGCAGCACTGCAGCAAACATGGAGTATCATATCGGACCTTTGTGAGCTTTCATAACTACTTTTTTTTACGCAAGTTTACTTTTATTTAGCTTTCGCTTAGTTTTTGAAAGGACTGATGGCCGGTGGAGCAGACGAGTCCTGGAGTAAAGTCCGCGTACCGGCAAGCGTAGTGTGGGACGCCCTTCAGCTAGATGGACCGACGACCTAAAGAAGGTGGCTGGGGTAGACTGGATGCGGAAGGCGGAGGACAGGGTGCTGTGGCGCAGTCTGGGAGAGGCCTATGTCCAGCAGTGGACTGCGATAGGCTGAGTTAATTAGTTTTTGGAAAACTGTGAGCTCGGTTAGTTCTGAGGCCTACTTGGCAAACAATGCAATCGATATTGTTTTAATTCTGGATTATCAGCATCACACTCAGGTACAGTCGAGTTCATTAATACACTGGCAGTGACAATGCTTCAAAATATTGTAAGCGTCAAAACGATCGTAATATTATAGTTCTATACAAACTAAGACATCAATAAAATGTTATCAATATAAACTGTTCATAAGTATAGTTCAGTCAAAAATATCTGACTACTCTTCGGAACATAAATATCTAAATACTCTAGATTTAAATATATTTGGTGCAACCAATTTGTATATATCTATACAACTTTGAATATTCAACTAAACGGCGGCATTAAATTTATTTTTGCTTACAGGAGCAAAAGTTCAAGTGATAATGCAATGTTGCCGTTGAAGGATGTCATAACTGACAACTTCAAATTTATTTTGTTTCAAATAAAAAGATTACAATATGATATACTTCTGTAAAGAGATTGTTCAAATAATTTAAGACAAAAATGCGAGACATCAAATTTTCAAAATATTTTTGATGGAAAAATAATTGCATAGATGTTTGTGAACTAAATAATATGAACAAGGGATTGCGCACAATTTTTAGAGTCTTTGTCTGTATTATTGATATAATGTAGTTACATATTTATGATGTCACAGATTGTTTACAATTTATTGTAAGGCAAAGCTGTTTAGAGTTTTATGAAACTTACCATGGCCTTTATATTTTTGAGTCATGCACATGCTCAGATAATAAAGAACTCGACTGTACTAGACAGAACAGTGTAACCCAACGTTGACACTATCAGGGTCGTCGAAGATAAGCTCTGTTCCTTTAATAGGCAGAAAGCTTTGATGTTTGTTTACTAATACATAAAGCTTTTTACCTATTAAAAGCCAGTGCTGCACTACAGCGAACATGGAGTACCAGTACCAGACCAGGAACATCGTGAGTTGTCATAAATATAATTTGAATTTTTTGGTCTCTTATTTGTCATAACTAGAATGTTAGTTTCTAAAATTATTATATTTATATTGGATAATATCATATGTGCTGTGAATGGCTCGCTTCACACGTTTGGCTGACATCGTTGAATAAAGTTCAGTCAAATCAAAACCAAAAAAATGACTATTACGGTGTCCAATCTGGATACATTTTATGAGTTATTCCGGTCTTGGGTTCTGATAAATAACATCAAAAATGGAGCACCAGGGCCGCATATTATGAGTTTAAGAATATGTGATTGTGTTATATGTATACATAATAATTATGTCTAAACTACTCATTTGATTCAATTTTCGACACGGTAATTCTTACAATAATAGTCAAATCAGGAGTGTGTCGTAATTATGCAGTAAAACATGAAACATTCCAGGTTTCTTAAGGCCAGTGCAGCACTGCAGCAAACATGGAGTATCATATAGGACCCTTGTGAACTTTCATTTTTTTTTTACGCAAGTTCATTAATATATTGGCAGTGGCAACGTTTCAAAATATTGTAAGCGTCAAAACGATCGTAATATTATAGTTCTATACAAACTTAGACATCAATAAAATGTTATCAATATAAACTGTTCATAAGTATAGTGCAGTCAAAATATCTGACTACTCTTCGGAACATAAATATCTAAATACTCTAGATTTAAATATATTTGGTGCAACCAATTTGTAAATATCTATACAGCTTTGAATATTCAACTAAACGGCGGCATTAAATTTATTTTTGCTTACCGGAGCAAAAGTTCAAGTGATAATGCAATGTTGCCGTTGAAGGATGTCATAACTGACAACTTCAAATTTATTTTGTTTCAAATAAAAAGATTACAATATGATATACTTCTGTAAAGAGATTGTTCAAAGAATTTAAGACAAAAATGCGAGACATCAAATTTTCAAAATATTTTTGATGGAAAAATAATTGCATAGATGTTTGTGAACTAAATAATATGAACAAGGGATTGCGCACAATTTTTAGAGTCTTTGTCTGTATTATTGATATAATGTAGTCACATATTTATGATGTCACAGATTGTTTACAATTTATTGTAAGGCAAAGCTGTTTAGAGTTTTATGAAACTTACCATTGCCTTTATATTTTTGATTCATGCACATGCTCAGATAATAAAGAACTCGACTGTACTAGACAGAACAGTGTAACCCAACGTTGACACTATCAGGGTCGTCGAAGATAAGCTCTGTTCCTTTAATAGGCAGGAAGCTTTGATGTTTGTTTACTAATACATAAAGCTTTTTACCTATTAAGAGCCAGTGCTACACTACAGCGAACATGGAGTACCAGTACCAGACCAGGAACATCGTGAGTTGTCATAAATATAATTTGAATTTTTTGGTCTCTCTTATTTGTCATAACTATAATGTTAGTTTCTAAAATTATTATATTTATATTGGATAATATCATATGTGCTGTGAATGGCTCGCTTCACACGTTTGGCTGACATTGTTGAATAAAGTTCAGTCAAATCAAAACCAAAAAAATGACTATTACGGTGTCCAATCTGGATACATTTTATGAGTTATTCCGGTCTTGGGTTCTGATAAATAATATCAAAAATGGAGCACCAGGGCCGCATATAATGAGTTTAAGAATATGTGATTGTGTTATATGTATACATAATAATTATGTCTAAACTACTCATTTGATTCAATTTTCGACACGGTAATTCTTATAATAATAGTCAAATCCGGAGTGTGTCGTAATTATGCAGTAAAACATGAAACATTCCAGGTGTCTTAAGGCCAGTGCAGCACTGCAGCAAACATGGAGTATCATATAGGACCCTTGTGAACTTTCATTTTTTTTTTTACGCAAGTTCATTAATATATTGGCAGTGGCAACGTTTCAAAATATTGTAAGCGTCAAAACGATCGTAATATTATAGTTCTATACAAACTTAGACATCAATAAAATGTTATCAATATAAACTGTTCATAAGTATAGTGCAGTCAAAATATCTGACTACTCTTCGGAACATAAATATCTAAATACTCTAGATTTAAATATATTTGGTGCAACCAATTTGTAAATATCTATACAGCTTTGAATATTCAACTAAACGGCGGCATTAAATTTATTTTTGCTTACCGGAGCAAAAGTTCAAGTGATAATGCAATGTTGCCGTTGAAGGATGTCATAACTGACAACTTCAAATTTATTTTGTTTCAAATAAAAAGATTACAATATGATATACTTCTGTAAAGAGATTGTTCAAATAATTTAAGACAAAAATGCGAGACATCAAATTTTCAAAATATTTTTGATGGAAAAATAATTGCATAGATGTTTGTGAACTAAATAATATGAACAAGGGATTGCGCACAATTTTTAGAGTCTTTGTCTGTATTATTGATATAATGTAGTTACATATTTATGATGTCACAGATTGTTTACAATTTATTGTAAGGCAAAGCTGTTTAGAGTTTTATGAAACTTACCATGGCCTTTATATTTTTGAGTCATGCACATGCTCAGATAATAAAGAACTCGACTGTACTAGACAGAACAGTGTAACCCAACGTTGACACTATCAGGGTCGTCGAAGATAAGCTCTGTTCCTTTAATAGGCAGAAAGCTTTGATGTTTGTTTACTAATACATAAAGCTTTTTACCTATTAAAAGCCAGTGCTGCACTACAGCGAACATGGAGTACCAGTACCAGACCAGGAACATCGTGAGTTGTCATAAATATAATTTGAATTTTTTGGTCTCTTATTTGTCATAACTAGAATGTTAGTTTCTAAAATTATTATATTTATATTGGATAATATCATATGTGCTGTGAATGGCTCGCTTCACACGTTTGGCTGACATCGTTGAATAAAGTTCAGTCAAATCAAAACCAAAAAAATGACTATTACGGTGTCCAATCTGGATACATTTTATGAGTTATTCCGGTCTTGGGTTCTGATAAATAACATCAAAAATGGAGCACCAGGGCCGCATATTATGAGTTTAAGAATATGTGATTGTGTTATATGTATACATAATAATTATGTCTAAACTACTCATTTGATTCAATTTTCGACACGGTAATTCTTACAATAATAGTCAAATCAGGAGTGTGTCGTAATTATGCAGTAAAACATGAAACATTCCAGGTTTCTTAAGGCCAGTGCAGCACTGCAGCAAACATGGAGTATCATATAGGACCCTTGTGAACTTTCATTTTTTTTTTACGCAAGTTCATTAATATACTGGCAGTGGCAACGTTTCAAAATATTGTAAGCGTCAAAACGATCGTAATATTATAGTTCTATACAAACTTAGACATCAATAAAATGTTATCAATATAAACTGTTCATAAGTATAGTGCAGTCAAAATATCTGACTACTCTTCGGAACATAAATATCTAAATACTCTAGATTTAAATATATTTGGTGCAACCAATTTGTAAATATCTATACAGCTTTGAATATTCAACTAAACGGCGGCATTAAATTTATTTTTGCTTACCGGAGCAAAAGTTCAAGTGATAATGCAATGTTGCCGTTGAAGGATGTCATAACTGACAACTTCAAATTTATTTTGTTTCAAATAAAAAGATTACAATATGATATACTTCTGTAAAGAGATTGTTCAAAGAATTTAAGACAAAAATGCGAGACATCAAATTTTCAAAATATTTTTGATGGAAAAATAATTGCATAGATGTTTGTGAACTAAATAATATGAACAAGGGATTGCGCACAATTTTTAGAGTCTTTGTCTGTATTATTGATATAATGTAGTCACATATTTATGATGTCACAGATTGTTTACAATTTATTGTAAGGCAAAGCTGTTTAGAGTTTTATGAAACTTACCATTGCCTTTATATTTTTGATTCATGCACATGCTCAGATAATAAAGAACTCGACTGTACTAGACAGAACAGTGTAACCCAACGTTGACACTATCAGGGTCGTCGAAGATAAGCTCTGTTCCTTTAATAGGCAGGAAGCTTTGATGTTTGTTTACTAATACATAAAGCTTTTTACCTATTAAGAGCCAGTGCTACACTACAGCGAACATGGAGTACCAGTACCAGACCAGGAACATCGTGAGTTGTCATAAATATAATTTGAATTTTTTGGTCTCTCTTATTTGTCATAACTATAATGTTAGTTTCTAAAATTATTATATTTATATTGGATAATATCATATGTGCTGTGAATGGCTCGCTTCACACGTTTGGCTGACATTGTTGAATAAAGTTCAGTCAAATCAAAACCAAAAAAATGACTATTACGGTGTCCAATCTGGATACATTTTATGAGTTATTCCGGTCTTGGGTTCTGATAAATAATATCAAAAATGGAGCACCAGGGCCGCATATAATGAGTTTAAGAATATGTGATTGTGTTATATGTATACATAATAATTATGTCTAAACTACTCATTTGATTCAATTTTCGACACGGTAATTCTTATAATAATAGTCAAATCCGGAGTGTGTCGTAATTATGCAGTAAAACATGAAACATTCCAGGTGTCTTAAGGCCAGTGCAGCACTGCAGCAAACATGGAGTATCATATAGGACCCTTGTGAACTTTCATTTTTTTTTTTACGCAAGTTCATTAATATATTGGCAGTGGCAACGTTTCAAAATATTGTAAGCGTCAAAACGATCGTAATATTATAGTTCTATACAAACTTAGACATCAATAAAATGTTATCAATATAAACTGTTCATAAGTATAGTGCAGTCAAAATATCTGACTACTCTTCGGAACATAAATATCTAAATACTCTAGATTTAAATATATTTGGTGCAACCAATTTGTAAATATCTATACAGCTTTGAATATTCAACTAAACGGCGGCATTAAATTTATTTTTGCTTACCGGAGCAAAAGTTCAAGTGATAATGCAATGTTGCCGTTGAAGGATGTCATAACTGACAACTTCAAATTTATTTTGTTTCAAATAAAAAGATTACAATATGATATACTTCTGTAAAGAGATTGTTCAAATAATTTAAGACAAAAATGCGAGACATCAAATTTTCAAAATATTTTTGATGGAAAAATAATTGCATAGATGTTTGTGAACTAAATAATATGAACAAGGGATTGCGCACAATTTTTAGAGTCTTTGTCTGTATTATTGATATAATGTAGTTACATATTTATGATGTCACAGATTGTTTACAATTTATTGTAAGGCAAAGCTGTTTAGAGTTTTATGAAACTTACCATGGCCTTTATATTTTTGAGTCATGCACATGCTCAGATAATAAAGAACTCGACTGTACTAGACAGAACAGTGTAACCCAACGTTGACACTATCAGGGTCGTCGAAGATAAGCTCTGTTCCTTTAATAGGCAGAAAGCTTTGATGTTTGTTTACTAATACATAAAGCTTTTTACCTATTAAAAGCCAGTGCTGCACTACAGCGAACATGGAGTACCAGTACCAGACCAGGAACATCGTGAGTTGTCATAAATATAATTTGAATTTTTTGGTCTCTTATTTGTCATAACTAGAATGTTAGTTTCTAAAATTATTATATTTATATTGGATAATATCATATGTGCTGTGAATGGCTCGCTTCACACGTTTGGCTGACATCGTTGAATAAAGTTCAGTCAAATCAAAACCAAAAAAATGACTATTACGGTGTCCAATCTGGATACATTTTATGAGTTATTCCGGTCTTGGGTTCTGATAAATAACATCAAAAATGGAGCACCAGGGCCGCATATTATGAGTTTAAGAATATGTGATTGTGTTATATGTATACATAATAATTATGTCTAAACTACTCATTTGATTCAATTTTCGACACGGTAATTCTTACAATAATAGTCAAATCAGGAGTGTGTCGTAATTATGCAGTAAAACATGAAACATTCCAGGTTTCTTAAGGCCAGTGCAGCACTGCAGCAAACATGGAGTATCATATAGGACCCTTGTGAACTTTCATTTTTTTTTTACGCAAGTTCATTAATATACTGGCAGTGGCAACGTATCAAAATATTGTAAGCGTCAAAACGATCGTAATATTATAGTTCTATACAAACTTAGACATCAATAAAATGTTATCAATATAAACTGTTCATAAGTATAGTGCAGTCAAAATATCTGACTACTCTTCGGAACATAAATATCTAAATACTCTAGATTTAAATATATTTGGTGCAACCAATTTGTAAATATCTATACAGCTTTGAATATTCAACTAAACGGCGGCATTAAATTTATTTTTGCTTACCGGAGCAAAAGTTCAAGTGATAATGCAATGTTGCCGTTGAAGGATGTCATAACTGACAACTTCAAATTTATTTTGTTTCAAATAAAAAGATTACAATATGATATACTTCTGTAAAGAGATTGTTCAAAGAATTTAAGACAAAAATGCGAGACATCAAATTTTCAAAATATTTTTGATGGAAAAATAATTGCATAGATGTTTGTGAACTAAATAATATGAACAAGGGATTGCGCACAATTTTTAGAGTCTTTGTCTGTATTATTGATATAATGTAGTCACATATTTATGATGTCACAGATTGTTTACAATTTATTGTAAGGCAAAGCTGTTTAGAGTTTTATGAAACTTACCATTGCCTTTATATTTTTGATTCATGCACATGCTCAGATAATAAAGAACTCGACTGTACTAGACAGAACAGTGTAACCCAACGTTGACACTATCAGGGTCGTCGAAGATAAGCTCTGTTCCTTTAATAGGCAGGAAGCTTTGATGTTTGTTTACTAATACATAAAGCTTTTTACCTATTAAGAGCCAGTGCTACACTACAGCGAACATGGAGTACCAGTACCAGACCAGGAACATCGTGAGTTGTCATAAATATAATTTGAATTTTTTGGTCTCTCTTATTTGTCATAACTATAATGTTAGTTTCTAAAATTATTATATTTATATTGGATAATATCATATGTGCTGTGAATGGCTCGCTTCACACGTTTGGCTGACATTGTTGAATAAAGTTCAGTCAAATCAAAACCAAAAAAATGACTATTACGGTGTCCAATCTGGATACATTTTATGAGTTATTCCGGTCTTGGGTTCTGATAAATAATATCAAAAATGGAGCACCAGGGCCGCATATAATGAGTTTAAGAATATGTGATTGTGTTATATGTATACATAATAATTATGTCTAAACTACTCATTTGATTCAATTTTCGACACGGTAATTCTTATAATAATAGTCAAATCCGGAGTGTGTCGTAATTATGCAGTAAAACATGAAACATTCCAGGTGTCTTAAGGCCAGTGCAGCACTGCAGCAAACATGGAGTATCATATAGGACCCTTGTGAACTTTCATTTTTTTTTTTACGCAAGTTCATTAATATATTGGCAGTGGCAACGTTTCAAAATATTGTAAGCGTCAAAACGATCGTAATATTATAGTTCTATACAAACTTAGACATCAATAAAATGTTATCAATATAAACTGTTCATAAGTATAGTGCAGTCAAAATATCTGACTACTCTTCGGAACATAAATATCTAAATACTCTAGATTTAAATATATTTGGTGCAACCAATTTGTAAATATCTATACAGCTTTGAATATTCAACTAAACGGCGGCATTAAATTTATTGTTGCTTACCGGAGCAAAAGTTCAAGTGATAATGCAATGTTGCCGTTGAAGGATGTCATAACTGACAACTTCAAATTTATTTTGTTTCAAATAAAAAGATTACAATATGATATACTTCTGTAAAGAGATTGTTCAAAGAATTTAAGACAAAAATGCGAGACATCAAATTTTCAAAATATTTTTGATGGAAAAATAATTGCATAGATGTTTGTGAACTAAATAATATGAACAAGGGATTGCGCACAATTTTTAGAGTCTTTGTCTGTATTATTGATATAATGTAGTCACATATTTATGATGTCACAGATTGTTTACAATTTATTGTAAGGCAAAGCTGTTTAGAGTTTTATGAAACTTACCATTGCCTTTATATTTTTGATTCATGCACATGCTCAGATAATAAAGAACTCGACTGTACTAGACAGAACAGTGTAACCCAACGTTGACACTATCAGGGTCGTCGAAGATAAGCTCTGTTCTTTTAATAGGCAGAAAGCTTTGATGTTTGTTTACTAATACATAAAGCTTTTTACTTATTAAAAGCCAGTGCTGCACTACAGCGAACATGGAGTACCAGTACCAGACCAGGAACATCGTGAGTTGTCATAAATATAATTTGAATTTTTTGGTCTCTCTTATTTGTCATAACTATAATGTTAGTTTCTAAAATTATTATATTTATATTGGATAATATCATATGTGCTGTGAATGGCTCGCTTCACACGTTTGGCTGACATCGTTGAATAAAGTTCAGTCCAATCAAAACCAAAAAAATGACTATTTACTATTACGGTGTCCAATCTGGATACATTTTATGAGTTATTCCGGTCTTGGGTTCTGATAAATAACATCAAAAATGGAGCACCACGGCCGCAAATAATGAGTTTAAGAATATGTGATTGTGTAATGTGTATACATAATAATTATGTCTAAACTACTCATTTGATTCAATTTTTGACACGGTCATTCTTATAATAATAGTCAAATCCGGAGTGTGTCGTAATTATGCAGTAAAACATGAAACATTCCAGGTGTCTTAAGGCCAGTGCAGCACTGCAGCAAACATGGAGTATCATATAGGACCCTTGTGAACTTTCATTTTTTTTTTTACGCAAGTTCATTAATATATTGGCAGTGGCAACGTTTCAAAATATTGTAAGCGTCAAAACGATCGTAATATTATAGTTCTATACAAACTTAGACATCAATAAAATGTTATCAATATAAACTGTTCATAAGTATAGTGCAGTCAAAATATCTGACTACTCTTCGGAACATAAATATCTAAATACTCTAGATTTAAATATATTTGGTGCAACCAATTTGTAAATATCTATACAGCTTTGAATATTCAACTAAACGGCGGCATTAAATTTATTTTTGCTTACCGGAGCAAAAGTTCAAGTGATAATGCAATGTTGCCGTTGAAGGATGTCATAACTGACAACTTCAAATTTATTTTGTTTCAAATAAAAAGATTACAATATGATATACTTCTGTAAAGAGATTGTTCAAATAATTTAAGACAAAAATGCGAGACATCAAATTTTCAAAATATTTTTGATGGAAAAATAATTGCATAGATGTTTGTGAACTAAATAATATGAACAAGGGATTGCGCACAATTTTTAGAGTCTTTGTCTGTATTATTGATATAATGTAGTCACATATTTATGATGTCACAGATTGTTTACAATTTATTGTAAGGCAAAGCTGTTTAGAGTTTTATGAAACTTACCATGGCCTTTATATTTTTGAGTCATGCACATGCTCAGATAATAAAGAACTCGACTGTACTAGACAGAACAGTGTAACCCAACGTTGACACTATCAGGGTCGTCGAAGATAAGCTCTGTTCCTTTAATAGGCAGAAAGCTTTGATGTTTGTTTACTAATACATAAAGCTTTTTACCTATTAAAAGCCAGTGCTGCACTACAGCGAACATGGAGTACCAGTACCAGACCAGGAACATCGTGAGTTGTCATAAATATAATTTGAATTTTTTGGTCTCTTATTTGTCATAACTAGAATGTTAGTTTCTAAAATTATTATATTTATATTGGATAATATCATATGTGCTGTGAATGGCTCGCTTCACACGTTTGGCTGACATCGTTGAATAAAGTTCAGTCAAATCAAAACCAAAAAAATGACTATTACGGTGTCCAATCTGGATACATTTTATGAGTTATTCCGGTCTTGGGTTCTGATAAATAACATCAAAAATGGAGCACCAGGGCCGCATATTATGAGTTTAAGAATATGTGATTGTGTTATATGTATACATAATAATTATGTCTAAACTACTCATTTGATTCAATTTTCGACACGGTAATTCTTACAATAATAGTCAAATCAGGAGTGTGTCGTAATTATGCAGTAAAACATGAAACATTCCAGGTTTCTTAAGGCCAGTGCAGCACTGCAGCAAACATGGAGTATCATATAGGACCCTTGTGAACTTTCATTTTTTTTTTACGCAAGTTCATTAATATATTGGCAGTGGCAACGTTTCAAAATATTGTAAGCGTCAAAACGATCGTAATATTATAGTTCTATACAAACTTAGACATCAATAAAATGTTATCAATATAAACTGTTCATAAGTATAGTGCAGTCAAAATATCTGACTACTCTTCGGAACATAAATATCTAAATACTCTAGATTTAAATATATTTGGTGCAACCAATTTGTAAATATCTATACAGCTTTGAATATTCAACTAAACGGCGGCATTAAATTTATTTTTGCTTACCGGAGCAAAAGTTCAAGTGATAATGCAATGTTGCCGTTGAAGGATGTCATAACTGACAACTTCAAATTTATTTTGTTTCAAATTAAAAGATTACAATATGATATACTTCTGTAAAGAGATTGTTCAAAGAATTTAAGACAAAAATGCGAGACATCAAATTTTCAAAATATTTTTGATGGAAAAATAATTGCATAGATGTTTGTGAACTAAATAATATGAACAAGGGATTGCGCACAATTTTTAGAGTCTTTGTCTGTATTATTGATATAATGTAGTCACATATTTATGATGTCACAGATTGTTTACAATTTATTGTAAGGCAAAGCTGTTTAGAGTTTTATGAAACTTACCATTGCCTTTATATTTTTGATTCATGCACATGCTCAGATAATAAAGAACTCGACTGTACTAGACAGAACAGTGTAACCCAACGTTGACACTATCAGGGTCGTCGAAGATAAGCTCTGTTCCTTTAATAGGCAGGAAGCTTTGATGTTTGTTTACTAATACATAAAGCTTTTTACCTATTAAGAGCCAGTGCTACACTACAGCGAACATGGAGTACCAGTACCAGACCAGGAACATCGTGAGTTGTCATAAATATAATTTGAATTTTTTGGTCTCTCTTATTTGTCATAACTATAATGTTAGTTTCTAAAATTATTATATTTATATTGGATAATATCATATGTGCTGTGAATGGCTCGCTTCACACGTTTGGCTGACATTGTTGAATAAAGTTCAGTCAAATCAAAACCAAAAAAATGACTATTACGGTGTCCAATCTGGATACATTTTATGAGTTATTCCGGTCTTGGGTTCTGATAAATAATATCAAAAATGGAGCACCAGGGCCGCATATAATGAGTTTAAGAATATGTGATTGTGTTATATGTATACATAATAATTATGTCTAAACTACTCATTTGATTCAATTTTCGACACGGTAATTCTTATAATAATAGTCAAATCCGGAGTGTGTCGTAATTATGCAGTAAAACATGAAACATTCCAGGTGTCTTAAGGCCAGTGCAGCACTGCAGCAAACATGGAGTATCATATAGGACCCTTGTGAACTTTCATTTTTTTTTTTTACGCAAGTTCATTAATATATTGGCAGTGGCAACGTTTCAAAATATTGTAAGCGTCAAAACGATCGTAATATTATAGTTCTATACAAACTTAGACATCAATAAAATGTTATCAATATAAACTGTTCATAAGTATAGTGCAGTCAAAATATCTGACTACTCTTCGGAACATAAATATCTAAATACTCTAGATTTAAATATATTTGGTGCAACCAATTTGTAAATATCTATACAGCTTTGAATATTCAACTAAACGGCGGCATTAAATTTATTTTTGCTTACCGGAGCAAAAGTTCAAGTGATAATGCAATGTTGCCGTTGAAGGATGTCATAACTGACAACTTCAAATTTATTTTGTTTCAAATAAAAAGATTACAATATGATATACTTCTGTAAAGAGATTGTTCAAAGAATTTAAGACAAAAATGCGAGACATCAAATTTTCAAAATATTTTTGATGGAAAAATAATTGCATAGATGTTTGTGAACTAAATAATATGAACAAGGGATTGCGCACAATTTTTAGAGTCTTTGTCTGTATTATTGATATAATGTAGTCACATATTTATGATGTCACAGATTGTTTACAATTTATTGTAAGGCAAAGCTGTTTAGAGTTTTATGAAACTTACCATTGCCTTTATATTTTTGATTCATGCACATGCTCAGATAATAAAGAACTCGACTGTACTAGACAGAACAGTGTAACCCAACGTTGACACTATCAGGGTCGTCGAAGATAAGCTCTGTTCTTTTAATAGGCAGAAAGCTTTGATGTTTGTTTACTAATACATAAAGCTTTTTACTTATTAAAAGCCAGTGCTGCACTACAGCGAACATGGAGTACCAGTACCAGACCAGGAACATCGTGAGTTGTCATAAATATAATTTGAATTTTTTGGTCTCTCTTATTTGTCATAACTATAATGTTAGTTTCTAAAATTATTATATTTATATTGGATAATATCATATGTGCTGTGAATGGCTCGCTTCACACGTTTGGCTGACATCGTTGAATAAAGTTCAGTCCAATCAAAACCAAAAAAATGACTATTTACTATTACGGTGTCCAATCTGGATACATTTTATGAGTTATTCCGGTCTTGGGTTCTGATAAATAACATCAAAAATGGAGCACCACGGCCGCAAATAATGAGTTTAAGAATATGTGATTGTGTAATGTGTATACATAATAATTATGTCTAAACTACTCATTTGATTCAATTTTTGACACGGTCATTCTTATAATAATAGTCAAATCCGGAGTATGTCAAAATTATGCAGTAAAACATGAAACATTCCAGATTTCTTAAGGCCAGTGCAGCACTGCAGCAAACATGGAGTATCATATCGGACCTTTGTGAGCTTTCATAACTACTTTTTTTTACGCAAGTTTACTTTTATTTAGCTTTCGCTTAGTTTTTGAAAGGACTGATGGCCGGTGGAGCAGACGAGTCCTGGAGTAAAGTCCGCGTACCGGCAAGCGTAGTGTGGGACGCCCTTCAGCTAGATGGACCGACGACCTAAAGAAGGTGGCTGGGGTAGACTGGATGCGGAAGGCGGAGGACAGGGTGCTGTGGCGCAGTCTGGGAGAGGCCTATGTCCAGCAGTGGACTGCGATAGGCTGAGTTAATTAGTTTTTGGAAAACTGTGAGCTCGGTTAGTTCTGAGGCCTACTTGGCAAACAATGCAATCGATATTGTTTTAATTCTGGATTATCAGCATCACACTCAGGTACAGTCGAGTTCATTAATACACTGGCAGTGACAATGCTTCAAAATATTGTAAGCGTCAAAACGATCGTAATATTATAGTTCTATACAAACTAAGACATCAATAAAATGTTATCAATATAAACTGTTCATAAGTATAGTTCAGTCAAAAATATCTGACTACTCTTCGGAACATAAATATCTACTCTAGATTTAAATATATTTGGTGCAACCAATTTGTATATATCTATACAACTTTGAATATTCAACTAAACGGCGGCATTAAATTTATTTTTGCTTACAGGAGCAAAAGTTCAAGTGATAATGCAATGTTGCCGTTGAAGGATGTCATAACTGACAACTTCAAATTTATTTTGTTTCAAATAAAAAGATTACAATATGATATACTTCTGTAAAGAGATTGTTCAAATAATTTAAGACAAAAATGCGAGACATCAAATTTTCAAAATATTTTTGATGGAAAAATAATTGCATAGATGTTTGTGAACTAAATAATATGAACAAGGGATTGCGCACAATTTTTAGAGTCTTTGTCTGTATTATTGATATAATGTAGTTACATATTTATGATGTCACAGATTGTTTACAATTTATTGTAAGGCAAAGCTGTTTAGAGTTTTATGAAACTTACCATGGCCTTTATATTTTTGAGTCATGCACATGCTCAGATAATAAAGAACTCGACTGTACTAGACAGAACAGTGTAACCCAACGTTGACACTATCAGGGTCGTCGAAGATAAGCTCTGTTCCTTTAATAGGCAGAAAGCTTTGATGTTTGTTTACTAATACATAAAGCTTTTTACCTATTAAAAGCCAGTGCTGCACTACAGCGAACATGGAGTACCAGTACCAGACCAGGAACATCGTGAGTTGTCATAAATATAATTTGAATTTTTTGGTCTCTTATTTGTCATAACTAGAATGTTAGTTTCTAAAATTATTATATTTATATTGGATAATATCATATGTGCTGTGAATGGCTCGCTTCACACGTTTGGCTGACATCGTTGAATAAAGTTCAGTCAAATCAAAACCAAAAAAATGACTATTACGGTGTCCAATCTGGATACATTTTATGAGTTATTCCGGTCTTGGGTTCTGATAAATAACATCAAAAATGGAGCACCAGGGCCGCATATTATGAGTTTAAGAATATGTGATTGTGTTATATGTATACATAATAATTATGTCTAAACTACTCATTTGATTCAATTTTCGACACGGTAATTCTTACAATAATAGTCAAATCAGGAGTGTGTCGTAATTATGCAGTAAAACATGAAACATTCCAGGTTTCTTAAGGCCAGTGCAGCACTGCAGCAAACATGGAGTATCATATAGGACCCTTGTGAACTTTCATTTTTTTTTTACGCAAGTTCATTAATATATTGGCAGTGGCAACGTTTCAAAATATTGTAAGCGTCAAAACGATCGTAATATTATAGTTCTATACAAACTTAGACATCAATAAAATGTTATCAATATAAACTGTTCATAAGTATAGTGCAGTCAAAATATCTGACTACTCTTCGGAACATAAATATCTAAATACTCTAGATTTAAATATATTTGGTGCAACCAATTTGTAAATATCTATACAGCTTTGAATATTCAACTAAACGGCGGCATTAAATTTATTTTTGCTTACCGGAGCAAAAGTTCAAGTGATAATGCAATGTTGCCGTTGAAGGATGTCATAACTGACAACTTCAAATTTATTTTGTTTCAAATTAAAAGATTACAATATGATATACTTCTGTAAAGAGATTGTTCAAAGAATTTAAGACAAAAATGCGAGACATCAAATTTTCAAAATATTTTTGATGGAAAAATAATTGCATAGATGTTTGTGAACTAAATAATATGAACAAGGGATTGCGCACAATTTTTAGAGTCTTTGTCTGTATTATTGATATAATGTAGTCACATATTTATGATGTCACAGATTGTTTACAATTTATTGTAAGGCAAAGCTGTTTAGAGTTTTATGAAACTTACCATTGCCTTTATATTTTTGATTCATGCACATGCTCAGATAATAAAGAACTCGACTGTACTAGACAGAACAGTGTAACCCAACGTTGACACTATCAGGGTCGTCGAAGATAAGCTCTGTTCCTTTAATAGGCAGGAAGCTTTGATGTTTGTTTACTAATACATAAAGCTTTTTACCTATTAAGAGCCAGTGCTACACTACAGCGAACATGGAGTACCAGTACCAGACCAGGAACATCGTGAGTTGTCATAAATATAATTTGAATTTTTTGGTCTCTCTTATTTGTCATAACTATAATGTTAGTTTCTAAAATTATTATATTTATATTGGATAATATCATATGTGCTGTGAATGGCTCGCTTCACACGTTTGGCTGACATTGTTGAATAAAGTTCAGTCAAATCAAAACCAAAAAAATGACTATTACGGTGTCCAATCTGGATACATTTTATGAGTTATTCCGGTCTTGGGTTCTGATAAATAATATCAAAAATGGAGCACCAGGGCCGCATATAATGAGTTTAAGAATATGTGATTGTGTTATATGTGTTGTGCGTGTTATTAGGGTCCAGAAATGATATGCTTTGGTTTATACTGAATACTATGGAGGTTTAATAAATGTTCACAATTACACGGTTATATTATATTATTATTACAATAAATAGGACGTGGCTGGGCGGAGGTAAGTAAGCGACTGGCGAGCCTGGCTCTGACGTCTCTTTACGATATCAAAAATGCGAATCAGCAAATCGCCTCGCTAGTGTCGCTACATCACACCCCCCCTTTCTCCAAAAATTTTATTAACTTAAATACAAATTTTTCATATACACTGGTTTTTACTTGTACGACATCACTTACACAATTCAATATGTCGCGTAATATTCCTTACACGCTATCTTAATCTTTAAATACGCAAAATCCTGATACATTTGCGGTCTCCAGTTGTCTGGGCCGTCTTTATAAGATATATATAAACATCAAAATATTTAAGGGTAGCTGTCATAACGTCCGCTCTGCTATATTTAATAAACACCACTAGGGGCCGGCAGCTTCCGTTATGACAGCGCCAGTCTAATAAATACGAATAATCACAATAGGTAGCCACATAAGCTTTACCATGAAACGATACCAGCACTGATGCAACCGTAAATAGTTTACAATAACAAATACATTGTTCGCTTGTTACGTCACCGAACACTTACTGAATAACCCACAAAATAACCTAGATGATTCTTGCACAATTCACTTTTCGCACACTATTTACGCGTAACCTGCAACGGTTGCCGGATTACCCGTGTTTCTGGGCATTGCCGCTGCCCCAGTCAGTGACGTCACCTCCTGTCTCAGCCATCCTCTCAGTTGGCCCATGCAGCCCCTTTTTATAGCGTAACATAGCATAATTCCCAATGTTACCGCGATAATGATTAGTATTATTCCAAAATAATTCAGTTTGCGTTCTAATTGTTGTCCAGCTGCTACCTGGGCTTGGGCTATTGATATATATTCCTTATGTTGTGATTGACACATGTCTATAATTCTGTATGCTCTTTGCTTGTATGGACTACTGTATTTAGTGAATTGTACAAGGTGTTCTTACAGTTGCGATATAGATACTTAAACTAATTTTGCTAGTTGAGCAAAAATCGCACGGGCTTCTTGACCACTCGGCCCGAGCGCGTGGTCATAGCCATAGGCGGTAGCGAGTTTTGCTCAACCTGCTGTTTCGGTAATGCCTCACTGTTGCTATTATTTCCTAAACTTTCTGGTATCGTATCTTCGTTAATAATATACGCTGGTTTTAATCTGTCGATGGACACGGTTGATTGACGATCGCCTATTTGTATGTCAAATGTCTTTTCGTTTCTGCTAATAACTTGGTGTGGGCCACTATACGGCGGTGTCAATGGCTTTCTTACCATGTCGTTCCTAATAAATACATGTGTACAGGTGCTCAAATCCTTATGAACGAATATTTTTCGCGAACCGCTATCCGCTCGTGACTGTGGCCGCATGTTGTTTATAATATTCCTAAGCTTGCTTACAAATGTCGGTAAAAGTCCAATTTGCGTTTTTTCTGCCTCGTGATAAAAGTCGCCAGGTAAACGCAACGTGTGTCCTAAAACCAATTCTGCTGAACTTACATTTTGATCGCTTTTGCAGACTGCACGAAGTCCCAACAATACCGTAGGTAATTCGTCAACCCATGATCTATTTTCTAATAGCCTAGCCTTTATTGCTGCCTTAAGTGAGCGATGCATTCTTTCTACCATACCATTCCCCTGTGGGTGGTATGCTGTCGTACGTAATTTCTTTATACCTAACATATTCATCAAACTGCTGAAAATCTCGCTCTCGAACTGTCTACCTTGATCGCTGGTTAAAGTTTTTGGACACCCAAATCTACATATCCATCCTTCATAGACCGCCTTAGCTACCGTGTCAGCAGTAATGTCTGAGACTGGAAATGCCTCCGGCCACCGTGTAAATCTGTCTATGATGGTGACGCAGTATCGATAACCTTCTTGTGTAGTCGGTAGTGGCCCTACTATGTCAACGTGTATGTGTTCGAATCGTTCTGTTATCGGAAATGTACCTAATTTTGAAACTGTGTGTCTGTGTACCTTTGCTTTCTGACATTGAATACACGCTCTCGCCCATGTGGCGATGTCCTTATTCATGTCCGGCCAAAAATAACGTGTTGTGATCATCCTTCGCGTGGCCCTAACACCTGGATGGCTTATGTTATGGATTTTGTCGAAAACTGTTTTTCTAAACTGTAATGGGATGTATGGCCTTACCTGGTTTTTTATTATATTACAATAGATTTTTCTTTTACATAATGGTGATTGAATCTGTTCTAGAACAATGTTGCCTCGCGAATTTGCTAACATGTGCGACATTTGAGGGTCTGTTTCCTGTGCTCGCGCGATTTCGTCGTAATCGATGTTTGTGTTACAAACTATGGACTCTACCCGTGATAGCGCGTCAGCAACCGCATTCTTGGCGCCGGTGACGTATTGTATGTCGCTCGTGAATTCGCTGATGTACAATAACTGCCGTGTGCGCATGGATGTTTCTCGATCCGTACCTATTTTAGTAAACGCGTATGTTAAAGGCCTATGATCGGTATAGATGGTTAATTCCCGACCTTCTACCATGTTCCTGAAATGAATAATTGCCAAATAAACTGCTGTTAGCTCGCGATCGTATGTGCTGTATTTTTGTTGTGCCGCTGATAGCCGTTTTGAAAAATATCCTAGCGGTTCCCACTTTCCGTTTGTTTCTTGTTGTAACACCGCGCCCACGCAAGTGTTCGATGCATCACACATTAATGCTAATTTGCCTGATTCGCCCGGGTATGCTAGTGTAATGGCGCTTTTTAGGCTTGCCTTACACTGCTCAAACGCAGCCAATGCTGTATCGGTCCACTCTATTTTCGACTTGTCCTTCTTTTTGGCTCCGTGCAAATATTTATTTAACTCCGCCTGGCTTTCGGCCGCCCCTTTTAAATGTGACCTATAAAAATTTACCATACCCAGAAACCGTCGCAATTGTTCGATCGTTTCCGGCCGCGGATAATTTTGTATAGCCTCAACCTTATTCTGTAGTGGCTTAATTCCGTCCCTATTTACGCTGTAGCCTAAAAATTCTATTTCGGTTTTTCCTAAATCACATTTCGCTAAATTGATTGTTATTCCGTACTGCTCGAACCTACTGAAAATTAGTTTTAAGTGTTTTTTGAAAAGTCGTTCGTTCGTGCTAGCTATGACAAGGTCATCGATATAATTGAATAAATATGAGCTTTCTTGGCCGTCCTTGAGATATTCTATGTTTTGCAACACTGTGTTATTCATAAATCTTTGGAACGTTTGCGCTGCGTTTCGCAAACCAAACGTCATTCGCGGAAATTCGAATAGCCCGAACGGAGTAATGATTGCCGTCTTTTCGATATCTTGCGGTGCTACACTAATATTATGGTAGGCCCTGTTTATGTCTATTTTCCCGAAAATTGTCTTACCTGCTAAACCATATGTGAAATCCTGCAGTCTTGGTATGGGGTACCTGTCTGGCTTCGTGATCGCGTTGAGTGCACGATAGTCACCACAGGGTCTGATCTGTCCGTCCTTCTTTGGCACGACGTGTAGAGCGCTCGCCCAAGGACTGCTGGATGGTCTGCAAATACCTAACTCTTGCATTAACTTAAACTCCTCCTGTACTAATTTATATCTATGCGGTGGTAATGGCCTAGCGCGCGTGAAAACTGGTGGGCCTGTTGTCTCTATATGGTGGTAAACATTGTGACTAGATGGCTCTGTGTAAGATACTGGTTTTGTTATGCCCGGGAATTCTTTTAGTATTTCTCGGTATGGGTTATCTAACTGTATGCTTGAAACCGACGGTTCCGTATACTTTACGACGGATGCTTCCCTACTTATTTTAGTACAACCGTCAATCAACCGCTTTTTATGTAAATCTACTATAAGTTGGTGCGCCTCTAGGAAATCTGCCCCTAATATAGGTTGTTTTACATCACAAATAATGAATGTCCATTTAAAACTCCTTCTTAAACCTAAGTTAAGCTCTATGTTAGTTACCCCATAAGTTTTTATTTCAGTGTTATTCGCCGCGAACAGCTTATACGAACACTCACGTTTAACCTTGGTGGCTCTCACTCTTCCCACTGGTATCACTGATACGTTAGCTCCTGTGTCCACTAGATATACAATTCCGCTTCTTAAATCTCGCACGCAGAGCCGGTGGTTTCCCGCGGTACAATCTCCCACCGATGATGACTGCACCGCCTCTAGTTTCCCGCGCCCTGCTGCTTCCTGGACCAATTGCACGGTGACTCGCACGTTCGCGCGTTTTCCCGGTAACGAAAATGGTGTCTGCATAGCCAATCCGAGGAACTAGGTGTGCGTCGCGGTCTCGACTGACTTCTGGGCCTGTAGCCCCTCGGCTGCCAACGCCGCCCCCTCTGATCTTGTAATGAATTTCCGTCTCGTTTCCTTATGTCATCTATTTCTCCGCGTAACTCCTTCATTTCCACCGTTAATGCGCTGAGCTGCTTCACCAACTCCGTTTTCGTGTCGCCTGTCACCTCCGATGTGCTCGGTGATATTGACGCAACCTCACCGGTACCTATGTTCTCCATGACTCTGTCTGCCGTTGCTGCAAGGTCCTCAAGCTTCGTGTCTCTGGTCACTGCCAGGACCGCCCGCACGCCCGGGGGTAATCGGTTCAGCCACAACCTTTTTAGTGGCTCGTCTGTCACGTTGCAATTCTTAGCTAGGGCCGCCATCGCTCTACATAGCTGCGATGGTTTCTGTGTTCCCAGGTCCGTCTCTCCCATTAGCCTCTGGAATTGCTTGTCCGCACTCTCTTCATAAATCGCCAATAAACGTTTTTTCAATGCTGCGTACTTGCCTGACTCTGGCGGGGCTTCGATTATATCGGTAACTTGCCGCACTGTGTCTTGGGTCAACCTGGCGATTGCTATGTCGAACAACTGCGCGTCTCCCAGCTTTTGTGGTGCCAATATAGCCTCGAACTGACAGAACCATGATTTGGGCAAATCTGTCCAAAAATCTGGTATCCTTGTCTGCACCGATACCGCTGCCACTCCGGGTGTCGTTGAAGTCATCTTGACCAAGTTAGAGTCTATTCACCGTTACTTGCACACACGCAGTTTCTTAACACGCCCTTGCCACGCCGTCACTGAGTCGCTTACGTCGCAAAAAACAAAACACTAAACTATTTCCTCAAACGTTCGGGGTCACCACTTGTTGTGCGTGTTATTAGGGTCCAGAAATGATATGCTTTGGTTTATACTGAATACTATGGAGGTTTAATAAATGTTCACAATTACACGGTTATATTATATTATTATTACAATAAATAGGACGTGGCTGGGCGGAGGTAAGTAAGCGACTGGCGAGCCTGGCTCTGACGTCTCTTTACGATATCAAAAATGCGAATCAGCAAATCGCCTCGCTAGTGTCGCTACATATGTATACATAATAATTATGTCTAAACTACTCATTTGATTCAATTTTCGACACGGTAATTCTTATAATAATAGTCAAATCCGGAGTGTGTCGTAATTATGCAGTAAAACATGAAACATTCCAGGTGTCTTAAGGCCAGTGCAGCACTGCAGCAAACATGGAGTATCATATAGGACCCTTGTGAACTTTCATTTTTTTTTTTACGCAAGTTCATTAATATATTGGCAGTGGCAACGTTTCAAAATATTGTAAGCGTCAAAACGATCGTAATATTATAGTTCTATACAAACTTAGACATCAATAAAATGTTATCAATATAAACTGTTCATAAGTATAGTGCAGTCAAAATATCTGACTACTCTTCGGAACATAAATATCTAAATACTCTAGATTTAAATATATTTGGTGCAACCAATTTGTAAATATCTATACAGCTTTGAATATTCAACTAAACGGCGGCATTAAATTTATTTTTGCTTACCGGAGCAAAAGTTCAAGTGATAATGCAATGTTGCCGTTGAAGGATGTCATAACTGACAACTTCAAATTTATTTTGTTTCAAATAAAAAGATTACAATATGATATACTTCTGTAAAGAGATTGTTCAAAGAATTTAAGACAAAAATGCGAGACATCAAATTTTCAAAATATTTTTGATGGAAAAATAATTGCATAGATGTTTGTGAACTAAATAATATGAACAAGGGATTGCGCACAATTTTTAGAGTCTTTGTCTGTATTATTGATATAATGTAGTCACATATTTATGATGTCACAGATTGTTTACAATTTATTGTAAGGCAAAGCTGTTTAGAGTTTTATGAAACTTACCATTGCCTTTATATTTTTGATTCATGCACATGCTCAGATAATAAAGAACTCGACTGTACTAGACAGAACAGTGTAACCCAACGTTGACACTATCAGGGTCGTCGAAGATAAGCTCTGTTCTTTTAATAGGCAGAAAGCTTTGATGTTTGTTTACTAATACATAAAGCTTTTTACTTATTAAAAGCCAGTGCTGCACTACAGCGAACATGGAGTACCAGTACCAGACCAGGAACATCGTGAGTTGTCATAAATATAATTTGAATTTTTTGGTCTCTCTTATTTGTCATAACTATAATGTTAGTTTCTAAAATTATTATATTTATATTGGATAATATCATATGTGCTGTGAATGGCTCGCTTCACACGTTTGGCTGACATCGTTGAATAAAGTTCAGTCCAATCAAAACCAAAAAAATGACTATTTACTATTACGGTGTCCAATCTGGATACATTTTATGAGTTATTCCGGTCTTGGGTTCTGATAAATAACATCAAAAATGGAGCACCACGGCCGCAAATAATGAGTTTAAGAATATGTGATTGTGTAATGTGTATACATAATAATTATGTCTAAACTACTCATTTGATTCAATTTTTGACACGGTCATTCTTATAATAATAGTCAAATCCGGAGTATGTCAAAATTATGCAGTAAAACATGAAACATTCCAGATTTCTTAAGGCCAGTGCAGCACTGCAGCAAACATGGAGTATCATATCGGACCTTTGTGAGCTTTCATAACTACTTTTTTTTACGCAAGTTTACTTTTATTTAGCTTTCGCTTAGTTTTTGAAAGGACTGATGGCCGGTGGAGCAGACGAGTCCTGGAGTAAAGTCCGCGTACCGGCAAGCGTAGTGTGGGACGCCCTTCAGCTAGATGGACCGACGACCTAAAGAAGGTGGCTGGGGTAGACTGGATGCGGAAGGCGGAGGACAGGGTGCTGTGGCGCAGTCTGGGAGAGGCCTATGTCCAGCAGTGGACTGCGATAGGCTGAGTTAATTAGTTTTTGGAAAACTGTGAGCTCGGTTAGTTCTGAGGCCTACTTGGCAAACAATGCAATCGATATTGTTTTAATTCTGGATTATCAGCATCACACTCAGGTACAGTCGAGTTCATTAATACACTGGCAGTGACAATGCTTCAAAATATTGTAAGCGTCAAAACGATCGTAATATTATAGTTCTATACAAACTAAGACATCAATAAAATGTTATCAATATAAACTGTTCATAAGTATAGTTCAGTCAAAAATATCTGACTACTCTTCGGAACATAAATATCTAAATACTCTAGATTTAAATATATTTGGTGCAACCAATTTGTATATATCTATACAACTTTGAATATTCAACTAAACGGCGGCATTAAATTTATTTTTGCTTACAGGAGCAAAAGTTCAAGTGATAATGCAATGTTGCCGTTGAAGGATGTCATAACTGACAACTTCAAATTTATTTTGTTTCAAATAAAAAGATTACAATATGATATACTTCTGTAAAGAGATTGTTCAAATAATTTAAGACAAAAATGCGAGACATCAAATTTTCAAAATATTTTTGATGGAAAAATAATTGCATAGATGTTTGTGAACTAAATAATATGAACAAGGGATTGCGCACAATTTTTAGAGTCTTTGTCTGTATTATTGATATAATGTAGTTACATATTTATGATGTCACAGATTGTTTACAATTTATTGTAAGGCAAAGCTGTTTAGAGTTTTATGAAACTTACCATGGCCTTTATATTTTTGAGTCATGCACATGCTCAGATAATAAAGAACTCGACTGTACTAGACAGAACAGTGTAACCCAACGTTGACACTATCAGGGTCGTCGAAGATAAGCTCTGTTCCTTTAATAGGCAGAAAGCTTTGATGTTTGTTTACTAATACATAAAGCTTTTTACCTATTAAAAGCCAGTGCTGCACTACAGCGAACATGGAGTACCAGTACCAGACCAGGAACATCGTGAGTTGTCATAAATATAATTTGAATTTTTTGGTCTCTTATTTGTCATAACTAGAATGTTAGTTTCTAAAATTATTATATTTATATTGGATAATATCATATGTGCTGTGAATGGCTCGCTTCACACGTTTGGCTGACATCGTTGAATAAAGTTCAGTCAAATCAAAACCAAAAAAATGACTATTACGGTGTCCAATCTGGATACATTTTATGAGTTATTCCGGTCTTGGGTTCTGATAAATAACATCAAAAATGGAGCACCAGGGCCGCATATAATGAGTTTAAGAATATGTGATTGTGTTATATGTATACATAATAATTATGTCTAAACTACTCATTTGATTCAATTTTCGACACGGTAATTCTTACAATAATAGTCAAATCAGGAGTGTGTCGTAATTATGCAGTAAAACATGAAACATTCCAGGTTTCTTAAGGCCAGTGCAGCACTGCAGCAAACATGGAGTATCATATAGGACCCTTGTGAACTTTCATTTTTTTTTTTACGCAAGTTCATTAATATATTGGCAGTGGCAACGTTTCAAAATATTGTAAGCGTCAAAACGATCGTAATATTATAGTTCTATACAAACTTAGACATCAATAAAATGTTATCAATATAAACTGTTCATAAGTATAGTGCAGTCAAAATATCTGACTACTCTTCGGAACATAAATATCTAAATACTCTAGATTTAAATATATTTGGTGCAACCAATTTGTAAATATCTATACAGCTTTGAATATTCTACTAAACGGCGGCATTAAATTTATTTTTGCTTACCGGAGCAAAAGTTCAAGTGATAATGCAATGTTGCCGTTGAAGGATGTCATAACTGACAACTTCAAATTTATTTTGTTTCAAATAAAAAGATTACAATATGATATACTTCTGTAAAGAGATTGTTCAAAGAATTTAAGACAAAAATGCGAGACATCAAATTTTCAAAATATTTTTGATGGAAAAATAATTGCATAGATGTTTGTGAACTAAATAATATGAACAAGGGATTGCGCACAATTTTTAGAGTCTTTGTCTGTATTATTGATATAATGTAGTCACATATTTATGATGTCACAGATTGTTTACAATTTATTGTAAGGCAAAGCTGTTTAGAGTTTTATGAAACTTACCATTGCCTTTATATTTTTGATTCATGCACATGCTCAGATAATAAAGAACTCGACTGTACTAGACAGAACAGTGTAACCCAACGTTGACACTATCAGGGTCGTCGAAGATAAGCTCTGTTCTTTTAATAGGCAGAAAGCTTTGATGTTTGTTTACTAATACATAAAGCTTTTTACTTATTAAAAGCCAGTGCTGCACTACAGCGAACATGGAGTACCAGTACCAGACCAGGAACATCGTGAGTTGTCATAAATATAATTTGAATTTTTTGGTCTCTCTTATTTGTCATAACTATAATGTTAGTTTCTAAAATTATTATATTTATATTGGATAATATCATATGTGCTGTGAATGGCTCGCTTCACACGTTTGGCTGACATCGTTGAATAAAGTTCAGTCCAATCAAAACCAAAAAAATGACTATTTACTATTACGGTGTCCAATCTGGATACATTTTATGAGTTATTCCGGTCTTGGGTTCTGATAAATAACATCAAAAATGGAGCACCACGGCCGCAAATAATGAGTTTAAGAATATGTGATTGTGTAATGTGTATACATAATAATTATGTCTAAACTACTCATTTGATTCAATTTTTGACACGGTCATTCTTATAATAATAGTCAAATCCGGAGTATGTCAAAATTATGCAGTAAAACATGAAACATTCCAGATTTCTTAAGGCCAGTGCAGCACTGCAGCAAACATGGAGTATCATATCGGACCTTTGTGAGCTTTCATAACTACTTTTTTTTACGCAAGTTTACTTTTATTTAGCTTTCGCTTAGTTTTTGAAAGGACTGATGGCCGGTGGAGCAGACAAGTCCTGGAGTAAAGTCCGCGTACCGGCAAGCGTAGTGTGGGACGCCCTTCAGCTAGATGGACCGACGACCTAAAGAAGGTGGCTGGGGTAGACTGGATGCGGAAGGCGGAGGACAGGGTGCTGTGGCGCAGTCTGGGAGAGGCCTATGTCCAGCAGTGGACTGCGATAGGCTGAGTTAATTAGTTTTTGGAAAACTGTGAGCTCGGTTAGTTCTGAGGCCTACTTGGCAAACAATGCAATCGATATTGTTTTAATTCTGGATTATCAGCATCACACTCAGGTACAGTCGAGTTTATTAATACACTGGCAGTGACAATGCTTCAAAATATTGTAAGCGTCAAAACGATCGTAATATTATAGTTCTATACAAACTAAGACATCAATAAAATGTTATCAATATAAACTGTTCATAAGTATAGTTCAGTCAAAAATATCTGACTACTCTTCGGAACATAAATATCTAAATACTCTAGATTTAAATATATTTGGTGCAACCAATTTGTATACATCTATACAGCTTTGAATATTCAACTAAACGGCGGCATTAAATTTATTTTTGCTTACAGGAGCAAAAGTTCAAGTGATAATGCAATGTTGCCGTTGAAGGATGTCATAACTGACAACTTCAAATTTATTTTGTTTCAAATAAAAAGATTACAATATGATATACTTCTGTAAAGAGATTGTTCAAAGAATTTAAGACAAAAATGCGAGACATCAAATTTTCAAAATATTTTTGATGGAAAAATAATTGCATAGATGTTTGTGAACTAAATAATATGAACAAGGGATTGCGCACAATTTTTAGAGTCTTTGTCTGTATTATTGATATAATAATAATAATAATAATAAACATTTAATTCAGACCAGGTCCATATTTTGTTAGTAACAATGTAAGTACTTAAAACTAATGTTAGTATTGGTAACAAAATTAAATAACGACATGAAGTCGCACCCACCTTTGCAGCATGGGGGACTCCCACCGATCAGTAAAAACACCCAGTATAGTGTTGGTACTGCCACGAACGCGAGCGAGTAGGGAGGCGCATCTTTTCCTAACGATAGCAGCAAAGCCATCCACCCGCGCCTCAGCAAACATCCCTGACGCACTGCAACGCCAAGGCAGCCCCAACAGTACCCTGAGTGCATTATTATATTGGACACGCAGGTCGCTGTATGCCCGCTGCGAATAACTAACCCACAGGCTGCAGGTGTAAAAAGATTGGCAATATGCTTTAAAAAGCATGATTTTAACCGAATTCGTACACCGTGCAAACCTGCGGGCCAACATGTTACAACGGACAGCCAGCGACCTGCGTTCCCTTTCTATGTCAGCATTATCACTTAAGTCATCGGTGACCCAGTGCCCCAAATATTTAAATTTGGACACCCTACGCAGAGGAGTGCCACACAGTGATACATCTGGAAACTCCGGGTAAGAAAAACCACGGGCTTTGAAGAGCATTAGTTCACTCTTCCCAACATTATATTTGAGCCCCTGAGCCACCGCATATGATTCACATATCGACACTAACCTCCTCATAGCACTACTTGATGGACTCAGCAACACCATGTCGTCTGCGTAACTAAGATTATTGGTACACACTCCGTCAATATGACATCCGACCTTGGTGCTGCTGAGCTCAACAATCAGCCGGTTAATGTACAGGTTGAACAAGCGAGGCGAGCTTAACCCGCCCTGCCTCACACCACATTCCAATCGGTACGTACTCGACAAGGAACCGTTCCACCTCACACAATTGCGTTGATTGCCATACCAATACTTAAATAATGATATAACTTCAATTGGTACAGAAGTTTCAGATAACAACTTATTCCACATTACGTCATAACTGACAAGATCGAAAGCCTTCGATAAGTCCAAAAAACAGGCAAAGACAGGCGTTTTTCTATCCTTGTAGTACTGCACAGTCTGCTTGAGACACATTATAGCGTTTTCCGTGGACAGCCCCGGCCTAAAGCCAAACTGAGCGTCATGCAGTATTAGATGCTTAGCCAATTGTTCATCAAGCAGACTGTCCAGCACCTTGGCTGAAACAGTTGCCAAGGATATAGGCCTGTAATTTGAGGCATCAGAGGCATTCCCAGTTTTATTTTTAATAACAGGCACCACAACTGTAAACATGAAACTACTTGGTAAATAACAGTGACTGATACACATATTAAACAACATGGCAAGTACACGTGGCAAGTGCACTCCAGCGTATTTCAGATGTTCGATACTGAGGCCATCGTGACCTGGTGACTTACCTCTTTTCATTGATTTTACCACCGATGCAACTTCTTTAGGAGTAAAACGAACGCTAATATCCCCAGGAACGGCCTCAGCATCGACAACCCGTGTCATTCCAACAAGTGTTGACTCAACCTTAAAGTGCTGCTTAAATAAGTTTGCTATTCCTGTTGGCTTATGCACGCCCGCCACGCTCACTGGAAAACTCGACCGCGGATTTAATTTATTTGTCGCCTTCCAAAATGCACCAAATTGCTTGTCTGTCTGATTTTTAGCTATAATATCCATTTTTATTTGCTGTTCATTATCCTGGCAATATTTAATAATAATGTAGTCACATATTTATGATGTCACAGATTGTTTACAATTTATTGTAAGGCAAAGCTGTTTAGAGTTTTATGAAACTTACCATTGCCTTTATATTTTTGATTCATGCACATGCTCAGATAATAAAGAACTCGACTGTACTAGACAGAACAGTGTAACCCAACGTTGACACTATCAGGGTCGTCGAAGATAAGCTCTGTTCTTTTAATAGGCAGAAAGCTTTGATGTTTGTTTACTAATACATAAAGCTTTTTACTTATTAAAAGCCAGTGCTGCACTACAGCGAACATGGAGTACCAGTACCAGACCAGGAACATCGTGAGTTGTCATAAATATAATTTGAATTTTTTGGTCTCTTATTTGTCATAACTATAATGTTAGTTTCTAAAATTATTATATTTATATTGGATAATATCATATGTGCTGTGAATGGCTCGCTTCACACGTTTGGCTGACATCGTTGAATAAAGTTCAGTCCAATCAAAACCAAAAAAATGACTATTTACTATTACGGTGTCCAATCTGGATACATTTTATGAGTTATTCCGGTCTTGGGTTCTGATAAATAACATCAAAAATGGAGCACCCCGGCCGCAAATAATGAGTTTAAGAATATGTGATTGTGTAATGTGTATACATAATAATTATGTCTAAACTACTCATTTGATTAAATTTTTGACACGGTCATTCTTATAATAATAGTCAAATCTGGAGTATGTCAAAATTATGCAGTAAAACATGAAACATTCCAGATTTCTTAAGGCCAGTGCAGCACTGCAGCAAACATGGAGTATCATATCGGACCCTTGTGAGCTTTCATAACTACTTTTTTTTACGCAAGTTTACTTTTATTTAGCTTTCGCTTAGTTTTTGAAAGGACTGATGGCCGGTGGGCGGTGGAGCAGACGAGTCCTGGAGTAGAGTCCGCGTACCGGCAAGCGTAGTGTGGGACGCCCTTCAGCTAGATGGACCGACTACCTAAAGAAGGTGGCTGGGGTAGACGGGATGCGGAAGGCGGAGGACAGGGTGCTGTGGCGCAGTCTGGGAGAGGCCTATGTCCAGCAGTGGACTGCGATAGGCTGAGTTAATTAGTTTTTGGAAAACTGTGAGCTCGGTTAGTTCTGAGGCCTACTTGGCAAACAATGCAATCGATATTGTTTTAATTCTGGATTATCAGCATCACACTCAGGTACAGTCGAGTTCATTAATACACTGGCAGTGACAATGTTTCAAAATATTGTAAGCGTCAAAACGATCGTAATATTATAGTTCTATACAAACTAAGACATCAATAAAATGTTATCAATATAAACTGTTCATAAGTATAGTTCAGTCAAAAATATCTGACTACTCTTCGGAACATAAATATCTAAATACTCTAGATTTAAATATATTTGGTGCAACCAATTTGTATATATCTATACAGCTTTGAATATTCAACTAAACGGCGGCATTAAATTTATTTTTGCTTACAGGAGCAAAAGTTTAAGTGATAATGCAATGTTGCCGTTGAAGGATGTCATAACTGACAACTTCAAATTTATTTTGTTTCAAATAAAAAGATTACAATATGATATACTTCTGTAAAGAGATTGTTCAAAGAATTTAAGACAAAAATGCGAGACATCAAATTTTCAAAATATTTTTGATGGAAAAATAATTGCATAGATGTTTGTGAACTAAATAATATGAACAAGGGATTGCGCACAATTTTTAGAGTCTTTGTCTGTATTATTGATATAATGTAGTCACATATTTATGATGTCACAGATTGTTTACAATTTATTGTAAGGCAAAGCTGTTTAGAGTTTTATGAAACTTACCATTGCCTTTATATTTTTGATTCATGCACATGCTCAGATAATAAAGAACTCGACTGTACTAGACAGAACAGTGTAACCCAACGTTGACACTATCAGGGTCGTCGAAGATAAGCTCTGTTCTTTTAATAGGCAGAAAGCGTTGATGTTTGTTTACTAATACATAAAGCTTTTTACTTATTAAAAGCCAGTGCTGCACTACAGCGAACATGGAGTACCAGTACCAGACCAGGAACATCGTGAGTTGTCATAAATATAATTTGAATTTTTTGGTCTCTTATTTGTCATAACTATAATGTTAGTTTCTAAAATTATTATATTTATATTGGATAATATCATATGTGCTGTGAATGGCTCGCTTCACACGTTTGGCTGACATCGTTGAATAAAGTTCAGTCCAATCAAAACCAAAAAAATGACTATTTACTATTACGGTGTCCAATCTGGATACATTTTATGAGTTATTCCGGTCTTGGGTTCTGATAAATAACATCAAAAATGGAGCACCACGGCCGCAAATAATGAGTTTAAGAATATGTGATTGTGTAATGTGTATACATAATAATTATGTCTAAACTACTCATTTGATTAAATTTTTGACACGGTCATTCTTATAATAATAGTCAAATCTGGAGTATGTCAAAATTATGCAGTAAAACATGAAACATTCCAGATTTCTTAAGGCCAGTGCAGCACTGCAGCAAACATGGAGTATCATATCGGACCCTTGTGAGCTTTCATAACTACTTTTTTTTACGCAAGTTTACTTTTATTTAGCTTTCGCTTAGTTTTTGAAAGGACTGATGGCCGGTGGGCGGTGGAGCAGACGAGTCCTGGAGTAGAGTCCGCGTACCGGCAAGCGTGGTGTGGGACGCCCTTCAGCTAGATGGACCGACGACCTAAAGAAGGTGGCTGGGGTAGACGGGATGCGGAAGGCGGAGGACAGGGTGCTGTGGCGCAGTCTGGGAGAGGCCTATGTCCAGCAGTGGACTGCGATAGGCTGAGTTAATTAGTTTTTGGAAAACTGTGAGCTCGGTTAGTTCTGAGGCCTACTTGGCAAACAATGCAATCGATATTGTTTTAATTCTGGATTATCAGTATCACACTCAGGTACAGTCGAGTTCATTAATACACTGGCAGTGACAATGTTTCAAAATATTGTAAGCGTCAAAACGATCGTAATATTATAGTTCTATACAAACTAAGACATCAATAAAATGTTATCAATATAAACTGTTCATAAGTATAGTTCAGTCAAAAATATCTGACTACTCTTCGGAACATAAATATCTAAATACTCTAGATATAAATATATTTGGTGCAACCAATTTGTATATATCTATACAGCTTTTAATATTCAACTAAACGGCGGCATTAAATTTATTTTTGCTTACAGGAGCAAAAGTTCAAGTGATAATGCAATGTTGCCGTTGAAGGATGTCATAACTGACAACTTCAAATTTATTTTGTTTCAAATAAAAAGATTACAATATGATATACTTCTGTAAAGAGATTGTTCAAAGAATTTAAGACAAAAATGCGAGACATCAAATTTTCAAAATATTTTTGATGGAAAAATAATTGCATAGATGTTTGTGAACTAAATAATATGAACAAGGGATTGCGCACAATTTTTAGAGTCTTTGTCTGTATTATTGATATAATGTAGTTACATATTTATGATGTCACAGATTGTTTACAATTTATTGTAAGGCAAAGCTGTTTAGAGTTTTATGAAACTTACCATGGCCTTTATATTTTTGAGTCATGAACATGCTCAGATAATAAAGAACTCGACTGTACTAGACAGAACAGTGTAACCCAACGTTGACACTATCAGGGTCGTCGAAGATAAGCTCTGTTCCTTTAATAGGCAGGAAGCTTTGATGTTTGTTTACTAATACATAAAGCTTTTTACCTATTAAAAGCCAGTGCTGCACTACAGTGAACATGGAGTACCAGTACCAGACCAGGAACATCGTGAGTTGTCATAAATATAATTTGAATTTTTTGGTCTCTTATTTGTCATAACTATAATGTTAGTTTCTAAAATTATTATATTTATATTGGATAATATCATATGTGCTGTGAATGGCTCGCTTCACACGTTTGGCTGACATCGTTGAATAAAGTTCAGTCAAATCAAAACCAAAAAAATTTATAATAATTGCGTTCTATTTCTAAAAGTTATGTGCCTTCACCCCTGCATTCCTTTTTACTCCGTTTTATAGCTAGCCTTTTTATTCCGTCTTCATTTGTTCAGATTTTTTTCAGACTTACTGACACTGCCTGCCACGTTAATTCGTTCACCAACGGAAATTCAAACTGGAAACGATTGCAATACCGAGTATGTACCTAACACAATTAGAGTGCTTTTCCGTGTTCCATTCTGTTTTAGTTCCAATTTGCAAGGCTAACTTTTAGCATTGTTTTCCTTTCAGACTTTCAGTCATCGTGCTCCACTAATTAAATCCTAACTACGCTAACAATGGCATTGTTGAAGTGTTCCTAAGTATAAAGTCTCCCTTTTTATTATATAAATAGAATTAAACAAATCATCCTTGCTCTCTATTCTGCCGAACAAATTGTCGGTCTTATTGTACTATTTTCTCGCATATGCATTAAATAAAAAACAACACAAAAATTTTTGCGGCCAGGCAAATACTACGAAATGGCATCACGGCATGACATGCGCTCTTTACGGACCCATAATTTTTGGCTATTGGTGTTCACTTTGCATGGTTCTCCAACTATGCCGACGGCATAAGTTGGCTGACTATTCCTCGTAAACTAGAAAGTACTAGTGGTGTAAGCTCTACGTAGACGAGGTAGTTTTCTTTGATATGCGAATTAAAGCGATAAGTATTACAATGTTTCATTAAAATGTTTCAGTTTGACGAACTTATACGTGTCGTCAATTCCTATAGTATACAGACAGGGTGGCAGGGACATCTACGCGCAAACTGTAACCACAAATGCATGATTCTAAACACCCTAGCGTAGAAATTGATCGTCAGTTACCAAAAAAAAAAAATTGCTGTTTCGTAGAAAATTGCAATACCTATGCAGTCAAAATGCACGGAACAGCAATTTTTTTAATAAAGTACCGACGAAATATTTCAACGCAGGGGGACCCAGAATCTACTGAATCTGGGGGTACTAAGTCCATGGTATCAGGTTCACATTTTGTAACGTATCAAGCTGTTTGACGAATTGTCTATAGAAATCTAAGCCACTGCAATGCCTAATTTTGAAATAGCAATTTCAACGACCCCGCGTCCTATTTAAAAGCAATCGCGCGTATACTCGATCGTTGTCACTTTTTGTTCGGAAAACTAGAAAGCGCTCTGTCGATGTCGGCCCTATCATACGTTCAGGTTCACCGAACAATAAGTGACATATGGACGCGACGATCGCTTTTAAATAGAACGCAACCATAGAGTATTACATGACTATCGAGCGTTCTAATCTATAATCATGTTTTCGTTTACGTAAACGGACGTTTAGCAAAGTAATATTCTGCAAGTAAAAGGTTTTATAGACGGTCCGTAAGTAATTGGTCAGAGCTAAACCCTTAAAAGTACCGAGTAATCATACGCTATCGCAATTATCGCAATGCTCGACCTATTTGTTTCGTGAAATCAAATACACAATTTATTTCGCAACTGCAATATTTTTAAAACTTCTTACCTTTCTGTGTGTTGTCCTGCATTATCCTCTGTATTTCTCCAGCTTCAGAACCACTTTCTGACTCTGAGCACAGTGAATGTCCAGCACTAGTTTCGTGTATGTTTTTATTATGTCCTATTTTTTTCCCACCTCCCACACTAGTGGTCCGGACAGGGGGTCGCGGAGGCACTCGCGATGATAATTCACTAACTTTATTATTGTTCTGTGGTTGTCGGTTTTGCATTTTATAATCGTTCACTCTTAATGCACTATCACTTTTACCACCACTTCCAGTTTTTCCATATCGTTCTTCAAAACTAACGCGTTTCGATTGACCTAAATTCCTATTATCTTGAGGTATAGTCCCACGATAATAAATAGGCATTTTTCGTTCTTGGAACACAGGTGACATTGTCCTTGCAATAAGTTTCTCCGGGTGGCGGTAAATGATTTCTGGATCATCAAAAGAAGTTCGAGATTTAATGAACGTGTCTGTCCGCCTCTCAGGAGCACCTCTAGCAAACGGCATGGAGGTATAAATTGGCTGATTCATAGAGTAACTTTTAAGGTCATTTCCACGCGGCAGACTACAACTCCTAGGCTCCATTACGAATGAGAAAGAGTTCGGGGAACTGCAATTGGAGTTGGCGGAAGTTTTTAATCTTACTGGACTTTTTAAAGAAGAGTTCAGAGACTGTCTGATTAAATATTCATCTTCTTTTTGTTTTAATTCTTTTAACTTCTGCCAGTAGAATGCTTCGACTTTTTGCCTGGTTTTTTCTTTATCAGCCGAATCTTGTTTTGAATTTTCTTGTAAGGTTGGCGTCATTCTTTGACTGTACTCGGATCTAGGTGAAGGCGTCGATTTATTGCGGAGACTCGTTCTACTCAACGAATTTCTTTTCTCCTCTGTCTCAATCATAGTCTTTCTTACATGTTCATACGGGGAAACAGTTTTTGGCATGTTCGGTATTTTGTGACTAATTGGCATTGGTGACGTCGGAGCTGAATAGTTGTAAGGTTTTATGATACTTTCTTGTTTTTTGTATGAATTAGATTTTTTGATGTCTTGCTCATTTTCTTTGTTATTATCAAAAGACAAACTGCGAGCTCTCGTAGGCTGGATCGTTCGTACTTCTGCTTCCTTTTTCGGTGATATTAGAAATTTTGTACTCACTCGTTTTATCTCAGCTCCTACTGAAGCTGGATTGGATTGTGCTTGTGATGCTCTATAAATTTCAATTTCGTCAAATGGCGATATTTTATCTGTCAGTTTCTCCAAGGAATGATAGTAAACGTCTGGAAATTCAGTGTTATCGTAACTATTTACTTGATTATTTCGATTCGGTGAGTGCGGTGAGTGTGCCATTTCGTTGAACGGCTTAGGTGGTACTTGAGGTCTTGCTGCGTAGTTCGTGTAAGCAAAACTTTCTACTTCAGAAATCTCGTTGGTGTCGATTGATTTGTTTTTCGTACTCTCCGAAACAAGTGTGCTACTGGACGAGTGATGGCTTGATATATCGTTGCTTTGCGTTTCGTTATCACTCTGAGGACGATTTGTTGTTAAATTTTCATATATACGTTCACTATCTTCCAATCCTTGACCATTTTTATCAGATCTTATCGAACGAGGATTCTGATATTGATTACCTTTAGAAGATTCTGTGGCACTTTTTGCATTTGAATCTTTATTTGCATTTTTCTCTTTAGACTTATGAGAAAAGAAAAGATTTGGAAATAGTTTGCGGAAACTACCAGCCCGTTTCTTATTGTTTTCTGACATCGTGTCAAGGCTTCGGTGTAAAGTTTCTTCTGAAAGATTTGATTCTTTTTTACCTGAAAAAATGAATAAAGCTTTATTACATTTTAGAATCCTGTATTTATGGAATAATGACATTTAAGTCAAACTCTTGTTCAGCAATTAGTTTAAAACCTCATATTAATTTGCTAACAGACTATGATGTTTCCATCAACTCGATAGTTATTGGCAGATGCCTTAGTAAGGACTAACGGCGGCGTTTAATTACGGAATTTCACTTCCGAAAGCGTCCAGAAGTAGATAGATTAAAATTAGTAGTACGCTTAACAGCCTGCCCTGTACACCGTATTATACCACGACCGTGCTAGGAACGTGTCAGGCGTAAAAATATTCTTTTATTGAAAAAACTATGCCCACTAGACCATTTGATATTTTTTATTTTATTTTTATTGTAACCGTGATGACATTTAAATTTTACAAACTGTAACCTTTGTTAACATTTGGGGTTATTCCGTTTATCCACCCCAAAAAATCCACCCTAAGGTGGATACGCGGAAACGCATGTCCGAGAATCCACCCTAGGCCTAGTTGGATAAACGAAATTTATAGGCTTGGGGTGGATTCTCGGACATGCGTTTCCGAGTATCCACCTTAGGGTGGCTGTTTTAGGAACTAACCGCACTTAGCTCTGTACAGCTTTTGTCCATAGAAAACAACGATTTTGTATGAGATGCGTACGCATCCGTTCAGCCGCGGAAAGCTGAACGGACTCCATACAAAATCTTTGTTTTCTATGGACAAAAGCTGAACAGCGCTGAATATGTGTAATTAATCCCTTAGGGGGGGATAAGCGGAATAAGCCGACATTTGCCATTATTCTATTATTGTGACTGATTGTGACATTTTTACTGTAATTCAAACGATTTGACATTCATTTGTATTTTGTATTATTTTATTCTCCTGGTTGTAATTTGGCACTCCTAATGCCAATCAATATTGTGGTGTTGCGTTGGTCGGTGACATAGGTGAGATTAATTTTTAAGATACTACGCTCCATCGCTCTTTGGCAAACCTTGAGTTTGGACTTCTGAGCCTCTGTCAAAGATCAAGTAAATTAAATAATAATATGTTTTTCATGCCCATGTGACGGTAGAGCATGGAGAACTTGGCTATACGTCGCCAGGTCGCCAGAGTATCCAATCTCCACGTAGGGGCCGGTCGGTCGTGGCTACGCTTCCAAAAAATCTAAATAATAATTCGATTTCTGTGGTGTCCACCCACTACACCATATCATACCATGACTGTGCTAGGTAAGTATCAGGGAAAAAAATATTCTTTGTATTGAAAATAAAAATGCCCACTAGACCGTACCGTCACCGACCGTACGCAGCTTAACGTACCAACAGGGTATCATACCCGTGCATAACCGTTGCCGGTGCCGATGCGCTCCGTGCATGTCAAACCTACGCGCGCAGGCGGCAAAACGGTTGTGCACGGGTATGATAGGTAGGTACGCTGCTGTTGGTACGTTGAGCTCTACTGGGTATAGTAGTCCGTGGCATGTTTCTTTCCATGCCTGATACGTTCATAGCACGATCATGGTATTTTACGGTTTAGTGGGCAGACTCCTTTACAGTGTTAACGATGTTGATGAGAAAATTAATTTTGATTGTTACAGCATCGTGCTTTAATAAAGTTGCACTAAACTTACTAATAATAACTGAAAATACTATCTAAATCTACACGAGTGATGGTGAAAACAGTACCAGCCATAGTATAGAAAATATATAGAGAGGTACGGGTGCATAAATCGATGTCCAATCATGGGTTGGAAGCTGGCCAACTTAATTTTCAATACACCATTAAAGACTTGCAGGGATATTCCGGAATCCGGGTATTAGATATACCTAGATGTGTATGTATTTATCCGTTTACGCTACGGTAAGGCAGAGTAAGGCTCATCGAAGGATATACAATTACTTATATTGAAATACATCAACATAAATCTTTCCTAGCTGTTTTTAGTAGGTACCTAAACGCTTTCGACGAATATTGGATGCTTCTTGCGCAAACAGAATGTATCTACAGCCATTTATCACTTTTTAATAATTGATTATTTCGGGATAGGACTACCAAGGCGAGACATGCTATAAACGTAAGCGCTATGAATATTAACGTCTTCGTCTTAAAATTCTAAGCAGGAGTTTACCTAATATTAGGTCCTTACATATGAAATTAGCGTTTTGTATGGAAGGAACAAAAAGTCGAATATTTTTTAATATAATATATTTAATTAATCAAAGTATGAACCATTGTTTTCAATGCACTTTTGCCATCTTATAGGTAGTTCATTGATCCCTTTACTAAAAAAACCAGTCGGACGGGAATCAATAAAATCTTTGAAGGCGATTTGGACTGCCCCATCGGAGTTGAATTTTTTCCCTTGCAAAAAGTTATCCAAATTGCGAAAAAAATGGTAATCTGTTGGAGCAAGGTCCGGGGAGTACGGAGGATGTCTAAGACATTCCAATTCAAGCTCTTCTAATTTGGTAGCCGTCTGTTGCGCAGTGTGTGGTCTGGCGTTGTCGTGAAGCAGCAGTGGCGTGGAGCGATTGACCAGCCTTGGTTGTTTAGCCGCTAGCTTTTCCATCATGGTTTGTAATTGCTGACAATAGACATCAGCTGTAATAGTCTGGCCAGATTTGAGAAAACTGTAATGAACAATACCGGCACTAGTCCACCAAACGCTTACAAGTAACTTTTTTGGGGTTAATTTTCGCTTGGGGCAGGATTTGGCTGGCTGGCCAGGATCCAACCATTGCGCTGAGCGCTTCCGATTATCGTAAAGAATCCATTTTTCATCACAGGTAATGATTCGGTTTAAAATACCTTCATTGTTGTGCCGGTTCAGTAATGTAACGCAGCAGTCGACGCGCGTTTGCCGGTTTGCTTCAGTCAATTCGTGAGGTACCCACCTTTCAAGCTTTTTAATCTTCCCAATTTGCTTCAAGTGAATTAAAACAGTTTTATCACTAACATCGAAGCCTGCAGCTAACTCGGACGTGGTTTGCGATGGGTCCGCTTCCACAATAGCCTTCAATTCTCCATTATCAACTTGGGTCTCAGGCCGTCCACGGCGCTTGTTCTGCAGGTCGACATTTCCAGAACGAAAACGTTGGAACCAAAAACGAACTGTGTTTTCTTTTGCAACATGACCGCCATACACATCATTCACCCTTCGAGTCGTTTCCGCAGCACTAGTGCTACGGCGGAACTCGTACTCGTAAATAATGCGATATTTTAAATTTTCCATTTTGTAAAATGAGTGACGCAAACAGAAAAAACAGAAGAAAAAAAACAAATGAATGACGGTCATCGAAGCACAAATACATGAGTAAATAGCTGTACAAATTTGAATTTGGAATTCCTTACCAAAGAGGAGAAATTCGTGATTAAAGTGGCCAGTACGAAAAACGCCAATTTCATATGTAAGGACCTAATATTATGGGCACTAGCACTGCAGTTTATTTATTTAATAAGGGACTACTAATGTACCGCCCATGAGCAAGTTTTGATATACAATACCTAATTACATAGCTCCGTCAAACAATTCGATAACTACATACTTATATCGCATTCGCCTTGTCGCCAGACGTTAAGGATTAAAAAAAAACAGCCTTTTATTGGCCCACTGCACGGCAAAGGTCTCTTATACAGGGAAGGCACGAGCATTGATCACCACACTTGCTCGAAGACGGATAGGCGATTTCAGACTTGATTTAAACCTTTACTTTAACCTTCAACATCCGATTTACAGACCCTTTTGCTGTAATACCTAGCGTACCTTCAAACTTGTTTCAAATGAATATTATTTCAATTTAAACAAATATCAACTTTATTATAATGGAAATTAAGTTGATTTTAGAGTGACTAGGACTATTGTTATATTATTCCGTAAAGGCTTTAGCACCGTAGACCACATACATACGCTGCGACAGGTTATACAGAAGACCGAAGAGTATAACCTGCCTCTCTGCTTAGCGTTTGTGGACTACGAGAAAGCCTTTGATTCGATCGAGACATGGGCTGTACTGCAGTCTCTTCAACGGTGCCAGATCGACTATCGGTACATCGAGGTGCTGAAGTGTCTGTACGAAAACGCCACTATGTCAGTCCGACTCCAGGACCAGACCTCGAAACCTATCCTTCTGCAGCGAGGTGTGAGACAGGGAGACGTTATCTCTCCGAAACTGTTCACCGCTGCTCTGGAGGATGTCTTCAAGGTTCTGGACTGGAAAGGAGCTGGCATTAATATCAATGGCGAGTACATAACTCACCTTCGGTTTGCCGACGATATAGTAGTCATGGCTGAGACTATGGAGGACCTCAGTACAATGCTCGATGACCTCAGTAGAGCCTCTGAAAGAGTGGGTCTGAAAATGAACATGGACAAAACGAAGGTCATGTCAAATGCCCATGTAACACCCACTCTCATGAAGATCGGAGACGCTACACTCGAAGTCGTGGACGAGTATATTTACCTAGGACAAACTGTCCAGTTAGGTAGGTCCAACTTCGAGAAAGAGGTCAATCGTCGAATCCGACTCGGCTGGGCAGCGTTCGGGAAGCTTCGCAATATCTTCTCGTCCCACATACCGCAGTGTCTCAAGACGAAAGTCTTTGACCAGTGCGTGTTGCCAGTGATGACATATGGCACTGAAACGTGGTCGCTCACAATGGGCCTTATTAGAAGGCTGAAAGTCACCCAAAGGGCAATGGAGAGGGCTATGCTTGGAGTTTCCCTGCGGGATCGAATCAGAAATGAAGAGATCCGCAGGAGAACCAAGGTAACCGACATAGCCCGAAGAATTGCCAAACTTAAGTGGCAGTGGGCAGGGCACATTGCTCGCAGAACAGATGGCCGATGGGGCCGAAAGGTTCTGGAGTGGCGACCGCGTACCGGAAGGCGTAGCGTTGGAAGGCCTCCCACAAGGTGGACCGACGACCTTGTGAAGGCCGCAGGAACTCGTTGGATGCGAGAAGCACAAAACCGGTCGAAGTGGAGGTGCTTGGGGGAGGCCTATGTCCAGCAGTGGACGTCTTTCGGCTGAAATGATGATGATGATGATGAGGACTATTGAAAAAGTTATAAGAATGTTTTAAGTTGTAATGTAAACTGAACTTTATTGTGTAGGGTTTAAAGTTATTTTTGAAGTGAAAACTTCTTTAGCGGCGTTGTACACTTTTTGTAATGGGTAAAAAATGTTAAACTCGCGTCAGGACATCGCGTCAGGACACGTGACCGTCAGGAGAGATTCCCCCCCCCCCTCTCTTTCTACGGCGGCGCCAACCGAAGTGAACCAAGCGACACACGACAATGGATGGATCGATGGATGGATGGATCGATGGATCGATGGATGGATCGATGGATGGATGGATCGATGGATCGATGGATGGATCGATGGATGGATGGATCGATGGATGGATGGATGGATCGATGGATGGATGGATGGATGGATGGATCGATGGATGGATCGATGGATCGATGGATGGATCGATGGATGGATCGATGGATGGATCGATGGATGGATCGATGGATGGATCGATGGATGGATCGATGGATGGATCGATGGATGGATCGATGGATCGATGGATGGATCGATGGATGGATCGATGGATGGATCGATGGATCGATGGATGGATCGATGGATCGATGGATGGATCGATGGATCGATGGTTCGATGGATGGATCGATGGATGGATCGACGGATCGATGGATGGATCGATGGATCGATGGGTCGATGGTTCGATGGATGGATCGATGGATGGATCGACGGATCGATGGATGGATCGATGGATGGATGGATGGATCGATGGATGGATCGATGGATGGATCGATGGATGGATCGATGGATGGATCGATGGATGGATCGATGGATCGATGAATCGATGGATGGATCGATGGATGGATCGATGGATGGATCGATGGATGGATCGATGGATGGATCGATGGATCGATGGTTCGATGGATGGATCGATGGATCGATGGATGGATCGATGGATGGATCGATGGATGGATCGATGGATGGATGGATGGATCGATGAATGGATCGATGGATCGATGGATGGATGGATGGATGGACAGCTGATGGCTCGACCGTCTGTGTAGTAGCCACACTGCTGTGTATTCGTAAAATTCGTTTATATAAAGTGTTTAAAATATGGAAATTGAACAAAGTGCATCTATTAATGAAAAAAGTGACGCAGAAATAGTGAAAAAAAATGAGTTATATTAATTCAATTAATAATTGATTTATTTCAACGTTAATATTCAAGTTTTCACTTCTGCCGGCACTCCCGGAGTGCAACCGTCTTTTTTTTCTCATATTTGTTTACATTTTTGCTAAATAAATCGCGGATGCAAATTAGTGACGTTTTGTAGTTTCTGCCTACCCCCAAGGGAAGAAGGCGTGGGTTTGTGTTTGTAAATTTTTCCACTAAATATTCTGTTGGACAAACATTACTAGTGTATGAGTAAATTGAATAAAAATAGCAAGTTCTTGATTCACTATACAGATACAATTTTATAGTTTCTGCGTTCTAAATAAAATGAACGTCAACTGACAATAAAAACAAAAGAACTTCTAAGTAATTTACACGTTTGTAATAAATGTGAAAATTATACCTTAGTACGCTTAATCTCTTATTGATTCAAATTAAAAACGATCTCTAAATAAATAACAAGTTGATGAGACCGTGTACCTGTGCTTTTGCAGCATTTAAATACGTCACAAGGAGAAACGAGAAGTAATGAAAACATTTTGTACAATCTAACCTCACAACTTTTTACGCAAGTTGACAAAAGAAAGTAACTACAGTAGATAGAAGTCGAATGCAATACAGAGTGGAAAAACGAAGCAGGCCCTGGAGGGGAAGCAGATTCCCTTAATTTTGTTGATGTTAAAATATTTTAACTGAAACGAAACATTCAATTTTTTTTTCAAAAGTTTGGAAAACTGCATTCAAACATTTTTGATAAGGCGCTTGCGTGAATAGGGTTTCCAACTAACAAAAATGCGAAAAAGAAGAGGTCTGTTGCGACGCAGCCCGGCCACAGTCGATTTCGTAATTTATAGACGTACTTATCAATTAAATGTTATTTTATCGTTCTTGCAGTATCTATGAATAGATTAAATGTACCTACCACAAATAATTATATCTTGTTAAAAAAACCGGCCAAGTGCGAGTCGGACTCGCGCACCGAGGGTTCCGTATAAAAATTTAAGGTTTTCGGAATTTTTCCTTTATGTGTGCTATAAAACATTGCTTCATGCCAAATTTCAAGATTCTAGGTCGACTGGAAGTACCCTTTAGGTTTTGATTCCCTTGCGAGTAGTTGCGAGTTTGAAAATATGCGGCTTAAATTGCCGTTTCTTTTGATTGCGTTGACATAGAAGTTTCATTTTGTTACAGCTTCAAGGTATTATAAACCTGAGTATTTGATATTAATTTCAATTTAATACCTATACGCGTTCATGAGAAAAGAAGTAACTTTAAAATTTTCAAAAATATTTTTTATTATATGATGTAACTAAAAATTTACGGTTTTCGCAATTTTTCCTTTATCTGTACTATAAGACGTTACTTAGTACCAAATTTCAAGATTCTAAGTTCACGGGAAGTACCCTGTAGGTTTTGATTCCCGTGCGGGTTTCGAAAATTTGCAGAAATTTGCGGCATAAACGGCTGTATCTTTTGATTGCGTTGGCTTAGAAGTTTGATTTTTTCACAGCTTCAAGGGACAGTAGACCTGAGTAATTGATATAAATTTCAGCTTCATACCTCCACGCGTTCCTGAGAAAAAGGGTCTTGACAGACGGACGGACGGACAGACGGACAACAAAGTGATCCTATAAGGGTTCCGTTTTTTCCTTTTGAGGTACGGAACCCTAAAAACACTTGTTTGTAGCCGGGCTGCAACGACGTGTGTATTTTCTGGAAGGATGCTCAGAACGAATGTTTTAAAATATAAACCAATTAATGTTCCTTTTGCGTTCTTTATTTTTTTCAATGAAATATATATAAGTAATCACACTTATAGGATGCATCCAGACAGATGGGCCAAAGTCGTCACACAGTGGGTGCCTGAAGACGGGCGTCGTCACCGAGGCAGGCCTAAGAAACGCTGGCGTGACGACTTAGACTCATTCCTAACCGACTGGACGGAGAAAGCACAGCACAAGGAGAAGTGGAAGAAAATGGGGGAGGCCTTTGCTCAGCAGTGGGACAATACAGGCTAACGGAAAAAAAAAATATATAAGTATACCAAGAGAAACGCTTCATCTGCTTAGCCGTTTCGTAACAATGTTGGGGTCGGCTTCCAGTCTAACCGGATGCAGCTGAATACCAGTATTTTACATGGAGCGACTGCCTATCTGACCTCCACAACCCAGTTACTGGGTAATACGACACCCCTTGGTAAGACTGGTTGTCAGACTTTCGGGCTTCTGACTACCCGTAACGACTGTCAAAGATCCACGAATAACAGCCGGGACTAACGGCTTAACGTGCTTTCCGAGGCACGGAGGGGTCTCGGTATGTAAAGTTGGTCACCCATCCACTGACCAACCGCGGCAAACGAAACGCTTACATAACCAAGAGAAGCGCTTACAAAAATGATTTCAAATAAGAATTTGCACTAAGCGCCTGTAGGACTAAAATAGCACGTCTGCTTATTTGTACAAAGTTGCTAACGTATATCTTTAGGAGCAAATCTCTAGATAAAACACACAACATTATATGCAAGCCACGTATAGCATATCGCCTAGAAGCCTTCTAAATGCATTTTCAGTCATAACTCCTCGTTAGAAACTTTGTATATAGGTACCTTTGTGTAACCGCAGACGGACCGCAAACTGGACGTTCTAACTAAAGGTTTGACTAGGCTATCTACATACTCGCGTGTACCGAGTAGTTACGGACTACAAGAGAATAATATAATTAAACCTGTATCAATTTGTCGACCAGCGACAACCGTATTTTTCTTGTGTGATGTCCAAAGACACAGGTGAGCTAGCCATGGCATGGCATGCAAACTCAGGTCTATAATTTAGTTTGCTTTGATAAGAGCGTTTCAGAATTTCAGTATAATTACTATTTACATAGTTAAAAAAATAAACATCCATTCCGAAAAAATCATGCCAAATCTAGTGACTATTTCCCGAGCTCTCAAAGCAAGCCTATTTTTCGGTCAAACGTTCATCGGTTAAACGATCGTGCAAACGTTTTTCGGACTTCGGGCAATCGTAATGCACTCATAAAAAAATAACATGTCCCGGAATTAACGCAAACCACTTAACACCCCGATTAGAATATTCTGTTATAATCATTATTCATACACTGAATTTTTATTATTATGTATACAACATTGTTTATTGATTATACAGGGTGAAATTGAAAACATGCGACAAATCGAAATGGGAGATTGTACTCATCATTATGAACAACTTTTACTATGGGAAAAAACCTGAAATCGTACGCCTTCCAAAGGACCGGGACCCCATGGTCCCGAGATATGTAAAATTAAATAATAATTATATTTCACTATTTTACTTATTTACTTACCTAGATATTAAACGATTTATTCACATGTTTTGATTACACAATTATTCCGAATCCTGCCTAAATAAATACACTCTAGGGCTACGGCACTAAATCGAGCACCGTGCATTTTTATGTTTAAAGGCCTTTTTTTGGTGCGTGGTGGAAATGCTCATGGACTTCCTACGTCGTGGGGGTGACAGAGGGGCATGCCTGACTCTTACTCGCTAAAACCACCGCGATGCATCACCTCTGCCTATGGCCGGGTGCGCAGGATTGGCATACGCTCATGTTTAAAGGCCTTCAACATCAAAATAAAGATAAGTCAGAGAAAAAGTTTTAATGCAGTTTTGAAGCTGACTTACCTACTAGTCATAATTTCGGTATCACAATAATTGTTCACGAATTTGAAAATGATAAGAATGACATGAGACAAAGACTTATAGCAATGAAACTAGTATTTTTTAGTATTCCGATTTCAAAAGAACAACGACAAACGAAAATGATAGTGAGACACTGGCTTTAGTACTTCAGTACCACACATTTTTTTATTTGTAGGTACTATCATTATTTAAAAAATGATAGACCTGTCCGAGGGTGTATTTCAATCAACCGAAAAAAAAAAACCGATAGAATCTGGTTATGTAGCAAAAGAATGAAGTCGAGGAATTCTAACATAAAGTTGAACTCATACCTGTACCTATGAATTTTAAATAACTCAGCCTGCATGGGCTTGTGTCGGCCATACCGAGTTGGAATATTTTGCTATAGATAAGTAAACTCGGATATGCTCCAGCAATGCCAACTCTGTTCAGAATGCAGATTGTAGCTGCAATAGTACATTGTTTACCAAGGGCGCAAACAACTATTTTGAAAGCGAGTGTTTCTGCAGAGCAAAGGATTCTAGAGTAGAATCCTGACCGCAGCGAGGGGTTCTAAAGTAGAATACTGAGCGCAGCGAGAGATTCAAAGTACGTCACTCAAGCTTAAGACCAGGCACTCTAAAATAATTTCTACGCATGAGAGAGAGAGATGAGAGACCGGTTAGACCGCTATGGTGAAAGACGCTAACGTAGCCGTAATAAGGTTGAATACCGCGTGCGCTCTTTGATCGCGTTCGAGCTCGAAACTAAATGTCGTAAGTCTCAATTCTTATTTTGTTTATAACTAAAGTAATAATTGATCTAGAGAAAAAATATCTTGTGGCTGGATAGTAAACTATATTTTCTTACTGTTAACATTTATTTTAGACATAAAGGCCAAGCAATCTTGAAAAAAAAAGTAATAATCTTTAAAAAAGACATGATTTTTGAATAAAATATGAATCGAGCGAAAATGTTACAATTACGTAACTGTCTTGTACATGGAAAGAAAAAGATCCAATGAATCATATACTAAAGTTCCATTTTGATTGTATGTGTGACTGTTTCAGAATATTAATGCAAATTAACGTAACATTTAGGGAGCCTCCTCTAGTGTTGCTCCCGAGGTGGACACTAATTTTTATCACCCTCTCTGAAAAATAATTAAAGGCAACTTATAGTACGTTTATTTAGTTACATACAATTTTGAGTAATCCAAACTATCCAAACTAATATTATAAATGCGAAAGTAACTCTGTCTGTCTGTCTGTCTTTTCTTCACGCCTAAACTACTGAACCGATTTCGATGAAATTTGGTATTAAGATAGTTTGAGTCCCGGGAAAGGACATAGGATAGTTTTTATCCCGATATTCCCACGGGATCGAAAGTTACGCAGGTGAAACCGCGGGGCGCAGCTAGTAAATTATAAGAATGAAGGCAGAATGCGTTTCACGCGTTTTTTTTTTATTTTTTCAGAAACTTTTTTTATAATTTGGCTCGCGGGCGTTTTACTTTATTATACAGTCTGTTGCTTGTTCCTACAATGTTCGTGATTGATCTCTTTGGTGATTGGAACTTTTACCAACAATATCCACATTCCAAAATCAAATTACTTTTAGAGCCAAAGCACACACGCTACTTTTTGCATCGGCGATCGGCGATTTTGCGGCTGTATCGATGCTGCATCGCGTTTTGGCGACTCTCTGCGTTCGGACGCGGTATCGGAATCGCGCGTTTTAGCGACTGCTCCGATGCTGCATCGCGTTTTGGCGACTCTCTGCGTTCGGACGTCGTATCGGAATCGCGCGTTTTAGCGACTGCTTCGATGCTGGCCCAAATGCCAAAATCGCTGCGACCGGCATCCGAATGTGTGCGGAGTGTAGCGTTCAGCCGCTTCCGAAAAGCGACTGAATCGCCGCGTTTGGCGTTTTTAAGTGTGCGGTGTGGAATACTTGGTCGCTGCATTTAGCTTCTAAAAAGCAGCTGAATCGCCGATCGCCGATGCAAAAAGTAGCGTGTGTGCTTTGGCCCTTAGTCCTTGTTGACGACGAATACTTTAGCTCTTTTTTAATAGATGTGATAAAAGAGTATTTTTTTACCGAAGATAGTTTAGGTGCAGAATTATTTTACTCTACCTACCTATTTCGGTCAAATCAGGGAAATTAATTGTTAAGCAAATTAACTACGTACGAACTTGAATTATCCCGACATTGTGTCATTATTTGGCAGTTGTATGAAGTGGCTATAACACTACAAAATGACATAGGGTGTTTGATCAACAATAAATTTCTCTACCTAAGCATAATATTCAAGGCCTCTAAGTAGGTGCGGAGTATATAAAAACGCAGTTGGCCATTTTTAGGGTTCCGTACGTCAAATCCACTTCGTTGTCCGTCTGTAAGACCCTTTTTCTCAGGAACGCGTAGAGTTATCAAGTTGAAATTAATATTAAATACTCAAGGCTACAATCTCTTGAAGCAGTGAAAAATCAAACACCTAAATCAATGCAATCAAATGATAAGGGCGTTTATGTTCCGTTTATGCCGCATATTTTGACACTCGCTAGGGAATCAAAACCTATATATAGGGTACTTCCCGTTGACCTAGAATCATGAAATTTGGCAAGAAGCAATGTCATGTAGCACAAGTAAAGGAAAAAATCCAAAAACCGTAAATTTATAGTTACATACCTACAAATTTGTACGGAACCCTCGTTGCGCGAGTCCGACTCGCACTTGACCGGTTTTTTTTGTATGCATTTCTGCTCGTATCGCCATAATCTGGTCATACCGTGCAATGATAAGGAGTACCTATCTACTGCTTTATCTGAGACCAAGGCGTGGTAGATATTCTGATCAAATAAGGTCACCACTGTTACAAAACTTTATCGTTTTTTTTTTAGTTTGTACGTCAAGCTGTTTACCCGGTATCCGCACTCGCAGTTCTTTATAACATTTTAAATCCAATATAGAATCTGTAGACTAATTGCGTAACACACTTGGCACACATTAGCAATGCTATTCATTTTGACAATTCATCAACATTGATTGCATTATGTACATACATACGTTGTTGAGCAGACGCATTTTTAACCGACTTCTAAAAAAGGAGGAGGTTCTCAATTCGAATGTTTGTATGTTTTTTTTTTTTTTTTTTTGTTTTTGTTCGCGCATAACTCCGTCGCTTGCCAACCGATTTGAAAAATTCTTTTTTTGTTGGAAAGGGTATAGTTCTCAAATGGTCCCATGAAAATTTTATCTAAATCGGACAAGCGGTTTTTGAAAAATCAACAAAAATCTAAAAATTTATCTGCATTGTCCACATTAACGATTTTTTTGTTTACTTTTTTGTGGGGTAGGTACAACTAAAAAGTGAAAAATAAAAACTTTTTTACAAAAAAAAAAACAACCGACTTCAAAAAAAAACCCTACAAAGTGATAAATAACTTTAATTTCGGAAGTCGGTGTCAAAAAACGAAAATGCGGAACCAACGACACCGACTTCCGAAATTAAAGTTATTTATCACTTTGTAGTGTTTTTTTTGAAGTCGGTTGTTTTTTTTTTTTGTAAAAAAGTTTTTCAAACATAGGTATGAAAGCACCAGTTAGGAGTTTCCTCAAAATCCAAAGATGATTGGAAGTGTGTAAGGCAATTAATTGTGGTGCTGTTTGATAGGTACCGTAGAAGGTGACTTGTTGCTTTGAGACGGACATAGCCAAACTTGTAACATGAATAGTACAAATTAATAATATAATTCGACCCAAAGGAAATTCATGAAACAATTTTTTTATTTTTTTTATTGCTGAATGGGCCCGCTCTTGACCTCGATCACGCCTGATGGAAAGTAGTGATGGGTCGTTGAAGGTTTTTCCGTCAACGAAACGTTAACGTTGAATTGCGTTTGTCAACTAGTTGATCAACTAGTTAATTTCGTCAACGAGTTAACGTGTTACGAACGTCAACTTGCATGAACGATAAACGCCTTAACGCTTTTATTAACGTACGCTGTTAATTTACGAACAATTTGAGTCATGACTATCGCGTCGTAGCAGGAGTTTTGTAAATATAAATACAATTTACGTACGTTGAAAATAACAAAACGTTGAGTTCATATTCTCGTTTCGTTAAACGAGTTGAATTCATAAACGTCGTTGTCTCGTAACTCGTTGACGAATTCAACGAGTTGATTTGTTTATGGTCAACGTTAATCCCGTTGAAGAGACATCAACGTTGATTCAACTAGTTCGTTGATTCAACGCCCATCACTAATGGAAAGCGATGGATGAGGTCTATGATGGAACGAGCGTGCCCAGAAGATGCCTAAGGCACTGGAACTCCCACGCATCGACGAAACACAGCAGGCTGCTTGACGCCGGACTCCGGTGGGAGGGTGGTCGCTAACCAGGCGGGCGTTAGCCCTACCACCGCAAGGGATGAATTGGCCAGTCAAATATGGTGTTGGGTGCGGCTCACCCAAATGTTCGCGAGTCTCATTCCACCGGAGTGGAAATAATACAAATTTGAACATTGATTATGTTTTAGCCGCGGCCCCTGATGTGCTTTGGCGTATGTGGTGGCGCAGTGTGGCCCGCCGCGGCTTTAATGTGCACTTAGCTTAAATCTCTATTAGCTGTCATCTCAGCAGTACCTATTCAACCCGTTCGTATCACAGAATTCATGACCTACACACAATCCATCCATCGTCCGTCTGGTCTTCTATTTTGGCACCCATACTCTCTTTATTTTAGTGAAAAATTACCTCACGATTATACGTATTTTAAAAATACCTTGTAACAAAAATAATTACATGAACAGTTTTCCACGATTACAGGGCTACATTGATGAACGTAACTGGAACACGTGTTGTTTGATCAGGGGTTTGTTGCGTCATGGTAAATTAACTCACTCGTCGGTTGAGTAAGAGCCCTAATTACTATGAGGACACACACACACGAGTACTTTTATAAGTAGTCCTATTTACTAGTAGGTACGCGTGTATTACTTGAAAGTAATATATGCATAGAAAGAATCCAACCCTAAAAAAAACTTCTACTTCATCAATTTCTTTTTATTGCTTGTTAGTTTAAAGAACAAAAATCTTCACGTCCATGCCAGAGTAGGTACGAATGGGACACTCAGAAAGTTTTGCGAAAATAAAAATAAAATCTATAGGTAAATATTTTTTGATTAAATCTTTTCAAAGTACTCTCCACTAGCCTCTATAAAAAGTTTCACGCGTCTGAACCAGTTTTCGAAACACTTTTTCCAATCCGCCGCAGACACCTCGTTTACAGCCTGCTCGAACGCTGACAGCGCATCTTCCGGCGACGAAAATTGTATCCCTTTGAGCAGATTTTTTATTTTCGGGAATAAAAAGAAGGTCTGTAAGGAGGGTCGTTTATGCTCACTAGTTCCTTCGCGTAGGTAGTTCCTTTGAAGGAACTACTGAGAATTTTTGGATCAGTAGTTCCTTTGCAAAAGCTGAAGGAACTACTGAGACTAGATATTTCCTTTAGCAGTTCCTTTGAAGGAACTACTGAGAACTTTTTGATCAGTAGTTCCTTTGCAATAGCTGAAGGAACTACTGAGACTAGATAGTTCCTTTGAAGGAAATAAACATATATAATGCTGCCCGCTGCTGCCGCATGCATAAACCCAAGACTCATCACCTGTAATGATGTCGTAAACACGCCGAGACGAGCCTACTTCACAGCCTTATTAGAAGGCTGAAAGTCACTCAAAGGGCAATGGAGAGGGCTATGCTTGGAGTTTCCCTGCGGGATCGAATCAGAAATGAAGAGATCCGCAGGAGAACCAAGGTAACCGACATAGCCCGAAGAATTGCCAAACTTAAGTGGCAGTGGGCAGGGCACATTGCTCGCAGAACAGATGGCCGATGGGGCCGAAAGGTTCTGGAGTGGCGACCGCGTACCGGAAGGCGTAGCGTTGGAAGGCCTCCCACAAGGTGGACCGACGACCTTGTGAAGGCCGCAGGAACTCGTTGGATGCGAGAAGCACAAAACCGGTCGAAGTGGAGGTGCTTGGGGGAGGCCTATGTCCAGCAGTGGACGTCTTTCGGCTGAAATGATGATGATGATGATGATTATAATATTGTTATGAATTTTTATCTAAATGTCATCGAGAAATGCCTAAATAGATATACACATTATTTCGTACACGACTTACCTGCGCTAACTCGAAACTCAGTATTTATACTTAAGACCAAAAATAAAGAATAACGTGTTGATACACGTTATTCTACGTAGATAGATAGCCCCCCGTAGCTAGGTACCCCTAACGGACGCATCTTCAATCTGCGTTACGCTGACGACACCGTTCTACTTGCTACAACATTTGACGACATGAAGGAGATACTGCATAGATTGGAGGTGGAAAGTGGCAAATTAGGATTTGCTATAAATAGGCAGAAAACCAAGCTTGTGGTAATAGATCGTGCGGGAAAGCTATCGGGCGCCTATAACATCCAGGGCATCGATACTGTGGACAGTTTCATTTATCTGGGCTCTAATATTAATAATGAAGGCAGCTGCGTCCCAGAAATAAAAAGACGGATAGCCATGGCTAAAGATGTTATGACACGCCTCCAGAACATCTGGAAAAAGCGTGCTATCAGTTATAAAACTAAAGCCCGGTTGATCAGAGCATTAGTTTTCCCGATTTTCCTCTATGGAGTTGAAACGTGGACAATTAGAGCAAGAGAAAGACAGAGACTAGATGCATTCGAAATGTTTTGCTGGAGGCGGATGCTCCGTATACCATGGACAGCCAAACGCACAAATGTGTCTATCCTTTCCCAACTCGATGTCAAGACCCGATTGTCTACAATATGTGTTCCGTTACGGTAACGTCTTTTTTTCTAATGCTAAAATCAATTTTCTAAACGCATCGATGTTTCATTTTCTCGCAAGATGGCAACACCGGAAGCAGCCTAACTAGCTATCATTGCGCACATGTACTCGTCTTTTTGGAGCTCAGGCAGGTGTCGTGTGAGTGAAAGCAAGACGCGCGCGCATCGTCTAAATCGGTCGAAATCCTAAGGGAAATCGAATCATCCCCCATTTCGCGTGTGAACAACCCTCTAACCGTGAGACCCTGAAGCTAGCTTATGGACAATCGAAGGTGGAAACTCAACGGTCGCCGGAGCAGTCCAAGGTACGTGAGTGCATTGTATTCGCTGCGGCCTATCGTAATTATACGTAAATCGTTATTGTCCCAGTGTAGCATTAAAGCCACCCCTATTTTGGCTTGGAGCGTATGCTACAATATGCCTACAGCATATTCTATCCTATTTCGGCCACATAATGCGAAGGGGAGATAGCAGCCCTGAAAAGCTAGTTATTGCTGGCAATACCGAAGGAAAGAGAGCGAGAGGCCGGTCGCCAACACCATGGTCCAACCAAGTAAAAGAAGCTACGTCCTTAAGCAATTTTCAGCAGGTGGTGATGGCAACTTTGGACCGGAGTAGATGGAGGCAGATTGTCCGTTTGGAAGGATCCAGTGACCACGAACCTCAGTAATGAGGGACCGATTGCAGAAGAAGACCCCTAACAGGGTGAAAAGGGGTGGTTAATTTTACAGGAGAGGATTTTACTGCGTGGCTTGATTAACTCAAAAATTGGTATACCTAAATAATGTTTGAGTCAAGTTATGAACACATCCTAAACGATTTTTCAAAATTCTGCCCCTGTGGGGGTGAAAAGCGGGGATACAGTTTATTTGAAATATCTGATTCCTTTGATCTATAAACTGAAAAATTGGTCTAAATAAATGATAAAAATCATAAAGATTCATTTTCGAAATTTTTAGAGGAATGTACGAAATACACGCGGACGAAATCGCGGGCAAAGTGCTAGTTGTACATATGACCCTAGCTCGTGGATAGAAACATTTGATGTAGGTAAGGTACCTACCACGAGGACGTCCGGTCGTGGGATCGGCCGCACTTGGTGACGGGGCCCATTGGGTATGGCGGACCGATACCAGTCGGAGTTGCGGCGAATGTACATGTATCTCCCGGGCCAGAAGGATCACAACTTCCAATTCAGACTTTGTGACTTGTGCCGATCATCACCCATCAGCCTAGCCTTTCCCCAAGTACGTTGGGATCGGCTTCCTTTTTTTTTATTGTGGAGAATTGCTCATGCATTTTGCACTACCATGGGGAGTGCAGTTATGTGGGACTCTAACCCACTAAAACTCCACGGTGTCCTCCTCTGCCGCTTACAGCGGGAACATGGGCACGCGTTAGCACTCATCCGTGAACCCGCCGCGACTGTCCGTCACCCTGGGGAGTATTCCCCATCACCGGCGCACCAGAACACATAGCACGCCGCGACCACCCCAGGAACCAGCACATGGGCGCTAGACGACCTCATGTCTGGGCAGCCTTGGACCCCCGCGACGTGTCAGGTCATTGGCCCCGCCACCTGCCAATTTTCGGCCGCAGAGGATAGGGAGAGCAGACAACGTCATACCCACATTCCTCCTCCCCTGCGGCACCACAGCGTCCGCTATCAGACAGTGGCGACCCCGTCAAGGCCGCGGAAGGTAGGGAGAGCGGCGCACCCCGCACACTGCAATACCGACACTCCTCTCCCGCCGCGGCCTCCAACCCTCAGCCGGGATGCCTCCCATACGACATCGCGGATTCGCGGCCCGCCTCAGTTGCGATGTCGCCCAAGCGGCACCGCAACCTACTTTTTGGCTGCTACTTCGTCGGTTTACCGGCAAAAGCCCTGACGAGCGGCCCGGGTTCCTCTTCGCTACACCGTGGGTGACCAAGCCATACCTACTGAGCCCTCCCGCCTCGATAATGCGGGAACACACCCGGGGGGCTTATCGGCTTCCTAGTCTAACTAGATGCAGCTGAATACCAGAATTTTACATGGAGCGACTGCCTGTCTGACGTCCACGACCTAGTTACTGGGTAACACGATACCCCTTGGTAAGACTGGTGGTCAGACTTTCGGGCTCCTGACTACCCCGTTACGATTGTGAAAGGTCTACGAATGACAGACGGGACCAACGGCTTAACGTGCTTTCCGAGGCAAGAAGGGACCTTGGTAAATAATGGATGGTCATCCATCCACGGACCGACCTCGGCAAGCGTTGCTTAACCTTGAAGATCGACCTGTGCGGTTGTTGAACATGACTACCTAAAATAAACGCACGGATAGGTATTTTTAAATGTTGTGTTCTATTCAGTATTCCATAAAAAAGAAAGCCCGAAGCCGAATCTCTGTCTCTATTATCGATCTCTCGAAATCACGAATAGATACGTAGGTGTAGGTAGGTAACCTAGTCCGGAACCACTTCACCACGCACGAAACAGTAAAGTTTCATCTATCATTGTTTAAGCCGTGAATCCGTGGATATTTGTTATTCTACAAAACCCTCTCAGGTTCTGTAGAATAACAAATAAGAACCTGAGAGGGTTCTGTAGAATAACAAATATCCACGGCTCCTCAATTATGAATGATTGAAAGAAAATCAAATCGACTCGAGTCTTGTCAGGGGCCGTCAACGTCATCACGTTGACGGCCCCTGACGGGACTCGTCATAGGTACCTACCTACCTACCGTTCGAACCACCCGTGTGCTCATCATTCCGGGTCAAAGTGCCTTTCACGGTTTTGGGGTGAAGAAAATAATCGGAAACGCGTTATTTCCGCCGAAGTTAGGTATTCGGGATATAGGTATCGGGCTTTTATGTTTTTGAGAATGGGGTAGGTAGATTTGTGTAGTTCCTAACCTAATAATCCTAACCAAATACCTTTATTTGATTAGGATACCTACGAATGTTGTGCATATTTCGTTGACCTTGTGCCGATACAAATGTGCATCTTTCTATTTTTTAATTCTATGGCTACAAACAAAATCCAATTTTATATCGACTAAAGAATAAGTGGATGTGCTTGGAGAAAGCCTACGTCCAGCAGTGGACGTTTTTCGGCTGAAATGATGATGATGCACTAACTAATACATTAAATGATACACCACTTACGCCGCTATCCCACTGGCGTTTTACGAGCGCGCTGGCGCTTCTCCAACGTCCGCGCAGCGCCAGCGTCGCGAGTTTTTAGTGGCAAGCGTTACATCCGCTGAACGCAACATTAACATCGTACATGCTGCGATTTGAGGTGTTTAATCAGAGATAAAATGGATTCCGACGAGGAACCACTACTGTTGGCTTTGCTACTTCGACGAAAATTACGTAAAAGAAAAACAAAGTCTCATCGTCAAATAATATTAAAAATAATGAATCGGAATTTTATAAGTAAATATTTGTGAATGCTGGAGACTACATTTAGACGAAGGAACTTTTAGAAGTGATTCAAAATGACATAGACACTAATCTCAGAGATTCAGTGTCACCAGAAGAGAGGCTTGTTATAACTTTGAGGTATTATTAAGTATTCTGTGCTTTGAGGTAAAAACTAAAGCAGCTACAGTGCAAATGGCCGCCTGTCGTAACCCCCACCCGCGCCCACACAGACAGAGCGGGACGGCGTGGTTGTACCTGTTGCCAAAAAACGCAAGAACGCGTCGCGTCTGCGCAATTGGCGCTTAAGGCGCGTCGCCCACACGAGCTAGAGTCGAGGCGGCGACGAGGCGCGGGCGCACGTTTTGTATAGGAATAAGTATAGGTATGTCGCCTATACATACATACCTATATTTATTCCTATAGAAAACGTGCGCCCGCGCCTCGTCGCCGCCTCGACTCTAGGTCGTATGGGCGACGCGCCTTACCACTAGAAATTCGCGACGTTAACATCGCGTCTGTGCAACGTTGGCGCTGCGCAGACGTTGAAAAAGCGCCAACCCTCGTAAAACGCCAGTAGGATAGCGGCCTTAGTAGGTATGTACTTGTAAAACTCATAATTCTCATTGAATAGACGTTGCATTATCGGAAGTGTAAGTATTCGTGTAAACAATAAGTATGTACAGTAAGGTGCTTAGCTAACTTCAAAATGAACCTTCCAAATGGCAAATAACCGCAGGCCTTCCTATGTATCTTTTACTTTAAGTTAAATTTTGTTTCATCTAGACACCGGTCGACCTCGAAACTACCATGTTTGGTAATCATGCAAATACCCGTATACCTAATTCTACTATTTGAAAATAAATAAATGGCAACGTAATAAATAGCACAGGTAATAGGTAGGTACCTAATATACGTGTAGGTGTAGGTATCGAATATCATGCGCATGCCTAGGTAGGTACCTGAGTTGTACCTACTTGACGTAATAACTTTGACTCTACACTTACCTCTAATAAACTAATGACAAACTAAGTTAGTACCCAGTTAGATAGGTACCTAGTTACTTACTTTTCTAATGACACCACCCACTCATCGTTTTAAATACCTTTGTCACACGTTATCTCACTAATGACTAAGTAGGTGGTACTTATTTATTAAGATAAGCATAAGCATTTGAGGTTGTTTTACACTTAATAGGTAATATTGTAATAAAAAGAACAAATAGCAGTGGGTATAATCCTCAAATAAACTCTGAGAGATGGGTGCTTAAAAACAAAAGTTATGACTTACTTTTAAAAAGTTTTGTGTTCCGTTACCGAAGGAATATCATTCAGAAAACTTTGTCGTATTGGGCAACAATTACAAGCTGTAAGCTATAATAATCCAAGTTCATGTTATAACAACAGAAACCATTGTTATCCGGATCATGACTCATACTAGAAAATTATTCCTGTAACGACCACTCACAAACACTTGAATTTGCCGCAATTATGTCATGCAAAGAATTATCTCTTGAAACTTTAGTTTATGTTATTCTTAGGTACTGTCACTCACAATAAATATCACATTGTCAGTAAATAATATCCAAATTATATTAGAAACTCGAACAGGACGACACTGCACACAAGTCACAAGTAAATCACAACTCGGACTAAACTTTGCCAACTTAGATTAAAGTACATAACTTCCAACAGTGGCTCTAACAACTTAGTAATATCTTTATAATAAAATTTATATACTTATTGAATTATTAGGTAGTTATTATCACATTCTACTTTTGGCCGGAAATCGTCCGTCTGCAGTGTAACAATAAAAAAATAACCTTTTACGTTTACCTATTCTACATCGTAGCTAAAGCATTTTTTGTAAAATTGAAGGCCATAACTCGTGTTGTAGACTAAGCCTTTGCACAACACGATAGAGTTGCTTTTGGTAATTATGTTTTGAACGCCTTTTACTGCGTTCTGTTTTACAGAATTCCAATTGGAATCCAGCGGTTACAGATAAAATATACCTTAGGTATCATAAATTATTGACATCTCAAGTGATGATTATTTCGTAAAGAATTAAATAAAACTATACTCCATTTACTATAGCATTAGACAGAAGTTAAAAAAGGCTCTTTTAAGGGCACACTTTGTAATAAAAGTACAACAAATATTATTACAGTCAAGATTGATGTGGAGTTAAATATAATCAATTTAAATAACAGCAGTCACACTTAATTGTACTTATTTAACCGATTTACCATCTGAAATTACAAGGCTTTCATTCAATATTATTTAGTTTTTACTTAAAATATTATCGTGTCAATGTTTAAAATCTAAAAGAAGCAGGGGCGGACAGTACCTGGAACGTTTTTCATGTCACTGCAACTCTACCAAATCTAAAATGTTACTTATTCCCATAGATATATTCTATAGTCCATTTATTATAACATTAGAAAAAAGAGGCTCGCAGAAGCAGGAGTACGAAACCTTTTATTTTCAAGTTAAGTTCAAACAATTTTAATAAATAATGTATGTGCTTGTTTTGTAAGTAACAATGTACGGCATACAATAAAGCATATTATATCTATATACTTGTCACGATGCTTGGATAGGTACATGAAATGAAATAATTTTTAGTAACAATCAGTTTATTAAAAATAACTTTATATAAACCGACAAAATTAAAAAAACTCGTGCTGCCACAACTTATGAAGGGAATAGGTAACATTTTAGATTTGGTAGAGTTATAGTGACATGAAAAACGTTCCCGGTACTGTCCGCCCCTGCTTCTTTTAGATTTTAAACATTGAAACGACAATATTTTATGTAAAAACTAAATAATATTAAATGAAAGCCTTGTAATTTCAGAAGGTAGATAGGTTAAATAAGTACAATTAAATGTAACTGTTGCTATTTAAATTGATTATATTTAACTCCACATCAATCTTGACTGTAATAATGTTTGTTGTACTTTTATTACAAAGTGTGCCCCTAAAAGAGCCTTTTTTTAACTTCTGTCTAATGCTATAGTAAATGGACTATATATCTATGCTTATTCCCTTCATAAGTTGTGGCAGCACGTCTTTTTTATTTTGTCGGTTTATATAAAGTTGTTTATATAAACCGACAAATAAACTTTTTATTCATTTTATTTTTTACGAATTTATTTATATATTTACATAACTAACAATCTTAAAATAATAACACAACACAACAAGTATATAAAAAGGGAGGGAAAATAATCAAAGGGCATCAAAAAATTCGTCCGAATTCGTCCGCATCTGTGTCAACAGGAAACGTGCCCAAAAGGCTGCAGCAATTCCACGTTGTATGGCAATGCTGATTCTTTGGCCAAAAAATAGTAAGAAACTGATTGTTACTAAAAATTGTTTCATTTCATGTACAGACGCCAGCACATCAACCTACCCGAAACTGTCAGATTTTCCCAATCAATTTTGAATCTTATGCTTAAGTAATAAAGTTGAAAATCTATTAAAGAAATTTAACAGATTGTAGTAGGTTGATGTGCCGGCGTCTGTACGTATCCTAGCATCGTGACGAGTAGATAGAATATGCTTTATTGTATGACATACATTGCTACTTACAAAAAAAGCACATACATTATTTATTAAAATTGTTTGAACTTAACATGAAAAAAAAAGACGGGTTGCACTCCGGGAGTGCCGGCAGAAGTGAAAACTTATAAATCATTAATATAACTAATTTTTTTTCACTATTTCTGCGTCACTTTTTTCATTAATAGATGCACTTTGTTCAATTTCCATATTTTAAACACTTTATATACACGAATTTTATGAATACACAGCAGTGTGGCTACTACACAGACGGTCGAGCCATCAGCTGTCCATCCATCCATCCATCCATCCACATCCACATTCACCACCCATACCCACACCCACACCCACACCCACACCCACATCCACATCCACGTCCACGTCCAAATCCACATCCATCCATCCATCCATCCATCCATCCATCCATCCATCCATCCATTGTCGTGTGACACTTAGTTCACTTCGGTTGGCGCCGCCGTAGAAAGAGAGGGGGATACTTAGTAGTTAGGAGTAGTAGTTCTCCCCTGTGTAGTCTCTCCTGACGGTCACGTGTCCTGACGCGAGTTTAACATTTTTTACCCATTACAAAAAAGTGTGCAACGCCGCTAAAGAAGTTTACACTTCAATAAAAGGTTTCGTACTCCTGCTTCTGCGAGCCTCTTTTTTCTAATGTTATAATAAATGGAGTTATAGACCACATTCAATCCTCTAAATATTATATCCTTACGTTCAATGCCGAAGAGCCATTTTTTTACATTGGAATGAATATTCCAAATACGTCAGGGATATTTTTCATAATTTCAAATAAAGCATAACATGATTTTAATATCCATGTTAAATGTTTAATGTTCAAAATCCATGTCCTTCTTTTCCCAACATGTACATCCCTCTGTGCACAACAGTGGAACCTCAGAATTTCTGTATTCTGAGAGCGGAACAAAACATAATCATACAAAGTACGTTAAAATCATGGCAGATGGCGCTAGATTCAGTTCACTTCATTTGAATACCAGACATACTAACACCTAAGTAATTTTAAAAAATAACATAATTAAAACCTAACTTAACTAAAACTATACACACTTCTGAATAAACTATGTTGGTTTAGTTTTATCGGTTTGCATTTACACCGCACTGCCCCTTTGCATTGCTTATAAAAACCAAAGAAAATATTACACTTACCGGGTGCTGCATTATTTCATAATCTCAGCATAAAATAAACACACAATACAATATTTTTATCCAACAATCTCAACTAGTTATTTTAAAATATTTTAAGTACGGCATTGAGTTAAAAAAAAACCAAAGTAGTAATCAAGAACAAATAAAAATTATTCTTCATTTCTTTTTTAATTCTCTATTCAAAAATAATTTATTTTGTGGCAGCTCCTTTTCAATTGCTAGCAACGGCTTTTAGGCCGCGTTCACACCAAGTGTATACGCTGACCGCGATGGTGCCGTGCTCACAGAACATAATTGTAATACCCTAAAGGGGCCGTGCTGGTGCCGGTCAGTGGTAAAACTACCAAGCAATCGCACTGACCCAATTTATGCGATTCTTTTTCCAGTTGCCGTGACCCGTGATGATCCCATCCCATATCAATATTATTTACTTAGCTTGACTAGATTTTGAGTTGGCTTCAATAGTAGGTTTTTAATCCAGTGCGTCCAAATTGACGACGTTTATCTTCGCATAGTAAGTAGTGAGTGGTACATACATACATCTATTTTTGTGGGTACTATGGTCTCTTCAAAAACTATTAACCGATGAAAGTGTAAGCAAACCCTGTTCGTTCAATTGAAATTCTCACGCAATATGAATATGGATGTGTTACTAATTTCGTTTAGTCATCAACTCATCACTAAACGAAATTAGTATTAGTAACACATTCATCTGTATTTAGAATCTTTCAACTTCATATCCAACTGTTTTTTATAGAAAAGGAATCATATTTGAATCAACATTTTAAATTAAATAAAAGTTGGAAGCAGGCGGAACCCATACCATTTTTTAGTATATTTTCAATATCCCGCCTGCTTCCAACTTTTATTTAATTTATAATGGGCTTGTTTTTACCTTTCAGTTTTTTTTTAACTTAAGTTTTTACCGCAGTCGGGTTTTTTTAGGTTTTTTAAACGACTTCAAAAAAGGAGTTTTTTATGCTATTTTTAAAGAAAAAGCCTTATATTTTAGGAGATAGATTGGACATTTTACGTACGTTACGACGTACGTACATTGTTTTTTGTTAATTCTCCGGGGTTTTCAAAAACACACGAAACTCGAAAATTAAATTTCGAGCGCTAAAAGATCCTTGTCGCAGATAAACAACATGTCATTATGCTAGGTACACACTTAGCGACTCGGACGACGATCGACAGTGGTACTCACTGGAGCTCTTTAGAAGGCCAATTCTCGTAATTTAAAACGTTCGAAATCTAGTCGCAGTCTCATCTCGGCGACAAACAAATGTCAAAAACTTGTCAAAATGTAGGGGATAGGGGTTAGAAGGTTTTGGCCCTAAAATCAGCCGCCATTTTGATTTTTTTTTAGAATCGCGGTGCATAACAAAAGTTATATATTTAGATAGAGGACACTTATACAAACAAAAAATGTTATGTAACATAATATCCTAAAGCGTCAGGTTTCGGAGTTATTCACCGAAATATGAGTCGAAAACAACAAGGATCTTTTTTTGTTTTTTTTTCCCTCCAGGTAAGCATATTGAACTATTGAGGTAATAGAAACGTTATGAAACCTTTATGGCGAAGAAACAAATGAAGAATAGACATTTTTAAAATAAATAATTAAACACGGCAATTTATAGTTCGTTTTTTTAATCCCAGAGACTAATCTGACAAGTGTAATGTCAAACTTCTATACTAAAAAAACGAAAACACAAAAGACTTAAATGTCAGATTAGTCAAAACGAACAATAAATTGCCGTGTTTAATTATTTATTTAAAAAATGTCTATTCTTCATTTGTTTCTTCTCCTTAAAGGTTTCATAACGTTTCTATTACCTCAATAGTTCAATATGCTTACCTAGAGGCAAAAAAACAAAAAAATCCTTATTGTTTTCGACTTATATTTCGGTACCTAAATAACTCCGAAACCTGTCGCTTAAGGATATAATGTTATGTAACATTTTTTGTTTGTATAAGTGTCCTCTATCTAAATATATAACTTTTGTTGTGCACCGCGATTCTGAAAAAAAATCAAAATGGCGGCCGACCTTAGGGCCACCCTCCATACAAAAATCTTCAAACCCCTTAGAGGTATTTTTGACAGTTTCAGACTGAGATCAGACTGTGAACGTTCTTAAAATTACGAGAATTGCCCCCCAGATGTCAAAATCCACTAACCTGAGGCGCGAGGCGCGGCCTTACGAGGCTTTTGCTGTTGTTTGCAACGCGTCCCCATTATAAAAACTCACGAGGCTTGGCCTCACGGAGCCGCGCGGCCCTTGTGGTGAAGCGCCTTTATGCTTTTTCTTTCAGTATATACTCTGTGGCTTGTTCAGAGCCCTGATTCACAACCATACGACAGGCTATCGTATCGAAAACCTGACATTTCGATAACCTGATTTGACTTCCCCTCAACAGCAAATAGCTGTTGGAAGAATAGCGGGCGTCTATTTGATTTAAACTGACAAAATTTTCGGGTTTTGGACTTGTGAACAGCATTGAGAAGACTCCTACGATAACAATGATTAATGTTCGATACGATACGGAAGCATATCGAGTGTTTGTGAATAAAGGGCTGACTGAGAAGCTCTTGAGTATTAATGTTCTGTGCTGAAAAGTGAGACTTGTCATGTTGTCAAGCCATGTCAAAGAATACGTGGACGAATGACAACTTTACTGAGTCTCTCTTTCTATTTGGTTTTGAGTAAACGGGACAGATATCTGTATCAAATCGGCTATTCGACCTTGATTTGATTTTGAATTGATTGTAAAAAGGTATGGCTTCGAATTTTTGTTATAAGTGTGCAAGCTAAGCTTATGACAAGTGTAGTGGTGGACGTTGGAGTTTCGCGAAATAAACCTGTTAAAGATTTATTGTTGCCGAGCCGGCCCTTAGATAAAGGTATTTTGGCTATTAGTTATTAAAAACCTACGATAAAGTTATAAAGTAATTTGTGATATATATTCCACTCTAACGTTAGTATTTAATAAAATGTACCTATCTGTATTTACAGTCGCTGCGTGGCACAGTTCTTTCGGCGAAATGAAAAGCCGCAGCGAATTTAGGTTTCTAGTGTATGCGGGTGCAATATTCGTATGCTATTTCATTTATGGTATGCTACAAGAGAAAATAACGCGGGGTAAATATGGTGAAAATAATGAAAAGTTTACGTGTACGCTATCGCTGGTTCTTATACAATGTGTGGTGAATTACATCTTCGTGCAACTTCTACTTGTAAGTCTTTTTATCATACCTTTCCCTTTTATTGTCCTCATAAATCCCTTTATAAAAATTATATTTAACTGTAACAGGGCAGAACACGATAAAACTGCCATAGCAGTGTTTCTGTTCTATATATAAAATTAAAGGATTAGTTTCATTATAATACTTATTAATTATGAATTCTATAATTTATTTAATGTTAGTTTATGTGATGGACAAGATATTTTCCAGTATGTTTCTTGGTTTTCAATATGATGTGGTATTGCATTTGCTTCTTCGGTTTACCTTATCATATAGACTAAACCCTTACTAATAAGCGTTGTATAGTGTCTGTATTGTTACACAACGCTTTGTCTTCTTCTTTCGAAAGTCAAATTACTGTAGACTGAAAGAGAGAAATTGGTGTGTAACTATTCATCTGATATAATATGTTTAAGTTAAAGTTTAAAGTCGACGGCTCGCAGCCGCGCTGCCGTCTATACGCGACACTGGCAGAATAGTCGACAACGGCTCAATTGTCAAAAAGGAAAAAAAAAATGTTTATTAGTAAGGGGGGTAAGAATTAGCGAGTCGTTTAGCTTAAGGCGAATGGGTAGTTGTAGCCCGCGAAATTCAATTTTTCTTACGTTTTTTGCAATTTTCAGGTCAGTGTCAGGTTGTATCTTGATGAAAATTTGATTCGCGACTATAACAGGTACGTATTCACAGAATTATAATCATCAGAATCATTAATACATCTGTTTAAGTTAGATTTCTACCACCAACACTTTTCCATACGAGATTTGTTCTTAACGGTAGAAATCTAACTTAGGAAGATGTATTAATGATTCTAATTATTATAATTCTGTAAATACGTACCTGTTATTGTCGCGAATCATATTTTGATCAAGATACAACCTGACACTGACCTGAAAATTGCAAAAAACGTAAGAAAAATTGAATTTCGCGGGCTACAACTACGCATTCACCTTAAGGCCCACTTGCACCACAAATCACAAACTCGTTTAACACCAAACATATTTAAAAATCATTCTGTCTCTGTTATCTTCAAACAATTGACAGAAACAGAAAAGTGTTTTTAAATTTGTTCATCCCTAAACATGTTGTGGTGCAAACTGGACTAAAATATCTACTTTTTGTTTGCCAAAATCAAACCCTACTATAGGTACAGATTCATTAAGCTGTTGTTTTGGTGGTATGTTTGCATCCAGAAACAGATAACTTTTGTTAAAATTTAGTTTTTTTGACCACTCACTGTCATTATTAGTTCTTCGACAAAAAAGAAAATAATATTGACATAATCTCTCATTTTTAACCACTTTAAAAAAAGGAGGAGGTTATCAATTTGTTGCATATATATATATATATATATTTTTCATGTATATACACCAATTACTCCATCAATTGTGTACCGATTTTGAAAATGATTTTTTGTTTGAAAGGGTATGCTCTCGAGGTGCTGCCATTATCACCAAGAATTGATATTTTCAGAATTAGATGAAGAGATCCCATGAAAATCGAGGGAATCCCTCAAATTTTAGAGGCACACTTATAGCAATTAGGATATTTTTTATAGTAACTTGTGCATTTGCTCTCGAATCAGAACTACTCAATAATAAGTATTTCACGGCTAGCGATTCAATTACTTTAATATGGTTGCTAAGCAATTTATGCTCGGCACAACGCATATGGTGAAGTGGAGCTGAACGCTGACTTCACCAGCAGCTCCAGTTCTCCTGTTTCTTACTAGGAGAACTTCTCAACAATTAACGTCCCTGCATCGGGAAAAGCTATATTTTGTAAGAGGCGATGAGCAAGTTGACACTATGCCATTGTTAGTTAGATAAATTATAAGCAGACCCACTAAAACGCGACAAATAAACACTTATAACAAAAAAAAAAAAAACCTACTTCCAATAAAACTACAAAGTGAAAAATAACATTAATATCAGAAGTTGGTGGCAAAAAACTAAAATACAGATCCAAAGACATCGACTTCTGCAATTAAAGTTATTTTTCTCTTTGTAATTTTTTTGGAAGTCAGTTTTTTTTGTTAAAAAGTTTTTATATCATCTATTAAAATTATGTAAGTATCTGATCTTATAGTATTCTATAGGATAGTTATCTATTTCTATTAGAAAGCTGATATTATTATCTATCTCATTCCAGTTATCATGGAAGAGGGAATCAGATTCAACCAGAAAAGTGTATTATTTCTCGTCAGCCCTGACATACCTTCTCGGTATGGTCTGTTCAAACATGGCCCTGCAGTGGATCAACTACCCAACACAAGTAAGATCTGCTGTTTTAATACTATACCTGTTTGTCATAACATAAACCAGCTATTGAAAAATTACACTGTACTGTTATTGCAACACTCCATGTAGAGATAACAATTTTATCAATGAAAAAAGGGAAGATAACAGAGAACATTGTTTTTGCAAAAAACAGAACACTTTAAGTGAAGCGCAGGGCCACACATAACCTTAGCCTATTCTCATAGGGGTTGGCTTTTAGTTTAAAACGATGCAGCTTAATACCAGTATTTTACATAGAGTGATTGCCTATCTGGCCTTCACGGCCTAGCTACTGTTGGGCATCATTATACCCCTTGGAAAGACTGGTTGTCAGACTCTCGGGCTTCTGTCTATAAAGCAACTGCCAACAATCTGGAACCAACAGTTTAACATGCTTTCCGAGATACGGCTAGAGGGGGGGTCTTGATAGTAATGTAATAGATTGTGACCCATCCACAGGTTGACCTCCTGCAAGTGTAGTTTCTGATATTTTTGATAAAATTTTCAGGTGGTTGGCAAAGCAGCAAAGCCGATACCAGTGATGATACTTGGTGTCCTCATTGGACATAAGTCCTACCCAGTGAAGAAGTATCTATTTGTTTTGCTGATAGTACTCGGTATAGTTATGTTTATGTACAAAGACCAAGGCAAGAAAACTATGGATGAGTCTTCTGGGATTGGAATTGGAGAAATCCTGCTTTTTCTATCACTGACCATGGATGGGCTTACTGGAGCTGTACAGGTAAGCTTATTTTCTTTGGAGAGATGTTACTAGGCCATATAATAGTGCTTCTATAGACACAGCCAACCAAACGGACAATGTTCAGTCACAAGCTTAACCATGTACTCTTTAAAAAAAAAATCAATTAATGTTGATTAATCATACTGTTTAAAATTTTTGAGTGCACCACACCTCACAATTTCAAGCTATAGTTAGAGAGAAAATCGCTTTCGGTATTCGCAAAATGTGTACATTTATGCATGTGATTGTACGAGGCTGTATATATTTTAGAAGCATCTTATATTGCTACCAATTACCTACTAAAACATGCAGCGGCCGTGATGTGAAGATAAGGTACACTTACATGTAAAATTTAAGCTTTCCTTATTAAAAAATTTTAGTTCCACAGTCATGGAAAAAGGTAAAACGAGAACAGTAACATTTAATGACACTGGATTAAAATAAACTGGGTTCACTGCATATAACTGCAATTGCTAGAGCGTTGATCTCTATTTTGAGAGTGCAATTAGGTCATGATGGGTTTCTGAACTGACTACCCAACATGACACCCACCCATTTATTTTTAAAATATTGCCTCGAAAGTTCGAATCTTAGCCATCGGATCCTTATATCAACATAGACGGTGGTCCTCTTCAGTGCTAGGAAAAGTTATAATGTGAGGGAATGTTTTCTTACAGCAGCATTTTTTCTGAATATCACAAGGAACATTATTATTGCAACAATATGCTGTTTTCCTACAAGCATATTGTTGCAATAATAATGTTCCTTGTGATATTCAGAAAAAAAGCTGCTGTTCTCACCTTCATTACACAAATATTTAAAAACATTTATAAAAGAGTAACTGTGGAGTTTTTTTTACTCATTTTTCTCCATAAGAAACTAACTTTTGAAAGGGGCGACTAGAATCAATGCTACTTTTTTTGTAAATTTTGATATTCAAAAGTGCCTTTTATGTACCTAATTCAAATAAATGATTTGACTTTTTATTTTGACACCATCATTGCAATAATTTGTCTGTTCCGGGGTCAATTCTCTGCCACGAGTCTGCTGTGTGTACCATGGTATAATAATATACGTGTGAACTATCTATACAGGCAGTAGGATTTTAAAAGTTCAACTACCATTATCCACTATTAATTGTAGGAAATCATAGAAAAGCCCTTGTTTCCTAATATAAATAAAGCAATAATATTATTTAACTGTTTTCAGGAGCGCATAAAGACCGAATCGTCACCTTCTGCTTATTGTATGATGCTGAATACGAACTGGTGGTATGTTGTGTCCATTTTATATTTTTTATAGTAATGAAATGACTGCTGGGCGGAGCAAACGAAAGTATCATTTTTTAACAATATGGCGATGAGTTAAACTTCTTGCGTTTTGCGAAATTTACATGCTGTGCCCAAAGCTCCGCTTGCGTAGACTTAATATACACCTGGCCAGCGAATTAATAGCCATACTAATATTAAAAACTAGCTGTGCGGTGGCTTTGCCACCTATGTAATTCTATTGGCTTTAGGAATTAATTAATGGAATGTGAAATTATATAATTTTCGTAATATTTTCTACAACATTAGTTGATTTTGTTAATTTAAACTAAATCTTGTTTGTATATTTTTTGGTTTTTCTGTATATGAACGAAAGAAAATAGTTGTACTTAATTCATGATCTCCGGGACCGTCAGTTAAAATTTTTCAAATTCAAGAAATCCTTAAATTAGTGATTTATGCATCTTTAGTAAACCATGTATTTACGCTGATTCAGAATCACAGTTGCTATCACTCAAACGTATAACAAACCTGCCGGTTACTTCATCAATCACGTAGTCGAGGCGGCACATTTTATCTTCCTCTTTTAAAATATGAGATACGCAGCCACTGCATTTAGCGCGTTTATTTAGTCATGGTAGTCTTCAGTTATTTTCTTAGCTTCAAACATAAGAACCATAAATACCGAATCAAGACTGTGAATGAAACTACAACATATATTTTTAAACAAAGAATATTTTAACGTTTTCGAATATTCTGACCTTAAAACGATGTTTCATTGCGTTTTAATCACATCACTAGTAGAGATAGTGTGGCAATATTTTTCACCGAAATGACAGAAAGAAGTGACATTTTACTGCAGCTAAATAAAAGTCCGACTTTAGTTGGTTTGAAGTTTGTGATCTTTTTATTACGCGGTGATTGGTCTTTATGCGCGAAAATTGTTGTACTAACAAACAGTGTACGCTTCTTTTAAACAGTTTTTAACTCTTTAAATCTAATCTGCCTCCTTAAATAGATCTGTTAATATATATTTTTTAAGTTTATAAAATCAATAAATAACTACGATGTCTTGTTTTACCACCTTTCAATAAAATACAAGATGGCGACTGCGAAATTTGTCAAGTTTTTCGCCATGGGTGTAGTTTTCATGGTTTTCGAGAGTTCTAAAGCCGATACTGGGGTCAAAATAAAAGTCCAAGAGTGCGGCTTCGAAAATTTTCAAATTTTTCGTCATAGGTGTCGTTTTTTAATTTATTGCGACCTAACGCGATTTTTGTGTCTACAGTTGACTGGCGTAATATCTAAATTCAGACAGGCAAAGGTCTCGACACCATTCTGCCATGCATATAACAATTCACTGGAGAGCTGCCCTTAGAGTGGCCTTTGTAAAGTTTGCCTGTGCTGCTTACATTACCAATAATGTTTTTTTTTTTAATTTTAAATTTCAAGGTCATCGCTGATTCTGTCCGTGGGCGTATTCTTGAGCGGGGAAATATTCAAATTCGTCGTGTTCGTGTCGACGTTCCCTGAAGTAATAATATATCTCGTGGGACTAGCCATCGTCGGCGCTTTGGGACAATTGTTCATATTCTATATGGTAAGAGTTAGAATCCTATAGTTACTTTTTTATTTATTTAGGGTCTCCAACAAAAGATACACATCTTAACAAGCTGAGCAGTCATACACTGCAAAGATTTTATATCATTAAATTTATTTTTGAAGTGAAACTTCTTTACGCACGCTTAACTTGGGGAGTAAGCTGGCGAACGCGTTACGAAAAGTGTGATCGGGCGAGGCGAACGGGAGTTGAGTGGGGGATATAAGCAAGAGAAAGCAGTGCGCGCGCACATTTTCTTTCTCTCTTCCTCTCATAGCCAAATACGTTTAAAGTTTTACTTCAGTCGTGTGGTCATAAGCACACTCGGTTTTTTTATTTGATTTTTAAGTCCCTTTCTAACCCAGTAATCCAGGTTTTACTGTTGGTCGTTAACCTTTTGAACGCCAGAGTATAAACGTATCGCCGTACCCCTGACGCCACCCCACTTTAACAAAACAACACACACACACACACACACTTAAAACAACAAATTTCTCGATATTGGTGGTTTATTTATATTAGTTTCATGCAATATAATATAGACGGAAGCTTAAGCTTTTAAATTATATAAATAAAAACACACAAAAGTAATGATTAAATTGTTTATTTTATAATATGGTGCAACCCGTGCGACGTGTATTTTGTCATATATTTGTGACGTTGGCGTTCAAAAGGTTAATGAGAAGACCGGTATAGAATATTCTTTACACAAATTTTGATACGACAGCGGCGGTACGTGTCGTAGGTCCGGGGTTCGAACTCCGGCTGACACTTTATGTATTTTTTTCATCACCACTGCTCTCAAAACGGTGAAGAAAACATCGTGAGGAAACCGCCATGTCCTAGAACCAAAAAATCGAATACATGTGACATCCACCTAACCGCACTTTGCCCGCGTGGTGAATTTTGGACCACTTCTTCTTACAGAGAGGGGACCTGTGTCCCAGCAGTGGGAACGTTATAGGCTGAATATGCAAAATAGGGTAAACAAAACAGGAACGTAAGTATAACGCAACTGATAATATAATTCCAGGTGGCAGAATTCGGCCCACTCCCATGCTCTGTGGTGACGACTACGAGGAAGTTCTTCACGGTGCTGATGTCCGTCATCATATTCGGCAACGTGTTGCTACCGCGCCAGTGGCTTGGAGCTGTCCTAGTATTCGCAGGTATGACTTAATGAAATGTAAAATAATAAAATCATCCCGGCTGAATTTCGGTCATTAAATCTAATCTAACAAGCTTGTATTGTCCCATTGCAGGGCAAAGACCTTTCTCTCCCGTTTCCACATAATTATATCTATTTATAAAATAATGCCTCGCTTCACTCTTTCGGCTCGCACGCGGTTGATCACAGTTCTAATCTAACCTAACTCATTTAGTCGGGGTGCCCTGACTTAGTTACTGCGACCAATTCATCTAGCGCGTGATTGGTTACAGACTTCCAACCTAAACTATAATTGAATATCATTCAGGCCGTTAGTAGAACGGCCGCCGTTTAGTTAAAAGGCTAGGCGGTTAACTAAACGGCTAATTAAACCAGTTGGCTGCGACAGATACATAACGTCAAATGCGCAAGACGAGTGCAGATCCACTGACCGAGCCCACTTTGACGAATTCATGGCGATTTGGATGTTAGTGGATAACGTCATATTCTCCTCTGATAATTATGTTTATCTACGTTTTAGGATGGGCAACTAGCTTCAACTTTCTGACTAACTGACCGACTCTTTGGCAGTCCAAAAGTGCCAGTAAATGGTTCAATGGAAATACCTAACCGCTTTGAGTTTTAATTTATTTCGTGGTTGCGTCGGCATTAATTATGTTTTTTTCTTTTGTTTTCAGGCTTATTCCTAGACATGTTCTACAGCAAAGGCAAGCAGTCCCAGAAGAGAGTGGCGGGGAAATGATGACTGATAAAACGAAGCATAGAGGCTAGCAAATTTAAGAGATAGATAATGGACTCAGGCGTTAGTTAGTGAAATTACAATAATAATGTCAGGGGACCCTAACCTCTCCAAATGACTTACGGACGGTGTGAGCTCGGTTCCCAATATTTGTTTGTGTTAATGTCTTAACACCTTTAAACTCAATACATATGTACATTCCTCTCCTATTTAATCATAGGTTCCTTATTTTATTTATTCCTCTAACTAGATATTGGGAATCGAGCTCTTATATGCAACGATTTTATTATTAAATATTATTTTTATAGTACAAGATTTTTATAGGGTTTCTTAAAATAATGTTTCAAGCTTCTATTTGTAATGCAAAAGAAACTTTATTTCTGTCGCATAAAGTTTGTTTCCATTTTCAATTTGAAACAAAGTAGTCTTTTGATTCGAATTTATTGGCACGTGGTCTAAGTTTAACGCAGTTATTTCGCAAAATATAATGTCACGTGACGTGTTTTTAAATTTACGCTATTATTTAAAAAAATATAAATATTTCTAAAATCATTTACAATATTAAGTTTTTTGTTTAATATTTTTAGCTCGAAACCATTCCGTGACACAAAATTCATAAAGTAATTCTTTATTCCATTTTTAGGGTTCCGTACCTCAAAAGGAAAAAACGGAACCCTTATAGGATCACTTTGTTGTCCGTCTGTCCGTCCGTCCGTCTGTCAAGACCCTTTTTCTCAGGAACGCGTGGAGGTATGAAGCTGAAATTTATATCAATTACTCAGGTCTACTGTCCCTTGAAGCTGTGAAAAAATCAAACTTCTAAGCCAACGCAATCAAAAGATACAGCCGTTTATGCCGCAAATTTCTGCAAATTTTCGAAACTCGCACGGGAATCAAAACCTACAGGGTACTTCCCGTGAACTTAGAATCTTGAAATTTGGTACTAAGTAACGTCTTATAGTACAGATAAAGGAAAAATTGCGAAAACCGTAAATTTTTAGTTACATCATATAATAAAAAATATTTTTGAAAATTTTAAAGTTACTTCTTTTCTCATGAACGCGTATAGGTATTAAATTGAAATTAATATCAAATACTCAGGTTTATAATACCTTGAAGCTGTAACAAAATGAAACTTCTATGTCAACGCAATCAAAAGAAACGGCAATTTAAGCCGCATATTTTCAAACTCGCAACTACTCGCAAGGGAATCAAAACCTAAAGGGTACTTCCAGTCGACCTAGAATCTTGAAATTTGGCATGAAGCAATGTTTTATAGCACACATAAAGGAAAAATTCCGAAAACCTTAAATTTTTATACGGAACCCTCGGTGCGCGAGTCCGACTCGCACTTGGCCGGTTTTTTAAGTAAACTCTTAAGTTCCTTCGTATTTTTATTAAGTAGCAAAAAAAAAATGCCTTTTTAAGTAGATTTTTTTTACATGTCTTTATATAAGTTGCACGGCTGTTTTATTTAAAAAATCTTGGACTAAAATGTTAAACTTGTTGGCTCCAATGTATTTATAAATACCTACTTATATATAGGGAATTAAAAAATACTATTTTATGTTAGGAACACAGACGGTGGACTGTTTGTGCGATCCTCTATGGTCCTAAAATGTAATTATTTATCTGTAACACGGACTTATTGACAGGAAAAAATGTTTCCTCGGATTATTATGTCCTCTGCGTAAGGCCATAACGTGTGTGATTTTTGTATGAAAATTTTAATTATATTTTATACCTATTTATCTACACTTTAGAGTGTATCCTTTTCTTATAAGCTTTACTTAAAGTATGGTGACTATTGTGCACCCTTTTTTAACCGTTTACGGTGTAAAGGATCCTTGTGATAGTTAGTGAACTTTTTTATTCAGGGCCAATTGTACCCCTGCAGGGGTACAATTAGTTGCAAAAGCTAATCTTGAATTGAGATTATTTTATTTAATATTTATTTTGTCAATTTTGTATGATATTAACTGACCGGACAGATGTTGTCCTGTTTCCTAAAACTCGATCTCAGCGCCACCTACCGAGATCGATCGATCGGGTCGATTTTTTAGAATTTGATGACATTTTGTGTGTGTTTGTGTGGGTACACAAACACAAAATGTCATCAAAATGGGTCCAGCCGTTTAGGAGTTCAGTGATATACATTACATAAAAAAATATTTATATAAGTATATAGATAGATAGATTTATTTTGACAATCTTATTTATATTTAATTTGTTAATCTATGTTCTATGTTATGGGTTTGTTTTCTGCACTTAGTCCTTCAAATGGACCATTATTTATTAAGATTTGTTAATCTATACAGGGTTATTGGAAAAACACCAATAACCTCTTAAAAGGTCATTGTACGCATCATTATGAACAACTTTTACTATGGGACCAAACCTGAAATCGCGAAAAAAAATCAGCTGTTCCCTACGTACGAACATAAATGTAGGGAACAGCTGATGTTTTTTCGCGATTTCAGATTTGGTCCTATAGTAAAAGTTGTTCATAATGATGAGTACAATGACCTCTTAAGAGGTTGTTGGTGTTTTTCCAATAACCCTGTATAAATGAAAATGAATCGCCGAAATGTATGGACGTACATTAACTTCCGAACGACTGCACCAAATTGGATAATTCTTTTTTGTTGTGTTCGGTATTGCCAGGACAAAGTTTGTATAAAAGAAAATTTCGGAAATTCAAAAAAAATTTCACCGTTGCGAAACTGGGGTGGGCCGCTAGTTTTATACAATGTTTATTTTGTCAATTTTATATAATATTTATTTTGACAAGATAATAAATAACAGTTTTTTTTTAAACCCGGTCGAACATTGTTGCCTCTTCGCATTTGTTATAAAATACAATTACAATTTGCATGTCTGTTTACATTTTAAGTATTTTTCGCTCCCGCTCAAAAGCTCCTTCAGTAATTTTTATAACAATACCTACATGATTTCCTTCATGAAAGAAAATCATCTTTTTTCTGTCATCACAGTCAATCTAAAGACAACATTCAGAAACTACAATTAGTTTATGAATGTTCAGGAATTATGTATGTCTATTAGCGTTTGTAATGTATTGCTAGGTGGTCGGTCTCTCTTCGAAGAATTGCACTTTAACTTCTTGTTTATGAAAACGAGAAATCGTTTTTTATACCTATTTAGTGAAAGGAGCCATCAGCTAATACATTGCGTTACTTTTTTGTCACATTTTCACTTATGCTGATCGTTACAAATCTATCTGCTGCTCAAGAGACATAAGTGATTGTAATAATAAATAATGGCGCCGATTCCCTTGTTCACAAACTAAACTAAATTTAATTTCAGTGCATCTTTTTCTTTATATTTCATTATGAAAAGGACAGAAGCTAAATATTAGTTTGGACCTGTCAAATTAGTCCGTGCCTGACGTAAATTGACGTATTTTTAATAGCCAATTTTTTAATCACGTCTAAATTGTCTATGGAGTATCTTAATTTGACAGGACTAAACTAATATTTATCTCCTGTCCTTTTCTTAATGAAATAGAAAGAAAAAGATGCACTGAACTTAAATTTAGTTTAGTTTGTGAACAAGAGAATCGGCGCCAATGACTATAGCACTGTGTGACCTAAACCCGCACTTAAGACACGCTTTTCTGTGACTTAAGTAGTCCATTTTTACACAGAAAAGCGTGTCATAAGTGCGGGTTTAGGTCACATTAGCTATTAAATAGTACACGATACGTGTGACTTAAGTAGTATTAATGCACGGCGTTTACCAGCTAATTTCACGCCGTGCAATAATGGACTACTTAATCACACCTATCGTAATGTTATTTTATGATTCAAAAACTTATTTAAAATTTAATTGAAATATATATTACAATGACACGAAAATGATAATGAATTTGTAATGGAAACGACACTACGGACTGATTTCATGGAGGTTGTCCGTTGTAACAGGGTTTTGGATTAGTGTTAATTATAGTTAACCTGTTTTGTATAAGTTGTCTTATCTTTAGACTTTAGCTTGTCCAATTTTAAAAGACTAATATAAAGTGCCACCCTTTTAAAGCTACACCCTGTTAATATTTGTAAATATTCTCGAAATCTTAGACGGCCTACATAACCGACACTCATTTTTTTTTCTGAATCATCATTGAAAACAGGGAGTAGCCAGTTTATTAAATCCCAAAGTGTGCGTAATACTCTCGAGTCTTGCAATATTGTTACCTATAGTTATTTAATAGCCATAAAAGACCGTTTACACGTCTTTTGGCCGACAAAATATAGGGATTATCGGCCGTGTCGACATACGCCCATAATGCTGACCATTATGGATGGATCCATCCTCCCGTAGTGGACTACGGCAGCTTGTGCAAAGACACGACGGTATTAATTTACCGGGTGCAAGCGTCTCATGACAACAAAATTGTGCGTGAACAAGACGCCTAATAGTTTCCATAAGTTAGACTTTTGAAAGCCTAAACTTTGTAGGTTTTTATAGTTCCTGAGGGGTCCCCTTTTTACGGCAGATTTTTTTATGACATCATATTATTTTTCATAACAGCATAGTATAAACTTAATTTCGCAGAAAATCGCTTGGCATACACTAATTTATCAGACATTCAAAACTCATAATTTTGTATCGCAGAACCATCATATCGCGGAAAGCTTACAGTCAGAATCGTCTTTTGGCATACATTTCATATCGATAGTCATTAAAAGGCAGAACTATCATATCTTAAAAAGTTCACGGTTATAATCATCTTTTGGCATACATTTCATATCCATAATAATTGAAAGACTCATCTTAAAATTCGTAGTTTAATAATATTAATTTTTACTATTATAATCTAGTCGTTTCTGGAACTCGCCGGCCGCTGCCGCGGCACCACTCGCTTCGCTCGCTCGGCTCCACGAGCACGCGTAGGGGTCACAGTTTTCACCTAATCAAACCTAACCATTTTTTTTTTAAATAATTAACCTAATCTAACTAGTTCGGTTCTGGGTAGCCTCAGCCGCGCCGGCGAGCGATAAAACCACCTGCTCCTAAATTCTGCCATCTTCATAGTATACCAATTGCCAAGTGAAATTATGCCAAATAAATTTTCTGACATCTTAAAAGAATGCCATTGTAAATTCGGACATGAACATTCAGCTAAACAATAATCCAAACTAATATTATAAATGCGAAAGTAACTCTGTCTGTCTGTCTGTCTGTCTTTTCTTCACGCCTAAACTACTGAACCGATTTCGATGAAATTTGGTATAGAGATAGTTTGAGTCCCGGGAAAGGACATAGGATAGTTTTTATCCCGATATTCCCACGGGATCGAATCTTACGCGGGTGAAACCGCGGGGCGCAGCTAGTTATGCTATATAATTTTTATGCCAAATAAATTTCGGCAAAAAAAAATCTGCCAGATAAAAGGAACCCGTTCCTGAGTTTTATTGAATGCGTCTCGTAACACACGTTTACTGTGCATGAGAGAATTTTATGTCTTTAACTCAGCCTACCGCAGCCCACTGCTGGGCATAGCTGGCACACTACGCTTGCCGATATGCGGTCTCTACTCGTCTGCTCCATCGGTCCATCGACAAAATGGCCAGCCCACTGCCACTTCAGTTTGCTTACTCTGCAAGCTATGTCGGTTACTGCGGTTCTTCTCCGAATAACTTCATTCCTGATTTTATCCATCAAACTTCGAGCATCCATAGTACGCTGAGCGACATTGAATTTGTGGACCAGCCCGACTGTCATAATGTGTTATGTATGTTTCAGCTGCAACGTTCTTGAACCTTATATTCGATTCTAAACATGATATATACTTATTGGACGTACGCTAATCAGAGTAAGCACTGGCGATAAAATTTGGCTCAAAATTGCATTTGAATAACAATACTATAAAAACCTAAAAAGATTTAGTAATGCAATATTGTGTATTATATTTAAGTAAGTCAATATCAAGTAAGATTTAAGGTAGCTAAGTATTTTATTAATGTAGCATGCATAGACGAAACTTCAAAGTGGAAACTGAATTAAATAAATACTAACTGTAATCATACTTATGCTGCTATGATATTAGGTACTAGATTTTTTTACCGTACAACCAAAAACACTTTGTTACCGCTAATAATTTCTTCATCATCATCATCACAGTATGATCAAAGTAGACATCAAATGCCGGAATCGACGCACTTCCGCCGCCGTAGGAAATATTAGCACGTAATGCGCGACACCCGTTGAGGATCAGCCGGACGGATCTGGACTAAAGGCACAACCGGATTTCCCGTAGATGATAAGGCTCCTGCATAGCTATTCACAAACACCCGATACGCTTCCGTATCGTATCGAATATTAATCATTGTTATCATAGGAGTCTTCTAAACGCTGTTCACAAGTCCAAAACCCGAAAATATTGTCAGTTTAAATCAAATAGATGCCCGCTATTCTTCCAACAGCTATTTGCTGTTGAGGGCAAGTCAAATCAGGTTATCGAAATGTCAGGTTTTCGATACGATAGCCTGTCGTATGGTTGTGAATCAGGGCTCTGATCACTGCGGCGGTCTCAACGTGTAGTCCGCATAATTATGTCATAAGTGAATTAAGAGTGTAGCTTCTGATCTCACGAAGCGGCTTACTTTCTACCGTGTTGATGATAATGCTGAATTGACTTCGTATTTAATTAAGAATGATGATGTCTAATAGATTTCTTTTGAAAAGAAAAATATGTTTATTAGTGAATTAATTGTGAAAATAATTATACATTTTTGACATGTACAAACTTTGTTTTTTTTTTTATTCTCACTGACCTTTAGTAGTTTGGACGTCTTATTTTAGTAAGTTTCTTATAATGTACCTAACATGTTCATTATGGATAATCTTCTTATGTGTCGCGGAGGTCTCACAGTCGAGAGGTGTCGTGGGACACTGGGTTGGAACGAAATTCCTTTCGCTTTGCACACTTGGCGAATGAGAACTAAATCGAAAAAAGTGTAACATTTTGACCGCCAAGACACTAAAAAGGGATATGATGACCATTCGTCACATTGGCCATTTCGTCGCTATCCTTAATAGGTCACATTCACTAATACGTCACCTTGTGCATCTGGTCAGTTTCTTAACTCGTTTCATGCTGTATTTCGACTCATTCCCAACTCGTCCGATGGATATGTACAATTAAGCACAAAAACAAACATTTTCAGTAAAACAAAATTTTATTATAAATTAAGTAGTACTCGCACAATCTTGTTTGAATTTTTACTAGAAACACAATATAGAAAAAAAAACTCAACTTAAAAATTATTATTCTTAACTTAAAAGTTATGAACATTAACCCAATGACACAAGGAATGTTTTAGAATGAACACAGTATCCAAACAAAATAAAGTTTAACTTTTTAGGTGTTGAGATCATTGTGAAGTCTGTTCATCGTTCATCCCGACATTTTTAACGCTGACTGTACGTTGTCGGACGAGTTGGGAATGAGTCGAAATACAGCATGAAACGAGTTAAGAAACTGACCAGATGCACAAGGTGACGTATTACTCGTATTAGTGAATGTGACCTATTAAGGATAGCGACGAAATGGCCAATGTGACGAATGGTCATCATATCCTTAAAAAGTTGGTATTATTTTGAAAGGAGATAGCTATATAGAAGTATGGACGACTGCTCCAGCAATGTAAAAACATGGTAAGTACCTAGTAATATGTAATGCTGAATATTAGTATTTCATATAAAAAAGTTTCAGGAACTTTTCATGTCTTTACAATCCTGAACAAAAAAATCGTGTAATTTTTTTATTTTTGATTTATTTATCATTTATACAAAAGAATTTAAGCATTTGTTTATTTCTGAGGGTAGTCTATTAATATGTCTTGGTATAATATAACCAGTAGTTCGTTCGCCATACGTATTGTGCGATGATCTTGATAACTGTATTTTTGACTAGCAACTCACCCCGACTTCGCACGGTGTTACTTTAGTAAATATCTACAAAGGGGTAATTGCACCAAAAAACGTGATGGCACTCTACAATCAGCGCAAAAATCACTCCCCGCCCGCGTGTAGGTATTTGAGTATTAAACTCTTGTAAATCCTAAACTACTTATCCAAAAATAAAGAGATATTATAGACTCTGACTATGTGTGTATTGTGATGTTTTTGGATGCTTGAATTTGTCAATAACGCACCCAGATATAACATTTATTAAATTAAATTACCTACCTGGAAACTCCGAAAGGAAACAAAAATCTAAGTAGGTACGACCCTCCTTTCGCCCTGCTTGCCCTAATTGTTCTAAAACGATCTTTTTAGTAGACCGATGATCACGGAGTCTGGCACGAGAACTACGATAATGCACAATTTGTACTTGTTTATCAGTTTTCACTCAGAGTCAAAAAAAGATTTTTTCAGTTCAAAAGTTTCCTTTTAGATGGCGCGCGCGTCGCGTTGTCGCGAAGGTCAGCAGCACGGTTTCAGCCCTTCGTGGCGACTTAGCGAGCATTTCTACAGAGACATTTATTATTAATTTCATTCAATCATGGCTATATTTCAGAACAGTCGGTCTCTTCTAGCTCATTAAGGTCGTTGATCGTTTCGACACTTGTCAATTTACAATCCCCACTCAAGAAAATTAATTTAGACATAGCTTGCAGGAAGCAAGCTGAATTGGCAGTGGGCTGGCAATGTTTGTCAAACGACCGATGGCCTGTGGAGCAGACGGATTCTGGAGTGGAGAAGCCGTGTGGTGGGCATTGGCGTATCTAGGGTTTCTTTCTAGGGGGGGGGCTGGCCCCTAAACTTTTTTTTTCCCCTCCGTCCGGGAAGAACGGAGGGTTATAATGTCGGACTCCTATCGGCTAAAACCCCACTATTGCGTGCCACTTCTTTGAGCCCGACTGCTCGAGCGACGACACGGCTCCAATTTCGCCGCCCGCAGGCCCCTTCTTATGGTGGCCGGAAATCGTTAAGCACCCTTCGACGCCCAGCTGCTCTTCTAGTGCGGGTGGAATGAGAAGTATGCTCTCTCTCCGTCTCCGCCGCCTCCTTTGCGTGCATCAACTCCTCGCAAAAAGAGGCCACAGCATCCCACGCGTTTTCGCTTCCGACCATGGACTGAACCACCGCCGAAAATGACAGATCACCCGCACCAAGTGTCGCGACGAGGGCACAGCGCTGTTGGGCCCAAGCTGTACTCCTCCAACGTATGTTGTGGTGTGTCCTCGTGGCAGTTTACATAGTGATGACAAGCAGGCGTCCGCTCCCGACCTATGCGACGCAGGTATTTCCCGAAACATCCATTTCCAGTAAGCACCTGCGTCATCCGGAAACTCAGGGCGCAATGCCACTCCAGCCATTCTTCCATAACAGGCCTTACCGCCATTATTGTCGCGAGCGGGACCTGGGCTGCGCAAGTCGCTCCCTCCATTCAGCCACTAGGATCTGACGGAGCTCAGTCCTTCGTGGATTGAATTTCCAAGAAACTGGAGGCTGACCACGCGCAAGCTTCGCAAATCCTTGCGTCCCTATATCGCTGGTGGAAGGTGGACTTCCGCCAGTGATATGGGGACCAGTGGCGTGCATTGGTTTTCAGAATAGCTAGGCACTAGGCCGGGTCTAGTCTAGGCAAAAGCGGTCACTAATCAGAAAAAAAAAGTGAGGTCAAAAGTGTGGTTATTTGAGTAGGCATGCCTACTTAAGGGTGATAAATTGCGAAGGTTGAACGTCATGGTATTAGACTGTGGTATTACGCGTGACACGTACGTATTTTTAATTTTGTCGTAATAACTTGAACGAGTACCTAAAGACCAATGACAATGTGCGAATAGTACAGGAGCAGAGTAGGCGGCCGTCCGGCGACTGCCTACTGCCGCGCGTGTTTGTATGAAGATTGTTTTTTGTTAGGTTTGATGAATTTAGTTTCTTAATTGTGGGGCACACACACTAAAATGTAATTGACAGGCTTATGTTGATATACCGAGGTAGGCACTGCTTATTATGCCTATTTGCAATGCACGCCACTGATAGGGCCGCACGGATTTTCGCGTCCAGATCCCAGGGCGTTGATCCGACCAGCAGGAGAGTTGCTGTCTCGTAGGAGATCGTACGGTATCTTCTTATCACCCTAACAGCCATCGCTCTTTGCGGCCTTCGCAATATTGCATCGTTGCGGGCCGTCAGAGTGTCCGCCCACACGGGCGTGCCATACAGGGTCATGGACCACAGTCGCACAATCTCCACGTACAATCTCCGGCAGGAGGCGTTAGGCCTCCCCAAATTGGGTAGCAGTCGCGCAAGAGCAGCTGCAGCGCTCATCAACCTGGGGACTAGCCGCTGAATGTGCGGCCCGAAGTCCCACCAGCTGTCGAGGACCAGTTCTAGGTACTTCATAGTCGACTCGAAATCGATGCGGACGCCTCCTACCACTATATGTAAATCACGTGGTGGCTTGTTCCGAGGCCCATGGAAACAGAGGGCCTCAAATTTGTGCAAAGCCACCTCGAGACCCAGACGCCGGATCCTTCCAACGACCTGCGCAACCCCTGCCGTGGCCTGTATGGCCGATTGCCGATGCGTTTGTCCCCGGGCCGTCTTATCATAATAATAGATACTTTAGCTTATTTCGTTGCTTAATAATAATCTCTACGGCCCCATCGCCATATCTCTACGGCCCCATCGCCGTATCTCTACGGCCCCCATCGCCGTATCTCTACGGTGACGTCGTTGTGGGGCTTGCGCGCTCTGAACTCTAGGCCTGTGCCGGAAGAGTTTACTTAGCTGGAACAGGTCTAGGGTGAGGAGCCAGACCAAGAGAGATACAGAAATCCGTAGGGCAGCATGTGGCAAGCTGTTGGGGCAGTAGCGACCCCACGGACCCTATCTCCCGGGAGAAGTCTTGTTCCTCACCTCTGGCTTGCCTTTATTGGCCGGCTGGAGTGAACAATGACGAGGAACAGAGCTCCCACCTCATTCTTGCCTTTATTGGCCGGCTTGAGTGGAGATTCGCAAGAGCAAACGTGCTCGGAGGAAGGAAGTATTTCAGTAAGATGCTGGTAGGGATCTTGACCGTACTTCCGGGATTGTCCTGATAGCCGTGGAATACCTCTCCACTCCTCATAAGCACTTCAGGACATGTTGTCCCCTTGTCGCTACCGGGGGCCCATTATTGAGTGTGCAAGTCACCCCCTGCTATTTTATCCGTGTATATATAAAACATTGATTAGGCAGGGGTCATAGTTCTTCCATAGTTCTTGGTAACTCGTCCACTTTAGCCACCCAAACCCATAGCCCAACTTTTTATTTTTCCATATCATGCAATAGTCCTACACCAACCGGGGGTTGTCCTTGGGTGCACTTGCATAGTGCATACAGGGATAATCGTCGGTTGGTGCCACATTTCATTAAAATTTCCTAAGGGGCCTCTGCGGGTTGGCTTCGGCCCCTCGTACGCCTTTCAAAGGACCGGGACCCCATGGTCCCGAGATATGTAAAATGACAAAAAAATAATAATAATTAAGCAACGAATTATGAATAAAAATAATTGAATCTACTAAAGATTCAATTATTTTTGTGATTTCAAAAGTAACTAAATGGAATGTAAAAATAAGTTTGTGTAGGTGTTGGTGGTAGATAGTATTTATTTGATTGCTTTTGTGTGAAGTTATATTATGTAAGTATCCAGCTTAAAATTTCGAATAGGTCCCCAAAAATCCTAGGGTGGGCCTGAGACCATTCTAGGGTGGGCACGGACCACCCCCCCCCCCCCCCATATACGCCAATGGTGGTGGGCCCCTCAGCTAGATGGACCGACGACCTTAAAATATGTCTGGGATAGACTGGATGCGGAAGGAGAAGGACAGAGTGTTGTGGTGCACCCAGGGAGAGTCTGATGTGTTGCAGTGGCCTGCGTTAGATAGGCTGAGTTGATTGTTTGACTCAAGAAAAGACACCAAGAAATCAGATACGACAAGGTAAAATAAAAAAAAATTAACATTGAGATATCTTTATTGAAAATAAATAGGTAACGGTACATTTTTATTGGTTACTATTTTCCTAACGTCAAGCGTGTGAGATTATTCTCACACATGCATCTGTGTGAGAATAATCTCACGCATTCAAAGATACATATATTCTTCTATTATTATTTTTTTGCAGTAGTAGTAGTAGTTGTAAATATTGATCACATATTCTTATTTATTCACAAAGACACAACAATTAGAATTTATAAGTTAACACTAAAATATATCCTAACTAATAATACCTATAATATATAATAATAGATGGCGTGTCTTTCGAATCATGATTGAATTATATTAGAAACTCGAAACTTACGCGGGTGAAACCGCGGGGTGCAGGTAGTAATATTATATACAGAGTGTTTCGGAAAGGGTATATCAATACAAACGGGTTGAAGAGTGTATCTGGTCTAGAATCTCTGTACAAAATTTCAGCTCAAAAGCAGTAACTTTGAAAATGCTTAATATTTTTTTTATTTCGATAGTTTATTAAATTGAAATCATAACAAACGTGTCACCGCACTACGAGAGTCATTATCCATTATCTGTAGTGTGTCTGTGCGCCTAGTACACGCACATCACGCCGCCGCGCGCCAGTGCAGCGCAGTGATGTCGAAATAAAAAAATATTAAGCATTTTCAAAGTTAATGCTTTTGAGCTGAAATTTTGTACAGAGACTCTAGACCAGATACACTCTTCAACCCGTTTGTATTGATATACCCTTTCCGTAACACCCTGTATAAGTACATAATGATTAAATCATTGTAATTATATATGTAGGATAGGGATAGAAACCGCGGGGCGGTGCTAGTCTACTCATATTTGCAAAAATAGATTTATTAAATTCTAAAAATAGGTATCCAATAAGGTATAAGGTAGCAATATTATATATGACCATTTCTGATTGGCCTAAAATGGCGGCAGAATGGTTACCGGTCGTTATAATTAACGACAATACACACAACAAAGCATTCTATAAAAATAGTTGTATTTTGCAGTTAAATACCCTAGAAGAGATCGTTAAGAATTAGTAAAATACACAGCATTTAGTCTGTGATTATGTGTGACATTTTGTATAATTTTATAAATACCTACCTAATACATTAAGTTTCTATTCCAACAATTTAAATGTTCTAACTTTGTTTTAGGATATAATTTAGCCTCGATAGTTTGTTATTTAATTTCAACGAAAATGTTGTTACTAAATTGTAATTTTGTATGTCTACTTATAAATTGTTTTTTTTTTATTCTTTGTTATTTTTGGGGTTTTTATCCACAAGGATACGTTAACCCCATTCTATCTGAAAATATAACAATCTTATATAATTTTTATTGGTTCGCATGAGTCATGGCTTGAAAGGTCGCAATAAGGTCCAAGTCATGATGGATACATAAGAAAAAGAAAAAAATCCTGAGAGCTAGTTTAAACATTTACATGAATTGAAAATGGTATAGGATTACCATCCGTTTTAAAATGCATTAGGTACAATATAATCCGGGTACCTAATGCAAAATTTTATTATACAAATTACCTAAAAAATAATGATATTTTGATTTGTAACTTTTTTATAACATTTAATATATTTTAATAAAAATACTTTGATTACGTAACTAGGCGTAGCACTACTTGACGTTAGTAAGAACGAGGAACAGATTTTTGAATATACCTAATAATTAAACTTTTTAGAAACAGGTACTCTCGGCTCTACCGTTACGCAAATGCAATTCTCGTGGGATCAAATCGGGCCTTTAAATTCTTTAGAAGAAGGTACTCCCCATGTTTTGGCCGTCACGCAAATCCGATTCGGGCGGGATCAAATCGGGCCTTACAAAGGAGCGAGACCGACGTGGTGGTGCATCGTGCGGATAAGCACGCACGCTGTAATAGATATGTCATCACATTATTTGAGTAAAAGTTTTTTATTTTTAACTAAAGCACTGTTTTTGATATAAATTAGGTACTTACTAATTATACCTTACGGGATTGCGGTGGGACGGACTCCGCCGAACTGGCATTCTTGCAATATTATCGCTGGAGCTTCTGAAAAGTTCACATAGGTATATCTATAAGTACCGTTCTCTGGAATCCTAAACAGAGGATTTGAAAGAACGAGTAGGTAATAGGTAAGTTACACGAATGTGGAACCCACAATCATTTACGAAGACAGCTAACCGGGCGTAAGTATTAAGTAAATGTAGCACACATTTACTTAATACTTACGCCCGGTTAGCTGCAAGTTCGCGGGCTCCCCGATCGAATTCCTCCTCCAAATACCTCGCCCGTGAGGCTGCCCGGGCTCTCCTGCAAAAATACCCAATAAAATTACCATCACTAATAATGTTCTATGATAATAATTATGCTTATCGGGGATATGTTTAAAGCTTAATACGATACGTCTCCATGAACTTGGTGTCTACTCCCTAAGCACAAAATCCGTAGTTTCGGTAGAAGTTGCGGGCGTTTCCAACTCCGTATCACTTACGGACACATGATTAATACTTACGTAATTCATCGCAAAAAGTAGTAGAAAAAAAACCGGTCAAGTGCGAGTCGGACACGCGCACCAACGACGCGACGGTTATGGCACAGAATACGAGGTCTGTTCAAAAGAAAAGGTAAATTTTCAATTTTCGCGGGCTGCGTACATTCGATTATCGAAATTTTTTTTTTGTTATGTTGGTACACATATGTTTATCATATGTTGGCATTATCAGCCAATTTGGATTAGTAGTTTGTTGTTGACAACTGCAAAGGTTAGTCACGTTTTTGGGTGTTCTTCGATTTTAGACTGTTGAAAAAAATGGATCAAAGAATAACGTATTCAATTTTGCGTTAAAAATGGAATAAAATGCTCCAAGGCACTTGAAATGTTGACTGTGGCATTCGGCGAGTCCACTTTGTCTCAAAAAAGTGTTTATAAGCGCTTTACAGAAGGCCGAGAAGGTGTTGATGACGATGAGCGTCCTGGAGTTGCAACCACGTCAACAAGCGAAGAAAAGATCGAAACAGTGAAAAAAATTGTTTTGGAAAATCGTCGAATCACTATTAGGGAAGTTGCAGAGGATGTTGACATATCAATTGGCTCATGCCATGCAATTTTCTCGAATGTTTTGGGCATGAAACGTGTGGCAGCGAAGTTTGTTCCGAAATTGCTAAATTTTGAGCAAAAGCAACGTCGCATTAGTATCGCTCAGGAATTGTTGAATGACGTCAACGACGATCCAGGTTTGCTCAAACTGGTCATAATTGGTGACAAAACGTGGGTATATGGTTATGACGTCGAAAGACCAATGAAAGGAAAGCGTTTTGCCACAATTTATGAGACAAAGTCAGAATCGAAGAACGAGCTGATTGCCATACCGAAAAGCGCATTTCAGAAGTGCTTCGAGAATTGGAAGAAGCGCTGACATAAGTGCATTATATCTGAGGGGGATTACTTTGAAGGGGACAAAACGGATATTGATAAATAAATAAGTAAGTACTTTTCAAAAAAATTCAAAATTCACCTTTTCTCTTGAACAGACTATGTAGGTACTTATGGTTATGGTTAGGTACTTGTATGTAAATGTAATGTAACTACAAATTTACGGTTTTCGGATAATTTTCTTTACTTGTGCTACATGACATTGTTTCTTGCCAAATTTCATGTTTCTAGGTCAACGGTCGGGAAGTACCCTACAAGTTTTGATTCCGGAACATAAATGAACGTAGGTATCTTTTGATTGCGTTGGCTTAGAAGTCTGATTTTTTCACTGCTTCAAGAGACTGCAGTATTTGATATTAATTTCAACTTGATAACTCCACGTGTTCCTGAGGAAAAAGGTCTTGACCGACGGACAGACAGACGGACAACGAAGTGATCTTATAAGTGTTCCGTTTTTCCTTTTGAGGTACAGAACCCTAAAACTACTTAATGCTCTATGTTAGAGGGTTTGGTTTCCGCTCTTAGTCCTCCAGGTGGCCCATTGTGCGTGGGCCTGGCGGCAATCGATGGTTAAAATACAAATGTTGTTGTTGATGTTTTTTATTTTTTTAAGCCCCAAAAAAATTAAATCTATACTTATAATAAATCTGTAGAGAGGTCAAGTCTGTACATGAAATATATTTTCAAAATAACTATCAGGGGGTGATTAGTGATCGATACTGATGCCAAAAATGCAATCAGTAAAATTTTTGTCTGTCTGTCTGTCTGTATGTTCCTTATAGAAACAAAAACTACTCGACGGATTTTAACGAAACTTTGTACAATTATTCTTCATACTCCTGGGCAGGTTATAGTATACTTTTCATCACGCTACAATCAATAGGAGCAGAGTAGTGAAGGGAAATGTTGGGAAAACGGGAGAAGTTACTCCATTTTTTAAGCTTCCGTCGCGTGTGCAGCCTTAATGGTTAAAGTTACATAGAAATCATGTATGACGGAAATATTCTACATAAAATTGTCTAAAAAATATCCCGCAACAGCATATGTCTATCTTTTATGGTTGACTCACAATAACACGTGTAACTCCTGATAGCTTAGCAGTTCGGAGCATTCTGATTATATTTATTTACTCTTACGTTTATAATACTCTCACTCATCCCTAATTTGAAAAAGTTAACATTATTACCTATTCAATAAAAAAATAATCATAGAAATCGGTATAGAAACACCAAACTTATACATGAAATAAGCCATCGCGCCGTCGCACGTCTGAATCATGCTATAAGGATTATTTTTGTGTAACGGTTGCCGCGCTCGACACGGGTCGGGTCGGTAGGGTATAAAAAGGCGGGAGGTCCGAGAGCGAGCTTCAAGCCCTGGCTGGAGGCCTTAATTTTGAGGCATCCACAGGCAAGCCCGGTTAAGCAGACGACAACCTCATAGGTTGAACTGCGAGATGCCATTGTTAAAAAAAAAAAAAAAAAAGAGCGAGCTTCATTCAATATTTGACTGTTGATGCGTTCAGAGCGTTCGACCTTATTGACAGACAATAATTGATATTGAGAAACCGTGCTTATCAGCGCGACTTTTAGTCTTTAAATAGTTTATTTGAATTTCTTTTGTTGTTATTTTGTAAAATAGGTTGTATGAGTTGTTTTGGTAGTGTTTAAATATTCGTTCAAATTAAAAATTATTAAGCGTAGGTTACTTTTATTAATTAAAGTACCTAGTTATAAGTATTTATTTTTAAGTGAAGTAGGTATAGGTAGATAGTATTGCACAGGCGTTTCAGCTTTATTTTCATTTCTTTTTATAAGGAAGGATTTTTTGAAATTCAACCCCTAAGGGAGTTAAATAGGGGATGAAAGTTTGTATGAAAGTCCGTCAGTTTTAAAGTTAGGATCATCAAATTTTGTGTTTAGGCTGACGACTAAAAATTAATTTATACGTGTCTCAGCGTTTTTGATAATTCTACCCCCAAAGGGTTAAAAGGTGGGATGAAGTTGTGTATGAAAGTCCGTCAGTTTAATAGTTAGGATCTTTAAATTTTGTATTTAGGCTAACGATTGAAAATTAATTTATACGTGTCTCAGCGTTTTTGATAATTTCTCCCCCAAAAGGGGGATGAACGACCTGACTGAAATATCAACGCACAGTCTAAATCGCTGGTCCTTCCTAGGGACATGAATTTTGGAGGGTGTGTTCTTTGTGAAGAGTAGGTGTTGAATAAGAACGGGTTTTTGGAAATTAAACCTATACCTATACCTTATTATTTAGGGGGTAAAAAGGGGGGATTTTGTTGGTATGAAAAATCTTATTTCTTGAGTTAATAACCTTGAAACTTGGCACGAATACTTATCTAAGTAAATTATGAAGTTTGGAATTTTTCGTTTTTCTAAAATACCCCCTAAAGAGGTATTGGGGGGTGTCAAAATTTGTATGGAAGAATTTTAACGCCCTGTCCGATTAACTTAAAACTCAGTATTTATACTAAGGACTAAAAATAATTAATAACATGTATCAGGGTTTTTCGAAAATCTACCCCTAACTGTGTGAAAAGAGGTAGTTAATTTTAAAGGGGAGGATTTTACCGCGTGGCTTGATTAGCTCGAAAATTGGTATAAATAAACTGAGTCAAGTTATAAAATTCCACCCCTGTGGGGGTGAAAAGCGGGGATACAGTTTATTTGAAAAATCTGATTCCTTTGTTCTATAAACTTAAAAATTGGCCCGAATACTTATTTATCTAAATTAATTATAAAGATCATACCAACATACATTTTCGAAACTTTTAGAGGAAAGTACGAATTTCACGCGGACGAAGTCGCGGGCAGAAGCTAGTAAAAAATAAGTTTGAAAACTAAAACCCGACTACTGAAAAGGATGAAACTAAGAAAGTACCCTCCGTGGTCGCATGCCGCTGTACTAAGATACTTATAAGCTATGGTAGCATGCGAAAACGGGAAGGTACTTTCTTGTTTTATCCTTTTCAGTAGTCGGGTTTTAGTTTTCAAACTTATTTTTTTGCATGCAAGATTTGCCTCGTCTAAACATAGAGTTGCCAGTACATCCTTGTATAATTAACTCAAGCATTGCTAATATTTGCGCTGCATCTATTCATTTTTATTGAAAGTCTACTCAAGTTTTTTGAATTTGTTTCGTCCGTTCATGTTTGAATTATAGAAAATTATGCCAGAATTGAATGCGATTTTATTATCCACACTTACGATTTTATTGCATTTGCTGTTTATACCTAAACCAGTTTTGAACGGCAACTAACTTGCCCGTATTTTGCAGCAATTGTACGCGTTGCTTAGACGGTGCCAGTAAATTGTTTCGTCAATTTTATGGTATGGCACATGCAATAAACTTGCACCATGTTGTTTGTGGCTTTAATCTCTACTAACGGGGGAAACGAAAGCCGCTCTGTTGTTTTTCAGAAAGCTGGATTTCGTTGGACCTGCACCTTTTGAAAAGTTGCACATTATAACCGAAAATTTAAAGTAAATAAATAGTAGATAGACAGGAGATTGGATTGGATTCGATTGGCGATTGGATTGGTTTGGATTAGGGGTTGGTAGCTAGATAGTGGTGTAGATATTCTTAAAACTTAGGTACCTACCTACCTAAGTTTTAAGAATATCTACACCACTATCTAGCTACCAACCCCAACCTACCACTCCACCTACCACTCTAGCTACCACTCTATTTTAAGAATATCCGCTATATTTACGAGGACCATTTTTTGTTGCTCTGTACACATGAAACAAAAAGAACTTCAAAGCCATTCCGGCGGAAAATTCTGGAAAAAAATCATAACTCTAAAAGTATGTACAAAAAATATCGAAACCATACATCGGATCCTTGTTTGGACCATTAGGAACCGTTCCTGGAATAATATGAAATAGGGATCAGTTACTATACTTACGGCCTTAAGTCGACGCCAAGATCGACAGATTGTGCCAGACTCGTCGGCATGTCCAGATATGCACGTAATCTGAAAAGTTACACAGTAGGTAGTTAGGTACCTCCGATTATTTTAGCAATTCATTCAGCTTAGAGTTTACAACATGAAGCAAGTTGGCATCGCGTGAAACTAGCGGTATTAACCTCATTTTAACCGTTCGCGTTCCTACGAAATAAAGGGCGCGCGACGACGTTGCCAAATCGCTTGCCTATATGCCTATATGCATCCCTTTCCTTAATGTTATGCCACAAAACAGCGGCCTAATTGCGGAACGCCAAATCGTCAAATGATTCTGATCAGTTGGCTTCATTTCTATCACAATTGGCTTAATTTTACGATTTTCGAATTGCGAAACTCTAGTTTATTATGAAATCAATTATGAACGTTAAGGCCCTGCGCAGAAACTAGAGTTTCGCAATTCGAAAATCGTAAAATGAAGCCAATTGTGATAGAAATGAAGCCAACTGATCAGAATCATTTGACGATTTGACGTTCCGCAATTAGGCTGCAGAAAGGTACTACTCTCTGTATTTTGTGGTCATGCTCTAAATTTTATTTATAATGCGTTGAATTAGATATTTTAATTTGGCGCACCTTTTCAATTTCATCGTGTATAACCGAGTAAATACATAATGAATATTTTTAAAACTAAGGAAGATACACTGTTATAAGAATATCGACGATATTTACGAGGGTCTTTTTGACCGTGCCCATACTTACGTGTGAGGCATTAAGGTAAAGGTAAACAATACTCGTCGGGTTTTGATATTCACTGACTTTGAAGAACTGCTGCGTGAGAAGTATTTCATTTAGAATGAAACTTTTTGCAAGACGAAATAGAAAAATTATCCGTTATTCTAAATAAGTTGTTAATTTTTGTAATTTTCAGTGATAATAAATACTTATTTAAGCAAATGTGACAAAAGGGCGATTTGTACCAGCACTCGCCAGATTTGTACTATTACTCATTAAATGGACCCAGTAGTCGTCAATTTTTGATGCTAATTTAAACTTTCAGGCCTTGAACATAGAGTTCAAGGTGATTACATATTAAAACATATTGTGATTGTCTTTCATATGAGTGGCAAGTCTATGAAACGTAGGTAGAAAACCAAATCGCAAGAAATTACTAAAGGTTGTGAGCTGTTAGCAGACTAGGTAGGTAAATTCTAATATATTTTAGCTTAAAAAATTAAGATGTCCGAATCACAGAATCAGTTTTTTATCAGAATAAAGGAGCCCATTGTATATTAAGTGTTTAATGTTTTCTTTATGTTGTGTATTTTTGTGGTGTACAAAAAGTATATAAATAAATCAACCATATTAGGCCCAAAACCCAAAATGGCCGGCCAACGAAAAAAATGTATTACCCTGGTCGGAAAAGACGTCCTTATAATTTTTTACTATTGCGCCGAATCTCTAAGACCATTCCTTCAGCTTTTTTTTAAGTTGAAAAATAAAGTTGTATACCTTAAAAAACCTGATTTTAGAACTATATAGGCAAAAAATAGTTATAGTAACACTCGCAGAGGTTTGTTGTTATTGTAGGTAATACTTGTTTAAGGTCACCTTTCTTTTATTTTCGCCAATCGGTAGTTAAATAATATATTTTATTAAAATTTATAAAACTAGATTTTTTTTTTAACTTTAAAAAACAGCTGAAGAAATGGTCGTAGAAGTTCTAAATAATAATACATTTTATTTCGCTGTCACTTTGTGTTTGGGCCTGTTGACGTGAAAACGTCGTTGCACTTTGTGGTAAATTCAATACGTCTGACCGATAACATGTAATATTTCAGCCGCTTATAACTACGAGAATGCTTAGGTAATGATTGAGCATACAATATATGGGTAATAATTGTACCAATTTTGAAGCAGGATCTAATTTGCGTTTGACGTCACATCGCAAGTGCAGTAGGTCCGACCCTCCTTTTTACTATGCGTCCAAATTTTAATTCGCAAACAAATGTTTAGGTACTAGGTGTCATTGTCAAGAATTAACACAGCACATTAGGGCCTAAAGAGAATCAACAGAAATATTAGCCCAGTTAAAAATGCATTTGAAGTTGACAATAGCAAAATAATTTCAAATAATTTCAAAATATGTCGTTTCATATCGGCCGTAAGTCTGGAACAAAAGTGAAAAATATCTCATAAAAAGTAAGCTTGCATCATAAGGAATTCAATGAGCCTCAATAGCCTAGTACCAAGCAAATACAATAGCTACAGCAGTATCAGAAAACGTAAGAAAATCTGCAGCAAGTAGCATAAAAGTTAAAGATGTCGTCTCATATCGACCGCAAATCTGCTTAGAACTGAAAAATATCACATACGGTGAAAGGTATATTAAATGCAATGAGCCTTTTTTTTCGTGGGGAAATCCTCATGGATACCCTCAGTCTGGGAAGAACTGAAGGTTATGTCGGACTCCTACTGACTAAAACCCCACTGTGGGCCCCGGACTCATGGTACTAGAAGGATCTAGTACCATGAGTCCGGGGCCCGAGAGATACTTGTATATTTGCCACACCTCCGACTAGTATCAGCCCAGCCAAAAGCCAACCAAAGAAAGTTTTAAATCATAAGAAACACAATAAGCCTACAAAATCTACTTATGAGCGAATCCAAAACCTAGGGTAGTACCTACAATCATCGCCAATCGTCATGTTATTAATGGACGGCGCCCCGGCCTTTCATCCTGCAAGTATGTGTGAAGATTACGAGAACATTAGGAAGATTCAACGGCAGAAGACTTAGTAAGAAGACACCTCTACATATGTGAGGATTTGATTGGAACTGTAATATCCACACTCGATCTGAGCGAGGTACTGTTGAAAAATTACCATCAATTATCCAGGGCTTATTACAGCTCATTATTTTACCTTTCCCAGTAAGGCAGTTTAGGTTAGAACTGAGAATACTTTTTACGAGCCGAGCGAGTGGAGCGCGCTTACGATACAGCGTGCGAAGCGAGCCCTTCCTATACACAAATAAGTAAAGCACGCTTAATTACACGATGAGCTCGCTTAGTCAGAAGATGGACTTACTTCTCTTGCTAGTCATAACAGCTTCTTAAACCAGCAAGCGAAGCGAGCCCATCTTCGACACGAGTGAGCCGAATGCATGAAAACATGACAAGAGCGAGCGAAGCGAGCTCTATTACGAGTGAAGCGCGAGCACAGTTTCGTGCCGAGCTAGCGAAGCGAGCCCAATGACGCGACGACTAAGCAGAGCACGCTTACTCAAGCAATGAGTAAGCGAAGCGAAAACAGCTTATGAGAAATCCAGTTTTATCGTCAAATGTAGCCCAAACCTTATTATATGTTTGTACAGACGTCAGCACATCAAGCTACCCGAAACTGTCAAATTTTCCCAATCAACTTTGAACCTTATGCTTTAGCAATAAAGTTGAAATATTTACAATATGACGAGTTTAGAGTCAAGTTTAAGCATGTCCCAGTAATCGTCAAAAAAGTACTTAAAATGACGAGATTTGGGTCAAGTAGGAATTTTTAGGTACCAATAGATGTCACGTTAAAAAAAAAAATACTTTTATGATAAAAATGTTCTAAACTTCAAGTTATATCATTAGTAAATTAACTTAACTAATTCATCAAACAATCAGACTTACCTACCACATACCCCACAGAAGGTTCGTAAATCAAAAAACAAAAGTACGTACCGAGTTTGACATTTAGCAGCTAAACTTGCAAAAAAATGAAAAAATTGTGGGACACACTTTTTAAGTGAGATATCTCAGCCACCATTACAGTTAAAACTCAGTATTTTAATTTAATTGTGCAATATGTTACCAAAAATATGTTGCCATAAAAAGATATTGATGTTTTTAAACAATTTGACGACTTCTGGGTCACTGTGGACTTCACCCGCGTTTACGTTATATCCTCCGGAGAATACTGGAAGCGTGGTTGGCTCCGAGCAGCGTCAGTGCTTCTGAAAAGTTACACAGTATTTATTATACACTAGCTTCAGCCCGCGACTTCGTTCGCGTGAAACTTCTTGTTTCCCCCGAGCCACCCCGTCGTATCGCATCACCCGCCCGCGCTATCACTTAACGTTATTTTTGACTTTTTTTCTTTTTGCTCGGCTCCTAAGGGTCATAGCGTGATCTTAAATAGCCTATAGCCTTCCTCAAAAATTGGGCTATCAAATGCAAGAATTTTTCAAATCCGACTGGTAGTTCCAGAGATTACCCCCTACATACAAACTTACAAACAAATTTTATCTCTTTATAATATTAGTATAGATATATGATAAACACACTTGGCAGCCCATTTCGGTTTTCTTTTAGGAATTTCTCAAATATTTAAACCCATTTTTATTGCTGTATATTCAAGATTCATAGAACAAATGTCTAGACCCTTTAAATTAACTTTAAATATTACTGTCGGATATTTATACTTCCAGGATAATCCGAATGAATATCGCCGCATATCGGTTTGCAATACAGGTTACAGAATTTACGCCTCCTACGTAAGTACTTAAAAAAACTAGATGAGATAATAATGGAATTAGGCAACTACCAAGTGTTGGCGATCGCCGCGCTACCACTTGAAAAAGTTGAGAGTGACCTCATCGGAGCGGCATGGTGGTCCACGGCGGCGAGCCGAGATGAGTGCGCTGCTTTATCCTGAGCCGCCAGACTAAACATCGATAAGATAGGGTCCAAATTCAGCATGGGAATATAAACAAGAGCAGCGTTGCGTTGCGACTATTGTTAGATTAAGATTTTATAGAGCACTTTTCCGCAGACCTTTGTAAGAGGCAGTCGATCCATGTTTTTAACCTATGTCTTTATTATATTGAGTGAAAGCATAGAACTATTATTACTCTAGCGTATAGAACCGACGCCGCAAACCAGATTTTTGCGCCATGCTTTGTTGCCGACCGGCAACAACTCATTTTAGTCACTTGCATACGCTAAACGCGTAAACGCCATGAAATTCCCGGCGCTTACGACGTTTTGGTCGCGAGAAAACTATACGTTTTAAGAGGTCTAGCGCTGCATCTTTTATAGTTTGGTGAGACGACACCTAATGTTTACGCGCTGCAGCAAATGCTGAGTGAATCTACGGTACGCTCGCCCCGCCCAGCACCCCGGCTGTCATCCTGTTATGACACTGTTTTTGCTTCGGATAGCCTCTCTATACGTAGTACTTTATCTCAGTGAGTGAAAGTATTATATAATGTTAAACTATAAAGTGGTTTCAATTAAAGTTAGTGATATAAGCACACATTAAGTTAATACAAGCGGCTTTTCTAAACAATAGATCAACAGACGACCATATCTTTACCCTTAAAAGGGTCTTAGACGAAGAATGGCGTTCAGATAAAAGAATTTATGTACTCGCCCTCGACATAGAAAAGGCCTTTGACAACGTCGACCTCAATGCACTAAGAGATATCTTATTACAACGAACCAACAAATCGCTAACCAACAGGATAATCAAGGTATGCATAAATAAACGTACATGCATCAAATGGTGTGGCCAGCAAAGCAGTTGAATTATTAAAGGAAAGGGAGTCAAACAAGGTTGCCCTCTGTCCCCTCGCCTGTTTACACTGGTCATCGACGAAGTCTAGAGCTCTCGACGCTTGATCAGGATCATGAAATTTCACTCCCCCTAGTACTATCATTTGCGGATGACCTTATCATCATTACAGATGACCTAAAAGGGTTAGAAGGTATCCTATACCATATTAAACCCCTAAGTACTAAATAGTGTAGGCCTCCATATTAACGAAACAAAAATACTAATTAGGGACCCCATAGCTACACAGATAACGACACAAGTGACCCTTAATGGCATATATCGACACGTGATGAAATTAAATACCTGGGTACATACATAACATCTACATTAAGCAGAAAAAGGACAATAATTAAAGTTATTTTTCACTTTGTAGTGATTTTTTTTGAAGTCGGTTGTTTCTTTTTTGTAAAACAGTTTTTATTTTTCACTTTTTAGTTGTACCTACTCCACACAAATTCAATTAACACTAGTGCATTGAAGAATTGAAGACACGACTCGAAGAATCATCAAAATTAACATAGAAATGCCGGAGATGTAGTACATTTATGCAAATAACATCGTACATAAGAATATTTACCTAATGTGTTATATACTAAAACCTTCCTGAGAGTATGTAGATCACACTAATGAAAGAATTATCAAAATCGGTTTAGAAGTTTTTGAGATAATCGCGGACATACAAACATACATACATACGGGTCGAATACAGAACCTCCTTTTTTAAAGTCGGTTAAAAAAACGTTGCGAACAAGCCATGAAAAAAACGCTAAATCATTATTACCATTCATAAATAACTCAAATATGGACTGGAAATTAGCCAGACTCATGTATCGAATGGTGATCATACCGTGCATGATATATGGGTTGAAAGTATCGGTACTTACCAAAGCCAACAGGTCAAGACTCAGAAGATATGAGCGAGTTATCATGAGAGACTTGAATAACCACTCTAGGAACAAACCAAGACAAAAGAAAATGCATGAAATCTTAGACGGAAAAACAGTAACCAAACGCATCAAGAATCACAGGACGTGCTACCTCGCACATGTCTACAGGCGCCGCAAACTACACCTGCTGCATGCAGCAATGCAGTACAAGGCCAAATCCAAGAAGGTCGGCCGACCTATTTACACGTGGAACTACAATTTAAAACTAGACATGAAGTACTTTGACAAGGAAATCAATTTTTGGATGGATACAGCGGAAGACAGAAATAAGATCAAGGTTGCTGCTGGTGAGATTTACAAAAAACCGGAAACGATGACATTGAAAACAGCAACACCTAGCACAACACAGCAGAGCAACGACATACAAAAGAACCGAGAAAGCAGTAGAACCCTGCCAAAAGACTCAACGATGAAGCTCGACCTTAACCAACATGGCGGCAAGGTCGTTAAAAGATGCCCATCCATAAATATAATTACCCATCTCTCCACTAGTCCAATGCTTGCTCTAGGATGCATATCCGGTGGGCTCTTAAATCCTTACCTATCCTTCGGGCACGTCTTCCCTACCATTACCGCGCCCCCGGTCTATTCCTTGATATGCAATGGTCGCTGTAGCACCATGAACATGAGGCTACAGGAGCTAGTGCGAATCTTGGGGTTCATTCGATTAATTGAGTCTGGTTTAACTATGCTGGGATCGGTGCAATTCATTCATTCATTCATTCCAGTGCGATGGTCCAAAGACATTTAAAGTGTCTGACTTTGGATGTCACATATTTTTGTAATATATTTTATTGCGATATATTCGAACAGATATTAATGAATGAATCATGAAATCAGATATTATTGCCGAACTGTGCATATATTATAACTTACCTACGAAATTGCCGTTTTTTGATACTGGCTATTGTGAAGGTCGATATATTTAATTCTATTTAGGATTCTAAATTCGAATTAATTTTATAATGTAAAATGACATTTTGTTTTATATCGCTGTTTCTCTTTATTGATCGAAGCTGTTTCTGTAACCATAGGAAAATTGCGCGCTGTTTTCTAATACGAGTTTCGTCGTGGCACCAATGCAGCACAGACAGCACGCAATATTGACGTTTGTGGACGGAGTACCGCATGTGAACGCACGGTCCGTTTTTGGTTTGATCACTTCCGTTCTGGAAATTTCGATCTCAAGAATGAACCCCGGGGCCGATCGGAGACGAAAGTCGATAACGATTAATTGAAAGCCATAGTGGAAGCAGATTCATCTCAATCCACGTTGGAACTTGCCTTCAACTAAGTGATAAATCGATACTGATTCATTTACGCCAAATTGGAAAGATATAAAAAAGGTCGGACAGTGGGAACCGTATGAACTCGCTGAGCAACAACAACAAAACAATTAAGTGTTGTATTTATTCTTATATCTTAGTTATAAATATTTCTTTATTATTTTTTCTGTTATTGCACCTACTGTGTATTGTCTCTGTATCACCCTAAGGTAGACTGGTAGAAAATGCCCATGGCATTAAGTCCGCCTTTGTACAGTTTTTACTTGTGCATAAAGTAATCACTTCGAAGCACCGCACTCCGGACCGTCTCAAAACTATAGGAGTTACGACTAGAAGCTATCCGTCACCCACCGTACTCACCAGACCTTGCTCCAACTAATTTCTATTTTTATTCGGAATTTGGATAACTTTTTACAGGAAAAAAATTCAAATCAAACGACGCGGTGAAAAACGCCTCTAAAGAGTCCATCGTTTCCTATCCCCAGAATTTTTATAGCAGAGCCATCAACGAACTTCCACTAAAATGGCAAAAGTACATCTTCACTAATGACCAATACTTCGATTAATAAAATTATATATTTTCTTTAAAAAATATATTTGATTTTTTCGATGTAAAACAGCAAAATCAGGACCTAATATATACAGGATGGAATTTTCGAAGCGTACCTGGAGGGAAAGTACTCTTAATCCTGAAGATAGCAAATTTTACTCAAAAGAAACATTCCTTTGTTTTAAAAAAGAAACAAAACTATATTTAAAGATTTTTGAAACTACGCTTGCCCCTTGAGATTACCTACTTTGAAAAATAGGATTAAGGTCTTAAAATTCCGCATTACATTAAAAGTAGTTTTCGGATAAAACGACAAAAGGAATCCCGAACCCCGCGGAAGGCCTCAGTTGAACTATTGCAGTGGGCAGCTAATACTGTCTGTCATCAAATAGTTGTTACCCTTAATTAAAGAACATGTAACATTTTGTGTGGCTTAAACCCTTTGAAATCCAATCACTTTGAATGGGAAAGGAAACTATCAAAACCCTAGAAAAATCCTTTCCAGGGAAAGGGTTCCCCTAGGATCACGTCAACCAATAATTTGTAAAATTTCATCTAATTTTAGATCCTCTGCTGGGAATTTGTTTTGTACGTACTGATGTTTGAACGAATCAATTGTTATCATGTCTCATTACGTGAGAGGCTACGATTAACTTCGTGGCTATGATAGAAAAATACTTACGAAGAGCTGTGTGCCTGTGCGGTGTCTCGCGCGCGGGCCAGTGCCCCAGTGGAGGCTGCAGAGGCTCCTGGAGGCTCATGGCTGTAATGATAAATCGTTACAAATTTGTGTATTGCTTCTGTCATACCCTCGCGGATCAACAAAAGCCGCGCAGCATATTTAATTGACGTCACTTGGCTCCCAAACCGTGAGTTATGCACAACTAGAGTTCTTATGACAACGAATGGCCTACTTAACAAACCTTAAAAATTCCAACGTTGAGACTACCAATTCTAGTAGGTACTGACAGCAGTATGTCTGTTATCAGAATTCAGTATGTACAACGGGACCAAGGACAATTCAGACTATTTAAAAAAAGCGAAATATGGCCCGCGAATTCATTTTGGCATGAAGTATCTTTGATGAGATTAAAAAATCGCACATCTCTGACTAGTAAATGCTAAATAGTTATCCGTGGCGTTATCTCACTTCTGCAGTAACATAAAGTAAAAAGCACGCGTTTTTAATACACTACATTATGGACCTAAAAGTTCATTAAGAGCCACTTTACGAGCAAGTGTGTTGAAAAACTACTTACAAAGAGCAGTGCGCCTGTGCCTCACTGGAGGTACCAGTGTCATGGCGTGAGCTCCCAGCGAGTGAACTGAAAAGTGAAATGTAATGATACATCGTTACAAATGTGTGTATTGCTTCTGTCATACCCTCGCGGATCAGCAAAAGCCGCGCAATATATTTAATTGACGTCACTCGACTCCCAAACCGTGAGTTATGCACAACTAGAGTTCTTATGACAACGAATGGCCTACTTAACAAACGTTAAAATTCCGACGTTGAGACTACCAATGAAAGCAGTACGTCTGTTACCATAAACGAGTTAAACCTACGACGACGTCCTAGAAATAACAAACTTCTGATTTTATCGGAATTCAGTATATAATATGTTACCGGCAATCTGTATAATCCGGCAATCTATACAATACCTAGGCAATGTATAGAATACCTAAAACGCTTAGGTAATGTATGAAATATTATTTATTTTATACTTTGCCTAGGCATTCTATACAGTACCGAATGCGCAGCCGGCAATGTGTGAAAAAGACGAAAACTCAACGCGACAATTAATAAATATTTTTGAGTGTAATAATTCTTATTCTACTGCAAAAAAAAGTATTATAATAGGTACCAACTTTTTAAAGATTATTTTTAATCGGTCAAGCGTCGCGGTTCGCTGATTGGCGACGAAACAATAGAAAATCAAGAGTCTGTTTAATTTTAATAAAGGTAATCTGTCAAGCGCCGGCTGCTAATGAGACACAATTGATTTTCTATTGTTTCGTCGCCGATCGGCGAACCGCGCCGCTTAAAAATAAATAGTTATGTTGAGACCTTACCTCCGGACTTGGTGGAGTGACCTGCAGGTGTACTTCGAAGACTGCTGCTGGAACTAATAGACAAGCTGGGCTAGGTGTGCCGAGTTTGGGCTCGTTTTGTTAGTTATGTTGAGACCTTACCTACAAAAAACAAGTGAAGGTCGGGAAACATTTGCCTAACGATAGCAAGTTAAAAAAACAGGTTCAAGGGATTTTCGACCTTATTGACATTTATCAAAATACCGGTTTTTAATGAAGAAGCAACGCTAGCGAACAAGAATGTGGGAAAAGCAAACCGAATTTTGAATGTCAATAAGGTTGAAAATCGCGTGAACCTGTTTTTTACTTGCTATCGTTAGGCAAATGTTTTTCGACCTTCATTTGTTTTCCGACCTTCGCTTGTATTCCGACCTTCACTTGTATTCCGACCTTCACTTGTTTTCCAACCTTACAAATAAAATAAACTTGTTTTAAATTATTTGTTTTCAATAAGCTCGTCCGCAAATTGTAAATACATAGTACTTTGGCAAGTACTTGATTAATCACTGTCCAATGAAATTAAGTAAATAGCATCTATTTTTATGAACATTTCGCATTACCTACAAACTTTTTGAATACAAATCAACGTAAGCTTTAAAAAAATACACGGCAAAAATTAAATAAAATTAGGCTCAAGTATCAAGTCCTGCCAGTTTACTTATAATTTCGCCGCTTCGCGCATGTCGCTGTGTGTGTGAGCCGTGCACGTGTAGTAGTAAGACTCAATACCTAAAATTGAAGCGCGTCAATTCGTAAACGCGTCCTTAAAAATCACGTGCATACGATGAACACATCTGTTAGCAAGTGTTACTTTAGCGGCCGTGTGTTGCAAGCACGATATTTACGGTGTATAGATGTTCGTTTCTCCCATGGTACTTACATAACAATGATAAATATAGACCATATCTATTTACTTTACACATTGCCGGTGAACCAGCAGGTATTCTATACAATCCCTAGGAAATGTATACATTACCTAGGCAAAGTATGTAACGGACAATAATATTCACAATATTTCATACATTGCCTGGACGCCTCAGGTATTCTATACATTGCCTAGGTATTGTATAGAATAGGTACCTGAATTATACAGATTGCCGGTAACAAATACAACGGGACCAAGAACAATTCAGACTATTTAAAAAAAAGTGAAATATGACCCGCAAATTCATTTTGGCATGATGTATCTTTGATGAGATTAAAAAAGCGCACATCTCCGACTAGTAAATGCTAAATAGTTATCCGTGGCGTTATCTCACTTATGCAGTATCATAAAGTAAAAAGCACGCGTTTTAAATACACTGCATTATGGACCTAAAAGCGGTTCATTAAGAGCCACTTTACGAGCAAGTGTGTTGAAAAACTACTTACGAAGAGCAGTGCGCCGGTGCGGTGTCTCGCATGTACGCCGGTGCTTCATTGGAGGCACGAGTATCATGGCGTGAGCTCCCAGCGAGTGATCTGAAAAGTGAAATGTAATGATACATCGTTACAAGTGTGTGTATTGCTTCTGTCATACGCTCGCGGATCTACAAAAGCCGCGCAGCATATTTAATTGACGTCACTTGACTCCCAACCCGTGAGTTATGCACAACTAGAGTTCTTATGACAACGAATGGCCTACTTAACAAACCTTAAAATTCCGACGTTGAGACTACCAATTCTAGTGCTGAAAGCAGTACCTACGTCTGTTACCATAAACGAGTTAAACCTACGACGTCCTAGAAATAACAAACTTCAGATTTTATCGGAATTCAGTATATATGTTACCGGCCAAACCCGATTTCAGGACAAACTAGTTTAGCCTAGGCTAAACTAGTTCCGTCGACATAGGATGCAAGGGCGAGCGAAGGGCACCCCGAGGTTCGGTTTGGTTAGGTTACTTTAAACCCTTTACGCGGGGCTCCGTCGACATAAGATCCAAGGGCGAGAGAAGGGCACCCTCTATCGCGTATAGGAAGAACTAGTTTAGCCTAGGCTAAACTAGTTTGTCCTGAAATCGGGTTTGGCCGGTAACATATACAACGGGACCAAGAACAATTCAGATTATTTAAAAAAATAGTGAAATATGGCCTGCGAATCCATTTTGGCATGAAATATCTTTGATGAGATAAAAAAAGCGCACATCTCCGACTAGTAAATGCTAAATAGTTATCCGTGGCGTTATCTCACTTGTGCAGTAACATAAAGTAAAAAGCACGCGTTTTAAATACACTGCATTATGGACCTAAAAGCGGTTCATTAAAAGCCACTTTACGAGCAAGTGTGTTGAAAAACTACTTACGAAGAGCAGTGCGCCTGTGCGGTGTCTGGCATGTAGGCTAGTGCCTCATTGGAGGCATGAGTGACATGGCGTGAGCTCCCAGGGAGTGATCTGAAAAGTGAAATGTAATGATACATCGTTACAAATGTGTGTATTGATTCTGTCATACCCTCGCGGATCAACAAAAGCCGCGCAGCATATTTAATTGACGTCACTTGACTCCCAAACCGTGAGTTATGCACAACTAGAGTTCTTATGACAACGAATGGCCTACTTAACAAACCTTAAAATTCCGACGTTGAGACTACCAATTCTAGTGCTGAAAGCAGTACGTCTGTTACCATAAACGAGTTAAACCTACGACGTCCTAGAAATAACCAACTACTGATTTTATCGGAATTCAGTATATACAACGGGACCAAGAACAATTCAGATTATTTAAAAAAATTAGTGAAATATGGCCCGCGAATCCATTTTGGCATGAAGTATCTTTGATGAGATTAATAAAGCGCACATCTCCGACTAGTAAATGCTAAATAGTTATCCGTGGCGTTATCTCACTTGTGCAGTAACATAAAGTAAAAAGCACGCGTTTTAAATACACTGCATTATGGACCTAAAAGCGGTTCATAAAAAGCCACTTTACGAGCAAGTGTGTTAAAAAACTACTTACGAAGAGCAGTGCGCCTGTGCGGTGTCTGGCATGTAGGCTAGTGCCTCATTGGAGGCACGAGTGACATGGCGTGAGCTCCCAGGGAGTGATCTGAAAAGTGAAATGTAATGATACATCGTTACAAATGTGTGTATTGATTCTGTCATACCCTCGCGGATCAACAAAAGCCGCGCAGCATATTTAATTGACGTCACTTGACTCCCAAACCGTGAGTTATGCACAACTAGAGTTCTTATGACAACGAATGGCCTACTTAACAAACGTTAAAATTCCGACGTTGAGACTACCAATTCTAGTGCTGAAAGCAGTACGTCTGTTACCATAAACGAGTTAAACCTACGACGTCCTAGAAATAACAAACTTCTGATTTTATCGGAATTCAGTACCTATATACAACGGGACCAAGAACAATTCAGATTATTTAAAAAAAATAGTGAAATATGGCCCGCGAATCCATTTTGGCATGAAGTATCTTTGATGAGATTAATAAAGCGCACATCTCCGACTAGTAAATGCTAAATAGTTATCCGTGGCGTTATCTCACTTGTGCAGTAACATAAAGTAAAAAGCACGCGTTTTAAATACACTGCATTATGGACCTAAAAGCGATTCATTAAGAGCCACTTTACGAGCAAGTGTGTTGAAAAACTACTTACGAAGAGCAGTGCGCCTGTGCGGTGTCTGGCATGTAGGCTAGTGCCTCATTGGAGGCACGAGTGACATGGCGTGAGCTCCCAGGGAGTGATCTGAAAAGTGAAATGTAATGATACATCGTTACAAATGTGTGTATTGCTTCTGTCATACCCTCGCGGATCAACAAAAGCCGCGCAGCATATTTAATTGACGTCACTTGACTCCCAAACCGTGAGTTATGCACAACTAGAGTTCTTATGACAACGAATGGCCTACTTAACAAACCTTAAAATTCCGACGTTGAGACTACCAATTCTAGTGCTGAAAGCAGTACGTCTGTTACCATAAACGAGTTAAACCTACGACGTCCTAGAAATAACAAACTTCTGATTTTATCGGAATTCAGTATGTACAACGGGACCAAGAACAATTCAGACTATTTAAAAAAATAGTGAAATATGGCCCGCGAATTCATTTTGGCATGAAGTATCTTTGATGAGATTAAAAAAGCGTACATCTCCGACTAGTAAATGCTAAATAGTTATCCGTGGCGTTATCTCACTTGTGCAGTAACATAAAGTAAAAAGCACGCGATTTTAATACACTGCATTATAGACCTAAAAGCGGTTCATTAAGAGCCACTTTACGAACAAGTGTGTTGAAAAACTACTTACGAAGAGCAGTGCGCCTGTGCGGTGTCTCGCATGTACGCCGGTGCCTCATTGGAGGCACGAGTGTCATGGCGTGAGCTCCCAGCGAGTGATCTGAAAAGTGAAATGTAATGATACATCGTTACAAGTGTGTGTATTGCTTCTGTCAAACCCTCGCGGATCAACAAAAGCCGCGCAGCATATTTAATTGACGTCACTTGACTCCCAAACCGTGAGTTATGCACAAATAGAGTTCTTATGACAACGAATGGCCTACTTAACAAACCTTAAAATTCCGACGTTGAGACTACCAATTCTAGTGCTGAAAGCAGTACGTCTGTTACCATAAACGAGTTAAACCTACGACGTCCTAGAAATAACCAACTTCTGATTTTATCGGAATTCAGTATATACAACGGGACCAAGAACAATTCAGATTATTTAAAAAAATTAGTGAAATATGGCCCGCGAATCCATTTTGGCATGAAGTATCTTTGATGAGATTAATAAAGCGCACATCTCCGACTAGTAAATGCTAAATAGTTATCCGTGGCGTTATCTCACTTGTGCAGTAACATAAAGTAAAAAGCACGCGTTTTAAATACACTGCATTATGGACCTAAAAGCGGTTCATAAAAAGCCACTTTACGAGCAAGTGTGTTGAAAAACTACTTACGAAGAGCAGTGCGCCTGTGCGGTGTCTGGCATGTAGGCTAGTGCCTCATTGGAGGCACGAGTGACATGGCGTGAGCTCCCAGGGAGTGATCTGAAAAGTGAAATGTAATGATACATCGTTACAAATGTGTGTATTGATTCTGTCATACCCTCGCGGATCAACAAAAGCCGCGCAGCATATTTAATTGACGTCACTTGACTCCCAAACCGTGAGTTATGCACAACTAGAGTTCTTATGACAACGAATGGCCTACTTAACAAACGTTAAAATTCCGACGTTGAGACTACCAATTCTAGTGCTGAAAGCAGTACGTCTGTTACCATAAACGAGTTAAACCTACGACGTCCTAGAAATAACAAACTTCTGATTTTATCGGAATTCAGTACCTATATACAACGGGACCAAGAACAATTCAGATTATTTAAAAAAAATAGTGAAATATGGCCCGCGAATCCATTTTGGCATGAAGTATCTTTGATGAGATTAATAAAGCGCACATCTCCGACTAGTAAACGCTAAATAGTTATCCGTGGCGTTATCTCACTTGTGCAGTAACATAAAGTAAAAAGCACGCGTTTTAAATACACTGCATTATGGACCTAAAAGCGATTCATTAAGAGCCACTTTACGAGCAAGTGTGTTGAAAAACTACTTACGAAGAGCAGTGCGCCTGTGCGGTGTCTGGCATGTAGGCTAGTGCCTCATTGGAGGCACGAGTGACATGGCGTGAGCTCCCAGGGAGTGATCTGAAAAGTGAAATGTAATGATACATCGTTACAAATGTGTGTATTGCTTCTGTCATACCCTCGCGGATCAACAAAAGCCGCGCAGCATATTTAATTGACGTCACTTGACTCCCAAACCGTGAGTTATGCACAACTAGAGTTCTTATGACAACGAATGGCCTACTTAACAAACCTTAAAATTCCGACGTTAAGACTACCAATTCTAGTGCTGAAAGCAGTACGTCTGTTACCATAAACGAGTTAAACCTACGACGTCCTAGAAATAACAAACTTCTGATTTTATCGGAATTCAGTATATACAACGGGACCAAGAACAATTCAGACTATTTAAAAAAATAGTGAAATATGGCCCGCGAATTCATTTTGGCATGAAGTATCTTTGATGAGATTAAAAAAGCGTACATCTCCGACTAGTAAATGCTAAATAGTTATCCGTGGCGTTATCTCACTTGTGCAGTAACATAAAGTAAAAAGCACGCGATTTTAATACACTGCATTATGGACCTAAAAGCGGTTCATTAAGAGCCACTTTACGAACAAGTGTGTTGAAAAACTACTTACGAAGAGCAGTGCGCCTGTGCGGTGTCTCGCATGTACGCCGGTGCCTCATTGGAGGCACGAGTGTCATGGCGTGAGCTCCCAGCGAGTGATCTGAAAAGTGAAATGTAATGATACATCGTTACAAGTGTGTGTATTGCTTCTGTCATACCCTCGCGGATCAACAAAAGCCGCGCAGCATATTTAATTGACGTCACTTGACTCCCAAACCGTGAGTTATGCACAAATAGAGTTCTTATGACAACGAATGGCCTACTTAATAAACCTTAAAATTCCGACGTTGAGACTACCAATTCTAGTGCTGAAAGCAGTACGTCTGTTACCATAAACGAGTTAAACCTACGACGTCCTAGAAATAACAAACTTCTGATTTTATCGGAATTCAGTATGTACAACGGGACCAAGAACAATTCAGACTATTTAAAAAAATAGTGAAATATGGCCCGCGAATCCATTTTGGCATGAAGTATCTTTGATGAGATTAAAAAAGCGTACATCTCCGACTAGTAAATGCTAAATAGTTATCCGTGGCGTTATCTCACTTGTGCAGTAACAAAGTAAAAAGCACGCGATTTTAATACACTGCATTATGGACCTAAAAGCGGTTCATTAAGAGCCACTGTACGAGCAAGTGTGTTGAAAAACTACTTACGAAGAGCAGTGCGCCTGTGCGGTGTCTCGCATGTACGCCGGTGCCTCATTGGAGGCACGAGTGTCATGGCGTGAGCTCCCAGCGAGTGATCTGAAAAGTGAAATGTAATGATACATCGTTACAAGTGTGTGTATTGCTTCTGTCATACCCTCGCGGATCAACAAAAGCCGCGCAGCATATTTAATTGACGTCACTTGACTCCCAAACCGTGAGTTATGCACAACTAGAGTTCTTATGACAACGAATGGCCTACTTAACAAACCTTAAAATTCCGACGTTGAGACTACCAATTCTAGTGCTGAAAGCAGTACGTCTGTAACCATAAACGAGTTAAACCTACGACGTCCTAGAAATAACAAACTTCTGATTTTATCGGAATTCAGTATATACAACGGGACCAAGAACAATTCAGATTATTTAAAACAATAGTGAAATATGGCCCGCGAATCCATTTTGGCACGAAATATCTTTGATGAGATTAAAAAAGCGCACATCTCCGACTAGTAAATGCTAAATAGTTATCCGTGGCGTTATCTCACTTGTGCAGTAACATAAAGTAAAAAGCACGCGTTTTAAATACACTGCATTATGGACCTAAAAGCGGTTCATTAAGAGCCACTGTACGAGCAAGTGTGTTGAAAAACTACTTACGAAGAGCAGTGCGCCTGTGCGGTGTCTGGCATGTAGGCTAGTGCCTCATTGGAGGCACGAGTGACATGGCGTGAGCTCCCAGGGAGTGATCTGAAAAGTGAAATGTAATGATACATCGTTACAAATGTGTGTATTGCTTCTGTCATACCCTCGCGGATCAACAAAAGCCGCGCAGCATATTTAATTGACGTCACTTGACTCCCAAACCGTGAGTTATGCACAACTAGAGTTCTTATGACAACGAATGGCCTACTTAACAAACGTTAAAATTCCGACGTTAAGACTACCAATTCTAGTGCTGAAAGCAGTACGTCTGTTACCATAAACGAGTTAAACCTACGACGTCCTAGAAATAACAAACTTCTGATTTTATCGGAATTCAGTATGTACAACGGGACCAAGAACAATTCAGACTATTTAAAAAAATAGTGAAATATGGCCCGCGAATTCATTTTGGCACGAAGTATCTTTGATGAGATTAAAAAAGAGCACATCTCCTACTAGTAATTGCTAAATAGTTATCCGTGGCGTTATCTCACTTGTGCAGTAACATAAAGTAAAAAGCACGCGATTTTAATACACAGCATTATGGACCTAAAAGCGGTTCATTAAGAGCCACTTTACGAGCAAGTGTGTTGAAAAACTACTTACGAAGAGCGGTGCGCCTGTGCGGTGCCTCGCATGTTGGGCAGTGCCTCACTGGAGGCATGAGTGACATCGCGTGAGCTCTCAGGGAGTGATCTGAAAAGTGAAATGTAATGATACATCGTTACAAATGTGTGTATTGCTTCTGTCATACCCTCGCGGATCAACAAAAGCCGCGCAGCATATTTAATTGATGTCGCTTGACTCCCAAACCGTGAGTTATGCACAACTTGTCTGAGTTCTTACTCGTATTACAACAAATGACCTACTTAACAAACCTTACATCGAGAAATTCCGACGTTGAAACTACGAATACTAGACAGTGCTGAAAGCAGTACCTACGTCTGTTACCACAAACGAGTTAAACCTACGACGTCCTGAAAATAACAAACTTCTGTTTTCGTCAGAATTCAGTAAGTACAACGGTAAAAAATCTGATTTACCCGGGCGGATGAAGCATTTCTTAAAAAAATAACAGAACTACAGCGTTTTTACAGTGATGATTGGTATGCCGTTTGACTATCGAATGCATGCGTGTAATCTGATAACTGAAATGTAATGATAAATCGTTACAAGTATTTTATATAACACATGTCATCACTCCTTGTTCCGTGGGGTTGGGTAGAAGTGTACCTAAGTTGGGCAGACTGCACCACTCCACGAATGTTGAGAAGATCGTGGAGTACGTGCGTGTGAAGACTAACTGGACTTTGAGGGTCGAGAAGTTGGAGTCGCGTGATAACACGAATTTCAAGTAATTCGTGGTGCGTGTTCCAACACATCATCTTGAGAAGTTCCTCAAGGAAAATTTCTGGCCGAAGGGTGTTGTGGCCGGCTACATGACCCCAGTCAGCGAAACACCACGCAGATACTTCGCGTGCGTTAGTTTATAGTGTAATTATAATGTTGTATGTATTTATAATATTTTTAAGTTATATTAATATTGTATTGTATGTTTTTATATAGGCCTTGATGTCTGAAATAAATGGATAAATAAAAATAAATAAAATAATATAGTACACCCACATTTCGCCACTTATGTTTAAACACCATGTGGCATGTAAATGTTATAACTTATCTTAAAATACCACAAGTTCTGTACCGTTGCATGCACCCATAAGCACAAAGTGCTGTGTGCCGTGCATAGCGCGCTTCCGCCGTAAACAGCGGTTTTTCACACCACAATAAAATTCGTTTCCCAGCAATAACTAACCTTACACATTGTATAACAAGGAGTACTTACCGGTGCGGATATATGGTTTCAGAATGTCTCCTTTGATTAGGATGGGACGAAGTTCTGAAACAAGGCATTTCAGTCATAATGATATTTGTTACACAAAATTAAATAATTGAAGCACTGAGAGCAACAAGGGCGCTCGGCACCCTAAGCCACTTTTTATATTACCTAGTTATTGCATCAAATTAAGCACAATGTTATCAAGTTTCAATAGTCAAAAGCTCATTGCGATCCATTGATTCTAGATGGACTGTTGTATATTTTTGAAGCAGTTTCGCTATGTTCCGGTTGCATGGATTACTAATAGGCCGCTTAAATTTTCATCACGTTATGCCCTCCATGTTTCATACATAAGCCTCAAATAAGAATAAAACTCTTGACTGTTTTCAATTACGCTAATTGCTTCACAAATCAAAGGAATCAAATCTATGATCCCTAAACCTAAAATATAATGAAAATAAAAAGAAAGTTAGAAACTAAAAAATACTTACCTGTTGTTGTATACCTGTGCGACGTAATGCAAGCGGTACAGAGCTACAAGCATTGTACGAGCGTCACGAGGGTTAACGGCGAATAACCTGAAAAATGAAATGCAATAATAAAACAATTGATACAGATGTGTGTATTGCTGTTGTATGTGGGGGCTTGTGGCTAAGTAATAACAGCCTGGATCTTTTCTTTTCGCATAATGTTCTTTTTCCTAATATACTTTAGCATAACCATTTTGGTATAATTTGTTTTGCCATAATAATACTTTGCCATATTTTTTTTGGCATACAGTTTATGTTGGCAAAATTATCTTGAAAGCTTATTTGTTTTGGCATAAATTTAATTCGCATAATACTAAACCACGTCAGGGGCACTCCGAAGTTCGGTTCCTTTAAACCCTGCAGACAGAATAAGGAGCCCCGCGCAGCGGGGCTCCGTCGATTGCCGTCGTTAGATATAAAACGAGCATGCTTTTATCTTTAGAATGTTATGCTTAATCATTATTATGATTACAGAAATTATGCTTAAGGGCTTGTAATAGTTCAGCTCAAATTCATATTTTGCCCCCACTTCCCCGCGCTATGTATCATTCTATCCCACTCGCACTGACATACTGGTTCAGTTAGGGTGAACTGAACTATTGTTGGAAGGATGTCAAGAAATAAAATGATTAAACTTAACATTAATTTATTACATTCACATAAAAATTAGCTTTCACATTGTATCCTACAGTATACAGGGTGAATTTTTCAAGTGGGCGTGGACGGCCAAATCCGAAACTATGAGGACTAGCGAAAAGTACTCAAAGGAGTCGCGGGCTCGATTTTGATGAAAACTAAAACTGCATCATTGAATTTTTGAAAAATCAATATTTCTAGCCAGGAATCGAACCTGTTGAATTTGAAAAAAAAAAAACACACACTGTATTATTACACCATTCGATAGTGTCGCTAATAAGGATCGAATTCTGGGAAGTAATGACATACGGCAAACTTAAGAAAAATGTTGAATTTTAATAAACTTCTTATTTTAAAGTAAGTATTCATACCTACCTATGCATGGCTCTAAAACTCACTTCACCGTTGTCATGGGGGACTTTAACGCGAAACTGGGTAAACGAAGCGATGATGAGCTGCGAATGGGGCAATTTGGAGTTGGACGACGGAACCACCGGGGCCACCTACTGGCTAGTTTTATGGAGAAGGAAGGCCTCTTTATGATGAATTCCTTCTTCAGAAAACGTGAGCACAGGAAGTGGACCTGGCAGAGCCCGGATGGTGCAACTAAAAATGAGATTGACTTCATTATGTCGACGAAGAAGCAAATATTCAATGATGTCTCTGTGATCAACGCGGTGAAAACCGGAAGTGATCACCGCATGGTAAGAGGCACATTGAACTTAAATATAAAGCTGGAAAGGTCTCGACTAATGAGGTCTACGCTCCGCCCAGCGCCGATCCAAGTTCAAAACCCCGAGAGCTTTCAGCTCGAACTTCAGAATCGTTTCGAGTGCCTGGGGAGCTCCGTGGACGAATATAACGATGGGTTCGTGGAAGCTGTCCATACGGTCGGGTCTAAGATCTTCAAGACCCGTCGTACGAATACGAAAAAGAAGCTCTCTGATCCTACTTTGCGGCTCATGAAGGAGAGGCGCGAGATGATCCTGCAGTCTTCAGATGATGTTCTAAAGTACCGGCGGCTCAACAGACAGATCTCTAAGTCCTTGAAAAGCGACCTTCGCCGCTTCAATACAGATCGTATTGAGGAAGCGATAGAGCAAAATAGAGGCTCCAAGGTTTTTGCTAGAGATCTGTCTATTGGGCAGAGCCAGCTTATGAAACTGAAGACTGATGATGGCAGGATCGTATCCGCCAAACCTGAGCTGTTGAGAGAGATCGAGAGGTTCTATGGACAGTTATACACGTCAACAAGCAACCCCGTTACGAATCTGGCAAACGACCCAAGAGCTAGATTGACCCGACACTATACCGAAGACATCCCGGACGTCAGCCTGTACGAGATTAGGATGGCTCTGAAGCAGCTTAAAAACAACAAGGCACCGGGTGATGACGGAATTACGGCCGAGCTCCTGAAGGCCGGCGGAAAACCCGTTCTTAAGGCCCTTCAGAGGCTGTTTGATTCCGTCATACTCGAGGGTAAAACACCACAGGCATGGAACAGAGGTGTGGTGATACTTTTCTTTAAGAAGGGTGACAATGCCCTTCTTAAGAATTATAGGCCCATCTCACTTCTGAGCCATGTCTACAAGCTGTTTTCGAGAGTCACCACGAACCGTCTCGCGCGCAGGTTTGACGACTTCCAGCCTCCCGAACAAACCGGATTCCGTAAAGGCTTTAGCACCGTAGACCACATACATTCGCTGCGACAGGTTATAAAGAAGACCGAAGAGTATAACCTGCCTCTCTGCTTAGCGTTTGTGGACTACGAGAAAGCCTTTGATTCGATCGAGACATGGGCTGTACTGCAGTCTCTTCAACGGTGCCAGATCGACTATCGGTACATCGAGGTGCTGAAGTGTCTGTACGAAAACGCCACTATGTCAGTTCGACTCCAGGACCAGACCTCGAAACCTATCCTTCTGCAGCGAGGTGTGAGACAGGGAGACGTTATCTCTCCGAAACTGTTCACCGCTGCTCTGGAGGATGTCTTTAAGGTTCTGGACTGGAAAGGAGCTGGCATTAACATCAATGGCGAGTACATAACTCACCTTCGGTTTGCCGACGATATAGTAGTCATGGCTGAGACTATGGAGGACCTCAGTACAATGCTCGATGACCTCAGTAGAGCCTCTGAAAGAGTGGGTCTGAAAATGAACATGGACAAAACGAAGGTCATGTCAAATGCCCATGTAACACCCACTCTCATGAAGATCGGAGACGCTACACTCGAAGTTGTGGACGAGTATATTTACCTAGGACAAACTGTCCAGTTAGGTAGGTCCAACTTCGAGAAAGAGGTCAATCGTCGAATCCGACTCGGCTGGGCAGCGTTCGGGAAGCTACGCAATATCTTCTCGTCCCACATACCGCAGTGTCTCAAGACGAAAGTCTTTGACCAGTGCGTGTTGCCAGTGATGACATATGGCACTGAAACGTGGTCGCTCACAATGGGCCTTATTAGAAGGCTGAAAGTCACCCAAAGGGCAATGGAGAGGGCTATGCTTGGAGTTTCCCTGCGGGATCGAATCAGAAATGAAGAGATCCGCAGGAGAACCAAGGTAACCGACATAGCCCGAAGAATTGCCAAACTTAAGTGGCAGTGGGCAGGGCACATTGCTCGCAGAACAGATGGCCGATGGGGCCGAAAGGTTCTGGAGTGGCGACCGCGTACCGGAAGGCGTAGCGTTGGAAGGCCTCCCACAAGGTGGACCGACGACCTTGTGAAGGCCGCAGGAACTCGTTGGATGCGAGAAGCACAAAACCGGTCGAAGTGGAGGTGCTTGGGGGAGGCCTATGTCCAGCAGTGGACGTCTTTCGGCTGAAATGATGATGATGATGATGATTCATACCTACATTACACACCCTGTTCGAAATGATGCTCAATATTTTTATTAACACAAGCGGACTGACAAGTACTGAATCGGGGTCCTGTCGGGGGCCGGGCGGCAGAGCGGTTCAAGGTATGAGTGGTTATAAAGCTTGATATTTCGAATCTCATCTTTTTACGTTAAATTTAACGATTAAAAAAATAAAAACGAACCTATGACACCTGCTTTATGCATAGTTCGATTAGCTTGCAAACTTTCATGGCCTAATTTTAAAATTTTCATTGAATATTCTCCTTTTATTTTGCGGTTTAGAGGTAACTTTGAGACTTCTTTGTATCGAGAAAATTGTATGCAATCGTGTTTTCGCAACCGATAACACCTCGCAGTAGTCCTCATCTTTATTGTATATTAATTTCAAAGTGAAAACTGCAGAACTGTTGAAACTACAGCCATTAATGCTAAGGCAATTTTCGCAATCTGAGGTAGTATAGGCCCTTAAAAAATTATGCGTAAGCTGTTATGCGTAAATAATGTTATGCGAAAATATAATTAGGAGAAACAAAAGTATGCCAAGTTATATTAGGTCTTAAAATTTTATGCAAATGGATAGGGAACCTAACAGCCGCACGGGTCGATCGATCAGATTATGCTATGCTTGCCCGGGTTTGTCGGTGGATGGGTGACCATCTTCACATACCAAGACCCCTCCGTGCCTCGAAAAGCACGTTAAGCCGTTGGTCCCGGCTGTCATTCGTGGATCTTTGACGTGGATCGTCAGAAGCCCGAAAGTCTGGCAACCAGTCTTACCAAGGGTTATCGTATTACCCAGTAACTGGGTTGTGGAGGTCAGATAGGCAGTCGCTACATGTAAAATATTGGTATTCAGCTGCATCCGGTTAGACTGGAAGCCGACCCTAACCTAGTTGGGAAAAGGCTAGGCAGATGATGATGGGTTTTCTCGAAGAGTGTACCTATAGTACACGCATATTTCGCCAGTTATGTTTAAGTACCATGTGATAGCGGACATCTCAATTTTATATCTCAAAATACCCCACAACTCACGTATTGCTGTGATGGGTCTTTTTACACCTTGTATATCAAGGAGTACTTACCGGTTCGGATGCAGAGAGTCAGAATATCTGTTGTTCGGAGCAGTTTGGGTTCCGCGCGATGCTCTGAAATAAGGCATTTCAATCGTAATGATGTTCGTTACACATAAGACACTACCTATCTAATGACATAATATACTACTCAAAACAAAATAAGAGCCACCATGTATTTTGTGTATTCTAATAAATGTATTGGGTTTGAGGGTAGATAAATAATTAAATTGAATTAGCTAGCTAATTTTTAATGCAAAAACCTTAAAATTAAATTTATTGATAGATAAAAGAACATTTGATTAAGTTTTTTGTAAAAAATGCAATTTCAGCGAAAAAATTCATTTAATGAAAAAAGAGTTTAAAACAAAAATGTCGAAAGCTTTTTATCTTTTTTGCACTTCTTTAGTATCGTGTGTGTCCTCCTCTTTTTCGAACACATTCTTGAAGCCTGGATGGCACACGCTCCACCACATGGCGTACTGTCTCTTCTGAAATTTGTTTCCAGCTTGACTTTAGCACGTTAATGAGCTGTCGTTCATTATGTAAGGGTTGATTTGTGTCCCGGACACTTCTTTTTAACAAATCCCACATGTGTTCGATGGGTTTAAGGTCCGGACTGTTGGCAGGCCACGGCAAGACACGTATACCAGCATCGTCTAGAGCTTCCCTAGTGGCTCTAGCTGTATGAGCGTGGGCATTGTCGTGGATTAATGTGAATCTTGCACCAATTCTTTGTGCAAATGGCATTACATGAGGTCTTATTATCACCTCAATTTATCGCACAGCCGTTACCGTGCCTCCGCTGAGTATTGCGAGTTCGGTTCGACCTAATAGAGAGATTCCTCCCCATACCATGACATTGGGTCCCCCAAATCTGGCACTTTCATGGATACAAACATCCGAAAATCGCTCACCTTCTCGTCTCCATACTCTAATACGACAATCATCACAAAAAAAATCACTTTACACTCATCAGTGAACAATACTGAGCTCCATTCACTTGTGTCCCAGTCCAGGTGCAGCCTTGCGAATGATAATCGGTTTTTACGGTGTACACTAGTCAATGGAATCCGCACTACGCGTCTCCTAGAAAACTGCTGGTTTTCATGTAACCGATTTCTAATCATTTGGTCACTCACGCGGGTACCGGTCGCCTGGCGTAAGCGATTTTGTAAGGCGCGGGCGGTGACGACGCGCTCTCTTCGCGCAGTCAAACGTATGTAGCGATCTTCCTGCGAGGTGGTTGCTCGATTCCTGCCAGATACCCGTCTTCTGGTTACACTCCCAGTCTCTTGAAATCGATTCCAAGCATCCTGGATCGCTCGCCTTGAAAAGTCAAGCTGTAAAGCTACAGAACGCTGCGAATGTCCCTCTTGGATCAATGTGATGGCTCTAGTTGCGGTTTGCAGGTCCATATGTCTTCGGATCCTCGGCATAGCGCTTTCAAAATGTTTAACAACGTTGTAACTTAGCAAATGTAAGACTGTTCCTAAAAGAATCCACAATTTAAATGACTTAAGTATTCGTCTTAGAATAGGGTAAATTCAAGTGGTCACAAAAAAAAAGTATCAAAGTACCCACTTTAAAAATTAAGCAAGTGGTATCCTCAACTTATGTTTGTATATACTTCAGGATATACCAGACAAAAGATATATCGTTTAAGAACGCTTTAAAATAATTTAATCAGACCGGATGTCAAAATTCACAAGTGGCTCTTATTTTGTTTTGAGTAGTTTTCATTAATGCTAGGACCAGCTTCTATACATTTTTGCCGATTCTCCTTTCCAACACGTTATACCCTCAATCAGTCATACTTAAACCTCATATAAGAATTAACAATTATGTTTCACTCTTGACTGTTTTCAATATGTCAATAACACTAAAACCTTTTTGCAGGGTAGAGTGGAGGGCACTAGACCACGCGGACGCTTACCCATGAGATGGGCTGGATGGCATGGATGGGCCGCAGTGGGTGATCCCTTGTATGAAGGCACAAAAAATTCCAGAAATCGGAATAGGTGGCAAGAAATCGTGAGGCGAATCACATCCGCCCCTAGACAAGAAACTACATGAGGACCGCGACCTCTCTGACAAGAGTGCTACGAAGAAGAAGAAAACCTTTTTAAAATAATGTGCTCAAATCAAAGGTATTTAATCGATGATCCCTAACCCATAAATAATTAAAATAAAAAAGAAAGTTAGAAACTAAAAAATACTTACGTAGAGCTTTGTGACCGTGCTCGCGTGTCTTGAAAATGAACTGTGCGGAACCTGAAAAGTGAAATGAAATGATAAAAGAATCACTACGGATGTTTGTATTGCTATTGTCATACCAACCTTTATTATAATAGTGTTCACCTTATATCATTGCCGCCCTGTATTATGCGCTTGGGGCTGCACTACCCCACGCGGCGGACTACGTAAAGTCACAGTATAAATATGGACAGTATGGAAACTAGGCCTATTTGTTGAAATAATTACCCACGTCCTACACTCCATTGGAGCGTTAGCGTTGTCACTATACTCCATTGGAGCGTTAGCGTTGTCACTCTTAATGTTTGTAAAATTGAAAAGTATAATGGTGGCGGTTGAATGAAACCAATGATGACAGTTAGGAATTTATTCACTATATAGACAATACTTAAGTTCAGGTTCAAACTTATGTGTAGTTTCAGGGATGGACTGCGGGGTTATCCTATCCCTTAACCTCCATGTTCTGCTATTCCTGAGGGGACGGCGCCTCCGCTCAGCTCAAGTTTACGATAACAGTGGTGACTGCGGGGCTATCTTCCACTGTGCCTTCTAAGCTGCGAGTGATCGTTCTTTTTTTTTGGGGAATGGCATCTCGCAGTTCAACCTATGAGGTTGTCGTCTGCTTAACCGGGCTTGCCTGTGGATGCCTCAAAAGTTAAGGCCTCCAGGCAGGGCTTAAAAAACTTGAAAACTAAGCGACTACATGCTAAGGGCACTCTCTGTGGGGTTTGGACCTCGGCTTAGGGCGTCGCTGGGAGAGGGCAGCAAGGGACAGGCTGGATCAGTATATTTGGGGACGAATTTAAAACTACAGGCTCAGCGGCGCGGGCTGGCTCGAGCAAGGGTCGGGGCGAACATGGTACAGGGCGTCGCGACGGGCCTCGACGGCGAGAACGGAAGGACGCCTGTCGGGACTTGTACTTCCAGAGAGTACTGGTGGCCTTACTACTCTCCTGTAGGAGGGTCGTGGCATCGTCGGGGATGGTAAGAGTATGCCTCGGTCGGCGAATCCTACTTATGCGGGAGGGAGTGTATCAGGAGGCCGCCGCAATCAGAGGATTGGGATGCTTTATGGCAGTATCGAAGAAGCGCTTGGAGAGGCGTTTCATGAACTGCTGGACGGTGGGAATCTGAGATCTAGGTGTAGATTCAGATTACGGACATAGGAGGGGGGGCTCCCGTGACCTTTCTGAGGAAACGGCTGGAGGGTTTGCATTTTACGCAAATGGCGAGTCTTGGCGTGTGCGAAGACGACGCAAGCATAGGTCATGATGGGATGGATGACTGCGGTGTAGAGGCGCTATTTGCACTTGAGTGACAATTTGCTGCGGGCAGTCAGTAAGGAGTGAAGCCTACCGAGAGCGAAAACGGTGCGCGAACGAGCCATCTTTATGTGCTCTTTGAAAGTAAGATTGTGTTCGAGGAATACCTACTGGTAAACCTACTGGTAAGCAAGCCAAGTACTTAGGTGTCTTAGGTGTAATTAAATAAAAGTTGGAAGCAGGCGGAAGTGCGGGACCCATTCCATTTTTATATTTTCAAACTCAAATGGGTCCCGCCTGCTTCTAACTTTTATTTAATTTCAAATAGGCTTGTTTTTAGCTTTTCAGTTTTTTTAACAAGTTTTTTTACCGTAGTCAGGTTTTTAGTTTTTTTTTTTACTTTTTTTAATTTACAATATTGTGTTGACATTTTTTTTCTAATTTTTGCTTGTTTTTCTATTTTGTTAAAATTTTTAAAAATTGCGAGAGTTAAAAGCCTGTTTCTTTGTTTTATTTATAACAAGGGGTATAACTTACTGGTGCGGAGGAGGTACTGAGGACGCATATCTCAGGTGCTGAGCAGGCTGGGCCGGCCATGCTCTGAAATAAGGCATTTCAATCGTAATGATCTGATATTCGTTACACATAAGAAATTAAATAATTGTAGCACTCGGATCGACAACAATAAAACCCCTCTAAAATAATCTGCTTAACAAGTCAAAGGTATGAAATCGTTGAACCCTAAATAATTAAAATAAAAAAGGAACTAAAAAATATACGTACGCGTTGGCTCGCATGCGGGGCCGTCCTCGTTCCTGAGTTGGGGGAGGTGGGGGAGTTGGGATATCATCTTCGTCATCTTCGGGAAAGCGAACTTCCCGTGGCCTGAAAAGTAAAATTAAAGAGATGTTATATTAGGGTCATTATTAGGTAATCCTATTATTGAATATATTAGTTAACGCATATTATGATACCATACCTATTACTGGATATTAGTCAAATATTAGTGAACCGATTCATTATAGCTACTCAATCTAATATGCATATCTGCGTAATATCGGTAATAGTCTCCATAATAACTAATATGAAATACGAAATTCTGCACGTTTATTACTCGCGTATGCCTATTATAGAAGTGAAACGGTGATTAAATTTTCCTTCATACTTTAAACAGGCTTAGGACTGTCAATCGCTTATCTCGCTTACTCTCCCGCCTCGGGTCGGTTTAGGCGAGTCTAGTCATCTCGCTCACTCGTCAGGCGCCGAGACAACCGTGAGTGAGTGAGATGACCGCGGTTGGCAAAATAATAATAGCATAGCGAGCGGAACTAGTCAGCTAGCTAGGCGAGTCGCCGCGATGCGCGATCAGTCGCCTCTCTATTACGGGTCCCTATTATTTGACTAATATCTGGTAACCTATTATTCTATATTCGCATATCCTAATATGAATATACATGGCTTGTATTATGATACCTGTACCTATTACGAATACCTATATTAGTCACATCTATAATTAATTAAATAATAAAACAATCGCTACAGATGTATTGCTGTTGTCATAATGTCGCGGATTAATAAAAGCCACGCAGCACTTGCACAGCATATTTAATTAACGTCGCAAAACTGTTCGTCTTCATAAAAAAATGTAATATAACCTTACTACCAATTTCTATAATAGAGGGTACCCCTTCTAGCGGAAAAAATTGGCAGTAAGGTCACGATCACGTAAAATGTTTAATAAATAATTAAAATTGTTTACAATTTTAAATGATTTGGAAAGTCTGCCTTTTTGTTATAATGCTTAGAGTACAATCACTATTACACTATAATTATACATAATTTCTCTCGCTAGAGGGCACCCCTTCTTAAATTGGCAGTAAGATTACCTATTACATTTTTTAATGAAGACTTTATTTTTTATATAGTGTAAAGAATATAAAGAAAATCTATGCTGAGGTGACTTTTAATGAGATATGTCGTGTTTTGATAGCCGTCCATCCGGAATAATCTGCAGCAACGATCGCGTTATTTAATTCACTAGAAACGAAAAACTTCGCAAGCAATGGGTTTATGTACCTAAGTACTTCGCAAGCACTTTACTGACACAGCACATGTAACTGTGTTATCATTCTAGAGATGCAGACTATTAGAAGAAGGACTTTTTACAGGTCAGAGTACTAATCTAAGGTAAAAACACAATATTTTTAGTGCTAATATACTTTTAAAATGATATTGTAAAGTAGTTCAATATAAGAAGAAATCTGTTTGAGATATGTGTACAACGTTTTGGTATTATTTTGTAACAAGGATAAAATTAAGCGAAAAATATTGATAAAAACTGTAAATATTTGCCGCGAGTCTTTGTTTGCTTTGTTTATGTAGTGTCCAGGTGGCGCCATAAACTGTTTTCAGCTTTGCGTAAGATTCCTCATTGAACCTCAAAAAAAAAAAAAACGTATCAAGTCGCAATGGATTCAAAAACTATGTATATAAAATATACATAACGTGTAAATATATAGGGTTTTTCAACAAGAACTTTGTTTTCTAAAACAAAATAAAACAAAGAATTTAGATGGAGATGATTCAAATTTTTATTGTATTACGAAGAGAAAAGTTTGGCAAATATGAATGAAAAATGATATCTGGCAAATGTCCACTACAACCACGCTGACTGTCAATTCTTTCATCAAAGTTTTTAGTCACTTTTTGGCAAAATGGCGGGTCTATTTCGTTAATCACACCTCGGATTTTGAGTTTTAAGGCTGCAATCCATTCGATTGGCTCCGTATAGACTCTGTCCTTAACATAACCAAGCAAGCAATTGCTTAACATAACATACCTAATTCTTAATAGCAGTCTCAGAAAGACGATAATGTTGTCCGAAAATATCACGAATTTTAAATGTAACTTTAACAGAACCACCATTTTCATAGTGGATTTTAATTATTTAAATTCAATTTTCGAGCGAAATTTAATTCATTGTAACAATTGCCAAAGCATCTACTACGAATACGTCAAAAAACTAAATCTCAAAACTGTCATGTTGTTGGTGCTGCCCCAATTGAAAAACAAAGTTCTTGTTGAAAAACCCTTTACATACAAGGTTAATTGTATCTCCTTTTATGTGACATTTCCATGACAACTGACTGAGAAACAACGCACAGCTTAGGTTTCGGAAGTGTTGAGTTTGTTTGTGAACGAAATTGCGGGCTTGTATATATTGAACTGCTAGCACAGATTTTCGCTTTGGAAGCTGCGTTCAGTGCAAGTATTGATTACAAAATTGCCTGGCGAGTATTTATTAGGTACCTACAAACACTAGCTCCTCACTTTAACAGTTTCACCGCCACGACCGAGAATTTCCGTCCACGTCTAAAACTTCGCCCACGCCGGTGTTGTTGAACGACGTGGGAATTCATCGAATTTTATTCAAACAATACTGAAATCAACACATATTTATTAGATACTAGCTGCGCCCCGCGGTTTCACCCGCGTAAATGTCGATCTTGTGGGAATATCCGGATAAAAAGTAGCCTATATGTCAATCCAGGGTGTCAGCTACCTCCATACAATTTTTTATTTAAATTGGTTCAGCCGTTTGAGCATGAAGAAGTAACAAACTGTAAGGTTTATGATTTTGTATAATCGATTTGAGGAATCGATATTACGATGAGTTGACAACACTCGGCGAGCGCGGGAATTTTTAATCTGTACGGCCGTAAGGCGGGAGAGAACGGGATTCATTTGGCGGTGTAACATTGATTGTTTAAAATAAATAATTGTAAAACATAGTGACCTGAGTTTTACTACAAAACATATAAATACACACATCACCACACACTCACTCACAAACTTTCGCCTTTATAATATTAGTGTGATATTAGTGTGAAGTGTGATTAAAAATTTATTCTAGGAGCGTGCTTCAAAGTGAAGTGAAGTGATCCTAAACATGGAGTTTTGAAATATATTATTATACACATATTTATTATTTAACTAGCTTCTGCCCGCGACTTCGTCTGCGTGAAATTCGTAGTTTCTTCTAAAAATTTCGAAAATGTGTGTAGGTATGGTCTTTATCATTTATTTAGATAAATAAGTATTCGGGCCAATTTTTAAGTTTATAGATCAAAGGAATTTTCAAATAAACTGTACCCTGCTTTTCACCCCCACAGGGGTGGAATTTTGAAAAATCGTTCGTGATGTGTTCATAACTTGACTCAAAGACCCATACCCATTTTCGAGTTAATGGAAGCAAGCAGTAATATTATATCCACCCCTTAAACTTTATTACTTACCCTTTTCCACCTTAGTAGGAGTCGATTTTTGAAAAACCCTAAAACACATACTTGTTTTATTTTTTGTTTTAGTAGTACTGAGTTTCGTGTTAATATGACAGCGGGTTACATATTTTTCTAACCTATCAACTTTGTCACCCCCTAAATCCTCTGTAAGGGGTTTTTTTTATACTAAAAGTGACAATCTTTATTATTTCCTGACCCAAATATTGCCAAGTTTCATGTTTATTAACCAAATAAATAAGATTTTTCATATAAACTGTATCCCCCGCTTTTCAACCCCACAGGGGTGGAATTCCGTAAAATCGTTTGGGATGTGTTCATTACTTGACTCAAAGATTATTTACACGAATTGTTGAGTTAATGAAACCACGCAGTAAAATCCTCCCCTGTAAAATGCACTACCCCTTTTCACCCCGTTAAGGGTAGATTTTCGAAAAACCCTGATACACGTTATTCTTTATTTATGGTCTTAAGTATAAATACCAAGTTTCGAGTTAATCAGACCTCGCGTTAAAATTCTTCCATACAAATTTTGAGGTCCCCAATCCCCCTTTAGAGGGTAGTTTAGAAAAACAAAAAATGTCAAACTTCATAATTTTACTTATATAAGTATTCGTGCCAAGTTTCATGTTTATTAACCAAATGAATAAGATTTTTCATATACACTGCGCTCCCGCTTTTCACCTCATAGGGGTGGAATTTCTAAAATTTTTTGAGATGTGTTCATTAATTGACTCAAAGATTATTTATACAAATTGTTGAGTTAATCAAGCCACTTATTAAAATTCTCCCCTGTATAATTAACTACCCCTTTTCACCCCGTTAGGGGTAGATTTTCTGAAAACCCGGATACACGTTATTCTTTATTTTTGGTCTTAAGTATAAATACCGAGTTTCGAGGTAATCGGACCACGCGTTATAATTCTTCCAAACAAATTTTGACACCCCCACCCCAATCCTCCTTTAGGGGGTAGTTTATAAAAACAATAAATGCCAAACTTCATAATTTACTTACATAAATATTCGTGCCAAGTTTCAAGTTTATTAACCAAATGAATAAGATTTTTCATATAAACTGTATTCCCGCTTTTCACCCCTATATGGGTGTAATTATGAAAAATCGTTTAAGATGTGTTCATAACTTGACTCAAAGATTATTTATGCCAATTTTTGAGTTAATCAAGCCGCGGAATAAAATCCTCCCCTGTAGAATTAACTATCCCTTCTCACACCGTTAGGGGTAAATTTTCGAAAAACCCTGATACACGTTATTCTTTCTTTTTAGTTCTTAGTATAAATACTGAGTTTTGAGTTAATCGGACAGCGTGTTAAAATTCTTCCATACAAATTTTGACACCCCCCAATACCTCTTTAGGGGGTAGTTTAGAAAAACGAAAAATGCCAAACTTCATAATTTACTTAGATAAGTATTCGTGGCAAGTTTCAAGGTTATTGACGAAAGGAATAAGATTTTTCATACGAACAAAATCCTCCCTTTTCACCCCCATAAAGGTTGAATTTACAAAAACCCCTTCTTATGCGATACCTACTCTTCACAAAGAACACACCCTCCAAAATTCATTCAGGTTTAGGCTGTGCGTTGATATCTCAGTCAGGTCGTTCATCCCCTTTCGGGGGTGAAATTATCAAAAACGCTGAGTCACGTATAAATTAATTTTCAATCGTCAGCCTAAACACGAAATTTGAAGATCCTAACTTTTAAACTGAGGGACTTTCATACACAACTTCATCCCCCTTTTTTAACCCTTTGGCGGTGGAATTATCAAAAACGCTGAGACACTTATTAATTAATTTTCAATCTTCGGCCTAAATACAAAATTTGAAGATCCTAACTTTAAAACTGACGGACTTTCATACAAACTTTCATCCCCTATTTAACTCCCTTAGGGGTTGAATTTCGAAAAATCCTTCCTTATTCCTTGTCTACATTATAAAGAAAACTATTGTGTAAAATTTTAGCTTTCTAGGTCCAAGGGTTTGGGCTGGGCGTTGATGAGTCAGTCAGTCAGTCAGGCCTTTTGTTTTTATTTATATAGATAGATAGTTATTTGGCCTGAAATCGCGTGGCGGTCAAAAGGTTAAAACGTGAGGCAAGTCTATTATAATTGTTTCCACCTTAAATCATTTCCGGCTTGGATTAAGCGCTCGGGCCTGCATAGATCCGCGCGGCGGATTACATACTCGTACCTATAGTGCGCACTTCTTCTAACCAAAAATAAACTCAGGCAGGTACTTTTTTCTTGACTTAACGCCTTGTGGAAATAATTACTGCGTTTCATTCAGAGTTGCAATGATCTTTAGCGCATACATAACGGGTGTACCGTGTAAAAATACGACAACGACGATGTGATGGGACTTTTTACACCATGTATATCAAGGAGTACTTACTCATTCATGTATGAATCCTCAGGAAGCCTGCGGTTCCAATCAGATGGGTTAATTCTGTTGCCTGGCATGATTGTATCAGGCAGAGCTCTGAAATAAGACAATTAATCGTATTGATATTCATTACTCATAAGAAATTAAATAATTGAAGCACTGGGAGCAAAAAGGGCTATCGGCACCATAAACTACTTTTCATATTTATTTATTTTATTTTATTTTGCTTTACAGTTTTTTGGACTTTTACCTATCTTAACTTTTTTTATACATTAATACGGTTCCCGTAGGAACCAGTTGATTGTCTGGGTCCGGTTTTCGATACAGGAAACCGGCCTGCATCATAATTTAATTTGAGGATCTCGGGTTCGACATCCTACACCCGTCCGGAATCGTATTGGACACCTTCGGCGGCTCCGGGATCCGGGACTCTCCAAGTCCCTGGCGCCCATTTAATAGATTTTAACTTAAACAATAACTGGAAGGTTACTTTCTCCTTAGTTTTGTAATAATTGTTAATTTTTAACTTAAACTCATTTAAAACGGAACAGTACAGGGTTTATCTCCAACCCCCCACGACCTTCGCTCTCTATATTTAATTATTAGCTGGCTGGCAACAATTTGCTTTTTTAGTAAACTTATTTTGTTATTAATGTTACTTTACCAGTTTGTTAATAAACAGTGTTTGAGATAGTTGTTGTTTCATATTACCATACCCAATAGTTTGTCACTACAGATAAAAAATCTTAATTGTAACAGTGGCAGTGGTAATATTACCTACCTACTTATTGCATGCAAAATGCCATTTAGTGTTATGTATCAAAAAGTAATGGCCTGAACTGTTTCGAGAAAAGGATGGTACGGCCGTGCCGCTTTTTGCTCGACTTGGCGGATTTCGATCCACTGATTCTAGATGGACTGATAGCTATTTTTGAGACAGTACGTTCTTGTTGCATGGATTACTAATATGCGTTTAAATTTCCAACACGTTAAGGCCTCCATTATTCATAAATAAGCCTCAAATAAGAATAAAACAATTATGTTTCACTCTGAATGCTTTCAATAACACTAAATTCTGCTTAACAAACCAAATAAAATCCTCAAAATATTAAAAATAAAAAAGTTACCTAAGTAAAAAAAACCCGACTACGACTACCATTCATATTTTTTTTTTTGTTATGGTAAAAAGTTACCAAAAGTTTCGACCAGAATGAATGTTTCCCAAAAAAAAAAGACTTTTAAATATAATTGATTCACACAGGCAGACTAAAAAAATAAGAACGTTTGCGGCCGTGGGACCCCCTTCAGGACCGAAGTTCCTTACGCGACTCGCACAGACACTTGTATATAATAGAAAGAGACAGAGAGAGTGATTTTAATACGCGTTTTTAATACAGAGTCATCTAGTATAAGTTTTTAGAAGCTCTAATAAAGTTGTCGTTATTTGGATTTTCATTTTGACCTTACTATAGGCTCCGCATTTTCCTTTTTAGGGTTCCGTAACCAAAGGGTAAAAAGGGACCCTATTACTAAGACTCCACTGTCCGTCTGTCTGTCTGTCACCAGGCTGTATCTTATGAACGGTGATATACAACTTCGATATTAATAACGGCAACATGTAGACGTTTGAAATATTTACAGAATAGGTAGTTATTTGTATATTCACTTTAAAAATAAATAATTAAAATAAAATAAATTAAGGGGGGCTTCCATACAACAAACGTGATTTTTTTATATATGTAGTGTACTTAGTAGTGTTTTTGAAGTTGGTTGTTTTTTTTTTTGAAAAAATATTTTATTTTTCACTTTTTACACACACAAATTCAATTAATACTAGTGCATTAAAGAATTGAAGACACCGACTAGAAGAATCAGCAAAATCCGCATAGAAATGCCGGAGATACAGTACATTTATGCATATAACTTTGTACATAAGAATAATTACCTAATGTATTATATACTGAAGCATTCCTGAAAGTATGTAGATGACATTAATGAAAGAATTATCAAAATTGCTTCATGAGTTTTTGAGAAAATCGCGGACATACATACATACGGGTCGAATAAAGAACCTCCTTTTTTCAATACGGTTAAAATGTATGATATTTCAAAGATTCTATCTTTAAAAAAATAATACTACACAGAGTGATTTTTGCAAATTATATATAATATATCAAACTAGCTGACCCGACAGACGTCCGTCCAAACAATAATTCATACAAAATTCTCATACAATATACACTTTCAGTTTCTCTGAATTTTCCAATTTTGCCGGCAACTTTTCAAACATTATCCTTCATACAAACCTTGTCCTGATAAAACACAAAAAACAACAAAAAAAGAATTTGCCAAATAGGTTTAGTTCAGAAGTGATACGCGTACACACATTCAGCAATTGATTTTTATTTATATATGTATGTGGTGCTGTCCCACAAATGGTCCCAGTTAATATCGTGTCCAGTGTGTGTCTGCACGTTACAGGAACTGACGGACGCTACTGAAGGTGCTAAACTCGTAGCCAAATTCGGGGCTGATTCATTTTAGATTGCCATTGACACGCTAAGAAGGAGATACATAAAAGACTTAAACTTCTATGTTCTCAAAACTCACTTTTGAGATAGGTACGCCCGCCCTTGCTTCATTTGATGAATGATGCTAAATTGTTTTCGTGAAAGAATATAATGTTGAAAGTATATTCTTAAGTAGGATAAGAGAAACTTTTATAAAGTACCCATCACGAGAAGCTATAAATTTTGTAAATAAAGAACTTCTACTAAGTTACGTAGCGACAATTCAGTCAACAACAAATAATCCAAAATTCAATAAACTCAAAAGTAACGTACCTACGTGTAATACGAAACTAACGAGCAATTTCACTTGCTCGGGTTATATAAACATACACTCAGCGGCAGAAAAAGTGGCCCAAGTGCATAAAGGAAGCTTGTAAACAAACTAAGTGTTATTTATGAGATGTTTTGATGACGGTAGGTTTCAAGTGACCCGATTACTTTTATGTGGGTAATTTGAAATTATCTTGTGTTTAGATTGACCCTGTCTAAAAACTTATGCCAGGACTGTTTTGAACGTTAATACGAGAGGTAAGTTAAAATTCATTTTTTTTTCATGGGTCTGTAAAATTGTTTTTTTTATTGAGTTTAAAACGATTCCAGAAAAAATTAGAAGATGCCACTTACTGCTGCTCAAGTTGCTCAGGCCGTCTTGTTAACCGACCAAGGATGAACTCAACGTGAGGCGGCTGCAACTCTCAATGTGCCGCGTACCATCCTACGATTTGCACTTACGAGGGCGGCACTGAAAATTTCAGGAATCAAGGAAGTGACACAACATTACTATTTAAAAATGTATTTATTGCTTTTCGAAGTATTCTCCGCGAAATTTGACACATTTTTCCATACGATGGAACCAATCATTGAAGCAACCATTCCATTCGGAAGTTGGGGTCTCCAAAATGGCCGTTTTGTAGGCGTCCACAGCTTCTTCAGGTGATGAAAATCTCTGTCCGTGCAATTTATTCTTATTTTAGGGAAAGTATAGAAATCATTAGGGCTTAGGTTGGGGCTGTACGGCGGATGGTCTAATAATTCTATGTTTTCTTGCTCTAAAAACTCTTTTGTTCTGTGCGCGGTGTGAGAACTCGCATTGTCGTGATGGAGGATGATGCGGCGGTTGCAGTTCTCTTTACTGAATTTAGAAACGACCTGTGGCAAACAAACGCTAGCATATCATTCTGCATTAACCGTTCTTTGTCCCTCAAGAGGAATAGTCGTAACATGGCCGGTTTTGGAGACAAACGTGGCCACCATTTTTTTTGCAACACTCCGTGAACGAACAATTTTTGTTGGCTTTAACTCATTTTCAAACACCCAAACTCGTGACTGGTTTTTTGTTCCGGGTTCGTACGCGTATATCCAGGATTCGTCACCTGATACGATGTTGTATACAGCATTTGAGGATCCTGAGTGGAATCTTTCGAGAGTTCTGACGCACCAAGTAACGCGAGCCGCTTTTTGCTATTCACAGAGCGAATGCGGTATCCATCGGGAAAACAACTTTTTTACACCTAATTGTTCATGCAAGATTATTTGTATTTGACTCATGCCAATGTCTAAATTTGCCTGAATTTCGCGGTATGTCACATGTCGATCTTCCTCAATCAGCTTACGCACAGCATCAACGCTTTCTTGGGTGACTGCAGTTTTTAGACGACCTTGACGGGGACATCGATATATATGTACTACACGACGGGGATCATCACTGAGCTTGACACGTCCACGTTGAAATTCAGCAAACCAGCGATAAATTGTGGGTTTCCGGTCAACACACTGTTTTTGTGTTAAACCACTTCGAAAGTCATAATAAATCATCGCTCTTGAATTTTCTCGAGTCAATTCCATTTTCACAACGACTAAACAAGTTTGACAAAATCTTGTGACAAGACCGAGAATCTTTTTTTAAATAAATAAATGGTATTCGATTTTTAAAACCAAGGAGTTTTCAATAAAAAAGATTTTAATATGACAGGAACAGTGGAAATATTCCATTCCAGATACTTTTAGTGCAGCCTTGTAAGAGGTATTGTGAGACTGGAATGTGTACACGGCGACCAGGTAACGGCAGAGTAAGATGTACGCCCGCGATGACCGATTTTTGATACTGGAAGTATTGAGAAATCGCTTACTTACCGCTGTTGAAATCAGGCGACGGTTTCAAGCGGGGCACGTGGTATCATTGTTAGTGAACGGACCATAAGGCGAAGGATGGAGGAAAGTGATTTACGTGGCAGGAGACCAGCATGAAGGCCAGAACTTGAGAGACACCACCAAGTTGCACACTTAAGATTTGCCCGTGAATGCGTGAATTGGACTTTGGACCAATGGAACAAGGTCTTGTTTACTGATGAGTGCAGAGTAGCCTTAAGAGCATCAGATGGTCGTGATAGAGTGTATAGGCGCCGTGGAGAACGTTTCCTTCCCATCACGACACGCCAGACAGTAAGTTACCAAGGTGGATCTGTCACGGTGTGGGGAGGTGTGTATTCCGAAGCGCGTACGGAGCTTGTGGTCGTGGATCAGCGCCTAACAGCAGTCGAGTACATTGAAGAAATCCTCCAAGATCATGTTGTGTCTTTTGTGGACTTTATTGGTCTAGAAGATTTTCTGCTTATGCAGGATAATGCAAGAGCTTATATTGCTGGTATCGTTGAGTCTTACTTAGCTGATGTCGGTATTCAGAAACTGACCTGGCCGGCTCGTAGCTCCGACATGAATCCTATAGAACATTTCTGGGACATGCTTAAAAGACGGGTCCGAGCACTGCCAAACACTCCAGAGACACTCCGTGAGCTAAAGGTGGCTCTAGTCAGAGCGTGGAAGGAAATTCCTTAAGTAGACATAAAAAACATACTGCAGGCAGAGCATGCCAGAACGCATGCAAGCCGTCATTGAAGCAAGAGAGGGTAATACGCAGTATTAATTTAAGTGGTTTTTTGTTCTAATTCCAAGAAAATTTGAGAAAATTTGAAATAAAAATTCTTTTAAAAGCTTTATTTTTACTGTTTTCCCAAATTGTTACTAAAACTTTAACTTTAAAAGTCTTAATTTTAACTAAGGTTATAAACCGTTAACGCATTACGTGTAATAAAAATTACAATCATATTCTATTTAAAAAAAAATTGATCATCGTTTCATTTTGGGTCACTTTTTTTGCCGCTGAGTGTATAATGTTAGTTATATATATGTTAGCGATATAAAGCGCTGTCGTCTAATGTTTTGTGGCACTGAAACGCGTCTGACTCATGGAACGTAAACATTTGGGCCGCTAGAAGTAAGTTCACGCTGACGCTGTCAATGCTGCAGAATTCAGATGCAGGATACTCGGAATCTTCTGACGACAGTAATTAGATGTGTGTTAACATAATTATATCCCTATATAAAAATCATTACAAAACTGTTTTTTTTTTTAATTTAATCCAAAGGTTGCAAATCCCTAAATGTGTGTTTATAGCTTCTCGTGACGGGGACTTTAGTTAACACCATAGTACAGTCAGCCTCAAAACGACCAGTATTCATTTTATCGTTAGTCTAGGTACAATCTTTGTGCCGTATTACTGTACTGCCACAAAACATACACATTAGGGTAGGTACAGTAGTACCCAACTGATATGGCTTACCGATGTACCTGCGCAGAATATGAATTTTCAAAGCGCGGGAAATGCTATTGACCAATCGGCACGCTCCACGCACCGCACTTCTTTTTCCTGTACCGCTATTGGTCGGCAGCTGCCGCCATGTTAGCGCGCGCCGCGTGGCATGTTAGTCAGTCGCCATACTTCTGACCGAGTGCACGCGCAGCAGGCAAAAGTACACTTAGTGGCAACAAAAGTGTTTTCTTTTTTATGGTTTAAAAAGAGGCCATCGACGATAGATTGGACCATTTTGTAATAAACACTAACGAAGATACATCATCCTCATCGGATAGTGCGAGTCGTGATAGTGGTGGTAATAGTAGCAACGCTCAGAGTGATATTGGGATAGCAGGAGTGCGGCCTTTAGATTAAGTTTTTTCTATTGTTTACTAAATGAATACCTATTGGTTTATTAAATAAATCGTACATTTTAAATAACCTGTATTTTAATTAAATATATATTTGATGAAAATTGCTTGCCCGATAAAATTGGCACGAAGTGTAATTATGCGAAGGGGCGTGACTTGCGAGTGAGACGGAACTAACAGCTACAGTGTATTATGAACCTTATAGTAGTGATCTAAGGTTGATTGTAAGTTTTAAGCATTCTTTCGTTAATCTTCGGGGCCATACTTTCTTTTCTGCGCGAACGAAGATTCACGACGCGCCTTATCAGTTGGGTAGCACTGTACTTAATAGTAACAACATATTGTAAGACCACTCGTTAATAAGTAATGTTATTGATTCACTGATTATTGTTTTGTTGTTCAAAGGGCTTTGAGGTCCGAGGCATACCTACTGTCGATCTATTTTTATTTTTTTTCAAACTGGCGGCCACGCGAGAAACCTATATAAATCTATAGAGCTGACATTAACACAAAAAGAAAACGACCAGACCGCGTCGCGCAATTTTGAAAAAAAAAAAACAAAATGGCGCAACAGTATGTGTGCCAGGCTCCATATCTCTTCAACTGCCAAGAAATCTCCTGGAGATCGGTAACGATAGAAAAAGTAATAAAATACTCTTTATTATGTACACCATATAAATTACAGACATCAATATAGGAAACTTTACAATGGGTGACACAATTGTGTCTTATTAGTGACAGTTGAGCTACTAAAAATACCTCAACCTGGGCTTTACCTTTATTATTGTACTATACTTGTGTTTTCTTCCATAAATAATGAATTTAAGCACTTGCCATGTTTTAAATAGTTATTGCATTGTTTAGACAATTATTCAGATTAATGTAGGTATTTCACTTACTACGATAAAGCAGTGCATGATTATAGCGTCCGTCAACAGATGGCGCTTGATGCTCTGTACTGCTTAAGGCGAATGGGTAGTTGTAGCCCGCGAAATTCAATTTTTCTTACGTTTTTTGCAATTTTCAGGTCAGTGTCAGGTTGTATCTTGATCAAAATATGATTCGCGACAATAACAGGTACGTATTTACAGAATTATAATAATTAGAATCATTAATACATCTTTCTAAGTTAGATTTCTACCGTTAAGAACAAATCTCGTATGGAAAAGTGTTGGTGGTAGAAATCTAACTTAAACAGATGTATTAATGATTCTGATGATTATAATTCTGTGAATACGTACCTGTTATAGTCGCGAATCAAATTTTCATCAAGATACAACCTGACACTGACCTGAAAACTGCAAAAAACGTAAGAAAAATTGAATTTCGCGGGCTACAACTACGCATTCACCTTAAAATAGTTTTGTGTCGTTACGGAAATTTTATAATTCCGATCCAGCCTGTATCATGCTGCTCTCTCCTAGGGATGGCCCTAAGCCGAGGTTCGTACCCCACAGGGTGTGCCCTTAGCGTGTAGTCGCTTAGTTTTAAAGTTTATTAAGCCCTGGCTGGAGGCCTTAAGGGGCCTTTTACAGTCCACTAGCGCCGCCAATCGAAAAAATGTCATAACTCGTAAATAGAATCAAAAATACAAAATGTGGTCTATTATTACTGTAGAAAAGGCAATAACTTAATTTTATAACACATTGTCAACACTTGAAATATAGCTGTTTAGCTAAATCGTGCATTTGTAACAAAAACGGCCGTTTATGTTTTGAATGCACGATTTAGCTAAACAGCTATATTTCAAGTGTTGACAATGTGTTATAAAATTGCTTTATTGCCTTTTCTACAGTAATAATAGACCACATTTTGTATTTTTGATTCTATTTACGAGTTATGACATTTTTTCGATTGGCGGCGCTAGTGGACTGTAAGAGGCCTCTTAATTTATTGAGGCATCCACCGGCAAGCCCGGTTAAGCAGACGACCTCCTAGCTAGGATGATAAGCGAGACGCGATTAAAAAAAAAACGGAAATGTTAATCAGTTATCGTTCAGCCTTTGAAGTACTTCAAGTGTTGGTATTTAAATATACACTCGGCGTCACATAAATCGCACCTCTTCGAAAATAAGTTTAAAGCATATCCCGCCAGCAACGAATACATTAAACCCAATTAATATTGGTATCAATTGAAAGTATGTTTAACGACCTTTAAATTAACAACAGTTAGAATTCCTAAACACAACAGATCTCATTAGCACGTAACGCTAAAAAAAAATGTTTTCAAAATACGCATTACAACGGCCACTAATTGCACCTCCCTACAAGGGTACAAAACGGGCGACCCGGGTTAAATGTGGGTAGTCCGGTTAAGTAGTCACGACCTCTCAAGGTCAACTACGAGATGCCATTTCTAAAAAAAAATAAAAAAAGTGGGTCATTCGCTATTCAACCTTTGAAGTGAACACACGTGAACAGCTACAGCAAGAAAAATACCCCAGAAGATGGATACCACTGCAGATGAAGCCGCTCAAGTCATTGCACTACTGCAATCAGGGATGCGGCAATGTGATGTTGCTCGGCAACTGAACTTGAGTCGTTTTGCCGTTCGACGAGTGTTCCAACGCTTCCAAGAGACTGGTGGCTATATCCGAAGACGTGGATCTGGAAGACAACGGTGCACATCCGAAAGAGACGATCGCTTCATTGTTTCGACGTCTTTACGTAATCGGTTCTCCAATGCTGTTGAGCTGCAACAACAACTGCGATCAGCTCGCAGAACTTCTGTAAGCATCTCCACGATTAGAAGAAGACTGCAGGAGAAGAAAATTGCAGCTCATAGGGCTGCTACAGGGCCAAAATTGACTGCACAGCATAGGAGAGACCGGTTGCAATTTGTCCGTGACCATGTGGATTGGACAATAGACCAGTGGAGGGCTGTGCTCTTCTCGGATGAGACGAGGGTGTGTCTTTTCTGCAACGACAGGCGTCGAAGAGTGTATATATATATAGGCAAGGGGAACGACTCGCACAAGCCCGTATTCAAGAGACAGTGGAATACGGGGGTGGCTCGTGCATGTTCTGGGGCGGCATGTCAATCGACGGCAAAACGAACCTTGTGTGTGTTTTTCGGACTGGAAGTGCTCGCGGGCAAGGGTCGCTGACTGCTGCTCGGTACATAACAGAGATTTTAGAGGAGCAAATTGTCCCTTATGCGGGTTTTGTTGGCAGTGGGTTCACGTTAATGCACGATAACGCCCGCTGTCACACCGCTTTAATTGTAAGAGACTACCTGCAAGAAGTTGGAATCCCTGTTATGCGCTGGCTGGCGCGAAGTCCAGACCTAAACCCTATTGAGCACCTTTTGGGATGAACTGAAACGGCGAGTACGGGCACGTGATCCTGCCCCTACCACTCTCCAAGACCTCCAAGATGCCGTCATTGCAGAATGGGACAAAATTCCGCAAGAGACTGTTGTCACATTAATTAGGTCCATGAGAGAACGCATGGAAGCAGTCATCAGGGCTAGGAGGGGTAACACTAGGTTTTAAGTTGTTTTAAGGACTTTGTTGTAATTTTTGCTGATAAAATAAAATTTAACTTTTTAATCATTTGCATTAGCTTGCTTTTTTTTATTCATTGGTAAACAAAAAACCAAATCCATAGATTTATTCTGAAATTTAAATAAATTGCCTTTCCAATGATACCTTATAGTCATATGTCTACCATTGATTAATAGGGTTAAAATGACTTTGAAGGGAATTTTTAAAGAGGTGCGATTTTTGTGACGCCGAGTGTATTTGATTTATTATACCTTCAGTGTTTATTTTGAAATATCTAGTCCAACAATGTTGATATAAACCTATTATGGAACACAAATTGCAGACAATCAAATGAATACTTGTTGATTTATACGTCGTAAGGCTGACTGTATTAGTGAGTTGTGCGTAATAACAAAATTTAGTTAATTTTTTTGCGAATTTGTTCAAATGATTTTTTTTAAATCTAAATATTGATTTCCCGAAATCCATTCACTTTTTATTCATGTGCATACCCCTAATTTGTTTTGCCGAAAAACACAATTCCCCTATGTATTTTCTATCTATCAAGTAAGTACGATTTTCTTATCACAGTTGATTGAAATATCAGCAACATGTTTTTCCGTTATTGCAACATTTGTCAATTTATTAAATACTAGCTTCCGCCTGCGGCTTCACCCACGTGGTATGTCGATAAATAGCCTATGTCCTTGCCCAGATTTCATAGCATCCCAATACCAAATTTCATCAAAATCGGTCGAGCCGTTTCGCAGATAAGCCGGAACAAACGGACGACACAGAGATACAAAAGTTTAAAAAAAAAGTTTTTGTTATAAGTACCGTATATACTTTCATAATGCATTTAGTAAAAAGTTTATGTGTCCTTCAGTAAGCGTCGGTTTCTTGGTGATACTTCTTTATTTGAGATCAGCATAGCTATTCACAAACACTCGATACGCTTCCGTATCGTATCGAACATTAATCATTGTTATCATAGGAGTCTTCTCAACGCTGTTCACAAGTCCAAAACCCGAAAATTTTGTCACTTTAAATCAAATAGACGCCCGCTATTCTCCAACAGCTATTTGATGTTGAGAGCAAGTCAAATCAGATTATCGAAATGTCAGGTTTTCGATACGATAGCCTGTCGTATGGTTGTGAATCAGGGCTCAGCTTCCACTAATCGTCTTCGATAGGCGTTTTACTTTGTGTAATTTATTTAATCACCACTGCTCTCAAAAAGGTGCAAGAAAACAGTGTGAGCAAACCAGCATGTCCTAGAACCACAAATTCGAAGAAATGTGACATTACCAACCGTCACTGGGACCGCGTGGTGGATAACGACCCACTCCCTCTCACAGATAGGAGGCCTGTCTCCCCAGCTGTGGGAATTGATTATGACGAAGAGATACGTTCTAGGTTGGTTTTTTCTTCGGCAGGACACATCCTACTCAATTTACCGCGGTTTCGACGATTATCGACGTTTTTAGTTTCTATAAAATCATTCTTTTGCTTCCTGTAATTTCTATAATGTTTACAAACGTTAGGAAATCTATATAAATAAAATTTACTTTATGAATGTCTTTTACTTTCTTTCTTTTTTTCTCTTTCTTTAAACACCGTGCATCCAGATCACGCTATTTTTAGGTCCTTTTGTAAAAGCCAAAGGAAGGATACAGAACGTTACATTTGGAAAACTACATCAAGTCTTTTCGTCACCTATACCGCAATGTTTGAAGAATCAGGTCTTGAATCTGCCAGTCGATATGCCGTTACATAATTATTGTTTCGTGAACACTGAAAGTCGGAACATCGATAGCCGTCGGAGCAGACGAGTCCTGGTCTGAATACCACCGTATCAGCAAGTGAAGAGTGAGACGCCTCCAGGTACAGACGCCAGCACATCAAGCTACTACAATCTGCCAAAGGAGAGGGGAAATCCTGGGCCTAGCAGTTAACTAGTTGAAATGGGTATTAAAAAAACCGTTATATTTTTCTAAAAGAAATCACAAAATACAGTACCATGTTTCTATCTAGGAAGCGAGAAAAATTAAATTAAGTTGTGAAACTAAATAATCGATAAAGTACATGCCTGAATTCTAAGTAATCGATAGTGAATAAATCGGTAAAATCTCAGAATATGTATGAACATCGAGTGACAAATGCTTATCAATCTTTTCGTGGAATCGATTCAAAGCGAATCGAGTTCCATTAATTTTTCTTCTGTTAGCAACACTAGTCACTCAGTATAGTCTAAAGTAATCTGTGCTGTCACCGACTGACAGATGACAGGTAGAAAAAAACCGGCACCTATCAAAAAGTACTCTGTGTGTTTCTTTCGTTGTGAGTGCGCACGTATTTTCCGTTCTCAATCTAAACGTGTCAGGATTTTCAACACGTCGCACATGGAGGCTCTCTACTTGCACTCCATGCGTAAAACCATTATACAATCAAAACCATTCAAAAATATTTGGCAAATAACATCAAAAACCTACAATGTTATAATGTAACCTCACTTTTACTATATTTCATATAACTTGAATCCTGGATAGCCAAACACCAAATTTTCAGTGAGGCCTTCTTATTATATCCACTTTCAAAAAAAGCTAGTTTGATTGAGTTAACACCTGGGCCCAGGAAACTATGGACTTTCCCTTCTCCTTTGATTGGGAAAATTTTACAGTTTCGGGTAGCTTGATATGCTGGCGTCTGTACATAGACCGACGACTTTAAAAAGGTGGCCGGGACAAACTGGTTGCGGAAAGCGAAGAAACCGGATGCTTAGTTGCAACTTTAGAGGCCTATGTTCACCATTGGACTGCTATTATAAACTGAGTTTATTGACTAAGCATGCAAGCAAGTAAGCATTGTTTCAGGGTTGAAAAGACAACACAGTCTACTACACGGCCATCTGACTAGGTGCGGATAGGTTAGGTTGGTATGGTAGGTCTCCCCTTTAAATACATGCACGCTTGCTTGCTTGACTATGTTTAGTATCACCATTATATCTTCAAAAGCTCCGTTTTCAACACCCTGCCGAGCCAACATTATGTTTTGAGCAAATGTTTGCAGTTCTGCCGATGTTCGTTCAAAACAAAACATCTGTTTTCACTACAGCGAGAAAACGAACACTAGTTCTAAACAGAAGCCCTTAGTGAACAGTTCTTTCTTTTGCTCCTGCACTTGAACGCTGCAACTGAGATTTAGATCTTTCACGCCGAAAAGAAGCGGTTAATGATTCAATCTTCTTTTACACTTCCAGTGGTGTGCATCTCATAATATTGGTTATGTATTTTAGGGCCAAAGCACACATGCTACTTTTTGCATCGGCGATCGGCGATTCAGCTGCTTTTTAGAAGCTAAATGCAGCGACCAAGCATTCCACACCGCACACTTAAAAACGCCAAACGCGGCGATTCAGTCGCTTTTCGGAAGCTCGATACAGCGGCTGAACGCTACACTCCGCACACACTCGGATGCCGGTCGCAGCGATTTGGCATTTGCGCTAGCATCAGAGCAGTCGCTAAAACGCGCGCTTCCGAACGCAGAGAGTCGCCAAAACGCGATGCAGCATCGGAGCAGTCGCTAAAACGCGTGATTCAGATACCGCTTCCGAACGCAGAGAGTCGCCAAAACGCGATGCAGCATCGATACAGCCGCAAAATCGCCGATCGCCGATGCAAAAAGTAGCATGTGTGCTTTGGCTCTTATGCTTCGTTTTTATAAGTTGCAAAGTTTTTCTTGATTCCACTCCATGTTCGCGTAGAATTTAAAAAGGACCGGACACCAACCGAGCATGTTCAACGTCGAGCGAATGCACACAGCAACTGATCGCTCGCCTGTGTGAGCAATCGTTCGCCGAGACTATAGAAATGTATTCATTTATCTATGGCCGAGACTAACCGATCATCACTGTACAAGCATGTTCGCTCGCTCAATTGTTTTTATTTACCGCGCGAACAAACGCGTGCCCGCTCGAACTGTTCAAAACGCCAGGTAAAAACGCAGCTTTAGGCGTATCCGACTCTGGTAGGAGGACAATGTAACGTCGTGAAAACTTGCATTCTTTGCTTGCATGCTTTCCTTGCTGCTTATTTGTAAGCTGGCTTGCACGCCCGTTTTGGTAACCCTTCTTTCCTGATTACAGAATCAATTGAATTGAAAACAAAGTAATACATTCATTCCGACAGAATAAGGACATTTTCAGGTTTCGAAAATTTTGTACCCAAAAATTAAAGTGTCGGCCAGAAAATTAAAACGGTTTTCTTATGGGAAATAACATCCTCAACGACATTTCTAGCACTGATAGTGAAGTAGTCCATAAAAGCTTAGCAGTGAGCCAGGTCATACTCTTCGGTCTTCTATATAACCTGCAGCAATACCTAAGTAAGTATATGTGTGCAGTCTACGGAATCCAGCTTGTTCGGAAAGCTGGAAGTCGTACCTAAACTTGCGCGCGAGACGGTTCGTGATACTGATTACTCTGGAAAACGTCTTGTAGAAATGGCTCAGAAGTGAGATAGGCCTATAATTCTAAAGCGCACTTTTTAAATATAAACATTATAATACCTATTATAGCATACCTTAGTATAACTAACGCTCATGTTCATTTCTACCACAGGCAATAACTTTTGCCTCTATAGACGAATTTCCAAAATATTGTTAGCAAAAATATGAGTTTTGATACTTTCAAACTCTAATAGCAGCCAGGGGTTAATTGTAGACTTTCGTTGTGATATTAAAAAATCAGAATGTATTTCCTATAAGAAAACAGCATTTTTTTCCGGCAGTTAATTTTTTGGCTGCGGAATGAATGATGTCCTTTTCCGTCGGAGTCCGAAGAATTTTTATTTCCGAAATGAGAAAACAAACAGAAGATTACAATTATCTTTTGTATCAACTGAAAAACGTTACGCTGTTATTTTACGAGTATTAATCCTTTGTCATCAATATCATTTTTCCAAACATAGGTATTGGGGTCGGCTTGGCATACAGTTTAAAGAAATGCAGGTGAATACCAGTATTTTATTTGGTTAATACGACCCCCCCCAAGGGAAGACTAGTTCTTAGACGTTCAGGCTTCTGACTACCTATGCGTAACGACTGTTAAAGATCTACAAATGACAGCTGGGAATTAATCTTCTGTGATTAGAAAAAAGGACAGTTACTTAAAAATCTTACCTTTGTAAATAATTTCGGGATCTGTGTTTTTAGGCAAAAAAAAAAACGAAACAAAAAAAAATTAAAGGTTTTCGGTTTATTTAATAGATTGCTTTTTAACACACAATATTACATTTTTAAATATTTCTACTTATTAAAAAAGTAAAACATAATTATTTTGAAAATTTTAAAAACAATAAGTTAAGTAAGTTTATTTAAAAAAAAAAAAAAACATTATCTAGTAACGAACGAATTAAGTACCACTATTCACTTGTATTTATTTTCCTAGTTACTTACTTTATTGGCGAAAAAGAACTAAATTTTTGAATATCGGGATAACTCTGGCCGAGATCGCGCGCGCTTTGGTTGACAGCAGGGATACGTGCGGAACAGAGTGCTCCGAGTGTCGACTGCCGTTTGTGCCGCCCTGTGCCCCGCGCCAGCTTTTTGTACCTAGACCACTCCCCCGTCACCTCGCCTTGCTACCCCGCTACGCAATATAGATAATTATTTACAGGACGCTCCGACCTCGCTGCGGACCCTGATCTGATTTTGTGACCTACGTTCAAACCTAGTATTAGGACTTAGGACTGGCACCCTGCAGAAAATTCCGTGATAATGCATTGTACCTAATTGTGGGCACGGCGGCGGCGGTCATTATGTACTTAGTTAATGGTCCAAAATCCCAGAGGCGACAGTTTTCAGCATTGCTAAAATGCCACATTGCAACTTTGGGATCTCACCTCTTTAATTCAGAACTTGTTTACCACAAACTAGAAATAGTATTGGTAAACTAGAATACAACATTCTGCATAAATACGCGATTCTGTCCTATGAACACTGAAGCAATTTATGAAAATAACTTTATTACGTGGGTTCTTCCACTTCTTTCGAATCTCGGTTTCTCTCAGGGTAGTTGTAAAAAAGAGTCAAGTGAGGGCGGTTAATTGATCTGAATAGCAGTTAGGTGATCGGCCGGATCTTTTTTCACCTTGCCCATCATCACCACCAACTTTTCAAGAGAATTCTTAACAGATCGTGGACAGTCTATCTCTTATGCGTATTTGTTCGAGGATAATTTCATTGTATAACACATATAAATTGTTTTTTTTTATTATTTGAGAGCAGTGGCCCCGACTAACGAGTCGTAAGTAGTGTGTTCGAATCCAGAGAGGCGCTTTACTTTGTTTAAGAATCCCGTAATTGCCTATAAGCCGATTTATTTTAGAACAAAGGAATATACTTAATATCGTAATTAGGTATCTAAATATAAAATACGCCAAGATTATTTACAAAAACATTTGTATAAGCACCACATAAAACGTGTTTTTTTTTATATAGGTCTTCCAGGCCTCAATTCTGTATTTTTCCCCGTGAAATCTTACCACGTGCAAACCACGTCAATATCGTGTCTTGTTTACGGCCTGGGCCCTTAATTCACTATGATCACTTAACGATTCCTTACTTCGAAACCACATCAATTCCTTAGCTAATCACGCCAATTTTGCGTTGATTTCGTTCATTGTGTGATAGAGAATTACGGCCAATGAATCGAAATGTCAACCGTACAGACAACATGTGTTTTGACAGTCAAACCACGCCATTGGCTCATAGAGAATACGTTAATAGTAGATGTGATAAGGTAAAGAATTGACGTGGTTTCGAAGTAAGGAATAATTAGGGCCCTGAACTGAACAACATAGGGAATTATGTTTTATGTTTCATATTGGTATTGGTATTGAGAACAAGTTACTTTCTGTTTTGCTTACAATAATTACTTACTGTAATCCTAATTCAGTAGGAACAAATAGATTTACTTACAATTTTTTTTTTTTCCAAAATATGGAACTAAAGATAAATACTTCATGCAAATAATTATACAGAAATAAATAAATGCTTCGTATTACAATAAATAAATACTAACCAAAAATCTGCAAAGTCTGGTCAGACCAACAAAATATAAAATGTTTCACTGATCTCACACGGGAGTAGCACCAGTTAGTTAGTTTTCACTCACAGATGGCGTTATCGTACCTATCTACAACAAACATAAAATCCTAGAAGTATAAACCATATTATTTTTATCAGTTTTCGTATGTTCCTGACTACTACAGTTTATTAATATGTCCTTTGTGAGTTTGTATGTAGGGGTTAAGTACTATTAGTATTTGGTAGTTATAGTACTATTAGTACTTAGTAGTTATAGTACTACGTATTTAGTAGTTATAGTACTATTAGTTATTCTGTGGTGGGGGGTAATTTTCGGAAATACTGATGCGATTTCCAAAATTCTTTGGGCTTCCTAGTACAGTATTGCCGAGTGTCAAAGGATAATTATATTTTATGTTAAAACAAGAAATTTCATGCAGACGAAGTCACGGGCATAACCAAATAAAATAACTTTGAAAACATAGATTCCTATATTTTTATACACTTCTTGTTCGACTTGCTCGAACTCGAATGCAACAAGTGCTGCTTCTACAACAAAATACTTTCGTAGGGTTTACGCGGGGACGCGTTGTGTTGGTAAAACATTATCTCGCGGATGTTAATTGTGCACGCAATGATGTTATAAGTAAAAATGCACGTAAGTATAAGTACGATAAATAATTAATGATATTTATTTATGTAAATTGGCTCAAAAACACTTTTTCATGTCAAAATAAATATTTTTTTTAAACTAAGTAGATGAGGTCGGTGTTTGCACAAAATACAGAGTATGTGTTTTTTTTTTTGATTTTGTATTTGTTTGTTTTTTTTGAGGTCAGATAGGCAGTCGCTCCATGTAAAATATTTGTATTCAGTTGCATCCGTTTAGACTGGAAGCCGACCCCAACATAGTTGGGAAAAGGCTAGGCAGATTTTGAGGTCGGTGTCTCCTATACGACTAGTCTAAGAAGAAAGACCGAATCCAACTCAGAGGTCACAGTCTCATAATCCTTGACAGACTATTATGAGGACCACGCAGATTAGTGTCTGACATGGTCTTTTGAGGAAAATGTACCTAAGCATTGTATAAAAAAACTTTAAAACTTCAAAATGGCTTATTGGTAATTGTTTTTGCAGTGTAAAAGAATTTTTGGATAAAAAAGTAGCCGACAAATATAACATATGATGCTGAGATTTAATTATATTACTTTATATACCTATATTATTCTTATGAGTTCAAATAGATACGAAACAATAATAACCAATGTTATTAAAAACGTTTTAATTTTAACAATATATGTGTTAAAGTTACATTTAACATGTTTACATATTTGTATGCCAGTGGCGAAACATCACTTTATTTATAAGATCTTAATGAGGCCTTAATTAGCCCTAAAGTGGGACAGCGCAGGTTGGTTTATTTATTGTTTGTTTTTTTGTTATTGACTACCAGTAAAAACATGATAGGCGTATTTATCGTTATACTTCTCGGTTTTCATAACATTGCCGCCCACAATAGTTTACGGCCTTACCTTGAGCTCTTCAACAACAAGGCCGCAAAGCCACAAAACAGAAAGGTACAGAAGTCAATCACATGTATGTACTTCTCTTACCATACCTATGCTCGGCGGTCGCGCTAGGATTGTCAACTTTGGCTTATGCACAAAAATCAATCGTGGTAGTGCCACTTGTATCTAGTTGTGACTACCCTATTTACACAATTTATTTTGCCCTATCCGTTTTAGACCTAAACCTATCAAATGACACTAAAAACAACACAATATCTACACAAACAAAAAAATCATGTTTTCAACTTAGGATCAGATCACACCGCGACGCGGCGCGCAGTTTTCAAGATAGCAATACAATTATAGACCTTATCTACTACACAAAAAGGTACACATCAGTTTGGAGCTCGACGTAGTAGACACACAGAATTGTGTACCTTTTTGTGTAGAAGGTAAGGTCTATAATTGTATTGCTATCTTGAAAACTGCGCGCCGCGTCGCGTCGCCGTGTGAACTGACCCTTACGTAATATTTGGTGGCGTGAATTTACCTTACAAAAAAGTTACTTCGTTTATGCTGATTCAACATAGGAAACTATTATATAAATCGAGCTTAGATAGCAACCTTACCACATATTCTTGCCATGATCACAAAAATCATCAACTCTTACCTAATTTTACGATCGGCGGCGGCGGCTATGCTGGCAGCCGGCCCGCCAAGCAGTTCTATCTTAACTGTTTATAATGAGGAAGATGAGCGTATTTTTTAGCTTATAGTTATACAATAAATACCTAATATAAATTGTAAAAATATTATAAGGCCACAGTCATGTTCGCTTTTACGGCGCGGGGCCGGGGGCCGGGGCGCTTACCTACCTACCCAACTATTCTGTGAATCTGTGTTACGGTAAAACGAACCATCGAAATACAAGCAAATATCTACATACCCCTCTGAAACAACTGGTAGCTTAAAAAAAACGACACTTCACCGTTTAATATTTAATTTAAACAACCGTCCACTGAACTGTTATAATAACTTTTTATTGTTGCTCCATTTTTGCACTTCACAGACGCGTGTCTCAAGCGGATGGCACTCGCGCTCGCACTGGTCCCAACCGTTTCGAGATATCATGTTCGTGAGTGGTGTCTATGTGTGCGTTGCTCGAGCGCACTTTGTATGTAGATTAGAAATAGAAATTATTTATTGTCCAGGTAGTACAGTAAGCAGGTTCACTGGTTAACAGCAAGATTAGACGACATGAGTAGCATAAACTATGACTTCTGTACTCTCTATATTTTGTGGCAAAGCCATCCACACGTTTCTAGATATCAGTAATTTCAGCATAATTATGTTATGAAATCCGATATAAAACCGATAAACAACTACCAAGAAAGCAAGAAAAAGAGCTTTTTCAAAATATTTCTTGAGTTGTACCTACTCTGCGAACATGAGCTTACGATAATTATGTCGTTAGAGACCTACCGAAAGTTGTTTTTTTTTTGGTCGAGAACGTAATGTTGAATTCGACCTGCTTTTTGAAAACCAAACAAGAAATGGTATTTTTAGGGTAACGTATCCAAAGTGTAATAACAGGACCGACCCTATTACTAAGACTATGTCCAGCAGTGGACGTCTTTCGGCTGAAATGATTACTAAGTCTCCACTGTCCGTCTGTCTGTAGGCTGTATCTCATGAACAATGATAGCTAGAAAGTTAAAATTTTCACTGATGATGTATTTTTCTTGCCGCTATAACAACAAATACTAAAAACAGATTAAAATAAATATTTAAGGTGGGCTCCCATACAACAAACGTGATGTTTTTGCCGTTATTTGCTCGATATTAATAACGGCAACAAATAGACGCTTAAAATATTCACAGACTATTTAGTTGTATATTCACTTTAAAAATAAATAATTAAAATAAAATACATATTTAAGGGGGCTCCCATACAACAGACGTGATTTTTTGCCGTTTTTTGCTCGATATTAATAACGGCAACAGGTACACGCTTGAAATATTTACAGAATATTTACGGAAGCTTGAAATATTTACGGAAGTAGGAAAACCAACTTCGTTATCAAGAATGTTCCTAAAAGTCACGCTGAATCCAAGGAAGACCTCATTGATATGGTGATCCGACTTTCAGGCAATATTGACTGTACCATCACCAAATTTGACATCAAAGACATCTATAGACTTCGTGTGAAAAATAGTGAAAGTCTCAATCAGCCAATAATTGTGGAAACTGGTTCAACCATTCTGAAGTCAGATTTATTGAAAATGGGCAGAGCTTACTACATAAAACACAAGGGTAGATTGAGCTGTAAACTGTTAGGATTTCAAACACAAGAAGACACACCCATATTTTTATCCGAACATCTAACTGCCAAAGGGTCTCGCCTTCATTTTCTGGCCCGGGACTTGATTAAATCAAGAGCATACAAATTCTGCTGGACTGCATATGGAAAAGTCTACGTGAAAAAGGATGAACTCTCACCTACTATTCTTATTAGAAATGAAGAGCAGGTACATAAGCTTATCCAGAGCGATTGACTAATGGTGTGTAGTAATCAACATTATTTAGTTTTTATTCTTCGTGATGCGTCACTCTATTATTTTAATTTTGTCATCACAACAACTTTGCCCACTTTTTACTGTATTCAATGTTTTTCGATAAATGTATTCAAATATGTGGATAATTTCAGAATTTGCCTTTTGTTATCAAACATTCTTTCATATGTTCATTCTCATTCAGTCACACACTATTCACACACTCACACTAACTTACGTCTTAAACCTAAGCACATAATTAGCCGCACGCCGTCTACAATAATCATAATAATCTCCTACTTGTTACCAATCTTTTTATTTTGTAATGATAACATAAACACTTATCACTTTGACAAACACAAAAACATGCTGTCAATAACTAGAGTCCTTAATTTTTGCACGCCCCCTAAGAAAATAATACGAAACTACTTTAACTGTAACTCTTTAGCAGGTCTTGAATCCAACAGAATCCGTAGCGTTTGCCTCATAGAATCAAATGTAACAATTATAACTAATCACCTAATTTATTACACATTCTATACAAACTACATATTAATTTACTACTATTTACCTTATTCTTTATTTTGTCCTGTTCTCAACACAGGTGTTCTAGGTTCTCTCATACAAGAAAAAATGCCAGTCATACCTATTCATCTGATTAATTGCTGCGCACCTTCTACAAAAATAAGAAAAATACAATATTTTTCACCGCTTGACAATCACACTACAGTGTATTGCATTGGTATCAACCAACTCAATAAATAACTTATTAATCACGTATTCTGCAGAGACTACTATTCAATATTTAAATGCATCTAATGGATAACACCCTACAAACTCTCACTGAGATAGATAATATTGAAGTTGCGCGTTCATACCAATGTACTTGCGATGAGTTACATAATCATATAAATGTGACAAAAAATGATTTGACCATTATTTCGCAAAATATACGAAGCATACAATGTGTTTCAGAGGGATGTGACCAAACTTGGGGGTGTGGTACAGGCCATCAAACTGAACAACTTTTACCCGGGGACCAACACCGTAATCGTGAAAAAAAAATCATTCCTCACATACATTTGGTCAAGTAGGTATTGAAGTTTTGTATGGGACGACTGATGTCTTTTTCAAGATTACGATGTTGGTCCCCGGGAAAAAGTTGTTCAATTTGATGGCCCGTACCACACCCCAGTGGCGTGCATTGCATATAGGCACATAAGCAGTGCCTACCTCGATATATCACATAAGCCAGTCAATTACATTTAAGTGTGTGTGCCCCACAATTAAGAAACTCACTAAATTATCATACCTAACAAAAAACAAAATCTTCATACAAACACGCGCAGCAGTAGGCAGTCGCCGGACGGCCTACTCGGCTCCCGTACTATTCGCACATTGTCATTGGTCTTTACCCGTTCAAGTTAATATGGCAAAATTAAAAATACGTACGTCTCACGCGTAATACCATGACGTTCGACCTTCGCAATTTATCACCCTTAAGTAGGCATGCCTACTCAAATAACCACACTTTTGACCTCACTTTTTTTTTCTGATTAGTGACCGCGTTTGCCTAGACTAGACCCGGCCTAGTGCCTACCTATTCTGAAAATCAATGCACGCCACTGCCACACCCCCAAGTTTGGTCACACCCCGCTGAAACACATTGTATACTGCAATTTTAATGACTTCGAACTCTTGCTGTCAACTCTCAAATTTGAAACGGACATAATTATTCTAACTGAGTGCAGGTTACAATCCCATAAACCTATTCCCCAAATCAGCAACTACTTGTCATTTCAAACAACACGTCAGCTAAATCAGAATGACGGAGTGGTTGTTTATGTAAAAAAAACACTAAAACCTAAAGTAAAAGAAATAAGCCTGGCTCAAGCATCCTGCCTTCAGTTGGACATTCTCAATAACATTATTCTTGGTATTTACCGCTCCCCATCCAACACAAACACAGACTGTTTTTTGGACTCTCTTAGTACACATCTCAATACTTTAAAATGCTCTCAACAAAACATTGTTATAGCGGGGGACATTAATATTAACCTCAAATCTACAGACAATGAACCGATTCACGAATATAAAAACAGAGTAAATTATCTGAATATGTTATCACTTTACGGCATACTTTCTGGTCATTCTCTGCCAACACGTGAATTGAGCTGTTTAGACCACTTTATGATTAAAATTAATAAAAAAAAAGTTTCAGCATTTATTGCCATCCTCCATACAACTATAACCGACCACTTCACTACGTTTATGTCATTATCGAAATTAAAATCTAAACAAATTGCTAACAAAACTATCTCTACAGTTGATTTTGAACAAGCCCTAGAAAACCTTAAAGAAAATAAATTAGCAGAGCTGCTGTTCTGTGATGACCCAGACCAATTAGCTGATTTGTTAATATATAAACTTACCGAGTCTTTAAATAAGAATACGGTTATCAAAACAATCCCTAATAGCAAGCGTACCATTAAACCGTGGATAACCGCTGGCATATTGAGATGCATTAAAAATCGCAACAAATTGCAAAAGAAAACCCGTAGTGATCCTTTTAATGATGTTCTTAAAATAACTTACCGACGATACCGCAACTACTGTAACAAGTTAATTAAAAAATTAAAAAGAAAATTTGAAAGGGAACTACTTGCTAAATCAGTCTCAAACAATAAATTGTTGTGGAAAAATATTAAAACTGTGACTTACACCAATGATAAGAAAAGTCAGGATACAGAACTACTATCCCTTAAATCGAGTCCAACTGAGTCGGTGAATTATATCAATGATTATTTTGCTAACATTGGCAAAGATTTGGGCCAAAATATTCAACCCTCAATACCTAAACCTAGCACTCTTAAAGCAGACAAACCACCGCCGCCGTCTCAAGCAAACTCATTTGTTCTTTTGGATACGGATGCCCACGAAGTGGGTAAGATTTTGATGAACCTTAAATCTGACAGTGCACCGGGTTGGGATAAGGTGTCCACCAGATTTTTGAAACACGTAGGCCGGGAAATTGTTCCTATTTTGACTCATTTGATCAATCTTTGTTTTGCGAAGGGAGTCTTTCCTACGCCGCTCAAACAATCTATCATCATTCCAGTTCACAAAGGCGGGGATAGAGACGATGTCAATAATTACAGGCCTATATCCACTTTACCAGCTATTTCCAAGATAATAGAAAAAATATTTAATGACAGACTTATTAGATACTTTAAACAATTTAATATTCTAAGCAGCACACAATTTGGGTTTAGGCAGGGAATTTCAACAGAGGATGCAGTTACTGCTCTTAGCACTCTAATAGCTGATAATCTGGATAATGGTACCAAGTGTCTGACTGTATTTCTGGACCTTAAAAAGGCTTTTGACACCGTCTCTATTCCCATCCTGATAAACAAATTGGAAGCAGCGGGAATAAGAGGAACACCGCTTAAATTCGCAAAAGACTACCTGTCGAACCGAAAGCAACGAGTCAAGGTAGGAACATTCGTTAGTCGCGATGCTGATATCACGTTTGGTGTCCCCCAGGGAAGCGTGTTGGGTCCTACATTGTTTCTCCTGTATATTAATAACCTCTGCAACCTCAGGATCAACAATGCTACAGTATTTTCCTATGCTGATGACACCGCTGTCGTTTTCACTGGGAAGACCTGGCATGATGTTGCTTTGAGTGCTGAGGCTGGTATGACCCAAGTAGCTAGATGGCTCAAGGATAACTTACTGACTTTTAACACAGCTAAAACAAATTACATCTGCTTTAGTATATCCAATCGTTCCCAGCCTAGCACAGAACTTAATTTGAGAGTACACACCTGTGATGACTCAAGTAATTGTTCATGCCCAACATTAGACAAGGTGACACAAACAAAATATCTAGGTATTGTGGTCGACCAAAACCTATCCTGGTATCCTCACCTTGAACAGGTCAATAACAGGATAAGAAAATTAAGCTGGATTTTTAAGACCCTAAGGCATATTGTTCCAAAAGTTATACCTACTAGTACTAATAAACCGAGACACCTCCTTAATGAAATCTACATAGCTTTGGTGCAATCTGTTTTGACGTACTGCATCCCCATTTGGGGTGGTGCAGCAAAAACTAAATTCATTGATCTTGAAAGGGGTCAACGTGCTCTAATTAAGATGATGTATTTTAAAAACATGAGATTTTCTACCCAACACCTCTACCAAATTAGCAACTTATTATCGGTGAGAAAACTATACATTATTAGAACTATAATTAAAAAACACAAATCCCTTCCTTATGACCCTAACTTAAATTTAAAAAGAAGAAAAGACTTAGTAGCAGATGTTCCCCAAACCAAAACTAAATTTGCTAGCAACCAATTTAAAAAACGGTCTGCTCAGCTTTATAACAAATGTAATAGGGAAACTTACGTATACAATAAAAAACTAAATGAATGTAAAAAAATTTTAGCTCAATGGATAAAACCGCTTAATTATGAAGAAACAGAGGCATTATTGTTATAAATATAATATGCTAATAGTATCCTAAGGCTCAATCTCATTCGCTCATGATATAGGTACTCCCACCCACACACATAATGACACAACACACACATACCACACATTAAAACACAACACTGAATCACAATTACACACAATCACACTATTACACACAACTACACTATTACAAACAATTTGAATTCTGAAAGCACTTATTAGTCTAACTTATAAATTATCCATAGTTTTCGTAGATTAGATTCCTTTATTATATTTTTTTATTTTATTATTGTTTTAAATAAACAAGTTTATAGTTAATACCAACAATGTATGGAAGAGCGGAGTCTCCTAATACAGGCTTTATTAGCTTAAAAGGAGGCTCCAATCACTACCTAATTATGTAAGGAAACTTGTTAAAAGTAATAAACATTTTTTTCATTTTTCATTTTCAGAATAGGTACTTAGTTATATATTCACTTTAAAAATAAATAATTAAATTAAAATAAATTAAGGGGGTCCCATACAACAAACGTGATTTTTTAATATATTTAATGTTAAATATTGTACGGTGGTACGGAACCCTTCGTGTGCGAGTCGGACTCGCACTTGGCCGGTTTTTTATAATATAGAGAGGTTAGAATTCAGCCGAAAATGTATTATTGAAGCCGACAATTCGGATATCTGAAAATGAAATTCGGTCGATCTATAATCGACCTCTACACGACGTGTGTTTTTGTCAGAGCAGGGGTGTTCTTTGGCGCATACTAATTATTGTCAAGAAATACTTACTCAGCATGACTTGATCCAGCTTCGATGTCAACCATATGAGTAGATGGGGGGCAGGTCCAGGTTCGTAAGGTAACGGGAACCAGCTCCAGGTTTTCACCAGCTATGGCGCTGAAACAAAGCATCGCAATCGTAATAATATTCTTAACACAAGAAATAAATACTCATTGTTTCCGGTGAAGTAATACAACCAGTCCAAAAAATATTGAAATCCATTAACCACCCAAAATCGGCCAACTATTTTAATTTATATTTTCCTTGATCCACCAACCCGCACTGGGCCCGCGTGGTGGGTTATGGCCCCCACCCTCTTACAGAGACGAGGCTTGTGTCCCAGCAGTGGGAACATTAGGCTGATTATGCTTATGCTTATTACGTCGGCATGTATATTATATATTCGATTTTGCCGCCGGCTGTGCAAAATCATGTTAATCGGAACAAGTGTGTAGGACATTTTAAGTGCATTGCAGGTTGTCCGAGTGACTTCACACTTGAAGTCACTCGGACAACCTGGACGTCTTTTGGCTGAAATGACGATGATGGGTCACTACCCATCATCGTCATTTTAGCCAAAAGACGTCCACCATTGAACATAGGCTCCCCTCCCCTAATCGTCGTAGCATTGCTTCTCGCAGCCAGTGGAGTCCTGTGGTCTTCTCAAGATTTCAAGTGAATGCGTACTTACAAGACGGACTGTGCCCGCGGTCGTGCGGGCGGGAATGCCCTCCGGCGCCTCTCGATCCATCCGAACCTGCACCAAGTTCGTCTCTCGCACTTCTTCTTTATCGCCTTTCTAACCTAAATGTGATGTTCCAGTCAATTACGACATTACTATTTTTGACAAACTTTTCCGATAGCACCGAAAACAATATTTGTTAAAAATGTAAAGAAATTAAGTTGGGGTGGTAACTGGGTTTGTAAGTGGGGGGTTACCGACCACAGTTAGTGTACTCAATTGAAATATCAGTTTAAAAATCTTTTATTGTGTAAATGTCACAGACGTGTTAAATCAACACGATAAAAGAAAACTTTTTTATCCACAAAAAAACAACCGACTCGCAAAAAAAACCCTAAAATATGAAAAATAACTTTTGGGACCAAGGACAATTCAGACTGTTTAAAAAAAAGTGAAATATGGCCCGCGAATTCCTCTTGGCATGAAGTCTCTTTAATGAGATTAAAAAAAAAAAACGCATTTCTCCGACCTCTGACTATCTACATCACTAATAATAACATTATAAAGAGGAAAGATTTGTATTTTTGTATGTTACGAATAAACTTAAAAACTACTGGACCGATTTCAAAAATTCTTTTGCCGTTAGAAAGCTACATCATCACTGAGTAACATAGGCTATATTTATTACTTGAAAAAATTAGAGATCCTTAGCAAAGGCGTAAAAAAATAGCCATAAAATGTCTTTCATCGCATGCGCTGCGGAAAGTATTGATAATAGAACAAATAAATGTTCTACAATATTATAGAACATATCAATATCTACAAAAAATTTCGCAAGACCATATGTCCAACTATTGCAGTTATGTCACTACAACTACTTTTTTACATTTTAAAAGTTGATAGAAATGCGGATCACAATCAGACCATGTTATTCATACTTTTGTATTAATTCTTATCCAAATAAATTACTTTGTATTCAAGTCTGTATCAATACCTGTTGATTATTTTTTGAATGATTGACGAAGACAGACGTGCACAGGAGCTTGACGACGTAAATAACGCTATGCTTTTGGTCCATAATTGGTTTACTGTAAATAATTTGGTATTAAATGAAAAAAAAACTAAATGCATTAGATTCGCTTTACCAAATGTTAGAAGTAGTAAATGTCACGTTGTATTGAATAAGGAAATACTTGAATTCGTCGAAAATACGGTTTTCCTGGGGATTACGCTTGACTCAAAGCTGCAGTGGGGTCCGCACTTAACATCTCTTGCAGGGCGGCTAAGTTCAGCCGCTTACGCTGTTTGGAAAATCCGCCAATTAACAGACGTGGATACCGCGAGACTGGTCTATTTTAGTTACTTTCATAGCATCATGTCTTACGGTATTTTGTTGTGGGGACGGGCTGCAGATATTGATTCTATCTTCATCCTGCAGAAGAGGGCTGTCAGAGCCATATACAAGCTCAGCAGGCGTGATTCTCTAAGGGAACTGTTTAAAAAAATTAACATCATGACGGTTCCTTGTCAATATATATATGAAAACATTATGTACGTTCGAAAAAATCTACATCTTTTTAGTAAGATAAGTGACAGGCATAATTTTAACTCAAGAAATAGGAACAAATTAGATCAACCGCGTTTCAGATTGTCTAAAGTAAAAACTTCTTTTATGGGTTACTGTGTAAAATGTTATAATAAAATACCACTCGATATTCTTCAACTAAATGAGAAGAAATTTAAAACATGCATTAAACGCACACTATGTAGACAAGCATATTATAAGTTGGATGATTATATTGCAGATAAAAATGCTTGGCTAAATGCTGGTCCTGCTCCACAGGCACTTGAGCTCACTAGTTAAAATTTCAATATTTGGAAGAGGTGCTTCCCTTTTTCTTTTTTAGTGTTTCTGACATTACGATCTTAATATTTATTTTTATTTTATTCAATCATGTTTTAATTGTTAATGCTGCAATACTAAACACCTTTTCCTGTTTGGTATTAAAATTTTTATTCATCTCTTAAATAAATTGCAATCTATAGTTTTGTATCATTTAGAAGCATTTTTTCAATTTTGTAAATGTAAGAACCATGGATCCATTTATTATGATTTTTTGATGTTGACTTGAAAGAGCATGGCAGTTGAGAATGTGTCATGCTCACTTAAATGTCTCACTGATGATGGCGCGTGTGTTGGATCATTCGGTTCCCTACAAAATGGTTGAGCTGGATGGTGCTGATCCATGCGTCATGTTCGTGAACGGACGCCGTCGGTTGAGACTGGTCATCTCTTAACTGCCAAGGCTTATTTTTAATCTTATTTCTTGTATTGTTTCTTCATTTGTGTGTTTTTTTACATTGTTCTCACATATAGAAGCAACAAGAATAATGTACCCAGGATTTTGTAATATCTTGATTTAAAAAGAGTGTCCATGGAGTTTCTTGCCCGTTCTTCTCCATAGAGATCTACGCTTTGGAATGGGCACCTAGCTTCAACTTTCTGACCAACTGACCGACTACTTAATTTTGACAATTCAAAAGTGCCTGTAATGGTTTAATTGAAATAAATGCTTTGAGTTTGATTGAAATCGGACATTCCATTCAAAACGTATTACGAAATTAAAAATTTCAATATAAACAAAAAATACACGCCGACGCGCGACGACGCGCCGCGCGCCGCCGCGCCGATGTGGCTCCACGCAGCGCAGCGATAAAATTCTCGTGTCCACAGTGTTTGTAACAAAACTCCGAAACGGCTTGACCGATTCTTATGAAATTTTGTGTGTATATTCAGTAGGTCTAAGAATAGGACGTAAACTTTTTTTTTTAATTTTAAGTACTACTATTGATCGTGTAGGGTAGGGCTACGGTAGGAGTAGGGTTAGGGTAGGAGTAGGGTTAGGGTAGGAGTAAGGATAGGGTAAAGGGTAGGGTAGGGGTAGGTAGGAGTAGGGTCGGGGTAGGGTAGGAGTAGGGTTGGGGTAGGGTAAGAGTAGGGTAGGGGTAGGGAAGGGGTAGCGTAGGAGTAAGGTAGAAGAAGGGTAGGGGTAGGATTAGGGTAGGAGTAAGGTAGGAGTAGGACACCACGCGAACGAAGTCGCGCCGGGCAGCTAGTATTATAAATAGATATATATTATTACCGTTATAGCACTAGTGTAGTAACGTAAAGTAAAAAGCACGCGTTTTTAATACACAGCATTATGAACCTAAAGGCGGTTCATTAAGAGCCACTTTACGAACAGGTGTGTTGAAAAATAATTTTTGAAATCTATCCACAATTGCCGGAGATAACGTGTAACATATATGTATAGGTATACAAAAAATACAGTCGAATTGAGAACCTCCTTCTTTTTGAAGTCGGTTAATTATGTAGGTAAAGATACGGCACTTATAGCCACAATGCATCCCGTGAGAATTCCACCAAGCCTCCACTGAAAAGTCATAGGAAAGCAAACGTTGCAATTTCGTTTACTTGTATTTTTACCAGTAATTTTGGTTACAAAACCAAAATACGGAACCGATTTTAATGAAATATCTGTGAGACCAATCTGAAAGTATATACCTACCTATCCTTTCAAATAAATATAAGTAATTTTGCAAATCGGCTTATGAATAACGGAGTTCTGAGGTAACAAACATAAAAAAAATATTCAACCGAATTCATAACCGACTTAACGGACTTTAAAAAAAGTAGGCTTTTATAAAGTCGGTTAAAAACAAGTAACAACACGACCAGCGATCGTTGAACGCCGAAATGTATTTTTTATTTTATTTTATCGTGTTTAGATATCGATCCCCTCCCATCCCCCTCGAACCCATCACAGTCATGTGCAAAGTTACACTATCTAATGCGCAGTAAATATTATCATTATTATATTTTGTAAGAATGAATACTAAAATGATAATTAAAAACACTTTTACCAATTAACTTATATATTTTGTACCGTAAAAGAGCATGCTAGTTTTGAGGATAAACTTAACACGCTTTTTATGATAAGAACATGAGTAACTTTTATATTTTTTATGCTGCTATGTAGATCTTTACGAACTTAAAATTGTATTTAGCGCTAATTGTTACGAGTAATGAACTGTGCAATCGGCCTTACCCCTTTAACCCTTTTACCGATGACGGCAATATACGTGCCACAATCTAATAGGCACATTATTAATTAAAGCTTAATTTTGGTAAACCATACCCCAAATTTTATTTTGCTGCTACACGGATCCTTATTATTTATTTATTTATGCAACACACTTGCTCGTAAAATGGCTCTTAATGCACCGCTTTTAGGACCATAATGCCGTGTATTACAAACGCGTGCTTTTTCTTTACGTTACGGTACTTGTGCTTTATTTCCACAGATAACTATTTAATTTACTAGTCGGAGGTCGGAGAAGTGCGTTTTTTTTTTTTAATCTCTTCAAAGAGACTTCATGCCAAAAGGAATCCGCGAGCCATGTTTCACTTTTTTTTTAATAGTCTAAATTGTCTTTGGTCCCAAAATGAACTAAAATGTATTTACCTTAAGATAAATGCGCAGTTTTAGCCCGCGAAATTCAATTTTTCTAACGTTTTTTGCAATTTTCAGGTCAGTGTCAGGTTATATCTTGATCAAAATATGATTCGCGACTATAAAAGGTATGTATTTACAGAATTATAATCATTAATACATCTTTCTTAGTTAGATTTGTTCCATAAGAACAAATCTCTTATGGATAAGTTCTTAGGGAACAAATCTGACTTAAATAGGTATATTATATTAATGATTCTAATGACTATAATTCTGTAAATACATATCTATTATATATATACATTTTGATCAAGATACAATCTGATACTGACCTGCGAATTGCATAAAACTTAAGAAAATTTATTTTCGCGGTCTACCACTGCGCATTCACCTTAGGGTGCATCTAGACAGAGCGAGGCATGCGCTGCAAATGATTTTTTTTATATGTACGGTTGCCTCAGGCTGAGGCATCTAACATACAAAAAAAAGTACTTGCGGCGCATGCCTCGCTCTGTCTGGATGCACCTTATAATAATACTGTCCGTGGTCCCTCGCGGAACCAAACGGAAAAGACCACTGGCGTTCTATTATTTCGGATTCTCACTGTATATGTATATTTCTGTATGCCAATATTACTTTCTAATTCCATACTAACTAAACTACAATTTGAACGTTTTGTCTGTGCCTTTAAATAAATAAATGCGCGCCATTACTTACTCTATGGGTAAACCTGCGCGCGCACCACGCTAGCGCGGCGCGCGGAAAAACAAACCCAGCCCGCCATTATCCATACAAGTTAATATTTAACAATACAAGCCTGTTTTTTTCCTCGCAAGTGTGTTGAAAAACGTCGTATGATACGCGTGTGCATTGCACACATGTATCATAATGTACTATTATTGTACACCACAAAAATAGATTACATGAAATAAACACATCAAACACTACAAAATATACAATGGGCGGCTTTCCTTCTGCTGGTAAAAGGGTTAAGCGTCTTGCTGCTGGAAGGGTATTAGGCACACTAGGTATTGCTCTTTGTCCTCATATTTCATTGTCATCGAAATAACAAATAATAAATAGACATAGATATCTAGGCTAAGCCACAAAGAGTACTCTTCGAGGAAACTTAGAAAGCTAAAGAGGTGAACTCCTACCAATGCATATAGGTAAACGGAACCCGGCGAACGAGAATTTTTGATTCTCAAGGGAAGGAACATAACATTATATTTTATGTGTCGCTTCCAGGATCACTGCTTTATCGTAGAGTTCCGAGAAGCGTGCGAACGGCTGCTGTGCAATAAACGGAATTGTTTGTTAACCTTGAGATGCTTCATGCACAATCCCTTTGGTACAAATTTGAATAAGCAATTTGTATTTGAGCACAGTCAGATTATGCTTGTTTCAAATATATTATTTCAGTTCCAGTACTTCTATGGGGTTGAAAATGTTTAAAATAATCAGCCTATAATGTTCCCAACGCTAGGACACAGGCCTCCTTTCTTTTAGAGGGAGTGGGCCATAATCCACCTTGCGGGCCCAATGCAGGTTGGTGGATGTCACATGTCTTCGAAATTTTGGTTCTAGGACATGTCGGTTTCCTCACGATGCATGTTTTCCTTCACCGTTTTGAGAGCAGTGGTGATGAAATTAAATACACAAAGTGAAGTGCCTGTCTGGGTTCGAACTCACGACTTAGAACTCGACAATATTTTGCGTTCGTCATAATGAATAAAGGTTGACTGGTAGAAAATGCCTATGGCATTAAGTCCGCCTATGTACATTTATGTGCTTGAAGTATTAAATAAATAAATGAAATTAAATTTATTTTCAACACACTTGCTCGTAAAATGGCTCTTAATCAACCGCTTTTAGGTCCATAATGCAGTGTATTACAAACGCGTGCTTTTTCTTTAGGTTACGGTACTGGTGCTATAATGCCACAGATAACGATTTAATTTACTAGTCGGAGGTCGAAGATGTGCGTTTTTTTTTTAAATCTCTTCAAAGAGACTTCATGCCAAAAGGAATCCGCGAGCCATATTTCACTTTTTTTTAACAGTCTGAATTGTCCTTGGTCCCAAAATGAACTAAAATTTATTTACCTTAAGATGAATGCGCAGTTGTAGCCCGTGAAATTCAATTTTTCTAACGTTTTTTGCAATTTTCAGGTCAGTGTCAGGTTTATTAACAGTTGTAAATTGTATATATTGAATTGTAAATTGTCGGGTTTATTAACAGTTCCTAAAACAATCACTGTAAAACTAGCATTTAATGCATTGCATTAATGAAATAAATGAAGTTAAGTATTATAATTATGAAGTATAATGAATAATGTAAAATTATCATTTGTCGAATTATAATAGTATGTACAACAATGTCAGTGTGAAACTTTAAAGTTTAGATACTCATTCACAGAGTAGAACGGTTATTACTTTATTGAATGGTTGAGCGACTTCCACTGGGGAAAGTGAACTTAGATACTAGTAGACGTTCAGGATGTCGAGGACCCGTCTTATTACAAACATAATGGTATGAAGCTAGGTAGCAGACAAAAAGATGGCTTAGTGCAAAATGTGAGAACGAAACTCTTTGAGTTTGTAAGAGAGCACTAGCTTGTCGTTTGATTTACCTGCACGGTTATATCTTTTTAATATTTCTTGCAAATAGGGCAAAACTTTCCATATGCTCTGCGTATTCAAAAGTTTGTTTGAATTTTTTACAATATTAGAGAAATCAGTTGTAGTATAAATTACAAACAAACACACTTACCTCCCCATTTGAGAAACAGTAGATGAAAGAAATGAAGACTCCTTGGAAAGATCGGAAGAAGTGCGTACAGTAGGCCCAGATTGCGAAACCAGTGGAAGATCCATCCAGAGGGTAGTCGAACAAGTTGAATATGTTTATTATGCCCAACAGTGGCAGCAGGATTAGTGTGGCACGAATCGTTTTCCTGTTGGAAAATATTATTATTACTTTTGGTACAGTATCGGAAATCATATAATAATACAAATAGGAAAAAAGAGATGCATTATATAGGTATCTATTACATCTCTTTTTTCATTACGTTACATTATAAAGATGCACTTACTGTATTTTCCTGAGTTCAGAGTCATTAGTACGACGCAGTTTCATTATAACGACGCTCATTATTGTTCCCAAGAATAATATATTGATCTGCAACCAGTAACATTTTCAGCCATGAGCATAAATACCTAACACCTACGCAAGATTCAAAAGTGATTTTACAAGCTTTTATTTAGCTTGCAATGTATGTATGACTGTATGTATGTAACTGTGTGTGTTCGGGTGGACTCTTGTAACTCAATTTTGAAGCAGATATCTTCAACCGATTGAGCTGAAATTTTGTATTCACGTTTAGTTTGCATGACAATGCATGGTTAGCTGTGTGACTTAATTCTAAATCCAACATGGCGGAACACCCAAGATGGCGGACTAGTTATTTTTAATGCACTCCTACAATATGGATATCAAATGAAAGGACTTGCTGAGAATAAATCGAAAAATAAAGTGACGTTACTCTAAATCCAATATGGCGGACTAAGTTTTTAAAGTGAAAACTTCTTTAGCGGCGTTGCACACTTTTTGTAATGGGGAAAAAAATGTTAAACTCGCGTCAGGACATCGCGTCAGGACACGTGACCGTCAGGAGATTCCCCCCCCCCCTTTTTATACGGCGGCGCCAACCGAAGTGAACCAAGTGAGACACGATAATGGATGGACGGACGGACGGACGGTGACGGTGACGGTGTGACGGTGATGACGGTGACGGTGACGGTGACGGTGACGGTGACGGTGACGGTGACGGTGATGACGGTGACGGTGACGGTGACGGTGATGACGGTGACGGTGACGGTGACGGTGACGGTGACGGTGACGGTGACGGTGACGGTGACGGTGACGGTGACGGTGACGGTGACGGTGACGGTGACGGTGACGGTGACGGTGACGGTGACGGTGACGGTGACGGTGACGGTGCCGGTGACGGTGACGGTGACGGTGACGGTGACGGTGACGGTGACGGTGACGGTGACGGTGACGGTGACGGTGTCGGTGACGGTGACGGTGACGGTGACGGTGACGGTGACGGCGACGGGGACGGTGACGTGGACGGGGACGGTGACGGTGACTGTGATGGTGGACGTGGATGTGGATGGATGGATGGACAGCTGATGGCTCGACCGTCTGTGTAGTAGCCACACTGCTGTGTATTGGTAAAATTCGTGTATATAAAGTGTTTAAAATATGGAAATTGAACAAAGTGCATCGATTAATGAAAAAAGTGACGCAGAAATAGTGAAAAAAAAAATAGTTATATTAATTCAATTCATAATTGATTTATTTCAACGTTAATATTCATGTTTTCACTTCTGCCGGCACTCCCGGAGTGCAACCCGTCTTTTTTTATGCTTTCCTACAATATGGGTGTCAAATGAAAGGACTTGCTGAGAATACGAATGCGAGTTATACTCCAAAAAAAAATCTGTCCAGCGGTAACTAAAAACCAAATTAAAAGTTAAAAAAACTTTTTAAAAACATGATTTTAGTTAAATGCGCTAAAAAGAATAAAATAAACTTTTCCTTTAAAACTTTTGATATCAAACTACACAATTAAAAAAAAATGTAAAAACAAAAGCTTGTCGCGAGATTTAAGTAAGTGCTCATGTTGAAAGGGGTTTGAAGATTTTTGTATGGAGGGTAGCCCTAAGGTCGGCCGCCATTTTTATTTTTTTTCACATACGCGGTGCACAACAAAAGTTATATATTTAGATAGAGGACACTTATACAAACAAAAAATGTTATGTAACATAATATCCTAAAGCGTCAGGTTTCGGAGTTATTCACCGAAATATAAGTCGAAAACAACAAGGATTTTCTTGTTTTTTTTCCCTCCAGGTAAGCATATTGAACTATTGAGGTAATAGAAACGTTATGAAACCTTTATGGAGAAGAAACAAATGAAGAATAGACATTTTTTAAATAAATAATTAAACACGGCAATTTATAGTTCGTTTTTTAATCCCAGAGACTAATCTGACATGTAAGTCTTTTGCGTTTTCGTATAGAAGTTTGACATTAAACTTGTCAGATTAGTCTCTGTACGCCACACACCACGCACACCGCACCACTTCACTAGTGCCCACAATCCTGGGGGGCGGGGGGGGGGGGTTGGGTGCTGGTAATCTTTCTTCATATTTTTAAAGCGCCTTTGTGGAAAACTAATAAATGTTTATTTATTAATGTTATCTGCCGCATGTCAGATGAACAGTGGGCCAAACTTACGACCCAATGGGTCCCTCTTAGTGGCAAACGACATCGTGGCAGGCCCAGACGGAGATGGCGGGATGAGCTGGACTCCTTCAACAAGAACTGGTCCTTAGCAGCTTTGAACAGAGAGAGGTGGAAAGAGAGTAGGGAGGCCTTTGCCCTGCAGTGGGACGTCACAGGCTAATAATATTACTATTATCACTTATATTAATTCGTATGAGCATGATGAATTATTGTTAGTAAGATTTTTTTACGACTATTACTTAGATTGTATACAAACAAATAACCAAGAAGTACCTACTGGATAAACTGACAGACAAAGCACAGCCTACACTGCTGGGCCTAGAAGCATGATTTTTTTCACAGAGTTTCATAATTAAGGTTTTTAAAAAGAAGGAGGAGGAGGAGAAGAGAAGGAGAGGAGAAGGAGGAGGAGAAGAGAAGGAGGAGGTTTAAGGTTTTTAAAAAGAAAGATTTTTGAAAACCTGTTGAAATAAGTAATAAAATTCGATTTATACCGGTTACTAGTGACATAACTATTATTGTATTACTGCACTAGCAATGTCCAATTGTTCTTTTTCTCTGTGGAATCTCTTAGAATAAAACTACGTGTCATAAAATTTTCTTTTACTCTTTTTATTAAAACACATCAAAACCTCCAAAATTGTTTAATGGGGAATGAAAATTTGAATAATAATTGGATTTTCTTTCGTTACAATTATGATAGTTGGCGATTAAGCTTCTGGTTAGAAGTTAGTTGAACCATATTTTTTTTGCAAACTCAATTCCTAAAGTTCCTGAGGAAGACAAGTTACCGATGGGACATCCCAACGGTCACAAGGCTTGTGAAATTATAATTAGGTATTTTAAACTCACCGAGACAATGGCCAGTATAGGACCCTGTATGATGTAATATGAAGGCAAGTAGTTGTATCCATACCAGCAACTGAAACCACATTTAAATATGATTATTTTCAATTATCCCCCTATTCCGAAGTCTGGATTTGTGTTACATGGGCCTTAAATAAAACTGGCGACATAAGGGTGCATATCTCTGCCTAACCCTTGATGCGTGATGTTATGATATTACCTATGTGTATTTTCAATAAAATATTTTTTTAAAGAAATAACATTTTGTTCAGCCGCAGCGCAGCGTTTTTCATTATGTGACGAAATTATCTTTTTCGATTTCGAAAAAAATACACACAATGAAAAACGTAAGTAACTAAATTAATGCACATTATGAAGGTAGTTTGTTCAGAATCGTTTACTGAATCGATTTCTGATATTTTTAATAAGTACTTATAGGTAATTTTTTATCCCAAAAATTAATTAAAACTATGAAAATACAGACGACCTAAAGAAGGTGGCTGGGGTTAGACTGGATGCGGAAGGCGGAGGACAGGGTGCTGTGGCGCAGTCTGGGAGAGGCCTATGTCCAGCAGTGGACTGCGATAGGCTGAGTTGATTGATTTGACTGATGAAAATTATAGTCACACTACCGCTGTAAAGTCAAAATAAACCAAAATGGATGAAGTACTTACTACGCCAAACCCCTATAAGTACGTGTTCGACTGTTTGCGTGCATAGTTTTGTAATGTGACCACAATTTTCTCACACAATCAGTATAACTTTAATAAATAAACAACGTTTTATACATAGTAGTAAAAATTCAGTGTATGTTTAATGATTATATCATAATATTGGAGTGGATTGTTTGGTGGTGTGCCTTAATTCCGGGACATGTTGTAAACATGTTCATAAAATATTACTATTAATATTTTTAGGGCAGAAGATAGAAGCTTACGCCATTAAAAAATTATATTTCTTATTTATAGCAAAGTCAGAAAATGATTTAAAAAAATAATAAAGTTAACATACGTGTTTAGAGGCTCTTCCGAATAGTGTTTACCCACTACAGTTCCCCAAATTGCTATAACGATAGCGGGCACACCCCAACCGCCTGAGTAGAAGTAGCTGATGGGAATCTCACTGTGAAGGGTGTTGGCAGAGATCAGGGTGTTCAGGAATATGCCTTCTATGAACATCCAGCCGTAGACCACTAGGCGCGAGTACTCTAGGAGAACGTAAGCCCCCTCGCAAACATAAGGCTGAAACAATAAAATTATTAATGACTATTTAACAGCAATAGGTACTAATAAAGAATATTATAATGATAATGAATAAAGAAAGCAACGCGGCAACGTAAGGATTATTAATCGGCTGAAGGACACTGAATGAGACAATAGAAGTTTTATTATTATTACCTATGGTGCCTATGGGTGTTTAGCATCCCTCAAAGTGTTAAATAAAATAATGAAATCAGTAGATGACCGATTTTTGGAAACTGATTACTAATGTTCTTTGTTCCAAATGACTGAATACTTACAATGGTAACACTGTAAGTACATAGGTGGTGGCACTGTTCAAAATTATCGGCTAAATTAGAGAATTTAGCCGATAAATTTGAGTTTAAATCATAAATTTATTTAAATTATTAAATTTTATTTAAAATGTTAATTATTTTTTATTCAGTTAGGTATAGGTACTAACCATACTAACATAATTTTAGGTACAATTTTCTGTTACTAAGACACTAATAGTTAATGATTTTGTTATTTTGTGTTCATAATTGTGTACTTATATAGAGATTTCTCTGAAATAAATAAATAATAATAATAATTATAAATTTGTTTTTTTTTTGACAAATTTGAATTTATCGGCTAAATTTGTGAATTTAGCCGATAAATTTGAACAGTGCGAGAGCACAGAGTGTGTGCCACATGTGCGAGAGGGATACACTACCAATCAGTGTTGTTCCTTTTAAGACCACTTGAGTAATTCTATTGGTAATGCAAAACAAGCGTTATTCTTAACATGTATAGTGTGTTTCTATTTACAATTTAAAACATAGGAGTCAGGGCCCTGTACCACCAAACTTTACAATTTTGTAAATCTTACAAGTGTCTGCACAAAACTCTTTGTCAAAAAATTGTAACGGAAAACCCCCACAAATAATAAATAAATAATAATAATAACAATAGACGGCACCTCCATGGCCTAGAATAATCTCATATAGATACAATAGCATCAAATAAATGGCTTAAAATTGGCCACTTATTTCCGGAAACCGAGGGATTTATTATTGCAACACAGGACCAGATCATAAATACTTAAAACAACAGGAAATTCATTATAAAAGACCCAAAAATAACAAATGCCGTAAATGTCACAGCCAACCAGAGACCATACAACATATAACGGGGGCATGCACAGCACTCACACAATCAGACTATACACACAGGCACAATCAGGTAGCAAATGTCATCCATTAAAAACTAGCACTCAAATAAACTCATACAAGACACAAACACTCCTTATTACAAGTAGGTACCACAAACAGTTCTAGAAAGTACCACACAAACTCTACTACGTTCGCGCCATACCAACGGACAGGACCGTTCACTATAATAGACCAGATATGACCCTTAAAGATAGAGTTAACAAAATTACATACCTTATAGACATTGCAGTCCCTAATACACACAATTTACAATTATAGGTCAGAAAATCAGTAAATTCGCTGAACTGAAGGTAAGAAGCAACCAGAATTTGGAGACAAGAAAAAGTGTACGTAGTAGCCATTGTTGTCTCCACGACGGGTGTTATACCCAATCACCTCCACCACAGCCTCAAACTAATAGACCTGAAAGACTCAATTTACATAACACTCCAAAAAGCCGCAATTTTAAACACTAATTAAATTAAATCTCTCCTCATGACAATCATTCTCCGTGATAAAAATTCACCACATACGCTACTGTAGAGGTTCTCTATATCTTTTGAAATGCAGGCCGGTCATATTTGAAGGTATGTTCCATTCGAACGTTTAAGCGTGGGTCATTCGATGAGTCGTACGTTTTTGACGTGTAAGAAATAAGATGGGCTAATTTTATGTATTTAATACATATATATATCGATGATTTAAATGAAATAACTCCTAAAATAATTATCTCACGAAATCCGACAGGAGTTTCATTTAAATAAAATAGCTCTCAACTCAACTCAAAGCATTTATTTCAATTAAACCATGTACAGCACGCAACAAAAGTCCATAGGCAAATTCACAAAGCAGTAGCTTGACGTTTAGTTTGACTTACGACCTTCTTTTAATGAGTAATTAGACACACACACTCGCATATTAGGTACTCGACACGCTATCCAATATAGTTCCGTGTCATATTCGTCTTGTTCACATAGTTCGTATATGATTATACCCACAGAAATCTAAATAAATAAATTATAAGGTAGACAGATGCAGTTAATTTACGGCTCATTCACCGCGACTAAATAGAAGGTTGATAATTTGATATTGTGGGTTAGTGAAGTGTGTTTACATAATCTATTAGCAGTGTTGTAGTTCATTTTGATATGCAAATCAAATTTAAATATTGAGATGAAAGCGGATATTATCGCGCTGCGTAAAAGTGGACTTAAATTATATCGATCACAAATATTTGATGAAACCGGACTGACTGTGAGTATTAGGATTTAATTATTTTATCGAACATTTATCTAATTAAAGTATAACTGCTGATCCTTGTAGTTATTTTTTAAACGTTTTATATTTACCTTTTAAGGTCTAAATAGAAGAAGTTTATATTCCTTTTGTAACATTTCTATTTTCAAAACAATTTTGTTTCAAAATAGTAATAATATTTTATAGGTAATTTTGCTAGTAGCCTAACAGTATTCCTTAAATGTTTTAGGAAAATTACCTACTGTGAACCAGCTCAAAAACCTATGTAGTAATATTGTAGGGCCCATAGATATAGAATTCCGTAGATTGGTAATGTCAACAATCAAACGAGACCAAAAACCATTGATCTAAGTGTGCGTAAAATGTAAGTGTGTGCGTAATACATATATCTATATTTTATTTTGTTTGTTACAATAAGTACTTAAATATAATCTATTTTTCTAAGATTATGCATTTGTATGAAGCTACCTATCTTAGCTGTCGATATCAACAAAAATTAGGCTATCGTATCACTAAAAAGTGAGGTTATAACTCCTTCGTATTTCTCTATTTGTTATTTCTTAAATACGGTGGTTTTAGGCATGCTAATTCATCTAAATCGTAAGTATAATAATGTTCTCATCATATTTTGCTTATAGCCGGCTTATTAGTGCATTGTTAATGCAGAAATAACGATCAAAACACATTGTAAACTTACTGGTGAAACGAGTAATCCTGGGGGTTTTTCTTTTTGGAAGATTTACATCCTGGTACTGCACAAGAAACCATCGTATTATGGTTATTTAATCACAGGTTATCACTCTAGTTCGCTTAAATAATTGCCGAAACGCTCACGTAAACAGTCACCGGGGCCGGTATGGGCCGGTAGCAAATACGTGTTTGGCCCTGTTAACAGCATCACTTTCTCTCTCTTTCTAACACAGCAAAGTTCCGTTAAAGCGGGAGCTCTCATTCACTCTCATGCCCAATCTACGGTAATTCTATATCTATGGTAGGGCCCATGCGCCAGCGTTTACAAGATTGCATTGATACTCGTAATAATGGGGATTATACAAAGTATTAAAATATAAATTGATTATACCTAATAATAATAAAACTAATCTGCTTCAGGGAGGGCAATACTCGCCCTAGAGTGATGCGCTTTGTGAGGCGGGCATTCTCGGGGACTGATATCAGTCCTCAAGACTATATGTCCTGTGTCACAGAGCGCATCGACTTCCTGAAGCAGAAAGTGTATGCATGGGCGAACAGTATCCGTAGGTATAAGCGGCGAGTAGAGCGATACACTCAGAATCGCACCTTCCAGAGTGATGAAAGGTGGGTTTATAGGGGTTGGGAGCGACCAGACCAAGGTGTGGCTGACACGCACCTGCCGGATGATGATGCCATGTGTTCCTTCTGGCGCAGTATCTGGTCGGTGCCTGTTAGTCACACCGAAGGTGATTGGGCTCGAGGGGTCGAGCGAGCCTGCGATCCAATACCAGAAATGGGGGCTATAACCATCTGCCCCCAAGATGTAGCTCGTGCAGTCCGTCCACTGCCCAACTGGAAGTCTCCAGGGCCGGACGGGCTGCAGAACTTTTGGATAAAATGGTTTTCAAGGTCGCACGGTCGCTTGGCATCTCAGTTCCAGATTGCTCTGGAATCTGGTTCGCTACCCCAGTTCCTAACGACAGGAATTACCCACCTGCTCCATAAATCAGGTAGCACCGCGGAACCCAAGACTTATAGGCCGATCACGTGTTTACCGACGGTTTATAAAGTTCTTACATCCATTTTGAGAGCTAAAATTAACAAACATATAGACACCAACGCCATCATGTCTACCTCTCAGAATGGATGTAGGAATGGATTCCGCGGTACTAAGGAGCTACTCCTCATTGATATGGCCATTAGCCAACAGGTTCGTCGCTTCCGAAAGGATCTGCCGACATGTTGGATAGATTATAAGAAGGCCTATGACTCGGTGCCACACACATGGCTCATGAGGGTGTTGAAATTGTATAAAGTAGATACAACTCTGCGCACCTTCCTGATGTCGTGTATGGGGCAATGGAGGACGGTCCTTCGCTATCCAGGATGTCGAAATATTCAGAGGAATAGCGAACCGATAAGGATCGAGCGAGGCATATTTCAGGGTGATAGTTTGAGTCCGCTCTGGTTCTGCTTAGCCTTGAATCCTCTTAGCACACTGCTGGAGGATTCAGGTCTAGGCTATCGGTTGAGGAGAGGTGGTCAGGTTATATCGCACCTCCTCTACATGGATGACCTAAAACTCTTTGCCCCCAACAATTTGCAACTGATGGAGCTACTGAAAATAACTCAAACTTTCAGTAACGCCATTAGGATGGAATTTGGTGTGGACAAATGTGCGGTCATGCATGTAAAACGAGGGGAGATTGTGGAATCCGTGGGAACTCAACTCTCGGATTCCACAAACCTTAGAGCCCTCTCCGCATCCGAAACCTATAAGTATTTGGGTATGTCGGAAGCGTTAGGCATCAATGTTACTGATATGAAGCAATCGTTGAAGGAGCGCTTCTTTGGCCGCCTGAAAAAAGTACTTAATAGTCTTCTATCAGGCGGAAACAAGGTGCGTGCCTTCAACGGTTGGGTCATGCCGGTTTTGATGTACTCTTTTGGCATACTCAAATGGACTCAAACCGAACTCGACGCCCTGGATAGGAGGGTCCGTACACTGCTGACTGCAAATCGAATGCATCACCCACGGTCATCGGTAATGAGGTTGTATATCCCGCGAAAGTGTGGAGGTCGAGGGTTTTTAAACGCTAAGACCCTCCACAATCGCAAGATATGCAATCTCAGGGAATACTTCCAAGAAATCGACGTGGGGATGCACCGAGATGTAGTCATAGTGGACAAGGGTTTCACCCCGCTCTCCTTGGCTAAAGAGAACTGGCGCAAACCAGTAGTGCTTGACACTAATGATCGCATGGAGGTATGGCAGAGTAAGGAGCTTCACAGACGCTTTTTTCGGGCCCTTCATGGACCCGATGTAGACCTACTAGCGTCCGTAGCCTGGCTACGTTGCGGTGATCTCTTTGGAGAAACCGAAGGTTTTGTTTGTGCAATTATGGACGAAGTTATGATGACAAACATCTACTGGAGATATATTGTGAAAGATGGCACGGTTGACATCTGTCGGGCATGCCACCGGCCGGCAGAATCAATCAGGTATATTATCTCCGGGTGTTCTCGTCTAGCTAACGGAAAATACTTGCATAGACACAAACTTGTAGCCAGGATAATCCATCAGCAGCTTGCTTTGAAATACAACCTTGTAGATTCGGAGGTGCCGTACTATAGGTATGTGCCCGACCCAGTTCTCGAAAATGGTAATATCACATTGTACTGGGATCGATCCATCATCACTGACAGGACTATTGTTGCCAATAAACCTGATATAGTGGTGGTGGATCGATCAGAGCGGCGCGCAATGATTGTTGACATAACTGTCCTGCATGATGAGAACCTCGTGAAAGCTGAGAAAGATAAACAAATTAAGTATCTTGACTTGGCTCACGAGGTTGTCGACATGTGGGATGTGGACTCAGCGATCATTGTACCGATAGTCGTTCCAGCCAATGGATTAATAGCCAAGAGCCTCGACCAACACCTAAGGAGGCTCTCGTTGGGCAGCTGGATCAAGGGCTTGATTCAGAGAGCTGTACTTCTGGACACGGCCCGTATTGTTAGGAGGTTCCTCTCTCTGGAGCCCTGATCGCCGGTAGCTTGGACCCTGTGCCCGATACCGGTGGGCTACTATTTTTTATATTTTTAAATGTTTTTATATATATTTTTTTATATTCTAATATTTAAAAATATAATTAATATGTATATAGTGAAATAAAGGATAAAATTATATTGTAGCATATTCGTAATAAGGATTAATTTGATGTTTAGTTTCAATCTTCTTTTCGTAATGAAAATGAATACTTAAGCTATAACCACAATAAGTCCTAAGCTAGAAGTTCATTTATTCTTTATAAAATTATAACGAATAAACATTTTGTAATCAATTATAAAACATTTTTATTCTTTACCCCATATTTCACTCACTATATAATAATAAAAACAATTACTACATTATTACTCTCGTTTATTAATTTATCGAATAATAAAAGAACAGATGAAGACAATTGATGAAAAGAAAAAAAATCTCATTTTGAGATTGGAACTAGGGCCTATATGTTTGCTAATCCGATGCGTTACACTATCAGCTATCGGGCCTTATAACAATGTTGTCAATTTTAGCAATGGGTTGAGCCGACCAAGGTCACACTTAATTACGTACAGTCACGTTTAAAAGTATGTATACACTTGGCAATTTTCAATAGCGATTTTTTCGTGAAATAACGAATGCAACGTTGAAATACGACACTTAACATAAACCTATGGGTTCGAAAATACTATTTTCGTAATAACATAAAATTTCATTAAAAAATAAAGGAGAAAATCGCCTTTGAATAAAGCCAAGTGTATACATACTTTTAGACGTGACTGTACGCTGCGTGTGTGAAAAAGCGATATGTTTTTGTTTCGCTGACTTTCGCTCGACACCAGTGTATAAATTCTGAGGTGTGCGTTCTGTGTTAATACATCACTTATACACACATACGTATATACGGCCTGTACCGCGCGTGTTTACAGTAAAACAATCCTTACGGTGCCTAGGCACTTCTAACCCTGTACTGTACAGGCACTTTTGAATTGTCAAAATTAAATAGTCGGTCATTTAGTCAGAAAGTTGAAGCTAGTTGCCCATTCCATAGCGTAGATCTCGAAGAACGGGCAAGAAACTCCATGGACACTTTTCAATCAAGAATATTACAAAATCCTGGGTACATCTTAAGTATCTTGACTTGGCTCGCAAGGTTGTCGACATGTGGGATGTTGACTCAGCAGTCATTGTTCCGGTAGTCGTTACAGCCAATGGATTGATAGCCATAAGAGCCTCGACCAACACCTGAGGAGGCTCTCGTTGGGCAGCTGGATCAAGGGCTTGATTCAGAAAGCAGTACACGGCTCGCATTGTCAGGAGGTTCAAAAGGAATCCGCGAGCCATATTTCACTTTTTTTTAAATAGTCTAAATTGTCCTTGGTTCCAAAATTAACTAAAATTTATTTACCTTAAGATGAATGCGCAGTTGTAGCCCGCGAAATAAAATTTTTCGAAAAATTAGATTTGTTCCATAAGAACAAATCTCTTATGGAAAAGTTCTTAGGAAACAAATCTAACTTAAATATATATGTTAATGATTCTAATGACTATAATTCTGTAAATACATATCTATTATAGTCGCGAATCATATTTTGATCAAGATACAACCTGATACTGACCTGCAAATTGCAAAAAACATAAGAAAATTTAAATTTCGCGAAAATTTAAACCACTGCGCATTCACCTTAGGGTGTATACAGACAGAGCGAGACATGCGCCGTAGAAGATTTTTTTTATATGTACTGTTGCCTCAGGCTGAGGCATCTAACTTACAAAAAAAGCACTTGCGGCGCATGCCTCGCTCTGTCTGGATGCACCTTATAATTGTCCGTCGTTCCTCCCAGAACAAACGGAAAAGACAACTGGCGTTCTATTATTGCGGGTTCTCACTGAATTAATGTATATTTCTCTATGCCAATAGTACTTTCTAATTCCATACTAACTAAACTACAATTTGACATACGACAACACTACGATCAGTCTAAACATTATTTTGTGTTTATGTTTTTTCTATAGGCTGTTTATCGGTTTTGTCTGTGCCTTTAAGTAAATAAACGCGCGCCGCGCTAGCAATGCGCGCTCAGGTATAGGAATGACCATTACTTACTCTATGGGTAAACCTGCGCGCGCACGTTAGCACGGCGCGCGGAAAAACAAACCCAGCCCGCCATTATCCATACAAGTTAATATTTAACAATACAAGTCTGTTTTTTTCCTCAAAAGTGTGTTGAAAAACGTCGTATGAAACGCGTGTGCATTGATCATTATACTCTCGGCTTGCTTATCGCGCTTAAACAAATGAAGAATAGACATTTTTTAAATAAATAATTAAACATGGCAATTAATAGTTCGTTTTTTAATCCCAGAGACTAATCTGACATTTAAGTCTTTTGTGTTTTCGTTTTCTTTAGTATAGAAGTTTGACATTACACTTGTCAGATTAGTCTCTAGGATTAAAAAACGAACTATAAATTGCGGTGTTTAATTATTTATTTAAAAAATGTCTATTCTTCTTTTGTTTCTTCTCCATAAAGGTTTGATAACGTTTCTATTACCTCAATAGTTCCATATGATTACCTAGAGGGAAAAAGAACAAAAAAATCCTTGTTGTTTTCGACTTATATTTTGGTGAATAACCCCGAAACCTGACGCTTTAGGATATTAGATATGTTGTAATACATTTTTTGTTTGTATAAGTGTCCTCTATCTAAATATATAGCTTTTGTTGTGCACCGCGATTCTGAAAAAAAAAATCAAAATTGCGGCTGATTTTAGCCCCTTTAATAAAGTTAATTTTGGGCAAACATGAGCTGTTTTATTTGTCCGTCATTTTATAGGTAAGTACAATAGAGGAAACTTACATCTGACCAATAGGAAAATAAAATATGCCTACCTACGTGTCGAATTGAGAACCTCCCCCTTTATTTTCGTCGGTTAAAAATCACGTGCACACCATGAACACATCTGTTAGCAAGTATTACTATAGCAGCCGTGTGTTACAAGCAAAATAGTCCTTACGGTGTATAGATGTTCGTTTCTCCCACGGTACTTACATAACATTAAAAAATATAGAACAAATCTATTTACTTTACACATTGCTGATGAACCAGCAGGTATTCTATACAATCCCTGGGAAATGTATACATTACCTAGGCAAAGTATGTAACGGACAATAATATAATATTTCATACATTGCCTGGATGCCTCAGGTATTCTATAGATTGCCTAGGTATTGTATAGAATACCTGAATTATACAGATTACCGGTAACAGACATATAAAATTCAAAGTCCTGACTGACTGATATATCAACGCACAGCCTAAACCGCTGGTCCTAGAGACATGGAATTTGGAGATTGTGTTACCTATGAAGAGTAGGTATCCACTAAGAAAGGGTTTTTCAAAATTCCACCCCTAAGAGGGTGAATGGGGGGAGAGTGAAATTTCACGCGGAAGAAGTCGTGGGCAGATACTAGTTTAGTATATTTCAATTCTCTGTTATGTATGATTTTAGTATGATGTTCCTCCTCCTTCGGTTGTAAATATTGGCTACAGGTTATATATCACATTTTGTTACTTATTTTTCTTTCATTCATTTGTACGTACGGTCGAACAAGCTATTTGGTATACAGGCAGCTAACTTGGAACTCATCATCATCATCATCATTTCAGCCGAAAGACGTCCACTGCTGGACATAGGCCTCCCCCAAGCACCTCCACTTCGACCGGTTTTGTGCTTCTCGCATCCAACGAGTTCCTGCGGCCTTCACAAGGTCGTCAGTCCACCTTGTGGGAGGCCTTCCAACGCTACGCCTTCCGGTACGCGGTCGCCACTATAGAACCTTTCGGCCCCATCAGTCATCTGTTCAGCGAGCAATGTGTCCTGCCCACTGCCACTTAAGTTTGGCAATTCTTGGGGCTATGTCGGTTACCTTGGTTCTCCTACGGATCTCTTCATTTCTGATTCGATCCCGCAGAGAAACTCCAAGCATAGCCCTCTCCATTGCCCTTTGGATGACTTTCAACCTTCTAATAAGGCCCATTGTGAGCGACCACGTTTCAGTGCCATATGTCATCACTTAACTTAACTTGGAACTGCTTTTAAATAATGGTGTGCTGAGTTAGTCAATTCTTTTATACCAATCTATTTAATTAAGGATGCCATAATCTGAAAAAGTTATAATGCACAAAATAAAACTAAATATTGGCAGTGTAGTGGAAAGATGAATATTTTTGCCTGTATACCAAATAGCTTGTTCGACCTTACAATTGAAACATTGGCATATTCTCCTACAGAGATGTTACTGTGACTCAATAGTACTGCGATCCGTGACGAGTGCTCTTGTGGCCGAGATTCTTCGGGCTCTACGTTTCGTGGCCGAGGGGAAAATCAGAGTCAGCAAGATTCCATTGATTCCTGAAGCACTCTCAAGTTACTTGTTCAGAGGCCGACCGGAGGAACTTTCACGTAATAAAATTAATAGGAATATTCTGATCAAGTAACACATAACACTATTAGGCTCCTCTACAGTCTAGTTTAATTACAGTCTAGTTTTAATACTAGAAATAAAGATAAATAGATCAACCTTTTTTCAGATTATCTAAAGTAATTACATAGGTACATCTTTTATGGAGTACTGTGTTTTAAATGCTACAACAAGATACCTTGTGACACATTGCAATTAAATGAATGAAAATTTAAAACTCATATTAAAAGTACACTTTGTTAAACAAGGATATTACAAATTAGAGGATTATATCCAATATCAGAATGCTTGAAAACATGCTGGGCCTGCTCCATAGGACAATCTAGAGTCTTGACAAAATCAAACTCGTTGCTAATTTAATTCATATTTTTCAAATTTTGATGACTTTGATTTTTACATTCTGTGACTACAGTAACTCACACATTTGTTCTTTTCTTGGAAAATCATCTACTTTTACAAAATTTGTAAATATGTGGGCACCTGTCATTGCTTTATTTTTAATTATTTTTACCTTTTTTTGGTAGACTAATTTTATTCTTTGTGCATCGTCTTCACATATACATACTTATATACTGAATGTATCCAAAACCTTGTAAAACATTTTAAAAGAGTACCGCTGGACTTTCTTGCCCATTCTTCTCCATACGAACACTCCCTTTTGGAAGGGGCGACTAGAATCAATTCTATTTTATTGTAATTTTTGACGTTCAAAAGTGCCTTTAATGTACCTGTTTGAAATAAATGATTTGACTTTGACTTTGATTATAAAGGCTCCGCGACGCGACAGCGCGACGCGACTCTAGTTGAACAATTTCTATGAAATTTTCATCAAAATTATTCTCCAAGAGTCGCGTCGAGCCTGTCTGCGAGAGCTATAAAAAAGATGACGGTAGCTATAAAGAAACTGCTTGTAAGAGCTAGCGCGAACAAGTGACTAGTTACGGTGACAAAAAGTTTCTGTCACTATCACGCCACGTCATCAAATTGGAGTGCGGTCACAACGTATGACAGCTGTTATCAAAAGTTTTTGCAATTCAGGCGTCATCGCGTCATTTGTCGACATTGATGTGGAAGATAGTGCTTGGCCAGACTGGCAGCGCGGGCGCAAGGCGGGCGCGTCGCGGCGTACTTCAACATAAGAACTTCATTCGAGTGTCAATAGTGAGCACGCGGGCGCGGTGAGCGGCGCGGACTGCTCGGCGCGGGTAGCGCGCGGGCATCTCACGCCATAGCTCATTCATACAAGTGGCTCCAGTGGGTGCGCGGGCGCCCACGGGGGGACCGAGGTCCTCAAACTAGCTGGAGCTTTTTTCTAGTAAAAATAAGTCTTCTTCATCCTTATTATATTTTGACAATCACTGGACACGACAACACGCAGAACGCAGCCGCGCTCGACTGCGGACAGGCAGATTGCGCGCGGTCCCGCATCCGCGCTGCTCCAAGGCTTTTTGGCCAAGCACATATGGTCATTCATGAAAAAGTAAATATGGAAATTTTACACTGTTTAATTATCTTCGACAACACCCACACAACAACACATCATTGTCTATATCGTCCTTGTCCACAGTCGTGTTACCTTGTAGATAATTGAATAAACGGATGCGCGGAAAGTGACAATTTTGTCATCCGTGCGCGCGAGTCTTTTGAAACCTAGTAGCGCAGTGACATTTTTGTCACGGGCTTGTTCGCAGGTTGGCGGACGAAAGTGTCACTAGGTTGTCACAAGTAACGTGCGCGCATCTCCATACATATCGCAAGAGTGACAATCTAAATGTGACTTTATATTGCACAAAGTTTATGGTTACACTGAAACTTATGTTTTAAATTATTTCTGATAAAAAATATATTGACAGGGCTAATCTGATATAGACGTAAAACATCACTTCATTTTCGTTTGGGTTACTTATTAGTTTGGTTTTTAATTGTTTAATTTAACCGTGTGAGCAAACATTTGATTACTTACCATAAGCGACGGCTTAACAAAGCTTAAACCACAAATAAACTTAAAAATGCAATAACTAAAAGAATACAGGGTTACTTACGAAGTATTCGATGCCTTTCCGTGAATTTTTCTCAAGTGGATCTACGCCATAAAAAGAGTATGACTGTTGAGTGTACAGCACCAAGCGCACTGTGACTTCCATGAGCAAAGCATAAAATAAGTGTCTATGTATCACGGTCCGTCTATTGTGCAGGCTACTGTAAAAAATAAAGATTGACATAAAAAAAATGCCAAGTCATCTCTATTCTGTAAAAATCTCACCGTCAAAACTTATGTTGGAGGGACTTTAAAGTGTGCTGTCATCAAGTGTGGTGTCAATACCTAGTACCTATGTGACCTAGTGTCAGGTGGCTGAAGCTAGGTATTGACACCATGGGGTAAAAACTGAAACTCGTCAATTCATCATAGGTGGCAGAATAGATTTAGTATGTGTGTGTCCTTTATGTATACGGTTCGCATGATATAATTTTCTTATTATTTTGTGATAATTAATTAAATAAATTATATATTATTATATGAACATCATGCTATTGTTGACGTATAGTGTCAATCTCTATGTTTACAAAGCAGGAATTCACGTATTTATTATTATTTTCAATATAATTCCTATGCATTTAGAGCTGTGATAAATTGAGACAATTTTCCGCATACGTTCGTGTAAAAAGTTCGTAGCAGTTCTAAAACTTTGCATTTAGGCAGTTTAACATTCCAGTTGTGTTTACGTATGAAATAAATAATTCTGTGGTTTTTCTTTCTGATATGAGTTATATCCATACGTAACCATTATTAATCACGTCAACTAAACACTTTAAAACCTGAGATTTTGTGAAAATAAGCGGGAATTATTTCGTTCACGACTGACGTCGGCCGATACACGCCGATAGCGTGTACGTGAATGGTCTCATCGATCTATTTCGCTCTAACGTACGCTTAGACCACAGTATAATATACTTAGACTATGCTGTTTCTGTGTAATGCTAGTAGTTTAGAATAAATCTATAGGTGGTAGCAATGTTGCGCGTCTATAAACCAGCATTTTTTTAAATGTTTATTTTGTGTCGATCACAAATTAAACGAAAACTAGATATATGTATGCAACTTGAGATGTAGCACTATTAATAGACAAGCTAAGGAAGAAGGAAGCGTCTACCTACTACTTAAAATCTGAATATTTTGTAATTTATAGGTTATTTTGTGTTAGTTAATTAACATTACGTTCATTTTTTGTTGAAGACTGGAGGCATGCGACAAGAATAACCTGATCGGAGTTAAAAACCAACTCGAATATGAAACCACCACCACACCACACGTGCACGCACCACGCACCACAAGTGCATGTATGTAATGAAATTGAAAACAGACTCTTAGGAGCATCACCTTATACGAATTTCTCCCGTTTAAAATATCTTCAGATTAAAAATGTATTAATTTATAAATCTCATAGTCTCGACGAAATATCAGGTTTCCAGTTTTTTGTCAGAGAACGTTCTCCTGCAATTGTCGTCTTGTATTTTTGCAGTCAACAGCTAGGCCACGGGGGGTCGTTCCACTGCGTTCCAAAACCCATTGTTCTCATAATTTTAATGTTCATTCATACATTGATTACCTACACTGCGCTCCAAGAAATGTTGAGTAGAGTTAGCAAAAAAATAAATTAAGCATGAAATATTACATTAGATACCATAAAAAAAGAAAAAAATGCATATCAAATATGTATATATTCAGTCATACTAGGGCCATAAAGTGCGAAATGGCCTTGAGCATTTTTGACACACGAGATGAATCCACGGTAAAAAAAAAATACTACCGATATTTATATTTGTGTAAGTATAACAAACAACTTATGGTTTGCCTTTTATGCTGACTCTACATATTTTATCCTGGAGCGCAGTGGAACAACTCCCACGGGGCATATTAATTATGAGTAAAAGAAGTCTCTTGTTTACACAAAATAAGTTTAAGGATTTTGACAGCTAGCTGTCAAGTTCTTGGACACGGGATAGTAGAAACATCTGAAGTAAACTAATAGCAGTTTGTTTCCCTGATTAACAGCTCACTTCAAACTCACTTCAACTAAGTTATCACGGCGAGATTTTTACAGAATAGACTGGCCGGACCACTCCGTAATAAAAAAAATGAAAAAAGAATTACACTGCCATATTATCATTGAAGTGTATCTTTAGGCAAAACTTACGACTTATAAAAAAGTTCAACAACATTCTTACACAACGTGCTGCTAGCTAATGGCTAGTGGTCAGTAAGTAATAAAAAAAAAATTAACAACATAAAATAATTCTTAATTTGAAAACTACCGCCCGCGCCGCTCAATGTCATAGGACTCTCTCTCTTTCCTTCAATTCGCCTACGTTTCGCCTACTCTTTGCACGTTATTTGTTCGGTCAAGCTCCGCGCGATTGTGTCTCATTAGCGGAGCTTCACAGATTAATTTCATTGATGCGATGTTATGATCCGTGACCCCGGCAAATGACCTCTGTGCTACAGGCCTTAGGTTGCTATTTTAGAAAATTGGATACAAATAAATAGTTACTTTTAATGTAATTTACTATGACTCATTAGGGCCGGCGCTGACTGATGTCGCGGCACGGCACGGCACGGTAAAGGATTTTATTTCTGATCAAGCTCTTTTTATCCTTATTTCAATGAGTTTCGAATTCATATTACTTTATTAACCGACTTTAAAAAAGGGGGTTCTGTATTCGATCCTTATGTATGTATGTCCGCGATTTTGTCAAAAACTAATGTACCGATTTTGACAATTCTTTCATTAATGTGGTCTACATACTTTCAGAAAGGTTTTAGTATATAATACATTAGGTAATTATTCTTATGTACGAAGTTATATTCATAAATGTACTGCATCTCCAGCATTTCTATGCGAATTTTGATGATTCTTCTAGTCGGTGTCTTCAATTCTTCATTGCACTAGTGTTAATTGAATTTGTGTGGGGTGTACAACTAAAAAGTGAAAAATATTTTTTTTTTACAAAAAAAACAACCGACTTCAAAAAAAAAAACACTACAAAGTGAAAAATAACTTTAATTTCGGAAGTCTCTGTCAAAAACGAAAAAAAAAAAATTCAATACAATCATACCGCGGCACGTCGTGGCATGCCGTGGGACGCCGCGGCATGTCGTGTCATGCCGTTTCATTCTACGGATTGCCGCGGCGTGCCTCTGCGTCACGCGAGCCACATAGGTCACAGGATTATGACAGCTAAAATAATTGAAATAAGGTTTAAAGTCAAGTCAATCATAACGACACAACCAAATTTAGATCACCGCAGAGCAAAACTGGTTGAATATTGGGTAGCTGGGCTTTCTGCGGGATGCCACGACGCGACGTGACGTGGCATGCTCCAACATGCTTCGGGATGCCGCGTCATACCAAAGCGTCCTTTGGGCTGCCGAAGCACGCACTGCCGTGCCGCAACGTCAGTAGTCTTCGTCAGTAGCCTTTTAGTCATTACGTATATGGATCACACGTAAACAAGTAGCAAACTATCGATAATTCGCAAGTCGTAGTCAACATTCTTATTGTTACTGACTTTTGTAACCGGACGACTCGATCAATAATGGCCATAGTAAAAACAAATAAGTACCTACGGCATCTTCATACATACGCAACGAACACGGTTTGTATGTGAGCGCGCTCGTACGTATGCGTCGTCGCACGCACACACTGACAAAAATTATCGCTGCTAAAGGTGCGCCAGTCAGGGCTACGCCGTATGTAATAATTTGTACGTGTACCTACCTACCTCCTTTTACTACAAATCATAATGTCATAAAATTAGTCTCAATTAATTTTTTTTTAATAGTTTAATTAATCTACACTAATAATTATTAGTATATTATAGATTATAATCGGACGTAGATACGCAAAAAGGATCCAACCCACAAAATGACACTTTTGAGATAATGAAGTTTGAAGTTTAAATTTATTGTCTTTGCTCATTGGTATTCTATTTTTTTGTGAGTTTGTTGATCTGGGACATATGTAGTAACATATTTTGACTAGGGTGTTTTTATTCATCGAAAATATAGACCATAAAGACTAATTTGGCATACTCAGCTCATTTTCGACCATACTGTGGGTTGGATCCTTTTTGCGTATCTACGTCCAATCTATAATATTATAAAGAGGAACGGTTTGTTTGTTTGAATTGAATAGGCTCCGAAACTACTAAACCTATTTGAAAAATACTTTTTGTGTTGGATAGTTCATTTATCGAGGAAGCCTATAAGCTATACACCATCACGCTATGACCAATAGGAGCACAGCATCAATGAAAAATGTTGCAAAAACGGGAAAAATTATTCCTTTAGAGAGCTTCCGTTGCATGCGCTGTGTAAACGGTTAGAGTTACGCAAAAATCATGTATGACGGAATTGTTCCCCTTTAAAAGTTTAAAAAAAAAGTCTGCGACAGAATATGTCTATCTTTTAAGGTTGACTCATAATAACCTTGTTTATGGTAATCTTTGTTCTAAAATAATGCATTATTTACGAAGGCGTTTTTATAAACATGATATTATCCTTATCCAAATAAATACGTTATTCATCACAAGTTTGTAATTTTGAACAAAAATGCCCTTGACATCATTTGATTTCAATGAATATCTTAGGAGATATCATAGTTTTCAAATAAATCCGCTCGACTGCCGGTAGCTCTGCTGTTAGTAAACTATAAGTGACAGCCCTACGTGTTTAGGCTATTATCGCTCGCTCGGGGCTCGAGTTGGCATACTATATTGTTTTTACTATGTAACGGCCACGTATTAACTAACTAAATTCCGAATGTAAAAGCAAATGATCAACGCGCGTATTATGTACAAATAATACTACATAAAATAAAAGAAATGTGGTAATACATACGGAAAAGCGTTGAAAATAATTATAGCTGCAAAAATGGTTAGGAAAGATGAAACAATTCCAACCATTTCAAGTGTGCGAGTGTTGGCAGCCGTTTCGAATTTACGCTGGAACAAATTAATTAATAAATATTATGGACTGGGTTTAATAAATCGTCATCAATAGCAATGCCAGTAGGTAAATCAGGGAAATTAATTAAAAAGCAAATTGACTACCAACTCAAATTGTCCGTCGGTTAAAACCCGACAAATTGACGTTAGGTGTAAATTCCTAACAATTACGTCCCTGATTGTACTACTATCGAACAGTCTATATCGGATGATCCATGGAAATGTGTCAGTAGGGGACTATTCTGAAAGTATAAGAAGTCCTAAGCAAACTATGCTTAGGATTTCTCTAAGGAACCACGTAGTCAATTTCAGCACTCAAAAATTTATTTTAAAAATAAAAAATCGATCCCTGATAGTGATTACTTTCCATAAGAAATGATAATTGATAGTGTCGACTGCAAGGATTCCATTTTACTAGATTTAATTACTTAGGTTATTCCATAACCGTACAACTGTCCAAACAGTTTTTTGAAAAACTATGCATAGTTTTTCCAATAAAATTAAAATCGTCGACGTCGAATCTTCGACATTGTTGGTTTCTCTGTTCAAATTAGGTTTCATTCAACGATTTATATTGTGAATGCAACTTATATAGATAACATTAAATACTCACTTTTTTGAAGATCTTGCACTCCTTCGACAGCAATATAACTTCCCGGCTTACAATTAAGATGATAAAGAGGAATGATTTAACGTGTAAGTAATGGTATATTATATGGGCGCCAAACCATTATTTGATTTTAATTGTAAGCTTATTTTGATAATTTTGTACTTAATCTGACTTCCATGTTATTTGTTGAATTAATACGTGTATTTCCGGTTAAGTCTATGTTAAGTTTTTATTTTGATGTCTTAAAAATATTTTGATTTATAGTTGATTCTATATCAAGTTCCTATATTGATATTAAGGATTTATCTTGACACAGCCGCTTGAATTATTTCAAATGTCATTTTTTCTAGTGTTAATATTATTAAGGAATTATTTTGACACACCCGCTTGATTAATATAAATTTTATTTGGCGGTAAAGTTTAGCGGTTATTTTGTGCATAAAATCTGTTGTAATGTGAATGGGAAGACATTCTTTTTTCGCTACTCGTGAAATAAACACCCTGGGTTGAAGAAAGGTATTTCCTTTGTACTCTCTTAAACATCTTACTGCCATTTCCTATTGTGGTGTTTTGGAGTGATTTATTGGTACAAACCAATATGACGACAATATGACGACGGCGATGATGCCGACGTATACCTAGCCAGTTGCCCGATTCTTTACATGAGATACCCAATGGTATCCATCTACTTTGGAAAATTTGTCGTTCAAGGCAAGAAACTTTGCAAAATTAAAAGTTCAAGGGTGTCATGTTTGCAATTTTACTTAAATTCTCTTTTTACTATTTTATGTGATGCTGGTAAATTTTTCTCTCTTTCTATGTTCATAAAAACAATGCGTCGTAAGAGCCATGGTTATGGAACGGTTAACGGCTGCACGCTTCCTTGCGCTCGGGAATCTTGGCGCTCGCTGACTACGTCATAATAACGTAGCTAAGCCTGTGAAGATCAAGTGTACATAATCGGGGTGCGTATTAAGGAACCATTGTGGTACAGAACTGTCAGAGCCCTGTACTGCGCAATGGCGTCAGAATTAATTAAATTGTAAGGCATTGCTGCTTGCGTGCTACAGCTCACCCGGTTCCAATTACCGGTTCTGGGTACCACAATAGTTTTTAATACGGCACAGGAGTGACCCGACTTAATGTGATAGAATATATTGAAGTAAACGATTTGATGCCGTTGAATGTGAATGGTGACGTGTTATGATGTTACCTATTAATTACGATCGTATAGGTTGGTTGACGTAGTATTACATATTTATAAAGTAAGCTAACTTTTTTATGTTAATCTTTTGGTGAAGCGTAGATGATTTGTTTATTAGATCTTGTCAAATCTGATCTATTAAACCTCTGAATAGGATTTTAAAATGTAGTGAACGATGAATGACGATGTCTAAAGAAAAACTTGTGATAAATTATTGTTTTTTTAACCTAATACGGGATGTTTGGCACATGGACCGACACAATTTTTTGGGGGGTTAGGAGGGTCATTTGGGAGGTTTCACCCAAAGACCCCATGTCCTAAGTTTCACGGTTATTGAGATATGATTTTTTTAGTTTTTTTCCCTAAATTACCCGAAATCTCGCCTTTAAATCGTCATTACTTTTTTGTTTATGGTTGTAATATAATATAATAATAATAATAACCCCATCGCCCTATTTCTACGTTGACGTCGTGGTGGGGCTTGCGCGCTCCGAACTCTAGGCCTGTGCCGGAAGAGTTTAATTTGCCGGAACAGGTCTAGGGTGAGGAGCCAGACCAATAAAAGATAGAGAAACTCGCAAGGCAGCATGTGGCTAGCTGTTGGGCAGTAGCGACCCCACGGACCCTATCTCCCAGGAGAAGTCGTGTTCCTCACCTCTGGCTTGCCTTCCGGCTGGGGTGAACAATGACGAGGAACAGAGCTCCCACCTCATTATTCCCTTTATTGGGCGGCTTGAGTGGAGATTCACAAGAGCAAACGTGCTCGGAGGAAGGAAGTATTCCAGTAAGATGCTGGTAGGGATCTTGACCGTACTTCCGGGATTGTCCTGATAGCCGTGGAATACCTCTCCACTCTTCATAAGCACTTCAGGACATGTTGCTCCCTTGTCGCTACGTCACTATGTGCTAGCGACCGTTTCCGGGGGCCCATTATTGAGTGTGCAAGTCACCCCCTGCTATTTTATCCGTGTATATATAAAACTAAAAGCCATTTTAAATAGTTTTATTTTAAAAAGTTCTTTAACTCATACGCTTTCTAATGATATGATACATGTCATACAAATCATTCATTATGTAGTAAAAATAAGGGATACTATGTATTTTGCCACGGCTGAATCGCACACAACAATGGAATCGTCAACGTAAGCAGATTAAAAGTTCGTCTCTTTCTTACGCATGTAAAACGATTCTTGTCTTTGTTTACCTAACATTAAGTTGTAAGTTGAAGAATGTGACCAGTTTGTCCAGGTTCAGTCGAGCTCTGAGTTGTTGGAAGTGCCCGTGAATTTCACAAAGTTCTCTTTTTTTTCGTTAAGTTTCGTTTGTTAAATCTTGTTATTGTTATTTCTTGTTGTGTTTCCCTGTTGTATTTTCCTGTTTTATTTTCCTGTTGCGTTTTCTTGTTGTGTTTGTCTTCGCTATTGATGTTAAAATGCCTAACTTCAATAACGAAGAGTATGCCGACATGTTACTTGCGTATGGCAGCGCAGCGGTAACTGCAATGCCCGCGAAGCGCATTGAATTTATCAGGGGCGATATCTTGATCGACGTGTATGTTTGGGGACGTGCAAAAAAATTGGTTTACCAAACAGAGGTGCCCACTAGGGAAGTTCTTATTGAACGTATAACCGGCGCGTTTGAAACAATGAGAGAAGAAATGCGACTACGTACAATGACCGTTGAAATAAAAAAAAATAAAAAATTGTTGAAGAAACAGATGTCGTACATGCATACGAAATGTAGGTGGTAATTTTGAACAAGATTTGTAACTTTAGTTAGTAAAAACATAAAGTCTTTTCTTAACACTGACTCTTCTAACTAGAATTTTGACTAAGTACTTATTTAATTGTTTTCTATGACATGTAAATACTCTTGAAAAAGGGAATGAGCTGAAAAACTTTTTTAAATAAAACTAATTTCAAAATGGCTTTTAGTTTTTTTTATAATGAATTTAGAAGTTGTAACTATTTACACATTTAAAAAATAATCGACTTTGGAAGCACATAAGTCATGGGGTCTTTGGGTAAAACCTCGCAAATGACCCTCCCAACCCCCCAAAAAATTGTGTTGGTCCATGCTCCAAACATCCTGTATGTGTTACCGGGAATCAAAAAAAAAAAAATTGATTCTTTGTGGTGATGATTGTGAACAATCAAGCTGGTTTAACTGGAAATCAACCCCAGCATAGTTGGGAAAAGGCTATATGTAGGCAGATGATGATGATGAAGGTGAAGAATCGGTTGGGTTTGGACGGTTACTAGCTATTTTTCTGTCAACTCCTGAATGATGCTACATACCTGTGCTTCAGCTTCGTCCTCATTTACTTTATCAAGTATTTTTTGTACCAGCGTAGGGAAACAGGGCGTATAGTTGGTCCAGCCCTTAGGCGAAGTGTCGTTTAGATGGCGCCCAAGCCACAGCCCCTCCGGGCCGCACCGCCTAAACGCGCACACTTTAAAATGAAAGTAAAAAAAAATGATTAATAAAAAAATATAAAAACCACAAATAAAATAAATTTTATGTTTTCTTAGGAGAAGTAGCAGCGAGTTATAATTCGTTGCTACTTATTCTACAAGGCAAGCAGAAAAAAAGCCTATCATTTGTTTTTATAATTTATTGTAAATGTGAAGGTCGTTAGATTTTCGAATGAAAATATTTTTTCTTCATATGACTTCGTCATTAGTTTTTCTGTATTTGTTAAAGCCTGATAAGTAGTTTTTAATAAGCTGTCTTTATTTGCAATAAAGCTGTATTACCAAATAAATAGAATAATTAAAAACCTAGACTATGATTAAAATATGATCTTTTAATAAATACTCTATTCTCTAAGTTGTAGCCAGCACATATTATGACGGACTCCAAACACAACATGCATGCAAAAAATGTAGGTGATGTGATTAATCCATGTCTATAACACAATATCCCACAGAATCCGAGTGGTTCTATAAGTAGGTACCTATGCGCACAGTACGGTGGGCTGCAAAAGTGCATGGGTATTACAGAAACAAAATCGTATGAAGCGAGAAATGACGCCATCTAGCGTAAAACCAGTTAACGACTAACAAAATTGAATTATGCTGTTATTAGATGGCGTTGCTTTGCTTTATATGATAAAATATTTTTGCAGTTTCTTTTTGTCTCTTCAAACAATTTATAATTAATAGTTTCTTTTAAAGAAAATTGATCCTAATTATTATTAACCTACTATGTTAAAATTGAATATCAATTTATAAGTAGGTAGGTATCTGATTTTCTAAGTTTTAGTTTTCAAACTTGAGAGGGTAGGTTAAATATGGATTTATAAATAATTGGTAGGTGGTATGAATAATACTTAGATCGAAGATTTATGACAGCTCAATTGATTGTTCGCTAAGTTCATTTCGATTACCTCGTTCGAGTGCCTTTTGTTCAGTTTTTATTTATGATCAGGCGGATTACTTATTTTACCAATACGAGCACGACTTATAATATTGATTTCGTTACAAGAGCTCAAATAATTGCTTTGAATAATCAAGCCAAAAACTTGTCAGAAATAGCCAGAGACCGGTGTAAACGTAAGTAGTTTTATTTTTACACTTTTATATTAAAAACTGCATTATTTTTTTGTTATATACTACATAATAATCATTATTGGGTATTATATATTTCTGTTTTATTGTTTCAGAGAAAAACAGTTGTTCTTTGAGTACGACGATTTGAAGAGGAGGGTTCTTTGAAACACCATCAAAGAACTGGTAGACGACGACTTATAAAACACATTGCAGCATCAAACCATGATAAATGGATTTCTGCCGCCGAACCACTATGCTGGTTTATTTGACACAAGTTTTGACACGGAGCCGCGTCAAAACTTGTGCCGCGGAGGCATGCTGTGAAACCCTTGCTCACGGAAAACCATAAAAGGGCAAGATTACAGTTCGCTTTGGATCACATAAACTTCGATTGGAGTAATGTCATCTTTACAGATGAAAAAAATTTAAGTCCAGTGAACACGGACGCTTATGTTTGTGGCGTCGAAATAATACGCGATACCTTTGATTATTTACATGTCGATACACAAGTGGTTACGAGCTACGAGCTAAATAATTATACTTAGATAATATTATTTATATTGACTGGAGACCTGGTTATGTGTGTATAAACTATAACTTACGTATTTTTAATAATTTAAAAAGTTATGAACACTTTAAATTTAAACAACATAGTTTTTAGTTTTTTATGTTGCCTACTAACCATTTGATATGTTTTTGTGCAATTTTGTAGTTTTTAGCCTACTTATTTAGTATCCATTTAATCCGTTTGACCTTTGTAATAAAATAACCTGGTCTCCTGTTTGGTTTTATTGAGGTTACATAAGCTTCAATCCTCTTTCCGATTTTGGAAACGAATACTTAAGCTATCGCCTCAATAACTTCATAATATTATAATGTTATGCCTATAATATTTAATAAACTGAATATTAAATTTGAATAATAAACTGTAAGAAATAAACCTCTATAATTTTTTATAGTGCCTTTTTTTGCGAGCCCACAAGGCGAGCCTGTTTACCTGCGATGAATCTGCTCTTTTTTCCTGTTGCTACCAATTCGAATATTAAATTAATTATTAAAATACCCACTCGTTAGCTTAATAAATATATTCCTATCGGTTTCTATTATTATTTTATCATTTAAGCTACGTATGCTGGTAATTGTAATGTATTAATAATAATTAGATAAATGTATTAGCCTTGTAATTCCTTCGTTTCTTCCTAACTCCTTACTTACGTTTCGTAAATTAGTCATAGTTGTGAAGAAACCAACGCCATCTAGTTTATTTTCGAAAACTTGAATTCAAACGTTCACGGGAAAATAGACACTAAGGTACCCATGCAATTTTGCTGGCGACTGTACCTACCCATACAGATATGACTTTATTTTACTGCAAATAATTGTTAACTGTTACCCAAGTCGTCCAAAAGATTTTCAATGCTACTATTTAGTGTCAGATATTAAGTCTCAATATCTTCCACTAAATAGTAACCCGCGGCCCGTGGGCCGCATGCGGCCCGCCCGGATCTTTTCTTGCGGCCCTCGGAGGCCATAGCATACATGCCTAAAAAATTATATCTTTGTTTGGGAGCACTTATGTGTGTGAGAAACTTTTTTCTCGCATGAAGAATGACAAATCCAAAACTAGGACAAGAATTACAGATGCACATCTGGCAGGTAGTCTGCGGGTTGCAACTATAAAAATAAAGCCTGACATCGATACACTCGTGAAAAATAAACAATGTCAGACATCGCATTGATCCAAGTTCCTGTACTTATTGTAAAGTTTTTAAATAAACCTACAAAGACTATTCAATTTTTTAAACTTGTTTGTTTTATTTTGTTATTTTAGGGTAGTAAAATTAAATAGAGTATTGCGGGTCGCGGCCCTTCGGGCGATGTAAAATGGATTATTGGCCCTTGCACAAAAAAAGGTTGAAGACCCTTGTATTAAGACATGGGGCTGAAGTAGGTACTAGGTACCCTCATAATATTGCCGGAGTTGAAAGGAGACATGTTAAATAATTTCCTTGGTAAAGGCTAATACTAAGATCTAAACTAAACAGTAGGTATTTTATTGACAGAGCCTTCTCTCCTGATTTTATGTCTGTCGCAGCCGTTCGTGGAAAAAATATAAAATTCAGTCACAGATATGTACATCACGAACCTTTGACGTTCTAAAGATGAACAATCTGTGGTACAAATGTAAAACTATTTTAACCGCTTAATCACCGCTAATGAGGCATAATTGATTTACTATTGTAATGGCCGATATCGTACCACGCCGGACTCGAGTGGTTAAGACTTAAGTGAGATTGGTTACGGTCACTCTTGGAATAGAAGAAAAACTAAAACCATCGACATAGATGGCGAAGATGTTCGAAAGACGTAGATACAGTTGAATTGTCGACAACTATTCTTGTGAAGATCAGAGGGAATTAGTTACCAATAAAATATAATATCAGGTAAGTAGAACAACACGAGGGAGTTATGGACTCGACGTGTAAACATGGGAGTATGATATTGACAGCTGCAAACCATGCGTGCTATACTGCTCGGCGTCTATACTTACTTTTCTCGTTACTCAGCAAACCTTTGGGGCAATTTTGATAGAAGGTTTCTCCGGCAGGAGTAGGAGGCCAGCACAGGTAACCATCACAGGTTGCGTTGCAGTAAGTGCCATCTGAGGAATATCACGGTAATTACAGAGAGAGCCGACTGCTGTCTTCCTTAGTCTAATTTTATAATATAATATAAACAATCCACATTCGCCGGTGTACAGGAGGCGAGCCTATTACACCATAATATTCGGAATCTCCATCCCCGAGCAGCATAAAAAGTCCAATGACTTTTAAAAAACCAAAAGCCAAAAGAGTTGATCGTACCGAGAAACTAACCCAGTACCTCACGAGGACGCTTTCCGAGCGCTGGACAGGATATCCGAGGTACAGTCAACAGCAAAAGTAAATGATGAAAATCAGAAATTCAATACTAATGAACGGAGTTCGCGTCAGAACTGTGTGGCGTCGAAGTGATTCAAAAGTATGTGATTGTAAATTATACCAAACATTTACTACTAGTATAGCTGCCATATATGACGCGAACTCCGTTCATTAGTATTCAATTTCTGATTTTCATCATCTACTTTTGCTGATCACTGTACTAGTCTATTGAGTTGTATGTAACAATATTACAGCATATCTTTTCACAGTCCAAATTCTATAGGAGATGGTATTTAGTGAACTTGAACATGATTCTGTTCAGTTAATTACTAACAATTTCAATTTCATTTTTCCATACTCTTTTATGGCATTTCTTAACAGCTTCTTCACCCTGCAAATCGCTGTAGGTATGATTATAACTGACAAACAACAACTTTTATTTAAAACTTTTAAATACCTAAATGTTAAGATTTACGTAATAGTCAAGTTATTGTTATGATATTATTTTTGGTAATATATTATTGTACACAACTATTGTTACATGATGCGGAAGTTTTTTTTTTTACCAAAATGAAAAATTCAAAATAAATTATTTCTGTTCTCTTCTATTCTATTCCTGTGTCGGTTTGGAATTACAATGTCCGTGTTTGCTTTTTATTTTGCTTAAAGCGAGCGATCGGTTTCAATTCAATTTTGACTTGATTTGTATTCAAATTCAATTCAAGTCCAAGTTAAATGTTCAACACACTACTAAAACCTACTCGATATAACCCCTAGTTGATAGGTACTATCATACGCAACGTTATTATAGTAGGTACCTATCGATTCAAATATGAACATAGCTAAGTAAATACAAAGCTATTATGATTGTTACTGCAACGTGCATGTTAAAATCACTGACAGCTCAAAGAAATACGTTACCGGTACCTACCTAAAGCTTGTCTATCATTATCCGCAACCTCACCGAGCCGTCACTGTTTCATAAATGCCAATTATTTCATTTGAGTCTGAATACAGAATATTGGGTTATTGTAACGCTAGAGGATTGTTGATACACCCTAATATCGAAATTATTTTTCATACTTGTAGAGGGGTAGATTACACTTTTTATAATGTCCATATTTTGACTGAGGACTGATTTTTCAAGACTCAGATATAAGTTATTTGAAGAGTAAATATAGGCAATAGTGACAGCTTTTGTATATGTTTGTGTGTTGTTTTGTATATGTCAAACTGTCATATTTATTCTTCAGAAAGTTCACTGACAATTGAAAAGTCAGCCCTAGAGCAGATACCTAAATCAGTGACGGTCATCTTGAAGAAACTTTGGTTACCTACCAACAATCAGAACATAGCCTAAATTGATTTTTGTTATTTCATCGATATTTTTTTTTTAGTGGGACGCAGCGTACAGTGACTTCCTATTAATTTCCTGTAATAGTTACAAAACAAAGCACACCATTGCAAAACCAACACCTACTTATCACCAAACTGCAATTGTTCGAAATGTATATAGTCGCACACATATGTAGTTTCAATTACACATAGACAGTGTAGCGATTAGGTTATCACATTAATCGAAACCACGTATTCTACATCACGTATTTTAAATATACACAATCAAAATTATTCATAACAATTAACATTCTAGCATTTCTAGACGTGGTACCTAATATGAAAACCATAAAAATGAATCGCCGAAATGTATGTAGATATACGCGCATAACTTCCGAACGACTGCACCAAATTAGATAATTCGTTTTTTGTTGTTCGATATTGTCAGGACAAGGTTTGTATGAAAGAAAATTTCGGAAATTCGAGTTTTTTTTTTCTATTTTTGTAAAATTGGTTATTTTTTTTTTTAACAGATTAATAACAAGTTTTAATAACCGCTGTACTGTTTAATGTGAAAACCTAATCACCACTCTGTATGTATTTTCGGTTGGCACGATTTTCAGAATACTATCCCCCTTACTAATAAACGTATTATATCCCTTACACACCGATTTCTCTCTTTCAGTCGTCAGTAATTTGAATTTCGAAAGACGAAGACAAAGCGTTGTGTAACTATAGCTCAGATAATATAATACTATTATACAGACGTTATACAACGTTTATTAACCCATTGAATGTCGTAATTATAGACACAATTAAAAAGCCATTGTGTCTCGCGTAGATCTATGTTCGAAGTTCAATTCTAATTTCGAATACGAAGGGTTAATAAGCTGCCCGGTCAAGCACCGCGCGTCGCCTGTTGGCGACACAACAATAGAAAATCAATTGTATCTCATTAGCGGAGCTCGACAGATTAATCATGTTAACTATACATATACACCATATGTATAGTTAACATGATTAAGCAGCTTGATTACCTTGGAATATTCGAATGTGCCTAATTCTCAGAACTAGTCAAAGTAGCTTACTTGGAACGAAGAGGATCTATCCGCAGACAATGACAGGCATGTTAGAGTCACGAACGAACGGAAATTAATAGTATGTCGTACAGCCAATGCACTAGGTTGATCAAAGACGACAAGAAATTGCTTGCTTGATATGTTTCAAAGCAGGTCGTTTATATCTAATAAATGAAGGTATTGATACAGAGAAAATCAAGCAGCATGCGGGATTGGATCAATTAATTATATGTTAGTTTTCATTACAATAATTATGCATCAACTGCATTTGGCGTTTTAGTAATTCCAGCAAAGGAATTCTTAGTACATAATTCAAAGGCTTCATCTCACTCCAACATTACATCTCACTCCAACGACATTTGGTCTCATTTGCCAGGTAATATCTCAAAGCTTATAAGTTGATATCTCTGTAATAATAAAAATAATATTCTATTGCTAATTAAACGCGATCCTCATCCTTTGATGAATTCATATACCTAACTGATACAAGAGTAGGTACAAGACCGACGTTGCTGCGATGAGCTACTTATAATTTTCATCCAAATATAAATATGCATAAGTCGTTCATAGACACAGTAAATTTTTCACTGGTTCTAACCGAAGGAGCTGGACTTCATATTGTTGTCAAGTATAAATAAATTAAGTGTTTGGCCAGACTGGGGAGCGGGCGCGGGGCGAGCGCGGGGCGGGCGCGGCGCGGCGAACTCATAAACTTCCTTTGAGTGTCTATAGTGGGCACGCGGGCGCGGTGAGCGGCGTGAGAGCGTGCGGGCAACTCACTCCATAGCCTGTCAGTCACGACTGAGGGACCACCTTTAACCGATTGTAACTTTTGAGTGGCTATTTTTACAAACTAGAGGCTGAATTTACAATTGTTTGAGAACTTTTACTAAAGGCTGACGCATTCAAAAGCTCAAAATTCAAATGTGGTCCCTCAATGGGAACGCAAGTAAATAAGTTTTCTTCATCCATATTATATTTTGACAAACACTGGAGCTGGACACGATAACACGAAGAACGCAGCCGCGCTTCAGTGTGGAAAAACAGCCCACGCGCGTTTCCGAACCCGCGCCCTACCCGCGCTTCAGTCTGGACGGACACTGTTTTAAACGAGAACGTACTATCGGGATTAAAAGTACCCTATGTGTTAATCCAGGTTCCAGGATCCAAGTTGGTGTTCTCTCGGTGTGTCGAATTTCATCAAAATCGCCATTATGGCACAAAAGCAGGTGAATTTCATCGAAATTCAGCCGCTTTTGCGCCAATCTGGAACATACGACCAGACAAACGTACCTATATAAATTCAAAAAACTATATTTTCGGCAACATACTCGTCCCCACACCTTACTTTAGCAGTTACTTTTTTCCAAAAATATTCATTTACAGTTTTGAATGTACTTCGTTACTTTTCGATACCGGAAATTTGAAATAACGTAAGGGACAAAACTAAGGTTTACAGGAGAGCAAAAATAAGATATTTTTTTACAAAAACTGACTATAACTTATTAACTATTTGTTTTATGTAAAAAGTGTCTAGGACAAAGTTTCTTAGATTTCTTCATTCTTTTAAGCTAAAATAGCAAACATTGATAAAAACCTATAGTTTTAAAAATAGCATGTCCCTTACGTTAAATAATAATGAATACGGGTGACATACGTTAACAAAATTTGAGATGTAAATGAACAGCGTTGATGTAAGGGACATTATAGGAAATAAACAAATAATGTTTTTTGATGTAAGGGACATTATAGGAAATAAACATTTAGTGTTTTTCAAAGTAAAGGTCTCTTAATGGTGTACTCTTTATTGCTTATGCTGTTATTAATAAATTTAAAAAATATAATTTAATACATTCATGACCTACTGCGCCTATCAATATAGTTTAGACCTACTCGCTGACATAAAAGGATAAAAAATAAACGAATAAAATAGATTAAAACTTTTATTTGTATTCACTAATCCTCTTTTATAAACGCAAATAACTCGCATAAATTATTCTAAGTACAACATAATTGCTCGATAAGCAAGAGGACTTTTTCTGGCTGATTCCATAAATGATGGCCACTGGAAAGGTAAAATCGAACCATCAGTTTTTTAATCTCCCTTTGAATGATAACATGCATGCTGTCTATTCATCCTGGGTTAACTACTTAATAAGTTGTAATTTTCACATGACCTACTTACTACACACAATTATATATCATACTTACCAATATTTTACCTAATGAAAGGTATGTTTTTATTAGGATTCGAATTATTCTATTTCAATCAATCAACTCAGCCTATTGCAGTCCACTGCTGAACATAGACCTCTCCCAGGCTGCGTCACAACACCCTGTCCTCCGCCTTCGGCATCCAGTCCGTTCCAGCCACCTTTTTTAGTTCGTCCGTCCATCTATCTGGGGGGCGTCCCACACTACGCTTGCCAATACGCGGTCTCCACTTAGGACCCGTCTGCTCCACCGGCCAACGGGTCTTCGATAAACATGGCCAGCCCACTGTGTGTGTGGGGCTGGTGGGGTGGCAACTGTTTACTCTGTAAGCTATGTCGGTATCTCCGGTTCTTTTCCGGAAAATTTCAATCCTGATTTTATCTTTCAAAGAGACTCCGAGCATAGCTCGGTACATAGCGCGCTGGGTGCCTTGAATTTGTGGGCCAGCCCGACCGTCAGTGTCCACGTTTCGGCACCATATATCATGAAGGGCAGAACGCACTGGTTGAAGATCTTAGCCTTCAAACCATGCGAGATAGGCGACGAGAAGACTTGACGGCTTCTTCTGTCGGCTTCTTTCTCAAAGTTGTGTCTGCCGAGCTGGATTATTTGCCCTACATAATTCTTCACAACTTCGAGAAGCGACCCTTCGATGTAGATTGGACTCGGCAAGACGTGCGAATTGTACAAGACTTTCGTCTTGTCCAAATTCATGCCGAGGCTAACCCGCCGAGGAGCTACATTTAGGCTGTGCAGCATTTGGTTTAGCTGTTCCAGCATCTCTGCCATTATGACGATGTCATCGGCAAATCGAAGATCTGAAATATACTCGCCGTTCACGTTGATAGTCCAGTTCAATCCAGCGTCTTGAAGACGTCCTCCAACGCATTTGTACACAATTTAGGGGATATAATATCCCCCTGTCTGGTTGGTGCTGGTTTTCTGATCCTGGATCTGGACAGCCATCATGGCAGTGTCATACAAACATTTCAATACTTCGATGTAGCGCCAGTCAATTCGACATCGTTGCAGAGAGGCTAGAACTGCCCATATTTCGATGAAGTCAAAGGCTTTCTCGTAGTCCACAAATGCCATACACAGCGTCTGATTGTACTCCTCGGTCTTCTGTTCAATTTGCAGAACAGTATGGATGTGGTTTACGGTGCTGAAGCCTTTTTGTAAACCGGCTTGTTCTGGCGGCTGGAACTCGTCAAGTATACTGGCGAGACGGTTTGTGACGACCCTCGAGAACGCTTGTATACGTGGCTCAGAAGTGAGATGGGTCTATAGTTCTTCAGCAAGGATTTAAGGTTTTATTCCATCTTTATACTTAGACCAATTCTTTAATTACTGAACTCCATTTATGACTAAATCATAATTTACCAAAAGTAGTAAGAAATAATTACCTGTTTATGTGATTCCTATAATGTTCATAAATTTTTACCTGCGGGCTAGAGAAGTGAAGATAACTTTTCATCACTCATGTTTAGAATCCAGATAAAACTTTCACTAGGTACTTATTTGTAGTTAGATCAATGAAAACGATGATCTATTACTTAAATGAAGATGTGTAATGTCACAAACAGTGTTACGAAATACTAAGACAGGGTCACGACCGCGCAGGTAAAATCAAACACAAAATCCGTATTGCTATCTAGCTCAGACATGTTGCACCGTTTTGCGTGTGACAGAGACGTTCGATATTCGTTTAGATAAGTTTTAGATGTAAAGGACAGGTCAATTATTTTCGATGCTGACAAATTAACGTATGGGTCAATATGATTATGATAATTCGAGCCACAATTTAACGTAAGGGACATGGTATTTGCATCTACTCAGGGAACACTAATGTATAAGACCTGTTGTAAAATGTTCTCGATTTTTTTTTAATGTAAATACCAAATACTGTGAGTAAAGAGACTTACATTAGTTTTCATAAAAATATTAATTTAAAACGTCCTATACAGCCAGTTTTTATAAAAATAATGGTTTAGATCTGCGGAAAATATGTAATGTAAGGGACATTTTTTTTGAGATATTGAGATTTTAAATATACCAATCGATAGAGCAAGAAATTTCGAATCCAATGATATATATAACTCATTTTCGACAAAATGTCCCTTACGTTATTTCATATTTCCGGTATCGTTTTTATGATTAAAATTTGTATATAAGTACCTATTGCAGCATTAGTAGTTACTGCATGTTGATTATTTTCGCCATTCGTCCTTCTTCAACATTATAATCAACCTCTTTTTGTACTGGCCCTATCAAAAACCTTTATTTTTTATAATAATTTTGAAATAATTTCTTTTACGTCAGATGAGATTTTTTCCTGGAGACATACTTCACTTGTCTCAATTTTCTCTCATACGACGTCCGGAATTTTTACAACAACACCAAAATTTATTGACTAAAACAGCAAATAGCGTGTACTGTACCTATGTCTATTTCCTGTTTAGTATAATATTCTATCACTTTTAAGTTTTAACCGATTAAGTACACTGTATTTTAATAATTGTTTGCTGCACCGGACGACGTCATTACGTCAGCGCCGGCTGTCGCTGAAAACCAGCGCTGGGGCTCTGTCCTGCATAGGGTCGCAGCATAATGCTGAGCGATAGCCGTTTTGCGTGGATGTGACGCATGTTTACCTACCTTTTTATTTTATTTTTTGTGTTTTTGTTCTTTTTGCGTCATTTTCACCGCAAATAAACGTATTTTCTTTCTTTTCTTCTTTCTTTCTTTCAAATTATAATTTATTGGATCGTGCATGTTCATCGTGTTACTAATTATTTGATTCGGGGTATGTATTTTTTATCTTTTTGGCCTTTCATAGCCTTTCGTCATGTTTCAATATATTAATCCCATCCGTTCTGTGCTAAAGGTTTCCCCACATCTTCGACGGAAGACTACATTTCACGTTTGATTGAATCCTATTAGGTATCTGGTATGTATAATTGTACGTTTTTTTTGGGGTTTAATGAGATCTGCTTGCAACTCGGAATTCTTATGGTGATAATTTTTGCCCCAGATAGAAATCCGCATTTTCTGCGAGCTGATTTATTCGGCTTCATCCACCCACCCAGACATCTTGTATTTGGACTCCTGACCGGCTGGCTGCTTTCCGACCACCCGAGCCACAGGCCGCAGTCCGCAAGTATTCCAGGACCAAGATCGATTCCCCAATTACCTTTTTTACCCTGTTGTCATAGACCTAATATTTTTTTTTCCTTTAACGCTATAATAGCAGGTTGGTATCTTTTTGTGGACTTATTTTCAACCACGTTGGCGTGGATCGGTATTGATTGCAATCGATATTAGACTCGTCGCGTCGCATTGAAAACCTAAATTTTATTTTTGATACTAAAACCTAAATGTAAAATGTAATGCAATAGTTTCTTATTATTTAAAACCCGTGTGACAAGTTTTCATATTTAGTTTTTCTTTTTTGTATTTTTATATTTTTTTCTATTTGTGTTTTCGATTTTTTATACAAAATTAAACGTGTTTGTCGGTGAAGTGTCTTGTCTTTCCATTACACTTCGCTACACTATTTATAGTTTTTAACGGTACAATCTCAATTACTTTAACATAGAGACAATAATTGTAATTTGGACAATAAATATGTTATAAATAATTTTTCAACACACTTGCTCGTAAAATGGCTCTTAATGCACCGCTTTTAGGACCATAATGCAGTGTATTACAAACGCGTGCTTTTTCTTTACGTTACGGTACTTGTGCTTTATTTCCACAGATAACTATTTAATTTACTAGTCGGAGGTCGGAGAAGTGCGTTTTTTTTTATCTCTTCAAAGAGACTTCATGCCAAAAGGAATCCGCGAGCCATATTTCACTTTTTTTAATAGTCTTAATTGTCTTTGGTCCCAAAATGAACTAAAATTTATTTACCAAAATGAACTAAAATGTATTTTTGATGAATGCGCAGTTGTAGCCCGCGAAATTCAATTTTTCTAACGTTTTTTGCAATTTTCAGGTCAGTGTCAGGTTGTATCTTGATCAAAATATGATTCGCGACTATAACAGGTATGTATTTACAGAATTATAATCATTAATACATCTTTCTTAGTTAGATTTGTTCCATAAGAACAAATCTCTTATGGATAAGTTCTTAGGGAACAAATCTGACTTAAATAGGTATATTATATTAATGATTCTAATGACTATAATTCTGTAAATACATTTATCTATTATATATACATACATTTTGATCAAGATACAACCTGATACTGACCTGCGAATTGCAAAAAAACTTAAGAAAATTTAAATTTCGCGGTCTACCACTGCGCATTCACCTTAGGGTACATCCAGACAGAGCGAGACATGCGCCGCAAACGATACTTTTTATATGTACGGTTGCCTCAGGCTGAGGCATCTAACATACAAAAAAAAGTACTTGCGGCGCATGCCTCGCTCTGTGTGGATGCACCTTATATATGGTCCGTGGTCCCTCGCGGAACCAAACGGAAAAGACCACTGGCGTTCTATTATTGCGGATTCTCACTGAATTAATGTATATACACTTTTTAAAAGCTATTGCCAAACTTTATACACATGCAACCTGTGGAGCAATTACACTAAGAAAGCTTGCAATGCTCTGCGCGTCCAGTATAACAACGCGTTCAGGGGTTTGTTGGGGCTCCCATGGCGGTGCAGTGCCTCCGGCATGTTCGCCGAACACAGCACAGACGGCTTTCAGGCGGTGCTGCGCAAAAGGTCGGCCTCCCTTTGGTCTCGGGTAAGGGGTAGTACCAACACGCTTCTGAGCGTGGTGTCGAACAGAGTGGACAGCCAAATCCTGAGGCATTGGTCGCTCATGCATGTCCAAAATAATAATAATTTTAAATTTTTATAATTTTAAATTTTACTAACATAGCTATAAGTATCTATACTAACATAATATGGACTTGTATTTAAATTAGTATGCTGGTCTGAAATAAATATTTTCAATTCAATATAATCTGTATGCCAATAGTACTTTCTAATTCCATACTAACTAAACTACAATTTGACATACGTTTTGTCTGTGCTTTTAAATAAATAAACGCGCGCCATTACTTACTCTATGGGTAAACCTGCGCGCGCACCACGCTAGCGCGGCGCGCGGAAAAACAAACCCAGCCCGCCATTATCCATACAAGTTAATATTTAACAATACAAGCCTGTTTTTTCCTCGCAAGTGTGTTGAAAAACGTCGTATGATACGCGTGTGCATTGATCATTAAACTCTCGGCTTCCTTATCGCCTCGAGTTTCATGATCAACATAGCACACATGTATCATAATGTACTATAATTTAACACTAACATGCAACAGTGGATTCCCTTGCAAACTTTACATAGTATGTAAAGTACACAGATATTGCGATAATATTCGACCCTTAGTTGGCTGCACTGTGCGCCGCCGCCGTACAGGTGAACACGCATAGCCAGTTTCCTAATATCGAATGTACCGTCATGCATTCACTATCTAGACTGAGGATCAAACGTAGGAAGTTTGTATTATCTCGTCTTTCACAAACTACCTACATACTGAATTATTTATATGAAAAGGAAGGAAACAGTAGATGAATAGCAGCAAAAACTTAACACAAATTAAGTATGTTTTTATTAGATCAGAGTTAAATCTAAATAAACGTCTTACAGAGTCGTGACATTTTTACTGAAGCAATTTATTGTCGATAACTACATACATACGAACATTGTTATAAAACGTACTTCGGTAATCACTACTCAAGTTTATCTTTACCAAAGAAAATTCTGTTACCGAAAATTTTTCTTACATACACGTGTCAAGTTTTATTCAAACTGCATTTTAAATAAGTTTACGGTCGCAGTCTGTCTCCGCGCGACTGTCTTCTCAATTCATTCACCTCAAGTGTTAATTTGAAAACAGGTATCCATTTTCAGTGAATATTATCCATTACCTCGATGGTACAACGATTCACGTGGCGTCCACAACCTCTATCTATTTATAGGAATCTTTTCAATGCTTGGGATAATAGGTTACCGTTTCAATTGATACGGAGACGCGTCACGTGTGTGGGTTGACTATATCTCTACATCTACAGCAAAGTGACTATAGCCTCCAACTGCTGAAGTCAACAATTAATACAAAATTAAAAAACTTTTACCCCCTTATTCATAAAACTTATCAAGCCTATTTTAGTTAAAAGGGGTTTGTCTCTTTCTTACACACAGAAATGACAACGTGACAGATAAAGACAAACGTTCTATAAACCTATTTTAGCTAAAATAGAGATAAAATAGGATTATGAATAAGGGTTACCCCCTTATTCATAAAACTTATCAAGCCTATTTTAGTTAAAAGGGGTTTGTCTCTTTCTTACACACAGAAATGACAACGTGACAGATAAAGACAAACGTTCTATAAACCTATTTTAGCTAAAATAGAGATAAAATAGGATTATGAATAAGGGGGTTAAAATATTGTCAAGTTGAATTAATTTGTTGATTTTCTGATCTTAATGAATTTCTTGATTTTAATTGACATTCTTAATTTTAATTAACTTCAAGGTGTAAATGAATTTAAAGGTGATTGCGATTAAACTAATAAATTTATTTTAAAATTTGATTTTACATGCTTCAGTTACTTATTATTTGGGCATGTATCTTAATCTTTGGTAACTAAGATAATATTTAAGTATACTAACATAAATAGGTATGTACCATTGTGTCTGACTTAAATAAATAAAATTAAATTGATTATCGAAGTGCCAATCCTTTCTAAATGTTGAAGTCAACACGTGTCTAAAAGAAGTTAATGTCATACACATAGTGATTTAGTCAAGAAGCTTATATTTAGATAATAAGCTTCTTGGGTTTTGTTCACAGGTATTTATACTTAAATTTTGATTTATGCTGGTGCAATACTTGCAAATTGTAGCTAAGAGGTTTCATTACAACGATCATGTGAATTTGCCCTTTAAATACAAAACCATAAACTAGTTTATTTCTCGAAAAATGTCGGATAAGATAGGAGGTACCTATTGGCTATGGATATGTTTCTCTGTCTGGTGCAGTTTCATCTATGAAACCACTTTTAAATGTCACAGTGTAGGCTTGCTACCTAGAGAACTTTAGAGCGTTGCTGCAAGTCTGCGACCTTGGCCGGTTTTTTTTTTAAATTGGTTTTGCTTAGGATATTCAAGAAGTAGACCAGCAACCTCATTGGGAAATATACTTTCAATCACAATCCGAAAGGTTTTGAAGGAAATTACCAATCCATTGCTTCATTGTGGTCGAAAAATAAAAACCGCCATGATTGTTGTGAATATTTTATGTGTGTTACGCAATCAAAAGAGGTTTTAGTTCGCGTCACTTTTTTTTTACTACGGTTACACTGGACCCCTCCAATGCGGTTTTAGATCTATACGTCAAAAAGAAGTTTCGATACTGCGGAATTTCTACGGATGTATCGCCGGGTAGACCGCAGTTCGTCAGTGTTTCTATAGTCTTCTCTAAATCTAAACTTTTTACTTCGCAAAGTTCAGTTATCAATTCCATCCATTCGTTGAAATCTAATTCCGATTTGCTGAAAAAAAAAAAACAAAAAAAAAGTAAGTATCAAAACTATTATCGTTGCAGGTACCCGTTTTCACCTACTGACTGAAAAAGTTACATTAGTGATTAGAAGAGCCAAGCCAAGCCAAGCCATTCACTTGATGCCGTTGTTAAACTCTTAACTGCCTTCGTTATTTTAACAAATCGGATTTATTTCTCAATTTCGAATTAAACTCGATCTGCTCCAGAAAGAAAACCAAAAATGAAAAAACAGCTTCCAAAAAAATCACAACGTGGCAAAAACGAATGTTCAAAGATATCGACTTCCGAAATTAAAGTTATTTTTCAATATGTAGTGTCTTTTTCACTTTTTAGTTGTTCCATACAAAATTATAAGTCTCCCACTATTTGCTAGGTAAACAACAGCGACAGGAAGTTGTATAACATCATCGACATACAGCTAGTGGATTAAATATTTATTATTGAAGATAACTCAAAAATTACCCAAGCTAAGTCAATAAAATTTATATAGGACCACTACACACACACACACACGGAAAAATACTAGAAATCAGTTTACAATTTTAATGGCGAAGATATCGCTGAGCATAACTACAATAAAAAAAACATATCTAATTATACAGACAACCACAAACCCCCTCCACCTTTTTTGAAGTCGGTAATAAAATTATTTCTGATGAAAGTATTGCTGTGCAGTGGTTTGACGCATATTAAAAAAATTTGGTAAAAAAAAGGGTAGTAATAAAAGCTCCAAAAAATTTTTAATATGAGCATACTTAAAATATGAAATTTACTGCTTTATATACTAATTTTTCGACACCTTATATGCGAATACAAATAAAGAAACGACGGAATAAAATACTGAAAATTCCAAAAAATCAATACAGCATTTGCTGACGTAATATTTTTCCACCAGCTTAAATTGCGTTTTACCGAAAACTACAGTTAGTTATTTTAATCGTAACTCACCTATTATTATTATTATGTCCTTTATTTATCTATTTACATATCTAATTACATTTTTAAATATTTCTTAAAATATAAAAAAAAATATAAATAAAACATTTAAAAATATAAAAAAATAGTATTCCGCCGGTGTCGGGAGCAGGGTCCAAGCTACCGGTGGTTATGGCTTCAGAGACAGGAACCTCCTCACAATGCGAGCCGTATCGAGGAGTGCAATGGCAGTGACATAAGAGAAAATACGTAAAAGTATACACCGTGTTCTGGACGATATACAACGTGTAACGTTAAATGCGCAAAACCTGAAAATAGTTTGATCAGAATAACGAGCAGAATCAATTGAACCACTTTTTAATATGGGTCACATTTTTCAAAAAAACGTTGCCGTGTCTATTTATTAATGGGTCAAGTCATCACATGCGCAAACCCGCCAAAATAGGTAAACAAACACAAGTTGTTGTCGACCAATTTAAATTTTCTCATACGCGGGATAATAATAGCTCTTATTTCAATGCTAATACGAATCTTCCGTACAGTAAGTACCTGCCATGAATAAGACAATTTGAAGTAAACAATAATGCTATCTATCTTTTTTAAACTTAAACTTAACCTAAGGGTTAGAAAGAGATTTGACGATCTGCACGGGAGCGGGGCGTGTGAAATACGTGACAGTGGCCATTCAGTCTGAGCGGCGCCGGCACATGCGTCACAGGTGCAATAATAATTGTTCTATCCCGTTACCCCGGCGAGGCGGTGCGTGCGCGCGAATTTCGCGACTATGGCGTTTTTATACACAAACCTTCAATATTGTGAAATAGTGAGAATGTTGGCGCGTTGTAATGACAACGTTAGGGTTGGACCTCATCTGGCAGCACGGAATCGCCTTTTTCCGTCGCTTTTTCTCTTTCTGTCGCTTAGAACTGCCATTTGCTAGACCGAGACAGAAAGCATAATGCGATAGCACGCGGCGGAATCCTCGAGGCGATCGGCATCACGGACAAAATGCAATGGTCGGCAGGGAGACTCCGGAACGCTGAAGCGCGCGATAGCATGCTAACGCATCCTTTCACCGCCGATCACTTGCTATCGCATGCTGTCTCACTCTATCGTACAATGGCGCACGCGGCAAAGGATGAACCCAGTAGGTATCTCCGTTTTATTTTGCGAATGCGTTTCTTTTTATTATTTTGATTTTGCATTTCTTGCAAAATAGACGCTAGAATCACTGCTCTCTCTTCCGTGGTCCTATCCATCTCGCGCTTGAAACTAAACTGATCATTAAAGAACGCGGCAGTATGCCACCCATGCTACAGCATGCTGACGCGTGCGATCGCCTTTTTTGTCTGCGGAATGCGACAGCGCGCGTTCGCATGCGGCAGCATACTGCAGCACGTGGTAGCACAGGCGGAACAAATGCGATTCCGTGCTGCCAGATGAGGTCCAACCCTTAATTTGGCCAAAGCCTGGAAAAGTGTGATGGAAAAATTTAAATCCCTGTTCAAAGATAACCTAAGTTTTTTAGAAGCGTAGATAGTAAATAATAATTTCAGCGCGGCGCGGAGCGGCTCGGTGACGACTCCTCTCTCAATAGAGCGTCGTCGCAGACGCAAGAAACGATTAGAATTGCCAGTAAAACTAAAACAGCACATAAAACCTTTACAATTTTTTTAATGATTTTTTTCTCTCTGAGGTCAATTGAATTAAAAATCAGTTGGGGTGTCTGAGGTTTTGCGCATTTAACGTTACACGTTGTACATAAACTTCGACCAGAAGTTCAGACCATGGTAATAAGCATTTTTCATTATGGACACATTAATGTATTCTTACTTTTTTATTTTTTGTTAATTTTCATATAAACTAAATACCTTGACGTAAATCGCCCGATATGCATGCTTCTTTATCCGAATTGGCAACGATGACGTATTTTCATTTATAAGATTTGGCGGGCTGAAACTTGTCAAAACTGAGTTAAGACCCTTTCTTACTGCATGCTTAATTAAATTTCACTAAATGAAATTACAATATCTTTGTAACGAAGCCTTTTCAAGTACTATTTCCTGTTAGATTTGATTTGTAAAAGCTATAGAATCATTTGACAAAGTTTATGGATATCCTAAAGAACACGGTGTATAAAAATACTTTTATTTTGTGTTCGAAATCTGGGAATATTTTTCATAACAAAAACGTTAATCTAATTTAAAATAAAAAGCTTTTTAAAAACAAGCTTTTAGTTAAATGCGCTAAAAAGAATGTTATAAACTTTTCCTTTAAAACTTTTACTATCAACTTATAACGTCATTAAGTACACAATTTATCTATACTAATATTATAAAGAGGTAAAATTTGTTTGTAAGTTTGTATGTAGGGGGTAATCTCTAGAACTACCAGTCGGATTTGAAAAATTCTTCTTGCATTTGATAGCCCAATTCTTGAGGAAGGCTATAGGCTATGTAACATCACGCTATGAACCTTAGGAGCCGAACAAAAAGAAAAAAAGTCAAAAAGAACGTTAAGTGATAGCGCGGGCGGGTGATGCGATATGACGGGGTGGCTCGGGGGAAACAAGAAGTTTCACGCGAACGAAGTCGCGGGCTGAAGCTAGTATATGATAGAGCTTGTCGCGAACATATTCAAACACTACACATATCTGAACATGCTACAACAATGTGTAACATCCTAAAAACTAAACTTTTTCTTTTCTTTTTCTTTTAATTATGTCTCAACATTGTAGATAGTAACCCATGGGAAGTTGCGAGGTAACCCCATCACAAGTATCCTTATAACTTACCGGGGCTGCCTCAATTCTGTGCTGTAGAACAATTGTATGAGAAACAATAAAAACTTTTTATTTTATTTATTTATTTATGGACTACATTTGGTTGTGACACGCTCCCTCGCAAGTTGGTACGATCCCGCGGCATTCTCCTTTAGTTTATTATTTCAAAGTACAGATTATTTTCTTAGAATGGTAATTTGAATAAGCTCATGTTTGTTTGTTAAATACAACATTTTTTGTCGGTTAATTTTGTGTTAATTTTTAAGTAATTCATTTTAACATAGTTTAGTTAGTATTGAAAAAAAAAATACCAGTGTTTATTAAATAATATTCCGGTATCAGTCATTGTAATCTTCCTGTCGTCGATGATGTTCGCTTGCCGTAACCAATAGTCGCTGTTCCACAGGGTGATGGTTTCACCAGATCTCGTCTTTGGTTCGAAAAGTTTGCCGTAGACAACGAACTGGCTATCAATTGTGGCCTGTTCTTCATCCATCGTGGGGGTTTAAGACTAAAAAAAAAAAACATGGTTTTCTCTTAGATTTCTTCAGTTAAACGGGGGTACGTCTGAGGCAGGTAATTTTAAAACAAATTTTTATTGCCAATTGACTGAAAAAAACGGATGCTATTTTACTTAAACTGATCCGATGCTTGGTTGTTTCAATGTTTAACGTTCGTGTGTGTATTAATTTACAAAATGTAGTCAGGTTGTTTTGTCGGTCTAATGTGAGCGTTACCCCAGCCAGAAAATGTCGAAAATCGTCATCTAAGTGCAATAGATAATTACATATACAGCGTCTATAATTGGTAAGCAGACTTTTTTTAAATTTGGTAAGCTGATAGTTTTTAAATATTTGATAAAAACAGTTCCGGCTGGAGTAACGTTACCGTAGCCAGATCTTTTATTTTCTAACGGGTATGTTGAAATAAATGTTACAACTTAATTTGTATTTGTATTTGCTATGGTTGCGAAGATATTTAAAATCCTGCTGCAGTAACGTTTGCACGATTGTTGCATCTTGGAATTGACTAAACGGATGATTATACTTTTTGTACATGAAATCTGGCTAATTAGTTATAATTTGTTACACAATAAAATAATCAACAATAATGCACCGTTTTGAATTTATTTTAGTAAATAGAAATATGCTTTTATAGGTCCTAGCACTTCCAATAAGCGCTCCAAAGACTAACTTGAAACATTATTATATAGGTAATCACAGATCAATCCTATACCTAAATAAAATGTTATGATGAAACCAAATTTGTTCCGGCCACGGCGCGCAGCTGAGTTATTTGGCGACCGATTAACCGAGTTTCCTGTAGTAGAGGTAACTGAATCTTATATCAATAATTAGATATATAATTCAATTATATACCTGTGAAATTTCAGACTTGTACATGAATTAATTAACGAGATAATCTAAAAAAATATTTATGTGTGGTAACCCGACCAAATCTAAACTGTCATAAAAAAACGGCCGCGCAATACTTTATAAAATAATAATAATAATTTATTTCTGATTTCTCCATATAAATTGTTAGTAACACGAAAATACTTAAGAGCTAATGTTAGTAAACCAAACAAATATAATAAAACATAGATTTTAGGACAATCCAACACCGCGAACTGCGAACTGTGAACTGCGTGCAGCCGCATCCAGCGCTCAAGCATCGGAGAATCCCACAGGTCCGTCAATACGCTCAAGATGCTATTGGAACTAGCTCGCATGCGAGTTAGGGTCGAGATGCAACGTTTACGCATGATTGTCGCAAAACTGTCGACGTTGGCCTCGGCAAACATACCAGAGGCACTGCAATACCGCGGCAGCCCCATCAGCATCCTGAACGCATTGTTATACTGTACTCGCAGGTCACTGTATGCCCTCTTCAAATAGCCAACCCACAGGCTGCACGTGTAAAAGGATTGACAGTATGCCTTTACTTGTGTTGTACAGCGTGCAAACCTGCGAGCCAGCATAATTACATCGAACAGACAAAGACCTGCGCTTTCTCTCAATGTCAGTACTGTCCTTTAAATCATCAGTGACCCAATGACCTAAATACTTAAAGGACATGTCCAGTTTCTGCCCTCTGGTAATTCTGGTATAGATAAATGTTCATGATTTAAGGTTTTTCAGTAAGATTTAAAAATTCAAATTTAAATTACTATGGATTAATTAATTCAGTATTACTTGCGTAACATAATTCTCAAAAAAACAGTACTCAATCGTAGCTTCCGTTTTGCCATTTTAAACGGGAAGTACTAAAAATGTTTTTTGACGTTCCATTTTATCCCGTAATTATCTTTAAATAGTGTGAGCAATAATTATAAGCCGCTTATTTTAGATGAAAGGAATATATTAACGTATTTGCGTATAAAATACGACAATATTACTAAAATATTTTTGTGTACACATCAAACGTGTTTTTCTTCGGATACCCACTTCCTAACATGAAGGTAAGTATTTATTACTTTTTTGACATGGCATTGACATTTATTTTTTGGTTGTCAATTCCAAGTTGCGTGTATGCGTTCCTTGCTTACTATGCGATTATTTTCTGTTATGGATAATTTCTTTATACGACCATTGCTATTCTACACGAAGTGACATAATCTAGACACGATGACTATTGCTATACTTATAGGATTCTGCTTTTCTTCTCGATTTGGATAATATGATGAGGTGCATCGCTGTGCTGCGGATTCGCAGACATATCGTGTCAAGGCTGGCGTTACCCCTGCAAGTGAGACTTGCTCGATGGTTATCAAATCAGATAGGCCTCTATCCTACGGCAGTCGCGTAAACCATTCAGGAAAGGCAGTACATTGAGCAGGTGTGTTATAATTTGAAAAATACAATGACATGTCCTATTGTTCCAGCTCCCATTAGATGGATACGCAAGTGTCACGATTGTTATAATTTATTAAATACCAAAGCTGCTGACAATGAGAGATTACTAGGTCATACAATGGTCTGCCACGTCATGACGCTAGTATGGTATCTTGGCTGGGCAAGGCGTCAAAATAACGTGCTAGCACCAGCTACATTTTTGGACAGTGTTTTGGTGTCTCTAGAAGACGTTTAATTTTTTATCATTTTATTTAAGAATGTATCTACAATAAAGTAATTTGTTTTGCAATAAATACATACATAGTTTTATTTATTATAATCCCAATTCAGTATCAACAAGTAGCTACATATAAATAATATTATGGGTATTGAAGATAGAAACCAAAATACGGAATTAAAGATGAAGCCAATATAATATTATGTGCATTTATGTGACAAACAATAGGTGCTTAACATTTTTGTTACACAAATAGAAATATCCAAAAAACTGTAGAATATGATCTCAGACCAACAAAATGTTTCATTAACCTCACAAAGACATACCACCAATAAGTACCTGTATTCGATCACAGATGTCATTATACTAAAAAAAGCTAAGAAAAATCCCTAGCGTATAATCCTTATTTTGACCAGCTTACGCAAGATCCTGACTCCTGAAACTTATTAATTAATAAACTATAAAATACGACGATTATAATAATATAACAATCATTACTGAACATTTTCTTTGACTGCCTAGACATTGGCCCATTGCTCCACCAGACATGTCCTTTAATATCTCTTTTTAAAGGGGTACCATTCAAGACTGTATCAGGTACATTTTCATAGCACTTACTTTACAAAGTAAATATTTATGTCATTGTATATATAAAATTCATAAATGTCAATGTGTATAAAAAAAAATCCGGACATAATCTTTGAGGACCATGTAGATTGGTGTCTGAAATGGTCTTTTGAGGAAAGAACCACACAGATTGAGTGGACCTGTCCAGTCAGTGCACGCATTTGTCAGTAACCGTGCAACTCAACTCAGAACTTAAGGAGCTCAACGATTTGACGAACAATACCAAAGACAGGACATTTGGGTAGGCCTCATAAACTACTCAAACTGCCAAACCATAATTAAAACGGAAACACGGTTTAGCGACGATATGCCTTGTTGGTAATTTGGGTTACTACTTTGTAATCATATTGGCCATAAATTACGTAAAATTCACTGGTAGGACATTAGAAGAGGCTTGCCAGCACTAAAACTCCCAGTATTATCTGGGTTGTGTAAAATTGTGCATAAAACCACCCAAAAGTACCCTCTAGTGGAGGGTACCTACCTATCCCTCGGAAAACCACATGTTGTTTTTAAAAATTCATGTGAATTTCAATCTTCGCTGGCGGATTTTTTTATTTAGTTTACGGTGCACACGAGTATCGGTGATGAAAGTGGAAAAACACGAATATACATCGGAATTGATAACTGAAGCCGCGTATTGAGGTTTTAGTTTCTGAGAAATCCATACCAACAACGGCCAGTGCACACAGAACGTCAACTGTTTGAACATAGAATAATTTTATTATAGTCAATGCACCTCTGATTTCTTCATGCTTGATTTCACTAGTATATAACTAGTGGTTTGTTCCATTAATTTCAGTATAAAAACCTGACTAGGTATATATGTACCTAATTATATATAATGTAACGGATACAAAGAACATTGACTAAGTAGGTACCGTGAAACTGGTATGATGGCTGGTTTTTAGTATGTTTGTATTTATGTATCTATTATTTAGTATATATGTATATCTATCTTAGTATATTGTATACTTATTAATTGCACCAACGACAGCCCCGTTTTATGTCCAGGCAAATCTCTGTATATTCCATGGTTGCATGAAAGAGATCGCAGAAAGCAATAAGGCCGCCCATTTGTGTAAAGTTTATACTATATATAAATAACCGGCTTAGATTGATTAATTTCGAAATATTTAATTAAGCATTGTCGTTTGATAAGCCATAATCTAGTTTCGACGAGGTAAAAGTTTACCTCGTCGACAAAATGAACGAAGTGTAATCATATATTAGCTAATTAGCAATGTTGTTTTGTCTACTCAGAAAAAACATTAATAGCTAACCCGTAGGTAAAATATAGCCTGAAGATCTAGTATCGTAAAACTTTTTTCATCTTTTGGGAATTCAAGTCGTCTTTGTCTGCGTTCATTTGACGATTAAAATTGAGTAAAACATATACATTTCGAGTAATTATCGAAGTCGCCTAAGGTTTTCAGTCACCTCGTTTTACGGGTTCCTAATTAATAAAAATATATTATATGAGCCATATTTGCTGCTTTCCTCACAAATAACTGAAAAGTAAAAAAAGATATATGGATGATTTTTGGACGTAAAATGTATTGAACTTTTAGCTACTTTCTGAGGACTTCATAAATCTTTACTACACTAGACACAATGATGGAAATTGGATCCAAGAAAATCTTGGAATGTTTACTCACCTTGCCTAGAGAAACGAAACTTTAAACACAAAATTGCGTGACTCTTGTATCGAGCAAGCAAGCTACAAATGGTTGACAAGGTAACTGTCAGTCTATCAAAAAGTACTCTGTGGCATTGTACAATTATATACCTCTGTGGTAACGGTTCTCTTCTTAGTCTGTGTGGTTGACAGACTCTTCACATTGACGTTTTGATTCAGTTGCCATTATAAAATCTTTTCCATCTTTTTAAGAAGTATTTAATGCATGTTTACTGTTCGGGAAATCTCAATGTAAAAATTTCGTCATAACGGCAATTTTATTGTAATTAAAACCCTGAAAAAAAACGTTTCTATTTTCTTTTTACTTCTGATAAAAATACTTAATTATTTCATATTCCTCTTCCTTAAGTTATTATACGAAGTTATAAAAAAATGGAGTACTTACTTATTTTTAAATTTTATAGCAATGTCATTAGTGATTTATATTTTTATTTTCACACAGTTTCTTCCTCGATTGAACTCTTTTTTACCCGACTGCGGCGAAGCAAAAAGGAGGGTTATGATTTTGACCGGTATGTTTGTATGTTCATCTGTTCCCTCATAACTTCTAAACTACGTGGCATAATTAGATAAGTGAGGTGTTGTTGGAAGCGTCTTGATTGTCCACTAGTTATAGGCTATGTGACGTCACATTAAATTGAATATGGCGCCTTCTAGCGGACATAAAGACATAATCTAAAAAAAAATATTTTTTAATCATGCGTGTGGGGGGTATCAAATGAAAGGACTTAATTAGGTCATTTCAAAAATATTACTGAAATAAGCCCCAAAATATTAAAATAAAAAATAAGATTTAAATTAAAACCCGACTGCTGAAAAGGATGAAACAAGAAAGTACAGACGCCAGCACCCCGAAACTGTCAAATCTTCCCAATCAACTTTGAACCTAATGCTTTAGCGATAAAGTTGAAAATCTATCAAAGAAATCTGACAGATTGTAGTAGCTTGATGTGCTGGCGTCTGTACCTTCCCGCGGTCGCATGCCGCTGTACTAACATATTATTATAAGCTATGGTAGCATGCGACCACGGGAATATACTTTCTTGTTTCATCCTTTTCAGTACCTACTTAGTCGGGTTTTTAAACTTACTTTTTTAAACATTCTGTAGTGAACGCATGAGACGCTTGGAAAAATAAAAATGAATATTTCGACCGAAAACAAAAATCCATGGAATTAGAATGTTTACGAATTCGACAAAAAGTGTCCATGATAGGTTCACAATATGTGATCACATATAATGGAAGTGTAATAGTAGATTGTTATGCAAGGGTCGAAAGGAATCAATTCCTATACGAGGCATTTAGACGCCCGAGCGTAGCGAGGGCGGCTATAGTCCGAGTAGGAATTGATGACTTTCACCCGTGTTAAACACTCTACTTTTCATTTCGAATATAAGGAAAGTAAAAAGTAGTAGTTTTTCTAAAATATTTATTGATAACAATAACATGCATAGTACCTATTTAAAATTAATGGAGAAGTTAGAACAATTTGTGAAATTTAAAGTTAAATTCTTGTTTGGATTATTTACGGTGTTTGATATATTATGACGTTGGCTATACTGGATGTCTGTAAAAGTAGGAGACTCTGGTATTTGATTAGATGGTTGAATCCATGGCAGAGACTCCCTTGAAGTAGTTGGTTGATGCGGACTGGGGCGTAAATTTATAGTCTCAGTTAATTTTCTTGAAATTTTGGTTTTATTTTGGACAGAGTCCTCAATGTAGCCTTCCGCGACTGTGCTGGATTTCCATCCTCCATGTCTTTTTAACATTGTCAAGTTCGCCCCAGAATCGGCTTACAGTGTCGCTGACGTTCTTCTATAACAATGCCCAGTATACTGCTTACGGTTTGGTAAATTCAAATATGTTGCTATTTACTTCGGCATACCTGATATTTTCAATTACTGCATTTGCCTCGTCTTTAACCGAATCTAGGGTCAATATTTCAGAATCGCTTGATCTCATTTTTATTAAAGAAATATTAGTCTATAAAATGAAGTTTTTGAATTTCGGTACAGCTTACAGGGTTAGTATCCCGCCAAATAATACTATTGTCTTTTTTTATTTTAAATATGGAACACACCGCGTCAGCGCCGCGGGCTGTCCTGCTTAATAGTTTTTTTTTTAATTCACACTGGCTGTTTATACACTCACAAGACTGCAGCATTTTTCTTAATTTATGTAAAAAATTTCGTAGCTGACTACAGTTCTATTTTCAAAATTCATTCCCACCCTAAAGAGGGAAGTAATTACTATGAGTTTTTCCCGCCCTGTGGTGGGAAACAGCGTCTTCCACCCGCTATTTGGATCAAACAAACACTACTTTCCGAGTATGAGAAATGAAAAATAGTTTATCTACACCCGTGCTATAAATCCACTATAAAAGGTTCTGAAACAGTTAGCTTATTGCCAACATCAAAACAACCAATGTCATAGTAACATAATATCATCCAAACGAGTGTTATAATGTTGTCTACTCCGTTTCAAAAAAAGAACATTCTCATGCACGCGCGTTTTTCTACCACAGCGCCGTAATTAAAAAAAAAAACTTAAAAGTAATTCGAATTCACGTCGTATCCCGCCATTTTTGTTCGATATTAGTATCGCAAAAATGTGTTACTTTGTTGTTTACAAAAATGAGTGATACAAGCTTTGATAACACACCACTATATATTTCTAATCCAGCAATAAAAATAACTATATTATTAACTATACATAGTTTGTTTGTATTAGATACTCAGCAATTAAACTTTCCATGAATTTAAATAGTTATTACAACACTGTACAACACCCTATGGTTTCAGAAACTTTTATAGAGAATTCATATCATGTGTGTAGATAAAGTCTTGTATGCAATTGTACATAATTAGGTATAAGAACACTCATGTGATACTATTATCACACGAGGCGACACATTCGTGTCTTAGTACCCCTTATTACACTTACACAACAGTTGCATAAATAACTATGTATTACAGAACTCGTGAATTTACCTATACATCACGATGCAGTCCATTGGAGTTAAAATCGATACTCCAGCTATGTAGATGAAAGAGAATATGTATATCAATGTGAATAGCGGAGTATTTTCCCTTCAGCGCTGATTTTTCAATCGACAAATATTTTTTATTCGTCGTATAAAATGAATGTCTGACAGTTTTTATATGGAAGAACTGTCAAAAATTCAAAATTATTCCTCGGATAAAATTATCTGGCATTGGAAATATCAGCCCACGGTAAAATAAACATTTATTATTTGTTAACTATCTTTTAGTATGCATGTGTTTCTGTGAAAAATAAACCTATTTTTCTTTCTTTCTATTTATGTACTTTATTTAGTAAATATTCTTTAGTTTGTACACTGGCATCCCCATGTAACAGTGACGTCCCCACAGAATAATGGTTTCCATGGAAACAAAAGATCATGGTACAATGCTAAGGTTTAAGAAAAAGTAAATCGTAACACTAAAGTAGTAGGGATAAGTGCAAAATACAATAACTGGCTGAAAGTAACTGAAGTTAGAATCGGTTTAAGACCGCCGCCGCACCGACTAATTGATAGACTGGCTGCTAGGATTCGATTTCACTGCTCGCTACGGTGCTTACAGCCGAATCGTATGCTAATAAAAACTGTCAGTGGGGATTTAACTCGGGCTGGTTTTTAAGCGTTACCGTGAACGTTTGTATATTGTTGAATGTTCGTTTGTATGTTAACTTCTACTAAATGTATAAATATGGATTATGGCCGTCAAAAAAAAAAGTCATTGCCTTTTTATCAAAATCCGTTAGGCAGACAGACCGACATACTGAGTTACTTTCGCATTTTACAATGGATAAGTACCTAATAAAAATAAAAAGCTTACAACATGAAGTGCACTATGAAATTGAGATTGAAAGCTAGTAACCTCAGATTACAGAACAATCTATAGTCCATTTACTACCTATAGCATTAGACAGAAGTTAAAAAAGGCTCTTTTAGGAGCACACTTTGTAATAAAAGTACAACAAATATAATTACAGTCAAGATTGATGTGGAGTTAAATATAATCAATTTAAATATCAGCAATCACACTTAATTGTACTTATTTAACCTATCTACCTTCTGAAATTATAAGGCTTTCATTTAATATTATTTAGTTTTTACATAAAATACTGTCGTGTCAATGTTTAAAATCTAAAAGAAGCAGCGACGGACAGTACCGGGAACGTTTTTCATGTCACTGTAACTCTACCAAATCTAAAATGTTACCTATTCCCTTCATAAGTTGTGGCAGCACGTGTTTTTTTATTTTGTCAGTTTATATAAAGTTGTTTTTAATAAACTGATTGTTACTAAAATTGTTTCATTTCATGTACCTATCCAAGCATCGTGACGAGTAGGTAGATAGAATATGCTTTATTGTATGCCATAAATTGTTACTTACAAAAAAGCTCATACATTATTTATTAAAAATTGTTTGAACGTAACTTGAAAATAAAAGGTTTCGTACTCCTGCTTCTGCGAGCCTCTTTTTTCTAATGTTATAATAAATGAAGTATAGCAACGTGAAGGTAGGAGTTCGTGGGGGGTCGACAACAGCGCGACAGAACGATTGAAGCTCTCTTGGACATCGGACATCAAACGAACAACATGCGCTTAGAAACTGTCCCGCGTTCCGTATCTGGTTGTATTGTATCGTGTAGGTACCTATAGTGTGTGATTTACTAGTGTGATTAAAATGTTCGTGAAATTATAATCTGATTTGAACTGCAAACCTTTTTTCTATTGCGCAATACCCAACACATACCCATAGTTCGCCCACAGTAGTTGTAATATGGCTGATAATAACGAGACACACATGCCTTCTCCGTTATCAGGCGTGGGATTCGTGTTGGTTTATGCGCAAAATCAGAACGCTTAAAGTGAAAGTAACCGCGCATTGACATCTGAACGCTTATTAAATAATCGTGTGGATCTGTTCAAGTTGAACCCAGATAAACCAGATACGGATGCGTGATCGTAGTGCATGTCGTTTTGGGCATAGGCTGTATGCAGAATACGTGACGCGCGTGTATCACCTACCGCCATGTTTGAAAAAATCAAGCGGGTCCCGAACCGGCGTTTGAGTTCGTCGTATCCCATTCCCGTAATTAGAACACGCGGTAGGACACGTGTGCAAACGTGTCAGCACACAGTACGACAGCTGATTTTTGTTTAACTGAAAATTCACTGCACGGTGAACAAAGGAGCAGCATCAACGTGGCTATTGTAAATAGCATACCAAGGACGTGGCGTGGAGCTACCAGCGACGTGGAGTGACTGAATCGAGCCAAGCAGCCCCAGCGAAGCCCTTCGTGTGCTGCAAGTAGGAAACCAGGACATATCGCGGCCGGGCGCACGAGCAGTGGCGGCCAATCATTGCAAGCGGATGGTGGAGCACGAGCTTCAACTGCTGCAAGCAGCAACGGCGAGTGGATGTTTGCGTCGTACAACTACCCCCAGACACGTTAGAAAATACAGGTGAGCTGTATTGTTTTGTTTACGATTGTGGTGCTGAATGCTTGTTAGTAAAGGAGAGGCTAAGTGGCAAACGTGTTAATAACGTTGTTGTGTTGACTAGTATTGGTCAAACACGTGTATTCAGCACAGAATAATTATTATGTAGTGTAACGATTAGCGAGCAATAACTTGAGATTTTATTACATTTCTACCCGACCCGACATTTACTTGCAAAGTAATATTAAGATAGTATGTAATCTACTCGTAAGTTGATACAGTTCCTGACCAATTATTACCAAGGCTTAGAGGAATCTTTTCTTATCGATGATTGTTATTGTTTTTATTTCAATAACAATGTGGTCAGTATTGGCCGAGTGGAACAGGCACTGCTGTTGGTTTTTTTGGTTACAGGTTAACACACAAGGACGTGTACAAGCGGGATGGCAGCGTGAGACGGCGCTGCACTCGGTGGATCTCCTGTGCGAGTAATCGCTGAGCAAGCCCGGTGCTTTCCGTGCAAGAAGTTTCACGACTTCTGCCAAATGAGGCAGTGACAGCGAGTGGATGTCTGTACCATTAAGCCAGCTACAGATCTGTGTCTACCGAATCTGGTGAGCCGTTTTCATTTTGTTGTGACTCTGGTACCGAGTGCTTTCCTGGTAAACAATAGCAAAAATTGTTACAATGTTAGGTATAGCCCAATCTAAAATGCAATGCATTTTTTTTAAATACGCTCACGATAAGTTAAGAATGATGCCAGTAGGTTATGTACCAGTCGAAGTAGATGGTGATCACAGTGGCGATGAGTAAGCCTAAGTAGTGGTAACCACGCGAGTAGGGGTTCTCTATCGGCCGTATTATGTGCGACCGAACCAGTAGTCAATACGTAGTCGTAGCCCGTTAGAAATCGGTGTCTCTTGAGGAAACTCAAGTAGTCCGTGGGTGCGCGATGGGCGTTTGTCTCTGGGAGAGGTCGGGGTCTGGAGAGACCGTAGTGTGTAGTCACAGGGGTGATGCACACGGATCCATGCGATGGATGTATGAGGGCAATGTGATTGCTAAAAGGCGACCGAACCAGTAGTCAATACGTAGTCGTAGCCCGTTAGAAATCGGTGTCTCTTGAGGAAACTCAAGTAGTCCGTGGGTGCGCGGTGGGCGTTTGTCTCTGGGAGAGGTCGGGGTCTGGAGAGACCGTAGTGTGTAGTCACAGGGGTGATGCACACGGATCCATGCGATGGATGTGTGATAGCAATGCGATTGCTGGTCGGCTAAGAGAGCCGTGGCGTTAGAGTGGCTTACTCGTGTGTGGGTTCCCAGGTGTCTAAGGCTATTAGTTAAAAAAGTTCATTGTTAATGTAGATAACGATGGTACATGGCTCTGGTTAATGATTTTAGCTTTGATTAGATAATCGAAGTTTGTTTACATGGCTCTGGTTGATGTTTTTTTTTTGCTATGATTGATTAAAGTTTGATTAAATGCTCTGGTAGAATCAAGTACGCTTTTGAGGCTAAGGCACATGCCACGGCACAGGCCAAGGGATCAGAGTATTACTAACGAATTTGAGGAAAATTGAGTAATAGTCTTGTTGATGAAACAGAGCAGATATTAAGTTGTTTGTGTTGTGTGGGGTTTCGTGAGAAACCACGAAGGTCAGGAGTGACCGAGCTATGTGATACTTTGCGGGTATGTTTGTTTACAGATTAACACACGAGGACGTGTGCATCGCAGGATGGCCGTGTCGCAACCGGTCATTCGTTTGACTATTCGGAACGCTAGCGCCATCTGGCGGCGCTTGACAGAGTCTAGCCTGAGTTCGTGGGGGGTCGACAACAGCGCGACAGAACGATTGGAGCTCTCTTGGACATCGGACATCAAACGAACAACATGCGCTTAGAAACTGTCCCGCGTTCCGTATCTGGTTGTATTGTATCGTGTAGGTACCTATAGTGTGTGATTTACTAGTGTGATTAAAATGTTCGTGAAATTATAATCTGATTTGAACTGCAAACCGTTTTTCTATTGCGCAATACCCAACACATACCCATAGTTCGCCTACAGTAGTTGTAATATGGCTGATAATAACGAGACACACATGCCTTCTCCGTTATATCTATTATTATGTCTATTATATATAAAACAAAGTCGGGTTAGTTACACCATTTATAACTCAAGAACGGTTGGGTCGATTATTATGATCTTTGATTTGTTGTTGGATTTGTCTCCGCCCCGAATACCAGAATAACTATTAAATATTCGCCGGGTCAGCTAGTTGTACAAATGTACATAACACAAAGGACTGGAGATATACAATACTCGTATAGTCTGCACACATCCCCCACACGTATTCCTCGCCCACGTGGCCTGCACGTATAGATTTGGTACCAGATGGAGATGGCTAAAAAAAAACCCAGAGTCGACAAAAACTTCTTATGTGCGGTCTAAGTGGGCTTAATGTGTACTTAAAAAAATGCTTTTATTTACTCGAAAAACTATGGGGTTACATTTTTTTTTTAATTAATCATAACTACAAATCCTTATTAATAAACAATGATATTTAGGCTGGCTTCACAGCTATCCGGGAGACCCGTACGGGCTGTCAGTACGGGCGCCCGGAGCGGGAGCACATGTTAGGCGCTAGAACATCGTTTCACAGCGACGCGGCTTGATCCGACCCGCTCCGGGTTGAGCCCGTACAGCGCATCTGTCTCCTGCTAGCAACCGTATCGTACTGAATCATCGTTTCAGAGCACTGCCGGTACTACCCGTACGGGTCTCCCGTGTACGGTCGGCCCGTACGGGTCTCCCGGGCAGCTGTGAAACCAGGCTTACATACAGGGTGAAATTGAACACATGCGACAAATCGAAATGGGATATTGTACTCATTATTATGAACAACTTTTACTATGGGACCAAACCTGAAATCGCGAAAAAAAAATCAGTTGTTCCCTACGTTTTGATGAGTTAAGCGAACATAAATGTAGGGAACAGCTGATTGTTTTTTACTGTGTGAAAAGGGGTAGTTAATTTTACAGGGGAGGATTTTACTGCGTGACTTGATTAGGTCGAAAATTGGCATATATAATCATTGAGTCAAGTTACGAACACATCTTAAACGTTTTTTCATAATTCGACCCATGTAGGGGTGAAAAGCGGGAATACAGTTTATATGAAAAATCTTATTCATTTGGTTAATAAACTTGAAACTTGACACGAATAATTATCTAAGTAAATTATGAAATTTGACATTTTTTGAAAATCTACCCCTAACGGGATGAAAACGGGTAGTTAATTTTACATGGGAGTATTTTACTGCGTGGTTTGATCAACTCGAAAATTGGTATAAATAATCTTTGAGTCAAGTAATGAACACATCCCAAACGATTTTACGAAATTCCACCCCTGTGGGGGTGAAAAGCCGTGATACAGTTTATATGAAAAATCTTATTTATTTGTTTAATAAACATGATACTTTGCAATATTTGGGTCAGTAAATAATAAAGATTTTCACTTTTAGTTTTTAAAAGAAACCCCTTACAGAGGATTTAGGGGGTGACAAAAGTTGATAGGTTAGAAAAATATGTAACCCGCTGTCTGATTAACTCGAAACTCTGTACTACTAAAACAAAAAATAAAACAAGTATGTGTTTTAGGGTTTTTCAAAAATCGACTTCTACCAAGGTGGAAAAGGGTAAGTAATAAAGTTTAAGGGGTGGATATTACTGCTTGCATCAATTAACTCGAAAATGGGTATGGGTCTTTGAGTCAAGTTATGAACAAATCACGAACGATTTTACAAAATTCCACCCCTGTAGGGCTAAAAAGCGGGGATACAGTTTATTTGAAAAATCTGATTCCTTTGATCTATAAACTTAAAAATTGGCGCGAATACTTATTTATCCAAATAAATGATAAAGATCATACCTACATACATTTTCGAAATTTTTAGAGGAAAGTACGAATTTCATGCGGACGAAGTCGCGGGCAGAAGCTAGTTGGTAATAATAACAATGGGCGCGCGCGCTGGGCGGTGCACGTGGCGGAGTCGCAGCGGGGGAGTCCCGGGCGGCAGAGTGGTGCCCGGGCGGCCACCGGAGTCCCGAACTTCCGACCCCGACACGACAGTCTGCTCATCGCATGCGCTTCGTGACCTCGCGTCCAATCGCTTTCCCGTGCATCCCCCGCGCCGCACGTGTGTCGTACTCGTACCTACCGGTCACGATGTCGGACTTTAGTAACCGCGAGTTTTATGAGATGGTGCGAGTGTATTTTTTAAGTGGTGAAAGTTTACGAGCAGCTCGCAGAATGTATGCGACGGAGAGCTATACCTCGAATGCGAGCCCATGGTATCCTTAACCCCGCGGTCCCTAATGAAAGGACCATTTTAGCAGCCACTCAAAGGCTGCTTGATCATGGTCAGTTCAGGACCCCGAATCACGCACAAGGGTCTGGCAGGCAGACCTCGACTGGCGGTCGAAATCGAAGAAACCATTTTCGATTTCTTCGAGCGAGATCCAAGAGCGCACAGCTGATAGGTAGTGCAGCATTAGTAGTTACTGCATGATGATTATTTTCGCCATTCGTCCTTCTTCAACATTATAATCAACCTCTTTTTGTACTGGCCCTATCAAAAACCTTTATTTTCATAATAATTTTGAAATAATTTCTTTTACGTGTCATGAGGTTTTTTTCCTGGTGACATACTTCACTTGTCTACATACTCTCTGATACGACGTCCGGAATTTTTTGAGAACCAACACCCAAATTTAATATTGAAATCAACAAATCTTAATTGGATCGTGCATGTCTATTATTTGATTCGGGGTTTCCCCACTTCTTCGACGGAAGACTACGTATATTCCTTTTGACTGGATTGAATCCTTTTGACTGGTATGTATAATTGTACGTTTTTTTGGGGTTTTATGAGATCTGCTTGCAACTCGGGATTCTTATGGTGATAATTTTTGCCCCAGATAGAAGTCCGAATTTTCTGCAAGCCGATTTATTCGGCTCCATCCACCCACCTACATACTAACTTTTATCTGCGGCTCCGCGCTGCGCTGCGGACATCCTCTTCATATCTCAGAGGTCAGCAAGTGAGGTATTGGAGCCATGGCAGAGCTTCTACGTCACCGCGAAGGTTTTGGATAAGATATGGGAGATTTTTAAGTTTTTTTTATTTTCCGTAGTAGATTTGGCCTTTTTTTATTTCTTAAAATCTGTTAATTTTAAATATTTTAATACCGCGTTATTTCAATCTTTAGTTAAAAGTTAAAGTTACGTCTTCGTTTTACGGATCTGGTTGCAACCGACTCATAATTCGTTACGTAGCATTTAAAACCTAAATTTAAAATATTATGCAATAGTTTCCTATTAAGTATTTAAATGTGACAAGTTTTCATATTTAGTTTTTCTTTTTTTGTACTTTTATATTTTTTCATATTTGTTTTTTCGATTTTTTTTTACATACAAAAATTAAACGTGTTTGTGAGTGAAGTGTTTATGTTTCATTTCGCTACAAAATGGCGCCCGAAGTAAAAGTAAGCACTTTTATTGATTCTAATTACTAAATTATCTTTTTTTTTGCTATCGTGAGGGTGATTGCTCTTTCTGAGCAAATTTAATCTTTCATTTCTGTATTCATGTTTACAGGTACCAGAATAGAGGAATTTTTTCTCGTTCCGTCAAACAAGACTGTTGCCATAGTTACCAGGGAATATGCTGTGATTGACAACTTCTGCTAACCCTTCCATTGCTGATTGATTGCTTTATTGTAATGTGCTGTGTTGTGATGCAATATAAAATAATAATAACTTTGTAGAACCTTAAAACATATAAAACGCTTTTATTTCTTCCCTTTAAATACATATTTTTTTCCTGGGTTTTATTCCACTCCTTAGTTAGAAGTAGTTGGCATCCTGTAGTGTGTGATTGGTGTGTGAATGTTGTAGACTTCGTGACTAAGGTAAGTTTTTTTTGCACGGCTGATTGCTAGATTCTATTTGTTTTTGCTTTGATTCTAGCCCAGCTGTACGTTGTCTTTGGTGCAGTTGGTTTCCTAGTTTCTATTTGTTTTTGCTTTGATTCTAGCCCAGCTGTACGTTGTCTTTGGTGCAGTTGGTTTCCTAGTTTCTATTTGTTTTTGCTTTGATTCTAGCCCAGCTGTTCGTTGTCTTTGGGGCAGTTGGTTTCCTAGTTTCTATCTGTTTTTTTTTTTTTTCTTTGAATTCTTAGCCCAGCCGTTCCTGTGATGTCACGTTGTCGTACCATTCCTATATCAGCCATAGTACACGATACCTAACACTTTCCTATAACGTGGGATGTGACCCGTATATTTGCTGGTTTTTTCTTTACTATGGCAGTTGAAGGTTAGATTTTTTTGGTTGCCTGACTGCCTAGGTTTGCTTTTGATCATTATTTCAGCCTTGCTATTTGTTTAGTGTTGGTTTGTTAGGGTCTGATGGCTTTTTATTCTCAACATTTTTTTTCTCTTTGCTGATTTTTTGGCGTTCAGTTCCCTAACAGACTATTCACTAAATTTCTAACTCTTTCTTAATACATTCATACTAGCATATTTGCCTATTTAATTTTGGTTTTATCCTTATTGCATCCTAACATAGCAGATGAAGGTTATTCCTATCTCTATATACATTAAAAACTTTTTAAAACATGAACTTTCTAAAAACCGTTTTTGGGCATGTTTTCATTTTGCAAAATGCTTTCTAACTCTAAAACCCGTGGACCGATTTACTTAATTCAAACGTGAATATTAGTTTTAAACGTTATCCTCTTATATGACACTAAAAACACGCAAATATTTCTATAAACAAAAAACCTCATTTTCAAGTTACGTAATTATCCCATCATTTTTATTAATTCATTTTCTCAAAATGTCTACTTTGATTATTCCTATCAGATTCTAATACGAAAGACTAATAAAACCATCCTTATTTTGAGTCTGATCCCCTTTTTTTAACCGACTTCGAAGAAGGAGGTTCTGATTTTTTTTAAATTTTCGATTTCCTTTATTCTCAGCGACAACGATAGGGGAGCCCTTATGTGTTCCTACCCGTGCGTATGGTCAGACTCTAAGCGTCAATTTAGCTGAAAGTCGGGTTCAAACACGCGTAGAATCATTCTTCCCTTGTCGAGTTTTATGCGAAAGTTGCTGATAATCTTTCTATGGCTTTCCTCCGTAATATGGAGAAGAAATTTTTCCAGTTCTTCAGGTGATGATTATTTTTCGGGAAAGCTAGCTCCTCGTTTTATTAAATGCCGTGTGACTAGGGTTATTTCTAGGACCACTTATGAACTTCATGATATTGATTCTGTCCACTCTGGAAGATATCATATCAAAGATATTCTTAAATAATTTCTTGGCAATTTCTAAACTCGTAATCTCGTTAACTTATTCCCATTCGGAATGTTATGTTTACGTTTAGTTTGACCCCTTTAAATTAAATTCCCTTTATATTTACTTAAATAAATGAGCTCATTCATAATTACTAGTTTCAAAAAACGTTAACAGCGACATCTAGTTGTTCCTGAGCGAAACAATTTGTTAGCTACCTTTTCTTATGTGTCAATGCTTTATAGTTCAGGCTACGCCCGTAGATGTCATTACATGCACATGTCATGTTGTGACGTCTGACATAATAGCTCTAGTGTTGGGAAACGGTCGATTAACACTTCTCGATAGTTGTACTTTAGTGTCGGGACACTGTCGACGTATTTTTATCGATAACATCACAATAATATATTGTTTAAAATATTATTTTTATTTCTTTTCTGTTAATCGTTATAATTATCGATGTCTCTTTTCTTTTTATAAGAAACATGCGTAAGTTTCTTATTATTTTTTAAAGTTCTGTCTTTGACTAAAAGCCTTTGTTTGGCTTAAGTCCTTTGGTTGTTTTATGTCGTTTCTTTCATTATTTTAAGTCTTCTCTTTCGTCGTCTTTGTTCTTTATTTAACTTTTGCTCTTTAATTATATTTCTTTGAGGTTCCTCCTTTTTTACTTAGGTCTTAAGTCTTAGATAATAAGTTAGTTTAGTTTCTAGTTTTCTTGTTATTTCCTAGATTTTAGTCGACGCGTCTGGAGTTCGCACTGATAACGTTTAGATTGAAGTCCGGATTTCGCATTTATTCAGTATCTGCTGCACTTCGATGTCGTTCATTTAGGTTTAATTTAGATTACTTATCATTTGGACTTATTGTTTAGGCTAAGTTAGGTTAATTTTATTGGGTTCTTACTCATCGATTATATTTTTATTTTTTCTCTTCTCTTCCTTACCTATATTTTTTTTTTTTTTTTTGGAAAGGAGGTACTGCAGCATTAGTAGTTACTGCATGATGATTATTTTCGCCATTCGTCCTTCTTCAACATTATAATCAACCTCTTTTTGTACTGGCCCTATCAAAAACCTTTATTTTCATAATAATTTTGAAATAATTTCTTTTACGTGTCATGAGGTTTTTTTCCTGGTGACATACTTCACTTGTCTACATACTCTCTGATACGACGTCCGGAATTTTTTGAGAACCAACACCCAAATTTAATATTGAAATCAACAAATCTTAATTGGATCGTGCATGTCTATTATTTGATTCGGGGTTTCCCCACTTCTTCGACGGAAGACTACGTATATTCCTTTTGACTGGATTGAATCCTTTTGACTGGTATGTATAATTGTACGTTTTTTTGGGGTTTTATGAGATCTGCTTGCAACTCGGGATTCTTATGGTGATAATTTTTGCCCCAGATAGAAGTCCGAATTTTCTGCAAGCCGATTTATTCGGCTCCATCCACCCACCTACATACTAACTTTTATCTGCGGCTCCGCGCTGCGCTGCGGACATCCTCTTCATATCTCAGAGGTCAGCAAGTGAGGTATTGGAGCCATGGCAGAGCTTCTACGTCACCGCGAAGGTTTTGGATAAGATATGGGAGATTTTTAAGTTTTTTTTATTTTCCGTAGTAGATTTGGCCTTTTTTTTATTCTTAAAATCTGTTAATTTTAAATATTTTAATACCGCGTTATTTCAATCTTTAGTTAAAAGTTAAAGTTACGTCTTCGTTTTACGGATCTGGTTGCAACCGACTCATAATTCGTTACGTAGCATTTAAAACCTAAATTTAAAATATTATGCAATAGTTTCCTATTAAGTATTTAAATGTGACAAGTTTTCATATTTAGTTTTTCTTTTTTTGTACTTTTATATTTTTTCATATTTGTTTTTTCGATTTTTTTTTACATACAAAAATTAAACGTGTTTGTGAGTGAAGTGTTTATGTTTCATTTCGCTACAGTAGGTACACTCTACAGACGTTACCAACCCATCAAGCAATACATTTTTAACTTTATCGCTAAAGTATAAGGTTTAAAGCTGAATGTGCTGGCGTCTGTATATAGTACGTTTCGCTTCGGCACTCGCCGGCGAGTAGCCATAAAATCAATTTAAAATTAAACATCTTTCGATTACGATAACTTTAATTTTTTGTACTAAGACATGTCAAAATAAAAAATAGGTGTTTAATAAAATTCATCTAAGCATATTTTGGCAAAGCTTGCGCACTGAATAAAAATGTTCCTGTATTTTACACAATTCACCAAACCCGTAGCAGGAAAACGAAACAGCAGAATAATCAACAATTACACACAATTACAAAATCAATTCAAAATACTTTTACTATTTTTTATGATATGATTTAGCTCCTATACCCCACGGATTTCCGGGTTTTCCCTTTGGTATCATCAAATGTCTATTATAGCTAACCCGTTCTTCGATCATTGATCGAAGAACCCGTTGGTAAAAATTTCACTGCTGTCGTTTCTGGGTTTTTAGTGTATGAATTTTTAGCCATCTCCTTTGTCTACTCAACATCGTAAATAACGCAATGAATGTTGTTGAACTGTCAAAATGAAAGCTTTTCCTACTGTTAATGTATTACGCAATTTCCCAGCTGATGTCATTATATTCCACTATCAAAGCACAGCTAGAACATAGTAAGTTTAATCTTCTTAAGGCGATTCTCACACTGCCCCGCATGATGCAGCGGGGTGCAGATAACGCACCCACGCGCGTGATTTTTTACATACAAATTCAATAAAAACGCACTCACGCGCGTGGTATTTGGCTCCGTTTCCCGCACACCGCTGCGTGAAACGCAGCAGTGTGCCAATCGCCTAACAGTGGCTGTGTCTCGTCGAATTTCCACCCTCTTCAGCGCAGTTACCAAAATACATTCAATTTATTTTGCAAAGCTTACATACAAAGTTCGTAAGATCCATCGCTTGTCGGTTTTTTGACACGGATCAAAGGCGCGCGCGGCTCGGCTTGTGTTAATACGCGCCGTCTACACACTTGGAAATGCCCTTACATTTTGCAATTGGTGAAAATTTTTAAAACATATGAAGTAATGGATTAGCAATTTCCTTCAATATCCTTCGGATTGTGATTGAAAGTGTGTTTAGGATGCGGGGACTTTTATGAACTTTTTATTTATAATTCTTCGAGGAGAGCTTAATAATAAAACCTGGCATTTAGCCGGGAAGATTGATCCTAGTGGATTACGAAAGAATTAAATAAAATCAGTCTATGACGTTCCCACTGCTAGGACACAGGCCTCCACTCTTCGAGAGAGTGGGCCGAAATCCACCACGTGGTAGATTTCACATGTCTTCGAATTGTTGGTTCTAGGATATGCCGGTTTCCTCACAATGTTTTACTTCTCTGTCGTGAGACCAGTGGTGATGAAATTATTTACACAAAGTAATACGTCTGTCTGGGTTCAAACCCACGACCTACGACTCGTAAGTCGGGGTCGTTACCACTGGGCCACCACTGCTCTCACTGCCAATAAAATAAACACTAGCTAATTATTTTCAAAACACGTTTGACACGAGTTTTCACATAGTAGCGATAATATCATACATGCAAGCGATGCGAGCTGCCGCCCGGCGCATACCAAAATACTATTTCGCGGAAAAACATGAGGCATCCATTCCATCATCGGAAATCCAATATTTTTATCGCATGAAAAACGCTTTGCCGAACTCTCTTTGTCCGAAGCAATTATCGAAAATTCATACGAAGTGGATAAAAACTGAAAAAAAAAACTCAGAACTCAAAGCATTAATTTCAATTACTTAAACCATTTTCAGGCACGTTTGAATTGTCAAGAAGTCAGTCAGAAAATATGAAGCCAGTTGCCCATTCCAAAGCGTAGGTAGAAACTTCATGGAACTTTTAAATTATATTTTTACAAAAATATTAGTTACATCATTAATGTTGAATTTATAATTATATGTGAGAACGATGTAAAAAAGAAAAAAAAAGATGTACGCGTTAAGAGCGTCCAGAGTAGAGCAAAAATTAATGATACTTTCCTTTTGCACCTCCTAAGTGTTCACTTTACGAGAGCTTTGCTCAGCAGTGAGAAATTAGCGATAGAAATCTAATTCAGAAAGAGGTCATAAAATGATACATTTAGGCATTACTTTGTTTGGTGTCGCCTAGAACCTATTACTGAAAAAAGGGCTAAGTATCTAAAGTTAAAGATTAGACATACGAATAGTAATTAACGGATCGAAACTATAAATGCGTCACAAGTTTTGGCTACTACAGGTATTCATTTCCATCTCTGGAGTGAACGTACCGGACGGCATTGTTTGATCTCGTCGAATTCTGCATTCCAATTCCTGGAATTAATAATTTACTTGTATTGCTATTTATTCGTTATACTGTTCGTTTTTGTTCCTCTACGCTGTTGTAGGCCAAATCGTATCGTAGCACTTCGTAGCACCTCGTAGCACCCTCTACAAAGTAATTGTTTGAGTACTTTTTATGAAATTTTCTTTCACCGGGGCCCCAATTCTGTATTATTTATTCCCCGCGAAATTTCGCAAGGAATCGAAATGTCTACCGTACGGACACCATGTATTTTGACAGTTCAAACCACGCCATCGTGTCATAGAAAATACATTAATAGCTGGATGTCGTGATCAACTAAGGAATTGACAGGTTCCCTATCCATTTGCATAAAATGAGCAGTGGTAGCCAAGTGGTAACGGCCGCGACTTACGAGTTGTAGGTCGTAGGTTCGAATCCAGACAGGCGCTTTACTTTGTGTAAATTATTTCATCACCACTGCTCTCAAAACGGTAAAGAAAGACATCGTGAGGAAACCGGCGTGTCCTAGAACCAAAATGTTGAAGATATGTGAAATCTGCCAACCCGCACTGGGCCCGCGGATTACGGCTCGCTCCCTCTCACTAAGAGGAGGCCTGTGTCCCAGCAGTGGCAACATTATAGGCTGATTATGTATGTATGTATATTAGTAAAAAAAGAACATTTTGCGAAAAGAAGGGATCCCGAATTGACGTGGTTCAAAGAAAGGAAGGTTCGAAATAATGCTAGTTCTCCTGTATGTTGCACCTGCCATGTTTTGTCTCTGCATCACCCTAAGGTTGACTGGTAGAAAATGCCTCAGGCATTAAGTCCGCCTTTGTACAGTATTATTACTTGTGCATAAAGTTTTAATAAATAAATAAATAAATAAGGAATCGTTAAGTGCTCATAGTGAATTAGGGCCCAGGAATCTCTACGTAGTACGGTCGAACAAGCTGTTTTGTGTACAGGCAGAACTTGCATCTACTTTTAAACAATGGTGTGCTGAGTTAGTCAATTATTTTATACCACTCTATTTAATTAAGGATGCCATAAGCTGAAAAAGATATAACGCACAAAATAAAACTAAATATTGGCAGTGTAGTGGAAAGATGAATATTTTTGCCTGTATACCAAATATCTTGTTCGACCGTATCGTAACGTAAAAGTACCAACATGCTTTTCAATAATGCCAGAAACGTAGGTATTCAATGCCTAATGGCCTTTCAGATAAACGTGTTTTAGCTTGTAAAATGTCAAAAATGACAGGTTGCGGTACGTTGTTTTTTTCCCTGGCCTCGCAAATGCGTCGAACAAACCTACCAATATGCATATGATTACGTAAACACAAGAAATGCGCGGTAATGTGGTTTACAGGGAATTCTCAGTAGTTTCTGATGTTCTAATTAGTGATAATTATTATGGGCAATTACAATGAAACATTATCGTATTGACATCGGTGTATGCAGCGGTCAAAGCAAAGCTTAATCTAATTAAGATCGTCTTCTAAGTAATTATTGGACCGTGAAGACCTTAGCAATCAGCAGTGACATTTACATGTATACATATTGTTATGTAATTGATTATTATGTAATTGATTTAGCTTTCGGGAATAGTTAGATATTTTTTTTTAATGAGCCTTGCAATTGTGTATTGTTTAACTGTTCCTGGCTACTTTCTTCTGGTCAATGAATAAATCGGGTAAAGGAATCCTCAATTAATCTGCCTAGCCTTTTCCCAACTATATCGTAATCGGCTTTCAGTCTAACTGGATGCAGCTGAATACATTATTTTACATGGAGCGACTGCCTATCTGTCCTCCACAACCCAGTTTCTGGGTAATACGATATACCTTTTTTACCCCCCAGTCAGTCGGTTATTTCCGATGTTTCCGTCACAATAGTGTTTTTATTTTCGAGGTCGTGAAATATCTCGGAAATTGCCAGTCCTACTGCCTTTGTTATTTTTTAAACCAACAACAAATACGGTTGTTTTTTTTTATTTTTTTGTCAGAAACATGTTTCTGACAAAGAATCAACATTTCAATCTGAAATGACTAAAATATTTTTTTTTTCCCGATATTAATTTATTTTCTCTAGTAACAATAATTGTGTCCTCTTGGACGGTTGGCATACTTACTTGATGCTGGCACCTCACATTGGGCATATTGGCCACAAGCTGTAGTCTACTACAACTTGCAGCCAGTACACCTAATGTGAGGCGCCGGCATGAATGATGAAAAACACTAGGCAATAATTTTGATATGTAACTGACTACCTATTAGTCTACCTACAAAAGGTAAAAAGAATATCACTTTGTAACGGTTTAAAATAAGACCGTTCTGCTCTCAGATCGATAAACAAAGCTATTTGGAGAATGCCAAATTCAGTAATAGCTGTTATGCTAGTCATCAGGTGGCGGGTTATTCGCGAAATATATTATTTCAGTGGCGACATTCACGTGACGCTGCTGTTGCAAACCAATCGGATAGCTTACGTAACTCAACTACCCACACTCTAGAAGCTCCCTCAGTAATAGGCCCTCGATCTCTGCTAATAATAATAAAACTCCTCGATACGGCTCGCATCGTGAGGACCTTTCTATCTTGAGCCCTACCCACCGGTAGCTTGGAACTTGCTCCCGACACCGGCGGACCATAATTTTTTATATTTTTTTTATATAAATATTTAAAAATATATTTTATGTGGAAAAAAATGAAAAGACGAGATAATACTGCTATTTAGAGTAAATTATCCCGATCCAACAGTTTCATTGAAAATGAAACCACGAAAATCAGATTTGTATGAATGAATGATGATGATTTGTATTTGTGTGATTTGTATAAATGGTTTAGGTTCTAGGTCTAAGTCGTGACCTAGTGTAGGTGTCTATGTCGCGTGGTTATCTTGTTCACCTTTATTTGGCTACCTGAACCTATGGAGTATATGTATACCTAGTATTTAATACACAAATGTACAGAGGTGGACTTATTGCCATAGACATTTTCTATCAGTCAACCTTTGGGTGATGCAGAGACAAACAGTGGTAGGTGCTATTGTGAAAAATTTGTATTCAAATTACTAAGTAATATGGTATCAATAATAGGTAATATGTGAATCATGCTAGGGGCTTGGTTGGGCTTGCACGGGCGGGTTGCGGATATTAGCGGACGTGGCTCCGGACAGACACATCTCCAGACGGATAATTATGTACGGACTTAGAATCTTTCAGTGTCCGGTGTTCGTGGTTTGTCCGCAATTTGACCGTGCCGGTGTGCCTAATCCCTAAGTGCATAGTTGGTAGTTTTTAAGGTCAGTTTTTAGTATGTGTATGTTACAGGCGCTTCTCGCCATCAAACTCGAAAGTTTGGCGAGTAATATTGTAAAAGCAAAAAATATTGTGCTTTTTAGAAAAAGAAAAAAGGTACGTTGTTCTACAGACAACACTTTCATAGAATTTCGTTTCACATAATTTATTTCTCATATTATCATTTCATTGAATAATAATCAATACGCAGAATATTTAGTTTGACAAAAATTAAATGATAGATTTTTGTTACAAATAAAACTTAATGTTTTTTTAATTCATATCATAGAATAACAAATCAAATATTCTTTATCCTCATATTGTTTAGTTAAGTAATATAAAACTTATAACCAAGATAAACATTTTATCAATTGACAAGTTTTAAACGTTTCAATTCATACCTCTGACAAAATGAATGGATGCTCACTAGATTCCGCCCCGTGGGGAAGATCACGTGGCGGGTCTAAGTTGGTTTACAAGCAATAATAATAAGACGTAGTCGACTATTTCTGTCAACAGGGTTTAAAGAAACCTAGCCATTTTACGTGGAGAAATGCTCATGCATTCTGCACTACCCCGGGGAGATAGTGCAGTTATGTGGGACTCTAACCCACTAAAACTCCACGGTGTCCTCCTCTGCCGCTTACGGCGGGAACACGGCCACGAATGTGGAACGTAAGATAGAAACACGCTTGTACGATACGACTACACGCAGAAAGCATGGCTAATAGAAATCTCTATTCCTAGACAGCACTCATCCGCGGTTGTCCGTCACCGGACCCTCCTCTGGGGAGTACTCCCCATCACCGGCGCACCAGAACACATAGCATGCCGTGACCACCCCAGGGACCAAACCAGCACATGGGCGCCAGATGACCCTGTGTCTAGGCACCCTTGGTCCCCTTGCGACGGGCCAGGTCATTGGCCTCGCTGCCTGCCCATTTTCGGCCGCAGAGGATAGGGAGAGCAGCCAACGTCATACCAACACTCCTCCTCCCTTGCGGCCCCACCGCGTCCGCCTTCAGACGGTGGTAATCCCGTCAAGGCCGCGGAAGGTAGGGAGAGCGGCGCACCGCAATACCGGCACTCCTCTCCCGCCACGGCCTCCAACCCTCAGCCGCGATGCCTCCCCATACGACATCGCGGCCCGCCTCAGTTGCGATGTCGCCCAAGCGGCACCGCCACCTAGTTTTTGGCCGCTACATCGTCGGCTTATCGGTAAAAGCCCTGACGTGCGGCTCCTCCTCGGGTTCCTCGTCGCTTCACCGTGGGTGACCAAGCCACGGCTACTGAGCCCCCCCGCCTCGACACATCGCGGGAACCCACCGGGGGGGGAAAGAAACCTAACCTAACCTAAGTCGGGGTGCCTCAAGTCCCGAGCTCGCTTCGCTCGCTCTTGCATTCTAAGTTCTCAAGTTCAATCTTGGGTGTTTCTGGGAATAAGTCTAGCATAACGTCTATTTGTACATTTTCGTTGAAATAAAATACCATTCAAAAATACACCAAATAGTAATATTCATTAAAAAATAACTCTACTGTTAGATTTGTTTGTTAAATAAAAAACGTGAAATTCATTAAATTGTGTTTCTGTGAAATAGTTTCATTCAAATAAATAGTAACTGAAACAATCATATCCGATATCAAAAGGACCAAATATTGTATAAAACATTTTCTGCAAAGCGAAATTCTGTGAAATGTCCGTGTGCAAAACAAGGTAACGCCCGTTTATCTATTTGTATTTGAGTTCCTAGTATTTGCAAGCGACCATGGAATATTGTGAGTATTATATTTCAAGCGACTCCCACACTGGATTCAGTTTAACGACTTTTTCGAAGATTTTCGTTTTTAGTTAATTAATTAATGCCTACTTTACTGCCTAGAATACCTAATGACAAAACACTGATACACTGACCAAACAGATATTACTAAAATAACATAACAGTAGATATTAAATCTCATTAACTTATAGATACGCATTTTTATTAGAACCAAATGATAAATGATTTTATTTCTGTAAGTAGGTCAAAGATGACGGAAGAAGCCTAAACTTCATGTTTTTCTATGTACGATTTACGAACTTTCATAATACTTATAATAGTACAACAAAATGTGAAAAAGGAAGCAGAAAAAATATCAATTGTTGAGAATTGAACATAGGTTTGCAAAGCAGTCTTCAAAATGCTAATCTATTTATTTGCTTTCTTGAAAGTTGATGAAAATAGCCATTCTTATATTGACTGCATTGCTCCTTAAATGTATAACGGGAAGATAATCATTTAAAAGATTTAAGCTGTTATATTGAACGAATTATACACTGGCGTATTGTGTTCTCTCTCATTTCAGTCTCATTTCCTACGAAATGTATGGGAAGTTTTTTTGCGATTTCTGACTTTTCTAGTAGTCAAACCCCAATTGATTCAATAGAGCTTTTTTAACCCTTATGAGAAACAGGATCAATTGGCATCAAAAACAGTACCTATTTGTGAAAATTACCTTTTATCTTGTTGTATTTTTTTTTTTAATCTTGAATTTACTGGACCTAAAATTAAAAAAAATATATAACGGAGAATGCATGTGTGTCTCGTTATTACCTATCAGTCATATTTCAACTACTGTGGGCGAACTATATGTATGTGTTGTTTATTGCGCCATAGAAAAACGGTTTGCAGTTCAAATCAGATTATAATTTCACGAACAATTTAATCACACACTATAGGTACACGATACAACCAGATACGGAACGCGGGACAGTTTCTGAGCGCATGTTGTTCGTCCTATGTCCGATGTCCAAGAGAGCTGCTCCACCGCGCTGCACGCTCTTTTGTACTCCCCACGAACTCAGGCTAGACTTTGTCGAGCGCCGCCAGATGGCGCTGGCGTTCCGAATAGTCAAACGAATGACCGGATGCGACATATATTATCTAACCAAAGCAAGAGTGAATAAATCTCGTAGGCTTGCTCATTCCATCATAGACTTCATCCAGCGCTTTCCACCAGGTGAGCTCGAGGTCAAGAGCTGGCCCATGCCGAAATTTAAAAAAAAATTGTAACGGGCTAAAAGTTTAGTTTTCGTATTTAAGGCCAGAATCCTAAAAATATTGCTACTGGCCCCAATAGAATACGTAGTTTTACAATACGTCAAATAACATAAATAAGCACGTCACTGTCAAACGATAAACTGTTAACCGCGTTGAAGGTTTTTTCTTCTATAACAGCCACTAATCAGGAGTTAAAGTTGGAAACTCTACCGAGGTAGGTTTACGATTTAGCTCTAGAACAATATTTAGTTGTAGGTACTTAAAAGAAAATCATGTGATAAATTAGCCCTTAGAGCGTATAGTCATCATTTTATATTTCAAGATTGGTATTTGCGGGAATATCATTAAAATAGTTTGAATGACAAACAATGTTTACATTGAGAGAAACCACAATTTTCAACTAAATTACCTTTTAATGAGGTAGCGTTGGGCGATGAAACCACAATTTTCCGAACATTACTAACTAACTCGTTATGTATAAAACAGTAAGTACGTAATTGTTAAAAATTTCCTCACTCTGACTGCCTAACATCCGTTAGCTTGCGTCTTGCAACCTCGATGCGAGAGGAACAACTTTTTCTCATGTGATTATGGAAAAAAAAGAAAATAAAGTTTTATTTTAGTTTGATTTAGAGATTATGTAAAAACTAACCTAAATAGTATAATAGAAACCTGTAAGATAGATAATGTTTAGCAAAGAAATACGGTGCATGGCAAGGACGGTGTTCAATACATGTACTAATTATGTTCCAACTAGCTAAACTTTTGAAAATTCCCAGAAAAAGGTTTCCTAGCACACAGTGATTCGAGTGACATAGTATCTTCTAATTAAAACAGCTTTATACCTTATCGGTCTTTTCGATGGAAGTCGGTGATGTCGTATATTTGACGTAAGTATGTACTAATTAAGGTAAATGTACCAATAGTCGTCGGGTTTTGATATTCACTGACTTTAAAGAACTGCTGCGTGAGAAATATTTAATTTAGAATGAAACTTTTTGCATGACGAAATTGAAAAATTATCCGTTATTCTAAATAAGTTGTTCATTTTTGTAATTTTTAGTGATAATAAATACTTATTTAAGCAAATGTGAAAAAAGGGCGATTTGTACCAGTACTCGCCAGATCTGTACTATTACTCATCAAAAGGACCCAGTAGTCGCCAATTTTTGATGCTAATATGAACTTTCAGGCCTTGAACATAGAGTACAAGATGATTACACATTAAAACATAATATTGTGATTGTCTTTCGTATGAGTGGCAAGTCTAAGAAACAAAAGGTAGGTAGAAAACCAAATCGCAAGAAATTACTAAAGGTTGTGAGCTGATAGCAGACTAGGTAGGTAAATTCTAATATATTTTAGCTTAAAAAATTAAGATATCCGTATCACAGAATCAGTTTTTATCAGAATAAAGGAAATCAGCCCATTGTATATTAAGTGTTTAATGTTTTTTTTTATGTTGTGTATTTTTGTGGTGTACAATCTATACTTCTATACTAATATTATAAAGAGGTAAAATTTGTAAGTTTGTATGTTTGTAAGTTTGTATGTAGGGGGTAATCTCTGGAACTACCAGTCGGATTTCAAAAATTCTTCTTGCATTTGATAGCCCAATTCTTGAGGAAGGCTATAGGCTATTTAACATCACGCTATGACCCTTAGGAGCCGAGCAAAAAGAAAAAAAGTAAAAAAGAACGTTAAGTGATAGCGCGGGCGGGTGATGCGATACGACGGGCTGGCTCGGGGGAAACAAGAAGTTTCACGCGAACGAAGTCGCGGGCTGAAGCTAGTAAAGTATATAAATAAATCAGCCATATTAGGCCCAAAACCTAAAATGGCAGGCCAACGAAAAAAACTTATTACCCTGGTCGGGAAAGACCTCCTTATAATTTTTTACTGTAGCGCCGAATCTCTACGACCATTCCTTCAGCTGTTTTTTTAAGTTGAAAAATAAAGTTTTATACATTAAAAAAACCTGATTTTAGAACTATATATGCAAAAAATAGTTATAGTAACACTCGCAGAGGTTTGTAGTCATAGTAGGTAATGCTTGTTTAAGGTCATTTTTCTTTTATTTTCGCCAATCGGTAGGTAATATATCTTATTAACCAGTCAAGCGGCGCGGTTCGCCGATCGGCGACAAAACAATAGAAAATCAATTGTGTCTCATTAGCGGAGCTTGACAGATTAAACTAGATTTTTTTCGTAGAAAATGTAAATAATAATAAATTTTACTTCGCTGTCACTTTGTGTTTTGGGCCCAACTCTGTCTGAAACGTGACTGGTCTCCTGTTGACGTGAAAACGTCGTTGCACTCTGTGGTAAATTCAATGTCTGACCAACAATAATGTAATATTTCAGCCGCTTATAACTACGAGAATGCTTGGGTAATGATTGAGCATAAAATATATAGGTAATAATTGTACCAATTTTGAAGCAGGATTTAATTTGTGTTAGACGTCACATCACAAGTGCAGTGCGCCCGACCCTCTTTTTCACCGTTTACTATGCGTCGAAATTTCATTCCATTGTCAAGAATTGACACAGCACTACTAGGGCCTAAAGAGAATCAACAGAAATATTTGCCTAGTTAAAAATGCATTTGAAGTTGGCAATAGTAAAATAATTACAAATGTCGTCTCATATCGGTCGTAAGTCTGGTCAAAAATGAAAAAAAAGACGGGTTGCACTCCGGGAGTGCCGGCAGAAGTGAAAACTTGAATATTAACGTTGAAATAAATCAATTATGAATTGAATTAATATAACTAATTTTTTTTTTCACTATTTCTGCGTCACTTTTTTCATTAATCGATGCACTTTGTTCAATTTCCATATTTGAAACACTTTATATACACGAATTTTACGAATACACAGCAGTGTGGCTACACAGACGGTCGAGCCATCAGCTGTCCATCCATCCATCCACATCCACGTCCACCATCACCGTCACCGTCACCGTCACCGTCACCGTCACCGTCACCGTCACCGTCACCGTCACCGTCACCGTCACCGTCACCGTCACCGTCACCGTCACCGTCACCGTCACCGTCACCGTCACCGTCACCGTCACCGTCACCGTCCGTCCGTCCGTCCGTCCGTCCGTCCATCCATCTATCCATCCATCCATCCATTATCGTGTCTCACTTGGTTCACTTCGGTTGGCGCCGCCGTAGAAAGAGGGGTGGGGGGGGGAAATCTCTCCTGACGGTCACGTGTCCTGACGCGAGTTTAACATTTTTTCCCCAGTACAAAAAGTGTTCAACGCCGCTAAAGAAGTTTTCACTTCAAAAATCTCAATAAAAGTAAGCTTGCTTCATAAGGAATTCAATGAGCCTCAAAAGCCTAGTATCGAGCAAATACAGTAGCTACGGCAGTATTAAAAAACGAAAGAAAATATGCAGCAAGTAGCATAAAAGTTAAAGATGTCGTCTCATATCGACCGTAAATCTGCTTAGAACTGAAAAATATCACATACGGTGAAAGGTTGCTTTATATGAAATGAAATGAGCCGTTTTTTTCGTGGGGAATTCCTCATGAATACCCTCCGTCTGGGAAGAACTGAGGGTTATGTCGGACTCCTACCGACTAAAAACCCACTGTTCCTTCTAGTACCATGAGTCCGAGGCCCGGGAGATACTTGTACATTCGCCGCTCCTCCGACTAGTATTAACCCAATCAAAAGCCAAACAAAGAAAATTTTAAATCATAAGAAACACAATAAGCCTACAAAATCTACTTATGAACGAATTCAAAAGCTAGGGTAATACCTAAAATCATCGCCAATCGCCATGTTATTAATGGACGGCGCCCTGGCCTGTCATCGTGCAAGTATGTGAGAAGATTACGAGAACATTAGGAAGATTCAACGGCAGAAGACTTAGTAAGAAGACCCCTCTATATATATGAGGGTTTGATTGGAACTGTAATATCTACGCTCGATTTGAGTAAGGTACTGTTGAAAAACTAGCATCAAACTCAAAGCATTTATTTCAATTAAACGATTACAGGCACTTTTGAATTGTCAAAATGAAGTAGTCGGTCAGTTAGTCAGATAGTTGAAACTAGTTGCCCATTCCAAAGCGTAGATCTCTATGGAGAAGAACGGGCAAGAAACTCCATGGACACTCTTTTAAATCAAGATATTACAAAATCCTGGGTACATTATTCTTGTTGCTTCTATATGTGAGAACAATGTAAAAAAACACACAAATGAAGAAACAATACAAGAAATAAGATTAAAAATAAGCCTTGGCAGTTAAGAGATGACCAGTCTCAACCGACGGCGCCCGTTCATGAACATGACGCTTGGATCAGCACCATCCAGCTCAACCATTTTGTAGGGAACCGAATGATCCAACACACGTGCCACCATCAGTGAGACATTTAAGTGAGCATGACACATTCTCAACTGCCATGCTCTTTCAAGTCAACATCAAAAAATCATAATAAACGGATCAATGGTTCTTACATTTACAAAATTGAAAAAATGCTTCTAAATTATACAAAACTATAGATTGCAATTTATTTAAGAGATGAATAAAATTTTTAATACCAAACAGGAAAAGGTGTTTAGTATTGCATCAATTAGCCAAGGCTTATTACAGCTCATTATTATACCTTTCCCAGTAAGGCAGTTTAGATTAGAACTGAGAATATTGTTTACGGGCCGAGCGAGTGGAGTGCGTTTGCGATACAGCGTGCGAAGCGAGCCCTTCCTAGATACAAATAAGCAAAGCACGCTTAATCGCACGATGAGCGCGCTTAATCAAAAGATGGGCTTACTTCTCTTGCTAGTCTTAACAGCTTCTTAAACTAGCAAGCGAAGCGATCCCCTCTTCGATACGAGTGAGCTAAACGCACTTACACATGATAATAGCGAGCGAAGCGAGCTCTATCACGAATTAAGCGCGAGCACAGTTTCGTGCTGAGCTAACGAAGTGAGCGAAGGAAAAACAGCTTAAGAAAAAGCCCAGTTTTATCGTCAAATGTAGCCCAAACCTTATTATATGTTTGTACAGACGCTAGCACATCAAGCTACCCGAAACTGTAAAATTTTCCCAATCAACTTTGAACCTTATGCTTTAGCAATAAAGTAGAAAATTTTTACAAATGACGAGTTTAGAGGCAAGTATTAAGCGTGTCCCAGTGATCGTCAAAAAAGTACTTAAAATGAGGAGATTTGGGTCAAGTACGAATTTTTAGGTACCAATAGATGTCACGTTAAAAAAAAATACTTTTATCATAAAAGTGTTCCAAACATCAAGTTATATCATTAGTAAATTAACTTAACTAATTCATCAAACAATCAGACTTAACACATACCCCACTGAAGGTTCGTAAATCCAAACACAAAACTACGTGCCGAGTTTGACATTTAGCAGCTAAACTTGCAAAAAAATGAAAAAATTGTGGGACACACTTTTTAAGTGAGATATCTCAGCCACCATTACAGATAAAACTCAGTGTTTTGTTTTAATTGTGCAATATGTTACCAAAAATATGTTGCCATAAAAATGGGCCAGTTAAATGTTTACTAGAAAAAGATATTGATGTTTTTAGACAATTTGACGACTTCTGGGTCACTGTCGACTTCACCCGCGTTTACCTTACTATAAATGGAAGAAAGAAAAAGAATGATAGAAACTAACAATGTTCCTATGAATTGAATCCAATTGTTCCAATTGTTGTTGTGTTGTTATTGTTGTTTTTACGTTCCGTGTAAACCTACAAACATTATCATTAAATAAAGTAAAACTAGCAAATGAAACGCAGCGGGAGTATTTTCTGATATGTTAACTAAAAATATTACATGAATATCAAGTTTCGAGAGGAAATTAAAAATGATTTACTCTGAGCCGCAGCGCTTCGAGTTTGAACGACGTAATTGAAAATTGAATTTCTATTCTAATTTGAAGCTTGGAAAACTACTTGGAACTGCAGTGCTTCACAGGAGCTTCATCATAATATTTAAAGGAAATTCAAATTCCAGGTAGCATCTTATCGCTACCTGGAATTATAATTTAATTTAATTTTTATACGAGGCAGCTACCTACGTAATTTGAGAAATCAAATGTACAGCCCACATACTCGTAAATGTTTCGCACGCCTAAGTACGTAGCTACCTAGTCAGCAAGCGGCAACAATGTTTGGAATTAATTGCTTTTAGACTGACTCCAAAGTCTCTTTAGGCTGATATTTTGCACATTGTGAACTAAGTAGTTCTATTACCGCAGAGCCAAACAATTGCATTGTTTTCTGTAAGTGACAGTGATCCGCCCGGTGAGGCCACTGTTCGCTATATTTAGTGACTAGTTTCTGCCCGCGACTTCATCCACGTGAAATTTCACCCTCTCCCCATTCATCCTCTTAGGGGTGGAATTTCGAAAAACCCTTTCTTATTGGATATCTACTCTTCAAAAAGGACAAACAATCCAAATTTCATGTCTCTAGGACCAGCGGTTTAGGCTGTGCGTTGATATATCAGGTCAGGACTTTGAATTTTATATAGGTACATCTACTATATATAATATACTTTTAAAGGTCTGCTTCAACGTATTAGTTTGTGGAAAGCGGAACAGGCAAGAGAAAATTAATGTAGTCTCTTTACCTTGCCAAGGTAAATGTTATGCTTTTCCAATATATTCTGAGTTCCGAAAACAGAATCAAATGAGATGTTTCAAAATTGTTCAACATTTTTCGCCTTTGTGTTCAGTCTCATATTCACAGGAATTTATTTTATGCTTGGAAAAGAGTCGAATATTGTTAGTTAAAATTTTAACAGAACTCATGAAAAGAGTACAATTCAATATGAAACAATGATACGTAGACCATATAATTATATTGATACATATCTTTTCCATTGCTATTGTCAGACCTACATCGAATTCATCGCATTCATTTTGAACATTACAGATGGATTCAATGAATACTGACATAAACATTATTATTGCGAACTTGTTAATGAATACTTACATAAACATAATTATTGCGAACTTGTCTTTCATACGGGGTAACAATAAAACGTATCAAGATGAATAGGTAGGTATGTTTAAATTGTTCATTTTGGAAATCTACCTACCTATCTACCCCAAGCAAATAGTGAATTAGGTACTACTATTAAATAAAGTATTACTATTAAATCTAAGTGCAAATTACATCCGCATCGGCCGGAGCGCCTTGCATTTTACTACAAAATGTGTGCGTGGGCTCGATGGGTCATACAAATTGTACGAAAGTGTACAAAATGTTAAAAGGATTTTTGCAATGCTGTGAGGCTAATTCTGCCTCAGCCTCGAGTAGGTAGTAAATAGTTTGACAGTAAAAATATTCGTTTAAAGAAGATTATGCCAAGTGTGTTATGCCAAATAAATTTCGGAGCATCAAGAATCTGCCAGATAGAGGGAACCCCAATTAATCATATTAACCCTTTATAGGACAGAAACGAAATTATTTTGTATTTGGCAAAAATAGGTAGTCGTTTTTATTAATAAAGATCGACCTTAAAGTTAGAGTAGTCGGGTGGTTCCAAGCGCTGTTCAAATTTAGTTTCTGCTCTATAAAGGTTAATTTACAATTATGTATTTGTATAGATAAGCAACCATGGAAGATGAGGAAGAAATTGCGACGTTAGACGGGCAGTTCACAGTCTTTGCTAAGTTCATGGACATCGATCGCAATGGGACGACCATTGATTTGTATCGGAGTGACTATTGGTTGCGTCAGAGTAAAGTTCTGGACGACAGAAAACTGACTATGACCGACACAGGACTCGTGTGGACGCAATTTGGGTAACTAGTGGTATTTGTTAATTATTATAATAATATTGTTAAGACCTATCAAAAAAATGTTCGTTGTAGTTGTGAATGTTAACGCAATTAATAATATTGTTCTGAACGAATTTCGAAAGACGAAATTACGCTTGGTCCGACCTGGGAATCGAACGCCACGCTCAGCATTCGCGCTTACGACCACTTAACCATAATCCTTCGTTTACAATAGTTTTTTATCTTCTTTTAATGGGTCTCCCTTGTTTCATCAAAAATATATGGGTCTGTTTTATTTATTGTTTAACCATTTACCTTAATTAACAAAAATAACAAAATTAAAACCTAACTTAACTAAAACTATACAAAAACTAAAATATAGCGTCGAAAAATTCATCCGCATCGCTGTCGACTGGTAATGTACCCAAGAGACTGGCGGCATTGCCACGTTGTATGGCAATGCTTAGCCTTTGGCCAAGGTAAAAGCCAGCCCTTGGGTCACGGGAAGTGTCAACCAGCCGTTTTGAAATTTCTTTAAAAAGACCATGAGTACTTGGACCCCACGGCCAAATTGCCTGGGAAGTGATAATTTGTCAATATATTTTATATATAACCCTCGGATTATAATATAAAATATATTGACAAATTATCACTTCCCAAACAATTTTTCGCATAATTTCATTTTCCAAATCACGACTTAGCAAAAAAACCCTTCACAAAAAATTGTAACGCAAATTTAATGTTTGGCAAATGAATGTGTAACAATAACTTGCTTACCAACTAGTATTTTTACCAATTTTAATGTAGTCAAATAATTGAAATATTTGACTACCAATTGTGGTATAAGGCGATTGGCACACTGCTGCGTTTCACGCAGCGGTGTGCGGGAAACGGAGCCAAATACCACGCGCGTGAGTGCGTTTTTATTGAATTTGTATGTAAAAAAATCACGCGCGTGGGTGCGTTATCTGCACCCCGCTGCGCGATGCGGTGCAGTGTGCGAATCGCCTTACCAAACCGAACCTCGGGGTGCCCTTCGCTCGCTCTTGCATCCTACGTCGCCTATCGACCTACCGCAACCATGCAACCGATGTCACCCGAAGTACGCACGAAACGTAAATGAAATCGGTTCAACGATAATTCCCAAATAAAAATATTTTTGTCTATATATTTTTTTTTTTCATAACAAATATTTTGACTAAATGTTTATTGTCTAAAGATTGTGTGCTGTAATAAATCATTTGATTGGATTATGGCATTTGGTCTCAAATGCCTTAATGACATTATCCTTGGTAATATTCTGCCGAGTAAAAATTTAACCAAATGAAAATGTGCGTACTAAAATCATTCCAAATATTGCATTAGTATAAAAAAATGTTCCTAAAATTTGTTTGGATAATGAAATTTTGTCAAAATATTTTAGGCAAACAGGCAGGATCCCTCTTTTAATTTATATCTTATACTATTTCAGCAAAACGGAACTTACTTACGCCGAATGGTATGAATTCCTAACAGAAATTTGTTATATCAAAGACATGAACCAAGTGGAAGTTGAGGGAGATTTGACCAGTTGTGGGATACCGGGATTTATCCAGGTGATCGTACCACAGTACAGGGACTTCTTTAAAACTTACAAACCGCCAAATGAATTAATACGCTAGAATTGGTTCTGTTTCATTGTTTAAATAATGACGGAAGGGTGAAGGTTTTTTTGAAGAGTGACATGTTTATACGTGTTTTTTTTTTTGTTCTGTCCTCAAGTCCTCACTTAAGCTTAAAATAATTATTTAAAAAGGGTAATGATAGCAAAACTAAATAAAATTGAATTAATTAATTACTAAGAGAAACTGTTTCTAAATTGTGAAAGTATTATTTTTGAAAGATTTTATTTTTTATTGTTACTTATGTAAGTTATTTTGCATTACATACGAACGCCTACTGACGTTTAATCGTAACATATCTTTAAGCAACGTTTATAAATAAAGGGCTAAATGTGTAACTACCTAATTTAAATAAAGTTAAATCGTTTTTTTTGTCGCAATTATATTTTGTTGAAAACCCGTCTGATTTTTCTTTTACGCAAACCTTAAGCTAGTGTATATAAAATAATGTTTTTTTTGCATATTATGGGGCATGTAAACTAGGTCAATATTCGCCGCGCGGCTGGTCGCTTACCAGATGGCCTCACAAGCCAAATTGATACCCCATTTACAAAGAACGATAAAAATCGCAGGTGACTGTTTCATTTTGCATTAAAATTTCGACCTTCAGGCGGCGGACGAGCGTCTGCGACTGAGCATTTTCACGGTCGATTTTAGTTACCTACCTCATGTGACGTGACGCGGCTCGAAAAAAGTCGAAACCGAATTCTACATTGGAACTTGCTACTTTAGTCACCTGCAGCCTACCCGAATTTACATTTACATCTGCACCTGTGTAAAGCCCGCAATAGCTTGAGGGATAAAATAAACATTCAATGGTACAAATAATTGTGATATTATACAAAGAAAATGTCGCATTTCTCCCACTAGTGCCCTTTACCCTTTCACATATCACAGGAATGCACAGCAGTGGATAGTACCCCGAAATTAAATTAAACTGGTTGTGTTAATTTGTACGTGAATGTGGCTTGAATACCTGAAATAACTTCCACGGAACTATGAAATAACATTATCAAGAATTTAATATTGAACAGAATGATGTAATCAAAATTGTTATTATTGAGTGCATTTCAACATATTTTGGATGCTTTATTGAAACGCTCATATCTGTGTTCAATATACCACTTGAACATGAACAGTTGCTGAATTTCATAACACCCGCGTGTTAGTATAATGTACTGTAATGTAATTAAGTGTAAATAGTTCGAATGAATTCGTAATAACTGGTTAACTAAAAGGTTAACTGCGTAACACACTAACTGTAGGAACGGGAGAGCAGGCAAATTTTTCGAACATAGTATGTAGCAAAGGATTAGTAATATCCTTCAAAATGATTCATATTACATTTGATTGTACCTAAACTTAATTAAATCAAATAATTTATTTCAGGTATACACACACCCATATAAAATTTAATCAGATTACAAATTATTCATTTATCAAAAATTTATTACAAAACAACACAACAACAAAGGAATAGATTTATTGCAGCTGTGATGAAGTTTAATAAGACGTTATCACATTAGTGTTCGTATTAATTTGAAAACAATTCAAATGTTTTTCTCTTTCTTTGTCGTATTCGTAATAAGCCGGGAATATCGATCGAGAAAGACGAAGCAACGGATCGGTACAGCCACAGGCAGCCAGTCAACGCTAATTGCTACTTGAATGTTTAAACAGAACGTTGCATTTTCAAAGAGAATCAATGATTTTTTGTATTTATTTTTCATGATTACTATTTGAATTTTTGTTTGAACATCATTAGTTCGAGTCGGTATTAAATAAACGTTCATCCCTTTCCCGATAAAATAGTTCTTGTTTCTTGGTACTACACAGTTTGGTATTAGCCAGCCAATCTTTTTACTTACGCTATGATTGAACTTAATTTACAGTTCTTTACCATATCTAATTAAACTTATCCAATATCTAATTAAAGCTATTTGTGAGCTCTAAGCAAATTCCTAGTCACAAACAAAACTAACAATTTATTACAAGGAATTATTAGCAGCTTTATTTTGAAAACTTGGTTTACGTGGGTGGGTTAGTATTGCCCGGGCTCGCAGCTGCATCCGGGCTGCGTTACCTGTGACCTTGATGTGCTACCACCCACTACCGCCCACGTCCACCCGCCACCGCCCAGTCGCCCGCTCCCACCCACAGCCCGCCACTATCCACGACAGTGCAGAAGGTAAGCGCAGCACACAGGTTTTCATTTATTGTGTACGGAAATTATGTATTATAGAATCAAAGCTTTGAATTTGTGTAAATGTCTTCTCAAGTTCGTATTCAAGGTCCCTAGGAGTAGTCTTGAACCCGTGCGAATATCGAGATTAAAAATATCTTATGTCCTAATCCAGGTCAACCTATGTGCGTTTCATCCAAATCAAATCTTTTCTCGTTAAAATATTAGTTTTGATAAGGTTTCGTCGGTGAAAATAATTTGATGAGAAATGACGTGGCAATGCTGCCAGCCTTTTGGTCACATTTCCCGTTGACAGTGATGCGGACGAATTTATTGATGCCCTTTGATTATTTTCCCTCTCTATTTATATACTTGTACATAATATTATTATGAGAAATTAATTATTAAAATACTTATTATGAAGGCATTGACTGCGGTCACCGGTAACCGCGAACAATAGATTTTCTATTGCGTCTGTTATCTGGCAGTCAACGTGTTAAGTTACTTCGATGTATGGTGCTGGTAGCCCCGTTAATCAGTGCCCGAAGGAGACTCTTGTCTGTTTGTAAGGGATATGCGGAGGCTCAGGAATACACAGAATCCGTACCATCAACAACCTTCAAACTCAGATTGATGTGTTTACATGTTGTGTGAGTGAATTCGCAAGGGTTTTAATATTTATATTATGCTACAAGCAAATAATACTTATTTTTTATAATGTAAGTAAAGTGTGTTTGTGTTTATGTTGTACCACAGAATACTTAATAATACTACGTACGTATCCACCAACCCGCACTGGGCCCGCGTGGTGGATTACGGCCCACTCCCTCTCACAGAGAGGAGGCCTGTGTCCCAGCAGTGGGAACGTTATAGGCTGATTACGTGTATGTGTTATGTGTACTACGTACAGAAGGGACACTCCCTTCCCCGCGCTCATATCAGATACCGCACTTCGAGGTATTCTTCGCCGACTCTTTAGCGACGGCGTCATGAACCGCAGCGCTCGCTGTACTGCTGACACGAAGTCACGAACACAAGATTCTGCGATTTAAAATTTTATTTGAGCTTTAATCACGATGGTTGGATATTGTGATGCTTTTTCGAATTTGTATTTACATAAACTGTTTGTAAGATTTCGCATTTTTAATACCATGCGATTTAATAACCGTTTATTTAGAGATAAGTCATACCAACAAAACGTTAGAACCACAAACGATCATACATGAACAAGAAAATCATTTCACTGCTAACACAAAGACGGTATACAATAAATTAGGTTCGCAAACTGCGATGAACCCGATTTAAATAAATAAACAATTGAACTACAAGGTCACTTTATAATAATGCATACCTACGTTCGGGCAGCGCCGTCGTAGTTCGGTTCGCCCGACACAAATCGCTTTTCGCACCATTTTTTACGCTACGTAGGGTAGGCTGTCGTGCCAACCATACTAAAGTCCACGTACACATTTGCACGTGTACAAACGTCATTTGGTTCATCATCATCATCATCATTTCAGCCGAAAGACGTCCACTGCTGGACATAGGCCTCCCCCAAGCACCTCCACTTCGACCGGTTTTGTGCTTCTCGCATCCAACGAGTTCCTGCGGCCTTCACAAGGTCGTCGGTCCACCTTGTGGGAGGCCTTCCAACGCTACGCCTTCCGGTACGCGGTCGCCACTCCAGAACCTTTCGGCCCCATCGGCCATCTGTTCTGCGAGCAATGTGCCCTGCCCACTGCCACTTAAGTTTGGCAATTCTTCGGGCTATGTCGGTTACCTTGGTTCTCCTGCGGATCTCTTCATTTCTGATTCGATCCCGCAGGGAAACTCCAAGCATAGCCCTCTCCATTGCCCTTTGGGTGACTTTCAGCCTTCTAATAAGGCCCATCATTTGGTTATGTAGTAGTAATAGTAATTATTTTTCGAGCGTCTTTGCGAGCGAATCTTTTAAGTAGAAATCAGAAGGATTGGGTCATTGCAACACAGACGGATAATGTTAAGGGATACAGACGGATACTGTTAAGAGGTAGAGACGGATACTATTAGCCATGGAAAAGGAACATTGGGCGGTGTTAGTCAGGACTTATTTGTTGATCCGTAGGTTTGCAAAGTGTCCTAGGGGTTTACAAACCACTCTGTTTCGACCCCACGCTGAGGGCTTACAGCGCCTTATTTGTCTAACAGGGCGTTGTCACGCTGTTGCCGCGACACTAGCGCATCAGGCAGTTTCTTTTGAATGCGTTCATGCGAAATACTGCCGCTTCCCTAATTTTTAAAATTGTTAATGTGTCTACCCTAATGTACCTATATCATTATCATCTGCCTAGCCTTTTCCCAACCATGTTGGGGTCGGCTTCCAGTCTAACCGGATGCAGCTGAATACTAACACTATTTTTTAACTCATAAAAATGGTAAAGTCTGGCATACCTAAGTGGTAATTATTATTTTAAACTGTCTTTGACGTACTTGGACCCTTGGAAGGCGTACGAGGGAAAGAAGTCAACTCGTAGAGGCCCATTAGACACTCTTTTAATGAGATTATAATATTATCTAACCATAGAGTGCCGAGTGCCAAAATCACTCGTTACCTATTCACAATGCATTGTATTTAGTTCACAAATGTTTTGAGCTCACTGGATTGTTAATCCGATTAAAACAGTTTTCGTTTATATAACGAACAGAGGTGGCGTAAGGCGTGTGCGAGATGGGCCACCGCCTGCGGCTTCGTGGTCCAAGGGGCCTCGCGCCTCAAAGGTCCGCGAACGCAAATACTTATAGATATAATTACTCATCTAGCAATAAATAATAAAACACCGGCTAGCAAGTATCTGGCAATACTAACCTACCACATTCATTTTTGTAAAATTTATTTAATTTTTATTCCAAATAATAAAAATAAAATAAAAATGGGCTGGCAATATTTGCTGGCGTTGCGGTAAATGACGCGGGGAATCCTCGCCTCGCCCTCTGGGGATTTCTGTTTGCTTCGTCTATGTTCGCGCTTCTAAACACAGGCAGTCATGCAATCGTGCGACGACGACGTATGTAATATTTTAATGTATTTCCAATAGATTTCGATGTGAGACAGTGGCGTGGCGTGGCTTGGCGGGGCCCCGTATAAAAGTTTGTTTGGAGGCCCTTAGGAAGGGTAAAGATTTCGCACAAAAGAAAAATAAAGAAGAATTATTTACAAAAAATATTTATTCATCATATTTATCTATCACTTCTTCCAAATTTTTTACAAATAATTCAAATTAAATATACACTCTCCTTGCCTTTTTTTTCCGGCAAACTGATTTATTAAATCATTTATAGCTGATTTGCTTTTTTTGACTTTTGTCATTTGTGAAATAAAAAAAAAATTTGGGAAGTTTTTATTAATTTTTGCTTACGCACGTTGGGGGCCCCCGTGGCGTATAATTGATACGGCGGTAGCTACGCCCCTGATGTGGGATTATTGTGTTGCGTTTCATTGTTTGAAAGATTAGCAATAAACAAACAAATTTTTGTAACGAACGCCGAGCGTGCTTATAAGAAAAGACTATTATGACTAAGTATTATGTACCTGTTAGAGAAAATATTTTAATTAATTTAGTCTTTTCTATGTAAGATTTTATTGTAATAATATTTGCTTCACATTCCTCATGCTTGGCGGCGCACTTCTCGTTACAAAACCTTAAAACGCAACGCAACAAACGCAACGCTCGGTGGAACGCAGAGCTAAAAAGCTTATAGGCGACGAGACGTTACGCTTCCCAGCCTGGCTCATCGGCGTAATGTCGCTTGCCTGACGGTCTTCTATAGATTGTACTACGGAGAGTGTGCGCAGGAGCTCCACGACCTGATCCCACCATCGCCCTTTTACCACCGGACAACCAGACGTACTGCAGCGTACCATCCGCGCTTGGTTGATATCCCGATGAGTCGTACTCCGCGCTTCTCCTTCACTTTTATTATGCGCACAGCCAAAGTGTGGAACTCTCTGCCGGCATCTGTGTTCCCTCCCACATTTAACCCGTCTGCCTTCAAATCAAGAATGAACAGGCATCTTCTGGGCACGCTCGTTCCATCATAGACCTCATCTATCGCTTTCCATCAGGCGTGATCGGGGTCAAGAGTGCGCCCATTTAGCAATAAAATAAAAAAAAACTTTACCGAAAAGCGAGCCGTTACGAAATTTCGTAATTTTTAGGGTCTAAATTTGAGGTTTTTTGCCCCAATTCTTTTTAGTTGAGAAAAATTGATCCTAACGTTAGAAAATTCTAGAATCTCGTGAGGAATGCCTTACCATGGAAAATTGCCTAGGAAAGTTCTAGAAAGTACTTGTACAAAGTTCGCATTGATGACGTGGCACGATCTGATTGGCCAGGGCCTTGTATAAAAGACGGGAAAATTTCCGTGGTGGACACTGCAGTCGATCTCAGCTATCGAGAAATAAACAACAAGAAAATAAAAGAAATAAACAACAAGAAAATAAAAGCGAAGAAAAAGAAGACTCTTTCATTTCAAGGCCCTATAAAAAGAATAAGAAAAACAATACAGTCCACTACAATTATATTTACAAGAACTGTTAAATGTGAAAAAAGTGTGTTTTTAAAGAACGTGTTGTTATACCTACCTACTTATTTATTAAAAGCAAGGTAAGAAATATCGATTAATTTTGTAGTTTCTAGAACTTGTGTCGTGCCCATCGCTGTCCCCATTCGATGGGGACAGTGATGGGCACAACGGGAACAGACGGTTCATTCTGATTCCCAAAATAAAGGTTTCTGTTTTCCATGCAGACTATTTGGTAAAAATAAGTCTTCTTCATCCATGCGGCTGCAGAACGCAGAACGCAGCCGCGCTTCACTGCGAATGCGCTCGGTCCCACACCCGCACTGCTCCCCTCCCTGCGCTGCCAGTCTGGCCAAGCATTTAAAGGTGCACTGTGACGAAATAGGCGCGTTATAACAGCGTGCCACTACCGGATTATTCGGAATTCAGTTCACTATGGATTTTTCGATATTCCATTTCTGCTGGGATACCTCTCCGCTCTTTTTTTTTAAGAGGATAATATCCTTACGATGTTTTCCTTGACCGTTTTGAAAGCAGCGATGTTGAAAATATTTACACAAAGTAAAACGACGGCCTGAGTTCGAACCCGTGACCTACAACTCATGAGTCGGGGCCTTTACCACTGGGCCAACACTGCTCTCATCAACAACAATACAAGAGTAATCAGTATTTGCCGAACTAAGTTCAAAGCCATAAATGTCCAATGAAAATATACTAGTAAACAAACTATAGTTTTAGGGCTAATTTTTCAATCGACAGATATTTTTTATTCCTCGAATAAAATTGAAGTCTGACAGTTTTTGTATGGAAGAGCTGTCAAAAATTCAAAATTATTTCTCGGATAAAATTGTCTGGCGTTGGAAAAATCATATTAACAAAATGCCAAAGACTCAAAGTAGAATGCATAATATTCATAGATGGAATAAGGTTATGCACTTAACCCCGAAATCCAAAAGAAGCAATTTAAGCTTGTTTGTGACAGGTCTCAATTCAAGGTATAATTAAAAACACCAGCCCAAAATTCGAGACAAAGTAGACGCAGAGCTCGTCACACAAATAGAGGCTGCTAATAGGAACGTCACAGATGAAATCTGAATAAGGCAAGACATGAAAGTTTTGTTGGCAGTACATAGCTCCCTTATCCACCATACAACAATACAAATGCAGGGAGTTCGATGACTACCGAGTTTCGAAGCTGAGTGTCTTATTCAAGTCTTGACAAGTCTTATGTCCACTTAAACCTAGTGCTAGCAACGTCTTTTGCGTTGTAGTGACAAGTGTTCCTGAGATCACGACCTTGCATTGTGGAAACGTCGCGTAGGGCCTCTTTCCAGTGTTTGTTACGTACTTTGTTTACGAATGCATGTGGATTACCGTTTTGCTCCATCAAAGGAATAAAAAAGGTCACGGTGGGTAGAAGTTGGGCTAAATGCTAGTTTTTTTTCGTGATTTTTTAGCGCAGTAATAAAAAAATAAGAATGAAATTTTAATCTTAACCGTTGTGATCAAAGTAATTGATAATCTTGATTAACTTAATCAGATAATATGTTATTCTATTTGCTTTATTAACCTCCCACATCCATAAAAATACCTTTAAACTGAGTTGTTACTTTTATAACTCGAAAACTTTTACAAGTGCATATTTTTTTTCTGTCGAAATTTTTCTGGAATGAAAGCGGAACGGAAACGGAAGACGTTTATCGTATTGACGTCAAACGAGTGACTTGACTACAGTACACCAAGAATTGGGTGATTGTGATTTTGTCTATTGTAAGTAGTTTTGTAAAAAGTGTTGACTGGGATTTTCACTCGTGTATTGGTACGAGTTGTACTAGACAATTAGTAGAAAGTCAGCTATTTTAGATGTCTGACTGCGTTAAATAATGAAGTTATGTGAAATTAAACAGTTCAAAAACTCTTTGTTGACTAAAAACCCGACCAGGAGAGGGACGGGCCCGCAAAGTCAGGGTACCAATTCTAATCCAAACTAAACTGAGCAGTCTATAGAACGGTCGCTAGCTCATAAACTACATGACATATTCTCAAGGAGAAATTGGTCTGCTCTAAGTATAGGAGCTATGAAACGTTGCGAAAAAAAAGTTGTATAAAATTTACACCACGCTAAATACTATATTATTTTTAATTGAAAATTAGTTCTAGTTGTTTAGTATTGTAAAAAAATATATTTTATTCTTTATTTTCTAACGATTATATCAGTCTTTCCCTCTCTCTTTATACCCTCCTCAAAGCATCTGTGGCAAATCATCAGGCCCTTCAGAAGCTGTTTGGTTCCGTCATACACGAGGGTAAAACACCACAGGCATGGAACAGAGGTGTGGTGATAGTTTTCTTTTAGGAGGGCGAAAATGCACAAGAATTATAGGCCCATCTCACTTTTGAGCCATGTCTACAAGCTGTTTTCGAGAGTCATCACGAACCGTCTCGCGCGCAGGTTTGACGACTTCCAGCCTCCCAAACAAGCCGGATTCGGTAAAGGCTTTGATACCGTCGATTACATACATACGCTGCGACAGGTTATATAGAAGACCGAAGAGTATAACCTGCATCTCTGCTTAGCGTTTGTGGACTACGAGAAAGCCTTTGATTCGATCGAGACATGGGCTGTACTGCAGTCTCTTCAACGGTGCCAGATCGACTATCGGTACATCGAGGTGCTGAAGTGTCTGTACGAAAACGCCACTACGTCAGTCCGACTCCAGGATCAGACCTCGAAACCTATCCTTCTGCAGAAAAGTGTGAGACAGGGCGACACAGTTATCTCTCCGAAACTGTTCACCGCTGCACTGGAGGATGTCTTCAAGGTTCTGGACTGGAAAGGGGCTGGCATTAACACCAATGGCGAATACATAACTCACCTTCGGTTTGCCGACGATATCGGAATTGAGACTATGGAGGACCTCAGTACAATGCTCGATGACCTCAGTAGAGCCTCCGAAAGAATGGGTCTTAAAATGAACATGGACAAAACAAAGGTTATGTCAAATGCATGGGCATTTTATTTTTCATTTTTTTAGCCCTAAGAATTGCCAAACTTAAGTGGCAGTGAGCAGGGCACATTTTTCGCAGAACAAATGGCCAATGGGGCTGAAATGTTCTGGAATGGCGACCGCGTACCGGAAGACGTAGCGTTGGAAGGCCTCCCACAAGGTGGACTGACGACCTTGTGAAGGTCGCAGGAACCCGTTGGATACGAGAAGCATAGAACATCAAAGTGTAGGTGCTTGGGGAAGGCCTATAGAATAGAATAGAATACTCTTTATTATGTACACCATATAAATTACAGACATAAATATAGAAACTTGCCTATGCCTTGAACTTGCCTTGGCCTATAAACGTCCACTGTTGGAAGTGGACGTTTTTCGGCTGAAATGATGATGATGGGTAAGAAATAGGAACAAATTAGATAAACCGCGTTTCAGATTGTCTAAAGTAAAAACTTCTTTTATGGCTTACTGTGTAAAATGTTATAATAAAATACCACTCGATATTCTTCAACTAAATGAGAAGAAATTTAAAACATGCATTAAACGCACACTATGTAGACAAGCATATTATAAGTTGGATGATTATATTGCAGATAAAAATGCTTGGCTAAATGCTGGTCCTGCTCCACAGGCACTTTAGCTCACTAGTTAAAATTTCAATATTTGGAAGAGGTGCTTCCCTTTTTCTTTTTTAGTGTTTCTGACATTACGATCTTAATATTTATTTTTATTTTATTTAATCATGTTTTAATCTTAATATTTATTTTTATTTTATTTAATCATGTTTTAATTGTTAATGCTGCAATACTAAACACCTTTTCCTGTTTGGTATTAAAAATTTTATTCATCTCTTAAATAAATTGCAATCTATAGTTTTGTATCATTTAGAAGCATTTTTTCAATTTTGTAAATGTAAGAACCATGAATCCGTTTATTATGATTTTTTGATGTTGACTTGAAAGAGCATGGCAGTTGAGAATGTGTCATGCTCACTTAAATGTCTCACTGATGGTGGCGCGTGTGTTGGATCATTCGGTTCCCTACAAAATGGTTGAGCTGGATGGTGCTGATCCATGCGTCATGTTCGTGAACGGACGCCGTCGGTTGAGACTGGTCATCTCTTAACTGCCAAGGCTTATTTTTAATCTTATTTCTTGTATTGTTTCTTCATTTGTGTGTTTTTTTACATTGTTCTCACATATAGAAGCAACAAGAATAATGTACCCAGGATTTTGTAATATCTTGATTTAAAAAGAGTGTCCATGGAGTTTCTTGCCCGTTCTTCTCCATAGAGATCTACGCTTTGGAATGGGCACCTAGCTTCAACTTTCTGACCAACTGACCGACTACTTAATTTTGACAATTCAAAAGTGCCTGAAATGGTTTAATTGAAATAAATTGCTTTGAGTTTGAGTTTTGAGTTTACTACGCCTAGGCCTCTACGCGGGCTTACGTTGCTACACAGGCCTCCGCCGCTGTCTACGCTGCTACGCGGGCCTACACCGCGTCTTCAACGGGTACCTACCCTGAATCACCTGTCAGAGTGAAATATTATCGCCTTAGGTAATAGGTAATACGGGCTGGTGTCCGCAACTCGGTGTGGTGTATTTTGCGTACGGGTGGGAAAATCGATTATTCGATCCACATCAGCTCCTCGAGGAAGGCCAGCAACGCCTTGATGTTACTGACCGTCTCACGTAGGGCAGGTATTATCGCCTTACAGAGCCTTGATAGCTGCCCCGAGCGTAAAAATTGAAGGCAACAAGAATAAGAATGATTAATATCATAATTATTATTAGTAACATAATAACAATGTTGCTAATAATAATTATGATAGTTAAAGTACAAAAAACTACTGTCTACTGTAGCGGACGGCAGGGGCACGTCCAGCACCCGCAGTCGTCGTGGAACAATCTCCCACTATGGTTGACGTGCGTTCCCTACTACCTGAGTCTAGAATCCCCGCTGGTGGCACACGTCACTACGCACCGCTACCTGTGTATGTGTGTTGTGAGGTACAACCCACAATGAATTCTAGCTAGAAGAGGGAAGAGGAGGCGAGGCGATGAAATAAAACGCAGATTTTCTTGCTTGAATCTTATCCGCAGATTTCGCTCCTTCCTTCTGCGCTCCAAACGCTCTTCTCTAAGAGCCTCTTCCACCAAAAGCATATGTACTGACATTTCGCTACAATTTTAAGTATAGCACATTCACAATAACACTTAAAAAAAAAACAATAAAATTGTAATAATTCATTAAATTCAATACGATACTCAAAAGCTATCTTTTGAGTATCGTTATCGTATAGTTTGACAAGAGTTACATCGTGAAATTAATGTCAAAATACACGACAGAAAAGTAGCTATCTACTTTTCTGTCGTGTATTTTGACATTAATTTCACGATGTAACTCTTGTCAAACTCAAACTATTGGTCGGTCTTTTCTCGAGTAGGGTTTACGATACAACAAGTGTCAAAATGAAGTTCAGTTGGATCCGAAACGACCGTATTAAATAAAATGAACTTCGTAGTAGGAAACGACCGAACATTCGGCCGATACGATAGATTATTCAGTTCGGTGTAGACCCCCGCGCTTCAACATCACTGAACTGTCCATGAAATTTGTTTTACGGACCTGTTTTTTGGGGAGATTTACTTAACGTTTACAGTTGAAAAAGCAAACGGAAATTTGTAAAATGCTACGCTCCAAATAATTGCAACCGTTATTCTGGACAGGTGTTGACATAACAGCGAGTTTGGTGGAAAATGTAGTAGTGCTGATGGAAAATGTGGTAGTGTTGATGCCATAATAATGGTGTTTCAAGTCAACGTGTAAATATACAAAATTAAATGGATGTTTAACATTGTTATACTGAGTGATTTCAATAATATTATATTTAATAATAATAGGCAGTTTATGAGAATACAATCATAATTATTAGTAATTTATTTATTTAAGTCCTCCAGACCGTATTTCGGCCATGGCGGCCAATCTCAACGTAGACTTGCCTTCGGCGCGGGAGATAAATATAGTGCAAAAGTGTGCGTGCAAACTCAGGTGCACTCCCTCTTTCCTCACTCTCATAGTCCGATTTATCTATATAATAGTTAATTAAAGCGGTAGAACATCAATTACATGAATAAATTAACATAGAGACATTAATTACGTTGACAATAATATAATATGCGGTTATAGGTTATAATTTATTTATTTATTTTATTTTTGGGAAAACTTACAGCTAAACAGATACAGTAAGTAAAAGATCAAATAAAATAAGGCCAATTACAAATTTCCACGTGTAGCAAAATTTGGTGTTTGTTGTTTGTTTACCTTAAAATATGAATATTTCAGCGAAATAATACCATTATACAACAAATGTCTCATTATTATAAAGTAATTTATTTTTAATTGTAAAACTGATTCTGTCATGGCGATGGCGGCTCGACTGACTTGAATTCCTTCATTCTGTCAAAACCAGGGACCATTTTGGTTACCCATTGAATGGGTTTTTGATAGGGTTTTGACAAAGTGTTGTTTTAAAACCAATTTCATATTTATTACACTCTTTTACGAAAACCCTCTTCAATGGATAACCTCTTCCAAACCCTTTCGATATGATTACCTGTATATTCAAAAACCCATTCTTGGTGGGTTATACTTTTTAATGGTAAGACGTTTTGAACGGGTTACCCCTTCAACGACTGTAACAGAGTTACCCATTCGGACTACAAGCATTGTAATTTTAACTCTCGTGCTTTAAAGTACTAAACTGCATGCATTCGGATGCGTCAAGTCGAAACACGCAGTCTAGGCCCTAGCAACTCCATACACATACGATATAGTATGTAATTTAAAATGATTTGATTTAAAACCCTTTGATTACCCCGACAAACGCTTTCAAAGGGTTATCTTCATCATACAAGAGCTGGTAACATCTTATACTAGTTAACATATTTATAGGGTTACCCTAACGTTAGTGTTATGAAAGGGCTACCACTACCAAGAGTACTGTACCATTTTCACTGTACCATTTTCCGTTACTGTAGGCGCACAATCTGTAACAAATTAACTTATACTCGGGGTTGTACGGTCCCTGGATAAAACTGCAAGTCTTTTTAACAGCGTTGCGCGCACACAACTATATTTATTACTTCTTTCTGAATATTAATAATATTAGGTATTATACTAGAATACTAGACTTAATTAACAACGATTATTAATATTTTAAAAAGGAATATTTAAAGCAAACAAATCATTATTTGTGTTAACTTTCACAAGTAGACAATTTGCATTTTTTAATTTTTTTTATGTGCCTGCACCAAATATGACGAAATACTACTAATTAAGTAGATGAATAGTGAACATTGCCACGTTGTGCAAGAGGTGGTCCTTTCAATACCACTGAAACTGGGTACCACTGGTGGTTCTTTTGGTTAGAAAATGGGGTAGAATCTATTTATAAGTCTATATGTATATTACCCAATATAAAGCTTTGAATATCAGAATGGTTACTAGTTATTTAATATGTGTAAAAGTAACTATGAATATCCTATCCCTACATACCATTATGTAGGGATAGGATTGCACAGAAAGACAAGCTAGACATTTATTTATTTATTTATTAAGGTACACCAACAGCTTCTATGTGTACATTTTCTTAAGTACTATAATCACAAGTCTCGGTCTTACACAGTCGCCAATTACAGGTTTACCAGCAATCTCGGAAATAACTGATTACACATAATAAAACTAAACTAAAACTAAAGGCTAGAACTTAAAGAATTTTGGCAAAATAATTATAATTCTTAAACTTAAGATTAATAACAGAAACTAAAACTAAAAAAAGTAAAATAAAAAGACGAACAACATTGCAATTTTGCCCACTTACTTAAAACTAAGAACGTAAATATTTCAATTTAGGCTTGTCAGTAATTAATCAGAAAGTTAGTTGTCCGTTCCAAATCTAGGTCATCATGAAGAAAGAGGATAAGAAACTCCATGGAAACAGTATTAAAGTATTCTATCGACAAATTTCTTAATTATATTGCCATATATTATCATTATTATCAATTATATCTCTTGGACCATTGTCCAGGATAATAGCAACATAATAACAATAGCTAGGAATATTCCATTATACACTTTAAAACATTAGCAATATTGGCCATATTATAACATATACAGAACACCATAGTTATCAGCAATAATCAAGATAATAATATCAATTAACTTACATGACATCTGGTCGATCTATTCCACATAATAACGTCATTAGTACTAATCAACTGATTGTAGGCCGGAGCTCCGTTCAGCCCCCTTATTCACAAACACTCGATATGCTTCCGTATCGTATCGAACATTAATCATTGTTATCATAGGAGTCTTCTCAACGCTGTTCACAAGTCCAAAACCCAAAAATTTTGTCAGTTTAAATCAAATAGACGCCCGCTATTCTTCCAACAGCTATTTGCTGTTGAGGGGAAGTCAAATCAGGTTATCGAAATGTCAGGTTTTCGATACGATAGCCTGTCGTATGTTTGTGAATCAGTGTCTCATGTTAATGCAAAAGATGCTTTACAATATTAAGTTGATTTTTTATATTTTTAGCCCACAACCATTCTACAAAATAAAATTATTTTTTTCTTACTGTCAACTAACCTAATATCTTTTAGATTTTGTGTATTGACGTTGAAATTGTAACCGCGTCCTGCCATCGTCATGTGATACAGATGTTTTATCTCACGAGCGCGGGTGTGCCATACTTGTGTGGGTAAATGTACATGCACATTGTCTTTGTGTGCGTACGCTCGGGAGCGCTCAGTTTCTTGCTACTTGTAGTTACGCACACAAGCGCGCGTGTCTATACGCGGTTCAACTACAACTATGGCTCACCCGCGCTCGTGAGATAAAATGGCTCACCCGCGCTCGTGAGATAAAAGAACTTGTACTTAGTTATTGATAGAGCAATGGGCTCAGTGGTAACGGCCCCAATTTATGAGTTGTATGACGTGGGTTCAAACTCAGGCAGGTACTTTACTTTTTGTAATTTATTTCTTCACCACTGCTCTCAAAAACAGTGAATGAAAATACTGTGAGGAAACTGGCATTTCCTAGAACCAAGGATTCGAAGACATGTGACATCAACCAACTCGCACTGGGTCCGCGTGGTTGATTACGGCCCCTTCCCTCTTACAGAGCAGTTGTGAACTCTGCAATGAATGGATCGCTTATCGGGCGCGCGCTAAAATTGATACTCTACTGTTGAATACTTCTACCCGGCCCAGGAGCGCGGAGGACGCGGTCACTGAAAGGAGGCTGCCACAGGCGGCGAGTCAGGCTCTCTGGTTCTTGTTTGGTGGTCTATGCTTTTTGACAGCTTTGCTTGTAGAAGCACTTTCGGTGTAATCTGGTATCTCGTTATTTCTTTAATTTGTTTAGTGATGATTTTGTTCCTCTGATTGTAATTTTGCTATGCTTGACAATTCTTTTCATAATTCATGTGATTAGTTTTTAGATTATTAAATAATTCTGTTATTTAATTGTGATTTCACTTCTGTCCTAACACTACATAATATACCTACACATGCTCATTATTTAGCATTCAACATGTACGTTTCTTTGCGGTATGAATATATTTCTTTGATGATGAATGAATTAAATTTGTTTTTGTATTGTGGTGAGCGTGTAGGTACTCCATAAACATTCATAATTTTGGTATAGAAATATAAAATTTAAAGTTTTTTCATCGCCCCATCGAGCCATCGTGACTACGCAAACAAATAAGTAGCATGCTCTCATAGGAGTAGATCAGACTTGCTTTTCCCCTCTCATTCGCCTCTCATTTGCCCCTCTCATTCGCGCCTCACACCGTGTGATAATTAGCACGAAGAAATAGACCGGCTTGCGATTAAGTACTTAGCGTGCTAATTCACAAGCATGCTCTTTTCGTACACACGTGCTAATTGTATGCTACTAAGTAGCATCTGCATCGGAACTAGCATGCTCGTGTGCTACTACGTAGCATGTGTATTCCGGGCTTTTCACGCAATCACCCTGCTGGTTCATACACACTTATGTATATGTCGTGGCCAGATCACAGAATTGATCATTTTATGAAGTGTTCGGTCATTTCATGAAATGGTTGTGTATCATGAAATGGCCAGCTAAGATTGACCATATCGTTTAAAAGTCAACGTTTAATTATATATCAATCGACGTTTGGCCATATTATGAATTTAGGGTTCGCATAATACTAAACGACGTCAGGGGCACCCCGAGGTTCGGTTTGGTTAGGTTCCTTTAAACCCTGCAGACAGAAATAGGAGCCCCGCGCAGCGGGGCTCCGTCGACCTGTCGTCGTTAGAAATAAAACGAGCATGCTAAATTTATGCTTTAGAATATTATGCTTAATCATTATTATGATAGAAAAATTATGCGTAAGCTGTTATGCGAAAATATAATTAGGAGAAACAAAAGTATGCCAAGTTATATTAGGTCTTAAAATTTTATACAAATGGATAGGGAACCCACAAAGGAAACCGACATCAACGCCTCTACCGGCGTATATTCTAATTATTTTACGATATTATGATCACTAATGAAGTAGTCATGCGTTTAACTGTTCATTATGGTCAAACGTTGAGTAATCATTGATCTGGCCAGACCATATCATGATGTGGCCAAAAGACAGTGAAACATTTCATGAAATGCGACCATTTCATGAAATTCTCGAGCATTTCATGAAGTAAGCAAATCTACGATATGGCCACGACATAATATACACTGTGTGCGGCCTATTTTAGGCTCTTAACCTACGTACCTACCTACGGATTTTGAAACCCTATTGCAAAGGTGCAAATCCTTCTAACTGCTAACTGAAATGGTCGCTAATTACTGCCTACATCATTTACAATGGAACATTGAATGGAACATTTTGACATTAATTAACAATGGAAGGATTTCAACCTCTGATTAAACCGAGCTGACAATACCGTTAATGAATGTTATTTTACCGGTCAAGCGGCGCGGTTCGCCGATCGGCGACGAAACAATAAAAAATTAATTGTATCTCATTAGGGGAGCTTGACAGATTAATTATTTATTACATTTCAATTAATCAGCGCCCGACACTACTCCATAGAAGTTTAGACTTTTCCGATGAGGCCCCGCTGTTTTCTAATAAAAATGTTATGTTTCCCGATAATGATATTGCAATAAAATGCTATTATGGACAACCTTGACTTTGATTATTTAGTATAAAAGCTTTGAAATGTTGTTATGAAACCACCTGTAGGAAATAGTGAATGGCTTTTAGTGGCCAGGAATGAACTGAGACGAAGTTAGTTAAGAAAATTTTGTTAAAGTTGCAAAGAAACAAGAAATTATAAAGCTCTTTACAGAATTTTAAAACGATGTTCTTTAACGGAGCTTGCGATAGGAGTAAACTTGGAGAAATGGTCACGTAACTCCATGAAACGTTTTTTACGTATAATATAAAGAGACCGAGAGAGATATAGTTTTTATGGTTTTCGAGAGTGCTGAAGCCCATAGTGAGGTCAAAATGAAAATCTGAGATAGCGGCTGCGAAAATTTTCAAAGTTTTCGTCATGAGTGTCGTTTTCATGGTTTTCGAGGGTGCTGAAGCCGATAGTGAGTTTAAAATGAAAATCCAAGATGGCGGCGCCGAAAATTTTCAAATTTCTTCATTTTGAAATTTTCAATGCTGTCATCTTGGATTTTCATTTTGAACTTCGTTTCTGCCGGGGGTCTCCCGACCACACACGGGTATTTTTTTTAACCGGTCAAGCGGCGCTGTTCGCCGATCGGCGACGAAACAATAGAAAATCAATTGTGTCTCATTAGCGGAGCATGACAGATTAAATAAGTATTATTATTAAAATAACTTTCTTTGTTTTGCTACTACCGTACATATAGGTATCTTAGTCTGATTGATGCTTGAAAAGCTTTGCAAACCGGTTGCTGTAGCTCTAGTTCATTATTGTGTGTGCAAAATATCTAACAACTCGCATATAAAAAAAGCCTGCGCAAGCGCATTTCACTGGTGTTTAAGTTTAATATTTACTATCGTACGTCGAAAGAGAGGCCGACTGAAATGTCAGAAATGACTGAAGTATCAAATAAATTGATATATTTTTATTATGATTGACGGTCGGCTACCAAATTTTTCAGTCGCGTTTCAAAAGGCATGTGTAGTCTCATGTACCTATAACAACACCCACTTTCTACAGCTTTGTTATAATATAGAACAAGTAACAAAGGCGTTGGTTCACATAAAAATGAGCAACCTGTTGCCTTCGCTGGATCCATGTTGATTGGACCAACGAAATCTGCCACCCGATCCTTCTCGCCACCTGTTGAGTTAGAAAGCCGAACTGTTTTCTTAAACTTAGTCGAGCTCATTCTGTTACAGCTATCGTTAAGGGCTTGTAATACTTCAGCTGAAATTCATATTTTGCCCCCACTTCCCCGCGCCATGTATCACTCTGTCCCGCTCACACTGTATAACTGATTCAGTTAGGGTGAACTACATTGTTGATGGACGTAGGCTTGGTAATAAATTACTAAATTATGATTATATACAAAATCGACGTCTTCTGTGTATAGTAAAATGGAAATATTTTGATAGTTAAATAAAGTTAAAATGATTAATTTAGCTGATTTGCCAAGGTAACCTACGCACAGATGCCCAAAAAAAATAGGCGCTTCGGAAATCATCTTCTAACTTGTAAAATACGAACGCGCGATGATGAGATCTAATAATTATAGAGCTGTAACAACTGTCAAATTGGTCGATCAGTTGACAACTCTCAAATTGGTTGTCGAACACGTACTTCTATAAGTACTTGTCTATTTTGTATTACTACTATGGTTAGAAAGTACAGAGCCATTTAAATTTTTAGTAACGTATCTATAAATAGTTTTCAAGCATCGTCACGTCATCTTCTAGCGCGAAGAACTGAACTCTACCGACTTTTAGCCACCGGCTTTCGAGGAAGATACAGCACAATAGACCACATCCATAGATTCGAAGAGTATAATCGGCCCCTTTGTCTTACTTTTGTGGTCTATCAGCAAGCTTTTGACTCTATCGAGACCAGAGCCCTGATTCACAACCATACGACAGGCTATCGTATCGAAAACCTGACATTTTGATAACCTGATTTGACTTCCCCTCAACAGCAAATAGCTGTTGGAAGAATAGCGGGCGTCTATTTGATTTAAACTGACAAAATTTTCGGGTTTTGGACTTGTGAACAGCGTTTAGAAGACTCCTACGATAACAATGATTAATGTTCGATACGATACGGAAGCATATCGAGTGTTTGTGAATAAGGGGGCTGGTCTATTTTGGAGTTGCTGCATCGATGCTAATTCCATTGGCGATACATCTATACTCCATTTACTATAGCAGTATTAGTATATTAGACAGAAGTTAAAAAAGGCTCTTTTAGGGACACACTTTGTAATAAAAGTACAACAAACATTATTACAGTCAAGATAGATGTGGAGTTAAATATATTCAATTTAAATAACAGCAGTCACACTTAATTAACCTATCTACCTTCTGAAATTACAAGGCTTTCATTTAATATTATTTAATTTTTACATAAAATATTGCCGTGTCAATGTTTAAAATCTAAAAGAAGCAGGGGCGGACAGTACCGGGAAAGTTTTTCATGTCACTATAACTCTACCAAATCTAAAATTTCCCTTCATAAGTTGTGGCAGCACGTGTTTTTTTTTTATTTTGTCGGTTTATATAAAGTTGTTTTTAATAAACTGATTGTTACTAAAAATTGTTTCATTTCATGCTATCCAAGCATCGTGACGAGTAGTTAGACAGAATATGCTTTATTGTATGCTATACATTGTTACTTACAAAAAAAAGCACATAAGTACATTATTTTATTAAAATTGTTTGAACTTGAAAATAAAAGGTTTCGTGCTCCTGCTTCTGAGAGCCTCTTTTTTGTAATGTTATAATAAATGGAGTATAAGTGCTGAGATATCTTCATAAAAAGCGTGAATGACAAAATGACTGAATGATGAATCATAGACCCTCTGACAGTTCAACAAGCAACAAGTGTTACCGTTTGCTCCGCATAAATAACACTATTTCGAGTCTAAAGTGTATTTTTTAACTTTATTTTGAGTGTTATACGTAAATAAACACCAAACAAGTGCAGTGACTCAGTTTTTATGGTGTAAAAACTGAGTTTTTTAACATAAAACTGATAAAACAAAACTTTAAACTAACCGTTATAAAACTATTCGTGCTGTTTCGATTTCAAAATCAGTGTTGGCCGTAACGCGTAAGTGAAGCTTATTCCACGGCGCTTAAGACCTTTCGGTCGCGACTATTGCAGCGAGCCGCACCGCATCCCCGCTCAGCGCTTTAAGGTGAATGTGACATGGTAGACCGAGAAATTTAATTTTTTCTTAAGTTTTTTGCAGTTTGCAGATCAGTGTCAGGTTGTATCTTGATCCAAATATGATTTGCGACTATAATAGACATGTATTTACAGAATCATAGTCATTAGAATCATTAATATATTTCTTTAAGTTAGATTTCTACCATAAACACTCTACCATACGAGATTTGTTCTTAACGGTAGAAATCAAAGATGTATTATTGATTCTAATTATTATAATTCTGTAAATACGTACCGGTTATAGTCACGAATCATATTTTGATCAAGATACAACCTGACACTGACCTGAAAATTGCAAAAAACGTAAGAATAATTGAATTTCGCGGGCTACAACTACCCATTCACCTTAAGTACACCATCGCTTTATTCTTATTTCGCACCGCTTAACGCCGCCGCATGCTTTGTGTTTTGCTGAAAGCGCTTTATTATTATCTACCATATTTTAAAAAACACTGACCAAAATGTCAACAAAGAGTTGCGCCGGGTGTTTGGTTGAATTTAAAACCAAAGAATGCTTACAGTGCCTTACTTGCCACCAATGGTATGATTTGCTGTGCGCTAATGTTCACGACAATGTGTTTAAGAGTATGAGTATCAAACAAAAATCCATCTGGAAGTGTCCTAGCTGCCTTAGCAAACAACCTAAGAGCGACAATAAGAACACACCTGCGAGACCGACCAAACTTGTGGATCCCACTTCGGAGCGGTCACACCGTTCGTTATTAGTATTACCCACGGACACCAATGTAAGGCGCGTCGCCCACACGATCTAGAGTCGAGGCGGCGACGAGGCGCGGGCGCACGTTTTGTATAGCAATAAGTATAGACTCTAGCTCGTGTGGGCGACGCGCCTTACTGTTCGTTCAAAGCCCAAGCAGCCGCGAAGCCACATCACGTCGCCGGTGCAAGATAATGATGATGATAACACCTTAATTGAGTTCTCGAAGGGCACGTTGAGAGATATTGCTAAGCAAGAAATACAGTGTACATTTAAAGATGTAGTTTCCGATCAGTTCCGACAAATTAACGAGTTGGTCTCAGGTTTCAGGGAGTCACTTAATTTCTTCAAGTATGAAGAGATGAAGGCAACGCTGGAAGATAAATCTGATAGGATACAGAAACTTGAAAAGGATAACTGTGGTTTACAGCATGCCATTCAACAACTTAGTCAGCGTCTGAACCTAGTAGAAAAAAACTCCAGGTCCGCCAACGTCGTTTTCGCAATCTGAGGTAGTGTAGGCCCTTAAACTAACCTAGTTTGGGGCTCATCGGGAAAATAAATATTAACTTGTGTTGTTGCTTGTAGCTGTAACTGGTTGTAAGTTGAATGCTTAAGTTTCTTAACTTTGTAAAAAAAAAATCTAGTTAAGCCTTTAAATTTTCTAATTTGAACCCAAAAGGCTTCACGATGTTAAGCCCGATAAATTACATTTATACTATCTAAAATTAGTTTTTTCAAGACTTTCATAATTAGTATGAACTGCTAGCTGACTGTTAGGAACTTACAGTGCTGGTAACATTTGTTCCATTTTTATAACTTTTACTTTGGTTTAAGTTTCGTAAGGAACCTGGATATGAAATGACATAGGTCGTTGATATTAACTATGAGTAAAGTAGGGCCAATTATACTACCCTGTGGTGCGCCGTACTGATAAAGAGCTAGCTACAAACACCGATCAGACGTTATTAATCGATTTTATTACTTTGCATTCAGTGAGATCTAGTCAGTTAACACTCCCTCACTCTCTCTGATCCAGAATAGTGTTACATTTCTTACTTTAAAGAATACTCCCACATACATTATCATTACAGATACTCTATCAAACGCTTAGGCTAAGTCTAAATTTTGTTGATAATGTAATCTGATAACTTATGGATGGCGTCAGCTGTTGATCTGCCAGACCGACAACCATACTGTGTGGGAGATGGGATGCATTTTCGGTCAAGATATTTAGTTGGCCTGTTGTTTTTAACCGTTCTTAAACTTTGGATAACGTTAGCAGTATTCAGCCCAAGTAGCAAACAAGAATAGTGATTAAATCTTACATATCTTCGACAGGCCTGATGGTCTAGTGGTTAGTGACCCTGACTGCTATGCCGGAGGTCGTGGGTTCGATTCCCACCCAGGACAAATGTTTGTGCGATGAGCACGATCATTTGTTCTGTGTCTGGGTGTAATTTATCTATAATATGTATGTATTTAGAAATATATAAGTATGTTTATCAGTTGTCTAGTACCCATAACACAAGCTCTGCTTAGCTTGGGACTAGATGGCGTTGTGTGATAGTTGTGGAATATTATTATATATCTATACTTTACCTAAAGTTGGATTTTGCTAAATCAAAAAGGATTTCGTTAAGTGTTTTCTTTCTTTAATACTAAATCGTTTTAAGCTACCACTACTTAAGTAAGTTAGGAATACCAAAAACCAGGTTAAGTATTCTCAAAACTAATTGGTATTAAGTATGCCTACAGTTAAAACTAAAAATATGTTTTCTATACTCAGAATATTTGAAAACTCACTTAAAATTCCATCGAATAATTGAAGTATCTTTTTAGACTCGCAAAGCAAAAATTGATTTTGTACATAAAATTAAAATAATTTTAATACTTACCAAACTCTAGAAACTGATTTTCTGGAGAATGTTTTTATTCCTTTTTTACTAAAATTAGTAAGTTTAGAGTAAAAATAGGTTTAACGGGACGTTCTCTTCAAATAGAACCAAGTAGAAATATGGATGAAGTGGAAAAAATAAAAAGATCTGGTGGCTTTCGTCGGCGAGTTATAAAATAAAAAAAAAAAACCCAACCAATGTACCTATAAGTGCTGCAAACATTAGCAATGCGATATCTTCGAGTCGGACCTCAGTGTCGTTAACGGATTAGGTATACGAGGAAGATGATACCGCGGAAAATTTGCAAATCGTACAACTAGATAGTGATTTCGACTCTAATTAATCGACAGCTGATCGCAACAAATCGAAAGTTGATCGTGATTTTGATTTTAGAAACCAATTAAGAAACTGGTCTATTGATCACAATATACCACATACTGCAATCATTGGCTTCTTGCAGATTATTAACAAGCATGATCCGGGTGTTCTGCCAAACAACGCTAGAACACTTCTGAAAACAGTAAAATCTGTAGATATCGAACCCTGTGGCAGTGGAGAATACTGGCATAATGGATTTATAGTCCACTACTGCAGCGGCCGGCAAAAGAGGCATTGATGGACGAACGTGTAAATGTGGGCCGAGGCGAAGTCGAGGTACACATACGTAAGTCCGTCAGTGCCTAGTGGTGGCCAAGGCTTGTATAGTACTTTTCTCAAATAATGCGCGGAAATTAAAACTTAGTAGGCTGAACTTAGTCAGAACTTTTTTGTCAAATACAATTACTTTTCAAAATCAATGACGAACAACAATAATTTTTCCCGCGTTAGGCTGGTCGCATACGTCCGGTTTCCTGATTCGGAGATCCTGAATGCCCGCATTTCATACAAAATCTTCTCTTTAGCGCACACGTTCTTATATTTTCCGTACGGAAACCCTGACGGAAAATTTAAGAACGTGTGCGCTAAAGAGAAGATTTTATCAGGGTCTCCGAATCTGAATTCCTGATTCGGAAACCGAATCTTTCCGAATCAGGAAACCGGACGTATGCGGCCAGCCTTAAAGTGTTCATTAGTTTTTTTTTTCAATAAACAGTTTTCTATTTGCAAGCCAGTTCGAAATTTAAATAAAACCTTTGATAAGTTACACCTCGTAAATACGAACCTGTCAATTTTGTTCTCCGTAATTTTATTAAATGTTTCATCTGGTTTATTAAGTTTTTTGAGTTGTCTATTTCTATACCCAAAACTTGTATGAGGAAAAACTTTTTTACGAGAATTGTTTACTGTAAAACTACTTTACCCTGATTTACATTTAATTTTACACTAATAGTTATGATTAAACAGTGACTTATATAGATTAAGAAATATACTTATTTGAGAAGAACTATTACTTAATAAGATAATGTAATTAAATTGAATTTTTCTTTCTATTTTATTAAGAAAAGGACAGAAGATAAATTTAAGTTTAGTCCTGTCAAATTAATCAGCGCCTGACGTATATTGACGTAATTTTAGTAAGCAAGTTTTTATCACGTCTAAACTTGTATGGAGTAGTATCAGGTGCTGAATAAATTGACAGGACTAAACTAAAATTTATCGTCTGTCCTTGTTACCTATTTGAAATACTTTATTGTAGTGTATTATTATTATTAATCTGTATTCACACAGACTACAATGGTCTATTAGATAGTGTTAGTAACAAAATAGCTTAGCCTATGTTAGTACTTAATAACTAAAACAAAACGGGTCCGGTTTGTAATCGCCCACATTAGCGGGCAATCTGCCCGTGCGGCTATTGATTGCAGGATAGTGTTGGGACTGCCACGCAGCCTCCGGAGGAGGGAGGCAGATTTCTTACGCCACAGTGCATCAAATTCGTCAGTGCATGTGTATTACAGCAAGTAATAAAACAATATTTTGATGACACTGGCTTTTAATTTATATCCTGACTGTACAGTCGAGTTCTTTAATATCTGAGCATGTTCATGAATCAAAAATATATAGGCAATAGTAATTTTCATAAAACTCTAAACAGCTTTGATTTTAATTGTAAACAATCTGTGACGTTATAAATATGTGTCTACATTATATCAATAATATTACTACAGACAAAAACTCTAAAAATTGTGCGCAATCCCTTGTTCATATTATTTAGCGCAAAGTTAGGTTCACAAATATCTATGCAATTATTTTTCTATGAAAAAGATCTTGAAACAAAATCAATTTGAAGTTGTCAGTTATGACATCTTTCAACGGCAATATTGCATTATTACTCGAACTTCTGCTCCGGCAAGCAAAAATAAATTGAATGGTAAAGGCCATTTAGTTGAATATTCAAAGCTGTATAGATATTTATGAATCCTAGGTTGCAACAAATATATTAAAATCTAGAGTATTAGATATTTATGTTCCGAAGAGTAGTCGGATATTATTGACTGCACTACCGTAACATACTTATGAACAGTTTATATGAAAACATTTTATTGATGTCTAAGTTTGTATAGAACTATATGATCGTTTTAACGCTTACAATATTTTGAAACATTGTCACTGCCAATATATTAATGAACTCGACTGTACCTATTAACCAAACTCGACGTAACGGTAACGGCAGAAAGCGAAAAATAGCAATATTTTGCAAAAACTATAGACTCTCAGACTCGACTTAAAGGGACTCGACATGAAAGGAACTATTCGTTTAATCGTTGTTTTTGCGGAATGTAACACCTTCTTAAAAAATAATACCGTCACAGGTGGAAATACTTCGAGTTGTAACCTATTTCTACAGATAAAATTAATCCAGAGAATTTTACCTTCGGAGTCGGTTCAATATACACTGAACATCTGGTATAATATTTCACGAATTTATTTGTTATTACAAGTGTTCACGTTAAGAAAGATGGCCTACGCCGTAGGTATATGTATTGTGTATTGAAGATAGAACGGTAACTTAGAACTTCGAAGATAATTTTAGTATACAGGATGAAATTAAATTCATGGGGGATGCCCATGAATTGAATAAAGAACAACTTTTACTATGGGACTAAACCTAAAATTGCGAAAAAAAATCAGCTGCTCCTTGCATTTATGTTCACATAACTCGTCAAAATGTAGGGAAGAGCTGATTTTTTTTCGCGATTTCAGGTTTGGTCCCATAGTAAAAGTTGTTCATAATGATGATTACAATTACCCCTTAAAAGGATGCCCATGAATTGCCTGAAACCCTGTAGATATGATGTTTTATCTCACGAAAACGGGCTAGTCTTGTGTGTAAGTTTTGGATGAAAGTGCAATTGTTTCATTGTGCGTAAATGCAGGTTGGCTAATTCAGAGCGCTCCCGAGCTTCCGCGCAAAAAAATTTCTATGAGCATCAAACACCCACATTTGATGGGCCGTACTCACCGCGAGCATTTACTCCGCGAATACTAAATTCGTCTCATCAAAACATCTTTTATTTAGGATTCAGATAGATAATGTGTTCATTTAAGAATAAATGTTTCCCTATTGGTATTAGAAGTATAGGTGGTGCATATTTTTGTTTATATACAGATCTCTCGTAGCCTTGAACCTACTTGGCCGGGCCCGGGCCTCGGGGCCTTGAAGCGTCTGCAATAGCACACGCTTCAAGGCCCCGAGGCCTGGGGCTCAAATACTCTTATATTGCACATTTATTAGAGTTTTATGTTTCTAACGATAATTTCAGTTAAAAGTGTAATTTCGAAGGAGTTTCCTAATTCGTAAAAGTGCCTTACAGTGGTGTCAATAATTATAATATTTTACTTCCAAATCATTATGTTTTGCATTGATCTTAACTAGTCGGCCACTATTTAATTCTTTTTTGTAGCCATAGCGACCTAAAATTTATCCTCGGCGAATAATTCTTATTTCTAGGCTTAAATCACTTACATGTTGTAAGCGTAGGCGTGACATAAAGTGACCAGTACCTACCCTAATTATGTACGTTTGCCCCGCTCGGCCCCCCAGAATTTGCGATTTAGGTGTGCACCAATGCAATGTACTCGCCTCTAGGAGTATATGTACCGGTTTCTTTTTCAATGTACCTCTGTACTTTTGAAGAAATATGCAAAAAAAAGGGGCCGTGCCAGCCAAAGGTTTTCAGCACGGCCCCCGTGTAACTTGAAAAATATATTATAGCGTATTAAAAAGTTTCATAAACTCAAGGAATGTACTTTATTAACACGTTCTATGTACCGTAACAGATATTGTGAATTCGTAATAACAAATAATACACTAATCAAAAAAAGTTTTGCACCACTAATAAAAAATGTATTTTTTTGTTGAAAATAAAAAAAAATTGTTTTTTGTTTTTGGTGGTTTAAATATTAATTAAACAACAATGTTTTAACAAATAAAGTTTATTCCTAGGCTACATTATTAGTCTGAAAAGAGTTAAATCGTAAAATTAAGGTGATTTTGAAAGCAAAGACTTCCCAAATAAACATGTAACCGTTAATGATAAGTCTTTGTATGGTTTAATCAGTACTTTGTGACTCCTCCCTAGGCTTGTATGCATGCACTGATGCGATTTTTCATACTCCTGACTAAGTTATTCAAGCCTTCTTGAGGAAGGTTATCCCACTCTTCGATAGCAATCGTTATGAGGTCATCTACTGTTGTGGTTTCACAGACCCTTAGTTTTACACGGCGATGTAACATGTCCCAAGCATGTTCGACAGGATTCATGTCCGGAGAGTAAGCTGGCCATTGTAATCTTCGGATATGGTGTTCTTCAAGATATTGATTTATGGCTCTTTTTCGATGAGGACGAGCGTTATGGTCAACAAGAGTGAAACCTTGTCCAAAATTTAGTCTGTATGGGTACACTATAGGCTGTAGTGCCTGTTCAAGGTAAATAAGACCAGTCATGCTTTGTCTTATTGGAACCAACGGCGTGCGATGACCATACATTATTCCACCCCAGAACATGACCGAACCACCGTGCTGCTGCAACTGAGGAAGACTGTGCTGGAGCATAGATCTTTGTCCAGGTGATCGCCAGACTCTCTCTCTGTGGTCATCAGGCAAAAAACTTATTCTGGTTTCATCATAGAATAAACACAAGTCCCACTGTTCTTCTGTCCAATTTTGATGATTTCTTGCCCAGCTTAATCTTGCGGATTTACGGCTTCTGTTAAGACTTGGTCTTCGCCAGGGCCTTCTGGACCTCAGTCCAGACTCCCGAAGTCTGTTTCTAATCGTTTGCGGAGTAACATTCACTTGAGTGGTTAATTGAAGTTGATTTCTTAGTTGTCTCGCAGTCTGAAAGGGTTGTCTACGAATCAACAGTCGCACATATCGGTCCTGATTTTGAGTTGTAGCTCTTGGTCTGCCTGTTCTAGGTCGATCTTGAACGTCATAAGTCTGTAAAAATCTGCGTCGTGTCCTCAGAACGTCTGTATGCGAAACACCAACCCTTGAAGCGACATGTCGCAACGACATTCCAGATTGACGAAGAGTGATAATCCTCGTTCGATTAAAATGTGAAATCGTTCTTCTTGGCATTGTAAACAACAAAATAAACGCTTATGATAACAAAACTATAGTCTGTTTCAAAGTAACAACGAAATTCTTAGCTGCTGACTACACTAGTTAAAACCATACTAACGTGACAAAATGAGGTTTAGACTACAACTTACACAAAATCAATGAGGGTATATGAAAAAACATTCCCAAGTGCTGCTTACGACTTACGAAACACTTGACTCATGTTTTGATTCTCTCGAGTTATTTTGTTTACCTTCCACTAGTCACTTTATAAGTGGTGCAAAACTTTTTTTGATTAGTGTATATAGACGTGGATATGGGGCCGTGCTGAAAAAAAAGAAATAAGAAAATATCTAAAAAAGACAAAACAACCTTAGCCAAAAACTATTAAAAAGTAATTCATGTTTGGCAAGTAACATATGTACCGCATTGGTTTCTCGTACAACTTGCTAAATTAAAAAAATAAACGAATTTTAGTTTATTCAGCACGGCCCTCTATAGTTGCCTAGGTATATCTTTTTAAATATGACATATTTGTTTACAAAATTCGACTTCCTGAATTATGTATAGGAGTACATTCGTTCCAAATAAATTGCGATTATGGTGTATTAGTATTTTAAAAGTTAAATTGGATCAAAAATATCCTAACATACAACTGATGGAGTGACCATGATTCCACGTGAGAATGGATAAAAAAACTTCTGCATAAATTGAGTAAATCTTTAATAAAATAAACAAATCAAAAATATCGTAATCTGTATTAACTAATAACGATAACTATAATAGTAGTAAGTAGTAGGTCGCAAATCGAACAAAACAACAAGTGTCACTAAGACTAAATAGCTCAAAAGGCTTAAAAAAATCACACATATATTTCCAATAAATCACACGGATTGATGTACGGTACATTACAATAAAATTACAGTTTCGGTACATTTCACAGATTAGTTGTAGTTAGAACCTATGGAATAATCTCAGAAAAACTATATGTCACAAACACTACAATTCTTTTACCTATTGTGGTATAGTAATTTTATTTTAGGTGCATCGTCCTCACATATTATTATATAATTAATGTACTCATGCAAAATATTGTACCTAAAACATTTTAAAAGAGTAACGTTGGAGTTTCTTGCCCATTCTTCTCCACACGAAACTACCTTTTGGAAGGGGCGACTAGAATCAATTCTATTTTATGGTAATTTTTGACGTTCAAAAGTGCCTTTTATGTGCCTATTTGAAATAAATGCTTTCACTTTGACTACAGAGCTTAAAAGGTTTAAAAAATAACAGATACGTTTCCAACAAATCACATTGATTGAACCTTACCTAGTGAACTAATAGCGACCGCACACAACAAGTTTTAACTGATTTAATTCCCTTAAAAGATGTCGTCGCTAATATTAATTTTGAAGAAAAAAAAAAAACAAATTGTAAAAAAACAATGTTTGTTTCAATGTAGTCACATAATTTCATTACTATAGGTATAGAATATATGTACCTAATTTATGGAACCATGGTCACCCCATCAGTTGTATGTTACGATATTTTTGATCCAATTTATCTTTTAAAATACTAATACACCATAATCGCAATTTATTTGGAACGAATGTACTCCTATACATAATTCAAGAAGTCGAATTTTGTAAACAAACATGTCATATTTAAAAAGATATAGGCAACTATAGAGGGCCGTGCTGAATAAACTAAAATTCGTTTATTTTTTAATTTAGCAAGTTGTACGAGAAACCAATGCGGTACATATGTTACTTGCCAAACATGAATTACTTTTTAATAGTTTTTGGCTAAGGTTGTTTTGTCTTTTTTAGATATTTTCTTATTTCTTTTTTTTCAGCACGGCCCCATATCCACATCTATATATTATTTGTTATTACGAATTCACAATATCTGTTACGGTACATAGAACGTGTTAATAAAGTACATTCCTTGAGTTTATGAAACTTTTTAATACGCTATATATTTTTCAAGTTACACGGGGGCCGTGCTGAAAACGTTTGGCTGGCACGGCCCCCTTTTTTTGCATATTTCTTCAAAAGTACAGAGGTACATTGAAAAAGAAACCGGTACACATACTCCTAGAGGCGAGTACATTGCATTGGTGCACACCTAAATCGCAAATTCTGGGGGGGCCGAGCGGGGCAAACGTACATCCCTAATTGCGTAACACACTGTCAATCTCAATCTGAAACATTTTGAAGGATATGGCTAATCCATTGCTTCATATGTTCAAAAAGTTTGTCTACGATCGACAACGTAATTAACGCAATTAATGTTGTAGAACTGTCGAAATGAAACCCATTGCTACTCATAGTGTGTTACGCAATTACCCCTAAGAGCTAATTGGATTACTTGATGTTTTGCATGACATTCTAAGCTACCTCCTAGTTATTAATAATTATTAAAAGTCTATTATTAGTATTACCTAACATTATATTGAATTATGATTTTTTCTATTATGATATTTGAAGTAAGTATCAGATAATGTCTTTTTTTAACAACAAGGGTTAAGCGAAGTTTGTGGCACAGTAGAAAGATATGCTTGTGGCTAAGTAATAACAGCCACACGGGTCGATTGATCAGGTTAAGCTACGCTTGCCGCGGTTGGTCCGTGGATGGGTGACCATCTTTACGTACCAAGACCCCTCCGTGTCTCGGAAAGCACGTTAAGCCTTTCCCGGCTGTCGTTCGTGGATCTTTGACAGTCGAGACGGGTCGTCAGTAGCCCGAAAGTCTGACAACCCAGTCTTAACAAGGGGTATCGAATTACCCGGTAACTGGGTTGTGGATTTCAGATAGGCCATCGCTACATGTAAAATACTGCTGGTGTTAAGCTGCATCCGGTTAGACTGGAAGCCGACCCCAACAAAGTTGGGAAAAGGCTAAGCAGATGATGGTTAAGCGAAACCTTCATCTCACCTGATGGTAAGTGATGATCAGACTGGAGGACCTAATCCAAAATCCTAATCTAGATCTAATTTGGTGGTTAGTATTTTTTATTAAAATGTTAATATTGTTACAGCAGCAGGCATAGTTAGTTATAAGCCAGTTAACCGGTTAGATAGTTATAAATAAATAAACCTACATGTATTAACTAGACTAATGAGTAGTCAATATTTGGCTGCCAACATATGAGCGACGACAAAATCGCGCCACTATTGATATTTGATTTATTCCGGTCTGGCCCCTGAACACCCCCTCCACCCACCCCCACCCCCCTCGGTCCCCTGCGGTGTGGAAAGGTCTGCGAGTTCATACACTGGGGAGAGAAAGGCAAAGCTAAATATAGATGACGCTTCCCCTTGTTGGTAACTATCAGCTGACTGTCTGTTTTCAAGGACATTAACTTCTTGCCTTACCGCTGAACTTCCTATTTTTTTGGCGTAAGGCTCAACACTTATCCATTGTCCTATGTAAACAATAGCCTATGCAGTGTCACGCTTATGAAAATGTATGTGCTTATTTAACTGATGCTTATACTTTAGAATGATTAATCTTCTGCGGCACCCAGTCTGTTTAACTATAAATGCTTAATATTAATTATTAGCGGCGGTTTTTGACCTGCAATCAATCTGCTTAGCCTTTTCCCAAACAATGTTGGAGTCGGCTTTCAGTTTTTCCGGATGCAGCTGAATACCAGTACTTTACATGGATCGTAAGGGTTTGACAGTCAAATAATAACAGCGACGGTGCGGCACCTAGCCGGATAAATTGGTAGGGTCCCTCCCCAGTATAGCGTAGCCCTCGGCTGAGAGGCTTTAACAAAGTTCTTCGGAAAATCTCAACTTTATTAACTCTTAGGTATAGTTTTTGTTTAGATTGCCCGTTCGTTTAAATTACAACTGTAATTCTTTGGTAATTACCAAAGTATGAGATGTATGAAATGACTCATCATTATGGAAGTTGTTCATAATGATGAGTACAAAGGTTGTTGGTGTTTATCCTATGAAATGACTATACCTAATAAAACGGCAAATTGTCGCAGTACGTCAATTTAACAAACAATTACTTTCCCTAACTGCAAATAAATCAGTGTTCGTGAATTTTTAGAATGACTTTTACTTTTAGTAGTAGACTTTTGTAGATCTAAGAATAGTGGTCAGTATAGTTAGTGCCGGCATCGGCACCAGCACGCGAACCATGTCCTATAACCAAAAATTCGAAGACACGACGACATCTATTAACCCGCACTGGGGCCGCGTTGTGGATTACGGTCGACTCCCTCTCACCGTGAGGAGGCCTGTGTCCCAGCAGTGGGAACATTATAGGCTGATTGATCGAACATTCCTTTAGAAAAAATCGATAGAAATAAGTACTTACTGGCTCCAATTCGTTGATTCGGTCGGTCGGCCCAGTCGTCATAAGTATAGTTGATTTTGTTGTTTTCATTGTAACGCCTGCAAAACTGTTTTTCCAAAGTGGTGGCAATATCGCTCCCATTGCCTCTGTCACAGCCGACTGGAAACAATCCCAAAAAACCGCCATCATCTGCAGAAGAAAACAGTCATTAGATTCATTACCACAATAAGTACATAGATAACGTCAACTGTTCGTCAGTCTCTGTGCTCAAATCCATACCGAGAAAACACCCATTTGTGCCCCTACCCGACCCAAACAGGGACAGTTAAATCTGTGGCTCGTGCCCCTTATAAAATTGTAATCACCAGTAGACAGATTTGCAGCCTAAGTTGTGGACTGTACGAAAGCATCAACAAAAACCTTAGCATTGTAGGACTTCCCAGACACAAAGTTAAAAACATTTTGACTGCCGGCAATTACACAATCAGAAGACCGAAGACTTACTTGCACAAATTGCGTAATATCAGAAGGCCAATTCTCGTAATTTAAAAAGTTCAAAATCTGGTCGCAGTCTCATCTCGGCGACAAACAAATGTCAAAATGTAGGGAAATTAGAGGTATTTTTGACAGATTGAGACTGAGATCAGACTGTGAACGTTCTTAAAATTACGAGAATTGCCCCTCTGGTAACATACACTTTCACACCTTCACGGACACTTCACCACATACACACCCACATACAAACACAAATGAACACGCCCTCACACCCAACCCACAAGTACAAACTTAATAATAATAATATGCTATAATTATAATTTATGTAAGCCCATCTAATCCTCTCTAAACGTTTCTGAAACAGTTAGCTTATAGCCAACATTAAAACAACCAGTATCATTGTAGTAACCATAATATCAACCAAAAGAGTGTTATAATGTTGTACTAAACATGATTCTAGGTCAACGGGAAGTGCCCTATTAGGTTTTGATTCCGGGACATAAACACCCGTATCTTTTGATTGCATTGACTCAGGAGTTTTTTTTTACAGTCTAAAATATAAAAAAAATTGCTATAAAATTCGTTCAGGGGCTACTATGTACAAGAATAGATATAGGCATTTATCAAAATGAGTCGCTATACAGTTGAAAAACGCGTTATTATCAAAACGGCAGTTCAATTCGTCAAATTGGTTCCTGTTGGTCTCAAGATTCGGGGACAAGACATGGCCTCTAAGATCATAGTGATTTAATGCCCCTTGATTATTTTTTGTAGGGTTATGTGAAATCACTGCATGCGAACAAGCCAAGAACTGCCGAAGATCTAAAGAGTGAATGAATAAGATAGAGGTGTCATTATGTTAAAAGTGATGGAAAATTTGACCTCTCGTATTCGCGCTACCATATGAAGTCTGTGGTGGTGATTTAAATGTTGAATACCATGTGTATTCCATACATAATTCCAAAGAGTAAGCCTTCAAAAACAGAAAATATAAGCGAATTGTAAATCAATGTGTTTTTACTTCAATTCAAATGTGTACCCACCCGGTCAATATTGAAAACCTTGTATTATTAGGTATCAAGATATAAATCCAGTATAAGCTGACTCACATTGTACCTGCATTCCGTTCTATCAGAGTTTAGCTTATAGTGGATATGCATAGCTTGATAAATGTTTTGTATGAAGCGTACATAAATACGTCGCTATCTGCATTATTCCTGTTGCAAAATCACGTTGCTGTTTTCAAATTCATAATTAATATTATGCATTTTAACTCTATTTCGGTGAATATTTTTGTTCCAACAATCACTACGCACTGACTAAGTTCTCACTACTGTGATTTAAAGTCTTGAGATCGACACCGGTATCACCTTTCTAGATGGAAACGTTATTGCGATACATTTATCTGAATTCCGACACATGAAATATTCCGCGAATGCATCTGTACGTGTGTGTTGTCTTCCTTGGCAAATGAAGCACCAGTAAAGCCGACACATAGTGAAATATTCTGCGAAAGCGTCTGTACGTGTGTGGTGACGTCATTGTTATACCTATCTTTTGCATAATCAGCCATTACTCTAGCATTATAAGTATTATGGTTATAAGTGATTGAAATCTTACATGATTACACTTACGACCAAGCACCAGTAGGTTACCTACACCAAGCGAAAAGATATTTTCACGTCAAAAAGTGATCCTAGTAAAGTTCCATTTTTCTTTTAGGAACACTAATAAGTTAACGCAAATTATTTTATTGGGTAAAGCGCAATTAATTGATATTATTAGTATTGGTATAAAATATTTCAAGGACTGCTATTTCCTGATCTGTTGACTACCAAAGAAAAAGTTTTTAAAGTAAGATAGATGTTGCGCGCTATTCATTACTGGTAAGAGCTTTATCAAGTTACACATGTTAGGTGTTCTGTTCGTGACAAATTAGCTAGTAACGTTTCTAAGCTAGATTAGAGAACTCCAGTGCCGCGCGAGTGACATTTTGTAAAACTTCTAGTCCAAGGCTATTTTAGACACGAGATAACAGAATCAGATTGTAAAAGTTTAGCGGGTCTGAGTTTATGCATCGGAGTTCATTTAGACATTTAGAAATGTTCAATTCTACCGACGTTAAAAGGTTTCAACGTCGGTAGAATTAAAAATTTCTGTTACTTACTCTTACTTCTGCGCAGGACGCAATATTATTTGACTGAAACCACATATAAAAATAATAAGTTTAAAATTTTATCACGACTGGCTTCGTAAACGTCCTTATGGTCATAATCCTTCTGGTATTGTCTATGTATATTATTTCTTATATTGATTGTCGTTTTTTTATGTCTCTTTTTTATGGCCGTTTTGCGTGGCATATTTTTTTATAACTTGTTATTCTTTTTTATTTGTAATGTTTCGTTGCGTCATGATTGCCGCAAATAAACGTATTTTCTTTCTTTCTTCTTTCTAACTACATTTTCCACAGCAACTTATTTCGTTGATCGAAACTTTAACCGGTCAAGCGGCGCGGTTCGCTGATCGGCGACGAAACAATAGAAAAAAATCAATTGTGTCTCATTAGCGGCGCTTGTCAAATTAATTTAGAATTTTATCAAGTTTTCGAACCGCAAAGTCAATGGCATACTTGAGAAATTTTTTGTCAATTTTTGTATTGCGTTAAGGTCGTTCAATAAATTGAATACACAACGCTATAATAGAAAGTTGAGTTACTGGCAACTGAATGTAGGTAATTATCCAGGATTCTGAATTCAACTATTGGTCCATAATATATGGTACTTAAGTATCAGTTTAGAAAGACACCGTCAAATAAATAGTGAAGTTTCCTACCAAATTGAACGTCAATGATCTCTGTATAGCCTTCAGCAATCTTGACTTCAGCATGTTGAAAGTCCTCTTCTCTCTCCCTTCTCCTTTCTGTAACAAGGTTACTAGATTGTATATACTTCAGCGGGGTAATTCGGTAGCACGCTTACAATCATGTCAATGCCATTCAATTGGACAGTTCAACAACATTCATTGCGTTATTTTCGTTGTAACATTTTTCAAACGTTATGAAGCAAAGCCCTTCAGATTATGAATAAAAGTGTGTTACACAATTAAGATGTAGGTCTACGCTTTGGAAACAGGGTAACGGTAGATTTCTAGCAACTATTTATTTGGTAGGAGCTCTGGCCCTGAGCCAGTCCAACTATCAGAAGCGCGATGGCAGTTTATCTAACGTGATGATGCAGGATACTTCAATTCAAGTTATTATTTACACACCATTTAGGGGTAATAGTTAAGTATAAATGAGGGTAAGTACATAAAAAACACACGCTGACTGGGCACAGAGAGGAGGCCTGTGTCCCAGCAGTGGGAACATTATAGGCTGATTATGTGTGTATGTATGTACATAAAAAATAGGTTTAACTAACAAACAATGTAGGTAATAAAATATTAGAAGCAAATAATACCTATACTCCTAATAATTGTATCGAAATGAAACTTTGTATGTACATCTATAATTTGATATCTTGGAGCTGATCTGATGATGGAGCCAGGAGATGGATTGTGGTATTCTTTAGGGGCTATAGTAAACCCCTCGAGTTTGGGTTCATTTGATTCGTTTTCATGAGTCCAATATATTGCACTTGGTGTCGAGGGTCTGATGATTGAGCCAGGAGGTGAATAGTGGAACTCTTTAGGGGCTACTTATAAACCCCTCTCTCCTAATCCCCTAATCGTCATAACTTCGTTGATTTTTATTAACTTAACCGGTCAAGCGGCGCGGTTTACCGATCGGCGACGAAATAATAGAAAATCAATGGTGTCTCATCAGCGGAGCTTGACAGATTAATCAAGAATAAACTATACGCAAAAGATATTTTAAATTTTTCTCTTTTGCGTATAGTATATTCTTGATTAAGTTAATAGTACATACTGCAGCATTAGTAGTTACTGCATGTTGATTATTTTCGCCATTCGTCCTTCTTCAACATTATAATCAACCTCTTTTTGTACTGGCCCTATCAAAAACCTTTATTTTTTATAATAATTTTGAAATACTTTCTTTTACGTCAGATGAGATTTTTTCCTGGAGACATAAGACTTGTCTCAATTTTTCTCTCATACGATGTCCGGAATTTTTATTTATCGTGAAAGAAACACCAAAATTTATTGACTAAAACAGCAAATTATAATTTATTGGATCGTGCATGTTCATCGTGTTATTAATTATTTGATTCGGGGTTTCCCCACATCTTCGACGGAAGACTACCTACATTTCACGTTTTGATTGAATCCTATTGTCTGATAGAAGTCCGAATTTTCTGCGAGCCGATTTATTCGGCTCCATCCACCCACCCAGACATCTTGTATTTGGACTCCTGACCGGCTGGCTGCTTTTCGACCACCCGAGCCACAGGCCGCAGTCCGCAAGTATTCCAGGACCAAGATCGATTCCCCAATTACCTTTTTTTTTACCCTGTAGTTATAGACCTTATATTTTTTCCTTTAACGCTATAGCAGGTTGGTATCTTTTTGAGGACTTATTTTCAACCACGTTGGCGTGGATCAATATTGATTGCAATCGATATTAGACTCGTCGCGTCGTATTGAAAACCTAAATTTTATTTTTGATACTAAAACCTAAATGTAAAGTGTAATGCAATAGTTTCTTATTATTTAAAACCCATGTGACAAGTTTTCATATTTAGTTTTCTTTTTTGTATTTTTTTCTATTTGTGTTTTCGATTTTTTAATCGGTTCTAGGCTACGTAGATCTAAGCAGTCAATACACTTTAATTCGTTGCACAAAATGATTCGTTCGATGCTAGAAAACTAGGAATTACTTGAACAAATAAGTCTGATCTTTTTACGATGAGAGGCATTGGTAGCAACATTGTGTTGCCCCTTGGGATCGCTACTGTTACTATACAGATACAAAATGTCGTAGAAAAAGTAGATGTGTTAATTGTGGAGGACAAAATCATTAAATATCCTGTACTTATCTTACTTCTTGCTATCTTACTAATATTATAAACGCGAAAGTTTGTGAGGATGTTTGTTACTCTTTCACGCAAAAATTATTGAACGGATTTTTATGAAACTACAGTGATTTTATAAAACTACAGAAAATGATACGTTTTTGATTGAGGATGCTCCCTTAACTAGAAGAGGTAATAAAAAGTATGAAAATGTAGTGGCGGTAGATAAGATACATCCCTTAAATTATAAAAATATTTCTAGTGACGATAGCGAGAATGAAATTAGCGGGGACGAATAAAACAAATTAGTTCAGACTTGGATCAAAGTTTAGTATGATATTATGATTTAAGAAATATTATATTTAAAAGGAATTGAAATAATAAAAAAAATGGACTGACTGTTACAATTACATGTTTTAAAGAATTAAATTAGATTTACTGTGAATGAAAGTAGCATTTCGGCTACTAAAGGACGATTTGATTTACTAAGTTGAAGACTTAAATGGACTTGACAGGAGATTTGACTATGCTATGCTTAGGCTATGAGCAATCAGTGCAGCAATGATTGATATCAAAGAAATGGTGATATTGCACAGATGATTGTAGATTATAGCAGACTATGCATAGTATCTTGAAAGATTTAGGCATAGGCTATGAGCGTCCAGTGCAGAATGAGAATGGTGATGATAATCATCGCACAGATGGTCGCAGATCATAGCAGACTATGCAATTAGATGATGTAGAGCATGGGTTGTGAGCGGTCAGTGCAGATAGCGAATGATGTCAAGCAATTGACATCGCACAGATGACCGTAGATCATAGCAGACTGTGCAATTAGATGATGTAGAGCATGGGTGGTGAGCGGTCAGTGCAGATAGCGAATGATGTCAAGCAATTGACATCGCACAGATGACCGTAGATCATAGCAGACTGTGCAATTAGATGATGTAGAGCATGGGTGGTGAGCGGTCAGTGCAGATAGCGAATGATGTCAAGCAATTGACATCGCACAGATGACCGTAGATCATAGCAGACTGTGCAATTAGATGATGTAGAGCATGGGTGGTGAGCGGTCAGTGCAGATAGCGAATGATGTCAAGCAATTGACATCGCACAGATGACCGTAGATCATAGCAGACTGTGCAATTAGATGATGTAGAGCATGGGTTGTGAGCGGTCAGTGCAGATAGCGAATGATGTCAAGCAATTGACATCGCACAGATGACCGTAGATCATAGCAGACTGTGCAATTAGATGATGTAGAGCATGGATTGTGAGCGGTCAGTGCAGATAGCGAATGATGTCAAGCAATTGACATCGCACAGATGACCGTAGATCATAGCAGACTGTGCAATTAGATGATGTAGAGCATGGGTGGTGAGCGGTCAGTGCAGATAGCGAATGATGTCAAGCAATTGACATCGCACAGATGACCGTAGATCATAGCAGACTATGCAATTAGATGATGTAGAGCATGGGTTGTGAGCGGTCAGTGCAGATAGCGAATGATGTCAAGCAATTGACATCGCACAGATGACCGTAGATCACAACAGACTGTGCAAATTATGACCTGAAATCGATTGTGCAAATTGATGATGAATATTATATAACCTGAAATGAAAAGAAAACTAAGCTATGTACAAAATACCTTAAGTATTAGTTATTAATTAAGATTTTGTTATTTGTATAATTTAACTTGAGTGGTTAGTTTTTTTTTTATCTTTGTTCATTTTTTTTTCTCATGTTATTGATTTGTTGCTTATCAAGTGAGAGGACTCACTCTCATAAGGATGGCCGAGTTGTAAGCCTAATAATATTTAATTGAGGTATTCAACATGTAGGTGTCACTTGCATTTTCATTATCTGTAGTCAACTGACATGTCGTGACAGTGGACAATTATTTATATTGATTTATTTGATTATGGCACTTGATATTCAGCCATCAAACTGACTGTATTAAATCTTAATTTTACTTCGCAATCTGTATTTTATTCAAGAAAACCTTTACTGCTCTTTCAAAATGTAGGTAAATTAGAGGTATTTTTAAACGACTTCAAAAAAGGGGGAGGTTCTCAATTTTTTTATGTATGTTCGGGCCTCAGAATTTGTTCTGTATTCTGAGGTTCGGGCATAACTCCGTCATATATAGACAGATTTGCAAAATTCTTTTTTTTTGTTCAGAAGAGGTTATTCCGAAATGGTCCAATTTAAATTTCGTAAAGATCTGATAATGAATTTCGGAGACAGACAACAGAACTCTTCAATAAATGCCAGCAACTCTCTTGTTGACTTAAGCCACAACGAAAATCATAAAAAATCATTAAACAAAAATGTTCACGAGTTCACAATTTTCGAAAGGACGTCACAATAAAAAAACAAATGACTGTCTCGCTAATTAAAAAGTAACATATTCCCAAAGAGTTCCATTTTCGAATCCCATAATTGTTTTTTCATTCTTTTATTGTAAGTGGCCAGATCCAGAAACTTTCAGTATGCCCCAATACTAGTGCAGTGCTGTTTAAGAGTAGACAACGTACATTTTTAATAGATAAAACGTACTACAGTGTGGCTGAGTTTTTATCAGCGAAAAGAATTGCCTGAATTGGGAGGGCTTTTGTTTAAACTTAAGTGAATATTCATACTATAAATAGTGCATGCCGAATGGTGAAATATGGCTGAGCTTTAATGTACACCTATTATGTATTACCAATATTTGCAAAATAAATGTCTAAGTATTCTATATCCAAGTAATTCCGGGGATTTATCAGTGTTGAGCAACACAAACAAGTCTGAGATATACCAGACATCACACCTCATAACGTGGATCTATTTAGAAGCCGAAATTACCTCTCCGAGATATATTTATCTCGCTCCATAAAGTTACTTCACTCCCAGGATATATTAAGCGGATATGAATATGTTAAGTATCGGACATTTTAATATAATCGGATATATTTTTACCTTATTGAAGTAAATGTAACTCGAGAAAGTCAAGGGTTACTCCGGCCACTTGTACGTTAGATAGATGGCAAGACCAGTGTATCAAGAAGCCGACGTACACGCCATTACACGAAGAACAACTCGGATGACAACCAGAGATTATGGCGGCTCTCGAGCAGCCATCAATCCAGCCAGGAATCTAGTTTTAAAATATTGACCAACAAAATATTGACGTATAAAAGTATCTTAAAAGCCCCACTTACAAACATTTAATTTCAGCCATAGAACAACAAGGCTCAAAGTGATGTCGGAATCACATCAGAGCTTTTAAAAGCGAGCAGGGCTGCAGCCCTCACAGAATTGAATTTCGTCATCAAAAAAGATACAACAGGCGTAGAAGAGAAGTGAGATGGTTTTGTTTTCTTTTGTTGATGTTCTTCAACAAAAGGTTATGCGTACTGCTATACCCTATTACATACGAGGAACGTTTGAGGTGATTTCGAGAGCCACACACACACAAACATGCACAAACACACCCCAACATACACAAACACAACAGTACAAGCCTTAGGTAAACCATTCCTTTTTAACCGACGAAAAAACGGAGGAGGTTATCAATTCGACGCGTATATTTTTTTTTTTTTTTTTTATTTTGTGTTCAGAATCACATGAATGTTTTATTTTAACTCTTATCTTTTGTTTGTATTTTTTTTTTTTTGTATTTATCTGACATCCTCAACTGTAATGTACTCTTTATAGCATAGTAAAATTTGCATTCCAGAGTCACAAGATACAAGTGACAACACTGTGGGTCCTTGAAGACGTAACATTATATTGTTACTTTTTGAAGAATTAATACGTTGTTCACCGACTGAAGGAAGTGACCGATTATTAACGAGGGTGTAGACATATCGACTTATCCGTAGAACAGAGTCCGATGTGATCATGGAGCAAAAACGAGTTAAATAGCTAGATAGCTATTTAAAACGAGTTCAATAGCTAGATAGCTATTTAACTCGTTTTTGCTCCATGATCACATCGGACTCTGTTCTACGGATAAGTCGATATGAATATTTACATACGCGTTGGGAATCGCACTTTCTTCCGAGTGATACATGTGTACATAGTGTTTCTACTACACCTGCGAGGAAAATAAATAGTACTTTTTAACATAGACCACAACGCTTGTATTTTTGCGCTTTTTCACTAAAATAAGCCAATTAAACATTTTCAGTAAAAGATGGCGCTTTTTTCTCGCAATTCCACAGAAAAAATCTTCATAATGTCTTGTTATACCTATTTATTTCTAGATTTCTCGGGAAATAGGTTCTTGGAGCATATTGGGGATTTTATTAAACAAGCTGTGTTTAGTACATCGAGCGAACCTACGGGCCAGCATGCGGCAGCAGCGGGCAGTATTATGAAGGGTTTTTCAACAAGAACTTTGTTTTTCAATTGGGGCAACACCAAAAACATGACAGTTTTAACATTTAGTTTTTTGACGTATTCGTAGTAGATGATTTGGCAATTGTAACAATGAATTCAATTTCGCTCGAAAATCGAACTAAAATAATTAAAATCCACTATGAAAATGGTGATTCTGTTAAAGTTACATTTCGTAAAATTCGTGATATTTTCGGACAACATGTTAACAACTCAATTTTGGTCTATTATTGATGACGTGGATATCACTGACACGTGGTTTCAACAGGACGGTGTCACATGTCACACAGCCAATTGAAACGATCAATTTATTGCAAACCAATTTTCCCGATCACATAATTTCACGAAATGTGGCCAGCCAGATCGTGTAATTTACCACCACTGGATTATTTTTTGTGGGGTTATGTTAAGGACAGAGTCTATACGGAGCCAATCGAATCGATTATTGCAGCCTTAAAACTCAAAATCCGTAATGTGGTTACAAAATAGACCCGCCGTTTTGCCAAAAAGTGATTAAAAACTTTGATGAAAGAATTGACATCTGTCAGCGTGGTTGTGGTGGACATTTGCCAGATATCATTTTTCATTCATAATTGCCAAACTTTTCTCTTCGTAATACAATAAAAATTTGATTCATCTTTATCTAAATTCTTTGTTTTATTTTGTTTTAGAAAACAAAGTTCTTGTTGAAAAACCGATTATTAACGAGGGTGTAGACATATGAATATGTTCGCTTCCTTCAAAAGAACTGCTAAAGGAACTATCTAGTCTCAGTAGTTCCTTTAGCTTTTGCAAAGGAACTATCTACTCTTATTACAATCTACTCTTATTCTATTCTATTCTATCAAGAACCGTCAAGACATGACAAAATGGATGCGTAGGGTTGTAGTGCATCTTATGAGATACATGTCTAGACTGCGATAGACTGACTTGCTTGTGTAAACTAAAAGATAATGTGAAGTAATTATTTTTATATTTTTCATTACCTTTATAAATAACCATAAAATTAATCATGAATTTATCATAAATTACTCCCTACAAAACAGTGCTTTTAATAATGTTATTACACGTGACAATGACCAGTACTGTATTTAATTAAATACTGCACCCTTCTCCAAGAAAAAAATTCAGAGTGTACAATTTTCAATTTCAGATGCATCGTGTTATTTCATTTGATTGGACAATAAGATAAACACAGTGATGGCAGTGAAGTTGTCTGGAATCACGTCCAGAACGTGCTTTATTTCCAGTTACAAGAGAAATGTCTATTAAAAACATTTAGTGCGCCCGAGGGCACAAATCCGGCCACTTGTGCACTCGGGCGCTAATACCACATTGCATCTCAAAATAAAATTAAAAAAGGATGCAATCAAAATTGTTGGTTTGTACTTGTACTTATGTAATATTTTATATAATGTTTTGTGTTTGACTTTATTTGACTTATTTTATACCTAAATGATGTCTATAATTTTTCATGTTTCTTTAAATAATAAGTACCTAAGTAAATAATAACTAATAATAAAAATAAGAAAATTAAATCCTTACTTAAGTGAAACTAAAATATATCCGCATCGCTGTCGACTGGTAATGTACCCAAGAGACTGGCGGCATTACCACGTTGTATGGCAATGCTTAGCCTTTGGCCAAGGTAAAAGCCAGCTCTTGGGTCACGGGAACCAGCTGTTTCGAAATTTCCTTAAAAAGACCATGAGCACTCGGAACCCACACGGCCCGAGGGTTTCAACCTCAAACAGCTCAAAAATATAATTTCCGATAAAGTTATTATTATATTTTCGTCGCTTGAGGTTTTCCGCAGCCTCAGCAGCGACAGCACAGCATGCCGAGCCAGGAAGATGGGATGGCGCAAAAGTATCGACACATGTAGCGTCTCACACTAAAGGCCTACCCACCTTCCATGGAAATAAAAACATACCGTCCGGTCTCTTGCCATCGTCACGTGCCACACCATTGGGTTCTAATACAGCTGGAACGCCGACGGTGACAAGAGCTCGTCGGATGATGTCATTAATGATCGCGTGCTGCGCTAAGCGACCAGCACTTCGACTGCAAGACAGGCCGTGGTGTCCGAGGCTGTTGACATCTTCGCCACAGTGACAACGATGACGAGAACAGCAAGGAGTGCCTAGTCGCAGGGAAGCAGCAAGGCGAAAAGTAGCGTCGTCGAACAAAGTGCCTATGTAAGTCTGAAACGCCCTCTCGCTCCGCCCAGCGCGGGAAAAGTTATTTGATAAATTCCCACCCAAAAAAAAGGGTTATTAGAATGAAAATACTTAAGGGGCCGGCGAACTACGCATGCTAATGCGTAGTCATACAAACGTCACACTATCACACTAATATTATAAAGGCGAAAGTTTGTGAGTGTGTGTGTTTATATGTTTGTTACTTCTTCACGCTCAAAGGGCTGGACCAATTGTGATAAAATTTTGTATGGAGGTAGCTGACACCCTGTATTAACATATAGGCCAAAATAATTTGTAAATCAGACATATTCTTAAGGTAGTGTGTATTTATTCCGATTGGGTTACAGAATATCTAGGTTCCCAAATATGTATTTTGAAAGGACTCTGATCTAAAGAAGAGATACGAGGTATTTCAAATTTCTATAGAAAACTTATTGCAAGCAAGTGACACTCAACCTTAGGGAGCAATTACGAAATCCCTATAATACCACCAGGCTGTCAGTTACATGGATGCGCAACCTGTTATCATGGTGATCCCATGGTACCTACTTGTACATGATTGTGGACATCCTGCGTATAAAAAGGGTGTGTAATATATGGAATAATAACAGGTAGTATAACATCACTTGAAATAACGTTCACATGATATAATTTTCATATGCTATAAAACAAATAACCTAATTTAATTTGTGATCTAATGTTATATTTTACATAACCTTGTTTTGCTCTAATAACATTTATATAACGTTCATTTCAAATAATTTTCGATTTGTATAATGCTCTTTTTATATAACGTTCAGCTGACCTAATTTTCAGCCAAAATTCTGTAATGAATAAGCAAACATCAGGATACATCATACTGTTATAACCTCATCTATCCCAAATGATTCACCAACAATAGAGGGGTTCTGGCGCTCGGCGGCCGCTACCGCGGCACGCTCGCTTCGCTCGCTCGCCGTCGCACATCTGCCACTGTGCCACTGTTCTAACCTAACCTAACCCAAATGATTGCATAACCGTAGATTATATTAAACGTTGCTTATAGATTTTGAATTTTATGGTAACCGAATATAATTGAATATTAATTCAAATGTGCATTATAGAATAATCATAATCAGCCTATAATGTTCCCACTGCTGGGGCACAGGCCTCCTCTCAGTGAGAGGGAGTGGGTTCTAATCCACCACGCGGGCCCAGTGCGGGTTGGCAGGTGTCACATGTCTTCGAATTTTTGGTTCTAGGACATACCGGTTTCCTCACGATGTTTTCTTTCACCGTTTTGAGAGTGATGAAATAATTTACACAAAGTAAAGCGCCTGTCTGGGTTCGAACATACGACCTACAACTCGGAAGTCGCGGCCGTTACCACTTGACAAATAATAAAAACTATATAAAATTAGGTAAAATGAAATTATATCAATAATTCATTATTTATCATTGCATCGTTATATCAAAAAAGTGTACCTATTAAATGAAATTAGGTCATATTATGATCATTAGAACTTTTGTTATTATTTTAAACGTTACACAACCGTATAAAAATGTGTACGCTAGAACCATGTGCTGAATTTATGGTTACAGTTTGCACGTCGTTGTCCCTGTCACCCTGCATAGTCGACCGTGTAATTGCTTTATCTCGCGTCACTATCAGGCGGGAGGTATGCACAATATAAATGATATTCTCCATACCTTCCGCGTTATGATTGTGGTCATAACAATCTGGCTTAAATAAAGTTTTGTGGTAAAGCCGGAAAATAATACATTATCTAACTACTCTATTGGACGAAATATTAACTAATATAGGCTTATGAATCACTTTGTTGTTCTACCGTGTTGTATAACTCGGTCGTCTTCAAATTTAATTTCACTGTTTTAAATCTAGACAATGTTCAATGTTTTAATTACTTTAATACAATATACGAGTATAAGGTTGCCCGTGTAAAAAGCAACCCATTTACTTTGGTTATATTCGACACCGGCCGCCCTCGAAAACCATGAAAACGACACCCACGACGAAAAGTTTGAAAATTTTTGCAACTGCCATCTTGGATTTTCATTTTGACCTCACTATCGGTTTCGGCACCCTCGAAAACCACGAAAACGACACCCATGACGAAAAGTTTGAAAATTTTTGCAACTGCCATCTTGGATTTTCATTTTGACCTCACTATCGGTTTCAGCACCCACGAAAAACATAAAAACGACACCCAATACGAGTAAAAAAAAAATTGCAGCCTTCAGCTTGGATTTTCATTTTAACCTCACTATTGGCTTCAGAACCCTTAAAAACCATGAAAACGACACCCATGACGAATAATTGAAAAATTTTGCAACTGCTGTCTTGGATTTTCATTTTGACCTCACTATCGGTTTCGGCACCCTCGAAAACCACGAAAACGACACCCATTACGAAAAGTTTGAAAATTTTTGCAACCGTCATCTTGGATTTTCTATTTAAGTACTTTACTATCGGCTTCAGCATCCTCGAAAACCATGAAAACGACACCCATGACAAAAAATTGCAGCCGCCATCTTGGATTTTCATTTTGACCTGACTATCGGCGTCAGCACACTCGAAAACCATGAAGACTAATCTGACAAGTGTAATGTCAAACTTCTATAGGTACTAAAAAAAACGAAAACACAAAAGATTTAAATGTCAGATTAGTCTCTGGCATTAAAAAACGAACTATAAATTGCCGTGTTTAATTATTTGTTTAAAAATGTCTATTCTTCATTTGTTTCTTCTCCATAAAGGTTTCATATCGTTTCTATTACCTCAATAGTTCAATATGCTTACCTGGAGGGAAAAAAAACAAAAAAATCCTTGTTGTTTTCGACTTATATTTCGGTGAATAACTCCGAAACCTGACGCTTTAGGATATTATGTCACATTACATTTTTTGTTTGTATAAGTGTCTTCTATCTAAATATATAACTTTTGTTGTGCACCGCGATTCTGAAAAAAAAAATTAAAATGGCGGCCGACCTTAGGGCTACCCTCCATACAAAAATCTTCAAACCTCTTTGAAAGGGGTTTGAAGGTTTTGGCCCTAAAATCAGCCGCCATTTTGATTTTTTTTCAGAATCGCGGTGTACAACAAAAGTTATATATTTAGATAGAGGACACTTATACAAACAAAAATGTAATATAACACAATATCCTAAAGCGTCAGGTTTCGGAGTTATTCACCAAAATATAAGTCGAAAACAACAAGGATTTTTTTGTTTTTTTCCCCTCTAGGTAAGCATATTGAACTATTGAGGTAATAGAAACGTTATGAAATATTTATGGAGAAGATACAAAAGAAAAATAGACATTTTTAAAATAAATAATTAAACACCGCAACTTATAGTTCGATTTTTAATCCCAGAGACTAATCTGACAAGTGTAATGTCAAACTTCTGTACTAAAAAAACTAAAACACAAAAGATTTAAATGTCTGATTAGTCTCTGGGATTAAAAAACCAACAATAAATTGCCGTGTTTAATTATTTATTTAAAAAAATGTCTATTCTTCATTTGTTTCTTCTCCATAAAGGTTTCATAACGTTTCTATTACCTCAATAGTTCAATATGCTTACCTGGAGGGAAAAAAAACAAAAAAATCCTTGTTGTTTTCGACTTATATTTTGGTGAATAACTCCGAAACCTGACGCTTTAGGATATTATGTTACACTACATTTTTGTTTGTATAAGTGTCCTCTATCTAAATATATAACTTTTGTAATGCACCGCGATTCTGAAAAAAAATCAAAATGGCGGCCGACCTTAGGGCCACCCTCCATACAAAAATCTTCAAACCCCTTTTTGCAACCGCCATATCTTGGCTTTTCATTTTGACCTCACTATCGGCTTCAGCATCCTCCGAAACCATGAAAACTATATCTCTCTCTTTCTCTCTGTCTCTTTCTATTACCATGAAAAGTATAACAATTTTTTGTTATGTGACGATTTCTTCCATTTTATTGCTACCGCAAGCTCCGTAAAAGAACTTCGTTCCAAAACATCACCGCGATTCAGAATATGACGACATCGACATTTGCTCAACGCCGTCTATCGAACACAGTGGTTAACTCGAAGCTCGCTCTGCATTAATCAACTTTCATAAATCAATAATTATCTAACATTGCATTCTTAATCACTCAGAACACCACATCAATTATTATTATCTTACATTATCCTCACTTTTTTATTTGAAATTCTTGTGGCGCCATAGGCGCCACTAATAAACCATCAATGGAAAGCGATTTTTTCTAATATTATTTATAATCATTAAAATAACACAGACATAAGTTTCTGTGTTATTTCGTCATAAAGGTAAGCCTAATAGGATGTGATTATTCACATATTAAATTAATGTTATTTATATCACAGTAATAATAATTATGTTTTCGTTAGTAGGTACTATATCGCGCCAATTGATGTCGTTACGTGTTTCCAAAAAACAATGAAAAGTGGTTCAAGAATACTTTAAATTGATTATATATTTTGATAGAGTAAAGCGATTGCTATGAAACAAAAACTAATAACTGCTCCGAGTTCTACGCCATATTTGAGTATAAAAATTAACCATATTGGTTTGGTATTTTTTACGTTGAACCTGTTCAAATTACCTGTCGCATCTAAACAGACAAACAGAAAAAAATCCAAAAATTGAAGAAATGGAATCTGTTGGTTATGCTTTAACACCTCAACTATTTTTTTTGGAAATATTTTCAATTTACAGAAACGCCTCGTCTACAGATTTATTATATGTATAGATATAGATAGATATAGATAATCCTATTGATTCATACTTCATGAAATAGTCATTCGATAGTATTATAAGAACTTAGAGGTTTGTATTGATGAGTTTAATGATTATCATTCTTTAAAGTCATAATATGTTTGTTACGCTCGCGAATAATAGTTTAAGATGATTTATTTCACTCAAAATAAATAGTTTTTAATCGACATTCAACATGACAGTGTACCGCAAAATGCAAAAACCTAAGAAAATTATAACATTCCGGGCTACCCTGGCGCTTCTCCCTTCAGAGGGAGTTCCCACTGTAGCGTCCCCACTGCTGGGAAACGGGCCTCTTCTCTGGGAGAGGGAGTGGGTAATAAGCTATAACCACAGAACAGATAAAAGAGGTTTATCTGTGGCCAACCCACCACGCGAGCGCAGTACGGGTGTTTTAGTTGTGTTGATACAGCATAAAATGAGTAACGGTGTCAAGTGATTTCTAGAAATAAGGGTGCATCTTGATGTCAAAGAGGGTCTCGAGGCGACCGCTATTGTCAGCCGTGTGGACACTCTTTACTCACATTCTTTTCTTATTTTTGTATTTATTTTTAACAATAATTTTATTGTGTTTTCAGTTAGATTTTTAAAGGTTTTAGTGTTGTGGCTTGTGGGTTGTTTAATTTGAGAAAAAAATATTTTTGCATTTGATAGCCGAATTCTTGAGAAAGGCTACTTAACATCAAGCTAAGACCCTTAGGAACCCTGCAAAATTAAAAAAGTCAGAAAGAACGAAAAGCGAAAACAAAATAGCAGCACGGGCGAGTATAATTAGTAAATAATATCTATTATTACTTATAATGAACAAAGAAGTGTTTTTTATGCCGAAGATATAATATAAACTGAATACTAGTTGTATTCATTTCTAACGAATCTGTCCTTTTTCAGTTGAAGTGAAGATGAAAATCGCGAAAGCAATCAATTTCAAAAAAAAATTTTACTCGAAGTAAAAATAATGAGTAAACATTATAGAAACCTTCTAAGATTTACGTTTACAAGGTGTGCGAACTGCGAACGTCATGAACGTTTTTTCGTTTATTACATAGTACATTTTCTAATAACTGAAGCCTTACGCGTCCACAGTTAATTGAACATTTCTAATTATGAATAAATTGGTTTTCAACACACTTGCTCGTAAAGTGGCTCTTAATGAACCGCTTTTAGGTCCATAATGCAGTGTATTAAAAATGCTTGCTTTTTACTTTACACGTTACGGCACTAGTGCTATAACGCCACAGATAACTATTTAATTTACTAGTTGGAGGTCGGAGATGTGCGTTTTTTTTTTAATTTCATCAAAGAGACTTCATGCCAAAAGGAATCCGCGGGCCATATTTCACTTTTTTTTTTAAATAGTCTGAATTGTCCTTGGTCCTAATATTAACTAAAATAACCTTATTTCCCTATGACAATAATACTTTCTAATTCCGTACTAACTAAACTATTAATTGACATACGACAACACTACGATCAGTCTAAACATTATTATGTGTTTATAATATTTTTTCTATAGGCTGTTTTACAGTTTTGTCAGTGCCCTAAGCTGTGTCAGTACTTTTATTTACACCTGAGCGCACATCGCTAGCGTGGCGCGTGGATAAACAAAACCAGCGCACCATTTTCTATACAAGTTAATATTTAACAATACAAGTCTGTTTTTTTCCTCGCAAGTGTGTAGAAAAACGTCGTATGAAACACGTGTGCATTGATCATTATACACTTGGCTTCCTTATCGAATAATACCGCCTCGGCTATAATGATCAACATAGCACACGTGTATCATAATGTACTAATGGAATTCTGCTCTGCTGCAAGGTTTTGCCAAGTGGTTACATTGATGACCTACATTTATGAGAGAAGTGAGTCGATTATGTTTTTGATCCTATCAAATAATTGGTTTCTTGATTGTTTATGTTGGTGAGTTTTCAAATCATAATAAATAATTATATTACATGCGTGATTTATTATTATATTAATGCACTAGTGCGGTAATGCGTGCCACAGATAACTATATACATATTTTTTTGTTTAGCCTATACTGTCTCACTGCTGGGCGAAGGTCTCCCCTAAGTCCTTCCAGGAACTTCTTTCCCGCGCCACCTCGAACCAGCCCTAACGGTACGCGTCCATGTCATCTCGCCACCGCTTTCTGGGCCGACCTCGGCGGCGCCGTCCATCTTCAGGCACCCATTGTATGGAAACTTTTGCCCAACGGTCATCCTGCATGCGGCTAATGTGCCCAATCCCACTTGAGCCGGGCAGCCTTCTTGCCTACTTTTATTATACCCGTTTTGGAACGCAGCATGGTGTTCCGTATAATAAAAAAACTTTTTAACAAAAAAATTAAACCTCCGAAAAAACTGAAAAGCAAAAAATAATAAACCTTTTTTATTTAACCTCAATAAATAAGTTCTTAAACTAATGTAAGTATACCTAAGTAACTTTGAGTCGGCGCCAAACAACCAAATTAATATCGTAGCCGTGCGGAGAAAACATTTTTTGTTTGGAATGTTAATGTTTATAGCTGGAGATTTCACGTTGCATTGTTAATTTGATTTGGTTATTTTCTTTAAATTTAAGTTCATTTAGTGATCTTTGTTCATTGATTGTTTGGCGCCGACTCAAAATTACTTAGGTATACTAACATTAGTTTAAGAACTTATTTATTGAGGTTAAACAAATTTTTTTTTTTTATTTTTTGCTTTTCAGTCTTTTCGGAGGTTTTTTTTTTTAATTTTAAAATTTTTTGAGGCTATAATTTAGTAATTGCTACATGCTTAATTTTTTATTACTTTTAAAATAGCTACCTACCTTACTTTAGGTATTAATTGTTATATAATCCTACTTTAACTATTATTTGCTGTATAATAAAATATTTAAAAAAACAGGCTTTATATACCAACATGGGTAGGCCTTTTTATTTTTTAATTGTAATACACAGCTCAGCATTAAAATCTGGGAATGAACAATAAATCACCCCTATTTTCCCACCCTTAGGGTAAGAATTTTTTTCCCAAATTTATATGGAACCAACTTCGAGGTATTGCCCTATCCAATAAAAAAAGAATTATCAAAATCGGACTAATTTGTAAAAAGTTATGCGTGGTCATACATTACAATCAGTGAGTGAACAATCAATCATCCCTGTTTTCCTACCCTTAGGGTTGGAATTTTTTTTCCAAATTTATATGGGACCAACTTCGGGATATACCCTTTCTTATAAAAAAAGAATTATCAAAATCAAACTGCTCTGTAAAAAGTTATGCATATACGCGTCGAATTGATAACCTCCTCCGTTTTTTCGTCGGTTAAATTATACTAGACAAAAAATGAGTTTATCTTTAAAACTCATCAAAAAGCTTTCATACTCTTTTTGCATTAAAAAATTGTGATTATTATATTATTACGAAAACTGTCAAAATAAATAAAACATGTAAACAAACAAATCAATATAATTTAAAATTAAATATTGCTTTACTGTAGCGGTAACCCAATTCATCTAACTCATCTGAGAAAGGGGCTCGTGATTCTGAGTTTAGTGAATTACTTCTAAATAGAACGTAATCACGTTAATTAATAAAATCTTTTTAAAAGCCCTTAAAGGTTAGCTCACCGAACCCTATTGACGTAACCAACAATTTTAGACTACACTTCATCATAGCACTTCCATCCTTAATCATCCTACTTCTAATAGTAGGTATCCCTTTTTTCAATTTTCCACATAGTGCTAAACTCTGTTTGCTTCAGTTTCTCATAAAACCTTGTTTGCATAGGTTTTTCAACGAGGAAAAAGTAGATTGTTCCGGAGTTTAACGTGACAGTTTATTAATTTAAACTGGAACGCTTTTAAACCGAGAGTTTGTAACGTTACCGTTAATTATGTTTTAAATATCTAGCAGACTTCACCTTCGCTCAACGGAGTATAAACGTACTCTATAAACTATCAGGGCGTCCCTGGAAGTATGGATCAAATCGAATAGGGGCGTGGGCAAGGTCATTTCCAAACTTTTTAACCCTGAGAATGTCAGTAAATTTTTTACGGTTCAAAATTATGACCGATTTTATTTTTTTTTTTCAATCACTTCGCATAGTGCTCAAAGAAAATAATCATAAAAAATACTATCAGGGCTATCTAAAAAAATAAAATGATAGCCCTGATAGTTTTTTTTAAGATTTTTTTTAAAACGATTCGATTTCTCTTCTCTTTTTTTTAGTTTTTTTTTTTTTGCTATAACGTTTGGATATGACCTTGCCTACGCCCCTATTCGATTTGATCCATACTTCCAGGGACATCCTGTATATTATCAAAATTTACAGAATTTCGTTCTTTGGACCAACGAATCCTAGAACTGTGTTACATTATCAATTTCAAAGCTTTGGCATTTCGTGAAACCATGTTTAATGTTACATACATATATTACACAAATCCGGGTGTGAACTGTGTAGTGCAAACAAAATATAAGGTGTTCTATGAAATAAATAACGCCACCAGAAAAATAAATCGACTACAGTTTTTATTAGGAACGTTAAATGCTTTTAAAAATACACCACGCGATCTCGAGAGTACGTGATGGGTTGCAATAGCTGAGTGATCCCACCTTATTAGTGCGATAGTGAACGCTTTCATTGGTATCGTTTCCTCGCTTTTCTGGTTAAACGCTTTCTTTCATGGTGCCTAAGTACTTCTTAGCGTGTCGATGGCAATTTACATGAAGGCAGCTCAGAATTTGACTACGAGTTTGGCACCTTCAGTATCATCCATCTGTTCCTGTAACGTGCAAGCAACGACACGCTGGTCACGTTATTAAGTGACCTATGGTTTGGGACAGCACTACTTTGAAGAGTGAAAATGGTGCCTACTCAATCTGAAATTATTACTCTGTGAGATTATCGGTGTATAAAACTTGACCTGACAAGGTAAAGAAGAGTTCGATATGAAATGAAATGATCACTCTCAAGTCCTAGTTTAACTTGGGCTCTGAACTCCCAAGCCTCTTGACACATCTTACAAGTCTTCAAGTCCTCATCTTTTTATTATGTTCAATATTTTGTAAATCACGAACTACTAGGTTTCAAACTTACAAATCTTGAAATGCGCAACTTCCATATCTGTATTCGATATTTAAGATCAGTAAGTTCCAGGTTTCAAGTCGTTATAAAGCAACTGCTACGTTAGCAGTCTAAAAAATCTCAATCCCCACAACTCATGGCTTCTAAGACACAGGCTGCTTGCCTAGTTTAGAAGTCAAACGTTCATTCATAAATTGTCTCTGCTGTACAACTAAATCCTGTCACTAAATTGTTTGGTTTTTGTGTACAAATAAACATTTATTATTATTTTTTTTAATTTTATTTTACATATCTCGGGACCATGGGGTCCCGGTCCTTTGGAAGGCGTACGAGGGGCCGAAGTCAACTCGCAGAGGCCCCTTAGGAAATTTTAATGAAATGTGGCACAAACCGACGATTATCCCTGTATGCACTATGCAAGTGCACCCAAGGACAACCGCCAGTTGGTGTAGGACTATTGCAGGATATGGAAAAATAAAAAGTTGGACTATGGGTTTGGGTGGCTAAAGTGGACTGGTTACCAATAACTATGTAAGAACTATGACCCCTGCCGAATCAATGTTTTAAGTATATATACATGGATAAAATAGCAGGGGGTGACTTACACACTCAATAATGGGCCCCCGGAAACGGTCGCTAGCACATAGTAACGTAGCGACAAGGGGGCTTGTCCTGAAGCGCTTATGAAGAGTGGAGAGGTATTCCACGGCTATCAGGACAGTCTCGGAAGTACGGTCAAGATCCCTACCAGCATCTTACTGAAATACTTCCTTCTTCCGAACACGTTTACTCTTTCGAATCTCCACTCAAGCCGGCCAATAAAGGCAAGAATGAGGTGGGAGCTCTGTTCCTCGTCATTGTTCACTCCAGCTGGCCAATAAAGGCAAGCCAGAGGTGAGGAACAAGACTACTCCCGGGAGATAGGGTCCGTGGGGTCGCTAGTAGTGACCCCACGGACCCTATCTACCCGCAGGGCAGCATGTGGCGAGCTAATGCCCAACAGCTCGCCACATGCTGCCCTGCGGGTTTCTGTATCTCTCTTGGTCTGGCTCCTCACCCTAGACCTGTTCCAGCAAACTCTTCCGGCACAAGCCTAGAGTTCGGAGCGCGCAAGCCCCACCACGACGTCAACGTAGAGATACGGCGATATAGTTATTATTATTATTATTACTTGTAATTCTCCGGTTTTTACTCTGCAACTTCTAATTTTCATTAATTTGACACATCTTGCACATCAGTGTCTAAGATTGCAGTCTTAGATTGGCAACTTCTATTTCCGAAATCTTTGATTCGGAAACATCTAAGCCTCAGGTCTTTGTCACTAACTTCCAAGTCTTTATCATCTATGTCTCAAATCGTTTGGGCTTGAACTTCTAAGACTTCATTCATTAAGTCCGCGGCTCACTAATGTCCGTTTTCATTAACATTAGGCAACACCTTAATAAAATGCCTAAAATAAGTGCACTGTTGAACAGTACAATAATACTTAGGCATTACATTTAGGTGTCACCTAGTGTTATTGAAAATGGGCATACGTTTTATGCGTTTATTGCCCGTGGTCCGATCGGAAAGAGTACTCTATTCTTAGGTATCTTTCCAAGTACTAATCTTCCAAGTAAGCAGAAAGAAAACCTAAAGTTTACGCTACGAAATAGGTATTTCAAGACTCAAAGTTAGAAATGGTAACAGTATTCTTCCGAGAATCAAAAGGATAAGCTTTCCAGAAGCAAGTCTTTCCAAAGTTCTAAGCTTCCAAGATCCAGGCTTTATGTTGATTGGGTCTGACTTCTTCTGACTTGCTCTGAAATGTCAAATGTTCGAGCTCCTGACTTCTGAGTATCAAAGTTCAAAGCTTGAAACTGTCAATTCAACAAGTCATTATAGCTTCCACGTGTCTGTTTCACTGTACTTACAAAATTAACTCTAGTAGGTATATAATAATATATCCAATTTCAAGGACTGCATCCACACGGTAGGTATTCAATAGCTGTCAATAAATCAATGTCAATGTACCTAGCTTTTGTTGAAGTTTACAATTTTATTAGCATTGTGCAAAATCGTTTAATAAGTTTTATAATTTAACAAAACTAATTAAATGTAATTACCAGTGATCGGAATAGGCTGAGTATATTTACCTAAAGTTTAAAGAACAGAGACGGAAATTGGAGACTTCCTTATGACAAAATTTTTAAAAAATATTTTTTTTTTGTGTTGGTTGAACATTTCAATATAACATGAATATATTAATGAGTCATTAAATATTCATGTTATATTGAAATGTTCAAACAACATAAAAAAAAAATATTTGTTATTTTATTTATCAAAACATTGATTACGATTTATTAAAGCATTTATACTGTTAATGATAAAATAAGATATTAAAAGTTACATAATTATAATTAAAGTTCCGGTATACCGGTAAAAAAAATTAAGTCATAAGGAAGTCTCCGATTTCCGTCTCTGTTCTTTAAACTTTAGGTAAATATACTCAGCCTATTCCGATCACTGTAATTACAAACGTAATTAAAAACAAAACTAAATAAAATCACATGAATCTTGGCATTGACTGCCACCGCAGTCAATATTGACCGCGAACAATATATTTTCTAATTGTGTTTATTGTCTGGCAGTCAACGTGTTCTTTAGTTTAAAATCTTAAAAGAACTAATGTTATATTCTCCAAGTATTTTTTTTTCGATGAAATATGATAATAATTTTATTTTGTACCCAGAAATTTTGGTAGGTAATTACCTACCTACTCAAACTCAAACTCAAAGCATTTATTTCAATTAAACCATTACAGGTACTTTTGAATTGTCAAAATTAAGTAGTCGGTCAGTTAGTCAGAAAGTTGAAGCTAGTCGCCCATTCCAAAGCGTAGATCTCTATGGAGAAGAACGGGCAAGAAACTCCATGGACACTCTTTTAAATCAAGATATTACAAAATCCCGAGTACATTATTCTTGTTGCTTCTATATGTAAGAACAATGTAAAAAAAAAAAAACACACTACTCTACTCTGTTATTTATTCAAAGTATTAATTACCTTTATTGTTATTTTTATGTAATGTATCGTAGGTAGGTTTCTACAGTATACAGGGTCATATCATATTAGCTAGCGAAATTCCACAGACGTGATAGGTATCGCTATCTTAAACGATAAATCACAAAATAAATTAATTTCATGATTTTTTCTGGGGTCATCGACCTCAGTGTATTTACTTAAAATATCAGTAAAAAATTACCCCCTTATTCATAAGCCTATTTTATCTCTATTTTAGCTAAAATAGGTTTATAGAACGTTTGTCTTTATCTGTCACGTTGACATTTCTGTGTGTAAGAAAGAGACAAACCCCATTTTAACTAAAATAGGTTTGATAAGTTTTATGAATAAGGGGGTTAGTTTTTTTGTGTAAACTGCAGACGTGGTTGATATCGATATCGAAACACGATGAAACATATTTTCGTTGACCCCAAAATAAAGAAATACTAAATATTAACCCCCTTATTCATAAAACTTATCAAACCTATTTTAGTTAAAATGGGGTTTGTCTCTTTCTTACACACAGAAATGTCAACGTGACAGATAAAGACAAACGTTCTATAAACCTATTTTAGCTAAAATAGAGATAAAATAGGGTTATGAATAAGGGGGTTATTATTTATATGTATAGTACAGTTTAAATCGATTCTTCAATTCGATTGAATTTTGCGCTTGCTTATGAACTGTTTCTTTGAATAATTCATCACTGTTTAATTTTTGGCATTAAATAATATCTTTCTTTTATACAGGACGTCCCGATAGATGTCAATACTGTAATAAATTAAACTTCGTACCTATATCTAACTATTTACGTACCTACCAATTCAAAACAAAAATTCGATCAAATACACAATAGTACGAGAGCCCGCGATCAAAACTATGTCGCATCGCGTTACGGCCAAAACTGTATAAAATCATTAGTTAAGATGATTCTGAACCCGACTCGGTGGGCAGTAGCATAATCAACATAATATTCCTGCTGATGCGACACAGGCCTCCTCTCTTCGAGAGGAAGTGGTCTGTAATCTACCACGTGGGCCCAGTGCGCGGGATGGTAGAAGTTACATGTCTTAGATTTTGTGGTTCTAGGACATGCCGGTTTCCTCACGATGTTTTCCTTCACTGTTTTGAGAGAAGTGCTGATGGAATTACTTACACAAAGTGAAGCGCCTGCCTGGGTTTGAACCCACGACCTACAACTCGTAAGTCAGAGTCGATACCACTGGGCCACCACTGCTCCTGTCAGTGGGCTAACTAACCCTATGAAACAGTTTAGTAACTTCTTTTTTACATATTTCAAAATACGGTGCGTAACGCGGAAGCTTTCTGAAATTTGATTTTTTGGATTCAGAATAACTAAATCTATCAATTTGATCGTAAAACGATGAGTCAAAAATTTTGGTCGTGAACTCTCGTACTATAATATCCAATTAATCACTATATCTAGTTGGCTGGTTGGCAAAACTCAAAGTCTATACAAACATTTTCCTACATTCGATGTTTGGATTTAGGTCTATATTGATGATTTCAAAATATTCCTATGCTCTAGTATTGTCAGTGTTTTCATTTATTGTAGTTTTGTCGTCCCCACATGGTATATACAACTAACTAACTACCTACTCTACTATAGTCTGCAGTACTAGGTGTGTAGTTTGTTGTATTTACTTTTAAACCTCTATTAGTATTCTAAACTTGGAATTTCAGACGTTCAAAAAGTTCAAGAGCGATCAGCTGTTCTTCTAATCTTGATTCCATTATTTTAGCGAATTTCCGATTGAAAATACGTTTATAACACTGGGTTCGAAAGCACGTATAGTAGCATAGTATACATATGTATAGTCCCAAAAAAGATCTTATGTATTATTATCATGCCGTTTATAGGTACCTATTCATTTTGTTTATATTTTTATTACCGACCTTTTTAAATATTTCTTAAAAAAAATACTTTTGAAAATATAAAATATAGTTGTCAGCCGGTGTCTGGCCAAGATATATAGCGCTCCAGAGATTGAAACCTCCTCACAATGCGAGCTATATCGAAGATTACTACTTCCTTCGGAATCATGCTATAATAATTATTTTTGATAATAATAACTGTATTGTATGTAAATAAAAAAATCGAGCAAATGGCCGAAGGGTCTTATTTCCCGTTAATTTACCTGCTACATACCACCTACCTATGGTATCTATGTTAAATTACTTTTTCAATAATTTCTCGTCATATCTACATCTAATTTCTAATTAATGAATGTTAAATCAATTACGAATAACAAAGGAGACGGGGAATTCTGGGCCCAGCAGTTAATTGGTATTGGTAATAAATCGGTATTAAAAAAACCGTTATATTTTTCTAAAGGTAACCACCAAATACAGTACCATGTTTCTATCTAGGAAGCGAGAAAAGTTAAATTAAGTTATGAAACTAAATAATCGATTAAGTACATGCCTGAATTCTAAGTAATCGATAGTGAATAAATCGGTAAAATCTCAGAATATGTATGAAAATCGAGTGACAAATGCTTTTATCAATCTTTTCGTGGAATCGATTCATAGCGAATCGAGTTCCTGCAATTTTTCTTCTGTTAGCAACTTGGTCACTCAGTATAGTCTAAAGTAATCTGTGCTGTCACCGACTGACAGATGACAGGTAGAAAAAAACCATGCCGGCACCTATAAAAAAGTACTCTGTGACCGGCACTCGTTCGTTTTCTTTCGTTGTGAGTGCGCACGTATTTTCCATGTTTTATTGAATATCCCACGACCTTGGCTTTGTATATTATAAATTATAAAGGACTATTCGACGGATCTTGCTACTTTGAATTACCTGGCTCTCTATTTTGGACAACTGATTACGCCTATCGTTCGGATATTGACGACATGGATCGCTGTGTGAATTGTACCATTGCGATTGGTCGCAGTAACTCTAATTGGCAGAAGAGTCTTGGACGATGAGGCGATTTTATAACTTATTCCATCAGTAGCGTGAATATCAACCTGTAAGTACCTATTTAAAACGAGCTTTTAGCCTATCAAGCGAACAAAACCAGACTTATGTACTTACTGTTTACGGCCTTTAGCGTCATGTATGTCGGCTGTCTTTTTGTTGGATAGCATATATTAAGGCGACTACACGACCTAAAGCGCGGTCACTGTCGGACTGCATAGAAAAGAAAGAGAAGCGCGATGACACAACCGTGGTAATTTATTGCAAATATGAAGCAATTATCTATTTACAAAAACTCTCAAACACCAAACAAATAAAAACCGTATACTAAAATTCGGGGAATTAAATTGTCTTTTAGATGGTGAAAGTTTTATGAAAATACACCCGATAGTGTTTGCGCGATTATCGTTTTTATGTCAGCGGTAGACATTACTTTACAAATTAATTACACTATGTTAAAAAAATATAATTGCAAATATTCACATATCAAATTACGAAGCAAATGGTCTAGTATAACATTTATTTTTTTCAAAGAAATCAGTCCGGTCGATTAGACGTGATGTTGAATTTAAAATCATTAGAAGTCGTATATCTGCGCCTTAAAACAATACTTACTTAATACCTAATTAGTTGATTAATTAGCCACATGAATCTATGGAACACTCAAAAATAAAAAAGGTGTAAGTAACCGTCAAGTCCCGATGGGACCGATTCGGTCCCAGGCTTTGCTGCTTTGAGGTATTGACTGTTATTGGGGCCATTTCGGTCTCGGCTGGGACGTAGCGATTTAGTTGAACATGCATTAGGATAAGGTACATGTAATGAAGCTTGATTATGGTTGAACAAGATTCAAATAGTTAATTTTTTTCAGGTTATCAGTGAAAACTATGTATGCCAAGCATGTTGGAACTTGGCCCAAGATGATTGTGGTTCTTGGGAGACGTCCGATTGAAGCCTTTTTAGATGATATTCTCATAATTATTGAAGACGAATAATAAATATTTTATACATATATTGGTGTTTTATTTTACTTCCTATTCTCCCTTTTTTAAAACGTACCTACTGCTTCTAAGTGCAGGATATTGGATGTAGAGACATGTCTTCGACTGTAGCGACTGTCCAGGGCGTGCCAAACGTGTCAGGATCTTCAACACGTCACACATGGAGGCTCTCTACTTGCACTCCATACATAAAACCATTATACAGCCAAAACCATTCAAAAATATTTCGCAAATTACATAAAAAAACTACAATGTTATAATGTAACCTCACTTTTACTATATTTCATATATAACTTCACTTTTACTATATTTCATATAAGTAACTTGATTCCTGGATAGCCAAATTTCACCAAATTTTCAGTGAGACCTTGTTATTATATCCACTTACAAATAAGGCTAATTTGAATGAGTTAACACCTGGGCCCAGGAAACTATGTAGTCTTTCCCTTCTCCTTTTCGTATTGTAGAAAATTAACAGCTTAATAGGATACAATTCCAAAATAATTACGAAAATAAATTAAAAATTAATTAAATAATAAAAAAAAAGAGTAAAAGTAATAAAATCACGTTTCCGAAGAGATACTACCGACGGAAAGCATCCTGAAAGATACAAAAAGATACACATACCTGAAACACGCCTAAAGACTGCTCGAGTGATGCTCGACGCCCTAACTTCTCAACCTTAGCGGTAAGGGAGAACGCGCGGGTATTGAAAATATATAAGTAAATGTATGACTAGGAGGTGATTTTGGGGGTGACTGGGAACACTTTTACCGAGACGTCTGCCCGCTACCGCGAACTTCTAGAGAATGAGATTACTGGGGGCTGGTTGGCAGTGGCGAGTCTGGCAGCTGTGTTTGACAATCTGAAGCGTAGTATCAATATGGACACGGTATTGTAATTTGGGAACGTGCGAAGTAGTGGGTTCGATTCCGGCAGCAGATAAAAATGAAGATAGGTATGCGTGACCGCGAGGGCAGTGGCTCTCCTCCCGCCCCTTTAAGAGTAGTGTTTTTTGGTTTTTATATATTTATTTATTGATATGACACTTCAACGACTTATTAGTGGTTGTAATCATAATCAGCCTATAATGTTCCCACTGCTGGGACACAGGCCTCCTCTCGGTGAGAGGGAGTGGGCCGTAATCCACCACGCGGGCCCAGTGCTGGTTGGCAGAGGTCACATGTCTTCGAATTTTTGGCTCTAGGACTTGCCAGTTTCCTCACGATGTTTTCTTTCACCGTTTTGAGAGCAGTGGTTATGAAATAATTTACACAAAGTAAAGCACCTATCTGGGTTCGAACCTACGACCTACAACTCGTAAGTCGCGGCTGATACCACTTGGCCACCACTGCTTAAGTGGTTGTAATGGCAATCATATAATTTGGTTTTAATAGGTTTTTATATTTTATTTATCTATTTTGTAGATTTTTTATGTGAGAACGTTGTAGGCCTTGTAGACTAGATTTGTGGACCATTTTTTATTTTATTAAGTACCTGGTACTTGTTGACAGGCCTACGCTGTTCTCCACGCTGTTCTATTAATAATGTTTTTTTTTATTGCTAAATGGGCGGGCGCTCTTGACCTCGACCACACTTGACGGAAAGCAATGGATGAGGTCTATGATGGAACGAGCTTACCCAGAATATGCCTAAGGCACTAGAACTCCCACGCATCGACGAAACACAGCAGGCTGATTGACGCCGGACTCCGGTGGGAAACCAGGCGGGCGTTAGCCCTACCACCGCAAAATATTGTAATTTGAAAACATTGTAAAAGCAAATTATTTTTAAAAGAGTAACCGTAGAGTTTCTTTTTGGGTCTTCCCCATTGGTTACGATCAATTGGAACCATGCACCTAGCTTCTGACGTTTCATAAGTTCCCATGTAGGATTATGTGAAATAAAATATTTTTATTTTGATTGATTTTATAGTAGGTATACTCACTAAAACGTACGCAGTCAAAAATTACATAGTTACACTTTTAGGTGAGCATTGTGAATTCGTCACTTACAGAAATGCAATGGTACTCGTATTTTGGCGTGACTAGCTGGCGTACTTATAGCAAATAAAAATTATAATTTAATTTGTTCTGTTCTCGTAATATTAATTACTTTGTATACCTATTCATCATCTGCCTAGCCTTTTCCCAACTATGCTGGGGTTGGCTTCCAGTCTAACCGTATCTTACCTACTATTTTATACAGTATTTTTTTTTTAACTGAACGGACAGCTGAGCTGCTGGGGAGTTTGTTGCGCCACTCTTTCTTCCCAGCGAAAGCACTAGGAAGTGGTGAAGGGCGGGCTTTTAGGGAGACTGTCTTGTGTAATTTTCACGTTCAAAAAATGCTGATTCTCAGCCTAATTTGAATAAAAATGGTTTTGATTTTGCACAACATTAGCAGAGCACAATTATTAAAGGATGTCTAAGACAGATACTGTTTGCGGATTATTCTATTTTTTAACCGACTTTAAAAAAGGAGGTTCTGTATTCGACCCGTATGTATGTATGTATGTATGTATGTATGTATGTTTGTATGTCCGCGATTATCTCAAAAACTACTGAACCGATTTTGATAATTTTTTCATTAGTGTGATCTACATACTTTCAGGAAGGTTTTAGTATATAATACATTAGGTAATTATTCTCATGTACGAAGTTATATGCATAAATGTACTGCATCTCCGGCATTTCTATGCGAATTTTGATGATTCTTTCGAGTTGTCTTCAATTCTTCAATGCACTAGTGTTAATTGAATTTATGTGGGGTAGGTACAACTAAAAAGTGAAAAATAAAAACTTTTTTACAAAAAAAACAACCGACTTCAAAAAAAAACACTACAAAGTGAAAAATAACTTTAATTTCGGAAGTCGGTGTCAAAAAACGAAAATGCGGAACCAAAGACACCGACTTCCGAAATTAAAGTTATTTTTCACTTTGTAGTGTTTTTTTTTGAAGTCGGTTGTTTTTTTTTGTAAAAAAGTTTTTATTTTTGTTGATATTTCTTGTGCTTTGGTTCATAGTGGCTATCGTTTCGCCATCATAATCAATAGGTAAGTTTCAAAGAGTTAAGTAGTAAGACATGTAAGTATACTCGTAAACAGGGTCAAATTTATCTAGCGCATCTCTGTAGACGTGACGAGTATCGATATCTATCTATACCCGACACGTCTGCAGAGGTGCGTAATATTTGTTTATGTTTGGATAAACTCGATAAAATGAAAAGATTTGATGTATTTTTTTAGGGATCAAAGACCGCTAGGAGTATTGTCACTTGAAGTATGAGATGAGAAAATAATTATGTTTTATTGTGTTTAATGGATACTAATTTATACGTCTGTGAAGTTAACACAAAAAAAAACTGTTTATTAAACTGATATTTCAAGTGTATACAATAACTGAGTTAAATGACCCAAAAAAAATCTTCATATTCATTTCTTTTTTATTTTAACTTGTTTAAATATCGATACCCATCACGTCTGCACAGTTATTATAATGAAGTGATTCCTCATAAGACCATTTCAGACATCAATCTACATCGTCTTCACATGATCTGACAAAGATTATGTTTGGACTTGATACTGTGACCTCTGAGTTTGTTTCAGCCTTTGTTCTCAGTAGTCGGATAGGAAACGCTGACCTCATCTAGCTTATTATATATTTTTTTAATAATATGACGTGTAAAAGTGATTCTCGATATCCCATTTACAGAATAAACAATTTTATTTTATTGACCGATTCGGTCTAGCTCCCATTCGTCGAAAGAGTTAAAAATAAACACATTACCACTCCTTTGCGTCGCGCAGTCGGGTAATAAAGAAACCGCCCGAAGCGAGGTGAACGTCCAAGCTAACTCTATTACCCTTCATTAATTTATTAGATACGAAATTATCTCGGGTGATCCTATAAAGTAATTTTTATAATTTAAAGAGATATTTTTAGTAAAATATTATATTATTAGGTAAATATTAAAATCTACCAGTGACATAGTAAGTAAATAGGTACTTTACAAGATACCAACATACACTACATTCGATAAAAACAAGTCGTGGTTATAATATGGGTATTTTTATAATGGGAAAAAACCATGGCTATGCAGAGGTAGAATACCGCATCCGATATTTCGGAATTCTTTGTTCATCATGCCCTTGCCCCGCCCCCTGCTTGCCCTTCCATAGCCCACCATCAATTGTCTGAAAATTTGGGCGTTATTGCTGTATTTTTAAAATGAATATAACAGGGTTGAAGTTGTTTTCAATACAAATGAGTACAAACTATCGAGAAATGAGTGTTAGGTTTATTGCTGTCGTATATATCTACGAACTAAATATCAAAAAAACTATTAAAAAAATTAACTAAATATGATATTTTAGTGCAAAATATGACATCTGATTTTTAAAGGGTTAAGAAAAAGAAAGAAGAGATATCTAATATTTTATTTGGGAGTCGCACAGGAAATACAAATTACAATAAAAATTGAACATTAAAACTAACAGAATAATCGATTAAAAGAACCGTGCGAGGCCAAAAAAGCTGGTAAACTTGCTGTTGGGTTATTATAAATTTGCGCATAGGCTGTTATATTATACCAGGGTAATATATTTGACATTACAACCTGGTGTTCAAGTTGACCTCTTCATTCAAAAAACGATCCCTCTGTCTGAAAGTCTCAAAGCATTCTCGGCATTGCGCGCTTAAGCTGATATCAGACGCTTCATTCACAATTGTTTTGATGTTTACTTGACACCGAAAAAAATACGTAAAATAATATACTCGTATATTATGACAGAATACGAGGGCGACACTGAAAGTTTTTTAGAACTGGCCACTTGTAAATGATAAAATACAAAATAAGTTCAAATTTTGAAAATGGAACTCTTTGCCAATATTATTGTGTATGTATATTCATTTGTCAATTGTTTACGATTTGGCGGCAAATCGAAAATTGTTTGTGTCAATTTTCGTACAATCAGCACCCTAATTGCGTAACACACTATCAATCGGAATCTGAATCATTTTGAAGCAAGCAATAAGTTCGAAAAAAATGTCTGCTCAACGCGTAAATAACGCAATGAATGTTGTTGAACTGTCAAAATGAAACCGATTCCGATTGATAATGTGTTACGCAATTGTCCCGCTGTTTTTATGATGATATGATACTTTCACGATGAAGTCCCACATTGTGCCACTATTTACAACTGGTTTAATCAGTTTAAACGTGGTCGCACTAATCTTAATGATAATCTGCGTGAGGGACGGCCTTCTACGGCGACGACTGAAGATAACATCAGTGTTGTGCGGCGTATGATAGAGACTGACAAAAGAGTGACTTATCAGTAGATTCGGACAAGCTTAGGCATCGGTACGAGTCAAGTGCACCAAATTCTCCATGAACATTTAGCGGTCAGGAAGCTTTGTGCCCGGTGAATACCTCATAATTTGACAGAGGCCCAAAAACTGCGTCGTGTTGATTAATGTCGTGAAATGGTTCAAAGATTTAACGGAGGTGACTCAAATGCTGTGTTCGACATACTTACGGGTGTCGAAAGTTGGATTTATTGTTAGGATCCTGAAACTAATAGACAGTCTGCTGTTTGGGTGTTTCCTTCCAAGGAGTTGCCAACTAAAGTAAAGAGAGGTCGAAGCATGGGAAAAAAGATAGTGGCCTTGTTCTTCAGAAGGACAGGTCATTACGCAACAATTGTTTTAGAGAATCGAAAAACAGTTACTGCAGAGTGGTACACTAACAATTGTTTGCCACTTGTCTTGGAAAAAGTTCGGGAGAAACGACCTCGCAGTAGGATCTTCCTTCACTACGACAACGCCTCGTCGCACACCGCCAAGCAAACAATCGATTACTTGGCGGCATCAGACGTAGAAATACTGGGTCACCCATCCTATAGCCCCGACTTCGCACCTTGCGATTTTTATTTATTTCCGAAAATAAAAGAAAAACTTCGAGGAAAACGTTTTATTGTCGCCGAGGAAACAGTGGCTGCGTTTCAAAATGCCGTCGAAGAGACCCCTAAGGACGAGTGGGCAAAGTGCTTTTCTCAGTGGTTCCATCGGATGCAGCGATGTATTGATATAAATGGACACTATTTTGAAAAGATATAATAAAACTAATAACTTGTAGTTTGTTCAGTTTTTAATTTTCTAAGAACTTTCAATGTCACCCTCGTACAAGGCTGCGTGGTAGATTATAACCCACCCAAGTAGCAAACAAATGTCTTAAAAAGGTATTGTAGATATTTTGAAGGCATGTTGACGAATTCCAGCTGTTGTATTGGCTAAAACTAGTATGTCCCTCAAGATATCTTCTAGATAAACTCCAAGGGTCAGTTAAGTAAAAGTGGGCACAGCATTTAAGAACATGTTAAAAAAAGAGTTAAGTAATACTACTGTTTAGATAAACTTTAACCCTATTTAAGAATGTGGTTTTGCAGAACTCTTAAACACTGATTTCAAGATATCTTGTAGGTTGACTTAAGATCAAGAAATAGACTTGAAGATATCTACAATACCTAATTAAAAATATCAGTATTGAATGGCAGATAGGTATTCGATCTTATCTTAGTGAAGTATAAATAAAAACTTATTTTGCTTTAAAGTGCTTATGTAACATTATTTTAGAAAATATGGTGAACTTTTAAAGGATTACAAAAACTGTTTTAAGACTTATGAAAATGGCGATTAAACAACAATTTTTTATGTCTAGAAAAGGCTTTCTTATGTCGATGTCGTTGAATGGATTGGAAATTTAAAACGGATGATCATATCTCGTGTAAAATCTATAGATTTTGCTATAAAACAGACGGGCTTTTAAAATAGGTACTAGAAAATAAACAATAAATTTTGGAAACTTAATAATATTGCAAATTTAAAAAAAAATTTAGATTTTCTATTGAAGTATGTAAGTTATTAATGTAGTTAGAATTACTGTAACAAAAATATAAGTTCAATAGATTCTAGTTTTTAATGAAGTGTTTTCGGAAAATGTTTTATCATTTTTTCACTTATAGGTAGTGCAAAATGGCGTTAAATCTTATTTTTCCTAACGAAGTAAGCTTTTAGACAATACTGATTTTTTTGTACAATACTTAACTTATACTAAAAACCGTATTGGTGAAGTACTATTTAATTTGTTTGGTATTATGTGATTCTATAGTTTGATTTAGTTAAGACCAGATTGCGTCTTAATATTTTCATAACTTGTCATTTCATCGTTCTTTTTAATTTTGTGGTGGAAAGAGGTTTATGCAAGATAGTCGAAAGAATATTATTATTATTATTATTTTTTTATTTGAAATGGGCTTGCTCTTGACTCTAGCCTAGGTCAAAGGTGACAGAGACAAAGTCGACGATGGAGCGAGCTTACCCAGAAGAAGCCTGTTCACTCTCACTTTAAAGAGATTCGGGTTGTATGCGCTCGGAAAAACAGACGCAGGTAGAGAGTTCCACTCTTTTGCTGTGCGCATTATAAACGACATTTGCAAACGCTTAGTGCGAATTGGTGGAACAGCAACTAGGTAGGGATGGTAACTTGCAGTGCGCCTTGATGTCCGAAGGTAGAAGGGGGCCGGTGGAATGAGGTCGTGGAGTTCTTGGGCACACTCACCGAAGTACAGTCTGTAGAAGACCGACAGGCAGGCAACCTTGCGGCGATGAGCCAAGCTGTGAAGCTTGGCATCCACCAGTTTTACGTCGCCAATGAGCCTCTTAGCTCTGCGTTCCACCGAGTCAAGCGCGGCAAGTTGGTATTTCGCTGAGCCATCCCAAAGGTGGCTACAATACTCCATGCAGGATCGGACATGTGCTTTGTATAGGGTTAAAAGCTGTCCAGGCGTAAAGTATCGTTTCACCCTATTTAGGATGCCCAGCTTCTTGGCCGCAGTTTGGGCTTTGTACTCGATGGTGGCGCCGAAGTTGAGACTAGATGTCAACTCCATGCCTAGAAGCTCGAGCCGATCAGTTACAGGAACAGATGTACCCCGAAAAGTAGGAGTCTGGTCAAAACGACTGCTTTTGGCGGTAAAAAGACACGCCTGTGTTTTGGTGGCGTTAAAAGAGACCAGATTGTCATCACCCCACTGGGAGACAAGGCTTAAGGTCAAATCTGTCCGCTCTACCATGGCCTCTCTCAAGGATCGAACTTCGGACCCGCTGGCCTCTGCATTGGACAAATATCTCTCTGAAACTGTACTGTCATCCGCGTACCCAACAATACCAGGCTGAAGTAGGTCATTGATGTGCAGCAGGAAAAGAGTTGCAGAGACAACAGACCCCTGAGGAACTCCGGCATCAATAGCCATAAGGTCAGAGGAGCAGCCATCAACGACTACTCTGATCGACCGCTCACTAAGGAAGTCTGATATCCAGCTACAAAAACCAGCTGGGATGCCATAAGCAGGAAGCTTACTGAGGAGACCGGCGTGCCAGACCCTGTCAAAGGCCTTCGAGATATCAAGCGATACAGCAAGTGCTTCGCCGTGTTTCTCGATGGCTTCGCCCCAACAGTGCGTGACATACACAAGTAGATCGCCAGTTGACCGCCCCCGGCGAAAGCCATATTGACGGTCACTGAGGAGATCATTGTCTTCAAGGTAGGTCAGCAACTTACTGTTCAGTACCCTTTCCATAACCTTGCACAGAATGGAGGTAATGGCGATCGGACGGTAATGGGCAGAGTTTGCACGGTCGCCCTTTTTGGGCACTGGTTGAACATTTGCAAGCTTCCAGCATTTCGGCACCGTTCTTTTTTCAAGAGAGAGGCGGAACAAGCGTGTCAACACAGGAGACAGTTCAGGCGCACACTGTCTCAACACTCTCGCTGGAATACCATCAGGCCCGCTTGCCTTGTTCACGTCTAGACTGCACAATACTCTTCGGACCTCTTTAATGTGAACTGCGATCTCCGGCATCGAGGAGTCACAATGAGGTACAGTGGGTGGTTGCTTGGAGCCAGCGTCCAGACGTGAATTGCTTGCAAAAAGAGATGCAAATAAATTGGCTTTCTCACTTGCAGAGTGAGCCAGTGAGCCATCAGATTTCAGCATTGGAGGTAAAGTGGGACGACACAAATTCGTTTAACCGCTTTAGACAAGGACCAGAACTGTTTACTACCCGGGGGGTGCGCTGCTAGTTTGGTCGTAATACGTCCGACATGGTCAAAACGCGCCCTACGTAAAACCCGCTTGCAGAACTTAGCGGCAGAATTAAAGGCTCTTTTCCTCGCGCGAACCCTACGCGCTCTAACTTTGCGGTCGCGGGCCTTGACCCAGGCTTGATAGGCAGACTCTTTTTGGGCCTCAGCGCGGGCGCATTCTACATTGTACCAAGGCCGGGATTTGTGACCGAGCGGGATGTCGGAGAATGGAATAAAATACTCCATCCCCTGCCGAACCACGTCTGTAACCACGTCAGCGCAGCACGAGGGGTCACCCGAGGAGAAGCACACCTGCCGCCATGGATAAGAAGCAAAAAAGTGCCGCATCTCATCCCAGTCTGCTGACCCGTATCGCCATACTCGCCTCGTGCCTCTAGGACTCTCATCTGGAGGAGAGCAGGTCGATATGGATTTCACCAGACAGTGGTCAGATGTTCCCAGCGGGGCTGAGACCGAAACTGAATGGCTGTCCGGATCAGTTGCCAGCAGAAGGTCCAAGCAATTGGGTGTATGGCCGTCAACATCCGGTACCCGCGTTGCCACATTCACCATCTGGGTTAGATCCAGCGTTAAATTAAACTTGCGCGCCTCTAACCCAGCATGGTCAGTTCTCTGGTACGGCAACAACCACTCTTTATGATGGGCGTTAAAGTCCCCCAGAAAAAAGAGCTTCGCTGTTGGGAACCGTTGCTGGGCTACGTCAGTCGACTCCACGAGGAAATTAAAGAGCGCCGTTGTCTCCTGGTCACCGCTGTGCGAACGGTAAACACCGATGTAGAGAGATTTCTCCACGCCTGTATCCACAAGTAGCCATATGGCAGAAAAATCCGATCTCTCAAAGCACCGGAGACGACGACAACAAATGTCATCGCAGACGTACACACAGACCCCAGCTTGCTTCTTGAACTTGTGTTCAAGAGAGTAACCCGGGTAGTTGAGGTACGCCACATCCGACGGAGATGCTATCTTCGTCTCCGTTAGGAAAAACAAGTGCGGCTTCTCGGTCTCAAGGTGGTGATGGACTGGATCGAGATTGGAGTGCAAGCCCCTGATATTCGTGAGGTGCACTTTTAGTGGGAGGAAGTGCAGCCGTTGTGTAACCTTATTCTTCTTTGCTTTGGTCATTTTGGGTAGAGTTGTTGGAGAAAAAAGTCGACTTGTCGAGGCACTGCTCAGTGAACCAAGCGGAATACTAGAGCTAACCCAACCTAAGGGGAACTCATTTGGAGACTGCGGGGACGCCCGAACCCCCCCGGATATGACCACCGGGTCCTTCCATCCAGTCGCCAGCTGGCACGGTGGGGCATACCGAGATTTTTCGCGAGTTGGCGGGGCAGCCTTTGGCACGTGGCTGGCGTGCTACTTGGCCCCCCTACTGACTGCGGTCGGCCAACGGCTGGCACCGTGCTTCGGATCCCGCTATCCGCTATCCTCCAGAATGAGTTATCCGGTAAGTTATGCCCAGAAACCAAGACCAGTTCTGAACAGAGCAACTGACAATCTCCTTTTCTCCTAAAGGCACTGGCACTCCCACACACCGACGGAACACAGCAAGCTGCTTGGCGCCGGACTCCGGTGGGATAGTGGTCGCAAGCCAGGCGGCCCCTAGCAGAGCCTACCACCGCTAAGTGGGATCGTTCAGCCGTACCACAGGCAAGCCTGTGGTGCCGTTGCCCGGGGTGAACCACTAGGAGGTAGACCCAACCCACCCCAAATTATTAAATTAATTCGACGAAGCATAACAGAATTTCAGTTACGAAAGGTTTAAGAAATTCATTAGACTGAGGTTTTCCAATACCACAGTAAATTCCAAAGGTCATTACAGGCACAGTGTTCATCTCATGAATGTTGCATAGAATTGGCCAAAATTCTACTTTTGAACTTTTGTACGTGGGTAAAATTACATGTTTATCCAAATTTTCAAAATACTGCACAATACTTTTTTAAAATCTATTATGCCAGTATTCTCCACTGCCACAGGGTTCGATATCTAAAGATTTTACTGTTTTCAGAAGTGTTCTAGCGTCTTTTGGCACAACACCCGGATCATGCTTGTTATTAATCTGCAATAAGCCATTGATTGCAGTATATTGTGATCAATAGACCAGTTCAATGGTTCACTTGAAGGACTAGCTTCGGAAACCAAACCCGTAACATAGAAGATAGAACCCTCATACTATTCAGCACTCGACACGTTTATCTCCTTGGCTTGGGTGGGATAATTTGAGCTCCACAGCACCAAAACCAGTCAAACAAACCCAAACGGTTTACTGCCACTGAAGAGTTCCACTGTCTACCTCATGACTCCATCATCAGACCCTCGACACTAAGTGCTATTATATTGGACTCATCAAAACGAATAGTATGACCCCAAACTCAAGGGGTTTACGAGAATAAATCAACGTGTGTGTTAGTCAATGTGAAGTTAATTAAAGCGTGGCTAAAAGAAGTGTTTGATATTAATTTGCTTAAGGCGAAAGCGCCAGGGTAGCCCGCGAAATTATTTTTGAGGTGAAAACTTCTTTAGCGGCGTTCCACACTTTTTGTAATGGGGAAAAATGTTAAACTCGCGTCAGGACATCGCGTCAGGACACGTGACCGTCAGGAGAGATTCCCCCCCCCACTTTCTACGGCGGCGCCAACCGAAGTGAACCAAGTGAGACACGATAATGGATGGATGGATGGATGGATGGATGGATGCATGGACGGACGGACGGACGGACGGACGGACGGACGGACGGACGGACGGACGGACGGTGACGGTGACGGTGACGGTGACGGTGACGATGTCGGTGACGGTGACGGTGACGGTGACGGTGACGGTGACGTTGACGGTGACGGTGTCGGTGACGGTGACGGTGACGGTGACGGTGACGGTGACGGTGACGATGACGGTGACGGTGACGGGGACGGGGACGGTGACGGTGACGGGGACGGGGACGGTGACGGGGACGGTGACGGTGACGGTGATGGTGGACGTGGATGTGGATGGATGGATGGACAGCTGATGGCTCGACCGTCTGTGTAGTAGCCACACTGCTGTGTATTCGTAAAATTCGTGTATATTCATAATCCTATTTTATCTCTATTTTAGCTAAAATAGGTTTATATAACGTTTGTCTTTATCTGTCACGTTGTCATTTCTGTGTGTAAGAAAGAGACAAACCCCATTTTAACTAAAATAGGTTTGATAAGTTTTATGAATAAGGGGGAAAAATATGGAAATTGAACAAAGTGCATCGATTAATGAAAAAAGTGACGCAGAAATAGTGAAAAAAAAATAGTTATATTAATTCAATTCATAATTGATTTATTTCAACCTTAATATTCAAGTTTTCACTTCTGCCGGCACTCCCGGAGTGCAACCCGTCTTTTTTTTTACGTTTATTGCAATTTGCTGGTCAGTATTAAGTTGTACGTTGATTAAAATATGATTCGCGACCGTAACAAATGGTTCTATATGTAATTCTGTATGTAATGTTTCTGTATGTAAATTCTGTATGTAATGTTTCTGTATGTAAATTCTGTATGTAATATGTAATTCTGTAAATACATATTTGTTACGGCCGCGAATCATATTTTAATCATTCTCATAACACAACATTACACCGCTCTAGCGCCGCGCGATCTGCTCACTGGCTTGGAGACCGGTCTGCGTACCCGCCCCGCTCCCCGCGCCACCATCGCCGCCGCCCCGCAATCGCTGACTTTGAGACCGAGGCCTGACGGTTGTGATGAAAATGATGTCGCGCTTCAGTTTCGTTTTGACACATCTGACACATAATGACGCAGTGATTTGACTTGATTACCATGAAAACGCTATATAATAATGCGTGAGCTAACTCTTCTCAGTATGGACACTTTTTCGCGTGACTATTAAATGTACGGTGAAAGCAAATCTAGCGATTTAAATCTTTGGGCAGCAAGGTTTGACTTATGTTTAACAGCGTATAAAACGCTCTCTGGGAAAACACACCAACTTACTTTCATACGAGTAGATAACGGACGCTATGTGAGCGGTCACCGTTCTTCTAGGAAACAGTAGCTACGACTTTGATTTTGAGTAGATCATCATCATCATTTCAGCCGAAAGACGTCCACTGCTGGATATAGGCCTCATTTGAGTAGATATTGTTGTATAACTGCTTTATTTTATTAGGACCTATGAATATGGGACCTATGAAATTGCCGATTCTTTATACTGGTTATTGTGAAGATCGATATCTTTCATTCTATTTAGGGCTGATTTTTCCAACGCCAGATAATTTTATCCGAGGAATAATTTTGAATTTTTGAGAGTTCTTCCATACAAAATCTGTCAGGTGTCAATTTTATTCCACGAATAAAAATTATCTGTCGATTGAAAAACCAGCCCTTAGAATTCGAAATTCAAATTAATTTTATAATATAGCATGACATATTCGTTTTCAAAATCAGTTTTGTTCATTGGTTTTCCCGCCGTTAGATTTTTTTTTAAATCGTTGTTTCTGTAACCATGTGAAATGTGCGCTATTTTCGAATATGAGTTCCGTTGTGGCACCAACGCAGCACAGACTAGACTAGACGGCACGCAATATTAACGAAGTGTATGGACTAATGAAATATAATATAATTTTCTTAAAAAAATAATTTATATCTTTTCTATGCAAAACGGCAATTGCATAGGACTTAATAATTAATTGTGTAATATTTTCTAGCCGTACCGAGGTGATACGAGAGAGCAATGCGAGAGAGAATCAAATTACTCCAGATAGCCCACAGAATAAACAAGCTGAAGTTTTATTAGCCGTTGAACAGATGACAGTCGGAAAAAAACGTGTTCTTGAGCGGGGACTGCGAATGCAAACGTGAGGTAGGTCAGCCTCAGGCTAGGTGGAGCGACGACTTTCGCAGGATGTCTAGATTGCACCTAGCTGAGGATCGAGTAACATAGAGTGCGATTGGAGCGGCCTTTTTGACCGACTTCAAAAAAAGGAGGAGTTTCTCAGTTCGTTCGTCGGAATCTTTTTTTTATTTATGTTCCCCGATTACTCGAATACGGCTAGACCGATTTCAAAAATTATTTTTTGTTTGAAAGGGTATTCTTTCCAGGTGGTCCCATTGTCATCAGGTCAGGATCTGATGATGGGATCCTGGAAAAGTTCGTGTTGTGACGCGACTCCAACTTCTCGACCCATGGGTATGTACGTCAATGCCTCTTTTGCTGGCCGCTGCAGTAATATACTATTTCTTGTTTACTCCAATTGCCTATTGGAGCTTATTATTTTCATTGCTACCATCGCAAATACAAGAAAATAATGTTTATTTCATTGTGTTTGCATTTTAATTTTTATTTGTGCTTAAATTTTTTCATTCAAATTCCGATGTTAAATGAAATAATTTTCCGATGAAATTTTTGACTTATCTGTCAAAGTTACTACAGATACAATAATTGGGCTTATTAGTCGATTCGCACGAATTGGCTCATTTTGAATTTTGTGCAATAAAGTATAAATAATAAAAAAGGACCCAAGCGCACGGAAGTGATTAAATATTATTAAACATGTAATACTTATTCTTGATTTAAATAAAAGAGTGTCCATGGAGTTTCTTGCCCGTTCTTCTCTATAGAGATCTAGGCTTTGGAATGGGCAACTAGCTTCAACTTTCTGACTAACTGACCGACTATTTAATTTTGACAATTCAAAAGTGCCTGTACATGGTTTAATTGAAATAAATGCTTTGAGTTTGAGTACTTTTTCCTAACTTCATTGCATAAAATTCAAAATGTGCCAATTCGCGCGAGTCGCCTAAGTATAGAAAAAACAATATTATTTAAAAGTGACGATTCACCCGTTTCGGGCGAGTTAATTCTTGCGAATCGACTAACAAGCCAATAATCGTGGTTAATTTTGAACACTTTACCGTACTCAACGTATACGCATAAATCCGTAGATAACAAGGCAGAATAAAGTAGTCTTTGGAACCCGTTACAATTCAGTTTGTTAGTCGACTATTTAGATTATAGTTACTTCTGTGCTGAACGCATCATTTCACGTCCATTTCGTATCGCCTTTTATTATCTGCTAATTAGCATTTATAAATAAAGACAAGTTAATCAATGATTAACAGCTTAATCTTGCGTTAGCTAAACACTGACTAATCGGTGATTAGCGAGATTTTTCTAAATAAGACGGAACCCCATTTCACAATAAGGAAAATCTACAACGAAAACCTTCATCCCCCTCAGTTGAGCGCAATATTGTTTATTAATCACAGCCCTTTTCGTCACGTGTTCGTCCCGCTTTGCTATGTTGCAAAATTTCCTGTTCTTTATTTATTGATAACAGCCCTTTCCGTCACGTGTTGTTACCTGCCTTTATTATTGCGAAATTTCCTGTTCTTTATATATTATTTATACGGTTTCCCAACAGTACCTACGGCAAATTAAAAAAAATAGCCAGTCATGGTGACTGCTGACAGAAGGGAAAACTTTTATTTGGAACTACAGTGCCCGCGACTTCGTTAGCGTGCATGTCGTATAAAGGGTTTTAATTGTTTTGCGCGGAATCCTAATTCTTTTTCTAAAATAAAATTCTAAATCCGTCCATCCGTTTCGGAGATTTACAAACAAAATTAAAAATAAAGTGTTATAAGTAGGTACCTTATATACAAAGCTGTTATTTTGATATTACAAACAGATACTCAAATTGTATTTATTTGTAGATGCTGCGTTTTAATAAGATAGAGACTCATATTACTTGTTATGAGTCCATTCGTTCTAATGAAGAATGTTATACAGCATGAACTAGAAAGTTGTGGTCACATTTAAAAGGTGATACAGACCAGCATCAAACTAAATTATCAACTGTCTCATACAAAACTTCGATACCTACTCGAACCTATGGGACCCCATAAATAGAAGCTTTTTCTAGGTAAAACAATAACATACACAGCTGTACTGTATTTGACAGGCCTGATGGTCTAGTGGTTAGTGACCCTGACTGCTATGCCGGAGGTCGTGGGTTCGATTCCCACCCAGGACAAATGTTTGTGTGATGAGCACGATCATTTGTTCTGTATCTGGGTGTAATTTATCTATAATATGTATGTATTTAGAAATATATAAGTATGTTTATCAGTTTTCTAGTACCCATAACACAAGCTCTGCTTAGCTTGGGACTAGATGGCGTTGTGTGATAGTTGTGGAATATTAATATTATATATTACCTGTGTACGTTATTGTATTACATGGAAAATAATACCCTTTCCATATAGCGGTCGCAAGATGATACCTTTTTCGAACTGTCAGTTTCATTTAAATCTAGAAGATCTAACAAAAATGTTATTCCGCCGTAGACGAGCAGGTGGTGGCGTCAAGGGCAGAGAGAAATACTCGTCACTCGAGCTCGACGCAACTACCGCGCCCGGTGTCGTCACAGCGCTCACAGTGGGGCTGGGTACCAGCGAAGAGTCCGGCGGCAACAGTTTTTCCCGAATTTGAATCAATTCCGGGTAACTAACTTTTCTAATTTTTATTTCCATAAAAACCCGATTCGGACTATTACGAACGTTTTAAAATAAAAATTAGCCAGTCCAGCCATTCCCAAGTGATGCATTAACCAACGAACAGCATTTGGTTTTTTTAAATAGATGTTGGCAATGGCGTAGTCGGAAAGTTATTAAGGTGGGAGTAAAAATGAACCTCAAGATGCTCATTATCTGCCTAGCCTTTTCCCAACTAACCGGATGCAGCTGAATACCAGTATTTTACATGGAGCGACTGCCTATCTGACCTCCACATCTATTACTCAGTAACTGACTGAGTATATAATACAATACCCCTTGGTAAGACTGGTTATCAGACTTTCGGACTTATGACGACCCGTAACGACTGTCAAAGATCCACGAATGACAGCCGGGACCAACGGCTTAACGTGCTTTCCGGGGCACGGAGGGGTCTTGGTATGTGAAGATGGTCACCCATCCACGGACCAACCGCGGCAAGCGTAGCTTAACCTGATCGATCGACTCGTGCGGCTGAGGGCCATCTTGAGGGACTTGTGGCTATGTAATAACACAAGCTCCTCAAGATGCTAAACATATTTATTCCTTGGCTGTAGATGGTTGAATAATAATATTATTGTTGTGAACACGTTACAGTAACCTATATAACAGCTGTTTTACACAATTAATATTTCCAGAGAGCCAGTGAGTCCAAATTTCGACAGGGCGGGTTGTTTCACGTCCACTTGACGCACGTGTATAAGTCAAAAATGGCGCTAACTATCGTCAAACCATAAAAAACGTTATTCAAATAACAATTACAAAATTATGACCTTGGACCGTACGTCAAATAATAATGAGTACGTAATCATTATTTTTTGACGTACGCATGTTACGTTAACCAACCGTTTGAAACAACCGGCCCTTAGTCTGTAATGTCAGGGTGCAATTTTATAGAGTAGAGAGGTAATTTAGTGTGTGTCAGACAACGGGAACAGACGATAGATATCAGACACATGTGTGTGATGGGAAATCGCTTAAAGAATTCCGCTAAGAAACATTACCACGTTATGGCGGATCATACCTCCAGCGAGAGCCAATTACACCTCCGCTCAGTTGTGGTGCTGCTATTGTTTCGCAGGTATCTGTGGCAGTAGAAAAATTTTATAACGTGAAAAATCATTTTTATTTTTTATTTTACGGAAAAACTAATCCAAGAGGTCGGAAGTAGACCTATAACGTATTTACTAAAGCGAAAGCGACGACATTTTGTTCCAATTGCTCGTTTCAACTGACTTGCATGATGTTCCGCGACCCGAATCGCGACATAAATCATAATGTAGTAATGTTTCGCTTGCCGCCCTTTCAAATTTTTCTTTTTATTAAAATCTAACTCGAAAACTACTACTATTAAAAATAATAGCCATTCGACCGATTTCAATCACGGTGGTCAATCTCATCGCAGAAGATATTATAGTGCACAAGTGTGTGCGTAAACATAGGTGCACTCTTTGTTCCTATACTCTCATTCATAGTCCGATGGGACGGCAATCAAATCAATCATCAATCAAGGCAATCAAATCAAGCCATCAAAGCAAAAACAATTGAATAGGAATGTGAAAATAAAAACTTGGGAATAGGAACTGCGTGGGTGCAGTGGAGTAATACCATTGAAGTGCTCGGTAAACCTCCTTTGAAGTTAGCTGATTAGTTTATGAAACTTTAATGCTATTAGGATCGACGTTAAACCGTTTGAAGTAGTAATAACACGATAAGTGCAGAATAGCACTCCTTGTAATAAAGTAAGTAAAGTATTGCTTTTCTTATAATTTACAAAGCTGGGTTATAATAGACATAGGTGTATAGTCATAGCGTAGAATATTCCCACTGCTGGGATACAGGCCTCCCCTCGGTGAAAGGGGTGAGAGGGAGTGGGCCGTAATCTATCACTCGAGCTCAGTGCGGATTGGTAACTGTCATGTCTTCGAATTTTTGATTCCCTTAGTACATGCCGGTTTCCTCACGATGTTAATTGCTTAATATGTTAGTCCCATACATTTTTGACTTATCCTTCGTCGTTACAGCTGATAGAATGTTTCTTTGCCTAGGACCTCAGGACAGGCCTTGTATAAAACTATGGAGATCTACATTCAGCCTCGATAATTTATGGTGCGATCCAAGGGACTGTACTTCGAACATCGATAATATTATCATCAGCAGCATTCTGAATTCCTTTCGTTTTTAGAAGTTAAGGCGGCGGTAAAAAACTCTTCAAATAAATGGTTTAAGTTTTTTGTCGTCTGGACTTGTTTTAGATCATGTTATTTTGATAGTTTAGCAAATAAGGCTTAATAAAATACTCCAATGATCCAACTTTATCGTTTTTTCAACTTTCGTGAGTATCGTGTGTTTCTGGCGAAAATTTCGCGCGACGTCCCACCGTCAAACGTCTGTCGCTGCCATCAGACAGTGACCTACTGGCTGATTGGTCGAATGCGTGCCTCCGTCCCCTCATTCCACACAATGTCTAGACGGAAGGAATTTTCACGTCATTATGGGAAAATTGAGCGACTGCTGCGCGTGGGGCCCGAGGACTAGGGTTTGATTTCCAGGTTGGTCAAAAGTGTAACTGGGTTTCCCCCATTTGGAATTTCTCAGTAAAAGCGCGGTGTCTATATTTTAATCCTGTTATTAATGTTGTTAATTGGTTCCGTAACATTTCATGGGACCTAAATATAACTGGCATAATATGAGTTTACTATAAAACAGTCTGCCCAAACTTTCAGGGACTACTCCAAAAAGACACAATATTTTATACATGATATAGGATGGTCGCGTTTTCGTACAGACACTTCAGCACCTCGATGTACCGATAGTCGATCTGGCACCGTTGAAGAGACTGCAGTACAGCCCATGTCTCGATCGAATCAAAGGCTTTCTCGTAGTCCACAAACGCTAAGCAGAGAGGCAGGTTATACTCTTCGGTCTTCTGTATAACCTTTTTTTTTATGGATGGGAAATCATCAAATGACCCCTCCCGCTCTGGGTGGAGCGGAAGGGAGTGTCAAACTCTTACTGACTAAAACCCATCCGTGTTCCTTCCTTAGCCCTTTATGTTCCGGGGTAGCGGTAACCCTTTCGGACAATCCCGCACCCAAAAAAGGGGTGTAAAGTTCACTCATACTCTATAGAAAAGGGAAGATCCTCGACCAGACGGGTGTTGTGCCCGGCGGGCAACTGCCCGTCTTCTGTATAACCTGTCGCAGCGTATGTATGTGGTCTACGGAATCCGGCTTGTTCGGGACGCTGGAAGTCGTCAAACCTGCGCGCGAGACGGTTCGTGATGACTCTCGAAAACAGCTTGTGGACATGACTCAGAAGTGAGATGGGCCTATAATTCTTAAGAAGGGCATTGTCGCCATTCTTAAAGAAAAGTATCGCCACACCTCTGTTCTATGCCTGTGGTGTTTTACCCTCGAGTATGACGGAACCAAACAGCCTCTGAACGGCCTTAAGAACGGGTTTTTCGCCGGCCTTCAAGCTTCTGGAGTGGCGACCGCGTACCGGAAGACGTAGCGTTGGAAGGCCTCCCACAAGGTGGACCGACGACCTTGTGAAGGCCGCAGGAACTCTTTGGATGCGAGAAGCACAAACCGATCGAAATAGAGGTGCTTGGGGGAAGCCTATGTCCAGCAGTGGACGTCTTTCGGCTGAAATGATGATGATGATAGGATGGCGGTTGGAATTGGCAACTTGGATATGCACCACAGTGTGCATGCATAGTCATTTTAATATTATGACGTAAGTATTGTGAGTCTATCGAGCTTGCTCCCTTGCATCAGGATAGCGTAGACAATTGTTTAGTTCCACTCCTCCATCCTCTCGTGCGAGCGTGTTTTTAATAGCACGCATTGGTTTCACATGGACGTGACATCAAGGTAGCGATCTAAGCTGCTGTCGTCGAGCTCATTGTCGTCCGGGAGAGTAGGTAAGGATTTCCTATTTCATCTGTGTTGCCTTGTATAAAGGAATGTAACCACTTAACATAAGATGATAACATAAAACACGGACAGGTGCAAGTAAGACTCGAACCCTAAAAACATTCATGTGTTTCGTTGATATTTCACATCGTATCGTACCTTAGGTATTGCAAAATGCAACTAAACTATAAAGTAAATCCAATTTCATAGTCAGTTTGTTTCCAATAATCTTGATGTAATCGAAATGTTAATTTTCGCTTTCATTGATTATTTTGTGGAAAACAAGGGTGCTCGAATATTCTGTGGGATTGTAATTGGATTCGAAATGCGAATAATGGTAATACATCTTTATATTTTTTTGTTTCTCGAGGCGGTGACGTAAACACAATTTTCTAAGCTACGGTTTCCTAGAAGAGCGGTGAGCGCCGAATGCGGCCGTAATGTCCAAATACAGGGTGTTTTTAACCAACTTCAAAAAAGGAGGAGGTTCTCAATTCGACCGTATGTTTTTTTTAATGTTTATTACGCGGTATCTCCGGCAATTGTAAATCGATTTCAAACATTCTTTTTTAAATGGATAGGGTATGCTTCAGGGGTGGTTCCATATAAATTTTATTAACTTTGCTTGGGCAGTTTTGAGTTAGCTTTAATAATACGTATTTTTGCCACTTAGTTTATATTGATGATGTTATAACAACTTCCTGACAATGATATTTACATAGCAAGTAGTGTTATACGAGTTTGTGTGGGGTAAGTACAACATAAAAGTGAAAAAAAAAACAACCGACTTCCATACTTATATTATAAGACCTACAAAGTGAAAAATAACTTTAATTTCGGAAGTCGGTTGCAGACAACGAAAATGCGAACCCAACGACACCTTAGGCTGCGTTTCCACCAGAAATGAGCGAGGATGCGTAGCGAGGGATGTGTGTGAAACTAACCAATAACATCGCTTCATTTTCATAGCTTGAGCTAAGCTAGTCTTGTTATTGGTTAGTTTTACGCACATCTCTCGCTACGCATCCTCGCTCATTTCTGGTGGAAACGTAGCCGAGGAAGCGTAGCGAGAGATGTGTGTGAAACGAACCAATAACATCGCTTTATTTTTATAGCTTGAACTAAGTTACCGTTGGCATTGGTCATTTGTACACACATACCTTGCTACGCATCCTCGCTCATCTCTGGTGGAAACACAGCCTTAATGTCAAATACTTAAATGAGATATTACACATTTTAATGACGTGGATTATGTGACTCTAACGCTCTTCTATTAAACCGTAGCTTTAGAATTAGCCTCAAATGTCATAATTTCAAGCGTAGCTTAACCTGACCGATCACACCGGTCACCCCAAACACGTCAGCTTCCAGTCTAACCGGATGCAACTGAATACTATTATTAAACTGATCGATCGAATTCGGCTGTTGTTCAGCCACAAGCCCTCTCCTTTGTCCTTAGTTGATATTATTGATTAAGTATCTCTGTAAATACATATTTCTTACGGTACCGACTCATCGACATACTTATAACCTGATATCGGTATCAAAAGGTCAATTCCCGTACCTAATTAAAAACGTTCAAAATCTAATCGCAGTCCTCAGCGATAATCAATGTCCAAAACTTGTCGAAAATGTAGGGAAATCAGAGGTATTTTTGACAGATTGAAAATTTGAAACTAAGATCAAATTGTGAACGTTTTTAAAATTACGAGAATTTTCCCTCAGGTTGCTGACCAACAAATTCCAAAAAAACGTAACAAAATATGAATTTCTCGGGCTACCCTGGTTTTGCTTTAACCCTTTGTATGAACGTGGATCCATGCGACACACAATGGCTTTTTAATTATGTCTGATTACAGATATAATTATAACTAAAGTCATTATCATTAGACGTCATTGTCATTAGACGGCATTCAACCAGTTAAAACAGTTCCCTTTTGGTGAGTCGTTTGTAGGTATATTATCAGTCCCACCATGTGACCCCAGGGAAGACGGTGGCACAGAGCTCACTTGCTGCCGTGCATGTCGAGGCTCAGGGGAGACCGCTTTACAGTCTCCTCAGGGATGTGCCTTACAGGCGTTGCACGGGGGTTCCAGAATTGGTCTTTTAAGAGGAACCGGGACCACCCCTATGTGCTGATGGTGATTACCGGGGTGGTTCTAGTGAGGTAAAAATCCCATACTCCCCGACATCCCTCCCCGGAGGTCGGGCGTCTTTTGCAGTTCCCACTCAGAAAAAAAAATAAGGTATGATATCAGTACAGCGAGACTTAATTGTCAATGAAATGTGTGAAATTTTCTGTTAAAGGTTTTATTAAATTAACAAATTGGTTTATAGATATTACTGATTTTTATATTAAAAAAGGGGCAAACAGCAAACATACATCTTGCTATAAACCACAGACAAGAAGTTAAGATTCATGTATGACATAAAAAATGTCAATAACAATCAAAGAGTAACTACATTATTTATACAGGGTCAAATAAATTTAGCTAGCGAAATTTAGCTAGCGAAATTTAGCTAGCGAAATTTAGCTAGCGAAATTTAGCTAGCGAAATTTAGCTAGCGAAACTCCGCAGACGTGATGAGGACTTTTTTCGTAGGGTCATCGACCCCAGTTAGCGTTAGTTAAATAGTGCGTAAACTAGGGTTACAAAGATTTTACCATCCAAGATACTCGACTATTGATACTCTCTACTGTTTTCTTTTCTTTCTACACATAACATTTTATAATTATTTTACCTGTCACCTGTTCCGCAACTGTTGTTTTTTTTATTATATTAGATTTTTTAACCTTTTATATTTAGATGCATTTTTATTAATAAATTATACTTGTTTTAATTGCCGACGTTCTTTTTTTTATTTCACTACATTTTTTTTATCCACATTTGAAATATCAGTTTCGAAAACCATTTATTTTGTGTAAACTTCACAAATTTGATTGGCATCGATATCTTAACACGATGAAGCAAAAGAAAACAGTTTTTCTCAACTCATATTTCAAGTATCAATATTATCAGCGGTCGTTGACTCCTAAAAATATAACATCACTACAAACAATCAATAGTCATATAGGTTATACACTCGAGAGCAATGCATTAGGGTCACATAAAGATACCTGAAAGTCTCAGAAACTATGAATTCTCCGATCACGCTTCAAGCGCTCAAAGTTGCGCTCGTAGAGGATTGGGAGAATATTCTTAAACATCGTATAAGAAACTTGGTTACAGCATGCCAAACCGCATAACCGCAGTGATGACACCACATGAGGGTAATACAAAGTACTACTTACTCAAGAAAATTTTAAAGTGGTAGAAAATGAAATATTTTTCTATTTTTGTTATAAAATGAGATTGGTTATTTTTTTGTTTATGGATTTTTTTATGAATATAATACATAGTGATAAATACAATTTATTACTTTCATTTAAGGAACATTTAATTAAGACTTTCAGGTATCTATATGTGACCCTAATTCATTGCTCTCGAGTGTATTATATTAATATTATCAATTTAATTTTTTTAAATAATGAATTTATTTTAATATATTATTTTTTAAAATACAATATTTAATAATTAATAAAATATTTAATATGCAATATTACATTTCCAATAATTTTATTATATTCCATTTATTATATTTAATATTCGAGCCTGTATAATTGAGTAGGTACGTGTACATAAATATGTAAGCTGTCACGCCCTTTATGGACTTCCCAGAATTTGATCCTGGACACTATCGAATGGTGTAATAATACAGTATGTTTTTTTTTTTGTCAAAATCAACAAGTTCGATTCCTGGCTAGATGTATTGATTTTTCAAAAAATCCAATGACGCAGCTTTAGTTTTCATCAAAATCGAGCCCGTGACTCCTTTGGGTATTTTTCGCTATTCCTCATAGTTTCGGATTTGGCCATCCACGCCCACTTGAAAAATTCGCCCTGTATACAATCAAGTATTTTCTAACTGAACAGACAGCTGTGCTGCTGGGGAATTTGATGCGCCACTGCTTCTCCCCAAGCGAAAGCACTAGGAAGTGGTGAAGGGCGGGCGTTTTCGGGGACTGTCTTTTGTAACATTGACGTTCGAAAAGTGCTGATTTTCAGCCTAGTTTGAATAAATGACTTTTGATTTAGATTTTTGATTTTGACAATTAATAAAAGAGGTAAAAATAAGTGTTCGTAGGAAAATGAAACAGTCTTAAAGTTTCACTCTTTTCCTATGAAAAGAGTGAAACTTTGTTTTGAACATTTCAAAACACCTCTGTAGGTTTTTTGAATTTTTCCCTTTATCCCACAATTTTATTGTTACTTGTATATTCTGACATGAAAAATATACAAGAAAATTTAAAAAAAAAAACAGCTTCTTATGTTGAGAAATAACGGTTTTTTCAGTAAAATATCAACGTACTAAATGATGTCATTACAAACATTTATTTTGTACTCTTAGGGCTCATTTAAGGGCTCGTTCAATAGTCAGATAACTTATATCTGAAGAATAAATAGTTTGACATATTTTCTATACAAAGCTGTCAAACCGCAATATTTATTCCTCAGATAAACACATCGATTATTTTAAAATTAGGCCTTATATATCAGACGCAGACTATCGGGGCCCTTCAGTAATCGTGTGATGCATACTGTGTCTACTAATGAACTCATTGAATTGTTATTTTCAGCTCAAAATCTGCATTATATATCTCATATTTAAACTAGTAGCATGTTTAAGCAGATTAAATCCAAGGCTAAAGCAGATTAAGACCAAGGCTATGAAAAATGAAGATTCAATAGGACTTAGCAAAGTAGTCCAATACATATTAGATGCACAGTTTCGCTCAGGCAACAGAAGATCCGTTAACCATGAAAGTTTGGATAAAGCTAAGAACGTAAATAATATCTTGAGACAGAAAGGAATGCCAGACCACCAGGCTTTGGTCGAACAAGAATTAAAGATCGCATTAACTCATAAGAAATCAGCACTACATGACAGACCATATATAGAAAAGAAAGGAAAAAATGACTTCCTTGTAATACACCCTGAAGTTATCGACCCTTTTGTGACCGTGGTACCAAACCACATCTACTACAACATTGAGAAGTCTTGCGTCAACTGGTTGGACGACTGCAGTTTAATCGGATTAAGGGAGAGGCTGCTAAAGGGATCCCAAGCCTAAAAAAATATTATAAGACCTTCCATAAACCAAATTCTGCCATAAAAACTATCTAGTTTTAGGTACAGGAAAACTTGTATTATTAATAAAATATGTAGGTACATTATTCAAGCTAACACAAGAGTAGGTACTGTGGGACCTCTGCGACGTCGGGATTAAATCAAAATCCTTTTACATTTGTTTAGGATGTATTTTAAGAAACTTTTATCCCATTTACATATAATTATAATAATTCTCGACTTAAATATTAGACGTCAACCCTACGACTCTCACATGACATCTGTTTGAATGTTCGAAAGGAACTTGTTACAAATATAAGCAGCGGCCTGACCCGCAAGGAGGTCAGTAACCCTCAAAGAAGTCTCTACATCAGCTACGCCCACCTTAGAATAAAAGTATGGGCATAGCCGGAGACTTTTATTCACACCATTCGAATATCCAAACCCTATCTACCTATCCTATTGTATATAGACCTACTTCCGAGGAACAAATTTACATGATGAGGTCCGTCTCTTGCAAGAGTAAGCTTAAGTCAGGACGTACGAATCGCGAATCCAACACCACGTTAAGTGTCAAGCAAATTAACATCTATATGTGCCAATATGCACCCATACAAACTAACGTCGTCATGCTTAAACCTCGTCGTGTCAAAACCTCGGTAAAAGGCGCGACGCGGCCTCCTAATAATAACACTTGATGTGAGAGTTCACATCGACCTAGAAGAGGCTTAAGAAAATTAACCGATCTTAGCATCAGATTCTTTTAACTCCATCGGACGGGATTGAGCCAGAGGGAGGGAAAAGCTTAAGAGGCCAGGGTTCATTAAAAAAACTAATATATGCTCGTACTCCAGAAAAAAACTTTAAAGTCCTACTACGTTCTCTAAAATTCTAACATCATTAAATATCAGTCAATACTGATGAAACTGTGGGTCCTTAAACACAAGTTGAACCGAAAGTGTCAACCAAACACACTTGCAAGGGCTATACCCCTGTGAGCAAAGTCGGTGACAACTTATGCTGAGTGTCTGTCACCCCCCCTTCTATAGGAGTGACCACAGTTATAACAACAACTATCCTCCTATGACTCGCGTCATTAAATACTGGAGTACGCGCACGTTCTTGTAATCACGTTGACGACGACAATTTATTTAGGCCTCCCTTTGGCCCGTTGCAGGTGTGAGGGCGCACCTCACAGCCCTCTGGGAGGTGGGATACCTCACACGCTCCCGGCCGCGTCCGATGTATTTTCTCACAGCATATGTAACACACAAATGGACACATATTAATAAATTGTAACAATCATCAAAAAAAAAATAATGCACTAAAATATGATGTTTACATTCAAGTGACATATTTACATTACATGACAAGATACATGACAATTAAAAAAAATAACCACTATTAACATACTAATACGAAAAGGTTTTAAATCAAATAATCAATTTTAAAAAGGTTTCTATCTCTAAACTTTCTTTTTCTAAATTTATATTTTAAAATCGAAAACTTCTTTATAAAATGATGATTGTTTACAAAAAATGTTTTTATAAAATTATCAATGATTAAAAAACTTTTTGGAAATAATATTTTAGTTTTCGTTTTTTTAATAAATGAGATACTTTTCTTCTTTCGTACTTTTCTTTTATTGTTTGCAGCACATTGCGAAAAAACCTTATTTAAATTAGGGAGATCTACATGACATATTATACAATTACTACGATTGCGAACTATAACCTCATCCGTAGGAAAACTAAATGAGTTTATCAACTGTGCGGAGTTGTTCGACGCTGCATCTTCATCTCTGACCGCATCCACGTTCATATCATCCTCCGCTAAGTCAACATCACTATTCATCGTATTAATATCATTCATGTCGACGGTGAGACAAGAATTCTCCCTAGCTTCGAAAACATCGACGAGACCATTCTCCCCTATCTCGGAAAAATCGACGTGATCATTCTCCTCTAACTCAGAAAGATCGACGTGATCATTCTCCCCTAATTCAGAAGAATCGATCGAAACATAATCCTCATCAAAATGATCATCAGCGACGTTAATTTTATCTATTTCCACATCGTGGTCATCGTGCTCATCTTGTGCCTCTGAAACATTACTATTTACGTTACTAAATGGACTAGACAGACCCGATTCGATGTTTTCATCATTGTGTTCGCTCTCGAACACTTCCATCGGCTCCTTCTCCTCCTCTGCGGCGATGCACGCCTCGCTGCTGCGCTCGTCCTCATCTCCATCACTGCCAACTTCCACGCTGCTTTCTAGGCAGCACTGCTCGTTCTGTAGCGGGTCATCTTGTCTTCCACTAAATGATATAGAAGCATCATTATCTACATTTACAATATCTACAACATTTTCTTGTCTGTTTTCCTCAGACAGATCTTGTGCCATCTCGACTACTTGCACCTTATTAATTCTTTTGTCTCTGTGACATCTGCATGGAAGCTCTTCCCATAACACATCACATATAGCCTCAAATGGCATGTCGTCCTGGTATTTCCATTTATGGACTGCTAGGGCAGCACCCTCAAGATATGCCATTAATATGAGCGCCCAGTCGCTCTCATGCCATTTATTATAGGCGGCAACAACTTCAAATCGCCTAAAAAAATCTTCCAGGCATACACCGTCCGTGCCCGTAAAAACTTGAGCCATCTTACTCTTTTTATATTAAAAAATACATATAGCCACTTAGCTTTTTCTCCTGGCGACGTTTCTTCGCGTCTCTTTTCTTATACTCACTATCCTTTGTGGTCTCACTTGGCATGCGAGAGGTCTCGCTTATTTCACTTCTATGAGTGCTGAAACAAAAAACTATTTCGCAAGCTTAGCGAAAATCCGGCGAAACGCGGCGCACTCCACCATATGTGGGACCTCGGCGACGTCGGGATTAAATCAAAATCCTTTTACATTTGTTTAGGATGTATTTTAAGAAACTTTTATCCCATTTACATATAATTATAATAATTCTCGACTTAAATATTAGACGTCAAACCTACGACTCTCACATGACATCTGTTTGAATGTTCGAAAGGAACTTGTTACAAATATAAGCAGCGGCCTGACCCGCAAGGAGGTCAGTAACCCTCAAAGAAGTCTCTACAATACATAACAATGTGATAATATACAAGTAAATAAAAATAAAAGCTTTTATAAGCTTTTATCTATACGCGGTTTGTAAAAATAAATTAGCAAACTACGACGAACTACGGCGTTCCAAGGATTTCCAAGCTGTAAATAAAGGGAATTTATTATATGTACTAGCTTTTGCCCACGGCTTCGCCCGCGTGGAGGTCGGAAATTATCCCAGAGCTGCGCGTTAAATCCGATTTCCGCTTGCGAGGCATATCAAACAATCTCAACTTAATGAACTTAAACTAAACACTACTAATGGTTAACAATAAAGCTATAATACAACTACAATTTAGACAACCTTACCTACAACACAGCATAATAAGTGCAAAAGAAAATATTTTGGAAACCTAATGAACTAACTAAAAATACGTCTTAATGAAACGCCTACTTCTAAAACCACATATAAACATACGAATTACTAATTTCTAAAATAATAGGGTCAACGTCAACGGAGACAACTAACAAATTTTGAGATCGTGAATTTGTGAAGGCAAATGACACTCTTATCAACTGCGATCAACGGAAGTTAGTATAAATACTCGATAGAGTAGAGATTTAGAAAACACTCGACCGAAAAGCAAGACTTCCTGACCTCGTAGTGCCTCATACTAAAAAGTGAAAAGGTAACATACAGACAGACAGAGTTACTATCGAATTTATATACTAGCTGCGCCCCGCGATTTCACCCGCATAAGTTTCGATCCCGTGGGAATATCGGGATAAAAACTATCCTATGTCCTTTCCCGGGACTCAAACTATCTCTATACCAAATTTTATCTAAATCGGTTCAGTGGTTTAGGCGTGAAAAGGTAACATGCAGACAGACAGACAGACAGAGTTACTTTCGAATTTATAATATTAAGTATGGATAATGCCAGCCTATTATCCCACAACAGGAAAAACGACTCTTCACACATCATCTTCAGTCATATTAAAATAAATGAAAGATATGACGCATGATTAACGTAAAGGCTGCCAGTGCCAAATTGATGTCAGATATTTTTGATCACACGAGGTACTTAGAATAGAATAGAATAGAATAGAATAGAATACTCTTTATTATGTACACCATATAAATTACAGACATAAATATAGAAAACTTTACAATGGGTGACACAATGGGCGGTCTTATCGCTAAGAGCGATCTTTTAATGACAACCTTTGGATGGATTAAAAACGGGAAGGACAGACAAATACTGTAGGTAGTCTGTGGTGTACCATTTACACAATACAATAAATACATACATAAAGTACTATTAATCTATATAAATATATACATATACATAATAACAAACATGAAACAGGAGCAAAGAAAATAGAATGACAATGTTTAAGGAGAGAGAAAGTGCTTTTTTATCATAGTCTTAAAAGTGGACAAAGATTGAGCACGCCTTATCGACACGGGCAAGTCATTCCATAACCGTACTGCTTGCACAGTAAAAGATTTATCATAGAAACTAGTGGAATGCATCGGCATCTCTAGTCTCAGGTTTTCCGATGACCTCAGATATCTATTATGTGTGTCATGAAGGAACTAGAAACGTTCTTTAAGATAAGTGGGGGTTTTAGGATTAAACAAAATACTGTAGAGCTGAAACAAGATATGGGAATTCCGGCGAAGCCACTTGAGCTTTGTACGAAATTCAGATATGTGATCATATTTGCGCAGGCCAAATATAAATCTTATGCAAAAGTTTTGAAGTCGCTCAAGCTTATCTAGTTCAAAAATGATATTGAGGTTTCTAATATCATTTTTTTCTGAACTGAATAGTTTGCGCGAGAGACACTTCCAAAGTGGTAAAATGTGTGTCCCCCCCCCTCTAACTTCTAAAATAAGAGAATGATAAAATTAAAAAAATATATATAATGTACATTACCATGTAAACTTCCACCGAAAATTGGTTTGAACGAGATCTAGTAAGTAGTTTTTTTTTAATACGTCATAAATCGAAAACCGCAATTTACCTTTCACAAGGTTACAACGAACTACAAGAACTTTTATATTATGTTACTTGCTGCTACGGAACCCTTCATGGGCGAGTCCGACTCGCACTTGGCCGGTTTTTTGAAGTTGATGCAGCATCCTATATTTTGGCGTCACATGTCCGTTAAGTTTTCCTTCGATGTGTGAATATTTGTTCAATTTTAATGATCGCATAGTACATTTAGTGCTATCTTGACGGCAGATATTAATATCTATTAATATCTGTCGTCTGATAGATGATGATATTTTGCCGAGCTTTCGATAGCGATACATAATTGATGGTTTACGTCATCGCAGAATGAGAAATGTCTGTGTATCTGTAACGGGGTGATTAGGCAGCTATACTGGAAGCCTATTCCCAACTTTGTTGGGGTCGGCTTCCAGTGTAATCGGATGCAGCTGAATATGTAAGCATACTAGGCACGCCTAACGTTACCACTGTTGGGTCAAAAACGTCCTCTCCATGAGAGGGACTGGGCCATAATCTACCTCGTGTGCCTAGTGTGGATTGGTGTGTTTTTTGATTCACGGACATGCTGATTTCCTCACTATGTCTTCTTCACCGTTTTGAGGGCAACGCTAAACAAACAAACTACACAAAGTTAAGCGTCGGCAGCTAGTTTACTAGAAAACTGATAATTTATCTCTCTAATGAATGTTTACTTATCCTAATTTCTCTCTACATTACTTTAGCGAGTCAATACAAAGAAACACACTTAATATCAAATAGCAGGGTAACACGATACTCCTTGGCAAGACTGGTTGTCAGACTTTCAGCTTCTGACTACCCGTATAACGACTGTCAAAGGTCTACAAATGACATAAAACGTGCTTCTTGAATGGATGGTCACCCATCCATTACATATCCATGAAAATATTAATTGAAAACTGAAGTTATCAGTCAAGCACCGAGCGTCGCCTATTGACGACGAAACAATGGAAAATTAACTGTGTCTCACTGTGCTAGCTAGTGAGTCACTAGCGGAGCTTGGCAGATTAATTGTTTACTTCAAACGTTACGTAACATGTATTGCGTATAATTGAATTTCAGTACGTAGGTACTATGTAGCGCGCAGTACTGAACCGATCCTGTGATGTTCCTAGAATAGTAAACGTTATTCGAGAGGACACACGACATTTTGCTATAGATAATAGAGTTCGCAAGATTGCACCGAGGCATGAATAACATGCAATCACACACCTTTATGCTCCGAAACGTTAGATCAATGTTCCTTGTACCAGTAGATGGCGCGTAGTACATTGTAAGTATTGGTACAAATAATTACTATTTTCAAAATGTAGGTTATATTATTTGTTTTTGTTATTTTATTGTTTTAGTCATATAATTGCAAACCAAGTATTTATATTGCTTCTTACTTTAATTTAGGCGATGTGTTTTTTGTTTTTGTGCTCACACCATAAATAAGGTATTACAAGTCTATACGTGCGGATTTGTGATTGACTTTCGGGTGACTATAATTTCCTTTTGTCTTTGTTTTTATTAGCTGTAAGTCCTCTATGTACTAAAATAAAAAAAATACAATGCAATTGCATTTAAAACTTTGAATATTTGATTTTAAATAACAATAAAACAACTAGTACTGTGAAAATAACATCAAATCTAAGCAGAACAATGAACTATTATCAAAACAAAGTGTTATAATTTGTGTTTATAAAAATCAGTGACGGTCGAGAAAAAAATATAAAAACGTCGTAATGAACATTTTTTATCTAAGAAATAATTATTGTTCATTTAGAACGCCTATTTCAATTCAAGTCAATTCTAGCAACAAGTTGGCTCAATGGTCTCGACGATGCCTTTTTAATCTAGGTGATTCAAGTTCCGACCCATTGTACGGATTTGTACGACGTTGACTTTTTGTGATATTTGAGATTTGATAATAAATTACAAAATAATGGAGTCGTTGGGGTCAAAACGTGGGTCATGGGGCCCGCGTGCGAGTCTCATTATTAAGGAAATTTTTCGCCAACTGGTCGACACTTTACGGCTGGGTCGTTCATTGGCTAAAGAATTAGCGTTGCCATTCAACGTGGAAATTAGTCTTCTGGGACCGTTTGCGGTTCGACGCGCGTGTTTTGTTGTTTTTGTACATTTGTATATATAGTTAGTAAGTAATTACTTCAGTTACTATTGTAAAAGCCAATAAAATAAATAAAATATAAATCCACTAAAGTTACAAAATATAATTTAGAAGTTAATAAAATACAAAAGTTGCCGCTAATTAGCAGCGCGTTGCTTCACGGACGCTACTGCCTGATAATAATGGATAGTAGTACCAACTAGTAGTATTGGAAAAAGGCTATAGGCTACCTAAGTAGTCACTGTAAGAGCTGAGCAAAAACATAAAAAGTCAGAAAGAACGCTAAGTGAAAACGAAGTAACAGGCGAAGCGATGCGACGGGGTGGGTCGTGGGAACAAAAAATTTCACGCGGTTGAAGTCACGAGTAGAAGATAGTCTGTTATAAAAATACGAAGCATAGCCTTTATTAAAAAAATAGAATATTCCATCATAATAGTTCGGTCGTGTATTGCAGTGAATAAAAATATTTTTTATTCGGAAAACTGAGCTGGTTCTATTTTTGTACAACGGGAGGAAAATCATTGTTTTCCATACATTTTGTTTGGATCGTGTTCGTGAATGTTCTACACGTTTCTGGCACTCCTGATTTTTGCAAACAAAATACCGAAATAACTGTTCTCTGTGTATTTTTAAAATTTTCCATGCAATAAAGGATTTGGGTAATCCATTGTTTGTTTACACGAGCTTTAAAATAATGTTTTAAAGCTCGTGTAACCTAAATGCGCACTAAGTCGCGCTTTTTTTTCTGTTTAAAAATTGACTACTTAAGTCACAGAGCATGACTTAAGTGCAGGTTTAGGTCACAGAGTGCTATAAACATTATTTTCCTACTACAACTTCCACCACATACTTCAACTCAACATACCAACCCACATACTTCAGCTTCTGCAACATTTTTGAAAACGGTCTTTGTTACTTGTTAGTCTTGTTACGTAATGGAACTAGGGTGGCACATCCCTATCATATGGTGGTATGGTTCAGTCCCACCCTACCCCGAGGGGTATGGTGGATCCGGAGTAACACCCACCACACATACCTCAATTCAATCGGCTTAATATTTTACTGAAAAATGGTGGTGGGGACAATAGGCTCGCCCAAACTGGCGAAATGTGAGTGTGTATGTGGGTTTATAATTACGCCAGTGCCCACTCCTTCGGTGAATACAGGCTATAATGCTATCTAAATTTTGGTGTGTAAAATGTACCTATGTATTTTCTAGTTGGTAAAATAAAATAGACATTACATTTTTTTAATGAAACCGTGAGCAATAAAGTTCACTGTCACCTTAGACTTTTCTATACTTATAATAAAGTTGAAGACTTTGTTTGAACGCGCTTCTCTGGAAATATCAGTCCGATTTGATAGTAGATTGTTGCATCGAGCGCAAAGTAAGTTACTAATGCACGAGTGTTATGTTGGTGCCCGAGCGCATGTGAGGGCACTAAATTAACACGATTGCATTAATTACTCACTTTAGCAAGGTGCGTAATCTACCTAACGTGATAAAATATACCTACGTATATTTTATCACGTTAGGTAGATTACGCACCTATACGAACTCGAATTTTATTTTGAGTACCTACGTACTCAAAATAAAATTCGAGTTAATGAAAACAAAGTTTAATTTATCTTCTCCTCAAACATTTAAAAATTACAATATTTATTAAATGCGCAGTTATTAAAAGTAAAATTTTCACTTTTACTTGGAACATTTATTCTAGTAGGTACCGTAAAATGAGGCTACTTTGCTCCGGTTTTTGCTCCAAATTTTGAAAAGTGTGACTGACGTAAAATGCTTCTTTGTTATGGCTTTTGAGAATATTTCCACAACTTATATAACATTCTGGCTCTAATATTTCAATGACAAAAATAGTTGTTTACTTTGATTTTCATTCATTTTTTTAATTTTAATAATGGAGCAATGTTACCCACCCTTTCGGAAACATTGCTCCTACATTTAACTTGTACTAAAACAGGCACATTTTTGAGACAGTGGCAAAGTTAAACTGCCTCAGCTGTTACTAATCTCCAAAAATAATAATAAGGAAGCAATTTTTTATTTCTCGTCTTATTGATATGGTTTGAACACATTAAAGGAACTTTTCTATTTATATTTTATTATTTATCGGATGCGTTCAAAAATTTTTCAATTTCCTTGGAGTTTTAGAGATTTGATCGAAATTAGAGATTTGGAGCATATTTAACTTCACGGAGCAAAGTAGCCTCATTTTACCGGTACCTAATTGTTTGGATTATTTGTGAATAATTATTATCATCAGAATCAGACGATACAGGTAAACGTGGGCTCAATTTCAAATCATTACCATGAGAAGTAGACGGACGTGATGATGTTGATCGGTGCAAATGAATTGATTCCTTATTCAGCCGATTTTTGTTTTCAGCCAGTATCTGTTTGATCTATTGCATACATTTTATAATAAACTTAATAGGAGACATTAAACCTCTGATAAAAAACAGTGCATTAATGAAAAACTGTGCAACAATGAGATTTCATATAACATTTCTGCACTGTTTTGGTTCTAAGCAAAAATACGTCCTTTGTGACCGGTTTAGTAGTGATTAATGATAACATTACTACGTAGTTGAAAGAAAAATTCTTTTTGCATTTTTTTGGTTTTGTCTGTGCAATTATGGATCATAGATATCTGTCGGGCATGTCACCGGTCGGGGGAAGCAATCAGGCATATTATCTCCGGGTGTTATCGTCTAGCTAACGAAGAGTACTTGCAAAGACACAAACTTGTAGCCAGGATAATCCATCGGCAGCTTGCTCTGAAATACAGCCTTATGAAATCGAAGGTGCCGTACCTACTACAGGAATAATCTTTGAGGAAGGCTATAGACTCTTAACAAAGGGAGGCTATATTAATATCAAACTAGAACTCTTAGGAGCCGAGCAAAAGGCCGCAGGCCATGCAATGCGACGGGGTGGGCCAAAGCTAGTCTGCAAATAAAATTAACCTCAAATATTATTTAAATGAGCTCGACACTATTATTTAGGAAAATATTAAATTGAAGAAACAAGTGTCTCAATTTAAACAAAAAATTGGTGTTCTCAAGCAGATATGCCAAAGTCCTATATCATCACATAATCAGCCTATAATGTCCCCACTGCTGGGACACAGGCCTCCTTTCTGAGAGGGAACAGGCTGTAATCCACTACGTGGGCTCAGCGCGGCTTGGTAGATGTCACACGTCTTCGAATTTTTGGTTCTAGGACATGCCGGTTTCCTCACGATGTTTTCCTTCACCGCTTTGAGAGCAGTGATGATGAAATGATTTACACAAAGTAAAGCGCCTGCCTGGGTTCGTACCCACGACTTACAACTCGTAAATCGTGGGCCGTTACCACTGGGCCACCACTGCTCCTATATCATCAACAAGAAGAAATTCATGTACAAATCGTAAAGATCCCAAGCGTCGTTTAACTTACAGAACAAAATATATTTATCTCCAGATCATTCTTTTAAAGATACCTAACACAAACTTTTAGTTAACGAAACTCTTCATTTTATATTATGGTTTCTTTTTAAATTAAGAGTACCTATGTAGAGAATGCGCGTCTCTCTTACTTTTCAATTTAATAATGTCTGCATATGAAACCCAGCATAACGTAATAAGTTGTCCGCTAACCTTCGTTCATAACTCGGAGATCTAATATATATACTCTTATAACTCGGGGCGGGACTAAAACGTTATATTTCATGGTCGCTCGATTGCTTCTACTGAAGTTTGCTACTTCGTATGTACTGTCTCCTACTTTACTTTGGACAAATAAAGCTTAGCCTTATTAATAAATAAACCTAAGCTGCTAAAAAGCCTGCTTAGCTTTCTACGTCGGTGGTAACTGAATCTTGTAAAATCCCGCAGAATGCATGAAAAATAATGCGGGAAGAAAAATTCTCGTATATATCCGGATCGAACGCAGAATTAAATTTTTAATAGATTTAATTTAATTATAAAATAATAAAAAGATAAGATAAGATACATATCTTATCTTATCTTTTTGAAGTGAAAACTTCTTTAGCGGCGTTGAACACTTTTCGTAATGGGTAAAAAATGTTAAACTCGCGTCAGGGCATCGCGTCAGGACACGTGACCGTCAGGAGAGATTCCCCCCCCTCATCTCTTTCTACGGCGGCGCCAACCGAAGTGAACCAAGTGAGACACGATAATGGATGGATTGATGGATGGTGATGGTGATGGCGATGGTGATGGCGATGGCGATGGTGATGGCGATGGCGATGTCATGGCGATGGTGATGGTGATGGCGATGGCGGTGGCGATGGTGATGGCGATGGTGATGGTGATGTGATATGATGTGATGTGATGTGATGGTGGACGCGGACGTGGACGTGGATGGACAGCCAATGGCTCGACCGTTTGTGTAGTAGCCACACTGCTGTGTATTCGTAAAATTCGTGTAAGTATATAAAGTGTTTCAAAAAATGGAAATTGAACAAAGTGCATCGATTAATGAAAAAAGTGACGCAGAAATAGTGAAAAAAACTTAGTTATATTAATTCAATTAATAACTGATTTGTTTCAACGTTAATATTCAAGTTTTCACTTCTGCCGGCACTCCCGGAGTGCAACCCGTCTTTTTTATTATTTTATTTATATTAGTAGTTATATGGGAAAAGGCCAGATGGAATGACCGTAACGCCTTGGAAGTTGGGTAGGCCTTTGGTGTGGGATGCAACTTGTGTCGACACCCTCGCGCCATCCCATCTCCCTAGCATGGCGTGCTGGGACAACTGCTGCAGGAGCAGAAAACCTCAAACGGCGCAAATATAACAACCTTATTGGGAGGTATATGTTTGAGCCGTTTGGGGTTGAAACTCTAGGGCCTTGGGGTCCGAGTGCTCATCGAATATTTCGAGACATCGCCAAGCGTTTGGTTGACTCTTCACGTGACCAGAGGGCTGGCCTATTTCTTGGCCAAAGAATTAGCATTGTCATACAACGTGGCAATGCTGCCAGCCTTTTGTGCACTTATCGCATTGACAGCGATGCGGACGAATTTTTTGATGTCCAATGAGCTCCTGTGTCTTTTATTTATTTTTATTACCTATATTAATAATATTTTAACTTTGTTAGCTTAGTTGTTAATTTTATTGTACATGCTGTGGTCTCCTATAAGGGAAGAAGTGCATCTACTTAGTACCTGATATTGCCCTTTGATATATATCCAGCCTCCCCTTTATTTTATTCAGCACACTTGCTCGTAAAGTGGTTCTTAATGAACCGCTTTTAGGTCCATAATGTATTAAAAACGCGTGCTTTTCACTTTATGTTACTACACTAGTGCGATAAAGCCATTTACTAGTCGGAGATGTGCGCTTTTTTTAATCTCTTCAAAGAGACTTCATGCCAAAAGGAATCCACGGGCCATATTTCACTTTTTTTTAATAGTCTAAATTCGCGCCTATAACAGGTACGTATTTACAGAATTATAATCATTAGAACCATTAATACATCTTCCTAAGTTAGATTTGTTCCATAAGAGCAAATCTCTTATGGAAAAGTTCATAGGGAACAAATCTAACTTAAATATATATAAAAATGATTCTAATGACTATAATCTGTAAATACGTATCTATTATAGTCGCGAATCATATTTTGATCAAGATACAACCTGATACTGACCTACAAATTGCAAAAAAAACGTAAGATAATTTTAATTTCGCGGTCTACCACTGCGCATTCACCTTTAATTGTCCGTGGTCCCTCCCGGAACCAAACGGTAAAGACCCTGACTGCCATTCTATTATTGCGGATTCTAACTGAACTAATGTACCTATGTATATTTCTCTATGCCAAAAGTACTTTCTAATTCCATACTAAATAAACTACAATTTGACATACGACAACACTACGATCAGTCTAAACATTATTTTGTGTTTATTATATTCTTTCTATAGGCTGTTTAGCGGTTTGTAAGTGCCTTTATTTCCACCTGTGCGCGCATCGCTAGCACGACGCGCGGAAAAACAAACCAGCGCGCCATTTTCCATACAAGTTAATATTTCACAATACAACTCTATTTTTTCCTAGCAAGTGTGTTGTAAAACGTCGTATGAAACGAGTATGTAATGATCAACATAGCACGTATGTATCATAATGTACTAATGCGTCATGTATTGTGAACATCTTTTCTTGGAGATCCTAATTTCCTTACGAATAAGCGTATTAGGTATATCAGGTGAATAGTTACACACCGATTTCTCTCTTTTAGTCGTCAGAAATTTGACTTTCGAAGGAAGAAGACAGTGTTGTGTATACAGACGCTATACAACTTTTATTAGTAAGGAGGTAAATAAATAAATGCATTTAACCTCATAGGTAAAAGTTTGCCAGATATGCTTAGCGATCAGGCCGTTTGCTAAAGCGGACTTGTTCTATTGAGAATATTTAAACCTAAAAGGTATTGATCAGGATAAAATCAAGAGTACCCATATTTTAATCTATACCTATTTATAGTACCTATTACTTTAGGTAGGTAGGTAGGTACAGCTTATCTGCAGTATAATATAAGCAATTAGCAATAAAATACTTAGGTATGATTGAAGTAAAATTACATAATACATGTTTTAATTGATAATTTGCCTATAAAGTGCCCGTCATTAATTAACGCACAACTTAAAATATTATCGAAACAACTAGACGTTAATTTTATTTTATTGTCATCTTTTTTGCTGATGGTATTAATTGTGTTTAAGTAACGCTCATTTCTGAATATGAAGACGTAAGTAACATGAGAAAAATAATTATATTTCTGTATTATTTTGATAGCAACTTTTGAATGAGCTGACGTCGAAAGATAACGACAGTTATTTAAAGCTGGCTCAATACTTTGCCGATTGCACGGCGCTATCGGTGGCAGCGCAGAGGTCACTTTGGTTGCATGTTTTTGGGCTCAAAGGGCAGGACATGAAGTGGAGCATAGTTTGTGACACAACTGTACATCCACAACCTGCTGTCGTTCCGTCGAAGTAGCCCCACGTTACAAGGTTCGACTTACATCTTCCCACTTGGGTACAGAGACGGTTCAGGGACTTCCAACTTCCAAGAGGACAACGGAAGGTTACACCCTGAAATAGTGTTTTCTAAAACTTCAAGTCACGTTTCACCAAACAGTATTTGTTATTACATTGTCCAGCAGAATGTTGTTTCGTGACCTTTTTGCATGTATGTATATGTATGTATGCAATGAATTGTGAATTTCTTAGTGAAAGGAAATGTGATGTAGTTGCAGGCTTTCTAACAGTTGCAACATCCATCCTAGCAAGATAGTAATTACTTTTCCGGTGTTCATTCTTTTTCACAAGTCGAGGGACCACCAAATACACCAATTAGAAATATTGCTATTATTAGTGTACCTATTTAGTATAAAGGTACAATAGTTGTACACAAACAAATAAATTCCACGAATAATCTAGTTTTTCCCGTAGCGCTCTGATTGTTTGTTTGTGCTTTGATACCAGGAAAAAACCATACGTTAGATAGAATATATATTTTTTCTATGTGTCCTGGCATGACACCAAAAAAAACTTGCTTCACTATATTTCACCGTTTTTCGCATAAGGAGCTTTATTCAATAACTGAATTTAAAAGTTAAATCTAAGCAATATGGTCATGAAAAATACTTAATCTCATAATGTTAAAAGTAATATTTAAAGTGTGTTTAAAGAGGTTTTTAATATCACAGTTAATTTTCCAACAATATCTTCCAGGTATATTTTATTACCCCTAGCAGTGCTGTCCTTTGCTTCTGTTGCTCTTACGCAGAAAGAGCCGTATTTGTTGGCAACGGTATTGTTTTACAATGACGGAAAAGGATACCAGATAGTGGCTGCGGGCCATATTCCACAAATAGTCAAGACGGTGATCAGAGAAGACCTCAAGAGCCACCACGGAAATACCACTGCCATACTAGTTCCGCTGTTCAATCAAATAGCAGGCTCACCTGCAGCTAGGGATACTGCAGACTTTATAGAGGCTAAATTCGAGCATATATATGCGGTAGAAATTCCAAAGTGGCTAGCTTCAAAATTAGTTTGTGAGAAAAGCAAGAAAATGCCTTTAAGAAATATGAAAAATTACAGACTTGATGATCTTGCTGAGGATGCTCATAATAAAGATGATGCGGTGAATACAAATTCAATCACGGAGGGAAAGTTTGATGAAACATCTATTAATAATATTGCAAAGGTGGCAAAGACATACTACATGCCAAATACAGTTTTCTATGGAGTCGAAACTAAATGCAAAACTCCGACCGACTACAGTTGTTATTTATATAACAAAAGCCGTCATATTAAAGCTCCTCATTACAAAACCCTCAAAACAATATTCGAGAAGAAGACGTCGAGAGACACGCAGTTTTGATGCAATCAATAGTCTATTGAAAACGAGAAGTGTTTTTCAATTCTAAAATAAATTATTTTCTAGAATATTTATTTAACTCTTTTATAATTTATTTATCTTTTTACTTACATAACTTTTACAATATTCATTATACAACTAACTACTTATACTAGGTACTAAATTAAAAGGCTTAGGTACTAAAGAAGGTGGCTGGGGTAGACTGGATGCGGAAGGCGGAGGGCAGGGTGCTGTGGCGCAGTCTGGGAGAGGAATATGTCCAGCAGTGGACTGCGATAGGCTGACTTGATTGATTGATTGACTAAATTAAATGACTAACTATACAAATAAATATACAAAAAAAAAACAGTAGCAGTGCCGACAGAAGTGAAAACAAAACACAAACATAATACTTTGCCATCACTCACTGACATAATATCGGATATACATTAAAACCGAGTACATCCCGAGGACAGCCGAACACATCCGAAACAGTGTCGGTTACGGTAACAGTGGCGCGAATTCAATGGTTTTTTCCCATCTCTAAAAATGCCCAATGCACCTTAAGAAGTTTTCACTTCAAAACACAAGGATACTTAGACGTTGAAGTACTCGTCCGCATTACAGGCATCGAGAAACGTGCCAAGAAGACTGGGAGCATTGCCACGTTGCATGGCAATGCTAAAGTATAGTTAAAATCTCGCTGCAGACTCGGTCAAAATCATTCGTGTTTCGCTCTCTTTCCCACTCACGGGCCTTATGGGCAGGCCACGCCCACACGTAGATCTGTGCATTACTGCAGTCGATGAGTGATATCGATAGTTTTATATATTTATAAATGGAATATATTTAAAAATATAATTATATACATTTAAAAATATAATTTTATATACTTATTTATAAAATTAAGAACGTAAAAACATATTAGTTTTTATATAATTACCTTCTGTTTATAGAATTAACTAATGGATACTAATGTGTTCTTACGAGAAGGAAGTCTCGTAAAAACACATTAGTACTTATTATTTACCCTGCATACTTAATGAATGCAGTATGTTTACGTGATAACCTTAATGATTCTGTTATCGATAATGGCCTTGCGCGCGCGCAACTAGCGCACATGCCTACTCCGATTATGATTTATGACCGAGTCTGCAGCGAGATTTTAACTATACTTTAGTTCTTTGGCAAAAGAACGACCCAGTCTCCTGGTCATGTGAGTGTCCGTCCGAATACCACCAGTCGGCGAGAAATTTCCTTAAATAGGAGACGCACACTCTGACCCCAGGACTTTGATTGTGTTTCTATTTTCTAATGGCCTGTAAGTGTACTACAAATTGCTGGGAAGTTGGCCACTTAACGCTTCGAATGACAATTAACTTTCTGTCAAATATTGACCTGCTTGCTTTATGTAACCAACTTATTTGGATGCGTCCACAATATGATTCCATAATAGAGCTGGGCACTTGGCGGTGTACTATGTAGCAACCTGCACTTCATTCTATCCAATGGCAATGTGTGTTCATATATTTTTTTTGCTTTTGTCTTCAGTTGGTCTATCTATACAATGATTTAAAATACATCTACATATGTACTTCCTTCTCAGTCTCCCTCTTTCTCTTTTACCTCAACATTTCCTTTTTATTTGGTTTAAAATCAACTTTTTTAAGAATACGGAGTTATCTCCGAAAAAAAAGGCTTCTACTCGTAAGTATATATACTTCTCGTATTAGAAGCCTTTATTAATAGAAATACCGTGATGGTTAGGACTGAGAAAAACGTTGAAAATAAACGTTATATTAATAGATAAATTATAATTCCCGTTTTTACTTTCATTAGACACTTAAACGAATGTCTAGTCAAATCAGTTGAAAATCCGACAGAGCGTTTTTATTAAAGGTCCCCGAAACGATAAATTGTCATTGTCAATTTTTGTAATTGTCCCTACTGGTTTAACTGGTTATATGTGCTAAATAGTGTATCTAACTGTAATCTATAATACGTTTGTGATAATTACATTTATTATTAACTGCAAGTTGGAGTTTCACTTCCGCTCTTCGTTCACAACTTCACCTCAAATACACGTAAGAGGAGACAGGTAGAATACCGTCCACCTGTGTCTCCAAACATAATTAATAGGCAAAATGATCGTCTACAAAATGAAATTGAAACGATAGCCCGATGTTACTACAGTTGCAATATTGATCGCTTCGGAGACCAGTAACTTAAAATGTGCCCAATTTTAAAAAGGCTGTTCTCTATCTTTACTTGTCAAGGTACAAAAATTTTATTTTTCCAATATTAGTCCAAAAAACTATATGAGGGTTCAAAAAATTAAAGCCATTTTTCCGAAATTTTATTGCTTCTTAAAGTTTTATTAAATACGAACTCGAATTAGATCGGGAGCGCGCGTGCACCCTGCTTCAATGTATAAGCGAGACTAACTGGCTGGGTAGCGGGTGCCGCGGGGGTGATGGGGGTTTTTGAGTCAGGGGATGAGAATTTTGCCTACCCATCGTCTGCGCTCTGTCTGGGCCACTTTACCTGTGTGAATGACACCCTAATTTTAGAAAGAAAACTTTAGTTATTTTTTATTTTTTTTTATCATCGAAATTCATGAGTTTTAAAACTTAGAAGGCCTATAACTTTATGTAGGATAGTCGAAACTGGTAACACTTTTTTTATTTTTGTCTCGACTATTGGTAGATTCATCTAAAATTATTGTTTGGTGCGAATAGTAAAATGGGCTATAAAAAATTAAAAAAAACTATGGGGCCTAGGTATTTTTAAGCTAGGTAGGTAGCAGACGCCATTTTCGTATGTTCAACGTTCTGCCGAAGACCCTGTATAAGACTGATTTATTTTTGGTAGATAACAGTGTTACAAAAAGGTTTCAATACCAGTTGAGTTCCATATTATGATGATTGATGTTTTGGACAAAATTCAGAAGCTTGATCACGTTTTGCACTCGCTCTAATGGTGAAAACAGAAATTAGATAAGTACATAAAAAAGATAATTTATCATAGACACTATTTATTGCTATAGGTATTTATAAAGTTAATTCGAAAGTTATTGGTTGTAGGAGACTGCAAGCGACGTGCAGCCTGTCCTAGTGATCCAATGCGACTGGCGTGGCGGGCGGCGATTAGTGAGTTCTCCAGGGAGGGGAGGGGGCGCACGGGGGTAAAGTTAGTAGACGGGAAACACTTTTCGTCCCGTCATAACATAGCTGAACGGGGTGAGGTTACAAGTTCGAAATTGAGAGAATAAACCGAAACTATCAAATGTAGAACAGTGGTGAAAGGAGGTGGTGGTGCGCTTTGTTTAAATGAAAAAAAAAAAATAAGTGTATAAGATTTTCTTTACTAAATGTCAAAAGTAGTGAATAGGAAATGTAAATCCAAGTGAATTCGCCGATAAAACATTTTTTATGTTTATTTGCTGTACCTACTTATCATCCTCCTGTCCTTATCCCAATTTATTTGGGGTCGGCGCAACATATCTTTATCTTCCATACTTCTCTAATAGTCGCCATCTCGGCAGTCACCCCTTTCTAATCATAATTATCATACACACAGTCCACACATCGTTTCTTTGGTCTTCCATAGCCATCGACATTCATACTCAAAACTTTCCTCACGACATTTTCCTCATTCCTCCGTAACACATGCTCATACCATGACAACCGATTTCTACATAACTTTACAGATACCGGTGCCACTTTCAGACTTGTGAATTGCCTTTCATTCATAACTTCTGTGGCCCAAAATTCTGATCCATGTAAGACAGCAGGTCTAACCATGGGTTTATATATCTTCCACTTAAGTGTAAGGGGAATGCGGGAGTTGTAGATTGTTTCCGTGACCTGCCGCAATTTCATCCATCCAGTGTTTACTATATGCTTAACCGTCCGATCTACTTTGCAATCGCTTTGCACGAGTGAACCAAGATACCGAAAGTCGAGAGAAGCGCACAATCAAGCGCTATGGCTCCAGAACTGGAGAGACCGCCGAAATCGCAGACCATATATTTAGTTTTGGTTCTGCTGATTTTCAAGCCAACATTCTCCAGCTTCTGTTGCCATTTCTCCAATCTGCTCTGGATCTCAGATCCATCTTCACTGACAAGAACAATGTCATCGCCAAACAGCATGCATGTTTATTTGCTATACTTTGGACGCTTTTAAGAGCGGGCCCAATGCAAAATCTTCAATCTATATTCATATTGAAAAAAAAGTATATGACAGGAAACTTTATTATAAATGTACGAAAACATAGTACGATAAAATTTTCTCGACAGAAAATCATAACACGGATACCTCGAAATTTCAACTTTTTTGTTTTGAAATTGAAGCGATTGACAATATTACTACAGTTGCAATATTGATCGTTTCGGAGACCGGTAACTTAAAACATTTTAAGACATTTTAACATTAGACACATGCCTGATTTAAAAAAAAGCTGTTACTGGTCAAGGTACAAAAAATATTTTTTCACTTCTCATGCTCTAAAAGTCCGTCTTTATGTTGTGCTTAGGCGACATAAAATCGCTTTTTATGTTCTAGTGCATAAAGCAATTTTTTTTTCTGAGACGAAGGTAATCAGGCCCAACAGCCACACGCGCAATAATACTTCGCAAATAAATTAAAGTCGTGATTTATTTCATTTTCTTTAATTTATACCACTTCCGTGTTTTCTATCGTTAATTTAATAAAATCAGGTAAAATAGTTGTCATTTATTATTTAAAAACGCAAAGAAACGTTTTTATGACTTGGCAGTATGAAGTACCCAAGTCGAATGACAAATGTTGAAATAAAAAAAAAAAACTTTTAAAACGTTTTGTGGCGGTATTATCTGTGGTGGCGGGAATTAGCTACGCTTTGCAACATTTTTGATTAATTATGTACTGTATACTTTATGCCTGTTTCATTTTCTCGCAATCGAAGTGAAAAGCAGAGTGTATAACTCAGGCATAAACGAGCCATTTTACCCCTCGACTTAACTATCCACCCTCGCCTGCGGCTCGCGTGGATATAAACGTCTCGGCCTAAAATAGCTTCTTTTATGCCTTAGTTGTACAATCTACTATTTTCCAATGTTAGTAAAAAAATCTATCTAATTGAGGGTTCAAAAAATTAAAGCCATTTTTCCGAAATTTTATTGCTTCTTAAAGTTTTACTGAATACGAATTCGAATTAGATCGGGAGCGCGCGTGCACCCTGCCTCAATGTGTAGGCGAGACTAACTGGCTGGGTAGAGCGCCGCGGGCGGCGGGTGGGATGGGGGTTTATAAGCAAGGGGATGAGAATTTTGCCTATCCATCGTCTGCATTCTATTTTGGTGCAAATTACTGTACAATAAATTAGATAAATAATAACACTCATACCTCCCACGTATGAGTGTTATTATTTATCTAATTTATCATTATAATTATATTAATTTATTTTATATTACTCAGAAAGTTATGCGAAAAACAAAAAAAGTTCTATAGGTAAATATTTTTAATAAATCTTTTCAAAGTACTCTCCACTAGCCTCTATACAAAGTTTCATGCGTCTGAACCCGTTTTCGAAACACTTTTTCCAATCCGCCGCAGACACCTCGTTTACTCCTCGAACGCTGACAGCGCTTCTTCCGGCGACGAAAATTGTATCCCTTTGAGCTGATTTTTTATTTTCGGGAATAAAAAGAAGTCACACGGTGCTAGGTCAGGGCTGTAAGAAGGGTGACCCAGGAGTTTGATCGGCGTGTTGTCCAGGAAGTCCCTCGTTTTGAGCGGTTGCCTTAGAAGGGCCTTCATCCATGAATGCCATTTGAAGTCTATCGTACGATGCGTCCGGTTTTAGGCGACACTTGAAATCGTAAAAAATCATAGCGCGAAAATGTTCCCGACGCAGCATAGCTATTCACAACCATATGACAGGCTATCGTATCAAAAATTACACATTTTGATAACCTGATTTGACTTGCCCCCGACAGCAAATAGCTGTTGGAAGAATAGCGGGCGTCTATTTGATTTAAACTGACAAATTTTTCGGGTTTTGGACTTGTGAACAGCGTTTAGAAGACTCCTACGATAATATTGATTGATGTTCGATACGATACGAAAGCGTATTGAGTGTTTGTGAATAGCTATGCTGGTCCATTTTTTAACGAGACACGATAATTTAAATTAGCTCGCTAAGTGGAGGGAAATTTTAAAATTGGAACGTACCTATTTTTACTTATAAATAATCATATTTTCAAAATAGACTATAACTGGTCAGTCTCTCATACATAAAAACTTTTTTCGCAAGACCTTCTGAGTGGCCTGGTATATGACCTAGAGCTGACCCTGACGATTTTTTGAGAGGACTGCGCTCAAATTTTCGGCTGCGCTGGATATAATTTAATTTTTTAATAATTTATCACTTTGTAGGAAAGAAACTGTGAAATATAAAACACGGAAAAATAACTAAAACCTGGCTGGCTGGCGGCTGATGTTACATCTATGATGCACTTATATCTTGATGGTGTTCGCATTGACTATATACTGAAACCGCTAAAGATCTGGGTGTAGTTATTGACTCCAACATTTCGTGGCGTGCTCAGGTTAATGAGGTCAGCCGAAAGGTACATTTCTCCTTTCATTCGCTGAAATGCCTTCAAAGTCTTCTGCCCTTGAAGACTAAAATTTCTTTGGCACAAACGCTTATTCAGCCGATTATAGATTATGCCGACGCCTGCTACCTGGATGCTACTGAAGAGCTATTAAACAAGCTTGAGCGCTTGCAAAACCCGTGCATTCGCTTGGTTTTCGTTCTTCGAAAGTATGACCATTTTTCTCACCTTCAGCTTCGCAAGGAACTCAAGTGGCTCCCAATCCGAAAATCACACCTAAGATCCCTCCGTAAATCTCATCCTCATAAAACAAGCTACTATTCTTATTCCTTCTCCGCCCATGCTGTAAGATTAATACCAATAGCCTAGCATTCGTGATTACGTGATACTATGAGTAATGAGTATATATATATATTTATATATATATGTTTATATATATTAGCATTATGTATTTATTTAAGGTATACTTATGTTATTTTTATTTTATTTTTGCATTAGGTAGGTATATGTGTAGTTTTATTTAACATTTTAGTTTTAGACTTCACATATTCATATTTTTCTCTTCTTGTTCTCACACACTATTGTCTACAACGCCAACGCGTCTGTCATGCTACGTTACAGCTATAATAAATTAATAACGTTGTTAAATTGAAAAGTACAACTGTAACGTAGCATTACAACTCAATAGACTGGTATTACGTTTAGTCGGTTAACTAAGTCACGTGTTTTTTTGTTTTCTTTTATTTAACTACCTAAGCCTATTGAGTATAAATAAACATTGGTTACGCAATTAGGGTGCTGGCTTGTTTTCAGGAATGTTTTGAAATAAAAAAAAAACACTTTCATGATATTTTATTTTTTATTGTTAGTCGAATTTGTTCACTTAGCAGCAATACACGGGTAGATCATATACGTAGGCAATTGTTTAAAATAGTTTATACATGTAAAGTTACACAATATTTTTATAATATCAGTACTTTTTAATTATAGGTAGATATCATTATATGTGTCATAACGTCTTAGATAAGCTAACAACAAATACATTTTATGCATAAATATAATTTTGTAATTAAAATATATAATAATATTTAAAAATCACTGACGATAATTAAGTTAAATGCATTCGTACTAGATTTTACTTAAAATAATATTTTATATTCACATAATATAGATAAGTACTTAAAGTATATTCGTTGCTTAAGAAGCGAAAGTCTACTTAATAAGAAAATAAAAAAAGGAAAATTATGGCAGTGCTGAATTAACACAAAATGATATTTATCACGTTTGGCACAATTACATTATATCACTGGGTGCAAAAATAGAAAAGGAAGCCTTGGAAATATTTTAGAGAGATATTTATCAAAATGACTTGCGAACAAGCTGGAACGAGAACTGGGTACTTACTTAGAAATTATTAGTAAATACATAGATTCCTAACTACAATATTTAAAATTCTTCTTATGGCACCAAACATCCATAGCTCCACAGAGCCTGACATCGCGAACAGTCCGCAACTCATCACAGGGTATTAAACGTTACATTATTGATCGATTCGCGTTAACCTATTTTTACTAAGCTAGCCGTATTGTCTGGATTTTCCATGTTTCTTAATACTAATACAACATTTACTTAATATTTATTATAATGATTGAAAACAACAAGTAGTAATCTTGTTTCGATTTGGTTTTTAACAAAATGTACCAATCGAAAGGTAAAGATCACACTGTCTCATTGAGATTGTATATTTTAAATAGTTATGCTATTGTAGAGTTGCTTTGATGCATCGAAGTTCGTTCGCAACGGTGACGTTAATCATAATAAAGGGATGGCCTGTGAACAGAAAAAAAAAATGGTATATTAGAAAACAATCGTGGAATTAGGCGTAGATTTGATGTAGAAATACACATTTAAATATTAAATTACGATATGTGTGACTTAAAGTAGTCCATTATTGCACGGTGCTAAAAGCCGTTAAGTTACACTTATCCTATACTATTTTATAGCTCGTGTGACCTAAACACGCACTTAAGTCACGCTTTTCTGTGAAAACATGTACCTACTACTTAAGTCAGAAAAGCTTGACTTAAGTGCGGCTTTAGGTCACATAGTGCTATAAGAAACATAAATATTGTCGAAAATGACACATTTGCATGTTCATGTAATCAAAGATTTTCCTGCTTGAGCCACGTGAAACGTGTTCGCATAAACAGGCATCAAATTAGAAGTAGTGTACATTCGACCTCGTAATTGGTCATAGAACGACAAGGTCTATCTGTGACAGAGATATAGTTTTAATCTTAGTGAAGTTTCAATTTACTGGGAGTAGTTTAATCTTAGTGAAGTTTCAATTTACTGGGAGTCTTTGTCAAAAGTAATAAAATAATTACGAGGTCGACTATGCGTACATGTGTCAGAAATTCGGCATGCGTGGCTTTTAAGCCACTTTATCTTTAGATAAGGAAGCTAACTCACCAGTCAATTCCCTTTAGTAGATGTTATGTATCGCAAGGATTATTCGGGAGAGGAGTAAGCATAACAAGGACGGTAGTACGAGAGCAAGGACGTTCAGGGTCGTTTTCGAGTTAGTGTTGAAGAAGCCTGGAGGAGATTGGAACACATCCAGATCTTCAAAGTAGGGATACTGATCCGGGAACATTTGTCTGAGGTTCCATAGCAGCGTGGAAAGTTAGTAAAGTTTTGTTAGTTTTACAAGACCTAAGTACGTTTGAGGACTAAGCCCAGGTACGCACAGGCGCGACTTCCTCGCAGTGATTATTTTTCGCACACTGGTTTTACAACGCTACGTCGCGCTGACGCTGCTTTTTGACGCGCCGGGATGAGCTCTGTTGGGTTCTCAACGCTCGGCTCAACACCGAGAGTTGAAAATCCAGTGCGCGATAAAATCTCGCCGCGATATTCTTACGTCTGTGCGAACGTGGGCAAAAATATTTATCAGGGGTGCTACACACTTGGTCGGCTCGGCATGGTTCGGCACAGCCGGGTGGCCAAATCGAATAAATGTAGATTTATGTTCGGGAATACACCGCTCGGCTTGGCTCTTATTGTATCAAGCCGACCCGAACATGATTGGCCGATGGACACGACCCGAGTTAAAGTCAAATATATGTAGTAATTGCTTCAACAAATATTGTCGAATCTAATGTGCCTACCGGAACAAGTGTGCAACACTACTTCGTGGTGAGTTCATCTAAGTGCTGTTACGATTAAAATGACTGTCATATTTCAACATACTTGTTAAATTGTGAACATCAATCACGCAAGCCGGTACTTTGCAAATCTAGCGTTTGAAGACAGGTTAATTGATTTAGTGAGTTCAAGTTTGTGCCCATACTATAAAATTATGCGAAATCTACAACAGTGTTAATAAGAACATACTCTGGGTAGTTTTGACTGAGATTCCAAAGCAGCGTGAAATGTTAGTAAAGTTTATGTTAATTTCGTTAAACAAACGGTTACGGGCTCATTTATCAGATTTAAAATTAATTCCTTCTAACTTAATGCACCATATCAATAATAAGCCGTATGCCTGATAGGATTTACCAGTGGCGACTTCTCAGGAGCCTTTAGGAATGAGTTTCCAAAAAACGATGGTACAACTAAGTTTTAGTTAATAACAGAAGTCTAACTATAAACTTCGACGAAAAATCTACACAAACTTCCATTACTCCTTACGGGGATAATTAAAAAAACCTTTCCATGTAGGAAACCCTATAGCAAAATTTCATGCTTTTAGACCTAATGCCTTAGACTGCACGTTGTCTGTCAGTAAATGTTACGTAATGAATACGTATCGGAAAGCTCGGCCAGTTCCAATTACAGCCTGAAACTAGCTGCAATGTGCAGGTAGTGATAATATTAACGTCAATGTCAGTATAACGACAAGGCAAATCAACAGGATTAACGCTTTTTGTGACGCGAACGAACGTTCGTCGCGATACTGATAGTACCTATACAATTTCCATGAAATTCTGATAGCAATTGTTCGACTAAAGTCGCGTCGAATCTGTCTGCAGAAGCCTTTGTTTCCGAAGGCTCAACTTGTCACATGCTGTTACAGTATTGTAAAATCTTATTTTTTGTAATTACTAGCTGACCCACCAAACTTCGTACCGCCTCAGAATCAATAAGAACGAATGTATGAGAAAATGAATAATCTTCATAATTTTTTATTTCGTGAATTTTTCCCCCGTTTTTATACAAATCCAACAAATTATAGATCATAAAAATCGGTCCAGCCGTTCTTGAGTTAAACATTTTGTAACCAACCCGACTTTGTTTTATATTATAGAAGATAGGTTTTGCCTGAACATGTAATCGCGAAAAAAAAATCAGCGGTTCCCTACATTTATGTTTGCATAACTCGTCAAAATGTAGGGAACAGCTGATTTTATTTTCGCGATTTCAGGTTTGGGCAAAGTGTTACTTATAGAGATTTTCCATTAGGAATTTATTTGTAACAGCACGGAGTTTGGAAGTTGGCAGTGTGATACCCCCGTGTCTCGGAAAGCACGTTAAGCCGTTAGTCCTGCGCCTGATCTCTCTCCGGTCGTATCGGATTGCCGTCTCATCGGACTATGAGAGTGAGGGAAGAGAGGGAGTGCACCTGTGTCTGCGCGCACACTTGTGCACTATAATATCTCCCGCGCAGAAGGCTATTGGCCGCCGTAGCCGAAATACAGTCTGGAGGACTTTAGTTATACAAAACATAGGCCGTCATGGGGACTGCAGACAGAAGTGGAAACTAAAAACTATGAAATAACAGTGTTTGTTTTTTAATTTTCCAATTAATTGAACTAACTACAAAAATAAAAATTTCATAATTTTTAAATTAAAATTATGAACATTAACGTGGTTTTCACATCTATCGGCACATCAGCACATATGCAATATAATGTCATACTCATAGCTACAGATATAGGTACTGTTAATCTTATGGGTTCGCGTCCACCCATAAGGTTTCCCCCTATAAAAAAATCGCTCAACGCACCTCAAGAAGTTTCGCTTCAAAAATACCTAATGAAACTTTACGAGCTCATTCCTAGTGGATTTTATTTAATTATCATTTATTGTCACCTATTTGGATTTAATAATCTATATATATAAAAATGAAACCCGTTTTCCGTTGTCACGACATAACATGAAAACGGCTGGACCGACTTCGATGAAATTTGGTATAGAGATAGTTTGAGTCCCGGGAAAGGACATAGGATAGTTTTTATCCCGATATTCCCACGGGATCGACATTTACGCGGGTGAAACCGCGGGGCGCAGCTAGTGTTATTATATTAGTGATTAGTAAATAAGCCTATATGTAGGTAGAGTCAAGATTATAGGTACCTCACATGTACTTACGCAAGATTCGAAAGCGATTTTCTCAGAAAATTTTGATAGAAATTTGGTGGTAGTTCGGACATAGTATTTTCGAAACCTTATTAATTTTAAACAGGTATTTTGTCAAAGTTTCAATCGTTATTTTACTAGAAAATCGCTTTTTGAATTTGGCGTTAGTGTAGTATTTATGCTTGTGATAGTACTTTGTATATGTTACGCGCAAAGCATATAAATGAATCACTAGATTTTCTATATACAACTCCGAGCTTGTCTAGGCATTACATAACATATTTTATCTCGTTTATCATTATACACTCTGCCTTGTTATTGTATGAAACCGAAGTATTGTATAGATTGAGATGATTAGGTAAAGTATAAAATGAAAGACAAATCCCCTAAGACAACCCACTGACCCTTTTGTTAACTCGAAATCAACTTCACCAGTTTGAATAGTTTCCCGCTAACCGTGTCTTCCACACATTGCTGTTAGAACATTCGGTATTGTCAAGAATGTCTCGGCAAATTATGGAATCAATAGGTGTGTTTTATACTTTGCCTGAACTTTACAGGTATTCTATGGAATACCGGAATATATAGATTGCCGATGGCATAAGTATATAGGTACTAGCATATTAATAATACCTATATCATAAAAACAATACTCACTCCTTGCATCGCTGTGTGTTCCTTCCGGTAACTGCGACCTGGCCCAGGTTCAGTCCTCGGTCTGACGTCATCAGCTCGATCTGGTGGATGCAGCCGGTGAAGCCAGGGTAACCCTGCTGGTTGATATGGTCTGGGATACCACCTGGGGAGAAACGAAGACGATGAAGATACCTTATAATATACAGTCAGCTTCAAATAGATGTATACATCGACAAGAAAGTGTTGACAATTCCTCTCTCTAGCAGTGGCCGCCGGGACATCTCTGTGCTCTGAGTAGTGAGTAGCATAAGCATCCTATAATGTTCCCACTACTGGGACACAGGCCTCCTCTCTGTGAGGAGTGGGCCCACGCGGGCCCACTACGGGTTGGTGGATAGTGTAGAAAGTAGGGAGTGGCAGTATTTACTGTTCGAATCGGTAACCAGTGTTGCGGTTACGTTGTCTGGCAGATAACTTCATACAAAGTCTTTTTATATTGTGGATAGTGTGACTTTTACTTACCCAGGTAGATATTAGAGTCAGCGTTCATGATGTTGGATATACCAGTGCTGGTTCCTGAGTTCTCCCGCCCGTCTACTGACAGCGTGACGCGGCCGTCCTCCAACAGCTTGACGATTATCTGCAAAGATAAATAACATTAGCATCATGCTTTGTAGGCATTATGTGGGCATAACGGTCGGCATGCCACCATAATGGCTACTAGACCGCCAATATAAGTTGGTTATGAATAAATAAATAATAATAATATAATAACTCAAGAAAAAAAACATAATGGCAACATAAACATAATGGTTTAGTGGTCGCAAGCTTCAATGCTGCGCATGAGGGTTTGATTCTTAGGTCGGGTGAAGATTAATGGGGTTTTCCCATGAGGAATTTCCTAGTAACCGCTTGGAATATTGATTTGCACCCGATTGAAGGCAATAGGATCGCCCCCTATTACATGGGATTATGGGTGCACTTGAGGTACACTTCTGTAGAACCCTTCGAGGAAAACCGGCGTGAAGTGACGTTATTTATTATGTAACAGGTATTGCATAACAGGTATGGTCACCAAAGGAACCAGCGTCGTCGGATATAGTTAAAGTTTAATAAGAATCCGATTGATGTTTTCGAATGAAATTTAATTTGATAAATGAACTGTTTGTTTTCTATTAATAAAATTAAGTTTCATTCAAAAACGTCCATCGGTTTTTTAATAAACTTCAACTACCTATATCCGACGACTCTGGTTACTTATCTCCTTTGGTGACTGTACATTACATAAAGCCTGTCTAAACTATCGATTAATTATGACATCAGATACAGGAGCCTTTCCGATAAGCGACCTGTCTACAATTTCAATGGGATATTTCAATTGCAGCCTGTGTTCAGGGAAGCGTACCTAGATTAAAATTTAACGTGAAATAGATGCAGGTTACAGAGCTTTGTTGATAAGGCTTCATGTGAAGGGGCATTTAGTTAATAAATTCTTGTTACCACGCTTGTAGACTGATTGGCGATGATCTGGGTGATTTCAGAAGGTCAATTCTCGTATTTAAAAACGTTCAAAATCTTGTCGCAATCTCATCTCAGCATCTCAGCGACAAATACTTAATGTCAAAAACTTGTCATAAATCTATATTTATGACAAGTTTTTACCTATGGAAATTAGAAGTATTTTTGACAGATAGACATAGAGAAAAGACTGTCAACGTTCTCAAAATTACGAGAATTGCCCCTCAGATGTTAATTAAACAGTCTATTCAGATATTCAATCGTGTCATGACATTCGTGTTTTCAAAAGTTTGGAGGTCCTCAAAGCATTTTTGACGTATAGGTACGTGTTATTTAAAAATTTTTAAATATAATTTGGCCACGATCCTCAAAATATTTATATATTATGAAATAGAGAAATTGTTGTCTTAATGACTTACCTGATGACGTTCACCATCGTTGACGAAGGAGTTCACAGAGAGTTGTGACTTGCCGCCGCCGTTGTCCCATTCAAATATAACGAAGCCTCTTTCAACTGAAACAAATAAATTATGTCAGTAACTTATAGAAATGGGTTAGGTGTAAAAAAATATGGTATTGGGCCCCCAATCTACAAAGTCATCAATATAAACCAGCGACGCTATGTCAATCATAGCCACTATCTAGACAAAATCGATCGGTTGCTAATTTATTGTACCTATAATAGGCTAGTTTCCTAAAAAAATTCTAATTAGTCCGTCAGTTAGATTATCGAAAAAATGACAAAGATAAAGCGCTGCTTTATCTTTGTCATTTTTTGTTTGATTGACAAAAGAAAAAATACGGGTCCATTATTTTTCGATAATCTAACTGACGGACTAATTAGAATTATTATTTTTTTACCCAGGAAACTACCCTATTTATTAATTTAGGCAAATCTTGAGTTTCTCGCCCATTCTTCTCGATACGAAACTACACCAATTAAAACTAAAATCAATTCAATTGACTTGTAAATTTTAACGTTCAAACATGCCTTTTATGTGCCTATTTGAAATAAACAATTTGACTTCGACTTTTACCACATTGGTCGCCGGCTCTCAGTAGATAAGTCTGTTGAGTGTAAAAGTGAATCAACTATCCCATTTTCCAAGCAAAAGCAAGAAACAAAATACCGCGTAAGTGTCATCGTCGCGCCAACAGTTATTATGTTACTAGCTGCGCCCCGCGGTTTCACCCGCATAAGTTTTGATCCCGTGGGAATATCGGGATAAAAACTATCCTTTGTCCTTTTCCGGGACTCAAACTATCTCTAATACCAAATTTCATCTAAATCGGTTCAGTGGTTTAGGCGTGAAGAGGTAACAAACATATAAACACACACACACACACACACACACAAACATTCGCCTTTATAATATTAGTGTGATTAGTGTGATTACATGAGTTCATCACGTCATGATTCTAGATTCCCCAGCGAGGAATTTTTTCAAAGGATGTAAAAATAAAATCTATTGTTTCGAACAGCAGATATTTTTAAGGCTTTAAGCTCTTCTTTCTAACTCATAGGATGTTCCATAAGTAAATAAAAATAATGGACATAGGTTATTGCATTGTTTGTCTTGAACTTATTCCTCTGAGTTTGTTTGTCTCATACTTACTCATTCCTTTGAAATCTTACACCCTTTACGACATGCGATGACCACTGGTAGCGCTATGTGCAAATATACTTGTCATAGGGTAATGGAAAAGTAACATACTTTCCACACTGACACCTCACTGATCACGCTGTATATATTTATTTATTAAAACTTTATGCACAAGTAAAAACTGTACAAAGGCGGACTTAATGCCTTAGGCATTTTCTGTTTCATCAGAATTCAAAATTAATCAGAATCCGAATCCTACTTCTAAACGCGAATTTTTGTGAGGATGGATCGATATATATTTGTTACTCTTTCAAACAAAAACTAGTGAACGGATTTTGATAAAATTGTACACTTAAGGCTGAAGGCCGCGGGTAAACGCTACCTAGTTCAAAATGAATGGTTCCGGTCTAATCAATGTTATGGTGCTTACTTCTCAACAGGATGTGGTCGCCATAGTCCGGTGGGCTCTGAGCTTCCTTCTGGTATAGCAACACACCGTCCTGTGTGGTGAATATTGCCAAAGCAATGATGCCAGGGTCAACGTCCAAGTTTTCGTACTTCATCAGGTTGGCAGGCAGTTCGAGATATCCGTTTCCGTTGAAAGCCACGCTGTGGTGCAGTTCCAGTGCTAAGAAAAAATAAAACATTAAAACATGTTCTTTCTAGTTCCTTATGTACAGCTGCGATGAATAGATACAGTTTTCAATCTAAATACTTTGCAGTACGTTGCTCATGCAGTAGCGTGTGGTTGAATTTTATTGGGCAAAAATACTCGGGAATTAATACCGAACAAGTAAACTGAGCATCTATTCACTACCACTCGATACGCTTCCGTACCGTATCGAACATCAATCAATGTTATCGTAGGAGTCCTCTAAACGCTGTTCACATGTCCAAACCCCGAAAACGTTGTCAGTTTAAATCAAATAGACGACCGCTATTCTTCCGATAGCTTTGCTGTCCGAGACAGGGCAAATCAGGTTATCGAAATGTGTCATTTTCGATACGATAACCTGTCGAATAGTTGTGAATAGCTATGCTGGTCTCGGTATTCGGAAGCACTGACGTAACCTAATTCAAGAAACCGTGGGGCTTACCAATCTGGCAGTAAACGCCCGCAAATCCTAGAGGGCAGTCACAGGTGTGATTCATTCGGGAGCTCAGGTCCGGTCGGCAAGTTCCTCCGTTGCGGCAGGGTCGGATTGCGCAGGGGTCGCTGGGCGGCTGGCGTGAAGACTTCATTGGGGAGGGCACTCGGTACTCGCAGAGGGAACCCCCGAAGCCGGCGGGGCACGTGCAGGTGGACGAGTCGGCCGTGCAGGTTCCACCGTTGTGGCATTGGCAGCCAATCTCGAACTGTTATAAAGCGCGGTTTTATTTACTTCGAGTCTCATGAGTTTCGCAACTACAGACTAGAAACTTATTTATTGATTCATTGTTTAAACTTATAATAATTTTACTTATGGCCTGTTTCAACAAATTATAATATGGCAGATAACTCAAAGCTGCTTGTGCACCTTAATAAATAAATAAATCCTGTTCATTTATGAACTTATCTTGTAGAAGATGATCCCAGCAACTATGATAGGCCGTTGTACCTACCAAAAATAATAATTACTTACATCAGGAATATCACCGCGGACGTAGGCATTGCATTCTTTCACGTTGGCAGATTGGATGGTGGAGTTCACGATGTCCACAGCTTCTCCATGCAGCATGAACTGAGAATTAAGGGCGAACTAAATATCACGTTATGAGAAAGAGATCGAAAGGAAAGGACTGAACGATCTTTGATCATTAATCTGTCTACTCAGGCTATTTGGTGCTTATAACGGCTATTCGGTGCACAATTTTATTATAAGGGATACCGCACAGCCGGCGCGCAAAATCAGATATAAGTATATTTTGCCGTCATGTTTATGAACGGACACCGTCAATAGGGACTGGTTATCTCTTAGCCACCGCTGCTTATTTTAATTATTTTATTTTTGGATTGTTTTTTCTTTGTTTCCATTTTTTGTACTCTGGGCGCTTTTAACGTGTACGTCGTTTCAACATAGTTCTCACAAATAATTATCAATTCAACATTAATGAGGGGCTTGTGGCTAAGTAATAACAGCCGCACGGGTCGATTGATCAGGTTAAGCTACGCTTGCCGCGGTTAGTCCGTGGATGGGTGACCATCTTTACATACCAAGACCCCTTCGTGTCTCGGAAAGCACGTTAAGCCATTGGTCCCGGCTGTCATTCGTGGATCTTTGACTGTCGTTACGGGACGTCAGAAGCCCGAAAGTCTGACAACCAGTCTTACCAATGGGTACCGTAAAACTTACGATAAAACTTTTGCTACCGTGACGTCTGTGACGAACTTTATATAATTTATATTTTAAGCATTGTTCTCATGTAAGTGACTTTGTGTTTTTTTTGAGAATAAATATCTTTAAACCTAAAACGGGGCTACTTTGACAGGTGGGGCTACTTTGACCAGGCCGATCACAACGCTATGACGCGTTCCCCACACCCCACGGCTCGCGCAATATTACTCGAGGTCACCCACGAGGTATGTCAAAGTAGCTACAAAATCTGTCAAAGTAACCCTGGAAGTCAAAGTAGCCCCGTTTTGCGGTATCGTATTACCCAGTAACTGGGTTGTTTGGTTGGTTTGGGTTTTAATTTAGGAATATTGCTAATTGGCAATCGCTTTGATCTAGTTACTTCACTAAAGTTATCTACAAAATCATGATTTTACAGGAGAGCGTTTTGAACATAATACTGTGATAATTATAAGGATGCAGTAATTACCTACAGAAACAATTGAAAAGCCATTGTGTTTCGCGGAGATCCACGTTCCCGGCACACGAAGGGTTAATAGAAGAACAAAGCTATCTTCTTCTGTTTTACAGTATTAGGTAGATACCAAGGAAATGGTTAATGCCAATTACTTAGGTACTGTTTTTTAAAATATGTATTACTAGCTGCGCGCCGCAGTTTCACCCGCATAAGTCTCGATCCTGTGGGAATTTCGGGATAAAAGTATCCTATGTGTTAATCCTAGTTACAAAATACCTATCTCTGTGGCAAATTTCATTCAAATCCGTTTAGTAGTTTGTGCGTGAAAAAGTAACAAACATACAAACACACTCACAAACTTTCGCCTTTATAATATTATAGTGTGATTAGCTGACCCGGCGAACTTCGTACCGCCTCAGAATTAAATAATGTGACAAAGTTCAATAGACACGTGGCGCCATCTTCTTCTTCTTCCTGCCCTTATCCCATGTTACTTGGGGTCGGCGCAACACGTTTTCTTCTTCCATTCTCCCCTGTCAACCGTCACGCTATCATTCACTCCCTTCTCTTTCATATCATTCCTCACACAATCCATCCACCTTTTCTTCGGCCTTCCTCTCCCTCTCCATCCATCAACATGTATATTCATCACTCTTTTAGTCACATGCGTTGCGCCATCTATTATCATAATAACGTTATTGTGGTTTTCCTCGGGAACAGCACTTTTTTTCGGGATGAAAGGTACCCTATGTCCGTTTCTATACACCTGACAACGTATTATATATACAAATTTTCAGAATTATGGGTTCAATGGTTTAGGCGTGAAAAGGTAACAAACAAACAAAACTTTCGCATTTATAATATCCAAAATACGGTACATATAAGTGTGTCTTTATCTACTTCATACAAAAAAGTAAACTAAATGAGACAACTGCCATCTACGCGGTACTGCCTAATATATTATTATAAATGAATTTAAATATTAAAACAGATATTACTATTCTTTTGTATTTTACATTGTTGATTGCTACAAAAGTAAGTAATAATTTTCCTTATTCGCCGACGTCACTGTTTGACAGGCGATATTTGTTTGCCGACGTGATTGTTGTTGCACTAAAATAACACAAGTTTAAAAGGCTCCGAAGCTTAATACCAGAATCGCTAAATACCAGATTCACAAAACACCGGACTCGCCATATATATACCTACCAGAAAATTTTGATAATCTAGAATTTAATATGACTTACGTCTTTAATGCATCCGTTGAATCCTCCAGTGACACCGGTGTTGTTGTTGAGGGTGATGGAATCATCCACGCCGCCCACGAATATCGGTGTGTCCAGGTTCAAGTCCTGTGAAAAATAGTAGATTGTACAACTAGTGCATAAAAGAAGCCATTGTACCCCATTGTGACGTTTATCTCCTTTTCACTTCAATTGAGAGATAATGAAACAGGCTTATAGCACAGATTACTTAAAGTACTACGTACAGAAAGGCCACTCCCTTCCCCGCACTAACATCAGTTACCGCACCTCACCCCGCACTTCGGCGTATTCGTCGCCAGTTCTGCAACAATGGCGCTCGCAAACACAAGAACCGCAGCGCTGTACCTACCTACTGCTGACACGAACACATTATTTTTTTAAAGTTTTATATTTTGTGTTAATCACGATGGTTGTATATTGTGCATTATTTGGATGCTTATCTTCATCGAGGAACGATAAAGACAGGAGTTTCTTTCGGTTCCCGAAACATGAAAGAAGGTAAGGAACAGCAACTCAAATATCGTTTAAACCCATGAAAAATAAAAGCTAGTATATTACAGACAAACAAGTTAAGCCAGTGTTGTGATAATTTATTTTCATAATTTTCTCTATTATTCATTTATTTTCCAAGTTTTCTTCGTTTTAGAACAATTAAAACTTCCGTAATATTAACATACCAACTATTAAATTATTGCTCTCTCTCTTTATTGTCTTAGTTATGTCTCTTTCTTTCACGTTCTATTCGTTCTTTGACTTGAAAAGTAGTACAATAGAAATGTAATTAATTAGATTTCTGTGAGTAGTGTCGCGGCGCGCGGCGCCCCATTGTTGCATACGTTCGGGCAGCGCCGCCGCCTACGCACTACTGCCAGCCAGCTCTACTAGATTTCACGCACACATTTACACGTATACAAACGTCATTTGTTAATGTAGTGGTAGTAGGTAATTATTTTGAGAGCGTTGTATGGAGTGTCCGGGGTGTGCTTATAGTACATAACTGTATATTCAATGTTTAAAAATTGCTAATTCCCGCCACGAAACTTTTTAAAAGTTTATTTTTTTATGTTTAACATGTGTATGGGTATTTCATACTGCCAAGTCATAAACCCGTTTCTTTGCGTTTTTAAATAATAAATGACAGCTATTTTATCTGATTTTATTAAATTAACTATAGAAAACACGTAGTTAAGTGATATAAATCAAAGCAATTAATGAAATAAAATAACGACTTTAATCTGCGACGTTTTACTGTGCATTTGACTGTTGGGTCTGATATCTTAATCTTAAAAAAAATGCTTTAGGCCCTAGAGTATAAAAAGCGACTTTATGTCGCCTATGCACAACATAAAGACGAGTTTTTAGAGCATGAGAAGTGAAACATTTATGTTCAAAAGAGAGGTTTGCAAAAACAGTTTTCTAAGAACAGACTTGTAAACTCTTGGCTAAAGCAGATTTGGGGAAAAGATAATTTTATTCATAGAATGGAACGAGTCAAGATTTCAAGAATGTATGCTGATGAAATATGAACCCTGTTACAAGGTCCCTGTACTTACTACATAATTTTAAAAGTAACGAACATACAGCGCCATCTAGTGTAAATTATCCAAAGCACTATGATGAGCAGCTTCACAAACTAGAAGACAGCAACTACAAACGATTTCTATAGACAAGTTACGCCATCTACAATCTTCGTGTGCAACTATCTGTGCAAGCGCCACCCCGCGAGTAATCTACACCACTACTACAGATGACTACGTGTAGTGATTACGCGCACATAATGTCGAGTATCCGTCTTTATAAGCAGAGCTGTCTTCGAACAAATTGTCATTCACTAGCTAGAGGTTTCTGAGCTCGGTAGCCACGCAGCCAACTAGTACGACTAGTTCCCTGCGTCGATAGCCTAGCAGTCTACAGGAAACTAGCCAGCTAGGGGAGGTCCGAAGGGCGTTAGCCACGCAGTCCCTTTCATCCCTCCACTTAGGGTTGCCTCATGATATACATATAACTTGTAACGTATTATGTGTGATAAAATATGTTAAGTTGCCAATAAAGTGTCATCAAATCAACGGGGCATTAATTTCACAACAAGTAACCCTACAGTACTTACTTGTTTAGGCGATTCTAATCGTTGTTCGAAGCTGTACACTGAGTTGATATTCAGGGACACCACTGGGCCGACTCTTGCGATGCGCACCTTGGTCCATTCGTTAGGTGGCAGAGTCCTGTTGCTTACTAGAACCACTGGTTGGCTTCCTGTTAATAAATAGTAGAGATTTTAGACGGAATGCCTAAAATTGTAGAACGCAAATTTTTATAATTTTTGCATATCAATTTACGGTTAATATGGTGAAATTGAAAACACTGAGACGTGTGGAAGAAAAAGCAGTCCGACGCTGACCCCAAATAAATTGGGATTAGGTCAGGAGGACATTGATGATAACCTACCTCCTCCCAGGTCATAACGGAATTCAAGTCTTGCGTCATGGACAGCCAGGGAAGTGAACCCTCCGTAGCCTCTTGGTGATTCTGCGCAGTACATGATGATTCCGTCAGTGACCGGAGAAGCTGCTTTAATCTTCATCGACATCTTCAGGGTACGGGATGGAGCTGGTGGTTTGATGGCCAAGTATGCGCTCCCGGTGAAGGCTGGATACTCAATCGATTGCCTTTCTTCACAGCTGGAAGTTAAAGTTCGATTAGAAGCCGCCTTATAGCTTCCAAGTATTATTATTGTTGAATTTCAAGTTTTGCTCGGTTACTAACTTCCTTCCAGTGTGGGTAACGGGGCAAGCACACTTGTATCCGTCGACGGTGTCGGCACACTTGCCGGGTCCGCAGAGTCCGGGGTGGCACGCCTCGCCGGTCCGGTCGCAGTTCAGGCCAGCATATCCGGATGCACAGATGCAAATGTAACCACGTTCATTACGGGCTTCCTGTGAGCAATTATTTTTGCGTAAGTTCATGCATCTGATTGCGGGTCTAAAACATGTTATGTGTATTTTTTAATGCTAAAGCAGATAGATTCGGGCCGCGTCGCAAGGCATTGGAAAAATCCTTTTTCATCACTTTTCTTACATTTTATATGAACCAACCAACGATCACTATAGGTAGACCGCATCGCACTTTTTTGTATGAAAATGTGTTGCGCTGTGGCCCGTTGCGGCTGTCATGTGCACTTGGATTTATAGTTAATCATAATGCGAGTCCTACTAACCGGCGATAGAACCATTGTGAGGAAATTTATGCTGATTAAATCTAATTGGTATTAGCTATATCTAACCTGGCAGACGCCATTGTTTTGGCAAAGGTTGGGTGCGCAAGAGTTGCACTCGCTGACCCGGCTGCGTTCCTGACTATCCATCATTATGTTCTTCTCTTCCCTGCCCAATATCAACATGCTTGCGCAGCCAATGAATCTGAAAGAAGAAGTCCTACTTAGAACCATAGAACTTTACGTTGGTCTTTGTCATCTCAGCAAGGAGAATTCAATAACTCATGCGTTGTTGGTAGATTCGTCAGTCAGTAAGTTTTGAAGCGAGGTTGACTGCCCAGGTACCCTATTTTTGTTAAGTCGCATTGGTGTAAATTTTATAATTAATGTATACGGACCCAGACGCTCCAGCCAATTCACTGGGTAGTTGATCGTAGTCGGGAACTCCACCGATGTAAAGGGGTTGCTTCAGCTCCAACAAAGCCCACTGTTCAGGGGACTCTGCTATGAATGGTCCAGTATTATCCACGTCCATTGTAACTGAAGCAGAAATAAAAATTTGTATTAACCTAGTTTTGGTATTTAGGTACTCATTAAAAGGAATACTTTTTTTTAAATTTTTCATTATCTGTATAAAAAATTGGTTTATTATCTTGTAAAAGCCACGAGGAGAAAGAATTGAACCTGAGTTGAAGAAGTAAAATGATAGTTACCCTTAGACTTCGCCCTGCTCAGTCTGATAGTGTGCCAGGTGTTCAGCTGCAGAGGACGGTCGCCCTTTACCACGAGGGGTTCAGTGCCAGTATCCATCACGAACTCAGGTACTCCTTCCTTCAGTTGAAGTCCGATGTAGTCGCCTTCGCGTCCCTGGTTCTCGCTATTGTATAGAATCAGGCCATTGTTGTCTGAAAAAGAAATATTGGTACTTACAGTGAAAATTGCAAAGAAGAAAACCGACATTTTAATAATAAGCCTTTTGCTGATCCTACGCGTTAATAGAAAACCACTATTAAAGGACAAAAAAAAATGCAAAAATTCATAGTCTAATATTCTCACCGGCTGGTTTGAACGAGATTTCGATTTCAAACTGTCTGTAGGGGTCCCTTAGGGTTGGCAGAGAGATGAAGCTCTCTCCATCGAAACGTGGCACAACTCCGGTGACGGTCAAAATCGCCCTGGCTTCTACCGTGACCCGGCTGTTGCTGACGCGGCATACGTACGTGCCAGCGTCAGCTTCAGTCACTGAACTCAGGTATAGGTGAGGCTGGAGAGAAAATTTGGGTTAATTGTCAATTCTAATAACTGTAGAACTCCAAAGATGAACAAATGCGTAACAGGAACGATAAAAAATATCAATTGCAGGTTTAAATTTCATGAAGAATCATTTGCCGACCCAGAATAATGGTCGATGAAAGATCAAGCAGCCTGATCCTTGCAATAGATTTACTAGAAAAGGTGAATAAAATGCGACAGGGTAAGTTATTATAATAGAAAAGCTGAAGTTACCTGGTCGGAGCGGACCTCAGCAGCCAGAGGTGCAAACTCTCGTCTCCAATCAATAGTGACGGGTTCTTCTAGGTCGTGAGTGCATGGTAGGTCCACTGAATCACGTAGACGTGCGGTGTACTGCGATACGGCTGCGTCTCGCGAGTTGTCCGGGTAGAAAGGTCCGCCTAAATACGCAGAAATATTTTAGCCATCGTCATTATATATTAGGACCTGTTCTAAAGGTTTGCTGAGCTAAAATATTAAATTCAATAAGTTGAAATGGCACAATTCCATAAAAAGTAAAGTTTAGACAGTTGAACGTGAGGTCCTAGTTTGCATCTACGGGTAAGGCAAAGTAATATTGTGTCATTCCATTCATTGGCTGCTTGGTGTCTGTACCTATTTGTTATAGGAATCGACCTTCACCCTATTTCGTGAGAATAATACTAACCTACTCCCTTGCGTAATTATATTATTTACAAACAATGCACATAAGTCAAGCTCAGACTCACCTGATTGAACTTCAAGAGTAAAGTCATCGTAGGAAGTGCGTCCGTTGATGTCGTTTCCGATGCAGCGGTAAACGCCTGCGTCTGTCGCAGTGACGCTTGTCAGCGATAATCTAACGCCGTCGCCGTATGTCTGCACGAAAATATGATTGTGAATATAACTAGATTACGGCTACAAGTACGACCGAAGTCACATCTGATTCTAGTTGTTTGAAAGATACCAATCAAGGCATGCAAACGGAGTTAAACATTTGATATTATTCTTACAAGGGAAGCTACGTATTGGTTGGTTCCGAGGCGCTGCCACTCAAGTCTGACGTCTCCGGATCTGCCCTTGCACAGCACATCCACATTGTCGCCAACTCGGAACTGCCTGCGAGGCTGCTCGATGGATACCAACTGTTGCGACTCCGAGTTCGGATCGCGAGGACCTACACCATTCAACATCAATTAGCTAAACTTAAACACACGTAGATGGTAAACTTGGAAATTTTATTAATCCCTTCGAAGCACCCTAGGACACCATACAATATACTTACACAATAACATAGGTAACCTGTGGATATATTTACGTTTGAATAAAATATAAATACAAAAATTAATGTCAATACAAGCAACATGCAAACCCAGTGTCGTCCATCACTTCACAAAAGCTTTGAACCTTTAGTTAATGTTAATTACATGTAATAATGTGACACCGTACAGACAAGCACAGACAAACTTGTTAATGTATTACTCTCGAAACACAGTTTTAGACGAGACTTTAACACCAACCAAACAAAAAGTATACGATACTATATAATAATAATAATAACATAAATCTTTAATGTTTGTATCACAGAATTCCTAAAACTACATAATATAAAGGAATACAAAGATGCGTCAAACTTTAAACCAAGGCTTCAGGGGTTCAAACAAAACTGAGTCCCATAACAGTACAAAGTGCGCCGGAAACAAAAAAATACCCGCGCTGACCAGACAGACAACGGCCCAACACACCCGCTCCAGAATTACCATCGTGTGTGAGGTAGTTGTTCCAAGTCCTGTCCAAATAACGCTTATCTCGCCACAGGCAGTTCTGCTCATCGCTATGGTCTCGACAGTGACTGTATCCATCGCATAGTAAGTGCTCGTCTATACAACGACTGGAGTCTTTACAAAGAAAGTCCGTATCCAAGCACTTATAACCTACAAATAACTTACATCTTAACTTTCAATACAATACCAAAATCAATTAATTTAAATAAAAAGTAGAAGAGTTAGAAAATATCGATAAGAGACTATAAATACTTATTAAATGGCTAAGCATGCCTGGTTATCGTAAACGGCTGGGCGAAGCAGAGAGGGATATGCAGCGCCACCACTGGAATGAAAGCTATCTAATTGACCTGGTGGTGAATTCACTGACCCTGAATGTGAAGGTTGATGTAATTGCTAGTAATAGTTCTTCCGTATAGGTCTCTTATGCTGCAGACATATTTTCCGGAGTCGGATTTTTTTGCGACTCTGATGAAGAGTGATCCGTCGTTCTTCTGCCTGACGGAGCGAGGTAGGGCGCGGCCATCTTTGCTCCACACGATGCGCACGTTGCTTTGGGACATGTTGCAGCTGAGGTACACGGCGGAGCCGACGTGTGCGCGCTGCTCATTGTCGTGTGACACCGGCGGCGTAGGATTCGTATCTTCTATGGATGTTATTGTCATGCAGTCAACTTAACCCTCAAGCGTTACCAACCGCGTGTACGTTAACATTTTTAAATAAAATAAAATAATTCTAAATTCACAAGACACACACACGATTTGGAGCCAAATCGTACACGCAGTTGGTAAATAAAATTATAAGTAATGTAAAGCATTCAATTAATGGTGTTTCCATTAGGTGTGAAGTTGGTGACCAGCATTCACACAGCACAACTGAACGGCAAATAAAATAACAGGTGCCTTAACAATAGTGCAACCTGTACATTTGTGTCGTGATTTCGTAAACTTGTGAAGATTGCTCAATGGCAAGCTTCGAAATTGATAGAACTGTCCAAAATGTTACCAGAGTTGATACCACAGTGTAACTAAGTATGTACCATGATCTAGTACTAAGTATTGCCTGTGCTGGCGGATCATACGCAATTTTTTGTGACTGTTAGACTGCGTTATTAATATCATAAATTTAATTTGAAGTTATCAATTATCTTGTGACAATAAACAGCATTCTTTACTTATTATAGATGCGATCGGTTGCTTTTAGGTTTTTAATGTAGGTTAATATGTTTACCTGAATAATATATTTCTATCAATTTCGAAGTTAATCTACCGTACAGTTTTGTGCTGTTGGTGTTCATGCTACTTAGGTGTTGGGAAAGATCACATACCGCTGACGACGACTTCTGCGATAGCACTGGCGTTGGCGTAGCGGCTTCTGGCAATACATTCGTAGCGGCCGGCGTCCTCTACTTCAATTTGGTGGAAGATAAGTCTAGATGAGCTAGCGTCTACACGACTGAAAAAACGGTAACAAGACTTGTTGAAGAATTTCTGTACTCTGATGAGTAGGTATTGACCCCAGGCCATAAAATTTGTATCTACTCAACGCTTAGATTTGCACCGATACGCTACACAATTCTAAGTATTCAATATCTGGGGCAATTTGCATCTTAGACCTCGTTTATCGTTTGTCAACAGTATGTAAACCAAGAGTGGTCGAACGTGGACCTATGATAACTCTACTGTGTTCTACTACTTACTTCGAAGGATTCCTGTTGTGGGGTCTCCAGGTAATGTCGATGATGTCATCACCCTCGACGATGCACTCGACTGTGGGTGACTGCCCAGGATGCACGGTCTGTGTTGGCGGACGCAGCGTGATCTTAGGCGCTGTGATAACAACCAGGCTGGTGTATACCGCTTCTTGGACTTCATTGTACTGGTTGTAAATGTTGCACACGTACTGGCCCGAGTCAGCCTTTGAAACCTGAAGATGTGACACTAATGGTTAATATCAGCACGGGCAACTCTAGGAATGGGATGCTACTTAGTACCTAAGTTTCACAAGAGACATTTTTGTTATGACTCTACTTTTATGTCAATTGGGTAGAGAAATAACGGGTCTAGGAGGTTCACCTTTGCTCAATCTATCAAGAGTTGTACTTACATTGTAGATGATAAGGCGCGAGCGATCCTGGTAAGCGTTTCGTTGGAACGGCATTCTGTCAGCGCGTTCCCATCTCACATTATCGCCTGATTGACCGCAGCTGTAATGACAAGGTATTTTAGTATAGAACGTTATAAGTCTTGTAGTCGTGCTTGCGAAGTGACTAGACCGAAAAAGCAAAAATAAAGGCGAAAAAGCGTTATTACGTTTTCGCGTCTTTATTACTTTAACTTAGGGCCAACCAAAAAGTAGGAACATAGGCATTTAAGTAACAACTACTTACTAGATAATGGTTTCAGGGTGTCCTTCAATAGCGAACAGATTTCTGGGCTCCTCAGGATCGGTAGGGTAGTTTGTACCCGGGTAGATTTCATCTCCGCTTCCTGCTGATAGAACATTTAACTTAGAACCGTAAGTCATATAATTCTAATAAAAAGATTCTTACCTTATCAAGACTAAGGCCCGAAGATGCCTCGGCGGCCGCTGCTAGAGGCGGCACTGTTATATATATTTTCCATACAAACCATGAGCCTTTGAAAGGCGAACATGCAGAATTTGTGTGCTTATCACACTTTCGGCACCACGAATTTTATTAGTAAAGCCGCCTCAAGCCGCGGCGGTCTCGTGCTCTGAGGCACTGCACAGTACATATCGACGGTTAAATAGAAAAGTGGCGTTATTGAAAAGGAAATTGTTAGCAAGAAATGTAATTTTTCCATTTAACAGACGATATACAGTCGGCAGTGACCACCTTCCGACAGGTGGGTCACCTGCTTGTTTACCGAAGAAAACCACGTCAACTACTAACCATAGCCGTCACCACCATCTCCTCGGTCTACCTCGACCTTGAACTGCTCCTTTGTGGTTCCAGCGGCGTTGGTGGCTGTGCACGTGTAGTATCCGCTGTCGCTTTCACTGGCCGATGGCACGCGAAGGGAGGCATGACCCGGTGATGGTGCCACGACCTCACGGTAATCACCGACTGAACAATAAAAGCAGGATTTAAGAAAGTAGACTAGTGGATGTTGATGAAATGTACTCCGTGTTCTTAGGTACTGAATATTATAATAATAAAAAACTGTATCCATACTTCCATATAATAAAGGAAGAAAGGTAAAACAATGTTTTCACTTCTCATGCTCTAAAAGTCCGTCTTTATGTTGTGCTTAGGCGACATAAAATCGCTTTTTATGTTCTAGTGCATAAAGTAAAATTTTTTTCTAAGACTAAAGTAATCATGCCCAACAGCCACACGCACAATAAAACTTCGCAGATTAAAGTCGTGATTTATTTCATTTTCTTTAATTTATACCACTTCCGTGTTTTCTATCGTTAATTTAATAAAATCAGGTAAAATAGTTGTCATTTATTATTTAAAAAGGCAAAGAAACGTTTTCATTTTTTGGCAGTATGAAGTACCCAAGTCGAATGACAAATGTTGAAAATTAAAAAAAAAAACTTTTAAAAAGTTTCGTGGCGGTATTATCTGTGGTGGCGGGAATTAGCTATGGATGCAACATTTTTGATTAATTATGTACTGTATACTTTATGCCTGTTTCATTTTCTCGCAATCGAAGTGAAAAGCAGAGTGTATAACTCAGGCATAAACGAGCCATTTTACCCCTTGACTTAACTATCCACCCTCGCCTGCGGCTCGGGTGGATATAAACGTCTCGGGGTAAAATAGCTTCTTTTATGCCTTAGTTGTACAATCTACTATTATATAATAGTAAAAAGAACAAGTCACGTGACTAATATAGTAAATACGAAAGTAACCTGTCAGTCTGTCTGAAATTGTTTCATGCATTATTGACTAAACGGATTTCATTGAATTTGGCACACAGCCTCACACAGGTAGTCAAAGTCGAAGGCATAGAATACTTTCCCGGTAGTACGTTCCCGAAACACAAAACACGCGCGCGAAGCCACGGTCAAAAGCTACTAAAACTGTGGTTAGCAAATTCGAAGGAAAGTGCCACATGTTACATAAAAATAAAACTGAAATCGATTGTGAACAAATGAATGAAATGGTACCTATTGTCTTATAACAAAATCACTCACATTGGATGGACACAAGTGGTTCGGGGTAACCACTGGCTCTGCACTCGATGTTGAGGCGTTCTCCGGTGGACACCTGCACATAAGGACTTGGCGTGATGGTGATCTCAGGAATAGCCCTCACTTTGATGACGGCGCTAGCACTGGCAGATCCGGCGTCGTTGCGAGCCGTGCAAGTGTACTCGCCTTCGTCGTTGACTTCGATCTTGTTAAACCTGTGTGATAGATTCAATATTATTAGACATCTACAGACGTTAAGTAACAGAGGGGAAAGCTCTCTTTTTAGATAAATCAACTGCATTCTGTATGTTAGAATTCCGCTCTCCCTATCGTTCGTATCGTTCTGTTAGAGGTTCGCGTTTGTTAGATTTGGCTCTTTATACGCTGTGAGTGAGCAGTTATTTTGATGCATTAGCGGCGCCTTATTATATTTGTGATGAGGTGAGTAGATGATTGGCTATAACATCACATCAGTAGACCACTACCCACTGAGCTGACAATTTTGTAAGAACTATCGTAAGGTAAAAAAAGCAGTAACTTACTTCAGTTCATGATGTGGCATTAACTCCGTGAATCTCGAAAGCGGACGGCCTCCGTTCCTGTTCCATGTGACGTCTGGCTCGGGGATTCCGCCTGTGACCCGGCAGATCAACGTGTGTTCACCTCCCAATGGCACGGCTTGTACCTTTCCTTCCGGAGGCCAGATTTCCACTTTAGGAGGTTCGCGTCCTGAAGTGAAAAGTAAAAGTGTTGAAAGTATTGTAAGTATAATTACATTCATTACCTTTTGGTACAGTTCTTCGTCACAAAAAAAATGCTGACAAACAAATAAATCGTGGCACACTGCTCCGTGCACATCACTATCGACTTTAGTCTCTAAAACCTTTTACTTATTCGTAGCTAAAATCGCACGAAACTAAATATTTTATACTCTAAAACGAAACGTGTATAAATTGTAACTGGCCAGAAATATGGAAAAGAAAATGTAGTTTGATAGTTACTTACTTTCAATCTCAACGAACACATAGCTATTGGCTACTGGGTTGTTGTTGACGGTGCCTTCGCAAAGATAGTAACCTTGGTCGCTGTCTTGAGCGTTGTTGATGATCAGAGTGTTGCCACGTTGGCTTGAGTCGGGGCCGATCACACCATCGTGCTGGGGAAATGGAACAAATGTGTAGATTGTGAATATAATCCAATAAAGTGCTGATATTTTTTCAAATATTGTAGAAAAAATTTGCGGTTGCTCACTAAAGTATTTAGGTAAACCTAAAATGCGCAGCGCTTTCCAAATTTCTTACCTTGGACCATTTAATCAGAGGCGTGGGACGCCCAATGACGGTACATTCAACGGTTCCACTGCCTCCAGTTGGGATCCTCAAACGGTCTTCGGACACCGAGATGTTATAGCCCTCAGGTGTAACCGTCTGAACGTTCACAGTGACCAAGATCGGTACTGCGGCGATGTTGGAAAGCGGCGATTGGCAAATGTAGACACCCTGGTTTTCAGGTATTGCGTAATCGATGTACAACACACCGTTCTCTGCCCGTACGTTTGATGGGAATATGGCGTTGTCTTGTCTGTAAAAGAATGTGAGCATTTAGACTACAGCTACTTCAAACAAACATGTGACTACATAAAATTATGACTTATGAGGATCCTTACCTAACCCAGTCAATGGTTCCTGCTGGTATGTTGGTAGTTCCTGTGCAGGCAATTCTGATACTCTGTCCCTCGTCCACGTACGGGTTAGGGATGGAAACGGTGAGTCTGTCTCTAGGTGGCCATGACGGACGTGGACGAATAGTGATCACGGCGGTGCGGTCGGAAGTTCCAACTGTGTTGGACCCGACACATCTAAACAAAACAATGTATTAAGAGAATAAAAGGATAGGTTGCTTGTTATAATTCGAGTGTTCTGTAGTGCTTTCACTGAACTGTGTGTAACTTTAGCTTTAGCATTTTAATTGGGTGTACAACAAATAGGGCAAGCTAAATAAAACCGTTTAAAAAGTCAACGGCAGTTGCTTCTTGTTTGTATAATTTATCAGTTCAATAAAAAAAAAAAAATTGTTGATTTTTTGTATTTAAAGCTATTTGTGATACCGGTGTACAAGTTAGGTGGCCTAAAATAAAAATATTTTTTACCTATATTCTCCCGAGTCTTCAACTCTCGCACTTTCAATAACGAGCCGGCTATCAACATATGAGATGGACAGTGGTAGCGGTCTGTTGGATGCCCTCTGCCACCGGATGGACGGTGTGGGGTTGCCTCGCACGCGGCATTCCAGCTCGACCAGGTCGCCTTCGTAGTAGTCTTTCACCGACGGGAATATTTCGACGCTTGGCATCGTCATTGCGTTACCTACGATTATAATATTATTACAATGATTATCTGAAGACCTCGCCAATAACATAATGTTGAGAGATTTTTAAAATCTCTAATGAAAAATCGTATGAATGTTTTGGATTTTAAGACTACCATTACCACTACCGCAGATACTTTAGTCAACGTTGTGTTACTCACCTCGGGCGTAAAATATCCAAGGAGGTACCACTATTCCAAAAATGTAAGCAATGATTTAGGAAAAATATTACTCTTTCAAATTTTTAGTGAATATTTCAAGCAAATCTATTAAAGTGTTATTGAAAATAATCTTTTTGTGCGTATATTAAAGACAGTCAAAGATTCTAAACGAGCTTACCGGGAACTTTGAGAGTAGCAATAGCTTGAGCAGTATTGATGCCGTCACTGGTCTCGCAGATGTACTTTCCACTGTCGGAAACCTGCAGGTTCGTGATCAGAAGAAGGCCGACATTCTCATCCACTTGGGTCCTATCCAGGGGTAAGTGGCCATCGCTCTTGGTCCATCTGACTGGCAAACGACCCCTGGAATTGCGGCTTTGAGCTTGGCAAGTGAAGTTGACACTGCTGCCCACTTCCTGGATCTTGATAGTTGGGCTGGTGATCTGGACGACAACGGTCGGCTCTGGTGGTGGTGTTCTAGGCGGCTCGGTCACAAATGGCTCTCCTCCTGTTTACATAGATCGTATTTAGAGTCTACTGACTGTTACAATAGTATTAAAATCTGCTTAAATTAACAAGTATCAGCTATGCAGTAACAAAAATATGTGTTGCTAAGTATCAACAATATAACTAGACAATACAACACATCATGAATGGATTTCTGTGGACGACATATGAATGGTTACAGACGCCATAGACGATCACAACATACAAATTGTGTATAACGGCACATTATATTAATTAAATATTCTAATCGCTACGGATTACAACGATGAGGTACAAATACATTGTTATTGTTTATTAGTTATTATGTCGTGACTGATTAAACTTGAGCCACAAGGAGCGAATTAACCCTAACATTTGAAGCATGACATGTGAGGCACGAGGACATAAGACGGAGACGCCCGAAGCACCTTCGGTTGTGATCGGCTACCTGGCTCCGGCAGACTGGTTGTCAGTATACCGAGGGTGATTCCCCTATCGGTGATCGTGTGGCACTCATACGTCTCGCCTTGTCGCCTGGTGTCCCAGATCGTGTGCCAGACATGTTTCGAGTGCCAGCCATCCTTGTGGAGTTTCGCCTCATTATAGGACTTCATAGGGCGCTGTTCTTGGCCCTCATGGTAGAACTGAATAGTGAGAGGTTCCGGTGCACGGTATTTGCATGTGAACGTCACTCTTCTTGAGTAATAGTCGCCTCCAAAGTCGTGGATTTCCGGATGCAGTTCCATTATCAATCCTATCGGTCGTTTAGTAAAATTTTATTTGTTGTTGTATACCTACACATACTTAAAAATTTCTACAGAAACTTAGTGTGGCGACTTCAGTAATAAAACAAAGAAGTATTTCTGATTTTAAGATAGAAGATAAGTTCACTTTATGTATTTCTGGAAATTCTACAGTTCTTAACTTACCGATGGTTGAGCAATCGTATCCGGTGTAGGGCGCTTGACAGTTGCAGACGACTTGTCCTACACTGTCAAGTTGACAGTTGTGTCCATTGCAGGAGCACTGGCGGCAGTAACCTTTCTGGTCTTTGTAGTAGCCAGGCAGGCAGCTCTCACAACTGGTTCCTGAGTACCCAGGCGGGCACATGCAGATCTGTAATATTTCGAATAGTATTAATTTTCGTCATAAAAATCCAAGCGAAATAAGTGTTCCCTTCTCCTCCCCTGTCGTCGCGATGATTTTCAATTAAAACAATGTCTAAGTTTTCCAGATTATAGAATTGGTTTATTTATTTTAATTTTTGTTTCCATTTTTTCATTGTTTTCCTAGACTGCCAGTAAAACAGTGAAGAATGTCTGTTGATGTAGTAATACGAATCCAAACCTCAATTCCTTTAGCTCCTGGGAGGACAGCATCGTAGTTCTGTGTAGCAGTGTCCATGGAAACGTCAGCAATAGTAGTGTCGTAGATGATGGGGACTACGGTGGCTCTTACGAGCACTCTCTTCAGATTCCTGAGCACGCTCATGAAGTTGCTACGAGTCGCTGGGTTGACAGTGTTGAGGATGTACCAGCCATCCTCCTTGAGTGGCACTTGGTAGCTCTGAGAGACGAAAATGGTAAATAAATAACTACTTAGTGATTCGGAGTGGAAGTTTGACGTATTGTAAAACCAATAGGGCTGAGAGAATTAATTTTTCAAATAGGGTATGAAAATCTGGACATTGTATCACCAAGTTTTTTTAAATAACTGTTACTATTTTTATCTTGTTATACCATTAAGTCAATTTCTTTCCTTCTTCCTGTGCAACAGTATCCTGAAAGACATCACTTACGTATGAGACGCCAGACGAGAACTGGTTGGGGTTGGTCCAATAGATGGAGATGTCTCCACCGTCGAGAACCACATCCGTTCCTCGTTCAGACTTTTCGTACACATCTGAATTGAACTTCTGTCGCAGTGACAAGGTACCACCGTAAGACAGCAATCGGTTACCTTGGGAAAAAATAAATGTTCAATCGAAATGTTCAGTCAAACAAATATTTAGCATACCTATTCGTAACAAACCAAACCCAAGAACAGTAGAAATAGTATGTACTTACCAGGGAAGATAGGCAAAGACCAGTACAGTTCAATATCAGGTCGGAACGAAAAGGTGTACATGAGCTCGCTCTGTTGGAACATGGGTACGAAGTTATCTTTGATAACTCTCTCGGCGTTCAGGTCAGTAATAGCATAACCACCGTAGTTCTCGCCTAAGACTGGTGCAGCCATCGGCACCCTGGTGTAGTGATTGCCCTGGCAAAATGGCGGGGTTTAATAGTCATAATATTTGAAGCTGGTTATTTAATAGCCACAGATAATAAGACTCTCAGATGAAACCATGTTTGTAAAACGGTTTTATTATACTGAGCATTGTGTTTGATTAAAGTTCCGAGAAGGGACTTGAACTAACCCAGAACAGACTAAATACTAACTTCGTGGCAGTCGGTTGTGACACCAGAACAGTAGCAAGACAGGCATCCATCAGGGTTGTTAGAATCCAGTCCGAATGAACCAGGGCGGCAGCGGTCACAAGAGTCACCTTCAACATTCTGTTTGCAGAAGCAGTCACCTGATTCATCGCAAGGCCCTGTGGTACCACGAGGATCGCAACTGAAAGACAATTTTGATTTAAGCTTGTATTCCGGGATAACTGAACATTTGGGTAGTCTAAATGAAGACTATCTCCTAAAAGTTAATTTTTAGAAGCCCAATGACTCACCGACACGGTTCGACGGTACTTGATGGGTAATTAACGCAGTTGCCGTAAGGATCTAGTTCATATCCTGGCTTGCACAACTCGCAGTTTTCACCATCGGTGTTGTCAGCGCAATCCTGTTTTGAAGTCAACATTATATTTCAAACTTACTATATCGTCCAATACATTTGATCTGAATTATGTCCCAAACTGCAGAAGAGGCTATTTGGGACATAATAAGCTATTTGGCTACATCCAGTTGAAGCACTTATAGCCAATTGGAAAGCTAAGTAGTGAGGCTGATATTCTTACATAGCAAACTCCAGTCTCAGGGTTGCACATGGTAGACTTGCCGTTGCATTCACATGGTTCACAGTGTGCTAAGTAAAGGCCACCGTCGCTCCTACGAAATAAATAATTATTAGTTTATACATATAATTAGACACCCAAAGAGTGATTCTGCGATTCTCCAGTACTTTTATCAAGTAAATTTACTTTTTTTTTTTTTTGCGAAAAAGAGATGTCGGTTTTCGCCCTGTATAGCTCTTTCACCCATTGGAACAACGACGGCTTTCAGGAAACTAGGACAAAATCAACAAATAACTGACCTCTTGAAACCAGGCGCGCAGTCCTCACAGGAGGTTCCGATATAGCCAGGTGGGCAGGTACATTGTTCAACATGGAAAGCCGTGGGTCCATATCCATCAGGCTCAGCGGTCTCAATGCTGGCACTGACCGGGGAAGCCAGTTCCGTGCCCGGAGAATACGTAGCCTTGATCAGGATCGTCTTAACGTCAGCGAGGGCTAAGAGGAAGTGCTCACGTGATACTTCCTTGCCATCAGGTCTGTTTAAAGAAATAATCCAATCAAAGTTAATGTAAACCAAAGGTCTTATAATAATTATAGTAATTAATTTCATTTTAGCCGTGTATAAATCAAATATAGATCAGGTAGGGGCCATAGTCATTTCATAGTTCTAGGTAACCAGTCCACTTTAGCCACCCAAACCCATAGTCCAATATCTTTGTTTCCATATCCTGTAATAGTCCTACATCAACTGGAGGTTGCCCTTGGGTGCACTTGCATAGTGCATACAGGAACTATCGTGGTTGGTACCTCGAGTGCCTAACAGGACTCTGCAAGTTGTTTCGGCCCCTCGTATTGTACGCCTTCCAAATGTCCGAGACCCCAGGGTCCCAAGATATATCAGACATTTTTAATATTGATTAATTATAAAACTTTAATGCAGAAACAAATATATTGATGATAATAAGTTGAATTTCGTGAACCTTTTGAAATCTCGTTTATGTTTGGATAAAACTTACCTCTGCCAGCCCTTTTCAACGATTTGGATGCTCGCATTTAGATAACCCTCATGAGAAGCTTGGAAGTCTCCAAAGTAGTGGAACGTAAGACGGTTGTCCTGTAAAACACATTTTTACGAATGTTAGAGTTTGTAGACATTCGATTAGAAAAAAAAATGTAACCTTATTATGTATAATAAACATAAATATAATAAACATAACCTAATTACTAACTTGAGCTGAAAGATTTATGTAATAAAAAAAATACTTACACTAATTAGTTGGACATCAGCGGCAGAGTTCCTGAACCTTAGGTCGGGTGAGCTTAGAACATTCTTTAGCAAATATCTCAGAGAGCCTCCGTACGAGGTCACCTTGTCACCAGCGAAACTGGCAGGAAGACTCCAGTAGTAAATAGTAGACGGGGAGCGATCAATATCATTCAGTGAGATATCACCGCGGTACAGCTGAGGTTTGAGCTCGGTTTCAAGTGGGGCAGTATATCTGACAGCTCCGGGGGGTCCAGTAGGGGAGATGCGATAGATCTTCACTTGGTCTACGATCTGCGGCACGTTGAACTGTACGCTGGTGGTTTTGCGGCGGAGGCTGCTGCTCATACATTGTTGGGACACGCCCGTACAGAAGCAGAGAGCACACCCGTGTCTGAAATGGAGGTTCAATTAGTCATAGTCAGATTACAATTTGGTACATCTTTGCATAGCATTTTATAACCAGGTCAATGACGGGATGACCACGACTAGAAGTTATTTTTCTCTAAAACCGGATCTAACTATACCTTCCTTAATATTACAGCTATTGTAGGTATATCATGACAAGTAATATTTACCTGAAGTCAGAGGACAAGTAGAACGAATCGTTCTTGCACTGATCGCAGTAGCGTCCTTGGACGTGATCCTTGCATACGCACTCATCCGGGGGCCGGATCAGCTTGGTGCCGGTCGGGTTGCAGTTGTCGCGTGGTACCGGTCGGCATGTATTGCCGGGGACCATCGGGTTGCCTTCATAGCCAGGAGCGCACACCTCGCAGTGTTTGCCTTCGTAACTGTGAATAATGATATAATGTTAAATGTCATCGTCAGCTTAAACAACAGCCGAAAACACATCTGCGATGATGGACATTTCTTACCCTGGGAAGCAGTCACAGTAGACTGATCCGTCGTGTCCGAGTGAGCAAGTTCTGGCGAACTGGTTTTCGCGGTTGACGAGTGGACAAGGGCATTGCTTGCACGGTATGCCGCTCGCTGGGTCGCCATATGTGCCTGGTGGGCACTCTTCAGGCATGCAGTCTCCAAGCCAGGGACCAACTTTCTTGCGAATGTAACCTGCAGCGCATTTCTAGAAAAAAAAAAATGGAGATTTTGTATTATAAAACACGTTTGATAAAATATTTTTATTACTTAAAGCTAAGATTCAATTAGATGTGTCAAAGTATATACCTGGCAGGATAGTCCTTCGTATTCCTTGGGGCACGTGCACTCTTCCACCAGATTGGCGGCTCCCAGATTCACGTTGATGTGTTCAGCAGACTCCATCGCGAAATCAGTAATGTTTACTCCCGCGTTGTTCAGGTCAGAGCGCAGAAGAATCATTTCGATCTCATCCAAACTGTAACACATTGTAAGCAAGTTCCTGTTAAAACAAAACAAGACAAAAACTTGAGGGCTTTTGCCTTTTAACTAATTCTGAACAAATTCTTACGTCATCATAATATCTTCTCTGGAGGCAGGTGTGTAGCCACTGGTGCTGCTCTTCATCCAGTCTTCAGGAGTCAGGCGAGCTTGAATGTTGAGGTCCCGGGAGCCACTAGCACGGCTGATGTGGAATAAGTTACCATATTTGCCCTACAGACCAAAAATTGTTCATGAATCACAAAAGCAATGAACTCATTGTATATTACTACTGTATAGTGCGATTCAGGAATCGTCACTGTCGGGGCAACGCCGTCTATCAACGAAGCGTTAAACGCGGGAAGGTACGGAAAGAACGAAATAAAAAGCTATTCGTAATACCAAAATATTACTCTTTCATTTCTTCTAAATTTTTAAACAATTTGAAAATTTATTCATGTTAGTTGACTCAAATGGGATTGCTGAGAAGAAATTAATGTCTGAAGTTCATGTTGTTAGGGACAACATGGACAAAATAACTTGTTTTAAAGATACGTAGGAAGTCAGGAGTCACACCACAGATAGGTATAGATAGACCTAGATAACGCAAGTATCACGAACTGTATGAAAACTAAGCGAGCCACTTTTTGACTACCTACTATGACGTCACAAGCTCGCACTCTCTCGCTCACGCTCACCCAGCCAGCAGTACGCAGGACAGAGCGCGAAAGTGGCGGCTTACGATTTTCAAACGTAAGCTGGTACGATTTATGACACGCGAAGTAGTTGCTCTTGCGTTATCTAGGTGGCTATAGGTACCTGAGTAAAATGATAGGTACAAGCTGTCACTTCGTAAAATAATTTAAGTAGATATTTAAATGCCTGACAAAATTCTTTCTCTTGTCCCTTTATGATGTCTGAGGTCTTCTCTTTCATAAAATAAAGTTTTCATACCAAAATGTGGTTGGTCTGTTTGGAATGCTTTGGAATGTTTGAATATCTTACCTTTATAATTATAGTTGGAATGTTGTCATCGAATCCATAGATCTGCGTGTGTGGCGATACAGTGTACTTAATGTGTCCACCATAGGACTTGAGCTGGTTGCCGTTGTAAGACTCGGGCAGGGTCAGGTAGGGATGCGAACTCGCCCACGACGAAGAGTCACCGAATTTCGTAACCTGAAATAGAAAAGGCATTTGTCTTTACAACGGCATTAGAAAGATAAAAACTATGCAACGCTGGACCAAAAACAGGTTTGCCCAGTCTACCGAACGTTGCGTATTGGACGAAAATTCGAAAATCTTTTTTATGTATTTATACCGAACAAAACAAGCATGACTTACCGTAGCTCCGTTCCTCAGAGGCTGGTAATAATACTGGTTCGAGATCGGTTGAGAGGAATCGATGGCGACATCTCCTGTAGGCGTATGCTTGATGCCGAGCAGCCTGGTGCCTCCTTCTCCAAGAGGAGTCGGCATGTTGTAGGTGAACAGGTCAGCGCTGCGGCATTGGTTTGATTTGCCAAAGCAGAAACAACGGATGCATTCGTTTGCTGAACGCGCCTCACTGAGGAACAAACGATACATATTCGTAAAGTAGAATTCAAAGAAATGTGCAGTGTAGGAAAAAATAAGCTTTACATGACGATCTCTTCCCCAAACAGAAGTAAGTTTAAAATAATGCTGCTATAAGAGGCGATGGTAGGCTCCTTGAACAGAAATCTTAAAACGGACTTGTATTTTCGAACGTTGATTAACAGTGTTCCGAGATTAAATGGCATTTGAATATGTATAAATAAGTCTTACCTGTTGAAGTATCCCCGAGGGCAGAGGTCGGTCCTGTTGACGAAGACGATAGCATCAGGTGCGGCGAAGGTCGCTCCCTTGTTGTTGATAGCCTCGCATGAGTATGCTCCATTGTCTTCCGTCTGAAATACATCACAAAAGTGTATGTGAAACAATGCTCTTAATATACTTCTTCACAGTATTTGCATCATAATGCATAAAAAAAATTAGAACGTAACTTATGTTGTATTCTTTGTGATTTTTTTATCCTTTACTTATTGGTAGAATATTCATATATGGCAGTCGCCTATAGTAGTAATTCTGTTAAACATTTACAAACCTGCATGTTAGGGCAAGTGAGAACACCAATTCCTCTGTCGCTGGTCCAGGTACACTTGGGTGGGACGTGGCCCCAGTTCAAACGCCACGAGATCAACGGGATGGGCACACCGACAGCCTCACACCTCAGTGTCAGAGTATCGCCAGGGTTCAGCATCACGTTTGAGGGTTTCGGGGGACTGGTCACGTGAACAGGAACTGAGGAAATAGAAGATAAAGTGTCAGGGTCCTAATTTAAACTGCTATTTTTTAATATGGACAATAGAGTTTTAAAAAGCTTTGATTTGTTTTATCGACGTTGGCCATAATTACCCTTTATCATAATTCTTGCCTTTTACCAAATACCAGCCGAGTATAATGCATTGTGGTTGGGACCTTCCGTCACTTAGAAGCTATTCTCAAGTGTCTAATTTACTTAAATATAATCAAGACAACTTTCTTAGTGTTGAACCTTATTGAAGAATAATAAAATTATGCTACTTACTGCATCCATGTTCATCGGAGCCATCCTGACAGTCAGTCTGTCCATCACAATGGAAACTCTTGGGGACACACTGGTCCCCGGACCTGCAGGTGAATTCAACCGGTGAGCATCTGCCGCCATCAGTGGGGTAGTCGCAGTTCTGTTCGTCTGATGCGTCTCCACAATCATCTTCAGAGTCGCAGATCCATGTCTTAAGGACGCATTTACGGTTGTTACACTTGAACTGATTTGGCTCACACATCCCATCATGGTCTGAAAAATGAATGTGTGTCAAACAAAATATTCTAAATATTGCTAAGCTATTTTTACTATATTGTTACCTACTTAAGTTTCTCCTTTAATGAACTTTTGTATTATGAGCTTTTGGTAAATTATCTTTTCATCGAACTCCGCATAAATGGTATATCGAAAAGTGGTTGGATCACGATACTTACGGCAAGTTTCTTCGTCGGAACGATCGGCGCAGTCGAAGTTGTTGTCGCAAACAGCAGATTTAGGGATGCACTGTCCATTACCGCAGGTAGCCTCGTAAGGCTGACACGCGGAGAACGGAGGCCTGTAGGTTACCGCTGCAAAAAGTGCATCAAGTGTTCAACAATTGGTATATATAATGTTATGAGTGTCATGTATATAACATATTATATATAACCAATTGGTAATTTTTTCAGTAGAAAAAAGGTGGTGAAGAAAAGTTGGAATATGATTGTGGTAAGTGAGAGTTAGACATCCACCAACCCGCACTGGGCCCGCGTGGTGGATTACGGCCCACTCCCTCTCACAGAGAGGAGGCCTGTGTCCCAGCAGTGGGAACGTTATAGGCTAATTATGTAAGTGAGAGTTAGATTGTGTGTAAGAAACATGAAAGAAATAAAGAATGGGTATAACTTTATTTCAGCCAGGTTAAAGCACACAATATACATATAAAAAGAAACAGAAAAAGCTTTAGTATTGTGTGCGTCAAAAAGGCTCAGTTCAGCATAAATGCTAGAGCAGTAGGGTCTGCTGACGCTGGTTTTAAGCTGGACCTTACGTGGCGAGGACGTATTTGGTGTGCGTTTTTGTGCTTATGTTTTTGTTGAGATTTTCTGGATGTAGGCAAAAGGATCAAATACTGAGATAATAGCTAATAATAAAATAAATTAGGAGAAAGGCAGGATGATGATAATGACGGTAGATCAAAGGTCTGATACCGGTGGGTACTACTTACGAGCACTGTCCACTTGCAAGTCGACACGCACTTGGGCACCAGGGTATCGCAAATAGTCGTCTGCCTGACAAATGTATGTGCCACTGTCGGCTTCCTGCAATGATCACGTAGGTAAGTACATGTAAACCATGGCAGTTTTTAAATTATCATTAAAATTTATGCGAATATACAGGATGAAATTGAAAACATGCGACATATCGAAATGGGAGATATACTCATCATTATGAACAACTTTTACTATGGGCCAAACCTGAAATCGCGAAAAAAAATCAGCTGTTCCCTACATTTATGTTCGCATAACTCGTCAAATGTAGGGAACAGCAGATTTTTTTTTCGCGGTTTCCCCTTGTTTCGCAGACAAACATTTCATAGAGTTTTGTTTCGCAGAAAATGTTTCATATAATATTTGGTCCTTTTAATTTTATTTCGAATATATTGGTTCAGTGACTATTTACTTGAATGAAACATATTTCACAGAAACACAATTCAATGAATTTTATAATCACGTTTTTTTATTTAACTACAGACTTCATAAGCAACTACAGACTCATTTTTCTCTATTCGTTTCTCAGCAACACTTAAGCTTTGAAATCTATATTTTTAACACTTGTCTATGGTTGTAGTCAATTTCGATTCACTTCAACTGTGTTAGAAATCTGTAGCTAGGAAACCCGCAAGAGTTGTATTAGAATCACGCATCGGCGAATCGGTGTAATTACATTAGGAAATGTTTTATTGCGCTACGTAAATTAAGATCCACATACATTATTTTAGATGACGCTTAGTGTTAGTGAAAACGGGCATTATTTTCCTATAAACTTAGGAACCTCCAATTGTGACTATTAATCTGAATTGAATTACTTACAGTAACTTTGAACATTTCCAATCGTCCTCGAACGTCTGTGGAGCCTGATTTTAAGCCACCACCCTCTTTCATCCATCTGACACTAGCTCGTAGCGGTCCTTCGTCTCGACATTGGAACACCACATCGCCACCTAAAGGAACTCATTGTAAATACACTGATGTTGATGGAAAAAACGAGGCCCAAATTACGGTTTCACCAAAGTATGCAGCATTCAGTGGTATTTTTTTTCTATGAACTGATGTTGGTACCCTTTTTAGTCAATCATACTACATGCTTTTGCTTTGATTGTTTTTTTTTTTAGTACAAAACAATATAAATGTTTAAATATACAGGATCAAATTAAATTAGCGGAACTTCGCAGACGTGATGGGTGACGTCGCAAAATAAAAACTCCAACTCATACTTCAAGTAATCACAGTACAGTACCCGGCGATAAATATTGCACATCGACCTTTGGAAAGAAACAATCGGCTAATTTCGGCTCCGTAGTGCGTTATCTCTGTCGCACACTACCTATGTGACGTTAACTGACGTTTTGTCAGTCGTTGTTCAAGTGCGATAGAGTGCGGTCGCGTCCAGTTCAAAATATATATCTAGAGTTGTTAACACCCCCAAATTTAAATAATTTAAAGTTGTACTATGGCATCTTTAGGAAAAATAGGGGAACCTTTTTATTTTACCCCAACCTAAAGCAATCATTTATAGAAAAATTGGTGTATTTTATACAAAGAATAAAAAGAAATATCAAAAGAAGCAAATCATAATTGTTTTAACAGCTCCTAATAGATACCGGACTGTTTGTATTTCGTGCGACAGAGATAACGCTCTACGAAGCCGAAATTAGCCGATTGTCTCTTTCCAAAGATCGATGTGCAATATTTATCGCCGGGTACTGTACCAGTGGTCGTTGAACCCAATGAAAAAATCATCATACTTTTATTTTATTGTTTCGTCTGCGGAGTTTCGCTAGCTAATTTAATTTGACCTTAACTTTACGTTTGATAAACGCTTTGATTGAAATTGTTTTTTTTTTTTCCACATATCTAAACTTAGGTTACCTACATGTGAAAGCGGTGAATGTTCACACTATAACAGCTGTTCAAATCCAGATCGATTTTTGAGTCCTTGATGTCAAATGAAAAAAAATTATAATTAAGACAGCCACCGCTCTTTTAAGAAAGCGTAAGTTTAGAGCTGAAAATTATTACAGATCTTAATGAACTGATGAACATCTAAATAAACCAATAGAGTACTTAAATTGCGTAAAACGTGCAGCAATAATTATTATGCCCATTATGAATTAATGTAAAACAACCTAGTATGTTTTATTATTTCCTTTAGGGCTGATTTTTCAATCGGTCGATAATTACTATTCATGGAATAAAATTATTGACGTCTGACAGTTTTTGTTCCTCCGATAAAGTTATCTGGCGTTGGAAAAATCTGCCCTTAGTGAAATAAACGAAATAATAAAACATAGGTAGTTTTACCTTAATTCATAATGGACATAATAATTATTGCTGCACGTTTTACACAATAATTATTACGTCCATTATGAATTAAGGTAAAACTACCGATCCAATGAACGGACGATACATCTAAATAAACCAATAGAGCACATACATTGCGTAAAAGTGCAGCAATAATTATTATGCCCGTTATGAATTAGGCCGCTTTCACATTAGGGCGTTAGCAGCGCGATAGTAGCGCGGCAAAAACAGATGCCTTCACGTTATAAGAACAGCCACACGATAGCAGCGCGTCTAACGCGCCGTAGTTTAGATCAGTGTGGCGCATTTCATATCAAAAATGGATTTCGACGGGCTCATCGCCGACTGAGCGCACGCGGCCCCGGCCGCCGCGCTTCTTCTTATAATATGAAATTCTGAGTTGGGCGGTACCCTCGCGCGTCAGTCGCGCGGCTGTCGCACTACTAAAGTCGCCTAAACGTGAAAGCGGTCTTAAAGTAAAACTACCTATGGTTTTATTATTATCACTTTGTAGTGGACATGCTAATCTGACTTCGTGCTAGATTGAACTACTTAGTTAGTGGTTCGATTTCACACAAATATTTAAGTATGCAACAAACAATTTCAAATTAGATTATCTAAATGTTCGATATCAAAACCAAAACGAACTTAAACACTGCAAAAGGATACTAATCGCTATTTTTTATTGTAAATTATATAAAACGGAATTAAGTTACACCTGTGTTAAAATCAGCTTAATACAAAGAGAAGTTTTTGAATAAACCTACACTAGGTATATTTCGGATTTATTAATAAAGGGCTTAAGTAGATAATTATATTTATTATTTAAACCCCTTTAAATACAAAAAACAACACGCCACGCGTGTGGTTTTTATTATTATGTAACCTAATTACAAGGCATTTATTACTTATCTCAATAAATTATGATAATAATATTAGTAGTTAATTTAAACCCATATTATTATTATTTTTAAATGTTAATAACCCATATTATTATTATTTTTAAATGTTAATAGTAGAACTCAAAATACGGTACCACTACTTAAAAATATTGAAATAAATACTTGTTTTTACATGCAGTGAAACCCTTATAATAAATAAAAATAATCATTATGTCAAACAAACTTTCAATACATAATTTTTTTATAAAAAAATATTATTTATAATATTAATAATGTTGCTCCCTCTGTTAGACAAACTGCTCCAATAGATAGTAGCCGTTTAAAGGAAACGAAAAAGAAAACAGGTTATAACTATGTTTTACTAAACCCAATATCATGATTATTGTAATAAGCCTTAAAAATCATAAATGACGCTATGTAAAAATATAATTAAATCACGCAAAGTATTCCAATCATGAAGCTATAAAATGAAAATGTTATGAAAAACCCATTATATGATATGGTTGCCCAAAATAATATCAGGCAAGCCGACTCACCAGAGTTCACTGTTCCACCACCATGAAAGAAATAACAAGAAGATAGTATTATTAATAAATTCTAATAAAACACTAACAATACCTACCTACAGAAATCAATATTACCTCCACCCTAAGTTAAATTGCCGGTACTAAAAACAAATGGATATTATAACTTATGACTATGAGTAACAGCTTGGTTTCCCTTTGGACGATGTTGTAATAACCGTTATTCACAACAGACACGATGAATGTTTAAAAAATAACAATCACTAAATAAGTACTTACGTAGGTACTTTTTATGGTGATAACTCTATCAATCTCTAGGTAAAATTATTACTTTCGAAATCAAGCTGCTACTTTAAATCGAATTAAAAAAAGAAACAACCGAATTGTTTTTTTTTTTTTTGTAAAAAGTGACTATTCACATGTGAAATGTGTAAGCAGCAAATACTTATATAGGTACACACACACCTGCATTCATCATTCACTGCTTATTAATACTTTCAGATGATGATTAGTCCCTTTGCTAGTACTTCGAAATAAAGCGCATCTAAGTATCAAAAATATTCACTCCTGACGGGCGTCACAGCGCGTCGCATTGCGTAACAGTGCGTTGTCGAGCGAAATCACACGTAGGTATCCTCACGTATCCATGCGTATCCCCACGTAACCACGCGTATCCTCGCGTAACCACGCGTATCGTCGCGTAACCACGCGGAGGTATCCTCGTGTAACCACGCATATCCTCGCGTTACCACGCATAGGCATCCTCGCATAACCGCACATCCGTCAGGTATGAATTACATTACTGAATTTAAATTTGAATAGCACTAAGTATTTTATTTTATTTTACTACGCTGCAAGTATCCGTTGGGATCTCTGTAGCTCACCTGATTCTCCCTGCCACTTGTTAGGAAGATGCAATAATTTTACACAAATATAATTGCAGAAATTTAATAGAGTTTTATAAACTCTTATAATATACCTTTAGTGCCAACTGTCAATAAACAGGTATGATATCTTACTTTAACTATAGGAAAAACGGGAAGGTACCTATATTAATTATTTCGATATTTGATGGGAAATAAAATGTATTGGAGGTCTGGGAGGTTGCACCGAAGCAATTGCATTTTCTACAGGTACGAGTTTAACACCTATCCTAATATACATTGTTTTTAAATACATTTTCAATCATGTATGCACACGGCGTTTTAATTACTGATGGTTTTTCAAGGTAAAAACGCGCCGTCGACGCGTAGGCGAGGTAATTAAGTTACATGGAACGGGCATATAAATAGCGCGGTTTTCTGTGCATAAGCCTTAAATTTTCCTGGTTTTCTGACATTAAAATCTCACTTTTCGTGTAGGCTGTGTGTATAAATCCATTATGTCTACCCTGCAAAATAATGGTCTGCCCTAATTGTGTAGTGCTGAAAAATTCACTTTTGCTTTCAATTTGTATTCACAGTGTCACAGAAATGTACCTAACAGTTTACGGATAGAGAAGAGTGGTCTTTGGAGCTGTGAGCTAAATTTTCTATGTATTTTAAAACAATGAAAAAAACAATGAAACTGTAGACTGAGATTTAGCTTCACCAAACAAATGTTACACTGTGTTTCATAATAATTGACCAAAGCAAGGACTCACCGTTTCTGACGGACTGGTCCGGAGGGTACGTCTTCAGGTTCAAGGCAGGAGGTCCTGAAATAAAATAAGCATTACAAATCACGTATTTAAATATATCATATTTCTAAAATATGTTATTTTTGCGAATTATATTAAATGATCTAAAATATTATATTTTTCCAGAATGTTTTTTTGGAACGAAGTTCTTTAACGCGGCTTGCGGTAGGAGTTGACTGGTAGAAATTATCACGTAAGGAAAAAGCGTTATGCCCCTTCTATGCGGCTTTGTCTCTCTGTCTCTATTAACACGAGTTTGTGTGCGAACGAGTATCGAGATTCAAGCAGTCGAGAATTGCGCGCGGCCGGTTGTACCTATAAAAATTTTATTCATTTTGTTACTTCCTAACGTTTTTAATTCATTTCATTGTGCCTCTTATTTAATACATTATACAGGGTGAATTTTTCAAGTGGGCGTGGATGGCCAAATCCGAAACTACGAGGACTAGCGAAAAGTAGTCAAAGGAGTCGCGGGCTCGTGGATTTTTAAAAATTCAATATTTCTAGCCAGGAATCGAACCTGTTGATTTTGAAAAAAAAAAAACACACACTGTATTATTACACCAATCGATAGTGTCGCTAATAAGGATCGAATTCTGGGAAGTAATAACATACGGCAAACTAAAGGAAAGAGCTCATTTTTAACTAAATACTTTTTTATTTTTCTTATGTTACCTACCTCACCATCATCTGCCTTGCCTTTTCCCAACTATGTTGGGGTCGGCTTCCAGTCTAACAGGATGCAGCTGAATACCAGTATTTTACATGGAGCGACCTCCACAACCCAGGTACTGGGTAATACGATACCCCTTCCCCTTAGTAGGTAAGACTGGTTTTCAGACCTTCGAGCTTCTGACTACCCGTAACGACTGTCAAAGATCCAGAAATGACAGCCGGGACGTTGGTCCGCTCCATGCCTCGGAAAGCACGTTAAGCCGTTGCGCTTAACGTGCTTTCCGACTCATGGAGGGGTCTCGGTATGTAAAGACGGTCAACCATCCGCAGACCAACCGCGGCAAGCGTAGCTTAACCTGATGGATTGACCTATGCGGCTGTTATTATTTAGCTGGGCCCAGGTTATGTTACCTACCTACTAAACCTTAACTGACTAATTGTTCAAAATGATGACCATTGTTTTCAATACATAGCGCTCTGAATTCGACGTCTCAAGGATTGTACTGCATTCAGCATTACAATATTATTGATTCCATTAGAATATTTTCCAAAGATCGTAATAGAAATTCGAATTTAGAACATAATGTTGTGAAGGTGACTGGGCTGCGGGTGTGTTAATAAAAATATTGAGCATCACTTCGAACAAGGTACGTAATGTAAGTAGGTATGAATACTTTAAAATAAGAAGCAGTTTATTAAAATTCAACATTTTCCTTAAGTTTGCCATATGTCATTACTTCCCGGAATTTGATCCCTATTAGGGACACTGTCGAATGGTGTAATAATACAGTATGTGTTTTTTTTTTCAAAATCAACAGGTTCGATTCCTGGCTAGAAATATTGATTTTTCAAAAATCCAATGATGCAGTTTTAGTTTTCATCAAAATCGAGCCCGCGACTCCTTTCAGTACTTTTCGCTACTCCTCATAGTTTAGAATTTGGCCATCCACGCCCACTTGGAAAATTCACCCTGTATACGGTATATTATACATTATCATTATCACCTCAATTATTAGTCTTATTATATTATTAAAGATTTAATATTATAATCATTCAAATGTTATACTCATGTTAATTAGTTAACTGACAAACGACTTTAGTATTTAGGAGTCGAAGAGTCACAGAACTAGTAATAGTATGATACGTTTGGAATACAAACAAATAGAATATAATTTGTTAGTTTTACTTCAGTGGCATTCCGAAACTCAGTTAAATGAAATACGTTTCATCAAATTATTTCAAAGACGATTGTTTCACCGAAAATTACATATCGATCATGCGTTGAGTAGACTTCTTAGTTGAAAGAATATTTATTGTTTATTTTTGAATTATTTGGATAAAATGTAAAGCCATTCGTAGACGAAAATATGTCTAATCCAGAAATGTCGATGAAATTTATTTCGCACAAAAGAGTTTTAGTTTACGTTATTAGCGTATAAAGCGCTACGTTCATTAAAACTTATCTCTCAAAGGATTTAAAATTAGGTATATTACAAATATTTAGCAATGATCAGTGCGTCTGTGAGTCTAAAATCTTTCCTAATATAATATATCTATAACTAGGACGAAACAAAACACACTTTTCCATGTCTAAAAGTTCACGACGCTCTCATAAGCCTTTAAGTCGTGAAAAAAGGATAAACATTACAAATGACTTCACTTACACGTAAAAAGACGTACACATTATTATAAATTGAATTGTCTCCATGTCTCGGGACTGTTTCTGAGCCCGAATCAATCATGAAATGGTTGAGGAAGCAAAAATCAACATAACAACAAACTCACTTTCACATTTACAGTATTAGTAGGTAAGGGTAAATCAGAATCCGTTAAATCAGGAGAAGGGGTCTGTCCCTGTTAACACTATGTTAATGACCAACAACGTCGACTACGAGATTACAGTATTATCACATCATTCAGTCGATTTCTTACTGTTGGGGGGACAGTCAAATTCGTCACTGTAGTCAAACGGACAGTCGATATGTCCGTCACAACGCAGATGCACACGTATGCATGGACCGTTCTCACAACGCCATTGCTGTGGGTGCCTGCATTCACGTCCTAGTAAACGGAATTATCAGTTTAGACCCAAAAGTCTAGCGAATACTTACTTACCAAACAATTTAAAGACATTAGATGGTAAACACAATAACTCTATAGATTATGGGTTTGAATGATTTCAGCAAAACAATATTAATTTACATTTACTTTGTACGAGTATATTATTTTGATATTACTTAGTCTAAAACTTTGTATGCGTTAAGATTGACCAATATTACAAATACGAAACGATCTCTTTAGTCGGCAACGTCGTAGTTGGTGCCTACCTAACAATCTCAATTGAGAATTTTATCATTACAGGTGCGTCCTAATTAATCAGGTATTCAAATAAACATATGATCAAATCAAATGAGTTTGACGAATGAGTTTGGAACTTAGCAGTTTACTGCACCAAATTGATTATTCCTTTCACTAAATATTAGGATTTCTACTAACTGTGTATTTGCTCTGTTTTGTTACCCCGTGTCGGGTGAAAGCGACCGTCTCGCTAGTACGCGATCGATGCTATCGTTTGTATGAATTATGACGTTCAAACGCGCGAGTACGTCATATTTAAATACAAACGCGCGACGATCTCGTACTCGTGCGGCGATCGCTTTCGGCCTTAGATAATGTATACCTAAATAGCTATGACTTACCGCTGCCCGGTCTCCTACCTCCTGCTGGTGGATAAGTATATTCAGGCTGATATCTCGGCGTTGTGGTGAAGATTCGGTCTGGAATGATCGGTATCCTACTGGTTGTAGACTGTGGGCAGTTCTGTTCATCTGTTCCATCTCGGCAGTCGATATGGCCGTCGCAGAATGCCGAAGTTGGGAAGCATTCACCACTACGACATTGGAAGCTATCCTCTGGGCAAGCTAGAAGGGTAAAAGTTTAATATTAATAATAAGTTTTTATTGAGTAAGTTTTATATTGTTAGTACCCAAAGATTCGAACTCTCTCGAAACATGCAGGACTGAATGGCATCACACTATAACTAATTGTTAACAATATGAAAAAAATTTAACGATTGTAATAGATTAACAAATTATATATGACAATAATTAAAGGAACAGGTTTTACATAAGTGTAAAATTTTAAAAACTTGTTATCTGTTACAATTGTAAGCCGTGTCTAAACCGAAAGTTACAGACGCGCGAGTACGTGTTCGTCGCGGTTTTTTCATACAAATGTGACGCACTATGCGCGATCAATCAAGATGTGCTTTTACGTCATATACAAACGCCCGCGTTAATCGCGTACTCGCGGTCGGTCGGTTTCGGTTAGGACAAGGGGCTAGATATTACCTAAAACAATTTACAGGATTATAAGCAGAAGTGAAAGCGTGCAGGAACCATGTGAAATTCATAAAGCAGGAAAGACATACCTACTTATGGCCTATTTCACCATCTCCGGATAACTATCTGGTAGATAGGTGCCTATCCGGATACTGTGAAACAGGCCTTTAAACACACTCGTGATAAGATTTTTTGATAATAAGGACCGATTTAACCAAGTTCAGATAATAATATTTTATCCATGAAATAAAATTGACAGTTATGAGTTTATGACTTATTCTTGCAAGGTGTAAAAGTTTGGCCTAATTCACCCTTAATTAATTAATATGAGACAGAGATACAAATTATTATAGAGACAAAAATGTATCAACAAGTAGGTAGGGGGAATCCCCCCTTGCCATAAAATTTTAAGGCATAATATTGTTCGGCATAACGTTTTCGCATAACTTTTATTAGCATAATAATACTTTGGCATAATGGAAAGGTTAGCATAACTATCGTTTGGTCTAATTTGTTTTGGCATAATTTTAGAGTTGCATGTATTTCTAAGACATAATATTTATTCGTCTAATAATTATGAGCCATAAATATAAAAAGGGTGTCCTTTCATTTGACAAAAAAACGAGTCACAAATTTTCATTTTTAAAAATAACGTTAAATTAGTACTTGATAAAGTTATTACACAAACTATTCTTTCTGTAAATAAGTCATTTGACAAATAATTAATTGAAAGACAATAATTTCATTACATCAAGACATCATTTGACAAACTAATCTTTTTATAATCATGTTAATTGGTAAAACAACGCAAAGCATAAATAACGTTTGACAAAATGCATTGCTTGATAATTACTAACTTAATTTATTTGAGAAATTTTTCTAAGTGTCGTCGGTCCAAAAGCGAGCGAAGCTAGCTCGGGACTTGGGGCAACCCGACTTAGACAGGTTAGGTTCGGAGGGATGACGGGGGTTTATGTGAGCGAGCAAAGCGAGCGAAAGAGCCCCCGTCATCTACTTCGTGTTAGGTTCCTTTAATCGATCCTTTAGTCGATTATGTGTTATTATTACATTACATTCGGCATACATTAGAGCAATAATCAATAGTGCGAAATAGTGTCTGAAACCGTTAGGAGTTATTTACGAGGGTTTATTATGGTTATTCCAAAGAACATTATTTGAAAAATCATTATGCGTTTATGATATTATGCTTTATAAAATTATGCTTAATCAAGATTATGCCAACAGTATTTATGGCAATAAATATTATGGCAAATCATTTATGCCTGATAATATTATGCGTAGTGATCATTATGCTGAATTTCGTTAAGTATGCCAATGTAAATTTTGACAATATACAAAGTGTTAAAAAATTAACCTTCTAAACTTTAAGAGGTGCTTTAGACCATCGAACTAAACAACTTTCACTATGGGACCAACTCTGAAATCACGAAAAAAATGAGCTGTTTCATACATTTTGGTCGAGTAGGTATTGAAATTTTGTATTAAACAGCTGATTTTTTTGTCGTGATTTTGGAGTTGGTCCCATAGTGAAAGTTGTTCAGTTTGATGGTCTAAAGCACCTCTTAAAGTTTTTAGGGTTACTTTTTTAACACCTTATATTTTATGCTTATTACAATTTAAGAAAAGGTTGTGATAAAAAAGGGGTAGGTATGCAAATCCTGAAACGTTGGTCTAAAATGGAACTAGCGTACACACACATATTATTTACAATGTATGGTCAAAATACGAAATAAACTGTTGGCCTGGAGGGAAATCAACAATAAATTGGGGTACCTACACTAATTATTTTAATTTTAATTAAACCGCATTCCAAAATGTTTGCTTTAGAAAACTTCCACTTCTGAGTGTAATTTTAACACCATCATTCACTTTTTTTGGAACCTCATTAGCATTACACATAAATGCAACGACAAACTAAATTACTTATGAGAATACGAAATTACTCGCGGTAGGTAAATATTCTTTTATTTGGCACAACATCAGATATTTGACTTTCAAGATGCTTGCCTTATTTACACGGTGTGATTTAATTGCCTGTGGCATACCATATGTTGAAGCAACAGAAATTAAAACTGCACCGTCTTAACAGTGTTTATACATTATGATGAAGTCATTTCTTGCTCCATATTGAATGTATGCCACAGACAAAACACTTGCTTCGTGTAAATGGGATTTTATTTTACGCGGCTATTTAGCTTAATCAAAGTTTTTGTTTTCGTCAAAAAAAATGCAGTAAACAATCACGACAGCGTTTGTTACACTCAGATGTGGCAGTACAAGAATGAATAAGATACCAGTATTTAAACAGTTTTGTTCATCGGAAAAATCGTAGCAGTCGTATATATTGTCACAGCGCCTTGAATGCGGAATGCACCGGCCGTCGTAACAGGTGAACTCAGACTCGTGGCAGTCCACCATCGCTGGCGACCGCGACGCCCTCGTCATGTACCAAGCTGGACACCCATTATGAATATCAACCTTTCTATTATGGTATTTTACCGAAAAGCCCATTTAGACGAGGCAACTTTCACGCCTGTGCCATACAATAAAATTAAAGCAACAACTGACTTGTGTAGTCTAAACACTGTTTAGAATGTTTAGATAATGCAACTTTAATTTATTGTTGCTTCAACTTATTGCATGTCGCTGGCAATTAAATCACAACGTGTAAATGAGGCATTATTCTACCCTAGATATAACAGGCAAGTAGTACTCTATCCTTGTAGTTCCCCACCAAATTAAAGATATATTACCAATTACTGTGATAACCACGCTAACTTTCTTCGCTTAGCACCTTTTTTGTCTGGAATCCTTGAAAACATATCATCACCGATGCTCTATCAAGACTATAATTATATTAGTTTCGGTACTAGACTAATAACTGTAAATATATTTTTTTGTGGATTTCTAGAATTTTTATACCTCCTTGTTGACTGGCTAATGATTTTACCACGGAATAAGGTATTATTTTAGTGTTTAAGAGAAGATAAAGTACCATTCCAGAGAAGGCAGGAATAGCATCTAGAAGTGCATGGTGCGTTATTAGTTTTAACAGAGAATGTGCCATAAACACCCGGTTTATGAATAGAGAATTCGAAGTAGAGATCTTGTCAAACTACTTTAGCATTAGGTAAGGTGAAAGCCCGCAAAATTCAATTTTTTTTTTTGCAAAAAATCTTTAGAAGTTTTGAAATTCGTGGGCTACATAAGTAGAAGTAGTCACCAAGCAATTTTAGCGTTTGACAAATTCTCATCTTCAAATTTTCAATTCAGAAACCGGTTGTAAGTGTCGATTCGTTAAGTGCGATAGTCAGATAAGTTGTTAGTGCTTCTTTTAAGTTCTATAAGCGTGTTTAGTGCCCTTTGCTTGCCATTCGGCAATCGAATGAAAATTACCCATTTTAAAATAACTGAAGCTAGTTATTGACAAAAGTTTTTATTTTACTGTTAATTGAATTGAAATTCTTAGCTTAGCTTTCTTTTCTAATCTAAACCCATAATGTCAATAACAAACACCAGAAATTTCCTTAATTTTATAACGATATATGATAGTGTCGAAATGTCATATGATGTTCTTATTATTTTCTATTAAATACCTATGTATGATACTTTTATTTGACTATCAGTTTCAATTTATTGCTCTTTATAATTATTATATTTCTTACTGGCAGATAAAACTCAAGTTACAATCCGTTTACAGTTATTTATTCTCTGACAGTAACCGTAGCGGCAACCTGCAATCTTCTTGGAACGAGTAGGTATAAAGAGTGCTGTGAGTTTGACACTGATGCGAAACCAGAGGTAAAATAACTGTACGAATAATAATATATTATAATAATATATTATACTAAAATAAGCTATTCGAATGACTAATTAGAAGACTCGAGAACTCTCGGATGTACTAAAAAACGGTTTTTGTTAAACTTTCTTTCATTATAAGATAACTAATCCCTCTTTAAAGTTATATTTTGTAAAGTAAAACAAGATTTTAATACGTACGGCAGTTTTCTTCATCAGAACCATCTACGCAGTCAGGAGTGGAATCACAAAAGAAACTTTGGTTAATGCAAACATTGTCTGATTGGCACCTAAATTGTTCCATTGTGCATGGGTCTGAAATAAGACATCAATTTAATATTAATAATTAAGCTAAGCGGATAAATGGGTGGTCAGTGCCCTCCTTCTTAACATAATCAAAAATGCTAATTAAACAGCACTTACGGTCAGGACTGGTGGTAATAGTTTCATTGCAATTTCTCTCGTCACTGCCGTCTACACATTCCGCTATGCCGTTGCACCGCTGCAAATACGTAATGCATTCGTCGGAGTCGCATCTAAAAGAAAAACATTAGTTTACAAAAACCTGAAGATTTGACAACAAGAATGAGCAATTTCCATCTTCGCGTAACGCATAAATCGCTTAGGCATTAACATTGCAATTCGCATTTATAATTAACACTTAGGTATAATAAATACACGAAATAAAGACAAATTATTGAATAAATAACTCTTTGTCGTCAGTTACCTGAAGTCACCAGGTCGGTCGCAGTGATAGCAGTCCAGCTCATCAGATTCGTCGGAACAGTCGGGCTGGCCGTCGCATATCTGACTGGCCGTTAAGCACGTGCCGTCGCATTGGTGGGCACACGCTTTAAAAACAATACGATTCGTTTGAATACAGTAAACTTAAAAAGCAAATATTCAAAGCAGACAACAAAAATAATAGCAAGAATCGCAGGTAATCGCAAATAGACGCAGAGCCGTTTGCCATGGCACCTACTGCACTTGGTTAGATAATCGCAATATGTAACATAGTTAATTTAAAATAAATAATTAAGCATTACTTTATATTCAGTGGGAACGGACCGCATTGAAAATATTCCTAAGATAATTAAATGTTTATATTGTAAGAAATAGTTTTAGATCTGAGTGAGATATATCATTGCGATCCGTTGCCAGCACACTGTGAGCCAGCCTTAAAAGTAATGATAAAATATAAAATGATGCAAACGTCATATTATTATTATACATTTTCAGATAAATTCGTTCATAAACAAAAATATTCAGCATTACCCCGAGCTAAAAACTTACTTGTAGGTACACTCTCACAATATCAAGAAATATATTTTTTTTTCGCTTCGTTTGGCAACCTCTCGCCTTTCAATGTGCCCTAAGTGTATTTCCTCTTAATAATCGTCACAAAAATATTGCATAACTTCGGGATAGCGCTGAATTTCAGGGGTCTTACCATAAACCCCTTTTATCAATTATTTTCCGGTATCTTTGACAACTTATTACTACTTGTATTCACATTTTAGCACAAAGAATATATGCACATAGTAAACTTCACACTAAATTGAAACGACCAAAGGTTTTGGTAGGGCCTCTGAACGCTATAGTAAAATTGACCAGAGAATCTTAACTTGGTAATGTACCTTCACAACCCTCCTCATCTTCACCGCCATCGCATTCACGTATATTGTTACATTTGTCTGCGCACTGGACACGAGAGCCTGTATTGCAGACGAAACGTCCGGGTGGACACGTCGTACCTGAAAACATCGTTGTATTATAACTATCCGTCATCGCTTCTCTTGAACCCCCAGTGCGGTTAACACGTTGCGAATAACTACGGCTGTTACTCCTTGAACACAGAATCGGCGACATAATTATTGCAATTGAAACAATTTCAATGTAGTTTATAAATACAGCGTCATTTTGAATCTCTTAGCAATTTTTTTTCTCTTAACCGGAATCGGTAACAGACTCCATCGCTGAAGAATTTTATTTTTATTAATTTTGTCGTAATAAGTTCCTGATTATTAATTTTTGTACATAGGGTGATTACAAGTACCCCCGTACCCCAATTACCTGAACACCTGTGGCTGATCTTTCGAGGAATACAAACGTGATGTTATGTGTGTAGTTACAATTTTTTTAACGGTTCTAATTAGTCCTGCCCGTGAAAATATGAAGGAAAAATTGCACCTTATGACAAACAAATATGTAAGATAATTGCATGCTTACGGCACGAGTTTAGTATCGGCCGCTAGGGCACTCGGTCAGAGACCTCCGTACGAAAACTTTGAGAAGTAATAACTGCGTTTTTGTTAATAAATAACTAATAAAAATAAAATTTGCAAATAATATGAATTTTTAGAAGAGGTTCTATAAAATAGCTAAGGTATTTACATAATAACGCTGATGTATACTGACTGAAATACTAATACTAAGAAAACATTAAATCTGAATGTATCTAACTACAAGAATAAGAAAGATATTGCTTGAATTTAAACGGAATCAGAATAGAAGAGTATTCATGCGATATGTATGCTCATGCTACTAGCTATAACAATTGAAATGTGGACCTTTTATCACATTCGATGGTTCACAGTTTTTCTCATCAGAATTATCGGGACAATCGTATTGACCGTTGCATCGTCTCCAAAAACTTACATATATACCATCGTTGCATTGCCAAAGATCCTTTCCATGGGCTCCTAAATATTTACAGAAAAATGGTGATTCGCAGTAAAAACAATTCGTTCTAATTACCGTCCATCAATCGTTGAGGTAGATCTTTGTAACTGATGATCATAATGTAGGTAGTTTTTATTTACTTTAATTTTTTTTTAGGTGAATTCCAATTTTTATTTAAATATTGTTGCGGTGAACACGTAATCTTCACCGCGATCTTGATCACAAAGATATTCCTATCAAATGAATGTGTCTTTTATTTAAAACAATTAACGTACGGTGATTTTGAACGGTGATCAGATCAAATACATACGAGGGCATTCATCAAGCATTACTTACCACAATTGTACTCGTCTTCGCCATTTCTGCAATCATCCCGACCGTTACAAAGATAGGCTATATTTATACAAGAACCGTCCCGACACGGGTATTGGTCCCTTTTGCAAGGGCAGCTGGTCTCGTCGGTGCCGTCATCACACTCCACGGTTCCATTGCATTTGGCATCGGCTTGCACGCACATTCCACTCGTGCATTCATATTCATAAGCCATGCAAACTGGGCCTGCCATAATAGGGCACCATAACCACATAAACACACTAGTAAGGGAGTCATCATAAACCAGAGCCCCTTTCTAATGTCATCAAATTAAAATTATACATTAAGCAATATTTAGATGACTAAGAACACTGTTAAGTTATCTTAATTATCCAAAATAATAAACTTGATGCGAATGCCAGACAGATGAAAGTTCAAATTCATCAAACTTCTAAGTTTCAAAGGTAACTTAATGTTCAGCTTAGTTCATGTCTAACAGGAAGATCGCGTCAAGCTTATGTTCATTAAATCAATGTTATGAATATTAATCTAGTAAAGTGCAGCTTTAATGCTGTGCATTTAAATAAGCGACTGAATGTAAAAATTAGTTCGAAGTGTAACATGCTAAAGGGAGGTATAAAGTTTCACCATCACCTTTTCAAATAATTGATATTTTAAAAATTTACAAAAATCATTGTTAAAAAATTTTGAAAAAGTTCAAACCATAAGAGCAATCACGTTCATCAGAACCATCCTGACAATCATGCGTTCTGTCACAATGCTTGGATGCGGGAATGCAGTGTCCATTATCACATTTGAAGTCACTCGCACCACATGCTAGCCGGTAAAAGAAATAGACTGCGTTCATATTGATTACTTAAAGAGCTGACAAATCACCAGCAATTCAGAAATTAAAGATTGAAAGAAATGAAAATAATGACAAAGAAGAATAAAAATTTGTTTGAGATATTTAAATGATAAAACCAGTTACCATAGAGACTCATTGGAAAGAGAGAGAGATATGAAAATAAAGTGAGAATAAAACAGGTTCAGAAGTAAAATAAGAAAGTAAGCCAAGTAGCAAGAACCCTGTACGATAAAATAAACTTACGACAATTTTGTTCGTCGGAAAAATCTCCAGGCGTACAATCATATTGACGATTGCACCTTAGAGACTCGGATATGATCTTGCCACTTCTGCACTTAAAGTAGCCAGTGGCTGGAAATACATGCAAAGCCATACATGTAAACTGATCATTGTGATAATTTAATGTTGGATGTTAATTTGAAACTCTATCATGCGTTAGGTAAGACATAGTTTCAATGATAATAATGTGAATTGTAATGGAGGTTGAAACGTTATCTGAATGTTGATGAAATCTATGGGGGGTGGGCTAAGTGTTTTGTTCAATCTTTATGGATATGGATGTCTTACCGATGCAGTTCCTTTCGTCCGACCTATCTGTGGGGCAATCGACCCGTCCGTCACATCGCTTACTCCGTTTGATACAGGTCCCATGATCGCATTGCCAATGGTCAGGTCTGCATGCTTTTAGAATTACATGGTTTATTGTACACGGTGTTATTGGGTTAGAATTTAGTATCCGCACCATTGTTTATGTGGTTTTGTTTATCAATATTCGTATCAAAAACATCATATTCAGACTTGAGAGTGATATTAAAATAATAATTATTAAAGAAATAGCTGTTTTGAAAGCGGTAAAGAAGAGCTTTTCATGTATAATCATCATATCATGTACAAAACGCATTGAATTTTCATATTTCCAAAAATGATGAAATAACTAGTGTTTTAAACTTGGTAGCTGGTTATAAGTACAGTACAGTTTTTATACAGACAAAAATCTTTTTACAAAAACTTGCTCACAAATTGATAATCTAGACGTTGTTACTATGAATGTTGCGAATATAAACAAAACCACAAATTGGTTAGTTGCGTTCAAGCCAATACTTACGACATCCAATTTCATCACTGCCATCTTTCCTGCAGTCTTTGAAACCGTCACAGCGGAGAAGGATGGATATGCAGGAGCCATCGTGGCACCTAAACTGGCCGGTATCTTTACATACATGGCGACCACTCCACCACACAGACGTTGAGACTTACCGTACAAATAATCCACGAAAGCAGCGTGTGAAAATATTTCGTTGATTACCTTGCTTTTGAATTGGAACGAGGCATTACGAGCTAACACAAGAATTTTGATAAGAAATTAGATTTCTAGCAGCAGATTCTGCGTCTGTAAGGTTTTATCCCAGCGTCATTCTTGACATGGTCCTCGCCATTTGTAATTTCCCCTTTTTCCTTACATATGTCTCAATTATTATAATAGTACCTCATGCGATATACCTACTGCTATGCTCATGCATATTTTGCAGTCATTTCATTCCAATATCTATAGAGTCTGATTTCTCAGTTGTTTCCTCCTCGTATCCCGCAGAATACTACTAGACATAATCATGCGATTGCCAACCATCTTCAAATATTTCATATTGTGTTGCTCATAGTGTCTCGTTGATTGTGTCTGAGTTCTTACTAGAAGATACTTACCGCAGTCTCGTTCGTCTGATGAGTCCGCGCATTGATATTCGCCATCGCACCTCTTGCGTTCCTCAATGCAGAAGCCGTCGCTTTCGCAACGGAATTCGTCGGGTAGGCAGTCTAAAAAAAACATTATAAACAAAACAATAAGACAGTGTTATCAAATATTACCGAAGTCTGGATTTGTGGCCCACTATACTGTGCCGGATTTCTGCCCAGTTATCGGCAATATGCTCTAATTTCACGATGTAACTATTCGTTTATTCGAATAACTTGTATGAAGTTCCAATTCATAGGCTTATTCCAAAAATCCCCCCTAAAATCCCCCCTGAGGGGGATAAGTGGCATCTATAAAAAAAAAGTCTATAATTCCCCCCTGAGAATCCCCCTTAGGGGAGAAAAGTGCAATCGAAAAAAATACTTATTCCACAAATCCCCCCCAAAAATGCCCCTCGTGGGGGAAAACTGGAATGTTAAAAAACAAAGTCCAGAATTCCCCCCTGATAATCCCCCTTAGGGGGGAAAACTGGACTAAAAATAAACAACGTCCAGAAATCCCCCCTGAGGTCTTAAAATTGGCGCCGATTTGTTTGCCGGTGCTGGTTGCCAAAATATTTACCGCGGGCCCCGCCAGATATTTTACCTAGATAACCTAGAATGCAGGAGCGGGCGTAACAAACTCACTTTCGCATTTATAATATTCAGCGAACCGCGGTTTCACCCGCCCAAGTAGCGATCCCGTGGGAATATCGGGATAAAAAGTATCCTACGTCCTTTCCCGGGACTCAAACTATATACTGATCTAAATCGGTTCAGCGTTTTAAGTGTGAAGAGGTAACAGACCGACAGACATACTTTCGGATTTATAATATATAATTATTGTAGTATGAATAGCTGACCCCGCAAACGTTTTTTTGCAAAAATATTTTATAAAATAGCCTGCGACCTATTCTCAGACCTACCAAATAGGTATAGGTACACAAAAAATTTCATGAAAATCGGTCAAGCCGTTTCGGAGGAGTTTCTTCATTGAATTTATTATTGGTGATTAGTGTGTAGTATTTACTATTTAGTATTAGAATTATAGTTGAACTTTGTTTTGTTTATGTGCCTGTGTAGTGAAAATACGTTGAAAATTGGTATTTGGGGTAAGTCGATAGTTATTAAGTTGAAATTACTTATTTAGAGTAAATTTTTTAGGATCTTTAGGATGGTATTAATAACAGTAAATTGTTGATTAACGGATTATTTGCTTTGTGAGGAAACATGGTTTTCAAGGTTATGTTTTGAAAATAGGAAACACATACCTAATGAGTTAGGCCGTGCTGTGTTTACTTTTCTCAGATTCTAGTAGTTTATGGAATAAAGGGGGTTTTACAGATATTAATAATCTGACGAATTCATTATAATAAGCAGTTGTTTAGCATTACATGAATTGGGTACTGTCATTTTTCGCAGATTCGCATGAAGCTTATATATTATTCGCATGAAGCTTATAAGCTTATAGCCTTAGAAAAGTAGATCGAAATAGGACCCAATTTCATGAAACGGTTTATTGACATTTTTTTTTTGTTCCGGCTTACCTAAGTCGTAAATACACCCTTCACCACTGGTAAACTGTCTAATTACTAGTCAACCGTGTCGTCTACAAGTGATTATTTTATATTATATTTTCTTTTTATTATCTATGTACTTCATTTTTCATCATCATCATTTCAGCCGAAAGACGTCCACTGCTGGACATAGGCCTCCCCCAAGCACCTCCACTTCATTTTTACTTTCTGCAAATTGCCGAAAAACTTGAAAATTGTTTTATATTTAAGTAAGTGATGCTTGCTATTAAGGGAAACTTTCAGGGGGATTATTATGCTAAATAATTTAGTATTTCTAGGTAGGTACTTTGTTTAAACTGTTTTAATTATTATTTTGGCTAAAATCAACCGATTTCCCTCATCGCTGTTTGTTTGTGTTTGTTTTTACTCTTCATCACATTTTATTAACAAGGTTCGTTGAAAAAAAAGACTGATAAGTATTACAACTAATATATTGTATTGTCGAATCACTATTTTTGTTTTGCGTAGAAACTAAAACTAAAAATAAGGGGGAAAAGTGGAATAATCAAAAATGAAAAGGGGGATTTGTGGATCTGTTTTACATTAGAGTCCAGTTTTCCCCCCTGAGGCAGATTCTCTCAGGGGGGAAAAGTGGAATAACTCAAAATGTTAAGGGGACTTTCTGGACATTTTTTACATTAGAGTCCACATTTCCCCCCTGAGGGGGATTCTCTCAGGAGGGAAAAGTGGAATAAGCCCAATTCATATATTGTATGAATTGGAATATCGTTTGCTCTGTGTAGGTATTATTTTTTTATTCATTTGTTTTGCATTATCACGAAAGTTGAAAAATGGCGTAGGTACTTACCACAATCACGCTCGTCATCGCGGTCCGGGCAGTCGAATACGGTGTCACAGCGGCGGCTTGACTCAATGCATTTTCCGCTTCGGCATTGGTAATCGTCGGCCCCACATTCTCCTGTTGACAAACAGATATTATATTTTAATACTAGTATCAATCAGCAACGCCATCTAGGAACTACGATATCCCGGAGTAACTGCGTTTATCGTTCATCCTTGGGTAAATAAACTAAAGACTACGATATCCCGGAGTAACTGCGTTTATCGTTCATCCAAGTACAACAGATAGCGACACTAGGTAGGTATAACCAGTCATAATGCGAAGTTTAAACATCGTAGTTTTGTAACACCACCAACTTATTATATGAGTTTATAGTATAATTCAAAACTTTCATGTGTAAAAGTATTATCAAACGTTTGTACAATACAAAGCCTCGAAAGGATAACCAGCAGCGCCATCTAGTAGGTTTTTTTTTTTCGTACTTGTTTTTTTTTTTTTAAACTCCCATTGTGATATAATTTGTTCATGATATAAACATCAAAACTATTACAACTTTTACTGCTATTTCAGGAATAAGTACAACTTTTAGTTCCGCGTTCCGCAGTAATAGTAAGATGGCGCTGCAGTACCTACCTTCATTAAAAGCTACAAAGGTATCGGCTGTGTTGATCAAACAGTTTAACTTTTACGAAGTTAGCGGTTACCGTTTCAAAGCGATGCAAGACTGTGGTTGCTTATACGAGCATTTATGCACCAATTTCTGTGACAGACTTTGGCAAGATAAATTGACGTTTCTCTGTACTCACGAATTCGCAGTGTTTGAATAAGACTTTGCTACGGTGCCTTTAATTTAGCAACTTACTGACAAATCTGGTTAATGTTCTAGCCAATTATAGTTGGTTGGCACTTAAATACGGTCATACAATTACTTAGGTACGTACTGACTGGATTCTAAAAATAATTCGAAGTCAATAGATACGTCAGGGTGCTTTTGCCAGTGCTGTTTTATTCGTTAAGTCGTCCACATACTCACTAAGTCCTGATAGTTAGCCCTAGTGTGGATTAGCTACCCGATAATGGTATTTTATTATTGCCTTATCGTATTGGGCTCAACGTAGAAAAAATAGAATATAACTCCAAACAAAGCTCATCAAATTTAAGTACACAACACTTACAACCTTGCTCACGTAAGCCTATATACGTTTAACAAGTGCTCCAACGACACAACTCTAGTTAGCATAAATCGACGATAAAGAGAAAAAAAGGAGCGTAGTCCCGACAAATTTTCCACATCTTTTGTTCTATAAACATTGTCAGTAACACCTATGCGTATTTAAAATTCCGACGTTGTTCGCTGGAGCCTACTACGTGATATACTTAAGACTGCATAAATAGGTAAGTACCCGCGAGTATTACGGGTTCAGAGTTTGCGCGTACGCTGGTGAAAATCGCAAAGTTCGCCTTGCTTCGGCATTATGTATCGCGACCACGTGGCGGTGTTTAAGAGTCCAGAGACGCGCGAGTCGCGACAAATCAAGTTGGGTATCTATAAGATTTTTTTTACACTGAGTTTCTTGGAGTTATCAGATACTTTGAATGTCTTATGAGTTAGAGAATTATATTACTTAGATATGTCTGCAATGGAATTGGGATGCAATTTACGTGTCTGCTGCGCTTAAATCTAATTGAAGCTTTTAAAAATTGTGTGGAGTGTGGAGACTTACATCACTTATTGATGGACTGTGTTCGATAATATGAGTCTCATAGAAGTGATCTGTTTGGGGTTTTGAGGTTGAACCGACTAATTCCATAGAATTCTGTTTCAAACAAATGGTAATGATGCGAAGATTCTGTTCAGGTTCATGGTCCAAAATTAATCCATAGCATCTATAGCATTTATGTGTGTACTTGGGGTACGATGGGACTATCATACGCATTGCGGTCATAAAAATCCCTAATTAAACAAAGATTATAGAAAAAAAAACTTTTAAAGAAATAAGTAGGACCGGTCTATCTCAATTACAATGTGAGTCATGGTGCCCCAGTAGTAAAGAGGTTCGCTTCTCTAACGAGGATGCAGGTTCCAAAGTAGGTACACATTTAGAAAATAACAAAGTGACTTCATCAATTTTTTACCGACTTCAAAAAGGAGGAGGTTCTCAATGCGACTGTATGTTTTTTTTTATGTTTGTTACGCGATATCTCCGATAAATCGATTTCAAAATATTTTTTTTATTGGATAGGGGTGTGTTCCTCACGGGTAGTCAAATAACTTTAATGTCGAAAGTCGGTGACCAATAACGAAAACGCGAATCTAACGACACCGACATCCGAAATTAAAGTTATTTTTCACTTTGTAGTGTCTTATTTGGAAGTCAGTTGTTTTTTTTTTTTTTTTGTAAGAAAGTTTTTTATAACTAAGTACAGGTACAAAACTACCATACTCTTTTCTTTTTTGACACCTCTAACAGGAGATGTGTATTTATAAAGACATCACAGAGCGCTAGACAAAGTTTTTTTTTTTTTAAACGTTGTATTATATTGATGTTTGTAATTTTGTTACAAGTAATGATTATTTACTTACTATGATAAGGATCTTGAGAGCCATTCCTCAATACAATAATATATACTTAACATTATAGTAGGTACATAGTGACGTCAGTTTGTTGCAATTTAGGCCAGTCGGGTTGGTCAGGTATGCATTTACATTAATCAAAAGATTTATTAACACGCTTTGAACAGTTCGAACGTTTAATAGTAGGTAAAAGCAATGTCATTAGGTAGGTATGAACCTTTTAGATGTACAAATAACAAAGGAGCTAACTTCAACAAACTACTTTTTAGGTGCTGATTTAAAGTCTTTGATAACGTGAATGTGACTGTTTAAAAGTTATTAAGAATGGTATTTGCATAGTGAAAAACAGTATATTTTGTGGCACCATACCAGTTTATTTGCTAACTGTACTAGTAGTTGTAACAAGTAGAGCTTGGCTTTTCAGCGAAGCGTTAGAATCTAGTTTTCTCTTTTGAGATAATATATTTTTTCGGACCTTTGTGTTCATATACAAATAGAAATTATAAAAATTACTTTGTATTTTCTGTTCACTGAATTTGAGGACAAAATCAAGGAATTCCTTACCGACCTACATAGGCTTTACATCCGAAGTCTAACTAAACATTTTTTATAACATGTCTGTACAATCTTAAATTCCGGGCCCTTTATTAATGAAGTAGTCGAATAAAACTAAATCATACATACCCAATTGTAAATCAAAGTCGACAAGCATCGAGCACTAAAGATTGTAACTAAAATAAATATTTGCGATCCACTCACTGTGTACGAAGCTACATAGCGTTCGTGAAACCCTCAAATAAGATTTCCTCGACGTTCATATGAGGGTAATAATATTTTATTAAAAGCTTTCTAGCGTAAGGGGCGTAAAGGGCGTCCCAACGACAAAAATCCGACGCATCACTCACAGAAGATAACTTAATGTTCTACAAATTACTAAAATTCCCTTTTTTTAAAGTGTCTAACGATGCTTACGATCTTAAGTTGGTAATAAAATAACTAGCGCGATTTCTTTAATATGAAACGAAAGTATGATATTGATATTAAATGATGGAGAACCGCATCAAAATTCGTTGCGTAGCTTAGAAAAATGAAGCAGTTCCTTACATAGGCAGACACGAAAAGACAGAAGATAAACTGTCTACACTCTACTAGTTGCATATTCATTTAAGATATATACAACTGCAAGTATAGTTGCTTGTGTTCTCGAATAACTTCTAATTAGGTATTAGTTAAAGTAGAATGCGTTGGAGGTAGTTGTAGCACTTCTAGCAGCAGAACTCAAGCATTAATTGGACATTGACCAGCTTACACCGATTTCTAAAATCTGTGTCACTGTGCTAATAAACTCAAGTAGTTTACTGCATTTAAGTAAGCCAAATACTGCAAATATTATACAATTTTTTTTTAACTCTTATAGCTATAAGTCTCTACGCTAAATTGTGCCAATAACTTAATAAAAAAACTTTATGTCTGACTATAAGTAAGTCCGCTAAATTATACCAAACTAGCATCGCCCCGCGGTTTCACCCGCATAAGTCTCGTTCCCGTGGGAATATCGAGATAAAAAGTGTCCTATGTCCTTTCCTGGGACTCAAGCTATCTCTATACCAAATTTCATCTAAATCGGTTCAGTGGTTTAGGCGTGAAAAGGTAACATACAGACAGACAGAGTTACTTTCGAATTTATAATTACGAGTATTATTCATATTCATATTATTTTTTTTAGCGTTCCACAAGGTAAAAAGTGTGTATTAGTATGGATAGTATGGATACATCTTATTTTTTTTTTATTATTTAAAGTCTGACTTTAAGTATACCTAAGTTATGCCAACCAGATGGTTGGTAGACTGTAATTTTTTTTGGAGAAGCAAAAAATATGTACAGTCTGCATAGAGCACTATAAAACTACTTTTACAAACAGCTCAGTACCTAGATATTGAGGGGTTAAACTAAATTGTGCACTTGTACAAGCCTTGCACAAAGGGCCGGAGTTTGGGTAGCCCCTGGTTTGGAGACCACAACAGTGCGACGGTAGGCACACACAGACCATACACGGAATTAGATTCCTACTAGTAGACTCCAAACACTAAGAGTAGGTGCCGACCATTAGCTAGTCACGCGTTGACAGATACGGAGGGAAAATTGTTAAAACGAATTATAATTAAATAAATTATATTTCAATATTTTAAAAAGCTATCAGTCTTATAATAATAATATGTATAAGTGTGTACAACTATATAAAAAGGAGGGAAAATAATCAAAGGGCATAAAAAAATTCATCCGCATCGCTGTCAATAGGACGAGTGCCTAAAAGGCTGGCAGCATTGCCACGTTGCATGGCCAAGCTGAAACTTTGGCAAAAAAAAATCAATGTAATTCTCTGGATAATTAATAACAGTCGCATAGGTGGATCTATAAGGTTAAGCTATGCTTGCCGCGGTTGGCCCGTGGATGGGTGACCATCTTTACATACAAAAACCCGTCCGTACCTCGGAAAGCATGTTAAGCTGTTGATCCCGGCTGTCATTCTTGGATCTTTGACAGTCGTTACGGGTCGTCAGAAGCCCGAAAGTCTGACAACCAGTCTTACCACGGCGTATCGTATTACCCAGTAACTGGGTTGTGGAGGTCAGATAGGCGCTCGATTTTGGGAAAAGGCTAGGCAGATGATGAGCTAATGTAATTCTCTAATGTGGCTGTATTCCATTGTTTCTACATAATAAGCATGTAAGTAACTTAAAATATATGTACGACTAAGGGCTGATTTTTCCAACGCCACATAATTTTATCCGAGGAATAATTTTGAATTTTTGACAGTTCTTCCATACAAAATCTCTCAACGTCAATTTTATTCTACAAATAATAATTTATCTATCAATTAATAAAAAAATCAGCCCTAAAAATTAAACATAGTGAAAACATCTGTATTCTGGCAAATTTTCATTCATTCATTCATTAAATAGTGTAGGTAAGATTGTTATAAATAAATAAATAAAAAAAAAATTGTTAAAAATAACCTATAAGCTTTGTTTTATATTACAATGCAACCAATCATTATTAACCGTTATGGGTACTTAGGTCAAGAAAAAGTTTTCATAGCCTTTATTTTTTATAAACAAAAAAAAAAGTGAAACTAATTATAAGCTGTTGAAAATCTGTTTCGCGCAGGGAGATTTCTGTGTAGCAAAAAACCTATTTTGTTTTGGTATTACTTTTATGTTGACATTGTTCTGTAAATGCAGTGATATTGAGTTCGACCATTCTGTCTAAAAAAAGGAAAAAAGCGTTTTTGGTGTTTCGAATAGTGTAATATCGGTTGCAGGCGGAAACGGTGTTTTTTATACAGCCACACAGTTCAAAATTGTTTGCAAACGTTCACAGCTGGAAGTAAATACGACAGTAAATAGCGCATCTGAGGCATCAAAGACAGTTTTATGTAGACCTATCGCCACTGGTCTATACTATATCTATTTGGGGATGCATGAAGAAGCCTTCTCGTGTAGCGTAGTTTGTTCCGCCAGTTACTCAACTGAATCGAGCGCTCGGCGCATCCTGGACAGTCACACCCAACACCTTAATTGACTGGCCAATTCTTCTCTTGCGGTGATAGGGCTAACGCCTGCCAGGTTTGCGACCACCCTCCCACCGGAGTCCGGCGTCAAGCAGCCTGCTGTGTTTCGTCGATGCTTGGGAGTTCCAGTGCCATAGGCATCTTCTGGGCACGCTCGTTCCATCATAGACCTCATCCATCGCTTTCCATCAGGCGTGATCGAGGTCAAGAGCGGGCCCATTCAGCAATAAAAAAAATACTGTGCAAATAAACTATCAACAAAACAAAAAATCGTAAATCAACGACTACATCCTAACATTATCGATCAACAACACAATATTTATTTTGAATTACCGAAACAAAGCGAAAGTTTCCAATTTGCCAGACAGATCCTAGTACTGCAACTTGGTTTATCAAAACGACAGATGCTTTCGAAACTGTTTCTAAAGTTGGGCAATACCTTCAGTCTGAGGCCGAGATCCATAAACGTCACTTAGCTTCGGCTTAGATATGTTCTTGCAATTATAGTTTGGACAGTAGCGCGATAGTGACAGGCAACACCCTGAGCCAAAACACATGCTAAGTAACGGTTACCAGCGCCATACACCGGGAGGTTGAAAGCGTTCACGAGTAGGTACCGGCTCAATTTACTCATACATTTGTCTGGATATCTGAGCCAGGTTACCTGACCGTAGGAGCGCGTGAAAAAACCTAATATATGTATATTGTAGCAACTAATAGATGGGTACAGTACCTTCAACCTGCATTTGTCACCATGGTTTTGTTTATGATCAAAGCACGTCTTCATCGTTTAACACAATTTTGCTGTTCGCACGTACCTGTACGTCGCAACTGTGTAAACACGGCCTAACGTACACGATCAAAATTCGAAAAGATAAAATAAAATAGAGACTAGATTTTTCTAATTACTTAATTGAAGATTGTATGCAAGAAACAACTGCCAATATTTAATAGTTATGCAGGGAATGAGTTGGAAGCTTTATATATTTTTTTTCACTATGTCTATTAATGAAGTATTATGAATACATAATGAAAAAAATTATAATAGTTGTAGAACAAGTTTTATGTTATATTTTTTGGGCAGCACAATGACGAGTCATGACGGTTGTGATTTTTTCTTTTTTACTACACTGTTTTATATTTTTAAAGGCAACTTCAATTCAAGCAATTTAAGGCAACTTCTTTAAAATGTCATTCTCGTCTTCAAATATATTTAGTTGTCTAAGTGCGTAGTACATATATATCGATGGCTTAGCGTCTAAAAATGCTTTTCAAGCGACCAATTGTAAAACAAGCTACTGTTAATATGACGCAGCATGGTGATAATTCTTAAACAACTAAATATGTGATATGTCTACTCTTTGCCAGCTTCTAATAAGTGTTAAACTGCATCTATAAAATAATTTCAACGTACTCTTATTTCATATAGTCACCTATATTTTTATACGTTAGCATAAGTAATTGGAGAATGAATCTACTATAGGTAATTGATCATAAAATTACCTTATTACTGTCATCAAATAATGGTTAATGAAAGCTCTAATTTGATGAAGTTACCTATCTATTTATTGTAACGTAATAATGTTGCTTCTGCATCATCTCCGGCGCTGCGGGAAGTGCAACGCCTCCGCCCTTACGTAACCAAGGATAGGCACCCGTGCTGCCTATATGCTTTGTTACACCGGGCGGGTGTTGCTCTCCCTACGCGGCTCCGGTTTTCATATACACTCTAAGGGTAGCAGCCAAAAGACTACGTAAAATCGGGGGTGCCCCGATTCGGTTTTGGAACAGATTCGACCTATTCAAACCATGTAGTGTCCCCCAGTTAGGTACACCCTCACGCTTGTGTTGCTAATTTTTACGAAAAAAGAATATGATTGAATAATTTTGTTATTGAATAAAAAAGTTTGATATCTAATTTTGAGGCTGGTTGATTTTATTAGCAGACAGATGTTGGATCTTTAAAATATATAAAGTATCCCACTTACAACATTAGTTGCTGAGTTATCAATTCAGAAGTAAATATATTTATCGGTAGCTCTGAGTCATATTAATTTACGCTGGTTTTTTGATATTCTGTTGGAATAGTAAAGATGATGAATTAATATAATAGAAGCTGTTCTATTAACTCGTTGCCTGCATACAAAAAAAAGATGTTAGGTTGCAGGTGCTAAAGAAAACTTTTAATCTGTCGAGCTCCGCTAATGAGACACAATTGATTTTCTATTGTTTCGTCGCCAATAGGCGACGCGCGGTGCTTGACCGGTTAAATACCCAGTATCATTCGTATCGTTGAATGCTTAATTATATTTGCCCTACCATCCACTGTTATACCTATCATCATCATAGCAGCCAAACTACTATTATCAACAAACGCTTAACTAACATAATAAATGGTTGTAAAAATCAATCAAAGTTATCAGTTACCATAGTGAAAGGCTGGTTAGAGACGCTTCGCGTTTTGCGTAGCCTTCTGGAAAGCTCCATTATTAAGTTACGAGAATTCTTTTTTACTGACTATTGAAGTTTTTTCTGGGAATCCTTGAATCGCTTTATCGTTGTATACCTAGGTACCTATAACATTAGTTTGTTCGTGACTTAGGGGTTCTCGTTTCGTTTTTCAAACATGAGTTTGTAAGTTCGAAGCCAGAAGAATAGAACAAATTGACATGTGTATGTACGGTGATGGAAAACGTTGTGAAAATAAAAAACCCGACTGCAACCTTACACTAAAACTAACAGAAAAGCTAAAAACAGGCCCATTTAAAATTAAATAAAAGTTGGAAGCAGGCGGGACTCATTTGAGTTTGAAACTATAATAATGGTATGGGCACCGCCTGCTGTATGTTTGTATGTATGTACATACATAAAAACATACATACATACTCTCGAAAAACATAACCCTCCTTCTGGCGCAGTCGAGTAAAAACCGTGAATTTTAAAGTCTGGAAGGAATTTTAGCACACGTTTGGTGTTCAGTGCTCTTCCTATTCCAGTCCAAGAAAAAGCCTTTGATCCTAAAGTACATTAGCCTGGCATTAAGTCCGCCTCTGTACATTTATGTGCTTGAAGTATTAAATAAATAATAAATAAACCAAATTGAGGAGAAGTAAAAAACCAAAACAAGGAATGTATGCTCATACCACAGATAATATAATACTCTACGTACTCATACCAAATATCTACATCGGACTAGCTCGCAATCGAAACGAGTTTTTTTTTAACAAAACATCTATAGATTTACCCCCTTATTCATAAAACTTATCAAACCTATTTTAGTTAAAATGGGGTTTGTCTCTTTCTTACACACAGAATTGACAACGTGACAGATAAAGACATACGTTCTATAAACCTATTTTAGCTAAAATAGAGATAAAATAGGATTATGAATAAGGGGGAAAGTAAAAAAAAAATTAGTCTCTTTTATTATACTGTTTAAGCAAATACCACAATATAAGTATCAAGGTTAGGTAAGCATTTATTTATAAAGCACGAAAGCAAGACAGATCCGCGGATGTTGAAAATCGAAAGGAAAGTCGTGGACGCGTTAATAACCAAGTAGGTACGTACGTGCCTCTAATTATCTGAATTAAGAATTTGATATCATTTTCAAGTTATGAAACAATAAACTGAATGTCATACTTAACAAAGTTCAAATTCCATTGCAACCAAAAACATATTAGGGTCTTTTTGTTACAAATGGTCACTCAAAAAACAACAGAATACATTTCACTAAAGTAGATAACTGAGATGTAAAGTAGATAACTGAGATGGAATGTAAATTATCTGAGACTATGAACACTGCTAGGTATATGCGTTTACGAGAAGACGTGACTAAGTAAATAAACCTGTACCAGGAAATAGATCTAGGTAGTCGGAAACTAGTATAATACAATTAACATTGGCACTCCATGTGAACCATTTTTCCTTATATAAAAACAACAAAAAAAAAATCAGAAACACAACTTAGAAAAAATCGTCTGCAAAATAATTTTCCGCGGTAAATATACCGCATCCATTCCTCGTATACTCACGGCGCTAACGTAATAAGTTCCAGACAGGGTGAACCGGTAAATAAATTAAACTGTGTAATAAGTAGTCGCTAGTCTGCACCAGGTACAGGGTAACCCTTATTACAAAATTGTCCCCGCGGTGATTCGTGAGGAGGGCACTTCTTTGCCCCCTTTATTATTATGAAAAGGTTGTAAAAGCCCCATGATTCGTTGCGACAACCGACGACAGTAATTTATTTATTTTGTTAGACATGCCAACGATGATTTTTGAAACAATTTTCTAATTTTCTCTAAGACTCTGCGCACACTAGAAACAAAAGAGCAACAACTTTGTTGCAAAACAGTTTTGACATTTTGAAAACTGTAACTATAAAACTGTTTTGTTGTGAGAGTGTGCGCCATCATTATTTCCATATACTAATAGGCTGTATTGGCTCTTTCTGCGCTCAGCCTAAGAGTTTATGATCTGTTTTGTTGATTTTGACTCGCAGACGCAATTTAAATATACCGTATCATCATAATCAGCCTATAATGTTTCTACTGCTGGTACAAAGGCCTCCTCTCAGTGGGAGGCAATGGGCTGTAATGCACCACGCGGACCCAGTGCCGGTTGCAATTTACACGAAGTAAAGCGCCTGTCTAGGTTCGAACCAATGACCTACAAGTCGTAAGTCACGGCCGTTACTACTGGGTCACCCATAGGCTCCTTAATATAATACCTACCCTTACATTAAAATAGCGTCTGCGAGTTCTGCTACGTAATTGACAGCACCTTTATTTATTACCTGCTTACTGATTGGATAATACTTTTACTATATGTATTCTGTAGTGTTTCTTTGAACTATTCTTTGGTCCTTGCTTTTCTTTGGGCCTTGCCAACTAAAGAGATCATTATAAGGACAATAAGTTCCATGAATAACCTTTTATTGACACATGCAGTGTCAGAAACTTTAGTAGGTAACTCGAGTGGAAGTTTATGTTAAGTATTCATAGTTGACATCACAATAGCGTTGCTGTATCTCATTATTGTCGGAAAATAGCAAATGCTGCATTTAAATAGGCCTAACGCTGCCATGCATAGGAACGTTGGACGTTTACGTCATTCATAATAAATGATTTATTTAAATAATTGCTTGTACGAGCAGGGAAGTTCTGGACAACATCATCTGCCTAGCCTTTTCCCAACTATGTTGGGGTCGGCTTCCAGTCTAACTGGATGCAGCTGAATACCAGTATTTTAAATGGTGCGACTGCCTATCTGACCTCCACAACCCAGTTACTGGGTAATACGATAACCCGTGGTAAGGCTGGTTGTCAGACTGTCAGGGCTTCTGACGACCCGCAACGACTGTCAAAGATCCATGAATGTCAGCTGGGACCAACGAATTAACATGCTTTCCAAGCCACGGAGGGGTCTTGATTAGTGAAGATGGTCACCCATCCACGGACCAACCGCGAAAAGCGTAGCTTAACCTGATCGATCGACCTGTGCGGCTGACTTATATTACTTAGCCGCAAGCCTATATATATATACTTATATAGCTATATTATACTTAACTATTAGACATTTAATGGTCGAGTGATTGTTGAGTATTCAAAAGATAGATAATACTTTATCAATATTTCTCTATTTTTCTGTGTCGAAATCCCTATTCTTGCCTATTTGCAAAAACGTGTTTAGCTAGAACGGTGGTTCTGGAGTTGTTGTCAAGGGTTGACAAAGCAATACCAGCACTCTATTTGTGTAACACACTTTCAATCGATTTCTTCTTTCTCGATTTTGAAGATATTGCTAATTCATTGCTTCATATTATGTTCGAAAAATTTGTCTGCTTAACAACGTAAATAGCGCAATGTTATTGAACTGACAAAATTAAAGCTATTGTTACTATTAGTGTGTTACGCAATTACCCCGCAGGAACTAAAGAGAAACAACAGAAACATTGGCCAAAATAAGGTTAAAAATGCATATGAAGTTGATAATTACAGAAACTGCAGCTCAGCTAAATAAATCCGTGTTGTCCAGAACTTCTCTTCACTAGAACTTGTGGGGCTTGTGGCTAAGTAATAACAGTCGCACGGGTCGATCGATCAGGTTAATTACTACGCGACGCTTGCCGCGGTTGGTCCATGGATGGATGACCATCTTTACATACCAAGACCCCTCCGTGCCTCGGAAAGCATGTTATGCCGTTGGTCCCGGTTGTCATTCGTGGATCATTGACAGTTGTTACGGGTCGTCAGAAGCCCGAAAATCTGACAAGCAGTCGTACTAAGGGGTATCGTATTACCCAGTAATTGGGTTGATGAGTCGCTATTTAACTTGGAATAGCTATACAGCTGTATACAGCTGCATACGGTTAGACTGGAAGCCGACCCCAATATAGTTGGGAAAAAGCTAGGCAGATGATGAGTTAGGTATAATACAATTATGTTTCCACGTCAAAAGCATTGTTTATCCCTAAAACAAAGAATCAGTAGCAGTGTGTACTGTACCTATACACTGTATGCAGACACGAGACATTTCATTTGACTAGTTTTTATTCGTGGCTCGTTCTTGCGTATTCTCACGTTCGTTCGCGATTGTTTGACGTCCATTGAACGTCAGTAGGACAATTTATTATATCTCGCGTGATTGTGATTTACGTCCTATTTCGCGTGTGTCACCGTTACATTAGTATGTAGCAAGCCATGTATTTGAAGCAATTGTTACGTTTGTGTCATATGCAGTATTTAATAGCGGTGAATGCTTTGAGCTACTAGGCTCAAATTCAAGCGACACAAAGGCCGAAATTCCTGACAGTATTCCACTGGAATCAGTGTTTCAATGGAATTTTATTGAGTACTAGCTTCTGCTCGCGACTTCGTCCGCGTGAAATTTCACCCTATAACGCATGAACGCCCCATTCATCCTCTTAGGGGTAGAATTTTAACGCTTTCTTAGTGAATACCTACGTACTCTTCACAAAGAACACACCCTCCAAATTTCACGTCTCTAGGACCAGCGGTTTAGGCTGTGCGTTGATATATCAGTCAGTCAGGACTTTGAATTTTATATATATAGATTTTTGGTCTTAAGTATAAATACCGATTTTCGAGTTAATCGGGCCGCGCGTTAAAATTCTTCCATACAAATTTTGACACACCCCAATCCAAGGGGGATTATACGGGATAATTTAGAAAAACGAAAAATGCCAAACTTCATAATTTACTTAGATAAATATTCGTGGCAAGTTTCAAGTTTATTAACTCAAGGAATAAGATTTTCCATACAAACTTTCAACCCCTATTTAACTACCTTAGGGGTTGAATTAAAAAAAAAATCCTTCCTTATTCCTTGTCTACATTATAAAGGGATCGATCCTCTGTGTAAAATTTCACCTTTCTAGGTCCAAAGATTTGGGCTGGGCGTTGATGAGTCATTCAGACAGTCAGGACTTTTCTTTTTATTTAAGTACCTATATAGATTTCGGGTTGTGCTGTTTCAATTTTGGTTTAAAAAATAATTTCTATCTCACATTGGCGCCCAAAAAAGTGGTTTATGGTCACTATTTTTTTAGTTTTCCTTGGTGGGTATTTTATATGTTGATGTTATTTTTGTGTGATTGTCGTGCTATATTTTGTAAAATATTCCGTTTTTTAATGGTTGCCAGCAACTAAGGTGTACGTAACAGTACTAAATTGTTTTCTCAACAACTTAATCGACAACAAATAAATCAATCTTAAATAAGTAACGAAGTATATGAACAATATACTACCCACCTACTTCACACACTTCTAACAGGTGTTTAGAGCCACAGCGTTGCATTGTCGATCGCTTAAATAATTCTCCGTGACGGCTCTATCTATTGTCGTATACGACAAAAAACTCGAATTCTAACTCAGTACAGGGTAATGACCGAACCAACGTTCAGCACACACCGAGCTGAATTATAAAGAACGTGCCTTCAAACGCGGGTCTTAGTAAAGAGACACATTTCACATTTGTACATCGTTAGGCGACACAATGGCTATTGGTGAAATATGCAAAACATGGGATAAACTTAATCCTATTATGTACGGTTCGTTTTGTAAGAGACTTCACTTATGGAACGCTGTGTCGAGTTATGGTCAGATGTCCCATCACTATTTTGGTTTAAGTTGCGATAGCGTGACCGTATCTAATACATTACCGTCATACTGATTGGATAGATTGATACATTATATTGTAATTTACCTATCTATATAAAATTATGTTCGTTGGTAAGCGCATCACTTGAGAACGGATGGGTCGACTTGGCAATTTTTTGTTTTATAATGTTTGTCGTAGTCCGAGTTAGGGTTTTATGGAAAAAATAATTGGAAGTATTCCCCGTATATTTTCAAATTCAGGAAAAAATAAACGTCCTTTTTACAAGCTTTTATTTTATTATTTTACACTGTAAAATGGATACAGATACGATGGATACAATAAGATATTATGTATTGAGTACAAAGGTACTGATTATATCTTAATAAATTTATTCCAGCAGACCTGCGAAAGGAGAAATGAAAAAGAAATGTAGACAATAATAGTATGTGAGAACAAGAAGAGAGAATTACTAATTATTTTACTTGTCTTGTTAGTTTTTACTATGGGTATTTTAATTTTGGGCAGGACAACGTCTGTTGGGTCAGCTAGTTTAAAATAAATGAAAGGGAAATATTTTTGGCCGTTCTATTTTCCACCGACTGACCAGAGATAGTCCTGTAAAGCAAGGAAAAAGAAATAAAGTTTTAATGTTCCGATTCTGATCTAAGTTTTGTTGCAAATCTCAATTGACAAATTGCTTAAGAAATGTTATAAAATATTTATAAGTTGCACATATCAGTAGACCATTGCTATGTATAATTGCGTACCTAGGTGTTTTATGACATCGTAGGTACGACAGTTACGACTGCATTTTCTAAAGTTCATACGAGTTATGTATTCAATTGAAGCCTTGTTAAAGTTACTAATTTTAGGAGTCGCAGTTATGATGATTTAACGAACAACTTAGCGATTAATTCCCAAGCAAATGAGAATATTATCCGTATTTTTAATTAATTTTGAAAGTACTAACTTTAGATTTTATACAAATTCCTATCAAAATGGCGTGTCAGTGTCATGTAAATATCGTCTTCTACAGTTGTGGTTAATCTTTCGTGAACCCAAAGAGGGTCGTTTAGTAAAAATTAGGGATGAATAAAAATGCACTCGTTTTATGATAATAATGTAGCCATTAGCTGGCATATATTTACTCGCAGACTCGATTTACATACTAATTTGTTTAATAATAAACATCTGAACTAGTACCTAGGTACTATTTAGGCTTTAATCCGACCAAGGTAGACAGAGGGAAGAGTTTTTAAATAAGACGGGCAATAACGGATCATATTTTACACAGGACAACTAATCAAGAAATGCAACAATTACACTCTCGAAAATGTATCAACATACCAGTTGTGTAGGTACTATTTTGACTAGAAACAACGACACTTTAATGTTAGGTACCTTTTGATAACCTACCAAATCTAGACTACATAATAATTATGTACCTACCAAGTCTACCAACTATATCGACATCAAAATGAATTTTTTTTTTTAAATCCTTAAATAAAGTTCACCTCTTAACTTCAGTCACGAAAACCTGCGCACATACCGTCGTCGCAAAAAACTTCAGAAGTAACAAGTGCATTCAAGAACTTTTATCTATTGAAAAATCAGTTTCTTTGTGGTCCAACGGTTGACAAAGAGGGCCATGAATATTGAATAGGCGCCTCACCCTATCAATTACCTAAGAGTTGTGTGACGGAGGGCAGGACAGTCGGGTTTGCTATAGATGTATTTTAACTCACTTGCAGGCTGTGAGAACCCGAGTAAACTATCAGGGTGCCTGCTTTCAGGTAGCTTCAGGTTTAGAACCAAATAGTCTTATGGAAGGCCGTACTAATCCATTTAGTAGACAATATCTTGGGACTTTGAAGTCGGGCAGTGACGTGAAAGAAGAATGCCGTCAAATATAGGGCCCCCTGGGCCAAGCGAAAAGTCCGCTGTCACAACCTTTAAAAATTTTATGCCCTTCCTATATTGCTAACTATTTTTTACATGGATTCCCGCATTTCGTATTTATTTTCCATTTACCTACTTAATATTTTGAGGTTACGTTCGAGAAAATGACGAATGAACGATGATGAGGCATCGCTAAGAATTATCACACAAAGACTACGTTATGGAAAAGCATCTGTACGTCGTTTTAGTTAATACGGATTTTAATTATATATAAATAGTTCAGATGAAACCAGTATTGAATGTAACGTCATCCGTGACGGCGCAACAGCAAATATGCAATACATCACAATAAAAACTATTTCTTTTTTTATCGGTCCTACTTTCTTTGAATGCTTAAAATATATTCTAAAATAATAATTTAAATTAATACGTTACACCACTCTTCTTTTGCTCGCTTAGTAGGTTTTCCAGGATTTTAGATTTAAGTGTCTATTATTTGAGGGTTTTGGAGCTGATGGCCGAAATACAGGCTTTCGCCTAGTTCGGCTACAGATGTCTAGTTCATTTGTAACTAGAAAATATAGCCTATAATGGAAGATATGTGTATCATTGTAAACAATTATTGAAATAAACTAAGAGACATAAAAAATCATCGTTATTGCTGATAGAGTATCACTTTGTCTAGGTCCTCATAACTGGCAAAATGTGAGAACCCCATATATCTCCGCGTGCCTCTTCGGTGACTTCCGGCGTACGTTACGGTGAATTACTTAAGTTTCATCTGACCACGGCCACTAACACCCTCCCATTCTCCTTAAATCAAGGTGATGACACTGAAACTTAAGACTGAGTGACACGGTTCGCACGATATCGTAAATAACCGTGACTCGTCGAACAGTCGATCATTGCACACCCAATGTCTCAGCAGCTATTCCGGGCAGGCGAACCGGGGCACAGTTAGAACCAGGCCGAGATACGAACGGCCAAAATTACATCAAGTGTTGTCGGTTTATTAAACTAAAGACCTTCAGGTTAGGTACATGTGAATACCTAGCATTCAAGTAAGCAGTAAAACACACATACAAACATACATGCATAAACTCACGACGCCTTCTTGGGGTTCTTCTTCTTTTTTCTTCTTCATTGGGGTGGGCAATTTATATTTATCAATCATATTTCTGTAGGACCAAGTGATTCTATAGAAATATATGATTACAACTAAATATTTTATATTATTTTGGTTTGAAATGAATTAATCGGATTACCAAATTATAATATGTGGGATAAACGTTCTGGTTAAATTGATGTCAAAATTTAATGAACATGTTTAAAATTATGTTTTGTTCACGTGCTTATTATATTAAGGGCGTATTCCACCAAACTTTTATACATAGGGTAAGTCTTATACTGAGAATAAATTTTGAATTTTTTGACATTTTTTCCATAAGTACTAGAACTGTCAGACGCCAATTTTATTCCACGGCTATAAGATATATCTGACTTCGGGAAAATCAGCCCTAAGTTAAGTATATAATATTATTCCAAGTAGATTATATTATTCCAATATTTTCTGTGTAAGTATCGCTATTATAGGCGTCGGCCCTTCATTTTGAATTAATAAGAACGGGAGTCTTCCTGTCTGTCATAGTAACGAGCCGATATGTACGAACAATGACTCCTTGTTAACTATCAAAGCGAAGATAGGTCAATGAAATGTCTGTTACTTTCAAGTGCAGTTATTAATTCAAATGAGGTTTTTATCATCTTCAATTAGTTTGCTCTCACGGATCTGTGGGGGGTATCCTATTATGCGTCGGGACTTTAAACCACTTAGAAATTAATTACACAGCCGGTCTAAAATAGTAGTATCAATTTTGACGTTCATCAATTAACGTTAGGATGAAAAGATGACGTTGCACTGATGACGGTGTAATAATAATGAATGTATTCATCTAAAAAGAACAAGTACTTATATGAACTTTTGAAGTACAATCAACTTTATAGACTGAGGGGAAGTTGTTAGTCAATATGTACAAAAGAATGAATAAAACTAAACAAAAACACATAGTAATTAAACCCGCCACTTGTACTACATACTGGGCCCAAGGAATTTGACAAGACGTACCATTGACACGAAAGATGAAGAAAAAGTCTTTTCAACACGTGCTTCGAGCCTCTCAACTCTCATAGCTATATTTACTTTTATAGACGGCTATAAAACATTAATTTGACAAGGCACCCACCCTCAGTTAGGGACAATCAGTGCAGTGACTACATTGAGGCAGTAACGTTCACAATTATTGTTTTGTCGCGCACTGGCGAACGTAGATTGTGACACGCCTTCATGGGTCCGTGTCCATATTAAAAGGACAGAGTTTGGAAAGTGTAGAGGAGATGATAAATGATTTCATTTCTGTAAGTAGTTTTATGGGGCTACTTTTTCCGAAAGAAGCCACAGATTGGTTTCCGAAAAAAAGGAACCGGTGACGCGATAGGCTCAGAAGATGGCCTGACGAGTTAGACTCTTACCTAAAGAATTGATCTCTACTTGCAAAAGAGACAGAAAAATGGAAAGATGGAAGGGAGGACTTTGTCCAGCAGTGGGAAACAACAGGCTCACAATAACAATAAGTGGTTTTATACAAACAGTTTTACACGTCAATAATTTACACGTCATTAATTTTAAAACTAGATGTTGGTGCTTTCTATCAGACTACCCTGAGAAGAAATAACGAAACAAACACTGAGATGACAGAAAGAGATGAATAAGTTTGGTTTAAAATATGGAGTTTGAAGATGAGCTAGTGTGTAGTCTTCAATATTATAGAGATGATTGAAAAATTTACTTTGAGGAAAGTTTTGAGTATGAAAGCCCTAAGAGTTATGGAAGACCAAAGAAACTATGGGCTGTGTGAAAGATTATATGGCTAGAAAGGGAGTCACTCTACTGAGATGATGACTAATAGAGAAATATGGAAGGAGAAGACATGCTGTGCCGATACAAAATAAATTAGAACTAAGGCAAGAGAATGATGATGACATTGAAAAACCTCGAAGGAGATTTCTTACTCCGACGGAAATATTATTTTCTCACTGTTTACTGAGAACAGTTAAGGTTGAAGAATTGTTGGTTATAATAGGACCTACATATAGGAGAAGCAAGACTCGTTTATGTTTTGTCACCCACGGAATATCCATATGCGTTATAGCCATTTTTGAACTCATCGTATTGTTGCACAACTATCGCACAGTGATTGCACGCACGGTTATAGTGTTGATAAATGACGTAATTTATAGAGGAAGCGTTTCGAATACCTATATTTTTCTGCAAAATTCTTCATAATTATATGTATGAAAATAAACTGTAATTTTAATTAGTAGGGAGCGCTACAAACTATGCAACTTCAAACGTTTCAAAAGTGAAACTTGTTTACCAAAAAGTTTATTTTTAAAAAACAACCGGTTCTAAGCAATTCCTATTTCTACATCAGATCGGGGTCAAGCCCGACAGTAAGATATGATTAAACACGCCCTTAGCCGACTGGATAAAATGCAAAATACAGATACAAAGCCCGAGTAAAGCGTTTTGCGGACATGTTAGAAATGAAAACTCATATGTGTAGGGTTGTACGTGACAAGACATTGGTTTTTAAAAGGTCGTGGGTTTGAACCCAGCTTTACTTTGTGTAAATTATTTCATCACTACTGCTCTCAAAACGGTGAAGGAAAATATCGTGAGCTAAACCGGCATAATTATCCTAAAACAAAAAACTCGAAGATATGTGACATCTACCAACCCACACTGGGCCCGCGTGTTAGATTACAGCCCTCTCCCTCTCGAAGAGAGCAGGCCTGTGTCCCAGCAGTGGGAACATTAATAGGCAGATTATGCACCACCAAATTAGACGGGTTTACAGCAGCTTATACTACCTTTGAGCCACTATCTACGTAATCTATGTTGTACTTTCGGGTGCAAAAGTCACTGTGTACAGCTTAGTTTAAAACTTCACCACACGTTTTATTTATAAAATACCGAAGCTTTGAAAGTTTGAAACCGGGTTTTTGCCTCCTACCGCGTTATGTTGCAAGCTACTTTATATATTTTTAATGTGTTACCATTAACTTTGGTAATTGGCACAACCTGATGAACAGCTGTGACCACAGCATCTGACTCATCTCAGATACACATCTTTGCAGGTTGAACGACCTTTTTATGAGTTTCCCGTCATTTTCATCGGCTGTTCACACGATAATTATGCAGCATCCCTGACCTATATGTCTCGATTCATATTGAATATTTTATAAACTATGTTAATTTAGTTTTTAACCCCGTTTCTGTTTTAATCAGTTATTGTTCCTCGAATAAGTTCTTAATTAAAAGTTACCGTCGTTAGCTTTGATTTTATGTTGTTATGTTTATAGTTCTGAAGAAAAGCCATGTTTATTTATTTTTCTTTTATTACGGTTTGGACCTGTATCCGATGAATTGATGTTTGGTTAATAGGGCTTTACTAATGAGTGTTGGTGTACTATTACAAGCAGATCATTAGCAACTATTAAGAAAAATGGTCTGACTTATATTTCACTCTTACTATATATAGACTTCTATATTTTATCTTGATCTCTCATAGAACCATATAGTGATTGGTATCTAAAAATAATAGCTTTGTTAGAAGACTTAGAAGTTTGCAATAAACGCGGCGCGGCCGTTTTGTTTAATTGATTTTTGACGCTGTCAATGCTTTTAAAAGCTTACACGAAGTTCCTAGTTTGTTTATTCCAAATAAACTTCGATATAAATGGACTAGGATAATCGATAACGGTATGTTCCTGCAAATTAGAAATACATTTTGGTTTCTAGAGAGCCATTGATCAACAGCCATAGCTATATTTTAATGAATGCAGATATTAATCCATTGCAGATCCTTTCCAAATGCTTGTAAAGTAAGCTTTTAGGAGAATCTGCCGTTACTCTAACATCGGTATTTTTTAAGCTGCAGGCGGACCTAAGCCATTTACAATAGAGCTTGTCTGCAATAGCCAGATATGTTCCTATACAAATACTTCCCTTACGGACGGTCACCTTCCAGTACTAAGTAATAGCCCACTTAAAATCCAATGCAATCGAATGTTTAGTCTGCATCTGACACCGGGTATAAACTAAATGTCAAATAAAACCACACTTAAAAATTATTTACACTAAAATGTCAGTTGGTACTTACGTCTGATGAAGTATTGTTGAGCCTGGGCTCCAACTATGGTAGTAGCCACTAGAAGGGCTATGCACGCCCTTCCGGGGTTTTTCATTTTGTTAGATTCCTGTGTGTTTCATGTGTGAAACTGCTGTAGTGTAGTCGAGCTATAAAAAATGCCCAACGGAATTTATATGTGTATCGAGTTGCCGAATCGTTTTGGGAACACCACACTGATCGTATCAATCAAAAGCTGTTAGTGAACGTGTAAATTGGCAGTCAAAGAGCTACTTTGACATCGAATGCTTCAACAGTGCGAATTGCTGTTCACGTGAGATAGGTTATTCGATGGTTTAATATGACAATACGCGACGCTTGTTGGTAATTGGTTTTGTTTTCAATTTTGCACGTCGAGGAAATACATACATACGAATTCGAGTGCTTTATTATACATATACAGGGTGGCAGGGCCGAGCAATGTGCTACCATGGATTCAGTACGTGATTCTGAACACCCCTGCGTTGAACGTTTTCGCGGGTTATTAAACAATAAAATTGCTGTTCCATACATTTTGACCGCGTAGATAATGCACATTTCTATGAAACAACAGTTTTTTTTTCATAACCAACTAAAAATGTCTATGCTAGTTATGAGCCAAGTCCACGGTTACAGTTTGCGCGTATGTTAGCATTTTTAAATGTAGGTACATAATTATCTATTATTTTTTTTCGTAACATTGCTTTAGTGTATCTCTACATTGTGTTGTTATGGAAAAGTTAGTGATCGTCAAACGAACTTCATTTGTCGCATAGTGCGATAAAGTCTTGATAGGTTTTTAACATGGAGGTGCGAAAAATACAAGTGGTTCTTTTATATGTGTTCTATGTCCAATAAATGTATGCAATGCATACACTCAAAAACACCCCCACACACATACCATCAATCAATTGTACCACGTTGACAACCCCTACTATGTGATATAATGGAGTTCTAAAATATAGGCCTAGGTAGGCTTAATTTAGACTATAGATATCCCACAAATTACAAAATTTTGTTAAAATACCTGTCAACTTAATAACTAGTAATTTGTGGGGATAAAATGAACATTATTTATTCATGTATTATTTATATTTTTTATATTAAACAAAGCTTGATGAATTAATTTCAAGCTTAGGAAGTACACCTAACATAAACATTGAATTTCGGTTCAAACGTGAACCCATCTAAAGCTGAGTGAAGAGCTTCTGGAGTGTTTCAAAACCGAAACTTACGAAGACTTTCGCTCTTGGAAACTAAGGTGACATCTGATAGCCCTTCATATCGTTTGATATGAACGCGCCTCCGTACGTTCAACGCTCGGTGTACAGTCGTCCATCTTTGTCGTTTTCTGTCGATTAAACACGGTTGAGTGTGCCGGGCACATCTGTCACCATGACAGCTGTCATTAGTTTATAAAACTTTGTTTTTATTGCAGACCGCGGCGCGGCGGCCAGGTGAGGCGCTGAGATTTTGTCCGATTAAGCACGCTCACTGATTTATAGGAAGCCGCACATGATTGATTCTTATTACTAAGTTTCGTTGTTGGTTTAAATTTTAATTGCACTTATATACCTATTCGGTACAGCTGTGAGTCTGCAACGCCCAGTTTCTGAATTGAGAATTTTAAGTTGAGGATTTATGAAATTCTACTTTTAGGTGTAGGCCCGCGAAATTCAAAATTCCTTTGCAATACCATAAGAAATCATGAATTTCGTTTGTGCTTTTCTTTGAAAGGCTGAAAATAAAATATAATTTACAGCTTTTAAAACAAACGTATCTTTCTCTTTTAAAAAATCGGCCGCATACGGTATCTGCCTATTTCCGGAAAAATCTAAGTCTGCTAACTGAAATAAGAATAGACAGCTCTACAAACGGAAAGCTGACCAGTCCCTTTTAAAGTTAGGTTAATTAATCGGTTGAAAAGTCGACAGATTTAACTACTTAAAAATTTAGGAACTTACAGCATAGCTATCCTTTCCCAACTACACGATAGCCCTTGGTAAGACTGGTTGTTGGACTTTTAGAGGCTTCAGACTATCCGTAACGACTGTCTGAGATCTGCGAATGACAACCAGGACCAACGCCTTAACGTGCTTTCTGAGGAAAAGAGGGGTATCTATATGTAATGGATGGTAACCCATCCACGAATCGACAGCGGCAAGCGTAGCTTGAGCTGCGATCGACCCGTGCGGCTGTTATCCTACTGTAAGTAGAGGCACCTAGACGGCTGCCGTTGCTTCGTGTGAATTAGCACTTAGATTACTTATACGTTACAAAGAAAAGCGTATGTACTTGTCTTGACCCTGTGATTTTAGATAGTGATGTCATTTTTTAATCTACGTTTTGTCAAGCCTTTCGATGACATGACATGACGTTTGTGTACACTACACGGCCTACACAAAACTTATGTATGTCGACACTTACAGTAATCAGTTAGTTTGTTTATTGACGAATGATGAGACGGCCTTGAGTTCATAGAAAAAGATTTACTATATGAATCTAAGTTCGAAAAGCAATGAATAAAATTTGTGGATATTTCTAAAGGTGAATTATTATGGTATAGGTACGTATCATAACTTTTGAAGAACAAAACCGATAATTTTAAAGCATAACATGCGCTAAAATAAAGTCATATAAATCCCACGTTGAACCCAAAAAAAGAACAACACAAGTGAGTGATATCCCACGCCAATGTAAATACTATATCCATCCGTTTTTAGGGTTCCGTACCTCGAAAGGAAAAAAACGGAACCCTTATAGGATCACTTTGTTGTCCGTCCGTCCGTCTGTCTCTCTGTCAAGACCCTTTTTCTCAGGAACGTGTGGAGGTATTAAGCTGGAATTTATATCAAATACTTAGGTCTACTGTCCCTTGGAGCTGTGAAAAAATCAAACTTCTAAGCCAACGTAATCAAAAGATACATCCGTTTATTCCGCAAATTTTCGACACTCGCAAGAGAATCAAAACCTATAGGGTACCTACTTCCCGTGAACTCAGAATCTTGAAATTTGGTACGAAGCAACATCTTATAGCACAAATAAAGGAAAAATTGCGAAAACCGTAAATTTTTTGTTACATCATATAATAAAAATATTTTAAACAGGTTTGTACGGAACCCTCGGTGCGCGAGTCCAACTCGCACTTGGCCTGTTTTTTCTTGTAATGGGCACGTCAGCGTTAAATCTTTCGTTTTATTGCTAATTCCGTCTATACAAGTCTTTACTTTTATTTTAAAACCGAAACCTGATTCTTCTTTGGTTTGTTTTAAATTATTTATTGTATCGTTTCACAGAACCGAAGACTAGTGAGTAATAAATAATAGTGAATTTGACACCTACATTCGCCAAGCTTAGTATTTACAAAATTATCAAAATTCATCACAAAACTAAAACAAAATATTTGATACTAAACGATAACTGCGGAAGACGCCGACTGAGATAAGTGACGTCATGACATGGTCAACGGTTTCAAGGTTGATAAAGATTTGGTTCTTATCAGTTTTTAACATAATTATCTCCTAATGACCTACTAAGCTGAGATTTCGTGTGATGACATAGACACAGTGGCCCAAGATTCCAGGTACACTACCTAACGACAACATAACACCACGCCTGTAATCTCCCGTGGGTCAGGCAGCGCTGTACCTACAGTTATAGTACACCTATAGTTATAGAAGATCTGGACAAGGAACGCCAAATACGCAAAAGCCGCCCAAAGCCTTCCTATGCATATACATACAACGATGCTGATCAGCTCTTCTGTACACGGTGTGACCGGGTTTTCAAGACCAAATTTGGTTTTGCTAGTCATCTTGCTCATGAAAGGAAAGAGAAGTAGTCGGGGTCGCTGTCGCCGGATACGGTGAAGAGGACTATATATTATTATTATTATTATATATATATATATATTATAGTACACCTACATTTCACCAGATATATTTAAGCCCCATGTAATAGAGGGCGAGCCTATTTCCAGCAACAGGGCACACATCCAGACCCCGACCTGCTACTTAGAAAATCCTGATCGAAATACCCAGTAACATTTATGCCCGACTCATCTGAATAGCCTTTTCCCAACTATGTTGGGGTTTTCAGTCTCACCGGATGCAGCTGAATATCAGTATTTTACATGGAGCGACTGCCTATCTGACCTCTACAACCCAGTTACTGGGTAATACGATACCCCTTGGTAAACTGATTGTCAGATTTTCAGGCTTCTGACTACCCGTAACGACTGTCAAAGATCCACGAATGACAGATGAGACCAACGGCTTAACGTGCTTTCCGAGGCACGGAGGGGTCTTGGTATGTAAAGATGGTCACCCATCCACAGACCAACCGCAGCAAGCGTAGCTTAACCTGATAGATCGACCTGTGCTGTTGTTATTATTTAGCCGTGGCTAAATAATAACAGCCGCACAGGTCGATCCATGCCCGACTACAAAATAGAAATAGAACCCAGGACTAACTATTAGGTAACAAAATTTTAGTTTCGATAAAATTACGTCGGTCTGGCCGTCTGGCGTGTAAGTTCCTTGTTGTCCCTTGAACAATATTACCGTGTTCCGGTACGATAGGTGAATATGAAATTGTGGTTACCAAATGAATGACGTTACTTAATTAATTATTATTTTATTTCCAAAAGTCCTCATTTCGGGTTTTATTCGCGTATAACCAAACCTAATTTTAATACTTAGGTTTCATGGTGGATTGTATTTGTACGCAATTGGAACTAGAGAGAATAAATTTTATGTAATTGAAATCAACAATATTTTGATTTAAAAGAGTGTCCATGGAGTTTTTTCCCCGTTCTTCCGAAAACCAGACCTAGGTACAACGCTTTGAAATGGGCAACTAGCTTCATCTTTCTGACTGACTGTCTCATTGTCAATTCGGAACTGCAATATATGCTTTGAGTTTGCACATAACTTAGGGGAAATAATTTAATAAAATTCACAATAGTGATCCATTTTCTCTCACTTTTTTTTTAACAAAACTCACAAGAGACTTTTTATCGAAGAGGTTTTTTATCGACATGTTATTTTTATCAGTTTGATAATGCAGAAAAATCCCGCTACATCCTATTACTTACGTCATCAACTAATTGACACAGAAAAGTGCATATCTGACTGCAATAACACTGTTTTTAATCAATATTGGCTATCACGAACCGGGTGGGTTACACTTGCGTTCGTTTACCTAAACTATAATACAATAAGCCACATTAGAAATTAACCATATAACTTAGGTGTAGAAATGAAGAAAATGTTGTAAGATATTTCATAAATCCTTACTACTACACCACTACAATTATATGTATAAAACGAAGTCCCCGCCGCGTCTGTTTGTCTGTCTGAACGCGATAAACTCAAAACGTGACGTGGCCGCGACTTACGAGTATTAGTTTCGAACCCAGACAGGCGCTTTACTTTGTGTAAATTATTTCATCACCACTGCTCTCAAAACGGTTAAGGAAAACATCGTGAGGAAACCGGCATGTCCTAAAACCAAAAAATCGAAGACATGTGACATCTAACAACCAGCACTGGGCCCGCGTGGTGGATTACGGCCCACCCCTCATTTTGAAGCATATTTCTAATCCATTGCTCCATATGTTCGAAAAATGTGTCTGCTCAACAACGCAAATAACGCAATGAATGTTGTTGAACTGTCAAAATGAAACCCATTGCTACTGATAGTGTATTACGCAATTACCCTGCAGTTTATACTGGTTTTGTTACCTTTGATGTGCTGCCTGCTGTAAGTACGTTGGTACGATATAATTGTAGATCTAAACTTCATGTTATGAAGAGAACAGATTTGATTTTTTGTTTCTTTGTTTGTCACGCTTTCACGCTAAAACGACTAAACGGATTTGGATGAAATTTGACACACGGGTAGACTATGACCTGGATTAGGACATAGGATTCTTTACATCCCGATATTCCCACGGGTGAGACCGCAGGGCACTGCTAGTATCAAATAAAAGAAATCTACAACTTGTTTAAAAAAAAAAAACGTAGCCCTTGTGTCGACATCTGGTTTCAACGGAATACCTCCCTAAATGCATACGTCATATGTTTCATTTGTACAATAAAACGCAAACATTTGATTAATGTTTTGGTGAACGAACAGTTCTAATAAAGTAGTATTTTATGTTTCCTATTTAGATGTGATATTGTTTCTCGCTGCAAAATGCGGCAATGTATGCATATTATAAATTAAAGTCGCTTACATATTTGTCTGTGTGACCGCGTTGTTCTTCTAAACTAATCAGCGGATTTTGATGCAGTTTTCACGAGCATTTACTTATAGAATTTATTCAAAAAAGAAGTCTCGATGAAGTTGTAAAAACCGTGCCGTTGCTAACATTATATTACTGTATGTAATAAGCATAAGCCCTTCAATAATAAAAGCTCTCAGCCTGTCCTAATTACTATAATTGATTCTAACTACTATAATAATTCTGTAAATACATATCTATTATAGTCGCGAACCATATTTTGATCAAGATACTACCTGACACTGACCTGCAAATTGCAAAAAAACGCAAGCAAATTTGAATTGCGCAGTCCTGAGTGAGCATTTGGTACTATCGTGTACCTATGTGTCCGTTATCGTACAATAGGTACATGTGTGAAATGCAAGCGTGAGAAATAATCCTACAAAGGATCACATGGCAGCGGCGCAGCGCCGACTTAATAAAATAAAAAATCCGGCCAAGTGCATATCGGACCACACTCAGCAAAAATAAGTTTGTATTTCTCAAAGAAACTGCGAAAAATGCTAAACTCAAAATAGCTGTAACTGAAAATATTCTACAATTATCTCAAGAACTAGACGTTACTATTTTATTTAACAATAGATAGAGAAAGAAAAGAAAACATATAAGTGTTTTTAATTTCTATCATACCGAGTAAGAGGATCCGTATCAATCGGGGACACTTTGTCATAATCCGAATCTTACCGAAAACCAAACATGGACAAATATGATTGGATGCAATATCCAGATACTTCTCGCGTCCATAACCACCGGATTACCACTTCAAACCAACGCCTAATATATTAATTAATGCCAACTAAATTACAAATTAGTGGTTTGAAGTTGACAATCACGTTGTATTGTATTGAATCCTGTAGGAAGCTTCTATATCTATTTATAACATCTTCTGAAGCGAAGTATATAAATGTTTAAGTATATACATACATGTTTACTTTAGTAAGAAAGAATTTTTTTTCTTTAAAAGAAATCAAATATCCGTTTTTCAACTTCTTTCAAAAGGGCTTTTCCTTTTCAATCTAATTGTTGGTGTCATTTAATTACTTACATAACTTTTACAATATACCACCACTAATTATTTACACTAGGTACTAAATTAAGTGACTAACTAGGTATACAAATAAATACAAAAACAAAAGGACACTTAGGGCTGATTTTTCAATCATCTGATTACTTTATTCGAGGAACAATTTTGAATTTTTGACAGTTCTTCCATACAAAATCTGTCAGACGTCAATTTTATTTCACGAATAAAAATTTTCTGTCCATTGAAAAATCAGCCCTTAGTCATTTAATTGAGATATTACTTCTAGATATCATAAAACTTAGTACAGAAATTCTGCTGAAGCGTGAAAGTGTGGAGACAGACGAAAATGAAAAAAAAAAACGCCGGTGAATTCGTGAGGAAAGTATGTCATGCGTCTCAACGGCACTATGGCTCCCATGAAAGCTTGGCTTAATCAGTGTCGTCGTGTGCCTGCCAAGTTATGGTTTACCTTTATTATTCGCTCATTACTGACTTTTCATTAATACTAAGAATTAGTTTCTGAATTGTTTCGAACATAGACGCGATATTTTGGTTATTTAAGTAGGTATGTTTTTATTATTTAGCACACTTATTCGGGTCGACCTGTGAAATATAGGTACATGCGGTTGCATGTTAAGAAAGTTTTCTAACAAGCTTTCGAGGATATTGAGGGTTAGGTCCGTAGAGAAACAATGCAATGTTCTGACTGTTGTCGCAAGTAAAAAACATTTTTAAAATGTTGCCCAAAGGCTGCTCGAATCCATTTTGCCTGAACTGTGGCTGAGTAGTCCTTTAGAGTTAGAATAGTCCAGCTCTGCTTACCCTACATATGAACTTCACCCATCTCATACCTACACGAAAACCTCGACATAACCAGTGGAATTTAAATTACTTATGTTAATAATGTTCTATAATTGGTTAGGTAGGTAGGTACTTAAGCTATACACAACGCAGGATTAAGAACAGTTGAATTCCTCGTCGACTATGTAATTATTTATCTATAAATATTCAAGTTTCAAACGAGGCTATTCGTGCAAAAGTCAACACACCAGAATTTGCGCCATTGTTTCGTATGTAAAACAGCTCAAATGACATAATGCACTATTATGATCGAAAGAGGTTACGCGTTTAATGTAGGTACCGGCTCCTGCGCCGAAGCACTTTGACGAATTTGCTCTTCATCGTAAACTACAGTCTAATTCTATTTTATTTGCTTTAAAGTACCTAGAATATTCTCATTTTGTTCATCGTTTTAAATAATAATCACATTTAGAAGCTGCAATTTTTTTTTTACAATTATGGACAGTGGTGCATAGAATCTGATTTTTAGGGTTCCGTAGCCAAATGGTAAAAAACGGAACCCTTATGGATTCGTCATGTCTGTCTGTCTGTCTGTCTGTCCGTCCTTCCGTATGACACAGCCACTTTTTTCCGAAACTATAAGAACTATACTGTTGAAACTTGGTAAGTAGATGTATTCTGTGAACCGCAGTAAGATTTTCACACAAAAATAGAAAAAAAAACAATAAATTTTGGGGTTCCCCATACTTACAACTGAAACTCCAAAAATTTTTTTTCATCAAACCTGTACGTGTGGGGTATCTATGGATAGGTCTTCAAAAATGATATTGAGGTTTCTAATATCATTTTTTTCTGAACTGAATAGTTTGCGCGAGAGACACTTCCAAAGTGGTAAAATGTGTGTCCCCCCCCCTCTAACTTCTAAAATAAGAGAATGATAAAATTAATAAAATATATATAATGTATATTACCATGTAAACTTCCACCGAAAATTGGTTTGAACGAGATCTAGTAAGTAGTTTTTTTTTAATACGTCATAAATCGAAAACCGCAATTTACCTTTCACAAAGTTACAACGAACTACAAGAACTTTTATATTATGTTACTTGCTGCTACGGAACCCTTCATGGGCGAGTCCGACTCGCACTTGGCCGGTTTTTAGCTACGCAGGATCAGACTGAAGTGCATCAATATCTAGACAACAACTCGACATATGTACGAGTAGATTAGTTTTTAGGCCACACGGGCTACGCAGGTAATAAGGTCGGTAACTTTGTAACCTTATTTACGTTACCGTTGTGGGTAAATACATTCTGTCAAAAAAGTATTGGAAATGGATGATTTGTTTATGGTTCCAATTTCAATTTTTTTTTTGTTGTTAGATTGGCACAACTGTTTTCCATTTTGGCGCGGAGTTTGAGTTGCATCTGTCATTTAGATTAAATACAGTGCTGTTTTTAGTTAGATCATATTATCTAGTGTGTATTGCGAATTTCATAATAGACAAAAACATCGAAATGGGCTTGCTCTTGACTCTAGTCTAGGTCAAAGGTTTAGTTTGTCTTAAATTTGGCTTCGCCAATGGAGTTTCGTGTTCGAAGTCACTGAAAATGTTACAGAAGGCTTACGGTGAATCGACTTTATCAAAAACACGTGGTTATGAGTGGTACAAAGATATATAAGATAATACTGCGAGTATTTTAGGGCATTAAGATAGTTCGAATGTAAATCAAGAAAAATATGGATTTTATTGAAATTATTTTTCAAGATTTTTGGCAAAACTTCAAAAGTATTTAGAAATGTTTCTTTTTTCAAGATAAACTATTGTGAGTTTATCTTAAAAAAAATACATTTCTAAATAATAAAATCAATTTTTTTTCTGTTTTGTAAAATGCACTGTGCAGTGTGCGATTTAATATATTTAATTAGAGATTAGATATCTATAACGATATATTTCGTCTAATATGTAATTAAAACCATTGAAAAATAACATTTTGCCGCTGCAAAGGACGCCCTTTGTACCTCAAATGTATTGAACTAGTTTGTCAAGGCTACTGTCAGGCGAATGCGAGCGTCGAAAATAATCAAATAGATTGGCCAAAAACGTTCGTTTTATATTAAATCTTTTTAACTACCCGACCAAAGATAGGATAATTATTCCAAGTAAAACAAACCACTATTGACAATAAATTTTAATTACTAAATAAATAAATAAATTCATTTATTTTCAGGTAAATAACACCCATTCCTACACATAAATTAATATAAAACATAATAAATACATCATATAAAAGCCAAATAAGAGCCAATCAAATCAAGTAAATTCAAATGAAATTAAATCAATATCAATGAAATGAAAATGTAAATAAACTAAATCAAATTAAATTACTAATTTTCAATCATTTAGTGTTAAGTAGTAATTAAATTTGTCAATTCGAAAGCAAAATCCAAATAGTTACTAACAGAGTAGCTATTTACGTGCCGCTTACAGAAATAATTATCACAATATGGATTTCCCTGTAATTAAACGTAAAAATTTTAAAGAACCGCGCACCGCCTTGGTGATTAAAATTTCCAACTTAACTTAGCTAGCTTGGGGTAGGTCTATGCCCAGTGCTGGACATAGACCTACCCCAAGCACCGCCACTTCGACCGGTTCCGTATTTCTCGCATCCAGCAGATCCTTGCGGCCTGATATATTCCGGAGAAATTATATAGGTACATTAGAACCATGCATTGAATCTTAACCAAACCAAATTATTGAGAACCCCATTGAGTTAAAAACAAAACGCGATGTTGTGACTAAAAAAAGCGCAAAATACATAATTAAATGAAAAAACATAAGTAAATGTTTTCATTATTGCAAAGTTAGTCTAAGATAATATTCGGCGTAAGTACCTAACACCATGTCAAAGTTGTCTACACGAGTTAACCGAACAGGAACCAAACAGTTATACCTGTTTTTAACATTGTTAACGTGAATGTTACAACAACATCGAATTGGTTTCTATCCATTAAAAGTGCTAAAAGCATCGAGAACATTGACGACGGCTATTGTTAGAAAAATTCATGTCATTCTGTGTAAAATAATGAAGTTTTTACCATGTAATTTCATTTATGAAGGTATTATGAGCCAAACTAAACTGAATGTAGAATTCAATAAAAGGACCAACGATATTTCTGATGTCTGACCTATTCGTTTTATTTCTAAATCAAAGACAATAATAATACGATAGCTAATTTCAAACACAACCTTAGCTAATTAAAAACTGGATGTGTCCTATCTGCACGCCTACGCACTCGAGACGTAACCAAGTACTATTTATATTCCGTGACATAACCACCACCGTGTCATTCATTACAAAGAGGTTTTTTCTCAGAAGCTTACAAAGAAAAAGTTAAATAACTATGGCTGACTGAACTCCGTTGTTATTGAATCCAGTAACCACAAGCTAGAAACTGGCTACCCGACACTAACAAAGGGAGTGTTGTGTTTAAGCGCCTTCCCATTGTTCATCGTCCTGCTGTCAAGTGCGCCTCAAGTTACGCGGGTTAACAAAACTATTTAGATTGTTGATCATGGTAAGTGATTCCACACAGATAGATACTGTTACTGTTACACTGGAATTTACAAGCCTAAGTCTTGAGAACTCTTTCTTGCTGAGTTGGTGTATACTTTACTAGCTTTTGCCTGCGGCATCGCCCGCGTGGAGGTCGGAAATTATCCCACGGAAACGTACCTATTATCGGGATAAAAATTATTATGTGTTAATCCAGGTTATAATAAACTATCTGTGTGCCAAATTTCATCCAAATCCTATTAAAAGCATAATAATAATGATTGACATACGATCGTGATTAATCGTGAATTCATGCACTTTTTGTTAGAAGAGGCTTTTGAGGTCATATTTCAATCATGATTCGAAAGACACGGTCGTAGCGCCATCTAAAGTCCTAAAGCAATTTGTGATCGTCGAAAGTGTTTTGGTTGTAAGGTTTACGTCCTTTTCTACACCCCTGGCAACGTAAGCAAAATTACATAATGATCGGTTCAGTGGATTAAGCGTGAAAAGGTAACAAACAAACAAACTTACTTTCGCATTTATAATATTCTCCTTGTTCTTCATAATACATATTTATAATAGGTATCTGTCAAGCTCCGCTAATGAGACACAATTGATTTTCTATTGTTTCGTCACCGATCGGCGACGCGCGGTGCTTGACCGGTTAAAGTTAGGATAGGAGCGTGCACGTCTTTCTACATCGTTCTGACATCATAATCAGCCTATAATGTTCTCATTGCTGGGACACAGACCACCTCTCTGTGAGAGGGAGTGGGCCGCAATCCAGCCCGGTACCGCGGGCCCAGTGCGGGTTGTAGGTGTCACATGGCCTCGATGTTTTGGTTCTATAGGATATGTCGGTTTCGTAACGATGTTCTTTTTTTAAAAAAAATCTGGTTAAAGATGTCAATTTCCAACGTTAATAATAGAGACTAATCGGCGCAAAGCATTTGAAAATGTTAAAATAAGAACTTGTGACCTAGGCGCTCATATGAATGCATAAATGTCAATAAAACATTTCAACCTGATTGCGGAAACTTCTAAGAGGTCTTTTGCCGTCCACTGTGAACGTTCAAGACCCGAACTTTGTAAAGGAAATCAAAATAACATTCTAATTTATTAGTTTTCATGTTTACTGAATCGATTTGTTAAAAGTTACTTTATGAACGTGAGCTACGACAATTTATTTAACAGACGTCACATTGGTATCCAACTTTTTGGGTTCCGTATCTTAAACTGCAAGACACACGACTTATATTTTAATTAAGGTGCTTAAAGTAATATCATTTATATAATTAATTATTTATATCCACTGGGGACATGGTTACATGGTTTTTGGCTTTTATACTACTAGGTACTAACAAACTTCCTGAAAACACAATTATTAAAAAAGAAGCAGAATAATCCCAACAAAGCCTGTTGTGCTCGTATGTTCAGAACTCTTGACTAGCAGGACATCTCACACTTGACAAGTTTTATAAACAGCGAAACCCAAAAATTAACAAAACTACTTGAATTTGTAAATATTAAACTCTTTATCTGGGTTGGGAAATGCCAACTAATAATAAATGCTCTATCGCTAACCGAAGCACCGCAGTATACTGCGATACAACAGTTTGACAAAAACCCACATTGCGGGACACTTATTTAGAAACAGATATTAATTTCAACGAGGCCACGGTTTGCGTGCCTCGCTCTGCCTCGCTGCTCCGGTGGCTCGATTTAAACGCATTAGCGACAAACTAGCTAGTTTGCCTCAGCGATGGCGGGACACGTTAATGGGGACAACTTGTCCCCCCTTTCACGGAATAGTTGTTTGTTTACTGCCCAGTTTTAAAACGTCAAAACTTCGAAAGATTGTTAAACAATCGAAAAATAAAATTCTTTTAAAAGGATTTAATTCGGCTTTAAGAATGAAGCTACGCGGTATTAAAATCGCGCTATGCATAATACTAGTATTGAATGAGTTCAGCTAAGTAGTGCACTCTCTGTTTAAAGGCAGAAATCGCTTTTGTTCATCTTTTGGACAACAAAAGAGATATTATAGTTGTTATTTATGCAAATCTGAGCAAAAGCACGACATCGAAGCCGTCTTTTTGGAGCTTCTTTGCCTAATATTCCCGACTTAACTCGTACCGATCAATTCACTATATTTTTACGTCATATAGTTTGTGGTTCCCGACATCCAAAATATCTGATAAATTGGTTAGCAGTCTTAGTCACAATACATGAGAGCAGTGGTAGCGACTGAGTTGTAGGTTTGAACCCAGTCAGGCGCTTTACTTTCTGTAAATTATTTAATTACCACTGCTCTCAAAACGGTGAAGAGAAACATTGTGACGAAACTGGCATGTTAGTCTAGAACCAAAAATTCGAACACATGGGACATCCACCAATCCGCACTGGGCCTGCGTGGTGGATTACGACCTCTTACTGAGAGGAGGTCTGTGTCCCAGCTTTGGGAGCACTATAGGTTGATTATGCTATTACAATATATTCTTTATTACGAACTTCTCACAATCTATAATTATAGTATTATTAACAATGACTTAAAACCTAACCCCCTTATTCATAAAACTTATCAAACCTATTTTAGTTAAAATGGGGTTTGTCTCTTTCTTACACACAGAAATGACAACGTGACAGATAAAGACAAACGTTCTATAAACCTATTTTAGCTAAAATAGAGATAAAATAGGATTATGAATAACAGGGTATATGTTTACAAACTAAAACAACTAAAAATGACGTGGCACACATTGGCACGTGGCTCAATACCCAGATAAAGAGACTGTCCACATTGTCTAATATCTAATGTATTGAGGATGCTGTTGGAGAACTTCCACGCGACCTACCCATTATCAACGCTGTTATCTTCCTCATAAGCCACGAATATTGTCAACACGGGCTTCCGCGAACATATGCGAAGCGCTGCAGTAGCGCGGAAACTACAATCATCAGGCTGTCTGTGCTTAGTTATCTGTCTTTTTTTTTTTACGGTCGCGATTCATTATTAAAAATAATAATAATAATATTTATTGCATAACGGGTATTTGTGGTATGTACATATTAAAGTTAAATAATTAAGCATGCGTAGAACTTATACTAACAAATATATGTATGGGTGAACTACTGTTCTCCTAGCTAGGTAGCTGTGCAACCTGTATTAGGGAGAAACAGTTAGTTATCTGTCTTCGTTGAACAGATCATCCTACGTACATTTTGTATCCCAAATAAAAACTAGATGCCTAACTACTCCCACACTTGCTACACTTTATTCTATAAAAAGGTTTCAAGGGAGCTTCGAGAGAACGTGGACAGTATAAAAATAAACAAAATTTCCTTCCAATAGGTTTTATTTTAAGGCGTTAACTGCTGACTGGCATAGATTTTCTATTGTGCCTGTTGTCTGGCAGTCAACGTGTAACGGAAATATTTTCTATCATGGAATTTCTTTTCAACTATGTTTTAGACTGAAATATAAAAGCCTTTCTAACAGGAAATCAGCTTACCTATAAAAATTAATTAGTCGACATGCTGCAAGTAAAAAGGACGTCTAGGTGTAGACGTCATTTATGCTTGCAGGATGTCCTGATCCTATTAATTCAAGACAAGAAACTGCTCTCACTATTTCAATTAAGTATGAAAAAAACCAGCAGCAGTGGTTTAGGGACCAATTGCGATACAGCTGCTCTTTTATATTTGTGTAGGAAACGTCATCTAAGTTCTTGTGCAAAGGGGCATCAAAATTTGAACCAGTAATACCGAGGAAAATACACTTTTAGAATACACAGGGTAGACATACGGATGGATACCTTTGTAATAGGAAAACTTTCTGTTCCTAACTTTTTGAGTGATTGCAAACTGCATTCACAGATTTTACAAAAATGGTACACAGTCAGATGAAAAAACATGGAAACATAAGCTGTTTTGCTGCTGTGGGATGATGGAATTGAACTGACTAAGTAGTTTAAGGATTTGACGTTAGCGTGCCGCCCATACTTCAAACACTCGAAACCCGTGGACAATATTTTTTAAACATTTCCCACGAGTTTCAAGTACACTCACAATTGTAGGCCTTTGTAAACCCTGTACATTCTGAAAGTACGAGGTATTTTTTCTCAAAATTATCGGGTCAGATTTCCATTGCACAAAGAATAAGTTCTCCTTACACAAATATCTAAACCACATCGCTATGGGTTCATAGAGCACTTCCCATAGGCCCAGTCTCCATTTGAAGCTTTGGGCCTTTTCTGTTAGATACAGTGACGTATGAATTACTTACAATGATTTTTCTAAAGACAATGCATAAAAAAGGAAATCGCAACTCTAATTAATAACACCTGAGGTTTTCCGTATTTTAAGAATAAGAACATTCGCATTCAAGGTTAGAATAATAGTCTGAATCTGTCCAAAATGACGTCTAGTTTACCTACATTTTTGACAAGTTTTTGACTTTGATAGTTGAGTTTTTGACTCTTTAATATGTACACTATAAATATCGAGATCGATGATCGATGATTTGTTGATCGTCGCTGAGATATGATTGCGACTAGATTTTGAACAGAATTGGCCTTCTGGTTTATTTCGCACCCAAACCCGTGTAACACATTTCGAGTACCTCACTGGATCTGGTTACATATTCCAGTTCAAAGGATCTCTCCAGAAGCCTTTTTAATTCAAATCATCTTGAAGCTTAGGGTGGCGACACACTCAATCGAACTTGTTGTGACGTACCTGAGAAAGTTCAGCTTCTCGGAGCGACACCCTTTGTTTTGTCATTTGAGACGGCCGACTTGCCGACTAGGAATATAACTTTACCTCCTTACAAGTTTGGTATTGTGCAAAACGTTGGTTTAAGTATAGTTCGCGTTATTGCATTTGCGAACCGTTTCACCAGTTTTGGTATTTTTTATTTTATAATACTTGCTGCTGCTGGGGTTGATTTTGATGACAAGTCTTTGTTAAACAAAACCTAGTTGCTACAATTTCTGGTGTGCAATTTGCTTTTTTATTCTAACCACAAGGGTTTCCCCGACCTTTGCAAAGAACACTAATTTAGCACAGATCTGCGCGGTTTAAATTGTAAGCGTGTTAACTTGCTCGCGTCAACTTTACTCGTTTACTTAACTAACCAACTTCAACACAACTATTAAGGCGGGGAGTGTTTTGTAAAATATCAACAAGACGCATTTTTATTCTACTTCGGTCACTTAAAAGCAGTGCGGCTTGTTGTTTTGCTTTTTGTAATGACTAGTTCTAGCAAATGGGTATTGGGAAATCTAGGAATTTTTTTTAAGCAGTGCGCACATTTTCACAGGCTGTTCTACCCATGAATATGAATAATTTTCACTATGGGATAAACTCTGAAATCACGAAAAAAAATCTGCATTTTCGTACAAAAGTTCAATCGACTCGACCAAAATGTATGAAATAGCTGATTTCGTGATTTCAGAGTTGAACCCATAGTGAAAGTTGTTCATATTCATGAGTAGAACATCTTGTGAAAATTTGCGCAATGCATAAAAAAATATCCTGTAGTATGTATCCAGTATAACAAACCGTTACCTACACTGATATTATTGATGGGTAAGTAAGCGCTTACGCCTGCGTTACCGTGCTTTGGCTGACAGATGACATGGACACTAGTGATGGAGCGCCAACCACGTAGCCGGATTTTGGGTCGAGTCCATTTTGATTGCATCATGTCAGTGTCAGGTTGTATCTTGATCAAAATATGATTCGCGACTATAACAGGTACGTATTTACAGAATTATAATCATTAGAATCATTAATACATCTTTCTAAGTTAGATTTGTAGATACCATAAGAACAAATCTCTTATGGAAAAGCGCTTATGGTACAAATCTAAATTAAAGAGATATTTGAATGATTTTAATGACTATAATTCTGTAAATACATATCAATTAAAGTCGCGAATCATTTTGATCAAAATATAACCTGACACTGACCTGCAAATTGCAAAAAACGTAAGATAATTTGAAGTTCGTAAAAAAATACTTAACCGATTTTAGAACTTCTACCGATGTCCTATAGAAAGCTACATTATAAGCGAGTAACATGGGCTGTATATTTTTCAGGTTATTGTGGTGGCTTATGACTGTTGCTGGTAGAAGGTAGTATTTGATAATCGGAGCAGAATTTTTGTCTGTATGCGGTAACTAACTACATACTTATTTCAGCGTCGTAGGTACTCTTCGGAAACCTTACGTAGGTACCTGTAACTGTGGCTGCCCAGTAAGTTGAGTTTCCTAAACTGTCACACTGTCATTACGGACAATAAAAACAATTAAAGAAGATAGCCCAGATACTATTATTATCTTTTTTTTTTTTCTTAAAGGCTCCAGCAGATAGGCGCGACGCGACGATGCGACGCGATTCTGGTAGAGCAACTTCCATGAAGTTTTCATAGAAATTGTTCCACAAGAGTCGCGTATCGCGTCGATCCTGTCTGCGGCAGGCGCGGCAGCCTTTATAGCTATCTTATATAGAAGCAATCTGGTGCGCAAGTTACTAAAAGTTTTGAAAATGATTATAAAATTGAAGACAACCGGCGTCAATAATGATTCGATACTATAATAATAATTAAAAACAATGTAAGAACAGCCAAATGTTTTCGCACGTCTTTGTCGCGTGGCGCGTAGGCTCGGCGTAGGCATGCCGTAGCAGCGGCGTAGACGTCGGAGATACGACGCAAAACGCTATTATTATCGCGTTGATAAAGTCTTTATACTAATAATTATGAATGAGACCATACTTAATATTTAAAAAAAAAGCAAAATTTGCCTACACCGCCTGCAAAAGTAGGCGCCGCGTTCTAATAAATACAAAAGTGTTGAAACAATTAGTTAAATAATTTGTCTGTTTTATAAAACACTTATTACATCACTGTGAATGGAAATCGTATCGTAAGGGCAAAAGTATAAAGTTCAACCGATAAGAAACGGAAAAAATATTTAGTACAAAACGTAAGGTCTGGTCACACTGAGGCGAATCCCGCGCGGGACCCCGGACGCGGCTTCACGTGTCGTAACGTAACATTTATTTACTATGAATTTTTCCCCAGTCTCTCGCGGGATTCTCTTTAGTTTGACCAGAAGGCCAATTCTCGTAATTAAAAACGTTCAAAATCTAGCCGCAATCGTATCAGCGACAATCAATGCCAATAACTTGTGAAAAATGTAGGGAAATTAGAGGTTTTTGACAGATTGAGACTATTTGAGACTAGGAGCAGACTGTGAACGTTCTTAAAATTACGAGATTTTCCCCTCAGAGCTTTAAAGAGCAACGTGGCAACATAACCAATCTCTTTTTTATTAATAAACACTACGATCGTCATTTAAATTAACTTAAAAGGACTTTCTTTTTATTTTAACAACGGGATTTTAAAGGATTTTTGATCCGTTCGTAATAAGTCAGACTACCTACGGGTTCAAAGCCCTCTGTAGGATATAATATTAAATACTTCACTGCAACAAAATAATACAATATTAATTATGTTGGTGTTACGTTCAAAAGTTCACAAAATTGAGCTTTTTAATTAATTAATTCATTCAGGATGTAAAATTAATAGATAAAACCTTTTGTTGCATTTTGTAAGTAGGTACCTTTCGTATCCTAGATAATGGGCAATGCTTTTTTGAGTAGCTTACCTATTAGTTATCGTTACCTTCGTTAACCTCATAGCGTTTCCATTTCGAAAACGTGTGTTGTCAGGGGACAACACACATTCCCTGCTTATACTAATCTAACCTACCCACACGCACCTACAAGCTGCAAATGCAGCGCGTACGCATCACATTTAAGTTCCGTTAAAAGCGCGTCATCGTTGTAAGTAAAGACTACAAAACTAATTGGGATTACCGCTACAAATAGCCTCTAGATAGTAAATGTGAAACATAGCATCCTTGACCAAAAATGGACGCGATAAGCTGGACCTAAGACAGAGTACGATGTAACTACAGTACCGTGCCAATGAAATGATAAGATTATTATTATAAACAATGCTGCGTGACCCACAGCCTTGTTTATCGAACACTAAGGTCCAGAAGGGCCGAACTCCGCTGATAAATAATTATGTATGTCAGAACGACTGGTTTCTTGAAAAACAAGATGGCGCGCCCGGGAGCATAGTAACTAGGATGGCGATAAAAAATGTTTTATTACTCGGCTAATTAAACGATTAGAGTATTTAGTAGTTGATTGTTTTTGATTCTGAACTAATTATTATTTTTTGGATATTACTTAACCTAACTGGCGAATTATGGGTATTCCTATTTTGGATACATCTCTGCGTAACCCTTACATACAGGCGCAATATAGTGTGTTATTTTGAAAGTTTTTTTTTATACTCTTTTTGATAATAGGCAGAGTGCGACGGCCTTATAATTTCTAGGATATTTGGAAAGTTTGCCTAGTTTCAGGATTCTCGAACAAGCCGCGATTTTCAGAAACCTAAGTCACGAGTTTATGACCATTGTTTCGATGAATGAAAGTCGGCACAGCAACGGGCTCGTAAAACAAGAGTAGGCATCAACATCACGTAGGTAGGTAAGGAGGTAACCTAAGTCTTTTCTTTAGGTAGGTACCTAAAGAAAAGACTTAGGTTACCTAGAATAGTTCGAAAGCCTATCACGATACGGCACTCCACAATTAATCAACGACGAACGACCTATGATTTTGATAATAATCAAAATCATAGGTTAAAATTATCAACAAGACAACCAATATAATTTTCAGATTATTGGGTTTATTTAGAAACTTTGCTTAAAGCACAGAATACTTAAAGTACTACGTACAGAAAGGCCACTCCCTTCCCCGCACTAACATCAGTTACCGCACCTCACTCCGCACTTCGAGGTTACCGTCGCAGTTCTTTAACAAAGAGCGCTCGCAAACACAAGTACCTCACGCACACATTCGTACGTATACAAACGTCATTTTTTAATGTAGTAGTAGTAGGTAATTATTTTGCGAGCGTTGTATGGAGTGTCCGGGGTGTGCTTAAAGTTAATACATTTTATATTATTTTATTCTACTTATTCGGGCAACTTACAGCTAATTTATACAGTGTTCTTAAAGAAATGCATTTGAAGGCCATTTAAAAGTTTTTAATTTTTTTTTAGTTTTGACGTCTAAAGTCGTGGAACATTTACCTAACTTTAAGCAACTTTTATAAATAATATTAACCACACTTTTTTCTCTCTTCTTATAGTCGGCTAGCACTTGTTTTTATCTAACTGGTACAGTTACAGCGTATTAGCTTTAAAATGACAACACAATACCTAATATTGCCGTCACAACTCACAATAATGACTGGGGTCCTGCGGATCCCAAAATGCGTCATCTGTGGAAAGCTGCTTATCAAACAAAAAATTAAAGACGTGAAACTAAACAAACTTGATAAATCCTAATATGCAATAAAAAAAATATTACAGTTGTTATATTTTATTTACTGTCATATTTTAAAAGATTTCAACCTCCGAAGAGCGAAAAGTAAACACGACTGAACGATACTTAGAAACAGTACCTATTATCGGTCTGAGCAGCATATACACTGGCACTAACCGAAAGGCCAGGTAGTAGCATTTGCATGGAATTCTGCCGCTGACACGATACGATTACGAAATCTAGTAAAGTGTGTGTTACACCGGCTTACTTAAACGGCGCACAAATAAATGCTAAATTACTTGACACGCGCAACCGCCCACACGCGCTTCGAACACCTAATAACGCAATGCTTATCTATAACAAACATCTCATTCACACATCAAAGCCAATTTAAAAGCTTCGGGCGGTAAAATAACAGTATTCGACCTCCTTGCGTCAGGAGGACTATAAGCCATTCCTTCGCCTCTTCGAAATGGTCTATTTTTATTTATCGTTATGCTCTAAACAATCTCTAACACGTTCTTACATAATTTCAGTGATAATGAATAAAATCCGTGATAAAATAAACCTATATTTTAATTGATTATTCATTTAGCTACAGTATACTGCGTAATTTAATGGCATTTTTGGTATCCGTCAGTCCGTAAAATACAAATTGATCAAAAATCGTTAAAAAAGAAGTACCTTTAATGATCATCATTTTGTTTAATGAACGTTTATTCCAAATTAACAAACACTACAAATAAGATAAAACTTCAAGTTACAACATCAATTTACAATCGTGTACCTACTCGTACCTATGTACATAAAAACCTATTCGCTTGTCGCGCTTTTGTGTCAAAGATATACGCATCAAAGGGATAATAAGCTACTGGAGATGTTGTTCTAACCACAAGTAATTCGCCTCGTAATACTCGTACGTAATACTGTAAAAATTATTCAATGTTTATTTGTTCAGGAGATGAGAACAAACAGACAGAAGAAAAAACAGGAGGGATCGTTGGGCCCTTTGACAAAATGGGATATTTTTACACACAACAATTGTTTCAGGTCACTCTGAATTCAGAATTTCTGTTGGACGTACCTTCATTTATAAACAAAGAAATAACATCTAAAAACTCGATCAAGTAATGAGCTTACAAGCTCACTTAAAACCAATGTTTCCGCCAAATAATCTCAATTAAAAAGTATACAATTACATGAACATGCATTATTGTTATGCTAATTATTCCGTAGAGATCAATTCTTCAAAGTACTAATCATGCTTAATTAATAAATTGCAGTATAAATAATGCAACAAGAGCATAAATAAAAATTGTCATTGCTCGGACAAACAATGGTGTCTATTTTAGTTTTGGATAGAAAATGAATTTTCTTTATAATAAAACTAGAATGACACGAGCTAAAATTCAACGTGGACCTGTCCTGAAATATTAAGAACAGACAATTAAAATTGTTGTGGCTGACCTAAACAATCTGTTTTAATAACGTTCTGCATCGTTCTCACATGTATAATTTTTAACATGAATGATGTAACCAAGACTTTGTAACCATATTATTTTGATTTAAAAGAGTGTCCATGGAGTTTCTTGCCCGTTCTTCTCCATAGGTACCTACGCTTTGGAATGGGCAACTAGCTTCATCTTTCTGACCGACCGACCCCTTGACAATTCAAAAGTGCCTGTAATTGGTTTAATTAAAATAAATGCTTTGAGTTTGAGTTTGAATAAAGCCTTCGACATTTTAAAAGCTAAGTCCCGTACATGGATAAGAATATTTCCATATAGGTTCGGACCTGCAATTTTATTATAAATTTTACGATTTCGCATAGATATCAATCCCTTCTGTGTTAAATATCTAATTATTAGAACTGGAATCTTCGAAGATGGTTTAAGTGGATCTGTGCTCAGCCAATACCGAGTAATAAAATACATTGCTGCCTCTTCAATACAGATTATGCTGCATTAAGTGTGGTTTTGAGATATGTTTAGCCGATCAGTATGTTACTCATTTTAGAAGAATTTATAACAGTTTTCGTCATATTTTGTCTTATAATAAATACCTAGTTGTTTTGGAGGCAACAGTGCAAAACTGAAGCGCAGTAAGCACGATCTTTTGGGAGAACTCCTGCCTTTTGTGCTCCAACTAATAATGCCTTGAATACTCGTCCAACGTATTTTGACGTTCCCTTTTGTATCATTTTGAATTCAAAGGGTCTTACAAGCTGAAAGCAGAGCTACAGATCTTTCAAATTTGAAGCTGTTTTGCCGATTTTCAGCATTAATTTAGATCTTGGAAATCATAAGCTTTTTTTTTGTCTTGAAAGAAAAACGGCGTTTTCCTATTGCTGCACCCAAAAGTTCTACGTTTTGTCAAATGGCTCTGTACTCGGCAAACATTTGACAGGGAGGGTAAAACACGCTAAACAACGCGGGTCACTTTCGCGGGATCGACGCGGGCGCATGTTTGCCCACTTATTCTGGCATGTCAGAAGGCACAATTTCAATATTATGTAAGGATGAGTTTTATGTTATTTTTGTAAGTAGGTAATGAAAAAAAAAATAGAATTAATACTTCAATGAAGTTAAATGAAATAAACTGATGTAATGACGTAGGTAAGTCTTTGATGTATGTCTTTTATGACACTTTTGACGGATAAAAGCTATATTTTGCTTACCTATAAGAACGCAGAAAGCATAACCTAAGGCTGATGAAAAGTTCAATAAAGTTCCTAAACTATTTTTCAACTCTCCTATATGAAAATCTTAACAACTTCAGTATTGTTCAACAAAATTAAGCAAAGTTTGTGACTGAGACTCATCACAAATCGCGGAAACCATTTCAGCAGCATATTCAACGAAATCTACCAAAATTGACTGCTGAAATCGAGAATTATCTATGAGATTTAGGTGCTCATTAAACTAAAATATAAACAAATCTAGTTCACTAACCCAATTTGTTAATGCGCTGTGAACACAGCGTTAATGGGTTATGGCTATACTACAATACTGATTTATGTTTCTTATGAACTGCCGGACATTTGGCAGTGCGCACCTGGCAACTAGTGAGAGACTCCTGCGCAGGGCTGCCATTTGTTACAGTTTGCAAAACAATTATTAGAAGCCATTGAGGAGGCATGTGACATACATGTTTCAGTGTGGCAAACTGCGGTTTATTGAACAAAAAAAATAAACAATTTGAAGCGTAAATTAATTCATAATTATATGTAGAATAGTTTTGTGTCCTCTATTGAATTTGAATAGAACAATATTGGCTACCTATCTAAATATAATTATTAAGAGCTATATTTTTTCTGAGACATTTTGTCGCTTCTCAGGAATAGTGTCGTAACAAAAAAAAAAAATCTTTAAAATTAGTTTTATACATAAAATCGACATTACGTGCCGGTTTTATGTACAAGACTAATTTTAAAGACTTTTTTTTGTTACGACACTGTTCCTAAGAAGTAACGATTTCTTGTTTCTACTTTGTGTTCATAGTTTGTAATCTGCTATAATATGCTTTTATTTAATGCTTTAAGCTAAGCATTGTATAATGGATGTCATAGTAAGTACCTGACACATAATATAATGTCATAACAACGATTGTCATCCTTATGTCTCTACATTTTTGTTTTTCATGTACTTTCTTCTCTGTGTGGGAAGAGGTCAATAATAGGTTGGTATTATTAATATTATTATTCTTTTCTTCTCAATCTTCGTCATTACTTTCGGTCTATTAGAAACTACTTAAGTTTTTATATAGATATACAGGCAATTAAGTAACTTGCATAGTTGCATTAGATATATTAGTTGCAAATCGACACACTAACTAACGGGTGCCCAAAACTTCTGGAAAATAGGATGATATTCAAATAAAACATGTACAAAACCCTAAAACGCCGACCCTACGTCAAACAGGGTTGTTAACCCGAACGAAATGGGTACCGTTAGTTACCCGCGCGCGCGCACCTTCGCACACCTCAGATGCACTTTGAAAATACAGCCCATCGCATTGGGAGTGCTCTAGTACTCGCGTTCGGCACGACTGTCGAACTAAGTTAACGGTTCGAGTATAATTCACAATAGCATAAATTGTCTGTGCCGTCTTATCTCAGGTCTTTGAAGTGTTTCATAATATTCCAAAATCGACTTGCATAGAACAGACTAAACAAACCTATCACTTGATTTCAATTTTGAAGTAAACAGAGTATTATCAGTCAAAAGCTTCAGTATCTTTTCTAACTTATGCATATGGGTATGATGTTTGCTGCAGTATATGAGTAGTAATCAAAATATTTATATCCATTTATTTAATTAATAGTAATTTGAATGCGTTTAACGACTACAATCGAAATGCCATTCTAATTGTAAACTAAAGTCTTGGAATGATTTGTTGAATGACACAATCTTTAGAGATGTAAGGATGTTACAACTGTAAAACGAAATTATTTCGACTACTTTTACTTTCGGAAAAAAACTGAGATTTGATGCAGAACTTGTTCATGCTCGGGGAAATATTTCATGGATGCTCTAAAAACTTATTGATCTTCTATTAAAGATCTCCTTTTTTAATAAATGATACTCTTTCTAATTTTTTGGACTTTTTTAAAATTTGGTATCAGTAATTAAGCTGCCCGGGCCAAGTGGGTTAGGTGAGGTTAGAACAGTGACCGAGCATCGACTGATTGCATACTAATTCTGCAGTTTTATGAATGCTCAATAGTTAGCTAAAGCAAGCTTTTAGGCTTGTATTCTAGAACGATCCTAGATGTTAACATTCCATACACAAATATCTGTAGGTACTCATTTAATATAAGTAAGTACATTAACAAACAGTTAATTGACTGACTGACAAAGACAAAGCACAACTTAAACCACCGAAGATAGAAGCTTCCAACTTGGATGACAATATTTATTATCTTAATTGTAAATGTCCAGGTGCAATAAGAAAGGGTTTTTCAAACTCAAACGCTGAGCACAAGGGGCTTGAAATGTTAAACGAACGAAGACACCTTCGGAATGTAATACTGCACATTGCGTCGTTACTTGTTTATGGTATTTTAATTTATGCTTCTTACGTCAAAGTAAAATAAAGACGAACGACTTCTGCGAATTTTTCTCATCGGGAAACTTAACCCTCAAAGATATTGCATTGAAACGGTTTTATATGACGGGGTGGAGTAAACAGATTTTTCTTTTACCAGGACGTGTCTTTGACGTCAGAATGCGTTTGATTAAATAAGTCTCTAGAAATGTTGTTTTGACTCCAGTAATGAAATATTAGGTAGGTTACACGAAAGAAAAGTGGTGCTTAGGGACTGCTCTAAACTTAACTATTTTTTTTTGTATTTCATTATCCTTCTTGGTAGGTAACTACTGATGCAAATATTTTATTGAAACTGGTTCAGTTTCGTTTTTAGGGTTCCGACCTTAAACAAGAAAAGAAACCTTTTAAGATCAAGTTTTTGTCCGTCTGTCACAAAGGATTTCACCGAGATGTATGCAACTTAGAAATTAAAATTTTGGTATAACATTAGGTTTTAATGACGCGCACATAACGCTGGAGAAACATCGACGTAACTGCTAGTTTTTTTTAAGTCTGCTTTCCTAACGTAAATACGCTTTCTAAGTGCTTTGTCATACGAGTATTTAACTAATTTTTGGAAAAGAATACATTTACGTCGATGTTTCTCCAAATGATCGATATGTAGTTTGGTGTAACATTTTTGTCAACATATGTATAAAAATCGATCATTTTTTGTTCGATTTCTACGTCTAGATGCTAAATTTATATCTAATAATATAATTGACAATAGGCAAAAATTAGGTACTCATTTTTTTTTTGGTATAGCCTTGAAGGACGTGGCGTAGGTTCATGAGCAGGCTAATTTATATTGTGTGCGTATCCTATATATTATAAATATGAAAGTTTGTAGATATATTTTGATATTAGTTACTCAATCACGTTAAAATGGCCAAATGGTTTTGGATGAAATTTCGCACACAGATAGCTTTGGTTAACATATTGGATACTTTTATTCCCGGAACTGCGTCACAGAGGGATTATTTCCGACCTCTATGTGGGCTTAGCTGCGGGCAAAGGCTAGTATTTAAATATGTAAGAATACTTACCTTCCTACTTATGTATGAATTATACCAATTACAAGTAGTTACCCTAAGAAATAAATTCGTTTTGATTGGGTACAAAGGGCGTGTCTCCTTTCTTTATTTGTTATGTATTAGTAGGCAAATGTGTGGGAAATATTAGGTAACAAGAAATAAAATACTAGATTAGTATAAAAGCCTCCTAGCAACAAAAAAAAGTAGGTATGAAAGTAGGTATACGTATGTAAGAAATTAATAAATGTCTTAAAACATAATGAGATAAACTCATTATGTTTGAATAAATTTCAGAAAATAATTAATAACACATCTGGTTGTAGTTTCAGTAGGTAACCATTATCTTAAAATTATTGAGATGAAATTATTACCGGAAAATAAACTGTCAAAAATTTCAATAGGTTACCAGTCTGTCAAAAATTACAATAGATTATCTACTCGTATAATGTCGTAAAACATCTTCCGTGTTGAGATACAAGCAGTTTGATTTAACTATTGTTTGCAATGATAAGAGATAACGTAAGCCTTCACCTGCCTTCGGCCGAAAAATCTTAATTTTTCACAATTTAAAAGTACGTCGGGAACTCTTTAGAAGTTAGCGGAAAACTTTTCCGCGCCGATGCAACCCTCCAAAAGTTACCAACAATTTTTCTCCGAAGACGTGCAACCGCGAAGCATCCGATGCCAATTTTTAGGATTTATATATTTTTTAAAGGTATAAGTAAAATATTGTATCAATTTTGTGTAACTTCACTGATTTGTTACCGTTAGTGTGGTGTTCGTTGTGTCGCGAAACTTACGGGTTGATGTGAGACCGCGCGGAGGTAGCGAGGACGTGCGGCTGAGCGCACGGGTGGGAACCGACTGGCGATGGGGCCGTTGGCGGGAACGCCGTCGAAGCCACCGTCTATCAACTTATGAGTGCAACTCGCGGGTTGAATAACTCATTAGCAGTCGGGATTCAGAGGAAATCGACTCGAATACTCCATTAAGGATTGTTAGATGCATTTTAGGCTATTATTTTCGGATGACATAAAGCAGAAGAAACAAAACTCTAGCCGAAAACCTAATTTATGTAACAAACTCTTTCGGATGGTCGCTTTCGTCGAAAATAATAATGCAAAATATAGTTCAAGGATAAGAAAAATATTTAAATTTCTTGATTGCGCAAATATTTCAGGAAATTATATTTGTTGAACTACTTATTTATGGAAATTGTGCTAACGATTTAGCATTTTATCCTGCGGTAGACCATTGCGGGTCCAAGTATAAAGTTGAAACGAAATGAAAAAGGGGTCATCCGAACTTCATTTATTTTTATTGATTGGTTCAATATTTACGTATTTCCATCGACTCAAACTTAATAAACAACCAGCTTATTCCCAAAGGCGCACTTAGAAAATTAAGCGGTTGTTCGTAATTTTTTTGACGTCGGCAAAGTTTCTTTCTAGCTAGATTTTACAAGGCTCTCCAACGTCCGGCTGGCACTTGTGGAACTTTAGAACGACAGTTGTAAGGATTAGAGGGGCGACCGTCGCACCGATCTTTTCAAAGGTGTTAGACCGACTTACGACCACACGTCCAACTGAAAATACGAGGAAATTATATAACAATGTCAGTGTGTGAACGTTTCCTAAAGTTTTTTAAGCTGTCTGTTTTGTAACGCTGCGCTTTATTGAGATTCTGCGTACTTTTCGCAAAGAGGGAAAGAGGTCGCATTACGCTTTTCAGTCTCGATTTTTTTTTTCAGTTGCAGGTTCCACTCACAATCATCAAAAATATTTACAACACATATTTTCGTGCATTATTATTAATAAATCACCCCATGTATATATTTTTCCTGTAAGTACTGAACACAACTTCAACCCTCGTTACCCTCGGTTTGGCCCAATCACAATCAGTTTATTAACATCCGGTTTATTCAATATTTTCTCATGATACACTTCGGATTCGGACCTATATTGTAATTTAACTGACCCCGAGTTTCTGAATTGAGAATTTGAAGTTTAGAACTTGTCAAACTATGCTCTGGCATTAATTTAGGTAACGCCAGCGAAATTCAAAAAACGTAAGAACTTTTGAATTTCGTGAGCATCATAATATAGTCACCAAAAAGGAGGAACCACCACGAAGGAGTCACCATAATATAGTAATGCTAATATAGAGTTTGACAAGTAGGTAAACTCAAATTCTCATGTCAGAAACCGGGCTCGCTTGTACTAAAGTAAGTGCTTAGCACATTTCTAGTAAACGGATTAGCAATGAACTTAGACGCGGGAAATGCCCAGATTAGGGCCAAGATGCGTTCGCGGTGATTACTAAGGATTCCCTATCCAACTGATTAAATAATCGGTTCAAATTGTGCACGTTTACGAATATTCATATTTACTTACTGAAGTTACCTACTGATGTTTAAAAATATACTGACATTTTAGAACTGTCCAGCATATGACCTGGATAAGGTCTAGACTTGGCTCTGAATAAATTTATTGTCTTTGTTTAGATTTCATTTTAGAAATTATCAACTTTTTTTAAATCTAATAAGTAACATACATCTTTAAAATAACCAGCATTTCCTTTTCTAGTTTGTACACCACTTTTAAATTACGAAACATTATAAACAATTAAAAATAATACTCTGAGCACTTTAAAAAATAAAAACGGGAAACGTTGTTTGACGTGAAAATATATATTTAGCCCTCTCTCCGGCGTGAAACATAGGCTTCTAAGTAGTAAAGTATGTACCCTATCTACCGAGCCACCTCAAGATCACTCTTTAAGTAACATTAATCGGGTTTCTTAGCTTTCAACCAACTGCCAAAACGTCGCATCTCCATCGAACCAGATCCTACAACTTTTAACCCTATCTTCCAATAAATAGAACACACTATTATTTATCGCGAATTTAAAGTCTTGAGATTTTTACTAAAGTAACTAAGCGCATCATACGTCACAATTTGTAGCTCTAAAATGAATTATTATAAATAGGTAAACTTTAGCCAGACAGGACGAATCTTATATCTGGCTCATTAGGGTCTTTTAACGAACCAACAAAAAAAGTTAGTAGACCAGTAGATAGATAGCCAGATAGATAAAATAATTATTTATACAGTGCAACAATAAAAGAAAACAACACAAAAGAACAGTTAATAACATATACACAAAATATAAATTGGAAAACACGTAGGGATACAATTAACCAGGGCCTGTGCACACCACGTTTTTTAAACGCGCCGTCGACGCGCGTTTTCAAAACGCGCGTCGCCGGCGCGCTTTTATCCTATTAAAAGTCTACAGACTCGCGTGCGTATCGCTACAAACGCGCGTCAACGGCGCGTTTAAAAAACGTGGTGTGCGCAGGCCCTAAAAGAAAAACAATAAGAAAACAGAAATATGTATAACATGGTTATGGGTAATTAGAAACCTGAAAGCCTGACAACCAGTCTTACCAAAAAGTATCGTGTGACCCAGTAGTTTTTTTGGAGGTCAGATAGGCAGTCGCTCCATGGAAAATACTGGTATTCAGCTGCATCCAGACAGACTGGAAGCTGATCCTAACATGTTATGTAGTTGGGAAAAGGTTAGATAGATGATGCCTGCGGCAAACCACGCACCCGAGCCGCGCGCTGTAGTGCATCGCGCCTGATGAGCCTTGCAGGTATACGTCATGATCGCTGCGCAGCGAGGTCGGCAGTGATGGATAGAGAGATGGAACCGTCAGATGTCTCTACTGGGTCCTTCTCATCAGCAATACCGACTAGCTTAATAGTAATAACCTTGACCTCTAGAATTCCAGTCACTTTGATATCTTTGAGCAGCTTGTATATAATCTCGCTTGTACAATTGGAATTTTAGCTCAGCGACGTTATTTTCTACTGAGTCCTTAATTTCATGGTGCTTTTTGCTCCAGCTTAAGCTCGTTTATTCGCGCTTCCAGGCTATCCGCCCGCTTAATGGAAGTATCGAGGGAGACCTTTAGTTGGGCTACTTCTGTACATAGTTGCTGGAATTCCTGGTGCATCAGGTGATACTATGCACGCCGTTCCTCTTCGCATAACCTCAGGTTCTCCGCGAAATCAGGGGAGAAGTTAATGGTGGAGTATAATTTAATGGGCTGGTGTCCAACTCCTCAGAGTTTCCGTACTCCTCTGCCTGGGCAGAGCGGTCTACTTACATTTAACTACTACTTATTATTGGTATTCATTAGCGGACTGACGGTACAGACGTTTGAACTGCAGAACAAAATTTTAGGATATTTACAAAAAACATTAGCAACAAGAAATACTTTAATTTAACTTTTATTACTTTTCTGAGGTTTGTGTCTATAACGTTCCTAAAAACATGCATATTTCCTATTCTGAGTAGTGATTGCAATTTTCGTCTTTATTCGTATGTTTGGTATACATTTTTCAAGCACTTCCTGGTCCCCGATTGAGCTGAAACTTGGCACAGCTATGTAACTTCGGTGACAACGCAATAATCACGTACCATGGAGCTGGTCTGATGATAGAGCTTGAAAGTGATCACAGGTACTCCCTAACAAAAATAATATAGTCCCGTTTTGTTTGAACTCTTTGGTTTTGTCAGTGGAACTCTTTGGTTTTGGTAATAGAAACTCAACCAAACAAGACAGCACCATCACCATCTTGTTTGGGCTCATTGGTATTGACAAGTGCTATTAAGTGTAATAGCACTTGTCACCCCACCCCCCTAGTGAGGTGGGGTCCGGGACCTGATAATGAGGCCGGAAGTAGGCCAGAGGAACTCCTCAACTAGACATGATAGCCCCGTTGTGTTGCGGCTACTTGGATTTGTCGTAAAAAATAGGTACGTTAGCCGAAGGTGTAGTCTAGGACCTTATGATGGAATGGACGGCTCGCCATAGGAACTCCTCAACTAAACTTAGTATAAAATTACGATGTTTATTTTTATTTATTTTTTACATACTTCTTTGTCATAATATTTTTATTATTTGACATTATATACAGACAATTCTAATTTTGACTCTATTAGTGGTTGTAATAGCAATCATATCATCATCATCATCATCATCATCAGCCTATAATGTTCCCACTGCTGGGACACAGGCCTCCTCTCTGTGAGAGGGAGTGGGCCGTAATCCACCACGCGGGCCCAGTGCGGGTTGGTAGATGTCACATGTCTTTGAATTTTTGGTTCTAGGACATGCCGGTTTCCTCACGATGTTTTCCTTCACCGTTTTGAGAGCAGTGGTGATGGAATAATTTTACACAAAGTAAAGCGCCTGTCTGGGTTTGAACCTACGACCTACAACTCGTAAGTCGCAGCCGATACCACTGGGCCACCACTGCTCAAATCTCATCATCTCTGCTGCGCAATCATATCATTTGGTTTTAATAGGGTTTTATTTATCCTTTTGATAGATTCTTTAATATTTTGGAAATGTGAGGACTTTGTAGGCCTTGTAGACTTTTTATCTGTAGACTATTTTTTTATTAAACTAAGTACCTGGTACAGGCCTATGCTGTCCTCCCACACCTACTGTAATTTGAAAACATTGTAAAAGCCATTATTTTTATAAGAGTCACCGTGGAGTTTCTTGCCGGCTCTTCTCCATAGGAAACGACCAATTGGAACCGTGCATCTAGCTTCTCACGTTTCATAAGTGCCAATGTAGGTTTATGTGAAATAAAATATTTTGATTTTGAAATAAGAGAGCCCCGTTGTGTTAGGGCTCGTTAGTTTTGTCAAGGATTTTGTCGTGACAAAAACTGGAGCCAAAGGAGGGTAGCTTTTAATAAAATATAAAAGTTTTATATATAGGTTTACGTAAGTTTTATTTAGTCCGTAAAAAGATATTACGTATATTTTATTATGTTGAAAGTTTGATACTGTTTTGTGTGGTGTAGCAAGTGTGCAGCTCACGGACATCGGTCTTTTGTAACACATATAGCGTCCATAATTTGAATTCATTATCACTTCGTTTCAAGAGCGGTTGCGATCCAATTCACATTTCTCGCTGTATAGCTGTGCTTGAAAGTTGAAACTTACAAAACATATTCTAAACATACATAAAACGTCATCTTGCTGCTCTCGAAACTGAGACTCAAAGGAAAAGCTACGCAGACGGGGCCGCGATATAATCTAGTGTTTCACGCAACACAACCAACTTGACTCAGTATTAAAGTGGCAACACGCGGGTAAAGCGATAGCGTTGCGATGTTGACAAGTTTCAGCGTATTCTGTTCACCAAAATATTTATGTTCAGTACAAGCTTTAAATTGGTGTTCTCAGGCTCGCTTGCACCTCAAATCACTAAATACGTTTACCGCTAAACATATTTCAACCAACGATTGTTTCTGTCAATCGTTTGGAGATGGCAGATATAGAATGATGTTTTAAATATGCGCTTAACTCATTGGAAACCGGAATGTAATAGAACCAAAAATTCGCAGACATGACATCTACCAACCCGCACTAGGCCCGCGTTGTTCATTGCGGTCCACTCCCTCTTACCGAGAGGAGACCTGTATTACAGCAGTGGGAACACTATATGCTGGTTATACTAAACTTTTAGCGGTATCTACAATGCCACATGTGAACTACGCGTCATACTGACGTCACGCAAAATCCTGCATCGCGCAAGCAGAGTTTACCGCGCAACTAGCATATACAAAACGTGAGCCCCACGTCAATCGTTGGGCAGGCCTTTTCTATAGAGTATGAATTAACTTTATACCCTATCAGCATAGCTCTATAATTTCATTGATTTATGGTGCAAGCCTTTAGTTTCCAAATATTGCAATGACGACATTCATTTTTCCTTGATTTGACTCCTGTAGTTAAAACCCAGTTCATGTCTCTGATCAGCAGCTTATTAATCTCATGTTAGTTATAGCTAATGTGATTGATTATACGTATTTGATTATGATATCGGTCAATTAAATAATTAATTTGATTTAATTTGAGGATTATAGTGTGATAATATCTTCAGAGGTGTTGATATATAATCGAATTTCATCACCTCACAGCCATAGTTCATGTGTTTTGTGATTTTACTTCCATTGCAGTCAGCCGCTTCAAAACTTTCATCTCGCTGGGTTTAGCTAAGATTTACTAGAAGCGAAGTTTCATTAAAATATGCTTGGAATATACTGAGTAAATTATAAATAATGAAGTTATTAAAATAAAATTAAATGAACATCTCATGCTTGAGGTTGTGGGTGCAAATCCGGGCAAGTAATATCTCCAAGCTATTTGATACACACGTATCAGCTAATTAGCTGCTAGTGTCTCTCACCAAATAATTATAAGTACCAATGTGACTTAACTAGGTGAAGCACGGGTCCGGACCCCTTTTTCAATTCATATCTACTATGTACTGTCTGAGTTTATTTTGGACATTACTGACATGGTGAAGGAAACCATCATTGTGAGGAAACCTGGACTTATCCTTACATAGTATTTTAAAACAAAGTCGCCAAAATGTCTGTATGCGCATAACTTCCGAATGACTGCACGAAATTGGATAATTCTTTTTTTGTTGTGTTTGAAATTGCCAGGACAAAGTTTGTATGAAAGAAAAATTTAGGAAAATCGAAAAATAATTTGCACCCGTGCGAAGCTAGGGCGGGCCGCTAGTTGTAAATGTATGTTCAAAGTAGCCAACCCGCCTTGAACAAGTGTGATGATAAATTCTCGTGCCTTCTGTGTATGAGAAGAGGCCTTTGCCCAATAGTGGGATAGTCAATAAGTCATAGGCTGGTATTATTATTATAATTGATTAAATTGGGCAGCATGTTAAATATATTGAATGATGTCGTATCGTTCTAAAGGCACATCGATATTAATCGTAATTGGTTAACAAATATGCCCTTGGTTTGGTGCAAAGGTATTTGGTGTTATATGAGTTATGAGTTAAAGTGTCTCCTTGTCTGACTTTCAATCACAGTCCATTGGTTAAAAACGAACTATATACAATGTAGGTGCCAATGCCAACCACTGGCATTGGCTGCAAGAGTACTTAATAAGGGAATCTTAACAGAATTTTGTAATTTCGTGCTATTGCGTTTTTAGGAGGTGATATTTTGAGTTTGACGTAGCGATACACATAGTTTTTTCGTCCATTAAATGATTGTTTGTAAAGAAGGTAAGGTAACAACAGCTAGCTTTTTCGATTAAACTGCTAATTATTCTGTTTACTATTTTTTTGGTAAATAGAGTTTTTATTGCCAAAACTTTTCAAGCACCTACTTACCTACCACTTGTGTGTTTGTTTATTTATTCGATCGATCTGCCTAGCCTATGTTGGGGTCGGCTTCCAGTGTAATCGGGTGCAGCTGGTACTTTACATGAAATGACTGCCTATCTGACAACGACAACCCAGTTACTGGGTAACACGATACCCCTTGGTAAGACTAGATGTCAGACTTTGGGCTTCAGACTCCTGTAAAGACTGTCAAAGATCATAATCATCATATTGGTTATGTTTATTAAGCATTGTCCATTTATTTAAGGCACATGAATGTGCATTCAACAATGTTATAATGACGGAAACTCAATAATCACATGAATGGTTCATTTCTAATTTACGTCGACATTTCGCCCAGTTGACAATTAAAGCATCATTCATTGACTGAATCGGACCTGTTGGACCATTAATGTCACATTACCGTGGTGTATTATAATTTGATAAATGTATTTCTTTATTTGAGGAAAAATAGCACGAAATTGACGAGTATAATTTTTAGGTTATCTCAAAGATAGGTAGTTTCTACTTGACCTGCTTTTAACTAGCTGCACCCCGTGGTTTTACCCGCATAAGTGTCGATCCCGTGGGAATTTCGGGATCAAAAGTAGCATATGTGTTAATCCAGGGTGTCCGCTACCTCCATACAAAATTTTATCAAAATTGGTCCAGCCGTTTGAGCGTGAAGAAGTAACAAACATATAAACACACACACACACACTCACAAACTTTCGCCTTTATAATATTAGTGTGAAGTGTGATGTGATGTGATTAGCGTGATTTCATTTCATTTCAGTCTTTTCCCAACTAAGGCCGAGGTCGGCTTCCCGTCTAACCGCATACAGCTGAATACCAGTGTTTCACATGGGACGACTCCCTATCTAACCAGTTGAAATCGTTTAACATTATTTCAATTTGACACAACAAAGTTTCAGTAACATTTTGACATAAAAAATCGTGTTATCCACGCAAACAGTGCGTTATGAGGCTCACTTCCGCCGCCGTCCATCCGTTCCCGACGAATTGCGTTGACCCAGCTTTGCTTTACTCGCCTTTCCCGAAACTATATCGTAAATCGATTCAGGCGTAGGAGCTAGTATAATGATATTAATATTATCTTATTTCGTTTATTAATTAAAACTTTTGCTCGTGAGCAAAAATAGACTTAAATTGGGAATCGAATCGCCACTGAAGGGACCGCGGTTGCGACTACTGACACCAAGACTGACGACGCACACAGACTGACTGACGGCGCATTTTAGGTAAAAATCTAATATTTTTTAAATTCTAATACTTTCTATCGAGCTTTGAACGATTCCCAGAATGTCTTTAACGTGTAGCCCAATCTAGATCAAAGTATCTAGTTTGTCATACAATCATGCACCCTAATTGCGTAACACACTATCAATCGGAATCTGAATCATTTTGAAGCAAATTGCTAATCCATTGCTTCATAAGTTCGAATTTGTCAGCTAAACACGTAAATAACACAGTGAATGTTGTTGAACTGTCAAAATGAAACCGATTCCGATTGATAATGTATTACGCCATTGCCCCAAAGTTCTTAATGTCCGCCACTTGAGTTCCAAGTATGAATGAGTGCGATTAGGCGGCTTTATCAGTATATTCTAAAACAACAATGACACAATCTCTGTATTTGATTGCATAACAACATGTCGGGCGTCCCATTTATTAAAACATTCTTCGAAATCATTAGCCGCCTGAGATGTTAAAATTGTATGTGGTCGCGTCATGCGTCCGAATCAATTGAAGTACCGAAAGGTTCAGTTCAGCGCCTCTGTATGTAAACGGTGCCAAGTTACATAAATATTAGACGCGTGATGGACAAGACCATGACATGAGCTGAACTACTGAGTATTTATTATGTGTGTTTTAATTTCACGAGATTTAGTCATCATTATGACGTGGTAACCCGATATATTTTTTTTTAATTTCGGCACACTGCGTTGTAGGTATACAGTGAGCAAAGGCAAATAAGTATGCACAGAAACTACACACTCGATGGGAGGACGAGATCGTGCGCGAGCACGCTGGATGGACGTAGCAAAAGACAGAGAAAGCCGGTATTCTCTGGAGTAGGCCTTACCTCAGGAGTTCTCAAATATTTTTTTTATTAATGCTAAGCACTGTAAAACTAAAAAGAGAATGCACAGAAATAAGTTTTTAGTTTATTGCTTCAGCGCCAAATTGACATGTTCTTTTTCAGTCTTCAAGCTACTTCCATGACCCTAATAATCTGATTTGCCGCAAAGATACAATAAAGAATCTGGCAAACAAACTCACTCTTACTTGTATGACCCCCCCCCCCCCCATTGGGGCCCACCAAGTGAAGCCTTGAAAAATTCGAACCTAGCTCTTGCACTAAAATGTGTGTTAGTTATTTATACAAGCTGTGCACCGGTGATGTAGGTAGTCACGGTGCGTTACTCATAGACTATATAATTATGTGACATCACCCAGTGATAACTCGACCACACTGCATTCCGCCATTCTCGGCTAAGCAAACGTACCTTCAATTAAAAGATATCATAAGTTGGCCAACCTGTATTACTTTGTAGTGCGTCTGCTCGAACTTAGACAACGCAACTCTGATGTACCGCATTTGAATGCACAAATATATTTTGCATACCTAATACCCAGACCTCAGTGAGCAAAATGTTCTTTGAACGGTTTCATATGAATGAATCCGTTCAGCACATCATACTGCGTCTTTCAACTCACAATTCCTAATTTCAATAACGAGTACGAGGAACACCTGCAAATACTCAGGATTAACAATTAATAATACTTACCTACCTACATCATTTTCAATAAAGTTGGTTGCGCGTGTTTTCAAACGTATTACCTTTTGCATATGTTGGAACTAATTGGGGTACCAGAAATTCATACATTGATATGCTCCCAGCAATACTGAACAAAATAATCCTTCGCTGATTTTAATCCAAGTAGGATATATTATACTATATTATATATTTATATATATATTACTATAAATGCGAAAGTTTGTGAGGATGGATGGATGTTTGTTACTCCTCTTTCACGCAAAAACTACTGAACGCATTTGGACGAAATTTGGCACACAGATAGTTTATAACCAGGATTAACAATTAACATAATTATAGGTTATTTTTTATCCCGATATTCTCACGGGATCGAAAGTGATGCGGGTGAAACCGCGGGGCGCTACTAGTATCTACACAAAAATTTAATTTTTGCCACAATGACAAAGGCAAGCCTTAGGGCTCTGTCCACGAATCGCACTCTGCTAAATTAATAAGTCCTTCCTTTGATCTGTTAGCCTGTTTCAATAAAATGTAGAAATTCAGTATGGTCGGTTGTGATTTGGTAGGCATTTTTTTTTTTTGACATGCTGGTTTCATATGTTTGCAGAGTATCTCTCTTTGAACACTTGCATCAACATCACGAGAGTATTCGTTTTTTAATGTCAAGTACGACAAAATATTTCTCTTTGCAATATACAGCAGACTGGATATTATCGTTACAGGATTTTAATATCTAGTCTACGCCAAAGGGAAATATTTTTATGAAACTAGTTTAGTTTTTCATTTTTAAAATGAAGTAAAATTTAATAATAATTTATTTCGAGGTCTTTTGAACTGTCCCATTGAAATGCAAAGAGTGCACTACGACACACAACACAAGTTTTTCTTTGGACATAATTACCGGCGCATGCCCTGACAGACATAGTTTAAACAAAAAGTGAAATAGTAAGTCGGAACTATGTCATAAAATGTGCTAAATGAGGGCACTGCACGCAACAGCCCGCGGGCTCAGAGGCCTACACAAATGAAGACAGTAGGTAGGTACATGCTAAAAATAGTACCAACACCACACTGACACAAAACTTTTGCAAAATGCCTTTTACTGGCCTGTTGTTTACTTTACCGTGATATTATTTAGTTAGTATCTATCTATGATTCGTTTGTGCCTTCATTTTTTTAAGGTTATGTTTAGTTTTCACGCTATCATTAATTAGGTACTTTGACAGTTGGTGTGTATTTCAGATCTATGAAATGTACGAGTAAGTACATAGTTTCTTGGTCATACTTTCAGGTATTCAAGTTAACATTTTTACTTGACAATGATGGGATGATTTTACCAAAGTCAGAGGGGTAATTCCCGTAATTTTAAGAACGTTCTCAGTCTGATTTCAGTTTCAATCTGTGAAAAATACCTCTAGTTTCCCAACATTTTTGACATTAATTGTCGCTGAGATGAGATTGCGACTAGATTTTGAACGTTTCTAATAATGGAGAATGGGCTTCGGATTTCTTTTATCCGTGGAATAAAATTGACGTCTGACAGTTCTAGTATTGAAAAACTGTAAAAAATTCCAAATTTATTCTTATACAAGTTTGGTGAAATTCGGCCAAAAACTTATAGTCAGGTAGAAAAATGTAAGGCTAATAGAAAATTCATCTAGTTAGGTGAATATTCTATTGGTCTAGTGATTAATGTCATCATGTATTTATAGATACGAATGCCTAAGTATTATTTTTAATGTATTCCATTAATTGACAACACATCATTCACATTGCAGTCAAGTAGTTAATGAGTCTGTTTTCCCGATGTAGGTAATTTCCTTATTTAATATATAGGATGAGGTTTCGGAATGGGATTTTAAGATAAACTCAACACACAGAAAACAGAGATTAACAGAGAGAGAGAGAGACTTACACTAGATAGATTTTGAATATAATTATTGCATTTTACATATTTTGTTAATAAAGCCGACTTGAAAACACCATGTATAATTGCACTCAGCGATAGTGTTGCCGATAAGAATTAAAACTTGCAAAGTAATGCAGCGGCATTTTAAATCAAATGACATGTTTTTCTTTCAAGAAAGAAAAGTTTTTTGGCAATTAAGGCTAGAAAAGTCAGAAAAAGAGGGCAGTAAGTTCGTTGTATCCAAGTACCTACCAGTGAGGTCTACGTGTTATAAATAGTCCATTACTATCTCAATGACTACAGTACTAACAAGTTGACACTTAGTCATAACTTCATTTAAGGCCGAGATGCGTTTGCGTTCAACTTATTTATCATACGCCCATCTATCCAGCTCGTGCACATAATGATACATCCATTACGTCATTTTTATGACGTCATTAACTCTAACAACATTTACGACTATAATATTATGGGGGGAAATGGTTTTGTCATCGGATTGCGGTTTTCAAAGATCGTAGGACAAAACGTACCTACTACATACAAAATAATTACATTGATATTATTAATTAAATTAAGGTATAGGTATGATGTACAAGTAAAGTTCGCGATAGTAAAAATAAGGAAACATTGTGTGACATATTCAAGTTCTCCTCCTTTCAATCAAAGTAAAATAATCTATTTGGTAGAATCGTGTTGGAGCAGTGTAAGCGACGCAACCGCTGTGTAGGAACTTTTGATAAAGACTTTTTTTTTATAGGATGTAAAATACTTTTTGGCCATCAAATGACAACATTTGTTTTTTTTTTTTTTGTATTCTGTCATCGTCGTTAAAAAGATATTATATTTTTCTCTGCTATTTCGTTTATTAAAGTTATTTTTGAGCCTAAGACCATTAGGTACTGCTTTTAAATGTATTTGTGCTTTAAATTTCATATAAGTGAACCAGCGGGGTAATTGCGTAACACTGTAACACACTAACAGTAGCAATGGCTTCCATTTCGACAGTTCAAAAAATTCATTGCCTTATTAACGTTGGTGTGCAGACAATTTTTTCGATACAGAAAGAACCAGAATTTCGAAGACATGTGACATCCACCAACCCGCACCGGGCCCGCGTCGTGGATTACGGCCCCTTCCTCTCACAGAGTGGAGGCTTGAGTGCCAGAAGTGGGAACGTTATAGGCTGATTATGTAGTTATGTAAATGTATTGTTGCTTACGTAAATAAACGTAGACCAGTATTACTAAAATATAGGTACCCAGGCTTCTTAAGACATTATAGGCTGCGTGCCTACAAATCTACGGGCTTTTCTGACGTCACCGGGCAGTCAGTAAGCGGCATAAGTTGATGTACTTAATTATTTTAATTATTCTAGTACAGAAGCCGCCAGGAAGAAATAGATGATATATGTGACTAATGACATAAAACAAGAATATACAACAATAAATTGTCCAAGTTAGGACATTGTGATTCACTGGAGACTATTTAATTATTATTTCATAGTAGTCGGGTAGGTTTAAAGCGTCATCTACGCTCGTGTCTATGAAATAGGTAAAGGATTTTTTTTTTATATTTTATGCCTTACTTAACCTGCGTCAAATGAACTTATTTTCTTTCTTTTTCTTTCTTAAAAATAGTCCTCTAGACCGTATTTCGGCCAAAATCGGCCAATCTTCGGCGCTAGAGATATCATAGGTAGTGCACAAGTGTGTGCGCAGTCACACGTGCAGGGTGCACGATCACTCTTCCCTCAGTCTCATAGTCCGATGGGACGGCACGCAAACCAACACGACGTGAGAGAGATCAGGCGCAGGACCAACGACTTAACGTATTTTCCGAGGCACGGGGGTATCACCACGCCAACTTCCAAACTCCGGGCTGTTACTAAGAAAGTCCTAATAGAAAAACCCAATTACACTTTGCTCGACCAGGGAATCGAACCCAGGACCCCACGCTCAGCAGTCGCACTTGCAACCACGAGACTAATGGGGCTGTTAAATAATAGTCATACCTACTCGTTGATATTATACACCTACTTCTTATAAAGTCACTGGTAAAGAAAGGGAACCAAGCAAAGTGATCCAACTGCATATCTTCCAGATAGTTCATTTACATTGACACTTCGTTCAATCAAGCATGAAGTGGTTATCAATGATCAATGCTTGATCGTGAACAAATGGCGGTGCAACCAGTTTCATCACCCTTATGGCTCAGTGATGATAACCAATACTTCAAAGATTGATCGATTAAGCACTCAGCAGTTTTTTTAAGAGCAGTGGCAGTGGTGGCCCAGTGGAAACGGCCGCGACTTACGGCTGTTTGTATATGTGAGTTTAAATGTTTGTAAACGCACCCACAATACAGGAGAAATTCCTAGTGTGGGGCAACGTTTCTTAAAAAAAGAAAAAGAAAGAAGTTGTAAGTTGTGGGTTCGAACCCAGACGTGCCCAGACAGGCACTTTACTTTACTACTTTACTTATTTCATCACCACTACTCTCAAAACGGTGAAGGAAAACATCGTGGGAAAATGGCCTAGCACCAAAGATTCGAAGACATGTGACATCTACCAACCCGCACTGCGATCACGTGTTGGATTACGGCCCATTCCGTCGCAGAGAGGAGGCTAATGACCCAGCAGTGGGAACATTATAGGCTGATTATGCAGTTTTTTTTTAAAGATAGTGTAATTTGGTTGGACAGGGTAGATTGGAAGAGAAAACCTTTTTTCGCATACCCTAAGCGAGGCAACGTGGGACCAACCAGAGTAGGAAGGAGAAGAACATCGCTAGGAAACGATTCAATCGATTACTCACATAAAAGTGAAACCGATTGTGCTCCACCCTTACACCGATGCTAATCTACCACCGTCTCCGCTAATACCCAGTTCCTTATACAGTTGCCACAAAGTTCACGAGCGAGTAAAGTCGACGACATAAATCAGGTGTGCGAGCGACATGCGACTGATAATGTCGCGATCGGAATGTCGCGACCGCCGCTTGCGACGGAAGAGACGTCGCGATGCGTCTGGAAGACTGGGCTGCCGTGTAAACAGAGCCACGGTACTAGCACGGCAAGGGTTAAAATTCTAATTACCTTATCCGTGGAATTGGTTTGATGACATGGCAAGAATGGGGTTGAATACTGAGGAGCTTATAGAGATAACCCCTTACTAATAAACGTATTATGAATAGTTACACACCGATTTCTCTCTGTCAGTCGTCAGTAATTTGACTTTCGAAAGAAGACGACAAAACGTTGTGTAACTACTTATACAGACTCTATACAACGTTTATTAGTAAGGGGGGTTATAGATAAGAGTGAATCGGAAGAAGAAATAAATGGGGCAAGAGCAGAGGGACGGCGATTAGTACTTACTACAATTGATTTTGGATGCTTGATGTCGTATTTGACTTGTTGGGATCACCATTGATCTCGGTTTTAGAGACAAATGAAGCAAAGCTATATGAGCAGCATCATTTCTTTTATTAAAAATTTAAAAAGCCCCCTACTCAAACAAAAACCTCTAAAAACTAAAATAATAATATATTAATATAAGTTGCAGGAAATATTTTGATCCAAGCGTCCTCACGTCGGTAGGGGGACGGCTAATGAAACCGCCAAACAGATGAGGCTTAAACCCAGCAATAATGAATGTAGCTATTGTAGAAAACACAACTGCTGTTAACTTCCAATTTTCATTAGCCGTGTTATTGACAAATAACATCGTTCATTTCATTGTATTTATTCCTATTTAAATGGAATTTAAGTCTCTTCTTATCCATACAAATAGGAAAATATACGATGAAACGACTTCATGGAAAAACCGTGCATGTAACCGTTTCTGCATAGGTTTCTATATTTATATATTAGCATTTCATTAGAATCCAAAGACATCACAACATCAAAGATATGAGGTCGTATTCTAATTAGTTCGTGCTAGGAGAAATACTAGGTGCTACTTATCTAATTAGTGATCGAATGATACTGTATTAGTTACGTCCCGGTGGTCTCGTGGTTGTAAGCGCGACTGCTGAGTCCTGGGTTCGATTACCAGGTCGGGCAAAGTGATAATGAGTTTTTCCATTTATTAGGAACAGCCGGGAGTTTGAAAATTGATGGTGTGATAGCCCCGTGCATCGGAAAGCACGTAAAGCCGTTGGTCGAGCGCCTGTTCTCACCCCGGTCATATCGGATTGCCGTACTATCAGACTACGAGAGTACAAGAAGATTGCACCTGTGTTTGCGCACACACTTATGCACTATAATATCTCTTGAGTATTTGGCTAATCTCCGTTGAGATTGGCGCCGGCGCCGTGGCCGAAATCGGTCGGGAGGATATTATGAGTTATGTATGTAAATAGTACTAGTAGTGTTTACTGATACAGTTTCTAGGTCTAAGTAAACACAAAGTGTCCACCCTTGATCCACCTAAATACTCCAAAAACACGACACGCACCAAACATATGGCACTTTATCACTGTTTCTACAGATTCGGCCTCCATGCAGAGGTTATCAAATATTGACTGGAACACTTATCGGGACTTTAATGTACCAATATTGCCAATTTAATGTAATACCCTATTACCGGTAAGAGAGACATCCACAATGGATAACTCGGAAAATGTACCGGAACACGCAAACCTCGGTATTCAATTTCGTAGTGAAACTTATTTTTATGTCAGCATACTTATTCTGATCACGAAAACCGAAATTGATCACTTTTGTGTAGTTAAAATTTATTTTTTTAAGTTTTATGGCTAGTTTGTTATGCATTCTCAGAGGATTTTTTTTTTATTGCTTTGGGGCCTGCTCCCGACCTCTTTCGTTGTCGTTGTAAGAAAAGCAAACGAAATTACAGCTTCTTGTTATTGTTTATTGCTACTATATTAAGAGGACTGTTTTTGGAATTTTCTAACCTTTACCTAAGACGACCCACTGACCAAATGATGAAAGAAAACTACCACTAATGTGACTTTTGTTTGAATAAAACTGCATGCGTCTTTTCCCATCTTTCTTTCTAATCCATTGCTTCATAGGTTTAACAAATTCGTCTGCTCAATAACGTTAATAACGCAATGAACGCGGCTGAGATGTCAAAATGAGAAGAATCGCGATCAATTGCCATTTTATGTGTTACGCAATTACCTCGCAGAAGTAGGTAACCCTCGAGCCTAAAGCCTTGTATGCATGGCAACCAGTACATCAATATTGTTGATGAGTAACGAAAAAGTTGCTGGAAACAAAGTTTATACCAAATTGGGTCTTGTCCACACGCCAGTCTCGTCAAAATGTTGCCTGAGGAAGTAGTGTTGACTTCTCTGTATCGAATGCATTTCACACTACTGCCATATTTATAAACTGGTTGCAATCGTCTCCACACACGTCAACAATTTGTTGATAAACAGATGTTGTCGCTCGTCGAGGGAGAACTTGCCAACATGCCGTGATCGACTCTGCAACACGCAGTGTTGCCAGCAACATGTTGATTAAACTTGGATTATAAACAAAGTTATATAGGAGCTTGACGCGAAAACATAAAAATAAAAATACTTAATCAAAATATTCGTAGTTGGCACGTCTATATTCATTTACATAGTCTATGAACAAGCATTTGCCTTCGTCAGTCACCGGAGTCTTTCGTGAGGGCAACCGAAAAGACTTTCTGATTTGCGTGAACACAAAGGTTAGAGGAAAAGAATTGAATACCAAGGGAAACTCTTCAAATTAGGTTAATAACATTGTTGGTATAAAGTTTTAAACCAGTTCCATAACTATTATTACGAGACTGAAGTCGTTTATAAATGACTTGAATTATTCGAGCTCGTTATAATGGCCTAACTAAAAATATTTACTGTTCCCTGTATTTACATTTTGAAACACTTTCACATAATTTCCTAATCTTTATCTAGCTTTCTTATAAGACGTGTAAAAATTATTCCGATAACCTATTTACAGAATAAACAATTTAATTAATTTTCTTAATTTACTAAGAGGTTCATCGACTTACATACATATTTTAAGTCTCATTTAAGCAGTTTTAAGTTCATATTTTTGATAAAGACAAACACGCTTACTTTATGAAACAAGAGAGCATCTACGAGTTTGTTTTTATTTGTTAAGTACAGTTTTTACTTTATTCTATCATATTCCGCGATATCCCCGAAGTTTATTTATTTCACTGCGCTACAGATAAGCAAGAAATTATTGTGAGCTCAATAGACAGCATGCAATTATAATGAATACCAACTAAATATCGATTGGCGACGTCACGCAAGCCCTTCGAATAGGACAGGGAAAAAATCACATAGATTTATCGATATTTTTTACGGAATAAGTATTGTTAGTGACGGAATTGTAATTACATTACTGTTTTAATTTTTAGTATTGTTTTGAAAATCTATAAAAAGAGTTTCTAGAAATAGTTTAAGCTCACAAGTTAGATACCTACTTACTGTTCTTACTTAGTATTATCTAGATATTACCATATCCGTCGATAGTGCTTTTTATAGGCTAGCGGCTTGATCTTCTAATATAATTAATTATGACGGCTTCATAAAAGTGCTATAATTATTTTGTAGACAATATCCTGGATATTGTCGATCTTCATTAAAATGTAGCGGCCATTTGTCTCTACCATTTTGTTGAAACTCAGATGTGTCTTCTCGACATCCGTGTGTCACTAACGGGATGCAGCAGAATACCAGCGTCAGGTATTGTACCTGGCATATGCTGAGCTGGACTCCCATTTGGTGCAACCATGAGACACACACCGCCCAGTAGTGATCGACCGTTATAAATGTCATATGAGGTGTCTATGGGTCAGTTTATCTTTTTAATCTTTGTTTTTTTTTCAGTTTTTTTGATGTTTTTTTAATACCTGAATTGTGTCTTTTGTTGCACTAAATAAAAGTTTTATCTATCTATCTATCTACCTGGAAATCTATGGGTAGTTTAAATACAATCCGTGGACTATATTACTTAGATTGAAATCTAGAACATTGCGCAGGCATTGTCAATATTAAATATTTAATAACTATTTAACACTTTTGGGTAAGTAGTAAGAATAGGTAACGAAAAAGATAATATTTCACTATTGTTTTATACTGTTTAATAGTTCAGTTTTAATGTTTTGTTTAATTAATCAAAGGTCAGGATAGTAACGAAGATATTTTGTCGTTGTTATTTTGACCCCGATCCCTACTACATTGAGCTAACATTAAATATAGTTTCTAACGTCGGATGTAAATGTGTGATATACTTAATATCAGCTACTGCCTAATTAGCAAATACCGAATAGGAACTAATTCTGATATTGTAGAGAATGGAAATAATTGATCAGTCATACAGTTTGTTTATAAAATGAATGGTAATGGTAGCCGTGACACTAAGGGACTTGTAGTTATCCAGAAGTTGCTTGTGTTAGGACTCAAGATAATAATAGTTATAACAGATACGAACACAGTCGTAAAAACTGATAATGGAGCCAAAATATTTAACTGATAAACTCATGATTGCTTTTGTGTAGTCACGTGTGGAAAATTGACCGTTATAGAGAGGTAATTCTAATTAGAATAAAATTAGATTGCTGTTAGTTGTGGTTCTAGAGATTTCAAGATAACGATAAAATTTTCGATAGTGTAAATACACATCACTAAACGGTTAACCCTAAACGATGCACCCAGGGGTCGAATAGTCTTCTTATAATGAATATTATGTTTTGGATTTTATGGCCCTACTTATAATGGATTACGTGGAACGCTAAAATGTTTTGGGTAGGTAAGCAAAAATCGAATCACTTGATGCCACAATACTTAATCATTGTCACTAGTAAACAAAAATTTAGTTTATTGATTTTGGTTAATTTATGCTGTTTTTAGGGATCCGTACCAAAATAGTTAAAAAGGGACCGTTATGGTGCGACTTTGTCTGTTTTACCGTCCGTCTGTCACAATTGCTTATTTTAGGAACTACTATTGCAACCTCTAACTAGCACAATTTTCAAAAAATCAATATAAAACCCATACAAAAAGAAAACTAAGTTATGCGGCTGCAAACTTTCAAAATGGATAAATATTTTTCGTACCAATAATAGTTTTAATTTGGATGAGTAGCTATAGAAAATGCACTGTTTTTGTTAGTCCCGAGACTACAAAAAAAAAAAAACAGAGAAATAGTAAGAGTGACTTTAAACACAAAAGATATGTCAAACTGTATGCCAGGACCTGGCCTAATTAGAATGAAACATGCTTCAGTTTTTAGGATATCTAGCAGCGTGCACTAAAAGTATCATTGATAAATTGAAAGTCCTAGGAGAGCGGTGCGGGCGCCCGTGATTACCAAACACATAGCCTTTTTTGGCACCTTGATATCAAATACTGGTAAAAATTACAGATTTACATGACGTCCGTTATAAATATGACGGAAACGCTCCTCTAGAAAGCCGTCTTAACTAACAAACAGACAAATACCAACAGAACTGTAGATCTCCATGAAAACATCTGTTACCATGTCATGACAAAGGACATAATTAATGAATAAAACAGATCATCTTGTAGATAAAAATACGAAGTGGCATCATCGCCAAAAATCGAGATATTATGGCACTGTTGTCGTGTTGCCATCAACAGACGTCACGTACCATTTGCCATAGGAGCGAATTTTGAACTAGAGGGGTATAGGAATTGAATTCACAAAAACACTTATTCTCGTTCATTCGTATCTACCTACCTAAGTTCGTAATAAGGAAGCAAAAGGAAAATATTGAGAGGAAACCGGCATGTCCTAGAACTAAAAATTCGAAAACATGTGTCATCTACCAACCCGCACTGGGTCCGTGTGGTGGATTACTGCCCACTATCTCTCACAGAGAGGAGGCCTGTGCCCCAGCAGTGGGAACATTATAAGCTGATCATGCGAAGCAAAAGTTAAGACCAATAAATACCTTTTAAATCTTCTGCCTTTCTTCTCCTCGTATGATCAATCATATTAGCTAGTCACATGTGTTTTCTTTAGTATTTCTTCGTGATCAGAAGCAGATAAAACACGTCACGATCGTCAAAATCGAGCAAATCTGTTGGCACCTTCAGATAGGTATCCTAAGCCGTCAATTATAGAAGTAACAGATTGTGTAATTCTCACACAATCTGTTACACAATGACACACAATTTTCAGCCTTATTTCCTTTCATATATGACCTACACGCCCTCACATATTTATCGTTTTATATGGTAAAGAGAATCCAATTTTGTCGTTAGGCACTTCTTGTGAAGCGCTGTGCTCTCGCCGACAACTTGACCTCAATCCACTAGTGTTTGTAGAGACACCGATTAGCTGTCGAGTTAAGGTCGGGAAGGATGCTGGTTTTTGATTCTGAGATGTATTGTAAAGGTTTTCGATGAATTATGGAACTCAAACGGAGTCGGGCAGAACACCTCAAAAGACGCAGTAATGAAAGGTGGAGGAAGGCTGTGGGCTGTGACCGAGTGGCATCTAAGGACGGAAAACAAAGTGTCGGTTGTCGGAGGTCAGATGGACGGACGTCATCGTTACCATCGCGGGTAGAACCTGGATAAGACTGGCACAGGAACGTGGGGATTGACACAAGGAAAGAGAGGCGGAGATGGGTGAAGTCGGGGTGTGGATGATGATAAAAATAAAATAAAACATTATTTATTATGGACCAAACACTTGCACACATTTCATAAACCTGCCAAACTGCGTGACAGTTTGTCGGCAGGATTAGCGCTCATTTTTATTAAATAATATTTGGTATCAACAATCTGAAGGCCAATTCTCGTAATCTGAGAAGTTCAAAATCTATTCGAAGTCTCATCTCGGCGACAAACAAATGTCAATATCTTGTCAAACATGTAGGGAAATTAGAGGAATTTTTGACAGATTGAGACTGAGCTCAGACTGTTAATGTTCTTAATATTACGAGAATTGCCCTACTGATTAAACATCTAAGTAGGTAGATACAGATACTTTAACTAGACTGTAAGAAAATTAAAATAACAGCAGCGCAACTAATTATTGTCGCAGGTTGTGACAATTTTATTAAGCAGTTCAGTTTTTAATTTAATGATGGCTTATATAGGCTGATTTTGCAATAGTCAGAAAACTACTACTAATCAAAACATCACGCCTAAATTCCCGAAGGGTTAGTCAGAGGTGTACCTATACCTAGTACAGCCACATTTAGTTTATTTTTAGGTTTCATGTAGTAAGGGGGCAGCCTATTGCCATCAACCGGGCACAATTCAAGACTAGGTACTACTGAGGAATGCCTGATAGAAAAATTAATGATACATTTCCCGACCCGGACATCGAACTCTCCCGGGGTTCTTCTAGTCTCGTGCTAAGCAGAAGTATTTGCGACCATGACCAACGAAGCTTTCTTTAAAATCCGCAAATATCGGCAAAACCTCATCGAAGTGGATGACACCTCAAAATTTTCCGTTTTTTTCAATTTTAATGTATTTACTTTGTAAAATCATCGTATTTTAAAAATTCGCAATGAACGTGTGCAATTTATGGAAGGAGTGATGGGGTTATGGAGAAATGACTTGACGTTGCGTGAGCGTGCGAGATCCATTGTGGCCTTGTGGCCACTCGTTCGACGTCCGCCGCGCACAGCATGGATGGAAAGCAGCAGATGATGTGATTTTTTACTCCGTTGGTGTAATTGCCGTATGGCGTTCCAGTGTGAGGATAAATAAAATAAAATAAGACAAAGTTTAAAACAGAAGACGAACTAGCAGGGGATCGAGGAGGGCGGGTTCAGGGGATCAGACGGAAATAACTCGATTTATTGTGCTAAAAAACATTAAAGAGGCCCGCATCGCCTAACCTGAGCAGTCCTGTCTGAACAATAACTGGCATGTGTCCTTCCCTGTGTAGCGAGCGACCCCAATCAAAAATCATGATTATTGCGACAGCACAGCCTCAGGCTCTGCTTATCGAGCCTGAGTCTGTGCCGTCGAAAAAACAAAGGTTTATTTTTAAGTTTGCTTTGCTTACAATGTGGAACGTAAAGGGAATTTGGGAACTACACGTGCTACGTTTTCTTAGGAAGTCGGTCGATATGTGAAGTCGGCCTTGCAGCCTCAATTTTACGAGTTCAAGTGTCTATTTCATCGAGAACCGTTGTCACCCTTTATTCCCAGTAGTTCCATGTAGCAGTGGCGAAGGTACCATACAACTCGATTCCCACCGGCTTCCCTTCGAAAATTCAGAACATAAGCACACTATAGTCAATTAATAATTTAAATATTTTTGTCATTTTTTTTTTGCTCCGGCTTACCTCTGTCATAAATTCACCCTTCGCCACTGCCATGTAGCTAGCTCCACATGGAACTACTGCATCTCACTAGTAAGTAGTACCGTGTATGGAACTAGTGGGAGTATTCAGTAGTTCCACATTAAGGAAAAATAAGAATATCACTTTTCATCGGTGGCAACTAATAAAGATGGCGGACTAGTTTTTTTTTTACTACGAGTACCATGATAATGGGTATCAAATGAAAGGGTTTGCTGAGAAGAATACGAAAAATAAAATGACGTCATATAATTTATCACAACAAATGGTATAAGAATCTTCACAGGCATTTAAAGCGTGATTGGAAAGTTCAACACCATCACCGAACAATAATACTGCTCTATTTTATACATAAAACGGCATTTTCAAAGGAAATAGGGCTTTAAATTCCAAGACGTTACTAATGCAATAATAGTAAGTGCGGGGAGCGGCTAGTAAATGATCACTAAAACTTTTCATTAGCGAGGCTTTTTCATTTAATTATGGAGCTAAGTAAGCCTTTCTAGGCTGTTTACGCTCAAAATCTTTGCAGCGTGCTTTTTCCTGTAGTTGTAGTTTAAAGTTATATTGGTGTGAAGGTGAAGATAAGCAGGCCTAGTTTAGTTAGATAAGAATAAATATCTACTGAAATTGCGTCAATCAATTTATTTAGCGAAGTGAAATAGGTTAAGTTGAAGCAGTAACTTGGGAGGCAAACCGTTTGACGGCCGAATTCCGGGCAATTATAATGCAAATAAACATGAATCAGTGTTTGGAGACAATTATAAATAACGAGTGAGTATGCACCGGGCCGGCTTGTATCAATTTGTTTCAATCAAGGCATGGGGCGCCAAGACCCACAGACGACAATTAAGACAACTTAAATCAACAACCTTGACGTGACTCTAAAATATATTGTATTATTGTTTATGTTTTTTGGATTAATTGTATCAGCGGTGACATCATACGGATCATCTACGGTTTTAGATTGTAATTGGGGTTTTGTTAAGACGCTGGCGAAAGCTAATCCGCGATCGCTGTCGGATTGCATAAAAAAGATGCGTAATCGAAAATGCAACCCAAACCCCAAATTGTTCTTTTTTGCGTTCTTTTTCTCTGTGTCATATTTTCTTTTTCTTTCTAGTACTTGTAATTTATTGTAAAATATGAAGCAATTATCTATTTACAAAGAATCTATTTTTTGGACTAAAAAATTAAAACACTAGTGCTTTAGTATGTTGCTTGTACAATAATCTGACAAAAAAATCAGAATGATTTTTACTGTAAAAAGAAAGTTTTTAGAGGTATCTTCATGACTTTTTTCTATCGTATCAAATTAGTTGTACCTATTATGTTTTCAACACAATATCTACCTAGCATAATTATATCCTGAAGAATATCATATATTTTTCTGATTTTGTTTACTATAGTCGATCATATACTTTTAGTGCTTCAAAAACTTGCGTTTTTTGTGCTTAGGTCCTGTAATTCCCTTAAGTCGGCATCAATAAATAAGACCATTTCTTAGCAAATTCTGTTGCTTTTATTATAGTGCATCCTATCGCTGTTGTATGAGCCCAGTCTTTCAAACCATGACCTACCTCACTCCTACAAAAGGCTACTATAATACTACTTGTTTGCCAATCATCATATTTCAACTCCCAGAAGTTTAGTGTTCAACTTTGGCCTCATAAGAGACGGCTTCAATAAATGTCATGAGGTAATGTCTAATAGGTTGTCAATAGTAAAAATGATTTATGTATCATTGCCCTAGCATTCCCATTATACCCATAGAGTAAGGAATGTTCATTACATGTAAGAATTATTCCTACCAAGTAAGTAGCACATCACGTACAAAAAGTACCAGACCACTCAGAAAGTATTGCCTAAAACAAGTTTTTATGTATGAGAGACTGGCAAGTTATAATCTATTTTGAAAACATGAGATTATTTGTAAGTAAATATAGGTATCGTTCCAATTTCAAAATTTCCCTCCACATTGTTTGCGAGCTAATTTAAATTATCGTGTCTCATTAAAAAATGGATCTGCGCCGGGAACATTTTCGCGCTATGAATTTTTACGATTTCAAGTGTCGCCTGAAACCGGACGAATCGTACGATAGACTTCAAATGCCATTGTTGGATGAAGGCCCTTTTAAAGCAACTGTGTATTGTTGGTATAACGAATTCAAGCGCGGGCGACTAACTTTGGGGGATGAAGAAAGAAGTGGTCGCCCTTTGACGGCTGTTACAGAAGAAAACGAGCTAGCAGCTTCGATCAATAATTGATCGAAGGCTAGCAGTGACAAATTTAATCCAAGACAATAAGCGAGTTACATACCTATCAAGAGATTTAGCACATACTGCAGGTTGGATCGGGAAGGTTTCACGAAATTCTACTCTTGCATCTTCGCGTGAGGAGGATAGTTTCACGCTGGGTGCCGCACAACCAGAAGCAGGCCCTGGTAGGATGGTGCCGTGATATTATAAACAAATTTGAAGCAGGCTCGTCTCGGCGTGTTTACATCATTACAGGTGATGAGTCTTGGATTTATCAATACGATCCAGAAACAAAGCGTCAGTCGACGGTTTGGGACGTGTTTTAAAACGAATCAACGCCTACCAAAGTGAAGCGATCTAGAAGCGGGGGGAAGATTTTGATCGCGAGCTTTTTCAATTTGACTGGCTACTTGGTGTCAATTCCTTTACGGTACCAAAGAAGCATCAACGCTGAATGGTATACTACCAAATGCTTGGCAGAAGTTTTCTCTGTTGTGAGCAACAAGCGACCAAACACTGCTCTGCGGGCTACTGCTCCACCACGACAACGCGCCTTCGCACACCGCGCTCAAAACGATGGACTTCCTGGACAGCACGCCGGTCAAACTCCTGGGTCACCCTCCTTACAGCCTTGACCTAGCACTGTGTGACTTCTTTTTATTTCCGAAAATAAAAAATCACCTCAAAGGGACTCAATTTTCGTCGCCGGAAGATGCGCTGTCAGCGTTCGAGCAGGCTGTAAACGAGTTGTCTGCAGCGGACATGAAAAAGTGTTTCGAAAACTGGTTCAAACGCATGAAACTTTGTATAGAGGCTAGTGGAGAGTACTTTGAAAAAATTTAATATTAAAGTATTTACCTATAGAACATTTTCTTTTACTGTCGCAAAACTGTCTGAGTGAACCCACGTAGAAACTTACTAGATACATATTTATATAATTTCTGTTTTTTTTAAACCAATGATACAACTTCTTAGTTACAAGTTATTTATAATATCCGTGAAATTATCTTTGAATTCAACTATCAACTACTTTCAGTATTTTACGTGTTAAATACTGTGGCGTTTATTTATAAACGTTGCTTAAAGTTATGAAACGTTTAAACGTCAAAATGTTTGGTTGAACAGGCGCTTATCATTATCTTATGGACAAACCCCTTAATTCCCGAGTTATACATAATAATAATATATACATCCTTCAGACGGCGCATAACTGTAACACGAGATTATATGCGTCAAATTTTCCGGCTATATAAGAAATCGGATAAAAGTCGATCCGAGTAAAACGTAACGCAAATAAGAGTAATTTTAAATGGGCACTCTTCTGTGTAAGATGAGGGTTATATGAATACTTTCGCATGTCACTTGCATGTTTGACTTTAACAGTACCTTTATTTCATAACAGTAAGAGCAGTGTTTGTAGTTTGGTCCGTAATAAATCTCATTTACTGCCTCGACTCGAGGCGAGCGACGGTGCGAGCAGTAGTAGCCCAGTGGTAACGGCCCAACTTACGAGTTCTAGGTCGTGGGTTGGAAACCAGACAGGCGCTTTACTTTGTGCAAATTATTTTATCGCCACTACTCTCAAAACGGTGAAAGAGATCATCGTGAGGATACCGGTGTCGCTTCACCACCGTCTAATTATATTTATAAGACTAAGGAAAAGCTTTATTTTATTTAAACATTTATTTGACATCCGGCAATGCAGTTGACTTATGAAGCAATATTCCACAACAACAATGACACTGAGTGCCAGCAGGAGCACCCAGTGTCATTGGTACGCGGTATAGATGAACGAACTACTGAATGTGACCTGCTGGTCGTGTTCAGTTTTTAATGATAATCGCTTTAAATTTTTAGCCTTAAGTTTTTTGTCTCTGCTTTACCCCAAAAGTTAATAGCGCCTATTCGTTTGCCACTGAACAATATGACTGTGTCCATAGCATTTATAAAATATAGTCTTTGAGTAGGTTATTACTGTAGATTACAATTTTACAAAACAGCATCACGACAAAACAGAATTCCTAGACATAGACTTGCAACGTCTACAAACAAAGGGACCAGACAAAAGCAAAACGCTAAATCAAAGCTACAAATTATCAGTGCTTAGAACCGGCAGCAGGAATGTTAAACTCATCATAATAAAAGAGTAGATGGTTTAATAACGGATGTTATGGTAATAAGGACACCGATACGTGGCACAGTCACATCGTCATGACTAATATTGAGATTAGAACACTTGTAGATGACACTGTAGTTCAGTGAGTTAGAAACAAGAACTGATAATGAAGATTTTAATGCTAAACTACAAGAAACCATGATGCTTTATTCGATAATAGCCATGGATGAAGTACTTTTAACAGTAACAAAAAGGACATCATTCATTTCGGACTTAACCAAAAGTTAAAGTTCCGGCCAGAAAGAATGTACTGCTGTCTTATGGAAAATGACCTCTTGAGCATTTTTTACTATTACAACGAAAGTCTATCATTAAACCCTCGGCTGCTATTTGAGATTGAAAATGCCAATATCGTATTTTAATAACAAGTTTATAGTTAAAACATCTTCAGAATGTTAAATTCAATTAAAAGTTAGTATTTCTTTGATGTTACGCTTAAAACACTTGTTATAAAAATATTTTTGGCATTTTCAATCTCAAATAGCAGCCGGGGGTTAGTTTTAGGCGTTCACTGTAAAAGTAAAAAATGCTCATGATGTTTGATGTTTCCTGTAAGAAAATAGTACTTTTTTTTTCTGACCGGCATTTTAATTTTTGGGCATATAATGTTCGACATTTGAATTCTGTCCTTTAAAATGGGGATGCATTTTTATATTATAGGCAATCAAAACATGATACGTCAACGCAAACCTTTGAACCCAGAAAGCTGATATTTTGCACCAAGGTTCCTTTTATGATGTCGGAGTTTCCGAAATTGCCATGCATTTGGGATATAGGGCGGACGACGGTACTGGCAAAGCGCTAGTTATTACTATAGTTCATTTATTTTTATTCTAGGAGAGAATCCGTTGCTTTTGCAAAATCACGAATATTTATATAACACTCAATTCAAACCTACATAGATATTCTCGAAGAAACACGAGTCGAAAGCGATCGAATATCCTCCAACAGATAGAAGCTTTCTATATATAACTTTTAACTTGAACAATCAGCTCTCTATGCGAAGGGAATGCGGGTATTCATTTCATAGGACATTAGGATCTTCCATGATTAAATTAGTCGCGTCTAATGTGATGTTCAATAACATTAATTTGCCTCGTAATTGACTCTATAATCAATTCTAAGTGATTGTAAGTGATTTCACCGTGAAGCTCTATAGCTTCACGGTGAATTGATATTAATTTAGATTCAAATTAGTTTATCGCTATAACTCTATATAAAATATACCGCAGGTAAGAGGGCTCTCACACGTTTTTCTTGGCGTGAAAAACTACGGCTTATTCGCCGAGTGTACGCAGTGTCACGCAGTCGTCAGTTTTGTATGGATCACTATGAAACCTTGCTGACGGACACGTTTTTCCTACGGCGCGGTTTATACGCCGTACCATAAAGAATTCGTCTCGTGTACAAAGGTCCTGCATAACGAGTTCTTAAAAATTACCGACCAATGGAAGTGGTTTACCTATTCGCTCATCAATTTATCGCGTCGTCAAAAATAATATCATGACCTATTAGTACTTACTTAAGTCAAGTAGCACATTGACCTTAATACTATAAGGATAAAATAATGTAATTGCTAGATTAGTTCAAGAGCCTATAGTACAGTATCCGAAGAATTTAGATACGGGGCGGCCGGCGGCAGTACTTGAGTCTTCTCCACTCATGCAGTCGCCCACGTATGAACCACTTCAGATTCCATACATTGTATTATAAGTCGGCCTATATGATTTGGATTGAGAGCAGTGGTGGCCAAGTGGTAACGACCGCGACTTACGAGTTGTAGGTCGTAGATTCGAACCCAGACACCTCACTCTTCGCTTTACTTTGTGTAATTATTTCATCACCACTGATCTCAAAACAGTGAATGAGAACATCGAAAGTAACCGGCATATTCTAGAATCGAATATTCGTAGGCATATAGAGACATCTACCAACCCGCACCGGACACGCGTGGTGGATTACGGCTCACTTCGTCTCACCGAGTGGAGGCCTGTGTCCCACCAGTGGGAACATTATAGGCTGATTATGCTACATGAATTTGATGCTACATAATGTTCGCCAGCTGTTTAACAGGTGAAAACAAAGCTGAGCAAAAAAGTGTCCATGTCTCCTGCCCCTACCAAAATATTTTTAGAGACAATACCCAGATGATTAAATAATCATATGAAATCATAGATCATATTCCTCATTAGGTGCATTACTTAAAGTACAATTATCCGTATTTTTTGAGAAATAAATATATTTATTATTATTTATACGTCTTTTGATATTTCTCGGGATCCGAGGGTCCGGGACTTTTGGAAGGCGTATGAGGGGCCGAAGCCAACTCGCTGAGGCCCGTTAGACGTTTTAATGAAATGAGGCACCAACCGACGATTATCCCTGTTCTCACTATGCAAGTGCACCCAAGTATTATTACTTACTAACATGGGATTGTTTTATCTCATTATTTCATAGATCATATTCCTAATTAGGTGAATGACTAAAATTTTGGATATCAATACGAAATACTGCCCAGGCGACACTTAAGGGCGGCGCCGCTTTTAGTCTCAAGCACTTCTTAACGATATAATTATGTCATTATGTCATTGCCCATAAATAATCATTTTTATTTATATAAAAATTAATTAGGACAAACCTTTCGGTTTACGGGTCGGATTTGAAAAATTTTTTTTGCGTTTTATAGACCAATTCTTGAGGAAGGATTAAGGCTATATAACATCACGCTAGAACGTTTAGGAGTCGAGAAAAATAAAAAGGTAAGAAGCAACGCTAGGCGAAAACAAGGTAATAGCGCGGGCAGGCGATGCGATACGACAAGGTGGGTTGGGGAAACAAGAAATTTCACGCAGACGAAGTCGCAGGTAGAACTAGTAGGTAATAAATATGTATTTCTCATCCCACGTTAGCTAAGTGTCAATTACAAGTGAAATAGATCAGTGGTCTAAAAACAACCGCAATTACTAGATTATTAACAGTAGTTTATATAAATAGGCCGTATTTGTGTCTCGAGTGCACTCAAACGATTTACAGCACTATAATCGACGTTGTCTGTCGGCTTGCATAATTGCAAACACATGAGTTCAAGAACCCTCTGTTAGTATGGTACAGTCACGTCTAAAAGTATGTATACACTTGGCTTTATTCAAAGGCGATTTTCTCATTTATTTTTGAATAAAATTTTATGTTATTACGAAAATACTCGTAGTATTTTCGAACCCATAGGTTTATGTTAAGTGTCGTATTTCAACGTTGCATTCGTTATTTCACGAAAAAATCGCAATTAAAAATTGTCAAGTGTATACATACTTTTAGACGTGACTGTACATTGATATTACTCATTCGTAGGTACTTGCAAGTTCGTAGTATGATAACAGGCAGATAGTATAGTCACGGAAATAAATTGTTAAGCAAACTTATCAGTTTCAACTACTGTCAACTGTCGCAACTGTCATTTTTGGCAGCTGTATGAATAGCACGGCAAATTCACCTACAATTAATTTCGCTATACTTAGCCAGTTAGCTATAAAAATGCTTTGAACGGTTTTTACAGTCTATTGAGATTGAGTGCAGTTATTTAGATTATGCAGTAAGGGTGATTTTCGTAGTGCAAGTTTGTAACTACACCTACGTATTACGTATGACAAAAATTTAGCAAAACAACGCTTATCGTTGATAATTAAAAACAAAATGACATTATTTAGACAAAGAAGAAGCGCCTCATTGACACAGTTTATTTTAACAAACAATACACTTTCCACAAAATCGGTGTCAAGCGTAACAATTAATATTGCAGTTCATCCATTTACAATAACGATAAGGAAGCGAAACAGCAGTAGGTATGTGACTTTCTTGTCTATTGACTGAATTATAATTAGTACCTTTTTCGGAAATTCCTTTACCCTTAAAGAAGTGTTGTTGAAGTAATTCCTGTAAACCTTGATTATTAAAAAATAAATGTAGGTAATAAGTTGGTGGTGTTGCCTATACGAAAAAAAAAATCAGCTGTTTCATACAAAAGTTCAATACTTGACCAAAATGTATGAACCAGCCGATTTTTTTTTCGTGATTTCAGAGTTGGTCCCATAGTGAAAGTTGTTCATATTCATGGGTAGAAGACCCTGTAAAACATTTGGAGCCGGTAAAAAAATCATCATGTTCATATACCTACTCGTAACCTACTTTAACGGTACTTATAATTATATCCATTATACTCCTGGACTCTTGTAGAGCATTATGTTGTTAAAATATAAGCCGAGTCAGATAGGTAATCAGACTTCTGGATGGCCCACTTACCTTCTCCCTCCTATATCCCGCATTCGTCTCCACCGTTACCGTAGGTACCCTAAAATTTGTCGTCGTGAACATTTCCAGTAGGTTGTCTATTAACTGTTTAATTCTATTTTCTTCAAGTCAGGTCAGGTAAAGGCACAACATAAATGCAGTCGAAACAATCTCGTTCCCTGATGTAGTTGTAAAATCTGTCACATGGTCATGTACTTACGATTAGGGCAGTCAGCCTCATCTGCACCATCGCTGCAGTCACTGTAGCCATCACAACGACGAGTTGATTCAACGCAGCGAGTCTCGTCGCAGCGCATGTGTGTCGGAGGACATTCTGCGGACAAATATACTGGTTTTAACACGAAAACTGGTTAAGCTACGCTTACCGGTCGGTCAGTGGATGGGTGACCATCCATTACTCTCCCATAATTTCCTCCTCCTACCTCCTCCCCCCCTCCGTGACTAGGAAAGCACGTTAAGTTGTTAGTCCCAACCGTCAGAAGGCCGGAAGTGAGAAAATAATTTTAACAATGGGGTATCGTGTTACCTAGTAACTGGATTGTGGAGGTCAAATAGGCAGTCGCTCCATCTAAGCCACTGGTATTCAGCTGCATCTGAGTAAACTAAGGAGCCGGCTAGGTTGATGAGACAGATGACAAGTAATAGGCCAATGCAACAGAGCGCGGTTTATTTGCAAGCTCGAAAAAAACCAGAATCCCGGGCAACAGCTAAAAATCTGAAATAGCTCACTAACACTATCCAAATTGGGGATCGAACCCAGGATTCACTTTACCAACGTGGCAGTCATAATCTTTGTGTTGACCGTTTATTCTCACTGGCCTCTTAACTGTACTTGTAAGCCTTGTGGGGATCATATGGAGACACTTTACTAAATAACATTTGAATGGCTATAGTATATCATATAATCATCATCATCATCATTTCAGCCTGGAATCACCCACGGCTGGGTACAGGCCTCCCCTTCCTTCTTCCATACTTCCCGGTTCTGAGCGTCTCTCATCCAGGTGTTTCCCGCGACTTGAAAAACTAATTTATCAATGTTTTACCATTATAAATTCGGCTAGTAGTAGCATCGACGTCAGTCTCAGCCCCAGTATCTGGTCCCGCAGGTGTATCTTTACAAAAGAACAAAAGAAAGAAATAAAATAAAAAGCAAAAATAAAGAAACAAAAAGAAAGAAACTACACAAAAATAAAGCAAGATGTTTCATAATTTTCCATGAAACAAAGTCTGAGTTTTGGTTAATTTTAAACCACGAATACCAGAAAGGCAATACATTATTGAGAATATCATTATCATTATTTCAGCCGAAAGACGTCTACAGCTACACACAGGCCCACACCCAGACAGAGCCGGTCGAAGTGGCGGTGCTTAGGGGAGTCCAAGCACCTTCCACTTCCACCCAGGTTCTGTGTTGATCATCCAGTACGCGGTCGCCTCTCAAGAGCCTTTCGGCCCCACCTTTCGATCTGTTCTGCGAGCAATGTGTCTTGCCCACTACCACTTAAGTTTGGAAATTCTTCGGGCTATGTTGGTTACCTTATATAATCGATTTGAGCGTGCTTAAACCTAATTCGGTACGGTTTTAAGCACGCTCAAATCGATAATATCGATTACAGTCCTAACTCGGAATGCACCCTTATTTAACTGGACAGTTTGTCCTAGGTAAACAAAGTCATCCACAACTTCGAGTTTAGCGTCTCCGATCTTCATGAGAGTAGGTGTTACATGGGCACACATGACATGACCTTTGTCTTGTCCATGTTTATTTTATGGCCCACTCTTTTGGAACCGAAGAAGCAAAGACGACTTTTTTGGAAGCTCTACTGAGGTCATCGAGCATTGTAGGTACTGAAGTCCCCCATAGTCTCAGACATGACTACTATCGTCGCAAAACCGAAGGTGAGTAATGTACTTGCCATTGATGTTCATGCCTAACCCTTTCCAGTCCAAAATCATATATGGAGAACCGCAAACAAATAGTAAAAATAGGTAAATATGAAAGCAATCCCTGTGTCCTGAATTTTGGCGTCCCCCAGGGATCAATATTGGGCCCCCTCATGTTCCTTATTTATATTAACTGTATCAGTGAATTGGGTCTCAAAGGAGACATCTCCCTTTATGCAGACGACACAAGTCTCTTCTACTTTGGACACTCAGTCGAAGCTATAATAGCCGACGCTCAAAATGGTCTTAATCTGTTAAATGAGTGGTTTCAATCAAATCTTTTAACTATTAATACTACAAAAACAAATTATGTAATGTTTGCAGCAAAAAATAAAAAAATAAATGATAATTTCGAACTTAAAATAGACGGCCAACTACTTGAACAAAAACCTAAAGAAAAATATCTCGGACTTATCTTAGATAGTAACCTAACTTGGAAGCCACAGCTAGAAAAAATTAAACTTAAATTGAGTCCACTCACAGGGGCACTACGCAATATAACAAATTGTCTCCCCCGAAAAGTGCGATATCTTATCTATAATTCACTGGTTAAGCCTCATATCGACTATCTCATTGAAATCTGGGGTACTGCAGCGAAAACTAATATAGATCCAATTCAACGAGTTCAGAATAGATTAATAAAAATTTTATTTAACTATAAATTTCGGACACCAACTGAAAAGATATACGAGGAAACAAAAATAATGAATATAAAACAAACATACATATACTACACATGCATTGCAAAGAAGGAAATCCATTCCAATATAAGATTTTTAACCAAACAACAAACACGAAAGATTAACTTAAGACGTGCTAGTTACATAGTGACCCGCCCCCCTAGAACTAACTACGGGAGAAGAAATTTGGAGTTTGAGGGTGTTACAATTTATAATAAATTGCCATCAGTAATAAAAGAAGAACAAAGTTATGCCCGGTTCAAAAAGCTACTAAAAACTTACACAATTAGTACATACAAATAGGCGAAAAAAAAAAAAAAAAACTTCAATATACATATATAAGTATATAAATAAAATACACACATTATAAAGATTAACTATATACCTTGAAATTAAAAATATACATTAGTTATTACTTAAATTAAACAAAACCAAACAAAATCCAATACTTAAAATGTTTTATAAACCATGTATGTACCCAAAATATATAAACAGGACAATAAACTAAAAATAAAATAGTCTTATAGTAATAAACTTGCCAATAACAGACTATGCCATCAATGCCACATCTAGTAAAAATCAAATTCATACATCCATGTTGTGTTTGTTTAACGATCGAGTTTATGTTATCTGTTTACCCACATTTCTTTTTTTTCTCTTTGTTATTTTGTTTTGTACGTACATCTGTGCGCTCTAATTATTAATCTTAGTTTTAAATATTGTTTCTCAGTAAGTGAATTATGTAAATTCTTATGAGAAATAAAGTTGTTCTTAAACCCAAACCTTGAGGATATCCTCCAGAGCAGGGATGAACTGTGTCGGAGAGATAACGTCTCCCTATCTCACACCTCGCTGCAGAAGGATAGGTTTCGAGGTGTGATCCTAGAGTCGGACTAACATAGTGTCGTTTTATTAGTCGATCGAATCGAAGACTTCCACGTAGTCCACTAACGCTAAGCAGAGAGGCAGGTTATACTCTTCGGTCTTCTGTATAACCTGCCGCAGCGTATGTATGTGGTCTACGGTGCTAAAGACTTTACGGAATACGGCTTGTTCGTAAGGCTGTAAGTCGTCAAACCTGCGCGCGAAACGGGTTGAGAATATACAAACAAGAAAAAGCAAAAAAAAAAGTTCGTACCAGTAGAGTATTGATCATATCCGCCTAAATCACCTCTTGGCCAATATCCGGATTGTTGGTCGTAACTAGATGAAGGAGTTTCAGTAGAACTAACGACTGTATTACGGTCATCTGGATTCTCAGGTCGGGAGTCAGCATTTCCGTTCTGGTCATAAGAATTCCTGTTGTCACCCGCGCTTGGGCCATAAGGATCCCGATTATCTGTAACAGTGTTTGTGCCATATGGATCCCGATTTTCAGGGCCCGCATTTTCACCATAAGGGTCCCGATTGTCTGTGCCAGCGTTTGTACCATAAGGATTCCGATTGTCAGCATTTTGGTCATACGGATTACGATTGTTATTACCTGCGTCAGTGTTATACCGATTTTCTGGGTTCGGATCATAAGGATTTTCTAAAGATTGTTCAAAATTAAAGTCAGGACTCTGGTCATAACTGTTTGGAGTTTTTGGGGTTGCCTCGTTAGTATTCCGATAATCTGTAGTAGCTTCATAAGAAGTTCGCTCATCTGGATACTGATTATCAGTAGGCTGATTGTACTTATCATCGATGTTGCTGTTGTAATCTACCGATGATTCTTCCGTTGTCGGCGGTGCTTCCGATACTTTAAAATGAAAATAATAAACATAAAAATAAAACACAAAAGTCTTGTGACTTCTCGTAAATAAACATAGGAATTATAAATTGGAAAAAAGAAGTAAAAAAATTAAACTGCGAACATTCAAGTCTATGCACAAATCTGCATTGATGACTCACGAATAAAAAGAAAATAAAATGGTTATAATACAGTAAGCAAGGACATAGGAAAAACGCAGGATGAGACAATATTAGTAACTAACTCAAAATATTACCGCAGTCGGATTTAAAGCGTGTAAAGAAATAAAAATGGTGATTAATACTGACTATCAGGTGAAGGACAATCGTATTCATCGGTGCCGTCCCTGCAATCCGTGCGACCGTTGCATTTCACCGACAATGGCAAACAGATATGAACGTCGCACGTGAATTCATTAAAGTCGCAGTCAAACGTGGTTCCTGAATAAAATAAAAGTAATAAATAAAAATAACTAAACGGCAATAAAAAATTAAAATAGGAAGGTTTTAAAAAATATAACAGTAATTTTGTAAAAGAAAAGAATACCTGTAGAAAAAAACAAGCATAAAATAAGCTAAAAAGTACTAAATAAATCTTACTTAAATATAGAACTTAAATATTTTTTTAGGCTCATATTTACCTAAAGATGAACCTAAAACATTAAAGTTCTATATAGAACTTACTTAAAGATAAGCCTAAAAAAATATTTAAGTTCTATATTTAAGTAAGATTTATTTACAAGCTTCTTATTAAAAAAGCTTGTAAAAAAAAGAATATTACAGAAAAACTATAGTAAACTAAAAATTTGGTTGAATGCAAGACAAAAAGGACCTATTAGAAAGAAAGAAAGAAAATACATTAATTTAGCGCAGACTAAAAGACTCACAATACACCAGATACATAGATCAAATAAAAAGTTTGAAGTCCGATATAGGAAATTAAAGTTTTTCTTCTCTGCAAACATGTAGTACTTACTCCAGGCTCTATAGATATCAGAATTCACCAACCTGGGTCAATTAATTGGGCACTGAAGTCACCATCACGAACGGAGGTGTCTCCAAGGCGTCCGTTGTTTATGATATGATTCCTCAAAATGTCCTTGATGGTGTCCGTATCTTCGTTCCTTGTTGTCACGATGTCCAAGGTGACTTTGCAGAGAAAATCGTCGTTGACTAGGGATCTGAAAACAAAAAAAAAGTATATGAGAATTTTGTTGTGATTTTTGTTCTTAGTCATTCCCCTTCAACTTTAAACAGGTAGTTTGTGCACTGTCATGAAAGCTCAAATTTAAAGTGCGTTGAACTACGGTTCTACAAAACCAGCACCCTACTCGTATTTGCGTAACACACTACTCAATGTGAATCATGTTGAAGCATATTTTTAATCCATTGCACCATTATGTTTGAAAAATGTGTCTGCTCAACAACGCAAATAACGCAATGAATGTTGTTGAACTGTCAAAATGAAACCTATTGCTACTGATAGTGTGTTACGCAATTACCCTGCAGTTAGTTTTATAACTTAGCTAGGTTATGATAACATATATAACTCCACGCAAGTTAGATAATATAACATCAACACTCAAAAGCCAAATCCTTAGGACCGATACACACTGGCGCAGATACACTGGCACACATCAAGAATTTAACATGGCGTATTGCCTTTATCTTCACAACAATCAAATGTAGGTACCAACTTTGCCCCTTCATTATCACTCTGCCTTTACTTATTAATTAATTAATTTACTTATTTGACGTCAGAGCAGCACGTCTTTTTCTTCCATTTATCTGTATTAGTCGTCACCACAGAATGCTCAACCAACTTTGGATGAAGAAAAGGAAAATTTACAGGCAAACGCTGATTAGTATAATAGGCTTTTTTTTTGAGTGTCGCTTCGATCTTTTTTGACTCATCGTCGTTAGTGTGTATCGATCCTTATCTATCGTTTGTGAGACAAAATAGAGCGTCTATTAACGTGTGACTGCATTTTGATGTGTTGCAACCAACAGATCTGGGTTTATGGGGTTTATAGTCTGAGAGTGTTGCCTATACATGTATACGAGTTGGTGTGGTGTAGGGATTATGTATGTATGGCGAATTTACTAAAAGCAAGTAAGTTGTAAGATTCCGATGATTATTATTGAGAAAGGTTCGAAAATGAAAGGAAAAATTGAGGGTTATTTACGGATGAACATACGTGGTACGTCAAGCCGTTGGTCTTGCTTGTCATTTGTAGATCCTTGACAGTCGTTACGGTTAGTTAGATGCCTAAAACCCGGTTGTTTCAAATGATTGGTTAACGTAACATACGAGTACGGTACGTGAAATAATAACGATTACGTACTCGTTACTATTTGACGAACGGCAAGACCATAATTTTGTAATTGTAATTTGGAACAACGCTTTTTTTTTGGTTTGACGATACTTAGCGCCATTTTTGAAGTATACGCGTGCTTCAGGTAGACGTGAAACTACTTGCCCTAAAGTCTAACAAACAGTCTTAGCATATATAATGTTACACAGTATCGGGGTTGCGGTGGTAAAAAGTACATGTATTCAGCTGCATCCGGTAAGACTGGAAGCCGACCCCAACTTAGTTGGGAAAAGGCTATGCTGATAACGTTAAGGGTACCTTGACCAGCGGGGCAATTGCGTAACACTTTATCAATCGGAATCGGTTTCATTTTGACAGATCGACAATATTCATTGCGTAATTTACGTGTTGAGCAGACAAATTTTTCGAACTTATGAAGCAATGGATTAGCAATTGGCTTCAAAATGATTCAAATTCCGATTGACAGTGTGTTACGCAATTAGGGTGCAGGTTGCTATGATAAAGCATTAAATGTTCTGCACGTAATGTCCTTCGTATCTACGAAAGAAGAGGATCTGACTAGTCTGCTCAAAGCTTTTTTGATTATTATGACGATGTAGATCGCCACTTACTGTATCCTGACGAGGCTCGACCGCTGCGTGCCGGGCAGGCTCTCGAAGAGCAGGTCGACGGCATTAGCCAGCGAACGAGAGATGTTCAGGAACTCGGGAGAGTCCCTGTTGGAGTACGCTGTGATGTACGGCTCCATGACAAGGAAGGTGACACGGAGAGTCTCTGAAAAGTTATGAAAATAACGTTAATTGTACTGAAGGAAGATCTCTAGATGACTTCTTGTGGTCCTACTTAGTATACCTGAGGGCCTAGATCACTTACAATGGCTTTCAACAGGACTGACATAAGCTTTTAGGTAGGTAGCTTATTACAATCCAAAACTTTACGACTTCATCATAGTTATCGCTATCAGAATGCCACTTTGTCTAGGTACTCTAGAGAATAATTACTGAACTATGCATTAAGAGTGGCACCAGCAAATAACGCGCTCAAATCATTCTTGTCCTTGTTAATTAACCATTTTAATTTTATATTATTTTTGGAAAAAAGTGGATTTTTTTGTTTCATTGATATCGAAGTATTGCGCAAGCGACTATTGATCCAGTCACTGGGTTTCTATTATAAAATTCTCAGTGACACTAACTAGAGTCTGGATTTGTGCCCAACCAACTTAAATAACATAACTGGCGAACTGCCTAGGCCTTACATAAAGTCGTGATATTATTATGTTACTACTCACTTTCCCTCGGTTCTGAATTCGACAAGTCCGCTACTCCGGACCCGACGTCCATATCAGCATCATCTTTGCCGTAACTGAAATAATCAAATGTTTATGTTAATAGATTATAAATGATATTTATTTCTGTAAATTAGTTTAAAATAACACTTTTATACGTTGAAAATTAATCATGCTTTAAAACTAGATACGAAAAGCGAATCACAAACACAAGGTAGGACACCCTCGGGCTAGGTGGAGCGACGATCTTCGCAGGGTAGCTGGTAGCAACTGGATGAGAGTTGCCGAGAATAGAGCTAAATGGCGTGCAATTGGAGAGGCCTAAATCCAGCAGTGAACTGCTGTAGGCTGATGATGTGATAAGAACTAGATAAGGTATGTGTTTCCTATCCGACTACTCTGAAAATAAAGACCGAATCAAAGTCAGAAGTCACAGTCTCTTTTGAAGTCCAGATATAATCTTGGCCAGGCCATGACTTGCATACGAAATATATGTATAGAAGCTGTGCTTAAGACTAATGTGATTACAAAGGGCCATTATACTAATTGTATTGCCAGAACACAAAACGAAGGAGGAACCTAAAAAGGACGACACAAAATGCGAAACTCCCGTTTCGCAATTCGTGTGTCTGTGTTTTTGTTTTTTTATGATTTTATATTATTATGATGGTTTCATTGTTACAATGTTTTACTCAAAAAAAATTGAGCACGCTATCGAATAATGTGTGGTCACTCTTTATAACAGATGCCTATAGGTAGGTTCAATGAATATGCTTGTTCTGGCCTCTCACTAAATAATTGATTCACTTTTAGAAATGTAAAAACCTTATATCTATGATTACTAACTTCAGCCCGCGACTTCGCCCGCATGAAGTCACTTGTTTTAACAAAAAACATATCCAATGGCACTCGGCAAAAGAGCAGCAGAAGTTTTTTAATTGGACCAGTACTTCCAGAGATTACTTCGTACAACATTTTTCTACATCCGATCTGAATCCGAGAAATACCGGGTCCGAAGTGACCATAGTCCTATTTGTATGAAGAGTTGCGCACTAGTTCTCAAGTCTATCCGTCCGAATTAAGAACATTCTCAAATCGGATTGAAGTCGGATCTTTAATTTGGAGTCGGATCGGTTTTAGTGCAGAACCGCTCTTACAATTCAAACATTATTCTGATGAAGGTGATTTCATAGCCTTTTAAAAGTTGGAAGTGATTTTGATTCCTTAATTACTTTAGGTACAGAGTTATAGAGCTGTGTTTTACTTGTGTATAAAGTTTTAATATACTCGTAGGTACTAATAATAAAGCTAAAGAGTTTTGTTTGTTTGAACGCGGTTATCTCTAGAAGTACCAGTCGGATTTGAAAAATTATTTTTGTATTTGGTAGCCCAATTCTTGAGGAAGGGCTAACATCGCGCTGGGTTCCTTAGGAGCAGAGCATAAAGAAAAAAAGTCACAAAGAACGCTAAGCGAAAACGATGTAATAGAAACAAGTCGGGGATACAAAAAATTTCATGCGGACGAAGTCGCGGGCTGAAGCTAGTAAATAAATAAAATTATGCTTTATAATGTTAAATGACCACTTACCTCCCGTTGTCATCAGGAACTTCGTCTGTGGCTGTTTCTGCTTCCTCTTCTTTGGCTGGTGCGAAGAAGGCAAAGGGATCTGACATAACACAAATATTAATGATTAGTATCAAGCAGACGCAGTCTGAAAAGCACTGTTGAATTTTACTTTAACATGGGTGTCCTTCCAAAAAAAACGGTGCCGTCGTGTAACGGCGTCAAATGACGGCTGTCATTAAAAAATATAGGTGGTGTTTGACTTTTGGTGTAAAAATGCTCTCCATTATTTGCGCCATTATTTTGCTGCCTTAATATGAAAGCCAGACTTTAGACGTTAACATCTTTTAGTTAATTTAGGATATTATTATATTTGTTACTTACGTACAGTTCATTTTAATTCTATAAATCAAATATCCCCTTTATCTAATGAGAAAATATAATTATCAACGTCTCAACGTTACGCAGTTAAGCAAAATCATTAGTACCTATTAGTATTAGGTACAGTCATGGGCCGGTCGTCAATGAAATGTAACCTAATAAGGAATTTCAATAGAATTAGAGGTCAGTTTATACTGTTTTTGTTACCAATAACATGCGGCCTACAGTACCTATACTGCACCCTAATTGCGTAACACACAATCAATCACAATCTAAATCATTTTGAAGAATATTGCTAATCCATTGCTTCACGATTAAGTATGTTCAAAAAATGTGTCTACTTAGCAACGTAAATAACGCAATGAATGCTGTTGAACTGTCAAAATGAAAGCCATTTCTACTGTTAGTGTGTTACGCAATTACCCCGCTGAAGCATTTTATATAAAACATTATACATAAGTTCTATCAAATGAAACTTACTCCATTGTCTCTTGAAGCGTTTGAGGCTCTCTAAAACGGAGGGGTCGTCATGTTTTACTTCAAGGAACTCGTTTGAAGCATATTCCTCTCCCTCCCAGTAGATGTCATTCGTTGATGCCACCTGAAAAATTGAAAATATTTATCATTAGACAATAATATTATGTAAAAACAAAAGGCGTTGTCGTGAAAACAACGACCGAAATGAATAAGCTGTTCCATACATTTAGACCGCGTAGATTCCGCACTTTTTTTTCAAACAGTTGTTTTTTTTTTTTTTTTGATAATGTTATCTTAGGTATTTTTCTCAACACTGCCTACATTATTTGAACAGCAACACTTTATTTGACGGCTACTGATTATGGCATCCGAATCTATCGGCAAAGCAGCCTACAGTGATCGTGAGACGCGGAATAACCCATAGTTCCTATAACCTATGCAACACGTCAGCTTCCAAAGAAAATTCGTGAAGAAATGTTTATTAGCTACATAAGACCCTCGGCTTGGATTATGTGGGAATAAGTAAATAGGTGTTGCGTGATTGGTCAGACCCACTCGCTCGCCCCGCCTTTATAACGATCTGGATTTAACTGCTGATTCCCGTCCAAGTAATCTCCGCCTTTATTTTATACATTATAATATAATACGAAAACGTTTCGTTTGTCTTCAGGCAAAAAATACGGTTTTTGCGCGAGTTATGAGGTGGAGGCTGCAACGCATGCAGGCGACCTGTGCAGCATAGTGCAGCGCTACACTAGCGCGTTTCCGCAAAAAAAATACTTATTAATATAAAACCTATGTAACTAAGAAGTTAATTCATAATTACTTTAGATACTGACAAAAAATCGTGTTAAAATATAAGGGACAGAGACCACTGCTTGGATCAATACGCGAGCCTTGAATTTGGGGCGTTAGCGCGTTTCATTCGTTCATTTACTCAAGTGCTACCATCGCGTTGTAATTTTCGTGAGAAAGTAGAGCATTCTCTTTACTTACGCTCAATACACATACACTAGCTCGTAGTACTCTATAAGTACAGGAACGCCCTGTGATCACAAATCGTCCAACCATAAACTGTACTTAATGTTAATGAACTTCAGGGCTTTTGTGCAGTCACGTTAACGATAATCCCACGTAAAACTGAATATTAAGTAAAGTATTATAGCATTACGCTTGTACCTATTGCCCGATGGTGTAAGCAGTGGAATGTAATGTCGACCCACATAACACATTTTGTCAGTTATGTTACAAGTACCAAGTAATAGGCGGCGAGATTAGGGAATGGAGGATATACTCCGATGCCAGCCTCACTCAGCGGGGCAATTGCGTCACACATTATCAATCGGAATCGGTTTCATTTTGACAGTTCAACAACATTCATTGCGTTATTTACTTGTTGAGCAGACAAATTTTTCGAACTTACAAAGCAATGGATTAGCAATTAGCTTCAAAATTATTCAGATTCCGATTGGTAGTGTGTTACGCAATTATGATGCAGGTTATACTATTCCTAATTTTCATTAAAATGAGAAATGGTTGCAGCAAAGTACACTCAACTTCCTTCATTGTTTAACCCGAAACGCACTTCGACATGTGAAGTACCGTTTTCAAAAATTCAGATGCATTTTAAAGCGGTAGGCAACCGCTGATGCTTGCAAATGCAGTACGAAAATAACTCATAGCATGCTGTATCCACCTAGAGGTACCTACTACAAAAATGGGTTCTGTTATTAAGGGTTAAGTAAGTGCTTTTAAAAATCAAGCCTTATGTCTTAACAAAAATTTCTGTATGTCCCTTACAAAATGTGGCAAAATGTACCAAAAGATGCCATTTCTCTGAGGTTGGCCTGTAGTCAGTTTTAACATTAGCTGAGTAATATCAAGAGCTTATTTTATTAAACAATCATGTCAAGCAAGAAACCTACCGAAAAACACGTCGCGCAAATGATTTCGTCTGCCACTGAAAAAGAAGCAACTAACGCCATCTGTGAGTCTTGATATGAACTACTAGCGTTTGTGGCAAACCGAATTCAGTTCAGCTTTCAGGCCTCACTCTTGTAAAAAGTGAGGTGAGAGTGTTGCGAGTCTTGTAAGTACAGTACTGGACTATAAGTATGTACCTACTAAACTCGCATATCTAACGACTAGTAAGGACATATTATTAATATACAAAATTAGTAACTATAATCGAGTTACTAATTACATAATCAATCAGTTTAAAGTGATAAGTAAATTTTCGACTATGTCGATCATTCCCACCTGTAAAACTGTCAATTGTCATGCTTGAAGTTTCTGATGTCAAGCAAAAAACGTCAAATTTAGGATTATTGTGCTATACGTGGCAAAGATTTTTAACTCTTGAGCCTACTTTTTAAATATAATTTAGAAAATGCTCAGAAAACCAAAATATAAAAAAAAAAATTGTGGTTTAAAATAACTAAATCTATAAATTAAAAATATTTAAAAAAATACCTGAAAAAAGCTTCACATAAGTAGGTACCCAAATAATGAATTTTTATGAATAAAATAAAATAAGAAATTCTAATAAAAATGAAAATTCTAAATCTAGGTTTTACACTGAAAGAAAAGTGTTATTATAAAGAGGTTTTTACATTAAAAAATGCGACAAAACTAACACGTACCTAGGTATTCAAAATCGAAGCACCCCAACTCTTATTAACATAAGACGGAACTGTACACCCGAAAAAATGTTAAAATACCAAAAACTGGACAAGAGATCGTAAAATCGTCATTAAGTCGTTGCGGGGAGTCATGATTCGGAAATAAATCGACACTCGAGCCGCAATTAGGGGAGGGTGGGGTCGCCGGCACAAGGGGGATTTCCTTGCAATTTTAGTTAGTCCGACATGATCCGCCGACGGGTGAGAACGACAAGACTTGCAAGCTAATGGCCGCGGCGGGACGGACGACTTGCCCCGACTCACTGTCGACTCGGTGCGATACTTCGTCGAAAGTGTTACTCAGCCGCCAATTCTTTTTTATGCTACCATTCACAAATTGTTAATTTTGTTCTTGGTATAAAATGATGGCAATATCGATACAGTTTCATTTTTTTTTTCAGGAAAAGACGCTTAAAGTATTTCCATGTTAACACATAACGTACCATCACGCCTATATTCCGCGATGAGTAGGGCAGAGGTGATGTATTGTCACTTTAAATGCCAAATTATTGTCATTAAGTATGTTGGTCATTTCATAAAGTAGTATTTAATGTCTAAAGCAAAACATAAAAGTAAAACACAACATTTCGTAGAGTATACATACGCAGGTATTTCAAAACAACCATTTCAACGTCTGTAGTTGGAAAGCTCAGTTGAAAACGTGTTCGGCTTAAAGGTTGATGAGCGAACAATTTATTGCATTCTACATTACTTGGTAAAGCTCTTTATTGTTGTTACTATACAGCTAATAAATGCGAAATGCGCACAAAATGCTAGTCTTATTACCAAAAAAATAAAGTTAAAACTGTCTAAGTACGGAAAAAAGAGCAGCAAAATCTTTTCTCATCTTCGTAACTTCGTGACTTTAAAATTAGTTTTTCCGTTTATCCACCTCAAAAAATCCACACTAAGGTGGATACGCGGAAACGTATGCCCAAGAATCCACCCTAGGCATAGTTGCATAAACGGAATTTATAAGCTTGGGCTAGTAGGTACCTACTTACATATATCCGATGTAAGTACTAACTTTACAGGAAATGCAATAAAAGGTAGGATTTTACAGTTTCAGGTTTAAATGATAAATGACTCTGTAAGTAGGTTTGTACAAATACATTTTACACGTCAATCACATTTTTTAAACTAGTTGGCATCGGCGTTTCCTGACTACTCTGAGAAAAAAAGGCTGAAACAAACTCAGAAGTCACAGTCTCTTTTAAAGTCCAGACACAATCTTGGTCAGATCATGTGAAGACCATGCAGATTGGTGTCCTAAATAGCCTTTTCAGGAAAGAACCACACCGATTATGTTGACCTGTCCAGTTAGTGACCAATGCGTGCACTGAACGCATTTGTCACTAATCGTACAGCTCAACTCAGAACTTAGGGAGCTCATCGATTCGACGAACAATACCAAAGAAAGGACATTTGGGAAGGCCGCATAAATTATTCAAACTGAAAATAAATGAAAACGAAAAATGAAATGACTCACATAAGCCTAACATTCACAATAATTAAAAAAATATAATACTTTACAAATTAAATATTCATTTCATTCTATATATAAAATTCATCAATCTCAATGTGTGGGTATAGGTTAGGTAGCAATGTCAATCGTAATAAATAAATAAACTAAATCACACCCTAATGAATTTGCACTAAGGTACGAATACATCTCTGCATTGTATATTCCCACTGGCGGGAAAATGTCTCCTGAAATAACCCCTCATTGATATCCTATAACAAACATAAGACATTATAACTATAAATGACAAATGGTTGTCGGAACCGAGTTTCTTTCGTGAAACTCGCTGCAAACTTTAGTACTTGACCGTAAAACTAGATGGCGCTGTAGGCACCTTCTACTAAACGCTCTATTGAAAACATCACGCTTTTATAATGTGTTAAAGGCATAGGTAGGTGATAGTAAATTGACTATGAATCTAAGAAGTTCTAGTAGGTACGTCCTGAACGTTTAATGTCAGTTTAATAATCTAATAGACTGATGGATACCGAGAAAGTGAGGATGTGAATGATAGTCTCTTACATGCTGGATAAATTATTAATAGAAAATTCCTCGCGAATAATTGGCGGATTCGCCGGAATAAATGAAAACATCCTTTATTTCTAAAATGTTTAGTAAAAGCATCCTCAAAACGAAAACTTTTTTTTTTTTGTAAAATACGTAGATACTAACTACTTATATTGTATGTTTAAACAGAAATTAACATTTTACATTGTTACTTTTGTAGCTATATTATTTGTGTGTGTGTGTGTGTGTGCGGTAGCCAACTAAGTGCGATGAGGTTTAACTATCGATAATTTTAGAATTGATGATCGTCATGACGTCAGGTGTTTCAGGAAATCGGTTACATTAATAGGTTTGGTAAAAATAGTACATACCTGCGTAGGTGGGTTACCTACGGCGAGAAAATTCATAATGCAGTTCGGAAATTTTCTAAAATTAGTTTCGTAAGTATAACCCTTGACTATTTTACTGACAAGTATGAAGCTTCTGCTCTTCTCACATAGAGAAGGAACAACTTACACACTTGCTCACTGTCTGCAATTCACAAAGTTCTGATTAACGCGAGTGTCAAACTCAAACTCAAAACATTTATTTCAATTAAACCATTTACAGGCACTTTTGAATTGTCAAGAAGTCAGTCAGTCAGTCAGAAAAAATGAAGCTAGTTGCCCATTCCAAAGCGTAGGTACCTATGGAGAAGAACGGGCAAGAAACTCCATGGACACTCTTTTAAATCAAAATAATGTATAGTTACAAAGTCTTGGTTACATCATTCATGTTCAAAATTATACATGTGAGAACGATGCAGAACGTTAAAAGCGTCCATAATGAAAAGATGAGAAAAAACAACAATTCAAATAATAAATTAAAATAAGCCATGGCAGCAAAGAGATGACCAGTCCCTACTGACGGCGCCCGTTCACGAACATGACGCATGCATCAGCACCATTCAGCTCAAACATTTTGAAGGGAGCTAAATGATCCAACACATGTGCCACCATCAGCGAGACATTTGAGTGAGCATGACATACTCTCAGCCGCCAGAGCACATTCAAGTCAATGAAAGACGTACCCAGTAAATGGTAGTTTTATAGTGTGTACTTAGTACTCACACATGTGCTATGCAATTATACAATACTAGGAGATTGAATTTATACAATGCAAAGATAGACTTACAATCTTCAGCAGCTCCAACAGTATTTTCAAGTGTTAATCAATTAGTTGTGGTTGCGAAGCAGGACCAGCATTGAGCCAGGCATTTTTATCCGCGATGTAATCCCCTAACTTATAATATGCCTGCCTGCATAGTGTGCGTTTAATACAAGACTTGAATTTTGTCTCATTCAGTTGAAGAATGTGGGGAGGTATTTTATTATAACATTTTAAACAGTACCCCATAAAAGATGAGTCTACTTTAGCTAGTCTGAAACCTGGTTGAACTAATAGGTCCCTATTTCTAGTACTATAATTATGTCTTTCACCTCTTTTACTAAAAAGATGATTTTGAAATTTTTCCTTACATACATATATACATATGTCTTTTGTCTTAGCAATACGTAGGCACTAAACAACCCAGCTACTTTCTTGCTTAGGTACTAACTAATATTTTTATCATGGCAATGGCATGAACTATTCTGAGCAGTGGAGGCCCAGTGGTAACGGTCGCGACTTACGAGTTGCAGGTCGTTGGTTCGAACCGTAGGCGCTTTACTTTCATCATCACAGCTCTCAAAATGGTGAAGGAAAACACCGTCAGGAAACTGGCATATCCTAGAACCAAAAATTCGAATTCATGTGACATCTACCAACCCGCACGGGGCCCAGATGGTGGATTATGGCCCACTCCCTATCACAGAGAGAACATTATAGGCCGCTTGTATTATTCTCAAATAGTTCTTGCTGATACAAAAGGATCGTGAGTCAGTGATGTAGTGTAGACTTAGTACGAATCGATGCAATGTATAATAATATTAATAATGCTGTAGAGTTTGTTTGAACGCGCCGATCCCTGGAAATACTGGTCGGATTTGAAAAATTCTTTTTGCATTTATCACCACTCTCAGACCCTTAGGAATTGAGCAAATAGAATAACGCAAAGCGAAAACGAGGTAATAGCGCGGGCAGACGATGCGATGCTACGCATTGGGTCAGAGTCGGAGGGAGTTTTATACATATTATTATATGGCTGTTATTTTAGTATATTAGGATTTCTACGAGAACGAAGTCGCGGGTATAAGCTACTTAGGTACCTATTCATAATTGAAATCGTCATCGACTATCGATTGGAATCGCATTTCAAGAGCGCATTTTGCCCGATGATGTCAGCTTTCCAAACATCATTTTAATGATCAATTTGTAGCCCACATCACTTGCCTGTTTGTCAAACTTCCTACAGGTCATGACGTCAACCAGCTGCCTTGATTATCAATACCTATCGAGAAAACTCGGAGGCTAATGTCATGCCTCTTACTGATTGTGGGTTCTTCTCTACGTCAAAAGGTCGCAAAAAAAAATCATACTTAACACTTAATGAACATTGGGTACATGATTAGTGCGTTCTTAATTAAATTAAATCTCAGATCATTATTATATTAAGAGCATACTATGTAGGTAAGTAACAAAAAATAAAATTCGCCTTAAATTTTTTTACGTAACTATTTCTGCAAACCGCTTAGTTCATATCTCTCCCGACTCTCAAACGGAAACATCGCGTACGTAAACATAGATCTGAGATTTTGAATGTAAACATATTAGCTGAAAGATGGACGTACTAGGTACAGCCGCAGACAATGGCGGTCGACCACTTTTCGCCCCTATGCCCTAGATAATAAGGTTGAAAAGTGATCCACCGCCAGTGCCCGCGATGGCACATCCCAATTCAAACTTTATGGCTGTTCTGAAGTGCGCTACTCGCTGCGCAGTACCTCGCCCCTCACCCCCGCCGACAGGTAAATTTGTTACTGCGCAGCGACTTACCTTATGTTCCAAGCCGCCATAAAGTTTGAATCGGGCTGGAAGTACCGCATACCTACCTGGAACGTTGCCGATTGATAGTAAACGGGTTCTAAAGAATTTAGGGGAAACGTGGTTAATTAGGTCAAGAAGTCAAGATCGCGTTGTTTATGCGTACTCAGTGCGTGGTACCGTAAACATTAGGCGGTTTTGCGTAGATACAATAACTTTGTAGAAGCAGGTGTTGGAAGCTTCTGATGCTGTTTTATCTATTTATTGGTTACGTAATGTCGGCCTTGTAAATACTGTATCACCCTAAGGTTGAAAATGGCTTGCAAGTCACTAAGCGACAACGTAGGTATATCTAGATATTTGTCCTTGTGACAGTTTAGTCTCTACCTTAGTGAATGTTCAATTTCGTGGAAAAAGTTCTTGAAAGTGGTAAAACAATGGCAATGGCATTTATTATTATTAATTACCAAATCATATTTTCAGTTTGCTCCACCCACACGAGTTATACGACTATTTATAAACAATGAATTGTTGCAAAACTTAAAACCTATTTTCTGACTAGTCTTACAAAGGTTAGGTGTATATGACGTCATATGTAGGTACTTACTTTGCAAATTAAATGATCGAAAATATGTAGGTAGGTATATGAAAATTCTTGCAACGTACATACTTTTTTTGTACGTTTCGTGTGTGTAATTAATGGTTTTCTAGAATATTTCTAATAGTTGGAAATTCGTAATTATTCTTAAACGTGGTAAGGAGGTAGGTACCTATAATAAGTATCTAAGTGGAAAGGTGAATTCGTATTTTTATAACCCGCCTCGATTTGAAACACGGAAAAGCGTGCTCGTCTGCCTTGAGAGAAACACAATGGATCGCAGAGAGAGAAGGGTTAGAGGTTTACGGACGAAAATTAAGAATCCGATGGATAAAAATGTGGTAAAATGCTGCGTCACTGGGCAATTTATTCGTAAGTGTCATAACAAATCTAGGGAAAGTGGTACCGAACTGAAAGATTTCTACGAATTTCTGTTGCTCATTAACTCATTAATAATACCAGCCTATGATTGGCCCCCTGCAGGGCGAAGATCGCTTCTGATACAGAGAAGGCATAAGCTTTTGCTCACCACTGTCCACGTTTCTTCGCGTTGCGTTTCCTTTATCAATGTCTGTAAGAATGTCCAAGATGCACTCAGAAAGTCATTTATGGGGACTAGGTAGGTACATGACCTAAAGCGCGGTCGCTGTCGGACTGCATAGAAAAGAGAGAGAAGCGCGATGACACAACGCTGGTAATTTATTGCATAATATTAAGCAATTATCTATTTTAAAATAATAATATGTACAAGTATATAAAAATGGAGGGAAAATAATCAAAGGGCATCAAAAAATTCGTCCGCATCACTGTCAACGGGAAACGTGCCCAAAAGGCTGGCAGCATTGCCACGTTGTATGGCAATGCTGATTCTTTGGCCAAAAAATAGGCCAGCCCTCTGGTCACGTGATGAGTCGACCAACCGCTTGGCGATGTCTCGGAATACTAAGTGGGCACTCGGGCCCCATGGCCCTAGTGTTTCAACCCCAAACGGCTCAAATATGTAAGTTCCAAAGAGATTGGAGTATTTGCGCCGTTTGAGGTTTTCCGCACCTGCAGCAGCCGCCCCAGCACAGCTTACCGTGCTTGGAAGATGGGATGGCGCAAGGGTGTCGACACACGTTGCATCCCACACCAAAGGCCTACCTACCTTCCAAGGCATTATGGTCATCCCGTTTGGTCTCTTACCATCGTCTATTATTTTAAGATTATTAGTTTTTTAAATTATGTAAATATACAAAGAATAATTAATAATAAAAAAAGCACATTATCTATTTACAATAAATCTATTACATAACATAATCAGCCTATAATGTTCCCACAGCTGGGACACAGGCCTCCTCTCGGTGAGAGGGAGTGGGCCGTAATCCACCACGCGGGGCCAGTGCGGGTTGGCAGATGCCTAGGACATGCCGGTTTCCTCACGATGTTTTCCTTCACCGTTTTGAGAACAGTGGTGATGAAATAATTTAACGCACATCTCCGACCTACGACTAGTAAACTAAATAATTATCTGTGGCATTATAGCACTAGTGCCGTAACGTACCAGAAGAAAAAGCACGCGTTTTTATTACACTGTATTCAAATAAAGCAGTTTTGTCAAGACAAAACTGCTTTATTTAGATCTGAAAACAGGCTAACACACAACTCTAATTTTGAAGGTAAAATTAATATAGAACTAAAATACTCCAAGACAATCCCTTATTTAAGTCGTTAAAATCTGTCAAAAATTAATAGAATAACGAAGAAATGGGCAAGGGGTATGGAGTTTCCTCATTAATAGGAATCTACCTATATTAACGAAGGCGGGCCCGTCTAATTGTCTTCACAATTAGTAAAACCAACCGCCTCCCGAGTTGAATAAAATTTGAAAGGCCGAGTGGGTATACAAAGGGTGTATGAAAATCGTTCTGTTATAAGAATTTCGTATAAGTAAGCAATCAAAAACTATTATATTTTAGTTGTTTAAAATGATCATCAAAATTCGAAACGAAATTACTTAAATAATAAAAAATAGGCAGTCATGGGGACTGCCTACAGAGGTGAAAACTTGAAAACTATGAAACAACAGTGGCCCCCATAATAGACACCACAACCACAGAAAAACTGTTAAAATTAGCAGCATGTCGGTGACGCGAACCCATGATCGATTTACCCCTCCCAAATCGCTCAACGCGAGTAAAACAAAAATATCATTCTTATTAAAACCTACAATGACTTCACTGAAAAACAGGTTAATGAAAATACACAAATTAATAAGAAACTCTTATTATGTTTGTCGACGCAATAATAACTTGTATAAGTAATAATCCCCTCGGTAAGCTCTTATTTTTCACTCTTTTTCCAATCATTTAAAAGAAAAAAAAATACGTACGTAATCCCTTCTTCCATACTAATAAATATTTTAAATGCGAAAGTAACTCTGCCTGTGAGTGCTTGGCCAGACTGGCAGCGCGGGGCGGGGTGCGGCGCGGGTGCGGGAACGCACGCGTTCTGTCTGTCCGCAGTCGAGCACGGCTTCGTTCTGAGTGTTGTCGTATCCAATGTTTGTCATAATATAATATGGATGAAGAAGACTTATTTTTACTAGAAAAAAGCTCGAACTACACTTGGGAGCAAATAAATCGAGCCACTTCCTTTTTTCACGTAAGTATAATGGTTATTATTTTTGGTATTACGGAACGTATCAATTCGAAACATATATTGCCTAAAAGATTATTTAATAACCTTTACAATGAGGGTAAATTATTGAATGATAACCTTATTTAATGATAAATTATTGGCTCTGAAAGAAAAACGGTAATTTTGATAGAAAATTGTCAGTCCAGAAAAAAACAATTAAAAACAAAATTATGGTATAAACTTATTCTTAATATCTTGTATTACCCCCCCGCGCCCGGATTTCGATTGATTTTCTGGACTGTTTTAACCCTACAATGTTCTATCAAAATTACCGTTTTTCGTTCAGAGCCAGTAATGTATCATTAAATAAGGTTATTATTCAATGATTTACCCTCATTGTAAATGTTATTAAATAAGCTCTTAGGCGATATATATTTCGAATTGATACGTTTCATAATACTAAAAATAATAACCATTATACGTGCAAAAAAAAGCAAGTGGCTCGATTTATTTGCTCCCAAGTGTAGTTTCAGAACCCCGGTCCCGGCGCGGGCCACCCGCGCTCTCGCTGCAGCCACTTGTATGATCGAGCTATGGCGTGAGTTGCCCGCACGCTCCCCGCACCAAGCAGCCTGCGCCGCTCACCGCGCCCGCGTGCCCACTATGGACGCTCAAATAAAGTTCTTATGTTTGAGTCCGTCGCGCCGCGCCCGCCCCGCGTCTGCCTTTGCAGTCTGGCCAAATCTTACTTTATCACGCCTCAATAACTAGACAGGTAGACCATGACCAGAGGGGCAATTCTCGTAATTTTAAGAACGTTCTCAGTCTGATCTCAGTCTCAATCTGCAAAAATACCTCAAATTTTCCTACATTTTGACATTGACATTTGAATGTCGCCGAAATAAGACTGCGACTAAATTTTGAACGTTTTAAATTACGTGAATCTGCCTTCCGGATTAGGACAAAGGATACTGATAGTAACTTCCCATTAGATAATTTCCACGCGGGCGAAGACACGTGCAAAAGCAAGTGTCTAATAAAGAAAAAAACTAAACTACCTAGTTAAAGTAACGTCAGGACGCTGTTTCTCCCAAGGTTCATTATCTATCAGTTATCATGTAAACCAAGGTTACCTTAGTCACCAGACCAAGTTAGGTAACGTAGAGCCAACAAACGAGAGTTTACTATTAACTGCGGTTTAAGTTAAAAGCGATTGGAATATTTACTTTCTTAAGTAGTTTTTGGTCAAACCAATGGCATGACGGCTGTGATTGAAGATTTTTGAGCGTGTTTTACTTAGTCGGACTAGTTAAATAATACACACATTTACTTATTAAAAAAAAAATGCGAAATGTGGGTGTAGGAACGAAGACATATCAAGCTTATACATTTCCAGTATAAGCTAACTTAGAATGCGAGGTCGACTAAATCTAGAAATGTATAGCTTAGTGTGTAGCTATGTATTTCATCATCATCATTTATATTATTTTTTTATTAGGTATCTACCTACCTGATTTTTATATAATTAGGTTTTTTATTTTTGACTGTGTTTAGTTTAGTTCTTGATATTCCTGTACGAGTCGCAATAAAATGTAGAGTACATTTTATTGCGACTCGCACAGGAATAATATTCTTTCTTTGTAAACACTATTGTATCATTTTGGTGTACTATAAGTATACCACCTCTGCCCGACTCTTTGGGGAAACAAAGCTTGATGCTCTGTTACTTACTTATTTTAATTGAGTTAGGCCATTCGTCTGAAGAACGACGAATGTTAACAAAGTATGTCTCAAAATTCATACATTGTACTTCAGTTGAGCATTAATTTTTCTTAAAAAAATATTAAACGCTATTCGCTTGTGTCCGCCGTACGTGACATTGAACTAGGTTTGCTTCGTGACGCGGGTCACATTTTAGCATATCTCTTCGCTAGTTAAATACCATAATTTGTCTGCAAATTCATATTATTATCGTACTAAAAACTACAAAGTTGGTTGCTGGCTGGTTTTTAAACATTTTAGTGGGTACCCATGTATTTCCTATACGACTTGGTGCATTTCACATAATACCTACCTACATAATATATTGTAAAATTATTTTTATTAATTGTAAATCTGCGGGGTAATTGCGTAACACACTAGCAACAGCAATGGCTGTCATTTTGACAATTCAACAATATTCATTGCGTTATTTACGTTGTTGAGCAGACAAATTTTTCGAACATATGAAGCAATGGATTAGCAATATCCTTCAAAATGATTCAGATTGTATTTGATAGGGTGTTACGCAGTTAGGGTGCTGACTGCATAATGTATTCGAGATAACTGTTATTGCAGCTGAACATTTATGAGTTGTTATCTCAAATTTTCCGTACTTTCCAATAAAGAACATCAGAAGGCCAATTCTCGTAATTTAAAACGTTCAAAATCTAATCGCAGTCTCATCTCAGTGACAAACAAATGTCAAAAACTTGTCAAAATGTATGGAAAGGAGACTGTTAAAAAGTGGTCTATGAACCAATAGCGATACTGTTACGATATTTCTGTGGAGATGCCTCAACTATACCCTTGTGCAAAGTGGCATCAAAATCTGACCCGGCAGTTTTGAGAAATATAATATTTTAGAATACATAATTTCATGATAACTTTAAAAAGTGGTCTATGAACCAATAGCGATACTGTTACGGTATTTCTGTGGGGATGCCTCAACTATACCCTTGTGCAAAGTGGCATCAAAATCTGACCCGGCAGTTTTGAGAAATATAATATTTTAGAATACATAATTTCATGATAACTTTAAAAAGTGGTCTATGAACCAATAGCGATACTGTTACGGTATTTCTGTGGGGATGCCTCAACTATACCCTTGTGCAAAGTGGCATCAAAATCTGACCCGGCAGTTTTGAGAAATATAATATTTTAGAATACATAATTTCATGATAACTTTAAAAAGTGGCCTATGAACCAATAGCGATACTGTTACGATATTTCTGTGGGGATGCCTCAACTATACCCTTGTGCAAAGTGGCATCAAAATCTGACCCGGCAGTTTTGAGAAATATAATATTTTAGAATACATAATTTCATGATAATTTTAAAAAGTGGTATATGAACCAATAGCAATACTGTTACGATATTTCTATGGGGATGCCTCAACTTTACCCTTGTGCAAAGTGACATCAAAATCTGACCCGGCAGTTTTGAGAAATATAATATTTTAGGATACATAATTTCATGATAACTTTAAAAAGTGGTCTATGAACCAATAGCGATACTGTTAAGATATTTTTGTGGGGATACCTGAACTATACCCTTGTGCAAAGTGGCATCAAAATCTGACCCGGCAGTTTTGAGAAATATAATATTTAAAATACATAATTTCATGATAAGATTTTTATTTTAAAAACGTTTTAAAAAAGTCAGAAATACCCTATTTCTGACTTTATAATACTTAATTAATGTGTTTCTTTCCTAGATTTTAGTATTTGTTTCGATTTTAACCGACTTCAAAAAGGAGGAGGTTCTCAGTTCGTCGGAATTACATTTTTTAAATATTTTTATACTATGTAGTGATGTATAAGTTTTTTTTACATACACCCTTTTTTCTGCTGCTACAAATAGAGTTCCTTCTTATTTTTCGTATTTTGGAGTAATTTATTGTTTTAAGACATATCCTTCCTACATAAATATTAAAAAAATGCCTAAAAATCGGTAAGTACAAAAAAAAATGAGGGGACAAGTGACTTTGCCTACTAGAGAAACACATTAATAAAGTCAGAAATACCCGTTCAAACTTGACCTGGTGACAATGGGAACACTTGGTAGTATACCCTTTCAAAAAAAAAAAAAATATATTTTCTAAATCAGTCCAGCCGTCTTCGAGAAATCGGTGAATATAAATATTAAAAAATGTTAAAAAGATTCCGACGAACTGAGAACCTCCTTCCTTTTTTGAAGTCGGTTAAAAACGAAAAAAAACTGAAATTCAGCATTGTCGAGGTGGTAAGTGTCTTTGTTTAGCAGAAAACCACATTAATTAAGTAGTATAAAATCAGAAATACCCGTTAAAACGTTTTTAAAATACAAAAATGTAGCAAGAAATGTGAATTTTAAAGTATTATTTTTCTCAAAACTGCCGGGTTAGATTTTGATGCCCCTTTGCACAAGGGTATAGTTGAGGTATTCCAACAGAAATACCACTACAGTATCGCTATTGGATCATAGACCACTTCCCATACAAATTTTAACAGTCTCCTTTGAGGTATTTTTTGACAGATTGAGACTGAGATCAGACTGTGAACGTTCTTAAAATTACGAGAATTGCCGTTCAGAGCTTTGAAAAAAAAATCTTCAAAGTGCAGTATTCAAACATCAAATAACGTTTTCCACAATATTTTACTTCAATTCAGTCTTAAAGTTTATTTTACAGGTAAAACAAACATCCCTTCGAGAAAAGTAAACGTTACCGTCAAAGTTAAAAGAAAAGTTTAGGTGGTTAGAAGTTAGTCATAGTGAGTAGTCATGACAACTCAAACGGGCGGTAAGTAGCTCTACTATAGATTTTTTTACTATAGATAAATATACCACGGTCTATTAATTTTCGCTGTATAGTTTTATAGTAGCATAGAAGTCGAGAAGGGCGTGCAGAAAGAATCTCATAAAATGCAAACTCTAATAAATTACACACTACTGTAATACAGTATCAACTAGTACAGAGTAATTAATAAAGTAATTGACATTGTGCAAAGAGAAAAACTCAGTATCAGACTTTTTAATTAAATTGAAATCTAGGAAGTCGGTTGTCGCCTGCTTATTCCGGTCGCATTGATAGAAAAGCAAAAAATATTAGAAATGTGTGGTTTGCTTGCCACCTATTAATATGAATTATTATGACTATGACAAGCCGACTTCAAAGAAATTGGAATAAGAGATGAATTATTTTGAAGGATATTGCTAAACCATTGCCCCATAAATAATTATGTTCGAAAAAAAATCTGCTCAACAACGTAAATAACAGAACGAATGTTGTTGAACTGTCAAAATGAAAGCCATTCTTACTCACAATGTGTTACGCAATTAGGAGTAATTGCATTGGCACATAAGGCGCGTCGCCCACACGAGCTAGAGTCGAGGCGGCGGCGGCGTCGAGGCGCGGGCGCACGTTTTTATAGGAATAAATGGCAGTGCGCTCACATACCTATTTATTCCTATAGAAAACGTGCGCCCGCGCCTCGACGCCGCCTTGACTCTCACTCGTGGGGACGACGCGCCTAAGACGAGGTGACAAACTCATCATCCTCCTGTGGAGACCGGAGGATGATGAGTTTGTCACTTCATCTTATGTGCCCCGCTACTGCCATACTAAACATTTTACCGCGTCTTTTCATAATAACAGTTCGTCTTGAGAGAAGACGAACTTCTTCAAGTCCCAAACAATAATGCATTAGACTATTAGTAGACTTAGCAATACATTCCGCATTCGTAAGCGACACGTGCCGATGGCTCTAATTTTGTATGAGAATGCACGATGCACGTGGCTACTCCATTTAAACTGGCACACACGGGCTGTAGTGTAGTATTATTGTTAGGACTTAGTTGTGAACGGAAGCTTTCGGTTGTACAGTCAGCGTCGAGAGTTCTCAAAAGAAAAAAATAATCATCAAATTCAAATTGATTTATTAATCACATTTTTTTACAAGAATAGAGTAGATGGTGACCCCCAAACTAGGCATTCGCCTAATTTCAGGGCAATTTCAGGGCGCAATTTCAGGGCAGGTACAGCAAAGCCCCCCCCCCCCCTCCCCGCCTGCTGCATCATCTAAGGCAGGCGGGAATGTGAGGTCGCGGTCGATTAGAGTGGAGACTCTGTCGGCCCACTGAGTGACTCAGGGAAGACGGCGCACAGTAGTCATGTGCTGCCTTGCACAGTTAGGTTTCGGGGAGACCCCTTTACAGTCTCCCCAGTGATGTGCCCTAACAGGCGTTGCACAGAGGGGGGTCTTTTGAGAGGTAATGGTGCCCCTTCCATATGCAGTTGGTGAACACTGGGGTGGTTTTAATGAGGTAAAAATTCCACACTCCCTGATTATATCCCCAAAGACCGGGCGCCTTTTGAAGGTTTCCATCCGAAAACAAAAAAAATGGTACCTACAGTAAAGAGATCAATCAATCAATCAACTCAGCCTATCGCAGTCCACTGCTGGACATAGGCCTCTCCCAGACTGCGCCACAGCACCCTGTCCTCCGCCTTCCGCATCCAGTCTACCCCAGCCACCTTCTTTAGGTCGTCCGTCCATCTAGCTAAAGAGATAAAATAGGCATTCACCTAAATTCAAAAATGATTTTCTTCTACTTATAGTATTTTTATTGAACTTTTTGATACGTTGTGCAGATAATTAGCATCTTCGCAGAAAGGTAATGTATCTACTCGTATGAAACCTCAACAATTTAACCGATACTCTAAGAAACTCACTATTGAATTATATACAGAGTCAAATTTAATCAGCTAGCGAGACTCCGCAGACGTGATGGGTATCGACCACCTCTTTGCCTCTTAGAAAGTAGAGTGCCGCAAAAGATTTTATAGTAAATAATCTATATATACAGGTTAAAATTGAAAACATGCGACAAATCGAAATGAGAGATTGTACTCATCATTATAAACAACTTTTACTATGGGACCAAACCTGAAATCGCGAAAAAAAAAATCAGATACTTATTCCCTACATTTTGACGAGTTATGCGAACATAAATGTAGGGAACAGGTGATTTTTTTTTTTCGCGATTTCAGGTTTGGCCGCATAGTAAAAGTTGTTTATAATGATGAGCACAATTTCCCATTTCGATTTGTCGCATGCTTTCAATTTCACCCGGTATATATATATTATACAAGTTACATATAATAAAAAATTAAATAAAAAGGAAATTCGTCCGCATTACTGTTAATGGGATAAGTGCCCAATAGCCCGGCAGCATACCACGTTGAATAGCAACTACTTGTGGTTTATTATTATCGATCACAATAAAGCTTTATACTCAATTTCTACTTCCTAATTAACACTATTGTTCTAAGAAAACTGCCAACAGATTTCAATGCTTGTTATTAATGGTTGATCATAAAAAGATTCAATTTCAATTTCTACGACCTAATTAAAACTATAAAATAATAACAACAAAGTAAAGACCGCCCAACTGGCCCAGCGCGAGTCTTGAACTCGTGCGATTTTGATTCTGAACCTTCCTTGGATTTGGACTTTATAATTACTAGTAATTTGTTTGTAAAAAAAAATCAAATGGCTTGCTATTACGGTTGTTAAGATACAGTCCTGAGACATGCAGACTGACAGCGGCGAAGAGTCCCGTCGACACCTTTCCGGAACTGAACCAAATAACCAAAACAACACATACTGTCGCTTCAAAATTTCAAATATCGGAACAACATTTTAAGGACGTCAATTACGACAATTTAACGTAGTAGGTATAGAGGAGCTTGCAGACGCCCAAAGACGTTGAAAAATTAAGTACCACCGAGCAACTTAGTACAAAGCATGAAGACGCCTGTTAAGCTTGTTAGCAATATTGTGGAGGACTGTACCTACCCTTTCAAACGTAATTACAATTTGTCTATGGTGAGAGTACTTCGAACTTTATGACAGTCGATATTTGATTTTGACATCGATACTTAGATTGCTATTAAATAGAGCTGTGGTGGCCCAGTGGTAACGGAACAGGAACTGAATATCGTGACAGCGCAGCGTACAGAGGAGATTATGAGAGAGAAAAACAAGTTATTAATGCGTCGACCTCTCACAAACATAATAATATGAGTTTCATATTTGTGTATTTACATTATCCTGGTTTTGAGTGCAGTGGTGGACCAGTGGTACCGGCCGCGAGTTATGAGTTGTAGGTCGTTGGTTCGAACCCAGACAGGCGCTTTACTTTGTGTAAATTATTTCATCACCACTGCTCTCAAAACGGTAAGGAAAACATCATGAGGAAACCGGCATGTCCTAAAACTAAAAATTCGAAGATATGTGACATCTACCAACCCGCACTGGGCCCGCGTGGTGGATTACGGCCCACTCCCTCTCACTCAGAGGAGGCTTGTGTCCCAGCAGTGGGAACATTATAGGCTGATTAGGTATGTATGTAATAGATATTAAACTGATCTTAAAATTGTTTTTCTTTTGTTTTTTGGTTTTGTATAAAAAAGTACCCATACTTTTTTTCGAATGCCAGCCAGTGTTTGAAAAAGAATAATAGATTATTGGCTACTTACCTCCTGTGTTTTTGTTACTTAAGGACCCAACTAAATCAGCTGTCTGGGACGTAATAAATGTTCAAAATAACGTTTGTTTTTTAGTCTCGTGAGCTATCAGTCTAATCAAACTCGTATCATCAAATAAAGATCATGAGTAATAATAATGTTTGGAAGCACTCACAAATATTGGTCAATCAGGACAAATATTTTATATGAGGTGTTCAACCTATTGACCTCTGCTGTCGATTATACTCGTACCCGACCGAGACCTACATATATTAGGTACTAGTCGACCGAGAAAATTAGAAAATTGGATGGAATGTACACACACGCCTCAGATACTACTGTTTAAATTGCAAATTATTTACGGATAAAGTAGCGCCCTAATTGCGTAACACACTATTAATCTGAATCGTTTTGAATGATATTGCTAATCCATTGCTTCAAATGTTCGACCATCGACAAATTTGTCTGCTCAACAACGTAAATAACGCAATGAATGTTGTTGAACTGTCAAAATGAAAGCCATCTCTACTGTTAGTGTGTTACGCAATTACCGCGCAGGATGTGAAATTAAATTGGTTGAAATACTTACGTAAAATAATAAAGTTCACAATTCCGTTCTGTTGAAAATAACTCTTTAATTTTTGGCTGACAAGCTGACGAGCGGCTGGATAATATTATTTGAGAATTTACCTAGGATAACCATAATCAGCCTATAATGTTCCCACTGCTGGGACACAACAGGCGTACTCTCTGTGAGAGAGTCGCAAGTTGTAACCCACCATGCGGGCCCAGTGCGGGTTGGTGCATGTCACATGTTTTCGACCGATGTTTTCATTCACCGTTTTGAAAGCAGTGGGGATGGAATAAATTACACAAGCTAAAATGCCTGTCTGAATACGAAACTAGTAGGTAGCTAAGTCGAGGCCGTTACCACTGGGCACTACTCTCTCATTTACTTAATTATTATAAAATCGATTGCCGTTTTAAGATAAAGTAAAAATAAATCTTATTACTACAGAGATTTAAAGACGGCTTCGTTCTATTATTAGTTTTAATTTTCTGTAATATCTCTTGGGACCGTTCTTCTATGTCTAAAACCATAAACCAGAATGTTCCATAAGTCAGAGACAAAAGAGATGTCACGTTATTAAACGCGACGTGTCATAATGTGGTACCATAAAGCTGCAGGTGGTCTCTAGTCCTGCTCGTGCGCACTTAAGTACCTAAGTACCCTATAATAGTATAGTATGTATCAGTGAGTTTTGAGTGTCACTTAAATGCAGTCAAGTATACACTTGTAGAATGAGAAATTTTCATAAACATACCTAATAGTAAGGTGGGTGTACCATGGAAGGCCACTCTAACGAATAAACAGTTATTATTCGTTTATTTCCTGGATAAATGAAACTAACAAATATTTAAGTAATACTTTGTTTTATTATGTAACATATAAACCACTTTTTTTAATTGCAGATTTAATCAATATTGATTAAACTTAAGTTTCTTTGAACTATTCCAAATGGCCTTGCTAGGAACAGGGCTCTTTAGAAGGCCATTATGAAAATTCAGTCATTTAACACTAAAAGTTAATAAATAGCGCTTAAATCTACAAAAAAAGTGGTTTATATGTTACATAATAAAACAAAGTATTACTTAAATATTTGTTAGTTTCATTTATCCGGGAAATAAACAAATAATAACTGTTTATTCGTTAGAGTGGCCTTCCATGGTACACCCACCTTATTTTAACGTCGTCGATTTCCGATATCGAAGAAGCGAGGGACCGTACTGCCAAAATAGTAGCGCGAGCGATTCGCCGCCGCGTCTGTGGTTTCCAGTTCGATGGGTGTTTGTGTTAGTAAAAGGAATTTGTCATCACATGGCAATAACTACGAAATTTTAATGATTGGCCTTCGAAGGAGCATGGCCTTCCATGGTCCACCCACCTTATATCTGATCATGTACAGGTAGTTTGAAAGCAGTTTTTGGAAGCCGAGGGGCAGCTGATTCCTATTGTATGGGCATTGATGCGAAGGACGTGGTAAGAAAAGTGTTAAGAATGAATGTGGAAAAGACAATATTATATAGACAGATATTCAGACACCAATCTACATGGTCTTTACATGATCTGACCAAGATTATGTCTGGACTTTAAAAGATACTGTGACCATTTAAAGACCTTATGATGTTAGTAATTGTATAGTTCGATATTGAGATAGACTCATGATAGCACAAGTTTAAACCTTAGTGGTTTTTGGTTGCTATTTAATATGAATAACCCTGTATTCTTTTGTATAAATGATAAATAAATAAATAAAAAAAAAACCTCTGAGTTTGTTTCGGCCTTTCTTCTCAAAGTAGTCAGTCAGTCATCTAGTTTATATAAAAACAAGATTGACTCGTGTAAAAACCTACTTACAGAAATAAAATCATTTATCATGATTACGGCTCTAGAAACTACAAATTAGGTGACCTAGAATGACTGATCCACGCCGACCATGAATAAATAAATGGAAAAAGAGCAGTAAAATGGATACCACGGAGCTCAAGGACACCTGGCGAGCCGCAGCTAAGTGCAACATTACGCTATTAATATGTCAATGTTGCCAACATTTTCCATACAAACCAAGCGTAGCAACGTTAAAACTCGCAATACGACAAAATTAATGACGTATAGAAACTGGCGTCTTTGAAGGCTGACAAAAGATTTGCACTCAACGTAAACCCGTACCACGAATTTTATTAGTATAAAATCAAAACTATCCAGCAAATACGTGCTTTATTGAAAAATGACGTAAATGATAACATAAAATCACGCGTCGTGTCCCGAAAGGTTGGGCAGAGGTTCATCTATACTACTGTGGAACTCTCTACGTCTACGAGGTTCACGGTACCGGGAGGAATAAAATCAAACTACGGATTATCTCTTAGGTATCGTCAGTAATTATTCCTATTAAATCTTACGTTTATTACATCTTAATCTTTTTGCTTGTCAGCCTAATCCGACGCCTCAATCAATCAATCAACTCAGCCTATCGCAGTCCACTGCTGGACATAGGCCTCTCCCAGACTGCGCCACAGCACCCTGTCCTCCGCCTTCCGCATCCAGTCGGACGCCTAATCTCTTCTAAATCTTCCTTTTACCTCTTATTTTATGCCAATAACTTTCAACTGACTCGCCGAGGTTGTATGTAAGCACCAAATAGGCCATAGTCTCTACAGTACACCAGCATTTCGCCGTTATGTTGAAGTCCCATGTATTAGGAGGCGAGCTTATCGCCATTAACCGGGCACAAATCCAGACCAAAAAATGTTTTTGACGTGAATACGTCTTTAAAATTGCTTCCTAATAGGAGGCAAGTAAAAAAAACCAATGATAACAAAATCGGGGTATACTCGTACAGTTTGGTGTTGCAGTTTCATATCTATCATCTCCATCCGAAATTCAATTACACCATTGGATAGCTAAGAGATCAAAGAATTCATTAGAAGCGCCGCCATTTGAAGTAATTTTGCTGCATGTCGAGATTTCCACTTAGGCGATTGGCACACTGCTGCGTTTCACGCAGCGGTGTGCGGGATATGGAGCCAAATTCCACGCGCGTGAGTGCGTTTTTATTGAATTTGTATGTAAAAAATCACGCGCGTGGGTGCGTTATCTGCACCCCGCTGCATCATGCGGGGCAGTGTGAGAATCGCCTTAGTATAACTTTTGATTTGGAAAAGCTACGACGTACGTTTAAGTTTCATTCGTCAGCTATCGTTAAAATCTATCGATTTTATACTAAACATTAGTACGAAATTGTGGCAGTGAATATAAAATGTTGAAATAAAAAGAAAAATATTATCAATAAATATATAATGTCACCTTACACGCGTCAAAAAGCCAAATCCAAATGAGGTCGTATACGGTTGGAAACGGCTTCTCAAGAGCAATCGAATGGTACCAATAAAACACCATAATATGATCGAGTCAAACAGTGCCGGGAACGTAAAAGAATGAATGCGGCCGAGCGAATCAAACCCGTTAAGGTATGATTCCGATCTCGGCAGCACGCAGCAGTGCTGCCGCGGCAGTGCGGTCGCAGCACTACTGGTCTTCATACATTTTCAACGGGTTTATACGTGATTACCTACATTCCGAGCACGGCAGCAATGCTGCGCGACATTGCTGCGTCACATTGCTGCGTCACATTGCTGCCGTGCTCGGAACGTAATCACGTATAAACCCGTAGAAAATGTATGAGGACCAGTAGTGCTGCGACCGCACTGCCGCGACAGCACTGCTGCGTGCTGCCGAGATCGGAATCATACCTTAACGTAAACGTATTCACGTACAACCCACGGCCGTGTCCATGACACAATCACACTCCATTTTTGGTCTAGGTTTGTGCCTAGTTAATTATGTTACTATAAAATCAGTTTATCTTTTGTGTACACCACGTTGACCTAGCCACTACTATAATGTACAGACGCCAGCACATCATCTACCCAAAACTATCAAATTTTCCCAATCAACTTTGAACCTTATGCTTTAGTGATGCAATTGAAAATTTATTAAAGAAATTTGACAGATTGTAGTAGCTTGATGTGCTGACGTCTGTATCTACCCACTCTCAATTAAGTTAGTTACCTGCATTTTCAGTAGGTAGCCGACCAAACCAGAAATGTTTCAGTTTTCGGTGTAGGTAGTACCTACAGTGTGGTTCGCCATTAATTTCGTTAATCAGCATTATTATAATCCCGTATATTGTTGATGGAAAATGTAGTGAACATTATCTTTCTTATTTGTTATTACTAAATGCTAAATATAATATAGGGATGATATCGAGCGGTCGTTTCAGAAGCTCAAAAGTCTGACAACCAGTCTTACAAATGGGTATCGGGTTACTCAGTAACTGGTAGTGAAGGCAGTCGCTCCATTCAGCAGCATCCGGTTAGACTGCAAGCCGACCCCAATATAGTTGGGAAAAGGCTAGGCAGATTGATTCATATGTATGACTAGCTTCTGCCCGCGACTTCGTTACAAATAAATAAATTAAAAAAATGCCTTTTATGTCCCACAGCTGGGCAAAGGCTAATCTACTCTCTTTCCACCACTCTCTGACCAAAGCTGCTTTATTAACATTATAATCAAACAGAGTAACACCTAATCTACAGGTAGATCTGTACATCATTTTGTATACAGTAGGCATCAGTCTCGCATCACAAACTCTCAATAGTATAATGAAGGAGCGATGAGGCTATTGTACATAGACGTCTAATTATTTACCTAATCAGAACAGATACTATGGACTAAGTACCTATAACTATTGATCTAGTTTCAATAATGCAGTAGTCATAGCAACTTAGTGATCCGCTGTTATGCACTAAGTAATTGAGGAGCAAACATCTCGTAGAGACGTAAGTCATCCCATTCATACTCATTGTTCCGACATCTTGTCATTTCGTCACGCTTGAATAGGACAGAGGTTATCAAACGCATTGTTTCGTAAGTACTACATTAGGGACAATACTGAGTTTCTTTACATCTGTAAGTCTGCATTTACTATAGTAAATACGCGCCACAAAAGATCAGGCTTGACTTTTATCTTAAACTTTATTATTTCGTAATAATGTCATCGATAACTCCCTGAATAGATATACACATTATGGGTAACTATTTCGTACACGACATGCCTGCGCAAGCTCCCCACTCTTGAGCTCCTCAAGTCTCATCTTTCGTGGCGCGTATTATAATCTAACTGGTTTTATTCCAAAGAATGAAAGTGTATCTGTCTGTTACCTCTTCACACATAAACCGCTAAACCGATTAAGATGAAATTTGGTATATAGATAGTTTAAGTCCCGGGAAAGGACATTGGATAGTTTTTATCCCGATATTCCTACGGGAAACTCATGCGAGTGAAACCGCAGGGCGCTGCTAGTACTTAGGTCACAATCAGTAGCAAAGGTGCCATCCGAGCTATGTATCAATTACATATTTTATCTTCCTTGAGTAAATCTTTAGACATTAAGAACTCTTCAACTACAACCAAAATCTAAACAGCGACTTACTGATTATTATTATATTGAGTATTTTTATCTCACGCAGCGTTGCTCGCTTTACCTACATGCAGTAACCAAGTATACAAACTTTCGCATTCATAAAGAGATAAATAAGACAGCACTAATGTTAACAAACCGAACCAGATAAAAAAAATAAATACAAGGCTTCCAGTGCTTTCATTTATAAAGCGAGTGTATTCTTTTTTTGTTTTGTTTAGTTATTTTAAAAACGAGCAATAATAATAAACCTTTCTTCCTTCCAGCAAAAAGTTCAAACATCTTTGGCTCAAGAATTAGCTGCGCGAACTCCGCTCACTAACGCAGTCATAGGTGACAGAGCATGCGGCGCAACTCTGTGATCTCTCTAACCTGATGATGGCTCATGTAGCTAAATCATCTAAAATCACGCTTTTACGCAAAGCTGTAAAATAATGAAGGTATGTTAACCAAAGTATAAAAGAATGCGAAACTTGCGAGGTATTGGGAAGTGAGTGGAGTTGATTCCCGCGGCTTGGCGAGGTGGCACGGGAAAGTTAAGCCCACTTAGCGAGTGACGGCAACCGCCGAGCGGGGACGCTCCTACCATAGGTCTAACTCACTGACGCTAATACTCGTATAATGAAACGGGGATTACATTAAAAAAAAGTGTGTATGCAGCTGGATTTTTTATACCTAGCGAAAAATTTTTACGCTGGTGGGTAATAGAATCAAGTGCTGATTTCATGGTAAAATTTTGCGGGTCTATGTCACTTACATCGTGTATACTACACTGTATATTTTGATGTTATGTCGCTTCAGTGTCAGCCACAGCTACCTATGGATTATTTTTGTGTTTTGTTTTCGTGGTTTTCTGGAATGGTAAAAACCACTAGTTGCATTTGCATGTACTCCCCGAAGGACTAGGCCTATAGTACACCCACATTTTGACAGTTATGTTTAGGGGCGAGCCAAAGAAACGATGGATGGACTGTGTGAATGATGATATGGTTAGAAAGGGGGTGACTACCGAGATGACGACTAATAGAGAAGTATGGAAGAAAAAGACATGTTGCGCCGACCTCAAATAAATTTTGGGATAAGGACAGGAGAATGATATGTTTAGGGGCGAGTCTATTGCCATCAACCGGGTAACTACAAATCCAGCACTGGAGTGCTACTAGAAAATTCCTGATGGAAAACTCCAATAACAATTTGCCCAACCTGTGAATCTAACCCTGGGGCACTTGCGATCACTGGACTAATGATGCAGTGTTTCTAAATATGTATGTTATGAAATTAAATAAACCAAAAATGAATACCAACCTAGGTAGGTACTAAGCTCCAAGAAAAAATTGTCAAATCAAATCGTTCTCATCAATCTTAGTTTATTTATGTAGCTTTTGCCCGCGGCTTACATATACATTTATAATACAAGCATGGATTAGTCTTAAACTTGTGACTTTTAATAAAAACCAATGGCGGCCTGGAAAAAACTAAAATTTCAAAGTAAAATCTCACGCGAATGACGCCAGGGAACCTCCAGTAGTAGCCCAACCATTTATTTGCTCTACAAACAGATTAGCCGACACAAAAGTGCTCATCGCAGACGGAGACCATTCATACAAACTAATACTATTAGAGCTTTCGCTAATTGACCGACACCAGTCATTAGGACTTAAAACAAACAAAAATATCTCTCTTTTGACCACGAATATCATTGTTATCAGATTTTTTGGTCCGATTTTTGCATTATCCTTTCTATTACCTACATAACCAATTAGTATGTCTGTCTGTCTGTTTCTCCTTCTAAGAGCTGAATAATAAAATATTTAAATAAACAAATCAGACCAGATTACATAAGAAAAGGTTTTTTTTTTAACTTAATTTAGAAGTCGGCTTCTCACAACCCGATAAAACTACTACGGTTTTACTCATAACTTTTATAAATAAACATTTTAATTAACAGAAAGTTTCAAAGATACGTTAGTCGGAAGCCTCTGAAATGATTTCTTTACCTAAAAAGTTTCTGTACGATACTTGGAATCGGGTAGGCATGGAAATTTCGCAATAAAAAATAAAAGAATTAAATAAAGAAACAGTATAGCAGCAACTCGACAACGTCATGCCATATTATATTTTTCCAAACTGCCATATATTTTTTCCGATATTGAGAATCCTATGCAAGCTTGAACGCCAATTACTTACGAGGTGCATTACTGAAAAAATCCAGGAAAAAATAATCCGGTAAAATGTTAAATAGTTAAGTACATCGAAATGAATTTCTCTCACTCTATATCAGATTGTAAGTTAGAGCTTTTGAAGAATAGAGAAGCGCTTTACAAACGTTGAGTGCAAAAGTTTCGGACAGTATTACTATCAAAGGAATTTAATACTGCGAAGAAGACAAAAGGCAGAGTTGAAACTGTGCTTCAGATGAAAATGTTACAGGTAAAACTGTTGCATTTCATGCACACATAAGTCATGTTACATTAAACTTAATCATAATTACTTAAGCTTAGTTATAGTTTGGAGATGTATTCAGAAAATATAGAGCAAATATTATTAAAAGGAGTATGTATGGACCAAATAACGTAGCGTTCTATTGTTTCTATCTCATGGGGGAAAACGTAAGTTTGAACAAGCTAATAGCACCGATAATAATATTATAAATGTGAAGGTACCTACTCGTATGTATGTTTGTTACTCAATCACGCAAAAACGGCTGAACGATTTGAATGAAATTTCGCACACAGTTTATAACTTGGATTACCACATGGGGCTTTTTATCTCGGTATTCCCACGAGATGGAGACTTACGCGGGTGAAACCCTGGAGCGCTGCTAGCAGAAAATAAATAAATAATCGGCGACCTAATCATGAATGGTGCGATTACTTTGTCCCAGATACAAACATTTGTTGATAAGATAAGCATTGATCTTGTTGATCTGGCTGAACCTGCTTTATCATTGAATGAAACACAAAATGTCGTGTACCATAAAGCATAGATTTCACGGGCATGAAGATTACAACCTACTGATTCTATATGAATTTTCATTTAGTTTTTCTGGCAATTTGAGTACTGCATGCCTACCCAAATGTTCTTTTCTTAAATAATATTTTTTGACGAGTCGTTGAGCTCTTCAAGTTCTGAGTTGATCTATACGATTACTAACAGATGCTTCCACTAACTGGACTGGTCCACTTAAATCTGTGTGGGTCTTTCCTCAAAAGTCCATTTCAGACACTAATCTACATATTCCTCACTTGATCTGACTGGACTTTAAAAAGGACTTTGACCCTGAGTTTGTTTCGCCATTTCTTCTCAAGGGTAGTCGGACAGGAAATGTCGACCCCATACACCTTTTTTTTATATGTGTCTAGTAAAAGTTACTCCGATATCCTATGTGCACAATAAACAATTTCATTTATCTTACAATCACAAGATAAAAATAATAAATATTGATAAATATTTTTACCCAAATACACTTAAAACCAATATGAAAAAAACATAACCCTCCTTCTGGCGCAGTCGGGTAACAATACAAACATGTTAACAAATGAATATATCTACGTTGCTTTGAAAGACAAACATGTGTATTTTTCCACTATGTTTTCTCATTCACTTGCAGCTTTCAAACTATCAATAATAGTTCAAACAAAAGCTACCAAACTCAGCTTCCATCGAGTGTAATTAATTAATTCAGTATTCCTGTATTCACAAGCCTCAATTTTTGTAAAACAGAATGTTCTGTACCTACACCATGTCGCATCAAACGTACCTACCATCTACGCGGTTTACATGCGGTCTCTACGAGACCTCTTTGCGGCCTCTACACGAAGTCTACGCAGTTTCTACGCGATGACAAAACATACAGAATAAAAGGAAAATTTTATTTGTCTATGTTTGGATAATTGCCTGTCCCTTGCTGACCTCTCCCAGCGACGCCCTAAGCCGAGGTCCGTACCCCACAGGGGTGCCCTTAGTCTATAGTCGCTTAGTTTTTAAGTTTTTTTAAGACCTGGCTGGAGGCCTTCATTTATTGAGGCACCCACAGGTAAGCCCGGTTAAGCAGACGACCTACTACCGACCGACTAGATTGACCTGCGAGATGCCATTCCAAAAAAAAAGTCTCCGTTTATACAGAATTCTACGATGAATCAATTCTAGGAAAGGTACGATATTCTTGTCTATCTATTGTGTGTAACTATTATTTAATTAGCCACGAGCTGCTCTCAAAGTAACGGTATTATTTCGTAGAAGCAATATTGAAATGCATCTCGTTCGTAAACTAATGAATATGAATGTCGGTGAATGATATCAGAGTTGATAAAAGATGTTTTCAAATTTTAAGATCGCTCTTAGCAATAAGACCGCCCATTATGTCACCCATTGTAAAGTTTCTATATTTATGTCTGTAATGTAAGTATATGGTGTACATACCTAATAAAGAGTATTCTATTTTATTTCTCGGCGGAGTTATATCTAAATCAATGCAGTGCATGTTCTCATATCCCTATCGAAGGATGTCTTACACAGTAATGAAATGTCCTAGAATATGATACGACCGGGACATGGAGTGGGGTAGACAATTTAATATTATTCAATCAGTAAGTATTGTATGCTTCTTTACGAGTTTATTCTTATTCTTCAACAAATTAGAGAATATTATATGAATCTTGTTGAATCTCTTGACACAGGACTTATGAATAAGTTATAGATTTATCCAATCTGTGGGGCAGTTGCGGAACACACTATCATAATAGAAATGACTTTGACAGTTCAACAACATTTATTGCGTTATTTACGTTGTTGAGCAGATAATTTTTTCGAACATAATTATAAAGTATTGGATTAGCAATATCTTTCAAGATGATTCAGTTTGAGATTTATAGTGTGTTACGCAATTAAGGTGCAGACAGACTGGTAGAACACAGAGAGGGGCTTGTGACTAAATACTAACAGCCGCTCGGGTCGATCGATCAGGTTAAGCTACGCTTGCTGCAGTTGGCCCGTAGATGAGTGACCGTCTATACATACCAAGACCCCTTAAGCCGTTGGTCCCGGCTGTCATTCATGGATCTTTGACAGTCGCTACGGGTCGACAGAAGCCCGAAAGTCTGACAACCAGTCTTGCCAAGGGGTATCGTGTTACCCAGTCACTGGGTTGTGGAGGTCACACAGGCAGTCACTCCATGTAAAGTATTGGTATAGAAGCCGACCCCAACATAGTTGAGAAAAGGTTAAGCAGACGATGATGTTCACTGGTAGAACATAACAGATTTCTAAGTATTACAAATAGATGACTTCAAAACACCGGAGTATTTCTAGAACATTAAGTTATTCGATTCCACAAAAGAATCTATTAGATCGTTCAAATAGGTACATTTATTAGCGTCAAAACAAGAAAATATAGTTCAAACAACATTATATTATTTTCTAGTAGTAATTTATTTAACTGCAGAAATAAAAGTATGATGCTGAGCATTTAATACACGTACTTGCATATTCCACAGGGAAAATCAGAGGAAGGCAGTCATTATGCCGTAGGAGTACCTATTGAAAATCAGAATGTCGTTTTTCAGACCGAGAACCCATCGAGCATTTGATTCTTGAAATATTTCGGAGTATTTGGGTGATCCGCGTGGTGGATTACGGCCCACTCACTCTCACAGAGAGGAGGCCTGTGTCCCAGCAGTGGGAACATTATAGGCTGACTATGTATTTGGGTGATCCCCTCTGAAAGGCAATTGTTTGATATTTCTTTGTTAATAGTAAAATTCTAGTTGTTACTCGTAATCAGTCTATAATGTTTCCACTGCTGCATCGAACACAACCTTCCTCTCGGTGAGACGGAGTGGGCCATAATCCACCACACGAACCCAGTGCGGGTTTTTAGATGTTATTTTGCTCATGTGTGTATCTATTATGAACAACAATGCAGCCTCTAAGTACATTGAATTCAAAGGCTTTATTTGGATGGAGAATTCGTTTGTGATGTCGAAAACAATACACAAAGATAAATTCCAAACATTCACCAAAAGCACAAAAACTGCAAAACATATTTCACTAGCGCTGTAAAACTTTACGTCATAGGAAGTTCTGTTTCCTACACAATCATGAACAAAAACAATATAAAAAATGAAGCACTCATGTTGCAAATTTTATGAAATAATTTGATTCGACATGCCTACGTACAAAAGTTTATCCATGTCGCTCTGTGCGATAGAACGTAAACAATATTTTCCTTGAATCTCTAACAAAAACCTCGGAAATACATCCTAATTTTTTTAATAACTCCTGTAAGCCGTGCGATATCTCCTAGAATTGAATTGTGAAATGAAAAGAAATGTTTCTGACTTCTGTTACGTATGCATTTTGCTCATGACATTGCACTACGTCTGTATACATATGGATACTTATACTAAGTATGTCCACGTGTTGGTTCCGGGATCCTTTATTTTCGCATAATGTTCTTTTTCCTAATATACTTTGGAATAGCTATTTTGGTATAATTTGTTTTGCCATAATAATACTTTGTCATATTTTTTTTGGCATACTGTTTATTTTGGTTTAATTATCTTGACGGCTAATTTGTTTTGGCATAAATTTAATACGCATAATACTAAACGACGGCAGGGGGTTCCTTTAAACCCTGCAGACAGAAATAGGAGCCCCGCACAGCGGGGCTTCTTCGACCTGACCTCGTTAAAAATAAAACAAGCATGCTAAATTTATGCTTTAGAATGTTATGCTTAATCATAAATGTGATTAGAAAAATTACGCTTTAAAAAATTATGCGTAAGCTGTTATGTGTAAATAATGTTATGCGAAAATATAATTATGAGAAACAAAAGTATGCCAAGATATATTAGGACTTAAAATTTTATGCAAATGGATAGGGAACCGTTGGTTCTACTCGAGTGAGCTTATTGTTACGAAAATCTTGTCGGAGAATATACTACTATGTAAAATACTTATTTATACATATCAACAATTTTTTGTTCACATTTGATGGTAGTCGAATTCCGTATATTATAGAATACTCTTTATTATGTACACCATATAAATTACAGACATAAATATAGAAAACTTTACAATGGGTGACACAATGGGCGGTCTTATCGCTAAGAGCGATCTTTTAAAGACCAAGAAGATAATATTTTAGTAAGTAAAGGATTATTGAAGTAGGCTGATATAGGAAGATCTAACCATGAATACTTAATAACTTTGCCTTTCTATTTTATATGAATCGGTGACGTCACCTAGATATTATTGCCAATATCACTACCTACTCTTGGCATAAAGTGCATCGCGTAATCAGCCTACAATGTTATCACTGCTGGTACACAGGCGTGGTGGATTACTTCCCATTCCTACTTACAGAGAGGACTCTGTAAAATGGAGTGGGCTGTAATCCACCACGTGCCCCCAATGCGGGGGGGGGATTGATGGATGTCACAATATCATGTCATCAAATATTTAGCTTCTAGGAGTTTCGAACCGATGCCACAACTGTTCTTAGATATGATTTACTTCTATCGCGATTTTCCTTCAACAGAAACCTACAAGAAGATCCCGCAGGATGGGACAAATCTTGTAGTCCACCTCATTTCCCAGCCACCAGAAAAATAATAAATTAAAGAAGGATTGTTAGGCACTTGTTACTTTACTCACTTGCCTCACTGACCTATAACTGTAATCAGCTCAAAGACTTCCGTAAATAGATAAGCTTTTGATACACACGTTATCAATGTTGCTCCATTTCTACTTTATTTTTATGTTCTTTGCAATCTCTTTGGAGTGAGGGTGACCGGTGGCATCCTGATGACCGACACTTTTGACCCGAGTACAGCGTAGCAACGGAACGCTAAGGCAGTGTCATAACCTTGTTTGGGTCGATCTCATATTCGCGCAACATACACTGTGGGGGTATACAGGAATAATGAGCTACTACAAATAGCCGAAGTCAGAGATATCTTAAAATTCTCATTCTCTATTGAACGAGACCTGCGTTTGCCAATTATTTTCCAAACATGTAAACAAATATGTTCAGTTTACAACTTCAAACATTTTTAAAACTTTTTCAATAGTACTAGTCACTCTGAAATCAACTTATTACCCGACTACGGCGAAGCAAAAAGGAGGGTTATGATTTTGACCGGTATATACCGGTCATAATCTTATGATGACATACATACATATGTATGCATGTATGTTCATCTGTTCCCTCATAACTTCTAAACTCCGTATCATGATTGGACAAATGAGGTAACGTTGGAAGCGTCTTGATGGTCCGCTGGTTATAGGTTATGTGACGTCGTAATAAATTGAATAAGGCGCCCTCTAGCGGACATAAAGTCATGACATAAATAAAAAAAATCATGCCGTGTTGGGTATCTAATGAAAGGGCTTAATTAGCACGTTTCAAAAATATAAATATTACTGAAATAAGCCCCAAAATAACTTTTTATATACTTGTACATATTATTATTATTTTAAGACTGTTAGCTTTTTAAATTATGTAAAACCCCAAAATAATTAAATAAAAAATAAGTTTAAAAACTAAAACCCGTCTACTAAAAAGGATGAAACAAGAAAGTACCTTGCCGTGGTGGCATGCAATCATAGCGTCCATAGCTTTGTATGTTAGTACAGCGGCATACGACCACGGGAAGGCACTTTCTTAGTTTCATCCTTTTCAGTAAACGGGTTTTAGTATTTTAAACTTATTTTTTTTTACTATAATAAAGTTGATACAACATGAATTTGAATAAATCTTATATGCTGTAGGTACACTCGACCGCACGTCTTAGGTAACACTTTGTCCAGGAGCTGGTTGAGCGTAGTACTGAGCGTAGTACGAAGCTTCAATAGAACACGAGGCAGCAGATGCTGTTTTTTTTTTTGTTATTATACTATTGGAATCAAGAGGCTATTTGAAAGAAATACATATTTTATTAACATAGATTTAGTACATAGATGTTTTTATATAAAGTCCTTCCGTCACATGGACATGCAAAACATATTATTATTTAAATCACACAAAAAGATATTATAATTTTAAGTAACAATTAGGACAATAAAATAATACAAAATACAAATAAATGTAAAATCGTTTGTATTACCTACAGTAAAAATGTAATAATAATACATACAATAATAGCAAAATTCAACTAAGGTTACAGTTATATAAAAAAATTCAAAGAATTCGTGCCCCACACGACTATCGAGCACATTGGAAATGAATCTACGGAATTCTAAAAAGTATGAGAAAAATGTCGTTCTGACTTTTTTCAAAAATGTTGGGCTACAGGGCAAACCCTTAACCCGATCGTCTTTGTTTTAGGCTCAAATTGTAGCTGTCTAAATTGTCGAGAGGAATTTTTCTCAAAATTTTGATATCATTCTTCCTTTTTTAAAATATCGATCGCCAAAATAAAAAAATCGGAAAAAATAGTTTTTTTTTTTTCACTATTTCGGCTATAACTTTTTTCGTTTTCAACTTTCTCCAATAATTCATTTTGCACATACAGCTCTCGTAAATACGCGTCTTTTGAGTTTTTTGAATATCGTATCTGCACAACTCTCCGAGATATAATGGGATAGCACTTTTTCGGGAAATCTGAGCCTATACTGGAGCGAATGAAAAGACATTTCCAATGTGAATAAATAATAACAAAATTTTAAATGTCATCAAGGTCAAAATAAATATAAACATGTCAAATAGTAGGTATAATAGCATGTCAATCAGTCACTATCACTACTATAATTTTAAATGACTGTCATTCTCATATAGGTACACAATCTCCATCAGTGACCAGTGACGCGCCGCCTACTGTACTATTTAGAAGAACATCTTTCTGTTTGTGACTTTTCTAAGAATTCAGTCCATAAACTCTTTTATGCATACCTAACATCGAGCAGTACGTCAGGTACACTCATAGAGAAATTTAGTTTTTGGCTACACTATACTCTGCTGCATTTCAAGACACCGTTGAAGTTTTTACGATATGTACCTACGTAGGTAACTAACGAAAATACATTTTTTTATTCACTGTAAAATCCATGTTTACTTTAGACTCGCATTTTATTAAATACTGTGTCTAGATAGGAATAAACAATTAAATACTGCCTACAGATTTAGCGCATTGTCAGGGCTGGCTCTGTTAAAATAAATAATTTGAAGCTTATGCTGTAAACATTAGGCCTATTTTAATTTGTTTTATGCTAAGCAGTTGTTTTTATGTGATATGCATTAGTTAGTGCGTGTGAATAAAATAAAACAGTGGTTTTATTGAAGCGAAAACTTCTTTAGGCGCGTTGAGTAATTTTTTGGGAGGGGAATCTTATGGGTTCGCGTCATCGACATGATATCTCGGCAGTCCAGTCTGTCTATATTTTTTTTTTCTATTTAAGTCCGTTTACTTATTCATGGCAGATTTTTAAATCGTTCGATAAGTTTTATATCAGGACTTAATATTGCGCTTCAAATAAGATGGAATAATCCGGCCTAAATAAAACATAAATTGATTTAAAAAGGGTATCATTTAAGCTATCACCAATTTAAATAGTTTTGTGTTTCTTAAATAATAGGGTTTGTCCTCCAAATAGTAGATCTGTCACCAAAATGTAGTCACCAAACAATGCAAGTGACCTAACCAAACCGAACCTCGGGGTGCCCTTCGCTCGCTCTTGCATCCTATGTCGACGGAGCCCCGCTTCGCGGGGCCCCTATTTCTGTGTAAAGGGTTTAAAGTAACCTAACCAAACCGAACCTCGGGGTGCCCTTCGCTCGTTCTTGCATCCTATGTCGACGGAGCCCCGCTATCTGAGAACGAAAATATTTCGTGGCGATAGATCTATTTATTAGGTGATACAACTAGATGACAAATATAAATTTTGGTGATAGAAAATATAGTTCCCATTTAAAAATACCATTAATTAACATTATTAAAGAAAGCTTCAAAAATATTCTTTAACTAGCTGCTGCCCGCGACGTCGTCTGCGTGAAGACAGTACCAAAAATACCTAAGATTAGTGTCGCAAAGTCAAAGTCAAAGTCAAAGCATTTATTTCAAATAGGCACATAAAAGGCACTTTTGAACGTCAAAAATTATCTTAAAATAGAATTGATTCTAGTCGCCCATTCCAAAAGGTAGTTTTCGTATGGAGAAGAACGGGCAAGAAACTCCACCGTTACTCTTTTAAAATGTTTAGGTACAATATTTTGCATGGGTACATTAATTATATAATAACATGTGAGGACGATGCACCTACAATAAAATTACTATACCACAATAGGTAAAAGAATTAAAAACGAAACCATGACATATAAATTAATTATCTGATAGATACAGCATATAGCATTATAAGTAAACAACTTTTAAAATAGCATTAAAATATAAGTTTTTTTTTGCAAGCGAAGCAAGTGAAGAGAGTTATATGGGAATCCTGCCGAGTTCAGTCATAAGATGTGACTGAAGGAAATAGAGAAAATAATTCAGGAATACATTCCAGTACACAAAAGAGTAAAAATACGTACAAAGGTATCATACCTTACAACACTTCCCTATAAACTACGTTGGTAGTTAGGCTGCCAGGTGCCAAAATGTAAAGAGAGTCAGGACTGGTGACGCGGGAGCAAGCGACGTACAGTTGCCCGTGTGAGAAGCAACTCGTCCTCAGGTCGACACCCGCTGCCCTCAGTGTCTGCCCCTGCGACTTATTGATGGTTATCGCGAAGCAAACACTCACGGGGAACTGTACGCGCTTGAACTGGAACGGGAAGTTATGAGGTATAAGGGGAATGCGTGGTATAAATACTGCCTCGCCGACGCCACAACCCGTAAGAATTTTCGCCTTAATGGTGTCTGTGGAGCGAGATGACTTCAAAGCGGGTCCCGTTACACAACTTCGGAGGAGATAGGTTATTCCGAAGAAGCATAATCGGGACACCGACCTTCAGCTTGATGGTATGCGCTGGAAGTCCACTTGCTGACAGGGAGTTCAGAAATTCCACGGGATAATGTATGGCGTCATCTTGCTCGACAACAGTGTTTATCGAGGTGTAGACCACTTCATTCCCCTCAATTTCCGAGAGAATGCATTCGTTACTTGCTGCAGCCTGATCATTTTTGGGCGTCAAAATGGCCCGCTCGCACACCCAAGAATTCTGCTGGTGCGGTATACGACTAATGTCCCCGTACACACAGCGAATGAGTTCTTCTAAGCTGGATACCACTCTACCGAGAGAGTCTGGAAGCACCACCTCTTTTGGTAGAGTGCCTTCGCCAAGACTTAGAAGGACATCGGAGAATTCTTGAGCACGTGCATTGCCGCCGAGCCGAGCTCTCATATTGATGGTCAAGCGCGGCGTACGAACTCGTGACCACAACAAAGCATTCCCCCTCGCCCCCGATCCCCGTGTCACCACGGGAAGCGTTTGCTGGAAATCGCCACTGAACAGAACTGTGACACCACCCATCAAATGTTCGTTCCTGCGGATGTTCTGCAGGGTTCTGTCCACGGCCTCAACTGCCTTCCTATTGGCCATCGTACACTCATCCCATACGATCAGAAAGCAATCCTTGAGCACGTGTCCCTTATCGCTGTTACGTGACACACCACAAACAGGCGTTTCGGCGCTCTCTAAATCGATGGGAATTTTAAACATGGCATGTGCTGTCTTGCCACCCGGAAGCAGTGTGGCAGCGATTCCCGACGACGCTACAGCAATAGCAATTCTGCCTCACCTCCTGACCTCTGCAAGTATGTCAGTGGTAACAAATGTTTTTCCTGTTCCACCAGGAGCATCCAAGAAAAACTTTTTACCCTGGTTATGCCCAACGCTTTCAAGGACGGTGTGGCGGACTCTGAAGAGAACAAAGCGACATGGTCATTTCGTATGGTGGTCATTTCGCCCGGATCGTAATTTGTCTCAGCGTTATACTCCCGATTTCCACGATCTTGATGCGGTGATAATTGGGGAGCTGGTAACCCATATTCGATCAGTGGATTGCCGCCGATAGAAATGACCACATCTTGAAGTGAACTGAGACAGGTGTTCAGCACGCGTTCATCAGTTACTTCGACTTCGTCTCCAGTAGGAACATAACTTTTTTGTAATACTTAACACCGCGTTTTTTTTTTAATCGTCTTCCTCAACTCTGCTCAAGATTTTGAGGGTTTTGTGGAACTCGAATTTATCAAAACGAACTATACGATACAACTTTTATGAAGAAAATGAACATTGCCATCTATGAATTTTAAGAATAACTAACTACTAACCTCGCCAACATGATCAAATTTAAATTATTCATTTCCAAAAAGTGTCAACATGTAACTTGATTTGATTTTAATGAAATCTCATAGATGGCGGGCGCTGCTTCAAAATTTTCTTTATACTACTAACATTCATTAAACTATGTTTCTCGGCCCAAATTACTTAAATGGCGTAGTTTTCATAGTGTAAAGCTAGATAATAGCATGGCTTACTGAAAAACAACATTTAAATATGCGTCGTTAGATTACACGCTGTCACAGAATGCGTAAGAAAAATAAAGATTCACAGCTCCTCCCCCGTAGGTGATAGCGTGATAATATGTAGCCTATGTGTTGACCGGACCTCTTAGTAATACTCATGCAAAATTTGAAGTAAATCCATGCAGTAGTTTTTGAGTTTATCCCGGACATACAGACAAACAGACAAACAGACAAAAATTCTAAAAACTATATTTTTGGCTTCGGTATCGATTGTAGATCACGCCCCAAGTATTCTTTTTAAAAAATATTCAATGTACAGTTTTGACTTTCCTACGATTTTATTATATGTATGTATGTATAGATAATTAGGTAGAATATTTTTATTATTTCATACACTTAGGGTTCACACGCACCTATATAAAAAACATAAAAAAAAGCGTTTGCCTTATGTTAAGGCAAACGTTTCTTTTTTTTTTTGTAAATAGGTTTGTGTGAACCCTAATTGCGTCTGTCTTTACACGTCATTATAAATATCCTGTATGTTAGGTACGTACGTACCTACTGTACTTGAATCATGATGTCATAAGTAACTAATCTGTGGTCGCAAGTAGTTCTTGGAAGCTGTAATGTAAGCGAGCGATGTATTTGTCTCACATTGAGGATACTGGCCGCTGAGAGACTTGTGACAGAGGTTTTTAGAAGATTTTCATTAGCTTTACTGTGTTAAAATCAAAGATTTAAATCGTTAGATTTGCCTTCACCGAAAAAGTGTGCACAATAAGAAGAGTGAACATACCTTATATGGTGTTTCCATTGCGACTGTGTGGTTGTGACATTGTGTGTGCCAGAGATGTGAAAACAAAACAGAAATATCATAAACATCTTTCGACCCGGTAGAGCGAATCCAAAGAATTAAATCTTTGGTTAAAATATAATCTTGTTAACTAACTTTGGACAACTTCCATTATACATAGTCGGGAAAAGGCTAGGCAATGATGAAACTGGGTCAAATTAAATTGGCTAGCAAAACTCTGCAGAAGTGATGGGTATCGATATCTAAACACGATTAAACATATTTTCTCAACTCATACTCTAAGTAACTAAAAACACTAACATAACATAATCAGCCTATAATGTTCCCACTGCTGGGACACAGGCCTCCTCTCAGTGAGAGGGAGTGGGCCGTAATCCACCACGCGAGCCCAGTGCGGGTTGGCAGATGTCACGTGCCTTCGAATTTTTGGTTCTAGGACATGCCGGTTTCCTCACGATGTTTTCCTTCACCGTTTACAAACACTACCAAACCCCTAAAAAAGCAAAAATCAAATATTTTTTGTTTGTAATATTACTTTAGAAGAGACCATCACGAATCAGAGTTATTCTGTAATATTTGTGTCACATTCTAAGTGAATAGATCGTGACTCTCCGCCGACATGCAGTCTTACGACATAGACAGTTAAGACCAGCCTAATACAAAGACTGGGGACTTCAGTACAATGCAAGGTGGCAGTCAAGATTGCAGTAGATTCACTCTGCAAGCTTTCTTGACAGATTCGTGATCTTATAATCGTTTGATAGCTTTATTGTCACAAGACATACCATTGACTTGGACTAAAAGAAAGAAAGAAAGAAAATACGTTTATTTAGCACAAACTAAAAGGCACACAACACAACATAATTATTATACTAGCATACTAGAAGTAAAAATAAAAAAACAAATAAAAATTGTAAATGCGTTGTCAGACATTAGCAGGAATGTGTGCCTTGCGGCTGCGCCAAATAGGTTCAGCAAAATGCCAGACTAGTGCCTGACGCTGGTTTTCAATTGGACCTGAGGTGTGAGGTGACGGACTACAGCCGGTCCATTCAGTCAAAATTTCACCGTGAAAACTTAGGTGAAATGAACTGTCAATAATGTCAATCCCTAGCATCACGTGGAATGACAGCTCATTTCACGTCTTTAAGTAACAACATCCTTTAAAATAGGATCAAAATTAAGGAAACTTTTGTAAATATTAGGTAACATACTTTTTTCTAACTTTTTCCACCTTTACTTTATCGCGAAATCGATAGTCTGTTTACAGGGTGGCCAAAAAGTCGTGGATCAAACGAAATAGGGAGATAAAGGATTTTGGATTTGTAATTTCCACCACAAAATCTTTCTACAGCATGGCCATAATTGAATTGCCCTAAAATTTTGAATTTTTGGTTTCTTTAAATGCGTTACCAAAAATTATTTCTCACTTTAAAAGCACATTGTAAAAAAAAAATGTGCATGCTGGAAATACCTATTTATCATTTAGTTGTGTCTTAGTTGTAAGTTATCTAAAGAAATTAAATGTAAATATGGTAGAACTTATGTATTTGTGTGCACCTATACAATATTGTTTATCTTCCTCCTTTTGACTGCAGCTGAGTTCCAATGATTTTTATTAATCACAAACCACACACACAATAAGTATTAGTTAAATCAACATTGATATTTATTATAATCTAGATGACCCGGCGAACTTCGTACCGCCTCAGAAACAATAAAAAAGCCGTTCCATACAAAATGTATGAGAAAATGAATTGTCTTCATTATTTTTAATGGTTATTCTACTATTCGGGGCGGAGACAAATACAACAAATTAATTATCATAAAAATCGGTCCAGCCGTTTTGAGTTATAAATGGTGTAACTAACCAGAATTTGTTTTAAGATAAATAAGCCTTTATTTCTGCCATAAATCTTACATATACATCCTCATCACCTCATGCGTCCCTCACGTATGGAACCGGGAAGTGTGGCGGAGGAAAGGGGAGGTCTATACCCAACAGTGGATGATGCTGGGCTGAAATGATAATGAAATCTTACATATACCCCCACCCTATTTCAAGTTAAACAAATATCAACTTTATTTCAATAATAATTAAGTTGATTTCAGAGTGACTAGCACTATTCAAAAAGTTATAACATTTTTTGAAGTTGTAGCGTTAATTGAACTTTATTGTGTAGGAATTAAAGTTATTTTTCCATTAATTCATATTTGTTTACATTTTTGGTAAAAACATAAATCGCGAACTTCGATCAATGCATCGAAGATCGCGAACGCAGATTAGTAGATGACACTTAAATTTTATAAGTGTGCTAAGTGGTTTAGTAGTTTGCTTACAGCTAGTTGTTAAAATCATTAGTTTGAAGTTTCAAGATTTTTGTTCATGGGTGAAGGCCTCCTGCCTGCAACATTCAATTACCTACTAAATAAATGTCTGACAAATTATTTAACTGGTTTGTGGATGTCAGATAGCCAGTCGCTCCATGTAAAATATTGGTAGTCAGCTGCATCTGGTTAGACTGGAAGCCGACCCAAACATAGTTGGGAAAAAGCTAGGCAGATGATGATTAAAAGCATAATTAGTGTACTCGGAATTTGAAAATACCGAAGCTGCTAATGAATATCGTTACATAGCTACAGCCTATTAGGTAAATGAAAATGAATGAAGACGATCATGACATATTTTGGGATATTTATACGAAAACACACAAGAGACCAGCGCTCTAATTGCGTAATATACTTTAAATTACAATCTGAATCATTTTGAAGGATATTGCTGATCCATTGCTTGCATTTTTGAGTAGACAAAGAACAACGGCAAACGCCCAAATAATTTTTTTTTTTTTTTTTTGCGACTTCCGATTAAATATATGTTAAAATACATGAGTTTGATAGAAATCTATCAATTATATTTTAAGTGCTAAGTAGGTATTTCTATATATTTCTTTTTCGATCAGGGTCTGTTGTTGATAAGACATACCTCTACTACTTCAAACAGCACCCTAATTGCGTAACACATTATCAATCGGAATCTGAATCATTTTGAAGCAAATTGTTAATCCATTGCTTCATAAGTTCGAAAAACGTTTCTGCTCAACACGTAAATAACGCAATGAATGTTGTTAAATTGTCAAAATGAAATAGATTCCAATAGATAATGTGTTACGCAATTGCCCCGCTGGATTATCTTTAATTCCTGACTTCATGTAGAAGTATAACTGAAGACAAAACTGTTCAGAAACTCAAACTGTATTTTAACGTATTTTTCATTTGCAGACGCAAAAAACATTAAGTACCTACAACAAAAATTTGTTGCATTTTCACAGCTAAATAATATGCGGTCTACGTATCAGAATTATAAGTCTAGCCGACCCCGACGTGTGGTGCTACAATATTTGATTGATGTCAAGCCAGAAAAAGAAAACTACGCTATAACTATATTTTATCATACTAAATAAATAAACTAGTCAATTTATTTGTCAAGACTTGGATAGGCCATAAACGTGATTTGATAAAACTTATTAAATTATTTCGTCGGTATTTATCACGGTAACGTACGTAGACTCTCAATAATTCCATCAACAATTCCCTCGCCATTGTTCTTTTCGAACGTAATATGAATGTTCGAATATTTGGCAACGTAAATATTGCAATTAATGTTGTTGAACTGTCACAATGAAAGTCATTGTTATTTATTTATTTAACCATTTATGTACAAACACATAAAAAGACAAGAAAAAAGAACAGAAATAGGTCCAAAGGTGATGCTTCTTTCTGCAGAAATCTCTTCCAGCATACATGCGATAGGATACCTGCGGGGCAATTGCGTAATACTTTATCAATCGGAATCGGTTTCATTTTGACAGTTCAACAACATTCATTGCGTTATTTACGTGTTGAGCAGACAAATTTTTCGAAATTATGACGCAATGGATTACCAATTGGCTTCGAAATGATTCTGATTCCGATTGATAGTGTGTTACGCAATTAGTTTGCTGGTTACCGCTAGTGTCTTACGCAATTACCCCGCAGATATGAATATACAAATTTCCATATATTTAGTTCATAGAGAAATGCAAAATAGGTTTATGTCTCTATCTATTATTGAGCTTGAGTAAATCTGTATTTAGCTTAGTCCCGGACAATTGTTAGGAACAACTAAACGAAGTTGAAACAGTTCGGTACTCGTTTTGCCGGACCTGCCTAGGTAAAAGTAGCCTGCAGAATCTGCGGACAGTGCAGTCTTTGGACAGTCCACTGTCCGAGATTATTTATAAAGACCAAAAGCATTTTAGGTATGGTCTGACTTAACAAATATACTACCCACAACATTTTATTATTATTAAGTATTATTAAGATTATCAATAAGTATGTTTATACCAGATCAAATTATCACAAGAAGAAATTAAACCACGGTTTTCGCCAATTTTACAATTAGTTTCTTGACAATTACAAAAATATATTTTTTTTTTTTCAATATATCTTAGAAAAAATAATAATTAATTATATAATTATACTTACCTACCTACTGAAAATTTCACCTTTAAAAATATCAAACACGTTAAACAATAATTTTAAATAATATTTTTATAAATCAACAGGTATAAATGTTATAATCAAGTAAAATATAATATTAATATACATAGATATTTTAAACACAAATCAATAATTAAATCAACAACTTTGAGTAAAAGTAACTAAATAGGTAATCATATTTTAGTGTGCATAGTTAGGTATCATTGAGCTGAGTTCATTACTTATCTCTCATTCATTTATTCATTAAAATTGGTTCCCAAAAATAAAATTTTGGGGGGAATCGAGAATGTAATTAAACGATATTTTTATTATAAATTTCAGGGGGAAACAAAAACGGGGGGAATCGGTACTAATCCGCAGTTTTTAGGTTCGCACACTGTACTGTGTATGTACTTTAATACATTCGCGTTGGTATGGGAATAAATCCCAAAAAAATGTTCGTTATACACACTCAACAGTTTTGATTGCCTCCGTAACCGATAATGGAACTCTTCCAATCTGTATATGCAAACATTTCAATCTGTAAACTCCCGATTTCAAAGCACTTGTGTATGCAAAATGTCGGTACGTACAATAAAACAACATTAACTTGAGACGAGTACTCGAATATCGCTGAAATATCGATATTGAGCTGTCTAACATCAGCTTAATTTCAAACTATTCTCGGTGTTTGCACAACAAGTTTCACCTAAATGAAATATGTACCTACTGGCCAATAATAAAACGCTCTCATTAAAAAAAGTCACCGATGTGTAATTCGAAGGGCAATTCTCGTAATTTTAAGAACGTTTACAGTTTGATCTCAGTCTGTCAAAAATACCTCTAGTTTACCGCCATTTTTGACAAGTTTTTGACATTGATTGTCGCTGAGATGAGATTGCAACTAGATTTTGAACGTTTTTAATTATTGAAATTGACCATTTTTCATGTTCTATTTTCAAAATCAGTATCTCAACTCAACTGTCAAAAAAAAACGAAAAATACAGTGTACTTTTAAAATGAGTGATTTATTATTACTTATTTACTCGCTTAGTAACAGCATTAATAACAAATCTTTAACATGCATATTGCATAGCCGCCTCATTTTTTCGCAGACCTATAGTTGTGAGTGTTAATACACGTATGGCGTGTGGGAGCCGGCGCGTCTTCACCCTGAGGGTCCTTTGTCACCCTCCCTACTGCCTCCCTCCAAACAATTGCTAAACATTCAACAGACTGCATACATCGCAACGTGAATAACGAACGTTTCTTACTAAGCTTTGAGTTTTTTTTTTCTATTGTTTTAATTGAGATACAATGATGTAATATTTTGATTGAAGTGTTTTGTAATAAAGATGCTTGTTTGTTACTGTGGGAGTGATAAGCGTTAGTTTTAGCTTAAATTTCATAATGGGTTTATATTATAAAAGGAGTTTATAATAATGTACTAACATTCATTTGAGTGGCAAAGAGGTTTACCAGTTTCAAGAAATTACTTCGCAATTATTCAATTCCATTTTTTTTCCATAGACATAACTATATTAGATAACAGTGAGTCTAAAATAGTATAAAGTCTAAACCTGCAAGCCAGACCACATCCCAAATACTTCACAACACAAGTTATACTTACAAATACTTAGTTCAAATAAACATAATGACTGGATAATCTTAGATCAGCTGATCGAGCAAGTAATGATGACACAAACATCAATAGGTACTGTAAAATGTTCGCCGCGATAAGATTGCATTACCGTTTGCATGAGGCGAATAATAACTGTGTTAGGTGAATGGTCTTTGAATCACTTCATAACGGGTCACATTATTTTGTCTATTTAAAAAAGTCGGAGGCTTTTTAGGGTTCCGTAGCCAAATGGCAAAAACGGAACCCTTATGGATTCGTCATGTCTGTCTGTCTGTCCGTCCGTCCGTCCGTATGTCACAGCCACTTTTTTCCGAAACTATAAGAACTATACTGTTGAAACTTGGTAAGTAGATGTATTCTGTGAACCGCAGTAAGATTTTGACACAAAAATAGAAAAAAAACAATAAATTTTGGGGTTTCCCATACTTACAACTGAAACTCCAAAAATTTTTTTTCATCAAACCTGTACGTGTGGGGTATCTATGGATAGGTCTTCAAAAATGATATTGAGGTTTCTAATATCATTCTTTTCTGAACTGAATAGTTTGCGCGAGAGACACTTCCAAAGTGGTAAAATGTGTGTCCCCCCCCTCTAACTTCTAAAATAAGAAAATGATAAAATTAAAAAAATATATATAATGTACATTACCATGTAAACTTCCACCGAAAATTGGTTTGAACGAGATCTAGTAAGTAGTTTTTTTTTAATACGTCATAAATCGAAAACCGCAATTTACCTTTCACAAAGTTACAACGAACTACAAGAACTTTTATATTATGTTACTTGCTGCTACGGAACCCTTCATGGGCGAGTCCGACTCGCACTTGGCCGGTTTTATATCTTTTTTTTTTTGGGTACACAATACGTCTATCCTGTGGTTCACTAATGTTTCACCAAAACTCCATTGACAAATTTTTAGTTTACTACCGTTTCGTATACTATTTATTTCACAAACAACTCATTCCGCAAATATTTTATTTTATAAACACTCGCTTTACAAACATTCATTTGGCAAATGCTTCTCTTTACAAATGTTACGGATGATATTTAATCATTTATATATTTTTCATTTAATATTTAGATTCTTTTGGAAAAATAACGTTATACAAAATAACGTTATTTAATGCACTAGCGACTGCATTAAAAACTGCATTAAAATCCGTTGCGTAGTTTAAAAGATCTAAGCTTACAGACAGCGGGAGTGACTTTGTTTTATACTATGTAAAGATTTTCTAAACCAGTCGCAAAGTGATAATTTATTTCCATTTGGGTCAAATAATTTTCAGGCAAGTATTTTTTTCTATATAATCTAGTCATTTCTGGCACTCGCCGGCCGCTGCCGCGGCACCGCACGCTTCGCTCGCTCGGCTCGTGCATAGGGGGTCACAGTTTTAACCTAACCTAACCGAACCATTTATTTTTTTTAATTATTAACCTAATGTAACTAGTTCGGTTCCGGGTAGCCTACTAAAAATAATCTCTTTTTTATCTTCTATTAGCGCAAGTCGTTTCTGGCACCCATATTTTGTGTAATAGTAACTTTTTTTTTAATAAAATCTAGTCGTTTCTGGTATTCGCCGGCCGCTGCCGCGGCACCGCTCGCTTCGCTCGCTCGGCTCATGCGCAGGGGTCACAGTTTTAACGTAACCTAACCTAACATTTTTTTTTTAATAATTAACTTAATCTAACTAGTTCAGTTCCGGGTAGCCCACTATAAATAATCTCTTTTTTTCTATTAGCGCAAGTCGATGAATGAATGAATTTCATTTTTAGGAAATTGCGTAATGATAAGTCAATATGCAAAACGTTTTTATTCCAAACGTTGTTTTATGAAATAAAATGAATAAAAAATGAATTGCTTGTTAAATAACACGTTATTAAACAAAAGTTTATCTGGTGATTATTTTGTAAAGTGAATTATTTGGCAAACTTGTTGTTGTATAATGATGAAATGACAAATCATGTTTTTGCCAATCGTTGTTTGTCAAGTAAAAATTTGTAAATTAATTTTTGGTGAACTGACAGGGCACTCTATCCTGTGCAGGACAGCCACGAAAAACCGGAAAGAAAAAAAACAAGAATAACCTACAAAGTAAAGGAAACGATGTCAAGCAAAGAAAAAACATTTGATGTTAAGCTTTTCCATGTCATAATTCTAAGAGAGAGTGAGCTAACACAGCACTGTTTTATTTTAAAAAAAGTAAAGTATTACTAATGGCAATAATAATTAATACAAAAGCTCAAGAACAAGATGCTACACCAAAATATTTGTCAGATCACAATATCTGAGAGGCGATGTCAGAACACAAGCGGTGACGTAGGGGGCTTCCCAGTAATTACGTATAAGTACAGGTGCTGTGAATCTAAATCCCCTGTGAGTGAAATGTTAATACTGCCTAGGGTTGACGATTTGACAAAGCGAAAATCACAACATGCTATATTTCGACACAGTACCTATAACAACACAATAGGTATAAGCAAACCGCAAAACACTTAAGTGTATTAGATATTGAAAACTTAATCATTATGTTTAATCGAATTAAGAGTGTAACAAAGGAGGAACTAAGAAAATGAATTTCTTAGGTCCTCCTTTGTTACACTTTTAAGTGGGAATGGTATTTCAAACCAATCGCGATATTACTACAGTACTATCAACAGAACAGAAGGCCAATTCCCGTAATTAAAAACGTTCACAATCTATTCGCGATCACATCTCAGCGACAATCAATGTCAAAAGCGTGTCAAAAATATAGGAAAATTAGAGGTATTTTTGACAGAATGAGACTGAGATCAGACTGTGAACATAATTAAAATTACGAGAATTGCTCCTCTGAAATAATATCAAGACTTTCAAGACTCTCAAAAAATATTATGTTATACTTCGGAACGTCCTGTGTTTCCATCCCCCTAATCCAGTAACTAAGAACAGGTAGACATAACATGTCTGTCTACAAACGATCGTTGACCCTCTGCACGCTAATTTTCGATCTCTGATAACAAGAGAGAAAACATAGAAGAGAAAACAATAAAATGTAGAGAACATTGAAACTGATACCAATCAACCTGAGTACTGGACCGGTAAAATGATTTTCAGTGTTATATTCGCAGAAATATTGCATTGATATTCAAAACAAGCTAAATAATCTAGATTTCCAGTGAAACGTTCGAGAACGATGCTTCAAACAAACCCATCGAAACGAATTCTACGAAGAATAATGAATGCTTCCATTCCTCTCGCTTTAAATCGAAATCGACATGGAAATAAATAAAAAATACATGAAACCTTTAAAATATATCTGTAATCGTGGAATTGCTAACAACTCGACTAATTCCGAAGTTTAAAGTTAAGTCCCGAAGCAGAGGGCATCGTGTTTGTGAATATGACGGTGTGACAGATATCAAGCAAGTGTGATAATCATCTGTTTCGGTTTTTTTGGCTTCGGAGTATCAGCGTGTCAAAAGTAAGTAGGTATGTACTTAAGCCGAACGTTTGAATACCTACAACTATTATTACCTATCTATAGTATACTAGCTGCGCCCCGCGGTTTCACCCGCGGTTTCACCCGCGTAAATGTCGATCCCGTGGGAATATCGGGATAAAAACTATCCTATGTCCTTTCCCGGGACTCAAACTATCTCTATACCAAATTTCATCGAAATCGGTCCAGCCGTTTTCATGTTATGTCGTGACAACGGAAAACGGGTTTCATTTTTATATATATAGATAATTAGCCTTTTCCCAACTATGTTGGGGTCGGCTAATTCAGATTTAGGAAACAACATAATAACAACAACTGAAACACACTGGGAACAAACACGCACACTCACACACATAACACAATCACAACATGAGTCTGACACACACTTAATTACCTGCTCTATAAAATCACACGCACGCCAATATTTTTAGTTCTTGTTTGCACTTTATTATTTTTCCGACAACGTCAATTCCAACATTTTAAATGAAAATGACAGCTTGGAAAGGTGACATGGCCCTCAATGTAAGAAGGGAATTTGGAAAATGTTTAACATTTTCGCTCTTTGATTGTACATACCTGTGTATGGTATTGTATTACTTGGAAAATATTTCTATTAAGAATAGAATAGGTACCAAGAACATTTTTTTTTTATAAATGGCATATCACAGGTCAATCTAGAAGGCCTTTGGGTGCCTAAATAAATTAAGGCTTCCAGGCAGGAGTTAATCAACTCAAAAACTAAGTGAACACACGTTAAGCGCACCCCATGGGGGTACGATGGACCTCGGCTTAGGGCGTCGCGTCGCTGGGGGAGGGCAGCGAGGGACAAGCTAGATCGGATTAAAACCAAGAACTAAAAATGTTATTCTTAATAAATACTCTTACGTCCGGCAGAACTTCGTTATCTCCGAAGTTCCCTTCTAAATACATTTTTTTAAAACACAGGACAATTAAGTTAAAATGAAAAAACTTCATCTAGTTTATAGACGATGGAAAACGGACTCAGTACATTAAAATTGAAATAATACATCAACCACATTATACAACTGTCATCATTAGAACGAATGAACTCATAACGCATGACAAGTAGGTAATACAAGTTTCTCTCAACCTTGCCTACCAAAACGTAGCCTTACGTTAAAATTTGACGTTATAAACTTTGATAATAATGAGTGTCTATTTGCCGAACAACAAACTATAATAAGAACTGTTTACTTCGTTTCAATAATATGTGGTCGCGAAAGTATACATTTATTATAAGCTGATTAGCTTGTTTTTGTTTAGGTTACTTAGCAAAGTAACTATATTGAATATATTATATGTACATATTATATAATGATCTACTTGGTGGTTAGCAGAGGCCGTTCTCCAGGATTGGTATGGGGATACTTTAAACCCTGGGGTGGGACATAGGTGAATAATAATTATTAAGTGCAAAATTTCGGTTGCAGAGCTCTAGAAGCTTTGCAAAACAAGACCCAAATATAGAACCAAGGTACAACTTGGCGCCTTTTTTATCGCTGCGACAGTCATTCCCTATTAGTTTCCTTATCAAATCGCTGATACTGATAAGGAAAAAATCGTGAAAGCAAATACATTCGATACCTAATGTGCGTTTTTTATTTTACTTTTCGGCTATCTCTATATTTGTACTTACTATCTGTACTTTTAATAGAGAACTTTAAAGTATTGAACGCGTTTATTTAAAGCTGGTCTTTGTTTGGTGTACTCCTTCAGTAACAGGATGGCTTCACCAATTTTACAGGGTGAAATACATCGACGCGCAAACGCATTGTCGTCACATGTCAGAATCAGGTCTTTTGAGCTTTATGAGAGTGCTCAAAGAGCTCAAAACTACAAGCACAGATAATAATATATTATGTAAATAAATAAGTGCCATGAATTCAGTACCTACCAGCGTTCAAACCTTTTGTTGGTAGTAAAAAAAATCAACTGTGTTTAGGGTTTTTAGGGTTCCGTATCTCAAAAGAAAAATGGAACCCTTATAAGATCACTTCGTTGTCCGTCTGTCTGTCCGTCAGTCAAGACCCTTTTTCTCAGGAACGCATGGAGTCATCAAGTTGAATTTAATATGAAATACTCAGTGGCTGCAATGTGCAATGCCTTGAAGCAGTGAAAAGATCAAACTTCTATGATAACGCAATCAAAAGATTCGGGCGTTTATGCTCCGAAATCAAAACGTATAGGGAGAAGCAGTCATGTAGTACATGTAAAGGAAAAAATCCGAAAGCCGTAAATTTGTAGTTACATTACAAAAAAATATATATTTTAAAAACTATTTACATACCTACAAATTTGCACGGAGCCCTCAGTGTGCGAGTCCGACTCGCACTTGACCGGTTTTTTTTTAAAACCTACGTAAGTTTTCTACGCTGAGGGTCTAGATTTGGAGCTCCTGGGAACAAGCCCTAGAACCATGTCAATTCATGGTAACAGTTTGCGTGTTCACACTGTGCATAAAATTCGAATGATTAAAAGTGGTTTCAACAACTCTAAGAATTATCGGTGACATCTGTAGAGGGGTTGGATTTAATAGCTCATGAAATGTATGTAAGCAAGATGGGGATGTTGTCAGTCGAGTGGGCCTGGCAAAAAGCACCTAGCTATTGCTCAGAGGGTTATTGTGTAAGGCCCTCCTATTCCTTTGAGTGTTACAGATAAAGTCATATTTTTCGGTTTCCGAAGAGAGGTATAATGACTCTTTGAACGGCCATTATCTTTTTATCGGTCTTTGAATAAAACCTCTTCGGATTTTTGGTTTCTATCTTTAGGGACTAAGCCTTGGTAGTATTTAGAGCCATTCGTATACCTAATAATACTTTGTGATTGTGTAAGGGAAAATGTTATGGGTTCGCGACACACATGCTAATGTTATGAGTAACGGATTATCCTGTCCGATAGATATGAAACCCAAACTACCAGACTAATTTAATTTAATTTTAAAAAAAATATTCTTACGACATCTATTATTTTTTTTTAATCCCTAATCTTTTATTTGTTAGTCTTAAGTTTCAACTTCTGTCGGCAGTCCCCATAACTGACTGTTTTTTTTTTTACTTTTGCTTAGAAAACAATGATGAATTGATAAATCTGCATAAGCAAGACACAGGCAATGCTAATTAAGATGTTAATGCATGTTCCGCCAATACACAGGCTGTCTTATCTCTATTCATAATCATGTCGAAGCCACAAAATAATCCGCATGCAACATAATACGTTTCGACTTGGAAGGTATAAAAGCGGAGTGAAAGATCCGCTAGATTAATATGTTGACTATAACTTAATCCATTGGTAGTGCTATTAGCGTATCGCGTCTCGTTAGCCAGAATATAATCCCTGCTCCGCTTTATGAAGTTACAGCTTCGTTCAAAACACATCGCGTCATATTTTTATTATGAACCGTATTTTCACTTGAATTGTTTCCGACAAGCACTTTTATTTATACAAATAAATAAAATTGGAGTCTGTTTGTAATATTGAATAACCGCTCTTTACTATTTAGTAAAAAGCATTTAGTTATGCATTTGTATATGGATGTATACACGGTACATATACCAAAATAATTTTTTTTTACAATTTTTGTCTGTCTGTTTGTTCCGGCTAATCTTTGAAACGGCTGGACCAATTTTGACTTGACTTTCACTGGCAGATAGCTGATATAATAAGGCGTAACTTAGGCTACTATTATTTTAGAAAAGAAAAAAAGAAGAACTGAATAATAACTTTTTGTTAAATTCCACGCGGACAAAGCCGCGGGTAACCGTAGAAAATAAAACTTCTCTCTTAGTACAAATTTATTTTTTATACTAATCATTTTATGATCCTTAATTTGTTTCCTCCTATTTTTTTTAAAAAAGATTGAAAGCGATTGAAAGGATTATCTACGGACGGATTAACTTTTGTTATTGTTTGCGATCACGGATATCGATTTGCGATCTTATTTCAGGGCGGCAGGTTACCTACACTATACAGTTAGAAAGGCGAATCATAAAACGGGATCGATTTCACCTAAAAATGTTCCTAAGTTCAGTTTTAGTTTCAGTTTTTTTTTTTTAACTTCGTTACTTATGAAATACTTACACTTAAATACATTAAGTAAACAAGTTAACACTAAAATACATATTGTGTATATAAGTATAGGTACTATAAAAAAGGGATGAGCTCATTAGGCATTAAAAATTCGTTCGCGTCGCTGTCAATTAGGTATTACTATAACCAACTTACCAAAGCTTTTCGATACTAGTGTTTAAAAAATAATTTAGAGACTCATGACCGTCCGAATTGCCGAAATTCCATAGCATCGATGTACCACAATTTCGAATAGCCATTAGATCGAGCGTCCGTTTCGCCGAAAAGCCATTGTAACGATAGTCCTATTCATCGAATGACTACTGGCTCGACGTACCAGTAACTCTAAAGCTATTCTACATAAAATATTCAAGAAGAGTGAAATACATACCTTAAAAAACAAATTAAACTAAAAACAGCATTTCCTGTTCATTGACATTTCTTTTTTCAAATTAATCTCAGGGCCGATTCTTCAATCGCCAGATAACTTTTATCCAGAACTTTTATAAAAAAATAAAAATGGTGGTAAACACAAACAAACTTGAATATGATTTATGCAACATTGATTTTAGCCCAGTTTTCAATACGCTTGACGCTAATTTTGCTTTACCGTACTTAATAAAACATGTTCAATCAGCTATATTACACAACTCGACCGTTATTACAGTAAACAAGAAAAATTATAATATTCAACCTTGGATTACTCCTGGCCTAATTTGTTGCATAAGATAGAGATATAAACTTCATCAAAGATATAGGAGGGACCCAGATAATCTCGTCACTAAAGTCACCTATACCAGGTACAGGAATTTTTGTAATAAACTCCTAAAGGATTTAGAAAGAAGTTACGATAAAAATGAATTAAATAGAGCGGGAAACAATAGCAATAAGCAACTTTGGAAACATATCAAAAACGTCACATATATGTCAAAACAGCGCGAATTAAATTCGAGTTTACTGCTTACTAATTCTTCACCTATCCTGTCAGCCAACGAAGTGAATAATTTTTTTGTGATTGTTGGGAAAACTCTTGCTGAGCAGATTCCAAAACCTGACTGTGTTCAACCTTCTTCCCAAAAGTGTGAAAATAGACGTACTCTAAAATATTTTGCCTTGCTAGACACCGACGAAGAAGAAATTACCCGAATAATCTGTGGACTAAAAGATGACTGTGCTGTTGGATGGGATGACATTAGCAATAAGAACCTTAAACTCTTTAAGCATAATCCTTGTACCTCCCTTAACACATATTTTATATTTGTTTTTCTAAAGGCATTTTCCCTAAATGTCTAAAAAAAGCAATTGTAATCCCTATCTTCACATCCGGAAACAAAGACCTAGTTAATAATTATCGGCCAATTTCACTCCTTCCCTCAATATCTAAAATACTAGAAAAATTTATTAACGGTAGACTAGCTAGAGAAAAATGAATTCTTATCATCTGCGCAATTTGGTTTTAGAGCCAAATTATCCACAGCCGATGCAGGGCACAGTCTAACAGATTTTTTCTCAGAAGAACTTGGTAAAGGAAACCAGACCCTGGGGATCTTCCTTGATCTGGCGAAGGCTTTTGATACAGTCTCCTTTTCGACGCTTTTGTACAAATTAGAGGTCTTAGGAATAAGGGGAACACCGCTGAAACTTTTTGCTGACTACTTGGACGATCGTTATCAATGTGTTAAAATTGTCAATATTAGTAGCGACGAGCAAAAAACACAGGTTTTGGTGTTCCCCAGGGAAGTATTTTAGGCCCCACCCTTTTCCTGACTTATATTAACGATTTGTGTAATTTAAATATTAAACATGGCAAAATTATATCCTATGCAGATGACACGGCGTTAATATTCACCGCTAAAACAAATAGCGAATTGTACAAATATGCTCAAATATGTTTCAATACTGTGTCTAACTGGCTTCAAAGCAACTTACTAAAACTAAATGCCGACAAAACAAAATATATTCACTTCTCCATCCGCAAACCGCACCTTAATATCTCGGGGTTCTAATAGACGAATCGCTCTCATTTAGACCACACATTGACAGTTTGGTTACAAGAGTGCGCAAATTAATATTTGTTTTTCAAAAATTGCGAGCAATTGCAGATAGAAAACTAGTGTCACAAGTTTGCTTGGCCCTAGGTCAATCTGTAATACACTACTGTATTACTTCATGGGCACCAAAAACTTACTTACTACCTCTTGAAAGAGCACAGAGAGCAATTTTAAAAGTAGCAAACTTTCATCCCTTTCTCTATCCTACAGCTCTGCTATACAAATCCTGTAACGTGCTGACTGTTCGCCAGCTTTTCATAACGCACTTGGTATTAAAACAGCACACCATGCTTTCCTATAACATCCAAAGTACCTACTAATAAGAGACGGAATGATAAGTATTGTATCTGAGTCAAATTCATTCTCTAAATATATTTTTGTAAACAGATTCTATACATTTTAAGGCCCATTTCTATACAATAAATTAAATAGGAAATTAAGTATCTATAAATTAAAAAATTACGACTGTAAAAAGATTATTCTGCAATGTTTACTTAGCATAATATAATAGTAGTAATAGTGCACTTAGTTTTAATAGGCTTCCTGGGGACCTTAATGTCGATTTGTTCTGCACCAGTGTGGCGACCTTAAGACGGCTTTTGGCACAGTCATTTTTCAAGGATAGTTAATTTTATTTATTTTTGTTTTTGTTTCTACTATTCTCCAACTAATTCTATTAATCGTGTATGTACTTTCGTTTTGTCGACTATTTTCTTACCTATATGTGGAGGCTTGTTATTAGCAATTTTTTTTAATATTACATTCTTTATGTCATTGGTTTGTTAGTCTGTAAGCCTTCTTTAAAATAAAATAAATAAATAAATAAGAAAGTGTGTTGAAAATGTAATTAATGTGATAAGTGAGTGGCATGGCTTCGAAGCGCCGTTATAATCACTAAGAAAATAAAAAAGAAATAAGAAGTCGCTATGTATCCTTTGCGCAGAAAAAGTATAGGTACGGGAACCTGGGATAAAAATAGTACCGAACTGATATTTTTGAAATAGACGACTAATTATGTTCTACAATAATATTAAAAACGATACACGTACGTGAGGAAACCCGGAATGTGCTAGAGCCGAAAATTCGAAAACATCAGAAGGCCAATTCTCGTAATTTAAAACAACGTTCAAAATCTCGTCGCAGTCTCATCTCAAATGTAAAATGTAGGGAAATTAGAGGTATTTATGACAGATTGAGACTGAGACAGACTGTAAACGTTTTTAAAATTACGAGTAAGTATTACCCCTCTGACATCTATCAACCCGCACTGGGCCCGCGTAGTGGATTACGACCCCTCTCACAGAAAGGAGGAGTGTGTACCAGCAGTGGGAACATTATAAGCTGATTATAATTCTGGAACGTTAATAATCATAATACATTAATATTAAACTCACAGAAATAATAATGAAAACTCAATGTTTTGTCAAATTGTACCAAACCGAAGCAGGGATGGGTCACTAGCTAGTGACCAGTGATGTTGATGATACAGTTATAGGTGATACATGATCATCAGGATGACACAGCCGGCAAACCAGTTTATGTCTGAGTTAATCTGTGTCCAACACGAATTAACTCAGATATAATTAATTAACTTGCGCTTCAATGGGCATAAGTTAATTAATCAGTTGCTGTTGGGTTCCCCGAATTATTAGCACGAGTAGCTAACTATCCTGCCAAATCTGCTCGTCTCTCCACCAATCTTGAGTTATTAAGGACTAAAAGACAACAGTAATAGTACACTAACACGTTTCTCTAAGTTTCTACATAGATTTTACTGAATCCCAAAACTGACTGACTTTTTTATAAATTAATTTGTGACTCATACAACCAATACGTATTATACCATCCTTCTAAATGACTGCGCCATATGCAAAGGATTTTAATACAGTTTTCACTATTATTTTTGAGAATTTATTCCGGAAAATATTAAACCAATAAATAATATTAATTTTACATGGAGTTACTGCCTATCTGACCTCGACAAACCAGTGACTGGGTAATACGTTACCACTTGGTAAGACTGGTTGTCAGACTTTCGTGGTTCAGACGACCATACATGAAGTTTAAATAAGTAAATAAGATCATCTATTTTATTCAATCTTTTTTCTTTTTTTACGTGTTAAAAATAGTAAAGTCTATTAATTTAAAAGTCTAATATCTTTATTAAAATAATCAAAACTTCACAGCACTAAAAGCGGGCCACGTCCACATACATAAATTCATACAGTAATGGCCGCTCCGTGTCTTCTGAATCAAGCCTTATCCGCGGATTGTGTTCCCATTGTTATTCATCGGCGGCTCCCAAGGATCTCTGGTCAACGAATTTTAACATTACAATAATATCACGTATTCTCCGATCTTTGCAAGTATGATAAGAGGGATATCACAATATTTTATTTCGAATAATAGGCCGTACTGTAACATTCAGCAGACATGCGAAAGTGCCAAGTTAAAACACCAACCGCTTTAAAAAAACCATTTATAGTGAAAAACTAGGTTTTTTCGCAAGTTTTTCAATCAGTTTTTGATTAATATTTTGTTTGACTCTGATTTACTTAGTTGTTATTTAGCCATATCTATTTGAACAACCGGGTCGGGGTACGAAATGGAAAGGCGTCACACTAAAGGCAAAAGTTTGTGAGTGTGTGTGTGTGAGGGAGGGTGTGGGGGTGTGTTTATATGTTTGTTACTTCTTCACGCTCAAACGACTGGAACAATTTTGATAAAATTTTGTATGGAGGTAGTTGATACCCTAGATTAACATATAGGCTACTTTTTATCCCCAATTCCGAAACCGTGGGGCGCAGCTAGTGATTATAATAATACTAGATGCGCCCCGCGGTTTCACCCGCATAAGTGTCGATCCCGATGTCACCCGAAGTACGCACAGAACACATCGGTTCCACAATAATTCTCAAAAATAATTATTTTAGTCTAAGTATTTTTTTTTTCATAACAAACCATTTGAATAAATGTTTATTGTCTAAAGATCGGTTGCATGGTTGCGGTCAGTCGATAGGCGACACAGGATGCAAGAGCGCGCGAAGGGTACCCCGAGGCTCGCTTTGGTTAGGTTACTTTAAACCCTTTTCACAGAAATATGAGCCCCGCCAAGCGGGGCTCCGTCTACATTGAATGCAAGAGCCACATAAAAATGACATATTTGGCTTATTTTATTTTGGGTAAAATATGTTAAACCATCTGAAATATTGGTAAAAGTACTAGTTGGTAAGCAAGTTATTGTTTAAACATTCACTTGCCAAACATTAAGTTTGCGTTACAATTTTTTGTGAAGAGTTTATTTGCTAAGTAATGATTTGGCAAATGAAATTATGCGGAAAATTGTTTGGGAAGTTATAATTTGCCAACATCTTTTCGATGAAACAAGGGAGACCTCTTTATAATATTAGTGTGATACGCTGATAGTGTGATTTCAAAAAGACAACAATCATTGGAAAAGAGCTATTGAAATGATTGTTCTTCTTCTAGGTACCGGTAAAAATGAGCAAACTACCATCCATTACAATGATGGTCATACCCTACGTTTGCATCTACGGAACTCCAAAATAAAGCTCAGTTTTTGCAACAGAATTAATACATTTTCTGATTGCAACTGACTTTAGCTAATATTGGTTCGAACAAAATGTGTTTCGAAAAAACATGATCCGCGTATTAACGGACCGTCGTCGGCGTACTGAGTACCTACAAGTATAAAGCATTTTTCAAACGACCGGGGAACTGGACGTTTTTATTTTTAATGCACGTTTTTACCACTGCACACTTAAAAGGCTTTTTCAGTTTAAGATTTTTGTAAATCAAAGTTTCTTGAAGTTTTTAGGGTTCCGTACCTCAAAAGGAAAAACGGCGGAACCCTTATAAGATCACATCGTTGTCCGTCTGTATGTCCGTCATTCAAGACCCTTTCTCTTAGAAACGCATGGAGTTATCAAGTTGAAATTAATATCAAATACTCAGGGTTGCAATCAAACTTCTAAGTCAACGCAATCAAAAGATACGGGCGTATATGTTCCGAAATCAAAATCTATAAGGTACTTCCCGTTGACCTAGAATCATGAAATTTGGCAAGAAGCAATGTCATGTAGCACAAGTAAAGGAAAAAATCCGGAAACCGTAAAGTATTTACATAACAAAATAAATAATTTTAAAACTATTTACATAGGCACCTACAAATTTGTACGGAGCCCTCGGTGCGCGAGTCCGAGTCGCACTTGATCGGTTGTTTTAGATTAGGCGTAATAAATGTGTTTAGAATGCGAAATTGGTGTATTACCTTAGCGACATAAAATGATGCCTTATCAACAAGAATGTCATAAGAATTTTCATACACTGGGTTTATTATGAAGTATTAATCATCATGATTCGAGTCTGTCAAAGAGATGGTGCTATCAGTCATACGACTCTCTCTCGCACTAGAATCATGATGGCATTAAAAGGTCATAAGTACTAACCTGATAATAGAAATAACTTTCGGGATTATGACACAGACATAAAGAATCTTCTTCATCAGAAAAAAAAAACAGTTTTCCAGCCAAGTTAATCTAGAGCGAATTTTTCGTGGTCATTTATGTGATAAAAACAGGAGAGTGATGATCCTCTCGAACGTCCAGATAGAGATAAAATAAAGTATTCAATAAAAGCCTACCTATGTATCAATCAATACCGTCTATACTCTACAGGGTGTTACGGAAAGGGTATATCAATACAAACGGGTTGAAGAATGTATCTGGTCTAGAATCTCTGTACAAAATTTCAGCTCAAAAGCAGTAACTTTGAACATTTTTAATATCGTTTTATTTCGATAGTTTATTAAATTGAAATCATAACAAACGTGTCACCGCACTACGAGGGTCATTATCCATTATCTGTAGTGTGTCTGTGCGCCTAGTACACGCACATCACGCCGCCGCGCGCCAGTGCAGCGCCGTGATGTTGAAATAAAAAAATATTAAGCATTTTCAAAGTTACTGCTTTTGAGCTGAAATTTTGTACAGAGATTCTAGACCAGATACACTCTTCAACCCGTTTGTATTGATATACCCTTTCCGTAACACCCTGTATACGTACTTAATCCGTTACTAAAATGGCAACATTTAATAATTAATATATTTATGTACAGATGTCGTCTTTGTACATTGGCATACTCATATTAAGGAGATTATCAGGTAAAATGTGCAGGAGATGAGCCCAGCTGCACAATGTAATACTCTATATAATTAACAGATACAGTAATTTTATCTCACGAAGCGACACGCGCTTTACTTGTGGTAAACAAGTGTACAAACATGCTGTGAATGTGTGCGTGAAGAAGAGTAGCGTCAGCAAATAACATACACACACACACTTCCGATTTCGCCATTGTCTGGGACGGTACCGAGAGCTCCTGCGCTTAGGTACATGTACCTATGTATTATTATTAATTTCGTTTCAATAGAAATCCATATCTTTTTTTAAAAAAACAATAACGCGTCGGTGCTTTATAAATTTCAGCGCTGTGTCCGTTTTTAGACTCGGTAATAAAGACTGACGTCGAAAAAATCCTTTATTTTTCAAACTGACTCAAATGCTTCATTATTCGGAACGAGTCTCCACCATGTGATAAATATATTCTAAGGTCAATCTAAAAATCAAAGTCAAATATTTTTATTCAAGCAGACGTCGCGTCGTGAAGTTATTTATCATCATTCTAACCGTCAAAAAAAACCAGCCGACGTTAATTTTAAACTCTATCTATAATTCAACAAGCCAAGCGATTGTTACTTAGTTACGCTTTTCTAAGTGTACCTAAGGACAAGACTTAGTAATTCGACGAAAGAATTAAATTAAATTCCTCCTAGCTATCATATCAGTTCTCGCGAGCAATCAAACGGCGGGATCAATCAATGTGCCGGTCATCACCGACTACACGCGCTAAGAGGGATTTCTTGTCCGCGCCGAGCTTTTCCGCCGCCCGTCATCTCTTCATATTGAGATTGATGTTAGTACCGAGCCGAGAGCCAGCCCGAACAGAATACTAAGAGGACAGAACGGCGGACCATTCTTCGCCAATTAGCCCTCGATCCAGCGGGGTTTGTCCCGCAGTCCCGCAACCCCGGAGCCCGCAGCGGACCAAGACGAGCACCTCCCCGCATACTAAACTGACGTCATAATTTTTCATAAAAGCCCTGCCCGATTAAAGTTCGACACAAGTTTTGTTAAGTGTTCGAGTTCGGCGCATAGCTTTTTTTTTGTGCTTTTTACCGACGCGACCGTGCTTTTTGGCAGCTTTCGGGTTCTGTTTTTGAATATTTTAAGGTTTTAGGATAGGTATCTTGTGTTTTTATGTATCGTCTAATTTTAATTTAATGCAAGAATAAAGACAATAATAGAGTCTGCTTTTAAAAAAATGTTATTATATTATTATTTATATTATTAGCTATGGTACACACAGTAAAATGGATACAGATACGACATATTAGTATTGAGTACACACTAGTGTTTTACTCATTATATTGTGAAAAAAATAATTATTGCTTTTTTAACAAAAATGAAACCATATTTGCTTTTGAAAGAAATGATCGAATTAAATCTAATCAAGATACTAAAATGGAAGTGCTTCCGCGTAACACCATAAAACACTTACAACTTTCCTGATAAAAAAAAACAACAAAGAACCTATTCACACATTCGTTAAGGACGTGTAAAATTACCATAGCTTTCAAGTAGGGCGTTAACAAACCGGCATAGCACTCGCCTCTTAATAGACCACCACCTAAATTAGTCATTAGAGTTATAATAAAACATGTGTGAGTTGCGACTTGTCGTAAACGGGTGTCGAATCTACATCACTTAGCGTAACAGCCTTACTCATCGGCCTAATCGAAATACTGCTATTTTAAATTACTGCCGGCGACATAACATTCAGCCTTGTTTTGACGTTTGTTTAAATTATATTATCTGTGGTGATGATTTAAGTGATGCCAGTTTCGAATGGATGTTTCGTGTGAGCTTGGCCTAATTTGGCACTGTCCTATTTGCTAGTAGATATGTTATGATTCTGTATTTGTCTGCACGAATCTGAAATAGTCATGCGCCATACCGCCATTTAAGTCTTGTACTGATCTTAAATTATTTATCTAAACATAACAATACCAGTCTGTGAAGTAACGTTCCGGCTTTCTTTAGGAAAACTTCTCTCGTCGACAGAACTAATTGGTAATAAATTATCTTTCAGATGGTACAATCACGAACAAAATGATTTTTCCATGAGTATAAAAAAAAATTAAGTTAATTATCCGTACCTTTTTTCTGCCTGCCTAGCCTTTTCCCAACTATTTTGGGGTCGGCTTTCAGTTAATTTATCCGTACCTATTTGAAAAATAAGTACGTCTCGATTATTAATGATTCTTTCGGAGAAATTCACTTTAAATTGCTTCTCGGTACCGTTTACGTTTTTATATATGACTAGCAGCGCCCCGCGGTTTCACCCGCATAAGTGTCGATCCCTTGGGTATAATGGGATAAAATGTATCTTATGTGTTAATCGATTTAGTGGGGCAGATTCCACTGCAAAATTTTAGCCATTCCACTTTGCCCCACCAGTGGGGCGGCCGGTGGGGCAAAGTGGAATAATCCGAAACTATCTATGTGCCAAATTTCATCCAAATCCGTTTAGTAGTTTTTGCATGAAGAAGTAACAAACATACAAACACACTCACAAACTTTCGCCATTATAATATTAGTGTGATAAATCGTATTATTTTTCAAAACGGCATAATTCTCTTTCTTTACTTTTAAATATCGTTAACTGATGCTCTAGCAAACACATTTTAAAAACGTAGGACGATCGACTGTGTGAAAGATGAATTTGGCTTGCAAGGTTATTGTAAAAATTGAGATGACGACTAATACTGAAAACCGCGGGGCCGCAGGTAGACTTCCATACTTCTCAGTATAGAAGACTACATGCGACCCGCGGTTTCACCTGCATAAGTCGCGATCCCGTGGGAATATCGAGATTAAAGTATCCTATGACCTAATCCAGGTCATAGTCTACACATCTGCCAAATTTCATCCAAATAATTATAGTAGTAGTTTAGAAGAAGACATGCTGCACCTACCCCAAACAAATTGGGATAAGGGCAAGATAAAGGTACAACAACAACATCTCGAGCAATTCAGTATTCTTTGTATACACACTAATCGGAAACGAACCGCGGTGCGGTGCGTGGTCTACTTGCAGTTTCCGCGCTTACGGCTCGTCGTCCCCGCGCTTATGTCTCTCCGTACCTGAGCTTACGTCTCTTTGTCCACCCTTGCCCCTCTCACCCCTCCCGCGGCCCGCCTGCAGCACCATCAACCAGCGGTCGGCGAGCCGTAAGCGCGGCGTCGCCTAGCCGTAGCCGAGTCGACGTATCGGAGCTGTAATGTTGATCCGCTTTGGTTACGTGCTTACGTTAGGTTAACGCCTGTATGACGGCGAGGTGAAAGGCGATACGGTGACGACCCCTTTTCGAGTTGAAATGTGTGCTATGCCCTTTATACTGATGATGTGGTGCACCACGGAAGAGTATACAGAAATATTCCAGTACACAGTCATTATTATACCTTTGTAAATAATTTCTAAGACTTTTGTAATAATTTTAGCAATTTTAATACCGAATAAACATTATTTATTATTATTATCATCATCATTGTCAGCCCTCTGCTGAGAATAGGACACGTCCCTATTACGTCATGCTTCCCTGGTCTGTGTGAGCCTCGTCTTTCTCAGTAGTACGCCGTAGGGTTCACCTATCTAAGTACAACTTGTGATCTAACATACTGGGGCAATCAGAACGCTATTCAAGTTGTATCGGCTATCATATACTCTTAAGCGTCGAGTAGAGTGTAACTGGTTAAACAAGGAACTTGGGAATATATTATGCTCATTGTAAAAAGAAAAAATAAGAAACCCAAAGATAATTGGTGAAATAGAGCTGCTGCTGAGGTTGTTGTAAGAGATATTTTTTCGGAATAAGCATTACTTTTGTGTTAATTGTTAAGCATCTTAACTGTAACTTAACTGTCATCTTATTATTTTTCCTATGAACAACATTTTGAATAATAATGACAGTTCGGAAAGGTGACACTAGTGCCCGCTATGTGTGAAAGGAATTTGTCAGAAAATAGCCTAACCTCAAAATACAGTAAATCTGTATTCTGAGGGCCTAACATTCTATCTGCTTGACTGACGTCTTTACTTGTCTGTTTTTTTTGACGTGTCTAGTTTCTCGTGTGTAAAAACGTATATATCACAATAAAAAATCTTCATTAAATTATTATGGCAAACTATGCTTAATAAATTAGGTCAAATTAAGATTTAACGTCATACCCGTAGACCGAGAATCAATTACTAGAACATATAAATAAAATATATGAAGAATATGTCCCCTGCTTTGCCAGACGGCTTGTATATTATATCCTGGCATGATCCATGCTTCAGTATAATCCTCATGAAACAATGTGCTAAGTCCGTTATATTGGACACAAAAAGGTCCTTGCTAGCGGTAGTGTTGTAAGCAGAATGGTCGTAGGTACGATACTTGGGGATATTATCGCATTTTGCAGTTCTGGAGTAATCTTAATGACATTGGAGTGTGTTTTAAAGAATTCATTAACAGTTAATTAAAAAAAACTATTTTTTTTTATTAATGCTTCTTTAGGCGCTTCGAGTTATTGTTAGTTGGGCAAAGTCTTATGGTTCGCGTCACCGACATATATCTGTGACGTGTTGCACTTGGCCAGCAGTGAAAACATATATTTGAGGGCACGGTAGTGCCCCCGCCAAGGTCGAGCCAAGCGAAGCGTAAAAGCCAAGCTTCTAACTCTACATGCCCTAACTTCACAAACTCTACACCTTAGTCAAAATATGTGGCCTGGCCGTTTCTCTACCGTCACATGTCTTCGAATTTTAGGTTCTAGACCATGCCGTTGTAATCATGAAGTTTTTTTTTTAACGTTTTGAGAGTAGTGGTGACGAAATTATTTACACAAACTAAAGCGCCAGTCTGGGTTTGGACCCACGACCTACAACTCGTAAATCGGGGCTGTTACCACTGGGCCACCACTGCCCTCAATGCCATTTTTCATAAAGGCGTTATAATAAGTTTCATTATTGGGTATGGTTGCGCTCTGAATGAGAATCGCCGGCATACAAATCACATTACAGCGATTAGTTACGTCAGTTACGTGTGTAATGTGTGAGGACGCTATAATAATGATAACTGACTACGACCTATCTTATATCATGATCTCACCGAAGTATTATGATTAGTAGCATAATACTACATTGTATACAGGGTTGTCAAAAAGTCGTGGATCAAACGAAATAGGGAGATAAAGGAGGTAACTTCCAAAGCTTTTAAAGTGAGAAATCATTATTGGATACGCTTCAAAATTTTTGGAAAAAATTAATTGCTCTTGTAATTTGGTACCCAGACTCGCAATAGAACTTTTGTAGTGCTGACACATTATCTAGTAATAATACAAAGCCATTTGTTTTATTGTTTTATATCAATTTTTTTAAATTAATTTAAGAATTCGGTATACAAAAATATTCATAACTTTTATGGCAATTGAATTATGGCCATGCTGTAGAAAGATTTTTTGTTGGAAACGACCTCCTTTATCTCCTTATTTCGTTGGATCCACGACTTTTTGACCACCCTGTATACTTGACATCAAGATTCACTCGCTTCCATATTGATAAAAGACAAAACTACGAGTACACAAGAGTGTTAGTTTTAGGGCTGATTTTTTAATAGGGAGATAACTTTTATTACTATTGAACAGACCTAGAAAGAGATAGCCAGATGACCTGGACGCGTTGCGCGAGAGGTCTGCTTTAAGGAGGCGCGGGAAAGGAGTTCCTGGAAGGGTTTGGGGGAGGCCCTCGCCCAGCAGTGGGACATATTAGACTAACAAAAAAAACCCGTTCGCAATCCATACATAATATTATGTACCTAGTCGAAAGCCTGTCTGCCAGTCTGTTACTTTCGAATACATCTGTCAAGTTAGGAAAATTGACAGATTGGTAACCTGGACCAGGAGAAGAACATAGGCTACTCTTCATCCTAAAACAACAGCTATCACACTAATATTATAAAGGCGAACGTTTGTGAGTGTGTATGTGTGTTTATATGTTTGTTACTTCTTCACGCTCAAACGGTTGGACCAATTTTGATAAAATTTTGTATAGAGGTAGCTGACACCCTGGATTAACATATAGGCTACTTTCTATCCCGATATTCCCACGGGATCTACATTTACGTGGGTAAAACCGCAGGGCGCAGCTAGTTCTTCCATGAAACTACAATAGTAAACTCCTGAATTCTGATGCAATAAATATTCAATGACTGTGTAATATCAAACCATTTTCGTAAGTCATAAGCGACACGACGATGACTCGACTGCACATCACTATAAAAGTGTTTAAATTATTTAGGGAGCCTTTTAAATTGATGAATATGATTTGTGACCGTTTATAAATTAGTTCAATAGGCAAGCGGAGAATAAATAATAAATGTCGCCGATTGACGGGCGGGCGTCTGCCTCAAGTGACAAAATGCTAATAATAAATGCGGCCAGTTTTCTCAGATCGTTTCTAATATAAACTGGTTATATCTAAATTAACATTATATATAAAGAAAACATTTGATTTTTTGTATGTTTGTTTGTTACTAAAACGGCTGAACGGATTTAGATGAACATTGGCACATGGGTAGACCAAGACCTCGATTAGGACATAGGATACTTTTTATCCCGGTATTCTCACGGGATCGAGACTTATACTAGATGAAACCGCGAGGTACAGCTAGTTAGTCATATAAAGCTGAGAAGTGATTGGAGAGCAAAATAATAGTAACTCATACGGCGCTGTTTTCCTATAAACTTTCTGGCTTTTATCAGCGAACAGTCAGTGCTTCACACGGGTGGCAATGTACTGATGTGACGACATATCAAAACATTCGGAGTTCTATGCTGTTTCAAATTAAACATTAATTTGTAATACAAATAAACCTTTCGGAATAAACGCGCTAAATAGTGAAAATCGCATCAAAATCCATTGAGCAGTTAAAACTCTACCAACTTGATTAATCAAAAAAGAATTATAATTGCATCAACGCTCTCCTACTTCTATCCGTCCTCGCCTATACATTGTGCCGACATATTACTCATCCGTTGAATTAGCCAGCCATCCGACCGTCACAGACATGTTTGCCATCGACTTTTAAAGCGAATCTCATCAAATGGATTCTTAGTAACTGACCCAACGAAATATGATTTTTACAATGATGCATGTGTAAGCTTGCACATAGTGTATCCGAAAAATGTAGTCTTTAGGAGTGTGGTACAGACCATCCAAGTGAACAACTTTCTCCATTGGCCAACATCGTAATCGCGAAAAAATTATCAACTGCCCCATATTAATCTGTCAAGCTCCGCTAATGAGACCCAATTGATTTTCTATTGTTTCGTCGCCGATCGGCGAACCGCGCCGCTTGACCGATTAAACTTCAATACAGTACCCGGCAATAAATATTGCACATCGATCTTTGGAAAGAGACAATCGGCTAATTTCGGCTTCGTAGAGCGTTATCTCTGTCGCACGAAATACAAACAGTCCGGTATCTATTAGGAGCTGTTAAAACAATTATGATTTGCTTCTTTTGATAATTCTTTTTATTCTTTGTATAAAATACACCAATTTTTCTATAAATGATTGCTTTACGTTGGGGTAAAATAAAAAGGTTCCCCTATTTTTCCTAAAGATGCCATAGTACAACTTTAAATTATTTAAATTTGGGGGTGTTAACAACTCTAGATATATATTTTGAACTGGACGCGACCGCACTCTATCGCACTTGAACAACGACTGACAAAACGTCAGTTAACGTCACATAGGTAGTGTGCGACAGAGATAACGCACTACGAAGCCGAAATTAGCCGATTGTTTCTTTCCAAAGGTCGATGTGCAATATTTATCGCCGGGTACTGTACCTACCTACTCGACCCAAATGAGAATGTATATTTTTTTCGGGATTACGATCTTGATCCCATGGAGAAAGTTGTTCAGTTTAATGGTCTATACCATACCATTCTGATGCACCCTGTAGAATATTAAATTGGTCAAGTTTAAAAATATGTTCTTTCCTGATACTTGCTGCTATCACTGGATCTGTCAAGTGTCGCCGGCTGTCACTGAACACGTCGACTGTCTGGTAGTCAATTACGTGTCAGACAATAGACACGATAGAAAATCTATTGTTAGCGGTCACCGGTGACCACGGTGGCTTAAGCTGAAATAGCTTTATTGTATCGATGAATTTACCTGAAACAAAAATAAATACTGTCAGAAATCATTATTAAAAAAAAAGTTGCCAACTATGATATTATTATGTTGTTGCCATTCAAGAAAGACCATTTTGATGGTTTCACAACATTTTTATTTTGGGATTTTTTAACAAAACTAGTTGTAATCATTTTCCAATTTATCGATTATTGAAATGAAACTGCTAAAATGAATTAAAACAAAATTTGTATTGTGTGTCGAGTGTAAATAAACTGCTACGAAGGTGAAAAATTGCAAAAATCAACTAAGCAGTGAATTAATAGGTACCTACAACTATCCACTCCAGACCCACCACACCCCTGGCCATGCCCCTGGAGGTAGGGTCGGACTGAATCATACCACCATAGTAGCCAGGTAGTTTGGGTATGAAACTTTAATGAATAGGTACTATCATTTCAGAAAATTCAGACCCTCCAATCAGTTTTATACAGTTCCTTTACTTCGGAGTCGGACATCCTTTGTAATAATGAGGTATTCATTTACTGTCATTAATATGTCACATAAAAATAAACAAAAAGGCTAGTTAATAAAGTTCTATACGTATATGGATGTGATAGGAGATACAGAGATATAAATTATATTTAGCGAATGTACCAGGCAGAAATGCAGGATAGGGGAACACTGACTGCGCGGATATACGTAACCGTCCAGATTTCAAATTTAATTGAACCAAACTTCTACTGAAACCTGCCCTAACAGTTTTTAGGATATATTTTTTGCATTCTTGTTTTGTCTGGCTTTGTCAGTGCCGTTCAGTTAATCAGTTTTTGTTCTCTCCATGTGCCAATACCGGGTGGAAAAATACCTATTTCAGAGCCGTCAACTACGCATTCTGCACATCAAGCTAAATAACATTGCACAAAAATAATTACTTTTATTTTTGGTGAGTTAAATAGCTTTTTACCTACAAACGGTAGCGCGCAATATAGCGCACGCAAAAATTCTGCTTATCGATACATGCGAAGGTAGAGGTGTGGGGTATTTATGTTTTTATTAAAGTTAAGTTACAAGAAAACACGTAGGTAAAGCTGTTGGTCCTGCGCCTGATCTCTCCCCGGTCGTGTCGGATTGCCGTCCCATCGGACTAAGAGACTAAGTACAGAGAGTGCACCTGTGTTTGTGCGCATACTTGTTCACTATACTTAATACCTAAGTACTGCTTACCTGGCTCATCTCCATTGAGATTGGCCACTATATTTAAAATTGGTTTACTTAAAAAAACGCCAGAAAATTTTGAGACTTTCACTTTCAATATCTTCGTAACAGAAGGTTCCCCGATATGATACTGTACAGAAAAAAATCACACTGACGAGAAAAACAAGTGACTCTCGGCTGCGTTAAGCGTCTTTTTACACCCGTTATGTGATTACTTCTACAGAAAAGTATCGCGTCTCGCGCACTCGTCGGCGGCGCCGGAGCGGGCGCACCCGACGACAAAACCCGGCCCTCGAACTTAAGAACGATTTGTGTCTGATAACGTACGCCTGTGTCCACAAGGACGACCTATTTTTTTGTATTATAATTAATTGAGAACATTGGTCTTTCAGGGATTGATTTTGGATGTCATTTTTAACGTTACCGGTGTTATAAGACTGACTTTGAAAAGCTGTTTATTAATCTACAGTACAATACAATTTTATTTTGTCGCACCAGGGCCACCATTTATAAGTACGATCTAGTATGAAATGTTAGTACTTATCTAGTATTACATAGTTAATAATGTAGGTACATTTTTTTGCCGAAATACTGTTAAACGCATTCCTAATTTTAAATTGTTCATCCAAATGCGGTCCTAGATACCGACTGAAACCCGAAACCCGTATTTAAACCGAACTTGGACCACTAGATTAGATCCCTAGACTTCATCTGAATACCAAGTTTTGCAATCTGCAAAGCTTAGGATGTCAGCAAGATACATAAATATAATATGCAACAACAACAGAAATGGACACAATTGGAAAACTTCAATGTTGCTGTAAAAGGCTTTAGATCATTCACATTAGCGACTGCATAATCAATAATATTATTGAAAAAAACATCTGGTTCTATTATAATATTTATAATAGAACCAGATGAATAAGCATCACCTTTATACGTATTTTTCTGTTCCTTTCTTCTTATCTGTTCATTTGTGGGTTCAAATAAATAATACATATTTTGTAGATGGAAAATTTACTGGCAGTTGCTCTATGTAAAATACTGGTTTTCAGCTGCATCCGGTTAGACTGGAAGCCGAACCCAACATAGTTAGGCAGATTACAGATGATGAGACGGAAATTTTACACTATTTGAGATTTCTTAAAATTTTAACTGAATCAGACATAGGGTATATAAACTTCATCTGCCTAGCCTTTTGCCAACTATGTTAGGGTCAGCTTCCAGTCTAACCGGATGCAGCTGAATACCGGTATTTTACATGGAGCGATTAGCTATCTGACCTCCACAACTCAGTTACTGGGTAATACCCTCTTGGTAAGACTGCTGTCAGACTTTCGGGCTTCTGACTACCCGTAACAACGACCATACGTATGGTCGTTGACCCGTAACGACTGTCAAAGATCTACGAATGGCAGCCGGGACCAACGGCTTAACGTGCTTAACGTGCTACCGTGCCGGTGCAAGGGTGTGTCAACATGAAGTGTTAATAAGAAATAATTTGTATAAAGACAATTTCCTCTTTTTGAGATTTATTTTTTAAATTCAACTGAATATTTACATGGAGGATTTAAACATGAAGTAAGTATAAATTATGCGTTCACCACAATATAGCCGCTTAGATCGCGACTGCGGGCGGTAACAAACAGGGAAATTCACCCGACGTCTGGACCTCGTCCTCCTCAGTAGTGGTTCAGGCAGTGGTGCTGAAGACATGGACATGGTGGGATCGTAATTCAATTGATGGCCTATATCTATATGGACTTGAGTCGAAAGGAGGATGTAAGGATCTTAGCAGGTGCCGTTCTGTCTAGCGAAGAAGTCGTGAATTTATGTATGTTCGCGTTTCTGTTTTTAATTCTGCAAACTCATGGAGCGTTGCGTTTTTTGTCTCTGTATGCATGTTTGTTACTTAACTTATAACTTGAGAACCATTCCTTCTTCTCTCCGTGTCGATGGAACTCTTATTCTTTCCTTTCTATTCGATGTTTTATATAGTTTGAGCCCAGTAGGTGGCCACGTTGATTGCAGCATCATTGGCATTATTTATGTCATCACGGTGCAGGTGAATTGACACTTCTTAGGGATCCACTTATTCTATGTTCTTTATATTTATTTATAGATTCAATATTTTTCGTTTATAGGTTTAGTAAGTAATAATAATCTATCCTCCATAGAAAAGGGTGGATGCTCCAACTAGACGGGTGTTGAGTCTGGTGGACTACTCGTTGTATATTAATTATGCTAGTTGCGCTGTAAACTCTGCTTGCGCGATGCAGGATTTTGCGTGACGTCAGTATGATGCATAGTTCGTATGTGGCGATGTAGATGCCCCCACAAATCTACTAACCAATCGTATATCAGTATAAAAACATTATAAGATTTGACAGATTTTGATACTTGTCAGACATTTGAATAGGTGTAGTGGTTAAGATCGGTTTAGGTAATAAATACTGTTTGAAGTTATAGAAGATTTATCTGGGAACAACAATTAATCTTATATAGGTTTATCACTTCCCGATACTTTCAAAGCATGGATAGTAAAATTACACTATGAAAATTATGGGTTTCTGGAATTGTTCATTTTCACGATTTCCTGGATTGGTATCTTTAGTCATTGTCGAGGAGTCATCAGTGCCCGTGCGTTCTTCCTTTAGCCAGATTGTCACGAGCGACGACAGTGACTGAAACTGTCTGGTGCGTAGATTTGTACGTGCTTGAGGAAACCATCAGCAATGATTCATGAGGAGCACTAGCTCGCCAGTAAGATTGTTGGGGTAAGTTCGGCGCTGGGACAAGATCATATGAATCAAATTCAGAGCACAATGTCAGTATTTAAAAATATTGTCAAGTTAGCCAGGAATTCGACTGGTACCAGCCAGTGCCAACCTTACCCCGTCACCTACTGCACAAAATGTGTCAGTCAGACATGAAGTAAGTTGTCCAGTCCGGTCCGTCCCACTAGTCCCACTGACCCAGTCCCATGATGAGACAAGTGTCCCACTAGTCCCATGGGACAACTGATACGAAAATGTTTTGTTCCCAGCTTGTTTTAGCTAAAATTCCTCATTTACAATGTGTGTAGAAAAATGTCCTCGCGTACCAATTTCGTCTAAAACATGCGTAAAGAGTAATGATGCAACGCGCGTTATCTAATCTAATCCTGCGTAAATATAGAGCGGTCTGTTTGTCTGATTCTTTAGATACGCAAAACATGTGAACGTGTAACATTTTCGTAACATTATATCATACCTAATCGTCGTAATTATCACCCGTTTAAGATGAATCTCAATCTTATCTTGATACCAGCCGATGTTTTAAAAAGACAACGTTCAGACGTGACGTCATTCGCAAAAATATATTAGACAGATTTGAATGGAACGTGAGACCTAAGGTCTAAGCAGGCAGGGCCGCATTCCACTCAGTTGTCATTGTCTTAGTTGGCTTGACTAGCTTTGCTCGTCTAATACAAAGCCAGTTTTATTTTTGAAAATTAACTAGTCTTGAATGAGCACTAGCTTTAAATTGATGTGCCAGAACATTTGAAGAAAATGATACGGGTTATTCTAATTTGGTCATCAAAAATTACTTGTAAATTGTTCACAGGTACGAGTAGGTAGGTACCGACGCCAGCACATCAGCTACCCGAAACTGTCAAATTTTCCCAATCAACTTTGAACCTTATGCTTTAGCAAATCTATTAAAGAAATTTGATAGATTGTAGTAGCTTGATGTGCTAGCGTCTGTAAATTAACTCTGTGTAAATTGGTGATAGCTGTTTTATGTTAAAAATCTCCAAAAAGTCCAGTTAACAAGAAAAGAAAAAAAAAATTTTAATATTAAAGACAAGTGTCGATTTTTTTTTTCATTATACTATTGAAATTCTTCCAAATCCATGGAAATATTTATCAAAAAATTATGTTGCTGCGAATGCACATATACAGGGTGTTACGGAAAGGGTATATCAATACAAACGCACAGTGGAACGAATGTATGGGAGCGGTTGGACGTAGACATGTCCGAAAAAAAAGAGTAAAATTATGCCAAACTAATGATGCCATCTTATTCGATTACTTAATGCCTTCATAACTTGTGGTGATGAATTTCTTCATAACTCCCATATTTCGGGAGTAATTTGAGAAAATGTGAAATTTTACTATGAAAATGAGTGTATCGAGCTCTCTCCCTCCTGATTCCGGGCTTGTTTCAAGTAGCGGTCTCTAATATCGTAATGCTATTACTAAGAGCTATATTTAATACTAAGACACATAGTGCGCCAAATGTGCACTTTCTGGGATAAAAGGAAATGAAAATTTAAAAAAAAAAAACGTTTTTTCCCCATTTGTATTTACTTTAAACCGCAGACAGACTTATTAAGAGGTCTATAAATATATTATATATATACAGAAATATATATTAACAAAAATATTCACAAGAACTGATGAGAGTATGACTTTTAAGTAAGTTGATAATAAATTACCTAGTTTCATTAAAAGTACAATAAATAATTAAGATGTAAGCTCTAATTTACTAAGTTACACATTTTAAAACAATAACATCATTTAATTATCTTCGTCATCATCATCATCATCAATTAATTCAAATTCAGAATCGATGTCCGCTAAATCATTTATGTTAACAAATTCGATATCACTTTTCTCAGAATCCGTAAGCTCATAAAATTCCTTAAAAGAAGATTTTTTTACAAACTTATTTCCTTTTGGACGGATACTTGTAACAAGTGGATCAGAAGACAGTAAAAGATTGTGCATAATATCTTCATTGCATGAGATACTGCTATGCTTTCGAGAATGCCCCTCTCTATATTTTCTAAAATCTTTATTTCTAGCCTCAGATGCCTCTTCGGATAGAAAACCAATGGGCACAATTGACATGTTCTGAACTATGTCTGGCCCATGCATTAAAATTTTATGAAGTGAAGAAGGCATATAATACCATGGGTATAACTCCACGTAAAGCTTAGCAGTATCAAAGCAGAACTCTCGGAATTTAGTTACGTTGATCTTCTCTCCTGATGAAATACACTGCAAGATCACACAGATTTTTCTTAAAAGCATAGCATCTATTCCGGTCAGTTCAGCAGATTTAGTGTAGTTTTCAAAAAATCTCCTTGCCGAGTTGCCATTGTTGGTGGATCCACTGCCTTGTTTCACAACATCGAGAAGTAAGCCCGTTTCTCTTCTTACAGCCTCTTGAACTCTTTTCTTCCTGTCATCAACTTGCCTTTTTGCTATATCACCCCTTACTTGCCATGATTTTATGTCTAATTTGTAGGAAATGTGTAATAAGCATTCCATTGAGCGAATCCAAGCGTGAAGGGTGCTTAAGCCATATTTATACATGTCCTCGTTTGCGTGTTTATCTTTGATTAACTCTAAATTATTCATTTCTTTAGGACAAGCCTTGCATATGTCACACACTGAAGCTGCTGTATTGGATATAATGGAATGAATTTTACCATCAATCATTGTCAACAGCAGTTGGTGTTTGACACTAATTCCATCAGTGATGGTGGATGGAGTTAAGGCTTCAATCTCTGCTTCGATTTCAGCCATCTCTCTCTGCACATTTTCTTTGGTTTCCTTTATAAACTTAAACAATATTGGCCGGCAAAATGAAGTGGAAGATGGTCGCTCGTTTTCCCAAATTGTTACACCTTTTGAGACGAGCCGCAGTGGTACAAGACTAATCATAAAATTACTAGCAAGATCGATTTGCTCATCTTCACTCGTCCTTTGATGATAAATGCTTTGGCTAGATGATCCGTCAAAACCCCATTTGCTGGTCAATACGAGCTGTTGATTGGGATCAACAGGGGTTTCTAACGACCTAATAAGTCTTCTTGAGGTTAAATCCATCAAGGCTTGTAATTTGATTTTTGCAGAGCTCTCTGTAACTGTGAGATCTTCTTTGGCCGGATAGCACTTAATTTTTTCTTTAACCAACATGTAGTAACTCGGGTATTGAAGAGCTCCTTCTTGAGTGTTGAAATCCCGAAGAGTGTTATAGCGCCATTTCGATAAGTTCATCGATACATAAAGAGCCAATGCCTTCAAAGGGGATATTTCCCGTACCTGAATTGATTTACCTTCAATGAAGGCTTTGATTTTTGAGGCCTCTTCTGGATTCTCCGTCAAGTATTTCATAACATAAGCTGTATCGCTTTGTCCTGCCTTTTGAAGCGCCCTTTCGGCCGAAAACATAATTTCAGCGCTGCTACTGCTGCATGAAAGACTATCTTCAGTGCGTCTTCTTTTTTGCCGGTTACTAAGGTCCTCAAAAGATTTACGAGGACTAGGATGTGTACAAGTTGAAGCATCAGATTTAGCAGGAGAAATTATGGGCTCGATGACGTCACTTATATTTTCTGTAGAAGGTTCCATATTTTCATTCTGTAATTCCGGCCATTGAATTGCAGCCTGTAGCCAAATCTCATGTTTCTTCCGAAACTTATCTGTGCTTCTTCCAGACTGTGTCCATTTTGCATAAATGCGGTAGCAAAATCGACGACACCAGTCTTTTAAACTTGTTTCAGCACTTTCACATAACTGAACACAACTGTTATCTTTTAAAACACTGAACAAATAGTTAAAGTCGCGTAAATCTTTATGTGCGCGTGCGCATAAAGCAACGTGAATATCAAGATTTGTATTAAAATTTGGAAAATACATTGCGAGATTAGCTTGGATACAACGAGGTGTAAATCAACACTGATTTTAAAGTTACTAATAGTGACCTATTTATATAAAATCCAGGTATCCCAGGTATCCTTTGTTAAATATTGCAAGGTAATTAGTTATTGTGATAATTAGTAAATGATGCATGCTAAATTAGTGTATTAAGAGCCATTTAGTAATTAAATAATAGCAATGTTCTTATCAGTAATCATTAGTGCATCAGTTTTATATGTAAACCTTAAGTCCCTAATTATATATCCTAATTAGCTTATATCTTCTCTAATTGGCTGCTCAGAAATGTTATTGTAATAAGGTAAACCTTTAGAAAAACGGTTTTAATCAACAAAATAAACAAAAAATAAAAAAATTGTGTTATAAAATAAACATCACTCTTTATCCCAGAAAGTGCACATTTGGCGCACTATGTGTCTTAGTATTAAATATAGCTCTTAGTATAAGCATTATGATATTAGAGACCGCTACTTGAAACAAGCCCGGAATCAGGAGGGAGAGAGCTCGATACACTCATTTTCATAGTAAAATTTCACATTTTCTCAAATTACTCCCGAAATATGGGAGTTATGAAGAAATTCATCACCACAAGTTATGAAGGCATTAAGTAATCGAATAAGATGGCATCATTAGTTTGGCATAATTTTACTCTTTTTTTTCGGACATGTCTACGTCCAACCGCTCCCATACATTCGTTCCACTGTGAAACGGGTTGAACAGTGTATCTGGTCTAGAATCTCTGTACAAAATTTCAGCTCAAAAGCATTAACTTTGAAAATGCTTAATATTTTTTTATTTCGACATCACGGCGCTGCACTGGCGCGCGGCGGCGGCGTGATGTGCGTGTACTAGGCGCACAGACACACTACAGATAATGGATAATGACGCTCGTAGTGCGGTGACACGTTTGTTATGATTTCAATTTAATAAAGAATTATCGAAATAAAAAGATATTAGGCATTTTCAAAGTTACTGCTTTTGAGCTGAAATTTTGTACAGAGATTCTAGACCAGATACACTCTTCAACCCGTATGTATTGATATACCCTTTCTGTAACACCCTGTATATGATGTAGGTAGGTACATGCGGAATTTCAAAGGCTGTGACCAAATTTCACTATGACCAAACTACAATAACCCAATGTCCCTAATAAAATTTGACGCGAACAATGTTTGTCAGATAAAACTTAATAACATGACGTAAAGGTCAATCCTTTTCCTGCTTCGATCGCGCAGTGCTGCACTCCTTGAAGGACAAAGGTGACTTACTTACGTCATCGTAGCCTTAATGTGCATTAAAAGTAAATATCTGTCTTGGCCTTGATTAATGAGAATGAAAGATCCCTTTATTTATCTCAGAATAAAATCCTTTAGATCTATTTTTAAATCATCAGAGAACAATGATATTTTAAAATTTTACTGTGATAAACTACATTAGAAATTTCAATTATGAACAGGGAAGGTGTGATATGTGACTCTGTGGAACTTTTGTGAGAAAAAAGATAGTGTTAAATTCAGATACATTTTATTTATGAAAAACAAATATCCATGACAGATAAGATGAATAAGTACCAGTTTTAAATTATTACAGAACGTGTATACACTAGTAGTGAAACTTTTTAATGGACAACGTTGTCGAAACCATTGCTAAAGACTCTTACATGTACTTACAAATCATTTCTCTAAATTCACAGCAGAAAACATACATACAGGGTGGAATCTAACAATGGCATTCTTTCCTCAATTTGTGTGGACGCGCCTTATAGGATGATCCGAGATCCAGAACTTTGACTCGTTGCAAACACGTTATGACTCAGAGGTCTTTCCTCGCGATCGAAAACAAACTTGCCACTAATTTTATAACCATCGTGTGACGGGTTCAGTCGAGCTCTTTGCAGCTCGAAAAAACTCAGCATTGGATGGGAACCGTTGCAAAATGTTCCTTTATACAGCATATGCACCAGCGAAACTGGTTTGTGCGTAGCGGAGACTTATTTATAGGTTTCGGTCACTTTGTATGCCTTATATACCGTTAATGTGTTAAGTGAAATGGTTTCTTTAAAGCATGATTCGCATTGCAATACAAAACGAACGATGCAAAAGCAGTAACCTCCGTTTTAATAAAAATAATTCCTAAAGATCTTTTTCCTAAAAATCGTAGATTAAAATCTTGTTAAGTGTCGTAAAGTTGCCAAGGATAGATAGTTCTTAAGACTTGAATGTCAAGTTTCTTCGAATCAAGGGAAGTACGCTACATCGAAGAACGAGATTATCCAAATAATAAATATCATCAGTTTTAAGTTTGCTCCGTATTCCAGAATGTATCCCACGTATATGCAGCCAGCGGCATTTATATACAAAATTAATCTATAGGAAAATTTAATTAGAAACCGGGCATACCTACATTTTGTTGCAAAATTTAACCTGCTCCAGCTTCAACGTTCTTGTTACTGTAACATGACCTTTTGTTTCCTTTTTACCGAAGCAGACATGACCTGAACGATTTCTATTATAAAATAATTAAAGGGGAAATTATTAAAAAGCTGGAAAATTATAAAGTGTGATTAAGCTTTTTTCTTTTAGAATTAATAATTCTAAAAGCAATTTGGTTTAAGTTGTAAACAGCTGTTGCAATTTCGTTTAAGTTGTAAACAGCTTTTCGTTTCCTCATAACAACCTTCTGTTTAGGGAGAACGAGGGATTATATTTGATTTCTACTAAATCCTAACGGTGTGCTAGTACTTATTATTAGTCTCGTATTTAGCAATTTACCAGTTCAGAATGACAAAAATAATTGAGCCAGCAAAAGCAGAAAGATGAAAATAATTTGCAATGCAAGATTATTTATAACGTTACATGATAATTCAAAACCACAACCTTCATTTAAAAAGTCATCGTTGCTCTTTTAAGGGAAACTATAAAACAACAATGAAATGACATGAAAGGTACAATTAAAAAGGAAACTTATAGCTTGTACTAAGATATATTATGTTGTTTGATGCTTACATATTTACAAGCTTGTTGCCCTTCTTTTTTTATGGATGGGAAATCATCAAATGACCCCTCCCGCTCTGGGTGGAGCGGAAGGGAGTGTCAGACTCTTACTGACTAAAACCCATCCGTGTTCCTTTCTTAGCCCTTTATGTTCCGGGGTAGCGGTAACCCTTTCGGACAATCCCGCACCCCCGGCAGGCTTCGGCCCTGGCAGACCCCTTCCTTTTTGCTGACATCTCTTTGAGGCGCGCGTGGAACACGTACGCGCCATCCGGCACGGGCCTGGTCCTGAACGGACGGTGAGCTACCCATTACTCCCCGTCCGCAGGCCCGATTCCCGAAGCTTGTTGCCCTAAGGTAGCCCGCGAAATTCAAACTTACTTACGTTTTTTGCAATTTGCTAGTCAGTGTCAGGTTGTATTGTAAACAAATATGGCTTTACAGAATTATGATCAAAACTCCTTGAGTTAGAATTGGTCTCAAATGATATTCATCATAAAATTGGTCATAATATCATTTGTATTGATGATTTTTATGATTGTAATTCTATAAATTGTCGCGAATCATATTTTTTTCAAAATACAACCTCATAACTACAGGCAGCAGCAATAGGTAAGGGTAGCTATTTTACGAGACCAGAAGGCCAATTCTCGTAATTTAAAACGTTCAAAATCTAGTTGCAGTCTCATCTCGGCGACAAACAAATGTCAAAAACTTGTCTAAATGTAGGGAAATTAGAGGTATTTTTGACAGATTGAGACTGAGATCAGACTGTAAACTTTCTTAAAATTACGAAAATTGCCTCTCTGGTCTTCCACAAATAGAGTTATCACCTAGGTACTACTTCTTACTAGTTCATGTTCAACAGTGGATATGTGGATGGTTTCAATCCAATTCGTAAGGAATGCAAGAAAGATGAAATACATCACGATAATTGAACGGAAGCCGTAATGGGGTCACGCTAACTAAACTGTGAGACAACAATGTAAACATGCAGTCATTTAGACATGTGGCCCTTCAAATGGCCCTTATTATGAACTAGCTGTTGCCCGCAACCTTGTCTCCGTGTATTTTTTTCAGCTTCAGTCCGTGACTGTGTCCGTGCGAAATTTCTTGTTTCCCCCGACCCACCCCGACGCATCGCATCGCCTACCCGCGCTATACCTACTTTGTTTTCGCTCAGCATTCTTTCTGACTTTTTTGTTTTGGCCCGGCTCCTAATGTTCCTATATATAGCATTATGTTAAGTAGCCTTCCTAAAAAATTGGGCTATCATATGCAAAAAGAATATATCACATCCAACTGGTAGTTTCTGGAAGCGCGTTCAAACAAACTCTTGAGCTTTAATTTTAGTATAGATTTCTAAATTTTTAATACACATATCCAGGATGAAAGTAGCCTAGGCCCGTCTTCAAGTCCCATGCTGTCTAGAACTAACTATTCTTTAATAAGCTCTCCGTGAAATCTTAGGTGGAGGAAGCTGTCAGTAGTGTCAATCACTAGCATCAGGTGGAATGCCATCTCACTTCGTCTTTACAGAATCGGCCTATTCGGCTGTTCAGTGGTTTAGTCGTAAAAAGGCAACAGACAAACAGTACTTATTAGTAGTAAGTAGCTAGTATTTAAGAGACTTGGCTTGTTACCGCTACCTTATCTGTATATTAATGAAATATGCATGTTTGTATGGAAACATAAGGAGTTATTTAAGATAGCACACTGAAAAAATAATTTCTTACTACAGCACATTAAAGCGATTCCATTAAGACTTACTGACTTTATACAGTAAGAAGAAATGTTTGTAAAACAGTAAAAGACAAAACAGTTACTTTTAATGATTGAACATATCTACTATTTACTGAAAAAAAAACAACAAAAAAAAAGGAAAACCACCATTACTGTAATGTAAGTAAATTTCTATGGTTTGAACGATATCACCAAATGAATAAAACAGTTAATGTTGTGAGCTACTTAAAACGTTTAAGTTTACTGTCATGACGGTAACATTTTGCATCAAGCTTTAACTGTTTTCGGATCAGTAAAAAATATTGTTTTGAACGTTAGGCGCATCGGAACTGTTAAAAGCACTTCAGATCAATGTTTTTTCATTTTTATTTACAGCTTATTTTTCAGTGAAAACGATGTTAATCCTCCAAGCCGATGAGATCCTCACAGACTCGTACTTCACAGTGCTCCCAGCCTTGCTAAATACAATAAAAGCTGTTTAACTATGTAATGTGTGTACGAATTCATAACAAACAAATTACCTAACGAAAATAGCGTTATTTTAATATAATAATAATTTTGTTAGTGAAATTGTTATTACAAATATTTGCATGCTATTTTTAATCTTGGCAAAACATGTCTGCTCTATTTTTATATTGTAAGATTTTGTTATACTATGTTTTACGCAAATAAATATATTATTATTATGTCTTTTACATATCTCGGGACCCTGGGGACTCGGACCTTTGGAAGGCGTACCAGGGGCCGAAGCCAACTCGCAGAGGCCTCTTAGACAATGTTAAATGATAAGGAGGCACCAACAGACGATTATCCCCGTTCGGTGCAGGACTATTGCAGAACATGAGAACAAAATATATTGGGCTATGGGTTTTGGTCGTTTATAGTGGATCGGTAACCTTGAACTATGGAAGGACTATTATTATTATTACTTTCGTGTTTTACAATATTATTGTGATTATCGTCTAATGTGGCCAATTCTACTTTTATATTATATTATAATGGTAGGCAACTACTATCCAGTCAGTGACAAAATAATTGTTTTCAGATAATTTCGCTAATTGGTCAGCAATAAAACAGTTACTTCTTTAAACTTTTAGTAGACATAATTATAATTATCCTAATAATAATTATTAGATATAAATGCGAAAGTTTGTGAGGATGAATGGATGGACGATTGTTACTCTTACACACAAAAACTGCTAAACGAATTTAGATGAAATTTGGCACACAGATAGTGTATAACCAGGATTAACACATAGCATACTTTTTATCATGATATTCCCACGACATCGAAACTTATGCGGATAAAACCGCAGGGCGCTGCTAGTCATTCATATTACAAAAATAGCATCCAAATAGGGTTATCTGCTAAAATAACCCACAATTTCTACACATGTTCCAGCACCACACCAACTTTGGGAAAACATGAAAGAAGTCACTCGATTTCTGCGCCTCAATAACTTGACCTATGACATTTCAGCACAATAAGGCCCTTTGTACACGGCACAGTTTCTACGGTACGACGTATAATTATGTCGCACCGCAGAAAATACATGTCCGTCATCAAGCTTCCATAGTAATCCATACAACACTGACGACCGTGCCTACACACGGCGAACAAACCGTAGTTTTTCATGACAAGAAAACTATGTGCGTACAAAAGGCCTAACACTTCACACCTTTATACACAGTAGCACACTATGCTACTATGTTAGGTAGGTACCTGTAACCCACATAGATCCCACCAAGATTGAGCTTTGACACCAATGACCTAACATATATTAATAAAATTGTATGTCGCTAAACATTGTCAAAATTAACAAAAACATTAATCAATTATCAAGTTGTTGCTAAATTTTGCAATGTTGTGCACCTATCTTTATGTGATGTACTTACCTACCACAAATTTTAAATTATTTATTTCTGAAAATTGGTTTTAAAAATACATTTTCACGTCAAAAATAAATGAAGTTTTAAAACTAGATCAGCACCCTAAATTCGTAACACACTATCAATCTCAATCTGAATAATTACGAAGGATATTATTGCTAATCCATTGGTTCTTATGTTCGAAAAAATTGTCTGCTCAACAGCGTAAATAACTCAATGAATGTTGTTGAACTGTCAAAAAGAAACCCATTGCTACTGATAAAGTTTTTTTTTTTTTTTTTTTTTTTTTTATTGCTGAATAGGCCCGCTCTTGACCTCGATCACGCCTGATGGAAAGCGTTGGATGAGGTCTATGATCGAACGAGCGTGCCCAGAAGATGCCTAAGGCACTGGAACTCCCACGCATCGACGAAACACAGCAGGCTGCTTGACGCCGAACTCCGGTGGGAGGGTGGTCGCAAACCAGGCGGGCGTTAGCCCTACCACCGCAAGGGAAGAATTGGCCAGTCAAATAAGATGTTGGGTGTGACTGCCCAGGATGCGCCGAGCGCTCGGTTCAGTTGAGTAACTGGTGGAACAAACTGCGCTACACGGGGAGGCTTCTTCATGCATCCCAAGTATTACGCAATCACCGTTTCGAAAACACCAAAACAAACTCAGAGGTCACTCGCAGTCTTTTACTCCCTTTCCTTATAACTCTAAACATAATCTTGGTCAGGCCATACGTGGACCATGCAGAATAAATAATTGACTTAGTAATTGATATTATAAATATTTCGTCGTTTTATTTGAAGAAAATCTCTTATCACGGACCACTTAAGTTATGGTCCATTTTCAGGTAGGAAACATCATAATCAGCCTATAATGTTCCCACTGTTGGGACACAGGCCTCCTCTCAGTGAGATACGTAACTACTTCTATTTTTTATTTTTTTTATTAGACGTTATTGTCCCATTACCTAGAAAATATTTTTTTTAAATAAATTATTTTTATACTGTCATTTTCCATCACAATATACTTTATAATAGTACCTACCTACCTAACGCTCATAATTCCATGTCTAAATTTGTGCAATCTTCGTTTACTTTAAACTTTATAACTCTTAACCGAATGACCCGAGAGCCAATCAGAACCCAGTGACGTCATCCTCCCAAGGATTACAAGAATCGCCGAATAACCAAATGACATATTGTTTATTATTACAGCCCGTACAGTGTTCGGCGCTTGCGCATCGTAAATGACTTTTAAAAGAGCGTAGTTTAATTTATGCGTAAAAGACGAAATCAAATCATTTTTTACATGGGATAATTATGGTTCTCATAGATGTTAAGGCGAATGCGCGAAATTCAAATTTTCTTACGTTTTTTGTAATTTGCGGGTTAGTATCGTTGTATCTTGATCAAAATTTGATTCGCGACTATAACAGGTACGTATTTACAGAATTATAATCATTAATACATCTTTCTTAGTTAGATTTGTAGATACCTTAAGCACTTTTCCATAAGAGATTTGTTCTTATGGTACAAATCTAACTTAGAAAGATGTATTAATTATTATAAATTTATAATTGACTAACAAGCTTCGGAGTGGCGCCTTCCAACTGAACCGAAACCGAAAAAACCACGCCAAAGTCGATCAAAAGTCAAAGTCATGTTGACTGTTTTCTTTGTAGGTATCGCGGGGTTGTGCACTCGGAATTCTTACCGGAAGGTCAAACGGTAATTATTGTATATTATTTGAGCGTTATGCGGCATTTAAGAGAGCAAATTCGAAGAAAAAGACCAGATTTGTAGAAAGAAAATGGTTGGATTGTGCACCACGATAACGCGCCTTCGCACAAGGCCATCATTGTGAACGATTTTTTGACCAAAAACTCAACAAATACCATCTAGCAACCACCTTATTCACCAGATATGGATCCAACCGACTTCTTTCTTTTTCCTAAACTCAAGTTACCACTTCGTGGCACCCGTTTTCATTCGGTAGAAGAAATACCTACCTAAAGGAGAATTCGCGGCGAGAACTAAACTCAATTCCGAAAAAAGCAGTTATTAAATGTTTTGATGATTGGATTATTCGTTGGCGTAAGTGTATCGTTTCTGAAGGAGCACACTTTGAAGGCGATAAAACAAATTTGGATGAATAACTAACATTTTGTGTATTATTGATCTTTTCCCGGTACTTTTTTGACAGAGTAGTATATGCAAATTGTGGAAAAAAGTAATAAATAATTATGAAGAGGTAGATACAGTTCCCACGGTAAAAACAATCAGTAGAGGATGAAGTTATTTTTCGTGAAGAGGGTATGTAGCTGCAAATATTGGAATGATAGCAACACCCAATTGCCAGCAATCAGATTTAATAGCAGCACTCCCAAGACTAATAATTAAGTACTCTTAAAAAAGGCAATTGAACAATGATCCTTCTTCAAAACATTACACACATAGCAACTGGTTCTTCACCAGCATAGTACATTACCTCATCATCAAAACGTCAAGACAGACAGAACCCATAAAATATCAATTTTCTTAAATCATTCAACGAACACACGCTATGCGCACGCGCAAGGTCTCGTATTTCTTACACAGTTTTAATCGCATGACATAAAAAATACTTACGTAAGTGTCAAAGTTCCATGAAAACATCGTACCTACGTCCGTCCATAATCGTGTTAGCACACAAAAAACTTGCATTTTAGTCATTTACATTATTTTTGGTACCTACAGCGGTGCTGTCATAGTTTTATCGGGGACACATTGGGGACAATAAATAGCATGTTAAATTATGTAGGCAGTGTATTTTATAGTAGCTGACTTCGCGACCGGTAGTTGAGTTTTCTGACGGAAAAGATTTCACTTTGACTATTTTTTAATACCGACTTGCTCCTACTTGCCCTGAGGGGCTCGTGGCTAAAATAATAACAGCCGCACAGGTCGATCGATCAGGTTAAGCAACGCTTGTCGCGGTTAGTTTGTGGATGGGTGATCATCTTTACATACCGAGACCTCTCCGTGCCTCGGAAAGCACTTTATACCGTTGGTCCCGGCTGTCATTCGTGGACCTTTGACAACCGTTACGGGCCGTCAGAAGCCCGAAAGTCTGACAACCACAAGTCTGATACTAAGGGGTATCGTATTACCCAGTACTTAACTGGGCTGTGTAGGTCAGATAGGTAGTCGCTCCATGTAAAATACTGGTATTTATCTGCATACGGTTAGACTGGAAGCCGACCCCATCATAGTTGGGAAAAGGCTAGGCAGATGATGACCTGCCCCTACTTCGCACGGCCGCCGCACGAATGCAATGACGAAATGTCAAGACATCGAAATTTCTGAGCTAACTCAAACTCAAGGCATTATTTTCAATTAAATAATTTACAGGCACTTTTAATTTGACCATGTAGTTTTGAACGTCAACGAAAATTCATCGCAAGTAATCGGACAGCAATTAGAAAAAAATCTAATAGTTGAAACGCTTAAATGCTACCTACTGCTTCTGTCAATACTACTAGATATTCAACACCGATGACCTTTCCATTGGTAAATCTAAGTTTAAGAGTTTATCGCTGAATATCGCACCACCTAAAACTATACGGGCTACGCATGAACTGCGAATTTCCCGCAGTACGCAATATTGCATAAAACGGCCTCGCCAGGGAAATTGAATGGAGAAACTAAGTTAAAAGGATCACTGTCATCAATGACCGTTATTCAAAAACCCGACTACACACCACCTATTTTTAAAAAACCGTCGGTAAATATTGAAACAAGAGACCTATCTGATCTGATACAGGAAATCTGAACTCCGGTTATATTTTGTGGCTGGCTGACCAGCGGGGTAATTACGTAACACGGACAGACTGGCAAAGGCTTTCATTATGACAAGTCAACAAAATCCATTACGTTATTTACATGGTTGAGCAGGCATTTTTTTCGAACATAAGAAGCAATGGATTAGCAACATCCTTCAAAATCATTCACGTTGTGATAGAAAGTGTTACGCAATTAGGGTGCTGAAGTCACAAGACTACTATCCTCCATTATTTTTATTAGTCTCCAGTTAGAAGCCTATTTGGTAAACCTTTCAGAAAATAGTGAGTAGAATTTACTGTAATTATGAACAGATTTACTCACGAGTTTGGCGCTTATCTTCACGTAAATCAAGTAATTCGTTAGGTAGGTATATCATTTAAACTATCACTACTTCAGCTATAAGGTTGTCAAACCCATAACTAAGATTATACTAAAGTCAATCTCCCTCTCACTTTATGGAAATGAAAATGACAAGGACCTTTAATAATGTAAAGCGACAAAATGTCAAGTTTTAATGTCCACTTAGGCCGAGATCTATAATCGTTACTTAGTTCGTGTTTTGGCTCAGAAATGTTCCCGTCTCTATTTTGCACTTGTAGTACGACAGTTGTACGATGGTGACAAAAATTATGCACACTTTAAGTACGTGCTAACTAATGTTTAGAGATCTCGGCTTTAGTTTAATCAAAAGAACGTCTTATTTTATGATATTTATAATTCCATTAGATATTAATTTATATTGATGAATGAAATTTTTACTTCATTACTCATACAATCAGGCAATTAGGGCCAAAGAAATGTAAACAAAATCAACTCATGCGCAGGACCTAAATTAAATTATCACTATATTCATTATCAGTGCGTCAGCAAGAAAATTGATTGTTTCTTTGCATTATTATGTACTAACCTAAAAACTTGATAGGTACCTAATGCTCTAATTTTTAATCCATACAGAATCAAGTGTCGAGAAAGACGTTTTTGGACCTTAATATTATAGTTACTTAGCAGTTTAAGTTACATTTAAATCACTTATTAGCTAATAGGCTAGATTGTAATGTGAATAAAGTACCACCGACTGTGATACTATATAATTTAAAAAAAAAATCGCTTTCCAAAATTTATAATAACCATCCCCAAGCCAAATGGACGGACGATCTTCAAAACGTGACTGGAGGACGGGTTTGGGCAACTTTCAAGGTCCTGGAACTTGAAAGTTGCCTAAGTCCAGCATTGGACCACATTGGACTCCGATATCAATTAGGGAGCCCAAAACATCTATTCTATACAAATTCTGTACATCGGACATAATATGATACTATAGGTATACCTACATAAAACCAATATATCTACTGAGAATAATATTGAAATTCGTAATTTCATACTATATGTACTTGGTTATGACTTATGAGTCATTGTAATGTCAGACATCGAAACTGCCAAGAATGCGAATATCCACGTTTAACACGAATATAACTTAAACGATTAAAATAAATTCAATTACATATAACATACCTAGAGGTACCTAACTTATTCACATCACGTCTCCGGATAGCGGTGCAGTGTTAAATCAGTCATAAAAATTTAAATACAATCCATTCAAACGTGTATATGAAAGATATAAATGATTTTGTATTAAGCTAGGTACCGGATGAACACCAAAATGAAACCTAGGTTATATGGTGTAATGAGCTTGTTATAAGATTAGATTACAGATTCTTATGGTGAGCTTGTCTTATAATTAATTAATTATATTATAATGTTCCCGTTAAAATGCAGCGGTGTTTGATATTGTGTCATGCTCCTAGTATACCAAATATGAAAATTTTAAGATAATTAGTTACTAGCCGCGCCCGCGCCGCATTTTCGCTTGTGCTCGTCAATGTGTGTTGGTTCAGGTGTTTTAATACCAAAACTGTCAAACTGTTTAAAATTAGCATTGCTAAACCCAATATACCTGATAGTACGTTACGTCCTTTTTCAAACCATAATGCTTTCGCATCAAGGAGGATGCGCTAAGGTACTTCGCAATATTTAACTTATTTTTTTTTCAGTTTGCAAGTCAGTGTCACGTTGTATATTGATCAAAACGTAAATATGGCTTTACAGAATTATAATCATTAGAATCTCCAATATAACTCTTTGAGTTAGAATTGACCTCAAATGTCATGATTTCATGAAAAAATCTATCCTGACGCTTCCGCCTTAATTTCTTCTCAAACTGAGAAGGAACCAGCATGACCATAGTTACTTCACAGTTTCCTTCCAACGTTTTTCATTCATTACTACAACCAGATATCTGTAGAATGCAACAATAACCATGTTGCAGGCACTTCTCTGGTTTGACCACCATTTAATGTTAATTAACTCATAGTAAGCTAAACTTAATGCACGTTTGCGGGTGTGGGATCAAGTTACATGTCCAGTGCGGCCAGTCAGTGACACCTTAACTCTTTGTGGGCAAGGCAACAGCGCTTGAGACGAGATACACCTTAGGAATTGCTACGACATCATTAATCAAACTATTAAGCTGAACAGTCATGGCTGCTGGTATTTGATGATGGGTCTTCAAATGATTAAATACCGCTTTCAATTTAATTATAAATGTACCTTCAAGCAAATTATGTACTTACGTCTGCGCCAAATGATATAATGCGTATGTATTTTACCAAAAATAATCTTTTCGTAATCAAGTCACACATGAATGCACATTTTCAAGCAAACTAAACACAATCAGGTTTCAGACACGTCTCCACGTAAGTAAGAAAAACCTACCTTTCATTACCGACAGCTTATTTTAAAATCTATTCGTATGCAAATAAGGTGCACGTTGCAATGCAGGCATGCACATCCGTTGCATCCAGGTTAAGCAACACAGAATGCGAGATGTAGGTCGAATGCGTTATCACCTTATTGTTATCATAATTCCTCATGGTTCCCACATACTGAAACATTTTCTTTGTAATAAGAACATAGACTGTAACGTAAACATGTTTGTACTGAGGGCTTAGAGTCAGAAAATTTCACTGTGACTTGACGCTAAATAATAGATGACCACAGTATTTAGTGACAAAATTCGTCAAGTACGAATGACAAATATAATTTTTTTTTGTCAAGTTCGTCAAAGTTGGTAAAATCAAAGTCTATAGTTAAAGTGAAAGTAGGTTAGTTCTAAATCTACTGAATTACCGTCGGAACAGTTTAACATGGTGAGGTAACCCAGTCTTAGGTTTTGTACCTATGTCAAGACATAGTCAGCCCGAGAAACACACAGTACGGTACTTTATAATTTAGTAAAAAAGATTATGAAAATCCCAAAAATTTCGTATTTTACTTTGGGTTAAAATGTTATGTTATACAGTATAATGAGAATACTGTACCTCCATTTGGTACAAAATAACATCATTATCCATCGCCATTAACGGTTTTATCGGAATTATTAATCAAATATCTATTAAAACCAAAAACTTCATATTAAAATAACGAGGTTCGGACTAAAATAAATAAGTTTTTCGCAATAAACTCTGTTAATCCCAAATACTGCTTCATATTTATTATTCAAAATTAAGGCACTCAAAACTGTTTGTACAAGATCAATATATTGCGCTTATAAATTGGCAATATTATGAAAAGTACGGAAAATGGGACAAAAATAATAGGATACAAAATAGCTGCCATCTTTTAAAAATCTGCTAGACCACGCGTTCCAAAAATCTCAATTATTTATTTGGTAATTAAACGAAATACAGTATGTATCAAAACTTTATTATAAGGAAATTGACGCTGCTATCAACGTTTAAGTATACTTATTGTGCAAGGCGTCACGAGGTCAGTGTGTTTGATAAACTGGCTTGAGTCGATAACCAGAAGAAAAAAAAATCACAAAATATTAATATATTTTTCTTTAATTTATCTTGCGTTACAGAAATAGCGAGATGATGAATATGTGTGAAGAGGTTCTTGATAACATATTGGATAACCTCGATAAACGCCAATCTCCAGGCTACTGTGCTTGATATCGTGGCATGCACATCATACGCTGTTTGTATTATAAACACTGGTAGGTAGATAACCAGTACCCACGAGGTTATTCTAATTACTTCTAAGAAATTATTCACGATAGTTTAGGCACCTTACTCACTTTGTCGTGACGATTTTTACTATCGTAGGTTCGTGGAGACAGACACACTGTGAAAATACCTACACAGATGCATGTTGTGTATGAAAACAGGAACTAGGTATATAATATAGAATGCGATGAACAGCTCCTAACTAAGCCACTTCGAACAAGATGGCTTTCCGATGTCATAACATACGTAATTGGAACTGCACCTCAGTCTTGTGGTTATCGCTACTACTGAAGGCCTATCTAGGTTTTCGGTACACAAGAGCTCTAAATGTCCCTCTTGTATATGCTCTGAGTACAAGAGATGATTCCTCCTGTGATGAAAAGCAGCCACATAACATGTTTTCGCCAACCAACTAACAGATAGCTGGTCCATTCACAGTCAGTTTACCTCTGATATTGCATTAGGTACTGTCAATATCACAGTGTTCTTTAATGTCGTGACAATAATGTTGCTGTTGGGTTGCTGCAACTGTCAAGTCTGTCAAAATCATAGTGATCTTTATAGTTGTTATGATAAGGTTGCAGTTGGGTTGCAACTGTCCGAGGAGGCCTGCGCTGGCGGGCTGGCACTAGCCGGGGGTTGCAGAAGGATCGTACGTTCCCGCGACCCCCGGCGTAGGTGTGGGATGGAACACCGGGGTGGTTGTTAGTCAGTAAGAGTCTGACAGACCCTGCCGCCCGCCCCAGGGTGGCGGACATCCATAAAGATTTTCCAATTCGGAAACAAAAAAAAAATGGGTTGCAGCTGTCAGAGGAAACATAATATCTGTGAAAGGACTGTAGGGCAAATACAGAATAATACACATATATAAAGTATGATAAAATTATCTAGTCTACATAGTGAAAATTACTTTTACGGAAATTAGAGCAAGATCCTGCTATAATTAAGTTCCTGCTATAAAAATCTGGAGCATCGTAGAGTAAACCGTTAAAAGTTTTATTAGCAACTACCTAAAACATAACATCACACCATGGGTTGAGCAGAAGTGTACCTATAGTACACCCACATTTAGCCAGTTATGTTTGAGTCCCATGTAATAATGGGCCAGCTTTTCGCCATCAAACAGGCACAATTTAATCCAGACTCCGGGCTGCTACTGAGAAATCCTTGATGGGAAAATTCAGTAACACTTTGCCTGACTTGGGGATCGAACCCAGGATCTCATTGCCTTGCGACTACCAGAACAACGAGGCAGTCTCTTAATATAATTAGTTTAAAAGAATTTTAGCAGACATAATCATTGCGCAATCCGACTGTGCCCACACTTACCGATAATTCGTCGCTCGCATGACTAAAAGTCCTACCTCATTTTTCTAATTTTTGACCTGATTTGAGTAAACTACAATTTTCTGTTTGTGATTCTTTGCATTTTTAACCGACTTCTAAAAAAGGAGGAGGTTCTCAATTCAAATGTTTCTACGTTTTTTTTTTTTTGTGTTTGTTCGCGCATAACTCCATCGCTTGCCAACCGATTTGAAAAATTATTTTTTTGTTGGAAAGGGTATAGTTCCCAAATGGTCCCATGAAAATTTTATCGAAATCGGACAAGCGGTTTTTGAAAAATCAACAAAAATCTAAAAATTTATCTACATTGTCCACATTAACGATTTTTTTTGTTTACTTTTTTGTGGGGTAGGTACAACAAAAAAGTGAAAAATAAAAACTTTTTTACAAAAAAAAAAAAAAAACAACCGACTTCAGAAAAAACACTACAAAGTGATAAATAACTTTAATTTCGGAAGTCGGTGTCAAAAAACGAAAATGCGGAACCAACGACACCGACTTCGGAAATTAAAGTTATTTATCACTTTGTAGTGTTTTTTTGAAGTCGGTTGTTTTTTTTTCACTAACCGTCGTCCCTCTATGTTATTTGGATCTCGAAATATAACCATTTTGAAGGCAACAAAATGTAAAGAATCACGTACCTATAGAAAAAAGTTGTTATCCTAACTCAAAAAATCAGCTAAAAATGAGTTAGAACTTTTAGTCATGCAAGCGACGAATTGTACGAAAACATTGTAATACAAACAGTAGATGCATTCTTGACCTTTCACACAATATAATTCTTAGCGGGAAATGACCCAATTAAATCAGTATTTGGACTGATATACCACAGGATATACTCAGTATTGATTTATTTTTATAGAATAATTACTTCATACTTAGTTATAATGTTCCTAATCATGACATTCCGAGAACCCTCCGTGTCTCGGAAAGCACGTTAAGCCGTTGGTCTCGGCTGTCATTCGTGGATCTTTGACAGTCGTTACGGGTAGTCTGAAGCCCGAAAGTCTGACAACCAGTCTTACCAAAGGACAGGGTTGTGGAGGTCAGATAGACAGTCGCTCCATGTAAAATACTGGTATTCAGCTGCATCCGATTAGACTGGAAGCCGACCCCAACATAGTTGGGAAAAGGTTAGGCAGATGATGATGATAATGTTCCTAAATACAGATTACTCAGTGATCTAGCTAGGAGAGAAGCGATTCACCCAACAATCCATTGTACCTTCACCATGTAATCAATAAAAGTCAGAAACCTTCATGTTCCTAAATAAAATTGTATTATTATATTAAATGTGAGAACAATTTAGCTTCAGTTTAGTAATGTAACTATGTTCCACAAACATTCACAACAATCATACCATTAATAATGATGTCATGCAAAAATAATGAATTCGTGATTTTCCTCGTGAAAAGAAAGCGTCCTAAATTCGGAAGTGCTAAGATAATATCATGTACATATGAAATCACAGAACTCCGTATCTTTGTTTCAAACCTACAGAAGCTTATATTATTAACCGACTTCAAAAAAAGGAGGAGGTTATCAACTCGGTTGAATATTTTTTTTTATGTATGTTACCTGAGAACTCCGGTAATTAATAAGCCGATTTGCAAAATTCTTCTTTGCAGAATTCGAAATTGTCACGGGCCTTTGTTTCACTGGGAACCAATTTCATCACACTGAAGCTGTAAAGCAGCTTCGTTGTACGGAAAGAGATCAGTAGGCCAATTCTCTTAATTTAAAACGTTCAAATGTAGTCGCAGTGTCATCTCGGCGACAAACAATTAATGTCAAAAACTTGTCAAAATGTAGGGAAATTTTATTTTTGACAGATGTGCCCCTCATAAGCCTGGGAAATAAAAAAACCACCACTGTCATTATTTGACAGATTTATGAAATGGCTACAATGCGGCAAATTGTCGACTTAGCTTAACAATAAAGGAGAATCGGCAAAAATGTATGGAAGCTGGTCTTGGCACCACTACACATATGTCATTAGATAGGTTTTTTATTACTATACAATAACTAGGTACTATGGCGGCTTATTTTAAATCGCTATGTGAAAAGTTATGGCGATGTCTCGTCGGAAATGACCTGAAAGCTAAATAACGTTACCTTTGCATTGTTAATCTATCTATTTATAATCTACGTCGCCGCGAATCTCTCAGGGAACTATTTAAAAGGATTAATATTATGACGGTACCTTGCCAATTCATTTATGAAAATATTATGTATGTAAGAAAAAATCTACATCTTTTTAATAAAATAAGCTATAGACATAACTTTAATACAAGAAATAAAGATAAAATACATCAACCATTTTTCAGATTAGCCAAAGTACATACATCTTTTATGGGGTGCTGTGTTAAATGTTACAATAAAATACCTTGTGATATATTGCAATTAAATGAAAGAAAATTTAAAACTCACATTAAACGTACACTTTGTAAACAAGCATACTATAAATTAGAAGATTATATCCAAGATAAGAACGCTTGGAAACATGCTGGTCCTGCTCCATAGGACAATCTAGACAAAATCAAACTGGTTGCTAATTTAATTGTAAATTTTTTTATTCTTTTTTTTACATTTATTACTCACACCCTGACTTATTACTTGTATTTTGTTTTTTAATTAAAATCGTTTTGCTTGTACCATGTTTGTAAATATGTGAGCACCATGTATCTATCAGATAATTAATTTATATGTCATGGTTTCGTTTTTAATTCTTTTACCTATTGTGGTATAGTAATTTTATTGTAGGTGCATCGTCCTCACATGTTATTATATAATTAATGTACCCATGCAAAATATTGTACTTACCTAAACATTTTAAAAGAGTAACGGTGGAGTTTCTTGCCCGTTCTTCTCCATACGAAAACTACCTTTTGGAATGGGCGACTAGAATCAATTCTATTTTAAGATAATTTTTGACGTTCAAAAGTGCCTTTTATGTGCCTATTTGAAATAAATGCTTTGACTTTGACTTTGAATCACTTCTAGTGGCCTAAGTTTGAATATTTTTAAATATATGCATTCCGATGGTAATACAACAACATTGTACCATCGAGATAACGGAACCCTTGAATAGCTACTAATAAACCCCTCGAGTGTGGGCTCTTTAGATGTGTCTCAGCGAGTACTGTTCATTTTACCTGACGACAATAACTTTACTAGTAGCCATTCGAGAGTTCCGTTATCCAGGTCAGACATCAGGTCATAGTCATCTGGTAAAATGAACAGTACTGGTTGAGACACATCTAATGAGCCCATACTCGATAGGTTTACTAGTGGTTATTCAAGAGTTCTGATTTGGAGCGTCCAGGTCTATCGTCACACCAGCTCGATGGTATCATATTATTTTGTTATCATCGGAATGCATACATTTGCGAATATTCAAACTAAAACCACTAGAAGTGATTAACTATTCAAATATTCCGTTACACACCGTCCAGCGGTTGGCCAAATAGCTGAATAAATGTAAGAAATAAAAATACTACTGCAAATGTAGTAGTATCTAAAGACTAATTACCGTGATGTAGCTTTGAGGTAATAAATAAAAACATAACCGATGGTTTGCTAGACTACTTATTATTAAAATGTTGTCTTTTCCTTCCCTTTGCTTCTTTGAACACGGCAATGCTCATCTCCAATGCATTTTAATGATATGCTCCATAAAGTTTACAGAAAAACTAAAGTTATCGGGACCACTTTAATTTTTTTTTTAATTGTAAATTACTGGAACCTCGTAACCCATCCTCTACTATTATCATGAGGAACTGACACAAACTGACTGACAGCGGGAGACTCAACCAACGGCAAAGCTTGATCTGATCTCGCAGACACAGATCATTTAATTCTGTAGGCAGAGAGAATGCTTCAGGTTAGACCGCGTGCAAAGATCATTTTTATCTTATTTACCAGTTGGGAGCGGATAACGAGAGTTCTTGGCCTATACGTTTACGTAAAGCAAACATGCGTACAAGTAGATAGGCGCCGCTAAATAAGTCAAACTTTAATACTAAATTTAGGCATAGTCATATCATGCTGAAGGAGATAACCTTGATAAAAATGGACGCGAATTTTGACGGGGTCAAAAGTACTATTACATTTTTTTATTATAATATACATTCAATCAAAAAAGTATCGGGAATGAATGATTTGTTTATGGTTCCAAATTCAATTTTTTTTTTTTGTTGTTAGGTTAGTACAGCTGTTTTCCATTTTGGCGCGGAGTTTGAGTTGCATCTGTCATTTAGATTAAATACAGCGCTGTTTTTAGTTAGATCATATCTAGTGTGTATTGCGAATTTCATAATGGACAAAAACATCGAACAAAGAGTTTGTCTTAAATTTTGCATCGCCAATGGAATTTCGTGTTCGAAGTCACTGAAAATGTTACCGAAGGCTTACGGTGAATCGACTTTATCAAAAACACGTACTTATGAGTGGTACAAAGCGTTCAAAAGCGGTCGAGATATGCTGGAAGATTTGCCTCGCCCTGGTAGGCCATCAACGTCTTCAACTGAAGTTAACATCGCAAAAGTGAAGGAAATAGTGACTGAAAATCCTCATTCAAGTTTGAAAGAGACTGCCGCTAAACTTTCTGTGTCTCACGAGTCGATCTGTATCATTTTAAATAATCACTTGGGTATGAACATGTTGCCGCTCGGCTAGTCCCAAAAGACCTGAATTTTCTCCAAAAACTCAATCGCATAAGAGTCGCTGAAGACATGCTAGAACGAGTCAATTTCGACCCAACATACATGACATGACATGATGGTTTACGAGTTTGACGTGCAAACTACCTAGTCAAAAGCTTCGGAGTGGCGCCTTTCAACTGAACCAAAAACGAAAAAACCACGCCAAAGTCGATCAAAAGTCAAAATCATGTTGACTGTTTTCTTTGACTATCGCGGTATTGTGCACTCGGAATTCTTACCGGAAAGTCAAACGGTTTAAAAAAAAGTATATTATTTGAGCATTAATGCGGCGTTTAAGATAGCAAATTTGAAGAAAAAAGCCAAATTTGTAGAAAGAAAATTTTTGGATTTTGCACCACGATAATGCGCCTTCGCACAATGCGATGGCGTTGTTCGAAAAAAAAGTTCACAATGATGATTGTGAACGAATTTTTGACCGAAAACTCAATAAATACTATCGAGCAACCACCTTATTCACCAGATATGGATCCAGCCGACTTCTTTCTTTTTCCTAAACTCAGATTACCACTTCGTGGCACCCGTTTTCATTCGGTAGAAGACATAAAGGAGAATTCGCGGCGAGAACTAAACTCAATTCCGGAAAAATCGTTTAAAAAATGTTTTGATGATTGTATTATTGGTTAGCGTAAGTGTATCGTTTCTAAAGGAGCATACGATAAAATAAATTTGGATGAATAACTAACATTTTGTGTATTATTGATCTTTTCCCGGTACTTTTTCGACAGAGAGCAGGATATGATAATTGAGTTATATCTGCTCCCCAGTTGCAACAGTTATTCAATGAATAAAACCATTTTCAAGCGGTCTACTTTCACAAAAAATCTATTTATTATTCAGACGTGTGTCCATTTCGGCAGTCTAGCTGTCGGCATCAAGGATTCTTTAAATAACATCGTTCAGAAGAAACAAGTACCTATTCATTCAACGTCAAATACGTGAGTAAAGTGTGAACCGTGCAAAAAAGTATTTTGCAGGTCAAAAAATAAAGTCTAGATTAGAATTGAATCAGCGGATTTATAGATCTTTATCTACCACTTATCGTCTGTCCTAAAACGTGATGCAAATTGGTAAGTTTGATTAACATTACTTTAATGGCGCCTTATCAACGAAAATTTTCTCATCGGTCATCGACATTAGGTAGGTCGAGAGTGAGTACCTACATACCTACTCTCAGCAATATTTTGAGATTTGAATGCTCATTCAAGCTCTTGTTTCCTAAGTTACATGTCAAATGTCGCAAACAGTTGCTATGTATGTAATGTACTTCGAAGGCACAAATATGGGGTCAACACTTAAAATCTGTGAAGACAGACCACCACTGTTTCAACACAACTAGTTCCTTGCTTATTAAGGATTAGATTCTTCTTTATTAAATGCTTAATGTTTTAAGATGTCGAAAGCCTTTGAGTATTCCACCAAAGAGCCCGGTGAACTTCAAAACCAGTTATATATCGGAATATCGTCAGGGTATGCGTGAGCGACTGCGACTTCGGGAGTTGCGTTGTCGTAACACAAGGACTCTAAACTCGTGTATAAATCTGTGTACATATCTGTTTATAATTTCTTAACTAGTCTCATTTTTAGGGTTCCGTAGCCAAATGGCAAAAAACGGAACCCTTATGGATTCGTCATGTCTGTCTGTCTGTCCGTCCGTCCGTATGTCACAGCCACTTTTTTCCGAAACTATAAGAACTATACTGTTGAAACTTGGTAAGTAGATGTATTCTGTGAACCGCAGTAAGGTTTTTACACAAAAATAGAAAAAATACAATAAATGGGGTTCCCCATAGGTACTTACAACTGAAACTCCAAAAATGTTTTTTCATCAAACCTGTACGTGTGGGGTATCTATGGATAGGTCTTCAAAAATGATATTGAGGTTTCTAATATCATTTTTTTCTGGACTGAATAGTTTGCGCGAGAGACACTTCCAAAGTGGTAAAATGTGTGTCCCCCCCTCTAACTTCTAAAATAAGAGAATGATAAAATTAAAAAAATATATATAATGTACATTACCATGTAAACTTCCACCGAAAATTGGTTTGAACGAGATCTAGTAAGTAGTTTTTTTTTTAATACGTCATAAATCGAAAACCGCAATTTACCTTTCACAAAGTTACAACGAACTACAAGAACTTTTATATTATGTTACTTGCTGCTACGGAACCCTTCATGGGCGAGTCCGACTCGCACTTGGCCGGTTTTTGAGGTTCCGTAGCCAATGGCAAAAACAGAACCCTTATAATTTCGATCTTCTCAACACTGTTGTTGCGAAACATCGCCCACATTGTGTCGAAGCCATTTTGGAAAATCTCACACATGGAAATGGAACAAAAGTAACTGAATTTTAACCGCCAAGCCGTGACTATAATATCAGCACCCTAATTGCGTAACACATTATTAATCACAATCTAAATCATTTTGAAGGATATTGCTAATCCATTGCTCCATACATTCGAAAATTGTTTCTGCTCAACAACGTAAATAACGCAATGAATTTTGTTGAACTGTCAAAATGAAAGCCATTGCTACTGATAGTGTGTTACGCAATTACCCCGCTGGTTTCGTCTCTCAGCCATATTACAGGAAACTTGAATGGTTTATCATCGACGGACGACTATACAACACACTATTGGGCGTACCTGCCGTTTGCAAATTCAAATTGTCATGCAACAAACCCGTAGCATGCAGATATGCATCGGATGACTTTCATCGAATGACCTGATGCTAGCAAAAATTGTGGAGTGTATTTTAAGGGGTCTCTATCCAAAGGGTAAAACGGGACCCTATTACTAAGACTCCACTGTCCGTCTGTCTGTCTGTCTGTCTGTCACCAGGCTGTATCTCATGAACCGTGATAGCTAGACAGTTGAAATTTTCACAGATGATGTATTTATGTTGCCGCTATAAACTAAAATCAGAATAAAATAAATATTTAAGGGGGGCTCCCATACAACAAACGTGATTTTTTGCCGCTATTTGCTCGATATTAATAACGGCAACAGGTAGACGCTTAAAATATTCACAGAATATTTAGTTGTATATTCTATTTAAAAATAAATAATTAAATTAAAATAAATATTTAAGGGGGGGCTCCCATACAACAGACGTGATTTTTTTGCCGTTTTTTGAGTTGGTGGTACGGCGTTCGTGCGCGTGTCCAACACGCACTTTTTTATATAACGATGCTTTAGCGGAAATTCAGCGGTTAAAAACACATGAAAACCGCAGCACTCTTGAATGCTCTTCCTGGGGTTACACAGGGACCATAGTTACAAAGCACAGACCTTGTTACTGTGCCAATGCTGTGCTACAACGCACAAACATTAACATTTGTGACCGTGCGTGCTGTGCGTGAACAGCACCTTAATTCCGTAACATACTATCAATCACAATCAGAATCATTTCTAAGGATATTGGAAATCAATTGCTTCATAATATGTTCGTAAACTTTGTCTTTAAAGCTCTTGATGTTTCAGGTGTAAATCACATGTCCATCCAATGTTGTCCAACACGAGGCAACGGTCAATATTTATTTGAATTTAAAACTGTTGATAGCCTTTAGTGATAACCACACTTAGCTATCAACTTCAGAGCTCAAAATGTTAATCAAGTGCGTCAATTTTAATTAAAAACTGATTTAAAATGTAACAATGAAAATAATTGTTTCAATTATTATTAAACCCATTCGGTTTTGATCACCTTAAAGTTGTCTAGTAAAAAACTATGGACTGCCATTTATCTCATAAAAAGAAATTGTATTCGAATAGTAATAATTGTGTTGAAAAATACTGCAGGTCGAAGAATTTCACTAACAATTTTGCCCGACAGGGTCCATATTGATCTTTTACTTCATAATACCATCTATGTAATACATATGGAATGCAATAAAGAATTGCGGATTTTTGCTAATGCGTGCAATGACGTACAAACTCCTTTGATGAATATTATTCGCACATTTAATGAATATTATTTACACAATGAGATGAATTTTGTAAAGTATTCTTTTATTATTATTTTAATTATTGTGAATTTTGGGATTTTTCGATTTTTTTATCAGACTAATATTATAAAGGCGAAAGTTTGTGAGTGTGTGTGTGTGTTTACATGTTTGTTACTTCTTCGTGCTCAAACGGCTGGACCAATTTTGATAAGAAAATTTATGGAGGTAGCTGACACCCTGGATTAACATACTACTTTTTATAAGTACCAATATTCCCACGGGATCGACATTTAGACGGGTGAAACCGCGGGGCCCAGCTAGTCTGTCAGTAAAGAAACTGTGTGTGAGCTCTGAGTTTGTATCGGTCTTTCTTCTCCAAGTAGTCGAACTCAGCTACTTTTAAAACCTATTTTAATTCAGATGTGCAAAAGTGTTTTATATAATATTTATTACCTATATAGGTTTACGTTGAAACCTCCGGCATAGATATAGTTCGGAGAAAAAATACGCGCATAACTTCCGAACTGCACCAAATTTGATAATTCTTTTTATTTCTGTTCGGTATTGCCAGAACAAGGTTTGTATAAAAGAAAATTCCGGAAATTCGAAAAAAAAATCGCACCCATGCGAAGCTGGGGCAGGCCGCTAGTACATAAATAAAAACAACTTGCTTTTGTACCGCAAAACAATAAACACACAACAACAAGATGTTTTCCTTGTTAGTGTAGCACTCCAGGTACCTAAATTAACGTATTATGAAGTTGCAATTGTTTATGTACTTTTATCATGATTTTTAGTCTGTGTGCTCCAGTGCAGAGCTAAGGCCTCACTTGGGCCTCAATTGGGACTCCCTTTCTTCTTTCCACTCCTGTCTGTCTTGAGTTAACTTTTATCATCAACTAGCTACACCCCGCGGTTTCACCCGCGTAAGTTTCGATCCCGTTGGAATGTCTGGATAAAATGTAGCCTATATGTTATTCCAGGGTTTCAGCTACCTCCACACCAAATTTGATCAAAATTGGTCTAGCCGTTTGAGCATGAAGAAGTAACAAACATATAAACACACACAAACTTTCGCCTTTATAATATTAAGTGTGATATGATAATTTTAATTGACTGACTGCCTCCTTGGTGTAGTGGCTGCAAGCGCTGCTGCTGAGCAGGTCATCTTGGGTTTTTCTAACTGCAATTTCGCCCGTTGTTACATGGGACCTAAACATAACTGGCAGAATGTGGGCGCACTATAGATGCACGAGTGCCTAACCCTTCGACAAATACAGGCGTGATGTTACGTTATGTGAATAATTTTAATAATTTCCAGATATTGCTACCACGTGAAAATTGGTAAGTTAGATGTTTAGTGGCAAAATAAGAAAAGCTTTTAAGAGGCATACTCCTATAGCAAATTGAGTTAGTTGTTGGTGTCGCCCCAGTACTCCCGAATGCCGAACACTTTAAGGATCGCTCCCTACTCTGGGCACAATAGTCAAACACCTGGATTTTTAACTGACTTTTTGATACCCTCGATTTGATTAGCTTTTGTATTTCAGGGGCGCTCACGTTGTTCGGGTCGGCACATTCGGCAGTATTTGTTGAACAACAAACTGGCAAGAAATAATTATTAGGTACCTACACATATTTGGATCTCAATCTGCTCGTGCTAATCGGCAAACTTCTTGCGACATCTACCCATTATATCAAGTTCGAGTCGGCTCGGCACAATTCGAGCTAAATTGTAATGTTTTTTCCCGAACACATCTACATAATAGTTATATAGATATAAAGCAATGCAAGCAATGGATAATATTGTCAACCTTTTATTGGTTGTGTCACGAGGCTCTTAGCTACTTATACAGGGTGGTCCAAAAGTCGTGGATCAAACGAAGTAGGGGGATAAAGGAGGTCATTTCCAACGCTTTTAAAGTGAGAAATAATTTTTGGTAACGTTACAAAATTTTTGGAAAAAAATAAATTGCTCTTGAAATTTGATACTCAGAGCCCTAATAGAACTTTGTAGTGCTGATACATTATCTAGTAGTAATACAACACCGTTTGTTTCATTGTTTTATAATAATATCACATTTTTTTAAATTCGTCTAATTGTAAAAGAACTCGGTATACACAAATATTCATAACTTTTAGGGCAATTGAATTATGACCATGCTATAGAAAGATTTTTTGTTGGAAATGACCTCCTTCATGTCCCTATTTCGTTTGATCCACGACTTTTGGACCACCCTGTATATATATTTTATTGATATTTTTTGGTTTTTTGCAATGTGTCTTTTGTTAGAGCAGAATAAACAATTTTTCTTTCTTTCTTTAGCCATACGATTTTTCCGTCTGGCTGTGCCGAACCGAACAAGTGTGTAGGATCCTTTAGCGAATCACAGCAGTTGAGATTTGACAAAAAATCTGCTTGGGTTTTTTTTAAACGTAAAGTAGTGATGCCAGCGACTACAGACTCAACACTGCATAATACATATCTAAATTCTATAATGTTAATGTCCTAATCTTAAAAAGGTGATAGATTCTAAGGCAAGGACTACTTAGTAATGAGATGCTGAACAGGAATAGATCTTTTCTTTCACTCTCCGTCTCTCTCTATAGTCGGAGATTTTTCTGACATTTTGATTTTTCAAGATTGTCCAGTTTGATTTAGCTTATGATTCGTCCTGTTGTTTAAATGGTATTTTTATCCATTTTCCATTAAATTGAAGTGTTATAGAATCTTTAATGTAGTTTCTCTTCCTAGCTAACTTTAGACGAGTTCCTCTTGGCATATCAAGAAACTTGGTAATTTATAGAAGCGTTCGGTTTCAACTGAAGGTTCCAATAACAAAACATTAGATGGCTGAGAAGACCGGAGGATGCATCCAGAGGGATCTCTTCAACTGTTACCGTACCTACAGGTACCGTGTTGAAATTTGCATTTTATTTACATTGTTATTCACTTGAGATATTTTTTTAAGTAATTTACGAGCTCACTATTTTGTCAAGGCGATTCGCAGCAATAAACAGCTCTAAAAATGCTATGCACACACGTTATTTTTTTTATTTTGTATTTTTAATCTTATTAAGCAATGATAAATCTCCATTAAAGTATAGGTTGATTTAAAAAATGTGTAGAAAAACTCGCATAAAACGATTAAAACCAGTCGTTTGATAAATTATGACGATGACGTAGCAAAGCAAGTTGGGCGGGTGAGACATCATTATTATACATTCAATTATTTATGTTTGACATTGGTATTCGGAGTAAGAAAAGGTAGCAAGTACTTATTACGATTTTGTCAATGGCAGTAAAATATTAGACTCAAAGATACCGGGCTTCTGAAACTATCTTTTAATACAGATTTTCCGGTTTTTTTAGCTTCTCTTTCTTCGTTTTTTTTTTTTTTTAATCAGGGCGAGTTTATGGAAATAAGTTTTTTTATACTTTTTTATAAATAAGTAGATCACTTGAAACCGATATCATTCAGTAGAGCGAAGTTTGTTAAAACTCCTGCGAATAAATTGGTTCTAAGAAAACTGAGGAAGACTGACATTTACTGCATCTATTTAGTGGGATATATTGTTGCTTTCACACCAGTTTTACCGATGGGTGTCGTGTTACCCAGTAACTGGGTTGTGGAGGTTAGATACGTAGTCGCTCCATGTAAAATACTAGTATACAGCTGCCGTTTTACCAGATGTAAGACTGAAAGCCGACCTCAACATAGTTGGGAAAAGGCTATGTGGAGACTGGAGAGTAGATGTAGCGCCGAGGCTACGTGGGACAGCTTTATGCACTTTATAAAGTTATGTGGAGGCTGTAGGTACTAAGCCTTCCACCAAACAACTTCGAACTTTCAATTAAGAGACTTTAAAAATAAACCGATTATTCTTCGCGGTGATCAATTCTATAGAAGAAAACCTGTTTTATTATACTTTTTTATAAAACACGCGTGCGACAGACAATAAAAATTCGGAATTCAGTAATACGAGTTCCGACTTATTTTACTTGGCGTCTTGACCTCATTTTAGTTTACACGTTTAATTAAATAATTATAGTACATTGGTAAACAGAAATGCAGACTCGCAGGCTTGAATTAAATTAGCGCAGGCAATGAAACAGCTGTAACAATACACCGGTAGGTAATACTTTGCACTTGTAAAATCGGCAATTAGACAATAATCGTTTTATTGATACAACGCTGAAAATTATATTATTATTCAATGAGCATGTCGCCCATTTCCTATGTGAAGTTGACATTACTTAAATGATGAATTGCCTGCTGGTTTATTTTTAATCAAACAATATAATAAAAATATAACTGGGTTAACTAAACTTTATCCACGTCAAATTATCTGTTTTTATCAACTGATACCTATACCAAGTAGACACAATTTTTCTTGCATTACACACCATTAGGTAGTTACCTACTACTGTGCTGCGAAAACCATTGAGTAAATTCACAGATAAATTCGTAGCTAAGTTAATAATGTCCTTCTAAATTGTGCGCAGCCATATTCATTTATAGTTTATTCATACAAACTGAACATCGTAAAGTTAAAATATGTTCAGTAGTTTCAAAAACCGGCTCTCTCACCGATACCTAGTCATTACTTGAACTTAGTCAATATTCAAACAACACACAAATCTTTTGTCCAGTTTAAAATGAGTCAGGCGTACAATAAATACAAAATCGCGAGGTCTAGACTGTGCGAAGTCAAAAAAGTTTTGCAAAGTTATTTTTCAGAATCTCCGCGGACAGGTTGCTCGCCGGCTTTTTCGCAAAGTTTGACGAAAGACTTACCTGTAGAACTGGAGATGCGAGGACTAGCAGAAGGGCCGCAAGCGGCACCTTTCCGATCCTCATGGTGGTCCAAAGGTGTTATAAGACGAATGTTCGAAAGTTAGTCCGATGACCGGTTGCGCGCGTGATCGTCCGCGCCGCACCACTGTCGGACCGCGAATGATGCCCGCGACCCGCTCCGCTCGGTTGCTCCGCTCCTCTCCTCTGCTAGCTTTTCGTCCCAAGTCCAGAAGCGCACGCACGACACCGCTCAACACACCGGCCTGCAACGCTTCCAACGCAGCCTCGCGATGCGCTAACACCATCCCACTTCGATACAAGTTCTATAATGTGCATTCCTTTATCATATTTATCTCATTAATGACTCTTTTTTATTATACTAAGAACCTTATTCGCGGATTAGTTCTCGTATGGTATGCAAAAGTGAAGTTACTTGCAATCTGGATCAGTATGAAGAAAAATTCGTTCGTCTCATTCCCGCGTGTGAGCCCTGCAAAGTTCTATGACCCCTCTCCTGCGCTTATCACAATGGCGCAATCATAAATCAAAAGTGCCTTATGTTTATCGCGCTGTGGAAAGAAAAATACTCGTTATATCTTTAGCGTAGAGTTTGAATTATATTATTGGGTGGATCTCGTAGTGATTCAAAGTGATATCGTTATTTACTTACTCGTCGCGCCCAATTCCTTTGCTCAGTAAGTTGTACCTATTCGAATTTAATTATAATTTATTACATTTTCAAATAGCAATAAAAATCGAATGAATAAATTGTGTTATTTTATACTCAGGTGTAGTGTAAGATAGGTAGTTTATTTTAATATGAACAAAAAAACGGAAGCAACGTAAGATAATTTTCTTAAAAAAGTGATCATCGTATCTTGACACTCAACAGTAATCTAGCTAGTTGTTTAAGTGGTAGATAAGAGTTCTTCAGAATTGGGTTAGGTTATAAAAGGTTAGGTTAGGCTATCTGGAGCCATCTTTGTGTCACGATTAATTTCAGTTTAGGGATGTTAGTACTTAAAGTTTGACGACTTGTCGTTCTGCAGGGGCTGGCCACTTCGGTAGTAGGTAGGTTTTTTATTTTACAGATCGCGGAGGGTAGTCGCAGAGAAAATCTTATATGCTTGTTAATAAATACGTTACATATAATACAGATATACTGTTAACATAAGCAGCGGTCTAATTGGGTAACACACTAGGTAAGCTTTAATTTAACAGTTCAACAACATTTATTGCGTCAGTTACGTTGTTGAGCAGACAAATTTTTCGAACATGAAGCAATGGATCATTATCCTTCATAATGAGTCAGATTGTGATTGATAGTGTGTTACGCAATTAACTAAACTATGCAAGTTTTAAGGTATGATTCCGATCTCGGCAGCACGCAGCAGTGCTGCCGCAGCACTGCTGGTCCCCATATATTCTCTATAGGAATGTCGCGCAGCATTGCTGCCGTGCTCGTAATGTAATCTCATATAAACCTATAGAAAATTTATGAGGACCAGTAGTGCTGCAACCGCACTGCCGCGGCAGCACTGCTGCGTGCTGCCGAGATCTGTCGGCAGTTCCCATTGACTCCTTGTGTTTATTTTCTTTCTTTTGTGATTTCGGGGATGTTTTAGGAAACGATGCATTATAGTAAAAAACTATTAATTTGTGTTAAGTTAGATCCTCATTTTATACGAGGCAATACAAAGATTCTAATGACAATTATCTTTGTAACTTACAAACTTTTAATTAAAAATAATTAGTCTGAACTTTGTTTTAACTATAATATATTGCAAAGAACCAAGAATTATCTTATCAGAAAATTAAAACAAAAAACAATGATGCTGTTATAAAAACCTTGGTTATCTACTCAAAAATATATTCATTCACGAATCTAGAAGATACTTATATAAAACTTTAACATTTAAATTCATGCATTATTACTTTTTATTTTTCGTTGCTTCTTCACTGGTTTTTCTTCTTTAATTGACGAAAAAAGGAAGAGGTTCTGAAGTCGACGCGTATTTATATATATTTTTTTAATTAGGACCACGCATAACTTTTTACAAAGAAGGTAGTCCGATTTTGAAGATTCTCTTTTAAGGGTAGAAAATAGAGGTTAATTAATTTATCACCTACTGAATTTTTACTTGTGAACCTATTCTGTTGAAACTTGGCACACATGTAGGTAGTTCTGATTACGCTTTAACAATATAGAGACCTGGAGTTAGCTGATGACGGAAGACAGTCGAGAAAGCTCCTCGTCAATTCTTTCTTTCCTTCTTTCTTTTTAATTACTAGTCTGGAACAAATGAACCATATTTTTGACCTGGGCGTTGATAGCTGCGCCATATTTTTAACTTTTGTAGCTATCTTCATTTCCTTTTGTAAATTTGTATCCTGATACTTGTTCCAAATAAACTTTTATTATTATTTAATTTGCAGCAGTTACATCCTGTTTGATTCATATTAACCGGTCAAGCGGCGCGATTCGCCGATCGGCGACGAAACAATTGAAAATCAATTGTGTCTCATTAGCGGAACTTGACAGATTAATTTCGTTGCGGGTTCTAAGACATTGAAGTTCACTGTGCTATCTTTTCTTCGGAGCTGGTTTAGCTTCACAGTCGGTCTCGGCACTTTTATAGAGATCGCTACTGTTCATTCTGGCTTTCAGGAGTTGTAGCTAATAACTTTATTAAAGTTTTTTTGTATAATATGTCGTAGACGGATTGTCGAATCCGCTGTTTTACAAAACCGCTAGTTATTGTACAAAACAGCGCTTTTTCTAATCGGATCTATTGCTTCGATACATACTGCGATCGCCCACCCTTAGCGATTATGACAAACTGGCCGCTAGTGCCGGCGGCGGCCCGTCACATAAAACATACACTCCGGACCGACGAGAATATGATCAAACTCAAAGAAGAATTGTCTGATTACGGATGGGGTATACTCGTAGTGGTGCTGATCTAGGCGTCATGCTCGTGAACGGGCGCCGTCAGTTAGGACTGGTCATCACTTAGCTGCCTCGGCTTATTTTTTAATTATATTATTTTGGATTGTTGTTTTTTTACTATTTGCTGTACTCTGGACGCTTTTAACGCGTACGTCTTTTTATTTTTACATCGTTCTCACATATAATTACAAATTCAACATTAATGATGTAACTAATATTTTTGTAAAAATATAATTTAAAAGTGTCCATGGAGTTTCTTGCCCGTTTTTCTCCATAGGTATCTACCTACGCTTTGTATGGGCAACTAGCTTCATATTTTCTGACTGACTGATTTCTTAACAATTCAAAAGTGCCTGTAAATGGTTTAATCGAAATAAATGCTTTGTTTTTTTTTTTTTAGTAGAGTTACCTGAAGTCCTATGAGAGGGGGAGGACTCCATAATCCTCAAATCAGGAAAATGGCTCTACTTCCGGGAGGGCGACGAGCAGTCCCAAGGTGGTGTAGGGTTTGGCGTCCATAAGTCCCTTGTGAGTAATATGGTGAAGATTACGAGTGTGTCGACTAGGGTGGCGTACCTTATAAGTACTCAGAATATCCGCAAGGTATTCGCTGAAGGTCGTAAAGGTTTACGGCCCGGCCTCGTCACACCCCGATGGTGAGGTGGAGACCATCTATGAGGATATTTCCAGAGCCAGGCATGGCTCTAAAACTCACAGAGCACTGATGATGCAACTAAAAATGAGATTATTATTTTTATAAAGTACAAGCCGCTCGAAGAAGGCGCCTTTCCAACTGGACGTCATGGTAACTGACTTATAATAAATTGAATTTCCCGGACAGGTAGTCCGGGAATTCTATTTTTAGTGCATCTCCCGTAATGCGAGTTGTTCTGGTCTGATCCCCTTAACCCGCCTCCGCCCACCCCCTGGATCCCATGCTAGTTATACTTCTGTTTTAATCTCTGGTTTCTTAAAACTGCGGTTGTCACCACGTAGCTTCACAATTTACCGGTGAACGCAATTTACGTCACTAAAACTTTATATATGAAAATAGGTTGGTTTGTTTTCCTAGAAAGCGTTTTGTGACACTGTTAGGCCGCTGTCCCACTGGCGTATTACGAGTGTTGGCGCTTCTCCAACGTCTGCGCAGCGCCAACGTTGCGCAGACGCGATGTTAATGTCGCGAGTTTCAGTGGTAACCCCCACCCGCGCCCACACAGACAGAGCGGGACGGACGTGATTGTACCTGATGCCAAAAAACGCAAGAAACTCGCGACGTTAACGTCGCGTCAGCGCAACGTTGGCGCTGCGCAGACGTTGGAGAAGCGCTAACGCTCCTAAAACGCCAGTGGAATAGCGGCCTAAAAGTTAAACCCCGATGCCACCGTTTATATGACAGCCGTCACTGCAGTCATTATCTGGCGACCACCGCTCTTGTAGAAACCGTAGTTTAGGGCCAAAGCACACGCTACTTTTAGCATCGCGATCGGCGATTTAGCCGCTTTTTAGAAGCTAAATGCAGCGACCAAGCATTCCACACCGCAGACTTAAAAACGCCAAACGCGGCGATTCAGTCGCTTTTCGGAAGCTTGATACAGCGGCTGAACGCTACACTCCGCACACATTCGGATGCCGGTCGCAGCGATTTGGCATTTGTGTCAGCATCGGAGCAGTCGCTAAAACGCGCGATCCCGATACTACGTTCGAACGCAGAGAGTCGCCAAAACGCGATGCAGCATCGCAGCAGTCGCTAAAACGCGCGATTCCGATACTGCGTTCGAAAGCAGAGAGTCGCCAAAACGCGATGCAGCATCGATACAGCCGCAAAATCGCCGATCGCCGATGCTAAAAGTAGCGTGTGTGCTTTGGCCCTTACGGCAACCTATCAAAAACGTTTACATAAAAACAGTTTGCGTCATGTTCAGGCTTATGGGGGAAAATCATTGTGATCGTAAAAATAGGTGGCCTGAATAACAAAAAACAATTAACAACGAATCCCCGCCCGCCTAAGAAGTTTCACAAGTATTTTGAAATTATTCACTTCTTTCTTACCTTATATAACGTAGGTAGGCGTAAGGGGTGGATAGTTATGAAGCTATAAAAACTTTTGTTGCGCCAACTGTTGCGAACCTTCGACGTCAAACTTTTGTAAATTCAACAGGTTTCTCTGAACCTTGACTTTTCTGCGTCGGAAATCGACGCTATTGAGTTACCTCTTTCTACATTTATCGAGTTACTAGCTCTTGCCCGCGGCATCGCTCGCGTTAAATTTGGGTAACACGGTTCCTCTTTCCTGATTTAGAACACAGAAGAGAACTCGGAACAGAATATTATTTTAATACGCTACTATAAACGATATTATAATATAATATCGTTTATAGTAGCGTATTAAAATAATTAAAATATAATATCAAAAATAATAATAATATTATAATATGTATATGTGTATGTGTGTGTGTGTGTTATGTGTATGTGTGTGTATGTATGTTATAATTATAATATTTATTATAATATAATATCGTTTTCAACACACTTGCTCGTAAAATGGCTCTTAATGCACCGCTTTTAGGACCATAATGCAGTGTATTACAAACGCGTGCTTTTTCTTTACGTTACGGTACTTGTGCTTTATTTCCACAGATAACTATTTAATTTACTAGTCGGAGGTCGGAGAAGTGCGTTTTTTTTTTTAAATCTCTTCAAAGAGACTTCATGCCAAAAGGAATCCGCGAGCCATATTTCACTTTTTTTTTTAATAGTCTGAATTGTCTTTGGTCCCAAAATGAACTAAAATGTATTTACCTTAAGATGAATGCGCAGTTGTAGCCCGCGAAATTCAATTTTTCTAACGTTTTTTGCAATTTTCAGGTCAGTGTCAGGTTGTATCCTGATCAAAATATGATTCGCGACTATAACAGGCATGTATTTACAGAATTATAATCATTAGAATCATTAATACATCTTTCTTAGTTAGATTTGTTGCATAAGAACAAATCTCTTATGGATAAATTCTTAGGGAACAAATCTGACTTAAATAGGTATATTATATTAATGATTCTAATGACTATAATTCTGTAAATACATATCTATTATATATATACATTTTGATCAAGATACAACCTGATACTTACCTGCGAATTGCAAAAAACTTAAGAAAATTTAAATTTCACGGTTTACCACTGCGCATTCACCTTAGGGTGCATGCAGACAGAGCGAGGCATGCGCCGCAAATGATTTTTTTTATATGTACGGTTGCCTCAGGCTGAGGCATCTAACATACAAAAAAAAGTACTTGCGGCGCATGCCTCGCTCTGTCTGGATGCACCTTATAATAATATTGTCCGTGGTCCCTCGCGGAACCAAACGGAAAAGACCACTGGCATTCTATTATTGCGGATTCTCACTGAATGAATGTATATTTCTGTATGCCAATAGTACTTTCTAATTCCATACTAACTAAACTACAATTTGACATACGTTTTGTCTGTGCCTTTAAATAAATAAACGCGCGCCATTACTTACTCTATGGGTAAACCTGCGCGCGCACCACGCTAGCGCGGCGCGCGGAAAAACAAACCCAGCCCGCCATTATCCATACAAGTTAATATTTAACAATACAAGCCTGTTTTTTTCCTCGCAAATGTGTTGAAAAACGTCGTATGATACGCGTGTGCATTGATCATTAAACTCTCGGCTTCCTTATCGCGCTCGCCTACGGCTCGCGCGAATAATACCGCCTCGAGTTTAATGATCAACATAGCACACATGTATCATAATGTACTATTATAGTAGCGTATTAAAATAATATTCTGTTCCAAGTTCTCTATGTCTTTCCATTTGCGGAGAGAATGTAAAGATTCTGGGCATTGGACACACGCGAACATGCTACATACATTTGTCCATGGGAAAAGCACGGCTTTTCTAAGTTCATCCCAGCCACCTTTAACGTTTGTGCTTGCGCTTTGGTAATGGTCATAGCGAAACTAAGTTTAAGAGGAAATTGTAGCCTTTTAAACTGGAACGGGAGATATGTGGGTAATATTGGGATTCGTGGGATCATTAAATTTTCACCCTTTCCTACGCCGGTTAAGATAGTGGCGCTAATGATATTGCGGCCAAGTTGCGCCGTATGCACTATAGTGTGAACCGCGGGCCGCGATTCAGAAACCTATCAGCGCCATCTATCGGAATCCATGAGTAACACTTATTTATGTTTCGAAAGTAGTTTTTTTTTCTCAAAAGCTGATTGATTTATGGTTAAATTTAATGTTTTAATATTGTTTTATTTAATTTGTTTTAATTAAGTTATTTTATTATTCGTTTGTATCATAGAACCTGTACTAATTTTGCGGAGAGTGTCACACAAATTTGTATCCCCTATTTTAGGGGCTGAGGGAAGATTTCCAAAGAAAATAAGGCAGGTATTTTTCGTTGGTAACAAAGAGTCTGTGTACCGATTTTTAGCTTCCTACCTTGAAAATTGCGAAAAGTCCCATATAAAATTTCACCCCCTCTTTTGAGGGGTTGGGGGCAGATTCCCAAAAAAAAAATGATTCACGATTTTTTTTTTAGTCACAAATAGTCCGCATACCAATTTTTAGCTTTCTACCTTGAAAATTGCAGAGTGCTCCATAAAAACTTCCACCCCCTGCCACTTGACATAAGGCCACAGCCTTATGCGTAGCTAACGTCACTTCAGTGCTCTGTGTGGCGCCAACCGAGTGAACCAAGTGAAACACGACAAAAAATATCGCCAAAATGGGTAACTTCGTAGTGAAAGAGTGCGAATCAAGATCATAAAAACATAATAAATTAACCGGAATTACTTTCTACACGTAAGTTTATTGTTTCTGTGTTTATATCAACGTAATATAAATAAAAAGCAGAATTTTGTAAATTAGGTTCAGTGTTACCACTAAAAACTTAGTTTTAGTTTCCCACATTTATGGGAGTTTTAATTTATGGAATAAGTGATTTCAAATATTTTTTTAAATAATAACAACGTTGCAGGGTGTCTAAAGATGCAGCACGCCGTGATAAATGGGTGGAAATAATCAGATTGCTGAGAAAAGAGACTAACTGAATAAATAAAAAATATTCAAAAAGAAAATGTCTTAATTATTTTCATTAGTTATAAACTTCTAATACACATCGAATAAGAAATACATAATTCAAATATTTTATAAATAATTTGGCCTAACGTTTTTTTTGAATGTCATTTATGGCTTAAAAGGTTGGGTAAAATTTTGCATGGGTAGGCAACCCCATCCCGCCATTGCATGTTTATATTGCGGTCTTCGTCTAATCTAAATGATGGTATTATTCTTGCGACTTGTGTGAGACAGATATATGTTTACTTTTAAATGTTTAGTGGTTTCAAAGCCACGTCGCGTCGTTGCGTTTACATAGTCATAGATCAAAATGATGGTGTAGTTGTCTATTCAAAAGATTCTTTAATGGTCACAGTCGAGGAACCTAATTTACATGACTGTAAGAGTAATTGCTTGATTGTCAAAATTGGTACAACCGCAGCAATAATTGCTGTATATAGATCCCCTTCTGCTAGAAACTTGGATGCTTTTCATGCTTCCTTAAACCAAATTTTTCAAGCGGTAGGAAATTTTAAGAATGTTATATTAACAGGAGATATAAATATAAACATTAACTCTGATAACTGCAACGCAGGGATCCAAGACTATCTTAATATCTGCTCATTCCATGGTTTTCTGTCCGCACATACACTGCCTACTCATCAAAGCGGTTCCTGCCTCGATCATATGATAATCAAATCCAGTTTTTCGTTTATTACGCTTGTTACTAAATCTACAATTACCGACCATCACGCAGTTTTACTGAGCCTTAACTTAACGCTGCCTAAGCAAAATCGCCCGCAGACCAAAACGCAACTAAACATAAACAAACTTGGATATGATTTATGCAACATTGATTTTAGCCCAGTTTTCAATACACCTGACGCTAATTTTGCTTTATCGTACTTAATAAAACATGTTCAATCAGCTATATTACACAACTCGACCGTTATTATAGTAAACAAGAAAAATTATAATATTAAACCTTGGATTACTCCTGGCCTAATTCGGTGCATAAGACAGAGAGATAAACTTCATCAAAGATACAGGAGGGACCCAGGTAATCTCGTCACTAAAGTCATCTATACCAGGTACAGGAATTTTTGTAATAAACTCCTAAAGGATTTAAAAAGAAGTTACGATAAAAATGAATTAAATAGAGCGGGAAATAATAGCAAGCAACTTTGGAAACATATCAAAAACGTCACCTATATGTCAAAACAGCGTGAATCAAATTCGAGTTTACTGCTTACTAATCCTTCACCTATCCTGTCAGCCAACGAAGTGAATAATTTTTTTGTAAATGTTGGGAAAACTCTTGCTGAGCAGATTCCAAAACCTGAATGTGTTCAACCTTCTTCCCAAAAGTGTGAAAACAGACGTACTCTAAAATCTTTTGCCTTGCTAGACACCGACGAAGAAGAAATTACCCGAATAATCTGTGGACTAAAAGATGACTGTGCTGTTGGATGGGATAACATTAGCAATAAGACCCTTAAACTCTTTAAGCATATCCTTGTACCTCCCTTAACCCATATTTTTCGTATGTGTTTTTCTGAAGGCATTTTCCCTAAATGTCTAAAAAAAGCAATTGTAATCCCTATATTCAAATCCGGAAACAAAGACCTAGTTAACAATTATCGGCCAATATCACTACTCCCCTCAATATCTAAAATACTAGAAAAAATTATTAACAGTAGACTAGTTAACTATCTAGAGAAAAATGAATTCTTATCATCTGCGCAATTTGGTTTTAGAGCCAAATTATCCACAGCCGATGCAGTGCACAGTCTAACAGATTTTGTCTCAGAAGAACTTGGTAAAGGAAACCAGACCCTGGGGATCTTCCTTGATCTAGCGAAGGCTTTTGATACTGTCTCCGTTTCGACGCTTTTGTACAAATTAGAGGCCTTAGGAATAAGGGGAACGCCGCTGAAACTTTTTGCTGACTACTTAGACGATCGATATCAATGTGTTAAAATTGACAATATTAGTAGCGACGAGCAAAAAAACACATGTTTTGGTGTTCCCCAGGGAAGTATTTTAGGCCCCACCCTTTTCCTGATTTATATTAACGATTTATGTAATTTAAATATTGAACATGGCAAAATTATATCCTATGCAGATGACACGGCGTTAATATTCACCGCTAAAACAAATAACGAATTGTACGAATATGCTCAAATAGGTTTCAATACTGTGTCTAACTGGCTTCAAAGCAACTTACTAACACTAAATGCCGACAAGACAAAATATATTCACTTTTCCATCCGCAAACCGCACCTTAATATTACTAACTCTCATCTGTATGCCCATCATTGCGGACTCCGCTCAGTCAGCGTATGTAAGTGTCCTTGTATCCTCCAAACATGTAACATAAAATATCTCGGGGTTCTAATAGACGAATCGCTCTCATTTAGACCACATATTGACAGTTTGGTTACAAGAGTGCGCAAATTAATATTTGTTTTTAAAAAATTGCGAGCAATTGCAGATAGAAAACTAGTGTCACAAGTTTACTTGGCCCTAGGTCAATCTGTAATACAGTATTGTATTACTTCATGGGGTGGAGCACCAAAAACTTACTTACTGCCTCTTGAAAGAGCACAGAGAGCAATTTTAAAAGTAGCAAACTTTCATCCCTTTCTCTATCCCACAGATCTGCTATACAAATCCTGTAACGTGCTGACTGTTCGCCAGCTTTTCATAACGCACCTAGTTTTAAAACAGCACTCCATGCTTTCCTATAACATCCCAAGTACTAATAAGAGACGGTGTGATATTGTATGTGAGTCAAATGCATCCTCTAAATATGTTTTTGTAAACAGATTCTATACATTTTTAGGCCCATTTCTATACAATAAATTAAATAGGAAATTAAGTATCTATAAATTAAATAATTACGACTGTAAAAAGATTATTCAGCAATTTTTACTTAGCATAACATACAATGAGACAGAGGATTTACTCGTTGTCTGTAAATAAAACATGTTAGTCTTTTAAGATAATATTAGTTTTTAATTAGACTTCTTAGTTTTAATTTTGTATTTTTTATTTTTATATTATAATATTCTAGGCACCTTTCTAGCCTGAAACACAGGTTCTACCTAGTTCAGGCAAATGAGCAACTGTGTCCTCTACATATAATTGTTAAGTTATATTATTGTAAATCTGCACCATTTTTATGAATAAACAATATTATTATTATATTATATATTATAGTGGTTACACTTTTTTGACACATTTTATTGAGGTTTGCTTCTCTAGTTATTTAACTCAATGGTGTCGAATATAACCAAAGTAAATGAGTTGCTTTTCACACGGGCAACCTTATGTAGAAGCTCTTTCGAGGGGAAGCAACCTTTCTAACATCGTTTACAGAGAAGCATTTTTAGTTACATAAGGTTTAAATCATGACTACTTTCAAGTTTTAACCTTAATGTACGATGATAACGCTTCAGCACACTCCGTCAGACGGGCAGTTGATTTATTGAGTAGGTACGGCAGTTGCACACCCAAGTAGCACTGCCATGTCATAAAAAAATTTTGTAGATTGTCTTCAAGACAATAATAAAATTTTTGGCCATTGTCTTTGTTAAAACCATATCGACCCTTAAGATATCTTAAAGCTATCTATCTACCAAGGCAGAGTTGAGTAAATGTGGGCACAGGTACATAATAAGTTGAGAAAGACTTCAAACTACTTTTCAGATAAACTTCAGTACGATTTAAGAGTACCTAACACCAACTATTAAGTAATCTGTGGTAACACCATTGATGAATTCTTCCTTTTATCTTCTTGATTTCTCTACGCTTTATAAGGCATAATATTGGTAAGTATGTAAGATATCTACAATACCTAGAAAAGAATTTCTAAATTTACCGCAGAGAAGAAACCAAGACATAGAAAAACTAACTTCAAACTTCACCTACTTACCTCAGATATACTTTGGATAAATATGAACCATGAAGACGCAGTGACTGCAGTCGAAAGGGCTGTGGTAGAGAACCCCAGGTAAAGGAAGCGTTACCAGGCAAGATCGGAAGATTCTTCCTTTTCAATGAAGGAGTGGCAATTACACCATTCCTAAGCGACACATTATTGTTTTCCGACATCCACGCAAACGAAGTCGCGGGCACAGCTAGTTGATACATATTTCACGGGTTGCGATTCGATTACTTTAATATGTTTGCTAAGCGATTTATGCTCGTCACAATGCGTATGGTGAGTGGTTGTTGAGGAGTTCTCCTGGTTCTTACCAGGAGAACTCCTCAACAATTAACATCCCCGCATCGGGAAAAGCAATATTTTGTAACATGTGATGAGCAGTTGACATTAGGGTTTGAAAGGGTATGTTCTCGAGGTGGTCCCATTGTCGCCAAGTCAGAATCTGATGAAGGGATCCCATGAAAATCGAGGAAAATCCTCAAATTTTGTAGGCATGTACACTCACGTCTATAAGTATGTATACACTTGGCTTTATTCAAAGGCGATTTTCTCCTTTATTTTTGAATTAAATTTTATGTTATTACGAAAATAGTATTTTCGAACCCATAGGTTTATTATTATTATTATTATTCATTTATTTCAGAATCAAAAAATATTCCATACATTGTTAGTAAATCATACTTATAACTATGTTAGTATATTATTATTGAATGTCAACATTAATTATACATTATTACACTAAAGAACACATACACATACATTATTACTCTATTTAACATTAAAACGGACCCCTCCAGATCCGTGCACGGTATTCCAGTGCCTCACAACCGGACAATCAACCCTTTCCAATATGGTATTCAGAAGGCTGTTGGTGCTGCCCCGCACTCGGCGCATCAGGGAGGCCACTCTTTTCCTCACTATAGCCCTAAAGCAGTCAGTGCTAGCCTTAGCAAACATACCTGATGCACTGCAAAAGCGAGGCAACCCCAACAGCATCCGAAAACCATTATTGTACAAGACCCGCAGGGCATTGAAAGATCTACGCGTATAGCTGACCCACAGGCTGCAGGTATAAAATGTCTGGCAGTATGCTTTAAAAAGCGCAATTTTAACATCTTTTGTGCACCGTGCAAACCTGCGCGCCAGCATATTGCATCTCACTGCCAACGCCCTACGTTCCCGCTCAATATCTAAATCATCTGAGAGGTCCTCGGTGACCCAGTGCCCCAGGTACTTAAATTTGGTGACCCTACTTAATGGTATTCCTCCAAGCCTGACCGGTGGAACGGTTTTCGGACTCTTACTACCCGCCTTGAAAATAAGTAGTTCACTCTTCTTACAGTTATACCTGAGGCCATGTGACCCCGCGTACCTCTCACAGATCCCTATGAGGTAGTTAAGGGCTGTGACAGACGGGCTCAGCAGCACCATGTCGTCGGCATAACTAATGTTGTTCATACACACACCATCCACTGAACAGCCGACACCGGCCCCACTGAGCTCACCTATCAGTCCATTGACGTACAGGTTGAAGAGTCTTGGTGAAGTCAGGCCTCCCTGTCTCACACCACACTCCAACCTGTACTCCGACGAACATGACCCCGCCCACCTCACATTATTGGTCTGGTTGCCGTACCAATATTTCAATATATTTATTACCTCTCTGGGTGTGCTGGTTTCCCCCTGGAGCTTATCCCACAGCACGTCATACGACACCAGGTCAAATGCCTTCGACAGGTCCAAAAAACAACCGTAAACAGGCGTCTTCCTCGTCACATAGTACTGGACAGTATGCTTGAGTCGCAGCACTGCAGTTTCAGTCGATTGCCCAGCCCTGAAACCAAACTGAGCTTCGTGGAGATCTATATGCTCACTTATCCGACTATCAAGCAAACCATCCAGCACCTTGGCAATCACTGTAGCCAATGAGATAGGTCTGTAGTTGTCCCTGTCGGAGGCATCACCCGTCTTGTTTTTAAGTATCGGTATAACAGTGGTCTTCATAAGCTCCCTGGGTAAATATGAATGGCCTATACACAAATTGAAAAACATGACCAACACCCTAGGTAAATGTACACCCGCGCACTGCAAGTGCTCGATGCTAAGGTCGTCATGTCCTGGAGATTTACCTCTAGTCATATTTTGGATAATATGGGCGACTTCCTTCGCCTTAAATCTAAACCGCTCACAATCTGCAACCTCAGCATCGAGCACCTGCTGCTGCACACACCCTAGGGGAGACACTACCCTAAAATGATCTTTAAATAATTCGGCTATTTGACAGGGCTCGCTCCTACCCTCAACACTCACAGGGACACACGAGCCAGCTTCCAGTTTCTTGGTGTGCTTCCAAAAGTTTTTGAAATCCCTGTCTTTGTGGTGTGTTGCTAAGATATCCATTTTAATTTTATCCTTATTGTCTTGACACCATTTTAACTTAGATTTAAAACGCTTACGGGTTTCACGCATAGTATTATATATATCACCAGACTCTGGTTTGCCATGAAGCAACCAAGCCTGAAAGCTGCTTCGTGCGTCTACGTGAAACTTTCGTACATGCTTGTTCCACCCAATAACATATTTTTGCTTAGTCTTTTTCCTTACACTATGGCTCCTTCGCGAAGCTTCCGTCAAACAACTAACAATACTATTATACAACTTATCAATAATTACATGATGAGAATTATCAGAACAAACATTATCAGCACACAGACCAAGTTCCACCGGGAAATCAACGTCTCTTAATGCAGCTGTACACAGCTCCCTATATACTCTTATCTGTTCAGCGTCTCTCTCACCCCACTTCACTTCACTGTAAATATTCCCAGTATATTGCACTTTGCATGGTAATATTCCCAAGTTGCAATACACTTCCAGTGGAAAATGGTCTGACCAGAAAACATCATAACCTACCTTAACATCGGTCACACATTGCCAAGCTGCCTCCGTTGTCAGACAGTGATCAAGCCATCGCTTACAGTTATCATGACTTTCACTTATAAAAGTGTGTGTGTCTGACAAAACGTCCAACTTCATCACGTCCGCACAGAGCCAGCTTCGCTCCTCACAAAAGTTGGCTAATTCCTTAAAGAATAACTCCTTTGGATGGGCATTAAAGTCCCCGAGAATAATAGCGGATTCAATATCACAGCTTTCAATTACCGCATGCATTTCACTTAGCACATCCGTGAATTCTAATAAGTTATCCGCACTATCCGTTGGCATGTACACTGAAAACACTAACGAACTACGCTCACCCGCACATACCTTAACAGCTGTCAGTCTGGCGCTATTACACGGCACAACCGTTACGGACGAGAAAACACCCTTTCGCCACATCAGCGCCACCCCACCGTACGGCCGACCACGCAGCACGCCTGTCGATGTATCCACCGCTGACTTACTGGTGTACTCGAAGTTCTTATCGATGCTTCCAATGAATGCTGTATCATGAGGCAGGAGCCACGTCTCCTGCAGGGCAATAACGTGTGCAGTCTTACACAGCTCTTTTATCCCCTCCACGGACCTCGTAACAGACTTGCAATTGAAACTGACCATTTTGATATTCTGATTATTTGTAGTGTCCATCATAAATTAGACGTTTTTCATTACAGCCTCAGTTCCAGCAACAGTCACCCCCATTTTAGGGGAGCTTTGTACTTGCCGATCCTTAAAATTAATAAATCTACGGAAAGAAATACCTTCAGGCCACAATTGTTCATCTAGAAACATATCTAACTTATGCCTAGGTACAAACACTTTAAAAGCCTTATAATTTCTTTGCCGCTTCATCCTAATCTCTGTCAACTCCACTGACACGCTCGTCTTGCCTAAAATATAATCAGCGACGTCCTTAACTGATGACTCCTTATCTACGTTATTTACAAACAGTGGTATTTTAATGTCTGCTGCCTTAAATTTACCCGAGAACTCCTTTGCCTTGCCTTGCGTTCCAATAAATCTATTTTTCAAACGCTTGCTTTGTACCAAGTTCCAATTTTCATCCGTATAGGTTTTAAAATCGCCTCCGTTTTGCGTTACTTGCGAATACGTACACCGCTCACTATGATTCATGGACGCTGCACTCTCCGTTACACGCGCCATTGAGGCCACCGAGTGCGCACACGCTGCCGGGCTTCCAAACATCGTCACCTGGGACGAAACCGCGGTAGGGGCCTCCACGCGCTTGCACTCGCCTGAGATGCCTTTCACTTTTTGCGCGACAAGGACGGATGGCTCCTGGGGCTTGGCATGTGACAAGGACAAATCTAACACGTCATTGCCCTGTCCTTGAGGTGACTTCTCGGCTATTTTGCAAACAGCTGTTTTTGTATTTACCCGGTCTGGTGGTATTATTATGCTATCATTCGACAAATTCATGATTCCAATTGGGCCACTGTTACATTCAAAATTTTCAAACCGTAACAAGTTACGCGTACCTCTTTTAGTATTCACATTCTCCTCCTGTTGATAACCATTTACCAGTGACACTTGTTTCAAGTTAAACAACTCCATGCTTAATTTATTCACTTGTTCAACCGTCGCATACTCCTCCCTTATAACTTCAACTTGATCTTTTAGTATAATGATGTCTTTTAGCAATCTCGTGACATCAATATGGTCAAAAGTAACCGGCGGTAATTTTCGTAGCTCCCGAGCAACAAATATGGGAATACACTCCGCTGAAGTACACTTAATGAGGGATATGATATCTTCTAGGTCTCGTTGCACTTTCCCCTCTGCTTTCCCTTTTCTTTTCACTTTCTTCTCCTTAGTCTGCACTGATTGGTAAAGCAAGTCTTTTGCCACCACTACTTCGTCCGAAGAAAACGCTGTTGCACACAGGCGAACGATGCTTTCTTCGTTCATTACATCCACTTGGTTTTGGATAAACGCCAGGACTTCACTAATAACTATATTGCAGCTACAACATTTTACTACATTCGTCGACATTTTGCCACGAGCGCGCACGACATGCGCTCCGCACGGTGACAGATCGAGACTGATTTATGTTAAGTGTCGTATTTCAACGTTGCATTCGTTATTTCACGAAAAAATCGCAATTGAAAATTGCCAAGTGTTGACATATTGGTGCTCGTGACTGTACAGTGTGTTAGTAGAACTCGGGACCAGCAGATCCCGCATCTGATGATGGTAAGGGCTTGTAACTGTCGAAAGAGCTTATAATAGGCTTAGGCCTATTACAAGCTCTTTCGACAGTTCATCACTTATCACCAGCTCAGCAGCATGAAGTGATGACTCTCAGACTTAAACACCTGAATGGGACAATCGTCTTAATCTTCCCATTTCTTGTAATGCCTTTTCATCATGTGGTCGGCTAGGTAATTTATTTGGTTCTAAATCACAAAGTGCAAAACCGCCTAATGTTTTCACACGACTTAGAGCAACATACATATAGAGATACTCGTAGCTTCCTGTCACAAATATTTACATAGCATACAACTAAAAAGTGAAAAATAAAAACATTTTTACAAACAAAAAACAACCGACTTCCACAATAACACTAGGTACAAAGTGAAAAATAACTTTAATTTCGGAAGTCTGTGTCAATAAATGAAAATGTGGGACCAACGACACCGACTTCCGAAATTAAAGTTATTTTTCACTTTGTAGTGTTTTTATTAGAAGTCGGTTGTTTTTTTTTTTTTTGTAAAAAAGTTTTTTGGCATATACGTACCAACGTGCTAAGTTGATATTCCATTTTATCTTGGTTATCTCTCTCTCGCTGCTAACACTACTCCGTGTATGGGTCCCCTGGCCTTGGCATAGGCGATGAAGTCTGACTGACTAAAACTGGCTAAAATAAAAATGTCAAATGTCAATGTCAAATGACATTTTTATTTTAGCCAGTTTTGTCCGTTCAAATACTTAGGTACCTAAAGGCCGGCCGGGAGTGCGAGAGTCGCAGTTATTATCCTCACCAGATGTTTACACGGGTCTGACTTTTCGGGAGACGGACTCGGGGTTTCCTAAATAATAACAGCCGCACGGGTCTATCTGCAATGCTTGCCGAGGTTGGTCCGTGGATAGGTGACCAACTGACCATCCATTACCGTTGGTCCGGCTGTCATTCGTAATATATATGTATGACAGTCGTTAGTCAGAAGCTCGAAAGTCTGACAACCATGTCTTACCAAGGGGTATCGTGTTACGCAGTAACTGGGTTGTGGAGGTCAAATAGGCAGTCGCTCCATGTAAAATACAACTTACAGTGAAAACTTAGGTGAAGTGAGCTGTCAGTAGAGTAGGTACATCTCTAGCATCAGGTGGAACGCCAGTTTGAGGTCACTTCAGCAAATTTTCAAGGTACTTAACATTTTTACAGGATAGACCGGCTGGTATTCAACTGCATCCAGTTAGACTGGAAACTGACCGCAAACTGACATGAAAAGGCTAGTTATATGCTGGACTGGGGAACTCAACAGGTCAACCATTTGCACTACGGCTGCATGCTGTCCCAAACTCTTAGGTACCACATCCACCACACCATATATCACCCTTCCTGGACCTGATGTTGGACGATGTTGAGTTACATAGTGAACGCTAGCATAGATAGGAATAGGTTGCAGGTAATAAAGCGAAACACTTTATTTTATCTTATTCTCTGTACAAAAAAAAACAGCAGGCTTACTCTTGAAACCAATCCCAATCTCGATCGTGTTCTAATCCGAACCAATTTCAATTCCAATCTTCAGAAAGTTGGCACTCTTGAACGAAATCGAGATTGAGATTGGAATCGACTGCATGTTCGACTACACTGACTCTCATGGGGTGGCCATACACATCAAAACGTTAATTACCAAATTTATAAATATTGAATAACTCGTTAAATCTATTAATAAATCTGTTCTGATATTTATTTTAACATAAATAATCATTTAAGTGTTCTTTGCTTGCATTTATACGTATTTTGAACTAAATATTTAGGCAGCAATGGTTCATTGTGCATGTCATTGCCTACGTTACGTTACATTAAAAAAAAAAAACTTCTCGCGCGTTTGTCATCTGCCATCCACTTAGGTTCCTACTTGAATAAAAAGCGTGAATTATTACTGTTGCGATAAACAAAAGTTTCAAAGCGATGTTATCTAAAAGTTTTCAAGTGTTTAGTTTGGAATGTATTAAAAGATGTTTATATGCACAAGTTCAAGTTAGTTTTACTTTAAGACAAGTATTCAACCGAGGAAGACGAAAATATCAAGGTAAGGCCACAATTCTATTAAATATATTGTACCTAATTTCTTTAAATTTTAATATTAAACCCTTTTGCTCAATACAAACATTTATTGTTCTTACAGGATGACTAGGCCAACACACCAACAGCTGGAGACTCTGGTAGATTTCCTGGTACAGAACCCAGGAATTGCCAAGGGCTTATTGCGCACTGCTCATGCTAAGCAGAAACAAAGAGAAAGTGGGACGACATAGCAGTATCCTTAAATGCACTAGGCGGTGCACAGAAAGATGGTAAAGGCTGGGCTAAGGTGCTGTATACACATTAATAAACTTTTTTTTTTCACTTATTTAATGATGACAGTTACAATAATTAGTACATTTATTTCCTTTTCAGTATTGGGCTGACAAAAAGCATACCCTTAAGAAGACATGTGGCGAGCATGCACAGTCGATGAGGCGTACAGGTGGTGGGTCTGCAGATAATTTACCTGTATTAACACCCATCGACCAACGCCTAGTAGCAGTGATGGGGGGCCTACAATTTGCTGCAGGAGACAGCCATGTTGCTGCCAATCCATTCCCATCCACAGTAAGTCAGTTTAGTTGTAAATTTTAAGACATAATTGTAAACTTGATAAAAGTTAACACCTTCATAATGAAGTACTTATTCTATCATTACAGAGCCAAAGCCAGAGTGACATCCAAGTGGAAATTATCATTCCAACCGAAGATGATAATATGAATGCAAATGAATTGGAGTCTCATGCTTCTCCCGTCCAAAATGAAGAGACTGTGAGAGGTAATAATCTTTCAAACTATGTATGCCATCTTTCATGATGATATAATTACTTACATAAATGTTATATATTTTATTTTTCAGTTATAACACCAAGAGAACATAGTCCTGGAAGGACCAGCCTGCCCTCAGGACAGCGTGTCCGATCAAGGACTATGTTAGATCAAGACCGGGAGAGATTCACAGAGATAGAGAGGAAGAGGGTTGAAGCAGAAACTGTCACAGCGAGGGCCTTATCTCGAGCTGTAGAACAAATGGAAGGACTTTCAGAAGCCATAAGAGAAGGCTCTCAAACTGTGGCAAATGCTCTCAATAATATTGCTGATGCCCTGAGACAAAATAGGCAGTAATTATATTTTTTACAAGTTTATAGTTCAAAATATGGAAGTTGTTAGCGACGATGCGTCACAAAACAGTTTTATACCCAGTGTTTTTCTTTTCATTACCTAACTTAAATTCATAGTGATAAATGTGATAATATTGCAAAATTAGGTAAAACTTTGTGGTAAAATAGTGATTCTACGAAAAATCGTAAGTACAACCCTTATAAACCTCAATTAAGTGGGCTACAAAGCCGTAATTTATAGTTTTTTTTTTTGTATGTCCAGATATCCTATACCTAGCCAAATTGATGTCTAGTCCTTCTGAAAACCCTACTTAATTGAGTTTATATATTATGTTGTAAAACTTTAGTTTGTTATTTTTTGTAAATATAGTTTTTGCAACCACCATTCGAGGGTGCGTCACACCCTCAAAAACATAGTTGTGTTATTTTAAATATTGTATTGTTCTATGGCCTGAGGTATCTATGGGTAACTCGTAAATCGGTTAAGTACTTTTCGAGTAATTTAACATACATATAAAACAGTTTTTAATTAATTTTTTTTTTCCTATTTACGTATAAGTATCTTTCCATTGGAAACAAATATATACAATCTGGAGATGACATTACAATGAATTAAAACATTACACTAATAATACTAATGCATAGAAGTATTTAGGAACCATCAAATAAATCCTAACATTGGCATTAAAAAAGTGATTTTTTCTAACATAATAAATAGCATAAAAGTGTAAACAAAAAAGTTTAAATAATGCGACAACAGCGCGGTGTTATTGACCCAACAAACATATGGCCAAAACCTGAAAAAATTGTATAGGTCAGTGTGCCGGGCACCCTTTTTTTTGCAGTTTTGTAAAAAATGTAACATTTTTGTAGTAAGTAATAATTTCCGCATGCGTGACTCTTATGTCTCAAGCAAAAGGTATAATATGCATTAGTTCGCATCGGGAAATAATATTTAAGAACTTTGGCGGAAGTTATTGAACTAGCGAGCTGACAACATGTTGTTTAACTGCAGATGTCTTGAACCTACCGGTGCCGGCTTGTTAACAGATACATAATGCAGAAAATGTTAAAAATGAAAAATAATGTCTAGTAATTAAACTATTGGATATATTTGATTGATTTTTTGTATGCAGACTGGGAATGTCATTAGGTTTAAGTACGTACTTTAATTTATTGTTGTATTGTCATCCTTACATTGTATAATATAGATACCTCAGTGGATAGATAACTTAATAAGGAATCCAACGATGTGTGACATGTCTTATAAAGTACTTGTATAATAAATAAGGTGTTTAGACCTAACTTATGATGTGAACAAAATAAAAATTAGTTATGTGTGTGGTGAAAATACCTATATGTGAATAATATTAATGAATATTACTTAATAAAAAGGCTATAATTTTATTTATTCAAATATTGTTAATAATAATTAGATATTACTTTTTAAACTTAAGCTCTTTAATAATTGTACCAAAACCTCTATTATAATTTTTATTAAACTTATTAGGTAAGCTCACTATTATTTTGATTATTATTAACCCTCAGCACCACCCATTACTTATTTAATACACAATATAAATCAAACGACACGACAGAACAATAGTGTTACAATTATAATAAAAGAGAGTAAAAGTCTTGGTCACATAAATATTTAGCTATCTATATAAAGTATGTATAGTGAAAAAAAAAATTATTTACAAAATAAGTTCAATTGAAATAGGTTTTAAATTAAATAGCATGTCTTAGTCAAAAAATTGTTCTTACATCAGAAAATAATAATATTAATGAAGATGCCGAGCTGTCCACAGTTCTTGTACAAGCTGTGCACGAGCCTCGCGACCCCTGCGCAGCTCCACTGAGGCAGAACCTCGATCCACCTCTAACCCACTCTGTGCTAATTGCATTTCTCCCATGGGTGGTATAGCATCCTCAATATCATCCAAACCCAATCGTGCTCGGTTACAAATGTTATGTAATACACAGCATGCATTTATAATTTTAGCAGCTGTGTCTGGATGATAATGAAGAACTCTATGGCCCAGAAGACATCTCCATCTATTTTTTAAAACCCCAATTGTGCGCTCAACAGTATTGCGAGCCACACAATGCAGATTTGTGTAGTACTCTTCAGCTGAGCCTGGCAGTGCATCCACTATTGGGGTCATCATATATTCCCTTTGAGGATAACCGGAATCACCTATAATTATATTAAAATAACTTAGTAGTTATTATATATAAGTAAAAAATATATTGTAGACCTAATGTAAATTTATTTCCAATTTGAACAACTGTATGAAATGCTTACCAAGTAAAAAAACTCTTTCTCCTGCATTTATTAAATTTTGTAAGTGATTCTTAACAGGATGTTGGTTCCAAACAAATGTATCATGTGAGGCTCCACCAAATGAAGAATCTACACTCAGTATATTGAGATCTGCATCACAAATCTGTAAAAGAAGTACTTTTTATAGAATGTTAGTTACTCTAATAATTAATAACTAGATAAATAGCCAACCTAACTCACAATCAAAACATTTCTCGAATGGTAACCTTTTCTGTTGTAAAACCGCTCTTCATTTTCTGATGGTCTTACAATAGCCACATGAGTACCATCAATACACCCTGTGACTGCAGGTATTTTAAATTTTTCATAAAATCTGCAATTAATTTATTATTAGCATATTCTTAACAAGTAAGTTTAATAAAAACATATTAAATATCAAAACAACATAATGTCTAAAGTATTGATTGATACTGCATATTTAATATTAAGGTAAAAATAAGTAAGTTGTTAATAACCTTTGTTTAATTAAGTCTCGTTGTCGGCGAGTCGATGGAAACTTAAGCCATTTATTTAAAATATCATTTGAATTAAGAGCATTTGAAACTTCTCTTATTGCTCTCGAAACTGACTGTTGGGACATCATTGTACCTTGTGTCCCACCTACTAATCTTTGGTAGCTGCCTGTGGCGTAGAATGAAAGAGCAACTAATACCTAAAAAATAAAAAATAGTAGGTATAGTTAATTACTTACATAAATATGAAAAATACATACCATGTGAAAGTGAAATTGCTAGTTTACAAACCTTGTATTTTCTTGGTATGTCGCTACGACGAGTAGGCTGGGGCATCAAAGGTTCCAAATCCTTATAAATAACTTCGAAAAGCTCCCTATTCACTCGGTAATTTTTTCTAAATTCATCGTCGGTCATGGCAAACGCGTTGTCTGCATAACGCGCCATTCGTCTCAAATTTCGCCTTTGTCTCATATCTAACTTATGAGCATTGTCCAAGATATCACAAATAAGTTCCAAACGTGCCATTATTCACAATAAAAACTTCACAAATCAACCACAATAACAAAATCGATCCCGAAAAAGTAGACTTTTTGTAATCGTTCAACTTTGACATAAACACGACTTCAAACTCGATATGTCGACGTCAAAATCTCGTCAAGAGTACCGGAAAAAGTGCATTCGTTCGAGTAAAGTCGATTTCATTTAGTACCAAAAAAATCCACCTGAAACGATTCCAATCGTGCGCTAGTGTAGCGTTCAAGAGTGCCAAATGACAAGATTTCGATCCCAATTTCCAATTCCGATTGAGATCGAGTGTCGAGAGTAAGCCTACAGGTACATGCAGAAGAAAATAATACAAGCAATACTTAAACTAACGTACAGACGCCAGCTACACATCAAGCTACCCGAAACTGTCAAAATTTACCAATCAACTTTGAACCTTATGCTTTATCAATAAAGTTGAAAATCTATTAAAGAAATTTGACATATTGTAGTAGTTTGATGTGCTGGCGTCTGTACATTTTATTATTTTTGCTGTACTTTGGACGCTTTTAACGTGTATCTACGTCTTTTTTTTTTACATCGTTCTCACATAAAATTATAAATTCAACATTAATGATGTACCTAACGTTATATTATATTGTTTGTACCAATAGGTATAGGTAATTTAAAAGAGTGTCCATGGAGTACGAAACCTTTTATTTTCAAGTTATGTTCAAACAATTTTTATAAATAATGTAGGTCCTTTTTTTGTAAGTAACTATGTATGGCATACAATAAAGCATATTCTATCTATCTACTCGTCACGATGCTTGGATAGCTACATGAAATGAAACAATTTTTAGTAACAATCAGTTTATTAAAAAAAAAAAGACGGGTTGCACTCCGGGAGTGCTGGCAGAAGTGAAAACTTGAATATTAACGTTGAAATAAATCAATTATTAATTGAATTAATATAAGTAACTCATTTTTTTTTTCACTATTTCTGCGTCACTTTTTTCATTAATAGATGCACTTTGTTCAATTTCCATATTTTAAACACTATATACACGAATTTTACGAATACACAGCAGTGTAGGTACTACACCCACACCCACACCCACATCCACACCCACAAACACACCCACAAACACACCCACACCCACACCCACACCCACCCAATCCATCCATTGTCGTGTGTCACTTGGTTCACTTCACTTCGGTTGGCGCCGCCGTAGTAGTCTCTCCTGACGGTCACGTGTCCTGACGCGATGTCCTGACGCGAGTTTAACATTTTTTACCCATTACAAAAAAGTGTGCAACGCCGCTAAAGAAGATTACACTTCAACAACTTTATATAAACCGAAAAAAAAAAACACGTGCTGCCACAACTTAAGAAGGGAATAGGTAACATTTTAGATTTGGTAGAGTTATAGTGAATGAAAAACGTTCCCGGTACTGTCCGTCCCTGCTTCTTTTAGATTTTAAACATTGACACGACAATATTTTAAGTAAAAACTAAATAATATTAAATGAAAGCCTTGTAATTTCAGAAGGTAGATAGGTTAAATAAGTACACTTAAGTGTGACTGCTGTTATTTAAATTGATTATATTTAAATCCACATCAATCTTGACTGTAATAATGTTTGTTGTACTTTTATTACAAAGTGTGCTCCTAAGAGAGCCTTTTTTAACTTCTGTCTAATGCTATAGTAAATGGACTATAAGCAGTGGTACCGGTAAGAACGAAGTACCAACGACACCCATGGCATGATGGTCTTTTCGTTGCTTTTTTAGCTGCAAAACTGGTAAAAACACAGACCTGTTTTTTTTTTTTTTTTTGTTCTATGGGTAATAAGTATATTATGATACATGTGTGTTATGTTACTCTCGGCTTCCTTATCGCGCTCGCCTGCGGCTCGCGCGAATAATACCGCCTCGAGTTTAATGATCAATGCACACGCGTTTCATACGACGTTTTTCAACACACTTGCGAGGAATAAAACAAACTTGTATTGTTAAATATTAACTTGTATGGAAAATGGCGCGCTGGGTTCGTTTTTCCGCGCGCCGCGCTAGAGTGCGCTAGCAGGTTTACCCATAGAGTATGTAATGTTCATTCTTTCCTACACCTGCGCGCGCATTGCTAGCGCGGCGCGCGTTTATTTACTTAAAGGCACAAACAAACCCGATAAACAGCCTATAGAAAAAAAACATAATAAACACAAAATAATATTTAAACCACAGGTATCCAGTTAGTATGGAATTAGAAAGTACTATTGGCATAGAGAAATATACATTAATTCAGTGAGAATCCGCAATAATAGAACGCCAGTGGTCTTTTGCGTTTGGTTCCGGTGTAGCGGTATCTACAACGCCACATGCGAACAACGCTTCATACTGACGTCACGCAAATCCTGCATCGCGCAAGCAGAGTTTACCACGCAACTAGCATATATACAACAGCCCGACATGACTCATTGGGCAGTTGCCCGCCAGACACAACACCCGTCTGGTCGGAGGATCCTCCCTTTTCTATGGAGGTTGAGTGAACTTTACACCCTGTTCCTCATACCTCTATACTGGTGACCCCGAACATGAACGTCAGCGCAGCCTTTGTGCAAATACTTCAGCGTGACGTCATCATCATCACTCCCGCAAGCTTTAGAGCGGCGAGTCACCCAGCCAACCAGCACCCACGGCTTCAACGGGTATCCTGACCACCAGCATGCAGCGACCGCGCATACCTGGTCATCACCCTCAGCCTCATCAGCAACCTCGGCACAGCACACTGCACTTTCGGCCGGTCTACAAGCAGAGCCCTTCTCTCCTGGTCGACGCCAGCAGTCAGCCTCAACCCGGCGCTGTACTACATCCGACGCACTGGAGGATAACGCAGCGCCACCCCGACTCACTGGGGACATCTTCGCAGACAGTTCCGACTCACCGTGAACTATGCGGCAACCGGTTCCGACTCACTGGAACCTCAGCTGGCCTGGCAAGCATCGCAAGATACAAGACTCAGCCCACTATCGACCTCCGGTCTCCGGGGGGAGTGATGTAGCGGTATCTACAACGCCACATGCGAACAACGCGTCATACTGACGTCACGCAAATCCTGCATCGCGCAAGCAGAGTTTACCACGCAACTAGCATATATACAACAGCCCGACATGACTCATTGGGCAGTTGCCCGCCAGACACAACACCCGTCTGGTCGGAGGATCCTCCCTTTTCTATGGAGGTTGAGTGGACTTTACACCCTGTTCATCATACCTCTATACCGGGAAGGACGACGGACAATTTAAGGTGAATGCCCAGTGGTAGACCGCGAAATTCAAATTTTCTTACGTTTTTTGCAATTTGCAGGTCAGTATCAGGTTGTATCTTGATTAAAATGTGATTCGCGACTATAATAGATATGTATTTACAGAATTATAGTCATTAGAATCATTAATATACCTATATTAAGTATATCTATATTTAAGTTAGATTTGTTCCCCAAGAACTTTTCCATAAGAGATTTGTTCTTCTGGAACAAATCTAACTTAGAAAGATGTATACTAGATTTAGTTTAGTGAAATGACATATCACTGACGATACATTAGTATTTTGTCATATCGCTAGATACTTTTAGTAAGAAGACTTAATAAACAAGAATATTCGACATCTACCGGGATTTCGTGAAATTCCTGATATCCTCATTTCCCATTTATAACGGATAGAATAATGAGCTAAATACAATGACGAAACGTTATAACTTAATATTATTTAATGAGACTATTAAGTATACATTTATATATACGGAAAAGCTATTTTGTACAAAGTATTTAGGTGGGATTGGTCGGAAATGTTCGTAGCGTTGTCGTATGTCAAATTTTAGTTTCTTTAGTATGGAATTAGAAAGTACTATTGGCATAGAGAAATATACATTAGGTTAGTGAGAATCCGCAATAATCGAACGCCAGTCAGGGTCTTTTCCGTTTGGTTCCGGGAGGGACCACGGACAAGATAAATTTTAGTTCATTTTAGGACCAAGGACAAATTTATATCTACTATTTAAAGTGAAATATGGCCCGCGGATTCCTTTTGATATAAACGAAAGACATTTTTTTTAATCTTACCACGTAAGAAATTCTACACGGAAGACGAGGTGGTATGGTCGAAAGACTATAACCGGGCAGGTTATAGTCTTTCGACCATACCACCTCATCGCTTAGGCGAAATAAAAAAAAAGGATTCATTCAGACATGAAGTCTCTTTGATGAGATTAAAAAAAATATCTCCGACACGAAATTTTTGTGTCTCCAATATCTGTGTCACGGCACTAGTGCGATAACATAAAGTAAAATGCACGCGTGTTTAATACACTGCACATGGACCTAAACGCGGTTCAGAGCCACTTTACGAGCAAGTGTGTTGAAATAATTAAATATGACTCGCGGAAATACTATCAACATAGCGCCATCTACTTTTAAAACTACAAAATAAATGGTTCCCTTTATTGGCACTAGATGTCATTGACTAAACGTAAATCTGTATAGTCTATGGTTCAATTTATTTTCTAGCCATAAATATTTACGCATTGCAATAAAAACGTATATAATTGCATTTATTTTCAATAATAAAAGAAGGACAAAATACTTGATTTTATTTTGTTTTGCATAGATTAGTGAGTTTATCAACTCGCTATTCTGAAACGAAACGTATCCTGACTATACCACTGACAAGTTAACCAAAACTAGGGTTTCCAACGAAAGGTTATCCCCAAAATTTAGGGGGTAAATAAGTGAACAACACCTAAGTAAGATACCGAAATACATTGTGAACAAAATGTGAAATGTGATGATGGTCCGATTCACATCGCAAAGAAATGGTGGATGACCTTGCCTTATATTATAATCCATTAAGTGTGTCCAAAAGTATGATTTTAAAGTCAGAATCGTCAGAAGGAAACGGAAAATATTATATTTATTAGAAATATTACAATATACAATTTACAAAATTCAGTAAAGAATATTACAAAGCATAAATTGTATCTACTTTTTTAAGTTTTCAAATAATTGTGGCGATTCTATTGGTTTGTGACTGTAGCTGTAGGGGTAAATATTTTTGGAATTCGGCAACACTTGAACACTGACCAAAATAAATAAATAAGTATTTCGCCTTTTGTGTTGTTACGATTTATAGCGTGTAATTAATAATATTCTCTAAACCATGGAAAACAACGTCGTAGTGGTAAATCCAAACAATGCTCCAAAGGAAGTGCGTAAACGCAAGTCAGAAGATGTGGCTGTAAACGAGCCGGAGAAGAAGCTCAAGGTTTTGCAACTTCGCTACCGCCGGTGTAGTTGAGAGACTGGTCTCAAGATGCCGCCTGAACACCCAAGAAACTCGAGAAACCCAAATATCTGCTACCGGCCCCAAAGCCACACGACCTGGAGAAAGACACATTTCAAGTGATGAGGTAGTTGCCTGTAGCGGAGCGAGCCCACCAGAAGAGGCCAAACAAAACAGTATAATTAGATGCAGCCTCATCACCATAACAGTTAATTAATTTAATTGATTGATTTGCATTTGTTTGTGTAATCACGATACCTAATGCCCGCTTGCACACCAAATAATTTGTGCTTAACTAATTTAAATAATAATTCTAAAGAAATATGTTCAGTGTCTGAAGTGAATATGATTTATTGAAGTACGAAAAGAACTAACATAATTGCAATAATTTACAAAGAAAGTGTTTGTGTATTCAAGATGTACCGTGTGTGGTTTAAAGACCAAAAGATAATTTTTTTATATGTATAGTATTCTATTGCTAATTTAGCATTATTAGCCTAGAATGTCCCACTGCTGGGACACAAGCCTCCTCTCTGTAGAGGTAGTGAGCCTTAATTCACCACTTGGTCCCAGTGCGGGTTGGTAGATGTCACATATCTTCGAATTTTTGGTTTTAAGACATGCGGTTTCCTCACGATGTTTTCCTTCACTGTTTTTGTGAGCGATGGTGATGAAAGATGAAATAATTTACACAAAGTAAAGCGCATGTCTGTGTTCGAACCTACAGTTATCACTGCTCTCTCTATTATACACAATAGTATAGAAATATTAATGTTCTTTGCATAAGTAGTAGGCTGCACTGTATATACATCCTAGTATAAATTCCAGTAGGTACAAATACCATCAGGACCAACAACTGTTGGTACTGAACATCAATGGAGCACTGTTGGTCTGAGAGTTGACTGTGATATAAAAGTACTTAAGTACTTATTTATTTCTATAATAAAAATTCTAGATGTAATTAGTGTCGTCTTTTATTTGATACCGTCAATCGGGGTGAATTGGGACGAAACTTTAAAAGAGATTTCGACTTCTAATGTGTTTACTGTATTAGTCGGTGCCCCTGTTGGCAAAAACTATAATAATTATTTCAACATTAAAATCCATTTTAAAGTTTCGTCCCCATTCACCTCGTTTGTAGGTACCTGCCCACGGAACCCCTGCCATAATACCAAATATTGCCAAATAACAAATGATAGTTACGTAAAGAGATTTCCAATGACTTATTATGTTGGGTTATTGGTTGATGGACAAGTCCCATACAAAGGTACTCTGCCCTACCCCACCGTAACTCATTGACAGTAAAATAGGACAGATGATAAAACGGTAAGTTGGGCTTCGGCTGAATACTGATAATAATCCCACTCAAATGACACGTAATACTTACTTTGTAATCTCAATTTCAGATGAGCAGATGAAATTGGAACTGCTTGCTGTCAGTTGCAGCGTTCGCGATGCCATTATCATCGGTTGTGGATGTCATCGGCAGCAAGCGCTGTGACAGCGGAACACCGCGATCCAAGGGCATCTTAGGGTAAATTTTTCTTCAAGTCCCACCCCAAACCCACGTTGTGAAAGTCGTAGTAACATAACATCAAATATAAAATCACGACGGTATTTCCCGAATGGGTAGGCAAAGGTGTAGGTACCTACCTAACCTAATACTACAGTTACACCCATGTTTTGCAAGTAATTTTTAAATCCATGTAATAGCAGGCGTGTCTATTTCCATCAACTAGGCACAATTCAAAACTCCGGGTTGCACGGAAAAACCCAATCACACTGCCCGATCTGGAAATCGAACCCAGGACGCTCACGCTCAGCAGTCGCGCAACAGCAGTCATCATCATTAAGGTAAAAGTCGGGTCAGTGGGTCGTCTTAGGGACCATTGCTGGACATGGGCCAAAGAATGGTCATAACGATCAGTCAGTCCTGTGCTTTCCACATGCAGCGTATTCCCGCGACCTTCACCAGCAGGGTAATAGCGTAACACACAATCAGCAATGGCTATCATTTTGACAGTTCAACAACATTCATTGCGTTATTTACGTTGTTGAGCTGATAAATTTTTCGAACATATGAAGCAATGGATTAGCAATATCCTTCAAAATTATTCAGATTTAGATTGATAGTGTGATACGCAATTAGGGTGCAGGTCATCGGTTAATTTTAGTAGTGTAGCTAGCATGATTATAAAGGTTAATCTCTTACAGGGTAAGATACAAGAGAATGTTCTAACAATAAGTGCTCTATTAAATAAATAAAATAATAGTCAGACAAAACCGCCTGACGGTTTTTCCTTTGAATATAATGTAAAAACGGATGGTTTATCAGTTCCAGGTGCTGTCAGTCAAGCAGCGAGATGTCGTCTTCGTTGAGGCCGTGACGTCATCACCGGATAGCTGTCATTGGTCTTTGAGGATCCGGCAGTTTGGCTATGTATCAACAGAGCGCATCCTATGAGGGTGCTCAAAACAGGTACCTACCTACTACCTGCCTAACTTTTAATACTATGCAATGATGAAGATGGTGGCTTACTCCAGTAAACGAAAGATCAAAACAATGCATTTAGGTATACTTAGTTAGTTCCAAAAGTATCTGGTAAACATAACCCTCCTTCTGGCGCAGTCGGGTAAAAACACTGACCTCTAATAAACAAGTACCTATGCTGGACTAAATATAATACGAAATGACAGTTGTTTTTTGTGCCGATTCAAAGCGCCCCCGCTCGAGGTTCTCAGGAACTAAAATTCAAATAAATAAAGTTGTGAATGTTCCATGTCGATAATGATTGTGTCGATAATCTTCTTCAGACAGTAATTTTAAATTTACGTCTTCGAAATAGAAATGTCGCCAGAAATTTCTACAATTTGACTAGTTTCGAGCGAGATGGCAACTTAATAGCTTAATAGTTCACATTACGAACTAATGTGACCCCAGATTAGCTTGTAAAACTAGTGTAGTTGAGCGAGGAGATATTAGCTTAACCTTAGTAGTTTTTAGGCCTATCCTCGTATTTAAAGCTCACTGATCTTCTAACCTGCATGCGCTATAACTTTACTAGGACACTATCCACTAGTTTATAACTTGCGATCTGACCGGCGACCGCGCCATGAATTTTCAGTTACCCTTTGCAGAAATTATTCTATTACTTAAAAATGAAGCATAAAAATAACTGGGAGTGATTCGATTTTTTTTTTCAAGTAATAAATTTACTCTCAGTGGTTATAACGATCGATAAAGCATTCTTTTATTACCCGACTAGGGCGAAGCAAAAGGAGGGTTATGATTTTGACAGGTATGTATATAACAGCCGTACGGGTCGATCGATCAGGTTAAGCTACGCTTGCCGCGGTTGGTCCCGGCTGTCATTCATAGATCTTTGACAGTCGTTACGGGTAGTCAGAAGCCCGAAAGTCTGACAACCAGTCTTTCCAAGGGGTATCGTATTACCCAATAACTGGGTTGTGGAGGTCAGATAGGCAGTCGCTCCATGTAAAATACTGGTATTCAGCTGCATCCGGTTAGACTGGAAGCCGACCCCAACTTAGTTGGGAAAAGGCTAGGCAGATGATGATGATGTAGGTATGTATGTATGTATATTCATCTGTTCCCTCATAACTTCTAAACTGCTTGTCATAATTAGAACAAATGAGGTATCGTTGGAAGCGTCTTGATTGTCCGCTGGTTATAGGCTATGTGACGTCACATTAAATTTAATATGGTGCCTTCTAGCGGACATAAAGTAATGATCTAAAAACATTTTTTTTAAACATGCCGTGTCGGGTAATGAAACCTTAATTAGCACATTTCAAAAATATAAATATAACTAAAATAATCCCCAAAACAAGAAATTACCTTCCCGTGGTCGCATGCCGCTGTACTAAAATATTATAAGCTATGGTAGCATGCGACCACGGGAAGGTACTTTCTTGCTTCATCCTTTTCAGTAGTCGGGTTATAGTTTTTAAACTTGATAATTATGTCCCATCTCTAATATTAGTTCCACTGACCCTCACGTTGCTATCAGCGCCAAAATGGCGAAAATCAAATGTCTTCTTTGTCGTCGTTAGTATGAAGTTCAGCGTACTTGTATAATACAGGTCAGTGGGTAAAAATGTAAAGAAATAGATCAGACAACATTTACACACTAGAAAGGGGGTGACTACCGAGATGATGACTAATAGAGAAGTAGGGAAGAAAAAGACATGTTGCGCAGATCCCAAATAAATTGGTACGAGGGCAGGAGAATGATAATGACTTTTGGAACTGATTATTGTATAGTACACATTTTAAATTAAACGATACGCGTTACAAACACAAACAGCGTACCGTTTTAGAGCCAGCGCGCACTAGCGACTTTTTTTTGACCGATAGTTTGATCGTTCGGGGAATTAGTATAGAGCTATATTGAAGTGCACACGTTTGATCGGCTGATTTTTAATCGCCAAATGCGTGCACTTCAATATAGCTCCATACTGATTCCCTGAAAAATCAAACTATCGGTCAACAAAAAGTCTCTCGTGCGCGCTGGCTCTTAGGGAGGGCGCCCCCGAGCAACTTCTATCTCTGTCGCTATCTCGTCGCCGAGATTTGGACGATGCGCATCAACAACGCATCTTTTTTGTTAAATTTTCGGTTGAGCGGCAACTGGCTAGCCGGCAACTTTCTTGTTGCCGTGCGCGCACTTGCATTGCAACTAATAGACGGGCGACAGTTGCGTCCAAACCCGCGGGCAAAAATGTCTCCCAGCTGCCGCGTCGCTACATGCGCGCACTTTTATCAAACCCGTAGACTTGATGCAAGAGACAAATTAGTTGCGGAGATAAAAGTTGCTCGTGGGCGCGTCTCCTTAGTGTTCGTAGTCTCCTGTAAATGGGCTTTGATTATTTTACCAAAAAAAAAAAAACAGTAGATTATATAACTTTACAATATTTATTTGATTTACTATTATGACGGTACAACTCTTGAAACAATTTTACGCATACGAAAAAGTTCATATTTGTAATTTATTAAACGTATCTTCCGATTAGTATACCGAACTTGTACTGTATTCTGTGGACGTACTCTTCGCCTGGGTTTAGTACTGAACGAGGGAAGTTTTTCTGAAAATACAAAATAACAGTTTACTCAGCGCATTGATCCGAAGACGCATAAGCTAAGATATCGAGATTGCTTGCTCCCCCGACCCATCCGGTCGCATCGCATCGCCTGCCCGCACTGTTACTTCGTTTTCGCTTCGCGTTCTTTCTGACTCTTTTTCTTTTTGCTGAGCTCCTTAGGGTCCTGATTTGAAATAGTAGATTGTTATACAAGGGGCTAAAATGACCCATTTATACGAGGTAGCTCTGTAACGTATATAATAAGGGTAAATGGACATACATATTATGAAGAACATAACTTTTTCAACTTTTTGCATCGCTATATCTCCGAAATGGTGATTCTTAGGAAAAAAGTGTAAAAACAATTTTTGTAGATAATTGCATGATGAACAGTTTTGTCTCACCTAGTTTTATGATAAAACTTACCGTTTAGCTGAAAAATGCAAAAAACCGATTTTTGCAACATTTGCTGCTATTTTTTCCTCGCTCTGGTACGCTACATGACGGTCTTTTTGATCAAGAAGAATTAAAAATTATTTTTAGTATATTATTTTATTAGGATCTCCAACAAAGCCATTAGCAATAAAGAAAAAAAAAAAATATTTGCATTTAATAGCTCAATTCTTGAGGAAGGTGATATAATAATAGTACATTATGATACATGTGTGCTATGTTGATCACTATACCCGAAGATGCACACGCGTATCATATGACGTTTTTCAACACTAGCGAGGAAAAAAACAGTCTTGTATTGTTAAATATTAACTTGTATGGAAAATGGCGCGCTGGTTTTGTCTTTCCGCGCGACGCGCTAGCGTACGCGCGCAGGTTTACCTACAACTGCGCGCGCATCGCTAGCGCGGCGCGCGTTTATTTACATAAAAGCACTGACAAAACCGCTATACAGCCTATAGAAAAAATATAATAAACACAAAATAATGTTTAGACTGATCGCAGTGTTGTCGTACATATGTCAAATTGTAGTTTAGTTAGTATGGAATTAGAAAGGACTATTGGCATAGAGAAATATTCATTAGTTCAGTGAGAATCAGCAATAATCGGGAGGGACCACGGACAATTTAAGGTGAATGCGCAGTGGTAGAGCGCGAAATTCAAAATTTCTTACGGTTTTCTCAATTCGCAGGTCAGTATCCGGTTGTATCTTGATCAAAATGTGATTCGCGACTATAATAGATATCTATTTACTGAATTATAGTCATTAGAATCATTAATATATATCTGTAAGTTTTTGTTCCCTAAGAACTTTTCCATAAGAGATTTGTTCCATAAGAACAAATCTCTTATAACTTAACTTAGAAAGATGTATTAATGATTCTAATGATAAACCCACATTCGTGGTTTTGATACCCCTTATTATAAAACAGTTGCATAAATAACTATAACATCACGCTACGACCGTTAAAAGCCGAGCAAAAAAAAAAAAAAAGAACGGTAAGCGAAAACAAAGTAAATAATAGCAGTTGGTCAGGGGAGCAGGAAATTTCACGGACTAATGACTGCTTAATAACACGTCATTCATTAAAAATTGAGTGAATTCGGTATTGAATTTATTCCTCTACCAGCATCACAGCAAAGTTAAAGCAGCGCCCTAATTGCGAAACACACTATCAATCACAATCTGAATCATTTTGATAGATATTGCTAATCCATTGGTTTATATACTTATTCGAAAAGTCTGTCTAGTCAACATCGTAAATAACGCAATGAATGTTGTAGAACTGTCAAAATGAGTGCCATTCCTACTGTTAGGTTAGTGTATTACGCAGTCACTCCGCAGATTGGGCGGAATGCACCGCAACGCAACGCATTGCAAAAATTCTCCTTCAGTACTTTCATACATTTTCTATGAACCAAAACGCACACAGCAGTCGGGCCGCACCACACATTTTTGTATGAAAATGGTTTGCGCTGCGGGCCCTTGCGGCTGTAAGTGCGCCAGGCTTAATACTTAGTTACTTACGTTATTGATGGCGTCAGGGTAATTCTGTGGCATCATGCAGAAGAGGCCGTGCTTTTTGTACATCGTGCCCTGCTTACCGAACAACGGAATGTACCCGTATCTCCTTTTACCCTGTGAACAAAACAATACCTATTGCGTTAGTACATACCTATATTATGTTGGTAAATAACAATTATGACATGCAGGTACCTACCTATTGAAAATATTTATATTTTTAGAAATTTATCCAACACTTTAGATAAATGCTTTGGTGACTTAATGATAACAGCCGCACGAGTCGATCAAAGGCTAAGCGACGCTTACCGCGGTTGGTTGTTAGATAGGCGACCATTAATTACATAACGAGATCACTCCTTGCGACCGTGCCTCTGAATACACGTTAAACCATTGGTCCCGGCTGTCATTAAAATTGGTCCTTTACATCTCTTTCGAGTAGTCTGAAGCCCAAAAGCCTGACAACCAGTATTACCAAGGGGTATCGTGTTGCCCAGTAACCGGAATGCAGAGGTCAGTTAGGCAGTCGCTCCATGTAAAATATTAATTATTTATATTATTTTAATATTTTTATTAAAAAAAATAATTAATATTTAAAATTAAAATTTAAAAATTTTAATTTTAAATATTAATTATTTTTTATTTTTATATTATTTGTAATTCAGTTGCATCTGGATAGACTGGCAGCCGACCCCAACATGGTTGGGAAAAGTTTAGGCAGACTCATTAGTTTTTGCAATCGCTCCTAATAAAAAAAGCAGGCAATTTTCAAAGATCGCTTTAAAACTGATTCAATGTGATTGATTTGTTAATTTTAACGTAGTACTAGTAGGTACTATTTGGAGTCTCTTGAGCCTCACATCTATATTTTTTTTTAATTATAATTCATGTATTTAAATAAATGACATCACTTTTGGTTTTTGAACTACATTTTTAGTAAACGGGTTCCGGCATTATAAGTCTTAAAATCTAGAAAATAAAGTTCAAAGTCACCTCGTGTTCTTCTTCTAGCGCTTCTTCACCTCTTGCACTCGAATTCTCACTGGACTGCTCCTCAGTATCATCAGACATCTCTTCCATAGGCTCAGGTTCTCCAGTTTCTTCCCCTTCCGGCTCATCCTACGTCAAACGATTTTACGATTTATTTATAGTTCTATTAGGTCTATAATTCCAAAGTGATACTTATAAACTCATAACAATATATAAAAATAATCACTATCAATCGTTTTGACATCAGCAATCATTAGCATAATCAGCCCATAATGATACCACTGCTGGGACACAGGCCTCCTCTCTTCGGGAAGGAGTGGGCTGTAATACATTACAGCACATCGTTACTTTACTCTTTGCAGCACATCTACCAACCCGCACTGGGTCTGCGTGGTTGGTAGATGTCACGTCTTCAAATTTTTATTCTAGGACATGCCGGTTTCCTCACGATGTTTTCCTTCATCTTTAATTTATAGACTTCGTTATTTTAAACAACTAATTTCAGTATTTTGGTTTTCTAAGCAGTCATTAATTTTAAATAAAGGGGTTTGAAGGTTTTGGCCCTAAAATCAGCCGCCATTTTGATTTTTTTTCAGAATCGCGGTGCACAACAAAAGTTATATATTTAGATAGAGGACACTTATACAAACAAAAAATGTTATGTAACATAACATCCTAAAGCGTCAGGTTTCGGAGTTATTCACCGAAATATAAATCGAAAACAACAAGGATTTTTTTGTTTTTTTTTCCCTCCTGGTAAACATATTGAACTATTGAGGCAATAGAAACGTTATGAAACCTTTACGGAGAAGAAACAAATGAAGAATTGACATTTTTAAAATAAATAATTAAATACGGCAATTTATAGTTCGTTTTTTAATCCCAGAGACTAATCTGACAAGTGTAATGTCAAACTTCTATACGAAAACACAAAAGACTTACATGTCTTCATTTGTTTCTTCTCCATAAATGTTTCATAACTTTTGTTGTGCACCGCGATTGTGAAAAAAATAAATAAAAATGGCGGCCGACCTTAGGGCCACCCTCCATACAAAAATCTTCAAACCCCTTTCGAAATTCTACTTCAATAGTAAGCTGAAGACTTCAATATCTATGCCACGTATAACGCAATAATAAAAATCCTAAATTTGACGTTATTTGCTTGACACCAGAAACATCAAGCATGACACTTGACAGTTTTAGGGGTGGGAATGATCGACAATATCGAACATTTACTTATTATTAAGGGAGGTTTGGAAGTAAAAAGGGGAGGCCTTTTCCCAGCCGCGGGACACAAAATAGGCTAACAAAAAAAAGCGTGTACAGCAATTTAAGAATAGTTTACTTTCTTAGGAATGTAAATAAAATATTTCTTAATTTAATCTGCGTTTTATTTTATACCTTTGTTTAATCTGTCGACCTCCGCTAATGAGACACAATTGGTTTTTTACTGTTTCGTCGCCAATACTCGTAGGCGACGCGCGGTGCTTGTAAGATCGATTATGGCTTTTTTTTTAAATCATATTCTCTATAATACCTACACGCTGTCACTGTATAAACGTTCAGAAACTTCAGATCTATCTACACATTCATGTTCAGTGTCATTACTGCACCTGGATACGGACCCACAATCTTCTAATATTTGCTGTATACTTGCAGAGCTTTGTACATCTAAATCTGTACGTCCTTCCTACACCCACATTTTCGGATACGTATCTGACCGCACCCTAATGAATTTTCAGTTATTTAACCTTTTTTGCAGCAATTATTCTATTCCTTAAAAATGAAGCATAAAAAAAACTGGGAGTGATTCGATATTTTTCTAAGTAATAATTTACTCTCAGTGGTCATAACGATCGATAAAGTTCATAAAAGTATTTTTTTATTGAAGGATATGTCCCATCTCTAATATTAGTTCCACGGACCATCACATTGCCATCAGCGCCAAAATGGCGAAAATCAAATGTGTTCATTTTGTTGTTGATAGTATGAAGTCCAGCGTACTTGTATAATACAGGTCAGTGGATAGGATGCACCGGTAGTATTCCAATTCTGCTTACCTCTGACGTCATTTGGAGGTCAAATGAAAGTCAAATGGTATTATGTGTTTATGTTAAAATAAACTCCACCTTATAATTTTAAGCGATAAAAATAGAAAAATAAGGTTAAGAAACCTAAAAGCTCGAAATGGTCATGGCGTAGGATTTTTTTTTTCTTTACATACTGAATTCAAATTATATTTCAACCAGATTTCGTGATTTTCAGGACAATCGCCGCAATTTATCAGCGGAATACATAGTGTTGTCAAAACCGCAGGGTAAGTCCATCATCGCGGGATCCCAGATTTTATGGGACGGATTAATTTTAAGGGTACGCGATTAATTTTAAGGGTAAGCCTGTACGCGATTCCCAAACAAAATCCTCATTCATCCATCGACCTTTCTGAAACAACATTTGTCTTGACTAATTTTTTATTTTGGGGAGAAGTTTTTTTTTTTATGTACGTACCTATTTTGTGGGACTTTTAACGATAAGAACATCTTTAAATTTAAAATAATATTTTTATTCCTCAATTTTCATTACTGCAACTACCACTGTTTGTCTCTGCATCTACTCTGCAAGGTTGACTGGTAGAAAATGACTATGGCGTTAAGTCCGCCTCTGTACCTACATTTGTGAGCTTTATATAAATAATAAATACCTAATAATAAATGAGACATTAATTTAATGTTAACCGTAATCGGTTTGAAATCGTTTGAAACAAAAATGCCAAGATAGCCCGCGAAGGTTTGAAATCGTTTGAAACAAAAATGACAAGATAGCCCGCGAAATTCAAATTTTGATGATTTTTTTTTTTATATAATATCAAAACATTTATTCAAATTAGGCTGAGAATCAGCACTTTGCGATTGTCAAAATTACATAAGACAGTCCCCACGGCGGCCCCGAGTGGCGGCCCATCACCACTTCCTAGAGCTTTACCCTGGAAGAAGTAGCGCAACAAACTCCACAGCACAGCTGTCTGAATAAAAAAACGGGTTTGCTAGGCTTGACATAACGCTGATGTGATTCCGACGTGACGTGTCTGTTGCCTTTGTCAGATACTTTATAGCATGGGCGAAACTCTCCGCTGAACATTAGAGGCTGCAATGTGGCCACACACGGATAATCCGTTAAATCTTGGCTTAGATACCCGAACTTTTTCTAAAACTGAATTCCTTCTAAGATGTCACTTTTATACAATAACTAGCTGACTCGGCGGTCTTCGTATCTCCCCAGATTTCTTTTTTCGTGATTTTTTCCCATGCTAACAACAGTTAAGTACCTATTCTGATATTCGGGGCGGTGACAAATCCAACGAATCAAAGATCGGTCCAGCCTTTCTTGAGTTATAAATGGTGTAACTAACCCGACTTTGTTATATTTATTACACATATAAGTTATTAGTCAATATTAGTAATTCCACATGTCATACAATCATAAAATTAGATTAAATCACATAATAAAAAGATGAAATGAAATAAAGTGAAACAAAAATTGGTCAAAATTAGATAAAAATTAGATAATATTAATTAGATAAAAATTAGACTAAATTACCGTAGATAAAGATTAGGATAAATTGGAATATAATTATTAATAACAGGTAAGGGGGCGTCCATAAATTACGTGAGGTGTTTTTTTGAAGTTTCTTATTCTCCCTCTCCCCCTGGTGAGATGTCGTGAGATTTTATTCAACCCCCTCCCCCATTCCCCAATCTCACGTGAGATTTTTCAAACTGTGGGTTTCTTACGTAAACGCGTTGGATTGTTATTGTAAAAAGAAAAAAAAAATTGCTTCGTGCTTTTATTTACGACTAGTTAAGACTAGTAATCAATATTGCTGAGAGTTATAAGTGTAATAAAAAATTAACAATAGAATACTTAAATCGTAACTACTGTGATTAAAAAAAGAATATCTTCTCTAATTCAGTCCATGGAGAATCATGCGCGGTCTCAAGAGAGACTATTGGAACCAACATGTCCATATGATTTTCAGTAAAATCATCTGCTCCTTCAACTTCGTTCTGATCTACAAAGGACGGGCTACACTGTACCGTAAATTCAGATTAAATTGAGCTATTTGGTATAAAACAAATATGGTGGTTTGACAGTCAGTAGATGTATAACGTCGAAGTATGAATGTAATTATTTTCTTTCGAACGAATTAGTGAATGATCTTAATCGTATTCCGATTACGCTTAAGATTAAATCTTAAGCATGTACAATCTGGATTAAATGGACCAAAATAGTATAATTTTTTTTTGTTTTAATCAAAAAAAATTGCGTGATATCTGCCGAGACCCCCCCTCTCTCCAACGTAAGATTAGATGAGATTTGACTCGACCCCCTCCCCCCCCTTAAACATCTCACGTAATTTATGGACGCCCCCTTACTATTTTATATAAATTTATTTATTTACTCCAAGGAGATTGTACTAGGACTGGCAATGGACTCCAGGTATCGAGTGGCAGTGTTCAGGGAACTCAGTTCAGTACTCGCGAAGACATCTGAGGACTCGTCATATAACAGAATGTTGTTGATATGGGTCTGGGCTAGGTATAATGGACTGGTCTTAAGGGTTATGGTATCGGTTTGAGGTATTTCGAATAGAGGACGCCGGCGAGGGCGAAGTGTGTGTCTAATGGCTAGTGGGATGTGCTGAAGTAAGGAGGTATTGAAATGGGTACCACGAAATAGGCGGATGAAGTAAAAATACATGTGACTGTTCCTAATTTACCTTTATTAATTTAATTTTTAAGTTTTTATTTTTATATTTAAATATTATTATTTAACACAATTAGGAAAAACGAAAATTTTATCAGCCTAGGGTAAATTAGGAACAGTCACATGTGGTGCCTATTTTACCAGACTAAGATTTACGAGTCACAGTCACTCTACTGGCATTTCAACGGAGAAAAAGTGATCGCGCTTAATTCGTACGTCCAACTACGTATATACGAAGTGTACGTAAGTACTTACGATACAATTTGCTATCTAATGTGCGGCTGGCCTAAAGCGAGATCTCGTTCTGTAGACGGTAGTGCCGCGGGGTACCTATAATAAACTCCGCAGATTTTTTTTTGAAAGTCCACAAAATGGTGATTACCTCGACTATTTTGTCTGGATCTGGCAGAAGGTTGCCGGTGTAAAACTGCATGCCCGGCTGGTTGCTATATACTTCAAGCACCCTTCCCGTATGCGGATGCAACACCCTGAAAGTTTAAAAGAAGAATTTCAGGTCTATGGCCTATTCTGTTTGAAATAAAATAACACAATGTCATGCCTATTGTCCGCAAAGAGTTAGGTTAAAGTTTAAGTAGGTACACCCACATTTCGCCAGTTATGTTCAACAAGTCCCATATAATAGGGGGCGAGCCTATTGCCATCAACCGGGCACAAATCCAGACTTCGAGCTAAGAAATTCCTAAAGAAAAACCCAATAACACTGCCCGACCTGGGAATCGAACCCAGGATCTCTTACTCAGCAGTAGCGTTTGGGACCACTTAGCCAATGAGGCAATCCTATATTTCATATGATTGTTTGAAATACTAAGGATGCTGGATGAGGCAGGAAAAATGAGCAGAACGAACACCATGAAATATACCTCCTAATGTACTTACATTAGGAGGTATATTTCATGGTGTTCCTTAGTGATGCCCAGTTACTTAACTGTATTGCGTTCGCCATTTAATTTCCAAACATGTAAACAGTTGTGCTAGTAGAAAAACAACTTACCTGCGCAAACAGTCAAGCTTGCGATACCTACAACTTCAAACATTTTTATGACTCTTTAACATTATTAGTAGTTCTGAAATCAACCTAATTTTCACAAGCAAAAGTAGGTATAATATGTGGAAATAATGTCTATAAGAATCTAGGATTTGAATATAATTACTATTCTATAATATAATTACTATGCCTTTACGGAAAAGGTGGAGTAGGTATGAATTATATATATTATTACTACCTCAACTAATACGACCCCTGTGGATAGCATCAGAAAAAGGTCTTGTAAAGAGACTAGCTGGGGGGCCGAAGTCAGCTAACTCAATTGTATCGGAATGCCCTATCATTGACACTTTGGGGCCTATTCATATATTAGCGGTATCGCTTTCGCGCTCGGTAACATTTCAACAGTTCAAAATGGCCCTACTATAACCAGAAGTCGGAACAAAATCGCTACCGAGCGTGACAGCGATATAGCTTACATCTGAACAGGCCTCAAATTGTAGATTTTGACAGTTGGTAATGCTTATTAGTCCACTTAACAAAGGAGTTGTAGAGTGCGTGAGCTGGGCCCTAAGCGATTTCTTCAGAAAGTGGTTCAGGGTGCTTAGGGAGTAAACATACTAAAAAACCCCGCGTCTAGGAGGTACGGTTGTCATAATGACCACTCATTTAAAATAGCAGACTTGACGTCAGTGCAGTGTATAGTAAGGGCACATGCCTGGGGATGATTTCTAGTCTTCCTATTAGTTTTTTTAAATACCTATTATTCTTGCAGGCTACGGATTGTTGCCGCTGCAGTTTGCGGTTGGGGCTGCCTTCGGAAGAGCACCTTTACAGTGTTGGCAAAAATATTTTTTAAATTCAAACTCACCTGGCCTGGAACGCCAAGTCCTGGGTGGTGCCGCGAGTTATGCAAAAGTTAATATCGTAGCCTCCCATCGGAATCTTAGGCATCATGATCCTTAGGAGTCGAGGTACGCGGAAATCGTAGGGTGTTCCACCCACTACTTTCCTTTCACCTGGAAGATAAATAATAAATGGACAGTTAGCCTCAACAAGATGGTATGCAAGGTGGCGCAAAATATGTCACCCTACACCGACATTAAAAAAAGAAGTTCAAGTGCGAAAAGTGAAATTATGGCCCAACATTAATTCGATTCTAACATTATTCTTAGAAGTCTCGAGGTCCCGGTACGTCCCGGGACTTTGATCGTGGGCTGTCTCGTGTCCTGAGACTTTGAAGACTGTCGAGACTTCCCAAACCTTAATACTAATTGCATAGGTTTTCTGCTCTATTATCGTACTCATTAGTCATCATACGGTCTACAGATTGCCCACCGGAGGGCTCAGAAAAGTTGGGCAAGTGAGATGATACCAACGACTGCATTGGCACTAAGAGCTTCCATGGACTTGGGCAACAGCCCAAGTCTATGGAAGCTCTTAGTGCCTTATTCACGTTGTTAGATGCCCAAACGGCCTGGCCTGGTAGGTATTAGGTCCTTACATATGAAATTGGCGTTTTGTATGGAAGGAACAAAAAGTCGAATATTTTTTAATATAATATATTTAATTAATCAAAGTATGAACCATTGTTTTCAATGCACTTTTGCCATCTTATAGGTAGTTCATTGATCCCTTTACTAAAAAAACCAGTCGGACGGGAATCAATAAAATCTTTGAAGGCGATTTGGACTGCCCCATCGGAGTTGAATTTTTTCCCTTGCAAAAAGTTATCCAAATTACGAAAAAAATGGTAGGTAATCTGTTGGAGCAAGGTCCGGGGAGTACGGAGGATGTCTAAGACATTCCAATTCAAGTAATGTAACGCAGCAGTCGACGCGCGTTTGCCGGTTTGCTTCAGTCAATTCGTGAGGTACCCACCTTTCAAGCTTTTTAATCTTCCCAATTTGCTTCAAGTGAATTAAAACAGTTTTATCACTAACATCGAAGCCTGCAGCTAACTCGGACGTGGTTTGCGATGGGTCCGCTTCCACAATAGCCTTCAATTCTCCATTATCAACTTGGGTCTCAGGCCGTCCACGGGGCTTGTTCTGCAGGTCGAAATTTCCAGAACGAAAACGTTGGAACCAAAAACGAACTGTGTTTTCTTTTGCAACATGACCGCCATACACATCATTCACCCTTCGAGTCGTTTCCGCAGCACTAGTGCCACGGCGGAACTCGTACTCGTAAATAATGCGATATTTTAAATTTTCCATTTTGTAAAATGAGTGACGCAAACAGAAAAAACAGAAGAAAAAAAACAAATGAATGACGGTCATCGAAGCACAAATACATGAGTAAATAGCTGTACAAATTTGAATTTGGAATTCCTTACCAAAGAGGAGAAATTCGTGATTAAAGTGGTCAGTACGAAAAACGCCAATTTCATATGTAAGGACCTAATATTAAGTTACACATCATCATTCTACTATGGCTGGCAAATTGGCGTTATTGGTAACCTCGTTGTTATTGGGTCCTAGGTAGTAACTTGCCAAACACTAGCTAACGTTAATTGTAGTGAAATTCCCATCTGGAAAGGAAAAGTTACAGGAGGTACTACTATTACTATTTTTACTTTAAATACTATTATGCCACGATCACGATCTCATAGATAAAAAATTACCCAAGTTGGAAAACTTACCCGTAACAACTCCCTCTTCATCTACAGGCGTATATTTATCAGCGTTGATAGTGAAAATATGATCCATGATGCGCTCCGGCCCCGCATGCTGAAAAAAAAGCAATTTGTTGTTATGCGTAGAAAAATGTAGTCACGGGGTGTTGGATATCGAAAGTAATCTTGTTCATCAAATAAATGTCATAACAGTGATAGTTGGGCATGTCTTGCCTTCGAAGCTATGGAACTTTCATAAATCGATAGAACGATACTAGTAATGATTTCGTTTGATGAAAAAAGGAACTTGCTGATAGCTACGTGGTGTCGAAAGAAGCAAAATCTTGTTAGGTTGTCGTTTAGGTTCTCAATCAAAAAACGCGATCCACCGAACTTAACATTTCACACGATACATTGTAGCACAAGCTGGCATAGTCAAATAAAACCTTATCCATTGGATCTACTGGTAGCAGTGACCTACACCTAAGTATAAAGATTTCTTCAAGAAATTGATGAACGACGTACGAGAGCCTAAATTGTCTTGCCTCATCGTTTTACGACCAAAACCGTAAGAAACCGACAGATTTGGTTATTCTGGATCCAAAAATACTGACGAAACCGATGTACATTTTTATTTTGTTTATCGTTTTATTGCTGAATGGGCCCGCTCTTGACCTCGATCACGCCTGATGAAAGGCGATGACAATACGTCTTTTAAAATCAGGTTGGCGTTCTCAGACTTATATTAATTAACTATAAGTCCAGGTTTCCTCACGATGTTTTTCCTTCTCTGTTCTCAGTAATGTCCAAGGTAAACCCTGAAAATACATAGGAATTGCAAATGTCACATTGGTAGATACTTGCCGGGATTTGAACCGACGACTCGTGCATGAGACGCGAGGCCTTTACTTTTGGGCCAACACGACATTCACAACATCAGGCACTGTGATATACAGGGTTATTGGAAAATCACCAACAAACTCTTAAGAGGTCATTGTACTCATCATTATGAACAACTTTTACCGTATACTTAACTCCGTATACTTAAGTCCGTATACTTAACTCGTCAAAATGTAGGGAACAGTTGATTTTTTTTTCGCGATTTCAGGTTTGGTCCCATAGTAAAAGTTGTTCATAATGATGAGTACAATAACGTCTAAAGAGGTTGTTGTTTTTCCAATAACCCTGTATAGCCAAAATAATGATCGTTAACTTTTACATACATGTCCCGCAAGATTGAAGAAGGGCGCATTGCTTAAATTGACGATAGTAGGTTCGGTGGTGGTGCACTTCATTTCAATTGTGAGCGTGTTGTCGCAGGTAACCTCGAAGGTTACTTGAGCCATCAACGTCCCTGGATAGCCCTCGTGAAACCGTTCTGAAACGTGACTCATGATCACCTTCAAACCGCAAACGTGTGAGCGCCAATTCACCTATAAATTAGATGAAATATTTAAGTAAAGAATGTTGAAATATAGGCTTGCAAGCAAGCTGGTCACAGGTGAGACCAAATCCGTCAAACTAGTCGGTTTCGTGCATAATTTGCGCATTCAGCAGAATACTGCATAGTAATAAAAAACACTTTATCCGATATAGGAATCAAACCCAGGACCCCGGACGCTCAGCAGTAGCGCTTGCAACGACGAGACCAACGGGGCAGTTAGGTTTTTCCATCAGGAATTCCATAATAACGCCCGGAGTTTGGAAGTTGGCGGTGTGATACCCCATGCCTCGGAAAGCGTGTTAAGCCGTTAGTATTGCGCCTGATCTCTCGTCGGTCGTGTCGAGTTGCCGTTCCATCGGACTATGAGAGTGAGTGAAGAGATGCATCTGTGTTTGCGCACACACTTTTGCACCATAAAATCTGCCGCGCCAAAGCCTAGTTTCCGCTGTGATTGGTCGCCATAGCCGTAACTCGGTCTGGACTAGTCTGGAGAACTATTATTGTAATCAAAAATAGACACTCCAAAGAAAAACAATATTTTTGATATTTCAGTTTTTAAATAGGTAGGTACTTGATTTTTATACCTTATCAAAACCAATGTATCCACCGTGGTAGTGATGCTGGCCCTTGTTGCTGGACAGCATGTACATCCTGCCCGAGGGTCTGACCACCATGGTTGCGTCTCTGATCACGTTTGCATACCGGCCTATGGTGGCACCGAAGTAAGGATTCCGCGGCGCAAAGTATTCTGTTCCGAAAAATATTTTTATGTTATGTTGTCTCTGAGATGGGTCAGTATGGACTGACGAAAACTACCATGTTATCTACATTATAAGTTGCCAACGAGAGACTATAATCTCACTTTTTTACTACCCACCCCATCCACTTTTCTCTTGCATTTAGATTGCTTTGGCTCGCCAAATCTCGCAACTACCTAAAATAGGGCTACAGTCTTGTGATACCTATACTGAGCCCACAGTTTGGCAGACATGGACTGCTCAGTCCCACCTTAAGATTTTCAGCTCCCACATAATTGTCGTTTACAAACCATGTGCACCAAGACCATGGTCGGTGGGCTCAACATGCAAGGAGTGTATCCCAATACGTATGAAACACTAGGCTGCAACGCCAACTAGTCGCACGAAGTGCCATCCGACTAATTGCGTCCAAACTTTGTGTTTAGTTAAACACAAAGTGAGCAAAATACGGACGTCCATAGTTATGGACGTCCGTATTTTGCTCAGAGCTTTGAGCAAGATTGCGACTGCGACCACGCAATTTGTAAAAAATTAAAAGCGAAAGTGCCAGAGACGCCCACGAAATTTAAACTTTCTTATGTTTTTGTTGCATTACTGATTCTTATTATTATAATTCTGTAAAAACAAATTCGTTACTGTCGCGAATCATATTTTGATCAACATACAACCTGACAATGACCTATAAATTACAAAACTTAAGAAAATTTGACTTTCGCGGCCACCTCTGCGCATCCCCCTCAAGCCAAATACCTTCTAATGTGTCGAAACCAGCAAGGACGTCGTCGGGCACTCCTTTTTTGTCGGGAACCGATATGGCGGTGATAGTTGCACCGTATGTTATGACCTGCAGGTGAATTTGGAGACTGTTTACATTTCCAGGGGGTAGATGCGCAAGATATACCTAAGTCAAATAAGTTTTGGGTAATGTATTTACCGCGGTAGCTGTAGGGTGTTTATATTAACACATACACATGTATACAGGGTGGCCAAAAAGTCGTGGATCAAACGAAATGAGGAGATAAAGGAGGTCATTTCCAACAAAAGATCTTTCTACAGCATGGCCATTATTCAATTACCCTAAAAGTTATGAATATTTTCTGTAAATGCGTTACCAAAAATTATTTGTCACGTTAAAAGCACTTTGTGGAAAAAAAGTACTACGGAAAAGTGGCCCTGTATCAGAAAAACTTGCTGATTTAATGCCGATTCAAATGAGGTTGTAACACATCACTCTTTGTTTCTTAATTCTGGTTTTATGATCTTTTTCCATATCAAGGTGATTAGCAGCGGCGGTTTATCAGTAGATTAGCTTAATTTATATCAATATCTTTTATTCTTCTTCTATCTATCTATATCTATCTTCTTCTGTCCTTCTATCTATTCTATATATTGTACCTATACCTACATAATATAATAAATCTGTAGACGAGGCGTTTCTGTACATTGAAAATATTTCCAACTAGCTTCTGCCCGCGACTTCGTCCGCGTGGAATGTTTGGTTCTCCCGACACATCGCATTGCATCGCCTGCCCGTGCTATTACTTCGTTTTCGCTTGGCGTTCTTTCTGACTTTTTTTTTTCTTTCTACTCGGCTCCGAAGAGTCGCAGCGTGATGTTAAATAGCCTATATATAATAATAACTCCACTGCGGGTGACGTAACCTACGACAAACTTATTATTTGCGGTTGGTACAGTAATCGGGTCTAGGGATCGAACCGCAAAATTAAGTTTGTTTTTTATCGTATATACTTTTCCGGGATAAAAAGTACCCAGTGTGGTGCCCAGGATATTAAAGAATCAAGTTTCATCGTAATCGAACCGGTAGTTTTTGCGTGATGCCTGAACAAACAGACAGACAGACAAAAATTTTTTTAATCACATTTTTGGATTCGGTGTCGGTCTAGTCCCCCTGCCATTAATTTTTTTTTATATTTTCAATGTACAGAATTTTCACTTCTACAGATTTATTATAAGTATAGATTAAAATAGTAAGGGTGTTAAAGAATAACCAACAGATGCCATTTCAACAATTTTTGAATGTTTGTCTGCTTGGATGTGACACATTACTGATTTGAACAGGTTCAACGTAAAAAATACCAAACCAATAGATATGGTTATTTTTTATACTCAAATATGGTGTAGAACTCGAAATAGTGAGAGTTTTTGTTTCATCGTAATTGCTTCACTCTATCATAAGATATAATCAATTTAACCCATTATGTGCTCACTGCCCCAATTTTAAAACGTTTCATATTTTAATTTTTTTAGCATTTCTTTATTTTTATAAACCACTAAATCCTTAAAATATGAAACGTTTTAAAATTGGGGCAGTGAGCACATATGGGTTAAAGTATTCTAGAACAACTTTTTATTACGTTTTTTTGGAAACACGTAACGACATTATTGGCGCGATATATGTAGTACCTACTAACGAAAACATATTATTATTGTGATATAATAGTAGATTGTACAACTAAGGCATAAAAGAAGCTATTTTACCCCGAGACGTTTATATCCACGCGAGCCGCAGGCGAGGGTGGATAGTTAAGTCGAGGGGTAAAATGGCTCGTTTATGCCTGAGTTATACACTCTGCTTTTCACTTCGATTGCGAGAAAATGAAACAGGCATAAAGTATACAGTACATAATTAATCAAAAATGTTGCAAAGCATAGCTAATTCCCGCCACCGCCCACCACATATAATACCGCCACGAAACTTTTTAAAAGTTTTTTTTTTTTAATTTAACATTTGTCATTCGACTTGGGTACTTCATACTGCCAAGTCATAAAAACGTTTCTTTGCGTTTTTAAATAATAAATGACAACTATTTTACCTGATTTTATTAAATTAACGATAGAAAACACGGAAGTGGTATAAATTAAAGAAAATGAAATAAATCACGACTTTAATCTGCGAAGTTTTATTGCGCGGGTCAATCCGCGGAAATCCACTAACGGCGAATATATGCTAATAATAAATTAAATATCATAGCTGCATTCTTTTTTTACTTTATATGACATTTCTTACATGTTTTTACGTATGGCGCCGCTATCTAAAAAAGTATAACACCTTTATTTAATTTATTATTGCAGTCAACACGCACCTAACGTCATCACCATTTGCAAATAAAAGTCGGCCTAATTGAGCGGAATGGCCCGCGCGTGTGGCTGTTGGGCCTGATTACCTTAGTCTCAGAAAAAAAAATTACTTTATGCACTAGAACATAAAAAGCGATTTTATGTCGCCTAAGCACAACATAAAAGACGAACTTTTAGAGCATGAGAAGTGAAAATGTTATTTTCACTTCTCATGCTCTAAAAGTTCGTCTTTCAATAACTTCGCAGATTAAAGTCGTGATTTATTTCATCTTCTTTAATTTATACCACTTCCGTGTTTTCTATCGTTAATTTAATAAAATCAGGTAAAATAGTTGTCATTTATTGTTTAAAAACGCAAAGAAACGTTTTTATGACTTGGCAGTACCTATGAAGTACCCAAGTCTAATGACAAATGTAAAAATAAAAAAAAAACTTTTAAAAAGTTTCGTGACGGTATTATCTGTGGTGGCGGGAATTAGCTATGCTTTGCAACATTTTTGATTAATTATGTACTGTATACTTTATGCCTGTTTCATTTTCTCGCAATCGAAGTGAAAAGCAGAGTGTATAACTCAGGCATAAACGAGCCATTTTACCCCTCGACTTAACTATCCACCCTCGCCTGCGGCTCGCGTGGATATAAACGTCTCGGGGTAAAATAGCTTCTTTTATGCCTTAGTTGTACAATCTACTATTTCACTTCTCATGCTCTAAAAGTTCGTCTTTATGCTGTGCGTAGGCGACATAAAGTCGCTTTTTATGCATTAGTGCATAAAGTTTTTTTTTCTAAGACTTCAAGCCCAACAGCCATTCGCACAATAAAACGTCGCAAATTAAAGTCGTTATTTTATTTCATTTGCTTTAATTTATGTCACTTCCGTGTTTTCTATACTCAAGTCGAATGACACATGTTGAAAAAACAAACTTTTAAATAAAAAGTTTCATGGCAGGAATTAGCTATGCTCTTCTTCAATTTAGCAACATTTTTGATTAATATATACTATATACTTTGTGCCCGTTTCGTTTTCTCGCAATCTAAATGTAAAGCAGAGTGTAAACTCGGGCATAAACGAGCCATTTTACCCCATAAAGGTCTTGGGGTTAAATGGCTTCTTTTATGCACTAGTTGTACTATCTACTATAATATGTGAATCATGTCCTATGTCCTATTACCGCCCGGCCACGACTTTTGCTTAGCGGCAAGCGGCGCAGTTTCTTTTTTCTAGCGTTGACACTGCGAGCGGTGCGTCGTGGCATGGTTCATACATTTTGGTATATTTCCCCGACTGCGCCAGAAGGACGGCGATTTTTTTCGAGAGCATGTATGGATGTATGTACCTATAGTTGTTTGGCACGCTCTGCGGCCTGAACGGCTCGACTGATTTTAGCTTGAGAGGTGTCGTTAAATTCGTATTTACTGTGAGAGTGACACTGGGTAGGTATATCAAAATGAAAAAAAAAAAACAAAATGGCGGATTTTTGGCGCAATAGGTATTATGTCTTAATTTTTTTTCTCAAAACCTGTCGAGTAGTATCAAAATAAAGAGTTTTAAAAGGTGATTACAAAAATATATACAACTTATATGGTTAAAAGTAATTCGAAGTGACAAATCGTAAAAAACATGTAGGTACCAAGAACTAAATCGCCTGCGAAATCTTTCACATTTGTAAACTAAAAAAATTAAAAACCCGACTGCGGTAAAAAACTTAAGTTAAAAAAACTGAAAAGCTAAAAAAAGCCCATTTTAAATTAAATAAATGTTGGAAGCAGGCTCTCCCATACCATTTTTATTATATTTTCAAATTCAAATAGCGGCGAGTTCGTGACCAGGCCGTTAGGCTTACCTTTATGACGAAATAACACAGATACTTATGTCTGTGTTATTGTAAAAAAGTAATGACAATGATTATAATATCAGAAAAATCGCTTTCCATTGATGATTTACTAGTGGCGCCTGTGGCGCTAAAAGAATTTCAAATAAAAAGTGAGGATAATGTAAGATAATTTTGATGTGGTGTTCTGACTTCTGAATGATAAAAAATGCAATGTTAGATAATTATTGATTTATGAAAGTTGATTGATGAAGAGTGAGTTTCGAGTTAACTACTTTGTTCGATAGATGGCGTTGAGCAAATGTCGTCATATTCTGAATCGCGGTGAAGTTTTGGAACGAAGTTCTTTTACGGAGCTTGCGGTATGATTAAAATGTGAGAAATTGTCACGTAACGAAAAAGCGTTATGCCTCACTTTTCATAGTAATAGAAAGAGAAAGAGTTGAGAGTTGTGTGTTGTGTTGAGAGTTTTCATGGTTTCCGAGGAGGAGGAAAAGCCAAGATGGCGGTTGCAAAAATTTTCAAATTTTTCGTCATGGGTGTCGTTCTCGTGGTTTTTTTAGCGATCGAATTCGATCCTTATTAGCGACACTATTGAATGGTGTAATAATACAGGGGTGTGTTTTATTTTCATAATCAACAGGTTCGATTCCTGTCTAGAAATATTGATTTTTCAAAAATCCAATGATGCAGTTTTAGTTTTCATCAAAATCGAGCCCGCGACTCCTTTGAGTACTTTTCGCTAGTCCTCATAGTTTCGGATTTGGCCATCCACGCCCACTTGAATAATTCACCCTGTATACGACTCTGGCGGAATGGACACGAAAATATTTGTCGGATTAATCCGACATAAGCGGTTAAAAGGTTAAAAGTCTTAATCAAAATCATATCTCAAAGGAGAATGGCAGAAGTTCATAGAACGCTGGCATTAAACTTTTTTAGTTTCCACAGAAATAAAAGTGGCATGGTTTGATAGGGAATATTACGAGCTTTTGTTAAAAAAATAAATAAAAAATAATTACAATGGGGTTAAAGAGAAATCTTAATTTTTGTAAAAGTGAGGTTAAGTGCATTAATGTTTGTACTCAGGTTATTTTACCTCTATTACTATTTTAACGCATAAATGTTTATTGTATGCATAACATATTGCTAATTATGCTTTGTAATGACTTCAAAAATGATAAATAACTACTTGTTGAAGTTTGTTTAGTTCAATGATTTACCCACTGATCATAGACCTAATGACAATTTCAAGTGTAGATACTCGGTCAGTTTTAATTGAACTCAGTAGTCACAGAAAACTCAGGAGACTAGAGACTCACTTATCAGAATCTAAGCATATAATAGGAATAATAATAAACAAGAATAATAATAAAATAATAATCTAAGCATATAGGAAACGTCGAGGTCCAAGTCTAGCAACAGTCGTTCAGAAAGGTAGAAGTCTTCGAAATCCAAAAGCAAGCCAGGTCGTTGTAAAAATCCACGTAAAACTGGGCGCACAAAACATTCACACCAGCACAAAATAGTAGCGAGCGAGCGAATGTGACTTGTGAAGTTTTGTGTGTCATCTTAGTCTATCAAAAAGTACTCTGTGGTCATCTTCTAAAGAGTCATGTTTGTTTGTTTGCCATGACAACACTGTCATATAGTATAACAAGTCCAAAAAGCCTTGTTTCCGGCTGCTCAACTTACTCATATTTAACGAGATTTAATCCCAATTCTCAATAATAAAGTTAATCTGGCTATCAATACATAAAAATAAGCGCTTTTTTTTTAAATAGCTTTGAATTCTGTACCTTTCCAAAATTAGCAATGCCAAAAACTGCCATCTCCTTTTCGTCATCTCCTTAGTTTTCAAGGGTAACCCAAGTAACACTGCCACATGGCAGTCATCATAAAAAGGTATTTTAGATTATGTTGTCAAGGGGTGTGTATCGGTTGATATAATAACAAAAAATCTAACGTTCACTTGACCTAATTTTAGTTAATATACTTCTGTTTAATATAATGATTAGTTGAGCTTGAGCTAATGAATTGTTGATATAATTTCATTTTACCTAATTTCTTATGATATAATGAACTTTTCCTATAATGCTCAATTGGACATAATATTCATTTAGTATATTATTCATTTACTATAATATTCATAATCTCTAAGTAACTTTTATTATAATTTAAGTTTTTTTTTCTTCCCTTTATACCGTATACACCTGGCACCCTCAACTATTGTTACCAGGAGAAACTGGATGCAATCTGGACTTTAGGGCACCCTGACTCGGACAGGTTAGGTTAGAAGTGGTTATTTTTTTATAAACCACCCAGAAGTAGGTGCCCCGCGAAGCGGGGCTCCGTCGACTAAGCCCACCCTCGACCATGCAGAGAGTATTTTAAGGTTTGGTTTTGGTGCCATTTGAGTTAGGTTAGAACTGTGACCATTAAACATGAAAATTAGGTCAAATGAACGTTATATAAAAAGAATATTATATACATTGAAAATTATATAAAATGAACTTTATACTAAATGTGATTATATTAAAGGGCAATTATATGATATAAAACATTAGGTCATATGAGTTTGGGTTATTTGATATAAAAGCATATGAAAATTATATTATATGAACGTTATTTCAAGTGAAATTAGTGCATTTGTTATTATACCAAATATTACACACCCGTTTTCAAGACAATAACTAAATTCTTGGCCATTGTCTTGGTTAAAACCTTATTGACCCTCAAGATATCTTAAGGCTATCCACCAAGGGAGAGTTAGCAAATGTGGGCACACGTTTACAGAATAAGTTAAGAAAGACTTCAAACTACTTTTCAGATAAACTTCAGTGCGATTTAAGAGTAACACCATCGATGTATTCTTCCTTATATCTTCTAGATATCTCGACGCTTTATAAGGCATAATATTGGTTCGTAAGATATCTACAGTACAAAGATAAGAATTTCTAAATTTACCGCAGAGAAGAAACCAAGACTTTGAAAAACTAACTTCAATCTTCACCTACTAATCTCAGATATACTTTAGATAAAATGGTGGTATGATTTTACAAGTTAGTATTCTAAAACAGACGCAAAATAAAATGGACATATGGCTGTTTGGTCAGATAATCAGGCTCAAGCAGGCGCTTTCATTTTTATTTACCTATTCTCAAAAATCAAAGTGACACTTCGTCGCATTGTCATTATGAACCATGAAGACGCAGTGACTGTAGTCGAAAGGGCTGTGGTAGAGAACCCAAGGTAAGGGAAGCGTTACCAGGTAAGATCGGAAGCTTCTTCATCTTCAATGAAGGAGTGACAATTACACCTTTCCTAAGCGACGCATTATTGTTTTCCGACATCCACGCGAAAGAAATCGTGGGCACAGTGGGACAAAATAATATAAAAATGAATAAATAATACTGATACTGACTACTAACTATTCGAACATATATTACTAGGTTGGACTACTGCGGTAGATACCCACAGCATCGAATGACTTATTGCAAGCTACAATAATGCGCAATTATTTTATTGAATAAATACTTATTATCTTAATTTGTTAAACCTTAATTTACCTGAACTAACATCCTGTTTTTCGTTTTCCAGGTGTACCTCCGAACGATGTCGATGTTAGTACTGGACGTGCATGGAGAATGCTCCCCTGAGGCCTCAACTTTCGGGCCAAGCTTAGTTTTTGCGAAAACACTTGATCGTCGTCTTTGTCCATGCTGCTGCATATTTTTCGGAATGAACCCAAAACCGTCCACAACCAGTTCTACATCAGGAGTCTTTGGAGGCTCTGGAGCCTTCTCTGGAATTTTCTCACCTACATCTCCACTACCACTCTTAACATCTTCAGCCGCATCCCCCATTTTATTTAAATATCACAAGAAATTTAGATAAATCCAAAAGTTAAAATGTTTTTTTGTCTAAATTTTATAAAATGATCTATAAAAAAATATAATTAAAATTTTATCATGTATTTTTCTTATTTTGTCAAATTGTGTATAAATTTTTGATGCATGACATACCATGTCATTTTGAAATTTAAAAAAGAATATAATCTCGTGGGCATGGAATTATTATGTACTACGTACACGTAGTACATAATGATTCCATGCTTGTGGGTCAATACTTTAGAAACGGAAAAGTGCCGTTGTAAAAAGAATTTACTATGTTGAAGTTATCTGTAGCTATAATAAATCAGGACACAGTACCATTACACTGCGGCCAATCTGTGCAATGTATCTAAATCTGCAGTGGAATTACTTCATAAGTAGATATAATTATGAGACTATAATTATAAAATATTCGAATAATTTGGTTTTTATGGAAAGCGAATGTTTAAATTTAGGAAAAACTGAACGTCCTTTCCTCTACGGGACTTTTGTATGACTTATTGAAATTTAGACAGGACGACATCTGTCGGGTCAGCTAGTATGTAACAACAATGGCAAACGTGCATTAAATAATCATAGCCTCACCACCACAAACAGGCTGAGTGTAAGAACCAGCGCCAGTCTAGGTCGAAACCGCCATCAATCGAATAAATCATCATTTAAAATCCTACCTTTACATCATTCTGCACACTTCTATATCCGTGCAATCAATACGTTTACACTGTAGCTAATCTTTACCTTACTTTTATCATTGTTTATTCAATTCCCATTCATAGTTTCTATGTAGAGAGAGACCATGATAAAGAATTCGAATCGAATCTGTGCCCGAAGGCTAGTATATACTCAATGATATTCTATACAGGCAACTTAAGGGCAATAAAACAATAATATGTCATTAAGATATGATTTATTAAAATTAAAGTAAATAGAACGATAAAGTAAAAAACTCCCGGCGATATATCTAGTACACTTCTAGAATTCAACAGAAATATTCTACCAACATGTGAAATCTATGTTAAGTCATTTGCGCACTAGGTACAGTATAAAATACTGACAAACAATAATTTAACCGTCGTTATGACGCAAGCAGGCACGAATTTGTACATTGGCAAACATAATCAAACCCAGAATACTTTCACAGTTTGTTTATCGAGGTCCATCGGGTCGCTCTTCCACTTTTCAGCTCCATCCAAAATGTCGGTGAGGTCCTCAATGTAACCTACTTCTTTGCAAGGTGACGGTGGTATAATACTTATTATAGGGATTCCTATCTCTTGGAACGAACTCATTGACGAAAACCCACTTTCATCTTCAATGAAATTTGCAACATGATTATATTCGTTCCTCTTGTCCATCGTTCTCGTTTTAGTTTCAGTTTGCATTTTAATACATTCTTGTTTTTCGTTCACATTAATGCCAGCGAAGTCATTTTCCAAACCGCAAGAGAGTGGAGAAGACGACACTACGAAATCCGTTAAAGGCATATCTTTTACATCTACAAGCTTATGTGTAAGACCATTTAAGGCATCTTCACTGTCATAAATTGTATTGAGGATGAATGCATTAGTCGTGTCCTCGACAATGAGATTTGAAGTAGAATTCGATTCGTCATGTTCACTGTCACCGTTGGCAATATCATCATTCTTCAAATTGTCATTACTATCGTTGCAATTACAAGAGAGATCGGGTATTTTGGTACTGAGTACAGTATTGGCAAGAGTAATCAGTCTAGATATTTCTTCAGTGATCTTTTGAGAACCGTCCGTGTCCGACGACAAAGATAATTTAGATTGATTCCTGAAAAACAAAAGGAAAAGATATAATAACAACTATGTATTTAATGAAGTCAATAAAATATTAAGTCACTATCAAGTTTTTTTACCAGACTCCGTTGTGGTCTTTGAAACCGTTAACGTTGCTTATGGATTTACTCATTTTTCTTGTGCTTAATCTTTTGCCGGCAGTTAAAGAGTACTCGGGTTTGTTAACGTGTAAGACGGAGCGGGATCGTGGCAAGTCGACGCTGTGTGCGCTCGGCGATGGCTCCCTGTGGGACACCACCTCTACGTTGGGTCCTGTGTCGGGACTCTGACACTCTATATGCTCCTTCACTCTGCTCAGAAAACTCACAACCTGCTTAAGTAAAGCTATGTGCATTTGTCTGTTCGCTTCTGTCTGAAAATAAGTTACGTTAACTTAGTGAATATAACTTCACTCTATTGTCAGTCAATCGCTCAGAGGCATACATATTATTAAACAATCGCTGGTAATATAAATAAGCAGTAACAGTTCGCTACAAATTTTAGGTTTGTTTTCGCATCACATTAGTTACAGCATATAGTTAAAAAAAGTATATTGGTGCACCAACAAAAGCGCTAGCTTAAAGGAGTTGGGTAGAAGATTAATTGGTTTCCGAGATACCTGTGTTAACTGCCATCTTAAAGTGTCGATTGCCATGTTCAAGGCCGTTACTTCTGTATCTCGTATATTATAGTTCTTCATCGGCTTGTCCGGGGGCCTCACCTCTTCACCGTTTTGCTCCATACTTCTAGTTTTGGAAAGTTGAGGGCACTGCTCAATTCTTTCTGGAACCTGCAACAAAAAACATTACATTCAACTACATATACGATAAAAGAAATTGTGCCATTGTATGGACTGTCATTAGAATCCAATTCAAGGCGGAAGGCGATGAATCACGCTTACAAATAATTTCACTAAACCATCTTAGGGTCAAACATAACGACGTCGTGTAATTATGTGACTAGTTTCATTCTAGCTATTAAAATAATAGTTGCCAAACAAAATACGCCTATTCCGTTTGGTGAATTCAGGAAAATCGAAGACATATAATTGATGCTACATTGTATAGAAACAAACAATACTGCATCCACAATTATCGTCAACCGTTTGTGATTGTGTTTTTTGTGCCGTGAGAGAGATATTGTTGCGCTTTTCAACCGAATTACGCAAGAGTAGAGGTAGAAAAGAATGATAGTAAAATACATTGAATAAACGGTTTCAATGGCTGTGAACGATGAATACTTTGTTGCGAGACAACTTAGTCATGTTTATCCATGGCCACTGGCCAGTGGTCATCTACCTGCAACCAAGTCAAAGTCGAAGTACACTCACATGGTAAATAATAAGTAGGTGAATATATCAGTTTATCCTTACACAATATTTTGGCGATACCTACCACATTGTTAGTGAAAGCATAGGTTTTTCGAAAATTAACAAAAGGCCTACCTACTAAGATAACATGGGTAAGTAGGTAAGCCCGACTTCACCCACCGCTGAGCATAGACCTCTCTCTTCTTGTCCTAATTCCTACGCTCTTATGCCCCGAAAATCTATATAATACGTATATGTCGCAGCCGACAGGTTTAATTAGCCGTTTAGTTAACCGCCTAGCCTTTTAACTTAACGGCGGCCATTCAACTAACGGCATGAATGATATTCAATATTATAGTTTAGGTTGGGACTGTAATCAATCATGCGAGAGCCGAATTGGTCGCAGTAACTAAGCCAGGACACCCCGACCAAATGTATTGGGTTAGGTAAGAACTGTGAGCAACCGCGTGCGAGCATAGCGAGGAACCAGTTGACTGCGACATATACAAGGTGTCCCTAGAAGTATGGATCAAATCGAATAGGGGCGTGGGCAAGGTCATTTCCAAACTTTTTAACCCAGAGAATGTCAGTGAATTTTTTACGGTTCAAAAGTTATGACCGATTTAATTTTTTTTTTTCAATCACTTCGCTTAGTGTTCAAAGAAAATAATCATAAAAAAATACTATCAGGGCTATCTAAAAAAAATAAATTAATAGCCCTGATAGTTTTCACGAATTCGATCTTTCTTCTATTTTTTTTTGTATTTTTTTTTTTTTTTTTTTGTATTTTTTTTTTTTGCTAAAACGTTTGGAAATTACCTTGCCCACGTTCCTATTCGATTTGATCCATACTTCCAGAGACACGCTGTATACCTAAATATATATATAATTATAAATTAAAGTCGCTTTTCGTGTACTGATTGTTCGTCAAATTGAGAACCTCCTCCATCATGTTTACTGAAGTCGGTTGATAAACAATTGATTCCACCAACGGTCCCTCTCACCGCTTGTTTGGATTCAGCAAAAACTTGGGAGCATGACTGCACGATCATATGTGGGTGTAAATGATTGGCAGTGTCATAGGCATCCCACGCTTTTGCCTCGATTCATATTGACCTCTATGCGAACAATGCAAGAGTTGTGTTACTTGCTCCCGTTAAGTTACCATAGCGACTACAAGATTCATATCTAAAATGACACAGTAAGTATAGAAAATTGTGTAGATACCTACATGGAAATATTATGTGGTAATTACCATATATCATTGTGTGCCATGCCAACAATCCATAAATAAAAATCTTTGATTCTTTTGCTGGTGTCTGTAATTGTTTTTCTCTAGTAAACTCATAAGGAGACTTAGCTGAAAGGTTTTTTCTAAGCACACAATCTAAACAGCCAGTACGTACCTCAATACCGGCCGGAAAAAGTCTATTTATTAACAAATAATATAAACCTATGAACACAAACCTTAGCATCCTGTGCTAAATAAGTGCTGGTGACGAGAAAATTGCTGACACCACTAAACAATTGTAATTGTTACAATAGGAATCGCACGTGGAACACTGACCGTTAAATCATAACGGGCTCATTATTTGATAAACATAATGTAGTCGTAAATAGCTCCAGTGAATTCCAGTTCAGTTGGAAATCTGCCATCGAAGTTAACGGGTGCAGCTTCCATCCTATTTTCGAAACTGTAGTAATTTTCGGTTCCTACATCTATTCAGGCAAGTTAAATGAAGACTCAATGTAGGTCACTTTGTCTGAACGACTATAGTATAAATTTCAATTTGCATACTAGGAAAGAGTGAAGGACGGATGAAGTAAGTCAAATTCAAGGTTCTCCCGTACATACTTAATGGTGTATTATTAACTGTTTAAAAACTAAAACCCGACTACTGAATAGGATGAAACAAGAAAGTACCTTCCCGTGGTCGAATGCCGCTGTAGGTATCTACTAACATACTTATAAGCTATGGTAGCATCACAGAATACTTAAAGTAGGTACTACGTACAGAAAGGCCACTCCCTTCCCCGCACTAACATCAGTTACCGCACCCCACCCCGCACTTCGGCGTATTCGTCGCAGTTCTTTAACAAGAGCGCTCGCAAACACAAGTACCTCACGCACACATTCATACGTATACAAACGTCATTTTTTAATGTAGTAGTAGTAGGTAATTATTTTGCGAGCGTTGTATGGAGTGTCCGGGGTGTGGTAGCATGCGACCACGGGAAAGTACTTTCTTGTTTCATCCGTTTCAGTAGTCGGGTTTTAGTTTATAAACTTACTTTTTATTTAATTGTTTTGGGGCTTATTTCAGTAATATTTATATTTTTGAAATGTGCTGATTAAGCCCTTTCATTTGATACCCAACACAGCATGATTAAAACATTTTTTTTAGATCGTGGCTTTCTGCCCATTTGAGGGCGCCATATTGAATTTAATTTGACGTCACATGGCCTATAACCAGCGGACGATCAAGACGCTTCCAACGATACCTCACTTATCCAAATATGACAAGGAGTTTAGAAGTTATGAGGGACAACCGGTCAAAATCATAACCATCCTTTTTGCTTCTTCGCCGTGGTTGTGTAATAAGTGATTCATAATGATTAGGTAAATGACCCCAAGTTATATGAAAACTAAGGTTACGTTAGGTGTAGGTATATATCGCTCAAGTAAGTTACCTACAGTTTTTTTCTTATTATTCAATCACGAAGTTCCGAAGCTGAATCACTTTAAAATAATACAAGGTAGGTAATTGGACAGGCTGTGCTAGATTCGGATAGAAATGTCATATTCAACTTTATTAAGTTGATTGTTCCGGTCGGCTTGCGGGTATCAGGTGGCGGGTTGGTGCCGGGTTCCTCTGGTTACTCAAGTGTCCGGATCGCTGGCATGGAACCGAACACGCGTGATCAAGGCCACTGGGCTACCTACTGTTCTCAATTTACAATATAATTTCCAGCATTAATACGGTAAAGAAATTGAATTAAGAGTCCACCAGGTGTCCCTAGGTCGATGGACAAAGGAACGGCCGGCTCCAGTTTTCGTTTTGTTTTGTTTTACAGGGTTATTCCACAAATCCCCATTGAAGTCACATAGAGTACATAATGGGGATTTGTGGAAAAAGTTCACAAATCCCCATTGGTTTAAAATTAAAATACAAACAACATATTATATAATAACCGATGAAATAGGTACTTATCTCTTATGGAGGTACTACTCATTTATTACTTTTATAATCAATCAATTAAAGTAATCACACTAATATTATAAAGGCGACAGTTTGTGAGTGTGTTTGTTACTTCTTTACGCACAAACGGCTGAACGGATTTGGATCAAATTTGACTCACAGATAGTTTATAACAAGGATTACCACATAGGATACTTTTTATCCCGATATTCCCACGGGATCGACAATTATGCGGGTGAAATCGCGGGGCGCAGCTAGTGGCTCATAACATAAAAACTCAATTTTAAAATATCAGTAAAATCACAAAGTATTAAAATTATTAATAAATTAACAGTTTTACAGTCTTGTTATCGTTATTTAGTTATTGAGAATCCCCATCAATGGGGATTTCATTGATGGGAATTCGCAATGGGAATTTGTGGAATAACCCATTTTACATTCCATCATCTGTACAAAATGAAATTGGTGTAAATTGTATGGGATAGAATGAATTGCAATAACATAGCCTGTTGGTCTGGTTGACCTTCTAAAATGTTTCCGTAAGTGATAACTTATGTTACTCGTATCTGCCTAGCCTTTTACCAACTAAGTTGGGGTCGGCTTCCAGTCTAACCGGATACAGCCAAATACCAGTATTTTACATGAAGCGACTGCCTATCTGACAAAGCACGGAGGTCTTGATAATTAAGATGGTTACCCATCCACGGACCAACAAGAGGATCCACCCGTGCAGCAGTTATTACTTAGCTACAAGCCGTTTCCATAAGTTAATTAGTTGAATATTATTTTAGCAGTAGGTACTTAATTACATTATTGAGCTGTAACTAGGCTTCCTTCCAAGAGCTCCATGCACAAATTTGACTAGCCGTAATGCGCATTTAAAAAATACAATTTTCTTGCTGACAAAATAACTGACATGGAGTTTGGTAACAGTCCGTGACAAAACATCAAACTGCTTACTTCGCCAAGTTCATAAGGTATCATTTTCACCGAGGTTGCGTAACTCTGACTCATGGCCCAAAAACTGTAGTGTTGTCCGACAGAATTGGCGGTTGCTTAGCTGTGATGTGGTGGGGTTAGCGTTTCAATGAGTCGGGTTAGCATCGCGGACTGGCGGTGAGGCAAGCCCGTCATGCATAGCCGGCGACGCGTGACGCCCGCGTCCGGCCTGAGCCCTCGGAAGCATTAAGCCCTACCCTATCACAACGAATAAAGGGAAACAGTAACGACACATGCCAGAAATATCTAAATTTTTTAACGATTCCGGAAAAAATATTCATTGTTTAGGTAGATGTTTCACATTTCGGCTCCATTACGCAGTAATGCTCTTCACTCTTCAGACCGAGTGTTTCGCCGTACTAATTGCCCAGTCGGCGAGATACTGTTTACTGACAGGTGACAGGTAATGAGCTGAATCACTATTTTCCCGTCGCAAAAGCGGATACGATATGAAGATTTTATCCTTTTTTTTGAAGTGAAAAACTTTTTTAGGCGCGTTGGGCATTTTTTGAGATGGAAAAAACTATTGAACTCGCGCTACTGTTACCGTAATTGACACCGCTTCGGATGTGTTCGGCTTTCCTCGGGATGTACTTGGTTTTAATGTATTTCCGATATGTCAGTGAGTGATGGCAAAGTATTTTGTTTGTGTCTTTTATTCACTTCTGTCGGCACTCCCGGAATGCCACTGCTTTTTTTTTCTATCCATGTATCTAAGATTAATTAACTTGGAACTCATGTAAGCCTGTTTTTCAAGGTGAAAAATAGGACCAGCGGTCAGCAATAGAAGATTAAAAGCTATTAAGCTGAACAGGATGGCTTTTTGTATAGTTAGGCAATTTATTTCATCACCACTGCTCTCAAAACTGTGAAAGCACCGTGAGGAAATTGGCATGGCATTGTCCTAGAACCAAAAATTCGAAGACATATGATATCCACATACCAACTCGCACTGTGGTGGATTTTGGCCTATCCCTCTCACGGACAGGAGGCTTATGTCCCAGCAGTGGGGACGTTATAGGTTGATAATGATAAGCTAAACAGATGTTAACCTAGATTAGGTATACACTAGCTTATTACAGTGAACTTATTGAAGCATTTATTTCAATTAAACCAATTACAGGCACTTTGAATTGTCAAGGGGTCGGTCAGTCAGAAAGATGAAGCTAGTTGCCCATTCCAAAGCGTAGGTACCTATGGAGAAGAACGGGCAAGAAACTCCATGAACACTCTTTTAAATCAAAATAATATGGTTACAAAGTCTTGGTTACATCATTCATGTTAAAAATTATACATGTGAGAACGATGCAGAACGTTAAAAGCGTCCATAATGAAAAGATGAGAATAAACAACAATTCAAATATTAAATTAAAATAAGTCATGGCAGCAAAGAGATGACCAGTCCCTACTGACGGCGCCCGTTCACGAACATGACGCATGTATTAGCACCATTCAGCTCAACCATTTCGAAGGGAGCTAAATGATCCAACACATGCGCCGCCATCAGCGAGACCTTTGAGTGAGCATGACATACTCTCAGCCGCCAGGGCACATTCAGTCAATGAAAGACGTACCCAGTAAATGGTAGCTTTATAGTATGTACATAGTACTCAACATGTGCTATGCAATTATACAATACTAGGAGATTGAATTTATACACTGCAAAGATAGACTTACAATCTTCAGCAGCTCCAACAGTATTTTTAAGTGTTAATAAAATAGTTGTGGTTGTGGAGCAGGACCAGCATTGAGCCAGGCATTTTTATCAGCGATGTAATCCCCTAACTTATAATATGCCTGTCTGCATAGTGTGCGTTTAATACAAAACTTGAATTTTGTCTCATTCAGTTGAAGAATGTGGGGAGGTATTTTATCATAACATTTTAAACAGTAAGTACCCCATAAAAGATGAGTCTACTTTAGCTACTTAGCTGTTTCGAAATCCTCATCATCCATAAAGATATCTTAGAATAGAATCCGAATCTAAGCCTGTCGTTTATACACTTGGCTTCATTCTATAGATAAACATGAAACTCTCCTTGGCTAACATGAATTTTGGTGGACTAAGAGGTATACCATGAAAGTATGTAATAGTCGAACTTTCAAAACTTTAAAACCATTTTATAAGAAATAGGTATCTCTTTTGCATCGTACTCTTTGTGCCTTCTCCGACAAGTGCTATTGTTTCAAATACCTTTTGTGCACAACGTAGTTGAAACGAGTTGTGTAGGTACCCACATATGTAACGCTTAATAGATATGGGTCTACGTTTGTAGCACTATGTATACATATATGTATTTCTCCATCTAGGTAGAAAATAAAATGATCAGTATTCAAGAAATAGTTTCTATTTAGTACCCAATAGTTAGTGTAGTAGTTTTATTCACACCATCCATCTACAAATCCACGTGAAATTACTTTTTTTTATCATAAAATATATTAGATATAGGACACTCGGCAATACTGTAGCTTCCTATTAGTGAAAAAACCGGCCAAGAGCGTGTCGGGCCACGCTCAGTGTAGGGTTCCGTAGTTTCCCGTCCGTCACAATAAGTGTTCCCACTTATGAGTTTAAAGGTGGGTATCCATTATGTTCGCGCTCCAGCAGCGCTCCGCGCTCCTGCAACTGCTCCCGGTAGTGGGTACGTGCGCGAACACGGAGCGTGCAACATTGCACGCTCCGCAGCTGGCGCTCCGACTCGTGACGGTTTTTAGCGCGAACACAAAGGGGAGCGCAGTGTGTCAAAGGGAAGCGCATGTAGAAGTGCGCGCGACGTATCCATTGGAGCAGTTGCAGGAGCGCGGAGCGCTGCTGGAGCGCGAACATAGTGGTAACCCAACTTAAAAAAGGCTATTTGTTACGGAACTCTAAGAAGTTAAAAAAAATGCTTGCATATACGATTATACTACAAACTTAGTCCAGAAATTATTTTGTACAACTTTTTGTCTTTTTTGTACAAAAACTGTTGTTTCCATCAAGTTCAAAATTATTTTCCTAGAAAGTCCTTATAAAGTTCTACTTTTCAGATTTTTTCATATTTTCTAAACTTATGGTTCAAAAGTTAGAGGGGGGGAGACACATTGTTTTTTACTTTTGGAGCGATTATTTCCGAAATTATTGACATTATCAAAAAATGATTGTAGTAAACCCCTATTCATTTTTAAATACGTTTCCAACAATATATCACACGTTAGGGTTGAAATAAAAAAAATCACTTCCCACTTTACATATAGGGGGGCTACCCTAATAAAACATTTTTTTCCAATTTTTATTTTACCACTTTGTCGGCGTGATTGATATACATATTGGTACCAAATTTCAGCTTTCTAGTGCTAACGGTCACAGAGATTAAGCGAGGACGGACAGACGGACGGACAGACAGACATGGCGAAACTATAAGGGTTCCTAGTTGACTACGGAACCCTAAAAAACCGGATCGGAATCATACAAAATAACATTAAAAAAACAGTGGCATTCCGGGAGTGTCGACGGAAGTGAAAACAAAACACAAACAGAATACTTTGCCATCACTCACTGACATATCGGATATACAATAAAACCGAGTACATCCCAAGGATAGCCGAACACATCCGAAGCGGTGTCGCTTACGGTAACAGTGGCGCGAATTCAATGGATTTTTAACTCATTTAAAAAATGTCCAACGCGCCTAAAGAAGTTTTTACTTCAAAAACAAAATACACAAACCTACCTCTATAAAAATAGAGTAGGTATGACTAGGGACCTGCCCCTGCATCGCACAGGTGCAATCTACTGATATCGTGAGGGCGACATAATATCAAAATGTCGACATTTCCGTGTTAAATGCACTGGTTTATTGATAAAATATAACAATTCTTAATAGGGTAAAGGTACACAGAAACCTTGTGGAATAAATTAGGCAAAACCGCATCATAACCCGTTGTGTAGTTTAGAAGAAACAAGCGGTCAAACAGACAATCACATAAAGTGATATTAGTTTATACTATTATATAGATATACCCACAGAACAGTTCGTTCTCTGTTCTGTGGATATTCCTACCAAGTATGGGCTTTTCAAAGAACTTAGAAAGTATGATAAAATCCTGCAGAGAAGCAATAATATACGTATTTAGGTAGCTCCCGATACACCGCTAACCTAGATGAAGCAAGTTGGTATTGTTGGCATTGCGTAGGCGACGCAACAGCAACCTGTCACTCCTACTCCTGACGCAACACTGCGATTTATAAAACTAACAGGATATACTAAACACAACAAACTGTCTTCTAGTAATTAATTTCGCACTAAACTTTTGCTTACCAAAACAACTTTGAAAATTAGCTATCAACCCAGAGATTGCGGATCGTTCAATAATTATATAATTCTAAAATTGTCTTATGTCTTAGATTAAGATTTGTATGTTTAGTAGGAAAACGCACAGGAAGACCTAAATATTTGAACAGAAGAAGAATGGTAGAATAGTGGTCCCACCTGCATCGAGTAGAGGACACCATGGAGTTTTAGTGGGTTAGGGTCTTCACACATTTATCGACGCGGAATCGGCTAACGCCGGTCATAAAAGCCTTTATGTCTACGTAATGAGGGTGTTACTAATACCATTCGCATCGGCTCGGCTTGGCTCGGACGACGCGGCGCGACGCCGATCGACGGCGAAACGAGCCGTTTGCCTATTAGCTCGGCGATAAGTCAAGTAGTTTGGTGATACGCACTCGGCTTAAGCCGATTCCGCGTCGATAAATGTGGAGACACCCTTAGAGAACTGCACTATCTCCCAGTGGTAGTGCAGAATGCATGAGCATTTAAAAAAAAGTTACCGGAGCTTATCCTCTGCCTAGCTTTTTCCCAACTATGCTGGGATCAGCTTCCAGTCTCACCGGATGCAGCTGAATGCCAGTATTTTCCTATGATGATGATCTAGGTCGACGGATAAAGGAACGGTCGACGCCAGTTTTCGTTTCATTTTTTTTTTTTATTTATAGGTATTCCATGATCTGCATCGGTACAAAATGAAATTGGTGTATCTGAATTGTAGATCATTGACATAGCCCGTTGACCTTTTAAATGATTCCATAAGTTATCATCTGCCTAGCCTTTTTCCTACTATGTTGGAGTCTGCTTCAAGACACCCAGGATTCAGCTGAATATTTTACATGGAGCGACTGCCTATCTGAACTCCACAACCCAGTGACTGAGTAATGTAATACGATACCGCTTTGGTAAGACTGGTTGCCAGTTTGGGGTTCTGATTAACCGTAACGGCAGTCAAAATATGATTACAAATGACAGCTGGGCCCAACGGCTTAATGTGCTTTCCGGGGCACGGAAATCGACTTTCGATATTGGATTCGATAATGGATGGTCACCAATCCACAGACCGACATCGACAAACATTGGTTAACCTTTGATCGACCCGAGTGGCTGATATGAGCCACTCTAGCTAATAATGGTTAAAGATCTGAGAGAGGACTCTTGGACACTTCAGTATTTGGCTCTTGAACGATCTGTTCAACGATATCTTCCTTCAAGATTTTTCACTTCATGTCGTGCAATTTCTGAGGCATTTCGGACCTTTTTCCTTCATTTCCTTATTCGATTTTTTTAGTATGCATGAAGAAGCCTCCTCGTGTAGCGCAGTTTGTTCCGCCAGTTACTCAACTGAACCGTGCGCTCGGCGCATCCTGGACACTTGGACAGTCACACCCATCACCTTATTTGACTGGCCAATTCTTCCCTTGCGGTGGTAGGGCTAACGCCTGCCTGGTTTGCGACCACCCTCCCACCGGAGTCCGGCGTCAAGCAGCCTGCTGTGTTCCGTCGATGCGTGGGAGTTCCATTGCCATAGGCATCTTCTGGGCACGCTCTTTCCATTATAGACCTCATTCATCGCTTTTCATCAGGCGTGATCGAGGTCAAGAACGGCCCCATTCAACAATAAATTTGAAAAAAAAAACGTGTTTATCTTTTTATGCCGAAATATTCTACAAGTGGCTAAAGGCATACTTTAGGACGGGATATTATAAATTGCATATCAAATAAATAATCGCCTATCAATACATACTCATCATTTATATTCCTTTTTACATCAAATAACTTACTTCACTACAAATAAACTAAATGTTTAACAAAACTCAAACTGCAGATAATTCGAAATTATACATCAATATGACGTTACTTTTTCCTGATAATGCAATACAGTTAAATTTATTTTTATACAAAAATACTACACACATAGCATAAATACTGACTGCACAGCAAATTTTCCATATTTCATAGCAAAATAACTATCCCAGTCGCATATTAACCAGTAAGTACAACAAAACGTGTTCATCATATTTGTCTTAATTTTCAAGAAGCCATGCTCGGAAAATTTAATGATTATTATAACAAAAAAATCCTTTTACATTGCATTATTTCTAAAAGCAGAACAAATTAACTGAAAAAAGGTTCGCGGCTTCGCGCGCTTTTTCGTCACTGGAGGGCAGAGTGGCGCGAGCGAGTAAGATAGAGACAGCGCTAGGTCGTGTCGTCGGGAGTTAGCCATATATCTCGCGCGTAAGAGCGAAATAGAAATATTTCGTTAGTGTATTACACAGAAATAGGGGCCCCGCGAAGCGGGGCTCCGTCGACATAGGATGCAAGAACGAGCGAAGGGCACCCCGAGGTTCGGTTTGGTTAGGTTACTTTAAACCCTTTAGGCGATTCTTACACTGCCCCGCATGATGCAGCGGGATGCAGATAACGCGCCCACGCGCGTGATTTTTTACATACAAATTCAATAAAAACGCACTCACGCGCGTGGAATTTAACTCCGTAGCCCGCACACCGCTGCGTGAAACGCAGCAGTGTGCCAATCGCCTTACACAGAAATAGGGGCCCCGCGAAGCGGGGCTCCGTCGACATAGGATGCAAGAGCGAGCGAAGGGCACCCCGAGGTTTGGTTTGGTTAGGTTACTTTAAACCCTTTACACAGAAATAGGGGCCCCGCGAAGCGGGGCTCCGTCGACATAGGCTGCAAGAGCGAGCGAAGGGCACCCCGAGGTTTGGTTTGGTTAGGATAAATTACAATTTTGTATCTAATTTTATATTTTTTTTGCTGATCTCATTATTTGGTAATTAATAAATAATAAGACGACTGTGACTAATAAAATGCTGTTTTATTTAGAAAAACTGCTGTAAATAATATAAAAATAGAAGCTATATTTAAAAGAAAAAGAGTTAACATGTATACTTAATGTGCATTAAGATTATTAGCTGTGCATTGATGAAAAAGCTTTTGCTTTAGGAAAAATCGCTGTACGCTGCGAAAATAAATTGTAGTGTGTTTAGTGATATTTTGAGTTGAATATTTTGCTGTGCAATCAGTAATTTTGATGGGAATTCGGAATCTTATTGCATAGAAAAAGGATATTTTTTGATTTGCGTTTAAATACTACCCCTTTAGGACACGATATTATTACGTAGGGCAAGACCGTTTCTTTTCGTAGGCCTCTAATCCCTCTTCTTAGTTCGATTTTAATTACTATGGTTAATTATTGCGAGCTCACTAACCAAAACAGCTTGTTTACTTATATCATTGCAAATAAGAGGAAGCGGTAAGGTATGAACATAGCCATTTGTGGAGACGTTACATTTTTAAGTACAGTCATATAAAATTGTGACAAGATCACCAGCTAATTGAAACGGAACCAATGGCTTCACACACACTTGTATTATATAGGTACAAATTATTATTCATGGTACTGCCAATAGTAACTGTTTTTAGGGTTCCGTAGTCAACAAGGAACCCTATAGTTTCGCCATGTCCGTCTGTCTGTCTGTCCGCGGTTTAGCTCAAAAACTATTGGAACTAGAAAGTTGTAATTTGGCATGAGTATACACGTTAATGACGCCGAAAAAGTGGTAAAATAAAATTTTGAAACAACAATTATTTAGGGTAAGTACCCCTACATGTAAATTGGGGATGATAATTATTTTTTCGTCTTTCCAATAGTGTGGGATATCGTTGGATAGGTCTTTCAAAAATATTAGGGGTTTGGGGAGACCGTTTCTTGATTAAGTGAACCGTTCGTGACTTATCAAGCTTTAAAGTACCAATTTTCGTTAGAGTCAAGTGTTCCCCCCTCTACCTATTAAACAGTTGTAGTTAGAAATTGAAGTGTCACGGCAGTTAGTACCTATATATAACGAAGTTTAAAGGAAAACTATCACTCTTAATTGGGCTTTACAAGTTTACGAGTAATAGTCGACCAACTTAAATTTGTAGTTGCAATGTATGGGAGAATATGATTTTCAACTACAATGTTAAGTTTGTTCTTGGGATAAATTCATTCCAACTACGGAACCCTTCATTGTGCGTGGTCCGACACGCACTTGGCCGGTTTTTTCTAGAAAGGTCTAGACATTTTAGTGCTTTGTAATAAAAAAAACGAGAGCTCACCTATTAGGGATGTTAACAGTTTGCTCCAATAAATAAACATGCATGGTTCTGTGTCCCGATTTAAAATCAATAAGGAAGCTGTGACATCGTATTGATTTATGAATTTATTCGCCGCCATTTTGAAACTGAGCTTCATTAGAAATTCAAAACGTTTTGCCGTCTGTTGTTTGTTTATAAACTGCCGGCTAAACGCTTCTGAAACTTCACTTTCCGAAGACATTAGGGCTAGGCTAGGCTCTTTGTCTAGGGACAAAGTGTCATTCTATCAGTGATAAAGATGATGGAGAAATGTCACAAATGTATGGGACTGACATAATTAAGCTACCGAAAATCCCAATCGCGTTGAACGTTGTTGTAGAAATACGAAACACTATGAAAGTGATTGCCAATCCCTTACAAAGCGTTTCCTCGAATTACCCAATTTTTTCACCCTCTTCTTTGCCCTCATAAATGACCAAACTTCTACAAAATAAATCATACCCTTCAAACTCGAACACAGCAACGCGGCTTGGCCTTTCCCGTACGAGCTCCTTCATAACGGAGGATCTACTTACTAAGTCCGTCAACTTAGGTACGGGCCCGTACGAAAGTAGTTTGATACTTCGGACTGAACACAACCTCTTACGAATGATTATTTAAACACATCAGGAGTAAGGACAATTGTCAAATCGTGTTGCCATTCGTTCTTAGTTCCGGCCTACTAATCTTATGTTCGTAGACTTCGTAGGTGATACGGCACGTTAAGCCGTTGGTCCTCCACCTGATCTCTCTCCGGTCGTGTCGGATTGCCGTCCCATCGGACTATGAGAGTGAGGGAAGAGGGAGTGCACTTGTGTCTGCGCGCACACTTGTGCACTATAATATCTCCCGCGCCGAAGGCTAGCCTCCATTGGGATTTGGGATTGGCCGCCGTGGCCGAAATACGGTATGGAGGACTTTATTTATTTATTTTAGGTGATACGTAACTTCGGAGGAAACTACGGATTTCGTGCTAAGAGAGCAGACCTCCAGGATTCTCTACTATAACTACGCTAAGTAGGTCTCTGCACAAACTCTTGCCCCAATGTTTTATTTCTACAATCAGTGGCTATGACTGTGCGTTGTCTGTTAGTGGTCATGGAACTGTTTAATAATGTGGAAAAGTAAATATAAACTCAAATAGAATCTTTAAACTTTTAACGTTTATTGTACGGTAAGTCTTAAAACAGTGACATGACAGTTTTATCAAAGACAATCTTAATTTGTTCGTAAACTATAATAAGTATTTGATGTTTACTATTCCAACAAATAATATAACTTTTTTTTATCCTAAGGACTCGGGGTGCCGAACGTGCCGATGGCATGGGAAAAGAGTTCTTGGAAGAATTTGGCCCAGCAATGGAACAGCTAAGGCTAAACAAAAAAAAAAGAGGCCATAGTCTTGGCAGAAACAACGAATGTACCTACTAAGTTACTATAAGATAGTTAATTCCTTTACAATTCGAATGCAGCCCGCTCGTCGATTGCTTCGTGCGTATGCGATGAGGCTTACGTAACGTGTAGATAAAGGTAGATGCACACGGGGCAACAAATACAACACAATATAATGTTTTGCTTACGACTTCGTCAACTTTTGAGATCAGTATAGCGCTGTTTGACCCTCCGTACCTACGAGATTGCGGGTTTAAATCCGGGCAAGCCAATTGATATGTACGTTCTAAGTTTATCTTGGACATCACTGAAGTAAAACATCATTTCAAAACCTAGACTGCTGAAGTGGACCTGGTCAGTATGAGAAAAGGTCTTTGCCCTGCAGTGGGAGAATAATAGCATAAGTATAATCCATATTCCATCACGCGAGCCCAGCGCGGGTCACAAGTCTCCGAATGTTTTGGTAATCGGACAGGCCGCTTTCCTAACGATGTTTTCCTTCCTTTTGAGAACAGGGCCATGTCCCAGCAGTGGGAACTATAGGAATTATAGGCTGATTATGCTGCTTATGCTGAGCTATTTTCATTTACACATATCTAAGTACTTAGTATGTTTTTGGCATCGAAATTACTGGTTTTTTTACACTGCTATTTTTATTTTTCTGTGTGTGTCATCGTTTCATAATATTAAGTTTGTGTAGGAACTATCTTCCTGTGCGAACTACATTTTCTTTCTTTTTTTCTCCAAGCCGATATGACAAACCCTGGCTATGGGAAAACACAAACGCTACGTGTATTCATGCGTTCACGCTCGCGTAAAATACATCTAAAAAAAAACGTTAGTTGCATTGCATGTGCCATGTTGTGTCGTGTGCGATCGCCCTCACTATTCCCCTCACGTTCAGAGTTCGTGTCAGCTTCGTCTACTTATATCAGATCCGGTACACCGTCTTTTGTATTTTAAATACATGCGACATAACCCTGCGGAACTTAGTACGGGGTTTCAAATATAAATTAGGTACTTATTAAAATTACAAAAGCCGATACCTACTGGTTTAGAGACGATTGTATTGAAAAATGAATTTAGTAACCGTGCCCAGAATTTGATTAGTATTTAACGTAAGTACCTACATGTCGTGTCTATCAGCTATTAAGCGGCGTTAATAAGCGGCTTTCAAAACTCCCAGTCAAAGTCATATCATTTATTTCAAAAAGGCACAAAAAAGGCACTTTTGAATTGATTCTAGTCACCCCTTCCAAAAGGTAGTTTCTTATGGAGAATAATGGGCAAGAAACTCCACCGTTACTCCTGAAGGAGAAAATGTTGTATTCGAAGATGTCTGAAATAATGATCGCCATTTTTACCCGCGACGGTACGGAGACGGTATATGCGTTTGGGGTGAGAGGATGTGTTTGTTTGTTTTAATAAATCTATGTCTTACCTTAACAAAATGCAGGTCGATCATAAATTCTACGAAAGGTCAAAAATAAAAAAAAAACACCTTTGTATTGCAGAGCTACTTAACATCACAACCATTCACGCAGCACAAATTTCAAAACAAACCGCAACACTTTTCGAACAATTTAGATGTTCAAAAGAAACTAGAGGTAACATAACAACGCATGTTATGTAAACATAGGAAACAACTCAAAACATTTGTTTACAAATACGCACATTGCGAAATAGAGCGAAGTACTGCGCGGTAAACAACCCGAGCGTTTTCTTTTCGTACGGGAAACCCGTAAAAGTGAAAAATCTATGCGCATGCACACTTTTTCATACAACATGCAAATTGTTTATTCAATTAAAGATTTATCGATAGCACGCCTTCTAATTGTGATTTGAAAAATGGTGAATTATCATGACACAACTGGTGGCAATGATTTATTCAGCTTAACCACATCGCTTCTATCAGCAACGTTCATAATCACGGTGTAGGGCCATGGAACCAGAGGAAAAAGATGCGTTACGGGGCGTAATATAACCTGTTACACAGCAAGCGTTCGTGCAGTCAGTACGGGGAAAAAAGGTTTTCGCAAAGAGCAGCGAGCGGCTAGTTGCTCGCTGCGAGTGCTCCACCCCGCTGTCAGTTTTCGGCGAATCTTTTTTTTTCTTATCTTTTTTTTCTTCATACTTCACTGCTGAACACAGGCCTCTCTTTTTAAGTGCCATTCCCCACGCCCTTGTGCCAGCCTCATCCAAGTTCTACCAGCGATGGTAACAATATCGTCCGCGTCTTGACGCATAACGTCACTTAAAAAAAAAAACGCAAAATGTCACCGTGAAAAATTTGGTTACTTTCGCAAAACGTCATTTTCGCACAATGTAATTTTTTCAAAACGTCATTATCTCACAATGTCACTTTCGCAAAATGTCATTCAAGCCATTTTTTTATCGGGAGACAATACTAGCACTGCAGAATCGGGTAAAGTAAAATCATCAATCAATTATTTATTACATACATAACTATATACATACGTACTTAAAATGATCTATCATGTAATTATAAGTATTATTTCTTATGATGAGACGCCTTGTGTAATGTTTCGTGTCTAGAAAGAAAGCCGCTACTTATTGGGATAACCGAATCAAAGAAAGTTTATATAAAACAATATAATTTTGACTGATACGCAAAGTAATTGCGTAACAGTAGCAATGGCGTTCATTTTGACAGTTCAATCACAGTCATTGCTTTATTTACGTTGTTGAGCAGACAATTTTTTGAACATATGACGCAATGGTTTAGCAATATCCTTCAAATTGATTCAGATTTTGATTGAAAGTGTGTTACGCAATGAGGATACTGAACTGCTGATCTTTTTAAAAACAACGCTATGTTTAAAAGACTATCAGGCCCCACGGCAGTCTGGTTAGGAAGAACCAGAGCATCGCAATCAAAAGACACTATCAAACGAGTCCGATAGAATAGTTTCTGTTCACCATAATCCCAAGCAATCTAGCATAAACCTTTCACAAAATCAGGCCATTCCTACTCGTAACCACGACACGGTCCGCACGTTGGTGACCACCTCGGTCGGTCATCAGTGACGCTAGAATATAGATATCTGTAATCTGTGCCGATAGTATAGTGTTGCGACATAATTCCTATAAGTGGGTCAGATTAGCATCATGTAAGACTTGTTTACTTTCTTCGAGTCAACAAATAATAAATGTTATCGTGACAACTTTTATGTCATTTTTTTTGATAAATAAATAAATGTTATTGTTCAATGTACAGCAAGCTGGAGGTTTTATCCTCCAGGTTTCCAAAGTTTTCTTTTATTGTATGTCAGCGGAATGCAATTTTCCAATATTATTTAGGATACAATTCGATAAAAGGAAGATTTTAGAAGAGTCTTGCGGTTACGATGAACCACGTGTCGTGTCTTCGCGATCATCTGATAATTTTAATCCCATATATTGATCGAGATCGTCCACGATACTCGCCCACGTCCAGAAATTATCTCCACGCGATTATATGCACATGCGACTCTAAATAAAATAGGACGCTTGCACGCATGTGTAGGCGTGTTCGCGCAGCAAGTGATCAATTTATCGTAGATCGCGGTAAACTGATCGCGCGATATTACCACCCGTGACTGACTAAATATCAGATATTCTAATATGTGTTATTATAGAAAAAGCCTGAAAAGTAATTAGAACCATATTATATAACTCGTATATCTATTATCTCCATTTCCTCTGTTATCGACCTCATTGAAATAATTGTAAACGAATTCACTTGTTTTTAAAAAAATGTTTGATATTTAAGAACTAGGTTTTGATTGCTAGCTCAGCAGCTCTACTCGGTTCTCGTTAATCGCCAACGTGGTAGTAGGACAAGTGCCAACATTGGCATTATTGTTTGGTTGCCAATGACGGCCACACTACGGAACGAGATTGTGGCAAAACGCTCAGAAAGCTCTTAGCATTTTGCGGTACCCTCTGTTCTCATGGCCTCACCTGCACCAACATAGTTATTCGAAGAAAAAGTATGTCGTCTCTTTGTGGCTCGATTTAAAGTTCACACGGGAAATATTTATAACGCATTATTATTATGTCGCGTCTGTTTCTTGACGGATAAAGTGTAGTGATGGTGCTTCACTTGGGTCTATGAATGTATCTATGGTAGATTGTACGGAATGTTCAAGTAGAAATACATTAAAATATGTGTATCGATAAATGAAGGAGAGTCTTCAGAGTCTTTTTGAATTACTGCCAGCTTTATGCATCCATAGTATATCTGATATGGTCATAAGTCCTGTGTGGTGAGGAGTTTTAGGCCCTTTGTACACAATCGTTTTTATTGCCGTAAAAACTACGGTTTATTCGCCGTGAGTAGGCACGGTCGTCGGTGTTGTTTGGATCACTATTGAAGCTTGCTAACAGACACGTTTCTTCTACGGCGCGGTTTATACGCCGCCGCCGCCGTACCGTAAACAAACCGTGTCGTGTTTTCCTCAGGCAGTCCTGAATCTGGATCTATGACGAGTTCCTGGCTGTATCAAGGCATACGCCAGTCTTTTCAGATGTTTGTAGGAACTAAATGAATTTATTATTGGATCTTCAACAGAGGTTACACAATTACATAAGTACATGTTTACAAAAAGGGACAAATACAAGAGTGAATACAATATTTCGAAGCCGGGTATCTCAAGACCTACCGGTCCTAGATTCATCTACGATTAGTTGTTTTGGAGATAAGTACACAGTCTTGCTTGAAAATGCAGAAATTTACAATGAATAAACTGGCCGTATAAAATGACGTAGGTAAAACTAATGTTTTAAGAGATCTTTGCAATAGTACTTGTTTTATAGTGCTTTTTTTTATCCCAATGGACTCTTCACACAGTATTTGAAACGAATTTTAATAAGTAAATAAAGATAATCCCAGTAAGAATCCTTCACTTGGTTTCTTCTTCGCAAAAAATATCTTATTTTCCTGGGCTAACATATATTTTAAAAAATCGTACTTTCGATAACAAGTTCCGAACTAGTTGCGTCTAAAAAACATAACAAGGCAATTACGCTACTGATGGCACCGCATTGCCGATTACCTGTAGTTTGTACCGAATAGTAGCAAGTAATCGATTATCCAACATTGAGCAACTTGTACAAATTATCGTGCTTGACGATCGTGCCAATTAGGAGCAATATTATTGCGGCTGAGACGTGCTACCTATTTTCCCTACTACACAATTTTAAGATTTATTGATCTCCATTTTGTTGCAATAATCTCTTAGCCTGTTGAGGCATTAGATGAACCAAATGGAAGAAGCAGGTCTTCTATGAACAAAAATTGCGACATACAGGGTGAAATTAAATTCATGGGTATCCTTTTAAGAGGTCATTGTACTCATCATTATGAACAACTATTACTATGGGACTCAACCTAAAATCGCGAAAAAAAATCAGCTGTTCCTTGCCTTTATGTTCACATAACTCGTCAAAATGTACGGAAGAGCAGATTTTTTTTGGCGATTTCAGGTTTGGTCCCATAGTAAAAGTTGTTCATAATGACGATTACAATGACCCCTTAAAAGGATGCTCATGAATTCAATTTCACCCCGTAGATGCTCTTGAGAGGTGTCTGATTATGTTCTTAAACAGCATAGAATAGACGGAATAATAACCCAGGAAATAGTTATTCATCTTTCAAAGCTTGACACTTACCAATGCTTAGTTACGTGCAAAATAACACCGCAAGTGACGCCTCTGTACTTCGCAGAACAACGTATAAAAGCTTCCACTTGACCCCTCATATAGTTCAAGTCCAAATTGACCAATTTAAGTGTGCATCTAGATCACATTCAAACATGGAAGTTCAAAAACCTTTCCTAGAACCGTATTTTTTATCTTTAAATAATTCATAGGGCCACGCTCCGCCGACAGTGAGCGTCGAAACAATTTGTTGTAGGTGCTTAGTTTTTTATCAGTAAGACAGGTGCGCATGAGTCATCCAGGCCGGATCCAGGCGAGCCGAGTATGTGCGCAGTGGCCACCCGTGTGGAACAACTTAATATGTATTTATATCAAGCGCCTTGGCATAGAAAGAGTTTACGCTACGCCTACCATCGAATTTTCAACTAATAAGAAGGGTTTTGTTTGGTTTGAATTATTAGATAATTATGGAACGTTTTTGAGTACCCTTGCTAAGTATAGTAGCGTTCAATAAGAAACGTTTTTGGGATGATTTATGCTCGACCATGCCTGGGTCGAGTCGTGCCGAGGACGAGCCAGGAGGCAAGGATACAGAACTTCACGACATTTTATATGAAGCAGTTCATGCTTCACCGTGCGGCGTCCGTGTCCCGTCCGAATCTTGCCATGGTCCCTATAGATCGAGCAGTAAGCAAGGAAAAAATGCTAGTTCGTGAAGGGCTCGGACCGCGCCCTTCACGACCTAGCATTTTTCCTGGCTTATTGTTCGATTTATTGCATTGCACTGCATTATGTCACCCTTTATTCTTATTGTTTATTTACTTTATGTTGGGACCACTCCCAACATAAAGTAAATAAACAATAAGAATAAAGGGTGACATAATGCAATTAATTTAAATAATGCAAATAATGTACAACACATTACAACCATGCGATATGTAAAATCTTATTGCTTATGTATTACCTACTGATAACTAAACATTTTTCCTAATGCCTGTAGAACTTGCGGTTTCTGTTTAAATTTAAAAACAATAAAGTCATTGATTATAGGTTAGGTGCAGTTGCTGCGACATGGGCCTCCTCTCTGTGAGAAGGAACGGGCCATAATCCACGACACGGGCCCAGTGCGGTTGGTAGATGTAATTTCTCACTCCCGACAGTCCCGACTAAACGTTCCAGGGGGAAGGTAGCATTAGGTATCAAACACAACCCTGTGTTCCCCAGACAACGGTGGGGTCCACGGGAATTTCCCAATGAATAGCAGGGGTTACCGCCGTCAATAGCTTGATGAGCTGAACAACTTTAAAATTTATAGCACAATCGCGAGGGGCTGGCATAAAGGATAATAATAGTTAATAGGTATTATACTTAATATTTTTGAAGTGAAAACTTCTTTAGCGGCGTTGAGCACTTTTTGTAATGGGTAAAAAATGTTAAACTCGCGTCAGGGCATCGCGTCAGGACACGTGACCGTCAGGAGAGATTCCCCCCCCCCCATCTCTTTCTACGGCGGCGCCAACCGAAGTGAACCAAGTGAGACACGATAATGGATGGATGGATGGATGGATGGATGGTGATGGTGATGGCGATGGCGATGGTGATGGCGATGGTGATGGCGATGGTGATAGTGATGGCGATGGCTATGATGATGGTGTTGGCGATGGTGATGGCGATGGCGATGGTGATGGTGATGTGATGTGATGGTGATGGTGGACGCGGACGCGGACGCGGACGCGGACGTGGATGGACAGCTGATAGCTCGACCGTCTGTGTAGTAGCCACACTACTGTGTAAAGTGTTTCAAAAAATGGAAATTGAACGAAGTGCATCGATTAATGAAAAAAGTGACGCAGAAATACTTAGTGAAAACAACTTAGTTATATTAATTCAATTAATAATTTATTTATTTCAACGTTAATATTTAAGTTTTCACTTCTGCCGGCACTCCCGGAGTGCAACCCGTCTTTTTTTTTTATTTCACCAAAGGTCATTTAGTGGGCAAACCTTTTGCCATCAACCGGGCACAAATCCAAACTCTGGGCTGCTGCTGAGAAATTACAAAACTGAAAATCCCAGTAACGTCCAATCCCAAAGTTTACTAATTATTATTAGTATATTAATCCTAACTATATTATATTATCCATATACTTAATATTATAAATTCGAAATTAATTATGTCTCTCTGTATGTCTGTCTGTATGTTACTTTTCACGCCTAAACCGCTGAACCGATTTAGATGAAATTCGGTATAGAGATAGTTTAAGTCCCGGGAAAGGACATAGGATAGTTTTTATCCCGATATTCCCACGGGATCGAAACTTATGCGGGTGAAACCGCGGGGCGCAGCTAGTACATTATAAATGCGAAAGTAAGTGTGTTTGTTTGTTACCTTTTCACGCCTAAACCACTAAACCGATCATCCTGAAATTTTTCATATACGTTGTCAGGTCTACAGAAACAGACATAGGGTACCTTTCATCCCGAAAAAAGTGCTGTTCCCGAGGAAAATAACAATAACTTTATTATGATAATAGATGGCGCCACGTGTCTATTGAACTTTGTCACATTATTTAATTCTGAGGCGGTACGAAGTTCGCCGGGTCAGCTAGTACCTATTAAAATTGCAAATGTAACTTTGTCTGTCTGTATGTAACCTTTTCACGCTTAAACCACTGAACGGCTACCGATAAAATTTGGCAAGGAGATAGATCATACAGCATCCTGGGGAAGGACATAAGCTTTGTCTCAGTAGCATGTTCCTGTGAGATAATTTCTGACATCCACGTGAGCGCTTAATATCTGTGTAAGGGCATCAAGGTCCTCCTCTACATTTTTTATTACTCACTTCACCAATGTTGCAGCCAACCTTATTTAACTTTTTAATGACCAGTTAATTTACACTTAGTAGTTGAAGGCAGGCCACACAGGCAGTGAACCATTGCTTACGAACTACCATTAGTTTGCAGTAACCAGTAACCACTCGCCATTTTATATAAGTGTTTCTTTTTTGTTCTGCTTAGGTACTTCCACAGGTTTTTATAGTTGATTGAATTCTTGGGTAGCTTATAGAGGATGCATGATAATCTTCTATACTTACTAATATAATAAAGAGAGTTTGTTTGAGGTTTATGTTTGAACGCGCTAAACTCTGGAACTACTAATCGGGCTTAAATTTTTTTTTTTGCATTTTATATCCTAATTCATGAGCAAGTTTATAGGCTATTTAACATCACGGACGAGAGAATCGCGGCGATAGTCTCGCCGTGCCATCAAATTTTCGCCGCGATGATATCGCCGTGTGGAGACACGTTCTAAGAGTGTATATAGAAATACGTGGCACGACGATAATATCGCCGCGATTCTCTCGCTCATGGAGACGGCCCCTTAGTAGTCGAGCAAATAAAAACAAGTCAGAAAAAACGCTAAGCGAAAATAAAATCATAGAGTGGGCGGGCGATGCGATGCGACTGGGTGGGTCCGGAGAAAGAAATGTTAGGCGGACAAAGTTGCGAGCAGAAGCTAGTATTAATTGAAGTCAGTAAAGCAAGCGTGATGTCATTATAAACAAAAGCATAGCGTAACGTGGACTATTTGTAAAGGATTTTCAGGAATCCACCATTGTAATTTTCCTCACTAGCTATACAGGGTTATTAGAAAAACATCAACAACCTGTATTCATCATTATGAACAACTTTTACTACATATATGTTCGTATAACTCGTCAATGTAGGGAACAGCTGATTTTTTTTCGCGATTTCAGGTTTGGTCCCATAGTAAAAGTTGTTCATAATGATGAGTACAATAACCTCTTAAGAGAATGTTGGTGTTTTTCCAATAACCCTGTATATTTTCTTTTCTTATTCCGTAAAACAATAAAATTAAACTATACAATTCTATTCGGCCAGTTGGCATTTACTGCAGTAGGTATATTAACTTTTCCAGTTCCTATATTCACTTATAATAGTACATTATGATACATGTGTGCTATGTTGATCATTAAACTCGAGGCGGTATTATTCGCGCGAGCCGTAGGCGAGCGCGATAAGGTAGCCGAGAGTTTAATTATCAATGCACACGCGTATCATACGACGTTTTTCAACACACTTGTGAGGAAAAAAACAGACTTGTATTGTTAAATAGTAACTTGTATGGATAATGGCGGGCTTGGTTTGTCATTCCGCGCGCCGCGCTGACGTGCGCGCGCAGGTTTACCCATAGAGTAAGTAATGCTCATTCATCCTACACCTGCGCGCGCAAAGACAAAACCGATATACAGCCTATAGAAAAAATATAATAAACATAAAATAATTTAAGACTGATCGTAGTGTTGTCGCGTGTCAAATTGTAATTTAGTTAGTATGGAATTAGAAAGTACTATTTGCATAGAGAAATATACATTAACCGACGTGAGAATCCGCAATAATAGAACGCCAGTGATCTTTTCCGTTTGGTTACGGGAGGGACGACGGAAAATTATAAGGTGCATCCAGACAGAGCGAGCCATGCGCCGCAAGTGCTTTTTTTTGTATGTTATATGCCTCAGCCTGAGGCAACCATACATAAAAAAATCATTTGCGGCACATGCCTCGCTATGTGTGGATGCACCCTTAGGTGAAGCGCAGTGGTAGACCGCGAAATTTAATTTTTTTTAAGTTTCTTACAATTCGCAGGTCAGTGTCAGGTTGTATCTAGATCAAAATGTATATTTATATAATAGATATGTATTTAAAGAATTATAGTCATTAGAATCATTAATATATATATTTAAGTTAGATTTGTTCCCTAAGAACTTTTCCATAAGAGATTTGTTCTTATAGAACAAATCTAACTTAGAAAGATGTATTTAATTATTCTAATGATTATAATTCTGTAAATACGTATCTGTTATAGTCGCGAATCATATTTTGATCAAGATACAACCTGACACTGACCTGAAAATTGCAAAAAACGTTAGAAAAATTTAATTTCGTGGGCTACAACTGCGCATTCATCTTAAGGTAAATAAATTTTAGTTCATCTTGGGACCAAGGACAATTCAGACTATTTAAAAAAAAAGTAAAATATGGCTCGCGGATTCTTTTTGGCATGAAGTCTCTTTGAAGAGATTAAAAAAAAACGCACTTCTCCGACCTCCGACTAGTAAATTAAATAGTTATCTGTGGAAATAAAGCACAAGTACCGTAACGTAAAGAAAAAGCACGCGTTTGTAATACATAGTATTATGGATCTAAAAGCTGTGCATTAAGAGCCATTTTACGAGCAAGTGTGTTGAAAAGGAATAAAAAATATAGGACTAGCGTGCCAAGTATTATTAATTTATTTCGTCTAACAAAAACTACTTATTCGTGAAATCGTTCTTTGTTCTTGTTTTTTAATTAATCATCAGTTCCGTGTTGCTTTTTAGCCAATTCTTTGATTCTGGAAGCTTGTTCTAAGTTTCCTGTTGCCAACTTGTGAAGTTTTCAGTCAACTGATATGTTTGTTGATCAGCTATTCCAATATTTCATGCCATGTCGTATCTATAAAGAAAATACCTACCATGTATCATGCCTAATCTCATTGTCCACTCGCATAAGTATCGAAATAAAAATATTACCAGGAAAATGTGGAGAAGCGATTCACGTTGCAAACGAACGTTGCCGTAGATATCCGTGAACGTAGCATTATACTTAAAACTTATTTAAAAATAAAAAGAACAACCGACTTCTTGTTTTTGGAAGTCGTTTGTTATTTTTTTTTATAATATTTTTTTGTTTTCACTTTTCCAATAAGTATAAGTACCCATACTTGCTATATAAACAACAGTGATGTGAAACAGGATGATTTATATTGTAACATCATCGATATAATTACACCAAGTGGATTAAATACGTATTATTGAAGCTAAATCAAAAACTACCTAAAAAAAGTTAATAAAATCTAAATGGGGCCAGCGCGCAAGCTTCCTCTACGAAATGAACAAAGAATTTTCAAAATCGGCCCACAATTGATGAATATATCGATGAACATACATGAAAAATACATACAGACGAACATAAAACCTCCTCCTCCTTTTTAGAAGTCGGTTAAATATAAAAAATATCACGATTATTAACAAGCTTGAGCCCAAGTTACTTATTAAATTTATTTTTATGACGAACTAATGTAGTTACAGGTAATAAACAATAGGTAATCTAACGTTCAGGAAAATGTTTCGATCGTCGGTTTAAATTCCATATACCTGCGTGTTTTTGTCGAATAATAACATGTTTCACAAACAATAAATTACCATTTGATAATGACATTAATTACACTACACTCTGAGCTGATAATATGATAGCTTATGATTTATTGTGATTGTGACGTTACTTTTATGGAGAAATTCGTTAAGTATTATCTGATGATGAAGATAATAATTATGAATATTTGGTGCTCACTTTATCGTTGTGTACCTACAAGGAGTTTCTTACCCGTTCTTCTCCATAGGATCCTACGACCTATGCAATGTTATGTAGGTAAGTTTGAAATTGGCAACTTGCTTCATTTTTCTGACTGACTGGTTCTTTGACAGTTTAAAAGAGCCTGTCATCTGCCTAGCCTTTTCCCAACTATGTTGGGGTCGGCTTCCAGTCTAACCGGATGCAGCTGAATACCAGTATTTTACATATTACATGGAGCGACTGCCTATCTGACCTCCACAACCCAGTTACTGGGTAATACGATAGCCCTTGGTAAGACTGGTTGTCAGATTTTCGGGCTTCTGACGACCCGCAACGACTGTCAAAGATCTACGAATCCTAAAAATCCACGATCCACGAATCCAAAAACTCTACACGCCCTAACTATACAAGCTCTAATTTCACAAACTCTACACCTCAGTCAAAATATGTGGCTTGGCCATTTCGCTACCGTCACATGGGCGTAAGGTGAAAAATTTATTCAATGTTCATTACTTTTCTGTTATACAATACTTAGTTGTTGTAGTATCGAAACGGCCAAGCCTCATATTTTGAATAAGGCGTAGAGTTTGTGAAGTTAGGGCTTGTAGAGTTAGAGCATGTAGAGTTAGGAGTTTGGCTCTACATGAGATCTGATAACTTTTTGACAGTCCAAGCCATATGTGGTCTCGTCTTGGCAACATTTTACATGAAAATGTTTTTGGTGGGAGCATGTTTAGATATCGATACCTATCTCGTCCGGGGAGTTTCGCTAGCTAATTTAATTTGAACCTTATTATTAGAAGTACAGTACCCGGCGATAAATATTGCACATCGACCTTTGGAAAGAAACAATCGGCTAATTTCGGCTTCGTAGTGCGTTATATCTGTCGCACACTACCTATGTGACGTTAACTGACGTTTTGTCAGTCGTTGTTCAAGTGCGATAAAGTGCGGTCGCGTCCAGTTCAAAATATATATCTAGAGTTGTTAACACCCCCAAATTTAAATAATTTAAAGTTGTACTATGGCATCTTTAGGAAAAATAGGGGAACCTTTTTATTTTACCCCAACCTAAAGCAATCATTTATAGAAAAATTTGTGTATTTTATACAAAGAATAAAAAGAATTATCAAAAGAAGCAAATCATAATTGTTTTAATAGCTCCTAATAGATACCGGACTGTTTGTATTTCGTGCGACAGAGATAACGCTCTACGAAGCCGAAATTAGCCGATTGTCTCTTTCCAAAGATCGATGTGCAATATTTATCGCCGGGTACTGTAACTTTGTAACGTGGCACCGTAAATACTGTTGGCCTGTTTACTACAAAGTTAGCCCAAAGAGTACAGATCGCGCAGATACCGCGTCATGTGCACCGTTCATTTTAACAATAGTAACAGTAACCTTGAAAAAAGTCTTGTAAAAGAATCTTCAGTCAGTAAAAACTGACAATGGATAGCGTACCGATAAAGCTGCTTTCCCATCGGCTGTGAGCACTTGATAATTATGTGACTGATCACTTATTTCATGTTGATATAGGTTCTTCTGAAGTTCTAATTAAATAGAAGAACGGTAATGCTGTTACTGCTTTTAACAGATGTAATGACGTCGATCATTATACATGGTTATTGGAAAAACACCAACAACCTCTTAAGAGGTCATTGTACCTACTCATCATTATGAACAACTTTTACTATGAGACCAAACCTGAAATCGCGAAAAAAATATCAGTTGTTCCCTACATTTATGTTCGTACCTATATCTCGTCAAAATATAGGGAACAGCTGATATTTTTTTCGCGATTTAAGATTTGGTCTCATAGTAAAAGTTGTTCATAATGGTGAGTACAATGACCTCTTAAGAGGGTGTTGGTGTTTTTCCAATAACCCTAAGCTGTATATTTCATCACCACTGCTCTCAAAACGGTAAAGAAAAAAAACATGGTGAGGAAACCGCCATGTCCTATAAACAAAACTTTGAAGACACGTGACATCTACCAACACGCACTGAGCCCGCGTGGTGGATTACGGCCTACTCGGGATCTCACTGAGAGGCCTGTGTCCCGGCAGTGGGAACATTGTTGGCTATTTATGCTATGCTTATGTCGTCGAACTATCAAGAATTGCTATAGCCTGATAGCATTCTCTTCTCGTCAGTTATCCCCACGGAGTAAATGCATACTCCGTGGTTATCCCAAAGCATAGAAATGTACTTATGTCTATGACCCAAAGATAACCTAGTGAATTCCTGTTTACTTGAATTTTCATGTGTTCGCCACCGGGTAGGTGAATTATGGTAGGTAGGATTCATCAATCCTTTACCCGTTTTTATGTGAGACCGGTGACACATAGTTAACGAAAGTAAACAAATGACGATCGCGTAAGTCAACAAAGAAATCGAAAATGGATGAACAAACGGTTAAATGACTGAACACCGTAACACCCTACTAATGCTGTGTCCAAGCTATTTATAACTATGTAGGTAGTGACTGTTCATCTTTAATCTGCATTCGCGATTTATTTGCCAAAAATGTAAACAAATATGAGTTTATGGGAAAATAAATTAAAGTCCTACACAATAAAGTTCAGTTTACGCTACAACTTCAAACATTTTTATAACTGTTTCAACTAGTAGTGTAGCACTGACTAGTCACTCTGAAATCAACTTAGTTACTATTAAAATAAAGTTGATATTTGTTTAACTTGAAATAATATTAATTTGAAACATAAGTTTGAATAGACACAATCGACTAAGAAACTCGTAAAAACTAGTTTTCATTGCCTTTTGCGTTAGTTGACTGTTCCGCAAAGTTTTTTGCGGGACGGTCAGCTTATCACACTTTACGATTACGGTTTGTTGACCCTCGGTCAAGTACCTAATCGTTTTTTAGTCTTCTACAAATACCAATGCAGTTTGTGGTCACGAAGTATTCTTATTTATATTATCGTCTTCGTTCGCGTGAAATTTTGATGCCTTTTGATTTTCTTTATTTTTCTAAAATAACAGTAAGTCCAAGTTTCTCCTTAAAACATCAGCTATCTGCCAGTAAAAGTCCCGTCAAAATCGGTCCAGCGGATTCGGAGATCAACCCGAACAAATAAACAGACAGACATTCAAAAAAAATGTTTTTTTGTTGTTGTAAGTAGGTAGGTACCGTATATAATTTCATATTATGATTATGCATTTATTCAAAAGCTGTTATTATGACATTACAGACACTTCAATTCAATTTTATTTATTGGTACAAACGCCAGCACATCAAGCTACTATAATCTGTCAAATTTCTTTAATAGATTTTGAACTTTATCGCTAGAGTATAAGGTTCAAAGTTGGTCGGGAAAATTTGACAGTGAAAGACGATGATGTGCAGGCGTCTGTACACTTGTTTATCAAGCTCTAAAATAACTGCATAATTAATTTATTAATTGCTTGTATATAAACTGACCTCTTATTTTATTGAAACTCGGTACTTAGACCAGCGGGGTAATTGCGTAACACACTATCAGTAGCAGTGGCTTTCATTTTGACAGTTCAACCACATTCATTACGTTGTCATACGTTGTTGAGCAGACAAACTTCATATGTTTTCGAACATATGAAGCAATGGATTAGCAATATCCTTCAAAATGATTCAGATTGATAGTGTGTTACGCAATTTTATGGTGCTTCTCAAGGCCAAAGTTTTACCACTGGCGTGGAGCCTACTGTACCTATCCTAAATAAATGTTTTAGTTAGTATAAGCACAGAATACTTAAAGTACTACGTACAGAAAGGACACTCCCTTCCCCGCACTAACATCAGTTACCGCACCTCACCCCGCACTTCGGCATGTTCGTCGCTTGTTCTACAAACGTCATTTTTTAATGTAGTAGTAGTAGTAGGTAATTATTTTGCGAGCGTTGTATGGAGTGTCCGGGGTGTGGTATAAGGTTAGTATAGATTCTAGGTAAAAGGATTTCTTTATACTTAATCTTTTTAATAAAATACTAAGTACAGACACCAGAGCACATCAATCTACTACAATCTGTCAAACTTTAATAGATTTTCAAATTTATCGTTAAAAGCATTAGGTTCAAAGTTGATTAAGAAAATTTGGGGGTATCGTATTTTCTGTTCCGTGTATTGCCCAGTAACAGGGTTGTGGAGGTCAGATAGACAGTCGCTCAATGTAAAATACTGGTATGCCACATTCAGCTGCATCGGGTTAGACTGGAAGCCGACCCCAACATAGTTGGGAAAAGGCTAGATAGATGATGATAATGACACAGAAAACAAAATGTAATAATCTCGTGGCTACAAGTAACTAGTTGCTGCGGTCGATGACCTTGGCCGTCGAGCTATGAAATTAAACAAGAACAATATTTTCGCACGCATGCTCTTAGAAATGACTTAATGAGTCATTATTTTGTTCGAGGATAGTATTCCTATGTATACAAGCATAAGGGCAAATGTAGCATGGTTTCACAGCATTTCAAAACACCTATCATAATCAGCCTATAAGTAGTGTTTCTACTGCTGGGACACAGGTCTTCTCTTTGTGAGAGGAAGTGGGGTGTATTCCACCACGCGGGCCCAGTGCGGGTTGGTAGGTGTCACATGTCTTCGAATTTTTGGTTATAGGATTTGCCGCGCGGTTTCTTCACGATGTTTTCCTTCACCGTTTTGAGAGCAGTGGCAATGATTATTTACACAAAGTAAAGCGCCCATATGGATTCGAACCTACAACCTACAACGAATCATAGGATGGTATTCTTGAATTCTGTTCTTTGCCGCCTTCAAGTGTTCATGTTTGGTTAAATCAATATTATGTGAACCGGGGTCTGCCAATATTTCCCCCAAAACACTTGATCCTCCGGCTTCCAAAGGTACTTTTGATTTAGAAGTTTGTTTTACAGCACAAGGTCGTAATAATAGACGCTAAACTTAGCATATCTCTATCAGTTTGCATGATTCCACTTCTGGGCAAAGACTTCCATTTGTTTTGGCCCAAATGGGTTTTGTGGGTAATTTATTTAAGTTTTTCCGCCATCTTCTACGTGATCTGCCGCAATACCTTCCAGCTAGCGCCATCTTTTCCATTGGCTACTCTGAGCAAGCGCCCAAGCCCCATGGGGTGTCCTTAGTTCCTGTCAGCGTCGCAGCTAGCGGCTGCAAAAAGAAAACCTAACCTGTCCGACGTAGGGTGCCAAAGATGTTGAGGTCGCTTCTTTCACTCTTGCATCTTACATTCTTCCCATTATCGTAAAGTGTCCAGGTCCTCCAATGGGTTAAGAGGAAATGCGATCGGAGAGACTTTTGAAAAAGCCTAAATAAAAAGTCATAATTCGAGATTTGGCTCTCGCCTCAGGACTAATTTAAAAGATATTTCATAAATTGAATTAGAAGGATATATACTGTGTCCCTATGTTTTTCTTTTTTCATTAATAGTGTACACTAAGCCTCTGTTGACAGCGGTTTAAATCGGCATTTTTTGAGGGTTCTAGTGCCTATAAAAATAATGTATCATCAAAAAGGAAACGTAGGGACATACAAGTAGTTAATATTTATTACTCTGTAAAAAAATCATTGCTTTATGGTCATTAACCAGAAAGAAAACAGGCGAGAGCGTTTCTATGGAGAAAAGACCACCCGCATTTTCTCAAGACGTCCCATGCTTCTTGCTTATTATTTCCTGATGAGTAAGTAGGTAAGTATATTTAGAATTCGTATGTCACTTAAATAAAAACCTGGACATTAAGCCTCGTTTTGTTCAGTATGTATTAATTAAATTAAAGATACCTAAACGGGTACACGCAGATACCTACCGAGTTATTACTGTATTTTGTTGTTACGGCAATGTAGCAAAAACTATACAGTAAAATTTGAAACGGCCTTGTTCACATTTCTAGGTGACGAATGAAGATAAAAGCGACCAAAAAATCTGGGCTATGTGGCTCACCACGAGTCATTTTGTTTGTTGAAAAACTGTAACAAGTAGAAATACAATTTGTCATACTCACATTCTTTCATTTGTTTTTTATTTTGGATTTGTCCAAAATGTTTGTAACGCCACAGTAGGTAAGCTATTCTATTGAAACTCAGTAGCAATGGCTTTCATTTTGACAGTTCAGCAACATCCATTGCGTTATTTACGTTGTTGAGCAGACACATTTTTCAAACATATGAGGCAATGGATTATCAAAATGTTTCTGATTGTGATTGAAAGTGTGTAACTCAGTCAGGGTGCAGCTTTCAATAGATTTAGAAACTTTTAAATCCAGTTAATAAAATCTCTTACGCAAAAGAAGGCCTTTGCGGACTTAACGCCATAGGCATTTCCTACCTCTAGGTATATCTTTGGATGATGCGGAGACAAACTGCAGTGCTAAGTGAAAATCGAGCTGATATACAATGTAAGATTTTTTTTTTGTCAATTTAAATGATATATACAAACAAATAGCAGCGTTAGTCGACTTATATCGCTGACCGTACCAAATCATCATAACTACCTAATAAAGAATCATTAAGCTTACTTATAATTATGAAACGCGAGTATGCAAAATATAAAAGTGTCGCAGACTGGAATTCGAGGCCATCCGTCCAGTTGCCTTCTGGTCGCAATCCGTAGGTGTCTGCCCACTTCATGTGATCTAAGCAATGCCTGATAAACTATCAGTCTATCTTACTGTTATCACATTACTACGGTTACGTGGGAACCGAATGAACATATTGATAAGATATTGCAAGTAGCAGTTAGAGTTTTACTTAGTTAGGTACCTAAAACTTCATACTTTCATACATAAACCCATAAAAAATCGTTTTTTTTTCTCATGGTCTTCATAGACACTTATGAAACGTCCTAAGCTAGGTGCACAGTTCCAATTGGTCGTTTCCTATGGAGAAGAGCCAGCAAGAAACTCCTCGGTTACTCTTTGTAAAAATAATTGGCATTTACAATGTTTTTAAATTACAGTGTTAACAGGTTTGCGATGACAGTGTGACATTACAAATCTCATCTTAGATTTTTACAGAGTAACTCTTGGTACTTAACTGTTGTCACCGAATCCGGCCTTAGAAATATCCTGAACTAGGCTGGTCAGCTAAACTGATTTCTACTGCTTTTTCTTCTATTCTAAATTCAAATTAGCCCCCTTATTATAAACGTTGTATAGTTACACAACGCTTTGTCTTCTTCTTTCGAAAGTCAAATTACTGACGACTGAAAGAGAGAAATCGGTGTGTAACTATTCATCTGATATAATACATTTATTATAAGGGGGTAAGTGTTTATTTCATAATTGTATGCCATTATTACAATTACTAGAAAAGGTTGCATATTTAATCGATGGTTTACGGTTAAAGCCTTAACACTACACCCACATTTCACCAGTTATCATTTAATATGGGTGAACCTATCCAGACTCCGGGCTGCTACTGAGAAACACAGTAACTACCCACCACCTTAGCCATAATATTTTAGTCATATAATAAAAAGACCTTCATTATCTACCTACTACAGTATGCAGTAAGGCAGCCCGTCGCAGCAGGCTTCAAGTTACCTATTTAGGCAAGTATCAAGAATTCTTGACCCATGCATGTATGTCAATAGGGGTCAAGAGTGTCAAGTGTCAACACTTGCCGGTCTGCACAAATCAGAGGACACATTAATGTTTTATTAGTAAGTATCAGGGTTATCGTCGGTAGCCCGAAAGTCTGACAACCAGTCTTACCAAGGGGTATCGTATTCTACCCAGTAACTGGGTTGTGGAGGTCAGATAGGCAGCCGTTCCATGTAAAATACTGGTATTCAGCTGCATCCGGTTAGGCTGGAAGCCGACCTCAACATAGTTGGCAAAAGGCTATAGGCAGATGATGATGATAGTAAGAGGGTTGCTTGATTTAAGTCACGATTGTTGTTATTTTTTAATTAAAGTCATGTTATTATTAATAAGTAAATCAGATTTACCAACCTGCACTGGGCCTGCGTGGTGGATTGTGGCCCAGTCCCTCATCCTGGCCTGTTCTAAAGATAGGTACTGGCCTGTTCTAAAGATAGGTACCGAAATGTACCTACGAGCTACGGTTGGATGGTAGGTCATAATAGATAAGTTACATAATATAATATTGTAAGTATTTTACGGTGTTTTGCGAAAGGTTTTGTTTTCTCCCATGACTTTCCTTTCTAACCAGTTCTTCGAGAGTGTGATAGCATCAACGAACCTGAATGACTAAGCAATTTCAATGCTGACCATGGGGTGCATTTTGACCGCTGTCCTAATCCACACTTAATATCATAAACGCGAAAGTGTGTCTGTCTATCTGTTACCTCTTCACGCTTAAACCGCTGAACCGATTTAGATGAAATTTGGTATAGAGATAGTTTGAGTCCCGGGAAAGGACATATGATACTTTTTATTTCGATATTTCCACGGGATCGAGACTTATGCGGGTGAAACCGCGGGGTGCTGCTAGTATATTTTATAAAAGAAACCGAAGCGAACCCTATGCGACACAGAGCCCCAGCGTTGGTCTGCCAACCATTTGTTTAGTGTGAGAACCTTTCCTTTAAAAATAAAATATTGACCCCAAAGATATGAAAACGTTTATTTGTTCACTTGGGTTTCATAATAAAAACATTTTCCGGGAAAACTTTTAAACACCGCACCTTGACTCAAACTAATTTAACATTTCAACGGAACCTTAAAAAAATAACTTAGGATGGAAGAAGGCATAAAGAAGCGATGAAAAGGTCTTTAGAAAAAGTTTATATTTCACAACAGGTTCGCGGCAGCTGGTTACTTAATCGATGTAGCATTTAGAACCGTCGACGACCTGCGACCCTAGTAACTTGCCACTCGCCCAACAACTTGCCCAACGAATAGCATTTCTTCTCGAGGTACACTGGCGAATGGTTTATCGCCTTACGTCATTTAGCTAGATATTATGCACATTACACCACTATCAATGTTTTCCATTTATTTGTAACAAGCAGGGGAAAGATACACTTGGCTTGATAAAGGGTTAGTTGAGCAGCGGTCCAAGAGTCGGATTGGTCAGAGAATGAATGGAGAACATCGTGATGAAACTGGCATGTCTTAGAACTAAAAAAGTCGAAGGCATGTGACATTGACCAACCGGAACTGGGCCCGCGTGGTAAATTACCGACGCCCGTGTCCCGGCAGGGCGAAACACTCAGCCACTTATGAGTGAATATGACCCCGCTTGCTGCAATGTCCCAAATGTCCACACCTGCGCTTTTGAGGATCTAACGAACGCCACTGACGCTGCTGCCCAAGTAATCTAAAAAGTACCATCGACTCGAAAAGAAGAATACTTACGAGTAGAAAGGTTTAGTCTTGCAAGTACTGCCAGATCAGATGGAATTGCACCGACCAATCAAAAACAATCTCTCACATATCACACGTCTCATTGCTTGCTGCAATCCGTACTAAAATTTGAAACTAAATACCTACGTAGGCCTAGTCTAGTTGTCTACACTCAATCGCACATTGCCATTAATAGCGTATTTATGTCGTAACAGTAAGAGCGGTATTCGTCTGATGTGCGGTTGGCTGTAGGTACCTACATAATAATATCTAAGCATCAGCCGGTCATTTCTAGCGAAATTTTAGAAGATTGTAAGTAGTAATCTTGTCTTGAGTGTGTAAGTTTTCACACGTTACAAATAATAAACTATACTTTTAAAACAGTTATAATTTTTTATGGTTAAACTTACGCGAATTCCCACATTCAGATACAGTGAAATTGCACATAACGAAGAATCAAGATACTTCATTGATTTTTCTTTGTTCCTTTTTCCTTTTACTCCGCAGACTGGCGCTTCGCAACTCTACTAGAAAGATTTCTATGAAAACTTCATGGAAAGTCGCGTCTCACCTGTCTGCCGGAGCCTTTAAACTTCCACGTCCTTTTACATCGTTCTCACATAACATCATTATTAATGTCGTGACTATTATTTTGTAACAATATAATTTAAAAGAGTGTCCATGGAGTATCTTGCCCGTTCTTCTCCACAGGAACCTGCTACGCTTTGGAATGAGCAACTAGCTTCATCTTTTGAATGAACGACTCCTTTGACATTTCAAAAGTGCCTAAATGGTTTCAATTTGGCTTTGATTACTTGCAAATTTTGTTTTGTCCAATCAAACTATTCCATTCATCCATGTCAATGCATGGATGAATGACCACTTCCCAACTACCTACATAAATTCCTCGAAAAGAAAACCCGTTACACAATCTATTATTTCTCAAACATAATTGGCGAATAATTTCGCGAAAAGTTCAATAAATCACTGCGCGTAATGTATAATTAAATAAAAACAACTGTAAACTAATTACATTCTACTGACTGCGTAACTCGTGATTTCATTTGACAGGTCAGGGGCCCGTAGCTAAGTAATAACAACGGCACGGGTCGATTGATCAGGCTAAGCTACGCTTGCATTACCCCTAAAAATGACCTCCATATTCAAAATACATTTATTTACGTTACACGTCTGTGTCTAGGCCACAGATATTCGTATGTGTACCAAATTTCAACTTAATCGGTCCATTCGATTCGGAGCAAATTGGCTGTGACTGTGACAGACGGACGGACAGACACACGAGTGATCCTATAAGAATTCCGTTTTTTTCCTTTTGAGGTACGGAACCCTAAAAAACATCCCGCAGGAACTTACTACCCTGGCAGGATCACGGGTTGTTCGAAAGAGTTACCGTGGCCCCTGGCATAGGCAACTGAAGGAACACGGGTGGAATATTTTGATGATTTCCAAACCCAAAAAAAGGAACTTACTACCGCCGGGATAAAAAGTACCGTCAGTCTTAACTCAGGTCATGGTCTAGCTATGTGCTAAATTTCATCGAAAGGCGTGAAAAGGTCAAACTCAAATCATTTATTTCAACTAGGCCATAACGCCATACGACATAATTAAGGAGCTATTTGGAACCGAGCTGCCAACTGCAACTGCCGACAGCACGTGCAGCGGCTTCATATACAGGGTGTTACAGAAAGCGTATATCAATACAAACGGGTTGAAGAGTGTATCTGGTCTAGAATCTCTGTACAAAATTTCAGCTCAAAAGCAGTAACTTTGAAAATGCTTAATAATTTTTTATTTCGATAGTTTATTAAATTTATATCATAACAAACGTGTCACCGCACTACGAGGGTCATTATCCATTATCTGTAGTGTGTCTGTGCGCCTAGTACACGCACATCACGCCGCCGCGCGCCAGTGCAGCGCCGTGATGTCGAACCCCGTTTGGACCTAAAGAATAGAATTATTCACGTTGTCAAGATTTTAGGGTTAACATACAGACAGATGTACTTTCGCATTTATGATATCTAGCTTCTGCACGCGACTTCGTCTGCTTGAGGTTTCATGTTCCCCCGACCCACCTGTCGCATCACGTCGCCAGCCCGCGCTATTACTTCGTTTTTGCTTAGCGTTCTATCTGAATTTTTATTCTTTTGCTCGGCTCCTAAGGTCCTAGCGTGATGTTAAATAGCCTATAGCCTTCCTCAAGCATTGGGCTATCAAATGCAAAAATAATTTATCAAATTCGACTGGTAGTTCCAGAGATTAGTGCGTTCACACAAACAAATTCTTAGCTTAAGCTTTATTATTAGTAGTATAGATTAGTATGAATAGCATAGATATGAATAGTATATATTCACACTCAAATTAACTACAAAACTTCTTAGTTCTCAAATTACAACCAGATTCTGTTCCATGCCCTTATTAACCATTGTTCCACATTTCCTAATAAAATCTGATTTCGGCCATGTATTGTGAAAAACAGTTAGGTTCATGATGTCTAAAACCTCGGCGATTAAAACAATGGTGTCCTAATAACGGACAACGGTGTGATCCGTTGCGAAACACTGATTCATGTAATTAATGAATGGCTGCTAAATAAAGTTGGACAGACAGTCGTGTCAAAAGCATTATACAGTACTTGCAGCGTCACGCGGTTTCACCCGCATAAGTTTCCCGTGGGAATATCGGGATAAAAAATATCCTATGTTTTTTCCCTGGACTCAAACTATCTCTATACCAAATTTCATCTAAATCGGTTTAGCGGTTTAAGAGGTAACAGACAGACACACTTTCGCATTTATAATATTAGGTACTTCGTACCGCCTCAGGACAAAGTTCAATAGACACGTGGCGCCATCTATTATAAATAATATATAATACTAGCTGCGCCCCGCGGTTTTACCCGCATAAGTCTCGATCCCGTGGGAATATCGGGATAAAAAGTACCCTATGTCCTTTCCCGGGACTCAAGCTATCTCTATACCAAATTTCATCAAAATTGGTCCAGCCGTTTGAGCGTGAAGAAGTAACAAACATATAAACACACACACACACACACTCACAAACTTTCGCCTTTATAATATTAGTGTGAAGTGTGATAGTGTGATAATTATTGTATAATATTATATAAGTTACGATTAGGACAGTATGGATGAAACCTGTCAGATATTTAAAGTGTAGTATCACACCAACATTATAAAGGCGAAAGTTTTTACGTGTGTGTGTGTATGAGGGTGTATTTATAATTATGTTTGTTACTTCTTCACGCTCAAACGGCTGGACCAATTTTGATAAAAAAAATTGTATTGAGATAGCTGACACCCTGGATTACCATGGCTACTTTTTACCCAAATATTCCCACGGGATCGACACTTACGCGGGTGAAACCGCGGGGCGCAGCTAATAGAGCATAAAACTGTAAATTTTCTCCGTGGGACAAACATAGCTATCGCGAAAAAACTAGCAACTGTCCCGTACACCTCACATTTCTGATACTCGCAAGTGGTAGAGAAAATTAAAGCTAAAAATGTCGCAAAAATGTTATTAACAGGATAATTTGACTTATGCTATGAAATAAAGTGGAAGGGACATCGCCGCGCAAACTGTAGAGTGCGCGCAAGATAAGTCTGCGATCGACGTTTGACTTCAAGATTATATCCCTGCTAGCACTTTTAATCACTTTGGGCGTAATGATGGCAATTATATACTTTGGAAAACTCGGAACACAGCTCACTCTTGACACCTGAAATAAACGTCCAGATAGTGGCAAACGATCATTTCCGATTACGGCCGCGCGCAGACATATTTTGCGCGCACTCTAGTCATGTATTTAGCTCATGATTCCAGACCATAAAAATAAATATTTGCTATTTTTATTTTTTGAAGTGAAACTTCTTTAGCGGCGTTGTACACTTTTTTTGTAATGGGTAAAAAATGTTAAGCTCGCGTCAGGACACGTGACCATCAGGACACGTGACCTGATCGAAAATTCGTAAGACGGATGGAGAGTAGACAGCCCGCGCAGCGTAGACAGGTGAGGAAGTATCCCCCTCTCTTTCTACGGCGCGGCGAAAATGTATGCCTGCTGTTTCGAGTAGGCGGCGCAGCTGCGCCCTGCATGGCGCTTGCGCGAATGTTCGTGTGTGTTTATGTTACAGCGTGACACGCGCATCCATGGATGGTGACAGCTGATGGCTCGACCGTCTGTGTGGTGGCCACACTGCTGTGTATTCGTAAAATTCGTGTATATAAAGTGTTTAAAATATGGAAATTGAACACAGTGCATCTATTAATGAAAAAAGTGACGAAGAAATAGCGAAAGAAAATGAGTTATATTAATTCAATTAATAGTTGATTTATTTCAGCGTTAATATTCAAGTTTTCACTTCTGCCGGCACTCCCGGAGTGCAACCCGTCTTTTTTTTATTCCGTCGTTTATCAAAAAATATCTGTGATTGCACTTTTCTGTGAAACCGCAGATATTTTTGTACCATACCTACATTTTAATCGTCAATACCTACCTACGCGATTCAAATGTATGGTACAGCTAATTTTTATATTAATAACCGACGAAAAATTTTAACGCAGGGGTGTCCAGAATCATATTACTTATACTAAATCCATGGTAGATAACCGGTTGTGCGTCCCCGCCACCCTGTATAATTAGCCTATAATGTTTCCACTGCTGTGGCTCAGGCCTCTTCTCGGTAAAAAATGCTAAAAATGCCCTAAAGTGTCATTTACTATACAGTTACATAAGGGGCTAGAGTGAAGTGCAGTGAAGAAATCCAAAATGCAAAAAACAGACAACCATTTCGACTTCAAACTGCTAACTGGCTGTTTCGGAGAAAATCCGTAACGGCACCAGCCTTTCGCCCTACGGATGTACATCCGTTAAGCTGTGGGAAAAAAACACCCCTCTTCATCGTGCAATTCTTATGAAGAAATAAAAAGAAACGTTATAATTAATACTCGTCTACCGTCACTGGCATTTAGTCCTTCAACGGTCAAACTATAACCGTGGAAGGAAATTCATCAAAGGTCATCTCATCAATTATGGCTGGGTGATAGTCGACCTCTGTGTTGACCATATTATTGTTTTACCCGTTTTCATTAACACTAGGAGACACCTAAATGAATGCTTAAATAAAACCACACAGTTGAATTTTCAAGGCTCGGCTCAGCGCCGAAGGTTGAAAATCCAACAGCGCAAGACGGGCATTAGTCCCTTTACAGCGAATCAACTTTTCCACAGTAGAGGTAACTATGTGCGACTTTCCACTTTTCCCGGTCTACTGCGATTGTGGGGAGTCCAGCTCATGCCGCCATGTCTTTCTAGGCCTGTCGCGCAGTAGTTTCCTGCCATTGGGCAAAAAAAGGAAAGCTAAAATAAAAGTATGGCCAGATCATGTTTACATCTTTAAAGTCACGTTGTTCTATCTAACATCTAATATGAAACGATATACGCATTTAACCTTCCAATGTATATAAATAAAAATCAATTACCGCGCGCAATAGTGGACTTGGTCGCTTACCAAATCACCTCAGCTGAATCGCCACCCCATTTACACAGGTCGTCAAAAATAACAGGTGAGTAGTTCCTTTTGCATCAAAATGTTGACCTTCATTCGGTGGGCGATTGCCTGCGACTGAGCATTTGACGGTCGATATTTGACAGCCGCCACATGTGATCTGCTGCCGCACAAAAAAGTCGAAATTGTCTCCACTTTGGAACTTACGATTTTAGTAAGCCTAGTTGGCCTAGCCGAATTATCATTTAGACCAACGATTTTCGCCGTGCGGCGAAAATGGCTCTACCGATTCTGATGAACGGAGAAAGTTCCTAACAAAAATAAAGAAGGCATTGCAAGTATTAGCTAGTTATAAATATATTATAGTTAGGTAAAGCGAAGCTTTTTCTACGAGATCTTTGTCGCATCCAGGCCGGCATCATACCACAGAATAAATAGCTATTTCTACATTCAGGACTATACGCATAGTCGGCACCTGTCGTTCGAATTACTTACCTAATTCTTACATCTGCATTAAAGGACTAAGGTAGGGAGGTACTTACTAATCATCATTGTACTCGGAAGAGTACCTGCCTACGCGACATAATTAGATACTGATACCTGAATATTTGAATAAGGACGATATTTGTTTTCCACCAAGTATTTGTTTCCGTTGTTGTGACGGCCTACGAGGTTGTGGATTCAAATTCGGGCAAGTACCAATGTGACGTTTTCAATTCATATTATGTTCCTTCCGAGAGGGGCCCGTGGCTAAATAATAACAGCCGTATAGGTCGATCGATCAGGTTAAGCTACACTTGCCGCGGTTGGTCTGTGGATGGGTGACCATCTTTACATACCGAGACCCCTCCGTGCCTCGGAAAGCACGCCCGGCTGTCATCCGTAGATTTTTGATAGTCTGACAACCAGTCTTACCAAAAGGGGTATAGTAATATGTATTACCCAGTAACTGGGTTGTGGAGGTCAGATACGCAGTCGCTCCATGCAAAATACTGGTATACAGCTGCATCCGGTTAGACTGGAAGCCGACCCCAACATAGTTGGAAAAGGCTAGGCAGATGATGATTATATGTTCCTTCGGAGTTTATCTTGTACATAACTGATATCGGTGAAGGTAAATATCGTGAGGAATCCACCGTGGTGACTGCGTAACACACATAAAATGACAATTGATCGCAATAGCTTTCATTTTGACAGTTCAGCCACGTTCACTGGGTTATTTACTTTCTTGAGCAGACGAATTTTTCAAACCGAAGAAGCAATGGATTAGGAATATACTTCAAAATAATTCAGGTTGTGATTTATAGTGTGTGTTACGCAATGCTGGCTCATAATAAATAATATTAATAATAATAAACCATTCCCGAGGGTACGTAGAGTATTATATTATCTGTGCTGAGGGGAAGGGTGGCCGAGGAGTGCGACATCTTTTAATATTGAGGACTCAAAGAAACGACCTATACGCTTACTCTAAATCTAATCTTTCAATTCTTGCCAAGTCTACCCACCTCTCTTCGCCTCAAGAATTAGCCTTTACAGCAACTCAAGCGGCAAGCCGATACAGTCGGCACCCAGTTCACAACGCCATAATAATCGACGATACATCTTCCATTTCCCACATCCCACAAAAGGAGGATGGTGCTCGAACAATGGAAACGCTATCATCCTTTCTGATCGCGAGAATTGTACTCACAATTGTACCACTTCCGACCTGGAAGTAGCGGGTTCGGTTTTTCTATTTATTTAAGTAGGTACGTGCCTATGTGCTTGTAGATTTTCTGTTTTCATAACATAACATTACGCCTATAAGCCCCGAAGGGTTAGACAGTAACGCGCACATTTTTCATTCTCATTTTTAGGGTTCCGTACCCAAAGAGTAAAAACGGGACCCTATTACTAAGACTTCGCTGTCTGTCCGTCCGTCCGTCTGTCTGTCACCAGGCTATATCTCAAGAGCCGCGATAGCTAGACAGTTGAAATTTTCACAAATTATGTATTTCTGTTGCCTCTATAACAACAAATACTTTAAAAAAATTATATTTAAGGGGGGCTCCCATACAACAAACGCGATTTTTTTGCCCTTTTTAGGGTTCCGTAGTCAACTAGGAACCCTTATAGTTTCGCCATGTCTGTCTGTCCGTCCGTCCGTCTGTCCGTCCTCGCTTAATCTCTGTGACCGTTAGCACTAGAAAGCTGAAATTTGGTACCAATATGTATATCAATCACGCCGACAAAGTGGTAAAATAAAAATTGGAAAAAAATGTTTTATTAGGGTAGCCCCCCTATATGTAAAGTGGGAAGTGATTTTTTTTTTTAATTTCAACCCTAACGTCTGATATATTGTTGGAAAGGTATTTAAAAATGAATATGGGTTTACTAAAATCATTTTTTGATAATGTCAATAATTTCGGAAATAATCGCTCCAAAAGTAAAAAACAATGTGTCCCCCCCCCTCTAACTTTTGAACCATAAGTTTAGAAAATATGAAAAAAATCTGAAAAGTAGAACTTTATAAGGACTTTCTAGGAAAATTATTTTGAACTTGATAGAAACAACAGTTTTTGTACAAAAAAGACAAAAGTTGTACAAAATCATTTCTGGACTAAGTTTGTAGTATAATCGTATTATGCAAGCATTTTTTTTTAACTTCGTTTACATATTTTATTATCCTGAACGTATCTTTTTTCAAACAAAAAAAGAATGATTAAAATTGGTTCTCGCAATCCAAAATTACCACCGAAAACTTCTGGCACGTCTATGTACTAATTAGTAACCCAATTCCCCGAGAGATGGCGCTGTAGGTACTTATTACATTGGGTCGGGTATTATCGAATTGTACGTGGGAACACGTACTTATTGTGACGGACGGGAAACTACGGAACCCTACACTGAGCGTGGCCCGACACGCTCTTGGCCGGTTTTTTATATATTGTACGTTGGTACGGAACCCTTCGTGTGCGATTCCGACTCGCACTTGGCCGGTTTTTCTGTTTTCCTTTTTGAAGATCCTACTTAGGTACCTACAGTTAGGAAAATTAATTGGTTAAGCAAGTTGACACCCTACGTCAATTTGCCGTATAATAACCATTTCATACAACTATGTAGAATCAATATCGTAACTTGAATATGAGGTACCGACTCGTATTTGGATACTTACCTATAACTATTTAATGTCGGTAACAAAAGCACTTGAAAAAATATTCTAGTCGTGTTAAAAGGTTTTGGGCGAAGAACGTCAGAAACGCAAAATGACAGGTAAGCGAATAGTCAGGCGTTAGTATTTTGTCACAAATGGTCAGACTCGTAAAAAGACATATTAGCAAAGTAACAGGCATGCGCGGTCCGAGGGGGGGGGTCGTGGGGGTCATGACCCCCCCCAAAATCATTCAAGCTGTCGAGAGTCTGAATGATTTACCTACTTGCCTTACTAAAACCGTACTTGAGCCACGAAAACCCCGATTGGCATATTCAAAACCACAGACATGCGGACTGCCGACTGAAGTAAAAACTTGAAACTATGAAATGACAGTGTGGTTTTTAACGCGCCTAAAAATATCTTCTAAAAAGCCTGTTATAAAAATATATAATCTAGGATTCAAGAGCGAGAGAAGCAAGCTCGGGATATTGGGCACCCCAATCGTACGTAAGGTTGAAAGGCCAGATTCCTAAACTGCTGTAGAACGAGTATAAGTTTTTCATCATAATTCGATAAAGAAGTTCTCTTTTTGTATGATGGGTAAAATAAAACAGAGACTATTCAAGGTGGGGTGCTAAATTTTTCAGGCTCGCTACGCTCGTTCTTGCAATTTACATTGGTTCTTGAGCTTTTCTTCAAAAGTCGACAAAGTAAATAATTCCTAGTCCTTTTGGAATGATCAAAAGAAAATCGAACCTATCCGAGAGTGTGCAAAATTTTCGAGCTCGCTTCGCTCGCTCTTGCATTTTAGATTCTGATAGCTGCTTGAGCTTGCTTGCATAAGTCGACAATGTAACTCCTATTTCTACTTGAAAATATAAAACAAAACCTAATCAAACAGAGGCGGGTTGTTAAAATTTTCGAGCTCGCTTCGCTCGCTCTCCCCACCCTGCAAAATCTACCGTTCTTATACATACGACCAATTTAAGTAACACCCCCCATATGTAAAAGCTGCGTCTCTGAATAGCATAAGTAATGTGGAATTGGAGATGTACAGACGCCAGCACATCAAGCTACTACAATCTGTCAAATTTCTTTAATAGATTTTCAACTTTAATGTTAAATGTATAAGGTTCAAAGTTGACTGGGAAAACTTGAGAGTTTCGGGAGTTTTCGGGAGAAATTTCTAATGGAAAACTCTTTAACACTTTACTCGACCTAGGAATCGAACCCAGCTATGACCTCATGCTTAGCAGTAACACTTGCGACCACTAGACCAACGAGGAAATGTACCTCCCTAAAATATTCCTCGGCACCCATGATGACCCCCCCCAAAATCTTGGGCTGCGACCGCGCCTGGTAACAGGTTCGCAAAAAGACAGATTATCAAAATGACAGGTTCGCAAAAAGACAGATTAGCAAAACAGCAAATAAAAAAAGATTGCCAATAACAATTGCAATAAGTACATAAGTAAATATCCACGCGCAAACTAACCATGAATTTAGCACATGACTCTAGACGTAGCGTAGAAATAATTATAAAATTATCAACAAAAAAAAATCTGCTGTTTCATAGAAAAGTGCTACGCGGCATAGCAATTATTTTTTTCATAATAATCCACGAAAAATTTCAAAGAATCATGTACTGAATCCGTGCTGACTTGACAGGTTGTGCCTTGCACCCCGTACTTATAGGTAATCAGTGAAATTACACGAAGGTCAGTCGTCATTCCAATGCAATTGCAGGTTTTCGTATCAACTGATACGACACGTAGTTACCTATGTAACATGTAATCTGAAATAAGTTTGGTACAATAATAGACCTGCCAGAGTTTGTCTATACTAATATTATAAAGAGGTAAAATGTGTGAGTATGTATGTAGGAGGCAGGTAATCTTCGGAACTACTGATCCGATTCCGAAAATTCTTTCACTGATAGACAGCTTATTGCTGAGAGTCATAAAGTATGTTTTATGTTAAAACAAAAAACATCAGACGGACGAAGTCGCGGGCGGAACCTAGTTCCCAAAAAGATTAAAATGAAAATCAAATCGATTGACATAAAGTATATTTTGTGAAGAAACTACACGCGGACGAATTCGCGGGCAGAAGCTAGTTCTCAATAAGACTAAAATTATAATCGATAAGGAAGATTGTAACTGTTTTTTTTAACTCGCATATTAGCTTCGCCCGCACCTACAGTAATTATTTTTTTTATTAATAAATGCTCTTTTCTTAGGCGGAAGTATTAGGTATGTAGGTAGTAGGTACCTAATAACTACTCATTCTTGCGTAACATTCGGGAAAAGTGAAAGATCAAAGTTGCTAAGTAATTACCTACATATTCAGCCTATAATGTTCCCACTGCTGGGACAGAAGCCTCCTCTCTTCGAGAGGGAATGGGCTGTCATCTACCACGCGGGCCTAGTGCGGGATAGTAGATGTCACATGCCTTCGAATTTTTGGTTCTAGGACATGCCGGTTTCCTCACAAACACTTAGTAATTGATTTTTGGAAAGTCCGAAAAATAACCTCCCATGGATTCCATCCGAGTATTTCTTGGAATAACTAAACGACTAATTTCTGCATTCTTTGCCTCTTAGCTCTAAGACAACAGCTTTATATTCTAATCGCCTCCGACATATAAATAACAAATCTGCTGGTCACGAGTGAATACGTTACTTCTAGTCTAGGCAGGCGAGCAGCATCGGCGACCACATCATCGCATAGACAATAGAGAATCACTGCCCTAAGAACCGTGGAGTAATAGCGTAACACACTATCAGTAGAAGGGGTTTCATTTTGACAGTTCAACAACATTCATTGCGTTATTTACGTTGTTGAGCAGACACATTTTTCGAACATACGAAGCAATGTATTAGCAATATCCTTCAAAATTATTGAGATTGATAGTGTGTTATGCGATTGCGTAGCACTATCAATCTCAATTTTTTTTTTGCTCTTTATAAACAACGCACTAATAGATGGTTCCCTATCCATTTGCATAAAATTTTAAGACCTAATATAACTTGGCATACTTTTGTTTCTCCTAATTATATTTTCGCATAACATTATTTACGCATAACAGCTTCCGCATAATTTTTTAAGCATAATTTCTCTAATCATAATAATGATTAAGCATAACATTCTAAAGCATAAATTTAGCATGCTCGTTTTATTTGTAACGACGTCAGGACGATGGAGCCCCGCTGTGCGGGGCTCCTATTTCTGCAGGGTTTAAAGGAACCTAACCAAACCGAACCTCGGGGTGCCCCTGACGTCGTTTAGTATATTGCGAACAAAATTTATGCCAAAACAAATTAGTGTTAAAGATAATTATGCCAACATAAACAATATGCCAAAAAAATATGGCAAAGTATTATTATGTCAAAACATATTATGCCACAATAGTTTTGCCAAAGTATATTAGGAATAAGAACATTATGAGAAAAGAAGGGATCCCGTGTCGGTAATGTCCAACACAAACTCAGAAAGTACCTACATGTCATGGGTACTAGCACGGATTTTAACCCACTACCTCGTGCTTGAGAAGCGAGGACATCAAACCATCACGTCAAACCAAGTACCTACTTCATATACAAATACGCAACTTACACCGTTATCCACAGCATACAAAGTAGTATATTAGTATTGAGCAAAACGTGAAAAAGGAAAACAAACAATCTATATTTTGTCTAGTAAATAAATTTAACATATTTATAAACTTGATAAGGCAGTTACGAAACTTATTAGCAGGCATCATAGATAAATTTCTAATTATGTAAGTAGTTTATTAATATTATTTACAAAAATAGACATATTTGCATAATATTATGTCATATTTATGAGACCACAGAAATAACCAAATATTGAAACCAAACTTAGAATAGTGATAGTTTGGCGCATTCAGCACCCTCACTGCGTAACACTAGGTATCAATCACAATCTTAACACACAATTTTGAACCAGCAATATATCTAATCCATTGCTTCACACGTTCGAAAAATTTGCCTGCTCAACAATGAAAATAACGCAATGAATGCTGTTGAACTGTCAAAATAAAAGTCAATGCTACTGTTAGTATGTTACGCAATTACCCCCTGGACAGTCAGCCTGGCCCACCATTCTCACTGCGTTTGCATTGATCATCAATATGAGAGAAGGAAAATAATAAACCAGTCATTAACATCGTAAAAACTTGCATCATCTATAAACAATAGCAAACATTCGCAACAAGCCTATTACAAGAGTTACAGCTGTATTACTGACCCATTGCAAAATCTTGTTGTTTTGCATCAAGAGTAGGAATTGCGATCTTGATGTTTACGGTGGTAAAATAGAGAAATGTTTAAACTGTTATTGTAAAAGCTTGATAGCCGCATGGGTCGATCGATCAGGTTAAGCTACGCTAGCCGCGGTTGGTCCTTGGATGGGTGACCATCTTCACATACCAAGACCCCTCCATCATCCGTGCCTCGGAAAGCACGTTAAGCTGTTGGTCCCGGCTGTCATTCGTGGGTCTTTGACAGTCTTTACGGTTATCGTATTACCCAGTAACTGGGTGTGGAGGTCAGATAGGCAGCCCCTACATGTAAAGTACTGGTATTCAACTGCATCCGGTTAGACTGGAAGCCGACCCCAACATATTTGAGAAAAGGCTAGACAGATGATGATAATGTTTATAATTTTTTTTTTTATTGTATAATGTAATAGCACGCTAATTATTGATAGTGCTCTATATTGCTATCCTATAATTGCGAGATCGAGATCTATATTACGACAAAGAATTTGGGTTAATGCTGTGTGTGTATTTAGTTGGTAAGCCTTTAAATAAATGGATGATCCAACACAGCGTTACGGAACAAAAAATGCACCTGCATGGTAAAATATTGAGTCTCGTTGAGGTGTAGGTCATCAACACCTTATTGTAAGCTCATTGGGAATATTGATTAGCCCGTGGACGTGATAAGGGTCAGGATTTTCTAAGCGAATGTTATAAACGCTAGAGTGTTTGTTTGTTACTCACGCGCTGCAACGGCTATATTTTTTTTCACATAAACCTACACGAGCTCTTAAGAAACGTCAGAACCTAGGTGCACGGTTCCAATTAGTCGTTTCCTATGGAGAAGAACCCGCAACTGAAACTGGTTACTCTTATAAAAATAATTGGTTTTTACTATTTTTTCACAAATCTACAAGCAGTTTAGAAGAAAGGGTATACAGTTAGACATGCATTGTAATACAAGATTAAATTCCTTTGACCCCTAAGTTTTTAGTATGTATTTGTGCCCGTTCGATGGCAATAGGCTCTCCCCCCGCCCCATGGGACTTAATCATCGGGCAGAATGTGGCTGTACTATAGCTATACCACTGCCTAACTCTTCGGAAATTACAGGCATGATGTTATGATATGTTCTATTTCAATCTTGATCAACGTTTCCCAGGAAGACTAAATTTTATTTAATGTAGTAGTCATGAGCAAAGGCAATGTTCAAATGAGAATATGCAGATTGCAGACTATCATCCTATAAAGGGGAGCTGGCCTCCCAAAGACTTGTTATCCTACTTATGAGGGATGGGAGGGGCCGCATGTACACATATAACATAGGCAAATGGATTGGTGATTGTAGACATTTATGTGAAGAAAACATGCATAGCCATCCACATCCAATCGACAGGATGTCGAATCGAAAATGACACATTTTTAATGACTAAGTTATTTTGCCCCCGACTGCAAATAGCTGTCGGCAAAATGGCGGTCTTCCATTTGATTTGAACTGACAACATTTTCGTGTTTTTGATTTTTGAACAGTATAGAGAGTCCTCTATACTGTTCTATTAATATTAGCAAAACAGTCGTTTTGCTAACATTAATTAATGTTCGATTCGCCACGGAAGCGTGTGTAACGGTTGTGAATAGCTATGCTGCATCATCTTCTTGTCTTATTCACTTAATTGTCTTTTGCTAATCCCACAGATGTTATTTAAAAAATGGAACTAGGTCTAGCAGTAATAAATGTAACTTTAGCAGTTACAGGTGGCGAGTGGCATGAGGCCTGCTAAGACGCATTGCAAGTAGAAACTGATAAGAATCTGATAAATTCCATGTTGTATTTTACGCTGATATCAGCATGAAATCGCGTTAGTTGGCCATTTAACTATCGGAACGTTCACTTTTGCAATAGTTTTGGATCTTTCAATAATAGAAATGGCACAACACCTGCACTTTGATATTTAGATCTGTGACCGTCGTCAATCTGCCTAGCCTTTACCCAAGTAAGTTTTGGTCAGCTTCCAGTCTAACCGGATGCAGCTACCGATATTCACAAAAATTAGTTAACATGTAGCTGTAATAGAAAAAATATTGTTTAAGACCACGCTACCGATTAAAGGGAAACCTGTAATGATAGTTGTGTTGGGAGTAATAAATAAATAAATAATTTTTCAGGGAACCACTGCCTATCTGACGTCCACAACCCAGTTAATTGCTAAGACGATACCCCTTTGTAAGACTGATTATCAGACTTGGGTTTCTGACTCCCCGTCACTCCGTCAGGACTACAAAAGATATACGAATGGGTACCAATGGAGGGGTCTCGATATGTAATGAATGTTCACCAACCACCAACCAACTGCGGCAAGAATTATACATGAAAACTGAATTTATAAGTAGAAGAATATATAATTAGGTAATTATTTTCTTAAAATACTATTATTACATTTAGATAAAGTTATATTTACTTATGTAATATTATCACAAACACTTATTTAATAAGAGATCATATTTTAAGATTACAAATTATTAATAAAGAGATGGTTTACGTGTGTGATACACGTAAACCATCTCTTATAATTTACTTATTGTGTATTTAGTAGTTATGTTATATTTAGTTAAATAATCTTTCTGACAAATATATGTATATATATTTTAAATGTATTTATTGCTGTTATAATCTTTCATTTAAGTATTCGTTTATATTATAATAGCTTTTGTTTAATAGAAATAGTTTTACTTTATTAATAAAGATACTGTATTTATTTTTTCAACACACTTGCTCGTAAAATGGCTCTTAATGCACAGCTTTTAGATCCATAATGCAGTGTATTACAAACGCGTGCTTTTTCTTTACGTTACGGTACTTGTGCTTTATTTCCACAGATAACTATTTAATTTACTAGTCGGAGGTCGGAGAAGTGCGTATTTTTTTTTAATCTCTTCAAAGAGACTTCATGCCAAAAAGAATCCGCGAACCATATTTTACTTTTTTTTTAAATAGTCTGAATTGTCCTTGGTCCCAAGATGAACTAAAATTTATTTACCTTAAGATGAATGCGCAGTTGTAGCCCGCAAAATTCAATTTTTCTAACGTTTTTTGCAATTTTCAGGTCAGTGTCAGGTTATATCTTGATCAAAATAGGATTCGCGACTATAACCGATACGTATTTACAGAATTATAATCATTAGAATCATTAAATACATCTTTCTAAGTTAGATTTGTTCCATAAGAACAAATCTCTTATGGAAAAGTGCTTATGGAACAAATCTAACTTAAAGATATATATTAATGATTCTAATGACTATAATTCTGTAAATACATTACCAGGCCCCTCAGAAAGTATTGCGAAAAAAATTTTTATGTATGAGGGACTAGCCAGATATAATCTATTTTCAAAATATTATTATTTGTAAGTAACAATAGGTATCTTTCCAATTTCAAAATTTCCCTCCTCAGTGTTTGCGAGCTAATTTAAATTATCGTGTCTCATAAGCGCCGGAAACATTTTCCCGCTATGATTTTTTACGATTTCAAGTGTCGCCTTAAACCGGACGAATCGTACGATAGACTTAAAACTTTTTAACAAAAAAATTAAACCTCCGAAAAAACTGAAAAGCAAAAAATAAAAACCTTTTTTATTTTACCTTAATAAATAAGTTCTTAAACTAATGCAAGTTATACCTAAGTAATTTTGAGTCGGCGCCAAAATACTCGTCGTGCGGAAAGCGCATTTTTTGTTTGGAATGTTATATTTATCGCTGGAGATTTCACGTTGCATTATTAATTTGATTTGGTTATTTATTTAAATTTAAGGTAATTTAGTGATCGTTGTTCATTGATTGTTTGGCGCCGACTCAAAATTTCTTAGGTATACTTGCATTAGTTTAAGAACTTATTTATTAAGGTAAAATAAAAAAGGTTTTTATTTTTTGCTTTTCAGTTTTTTCGGAGGTTTAATTTTTTTGTTAAAAAGTTTTTATTTTATAATTTTTTGAGGCTATAATTTACTAATTACTACATGCTTAATTTTTGACTACTTTTAAAATAGCTACCTACCTTACTTTAGATATTAACTGTTATATAATCCTACTTTAGGTATTCTTTTTTGTATAATAAAATACTTAAAAAAACAGGCTTTATATACCAACATAGATAGGCCTTTTATTTTAATTGTAATACACAGCTCAGCATTAAAATCTGTGAATGAACAATACATCACCCCTAATTTCCCACCCTTAGGGTAAGATTTTTTTTTCCAAATTTACATGGGACCAACTTTACGAGGTATGTCCTATCCAATAAAAAAAGAATTATTAAAATCGGACTACTCTGTAAAAAGTTATGCGTGGTCATACATTACAATCAGTGAGTGAACAATCAATCATCCCCTGTTTTCCTACCCTTAGGGTTGGATTTTTTTTCCAAATTTATATGGGACCAACTTCGGGGTATATCCTTTCCAATAGAAAAAGAATTATCAAAATCGGACTGCTCTGTAAAAAGTTATGCGTGATCATACATAAAAAAAAAAAAAAAAAAATATACGCGTCGAATTGATAACCTCCTCCGTTTTTTCGTCGGTTAAAAATGGCATTCATGGATGAAGGCCCTTCTAAGGCAACCGTGTATCGTTGGTATAACGAATTCAAGCGCGGTCAACTAACTTTAGGAAATGAAGAAAGAAGTGGTCGCCCTTTGACGGCTGTTACGGAAGAAAACGTGCTAGGAGTGAAAAATGTAATCCAAGACAATAGACGAGTTACGTATCAAGAGATTCAGCACATACTGTAGGTTGGATCGGGGAGCCTTCACGAAATTCTACATGTGCATCTTCGCGTAAGGACGATACTTTCATGCTGGGTGCCGCACAACCTCACCGATGCTCAAAAGCAGGCCCGGGTGGAATGGTGCCGTGATATAATAAACAAATTTGAAGCAGGCTCGTCTCGGCGTGTTTACGACATCATTAATAATAAATAATAATATAAAAATATCAACGCCTACCAAAGTGAAGCGATCTAGAAGCGGGGGGAAGATTTTGATCGCGAGCTTTTTCAATTTGACTGGCTACTTGGTGTCAATTCCTTTACGGAACCAAAGAAGCATAAACGCTATCAAATGTTTGGCAGAAGTTTTCTCTGTCGTGAGCAACAAGCGACCAAACACAGGGCACCGCGGGCTACTGCTCCACCAGCGCTTTCGCACACCGCGCTCAAAATGTCCTGGACAGCACGCCGGTCAAACTCCTGGGTCACACTCATTACAGCCCTGACCTAGCACCGTGTGACTTCTTTTTATTCCCGAAAATAAAAAATCAGCTCAAAGGGATACAATTTTCGTCGCCGGAAGATGCGCTGTCAGCGTTCGAGCAGGCTGTAAACGAGGTGTCTGCGGCGGACTGGAAAAAGTGTTTCGAAAACTGCATGAAACTTTATACAGTGGCTTGTGGAGAGTACTTTGAAAATATTTAATAATAAAATATTTACCTACTTATAGAACATTTATTTTTTTTATTTTCGCAAAACTTTCTGAGTCTCCCACGTATCTATTATAGTCGCGAATCATATTTTGATCAAGATACAACCTGACACTGACCTCCAAATTGCAAAAAACGTAAGAAAATTTGAATTTCTGGGTCTACCAAATGTACTGTAGGTAGGGTTACCATCCGTAAGGATTTATCCGGACATGTCCGGACTTCTAGAGTTTTGTCCGGACTTTGTCCGACTCTTTAATTTGTCCGGATTTTCTTCTCGCGAGCATCTGCTACCATGCCTACCATACCACTGTAACTAAGTGGGTAATGTTTGGACTTTGTGCCTATAATGTCCGGACTTTTATTGAAATGTAAGGCTTTTTGTCAGGACTTTTCAAATTTCTAAATGTTAACCCTAACTGTACGTCACTTCTTAATAACCCTTAGAAAAAATACAGGAGTGATACCGATACCATAGACATGGGACCCTAGATACCCCTACCAAGTTTCATTTTTTACAGGAAAGAGAGGAGGAGGTTTTTTTATTTATCTGAATAGGTACATGAAGTAGTTCCCATAGGAGTTAGGATACGAGCAAAACCGAGGCCAGTAGGTAGTATAATCACTTTTAATCTTCACATTTAATGTCTAGACAATCATGCATAAAACGTTTTCATGTGCCATTGTTGTCGACAAAATTAAACGAAACGCAGTTTGTTTTTTGTCATACAAAATATGTATATTACCTACTATTCGCTTTTTTTGACCGTTAGTTTCATTTGAACAAAGGTATCATTACGACCGGCCGTAAGGTCACTGGAGCAACAGTAAAAGTAGGTAAAACTATATAATAATTTCCATGTTTAATTTTTTACAAACATGTCTATTAAAATCTAGTCGACCTTTTTATTGGTACCGGTTTTCTTTTTCTATCTTTCTTGATGTGCAAACTGGTTTTTATGTAACAGAAAAACAAGGACACGGGTTTTGATTAGATAGAATTACTTTAAACGATTTATTATTATTTAGTCAGAATAGAATACTCTTTATTATGTACACCATATACATTACAGACATAAATATAGAAACTTTACAATGGCACACATAGATCATGTGAAGACCATGTAGATTGGTGTCTGAATTTTAATTTATTAATTATTATTCATTAATTTTTTTTTTTTTTTTTTATTAATTAAATAATCGCGTCTGCACTGCTGCTAACTGGTTTTATCTTCACCTATGTAATCCTGTAATGATCCTAGTACTTATCTTCCACGATTGTACCCAAAGGCAAATGTTTTAGTTTTATTAGGACTCTAAATATATCTAGGTATGCTATCAATTTATATAATATTACTAGATGCGCCCCGCGGTTTCACCCGCATAAGTCTCGATCCCGTGGGAATATCGGGTTGAAAAGTACCCTATGTCCTTTCCCGGGACTCAAACTATCTCTATACCAATCATTCATCTAAATCGGTTCAGCGGTTTAAGCGTGAAAAGGTAACATACAGACCGACAGACAGACAGAGTTACTTTCGAATTTGTAATATTATATAGTAATATTAAGTATGGATTATGGAAGTATGTATGATGCAAGTTTTTACGTTTATTTTCGTTGGATCCCACTTTTGAATCCCATTTTTAGGTATTTCCGTTGAATCCCATATTATAACAACATGTGTACATTTCAGAAGAAAAGTGATTTACCTTTATCAAACACTAAAAAGAGATTATTTTTAGTGGGCTACCCGGAACCGAACTACAGTTAGATTAGGTTAATTATTAAAAAAAAAAACAATGTTAGGTTAGGTTAGGTTAAAACTGTGACCCCTACGCACGAGCCGAGCGAGCGAAGCGAGCGGTGCCGCAGCAGCGGCCGCCGAGTGCCAGAAACGACTAGATTATATAGAAAATGAGTTGTTTGTGAAATAAATAGTATACGAAACGTTGGTTGTAAACTAATTTGTCAATGGAGTTTTGGTGAAACATTAGTGAACCCCTCATTTTATTATAAACAATTTTGTTGTTGAAAGTACCCGCATTCAGATTTTTTAAGCATTCGGGATCCAACGAAAATACTTTTCGGGATTCAACGACAATAAAACGTAATTATCTTGCATTTTTTAAATTCGGGATCCAACGGAAATACATAATACCTAATGTTTTGCAGGATCCAACGCCAAAAATATTAAAATGGGATTCAAAAGCGAGATCCAACGAAAATAAATCAGTTTTTACGATTTTAATGACTGATGTATTCTTTTTCTTCTCTCATATTGATGATCACTTCAGAGGGGCCCGTGGCTATATAATAACAGCCGCACACGTCGATCGATCAAGTTGAGCTACGCTTGCCACAGTTGGTCTGTGGATGGGTGACCATCTTTACACACCGTGCCTCGAAAAGCACGTTAAGCCGTTGGTCCCGGCTGTCATTCGTGGATCTTTGACAGTCGTTACCGGTAGTCAGAAGCCCGAAAGTCTGACAATCAGTCTTACCAAGGGGTACCTACCTACTTATCGTATTATCCAGTAACTGGGTTGTGGAGGTCAGATGGGCAGCCGCTCCATGTAAAACACAGGAATTTAGCTGCATCCGGTTAGACTGGAAGCCGACCCCAACATAGTTGGGAAAAGGCTAGGCAGATGATATTGATCATCAATGCAAACGCAGTGAGAATGGTGGGCCAGGCTGACAGTCCACGGCGACCACCTCTCGCGTCCGGCCCTGGTTCAAGCCATGGTCTGGGGCGAGAGGGAGTGGGAGGCAGTCACCTCCTTCTGCGAAGCAGTCATGCTAGTGAAGGAGGTGGCGGAACGGCTGAGGGAGAGAGCCTCACGTCCCAGCCACCGCGGGAGACGCTCCGGGCGTCGGGAGCCGCGTGACGACTCCCGGCCACCGTAGGCGCGGGCCTGCGGACGGAGAGTAATGGGTAGCTCACCGTCCGATCAGGACCAAGCCCGTGCCGGCCGGCGCGTACGTGTTCCACGCGCGCCTCAAAGAGATGTCAGCAAAAAGGAAGGGGTCTGCCAGGGCCGAAGCCTGCCGGGGGTGCGGGATTGTCCGAAAGGGTTACCGCTACCCCGGAACATAAAGGGCTAAGGAAGGAACACGGATGGGTTTTAGTCAGTAAGAGTCTGACACTCCCTTCCGCTCCACCCAGAGCGGGAAGGGTCATTTGATGATTTCCCATTAATAAAAATAAAAAAAAGGCTGACTGTCCAGGGGGGTAATTGCGTAACACACTAACAGTAGCATTGGCTTTCATTTTGATGCTGGCTCTTGTGGCTGTGAATGGCTTACATTCATTGCGTTATTTACGTTGAGAAGACAAATTTTTCAAAAATATAAAGCAATGGATTAGCAGAATCCTTCAAAATGATTCAAATTATGATTGATAGTGTGCTATGCAATTAGGGTGCCGGATCCCGTAGATATTACTGGTGTTTTCCTGTGCTGTTAAACTCCCTGACACTAGTAAGCTCAAACAAGCGTTTGACGATAAAAAACCTTATTTTTTATAAAATAATGTTCATATTGCATGTTGTAAAGGCCAGAGATATAACTACAAACTATGTGCTTCCTGTTATACGATTTATTGCACCGGAATCATGGGGCTCTGCTCTGGTTCAAATTGCATGGGGATTGAAGCCGTGCCCGACTGCCCGTCACGCGTTATACCTAGTCTGCACTCGAACTACGTCACAATATTCCCGAAGATAAATCTTTTCTACGAAATCTACGAGGGCTACGCGCGCGTAGCACTTACCTATCCATACTACCTATACTATATCGTCGACCGTAGGTTCAATTGAGGTAAGGGACAAAATACGATTTTTCAGGAGAGGCCGACAAAGTTTTTTTTCGGACGTTAGTATGGGGCTGATTCGAAATTTGGATCCAAAAATCATTAGGGTAAGGGACATTTTCTTAAGCTAGAATTTTTCATATTCACCATTCGATAGAGCGAAAAATTCTGAACAAAACTGTATACTCAACTCATTTTGGGTATTTTGTCCCTTACCTCAATTGAACCTACGGTCGACGATATGACTATACTATACAATGCAGTATTATAAATGCGAAAGTGTGTCTGTCTGTATGTTACCTCTCCACGCTTAAGCCGCTGAACCGATTTAGATGAAATTTGGTATAGAGATAGTTGAGTCCCGGGAAAGGACAAGATACTTTTTCCCAATATTCCCATGGGATAGAAACTTATGCGGGTGAAACCGCGGGGCGCAGCTAACTTGACCCATAATGACCTGGCGGTCTACTCTAAGCACGAAATCCGTGGTTCCGGCCAAAGTTATAGGCGTTTTCTACTACTTATCACTTTCGGACATAAGGTTGCTTTGGGGCCCGAACTAAGAATGAATGACAACGCGATTTGACAGTTGTCCCTTTGTCCCTACTCCCGACGTTTTTGCCCGTCCGAAAAAGCTAATTTATCGGGAGTAGGGTTCATTTCGAAGTATCGAATTCTTCGGACGGGCATTGTTTTCGTTGGAGGACTTAAAGTAAGGAGATTAAGCCCCTGATTCTGAAGGAAATTGTGATCGCAATCTGTTTCCGTATGTAACCCTTAATCATTTCGCTTTATAAGCCAATTGCAAATCAGTTTATTTTAGGATACAAGTAAGTTAGTACTTATTATTTACCTTACTGGTCAACACGGTACGGCATCACTGAAGTCTTATAATTAACGTGCAGGTAATTGAGTCAAGAAAATCCAAACATGCTATTTATTGTAACAGATAACAAGTAAAAGTAAAACTTAGGTAAATGGCACGACAAAAATTCATGGCAAAAGTACATGCCGCGTTGATTATGAACAAACACGCACTTCCTATAGGAAATGTAAATTATTTATGATATTATAAACTAGACAGACATTGCGCTTGAAGTATACAGGGTGGTAGGGACATCCAGCACACGATTCTAAACATTCATGACTAGCGTAGAAATGTTTCGTCGATTATCAACAAAAATCTGCTGTTTCATAGAAAACTGCAATCAATAACCTACGCGGACAAAATGTATGGAACAGCATTTTTTTTTTGCTAACCGACGACAAATTTCAACGCAGGGGGCTTCAGAATCATGTACCTACTGAATTCATGGTAACAGGTTGCGCTTCGTTGTCCCTGCCACCCTGTATTGTTGTTAAATACTTTCACTTTGTACATTATAACAAAAAATCTGTTGAAGATAACGGCATCTAAGAAAAAGGTAAGTAAACATTAGGTATTAACTTACCTTGTCAACGGTCTCTTCACCAGAGGTGCGCAGCTTCACCGAATTCTGTCTCTTGGTGATCACGGACCTCGAGGAGTACCGGTGCGACAACCTCCTCGCAAAATTACTCTTGAAGTCTTCACATCTCATGATGGACTCCACTGGTCTACTGAACTCCTGGTCCAGTGGGCCGGGAACCTCCTCAGTATGTTGCATGAACATTGTTGTTTACAAAACACATTAAAAGTCATTATATACGAGCAACTTCATTGAATAAAGATCGTAGGTTGAATTTAAAGTGACTCTGGTTTAGCGCACGCGCAGACATGCAACCGTTATCGCGTGCGGTGTATGTGGTACTGAATCTATAACCCACCTGTCTTGTTTACAACTTTACACCTTACGAACACTACACATAAAAAGACATGCTATATAAGGTTTCTATGATACAAAAAATTATAATATATACTTTTACAACCATTTTAATATCCCGGAGGAGTGTATTTAATTAGCAAAATATATTTTTGAAGAGAATTCGCAAAAAATAAAATTACATTTTCAATGTTGCGTTTAATGACATCTAGTGATACATTAAGATTTTTGTTTTGAACAGTGGAACGTACCGCATGCTGTAGTTTATTACTTGATTCAAAGATGGCTCTATACTCAACAGGTAGTAATGTTAATAGTAATCACCAGACGTCACTACTATACGCTCACTATAAAAAGTACTCTGTGCTCAAAAAGGAAAATTCCTGATTTTGTGGAACCTCCGTGAAACCAATTACTTTATTTTTTTTATAATTTGACTAGTGTCATCCGTGTTTTCGGATTTTTTTAACAGGTTGGACCCAAAACCATCTAAATTAATGCTAAGTTATTAGAAAGTTTGGAAATAATGGTACCGTAAATTTAATTGTTGTCTAGTCATCCGCCATTGACCATCAATATTTAGAACATTGAAATGGAAGTTAAAAATAGACCAGGTAAAACAAATTGTTTTTATGTTTTTATCTTATGACAGACACTTACAATGACAGCATAAGCATAATCAGCATAACGTTCCCACTGCTGGGACACAGGCCTCCTCTCTGTGAGAGAGAGGGGGCCGTAATCCATCACGCGGGCCCGGTGCGGGTTGATAGATGTCACATGTCTTCGAATTTTTGGCTCTAGGAAATACCGGTTTCTTCACGATGTTTTTCTTAACCGTTGTAAAGGTAAGTATACACGACGACACCAGACACTCCGTGTATACATCGACTGTCTATGTGTGTCCACTGCTGCGACATTTAGTTGCAGATGTAGTGGCGATGTCGCTCAGTGTCGCTCCAGTGTCCGTGTCGCAGCCGTGGAGACAGGACTTGCGCAGTGTCCACCACAAGTGGCGCGGATTTCGAACCTGTACGAAATTTATAGCTAGACCAATATGACGTCACGCGAGCGCGTTTCTTTATCGCAGGTGAAATCTTGTTAGATAAATATATTGAAAGTTCGTGTTTTAGCCAAAGAAAGTTTTTGTAGCATTCTGGATCTTCATTTTTCAGTTCAGATAACAATTGATTATATGCCCCCAGCTGTGCTCTTTTTTTAATCAAATCTTTAACCCACATCGATCTCTTTTTACGACGACGCATTTTCATTGAAACACATATCGCGACAACCGCTGCAGCAGCAGGTCATTCATGGCGAGGGAATGTACAGCAAAACATTGCAGTCAGTGTAGCATCCATTCGTGTAGACAGCCTACACTTGAACCGGGACACTAGATGTTTACACCAATGTCGACAAAAAAAATTGCTTACCGTGTGGACGCAATCGACACAAGTGTCGACATTTGTGTCGAGTGTCAGTGTCGTCGTGTATCCTTACCTTAAGAGTAGTTGCGATGAAATAATTTACACTGAATAAAGCGCTTGACTGGATTCAAACCTACGACCTATATAACTCGTAAGCCGAGACCGTTATCACTGGGTCACCACTGCTCCCCTACCTCTGCACCTTACAATGACAGGACTTAAACTAAATATAAAGGGAGTCTGTTGGTATTCGTCTTCGGGTGGTCAAACTCTTTGCTTTGTTGGCTTGATGGAGTGCCTACGAGATTATAATCTGGGCCAAAACAATGCATTTTTATTTTTTTTAACCAGCTCGAGTTCTACAGGGGCAGGGCAGGGCAAATGCCTCCCCAATACAATATTAAAAAGCCCATAATACAATCTACCAATGCATGCAAGACTGTGTGTGTCTTCAACATTTCGCCCACTTACGATATTTTGTCATGTTTAGATATCACCATTCCGCCACCAGTACTTTACATGATACACATTCTAAAAATGTTAAGAATATTATCACAGAACAGATAATTACTTTGAATTGACTAACCATTTAAGTAAGTATAAGATGTGCATAATAATTAATTTATTCTAAGTACATAGGTATCTAAGGCAAGGCTTGGAAGAAGGCTTGTGGCCAGCCTATAATGTTTCCACTGGGACACAGGGCTCCCTTCTGTGAGTGGACTGTAAACTACTACGCGGGCCCAGTGCGGGTAAGCGTGTATCACATGTCTTCGAATTTTTGGTTCTGTAAATATTCGTATGGCCGCTATTAGCGGCGGATGTGTCCTGAACTTATCCATATATACCAACCAACTTTGTGCCTACCATATCCAACGAATAATTAATGTTTTTGTCTTAGGAGACGCCGGTTTCCTCAGGATGTTTCCCTTCTACAGGTATCATAAGTCGAATTCTGCTTGAAGACAAACTTTGACTTGGTGATCATCATTTTATGACGCAAAACTGGCAATTCCTCGTTTCACTCCTTTTCACAACCAAATAGGTGAGTAACAAGTAAGAAAAATATAATTTTGAGGGCCTTAGCAGACAGAAGCTCGATACAGCGACTGATCTCTGGACCCCTCATCTCTGTAATTTAGTCGCTTTTCTGGAGTTTGGTACTTTGCCTGATAGAATTATAAAATCGCGCTCAAACACAAAGCGGCATCGATATAATCGCTGAAACGCATGATTTTGCTACTGCGAATTCTCTTTAGACTGTTGTAAGAATAAAAGCTTTTTATAATTATAATACATATACATGGTGTTACGGAAAGGGTATAACAATACAAACGGGTTGAAGAGTGTGTCTGGTCTAGAATCTCTGTACAAAATTTCAGCTCAAAAGCAGTAACTTTGAAAATGCTTAATATTTTTTTATTTCGATAGTTTATTAAATTGAAATCATAAGCATAACAAACGTGTCACCGCACTACGAGGGTCATTATCCATTATCTGTAGTGTGTCTGTGCGCCTAGTACATGCACATCACGCCGCCGAGCGCCAGTGCAGCGCCGTGATGTCGAAATAAAAAAATATTAAGCGTTTTCAAAGTTAATGCTTTTGAGCTGAAATATTGTACAGAGATTCCAGACCAGATACACTCTTCAACCCGTTTGTATTGATATACCCTTTCCGTAACACCCTGTAGAGAAATCAGGAGCATTGATCACAGCGCTGCTCAAAACGAGTTGACTATTTTAGACTTATATTAACTATAAGCCTAACGATGTTTCCTTCGATGTCAGTAATGTCCAAGGTGAACTCAGAAAGTACATAAATGAATTGAAAAGTCAGATTGGCACAAACTCGTGTATTAGAGGCGAGGTTTTCACCATTGGGCCATCACAACCTTTTTACACAAAGTAGCTTTTAGTTACATTTCCATCGGCAAAAATTACGATCTTCCATACAAACTTTCATCCCATATAATTATATAAAGGATTAATTTTTCAAAAATCCTTTCTTAGTCGCATTCGTTTAGAAGGAAAGGAACTCTTGGGCAAAATGTTATGCTTCTAGACCGAGCGGTTTAGGCTGTCCATCGTATGTCAGTGAATTGTATGTTTTTATTATGTAGATATTATAAGTAGGCACTACCTATGTAACCAAATCTTTGTTTTTCGATTTTGGTAGTTTTGCTGCTGAAACATGGCTGGTAAATTTCTGTTCCCGCCCAATTTGGACATTTGCCTGAACTTCGACCTGGTGGAGATCGTGTTCATCTGCGTGATATTCACGTTCGCTCTGATCTTCTTCACACAAGTTTGCCGCATGGTATACAATGGCATCACCGCCGGTGGCGGCGCTGGCTGCTAGGTATGCTACTTCACCATCACCAGCATCCACATCCCGTCTTCATTCACTACTGCCATAGGCCTCTCGTGCCAATCCGCACGCACCTGTGCTAGCCTCATATTACCTTAATAAACGTCAATGCCATTTGGTTTGGTCATATGGTTTTGGTTTTACTGACGTTTTTTTCAGAATCCATCCAGCAACCAAATCAGTACATTATTTCTATATCAAACGAAAGCTGTCAGAATATTTCCCATAATTGTCTTATTTATGGTTTATGAAAAAAAATATCATCACCGTAGTTTTCATCACATTTTCGCATACTTTAGAGCCAAAGCACACACGCTTCTTTTTGCATCGGCGATCGGCGATTTTGCGGCTGTATCGATGCTGCATCGCGTTTTGGCGACTCTCTGCGTTCGGAAGCGGTATCTGAATCACGCGTTTTAGCGACTGCTCCGATGCTGCATCGCGTTTTGGCGACTCTCTGCGTTCGGACGTGGTATCGGAAGCGTGCGTTTTAGCGACTGCTCCGATGCTGGCGCAAATGCTAAATCGCTGCGACCGGCATCCGAATGTGTGCGGAGTGTAGCGTTCAGCCGCTGTATCGAGCTTCCGAAAAGCGACTGAATCGCCGCGTTTGGCGTTTTTAAGTGTGCGGTGTGGAATGCTTGGTCGCTGCATTTAGCTTCTAAAAATCAGCTGAATCGCCGATCGCCGATGCAAAAAGTAGCGTATGTGCTTTGGCTCTTAGTTCTTAAGATTTGTATTAAGTACCTAAGTAAAAGAAACATAATATTATGTATACAGGATGAAATTGAAAACATGCGACAAATCGAAATGGGAGATTGTACTCATCATTATGAACAACTTTTACTATGAAGAAGAAGAAGATTCAAATCGCGAAAAAAAAATCGCTGCTCCCTACATTTTGACGAGTTATGCGAACATAAATGTAGGGAACAGCAGATTTTTTTTTTCGCGATTTCAGGTTCGGTCCCATAGTACCTAAAAGTTGTTCATAATGATGAGTACAATCTCCCATTTCGATTTGTCGCATGTTGTCAATTTCACCCTGTATTTAGTCGATATTTCAAGCAAACTAACTTCTTCGTTGCTCAATCTCATCATATGTACCAGGGTTGTTGCTGATGCATATTTTTTGTACATCAGCGAATGCTGATTCTGATGTTTTATCATTGACATCAGCGGAAGCTGATGCTGATTTTAATTATTTTCTTAAAAAAACAGTGACCTTTATGAATTTACTTACACCTAAAAGTTGCACAGTTTTCCTTGGTACTGAAATAAAAGGTTGGTTCAATAATTTTGTGACTTGTAATAAAAAATAGAATCAAACTAAGTACCTAGTTTAGTAATAATTAGTTAGTAATTAAGTACCTAGTGGTAGTACATAATATGTAGTACCACTACATACATAGTCTACGTCTAGGTATATCCAATATTAATTATACTACACGTGCTATCAGCCCCGCCCCCTCGGCGGTCATGTCACGACTTGAACTTCAGCATTAATAATCAGCATGGAGCAATGCGGATGCTGCTGCTGCTGATGCTGATTTTGAAAATGATGCTGAAATTCCGCGGTTTCTAGTGTAACCGTATGCAGCTGAATACTAATACTTACACGGAGCGACTCCCTATCTGACCTACACAACCCAGTTACTAGGTAATTCAATACCCCTTGGTAAGACTGATTGTCAGACGTTAAGGCTTCTGATGACCCGTAACGACTTTCAAAGATCCACGAATGACAGGCGGGACTAACGGGTTTAAATGTTCTGTATAAATAAATTGCCGCGGCCGCAACTGTTTCTACATCCATCTTTTCCAAAGCGCCAATGCAGAATGATGATACGCCAATGTGTAAAGCCGGCTGTACACATGGGGCCAAGGTGTTGGGCCAAGGTGTTGGGCCAACGTGTAGAGAGCTACCTGGCGGTATGTTGGCTTAATTGGTCTAGTTGGCGCCAACATTGGCAGGCCATCCGAATAGTGTCGGTTTTTTGTGCACACATCAAAGGATCTTGGCGCGCTCCGCAAACAGCGTTCACACGTTGGTGTCTTGTTCAGTTCGTTGTTACTCGTCAGCGGAGACAGTATCGTTGCGCGTGAGTGAAATTTACGTTCCCATGTTCCGATAGCAAAATTATTATCACCCTGTATATCAATAATAACTAATAACACATTTACCTCGTTCTATTCCTATGAATAGTCACCATCCACCACCTTATTTTGCGCCATTTCTTTTAGTCACTCTACTTTGGTGCACATGTACGTAATAATTAAACGCACTGTATAAATAAATTGCCGCGGCTGCAAGAACTTCTACGTCCATCTTTGAAGCGCCAATGCAGAATGATCAGTAAGCCAATGTGTGAACAGCAATCTTGGTCATCCATCATTTTTGCCCAACACGTTGGCCCAACACCTTGGCCCCATGTGTACAGCCGGCTTTAAACACATGCAAACACTTGCGAGTGTCCTGAGTGGCGATGGCGGCCGACAGGCGCGGGCGGAGGAGCGTGCTTGTTTGCGGTGCGTGGAGCGTCGAGCGTGGCGTCGTCGCGCGCAAGTTCAAACCAGTTTGTAGCGGTGACGGAAGCGTGCCCACCATGTCGTTCGAAGACATTATTCAAGATTAAATTTTTCTTAGTAAATAGTCAAAAGTGGCCACCGTCATCCTAGTATATCATAATCTTCATTTAATCTCAAAGTTTCATACAATGTCGAAAACGTTCTTTGTTTAATTTTATTATCTCACTTGGACCTTGTCACGAGTAATAAACATATTTAAACCACACATTTTCTTCTAAATACATAATAATAATTATCGTACGACCCCGACGCCATGATGAAAAATGTGACCGGCACACACGAACGCTAAGGCGATTCTCACACTGCCCCGCATGATGCAGCGGGGCGCAGATAACGCACCCACGCGCGTGATTTTTTACATACAAATTCAATAAAAACGCACTCACGCGCGTGGAATTTGACTCCGTATCCCGCACACCGCTGCGTGAAACGCAGCAGTGTGCCAATCGCCTAAGCGTGCACTAAGGCGCGTCGCCCACACGAGCTAGAGTCGAGGCGGTGACGAGGCGCGGGCGCACGTTTTCTATAGGAATAAATATAGGTATGTATGTATAGGCGACATATCTATACTTATTCCTATACAAAACGTGCGCCCGCGCCTCGTCGCCGCCTCGACTGTAGGTCGTGTGGGCGACGCGCCTAAGACCACTCGGTGAACGCTCTTTCGCCGCTTGTAACGCTGAACGCTCCGCTGGACGCTTTTTCACTCGGGCCATACACTTATGTAACAATTATAACATCAATCTTGTCGTACAGTTAAAAAATAATTCGGTCCGCTTGCGTTAGGCACGATTACCAAACGTCTACGGACATCGTAAGGGGTTTCGCAATGTTCACGCTTTTTATTCGTAGGCAATGTTGTTTGACAAAGGTCCATAGTCATAACCTGCTTACTCTTAATGCAAAAAGGTTTATTATTTTATGCTTTTCAGTTTTTTCGGGGTTTAATTATTTGTTAAAAAAAAAAAATATTTTATAAAAAATCTGTGAATGAACAATAAATCACCCCTATTTTCCCACCCTGATGGTAGGATTTTTTTTTCCTTTATATAGGACCAATTTCAAGGTATGGCCCTATCCAATAAAAAAAGAATTATCAAAATCGGACTACCTACTGTGTAAAAAGTTATGCGTGATCATACATAAAAAAAATATATACATACATATATACGCGTCGAATTGAGAACCTCCTCCGTCTTTTCGTCGGTTAAAAATCTAATGTTTGGACTAAAAAATTAAAACAGTAGTGCTTTAGTATGTTGCTTTTAGAATAATCTGACAAAAAATCGTAATGATTGTATACATATTAGTATGGTTTTTATTGTAAAAACAAAGTTTTTTGAGGTATCTTCATGATTTTTTTTCTATCGTATCAAATTAGTTGTATTATGTTTTCAACACACTATCTATCTTGCATATATCCTGAAGAATATCATATATTTTTCTGATTTTGTTTACTGTAGTCGATAATAACTTTCATTGTTTCTAAAACTTGCGTTTTTTGCGTTTAGGTCCTGTACTGTAATCCCTTGACGTCGCACGCCCCGCCCCGCTGGACACGAGTCGAGCGTGCACTCAGGCCGTACACTAAGCCAGTGTTGTCATCCCGTGACGAGATTCCGAGCCTAATAACACAATAATGTTGGTGAATTTGATTGACTTATGTGGATTTGATACCTTACTTCGAACAAAGTTTCCTCGACCGATCGATACTTTCATGTCTTTTCCTCGAAGATTTACTTCATCGATGGATTGTTACCTCGAATGATAGTTCAGCGAACGCTTCTTCTTCTTTGCGTGTCGATAGAAATCTAAATAGACGTGGCCCAGAATTCAGCTACTTGTTTGGCGCCATCACCAGCGTCTTAGTCGTCGTTCCTGTAACTTGCAGCTGACAGGACGATATTAAGTGTCCCATCGTTTGTGGAACAGCACCACATTTACACTCCAAGGCAGAGTCGTCTATGAATCTCCGCCTGAACAGGTTTTCCTTGCTTCGGCTAACTTGGGTACCCTGGGCGAGAAGGATGGAGTCGGCAAGAGGTGTCGCGCGGTGTTCCGCAGGGGTCGGTACTGGGGCCGCTTCTGTGGAACATCGGATACGACTGGGTGCTGCGTGGTACGCTCCTCCATGGCGTTAGCGTCACCTGCTGCGCCGACGACACGCTGGTGACAGCGCGGGGGAGTACGTACCAAGAAGCAGCACAACTGGTGACAGCAGTAGTTGCGCAGGTCGTTACGAGGATCCGGCGGTTGGGTCTCGAGGTAGCCTTGAACAAATCCGAGGCCCTGTGTTTCCATAGGGCCTGGCGCGCAACTTAATCGTGGGATGCGTTACCATCGCTGTCGGGTCGACGATGAAGTACCTGGGGCTTGTCCTCGACAGTCGGTGGAGCTTTGGGCCGCACTTCCGGCAGCTGACCCCCAAATTGATAGGCGCGCGGGTGCATTGTCGCGGCTGCTACCCAATCTGAGGGGGCCCGACACGTCCTGCCGGAAGCTGTACATGGGGATCGTGCGGTCGATCTCGATGGCACTCTACGAGGCGCCCGTGTGGGCGAACAACCTCACGGCTCGCAACATCGCAATCTTGTTAAGGCCGCAGAGGGCGATGGCCGTCAGGATTGTTTGCGGGTACCGCACGATCTCATTCAAGGTGGCGACCCTCTTGGCCGGATCCCCGCCTTGGGACCTGGAGGTAAGTGCACTCGCGTCCCTATATCAGTGGCGCGGGGAGGCGCTGGAGAGTGGTGAGAGACCCCTGCCTCGAGTTATCAAAGCACGGCAGGCTGAGCTCCACCGGGCCCTGAGGACGGAATGGGAGACGTGACTTGCGCAACCCACTGCGGGGCACGGCGTTATAGCGGCGGTAAGACCTGTTATGGAAGTGTGGATGGAGAGGCGACATGGCGCCCTCAGCTTCCGGGTGACGCAGGTACTCTCTGACCACGGCTGCTTTGGGAAGTACCTGTGTCATATAGGTCGAGAGCAGACGCCGGTGTGTCTCCACTGTGCGGCTTGCCCTGAGGATATGGCGCAGCCCACGTTGGATGAGTGCCCAGCTTGGCCAGGGCTGCACCGTGACCTCATCGCGGCAATAGGCGGGAGTGATTTCTCGCTCCCGGCCGTCGTTCAATGGATGGTCGAGAACGGGAGCGCATGGGACGGAGTTGCCTCTTTTTGCGAGGATGTCATTTCTGCAAAGGAGGCGGCCGAGCGGGAGAGAGAAGCCGCATCCTCTCTCCCCTTCCGCAGGAGACACACCGGGTGCCCGAGAAGGGCGCAAAACGATCTGCGACCTCCATGAGAGGCGGCTTGCGGTCGATGGACTAGGGGCGTCTGTCGTCCGACCAGACAGGCCCGAGTTGGCGCCGGAGTGTGCCACGCGCGCCACTCGAGAGTGGGTGCGGCCATTATAGGAATGGGCGCACGGGGAGGTGGGACCCGCTGAGGAACAGCGGAGCGAGGCCTATCGGGGGAGCGTTGGTATAGCGTCGGTGAATGCTTATGCGAATCCCGCACCCCCGGCCATAGGCAGAGGTGGAACGCCGCGGTGGTTTTAGCCGGTAAGACTCCGGCATGCCCCTCTTTCACCCCCACGGTGGATGAGGATTTCCACTGCACACAAAAAAAAAAGATTACCCAAGGTAACTCATATCCAGGTGGGTGATCTTCAGCGAGTGGAACGAATGATTTGGGTAAGGAAGCACTGCGAACGCTTATACGAAAGGACCTATCGAGGTTAAGTACTTTCGAGGTAGCGTACCATACATTAAAGTACTTCCGAAGTAAAAACCTTTCGGGGTTATAGGTAAGCGTTCGACGACGAACATTGGAGGTGACGGCGTTCGAAGTAAAGTATGAAACCCGTCGCACGTGTTAGAAAATGGGGTAGAATCTATTTATAAGACAGTCTATATGTATATCACTCAAATATCAAGCTTCGAATATCAGAATGGTTTCTAGTTATTTAATACTAGCTTCTGCCCGCGACTTCGTCCGCGTGAAATTCGTACTTTCCTCTAAAAATTACGAAAATGTATGTAGGTATAATCTTTATCATTTATTTAGATAAATAAGTTTTCGGGCCAATTTTTAAGTTTATAGATCATCAAAGGAATCAGATTTTTCAAATAAACTGTATCCCCGCTTTTCACCCCTACAGGGGTGGAATTATAAAAATCGTTCGTGATGTGTTCATAATTGACTCAAAGATCCATACCTATTTTTGAGTTAATGGAAGCAAGCAGTAATATCCACCCCTTAAACTTCATTACTTACCCTTTTCCACCTTGGTAGGAGTCGATTTTTGAAAAACCCTTAAACACATACTTGTATTATTTTTTTTTAATAGTACCGAGTTTCGAGTTAATCCGACAGCATATTACATATTCTTCTAACCTATCAACTTTGTCACCCCTTAAATCCTCTGTATGGGGTTTTTCGTAAACTAAAAGTGACAATGTTTATTGTTTACTGACCCAAATATTGCCAAGTTTCATGTTTATTAACCAACTAAATAACATTTTTCATATAAACTGTATTCCCGCTTTTCACATCCACAGAGGTGGAATATCGAAAAATTATTTGGGATATGTTCATTACTTGACTCAAAGATTATTTATACGAATTGTTGAGTTAATCATGCCACGCATTAAAATCCTCCCCTGTATAATTAACTACCCCTTTTCACCCCGTTAGGGGTAGATTTTCGGAAAACCCTGATACACGTTATTCTTTATATTTGGTCTTAAGTATAAATACCGAGTTTCGAGGTGATCGGACCACGCGTTAAAATTTTTCCATACAAATTTTGACACCCCCACCCCAATCCTCCTTTAGGGGGTAATTTATAAAAACAAAAAATGCCAAACTTCATAATTTACTTACATAAATATCAGTGCTAAGTTTCAAGTTTATTAACCAAATGAATAAGATTTTTCATATAAACTGTATTCCCGCTTTTCACCCCTACATGGGTGGAATTATGAAAAATCGTGTGTTCATGACTTATTTTTATTTATTTTACTTTATTGGGACATAAAATAATTACATATTACAATTTTAGTGTAACAAAATAAGATAAAAACTAAGTAAACGTGTAACCCACACCAATGTCCGCGAAATAATAGTTTAAAGACACAATCATAGTATAATGCGAGTACTGATTTTACAGGAGAGTAAGAAGTTCTCGATCATATTTCTGGAATATTAGGTCTAAGATAGGCCATAAGTAGGCTGCGTCTTGACGCCAGGCTTAGAAGTTTATAACGCATTAATAATTGGGTGTATGTTAACTTGACTCAAACTTTATTTATACCAATTTTCGAGCTAATCAAGCCACGCAGTAAAATCCTCCTCTGTAAAATTAACTACTCCAGATACGGACTATATGACTATATTTCCAATCCCTTAAATCTCTTGAAAATAGTTACACAAAAATGTCAATATTACATGTGAATTTTAAAATCATCCCCTGAGGGATGATTTTAGAGAAACGATGAAATACGTAATTCATTATGTGTTACCAAAAGCATAAAGAAGAAGGGTCACGTCCCATAGGAAATTTACCCAGGCCTGACACAAAAGGAACGCATCTCAGTTGTTTTGTTATATTAAATATAACAGAAATAAATTAACACTATTCTGAATATCAGTGGCTATCACCCATATATTGCCATTTGATTTTGGTACCTAAGTCAAAATATTTTAAAATATTTTTTGAAGTGAAAACTTCTTTAGCGGCGTTGAACACTTTTTGTAATGGGTAAAAAATGTTAAACTCGCGTCAGGGCATCGCGTCAGGACACGTGACCGTCAGGAGAAATTTCCCCCCCCCCCCCTCTCTCTCTACGGAGGCGGCGGCGCCAACCGAAGTGAACCAAGTTTAGTGACACACGACAATAGATGGATGGAGTGGAAGTGGAAGTGGTAGTGGTAGCGGAAGTGGAAGTGGAAGCGGAAGCGGAAGTGGAAGCGGAAGTGGAAGCGGAAGTGGAAGTGGAAGTCGAAGTCGAAGTCGAAGTCGAAGTCGGAGTCGAAGTCGGAGTCGAAGTCGAAGTCAAAGTCAAAGTCAAAGTCGAAGTCGAAGTCGAAGTCGAAGTGGAAGTGGAAGTGGACACACTGCTGTGTATTCGTATATAAAGTGTAAAAATATGGAAATTGAACAAAGTGCATCTATTAATGAAAAAAGGGACGCAGAAATAGTGATAAAAAATGTGTTATATTAATTAAATTAATAATTGATTTATTTCAACATTAATATTCAAGTTTTCACTTCTGCCGGCACTCCCGGAGTGCAACCCGAGTTTTTTTTAATGAATAGCATTTATATTCATTTAAAATGACGCCAATTTAGATAAATATACAAAAATAGACAGCTGGAGGCCTTAATTTATTCAGGAATCCACAGACAAGCCCGGTTAAGCAGACGATAACCTCAAAGGTAAACTGCGAGATGTCATTAAAAAAATATAAAATAAAATTGGCTTTCTGTGTTGAGATCTGTGCGTTTTTTAACCGACTTAAAAAAAGGAGGTTCTGTATTCGACCCGTATGTATGTATGTTTGTATGTCCGCGATTTTCTCAAAAACTAATGAATCAATTTTGATAATTCTTTCACTAATGTAATCTACATACTTTCAGGATGGTTTTAGTATATAATGCATTTGGTAAATATTCTTATGTACGGAGTTATATGCATAAATGTACTGCATCTCCGGCATTTCTATGCGAATTTGGACGATTCTCCTAGTCAGTCTTCAATTCTTCAATGCACTAGTGTTAATTGGATTTGTGTGGGGTAGGTACAACTAAAAAGTAAAAAATAAAAACTTTGACAAAAAAATAACCAAGTTGAAAAAAAAACACTACAAAGTGATACTTACATAACTTTAATTTCGGAAGTCGGTGTCTAAAAACGAAAATGCGGAACCAATGACACCGACTTCCGAAATTAAAGTTATTTATCACTTTGTAGTGTTTTTTTTTTTGAAGTCGGTTGTTTTTTTCTAAATTGTCGTATCGTCATTGAATTACATACAATTACGAATTTTGTAGGTAAATAGGTATTAAAAGAAAATTGTATATCGCCTGAACAAAAACACAAGGCAATATTTTGGTGTTAGCCATTGATTTGGAATATAAAAAATATATATTTTAGCTATATTTAAAATAACAAAAAAACTGAGATATGTCTCTTTCGTGTCGGGTCTGAGTCACAAATGACCGTTCTTCTTTGAATATTCATATCCCTAACTTAAGAAATAACAGTTTTCCCATAGAAATTTTCATCCCCTATATCCCCCCCTCTTTAGACATTTTTGAGACAAAAAGTAGCCTATGTCCTTCCTCGGGATGCAATCTATCTCTCTGCCAAATTTTATCGAAATCCGTTCAGTGGTTTAGGCGTCAAAAGGTAACATACAGACTGATAGACAGACAGACAGTTACTTTTGAATTTATAATATTAGTATGGATGTGTAAAAGTAACTAAGTATAATATAATAATAATAAATAAAATGTTTTATTTCAGACAACCAGGGCCCATCATGTTAGTTACAAAAAAAAAACTTAAAAAATCTATGTTAGTAGGTACAAAAACAAAATTGGTACAAAAAATAAACATAAAAGTGAAAAATAATGTCGCTTCATCAACCCGCACCTCTCACATGCAGATTGATGAAACGCTTGAACACAGCCGCGTCCAACCTATCCGCTATCATTTTCAGGATACGGTTGCTACTCCCCCGTACGGTTTTCAAGACTGACGTGGTTTTCTTCCGCATAATTGCATAGAAGTCATCTATATGCGCGTCCGCAAACATACATGAAGCACTACAAGAACGCGGGAGCCGCAACAGTGCCCTGAAAATGTTATTGTTCTGAACTCTGAGGGCATTGTAGGCTTTTTGTGTGTACTTAACGGTTCACTAATGTTTCACCAAAACTTCATTGACAAATTTTTAGTTTACAACCAACGTTTCGTATACTATTTATTTCACAAACAACTCATTCCGCAAATGTTTTATTTTATAAACACTAGCTTTACAAACATTTATTTGGCAAATGCGCTTCTCTTTACAAATGTTACGGATGATATTTAATCATTATACATTTTTCATTTAATATTTAGATTCTTTTGGAAAAATAACGTTTATACAAAATATAATTTTATAATACACTAGCGACTGCATTAAAAACTGCATTAAAATCCGTTGCGTAGTTTAAAAGATCTAAGCTTCCAGACAGCGGGAGTGACTTTGTTTTATACTATGTAAAGATTTTCTAAACCAGTCACAAAGTGATCATGACGGTATTCTCCATTTGGGTCAAATAATTTTCAGGCAAGTATTTTTTTTCTATATAATCTAGTCGTTTCTGGCACTCGCCGGTCGCTGCCGCAGCACCACTCGCTTTGCTCGTTCGGCTCGTGCGTAGGGGGTCACAGTTTTAACCTAACCTAACCGAACTATTTTTTTTTTTAAATAATTAACCTAATGTAACTAGTTCGGTTCCGGGTAGCCTACTAAAATAATCTCTTTTTTCTTCTATTAGCGCAAGTCGTTTCTGGCACCCATACTTTGTGTAAAAGTATTTTTTTTCTATTAATCTAGTAGTTTCTGGCACTCGCCGGCCGCTACCGCAGCACCGCTCGCTTCGCTCGCTCGGCTCGTGCGTAGGGGTCACAGTTTTAACCTTACCTAACCTAAAAATATTTTTTAAATAATTAACCTAATCTAACTAGGTCGGTTGCGGGTAGCCCACTAAAAATAATCTCTTTTTTTCTATTAGCGCAGGTCGATAAAAGAGTTTCATTTTTAGGAAATTGCGTAATGATAAGTCAATATGTAAAACGCTGTTATTCCAAACGTTGTTTTAGGAGATAAAATGAATAAAAAATGAATTGCTTGTTAAATAACACGTTATTAAACAAAAGTTTATCTGGTGATTATTTTGTAAAGTGAATTATTTGGCAAACTTGTTATTGTATAATGATGAAATGACAAATCATGTTTTTGCCAATCGTTGTTTGTCAAGTAAAAATTGGTAAATTAATTTTTGGTGAACTGACAGTATATATAATCTAGTAATTATTGTAGGCTTTTTGTGTGTACTTAACGGTTCACTAATGTTTCACCAAAACTCCATTGACAAATTTTTAGTTTACAACCAACGTTTCGTATACTATTTATTTCACAAACAACTCATTCCGCAAATGTTTTATTTTATAAACACTCGCTTTACAAACATTTTAAATTTGGCAAATGCTTCTCTTTACAAATGTTACAGATGATATTTAATCATTTATACATTTTTCATTTAATATTTAGATTCTTTTGGAAAAATAATGTTTATACAAAATATCATTTTATAATGCACTAGCGACTACATTAAAATCCGTTGCGTAGTTTAAAAGATCTAAGCTTCCAGACAGCGGGAGTTACTTTGTTTTATACTATGCAAAGATTTTCTAAACCAGTCACAAAGTGATCATGACGGTATTCTCCATTTGGGTCAAATAATTTTCAGGCAAGTATTTTTTTCTATAAAATCTAGTCGTTTCTGGCACTCGCCGGCCGCTGCCGCGGCACCGCTCGCTTCGCTCGCTCGGCTCGTGCGTAGGGGTCACAGTTTTAACCTAACCTAACCTAATTTTTTTTTTAAATAATTAACCCTATCTAACTAGTTCGGTTCCGGGTAGCCCACTAAAAATAATCTCTTTTTTTTCTATTAGTGCAAGTCGATGAGAGAATGAGTTTCATTTTTAGAAAATTGCGTATTGATAAGTCAATATGTAAAACGTTTTTATTCCAAACGTTGTTTTTATGAGATTAAATGAATAAAAAATGAATTGCTTGTTAAATAACACGTTATTAAACAATGGTTTATTTGGTGATTATTTTGTAAAGTGAATTATTTGGCAAACATGTTGTTGTATAATGATGAAATGACAAATCATGTTTTTGCCAATCGTTGTTTGTCAAGTAAAAATTTGTAAATTAATTTTTGGTGAACTGACAGGGCACCCTGCCGATTTAATAACCAATCAAACTTATATAACACCCCGTCGTTTTTGCGTCGGGTATTAAAAAATAGACGGTGCCCTGTCAGTTCACCAAAAATTAATTAACAAATTTTTACTTGACAAACAACGATTGGCAAAAACATGATTTGTCATTTCATCATTATACAACAACAAGTTTGCCAAATAATTTACTTTACAAAATAATCACCAGATAAACTTTTGTTTAATAACGTGTTATTTAACAAGCAATTCATTTTTTATTCATTTTATCTCATAACACAACGTTTGGAATAAAAACGTTTTGCATATTGACTTATCATCATTACGCAATTTCCTAAAAATGAAACTCATTCTTACATCGACTTGCGGTAATCGAAAAAAAGAGATTATTTTTAGTGGGCTACCCGGAACCGAACTAGTTAGATTAGGTTAATTATTTAAAAAAAAAATGTTAGGTTAGGTTAGGTTAAAACTGTGACCCCCAACGCACGAGCCGAGTGAGCGAAGCGAGCGGTGCCGCGGCAGCGGCAGGCGAGTGCCAGAAAGGACTAGATTATATAGAAAAAAATACTTGCCTGAAAATTATTTGATCCAAATGGAGAATACCGTCTTAATCACTTTGTGACTAGTTTAGAAAATCTACATAGTATAAAACAAAGTCACTCCCGCTGTCTGTAAGCTTAGATCTTTTAAACTACGCAACGGATTTTTGTCGTTATTTTTCCAAAAGAATCTAAATATTAAATGAAAAATGTATAAATGATTAAATATCATCCGTAACATTTGTAAAGAGAAGCATTTGCCAAATAAATGTTTGTAAAGCGAGTGTTTATAAAATAAAACATTTGCAGAATGAGTTGTTTGTGAAATAAATAGTGTACGAAACGTTGGTTGTAAACTAAAAATTTGTCTATGGAGTTTTGGTGAAACATTTGTGAACCGTTAAGTACACACAAAAAGCCTACAATAATTACTAGATTATATATACTATATGTTATGGTATGTATATGTTATTATTATTATTATAAATACTAGATTATATAAAAAATAGACACTTTATTTAACAACACTGTTTTCGCTTGAATCGTTTATCCAATACTTATTGGGTCGCGGTCCATACCGGCCTTGTATAGGGCCTCAGATAGTTCCAGAACCTTCTACTTCTATCTTAGAATATGGTTCAGTGGTATGGAATCCGCATTACGAGGTTTACACCAAGCGATTAGAGAGTGTGCAAAAGAGGTTTCTTTACCATCTATGCTATGGAGATCACTTGGCTAAACAACTAACCAGCTACACTGAAAGGTTGAGACACTATAATATGGAAACACTAGCTAGTCGTAGGGCGAAACTGGGCTTCTTTATCCTTCACAAGATAATGAATGGATCGATAGACTGCAGTGAGCTTTTGGGCTCATTAGGAATTCAAATTCCAACTCGGATTCCCAGGTCTAAAAATTATAATTAATTCAACATCCCAGGCTCCAAAACAAACCTGGGTCATTACGCCGCTGTACCAAGACTTTGTAGGCAATACAACATGCTGGCTAAAACTACAGAGTTAGATATCAGCCAATCTCTCGTAAATTATAAGAAATGTTTAAAAAATTTATTGTGAATGCTTTTTTTTCTTTTTTATATTTATTTATTTATTTTATTTTACAGAAAGCTTACAGACTAATAACAGAATTAGAAATCGTTCGTAGGTAAAAAAAAAATGCTAATTACAAGCTTCCACATATATACATCTAGTTACAAGTACTATGCGTTGACTATGTTAACAGCGATTTACAAAGCAAGAGAAAACAAAAGAAAAACAAAAATAAGTTACAAAAGTTAAAGTGTAATAAAAGTTAATTAGGTAGTCAAGTCGTGCAAGATCAAAACAGTTAAATTACATATAAAACATATAAAAACAACCTCATATCATTACATTAGGTATCATAAGCCGAACAATTTAGTAGTCATTCATGACTATCTCCAAAATATTCCTTGTTTAGGATTTTTCTAATACTGTGTGCCTTGGTGCAAAATAGGTCGATCTCCAGGTGCGTTGGTAAACTATTGAAGGCTTTTACACTACGAATAAAAAAGGCGTTACTCCTGTAATTAGTCGATGCACTTGGTGCCTGCAGCAGAGGTCGTCTGCATAGGTTATTTTGATTAGTGCGAAGAAGTATTTTGTTGAGTAGTTCCGGACAATCAGTCGAGCCATTTGCTATGCCTACCAAAAAACATATGTCACTAATATTACGTCTTATGTTCAACGGTAAGAAATGGTATCGCTTGCAACGGTGTTCATAGTTCACTGAGAGTTGCTTTGCCTTAAAATCCAAGTAACGTAGAAATTTCTTCTGAACGGATTCAATACGAGATTTGTAAATCTCGTATTGAGGGTTCCAGACTTGGGAAACGTACTCGAGGTGGCTACGCACAAGGGAGCAGTAGAGGACTTTTACTGGTTTTAGAGACCGAAAGCTGGAGCAAGCTCTAGTAATAAAGCCCAGGGCCTTGAAAGCTTTCTTGACAATGGTTTCTATGTGATCGTCGAAAAGTAATTTGCTGTCATGTAATACTCCAAGATCTCTGATACTGCTTGTCTTACTAATGTACGCACCATCTAGTGTATATCAGACTTAAGAACCTTCATATCATCTGCGTATAGTAAAATATTTGAATTAGTAAAGCAGTTCTTTATGTCCGAGATAAATATTGTAAACAATAACGGCCCTAAGATCGAGCCTTGAGGCACTCCAGATGGGACAGTTTTCCAACTGGACGTGTATCCCCGTAGGACCACAGCCTGCGTTCGGTTATCTATATACGACGAAAACCAACGAAACAGGTCACCGTGTATTCCTGCAGCTAAAAGCTTTTGAAGAAGCACACGGTGATCTATTCGGTCGAAACACTTGCTGTAGTCCGTGTAGATAACATCGACCTGGCATCGGTTATCCATCCCAGCGGTTATTAATTCGTTGGACAATACCAAATTGGAAGCAGTCGACCGCTTTCTGAGGAAACCATGTTGTTCGTCGCCAAAACAGCGCTGCATGGCCGAATAAACTCCCGTGTGTACCACACGTTCCAGAACTTTAGAGAAGAGACATAGTTTAGATATGGGTCGGTAATTTTCTATCTTTGATTTATCCCCCTTTTTAAAAATAGGTGTGATAAATGCCGATTTCCATATCTTCGGAACAACACCCTCTCTCAACGACCGTTCAAACAATAAGCAGACTGGCTCCACAAGACTCTTTGCACAATTGATTATAAAAATTGGGGGTATCAGATCTGGCCCACCAGATTTAGTTAGGTCCAGACCTTTAAGTAGCTTGAGTACCACGTCAGGGCACACGCTAACGGCACTCAGGTTCACTGAGCTGGAAGAATTAGTGTCTACATTAGTATTTAGATCATCAGAGTCTGGTTCTTGGAAAGTTGAATGAAAGTAAGATGAAAATAGCTCAGTGATACCCTCGCCGGTGTCTGCGGACCGGTCCATATAATGCAGTACGTTAGGTAACGAGTCACCACATCTTTTACTTTTGACATAAGACCAGAACGACTTAGGGTTTTTGGAGATTGAGGATTCTATTTTTTACATATAAGCATCAAAACAAACCGCCTCTATTTGCTTAACTCGGTTTCGCAAGATAGAAAAAGAGTGATAGTCGGATAAATTGCCGTAAGTTTTATATTTATTATGGTATTTATGTTTTTCTTTTAATATTTTAATTAAAACACTGGTATACCAGGGGGGGTGTGACGATTTCTTTAGCGGCTTAACGGGAATGTACAAGTCCCTTAGCTCGTATAGTTTTTGATAGAAAAGGCAGAGAGCTTGATCTAATGATCCAGCAGACAGCAATGAATTCCAGTCTATAATGTCTAGTGCTGAAGCAATTGCAGGATAATCACCTTTATAAAATATATATTTTACACTAGGTTTCTCAATATATTTATGGACTTCAACGAAATTAGCGTTAATAATTAGTGGTTTATGGTGTACATCAACAGGTACCGCCAAGGGGTCAGCACACTCATTCACTCTGACTTCACCGTTTGAGAAAACAAGATCTAATAACCTACCGTTGACATTACGCTCACTATTAAACTGGGATAGGTTACTCGCATTTATTGTATCAAAGAAATCCAATATACATCGAACAGATACGTTCTCAGGGCATAATCCCGGGCTGTCGTCAGAATGTCGCCATTCCACATCACCACCAAAGTTAAAATCACCAGTTACGAAAAATGTATCCAACGGGTGGGCGGTTACTAAATAGTTAAGTTTATGGTGGAAGTTTTGTAACTGAGCTACATACGAGTTACCAGCATTTTGCTTACACAAATAATTTATGTTAATGTTAGTTATTTTATTCTTCTATGTTTCAATTTTTTACAGAATTTATTGTGTTTTTTATGTTCTACTGTCAAAATGTTTTCTTTTATTATGTATTAGGCATTGAGTTAAATAACTAGAGAAGCAAACCTCAATAAAATGTGTCAAAAAAGTGTAACCACTATTCAAACGTGACGACGTAGCTTTGAAACCACTAAACATTTAAAAGTATACATATATCTGTCTCACTTACACAAGTCGCAAGAATAATACCGTCACTTAGATTAGACAAAGCCCGCAATATAAACATGCAATGGCGGGATGGGGTTGCCTACCCATGCAAAATTTTACCCAACTTTTTAAACCATAAATGACGTTCAAAAAAAACGTTAGGCCAAATTATTTATAAAATATTTGAATTATGTATTTCTTATTCGATTTGTATTAGAAGTTTATAACTAATGACAATAATTAAGACATTTTCTTTTTAAATATTTTTTATTTATTCAGTTAGTCACTTTTCTCAGCAATCTGATTATTTCCACCCATTTATCACGGCGTGCTGCATCTTTAGGCACCCTGCAACGTTGTTATTATTTAAAAAATATTTAAAATCACTTATTCCAATAAATTAAAAACTCCCATAAATGTGGGAAACTAAAACTAAGTTTTTAGTGGTAACACTGAACCTAATTTACAAAATTCTGCAATTTACTTATTTTACGTTGATATAAACACAGAAACAATAAAATTACGTGTGGAAAGTAATTCTGGTTAATTTATTATGTTTTTGTGATCTTGAATCGCACTCTTTCACTACGAATTTACCCATTTTGGCGATATTTTTGTCATGTGTCACTTGGTTCACTTCGGTTGGCGCCACGCAGAGCACTGAAGTGACATTAGCTACGCATACGGCTGTGGCCTGATGACAAGTGGCAACGCCTTGGGGCGGTAATTACTGATCTAGTGTAACATATATATCAATGGTATTAGGTATTTAATTTGTTAGCTTAGTTGTTCATTTTATTGTGCGGTCTCCTGTAATTGAAAGAGTACACCTACCAAATACTTTGTCGTCAATTAACCACATATTGTTTTGTATATATCTTTTGTTGGAGATCCTAAAATAAATAAATAAATAAAAAAAAAACATCTAGAATGTTCGAGTACATACCGGCCCCGACTGACCGGATGTCGATAGCTCTAGAAAGTTCTAGTATCGAAATTTCTAGAAGCATCTTGACTCTACTAGTTCTGCTACTCGATACTAGATGGCGCTAGTAGTAGGCATTAATTGTGGCGTGCAACAGTATATTAGGGAAAAATACATTAGGCGAAAAGAAGGGATCCCGTGACATATACATGATTCGAACACAGACTACGTTTGGTTCTAGAATGAATGGTTGTGGAGATATTGGCACTAATTGAATGACCCCCTGTGCGAATCAAACCCGTCTTCCCCTACATGAGTCGGGTTTCATTTTTGCTGCCGCTTGCGATGAAGGTGCAGACGGTGAAGGACCTATCGGCGTGTTTATGCAAAGAGTAAATATTTTTTATTATAGTAGATTGTACAACTAATGCATAAAAGAAGCTATTTTACCCCGAGACGTTTATATCCACCCGAGCCGCAGGCGACACACATTGGAGGTTTGGTCCCTTCATTTTGATGCTCACAAAAAATTGGCTCGTATAAGCCTGAGTTATTAACCGACTTCAAAAAAGGAGGTTCTGTATTCGACCCGTATGTATGTATGTATGTTTGTATGTCTGTATGTATGTTTCAATTTTTCGCAATCGAAGTGAAAAGCAGTCTAAAAATTTTTTTACAAAAAAAAACAACCGAGTTAAAAAAAAACGCTACGTAGTGATAAATAACTTTATTTTCGGAAGTCGGTGTCGTTGGTTCCGCATTTTCGTTTTTAGACACCGAATTCCGAAATTAAAGTTATTTATCACTAAGTAATGTTTTTTTTTGAAGTCGTTTGTTTTTTTTTAACCGACTTCGTGTATGTATGTTTGTATGTCCGCGATTTTCTCAAAAACACATAAACCAATTTTGATCATTCTTTTACTAATGTGATCTGCATACTTTCAGGAAGGTTTTAGAATATAATATATTAGGTAATTATTCTTATGTACTAAGCTAAATGCATAAAATGTACTGCATCTCCGGCATTTCTATGCGAATTTTGATGATTCTTCTAGTCGGTGTCTTCAATTCTTCAGTGCACTAGTGTTAATTGAATTTGTGTGGGGTATGTACAACTAAAAAGTGAAAAATAATAGATTGTACAACTAATGCATACAAGAAGTTAAGTCGAGGGGTAAAATGGCTCGTTTATTCCTGAGTTATACACTCTGCTTTTCACTTCGATTGCGAGGAAATGAAACAGGCATAAAGCATACAGTACATAATTAATCAAAAATGTTGCAAAGCATAGCTAATTCCCGCCACGAAACTTTTTAAGTTTTTTTTTTAAATTTTCAACATGTCATTCGACTCGGGTACTTCATACTGCCAACTGCCAAGGCATAAAAACGTTTCTTTGCGTTTTTAAATAATAAATGACAACTATTTTATCTGATTTTATTAAATTAACTATAGAAAACACGGAAGTGGTATAAATTAAAGAAAATGAAATAAATCACGACTTTAATCTGCGAAGTTTTATTGTGCGTGTGGCTGTTGGGTCTGATTACCTTAGTCTTAAAAAAAAAATTACTTTATGCACTAGAACATAAAAAGCGATTTTATGTCGCCTAAGCACAACATAGGGACGAACTTTTAGAGCATGAGGAGTGAAAAATAAGCTTAATAAAAACTAAAACCCGACTACTGAAAGGGATGAAACAAAAAAGTACCTTCCCGTGGTCGCATGCCGCTGTACTCCATCATAACCCTCCTTTTGCTTCGCCGTAGTCGGGTAAAAATAAAAACTTTTTCACAAAAAAAAACAACCGACTTAAAAAAAACACTACAAAGTTATAAATATATTTCATTTCGGAAGTCGGTTTCGTTGGTTCTGCATTTTCGTTTTTTGACACCGATTTCCGAAATTAAAGTTATTTATCACTATGTAGTGTTTTTTTTTTTAAGTCGGTTGTTTTTTTTTTTTGAAAAATGTTTTTATTTTTCACTTTTTAGTTGTACCTACCCCACACAATTTCAATTAACACTAGTGCACTGAAGAATTGAAGACACCGACTAGAAGAATCATCAAAATTCGCATAGAAATGCCGGAGATGCAGTACATTTATGCACATAACTTCGTACATAAGAATAATTACCTAATATATTATATACTAAAACCTTCCTGAAAGTATGTAGATCACTTAAGTGAAAGAATTATCAAAATCGGTTAATTAGTTTTTGAGAAAATCGCGGACATACAAACATACATACATACAATACGGGTCGAATACAGAACCTCCTGTTTTGAAGTCGGTTAAAAATGAAATAAATCACGACTTTAATCTGCGAAGTTTTATTGTGCGTGTGGCTGTTAGGCCTGATTACCTAAGTCTTAGAAAAAAAATTACTTTATGCACTAGAACATAAAAAGCGATTTTATGTCGCCTAAGCACTACATAAAGACGAACTTTTAGAACATGAGAAGTGAAAAGTATTTTTTCACTTCTCATGCTCTAAAAGTTTTTTCACTTCTCATGCTCTAAAAGTTCGTCTTTATGTTGTGCTTAGGCGACATAAAATCGCTTTTTATGTTCTAGTGCATAAAGTAATTTTGTTTTCTGAGACTAAGGTAATCAGGCCCAACAGCCACACGCACAATAAAACTTCGCAGATTAAAGTCGTGATTTATTTCATTTTCTTTAATTTATACCACTTCCGAATTTTCTATCGATAATTTAATAAAATCAGGTAAAATAGCTGTCATTTAATATTTAAAAACGCAAAGAAACGTTTTTATGATTTGGCAATATGAAGTACCCAAGTCGAATGACAAATGTTGAAATTAAAAAAAAAACTTTTTAAAAAGTTTCGTGGCGGTATTATCTGTGGTGGCGGGAATTAGCTATGCTTTGCAACATTTTTGATTAATTATGTACTGTATACTTTATGCCTGTTTCATTTTCTTGCAATCGAAGTGAAAAGCAGAGTGTATAACTCAGGCATAAACGAGCCATTTTACCTCTCGACTTAACTATCCACCCTCGCCTGCGGCTCGCGTGGATATAAACGTCTCGGGGTAAAATAGCTTCTTTTATGCCTTAGTTGTACAATCTACTATTTTTCTAACTAGCATTTTGTTTCAGATATTCTTCTTCAAACTTGCCACCCAACAGTGGCGAACCAGAAGGTAGTACTATTGAGTATTCAGTGCCGGAAGGACAAAGTACAGACACGTACGTACTTTGATAAATTAAAAAATTATAGACCACCATGAAACCACACGCTTTGGATAAATATATCTAATGATGTTCTTTTAAAGCGAGTGAATGTTTATTATAATTATACTAGCTGCACCCCGCGGTTTCACCCGCGTAAATGTCGATCCCGTGGGAATATCAGGATAAAAAGTAGCCTATATGGTAATCCAGGAGGTTAGCTACCTCCATACAAAATTTTATTAAAATTGGTTCAGCCATTTGAGCATGAAGAAGTAACAAAACATATAACCCCACCTTAGTATTTCTACGTTGACGTCGTGGTGGGGCTTGCGCGCTCAAAACTCTAGGACTGTGCCGGAAGGGTTTACTTTGCCGGAACAGGTCTAGGTTGAGGAGCCAGACCAAGAGAGATACAGAAACCCGCAGACAACTATGCGGCCTAAAAAAGAAGAAAAAATGTTCGAGAATGTGCAAGCAGCGCTCTTTCATATGATACCCCATGCCCTAGTAGCCCCACTTCGAATTTTTAAGACCCCTTTTCAGCCACTGTTGCAAAAAAACTTTTTCTTATTTGCAAAATAGTTGGACAGATCTCATCTAAAACTATTCCAAATTTCAAGTTGATGGCATTGGTAGTTCTTGAGATATCCAGCTATGACCGACGGACAGACAGACAAACAGACAGACTGAGTCGCACCATAAGGGTTCCTTTTTACCATTTTGGTACGGAACCCCAAAAAGAGTGACCAAAAAGAAAAAAACAACCGACTTCAAAAAAAAAACACTACAAAGTAATAAATAACTTTAATTTCGGAAGTCGGTGTCGTTGGTTCCGCATTTTAGTTTTTTGACACCGACTTTCGAAATTAAAGTTATTTATCACTTTGTAATGTTTTTTTTTTGAAGTCGGTTGTTTTTTTTTGTAAAAAAGTTTTTATATACCACTTTTTAGTTGTACCTACCCCACATAAATTCAATTAACACTAGTAGTGCACTGAAGAATTGAAGACACCGACTAGAAGAATCATCAAAATTCGCATAGAAATGCCGGAGATGCAGTACATTTATGCATATAACTTCGTACATAAGAATAATTACATAATGTATTATATACTAAAACCTTCCTGAAAGTGTGAAAGAATTAACAAAATCGGTTGATTAGTTTTTGAGAAAATCGCGGACATACAAACATACATACATACGGGTCGAATACAGAACCTCCTTTTTTGAAGTCGGTTAAAAAGTATGTAAAGTTAGCTCATCAATAGAGAGCAGTGAAAGTGAAGTTGACACCATGTTTGTATTATAATGGTTGATAATTTAAGTCAAATGAAGGCTGAGCTGCATGTGCTAAACGCGGCAAATGGGCTCACTGCAGCTGTGCTGGTATAGATGATGAAGATGAAGATGCGACGTTTACTTGCGAATTTTGTCAGCAAAAATAATTTGATTTTTGCAATCCCCATCTTGCTCCTTAGGGTACCCCACCTTACCCAAGGGAGGGGGCAAGATGGCGAGATCTGACTTTATCTACTTTTTGAGAATTTTCTATTTAATTACATAACATATGTAACTAATTACATTGAATCATAGAAGACTGATTACCCAAAGATGATTATTAAAATAAAAAAAATAAAAAATAACCGATTTAAAAAAACACTACAAAGTGATTAATTTCGAAAGTAGGTGTCGTTGGTTCTGCATCTTGGCTTTTTGACACCGACTTCAGAAATTAAAGTTATTTATCACTTTGTAGTGTTGTTTTTTTTAGTCGGTTGTTTTTTTTTCGTAAAAAAGTTTTTATTATTTAATTTTTAGTTGTACCTACCCCACACAAATTCAATTAACACTAGTGCACTGAAGAATTGAAGACACCGACTAGAAGAATCATCAAAATTCGCATAGAAATGCCGGAGATGCAGTACATTTATGCATATAACTTAGTACTCGTACATAAGAATCTATAATACCTACCTAATCTATATAAATAAAAACAAAAGGCCTGACTGACTGACTGACTCATCAACGCCCAGCCCAAACCCTTGAACTTAGAAAGCTAAAATTTTACGCAATGGTTCCCTTTATAATGTAGACAAGGAATAAGGAAGGATTTTTGGAAATTCAACCCCTAAGGGAGTTAAATAGGGGATGAAAGTTTGTATGAAAGTCCGTCAGTTTTAAAGTTAGGATCTTAAAATTTTGTGTCTAAGCTGACGATTGAAAATTAATTTGTACGTGTCTCAGCGTTTTTGATAATTTTACCCCCAAAGGGGGTTGAACGACCTGACTGAGATATCAACGCACAGCCTAAACCGCTGGTCCTGGGGACATGAATTTTGGAGGGTATGTTCTTTGTGAAAAGTAGGTTTCCAATAAAAAGGCATTCTGGAAATTCAACCTTTAAGGGGGTGAAAAGGGGGGATTTTGTTTGTATGAAAAATCTTATTCCTTGAGTAACCTTGAAACTAGGCACAAATACATACATATCTAAGTAAATTTTGAAGTTTGGCATTTTTCGTTTTTCTAAACTACCCCCTAAAGAGGTATTGGGGACTGTCAAAATTTGTATGGAACAATTTTAACGCGCTGTCCGATTAACTCGAAACTCAGTATTTATACTAAAGACTAAAAATAAAGAATAACGTGTATCAGGGTTTTTCTAAAATCTACCCCTAACAGGGTGAAAAGGGCTACCCCTTTTCACCCCGTTAGGGGTAGATTTTCCCCTGAAATCCTCCCCTGTATAATTAACTACTTAATTATACAGGGGAGGATTTTAATGCGTGGCTTGATTAACTCAACAATTCGTATAAATAATTTTCGAGTCAAGTAATGAACACACACATCCCATACAACTTTTTGAAATTCCACCCCTGTGGGGGTGAAGAGCGGGAATACAGTGTATATGAAAAATCTTATTCATTTGGTTAATAAACATGAAACTTGGCACGAATACTTATCTAAGTAAATTATGAGGTTTGGCATATTTTGTTTTTCTAGACTACCCCCTAAAGGAGGATTGGGGGCGTCAAAATGTGTATGGAAAAATTTTAACGCCCGGTCCGATTAACTCGAAACTCGGTATTTGTATTTAAGACCAAAAATAAAGAATAACGTGTAAATCTACCCTTAACGGGGCGAAAAGGGGTGGTTAATTTTACAGAGGAGGATTTTACTGCGTGGTTTGATTAACTCGAAAATAGGTATAAAGTAATGAATACATCCCAAACGATTTTACGAAATTTCACCCCTGTGGGGGTGAAAAGCGGGGATACAGTTTTTACGAAAAATCTTATTTATTTGGTTAATAAATATGTTTTTGTTTCTGGATACAGACAGACAGGATAAGGAAGTCGAAAGACGAGTCCAAAATGCTTGGAAGACCTACTGGGCCCTTAAAGAACACATGAAAGGCAGTCTTCCTATATCTCTAAAAAGGAAACTCATCGACATGTGCATCCTGCCCGTCCTAACCTACGGTGCACAAAGTTGGTCACTTACTGAACAACAGAAGTCCAAACTCAAGATTTGCCAACGGGCAATGGAGCGCAGCATGTTAGGTTTTAAGCGTACAGACCGAGTTAGAAACACCACGCTGCGCTCCATAACTCAAGTAGCGGATGTTGGAGAAAAAACAGCCAGGCTGAAGTGGGAATGGGCCGGACACGTCTCACGAATGCACCCGGAGAGATGGGCAAAGATCGTCACTCACTGGACGCCTGAGGCAGGACATCGCCGTCGAGGTAGACCAAGAAGAAGGTGGCGTGACGATCTAATATCATTCGCAGGGCCAACATGGCCAGAGATCGCACAAGACAGGGAGGTTTGGAAGAAAAAAGGGGAGGCCTTTGCCCAGCAGTGGGACACAATATAGGCTGACAAAAAAAAAAAAAAATTAAAATTGGCAATATTTGGGCCAGTAAATAATAAAAATTGTCACTTTCAGTTTAAAAAAAAAACCCTTTGCAGAGGATTTAGGGGGTGACAAAGTTGATAGGTTAGAAAAATATGTAACCCGCTGTCGGATTAACTCAAAACTCGGTACTACTAAAACAAAAAATGAAACAAGTATGTGTTTTAGGGCTTTTCAAAAATCGACTCCTATCAAGGTGGAAATAAAGTTTAAGGGGTGGATATTACTGCTTGCTTCCATTAACGGAAAAATGGGTATGGGTCTTTGAGTCAAGTTACACATCACGAACAATTTTTTAAATTCCCACCCCTGAGGGGGTGAAAAGCGGCGATACAGTTTATTTGAAATTCTGATTCTTTTGATCTACGAGTATATATAATCTAAAAATTGGCCCGAATACTTATTTATCTAAATAAATGATAAAGATCATACCTACATACATTTTCGAAATTTTTAGAGGAAAGTACAAATTTCACGCGGACGAAGTCGCGGGCAGAAGCTAGTATATTATATACTAAGACCTTCCTGAAAGTATGTACTTAGATCACTTAAGTGAAAGAATTATCAAAATCGGTTCATTCGTTTTTGAGAAAATCGCGGACATACAAACATACATACATACGGGTCGAATACAGAACCTCCTTTTTTGAAGTCGGTTAAAAAGAAAACTTACACACATATAACGCAAGACGAGGAGACAAAATACAATTAAGAAAACTTAGAACGAACTATGGTAGGAAGGAAAAATATACTATATGAGGGAGCAAAACTTTGTAATGAGATACCTGATGATGTGTTTAGCAGTGGCAGATGTTATACATATAAAAAAGCTCTAGAAGAATACGTTAGGACGAAGTACAAACACCTGAATGTCACGTATAAAATCTTTTATCTACACTCATTCTATAAATCCTCTATAAAATTTTCTGAAACAGCTTATCGCCAACATTAAAACAACCAGTGTCATAGTAACCATAATATCATCCAAACGAGTGTTATTATGTTGTACCACACCCCGGACACTTCATACAACCCTCGCAAAATAATTACCTACTACTACATTAAAAAATGACGTTTGTATACGTATGAATGTGTGCGTGAGGTACTTGTGTTCTGCGACGGTAACCTCGAAGTGCGGGGTAAGGTGTGGTAACTGATGTTAGTGCGGGGAAGGGAGTGTCCTTTCTGTACGTAGTACTTTAAGTATTCTGTGGTTGTACTAAATTTCACTATGCAACTCGTTTTCAAAAAAAGTACCTTGTCATGCACGCGCGTTTCACTACCACAGTGCATAATTTAAAAAAAACCGGCCAAGTGCGAGTCGGACTCGCCCATGAAGGGTTCCGTAGCAGCAAGTAACATAATATAAAAGTTCTTGTAGTTCGTTGTAACTTTGTGAAAGGTAAATTGCGGTTTTCGATTTATGACGTATTAAAAAAAAAACTACTTACTAGATCTCCTTCAAACCAATTTTCGGTGGAAGTTTACATGGTAATGTACATTATATATATTTTTTTAATTTTATCATTCTCTTATTTTAGAAGTTAGAGGGGGGGGGGGGGGGACACACATTTTACCACTTTGGAAGTGTCTCTCGCGCAAACTATTCGGTTCAGAAAAAAATGATATTAGAAACCTCAATATCATTTTTGAAGACCTATCCATAGATACCCCACACGTACAGGTTTGATGAAAAAAAATTTTTGTAGTTTCAGTTGTAAGTATGGGGAACCCCAAAATTTATTGTTTTTTTTCTATTTTTGTGTGAAAATCTTACTGCGGTTCACAGAATACATCTACTTACCAAGTTTCAACAGTATAGTTCTTATAGTTTCGGAAAAAAGTGGCTGTGTGTGACATACGGACGGACGGACAGACAGACAGACAGACAGACAGACAGACATGACTAATCCATAAGGGTTCCGTTTTTGCCATTTGGCTACGGAACCCTAAAAAGGAACTTATAGGTTATTCGAATTCACGTCGTATCCCGCCGGCCGCCATTTTTGTTCCATATTAGTATTGCAATAAAACTGTTTCAAAACATAGAGGATTCATACTCGTATCATGGGTGTAGATAAAGAAGACTTTATCTACACTACAATTATGTACAGTTGCATACAAGAGTACGCAACTGTACATAATAAGGTATTAAAACACTCTGGTGATACTGTGATAGGGGTATTAAAACCCACATTCGTGTTTTAATACCCCTTATTATAAAACAGTTGCATAAATAACTATTAATTATGTTGTTTTGTATGTGATCCTGATCACAGAGACTGTATCTACTTTTATTATATATTTTCTTTCTATAGGTACATTTCTCAATTTGTAATGTAAGTGAACCTTAATGTTCTTTTTCACTTCTCATGCTCTAAAAGTTCGTCTTTATGTTGTGCTTAGGCGACATAAAATCGCTTTTTATGTTCTAGTGCATAAAGTAATTTTTTTTTCTGAGACTAAGGTAATCAGGCCCAACAGCCACACGCACAATAAAACTTCGCAGATTAAAGTCGTGATTTATTTCATTTTCTTTAAATTATACCACTTCCGTGTTTTCTATCGTTAATTTAATAAAATCAGGTAAAATAGTTGTCATTTATTATTTAAAAACGCAAAGAAACGTTTTTATGACTTGGAAGTATGAAGTACCCAAGTCGAATGACAAATGTTGAAATTAAAAAAAAAAAACTTTTATAATGGTTCGTGGCGGTAGGTATTATCTGTGGTGGCGGGAATTAGCTATGCTTTGCAACATTTTTGACTAATTATGTACTTTATGCCTGTTTCATTTTCTCGCAATCGAAGTGAAAAGCAGAGTGTAAAACTTAGGCATAAACGAGCCATTTTACCCCTCGACTTAACTATCCACCCTCGCCTGCAGCTCGCGTGGATATAAACGTCTCGGGGAAAAATAGCTTTTTTATGACTTAGTTGTACAATCTACTATTTCACTTATAATGCTCTAAAAGTTCGTCTTTATGTTGTGCTTAGGCGACATAAAATCGCTTTTTATGTTCTAGTGCATAAAGTATATTTTTTTTCTAAGACTAAGGTAATCAGGCCCAACAGCTACACGCACAATAAAACTTCGCAGATTAAAGTCGTGATTTATTTCATTTTCTTTAATTTATACCACTTCCGTGTTTTCTATTGTTAATTTAATAAAATCGGGTAAAATAGTTGTCATTTATTATTTAAAAACGCAAAGAAACGTTTTTATGACTTGGCAGTATGAAGTAGCCAAGTCGAATGACACATGTTGAAAATAAAAAAAATAAAACTTTTATAAAGTTTCGTGGCGGGAATTAGCTATGCTTTGCGCAACATTTTTGATTATAATGTACTGTATACTTTATGCCTGTTTCATTTTCTCGCAATCGAAGTGAAAAGCAGAGTGTATAACTCAGGCATATAAGAGCCATTTTACCCCTCGACTTAACTATCCACCTATGAAGTACCCCATCTTGCCCCCCTTTCTCCTACTTAAGGTGCGCCAGTTTTTTGCAATTTGCAGGTCAGTGTCAGGTCACAGGTGTTGTTTGATGTATCTTTAGTGATATTTAATAAAATAGTCATTCATTAGGATTATAAATATGAACTTAGAGGGTTGTATTGATGATTTTCTTGATTATAATTCTGTAAATACATATACGTACTTGTTACAGTCGCGAATCATGTTTTGTTCAACATACAACCTGACATCGACCTTCAAATTGCAACAAACGTAAGAAAAATTGTATTTCGCAGGCTACCATGTCGCTTCTCCCTTTTAGTGAAACATAATTCTCTCTTGTATTCTAAACATTCTTGTCACATAAAATATGTACCGTCCGGGAACCGTCTGGTTATGGAGATATAAGAACAGAATGACTTATAAAAACGTTCATAGTTTCCACTGTGAAGTTTTACTGTTACTGTTAGCCTGCGTCATCCCACTGCTGGGCAAAGGCCTCTCCCCATGACTTCCAGCTCTTTCGATCCAGATCTAAAGTGGACCACTGGTCGTTTGTTTTGTCCAGCTCGTCCTGCCATCTTCTACGGGGTCTGCCGCGACGCCTTCTAGCTATGTCAGGGCTTCATTCATGTGGTGGATATTTTGGCCCATACCTTATTGGGCATACGGCTCACGTGGCCAGCCCAGTCCCACTTCAGCTTAGCGGCTTTTTGAGCAACGTCAGTAATCGCAGTGTGTTGTTGCGAATATTATGGTCTATCAATTTGAGGCCTAGATTACTGCGCTCCATTGCACGGTGGCAAACCTTGAGTTTAGACTTTTAAATGTTTGTCAAAAACCAAGTCTGGGATCCATAAGTCAGAATGTTCTTCATTTCATTCTGTGAAGTTTTATTTCCTTATTTTTCAGGGAAGACACAGAATGTATACCGGGCTGCAAACTCTTCGGCGAGCTTAATGGGACGCACTTAATATTTGTTGGCTTAGCCGTCACCGTAGTCCTCCTTTTCCTGTTGAGAAAGATGTTCCGCATGTTAAAGTCCAGCAGGCGACTACAGAGAAGGAGAAGATCTGCGTGCAACTGCTCCTGCAGATCTCGGTATCTATGTTTTGTTTTCGTATGTCTTACCTTTTTTAAATCTTGTCTTGTTACAAAGTGGACCAAAGACATTGCGAAGGCCGCAAGAATCCGCTGGATGCGAAAAGCACGCACAGGAGGCCTATGTCCACTTGTCCAAAAGTAGACGTGTTTTGGCTGAAATGATGATGATGACGATGATGTCTTACCCCCGGTTTTTAAGAGACTGGGGTCTAGAATCCACATCTCTAAGTAGTTACCACCGTTTCTAAGTACAATAGAGGCCATGTATGGCACATCAAAACGCGAACTCTGAAAGTTTTATTTGTGCTATTGCAACTCAGCTGTGAAATTCAACAGCCATTGACATAAAAACGGTTTCCTGTTCAAAAATCCTAGGTAATCTATTTACAGATCTATCTAAAATAATGATCTGTTACTGTAAAAGCTTGACTTACTTGCTTACTTACAGTACAGTCAATCCTTAGAAAGAACACCCAGAACAACAGTTTGATTTTGAAGAACAGTTTTTTTTTTACTATAAGAGTGCGTAACACACTATCAATCATAATCTGAATCATACTGAAGGATATTGCTAATCCATTGCTTCATAATTATGTTCGAAAAAATAAATCAATGAATGTCGTGTTACGCAATTACCCCGCTATTCTGTGGTACTTGTTCATTCCGGTCTTATACCAGCATCCATTCTGTAAATCTTTGGTTTTACCGTAGTAAACGTTAAAAATTATCATGTCTAATATAGAGATGTTTTTTTAGGTCACGCCCCAGGAGGTGATCTTCGATGTAGTCGCCGGCGCTGGTTCTGAAATTAGCTATCGCTAACTCCGTGAACTGAACACCCGACTCGGTCAGGTGAGATATAAGTACAGGGTCCCATTAAAATAGATGGACAAATTTTAACACAGCGCTAGTACGTCTAACCAAAGATATCCAAGCAAAAAAACACTGATTTAAGTTATTATAAAGTATTTAATGCGTTTTTCTTATATATAACGGAGAAGGCATGTGTGTCTCGTTATTATCAGCCATATTTTAACTACTCTGGGCGAATACTGTGGGTATAGTGTCGGTTATTGCGCAATAGTAAAACGGTTTGCAATTCAAATCAGATTATAATTTCACGAACAAGTTAATCACACTAGCAAATCACACACTATAGGTACACGATACAACCAGATACGGAACGCGGGACAGTTTCTGAGCACATGTTGTTCGTATAATGTCCGATGTCCAAGAGGGCCGCTCCACCTCGCTGCACGCTCTCTTGTACTCCCTACGAACTCAGGCTAGACTGTGTCGAGCGCCGCCAGATGGCGCTGGCGTTCCGAATAGTCAAACGAATGACCGGATGCGACATATATATTTTTTACTGACGTCCTTATTTTGGTGGTCTGAATGATTTCTAAAAGTTGGTCCATCTATTTTAACGGGACCTTATATAAGAAGGGGATAGTGTAAGTGATCTAAGGTAAGCCTCTGTCATATCCTTCGATTCATTTTACTACCTTAAAATATTCGAAATAAGTAGGTAGAGGTACCTTACCTTAGGGGTACTACATACATCTAGATTGTATAAACAAACAAAGTCGGGTTTGTTAAATAGTTAGCGCCACGAAAGATGACCCCGCCTCGCACGCTCTTTCCGCCGCCCCTATGACGTCCGGTCGCATCCCGCGCTCAGACCTCATACCGCTAAAGAGACCTAAAATCGTGTACAACGCAAGTCAAACCACGTGGTGTGTCAAGTCTCATCTTTCGTGGCACGCATTGTACACCACTTAGAACTCAAGCACGGCCCGGCCGGACCGATTTCTATTATATTATCTTTGATTTGTTGGATTTGTCCCCGCCCCGAATAGCAGAATAACTATTAAAACGGGAAAAATTCACGAAAAAAGAAACTGTGAAGATAATTAATTTTCTCCATACATTCGTTCTGATTCTGAGGCGAAACGAAGTTCGCAACTAGTGTTTAATAAATATGTTAGGAAGAAGCCGCTCGGCTTAGCTCGAATAGTGCCAAGTTTGCCGAAATCCGAATATGTATAATAATAATAATAATAGTTTGGCTTCGCATTTCTATGGGTGCTACACAGTACATGTTCTCTTACTTATATATACAATTTTATTGAAATTGGTTTACTGTAAACTTTTTTAAATATTGCTCCATATTAGATAAGTAGGTATTTGCTTCAGCCCGCGACTTCGTCCGCGTGAAACTCCCGAGCCACCGTGTTGCATCCCAATCTCCCTCCCGCGCTATAGTTACTTACTTACGTTACTGCTATAGGTACTTACTTACGCTATAGCTATGTACTATAGAGACTGGGAGCTATTCTACTGAATTAAATCCCTGTTTATATTTGTTAGGATTGTATTTTAAGAATCTTTCTTCATATTATAATAATTCACGACTTATTTTCTAGACGTCAAACCTACGACTCTCATATGACATCTGCTTGAATGTTCGAAAGGAACTTAATACAAATATAACCATCGAGTCTTGTAGAGGTGTGGCTTTCCAGCCAGGCTTGCTTTAGAGCCGACCTCTACATGAGCTACGCCCACCCTTGAATAACAGTCTGGGCATAGGTCATGACTTTTATTCACACCATTCGAATTTCCAAGCCCTATCTACCTATCCTATTATAAGTTTACCTAAATCCGAGGAAGAAATTTACAAGATGAGGTCCGTCTCTTGCAAGAGTAAGCTTAAGTCAGGACGCACGAATCGCGAATCCAACACTACGTTAAGTGTCAAGCAAGCTAACATCTATATGTGCCAATATGCACCCATACAAACTAACGTCGTCATGCTTAAACCTCGTCGTGCCAAAACCTCGGTAAAAGGCGCGACGCGGCCTCCTAATTATTAATAATACTTGATGTGAGAGTTCACATCGACCTGGAAGAGGCTTAAGAGAATTAAACGATCTTAGCATCAGATTCTTTTAACTCCATCGGACGGGATTGAGCCAGAGGGAGGGAAAAGTTTAAGAGGCCAGGGTTCATAGAAGAAAATTAACATGCTTTTACTCCAGCAAAGAATGTCAAATACCTATTTCGAAAATCAATTATTTAATATCAAAACTGTTGGTCCTCAAACACAAGTTGAACCGAAAGTGTCAACCAAACACACTTTGCAAGGGTTATACCCCTGTTAGCAAAGTCGGTGACAACTTATGCTGAGTGTCTGTCACCCCCCCTTCTATAGGAGTGACCACAGTTATAAGAGTGACTTTCCTCCCATAATTCGCGTCAAAATATGCTGGGGTAAGAGCAATCTATTCGATCCCTAAACAATGGAGCCGACGATTTATTCAAGCCTCCCTTTGGCCCGTTGCAGGTGTGAGGGCGCACCTCACAACCCTCTGGGAGGTGCGAGACCTCACACACTCCCGGCCGCGTCCGATGTATTTTCTCACAGCATATGTAACACACAAATGGACACATATTAATAAATTGTAACAATCATACAAACAAAAATAATGCACTAAAATATGATGTTTACATTCAAGTGACATATTTACATTACATGACAAGATACATGACAATTAAAAAAAACAACAACTATTAACATACTAATATGAAAAAGGTTTTAATTAAATAATCTGACTTAAAAAGGTTTCTTTCTCTAAACTTCCTTTTTCTGAATTTATATTTTAAAATCGAAAACTTCTTTATAAAATGATGCTCGTTTATAAAAAATGTTTTTATAAAATTATCAATTATTAAAAAACTTTTTGGACATAATATTTTAGTTTTCGCTTTCTTAATAAATGGGATTCTTTTCTTCTTTCGTGCTTTTCTCTTATTGTTTGCAGCACATCGTGAATAAAACTTATTAAAATTAGGGACATCTACATGACATATTATACAATTACTACGATTACGAACTATAACCTCATCCGTAGGAAAACTAAATGAGTCTGTTGATCGTACGGAGTCGTTCAACACCTCTGCATCTTCATCTCTGACTGCATCCAAGATCATATCATCCTCAACTAACTCATCACTAATCATCTTATCATTATTATTCATGTCGATGATGAAGTGATCTTTCTTCTCTATTTTGGAAAAATCGGAATGGCCATCGTCCTTTATTTCGGAAAAATCGAAATGACCATTCTCCTTTATTTCGGACGAATCGATCGACACATTATCCACATCAAAATGATCAGCGGCGATGTTAATTTTATTTATTCCCACATCGCGATCATCGTGCTCATTCTGTGGCTCTGAAACATTGCTAATTACGTTAATAAATGGACTAGACAGACCCGATTCGTTGTTTTCATCATCGTGTTCGCTCTCGAACACTTCCATCGGCTTCTCCTCCTCTGCGGCGATGCACGCCTCACTGCTGCGCTCGTCCTCATCTCCATCACTGCCAACTTCCACGCTGCTTTCTAGGCAGCACTGCTCGTTCTGTAGCGGGTCATCTTGTCTTCCACTAAATAATACAGAAGCATCATTATCTAAATTTACAATATTTACAACATTTTCTTGTCTGCTTTCCTCAGACCGATCTTGTGCTATCTCGACTACTTGCACCTTATTAATTCTTTTGTCTCTGTGACATTTACATGGAAGCTCCTCCCATAACACTTCACATATCTCATCAAATGACATGTCGTCATAGTATTTCCACTTATGAACTGCTAGGGCAGCACCCTCAAGATATGCGCTTAATATGAGCGCCCAGTCGCTCTCACGCCATTTATTATAGGCGGCAACAACTTCAAATCGCCTCAGAAAGTCTTCTAGGCATACACCGTCCATGCCCGCAAAAACTTGAGCCATCTTTCTCTCCTTATATTAAAAAAAATACATATAACCACTTAGCTTTTTTCTCCTGGCGACGTTTCTTCGCGTCTCTTTGATACTCACTATCCTTCCCTCACTTCGCATGCGAGAGGTTTCGCTTTTGCGATTCACTTCTATGAGTGCTGAAACAAAAACTATTTCGCAAGCTTAGCGAAAATCCGGCGAAACGCGGCGCACTCCACCATTTATAGAGACTGGGAGCTATTCTACTGAATTAAATCCCTGTTTATATTTGTTAGGATTGTATTTTAAGAATCTTTCTTCATATTATAATAATTCACGACTTATTTTCTAGACGTCAAACCTACGACTCTCATATGACATCTGCTTGAATGTTCGAAAGGAACTTAATACAAATATAACCATCGAGTCTTGTAGAGGTGTGGCTTTCCAGCCAGGCTTGCTTTAGAGCCGACCTCTACAGTACTTACTTACGTTTTTGCTTAGCGTTCGTTCTGACTTTTTTTTCATTTTGCTCGGCTCTTATTGTAGTGTGATGTTCGATAGTCTATAACCTTCCTCATGAATTTGGGCAAATCAAGTTAAATTTAAACAGAATGTTTCAAATCCGACTGGTAATTCCAGACGCACGTTTAAACAAACAAAAACACAAGCAAACTCTTCAGCTTTATTATTAAATACAAATACATAGATGGGTAACTTATTGGGAAAAATTAAAATGTACGAGTAGGTAGGTACATTCCAGGTTGGCCTGTTTCAGCTTAGTCCACATATTTCTAGAAAATTATCAAGATAATACAAAAAGTATATAGACGGATGGCTTTCTTTTCCAAGTAAACGGTTAAATATTACGTCTGTTCGCAATATTTATGAGAGTCAAAATGTGGACGACCTTGAAGAACGGGACCCGCCACACCAACGTTGCGCAGGCGTTTGTGTACTTTAGCTTGAGCAAATAACGCAATCAGCTGATCAAAACGGGCGATGGCCGTAATAATGGTGTCTTTGTAGGTTGTGAAAAAACGAATTAATCTTGAGAGACGTCGAGTTACAGCAACGCGTAGTTGTTTCTTTTATTTGTCTTCTTTTATCGTCTATGGTTTGTCCATAAGCAAACGCGCTACTGCGTCTCCTACTACTAGGTACAGGGTGAACTAGAGCTTATTTGCAACGTTGCCTTGATAACTTGGGGTCGATACTGGGTTCTTTCAGAGTTAGCAATTTTTGATGTGACATAAAAACATATTTTCACTCAGTGTTCTGATGGTAAGTTCAATATTTCTGACTGAGAAAAACATTACGATTGCAATCGCTAATAACTACGAGACTTTTAGTGCTAGAGTTATATTTGAGCATGTAAAAGATAGGTAATGTCTATACAAGTTTTGAGGCAGGATTTAATTTGCCTATAACCTCACCTCCAACGTTCATACGAATAAGACCCTCAATATTTCACTTATGTGTCGAAATTCAAATCAGTACTTATATCGCAATAACGGTGATTCTGGTGTCGTTGTCAAGACGAAGAAGTTTACAAAACACTTCTTCTTCTTCGTAGCACTCTTGTCAGAGCGGTCGTGCAGGTCTTCATGTAGTTACTTTTCTAGGGACTGATGTGATTCTCCCCACGATTTCTCGCCACCTACTCCAATTTCTGGTATTTTTTGTGCAATCATACAAGGGTTTGCCCATTGCGGATATAACTTGGACTTAAAAAGACTCAGCAAAATTATTCGCTTAAATCTGGTTAAAAATCCATATGAAGTTGAAAATGGCAAAATAATTTCAATTATCGTCTCTATTGGGCGTAATTCTGCTAAGAAATGAAAAATATCAATGGTAGATAGCTTGCACCATGGGGAATTAAATGAGCCTAAAAATTCCAGTGCCGACTTTAAGAGCTAATACCGTATCAGAGACCGTACGAAAATGTGTTGCAAATATTAAAAAAGAATAACATTTTGTTTCATATGCGCCATAAATATGCTCAGGATAAAAAAAAACAATACAATCAGTGAGCGATAACGACATGAGTGACCCAGGTGCGCTTACACATGACAGGAGTGAGCAAAGCGAGTCATCTCACGTGGAAGCAAGTGTAGGACAGCGAGCATAGTTCCGTGACAACGAGCAAAGCGAGCCAACAGACCACACGACTGAGCAAAGCGCGCTTACTCAAGATTTGCGCGAGCTCCTCCTTCAAGACAAACACGTGGAGCAAGCTCACTCTCAAATTGACCGATTACAGCGAGCTCACCTACCTCAAAAATGAGCAGAGCGAGCTATCACAATATGAATAGCAAGTGATGCGAGAGCTCTCACAAGAAAAGCGAGCACACTTACACTAATGAGCGCTCTGCTCGCTCGTGGCGTAGATGGGCTCGCTTCGCTCGCTCGTCTTGAAAGTGTGCTTACTCCACTTGAGGAGCGTCGGAACGAAAACCGATATATCCAATTTACCATATTTTTCACAAATTGAAAAAAAGCTTGTAAGTTTTTTAATGTTACAAAAGTGGAAAATTATTGCATGTCAATTTGCAGTTAAAGTGACATCGATTGCTGTGTGAAACTTGACGGAGGGTAGATACTTAATTTAGCGAGATACTTGGCGGACAAGTTTGGATATATCGGTTTTTGACGCGATCATTTGGATATATCGGTTTTTGACGAAACCAAAATGGATATATCGGTATCTGATATGATCAAAACGGATTTATCGGATTTTGGTAATACCAAATTATAGTTTTGTATCTTATTTCTTAAATTAAGTATGTATTTACATGCTAATTTTCTAAACTCTCAATACTCTCAAATGACTTTAACTCGCAACTTACAATTTTGAGTTATGACAGTATTTGGTTTCATGTGCGAATTATATTGATTTATTTTGTACAGTAAGTAAATTGGTTTAATGTCATTTACTGTACTTTCTTGATTAATGTCTTGTCCTATAACACAATCCTCTAAAATAGACGGAGAACCAATCATTTCCAACAATTATTTATCGAAAAATCTAAGGCACACAGTAAAAGCAGTAGTAACGGAAAGGAGAACCAAAGAATAAGGAGAACACAAAACGGGAAGAAACTTGATAGCGAGTTGACATAAACGACACCCAGCCAATCACGTGCGGGTAAGGCGAAGTATTTACGAAGAGCGTTCAGATATTTTTTGGGAATCGATTTAATAAAAGAATAGAAAAATCGATTAAGCTTTTTTGTAAACGTGTACCTAATCGGAATTTGAACCGACCATTGTTGAATTGTGTCAAACTTAATAAGAATTATCGGTTTTTAACCCAACAACAAGAACCTGTTGAATTTAAAAATTTATTTGTCGGGTTTTGATTTGACCACAGTATTTTGGTATTTTTTTTAAGATGGATGTAACTGTTTTTTAATTGATTTCTTTCCTGAAGGGTGTATAACTAAACATTTTGTAACAGAAAAAAAAAAAAAAAATAATTTCTTAATTAAGACATATCGGGTTTTGTTCCGACGCTCCTCACTTGTTTTGTCTTGCGTAGACGATGCGCTTCACTCGCCTAACATGAAACTGCTCGACACACTGAATCCTATACTTAGGATTAGTTTGATGTGAATGAATTGTACAGTAGTTAGTATGGGACAACCACAACTATACAGGGTGTCCCTGGAAGTATGGATCAAATCGAATAGGGACGTGGGCAAGGTCATTTCCAAACGTTTTAGCAAAAAAAAAAATACTAAAAAAAAATACTAAAAAAGAAATACTAAAAAAAAGAGAAGAAAGATCGAATTCGTGAAAACTATCAGGGCTATCAATTTGTTTTTTGTAGATAGCCCTGATAGTACTTTTTTATGATTATTTTCTTTGAGCACTAAGCGAAGTGATTGAAAAAAAAATTAAAATCGGTCATAACTTTTGAACCGTAAAAAAATTCACTGACATTCTCAGGGTTAAAAAGTTTGGAAATGATATTGCCCACGCCCCTATTCGATTTGATCCATACTTCCAGGGACACCCTGTATAGTGGAAAATTACACCAAAATTTAGGATTTAGATTGTCTAGGGAACTACTCTTGCAAAGTTAGGTTACAGCTGTGAGTTTGTTCGGAGTAGAACTGCACCTACTCAATTATTCCAGTGTTTGCATTTAGACGGCCTTTTCATATCCCAGTGATATAATATGAACCAGTCAGTAAGTTAGTCCCGGGCACAGAACTATTTTTCATGAAACATCCGTTTTGGAGCAATGACGGTCGGCTCCTCGCGTATGCGGACGGTTGCGTTCGGCTACCGTCGCGTGTGTCGGTTCCGTTCAGCTACGGCCGCGTGCATTCGAGTGTCGTCGCCAGCCGCCAAGTTGAATCATCCATATCGCTACAGGTCACTGGTGTCGTGACGTGCCCGGGGTTGCGTGCGCAAGCGCCCTGATTCCAGCAGATTTTCGCAGGCGCACTGGACGTAGCCGGCTGCAGCCGCGTGTGCGCGCATCCGCTTCGACTTGCTGCGCCGCGATCCAGCGCTTCTCAGCTGGTGAATTCGTACTTAACATAAAACACCCCTGTTGTAATGTCGGCGATTGATAAAAAATAAATCTCTTTCCATTTAAACAAAAGAAGTTTTTTAATATTGCTTTTAGACAACTGTCAACACTTGGCGGCGTCCGCTCAGGGCCGCCAAGTGTTGGCAACTGATTCCTGATTCCATCGAGTTCGAGTGTCTCTCACACCGCGCATGCGCCACTCGGCGGAAGAGCTAGGGGATGAGGCTCACAAATATTTTCATACAGATGTTTTTACTTTACACACTCTTGGTACATGCAACTATCATCTTTAACCAACTACAAATAAAGCCCAGCCCTAGTAAACATTGACGTGTATTTACAAACTTGTTGTGATAGTTTCGTAAGCAGAACCATGGCTTTATCGGGATTTTTTGGTTTTGCAAAGATAAGATTTCCATTCAAAATAATTACTTTATAGTTATTATTGTATTTAGTTAACAAAAACAATACTTAATGGGTAAGTATAACTGAGTAGCTAAGATTGTTGATGGTTTTATGTTTTTCCCGGTTCGTGATTTATCAATACCCGGTGTCGACTAAACTGTTTTTGCGACTTGTTTTACATAACCCACGGGAGCTCAGCTAATCCATACTAATATTATAAATGCGAAAGTGTGTCTGTCTGTTACCTCTTCACGCCTAAACCACTGAACGGATTTAGATGAAAATTTGGTATAGAGATAGTGAGTCCCGGGAAAGGACATCGGGATAGTTTTATCCCGATATTCCTACGGGATCGAAACTTCGGGTGAAACCGCGGGGCGCTACTAGTTTACAATATATTTATGTATAACATGCACCCTAAGCCTTCTCAGAAAAACACTTTCAACCTGACCTTTCCTTTTTAACCTTCGGGATAAACTGGTGTCAAGTTATGTTATAATGTTATAAAATACCTCTTTAAATGCCAGTTTTTATAAAAACAAACACTTTACAGAATTTGTTTACTCGGCTATGAAAATGTCTATAGAAAGAGTTCTGAGTCTCACAAACTATGACTGCATGCTCTGCGGCTCTATTTGTCTGTTTGGAAGTACTAATCACCAAAAGTACTGAAGGGATTTTGAAAAAATTTTAATCATTAGATAAAGTGTCTTTCGGGGAAGGCTTAACTGTATATCACATACATATAAGTTGTTTATTAGTTGAGCTAACGCGGGTTGTGTAAAGCAAGTCGCAAAAACAGTTTAGTGCGAAGCAGTAAAGTCATGGAAATGAATAATTGCTTATCAAATTGACTACCAACTTAAATTTCCTATAATTAGGTATATTCAAATCTTGTATGTTATGGCTTATACAGGGTGTCCCTGGAAGTATGGACCAAATCGAATAGGGACGTGGGCAAGGTCATTTCCAAACGTTTTAGCAAAAAAAAAAAAACTAAAAAAATACTAAAAAAAAACTAAAAAAAAAAATACTAAAAAAATTAGAGAAGAAAGATCGAATTCGTGAAAACTATCAGGGCTATCAATTTTTTTTTTTTAGATAGCCCTGATAGTATTTTTTTTATGATTACTTTGAACACTAAGACAAGTGATTGAAAAAAAAAATTAAAATCGGTCATAACTTTTGAACCATAAAAAAATTCACTGACATTCTCAGGGTTAAAAAGTTTGGAAATGACCTTGCCCACGCTCCTATTCGATTTGATCCATACTTCCAGGGACACCCTGTATAACACGGCAAATGGACGTAGTGTATCAATTTGATAAACAATTTATTTTCCCAAGTGCAGCGCTCAACTATACGCTCCTCAACCAGCACCTTATTGTATTTATTCTTTTAGTTTATGTTATTATAGGCACAATAATAACATAATGTATAGGTACAGAACTGAAATCATGTCGCCATATCCGTAGATTGCATCCAAGCGGAGCAGAAGCGGCTCGCTAGTTATTAATAACACAATTTTAAGTTCGCGTTTAACACCTCTTTAACTGACTACTGACTAGCCGTGGAAACCATCGTACGACAACCGTAACCGAGTAAGTAAAACAGCGGGGTAATTGCGTAACACACTATCAGTAGCAATGACTTTCATTTTGACAGTTCAACAACATTCGTGGCGTTTTTTACGTTGTTGGGTAGACAAATTTTTCGGACATTATGAAGCAATGATTTGCAATATCGTTCAAAATGATTCAAATTGTGATTGATAGTGTGTTACGCAATTAGGGTGCTGGTGAATTATGATGCAACGATAAACGATCGCGAGAAAAGTGACGTTACCTAAGAAATGACCTTGCGGAACTCCTTTTTTACGAACCGTACTTTTAATATAATTAAAGTTTCTTATTATTGTTGTAAGTTGTTCAGGTTATCGATTTTATAATTTTACTTATATTTGAGCCATTGGGAAGAGATATTCCTAACATTAATTTTGAAAAATGGATGATGCTAGGTATCAAAAGCCTAGCCCAATACGAAAGATAATGAGATGAATAATTAAAGCCGTGCCCTTTCTGTATAACCTTGGCCCGTTGAGAGAATGGCTTTCGTTTGGTGTCGTTGACTGCATGTCGTCATGGCCCGCCGACCAACGCGTGTGAACAGATGCGGTAGTCGGTTGCGTCTGCGTCTTCAATAGAAAACATCTGAGCGACACGGTAATTACAATGTAGTCTGAATTGCTTAGCGAGCTCTTGTGTAAGTATTCGGAATATGTTGTAGGTTTAGCATTTGAGTTAACATGAGTAATAGTCATGGATAACACTGATGTTGAGACTCAGAACGCAAATTCGGAACGGTAAAGTTCCTTATAATGAGTAATCCGGTTATTAATTTAAACGACATGTTGTTTACATTGCTGATGCGGTTGCAATAACAAGATTAAATTACTTAGTCGCTGCATTATAATTTGTAATGTTGCAACTAATTTCAGAAAGAGAAAGATAGTGCGATGTTTTTATAGACTTTCAGCATACTAGGACTAGGCATCAGTGGAAAACCCTACACTCATACCATTATGGGTACGCTACCTGCCTACCGGAAATCATGGATCAATTAAGTTATTAAAAACTATGTCGGCCCGTCCGAAGAAAATGTATAAAACTCATAAGATTGTTAATATAATGTAGGTTACTGGTTCTCTGCACCTTTGGCGTGACCGCGTGACGTAACAGTGTGAAGCCCGGCCATTCGGTTGTGCAGCCTACTTATATTTGTCTCTCTTCATAGCACTGCAATTGAAATATCACTATCTCCTTCTACTGTTTTGTGTAAAACCTATTGTTTTCAGAGTGACTCATATTTTTTGCACGTTTTATTGTGACACGTAATCGAAAAGCTTTCTTGCATAATTTTCATGTTGAATGGAAATTTTTAACCCACATTGCTATAGTGAATTTAATGTTTTTTATAGTATTTTTTTTTTATATTAGGTCCATACATTATGAAATTGTTGGCGTTTTGTTGAACTGGCCACTTGGATCTCAAATATTTGGCGTTTGGTCAGGAATTCCAAATTCATATTTATTAAAATACAGGTTTGTGTATTTGTGTTTCGAATTTAGTGATTTATTTGCTTTTGCGCCATTTCATTTTTCTTTGACATCGTTCTGTTCACAATATGGTATTCCACCGTGATTACTTTTCCGTGTCAATGAAAAGTATTGCCTATGCCTAAACGCTTCAGATAAACAATTGCGCTGAAATCGCTTAATAGTAGAGTAACCTCGGTTAGGTCCACTTGATTTATTTTTAGCGCAACCAGTTTATTGACCTAGGTTATCTAATCTAGAATTTTTTGTTTCCACTCTGATTTGAAAATCGTTGCATTCGTTGTCAAGGTCTATTTTGTCAAGGTAAATAAACTGAGTTCGTGTTATTTAGACTTCAGAGGCACTGTGTATTGTATTACTACTGTACACCTGTGTATAACTGTGAGGACTAGGCTTTTATGAAACTTATAATGCTTTATATTTTTTTTTTAACTTAAATATGCTGAAAGGAATTTGACTTGAGATAAGAAATATATACAGTGGCCACCAAAAGTTAGTTGACATTTCTCCACTTCAGCTGTGATGCCAAATTATGATTTAAAATAAAAATGGATAAATTAGTCAATAAAAACGTTATAGGGTACAGTTCAAACATTTGGAAGTAGAATTCTAGGTGTTGTGTCACAGCTGATGTGGAAAAATGTCAACTAACTTTTGGAGGTCACTGTATGTAAACTTATAATGATTTTCGCAATTTATTTGTAAAACAAGTGCAAGTGGTACGTGCGTTTGCGTCGATAATTAAAAAAGGTCATTAACGCCAACTCCTATTATTACCTATGTGGGATTTACCCATTTTGGAGATATGTTTCAACATGTTAACTAAAGTCCGACCGCGCCAAATTTGCCAAAGATAAACGAGATAAACAACAATAGCCGCTCAAAATTGAATAAATCAATAGACAAGAGTATTTATTTGAAGTAATGTTTGTTTTCGTCTAGTTAGCTCGGAGATTTAGACGAAAACTAACATTAGGTACTTAAAATAAACCTCTTGTTTATCGATTTTATTAAATTTCGAGCGGCCATTGTTTTTTACATCTTTGGCGCGGTCGCACCTTAAGGTGTGTTTAAACGGCGCGGGGTAGCACGATACCACGCAAGCCGCGCCGTCCGTGTATATGCGGCTCGGCTAAATCCGAACACAAGCCTACTCATATAGACGGCGTGTATTAACACAAGCCGAGCCGCGCGCGCCTTTGATCCGTGTCAAAAAACCGACAAGCGATGGATCGACGATCGTACGAACTTTGCCGAGCCCCGTGCCAAGCCGCGCCGAGCGTAACTGTTTAAAACGGCGCGTGGCGCGCTGCATCACGCGCCGAGCCTAGCTCGGCTTGCGTGTTTGCACGCCGCGCCGTTTAAACGCACCTTAACATTTGTTAATTGCTTATATCTTTTGTTAAAATCAAAAAGCAAGCTCGCACTATCAATTAATTGTGAAGTGGAATAATTGCTGTAAAAATGTTACACTTATATAACAGCACGTGCGGTTAATAAATTTATACAGGCTGAATTTTCCAAGTGGGCGTGGATGGCCAAATTCTAAACTACGAGGAATAGCGAAAAGTACTCAAAGGAGTCGCGGGCTCGATTTTGATGAAAACTAAAACTGCATCATTGGATTTTTGAAAAATCAATATTTCTAGCCAGGAATCGAACCTGTTGATTTTGAAAAAAAAAAACACACGCTGTATTATTACACCTTTCGACAGTGTCGCTAATAAGGATCAAATTCTGGGAAGTAATGACATACGGCAAAGTTAAGGAAAATGTTGAATTTTAATAAACTTCTTCTTATTTTAAAGTATTCATACCTACATTACGTACCTTGTTCGAAATGATGCTCAATATACACCCGCAGCGCAGTCACCACCTTCACAACATTATGTTCTAAATTCAAATTTCTATTACGATCTTTGGAAAATATTCTAATGGAATCAAAAATATTGTAATGCTGAATGCAGTTTATGCAGTACAATCCTTGAGACATCGAATCCAGCTATGTATTGAAAACAATGGTCATCATTTTGAACAATTAATCAGTTAAGGTTAAGTAGGTAGGTAACATAACCCGGGCCCGGCTAAATAATAACAGCCACACAGGTCAATATAATAATAATAATAATAACCCCATCGCCGTATCTCTACGTTGACGTCGTGGTGGGGCTTGCGCGCTCCGAACTCTAGGCCTGAGCCGGAAGAGTTTACTTTGCTGGAACAGGTCTAGGGTGAGGAGCCAGACCAAGAGAGATACAGAAACCCGCAGGGCAGCATGTGGCGAGCTGTTGGGCAGTAGCGACCCCACGGACCCTATCTCCCGGGAGAAGTCTTGTTCCTCACCTCTGGCTTGCCTTTATTGGCCGGCTGGAGTGAACAATGACGAGGAACAGAGCTCCCACCTCATTCTTGCCTTTGTTGGCCGGCTTGAGTGGAGATTCGCAAGAGCAAACGTGCTCGGAGGAAGGAAGTATTTCAGTAAGATGCTGGTAGGGATCTTGACCGTACTTCCGGGATTGTCCTGATAGCCGTGGAATACCTCTCCACTCCTCATAAGCACTTCAGGACATGTTGCCCCCTTGTCGCTACGTCACTATGTGCTAGCGACCGTTTCCGGGGGCCCATTATTGAGTGTGCAAGTCACCCCCTGCTATTTTATCCGTGTATATATAAAACATTGATTAGGCAGGGGTCATAGTTCTTCCATAGTTATTGGTAACCAGTCCACTTTAGCCACCCAAACTCATAGTCCAACTTTTTATTTTTCCATATCCTGCAATAGTCCTACACCAACCGGGGGTTGTCCTTGGGTGCACTTGCATAGTGCATACAGGGAGAATCGTCGGTTGGTGCCACATTTCATTAAAATTTCCTAAGGGGCCTCTGCGGGTTGGCTTCGGCCCCTCGTACGCCTTCCAAAGGACCGGGACCCCATGGTCCCGAGATATGTAGTCATAACAAAAATAATAATAATAATATTCCACAACTAACACACAACGCTATCTAGTCCCAAGCTAAGCATAGCTTGTGTTATGGGTACTAGACAACTGATAAACATACTTATATATTTCTAAATACATACATATTATAGATAAATTACACCCAGACACAATACACTTGCCGCGGTTGGTCTGTGGATGGGTGACCATCTTTACATACCGAGACCCCTTCATGCTTCGGAATGCACGTTAAGCCGTTGGTCTCGGCTGTCATTCCTGGATCTTTGACAGTCGTTACGGGTAGTCAGAAGCTCGAAGGTCTGACAACCAGTCTTACCAAGGGGAAGGGGTATCGTACATGGGTTGTGGAGGTCAGATAGGCAGTCGCTTCATGTAAAATACTGGTACTAAAATAATTCAGCTGCATCCGATTAGACTGGAAGCCGATCCCAATATAGTTGGGAAAAGGCTAAGCAGATGATGATGAGGTAGGTAACAGAAGAACAATAAAATAAGTAGATATTTTGTTAAAAATGAGCTCTTTCCTTTAGTTTGCCGTATGTCATTACTTCCCAGAATTCGATCCTTATTAGCGACTCTATCGAATGGTGTAATAATACAGGCTGTGTTTTTTTTTTTCAAAATCATCAGGTTCGATTCCTGGCTAGCAATATTGATTTTTCAAAAATCCAATGATGCAGTTTTAGTTTTCATCAAAATCGAGCCCGCGACTCCTTTGAGTACTTTTCGCTAGTCCTCATAGTTTCGGATTTGGCCATCCACGCCCACTTGAAAAATTCAGCCTGTATATTGCTGCCTACAAAAGTATGGTCACGATTTGCTAATGGAGCAAACGTAAGGTTATTACAATAACTTACGTTAAAAGAAATGGATCTCTGCGTTCTCTCGATGAAGATGATGATGATGATGGAATCAGCAGCCAAAGGATGTCCACTGCTGCACATGAGCCTTCCCTAAGCATCACCACAACGTCTTCTGGTCCTTTTACACTTACAGAAAAAAAATGTATCACCAACCTATTTCATCCGACTTTCAAGCATCTTCAATTACCCAGTTTTTGTCCCTTTTGAACCTCCGTCGGTCCCCATGAAAATTGGGTCCGTACCCATCCACTAAGTTTTATTTTTGGAATGATGAAGGAACACTTCGCTAAACCGGTAATGACCTATATTAGAGTAATCTAACATCGCAAACATGTAATGCAAACTCTGTGTACATCAACCGCAGTGGTCACACTTGCACTACGAAAAACGCACTTACTGCTGCGAAACAAAGACACTGTCAATGTCAAAATGTTTCCACTTACTCTACTTTCTCTGTATAAGATTTACCCTGATGATGACGACGCGCACAACACCTTAGCTAATATTCACATTTACGACTATTATCCTAACTACAATTTTACGTGAAGCAATGCGGCCCGGGAGGCGAATTTTACCTGCTTTGCTCATCTGAGAGTAATGCTAATTTGATATTAATGATTTTTGTTGTAAACTATTGCATGTCCAGAGAAAAAATACACCATAATGTAATTTCATCCTAATTTCGGACACGGTGACCTTAATCGTTTACGCTACGATTTTTGTCATTTATATAACACTTGTAATAATTCAACAGCAGCCTAAACAAAACGTCAGGACTCGTCAACCTTTTCTTGTAATAAAAAAAAATCCTTTTATGGCAGGCTTTACTGAGTTTAGTGTTATTGTAATAAGGAAATCAATGAGTCTCAATGATGTTTGCTCAGATCCTCAAACGTAATTAGGAATAATGTAAAGTCCTCCAGACCGAATTTCAGCTATGGCGACCAATTTCATCTCATTGGAAATCAGTTCAAAAATCAAAATTATGCTAAACTGCGATAAGTTGATATAAGAAACTTTAGAAAGGAGTTGTTTAGGTTATGTCGTCCTTGAAGCAAGATGATATTTTCTGAGTTGCTGATCAAATCTACATAAATATTGTACTAATGAAAGTAACGCCCGGGGTTGGGTCATAGTGCCAAAACCATACTCAAACATAACTGCATCTAAGAGTGCGGTCTTGGTAGCAAGAAAGAAAGATGACGTAGCTACATAGCTAGGAAAGCAATATAGAGAGATACTAATGAGCAACTAATAGTCTTGGTTACGAAATTGATACAGTACACTGAAAAAGGTCTAGCACTTAAGTTTTACAAAACCATAAAGCAATAAATAAAAGCTAATTTAGTTGCTATGAAATGTAAGTGGGGCCTACTATGATAGGTAACTACGTGGACACTAAAAAGAAAAACTTATTATTGGCAGTCTCCGAAACAATGGTATCCGAGAAAGTTGAGACAATAGTGGCAATTAATCAATATTATAGACGTCGCCGGCCGTGTTGAACCGGCATGTCCTAGAACCAAAAATTCAAAGACATGTGACATCTACCAACCCGCACTGGGCCCGCGTGGTGGATTACGGCCCACTCCCTCTCACAGAGAGGAGGCCTGTGTTCCAGCAGTAGGAACATTATAGGCTGATGATGATGATGATGATGATAGACGTCGCAAAAGTTATATGTTCTCTTTTATTTCATTATCCATACTTATTATTATAAATTCGAAAGTAACTCTGTCTGTCTGTCTGTATGTTATCTTTTCACGCCTAAACTGCTGAACCGATTTAGATGAAATTTGGTACAGAGATAGTTTGAGTCCCGGGAAAGGACATAGGATACTTTTTATCCCGATATTTCCACGGGATCGAAACTTATGCGGGTGAAAACGCGGGGCGCAATTAGTAAACATATAAATATTTTCATAATCTCTTAACTAACTATTTACACTAGGACGGTATGTACTAAATTAAAAGACTAATTAACTAATTATATAAAGAAAGTTATTGATCTATATTAGGCAAAAGTGCATTCAAAATTATGGTAAAGTTTGCAAACCTGCTAGCTTAACCATACATTAGTCACTTGTAAAACACCTAAACCAAAAAATGTTGCAGCTCCCTGCAACATTCACTGAAAACCGCAGTTATCTAAATGTTTGCTGCGGTGCACGGTGGAGCGCAACGATCATCGGCTGCAAGCAAAATAACAAGCCAGCCAGTGCTCGCCATCAGTGTTCGCTCGCTCTCAGTGCTACGTGTACGTGCCCTTTGTGATTTTGCGCGAAAACTTTTACAAGTGAGTTCTATATTTTTAACATCTATGGTTTTAAGTTTCCGCGGGAAAATTGTCAAGTGACTTTTTTTTTATTTATTTTCTTACAAGGATTTTGTTGTACAGTGAGTTTATGTATGGAAGTTATATAATTTTTTTTTAATTTGTATAACCTTTTTAATTTTAAAACAAATAGTAATAATCTTTTGTGACAACAAAATTCAAAAAAATATTTTGCTATGCGAATGAAAGATATTAATTGAAAATATAAAATAAAAGCAATGCGACTATCTTGTAGTATTGTTATAAACTTATAACTGATGTCTGTGTGTGTGGATGTAATATTCTTAATACTACCGTCAACGACCATACAGCCCGCGTTGACTACCGTACTTAACTTACAATTTATTAAGGTATTATGTTATTAACTTTTGAGTCTTTTTACTACTTGCTGGAAAAGTTCTACCTTTTTTTATGAACTGTCGTCCTTAATGGCGAGGCCTTTGTCCAGCTGTGGGACACAAATAAGGCTAGAAAAAATCATTAGTATCTAAGACTAGGGTTGCAAAATTTTTGCAAGCAATTTTCTGTAAAAATATATTAGATGGCGAAAATATTTTAAAAATATAGTTCTAAGTTAATTTTCTTTAAGTTTCAAAAATATTTGTTTTTTTTTTTTAATGCATACCTTCTGCTACTTCGAACCTTTATTATCGGATTTATAAGGTCCCAAAATAATTATTATCACACTCTAAATTACTCTATATAAGATAACATACCATTGTGATTAACCGGCCCTATGGCAGTCATCTCGCCCTTTTGTATTAAAATGAAAATAATATACTAGTTTCGCCTACATTTTTTTTTTCTTACAAATAAGACTAGTATTTAGCCTCTAATATAGAGGGATACTTTATTATATAGGCTTGGCAACCCTACTATAACATTTATCTTTGCTCTACAATTTTCGATCGAACTAAGATCTAATTAATTAAACAGTGAATGAATACTTAATCTAATGTTGTTGAACCATACTTGACAAATTGACATAAGTATTCTAAATCCATACCGCACTAATCCATACTATCCATACTAATATTATAAATTCGAAAGTAACTCTGTCTGTCTGTATGTTACCTTTTCACACCTTAACCACTAACCGATTTAGATGAAATTTGGTATAGATGTAGTTTGAGTCCCGGGAAAGGACATAGGGTAGTTTGTATCCCGATATTCCCATGGGATCGACACTTATGCGGGTGAAACCGCGGGGCGCAGCTAGTATATTGTAAATCCGAAAGTAACTTCTGTCTGACTGTCTGTATGTTACCTTTTCACGCCTAAACCACTGAACCGATTTAGATGAAATTTGGTATAGAGATAGTTTGAGTTCCGGGAAAGGACCCGATATTCCCACGGGAAAAACTTATATTCGAAACTTATGCGGGTGAAACCGCGGGGTGCAGCTAGTAGATGATAATCTGTTCCGTGGTTTGGTCTAATCTTGCACCATTGCCACCCGGAAATATCACCATTGCAATGCCTTACTTCTTCAATATTCCTCTTTTATTTTGAATCCATCATCCTGTGCATATCAAGTGAACATATCGCACTTTCGGTGCAACAAAGTCACAACAGCTCATTTTTTAATTTTACAAGAGAGGACTTTTAAAAGTATAGGCGTGGTTCAGAGACAATTTGGCATACTTACCTCAATTTAGCAATGTTGGCTATTTGTGACTTTGTTGCACGGTTGCACCGAAGGTGCGATATCAACCTGTAGTTTTCCCGGTTTGATTTCCCCGACAGTAACTTTGGACTAGGGGGTTCGAGATGCTTGGCCGTAAAGAGCTTAGCCAGACAATACCACGTTGACCTCGTTTACGGAACTTGTCTATCATTCCTGTATGGTGATACACAGCTGCTGCTGCAGCTGTTCATGCACAGCTGCAGTATGGGGTGCCATACTGCAGCTGTGCATGCTGCCAATGACCCCTACGCAAAGATTAGGCGGAGGACTTGCCATAATGATCAGACTGACGGAGAGGTTGATGATCGCAGTTTGTTTTGAACAGTACGTACTGGCATTCAGCTGTATCCGCTTAGTCTGGAAGCCGACCCAAGATAGTTGGGAAAAGGCTAAGCAGATGATGATTTTGCTGTCAACAATACACTGGAAAACACAGCTGGGCGAAAGGTAACTAATAGACGACGAGTAGGTATCACCTTGAGGGAAGGCGAACGTCTCCTATTCAACAAGTTCCTTTGGAACTGGATATTGAATAGTCTTATTCCTTAGAAGCGATTTTTCTGAAAATATATTAGTACTATGGCAGTGGACAGACGCACGTGTTTAGAAAAGGAAAAGGGAGGCCAGCAGTGAGACATTACGGGCTAAAAATTAGATTATCTGGGGGACGGTAGTGCCCCCGCCAAGACGACCCAAGCGAAGCGCAAGGGAACTATATGTACTCGTACCTTTTCTCGAAACGCTTCGTAGTTTTTTTGAACCCTCATAACTTGAGTTTGGATTATACCATATAAACAAAATTCTTGGGATATGATTTTAATAGCAGATTTATTAAACATATAAAGTTTCAATTGCATAGCTCTTATACTTTAGATTTTATTGCTATCTAAAAAAAAACCCGATATTGTCTTTGACTCAATGATGATCATTAAAATTTTTAGGATACTTCCTGAAGTCCTAGAAAGCTGAAAGTTGGTATGTAAGCTAGTATTAGTACACAAACAACAAAAAAAATCTAAAACTAGGAAAAAAAATGAACAAAATAAAAAAATATTGTCACAAGCAACATAGAAAAAGAAGTGAAAGCCCACCAAAACATTTTCATGTAAACTGTTGTCAAGACGAGGCCATTGGCTCACACATTCAAAAAGTTATCAGCACCCTGATTGCGTAACACACTATCAATCGGAATCTGCATCATTTTGAAGCAAATTGCTAATTCATTGCTTCATAAGTTCGAAAAAATATGTCTGCTCAACACGTAAAAAACGCAATTAATGTTGTTGAACTGTCAAAACGAAACCAATTCCGATTAATAATGTCTTACACAATTGCCCCACAGATCTCATGTAGAGCCAAGCTTCTAACACTAAACGCCCTAACTCTACGAGTCGTAACTTCACAAACTCTACGCTTTAGTCAAAATATATGGCTTGGCCGTTTCGCTACCGTCACATGGGCGTAAAGTGAAACATTTATTTACTCACTATTCATTACTTTGCCGTTATACAATACTTCTTGTAGTAGTGAAACGTGATAAACAATCTGAAAGACATACAGCCGCCAAACCGACAGAAAAACGGGGCTCGCTCAATAATAGAATTCCTTTGGCTCCCTTTGGGTAAGAAACGTTGGAGATATCCCCCATAATCAAATCGAGTTCGAAATTATGTTGAAATTAACACACGAGATGTCGTGTCGGCAATATTTTGTCATCAGCATTCTACTCTTAGTCGCGAAATGAGAATGGACACAGTCTGTCGAAATGATAACCTGTCGTAACAGCTATGCGTAGATTGATTCCATTACCTTCTCCGATTGCATTTTACTATAGGCTTGACCTATTACACGTGCGTTCGGTAATTTTCCGGCAATGTAGGTCGATCATTATGTTCCGTTTATTATCTGAGTGAGATTGCAAATTTTATCCGTCCTGTGCCAGTAACAGTGTCGCAACTGAAACCCGGTGATGTTGACTCACCGTGTTTGATTTTGTTGAAGAAACCTGTTCTATGGTATTGTGTGGACGTGTGGTAGACTATCTAAATATTCTTAGAAGTATTGTGAGTTTATGTTTGTGTTTATACATAATATATTATTTAGATCATAAAGCTGAAGAGTTTGTTTGTTTGAACGCGCGAATCTCTAGAAGTTTTTTGCTTTGATAGCCTAATTCTTGAGAGGGGCTATAGGCTACTTAACATCAGGACTAGCTAGGTCCATTTGAAGCCGAGCAAAAAAAAAAGTCTGAAAGAACGCTGAGCGAAAACGAAAGCGTCGTAGCGCGTCGGGGGAACAAAACATTTCACGCGGATGAAGTCGAAGGCAGAAGCTAGTACATATATATATATAGACAAGCCGTGTGTCCGATGGGACTTCTCACTGGCAAAAAGACGAACTTCTATACAAACTTTCATCCCCTTATGAGATAAACTAGCAGCGCTCCGCGGTTTCACCCGCATAAGTGTCGATCCCGAGGGAATACCGGGATAAAAAGTATCTTATATGTTAATCCAGGGTATCAGCTACCTCCATACCAAATTTTATGAAAATTAATCCAGCCGTTTGTGCGTGAAGAAGGAACAAACATACAAACACACTCATAAACTATCGTCTTTATAATATTAGTATGATTTTAGTGCTCACATTCGACATTTATGGAACTCGCGTGCAATTTTTTTTTATTCTAGGGCGAACGGTTTAGGCCGTGTGTTGTCAAAGTCAAAGTCAAAGTCAAAGTTTTTTATTTGTTAAACATAGGTGTAGAAATAGGTGTTTAAAATAAAATAGGTACAGAGATCTCTATGTTTTGCCGTTAACGGCGTACAAATATCAAGTAAGTAGGTAGATATACGAAATTAACTTTTGTTAAAATTAAATGACAAGCTAACAGACTTAAACTATCCTCTATCAAGTTAACAATATTGCATACAGATAATAACACTTAACACTTATAACATTTCTTATGTATTAGTAGTATTTTAAAATAATATATTTACAACTGACAGACATAACAGTAAAATAATTCTTACCGCACATATTTATCCACATATCTTGCATTATCTTCTAGGTATTCCTTGATGGAATAATATGCCTTTTGAATTAGGAAATTATTTAAATATTTTTTAAAATCATGTAGCTCGTGTTTTGCTCTTATAGGCTCCGGTATTTTATTGTACAATCTGGGTGCCATACCTAGAAAACTTTTTGTGTAAAAAGCTGTGTTGTGTGTATTAGCGCAAATCTCATTGTTGCGACGTTTCGATTTAAGAGTTTTAAATAGATGTAAGTTTGATTTGACGAATACTGCTGTCTCATAAATATATAAACATGGCAGGGTTAGTAACTTATACTTTTTAAAAAATGGCAAGCAGCTGTCAGTTGATTTTAGCTTGAAGACAGATCGTAAACATTTTTTCTGTGCCTTGAATGCGATGAGTTTATCTGTAGAATTACCCCAGTATATAATTCCATAGCGTAAAGTAGATGTTACGTAGGCATTGTACGCTACTAGGACGACGGACTCATTTACAATTTTTCTTAAGTTATAAAGTGCATATGAGTATTGATTTAATTTTTTGCAGATAATTTCAATGTGAGATTTAAAGATTGTCTGTCAGTGAATTAATTTAAGAGTTTTATTAAGTAGAGAAGATACCGAAACAGTGTCTGTATCTAATAATCCGGTACCTATGCAAAGTCTGGAGTCAAAGCCAACTATGGTCCCGGAAAAAAAAAGTCAACATTTGTTCTAAAAACTGAACAAGAAATAAGCGTACCAAGGATCTCGTAACTTGAAGGATTCGTGCATAGTGCGAGTATTTAGGGTGGGGAATATCATGTGGCGGGTCTAAGTTGGTTTACAAGCAATAATAAGACGTAGTCGATGGAGCCCCCTCTTCGCCGGCGTATTTCTATCTACGAACCTAACCTGTCCGAGTCGGGGTGCCCCAAGTCCCGAGCTTGCTTCGCTCGCTCTTGGATCCTAAGTTCTCATTGCGTTTTACTATGTCGAGATAGATGAATGTACAGAATATTTAAAACATATTTAGCGTGGTAATATTAGGCACAGCCCCGGTACGCGTAATGCCCGACGTTTTACAACCCTGCCGAATCCTTTGCTCTGCACTTGTACGTAGTTTGCTTTGGAATTGACGAGCATAATGTATACTAATACAGAGATTGCCCGTGTTGATATATATTTTGCTCTTTACTGTAACGAGCACAAAGCGGTCCAGTACAGGCTATGGATGTCTGAGGTAAATACAGTCTGGCATTACGCAGCCGAGTATATTTAGTAGTACGTAATCACGCAACGCTAGGTCCTAAATAAATACGATTAAGATTTTGATTAAGATACTCCAACTCGGGTATATTTAGTAGTTAGAAATTTCGAAAGCCTCATGCAGGCTAACTATACCCGACCAAAACCCTATGGGGAGTTTCCACAAGGTACATTTAGTAAAGACGCCGCACTGGGCCTGCATAGTGGATTACTGCCCACTCCTTCTCACAGAGAGGAGGCCTGTGTTCCAGGAGCTTATCAGATGGATTCATGACCTCTCCGTTGGTTGTAACCAAGTCCACCTGGTTACAGTGCGACAAGAGAATGAGTTCTTGACACCTGACAGTTTCATACAAACGAATACATTTTTTGCGAATTTGATCTTTATTAGCTAAATAATAGAATTGTCGCACGATTCTCTCGACGACTGGAATGTGGTTTATGTAGTTGCTAGTTTTTTTAATGTGAGTAATTTTAAAGTAAGTAGGTACAAGTCTACTTGTCTGAAGTTTCAGAATAAAAATCTAATTCAGTTATAAAGCAGTTGTGCGAACATCAATAGAGCGCTAACGAGCTCACTTGCACACATAAATCTACATCGTTATTTTATTTTAAATTACAAAAGTTGTAAAGCCTCAGACTCTGGCGGTTTCACAAGACACGGCACGCACTCAGTTCTACCCTAATTACATCAGCACAGCTTATGTAACGGCATACAATTACTTAGATTGACAAAATTATGTTACAGTCGGTACATTGCGCTGTTGTTGTTAAGCCGTTGCAACAGATCAGATCTTTCTTGATCTGAGCTATTGATAATTTTACTTACAGTGAAATGTCGGATTGACGAATGGGGTCAATTTAAGAGGTATTTAGTGACTTTAGTTATCATTATTATAGTAATGATTAAGGGCTGTCAATGGAGCAATGGTGGCCCAGTGGTAACGGCTTTGACTTACGAGTTCTAGGTCGTAGGTTCGAACCCAGACAGGCGCTTTACTTTGTGTAAATTATTTCATCACGACTGCTCTCAAAACGGTGAAGGAAAACATCGTGAGGAAACCGGCATGTCCTAGAACCGAAAATTCGAAGACATGTAATATGTACCAACCCGCACTGGTCCCGCGTGGTGGATTACGGCCCACTCCCACTCGTCGAGAGGCTTGTGTCCCAGCAGTGGGAACATTATAGGCTGATTATGTAAGTTATGTCAATTAGTTAGTAAAGTAATAGATCTGTAGAAAAGTCTTGAGGTAAAAGAGAAAGGGGAAGACTACTTACCTTTACGTACAGTCGACCTCACATGTGGCAACACTGGCACTACGAAAAACACCCTTACTATTACGATATAGAGGTGCTACCGAAGTTACCACTGACCTGCGGTTGACTATACCATGCAAACTTCTTAAAATTAAATAGGACCTATGGGATGGTAGAGGGTGCTATTACCATACCGTAGGTATTTAATTTTATGAAGTTTCAGACGTAAGATTTTATCTTACTATCTTACCGACATATTATTTCCCTAATTTTCTTTAAAGATCGAAGATTAGCAAATGGCACGAGCACGCAACAATAGGTCACCAAGCTCGAGTGACCGTGAACTCATAGTTTACGATTTCTTCAGTGTTTGTTAGGTAATGCTATTACTAAGTAAACTTTCAAGAGACAACCGGACAATTATCTAGTATGTTAAAATGTTTCTATACGGTGCCTCAATAGGTATAACTTTATCAAAATCGTTAGTTGGTAGGTTTATATTTAGTAGATTTATGGATAAAGAACAAAAAAATCGCCTTAACCAGAGGCCAATTCTCGTAATTTTAAGAATGTTCTCAGTCTCAATCTGTCAAAAACACCTATAATTTTCCAACATTACGGGAGTTAGCCGTCCGGTTTAAATGAAACCAAACCAAACAAACGGAGCTTTTCAAATCTAAACAACCAACGAACTTCAACCGCCTCCATTCATTCTCTTCAAAAATCGAACACGACATTCCTCTCGACAACATCACGATCGGATTACAACACTCACAAAATTAAAATGATATCGTTGCTCAAAATCGATTGCCTAACCGTGTACAACCTACCTATTCGAATACTGGGAGACAATACGATCACTCGATAGTTGCTCTTGCAGTTGCTACACGAGGATGCGAAAGTTTTGCAAGTGTGTTGAGACACGACGGATACTTCAAGGATGGGTTGATTTATCTTATTTGCGCTCCGTAGCTGACGTGTTCTTTAGAGTAAGGTATTTAATCCTTTGACCGCTATGTAAAATTTCATCTATCTTGCCCCCAAAGCCGCGACCGTATTACAAATAATTTATCGTACGATTGGCTAGTGATGTGTAACACGTAAAATAAAGTTTTATTTGTTATTAAAAGTTGAAGTGCGATAAACGCTTAAAAACGTCATTGGCGTCTCGATCAAGTTATTGAATGACGCTTTAATGCGTCCTTGGCGGTCAAAGGGTTAAGTTTTGGATTGTTTTTTTAACCTTAGGTATTTAATGTAATTTGCAAAGGTATTTAAAATGTCTGTTAGGAACATAGATATATGGTTAAGAAAGAAAACAACGATTGCATAGATCTGAAGTTATGTCTTTATTTGCCTTAAACATGGTACCTACCTATGTGATCTCCAGTGGCCTGTATGGAAAGCGCTTAATCGATTGCGTAGGTATCCAAGCAGACACAATTTGTCGAAGTGGGGGATTACTGACCCACCCAATAACCAGTGCGAGTACGGTCCCTCTAAACTGCATACTTATGCCTCACTTGCTGGAGTGCCCTAAGTGCGCGTTCACTTGCACCTTGGACGACCTAAAGAATGCGACTGATGCCGCAATCGACATGGCCACCTCAGTAGTAGGCCACGCCGGAGCCCAGTGGCTCAAACAATATAAAACATCGAAGAAGCGTACCATAGACACGAAAAGAAGAAGAAGACCTATTTAAAAGGTGTTATATGTACAGTTAGATTTAATATGTACTAGCTGCGCCCCACGGTTTCACCCGCATAAGTTTTGATCCCGTGGAAATATCGGGATAAAAAGTAGCCTATGTGTTAATCCAGGGTGTCAGCTACCTCCATACCAAATTTTATCAAAATTAGTCCAGCCGTTTGTGCGTAAAGAAGTAACAAACATACAAATACACTCACAAACTTTCGCCTTTATAATATTAGTGTGATTAACTTGCAAAATTAAATTAATAAACGGATCCAAATCCAAGGTGAAGGCAACTCTTTCAGAATGATATGAACCGCTTTTAAATGATTGACTATGATCATTAAACCTGCAGTGACTGTAACTGTTACAATGATTAAGCTCTAGTTCACCAAACAGGCATATCATTATAAACAAGTTATCGTGGGCTTAGATACTGTAGAGATTATGACACGCATAGTTGGTGGCATGCAACCTTTTTAACCGACTTCAAAAAAAGGAGGAGTTTTTTTTTCTTTTTAGTAATTATAAAATAATGGCATAAAGTTATGAGATAAACGCCAATACGAATTTAGGAGACCGAAAAAATAATTAGCGGTCAGTCTAGCTGACAAGCGGACGTGATGATAAAACATATAAAACCACACTACTTAATAATATTATATGTATAGGCGAAAGTTTGTGTGTTTGTTTCTTCTTCACGCACAATCTACTGAGCGGATTTGGATGAAATTTTGCACACAGATAGCACAGTTAACAAGGATTAACACGATACTTTTTATCCCGATATTCTCACGGGATCGACACTTACCTATAAGGGTGAAACCGCGGGGCGCAGCTACTGTTCAACAGCACCAGTCTAAGCCAGCTCAGCATCTAAGTGCTGAAGCGTTTCCGGGCTGGTTTCTATGATAAATGGACAAAAAGTGAGCCTTTTTGTTTAAATGTAACCTTTTATTTAACAAGGACTTTTCCTGTGGAGATTTCACACGCCTATCAATGAATCTTAACAATTGAAGAAGGAAAACCTCATAGATCTTTGATGCAAGGTAACATGAACACCGTCTGTGATCATTCATCAATCATATTATTATATTCTCATTTTATCGTATTTATTGTAACCACAGATATACATAGATACACCTAGATAACGCAAGACCACTTACTTCGCGTGCCAAAAACCGCACCAGTTTACGATCGAAAATCATAAGCCGCCACTTTCGCGCTCAGTCCTGCGTACTGCTGGCTGGGTGAGCGTGAGCGAGAGAGTGCGAGCTTGTGACGTCATAGTAGGTAGTCAAAAAGTGGCACGCTTAGTTTTGATACAGTTCGTGATACTTGCGCTATCTAGGTATATCTATATCTGTGATTGTAACTCACTGAGAGCAGTGGTAGACCACTTAGGTAGGTCGTGGGTTCGAACCCAAGCGGGCGCTTTACTTTGAGTAAATTATTTCATTACCACTGCTCTCAAAACGGTGAAGGAAAACATCGTGAGAAAACCGGCATGGCCTACAACCAAAAATTCGAAGCCGTGACATCTGTCAACCCGCACTGGGCCCGTGTTGTGGGTTATGAGATGGCCCACTCCCTCTCACAGAGAGGAGGTATGTGTCCTAGGAGTAGGAACATTATAGGCTGATTATCGTAACTCATAGTTTCATTTTATGTAAATTAACAGATGGACGGACTACTTAGATCCCAGTTTTCTTATAGTGCCTATGAAGTATTGCGAAATAGATTTCACAATAGGCAAGCGAATCGTGACAAAGTCGCTTAGCCTAGAAACCAAGAAAAAGCAAAACCGATATTTTTATGGCCTAGTTCATAACACCAACCGACTCCAAAACCTAGACCTTTGTACTTTAACCTTCCAACACAACGATTCAGGAATATTTTCCCTATAACAATTTTCACAGACACAATAAGACTTGTCTAATGATTTTTCCTTAATCTATTCGACCTCAGCGACTGGCAACACGGATAATAGCTAATGTTTCCGTCGATATTTACATAACAATACATCAGGCCTGTAATCCCGCAGAGGTGTACCTGTGGGACACCTACATTTCGCCAGTTAGGTATGACCGTATAAGTCCCATTGTAATAGAGGGCGAGGCTATTGTCATCAACCGGGGCAGTCAGAGCATCGGATTCGGGCTGCTATTGAGAAATTCCTGATGGAAACACAATAAGACTTTTCCCAACATGGGATTCGAACCCAGGATCTCATGCTCAGCGGTAGCCCTTGCGAGTTTGCGACCACTGGACCATCCATCCACCATCGCTATTTCTTTTTTTTTTAATCTCTTCCTTTCTTTACAGTTTTTCAATCATGTCCAGAAGAACCGAAAAACGTTTCCTGACCGAAGCTGATGAGTACCAGTGCCCGCTCTCTGCTGACACCCAGAAGGTAGCTGAGGATGAACTACGGGAGACCGTAAACTCCAGGTCTCAGGCCCTCACATCACTAAGGAGCTGGATGGAGCAGAACCCCAAGTTTGCGGCCATAAGAATGGGTAAGCTTCAGAAATAGAATAAAGAAGAATATTTAAGGTGAATGCGCAGTGGTAGACCGCGAAATTTAAATTTTCTTACGTTTTTTGCAATTCGTAGGTCAGTGTCAGGTTGTATCTTGATCAAAATATGATTTGCGACTATAATAGACATGTATTTACAGAATTATAGTCATTAGAATCATTAATATATCTCTTTAAGTTAGATTTCTACCATAAACACTTTTCCATACGAGATTTATTCTTAACGGTAGAAATCTAACTTAGAAAGATGTATTAATGATTCTAATTATTATAATTCTGTAAATAAGTACGTACCTGTTATAGTCGCGAATCATATTTTGATCAAGATACAATCTGACACTGACCTGAAAATTGCAAAAAACATAAGAAAATTTGAATTTCGCGGGCTGCACCTGCGCATTCACCTTAAGCAACTTATAGATAGATAGATATATACATTTATTTGGCGCACACAAAAGACAGCACAACACACAAAAGTACAATACCTATTAGATGATAACCAGTTACCCATATGCAAAAACAAGGTGCCGATATAAAAACAAAAGGAAAAAAAGACGGGTTGCACTCCGGGAGTGCCGGCAGAAGTGAAAACTTGAATATTAACGTTGAAATAAATCAATTATTAATTTAATTAATATTACTCATTTTTTTTCAATATTTCTGCGTCACTTTTTTCATTAATAGATGCACTTTGTTCAATTTCTATATTTTAAACACTTTCGGTCTTATTCATAAAAAAAGCCTATTGAAGGTTTAAACCATTCATTAGTTAAAATGCTCAATAGGCCTTTAAAACATTCGATAAAATGTTGTATTCATAAACGCTTCAGAAACGTTCTACAACTAGAATGTCCTACAACTTCCAAATGTTGCCATTATAATGAAGTCATCCAACAAATTGGCCAACACATACGAGAATATCTGTCTACGAACCGAATATTTGTGTCCATAGACATTATTACGTATGAAAAACTAATTTATTGTCTACAGTTTCAACAGTTTTGACGCGACAACGTCATGGTCGTCATGGAAACAATATGAATATGTCAATGAATGAATTTGATATTGTATGTGTCAAACTAAAAAACTTTTGAATATTTTTTTTTGTATTTAAAATACTTAAATGAAATTAAGACCGGAGACTAGTTGCAATAAAGGGCAAAGAATTGAATATCGGTTGGAGGAGGATAAGGTGTGTACCTACTGTTACAGTTAAAATGTGTTCAAAGTAAGTTATGTTTTGTAAACATTCTCAATTTCTTATACTTATGCTTGCTTTTGCTTCTAATCCTTAGATTTTTCGGAAGAATTGGTCAGGGAGAGGTCTCCATAATAGAAAATAAAAACACTGACACAAGCACTAACGCTAAACAGGGGCAGCCTGGCATGATTTACGAATTAGGTGCCTATCCAATTTACAATTTTACGAAGAACTTCGTTTGCCTGTACAAAACTCAATGTAACAAAAAAAACCCGCCATAAGAATAATAATGACTGTTATTTTGATGCCGCTACTGATTAATTAAATCAGTATAAATAAGATAATGAAAAGAAAGAATTTATAACATTAGTTTTGTATTTCAGGTCAATAGGACTAGTAAGGATGGTGCTTCACTACGAATAGCAGAAAATGAAACGGCCTACAGAAGAGATGGCACAGATGGCAAATGAAAAGCAAACATTTTAAAAATGTTGTTCTGCTTGCTGCTTGTTTTAGAAGCCAAATTAGAGTTTAGAGTATTGTTCAGCCATGAACAGGCAAGAGTTACATACGCCAGCGTCAGCATCAAGAGCGACATACATTCGTTCCACATAAATTAGTAATTAGTAAATGAATAAATTAGTCATCAAGCTGGAGTAGAGTTTGATTCATCTTCCATAATTCCTCTCACTATGGCCAAGACACCTTTAGCCATCACCAGTTCTATGAGTCTGTGGGACCGGCAATGGCAAAACTATTTCCTGTATACACATTGCACGACGTACACAAACCCCTATTCCTACCCAAATTCTGTCTGTTCCCGTAGGTCTCCCGTAGGCTTGTATGATAGGTTAGGGTGTTAGGATAACTAGGGTGTTAAGTAGTTGCTGTAGGTTTATAATCAGTAGGGTGAGGTAACCATAGATACCAGGCTCAATTGTTACAAACTTAGCCACACTGTATGCATTTGGAATAACAGCCGTACTAAGCTGTAAGTCCCGGTGCGTACAAGTATTATAAAAATAAACTGATATTTGTATACAAGCTTTTTATTAATGAACTACTCCCTAAATTTCTTCTCTTTTACTTTAGATCTTGTTGGCTCAAAATATTGCCACTTCCACGTTGTCGTCGGTGGCAGCGCAGAGGTCACTTTGACTGCATGTTTTGGGTAGGAAAAATAAGGCAGGATAGGACGTGGAGCATGTTTTGCAACATAGCTTCACAGCCACACCCTACTGGAGCATCTCCCTGCAGGGTGTAAACTTCCGTGGTCGACACGGAAGCATTGTTTTCACACAAAAGCAGCAATGTCCCACAGTATTTCTTGTTGCTATAATGTGCTTCGTTATATTTTTCGTCGCTTCTATTTTGTATTGTAGGTAGGTATATAATAATAAACTAAATTGGTTAAACAGAAGTTCAAAATAAATCAAATACAACTGCGGCTCCTCGAAGTACTATTGTTTACGAAACTGACTTTTCAAACATTTGTACGTCAAATGTCATTTTCTTCGGCCATCTTTGTCGTGTCTCACTTGGTTCACTTCGGTTGGCGCCGCCGTAGAAAGAGATGGAGGGGGGGGGGGAAATCTCTCCTGACGGTCACGTGTCCTGACGCAATGCCCTGACGCGAGTTTAACATTTTTTACCCATTACAAAAAGTGTTCAACGCCGCTAAAGAAGTTTTCACTTCAAAACATACATATCGAAATAAAAGTGAAACTATGACGAATACTTAAAATTAAATTAATAACGAAACATAATATGTCGTCTTATGTCGATCCATGTATTCAGCTGCATTAGACTGGAAGCCGACCCCAACATAGTTGAGAAAAGGCTAGGCAGATGATGATGTCGATCCAATAGTGATTTGTTGTAGGTAGGTAGACCGATCAACTTGAAGATAGAATCTACTTTATTGTATGTACACCAAAATTGGTAAATTGATACACCTACCTACACAGTAAAATCAGCAGTCACCATCGGCAACTGCAGGAACTGACTAAGAAATTATTTCAGAAAAATCTACAAGTCTGAACTAGATCAAGTTATAATGAGCATCTGTATCCTTAACTGCTAATTTAGCTTTCTCGAGCAGATATCAGTGTGGTAGGACAGATCCCATTCCTGTAAACACTGCATAGGAGTGGCACAGAAGAGGTTGACCGAAGAAAACCTAAAATCAAAATAGGAGAATAGGCCTCACACAATACCTTCTTTGCCTGAACCTTCAATGTAATTAATCCTTCAATTATATTTTTTTCAGATTCCAGCTTCTTACTCCGCTTTCTTCGCGCGAAAAAGTTCAGCGTACCGATGGCACAAGAAGCTATCGAGCGGTACATCCTGCTGCGCCAGTCCTGGGGCATCGCCTTCAACCAGCTGGATTACAAGCTGCCGGTCATGATGGAACTGCTCGAGTTGGGGTAAGTGGTCCTTTCGTCATCTTCTGTTAACGTGGTACTCTTAATATTCCGCAGCTGCAGATGTGAGGTCCTGCACCTTAATTGCGTAACACACTATCAATCACAATCTGAATCATTTTGAAGGATATTGCTAATCCATTGCTTCATAAATGTTCGAAAAATGTGTCTGCTCAACAACGTAAATAACGCAATAAATGTTGTCAAAATGAAAGCCGTTCCTGCTGTTACTGTGTTACGCAATTACCCCGCATACATAATCAGCTTATAATGTTCCCACTGCTGGGACACAGGCCTCCTCTTTGTGAGAGGGAGTGGGCCGTAATCCACCACGCGGGCCCAGTGCGGGTTGGTAGATGTCACATGTCTTCGAATTTTTGGTTCTAGGACATGCCGGTTTCCTCACGATGTTTTCCTTCACCGTTTTGAGAGCAGTGGTGATGAAATAATTTACATAAAGTAAAGCGCCTGTCAGGGTTCGAACCTACGACCTATATCTCGTAAGTCGCGGTCGTTACCACTGGGCCACCACTGCTCTACCCCGCATGTCAGGCCAAAAAAGTATTGAGTTTTCTAACAAGGAATTCTCAGTAAAATAAGTTGACGATGTAACAGCACCTGTAAGTTGTGATGTGCCTCGGGGCAGTGGCGGATTTACCAATAGGCTGAGTAGGCTGGAGCCTAGGGCAGCAGATTTTAGGGGTGGCAAATTTGGGGCTAATATTTCTTTTAAAAGGCCTTACTGAAATTAAAAAGATCAATATTTACAGAATAAACAAAGTGAGGCTTCTACAGTTGATCTTATCACAGTTGCCGATCTTTACAAATCTCTTTGCAAGTTTTTCGTAGCTGATGAACGAGAACATTTTAAGTATTTTGAAGAAAAGGCGAGGCATTATACAAAAGACATGAGACATTATTGTAGAGGTCGGTAGGGGCGGCAAAATTTGAATAGCCTACTGGCGGCAAGTGTGTAAATCCGCCACTGCCTCGGAGAGCACCCAAGGTTCTTCCGTTAGGAGTTTCACAATTGCCGTCTGGATCTAGATCTATGATGCCAGGTATCCGGCGGCAACAGGCCGCCCGCCAACTAATACCCCATATGTATTAGTTGGCGGGCGAGCCTGTTGCCGCCGACTGAATCCAAACTGTTGAAATGTAGGTGTACGCTTTGCCTATGCCTTCCGGGCATTAGTACAGGCGTGATGTTATGTTATCATTAATTCAATATTTACTTTCTTTTCTAGATACATATTTGTGAGTCCGTTCAAGGACAAGCTCAGCCGTCGCGTGGTCATTTACAGGCCTGGTAGATATACAACCTTATGATAATCATCGACGATATCAAGTAGTATTCATTTTATATATTATTTTTATTATATTTCACATTTACAAGTGCATTTATATTTACCTATTGGTTGCAGTGAAATTCTTGCTTCTCTAATGCTAGTTGCTTTTGTTAATAAGCTCGCTAACTTTTATTTATATAAATTGGTTTTGTTACCTAAAGGCATTATTTCCGAAAACTATTCTAATCGATATATTTCTCATGTAACACATTTGACTTATTTATAAGTGCTATTCAGGTAAAAAGTGATGACTTTTGCTATACGGGCCGGTTAGGCTGGCCGCCTACCTCACCGATGAATATTCTATAACTACTTATTCACTTACATAACTGCATCATTCGTCTTCCTGGGCTTTACATTGAGGGCCTTACCCAATAAACTTATCATATATGTGGGTTTTTATCCGAATAAAGCGTTATACCCAGTGATCGGTGAATGATAGAGTGGCCAGACAGACGTGTTGCCACATCAATGTTAACACCGTACAACTTTATCTTGATGTCGTAATAAGTATTTATTGCTTTTAAACCTACAAGCACAATGCTGAGCCTTGACACTTCACACTTCATTTACCTATTTGCACATTCATCAACATGCTAAGATTGACGAAATCAAAGTGCCCCATATCCTTTTCTCAGTTGAGTTTGAAAAACGTCCTCGACCTCTGCAACCTCTCTATCACAAAATCGTTCGATTTTGTTTGAATTAGGAACGCTTTAGGCCCGCTTGTACCACAAATCACTAAATACGTTCTGCCTCTGTCATCTTCAAACGGCTTATTAGTCGATTCGCACGAATTTACTCAACCGAAACGGGCGAAACGGCACTTTAAAAATAGTTATTTGTTATACAAGAGTGCAAAGTTGCTTTTTAACCGCGTGTTCAATTTTGATGACCGAGCAAGCGAAGGATATTAATCCTGAGCGTTAGCGAGGGAATCAAAAGAGCACGAGGTGAAAAATCTTTGCACTCGAGTGCAACACGTAACTTTTCATTCCACCTCAGCGAGGAAATGACTAAATGCAAAAAAAAAACGTTTACAATCACAAGATAGGTACACTTTTATTTCAGTTTAGGTATTAATTACTACATTATGACAGGTAAGTATTACAGAATAATCTTTAAATTATAACAAAATAATACTAAGGTATAATTAAGAAAATTTTAAAGTAACGTTGCTACAGTTATTTAAATTGAGTGTAATATTTTTGTTTGGTACTGTAATATTGGTGTTAGTCACTTGTGTACTGTTTTTCGGTAAACTATCTGTCATACTTAATAGTTGTACCGATTCATCGGATTCCCTTGGCGTGAATGTTGGAGAGAGAGGGAGATGGTTAGGTGTTTCATAACGGCTTATTTTTGATGTAGAAGGGCCAGTCCAAAGATCCGATTGAGGCTCTTTCAGTGTAATGGCTCCTACGATGCCTTCACATATTTTAGACTTATTTTGGATGGAATCCTCTATGTATCCCTCTACAACTGCATTGGACTTCCAGCCTCCGTGGCGCTTAAGGGACAGGAGATCAGCTCCGGAATCAGCCAAAAGTGTGGCTGAAGTTCGTCGGAAACAATGACCCGTGTACAACAGGGGTTCTGGAAGTTCAAGAAATGTTGCTATTTCTCGTGGGATACTGCCAATTTTATTAGTACCCATAGGCTGTCTAACACACTTTCCATTGCGATACTGTAGAAAAAATCGATTGATTGGAGTGTTAGGCGGGCGTAAGGCTTGATATTTCTCAACAATCGTTACGTATTCCTTGCGAATGACGAAGTTGCGGTCTCTTTTTGTCTTTGTATTAGGTAAATTAATTAATAGTAAGTCATCTGAATGTTTCTCAATGTTTTTGACATTAAGTTGTGTTAGTTCATTAGTTCGACATGCTCCGTTTATTCCAATAATAAGAACAACCTGTAACGTAAAGAGTATTGTAGTAGATAAATGAATAAAATTGATATGAACGCATAATTATGCCTATCAACATCTACTAAGTATACTATTTAATTGAGATTAATATACTTAAGTAGATACTGAATGTGCAACTGACTTACTTTTGCCGCCAAATATACGGAATCGGGTGCTTCGTTAAGAAACTTTTCAATATCAGATACTGTGAAAACCTTCGATTTTTTTGGTTGATGACCAGATGAGGCTCTTTTTAAAAATGCCACTAATTTAGGATAGGTATCGATATGTTTGTCTTTTTTCATCTTTATTGTTGCTTTTAGCATCGAATACGTACTCCATAGAGTGCTTGCTTTCTTGTTCTCGGATAATTCTATAAAATATGCCAGCAAAACGTTTTCTGAGAAAGTTTTGGCTGCTTTTGCTAGTCGCCACGTGTTGAACATATCGTACTGTTTTAAATACTTCTCGCGTGATTGTTGAGGGAGAAAGCTCATTTGCGCATTATTAACAGTTTCAGTCAATTCTGTTGGCGTCAAGCAAACTTCCTCGTCGCTAGAATCACTCATTTTAGTTTTTTCACTTGTTTTCAAGTTTCTTGTTTTTAATATAAGGTTTAACAATGACGTGAAAAAATGCCGCGTAAAGAACCGCGTACAAAGCAAATTGAAAAAAGAACACCAAGAAGGTTCCGAGTCTGAGTTTTTAACAAATTAAAAAAAAGTTGTATGATATATTCGGCACCATAGAGGTAGCAGTAAATAGGTTTAATGTTTTTTTTAATTCACAAACTTAGTGCACACGATGTTCTAAATTCAATTTACTTTATCCTCTAGAGAATAAAAACGGCTTTTCCACTCAGATATTGAAGATTAAAAATACTCTTTCCGAGATGGTGGGATGAAAAAAATATTATAAGTAGGTAGTTTCTATAGAAGACATTACGTAAGATTCAAAATGTGCCAACTACCTAATACCTACTTACATATTTCTTTAGTTGTCGATTCGCCCACAAATAAATAAACTTCGCGTAAGTCACCTAAGTATAGACAATATTACGTTATTTAAAAATGGCGATTCGCCCGCTTCGGGCGAGTAAATTCGTGAGAATCGACTAATAAGCCATTCAAACGATTGACAGAAACAGAACGACGTTTTAAATACGATTAGCGCTAAATGCACTTAGTCATTAGCAAATGGGCCTAAGTCAAGGACGTTCTTGCAAGACCTAGCTGTGACTCACCATCTCGACCACTGAAGGAAACTCCCACAATCCCTGTGCAGGTGTGTTCGACCCCTACAAGTACACAAACCAGGATATGTGCCGCGTCATGGGCATCTGCTACGAGTCACTGCTGGAAGATGAAGATAACCAGGTTCGAGGCGTGGTGCACTACGCAGACGGCAGTGGGGTCAGCTTCCCGCATCTCACTCTGTTCACACCTAAGGAGGCCGTCAGGATCGTGAAGAATGGAGAGGTAAGTTTTTTTTTTTAAGTTTTTTGGCCAACTATGTGGGTTGCACATAGGAAGGATAGGTACACTTCTAGCAAAAATACCTTACAAGATACAAAAACGTTTTTATCTTATTGATAGATAGGTATTTTAAGGTGTTCCGAATATTTTATTAAATAAAAAAAATAATAACGAAAGCTACTTTTACCTTTTATTTCGAAGCACGCGAAGGACAGCCGTTCCTTCCTACGTAAAATGTTTTTATATCGTTACTTTGCGTTGTTCACAGCGCACTCTCCCCATGAGACACAAGGAGATCTATGGCGTCAACGTTCACCCGACGATCAAGTTCGCGCTCGACTTCGGCATGGGTCTCATCTCAGAGAAGATCAAGAAGAGAGTCAAACTCTACAGTGCTCTGGAAGAAGTGGAGATTGACAAGAGTCTTCTGCCCAAGGAGTATGGAGGCACCATGCCTATGAAGGAAATGATTGGTGAGTATGCACTACCGTATAACATACCTAATTATACTTATAGAAGTTATAGATACATACCAATAGCACAAACAACAACACAGCGCAACATCCAACCAATTCCGTGAAAACTTAGGTGAAGTGAAAAGTGAAGAAGTCAATCCGTAGCATCAGGTGGAATGACAAGAAGACTTGGACTGGGGACTGTGACTCGACTGGGACAGAGCAGCGTATGCTCTTCCCTATTGAAGTGAAAACTTCTTTAGGCGCGTTGGGCATTTCTTGAGCTGTGAAAAACCTTTGAATTCGCGCCACTGTTACCGTAAGCGACACCGCTTCGGATGTGTTCGGCTGTCCTCGGGATGTACTCAGTTTTAGTGTATATCCGATATGTCAGTGAGTGATGGCAAGATATTCTGTTTATGTTTTGTTTTCACTTCTGTCGGCACTCCCGGAGTGAATTTTTTATGCATCTTATTTAGGTTTTCGTTTTATCAATGCAAATTAGATCTCTGTTGTATTCTTTGATATCAACAACAAGGCTCTTAACAAAATCAATCAATTAACTTCCTTTCTAGGTCTCTGGAAAGAAGAGCTCGCCGGCAAACGTGACATTCTTCTTCTTAATGATAAGATGGCGGTTCGGCTCGAGATGTACAGCGAAGCGGCGCGAGAGGGCGCAATATCCGCGCTGAAAGCCGGCGCGAACACCTGCGCAGGCGCAGACGCGGTCGGCGACGCCATGAGAGGGCTCACCGGCAACTTTAGGAAACTTGAAGTAGATTGATCTTGTTAACATTAGAAATTAGACTGATTGTTTTATATTTTTAAGTAATTTTTAGCTCATAATTATGTGATACGGGCTCCAATCAGGGGCACAAATAAAAATGATGAATAAGTGTGGGTATTATAGTATACTATAAAAATTTTAATTTTAAGATCCTTTGTACAAATGAATTGAGAAAGAGACAGAAAACACATTGATGAATTCTTTTTAACGTGATAATAATAAACATTTTAATATAAACACTGTTTTAATAAAAATACCTTGTAGTTTATTAAATCGTTTATTAAAAAATCCATTAACTACCTAGTTGGTAGAAATTAATACCCATGACTTCCACATCGTCACGTACCTAACAAACTCATACAAACTTTTTAAATTTATATAATAATATGGCACGTTATAAAATGATGACGTCACTGACCTCTGACCTAATTGATCAATATTCGACTGTAACCGCCTCTTACAAACAAGTGAACACTACCCTTATACAAAGAAGGCTTTGTCTATCAGCACTGTCTGAATGTAAATCTAGAAACTTCCTTATGTATCACGTTCGACAATTGGAGTTACCAGTGTTACCACTAAGGTTCATTCAATAGGTATATGTTACAGTTCTAAAAACCATTTACGTTATGTTACATGTTTTAGAATAATTTCCGTTACATGCGTACAATCTAAATAATTACTTGCTGTTTTATAAAAGTTTGCTAAAAATCGTCTTAGTACTGTTATTAGCTAATATTACAGCATTGTGTTATTCTGGACATTTCAAGTATTTTCAATAATCAAGCTACTTATAAGCTGTCGATCAAATGTGTTTAGAATACAGCGTTCATCTATTCGCTAAGACGATGAAGTGGGAAGATGTAACTCCAACCTGGTAAAGTGGGGCTACCTAGACGGAACGGCAGCAGGGTTTGGATGTGGAATTGTGGAGCTGTGTCGGAAACTATGCTCCACCTCCTATCCTGCCCTCTGACTTCCATAACCTGCAGTCAAAGTGACCTCTGCGCTGCCACTGACGACGCCGTGGAAGTGGCGAAGTTAACTGATTCTGAGGCGGTAGGTACAGTCAGCTTCAGAGAAAGGGAACCCCCTTTGGTAATGACATCAAGAAGTCTTGGGGTGGTTCCTTTTCTCTGACGTTGTCTGTACAAGTTCGCCGGGTCAGCTCGTATATTATAAAAACATTTATTCGACAGACCATACAGATACACGATAACTTAATTGTATGTCAGGATGGGAAATAATGCTTCAGATATTAGTGAAACTTCGGCCCCGAACGCAACACGTTGATATCACGCTATTATTTTACATCTCCGGGCGTATGGCACGCCTAGTTTCACTTTTATTCCAAGCAATATTTCCTTCACATTGGCTGAACTCATCCTTGGTTAGCTTATATACTCATATATTATACCTAAATCACTCGACTATTATTAAGCAAAGTAGGTATTTTTTCTAGACTATAAACTATGGGCAGTGTTTGTATGTAGAAAATTACTGTATGATTTTTTGTGACACTTGTGAGCATTCTATTCATTACTTCATAAGTATTGTACCAGCTAGGGAGTCATGAATAGAGCTTTAACGCTACACATAATATAACGTTGCATACAGGGCAACACGAAAGTGTCTTCGATTCACTAACAATCAACATATTTCTATTGTTAGAAAAAGCATAAACATAAATGATTTTGCAATCTACAAAATGTATTATGTATTAAATATTAATAGGTTTGTATTGTCCAGTATTTACCTAAAGTTTGAATGCTTACAATACAAGAGGTCTTGATACGACACAGATGAACTTCATTTGGCACTATAAGGAGCGAGCTTTATGTTATGTAGGTTAAATAAAATAAAATGGTTTTACATTTCTATGTGGTTGCATAAATGCTTAGATGAAATTATGAATGCTAGGCTAAGATCTCTCAAAGTGGCTATATTCAGCAACTGACAACATTTATTGCATTTCTTATGATGGGTACACATATGTCAAACGTAACGTGATATGTAACATACGTTAAAACGAACAGATTCAAGGCAAAATGAAATGTAACACAACAACTACAACGTATGTTACATTTTATGTTGCATTGAATATATTTTGGCGGCATGTCCGTTCCAACGTACCTATTTTAACATTTCATGTTATAATTTACATATCGCTCATTTGGAGAAACATCGACGTAACTGCTTCTTTTTTTTAAGCCTGCTTTCCTAACGTAAATACGCTTTCTAAGTGCTTTGGCATATTTAACTCATTTTTGGGAAAAAATACATTTACGTCGATGTTTCTCCAAATATGTGTACCCACCAATCTGTATCGTACCGCGCGCCCGCATACACACAACTATAAAACTAAAGTTGGTACTAAGCTAAAGGGTTGTCTAAGGTGTTGCTTGAGGGTGCTAGATTCCTATGTTTACCAGCCATAGCTCGCAGATTCAATGATAGAGGAATTACTCTTAAAACAGCCTATAATTTTCTTTTAAACCGTTTCTTAATTTCATAGTAAGTACAGCTAGTTCGATCCGTTACAAAAATATAGACACACTTTCAGTATAACATTACTATAGACATATAAATATTATTGTAAATTTATCAGTCATAGGGTAATTGCTCGCTCGTTTATATTATATCAGCTTAGGCGAGGCTTGGCTGGTAATTGCCGAGAAAAAACCGAAATTAAGTGTTTTTTAGATTGCATTTCAATGGCCAAATACAGCTTTGAGAGTCTTTCAATTACTTCTTTATAAATATATCATATTGTTCTACACTAGGCACTTTAATGTACAGAGCAACCAACTATTACTATATGCTGTAATATTCTTAAAACTGTACTAAACTACGTGCTAATCTTCAATTCCTTGTGTTAAGGGTTATTTTAGCACGACATGCAACAGCTGTTGGAAATCTTTAGATGAGGTCTACTAGCTACGTTTTTGGTTTTATTGTTCTATATTGTAGTATTCACACATTGTTGTCAACAGTTATCTTTGGTATAGGCACATGATGAGGTGTATCATTTTGAAGAAAAGTTATGCGTGATACTCAATTCTAATTCATGTTTTAGATTGTTTACTTGTCCCAGTAATAATATTGACAGACACTTTTATGGATAACTGCTCAACTGTTGAAAAATCTTTGAATTATATTAATAGAAATGCAATTGTGTCTCATTAGCCATAGTTGAGTTACTAAAAAGTGAACCAGGATCACTTGAGTGTATTTATTTAGTCTCCTTTGAACAAAGTTATTGAAAATATCGAAAGACAATAATAAATGGAGTTAATCTTAAAACATATAGGCATGAATTTGATCTACATTATTTAAGTACACAAAACATCTTCTATATTGGCACAACTTACTATATTAAATTATAATACCTTATAACATCAGTTAGAAATCCATAGTAACAGTATAAACTTATATATTAATTAGGAATCCTTAAAGTAAAATGTTAATATTTCTAATAGATTCTATATTAATAAAATTAATATTTTACTAACAAATGATAAATGATGCTTATTTTATGTATACTTAATAATAAAATGCTTCTTGGCACGTGTTTTGGCAAATGTATAGGTATTTAAAGGTACATATAAATGTAGTAGGTTATACAGGGTGGGAAACATGTCGCCACTTGAAGGTCAAATCCAAAAAAGAGAGAGTGGTGGAGCTATACAGTACGAAAAGCACTATCTCTTTTTCACAACAGAACAATGATGGCTTTAACATGTCATGGTGCCCTATTTGTTCAAGCGGCTTTATAAACATAACTGCAGGTTTTCATTTCTTTCAAATATATTTATGACTTGGGAACCTCTATGTGGCGACCCTCCTTTAATCACACTATCACTAATATTATAAAGGCGAAAGTTTGCGAGTGTGTGTGTGTGTGTTTATATGTTTGTTACTTCTTCACGCTCAAACGGCTGGAACTGGAGGTAGCTGACACCTTGGATTGCCCTCGATAGGCTACTTTTATCCCGATATCCCCACGGGATCGACACTAATGCGGGTTAAACCGCGAGGCGCAGCTAGCCGGCAATATGTCCGCTAATTAATAACTACATCTAAAACATTCACGTTCAGTTCTAGCGTCACGTAATATATGAGTTTGTGGTGCAATAAAATATGAACTTTATTATAACTGTTTAGAATATACATTGCAATTTACCAGGTGGCTAGTTTGAGTCGATGTTATGAGGCACGAGTAATGTAAATTATGTTAAAAGTAATCAGTTCTTAATACAAATTCACGGGTTATCTACAATTCTAAACTATAATTAACTTTTAGTGTTTGGTTTAGGAAATAGGCTAGGTTTCCTCTAAAACTGTTAAACCTGCACTACACTACTCGCGAAGTTGCTTCGACCAAGAACTGGTCGAAATTGACCGAAGTAAGTGACTATACAGTCATGCTAAGAACTACGGGACCACAGATATAGATATACCTAGATAACGCAAGTATCACGAACTGTATGAAAACTAAGCGTGTCACTTTTTGACTACCTACTATGACGTCACAAGCTCGCGCTTTCGCTCACGCTCACCCAGCCAGCAGTACGCAGGACTGAGCGCGAAAGTGGCGGCTTATGATTTTCGAACGTAAGCTGGTGCGATTTTTGGCACGCGAAGTAGTTGCTCTTGCGTTATCTAGGTGTATCTATATCTGTGTACGGGACGCTTCGAGTCCTTTAACTCGGGCGCAAAAACCAACAACGATCGGGAGTCGCCTGACGCAAGCTGAGGTTGCACGAAGCAAACCAAAGTGGCTTTTTACACTCTTGTATTCGCTCAAGTTTGATCAACTTCTCGAGTAGTGTAGTGCAGGTTGTACGATAGTTTTGTAACAATAACCTAAGATGAGGATGTTTATTTAGATAGTACAGAACGTTTGCAATATTATGTACAAACATAACAAACCGTTGAATACACAGTCAGCTACTTGCACGGAATTCATTTGTGATGTATCGTTGTTTTCTATTAGACCTATTTATTTTTGAAAGGCCTTGCGTACTTTGAAATTACACAACTTCGTTAAAATACTGTAACAAGTTTTTTATTAAATAGATATTTGATATCTTATCTACAACTTATGTTATTCTATACATTCACGATTTTAGAATATTGTTTTCTACTTTTGCTTTGGAAATAAGATCACGTTATTATGTAAATTGGGAAGCAATGAACGTAATTATTCTGAGATATCCGAATTTGGTATAGTTTTGATTTACTTTAGACGCTATGTAACGCTAATTGCAGTTTTGCGATTCGTTTTTGTCTCTAACACTTTTGAAAATCTAAGTTGTGGTTCAGCGGGGTAATTGCGTAAAACATATAAAATGTAAACCGGTAGCAAAAGATTTCATTTTGACAGTTCAGCCACAATCATTACGCATACGAATTATTTTAATAATTGCAAGGTATTACGATCGATTAGTATGTTTTTGGTTTTTTTTTTTTGGTTGAAGTGGAGGTGCTTGGGGGAGGCCTATGTCCAGCAGTGGACGTCTTTCGGCTGAAATGATGATGATGCAATTACCCCACAGGATATACTCTTGATATTATACTTTGTAGCGTTGAGATAGCCTACAACACATTATTCATTTGCATTGTCATTTTGACGAATCATTTTTTCTATTTCACGTTGCCACTGAAGTGGTACTAACTACAATAACCATGTTTGGAAGGAAAATTGCGAACCAACAATTTGATCACTATTACTGTAAGTGCCTATTTTGGTTTTTTAATTCATTTCCAAATCTAAATTGGTGACAACCGTATCAAATCCTAACAAATTGAAGAGGATTTGGCTAAGATACTTTTTCTGGCTTTGTTTGGTTTGCTTTAAATACTTATGGGTTGAGTCCGTAGATATAATATTTATATCATATAAAATACTTTTGCCGTAAAATAAGTGTTATTATTAATTGATTTCACAAGTTAGTTCTAAAATATGTAAATAACTAATTCTCTAACAAATAATTAACCCAGCTTAAAACCTAGGTTATATACTTTGAGAAGGCAAATTAACAGAATTTGCCTTCTGGCTCCTCATAAGTATGACATTTCCACAGGCGTTTTTATGTTTGATAGGTTTCATAAAATTCATCAAAAATTTTATTCATAAATCTAACCACGGAATTATTTTTTTTGTTTCTTTATACGGACTGACGCGAATTCGCGGTTGAAATCAGTTACAATAATATAACAATAACATATAAAGGTAGCAACATCAACATTTAGAAGTGCTATTTCATTCAAAAATCACGTTTAGTGTCGGTGTATTGTTTTTGTTAGTGTGCAAGTCGCATATTTACGCAGTTTAGTTTTTGAGCTAAAACCGTAGTCGTTAAGAAATCACACAAAATATTGAGCTAATTGACTTTTTCGTATACCGAACAGAATTTTATCATTGGGCAAATAGAACATACGACAAATTCTTTTTAGGCCTCAAGGAAGGCTCGTACAATTAACAAATTAACTTAACTTCTATCCGACCGTATTTCAATAAACAACCATAATTTTATCTCAAAAACATTACAATTCCAAATACATACGACATTTCCGTTCCGTTCAAATTTCGGACTGTGTATACATAAAGTAAAAGCGTGGTGGTATGATTGCTTAAAGGGTAATCTCGCAACTTTCGTATTTCCCTTTGTAGTTGCTCAGTAGAAAAGGCGTAGGAACTAAGTCGACGCCGAGGCGGCGCAGGCGGCGGTTCAGCGTCACGGTTCTATCGTGCGCTGTCACCGTCACTGTGGACAAACGGTGCGATGTTACAATACAAGACGTCGCTTTGAGATGAGGAAACCAAATGGTGGTACAGATTGCCAATGTTGCCTTTACTGTTACCGATAGTCTGTACCATACTCCCATGACTTAAGTTTTAGCGATCTATGGCTTATGTGGACGAGCTTGAAACTTCAATACAGTTTTAGACGTGATTAGGCATTCAAAAACCGAACGAATTATTTGAACAGTGAGGATATAGGTACAACGGTGTAAGGATCTTTTGGAGCCAGACGAAAATCGACTCTAACGCCGCTTTTGTATTGTCAAAACACAATGTCCGTGACATTTTCATAAATGCTTACCAACAACATCCTCCTGTTAATTGCATTCAAGCGACAAAAGATCAGATGACAAAAATCTTTTTGGAAAACAAGATGGTGATGGCGTGTTAGATTTTATTTTCGAAACGCGTCAAAATATGACATGGTTATTTTATAATAACAGAATGGTTTTGGTGATATCGTAGGTAATAACTATGTTAAAACATACCTGGCCTGGGCGCCCTCGGCAGTGTATAAGTGTCCTTGGGTCAGACCCAGTACTGGTTGCGCCTGAGCATGGGGTTCGCGGGCGCAACGCCGGCCGCTCGCACCGGATACGCCGACTCGCTAGCCTCGTAGCTACTCCAGTCTTCGGCCTGTAATGACCCGTACTGATTGTTTCGTTATTATTGAAGGTTATCCATAAATTAAACTTGAGTATTGAGTATGGACGCATCTGGAATATGCGTCTAAGGCAGGGACCTTACAGGTTTGGTCCCATAGTAAAAAAATTAAGAAAAAATTTTTTCTGGCAATTTTACATTTAGCTTTAAAATGTATGGACGGTGAATAATGCAGCCAGGTAGACTATAACCTGCGACATAGGTTACTTTTTTATCCCGGTAGTACGTTCTTTTGGGATAATTTCCGACATACTTCGATATAGTTAAAAAAGTAAAACTCACATCAGTATGATCATCAGTCCCGTACGGATACCTCGCGTTGAGGTCTGGCAACGCCGCGTCGGCGAGCGGCGTCACCTTGCAGGCTACACTGCCGGCTGACGGCAGCGGCGTGCTAGCACCAGTGTGCACTGACTGCTCTGATGATACGTAGCTGAGGAACAAAAGGAAAAATTGATAGTATCATTATCTAAAACGCCACATAAGAAATAAGCATCAATAAATAGACGTAACACAAATCCCAAATCGCGGAAGCAAAGTTATCCGCGCGACTGGTATACATACAACCAGACAAAGCAGCCGTCTGGTCGGAGGAACCTCCTTTTCTATGAGGGATGAGAAACTTTATACTATGTTCCTCATACCTCTATGTAACCATTGGGCAAGCATTCGAAAAAACTCGACAAACGACACAATTTATGTCCTAACAGTGGCGTGCATTGCATATAGGCATATAAGCAGTGCCTACCTCGATATATCAACATAAGCCTGTCAATTACATTTTAGTGTGTGTGTCCCACGATTAAGAAACTCACTGAATTATCATACCTAAGAAAAAACAAAATCTTCATACAAACACGCGCGACAGTAGGCAGTCGCCGGACGGCCTACTCGGTTCCCGTACTATTCGCACAGTCATTGGTCTTTACTCGTTCAAGTTAATACGACAAAATTAAAAATACGTACGTCTCACGCGTAATACCATGACGTTCGACCTTCGCAATTTATCACCCTTAAGTAGGCATGCCTACTCAAATAACCACACTTTTGACCTCACTTTTTTCCGATTAATGACCGCGTTTGCCTAGACTAGACCCGGCCTAGTGCCTACCTATTCTGAAAACCAATACACGCCACTGTGTCCTAAACTACCATACAGCAACACAGGTTAGTCTTTTCCACTTTCGCCTTCCCCTGGAAGGAAGAGACAGATATTTTCAATTCCATCGTCTTTTAATCAGTTATCTACTTTAGTGAAATGTATTCTAAGTTGATTTTTGAGTGAGCATTTGTAACAAAAAGGTCCTAAATTTTTTGGTTGCAATGGAATTTGAACTTTGATAAGTACGACATTCAGTTTGTTGTTCCGTCACTTGACAATTATCTCTAATTCTTAATTTAAGTTTACCACCTCGATGCGCAGCTATGCCTGCCTTGGAACAGATTTATAACAAAATTGACAGGCAACGAACTTGACAGAAAAAAACCACAGACAATTTCCAAAAATTTAGATTTTGAAGCTGGCGTTTTTCCCTGAGAAATGAATTGTGAAACAGGAGCGGCAGCTTAGGGATCTGCTTACGTTGGACATTGCCAAACGAAGCGTTGCTACACTTCATGTTAGTGAAAACGGGTAATGAAAACTTAATAAAAATCTTGAATATATTAACTAGGTCACCAATAGACAACGCATGTGCGTTGTCTAAACTCCTTGGCTTCTAGATCCAGCGGTTAAGAATGTACTTAACCGCTGGGTCTAGAAGCCAAGCAGTTCCTTGCCAACAAAGGAAAGATTTTTGACAACTTATCCCCTAAAGGGGATAAGTAGGGGTAGATAGTATGTACACAGATAATATGTATGTATATTCGTCATTTTTTAAGAGAGAATCGTGGAAGTTAGTACTTCAACTTTTGTTTATAAACTTGCTGTCCCGGCGAACTTCGTACCGCCCGGCCCCCCGCCAGCCGCTCTGCCCCCGCTTTTTAAATCTCTGATATCTACTAAGATATTAATTTTAATGATATGCTGTAAAGGGCAATTTTGATCTACTTACATGATATGCACAACGTATCTAATGTATTTAATTGGATAAGGAATAATACTGTATTGTTTAAAATAGCTTGGTAAATAACCCATATTTTTTTGTAATAATTATGTAAAAGATAAAAATGGTTACTGTGGGTTATCCTTAGGAGATAAACATATACCATCGCAGACTTTTTTATCGATCTTTTTAAGATATTGTTACGTTGTTTTTTTGCACCTACAACGGGTTGGTTTAGTAAAGTAGCATTTACCTGAAAACATAAGTAGTACATTACGAGGTTTCCGAGTAACACATTTCATTGTAGTTTTACAATCGGCTTCCTCACAATAAATCACTTTTCTTAATCCTAAAACATATTGAATTGTAATTAGTTGCGTTTGTTTACATTCCAAATGTCATTCAGTCAAACGTCAGTTTCTATCTGTCAAAGGCGACATCTGGTGGTCGCCGATTCACAGTTGTAGTTTAAATCGATATTTTAACATATTGATTGCTAACCATCGAAATAATATCGTATGGAGCAATCCTCAATTATTTTCAGCTTTTAGTCAAAAAAAAGTCATAATAAACTAAATAACCGTAAACGGAAATCATTCATTTTTTCAATATAGACTTCTTTCTAGAAACTTCGTGTCAAGTTAATATATTTTTTATCTGTGAATTGTCTTTGACGTAATGTGACAAGGTCATACTTTCTTAATTTACCGAATTAAGGTTCGAGGAGATTTAAGACAATCATGACAAGTTTTTGTATTGGAAATAACAAATAATTTGTTTGTTGGTCTGGATCATGAAGATTCTAATTGCTTCAGCGATTAAACGTCTTGTTGTGCAGTTGCTAGTGATTTTCAAGAATTTAAGTATCTCGGTGTATTATTTATCTTCAGTGATTTAATATTATTTTACCCGTAATTGGGGAGATTTTTGGAATGCTCCGTCTAATTCCGGTTTGTGAGCCAGTGACAGCATCATGGGACTCACTTGGCATCTTGAAGCCCTACGACACGTTGAGTGATTCCACTAAACTTGTTACACGTTCTAAAAGGTAAGGATTTGGTTGTAATAGTCTTTGGAAGTGGTCTGTGAGCCCTCCCCTGGTTGTTAGAAAGGGTATTGTCGTGATCCATGGATATTTATTGCAGGATTCCTATTTGCGCATACGCAGGCAGTTTTCCAGCCGGTCAAGAATCTTGCAGTCAAGTGCTTTCTCCCTACGACAACCGTGAGTATTTCAACCGCTGACTATTTGCAACTCATCCCTATTGTCCGACCACTCAAGATTAGGCAAACCGAAGTCGTAGCTCCTTATGTTGTCATTGTAAAAAAGGCCTTGTTAACCGGCTAATGTTTTAGCCTTATAGATTTCCAAGCTCCGCCACCTCAAGGAAAGTGAATTAGCTTCTCTTTATATTATTAGGCCTCCGTATTGTCGATTCCAGGAGAGGCACCTCGAGCGATTCGTCTCGCCGCCAGGACCTAGAGGATCGTCTGGGGCCTGGACGCGAGACCCGTTCCTCGAGCACGGCGAAGCCTCGTGTGGAGTTGACTGCGGCCGGCAGAACCCGTCTAGCGTTAGAGCGCAGGCGGGACGGTTTTTTCTTTTACCTACTTTAACTTTTTATTATACCTTATTACGGTTCCCGTAGGAACCAGTTGATTGTCTGGGTCCGGTTTTCGATACTGGAAACCGGCCTGCATCACAATTTAATTTGTGGATCTCAGGTTCGACATCCTACCCCGTCCGGAATAGTATTGGACACCTTCGTCGGCTCCGGGATCCGGGACTCTCAAAGTCCCTGGCGCCCATTTAATAGATTTTAAATTAAACAATAACTGGAAGGTTACTTTCTCCTTTGTTTTGTAATAAATATTAACTTTTAACTTGAACTCATTTTAAAACGGAATAGTACCGGGTTTATCTCCAACCCCCCACGACCTTCGCTCTCTATATTTCATCCTTAGCTGGCTGGCAACAATTTGTTTAGTTTTTAGTAAACCTATAGTACCGGGTTTATCTCCAACCCCCCACGACCTTCGCTCTCTATATTTCATCCTTAGCTGGCTGGCAACAATTTGTTTAGTTTTTAGTAAACCTATTATAATATTAATATTAGTTTACAGTTTTTTAATAAACAGTGTTTGAGATAGCTGTTGTTTCATATTACCATACCCACTAGTTTGTCACTACAGATACAAAATCTTAATTGTAACAATATACAATTCCATAGTACAATAATTTGATCTATCTCGTAAGGTTTAGCCAGCGTTTGCAAAGTAAGCGCACAAAAATATGTTTGTTACGACATCACATTACAAATCTTTGAATTTCTCGGCTTTTCTCTACTATAATATTATGCATGTATGTATTATACATATACCCCTTCCTCTTGAATCACTCTATCTATTGCTGAAAACTGCATTAAAATCCGTTGCATAGCTTAAAACATCTAAGCTTACAGACAGCGGGAGCGACTTTGTTTTATACTACGTAAAGAAGTTAGTTGTATCATCGTTTCTTGGAAACTCATGGTTTCAGCGATGTTGTTGGCGGAAAATCCCAACAGACACACTGCTTGTAAACAGAAGGCCAATTTTCGTAATTTAAAACGTTCAAAATCTAGTCGCACTCTCATCTCGGCGACAAACAAATGCCAAAATCTTGTCAAAAATGTAGGAAAATCAGAGGAATTTTTGACAGATTGAGACTAAGATCAGACTGTGAACGTTCTTAAAATTACGAGAATTGCCCCTCTGATATCTTGAACACTCACCGTTTGATAGGCGGCGTGCCCTGCGAAGGCGACGGCATGAGATGATCGGGCGGCCTCGGCAGCGGTATCGGTGCAACCGCGCCTTGGCTCTGTCCGTGTATCTTGACCAGCGCGTTCTGGTCCCGCATGAGATACCGTCTGCACTTCAGCAGGCCGAAGATCACGACGATTGCGAGGACCGTCCCCGATAGAGCCATGAGGATCATCATGTAGTATGATGCTGCTTCCCCGTTTGCTACCTGAAAGTAGTAATAAATGTATTGAATGGATAAGCTGTATTTTTATCATTTGTTAGTAGTCACAGGCGCCACCACATAGTTCCGCTGGTTTAGCAAACTAGAATAATTGAATGTATACTCACTAGAACACCCTCATGACTCTCAGGATCATTCGGTCCCGGCAGATTCTTCTTCTGTCTGTTTCCTATGAAAATCTTCACGTCACCCACAGCTGGCTGGAAAATGGTCGCCGCCAATAGGAACCTGAAGCTATCCTCGTAGCCGTTCAGTTCACTAACTTTCTTCTTCGCCACAAAGTATATCACACCCGCTTTTACATCCTCATGGGTGAAATATGCTACTTCTCTTTCTCTAGCACTGGTCTTCTCCCCAGAACTTCTTATAATTTTCTTTAGTGTCCCAAATCGGGGCTTTCTCAATACGGTATACACAGGATCGCTAGCTGTTAGTTTTGCTAACCCACTCGCATCCATTGTAAGCAATGTAATCCTAGCCTTTTCTACTTCTACCCGCAAGTCACCTAATGTCATCAGCGGCTGTACAATAACTTCGATAGTGAACGGCCTAGTCGCGTTACTATTGTGGACGTAAGCGATCAAGTCGAAACTATCGTTTGCAGTCGTCATATCGTTCTGCATGTATATCACCACTTTCTCCATCAAGTCTTTGTGGGTGAAGTATGAAACTGGATTCCTGCCAACGTAAACCATTCCGTGAAGAGGTTGGCGAGTGATGTTATAGAGGACTTTTGATGTCCTAGCATTAGTGTCCACGTATATCTGGTCGGTGGTAACAGCCGCTACATTTGACCCCTGTTGCAGGTATATAGGATGCAGTGACGTAGCGTTGAGAATGACTGGTATCACATCTATTGTGAACACTGTGTACGTCGGCTTGAACTGTCCGTCCCCCACTCTGAAATAGAACGTAGCTGTCTGCAGCATCCCAGAATGTTCGTATATCACTCTGCCGCTATTTATGTCGTCCTGAGTGAACTTGTTTATTGAATGTGCCTCGTCGATCGTCTGATTTTTATCCAACATCACCATTCTGCCTTGTGTCGGACCACTGATTATATCGTACAGGATTCCTGCGGGACCCGTATCAGCGTCTTCAGTGAGCAGATCATTTTTCGTGATAGTATAGTTTTCACCTTGAACTACTTGTATCTGTGGCGTGTCTGTTAGCAACCTGAACGGTTGATCATTAACTGGGACTATGTGTATTATAATACTGACATTACATAAAAGAACGTAGTCGGGTAGTAAGTACAACGCCATGTCAATTTTATCAAGTGTAGTATCCGAATCATCATGTTCATAATTGACCACACCACTTTCGATTTGCGACTGCGTTAGCGACGACATGAAAGGTTTTAATTCTCCATGAGAAGGCTGCGACCACTGCGCCTCGATCTGAGGCTGCCTTAGCCCCGCCTGAGTTTCTAAATACGTGATAACATTACTAACATTAACTATAATAGGCACTTTGTCTCCTTCCTGCACTTTTATCAGGGGTATATTGACGTATTTGGCGAGTCCGCCGGACGACACAGATATGTCTATGTTGAAGATTTGATCTGTGAGCGGTTTGGCGAGGGGTGCTTCGACTGTAAATATGAACGAATCGTTTGTGTATAGATCTGAGAAGGGATGTGTATGTTCGTAGAACACGACTGTGTTGTTTATATCTTGTTGGGTGAACTGCTTTATTGATCTATGATGGCTTTCTCCGTTCAGCATTATGAGTCTCCCGAGTGTGGGAGCTCTGTCGATCTTGTATATGATCGTTCTTGTTGCGTCGGAGCACTTGGACATTAGCATATAGTTGTTCAGAGGCTCCCTCATGAGCGGGAACACTCGTAAGTTGTGTTTTCTTGTCAGTTTGAGGGACACAGACTTGGTAGTTATTAGAAACGTGATTTTGGAAAGTTCATGTAACCCATCCGTGACGTTAAAGATCATCTTGCCTTTTGTACCATCTGTAACAAATGATAATAATATGATATCCATTAGTAAGGGTTAACGTTGGATTTAATTATATCATTTTGCGACAAAACGACAACGTATCTTTTTTTTAAACACATTTTTCCTCAAATACGTAGGTCAGACTAGTCAGAGAACTAATTTGATGTACCCGGGCACGATATGTCTGCATACACAAAGGACTATAAGACTCACTTTTGTGTACAAACACGACTCTTGCGTTGTCGATGTCTGCTTGTGTGAAGTGATGCACGGCGGTGTCGAGGTTGCCTTGTAGCGCGATGTACCCGGACACAATATCCACTACACGAACTGTCACGTTCTCGGGAGGCGTGTCAATGTCGTTCACGTCTAGAAGTTAAGAAATATGGTGATTAAACACCGTCTAAGTTACTTCATAATTATCTTGCTCTCCAATTTATTTGAGGTCGGCGCAACATATTTTGACCATGTAAATAATGAGCGACCTGAATTTCCCACTTATAAATGTCAATAAAGGAAAAGGCTGTGTTAAAAAGGCCGGAATCCACCCCATGATATTGAATAAATATATTTTATACTGGCGCAAATAGCGGCCGGTGTTGGCGCCAGCGATAAGCGGCTCGTCGTTCACAGGCACTATGTGAATGTGCACGTAGAACGTTTCACTCTCCTCGAATTAGTACGAAGATTGCGTCACAGAGTAACCCCCTCAGTCAAAACTTCTAAGTTTTTGTAATGCAGCAATGATTGCTCGCGCAAACGCAACGTACGTTCGCCTTTCCGAAGATAGACAATGGTTGCCGAAGCGTTAGTTTGGGGACATTTATAAACACTTACATAGTTCTTTGGTGGTGAAGGTAAAAGTGCCCCCCTCCCACACGCACAGACCGGTGTTGGCGGCCACGATAGGCGGCTCGTCGTTCACGGGCACTATGTTGATGTGCACGTAGAACGGCTCGCTCTCCTTACTGCCTTCTGTCATGGCTACCACTTTGAACGAGTCTGAGGATTCTTCAGAGCCATCGTTTATGTACTGCGGAATATAGATAGAACCTCTTAATGTACATTTAATAAAAATATAAAAAAGAAAGATAGATTAAAATTTTTAGCACATTTGGTATTCAATAAATAGTTTTACTAATGTTTGGTTTTGTAAAAATTCATAAACGGAGGTACTATTCGATAGGTTATTGAATCGATATATTGATACTCCGAGTTTCTATACAATTAGTTAAGAGAGAACTTTGCTAAAAATCTTAAATAGATAAGATTATGTCAAATCAATAGCTATTGAGAGGTCATCAGAAACAGGGAAAAGACAAATCCTAACTTTACAGAAAAAGAAGAATTTGCTATTTACTCATAGCCACCACCTACCAGAATATTTCCAGAATTGAGTTTCAAAACCGGCAACAAGTTGAGTTCCTGGTCAGTCATCACAATCTTGCCATACTTCGGTTTCTCGACCACTTTATACGATACGACCTTTCCTCTATAATACTCTGTGACAGTTCTGAACAAATCTGGCTTTACGCTGACAGCTTCACCTTCGACAACAGTCAGGTTTGCAGCATACACATAGAAATGTTCTGGGATGATGACAACGTTTAGTTCTACGTCCCGAAGCCATACTATCCCATTCGTGACGTCCATTCGTATTCTGTCACGCGTTCGGTTAACCCCGGACTGGACGTAAACCAGCCGGTTTGCGTTAATGATGGACTGGTCGAAGACTTTAATGTGGACTGGCTCTTCGTTGTAGTTTTCAAGTTCGAGCGTGCCCGGTGTTGTGGTGATTTCGAGCCAGCCGTGATATGGCCCGTCTGTTACTTGGTACACTATGTTTGATGGCTCGATTTGGGGATGCATTACCTGTAAAACAGGGGAGTAAAATATATGCAAAGATATTCGGATGTAAATAAGTAATGTATTTAAAAATTCCTTTAAAGTCTAACTAAATGGTATTTAGTTAAGAGTATTGTACTGTAGTATAGATTGCAGTATTGATGATTTTTATGATTATAATTCTATAAGTAAATAAACATGTGTTACGGCCGCGAACCATATTTAGACCAACATAAAATCAGAGACTGACCTGCAAATTGCAAAAACGTAAGAATATTGGAATTTCGCGGACTACCCTGCCTTGAATTTGAACTTATTAATTATTCACGTGGCGAAAGCGTGAATAATTAATAAGTTCCAATTAGGGACTCTGATTAGCGGCCTAAGTCTTACAGAGAACAATATGTTAACCCCCTTATTCATAATCCTATTTTATCTCTATTTTAGCTAAAATAGGTTTATAGAACGTTTGTCTTTATCTGTCACGTTGTCATTTCTGTGTGTAAGAAAGAGACAAACCCCATTTTAACTAAAATAGGTTTGATAAGTTTTATGAATAAGGGGGTACGTGTCACTCTCTGAAATTATTTAGTATACCACGAAAAACCATAAATAGGTACATATTTCATCAAGGAGAAATAAGTGTGTGCCTCATTATTTTAATGGATTGAAAAGAAAAAAAAAATACTTTACTTAACAGATAATAAGCATACGCCAGTAACAAGCAAATAGATTTACCTCCAAGATCTCCTTAGTAACATTAACACTGGTAGATTCTTCGACGATCAGAGGCAAGTTCGTGGTCACCCGCAGCGGCTCCCAGTAGCTGGACGGGAATATCTTTATCATGTACACACCCTCGCCCCACGTGTCTAGGCACATCACTTTAAACCTAGAAAAATAACATAACATCATAAACATAACATCATAAATATAACATCATAAACATAACATCATAAATATAACATCATAAATATAACATCATAAACATAACATCATAAACATAACATCATAAATATAACATCATAAATATAACATCATAAACATAACATCATAAATATAACATCATAAACATAACATCATAAATATAACATCATAAACATAACATCATAAACATAACATCATAAATATAACATCATAAATATAACATCATAAACATAACATCATAAATATACTTAACATCATAAACATAACATCATAAATATAACATCATAAACATAACATCATAAACATAACATCATAAATATAACATCACGCCTTGTTTCCACAAAGGGTTATGCAGTGGTGTACCTATAGTATAAGTACACCCACATTTTTTTTTCTAGTTATGTTAAATCCCAAGGGCGAGCCTATTGCTATTAACCGGGCACTAATCGTTACTCTAGGCAACTACAGAGAAAATTCTGATGGAAAAACCCATAAAAAAAAACACTTGTCAGCAAGCAAATATGGTGCTATACTTGCCTAAGTTATAATTACTTTACTTTGGTTAGAACCTAACTAAAATTATTCTGTAGGACACTGATCTAACCATTAGATAAGACCAGTGTCCTACGGAATATGTAAGCACGCTAAAAAATCAGTGTTCAAAATCTCAGATAATTTACATTCCATCGACACTTAATCAGTTATCCACTTTAGTGAAATGTATTCCAAGTTGATTTTTGAGTGACCATTTGCAACAAAAAGGTCCAAATAAGTTTTTGGTTGCAATTGAATTCGAACTTTGTAAAGTGTGACATTCAGTTTGTTGTTTCATAACTTGAAAATCATCTAAAATTCCTAGCTCTAATAAACACCCTTATTCTTATGAGCTCTGTCAGAGACAGTTAAAGTCCTACCTGAACTGATCAGAAGGAGTCTTGGGTTCCCTGTGCCTGTACGCCACTCTGCCGGCTGCCACATCTAGTTGAGTAAACGTGTACGCTCCCTGTCCTTCGCCAACCTCTATAGTTCCGTGTTTGGGTTCCAAATTCACTTCGTAACGAATGTCTTCTTCTAAGCAGTTCATATTGGTGTCGACCTGACGGAAAAAGAAATAAGGTTTAAAACATGAGTTCCCAACCAGCGGAGCGCGCTCTACTTAGGGGGCGTAGAGTGACCCAAGGGGCGGCGCAGCGTCTCCAAACATAAACAGTATATTTTCCAATCCCAAACATTTCGTTAATAATTAGTTAAGTTAGGTTAGTTAGGTGTTGTAAAATAAGCTTCAGCATTTCTGTATGTGTCGACAAAACAATTTTTCCTATTTCTGTATGAATGTTCAAAAGACAACCGAACCCATCCGAGGCGGGGTGCATACATTGTCGAGATCCCTTCGCTCGCCCTTGCATTCCACATTCTCTTAATTCTTCAGCTTTTCTGCATCAATCGACTAAGTAACTCGGGGACCTAGTGATTTTAAAAGAAAGGAGGGCGCGTATAGTAAAGTTGGAAACCCCTGGTTTAAAAGGTGTCAGAATTCATTGCTATCTTAATGAGATGTGCAATTGTGCATCCTTATATGTCTGTCTTTATAAGTCTGGTCTTGGCTGCCTGGCTTAAATATCATCAGATCGATGACTTCTAGTCAAGGATTGGTTCGGTATCCATTATTCATAAAAGGAAACCCCACTATACTTTAACAAGCACTTTCAAATAACGTTAACTTAAAAGGGTATTTATGTAATTATATGTCTTTGCTTAGAAATATGCATAATTATTTGTTATGTGTAGTATTAGGTTTTGGAATGAGAAGGCTGGATAGAAAGAAGCATATTTACCTGCATATCTCTAGAAGTGATTACAACAGCTTTCCCATTCTCCACAATCGATCCATTCGTCGGATACATCCTGATGAACGGAGGCGACGCCTGTATCTCTAGGTTACCGTTGACGTCGAACAGTCCATCGGATATCCAGAACGCCATCTTCCCGTACTCTTTACCTTGATGCTTGAACAATACCAAGTTCTTATTGATATCGTCCTGAGAAAACTGCGCTATTTGTTCAGAAGGATTGTCAGCCCGAAATATTCCACCGTTTGGAGGATCTTTGATGTATCGTTGGACTGTGTAAATTATATCGGAGGGTTTTGTATCCAAGTCTGCATCCGTATAGCTCAAATCACGAGCAGTAATAAGCCTTGCCCCACCATGGACGATGTGGAACACGTTATCGTTCGCTCGCACGGGGCTATTATCGTTCTTCAGTATAATATCGATGTGAAACACTCCCACGTATTGAAAGTCTTCCGGCTCCGGACTCAAAGCCATGAAATGAAACGAGTCGTGTCGACTCTCGGAGTCGTCGTGTGCGTAATACACTCTATCAGAATTCAGATCTTCTAGAGTAAAGTAAGTCGTATTGTCTCGCATTATTTTAAGGATATCATTGATGACTTCTATTTTTCCGTGCTTAGGTAAATGTGTGATGTTGAATATTAGGTTAGTGACTGCATCTGTGCGGAAATTGAGATGTGTAGCCGGGATGACCATTCTGGAACCTTCTGTAACTTGTAATCGTTCTAGAGTTGTGTGAACTCGTCCTTCTGTTCGGTCTGTCGTCAGCGTTCCTGGAGTGTGTCGTATGGTCATGACGCCGGTGATATTTTCGCATTCTGTTGCGCCCACAACGAAGGTGAACTCGTCTTGAATGTGCGAATACGCTCTCCTGTGCAATCTGTACCACAGTTGATCCGTATCTATATGCTGTTGGGTGAAGGTGCTATGCATTTGCAGATGATGTTTTCCTGAAGATAAGTGCAATATACCGTACTTCGGAGGTCTCAATATCGTGTATACAACGCGGTCGCTTGGCAGTGTGAGAGGGTTAGTCTTAAATTTAAGGTGTTGAGACGATATGAAAGCCTCTCTCGTATTGTTAAGAACCAGTTCTTCGTTCACTGATTGATACAGTTCGAGCTTTATAAACGTTAATCGAAAATCGTAGAGTGTGTTCGTTCGTATTGAGCCGACTGACGCTTTGAACTGTGAACAAAGAATGTTGTGATATAGATAATTTATATAGTAAAATTTAATTTTATGTGATTTTTTCTGATTTTAGTGCTTAATGCGTAACTTGACATTCTGGGGTTTATTTATAAACGATGATTAAAGTTAAGTGACAGCCAAACGTCAAAAATGTAGAAGATATAAGTAAATAGATAGTTAATAAAATATTACTTTACCTTGAACTCGTCATGCGAAGGATTTCCAAGTAAGTGCATGTAGCGCACTCGGCCGAATGTGACCATTTCACTGGTGAATGAGTCCACGGTCTGCCACGTCCCGTCCAGCACGCGCAGACGTTCCACCACGCCGAACTGAGGCGGCTTCACTATATCGTACCTTTGGAAAAGACATGTTTATAGTAGCATAATAAGCATAATTAGCCTATAATGTTCCCACTGCTAAGACACAGGCCTTGCCTCGGTGAGAGGAAATGGGCTATAATCCACCACGCCCAGTGGGGGTTCGTAGACATCACATGTCTCCAATTTTTTAATTCTAGGACATACCGGTTTTCTCACGATGTTTTCCATCACCGTTTTGAGAGCAGTGGTGATGAATAAATTTACAAAAAGTAAAACGCCTGTCTGGGTTCGAACCTACGATCTACAACTCGTAAATCGCGGCTGTTACCGTTGAGCCACCACTGCTCCAGCTGCTATTTATAGTAACTGAGCGTAAATACCTTACAGTTACGCAAAACTCAAGAATCGCTTTTAAGTCTTGCGAAAGTGTAAGGTAGCTCGTGACTGTACAATAACTATAGGGAAGAAAGCTGTCAAATTAGTGCGCATAGATCACATGCTTAAGCAGACGATGGACAATTATTACGCGACAATGGAACGTAAGGAAATCTATGCAATAACGCACCCGAAAGACAAATAGACTGCTGGAATTTCCATATGTTCTATCGTTGCTTAAAAATTGTCCACTGTCTGCTTAGCGCGTTGTGTTAGTTTAAAATAGTAGATTGTACAACTAAAGCATAAAATAAGCTATTTTACCCCAAGACGTTTATATCCACCCGAGCCGCAGGCGAGGGTGGATAGTTAAGTCGAGGGGTAAAATGGCTTGTTTATGCCTGACTTGTACACTCTGCTTTTCACTTCGATTGCGAGAAAATGAAATAGGCATAAAGTATACAGTACATAATTAATAAAAATGTTGCAAAGCATAGCTAATTCCCGCCACCACAGATAGCACCGCCAAAAAACTTTTTGAATTTTATTTTTTTTATTTTCATCATTTGCCATTCGACTTGGGTACTTCATACTGCCAAGTCATAAACACGTTTCTTTGCGTTTTTAAATAAATAATGACAACTATTTTACCTGATTTTATTAAATTAACGATAGAAAACACGGAAGTGGTATAAATTAAAGAAAATGAAATAAATCACGACTTAAATCTGCGAAGTTTTATTGTGCGTGTGGCTGTTGGGCCTGATTACCTTAGTCTTAGAAAAAAAAATTACTTTATGCACTAGAACATAAAAAGCGATTTTATGTCGCCTAAGCACAACATAAAGACGAACTTTTAGAGCATGAGAAGTGAAAAAACAATTTTTCCAACTCTATCTATGTCATATGAGGTCCTATTAGTACTTACTTGACTTGTACATTAGTCTCATCGGCATTAGTCGTGAAGGTCAGGTTGTCCGCAGAGATGATGGCGTAAGAGTTGTGAACTAACTGCAGACCCGTGTTGTTTACCAGTCGCACTTGTAACGGAACTATTGATATCCGTAGGATGCCGGGACCGCTTGTTTCTATGCCGTCCGATACCTATGCAATAATGAAAAGAACATTTAACCAAGATTTTTTTTTAAAGAAATCATATTAAAATGTTTCAGATAATAATTCAGGTCCATATCGAACCAGTGTGGTGTTTGACAGTTGGATTATGGGTAGTAAATACTAAACACAATCATGTTCGTTACAGCCGGGTGGCAAAGACAAATATAACTATGTAGATATATGTTTGGGAAAACGCCGCACGGCTTAGCTTGAATTATGCCGAGCCGACCCGAACATGATCGAGCTAAGGTAAATGCCGAACAAAGTATAGTCGATTATGGGTAGTAGATGCTTCGGGACGGCACAGTTGGTCAACAAATACTGCCAAATCGAATGTGCCGACCCGAACATATATGAAGCACCGAAAATCGATCAACCATCGATTTAATTTTGGAGCGACCACAGATATAGATATACCTAGATAACGCAAGTATCACGAACTATGAAAACTAAACTATGAGTTACGATAATCAGCCTATAATGTTCCCACTCCTAGGACAGATACCTCCTCTCTGTGAGAGGGAGTGGGCCATCTCATAACCCACAACACGGGCCCAGTGCGGGTTGGCAGACGTCACGGCTTCGAATTTTTGGTTGTAGGCCATGCCGGTTTTCTCACGATGTTTTCCTTCACCGTTTTGAGAGCAGTGGTAATGAAATAATTTACTCAAAGTAAAGCGCCCGCTTGGGTTCGAACCCACGACCTATCTAAGTGGTCTACCACTGCTCTCAGTGAGTTACAATCACAGATATAGGTATACCTAGATAACGCAAGTATCACGAACTATGAAAACTAAGCGTGCCACTTTTTTTTGACTACCTACTATGACGTCAAAAGCTCGAGCACTCTCGCTCACGCTCACCCAGCCAGCAGTACGCAGGACTGAGCGCGAAAGTGGCGGCTTATGATTTTCGATCGTAAACTGGTGCGATTTTTGGCACGCGAAGTAGGTGCTCTTGCGTTATCTAGGTATCTGTGGAGCGATCAGTATCGACCTGACTTTTATGATTACATTTTGTTATCCAAATAAGACTAGTAAACTAATGTACTCACTTGTAAAGTCAACCTGAGCGAAGTTTTGTTGAGCTGTTTGTCACTTGTTGAGCCGTGCACGTAAGATATCACTCCCGAGTCTATGTCCTGCTGCGTGAACGAATCCACCGGCTGACCGGACATTTCAATATGGCCGCTGTTGTAAAAATTGTAGGTTAACATGGATGTAGTGAAAATGACTGCGATTTTGACTGTCTTGTCAATAGCAGCAACCCAAAAGCAACCTTATTGCAACGACAATAAAGATCACTGTAATATTGACAGTGATAAAAATCTGTGAAAGGACTGTAGTAGAGTTGGGGCAGAAACACTCAGTCTGATAAAGACTGACCCCCTTATTCATAAAACTTATCAAAACTATTTTAGTTAAAATGGGGTTTGTCTCTTTCTTACACACAGAAATGACAACGTGACAGATAAAGACAAACGTTCTATAAACCTATTTTAGCTAAAATAGAGATAAAATAGGATTATGAATAAGGGGGTGAGTGTTATACCGCTTATAGCAGGGTTTCTTAAACTTTTAGCAGTCACGGACCCCTTTCCAGAATTTAAAACCTCCACGGACCCCTGTCAAACAATATTTTAGGAAAAGAAAACAAACCTTGTTTATGTAATAATTATGTATTATATTAAAAATCACATTTATAACTCGACCTGCTCGCAGGCGCGGTCGCAGCCCAAGATTTGGGGGGGGGGTCATCATGGGTGCCGAGGAATATTTTAAGGGAGGTACATCTTCTCGTTGGTCTAGTACTCGCAAGCGTTAGCGTTGGGTTCGATTCCTAGGTCGGGTACAGTGTTAAAGGGTTTTTCCATCAGAAATTTCTCAGAAGCAGGTTGAAGTCTGGATTTGTGCCCGGTTGGCGGCAGTAGGCTCGCCCTCTATGACATTTCACTTAATAACTGGCGAAATGTGGGTGTAAGCAAAGCGAGCTCGAAAATTTTAACACTCCGCCTCTGTTGATTAGGTGTTTTGTTTTATATTTTCAAGTAGAAATAGGAGTTACATTGTCGACTTATGCAGGCAAGCTCAAGCAGCTATCAGAACCTAAAATGCAAGAGCGAGCGAAGCGAGCTCGAAAATTTGGCACCCTCTCGGATAGGTTCGATTTTCTTTCGATCATTCCAAAAGGACTAGGAATTACTTGTTTTGTCGACTTTTGAAGAAAAGCTCATGAACCAATGAAAATTGCAAGAACGAGCGTAGCGAGCCTGAAAATTTTAGCACCCCACCTTGAATAGTCTCTGTTTTCTTTTACACATCATACAAAAAGAGAACTTACTTTGTCGAATTATGACGAAAAGCTTACACTCGTTTTACACCAGTTTAGGTTTTCGATCTAGCCTTGCCTAAGCCTTTCAACCTTTTGCTTCGCTCGCTCTTGAATCCTTGATTCTATATTTTTATAACAGGCTTTTTAAAGGAAAATATTTATTAGGCGCCTTAAAAAACCCACTGTCATTTTATGGCTTTAAGTTTTTACTTCAGTCGGCAGTCCCCATGTCTGCCGATGTTCTTAATGTTTTTGAATATGTCAATCGGGGTTTTCGTGGCTCAAGTACAGTTTAAAGTTAGTAAGGCAAGTAAATCATTCAGACTCTCGACAGCTTGAATGATTTTGACTGTACTTGTTAATTATAATTGAATTCGCTAGCCCGTCGCTCGACACTGCTTCATAGTTAAATAATTTCCTGATAGTATGTTAAGGTTTAACTAAGCTACCGCGGACCCCTGACACATACGCCACGGACCCCCTGGGGGTCCGTGGACCCCACTTTAAGAAACCCTGGCTTATAGGCTCATTTGTGTACTCGCACGGCGCGTGCGCACATGCGCGTGTACACATGCGCGTGTTTAAACGTAGGTTTACGTGTACGTGAACAAAATGATGTCGGATAAACCAGTATGTTTTAGCGATTCTGTTTGTGTTATGACTATGAGTAATATAGGGGTCTCGCGTTCACGACGATGTCTTAGCGTCTCCGCTTATGCTAGATTGACATACAGCCAAGTGTTGCCATTCCTTGTAAAGCGTATTCAAGGGTGAAGACCTGGTGGTCGTCACTACTTGCTGATTTTTAACATGTAGATTTAACGTTAATGATCAGGGGAGTGATTATAAACGTCGAAACTTAAAAAAAAACTTTATGATGACAATACAGAATTGCTTACAGCGGGTTGGCGACAAGCGAGTGGAATTTTTTTGCGGCGGTGCCGGGCGTTTACTGCGCTGGAGCGGTGCGGTTATAACGAGTGATGACCTTTAATCACTTCCAGTAGTTTGTTTCCATCTGGTTAAATTATGTTGCCACATAAATCCTCACCTATTAGCTTCATTCTTGCCGTGGAGCACAGTATACAGCAGATCCTCCGGCGCCGTGTCCGGGTCTTCAGCCTTCAATATGTCGGACGTGATCGCTTTGCGTGTTCCCTGTAATTGATGTGCGAGTTTAATACAGAACAGCACCCTAATTGCGTAACACACTATAAATCACAATCTGAATCATTTTGAAGGATATTGCTAATCATTTGCTTCATATGTTCGAAAAATTTGTCTACTCAACAACGTAAATAACGCAATGAATGCTGTTGAACTGTCAAATTGGAAGCCATTGCTACTGTTGGTGTGTTACGCAATTACCACTGGTGTTAATATGGCACATCGAGTTTAAGCCCAGCATTTTCTGAAATTCGATTTGCCTTTTTAACGCTTTCGATCTTTCTCTAACGGATTTAGAAAAAAAAATACGACCCTTGTTTTTATCTAACTTCTCAAATTAAATCGTCATCTGCCTAGCCTATTCCCAAATATGTTGGGGTTGGCTTCCGGTCTAACCGGATGCAGCTGATTACCAGAATTTTACAAGGAGCGACTGGCTATCTGACCTCCACGACCCAGTTGCTGGCTAAGACGCTCGATTTATAACAGACGGTCACCCATCCACGAACCGACGTCGGCAAGAGTATCTAAAATTTCTATCGAACCCTGTGGCTGTTATTAATAAGCCACAAGCTCAAAAAAAAATAAGAAAGTAATTTAAATAAAATAAGTAAATGGGTTAAATTAGTAAACTAAAAATACTCACACAAATAAATTAATGGTTAATCTGCTGTGTTTTCGGCGTTTGTGGGGCAAACAATACATGCAACTACACAAAAGCAAATAATAAATATTATTTGAAGCTCTGGATACTTTCTGAAAATAATAAAACAACAAATAATAAACAAAAAATCTTATATGTATAGCAAGGCCTTTCTGTTATTGTTAAAATAAATTAATGTTATTTAAATTATAAAGTGGCACAGTAACTAGATTGTGGTTGATCGAAAAACAATGAGTAAGAGTACCATCGACACGAAAAAAAGGTAAGACTGATAACAACCATTGTTTAAATCAAACAAGTGTGGGTCATATGGCAGCCGGATTACGTGCATCGATCTACAACTATCTATTGATCACTGATCGACGTCGATATCCCACAATCAAGTTATAAGTACTTCTTATTGTGTCAAAATAATATCCAACAGGCATCTTTTAAAGAACTCAAAATAAGTCATCATTAAATCATGCTAAAGTGAACCAAAACCATGCAATACTGATTAAAATACTAACAATTATAAGGACAGTCAAACATTCCGTAAATGATTTTATAAACTATCTTTTCTGGGGGCCAACTCTGTAAGGCCATTTACACATTATGCCGCAACTGTATCAGTCACCCTTGGATTTGTATGAACCACCACACACGGCGCAACAGCGGCGGCGGCGAGTTTTGATAAGACCTATCAAAACTCGCCGCCGCCGCCGCGGTGCCGTAAGCAAGGGTTCATACAAATCCAAGGGCAACCAATACAGCGGCACCGCGGCGGCGGCGGCGCCGCCGCATCCACAATAATGTAAAGGCATAATGTGGCCGAATCCAGTAACCTATTGACAGATCGCTACTCGCTACTGATGGTAGCCAGTACAAATTATAACTGCCAATATCATATAATAATACAGATCGCTACTGATTAAGATGATTGGGACGTTAAAACTAGAGATAGACAGGTTTTTCTACATAGTAGTATGCCAAAAGCGGTGATATATAAGACAGGTACCTAATTGGGTTCGGCCGTAAGTCCACCAACGAAGATACGGGCCCGTCTGAAAGCAGTTTGATACTTCGGAATGAACCCTACTCCCGATTAATTAACTTTGTCGGACGGGCTAAAACACATAGGGAGTAAGGACAACTGTCAAATCGTGTTGTCGTTCATTCTTAGATCGGGCCCCAAAGTAATCTTATGCCCGTAGGTGATAGGGAATGCTTATGCGAATCCCGCACCCCTGGCTATAGGTCCAGGTGGAACACCGCGGTGGTTTTAGCCGGTAAGAGTCCGGCATGCCCTTCTGTCAACCCCACGATGGAGGAAGTCCATGAGGATTTCCACCGAGCACCAAAAAAAGAAGGTGATATGGAATAGGAAACGCCCGTAAATTCGGCCGAAACTACAAATTTCGCGCTTAGAGAGTTGACCCCCAGGTGCGATTATTATCAACTGAAAACTATGATTATTACAAATTATTTAGTGCAACTGTTATCATATTGAAGAAGTGTAGGCAAATTATAGCCAAAATAATGGCCTGTGTGGCCCATTTTCAAGTGCTATCTTAAAGCCTGATATAGGTTCTGATTAAGGCGACTACATGACCTAAAGCGCGGTCACTGTCCGACTGCATAGAAAAGAAAGAGAAGCGCGATGACACAATACGCTGGTATTTTATTGCAAAATATGAAGCAATTATCTATTTACAAAAAATCTATTGTTTGGACTAAAAGATTAAAACACTAGTACTTTAGTATGTTGCTTGTAGAATAATATGACAAAAAATCAATTCTACTTGATAACTCCACGCGTTCCTGAGAAAAAGGGTCTTGACAGACGACGAACAACGAAGTGATCGTATAGGGTTCCGTTTTTCCTTTTGAGGTACGGAACCCTAAAAAGGGTGATTAAGATGATTTGAAAATAGAATTTCAAATATTCAAATCAAAGCACTCATTTTGTAAATAGCACTACAAATCGTCATCCACAGTTACGTTTTCTGATCCATTTGTTTACATTTTCATCAGATACTTTTGGAACAGACTATTATAGTGCTATCCAGCTTCTCAGTAAATTGTTAAACATGTCAAAAAACAAACACTTTCAGTATCTATGCAATCCTTCTAACAATAAATAAGAAATACACATTTAAACACTTACCTGAGTGAGCCTCAAAACTTTCCCGGGCAGTAAGTTCAGTACAGGCGGGTCATTGACCGGGGTGATGTTGACGTGTAGAACGAACGTGTTTCTTCCTTGTAGGTAACTTGGTAACGTGAACTTCGTCTCTGGTATCAGTTCCATGTCGAGGACTATGGCGTCTTGATGATTTTCGGACCCGTCGTGCACGTAGCGTACCTTATTTCGAAAAACATTTTAATTAAGAAGAGTTCCAATTTCTTTGTTTTAGGCCCGGTTGCACCACATATCACTAGATGCATTTAGCGTTACGTATTTAAAACATCGTTCTTTTGCACATGATACCTGAGATACAGGTTTATCCTAGTTCAGGTCGATCCTATTATTATATACCTACCACTTTAGTGTAAGGTTTAATGTTGTAAATATGTATTATTTAATTAAATAAATATAAAAAATCGTTGTGTTTCTAAATTGTTTGAACATGACAGGGACCGAATGATGTTTTAAATACCTATGTGTCGCGCAAAACGCATTTAGTAATCCACGATGCAAGCGGCCCTTAGAATATAAAATTTAGTTGATGTTTTCATATCCAACTCTTACCTTATCCCTGGATAAGTCCAGCAGAGTAAAAAACTGTTTAGACTTGCTCTCTCCTTCTATAAAGTTGTACTGTTGCGAGTTTCGTTGCAGGGAAAGGTCGATAGCTATCCGGCCGTGTTGCGGCGACTGTGCGACGTGTAGAACTACGCCTGAGGGGCGTACGCCGTACTTGTGGTGGTCGAGGACCACGTCTATGTTTTGTGTGGTGATGACTGAGACGCCTCCCTCTTGGACGGTCAGCGGGAAGAGGGCGACAAGTTCCAGTTCGCTGCTTGATTTGGAGAACACCTGAGGGTTAAATTGAATGAGTCGCACCATTATTTTACGACCTAGGGTTCGGTCTACGGATGCGATTCTTTTTCTTAAGATTCTTAATAACACTAACTTTCCAGCTTCTTTGACAAGAGGCCATTGCTGGATATAGGCCTCTTCGAATGCGTAAAAGCATGAAAGCACGTTCTTTCTGCACGCGTAGCATGACGACGTTTTGTCGACGGAAGTCAAGACAAAATGACACATTGCCATGCGCGTAGAATGCGTACAAAAATTTTTACAATCTGTCATTTTGTCTATTCTTCCGTCGACAAAACCCGTTTCTACGGCGGTCGTGCTACGCGCGCTACCGGCTGTCTTTTATTGAACCTTTAGAAACGTTCAATAGGTTAGCGAGAGATTCAATTTGTGGACCTCAGTGCCCACACTGTCCACTTGTCGCCAGCATACACTCTATAGTTGTTGAGTTTTAGCTTAGCATTAGCGGCCATTGACCTACCTACCTTTTTTTACATTCTTCATTTCAAAAACCGAAAAATGCCCGTTTGTGTCTTAAATAGACATATATCGTAATCCTCAACTTTTTACCTACTGAAAACCGATATGCAACTACTATATATTACATTTCCGAACATATTTTATATTGTATTTACGAACCTTATACTTCTCAGCGTAATCAGGATTGATGCACAGGTCGGTGTCACATTTACAGGTGAAGTGGTCCACACCATGTTGTTCGCAGACGCCTTGTGAAACGCAGGGCGGGTTCCCAGGGCTCGAGTGGCAAGGATACCACCATACGCACTTAGGGCTGACCCCGTAAGTAACTACAGCGTTGGGAAGGCCGTAAATCTTCTCGTCTACTTCTATCGGTTTGATGCAGCCCTGGAATATATAGATTACGTTATAATATTTTTGAATCATAGAAGTACAAAGCTCGCTTTTTCGTATCACAGTTCGATAAAATCGCCTTTCTAATCTCGTACGACATAATCGTAGGCAAGTTTTATTTCTCGCTTGTAAACTCACAAGTCTCGTATATAAGACTTTATTCAGCCATATTTAAATGATCGTCGACAGTCAACCAAAATAATGAATACACCATAAAACTTACCATAATGCTAGAATCAGCGGCTTTAATTCCCTTGGTGAATGCTCTCTGCTGCTTCTCACTCTCTATGCCGCCGAGATAGAAGGAATCTGATAGATCTAGGTATCGTGTACCACCGCTCTCGATTCGCGTGTGCATTGCAATGTTATCCACAGACAGCTGAAAGAATAGGCGCTTTAGGTTTAGGCACGAACTATATAAGAATATTAACTTGACTTATTTAGGGTAAAATTGTTGTGAATGGAGCACGAATAGGATGATCAGTGTATCCCTCACTGACCTCCAATAAACAAGTACGCTGGACTAAATAATTATACTATACGAAATGACAGTTGTTTTTTGTGCAGATTCAAAGCGCCCCGCTCGAGGTTCTCAGGAACTAAAATTCAAATAAATAAAGTTGTGAATGTTCCATGTCGATAATGTGTCGATAATTTTCTTCACACAGTGAGTAATTTTACGTCTTTCAAATAGAAAATTAATGTCGCCAGAAATCTCTGCAAACTGATTAGTTAAAACAAATTAGCAAATATTAGTTTCTAATTTCAAAAGATAAATATTATATGTAATGTTTACTTGTTTCCGAAGTAAACTAACATCGAAATAAAACTTGCCATCTACAATATACTGCATACTTTCACATTTTTACTTTAATTAAATACTTAATTTCAGATTTCCCACCGACTCAACTAAGCAGTTATGTCTCAACCATACTAGTTTTTAGGCTAAATTTTAAGCCCAGAGGACACGGTGGAGCATACGGTGGAGGTCTGCCCCGCATGGGCGGAGCACCGCCGTGCCCTCGTAGAGGCGATCGACAGCGGCGGCGACCTCTCGCGGTCCGGCCCTGGTTCAAGCCATGGTCCGGGGCGAGAGGGAGTGGGAGGCGGTCACCTCCTTCTGCGAAGCAGTCATGCTAGCGAAGGAGGTGGCGGAACGGCTGAGGTAAAGAGCCTCACACCCCAGCCGCCGCGGGAGACGCTCCGGGCGTCGGGAGCCGCGTGACGACTCCCGGCCACCGTAGGCGCGGGCCTGCGGACGGAGAGTAATGGGTAGCTCACCGTCCGATCAGGACCAGGCCCGTGCCGGACGGCGCGTACGTGTTCCACGCGCGCCTCAAAGAGATGTCAGCATAAAGGAAGGGGCCTGCCAGGGCCGAAGCCTGCCGGGGGTGCGGGATTGTCCGAAAGGGTTACCGCTACCCCGGAACATAAAGGGCTAAGGAAGGAACACGGATGGGTTTTAGTCAGTAAGAGTCTGACACTCCCTTCGCTCCACCCAGAGCGGGAGGGGTCATTTGATGATTTCCCATCCATAAAAAAAAAAAAAAGGCTAAATTTTAAGCCTATCCTCATATTTAAAGCACTGATCTGACCGTCTTGCGCTATAAATTTATTAGGACACTATCCACTAGTTTATAGCTTGCGATCTTACCGTGCTCTAATGAATTTTCGGTTAACCTTTGCAGCAATGATTATTACTTAAAACTGAAGCATAAAATAACTGAGGAGTGATTCGATTTTTTTCTCTTAAATTACTCTCAGATGTTATAACGATTGATAAAGTTCATAAAGGTATTTTTTATCGAAGGATATTATGTCCCATCTCTAATATTAGTTCCACGGACCCTCACGTTGCTATCAGCGCCAAAATGGCGAAAATCCGAAAATCAAACGTCTTCATTTTGTCATCGACAGAATGAAGTCCAGCGTACTTGTATAATACAGGTCAGTGGTATCCCTGTTTCATCAGTATATTTGCCAGTCAGCGAAAAGGTAGCGATGCTGACTGGCAAAAGTTTAACTGACATTATCAGGCTCAAAATAATAATAATAATATAATATTCCACAACTATCACACAACGCCATCTAGTCCCAAGCTAAGCAGAGCTTGTGTTATGGGTACTAGACAACTGATAAACATACTTATATATTTCTAAATACATACATATTATAGATAAATTACACCCAGACACAGAACAAATGATCGTGCTCATCACACAAACATTTGTTCTGGGTGGGAATCGAACCCACGACCTCCGGCATAGCAGTCAGGGTCACTAACCACTAGACCATCAGGCCTGTCATGTATGTAATATTGTATTATTGTAAATGTATTATTTATTTTATAAACAGAAGGAAATCGACAGTCGCTAATCTCGTGTAGCAAGTATTATTTATCATTATAATATAAATTGCGCAATAAAAGATCGCTTAAGTGCAATAGGCAGCAGCATTTCATACAGTTCATGTTGGATTTATTCAGATTTGGAGTCATGCATGTTGTCAGGACTGCGATTCAATGTTCGATCCTGATCAAATATTGGGAATCAATATCATCATTTTTGCCGGCAAATGTACATTATTGGGAATAGGTCTATATTGCCGTACGCAAAATACGCGAATTGACGTGGAGTTGCGGACACCAGCCCGTATTACCTATTACCTAGGCCTAAATTGGGAATAATATGTGGCAATGGCAATAGAATTTACAATTCGCATTGATCATGGCGGTCTTTTTTTCAATATCCTATCGTAGTTTCAGTCGCATGGGCGTGCTTGTTGCTATTTAATATCAGCAGTAAATTAATAAAAAGGTAAATGAAAATTGTTTTCATATAAATCACTAGCTTCTTCCCGCGACCTGGCCCGTGTGGAAATTTATAACAACCTTATGGCATTATTGTAATTTTCTATCAGTGAAAGAATACTTATTATTGGATCAGTACTTTCAGAGATAACCTCTTACAAACAGACAAGTTTACTCCGTTATAATATTAGTTCAAATGTACGCTTAGCATCCTATATACGCACACATCTCACACAGAGACTCCTGCATAAAATTGATGAAAATAGAGTTATTTATTTATTTATAAACCCCCTTATTCATAAAACTTATCAAACCTATTTTAGTTAAAATGGGGTTTGTCTCTTTCTTACACACAGAAATGACAACGTGACAGATAAAGAAAAACGTTCTATAAACCTATTTTAGCTAAAATAGAGATAAAATAGGATTATGAATAACGGCATAAAACTTTATGCACAAAAAAAATACTGTACACAGGCGGGCTTAATGGCGGCGGAGTTATTCTCTCAGAACATTACACCTGCTGGCTTGCACTACAAAATAATGCGATATACAATACATTGCTTTAATCGCATTCGTAAAACTTAACACTGTTTGGTAACACACAACTTATAAAACACAACACTGTTTGGCAATGGCCGCGAATGTATAAAAGTTTTTATCATACACCCTTGTAAAAAACAACCGACTTAAAAAAAAAAACACTGCAGTGATAAATAACTTTAATTTCGGAAGTCGGTGTCGTTGGTTCCGCATTTTCGTTTTTTGACACCGACTTCCGAAATTAAAGTTATTTATTACTTTGCAGTGTTTTTTTTTTGAAGTCGGTTGTTTTTTTTTGTACTTAAAAAAGTTTTAATTTATTTTTCACTTTTTAGTTGTACCTACCCCACACAAATTCAATTAACACTAGTGCACTGAAGAATTGAAGGCACCGACTAGAAGAATCATCAAAATTCGCATAGAAATGCCGGAGATGCAGTACATTTATGCATATAATTTCGTACATAAGAATAATTATCTAATGTATTATTTATACTAAAACCTTCCTGAAAGTATGTAGATCACTATAGTGAAAGAATTATCAAAATCGGTTCCTTAGTTTTTTAGAAAATCGCGGACATACAAACATACATATATACATACATACATACATACTTACATACGGGTCGAATACAGAACCTCCTTTTTTGAAGTCGGTTAAAAACCAACTCAATTAACTTCGGCAAAGAAATAATATTGGTGGCTACTTGTTTTGTAAATAAAGAATGAATGAAAAGTTCTGTACTACAAGGAAAAGCGACAATAATACAATGAAGATAACTATCGCAAAAGCTACATTTAAATGTTCACATTAATCATTATTATAACAATAGCATGGGCCTAACTGCTTATCACACCATGCATAGCACATTTATTCTGGACAAAATTTTATGAAGTACACCTAAGATTGACCTCTATGAGCGTGGTTTATTATTAACATCATAATTATTTTCATTTGTAACATCACATTTATACTTAAATTGACTATGTCTAACAATATCATTACAATGTATGTAGTGATATTGTTAGACATAATCAATTAAGTTCCTTCAACTGTCATAATAAAAAAGACAATAGTAAACAATGGCCACCGAACTGAATCAGCTTGCATAACGGCTGAGGGGATTATATGCGGACAGTGTCTCGACACGCAGGCACAGCTAAAAGGGTTTAGCCGTCCTTCCATAAGCAAACTGCCCCCAATAGGAACCTATATCGTAACCTATGTTATATTGTAGAGGGTACTAATAGTAGTTCATCGCGTAGATATTAGCTCTATATCTTAGGTAATTGAGGAGCTATTTGAAAAAAAGTGTCCGGAGACGACTTTTTTTCAAAGTGATATATCTCTGTTGATTTCAAAGCTAGAAAAATAAAACCAATTCCAGTGTTTATGGTACACTTTACAGTTTATTTTATATAAATTTTCATGAGCCAAACTTAAATAAAAATATAAAAAAAATGCAAATTAATTTTTTTTTTTATTGATTTCTATCAGATCGAATTGAATTACCACTTTGAAAAAAATATATAATAATTGTCTATACCTTGCCTAACAGCATGCCAAGTTTCATTAAAATCCATAAGGTGCAACATGATGAAAAAAAAAAATAAAATTAAGTGGACCACCTTATGACCACTTTGTTGACGCTTTTAACTTTTAATTTTTCAATAATCTAGTATTTAATTAAATCGTATTGCATATTTGATTTTTCAATATTGGGCATGAAAGGTTTAAAAGACAATGGAAAGATTTTTTCTCTGTAATAGTTAAATCCATATTCATAAAAAATAGCTTTTATTAGTCATCGTCACTATTTTCATTAATTACAACGTGATCTTTATTTATAGAAAAAACACTGGATAATATTTCTGTTGGGCGAACTATATGCGATTTATATCTTCCATTTGATAAATAATATATAATTGCTGCCACGTGAGAGCAACACCCAACTGTTCGATTTCCATTTGCACAGTTACAGCAATAACGCAGAATATCTTCGTGGCTTTTTCCATTGGGGTTGTAGTCAATGTAACATCTGTAGGTTTTGCTATTAATGTGTCGCGATTGTACTTGCACTTTTAAAATGTTACGCGGTGTCCTGCGTGAGCGACGAATACGACGCGACGCGACGTAATGCGACGCGATGCTACACGTGACAAATGTCCTACGTGATTTTGGTCATTACTTCTCGAATCATGGAGAGGTACAGTACAATTTTAACAGGAAACCGTCAATGGGGACAACGGGGATACATTTTAATAATTTTTATTGAGTTCCGAATGGGGACAACGGGAACAGACGGAAAGTTCATATGTAGTTCGTGGTGTCGCGTCTGGTCGCTCTAATAACAAGCACGCGTTACGTCGCGTCTCACCGCAGACTGTCATATAGGCCGCAAGCAGTGTATGCCGTTGAGTTGATCGCGTTCGTCGCGTTCGCAGCGTCGCGTCGCGTCGTATTCGTCGCCCACGTAGGATACCGCCTTAGGTTTATTGTTAGGCGTTATTGCTGTAACTGTGCAAATGGAAATCGAACAGTTGGGTGTTGCTCTCACGTGGCAGCAATTATACAGGGTGATTGGAAGATGGGTGCAAAGCTTTAAGGCGAAGATAGTACAGACAATTTAGAACCATTTAAGCCATGGTTGTCTTAGACGAAGTCTTACGAATTCTTCTTTTAGTAGTCTTAAAAATTCCCAAAATTTTAAGTACCTAAACTGCTTATTTATGGCCGAATTGAATGATAAATGAATTCATTTTTATTTTATTTAATTAAAGTAATGTGTAAGCAATCTAGCAAAATATGTTTTATGCCTCTGTGTCATTAGACATAAAACACATAATAATTAAGTAAAAAAATTGGTAAGACTTAGTCTACGACAACCATGGCTTAAATGGTTCTAAATTGTCTATACTATCTTCCCCTTAAAGCTTTGCACCCATCTTACAATCACCCTGTATATTATTTATCAAGTGCAAGATATAAATCGCATATAGTTCGCCCAGCAGAAATATTATCCAGTGTTTTTTCCATAAATAAAGATCACGTTGTAATTAATGAAAATAGTGACGATGACTAATAAAAGCTATTTTTTATGAACATGGATTTAACTATTACTGAGAAAAATCCTTCCATTGTCTTTTAAACCCTTCATGCCCAATATTGAAAAAACAAATATGCAATACGATTTAATTAAATACTAGATTATTGAAAAATTAAAAGTTAAAAGCGTCAACAAAGTGGTCATAAGGTGGTCCACTTAATTTTATTTTTTTTTTTCATCATGTTGCACCTTATGGATTTTAATGAAACTTGGCATGCTGTTAGGCAAGGTATAGACAATTATTATATATTTTTTTCAAAGTGGTAATTCAATTCGATCTGATAGAAATCAATAAAAAAAAAAATTAATTTGCATTTTTTTTATATTTTTATTTAAGCTTGGCTAATGAAAATTTATATAAAATAAACTGTAAAGTGTACCATAAACACTGGAATTGGTTTTATTTTTCTAGCTTTGAAATCAACAGAGATATATCACTTTGAAAAAAAGTCGTCTCCGGACACTTTTTTTCAAATAGCTCCTCAATTACCTAAGATATAGAGCTAATATCTACGCGATGAACTGCTATTAGTACCCTCTACAATATAACATAGGTTACGATATAGGTTCCTATCGGGGGCAGTTTGCTTACGGAAGGACGGCTAAACCCTTTGTGTATGATAGATAGATTTTCCGACTTCCATGAGAACGAAGCCACGGGCAGAAGCTAGGAAGAGCATAACATACAAATAGCACAGCACAGCATATTTGTTAACTTCATTGTGGATGCCGTGGCCTCCTATAAGTAAATGAGTACACTTACTTAATACCTGATGTTGTCCATTATTTATGTGTATATATTTTGTTGAAGATCATAAACAAATAAATATAAACTTTAAAGTCTCACCTCTATCATGGAAGGGTAGAATGAGAGGTACATCTTATGCCACTGCCCGTCATTGACTCTCACGGTATGTACTATCTGGCCCCGCGCCATTTTAACACGTACAACGCCCTCCAGAATCTCTACCGCCAGGAAGTCTGATCCTCGACCACCACCAGCGTTATATAGGATTATCGCATTTTGGGCTATCGTTTTAAATTCAATTTGCCATCTGGAACATTCAAAATTAGTGCTATGGAGTTATTGTTTCGTAAGAAGTCATATTAATAGGTAGCCATTCTCAATTGTATACATCTAGGCTGTTGAGAATGACTTGTTTAGAAAAACAATAATGATTTAACTGTTAAATGATTTACTTACTTTCCTCCAGCCCTAGAATTTATCTTTGGCAGTATAAGATAAGCCCCTTCATCAACGAAACTTATATCGGAATTGAGGTCCGCATCAAATTCTGGGGCACAGTTCCATGTCACTCCTTCTACATGAACAGAGCCAGTGCGACTGCGGGCTTTTTCTATGATCTTCACACCATTGTAGTATACCTAGAATTGTCGTTCTAGTTAGAATTCTGATGTAAACATATGTTTGATTGAGTGATCAGCAAGTAAGCGTCGACTTTATTTTATGCATAAGGCAAATTAGATGATGGTCATATGCAGGATAAAAGCACTACATTAAATAAAAAAAGACTCACATCTTCCATGCAGCCGCGAAAATTCTCCATATGTCCCAAAAAGAGCTCAGAGAAATCTCCCTGACCACCCAGGAATATACCAAAGTGAATGTTCAACTCAAAGAACCGGCCAGGCAGTCTTTTCTTTACAGATGTTTCATCTACCTGTAAGTAGAGAGAGAGAGAGAGAGAGAGTTCAATGAACCGCCTTGTAAAGTGGTCAGAGGAAAGTCATTCAGTGCTTGAGATTCGTCAGGATGGAATGAGATGCCTCCTTGAAAAGTATCTAAAAAGCCTAAACAGATACAAGTATCAGACAGGAAAGAGGCTTATTGTTGTGTCGAACAGATTGCCACAATGCAAAAAGAGACAAAAAAGTGCTTGCTATTGCATGTTAAACAAAAATTCAAAAGACAAAGTAAACAAATAATTATTCATTGCGTGTAAATTTTACCTTCATGGTAAGGTTAGCTTCTCGTCGAATAATGCTGACATGATGCCACTGCGAGTCATTGAGATGTATACCTTTCGGCGACGACAATTCACTCTCACCCGCACCAAGGTTTATGTGTAGTTTCAGTCTGCCACTTTCCAAACGAATCTGAAAATAAATTGGTTATAGAAAATGGAACCACTGTACCTCCACACCCGGCGCATTTTGATAGTAGGTATTTGTTTTTTTGATAGAATAGACGTTTTTTAGTGTAATTTGAAAACCGCAAATTTTGAAATCCATAGTGGCCGAGAAAAAAATTCCCAAATTTTTTTTGGCACCACTCCCATGAAAAGGTAACTCATCATTTCCGAGAAAAATGTTTTTTTGTAACCTAACCTCAAAACAATTAAAAGATGCTTAAAAGGCGTAGTTCTCGTAGACTCAAAATTACTTATTGTTAGGTATACTTACATTAGTTTAAGAACTTAGTTATTAACGTTAAATAAAAAAGGTTTATTATTTTTTGCTCTTCAGTTTTTTCGGAGGTTTGATTTTTTTGTTAAGTAAAAATTTTTTATTTTATAATTTTTTGTGGCTATAACTTACTAATTACTACATGCTTAATTTTTGATTACTTATAAAATAGCTACCTACCTTACTTTAGCTATTAACTGATAAATAATCATACTTTAACTATTATTTGTTGTATAATAAAATAGGTACTTAAAAAAAACAGGCTTTATATACCAACATGGGTAGGCCTTTTTTTAATTGTAAAATACAGCTCAGCATTAAAATCTGTGAATGAACAATAAATCACCCCTATTTTCCCACCCTTAGGGTAGGATTTTTATTTCAGATTTATATGCGACCAACTTCGAGGTATGCCCAATCCAATAAAAAAAACCGGCCAAGTGCGAGTCGGACTCGCCCATGAAGGGTTCCGTAGCAGCAAGTAACATAATATAAAAGTTCTTGTAGTTCGTTGTAACTTTGTGAAAGGTAAATTGCGGTTTTCGATTTATGACGTATTAAAAAAAAACTACTTACTAGATCTCGTTCAAACCAATTTTCGGTGGAAGTTTACATGGTAATGTACATTATATATATTTTTTTAATTTTATCATCCTCTTATTTTAGAAGTTAGAGGGGGGGGGACACACATTTTACCACTTTGGAAGTGTCTCTCGCGCAAACTATTCAGTTCAGAAAAAAATGATATTAGAAACCTCAATATCATTTTTGAAGACCTATCCATAGATACCCCACACGTACAGGTTTGATGAAAAAAAATTTTTGGAGTTTCAGTTGTAAGTATGGGGAACCCCAAAATTTATTGTTTTTTTTCTATTTTTGTGTGAAAATCTTACTGCGGTTCACAGAATACATCTACTTACCAAGTTTCAACAGTATAGTTCTTATAGTTTCGGAAAAAAGTGGCTGTGACATACGGACGGACGGACGGACAGACAGACAGACAGACAGACAGACAGACATGACGAATCCATAAGGGTTCCGTTTTTTGCCATTTGGCAACGGAACCCTAAAAAGAAGTATCAAAATCGGACTAGTCTGTAAAAAGTTATGCGTGATCATATATTAAAAATAGTAGATTGTTATGCAAGGGTCGAAAGGAATTGATGACTTTCACCCGTGTTAAACACTCTACTTTTCATTTCGAATATAAGGAAAGTAAAAAGTAGTAGTTTTTCTAAAATATTTGTTGATAACAATAACATGCAAAGTTTTTGAATTTCGGTACAGCTTACAGGTTTGTATCCCGCCAAATAATACTATTGTCTTTTTTTATTTTAAATATAGAACACACCGCGTCATCGCCGCGGGCTGTCCCGCTTAATAGTTTTTTTTTTAAATTCACACTGGCTGTTTAAACACTCACAAGACTGCAGCATATTTCTTAATTTATGTAAAAAATTTCGTAGCTGACTACAGTTCTATTTTTTAAATTCATTCCTACCCTAAAGAGGGAAGTAATTAGTATGAGTCTTTCCCGCCCTGTGGTGGGAAGCAACGTCTTCCACCCGCTATTTGGATCAAACAAACACTACTTTCCGAGTATGAGAAATGAAAAATATATAATAATATACGGAATATTTATAAGGAGTGCGCAAAAAAATTTTGGTGGTTCAGTATCAGTAATAGAACACATTTCTATTATTTTTCAAAACTTTTTTTCACGTTTTTATCCGACTCAAAATCAGCAAATTATGGACACTGTCTTTTCGTAATAATAACAATGGGCGCGCGCGCCGGGCGGCGCACGTGGCGGAGTTGCAGCGGGGAAGTCCCGGGCGGCAGAGTGGTGCCCGGGCGGTCACCCCGGACTCCCGACCCCGACATGACAGTCTGCTCATCGCATGCGCTTCGTGACCTCTCGTCCAATCGCTTTCCCGTGCAACCCCCGCGCCGCACGTGTGTCGTACTCGTACCTACCGGTCACGATGTCGGACTTTAGTAACCGCGAGTTTTATGAGATGGTGCGAGTGTATTTATTAAGTGGTGAAAGTTTACGAGCAGCTCGCAGAATGTATGCGACGGAGAGCATACCTCGAATGCGAGCCCATGGTATCCTTAACCCCGCGGTCCCTAATGAAAGGACCAGTTTAGCAGCCAGTCAAAGGCTGCTTGATCACGGTCAGTTCAGGATCCCGAATCACGCACAAGGGTCTGGCAGGCAGACCTCGACTGGCGGTTGAAATCGAAGAAACTATTTTCGATTTCTTCGAGCGAGATCCAAGAGCGCACAGCTGATAGGTAGGTACACTCTACAGAGGTCATTAGCCCATCAAGCAATACATTTTTAACTTTATCGCTAAAGCATAAGGTTCAAAGTTGAATGTGCTGACGTCTGCACATAGCACGTTTCGCTTCGCCACTCGCCGGCGAGTAGTCATATAATCAATTTCAAAGTAGACATCTTTCGTTTACGATAACTTTATTTTTTTGTACTAAGACATGTCAAAATAAGAAATAGGTGTTTGATAAAATTCATCTAAGTTTATTTTGGCAAAGTTTGCGCACTGAATAAAAAATATTCCTGTATACAGGGTGAATTTTCCAAGTGGGCGTGGATGGCCAAATTCTAAACTAGGAGAAAAAGCACTCAAAGGAGTCGCAGGCTCGATTTTGATGAAAACTAAAACTGCATCATTGGATTTGAAAAATCAATATTTCTAGCCAGGAATCGAACCCGTTGATTTTGAAAAAAAAAAACACACTGTATTATTACACCATTCGATTGTGTCCCTAATAAGGATCAAATTCTGGGAAGTAATGACATACGGCAACCTCCTACGTTTTTTCGTCAGTTAAAAAACAAAAATAACTGAAATACAACAAGTGACAACTGTCAAATGTCAACATCCCTCACATTCGATTATGTTTTGTTACCCAGTTAAAAATGAATTAAAGATAAAAAAACTTACAGTATTCATAATAAAAACCACTAAATTCCACTGTCCTAGACGTGAAATTCGTACATTATCTATGGTAAAATGTCAATCTTATAATGTAAATAATATGTTAAATTTTCCGTAACTTTAGGTTTCTTTTTCTCAAAATTATGCTTTTTCAAAATGCGGGATTTTGTGAAAGTGTTTAACATAACAACACGTAAAACTATTAAAATTGTGGAGCTTCGGATGAGCGGGTGTGGAGGTACAGTGGAGCCTGGTATATTCCAGCCCATTCCCTCTCAAAGAGAGGAGGCCTGTGTGGCCAGCAGTGAGAACATTATAGGCTAGATAATGCTACATTCCTAGATTTATGTCACAATATTTGTTATCATCATGCTATAAATAGAATTGATAACAAATAGTTTAATTACCATGCAATAATCAGTTTTGCCCGCAGCTAGGAGTAGAAGAGCATCAGACAGATGTGTGCGGAAACGAAAACTCATATCAGTCACACCTTTGGCTTCCTGTAGTGGGTATGTAATGTAGCTTGCTCCATAGAAAGATGCTGAAACAAAAATAGATGTTTAGGAAGACATGAAACAAACAAGAAACAGAGATAAGTTTACTAGCTCAACTGTAGCTAATGAGACACAATTGAATTTGTATTGTTATAAATTATAAATAATATATTTTTCAACAGTTGAGAGGCTTGCCAGCTAATTATGTTTACATTTTGACACAAATACTATGTTGACTACCCAGCATCAGTCTGCTCTAGCACATTGAAATGGTTGCTGGAGTATAAGATTTTATTTCTTACCTGCACACCAAACCCTTTTGTTTATTCTACAACATTATTTTTCACAATAAAATTTGCACCAGTGTGAAGGTGACAAGGTGACTGCAAATTGACTGGTCAAACTTCACAAAAAAGCAAATTGTTGCTTCATAGGTTTTATTTGTGCACACATTATTATAGAAGGCAAACTTTGCAAATTATAAATATTGTAGTAATAATTCCTCTTATTAATAAAACACTAGAACAGAAATTGACAGGGAAGATACTAGCAGTCTAGTTCAACTAAAAGATCAAAAGATGATAGACAGATGCAAGAAATAACTAAATGATGAAGATCATAACCCTTTCTCCCGTTTCTATCAGCAGAATTCGGGAAAAATATGACTCAAGGATGAAGCATAACACATTCGACGTTCATTGACATTCGCCAGAAAGGCAATCATTAAAGTAAAGAAAACCGCAAAGATGTATTTAAAGAACTAATATTATGATAGCTTGCGTTGTTGCTTACCTTTATCGTACGCCAATCCCACGCTAACGAAGGTTAAAATTAGAAAAAGTTCCATTTTAGATGGCTATTCACACAACTTAAACACCGAAACTATTAATGCATTTAACAAAGATCATGGTTCACTTAGTGGAGTATTTATTTATGTTGGAAAATGCAGTTTTATAACAACCACAGTACAGGCGTGGCGTCCTCACGAAATTAAATAATGCATCGCAAAAGAACAATATCAACAGTCATGTTTCTTTTTGTTCATTTCATTTTGGACTTGGCACTTTGTGATTATTTACTTCAGAGTATATTCTTTTGTTTTCATTATAAAATATTTAGTCAAATTCTAAAATTATTAAAAATCTTGACTGTTGAAGTCACAGTTGAATGAAGTTGATTGAAGATGAACATGAATGATGAAGTGTTGCTGATGAGTGAGTGAGTAGAACAGCAATCGTTCGGTCATTCATAATGTTTAGTTAATCAATGGCCAGTTGCCTGTTGCCAGTTGGCCACTGACGGCCACGGCCGGCCATGAACGGCTATGATTTCTAAGGCTGGGTCACAGTGTTCCATTTGATCAAAAAAAAAACCCTCTGCTGTTTATGGTATTTATCTATCGAGTCGAAATACAGCATGAAACTGACCGAATGTGACCTATTAGGGATAGCGACGAAATGGCCAATGTGACGAATAGTCATCATATCCTAAGGGATACATTTATAATGCACGAGTAAAATACCCACGTCTCCATTTCAAATACATTTTTTTTTATGATGAAGTTTAGGTGATCTTTTCATAAAAAAATTAAATTAATTCTGAAAACGTAACTGTCCAAGATATTTATTTTATAACAAAGACATTAAATAAATAAACGCGCGCCATTACTTACTCTATGGGTAAACCTGCGCGCGCACCACGCTAGCGCGGCGCGCGGAAAAACAAACCCAGCCCGCCATTATCCATACAAGTTAATATTTAACAATACAAGCCTGTTTTTTTCCTCGCAAGTGTGTTGAAAAACGTCGTATGATACGCGTGTGCATTGATCATTAAACTCTCGGCTTCCTTATCGCGCTCGCCTACGGCTTGCGCGAATAATACCGCCTCGAGTTTAATGATCAACATAGCACACATGTATCATAATGTACTATTTCAACATCGTTCTCACATATACAAATAAATTCAAGATTAATGATGTAACTAATATTTTTGTAAAAATAAAATTTAAGTGTCCATGGAGTTTCTTGCCCGTTCTTCTCCATAGGTACCTACGCTTTGGAATGGGCAACTAGCTTCATATTTTCTGACTGACCGACTTCTTGACAATTTTATTCAAAATTGCCTGTCCACGCTGACTTTTTATCTTGAGTTTGAGTATCCCTCCTGGCTATCACGCTAGCTTTGGCTTTGGGTCAGTGCATTGTTCCGTGACACTGTCTTATAGCTAATAGTGGCCTGAAGGTCCTGCTGTCCGTTGGAGAAGATGTGGACGCTGAAGAGGCAAAATAATAAGTACAACCTCCTGGTAAGTCCAGCTTTTCCGCAAAAAAGATTTGAGTTTGAGTATCCCTCCTGGCTATCACGCTAGCTTTGGCTTTGGTTCAGTGCATTGTTCCGTAATACTGGCTAATAGCTAATAGTGGGCGGGCACTGACCTGTATTATAGCGTACTTGTTTAAGTCAGTGTGGCGGGCTAACTCTGAGATAGTAGTAAACATTTTTTACCATAAAAGTTACTAATTTGTACCGTTCCTCCTAAACGTACCTTACGTCAGCGAATACGGTAGTAACCATAGATATAGAATTCCGTAGATTGGTAATGTCAACAATCAAACGAGACCAAAAACCATTGATCTAAGTGTGCGTAAAATGTAAGTGTGTGCGTAATACATATATCTATATTTTATTTTGTTTGTTACAATAAGTACTTAAGGTGAATGCGTAGTTGTAGCCCGCGAAATTCAATTTTTCTTACGTTTTTTGCAATTTTCAGGTCAGTGTCAGGTTGTATCTTGATCAAAATATGATTCGCGACAATAACAGGTACGTATTTACAGAATTATAATAATTAGAATCATTAATACATCTTCCTAAGTTAGATTTCTACCGTTAAGAACAAATCTCGTATGGAAAAGTGTTGGTGGTAGAAATCTAACTTAAACAGATGTATTAATGATTCTGATGATTATAATTCTGTGAATACGTACCTGTTATAGTCGCGAATCAAATTTTCATCAAGATACAACCTGACACTGACCTGAAAATTGCAAAAAACGTAAGAAAAATTGAATTTCGCGGGCTACAACTACCCATTCGCCTTAAATATAATCTATTTTTCTAAGATTATGCATTTGTATGAAGCTACCTATCTTAGCTGTCGATATCAACAAAAATTAGGCTATCGTATCACTAAAAAGTGAGGTTATAACTCCTTCGTATTTTTCTATTTGTTATTTCTTAAATACGGTGGTTTTAGGCATGCTAATTCATCTAAATCGTAAGTATAATAATGTTCTCATCATATTTTGCTTATAGCCGGCTTATTAGTGCATTGTTAATGCAGAAATAACGATCAAAACACATTGTAAACTTACTGGTGAAACGAGTAATCCTGGGGGTTTTTCTTTTTGGAAGATTCACATCCTGGTACTGCACAAGAAACCATCGTATTATGGTTATTTAATCACAGGTTATCACTCTAGTTCGCTTAAATAATTGCCGAAACGCTCACGTAAACAGTCACCGGGGCCGGTATGGGCCGGTAGCAAATACGTGTTTGGCCCTGTTAACAGCATCACTTTCTCTCTCTTTCTAACACAGCAAAGTTCCGTTAAAGCGGGAGCTCTCATTCACTCTCATGCCCAATCTACGGTAATTCTATATCTATGGTAGTAACGAATGGTTGTGGATAGTGAATAATAATCTGTGAAACTGACTGACTGATTGGCTTTGGCCTTTGACCATTGAGATAGGACATTTCTTGGATTTTTCATCTACAATGCTGCTTGGCTTAGTCTGTGGCTCGCGAGTTCTTAGAAATTTTTCCTCTATGGTGTAGTTTGTTTATAATAGCAGCTGTGCGTAGACAGAGTATTTCTGTCTACGATTCTGTGATAGCAGTCCATAGAGTAGTAAAGTACTCTGTGGTAGTACTAGTAGTCTATAGACATGCGCAAAACAGTGCATCACGAAGTAATGTTATATGTCATTACATTTCGTGCCGAGTAATATTACATTTCACCATCACTTCAAACATCACGCGTGATGTTATGATGTAGCGCCATGTGATAGCACACCATCGCGTGTTATACCTAATGTAATGCAATATTCTAGTGTAATAGGACATGTTATTGAAATAGTATAGTAACAGAGCATTGTAACAGTGTGATTTACTCACTATGAATACATATCACTATCACACTATCACACATTACTCACTCACTATCACACATTTGAGATACTTATTTAATTTATAAATTTAATATTTCAATAAAGACGCGTCCTTGACCGCGATAGTAAACAAACTACTTAAATAAAAAAACATCCCAATATTTGCATTTCGCATTGCATTTCGAATTCTAAGAAAAGTATTTACCTACGACCTGTGGTGGTGTCAAGGAAATGTAAACCCTTTCGTTATAAAAATAGAGTTTTAAAAAACCAAGTAACCAACTAAGTCATCTGACCGGACGAAATACGAAATCGCACTCGTCTAGTTCCGGACTTCCGATATAAACCGAACATTGCCGATGCGATGCGTTCGGGAGTAATCGGCAGGGCTCGGTTCGTGCTAGCGCGGAGTAGCGCGCTGTTACCGCTCGCTCGCGTAATGTTTAGTGTAATGGTGTGATGCTTATTTTAGTCGAGTAATATGTCATGTTACAGTACGCGCTCGGGTGATATTACGCGCGATGCATCACTCGCATTACTTACACATGTCTAGTAGTCTATGATGGTGTATTGTTGAGTGAATACTGAATAGCGGTGATATAATTATTTATTACGGTGTATATTTTATTATACCCATAAACAAACATTTCTTAACGTTAAGGTATTACACAAATACATTTGAGAATAGTGTATATTGATTAGCATTATAATAGTATAGTGAAATCGTTTTAACAATGAATAATTCCGCCGCAAAGGTAAGTACACTCAGCTGCTACATGAATTTTCAGATGCATTTTTAAGATGGACTTATGAGATTTGAGCCTTAATTTTTATCTGAAATAGGTTGGAGAAATATTTCGGGAGGCGGGAACAGCGTTCAACAAATTATCTGAGATGACCCTAATGTTACAGCCCACGGACGACTCACCGCCGGGGTATGTTTGGTAGTTTAATTTTACCGTCTTAATTCTCTAGCAACTTGTATTTGTTTTTAAATTGTGGTGGTCATGTGAACCCACGTGGCCGGCGTCAGGTGTCAACAGGGGTAAGTTGGGGTAGAGGTGGGCTGTTGGTAACCACCCACCGGCGCAGATTTTCCGCGCCGCGCAAGTCCTAAAAATCGATCGAGTTGCAAGCTAGCTATCTAGGTATCCTATGCGGTCTCTACGCGGAAATAGGTTGCCGCACTGCAGTCTGCACCGTAACTTCGCCAAATAAACAGTTTTTGCAGTGCTTGAATAAGATACACTTTGGTGAATTATTGTGGTTGAGTCTTCGATTTATAGTTGGTGACTTCTCAAAGTAAATAATAAACACTGTTCATTCACTCTTCATAACAATAACAATTGAACACTGTGTGTACACCAGTGGCTTGCATTGCATATAGGCATGTAAGCAGTGGCTACCTTGATATATCAACATAAGCCTGTCAATTACATTTTAGTGTGTGTGCCCCACAATTAAGAAACTCACAAAATTATCATACCTAACAAAAAACTAAATATTCACATAAAAACGCACGGCAGTAGGCAGTTGCCGGACGGCCTACTCGGCTCCCGTACTATTCGCACATTGTCATTGGTCTTTACTCGTTCAAGTTAATATGACAAAATTAAAAATACTTACGTCTCACACGTAATACCATGACGTTCGACCTTCACAATTTATCACCCTTAAGTAGGCATGCCTACTCAAATAACCACACTTTGACCTCACTTTTTTCTGATTAGTGTCCGTGTTTGTCTAGACTAGACCCGGCCTAGTGCCTACCTTTTCTGAAAACCAATGCACGCCACTGGTGTACACCCTCCATCAAAACAAGTGCTCTAGCCCATACATGTCATTGTGTAAAACTGTTCCAGATTATAATACTGTGTTCATTTAATTTTTTTCAGCGGAAAATGGAGCGATGCAGAAGTGGAAATGCTGCGTGGCTGTATTAACCGATTTGCTGTTGAATTGAACAAGATAAGCCAGCATATCAAAAACAGAACAATGTAAGTACCATATAATTTGCCTATAGCCTGTTTATTCCACTATATATATGTTTGTATATTATTATATATTTTTTTGTGCTTTTAATGTGTAGGCTGTTGAGTGTTTTCATTATTATGTAGTATGAATGTGAGATGAATGTACTTATAAACAATATTTTGTTTCATTATTGTTTTTTTTTCGTAAAGAGCCGGAGAGACGGGCCTACATAGGCTTATAATATTGGGTTTCCGCGAATTATATTAAAATTAAAGCATAGCTAAAAGATGACAACATTGCGAACTGTTAGCGCCTTAGATAAGATTTTGTTTTTATTAGGTGATAAGTAGGTGAGGTAGTACAGTTGCGAGGCGCCAGCGATCGCGAACGCGCATGTCAATCTGTATTGATTTATGCCACTTACAGGGTCGGGGGTTGGTATTTGGAGGTTCACAGCTTAAAGGTCATACTGGAATCACATTATGCTACTTGCCGTGCCTCAGTTTTTTACATAGAGTTTCTTTGCAGATTTGATAAAAATGTGAAAGGCCTTGAAGGTTCGTGGCATACCTACCTGCCCGCCATTTTGTTTTTACTTTTCAAAATGGCGGCCGCGCATGCGCATGTTGATAGCTGACATCAAAGTAATCATTTTAGTAATGAGATTAACCTGCGAAAATTCCTTTATAAATTCTTTAAAAAACCTGAAGGCTAATTCTCGTAATTTAAAATGCTAAAAATCTAGTCACAGTCTCATCTCAGCGACAAACAAATGTCAAAAACTTGTCAAAATGCAGGGAAATTATAAGTATTTATTGACAGATTGAGACTGAGATCAGACTGTGAATGTTCTTAAAATTACGAGATCATGTGTCACTGACTGATTGACGTCCGATGGGGCAAAAGAGTTCTCAAGTTGAACAAATAGACAGTAGTGTTATGGATGTTTATTTTATACATTAAGAGTGATTATTTCAAACATCTGTGCAACAAGATGTACGCAAGTTCAAAAAAATATGTATGTTACTTGATATAAGCTTCATGCGTGACCAACATTTTGAAAAAAAAAAAACAAATTTTAGGTATGCCAGACTCGATGCCAATTTTTGTTTTCAAACAATCAAATAGCTGTTTTCAAATGATTTTAACAGACAAAAAACAATATAAACAAATAATATATATTATGACAATTTTTATTATATAAGAAAGTAAGGAAAAATAGGATTAATAATTGATCTACATTTCTCACTCACCCTTACAAGATAAATGGGAAAAAAATCTAGTAATCTTTAAGAAATTATATATTTTCCACAAACAACAAAACATACAACGGACCCTTTTTTTCCCTAATTACCAAAATTTTCTAGCTATTACCAAAAATCTACTAAATTAGTTAAAAAAAAACCAAATGTTTTATTTATAGCTATTTAACACTGCTCAGTATCGAAACAAAACAGTAAACAAACTTTTTATTTTTGTTTGGTAGATAAAAATAGTTTTCACACTATAACTTAGAAACGTTAGAAACATTATACAAGGGATTTTTGATAATAATGGAATAGGTAATTCAAAACTGGTAACATTACAGTTGGAACATTCTTGTTAGAGAAAAAATGTCACGCAGTGTAATTTAAGAATGTTGCCATTCCTGGTAACAAAAAAAAACTATTTTGTAAAAAAAATATTTTTATTTTTGTTTTCACTTCTGTCGGCACTCCCGGAGTGCCAATGTTTTTTTTATTTCGGAGTTTATCGTGTTTTCTATGCTTGGTTTTCGTCGTCATATAGACATGGAAAGCGCAGCAAGAGCTGTTACTATGCTTCAGGCGGAAGGCGCTCAGATATCTGTAGCAATACGGCTCGGTGTGTCGCGACGATCTATCCGAAACCGAAACGTGTGGGAACTCTTCCAGGAGACCGGGAGTGAGTGTATAGCTAGGCGCGTGGATCAGGAAGAATTAGAACCACAACTTCTCAGGAAGACCGGTACATCAGGTAAACTGCATGACGAGGGCGTACCGTAACGACATCAAACGGTCACAGGAAATGGGCGACAGACTATTTTTATTTTTAAAGTTAATTTGTGTTTATTTCCCTAAAAAGAGCTTTTTCTCAAACATGCTTTGACATTTGAGCATTATTGTGACAACCTTCTTCGAAATAAATCGAAATTGCTGTACTGGCCAAATACATGCGAGCAGCGGCCGGCAAAAGTTGTATGAAAATCCATATCTGTCGTGTTTTGCGGCCAAATAAATAACATAGTAAACTCATATTTGTCGTATAATTTAAAAATGGTACGATCTTTTTCTCCGAGACATGGCAACCAAGGAGGTAACTTATCAAAGGTTTTATTTAAATTTCGAACTGGCTTGCAAATAGAAAGCTGTTTATTGAAACAAAAAAACAAATGAAGACTTTAAGGCCGGCCGCATACGTCCGGAATTACCACCTACATTAATCTTGAAGAGTTCCGAGTTCAGGGTCTCCGAATCTGAATTGGACGTATGCTATGCGGCCAATCTAACGCGGGAAAAAATAATATTGTTCGTCATTGATTTTGAAAAGTAATTGTAATTGACAAAAAAGTTCTGCCTAGATACTTAGTTTTACTACTTAGTTTTAATTTCTGCGCATTATTTGAGAAAAGTACTATACAAGCCTTGGCCACAACTAGGCATTGATGGACTTACGTATGTGTGCCTCGGCTTCGTCTCGGCCCACATTTACAGGTTCGTCCATCAATGACTTCTGAACCTTACATTTCTGTAACTTGTATGAAGTTAGCAGAACCAGTAGAACATTGTTTACCTACTATTATTTAGTGACTCGACCTGCATGTGGGCTTCAGTGTCCCTTCCTTTTAACATTTAAGGGTTTCCTCGCACTAGCACTTGCCCCGTAGTTTCACTTCAGTAACATTTTGACATGTGCTGCGCAGTGTGGGGATAGATCAGAAGGTGGGGGTTTCTAAATGTGAGTATTTTTTTTTTCTTTTTTTAAATCGCCGATTATTTCATTTTCTTCATATACATATATTCTTCAGTGGCTAGTAGATCTTCAAGCACAGGTGCCGTATTATGACGGTTTAATGCCGTCATGATTCCAGTGTAAGAGAGACGGAGCTATACATGACCGACAGCACCATTCCTTTTTCGCACTGGAATCATACGAATAGTAATACGGTCGGCTGCAACACTGAGAGCTAAGCTTAACTAACGTACCTTACGTTACTTAAGTTTAGCCACACGCATAGCTGCAATCTTGATAGGCCTGCATGAACAATCATTTAATCCGAGCATCAGTATAATGTATGCCTCCACAAGCAAGGTGGTTCCGCAAAATCATCATACAAACGTAGAATGATTGCCCATGTATGCTTATTAACCTGGCAGTTGTAGTCACATTAATTACGCTTCATTAATTTGCAATATGGAATCGTAGACCATTTGTTTATAACGTAGATTCTGTTGCCCAGATAAACTATGAAATGGCTTAACGTGCTAGCTTATACCGTCATACCCTACCTGGCTGGCTCAATAGTAGTTTGTTTTGTGTTGCAGCTATATAGATGCCAAGTTTAGTTCTTAAGCCTACTATACAACTTTAATTTCTTTTCCAACGTGACGCAGTAAAAAAAAAAAATTAAAATCAAGTCATTTATTCAAACTAGGCTGAGAATCAGCATTTTTCGAACGTCAGGACGTCAGTTAGTTGTGGTACAGAGGGCGAGGGGGGTAAAATCACAGTTTCACGCATGGATCAGCATTTTTTACCCGACTACGGCGAAGCAAAAAGGACGGTTATGATTTTGACGGTTATGTATGTATGTATGTATGTTCATCTGTTCCCTTATAACTTAAAAAGTACTTACAATAATTTGACAAATGAGGTATCGTTAGGAGCGTTTTGACCGTCCGCTGGTTATAGGCTATGTGACGTCACACTAAATTCAATATGGCGCCCTCTAGAGGACAAAGTAATGAATTTAAAAATAAATATTTTGGGATAGTGCCTTGTGGGGTATCAAATGAAAGGGCTTAATTAGTACATTTCAAAAATATAAGTATTACTGAAATAAGCCCCAAAATAATTAAATAAAAAAAAAGTTTAAAAACTAAAACCCGACTACTGAGAAGGATGAAACAAGAAAGTACCTTCCCGTGGTCGCATGCTACCATAGCTTATTTAGTACAGCGGCATGCGACCACGGAATGTTACTTTCTTGTTTCATCCTCTTCGGTTTTTAGTTTTTAAACTTTTTTTTCGGTATCTCTACGTCTGTCACTTACTACAGACTTCGATCAATTATTGGTCGAAGCTTACAGACCTCAATCGCTAGAGCGAGACTTCCGATTGCAAGTATCAACATCCATTCGCATTGAAACTTGATATGACAGAGCTTTTACGTGCAAATGGAATTCTCGCTCTAAAGCATTGCACTATTGAGTGACAAAGAGGGATAGAGATACAGGAAAATTATGATCTGTGCGTGTAAATTTGACTTAACCTCTAAGTGAAGTCAGTTATTTTAGTCTCATTAGGTCACCTTAGTTATATTAGTCACGTTAAGTCACCTTAGTTATTTTAGTCACGTTAAGTCTCCTTACTTATTTTAGTCACGTTAAAAGTCACCTTAGTAATTTTAGTCACGTTAAGTCACCTTAGTTATTTTATTTTTATCACCACATCTTTGATACCACGTTACCATGTTTTTATTGTTTTTTCAGGCGGCATCTAAAATGTCTTTTAGAAATGGACAGCGGTACAATCCAGGACATCAGCAGCTCGCCGCAGCATCTTACGCAACAGCCACAGCCAGCACCAGAATACACACTGGAAACAGAATCCCAGTATAGTTTTAGTCAAACACTTTTAAATGATGATGATCTGGTCCAGTTTCTACGTTACTTCGATCCGAGTGTTGTTGATTCAACGCCTCCTATCGACTTCATGCAGGAGGATAGGAGTCAACAGCAGCCTGCATCCGAATTCGAAGATTTGCAAGATTCAAGTTATGATAGAACTTTACAGGCTATACCGAGTTTAATTAGCCTGCTTGATGCAGATGTTGATAATGAAAATTATTCAGAACGAAATAATTCCACAAAATCTGGAATGGATAATATTGGTACGCTTCACGCAGAATTGCCGAACTTTGGATCTAACCTAGGTGGAGCTACGGGAGCCTCTAGCAATTTTCTACAGTTCGATTACAACTACACGAGTTTGGTGAGCAGAGAAGCGCATTTTAGCTTGCAGCAAGCTCAAGATACTTGGAACTACGTCAGTTCGCCAGCAACGAACCAAACAATGATGGTACCCAATAAAAGTGAAGGCAACTTTATTTTCTACACAGGGTCCAAAGGTCAAACCACCAGCGTACAAGCGTCGGACGAAACTGCACCTGTTAAAAAAAAAAAAAGAACAAGAAGGGTACCGTACCAGCGTACGATATAAAATAAAAAAAAACAATAAATTTTGGGGTTCCCCATACTTAGATTTTTTTTTTGGGGGTAATCCGTGATCAGTTTTACTTTTAGCGGATGGGTTAGGGGTAACATTGGCTGGAAGAGCGTGACTCCAACGAGCCATGTACTCATACGTATTCGTGTTTAGGTCCACACAGGTGTGGGTGGGCTACACAATGTCTTTCCTTTTAAGTCTTTTCCTGTAACTTCTTGTTTTCAGTGCTGCAGCCAGATCGTTGGGGTGCCTTTGCAGTCTTTCTTGGTACCTTTTTGTAAAGTTCTTAATCTCGTCCATGACATAATTCATAGAGAACTCCTTCAGCGTTCGCGACAAGCCAAGGAACGCCACTAATTGACCTCAAAATAGAGTTCTGCATTTTCTGTATGATGCTAATGCTCGAGTTAAGGCGCTGCCCCATAAAGCCACACTGGCTTCAAGATCGCTTTATTATATATTAAAAGTTTGCTGTCGGTACTCAGCTTACTGTTTCGTCCCATGATCCAGTGTAGGTTCTTGTAGCGGATATTGAGTTCGTGTCTCTTGGTCTTAAGATGTTTCTTCCACGTTAGACGTCGGTCAAGATGTAACCCTAGGTATTTTACGCTATCGTGACGAGATAGTGTGACATTCTCGAGGTGTACTGGTAGACAGTCCCCGTTTCGCAGCGTAAAAGTGACGTGGACTGATTTACTTGCGCTCGTCTTTATCCGCCACTTTTGTAACCATGTTGTTATTTTGTCAAGACTACCTTGGAGCTTGTGTGAGGCCATAGCAGGATCTGTGTGGCTTGCCAGTATTGCAGTGTCATCAGCAAATGTTGCTGTAGTAACTTCATCAGCCTGCGGGAGATCTGCAGTGTATACTGTAAACAACACCGGTCCCAGTACCGATCCTTGCGGTACTCCAGCAGTTATATTGCAGAATCGCGACGTCACATCTGTTTCTTTCACTTGAAATATTCTTTCCGACAAGTAGGATTTCATTAGTGAGTAGTACTGGTGGGGAAGGTTGATTTTCAGCTTGTATAACAGACCCTTATGTCAAACCTTATCCAAGGCCTGCTGGATGTCCAGAAAGATACTTAGAACTGAAACTCAAAAATTTTTTTTCATCAAACCCGTACGTGTGGGTATCTATGGATAGGTCTTCAAAAATGATATTGAGGTTTCTAATATCATTTTTTTCTAAGCTGAAAGTTTTTTTTAATACTTCATAAATCGTAAACCGTACGGTACCCTTCGTGTGCGAGTCCGACTCGTACTTGGTCGGTTTTTTAGTGGCGCAACGCGTCATAGGAGTTAAAATGTTAATTACTTAACTCCGACTTTGCAAACTATATTTATTCATTAAACCCGACTAAACTTGCAAGTAGGCCTTAGTGTCCCACCGTGTGCTCACCTTCGTTATAATAGCGTTTAAAGATACGCAATGAATTAAAAAAGGTTGTGGATTTGACACCAACCTAAGACTAATATTATATGTAGTACGTCGATTTTATAGAAAATACAATACAATATTTTCTCGCTTATCCGTCACTCGGTAATTCGACAATGGCGCCGATTCTCTTGTTCACAAACTAAACTAAATTTAAGTTCAGTGCATCTTTTTCTTTCTATTTCATCAAGAAAAGGACAGGAGATAAATATTAGTTTAGTCCTGTCAAATTAAGATATTCCATAGACAATTTAGACGTGATTAAAAAATTGGCTATTAAAAATACGTCAATTTACGTCAGGCACTGACTAATTTGACAGGTCTAAACTAATATTTATCTTCTGTCCTTTTCTTAATGAAATAGAAAGAAAAAGATGCACTGAAATTAAATTTAGTTTAGTTTGTGAACAAGAGAATTGGCGCCATTAATGGCCTAGAATTGACTCATTTAAACACTTATAAAGAATCTGTAATTTCAATTAGGGCTATCGCGCTTGCATTCGCCGCTAGAGACGCTAGTATAGAGTAAGGACTCTAGAAATGACAATATCATTGAATATTCACTGTTTGCGGGATTTTATCGCGTATTTTTACTAATTATTCATAACTATTGTAAATATTGTGCTATTACTGATTAACTATGACTTAAGATTTTAAGTAGTAACTTAGAATCGAATTTGGTAGCACTTGCAGGAAGTATAATACTGATCTGCTTCATGCCTGCCAATTTTAGGAACATTATAATAATGAAACTTATATACTGATACTTTGAAGTTTTAAAATGTAATAAATTAAACATTATATGAAGTTATGGGTACTTAAACATATCCAAAGCCAAATTAAAGTACAGATAGGACCTTACTCACCAATGGCGCCAACTGGTGAGCACAAAAACGATAGCCCCATTTGTTTACTTATTCATCAAAATTCCGTTGGTAAATTAAATAGTATGTAATCATTTTGCTGTTTCTATACAGTATGATAAGCTGTTGAACGTTAAGTTACTTTGTGGTGACGGAGCGAGAGTGTACTGTATGTATATATTTGTTAAAAATACTCTATATGTCTATTTAGTAGTATTTGTTGTTATACAAAAGTTAAATTTAGATTTTTAGATGTAAAACCGTGATAAATCTTAGGTGTTTGTTCTTATACAAAAGAATCAGTATTTTTGGTCTTTTACTATTAATATAATAGGGTAAAAATAGAATTTTTAAAGTAAATATCAACTATGTAAATATAAATATATAGGTACTTCATTATTTTTTTTTTTGGAATAAGTCAGGGATTTACCACAGTTCGAGCCTTTATACTTATTTGTATATTTATCGTATACAATGTTAAAAATTAAAATCTTTAAAAAAAACTATATATATATAAATGTCCAGCATTAGACATTAGAAGTTTGATATTTGTAATTAAACTTATGGCCTGTTTCACCAACTGCTCAACATTTCGGTTATCTTATTCTGTACATAATTTTGGTTATTTTATCCTGTACATAATTTCAAACCAAATCTGTTTTATTTTTTAATTTTTCGGGTAGGTATATACTGCCTACCGGTTATTGTGAAACAGGCTCTAAATTACCTGTGATGGCAACGTTGTGATAGCGCCCTAATTTTGGGGAATAAACTTTCGAGACTGAAAGTAGACGGATTGAACAGAGTATGGTATGCCATCTACGAGGGCAAATATTACCACATGGTGGGTGCCCGGGCATAGCCGCTACTAAATATTTTTTCTTGTAAAATTGCCAAATGAAAAATGTTGTAATTCAAAAATTGTAAATAACTTCCTTATGTACCTACACTTCTTATATGAAAAAGCGCTCCTTCAAGGTATGATTCCGATCTCGGCAGCACGCAGCAGTGCTGGTCCCCATATATTCTCTTTAGGAATGTCGCGCAGCATTGCTGCCGTGCTCGGAATGTAATCTCATATAAACGTGTAGAAAATGTATGAGGACCAGTAGTGCTGCGACCGCACTGCCGCGGCAGCACTGCTGCGTGCTGCCGAGATCGGAATCATACCTTAATGCGCATCTATAATATCAACAAATAAAAAAACATTTTTGTCAAAATAGGACAATGGGCGTTTTCACACTGCGGCGATAACGACACCTACATGTCTATATCGTATCGTCCGGCCAGGACGACAACGATGTCGGTATGTGACCCGATGTAACTAGTGATGTTCAAATCCGCTGTAAACTATAGACGCGTTATAGACTTATATTTTTTTTTGTAGCGCGTTGTTTTTTTTTACGCTATTATTATAACACTCAAAATGATTGATCGAGATTGCGATTCGCGAGCAGCAGTCCGACTATATCGTGTAGTTATCGTGTCGTGAAACGGCCATTGTGTGTCGTTTAGAATTAAGTAGATTCCTAAAATACCGGATTAAAATAAATACGTGAAAATAGTATTGATATTTTATGTTTAAAGTACTTATTCTTAAAAAATAATTAATAACATTATTAACGCAATTAAAAAAAACATCTCATTTTTCATTTATGAATGACAATAACGTCAATATCTTACTACACTTACTGGCACGGAAACTTGGACACATGTTTTATGTTTTCACGATATTTCTCGTTTAAGTGTATTTTAGAAATTGAAAACGTCACTACACCAATAAGTTTATTTATAAAATTAGGCACTTTTGCAGAAACTAAGATTTTTACACTATCAATTTTAAAACACTATAGAATAAAAAAAATCCTCTAGCCCCTTTGGGCGCATTATGTCCAATTTGCAAAATGTCCAGTGGGCTCAAAATGTCCAATTCTCACAACGTCCAATTCGCAATTTGTCCAATTCGCAATTAGTCCAGTTCGCAAATTGATCACCCTAATAACGGCTTGCATGCGATCTGGCATGCTTTGAATGATGTTTCTGACATCAACTTGCGGTATGCTTTCCTAAGCAGTCAGTGCTGCATTTCGAAGTTAGTTGAGTTTCTGGCGGGTTGGAGGTGGACTTTATCTTTCTTTTGAGCATATCCCAGATATGCTCAATCGGGTTTAAGTCCGGACTACGAACTGGTCACTGCAATTTTTAATACTAACTTCTTGAAGGCATTCTTCAACGCAATGTGCAACGTGTGGGCGTGCATTAGGAGGAATTGGTCGTGCCCAATGTATCCCGAATAAACCAAAACATTTCCTTGGAGGACCTACTCGATGTATCGGGCTGCAGTTAGCTGGTTATCGACGATAACCAACTCGTACGACTCTAACTCCCCAAACCATTATAGAGCCTCGATGGAAACTCACGGTTTGTGTGGTGGTAATGGGTAGAAATCTCTCTCTTCTCCACACACGTTTCCGACCGTCTGGAGTACGCAAAGCTTTTCAACACTCATCTGTGAACAGCACTCGAGCCCATTGCTCGTGGGTCCAGCCGGCTTGTTCATGTGCGAATTGAAGTCGAGCTTCTCTGTGATGTCTGAGGAGTTCTGGACCGCGTGCTGCTCTACGGGCTTTTAAATTCACTTCCTCCATTCGTCTTCTTACCGTACGCTCACTAACATTCACGCCTCTTGCAATTTGGAGCCGCTGGCGTATCTCAACAGCAGTCAGGTAGCGGTTTCTTAAAATCTCCAGAACAATAAAACGGTCGTCCCGGGCCGATGTGCATCTGACGCCTCCACTGCCTGGTCTACGGGAAAAGTGGCGTGTCTCCTGGTATCGTTTAAGGGCATAGTGCATCAACGAACGTGGTACATTAGGCACCACAGCAACTTCACACTGTGTCAACCCCTTGTCAATTAATGCTAAAGCCTGTGCAACCTGTGCAACCTGTGCTGGTGTTTTTGGCATTTTTATTGTTGTCAAAGCACCTTTAGTTAATCAATAATAAAAAGCACAAACAAAATAATTCAATAAGCTAACCGTAAACTTTTAAAACACACAAATTTAAACTTGCAACTTAGTCGCTCAAGAGACACGATTCAACTAAAAATTAAAAGTTATCATCATAGTGCACTCAAACATAATGAATTATCCTTTTGAACTAAGAGAATCATATTTTTGAAAAAGTTTGTGAGGATGGATGGATATCCATCTTCACAAACTTGCGTTTATAATATTAATAGAAAGTAGGATTAGATCATTGTTCAATTATTATAGTAATCACTAATGATAGCGCCATCAAGGCTTGTTGTTACTGTTAGAAATAAAGATTGAAATATCATTTTAGTGTGCGTAACTGTAACTAGGACAATATGTACAGATATCAATAAAGATTAATCTAATCATTTTAATTTTATTAAATCACGTGTCACGTGTTAAATCAATGTCCCATCCAATGTCCGCCTCCATCCTCCACCTAAACAAAGCAAAGGTCTAATGAATGCAATTATTGCAGTACTTCTTATAGGGAAGCCTCGATACGCCTTTTTGCCCATACGATACCGATGCCGATGCTGTTATAAAAAGTTTAGGTTAGTGTACGAGGGCTGCACTAAAAGTATCGGGAATGGAATATTTCCACTGTTCCTGTTATATTAAAATCTTTTTAATTGAAAACTCCTTGGTTTTAAAAATCGAATACCATTTATTTATTTAAAAAAAGATTCTCGGTCTTGTCACAAGGTTTTGTCAAACTTGTTTAGTCGCATGGTACAATTATTATACCATGTTTAGTCGATGAGAAAATGGAATTGACTCGAGAAAATTCAAGAGCGATGATTTATTATGACTTTCGAAGTGGTTTAACACAAAAACAGTGTGTTGATCGGATGATTTCTGCATTTGGTGATGAAGCCCCATCTAAAACCACAATTTATCGCTGGTTTGCTGAATTTCAACGTGGACGTGTCAAGCTCAGTGATGATCCCCGTCAAGGTCGTCCAAAAACTGCAGTCACCCAAGAAAACGTTGATGCTGTGCGTAAGCTGATTGAGGAAGATCGACATGTGACATACCGCGAAATTCAGGCAACTTTAGACATTGGCATGAGTCAAATACAAATAATCGTGCATGAACAATTAGGTGTAAAAAAGTTGTTTTCTCGATGGATACCGCATTCGCTCTGTGAAGAGCAAAAAGCGGCTCGCGTTACTTGGTGCGTCAGAACTCTCGAAAGATTCCACGCAGAATCCTCAAATGCTGTAGGTATACAACATCGTATCAGGTGACGAATCCTGGATATACGCGTACGAACCCGAAACAAAAAACCAGTCACGAGTTTGGGTGTTCGAAAATGAGTTAAAGCCAACAAAAATTGTTCGTTCACGGAGTGTTGCAAAACAATTGGTGGCCGTTTGTCTCCAAAACCGGCCATGTTACGACTATTCCTCTTGAGGGACAAAGAACGGTTAATGCAGAATGGTATGCTAGCATTTGTTTGCCACAGGTCGTTTCTGAACTCCGTAAAGAGAACTGCAGCCGCCGCATCATCCTCCATCACGACAATGCGAGTTCTCACACCGCGCACAGAACAAAAGAGTTTTCAGAGCAAGAAAACATAGAATTATTAGACCATCCGCCGTACAGCCCCGACCTAAGCCCTAATGATTTCTATACTTTGACTAAAATAAAGAATAAATTGCGTGGACAGAGATTTTCATCACCTGAAGAAGCTGTGGACGCCTAAAAACGGCCATTTTGGAGACCCCAACTTCCGAATGGAATGGTTGCTTCAATGATTGGTTCCATCGTTTGGAAAAATGTGTCAAATTTCGCGGAGAATACTTCGAAAAGCAATAAATACATTTTTAAATAGTAATGTTGTGTCACTTCCTTGATTCCCGAAATTTTCAGTGCCGCCCTCGTATTCTTAAGTTTTGTGGAGACAGGCGATTTCGCAAATCTGTTTGAATAAGACCTGCGGTGGAAAATAGTCTGTCAGAAGCGACAGAACTCATTTGGAAACTAAAGTACTTCTGCGCCATTTTTTTCAAGTTTGGGTTTAAAACGTCATTGCACCAGAAAACAAACGGATCTGCGCCTCTCGATATATTAGGAGACCTTAGGTGTCTCTCGACTTCTTTGAGGGTATTACAGCTCATAGTAGTCTGGGGCTCATCTTCCTCAGACTCTCTAATAGTATTTTTGCAAACGCTCCAAAGACAACACGCGCGTTTACATTACATTTTTAAGGCACGAAATTTGAAAAGTATCGTTGAATCTTCTTCTACCAAAATCGCGAAGCAAAGTCGCGTCGCACCTGACTGCGGGGGCCTTTATTATTTTATCTTTTTAATTATAAAACGTTATCGTAACGTTTCTCTGTCTTCCGTTATGTGTACCTACACTACTAGAGATGCAAGCAACAATACGACTTAAGAAATATTATCTCTGGATAATTGGCTAAGATTTAGTAAGTAATAAGTACCTCCTGTTCAGAAATACTGCAGCGGCCATTAAAAGAGGCATTGATGGACGAACGTGTAAATGTGGGCCGAGACGAAGCCGAGCCACACATACGTAAGTCCATCAATGCCTAGTTGTGGCCAAGGCTTGTATAGTACTTTTCTCAAATAATGCGCGGAAATTAAAACTAAGTACCTAGTACCTAGGCAGAACTTTTTTGTCAATTACAATTACTTTTCAAAATCAACGACGATCAACATTATTTTTTCCCGCGTTAGACTGGCCGCATACGTCCAATTCAGATTCGGAGACCCTGAATGCACGTATTTCATACAAAATCTTCTCTTTAGCGCACACGTTCTTATATTTTCTGTTCGGAATTACCACCTACGGTGGTCGTCCAATTCAGATTCGGAGACCCTGAATGCACGCATTTCATACAAAATCTTCTCTTTAGCGCACGCTAAAGAGAAGATTAATGTAGGTGGTAATTCCGGTCGTATGCGGCCGGCCTTCATTTGTTTTTTTTTTCAATAAACAGCTTTCTATTTGCAAGCCAGTTTGAAATTTAAATAAAACCTTTGATAAGTTACCTCCTTGATTGCCATGTCTCCGAGTAAAAGATCGTTTCATTTTTAAATAACACGCCAGATATGAGTTTACTATGTAATTTATTTGGCCGCAAAACACGACAGACATGGATTTTCATACAACTTTTGCCGGCCGCTGCTCGCATGTATTTGGCCAGTACAGCTATTTCGATTTATTTCGAAAAAGGTTGTCAAAATTTTTGCTCAAATTTCCAAGCATGTTTGAGAAAATAACTCATACTTACCAAAATCCCATAGAAAAAACCACTTTCAGTTTTTCCTGAGTTTTCCATTTTTCCGGGCAACTTATCCAATTTTTATTTCCATAAAAACTTAATTCGCTCCAGTGCGAACTTATTAAAATAAAACGTTTACCAACTAACACCATTTGATTTTTAGGGTTCCGTAGTCAATAAGGAACCCTGTCCTCCAGTACCGGCTGGCATCCAGTACTGGCCAGTTAAGAGTTTCCTGAACTCTATAAGAGATAGTGCTGATATGGTTTTTGCCGTTAAAGTAATACCACACCCCGGACACTCCATACAACGCTCACAAAATAACTACCTATTACTACTACATAAACAAATGACGTTTGTACAAGTGCAAATGTGTGCGTAAACTCAAGTAGGGTTGCCTGTCGTGCGTAGCGTAAAAAATGGCGCAAAAAGCGTTTTGCGTCCGAACGACGTGACCTTGTACAAACGTCATTTGTTTATGTAGTAGTAATAGGTCATTATTTTGTGTATTATGAAGTGACCTTGTAGTTCAATTGTTTATATAGTCGGGTTCGTAATGAAATAAAACCACTAATGGTATTAAAAATGCGAAATCTTACAAACAGTTTGTGTAAATACGAATTCGGAAAAGCATCACAATATCCAACCATCGTGATTAAAACTCAAATAAAACTGTTAAATCGCAAAATTTTGTTTTCGTGTCAGCAGTACAGCGCTGCGGTTCGCGAGCGCCCTTGCTAAAGAGTCGGCGACGAATACCTCGAAGTGCGGGGTGAGGTGCGGTATCTGATATGAGCGCGAGGAAGGGAGTGTCCTTTCTGTAAGTAGTATTAGTCGTAGTAGTAGTCGCCGTCGTTCGGTTCCCCGACACAAATCGCTTTCCGCGCCATTTTTAACGCTACGCACGACAGCCAACCCTACTAGATTTCACGGACACATTTGCACGTATACAAACGACATTTTGTTATGTAGTAGTAATAGGTAATTATTTTGCGAGCGTTGTATGGAGTGTCCGGGGTGTGGTATAGGTCACAAGGGTAGGCGCGCGGGGGTGATATGACTGCGGGCTGAAGGGACTAGGCTGCAGTGCTCGAATATTAGCGAAGCGCATGTGCAGGACGCGGACGGCTCGATAATCCGCAGCGCGACGCATTGTCCGACATCTTGAGCCCAGTGGCCACTACCGCGCCAACGTCACCGGACGTGTACCACTACCACCTCTAGTCTTGAAATATTAGACTGATTGTGCACGGGAGGTGACTAGACAAGGGCGCAGAATAAGCAGGTAAGATTTAAGATAATACTTTAAACCTATATTTCGAAATAAATGGTCGTAGGCGACTTTCGTTCGGGAAATAGAAGGGCGGAGGGGAGGGGGCGAGTTTTTAGTAGACTAGCTTTGTTAACCTAAGGTTTGCTCTTTTATCCGGGTCTTTCGATTATGAGCACTGTGTGAACTAAATTAATCGTGATAATAAGTGTGACGTGAAAAGTGATGTGATGTGTTTGAAACTTACGTTTTTTTTATGAAGAGTGAAGTTTCGTGATGTGATTATATTGTAATATAAAAGTGAAAATGTAGTGATATAATGTGACATGCATGATATTGTAATTTTTCTGTGCCATGTGTTTGACATAATTATACACTTTATGTTACAAAACATAAAGGTTAAGCGAATTGTGACATCTAATGTAAATGTTTGTTAATAATAGCTACTAAATCTGCAAATAAATGGTATCAATGTACCTCGTTTTATATACACCTTTCTCCTTTTTAATTTCAATAAGTCTTAGTCAATCCTGTAATTACCAGTAGTTCCCCCTGTTGGCAGTTTCCGGCAACTTTCACTCGCGCGCTGTATTGATCTAGTATTCATATACTAAGCTAGATAGGTGGGATGTAAGGCTAGTGGTTCAGCGGGGGCGGGGGTGCGGGGTCGGGGGTACGAGGGGTGCAGTCAATTTAGAACACTCGCACTGCGCAAGTACAGAGCCGCATTCACCCCCGCGCGCTGTATCGACCTAGATAAAATGCGTGGAAGGTCCTGCGGGGGCGGATATGCAGGGGTAGGTGTGCAAGGGGGAATGCGGACAACAATTTATATAACTTCCGTTGCGCAAGCAGGGACTTGAAAACGAAATGAATTTCGTTCCGTTACCACTAATGTTATCGTATACCGTTCCAAAATTTGTAACGATACAAAAACCTAAAAATATCATTAACATTACAAGAAAAAACGTTATAGAATATCATTTTCGTAGATCAATATTATAAGTAATGTTATAGGTATTAGTAACATTAAGCTTATCCGCATGTAATAACGTTACAGGTGAAACGTTAAGGCTAATTTAGACAGACCCGACCCGACCCGATATTTACACTAGGTAAATATCGGGTCAGATTTGACTTGTCTCGAGTTTGGAGTCAGTTACTTACCCTGTCTAAATCAGCCTTTACAGATTCATTTGTCACGTTATTCTTCATGCTTTTTCGTATTTTTCGTCATCTTATAAGTCATGAAGCCGGCAACATCAAGACTATAGAAATGAATAACGTTGTTATATCGTTATACTAATAACGATATGTTGATAATATTGTTTACAACAGTTTAAGATTTCGTTCCGTTTGTCAGTATCAGTATCGTTATAGCCAAGGAATGAATTATGTTACGATCCTTGGTGGAACGGTAAAAATTATCGGTACCAGAACTACGCGTAACGTTATTTTGCGTAACGTTTAAATTCCCTGTGCGCAAGTACAGAGCCGCATCTAATACTGCAATGGCCGCCCCGCCCGCCGTCCGCCGCGCCGCATTGCGGATCGCAGTCACATCAGGTGCGTCGGTGCGCACGGACGTGCATTACTTAATAACGCGAGTTCAGTGCAGGGGTTGCAGACAAAACAAACATCACAAGCTGCGGGCGTATTGGTAGACTAAGAATCAAATGTTGAGCAGGTTAGTACTTTCATTAGATTGTGCTTTGTAAAAATTTTATATCGGTGCCGTTTTATTGGATTACTGATAAACTTAGTGTCTAAGCATAAGAGGGGGAAGGGGAGGTAGGCTATCCGCCCTGCGGTTTCAAGTATATCCAGCTTAGAGATCTTTTGCCTTCCCTAAGGTGTTTACGTGTGAGAAAAGTGATTAAACCATAATGTAGTGTATAGTGAACAGATATGTGGTATGATGTGATTTGTTTGGTAAACCTAAGTTTATTTTATTTTATGAATAAAATGGTGAAGTGAGTTTTGTGTGGTGTTCTTATATTGTGTCGCGGTGTGATATTTTGAAGTACTGTTATAAAAGTGATTATGTGCGCGTAGTTTTTTAATATTGTGATGTGATATCATTTTTGTAATGAATTAAGACCAAGTGATGTGTTTGAAATAATTATACATACTTGTGTGATTTTGACTTTTTGATAAAAGTAACCTGAATATAATTGATTAATTAACATAGACCTTTGTTATTTATTCCCAATAAGTCATATTGGGACAATCTAGAGAACTTCCATTACGCGAGTACAGAGCCGCATCCAATGCCTAATTGCGCACCGACGACGCACCTGATATGACTGCGATCGGCGGGGTAATTGCGTAACACACTATCAGTAGGAATGGGTTTCATTTTGACAGTTCAACAACATTCATTGCGTTATTTACGTTGTTGAGCTGACAAGTTTTTCGAACATATGAAGCAATGGATTAGCAATATGCTTCAAAATGATTCAGATTGAGATTGATAGTGTATTATGCAATGAGGGTGCCGGCCGGGATGCGGCGCGGCAGACGGCGGGCGGGCGGGCCCTTGGATGCGGCTCTGTACTTGCGCAATGGAAGTTCTGTAGATTGTCCGCATCTCCCCCCGTAACGCCCCCCCGCGTTTTAACTATCCCTACTTATCTAGTTTAGTACACATGAATTAGTAGGTCGATACAGCGTGCGGGGTGAAGTATTGGCCGCGGCTCTGTACTTACGCATTGCGAGTGTTCTAAATTTACTGCACCCCTCGGACATCCGCCCCCGCGCACTCGCTCCCGCTGGACCACTAGCCTTACATATCAACACGGCGCGCGGGAGGAAGTTACCGGAAACTGCTAAAACGGGGAGCTATTGGTAATTCCTTCCAAATTGATTACGACTTACTGAAAATTGAATTAAATTAAATGTAAATATAATGTAAATGATTGTTTAATAATCTAAATATATAAAAGGAGAAACTGATTGACTGACATATCAACGCACAGCCGAAACTACTGGGTCTAGGAATGTGAAATTTTGCTTTTTTATAGTGTAGGGGAGCACTAAGAAGGGGTTTTTGGAAATTCAACCTTTAAGGCGGTGAAAGGGGGGATTTTGTTTATATGAAATACATATCTTATTCCTTCAGTTAATAAACTTGAAACTTGCCACGAATACTTATCTAAGTAAATTATGAAGTTTGGCATTTTTTATTTTTCTAAACTACCCCATAAAAATACACACGGACGAAGTCGCGGGCAAAGTGCTAGTACTTACTGAACCTACAAATAAATGGTATCAATATGATACGACCTTCCTTTTTATATATACTTTTCTCCTTTTGAATTTCAATAAGTCGTAGTCAATTTGAATTACCAATATAGCTTCCCCTGTTCGCAGTTTCCGTTAACTTTCTCCCGCGCGCCGTATTGATCTAGTATTCATATACTAAGCTAGATAGATGAGATGTAAGGCTAGTGGTCCAGCGGGGGCGGGTGCGCGGGGTCGGGTGTGTGAGGAATGCAGTCAATACTTCACCCCCCCCCCCCGCGTTGTATCGACCTAATATTCATATACAGGGTCCCATTAAAATAGATGGACAAATTTTAACACAGCGCTCAGTACGTCTAACCAAAGATATCCAAGCAAAAAAAAACACTGATTAAAGTGATTTTATTTTGAGCTAAAATAATAAATTGCCGGCACATTAGTGTATTTTCGTTAGCTGATTATTTTTCTTGTAAGTATCTAATGCGTTTTTCATATATATTTTTTTACCATCGTCCTTATTTTGGTGGTCCGAATGATTTCTAAAAGTTTGTCCATCTATTTTAATGGGACCTTATATATACTGAGCTAGATAGGTAGAGATAAGGGATGAAACGCGTGGGGGGTCCTGCGGGAGCGGGTGTGCGGGGGTAGGAGTGCTGGGGGTTCACTCTAGAGCACTTCCATTGCGCAAGTACAGAGCCGCATCCTATACTGCAATGGCCCCCCGCCCCCCGCGCCGCAGTTCGGAACTTCGGATTAATCGCAATCGCAGTCACATCAGGTGCGTCGTTGCGTCCGGACGTGCATTACACAATTACGCGAGTTCAGTGCAGGGGTTGCAGACAGTAACGAGCTGCGGGCGCATTGGTAGACAAAGAACTAAATGTTGAGAAGGTTGGTACTTTTGATCATTTGTTCTTTGTTCATCGTTTATGTCGAAGCCACTTTTATAGGAAGGGGGAAGGGAAGGTAGACTAATTCGGTTAATTTTCTTCCTATCCTAATTTTCAACTTTATCGTTACAGCTTAAGGTACAAAGTTGATTGGGAAAATTTGACATTTTCAGGTAGCTTGATGTAGGCTCCTTAAAGCGTTAACGTGACAATAGTTTTGATAAAAGTTACCTAACGAGACTTCACCCTCGCGCGCTGTATTGATCTAGTATTCATATACTAAGCTACATAGGTAGAGATAAGGGATGAAACGCGTGTGAGGTTCTACGGAAGCCGGTGTGCGGGGGGCACTCCCATTGCGCAAGTACAGAGCCGCATCCATTACTGCAATACCTCACACCCCGCCGCAGCACGTGTCTACCTTAGCCATCAGGGTTGTGTCTGTGTCGATGCGCCCGGGCGTGCATTACGACATCTTAGGAATCGGGCGCATTGGTAGAGAAAGGATAAAATGATAGTACGGTTTGTACTTTTGATCGACATATTTATTTAGTGCTATACTTAGTATGTAGGAACCTGATAAGTTCCGGTGGCTATCGGGGGATAGACAAAGGAGGGAACATAATAGATACTGATCGATAAGAGCGTGAAGGGTGGATTTTAACATTTTACAAAATGGCCGTCGGTAAAGTTTCTTGTTTTCATTATTAGAAATGATCTTTATATTTAATTAATTAATGTACTTACCTAGTATTTAGTTTTGAGTGGCATCATTTTGAGTGATTTGGTCGTAGAGGTAGACAAAGCAGTGTGTCGTTGGTTCCAAAATGTTTCTTCTTCCTCGGTTGTTGACATAAATCATAGAGAATATAACCACAACCACAACGTCTATGACCACATAAATGTTATTTCTGGAACTATGCCAATACGCAGGTGTAATGTCGCGAATCCGCCGTCCGGATTGACCTCGGTCATCGCTGTTGCTTCGATGCGCTGGGACGTGCACTCAAGTTGATTATGTACGTGACTAACAGATTCAGGAGTTGCGGGCGTTTTGATAGACGATGGATTAAAGGTGAAGCAGGTATTTCTCACCTCTGTGATATATTTTAGCAGCCGCCGCTATTGTATTTATTTTATGTCCTTAGGTATCAGCATCTAAATTTTACCGATGAGTTGTTGCGCATATTTGCGAACCAAATGTGTGATTTTATATCTCCTTTTAAATTTAATGTAAAAGACATGCCGTTGTTTGGGGTAAGGGGGGGGGGGGGGGTTATGGTGAGGTGCGTACGTAAGTGGTACGTGGGATTATGGCTGCACAATTCCACTCTAGTTCTGAATCTTTCCATTTATTTCGTGTCTGAAGACAGAATATAGAATAGATAGCTTATTTTAAGATGTGGTTCTTATGTGAAGTGATTCGGAAAAATAATTTGTGTAGATACCTACTGGTGTTATGTTATGTGATGTGATGTGAATACGATGTGCTGTAGCTGTATTTAAAGCGGGGGTTTGAAAACGAAATTAATTTCTTTCCGTTGCCACTAATGCTATCATATGATGCCGGTACCGGATCTACGCGTACGACGATGACGTTATTTTGAGTAACGTTTCAAGTCCCTGATTAAAAGTGACGTGCGCGCTGTGATGATCTGTATGTATAAAGTGCCACGATATGATTAAATATTTTTTGATTCGTTACGTGATGTGTAGTCATGCGTTGTGATTGTGTTGTGATAGGTTATGTGATGTGAAATGAAATGATTGCATATCATGTGATTTGATACGATAGGTACGTTACGTGGCGTCTGATGCTATATATTTTTATTTTTACTTTCGCTTATACATAAAAACTCAATTGATTTTTCGGCCATGAAAGTTCAGAACTAGGTACCCTCGGGCTCTCTCTAAATCGACTCTTGCACTAGAAAAATCCCATTAGAAAAATCACAGTTCAACAAAGAAAAATTCCATAATATAGCGTTAGTAGAGTTATGTTAATAGACCCGTAATATTTGATTAGTGTATGGAGTAGGCTAGGTTGTGCCTAGGCAAATAGGTTTAAAATCCTAGTGGTTCGTAAGCTGTAGTGGCAGAGGTGACCAACGGCGTCTGGCTACAATCAGCGGAAAGCGTCGTTATATGCTGCGCTTTTCAGGTAAGTGGCTTTTGCAAACGTGCTGTGCTGAATCTATTTTCGTCGAACTCTCATTCACAGATCTTCAAACCTGTCATGTCAACTATTTTAGTCTTCTAAATGCCCCGCGATTATAAAGCTATTACTTATAAAAAAATATGCGATTTTTATCATAGTACAAGCCGTGTGCCTGATGGGGTTTGCCCTCCACATAAACGAAAGGAATTCTTGTGCAAAATTTTATGCTTAGGTTTAGGCTGTGCGTTGTCTGTCAGAGAATTTTATTCAATCGATACTATTACAAACTTTCCCACCCCTAAACCCCTCTTTTTGAAAAACGAATAACGATAAACTTTATTACTTAGACAAGTATTCTTGCCAAGTTTCAAGTATATTAACCAAATGAATAAGATTTTTCATATAAACTGTATCCCCGCTTTTCACCCCCCACAGTGGTGGAATTTTGAAAAAACTTGACTCAAAGATTATTTATACCAATTTTGACTTGACCGTCCGTCCGACTTCTTGTAGTGACGTTAAGTGTTTTAGCTTCTGTAAAGTTGACGTTGAAGCGCATTAATTAGCGCACTATTCCTGAAATAGTTTCTTGTTCATACAAAAATTCAGTAATTTAAAAATGTACTTATGTTGATAACTTTAGGATCGTCTATTTTACTACATCATCGAAATACTATGGGACGCCTTATTTCAAGTTTGCGACGCGTTTAAATTTTTGTATTTGTCAGATTAAATTGTTAAATATGTTGTGAACCTACGAAGAAACTTAAACTTAAATCATGGTCCCCGGGAATTGAGCTCTATTGATTTTATACGAGGTTTTTGCGCCATCCGCATTGCGCTATGCACATGCGCGGGACACAGGTCAGTACCCCGCCCCGTCCGCTTCAACCGCAACGCCCCCTCTATCCACCCGTGCCGCCTCGCGCCAGTGTTGCCAGATGTACGATTTAAATCGTATTCATACGATTTTTTACATTTATTTTGCATGTACGATCCAAGGTCAGAAATCGTACGTAAACATACGACTTTTTTAGATTTCATACAGCCAAAGTACTAATATACCAATATAGCACGTCACTATTTATTCTTTTACTTACTAAGTACCAACCCTTCACATCACTAGTTAGTTGGTTGTACACGTTACGTTACTCAAAAGTCGGAAGTATTTCATTCATTCAATATTTAGTTATTTAAAGTTAAAGTGTGAAAGTTTTTAATCATGGAGGATGAAGATTCAACATCTAATCCAGGCCCAAGTCGCCCTTGTCCTGGAACTCCAAAAAAGACTCTGGCGAGACGGAATGAGTTATCCAAGGATCAAAAAGAAAAACACAGAGCTCAGAAATACCGCGCCGATTGGGAAAATCTTGAAGTTTTCAAGCATTGGCTGAAACCCGGCAAAAGTGAATACAAAGCAAAATGTATAAAACCCTTTACGGGGATAAATGAAGACTTAAAAGGAGTGTTTTAATTGATTATTTGCTTTAATATAATAAAACAAAGGTTTTGAAAACGTACTATTTTTTTTTTGTAGCCTTCTTAGGGAATACGACTTTTTATTTACCCATCGTACGATCGCCCATTCAAAACGTCTGGCAACACTGCCTCGCGCTCGCCTCGCGCATTTCGATTTAGTCGTGTTGAGGTAGCTGAACAGTGAAGTCGTGTATTGAGAAACATGATAACTGTAGAGCGTTGTAGACTCTGTGAAAACCTAAGGTGAGCAGTTGAGCACATCTATTCAGTAATTTAGATATGTTTTCTTGTGTCTTTTAGGTATTGTCCCCTTTTGTAGTTCAATATAATTTTTTTTATTATTATGAAATCTACATGGTAACTATTAATTTCAAAGCCTTGTCCAATAGTGTCGAATATAATTATGCCTTTCAATTCAAATGTTCCAATCCGTGGCATCCAAAAGTCTTTCTCCATCCAACTATCTTTAATGATCCCATAATAATATCATGTTTTGATCACTGCATTGAATTTTGTTTATTCAAGTGTCATAGCTTCTGAAAAGATGTCGTTTAAAACCAGTAATTAGCGCACTATTTCTAAAATCTTTTCTTGTTAATTGAAATTGTTTTCGGTAAACGGACGGTCGTTACACTGATTTTCCCGATCCACTGCTCGAGTGGGTGAGAGTAGGAGGTAGTTATCCGGGGGTAGGCGTTGACCCGCCGCATTGCAGATGCGCAGAAGTGCACCGCGCACGCGGCGCGCGCCTCTAGTAGTTAGTTATCCGGGGGTAGGCGTTGACCCGCCGTATTGCAGATGCGCAGAAGTGCACCGCGCACGCGGCGCGCGCCTCTAGTAGTTCCCACCCTTGTTGCGCACAGATTAATTTAGTGTTGTCGCGATATAAGAACAGTGTAGTCACGTAACGAGAATGTTGATAATTGAAAATAGTTGTCGATTCTGTGAAAACCTAAGGTGAGCACATCAATTCAGTCATTTAGATTCTCTTGTGTCTTATAATATAACGTAGTGTCGCCAGTGTTAGTTCAATTTAAAGTAATGGTTAGTCTAATAAGAAATACGAACTATGTTGGTAAATTCATAGTTTTTTCCGATAAAAATATCGAATATTTCTTAGATTCGTGGCATCCCCGGGGTGTTGTCTTTATTGTTCTCATACTGATATACGTTTATAGCACTTGATCAAATGTGTCATCGGGTGTCTTGGCTTTTGTAAAGGTTTTGATCTGATCAACAGCATTAATTTTAGTCTATATTTTCTTCTTGTCCGGTATTTTTCTTGTAAAAGCAAAGTCGTTGTATTGATTTTCCCGATCCGCTGCTCGAGTGGGGGTAGGGGGTGGGCGTTGATCCGCCGCATTGCCGATGCGCGGAACTGCATCGCGCACGCGGCGTGCCTTTGCGGGCTCACACTCCTAGCTTATTGCGCACAGATTGATTTAGTGTTGTCGAAGTTTCCGAACAGTGTAGTCGCTATCAATAGTCGTCGCTGAGTATCAGTGCTATTGCCGCGACAGTTGATGGTATTGAGAAACAAAATAATTGTGCAGCGTGGTCGACTCTGTCTAAGGTACGCTCATCAAGTCAGTAATTTAAAAATGTATGTTGATAACTTTAGGGTCGTCTATTTTACTACATCATCGAAATAATATGGGACGCGTTATTTCAAGTTTGCGACGCGTTTAAACTTTTGTATTTGTCAGATTAAGTTGTGAACCTACACCGAATCTTAATACAACTTATAAACTTAAATCATGGTCCCGCGAGAATTGAGCTCTATTGATTTTATACGAGGTCTTTGCGCCATCCGCATTGCGCTATGCACATGCGCGGGACACAGGTCAGTACCCCGCCCCGTCCGCTTCAACTGCAACGCCCCTCTATCCACCCGTGCCGCCTCGCGCTCGCCTCGCGAAATTCGATTTAGTCGTATTGAGGTAGCTGAACAGTGTAGTAGCGTATTGAGAAAAGTGATAGTTGAAGAGCGTTGTCGATTCTGTGAAAACCTAAGGTGAGCAGTTGAGCACATCTATTCAGTAATTTAGATATGTTTTCTTGTGTCTTTTAGGTATTGTCCCCTTTTGTAGTTCAATATAATATAGAGGGTGAATTTTCCAAGTGGGCGTGGATGGCCAAATTCTAAACTATAAGGAATAGCGAAAAGTACTCAAAGGAGTCGCGGGCTCGATTTTGATGAAAACTAAAACTGCGTCATTGGATTTTTGAAAAATCAATATTTCTAGCCAGGAATCGAACCTGTTGATTTTGAAAAAAAAAAAAAACACTGTATTATTACACCATTCGATAGTGTCCCTAATAAGGATCAAATTCTGGGAAGTAATGACATACGGCAAACTTAAGGAAAATGTTGAATTTTAATAAACTTCTTCTTATTTTAAAGTATTCGTACCTACATTACGTACCTTGTTCGAAATGATTGAAAACAATGGTCATCATTTTGAACAATTAATCAGTTAAGGTTTAGTAGGTAGGTAACATAACCCGGGCCCGGATAAATAATAACAGCCGCACAGGTTCAATCCATCAGGTTAAGCTACGCTTGCCGTGGTTGGTCTGTGGATGGGTGACCATCTTTACATACCGTGTCATATCTTTACATGCCTCGGAAAGCACGTTAAGCCGTTGGTCCCGGTTGTCATTCCTGGATCTTTGACAGTCGTTAGTCAGAAGCTCGAAGGTCTGACAACCAGTCTTACCAAGGGGAAGGGGTATCGTATTATCCAGTAACTGGGTTGTGGAGGTCAGACAGGCAGTCGCTCCATGTAAAATACTAGTATTCAGCTGCATCCGGTTAGACTGGAAGCCGACCCCAACATAGTTGGGAAAATGCTAGGCAGATGATGATGAGATAGGTAACATAAGAAAAATATAAAAAGTACCTATTTTGTTAAAAATGAGCTCTTTCCTTTAGTTGGCCGTATGTCATTACTTCCCAGAATTTGATCCTTATTAGCGACACTATCGAATGGTGGGATAATACAGTGTGTGTTTTTTTTTTTCAAAATCAACAGGTTCGATTCCTGGCTAGAAATATTGATTTTTCAAAAATCCAATGATGCAGTTTTAGTTTTCATCAAAATCGAGCCCGCGACTCCTTTGAGTACTTTTCGCTAGTCCTCATTGTTTCGGATTTAGCCATCCACGCCCACTTGAAAAATTCACCCTGTATATATTTTTATTATTATGAAATCTACATGGTAACTATTAATTTTAAAGCTTTGTCCAATAGTGTCGAATATAATTATGCCTTTCAATTCAAATGTTCCAATCCGTGGCATCCAAAAGTCTTTCTCCATCCAACTATCTTTAATGATCCTATAATAATATCGTGTTTTGATCACTGCATCGAATTTTGTTTATACAAGTGTCATAGCTTCTGAAAAAATGTTGTTTAAGACCAGTAATTAGCGCCTTATTCCTAAAATGATTTCTTGTTAATTGAAATCGTTTTCGGTAAATGGACGGTCGTTACACAAATTTTCCCGATCCACTACTCGAGTGGGTGAGAGTAGGAGGTAGTTATCCGGGGGTGGGCGTTGATCCGTCGCATTGCAGATGCGCGGAACTGCATCGCGCACGCGGCGTGCCTTTGCGGGCTCACACTCCTAGCTTATTGCGCACAGATTGATTTAGTGTTGTCGAAGTTTCCGAACAGTGTAGTCGCTATCAATAGTCGTCGCTGAGTATCAGTGCTATTACCGCGACAGTGATGGTATTGAGAAACAAAATAATTGTGCAGCGAGGTCGACTCTGTGTAAGGTACGCTCATCAAGTCAGTAATTTAAAAATGTATGTTGATATCTTTAGGGTCGTCTATTTTACTACATCATCGAAATAATATGGGACGCGTTATTTCAAGTTTGCGACGCGTTTAAATTTTTTATTTGTCAGATTAAGTTGTGAACCTACACCGAATCTTAATACAACTTATAAACTTAAATCATGGTCCCCGAGAATTGAGCTCTATTGATTTTATACGAGGTCTTTGCGCCATCCGCATTGCGCTATGCACATGCGCGGGACACAGGTCAGTACCCCGCCCCGTCCGCTTCAACCGCAACGCCCCCTCTATCCACCCGTGCCGCCTCGCGCTCGCCTCGCGCATTTCGATTTAGTCGTGTTGAGGTAGCTGAACAGTGTAGTCGCGTATTGAGAAAAGTGATAGTTGAAGAGCGTTGTAGATTCTGTGAAAACCTAAGGTGAGCAGTTGAGCACATCTTTCAGTAATTTAGATATGTTTTCTTGTGTCTTTTAGGTATTGTCCCCTTTTGTAGTTTAATATAATATATATTTTTTTTATTATTATGAAATCTACATGGTAACTATTAATTTCAAAGCCTTGTCCAATAGTGTCGAATATAATTATGCCTTTCAATTCAAATGTTCCAATCCGTGGCATCCAAAAGTCTTTCTCCATGCAACTATCTTTAATGATCCCATAATAATATCATGTTTTGATTCCTGCATTGAATTTTGTTTATTCAAGTGTCATAGCTTCTGAAAAGATGTCGTTTAAAACCAGTAATTAGCGCACTATTCCTAAAATCTTTTCTTGTTAATTGAAATTGTTTTCGGTAAACGGACGGTCGTTACACTGATTTTCCCGATCCACTGCTCGAGTGGGTGAGAGTAGGAGGTAGTTATCCGGGGGTAGGCGTTGACCCGCCGCATTGCAGATGCGCAGAAGTGCACCGCGCACGCGGCGCGCGCCTCTAGTAGTTCCCACCCTAACCTTGTTGCGCACAGATTAATTTATTGTTGTCGCGATATAAGAACAGTGTAGTCACGTAACGAGAATGTTGATAATTGAAGATAGTTGTCGATTCTGTGAAAACCTAAGGTGAGCACATCAATTCAGTGATTTAGATTCTTTTGGGTCTTATAATATAACGTAGTGTCGCCAGTGTTAGTTCAATTTAAAGTAATGGTTAGTCTAATAAGAAATACGTACTATGTTGGTAAATTCATAGTTTTGTCCGATAAAAATGTCGAATATTTCTTATAATTCGAATCTTCCAGATTCGTGGCATCCCCGGGGTGTTGTCCTTATTGTTCTCATACTGATATACGTTTTTAGCACTTGATCAAATGTGTCTTCGGGTGTCTTGGCTTTTGTAAAGGTTTTGATCTGATCAACAGCATTAATTTTAGTCTATATTTTCTTCTTGTCCGGTATTTTTCTTGTAAAAGCAAAGTCGTTGTATTGATTTTCCCGATCCGCTGCTCGAGTGGGGGTAGGGGGTGGGCGTTGATCCGCCGCATTGCAGATGCGCGGAACTGCATCGCGCACGCGGCGTGCCTTTGCGGGCTCACACTCCTAGCTTATTGCGCAGACAGATTGATTTAGTGTTGTCGAAGTTTCCGAACAGTGTAGTCGCTATCAATAGTCATCGCTGAGAATCAGTGCTATTACCGCGACAGTGATGGTATTGAGAAACAAAATAATTGTGCAGCGTGGTCGACTCTGTCTAAGGTACGCTCATCAAGTCAGTAATTTAAAAATGTATGTTGATAACTTTAGGGTCGTCTATTTTACTACATCATCGAAATGAAATGGGCAGCATTATTAGAGTTCACGACGCGTTTATATTTATGTATTTGTCAAATTAAATGTTTTTTTGTGTACCTATACCGAATCTAAATTCAGATAAACTTAAATCATAGTCCCCGGGAATTCAGCTGTATTGATTTTGTACGAGGTCTCTGCGTCCTCCGCATTGCGGTATGCACATGCGCGGAAAACAGGTCGGTACCTACTCTGCAGGCTCCCACCCCTACCTTGTATCTCAGAGATTGTTTTTGTGTTATCGCGGCAGCTCGACAGTGTAGTCGCGTATTGAGAGAATTGATAATTGAAGAGCGTTGTCGTCTGTTGATTCTGTGAAAATCTAAGGTGAGCACATCTATTCAGTAATTTAGATATATTTTCTTGTGTCTTAAACTTGAGTATTGTACCGTTTCCTTTAGTGGTTCAATATAATAACTATTTTGGGAAGTTTATTATGACATACGTACGTCCGCGCGGAACTAGTTGGCTGCTGAGGTGGGGAGAAGGGGTGAGGCGGGGCGCGACGGTTCGCAACCCACGTACTGAGTATTGCGCCCCCGCCCCTCCTTGCCACCGCTCACATACCTAAGGCGCAGCCAACTAGTTCTGCGCGGACTATAGTAACTATTAATATAAATATTTGGTTCCATAAAAATTTCGAATATGCCTTTACTTCGAATATTCCAATCCGTGGCATCCAACAAGTCGTGCTGTCTTTAATGATCTCATAATAATATTGCGTTTTGACCACTGCGTTGAATTTTGGGTCTTCCCGATTCTTGATTTCTATAAAGATCTTGTTTAAGAGCATTAATTAGAGCATTATCTGTGAAATATTTTGTTGCACACTGATATTTTTCCGGTAAACTCATAGTCGTTGTACTGATTTTCCCGATCCGCTGGTCGAGTGGTCGGGGGTAGTAAGGTAGTTAATCGGGGGTGGGCTTTGACCCGCCGCCTATCAGACGCGCGGAACTGCATCGCTCACTCGGCGCGCGCCTCTTCGGGCTCCCACCCCTACTTTGTAGCGCACAGATTGATTGACATGTCCCTCTTTTCCATTGGACACTGGTCAAGTGCCCATGGCTCCGCGACTGACAGGGGCCCCGGTCTACCCTCAAAAAATCGTTCTTTGCAACCGCCTTTCCATTCTACTCATTCAATGACAAAATACTTAATTGATTTGAAGTGCGAACAGTTTCTCGCCCCAAGCTTATGAAATATTAGTATTGTTTCTTTTTACCCGACTGCGCGACGCAAAGGAGTGGTAATGTGTTTATCAGCCTATGTATGTATGTATGTTCCTTTGAAGCACTATACAGACCAAACGCCTGGGCCGATTTTATGATTCACACGTCAATCGATTCCTCTTAGTCTGGCGAGTGTCACAAAAGACATGACGTTAATGAAAATTCAGTATGGCGACTACTGGACGCCATATTGTGAAAATGAAAAAAATAAAGTCATCAAACTATGTCAAGTGGGATATCGTTGGATAGGTCTTTTAAAAATATTAGTGGTTTGGGAAGACTGTTTTTTGATTAAGTAAACCGTTCGTTACTTATCAAGCTTTAAAGTGCCAATTTTCGTTAGAATCAAGTATCCCCCCCCCCCGGGTGCGTCTCATATCGTATAAAGTTATTTGGTATATTTTCATTTCAATAACGTTCACAAGATATAATACACGTGAGATATACCAACTGTTGATATAATTTCTTTACATATAATATTTATATACTCTAAAACTTACTTCGTATAACGTTATTGGATATAACGTTTATTTAATCTAAAATCATTAGGTCTATCGTTTAAAATATACATATATTGATACCGTCATTATGGTTAACACCCCGATTCAGAGCAATCCGACTCGGGTAGCTTAGGTTAGAAAGCCTTCGTGGCTTCCGAATTATTTCCGTTACCGTTACCGCACCCGAACTCAACGAACGCAATAGACGACGTAGGATGCAAGAGCGAGCGAAGGGCACCCCGAGGTTCGGTTTGGTTAGGTTACTTTAAACTCTTTACACAGAAATAGGATGAAAAAAAAAGTTTTTATCATATTAGACTAAATAGGTTTTATGTCTATTGAGTGGTACATCAAACGATTTTATTTTAATTGTCTGTTATTCTTATAGAAATTAGTTACATTAAAATTATATCCATCGTTTATTATATTAACTTATCATTATATCAAATAAAATTATAGGTTCAGTTGTTATATCTTGTAAATATTAGAGGTTTTGTAATTATATCATATATTACTTACCCGTCCTCCCCTCTACCAACTAAACGGTTGTAGTTAGAAATTTAAATGTAACGGCAGTAGTACCTATATATTACGAAGTTTAAAGGAAAACTATCACACAAGTGGGATTTACAACTCATAACTAAAAAGAATAAAATAAAAAAAAAAATTTAAAAAATCAAAAAACCCGACTGCGGTAAAAAACTTAAGTTAAAAAAAAACTGAAAAGCTAAAAACAAGCCCATTTTAAATTAAATAAAAGTTGGAAGCAGGCGGGACCCATACCATTTTTATATTTTCAAACTCAAATGGGTCCCGCCTTTTTTTTTTTATGGATGGGAAATCATCAAATGACCCCTCCCGCTCTGGGTGGAGCAGAAGGGAGTGTCAGACTCTTATTGACTAAAACCCATCCGTTTCCTTCCTTAGCCCTTTATGTTCCGGGGTAGCGGTAACCCTTTCGGACAATCCCGCACCCCCGGCAGGCTTCGGCCCTGGCAGGCCCCTTCCTTTATGCTGACATCTCTTTGAGAAGCGCGTGGAACACGTACGCGCCGTCCGGCACAGGCCTGGTCCTGATCGGACGGTGAGCTAAATGGGTCCCGCCTGCTTCCAACTTTTATTTAATTTAAAATAGGCTTGTTTTTAGCTTTTCAGTTTTTTTTTAACTTAAGTTTTTTACCGCACTCGGGTTTTTTTATTGGTTTTATACAATTTAATTAGGTTCAATTGAACATTTGAAAGAAATTCAATTAGCCAACTATCAAAATGCGGCAATGACATTGAATAAAATCAAATTAGCAAACTAATTAAGTCGAAAAACTTGTCCAGGGGAAACTTAATGCAAATAATCTGCATTTCGTGACAGAAAAATGAGGTAATTTTTTAGCACGTCAATTTTTTTATACACTGGCACATCGATTTTACCTATCCAGTTTCCATGGGCATCCTTTCTTTTGTTTTATGTTATCCTTTGTTGAAGTTTGTTGCAATATTTTTTTTAAACTGAACGTGACCAACCCATGTAAACACGCAATAATAAAAACGTAGGAAGTGCAATTTTGCTTATCTACTCCCGTAGATCTACACAGGGGCCCGTGATCCTTATGTGCCCAGGGCCTCCAATAGGTTAAAGACGACCCTGTTGATTTAGTGTTGAAGACCGCGACGTTTCGTTCTCCTTTGCTTACAGATAAGTACACTATGCCAGATAAAAATGTTGTGCTTAATTGTCTTTCATATCAAATTATGCATAATTAAGAGGTTTCCGCTTTTCTAACTTATTATCTTTTCCACCTACATAATAATTATAATAATTATCCAGGTCTAACTGCGCACTGAACTGTGCACATGCGCTGAAACGTCCTTCATCCGTTTTACCACGCCCGCTCTCTTTACCTTTGTTTTGAGAGCACTACCGTTAGAGCAGTTCTTGTAAAATATTTCCTTGTCTATATGTATAGCAAAAGACCAGTCACGGTCTTAATTTTCCCGAACTCCTGCATGAGTGAGGGGAGGAGGCGTCTATTTGCGTAGAACTGCATCGGCCCCGCAGCTTGCTGCTGTCGATTCGGTTACACGCTGCTATAAGGATTTTTTGCCGCCCGAATGACGTGACGTTGTCAGGGGCTCTGTTGGTAGACATTTGTAAAATTGGTTCAAGAAAATTGCGTTAGTTCCGTTTTTGGCGCCAAATTATCCTTGTACAGGTTTATGACCAAACTCTGACATTTCTGTTTCGGCTCTAATTAGCAAGCTGGACTTCGACTTTACACTCGAAATTCAATTTATTGTTTCGGTATCTTGTAATGTAATGCCAAGGAGAGCTTTCCAAATACGTTATCGTTTTCTTCCCCTTGTTAACAAAATGTGTCTTTCCTACTACGTACCAGGAGCTAGGAGATAAGGTTTTTATTTTTATCGAAACGCACATGTACGAGATGCAACAAGGCGCCCAGACTATGAATTTTTGCGTGGCTTGTAGACGGAATGTACTCCTCGTATTTTTTATTTGTTTAGCCTGTACTGTCCCACTGCTGGGCAAAGGCCTCCCCCAAGTCCTTCCAAGTACTTCACGTATTACGCACTAATTTTTTTCCGTCGGTAAATTCTCATGGATACCCTCCGTCTGGGAGAATGGAGGGTTATGTCGGAATCCTACCGACTAAAACCAAACTGTTCTTTCTACTACCATAAGTCGGGGGCCCGGGAGATACATTTACATTTGAAATGTGTTACGGGGATAATCCTTTTCTCCTTTTAATTAACTTATTGTCACTTCTTCACATATACCGTCACTTCTTCACGTACCACCCAATTTGGACTCGACCTTACTAAACCGTTACATCTTGAAGGAACTGTATTCGCTTTAAATACAGAGTGGCATTCCCTTAGACGCACAACCCGTTACCATGGGTTCAGTAAATGATTCTGGGCCCTTATTCACTACGACCACTTACCGATTCCTTATTCGAAACCACGTCAATTCCTTAGCTCATCCCGCTAATCTCGCGTTCATTTCGCGGGTTTCGTTCATTGTGTCATAGAGAATAAGGATTTATTCCGGTCTGTACCCCCTGTACCCCCCACCCCCGATATCCCCTGCTAGTTCTAGGCCCCAGTACTTATCCCTAAGCGTTGAAATTCTTCGTCGTATTATTATAATTTAATTTATTTGCCTCTGCGAGTTATCGGAATCACCGTAAGCTACGCGAAATTATGTATGAAGTTAGCATTACGACATATTCTTCCAAGGCGAAACTTTGACTTATCGAAAATGGACAGATGACACTTTATGCTTCCATGAACATTTTTCTTACTATTTCAATTTTGTTTTAGAACTCAGATTCGTACCACCTTGAAGAAGAAGGCGTTCGAAGACGCCGGCATCCCTATTCCTGCTGTGAGCAGGCAGGTAAGCAGTACTGTCACCAGCCATAAGACCCGGCCTGTACCTCACGTGACGCTGGTGCCTCGCATGGCGCCTGTGCAACTAAGCGTCGTTACTGCGACCGCGCTACCACCACCTACAGCGTTGGGACAGAACGCAGAGGTTTCTAAATCACTGTCTAAGCAAGCAATTAGTTTTCTTTTTTATTATTTGTTAGTTTTGACGTTTTCTTTGGTTATAAATTTCTTATTTTGTCGTGAAGTTTTTCATTTTTCTGGATGCATGAGCCTTTTTTTTTGTTAGGCTTCTGGTATTGTTATTATTACCTACCTACACGGTTTGAAGTGATAATATTTTGTGGCGATAAATAATAACGTTTTCATCGCTTGACTTAGTCCTTTCGCAAGTCGGATAACCATTGTGAGATTGTTACGTTATAAAGCTAAAGATTCAAACTTATGCTTTTCACTATAACCTTGTCAAAATCAATCTGCCTAGCCTTTTCCCAACTATTTTGGGGTCGGCTTCCAGTCTAACTGGATGCAGCTTAATACCATTGTTTTACATGGAGCAACTGCCTATCTGACCTCCACAACCCAGTAACAGGGTAACACGATACCCCTTGCGAGATTGGTTGTTAGATTTTTGGGCTTCTGACTACGTATAACGACAGCCAAAGATCTCAGAAAGCGACAGCCGGGACCAACGGCTTAACGTGCTTTCTGAGGCACGGAGGGGTCTCGATGTGTAATGGATGGTCATCCACCCACGAACCGAACGCGGCAAGCGTAGCTTAACCTTTGATCGTCCCGAGCGGCTGTCATTAATTACCCACGAGCTCCTCGCACTATAAACTTGTAACATTGTAAATAATTTGCTCCACTTAAAGAAATCTATAGTATAAATAAAAATAAAATGCTGTTCGTGAGTCAGCGCATCAGTTGAGAAAAGCTGGCGCGATTTGGCAATTTTTTTGTTTTAAAATGTTCGAAGTTTCCCGGACAATTTTTCAAATTCGGGAAAACTAACTAACCGTCCTTTTTTTATAGGGTTTTATTTAGACCATTTTATTGAAATTTCGACAGGACGTCTGTCGGGTCAGCTATTAAGAGGGAAGCGCTAGTTGCATTTAGTTATTATATTCTGTAAATACATACTTGTACTGAGTAATTACCTGCAAGTTGCAAAAAACCTAAGGAAAACTGAATTTCGCGGGTTGCAGTGTTTATCTCTTATTGAAACAATTTGGTTGCAGCTAGACTGACTTAATATGTTTAGTTAAAGGGTTTATTTATCTTTCATGAAGTAGATATTTAGTTGATTTTATCAGTCAATATTTCCTTGTATTTGTTGCAGAACTTTCATTATTTGTTTTGTTCGTAGTTTTTTTTTTATGGGTAGCATTAATGTATTATGTATGTTGTAGTATTAGTACCAACAACTCATCTACTTATATTTTTTAACAGAATGCATATTCTGTTATTCAAAAATCATTTTAGGTTGTCATTTTTACATAGTATTCCTATATTCAAATCATGACTGAATTTAGATGAGCTGTAGTATATTTTTAATTATTTTGTTTAGAATATGGAAACAGTTTAACTAGCTAGGGGGCCGTCTCCACGAGCGAGAGAATCGCGGCGATATTATCGTCGTGACACGTATTTCTATACACTCTCTTAGAACGTTTCTCCACACGGTGATATCATCGCAACGAAAATTTGATGGCACGTGGCTCTCGCTCGATGAGACAGCCCCTAAGGATCCAATCAAAATGCACTTTTCGAAAGGTGCTCCCTTTTATTATCTTTGTAACAGTGCCATTAAACTTGGTGCGTCCCTGTATTGGTCTGGTCTGGCTAGTTAAACTGTGATATAGCAAAATGTAAAGGTTTTAACTAGTTTGTTGCACGTTTTTCATTAAATTGATATTTAATTGTATAGGTAATTAAATATATTGTTATAATTCTGCAGCAAAAACCGTCATGATATCACTAAGCTGCGTCTGCGCTAGACGAGCCGATCACAAATTCGTGTAGTGTGGACCGGCTTCCGAGCCTCGAACGAGCACGCCTCGCCATGTGAATTCGTGCCGCTTGTGTTCCACGTGCCCGGCTCGCCTAGCGTAGACGCAGCTTTAGAAAATTCACTAGTTGTTGGAGCCCTTTATACCTTGGCCCTTGATTTTAACTTGACTCTAATCTCTCATATCATTCTCGTTATTGTACTTGTATCCCCACTACTAGGCAACAGCTGAAAGATTGGTGCCCTTTCCACTTGGAAATAATGTATGAAATTTCAGGTTACGCTTAACATGCTAAATGCTTCCGAGAATGAGGATGTCGACGGACTCGGTAGTGACGTCAAACTGGAGTTCGAGTCGACCAACGACGAAGTGGCCACCTGATGCGACAGCACTTTTGAGTTCTTTTAAGTTACTCGTTGTTAGGTGTTTTAGGATAAGAGGCAACAGAACGAACTGTTACTGAGAAATGAGAACCCTCATGCCCCTGCCAGTTGAACGATCCATTTCGAGCCCCGCTCGAAGTTTAACCCTCTTTCGATATTTTCGACTCTCATTCGAAAATATCGTTCTTTCTTTTTTTTTCTGCAACCAGGTATGATATCCTGGTTGCCCTTGCTGCAGCTCTCTTCTGGCTGGAGCATAATTAGTTAAAATAATTTATCTTGGTAACCTCCCCCCCAAGACTCTTTTAGCCCAGACTGCAACCATGCTACCGGTAACACGTAACATGCTACCGGGAACACGTCATGCAGTGTGGCATGGGTCAAGCCTCCTCAACACTTCTTTTTAGCATATTTGCTCATTTCTTTATTCCTTTAACCCTCTTCCTTTATGCTGTCCTAGCATATTTACTCAATTATTTATGCCTTTAGCCCTTTTCCTTCCTGCTGTCATAGCATATTTTCCTCGTTTTCCTTTAAACCTCCTGAACCCACTCCCCGTTCGGCTGAAAGGGAGTGAATGCTTCCATTACTCAATTACTATATTACAAACCTAAGTGCACCGTTTTGGACAAAGAGCGTAATGCGAGCGAATGAAATGTCTTAAGACATGTGACACCATCTGGAATGAAATGGCTTGGAGATGCGCTCCTTGTTTAAAATAGTTATAAGAACGTAATATTATATTTTAGCCCCCCCCCCCACTATTAATTAATTTTAGTAAAGCTTAACACCAAGCTCCAGCCCAATTTCAGGCTGTGATTTTACTATCGAATATTTTAGTCCCAAATTGAATGTATAAGTTATCTACTTTTTCTCTTGATAGTTCATTACTTAACTTGTTGTTTCTTTTACATTTCCCAAACTTGATTTATCGTAAGCTTTATTAACGTCGTTCGCCTTGTTAGCTTTCTTCTTGTAACAATAGTTGCCTTACGAAATAATATAGTATTTTAAAAGAGCTATTTATTTATATATGGTGCTGTCCCGGAGGTGTTCGGAGTAACAAATGTTGGAGGACTCCGTAGGGCTAGAGTAACCGCGAGTGATAATGTCGGTTAAATTAGCTTGACGGCAGGAGCGCGACAAGTTGGTACATAGAAATATTTTAGTAAAATTTTGTAAGTGCCTTGGGCTGTATGTTACGTGTTATCCAAAACCTCTGGGGCCTCCACCGAGTAACAGTTCGGTTGCCTAGATTTTGTTTCGATTCTGTAAATTATCAGTTCTGTTTTGATGTACCCACTGACGATTGACAACTCTGTTTTCGCAAGACGTGACCGCGATGGTAGAACCTAACATCTTACACCCGCTGGTTGGCATAGCTCTATTATCTCTCGCTCGCACAACATAAGTCGTTGTCGTTGTGCGAGAAAGAAGGCAATAGGGCGCATTGACGGTGTTTCTCCTCTACCATTTTCGAACATCCGAGGACTCACGAAAAGTGGAACAGAGTAATCGTTAAGAATTATTGTGATAACTCCTTGTATACTTAATTTAAATGTTTGATGTAATCATTTTAAAATGGCATTATCTTGCGTTGCGTACACGTTGTCGATCCCTGTCTTATGTATCCCCTCTTATGTGTCCCCTCTTAGGTTTACCACGGCGTTTATTTAAAGTTATGTATTTTAGTTACAGTTTTGATGTATTCTGTTCAATTTGTCAGTGGGATCCAAATCGTTCAGTACAAAGTTGAGGTCGCATGACTTTGATATAATAATCAATAGCAAATAATAGTATGTAGGTACAAGGAACCTCATTTAGTCTTCCACATGTGACCTTGGATTTGTATTGAGCTGACCAAGTTTTTTTTGATACATGTTTAATATGTTTGCCATATATTTTATAGATGTTGAGAATTTACGCCGCCTTCGCTGGGTGTTGTTGAGTGACTTTGGGTAAGAGCAGATAGTTCATTTGTTGTTTTATAAGTACAGTTTTATTAGCAACAATTCAATTATGATCGTTTCCTAAAATTAATTATTCTGTTTTGATTTTGAAATTTAAAAACTTAGTTTTTGGTCAAATATTTATATTTAACTTAAAATCTAATTTTTCATCTTCGTCCTTTCGTTAAATGTTTGTATTTGAGTTAAAATCTAATTTTATCATCTATTGGTTGAGTTAACCAATGGATGATAAAGGGGTTTGAAGGTTTTGGCCCTAAAATCAGCCGCCATTTTGATTTTTTTTCAGAATCGCGGTGCACAACAAAAGTTATATATTTAGATAGAGGACACTTATACAAACAAAAAATGTAATTAACATAATATCCTAAAGTGTCAGGTTTCGGAGTTATTCACCGAAATATAAGTCGAAAACTACTAAGATTTTCTTGTTTTTTTCCCTTCCAGGTAAGAATATTGAACTATTGAGGTAATAGAAACGTTATGAAACCTTTATGGAGAAGAAACAAATGAAGAATAGACATTTTTTAAATAAATAATTAAACACGGCAATTTATAGTTCGTTTTTTTAATCCCAGAGACTAATCTGACAAGTGTAATGTCAAACTTCTATACTAAAAAAAACGAAAACACAAAAGACTTACATGTCAGATTAGTCTCTGGGATTAAAAAAAGGATCAATAAATTGCCGTGTTTAATTATTTATTAAAAAAATATCTATTCTTCATTTGTTTCTTCTCCATAAAGGTTTTATAACGTTTCTATTACCTCAATAGTTCAATATTCTTACCTGGAAGGAAAAAAAACAAGAAAATCTTAGTAGTTTTCGACTTATATTTCGGTGAATAACTCCGAAACCTGACACTTTAGGATATTATGTTACTTAATTTTTTTGTTTGTATAAGTGTCCTCTATCTAAATATATAACTTTTGTTGTGCACCGCGATTCTGAAAAAAAATCAAAATGGCGGCCGACCTTTAGGGCCACCCTCCATACAAAAATCTTCAAACCCCTTAGATTTTGACTCAAATACAAACATGTAAGGGGGAAGCGCCAGGGTAGCCCGTGAAATTCAAATTTTCTTACGTCTTTTGCCGGCGGGATTGCAAAATCCGTAAGAAAATTTGAATTTCGTGGGCTACCCTGGCACTTCCCCCTTAAGTGTTTATATTTAACATAAAATCTAATTTTATCATCATTCTTCATCCTTTGGTTAAATGTTTTAATTTACAAAAATCTAATTTTTAAATTTTTATTCATTATTGCAAGTTAAATTTCGTTTCTCAAACACAGCAGTTGATTTCCTACCACCTTTTTAATCGAATACATGTTGATTGTGCTTCCACGCATTTGTTAACGTATCCTTGGTTCGGCTTGTTAGCCCAACTCCTCAAAGGCACTCAACATCGGCAGCCGGGGTGTTGTTAGCACGGAGTCCTCAGTCCAGGCGCGAATGCAGTTGTTCACGACTATTCCGGTCCGCCCAGATTGTCCCAGTTGCTCGTATTTGAAAAGGTTATCGATGGCTTACAAGACTCCCGTGAGGGGCCGCGTTCAGCTTGGATTAAGGGCGTTTTATAAATTCTTTGCAATAATTGGATTTTATATAAATTCACTTATTTACTTAACATAATATATATATATATATATGTATATTTATTTATAGCAAATATTTATTTACATTAGATAAATATATTTTTCCACATTAGATAAATATATTTTTGTATAAAAAATAGAAAATTTAGATAGTTTAATTGTAAATACCCTTAGATTGAGTTGTACATAGCGGTGACCAAGGCGAACTCGTTGTTGCTTCTGCTTGACACAAAGAATCGCCTTGGATAGGGAATGTGGCTTTTGAATTACCTCAAATTAGGAATTAGTTAAAAAAGTGCTTCTTACTATTTTTTAAGTGGATGTGCAAAAGGCGACAATGGGGAGGTTGCAACACCTGGTATGAGAACCGTCAGAAATTAACATCTTGGACAGACTACCATAGCGGGTTGAGGATTTAATCGCTTCCAATTACATCGCAGCGTTTTCGCTGCCGGCTCGCTTAACATCTAGCTTCCATAAGGCTCAGCGTCCACCACAACCGCCACCGCCACCACCGCTACCACCACCGCCGCCACCACCACCGCCACCGCGGCCACCACCACCGCGGCCACCACCACCGCGGCCACCACCACCGTGGCCACCACCACCGCCGCCACCACCACCGCGGCCACCACCACCGCGGCCACCACCACCGCCGCCACCACCACCGCCGCCACCACCACCGCGGCCACCACCACCGCCGGAACCACCACCGCCGGAACCACCACCGCGGCCACCACCACCACCGCCGCCACCACCACCGCGGCCACCACCACCGCCGCCAACGCCTGATTTACTAGGTGGTTTCTGAGATATGACAAGGGTGGTTTCTGGGATATTGACCAGGGTGGTTTCTGGGATATTGACTAGGGTGGTTTCTGGGATATTGGCGCACATAGTAAACCAATTGACACCGTAGGTACGTAAAATGCCGTGTTATTCACACAACGGTAAATAAAATACAGTTGCGATTTGAATAAACGGACAATTTAAGTTGGTAGTCAATTTGCTTAACTATCCATTCCCCTGAGTCAACAGCGAGCCTCTAGAACTGCGTCAGTTTGACGTTCAGTCGGAGTGTGATATATCCTCCCGCTTCGTCGCCAGGTAGTCACGGAGAGTACCTATTAAGTCGCCTTTCTGCACTAGTTTTATACGAGTACGATAGCAATACACCTGCCTAATAACAGCATTATCTACCTCGTTGTTTCTCCAGTGTGAGCGACATATTTCCACCGCCTTACCCATAACTTTATCCATTGCCTTATATATATTAATAATACTTAAATTATAATACTTAATTTTATTCTATATTATATATATTTTCAGACATTTTATGTTTAAATTTCTTAAATTTGTAAAATCATATGTGCAATATTCTAAATATACAGGGTGAAATTGAACACATGCGACAAATTGAAATGGGAGATTATACTCATCATTATGAACAACTTTTAGGTACTATGGGACCAAACCTGAAATCGCGAAAAAAAAATCAGCTGTTCCCTACATTTTGGCGAGTTATGCGAACATAAATGTAGGGAACAGCTGATTTTTTTTTCGCGATTTCAGGTTTGGTCCCATAGTAAAAGTTGTTCATAATGACGAGTACAATCTCCCATTTCGATTTGTCGCATGTGTTCAATTTCACCCTGTATATATTTTGTAATAGGTAGTACCTACTAATTCCGTATAATTTGAGGCAATTGATTGCCAAATAATAGATAGTCAAATAATTATGTAATAAATAATGTAATTAGTATTTAATTTAAAAGTTAAGCCTAATTAATTAAATCTTGTTAATTGTAATAGAATAATAACATTAATTGTATAAATAATTTAAGTAAAATAAGCTTATTATAAGTAGTGCGAATAAGTGCATTAACACATGGTAGCCTGTACAGAAGAATTAATTAGTTAGTTATTAATAATAAGTACACTAGAACTCGATATACCTAATATATAATAAATAATGATTAAATTAATGTAACGATATACCTAATATATAATAAATAATGATTAAATTAATGTAAATAGAAATAACGTGTTTTATTTTCATATCTCGCATCTATTCTTATTGTTTCTACACACTGATTCGGCCTACCACCAGCTACATTCCACTGTATCTATAATGCAAACTGTTGCGGCCTGTGCCCGCATCAACCAGCGTGGCGCGCGGGCCGACGTCATCAATAGGCCATCTCCGCTGAGCCAATTGGAGCGCCGTTACGACCATCGGAAGATGTCACGCCATACCGCAGCGGACCAATGGCGACGCGCCACCACACACGACGGGACGGCCGCGGCGGCGGGAGGACCTCACTCGGGCTCCGCGGTGGAAGGCCGGGGGACTCGGACACTTGCTCCGACGCGGCACCAACGATCAGTCAACATACGCATAACATTGTAAAGGGTCCTAAAATTTTGTAATCTTGTACACGTCAGTTTAAATTTAAAAAAGTCTAAATAAGTATTGGTTTGTTCTATAACAGTATTTCATTTAGTCTCCCTAACACACACCTAAGCATAGGCGTCAACAAGTGGTGACCGTGACAGGACCCGTTGCATGAAATTTAAAACCATCGAATCATCGAGAAGCGGCGACGGACGAATCGTCGAGAAGCGTCGACGGGCTGCTGGGCTGCGTAATCAAAAAGAAGGGGAGCGCGGACGAGCTGCTGTGTCCAGGGAGGCTTCGGACGGTCACGGCGGGTCAAACTCAACACGTCTGCCGAAGGTCTAGCCCAGGAGAGTAAGCCCTGATCCATTCATTTCTTTTTTTTAATCTTTCTTTTTCCCGTGTGCCCTTGCGCTGTGAACCAGTGCGCGGCTTGCTGTTCAAACGTCAAACGGGAAAAGGGCCATGTCTTTTCCTAATTTGCAGGGTTAATTGCACGTGGGTTGAGCTGGCTTATGCTAGGCGCTAAGCTGCAATTTTTCCACTCTAGTCGAATCATTTGTATGTTCGTGTGCACCTACCCGCAGTTCATATTCATAAATGTAATCCCACGTAACGCATGACCTCACTTCTGGCGATATTGTAAAACGTAAGCTAGCATTTTATGCTGCACGCATTGTTTTCCCTACCCAAACCATATTCATGCACGCTTGTGAATTAAGTACACGCAACCAAAGCTTGGTGAACCAGCCATCCTGCTGACTATTTCAGAGTTCCGGCCATACGGCAACTGTTCCGGTGCAGAACCAGCGCAGCCAGCACAGCGGATTCCCTCGACGCGCCGACTACATTAGCGGCGGCCGGCCGACGGCCCGCTTCAACGCGGAAGTCGTGTCTGGGAACACGTGTTGGAGCGACGCCTAACATTGTCAGGTTCCCTGCACATTTATCTATTCAGCTCATTTATCTATTGCATTGTGTTTTGTATTTCGATAGACAATAGGTCTCGTTGATAGCAAAATGACCAGTGTATCAAGAGGAGTAGAACCTCACGTGCTGCAAGGTTCAACGCTTTGGTGGGAAGGCCCTCCATTCTTAAAACAAGAAGACAGTGAGTGGTCTCCCAAGCTAGCTCCGTTAGAGGAAAAATCGTTGCCAGAAGTCAAACCACTTGACCCATACTCATGTGCGGCAAATAATAATAATAGAGTAGATAATACAAAGCTTATAGATTTCAACAGGTTCTCTAATTTCTTACGGCTGAATAGAGCAGCCGCCTACGTGCTAAGATTTATCCAGATAGGGAAAGGGCAGAGAAATGCTAGTCAAACCTTATCGGTTGAAGAGTTGCAAAAGGCATGCACCTTCTAATTAAACTCAGTCAATATGAGACTTTCTCTAAAGAAATCGAAATATTAAGCAAAGGGCTGCAGTTAAATAAAAATTCAAAAATATTGCCCCTTAACCTTTTGAACGCCATTGTCACATATATGTGACAAACGAAATCTTACCCTGAACGCCAACGTCACAAATATATGAATATTCGCCCCATTTCGGAGGCATATGGAAGGTTGGTATAAAATCTTCTAAATATCATCTTAAACGAGTAGCTGGGGAGGCCTGTTTGACGTTCGAGGAGCTGGCGACACTGTTCTCGCAGATTGAGGCCATACTCAACTCCCGTCCCCTCTCTCCTCTCTCGTCAGATCCTAATGATCCCTCTCCACTAACCCCGGGGCACTTTCTGGTGGGCAGGCCGTTGACCGCCGTCCCATCACAACCCATCACAGCACTGCGGCCCAACCGCTACAAATTAATCGGAAAAATCCGCCAACAGTTCTGGTCCAGGTGGCAGAAGGAGTTCCTGGCCGAGATGCAGCAACGGTCCCAGTGGAGGACCCAGCAGCGAGGCATTTGCCTCGACGACCTCGTGCTCCTGCGGGAGGCGAACCTTCCGCCGCTCCAGTGGCGCCTGGGGCGTGTCACGCGCCTACATCCAGGCCCAGACGGGGTCAGTCGGGTGGCGGACGTCGCCACAACCAAAGGGACGGTCACTCGTGCCGTCCGCACGATGTGTCCCCTCTGGTGGGACATGTCATCCAGTTGAAGTCTTCAACGCCCGGGAGTATGTTGCGGCCTGTGCCCGCATAGCAACCAGCGCGGCGCGCGGGCCGACGTCATCAACAGGCCATCTCCGCTGAGCCAATTAGAGCGCCGTTACGACCATCGGAAGATGTCACGCCATACCGCAGCGGACCAATGGCGACGCGCCACCACACACGACGGGACGGCGGCGGGGGGGACCTCGCTCGGGCTCCGCGGTGGAAGGCCGGGGGACTCGGACACTTGCTCCGACGCGGCACCAACGATCGGTCAACATACGCATAACATTGTAACGGGTCCTAGACTTTTGTAATCTCGTACACGTCAGTTTAAATTTAAAAAAGTCTAAATAAGTATTGGTTTGTTCTATAACAGTATTGTGCACGACCACCGAAGGTACCAAGTAAACTCGCTCCAGGGCGGAAGTAGTGCCCGGCACCCTTGTGTATTTTTTAATAACCTTTGTGCAATATTATTTTTTGTGTTCAGCATATTTGTTTTATGATACACACATCAAAAGTGTCTAGGGATCAACATATATTTTTGCAATAACTTTTCTCCTGATTGATATTAATTAAAATTTTCTTTAAGGATTCATCAAATAAAGTGTTTTCGTTTGTCACAGTAACGATAAACCAAGTCACCTTTGCATTAATAAAGAAATTTGCCATTTTCCTAATAAAGGGATTTTTGACATTAGAACCACTAACACAAAAGTTCGAAAAAAAGACTGAAATAACAGTTTTCTCTAAAATTTTATTGGGTAACTTAAACAATTAATAATCCGTGTTTCTACCGCGAACACTAACAACACAAGAACATCGGTTTGGCATACTCAAAATGAGTTCATCCAAATCACGCTGTGGAATGGCCGCCCATGTTCGTTGCAACAACAAAAAAAGGTCTTCTTGCGACTGGATACCCTCCATATTCGGCAGAGCTCTTCTCTGTAGCATATCCCATGCATGCTCAATCGGGTTCAAGTCTGGCGACTGAGCAGGTCAGGGCAGGACATTGATGTTAGCTGCGGCGAGAGTCTGTCTTACAACTCTTGCGGTGTGCGGTCGTGCATTATCATGCATTAACTGAAATAAGGGACCGATTTGCACTTGTAGAGGAACGATGACGTCTGATACAATCGTCTCAGCATAAATTTGAGCGTTGAGGTTGCCTCTGATCCAAATCAACTCAGTTCTTCCGCCGATCCAAATACCCGCCCATACCATGATGGTTCCACCACTATAAGGATGGACTTCCTGGCAGGATTTTAATCGCTGTTGGCGTCCAGGGGTTCTCCAGTGTCGTATACGTCTTGTATCCGGTCTCATACCAAAACGAGACTCATCAGAAAAGCACACGAAACGCCATTGTTCTTCTGCCCAATTTCTGTGTTCAAGAGCCCATTGATATCGAATCCTACGATTGTGCATTGCTATAGGTGGTACCCGTAGCGGTCTTCGGGAATGAAGGTTCACTTCATGCAAGCGGTTTCTGACTGTTTGGTCGCTAATTAAGTTCCCTGAAGAGTGATGAAGCCTCACGGCTAACATCATGGCGGTTATTGTTGGAGCTCTTCGAGTTAAGATTTGAATGTATCGGTCTTGTCTCCGTGTGGTGCAGCGATACCGTCCTCCATGGCGCTCAGCCACGGTACCAGTGCTTCGGTAACGTGTCCAAAGTCGACTGATAACACTCTGACTTGTATTCAGAGCTAAAGCCACAGTACGTTGCCGGGAACCAGCTTCTATCATTCCCACGGCTCTGAGCATTTCTTCCCTGCTTAAATGACGTCGCCGCTCCATAATAACGTTGGTTTTAATCAGTAGTAGGGAAACAGTAGCACTAATAATGTCTTCAATGCGTTGTATGTTTTTATAGGGAAAATATTGACAGCTGATTTTCATCTTTTACTCGAATTTGATTCACAGTTCCTGATTCAAATTATGAAATGCACCAAAAAGGATCCATATAAATTTATAAAATCATAAATTTATTACAAAACCACATCTCAATCTCAAGAAATCCGCATAAAAATGCTTGATCCCTAGACACTTTTGATGTGTGTAGTTGTGTATGTGTTATTGTAAATTAATTTACGTAGTAAATAAGCCGTAACGTCAGCCGACCCTCTTCTAAAATAAAAACAAATAGGAAGCTAGTTTCAGTATAAAAATAAGACTTTATATTGTAAAAGTAGTTTACGTAAATATCAATGTGAAATTGTTAGGTTTAAATAATTAAGAGCTCTTACACACGAGCGGCATGTTCCCAACGGCAGAGGTAACTGCAGCCGTCGACGCGCGTCGACGGCAACCGCTGACGTGTCGACGGCAGCCGTCGACATTTCAACTTCGAAGATCAAGTGTCGCTATAGGTCGACGGTTGCCGCCGACGCGCGTCGACGGCTGCAGTTACCTCTGCCGTTGGGAACATGCCGCTCGTGTGTAAGAGGCAAACCACACGGGCGGTGCGGCGCCGCACTGCAAGCCATTTCACCGCGCTGGCGACCACACGGGCAGAGCGGAGCGGCGTCGCAACGTTCTACGGAGCCGCGGCGGCGCCGCAGCGGCGGCAAAATGAGGGGTTGCCCATCGCTACGCGACAGTCTGTAAACAAACAAACAACTGCGAGCGGCGCCGCTCCGGCTCCGCTCTGCTTACACCCCTCCCCGCCTCGTCTCGATTCCGATGCGCGCGCGGCGCGGCGCCGGAGCACACCGCACGGCGCCATGTGGCTACAATGCATTTTTGTATGTAGAAAACCGCAGCGGCGCCTCGCAGGCGCCGCGCCGCAGCCGTGCCGCCCGTGTGCTTACACTCTTAGAGCTCTAAGTTAGACACTTGCCACTATGTACAATACTTACCTATGTAGAAATAAATGATCCTACCGTTTTGCGTTTCATTCCCTTACCTCTACGACGGTCACAATTCGAATGGGAAGCGCAAAACTCGTAGAGATCGCGACGCCCCCGTAAGGCATCTTGACCGCCGCGTACTTCGCATTTAGCGATGTAGTAATGTACGCGGCGTCGTCTGAGTACAGCGCGAGCATGGCGTCCAAGGTGACCGGGATGTCGTCGGTGTAACGCGAGTAAGGTACGATTCAGACCAACCGGCTCGCAACGCGCCGGGCCGGGCGGCATTTTACAATGCGGTAAAGAACATTGAAACGTATCAACAATAATTACAGTTCATATTTGCATGCAACTTACGCATATTTACCTCCGTCGGCATCCCGCGACGCGTCGCGACGTGTCGCAGAATGCATTCGGCTGTTGCGACGGCTGACCGGCCCCGACCAGCTCCGAACGGCGCCGAACTGCGCCGTCGGCATCCAATCGGCTGTCGTCGGGTCCGTTCGGAGCCGATCGGCCGTGTGTCGTGGAATACGAACGGAGATTACGGTGCAGCAACTAGCGAATCATTCAAGTTGTGTTCTTCAAGCGACTGTTTCAAAAATGGATACGGAAGAAAAACTAGCACTTCTGGGCGCTTGGAGTTCGTACGGATTTCAGCGGACGCTGTCGGCTGCCGCGCCACGCGTACGGCTATCACGGCAGCCGAACGCATGCCGTGGTAGCGGTACGGCTCCGACCGACGCGTTCGGCTGCCGCGGCATGCGTACGGCTCCGTTCCGATGCGGCACGACGCGAGCCGGTTGGTCTGAATCGTACCTTACACGCCGGCGACACGCAGCTGTCCTGCGGTACACCCGCGAACACCGGACGGGCGCTCGATAGCGCCCCGTAGACCACCACCCTGAATGTAGCCGGGTCTTCCTTGTGCGCCCTTGATGTGGCGCACGTACTCCTCACGAGCTCCTCCTCGATCTCTTGGGGGTCCGTGTCCGGTGGCAGCCCCCTGATGGCGATCTTCAAATTTCTCCGCTGGCAGTGAGTAAGGCGATTGGCACACTGCTGCGTTTCACGCAGCGGTGTGCGGGAAACGGAGCCAAAACCACGCGCGTGAGTGCGTTTTTATTGAATTTGTATGTAAAAAATCACGCGCGTGGGTGCGTTATCTGCACCCCGCTGCGCGATGCGGTGCAGTGTGCGAATCGCCTAAAGCCCGGTTTCCACCGCGAAAGAGTAATGAGCCGGAAATGGCTAACCGGAGCGGACTTCGTTTTTATGAAATAGGTTTGCGTTTCCACCAAGAAAGAGTTTAGACGTCTGATTCTCTCCAGAAATGAGCGCCCGCTCCACTCACGCTCACGCACGCACGCACGCACGCGGTAGAAACCGGGCTGCGAACCACGATACGCCGCTCTCCTTCTCCAGGCCAGTCAGGTAGGCCGTTTACACATTATGCCGTCGCCGCTGCGGTGCCGCTGTATTAGTTACCCTTGGATTTGTATGAACTCTTGCAAACGGCGCCGCGGCGGCGCACGCCGTGTGTGGGGTTTCATAGAAATCCAAGGGTGACTGATGCAGCGGCGCCGCGGCGGCGGCGGTGCCGCTGCAGCTGTGGCATAATGTGTAAACGGCTGTACCGCTGGACCAGCCGGTACTCGTCCTCGGAGTCGGGGGTGAATCTCACCCCACACCCGTAAGGCCGAGCATTCGGCGGCCGGCCCAGCTTGGCGGCGATGGCCCGGAAGTGGGCGGCCCAGTTGGGTAGCCTCTCCACTACCAGCGGCGGTTATCTTGGTTTCTTCGCCCCCGGCTTCTGCTTCGCCATCTTCGTCGACGTCTGGGCGCCGGGCGTGGCAGCAGGGGGTGCGGTGTCAGTCACAGGGGCAGGGGGTAAATGAGAAACACTTACCTCTGAGGTGCTTGGTATGGGTGAGGGCGACTGCGGCGGCGGCGACGGCGTACGCCGCGCCGCATCGGCGAAGGTGGGCGAGGTAGGCGCGGCCCGACCCCGCGGCGCGCGTTCGCTCTGTGGCCGCGGTGGGTCGAGGCAGTACCGCTTCGCCTCTTCTCCCTCGACGGTCTCGTCCGAGCTTCTTCGGCGCCGCTGGGGTATGGGCTCGAGTTGAAACTCGAACCCGAAACCGAGCGGCGGCGGTATCGGCGTTGATGGTGCCGGTGTCAGCGGCGCGGAGGCTGCTCCTCCCTCGGTGGGCGAACGCCCGGATCGCGGGGACGTATCTCGCGACACGTCATCGCGACCGGACGCGGCCGAGCCCACTGACGCCAACGACATGCTCGACCCTACGCGCGAGGAGCATGCCGACAGCATGGCGGGCGAGTCGAGGGCGGAGGCCCTGGGGGGCGCCGGTGAATCGGGCGCCTGCGGTGACTGCATCGCCGACCGCTCCCGCTCCGCCATCGCCGGTCCCGCCAGCGAGAGGCGGGGGGCGGGTCCGGCGGTGCGCGGAGCTGGCACGGCTTGTATTGGCGTCGCTGCCTGCGTAGCCCCGGAGGGCGCGGGCGGGGACGCGAAGCTTGGCGGCGCGGCAGCGCGCGCCGGGGGTGCGCGGGGACGCGCGGGTGGTGCGGGTGCGTGCGCGGGCAGCGCAGGTTGCGCTTGCTGAGCGGCGGCACGCGCGGTCGGCGCAGAAGTGCGCGCGGGCGCCGCGGCTCGCGCAGCCGGCGCGGCCGCGCGCACGGGTGCAGGTACGCGTGCAGGCGGCACTGTGGCGCGCGCTTGCGGCGCGCGGCCGACTCTTGTGGCTGGTCCCGGGACCTGTATGGGCACCGGGCGGAACGCAGCTGGGCGGATAGGTACCGCGTGCTGCCGGCTCGTCGACGGCGTCGGCGCAACACGCGCAGGCGCCGATGTCGTCGATGGGTGTACGTTACCCCAGCAAGAAAGTGTCTCCTAGAGTTATAGGAGTAGAACGTATAATGTGTGCCCTATCTGCTGTAAATGTGCCCCAACATAAAAAATGTGTGCCCCCTGTCGTTTTGGAAAAAAACGGAAAAAACGATTCTTGCTGGGGTAACGTTTTTCTAGCAGGAAAATTCTAAACGAATGATCGGAGAGAGAAAAATTGTGCATGGCCAGAGAGCTTATATGTGTGCCAAAATGTGCCCCCAAAAATAAAATATGTGCCCCTTCAGGTTTTCGAGATATTGCATTTCCTGCTGGAGTAACGTTTTGATGAATCGTATATCTCTACAACCATTGCATGTGCCCCTGTAGAATAAACATACACGAGTAGCTCTTAATGTGTGCCCCTTTGTGCCCCCAATTAGATTTAAGAAAATATTTATAGTTTTCAAGTTATCGCGGTTTTATGAAAACCCGAAAAAACATCGCAGCGCCTAAATTAGACAAGGCACAAGTTCGCTGAAAACTGTATTCGGTCCTTCTTGACGCTAATAATAACCATACAAAGTTTCAAAACTGTTCATGCATGCGTTTTTGAATAATCTCGCTAAAAGTCAAAACGATGGTGTCATAACTTTGACGGCAAAATACAAGGAACCGGCTCAATCCCAGATGTGTAGGTGTAAACCAAAATCATGTGCCTTTAGTCAGAAATATATGGTGAAAATATTCAGCTTGAAATGTTTCGCATTAAGTAAATATAAACAAAAAACCAAAATATGTAAGCAACGGCTGGTTATCCGACGAAATTTGAATGACTACTAAAAAGCGACGGATTCATACATATCGATGACCTTCTTTATTGGACGTATTATACCTAAGCTGTTGTCCGTACAGTCGCGTTCAAAAGTTTTGGGGGCTAATTAAAAAATATATTAAATGCACCTTGTGATTATAATAAATGAAACAGCTTGTTGATGTGGAAATTATTATTTTTATTGCCTTAATTTTAATTCTTTAAGTAATTATTGCATCAAATCACAGATCAAAGTTCCTACCTATAAATATTAGAAATTATTTGCACATTGTGTAGTCATTGTTATTTTAATCACAGATCAGTTTTTCATCTATACTAATATTATAAAGAGGTAAAATTTGTAAGTTTGTAAGTTTGTATGTAATGGGTAATCTCTGGAACTCATAATCCAATTCTAACAATTTTTTAACTGGCAGAAAGCTACATTATTCCTGAGTGCTATAGGCTATAAATTGTTTCTATAGCATGTATATTAACCGAGCTATCACAACTTTTGTCTAGCAAGTCGGAAAAAAATACCACATAAAACAGAATTATTTGCGTGCGCTGCCTAAACAGTTGCTTAAAATTAAAAACAATGTATGGCTACCTGGTTCGTCTTCATTATTTCTACAAAAAAGTCCGCGATACCATATCTCTATCTTTTATATTTTATCTTTTATACTTCTTTTATTGCATTAAAAAAAAATTTTTTCGGTATACTTACGTTTGGTTGATTATTTGAGCAACAAAATATTAATTCTTATGACAATAAATTATTTCAGTATCACAAGAACATCATACAGATAAGATTTGCCATTTACAGTATATCAATTGGTCATACAGTTTCGGAGATAATATAAAATTACTAAAACGCAAAATGCCCCTAGCATAACTTTCATTGTGCAGACGTTTTACCTATTTGCCCATAGATGGCGTTCTGCAATTACGTCATTTTTCTGAATCGCGGTGTTAAGACTTTCCGTGGATTGATGACCCTCTCGAATTTTTTTTATGCCCACGTTGTCGTTAGTTGGATTGGAGTTCCATACGAACGACGATTCGATTATGAGCACGGAGATTATGAGGTATCTATTCCTCATATTCGAAAATATCGTAATTTCGTTGTACGATTGTTGTCATTGTTTTGTATGTTCGTAGTTTCGTACTTCGTTCTATCGTAATAATCGATACGAGTTATTCGATATTACGATTGTTTTGTTTTGTAAAGGCGAACGGTGTTCGAGTCGCTCTCCCTTTGTTCGTAATTGTTTTCAAGTCTGTGCGTAGTTTGTCGAGAGCATGCCTAAAAGGAAATCTCAACTGTCCCGGCAGACATCACAGACAGGAGCCGCTCGAGTACGCCGTACGGAAGAATCTGCCCCTGAAAATGAGCAGCGCCTCTCGAGAAATAGAGAAAATATTTCGCAAGCACGCGCTAGAGAATCTAGCTCCGAGCGCTCACAGGGCCTCGCTAGCCAAAATGTGAGGACGTCGCGGGCCCGTGCTCGAGAATCTAGCGCTGAACGTGCGCAGCGTCTATCTGAGTTAAGGCAGCATGTCTCTGAGACAAGGGATAGGGAGACTAGCGCTGAGCGCTCGCAGCGGCTCGCTAGGCAAAATGCCATAACATCACAGGCCCGCGCTCGAGAATCCAGCGATGAACGTGCACAGCGTCTATCTGTTTTAAGGCAGCATGTCTCTGAAACAAGGGATAGGGAGACTAGCGCTGAGCGCTCGCAGCGGCTCGCTAGGCAAAATGCCATAACATCGCAGGCCCGCGCTCGAGAATCCAGCGATGAACGTGCACAGCGTCTATCTGAGTTTCCAATAAAAACATCATTTGCCCTGACTATTAACAAGTCCCAGGGACAAACATTCTCTTTGGTTGGCTACGAAAAGAATGGTTTTCCCATAGGCAATTATATGTTGGTCTATCAAGAGTGGGATCATCCGAAAAGCAGATTATTCTGTTACCGGAAAATAAAACAACCTCAAACATTGTATATAGAGAAGCTTTAAATTAAATAGATACCTAACTTAAATAAATAAAATAAGTAAAAGGCGACCAAGGGTTAAGTTACCTTGAGCAGAAAAGAGAACTTAGGTAATCTTTGAAGTTACTGATCTGATTCCAAACAATATTTTACTAATAAAATTAAATACAGTAATATCAATCGAGTGTTATCTTATGTTAAAACAAGAAATTTTCCGCGGACGAAGTCGCGGGCAGAAGCTAGTCTAACATATAATTAGTTAATTCGCATCACAAAAAATCACAGATCGGTATTAAGTATAAGTATAATATTGTGTAAAAAAAATATTAAATTTTAATTGGCCCAAAACTTGAAATTGAAATTTTGATATTATCTTTACGTTTTAAAGTTTCCTGAATCTATTAAATTTACACTATTTTTATAGGATGTAAGTTTGTATACAACATTATTTTTAGTATATGCGAAACCTGAATATAGTTTGTTCAGAATAAGTAACTGAATCGATTCCAATAATTTTTACCCCATGTTATATTTTGGCCCAAAAATATTTAAAAAAGGTTAAATCTTGGCCACCGAGCGACATTAGTACCTAGGTAGTTTTCCATACCCATACACAATAGGCGCGGCGCCCGCGCACAGCGAGCGGGGCGAGCGGGGCGGGGGTGAAGCAACCCCTTCAGTCGCCCGGGTACTGCAGACTGGCGCGCGCGCGTGTCGCGTTCCCGTCCAACTGCATAATCGCGAGCGCGCGGCCGCCGCGGGCCTTAAGTTGTGTTTCGGTTGATCGTGTACTTACCTATCGTATGTAAAAAGTGTCGTCTAACCATGACTTTCTCATACACAAACGTCCAGTACACAGAAACAACGATAACAGTGAAGTATTACTTTGTGACGAATGTACAACAACCCTCGTGGAACACAATGCTTTGCCGTGATGATTAACATTTTTAAACACGCCAAGATGGTTAATTGTAGAAAGTTATTATTTGTACCTACAGCCTGCTGTGGTTAAGTAATGCGATGTTTAACACTTTTCATCCACTTTTGTATTTTGTATTTGTATCACTTACGGCTTACGAATAAGTAATTACTTATTCGTAGCTTACGGCTGCATTTATTTACGAATAAAGTACATTATAATAACTACCTACACTTGACCATTACGACAGTCCAAAGCCTGCAAGTGTGATGGAAAATGTTATCACCTGTTAATTACAATACAATCGCCGCGCGGTACGTTTAGGCACGCGGTGCCCAGGATTTCGTACGGACAAACAGGTAACATAACAAGCTTATAACTTTGTGATTATTCATGATACAGTTTTGAAATTTTGTACATAGATTCTTTACATAAAAATACTAGACACGTGTTTCGGGTTTCGCATATACTAAAAATAATGTTGTATATCCGTGGATATAAAATTTTGTGCTCAATTTTTTCCAGAAGTACTCTAGCAATTAAGTTGAAAATATAGTTGTGATAAAAGTTAGCCCTGAATAAATAGATATATTCCGCCTGATCGGTCCGCCAGAACTTTTTTAGATACATATATTCTATAGATCAACAAAACTATTACTTACATCATCTAGTTAGAAGTTTATGCAACTTGCCAATAGGCAAAATGCCACTCCTCCCTGCTTGGTGTTTATATTATTGTTGTTATAGCTGCCATAGAACATTCTGTAAAAATCTAGTCAAGTATTTAGCTATTTCGGCTAAAAAGATACAGCCCTGTGACTGTGACATGTTGAGTGTTGACGGATTGTGGTCGAGTCTTAGTTTTGGGGACATGAATTCTTGTCATGAATTATTTTTTTACATTGTAACTAGAAGTTATATTTCATCAACCTAGCACAAGAAGAGAATTAAATACGTATTAAACAAAAAAGAAAACAAATTACTGGATCGATTTTGATGAAATTTCTATTGGACCAATCGGAAAGTAAGTATATCCTTTCAGATGAAAACAAAACAAACATGATTTAGAACATTATTTGTTAAAAAATAAATAAGTATATAAAGTAATGAAAAAAATCCAAGTACCTACTTGATAAGTGTACAAGTATTTTTAAATAAGTCAAAACAATGCCATTAAATACTTACCACCGCAGATCGTGCCATAAAATTCAACACCCCTACAACCACATAATTGTTATAAAATGCTTAATACGCCACTTTCAACCAACTTAAAAAAAAAGTAAACAAACAGTATCAGTGCAACTGCGTGACTCAACGTAACAGTTGGTAACAGTGTCCTTGGCGTCATAACATAACTGCAACTGTTTACCAATACCAAGAAAAAATCCAAACGCACTTCCCAGTCAATAAACACTTCGTACCTATTATTCATAATAGAGCGACGTTACACGTAACTGTCTCTGTCACACTAACACCTTACGCGTACTAGCTGTCTCACTTTCTCCAAGCTAGACAAAGCAACTCCTTGCGACACGACGTCAGCGGATGCCGCGGGGCCAGAGATATATGCAGCGGTGTGGGGAGGCGAAAAAAGGGAATCTTCTATTAAGTAAGGTGAATGCTCCAACCAGCCCGCAAAATTCAAATTTTTTCTGTTTTTTTTTGTTCCTACACCTTTATGAACTTGTAGGGTTGTATTGGTGATTTTGATGATTATAATTCTGTAACTACATACGTCTTACAGCCGTGAATAATATTTAAATCAACATACAACCTAGCACTGGCCTGCAAATTGCAAAAAACGCAAGAAATTTTGAATTTTGCGGGCTGGTTGGAGCATGCCCCTTAATGATGAAAAACTTACTGTTAATTTATCTAACCTACGGCTTATCAATAAATATATATATATATAAAGACACTGGCTTTTTATTTATATACAAAAAAGAGCTAAGTACCTCTTTTTAGTAGTAGGTATTCATCACACATTTCATTTTTTTTTTTTTAAACATTGGGACCAATAAAATTTTGAGTCAAAGACCTGGCAAATATCTGGATGTATTTCTTTCGTTCACACATAAATTACTGGATGTATTTAATGAAATTTTGAATCGAAAGATAGCTTACCTTGGAATAGCACTTAGGCTACTATTTATAATGTACTTAATCATGTGTAAGGTCATAGAAACAGCTAGTTGAATATAATCCAATAACAACTTTATTTTATTACTTATTACTTTTCTACGTCAGTGTACTCAGGCACAACACGTGTGAACCGGTTAGTGAGTAAAGTAAAGAAGGTCATCGATATGTATGAATCCGTCGCTTTTTAGTAGTCATTCAAATTTGGTCGGATAACCAGCCGTTGCTTACATATTTTGGTTTTTTGTTTATATTTACTTAATGCGAAACATTCCAAGCTGAATATTTTCACCATATATTTCTGACTAAAGGCACATGATTTTGGTTTACACCTACACATCTGGGATTGAGCCGGTTCCTTGTATTTTGCCGTCAAAGTTATGACACCATCGTTTTGACTTTTAGCGAGATTATTCAAAAACGCATGCATGAACAGTTTTGAAACTTTGTATGGTTATTATTAGCGTCAAGAAGGACCGAATACAGTTTTCAGCGAACTTGTGCCTTGTCTAATTTAGGCGCTGCGATGTTTTTTCGGGTTTTCATAAAACCGCGATAACTTGAAAACTATAAATATTTTCTTAAATCTAATTGGGGGCACAAAGGGGCACACATTAAGAGCTACTCGTGTATGTTTATTCTACAGGGGCACATGCAATGGTTGTAGAGATATACGATTCATCAAAACGTTACTCCAGCAGGAAATGCAATATCTCGAAAACCTGAAGGGGCACATATTTTATTTTTGGGGGCACATTTTGGCACACATATAAGCTCTCTGGCCATGCACAATTTTTCTCTCTCCGATCATTCGTTTAGAATTTTCCTGCTAGAAAAACGTTACCCCAGCAAGAATCGTTTTTTCCGTTTTTTTCCAAAACGACAGGGGGCACACATTTTTTAAGTTGGGGCACATTTACAGCAGATAGGGCACACATTATGCGTTCTACTCCTATAACTCTAGGAGACACTTTCTTGCTGGGGTAACGTACACCGTCGATGGGCTGGCAGCTACTGCGGCTCCCGTACCCCCCCCCCCCCCTCTTCTTCCCTCCTCCTTCGTCATGGGTCCGGCCGTCGGCGCACCGGACGACGCCTCGCCGATGTTCGGCATAGATGTCCGTCCGACCCAACGCCGGACGGGGCTCCTCGGACCCGGCATCGCGGCCCAAAGAGCCGCGCTTGCCGGGTTTCGACATCGCGGTTGTGTGGCCTCCGCGACCGCTGCGGCGGGGATCCGCCGGGCAGCAAGGTGGGCTCCCCCTGTGTTCGCACGAGTGCCCTAGGGAGTTCGCGCAAACACAAGTTGAGCGGGGTTAAAACTTTCGCGGTCCGCGCGGGTAAACTAGCTTGCGTAGTAGGAGACTAGCCTTAGGCGATTGGCACACTGCTGCGTTTCACGCAGCGGTGTGCGGGCTACGGAGTTAAATTCCACGCGCGTGAGTGCGTTTTTATTGAATTTGTATGTAAAAAATCACGCGCGTGGGTGCGTTATCTGCATCCCGCTGCATCATGCGGGGCAGTGTGAGAATCGCCTTAGCTTCTCCGCCGGCAGCGAGTACGCGAACCAGGAGACGCCGATGTCCTTCTCCAGGCCCGTGAAGTACCGCTGGACCAGCCGGTACTCCTCCTCGCTGTCTGGGGTGAAGCGAACTCCACCCCCGTATGGACGAGCTTTAGGCGGCCGGCCCAGTTTGGCACTGATGGCCCGGAAGTGCGTCGCCCAGTTCGGCAGCTTCTCTACTACCAGCGGCGGGTAGCGTAGCTTCTTCCTCGGCTTTTGTTTGGTAGCGGCGCCAGGGGTGGCGGCAGAGGGGAGTGGCGCATTTGATGCGACAGAGCTAGGTGGGTGTTGGGCACTCACCTCTGTGGTTGTCGGTGTCGGTGTAGGCGGCGGCGACGGTGATGGCGAGCGCGGCGGCGTGCGGCTCGCCACCGCGGCGGAGGAGGCGCGCCCCGACCCCGCGGCGCGCTTTCGCGTTGTGGACGCGGCGGGTCAAAGCAATACTTCTTCGCCTCTTCCTCCACCGCCTCTCGCCGAAACTCCTCCTGCGTCGCTGGGGTCTAGGCTCCGACTGCGGTATGTAGTCGAGCCCCCCCCCGCGACGGCGTTGATGCCGGCGACATCGCCTCGGTGAATTTCACTCCCACGGTGGGCCGCGGACCGGATCGCGGGGTCGTGTCTCGCGACACGTCTGAGCGACCGGACGCGGCCGAGCCCACCGATGCGAGCGACATACTCGACCCCGCGTTCGACGAGCATGCTGAAAGCATGGCGGGCGAGTCGTACGCCGAGGCTCTAGGCGGTGCCGGCGAACCACGTACCTGGGCTTCTGTGGTGGATGAGGCGTGTGCCGGACGGGGTCCGGCACTCAATGGCCGCTCCTGCTCCGCTGTCGCCGGTCCCGCCAGCGACATGTGGGGCCGGATGTGGCGGTGCGTGATGCTGGCACAGCTTCGGGCGCCGGCGGCGACGCGAAACGCGGCGGCGCACTGTGGACGGAAAACCAAGCTCCCCTTTCGTAGGATTTTTGAAAAATAAAATGTTTTGTTTGATAATTTCAAGTATACAGTTTTGTTAAGTACATTAAAACATTAAGTAAATTAGTAGTTACGGGTTTTTTTTTCAATCTATAGCTAAAAAAAATGACTTTATATATTTCAAATGTATGAAAATGGAATTTGTTTTCCTCATAACTTTTGTCTGTCTTGGATTGTAAAGCTGAAACTTTTAGGTATTGTTGCCGAGCTTATACTAAAGCTACCTGACCTTTGACCTTGACCCCGCACTTCCCCGTTCAAAAGATATGAATGAATTAAAAATGCATATTTGGACGATGTTGTAATACGTGGTAATGTACCCCAAATATATGTATATATAATTTTTTTTACCCAGTATTGAGCCTAGGGCATGCAAAACCGGAAAGTCGTCAAAACCGGTTTTGAACATCGTTTTTTTGGGACCAAAACCGAAAACCGGAGCTAGGTCCGGTTTTAGCAAAAAAAATCGAATGTAGTATAATTTAAAAAGAAACACCATTTTTTTAAAATACCCACTAAGTCTACAAATAAAACAAATCGTATGATACATTTCTTTTTACCCGACTACGGCAAAGCCAAAGGAGGGTTATGATTTTAACAGGCTATGTATGTATGTGAGTATGTTCATCTGTTCCCTCATAGCTCCTAATCTACTTATCGGAACTCGACATATGAGGTATCGTTAGAACCGTCTTAATTGTCCGCTGAACATAGGCTACGTGACGTTGCAAAAAACTCGATACGGCGCCCTCTAGTGGACAAAAAGTAATGTGTTAAAAATAAAAATTGAGATAAATACGCCATGTTTGGTATCATTTGAAAGGGCTTCACTTGTACATTTTCAAAATATTGCTCAAATTTAAAGCGACGCCCTCTAGCGGACAAAAGTCATGTGTTAAATTTAACACCAAAATTGTTGAAATAAAAAAAAGTAAAAAAACTAAAACCCGACTACGACAAAAAAAAACGACGCTGAAAAAGTATGAAAATCTTGTTTCATACTTTTTCAGCGTCGTTTTTTTTTTGTCGTAGTCGGGTTTTAGTTTTTTTACTTTTTTTTTAATCCAAACCATAATAATTGTACAGATAACAATGAACTTATAATAGTATAAAGATTAATTAACTGAGATCAAATCAACAACAAGTAAGTTTTTGGTATCTTTGGTACCTATTAAGTCTGCTATCAAAAATAATATATTTTAAACATAGAAAACACAATCAGCATCTTCAAATATTAAACACAGCCACCCACAATAACCAAATAAATCAACATTTTTGTAACTTTGAAGACGAACTACAAAATAACATTACTTCGAAAAAATTGTTGACAAAACCGGAGCTGAGCTCCGGTTTTGGCTCTCAAAACCGGTTTTCAAAAATCGTTAAATTTTGGCCGATTTCCGGTTTTGCGCAAAACCGGAAAACCGGTTTTGCATGCCCTAATTGAGCCCTGATAGTCAACAAACATATGTGACTATTGATCTTGATAAAAAACATCCTTATTATACTACGTATGAGTAAATTAATAATTGAATTTATACAACAAATAATGCGATATGAATTCAATGATTCAGGAGGACCTAATCACAATTAAATTAGTCAATGTCACAGTCAGACAGGTTTCCTATGTCTACGAAGTCTACATTTTCTATACTTATCTGAACTAGAAGTTAATAACAATAACAATTAGCTGGATCCACACCAGACGATCCAGTGCGCTCCGATCGGGCGTGGCAAGAACAACGCGCGGTCGATTTGAAGGTGCCGCGCGCGATCGGAGCGCACTGGATCGTTTGGTGTGGATCCAGCTATTTGGCTTCATCTGATAGAGGTTTACTACGAAGTTGCTTCATCTTAGGTCTGAAACTAGAGAGATATGGGTGAGAGGATATCAGCAAATTACGGTTAATATCCTCATTTGTTGCAATTCTGCTAGGTTCCCGCGAGTGGAAGGTTCTGAATTTTTTTTAATCTTTGTTGCGAGCTTCGGATGCCTCTTCAGAAAGTTTACCGGTTGGAATAAAGTTATCAATTATGTCAGCACCATGCATGAGTAATTTATGCACACTTGAGGGCATATAATACCATGCATAGAGCTAAACATATCTATGAGCTGTTGTAGCGTAGCACAATATTGCCGGAACTTTTCCACGTCTATAAACTCTCCACATGAGACTACCTGAAGAATCACTCCAAACCGTCTAGTAAGTTCTTCATCAACACCCGTGATCTGCGCCGTTACTTCGGGATTAGCAAAAAATCTTCTGGCAGTATTTCCATCATTGGTAGTTCCTGCACCTTGTTAAACTCCATCCACAAGCAGTCCCATTTCATACCGAAATCGTTCTTGAATATTTATTTTTTGTTGGCCAATTGTATTTTTAAATCATATCCTTTAGCTTGCCATTTCTTGAAGTCAAGGCGGTAAGCAATGTGCAAGATGCATTCCATGAATTTAATACGTGCATGAAGGGAAGACAGACCAAACTTAAACATGTCGACAGAATGGACAGAATGACTTCTCTGTGATACCATGTCGATATTATTTATCTCTTTCGGTGTCGCTTTGCAGATATCACATGTCGATGTGGAGGTACCTGATAGATGTGAGGTTATCTTGCCATCGACCATGGTCATATGTAGCTTGTGTCTCACATTTGCACCTTCAATAAAAATTGGCCGTAGAGCATCAATTTCTGTTTCAATTGACGCCATTTCTTCTTCACTATTCAAATCATTTTCTTTTGCGAATTTGAAATAAATTGGCCGACAGTAAAAAGTTGAAGACGGTTGGAATTTTCCCATATCACTTCATCAGTATCATCTTTCATCATTTTCAACGGAACAAATGACACATGAAGATGCTGGCATCATCACCTTCCATTTTTTGTTTGTAGTTGCTGTGTCCAGATGCATCGTCAAATCCCCATTTACTGACTAGAGTCAAGTTACTGCCAGTAACATCAGTTACCAGAGTTTTGAACAGTTTCTTGACCATAACGTTTAAAATTGACTGTAATTTAGGTTTCAGTATCAGTTATCACTATGTCTTCTTTTTCTACGTAGCACTTTTTCTTCTCATTCTGTAAAACATCATTATGATGGAAAAATATCACATCTCAAATCTTTTGTTGTCTGCCTCAATGTTATATATTGCCCAATATTGCCATTTTAACAACTTTAGTGATGTTGACATACCCAGTGCCTTATCAGCAGTCACAATTCGTTTCGTTAAATTCAGACAGGCTCGAAGTATCGGTGCATCCTCTGGATTTTTTAGCTTCACTAATTCGGCAAAGTCCATTTGATTTTTATTGTCACCAGCTTTCATGACAAGAGCATAAGCTAGTGTATCAAAATCATTTTTAGGTAGAAGATCTTCAGTTCGTCTTCTTTTTTTTTCGTTAAAATCAATAGTCACGTTTGTTGACTATCAGGGCTCAATACTGGGTAAAAGAAATTTATATATACATATATTTGAGGTACATTACCGCGTATTACAACATCGTCCAAATATGCATTTTTAATTTATTCATATCTTTTGAACGGGGAAGTGCGGGGTCAAGGTCAAAGGTCAGGTGGCTTTGGTATAAGCTCGGCAACAATACCTAAAAGTTTCAGCTTTACAATCCAAGACCGACAAAAGTTATGAGGAAAACAAATTCCATTTTCATACATTTGAAATATATAAAGTCATTTTTTTTATGGTATAGATTGAAAAAAAAACCCGTAACTACTAATTTACTTAATGTTTTAATGTACTCAACAAAACTGTATTCTTGAAACTATCAAATAAAACATTTTATTTTTCAAAAATCCTACGAAAGGGGAGCTTGGTTTTCCGTCCACAGTGCGGCGCGGCGCTACGAGCGGGTGGTGCGCGGGTACGCGCGAATGATGCGGGGGCACGTGCGGGGAGCGCGACGAATTCCTGCGGCGCGGCGGCGCGCGCAACGGGCGCGTAGGCGCGCACAGCGGGCGCGGCGGTGCGCACAGTGGGTGAGGAGGTGCGCGCGGGTGGCGTTGCGGCGCGCGCTTGCGGTGCGCGGCTTTGTGTCGCGGCGGGCCCCGGGGCCTGGATCGGCACTGGGCGGAAGGCAGTCGGCGAACTGCGACGGCTTGCTGGCGGCTCGTCGACTGTGCCGGCGCAACGCGCGCAGGCGCCGATGTCGCCGGTGGGCCGGCAGCTATAGCGGTGCTCGACTTCCCCCCCCCCCCCTCTTTCCTCTTACTTCTTCTTCTCTTCGGCGGCTTCCTTCCGACTGGAGCCAGCCAGCGGTGCACCGTACAACGCCACGCCGTTGCTCGGCAGCGACGTCGCCCGATCCAGCGCCGGGCGGAGCTCCTCCTGGGACCCGGCATCGCGGCCCAGAGAGCCGGTCGGCTTCGGCATCTTGGGAGGCGTGGTCTCCGCGACCGCCGCGGCGATTTCTCGCCGAACTGCACGGAGGCTCCCTCTGTGTTTGCACAAGGGGTACTTGTAGCAAACACAGAGAAAACGATTAAAAATTCGCGGTCCGCGCGGAGCAAACTTGTTACGAATGTAGGACAAGCTCGACCACGGGCAAATCCACAAACAAACGTGCATTCAAACTACGGTATTTAACTACACTTGGGGGGGGGGGGGGGTCATACGAGTACTGCAGTATTAAACAGTGGGGTATTTGATTTTTTTATCCGTTTGACCAGCGGAAAGTAGTCATGTGATCCTAACTTCCTACATAAATAAGTACTGTTAACTATCGTATGTGACATTACCCTCTTACAGCGTGTGGTGTGTGTAAGAGGTGTCGCAGCAGTTTTAATGAATAAATCCTCTGTTCGCAAGAGGTGTACGTTACCCCAGCAAGAAAGTGTCTCTTAGAGTTATAGGAGTAGAACGTATAATTGGTGCCTTATCTGCTGTAAAATGTGCCCCCACATAAAAAATGTGTGCCCCCTGTCGTTTTGAAAAAAAAACGGAAAAAACGATTCTTGCTGGGGTAACGTTTTTCTAGCAGGAAAATTCTAAACGAATGATCGGAGAGAGAAAAATTGTACATGGCCAGAGAGATTATGTGTGCCAAAATGTGCCCCCAAAAATAAAATCTGTGCCCCTTCAGGTTTTCGAGATATTGCATGGAGTAACGTTTTGATGAATCGTATATCTCTACAACCATTGCATGTGCCCCTGTAGAATAAACATACACGAGTAGCTCTTAATGTGTGCCCCTTAGTGCCCCAATTAGATTTAAGAAAATATTTATAGTTTTCGAGTTATAGCGGTTTTATACAAACCCGAAAAAACATCGCAGCGCCTAAATTAGACAAGGCACAAGTTCGCTGAAAACTGTATTCGGTCCTTCTTGACGCTAATAATAACCATACAAAGTTTCAAAACTGTTCATGCATGCGTTTTTGAATAATCTCGCTAAAAGTCAAAACGATGGTGTTATAACTTTGTATGTTAGTACAGCGGCATGCGACCACGGGAAGGTACTTTTCATTTCTCATACTCGGAAAGTAGTGTTTGTTTGATCCAAGTAGCGGGTGGAAGACGCTGCTTCCCACCACAGGGCGGGAAAGACTCATAGTAATTACTTCCCTCTTTAGGGTGGGAATGAATTTTAAAAATAGAACTGTAGTCAGCTACGCATTTTTTGTACATAAATTAAGAAAAATGCTGCAGTCTTGTGAGTGTAAACAGCCAGTGTGAATTAAAAAAAACCTATTAAGCGGGACAGCCTGCGGCGATGACGCGGTGTATTCCATATTTAAAATAAAAAAAAGACAATAGTACGAGTATTATTTGGCGGGATACTAACCCTGTAAGCTGTACCGAAATTCAAAAACATGATTTTATAGACTAATATATCTTTAATAAAAATGAGTTCAAGCGATTCTGAAATGTTGACCCCAGATTCGGTTAAAGACGAGGCAAATGCAGTAATTGAAACAAAATATCAGGTATGCCGAAGCAGATAGCAACATATTTGAATATACCAAACTGTGAGCAGTATACCGGGCATTGTTATAGAAGAACGTCAGCGACACTGTTAGCCGATTCTGGGGCGAACTTGACAATGTTAAAAAGACATGGAGGATGGAAATCCAGCACAGTCGCGGAAGGCTATATTGAGGATTCTGTCCAAAATAAAACCAAAATTTCAAGCAAATTAACTGAGACCATAAATTTACGCCCCAGTTCGCCTCAACCAACTACTTCAAGGGAGTCTCTGCCATTGATTCCACCGTCTAATCAAATACCAGAGTCTCCTACTTTTACAGACATCCAGCATAGCCAAAGTCATAATATACCTATCAAACACCGTAAATATTCCAAACAAGCATGTAACTTTAAATTTCACAAATTGTTCTAATTCCATTAATTTTAAATAGGTACTATGCATGTTATTGTTAAGTATCAATAAATATTTTTGAAAAACTACTACTTTTTACTTTCCTTATATTCGAAATGAAAAGAAGTGTTTAACACGGGTGAAAGTCATCAATTCCTAATTCCTTTCGACCCTTGCATAACAATCTACTATTCTTGTTTCATCCTTTTCAGTAGTCGGGTTTTAGTTTTTGAGTCAAGTTAAGAAAACATCCCAACGATTTTTCGAAATTCCACCCCTGCGGGATTGAAAAGCGGGAATACAGTTTATTTGAAAATTCTGATTTCTTTGATCTATAGGTAAACTTAAAAATTGTCCCGAATACTTTTATTTACCTAAATAAATAATAAAGATCATAAACAAACATTTTCCAAATTTTTAGAGGAAAGTACGAAATACACGCGGACGAAGTCGCGGGCAAAATGCTAGTTTTTCATAAATCTAAAACATGGATTATTCCACTTTGCCCCACCGGCCGCCCCACTGGTGGGGCAAAGTGGAATGTTATTTTCCTCTTTAAAAACCTCAATGAGTTTCTATGAAATAGTTCCTATGCGTTCTATATACGGTTTAAACGTTGTAGGTAATTCTCAAGTGAAAATAACACTGGACGCAATGTTCATCATTATACACGTGGTGCTTGTGGGCTCATTATACGCAAAGAGCAGCGCCCTGCGCGTCCAATATAACAATGCGTTCAGGGCGTTGTTGGGGCTGCCGCGCTGGTGCAGTGTGTCGGGCATGTTTGCGGACGCTTACGTTGACGGCTTCCCGTGATCCGCAAGCGATGCGCCGCGGCGCTCGACAGGTTGTGCGCCAGCACCCACAGCATCCTGGTTGTTATTGCGCATAGGCTGGACACGCGTTACGTCCATAGGAAATAAGTAATTGTTTTTTTTTTTACTACTTACACTAGTTTCATAAGTTTTACTGTATCTACTAACATTCTATGGATTTAAAAGTCTGAATTAAAAAGTTTATTTTTTATTTTTATTTATTTATATGTGCGTAATTGTACCGTCCGGTTGGAATAGTGCTAATAAAAGTATATAAAAAATAAAAGTTGGACTCATGCGAAGACTTGTATGGATGTTATAAAAGTTGGACTCCTGAGAAAGTTGGACTCTTGCGAACAGAGGCTAAGGACGTCTCGGCATGCCTAAGGACGTTTCGGTATGCATAAGGACGTCGCGGTATAGGTACTGAAGGATGCCACGGCATATATCTTGTGTCTTATCTAACGTAGTATAGTGTAGTATAGTGTCTTATCTAACGTAGTATAGTCTTATCTGACAGGCCTGATGATCTAGTGGTTAGTGACCCTGACTGCTATGCCGGAGGTCGTGGGTTCGATTCCCACCCAGGACAAATGTTTGTGTGATGAGCACGATCATTTGTTCTGTGTCTGGGTGTAATTTATCTATAATATGTATGTATTTAGAAATATATAAGTATGTTTATCAGTTGTCTAGTACCCATAACACAAGCTCTGCTTAGCTTGGGACTAGATGGCGTTGTGTGATAGTTGCGGAATATTATTATTATTATAGTATCGCCAGTGTTAGTTCAATTAGTAATGGTTAGTCTAATAGAAATACGTACTATGTGAAATTATGAAATTATAAGCTTGGGGCGGGAAACTGTTCGCACTTCAAATCGAAAGAACGGAAAGGCGGTTGCAAAGAACGATTTCTTGAGGGCAGAGCGGGGCCCCCGTCGGTCGCGGAGCCATGGGCCCTTGACCAGTGTCCAATGGAAAAGAGGGACATGTCAATCAATCTGTGCGCTACAAAGTAGGGGTGGGAGCCCGAAGAGGCGCGCGCCGAGTGAGCGATGCAGTTCCGCGCGTCTGATATGCGGCGCACTGTGTTCCCAAATATCCTTGGACCTGACATTTTAAGTTCAGTAAGAGACGCATTTCAATACGACAAACTTCGGACAAGAACTCCCATGTGCTAAATCTTTATAGTTTTTGAAAAAAATACGTCTAAAGTTTATTATTTTTTTTATTTATAAAATTAAAAAAAAATATATTACTTTGATATAAATAAAGCTGATATGTTTCTGGTATTTTCAATTAGTTAAGAATATAGTGAAGGATTTAATACACTTTACTACGGTCCGAAAATGTTAGCTTTTAATGAGAAAAAAAAAGATTTCAGTTTTTCAGATTTTATTTTTTTTCATTTTAATTATGCGTAAGTAGCATCCGCAAATAAAACTAAATGGTAGTTAAATACGTCACTTATCACCATAAAAAAAATCAACTGCTAATGCCATGGAAAATGGGAAATAATAGCTTCTAAATATTTTTCATTACAAAACGCCTGTTATTTAGATATGAGCAACGTGTTCAGACGTCGTTGCTATGAATGAGTGATCAGGCACTGTAAGAGTATTTTGCTTTTCACTTTCTAGTAGGAATTTTTGGCGTGATTATGTATTGTATGTAAATGTAACCAGTTCAGTGTCAGGAAAAGTTAGTTACCTAGGTAGGTATAGATACGGTGACTAAGTACGGTGTAGATAACTAAGTAGTTATCTACATAAAATAAAAAATCTCGGCCAAATCGCGTGACTTCTAGATACTACACCCTGTTTTATCAATATCCGACTTTTTCTCGTTAGGGTTGTCACTAAGTCAAATAATAAGAAATTTCCGGTGTTGGCAATAAACATGTGAAGTGTAGACTTCAAAACGAAAGTTAGTGAGTTATTTAAATCTAGTTGCGTTTTAAGTTAGTTTTATTTTTATATTTTTCTACACCGTTTTATTTTTATCTACACCGTACTTAGTCACCGTATCTATACTACTTAGGTAACTAACTTTTCCTGACACTGAACTGGTTACATTTATATACAATACATAATCACACCAAAAATTCCTACTAGAAAGTGAAAAGCAAAATACTCTTACAGTGCCTGATCACTCATTCATAGCAACGATGTCTGAACACGTTGCTCATATCTAAATAACAGGCGTTTTGTAATGAAAAATATTTAGAAGCTATTATTTCCCATTTTCCATGGCATTAGCAGTTGATTTTTTTATGGTGATAAGTGACGTATTTAACTACCATTTAGCTTTATTTGCGGATGCTACTAACGCATAATTAAAATGAAAAAAATAAAATCTGAAAAACTGGAATCTTTTTTTTTCTCATTAAAAGCTAACATTTTCGGACCGTAGTAAAGTGTATTAAATCCTTCACTATATTCTTAACAAATTGAAAATACCAGAAACATATCAGCTTTATTTATATCCAAGTAATATATTTTTTTAAATTTTCTAAATAAAAAAAATAATAAACTAGACGTATTTTTTTCAAAAACTATAACGATTTAGCACATGGGAGTTCTTGTCCGAAGTTTGTCGTATTGAAATGCGTCTCTTACTGAACTTAACCTCAAAATGTCAGGTCCAAGGATATTTGGGAACACAGTGCGGCGGGTCAATACTCAGTACGTGTGTTGCGAACCGTCGCGCGCTGCCTCACCCCTTGTCCCCACCTCAGCAGCCAACTAGTTCCGCGCGGACTATAGTACGTATTTCATAATAAACTTACCAAAATAATTATTATATTGAACCACTAAAGGAAACGGTACAATACCCAAGTTTAAGAGACAAGAAAATATATCTAAATTACTGGATAGATGTGCTCACCTTAGGTTTTCACAGAATCGACAGACGATAACTCTCTTCAATTATCAATTCTCTCAATACGCGACTACACTGTCGAGCTACCGCGACAACACTAAATCAATCTATGAGCTACAAGGTAGGGGTGGGAGCCTGCAGAGGCGCGCGCCGAGTGCGCGATGCAGTTCTGCGCATCTGCAATGCGGCTGATCAACGCCCACCCCCTACCCCGCCTACTCGAGCAGCGCATCTAGCAGTGCGACGTGGCATGGTTCATAAATTTTGGTTTATTTGTTTTTTACCACTCGCCGCCCCGCGCTAAGCTGCCACTGATAGCGGCGAGTTCGTGGAGACTTGGGGCACCCCGACTCGGACAGGTTAGGTTCGAGCCCCCGTCATCCCCTTCGTGTTAGGTTCCTTTAAGCCCTGTAGACAGAAATAGGGGCCCGTAATATAAATACGTCTTATAAACCAACTTAGACCCGCCACGTGATATTCCCCACCCTAAATACTCGCACTATGCACCAATCTCGCCATTGTTGAAATAGGGTATATTTAGTAATAATCTATACTAATATTTTAAAGACGTAAAATTTGTTTGTAAGTTTGTATGTAGGGGGTAATCTCTGGAACTACCAGTCGGATTTGAAAAATTCTTCTTGCATTTGATAGCCCAATTCTTGAGGAAGGCTATAGGCTATTTAACATCACGGTATGACCCTTAGGAGCCGAACAAAAAGAAAAAAAGTAAAAAAAGAACGTTAAGTGATAGCGCGGGCGGGTGATGCGATAGGACGGGGTGGCTCGGGGGATACAAGAAGTTTCACGCGAACGAAGTCGCGGGCTGAAGCTAGTTTATTTTAAACAGGTGCTACTAAATATACCCGAGTAGCGGTGTCTTGGTAAGGTACAGACGCCAGCACATTAACCTATCCGAAACTGTCAAATTTTCCCAATCAACTTTGAACCTTATAGGTACATGCATTAACAAATAAAGTTGAAAATCTATTAAAGAATTTTGACAGATTGTAGTAGCTTGATGTGCTGGCGTCTGTACATTTAGCGGTAGTCACTCGTAAAATCTGATTTCCCAATTACTTATACCCGACGTCGGGCAGGTCCGTGACGTCACTGGCGTCCCCACGAAGTACAGGCCGGCAGACAGTTAGTAAAGACGCGCGACGCAAAGCACTGCAAAAATACTCCATCATCACTTTCGTACCTTCAGGACTATGAACCAACACACACTACAAGCAGAAAGCACCGTACTTTTTTGTAGGAAAATTCGTTGCGCTGCGGCCCGTTGCGGCTGAAATGTGCGCTTGGCTTTAGCATACTGAGCACAGACTAAACTGAGCAAGTAAGCTTAGGCTTAGCCCACATCTCTTGCCGCCAGGGCTATCTGGCCTGGCGATTTACGTTGGCTTATTCAGAAACTTTTGAGAGAAAGTGGGCTTGCTGTTGGGAAAATACTGAGTTCATCGTGGCGTTGATAGATGGCGCTACCGGTGTCTTTCTTCAAACCCTGTGGTTTTGTGTTTCATTCAAATTTAGATAGATGGCAATACTGTATCATGTTACGAAGAGATGGCAACAGCATTACCACCATCTATTTAAATAACGAGGACGCTGTAAAAAGGTAGAGAGGCCTTTCTTCAAAGTTCGTAACTATTAAAGGCAGATGTCGTTAAGTATTGTATTTTGTTAAATTTAAAACTTACTTTTAACTGTCACCTTTTCGGGAAACTATGCAGAATGAACCACTTTGATAGATTTATTTAAAGGACATGTCTGGTGGAGCAATGGGCGATTGTCTAGGTAGTCAAAGAAAAGGTTCAGTAATTATTGTTATATCATTATAATCTTCGTATTTTATAGTTTATCAATTAATAAGTTTCAGGAGTCAGGATCTTGCGAAAACTGGCCAAAGTAAAGATTATACGCTAGGTATTTTTCTTAGTTTTTTTTTAGTATAATGCCATCTGTGAGCGAATACAGGTACTAATTGGCGGTATGCCTTTGTGAGGAATGAAACATTTAATATTTTGTTGGTCTGAGTTCATAACTATAATTTGTGTAACAAAAATGTAAACCACCTATTGTTTATCTATTAAATACTTACTAAGTTAAAGCGATTTACTCTTTAGTTTTTATTTACCACCTCACATTTGACTTTTATTATTATTATTTTTTATCTAAATAATACATTCGTTGTTTATTATAAATACATTTATTATTTTTTTAAAGAATATAAGAACGAAATTCATGAAATCGATTTTCCTGATCTGTATTCGATAACTTAATCGCCTTGTAATGGCAACCCTGTTAGGTTACGTCTTCTGCAGTTTGACATTAAAATAATTAAAAAAAAATCTATTGCAGTGCTGTCAAAATCGCGCGCGCCAGTTCAAACATCTTGTTGTCAGTGTTTTTCTAAGTGTTGTGGCAGGCGAGCATTCTACCTTTTTGTAGGTACTTATTGTTGACAGAAATGCCTCAACCATTGAAACATCACGAGTCCCATCGTAACGGGCCGTGCTCGAAGCAAAACTACCTGTCTTCTGAGCAATGACAGAACTATTCCTATTCGCTAAGACGCCCATCAGATCACGGAACTGATTATCACTAAAACTGACGTTCGCCATATCTCTGTTTCTGCGGCTACGTCTGGGCAAAATATGATATAAATCAATTGTTTCACCTATGTTGGCTACCTAAGGATAAACACTAACCCTTGGACTATAATTAATTAAATAAAACACTAGCTCCTGGACTATAGTTAATTGAATGAAATCCTAGCTCCTGGACTATAGTGAATATTGACTAATTGGGATACGCCTACTTCTAATCATAAAAGTAATATATATAAAGTTATTCTATGCAACAAAATGAACAACATAAAACAAATGCAGGGTACTTTAAAAAAACTTTAAGCTAATCAATTATAATTACTTACTTAAATAATGCGAGCAAGAGACAAAAAAAAAATTGGTAAGTGCTCCGCGTTGGGATGTCACAGTGTACGTTTGTTTCCTTCTCGAATTCATCTGAGTTTGCTTTATAGACTTACTAGCTGTTACCCGCGACTTCGTCCGCGTGGATGTTTTTTCTTTGGACCCTATTTTAAAAAAAATAAAATAACAGTAGAATCCTAAGTTACTCCTTATTACATCAGCTATCTGCCACTGAAAGTCCCGTCAAAATCGGTCCAGCCGTTTCAGAGATTAGCCGGAACAAACAGACAGACAGACAGACAAAAATTGTAAAAAATGTTATTTTGGTATACAGGCTACATATGTACCGCATACATCCATATGCATTTACTTAAAGCGGTTATTTTAATATTACAAACAGACACTCCAATTTTATTTATTTTTATAGATGTATGATTAGTTTCTGCTCGTGACTTCGTCCGCGTGAAATTGCTTGCTTCCCAGCCCACTCCGTCGCATCGCATCGTCTGCCCGCGCTATTACTTCGTCTTCGCTTAGCGTTCTTTCTGATTTTTGCGGGGCTCCTACTGGGATAGTACTAGTAGATAGGTACTCATCATGTCTGCAGAGTTTTGCTAGCTAATTTAATTTGACCCTATATTCAGACTATTGTAAAATACTATCCTGTAGTTTGCAGTGATCGGAATAGGCTGAGTATAAAACCTAAGCTTCGGAGAACAGAGACAGAAAGAGGAGACTTCCTTACGACATTTTTTTCCCCGGATTTCGGGAAAAATCTTAAATATATTGAAAATAAGCTTTATTTAAGATGGATAAAGGCTATTTTTTTAAACTAAACTTGCAATGACCACATTTTCGGGATTTTCACGTAAAATCCCGAAATAAATAGTCTAACTTTAATTCATGTATTCGAATTATATGTAAAAATTTTGCGGAGATTGTCACACAAATTTCCATCCCCTATTTTAGGGGCTGGGGGAAGATTTCCAAAAAAAATAAGGCAGGTATTTTTCGTTGGTAACAAAGAGTCTGTGTACCGATTTTTAGCTTCCTACCTAGAAAATTGCGAAGTCCCATGTAAAATTTCACCCCCTCTTTTGAGGGGTTGGGGGTAGATTACCAAAAAAAAAAATGATGCACGTTTCTTTTGTTAGTCACAAATAGTCCGCATACCAATTTTTAGCTTTCTACCTTGAAAATTGCGGAATGCTCCATACAAACTTCCATCCCCCATTTTAGGGGAGTGGGGGGGTTATAAAGAGACAAAAAGTAGCCTTTGTCACTCTCCATCCCTTCAACTATCTCCACTTAAAAAATCTCGTCAATTTGTCGCTCCGTTTTGCCGTGAAAGACGGACAAAGAAACAGACACACACACTTTCACATCTATACATATAATAAAACAGTAAAAACTGTGTCTGTACATTCAAAATATTAAAAAAAAATTGCGGGGGGTTTAGAAACAGTAACAGGGCACGAATCTAAAAAAAAATTTGCCTGTGTGTCTGTTTGTTTGTACACGCTAATCTTCGGAACTACTGGACGGATTTGAATGATTTTTTTTTTGTTGTATAGGTATTATGTCTGGGCAACATATAGACTATAATTTATCTTGGAAACTTGATGCAGAACCGCAACAGACCAGCTAAACTATAAGAGATACAAAAATGGTACCATAGCCAAAATTGTTCTACGTATTGAGCATTCTCTGCTGAGAGAATAAACTTGAAGATCTGGAACACCTGATGTGGAACTCCGAGAGCCCAGCTACACCATAACACATATAGGAATGACGTCTTAGCAAAAGTTGTTCGGTCTGATGGGCATTTCCTGTTGACTTATAAAAATCGAAGATTTGAAACATCTGATGTGGAAATCAAAGCTATCACTAATTTCACTGTATAATTATAAAATAACATAAGCTGGGAGTACCTCCACGCGGTGAAGGCGGTAACTTTTAGGACTGATTTTCGATGACGATGGTATATCATTGAAAATTTGACTCTACTGGCCAAAACTCGCATTTATTTTTTTATTTTATCGAATAAAATATATGCCTTCAGACACACGCCAGCACGTCAACCTACTACAATCTGTTAACATTCTTCAATAGATTTTCAACTTTATCGCTATAGTATAAGGTTCAAAGTTGATTGGGTTAATTTGACAGTTTCAGGTAGGTTGATGTGCTGGCGTCTGTACATCACATTAGCGTTTAAAAATCTTCGGAATTATTATACCACTTTTGAAGTGCGAAGGCCCATTATCTTAAAACCAATTCTCGAACGACCATCTAATCGATTTACAGAATAGTGTTAAGGATTTTGATTTGAGTACATTATAATGATAATTATATATTAATAATTAATGAAAATAAAGAAGTTTTACTTTTTAAAACATTAAAAAATATTTAATGTTTTTTGAAAAAATATTTAAAAATGTATTCAACATGTTTGAAAATAAATAAACGATTTCTAACTTTCCTATTCTTTTATTTTATTACTAGCAGTTACCCGCGACTTCGTCCGCGCGGAATTTAACAAAAAAGTTATTGTTCGTGGGAACCTATTTTTTTTTTTTAAAAAGTAGGCTAAGTTACTCCTTATTACGTCAGCTATCTGCCAGTGAAAGTCCCGTCAAAATCGATCCAGCCGTTTCAGAGATTAGCCGGAACAAACCGACAGACAGATAAAAAATGTAAAAAATATTATTTTGGTATATGTACCGTGTGTACAACCATATATGTATATGCATTTTGTAACAATCGGTTATTTTAATATTACAAACAGACACGTCCAATTTTATTTATTTGTATAGATTTTACTCTAGGTATTTATTACAACAATTTAACTTCCTTATGCTGGGGCCAGACTATCGCGATAACGCGAAGATTTGCGCGATAAGTTGATGCTCATTGGCTGGACCTACGATGTCAGCCAATAAGAAACAACTTATCGCGATTTTCCCGTAAAGTGTGGCCCCGGCATTAGATATTTTTTTTCCATGTGAATTCTGGCACGCTGTCAACATGACATGTTTAACATGATAGACAAACGGACCGTCGCGTCGCTAGTGTTTACATTCTCTTTGGCGTCGCTGTCGGTTGCAGGGTTGCTGGCTTGCTGCTCTCATACTTAACTACGATGAGTTTGGTATGGTATATGAGTTTTGCAAGACACGAAATTCACATAATGAATTTTGGTACTTTCAAACTCAAAAAAAGGGGTTAAGTGTAGATCTATGTTGTAATAGTTACAACATGTTCGGGATGTTAAATTCAATTAAAAGTTGGTATTTTAAAACGTTGTACTTAAAGCACTTGTTATAAAAATATGATTTTTGGCGTTTTCAATTTTAAATAATAGCCAGGGGGTTTATTGTAGACTTTCGCTGTAATAGTAAAAAATGCTCAAGATGTTATTTCCCATATGAAAATATCATTTTTTTTTTTTAATTTGATTTGTGGGAAGTACCTAGTATAAAATGTTCGACACTTGAATACTAAGATGCCTCACTGCAATACCTCGCGATCGCAGTTTAGCTCGCAACCTCGATGTCTCTGGAAGTGCCGACAAAAGTGAAAACTTAAACAATTACGTGTGTATTTTCAAAGCATAGTATTTTAAAAATATGGTTGAAGGTCATTCTTCCCAAAGAAAATGTACCGCGCGTTGATGTCTTTATAATGGCCAAAACTTAAAACAGAGGTAACGGTAACAGTGTCGCTAGTTCGGTTTTTTCCCATCTCAAAAACTGCCCAACGCGCATAAAAACTTTTCACTTCAACAAATACGTGCTAATAGACACGCACATGTGAAGGATACCTCACTGCGATACATCGCAGGCTGCTTGGCCTTACCTCGAAGCCAACGTGGCCTTTTTAAAAAATTCGTAACTATTTAGACAGATGGCGTTACTGTGTCTGGTTGTACAGTTGCTCATTATGTTGATAGATGACGCTACTTGGACATTTCAACGAAATTCTTACCCCCGTGTCCACGGGCGGGGCGTGGAAATATCGCGACGGGATTATATCGCGCACTGGAATTTCAACTCTCGGTGGTGAGCCGAGCATTGAGTATCCAATTGAGTGCACCCCGCTCGAACAGTTGGATTTTGAACTTTCGACGCTTCAAAAACTCGCCCCTCCGTACCTGGGCTTACGGTCGCGTATGCCTTGCCACATGCACAGTGTAATCTTGGTGTGATAGTTTTCTTGAGGTTGACATAACTTTATAATACGAGTACAATAACACAAACAATAATTCACTTTCATGAGAATACCTATTAAAAATAAAACGTAAGTCAATATACAAAAAAAAAAAACAAAAAAAAAACTAGTCTTTTGTACAATGGGTAATTAGATAAAAAAACCTTTTAGGTATTTCAATTAAACCATTTACAGGTACTTTTGAATTGTCAAGGAGTTGGTCAGTCAGAAATATGAAGCTAGTTGCCCATTCCAAAGCATAGGAGATACCTACCTATGGAGAAGAACGGATAAGAAACTCCTTAGACACTCTTTTTAACGGGGGGTTATCCGAATTTGCCTGTTTAAGACCGTTTACGACGTACGGCATTTCATACAAACATACAAGCCCTTGTTTTTCGAAATGAATGAACCGATTTTAATGAATCTTCATACGCATAAGCATGACACAAAGATCTAAAAAGTTACTAAAGGACATTTTCGAAACGTCTTATTCAAAAAAAGATAACTGGAAATCTCTGTTTCTATGGAAAATTTAAAATCGGTTTAATTTAGCTGAACACTATTTTTCGAAAATGTTCTTAACAAAATTTTTAAATCTTTGTATCCTGCTTATGCATACGAAGTTTCATTAAAATCGATTAATTGATTTCGAAAAACAAGGGCTTGAAAGGTTGTATCAAATGCCGTACGTCGTAAACGCTCTTATGAGTAAATGCGGTCGGAGAGACTTTTGATAAAGCCTAAGTAAAAAGTCATAATTCGAGGTTTGGCTCTCGCCTATTTCCTCCTCCACTATTGGACCAATTTAAAAGATATTTCATAAACTGGATAAGAAGGATAATAAATATACTGTGTCCCTATGTTTTGCTTTTTCATTCATAGTTAACAAAGAATGATGGGCATTTTTGTATAGAGCCTGGCCAAAAGATGACCAATAGAGTTCTAGTGAGATTCACGAGTGACAGCCGGGATCAACGGCCTAACGTGCTTTCCGAGATACGGAGGGATCTTGGTATGTATGTCGATCGACCCGTGCGGCTGTTATTACTTAGCCATAAGCCCCCTCAATTTTATGAGTCAGTAATTAATATTATTGAGAACTGCAGTGAACATTAGCGACATAAGCTAATACGTTTAAATGGTACTTGCAGGTCTGGTATCTCTTTAAACCGGTATTTCACAGCCTTCTGCTCATAATGAAATTAATGCTTGTGATATTAACTTTCATTTTAATGTACATATATGTGGATTTTATTAGACATGCCGGCCAAAATGACCATCATTCTTTGTACACTAGGCCTCTGATGACAGCGGTTTAAATCGGCTTTTTTGTAGGGTTCTAGTGCTTCTAAAAATAATGTATCTTCAAAAAGGAAAATTTATTATTCTGTAAAAAATCATTGCTTTTTAGTCATTAACCAGAAAGAAAACAGGCGAGAGCGTTTCTATGGAGAAAAGAACACCCGCATTTCCTCTTAAGAATCAATTTAAAATGTAAAAAAAATCCGAAAGGTCGATTTCAAAACCATTTTCCGTTTCATTTCCAACGCTACACATTGATACAATAGGAACAAAGATTGTAGACAGTTAAAAATCAGTTCATTGATTCATCTTTTTACGGGTGACTATACTTGGGGACCTAACTTACTTGTAGAGTACTTGTTTTGTACTCTTACTTTATGCTCTTACAGCTGTGCTTTCACGGGCAATTAGGCGTAATTCTTGGCTATTTACATACCTGCCTACCTACAAAATATTGGGGAGAAGTCACTGTTCACCAAAATTACCAAGAATTGTGCATCGAGTTGCCCCTTTTTCGGAGCTGTTTCAATTCCACTGCAATGCTAAGGTTCTTAAACAAATTAGAAATAGGTAAACCTCCATTAACTACCTGCATTACATTTTTGCTTAAATTTTTGTCTATAGGTACCTAACACGGCTAAAGGATTCTGAAACAGCGGGGTAATTGCGTAACACACTATTAGTCGCAATGGGTTTCTTTTTGACAGTTCAACAACATTCATTGCGTTATTTACGTTGTTGAGCAGACACATTTTCCGAACATTATGAAGCAATGGATTAGCAATATCCTTCAAAATGATTCAGGTTATGATTGATAGTGCGTTACGCAATTAGGGTGCTGTTTTGGACATTCGTTGCTCCGATGAACGGTTCGCCATCAGAATGATTCACTAATCAGTGTTTCGCCGATTGAATTTTTCAACGGCGAACGACTCTCCGACAGGACGATTCACTTTTGAGAATGAATCATACACGGTGGCACATCGGCGCGTAAACTGTAACCATGAATTCGATGGCAGCAAAGTAGAAACGGACATAGATCTACATTTTTGCGAAAATGCTTTTTTTACAAAAATGAGCTTATTTCAACCCTATCTACAAGTCTGTATTAAAATTATTTCAATTTTCATAATAATTAAGAAAATCTGCCACGTAAATAAGGACAATTTTTAATTAATTTTTACTAAATCAGCTATCCTGTAAAATTGTGATTTTGTACATGTCCGTTTCTACTTTGCTGCCATCGAATTTAGCATAATGATTCTAGAGACGGTCTACGCGCGGAGAGTTTAGAAATTTATCGTAGCTCGGTTATCAAAAAAAAAAAAATCTGCTGTTTCATAGAAAAGTGCAATCCTACGCAGTTAAAATGTGTGGAATAGCAAATTTTTTAAGTGAAAACTTCTTTAGCGGCGTTGCACACTTTTTGTAATGGGTAAAAAATGTTAAACTCGCGTCAGGGCATCGCGTCAGGACACGTGACCGTCAGGAGAGATTCCCCCCCCCCTCTCTTTCTTCGGCGGCGCCAACCAAAGTGAACCAAGTGAGACACGATAATGGATGGATGGATGGATGGATGGATGGACGGACGGACGGACGGACGGACGTACGGACGTACGGACGTACGGACGGACGGACGGACGGACGGACGGACGGACGGACGGACGGACGGATGGACGGACGGACGGACGGTGACGGTGACGGTGACGGTGACGGTGACGGTGACGGTGACGGTAACGGTGACGGTGACGGTGATGGTGGACGCGGTCGTGGACGTGGACGTGGACGTGGATGGATGGATGGACAGCTGATGGCTCGACCGTCTGTGTAGTAGCCACACTGCTGTGTATTCGTAAAATTCTTGTATATAAAGTGTTTCAAAAAATGGAAATTGAACAAAGTGCATCGATTAATGAAAAAAGTGACGCAGAAATAGTGAAAAAAACTTAGTTATATTAATTCAATTAATAATTGATTTATTTCAACGTTAATATTCAAGTTTTCACTTCTGCCGGCACTCCCGGAGTGCAACCCGTCTTTTTTTTTAATAACCTACGAAAATTTGGGGTTTCAAAATCGTGTAGAATCGTGTAGGTACTTAATCCATGGTTGCGCTTCGATGTCCCTGTAACCCTGTATTTTAATACCTTGGTGTAACGCGGGGATAAAAAACAGTTGTCTTAGCAAATCGTTCGCCACACGTAAAAGGTTCTGTGTTCAAAATTCTCAAAAGTGAATCGTTCTATCGGTGAAACACTGACATTCGAATCGTTCTGTCGGCGAACAGGTCATCAGAGAAATGCATATCGAAGAACTGTTCCAGAATCCGTCTAGAGACTAGAGGAGCGACGTGTGCTGGCAGCTCTAGGCAGCCTCACTTCAGCGATGATACTCTTGGAGGAAAGTCGCATATACTCCGACTTAGTACAATCAAACAAGTAACTGTTTATATAATTTTAATTTACATCCAATTATAAAATTACCGAATAAACTATATAATACACAGTAGCGGATCCTCGGCCACATTTAATAAGGTCGTAAGATCCATTTGGAGAATCAGAACCCATCAGTCACTTTGGTCATGTAGTCGTGGATCCGCGCCTGATAATACAAGCCCATACAGATGTTTGAAAGATGGTGACTATGGACATAACATGTAGTTTGACTAGAGATGTCCGTCCGGTTTTATTTGTACCTACTTACATATAAAAAATTAACATAAACTGACTTTTATATAGTACAAGAAATAAATAAAACAAAATAACTTCTACATAATATAACTATTGAACTATTTTGACTAAGACACAATAGGAAAATGACTAGGTTTGCCTGTAGTTTATTCTGTAGGTAAATATGCCGTAACTACTGTAAACATGTACATTTATTATACAACATTTATAACTGTATCTAAGAAGGGGTGTTTAAAAGTGATTATTCATAAATTATTATCATGATTCAGAAACATCGATTACACAAACATAGAGTTGATTGGTTAAGGGGGATGCGCTAAGGTAGCCTGCCAAATTCAAATGTTCTTACGTTTTTTTGAACAATAGGTCAGTGTTAGGTTATATTTTGATTAAAATATGATTTGCGGCCGCAATAATCATTACAATCAGCAAGACAAATCCCAAAGTTAGAATTGGACTCATTTGACCTGATTTCATGAAATTAACATGAATTTAGCGAGTTGTAATGATGATAATAATTCTGTAAATACATATTTGTTTCGGTCGCGATTTTTTTTTATCAACTTACAACCTTGTACTGGCCTGCAAAATGCAAAAATTTAAGAACATTTTAGTTTAGCGGGCTATCCTTGCTCTCGCCTTAAAACACGTAAAGATTATGCAAAATTGTGTAAGACTATTGATATCTACATGTAGGATTGATTTGTGAACATTCAAAATCTTTAAGGTTTTAATATCACCATTTCAGAATAACGCATAGGTACATTTATTATTTAGACACCCACTACTTATACCTCTATGTTTATTTGATGTACAACAATAAGTACATTTTTAAGTCTTAACTACAGTCGTTACATTGATTACTTATCTCCAAAAGAATCTTCTACACAATAATATTTTCATATCTTGGCCTAGTATTTATAGGTTGATAACCTATTTATTTTAATTTTTATTAATCTCTGTACATTGTATATACAATATAAAATCTATTTTAGAATTACAAATGTAGGCAATAAAAATCTAATCTAGTAAAATTATGATGATATTTTGAGAATAGGTTACTGTTATGTACTCTGGAAGAAATGAGACAGTGTCAACAATTTCGGTAGGTATATTATTTTAAATTTAAAATGTATGACATTGAAATTTAAAATGCATGATATTAAGACTTAAAAAACTGTTTTATTGATATACATAGAGCGGAACAAACGAACGCCACATAGAGATAGGGGTAGGACAATAAGACATAATATTAGTTTGTAAGATTTCACTAGACCATGGAAAATTCTTCTTCTTTTTACTTCAATGTTACTTATATAGCGCATGTTGTAATGGTTTTCTTGTACATACAATCTCTTCAATAAAAATGGTACCTTAAACGGATAGGAATAGTAAATTTAACTTCCATATTACCTACTTATTACCATAAAAAGTGAAAATCCTAACCATGAAGACCCTGACAACCACCACTTCTGTGAAGCATACTAATATTAATTTAGAAAGTGTGGAATTTATTGGAAAATAATAAGAGGTACAAATTACAATGTTTTTAAGAGATTGGATTAACAGATGATTTAGAGGTCAACATATTTACTTATTTTATATACTACACACATCAAAAGTGTCTAGGGATCAAGCATTTTTATGCGGATTTCTTGAGATTGAGATGTGGCTTTGTAATAAATTTATGATTTTATAAATTTATATGGATCCTTTTTGGTGCATTTCATAATTTGAATCAGGAACTGTGAATCAAATTCGAGTAAAAGATGAAAATCAGCTGTCAATATTTTCCCTATAAAAACATACAACGCATTGAAGACATTATTAGTGCTACTGTTTTCCTACTACTGATTAAAACCAACGTTATTATGGAGCGGCGACGTCATTTAAGCAGGGAAGAAATGCTCAGAGCCGTGGGAATGATAGAAGCTGGTTCCCGGCAACGTACTGTGGCTTTAGCTCTGAATACAAGTCAGAGTGTTATCAGTCGACTTTGGACACGTTACCGAAGCACTGGTACCGTGGCTGAGCGCCATGGAGGACGGTATCGCTGCACCACACGGAGACAAGACCGATACATTCAAATCTTAACTCGAAGAGCTCCAACAATAACCGCCATGATGTTAGCCGTGAGGCTTCATCACTCTTCAGGGAACTTATATTAGCGACCAAACAGTCAGAAACCGCTTGCATGAAGTGAACCTTCATTCCCGAAGACCGCTACGGGTACCACCTATAGCAATGCACAATCGTAGGATTCGATATCAATGGGCTCTTGAACACAGAAATTGGGCAGAAGAACAATGGCGTTTCGTGTGCTTTTCTGATGAGTCTCGTTTTGGTATGAGACCGGATACAAGACGTATACGACACTGGAGAACCCCTGGACGCCAACAGCGATTAAAATCCTGCCAGGAAGTCCATCCTTATAGTGGTGGAACCATCATGGTATGGGCGGGTATTTGGATCGGCGGAAGAACTGAGTTGATTTGGATCAGAGGCAACCTCAACGCTCAAATTTATGCTGAGACGATTGTATCAGACGTCATCGTTCCTCTACAAGTGCAAATCGGTCCCTTATTTCAGTTAATGCATGATAATGCACGACCGCACACCGCAAGAGTTGTAAGACAGACTCTCGCCGCAGCTAACATCAATGTCCTGCCCTGGCCTGCTCAGTCGCCAGACTTGAACCCGATTGAGCATGCATGGGATATGCTACAGAGAAGAGCTCTGCCGAATATGGAGGGTATCCAGTCGCAAGAAGACCTTTTTTTGTTGTTGCAACGAACATGGGCGGCCATTCCACAGCGTGATTTGGATGAACTCATTTTGAGTATGCCAAACCGATGTTCTTGTGTTGTTAGTGTTCGCGGTAGAAACACGGATTATTAATTGTTTAAGTTACCCAATAAAATTTTAAAGAAAACTGTTATTTCAGTCTTTTTTTCGAACTTTTGTGTTAGTGGTTCAAATGTCAAAAATCCCTTTATTAGGAAAATGGCAAATTTCTTTATTAATGCAAAGGTGACTTGGTTTATCGTTACTGTGACAAACGAAAACACTTTATTTGATGAATCCTTAAACAAAATTTTAATTAATATCAATCAGGAGAAAAGTTATTGCAAAAATATATGTTGATCCCTAGACACTTTTGATGTGTGTACTATACTATATTCATGTTTAAAATTACCAAAGAGTCCTTTTCAAATAATGGACCTCCATACCATGACCATTCGTCACATTGGCTATTCCAGGCCACTCAGAAAGTATTGCGAAAAAAAGTTTTTATGTATGAGAGACTGGCCAGTTATAATCTATTTTGAAAATATGATTATTTGTAAGCAAAAATAGGCACGTTCCAATTTGAAAATTTCCCTCCACATTGTTTGCGAGCTAATTTAAATTATCGTGTCTCATTAAAAATGGATCTGCGCCGGGAACATTTTTGCGCTATGATTTTTTACGATTTTAAGTGCCGCCGAAGCCGGACGAATCTTACGACGACTTCAAATGGCATTCATGGATGAAAGCCCTTCTAAGGCAATCGTGTATCGTTGGTATAACGAATTCAAGCACGGTCGACTAACTTTGGGGGATGAAGAAAGAAGTGGTCGCCCTTTGACAGCTGTTACGGAAGAAAACGTGCTAGCTGTGAAAAATTTAATCCAATAAAATAGGCGAGTTACCTATCAAGAGATTCAGCACATGCTGCAGGTTGGATCGGGAAGCCTTCACGAAATTCTACACGTCTCATCTTCGCGTGAGGAGGAGAGTTTCACGCTGGGTGCCGCACAACCCCACTGATGCTCAAAAGCAAGCCCGGGTGAAATGGTGCCGTGATATGATAAACAAATTTGAAGCAAGCTCGTCTTGGCGTGTTTACGACATCATTACAGGTGATGAGTCTTGGATTTATCAATACGATCCAGAAATGAAGCGCCAGTCGACGGTTCTGTCGAGGGCTCCCCGGGCTACTGCTCCACCACGACAACGCACCTTCGCACACGGCGCTCAAAACGAGGGACTTCCTGGACAGCACGCCGGTCAAACTCCTGGGTCACCTTCCTTACAGCCCTGAACCAGCGCAGTGTGACTTATATTTATTCACGAAAATAAAAAACCAGCGCAAAGGGATACCATTTTCGTCGCCGGAAGATGCGCTGTCAGCGTTCGAGGAGGCTGTAAACGAGGTGTCTGCGGCGGACTGGAAAAACCGTTCCGAAAACTGGTCCAGACGCATGAAACTTTGTATAGAGGCTAGGGGAGAGTACGTTGAAAAGATTTACTAAAAAAATATTTGTAGTACTATATAATACTATAGAATTTTTATTTTTATTTTCGCAAAAGTTTCTGAGTGTCCCACGTACTTTCTCTCTATGTGCCGTTAGTTTATTGCCCTTTGAGAAGAGCGTTATCATACTGAAGAATTGCCTGCGTGTTTCCAGCGGGACGAACGTGCTCGCAGCGGGTGTGAAGCGAGCGAGCTGCGCGACGTGTTCTCCGCATTTTTATAATATTGTAAACTCGCTAGTCTGGCCTTATCTACCTACTCTCACGTCAATCGTCTTCGTTACGCAACACAAACATGCGGCGAACACGTGGCTTGCTCGCTACGCACACGCAGTGAGCATCTCGTTATAGACATGATCGCTAATCGTTAAGGTGATATGGCCCTTCTGGTAGCCTTTGAACAAGGCCAGCTACCAAAACTATGGGTGCAGCAGCTACAGGAAAACGTTTATAAAAGGTTGTTCAATCAGCCATAACTTTTAAAGACAAAGAGGACCAAAACCAGTTGGGTAACGAACTTTTCTAACAAAGTTTAAGGCCGCTATCCCACTGGCGTTTTACGATTGTTGGCGCTTCTCCAACTTCTGCGCAGTGCCAACGTTGCGCAGACGCGACGTTAACGTCGCGAGTTTCAGTGGTAACCCTCATCCTCACCCACACAGACAGAGCGGGACGGCGTGATTGTACCTGTTGCCAAAAAACGCAAGAAACTCGCGACGTTAACGTCGCATCTGCGCTACGTTGGCGCTGCGTAGACGTTGGAGAAGCGCCAACACTCGCAAAATACCAGTGGGATGGCGGCCTAACTGTAGCTAACACACTCAAATGAAGTTTCTGCCCTTACCACTTCATGATCTACAATTTATCACTAAACATTTATTGTAAAACTGTTTAACACACAATCACTTTACCTAATATGGTTCAGAGGAGTATCAGTCAGGTTCAACGCAGCAGTTTGATAAGTGTCTGTGTACGCTAAGTTGTGACTAGTAGCAGCCTCGGTGCATTTGACGGGGAGGGGCGTTGTCGGGCGCAGTCGCTGTCCGGACATAGGAGCCAGGCCAGCGCCGCGGCCCACGCTGAATCAATGATCAGTGCTGAAGTAGGAGTTCTGCATGAGGTATAACTTGTCTATGGGGTTCACGACGGAGCCGGTACCGAGGTTGAGCGGCTCGTGGGCAGAGTGCCCAGGGTGCTGGTGCGAATGGTGCTGTACCTCCAGATTTTGAAGGCTCATGGTGTCCGAGGCTCCCTCGTCCAGTTGATCGAAATTGCTCCCGTCCAGGGATATGTCTGAACTGCAAAAGCTGTCGCCTGAGTGCGCTGGGTAATCTGTAATAAAACAAGCTTGTTTTATTTAAAGTGGAAGTTAGAATAGTACTCCTTTGACGACGGTAGATGAATGAAAATACTGAAACACGAAATTCTGAATGAATATTAATTTAACAAAGTGAAAGCACGGTTGTTTTGAATTCAGTCCTTTCTGCATAATACCTATTGTAAGTGAATAAACCGTGGACGAGGTTGTTTTTTTTTATAAAGTAAAGGTCATAATAATTTTTTAATTGAATGAAAAAATTTTGCCGATCGTACCATCAGGAGAATAGGGCAGATTGGGGTTCAGCGGCTGACTTGAAGCAGAATAGGCTCCATCCAGTCCTAGATAGTTCCCGTGCTCGCTCGACGGCGACTCCTGCTTGATGCTCTTCTCATCCTTATCCTTCTCTTTGTCATTGTTCTTCTCACCCTCCTGCTTCGCTTTCCTCTGGATCTTCTTCATCTTAGCCCTTTGGTTCTGGAACCACACCTGCACGACTCGGACGCTCAGACCTGTATCCTTTGCTAACGCTTCTCGGACTTTTCTGCATGGCTTTGGACTAACCTCGAAGGAAGCTTTGAACTGCCTGCGCTGGGCTGATGTTAGTATTGTCCGTGGACGCTTCGGGCCTCTTCGCCCGTCCCGTGGGCGCTCGGAATCATCTAATATCATGTCATCTTCAGCGTGTTGCATCAAATACATTTCCTTCTCAAAATCCTGGCGGCAGAAGATCTGACCCGCTCGGATGACGTATTGTTCACCTTTCTGGAGCGGCTGGCAGCACATGACGCACACGAAGCATTGTATGTGAAACACATACTGCTGAGCTCGCATGACCATCTCCTGTGGCAGGAGGCGATCGCCGCACCTGGTGCATTTGACCCCAAACAATCTATAGGACAAGAACTTATTATTGCAATAACAAGAAGAAGATCCAATCGCATAGCAAGTCGCATGGCATTACGCTAGCATTTCGCAACGGAGTATTCGCTATAGCACACAGGTCATATCCTATCAATGATGTTGCCCTACATGTGATTATGAAGGCAACTAAAAATCAACAGGTGAAAAAGTTGATTTATAGTTTCTTCGAAAAATTAAAAAGCGTTAAGAAAACCTTCAAGAGCAAAATTACATTTTGCTGTCTAAGGTTTTAGCGTGAGAGTTACCTATCGTAGTCGGGCTTGCAGTACAGCTTGGCGTTCCTAGTGTAGCAGGTGTGTGCGAGGGGGCAGCCGCAGACGCAGCAGCTCAGGCAGTGCTCGTGCCAGGACAGCTCGCCCACGCGCATCAGGTAGCGGTCTTGGATCTTCTGGCCGCAACCCTCGCAGATCTCCACGATCTTCTCCCGCTTGATGTTGGCGCTGAGCTCTGTGGTAACACCGCTATGGTTAGCAGCATGTGGTATTTCTTACACACATTATAATCGTAGGTAAATTAAGTCTGAATCTTATCGCAGAGCCATAATAAATTGAGTCGATAGAACTTTAGAAACGTTGAATCAAAAATAAGTTGCTTACAACTTATTTTTGATTCAACGTTTAAAAAAAAAACAATAATGACAATAATGATGATGATGAATGTAATTATACATCGTATAGGTTCCAATTCAGAACGAACTATTTTTCATCACATCATATTATTATAATGGTACGCTACAAACTTTCATTGTTTATTTCAATATACTAATTCCAGGCGCTAGTTTAGAAACACTAGCTTAATAATTGCTTCAAAACAAAATCCAATTACATTGTCGTTTGTTTGCCGGGCTCAGATTTTGTACATAAAACATTTTCAGACTAGTCAAATATTTAATTTATACCCGAATGCAACCAACGTGTATTGAGTCAAAATAAACGATTTTGATTTGATTTGATTTGTCAAGTTAATGATAACAGCGAACAACATGTTAGCGAACAATGTCAATAAGCACGCGATGAACATATTATGTACTTATGGTATTTAAGGTTTTACGAGAGCGTTTCAATAGAAAAAACAATTCTTGGCATAGTTCAAGACAGAGCGGAGTAGAAAGAAGAAAGGGAAGCCTTTGCCCAGCAGTGGGGCATCATAGGCTAAAAATAAATAAAATAAAATAATGGCCACTTTTGCTAGAAAAACAATAGTACCTACAACACAGCAGGTTAGGTAGGCTTATCCATTATTATGTGTACGGTCCCTGATATGTCGTCTATTTACTAAGTAAAAGCTAGGTTGGCCAACTAATTGAACACACGGTTGAGTGCCGTTGCCGGCAGCGGTGCGGCATCGGTGAACAGTCGGGACCAGCGCACAATACAGCCAAGGCGGGTGCATTGCAAAACTGCGCCAAAGCACATTAAAAGCCGCGGCGGGCCGCACCGCATCGCAGTAATTGTTGGTGCGGCAGTACAAATTTCGAATTTGTTTTTACACTATTTCCACTTCAGTGCTATGAGTGCTTACAATGCTGCGGAGCTCGTAACAGTCGGGAACAATTTTGCCAAGCTCGGCTCACGGAGCGCTCATCCATGCGACTATTGAACGCAATAGCACGCAATAGTAAAGACGCGATGTGCAGTGTAACGCACCGTGTCACATCACTAGTTGCGATATAATAGCCCTCCAGATCGAATTTAGGCCGCGGCGCGGCCAACCTCAGCGGAGCCTAGCCATTGAGGCGGGAGATATTAAAGTGCACAAGTGTGTGCGCAGACATAGGTGCACTCTCTCTTCCCTCACTCTCGTAGTCCAATGGGACGGCAATCCGATACGACTGGAGAGAGATCAGGCGTAGGATCAACGCTTTAACGTGCCTTCCGAGGCACGGGGTATACACTGCTGACTTCCAAACTCCGGGCTGTTACAGAGAAATTCCAATATATAGAAAAACCCAATAACTGCCAGACCTAGAAATCGAACCCAAGACCCCACGCTCAGCAGTCGCGCTTGCGACCACGCGAAGTTATTGTGTTAGTTGAAGTTGCGCTAAAAGTGAACGTTTCTGTGAACTTTAATAAACTGTGGTCCTTATTTCTTTGAAGTAGGCTTTAAGAGTATTTAAATAACTTGTGTCTTTAACACTTTATATCATTAGGTATAAAGAGTTAAAGCAAAACGTTCACATTTTGTTATGTGCAGCCCACACATTATTTACAGCCCACAAGTTGAATATGTACTTACTGTGGACAACAAGCCAGCACAGTGCACAGTAGGTATTCTGTTGATTTCGCTATTTGAACACTCATCAATCAACACAAAAGAGCCTATTCATAGGTATTAAAACCTGTGGCATTCTTTTCCGATTGCCAGATTGTTATACCTACCGGTTATCGGTTTCTACCATTAAATTGAAATGCTAAAGTAATAAAATATACTTAAACCGTGAAGGGCATAAATTATCTTTATTTATTCGAGACTAACTTCTACCCGCGACTTCGTCCGCGTGAAATTTTACCCTCCCCCATTCACCCCTTAGGGGGTGAACTTTGAAAAATCCTTTCTTAGTGCGGCCCTAGACCTCACAAGGAACCTACGTGCCAAATTTGGAATCTTTAGACCCAGCGGTTTGGACTGTGCGTTGATATGTCAGTCAGTCAGTTTCTTCTTTTATATATTTAGATATCACATTGAAACGATCTTTTAAAACCTTACATACCAACGCTGATACCTACCGAATCGTGCACTACATAATTTAACATTATACTAATAGGATTTGAATCTGAAAATGAGATCAGCAGGGCAATTCTCGAATTTTTAAGGACGTTCACATTCTGATCTCAGTCTCAATCTGTCAAAAATACCTATAATTTCTGACATTAATATTGTCGCTGAGATGAGACTGTGACTAGATTTCGAAGTTTTTATTAGGTCCTTACATATGAAATTGGCGTTTTGTATGGAAGGAACAAAAAGTCGAATATTTTTTAATATAATATATTTAATTAATCAAAGTATGAACCATTGTTTTCAATGCACTTTTGCCATCTTATAGGTAGTTCATTGATCCCTTTACTAAAAAAACAAGTCGGACGGGAATCAATAAAATCTTTGAAGGCGATTTGGACTGCCCCATCGGAGTTGAATTTTTTCCCTTGCAAAAAGTTATCCAAATTGCGAAAAAAATGGTAATCTGTTGGAGCAAGGTCCGGGGAGTACGGAGGATGTCTAAGACATTCCAATTCAAGCTCTTCTAATTTGGTAGCCGTCTGTTGCGCAGTGTGTGGTCTGGCGTTGTCGTGAAGCAGCAGTGGCGTGGAGCGATTGACCAGCCTTGGTTGTTTAGCCGCTAGCTTTTCCATCATGGTTTGTAATTGCTGACAATAGATCTCAGCTGTAATAGTCTGGCCAGATTTGAGAAAACTGTAATGAACAATACCGGCACTAGTCCACCAAACGCTTACAAGTAACTTTTTTGGGGTTAATTTTCGCTTGGGGCAGGATTTGGCTGGCTGGCCAGGATCCAACCATTGCGCTGAGCGCTTCCGATTATCGTAAAGAATCCATTTTTCATCACAGGTAATGATTCGGTTTAAAATACCTTCATTGTTGTGCCGGTTCAGTAATGTAACGCAGCAGTCGACGCGCGTTTGCCGGTTTGCTTCAGTCAATTCGTGAGGTACCCACCTTTCAAGCTTTTTAATCTTCCCAATTTGCTTCAAGTGAATTAAAACAGTTTTATCACTAACATCGAAGCCTGCAGCTAACTCTGACGTGGTTTGCGATGGGTCCGCTTCCACAATAGCCTTCAATTCTCCATTATCAACTTGGGTCTCAGGCCGTCCACGGGGCTTGTTCTGCAGGTCGAAATTTCCAGAACGAAAACGTTGGAACCAAAAACGAACTGTGTTTTCTTTTGCAACATGACCGCCATACACATCATTCACCCTTCGAGTCGTTTCCGCAGCACTAGTGCCACGGCGGAACTCGTACTCGTAAATAATGCGATATTTTAAATTTTCCATTTTGTAAAATGAGTGACGCAAACAGAAAAAACAGAAGAAAAAAAACAAATGAATGACGGTCATCGAAGCACAAATACATGAGTAAATAGCTGTACAAATTTGAATTTGGAATTCCTTACCAAAGAGGAGAAATTCGTGATTAAAGTGGCCAGTACGAAAAACGCCAATTTCATATGTAAGGACCTAATATATACCTAGGAACTATACTTAGCTGTAGGCACCTCAAACTCATGCCAAAGATATATTTACAAAAAGTTTTAGTCTCATTTTCAGGTTAAATTGAAAGGAAGAAAAAGTATTTATTGCGACTCGTACAGGAAGATCACAAACTAAACTAAACACAGTAAAAAAATAAAAGACCAAGTTATATAAAAAAAAAGTAACAAAAAGAAAAATTAAACAGAAAGTCCTATACGAGGCCAAAAGTCTCTTATCTCAGCATGATGCTGCGACATTTAGCAAAAAAAAGTCCCAGCATGATGCTGCGAGTTTTAAAAAATAAATATCGCAGCGCTGGGCTGGCAATTGGTGCAAAACATACAAAAACGTCCATTGACACAACAATAAAAAACAAAGACAATTCACGTTGGAAACGTATGTAATAACTTACCTACGTTTTTTTCAGTGTAAACTGTGTTTGTGTTCAATCGAGTACTGTATTCGATATGAAATGTTAAGAATTCGCTATGCAAATAACAAATAATGTGGACTTTATCAAATAGGTAACATATTTTGAGGGTACTTAGTTTAAACGCTCGTGTATTTAAATAATGATACTTTTAATGTGTATTTATAAAGTTATATAACTCTGTTGCGGTTGGTAGTATCTACTTAGGTTTATTTTTAAATGAAGAAATTAATGAAATTCTTAATAATCTATCGATGAAAGACTTGTCGAGATACTGTATTGTCGTTGAACCTAACGTTTTTTAGTTGTATTGTCGTTGAACCTAACGTTTTTTAGTTGTATTGTTTGTAGTTCAGCTGGAATATTTCACTAATTGCACCTACCTACACAATTCGGTCCGAACCCAGGTAGGCGCTTTACGTGTAAAATTATTTCATTACCACTGCTCTCAAAACGGTGAAGGAAAACATCGTTAAGAAACTGGCATGTCCTATAACCAAAAATTTGAAGATATATGATATCTACCAGTCCGCGTGGTAGATTACAGCCCACTCCCTCTCGAAGAAGGGAGGCCTATGTACCCACAGTGAGAAACTGAGAACATTATAGGCTGATTATGCTGCACAATTTTCCGCAAAACTGTACCAAAAAACTAAATTGAAATCGATCTAGCTTTCCCCTAAACAACACTGTGGAGTTTCTTGCCCGTTCTTCTCTACACGAAAACTACCTTTTAGAAGGGGCGACTAGAATCAATTCTATTTTAATGTAATTTTTGACGTTCAAAGGTGTCTTTTAAGTGCCTATTTGAAATAAATGCTTTGACTTTGACATTGGCACGTCTCGCCTACGACTTTTCTAACATATAAAAATACCTACTTAATACAAAAGTTATTATTTTATTTTATTCTGTTTTTTTTTTTTAAATTATTCTATGCCAATTTTTTAGTTCTTTTAACTCGCCCCTCCAGACTTACAGCATACCTAGGTATAAGAATCATCTTTTATAAACAAGATAACTACTCGTATCTCCGACTAAACTAAGGTTAAAGATTCAGACGTTCACCCTCGAGTCAAACTATTGATTAAATCGCGAACATAGCTAGTATACCTACACCACCCATCGAGTGTGGGTTACGTACCTACATGTACTATAGCTACTGTCGAAAGCTTGGGAGCAAAATAAGGCGCCTTACCGCGCTCCTTAGACTGGGAGAAGACACGCCCCGCAGGAGGAGGGGCGTGACCAGGGCTTGCGGTCACGGCGATTAAAGCAGCCAACAAAACAGTGAAAAACAATAGCCATTGTGACGGCTCATCGACGTCCCAAATTAGGACCTGAGGCGCTACTTACCACAAACACTTTGACCGCCACCGCAGTTTCATTGTACCTTTTGAGGTACCAAAAGATGACAGATAGAAAAGCGCGTAAATAGGTTGCCTATACAGGATGAATTTTTCAAGTGGGCGTGGATGGCCAAATTCTAAACTATGAGGAATAGCGAAAAGTACTCAAAGGAGTCGCGGGCTCGATTTTGATGAAAACTAAAACTGCATCATTGGATTTTTGAAAAATCAATATTTCTAGCCAGGAATCGAACCTGTTGATTTTGAAAAAAAAAAAACACACGCTGTATTATTACACCATTCGATAGTGTCCCTAATAAGGGTTAAATTCTGGGAAGTAATGACATACGGCAAACTTAAGGAAACTGTTGAATTTTAATAAATTTCTTCTTATTTTAAAGTATTCATACCTACATTACGTTACCTTGTTCGAAATGATGCTCAATATTTTTATTAACACACCCGCAGCGCAGTCACCTTCACAACATTATGTTCTAAATTCAAATTTCTATTACGATCTTTAGAAAATATTCTAATAGAATCAATAATATTTTATTGCTGAATGCAGTACAATCCTTGATACGTCGAATCCAGCTATGTATTAAAAACAATGGTCATCATTTTGAACAATTAATCAGTTAAGGTTTAGTAGGTAGGTAACATAACCCGGGCCCGGCAACAGTCGCACAAGCCAATCCATCAGGTAAAGCTACGCTTGCCGCGGTTGGTCTGTGGATGGGTGACCATCTTTACATACCGAAACCCTTCCATGCCTTGAAAACCTCGCTACGCCATTGGTCCCGGTTGTCATTCCTGGATATTTGACAGTCGTTACGGGTAGTCAGAAGCTCGAAGGTCTGACAACCAGTCTTACCAAGAGGAAGGGGTATCGTATTACCCAGTAACTGGGTTGTGGAGGTCAAAAATGAGCTCTTTCCTTTAGTTTGCCGTATGTCATTACTTCCCAGAATTCGATCCTTATTAGCGACACTATCGAATGGTGTAATAATACAGTGTGTGTGTTTTTTTTTCAATATCAACAGGTTCGATTCCTGACTAGAAATATTGATTTTTCATAAATCTAATGATGCAATTTTAGTTTTCATCAAAATCGAGCCCGCGACTCCTTTGAGTACTTTTCGCTAGTCCTCATAGTTTCGGATTTGGCCATCCACGCCCACTTGAAAAATTCACCCTGTATATGAATTAAATTCATAAAAATGATTTCACTGAAACTCGCTTTTTCTACGAACAGGTACGATTTACTTTAAATACGAGTACTTATTAATAGCTCTATTTAATCCGGTACGAAGTTTGTTAAATACGCAGTAGATTTATTTATACTTATTATTGAAATATTTTTAATCAGTTTACTGGTTCGTTAAAAATTTATGTTGGCAATAAAACTGTCAATTGATCCTAGAGCAAAATCAACAATAAAACCAGTGCGGGGCAGTGGTCCAACTGCTCTGTCCAACTAGTTGGACCACGGGTCTTTACTAGGGGCAGTTGTCCAACTTTAAAAATAGTTGGACCACACCACCTTTTGTGAGTTCCGTGGTCCAATTCATTAAAAATATAACTTGCCAACTCTAAAAACCTCAACTGTATCTTTATGTGTGTATGGTACCGGAGAAAAGCAAAAAAAATTAGGTACCTATCTCAAAAACTAAATATAAAATCTATTTACTTAAATAATGACATGTACATTTACTGTGTAAAGTATTATATTATTTTAATTATTGTGAAGGTGAGGACTATGTGGGTCATTGTTTCCGTTTTAATTATGGTTTGGCAGTATGAGTAGTTTATGCGGCCTACCCAAATGTCCTGTCTTTGGTATTGTTCGTCAAATCGCTTTAGTTTTTCCACTATTGCAGAGTGATAAATTTGTATAAGGCTGGGATTACATAAAAGAAGAAAGTGGTGTTAAAGCTAACAAACTGATTCAATATAGGTATAGAGCGTTATTGGATTAAAGGAAATTTTGATGAATTTTCTCAGCTTATAATCGTATTTAGCCAGATGCATAGGACTAATAACATTTCAGAATGCTCACATGCAAAAATAAGTCGGCGCATGAATGCAAAAAAATGTTACAATGTTACGTCTATTAAATGTTTTAGAAAATTTTACAACTTTATCAAGTGAAACCGCACACAAATGACGTAAAGTCCAAATTGAGAATGATGGTTATATACGAGAAATTCAGCTACAACTGATTTCAGGTGATATTACTGTAGGTCATGCTTTAGATAAATTTCGTTGAATGTTGTAAAACATAAAAAAAATGTTTAAAAATAGTCACCCGACTTTAATTTTATTATTTTACTGCAAAGAGGTTCAATATAACCGTAAACCGGTAGGTACCATACACACATAAAGATGCAGTTGAGGTTTTTAAAGTTGGCAAGTTATATTTTTAACGAATTGGACCACGGAACTCACAAAAGGTGGTGTGGTCCAACTAATTTTAAAGTTGGACAACTGCCCCTAGTAAAGACCCATGGTCCAACTAGTTGGACAGAGCAGTTGGACCACTGCCCCGCACTCAATAAAACACACTACAACGGACCAAACCACAATAAAACGGAGCTATTACTGAAAACCAAGGAATGTGTGAACTTTACATTGCTGCTTAAGCATTGTTCATCCTCTTCTATCGTTCGTAGATGAAAGAGACCAGAGACTAGCGTATATAGAACTGTAGGTAGGTACTAAACTGTATATAGGCTACATATATAGATATATACGCGAGCTGGCGGTTTCAGGCACCTTGAGCTCAAACCGCGGGACAATGCCAAATTTTCCACCTACACATTGCTAATGCAGGAGTTCAATAACACATTTACCACCACCCATTATTTGACTTTGTAGAAAGAATATTCTTAAAAAGGAACTAAACGTATCTGCGGAATGAAAAGATTGCAGATTGAGTGGATATCGCGCTACGGTGGAATACTATTCGCGAAGCTTTATCGTCAAAGGCATTTTTATTAGGTACAAGTTCTAAATGTATAAGTATTTGTGTTGGGTAAAAAATGTGGGATTTTGTTTTAATATTCGTTCGTACTGGTTTTCACCCGTTTTTTTTTTCTTTTTAATTGAGCATCCAAATTATTTTTAAATTACAGGGTCCATGTTCATTTCATAGTAAAGAGTAGTAAGTGCTGTGTTAGAAAAATGTGATTTTGTTTAAATAACAGGGCGCGAACCCCAATATTTTCCCAAAATTTGATTTGCTGATTTCTCTTTAAGGTGAACGCTAGCGTCTCAAATCAGTACAATACAATCAATACAGGTAAACAATTTCAATATTCTAAACACAGGGCTTTTCAAATGAATGCCACCCTGAGCTTGATCTTTGACTAGTTTAACTAAAACGCAGCTATTTAACGGGTTTTAAGCTGTATATTGCCGAAAAAAACCTTGTAGCCTAATAACATGCGGCAGTCATACAACGCCGTGTAATGTTATCAGTCGCCAACGTTATCAGTGTTCAGCCAACAAAGAGCCTCGCTCTATTGATTCGAGCGCGTAGGCGTTTGCTGGGCGCTACGACGACGCCGAGCCTCGTAGCAATGCCTACGATTATGCTACGCTTGAATATTTCCCGACTCTCGACACAATAGAAACGCAATTAGGCTAAAATAAGGAGAATGCTTCGCTTGAAAACATTTTTATTGTTTACTATATACATGTCGCAGTCAACTGGTTACATTAGCCGTTCAGTTAACTGCCTAGCCTTTTAACTAAACGGCGCCGTTCAACTAGCGGCCTAAATGATATTCCGCCAATTCGTCTAATACAACATTTAATGAATTGGCTGGCTGATGCTTAGGCCGTTTATACACAATTGTTTCTAACCTCAAATCAGATAAAAAGGGAAAACAAAACGTTAATATGGGCGATTGACAACCAAATCTGTACCAATATATCCAGTATATTGACTGTGTGGTGTAAAATGTCGTGCGAAATCGATGAAACGGAACGTAAAAAAAAACTACGCCATTTGCGTCTTGTGTCAGTGTCGAATGTTTTGTTGTTTTATTTGTTTTTATAACAACTATGGTTACAATAGGTCGAATATGGTTACAGTAGGAATATCGGGTAAAACAGTATCCTATGTGTTAATCCTGGTTATAAACTATCTGTGTGCCAAATTTCATCCAAATCCGTTCAGCAGTTTTTGCGTGAAGAAGTAACAAACATACAAACACACTCACAAACTTTCGCCTTTATAATATTAGTGTGACTAGCTGCGCCCCGCGGTTTCACCCGCGTAAATGTCGATCCCGTGGGAATGTCGGGATAAAAAGTAGCCTATGTCCTTTCCCGGGACTCAAACTATCTCTATACCAAATTTCATCTAAATCGGTTCAGCGGTTTGAGCGTGAAGAAGTAACAAACATATAAACACACACACACACTCACAAACTTTCGCCTTTATAATATTAGTGTGATTAGTGTGATGAATAGTTACACACTGATTTCTATATTTCTGTCGCCAGTAATTTGACTTTCGAAAGAAGAAGACAAAGCGTTGTGCAACTAAACAGACTTTATACAACGTTTATTAGTTAGGGGGTAAATGTAAAAGCAAATGTACACGCCCTTACTGTCATTTTATTTCCTTCTAGAAGACCCATGGAAATAATAAGTTTTAAGTATATGTATGCAAATAAACAAACAAAAAGTGATTGTGATATTTTTTTTGGGCTGGAATATATCTGGGAACTTTCTGGATACAGTAATAGTGAAGGTAAAAATTCCAACTTATTTTGACGTTTTTTACATAAACGTGTTGTTAAAGTAACACTTTAAATACCCCCATGATCCCCGTACCGTAGCATGCACCCGTTTAATAAGCAAAATGTTATGCTGCATTGCGCGTTAACGTAAACAGTGCTGTTGACACCAACTCTTATTACATCAATTTATTGTACAAAGTGCGTTGATGCGTGATGGGTATTTATACACCCTTATGTGCCTTATATCCTTTTTTGGGATTTATATATAGGATAAATTTTTAACCAGTGCGTAAACTGTAACCATAAATTCAGCAAGCATATGATTCTAGGTAACCTAGCGAAGGCGTATTTTTTTTTTTTTGATAACCGATGAAAAGTTTCTACGCTAGGGGTTCTAAAATTTATGGTTATTTTTGTGCACTGGTTACAATTTCATCCTCTAATTATTCAGTACTAGCGATCCGACCCTGCTTCGCACAGTTTTTGACAAGACATTAATATTTCTTTCACATAAACCTTCCACAATAAATTCTCTAAAATCTAAACGATGGTGAGAACCGCATCAAAATCAGTTGCGAAGTTTAGAAGAACATCGCGGTCACACAGACGGACACGAAAACCGACTTTATAATATGACAGTAAGGACTGATTTTTCAATCATCTGATAACTTTATTCGAGGAATAATTTTGAAATGTTGACAGTTATTTCATAAAAAAACTGTCAAACATCAATTTTATTTCCCGATTAAAGGTTATCTGGCGATGGAAAAATCAGTCCTAAGTATAAAGAGATAAAATTTTAGTTTGGTTAGATAACCATCTCGGACATCTTTACCTATCTATATCACACTAATATTATAAAGGCGAATGTTTGTGTGTGTGTGTTTATATGCTTGTTACTTCTTCACGCTCAAACGGCTAGACCAATTTTGATAAAATTTTGTATGGAGGTAGCTGACATCCTGGGTTAAAATATAGGACTTTTTATCCCGAAACCGCGGGGCGCAGCTAATAAGTAAATAAAACCAAGTCGGGTTAGTTACACCGTTTATAAGTCAAGAACGGCTGAACCGATTTTTATGATCTTTGGATATGTTGAATTTATCTCCGCCCCGAATGGCAGTATAACTATTAAGACATGCGAAAAATTGACGAAAAAGTAATAATGAAGATAATTCATTATCTCATACATTTAGTATGGAACGTCTTTTTTGGTGAATAAGTTGACACAACATTTATTAATTCTTAGGGAGTACAAAGTTCGCCGGGACATCTAGCAAAAATATAAAATAGGTACGCGCGTAGGTAAATACACCCTATCTTTACAGACCTATACGTACTTTTGCGTGGGACACGTGGGAGTCGGGCTCGCACAATTACGGTTCCGTACCAAAATACACGGACGCTGGTCTGCCGTAATCATTGTATTGCGTTGAATGAATACGACTACGCTAGCTCCTAAATTAGGTAAACATCTAAATTTCGTAGTTCCAATGAAAGAAAATATCTGCACACGGAGAGAAAAACCGGCCAAGTACGTGTCGGACAACGCACACTGAAGGGTTCCGTAGTTGGAATGAATTTATCCCAAGAACAAACTTAAAATTGTAGTTAAAAAACATTTTCTCCCATACAATCCAACTGAAAATATATGTTTGTACGCACCATATTAAGATTAACCATGTTGTTTTAAGATCACAGACTTCGTACCTATAGGTTTTCCTGTAATCTGGTATAGGACTGTTTTCTGTACTTTTTTCAAAATTCTAGACTCAGTAGTTTCGGAGATAAGGGGGAATGGTCAATTTTCGTCTATTTTCTTTAATAACTTTAATACAATTTACTTTAAAATTATTAAAAAAAAATATTTGAGATCCTCACAGTAAGCCCTTTCATTTCATATGTCACACGATACAGATAACGAAACTTTTTTTTTAATTTTCTTTTTGCACCCCAAAAATGAACCCTATATTCAAAATTTATTTATTTACGTTACACGTCTGTGTTTGGGTCACAGAGATTAAGATTCAACTTAATCGGTCCATTAGATTCGGAGCAAATTGACTGTGACAGACGGACCGACAGACAGACACACGAGTAATCCTATAAGGTTTCCGTTTTTTCCTTTTGAGGTACGGAACCCTAAAAACCACTCAAATGAAAAAAATCTATAGCATTTTCGGAAAAACTAAGTTATCGTGTAAGTAAACGACGCTTTGCTGAATCTACAGTTATTGTATTTTTTTTACATATTATAACAATAATTTATATGTAGTTTCTAAAAGTAAAATTTAATAAATACAAAAATATTACACAGGACCGACCTATGGTACTGTACTATATTATACCTACCTACTACATAAGGTTTGCCCGTGGCTGCGCTCAGAGGTCGGTAAAAATACCTATAAAACCTTCTCCACACCTTCTCTATAATAAAATATATGTGCTAACTATAATGGCGACCGCTCAAACGGTGTCAAACCTATCTATACATTCATTTTCATCCCGCTTATTTATCATAGACAAGTTTCTGCATTTTCATTGCGGATTCAGTAAAACCAAAGATTATAACACCCCCCCCCCTCTATATACAAACCCACGACCTCTTTATAATAATATAGTATAGATTATTTTAAATGGGTACTTTATAAATATGATTTTTTTAACAAGCCATTACAGGTTAAAATATACAAAAAATTAATATCTAAGCATTTTAACGAGTCCACTATTTGATAGTCTGAACCATTGTATTATTATCTAAACACGTTATTAAGAGGAAAATAAAACTCCGATAGCGAATAATAGCCATTTAGCACATACTTCTTTAGGGAAATAAAATTGTTTCTAAAATTCATTTATTTCCTTATTTTAAATGGTACTAAATAATTATCTACTCTTAACTTATAGCGCAATAGGTATCAGTTTTGATAAATATATTAACTAACGGGAAAAAATGCATCGATCGCCAAATTAAATATTTAAAATTGTACATACAAAGTAGGGCGCCGTTAAACCGCCACGCACGAAATAAGTTTCATTTACACAAACTGTACAATAACTGCGCGCACATGGTTTCCCAATAATTAAATAAACTATTTTATAAACCACCAATTAAAATAAAATATCAGTCAATATTCTACGCAATTTTTTATTAGAATTAGAATCAGCAAAAAATATATGACCTCTCATTTCCTACAATACCTAGCAACTACTGACCTACTAAAACAAAGTTTTGTCAACAAAAGTTTTACTTGACAACCTGTCAACGAGAATTTATCTCCGGTTACTGACTGACCTGTTCTAGCGGTGCAGCTGATGGGAGGCTGCATGCCCTCCTGCATCAATCCTCCGTTCATATTCGTGTAAAATTCTAACATGTTTTGTAAAAGTCACTAATCACTGTCGCGAGCACAGAGATGCTGCCAGCGGCGCGGACGAGCACTCAATGGTGCCAAGACCCGTGTGCTACCCTCGTCATGGCACACGGAGGGGCCTGCCTTTCGGCCGTCCACCAATGCGAGCCCCCCATCCTTGGCAGCTCCGCCCCTTCTACCCACGGCACTCACACAACCTACCTATTATACAGATCACAACGATGATATTTCGCCGCTCGGCTAAAACGGCTAAAAATTTAGTTTTTCCGCAAAAAAAATCCTGCGGATGGACGGCCGGGCCGCTTAGTCATTATTAAATTCTGAAAATAAAAAATGATTTTTCAATTTTAGTAAGCAGTGTCCCTAACCATACACGTGTCTCATTCTAACTTGATTCGTTGCGACTACATTTTATCCGACCACGGGCTCTCAGCTGCACACCTGTGCGAAGTGTTTTGCCATCGAGTTCCTATCGTTAGACCTTAAGGGGCTTACAGGACCTAAACGCAAAAAACGCTAGTTTTAAAAACAATAATAGTATACGATCGACTACAATAAACAAAATCAGTATAAAATATATGATATTCTGCAGGATATTATGCTAGGTAGTTTTTTGTCAGATTATTCTACAAACAACGTACTAAAGCACTAGTGTTTTAATTTTTTAGTCCAAACAATAGATTTAAAAAAAAAATAGATAATTGCTTCATATTTTGCAATAAATTACTAGCGTTGTGTCATCGCGCTTCTCTTTCTTTTCTATGCAGTCCGACAAAGACCGCGCTTTAGGCCACGTAGCGTAGTCGCCTTAAGCTGAACTAATAAAGTCCGGGCTCACCGAAAGTTTACGATCGTTGGGGTAGATTTTAGTGTACGCTTTTATATTTCTACTGAGCCCCCCAAAAGTTAGATGTCATTTTTACATTTTAGCTGTGATGCACATTTTAAAATTAAAAAATCTAGTTTCATAACGTTTTATTGACTAATTCAACTACCACTCAATTCAATTCAACTACTGACTTATCATAAAAAATAAACAGATAATACTAGCTTAAAAAAAACATAATTTTGCATCACAGCTAAAGTGGTAAAATGTCAACTAACTTTTGGAGGGCACTGTAAATCAAAATTAATAATCGAAGTGTGTACACAGTTAGGCAATTTTAGTGTGTGTGTTTATCTTTAAAATAATTTATAAAATAATAAAACTATTAACAAATGTTGAAATAGCTAAAGAAAATACTGCTGGTTAGTTAGAATCACAATAAAAAGCGTCAGACGAGTTTACTGCGATGCATTCGTATAATTTTGAACCAAACAGTTGACTGCCGCGGATGCTCGAAAATGGAAAAGTGTGCGTTTCTCAAACAAAAGTTTTGTGCACTCACAAAAGTTTTTCGCAATCCCATATTTTACGTTTAGCATAAAATGAAAGTTTGGCACTGATGTCAGTCGCAAATAAAGCTTTGTTTAATCGATACTAATAATAAAGTTAATGAGTCAGATTTGACATTCTTTTTGCATTTGATAGCTCAATCTTTGAGGAAGACTAAAGTTAACTAAGATCACGCTAAGAGCCTTAGGAGCCGAGGTAAAACAAAAAAAGTCAGAAAGAACACTAAGCGAAAACGAATGAAATAAAATTACTAACTGAATCCTCTACATTACCTACTGAAATTCAATCGTTCAAATTCAATTGGTTTTGCCGGCACATAGTTAAACTAGATGTGGTGAGCAATCACATTGATTTGCCGGGGAATTGAACGCGATATTGCGTGTCACTGATTAAATACGCACTAAATAAGGTACACATATTATCACACTCACTATTACATCCTGAGCGTGTTTCTGATTTAATATTGCTTATTTCTTTACTCGCTTAAACGTTGTTCATTATTATTATTGTAATATAATTATTAAGTACGAGTATTATGTTATAATTTATTATTAGATTTAGATTTATCAATAAAAGCGAAAACTGGCATGGCTTTTTAATTTTTACAAACGTCAAATGACCGGCATCCTTTTTTTTGAACTTCAAGTCTTTCGTGGTTCCTGTTTCGACACATCATCTCGAGAAGTTCCTCAAGGAAGAGTTCTGGCCGAAGGGTGTTGGGTACCGCCGGTTTCGTGGCCGGCTACATGACACCAGTTAGCGAAACACGACGCAGACACTTTGTGTGCGTTAGTTTTTAGTGAAATTATAATGTTGTAATAAATATATGTAATTTGGGGACCCCTCAAGTTTTAAAATACTATACTGTAATAACATTGAATTTATTACGACTCAACGAATACCTACTTTCAAAAAGATCACGGCTTGTCGTGGATTCGAACCACCGTATTGCCCAACATCGTCATTCAATACCGAATATCAAAAGGAAAACTGTTTCTGGGAATTGAAACTCCAATCATATTCGCTTCAAGCTATCTTAAAACATCCGAGCTAACTAGACGAAAATAAACATTACTTAAATGTTCTTGTTATCGTTACTTGCCGAAATACTCATTCATAATCAACCTATAATGTTCCCACTGCTGGGACACAGGCCTCCTCTCTGTGAGAGGGAGTGGGCCGTAATGCACCACGCGGGCCCAGTGCGGGTTGGTAGATGTCCCATGTCTTCGAATTTTTGGGTCTGGGACATGCCGCTTTCCTCACGATATTTTCCTTCACCGTTTTGAGAGCCCGTCCTTCACCGTGGTGATGAAATCATTTACTAAAAGTAAAGCGCCTGTCTGGGTTCGAACCTACGACCCACAACTCGTAAGTCGCGGCCGATGCCACTGGGCCACCACTGCTCTATCTACTCATTATTAAAATGTTTTTGTAAAAATACACTAGCTGTTGTTTAGCTTTGTCGAATTTGAGCTTGCTTTTGCTGTACCTAGTGGGTTATTCCGTGTATCCACCCCAAAATCGTAACATCGATAGTAGGTATCAAAACTTAAAATTCATAGGTACTATCGCGTCACTAAACCATAGAAAATTTCGAGCGGCCATTGTTGTTTACATCTTTGCCAAATTTTAAAACGAAAACTACCTACATAACTTAAGTAGGTATTTATTGTTTTGTTGATAATCGAAATTATCGTAAGAATAAGTACAAGAAACGTTTGTAACACAACTATTTACTATCTTACCAAAATTATTTTGATCCAAAAAAGTCCAGACATTAAAAATCCAAACATCTTCAGTCAACCCTTAAACGCTCATAGTATCCGCGATGACGTTATAAAAAGCATTAAAACATGTTATTGGTCGGTTAGTAGACACGAGTGGTATCTCGACAGGGGCTGCGCGGCTATTGTGGCTCAAGTGGGCCAATTCTCCCATTGAACCCATACTTGCACCATCCGTCGTGTAAACATCGTTGAAGTGGGTTGCGAGCTTGGTTATGGATACGGTTTTTAATCATATTTTGAGTTTCGGATAGAAAATTTAATAAAAGCATAGAAAGCATAAAACATGGCTGGTGTCCACTCCCACGCGCGTTGGACGTGGAGTAGCGGAAACCAGCCAATATTAGGCACCAATGATAAAAAAACTTAAAAAAAAACAACCGACTTAAAAAAAAACTAAAAAGTGATATATAACTTTAATTTCGGAAGTCGGTGTCGTTGGTGCATTTTCGTTTTTTGACACCGAATTCCGAAATTAAAGTTATTTATCACTATGTATTTTTTTTTGAAGTCGGTTGTTTTATTTTGTAAAAATGTTTTTATTTTTCACTTTTTATCTGTACCTACCCCACACAAATTCAATTAATACTAGTGCATTGAAGAATTGAAGACACCGACTAGAAGAATCATCAAAGTTCGCATAGAAATGCCGGAGATGCAGTACATTTATGCATATAACTTCGTACATAAGAATAATTACCTGATGTATTATATCCTAAAACCTTCCTGAAAGAATATAGATCACATTAGTGAAAGAGTTATCAAAATTGGTTTATTAGTTTTAAGAAAATCGTGGACATACAAACATACATACATATACTATACGGGTCGAATACAGAACCTCCCTTTTTTGAAGTCGGTTAAGAAACGAATTGTCCTAAGAATAGAATAGTGGATACTTTTCCAAAAAACAGGTGCACTAATGGTAATTCAATATTAGATAACTTAAATATGTACAGTACAGGGTCAGTAGTGCATTAGCACCGTAAGGATTGTTTTGCTGTGAACTCGCGCGGTACAGGCCGTATATACGTATGTGTGTATAAGTGATGTATTAACACAGAACGCACTCCTCAGAATTTATACACTGGTGTCGAGCGAAAGTCAGCGAAACAAAAACATATTGCTTTTTCACACACGCAGCGTACGTAATTAAGTATGACCTTGGTCGGCTCAAACCATTGCTAAAATTGACAACATTGTTATAAGACCCGATAGCTGATAGTGTAACGCATCGGATTAGCAAACATATAGTCCCAAATTCCAATCTCGAAATGAGATTTTTTTTCTTTTCATCTTCATCTGTTCTTTTATTATTCGCTAAATTAATAAACGAGAATAATAATGTAATAATTGTTTTTATTATTATTATATAGTTAGTGAAATATGGGGTAAAGAATAAAAATGTTTTATAAGTGATTACAAAAGGTTTATTCGTTATAATTTTATAAATAATAAATAAACTTCTAGTTTAGGACTTATTGTGGTTATAGCTTAAGTATTCATTTTCATTACGAAAAGAAGATTGAAACTAAACCTCAAAATAATCCTTATTACGAATATGCTACAATATAATTGTATTATTACTAGGTATAATCAATTTATAATTTAATACTTAGTGTAATATCCATTATTATCAATGCAATCTTGTAAACGCTGGCGCATGGGCCCTACAATATTGCTACATAGGTTTTTGAGCTGGTTTTCGTTTGCATGGCGAACGGTTCGTAAAAACGTGTTGAATAATTCGGCAAAATATCTTGTTAGATAACCAATTGTTTCATATTCACTGACCAGCTGGGGCATTCCACGCCGCAAGGCTACCTTCTTCCTTATTTAGTGACCCTCCGAGTCACAGTAGGTAATTTCTCTAAAACAAAAAAAGAGTAGGCAAAATACGAATACTATTTAGAAACAAAATTATAATAAAAATATAAATGTTACATATAAGGATAATATAATGTTATATTCATCATTTAAAATCTAGGACTTCGAAATTATAACTTTTTCTTCTATTTAGACCTTATAATACGTTTAAAAAAAATAACTACAAGGATCAGCAGTTCTATTTTAATAAAATAAATGTTTGAAAAAATAATTAAATCATATTCATAATACTCACATTCATTTCAGTTTCATAAGATATTTGTGTTATATTAAATCCACTTTTACGCAGCGCAATCACATTCGCTTTCATTTCAATATTCTGCATTTTAAAAGGAACTACAACACGGCTAATAGATAGAACACACGTCGCTAACCCACAATTAACAACCAACAAACAACTTTCTATTTAATCGCGGTGAATGACTCGTAACTTAACTGTGTCTACCTTATAAGTAATTTATTTATTTAGATGTCTGTGGGTATAATCATAAAGTTTTACGAATTAAGCGCACAAGACGAACATGGCAAGGAAATATATTATTATAGTCATAAGCGTCATTATTCGAAGTAATTATTAAAAAAACATTTAAAAAAACTATCACCGCGCGTGAGATTCGAACCCACGGCTCGCTACGCAGGACGCGCTTACCCAAATGTGATAACCGCTAAGCTATCATGCCATATACCGTACTGGTTGAATTAATGAAATACAATCAGTTGCAAATGAATGTGAGTGTGTGTGTCTACAGTAGAGAAATAGCTAATTAAAAGAAGGTCGTAAGTAAAACCGAAGTGTCAATCTATTGCTTTGTGAAATTGCTACTCCACTTATGACCGTGGCCGTACCTAATCAAATGAAATTACCCAAGTCGTTTCAAAAATAATGTGCTTCAGTTTATAAGTTAGGTACGTGCTGAACTGTAGGTACAGGGCGGCAGGAACTTCGACGCGCAATCTGAAACCACGGATTCATCACACAGTTCTAGACCCTCTAGAGTATACATTTGGCCTCCCTGTACCTACACTAGATAAATAAATTTTTTGCTAAAACTATATTCTAAATATTGTTTATCCAAAGCAATATTACTGAATGAAAATCAATAACTTAACTTCTACCTGAACGAAATCCAGCAATGCCGCATCCAACCCGCAATTCATGTTCAGGATTCTCATAGAATTATTATTGTGTTTTCATTGCTCAAATTCAATGAATAGCGCTGCGTGTATTTTTTGTCCGGCATTCGGCCATTGTGCCCTGTTGGGTCACCACTTCAAGGCAAACGGTGTGGTGATCAACAAAAATGGTGCGCGGTTAAATTGAAGGGTTGAAAATAAAAAAAATAGAAATATGGTTAAATCATCAAATAGTGATTTGCCAAAAGAAATCCTATTTGTATTGACAGTTTGAGAATCATTGCAAAAAATGTTGAATGGGTTGTCTACGAGCGTTTTTGTGAGACAGATTAAATTCTAATTTGAGTAGACGGTTTCTCTTTCTTTGGTTAAAAGAGGGATGTCTTGAGTACCTAATGTTCTTCCTGTAATTCTTACTTGAATTCTACCGGATAACTGTATTTTTTAATCTTTCATAAACAAAGCATGTGATGTTTGTTTTGTTCGACGTCAAAACTGTAGTGAACTACAAGGAATTTACCTACTCCATGTATGTTCCGAACAAGCAGGTGTTCTGTTGTCTACTATCGTAAAAAAAATTGCATTTTTGGCGGGATCTTCAACGCCAGTTGAACAGTTTCAACGTTCGACTATTTATTGCAATTTGCAATGAAATGCGAATGCAGCGACAAAAGCGGTAACGAGTCAAACGAACAAGCTCTATGCACTAACTAGCTATACACACGTATAGGTTTCTATTTAGCAATCAGGGACTTTGCACGAACGTGCCAAGTAAACGCAACGTGAATTCGAACGATTTTTCTATCGAAAATACATGTATTTTATGCGAGCACAATAAGTTTCGCTCTTAGATATATACCTACTTAAATAAAGTCTTAAAACTAAGTAAATATTAATATTATTTCCAATTTTAACATCAAAATCAAAAGTCATTTAATCAAACTAGGTTGAGAATCAGCACTTTTAGAACGTGAAAATTACATAAGACTGTCCCCCAAAACGCCCGCCCTTTACCACTTCCTAGTGATTTAGCTGGGAAAAATAAGTGGCGCATCTTTCGAATCTTGACGGTTCCTAAACAGAGCAGACAACAGATGAAGGGTTAATAACTTAACAAGTTCAGAATCGCGTTATCAATTCGCTGTTCCGCGCTGGAAATTGCAAACCTGCAGTAGGTACTCACCGATATTTTTGATAAAGCTTTCTTGAACACTGATGCAAATTCCTATAGCGAGAACTGCACCCCAATGGCGCAACACGTCAAATTTGCCAAAGATGTAAACAACAATGGCCGCTCGAAATTGAATAAAATTGATATAAAAAAACATTTATTTTAAGTAATGTTTGTTTTCGTCTAGTTAGCTCGGACATTTTATATTATATTCAATTTCGAGCGGCCAATTGTTGTTTACATCTTTGGCAAATTAAGAAACGCCGGACTATACAATCAAAACTTGATGGATTTTGAAAGAAATCTCTAATCCATTGCATCATATAGGTATTGTAGAATTCGTCTTCTCGAAAACGTAAATAACGTCGAAATGAATTGCATTGACATCGCAAGTGTTACGCAACTACCCTACCCGGCAGCGGGGTCGAGTGGACCGGAGATCGAATAGGTACCACCAGTGACACTGTTCCTAATTATCGCAAAAGTCCAACAAAATATATTAAAGAGAGTATCGTATAGAAACGACGACACGCACGTAACGTATGCTACGTATGTAACGTATCGTATTTTACGTTGACAACGTAGATCTAATTATGTGTTCGCGCTAGGATAATTTTCACCGGCCGCGTCATGCGCAAGGCCTGAAACTTTATCAACAAACCCTGCACTATGCAGTTTATTTTCACTAACTATTTTCAGGCATCATTTTAATTAAGGGTGAAATAGTTTATTATTTAAAAAGAGACGTTAGTTTTGCTTCGATAAAATCTGGGATGCTATTGGCTAACGCGAACGTTACTCAAGCTATAGGTAGGTAGGTATGACTATGTTTTATGATACTTGAGAAAATCGACTCTGCGAAAATCTAAGATTTTTGGAAACTAAGAAAGATTTCCGTAAACATCTGAGCTGCTTCCAGAATCATTGCAATACTAAGGAGGACTGAGTGCTGGATTGTTGTGCAACATATTCACTAGTACCTTTCTCGCTAAATAGCAATATTTTTCTGCAACTTGACAACTCTTCAATATCAGTTGCGTTGCGTTCTACCACACCCCGGACACTCCATACAACGCTCGCAAAATAATTACCTACTACTACTACATTAAAAAATGACGTTTGTATATGTATGAATGTGTGCGTGAGGTACTTGTGTTTGCGAGCGCTCTTGTTAAAGAACTGCGACGAATACGAAGTGTGGGGTGAGGTGCGGTAACTGATGTTAGTGCGGGGAAGGGAGTGTCCTTTCTGTACGTAGAACTTTAAGTATTCTGTGGTTCTACTGTCGGAAAAAGAGACTTTTCTAACATACAATGTACTGGATATTGCAGCCTTGTCAATATGACATATACCTACTGTGATTGTCAGTATGCTTTACAAAATATTCCAGTTCCAGACCGGCAATGCCTATAAGTAATTATTAGAACGTTCACATTCTAACCACAGCTCCAATCTCTCGAAAATACCTCTAATTTCCCTACAATTTAGGCAAGATTGTCGCTGAGATGAGATTGCGACTAGATTTTGAACGTTTTTAATTACGGGAATTGGCCTTCTGTTGTATGGGTGCTCCCGCAGCCGACCCGACCGACCCGCAGCCTCGACCCGGGACTGAGTAGCGATCAATGGATGGGTGTAGGCGTGGAGCGTTAAACCTATATGTAGTAGGTACATGTATACGTCTATAAACGTTTCGGATACTTGGCTTGGCTTGTCTGTCGCGTATTTTTCTCGTTAGAAACAAAATTGAAAACGTTATTTTTGTGACAAAAAGTGGGCATTGTTCTTGCCAACGGAAAATAACACACGACATAACATCACGCCTGTAATCTCCGACGGGTTAGTCAGAGGTGTAACTATAGTACACCCTCATTTCTCGTTTGTTTAAGACCCATGTAAAGGGGGCGGCGAGCCTATTGCCATCATCTGAAAATAAATCGCATTGCGTAACGCACTCGCAATAGCAATCGCTTACATTTTTGCATTATACCCTTCCCCCTTATCCCCCTTATTAATAAACTTATATGAATAGTTCCACACCGATTTCTCTCTTTCAGCCGTCAGTAATTTGATTTTCGAAAGAAGAAGACAAAGCGTTGTGTAACTATAGGTCCAGACGCTATACAACGTTTATTGGTAAGGGGAGTATAATAATATGCAAAGGAAATTGTTGCATTGCCTTTCTAATTAGGAAAATTTTTCATTATAAAAGAAAGAATTTTTCATTATTTTAAAATGTGCTGAATTTCAAATAAGATTTTTGCTTAATTTGCGAGATCGGGAACTCGAACGAATTCAAGGAAATGCAGCATCATAATTATTCTACTGGATAGTTTGAACTTAATTTTATTGGCATTCTTTCACCTAATGAAGAGCGAGGTAGACCGCAGAATAGAATACTTAGACATTTATTTTGCAAATATGGGTAGTACATAAAAGGTGTTATGAGCCATCAAAGCTCTGCCATATTTCACCATTAAGCATGCAAACATTTATATTATTAACATTCACTTAAGTTTAACAAAAAGTCAGTTCCATCATTCCAGAGCAATTGAGTCAATTCTTTTCTCTGATAAAAACTCAGTCACACAGTAAAACGTTTTACTTATCTATTAAAAATGTAAGTTGTCTACTCTTAAAAACAGCACTGTTGTCAAGTCATTCCACCCACTTGGTAATTTATTGTAAATATTTGGGGTAATTTATATTTTGTTGTCAACGGTACAACGGTAAAATATCGAAAGTTAGTGAATATAAGTATTATACCTATTTTTTTAATATTAGACTTAGATATCGGATATTTTATTAAAAATAAGCTTACAAATAAAATACTACGCGTCGGTAATATTCATAGATACTCGATAGGAATTTACTTCCAATACCACCTACAAACCTATACCTATGCGTGGGACGGCTTTGTCAATTTCAAACCGCACGTAAGTAGTGTGGATTTGATAGAATCGACTATGACCATGACAATCCGCTTCAAAAACTCAAATATTAAATTCACTGACAGACAACACATAGCATAAAATAAATAACGAAAGTTAGCACTAAGGGGGGATTTTTGAAAATATATCCCCTAAAGGGGGCACATGTCATGTTGTCTTATAAACTACTAGCACCCGCCCCCCGCGGTTTTACCCGCATAACTCTATCCCGTATAGGGTTACCAGATGAAAAATTTTAAAGTTCTGAGAAAAAGCCTGATTTCCTTAAGAAATCCTGAGAATTTGTCGCAATTTCAGATTTCTTCTCATTCGTAATGTAGAATTTTAAAAGACATATTATTAATAATTTTGTGCAATGAGGATCTCGATTCTCGGGGGTCATGCGTACACGTTGGGCGCGAATGCACTCCACCCCTCCCGTAAGGTATCATCGCAAAACAAATATGAAAAAACTGATTATGTAGTTGAAAGTTTCATAGATAAATAAGTTTTGATTTTATTTGTGTAATTAACATGACCAAAGTTGTTTTTTTTAGTCTCTATATCTACAAAGAAAATTATTTTCTGTTTTGTACCTTTTTAATAAAAAGATCTAATTTCGAAAATTCTGAGATTTGATTTTTTTTTTTTATTCTTTGTTTTTTTTTTTTACAAAATCGGGCCGTAATTTTGCGAATAGTTAAAAAATCCTGAGATCTCAGAACAAATCCTGAGATATGGTTACCCTAATCCCGTAGGAAAATCGGGATAAAAAGTATCCTATGTCCTAATGCGCCATGGTATATCCATGTGCCAAACGTCCAAATCCGTTAATCCGTTTTATCATTTAACAAACAAACATACAAAAAATTTTTTTTTTATTCTTTATAACACTAGTTTAGATGTCCTAACATAAAGGGCGCTAAGAAGTTCTCTATCTTAAAGACTACAAGGCCGACTGACGTTTTTAGATGCCAATAAAGTGGGTGCAAGTATTTAAAGCAGGTGGTATTCGTCTCCCTGCATAGAAGTCGTGGGAGGAGCGCAATCTTCAATAAAGGACGAGAACCACACGTGCCATCGATACGGAAAATTCCGGGTGTTTGTAACACTTGGAGAACTTTTAACCTTATGAGTCAATGAACAAGGTTGAATTTTAAGTGAGAAAGTCAGAATCTTATGCGAAAAGGGACTCGCTTTCCCCCATCGTAAACACTGGGCTGTATTTTGTTGTAGACTATGAGGTTAGAAGTGTGCAGAAGCGACAAAGTTTGTAGGGTCGGTTTTGAACTAGTTAAGGTGTCAGAAAGCCCTAGCACTATTCCCAACTAGAAAATGTAAAACGTCTTTGTCAACACTGAATGGGGAATGTAAAATATGAATCATCAAGGCTTCGATTCGACGTGTAAAATGATGACATACGTAGGTATGTGTTATGTAGTTACTTCACAAAAATCATCATCATCCAATTGCACGCCATTCAACTCGACTTTCGGCAACTTTTGACAGGCCTGATGGTCTAGTGGTTAGTGACCCTGACTGCTATGCCGGAGGTCGTGGGCTCGATTCCCACCCAGGACAAATGTTTGTGTGATGAGCACGATCATTTGTTCTGTGTCTGGGTGTAATTTATCTATAATATGTATGTATTTAGAAATGTATAAGTATGTTTATCAGTTGTCTAGTACCCATAACACAAGCTCTGCTTAGCTTGGGACTAGATGGCGTTGTGTGATAGTTGTGGAATATTATTAAAAAAAAAAACTCATCCAGCTGCTACCAGCCATCCTGCGGAGATCATCGCTCCACCTAGCCTAAGGGCGTCCTACCTTACGTTTGCCGATTCGCGGTCTCCGTTCAAGAACACGTCTACTCAAACGGTCATCGGCCCTACGGCTAATATGGCCGGCCATTTCACAAACATGAACAATGTAAATGTATTATTGCTTACAATGCTTACATTAAGTACGTATGTAGAAAATTACTTAATAACATGCTACCCATACTTTTACTCCACGTTATATGACCAGTCTATTTATCTTACCTAGTTCTCACAGAGGCTCTCGGTCCCTATCCACATAACCCCGTATAAAATAATCTTCGGTACTCTCTGCCTTAAACGGCCGTAAGCGTTTTTAACGGGTGGGCTCTGCGCCGGCTTGCCGACTTCAATCCACGATATTTTTTTATATAAGTATATTATTTTTATATGTTACCACCGAAGTGCATCGACCCAATAATGTGTAGATTAACTGCACAGATCCGCGAGTGCGGATACGTAGTTAAATATTCAGATATTTAGATTTTCACAAATGTATAAAACGTTGGGCAACGCAAGTAAAAACTATTGAACTTTGACTTTATGGCGTGCAGAATGGGAAAACTAAAAAAACTAACAATTTAATAATAATAATATATAATAGCCTTGATTTTCCTCAATCATATTTAATAAAGGCCTCATCACTAATTAGCAACAATATCAGTCTAACTAAATAAATCATCCCCAATCAATTTTGCTCCAGTTATCTTATACAACTTTAATTAATATACCAAATGTATAAAATACAAGGCTAACACACCATTGTCAACCACACCAATGCCTCATCATTCAATGTAATGTCATCGGAGAGATAGTGGAAAAATGCGAACAAATTTATCGAAGAAAAAACATACAACTTAAACGTTTATTGGTTACGGGAAAAGCCTGAAAAATGCACGAGTGACTCAAACACTCGTCTCTGTTTTTTTACAATGTACACAAAGCGTATCGAAATGAAAATCTATTTTTGTAGTCTGTTAAAAAAATGTTAGAAAATTCTCAATAAAGGTGCAGTCGTTTGTAACTTCCATCAAAGGTGATTAAGGGGTACCTATAGAGATAACTGGAATAACGACAACCTGATAATAACACTTAAATTCTATCTTTCAACGGAAAAACGTAACTTTCCGGTTCGGAAATCGGAACTCGATGCCGAAAATGTGAAGCACCCTTAAATAATAGACGAACATTTCCATAAAGGGGATGAAAGTGACAAATAAGAAGAAAAGAGTCTGTTGTGTTGTTTGTTACACCAGCCGGGTTTCCGTATGAACGTGTGCGAATATGCACGACAATGCACTTTGATTTGTGCGAATACTTCAATCACGCGTACGATGCCAATCTGGCACGCTGTTTGCAAAACTACTAGGTATGACTAGGTAACCGTGCGTGTACACGCGTATAGTTCTGACGTTTAGGTACAATAGTTAGCGTTGACGTGCGTACGAAATAACAACGATTTTGTCAGAGTCTTGGATCGGATACGACTCTGTCGTGTCCAAAGGTGATGCCTTGACGCCCTAGTTAGAATCAATCATTTTGGCGTAGCGTTTAATAATTATGTACCTAAGAACCTATCTTTATTTATTTAGATAAATAATTTATTACGATCATTGCGCTGTGTGTATAAAATTAAAAAAATCCATTACGATTATTGAATTAAGTTTTAGCAAATTATTGTTTGCTACGAAATGTGTGGTAAAAGTTATTTTTCGATTTGTGGCTTTTCTAATGCTAAGTTGATCCAACAGAGCCTTTTAATTGTAATTAACTGACCCAGCGAACTTCGTACCGCCTCAGAATCAATAAGCACGAATGTATGACAAAATCAATTACTTATTTATCTACATTAATTTTTTTTCGTGCTTTTTTCTCATGTTATAATAGTTATAAAGCTATTCGGGGCGGAGGCAAATCCAACAAATCAAAGTTCATAAAAATCGGTCCAGCCGTTCTTGACTAACCTGCCTTTATTTTATTTATAATTATGTTATTGTAAAAGCCCGAACTGCGGTAAATCTTAGGATTTACCGGTAAATCCTAAGATTTTGCAAGTCTTACCGGTAAAAGCCCGAATTGTTCTAAGTATAATAATCATCAATTTCTGACTTTTTTATTCAGTCTATATATCTTTACCAAAGATACCGAATGTTAGTTTCCAGAGTAAAACAATGCAGATTTTTTAAAATGGTTCTCCTAGAGGGCTTAATTCATATCGGACCCACTAAAATAAGTCAAAAACATCATCTCGTCAAGGCAACTTACCTGCATACTGTCAAGCGTAATTAGGTACGTCACAGACTCGTCTCAGGGTTGTTCACAGTCAGTAATAGCTATAATAAATAAAATTATATAATATTTCACTTGATTGATACACTTCCCAAGATACATTTGACAGATTGTCAGCAGTTACAGTCCCACAAAATATTAATCGAAAAGCGATCACGTCGCGTCGTGAACTCGTGAGCCGATGGGGGGTGGGGCGGTGCGCACGCGCCGGTCACGTGCCGCGATTTAACTAAAAACTAGGTATCCGTTTAACCACCCTAATTTTAAACAGAAGGGACTTTAATCGTTCTTGTTTTGATGTGAATAGCACCTCACTGGGGAATTTATAATGTAGTTTGATATGTCAATGAGGCTTAATTTTCATGCAAGTCAGCTGAATTTGCTTGGTTTTTTTACTAGCCATTACCCACTGATGGGCAAAGGCCTCCCTACTCATCTTCAGAGCTGTCAAGTTGCTTGCTTACAAGTTTTTTTTTTTAATTGATTACTCTTTTGAAAGCGAATATCAAAATATCTTCCTATCGAACTGCTCCATGAAATCTAAAATACATTTTTAAGTATCACTAAATCCTCTTTTATGGAATCCTTTTGTTCGTGCGTCCAGCTGCGATCTTTTTAATTTCGTCGCTTTATGATGTCATCGCCTGACCTCACGCTGTGCTCACACCCCACAGATTGCGAGCGTTAAGATTACGAGCACGGATCACAAAAAATCGGCACGCGTTCCTATGGTCGCATGGCTATTCTCACACAGATAGGATGTGGAATAGAAAGGGAACTGTCCGATCTCTGAGCTATTTTATTTAATAAAGTTGTTAATTGTTTCATTGACAGTGAAATACTTTTTTTGAATTAGGTATTAAGAGAGAGAAAAATCCAGAAATAGGCCACATTGTAGAAACTACTACTAGACCAGCCCCCTAACAGTGTAACACACTATCAATCGGAATCTGAATCATTTTGAAGGATATTGCTAATCCATTGCTTCATTATGTGCGAAAAGTGAGTCTGCTCAACAACGTAAATACCTAACGCAATGAATGTTGTTGAACTGTAAAAATGAAAGCCATTGCTACTGTTAGTGTGTTACACGGTGACAGGCGCAGGCTTAGCGCGTGGCGGCGAGCGGTAAAAACAAATATACCAAAATGTATGAACCATGCCACAACGTACCGCTCGCAGCGTCAACGCAAGACAAAACAAAACCGCGCCGCTTGCCGCTAAGCCAAAAGTCGCAGCCGGGCGTTTAGGCTCACCCGCGGCTGTAAAGCCTTAGATAATGATGATTAATCTGTCAAGCTCCGCTAATGAGACACAATTGTTTTCTATTGTTTCGTCGCCGATCGGCGAACCGCGCCGCTTGACCCGTTAACCTTTTAACCGCCCAACTTCATATCAGTTGTCGCCCCAGCGGCCGAAAAAAAAAAACGAAAAATAAATACATACCTGATAGAGTAGCGTAATGAAAAAATAAAAAAGCAGATAAAACGAGCTGTGGTATTTGGTCGTAAATATACGAACCTGGTGAAATGGACACGAAAATTATTGTCAAAAAGGTATTGTGTAAAAGGTAGGAAAAAAAATACAATGAATAAATGTTTTAAATTCACGACCAAAAAATCGTCAAAAGAAATCGACGCTCAAAATGACACAGTGAACCAACGCTCCGACCTAAAATAAATAATTCATCCCCGTATGGCGAAAATGTTTTTAAGTCTAATATTACGCTCGGGCCCATCTTTACATACCAAGACCCCTCCGTGCCTCGGAAAGCACGTTATGCCGTTGGTCCCGGCTGTCATTCGTGGATCTTTGACAGTCGTTACGGGTCGTCAGAAGCCCGAAAGTCTGACAACCAGTCTTACCAAGGGGTTTCGTATTACCCAGTAACTGGGTTGTAGAGGTCAGATAGGCAGTCGCTCCATGTAAAATAGTGGTTGAGTACAAGTATTTTACATGGAGCGGCTGCATCCGCTTAGACTGGAAGTCGACCCCAACGTAGTTGGGAAAAGGCTAGGCAGATCATGACGCTCGGCCCGCTCTTATGGGCGGCGCGGCGCGGTAATAAATGTTTCAGATTGAATATTAATTTAAATAGTTGACACAGTCAACATTGTCTTCATTCATTGTTGGCACCTACAATGTTTCATTGTAAAGAGGATTCCTGTTCTTTTAAGCTATCTATACTAATAATAAAGTTGAAGAGTTTGTTTGAATGTTTGTTTGTTTGAACGTGTTAATCTTTGGAACTACCAGTCGAATTTGAAAAATGATTTTTGCATTTGATAGCCCAATTCTTGAGGAAGGCTATATAGGCTGCTTAACATCACGCTAGGACCCTTAGGAGCCGAGCAAAAACAAAAAAAGTTAGAACGAACGCGAAAACGATGTAAAAGCGCGGTCAGGTGATGCGATGCGACGGGATGGGTCGGGGGATTAAGAAATTTCACCTGGACGATATCGCGGGCAGCAGCTAGTTTAATATAATTATCTAAAAATGTGACATATTGGGGAAAATGACACATTTTCACGACAAGTGCAAGTTTAATTAGGTAATGATTAGCGGTCATTAGCGACTGTTTTTTGACGTATAAACGTTTATAAATAAACTCATTTATCCTAATCCAAAGGGACGTGACGGTATGTTTCATACTAAGAATCCTAAGCCTAAAGAGGGATGGCAGGTCCTTGCCCTGCGACGACAAAACAGGTTAAAACACAAAATTATAATAATAAAACGCTTCATAAATTCGAACTGAACTGTGAACTAACTTCCCTTTTATGCTAAACTGCATCACTTATGTAGATATCCAATGAAAAGGAGGAATGTAAAGGAATTCAAACGGCTTGTACATTAAAATTTGTTCGTCGTGTGTGCTAGATTCCTCTCGGGGTCGCAGGCTCGCACCGCACAGGATGACGGCCATCACAGACGGGTCATATTCGGAATACCTAGAGCGCCTGCTATTATTACTCGACGGGGTCACGTTTATCTATTATAAAAGTAAAAAAAGTATTTTGCTGAATGGGCTTTCATTTTCAATAACGTTTTAAAACGTCTTCAGTTTAAATAGTGTGAAGTAAAGGCACATGATATATGTAAGAACAGGGTTATTTTTAAATTAGTTAACTAAACTCCGCAGAAGCTATGGGTATCGTGTGGTAAAGGGCAATCGGAAGCGGAAATACTCTTCACAAAACTGTTTTTAGTCCGATGTTTTTAGTATCGATGGGGGCATCGATATTTAAACACGATATAACAAAAAATTGGGAGTTTTTGTGGGATCATAGACCGCAGAAATATCTCTTTGAAAAATCTGTTTTTTTTTTTTTGTGTAAGCTTCACAGATGTCTATACACGATTAAACAAAAGAAAACGGATTTTCTCAACACAAACTTCAAGTAACCTTTTATAGTCATGCTCGACGTGTAGGTAGGTACTCTTATCATTCCAAGGGTCATGCGTGGTCCGGACGCCCGCCGCGCTCTGTGCCGCGTCCGCATCTGACCATTTGGCCTGATTGACAGCCCAGAGAGGCTGAGTGGTCCTTCTTTTGTTTAAATTATGTCCGCAAACATCAATCAAATGGAGGACAAAACGCGAGCTATAATTTTTTATGCTTTCTAAAGGATTTTCCTATAATATTTAGCTTGAAAATGTTTCCATGTAATGGGTAGTTCTTCAGGGACAAAATTTTTGATGTCTATGGGTATATTTCTGTAACCAACTAACAAAACGGCATGTAATTTTTTTTTTGTACAGTTTAGCTTTATGCCTTACTAGGACAAATGATATTTTTTAAATACTTGCTGTCTAGGTACAAAATAAAAATATTTGAAGTGTGTTCTTCTGATTCATATAACGCGTCCGTTTGCCATTTTCCGGTACAAAATGGTCGATGTCGCATTTTCCCTTTGATACATCAATATAAATTACAATTATATCGAAAGGAAATGAATTGTCCTCTTACAAAAAAAATGTGTATTGGTTATAACTACGTTATTTTGTTTATAAATAAGTAAATAAGGAGTGTCCGGCGTATAATACTGATTAATGTGGCGTAAGCTTCACTTGACCGTACTTGGTCAGGTAATAATAATGAGAGTCTGGCTTCCCGCGCGGGGGGAAGCCAGTCGTGCAACGGACGAGCTAGAAGGTGGACCTGCGGCTGGTTGGCTTAGATCCCGGTGTTACGAAGGAAAATATCTGATTCACCTGTGTTTGGTTCAGGTGGCATTATGATTACAATGCCTACTTTATAAAATTTATTTTATTGTTTTAAAACTTCAATCTGTGTTTCGTGTGATGCTTTTAGGTTATGGAATCGTGTAGAAAAATAACAATAATGAAGTCTGTATGTATGATGAGTTATGCATGATTGTAGGCAAAAATCTGATTCAACTGTGCCTGATTCGTATGGTCAAAACCCCCATATGACTAATGAAATAAATTCGATTTCCCCTTTCCAGCACGAAAGGAGTGCTTTTGTTGCATTATAATGTCCAATGTTTGACCGTGTACAAGTCAGTAGTTCTAGTCTTATTTATTATCATTTATTTAGCTATAACCTTTTGAATAATTAAAAAGTGACAGGAGTATAAAACTGTTCAAAATATGACACTTTTGATATGTCTTAGTCTTAGTTAAGAATAAATAATTATTGTTTAGAATTATCAATCAAAACTAACGGTGTATTTATTACTTTTTATTTCTGTTACTGATATATCTGGGCACAAAATATTCGAACGTCGATATCTCGAAAACTACTTTATAAAAACGAGCCCCTCATACAAACATATGTTCTTTGGTATGTCTATTTTCATATGAGCATGTGTTACAGAGCTGAAAGTGAAATTAAATTTTGGCCATATGGATCAGTCGAAGAATCAAATTTCGAAGAACTACCCTAATACGGTTTTTTATACCGGTTAGTCTTTTAGTGAGAAGGCTGGTCATAGTTCGTTGGAAATTACTATTCAAAAAGGCACTGGTTAGTTTTTGAGTAAAAGCAAAAGAGTTGTTACTGAAAAAAAAATACGACATCGGAAAATTGTTATAACGGGGAGCTGTGTTGACAACCATAGATTTACAGTCCGTTCGTATTTATTCTACCTCTGACAGCAGTGACCTAAAGGGAACCTTATTGTAACGAGAATAAAGACCACAATGATTTTGACCGAGTTGTCAGTCGCAGCAATCCAACAGCAACCTTATTAGAATGAGAATAAAGATCACTGAGATTTGAACAGTGATACAAAATCAGAGGTGTAAACTTATTATAGTATATGTATACCTACTAGCGTAAACATGGTCCTGGGGTCCAAGACAACGTGACATTATATCAGCGATTAAGACGTTGGAAATGTATAATATTAACGTATTGAATCGACCTAAGATACCAACCGAAAAGCCAATGTCAATCCTGTTGGAAGATGTTGTATAAATAAGAAACGCTTTGAAAGCGATTGACACTTGTCTAAATGTATTCCCTTGTGGTAACCAATGCACTCAAATCGTCCACTTACGACGACAGTGTGACATCTCGAATTATAAATCTCGATTTCTTTTTTTCCTGATAATTGTGTTTATTCTTTTTGATATCTATTAGTTATATACTCTAATCACCTCATACATAATAAAGCTATCTTGACAACAATTTAAGAGTTATGCTCGTTTTAAAGTTCAAAAGTCGTTTTCTGTAAAATTACGGTTTTTGAGAAGTCACACTGTCGTCGCAAGTGGACGAAATTATCTTCATTAGTACGAACGACGTGGAACTACAACCATCAAAATTCTGTACTCAGCGGGGTAATTGCGTAACACACTATCAGTAACAATGGCTTTCATTTCGACAGTTCAACAACATTCATTGCGATATCCACTTGGTTGAGCAGACAAATTCAAACATGAAGCAATGGCCGTGGATTAGCAATATTTAACTGTTTAAAAAAGGGATGACAAGATTGCACTGCTATTTACGTACATATATTATATGGAATCATAGCTAGACGGGAACAAATATAAAATAACATGGTTTAAAGCCGCAGCAAGCTTGAGTCAGACATATTGGAGGTTTTATTAAGTTTTTCTCGGCTCTTGAGTGGAGGACATGAATGTCTACAGGAGATGCTGCCCTTCAGCTGTTACCCTCGCTACGGCAAGCGGGTTGCTGTGGCAACCGAACGTGGGGCGTAGCCTCTAGCACTAATATGAGAGAGGCCACTAAGACAGCGGGAAGCATAACTCAAAGGATTTATTTCAATTTATCCATATACAGGCGCTTTTGAATTTTCAAGGAGTCAGCCAGTCAGAAAGATGAAGCTATAGAGTTGCCCATTTCAAAGCGTAGTAGGCTTAGCGTGGGGGTCCTATGGAGAAGAATGGGCTAGAAACTCGAAAGACACTCATTTAATATTGTTTCAAAATATTGGTTACATTATTCATTTTAAAATTATACATGTAAGAACGATGTAGAAAGACATGCACGAAAGCGTACATAGTGAAAAATAATAATAAAAAAAAAATAAGCCTTGGCAGCTAACAGATGACCAGGTTTCAGGCAAATATTTCGTAATGTGTTGAGTTTACGTCAATTTATGTTAAAGTTAAGTTTATTTCTTACAAAATTAAAACCTAACTTAACTAAAACTATACACAAACTAAAATATAGCGCCGAAAAATTCATCCGCATCGCTGTCGACCGCTAATGTATCCAAGAGACTGGCGGATTACCACGTTGTACCAGGTTTTAATTTTGTTATTTTTGTTAATTAAGGATACGTTATTATGTTAAAATAAATTTTTTCTTACATAATTTGGCACAAAAAAGTGAAAATAAACATTTACATAGGACTTTAACCTCTCGAGAAACTTGTAAGCATGGTTCTATTACATTAAAATGCTGCAATGGTTCTAGAAAGAGTCCATCTGGAAAAGGCATCCTTTCCACAAAATAACACTCAAACTCTAAGTATAATTTTCTCTCAAAAATATTCTTACAAAAGTTGTGTGTACGTAGGTACAGTACGTGTGGTATAAGGTGTTCAAACTCCATTCTTATTCTCAGGGTCCAAAAACATGGAACGACGTCTTTACAAAACCGCTGACTTCTTGGCTCCAACAAATACATATATAGAGGGCAGAATGTCTTGAAAGCAAACAAATTGCTCTGGTATTGGGTTCAATTCCTAACAGGGAACAGTATTATTGTCGAGTCCTTTTAAAAAGTAATGTCAATGAAATTTCTTGTTTATTTTCGTCCAACGCATCATTGGGATCGTTTTCCCTTAGATTGTGGTTAAACGGGATTTGTACCTATATAAAAGTACATATGGTGGCAGGAACATTTACGCGTAACTTGTTACCATGGACTCAGTAGGTACCTACATGATTCTGCACCCCCTGCGTTGACGTATTTCGTTCGTTATAAAAAAAAATTGCTCCATACATTTTGACCGCGTGTAGGTATTGAAATTTTGTAGAAAACAGCTGTTTTTTTTAACTTTGAAGCTTGCTGGGCCTGAGACAGACTGAAGCTTGGGACAGGCCTATGTCCAGCAGTGGACTGCGGTAGGCTAATCATTTGATTGTTGAATAACTTCGTGTCATTTAAGATCAATGCGTAAAAGACTTAGCAGTGTTAGCCGACGTTTATCGAAGACCGTGCAGCCAGCTCAATACCTGTCAATTTGGTGATAGCGTGACTGCCCTGTATGGCGTTGTCCATTAATTACGTGATATTTTTAGCAACTTATTAAATTTTTATATCATTTTTTTCAGTTTAAAAATCGCGCGTTCAACGAAAGAAAGAAATACACAAATGATATCTCACTACATTCCCCCTTGTGATATTTCGTGATTCTTCCTAAACCCCTCCCCCCTCCCCCCTTTCGAGCCTCACGTGATTAAGAGACGATGATTCTAAGGTACGGCACTCGTGCAAGCAATCAATATCCCATCGTACCTTCATCACTGCAGTTAACAAAGCAGTCGCATTTCTAATTTTCAAACGTTGTTAGTATGATTTGCGTTCCCATTGAGGGACAACATTTGAATTTTGAGCTTTTGAATGCGTCAGCCTTTAGGAAAAGTTCTCAAACAATTGTAAATTCAGTCTCTAGTTTGTAAAAGTAGCCACTCAAAAGTTACATTCGGTTAAAGGTGGTCCATCAGTTGTGTTTTACAGGCATCCATATTTATCTCAAACCTAGTTAAAATTTACAACTGCTATAAATGTTTTGTATTGTGGTGGTCATTTTAGCAGGTCGGTGAACGTATAAAAGTACTCATTCACCAACACTAATTCAATTACCTAGGCCATTTGCTCTCTGCATAAACGCTTTGTGCTAGGGTTGTGATTGTTTGTTGTGGTTTGGGGTCGCGGACGGCGTGAAAACTGTTTGTGAAATGTTTTCTATGTGTTGTAATAAGTGGTCAACCGGACCACTGTACACACGTTTTACATTATTGTTTTTAGTGAGTTTACAATGGTCTTGTACTTAAAATTCGTCATCTGCCTAGCCTTTTCCCAACTATTTTTGGGGCCGTCTTCTAGTGTAACCGGATGCAGCTGAATACCAGTAGTTTACGTAGAGCTGACCTCTAGAAACCGTTACTGAGTAAACATGCACCTTGGTAAGACCGGTTGTCAGACTTTCGGGTTTCTGATGACCCGTAACCAATGTCAAAGATCCACGAATGACAGCTGGAACCAACGGCTTAAAGTGCTTTCCGAGTCACGAAGGGGTCTCGGTATGTACAGATGGTCACCCATCCACAGACCTACCGCGGCAAGCGTAGCTTAGCCTGATCGATCGCCCCATACCAACAGCTGTTATTATTTAGCCACGAGCCCCTCTGTACTTAAAACTTTTACCTACAAAACCGTTTTCACGATTTGTCTGTGGAAACGGATCATAACTTTAGTAAAGTATATTAGTCCACACTAGTAAACTTTACTAAAATTATGATCCGTATACAACAATCAAAAACATAAAACATTTTAAGCCAGTAACATCCGCATACTTACTTACTTAATTTATGTTATTTGCTTAAAATGTTTTATATTGTCTATCTGTAGGTACATAGTACTTACAAATAAATAAAATTGAAATGTCTGTCTATGTCTTTGTTCCGGCTAATCTCCGAAACGACTGGATCGATTTTGATGGGATTTTCACTGGACTATTTATATCTTAGAAAAAAAAAATTGGCTCCGTGCAAAAAAATTAAAACTTAAAAAGAGAAAAGCGATTATTCCTTTTGAATGGAAGAGTGGTATCTACGCCTTCTCTAACGCGACACATTATATGATACCCGACATTATCGCGAACGAAGTCGTGAAAATATAAGGCCCATTAAAATAGATGGACAAACTTTTAGAAATCATTCAGACCACCAAAATAAGGACGATGGTAAAAAAATATATAAAAAAAACGCATTAGATACTTACAAGAAAAATAATCAGCTAACGAAAATACACTAATGTGCCGGCAATTTATTATTTTAGGTCAAAATCAATCAATCTTTAATCAGTGTTTTTTTTTGCTTGGATATCTTTGGTTAGACGTACCTAATGGGACCCTGTATAACCATTAAAGTTGTAACTTACAAACAAAACAAGCCTATCTACCTATAAGAGCACCAGCACAAAGTACTTACTTGAGTATCAATTTTATGAGTCGGCTAATTTAGCAACATTTAATCTGCAACACAACTATCAGATACTGTATCAGATAGCGTATCGTCAAACAAGTAGGGACGTCGCAAGTGGAAACAGTTCCCATGCAAAGATTCATTGTGATATATTTCGCAGGACAAATAATGGGACGGGTTCGTTCATAGATCAAGCGACAGAGATGAGTGAGTCGATATTGGCGTTTAGGTTAAAATTGAATTGCAGATGAGTTAATGATGAGTCAATATTTCAGCCGAAAGAAGTCCACCGCTGTACATGTTAAATTGAAAACTGAAAATCAAACCAATTACAGGCACTTTTGAATTGTCAGGGTGTCCTTCAGTCAGGAAGATGAAGCTATTTATCCATTCCAAAACATATTATTAGTTAACTATTGAGAAAGAACAGGCAAGAAACTCCAAAGACACTCTTTTATAAAATAAATGTTACAAAGCATGTAAGAAAATATATAGTTATTTAAAAAAGAAAAGGTTTTCGAAGTCTAACAACTAAATGCCACTATTTTGCCTACAGCTACCCCTCTGCGACCCACCTAACCTGCACAGGTATCACACGAGGGGCGCACGCGCACGCTCCGGGCACGCGTGGGAACGCCGGCGCGGGCGATGCGATATCATCTATATTAGCACTTGTCTCGGCGATAAAACGATAACTTTTCTCTGGGGTTAATAAAACGGACAGTTAAACATGGTTATAGGGGAGGCCTTTAGTACAGCAGGTAGATGCATCATGTGAAAGTATTTGAGAGGTTTTTGATTCACGAAGGAGCGAAATATTAATTATTTTGTAAAAACGGAGTCAGATTAGATTAGTTAGCGAAACTCTGAAGACAAGATAGCTACCGACATCTAAACACGAGGAAACAAAAAAAAAAATTGTCATTTAGCTGCGCCTGCGACTTCGTTCGCTTGGATGTCGGAAAACAATAATCAATTATTTTTCCAAAGTAAAAGTAGCCTAAGTTACACCATATTATTATAACATCAGCTATCTGCCAGTGAAAGTCCCGTCAAAATCGGTCCAGCCGTTTAGAAAATTACCTGGAACAAACAGACAGACAGACAAACATTTTGTAGTTTTTTTGTTATCCAGATATTCCTACGGGATCGACACTTATGCGGGTGAAACCGCGGGGCGCTGCTAGTGAATATAAAACGTGTCCCAAAATTCAACGATAAGCGGGCACTAGAAGGTGGACCTGCTCATGACTACTCGAGAAAAAATAATGAAAAAAAAAATATAAATTTTGGTAATTACAAATTGGACTGAAAGTAAAAAACTGAACATTTTAAGGAGAAAAATTATTTTGATTGATTTTTGTGTAATAACTACAGGCATTCTGGGAAGTTGTGATAGATAGCAGTGCTACTAAGGTTGCCGATACAAAAAAACTGAAATATTTGAAAAATTGTGGTCATGGTACTTAAAAATATCTTAAGGGAGGTCAATTTTCGAAGGATTTCGATGTATTTTTTGTAATTTCTAAAAAAAAATGGATTTTTTTTTCATTATTTTTTCTCGAATAGTCATGAGCAGGTCCACCCTCTGGTGCCAGCTTATCGTTGAATTTTGGGACACGTTGTATATTCACTAGCAGCGCCCCGCGGTTTCACCCGCATAAGTGTCGATCCCGTAGGAATATCTGGATAAAAAGGATCATATGTGTTAAAAAGCTACATTACTGTAAAATCCGTTCAGTATATAGTTCATCAAAATCCGTTCAGTATATAGTTGTTGCGTGAAAGACTAACAAACATCCATCCAACTATCCTCACAAACTTTCGAGTTTATAATATTAAGTAGTAGGAAGTAGGATAATAATATGCATTTAGTAAGAAGCTGTTATTTTGAAATTACAGACATACACTTCAATTTTTGTATCGACTATCGATATATCTATATGATAATAATCTATTGATAGTGGATTTTCCAGCAAATTCGAGTAACTTGCTGAAGATGCCTGAAAGTATATAAATATTTAATCTTCTCAAATGAGAGTTACATGTAACAAACCAGCCACAAACACCTAAAACAAATTCAAAATACAGCTTAACAATCTTACAGTGAAAATGTAAACCGAACTCATATTTCAAACGTTCGTGTTGCTAATTGCAATTACGCTACAAAGAGGTTTTAAATAAAAGCCACAAAGCGTAGGGCGTTAGCAAATTCACGAGTTCAAAGTTAAACCAGGAACACGGTAAAGTAACTAGGTATGTTAATATTTTTTCTGGGAACACCTTTTATAATACCTTGTCATTTTGTACGGAACACGAAAACGACCCCCCACTAAGTTGATGACGAGTAAAGTTTATGGATTAAAATTAAAGCTGAAAAGATATCATTCAAGTGTCGAACATTATATACCCAAAACATTAGTGTCGGCCAGAAAAAAAGTAAGTACTGTTTTCTTATGGGAAATAACATCTTGAGCCTTTTTAATATTACAGGGAAAGTCTAAAATTAATCCCCCGGCTGCTATTTGAAATTGAACATGTCACATCACTAACACATATAACATCATAACATCATTAAAAAAATACTAACTTTTAATTGAATTTTACATCCTGAACATGTTTTAACTGTCTTTTTACCTAGGTACTTGTTATTAAAATATGATTTTTGGCAGTTTCAATCTCAAATAGCAGCCGGGGGTTTAGTGGTAGACTTTCGTTGTAGTAGTAAAAAATGCTCAAGAGGTTATTTCCCAAAGACAGCAGTACTTTTTTCTGGCCGATACTTTAACTTTTGGGTACGAAATGAATGATATCCTTTCAAGTGAAGCAGTTTTCATGGTTGATTTAATTTAATTTAGGTTCTACGTACATAAGTACTAGTCTACGGAAAAGCATCAAGGTAGCCCGCGAAATTCAAATCTTCTTACGTTTTCTGCACTTTTCAGGTCAGTATCAGGTTGTATGTTGGTCTATTATGATTCGCGGCCATAACAAATATTAATTACTATTATACTCATCAATTCGACTCAGTTCATATTACCCGATTGAATGAGTATTTCATGAAATTATGACATTCAAGGAGTTGTTTTGCTGATTCTAATGATTCAAAATTCTATAAAGCCATATTTGTTACAGTCGCGAATCATATTTTGATTTTAAGACGGTTTTGCGGACTGTGTATCTTGCCCCTAAAAGCGACGTCCATGAACAACGAGCGCAAAGCTTGCGCCAGTCTAAGTTCGAACGGGAACCCACGACCTGCAAACTACTTATACCTTAACTTGCGGAGTATGCAACTCCATAAGACACTATCAGTAGCAATGGCTTACCTTATGACAGTTCAACAACATTCATTGCGTTATTTTCGTTGTTGAGCAGACACATTTTTCGAACATATGAAGCAATGGACTAACAATATCCTTCAAAATGATACAGATTGAGCTTGAAAGTGTGTTACGCAAGGGCGCTGCAATCTATAGCCTAACTTGGGCCTACACCTGGGCATCCCCACTCTACATGTTTACATGGTAAGTACTTACTACATAGTTTAAACAATGCCCCAGATTACAGAAAACCATGTAATTTCCTATGATAGCAGCCCTGTAATACGCTGTTATCTACGCTCAATCCGAACAATCCTGCTGTTTGCTGGGGCTGATGCCTGATAGACAACATAAACACGCCCTGTTTGTACAGGTGCCATCATCGGACTGATTGTCATTTGTCAAGACAATATTCATTTCCAATGTTAGTGATAAGTTCAGATGGCAAGGCACTTCTAAGTGATGGAAATAACAGCTATGATTACTAAATCATAGCTGTTATTTCCATCACTTACACTATATATATATATATACTATATATATCTATGAAAACTTAATCAAAATTATTCAACCAGAATCGCGTTGCACCGTCGCGTCGCGCCTGTTTGCGGGAGCCTTAACTTTAGAACACTATCTTTGATATCAACTTAGTAGTTGATATCAAAGATAGTGTTCTAAAGTTAAGGTTGAATAATTTTGATTAAGTTTTCATAGAAATTGTTCTACTAGAGTCACGTTGCGCCTGTAAGCAGAAGCCTATAAGATGTCCTAGAAGAGCGGCGACCGCAACATGCGGCCGCTACCTCCAAATACAGAACATTTTATGACACCTCAATGTCAAAAAACTGATAAAAATGACAGATTATCACGGCGTCCTTTATAAACAAACACTCTTTTAGGAAACCGTAGCTTTAGAGGGCCTATATATTTATTAATTGTCAGATAACTTTTATCTGAAGAAAAAATATACTATGGCGGATTGACATATTTGATACACAAATAAAGTACCTACTTCGCTTTTAACAAAATGGAAAAGTAAAGTATCTGCGATGGTACAGTAGGCCGCGCTTTAGTGGTTACACTTTGACCTTGTCCTCAATAGAACACGACCAGCTTATTATAGGTATCTACCTATTAGTTTTTTTTTTTGTATCTACCTATGAGAGGGGCCCGCGGCTAAGTAATAACAGCCGCACGGGTCGATCGATCAGGTTAAGCTACGCTTGCTGCGGTTGGTCTGTGATGGTTGGATGACCATGTTCACATTCCGAGACCCCTCCGTGCCTCGTAAGCGGTTGGTCCTGACTGCCATTCGTGGATCTTTGACAGTCGTTTCGGGGTAGTCGAAGCCCGAAACTGGCAACCTGTCTTACCAAGGGGTATCGTATTAGCCAGTAACTGGATTGTGGAGGTCAGATAGGTAGTCACTCCATGTAAAGTACTGGTATTCAGCTGCATCCGGTTAGGCAGAAAGCCGACCCCAACATAGTTGGGAAAAGGCAGGCAGATGATATCTATTAGTTTTGTTACTAACCACTGACTTGCGGTCTACTGTGCTGAAGAAATAATATTAGAAAGTTAGACCTTTATAACCAGCATAATCAGCCTATAATGTTCCCATTGCTGGGATACAGGTCTCTATGAGAGGGAGTGGGCCGTAATCCACCACGCGAGCCCAGCGCATGACATCTACCATGTCACATGACTTCGGATTTTTGATTCAAGGACATGCCGGTTTCCTCATGATGTTTTCCTTCACCGTTTTGAGAACAGTGGTGATGCAGTGGTGATAGTTACCTACACAAAGCAAATCGCCTGTCGGGTTTGAACCTACGACCTACACTCAAGGAACATTTACTTAAGAAAATAGAGTAATAAAAGCACCACATTAAAACGGGTCATTCGATGTGAACTGGCAACAAAACTCATTGGGGCATTCTGTGTATTCCGCTGAGTTCACACACAGTAAATCCACAAGTCAGTATTTGCAGATCACTAAAATCTGTGCGGAAAATGTTTTCCCATCAATTGACAGAGTATTTGTTGTAAGCAACAATGAGCAACATCCCACGGGCAATAAATGCGAGCAAACAAGGGGGCGGGCGCACACTACCAGACTTATCAATCGCTCAGTTTGACGTTTAGTGGCGCGCGAGCGTCGGCGGGCTTAAGGGCGCGTGCACACGCCGCCAGCGCCACGCGGCCCGTACACGTATGTTGTAGAAAATGTTGGAAGGGTGGCGGAGCTTAAGATGTTTGCTATGTTGGTAATAATATACTAACCAGACCGGGTTCTGAAGGCCAATTCCCGTAATTAAAAACGTTCAAAGTCTAGTCGCAATCTCATCCCAGCGACAATCAATGTCAAAAACTTGTCAAAAGTGTATGGAAATTAGAGGTTTTGACAGATTGAGACTGAGACCAGAGGGCCAATTCTCGCAATTTTAAGTCTCAATCTGTTAATTTTTTTTTTTAATTTTCCTACATAAAGTATTTTTGCACGGTCACACTGTTAAGTCATGTTCAAAACGGTAACCGTTGTTTGTAGGGGCCTCGATTAAGATACTTCCTGGCCACTAAACGTTTAATCCTGCGTCCGCAATTTAGTTTCCAAACATGTAAACAAATATGTGTTTTTGGAAAAATTGCTTTGGAAAGACGGAATGGAGGCCTCGACCCTGCAGTAGGACACAATAAGCATCTACACTCTGTTCAGCCGGGCTATTCTGTAAAAATCTCACCCTGAATATATTAGGTGAAGTGAGCTCTCATTCCACCTGATGCTAGGGATTGACACTATTGACAGCTCACTTTACTCTAGTTTCCACGGCGAGATTTTTAAAGAATAGATTGACAGTCTCCAAGTCGATGAAAAACGCAAATGGGATTCCACACTCTACAAACATCGTCAAACGTCAGCAAGTTCTTTCGAGTATGTGGTATATGTAGCATTGATTACAGAACGCTGCTTAAATTGAAAAGGGCCACAAGTCAAAAAAATTACAAATCCATTTTAAAGCAAAAATCGTATCAATAATTCTGCCTATATTTTTATATTCGAAAAAGACACCTAGTATTTTCGCATTAAAAATGGAGCTAATAGGACAACAGCCTTTTTGCATTTTGACACTTAAATGGCTAACTTCAGATCAAAGCTTTAAAAAGGATTTGTAATTTTTTCGACTTGTGTCCCTTTTGAATTTAAGCAGCAAGAAAGCCAAGCATGCACGCTCAGGGTAAACTCGAAACTCAAAAAAAAAAAAAAAATCTGTAAACCTATTTGTAGACTGGATGCCAACCGAAACGTAGTTGGTAGAAATATTCATTCAGTGAAATACAAACACCAACTTACTCTTTTGGTTTTAGCACGAAACAATACTAAAATATTTTCCAGCAACACACTGTAATCAACAAGATAAAATTCATAGTCAAGTCCATAGGTACCTACATAATACTATTAATGCGAAAGTAACTCTGTCTGTTACTTTTTCACGCCTAACCACTGAAACGACCGTTATGATTTACAGATACGTAGCCTGGGACCTGTAGACATAGGTTTCCATACCTACTGGAGAAATGATCTGCCTAGCCTTTTCCCAACTTTGTTAGGATCGACTCCCAGTCTAACCGGATGCAGCTGAATACCAGTATTTTACATGGAGCGACTGCCTATCTGACCTCCACAACCCAGTAACTGGGTAATACGATACCCCTTGGTAAGACTGGTTGCCAGATTGTTGGGCTTCTGACTAACCATAACGACTGTCAAAGATCTACGAATGACAGCCGGGACCCTGTTCTTAACGTGCTTAAGGGGTTTCGATATGTAATGGATGGTCGGTCACCCATCTACGAACTGACCGCGTCAAGTGTTGCTTAACCGTCGATCGACCCGTGCGGCTGTTATTACTTAGTGGATATTAAACTTAACCACTTCCATACCTACTGGATATTCGTATTAAAAATATGATCTATAAAATACACAAAATACTACAAAATGTCATAAAGCCGAGTTATTAGGCATAATAATTAGAGAGGTTTGATTTTTATAAAATATATATATTATATATAGAAATCAAACCGCGGGATGTATTCCACGTAACTATGTACATGCACTGTTCGAACAACTATGATATAATTAAGTATATAAAGTAGCAAGCGGGCAATATATCAATTCATAGTGGGGTACGCACCGCAAATTAAATGGAAGCTATTAAAGAGCTCAGTATTGTCACCTAGGGCATGAATTATTTATAACTGAATTATGCGAATGGTGGGAAAATGGTGATCGCGGCGACAAAGGGGAAATAATGATTTTGTCAGCGTCGTTCTAGGTAATCCTTTTGGCATTTAAGTATTAGAAGAAAGTGCGGAGGGGTTAAACCGATGTTTGAGCGAAGAGTATTGCTGAAAAGCAGTTATTCTCGTGACTTTTGATACAATTGTACACAAGGATTACGTAGGTATGTGACAAACGTAAAATTGAACAGCCGCAGGGTGCATAATTGCGTAACACACTATCAGTAGCAATGGATTCATTTTGATAGTTCAACAACATTTATTGCGTTATTTACGTTGTTGAGCACACAAAGGGGATTCAAGATTTTATTATGGAGCCTGGCCACGGACCTTCAAAACCCGTTTTCGAACATAAAAAGCAATGGATAAGCAATATCTTTCAAAATGATTCAAATTATGATTGATGGTGTGTTACGCAATTAGGTCAGCAGGTACAAGGTGATTTTTGCGTTTACATGGGAGTTAACTGGCGAAATGTGGGTGTGCTGTATACACATCTGCCTAACCCTTCAGGGATTACAGGCGTGATGGCTTAATTTATATGATTTGATGAAATCAAAAGTCATTTATTCAAATAAGGCTGAGAATCGAACGAACGTCAAAATTACATAAGACAGTCCCCAACGCCCGCTCTTCACCACTGTCTAGTGCTTTAGCTGGGAAGGAGTGGCGCAACGAACTCCCCTGCAGCACAGCTGTCTGTTCAGTGAAAAACTTAAGTATGTTATTATGTGTTTTGCAAAGACCTCTTAAAGATATTTTAACATTTAATAACTAACTAACATTTAAGGTCATAGCACACATATCAACTCGGAAAGGGATCGTCATCGTATTGCCTTTCGCCTCGCCGTCAAACAGGCGTCCACCTAACGTAAGCACGTAACCAAAGCGGATCAGAAGCTTCGACACGTCGACTCTGCTAGAAAAATAATAATTTCGCGGGCTATCCTGACGCTTTCGCCTTAAACTGTGACTATATCAGGGCCCTATTTAATGTACGGTCTACCTGATAATGTGACATGTGTCAAAAAAGTAAATCTGAATGTCGTGTTTTGACGTTAGGTGCTAAAACTATGAAAAAACTTACAAAACTGTCAGTTTGTCGGATTTTTGCCTATCACCTGTCGCCCTGTTAAAATTCCATTGTTGGCGTTATCGATTTCCATAAAAAGTGTGCTCGGTAGTCCACAGAATAGTGAACGTGTTGATTTTTAACCATTTTATTGAAACGCTTTAACGCTTTGCAGGTGCGAAACTGAATTTTAATTGAGTAGTTTCACGCCCTTTTAACCGGCTAACACCGGCTAACCGGCCGTTAATCCGCATATTGAGTTGAAATTTTTTCACGAGGTTCTGGTATTGTTGTCAATATACAATTACAAGTAGACAAAGAGGTGAAATATTGAACCCTACAGTTTGCTAAGGAGTTCCTTAAACTTATATTAGATCTTGTCCTGTTTTAAAAGTTCTCGCCATCTTTGACAGTTTGAAAGTATGTTTTTGTCTACTTACAATTATTAGTCTTCTTGTAAAATGTATGAAACTTACATAAGTTACCGATAAGCTTATGTCTCCAGTCGAAAGACGTCCACTACTGGACATAGGCCTCCCCCAAGCACCTCCACTTCGACCGGTTCTGTGCTCCTCTCATCCAACGGGTTCCTGCGGCCTTCACAAGGTCGTCGGTCCACTTTGTGGGAGGCCTTCCAACGTTACGTCTTCCCGTACTCGGTCGCCACTCCAGAACCTTTCGGCCCCATCGGCCATCTGTTCTGCGAGCATTGTGCCGTGCCCTGCACTGCCACTTAAGTTGGGCAATTCAAAGCTTGTGTCTATCCAGTTGAAAGTCGTTGTAGAAATACGAAACGATTTAGGAAGCGATTGCCACATGTCTAAGCCCTCAGATCTTTTCTTCTCACTAAGATATTCTGCTATTTTGACTGTACGACCGTAGGGTCGTAAAGTCAAAGTAGCAGAATATCAGCATGCAGCGTGCCGGCACTCCGGCAGGATATCATTACTGTAAATGTTACATTGGTGAAAAACCTTAGCATAATCAGCCTATAATGTCCCCACTGCTGGGGCTCAGGCTGAGGAGGAGTGGGCTGTAGTCTACCACGCGAGCCCAGTGCGGATTGGTACATGTCACATGTCTTCCAATTTTTTTGTTTTGGACATGCCGGTTTCCTCACCGCTTCGGCCGTCAAGGAAACCGGGGTTTCTTAACTGGTTTCCATGAAGGCTTTTTTATACGTCTACGTAAGTGGTTTCCATAAAGGCTTTATTTATACTACTATGTAACTGGTTTCGAAGGAGTAATTATCCAATGTCCCTTAAGCCACCTACGAAACTGACTACGTAAGAAGAAAGCGAAAAAGTTAGTAGGTACTTGTTACAACTGAGAGATATGAATATTGAATTGAATTCACTATGTTTTTCTTCACCGTTTTGAAAACAGTGGTGATGATATTATTTACAAAAATCAGTGAAAAACCTTGAAGCCAACGATTAATTTTTTCTATTACCTATCTGTTTAAATATTACAGAAAAAAAATGTTTTTTTCAATTACATAGAAAAAGAAAATCGTGGGCTTGCTTGTTTGTTGTGTTGCATTGGCAAGAATTAAAAGAGAAAATACATAATATACAGACCCTTCCTCCCTTTTTATATACTTGTACATATTATTATTTTAAGATTGTTAGTTTTTTAAATTATGTAAATATATACAGATAGTTCTTATAGATCGTCGCTTAGACTGGATTTTATGTAGCCCACCTATTGATGTTTATTTAGACAGATGCCCTTTGGCATCATGATTATAAACCTTGATGGTGTTTAAATATGGAAATAAATTGTATGGAGGTTTCGTCAGCTTTGATATTGGCTACAAAACGCTTTAAAGATTGGACCACCCCGTAACCGCTACATGCAACAAGATGCTTCTACAATATGTTCCCATAAAATTAAACATAAAATAAGAATATGTGTATAAGTACATAGACGAGAACATTAACTCTTCACAATGAGAATCGTTTAACCGAGGATCAGACCAACGGGTACACCATAGTAAGAATTAAAGACGTGCAGGTATGACAGACAGGCGATTCGTTACAGCCATTCTCATTATAATGAAATGACATAACGGTTAGTCAGTTACGTTGTACAACTTGCGTACGCGCCGGTCAACATTAATACAGACATAACAGGATGGTCGTTAAATGTCTAGGTCTTAGGATGTAAGTACTCGCTGGAATGTTCGTAAAAGTTCGGTTTTGCAGTGCACCGTCCCTCTCACTCATACTCAGTGATAGTTCCTGTCTTGATATTCATGTGCCTTATTAAAAACTGCGTAGTACAGTGCACATCTGTGGAAACAAAACCGGGATCCTGCCGTTTTGCCAAAATTATTTTGATAAATTTTAGCAACCTTTTTTATACCAATGCAATATTTGGAATGATTTAAGTACGCACATTTTCATTTGGTAAATTACTCGGCAGAATATTTCCAAGGCATTTGGTCTTTAATCAAATGATGTATTACAAGCAAACAATCTTTATAACACTCTTTATAAGCATTTAGTCAAATGATTTGTTATGAAAATATGAAGGCAGAAATAAGATTTTTTGTGAATTAAGTATATTAAAAAAGGGTAATTATTTTCCAGGCGACTAACAAAGGGCGACTAACTATTTGCTACTAAAAAAAAGACTGGTTGCACTCCGGGAGTGCCGGCAGAAGTGAAAACTTGAATATTAACGTTGAAATAAATCAATTATTAATTGAATTAATATAAGGTCGTGTGTCACTTCGTTCACTTCGGTTGGCGCCGCCGTAAAAAGAGAGGGGGGGGGGGGAATCTCTCCTGACGGTCACGTGTCCTGACGCGAGTTTAACATTTTTTACCCATTACAAAAAAGTGTGCAACGCCGCTAAAGAAGTTTTCACTTCAAAAATAACTTGGCAGTGATTACATATTTAAGCAATAATTATGTACCTATATATTAGATGAGCTTCAAAGTGCAAGGAATTGTAAAAACTAAATAATGCCTGCTTCTTTAAGATAGCGAACATATAAACAGGGTCAATTGAAATCATAGGCGAAGTACTATAAATTATGACATGACGACTAATATTTTTTCTATTTTTTATCCGCCGTCAAGTGTTCGCTTAACAATAAATTCAGTTTCTCACTCAGTTTCACTTCACTAAGCATTTCAATAAGCAATTGACTGAATATAAATGGTAAATTGAAAACTGACGATATTAAATAATTGGCTTATTTTATTTTGCGTAAAATATGTTTTAAGTACCAACTGAAATATTTAATTAGAAGTTTGAGAGTTCCTTCGCTAAAACTGCACGGCAGTCCCTAACTATAAAAGCTGGAATACCATCCGGTCCCGCTGAGCGTTTCGCTTTTAGTCGTGCTAGTGGGTCATCTACCTTTTTCAACGTTACTTGGTCAATGTGGAGTATGTGGACACGTGCGCTGCTCCCACTACTCGCTGCCACTGCCGCATCTACGTCCAATCGCGCCTCCTGATTGTTATACATAGAATAGAAATATCGAGTGAACTCATCAACACATTCCGACTCCGATAAAATACTCCCATTTATAACCGACTTCATTGACAATATTTTTGTTATAACCTGTTCCCTTTTTAGCTCTGACATAATCCCAAAAAGACTTCGGATCCTTTTTAAATTGCTTCTTAGAGGGCTCCTGGTGTTGTTCATGCGCACACACAATCATTCTTTTGATCGGGGCCCTACACTGTGCAAACATTAATTCGTAATCACTGGTGTTTCCTTTTCTCTTATACTGATTATGAAGTTTTGATTTATTTTTAATTCTACAAATAATATCACGAGAGTACCACTCAGGGTACCTGTACCTAGTGTCTACCTGAGTTTTATTGTGTTTTTTTAGGAACGCAACAGTCCATAATTTTATTTAAAGTAGGTATTATAATAGTGGTCCATCATTTCCTCGGGATCATGCATGCCATTATAATGGTCTCCAATTGTAAGCTATCAGCAACGAGAACAGTAATTCATAATTTGCTTTAGCAAAATTCCACTGCGGAATCTCAATACCCGAACCATTATTCGTGGCAGAACCGTCCAGCAGGGCTCTGTTTGCGCGCCTGCGGGCACTAACATGACGCATAGATCAGCACCATTCAGCTCAACCATTTTGAAGGGAGCTAAATGATCCAACACACACGCCACCGTCAGCGAGACATTTGTGTAAGCATGACATACTATCAGCCGTCAGGGCACATTCAAGTCAATGAAAGACATAAGGTAAACGCGGGTGAAGTCGACAGTGACCCAGAAGTCGTCAAATTGTCTTAAAACATCAATATCTTTTTCTACTAAATATTTAACTGGCCCATTTTTATGGCAACATATTTTTGGTAACATATTGCATAAATAAAATAAAACACTGAGTTTTAACTGTAATGGTGGCTGAGATATCTCACTTAAAAAGTGTGTCCCACAATTTTTTCAAGTTTAGCTGCTAAATGTCAAACTCAGCACGTAGTTTTGTGTTTTGATTTACGAACCTTCAGTGGGGTATGTGTTAAGTCTGATTGTTTGATGTATTAGTTAAGTTAATTTACTAATGATATAACATGAAATTTAGAACACTTTTATCATAAAAGTATTTTTTTTTAAACGTGACATCTATTGGTACCTAAAAATTCCTAATTGACCCAAATCTCGTCATTTTTAGTACTTTTTTGACGATTACTGGGACACGCTTAATACTTGCCTCTAAACTCGTCATATTGTAAATATTTTCAACTTTATCGCTAAAGCATAAGGTTCAAAGTTGATTGGGAAAATTTGACAGTTTCGGGTAGCTTGATGTGCTGCCGTATTTACAAACATGTAATAAGGTTTGGGCTACATTGGACGATAAAACTGGGTTTCTCTTAAGCTATTTTCGCTTTACTCACTCATTTCTTGAGTACTTATGCGTGCTCTGCTTAGTCGTTGCGTCATTGGGTTCGCTTCGCTAGCTCGTCACGAAACTGTGCTCGCGCTTCACTCGTGATAGAGCTCGCTTCGCTCGCTCTTTTCATGTGTAAGTGCGTTCAGCTCACTCGTGTTGAAAATGGGCTCGCTTCGCCTGCTGGTTTAAGAAGCTGTTAAGACCAGCATGAGAAGTAAGCCCATCTTTTGATTAAGCGCGCTCGTCGTGCGATGAAGCGTGCTTTGCTTATTTGTATCTAGGAAGGGCTCGCTTCGCACGCTGTATCGTAAGCGCGCTCCACTCGCTTGGCCCGTAAAAAGTATTCTCAGTTCTAACTGAAACTGCCTTACTGGGAAAGGTATTATAATGAGCTGTAATAAGCCCTGGCTAATTGATGCTAGTTTTACAACAGTACCTCACTCAGATCAAGCGTGGATATTACAGTTCCAATCAAATCCTCACATATATAGAGGTGTCTTCTTACTAGGTCTTCTGCCGTTGAATCTTCCTAATGTTCTCGTAATCTTCACGCATACTTGCACGATGACAGGCCGGGGCGCCGTCCATTAATAACATGGCGATTGGCAATGATTTTAGGCATTAGCCTAGCTTTTTAATTCGCTCATAAGGTGAATGCGCAGTGGTAGACCGCGAAATTTAAAATTTCTTACGTTTTTTGCAATTTGTAGGTCAGTGTCAGGTTGTATCTTGATCAAAATATGATTCGCGACTATAATAGACATGTATTTACAGAATTATAGTCATTAGAATCATTAATATATCTCTTTAAGTTAGATTTCTACCATAAACACTTTTCCATACGAGATTTGTTCTTAACGGTAGAAATCTAACTTAGAAAGATGTATTAATGATTCTAATTATTATAATTCTGTAAATAAGTATCTGCTATAGTCGCGAATCATATTTTGAACAAGATACAACCTGACACTGATCTGCAAATTGCAAAAAACGTAAGAAAATTTAAATTTCGCGGTCTACCATGGCACATTCACCATAAGTAGATTTTGTAGGCTTATTGTGCTTCTTATGATTTAAAACTTTCTTTCGTTGGCTTTTGATTGGGTTAATACTAGTCGGAGGCGCGGCGAATGTACAAGTATCTCCCGGGCCCCGGACTCATGGTACTTGAAGAAACAGTGGGGTTTAAGTCGGTAGGAGTCCGACATAACCCTCAGTTCTTCCCACACGGAGGTTATCCATGAGGATTTCCCCACGAAAAAAGAAGGCTCATTGCATTTCATATAAAGCACCTTTCACCGTATGTGATATTTTTCAGTTCTAAGTAGATTTACGGTCGATATGAGACGACATCTTTAACTTTTATTCTACTTGCTGCAGATTTTCTATCGTTTTCTGATACTGCCGTAGCTATTGTATTTTCTCGGTACTAGGCTCTTGAGGTTCATTGAATTCCTTATGATGCAAGCTTACTTTTAGTGAGATATTTTCATTTTTGGCCAGACTTACGGCCGATATGAGACGACATTTGAAATTATTTTGCTATTGTCAACTTCAAATGCATTTTTAACTCGGCCAATATTTCTGTTGATTCTCTTTAGGTCCTAGTAGTGCTGTGTCAATTCTTGACAATAGCACGTAGTAACTAAACATTTTTTTGCGAATTGAAATTTCGACGCATAGTAAAAAGGAGGGTCGGGCGCACTGCACTTGCGATGTAACGTCAAACACAAATTAGATCCTGCTTCAAATTTGGTGCAATTATTACCTATATATATTTTATGCTCAATCATTACCCAAGCATTCTTGTAGTTATAAGCGGCTGAAATATTACATGTTATTGTCGGTCAGACATATTGAATTTACCACAAAGTGCAACGACGTTTTCACGTCAACATGGCAGGAGACCAGTCACGTTTCATACAGAGTTGGGCCCAAAACACAAAATGACAGCGAAATAAAATTTATTATTATTTAAAATTTCTACGAAAAAAATCTAGTTCATAAATTTTAATAAAATATATTAACTACCGATTGGCGAAAATAAAAGAAAGGTGACCTTAAACAACCTACTATGACAACAAACCTCTGCGAGTGTTACTATAACTATTTTTTGCATATATAGTTCTAAAATCAGGTTTTTTTTAATGTATATGACTTTATTTTTCAACTTAAAAAAACAGCTGAAGGAACAGGTCTTCCCCGACCAGGGTAATAAATTTTTTTCGTTGGCCGGCCAAGTTGGGTTTTGGGCCTAATAGGGCTGATTTATTTATTTATTTATATACTTTATTGTACACCACAAAAATACATAACATAAGAAAAAAAAACATTAGACACTTAATATATTCTGACTGATACCCTTTATTCTGATAAAAAGTGATTTTGTGATTTAGATATCTTAATTTTTTAAGCTAAAATATATTAGAATTGACCTACCTAGTCTGCTAACAGCTCACAACCTTTAGTAATTTCTTGCGATTTGGTTTTCTACCTACCTTTTGTTTCTTAGACTTGCCACTCATATGAAAGACAATCACAATATGTTTTAATGTGTAATCATCTTGAACTCTATAATCAAGGCCGGAAAGTTCATATTAGCATCAAAAATTGACGACTACTGGGTCCTTTTGATGAGTAATAGTACAAATCTGGCGAGTACTGGTACAAATCGCCCTTTTTTCACATTTGCTTAAATAAGTATTTATTATCACTAAAAATTACAAAAATTAACAACTTATTTAGAATAACGGATAATTTTTCTATTTCGTCATGCAAAAAGTTTAATTATAAATGAAATACTTCTCACGCAGCAGTTCTTCAAAGTCAGCGAATATCAAAACCCGACGACTATTGGTACGTTTACCTTATTACCCGGTAAATGGTAGCTCTATAGTACATAGAACTCACATCTGTGCTCTGAATCTGAATCATTTTGAAGGATATTGCTAATCCATTATTCCTTATCTTCGAAAAATTTGTCTGCCAAAAATGTAAATAACGCAATGATTTTGTTAAACTGTCAAAATGAAAGCCATTGCTACTGTTAGTGTGTTACGCAATTACCCCGCTGGTTTACAAAGTATACTTTTAATACAAGTTTTAAATATTCTTTGATATCCATACTTAATATTATAAATGCGAAAGTGTGTCTGTCTGTCTTTTACCTCTTTACGCTTAAACCGCTGAACCGATTTAGATTGAAATAGAGATAGATTGAGTCCCGGGAAAGGACATATGATAGTTTTTATCCCGATCCGATGTTTTACGAGTGTATGGTGTACATAATAAAGAGTATTCTGTTCTATTCCATTCTATTCTCACGGGATTGAAACTTATGCGGATGAAACCGCGGGGCGCTGCTAGTAGTTTTAATATACATATATGACAAATTGACAAGGTATTTTTTTTTGTACAATTTAACAGTAAGTACCTCAAAAGCTAGTCACAAAGGACTCTTTGTCCTTCCTTAGTAGGAACTTATAATTTAGTAGACAAAAAAGAATTCGCTCTGTATCCTCCACTTACCCAATTCAATATCGTGCATTTTCCTCATTCTCAAGTTAATGAAGTCGGAAGGAAAGCAAGTATTTAATAAGTTATCTCTTCTTCTATGCAAGGAGAAGATTACCATTTTATTAATCCCGAACAGTTAATTTTATTGAAATAAAATTAAATGAGATTCTCACCAAATGAGTCCGCTGAGACGGTTCAAATTCCTAATGATTAAACATGAAGTTTATGAAGTGGGTACGGAAATAGGTAGCTATTATTACGTATAATGTTCGTATTATGGTTTTCTTATAAATTGGATTGTGGAGTTTTCTTATTGATTTGATGTGTTCAGTGGTGTTAGACTGGCGTTGTCTTGTCTCGAAGTTACAATGCGTTAACATCTTCATTTAAATATTCCTATATAATATATTTATATATATTTAGATACGTTTTTTTTTAATAGAGGGGTTTGTGTTACGCTACGCTTGCCGCGGTTGGTCCGTAGATGGGTGACCATCTTCACATACCAAGACCTCTCCGTGTCTCCGTGGATCTTTGACAGCTAATCATTACAGGTCGTCAGAAGCTCGAAAGTCTGAACCAGTCTTATCAAGGGGTATCGTATTACCCAGTAACTGGGTCGTGGAGGTGAAATAGGTAGTCTCTCCATGTAAAATACTGGTATTCAGCTGCAACCGGTTAGACTGGAAACCGACCCCAACATAGTTGGGAAAAGGCTAGCTAGGCAGATGATGATACATGTTTTTTTTAATTATAATTACCGAGAAGGTTATCACCGCAGCTGCAGTAGCATCGCCAGCATAACACACCGAGCCAGGAAGGTGGGCTGGTTTTATTAGGTATGTGGACAAATATGGATTGAAATAAAGGTAGGGTTACCATTTAGAAATTTGAAAAGTCCTGACAAAAAGCCTGACGTTTCAATAAAAGTCCGGAAATTTTAGACACAAAATCCAAACATTACATATAGTTACTGGGGTATGGTAGGCATGCATGGTAGCAGACGCTCGCGAGGGGAGGGGGAGGTTGGAGGTGCGCGGATAAAAAAAAGATGGGTTGCACTTCGGGAGTGCCGGCAGAAGTGAAAACTTGAATATTAACGTTGAAATAAATCAATTATTAATTGAATTAATATAACTAAGTTTTTTTCACTACTTCTGCGTCACTTTTTTCATTAATCGATGCACTTTGTTCAATTTCCATTTTTTGAAACACTTTATATACACGAGTTTTACGAATACACAGCAGTGTGGCTACTACACAGACGGTCGAGCCATCAGCTGTCCATCCACGTCCGCGTCCGCGTCCACATCCGCATCCACCATCACCATCACATCACATCACCATCACCATCGCCATCGCCATCACATCACCATCGCCATCACCATCACCATCTCATCACCATTGCCATCACCATCGCCATCAACATCGCCATCACCATCGCCACCACCATCACCATCGCCATCACCATCACCATCCATCCATCCATCCATTATCGTGTCTCACTTGGTTCACTTCGGTTGGCGCCGCCGTAGAAGGAGATGGGGGGGGGGGGGAATCTCTCCTGACGGTCACGTGTCCTGACGCGATGCCCTGACGCGAGTTTAACATTTTTTACCCATTACAAAAAGTGTTCAACGCCGCTAAAGAAGTTTTCACTTCAAAAAGTGCGCTGAAAAATATAAAAATTAATACCTATACCAGAAACTAGCATTCGGTTTGATTATTTTACGTAAAACTATTTTTATTTTGAAGAAAATATTTTATGTTAGGACTAGTTGATTTATTGTTTTATCTCGTTAAGTTGATTGATAAAGAAGTATATTTTGTTTTTAGATGAATGAGAAGTTAATAAATATTAAAGACTTGTGGTATTACTTATATGTATGTTTTATTACTCGTATTCCATCTAAGCCAAAAAAAACCGGACAAATTAAAGAGTCACACAAATTCTGGACAAAAGTCTAGAAGTCCGAACATGTCCTGACAAATCCGGATGAGTGGTAACCCTAAATAATGGCCAATATGGATTTTGCTTGCCATCCTGCTCGCAATATTACAATTACAATTAGTGGAAATCATGCAAAGTTCGACGGCTCGCCTCGCTGTACTGCCGTCACCACACGAGGTAGGCAGAATAGTCGACATCGGCTTAGTTGCCAAAAAAAAGCACTGTATGGTATTGCACAGTTTTTATACAACTGGTGGAAAAATAACTCTGATTTTGGAATCAAACCATTCAGATCTATTCTACTATTAAATCAATGTTCAAACAGGGCCTTAGCCAAACAGACACTATATTTAGCCGAATTTCAAAATAATCCAAATAATAAAAACTGTATTATCTTTAAATCTAAAACAAAATGACTTGAATAAAAGTCACGCGTGAAAGCGATGCATGGGCAGATGTCGACATTGTCGATAATCGGATTATCTGGCGCAGCGTGACGACGACGCGACGTCGACGTGACGACGCGACGTGACGCCGTGGCGCGCTGTCATCCTGTCAGTCTGTGACTACTGGCAGTAGGGTTCGTATCGGAGTATGCAGATGGATACGGTATTTGGGACACTTGTTTTCCCCTAAGCTAAGGGATTATCGCGGAATTCGAGAGTTTGAAGTTATGAACGCCACTTTTCTTTGGTAGGATAGAAGTTACTTTCTCTGCAGAGAGCCCCCAGTGGAAAATTTCGGAAATTGAACATTCTCACCTCGGAACTCTTCGGGTTATTTTACCTCCGGGGAATAAATTCCTTCTTAAGTCAGGCATTCTTTTATACACCCATTTGTCGTTTACTTTCCCTTCAATTTGTATATATTGCCTTTAGCACATACTATTGCTTCTGTTTCCCAGATTTATAGATTATTCACAAAATTCATTTTGATTTAAAATATTCTTTGCGGAACGTCATGTGGGCTGATGCGCCATTGTAGAAACCAGGCGTTATCGGAATTGCACATCTCTACTACCGCATTAAAGGGTTCTGCCGATCCATCCGCTGTGCCTCCCTGATGGGGTTTTTCTCGGAGCACGGCGTTCTCGAGAATTTCTTGTTTAGTAACAAACGAAACCTTGTTTCCATCCACTATCATATTTTTTGGTAGTGCTCGGGTGGTATGGTTAGAACTGAGATGACGACTATCTAATAGAAGAAGCATGGAAGAAAAAGACATGTTGCGCCGACCCTAAATAAATTGGGGTAAGGACAAAAGAATTAATGATATGAAGAAAAAGTAGGTAATTAAAAAAATTAAGTCGACTTCAAAAAGAAATTAAGTTTTAACTCAAAATTATCAAATAACTTTAATTTCGGAAGTCGGTGTCTTGGGATCTATATTTTAGTTTTAGTTTATTGCCACCGACTTCTGAAATTAAAGTTATTTTACAACTTTGATTTAATTTCTTTTTGAAGTCGATTAATTTTTTTTTAAATTACTTGTTTGCAATAGTAGGTAATACTTTTGTTGTAAATATTGCACTAGAATTTGACCAAGGGTTTGAAATGTTTTCCCTTTGACACTACACCCGTAGCTCGTATCAATAAGCCAGGCCATCACGCTTACACGTATTAGTTCATCAAAATCGAGACCGTGACTCCTTTGAGTACTTTTCGCTATTCCTCATAGTTTTGGATTTGGCCATCCACGCCCACTTGGAAAATTGAGCCTGTACCTATACACCGTGTTTTTATGATATCCATAAACTTTGTCAAGGGCTTCTATAGCTTTACAAATTAAATCTAACACAGGAAGTAGTTCTTGAAAAGGCTTCGTTACAAAGATATTTGCAATTTCGTTTTCGAAATTTAATTGAGCATGCAGTAAGAAAGGGTTTTAACTCAGTTTTGACAAGTTGCAGTCCGCCAAATCTTATGAATGAAAATACGTCATCGTTGCCAATTCGGATAAAGAGGCATGCATATCGGGCGATTTACGTCAAGGTATTTAGTTTATATGACAATTAACAAAAAATAATAATTAATTAATGTGTCCATAATGAAAAAAGCTTATTTCCATGGTCTGAACATCTGGTCGAAGAGTATGTATATCGTCCGGAACACGGTGTATAAGCTGTATAGTAGCATGTGGAAACGTAGTGGATTGTGCATTTACTTAAAGCATACGGTATATATGTACTATTGTTTGTTTTCCCAAAGAAAAAAAAAAAATAAAGCAATACTGAGCAAGATTTCTTTCAGTACCTATTGCTTTAGTAAAAATGTCGAGTATCATCGTCAATTCGTCAGATAGCTTCCCGAAGCAGGGCTTTGAAACAAGAGCCTCGCTCAAAAGGATCGCAACACCTACCGCGGGTCGTTTTCTACTCCGCCATTTATATTTTTCTTTTTGAAGCGCGTTCACGGAAATTCCTTTTACTCTCAACCTTCCTTCTCACCTGTTCAATTCTTTTCAATCGTTTGATTTTCCAAATACTTCGTGAGATCGTAAGTGCCTTCGAATGTATCCGGTTGTTAGTTCGTACATAGTCCGAGGTGAAACTAATCAAAGTTAGCAGTACGGAACACGTTCGCTTTTGTTTTTGACCAATTAGCGATTCGTGGCTTTTGAATACATTCTTCATTTGGCTTTCATGCCTGAATGAGTGCATAGTTCACACGTTTGAAAGGTAGTTTTAACCTGTCTCTTTGGCTCGTTTTGTAAAGGAAAACTGTTTAAGTACTTTTTTGCTTTTTACTTTTTCTTGGGTGGCTGAAAAACTGAAACCATGAATTCAGCACATGATTTTAGACAGCGTAGAAGTTTTCGACGGTTATAAAAAAAACAGTGTTTCATAGAAAAGCGCTCACCATATGTGCGGTGCTCACTGGAGCCCTGCATAGCCACGCCATGAGCCAACAACACATTTGCTTATAGCCGAAAGGCTGATTGCAGATATCAGTACAAAAAAAAAAAATGTGTAGCGGTATCTACAACGCCACATGCGAACAACACGTCATACTGACGTCACGAACTCCTGCATCTCGAAGGAGAGTTTACCGCGCAACTAGCATAGATACAACGGCCCGACATGAATCATCGGACAGTTGCCCACCAGACACAACACCCGTCTGCTCTGGTCGGAGGATCCTCCCTTTTCTATAGAGTATGAGTGAGCTTTACGCCCTGTTCCTCATACCTCTATAAATGTATTGAACAATATTTTTTTAGAACCGACTAAAAATATAAATGCAGGGCATTGCAGGGGTTCTAAATCATGTGCGAAATCCATGGAACCAGGTTGCGTGTCGATCTCCCCGCCGTTCTGTATAAACTTTGGTGTAATGTTTTGTACGACGGGTCATGTGGTTCCTACAAATGCAAATGCTCGTTTCATGACAAGGAAACAAATGAGTCTCATAACATTAATTTACTATTAACTAGAATCATACTTAACGGCTTAGTGGCTTCTTACCGACTTCAAAAAAAGGAGGTTATCAATTCGACACGTGTGTATGTAATATTACTGGAACTGCGTTATATTCACATAATTATGACAATCTATTAAGGCTACCAAACAAATATACAAAATTTTATAGATGTATGTATGTATGTTTGTCCATGCATTTCTTCGCAACTATTAATTGGGTCGTGACTATTTCTTTTTTATTGGCTTACATTTACTTGAACTTAAGGAACAGTGCAAGTTTCATCAAAATCGATTCAGTAATTTTCAAGATATGGACCAATACGCGTACCTAAGTGTGACGGCAGCTGGCTTACTGATACGAGCTATGGATGCAGTGTCAAAGGGAAAACATCTCAAAATCTTGGTCAAATTCTAGTGCAATATTTACACCAAAACTATTAACTACATATTACTAACAAATAATCCAGTTTTTATTTAAAACTAAAAAATATGAAATAAAAAGTAATTTTAACAAAAAATTATATCGACTTCAAAAGGAAATTCACTCAAAATTATGAAATAACTTTAATTCCAGATGTCGGTGGTAAATGAAGTCGGTAAAAACTAAAATACAGATCATAAGACTTCTTCCGGAATTAAAGTTATTTCATAATTTTGAGTGAATTGCCTTTTGAAGTCGATTTAATTGTTTTAGATTACTTTATTTCCTATTTGAATCGTATAAGCAATGTGGAGAACTTAAGGCACTCTCACAGGCGCGCTATTATTGGTCTATAGTCTATAATATCGGATGCGTTATTGAGATATATGCGTTGTTGTGTGTACTCCCCGTCACTTGTACTTAAAGGTTCATCAGAAAACCAGCGTCAGACAGCATCTGTCTGGCATTAATGCTGAAATGAACCTTTTTGGCGCAGCCGTGAGGCACACTCTCTTGTTGTTTGAAACATTATTTTTATTTTATTAATTTTGTATTTTGTGTTTCACGAACTGTGTCCGAAATTCCAAATAAACTTTATTCTTTCTTTCTTTTTCTTTATAACTGTTTTCAGTACAGTTTGTATTAGGACGGCAACGAAGTTATACAGTGCTGCGATAATAACGACGCAAACGCAATAGAAGTGGAACGCTTGCATTCCTCCTTCCTACGATATTCCGACACGAGTTCTTAAAACATTTTTTATTAGGACACATACAATCTTACACGCATCAGCGTTAATAACGTAGTAACGCGTAATGCGAGTGTAGTGTAGGTTCCAAGCACACGTTAGAAACATCAGACGATAGTAAAAAGCAGCTGTATGGCAAGGAATAGGGACGCATTATTGCAATAACACATCCGATGTTATCGACCGAGAATAACACGCCTGTGGAGGAGAGCCTTAAAAATCTATGTCTTGGTTTGAAATGTCTCAAAATCTACCAAATTTCCACGTAGGCGGTAGCGCAGATAAAACAGTCAACGTCACATTTCAAACGCAATTGTGCTATGGTCATCATCCAAAAAACATTATCTTTCTGAACTGTATCATATAAAATCACTCTTAACTAGGGCGGCACAAAGCATGACGCTAATTCGTTCGATGTAATTGATCGCAGGCGCATTCTGCTGCACGTCTCGCACACTTGCGCACGATAGGGTTGCCAGCTATTAATTATAATATGTCACATTTGTAATTGTAGAGCGATGATTTTGTAACCGAGTTGATTGGGTGGTTATATGGCACACGATCTACTTGTGCAGCATAGATATTATTATTTAAATTCAAAACATTTTTAAAGTTATGTTTTTTTACCTGATATAACATTTGTTCGTTTTTGGTCTTATGTTATTATATATATATATATATATATATATATATATATATATATATATATATATATATATATATATATATGATGAAAACCTAAACTTTTTTTTTAAACATATTGGGATAAATAAAGATACTTAATTTAACTAATAAGTATGCTAAGTTTTTTGTAGATATTGATATGTTCTATAATATTGTAGAACATTTTTTTGTTCTATTATCAATACTTTCCGCAGCGCATGCGTTGAAAGATATTTTATGGCCAATTTGTTTACACCTTGGGTTGGTTTAAGTAGGGATTTCTAAGGATCTCTAATTTTTTCTAGTAATAAAGATAGCCTATGTTACTCAGTGATAATGTAGCTTTCTAACGGCAAAAGAATTTTTGAAATCGGTCCAGTAGTTTTTAAGTTTGTTCGTTACATACAAAACTACAAATCCTTCCTCTTTATAATATTACTAGCTTCAGCCCGCGACTTCGTTCGCGTGAAACTTCTTGTTTCCCCCGAGCCACCCCGTCGTATCGCATTACCCGCCCGCGCTATCACTTAACGTTCTTTTTGACTTTTTTTTTCTTTTTGCTCGGCTCCTAAGGGTCATAGCGTGATGTTAAATAGCCTATAGCCTTCCTCAAGAATTGGGCTATCAAATGCAAGAAGAATTTTTCAAATCCGACTGGTAGTTCCAGAGATTACCCCCTACATACAAACTTACCTCTTTATAATATTAGTATAGAAGTATAGATTATTAGTGTAGATAAAGGCTATAAACTCTGTTATTTTTGTTCATATTATTATAACCGTTAAGCACCTATGCCCAATGACCTGTTGGCCAAAATGACCACTACGTGAAGCTCTGGCACAACCAGAAGGTGTAGCGGCAGACCCCGTAGAAGAGGGCGGGACGAGCTGAAGAAAACCAACGACCAAATGATCCACTTTAGCCCTGGATCAAAAGAGCTGTAAGTCATGGGAAGAGGCCTTTGCCCAGCAGTGGGATGATGCAGGCTAACAGTAACCGTTAAATACAACTTAATTTTCATAATCGTGTTTCATCCACCAGATTTACCAATACAATTATTTGTACAACACATCTACTATTTGCTTACCTTCATTTAAGCTCAATAATTTAAATCGCGTTAAACGGATTAAATTAAAAACTACAGACATTGTAGACACAGAAAATTCAACCCTCTCTCGAATACACAGGGTTGACTTTCCTTTACGGTCGTTTACACGACCAAAAATAATTTATGATGTAAATCCAATAGGGGTGAAAGCCCAGGGGGTTTGTAACAGGTGGTGTAATGGCGCAGACAGATCAACCCTAATTTTTGGGGATGATTTTAAGCTTAGCTTTTGCGTGTCAATACATTGAATACGTAGATTATTATCTGATAAGAACCAACAGAGAAACAAACTCGGAAGATTATCATCTGCCTAGTCTTTTTCCAACTATGTTGAGGTTGGCTTCCAGTCTAACCAGATACCGCTGAAAACCGGTATTTTATATGGAGAGACTGCCTATCTGACCTCCACAATCCAGTTACTGGAAAACACAATACCCCATGGTAAGACTGGTTGCCAGACTTTCGGGCTTCTGACTACCCGTAACGACTGTCAAAGATCTATGAATGACAGCCGGGACCAACCGCGGCAAGCGTAGCTTAACCTGATCGATCGACCCGTACGGCTGTTATATACATACCTGTCAAAATCATAACCCCCCTTTTGCTTCGCCCTAGTCGGGTAATAAAAGAATGCTTTATCGATCGTTATAACCACTGAGAGTAAATTTATTACTTAAAAAAAAAATCGAATCACTCCTAGTTATTTTTATGCTTCATTTTTAAGTAATAAAATAATTTCTGCAAAGGGTAACTGAAAATTCATGGCGCGGTCAGATCGCAAGCTATAAACTAGTGGATAGTTAAAGACATTATAATTTATGTTCGCATAACTCAACAAAATCCTAAATCTACTCAGGCGTACGCTCAACACTGCATCGATTAGTTGACACCTACAATAGGCAGTTTGGCTCATTTGATATTATGTTTCACAGCAAGGCTATATTTAGAAAAGAAATTGTTACTATTTTAAGTGATCAGAACCCTATTATTTAAGTAATATTTACTTTATTCTGTGTGATTTTTTATAGTTCTTTCTAACAACTAGTAGGTAGATCTGTTTAGTAATATGTGGATACCGTTGTGACTAGTGTTTTAACCTATGTTTCCTTATTATTACACTACGGTTTGTTGTCCCTAAATAAATAAATGAATAAAATGTAGGGAACAGCAAAGTATTTTTTTTATCGCGATTTCAGGTTTGGTCTATACACGGTCTTTACAGATCATCCGTTAATAACAGCCCGTTTACAGATCAACATGAAGGCAACATTTAATGTTTTATTTATAATTATAGTATCGTGAACATATGTTGCACACATAACTGGGCACTACATAACATATACTTAATCAAAATAATATGTTGAGTGATGTCAACATATTAGTTTGATGTAGTAGGTATGTGATGATGACGATGCAAATGGGAGATCAAAGTGCTTTATCGTCAAAGCTGGCGTTCCCAGCATTCCTCGCTGTTAGTACACTAACGGGATACTTAGCCAAATCATATCCAATAGATGCAATATATAAGGTGCTATAAAAATATCTGCCAGGGCTTCAATGGGAAACAGTATTCTGTATATAGATTACTATAGTAAAGATACATAATTGATCTTATGTCATAATTTTTTTCATACAAAAAAATGTACGTAAAAAATTGAATTGTTTTAGTTGCACGAAACCGTCCCATAGTATTTAGCTGTTGCCGCACCGTCATTTCATTTCGCAAAATGTGATGAAGCGACACATCACGCGGTTTGTGAACCACGTTATGCAGAATAGAGTCAATGTTTATTTAATTTGTACCACTTCCGTATTTATTTTTATTTATAATTACTTACATATGTACACACAAACTACAAAATATACTATATACAAATGATAATAATAATAAAAAAAAAGACAGGAGTTCATTGGGCATCGAAAAATTCGTCCGCATCGCTGTCAATGGGATAAGTGCCCAAAAGGCTGGCAGCAATTAATTACTTTATTTTCTCAAATTGATTTAACTATAAAATTAAAATCTATATAAGTACAAAATACTGTCTCCCATTGAAGCCGTGGCAGATATTTTTATAGCACCTTATATACGTCCGAACACTATGCAGGGTCAAATTAAATTAGGTAGCGGAACCCCGCAAACGTAATGGGTATCGAAATCTAAGCACGATAAAACAAAAATGAAGTAAATTTGACGATTTTTTGTGGGCGACGACCGCAGTTAGTATCTTTAAATATCAGTTTCAAAACCAGCTTTTTATTGTCTAAGTTTCACAGACGGGTATCGGTATCACACGAAAGAAAACAGATTTTCTCAACTCATACTTCAAATACCTAACATCAAAACTAGCGCTCGTTGAACCCCAAGAAAAAAAAAAAGACGGGTTGCACTCCGGGAGTGCCGGCAGAAGTGAAAACTTGAATATTAACGTTGAAATAAATCAATTATTAATTGAATTAATATAACTAACTAATTTTTTTTCACTATTTCTGCGTCACTTTTTTCATAAATAGATGCACTTTGTTCAATTTCCATATTTTAAACACTATATACACGAATTTTACGAATACACAGCAGTGTAGGTACTACACCCACACCCATCCATCCATCCACCCATCCATTGTCGTGTGTCACTTGGTTCACTTCTGTTGGCGCCGCCGTAGTAGTCTCTCCTGACGGTCACGTGTCCTGACGCGAGTTTAACATTTTTTACCCATTACAAAAAAGTGTGCAACGCCGCAAAAGAAGTTTACACTTCAAAAAAAAACATCAAATCTTTTTTGTTTTTATTGTAAGTGTCGTGTTTAGATATCGATACCCATCACGTCTGATGTTTCGCTAGCTAATTTAATTTGACCCTGTATACGCGGTATTATTGGTAAGTGCCTAAAATAATAATGTGGAAGTAGTCATAACAAAATTCAACATTATTTACATTATTTTCAGATTAAAAAAAACATCAGTACCATCATGTCTAGTTCCATCATGGAACTAAAATCGTACTAGTGGCAAAGCAGGCATCGTACATTATGTAAATGCGAACAAAACCGTTGGCTAAAGTGCTTAAACAACAAATACCATGCATTTGCTGAAACCTGTCACAATGAAAACGTTAGTAAACGCGCATGCCTCCGGCTGTCTTCTGTTCACAGTGAATACACTCTTCTTCGATTTATTCTTCGTTCTTCCCGAAGTTTTGTCCCACATTCCAAAAATCCTGGTTCGTCCCAAACAATATGCTTCCTTCGTCTCAAAATATAATTTTTATTATTTATTCCCGCTTCGTCCTAGTTCATATTCCTTCTACGGCCCATATCTTTTTGTATATGCCAAACTTACTTTTTGTACAAACGGCAACAAAATTCAAAAAGAGTGTTTTTTTTTTTATCTAATATACTTACACAGTAATGCTAACACCATTGGCTGAGCCAGATATTAGGTCCTCACGTCTACAGATGACAGATAAAAGGTGGGCCATGGACCGTTCGATAAAACCCCACCTGTGGAGAATTTCTTTGCTGCGGTCGACCTGAGTGCGGAGTCTGTTTAAAGTTTTCCAAGACGCGCGCGCCCAGGTGCTGTCAGCATTCGTTGCGAGCAGATTCAACGCTCTGCCTCAGGTTGAGCTGTGCGTCCTGTGTGGACTGCTGTTTTTGTGTTGAGTGCCATTTTGCTTACTGATTGTTCTCATCCGAGTCTTGCGACGCGAGCATCTTGCTAGGTTGTTTGGACGCAACCAGCAGGGTAACGCACATAAAATGACAATCGATCCAATACCGTTCATTTTGATATGCATTGCATAGGTTTGACAACATTCGTCTGCTCAACAACGTTAATAACGCAATGAACGTAGCTGAACTGTCGAAATGAATGGCATTGCGATCGATTGTTATTGTGTGTTGCATTTACCCCGCTCAGCATGTGGTGTTCGGATGAATTCGCATTAACCAATGCGCGGTAAATCGTTCGAATCGCATGGCCTTGTTACCACGAATTTTCAGGTTAATTCGAGGACCAGTGACGAGTTAGTATTACACAAAGTCCTAAAGGCCCAGCGGTGTTGCCTACCAATGACTTTTAATAGGTATCTTAGTACTTTCTTTAGTTAATTTTGGTTCTTTTTGACACTCTAAAATCCACCAATCCACCTTGAGCCTGGAACGACACATCGGATTTGAAAAAATCTTTTTGCATTTGATAGCTAAATCTTGAGGAAGGCTTTAAGCTATTTAACATCACGCTAGAACTCTAAGGAGCTGAGCAAAAAGAAAAAAAGTAAAAAGAATGCTAAGCGAAAACGAGGTAATAGCACGGGTAGGGGGTGCGATGCGACGGGATGTGCAAAAAATGCAAGAAATTTCACGCGAACGAAGTCGGTGGCAGAAGCTAGTTAATAATAAGCTGGTAAAATATACTGATATGCGTGCAAATGAAGTTGCAGGGTCGAGGAGCGGTGTATGTTGGAATATGAAGTAAGCAGCCTGTAAACAGTGGGTGGGATTGGGCGCGGTGCAGCTCCGGGGCGTGAACGCGGCGTCAGCGCAACGATAATATGGCCCCGCCAGTTAGATAACTAGGGTGAAAGTGGTTTATAAGTAAATCCACCGAAGAACTTGCAGGAAAATGTATTATCGTACGATGTGGTGTATAAAAACGTATAAATGTATCATCGGCAAAACCTTCTAATGAGACGAAAAAAATGGCTTTGTAACGGATAAAAAGTTTCACAAAAGGAAAGGAAGAAACTGTGTTTCTGTAGTCAAATAAGCCAAAAAACACCCCTTTTTAACTCCCGACGGAAAAAGAGGGCTGTTATAAGTTTATCATGTGTAGGTATCTGTGTGTTTGTGTGCGGCATCGTAGCTCCCAAATGGCTGAACCGATTTTATCACTTCATCTAAGAGCACAAGTGGAGAACCTTTGGAGCGTTTCGTACTTTTACAACGATTTTCAACTGACATAAGCTTTTCTGTAGCTAATGTCTGTCCGATACTTTTTTCTTGTCCATCATTGTTACCGCTGATGGTCACCTTGCTGTCACCTTGGCCACCTTGTTTAGGCCCTCTGGTAGTAGAAGATCGCAAATACTCTAACGTTGGCTGTACAACAAAATTAGCAGCACCATATCAGTACTATTTTCAGTGCCAATATCCCTCTAATCCTTAAGTAGTCGGACGACACTTTGCAAATTGTTCTCCCGCTCGATGAATTAAGCTGGCTTCCATACTTTGTAACTTAGACTGAAGTAGACTTACTGTTGCCAACAACTGCTTCCCAACTAATCAGCCAGCGGTAAATGAGAACCCTGAAGCTGAAAGTATGTGAGGAAGTTTTTAAGTCGCTTTTGATGGAAATTGAAGTCTGAAAACTGAAACTCTTGGCTTGTGAAACAAGGTTGCAGTTCACATTGTCGGCTCTAAACTTTACACTGAAGTTTTTATAATTCCCATCACTATTGTTGTACAATTACCCTAGGTTTATAATCGGAAGGAAATATAATATGAACCTAGTGACATACTGTGATTGTAAAATTGTAGTCGCCTTGTATAGGTATAATTAAGGTGAGATTAGACCTGATGAAAACTTAAAACTAGAAGAAATTTTGAATATACATTTTTTGTTATTGCTGAGTGGGCCACTCTTGACCTCGATCGTGCCTGATGGAAAGCGATGGATGAGGTCTATGATGGAACGAGCGTGCCCAAAAGATGTCTAAGGCACTGGAACTCCCACACATCGACGAAACACAGCAGGCTGCTTGACGCTGGACTCCGGTGAGAGGGGTCGCAAACCAGGCGGGCGTCAGCCCTACCACCGCAAGGGAAGAATTGGTCAGTCAAATAAGGTGTTGGGTGTGACTGTCCAGGATGCGCCGAGCGCTCGGTTCAGTTGAGTAACTGGTGGAACAAACTGCGCTACACGAGGAGGCTTCTTCATGCATCCCAAAATACTCAGTGAAAATAAAATATTTAAGAGCTTGGTTTCGAACAAATAACAAGGGTTTGTTTTGTTCACTCCTTATGAGCTAGCTAGAGCCCAAACAAGCTCCGTCCATTTAAATATTCAATACTTACTAGCTTTTGCCAGTGGCTTCGCCCGACCGAAGGTCGGAAATCATCCCACGGAAACGTGCTACCGGGCTGAAAAGTATTTATATTCTGTGCACTATGTATCCAGCTGGTGGTCTACCCGTGTTGCCAATATTATCCAATTCCGTTGAGCAGTTTTTGCGTGATTGAGTAACAAAGATTCTTACATACAAACTTTCACATTTATAAAATTACTATCGGCCAGTCCCGGCCTCGCACGGGTGGATGGGTGGGTGGGTGTACTTTTTTTAATTTTTCTCTCCGTATGAACCATACTCGTACTTCAAGGTATATTATAAAAAAAGAATTAGCGAAATCGGTTCAGCTTCTCTCGAGATTTGCGCTTAGCGATTCATTTTTATACTATAGACATATCTATCATAATAGCACCCGGGTGTTATACCTACCAAGTCTGTAGCAAAAAGACACTTGTGTTTGAACTTGGGGTCAAGTGAGAAAAGCACAATATGTAAACGATAAATGTAAAGTTAGCCGGAACAGAAGCCTAAGCTCACTGTACAGTCACGTCTTAAACTATGTATACACTTGGCTTTATTCAAAGGCGATTTTCTCCTTTATTTTTTAATGAAATTTTGTGTTATTACGAAAATAGTATTTTCGAACCCATAGGTTTATGTTAAGTGTCGTATTTCAACGTTGAATTCGTTATTTCACGAAAAAATCGCAATTGTAAATTGTCAAGTGTATACATACTTTTAGACGTGACTGTACACACACGTTGTTCTTGCCGTGAAAAACTACGGTTTATTCGCCGTGTGTATGCACGGTTGTCAGTGTTGTATCATATTATGGGTTGAACGAGTAGGCATTTTCAATTTCTATATCGATCGTAACGGTTACTCAGCGCGTTCAGGCTAGGCTATCAGATTTATATGGGAAAATGCATTCATCTCTCAAACTAAACTGCTGAAAACAAAAGCCTGCCGACGCAGCTTTGGTCCGGCTATGACACTGGACTGCCTGAAACTGCTGAAAAGCATAAACACATAAGTACAAACTACAAAAAAAAAATAGGAAAATCATATGAAAATAGTGCCTCCTACTTACCATGTATCTTTCACATAATTATTTTATTTATAGGTGCATCCGTCTTCACATATCAAAATATTGTAAAACATTTTAAAAGAGTAAGTAATGGTGAAGTTTCTTGCCCATTCTTCTCCATACGAAACTAAATTTTAGAAGAGGAAATAATGATGGTTCCGAAAAACAAATTAATCTCCAGCGATCTGTGGCCGACTAAAAAAAAAGGATAAGTATTCGAATAACAAAACTAAACTTCCGAATAAAATGCTGAACCTCCGAGAAAATTACTAAGTTACCGACATCAGAGGTTTTGTCAAAATAAACGTATTAAATATATACGCGGGGCTACGTCGACTTAGGATGTAAGTGAGCGAAGGGCACCCCGAGGTTCGATTTGGTTAGATTACTTTAAACCCTATACATAGAAATAGGAGCCCTGCGAAGCGGGCTCCGTCGACATAGGATGCAAGAGCGAGCGAATGAGAATAGGTATATATTAAAACCTAATTTAAGCTGGTAGAAAAGTATTAAGTATAGCAATAAACAGTCATGTTTATTTTTCGAAGATTTCAGTATCTCATTCGGTTGTTTCGTCATTTTTATTCGGACAAAAGTAGTCGGAAAGTTAGTATTTTAGGCAGTAGATTTAATATTATGAGTAAGGACAATTCTTATTTTTTTTGTCGGAGCTTTTATTACTATCCTTTTAGAAGGGGCGAGTAGAATAAACTATATTTTCTTGTAAATTTTGAAGTTCCAAAGTGCCTTAAATAGATATAAGTGCCTATTTAAAATAACTACTTTCACTCTGACTTACAAACGTGACAAAACATGATATTTCGAAAAGACCTTGAATAAACCAAAAATAAGACCCGCAAGCCGATAAGTTCGGGTTCAACTGTTATGACAGGGGTTATCAGACAGGTCACACGGACAGTGTTCGCGTCACTTCTGTGTGTGCGTGGTGGTATGTGTGTGTGTAAGTGTATCTTTGCGATTGCACGTGACGCCGTGTCGTCGCCACTGCGATATTAAACTAGGTTGCAGCGGTTCTCAAAGTACGCCCCATTTTAGGGAATGGTTTCTGTGTTTGATTTTTGGCTTAGAAATTAAATTAAATAATTTATTCTGTAAATAGGATATCGGAATCACTTTTACACGTCATATTACAAAAAATAAAAAGCTAGATGAGCTAAATAGAAACGCCGAAACAAACTCATAGGTACTCGTAGTAGGTCAAGTCACAGTCTCTTTTAAAGTGCAGACATAATCTTGGTCAGATCATGTGAAGATCATGTAGATTATTATCTGAAATAGTCTTTTGAGGAAAGAACCTCACAGATTGGAGTGGACCAGTCCAGTTAGTGCAAGCATTTTTCAGTAATCGTGTAGCTCAACTCAGAACTTAAGGAGCTCAAAGACTCGACGAACAATACCAAAGAAAGGAAGCATAAGGAAGTCAAGCATAATTATCCACATGATTAAATGTTAATACAAAAGCAATGTCGTAAGTGAAGTTTTATGTATGATGGTGGATGGCTATAAGATTAGGGGAAAACCAAAGAATAATATAATAGAATATGTACAAGATGATAATTATGGCGCACACTTTCAATCACAATTTGAATAATTTTGAAGGATGTTGCTAATATCTTTGCTACTGATATGAGTGCGTTAGTTACGCAATTACCCCGATGTCCAGAGTAGGTAGGTACTAGGTTAAAATATTGAAATACTTGTTCTAAACGGTGCACCGTATTATACTTTCTTATACACATATAAGGAGGCCCCTACAACTACAAAAGGTTGACGCAATATTTATATCGCACAATATGTTTGAATAAGCCCTTGCTCTCAAAAGATCCATTATTTTCACGCAATATCATTGACGGTCCATTAGCTTCAATGTTTTTGCGTGAGCAAGAGCTGCGCTAATAATTATCTAGTATCCTACACGGTGCAATAAAAATTAAACTAACTCAAACTATTGTTCAATCGTTGCGCAATCCTCAATATTAACCCAAAACGGTGAAAAACATTGCGAAATTGATATTGTCTAATAGAATCGATTGTGCAGGGCCTGCCTAAGTAGGTACATAATAAGTTTAGGTACAAAAATAAAATTATTGAAGCCAAGAAAAGGTGTTACTAAACTGTTAATTATGTTACAAACGTACAAAAAGTAGAAAACTCAGCGAACCATTCATTTACCAACACTTTGAGGTCTGTTGGTCCCACCCCCTAGCGAGAGCGCCGTTGCTTGGCGAACACACTCGCCGAGATCGCGCCAGAAAAATTTAATTGTGAAATACGACCACCCCCCCTCCTCCCTCCCGGCTCCCCTGCGCAACCTTCACCCCCGCGAGCCGAAAATCACCGCGTTGTTCAGGTGGGCCGGGTGGGCGGGCCTTGGGTAACGGCCTGAAGCTCCTTCTTGAATAACCTTTAAAAGAATCAAGTGCGTATTGCCCTTGGTTTGTAAGATTCTGTACAGTAGGTACCTAAACGTGCCACTTTTATTTAAAATAAAATAATAAATATTATGTAGGGCTTTCCCCATAAATGGATGTGTTAATCTGATGGGCTAAAATTAAGGTCCAATTAGGTTACACTTACAAAACTAAAGTAGTAACAGTATGTTAGTAAGGACTAAAGGAAAAATACATGCAAAATCAATTTTCAGTGGTTTACCTACCACTGAAAATTGATTCGACGCGGAAACTGTAACCATGGATTCAGTATATGATTCTAAACCCCCTGCGTTGAAATATTATTGTAGGTTATTAAAAAAGAATGCTGTTCCATACATTTTGACCGCGTAGGTAGTTCTATGAAATAGCAGATTCCACTGCAAAATTTTAGGCATTCCACTTTGCCCCACCAGTTGGACGGCCGCTGGGGCAAAGTGGAATAATCCGATTTTTTTTTATACCCGACGAAAAACTTTTGCTCTAGGGGAGTCTAAACATAAGTAGTATATGATTCTAAACCCCCTTCGTTGAAATATTATTGTAGGTTATTAATAAAAAAAAAATGCTGTTCCATACATTTTGACCGCGTAGGTAGGTTGTTCTATGAAATACTTAGCAGAGTCCACTGCAAAATTTTAGGCATTCCACTTTGCCCCAGCAGTGGGGCGGCCGGTGCACGGTGGGGAAAAGTGGAATAATCCGATTTTTTTGATACCCGATGAAAAACTTTTGCTGTAGGGGAGTCTAATCATAAGCTGAATTGTAGTTTGCGCGTCGATGTCTGTCATCCAAAAGACAGTTTCGTATGGAGACGAAATGGCAGGAAACTCCATAGTTAGATACTGTAGGTATTAAAATTGTTCAAATATTTTGAAGACGAATTGCCTTGACTAAAATTACTATTCTACAATGGGTACAAAGAATTAAAAATAAAGCAAGGTCAGATAAATTAAAATAAAGGCGCTCTATTCAGATTTAAACCCTAAAACACTGTTAAGTACGTAAATGCAGGCTTAGTTTTAAACCCACGATGAACCTGCTATTTAAAAAATGAATCATCTTAATCAGACGTAGATTAATGGCATCCGATGCACCATCATCAGCATCATAAAGACTCATTTCAATATGGCACCGCCGTGCTTGCACCCGGGCGGCAACACGTGTGCCCCGGAATGCACCCGCGACCGCGCGAGGGTGCATCCCATGGGGTGCATAACAATGGCCCGGGCAAACATATTGCTATACATTTAATAATAATTCAATTTCGCCGGGACAGTAATTAATAAATTCCGAATAAAGAGAACTTTGTATTTCAACGCAGAGGTACCAGAATTAGGGGAGTTGTTTTATTGTTTGTGTGAAAGGCAGGTTTCTGTGTCGCACTTGTTGCTGTTTTTTGTAAGGTGACTTTGTTAATGGAAAGGAAGGCGATAACGCCATAAATCTTACGAAAAAGAAGATACCAAAAGCTAAAGCATGTTATGTATATTTTGTATTTATTTTTAGGGCTGGGTCGTTCTTTGGCCAAAGAATTAACATTGCCATTCAACGTGGCAATGCTGCCAGTCTTCTTCTGGGCACGTTTCCGGATGACAGCGATGCGGACGAATACTTCGACTGAAAATTTTAACCCTATTGTAAACATTGATGGTGAAGGAGCAGAACAAAACAAAAACATTATCATACGATGAAACACTTCAATACACTAGATGTCTCCTTGGCGGCTATTTTTAAGTATATGAGTTTTTTGTGTATGTGTATTTGTGTATTTGAGGGTTTTGGGCGCTCGCGCCGATAGCCGAAATACCTACAGGCTTTCTTTCGCCTAGTTTGGCTATAGATGTCTAATTCATTTGTAACTAGAAATTAGCCTATATGATTGTGCGTGTATGGTTTATTTGAATTTAAAAACTTAATTAACAAAAATAACAAAATTAAAAACTAACTTAACTAAAACTATATAAAAACTAAAATATAGCGTCGAAAAATTCATCCGCATCGCTGTCGACTGGTAATGTACCCAAGAGACTGGCGGCATTGCCACGTTGTATGGCAATGCTTAGCCTTTGGCCAAGGTAAAAGCCAGCCCTTGGGTCACGGGAAGTGTCAACCAGCCGTTTTGAAATTTCTGTAAAAAGACCATGAGCACTCGGACCCCACGGCCCGAGGGTTTCAACCCCAAACGGCTCGAAAATATAATTTCCGATAAGGTTATTATATTTTCGCCGCTTGAGGTTTTCCGCAGCCGCAGCAGCAGCGCCAGCACAGCATGCCGATCCAGGAAGATGGGATGGCGCAAGAGTATCGACACAAGTTGCGTCCCACACTAAAGGCCTACCCACCTTCCAAGGAAATAGAGACATACCGTCCGGTCTCTTGCCATCGTCGCGTACCAAGCCATTGGGTTCTAATACAGCTGGAACGTCGACGGTAACAAGAGCTCGTCGGATGATGTCATTAATGTTTGCGTGGCGCGCTAAGCGACCCGCACTTCGGCTGCAAGACAGGCCGTGGTGTCCGAGGCTGTTGACATCTTCGCCACAGTGACAGCGATGAGGGGAACAGCAAGGAGTGCCTAGTCGCAGGGAAGCAGCGAGGCGAAAAGTAGTGTCGTCGAACAAAGTGCCTATGTTCGACGAAGGTAGTGCATGAAGCCAAAGTCCCGACTCCCATCTACCCACAGCCAGCAGGCGCGCACGTTCCGCAGGAGTAGCAGACGAGTCAAGTAAATTGTTCTGTACTACTCTGCAGAGCGGCTCATCCCACCGTCTCTGGGAAGATGGATTGTCGGGTGGATCTGTATTCGGGCAAGCGAGTCTCCAGGCATCCATAGCCTCGGTGAAACACGGCACATCAGAATTAATCAGTGTGGAGGCTAAGATTTTCCTGATTAATTTATCAGTGCCGTGGACCGAGGATATGAAAGCCGGTAAACTAATACTAGAAATTTTGCGGACGCCGAGGCCCCCCATACGAATGGGAAGAGTAGCTTGTGCCCAAGCTCGGTCGTCCATGGCCACATTTAAAATAGATGTTAATGTATGCCTGATAATTTGGTCCATTTGGTCTAAAAGGTGAGTGTGCTTCCATAAATGAGAAGCGCGAAGAAAATATGTTAATTTAGGGCCGAAACAGCAGTAGCGGATTAAAGTTATGGCCGAATGCATATTAATTTCTAACAATCTTTCCGAAACGTCATTGAAATTTTGAATTTTTTCCTGAATAAAAACGGGAAAGGAATTGTCAAAGATTGGAGACCCAAGAAGACGAAGAGAGCTTTTTTCAATAATTTTGATTTCTGGAGCTATTGCGTTAAATTTGGGAAGTGTCAAGTGTCTGTCAGTACTGTCCGCTAGGTATAGTTCACATTTCGAAAGATTGAGATCAAAATATATTAATATAATAAACGATTGGCCTATATGATATGTGTATCATTGTAAACAATTATTGAAATAAACTGATATTATACTAGCTTCTCCCCGCGACTTCCTCGGCGTGAAATTTCTTGTATTTGGTGACATACCGACACCAGCGCTACCTACCGGGTCCATTGTGTTTTCAAACCATCCAGGAACCCATTGAAATATACCTACACACAAAACTTCATCCAAATCGGTCCAGCCGTTTAGGAGAAGTTAGGTGACAAATTTGACAAACACAAGTATCTACAGAAGAATTATGTAAATTAAGATTATTATATCGTCGTCATGCTGCCAAAGTTGGCTAAATGCACAATAATGCAATTTGAGATAAATCAATTTGAAAGTTTACTGTAGTTTTTTTTTGTTAAATACTAGATTTCATTAATATTTTAAGTTCTTTTCCGATACATTATTTATCCTTCTATAGAAAGTAAGACTAGTTGATTCGATTATCCTTATAGAAACGGATGAAAATAAAAAAATATCTCCAAGAGGAATGCTTTTAATCAATTTTGGCTGCCAATTATCAAAAATAGTTTTAGTTAAATTTGAACTTTTAAGTCTTACAATTTTAATAATGCATAGAAGCAGATATTCATTTTTTACTATTATACATATGTAGAAAATGTTGTGTCTATTGAATGTTATCAGAAGTACAGAAAAAAAGAGTTGGACATAATTTTAGTTAGTTTTACCTGACGAAAAAATTAAGAACTTTTCATTTATTCTTTTTATATATCTATACATTTTGTCTGTACACGTTAATATCCGAAACTACTGAACGGATTTGGATGAAATTCGGTAAGTTAATAGGTAAGGCAAAGGATTAACACATAGGCTACTTTGTATCTCACTGCTGGACACAGGTCTCTTTCAAAATTTATCTCTGAAACTACTGAACGGATTTAGATAAAGGTTGGTAGGTAGATAGATAAGACACAGGATTAACACATAGGCTACTTTGTAACCCACTGCTGGACATTGCTATTGAGCTTGATTTTAAAAGATCAATGTAAATAATTACTTAGTAATCGAGTTTAACGTACCCACTCAATAGAATAGTTATTTTGAAACTCCTATTAAAATTGATGGGCTAGATCGATTTGTAATCAAGAACTATACCATTATAATATAGGAAAGGAAAAACTATTGTGAGCTAAACAGAATTTTTACTAAGAAATTTTAACATAAGTTTAATTATAGAAATTATAAAATTTGTTTTAAACTTAGTCTTCACTAGCTGCGCCCCGCGGTTTCACCCGCGTAAATGTCGATCCCGTGGGAATATCGGGATAAAAAACTATCCTATGTCCTTTTCCGGGACTCAAACTATCTCTATACCGAATTTCATCTAAATCGGTTCAGCGGTTTGAGCGTGAAGAAGTAACAAACATATAAACACACACACTCACAAACTTTCGCCTTTATAATATTAGTGTGATTACAATCTGTCTCATCTGGATCAGACAGTGTAGCATCAGGTAGGCTATCTTTCTTAGAGTCGTCTGTTTTCAAGGACTCGTACCAAGCATGATATCTTCTTCAGGGATCACGCCCTTTTTGCAAAGATTCATAAGATCTCTTTTCTTTGCGGTGCTGATCGGTAAAGGTGCATCATACAATTGATGCAGAGCAGGCAAGGTCACAGGATTGTTGCATTCTGTTGTTGGTTCTGTCAATGCCTGCTGGAAATCTTCTAAAGGCTCCAAATCATTTATCTTCCGTTTACGAGCGCTTCTTGTCCCATATTGGTAAGTATTTTTAGAAACAGCGTTCAAAGCTCTCGGGACTTCTTGTTCATTTGGATTAACGTCGATACAAAAGAATACGTTTGACATGTCGTAAAAAGTAATTTAAAAAATTAAAAAAATTCGACTGCAACCTTATACTAAAACTAACTGAAAAGCTAAAAACAAGCCCATTTCAAATTAAATAAAAGTTGCAAGCAGGCGAGACCCATTTGAGTTTGAAACTATAATAATGGTATGGGCCCCTTATTGCCTACTTACTAAAACTAACTGAAAAGCTAAAAACAAGCCCATTTTAAATTAAATAAAAGTTGGAAACAGGCGGGGCCCATACATTATAGTTTCAAATTAAATGGGTCCCGCCTGCTTGCAACTTTTATTTAATTTAAAAGGGGTTGTTTTTAGCTTTTCAGTTAGTTTCAGTATAAGGTTGCAGTCGGGTTTTTTATTTTTTTTTTATTACTTTTTTTATTTCCAGCTTTTTAGTTTACAAATGTGAACGATTTCGCAGACGATTTAGTTCTTGGTACGTGTTTTTTACGATTTGTCACTTAAAAAGGGAGGGAAAATAATCAAAGGGCATCAAAAAATTCGTCCGCATCACTGTCAACGGGAAACGTGCCCAAAAGGCTGGCAGCATTGCCACGTTGTATGCCAATGCTGATTCTTTGGCCAAAAAAAAGGCCAGCCCTCTGGTCACGTGATGAGTCGACCAACCGCTTGGCGATGTCTCGGGCCCCATGGCCCTAGTGTTTCAACCCCAAACGGCTCAAATATGTAAGTTCCAAAGAGATTGGAGTATTTGCGCCGTTTGAGGTTTTCCGCACCTGCAGCAGCCGCCCCAGCACAGCTTACCGTGCTTGGAAGATGGGATGGCGCAAGGGTGTCGACACACGTTGCATCCCACACCAAAGGCCTACCTACCTTCCAAGGCATTATGGTCATCCCGTCTGGTCTCTTACCATCGCCGCGTGCCAAATCATTGGGTTCTAAAACAGCTGGCACCCCAGCGGTGACAAGAGCACGACGGATGATGTCATTGATGCTGGCATGCCGTGCTATCCGGCCTGCGCTTTTACTGCAGGATAAGCCATGGTGTCCGAGGCAGTCGACACCTTCACCGCATTGGCAGCGATGCGGAGCCACGCAAGGGGCGCCCAGACGCAAACAAGTAGCGAGCCGGAAGGTGGTGTCACCCAGCAATGTGCCTATGTTTGGTGACGGAGTGCCTGAAGCCAGAGGCCCGACTCCCACTCACCCACAGCCAGTAGGCGGGCACGCTCAGCAGTATTGGTGGACGTATTAATAACATTATTCCGTACCAACCTGCAGAACGGCTCATCCCACTGCCTCTGGGAAGATAGGTTCGCGGTCCGATCTGTATCCGGGCAAGCCATTTTCCAGGCGTTCTCCGCGTCGGCCAAGCACGGCACTTCAGAGTCAACCAGGGAGGGGGCTAAAATCTTCCCGGTCAACTTTTGTCACTTTGAATTACTTTTAACCATATAAGTTGTATATATTTTTGTAATCACCTTTTAAAGCCCTTTATTTTGATACCCCACTCGATAGGTTTTGAGAAAAAAAAAATTTTTTGAAGGCATAAATGGCGCCAAAAATCCGCCATTTTGGTTTTTTCTTCTATTTTGATATACCCAGTGTGTTCAGGCCGCAGAGCGTGCCAAATAATTATACGTACAAATATACATACATACATACTCTCGAAAAACATAACCCTCTTTCTGGCGCAGTCGTGTAATGAATGAACGAACTAACTGCGCTTCGCGCCAATGCGAGTCCCTGGCAACTATAGGTGTCATCATTTAATCGCTTTTGGCTGCAGAGACGTTTATCTAATAGAACCCGTAGTAAGTTTACCCGAAATCAACTAAATGCATATAATTATTTTTTTCACAAAAACATTATTTCATCTTGCATGTTAAGGGCGCGGGCCAAAATGAGTTAAAGTTAATAATTTAATTTTTGCTGACATATGTTATTAAAGATTTCAATAAGTAAATATTTTTCCAAAACCGGCTAACGGCATTTGAAATACTATGGCAGAATAAATCATCTGTGGACCTGCTCCAGTGCGTAAATGAGAAAATCAATTAAACGAGTTTAATATTATTTAGCAAGCGTAATATCGAAAAACCTATCGTTAAACTAATTTAATCGTTTTTTTCTGGCGACTTTTTACAGAAATTGATAAATACCCTTTATTATGCACAGAGTATCTCTGCAACTAATGGGTTTCTGCGTTTAACCGATATTGGCAGACGACAGAACTGAAAAACTGAATCGATTGGTATTTTTAACACACAATTGACCAAAATTGCAGATAATCAGTTTTGGCAGCATGACGGCGATATTACTTCCAAACTCACAAAATTCTGCACAATTTGATTAAAGTAATGTCTGGTTTCTGTAATAAGTTTCTCAAAAAAATAAGTTTTAACAAATATATTGAAAATGGCCGTGTTATATCGAACAATATTCCCTTGTATTTGTTGCGCTAGCTAGAACTAGAACACACGTTACAATATAGTTTCAAGAACGCGAATATTAATGTTCTGGGAACAATTTCACAACAATTCTGCTTTGCGAGGTTAGATTTCCAACTAACAGCAATATCTATTTATTAAAGGAGCGTACATGCGTATCAAACTGGGTATTCTGCTCACCGCTGTACAATAAAACTGTTTTAACAAGCATAATCAGCCTATAAAGTTCCCAATGCTGGGTCACAGGCCTCCTCTCTTCAAGAGGTAGTGGGCAGTAACCTACCACACGGGCCCAGTGCGGGTTGGTAGATGTCACATGTCTTCGATTTTTTGGTACTAGAACATGCCGGTTTCCTTAACACGTTCGCTGACCACTGTCAGCGAACGTGTTAAGGAAACCGGCATGTTCTAGTACCAAAAAATCCCTAGCTCTTACCATAACACATTACGACAGTAGAATTCTCCATACTAAATGACAATCGTTTCACGACGTAGTGTCATGTTGCCCATATGTTTGCCTGTCGAAATTCGATACTACGTCGATGGACGTGATATGAGATAATGATAAAATATTATGATATTACATTGCCCAAAGTGGTGTTTCAATGAATAGGTACACGTTATTCACTAAATAGACATAGCTTAGTAAACGCAAACATCCTTTCAAAATCGTGTAAATGCACCATAATCACGGTATTTTAAAACAAATAAACGCACAAAATATCTGTTTTTATAAATTTACTTACGGTTTGAGCGATGTAAACACGTGGTTGTTCGCAAAATGGCACCGGCCGCACTGATTGTTCGAGTAACAAGGCGCGCGCTCACGCCGGTGGACGTAGTACTCGTTCACGAACGGTTTAAGTGTGTGTGTGAGCGACTGAGATAGCAATATGAAACTACCCACAAAATACTCGTGTTACGGCAGTAAGAAATATGAATTTGCTCACAATATGACAGTGGATACTGCTCTTCATAATACTTATATGAAAAATTATCGTCCGACGACGTACTGCCTATACTCTTAAAAATAAGTAGCCCGTCCTTCGACGTACTGTCATAACGCACTATTTCAATTTCCCGCCTAACAACGTACTGTCAGCGAACGTATTACGATGTTTTCCTTCACCGTTTTGAGAGCAGTGGTAATGAAATTATTTACACGAAGTAAAGCGCCTGGGTTTGAACCAGAGCAAACAGAGCAGTGGTAACTGCTCTGTTTTTAACAAGAGCTTATGTTAATCTACAAAAGATTTGATCAGCGAACAAGGCATACGTCTAGTCCTACAGACACCCCCACGCCGCCGCCGCCATGCTTGACAAGCTAGGAATACTTGGAACAAGAACAACAAGTAGTACAAAAGCGTCAGGGTAGCCTGCACTGCAAATATCTAATTCTCTTACGTTTTTTGCTATTTGCAGTATCAAGTTGTATGTTGATTCTAAATAATTATGATTCGCGGCCGTGTCAAATATTTATTTATAGAATTATAATCTAAAAATGATCAATAGAACTCCCTAATTTCATAAAATCATGACATTTGACGCCAATTATAACTCAAAGAGTTGTATTCTAATGTTTATTATTCGTAAAGGCTTATTTGTTACGGTCGTGAATTATATTTTAATCAAAATACAACCTGTAGGTAACTGACCTGCAAAAAAAATTGAATTTGGCGGGCTACCTTAGCGACACCCTCTTAATACAGACGGCATTTACAGCATACCCAAAACACCTATTGTATTTAAACGTTGAATAATTGTTTCAAGGAATCAGGAATCCCCACCGTTTAGTCAGTCAGCACCAATATATTATTTTGCCGAATTAAAGACACAGCACCTGACGTCCCAAAAAAAAACGGTCAAGTGCGAGTCGGAATCACGCACCGAGAGTTCCGTACAAATTTGTAGGTATGTAAATAGTTTCTCAAAGGAATCGCGTCTCGAATATTTTAAAGAAATAAGTCCGAAAACCTTACATAATATAATATACCTTATAAATACCTTTTTTTTACAATATATATAAACATTACAAAATAATCACCATTTTTTATACCACAACGGTTTTCTGATTTTTTCCTTTACTTGTGCTACATGACATTGGTTCTTGCCAAATTTCATGATTCTAGGTCAATAGTCAACCAATCAACCCTTGGTTTTGTTTCCCTTGCGAGTGTCAAAATATTTTGCATAAATGGAACATAACCGCCCGTATCTTTTTGATTGCGTTGACTTAGAAGTTTGATTTTTTTTCACTGCTTCAAGGGATTGCAGTCCTGAGTATTTGATATTAAAATTAATATAAACTTGATAACTCTAGGCGTTCTTGAGAAAAAGGCTCTTGACAGACGGACAGACAGACGGACGACGAAGAGATCTTATAGGGGTACCTACCGTTTTTCCTTTTGAGGTACGGAACCCTAAAAACTATAACAAAACCATTGTCACGCCTCTTACCCGTATCTATTCGCTTTGCGTGACATTCAACAAACACGTTCATGGCTGTAACGTTACTGTCAAGTTACCTTTGATTCGAGTGTCCCCATATTGCCATACCTTACTAAGGATTAGTCAAGCACGATCCGCCTCGGTGAGGGAGGGATGCTAAATAGGCGTTGCGCATTGTACTGGGGCCAGGAGAGCAGCGGATATCTGTGGAGTACTGAATTTGCGAATTTGAGAATACAATGTTCGCTTTTCTAATTTCTAACGTGACGAAGACGTCCACGTCCAAAAAATGTATGGAAATACGTGCACGTTATTACGTTATCCTGGATGAAAATTTTAAAGCGTCTTCGTATATTTCCATACATTTTACTTCCCTGTGGAATGGTGCTGTTGTGACGTGGACGATAATATCGCCACATTAGAAATTATGCATAAAGCGCAAATATTATTCATTTTGTGATCTATGATATTTGTACTGTTTCCTAGGTTTACGCGTATTACACTACTTGCAATATAATCGTACCGGAACGTAGCGTCACGGAGGTCTCTTAGCGGGCCTGCGAGATGCCTACGCGAGGCCTCTAGGCATGGCTATGCGGTGCTTTGTAGACCTCTATGCAACCCTGCGAGATCTTCGAGGCTTCTACGCAGGCCTACAAGATGCCTACGAAGCTTCTACGCAAGCTTATGCGGTGCCTAAGAAATCTCTGTGCAGACCTACGTGATGCCTACGCGACAAAGTTTGCAAGGAAATGTCACGAGATAAAACTGGCGCCTCGAAATTGGGAATGAAATAACTAGACTGAAAAAACCAGAGTCAACCATCACGACCACACTGTACAATGCAAATATTTTAGGAGGTGTAAAATAGTAGACCAAGGTACGCAAAATACGCGCTTGGACGTAGAGTTGCGGATACCAGTCCGTTTTACAATACAATAGGTACAAGGTGTAAAATAAATTTACCACACAGATACAAAACGCTAAATAATCTAGACGCAATTATTACAGGGAAATATTTACCTGATCCTCTGAAGTATCTATCATTAGAAGGTCAATAAGTTTATTGACCTTCTAATGATAGATACTTTTTTAAATAATTGAGCCTCTTTTCGCAGTAACTAGGCTAGGGTACCCCGACCAAACGGGTTAGAACCGTGACAAGCCGCGCGCGAGCCGAGCGGGTGAAACGAGCGGTGCCTTGGTCGCAGTAGCTATTGAGTACCACAAAGTACGAATTATTTGAGGTTTACAAAAGAGTAGGTTATATTTTAGTGTTCAATAATATATTTAGGAGCGAAAATAGGAATTTATAGAGGTTTGATTAAATAAAAAAATGACCATTTTAGGTATTGGCCACGACGACGTCTGGAAAACCATTTCCTATACTACGCTTTTCATTAATTTCGCGACTATTTCTCAATCGCTCGCTTCCCGCTGTTGTTCCGTTTCCTAGCCACTCGGGTACATAGCTTGCAATGTCACGGTTGACGCACGATTGGCGACGCGCACGCGTTCCCGCCAGTTGTGGTGGGCAACCCTACGCCTGCCGAGTTTGTGCAGCCCTATCTCGATCCATTACGAACTTAACAACCCCGTAATTTATGGATTCAAACCAATTATTCGGTGTTGATGGTTAGATTGTTTGTATGTTACCTTGAGTACGGTGCCCAAATATTTCTGAAAGTTAGAAGTTTTATTGAGTTCAGCCTTAGAAAAGTTGTTTGATAGATCCGGTCCATTAGGGATGAGCCGATAAATAATCCATCGAGACTGCGTGTTTACGTTTTTATTTATGAAAATATTTTTTATTTTTCGAGATTTTCAAGCCTTAAAAACCAAGTTTACCAAAGAATAAACATAATACAAAAATTACAAATCAAAAAGCATAACTTGTTCAATAGCACAAACCAACCAATGAAAACCAGGAAACAATGAAACGGGTTCAAAAGTTCTATCAATTTTTAATTAGCAGACGTAGTTCGGGAATTTGCACCAATCTGTTCAATTACTTACGCCTTTTTATTTTCTGGGATATTTCATATCCGTATAGCTTGTTTCATTCCCGCTCTCAAAATATGTCAACCAATTATATCATGTGGATTACCTCGATTTACGATTTTTATATCAAAGCATGCCATGAAACGCAGGTTAATTATTTTAGGTTAACGGAGACGGTTCGCAATTTGTGTAATTAATTTACGTCAAATTGCACGTTGCATCGAACTAACTGGTATTGCATTCACTGCCACGGGAAGCATTTGGCATGTACCTAGGTACAAGTCTTGAATTTTACTTGAATTGATTCTGAAATTAACCAATCAGCATTCAAGTTTTACTGAGTTGTGAGTAAGATAATCTTTTGTGATAATCCTCAGAGAAAATAGTTTTTATGTTCATATTTGTTACTATTAATACGAGAAATATACACACGTCACGTTGCAGTATAAAACTGATTACATCCGCTACCTCACACTTCAGGACCAGTTGAGAACCAGCATCAGGCACTAGTTGTTTGGTATTTTTGCTGAACTGGGCCTTTTTGGCGCAGCCGTGGGGCACACTTTCCTGCTAATTTCTTTCATCGCACTTTACACTTTTTAACCGACTTCAAAAAAAGGAGGAGATTCTCAATTCGACGGTATGTTTTTTTTTTTTTTTGTATGTTTGTTACGCGAGTACTCCGTCAATTGTGAACCGATTTTCAAAATTATTTTTTTGTTCGAAAGGAGATACTTCTGAAGTGGTCCCATAGTCACCAAGTCAGGATCTGATGATTGGATTCTGGAGAAATCGAAGGAACTCTTCAAATATTATAGGCACACCTATAGCGATTTGGGTATTTTTTATAGTGACTCGTGCATTTGCTCTCGGAAAGCACCATTTTGTGAAGTGGAACTGATGATGAAGACCACAGATGGACACCGGAACTACTCAATAATATCTAAGTATTTCACGGGTTGCGATTCGATTACTTTAATATGGTTGCTAAGCAATTTATGTTCGCCACGATGTGAATGGTAATATGGAGCTGATGGTGGACCAGGAGAACTCCTCAACAATTAACTTCCCTGCATCGGGAAAAGCAATATTTTGTAAAAGGCGATGAGCATGTTGACACTGGCTAATGTAACTTAGATAAATTATAAGCAGACCCACTAAAAATCGTGAAATAAAAACTTTTTAACAAAAATACAACCAACTTCCAAAAGAAACACTACAAAGTGAAAAATAACTTTAATTTCGGAAGTCGGTGGCAAAAAACGTAAATACAAAACCAAAGACACCGACTTCCGAAATTAAAGTTATTTTTCACTTTGTAGTGTTTCTTTTGGAAGTCGGTTGTATTTTTGTTAAAAAGTTTTTATTATTTATGTTTTTTGTTAAGTTTTTTATTTGATGTATATTATATTGTGTATTATGTATTTACTTTCTTTTTCTTCTTTCATTTCGTTACGTAGGTATAGCTGGTATTAATTGATACGGGAAGTCAGCACTGGCAGAAAGTTGTCCTCTAGCGCTAACGCCAATTGAAACCATTCATTTCACGTTATTAGTTATTACTAAAGAGATTAATTTTGTTACAGTCTGCTCGTCGAGAGAATACGTTCTTGACACTTGTCAGTTTCATATTTCTATGGTTTCATACAAACGAATACGTCTTTTCGCGAATTTAGTCTTTGTTACTTATATGTTACTAGAATTATCACACTGACAGATGTCAGGAACGCATTCTCTCGACGGTCGGTAAAACTTTGATTTTAGGAAAATGTAGTTTTGAAGCCTTATCTATATGAAAAGGCGCGCTCGACAGCAGTACCCGGCTAAGCTAAGTATATGTAAATACTTAGCTTCGCTTTGTATGAAAATTACGCGGAATCGTCCTCTGCAAACCACACTCCACACGAATTAGTGGTTTTCGTGGCTGACTTCATCGACCAACTCGTGGCTCGCTTCACCCACGGATGCCAGGCCACGTAGCTCAACGAAGGATGGGGCATCTCCGGACACGACATTTAATCTTGGGATATATGAAGGTAATAAGTATATCACACTCAGATAATTTGTGGATATGTTTTTGACGATGAAAAAGTCGATAAGGTCTTTTAGTTTCTGGGGGTCAGTCGGCCAGTATGTAGGTTTTCCAGTACTTATGTCCTCACAACGCATGTCTTTCACTGCACTTAGAAGCTGTCTTCCCTTAATTGAAGTTAATCTCGGTCCCCAATGAGTGTTCTTAGCGTTAAAGGTTAAAGTCTCCGCCTAATATAAATCTTTGTCCAAGGAGTCTGAAGAAGTTTACATATTGTACTTTGTTTATTGTGTCTTGGAGGATAGTATACGGCCGCTACTGTAACATTTTTGTTTTCACTGATATCGCCACAGCTTGCGTGTCTGGCTCCTCGTATTTACACTGTTCATAACGGCAGATATTTTTTATAATAATAACCGCGCTACCTCCTCGGGCTGTGTTGTTAGGGTGCAGCGAGTGATAAACCTTATAGCCTCTAAACTTTACAAAAGACTGATTAGTGAAGTGCGTTTCAGAAATCAAACACACATCAATATTTTCCACGCCATTATTTTTAGTGTTATTCGTGCTTGATTCTTACAGTGCTTGATTCTAATTTTTCTAGTCTCTTGTCAAATGATGATAGGCACTTCAAGATCTGATTGAGCTCATCCTCAAGACTTGATGGTTGTGTGTTTGGTTTTACCGCATGTGCATATGAGACGCTTTTAGATGTGTGTGCAGTTTTCGCGGTTGTCTGTGCAAACTGTGCACTTTTTTTTGTTGTCTGTTTGTCGGTATTTCTAACAGTTTGCTTAACGGCAGGGTTGTTAGGTGAGTTATTTTTTGAGATTTTGTTCTGCATCATTTGCATCTCCTTGGCAACTAAACACCCCCTGTAGTTGGCTGGGTGAGGTAAGCCACAGTGGTCACACTTAGGTTTTTCTTCTGCAGGTTTGTTGCATTTAGCTGTGACGTGTTTACCTGTGCATTTAACACACCTTGGCTCTTTTGAGCAATACTTTTGGGTATGACCATAAGCCTGGCATCTCTTACACTGCGATATTATTTTTGATGTTTTGAGCGGGGTTATATCAACTTTCCACCCTAGGATATGTTTAATGCCGTATATTTTACTGATAATATGAACATTTTAAGCGCTTCTTTTGTTCTCCAGCTTAGCTTGTTAATTGTATTTTCTATCTGGAATTCTTGCGACTTTAAGTCATCTTTAATCCGATCCGGTAGGTAAGAAGAACTACTTTTAACGGTCTGGTCTGCTTATTGCTAATAAACAGTTATTATCTGTTAAGCGTCAAGCAATCACTCTGTAGGATTCTTCAGTTTTGGCATTTCTTTTCACACTATTACTGCTCAACATTTAGGCGGTAAAAGTTTCTACTGGCTGAGATTAAATCAAAAAGTCGTAGAATGTTTGGTAATTCCCCTACGACTTAAGCGCTGCTAGAATTTTTTTAATTAAAGGTTGCCTTCTCTTTGTTGTTCAGTTTCTGCTGTTGAGCGCTAGTGCTAGCTTGTTGTAGTGTTAATGAACAAACGTTAATGAAGTTTCGCCTCTCGTGAGACGCACAGAGACCATACAGGGCAGATATCACTTTTTTGACTGAATATTTAATACGACATGACTCTTTTCAAGGGGCGATCCAGGATTTATTCACCACCCAAGTAAGAAGTGTCCCCCAGAGGATTGGACTATGCTACAAGTACAAGAAAAATATGCGTAGATTGCCAGAGAACAAGACATTACACGTACATACTTTCTGGAGATGTTAATTGTGTGCACGTTTTCGATTTGCAACTTGTGGTAGTATAACACAAAAAAGGAATGTTATTAAAGCAGTATCGTATCTCTCTGTTCTTTCTTCAGAGTTCGTGCCAATACGAAAGATGAAGATTTCGGACTTATCTCGACTACGACAAATTCAGCTCAGCCCTAATCCAGTGCAGCTACAAACAACCCTAGACATCTGCCACCGGATCGTGAACAATGCTGCAAGCACTTCGCACTACAGGCGCCAATTGTATCCCTTGTACCTATAAAGTAATTAATTGAACAGTTCGAACCAATCAACAGGACGTTCAACACGTCTACTGTATTGTTTTATTATCAATATCGCTATATATCTATACAAATAAATAAAATTGAAGTGTCTGTTTGTAATGTAAAAATAACAGCTTTCTGCTAAAATGTGTATTATGTATACACGTTACTTATAACAAAAAAAACAATTGTTAATATTTTTATCTGGCTGTCTGTCTGTTTGTTCCGGATAATCTTTGAAAAGGCTGGACCGATTTTGATGGGTCTATCTCTGGCAGATAACTGATGTTAAAAGGAATAACATAGGTTTGTCGTGGTAGCACGTTCAATCAACTCAGCCTATCGCAGTCCACTGCTGGAGAGTCACAACACCCTGTCCTCCGCCTACCGCATCCATTCTACGCCAGCCTGCTTCTTTAAGTTGTCCGTCCATCTAGCTGGGGGGCGTCCCACACTACGCTTGCCGATACGCGGTCTCCACTCCAGGACTCGTCTGGTAGCACGTTACGATGGGATACATAATCAGCCTATAATGTTTCCACTGCTGGGACACAGGCCTCCTCTCAGCGAGTGGGAGTGGGCCGTAATCCACCACGCGGGCCCAGTGCGGGTTGGCAGATGTCACATGTCTTCGAGTTTTTGGTTCTAAGACATGCCGGTTTCCTCACGATGTTTTCCTTCACCGTTTTGAGAGCAGTGGTGATGAAATAATTTTCACAAAGTAAAGCGCCTGTCTGGATTCGAACCTACGACCTACAACTCGTAAGTCGATGGGATAATTTGTGACATCAACGCGGGCGAAGCCACGGGCAACATCTAGTATCTCATAGAAATGTACATTAATTGATAATAATGGAAAGCCCTTTATCAATTATGAAATTGATAGAGGGGGTATGTACTTATAGGTAGGTAGATAGGCTACTCAGACTGTTTTATGAAGAGGGTTCTAGTTATCAGAAGGAGGAATTGTTTAGAGCAATATGCCACATATATACATTTGTATGTATATAAATACCTACAAATAGGTACTTAGATACCTAATGGATTTGGATGTTCTGAACATCGGAAATGTTTTCTAAGAATTTATTTATTCATTAAGTAGGTAGGTAATTGGGGGCGGCACTCCTCTTAAATAAAATAGAGTGTACAAAAGAATCTGTGCACATAAGCATGTTATATTGTTGGATCCCATATTATAGGTACCAATTCCGGAAGATAAGTTTTTATGTGACTTTTTATTTTAGTCAATAATAATAATAATCGCGCTTTTATCTGCCGCATGTCAAATGACAATTGGGCTAAGAGAACCACCGATTGGGTCCCACTAAACTCACGACGCCATCGCGGCAGACCGAGACGGAGATGGCGGGACAAGCTTGACTCCTTCCGAAAGGACTAGCAAAACACAGAATTGTGTGGAAAAGGGAGGGGTAGGCTTTTGCCTAACAATGGGACAATACAGCACCCTAATTGCGTAACACACTCTCAATCACAATCCGAATCATTTTGAAGGATATTGCTAATCCATTGCTTCATATGTTCGAAAAATTGAACTGCACAACAACGTAAATAACGCTATGAATGTTGTTGAACTGCCAAAATGAAAGCCATTGCTACTGTTAGTATATTACGCGATTACTCCGCAGGTTAGTTAGATTAGATTAGGTGCGTTTCTAAAATCACAGAAAGTATGTGCCTCTAATTTATAAACTACTAGCTGCGCCCCGTGGTTTCACCCGCATAAGTTTAGATCCCGTGGGAATATCGGGATGAATAGTAGCCTATAAATATAATCCAGGGTGTCAGCTACCTCCATACAAAATTTTATCAAAATTGGTCCAGCCGTTTGAGCGTGAAGAAGTGACAAACATATTATAAACACACACACACTCACGCTCATAAACTTTCGCCTACTATTAACTATTCTGTGCCTTTATAATATTAATTTGATAAGTACCTACCCACAATGGGAAATTCCGAAAAATTTTGGTTATAAAACCACTTTCAAGGTTTTTTTAAGAAAATGTCTCGTGTATTTTTTGAGGTAGGTACCTATAGGATATTTACCGTTCCAACCGCAGAAATAATGTTGTAACAGTACATTGTGCGTGGTACGACAAGAACTAGAGTACTAGAACAAATTGATAAATTCTCCAATAATTTATTTCATAGAATGTGATCCGGAATATTTTTTTTTATTTGTACCTACTCGAAAAGCAATATGAATTCCCCGAACACTTTTAATAAAAATGTTTTCATGCACAATGAACGTAGTTTTTTTATCCACACAGCCGAGTATTGAAACTTATCCATTTGATAGGATGTTTCTTCCACGTGGATAAATCCAATATTTGTTTTAATTTATTATTTGTAAAACGGTGCAGTTTAAAAGCAGATATTTTAGTGAAAAAACCGGCCAAGTGCGTGTCGGACCACGCACAATGAAGGGTTCCGTAAGTAGTTGGAATGAATTTATCCCAAGAACAAACTTAACATTGCAGTTGAAAATCATGTTCTCCCATACATTGCAACTACAAAGAACAATGTCAGGTTTCGGCTTACACAACTTTTAAAACTCAATTCACACGGACATGAAGTTTTTACCTACAACAATTTAAATGTAAAATTCCAACTTCGAAAAAAATATTTATTTCTTTTCGAGAACTGTTCAAAAAGAAAATCATTTTAATAAGTAATCATTTTACTAATCATGTTCTTGAATTCCAGTTTTTTTTTTAATAAAAAAGGTTCAGGTAGTTACCTGTTCTGCCACTGTAATCGATTATTCTAAATAATTAAAGCGAAAATCATTAAACTCTTTAGTTTTTATTTACCACCTCACAATTGTCTTTTATTGTTATTATTTTTTATCTAAATAATGCGTTCGTCGCGTTTATTATAAATACATTTATTATTTTTTAAAGAATATAAGAATGAAATTCAAGAAATCGATTTTCCTGATCTGTAGTCGATAACTTGATCGCCTTGTAATGGCAACCAGCAGTTCGCCATTAAAATAATATAAAAAACTTTTGCAGTTCTGTCAAAATCGCGCGCGCCAGTTCAAACATCTTGTTGTTGTTGTCGGTGTTTTTCTAAGTGTACGTTTGTTTCCTTCTCGAAATCATCTGCGTTTGCGTTATATCCATACCACACATTTTGTGACAATGTACCATCAACTACGTTGTATTAATTGTGGTCTAAATGTGTTCCGGATCGAACGGCATTTAGTTGAATCTGACGATGTCCGTTCATTGTTACGGCAATGGACTTCACTTTCTGAGGTAAAGTACGATTCTATTAATAGAATGTCAACTGTTTTAACTAAGCTAAATGTTAATTTGCAACACAACCGTATTTTGTTTGTTTTAGATTCCAAATGACAGTGTTGTGTGTCATTACTGTTGGTTATTAATTAAACGAACAAGTAATCCAACAAGTAGCAATGCGCCAACTGAATCAATTGTGCATCGAAATCTTTGTATTGGTTGCGGTCATTCATTGCATCGTGTAAAATCTCACGCCTTAAATAACAGTTCAGAAAGAAAAGATGCTATCAGACGCGTGATAGAGCAACAGTAACCTCCAATTTAAAATGTCTGAATAACTTCTTTTTTAGAAGTTCAGTGTAAAAGTGGAAATCACAGAAAAGCTTTTGACATTAAACTGCACAAAAAAACGTAAGAATTTTCACTGTCCATGACAAATTAATATTGAGCCAAAGTTACTATGGACATCTGACATTGTTCTTTAAGTTGGTCGACTACTACTCGTAAACTTGTAAAGCCCACATACGTGTGATAGTTTTCCCGTTACATATAGGTACTACTGCCGTGAAATTTGAATTTCTAACTACAACCGTTTAGTTGGTAGAGGGATGGGGGGACACTTGCTCAAACGAAAATTGGTACTTTAAAGCTTGATAAGTCACGAACGGTTTACTTGATCAAAAAACGGTCTGCCCAAACCCCTAATATTTTTCAAAGACCCATCCAACGATATCCCACACTATGGGAAGGACGAAAAAAAAAATTATCAACACCATGTAGGCGAGGTACCTACCCTAAATCATTGTTTTTCAAAATTTTATTTTACCACTTTTTAGGCGCCATTAACTTGTATACTCATGCCAAATTACAACTTTCTAGTACCAATAGTTTTTGAGCTAAACCGCGGACAGACAGACGGACATGGCGAAACTATAAGGATTCCTTGTTGACTACGGAACCCTAAAAACGAAGAAAATGGTAACAAAAGGTATTTAGAAGGCAGATTCAAATTGAAACGCCTCGAGGGTACGCCCTAGGAGGACATAAAATTAATTAAAATTAAATATAATTTATTTCAGGCAATTATTAAGCCCATACCATACAGACACATACTCTTAAATACTAAAGGCATTAACATAATAAAATTCACATAAAATAACATAATAAACAACAAAATAACACTGATAGAATATAATAACACATATAGAATATTAAAATACAATAACTAAAAATATATATTAAAAGTCTTTTACCTCTCTTGCAAGATGGACGACACGGTACACAGCTTTTACAATTGCATTCCTACTCAGGGTACCCTTGTGTAGAATGACACTCTGAGCTTACTTAGCAGCGCGGAAAAGCCGGCAACGTTGCTCACGGCGAACATGTCAGTCGCACTACACCGCCAGGGGCGCCAGGGCTAGTTCATCATAGCCCGGTAGGCATTATTATACTGTACACGAAGAGTGTTATACGCACTCCTCGTGTACCGGTACCAAAGTTGGCTGGTGTATAACGACTGACAGTAAGCCCTGAACAACGTCACTTTAACTTGATTCGAGCAGTGATAAAAACGTCTAGTTAGCATATTGCTTCTACAAGCTATACTGCGTCTTTGTCGTTCCAAATCATCATCATCCGATAAGTTTTCTGTTACAATATGCCCGAGATATTTAAATTTTTTAACTATTTTTAAATTAGTTCCACCTTAATTAATAGGGAGTATTACATCAGGGCCTTTCTTAAATTTAAAAATCATTACTTCCGTTTTATTTACATTGTATGTTAGGTGGTGTTGAGTTGCATATCTCTCACAGATGTCTATTAGTTTTCTGAGGCCGCTGACCGACGGGCTGAGCAGCACCATGTCGTCCGCGTAGCTAAGGTAATTAACACGCACACCGCCGACTTGGCATCCGACTCCGGTGCTGCTGAGCTCCTCGATCAGCTGGTTTACATACAGGTTAAATACCGGTGACGTCAGACCACCCTGTCTCACTCCACTTAAATTGTTAGCCTGTAAGTCTCCGATAAATAGTGACCTTGTTGGTAATGTTCTTCAGAAAGATCAGGTGCGTAGTACCGGCGTGCTCGTATGACCAGCTTGTACCCGACTTAGGCTGGTTAGTCTGGTTTTCTGATTCGGTTTCCGAATCAGGAATTCAGATTCGGAGATCCCGAATGCACGCATTTTATACAGGGTCAGTGTCCTGACCCGTTTTCCGTTCGAAAACCCTGGTTTTCGAACGGAAAATATAAGAACGTGTGCGCTAAAGAGAAAATTTTGTATGAAATGCGTTCATTCAGGGTCTGCGAATCTGAATTCCGAATCAGGAAACCGGAAGTATGCGGCCACCCTTATACAAGATAAGTCATTGGATACTTACTTATTAGTAGTACCTACTTACCTAGTATATTTGTAGCTGAAAACGTTTTTAGTTATAAATTATATTAAGAAAGCTTTGTGAACATACATACATACATATAATCTCGCGCCTTCTTCCCAAAGGGGCAAGCAGAATCTACAGAAAGCCACCTGTTTGTGAACATTCCAGTAATTCGCAACTTTGCCCGGCGGCGATTAGTGCTAACAAGTGGTTTGAATATAAACAACTAGCTGACCCGGCGAACTTCGTACCGCCTCAGATTATTTTCATTGTTTTTCGTGAATTTTTCCCATGTTTTCATAGTTATTCTGGGCGGAGACCAATCCAACTAATCTAAGATCATAAAAATTGGTCCTGCCATTCTGGAGTTATAAATGGTGTAACTGACCCGACTATGTTTATATAGATTTGGTATCGCAGTAAACGATTACCCCAAAAACATTTCGAGGTTCCATGTTATTTATTAATTATTTTTTGTATACTTTTAGTCTAAAGATAAGATTTCTTGTACTGTGTCGTGATTGTCATCGAAAAGTACTCTGTGGCATGGTCTCTGTGGTGATTGTGACACTTGTAAACTTCACTTTTTTTTATAAATAAAAGATAGATAAAAAAAGATAAGAAGATAATTAGCACCAAATTATTTATTACCTATATATTATTACATAATTGATTGTTTTATAATTTTCGGATATCTGTTAACTAGGCAAAGATGAACAACAAAATATGGTTTTTACCTTGGCCAGAGGCTAAGAACTGCCATACAACGTGGTAATGCCGCCAGTCTCTTGTACGAGTACATTCCACAGCGATGCGGAGGAAATTTCCAACGTCATATTTTAGTTTGTTATTAACTGTTTTAGTTAGGTTAGGATATTATATTTTTATTTTAATAGATTATTAGGTTATTTAGTATTAGAAGTTTATACAGTGTACCTATATAATTTTTTACCGCCTAAATAAATGCCTAATTGACTAAATAGGCCACTAACAACTTGAACGAACAACAAAGAAGTCCCCAGCCCACCCTATATAGTTCGCACGTGCTATTCCCCACCCTCCCCGGTAGACAGACGCATAAATTCAGCGCCATTGTGTGACGTCACCCTTCTCCTTGACAGGCAACATATTGCAGTAACATATTCTAGCTTTGGGGTGCTGTGGTACTGTAGTACCTATAGGAGCTCAACGTAGGCACAGTATAATATACAGTAGAACATCTTCATACAAACGTGCCGCTCTCGGTTTGAATGTGTGCGTGCGCGCCGCGCGCCGTGTCGGCACGCGATTTCACGCACACGCTAGCATAATATATGAGGGAATAAGGTGGCGGCAGTGCGGGCTGTGCAGCGCGACTGTGAGCACGCGCGTACGCTACATGACCGCTTGCGTTCGTCAACTCTCGCCGGCGGCGGCCACTTAAATTACGAGTATCATGACTTCAAAAAGGGGAAAAAAATATTGTAGTGTTTTCGGGTGCCTCAATAATGATTTCGCAAACCCGGACTTATCATTCTTCATACTTCCTACTCAACCAGAAATGTAAGTACCTACTTATACTTAAATATTATTAGAAAATGTGGTATTGTATTGTTTATTTCACAGTTTATTTGCTTTATTAAGAGCGTAGCCGAGTCGCATTTTTCCATATAAATGTATTCCCAAATTTACTTTCTGAATACTATGTTTAGAGCTAAAGTTTATTTTAAGAAGTCTAGTTTTTAACCGACTTCTAAAAAAGGAGGAGGTTCTCAATTCGAATGTTTGTATTTTTTTTTTTTTTATGTTTGTTCCCGCATAACTCCGTTGCTTGCCAACCGATTTGAAAAATTCTTTTTTTGTTGGAAAGGGTATAGGTACCTACTTCCCAAATGGTCCCATGAAAATTTTATCGAAATCGGACAAGCGGTTTTTGAAAAATCAACAACAATCTAAAAATTTATCTACATTGTCTACATTAACGATCTTTTTGTTTACTTTTTTGTGGGGTAGGTACAACTAAAAATAGAAAAATAAAAACTTTTTTACAAAAAAAAAACAACCGACTTCAAAAAAAAACACTACAAAGTGATAAATAACTTTAATTTCGGAAGAAGGTGTCAAAAAACGAAAATGCGGAACCAACGACACCGACTTCCGAAATTAAAGTTATTTATCACTTTGTAGTGTTTTTTTTTTGAAGTCGGTTGTTTTTTTTTTTGTAAAAAAGTTTTTATATTATAAAACAGAGGATTGAGTACGAAACATCGTTTAGGTAAACGTATTTGTCGCGTATAGTTGTAATAAGGGATATTTCACAATAATTAATATTGCAAATTAATTACTATTGAAATTATTATTTTTTCTATTGTCTGATGTGTTGTTCAATCCAAATATGGTGTCTTAATCATAATATTAACTTAACAAAATTACAGTAACATGTGACCGACTAACGCTTAGGGTTGCTTTACGTTGACGTTAATCAACGAGCGTGTAATTTAAGTGTAGAATCTAGATACACCCATTACAGGAATTACGGCAAAGATCGAAATTTACTCATGATCCCACCTGATGATTTTGTCGATAATGTAGAAAGGATGGAGCAGGTGTTTCGCAAAGCGTTCGAAAAGGACCACATCAACATTAAAATTGGCCGGTCAATTTACGATCAACTGAATGATATAGAATTTAAGATGCCCTGTCCATGCTTTCCCAAAAGCTTTACAAAAACTTTACATAAGAATGAGAATTTACTTTACATTAACAAATAATAATAAAGCGTTCCGGACGTGCAGAAACAGGAGAAAAATTTTCTCGGTATCAAATTTGTAACTTAGTATAATAAATGTTATGTGAATAAAGGCTTTTTATTTTTACTAAATTTATAAATTGGTAAAATATTCAATCATAATATGCTTTTTATTTCATAAATTTAGATCAAGTGCTGCTTGTTCGAAAATATTAACTAAAAGTAAAAGTGACAACCCTGGGGATCAACGCAAGAGTAGGCTAATAACTCGGCGGGCGGCCTTAGATAACTTACTGTATATTATACTGTGACGTAGGTTACCTACTGTAATTTTTTTTTAACTAATTTGGTTGATTTGATGTTTATAAATAATTTGGAGTTTTCTGGTAGGTAAATATGTCTTGATGACCAGTGGTTACTAGCTGTGACTGGCAGCATTGCCACGTTGTCATAGGCCAGCCAAATGAAGAGTCAAGTGGGCACTCAGACCTCATGACCCTAGTGTTTCAAACCCAAACGGTTCGAACATAATATGTGTCCCAATAACAGTGCAAATACTCCAAATTTGCTCCGTTTGAGGCTTTTCACAACTGCAGCAGCTGTCCCAGTACAGCTCGCCATGTTACATGTTACATCCCACATCAAAGGCCTGCATAACTTCCAAGACATTATAATATGGTCCTGGTCGCTTCCCACAGTCGCGTGGCTTGCCATTGGGTTCGTTTTAGAACCTGCTGGCACCCCGGTGGTGACAAAATCACGACGGGTGATGTCATTGATGTTGGCATGCCGTGCTATCCGACCTGCGCTCTTACTACAGGATAGGCCATGGTGTCCGTCCGGCCATGGATAGGAATGGTTATAAGAGTAGGGGACCAAAGAAACGACGGATGAGTTAATGTGTGAAAGATGATTATATAACGAAACCCGAGCCTTGGAAAGCATGTTAATCTTTCACGGGTAGTCAGTAGCCCAAAAGTTTTAGCAAAGAGTATTGTGTAACCCAGTAACTGGGTTGTGGAGGTCAGATAGGCTCTATGTAAAATACTGGTATCCAGCGGCATCGGGTTAGACTGGAAGCCGACCCGAACTTAGTTGGGTAAAGGCGAGACAGATTGATTTGGTTGTATACCAACGTAGATTGCTGTCTAGCCAATTCGAGTAAAACGTAATGTTTCGACTTTGACATTGGCCTTTCTTTCTTGGGGTCAACCTACATCCTCCACCTTTGGGGTTGATAACGAGTTTTTCCAACCAATGATTTAAAAATAAAATAAAAATTTATGGGGAAATGGGAGGCTTTCGATCAGGTGCGAGGTGGGATAAAAAAGCCTGTCTATAACAAAACGTCCTAAGTTACCGAAATGATAAAGCACCATTATTCACCATTTCATAAATTATTTTATTTTATTTATTCGGAAAAATAAACAGTTATACATTAAAATCTCATACTAAGTTATAAATACAAAAGAATGATAAATTATAATTATACCTACGACATTTTCCACAACATAAATTAAAAGTTTTATCTAACAGTGCGCTATTCTAAGGTGTTAAAACAGAAAAGTAGTTACTAATGAACTTAAACATCGACAAGCATGCAAACAACACAGAAAGGGAGAGGGAGAGAGAATGAGTTAACATTAAACTAAACTAACCATTAAAATCTAAATCATGTTGTGGATAAGTTGAGCAGAGACAGAAAAGAAGTCGATGTCTTCAAATATCTTATTGTAGTTATTGGTAAGGCGGCGTAGGGGTGCTCGCAAGCCTGCGTTTGTACTAATTACGTAACACAAAAAGATGACCTCCTTCTTTTTCAGGACAGACTGGATGCGGAAGGGGAAGGACTGGGTGTTGTGGTGAAGCCTGAGAGAGGCAGTCCAGCAGTGAACTGCGAATACAGCAAACATATTTAGCATATGTAGGAGCTTTGCAGACATTCTCAAATATTTTTTTTTTAAAGAAGAGATATCACCATACTCTCCAACGCCTGATCAAACACCATTTTTCAAAAAAGATAAGTCAGGGAAATTCATTGTTTATCAAATTAACTACCACCTTCAATTGTTCGTGTATATTCAAATCACAATGAGGGTTTTCTGAAATGTTCCCCGTGAGATGGCAGCGCTGTAACGTCAGGTCCAACTACCTGTCAAAACACATACACGATTTATATTTTTCGATCATTTTTTTGGTTTATTTATTCTTAAAAACGATACAAACGGAATATTGTTTTCCAAAATGCCACAGTGTTGTGCAGTGCCTATGTGTGCAAATAAAAAAGGAGGACATAAGTTCCCTACAGAAGATAAAAGCCGATTAAAACAGTGGCTTGTAGCCATTCGAAGAGATAAATTTACTCCAACGAAAAATAGCGTAAATACGTATTTATGTTAATAATGTCAAAATTGGGTAAAACTGTTTTTGAATCCACACTTTTGTATAACTTTTCTTCTGGCCATTCTATTACATAATTAATCTCACTTGAGAGATTAGAATTATCATTTTCATTTGATTTGAAGTTGTTGTTTCTGTCATAGTCATTTAGCCTGGAATATATAATATACTATCAGGAAACGCCAACTGAGTGAAGCTAGTCGGAACTGTCAAAATCAACTGACAGATCCAACAATCGGTCATCGTTCAGTGTTCGACACAAACATTAGATGACTTTTGCTCGAGACAGCTTCGCGGAAGGGTGCATCACTGCCGTATCGTAAATATTACTTTATTGTTTCGTGTTATAACAGAAATCAATAACAGTTGTACTGTAGTTTTAGTTCCATCATTAAATTTATTACTTTTTTAAAGAAAAATTGTTTAGTTTGCTTTTATCAGAAGTGGGATAACCACCCACATTTGATTTTACCTAAATACTTTTTGCATTATTGATTTCTGGTGTAATATTTTGTTGATTGCTGTGCATTATCGCAATAATGGGAAAACGAAATCGTTCTCGTAGTCGTTCGCGTTCTAGGAGTCGCAAAGTATCGAAAAGTCGGCATCGCAACCGTTCGACGTGCAGCCCACGATCTAGGAGTGATTCGGGATTACGTGAGTCGTTACAAACAATCATGGCCCGGTTAAATGCGTTAGAAGATAGGTCGTCGGTAGCTATGTCGTCTAATGTCGAAGTACCGTCAACAAATTGCGATTCAACGGAAAAAATTGTGAAGGCTATTCAATCTATAAAATATGGTGGTAGTACACGTGATTTTTATGTGTCAAATTTTGACCCCAATATACACGATGTTGATGCGTGGTTTGATGAGGTAGACCGAGCGCAAATTCTAAATAAGTGGAATGATGCTGAATGTTTGTCGCGTATCGGTCACTGTCTTAAAGGCGACGCAAAGTCTTGGTTGGATGATTGGGTTACGACAGACCGGTCTTGGAGTAATTTTAAACGAGATTTTAAATCATTGTGTGTGAAAAAGATTGATATGGCGAACATTCTTTATGAGGTCATGAGTACCAATTCTGATAGTTTTGCTACGTATGCGGAGTATGTACGTCGGTCTTTGTTACAGTTACAAATAGTTAAAGGTTTGAGTAACGAACTTATTAGTGCTATTATTATACGTGGTATCAATGAACCCAACATTAAAGCGGCAGCTACGAATGCGAATCTTAAGCCGTGCGAGTTAGTTGATTATTTTTCTTCTTTTGTAAAACCGGTTGAACATGAAAAGCGTTTAAACCGTGACGCTGCAGGATGTAAGGAGGTATGGGAAATTTTGCCAAACGTCCCGTTCAAAAGACTCCATTAAAATGCTTTTCGTGTGGACAAACTGGACATAAACAAATTAACTGTCATGCTAAACAAAAACCATCAACTACTAGTACAAATACGACTAACAGTGATGTGAAGTCGGGAACGAAAATTGTTTGCGCGTACTGTAAAAAAACTGGGCACCATATTAACGATTGTTTCGCCAAACAACGTTCTGATAATAGAAAAAACAACGTAAATTTTTGTTCCCTACCCGACATTAATAATTGCAAAGATGTAATAGTTGGAGTAATCCAAGGGATACCCTTTGACATTCTGATCGATAGCGGAGCTTTAGATGTTTCTCTTATTTCGTCCTCTGTGGTAAACCATTTGTCGTGCGCAACAAAAACCACTTATCGAGAGTTAAAAGGTGTTGGAAATACTATCATTCGGGTGTTTTCGTATGTGACACTTACTATTGAGTTTAAAGAAATTACACTTGAAGTCGATCTATTGATCGTGCCCAGTGAAAGTATGAACGCACCTATCATAATAGGTACAGACGTCCTTAATCGTGAGGGAGTAATGTATGTACGCACAAAGGATTACCAGCGTCTAACTTTTAGTGCTGTTCCTGCAAAAGTCTCGGCTATCGAATCGAATGAGCATCCTATCCAGACGTCGGTTGATGACGACAATAAGGAAAAACTTATAGAAATATTAAATGAATTTTCTAAGTTTATGATAACTGGAACTGCTACCTCAACCGTGTCCACGGGTAGCATGCACATTCGTTTGAACAGTGATGCGCCCGTGTATTATAGGCCGTACAAGTTATCTTTTAATGAGAAGTTGAGGGTACGTGAAATAATTAACGACCTTTTAGCTAAAAAAATAATTCGTGAATCCGAATCGACGTACGCAAGTCCTATACTTTTAATTAAAAAGAAAGACGGAACGGATCGAATGTGCGTTGATTTTCGTGCCTTAAACAGAATCACTGTTAAAAACAGGTACCCCCTACCATTGATCGAGGATCATATAGATCGATTGGGTAAGGGCAAATATTTCACAACTCTTGATATGGCATCAGGCTTCTATCAGATTCGTCTTGATAATGCGTCGATTCCCTTGACTGGTTTTGTTACGCCCGAAGGGCATTATGAATATATGAAAATGCCTTTTGGACTTGCTAATGCACCAGTTGTCTTCCAGCGCATTATTAGCAAGACACTTCGTTCATTCATAAACAATGGCACGGTGATGGTTTACATTGATGATGTTTTATTGGTCAGTAATAGCGTTGATGAAGGACTACAGATTTTGCGTAATGTTTTGCGTACGTTATCAGACGCTGGGTTTTCATTAAACATGAAAAAGTGTTCATTTTTGGGCACTGAAATAGAGTATCTAGGTCGAGTAATCAGCAACGGTAAAGTACGTCCTTCTAAGTCTAAAATCACTGCATTGGTCAATTCTCCAAAGCCCGAAAATGTCCGTCAAGTCAGACAATTTTTAGGATTATCGGGGTACTTTCGAAAGTACATCGAAAATTATGCTCTCAAAACTTCATGTATTGCGCGTTTGACTAAGAAAGACGTAGATTTTAAGTGGGGTGAAGAACAAGACCAAGCTCGTGATGAGGTTATTAAGTCTTTGACGAGCGAGCCTATTCTCGCTATCTTTGATCCTGATTTAGAGACAGAAGTCCATACGGATGCCAGCAGTCGAGGTTATGGCGCAGTATTGCTTCAGTCAAGTAAGGATAGTCGTAAATCAGTTGTTGCTTATTATAGTCAGGTCACACATGGGGCAGAGGTGCGATACCATTCCTATGAACTAGAAACGTTGGCGGTAGTCAAAGCTTTACGTCACTTTCGGCATTACCTTATAGGTATAGAGTTTAAGGTAATTACGGATTGCAATGCGTTAAAGGCTACACAAAATAAAAAGGACCTACTACCTCGTGTGGCGAGGTGGTGGGTGTACCTACAGGATTTCACGTTTACAATTGTCTATAGAAAAGGTGTTTTACTGCCACATGCGGATTATCTTGGTCGCAACCCCATCCGCGTTGTGAATAACATAGATAGGCCGCGAAATTGGGCTCAAGTTGCACAATCAGGTGATGACGAAACGCAAAAATTATTAAGTCAGTTAGAGGAAGGACAGTTAGATGCTAGTCGTTACGTTAAAAACAATGAGATTCTTTACTATCGTTATTCACCTGTAGGTGAGCAATCACGGTTACTTTGTTTTATACCGAAAGGTCACAGATTAAGTCTACTTAGAATCTTTCATGATGAGCACTGTCATATAGGGGTCGACAAAACTATTGGATTGATCTTAAATCACTTTTGGTTTCCTGGTCTTCATGCTTTCGTAAAAAAGTACATAGGGCACTGTTTAACTTGCATAGCAAACAAACGGATTCCTCGAGCACCGTTACAGCCCATTACGTCATGGACTAAGCCAGATGTTGCTTTTCATACCCTTCATGCCGATGTCCTGGGTCCTTTACCGGAGTCCAATGGCTATAAACATATTTTAGTATTGGTTGACGCTTTTTCTAAGTTCTGTTTAACTTATCCACTTTATAGACAGGACCATGACGAATTAAAGAAAGCGTTTAAAAACGCTGTTTCTTTATTTGGCACTCCACACCTTATAGTTACCGATCGAGGTCGTATGTTCGAAGCCACAAATTTTGTTAAATGGATTAATGATTTAGGATGCACTATACATTACATAACTCCTGAGATGCATCACGCGAATGGCCAGGTGGAGAGATATGTACGCACTCTTCTTAACATGTTACGCGTCGAGACTAATAATAAGAAAAGTAAGTGGTCCGAACAGTTATGGCGTTTGCAGCTTGTACTGAATGTCACAAAACAAAAGACCACTCAAGCATCACCGATAAATTTGTTGATCGGTATTGAAGGTACTACTCCCGTAATACAAACCCTGGTCCGTGATGTCGCTATAGAGTGTTCTGATGGTGATCGTCGATCCTTGCGAGAACTCGACCGGCAGAGGGCAGCTGAACGTCTTAAGGATAATCAGAGTCGCCAAGACAAGTATGTCAACAAAATGCGCCAACCGCCTCATGTTTTTCAAAAAGATGATCTTGCTTTTGTAATTAAGTACGCGCAGTCCAAAGGGAAATTGGATTCCGGAATGCGCGGTCCTTATAAGGTGACAAGAGTATTGGAGAATGGCCGATACGAATTGAAGCTTATTGCTGGAGCCTATGGCAAGGTGACCTACGCCGCGGCGCAGTTCATGGTACCTTGGAAGGGTGAATGGACTCCAGATGAGTGTGCTGCCTTCTTTGCGTGTGAGTAGCCCTTGAATGACTGTGGGGTATTGTTGCCTTCAGCCTTTTGAATACTAGACCTTGAGTTATGTCTAGCCTTGTGTGACTACTAGACCTTGTGTGTTATGTCTAGCCTTGTGTGACTACTAGACCTTGTGTGTTATGTCTAGCCTTGTGTGACTACTAGACCTTGTGTGTTATGTCTAGCCTTGTTGGACTACTAGACCTTGTGTGTTATGTCTAGCCTTGTGTGAACACTAGACCTTGAGTGATATGTCTAGTCTTGTATAAGCACTAGACCTTGTGAATGGTATGTCTAGTCTTATGTGAACCTAATAGTGGCTGATTGTTTGTAATCTTATACGGATTATAAATAACTTTCACTCTTTTCCTGGGGGTTTCTTTACCTTTCCTTGCCTTCCTTCCCTTCTAATACTTGGTTTTAGTCATAGCTGTGTATTTATAGTAGATGTAAATTTCAGGTGCAGACCAATCGGATGAGATCATGCCTTTAACAGATGGTGAAGCCATGACCGAGGTACAAAGCACACCAGATTACAATGTTGATGAAGCTGGACCATCTAGACCTGCCGAGGACGTCAGGATGTCAGGAGAGGCCGTATCAGGAAACGCCAACTGAGTGAAGCTAGTCGGAACTGTCAAAATCAACTGACAGATCCAACAATCGGTCATCGTTCAGTGTTCGACACAAACATTAGATGACTTTTGCTCGAGACAGCTTCGCGGAAGGGTGCATCACTGCCGTATCGTAAATATTACTTTATTGTTTCGTGTTATAACAGAAATCAATAACAGTTGTACTGTAGTTTTAGTTCCATCATTAAATTTATTACTTTTTTAAAGAAAAATTGTTTAGTTTGCTTTTAATACATTAATCAACAACAACTCACTAAAACACAAATAACTTCAATTTAGTAGTTAAAAAAAAAACAATCAAATTGTGGAAACAAATAGAAGTAGATTATGTTTACCTTTCAATGAGCTTTTCTTTAGTACCAGTAACTTTTGCGCCTCTCTTTTTGAGCTCAATCTTCAGTTCGGCAACCTTTCTTTGGCCGTAATCCATAATAAAATCAATAACACTTCCAAATACATAAAATTTTACTAAAATAATTATACGTTCGGTAAGAATCTGTGCTATCTGACAGCTGTTTGGACCTGACGCATACGAAGCGCCGCCTGGCGGCAGAAAAAGTATAGAAAACCCTCATTGTCATTCTTTGATATTTGCATGAAATGGCTATAACACGACCAATTGACGTAGGGTGTCAATTTGCTGGACATTCAATCTTCCTGACTGTACAACACAAGTCCAGCTTGTCAAACCACTTACCAATAATATAACGCACTATCGACTCGAGTATACCTAAGTCTTAGTTTGTATAGCGTTATCCTATCGCTATCGACTCGGTTTATCATCGTATATCGCGCACTCGAGTGCTGATCGCGATAAAATCGGTCCAATTGATTTTTCCGACACAATCGCGCTTATTTGGCCCTTGTTTGGTGTGTATGAGCTTTCGTTATCTGTATAGGTAAATAAGCTTTAACGTAAGCTAACAAAGTCAAAGCATTTATTTCAAATAGGCACATAAAATGCACTTTTGAATGTCATTTACAAAATAGTCGTTCCTTCCAAAAGGTAGTTTGTATGGAGAAGAATGAGCGTGAAACTCTACTGTTACTCTCTTAAAATGTTTTACAATATTTTGTATACATTAATTATATGTGAAGACGATGAAATGAACCTAGAATAAAACTAAAGAAAGGTAAAATAATTTTAAATGAAGCAATGAGAGATAAATCACACTAATATTATAAAAGCGAAAGTTTGTCAGTGTGTGTGTGTTTATATGTTACTTCTTCACGCTCAAACGACTGGACCAATTTTGATAAAAATTTGTATGGAGGTAGTTGACACCCTGGATTAACATATAGGCTACTTTTTATTCCGATATTTCAACAAGATCGAAACTTGTGTAGGTGAAACCGCGGGGCACAGCTAGTTTTAAATAACTTCAAAACTAAACATAAACAAATCATGGTTCCTTTTCTGCAAGCTATGTCGGTAACTCCGGTTCTTTTCCGGATAATTTAATTCCTGATTTTATCTTTCAAAGAGACTCCGAGCATAGCTCGCTCCATAGCGCGCTGAGCGACCTTGAATTTGTGGACCAGTTCGACCGTCAGTGTCCAAGTTTCGGGGCCATATATCATGAACACTGGCTCCACCGACATGTGAACGTCGAGGCAATTCCGCTGTTAGACCCAACAAATATAGTGCGAACACTAAAACGGACAAAAACTTTTGAGTAAGTGTAGTGTAAAAAGGGAAGAATAAAGTGTAACGGACTTGTATAAAGTACACTCTAAGTTTTAAAATAATTATCACGTAAAAATTTAAGTTAGATTAAAATTGCTTATTAGTTTTATAGGCTTGATTGTAATTAATTATTAAGACCCTGGTTCTATTTAATAAAGGATTAAAAAAAAAATCTAAGTAAAGTTCAATGTAGTCAGTGTAAGTTACACGGTCGGAAGCCAGCTTCAGTTCCAGTAAGTTTCTTGTTCTTAAAGTTGGCGCCAGAAGAGATTTGAATGTACCGTGCATCTCATTAGCAAGAATGCCCTTGAAGCGAGTCTGAATGTTTAAATACCTGGGGCATTGGGTCACCGAGGACCTATGTAATGACCTAGACATAGAGAGGGAACGCAGGGCGCTGTCTGTTCGAAGTAATATGCTGGCCCACAGGTTTGCACGGTGTACTTTTGAGGTTAAAATGACGCTTTTTCGAACATATTGTCAGACTTTCTACTCGTACATCTGCAGCCTCTGGGTCAAGTATACGCAGAAGGCATACAGCGCTCTGCGTGTACAATATAACAATGCCTTCAGAATGTTTGTGGGGCTGCCGCGGTTTTGTAGCGCTTCGGGTATGTTTGCCGACGCGAGGGTTTTTCTGCCATCATTCGAAAGCGATGCGCTTCTCTCCGGCACAGAACACACGTCAACTCCCACAGCATGTTGAAGGCATTGAGTGACCGGTGACTGCCCGATGCTTGGCCGATGGGTGAGAATGCACACACAGGTCGGCTTTAAGTTGGTATATAAGCATATTCCGCGCGCAAACATATACAGGGTGTCCGGTAAATAGTACGACATATTGCAGGGGGTGATAGCTTGGGTCAATACCTACCAAAACAACACAATGTATGTTCCGCAAAATGTTACAGATTTACAGTTATAAATTTTTTTCCGATATATCGAAAAATCTCTACCTTGAAACAGATTTTTAAGCATCTCGTAATGAAAAATTCCTTTTCTAGTATTTGTTTTACATCAAATTATTCGTGAATAGTTTTTCTACTCATTGACAAGTCTTGTTTCTATCAAAAACCAGAATGTTTCAAGAAATTCTATTTTTTGTTTAAATTTTCGCAGAACGATTTTCTTATGGCCTTTAACCTAGTGGTGAAAAAAAAAGTTACATTTTGCGGAACATTATTATGTTGTTTTGGTAGGTATTGGCCCAAGCTATCACCCCCTGCAATATGTCGTACTATTTACTGGACACCCTGTATATATTACTTTCCGCGTACCGGAAGACGTAGCGTTGGAAGGCCTCCCACAAGGTGGACCGACGACTTTGTGAAGGCGTTGGATGCGAGAAGCACAAAACCGGTCGAAGTGGAGGTGCTTGGGAGAGGCCTATGTCCAGCAGTGGACGTCTTTCGGCTGAAATGATGATGATGATGATGATAAGCATATTATAATGTTTTTCTTTTTTAATTCTATTATATATATTTTCTCTTTGTGATTATGTGTTACTAACAATAGTTTAAGAAGTACCTAATTTCATGTCAATACTAACAAGCTTTAAGCTCTAAGGCTTTAAGATCTGCAAATAAAAAGTTTATTATTATTATTAAGTCATCGAGCGGGAGAACAATTGCAAAGTGTCGTCTGACTACAAGCTTAGAGAGATATTGGCACTGGCAATAGTGTTGATGATTCTGTTGAACAACCAAAATTAGAGTATTTGCGATCTTTTACTAGCAGAGTGCGTAAAGAAGGTGACCTTCTAACGTCGTAGAAGTTATTCAATTAGTTATACTGGTTGTGCGAGAAAATATTGTTTTACACACAGTCACACACGTATAAGGGTTTAACGTAGTAGGTACTTCGTCCATTATGGTTCGTTTTGACTGCAAAACGAACCAAAATGGACGAAGTACCTACTAGAAGTAAGATACCGGTTACAGTTACGAAGTACAGTTACAGCGGATTGTGAGTGTGATTTACGTAGTTTTAATCCTTTGCTCTCTGTATACCTATATAAGGCAGTGTGCCTAAGTCACGTTATGTCTAAATGTAATGACATTTAGACATAACGTGACTTATGCACGCTTATTTGAAATGTCAAATAAGCGTTTCGTTTATATATCACATTGCCCATTTCGCGATTCGACTGATAAAAATTTACCAATACAAAAAAAATATATAAATCGATTCAGTAAACGGTTTTGAACAAACTACTTTAATAATGTACATTAATTCAGTTACACATCTATATATATAAAAATGAAACCCGTTTTCCGTTGTCACGACATAACATGAAAACGGCTGGACCGATTTCGATGAAATTTGGTATAGAGATAGTTTGAGTCCCGGGAAAGGACATAGAATAGTTTTTATCCCGATATTCCAACGGGATCGACATTTACGCGGGTGAAACCGCGGGGCGCAGCTAGTTGTATATATTTTTGTTTTATGTTATATATTATCTATACAAATAAATAAAATTGGAGTGTCTGTTTGTAATATTAAACTAACCGCTTTTTACTAAATGCATATGGATGTCTACACGGTACATATACTTACCAAAATAACATTTTTTACAATTTTTGTCTGTCTCTCTGTCTGTCTGTTTGTTCCGGCTAATCTCTGAAACGGCTGGACTGATTTTGACGGGACTTTCACTGGCAGATTGATGTAATAAGGAGTAACTTAGGCAACTTTTAGTTTAGAAAAAAAGATAGGGTACCACGACAAGAAAATTTAAACCAATTTTTTGTTAAATTCCACGCGGACGAAGTCGCGGGTAACAGCAAGTATTATTAAAAAATGCACATTTTATTTTTGTAGTTTCATATGAACGTTATTAGAGAAACGAAATCTATTACTTATTCTCCTATACATAAATTAAACTAGATTTATTTCTGGTTCTACGACTGGCACAAATCATAATGGCTCCCGAGCGAGCAATAACACGTGGATCAACAGCTATAAAATTAGAAAACGATTTTCTAATGCTATGTAAACCGGTAAGCATGGTCTAATGATCCCGTTGACAGTAATATGGATGTCCAATATTCTCGGGACATTAATCGTAGGTAACTTTTGGACGATCTGTATCTAATCTCTAATTTCGTGAGCCTATAAATAGTTTTCGTTTTGGGATGTAGTTGTTTGCGCGACACTTAGGTTTTAAAAGTCTATTAACACTTTAGATTTTTAATTTGAATTATTGAGCTATTTACACATATTATTATTATAAACTAGCTTCTGCCCGCAACTTCGTCCGCGTGTCGTTTTTCTCCCGACCCACCCCGTGGCATCGCATCGGCTGCTATTACTTCGGCGGCTATTACCTACTTCGTTTTCGGTCAGCGTTCTTTCTGTCTTTTTTCTTTTTGCTCGGCCCCTTAGGGTCATATCGGCCTTCCTCAAGAATTGGGCTATTAAATGCAAAAAGAAAATATTCAAAAGCGACTGATAGTTCCAAAGATTAGCGCGTTCAAACAAACAAACACTAATAATAAAGCTCTCTTTAGCTTTATTATAATAGAGTCGCTTTTCGTGTTAGTCTGAGTGGTCGCGTTGTCTTCTAAACTATGCAACGAATTTTGATGCGGTTTTCACTATCATTTAGAGAATATATTCTAAAGTTTCATAGGGTCGTCTTCCTCAAGAGATAGGCTATCCAAATCCAATCGGTTCCAAATCTGGCTGGTAGTTTCAGAGATTAACGCTTTCCCCAGCCCAGCTTTAGTAGGTTTTGTTCTTGAGTACAGACTCTTTACGCAAGTTCCAACAATAAAAAACCCTCAACACGTTTTCCTAAACACGAGCAAAAGACAACATTTTAACTTTTCTCGTCTTCTCCAACAAAATGTATTCCAAAGTGTTCGAACTTATCAAAGAGTGTTTAAAAGAAGTCAAAAAATGTCCTCGGATCTCAGTAAAAGTGTGGTAACACTGCAGTACCGATGTAACTCCATCATAACGAGTGTTTGATCTATACGCTCAACAGGTATCGGATATGCCTCAGTGTAAACAAATTCTGAAGATGACTTTACTCCAGCGATACTTAGGTGAGAAATACCTGTGGAGAGTATAGAGCCGGCACTCACTTTAGTTCTACGGAATAATGTACGTGGCGTTACGTGTCTACTAATATTATAAATGCGAAAGATCTCGCGTATGCGGTATCTCCCCACAGATAATGGCCCACCTTCCAACCTGCGCCGCATGCCCTGTCACCTGTGCACTTGATGATCTTATGACTGCGTCAGTGAGTGGAGTTCGCGCAGCCGAATATTGGGCCAAAAATGTTTAAACTTTTTTCCATCGATACGCTAAGCAGAAGAAGAATTTGAAAGTAATCCTCTCTGTCTGTAGCTTTGAACAAACCACTGAACCGCTAACCTGCGGGGTAGTTGCGTAACAGTAAGAGCGGTTTCGCACTACATCCGATTCGAATCCGAATTAAAGATCCGACTTCAATCCGAATTTGAAATGTTCTAAATTCGGACGGAAAGAGTTCGGATCTAGTGCGCAACCCCTCATACAAAAAGGACTACGGTCACTTCGGACCGGCGTTTCTCGGATTCGGATCGGACGTAGTGCGAAACCGCTCTAAGTGTTCGGCCAGACTGGCAGCGCGGGCGCGGTGAGTGGCCATCTGGTCACCCATCCACGGAACAACCGTGGTAAGATCGGTCGGCCCGTGCGGCTGTTATTACTTAGCCACAATAGTATATGAACCATATGAGTATATGAACCGCTGCCACCCTGTATATGAACACATATTATGTATTTTCATTTATTCCACAATCAACTCTGATATCTTCATAAGTCTGTGTTACCCTGTTCAGAAAGTTCTATATTCACTGTTATCTCGTTTCAAACAAACTGTGAAACTGAGATAAACAATACGGGGAGAGGGAACATAAATTTTAATGTTCAATCATTGTTGGCTAAATGGCTACAAAATGTTTCCATCAAATTGAATTTGCGAATAAAAAAACGTGGAAAATTGTCTTTTATGTGTCTAAAAGGTCTAATCGAATAAATATTACAATATTAAAAAAAATGTCTTGTTTTCTTTTCCCTAAAATGTATTTGATATTTGCATAATATTTGTTGTGTTGTTCAAAATATATCAACCATGTACGACCAATTAGGTTATTTCAAAAACCTTCCTGCGTTTATCAAATACACCAATACGGGTTGGTAGATGTCACACGCCTACAAGTTTTTGGTTCTAGGACATGCCGGTTTCCTCACATTCACATTAATTACTATAAATCTGAATGTGTGTTTGTTATAATATAATAAATATTACTGAACCGATTTTTAATTGCCTTCTATAAAAGATTCAAATATTTACTTAATTTAAAAAGCTAACAGTCTTAGAAATATGCACAACTATATAAAAAGAGAGGGGAAATAATCAAGGGCATCAAAAACAAAAAATTCGTCCGCATCGCTGTCAACAGGAAACGTGCCCAAAAAGCTGGCAGCATTGTAACGTTGTATGGCAATGCTGATTCTGTGTCCAAAAAATAGGCCAGCCCTCTGGTCACGTGAAGAGTTGACCAACCGCTTGGCGATGTCTCGAAATACTAAGTGGGCACTCGGGCTCCATGGCCCTAGTGTTTCAACCCCAAACGGCACAAACATATAAGTTTCAATCAGATTGGAGTATTTGCGCCGTTTGAGTTCTTCCGCACCTGCAGCAGCCGCCCCAGCATAGCTCACCATACTTGCAAGATGGGATGGCGCAAGGGTGTCGACCCACGTTGCGTCCCACACCAAAGGCCTACCTACCTTCCAAAGCATTATGGTCATTCCGTCTGGTCTCTTCTCATCGTCGCGTGGCAAGCCATTGGGTTCTAAAACAGCTGAACCGATTGATTGGAATATAATTTGGTACAGGGCTTAAACAAGACAACCTTTGAGGCTCTATTGCAAATATTGTTCGTAGTAAGTTTCTAGAACGTAAAAGAATTATAAGAGCGACTTCTAATGAGCTATTGTTGATGATCCATCTACACCTAACTCGTCAGTTGTTACAACGATTCAAATGACTTTTGAACGTGAACGAGGTAAAAAATTATCGATATAATGCTCGTAGCACAGAATATGGCAGAATAGTGCTACGACGTAGCGGCCGTAGGCTTACGGGCCTACGACCGCTACGGCGTAGCACTATTGTGCATTACAGGGCCCAGGGCATGACTAACGTGTCTACCTCATATAAATAATATCTATGGCCTAATTGGTCTACATATGTATATTCAACATGCGTGAGGCATGGGAAAATAACATGAGTTTATATAAATGAAAAATATGAAGAACTACAGACCGTTCACAGTTATTCTATCTTTGATTTTGCATCATTGTCAAAATCACAGTGATCTTTCTTTATTGTCGTGGCAATAAGGTTGCTATTGGGTTGCTACCATTGTGAAGTCTGTCAAACTCACAATGATCTTTATTCTCGTTGTTATAAGGTTGCTATTCGGTTGCTGCTGTCAGAGTGTGAAAGTGAAAGGGCTGTACCGGCTGCATCTTCTACTTGATAAAATTCTTAATTCACTGACAAACAACGCACTTGGTCTAAAAGCATGGAATTTTGCATAAGAGTTCCTATTATAACGACAGTGAGCACGAAAGAAGGATTTTAAAAAATCATCCCCTAATGTGGTTAAATAGTGGATCAAAGATTGTTTGGAAGTTCGTCCTTTATGCCAATGGGGAATTATACCCAGACGGGATTAACCATCGGCAAATATTACGAACTAAAGGTCATAGCACACATATCAACTCGGAAAGGGATCGTCACCGTGTCGCTTTTCGCCTCGCCGTCAAACAGGCGTTAACCTAACGTAAGCACGTATCCAAAGCGGATCAGAAGCTCCGACGTCGACTCGGCTACGGCTAGGCGACACCGTGCTTTCGGCTCGCCGACCGCTGGTTGATGGTGCTGCAGACAGGCCGCCGGAGGGGTGAGAGGGGCAAGGGTGGATGAAGAGACGTAAGGGTCGAGACACATAACCACGTTGCGGCACCGCACTGCCAAAATTGGCAGTGCCGCCCGCCGCTACGCATTGTTTAATATGCATACACCGCACATGTTGTTACGGCGCGGTATCGCAACGCGGTTATGTGTTTCGACCCTAAGCTCTAGTACTGAGAGACGTAAGCGCGGGGACGACGAGTCGTAAGCGCGGGAACTGCAAGATGACCACGCACCGCACCGGGGTTCGTGAGCTTGTCCCGAGGCGAGACGATTACGTTACGATTCCGATTAGTGTGCGTTGCAATAGGGAGTTTCAAATAAAGAATACTGAATGGCTCGAGTTGATACGGTGACGATCCCTTTCCGAGTTGATACGTGTGCTATGACGTTAAGGCTCGCGTTTATATGTTTATAATAGTCAGTACTTTGTGTCACCCAACATCTTTCATCTACCAACCCGCACTGGGCCCGCGTGGTAGATTACGGCCCACTCCCTCTCACAGAGAGGAGGCCTGTGTCCCAGCAGTGGGAACATTATAGGCTGATGATGATGATGATGAATAGTCAGTACTTTGATATATCTGTTAAGTGTCAAAAAAGTCAATTAAGTTCTAATCAAATTAGAAGTACTGTAGGTACGTACCTACAGTACTTCTAATTTGATTAGAACTTAATTGATACGAACTTCAAAGGATCAGCTAAGTAAGGATATTTCAATCAAATCACAGTAACAATATACTGTTAGTGTGTTACGCAATTACCCCGCAGGTAATTAACGCGATGAACGTGGCTGAACTGTCAAAATGAACGTCATTGTGATAAATTGGCATTTTATTCGTGATACGCAATGACCGTTTTTGTACTCACTAGTTGGCGCCACTGTTGAGTAAGGTCCTGAAGTAGAGCTCCCAAAGTTTGTTATTACGGGAGTGAAAACAAAGTTTACATTTAAATCATATTTAAACAAACAAAAAATTAAAAAAGTTATTTAAAAAACTAAAAACCCCGACTGCGGTAAAATACTTAAGTTAAAAAAAAACTGAAAAGCTAAAAACAAGCCAATTTTAAAATTAAAGGACCCATTTGAGTTTGAAAATATAAAAATGGTATGGGTCCCGCCTAAACAGTAAACAAACTAACTTCAGAATTAACTGTTCTTTCAGCCCACTTAATTTTGCACCTCTATTTCTTAGCTCCGCTTTTAAAGCACTGACAGGTAACTCATATTTACAATAATTAGTCTCAGGTATTTTAAAATATTCTCAACATTATTCTAATTAGAAATAAACCCGCGTAGCCCACCCACAAACAGTGACATTGGACATTTCGGAGACCTCACGCTACACTAGCGCCTCTAGCGGCGAACTCATACGCGATAGCCCTCATTGCCCCACCGTTCAGTGCTTAGACCATTTAACCTTGTTTAATGGTTTAGGCTTGAAAAGGTAATACAGAGACGGGCAGAAAGGCAGAGTTACTTTCACGATTTTAATTTTAGTATAACCACAGAATACTTAAAGTACTACGTACAGAAAGGCCACTCCCTTCCCCGCACTAACATCAGTTACCGCACCTCACCCCGCACTTCGGCGTATTCGTCGCAGTTCTTTAACACGAGCGCTCGCAAACACAAGTACCTCACGCACACATTCATACGTATACAAACGTTATTTTTTAATGTAGTAGTAGTAGGTAATTATTTTGCGAGGGTTGTATGGAGTGTCCGGGGTGTGGTATAACGACATCGCGGCAGGCCCAGACGGACATGGTGGGGTGAGCTGGACTCCTTGGAAATTGGTCCTTGGCAGGTCTAGACAGATAGAGCTTTGCCCAGCACTGGAGCATTAATGGCTAATAAAAATTAAAAAGTCAATTTTTGACATTTTGATGCCGTTTGCTAGAAAATCGGAAGACGCGTTGCTTCAGCCAATCACAAACAAGAAACGTTCAAAAGAAACTCCTACCATCTATTTAAAACTGGCTGGCCCGGTGAACTTCGTAGGTACCGCCTCAGAATCGATACGAACGAATGTATGAGAAAATGAATAATCTCCAATATTGTTTATTTTTTTTTTGTGAATTTTCCCGTTTTAACAGTTATTCTCCTATTCGGGGCGGAGACAAATCCAACAAATCAAAGATCACAAAAATCAATCCAGCCATTCGTGAGTTATTTAAATGCTGTAACAACCCGACTTTGTTTTAATATAAAGAAGACTAGCAGCGCCCCGTGGTTTCACAAATATAAGTCCCCGAGGATAAGATTCCGTGGGAATATTGGGATAAAAAGTAAGTATCCTATGTCCTTTCCCGGGACTCAAACTAGGTATCTCTATAGTTAATACCAAATTTCATCTAAATCGGTTCACAGACAGACACACTTTCACATTTATAATCCTAGCAGCGTCTCGCGGTTTCACCCGCATAAATTTCGATCCCTTGAGAATATGGGTATAAAAACTGTCCTATGTCCGTTCCTGGGACTCAAACTATCTCTATACCCATGTAAATCGGCTCAGCGGTTTAAGCGTCAAGAGGTAACAGACAGACAGACACACATCCGCATTTATAGGTAATATTAGTATAGATGCAGTTATCTCCCTCGCCTGTGAAGTTGTTACTTGTGACTTACGTAGTGTTAACTTATAACATAAGCGACGATATTATTATCTCTCTTTAGTCCAACACTCGTCATTTGGTAGTTACGTCACGCCACAGTCGCTGACAATAACGCGTCGCGACTGGCGTTCAATTTGTCGTCAGTTCCCTACACAAATAGTCGCACGTTCACAGACGTTCGTTAGGGAGGCTAGGGCTAGGAGGTTTGGGGCAACAACATACCGCGCCAATAATAGGGTTTTAGGGCAATCGTGACCGTTGGTTTTAAAATAGAAATTACTAGCAGCACCCCGCGGTTTCACAAGCATACGTTTCGATCCTGTGGGAATATTGGGATAAAAAGTATTATATGTGTTAATCCTGTTTATAAACTATCGGTGTGCCAAATTTCAACCAAATCCATTTAGTAGTTTTTGCGTGAAAGAATAACAAACATCCATCCATCCTCACAAACTTTCGCATTTATTAAGTAAAAAGTAGGATTATAGTAGGATTTGATCAACAGCCGATTATAAGATTTTTGTTTCTGCGATTGACTGTCCCTTACTGTTCCATAGACGGAGTTAAGTATGCGAATATAGTAGATAACATCCACTACACTTACTTACATCCGTTGGGCTCCTTTAGTTCTGATAAGAACACGATTACCTACTGATAAATGCGTACACTGACTGGACCGGTCCACTCAAATCTGAATGATTCTTTCCTTAAAAGACCATCTCATACACTAATCTACACGGTCCTCACATGAAAGAGACTGTGAAAGAGTTTGTTTCGGAGTTTCTTTTCAAAGTAATCGGATAGATTCGAGTATGTCGCAGCCAACTGGTTCAAAAAAATATTATTTACATGTAAAAGTGTTTGTTTACAACTATTTTTAGAAATATAATCATTAATGATTGATTATAAATAATTAAATATTATGTATTTTATCTATCTATATAAATAAAATTGAATCGCCGAAATGTATGTAGGTACGCGCATAACTTCCGAAAGACCGCACCACAGAACACTACCTACCTATTACCCTAACGGGACTGCACTAAATTGGATAATTCTTTTTTTTTTTTTGTTGTGTTCGGTATTGCCAGGACAAGGTTTGTATCAACGTTTAGGAAATTCGAAAAAAAAATGCACCCGTGCGAAGCTGGGGCGGGCCACTAGTTTCAAATAAAACACGAACATTATGAAATAAAATTATGAAGAACGCTCTTGATTATTATTAAAATTGAATTAGGGAGACTGCTTAGCTAAAATTACTTTTATCAAGCAATGCCCGCCGCTGTCTAGTCAAGGAGTCTTCCATTTCGGGTAGCTTGTAAATAGCAATTGTAAGCGTTAATTGTACACCATTTAGTTTGCATGCTTCCCCTCGGCCAAGTAGGAACGAGCTTTTAATCACATCACATTGTGCACTGTGGCATTATCAAACATTTAAACGAAGGTTCCAACACCTAGATTATGTACGAAAAAGATTAAGAGCGATTTTGAATTTATTTAAATACTTACACCAAGTGAGGAAAAATAAGGACAAAATAATTAAAAAAAATCTAATCCATTGCTTTATATCTTCCAAAAATTTGTTTGCTCAACAACAAAAACACGCAATGAATATTGTTGAACTGTCAAAATGCAAGACATTGCTACTGTTAGTTACCGCACGAAAATACAAATATTAATAAAAATAATCACAATAGCCAACTCAAATAAAACCTTTAAAACAACGTGGCAAAAATCGTCGAGCGCATAGAAAGCAATAAAGCCGTGGCCTGGGGCGATGGATAATATCGGATCGTTTGCAAACAGCCCAGCGTGTGCCTAGCGCCGGCTGACGGTAAATCTGTCGCCGGAGAAAAGTGCGGCCACGTGCCTCCTACACGCGCCCGTCCCTACCCGAATATTGAATGTTTCATCTTTATTTTGTTACCCTGTGGATTAGGATTGGGACACTGTTTAACTTAAAGAGTCAATAACCTTTTATTAGTAGTAACTTGTTCTGATATTTAGGGCGACCGCGGTGGAGGTTTAAACTGTTTGGTATTCATTTCCCTGTAGGTAGCTACGGAAAACTGAAATCTTCCAGTAATGACCAACCACTGTTAAAAAAGGTTTTACTCGGTTAATGTGTGTAGGCTGTTGTAGGCCATGAAGAAGGAAACCAGTCAAAAACGAAAAAAAAAATTCAATGACAAATAAAATTTTTCCTCTATGGACAAACAGTTGACATAAAAAATGTGAATCAATCCAAAAATATACAAAATAATGTCGTTACAAAATAAATAAAGTATAGATATCAGTACAGGCACTACCTGTCTTGCAAAAAAATGGCTTCCGCGTAAGTAAAATTGTTACCTAAGTTTTAAGACACTCCTAAACTGGCCATATTTTCCCGGCATTGTGTGGTTGCAACACGATTCCAGCGATGCAAGTGTGGCTTGGAAAGCATTATACTTTATGACCCGACGATTTTATAGTAGGTGGTTATTTTTTTGGGCATTATAGATACATTTGAGTCTGGAACGTAAGATAGAAACACGCTTGTACGATACGACTTCATACAGAAAACATGGCTAACAGTAATCTCTATTCCTAGACAGCACGTTTCACCGAAAACTTTGTTGATATAAAACATTGTTTGTAGATATCTCGGTTCATAGAAAGCACTGTTGACAGAGATCTCTGTTCATAGATAGCACTTCTTGCCGTAAACTTTGTTCATAGAAAACACTCTTTCGTGATACCTCTGAAGGCCAATTCTCGGAATTTAAAATGTTCAAAATCTAGTCGCAGTCTCATCTCAGTGACAAACAAATGTCAAAAACTTGTCAAAATGTAGGGAACTTTAGAGGTATTTTTGACAGATTGACTGAGTTCAGAGGGGCAATTCTCGTAATTTTAAGAACGTTCACAGTCTGATCTCAGTCTCAATCTGTGAAAAAATACTTCTAATTTACCCACATTTTGACAAGTTTTCACGGAAACCAATTAGATAATTATTTTTAAGTAAGTTGTTTCCCATTCGCTCGCTCTTGCATCCTATGTCGACGGAGCCCCGCTTTGTGGGGCTCCTATTTCTGTACTGTGAACGTTCTTAAAATTACAAGAATTGCCCCTCTGATCTCTGAGATCTCTGTTCATAGATAGAGGAAGTCCATGAGGATTTCCACCGCGAGAAAAAAAAAATAGGTTACTTTAAGCCCTTTACACAGAAATAGTAGAAGCGGGGCTCCGTCGACATAGGATGCAAGAGCGAGCGAATGGGAAACAACTTACTTAATAGTACATTATGATACATGTGTGCTATGTTGATCATTAAACTCGAGGCGGTATTATTCGCGCTCGCCTACGGCTCGCGCGATAAGGAAGCCGAGAGTATAATGATCAATGCACACGCGTTTCATACGACGTTTTTCAACACACTTGCGAGGAAAAAAACAGGCTTGTATTGTTAAATATTAACTTGTATGGATAATGGCGGGCTGGCTGGGTTTGTTTTTCCGCGCGCTGCACTAGCGTGCGCGCGCAGGTTTACCCATAGAGTAAGTAATGGCGCGCGTTTATTTATTTAATGGCACAGACAAAACCGATAAACAGCCTATAGAAAAAATATAGTAAACACAAAATAATGTTTAGACTGATCGTAGTGTTGTCGTATGTCAAATTGTAGTTTAGTTAGTATGGAATTAGAAAGTACTATTGGCATACAGAAATATACATTAATTCAGTGAGAATCCGCAATAATAGAACGCCAATGGTCTTTTCCGTTTGGTTCCGCGAGGGACCACGATAAGGTGCATCCACACAGAGCAAGGCATGCGCCGCAAGTGCTTTTTTTGTATGATATAAAAAAAATCATTTGCGGCGCATGCCTCGCTCTGTCTGTATGCACCCTAAGGTGAATGCACAGTGGTAGACCGCGAAATTTAAATTTTCTTAAGTTTTTCGCAATTCGCAGGTCAGTATCAGGTTGTATCTTGATCAAAATGTATAATATAATAGATATGTATTTACAGAATTACAGTCATTAGAATCATTAATATAATATACCTATTTAAGTTAGATTTGTTCCCTGAGAACTTATCGATAAGAGATTTGTTCTTATGGAACAAATCTAACTTAGAAAGATGTATTAATGATTCTAATGATTATAATTCTGTAAATACATACTTGTTATAGTCGCGAATCATATTTTGATCAAGATACAACCTGACACTGACCTGAAAATTGCAAAAACCGTTAGAAAAATTGAATTTCGCGGGCTACAACTGCGCATTAATCTTAAGGTAAATACATTTTAGTTCATTTTGGGACCAAAGACAATTCAGACTATTAAAAAAAAAGTGAAATATGGCTCGCGGATTCCTTTTGGCATGAAATTTCTTTGAAGAGATTAAAAAAAACGCACTTCTCCGACCTCCGACTAGTAAATTAAATAGTTATCTGTGGAAATAAAGCACAAGTACCGTAACGTAAAGAAAAAGCACGCGTTTGTAATACACTGCATTATGGTCCTAAAAGCGGTGCATTAAGAGCCATTTTACGAGCAAGTGTGTTGAAAAAATAATTATCTAATTGGTTTCCGTGAGCCAAAGGCGCTTTCTGTAAACCAAGATATCTGGAAATAGTGGTTTCTATGAACAAAGTTTACGGCAAGAAGTGCTATCTATGAACAAACAATGTTTTCTATCAACAAAGACTTGGGCGAAACGTGCTGTTGAGGAATAGAGATTTCTATTAGCCATGTTTTCTGTATGTAGTCGTATCGTACAAGCGTTTTTCTATCTTACGTTCCACACTCGATACATTTTATTGTATTTTCGAAACCCCTAAAGCTAGTAAAATCATAGGTGCCGAGAAATAAATCGCCTAAGTTTTCTTCGGGATTGGTGGGACAGTGGGAGTATTAAGGGTGGGGAAGAAGATCACGTGGCGGGTTTATATTTGTTTCCAAGCAATAATAAGGCGTAGTCGACGAGCCCTTTGGGGCTCTTTCTGTCTGGAGGGTTTAAAGGAACCTAACACGAAGGGGATGACGGGGGCTCGTTCGCATGCTTTGCTCCATCACTTGAGCCGTCGTCATCCCTTTCGGACCTAACCTGTCCGAGTCCAATTGCCCCAAGTCCCAAGCCCCAACCTCGCCAAGCTCGATCTTGTATCCTAAGTTCTCATTACGTTTTTACTAAGTCGAGATGTGTTATTATTGTATATTATGGTGGTTTGGTGGTTAAACCACCATAATATACAAAAATAACATATCCAAACACAGCCAAACTGGCTAAAAGGATGATTAAAAGGCAGCTGAGATGAAACTGCTAATAGGGAAGTTTGGTGTAAGGTGAATAGATATAGAAAGAATAAAAAAACCGGCCAAATGCGTGTTGGACCACGCACAATGAAAAGTTCCGTAGTTGAGATGAATTTATCCCAAGAACAAACTTAACTTTATACTTAAAAGTTGAAAAAATGTTCTTCCATACATCGATATACGTTACGGTCAACTTTCCAACTGCAAATGCAAGTTTGTATTAGCAAAAAAAAAAGTGATAAAACTACAAATTAAAGATTTTCGGACTTTTGTTATGCTGTGCTTTGCTCATCTTGGCTTCTTGCCAAATTTCATGATTCTAGGTCAACGGGAAATGTGTATTGCTATAAGAGTAGGGAAAGACCAAAGAAACGATGGATGAACTATGCGAAAGATGATATGATATATATGAAAGATTCTGACTACCGAGATGACGACTAATAGAGAAGTATGGAAGAAAAAAAAACCGAGAGTGCTTATGACCACACGACTGAAGTGAAACTTCAAACGTATTTGAAATGAGAGGAAGAGAGAAAGAAAACACTTAACTCCCGTTCGCCTCGCCCGATCACACTAGACATGAGCCGTACTTGCAAAATCGAGTACCAGGGCTTCCAAGTACGTCCACCTTAAGAAACCAGGGCCTAAAACCAGGGCTCGAGATACTTTCAAGTATTTTCTATCTGTATCGAAAATTGATCCATAACTTCATATGTACAAATAAGAAGTACAATCGCGTAATCAAACGAAAGCCCTGTTGGAAGTAAAAAGTACTTGCATAGGAAATTGACCCGTGAAATCCTATAAATAAGGAGCACAATCGCGTTTACAAATAAATACTTTTACAAAGTAAAAATACTTGCATACGAAATTGTTCCGTAGACTCTTATTGATAAGGAGCATGATCGTATTTGCGAAAACAAACGAGGTTGTTGAACTATTTGAGTACCTACGTACTCGAGCGTCGAGGCACGACGGAGCGAGATACTTTCAAGTATTTTCTATCTGCATAGAAAATTGATCCATAACTTCATACAGATAAGAAGTACAATCGCGTATTCAAAAGCCCCGTTGGAAGTAAAAATACTTGCATAGGAAATTGATCAATGACTTCCTATAAATAAGGAGCAAAATCGCGTTTACAAATAAATACTTACAAACCATTAAAGTAAAAAATACTTGCATACGAAATTGTTCCGTAGACTCTTACAGTTAAGGAGCATGATCGCATTTGCGAAAACTAACGCGGTTGAGTACCTACGTATTTGAGCCGTATAAAATAATTTATAGTGTTGTAAGTATTTTGAATCGGTAGGTACCTGGTGTGTGTACTTGGAAGCAAATACCTGGTGTAAAAACCTGGTCGCGTAAATACGTACCTTCCCTAGATCACACTTTTCGTAACGCTTACGTCACGCGTTCGCCAGCTTACTCCCCAAGTCAAGCGTGCGTAAAGAAGTCGTGCGTGAAGAATCAAATCAAAATAGGCGCAGCGTATTTTGCGGCACCTGAGAAATAATTTATCAAAACTTATAAACTAGAAAATGAGCAGTGGTGGCCCAGTGGTGACGGCCCCGACTTACGAGTTGTAGATCGTGTGAACCCAATCAGGCGCTTTACTTTGTGCAAATTATTTTGTCTCCACTGCTCTCAAAAACGTGAAGGAAAACATCGTGCGTGTCCTGGAACTAAAAATTCGAAGACATTTGACATCTACCAACCCGTACTGGGCCCGCGTGGTAGCTTACCGCCTACTCCCTTTTGAAGAGAGGAAGCCTATGTCCCAGCAGTGGGAACATTGAAGGTTGATTATGCTATTACTCCTTGACTGTACCTATTCGTTTCTTTTAAGTGTGTTATTATCTCAGTGGTCTTTTGCTCCTGGGGTGGGCGCTAATAACTGCGATACAGTTACTAAACTAACGTAGTATTAATTTGTTCCAATAAATATTTGTATTTATTTGTACAGATGTTGCCAATGCCGTGGTGAGCACCCTGCTGAAGGCGCGGGAAGTAGGGCCAACCTCCCACTGATCTGCCTGGTGCCTCGCGATGACTCGCGAGCAGCCAAGCAGTATGGTAGCGGCGGCAAGCCACGCCCAGCGTCGCCATCGGCTGGAGGAGCACAGAGTGACTTCCAACTCCTGGATGAAGACTATATTAAGGCACACTTTAAGCTCCCAAAAAGATCCCTGTATCTTGATCCGTTTAGGTATGAGAGTTCGTTTTTTTCCTTTATCTAAATCTATACTAGGTAATATTATAAAGAGGTAAAATTTGTTTCTTTATAAATTTGCATGTAGGGGCCATCTCCGGAACTACCAGTCGGATTTGAAAAATTATTTTTGCGTTTGATAGCCCAATTTTTGAACAAGGCTGTCGGCTATTTAACATCATGCTAGCACCCAATAAAAACCACGCCAGTATTCCACGAGGCAGAGGAGTATTACTTATAGTACACCGACATTTCGCCAGTTATGTTATAAGTCCCATGTAATAAGGGCGAGGCCTTTGCCACCAAACGGGTACTAACCAAGAGTCCGGGTTGCTACTGAGAAATTCATCAGTAACATTGCCTGACCAGGGAATCCAACACTGCACAGGCAGTTTACACACGTCTGGACCCGGCTTAATGTATGCGCATTCAAAACTAACCAATGAAAACACACCTTAGCTGAAGCTATGAAAATGAAGCGATGTTACTCGTTAGATTCACACACATCCCTCGCTACGCATCCTCACTCATTTCTGGTGACAACGCAGCCTTATACCTATACAAGAGTTGGTGCCCAGGTGCCAAAAGCGATAACATTGAACTTGTCTAGAAAAATAGAACGCGATATCTACGCGTCGCTAATTGATAACGCCATAACGAATAAAATAAATGAACCCAACCGTTTTCAGTAAAAAAAAAAAAAAATGGCCGCCATTTCAAAACAGTAGGGGCAAAATGCTTTTTATAATCCAGTTACTCTTGTTTATAAGTAGTCTTGTAATGTGTGATGCACCATCTGACTTCACATATTTTTCTAATGTTGTGTTAAATAAGGGTTATCAGTAAATGTGATAAAAGAGAAAGGTGTATATTGCTATACTTTTATAGTTTAGCATGTTGATTCTTCCTCTGTAATTCACAGGCACAAATGACAACATTTCATTTTTTAACCTTTGTTCCGATTAGATCATACAGAGTAAGTACATATAAAAAAATAATGTTTTCACAACTTTAAATGAATAAATATTATTGTAGTTGTTTCTAGAAGTATCTATAAACGAACCGTTATCTAATGTTAAACGTTCTAAACCTCACCTATCTATTTTGTGTTTAGTTAATATCAGATAGAAAACTGTATACTCAACCAGGAAGTGGATTCCATGAAGTCCTAGAAATGTTATTAGAGAAATAAATTACTATTGTTTATGCAAAATGCCTAGCTTTTCTTACAAATATCATACCTACTTTAAGTTTTGATTTCTTAAATAATAATTAACGTAAATCACCTACTTATTAAAGAAACTAAAAAAAATTAAAAAAAACTTCTCATCCGCGTATTTGAAAAACTTAAATGGGCTTGATGTCATTACCAGAGGAGGTACCTACCTTTTATCTGCACGCTTCTGTACCCAAGAGACTGGCGGCATTACCACGTTGTATGGCAATGCTAATAAAGAATTTATTTACTCCATGCGCGGAAATATTATGTATATTATTATAAATGTAACATAGATTACCTCTGAAGTTAAAATTCATACAACTACTTACGTCACTAAACCACATAAAAAAATACAACATTTCGGACGGTCATTGTTGTTTACATCTCCTACATTCTGGTCAGGATGGGAAGGTGCGCCATCTATGGGCGACCGACGTTCTGACAACAGAGCCCTGTTAAATAAGGGGTGCACCGCGTGCAAGCGAGTTTCCCATAAAGACCGTGTCCCTGTCCATTAGGTAAACCGTTTTTTGACAGATGGAACTAGTGACTGCGTTTTCTTTATTTATATACTTATGTCTGTATTTATTAATATTAAATACGAAACAATATACATTAGCCGCTTTGTTTACTTTAGTTTAAATTTTGCAGGTTTTTTATCGGCAATAAGCGTAAAAATAAAATATCCATTGGTTTGCCGGATTAAATGTGTTGTAGTATATACCTATACACATAAATGTGGGGGTTTACTACATAATAGAACACACCGTTTTTATGCATAACATTTTATGAATGTTTTAAAATCGAAATAAAACATTAACATCTTGTTTATGGTGGCAAATATGAGAACTACTCCGACTGCAGCAGTTGAGGCCATCCTGGGTATCCCACCGCTACACCTGTTCATACAGCAGGAAGCGACGATGGCAGCAGTACGTCTTAATACACTAAATCGCTGGGGCAAGAGTGACACACCATACACCACGCTGCTTGAGGGACTACACAAGGAGTTCCTCATTACGAAAGCAATAAACGACCGGGTACCCAAACAATTTATCTTCGATAAAAAATACAAGATCCAACTTCACGAGGATCGCCGATGCGAGGGGTTGCGCCTTGCAGAGCTGCGCATCTTCACGGATGGATCCAGAACAGGTAGTGGCACAGGTGCTGGAATCTTCTCGGAGGACTTCAACATACGTATAGCCACACCATTGGGAGTTCATAACACAGTGTTCCAGGCCGAATGCATGGGCATCTCTCTGGCCGCTTCAGCCATTATGGCCAGGAAAGTAAAGGACCACTCAATTCTCATACTCTCAGACAGCATGGCTGTTCTGCAAGCGCTGAACAGTTATACAGCTGACTCTGGGCTAATATACGAGTGTCACCAGCGCCTCAACCAGGTGGGTATACTCAATAAAATAACCATTCAATGGGTCAAAGGACACAGCAGCTCGCGGAGCAACGATGCAGCCGACGAGCTTGCCAGAAGGGGGTCGAGCACCCCCACCACCGGGGGGGGGGGGGGCACCAGTGGGCCCTGAGCCCATAGCGCCACTCCCTTTCGGGTATATACGCACTCTGGTAAGGAAACGTACTAGAGACCAACATGACAAACTTTGTACGGGTCAAGGAGATTGCAGGCAGGCCAGGGAAGCAATTCCCGCATTGGATGGCCGCCTCACGAAACAGGTTCTCCGTCTAACTAAACAAAAGCTGCGTATAGTTACGGGTCATTCAATAAATACTTAGCCTACGAAAAGTAAATGAAAATTTTGGAAAAGTGGCAATTTATTTTTCAACATAGTCTCCTTTTAGTTCAATACACTTAGCCCAGCGATGCTCCAACTTTTTTAACCCGTCCGAAAAATAGTTTTTGTCAAACTCTGCAAAATAGGCCTCCGTGGCGGCGATGACCTCCTCATTTGATCCATATCTATTCCCGGCGAGAGATTTTTTCAGATTAGGAAACAGAAAGAAGTCACAAGGGGCCAAATCTGGAGAATACGGTGGATGGGGCAGCAATTCGTAGCGTAATTCGACCAATTTGGCCATGGCAACGGCAGACGTGTGAACCGGTGCGTTGTCGTGGTGAAACGCACTTTTTTCTTCGCCAGATGGGGTCGTTTTTCTTTAATTCGGCTTCGAATCGGCCCAATAAATCGGCATAGTAAAGCCCTGTAATTGTTTTACCCTTCTCGAGGTAATCGATGTAGATCACACCTTGTGAATCCCAGAAAACGGTGGCCATAACTTTTCCGGCCGATTTTACAGTTTTCGCCTTCTTTGGAGCACGTTCCCCGGTCTGGATCCATTGTTTTGATTGCTCCTTGGTCTCTGGTGTGTACCAGTGGATCCAGGTTTCATCGACGGTTACAAAACGACGTAAAAACTCCGCTGGATTCCGCTTAAACAGCGCCAAACACGTCTCCGATGTGGTCTCACGGTTGCACTTGTTTTCCGGTGTGAGTAAACGCGGCACCCATCGCGCCAACAGCTTTCTCATGCCGAGTTCCTTGTGAAGAATATGATGCACTGTTCCTTCTGAAATGCCTACATTCTCAGCTAGCTCCCGAACCTTCAATCGGCGATCTGCCAATACGAGATCATGGATTTTTTTAATGTTTTCCTCCGTAGCAGCTGTTTTCGGTGCACCTGGACGTGGTTCATCAAAAACCGACGTACGGACACGTACAAACTCGTTGAACCAATTCTTGACGGTGGCCATCGATGGAGAAGAGTCACCGTACACAGCATCCAAGCGCTCTTTGATTTCGATGCGCGTTTTCCCTTCCAAAAATAGGAATCGAATCACCGAACGATATTGCTCTTTTTCCATTTTTGTAAAACCGATCGATACGTTCGCTTCCATAAGTTGTCAAATTAAAACAAATGAAGGGATTGGAATGAAAATTTGAAAAAAGAATTAAAAAAGAATGTGCTACACTGTGGTAAAACTCTTTTGAAACTACAGCGCCCTCTGGCGATGAGGCTAGGTACTTATTGAATGCACCTCGTATTGCAGCTTTAACTGGCCACGCACCTCTTTGTCATAGGAGTAACAGACAGTCCGCTGTGCAGCGCCTGCATGGTAATAACACCATTCGATAGTGTCCCTAATAAGAATGAAATTCTGGGAAGTACGACAAACTTAAGGAAAATGTTGAATTTTAATAAACTTCTTATTTTATACAAGTATTCATACCTACATTACGTACCTTGTTCGAAATGATGCTCAATATTTTTATTAACACATCCGCAGCGCAGTCACCTTCACAACATTATGTTCTAAATTCAAAGGGGTTTGAAGGTTTTGGCCCTAAAATCAGCCGCCATTTTGATTTTTTTTCAGAATCACGGTGCACAACAAAAGTTACATATTTAGATAGAGGACACTTATACAAACAAAAAATGTTATATAACATAATATCCTAAAGCGTCAGGTTTCGGAGTTATTCACCGAAATATAAGTCGAAAACAACAAGGATTTTTTTGTTTTCTTTCTCTCCAGGTAAGCATATTGAACTATTGAGGTAATAGAAACTTTATGAAACCTTTATGGAGAAGAAACAAATGAAGAATAGACATTTTTTAAATAAATAATTAAGCACGGCAATTTATAGTTCGTTTTTTAATCCCGGAGACTAATCTGACAAGTGTAATGTCAAACTTCTGTACTAAAAAAAAACGAAAACACAAAAGACTTAAATGTCAGATTAGTCTCTGGGATTAAAAAACGAACTATAAATAGCCGTTTTTAATTATTTATTAAAAAAAAATCTATTCTTCATTTGTTTGTTCTCCATAAAGGTTTCATAACGTTTCTATTACCTCAATAGTTCAATATGCTTACCTGGAGGGAAAAAAAAACAAAAAAATCCTTGTTGTTATCGAATTATATTTCGGTGAATAACTCCGAAACCTGACGCTTTAGGATATTATGTTATATATCATTTTTTGTTTGTATAAGCGTCTTCTATCTAAATATATGACTTTTGTTGTGCACCGCGATTCTGAAAAAAAATCAAAATGGCGACCGACCTTAGGGCCACCCTCCATACTAAAATCTTCTAACCCCTTTCTATTACGATCTTTGGAAAATATTCTAATGGATATGAATATTGTAATGCTAATTGCAGTACCTACAATCCTTGAGACGTCGAATCCAGCTATGTATTGAAAACAATGGTCATCATTTTGAACAATTAATCAGTTAAGTTTTAGTAGGTAGGTAACATAACCCGGGCCCGGCTAAATAATAACAGCCGTACAGGTCAATCCATCAGGTAAAGCTACGCTTGCCGCGGTTGGTCTGTGGATGGGTGACCATCTTTACATACCGAGACCCCTCCATGCCTTGAAAAGCACGTTAAGCCGTTGGTCCCGGCTATCATTGCTGGATATTTGACAGTCGTTACGGGTAGTCAGAAGCTCGAAAGTCTGACAACCAGTCTTACCAAGGGGAAGGGGTACATATCGTATTACCCAGTAACTGGGTTGTGGAGGTCAGACAGACAGTCTCTCCATGTAAAATACTGGTATTCAGCTGCATCCGGTTAGACTGGAAGCCGACCCCAACATGGTTAGGACAACTGAAAAGGCTAGGCAGATGATGATGAGGTAGATAACATAAGAAAAATAAAAATAAAGTATTTTGTCAAAAATGAGCTCTTTCCTTTAGTTTGCCGTATGTCACTTCGCAGAATTTGATCCTTATTAGGGACACTATCGAATAATACTGTGTTTTTTTTTCAAAATCAACATGTTCGATTCCTGGCTAAAAATATTGATTATTCAAAAATCCAATGATGCAGTTTTAGTTTCCATCAAAATCGAGCCCGCGACTCCTTTCAGGTTTGGCGGCTATGTCGTCACATTGGCCATTTCGTCGCTATCCCTAATAGGTCACTTTCACTAATACGTCACCTTGCGCATCTGGTCAGTTTCTTAACTCCTCTCATGCTGTATTTCGACTCATTCCCAACGAGTACTTTTCGCTAGTCCTCATAGTTTCGGATTTGGCCATCCACGCCCACTTAAAAAATTCACCGTGTATATCTATTTTATTACGCATTTTAAAGTTAACTTTTACGTAATATGGAATAGTTACGTTCTAAGGCAACTGTCAAAAAACGGTTAACCTTACTGGACAGGGTTTAGGGGATGAATTTTGTGACTTGCGCCCCCTCGAATAATTCGCATTTAATTTTAAAATAATTTTCTGCATTTCATTTCGAATTTTATTCGAACTGACAATAAAAAAAAAACATAAGTAGGTAGCCTTTTTCTTTGGGTAACATAAGATATTTTTTTAATTAGATCAATTAAACAAGAAGCGGAAGCAGACCTTGCTTCTTTGATATCAGTCTACTTCTTGCACATAACCTAATCGTAGCCTACTCTTCCTCAGGCGCCCCTTGATCACGTTTCCCATGACACAGGAAAGTACCAAACACTTCAACTTGGCTCGCAAGTATAAGGCCAACCAACAAATTCTCGACGGATTCTTGGATCCAAGCGAAGCTTTAAGTGCCCCGAGTGTCTTCGTAAGTATCCTGTCGGACTATCACTGACTCAGCCGTACCCTTAACGCCATCTAGTGGTTTAATATAAAACCTTTTCAAGTCAATGCTGCTAAAGGCCCTAGCCGTGTCAACACACTAAATACAATGTTGTTGTTTTGCGTTGATAGATGTGACTATTTTAAATCGTGGAATTAAGTTATAATTTTAATGAAAAGGAGGACCGGTTTTATTTCAATTTAATTAATATTTAAAAAAAATCTTACAGCCTTATGCCTCTTCTATAACAAAACCGGGAGAAGCTGCTGATGACAATGAAGAAATTATTTATATACTCCAACTACCAGATTGGGAATACACTTGCCCAGTCCATAACCAGACTGTCAGGACTCCAAGGTTTGCACTACTTGATAAAGCTGAAGGAAAAGATCGTGAGGGTTTAAGTCAACAGACACAATAGAAAATCTATTGTTCGCGGTCAACGTTGACCGCGGTGGCAGTCAATGCCTTAAACCGGCATGTCCTAGAACCAAAAATGAAAAGACATGTGACATCTAACAACCCGCACTGGGCCCGCACGGTGGATTACGGTCCACTCCATCTCAAAAGAGAGGCCTGTGTCCCAGCAGTGGGAACATTATAGGCTGATTCTGTATGTTATGTAACTGCAATGAATTTCATCAAACTGCTTGAAAGGCATCTTGTTTTGAATGTTTGAGTTGCAATCGGGTTTTTTAGTTTTCTACATATTAGCGCAGTCGGCGGTCACCTGTATGCGCGTCATAATGAAACTACTTAAAACCTTTATTTTAATTTCTTTCATAGATTTATATGGCACGCTTGCAAGAAAGACCAGGGAAAAGAGAGCCACCAACCGAAACGTGGAGGTGGACCTATGAACAAACCAAAACCTTGGCTTTTGAGCAGACACACGGATTTCGATTTACTTTCGCAGTGGTAGCATTTTTAAGAGAACAAGCAACGACAATATTGAAAACAAATGTAAAAAATACAATAAAAACAGAATTTTCACTTTATACAGTTATTTTTTTGTCACTGTAGAGAATTTATATAAGCCCAATTTCACTAACACTAGGCGACTCCTAAATGAATATCTGTTGGATTTTCAACGCTAAGATCTGCGCCGAAAGAGCTAATGGTGCTCCCACACTGCTGTTATAAAATGTTTACAAACATTTTCTAACATTGTGATCTAATACATTTAATCAAAAAGGTTTTCAAAAATCAGAAAGGTTTTCATGTTAGGTAATGTTAGTAAACATTTTATAACAGCAGTGTGGGAGCACCATAAATCTAACAGCGCGCCCGCACGTTATAAGAACGAAGAAACAAACTATTCATTACTCAACTTTAAGCAACGATTATAAATAAACCCCACGTTGCGTAAATCCTTTGAGAACCTCTCAAGTTTCTATACAAGGTCACATTAAATTAGCTGCGTAGTAACTCCGCAGATGTAGGGTATCCATATCTAAACAAAAAAAATAGTAGATTGTTACACAGGCTAAAATGACCCATTGTACAAGGTACATAGTTTTACTCCCGAGCTTTAGCGAGGGAGTAAATATAATAATGGGTTTTTAGCGCCGCCGTCCAGGTTACACTCTACTTTTCACTAAGATTGTGAGAAAATAAAATAATCTTATACAATATTAAATAGTTTATTTTTATTAAAAATTATTTTATTAAAAATTAAATGTATCTATAGTTTGTACAATTCTGGAGATGTTGTTTCCTGGCAACTTAATTTCAGTCTTCTGTGAAGATGAATCTGTGGGGTAAACGTGGGAGATACACGTAGTTCCAGATTTGAGTGTCCCTCGTTCGAATGTTCTGAATAGAGAATCAGCTGAGTTGACTCATCCCTTGATGTCGATGGTCGTGGGCTAGTTGGGAGAATATTGATGCATTCCGTGATACGCTGGGTGATGTCTTTGTTTCTTTTCCTTTCTCTTCCATTTGCAAATTAGGGTCTCCATTCTCACTAGATGATGACATTTTCACTGTAGTAAAGTAAATTACGGTCACCAATTCAATTTGCAATTACTTATGCCCCGTTTCTGAGGTTTTTAAACGGAGTTTATCCATTCGATAGTGATTATTGGTTCAATATCTTGTTTCTGAACACGTCATTAAGGGAGAATTTAGGTTAAAAGTCGAGTGAATTATTATCGAGGGTTTATCAGAGAACCTCAAAAACCGAGCATAAGGAAGGAATTCGCTTAAATAAATAATTATGTCGCATCAACAGCTATTGAAAGTTTAAACTCCGTTTAAGAATTCTTCAGAAACCGGGCATTAGAGAAACATTCTAAAGATTTCGCTCCAATGTCTTTTTATTTTAGGGTTCCGTACGCAAAGTAACCAAGACTTTGTAACCATATTATTTTGATTGAAAAGAGTGTCCATGGAGTATCTTGCCCGGTCTTCTCCATAGGTACCTACGCTTTGGAATGGGCAACTAGCTTCATCTTTCTGACTGACGCCCCTTGACATTTCAAAAGTGCCTGTAATTGGTTTAATTGATATAAATGCTTTGAGTTTGAGTTTGAAAAGGGTAAAAACGGGACCCTATTACTAAGACCCCACTGTCCACGTGACAGACAGACATCACGCTATGATAGCTAGACAGTTGAAATTTTCACAGATGACAACAAAAAATACTAAAAACTGAATAAAATAAATATTTAATGGGGCTCCCATACAACAAACGTGATGTTTTGCCGTTATTTGCTCGACATTAATAACGGGCAACAGGTAGACGCTTGAAATATTCACAGAATATTTCAAGCGCGTTTCGTCAAACTTCTATACAAAAGACTTAAATGTCAGATTAGTCTCTGGGATTAAAAACCGAACTATAAATTGCCGTGTTATTTGTTTAAAAAATGTCTCTTCTTCATTTGTTTCTTCTCTATAAAGGTTTCATAACGTTTCTATTACCTCAATAGTTCAATATGCTTACCTGGAGGGGAAAAAACAAAAAAAAATCGTTGTTGTTTTCGACTTATATTTCAGTGAATAACTCCGAAACCTGACGCTTTAGGATATTATGTTACGTTACATTTTTTGTTTGTATAAATGTCCTCTATCTAAATATATTACTTTTGTTGTGCACCGCGATTCTGAAAAAAAAAATCAAAATGGCGGCTGATTTTAGGGCCAAAACCTTCAAACCCCTTAAAAGAAATATTTATTCATCATAATTATCTATCTGTCACTTTTTCAATGTTTTTACAAACAATTCAAATTAAATACATATACACTCTCCTTGCTTATTTTTCGGCAAACTGATTTATTAAATCATTTGCTTTTTTTAACTTTTGTCATTTTTGAAATTAAAAAAAAAATTGGGAAGTTTTTATAAAATTTTACTTACGCACGTTGGGGGCCCCCGTGGCCCGGCTCAGGTTTAGCAACGCTTGCCGAAGTCAGTCCATGCATGAGTGACCATCCATACACATACTCAGACCCCTCCGTGCCTTGCTGCAGCCGTCATTCGTAGATTTTTGACAGAGTTAAAAATTTAAAACATTAACCAGTCTTGCCAAGGGGTATCGCCGTATCGTGTTACCCAGTAACTGGGTTGTAGAGGTCCGATAGGCAGTCACTCCGTGCAAAATACTGGTGTTTAGCTGCATCCAGTTAAACTGGACGCCGACCCCAACATAGTTGGGAAAAGGCTGGGAAGACGAATTGCTAGATGCTGAAGGGAAAAGTAGCACTAGTAGTTTAGTCTCTACTTCAAAGACATTAAATTATTAAATCTGAGTTTAGTTGATTGCCATCTACACATTAGTCGTCGTGTCCCATCGTGCTCCATGCACTTCTTTGCAAAGCTGTCTCAATCTCGAGTTTCTTGATGATTGTTTACCTAGCACTACTATCGGGCTATCGCCCAGCATTATGCTGCGACCCTATGGAGGACAGAGCCTCACCGCCCGCCCCCCTCCCCTCAACGCCATTCAGGTCCACTGACCTCTAATAAATACAGGTCAGGGCCCCAAACTATCCTTGTAACCATCACAGAGTACTTTTTGATAGACTGAAAGTAACCACAACACACTCTTGTAACACTATAGATAATCCTGTCCACAGAGTACTTTATAATTGACTGAAAATACTGTCCATTCAGTCCATTAGACATTGACAGTTCTTAAAAATTAAACATATAATTTATATACAAACTAAAGTCGAAAAAATTTATAAGTTAATAAATAAAATTCTAAAATATAGATAATCACTCACGCATTTCATCTAATATTGCTTGTTTGGTTGACCGTACAAGGGAACTTTCACGATGGCTGATAAAGCATTGGTGTCTAAGCTAGCAGATGTGTAAGTACCACGCTTATGTACCTACCTACGTCGTTTCTTTTCCTGTTCCACCATAAAAACCAAGAACACTTACGATATTACGTCGCCATCATCATAACAAACTGAGGAGTAGGACGCTTTCTTTCCTTCCTACCATTAGTAGTTGTTGTGTGTGAAAATGGTGTGGTCAATGGTGGCAACTCTGTATGGCCACAAAAATTCAGATAAAACTTATTCACGCCTGTACCTGTTACCCGAAGCCTACCCCTTCGGGTAATTCGGTCTTAGTTTGTTTGCGCAACAACGTAAAAGTTGTTAAAATTGTCAGAATGAAAGCCATTGATACTGTTCCGCGTGTTAAATTATTTATTCCGTGTGCAATTACCCCACAGGGATTGGATATATTCTTTCAAGCTAAGAGTGAGTTGACGGTGACGTGTTCTTCCATAGTTCTGGGGTACGGAGTAGTACGGTCAGCATACATAACCCTATTTCAAAGCTCCACGAGGATGTTTTCAACTGATCCACCACCTGCTAGTAGCATCTCAACTTTGATTCCATCTTCACCAAAAGACTCATATGTCATGTAGGGCTTTTAAGACCTCGCATGGTAAAATACGAATAGGTGGCCTCCAAGTTTTGATGTTCAATTGGGGGTGCTCAAATAACGGTTTCCCAACTGATGCCAAATTGTTTAAGCTATAAAAAAATGTGAAATGATTTTATTATAGCCCTCTCGCAAAACCTGGATTCGAAGCAATGGGTATGTCGGCTCCTTTTATTGTTCAAATGAACCCCGAAGGAAAATGGGAGAATAAGAGGCCCGCAAACTTGGAAGAAGACCGGCTAAAAGCCATTGTTCAACATTTAGTCGGCTCTAACGCAATATCTGCGGCACAGAGCTACTGCTGCCAATGTGCTGCGGAGAATAAGGTAAATGTAATGTTATCTATCTATCATCGCATCACTTGAGAACGTCAAGACTGATTTGGCTATTTTTTTGTTTTAAAAGTTTCCCATATTTTCAAATTCCATAAATATGTACACACGTATATAAACAGACAAGAAAAAACAGAACAGAAAAATTAGGTACAAAGGTGATGCTTATTTCATAAGAAATCTCTTCCAGCATACCTGCGATAGGACAAGAAATAAAGAGATGTAGACAGCTTGTTAAAGAGTAAAGGAGACAAAAAATATACAAAAAATCTAAAATTATAATTATTTTATTGTAAATCGGATTGTATGAAATTATGGATCAATTGGTTATCCGAAATAAATGAATTTTAATTTTAATTTTTTTTAAAACAATTCACTTAATAAAACTAAACAAATAATACAAGAACACACTTACATATGTACATACAAATAAACACTAACACTTACTTCTTTTTTTATGGCATTTTTGTATGAACTATTAGCTTCTGCCCGTGACTTCGTCTTCGTGAAATTCGTACCTACTTTTCTTTAAAAATTTCGAAAATGTATGTTTATGATCTTTATCATTTATTTAGATAAATAAGTATTCGGGCCAATTTTTAAGTTTATAGATCAAAGGAATCAGATTGAAATAAACTGTATCCCCGGTTTTCACCCCCACAGGGGTGGTATTTTTAAAAATCGTTGATCGTATCGTCGATTTTTCAAAATATTAATAATATTAACTCGAAAAATTGGTATGGGTCTTTGAATCATCAAAGACCCATACCAATTTTTCGAGTTAATACTCGAAAATGGGTATGGGTCTTTGAATCAAGTCTTCCATTAGGAAGCAAGTAGTAAAATCCACCCCTTAAACTTTATTACCTTTTTCCACCTTGGTAGGAGTCGATTTTCGAAAAACCCTGATACGTTTATTCTTTATTTTTGGTTTTAAGTATAAATACTGGGTTTCGGGTTAATCGAACCGCGCGTTAAATACCTCCCAATTCCCCTTCAGGGGTTAGTAGAAGCAGTCATGCTAGCGAAGGAGGTGGCGGAACGGCTGAGGGAGAGAGCCACACGTCCCAGCCGTCGCGGGAGACGCTCCGGGCGTCGGGACCCGCATGACGACTCCCGGCCACCGTAGACGCGGGCCTGCGGACGGAGAGTAATGGGTAGCTCACCGTCCGATCAGGACCAGGCCCGTGCCGGACGGCGCGTACTTGTTCAAAGAGATGTCAGAAAAAGGAAGGGGCCTGCCAGGGCCGAAGCCTGCCGGGGGTGCGGGATTGTCCGAAAGGGTTACCGCTACCCCGGAACATAAAGGGCTAAGGAAGGAACACGGATGGGTTTTAGTCAGTAAGAGTCTGACACTCCCTTCCGCTCCACCCAGAGCGGGAGGGGTCATTTGACGATTTCCCATCCAAAAAAAAAGGGGTTAGTTTAAAAAAACAAAAAATGTCACACTTCTTACTGAGCCCCTTAAATGGTTGAATTTCCAAAAACCTCTTCTTATTGGATACCTACTCTTCACAAAGAACACACCCGACCAGCGGTTTAGGCTGTTTGTTGATATCTCAGTCAGGTCGTTGAATTTTATACTTACTAGATTATTGAAAAATGGAGCGTTGAAAATCCAACAGAGCACATCATTGTCCGTTGTAAATATGCACAGTTGGATTTTCAACTCTCGGCGCTAAGCTGTACGATGAAAATCCAGAGTTCTATAAAAAAAAAACGCCTCCATCAAAAAGCACCCATGCGAACGTGAGCTAAGCCACTTAGGAACAAAGTTGTACTTACTAAGATATTTCTTTCATTTCAGCTACCGAAATCGACCCCGCAGTATGTACCTGTTATTATGATGCCTATATACTCTGCCGACCAGTGTCCTTTTGACATGGAATGCGAGGTTCAGAAGATAAAAGACGCGGAGAAGACCAAAGGTAAACCAAGCAAGAAGAAACAAGCAGTAACAATGGAGGAAGAGAAGGATGACGATAAAAAGAAAATTAAAAAGCGCGGTTATCAGATGCAACGCCTCACAGACTTTGATTTACTATCTCAATGGTAAAAACAAATTAACGAAACTAAGAAAAAAAAAATAAACGAATTAAACGAAAGAAAGTTGCGCGCGCACTGCTCGCAAGATGAGGCGAGGGCGCTCAGCGCACGCACTCTCGTGGCGCGGAGTATGTAGAGCGAGACGAGACCCCTCAGGAATGATCTAAGACTGTTATTATATCATGTATCGTCGTAAACACTTAAATTACATGCCTACTACCCAGAGTCCAGTTAAAATCATAACCTCGGCTTCACAGTGACTTTTGGTGTTAATAAATTTCCTACATGTAGAGCAAACATGCCTGTAAACTGCATATTGATGCAGTGTTATGCTAATCGACATAAAAATTAAAGTATGGCTTTGTATTTCCAAGAAGCAACATTTTGTTTTAAATCGTCACGTTTTGTACTGTAATAGGTAGTGCTTGTTATAAATTATATTGTTGACTTGAATGAACGTGTTTTGTGTTGTCGCTTTTCAGTAGGTATCTACACACGGCGACATAGATACGTTTCCAGTTTTAAAATTTAGGTATTACCCTTTTCCACCTCGGTAGATTTTCACACGATTCAGACACGATGTTCGAAAAACCCTGATACCTACACTTTATTCTTTATTTTTGGTCTTAAGTATAAATACTGAGTTTCGAGTAAATCGGACCGCGCGTTAAAATTCTTCCATACAAACTTTGATACCTCCCAATCCCCCTTTAGGAGTTAGTTTAGAAAAACAAAAAATGCCTAACTTCATCCAATTAATGTAATTCGACGTATACAGAAAGATTTTATAGAGGTGTAAGGAACGGTGTAAAGTTCACTCAACCTCCATAGAAAAGGGAGGATCCTCCGACCAGACGGGTGTTGAGTCTGGCGGGCAGCTGCCCAATGATTCATGTCGGGCTGTTGTATTTATGCTAGTTGCACGGTAAACTCTGCTTGCGCGATGCAAGATTTGCGTGACGTCAGTATGACGCGTTGTTCGCATGTGGCGTTGTAGATACCGATACAATTTTTTTATCACCATCCAAATTCCAATATGAACAACTTTCACTATGGGACCAACTCTGAATACACGAAAAAAAAAATCTGCTGTTATGACCCTCGCAATGGTGACACCCGGGCGTCTCCTCCCGCCTGATGATGCGCAGGAACCTCCCGAAACATTCGTGTCTGGTGAGGACCTGCGTCAGGCGGTAGGTGAGAACGCCGTGACGCCTCTCTAACCACTCCTCAAAGAGGGGTCTTATCGCCACTATCGTGGCGTGCCCTGCGCTGGGTTGCGAAAGTCGCTCTTTCCATGCCACCATGAGATCGCGCCGGAGGTCCGTCCGCTTCGCCGCGATTTGCCACGGAAGTGGAGTTTCCCCCCGGCGTAGTGCCACCGCGCGTCACTCACACAGGCGCGCGAGGACTATTGCCTCCAGATCCCATGGCGGCAGTCCGGCAAGGAGGCTTGCCGCCTCGCCCGAGATCGTGCGGTACCCCCGGATCAGCCTTAGGGTGCTTACATAAAGAGACAGGTTTCCGGTGCTGTGTGAGTCTGTGCGGGTCGGTACCGAGCGGTGCAGGTGAAATAGTCCCACTTTAACTTATGCGCTCACTTATAAAGAAACAGGTAAAACATGTAACCGTTTTCTTCCGAAGATCAACCTGCAGAGACCTGTACCGGGAGTCGGGACCGAAAACCCGCTTCTTCATGTAAGCACCCTTACGGCTACCACCTTTTGGGGCGCGTTCAGATAGTGGGCGGCTCGCCGCCGCAGTGAACGCGCCCACACCGGGGCCCCATATAGGGCGATGGCCCGGAGCGAGAGGGAGTGGGAGGCAGTCACCTCCTTCTGCGAAGCAGTCATGCTAGCGAAGGAGGTGGTGGGATGGCTGAGGGAGAGAGCCTCACGTCCCAGCCGCCGCGGGAGACACTCCGGGCGTCCTGGCGCGGGCCTGCGGACGGAGAGTAATTTATTTATCCATTTATTTCAGGCATCAAGGCCCATAGAAAACACATAAAATACAATAATATAACTTAAAAATACTATAAATAAATACATCATTATAATTACAAACTAACTAAACACGAAGTGAGGGCGTCGTGTTTCGCTGACTGGTGTCATGTAGCCGGCCACGAAACCGGCGGTACACAACACCCTTCGGCCAGAACTCTTCTTTGAGGAACTTCTCGAGATGGTGTGTCGGAACACGCACCACGAACGACTTGAAGTTCGTGTTGTGACGCGACTCCAACTTCTCGACCCTCAAAGTCCAGTTGGTCTTCACACGCAAGTACTCCAGGATCTTTTCAACCATCGTGGAGTGGTGCAGTCTGGACACGTACAGCTGCGTCGTCGGGATTGCTGGACGCAGCAGCATGTTGGGTCCTGCCAGCGCGGTGCCGCACTGGTTCCGACAAGGAGGTTTCTTCTTCTTCTTCTCCACTTTGATGAAACCATCCTTGTCGCACGTGTCCTTCTCTGGATTCTGCCTTTTCAAAACCTTGTTGGGTTTCGACCGGCTCAGTTTACCCCCTTTTAGTTTTACCTGTGAGTTTTGCGACTCAGCAGGCTTGTTAGCGGCTACTATTGCTGCGTAGGCTCGATTGGGGGTCGACGAACCTACACACGTCGTTGTCTCCACCTGTGTCGAGGCAGGGACGGCCACAACACGCGTTGCAACGCATGCATTCTCGGCAGCTGGTGACGCATTCGAGCCCGCCGACTCAAAACTGCAGATGGAGGCGTTTTGTGCCCCGCGACGCGTGTTCACATTTGCTAATGGGTTAGCTCACCGTCCGATCAGGACCAGGCCCGTGCCGGACGGCGTGTATGTGTTTCACGCGCGCCTCAAAGAGATGTCAGCAACTCAGCATAAAGGAAGGGGCCCGTTATGGCCGAAGCCTGCCGGGGTAGCGGGATTATCCGAAAGGGTTACCGCTACCCCGAAACATAAAGAGCTTAGGAAGGAACAAGGGAGGGTTTTAGTCAGTAAGAGTCTGACACTCCCTTCCACTCCACCCAGAGGGGTTATTTGGTGAATTCCCATCCACAAAAAAAAAAAAACTACGTCTTCGCTTCATGACGTATGACATGAAGAGACGGATGACCGCGGTGTAGAGGCGCAATTTGCACTTGAGTGACAATTTGCTGCGGGCGGTCAGTATCAAGTGGAGAGCGAAGGTGGCGCGCAAACAAGCCATCTTTATGTGCTCACTGAAAGTGAGATGGTGGTCTAGGAGTATTTAGCTTGCTTTCCCCAAGGAATCGGCTTGCCATACATAGTGTTCGGACTGGAGTCTCGGTCGATACTCCGCGTCCGTACTTTATAGTAAGTTAGAGATAAAACATTTTAAAAATAAACGCCTCTCCACCGCTTGTTGCATGTACACACTTTTCAAATGTTTGTATAGAAATTTTAATGGAGGGGCATGCAGTTTTATAATGGTTTATCTCTACTATCATCTGACTGGTGCCCGGTGGTCGCTTCAGCGCCTCAGTCATGACGGCGCCCGGTGCCGTTGCACCGCTCGCACTGCCCTAGGGCCGCTCTACTTAAAATAGTAGTCTATGCTACTAAGTAATTAGTACTTTAAAACCTATTAAGTACTTATAGTCTATGGTTTGGTTTGAAGCATAGACTCTCTATTATGGCCGCCATAGACGTTCAAGTAATTTGATCAAACAGGCTGGTTCAAACAGTTTGATCAAATTGGCATGATCTTCCAAGCGACCACACACCTTCACACAGGCTTGAAGCGGCGTCAGTTCAGTATCGAAGTTTCGATTCGTTTTCTCTTTGCCCGTTTCGATTCGAAACGGGCGAAGAGTTGTTGTGCTTCTTTAAAAATGTACCCATACAGTCGACGCTTTAGCAATAGTTGGTTTAGTATTTGCTGTGAAAGCCCACAAAAGGACAAAAAATCGTACTGTATGGTGTAAAAAGTGGCTCATGAAAAGAGATGAATATTCGCATATAAACTTGTTAAATGTATTTTTTGCTCCTAAAGACTGGCATAATTATGTTCCATAAACAGGATTCTTTTTTATATAAGTATTTGTAAGAATTCTTCTAATACATCGCGGTTCGACATTACGCAATGCTACACGTCCGCAGCAACAACTGAGCGCTCGCCAACACATTAAAATTTTTAATCAAACTGTTTGATCAAATAAAAATACGAAAATTCATATAAATTTCTTCAAGCCATTTGATTACTCATTAAATTTGATCAAATTTTAACACAGAAATTCATGTCAATTTGATCAAACTGTTTGATGAAGCCTCATATTTTGACTAAGGTGTAGAGTTTGTAAAGTTAGAGCTTGTAGAGTTAGGGCACAGAATACTTAATAGTACTACGTACAGAAAGGACACTCCCTTCCCCGCGCTCATATCAGATACCGCACCTTACCCCGCACTTACACGAGGTATTCATCGCCGACTCTTTAACAAGGGTGCTCGCGAACCGCAGCGCTGTAGGTACTGCTGACACGAACACACAATTTTGCGATTTAAAAGTTTTATGTGAGTTTTTATCACGATGGTTGGATATTGTGATGCTTTTCCGAATTCGTATTTACATAAGCTGTTTGTAAGATTTCGCATTTTTAATACCATGAGATCGAATAACCGATTATTTAGAGATAAGTCATTTAAACGAAAATATTTTAGTGTTTTTATTTCATTACGAACCCGACTATATTAATAATAATGCACACGTTCGGGCAGCGCCGTCGTCGTTCGGTTCCCCGACACAAATCGCTTTCCGCGCCATTTTTTACGCTATGTACGACAGCCAACCCTACTAGATTTCACGCACACATTTGCACGTGTACAAACGTCATTTGATTATGTAGTAGTAATAGGTAATTATTTTGCGAGCGTTGTATGGAGTGTTCGGGGTGTGGTTAGGGCGTGTAGAGTTAAAAGTTTGGCTCTACAGAGATCTGATAACTTTTTGGCTGTGCCAGCCATATGTGGTCTCGTCTTGGCAAAATTTTACATGAAAATGTTTTTGGTGGGATAATTTGTTCTTGTACAGACGCCAGCATATCAAACTATCCGAAACTGTCAAATTTTTCCAATCAACCTTGAACCTAATGAACCTAATGCTTTGGCGATAAAGTTTAAAATCTATTACAGTTTGACAGTTTGTAGCAGCTTGATGTGCTGGCGTCTGTACTTTGACAGAGGATTGTCCAGTGTTATATTCTCTAGAAGTAGGTACATAAACTAAAATCTATATATATAAAAGGCAAACGTTACTGACTGACCGATCTATCAACGCAAAGCTCAAACCACTGAACGGATTGCGCTGAAATTGGCACACATATTAATATGTGGTAATAAAAAGGGCTGAACACAGAGGAAAAGCACAACAAACACAGATACACTCAGGTTTATTCCTTTATAAACTCGTAAAAACACATAAAAAACATCTGAGTAAAAAATCACGTCTTTACGTCTTCCTCGTCATTCAAAAAGCCAACTGTCACTTCCCTTTTTCGTCATCCCAAGCATACAACGTCTTTGGCATACGTCATCTGTCTCACTTACACCTTAGCATTCAGCTCTTTCACAACTTAGAAAGGATTTTCCAAAACTCACCCCCTAAGGGGGTGAAAAGGGGGGATTTTGTTTGTATGAAAATCTTATTCCTTGAGTTAATAAACTTGAAACTCGGCACGAATACTTCTTCTTCTTCCTGCCCTTATCCCATGTTACTTGGGGTCGGCGCAACACGTTTTCTTCTTCCATTCTCCCCTGTCAACCGTCACGCTATCATTCACTCCCTTCTCTTTCATATCATTCCTCACACAATCCATCCATCTTTTCTTCGGCCTTCCTCTCCCTCTCCATCCATCAACATGTATATTCATCACTCTTTTAGTCACATGCGTTTCGTCCCTTCTCATCACATGCCCATACCAAGCCAAACGATTTCCTTTCAACTTTTCTGTCACTGGCGCCACTTTCAAACTTCCTATTATATACTCATTTCTTACTTTATCCATTCTCGTCACTCCACACATCCATCTCAACATTCTCATCTCCGCTGCATGCAATCGTTTTTCATCCGTCTTCTTCACAGCCCAGCATTCAGACCTATACAGTACGACAAGCCGTATCACAGACTTATAAATTTTCCCCTTTAACTTAAGGGGCATCCGTGGGTCGCAAGTTGTTCCTGTGACCTGTCGCCATTTCATCCATCCTGATTTGATCCGATGCGTTACGTCTCGGTCTACTTCGCCATCTCCTTAGACAAGCGACCCGAGTCGGAGCAGATCGATATGGGCGTTCCGGCGAGAGATATGGGCACAGGACTGGAGAGACCGCCAAAATCGCAAAACAGATACTCTGTTTTGGTCCGACTTACTCTCAGGCCAACGGTCTCGAGCCTTTCCCACCACACCTCTAATCTGCTCTGGACCTCGAAGCCGTTGTCGGCAACCAGCACAATGTCATCGGCGAACAGCATACACCAGGGAGCCTCTTGTTGGATATCTGATGTAAGGGCATACATTATTAGCACGAAGAGGTACGGGCTGAGTGCTGAACCCTGGTGCAAGCTGACAGCCACATCAAAGCTGCCAGTAGTGCCCACTGTAGACCGGACTTGGGTACTGCATCGACTGTACATCGCTCTAATCAACTGCACATACTTCCCTGGCACACCTTTCTCTTTCAGCGCCCACCACAAAACTTCACGAGGCACTCTATCTTATACCTTTCGAGGTCAACAAATACCATGTGCAAGTTTTTATGCGCACCTCTGTATTTCTCGCACAGCTGGCGGATGGCAAAGATGGCATCTGTTGTAAGTAAATTATGAAGTTTGGCATTTTTTTGTTTTTCTAAACTCCCCCCAAAAGGGGGATTGGGGGGTGTCAAAATTTGTATGGAAGAACTCGAAACTCAGTATTTATACTTAAGACCAAAAATAAAGAATAACGTGTATCAGGGTTTTCGGAAAATCTACCCCTGACGGGGTGAAATAGGTTAGGTAATTTTACAGGGGAGGATTTTACTGCGTGGCTTTTAATTCGAAAATTGGTATTAAATAAATGAACAAGTAATGAACACATCCCAAACGATTTTTCAAAATTCCTCCCCTGTGGGGATGAAAAGCAGGGAAACAGTTTATTTGAAAAATCTGATTCCTTTGATCTATAAACTTAAAAAGTTGGCCCGAATATGTATCTAAATAAATGATAAAGATCATAAACATACATTTTCGAAATTTTAGAGGAATGTACAGACGCCAGCACATCAACCTACCCAAAACTGTCAGATTTTCCCAATCAACTTTGAACCTTATGCTTTAGTGATAAAGTTGAAAATCTATAAAAGAAATTTGACAGATTGTAGTAGGTTGATGTGCTGGCGTCTGTACGAACGCACAGCAGGCGCGGTCGCAGCCCAAGATTTTGGGGGGGGTCATCATGGGTGCCGAGGAATATTTTAAGGGAAGTACATCTCCTCGCTGGTCTAGTGGTCGCAAGTGTTACTGCTGAGCATGAGGTCCTAGGTCGGGTAGTGTTAAAGGGTTTTTCCATCAGAAATTTCTCAGAAGCAGCCTGAGTCTGGATTTTTGCCCGGTTGGCGGCAGTAGGCTCGCCCTCTATGACATTTCACTTAATAGCTGGCGAAATGTGGGTGAGTACTATATGAAGGTACACCTTTGGGGATTAAAGGCGTAATGATATGTTAAGGTTCATTTACACCTCCAGTTCCACATTACTTATGCTATTCAGGAACGCAACTTTTACATAGGGGGGTGTTACTTAAATGCTGCCAAATTGGTCGTATGTATTAGAACGGTAGGTTGTGCAGGGTGGGGAGAGCGAGCGAAGCGAGCTCGAAATTTCGCCATCAGAATCTAAAATGCAAGAGCGAGCAAAGCGAGCTCGAAAATTTTGCACACTCGGATAGGTTCGATTTTCTTTCGATCATTCCAAAAAGACTAGGAATAACTTGCTTTGTCGACTTTTGAAGAAAAGCTCAAGAACCAATGTAAATTACAAGAATGAGCGTAGCGAGCCTGAAAATTTTAGCACCCCACCTTGAATAGTCTCTGTTTACTTTTACCCATCATACAAAAAGAGAAGGTTATCGAATTATGACGAAAAGCTTCAACTCGTTTTACAGCAGTTTAGGTTTTGGAATCTTTTTTTTTTATCGTGGAGAAATGCTAATGCATTCTGCTCAACCACGGGGAGATAGTGCAGTTATGTGGGACTCAAACCACTAAAACTCCACGGTGTCCTCCTCTGCCGCTTACGGCGGGAACACGGGCACGCGTTAGCACTCATCCGTGAACCCGCCGCGGCTGTCTGTCACCGGACCCTCCTCTGGGGAGTATTCCCCATCACCGGCGCACCAGAACACATAGCATGCCGTGACCACCCCAGGGACCAAACCAGCACATGGGCACCTGACGAGCCCGTGTCTGGGCACCCTTGGTCCCCCTGCGACGGGTCAGGTTATTGGCCCCGCCGCCTGCCAATTTTCGGCCGCAGAGGATAGGGAGAGCGGCCAACGTCATACCAACACTCCTCCTCCTCTGCGGTCCCACCGCATCCGCCATCAGACGGTGGCGACCCCGTTAAGGCCGCGGAAGGTAGGGAAAGCGGCGCACCGCAATACCGGCACTCCTCTCCCGCCGCGGCCTCCAACCCTCAGCCGCGATGCCTCCCATACGACATCGCGGCCCGCCTCAGCTGCGATGTCGCCCAAGCGGCACCGCAACCTACTTGGCCGCTACGTCGTCGGCTTACTGGCAAAAGCTCTGACGAGTGGCCCCTCCTCAGGTTCCTGTTCGCTTCACTGTGGGTGTCCAAGCCACGGCTACTGAGCCCCCCGCCTCGAAAATGCGGGAACCCACCGGGGGGGAGGGGGGGTTGGAATCTGGCCTTACCTAAGCTTTTCAACCTTACGTACGAGCGGGGTGCTCAATATCCCGAGTTTGCTGCGCTCGCTCTTGAATCCTAGATTCTATATTTTTATAACAGTCTCTTTATAGGAAAATATTTTTTAGGCGCGTAAAAAACCAACTGTCATTTCATAGTTTTTACTTCAGTAGGCAGTTCCCATGTCTGCCGATGTTCTTAATGTTTTTGAATACGCCAAACGTGGTTTTCGTGGCTCAAGTACAGTTTTAAGTTAATAAGGCAAGTAAATCATACAGACTCAAGACACCTTGAATGATTTTGGGGGGGTCATGACCCCCACGACCCCCCCCCCCCCTCGGACCGCGCATGACGCACAGCCTAAACCACTGGTTCTAGAGACATGAAATTTGGAGGGTGTGTTCTTTGTGGGTATCCACTAAGAAAGGGTTTTTCGAAATTCCACCCCTAAGAGGGTGAATGGGGGGAGGGTGAAATTTCACGCGGATGAAGTCACTGGCAGAAGCTAGTTAAACAATAATGCGGTTTACGAATTCCTCCATCCATAGGCAGCCATTAGATGCACAATCTAACTGATGTTTGACAGACTGACTAATGTCTGACAGCTGCTTGAGTGAGAGCATAAGCACGTGATCACACGTGATTCACTGAGTGACGTCGAATATATAGATATTTTGATTTTTGTCTTTAATGCAGTCACTAAGTCACATGACTGACCGTGTAATGGCTTGCTGTCAGTCACGCGTCAGTTATTCGTGATTTGAACGCCGATGCGATGGAAACGCGCGTATACTAAGCGACGCCATCGCCACCAGCAGCGTTGCCATTGAATAATTTAGAAGCCGAAAAGGAATTTCTGTTTATGTTCGAAACGTATCCCGCTTTGTGGATCCCCAAAAATAATGTTTACTCAAGAAGCTAGCTGTAATAAGTACATATACCAAAAAATAAGCCGGGTGCAACCGTAAATGACATCAGGAAGAAGATAAACATGTTTTACTCTTTTTTGCAACCACAATTTCACCCAACGATTTCTTGGAACATGTTTCTTTAAAGATCTTGCAAGGATACACGCAATGCATGCTTTAACTTTATATCCATGTTCTACAGCCGGATTTTGGGCTATGACTGAAGATGTTTGTGATTGATCGTCTAACACCGCTTCAGTCTTGCTTCAGTCCGTGATCAAATATTAAATGTTGACAGAAGATTCAGCAGTCAGATTGAGCGTCTAATGGCCGCCTTATAGAACTCCGTGGCAACAGTGTGTCTAACCATGGATTTAGTATGTTACTCACAGAACACTATTACTCCTAGATGTTACTATACTCCATTTACTATAGCATTAGACAGAAGTTAAAAAATGCTCTTTTAGGGGCACACTTTCTAATAAAAGTACAGCAAACATTATTACAGTTCGTCATGATTGATTTAATCAATTAACAGCTGAGTCACACTTAATTGTACTTATTAATTAACCTGTCTACCTCCTGAAATTACAAGGCTTTCATTTTATATTATTTAGTTTTTATATAAATAATATTGTCGTGTCCGTGTTTAAAATGTAAAAGAACGGGAACGTTTTTCATGTCACTGTAATGTAACTCTACCAAATCTTTTTCATGTCACTGTAATGTAACTCTACCAAATCTAAAATGTTGCCTTTATAAGTTGTGGCAGCGCGTGTTTTTTTTTTTATTTTGTCGGTTTATATAAAGTTATTTTTAATAAACCTGATTGTTACTAAAAATTGTTTCATTTCATGTACAGACGCCAGCACATCAACCTACTACAATCTGTCAAATTTCTTTAATAGATTTTCAACTTTATCACTAATGCATAAGGTTCAAAGTTGATTGGGAAAATTTGACAGTTTCGGGTAGGTTGATGTGCTGGCGTCAATCTGTCAAATTTCTTTAATAGATTTTCAACTTTATCACTAATGCATAAGGTTCAAAGTTGATTGGGAAAATTTGACAGTTTCGGGTAGGTTGATGTGCTGGCGTCTGAACGCTTCGTAAATTCCAACCAGTAATACCCTGATGGGGTCTCAGTTTATAAGTGTATAGTCTATGGAAGTCAGTGAGCGTAGCCTATGGGCAACCAGTGTTGCCAGATTTAAAAAAAAATTACTCAACTCTACTCTCCTCTACTTTTTTGACTATGGACGACTATGGTCGATGGCCGACCACGGTGTTTGAAGTCAATGTTTTAGATTGTTGCACATTGCATTATTATTTTTTAATTCAATCAATATTTTAATTATGTTTCAATAAAAACATAATGCAAATCTAATAAAATAACTAACACTGCGGGCCCCGTACAGGTATGTAACAAATTTTAAACTGTTTTGTAGCAGACGTGAGGCACGTAATAGGTTCCCCATGCCACTTTTTATGTATTCACGCCTTTCAAAATCCCAGGCAATGCTTTTCAACGAGCGATGCGTTTCTGCGCATCCTTCTAGTTGTTATAGTTATAGGTTAATATTGAATTGATCGCGTCAGTCTGGAGTGTAATTAGGTAAAGGCCAGTCAATTTCGCCATCAATTATTATTGTGAGACATTCTGCCCTTAGTTTTTTTTTTGTTGAGAACTTGTGACGGATGCAAGTGAATCCTGCGTTTTCAGTGATAAAAAATGTTCTCACGGTCGTAGTTTCTGCTGCGTCGGGTTTTTATGGGAAATGATAATATCCGTGTGATATACTTCCTGTACAGATGCACGTATTAGCTCTGCCCAGGGGCCCGTTTGATGTTTCGATCGCATTTCGCGTCCGTGCATGGAGTCGTGTCTTTGTATCGCCGTGTAGTGTGTACTATAATGTGCGATTTGTTGCTTACATTATTCTTGAACATATGATTGTAATGGCCTTGATTATGACATTGCCTACAGATGTTGAGCCAAAGAAACAATTCAACACAATGGCCTTGTGAAGTTCTTGTTCCTTGTTACTCCTTCATGTCTTATCATTGCAATGTGCTCTCAATACAAATCAATAAATGTTGCACATCTTTTGTATAGAATATTGGTGTATGTAGGTAGCCCTGTGTGCTCCATGTGCCCTGCCCAGTGAATATTGATTGCCTTACAGTTGATTGTTTTATGCATTTTTCATGTTTAAGTTCTTTCAAGGCTTTTGATGTGGCTTTCAGTGTTTTTCATGAATCCTTCAGATTATTCTCAAATATTGAAGTGTTATTGATAAGGGTTTACAATAATTGCAATTTGGTAATTGCTGGTTATAGTCCAACCTCATAATGATCTGTTATAGGCTCCTGCTTAGAAGTGCACACTTGTTCATTATAGATTTTATATAGACAATTAAAATATTAGGGATTGTTTTTCATATACAATATATTTTTTAAATGTAATTAGACAAAGGAGGTGATTAATTTTTATATTTTTTTTTCTGTTTTTTATTGTTTCTAATTTTGATACTTCAATGACCATATTTTACCACTACATAAACATCTTTTTGAATATATTTCTAATATTCTTCTTTAGGATTGATAAAGATCCATGTTCATTTCTGTCTGCTTGTTTGTTGAATGAACAAAATTATAATAATAATTAACATTGATAAACCAAAAATATTTTGTTTGATTTTCGCTTTCAGAATATGTAGTTTGTGTTTACAAACTATATTGTAATTTGTAAACACAAATTATTATTCTTATTCATTGTTTACAGAACTGAAAACAAGGAATAAGAAAGAAAATATAGATTGAAAAATTAATAACTTTATTTGATTCAGCTTATCATACATGACATAAATTAATTCTACTAAAACATTTAAAAAAAGTTGTAATGACCTGGCACCAATTCAACGGCCAATCCATTATATACATTTGTGGGGTATTTTACATTATTTCGTATCTGTTACTGTAAGATTTGAAGTGGTAAATATCACACTTCACACTAATATTATAAAGGCGAAAGTTTGTCTGAAAGGATTTGGATGAAATTGGACACACAAATAGCGTATAATCTGGATTAACACATAGGATAATTTTTATCTCGATATTCCCATAGGATGGAAACTTATTTGGGTGAAACTGTGTGGTGCTGCTAGTTATATAACCAATATTAACTAAAGAGCCTTTGTATTATAAATTGATGATAACCAATATTAACTAAAGAGCCTTTGTATTATAAATTGATGATAACCAATATTAACTAAAGAGCCTTTGTATTATAAATTGATGATAACCAATATTAACTAAAGAGCCTTTGTATTATAAATTGATGTGATAAACATTACAAAAATGCAAAAATTTACTTATTTGAGACTTTGCACTTTAAAAAGTGTTTGTCGAATCAACAAATGGTTAGGTATAAAGGGGCACATGTAAATGTTAGGTTATATAACGAAACATTGTGGTTTTTAATTGTTGTCAGAATCATCATGCATCATCATCAAAAAGTTTTAAAACGAGGCTGCCCAACTAATGTATAAGGTGGGCCATCATTTTGATTCCGTGTCGGGCCATCTAGTAAATAAAACTCGCCTACAGTTATAGTATCAACAGGTATGGTGGTGGACCTAGCTAGTAAAATTAAAACAAAACTAAGTTACTTATAGATTGAATAATCTAATAAATAAAAAACTTCGCTGATACCTTTGAAGAGATTTTTATGCGACAAATCTGAGGTCAAGAGTAACATCAAGTCTGAAAATATGTTTTAGTGTTGGCTAATTGAGCACGAGTTTATAAGAAGCAAAATGTTTTTCTGATTTTTTGATACTCCTGAAATCTCTCAAAAGACTCGTCGGCTTATAGCTTTTGGCAGGCCATTTCAAATGCGTTGCCGGGCCACTTGGTGGCCCATGGGTCTGGGGTTGAGCAGCCCTGGTTTAAAACCCTATGTTCATAAAATGAATAAATTATACGCCAGTATTTAAATAATCAATGTGAGTTGAAATTTTAATTTTTCAAGCTTTGATTTTTACAGAATAGTATACCTAGGTATCTTTTTTGCAATGTAGTACATTTAGTAAACATTCAGGCGTTTCCCGTAAGTACTTGTAAAAATGCATCATTTTGGAAAGTAATCGATTTTGACATGAATCACATGAATTCGAGCTTGTGCAATTCTTGTTTGGAAACTCATTTTAATAAGTCCTTTCCATCAATTTATATCAGAGGGGCAATTCTCGTAATTTTAAGAATGTTCACAGTCTAATCTTAGTCTGTCAAAAATACCTTTAATTTCCTTACAATTTTGACTGATTGTCGCTGAAATGAGTTTTTAATTACGGCCTTCAGGTCATTTTAGTTTTCTATTGATTTGTATATTATTTGTTATGCAGTTTTACGAAAGTCATTGTTTGTTAAGCGCACTCTTCATGGCAAGTTGCCATCATCAGTCATTGTTACCATGATAACAACAGTGTTGTTTTGTAATCTTAATGGTGTTTTTACTCTGTTTTCCTTTAAGAGTGATTGAAGTATGCAACAGGGATTAATTTGTTTGCATTTGGTATAAGCGTTGATGATTCTAATAAATACTATAAGACTTCCTTCTGAAGATCATAGGTTTTGTTGGTTTTCTGGTGTTCAACATAACAAGAGGCCAATGAGGATCAAGCTTGTTTTTTTTTTTTAAACAAATTAACTATAAAACATTTAACAACTGTGAAAAGAAAGTGTTGTAATCGGACTGTTGTCTTTAACGCCGAACGTAGTACGTGCCTCTCTGTAGTGTCGCTATGGTTTTTTTTTTCACAACTTTGCTTTTTTGAGTGGTTCGTCAACTCGTCCCACATGCCTACGGCCCATTTGGGACGACATGACGATATTTATTTTCATTTTCGTCAGGTTGTCCCAATCACTCGTTGAAAGCCTTGGCTTTGTTGCTTTATTTCGTGTGTAGTGTCGTCAAAATCAGAGATTTATTTGAAGTCTTTCTTTTCCTACCTTATCATACTCGTGTGGAGCATCGATACTCATTTAAATATAGATTTTAGTAGTAATTGATTTTTGATTCCTGCTAGCCTAATTTTATTATGGACCTTGGATCGCTGTCATAATGACCATTGGATGTGATAGAATTGACAGACTACCTACCTTCTATTAACCTGTGACTGATGACTTACCTTTCTGTTTCAGCCTTTATTTAACATCATCATTACTCATCATCATCTTCAATTTTTGGTGTTGGAGTGGCTTTTGCTGATTTTAACTTTTTCTTTTCTTATATATATCTAGTGCTGACATTACAATAGTGTTTTAAAACATCAGTGTTTACCACAAGGATACTCATCTTTCATCATTTTAGTTAAAAATACTCATCTTCATGGTAGTTTCAAAAATGATAGTTTATCCTTCTGTGTGAAAAGTGATTGAAAGACATTCTTAAAATGCAACGAGTCGGCAAATTTGTTTGTGTGAAATGGGTTCATTTTAAGATTAATATGAATGCTAGGTAAACCCTCTACTAGTTCTCAGTAGTATATGCAACCTGTGTGGCAATACTGACACTTTGTTTATTTCACAGGAATCCTGCACATGCACACCAAATAAGAAGAGTTTATCACAGAATTGTGAGTATTGTTTATTTTTATATATTATTGTTGTTTCTTCTTTTACATCTCCTCAACATGCACACCAAATAAGAAGAGTTTATCACAGAATTGTGAGTATTGTTTTTATATATTATTGTTGTTTCGTCTTTTACATCTCCTCAATTTGAATAATCTGATAGGTTATAGCAAGTACATACTAATTGGTGTATATAATTACAGCAAGAGGAAGAACCACCCACTAGCATGGATCCAGAATGTTCACGCAGCGGGTGTGAGATTTATGATGGGGCAAAGAAAGGCCCCTTCGATATTAAACAAGAGAAAAAGACTGAAAAAAATCCTGTAACTGAGAAACCGGTGAGCCCGCAGAACAATGGGAGGCAGCAGATCGACGATATTGAACGTGAAGATTTCGATGAAGAGAACAGAATCCTGAAGCATTGTTCGGGAATGATCGTCGATGGCAAGATAGCGGCGCCTGCACACTATTCCGGAAATCTGTCCAGTGCCAATTCGAGCCTGGCGTCTAGCTCGGAGGCGATATCAAATCTCTCCAACCTAATAACTCATGATTACAGCCTCCCCGGTTGTAGCAAAGATGGGGATGACTCCAACACAACAATTAAGAACATGATACATTCAAAAAAGTATGTGGTGCATGAGCAGAAGGAGGATTTCATGCAGAAGCTATTGAATAGCAATAAAGAGGAGAAGAAAGACTTTCCTAAGGGAAAGTTGTATAAAGGAGATAAGTTGGATTGCGACAATGATGAGGGTGATATGGATACGAGTGGCCCGTCAGGAAGGACGAGCTCCAACGCTTCGAGCATAGGAAGCGCTAGTTCCGACAGCACCAAGGGGTTCACCGTGCCGTCCACCTCCAATGCTGAAAAGTTGCTCGGTCTTGATGACAGTGGGAAGAATGGGCCGGGGAGTTCTAAGAAGAATGTGGTAAGAATAAAAGTATTGTTTAAATGTAAACATTATTACAGATAGTGTAGTTAATTAAAAAGGGATTTTAAGCAAGAGGCATTACAGAATAATTAAGAAAACTGGTTGTCAGAGAAAGGTTCTTTTAATTTTCAATAGTTTACATGTGGAGACATGGGGTGTGGTTTTCAAAGAATACAATACTTCTTTTGTTGCAGAGCTTCACCTACGCTCCGGAAATGGAAGACAGTTCAGATGATGATGATATTGTGGAAGATACTTGGTGCACCTGCCTGTCATCCCATGATGTGAGAACTTTACTTTATTTTTAGTCATTACTAATTATTTGTTATCTAGTGGCACGGCAGTGCCCTCGCCAAGTCGAGCAAAAAGCGGCACGGCTGTAGCATCCTTTTCTCGAAACAGTTCAGGCCATTTTCGACCCCCCCATAACTTCGTTGTGGATAAAACTAGAAGCCTGAATTTTCATTAACCAAGCAGGCATTGTATAAACACGGTATATTTTAAATTTCATTCAATTTGAACCAGTAGTTTATGAATTATAACTAGTCAAAGTTTCTTAATTTGGTCACTCACGGACTGACTGACCGATCATCAAAACTCTAAGGCATTTATAGCAGACAGAAGCTTCAAATTTAAAATACAATTAGTGTTTAGTGTATAAATCAAGGAAAAACTAAAACATTTTGCAATTTCGGTCCACTTTTCTAGATACGCCAACTGCATAAATAACTTTGTAATCCCTTATAAATATATAGGATTACAAAGTTACATTTGTAGTGAATGAATCAGTGTACCTGTATATGTATAATATAATTGAATAATAGGTGTAGATAGGTACCTCGATATAATTATATTCAAAGGTAACTTCTAAAATGGTCAATGGATTATACCGGGGTACCGGAAAGGAAAAAAAGTAGGACTATCTACAAAAAGAAGTGAGATGCAAGTAAAATATTTGTTAATTGATGAAATTCCCTCATATTTGCCAAACGGCTCCATCAATCAGTCAGATATTTATACATATTCACTATCAGGACATGTAACACTTTGTTGCACAGAATAACTTTTATTCGCCCTGAATATCCTTTTAGAAATGGTCCAAATCTGAGTTTTCAGTCGCCAGATTTAGGGAAAGCCCACAATTTCTTCATCAGATTTGCCTATTTAGGTAAGTCATTTTGGGTTAGGCCACACCCGATCATGCCAAAATCAACGCCTCTGAAGATCACTTTTTTGGCCCTTTTTGAAATCTGAAAGTGGACTCCTGACCACGGGGCTCCTATCGGAAACTTTTTAAATATATTTTCGGTGTGCTCTCCTCAAGCCACACCTACTCAGCTATCAACTGTTTGCCCTGAATATGCTTGCTCAAAAACCCACTGGCCTCCCCTACCATGGGGGTCGTGAGAACATTTGAATAAACATTAAGTAATTGATTCAGTGAATATTTGTTTTTGTGAATATATGACTTTATGAATATAAGTCTGAACATCTCAGTCAGTAGTCGGTGTTGATACACCATGCGGGCGAAACGTGCCTACATAGACAGTTCAACAAGTCATTAATTTGGTCTAGTCTATTTTATAGTATTATTTTTTTATCTTAGTCAAGGAAGAAAATACTAAATATTGGTAATAATAATAATGAACTAAACTCTTTACACTTCTTCTGGCAAATTTGGGTCATAGAATGACTGAACTTATTATGGCTATTTAACATCACCCTAAAACCCTTAGGAGCTGGGGAAAAACACAAAAGTCAGAAAGAACGCTAAGCGAAAACGAGGTAATAGCGCGTACGGGCGATGGGATGGGTCGGGGGCCGAATTTCGCGGGCAGAAGCTAGTTTATTATACATATATATTTTTTTAATAAGTAACAATTAACAATTGATTGGCAAATAAATTCAGTCATTCTACATTTAGCGTATTTTCAGGACAACCATTACGGTTCCATACATGTTTGCGCAATATTCGAAGCAATTCGCAATTATTTTGTTTACTGGTAAATATCATAACTTATTTGGCGGAACAGAAATAACGCCGGGTCACGACTTTCTGCTGTCACCCTCACACCGCTACGGAAAGGCTATGACGTCTACTTAACTGAACATTTTGTACACCTATTCATAGACACATAACGCAAAAGGTTTCAATGAAACCCGAGATTTCCCTGAAAAACATGAGAAGGCCAATTCCCGTAATTAAAAACGTTCAAAATCTAGTCGCAATCTCATATCGGCGACAATCAATTCTGTGGACGTTCTTAAAATTACGAGAATCGCCCCTCTGATGTTAAAACTTTTTCATTTACATTTATTCCGCTATTCAATGTGTCATGTGAACTTGCGTCGATGGCTAACATTATTTCTTAAGCTGCGTTGCCACCAGAGATGTACGAGGATGCGTAGCGAGGGATGTGTGTGAAACATACCAATAACATTGCTTCATTTTCATAGGTTGAGCTAAGCTAGTCTTGTTATTGGTTAGTTTTACGCACATCTCTCGCTACGCATCCTCGCTCATTTCTGGTGGAATCGCAGCCTTAGTATGGTCGAATCATACATATTTTTATTAATGATTGAAACATTTGACGTGTGTAATGTATACAATAAATGCGTATTTCAGGACGACTCGAGTGATGACCCAGAGCCAGAACCAGAAAGGGAAAGGAAATGGGTAATATAATATTTTTAAGGGGGATGCGCTGGTGTAGCCTGCGAAATTCAAAATTTCTTACGTTTTTTGCAATTTGCAAGACAGTTTCAGGTAGTAGTTATGTTTTTTATTGGTCAGCTTGTAATTTTATTCAGTCTTCTTTACATATTTACATAATTTAAAAGTTAACAATCTTAAAATAATAATATGTACAAGTATATAAAAAGGGAGGGAAAATAATCAAAACGCATCAAAAAATTTGTCCGCATCACTGTCAACAGGAAACGTGCCCGAAAGTACTTATGTTGAATAAAATATGATACGGGACCGTCACAAATATGTATTTACTGAAATGTAATCATTAGAATCAGCAAAACTCCTTAAGTTACAATAATTGGCCTCAAATGTCATGATTTCGCAGGCTACTCTAGCGCTTCTAACGTAAAAGTATAAATGCAAAAAGTTTTTATTTTTCACTTTTTAGTAGTACCTACCCCACACGAATTCATTTAACACCACTTGCTATGTAAATATTAGCGACAGGAAGCTTAAAACATTATCAATATAAACGAAGTGGAAAAAATTCGCATTATTGAAGTCAACTCAAAAACTACCCTAGCAAATTTAATAAAAAATTTATGAGGGTCCACCCTTGAGGCATACCTTATCCATTAAAACTTTACAGTAAAAAAAATAAGTGATGACTCTCAGACTCAAACACCTGGATCATCAATAGGTTTCATTTGATTTGAGAGAGTTCAACTAACACACTGTATATGCCTACAAAATTTGAGGATTTTCTTCGATTTTCATGGGATCCCTTCATCAGATTCTGACTTGGTGACAATGGGACCACCTCGAGAGCATACCCTTTCAAACCCTAATGTCAACTGCTCATCACATGTTACAAAATATTGCTTTTCCCGATGCTGGGACGTTAATTGTTGAGGAATTCTTCTGGTAAGAACCAGGAAAACTCCTCAACAACCACACCATACGCATTGTGACGAGCATAAATTGCTTAGCAACCATATTAAAGTAATCGAAATCCGTGAAATATTTATTATTGAGTAGTTCCGACGATGGCCATCTGTGATCTTCATCATCAGCTCCACTTTACCAAATGATGATTTCCGAGAGCAAATGCTCAAGATACTTTAAAAAATACCCAAATCGCTACAAGTTTGTCTATAAAATTTGGGGGGCTTCCCTCGATATCCATGCGATCCTCATCAGATTCCAACTTGATGACAATGGGAGTGGTCCCATTGTCGTCAAGTTGGAAGCGAGTGTATATCTATTAAACAAAAAAATAAAAATAAAATAGGTCTACAATTGACGGAGAAATCGGTGAACATACATAAAAAAAACATACATAAGGTCGAACATATAACCTCCTCCTTTTTGGAAGTCGGTTAAAAACACCTCAAGTTTCCTTGGTAATAACAATTGAGCGTCATAAAACACATTTCAGTTTTTTATGACGCACTTTAAACAACCCTTCCCAATCAAATAATAAGTTTTACCTAACTGTTGAAATTGTTGTATAAGTTATTTGCCTACTGACTTACGCAAGCAGAGGGGCTGGATAAACTTTGTTTAGTGAAGAATGAAAAAAGAACGTTTGCCTACTGACTTACGCAAGCAGAGAGGCCGGATAAATTTTGTTTTGTGAATAATGAAGAAAGAAAGTTTGCCTACTGACTTACGCAAGCAGAGACCGGATAAATTTTGTTTTGTGAAGAATGAAGAAAGAAAGTTGAGCAAAGCTTCACGTCGGCAATTCGGTGGTTGGTTTTTAAGAGCTTATAACATTTTAATCATTTAAAAAAAAAAAGGATAAGAGCTCATTGGGCATAAAAAAGTCGTCCGCAACGCTGTCATTGGGAGAAGTGCCCAAAAGGCTGGAAGCGTTGCCACGTTGGATGGCAATGCTGATTTTTTGCCCAGCCCTCTGTTCACGTGAAGAGTTGACCAATCGCTGGGCCATGTCGCGAAATACTCGATAAGTACTCTGACGGACCCCACGGCCCTAGTGTTTGAACCCCTAACGGCTCAAACATGTAGCTCCCAATAGGGTTATAATATTATTATGTATAGAATATAAATATTTTAGTGTTAGCTTGTATTTTAGTGTTGTTGTTGTCTTGTATTTAATATTTGTGACAAAAGAATACTAATAATATTTCACTTTTCGATAATAAAAAAATGCTACGCGAATTAAAGTACACAGGAACTGGTCATTGCTTATAGCAAATCTCACAATACAAGCTGAGCTTACACTATTAGAACTTGCTGTATACGGTAAAACTATGAATTTGATACTTTCATACAAGTATTTTTGAAATTAGCATGGTTGCTTTTCTTGGGATTTGCAACCTGACATGTTATTGGTCAGTCATCATAACATCGAATCTTTAAACGTGTTTCACTGACATTAATAACAGGAAATGACTTAACGAAATTATCAGTGATACCTAAATTTTAATTTCACGTAAGATTGACGTAGGTACATGTTACAAACCAATCTTTACAAATAAATAAAATTGAAGTGTCTTTTTGTAATGTCAAAATAATAGCTACTTACTAAATACATATGAAAGTATATACGGTATTTATAACAAAAAAAAAAAACATTATTTGATGATAGAGGAGTAACGGCTTTTTTTCCCGGTAGTGCGTTCCCGTGGGATAATTGCCGACATTCCCGCGGGCGAAGCCGCGTTCAGAAGCTAGTGTTTCCATATAGTAAATGTGTTTCAATATAAAAAAGTGTATGACAAAAGTTTATAGGACAATGCTGTTTAGCTGCGTTCTCAGTTGACGGGATAGCTGAAAGCTAATAAAATTTTCTACAACTTTTGTCATACACTTTTTCTAAATTCTAACCAGTTTTCGAGCATCACGCTCTGAAAAGCTCCTCTGATGTATGTCTGTCTTACCTCGTCACGCTTAAACCGCTGAACCGATTTAGACGAAATTTGGTATGGAGAAAGTTTGAATCCCGGGAAAGGACATAAGATAGTTTTTATCCCGATATTTTCACGGGAAACGTATGGTGGTGAAACTGCGGGGTGCTGCTAGTACATAGATAAGTTTCGATAACTCAACGGCTGAACGGATTTGGATGAAATTTGGTAGGTAGATAGATTAGAACCTGGATAAACATGTAGGCTAATTTTTATCCCGAAATAACGCGAACGAAGTAGCAGACAACAGCTAGTGTTTGATAGAAGTTGTTTTTTCAAAAATATTCACTTTTCCGGAACGTTTAGTTCGAAAATGGGTAGGAATTCGAAGAAGTGTATAAGATAATTATGTATGTATTTATTGTATTGTGTAAATGGTACACCACAGACTACCTACAGTATTTGTCTGTCCTTCCCCTTTTCAATCCATCCAAAGGTTGTCTTTAAAAGATCGCTCTTAGCGATAAGACCGCCCATTGTGTCACCCATTGTAAAGTTTCTATATTTATGTCTGTAATTTATATGGTGTACATAATAAAGAGTGTTCTATTCTTTTAAAGATATTAGCGTAAAACTCAAAAGTGAGAACTTTAATCCCCCACTCCGGCTTACTTCCTAGACGCGGGGTCTTTTAGTATGTTTACTCCGTAAGCAACTCCCTGAACAGCTTTCTGAAGAAATCGCTTAGGGCTCAGCTCACGCACTCTACACCTCCTTTTGGGTTATTCGTTGAGTGGACTAAGATCAAACTGTGAACGTTCTTACGAGAATTGCCCCTCAGTGTGATTATTAGTGGTATCAACTGCTTCAAATCAGCGCTGTAAGGTTATTTCCTTGGTTTTTGAATACATTTCAACTGACGTTTAATTTCCCCTTTTAGACGACATTCATTTGACTTACATTTTTGAATATTCGACAAAAGTAAATTCAGTAACTTATTTCCATGGCTTCACCGGTTGGAGGGAGAAACATATTTCCTCAATCTTAGTCCCCTCTTGGTCGCAGATCGAGTAACTTCTCCGGCCATTCTTAAAATAATAGGAGTTGGTTATGTTTTTTTTTTTTATAACAATAATATTTTTGTTATAACCACGGTTTACATTTTGAGTTGTTTGGTTCGCTGGTCATCTTAGTGTGTTGTAACGTTGATAATGGGTTACGCGCTTGTACAAAAAGAGTGAGAAGATAAAGTCCAGTTCTTACTTAAATCGCGGACATACCGTGTTTTAATCCGATTGTCAATTTAAATCATATTCTGAGTCAATTGACGACACGTGTGGTCGTACATTCACACTTGCATACAGCTCATTTGTTGTTGCAAGTAATAAATACAGTTTAGTAGAGTTCACACGCACTCGGCCTTACCATCGTCATTAGAATTGCCGAAAATACTGGCACACTAATACGAGACTACTAAAAAGGTGGGGTGCTAACAACTAGAAGCCCCTTCTACTAAGAAAATGCTTTTGAGAAAACATAGATACTACATGGTGAGTTTTAGAGACAGGACATGGCCAAAAACGATATTATACAACAACGACCCGGCCTTGTTTTATGGGATCAAACTTCTACCAAGAATTTAATCACACTAATATTATAAAGGCGAAAGTTTGTGAGTGTGTGTGTGTGTTTATATGTTTGTTACTTCTTCACGCTCAAACGGCTGGACCGATTTAGATGAAATTTGGTATAGAGATAGTTTGAGTCCCGGGAAAGGACATAGAATACTTTTTATCCCAATATTCCCACGGGATCGAGACTTATGCGGGTGAAACCGCGGGGCGCAGCTAGTATTCTATATAAAGGATCACGAACAAAACTCATCACCTAAATGTTGTTTTTTTTTTACGTAATACAATTGAATTTATTAGTTCGAAAAATTTTTATGCTTTTATACAATTATCATACTACTAACTATTTACACTTTCCTCCCCGAAAGTCGGGGGTGCTTTTTGATGGTTCCCCCGAAAAAAAAAATGTACTAAATTCAATCTATATATATAAAAATGAAACCCGTTTTCCGTTGTCACGACATAACATGAAAACGGCTGGACCGATTTCGATGAAATTTGGTATAGAGATAGTTGGAGTCCCGGGAAAGGACATAGGATAGTTTTTATCCCGATATTCCCACGGGATCGACATTTACGCGGGTGAAACCGCGGGGCGCAGCTAGTGACTAACTAAATAACAACAAAAGGTCGCTGTTACATTTTAGAATTAAGAATATTATGATAGTATATCTCAAATCTAAAATGTTGAAATGTTTTAAGAAGCAGTAAATTTTTGGCAAAATTGGATTAACTATCATAATTTATAATATTTCATGATATTTTTACATACGATAAAACACTTTATCAAACACTTTACGAAAGAAAGAAGGATATTCGGCCAATTTTTAACGCAATGTTTTCGGCTATTGTGTGGCTTTAAGTGGTTTTTAGCCGGAACTTAAAGTATTTTTGATCAAAATTATCAAATCAACGGGGTTCTTCAGTATTACGTTACGAGGGGCGTTCAATGTATTCTCGGTATCAGGGTGATTTACTAATGATGTGGGTAATTTGACAAATTAATTAATTAATGACATTAATCTAAGGGTATAAAGGTCAAATTTCATATACATAGTTGTGATCATTAGTTTGCTAGTTATCCTTAGTCAATGACGACTGGAATGGCTAACGTGACAATGTTGAAGAAAATCGAGCACCGCGCTCTGTTATTAAATTCCTTACCAAACAAGGAAAAGTCAAAAAACTATTCACGATGAGATGGTGGCTGTTTAGCAAGATTCTGCACCTTCGTTATCTACGGTTCAAAAGGGGTCAAGTGAATTTAAAATGGGGAGAGAGAATTGAAGACGACACTCGTTCAAGCGGCCCGGTTACTGCCTCTACGGAAGTTTAAAAAAGTGAGAAACTTATACTGGAGGATGCCCGAATGAAGATCCAAATTATAGCAGAGATGTCCCACCTCTCTGTTGGTTCAGGGTAACTGACCACCGGTGTGTTGCTTCTTCACGACAACGCCCCGGTCCACACGGCGCGTGTTTCCAAGGCTGCTGTGCGAGATTGTGGTTTCGAAGAAATTAACCATCCACCCTATAGCCCGGACTTAGCCCCGAGTGATTATTATTTGTTCTCTAATTCGAAAAAAGACTCGTGGGAAACGATTTTCCAACGATGAAGAGCTCATGGCGGCAATAAATGGGCATTTTTCAGGGAAAGAGGAAAGTAATTTTTTACGGGGTACGGAAAAGTTAATTTCAAGATGTAATAAATGCATTGGGGTAATGGGGGATTACATTGAAAAATAAAAATTATTTTAATTCAATTTACGTCTTTGTTCATGCCGATACCGAGAGTACATTGAACGCCCCTCGTAACAATTTAAGCTGAAGTTTTAAGCATAAATTGGATCTCATTATCATATTATAATCCACAGAGGAAGCGTCGTCACGACCCACCTCCACAGCAGCCCAGCAAGAAATTCTGCGGGGAAAATTCATCATCCTCTTTGGGATCGGATGGGTGGCCGTCTCCTACTCCTACTAGCAGCCTTGCAAGCGCTGCCGCGGACCAAGGACCGCCAGAGATAAAGCCGTGGCTGAGCAGGTAAGCCTTAATCGCACATGTAGAAATTAGTTAAAGAGTTGGAGCAGAAAACAGGAAGAATACATTCTTTTAGATCAATCGAATAACCGACAGCACAGCATCAAATGTTTCGGTGCAAAAGAAGCGATTAACAAATCATTAAGTTTCGTTTCCTCTCTCCTCCTCTCTTTCACATGCAAGACTGTATCATCAGCACATGTACTGTACATTGGGCAAATCTGCTGTGTATATTGAGTACAGTATAGGCACAGTAAATATATTTACTGTGGTATAGGTCCAAGCACTGAGCCTTGAGGTACTGAAGCTTTGATGTCCTAGAGTTTCAATATTTCCTCCCCAAATTTGATTACAAACTTTTTATCAGATAGATAAGATGTTAGTAACATAATTATAATATGATATTGGCAGTTTAATCTTCAGCTTATACCGTAATCCTTCGTGCCACACCCTGCCAAAGGCCTGTTGTACATCCAGAAAGGCAGCAGCTCAGTATTCCTTTCTTTCAAGAGATTGTTTTATCTTGTCAACCATTCAATGCATCTGCAACAGTGGATTGGTATTGAAAGCCAAATTGATGGTCTGGTATTGTTTTCTTCGTCCAGTGTCGGCTAGAGTCGTCTTCTCATAGATAATTGAAATTGACTGAATGATACTTATTGGTCTGTAAGAACGCCATAGCGAGCGAGCAAGTTCAAAATATTTTTTTTATAATTGATTAAACTGACTCATACTAGCTTTCCTTTATGTGAAGATGCGGTCTCCTCATTTCGCAAATTAACCGTCACCGTCATTCATCATTCTTCTTCAGGTTCAATAACTGGACTAATGTGGAGAAGATCCAGGCTATCGACGAGCTGATCAACTGCTGTGACCCTAGCCAGGTGCGGCACATGATGAAGGCCATCGAGCCGCTGTTCCAACGAGACTTCATCTCGCTACTGCCTAAGGAGCTCGCACTCACTGTGCTGGGGTACCTACAGCCTAAGGATCTACTGCGGGCCGCCCAGACTTGTCGTTACTGGAAGTAAGTCACTTTATAGTTTATCCCAATAGTATCTGCCTGCCATGTTTTGTCTTTGCATCACCCTAAGGTTGACTGGTAGAAAATGCCTCAGGCATTAAGTCCGCCTTTGTACAGTATTTTTTTTTTACTTGTGCATAAAGTTTTAATAAATAAAATAAATCTAACGAAAATGTAAACAAATTGATAAGAAAATGTACCTGTAGATGCCAATTTGTATTGCCAATTACAAATTGAGTGCTTTGATTTGATTAATTGAATACTTGCCCGAAAATCAAATTACAAATCACATTAAAGATGTATTTCATTTGACAATTGAGGTCAATTTTCACTCACTATTTTTTCAATTACAATTTAAAAATGTTATTAAAAAAAATTGTTGAAAAAGTGGTGAGATATGAAGTTGAAACTTTCTTAATACAGATGAATGTAAGTAGTAATTGCGTAAGAATTTGACCTGATCTGGGTTTGATTACACTTTCATCACATGCTTTTGGAAAAGACCACAACAGTATATACTGTGTGTTTTTTACGGTGTGTCTTAGTAAAGTCGACATTATTAGGTTGCAGTCTCCTATTAAACGCCATCGGTTATATTTGGCGTGAACTTAGACTTCACAGGATCTTTTTTAAGAGTTTCAAAGAGATCACATCAGTGTCATCAGTACATTCCTATAACGAATATCTCGACGTACGGCAAGACGCTGTATGCGGCCGATCTCGGTTATAGAAGTCTCTTAAAAATACGTCAGTTGTATCTTTCTGCTGAAATGCAGCTGACATTTATAGAAGATTCTCATTACTAGAATATTTTTTGCTATCTCGAATATTAATGACGAATACAACGATTTGCATTTGATGACTATCTATTACAATGATTGGAACACAATTGCAGTTGGCCAATCAATAAAATCAATCAAGATCTGAGGTCATGAGTTCAAAACACTGCGATACCCAGCGGTAGAATTTGCACATAGAGTTTTAGAAATAGACTTTGATGAGCGTCACCTTTGTCACAGGGTTTTTCTCAGAGCCTCAATAATACCTAATTTTTAGATTCCTCGCCGAAGACAACCTGCTGTGGAAGGAACAATGTCGTCGCATCGGCATTACCACCCTGAAGAAGATGCCTCGTTCACTCCCCCGCTGCGCCAGCCCTTGGAAGGCTGCCTACATGCGCCAGTACCTCATTGAGGACAACTGGCTTCATAAGCCAGTAGCGTCACCCATCATCATGAGGGGACACGACGACCACGTTATAACCTGTCTGCAGTTCTACGGCAACCGCATCCTAAGCGGCAGCGATGATACCACCCTCAAAGTGTGGTCAGCTGTTACCGGGAAGGTAAGCATTACAAATATTGGATCGCTATTAGTTCTCTGTACTGTTAATGAGGGCAGTTATCGACTGAATTGTCCATCAATTGTACCGATTGATAATACAGTCTGAAGGCAATATCAATTGAGTTTTATTGTCGAGCTAAATTATCAATTGTCAGAATTAAACAAGTTTAGGTATCTTAAAGACTTGCTCATGTGTTGTGTTACGGTTTATACGTCGTGCTTAGGCTCGGTCACTATGGAAGTTTGACGACACGGCGGCATTACGGCACTGTGCCAACCGTGTCAATACACGTCACACGTTTTTTTCTACGGGGCCTTAGACTTCTGTTTGTAAACTCGAGATGTTTGGATGTTTGTTAACCAATCACGCATAAAAGGCTAAACACAGAATGGAAGGGCAAGATTAAAATTGTATGTGGGCAAAATAAGTTTTGTGGGGCTTTCGGGATTTTTAATTGTAAAACAACTGGTTTAATTAAAAGAACCCAGGATGCAACAGCGAGCTTGTAACTGATATGTTAAGGCGGATACAGACATTGCGAGGCATGCGCACAGCGCACGGCGCTCATCGCATGATTCGCAATGTATGGACGTTCATATTCGTGGTGAGGCACGGTAAGCAGTTAACTTCAATGAGAATACAAGCTACAAGAGCGAACGAAACGAGCCAGAATATTTTGGGATTCCGCCTCGGATAGGTTATGATGGTTATCTTTTGTCAATTAATTCAATCAAAAGTAAGAGTTCCTTTGTAGATTTATGCAGAAAAGCTCAAGGATAACCTAGGCTGCAAGAGCGAGCGAAGCGAAATCGATTTTAGCACCCCGCATCAGATTCTTTTCACCATTCATACAGAAATAGGAGTTATTTTGTCGTCTTATGTAGAACAGTTTTTTTTAGAATACATTAAATGTAAGCTGCAAGAGCGAGCGAAGCGAGCTCTAAATTTACGCACCCCGTCTCGGATAGGTTACATCTTCTTTTGATGGCCTTAACTGAATATTTTTTATGTGTTAAAGACAGCTCTGAGCTTTGTGGACCGAGGGTTCTCGCGCCTCTGAAGATAAACTTTGGAGGCGCGAGGCCCCTCAGACCGCAAGGCCGTAGGCGAGGGCCCAAGCCTTCCGCCGTTTCTGCACATAGAATACTTTCTATCTGAATACATGACTACAATTTGTGTGAAACTGTGACCAGCAACAGCGTAATTCATATTAAATCTTGTTCGCCAGTGCCTGCGCACCTTGGTGGGTCATTCGGGCGGCGTGTGGTCCTCGCAAATGATAAACGACCTGGTGATCAGCGGCTCTACAGACCGCACCCTACGCGTGTGGAACGCCAGGACAGGCCAATGCTTGAAGGTCCTCGCCGGACATACTTCCACCGTGCGTTGTATGCATCTGTACCAGAACAGGTAGACAATTGGGTCCTGTTTTAGCAGTGACTGATTTATTACTATTATTTATTATGTATATTAGGGTGGTCCTTATTCCTAAGAAAAAATTTTTTTTTCTTTAATTTCGCGGGGCAACACGTAATTTGGTTATATACCATAAGAAAGTATTTCAGTATTTTTTTTGAAATTTTTAAATGACATTTAAAGGTCGCTACCAAGGTTTGAATTTTAAATAAAAAGTATAAAAACTCAAAATCTGTATTTGTTAGAATTCTTTATTTTTATACTCAGGTCTTACAAAATATTATGAAATTATTGTTATTGTTATTCTTCAATGCTTCTGAACGTTTTTTCTTGTTTTCTTTATTTTTTTTAGATTCTGCCATTCTTTGAACAGTTTTTCAATTTTACTGATGACGTTTTTTTAATTGAATAGGTATGCCAGTTTTTTAATTTATTTATTACTTTTAATATAACCATCCAAAATATATATCGACACCTAAATTAAAAATTATTGAAACCTTTATGTAAGCTGTCTTTCAACGCTATTTGTAAAAATTTTGACAGCCGGTAGCGACCTCTAAATCTTAACAAAAACAAAAACATAAAAAGACGTATTTCATATTTAGAGGTATATAATCAAATGAGAAAGTGCCCCGAGGATAATTCAAAAGTCGAAAAATAAGGACCACCCTAATGTATATATTATATTTGGACAAAATGCTGTGCTCTTATTAAGTTATAACTAACCGTGATCCATTATTATAACTAACACTGTATGATGGCTAAGCGAAAAAGATTATTAGCGAAATTATTTCATGGATTGCTTAACGGTGATCCTAGAGGGTGGATTTTTGAGATGGGGCAGTAAGGGCAGGCTTCTACCGCTGTCGCTACTGGAAAACGGTCGTCCATAACTTTTTGAGAAATTATGATCTGCAATCACAGATTCTGAAAAAAAAAATTACAGTCTGCATGAAAATGGGCAGTTTTCGCAAAAACTTTTTTGATGCCAATCGATCCTGTTTCTTATTAAGATCAAAAAATGCTATTGAACCGAGGTTTTTGTACTAGAAAAGTCCGAAATCGCAAATAAACTTTTCCCTTCTTAGCCGAAAATAAACAAAAAATGGCACTCCGGGAGTGCCGACAGATGTGAAAACAAAACACAAACAGAATACTTTGCCATCACTCACTGACATATCGGATATATATTAAAACCGAGTACATCCCGAGGACATCCGAACACATCCGAAGCGGTGTAGATTACGGTAACAGTGCCGCGAATTAAATTTTTTTTCCGTCTCAAAAAATACCCAACGCGCCTATAGTTTTTAATTAAAAAAATTGAACTTTGATTTTGGAAAGAATTCGCGTCATAATTTTGTTTGCTTTGAAGACAAGAGTTTGAAGTTAATTTTTTTTTTAATATCTGCGGCCAGTCTTCATTGTTGCGACCTATAGTTTTCAATTAAAAAAATTGAACTTTGATTTTGGAAAGAATTCGCGTCATAATTTTGTTTGCTTTGAAGACAAGAGTTTGAAGTTAATTTTTTTTTTTAATATCTGCGGCCAGTCTTCATTGTTGCGACCAGTCTATGCCTTATTAAAATAGTAAGTTGTAGTCTCATTTCCTACAAAATTTATGGAAAAAGTTTTTTTGCGATTACTGACTTTTCTAGTACTTACCTTAGTTGGTTCGATAGAGTTTTATGTTCCTCATAAGAAACAGGATCGATAGGCATCAAAAACGTTTTTGTGAAAACTGCCCATTTTCTGCAATTTTTTTTCAGAATTTGTGAATGCAGTTCAAAATGTTTCAAAAAGTTGAGGACAGTCTCCTAATACCGTTTTCCTGTAGCTAAAGAGAAGCCTGCCCTTACTGCCCCATTTCAAAAATCCACCCTCTTTACAACAAATGTAACTTTTATAATGTTATTTTAAATAAAAAACAACAACTTTATTAATTTACCAATTTATGATGAATCCTGAAATGATTGATCGCTTTATTTTTTTACATTGCTGATAAGTATGGAACCTCCTCGTTGCACGTGAGTACCTCCGTTCAGTCGTAATATGTTGTAATAGTTAACATACATATATTATTATTAGCCTGTGACGTCCCACTGCAGGGCAAAGGCCTCCTTACTCTCTTTCTACCTCTCCCTGTTCAAGGCTGCTAAGGACCTAACATACATATAACTTACACAAAAAATATAACAGTGCTGTGTTGCTTAAATCTAACTAAACATATAATACTTACGAAATTTTTTAATAGATAATATACAGCTTGCGGCAAAATAAAGCCAATCTTGTAAGAGTAAGCAAATGCGTAATGTTATTTTAAAACAACGCGACCGTTGTCATTATGTAATTCGTTACAATAATAAACATAATTATTATGTTTATCAAAATGCCGCAGCAAGCATGCGTTTATCTGTCTCAGCCGCGAACATTGCAGCGTAGAGAGCATTGGAGCGAAAATTTACTTCTCCTGCTAAGAAAAATTTCTTCTTGTTACTGTTATTGTTATTAGCATTGCAATCGAATTTATTTGCTGAACTGTTTTTAATAATGAAAAGATAAACAGTTCTTTTTTCGAGATTTATATTGAACTGAAAATAAAGTAACAAACTAACAAACAAACGTTATTTTATGAAAACAATAATACTCTTGCTGAAGCGTTAGGGTAAACATGTCGAAGATCTAGTTAGCTCGGAGATTTAGACGAAAACAAACACTACTTTAAATAAATGTTCTTGTATATCGATTTTATTCAATTTCGAGCGGCCATTGTTGTTTACGTCTTTTTCAAAGGGGTTTGAAGATTTTTGTATAGAGGGTGGCCCTAAGGTCGGCCGCCATTTTTATTTTTTTTTACAATCGCGGTGCACAACAAAAGTTACATATTTAGATAGAGGACACTTATACAAACAAAAAATGTTATATAACATAATATCCTAAAGCGTCAGGTTTCGGAGTTATTCACCGAAATATAAGTCGAAAACAACGAGGATTTTCTTGTTTTTTTTTCCCTCCAGGTAAGCATATTGAACTATTGAGGTAATAGAAACGTTATGAAACCTTTATGGAGAAGAAACAAATGAAGAATAGACATTTTTTAAATAAATAATTAAACACGGCAATTTATAGTTCGTTTTTTAATCCCAGAGACTAATCTGACATGTAAGTCTTTTGTGTTTTCGTATAGAAGTTTGACATTACACTTGTCAGATTAGTCTCTGGGATTAAAAAACGAACTATAAATTGCCGTATTTAATTATTTATTTAAAAAATGTCTATTCTTCATTTGTTTCTTCTCCATAAAGTTTTCATGACGTTTCTATTGCCTCAATAGTTCAATATGCTTACCAGGAGGAAAAAAAAAACAAAAAAATCCTTGTTGTTTTCGACTTATATTTCGGTGAATAACTCCGAAACCTGACGCTTTAGGATATTATGTTATATAACATTTTTTGTTTGTATAAGTGTCCTCTATCTAAATATATATAACTTTTGTTGTGCACCGCGATTCTGAAAAAAAAATCAAAATGGCGGCTGATTTTAGGGCCAAAACCTTCAAACCCCTTTAGCGCGGCTGGACCTTAGGTATCTACTATGTATGTACCTAGAGGTGCATGACTGTGAGTGATTTCTTTCAAAACTGTATTTGCGGGGAGAGGGACACGTGAGTGGTTAAAGGGAATGCATTTTATTGAGGCTATCATGATATTGATTAACGATCATTCAGAACTCGGGATTTAGATTTTTTGTGTGAATTGATTCAATGTTCGATTTTAATCGATTAAAAGGCCGAAATTTTCGCATAATTGCATTATAATTATTACTAGCTGCGCCCCGCGGTTTCACCCGCGTAAATGTCGATCCCGTGATAATATCGGGATAAAAAGTAGCGGATATGTTAATCCAGGATGTCAGCTAGCTCCATACAAAATTTTACCAAAATTGGTCCAGCCGTTTGCAGCACGTGAAGAAGTAACAAACATATAAACACACACACACACACACACACTCACTCACAAACATTCGCCTTTATAATATTAGTGTGATTATGGTCATCCCTATTGATGACATTATATCGCACCTTCGGTGCAACAAAGTCACAACAGCTAATTTTTTAATTTTACTTTTAAAAGTATAGGCATGGTTCAAAGACGATTTGGCATACTTACCTCAATTTTGTAGTTTTGGCTATTTGTGACTTTGTTGCACCGAAGGTGCGATATGACTTAAATTTTTTATCAAAGCGCACCTTCATTCATTCATTCATTGCATATTCACCTAAAAGTGCGTACCTTTTAGTGACCCTCTATGATCGTAACTCGATTTCATAGATTTTTGAGTTAAGTCACTACTATTCTGAAGGTGCGATAGGATGATAGGAGGCACCGAAAGTATTCCCAATCTGCTTACCTGTGACGTCATTTAGAGGTCAAATGAAAGCCAAGTAGTATTATGTCATCATCATCATCATCATTTCAGCCGAAAGACGTCCACTACTGGACATAGGCCTCCCCCAAGCACCTCCACTTCGACCGGTTTTGTGCTTCTCGCATCCAACGAGTTCCTGCGGCCTTCACAAGGTCGTCGGTCCACCTTGTGGGAGGCCTTCCAACGCTACGCCTTCCGGTACGCGGTCGCCACTCCAGAACCTTTCAGCCCCATCGGCCATCTGTTCTGCGAGCAATGTGCCCTGCCTACTGCCACTTAAGTTTGGCAATTCTTCGGGCTATGTCGGTTACCTTGGTTCTCCTGCGGATCTCTTCATTTCTGATTCGATCCCGCAGGGAAACTCCAAGCATAGCCCTCTCCATTGCCCTTTGGGTGACTTTCAGCCTTCTAATAAGGCCCATTGTGAGCGACCACGTTTCAGTGCCATATGTCATCACTGGCAACACGCACTGGTCAAAGACTTTCGTCTTGAGACACTGCGGTATGTGGGACGAGAAGATATTGCGTAGCTTCCCGAACGCTGCCCAGCCGAGTCGGATTCGACGGTTGACCTCTTTCTCGAAGTTGGACCTACCTAACTGGACAGTTTGTCCTAGGTAAATATACTCGTCCACGACTTCGAGTGTAGCGTCTCCGATCTTCATGAGAGTGGGTGTTACATGGGCATTTGACATGACCTTCGTTTTGTCCATGTTCATTTTCAGACCCACTCTTTCAGAGGCTCTACTGAGGTCATCGAGCATTGTACTGAGGTCCTCCATAGTCTCAGCCACTAGTACTATATCGTCGGCAAACCGAAGGTGAGTTATGTACTCGCCATTGATGTTAACACGTTAACAGTGCAGCTACTAAATGTGAGAGGAGCCCCTCACGTGCAAACACGTTTTGTGGAAATATGTAAAGAGAGGCTTATGTAATGATAATTTTGAATAAATTATATAAATATAAACCCTCTAATTGTTTAAAAATTAAAAAAAAACTTGTGACCCACATGACCTTGACCCTTGTGACGCTATAAAAATGTTGCCCGGTTTTTGAGCAAACTTTTTTTATAGTTTATTGTTCACACGTGTATGCAAAAAAAATAAAATAAATCACACGTGTAAACTATAAAAAGGCTTCAAATTTGTATGGAGTCGTGACCCAAATGTGGTGCACGCACGTGTCAGTGTGACCTCACAGTGACCCACATGTGGTGCACGCACAGGGAACGTGTTAATGCCAGCTCCTCAGAACCTTGAAGACATCCTCCAGAGCAGCGGTGAACAGTTTCGGAGAGATAACGTCTCCCTGTCTCACACCTCGCTGCAGAAGGATAGGTTTCGAGGTCTGGTCCTGGAGTCGAACTGACATAGTGGCGTTTTCGTACAGACACTTCAGCACCTGGATGTACCGATAGTCGATCTGGCACCGTTGAAGAGACAGCAGTACAGCCCATGTCTCGATCGAATCAAAGGCTTTCTCGTAGTCCACAAACGCTAAGCAGACAGGCAGGTTATACTCTTCGGTCTTCTGTATAACCTGTCGCAGCGTATGTATGTTGTCTACGGTGCTAAAGCCTTTACGGAATCCGGCTTGTTCGGGAGGCTGGAAGTCGTTAAACCTGCGCGCGAGACGGTTCGTGATGACTCTCGAAAAAAGCTTGTAGACATGGCTCAGAAGCGAGATGGGCCTATAATTCTTAAGAAGGGCATTGTCACCCTTCTTAAAGAAAAGTCTCACCTCTGTTCCATGCCTGTGGTGTTTTACCCTCGAGTATGACGGAATCAAACAGCCTCTGAAGGGCCTTAAGAACGGGTTTTCCGCCGGCCTTCAGGAGCTCGGCCGTAATTCCGTCATCACCCGGTGCCTTGTTGTTTTTAAGCTGGTTCAGAGCCATCCTAATCTCGTACAGGCTGACGTCCGGGATGTCTTCGGTATAGTGTCGGGTCAATCTAGCTCTTGGGTCGTTTGCCAGATTCGTAACGGGGTTGCTTGTTGACGTGTATAACTGTCCATAGAACCTCTCGATCTCTTTCAACAGCTCAGGTTTGGCGGATACGATCCTGCCATCATCAGTCTTCAGTTTCATAAGCTGGCTCTGCCCAATAGACAGATCTCTAGCAAAAACCTTGGAGCCTCTATTTTGCTCTATCGCTTCCTCAATACGATCTGTATTGAAGCGGCGAAGGTCGCTTTTCAAGGACTTAGAGATCTGTCTGTTGAGCCGCCGGTACTTTCGAACATCATCTGAAGACTGCAGGATCATCTCGCGCCTCTCCTTCATGAGCCGCAAAGTAGGATCAGAGAGCTTCTTTTTCGTATTCGTACGACGGGTCTTGAAGATCTTAGACCCGACCGTATGGACAGCTTCCACGAACCCATCGTTATATTCGTCCACGGAGCTCCCCAGGCACTCGAAACGATTCTGAAGTTCGAGCTGAAAGCTCTCGGGGTTTTGAACTTGGATCGGCGCTGGGCGGAGCGTAGACCTCATTAGTCGAGACTTTTCCAGCTTTATATTTAAGTTCAATGTGCCTCTTACCATGCGGTGATCACTTCCGGTTTTCACCGCGTTGATCACAGAGACATCATTGAATATTTGCTGCTTCGTCGACATAATGAAGTCAATCTCATTTTTAGTTGCACCATCCGGGCTCTGCCAGGTCCACTTTCTATGCTCACGTTTTGTGGTATGATGTCATCATCATCAGCCTATAATGTTCCCACTGCTGGGACACAGGCCTCCTCTCTGTGAGAGGGAGTGGGCCGTAATCCACCACGCGGGCCCAGTGCGGGTTGGTAGATGTCACATGTCTTTGAATTTTTGGTTCTAGGACATGCCGGTTTCCTCACGATGTTTTCCTTCACCGTTTTGAGAGCAGTGGTGATGAAATAATTTTACACAAAGTAAAATTATTTATAATTATTATGTGCTTATGTTAAAATAAACTGCATCTTATAATTTTAAGCGCTAAAAATAGAAAAATAAGGTTAAAAAACCTAAAAGATCGAAATGGTTTTGTAATCAGCGTAGGATTTTTTTCTTTACATACCGAATTATGCCACTGCTTTAATTTATTTTCTGGCTTGCTCCTTTAAAGGTCCATAGACAACGGGTCTCCCTTGTTTCATCAAAAAGATATTGACAAATTATCACTTCCCAAACAAAGAACAATGTCAGATGTCCATAGTAAATTTGGCTCAATATTTATTTATTCATGGACAGTGAAAATTAAAACGTCTTTTTATGTAGTTTAACGTCAAAAGCTTTTCAGTGATTACCACTTTTAAACTGAACTTCTAAAAAAGAAGTTATTCAGACATTTTGAATTGGAGGTTACTGTTGCTCTATCACGCGTCTGATAGCATCTTCTCTTTCCGAACTGTTATTTTAGGCGTGAGACTTTACACGATGCAATGAATGACCGCAACCAATACAAAGATTTCGATGCACAATTGATTCAGTTGGCGCATTGCTACTTGTTGGATTACTTGTTTGTTTAATTAATTACCAACAGTAATGTCAAACAACACTGTCATTTGGAATCTAAAACAAGCAAAATACGGTTGTGTTGCAAATTAACATTTAGCTTAGTTAAAACAGTTGACATTCTATTAATAAGAATCGTACTTTACCTCAGAAAGTGAAATCCATTGCCGTAACAATGAACGGACATCGTCAGATTCAACTAAATGCCGTTCCATCCGGAACACATTTACCACAATACAACGTAGTTGATGGTACATTGTCACAAAATGTGTGGGTATGGATACAACACAATAAGTCTATAACGCAAACGCAGATGAATTCGAGAAGGAAACAAACGTACACTTAGAAAAACACCGACAACAACAACAAGATGTTTGAACTGGCGCGCGCGATTTTGACAGCACTGCCAAAGTTTTTTTTCTTAATTATTTTAATGGCGAACTGCAGATGACGTAACCTAACAAGGTTGCCATTACAAGGCGATTAAGTTATCGAATACAGAACAGGAAAATCGATTTCTTGAATTTTGTTCTTATATTCTTTAAAAAATAATAAATGTATTTATAATAAACACGACGAACGTATTATTTAGATAAAAAAAAATAAATGACAATTGTGAGGTGGTAAATAAAAACTAAAGAGTAAATCGCTTTAATTATTTAGAATAATCGATTGCAGTGGCAGAACAGGTAACTACCTGACACTTTTTTTATTAAAAAAAAGAAAAACCTGGAATTCAAGAACATGATTCGTAAAATGATTACTTATTAAAATGATTTTCTTTTCGAACAGTTCTCGAAACGAAATAAATATTTTTTTAGAGGTTGGAATTTTATATTTAAATTGTTGTAGGTAAAAACTTCGTGTCCGTGTGAATTTAGTTTTAAAAGTTGTGTAAGCCGAAACCTGACATTGTTCTTTCCGCATTATTTCATTTGCCAAATCGTTACTTTAGCAAATAAACTCTTCACAAAAAATTATAACGCAAACCTAATGTTTGGCCAGTGAACGTTTAAACAATAACTTCCTTACCAACTAGTACTTTTACCAATTTTAATTTGGACAAAAATTTCAGTTGGTTTATCATATTTTACGCAAAATAAAATAAGCCCAATATTTAGTATCGTCAGTTTTCAATTTACCATTTCTAATCAGTCAAACGCATAGTATCTGTGTAAAGGGTTTAAAATAACCTAACCAAACCAAACCTCGGGGTGCCCTTCGCTCGCTCTTGCATCCTATGTCGACGGAGCCCTGAAGTATTTTTTCACAGATTGAGACTGTCCCCTATCTCTGTGTAAAGGGTTTAAAGTAACCTAACCAAACCTAACCTCGGGGTGCCCTCTCTGTACCTATTTCTACTCGTTCAATAAGTAATTTAGTCGCACGGTTAGAATTTTGATATCTGAAATGGATTAATCACAACCCACTTTTTGTAAGCTCGTTCTGGATTTTATTATTAATCAATATTCGTCGATAGTTTAGTTAATTTTTCGCTTACTCAAATTCATACCGCTCAAGTTATTAAAACAGTATCTCATTATCAGTCGCTAAGTTTTTTTTATTCGCTCGTTTTATTTATTTTTAATATAATTTATAATTATATAATTCCCAAAAAAAAATATTTTTGTATTTTTTTTTTCATTAGGAATTTTTGACTAAATGTTCATTGTGTAAAGATTGTTTGCTGTAATAAATCATTTGATTAATGACCAAATACCTTAATGACATTATCCCAAGTAATATTCTGCCGAGTAAAAATTTGACCAAATGAAAATTTGTGTACAGTAAAAATCTTTCCAAATATTGCATTGGTATAAAAAAGGTTGCTAAAATTTATTTGGATAATGAAAGGGGTTTGAAGGTTTTGGCCCTAAAATCAGCCGCCATTTTGATTTTTTTTTTCAGAATCGCGGTGCACAACCAAAGTTATATATTTAGATAGAGGACACTTATACAAACAAAAATGTAATATAACATAATATCCTAAAGCGTCAGGTTTCGGAGTTAGTCACCGAAATATAAGTCGAAAACAACTAGGATTTTTTTTTTCCTTCCAGGTAAGCATATTGAACTATTGAGGCAATAGAAACGTTATGAAACCTTAATGGAGAAGAAACAAATGAAGAATAGACATTTTTTAAATAAATAATTAAACGGCAATTTATTGTTCGTTTTTTTAATCCCAGAGACTAATCTGACAAGTGTAATGTCAAACTTCTATACTAAAAAAAACGAAAACAGAAAAGACTTAAATGTCAGATTAGTCTCTGGGATTAAAAAAAGGAACAATAAATTGCCGTGTTTAATTATTTATTTAAAAAATATCTATTCTTCATTTGTTTCTTCTCCATAAAGGTTTTATGACGTTTCTAGTACCTCAATAGTTCAATATGCTTAACTGTAGGGGAAAAAAACAAAAAAATCCTTGTTGTTTTCGACTTATATTTCGGTGAATAACTCCGAAACCTGACGCTTTAGGATATTATGTTATGTAACAATTTTTTGTTTGTATAAGTGTCCTCTATCTAAATATATAACTTTTGTTGTGCACCGCGATTCTGAATAAAAAACAAAATGGCGGCCGACCTTAGGGCCACCCTCCATACAAAAATCTTCAAACCCCTTTGTCAAAATATTTTCGGCAAAACGGCAGGATCCCATAGACAACACATTGTCAGTATTCCTCCTTTCAAATCTCTGCATGTATATATGGTAGGTTTAAGACTCACAGTACCATAAATCAACCCCACAGGAGATTGACTGTCACCATCCTTTTCAGGGTAATATCTGGTTCCCGCGACGCGACATTGCGGGTGTGGTCCATCCCCGAAGGTCGTTGCCTGCGCGTCCTCATGGGCCACTTGGCTGCTGTTCGCTGCGTGCAATACGACGGGAAGCTGGTCGTGTCCGGGGCCTACGACTACTTTGTCAAAGTGTGGAACCCTGAAACCGGTGACTGTCTGCACACGCTCGCTGGACATACCAACCGAGTTTATAGCCTGCAGGTAAGACTACACTTGGTTTGAATCTATTTTGTATTGTATAACGAACTGGTTTCCGCAACTCGACGTCCAGGCGCATAATTTGCGTACGGGTGGGAAAATCATTCGATTCACCCCAGCTCCTCAAGAAAGGCCAGCAATGCCTTTGTGTTACTGACGTTCTCTCAGAGGGGACTCCGAAACTCGTGGGTTTCCGAAGTGATTTGTCCTGCATGTTGTTGCCACCGGAGCACATGAGCTGTGGTGGATAGGTAGAGTAAGCTCTTTGCAGGCCCAGTGGCCTGTCTGTGAGTCCTATGGCCTCCCTGCACTCGCCATGGTCTAACTCATGATATAAAGATATAACAGAATACCAGTAAATCTTGTCTTCTTTACGAGTTATTTGGTGCAGCAATGACTGAAATGAATTAAAGTAATTCTATGACACTTGAAAGATAGGTGCATAATATCCCGAGAGAAACAGTAATAAAGATGACCAAGCAACACTTTCTATGTTTCCATTAAGTACGAAGAGAGCTTACGGCAACACATAAAATGATATATACACAAACATCGATCACTAATAGGGTCGTTTTCAAAATTAATTACATTTCTTTTGTGTTTATTTTGTGTTATCGTGACACAAAAGTAACACAAATGAAGAGTAAGGGCAGAGTCACAATGAAGTATTTAAAAGCCAATTTGATAGTAAATTAGTTTAATCATATTAAAATTTGACAAAATCACGTGTAAGCGATCTTGGTAACGTCTCTGCCGTTCAGCAGGCGTTAACGCCTGATTTAGGTAAGATGCCGTTAACGGCATCTTACCTAAATCGGAAAATGGAATTACTATCATATAAGTGAATATACTGTAAGCAAGCCCTAACCCATTCCATTGTGTAACGTGACACAAGAATAATAACACAATTGTTACACAAATGAACAAAATGAACGTGTGCCTGACCTACAAATAAAAATATTCTTGTAATTACACCGTCGAGTTATTCGTAAAACATGCATTTGACTATAATTTACCATCAATTACACTGGCATGCTGCACTGTAAAGTATAGTACTTACCGAATTCACGTAATTTGGCACTTTAAACAAATTCTTATTGTCCTTTTTACGACGCGCACGAAGTGAAACCATCAGTCACAAAACAAAATAGCGCGGCAGGAAGAAACTAGCGCCCTCTCGTTGTAACTATTTTGACGCATAGAGTTGCTATACTAACTTTGGAATTTACTTCTATTATTATAAAATATCAAAGTTCCAAGAAAGAATAACACAAAGGAATGGAATATGAGACACGTGTTTATGGGCAAATAAATAAATGGTTTATTATAATTACATTGTTTTATAGTATATTTCATGTAACTTACCCGTTCACCTGACAAAACATTGTTGAATTGGGTTGCTTACTGCGTGCATTATTTATTATTTGCTGCATTTATTAATCTCATATCAAATCTCAAATCGCTTATTGCAATCCATAATGTACAATTACAGGTGGTAAATAAAAATAATGGAAACAATTATGGACCCTGTCGGGCACAGCAATTTTTTATATGAGTAAGAGTAAATACGCGCGAATGTGGACATTGTATTTTTGTATGGGAAACAAATTACGACAGAAATTAAATTTCGTTTTTTAAAGCATTAGAACCAATTTCCATATAAAAACATTTTTATGTTTGCTATTTTATTACTAACTAGCTGCGCCCCGCGGTTTCACCCACGTAAATGTCGATCCCGTGGGAATATCGAGACAAAAAGCCTATATGTTAATCCAGGGTGTCAGCTAGCGGTCACCTCCTTCTGCGAAGCAGTCATGCTAGCGAAGGAGGTGGCTGAACGGCTGAGGGAGAGAGCCTCACACCCCAGCCGCCGCGGGAGACGCTCCGGGCGTCGGGAGCCGCGTGGCGACTTCCGGCCACCGTAGGCGCGGGCCTGCGGACGGAGAGTAATGGGTAGCTCACCGTCCGATCAGGACCAGGCCCGTGCCGGACGGCGCGTTGTGTTCCACGCGCGCCTCAAAGAGATGTCAGCAGAAAGGAAGGGGCCTGCCAGGGCCGAAGCCTGCCGGGGGTGCGGGATTGTCCGAAAGGGTTACCGCTACCCCGGAACATAAAGGGCTAAGGAAGGAACACGGATGGGTTTTAGTCAGTAAGAGTCTGACACTCCCTTCGCTCCACCCAGAGCGGGAGGGGTCATTTGATGATTTCCCATCCATAAAAAAAAAAGGGTGTCAGCTACCTCCATACAAAATTTTATGAAAATTGGTCTAGCCGTTTGAGCGTGAAGAAGTAACAAACATAAACACACACACACACACTCACAAACTTTCGCCTTTATAATATTAGTGTGATTAGTCTGAATGTTGATTTATATGTTTACATTTCAACTGTATTTCTTTTATTTTACCAATAAGTTTCATGGACAATAATTACAACAAAATGTACATTAATTTTGAAAACGACCCAATAGTTAACCTAGATGCACAATTCTAAGAAAAAGTTCTCTTAAAACGGTCGCCAATTGTATTTACCTAATTCTAGTTGAAATAAATATACTTTAATGTAAATTCAACCTTAAATGCAATGCTTAAAGTCGTATTCACAAAGCTATTACGACCTGTACTCGCTGGTTGACATACCTACATCAAAACAAATTCAACCTTACGCAAAATGTTTTAAAATCAGAATTACAATGTGCTAAAAAGAACAATACATTTTACGACCGAGGCTCGTCGCTAGGACAAGGAATGAGTGGAACTGGAATTGTTCAAATTTTTTTGTTTTTTATTGTAATATTGGTATGGAATTTTTTGGAATGGTATTTATTTTTTAAATTTTGTTAAGCTATATATGTCATGAAATGACATGACAAAAAATGTCCTTACCGAATGAGCGCCCACTAGAACATTTGGGTGCGTTTGAATTCAAATCAACCAGGGGATCAGCCATGTCACTTGTATTTCCCTCATAAAATTTCCATATCGGAGGCCTTATATTAAAATGGACTTATAAGAAGTAAACTCCAATAAAACCTCACATCTTTAATTTTATAACATGCACTTAATCAAAATTAAATCTATTAAATGTTACTATAATATTTACTTATAGAAACAGTAAAAAAATATCACTAAACAAAAAAAAACTAATACTTAATAAAAAAAACTTAAGGAACAATAGCGTCTCCACAAATGGAACAGAATCAACGCACATAACCCGAACAATTTAAGTGAGTATGTGATAATATGATTAATACGTTTAGTAAGAGTCTTTACAATTGAGATGCTTTAATAACTCCTGCTGTTTATTCAGACTTAATTTAAAAAAATGTTTTTACGATGATTTCTTGACAAAATATCAGTACACAATACAGTGACAACAATTATATAATGATAATATGAATACTTACCGAAAATATGAAAATCCATCCATTTTTAGCGTCCTGGATGTGTGATTTTTACAGTTTTTAAACGAGCACTGAGGCGTGTTTACCGTCGGAGCGTTCGAATGCTACTAAATTAAAAGTGCACCCAAATGTTGAATTGGGTGCACATTCAGTGAGGACATTTTTTACCGCTGACTGTGTATCTAGTTCTTTTTAGTGATTGATGTACACAAACTATTGAAATTTTAATCTGAATCAACAGCTACACAATCCTTAATATTCCGACTCATCTTTTCAGTTCGATGGTATCCACGTGGTGAGTGGTTCTTTGGATACTTCCATTCGCGTTTGGGACGTAGAATCTGGTCAGTTGAAGCACACCCTCACTGGACATCAGTCGCTTACGTCCGGTATGGAGCTGCATTCCAATATTCTGGTGTCTGGCAATGCTGATTCCACGGTCAAGGTCTGGGATATTACTACGGGCCACTGCCTTCATACCCTGTCAGGTGAGTTCTGTTTGTATATTATATACATCATCATCTGCCTCGCCTTTTTCCAACTATGTTGGGGTCGGCTTCCAGTCTAATCGGATGCAGCTACCGGATGCTGAATACCAGTATTTTACATGGAGCGACTGCCTATCTGACCTCCACAACCCAGTTTACTGGGTAATACGATACCAATTATGGGTAAGACTGACTGTCAGACTTTCAGGCTGCTGACTACTCGTAACGACTGTCAAAGATCTACGAATGACAGCCGGGACTAACGGTTTAAGGGGCTTACAAGACCTAAACGCAAAAAAACGGTACGGTGACGCCGCGCGCCACCGCCGCGGGGCCATACTATTATATTCTGTGGTGGTGCCGCTGTATTGGTTTCTCTTGGATTTGTATGAGCCGCGGCGCCGTGTGTTCATACAAATCCAAGGGTGACTGATGCAGCGACGGCGCGGCGGCGCGGCGGCGGTGCCGCTGCAGCGGCGGCATAATGTGTAAACGGCCTCAAAGATTAGGTACCTAACATTCATATATAACTATGATTCCTATTTATTAGAAACAAAATCTATTTGAAATCTAAACTTGCTTTTGATAATTTTCATCGCAATTTTCAGATGAATCTGTTACCTATTTCATTATGCCCATTATCAATAAGTCGCGGTCTGTTAATAAAAACATTAGGTCAGAATTTTTTTATTTTTATAATAGCTTAGAAAACGTGTAGGTACTTGCACATTAGAAATAACTTCCGTGTTGATATTTTCGACTTTTTTTCTCCTGTAGACTTTTTTTTAGTTATTTATAAAAATATTTAATATATATATTTAAAAATTCAAAATACATTTAAATAAAATTTAAAAAGAAATTCGATTTCGTTACCTTGGGAAACGAACCCGGGGACTCTCGAATACAAATCTACACGTTGCGTCGTCCACATACGTCACTGTGACAGTTGTACGTGAAGTCGAAAATACTTACCTTATGCGTAATGACTGCACTTTCTTAGATGTTTCCAAAATTCATAGTTTCAAAAAAAAACACTGCAAAGTGATAAATAACTTTAACTTCGGAAGTCGGTGTCGCTGGTTCCGCATTTTCGTTTTTTGACACCGACTTCCGAAATTATAGTTATTTATCACGTTGTAGTGTTTTTTTTGAAGTCGGTTGTTTTTTTTTAAGTTTTAATTTTTTCTTTTTAATTGTACCTACATAATTTGTTTGTTAGATCTTTAACTTATTTGCACATCGTTTCTGCGCCATTTATTAGAATACTAGGGCGTGATCTCACAAAACCGTTACTTCTAAATCTCATACATGCTTTATGTCATAATTGTGATGGGCGTCGTCGTTAGATGGCGTTTGCGTCGATTCTGTATATGTGTGCGTGCGTTTTTCAAGGACACTTAGGTCTTGTAAGCCTCTTAACGTACTTTCCGAGGCACGGAGGGGTCTCGGTATGTAGAGATGGTCACCCATCCACAGACTAACCGCGGCTAGCGTAGCTTAACCTCATCGATCGACTTGTGCGGCTATTATTATTTAGCCACCACGGGCCTCTGTTTATGTACCCTTTTTACTAATATTCTTCTTCTATTGGCACGAATGATGTTTATTTCTGTAAGTAGGTTTAAACACGTTAATTTTAGAATTCGAATCCACACGTGTGGACCACTTGGACCAAAATTGTAATTTTCAAGCTATTAAACATGTAGCGTCCACAAGAAACCTAGGGGAGTAATAGTTGACGAATGTTTAACTTGTCATTCGCATATTGAGATTGTCACGTCACGGGTGCGAAAAATTATATTGATTTTTAAATATCTAAGATATGTGAAGCCTCTGAAGATACTAAATAGCATCTATATTGCGCTCTCGCAATCGGTTATTACATACCTACTGTTTACTAGTCTGAGGCGGAGCCACTAAAACTAAAATCCGACTCCTCTGAGAAGAAACCGCGAAACATACTCAAGAGGTCAGTCTCTTAAACTCCATACACTTGGCAAATCATGCGAGAATCATGATTAGTGTCTGAAATTGTCTTTTGAAAAAAGAACCACACATATTTGAGTAGACCTGTCCAGACAGTGCACGCATTCGTCAGTTGTGTAGCTCAACACATGTTGTAATAAAAATAAATTTAACTGCAATAATAATAGAATAAATGTCCACAATAACACATTTCCGCTTGCAGGACCCAACAAGCATCAATCAGCGGTAACCTGCTTGCAATCAAGCAACCGTTTCGTGATCACCTCTTCGGACGACGGCACCGTGAAGCTGTGGGACGTGCACACAGGCGAGTTTATTCGCAACCTAGTGGAGCTGGGATCCGGCGGATCCGGCGGCGTCGTGTGGCGCATCCGGGCTTCGGCCACGAAGCTGATCTGCGCTGTCGGATCCCGCAACGGAACTGAGGAGACGAAGCTCCTCGTTCTCGACTTTGACGTTCCCGGCGCTTGCCGCAGATGTGATGAATAGCAGCGACTGAACCGACGCCTCCTGCGTCGCTACGCAAACCTCTACGCGCCCTGGCACTGTTAAAGTGCCTACATTGTGTCTGTGTCGGTCCTCACGGCTGCTGTAAGTGTCCTCATTTGTATTCAGATGTTAATTAATGTCTGAATAGCCCTGTTATGCTGTAAAAGTTCTGTGTCATTTTATCGTGATATGTTGTGTTGGTATGCTACATAATTTTTACAATGCTATATCAGCCTAAGTTTTCCACTCAAAAGGACGCTACAATGTTACAGCCAATATTAAACCAATGACAGTAACTACCAAGTACATGGCCTGAGAAAAAAAAATGTATTTTAATCAGGTATTTCGCTATTCGACGCACCCATAGCAGCCGATAGCATCACCGTTTATAGAATTATTAAAATGTTCAGCTTTTTATCAGGTCATTCATCTGTTATTGTCATTAAGAGAAGTAATATGTGATTCGACAAAGTAGTTAGATGTTTCTAAAATCTAATGGAGCTTACTTTTATCGGTACCATCCTTCATTTGACACTTTCGACGCCGACATACGTCACTTGCCATTAAAACGTCTTTGAATGTCAAATAAAGGAGGTGAAGTAACTAATTGGGAGTGTAAAGCACCTTCGAATCTCATACCGAAGACCAGTACTTGGAGATCTCGTTACTACACCCCTGTGCATATCATAATTATAGCGTAACGAATGCGTTAATGCAGCTTTGTCGAATCATCTGTTGTTCAGGACCGACCAGCGTAAAGCGAGAGGTGAGGTTCAGTCGGTTGCTCGGGCATACGTCTGCTCGAATATCATCAATAATTTTGCACGAGGTGTCGTGAAACTGTGTATGTGTACCGTCGACGTGGCTAGGGGATCAGTTGTACCCACCGGACTGTTTTAATGTGAAACGTGCAAATGGACATAATTTTCTTACTATAGTCTTGCGTAACTCAAGTATCCATGATGTACTCAAATAATAATCAATTCAATAATACCATTACTATAGTGTTCTAGTTTTTAAAATGTTCAGTAGATAAAAATGGTGGCTAAACAACCATGTCGCATTGCCAAATTCCTTTATTTTTTACTCTGTGTTCCAAAGAGATGAAAATCGGAATTAGATGTTAAGTTTATTTTTTTATTTTATGTTAATTTTTAAGATGCTTCCCCCCGATGATTTTATTAAATCGACACAGTATAATTTTGGGAAATTTAATAGTAATTCAGTTGAAACATTATTTTATTTATGATAATATTTATGTGCTAATTTTCTCGTAAAGATTATTATTGATTTATTTTATTATTTTAATTTATTGTTTTTTTTTTATTTTCTTGACATAAGACAGTATTTAAAGCCTGTCTGCGTTTAAGACATTGATTACATTTATTTTCTGTAATTACTTCATGTTATTGTATCGTCCTCAATTATATTATTACCAACACATTTTCTATTAATTAATACAATGAAATACTGTGTCGTCCCCCAAATATCTCAATAATGGCCAGCAGTTTTATCGCTTAACTTGTTTAATAGTCATTTAAGATAAATTTATGTCTAATATTATAAACATTAATAAACATTTCAGACTTGTAATGATACCGAATTAAGATTTAAACAATTTAAATAATCATAATTCTCGATGGTGTTAGTATGCGCGTACGCAATTGAACTTTGCGATTTTAACGTAACGTGAGGCGGCGGGTGGCTATAATACACTCGCTGTGTATGTATTTATTTGTTGTATATATATACAAATAATAATGTGGTCATTGAAGGTCGCGTTTATGTAGCCGCTACTCTTCATAAATGGCTGTAATATTAAATAATTAAACGAAGACTGAAGCATAGTTATAGTGTAATATTTAAAGTATTAAATTGTAGTTACTCCTGTACTACCGACCATCACACTCAGCTGTATGTCTTTGTTGTCTACACTTTCTCCCCCTTTTATTGTATAACATTCGGTTTCTTTTTTTTTTGTTATTAGTTTTTAAGAACAGGACGCGAAACGGTCGCGACAATATTGAAATGAAAAATTAGTTACGGCTTATTGTAGTTCTCTTTAGTTGTACATGTAATTATTACCTTGTTTTTTTGTAAAACCAAAATGTTTCCATAGCCGGGGTTAGAAATTAATTTATTTTGTGTAGTCCTTCACTCTTCGCATGTACATCATCGCGCGAGTGCACTTGCGTATTGTTTCATAACACAGTATATACCCAGGTGTTTGAGATGTTACTTGCCGCTAGTGATGCGACTCCTACAGTTCCGCATGCGTTATGTGAAGCTAGTGATGTGACTCATCCAATGCTGCATATGCTTGTTAATTTCCCACACATTGCTCAAGTTTGTCATAGTTAATATTTCTAGCCCCGATGTAACTACGGCATTTTCTTTCGAATCTATTTATTTTATAATACTTCACTTCACGAACGACTTCTGTCAAATAAACGGGCTAGTATACGCCCTGTAATCTAATGTGTATTTCTGGAAAATTGGGAAGATGAGAATTAAATGGGGCAGTTTTGATCACATAAACTGATAGTGTTTTTTTTTGTAGCGACCGCATATGGGTGACGATACGCAACGGCATGTATACTTAGCTTTATATTGTTTTTGAGAACTGTTGTAATGTTCCGTCGTTTATTAGAAAAATCATGGAGCCAAGAATAAATAATGTTGAAGGATATTCTTTTAATTTATGTTGCTCTGCAATGGGACTAGAGAAGATTGAAATTATTTAATATTATGAATTGTTGCGAGTCGTCAGTGCATGTGGGTCGCTACGTCGCCCGTTCGAACAAACTGACAGCTCAACTGTATGTATAGATGGTGGTACTAGACGGCGATGCATGGTTGTTATTATTTTCATTTATTACTTCAATTCCTTTTGCTTTTAATGTGTAATTATTGATTAATAAATCCAATTGTTTTCAAGTTTTATTTTGTTTATTTTCCGTTTTATTTTTTTGCGTGAGTTGGTGAGTTGCATGTTACTTAAGTATTTTTATTAGTTTATTTTTTATTTTTGAGTATTTTGTTTTTTGTGGCTATACTCCAATATTGGAAGTCGGAAGAACTGCGGATAACCCTGGTGCCAGAATATACCTTAAAAGTCATCACTTCCACTTTCCTGTCCCTTCTCCTGGCTGCCATATGAGCGTCTACAGTTTACCGGCGAATAACGTTACTGAAACGTTATTAATGAAACTACATTTGGTGTGTTTTCCTAGACAGCATTTCTGACACCGATAAGTCAAACCCCGCTGCCCAAAGATTTTAAGGCGCTACCTCGAAAATAAAAACCGGGCGACTGATCTACTAAGCGAGCGAAAGTGATGTAATTACTTTTGAAACGCTAAAGAAGAGATGGCTATAATGTGCGTGCGCTCGGAATAAAAGACGTATGTGCCAAAACGAATTTACTCCTTTTTTAACAAAATAAATGAATTTTTAAAACTACTTTTGAGTAAACTTTGGTATGATAATTCTCTGTTTTAAAGTAAATTCCATTGAATAACTCTTAGGCATTACGCCGTGATGTCGAAAAAAGAAAAAAATTGATATACTGAACCTTTTAAGCGCTTAGCTAAATATCAATTGCCGTGCCCCTAGTGCGCACCTACAAATCGATAAAATCAAGATAAAATAATACCTACAATAAATAAGGAGGAGAAATCGTTGTATCGATTAAAAAATAGTCAAAAAGTTTTTATCTCTATTTAATAATGGTTTTAGTTGTACCACGCAGTTAATAGGACGAAAATAGAACGAAAAAATCATGCATACTTATTCTCTGTCGCAGAAATACGACAAGAGCGGTAGGGGCACGGAAATATGTGTCGCATAAATGCGACACAAGCGGTTCAAAGGACTGCAATTTTTTTTTGTATCGAGAAAAGTTCATTGAATCCTGTATTCCTTTTACATGATATTAGACCAGAGTCAAAAACATATACCAAAATGTTAAATCCCTATTCCACATACCGAAATAGAAAAACCACTTTTTTTTTCAATATGTCACCTTAACGGCCTGGCCACGACCTCGCCGCTATCAGCGACAGCTTAGCGCTACCCACCTCGCTGACACCTTGTGGAAACCCAATTCGGTGACTATCATGTTTTGTGTTAATTCATAAGAGATGCTTATAATTTCGGCTATCTCTTATTTTTAATCTGCATAACTAAATCAAGTAATTTCTCTATTTTCGTCTGTAGTCGATGTTGAAGGCCTTCCAGTGCGGGGTTCGTCTTTCACGCTCTCTCTACCACGCTTGAATTCTGCTACCCATTTTTTGATGGTTGAGTATGACAGGGCAGAATCCCCATGGTCAGTACCACCAAACGCCATCCATGATGATATCATCATGGATGGCGTTTGGTGATAACCCCTTCTTATGGAGGTACTTAATCACAGCACGCTGCTCAATTTGCTCCATTTGCAGAATTTACGGCGGATTGCTTGATTATTAAATTTATAAAATCACAAATAATTATCGCCCTCGTTTCGAACTTCGCAGTTAACTAGACTAAAGTAAATAATGTGGGTAGTTTTGATTTGAAAATTGAATAATTCTGCTACTTTTCAATCCAACCTCGTATAATAAAACAAATAACTTGCTAGTTTGTTCAGTTTTTGATTTTCTAAGAACTCGTGTCACCTTCGTATTATTATATAAGTTCATGCTTTATTACTTGTCATAGACATTTTTATCGTAAAGTGTACTGTTGAAGCATTTTGTAAAAAAATAACAAATTTTGGCCAATTCAAGATGGCGGCTAATGCTAACCCTTCGAGATCTAAAACTTAAATTTTTCATGAGTAGCCTATACTTAAGCAATAAAAATTAAAACATCTACACCACGTTTTGTAGGGCAAAGGCTCTTTTTTGTACCCACTGATTGTACTAAACGGTCACGCACTTGGTAGTGCCGAGTATGTCATTAGAAGACTCACTTCAAGTTTAATCTAAATTAAGGTAGGTACGTATAGGTACTATTATACTAGGTATAACATTGCTCACAGAACAGATGGCCGATGGGGCCGAAAAGTTCTGGAGTGGCGACCGCGTACCGGAAGACGTAGCGTTGGAAGGCCCCCCACAAGGTGGACCGACGACCATGTGAAGGCCGCAGGAACCCGTTGGATGCGTGAAGCACAGAACCGATCGAATAGTAGGTGCTTGTTGGAGGCCTATGTCCAGCAGTGGACTTCTTTCGGCTGAAATGATGATGATAGGTATTAAAAGGTTTCCACTTCTTCTTAGCGTGTCGGTGGCAATATAAATGGACTCAGCCCAGAATCAAGCTACGCGCTTGCAGGCGCGGTCGCAGCCCAAGATTTTGGGGGGGGGTCATGGGTGCCGAGGAATATTTTAAGGGAGGTACATCTCCTCGTTAGTCTAGTGGTCGCAAGCGTTACTGCTGAGCATGAGGTCCTAGCTGGGTTCGATTCCTAGGTCGGGTAAAGTGTTAAACGGTTTTTCCATCAGAAATTTCTCAGAAGCAGCCTGGAGTCTGGATTTGTGCCCGGTTGGTGGCAGTAGGCTCGCCCTCTATGACATTTATTTTATTTCTTTATTAAAACTTTATGCACAGGTAAAAACTGACATTTCACTTAATAACTGGCGAAATGTTAGAAGTAATATATGAAGTTACACCCCTGCTGCCCAACCCTTTGGGGATTAAAGGCGTGATGATATGGTAAGGTTCATGTATATCTCCAGCTCCACATTACTTACGCTATTCAGGGACGCAACTGTTACATAGGGAGGGGTGTTACTTAAATGCTGTCAAATTCGTCGTATGTATTAGAACGGTAGATTGTGCAGGGTGGGGAAAGCGAGCGAAGCGAGCTCGAAAATTTTAACAACCCGCCTCTGTTTGATTAGGTTTTGTTTTATATTTTCAATTAGAAATAGGAGTTAGGTACATTGTCGACTTGTGCAGGCAAGCTCAAGCAGCTAACAAAATCTAATATGCAAGAGCGAGCGAAGCGAGCTCGAAAATTTTGCACACTCTCGGATAGGTTCGATTTTCTTTCGAGTTACGATCATTCCAAAAACACTAGGAATTACTTGCTTTGTCGACTTTTGAAGAAAAGCTCAAGATTCAAATTCAAATATTTATTGCTCAACACAGTAATTTTATCCATTTCCAGATGTTAAGTGAATGCGCAGTACACTGTATTGTACCAATTCAGGCATGCAATATTCATAATTATAGTTATACAATTTCATTACATAATGTCATAAATTCAAAAATTAAAAAAAATAAATAAGTTGTACAATGATATAAAGAAGAATGGGCGGTTTCGTCCCAAGTGTTGTAACATGTTTCTACCTATATCATATGGACGATCTCAGTGAGTGTTATTTTTTTTTGTATGGGCATAACTGTATCTCGTGCAGGGAAAGTGTTATAGTAGTTTCATTTATTTAATAAAATATTAAATACAACTTAATTATTTAGTATTATAATGACAAAAGGACTAAAGCTATTTATAACTACCTACTCCTACTCTGATCCAACACCCCCCAGCACCCCCTCTACTACCCTGCGCCGCGCACTGCCATTGTTTTTTTTATTGTAAGCGCAGGAGTAGCGAAAAATATTTAGAGACAGGCTATATGTTGGAAAGAGGTGGTTGTCGGTTGTTGCAACTTTTTGTATACAACGTGTAACGTTAAATGCGCAAAACCTCTTAAGGGGTCATTGTACTCATCATTATGAACAACTTTTACTATGGGACCAAAGCTGAAATCGCGAAAAAAAAATCAGTTGTTTCCTACATTTATGTTCGAGTAACTCGTCAAAATGTACTAAACAGCTGATTTTTTTTTGCGATTTCAAGATTGGTACCATAGTAAAAGTTGTTCATAATGATGAGTACAATGACCCCTTAAGAGGTTTTGCGCATTTAACGTTACACTTTGTATGTATTTATGAGTTTTATTAAGTTTTATTTTATTAAGGTTTTTATCTTTTTTTTATTTATAGATTTTTACTCTTTTTTACATGTCAAAATAAAAGTCAGTTGTGTCAGCGATTCGTAATTTCATTGATCTATGGTGCTTCTAGATGCCATTATTTATCTAGTGGTATATATGCACTTATGCTTTCAGTATTTTATAGCTGTGCTGTACTACCGTATTTTAAATTGTTGCTCCTCTGTTTATTTACTGACGACTTACGCATTCCTAAAGGACCTCTGTAGGCTTAGCCAAGTTGACAATCTACAATCGTTAACGCTAGTAGAAAACTAATCAAATGTATAGGAATGACATCATCTCAACGATAAGTCACGTGGTCAGTACAAACGAATAGAAAAGTCGTAGCCAAGTTTACTCGTTCAAAATGTTAGAATAGAATGTAATCGTTTCTACAACGTAGATCGCTACATCCCATACAAATGGTAGCCAAGTTACAGTTTTGACAAGCGCTAACGAAACGCTGTCGAAGTTTTTGAACGATAGCTAAGCGATCGCCGAGACCCAAGAGAAAACGATAAAAAATGGCGTCTATTATGATACAGCTGGGTTAAAACCGAGAAGTGTTTTGTTTATTTACATTATTTTTGGACTATATTTATTATTTAGCATTTTAAAAAATATTTCAGAGAAACAAAGGGTCTATTGATTAAGTAGTAAGGGTCAATTGTTTTGTTTCTTTCGTAAGTATTAGTTCATGTTGCGGATCACGTCATTGTTTATGTTTCAAACTTTCAAGTGCCCGAGGTGGCCCGAGTATGATAGATTTTTAAATAACAAAGGAAGATATTTACGAAACAACTAATAATTTACGTACCTTTCCATGAATTCCAATAAAGCTGCGAACTGTTCTGGGCTTGCTCGAGATCTAGATTCCATCCTATACTTAAAAGTTATCACTTCATTTTTTTAAGGTATCTTTCATTCATAATATTATATTATGCAGAATCATATCATAACATTTCGAGACGCAGTAATATTTAAAATTACATTCCACACTGTGTTATTATAATAAATTAAATATAAGAAGAGCTTTAACTTATTTCGCTTACTTTCAAATTTGAAAACACTTAAAAAAAACAATTATTTGCCCGCGCACTAAGTACACAGCTGTGACTTTGACGTCTATCGGAACGCTCACCATAGACTAAAGTATAGGTTTTTTCTAAAGACGTTGTAGAATGAGCGTTCGACTCGGTCTTGTCAACTTGGCTACCAACTTATCGTTTTCTATAATCGCTTACGCCGAAGCGTTAACGATTGTAGAAAGAGATTCGACATGAAACGTTTGTAACTTGGCTAGGCCTACTGGTGTTTCTACGTTTGCAACTATCGACTTCGGCTTACTTTGTGGACTTGATATTGTTTTTTGATTGGTTTGTTACGATTACGAACTATGAAACGTTTGTGTGTCACCTGTGCTCGGTCTTTGACTCGACAGCGAGTGCGACATGTAGTTTCAAGAACTATATTAGAAGCAAGACCGCGTTTTGCTGAATATATTTCAGAGCATATGAGAATAGAACAGGTCTGTTATGTGCTTGTTTACTTCTGAACTATGTTTGTGCTTTTTTCACGTCGCCGTCGCAACGAAACAATGAATCAATCGGTTTCTTAGAGGTAACTGGGGAGATATTATACTTCCATACTTATATTATAAATGACGACACGGTAAGCGCAGTGGCTAAGCGATCGACTACTACGCTGCGTGTCGCGGGTTCGATTCCTGCACGGAACAAATATTTGTATTGCCTACAGGTAGTTGTTCCGGGTCAGCGATGCGGATGAATTTTTAGACGCTATATTTTAGTTTGTGTATGGTTTTAGTTAAGTTAGGTTTTAATTTTTTATTTTCGATAGAATATAGAGACTACTTAATTAATCTATTATTATATCACAAGTACCAATATGTGTACAATGTCCATTTGTTTGAGGCATACTCCTACATAAGGGAATTATTCAGTGATAATTGTATCATTTTTTTTTGTTTATGTATTTTCAAATGTGCGTTTATTAATAACTGACTAAAAGTAACTGTTACTGCCTGTGATTAATGTACAATTATTATAAATGTAATAATTATGTGGATATGTAACACAAAATGTAAAAAAGTATTGATTGATATTATGATTAAAGCATTATTTAGTACGCAAAATATGCGCATTGACGTGGAGTTGCGGACACCAGCCTGTATTACCTATTACCTAAAGCATTATTTAATACAAAAACCTTTTTTTCACTTGAAGCCCAATTACTTTTGACCTGCACGCAATTGTCATAACAGCTTGGATTATTATTCATAAAAAAAACCTAAATGAACATGTTTATACTAGTCGCATCAAGGGTTGGGACGCAACTCATATAATAACGCCCATTCTCCTTTAAATTAATAAGTTAACAATGTCATAGATTCAAATTAAAAGGTAATGTGTAATTAATGGTATTAACCAATTTATAATTTGTCATGCATTGTATTATTAAAATTATTATTCAAATTAAAATATATGCCAGTAGTCATTCAAATTACCTACATTATATAATTGCACTTAGATAGAATTAAGCTTAAATAAATCGGCCTTTTGACATATCAAATGTAAATTGCAAGAATAAGCATAGCGAGCCTGAAAATTTTAGCACCCCACCTTGAATAGTCTGTTTTCTTTTACCCATCATACAAAAAGAGAACTTTATCGAATTATGACGAAAAGCTTAAATTCGTTTTACAGCAGTTAAGGTTTTGGAATCTGGCCTTACCTAAGCCTTTCAACCTTACGTGCGAGCGGGGTGCCTATCAATATCCCGAGTTTGCTTCGCTCGCTTTTGAATCCTGGATTCTATATTTTTATAACAGGTTTTTTAAAGGAAAATATTATTTAGGCGCGTTAAAAAACCCACTGTCATTTCATAGTTTTAAGTTTTTACTTCAGTCGGCAGTCCCCATGTCTGTTAGTAAGGCAAGTAAAACATTCAGACTCTCGACAGCTTGAATGATTTTGGGGGGGGTCATGACTCCCACGACCCCCCCCCCCCCTCGGACCGCGCATGCGCGCTTGGCACTATCACTAGCCTCCGTCAAATTCTGTAACTTGCAGCTGACTGGACACGCAGAACTTGACATTAATTGTAAGTATCCCATCGTTTGTGGAACAGCACTACATTATTTACACTCCAAGGTGGAGTCATTTATGAATTTCCACCTGAACAGATTTTCCTTGCTTCGACCAACCTGGGTCCGGACTCTGTTTAAAGACTCCAATTTACCCAAGGCAACTCATGTGTCGATGGGAGATCTTCAGCGGGGTTTCGGCTAGCTTCATAAGTTTGAAACTTTTGAAACACTTACATTGACTAGCTGCCCGGCGCGACTTCGTTCGCGTGGTGTCCTACCTTACTCCTACCCCTACCCTTCTCCTACCTTACTTGTACACTACCCCTTCCCGACTCCTACCGTACCCCTACCCTACTCTTACCCTACCCCTACCCCTACCCTACCCCAACCCTACTCCTACCGTACCCCTTCCCTACTCCTACCCTACCCCGACCTTACTCCTACCCTACTCCTACCCTACCCCTACCCTACACGAACAATACCTATTGCAAATAAATAATTTGATTTGATTTGAATATACACACCATAAGAATCGGTCAAGCCGTTTCAGAGGAGTTTTGTTACAAACACTGTGGCCACGAGAATTTTATCGCTGCGCTACGTCGTATTCTGTGGCTGCGTGTAGCAACACCCACCGGCGCGGCGTGGCGCGTCGTCGGCGTGTATTTTTTTTCTACTGACATTTTTATTTTCGTAATATTTTTTGAATGGAATGTCCGATTTCAATAATTCAAAATGTAATCAACAGGCATTGAAACAGTCTTGAATACAAAATAATTTATTTGGATAAGAATTAATACAAAGGTATAGATGACATGGTCTGATTTTGATCGGCATTTCTATCAACTTTTAAAATGTAAAAAAGTAGTTATAGTGACATAACTACAATAGTTGGACATATGGTAACGCGAAGTTTTTTGTAGATGTTGATATGTTCTATAATATTGTAGAACATTTTTTTGTTCTATCATCAATACTTTCCGCAGCGCATGCGATGAAAGTCATTTCATGGCTATTTTTTTACACCTTGGGTTGGTTTTAGTAGGAATTTCTAAGGATCCCTAATTTTTTTTAGTAATAAATATAGCCTATGTTACGCAGTGATAATGTAGCTTTCTAACGGTAAAAGAATTTTTGAAATCGGTCCAGTAGTTTTTACGTTTATTCGTAACATACAAAAATACAAACATACAAAAATAAAAATCTTTCCTCTTTATAACATTAGTGTAGACACATAAAAACTTCGTTCTATTCTATTCTATTCATAGCAAGATCCGCACCCTAATTGCGTAACACACTATCAATTGGAATTAGAATCATTTTGAAGCAAATTTCTAATCCATTGCTTCATAAGTACGAAAAATTTGTCTGCTCAACACGTAAATAACGCAATGAATGTTGTTGAACTGTCAAAATGAAACCGATTCCGATTGATAATGTGTTACGCAATTGCTCTGCAGAACTACAGTACCTACCTACCTAACCATACTTTTTAATACTGGAACATTGGGGCTTTATGTCAGTGACATTCGACCAAGATCTGTAATGTATTGTGCCAATTAAAACAACGAACCACATTCGGCGAAAATATTGTGATGTTACAGATACATCACAATATTTTATTAGTCAGATATTATATATATAATATTTGTCAGATTAATCCGACATAAGCGGTTAAAAGGTTAAGGAACAATAATCAACATCCATTAAAGTTTTATGTGAACCTTTAAATCGCCATACCAATGTTACGTAATAACTTATTGAAATCAAATATTACTTTTATGTTGTATTATGGCCATTTTTATTCACAATAGGTACAATATTATATGGAAACAGTCTATAATATTTTATCGCAGTTCTTTGATTTTGTGTTTTGAAATTACCTATTTCAACAAAATAATGTTCTTTGACAATGAATTTCACTCGCTTTTCACATTATTTGCACTCCTTTTTATAAAAGTGACAATAAGCGGTGTGGATACCCGTTCCACTACTTCAAAGGGTATGTTACTAAGTACAGTAAACAAAAGAGATAAGTATGCAGGATCGTCGGATATAGTTGAAGTTTAGTAAGAAACCGATGGATGTTCTCGAATAAAATTTAATTTTATTAATAGGAAACTAACAGCTCATTTATCAAATTAAATTTCAGTCGACAACATCCATTGGTTTCTTACTAAACTTCAACTATATCCGACGATCCTGCATACTTATCTCTTTTGTTGACTGTACCTCTTTTTTATTAGCCTTTAGTATTCTTCTGCCGTCGGGGGAGCGGTGAATGCTTATGCGAATCCCGCTCCCCCGGCCATAGGTAGAGGTGGAACACCGCGGTGGTTTTAGCTGGTAAGAGTCTAGCATGCCCCTCTGTCACCGCCACGATAGAGGAAGTCCATGAGGATTTCCACCGAGAAAAAAAAAGGACAAAGATGATTCCCTCTTTCCATTTCATTAATATACGTTGTACACCATTGTTTTTCACCCTATATTAGTACTTACTGTTGTTTCGAGTACAGGGTGGCTGGGACATGGACGCGCTAACAGTAACCATGAATTCAGCACATTATTCTAGACGGGGGTCTAGAATCATGTACTGAAGTCATGGTTACTAGGGTAGAAATTTTTTGTCGGTTATAAAAAAGTACCGGTCAAGTGCGAGATGTAAATACATAATTCATCACGGGAAAAAATGTTTTTTTATGTCATTACATAAAAAAACATTTTTTGTAAACTACAAATTTACGGTTTTAGGATTTTTTTCCTTTACTTGTGCAACATGACAGTGCTTCTTGCCAAATTTCATGATTTTAGGTCAACTGTAAGTACCCTATAGGTTTTGATTCCGGAACATAAACGCCCGTACCTTTTGATTGCGTAGAGTTAGATGTTTAATTTTTTCACTGCTTCAAGGGATTGCAGCCCTGAGTATTAGAGTACTGTGCTGTTCCTGAGTATTTGATATTAATTTCAACTAGATAACTCCACGCGTTCCTGAGAAAAAGGGTCTTGACCGACGGACAGACGGACAACGAAGTGATCATTATAAGGGTTCCGTTTTTCCATTGAGGTATGGAACCATAAAAACGGCTGTTTCATAGAAAAACGCAATACCTATGCGGCTAAAATGTATGGCACAGCAATTTTTTTTTAAGGCCTGCGAAATTTTTTTAATTAAGGGCCAAAGCACACACGCTTGTTTTAGATGCTGTATCGCATTTTGGCGACTCTACGTTCCATCGCAGTATTAAAATCAACACCCTTACCATGGATTCTAAAGAAGCTTCATTAGAATCCATGGTAAGGGTGTTGCTTTATTGATAAAGCGAAAATATCAATCGCGCCGAAGACGGTATTGTTATTGGGTATGTTTAAACAGCAATATAATTAAACGAAGACTATGCAGTTAGACCAGTAGATACTTATATTTTTTTATATTGCTACCGACCTGTGTTACTGCTACAGTTTTAAAAGAATGAAACCCTTATGAAAATTATTTGTAAACAATACCATTGCAAATCGGCAAACTATCGATCGGCAACACTACAGCCAACGGTCCAGCATCGGAGCAGTCGCTAAAACGCGCGATTCCGATACCCCATCCGGCGTCCGAACGCAGGAAGTCGCGAAATCGCGATGCTGCCTCGATAGAATCTCTAAAACTAAAATACAGTTTAAATATTACTATTTTTTATTGAGTCGAGCATTGAAAATCCAACAGAGCGCGTCCCCGCGCGTCAAACACGCTGTTGGGTTTTCAACTCTCGGTGTTGAGCCGAGCATTGAGAATCCAACAGAGCGCATCCCAGCGCGTCAAACACGCTGTTGGGTTTTCAACTCTCGGTGTTGAGCCGAGCATTGAGAATCCAACAGAGCGCATCTCAGCGCGTCAAACATGCTGTTGGGTTTTCAACTCTCGGTGTTGAGCCGAGCATTGAGAATCCAACAGAGCGCATCTCAGCGCGTCAAACACGCTGTTGGGTTTTCAACTCTCGGTGTTGAGCCGAGCATTGAGAATCCAACAGAGCGCATCCCCGCGCGTCAAACACGCTGTTGGGTTTTCAACTCTCGGTGTTGAGCCGAGCATTGAAAATCCAACAGAGCGCATCTCAGCGCGTCAAACACGCTGTTGGGTTTTCAACTCTCGGTGTTGAGCCGAGCATTGAGAATCCAACAGAGCGCATCCCCGCGCGTCAAACACGCTGTTGGGTTTTCAACTCTCGGTGTTGAGCCGAGCATTGAAAATCCAACAGAGCGCATCTCAGCGCGTCAAACACGCTGTTGGGTTTTCAACTCTCGGTGTTGAGCCGAGCATTGAGAATCCAACAGAGCGCATCCCCGCGCGTCAAACACGCTGTTGGGTTTTCAACTCTCGGTGTTGAGCCGAGCATTGAAAATCCAACAGAGCGCATCTCAGCGCGTCAAACACGCTGTTGGGTTTTCAACTCTCGGTGTTGAGGCGAGCATTGAGAATCCAACAGAGCGCATCCCAGCGCGTCAAACACGCTGTTGGGTTTTCAACTCTCGGTGTTGAGCCGAGCATTGAGAATCCAACAGAGCGCATCTCAGCGCGTCAAACACGCTGTTGGGTTTTCAACTCTCGGTGTTGAGCCGGGCATTGAGAATCCAACAGAGCGCGTCCCAGCGCGCTGAACAAGCTGTTGGGTTTTCAACTCTCGGTGTTGAGCCGAGCATTGAGAATCCAACAGAGCGCATCTCAGCGCGTCAAACACGCTGTTGGGTTTTCAACTCTCGGTGTTGAGCCGAGCATTGAGAATCCAACAGAGCGCATCCCCGCGCGTCAAAAAAACACTGTTGATTTTTAAACTCTCGGCGCTAAGCACCGCGTTGAAAATCCAGTGCGCGACAAAAAATCGCCGCGAGAAAAACACGCCCCACACTTTAAAACAAAAATATACCTAGTCTATACAATATGCTAGTTTCCTAAAAAATTCTAATTAGTCCGTCAGTTAGATTATCGAAAAATAATGGACCCTTATTTTTTCTTTTGTCAATCAAACAAAAAATGACAAAGATAAAGCGCGTCAAAATTTGGGAGTGGGGGGTCGTGACGTCACGCCGTGCGACACTTTTTAGCACGGCGTGACGTCACGACCCCCCACTCCCAAATTTTGACGCGCTTTATCTTTGTCATTTTTTGTTTGATTGACAAAAGAAAAAATAAGGGGCCATTATTTTTCGATAATCTAACTGACGGACTAATTAGAATTCTTATTTTTTTACCCAGGAAACTACCCTATTGATGTATCTAATAGTAATATTTAAAGTGTATTGTGAATAAAAATTAATTTTGCTTCCAGATGTTGACCTGAGACTTTTCAACAAGACTATTCATTGCAAGTTTCAACCTAACGGATTCATCTGTTCTAATCGCAAGAAATCCCGCAAGTGCGTGTTAAAGATGATATACAAAACATTGTCGTAATATACAATGTGCCGCTACAATGACGGCATTAATTCAACACACGGGTAGGACTAGTGGCCAGTAGTAATCGTAAAAATTATAACAACATAAAATAATTCATAATTTGAAAACTACCGCCTGCGCCGCTCGCCGAGCGACGTAGGGCTCTCTCTTTCCTTCAATATACATAATCAGTCTATAATGTTCCCACTGCTGGGACACAGGCCTCCTCTCGGTGGGAGGGAGTGGGCCGTAATCCACCACGCGGGCCCAGTGCGGGTTGGCAGATGTCACATGTCTTCGAAATTTTGGTTCTAGGACATGCCGGTTTCCTCACGATGTTTACCTTCACCGGTCTGAGAGCAGTGGTGATGAAATAATTTACACAAAGTAAAGCGCCTGTCTGGGTTTGAACCTACGACCTACAACTCGTAAGTCGCGGCCGTTACCACTTGGCCACCACTGCTCGCAATTCCTTCAATATGCCTTACTGTTTTCACGTTACTCGTTTTAATTTCATTGATGCGAAAAATGATCCGTGGACCCCCGTAAATGACCCTTTTTTATGGATGGGAAATCATCAAATGACCCCTCCCGCTCTGGGTGGAGCGGAAGGGAGTGTCAGACTCTTACTGACTAAAACCCATCCGTGTTCCTTCCTTAGCCCTTTATGTTCCGGGGTAGCGGTAACCCTTTCGGACAATCCCGCACCCCCGGCAGGCTTCGGCCCTGGCAGGCCCCTTTCTTTTTACTGACATCTCTTTGAGGCGCGCGTGGAACACGTACGCGCCGTCCGGCACGGGCCTGGTCCTGATCGGACGGTGAGCTACCCATTACTCTCCGTCCGCAGGCCCGCGCCTACGGTGACCGGGAGTCGTCACGCGGCTCCCGACGCCCGGAGCGTCTCCCGCGGCGGCTGGGACGTGTGGCTCTCTCCCTCAGCCGTTCCGCCACCTCCTTCGCGAGCATGACTGCTTCGCAGAAGGTGGTGACTGCCTCCCACTCCCTCTCGCCCCGGACCATGGCTTGAACCAGGGCCGGACGCGAGAGGTCGCCGCCGCTGCCGATCGCCTCTACGAGGGCACGGCGGTGCTCCGCCCATGCGGGGCAGACCTCCACCGTATGCTCCACCGTATCCTCTGGGCGATCCTCGCAATGGTGACACCCGGGCGTCTCCTCCCGCCTGATGATGTGCAGGAACCTCCCAAAACATCCGTGTCCGGTGAGGACCTGCGTCAGGCGATAGGTGAGGACGCCGTGACGCCTCTCTAGCCACTCCTTAAAGAGGGGTCTTATTGCCACTATCCTGGCGTGCCCTGCGCTGGGTTGCGAAAGTCGCTCCTTCCATGCCACCATGAGATCGCGCCGGAGGTCTGTCCGCTCCGCCGCGACTTGCTGCGGAAGCGGAGTTTCCCCCGCGTGTCATCGCGTCGGCCGCCGCCTGATGCGACCTCCCCTGCGCCAGGACCAGCGTGTCGTCAGCGTAGAAAACCACGCTGGCGCCATCAGGGAGGTCGGCCCGCAGCACCCAGTCGTAACCGATGTCCCACAGGAGCGGCCCCAGAACCGATCCCTGTGGGACACCGCACGACATCCCTCGCCGGTTCCCCCGTAAATGACCCCTGCGCTACAGTTTCACTACGGTATACAGTTATACACACCTGTTCACCTAGGTACTCACGTTTTGATTTTTGCCCCATTTCTTATACTTACATGTAGACAAAAGTGACAATTAAAACATACAAAAATAACTTACGTAAACTATTCGATATTTTTGTATGTTTTGATTTTCACTTTTGTACATGATACAGATGAAGTTAGTTTATTTGTGTTTCTAAAATATAATATATTGTTTGTTTTTCGACAAGCTTTCATAGGAAAATTCGCCCCTAAGACGACCCACTGACCGTTTATTTTGCGTATACTTACTAGAGAAGATTCAAATTCAAATACCTAGATATACGCCGGGCGAAAGTTTCTGCTGGCGGGAAGGGATTGTGATCTGTTTTCGTCGTGTGAGGTATATGCAAGAAGGCGCGGGCGAAACTTGATTTTAATCCGTTTTTTTTTCAGGTATTATGAATATGATACAACCGTATTTTGTATTGTATGTAGTTATATTTTTTAGACATTACTTCGACGTTCACCTGAAACGATGCGTACGTTTTGAATATGGAGCTTGCAACCATAGCTACAACATGTTTGATACAAGATATCAATGCCGGAGTGCATGTCGAGGTAGTATATTTTTTTCAATACCAAATACTTATCTGTGTCCAGTGTGTACCATGTGTTGTGCCGTACATACATAGATTATGATGAAAACAATAACACTTTCTAATGACTTTGGGGCCACAGCAACATTAGCATTTAATATGGGTGGTATAAAGTACCTACAGGAGAAATGTGGACCGTGTCCTCCACGTCTGACACGGGTGCACTCTCCCTTCCCTCACTCTCGTAGACCGGTGGGACCGCAATCCGACACGACCAGAGAGAGATCAGGAGCAGGACCGCGTTGGTCTCGTAGTCGCAAGCGCAACAGCTGAGTATGGGGTCTTGGATTCGAATCCCAGGTTGGGCATAGTGTTATTGGGTTTTTGCGTTAGGAATTTCTTAGTAACAACCCGGAGTTTAGAAGCTGGTGGTGTGATACCCCCATGCCTCGGAAAGCACGTTACTTAGGTATGTACAACTAATAGAAATACACAAAAGGGTAGGCACCGCACCTGTGGTACCCCTAGAATTGCAGATGTTCAAAGCCAGCGGTAACCACTGACCTATGGGTCGCCTGCTTGTTTGCCAATATGTGACATAAATGCACAAGTATAAACAGCAAAAGTCAAAACCAACGATGGCATAGATCAAAAACCTAGAACTCTCTGAATTAGGATATGTACAGGTACTATCGCGGAAACTACCGCCTGACCACCACTAATTTCATTTTTGCTTGCATTCAAATAATAGAAGCGCTCTCTAGCCCCATGCCAAAGTCAAATAATTCGCCAGATTCACAAAAAATAAGTTTAAAAACTAAAACCCGACTATTGAAAAGGATGAAACAAGAAAGTACCTTCCCGTGGTTGCATGCCGCTGTACTAACATAGATACTTATAAGCTATGGTAGCATGCGACCACGGGAATGTACTTTCTTGTTTCAACTTTTTCAGTAGTCGGGTTTTAGTTCTAAACTTATTTTTTATTTAATTATTTTGGGGCTTATTTCAGTAATATTTATATTTTTGAAATGTGATAATTAAGCCCTTTCATTTGACATCCAACAAGGCATCATCCCAAAATATTTATGTAAAAATTCATTACTTTATGTCCTCTAGAGGGCGCTATATTAAAGGTGTTTGAAGATTTTTGTACGGAGGGTGGCCCTAAGGTCGGCCGCCATTTTGATTTTTTTTTTCAGAATTGCGGTGCACAACAATAGTTATATATTTAGATAGAGGACACTGATACAAACAAAAAATGTGATTAACATAATATCCTAAAGCGTCAGGTTTCGGAGTTATCACCAAAATATAAGTCGAAAACAACAAGGATTTTTTTGTTTTTTTCCCTCCATGTAAGCATATTGAACTATTGAGGTAATAGAAACGTTATGAAACCTTTATGGAGAAGAAACAAATGAAGAATAGACATTTTTTAAATAAATAATTAAACACGGCAATTTATAGTTGGGTTTAAAGATTCTTTATTTATTCTAAAAGAACATACATTGTTCACTTAGCGAATAAATACATAACTAAGGTAAGGTAGTCCAGTAGCTAATACTTTTTTTATGTAGGTAGGTGTGATGTATGATGCAAAACTAGCTTATGTCGTTACATTAATAGTTTTTTGTTGTTTATGACGTACTGCTTGAGTTTGGATTTAAATATGTTAAAAGAGGATGTGCTCCTGATATCTGCCGGTAGATTATTATAAAGTTGTACACCTTCGTATTTTATGTTTTTCCTGCCATATTGCGTCCGCGGGGGGTGCGTCTGTATTTGATTGGGGTTTCTTTGGCTGTACTTGGATGTTTTTGTGTTAAATGATAATTGTGTATGTATAGTTTTGTTAAGAATTTTTCTAATAAGAATGCAGGAATTGAATGTGTACAGTTGATGAATGGTCATTAGTTTAGTGTGTTTGTATAGTTCGGATGTAGGTGTGTGATAATCATAGTTGAATAGAAGTTTAATTATTTTATTTTGTGCTATTTGTAGGTCTTTAATCGTAGATTTGGTCGCGCATCCCCAGATTTCAATTAGATAATTTATGTGTGAGCGGACTAATGAGTTGTAAATATTGTAGCGGATTTTTTTTGGAATGTTGTTAATGTATACGCGCATTGATCCCATTAATGATGTTATTTTTGTTTTTATGTGATCTATATGTGCTTGCCAAGTGAGTTTGTTGTCTAACCTAAGTCCAAGGTACTTTTCACAATTACTTTTGATGATTTTAGTGTTGTTTATGTGTAAGGCTGGGTGGTCAGGAATTTTTTTATTTTTAGCTGAGAATATTATGTATGATGTTTTTGATGCATTTATGGTAAGTAAATTAGAGCTAAACCAGTTGTATAATATATCCAAGTCTTTTTGAGCGTCAGCTACAATGGCGTTTATGTTGTTACCGAAGTAGAAAAGACAAGTATCATCGGCGTACAAAGTTAGCTGTCCAGTTAAGCCTAGATCTTTAATATTATTTATGTAAATAGCAAATAGGAGGGGGGATATCAGAGATCCCTGGGGAACACCAAATTCTATGGGAGATGCTCTACTCATCGCGTCTCCTATTTTAACTATTTGTTTCCTATTGTCAAGGTATGAAGACAGGATATTATACATTTCTCCGGTGATGCCAATGCTTTTTAGCTTTAATAATAGAATTTTATGGGATACCGTGTCAAAAGCCTTTTTTAGGTCAATAAAGATACCGAGTGCAATGTTTTTTTTGTCAATATTTGTTTTAATGGTGGTGACTAAATCGATTGTGGCGCACAAAGTGTTCGATTTGGGTCAAAACCGAACTGCCGATCATAAATATAATTAATGTCGTTTAGGTATTTCTCTAGTCTAGTGTAAATTAACCGCTCAAAAATTTTTGATAGTACTGGTAATACCGATATGGGTCGGTAGTTCCCGGGATCGGTCTTTGTGCCGGATTTGTATATAGGGTTGACTTTGGCAATTTTGAGGGTATTTGGGAATGTACCACTCTTAAAACAGTCATTGATACAATTTGTTAGGTTGGCCGCTATTAGGTTTTTTATGCATTTAATAGTTTTAGTCGTGATGCCATCAATTCCTGAGCTACAACTTGGGTCCAAATTATCAATTATTCTTATGATTTCAGTGCTAGTACAAGGCGTGAGAGTGTCTAATTGATTTGTATTAGGGTTATTGTCAATTGCAGTGTACGTTAAGTTATTGTGGAATTTGTGTGGTATTTGAGTGGCTAAGAGCTTCCCTACGGACGCAAAAAAGTTGTTGAAAGTTTCGCATACCTCGATAGGGTCGCTAATGGTTTTGTTGTTTACGTTTAGCTTAGGTATGTTGCCAGAGGTGACCGGATTGTTATTAGATAGATAGTTAATTAAGGACCACATCTTCTTTGGATTTGATTTACATTTATCGAACTTATTAAAAAAATATTGTCGTTTTTCTTTCTTCATAAAGTGTTGCACTTCGTTTCTCTTTGTTATAAAATCTGTTTTAAAATCGTTATTGTTTGGATCATTTTTAGATTTACTCCATAGTACATTTCGCTTGACAATTTCTCTCGTAATTTTTCTGTTGATCCAGTCGTCTCTGGGTAGGTTTAGGATTTTTGATTTCTTTATTGTGTTTGTTTTTACTTTATCTTTTATAAATCTCTCTAGAGCATGGTAGTCGTCATTTGTTGTTAAGTAGTTGGTATTAGAGACGTCTTTGTATAGATTTGTGTAGTCAATAGCTGTGTAGTGATGTATTTTTCTGGGTGGTCGTTTGAATTTCTTTAGTTCCAGGTATATATGGTTATGATCAGACAAGGGTGATTCAATGACAGCCATGTGAAAGTTGTCTTTAGAGAGGTTTGAGCAGACATGGTCTAATATTGTATTGGTGGTGCCGGTAGTCCGAGTTGAATATTTTTTGTTTGTTTTGTTTAGTATTTTGTATCCAGTCTCCTTGATCATATTTGTGTAGGTTATCGTAGTTCGGTCCGGTTTTAATAAGTCGAGGTTGAAGTAAATAATTAAACACGGCAATTTATAGTTCGTTTTTTAATCCCAGAGACTAATCTGACATTTAAGTCTTTTGTGTTTTCGTTTTTTTTTAGTATAGAAGTTTGACATTACACTTGTCAGATTAGTCTCTGGGATTAAAAAACGAACTATAAATTGCGGTGTTTAATTATATTAAAAAAATATGTCTATTCTTCTTTTGTTTCTTCTCTATAAAGGTTTCATAACGTTTCTATAACCTCAATAGTTCAATATGCTTACCTAGAGGAAAAAAAACAAAAAAATCCTTGTTGTTTTCGACTTATATTTTGGTGAATAACTCTGAAACCTGACGCTTTAGGATACTATGTTATATTACATTTTTTGTTTGTATAAGTGTCCTCTATCTAAATATATAACTTTTGTTGTGCACCGCGATTCTGAAAAAAAATCAAAATGGCGGCTGATTTTAGGGCCAAAACCTTCAAACCCCTTTAGTGTGACGTTACATAGCCTATAACCAGCGGACGGTCAAGACGCTTCTAACGATACCTCATTTTTTGTCAAATTATTATAAACTAGCTTCTGCCCGCGACTTCGTCCGCGTGAAATTCGTACTTTCCTCTAAAAGTTTCGAAAATGTATGTTGGTATGATCTTTATCATTAATTTAGATAAATAAGCATTCGGGCCAATTTTTAAGTTTATAGAACAAAGGAATCAGATCTGTGGGGGTGAAATTATCAAAAACGCTGAGACACGTATAAATTAATTTTCAACCGTTAGCCTAAATACAAATTTTGAAGATCCTAACTTTTAAACTGACGGACTTTCATTCACAACTTCATCCCCCTTTTTAATAAGTCAGTCAGTCAGTCAGGCCTTTTGTTTTTATTTAGATAGATAGATACTTTTCCGGGATAAAAAGTACCCAATGTGATGCCCAGGATATTAAAGAATAATTATACCAAGTTTCATCGTTATCGAACCGGTAGTTTTTGCGTGATGCCTGAACAAACAGACAGACAGACAGACAGACAAACATTTTTTTAATCACATTTTTGGGTTCGGTGTCGGTCTAGTAACACCCCGTGCCATTTATTTTTTTGATATTTTTAATGTACAGAATTTTCACTTCTACAGATTTATTATAAGTATAGATGATTTTGAAGTGTATTTATGTTCATCTGTTCCCTCATAAATGTTTAAGTGATCAGACGGAAAAGGCCGCGGTGGTACACCTACCTACTTCTACCAATTAATTTCATTACAGACGACGCGTACCGACCAGTTCCAGAAATATTGTCAGCATTTGTTTACTGCCGGTATCAACCCAGCTTCGGAGATTGTAACGATTATCAGCCTTCGTAAGTCATTGTCTTTCAATTTAAGTGCTTTAGTATTTTTGACAACAATTCCCAGTAAATTGAAACCTCGGTAAGGTACCTATAAAATATCTAACTGCTACCGCAAAACGGGGCTACTTTGACTTCCAGGGTTACTTTGACAGGTGTTGGAACTACTTTAACAGAGCGCCAAAATCGGTTTTCACGTGTGCTCAGTAAGTGTGCGTGACCTCGAGTAATATTGCGCGAAGCGCGGGGTGTGGGGAACGCGTCATAGCGTTGTGATCGGCCTTGTCAAAGTAACCCTGGAAGTCAAAGTAGCCCCGTTTTACTGTACTTAGACAAATAGACCTTGATGTTTTGTGATGGCAAGTGACATGGTGGTAAACTGGTTCTAATGCAATTTCGAGGAAATATGTTTTCCGTTTAGGTATTTCATTGTATAGGTACACAAATACCGGATATCTATGACAAATACAGTCCTTTCACAGTTATAACCCGACTACGGCGAAGAAAAAAGGAGGGTTATGATTTTATCTCTGATTTTGCACCACTGTCAACGTCAGTGATCTTTATTCTCATTGTAATAAGGTCGCTGTTGGGTTGATGCCACCGACAGGTCTTTTAAAATCACTGTGAAATTTATTATCGTTACAATAAGGTTGCTATGAGGTAAATTATCTGTGAACGGACTGTATTTGTCATAGATAACCGTTATTTGTGTACCTATACAATTAAATACTTACATTAATTTTTTATAAGTATTTAAATAAAATAAAAAATTAAGAAATATTATTTATGACATAACTATAGCATTGCTTCCGAATCTGTGTCATTCCAACAAACCTCTTGCAAACTGGTTTACCTTTGTAACACGGCATAAGTTATCCTCATAAAGATTCTCTCGTTCGTGCCGATACTAAGAGAGGAAGCATAAGCATAAATATAATCAACCTATAATGTTCCCACTGCTGGAACTGGGACACACGTCTCCTCTTTGTGAGAGAAAGTGGGCCGTAATCCACCACGCGAGCCCAGTACAGCGGGGTAATTTCGTTACACACTATCAGTAGCAATCGTTTTCATTTTGGCAGTTCAACAACATTCATTGCGTTATTTACGTTGCTGAGTAGACAACTTTTCGAACATATGAAGCAATGGATTAGCAATATTTTTCAAAATGATTCAGATTGAGAATGATTAGGGCCGGATTAACCATGTCGGGGCCCTTAGGCAATGCAATTCTCGGGGTGCCTTTTCAGCCGTTTGAAGATCGTCAGCTCTTTTAACGTTGATGAAGGGATGTGAGTAATAGCATCAGCAGCATCACCGGGCTGATGCTTAACTCCTCAGGATCTTACAGTAAAAAATTATTTGGGCTCATCGAAATGGTCTTAATGGATAGGTTACAGATTAGTGATGATCCAGGTTTTATTAGGAATAGTAATACGAGATGAGACCGTCTCACGGTCTCATGATGGAGCAGGAAAGAAAAATAAGTCGCGGGAGTTTTAATTTTAACTTTATTCTTGTTAAATGCAATAAAATAAACAAAAGAAAATCGTTTGACTCAGGTGTTTTAATTTTAACTTTTTCTTGATAAATGTAATAAAAAACAATAAAAGAAAGAAAATAGTTTTGTCAAGTACATTAAGTTTAAATATTAACTTTCCTAACTTTTTTAGATACAAAATCGTTCATAACATCTTGAAAGTTGACCGTTTCCAATACATCATTTTCAATCGCCATCATCGGCAATGATCCATATTATTAGTTATACTACTCGATACTAGATGGTTCTGTTCTGTAAGTATGAAGTATTTCATCAACTGACAGCAGGCGTCGAAAAAAAGCAATAATACCTATTGTCATTGATTAGATTTTCACTGTATGAAACATTTTCAATTACTTTTGTGCGTGCGCGGGGCCCTTAGCCAATGCGGGGGCCCCTAGGCAGTTGCCTACTCTGCCTAATGTTTAATCCGGCCCTGAGAATGATAGCGTGTTACGCAATTAGGGTGCAGGTTGGTAGATGTAACATGTCTTCGAATTTTTGGTTCTAGGACATTCCGGTTTCTTCACGATGTTTCCCGTCACCGTTTTCAGAGCAGTGGTGATGAAATAATTACCTAACTCAAATTAAAGTGCCTGTCAGGGTTCGAACCTACAACTCGTGAGTCGGGGCAGTTACCACCGGGCCACTATTTCTGGAACAATAATAAATTGATGTAATTATTGTTTTTCAGGTGGTACTACGACATTACGGAAATGAGGTGCAAAGGTTTTGCATACAGCGGTTGTGGAGGTAATCTTAATAGATTCCGTACTACTATGCAGTGTGAAGATATCTGTGGCACTGCTATTAAATAACGTCACTTATACTAAATTATATTATATGTTTGGTTTGTTATTGCATACTGGTATACCTGCCTATCATTTTTAAGGGTTCCGTACCCGAAGGGTGCTAACGGGACTTTATTACTAAGCCTCCGTTATCCGTCCGTCCGTCCATCCGTCCGTCTGTCTGTCAGCGGGCTGTATCTCATAAACCGTAATAGGTAGACGGTTGAAATTTTCACAGTAAGAATTTCTATTGCTGCTATAACACCAAATAATAAAAATAAAATAAAGTTAAAAATTATAGGGATAAGAAACTTGTTTTTTTCGCCGTTTTTTGCTTTGTGGTACGGAACCTTTCGTGTGCGAGTCCGACTCGCACTTGGCCGCTTTTTTACACTGGGGATATTTTCTTAGCATTTTGTTTAGGTACCTACTCTATTCATTATATTTTACTAACTGTGCCCCGCGGTTTCACCCGCGTTAATTTGGGGAAAAAACGTAATCATGATTCGAAAGACACGTGGCGCCATCTATTATCATAATAACGTTATTGTTGTTTTCCTCGGGAACAGCACTTTTTTTCGGGATGAAAGGTACCCTATGTCCGTTTCTGTACACCTGACAACGTATATGCAAAATTTCAGGATGATCGGTTCCGTAGCTTAGGCGTGAAAAAGTAACAAACAAACAAACTTACTTTCGCATTTATAATATTATTACTAGCTGCGCCCCGCGGTTTCACCCGCATAAGGTTCGATCCCGTGGGAATATCGGGATAAAAACTATCCTATGTCCTTTTCCGGGACTCAAACTATCTCTATACCAAATTTCATCTAAATCGGTTCAGTGGTTTAGGCGTGAAGAGATAACAAACATATAAACACACACACACACACACACACTCACAAACTTTCGCCTTTATAATATTAGTGTGATAGTGTGATAATTAATAGTTATTAAGTTAGGATAGTTAGGATTAACAAACTTAGGCCGCTTTCACACCAAATCCATAGTCGAGTCAAGTCCAAAATGTATAAAAAAAACAACGTCAGCCGCCGAACTGTGCTTTGTGTTTCATAAAAAAGAGCTATTATAAAACTTCCAAAAACAGACAGTTCAAAGATATAATTTTCAATTTACTTTTGTTAAATTATTATTTATTATTATTATCAGCCATCTCTGTCCCACTGCAGGGCAAAGGCCTCCCTTCCCTCCTTCCACTTATCCCTATCCAGTGCAGTTACACGCCAATTACTTTTGTTAAAATTAAAGGTAATTTATAACATATACAGGGTCCCATTAAAATAAATGGACAAATTTTAACACAGTGCTCAGAACGTCTAACCAAAGATAACCAAGCAAAAACAAAAATAAAACTGATTAAAGTAATTTTATTTTGACCTAAAATAATAAATTGTCGGCACATTAGTGTATTTTCGTTAGCTGATTATTTTTCTTGTAAGTATCTAATGCGTTTTTCTTATATATTTTTTTACCATCGTCCTTATTTTGGTGGTCTGAATGATTTCTTAAAGTTTGTCCGTCTATTTTAAAACCCTATATAGTTGTATTAATTATATACAGGATGAATTTTTCAAGTGGGCGTGGATGGCCAAATTCTAAACTATGAGGAATAGCGAAAAGTAGGGTCGCGGGCTCGATTTTGATGAAAACTAAAACTGCATCATTAGATTTTTGAAAAATCAATATTTCCAGCAGGAATCGAACCTGTTGTTTTTGAAAAAAAAGTCGCTGTATTATTACACCATTCAATAGTGTCCCTAATAAGGATCAAATTCTGGAAAGTAATGACATACGGCAAACTAAAGGAAAGAGCTAATTTTAACAAAATACTTTTTTTTATTTTTCTAATGTTACCTACCTCATCATCATCTGCCTAGCCTTCTCCCAGCTATGTTGAGGTCGGCTTCCAGTCTAACTGGATGCAGCTGAATACCAGTATTTCACATGGAGCGACTGCCTATCTGACCTTCACAACCCAGTTACTGGGTAATACGATACCCCTTCCCCTTGGTAAGACTGGTTGTCAGACCTTCGAGCTTCTGACTACCCGTAACGACTGTCAAAGATTCTGGAATGACAGCCGGGACCAACGGCTTAACGTGCTTTCCGAGGCACAGAGGGGTTTCGGTATGGTCACCCATCCACAGACTTATTAAACCTTAACTGATTAAGTTCATAATGATGACAATTGTTTTCAATACATAGCTCAACGATTCAACGAGGATTCAACGTCTCAAGGATTGTGTACTGCATTCAGCATTACAATTATTGATTCCATTAGAATATTTTCCAAAGATCGTAATAGAAATTTAAATTTAGAACATAATGTGAAGGTAACTGCGCTGCGGGTGTGTTAATAAAAATATTGAGCACTAGCTGCTGCCCGCGACGTCGTCTGCGTGAAGGCTCCTACAGCACCAAAAATACCTAAGATGCCAGTGTCGCTATAGCATTATAAGTAAACAACTTTTAAAATAGCATTAAAATATAAGTTTTTTTTGCAAGCGAAGCAAGTGAAGAGAGTTATATGGGAATCCTGCCGAGTTCAGTCATAAGATGTGACTGAAGGAAATAGAGAAAATAATTCAGGAATACATTCCAGTACACAAAAGAGTAAAAATACGTACAAAGGTGTCATACCTTACAACACTTCCCTATAAACTACGTTGGTAGTTAGGCTGCCAGGTGCCAAAATGTAAAGAGAGTCAGGACTGGTGACGCGGGAGCAAGCGACGTACAGTTGCCCGTGTGAGAAGCAACTCGTCCTGAGGTCGACACCCGCTGCCCTCAGTGTCTGCCCCTGCGACTTATTGATAGTTATCGCGAAGCAAACACTCACGGGGAACTGTACGCGCTTGAACTGGAACGGGAATTTATGAGGTATGAGGGGAATGCGTGGTATAAACACTGCCTCGCCGACGCCACAACCCGTAAGAATTTTCGCCTTAATGGTGTGTCTGTGGAGCGAGATGACTTCAAGGCGGGTCCCGTTACACAACTTCGGAGGGGATAGGTTTCGAAGAAGCATAATCGGGACACCTACCTTCAGCTTGATGGTATGCGCTGGAAGTCCACTTGCTGACAGGGAGTTCAGAAATTCCACGGGATAATGTGTGGCGTCATCTTGCTCGCCAACAGTGTTTATCGAGGTGTAGACCACTTCATTCCTCAATTTCCGAGAGAATGCATTCGTTACTTGCTGCAGCCTGATCATTTTTGGGCGTCAAAATGGCCCGCTCACACACTCAAGAATTCTGCTGGTGCGGTATACGACTAATGTCCCGTACACACAGCGAATGAGTTCTTCTAAGCTGGATAAAACTCTACCGAGAGAGTCTGGAAGCACCACCTCTTTTGGTAGAGTTCCTTCGCCAAAACTTAAAAGGACATCGGAGAATTCTTGAGCACGTGCATTGCCGCCGAGCCGAGCTCTCATATTAATGGTCAAGCGCGGCGTACGAACTCGTGACCACAACAAAGCATTCACCTCGTCAGCCCTCGATCCCCGTGTCACCACGGGAAGCGTTTGCCGGAAATCGCCACTGAACAGAACTGTGACACCACCCATCAAATGTTCGTTCCTGCGGATGTTCTGTAGGGTTTTGTCCACGGCCTCAACTGCCTTCCTATTGGCCATCGTACACTCATCCCATACGATCAGAAAGCAATCCCTGAGCACGTGTCCCTTATCGCTGTTACGTGACACACCACAAACAGGCCTTTCGGCGCTCTCTAAATCGATGGGAATTTTAAACATGGCATGTGCTGTCTTGCCGCCCGGAAGCAGTGTGGCAGCGATTCCCGACGACGCTACAGCAATAGCAATTTTGCCTCGCCTCCTGACCTCTGCAAGTATGTCAGTGGTAACAAATGTTTTTCCTGTTCCACCAGGAGCATCCAAAAAAACATTTTACCGTGGTTATGCCCAACGCTTTCAAGGACGGTGTCATAAATTTGTTTTTACTCTGAAGAGAACAAAGCGACATGGTCATTTCGTGTGGTGGTAATTTCGTGTGGTGGTCATTTCGCCCGGATCGTAATTTGTCTCAGCGTTATACTCCCGATTTCCACGGTCTTGATGCGGTGATGATTGGGGAGCTCGTAACCCATATTCGATCAGTGGATTGCCGCCGATAGAAATTACCACATCTTGAAGTGAACTGAGACAGGTGTTCAGCACGCGTTCATCAGTTACTTCGACTTCGTCTCCAGTAGAAACATAACTTTTTTGTAATACTTAACACCGCGTTTTTTTTTAATTGTCTTCCTCAACTCTGCTCAAGATTTTGAGGGTTTTGTTGGAACTCGAATTTATCAAAACGAACTATCAACTTTTATGAAGAAAATGAACATTGCCATCTATGAATTTTAAGAATAACTAACTACTAACCTCGCCAACATGATCAAATTTAAATTATTAATTTCCAAAAAGTGTCAACATGTAACTTGATTTGATTTTAATGAAATCTCATAGATGGCGGGCGCTGCTTCAAAATTTTCTTTATACTACTAACATTCATTAAACTATGTTTCTCGGCCCAAATTACTTAAATGGCGTAGTTTTCATAGTGTAAAGCTAGATAATAGCATGGCTTACTGAAAAACAACATTTAAATATGCGTCGTTAGATTACACGCTGTCACAGAATGCGTAAGAAAAATAAAGATTCACAGCTCCTCCCCCGTAGGCGATAGCGTGATAATATGTAGCCTATATGTTGACCCGACCTCTTAGTAATATTCATGCAAAAGGGGTTTGAAGGTTTTGGCCCTAAAATCAGCCGCCATTTTGATTTTTTTTCAGAATCGCGGTGCACAACAAAAGTTATATATTTAGATAGAGGACACTTATACAAACAAAAATGTAATATAACATAATATCCTAAAGCGTCAGGTTTCGGAGTTATTCATGAAAATATAAGTCGAAAACAACAAGGATTTTTTTGTTTTTTTTCCCTCTAGGTGAGCATATTGAACTATTTAGGTAATAGAAACGTTATGAAACCTTTATGGAGAAGAAACAAAAGAAGAATAGACATTTTTTAAATAAATAATTAAACACCGCAATTTACAGTTCGTTTTTTAATCCCAGAGACTAATCTGACAAGTGTAATGTCAAACTTCTATACTAAAAAAAACGAAAATAGAAAAGACTTAAATGTCAGATTAGTCTCTGGGATTAAAAAACGAACTATAAATTGCCGTGTTTAATTATTTATTTAAAAAATGTCTATTCTTCATTTGTTTCTTCTCCATAAAGGTTTCATAACGTTTCTATTACCTAAATAGTTCAATATGCTTAACTAGAGGGAAAAAAAAAACAAAAAAATCCTTGTTGCTTTCGACTTATATTTTGGTGAATAACTCCGAAACCTGACGCTTTAGGATATTATGTTATATTACATTTTTGTTTGTATAAGTGTCCTCTATCTAAATATGTAACTTTTGTTGTGCGCCGCGGTTCTGAAAAAAAATCAAAATGGCGGCCGACCTTAGGGCCACCCTCCATACAAAAATCTTCTAACCCCTTTGAAGTAAATCCATGCAGTACTTTTTGAGATTAGCCCGGACATACAGACAAACAGACAAACAGACAAAAATTCTAAAAACTATATTTTTGGCTTCGATATCGATTGTAGATCACGCCCCAAGTATTCTTTTAAAAAAATATTCAATGTACCGTTTTGACTTTCCTACGATTTTATTATATGTATAGATCATTTCGAACAAGGTACCAAATGTAGGTATGAATTAGGGTTGCCAACTATACTGTTTTAAACAGTATTATACTGTTTTTCACTAAATTATACTTTTTACTGTTGAACAAAAATAAAGTATACAAAATACTGTTTTCAGCATCAAAATGCAAACACATTATTATGTGTTATACTTAGACGCTCACACAAACTTGTTTTTATTTAGTCAGAGGGCGCTCACTGCTCAGTGCAGCGCAGCCACAAACAAATCACACTGAGTTTCTGAACGAATCTGTCAATGTCAAATATTCAAGACTGTCACTCACTGACAGACATGCGAGTGAGTGTGTGCGTTCTCAGAAGTAAGTTGTGCGGAAGCTCTAAAAAATATGTATTTAAAACAATAAATAAATAAAATACTGTTCATTTTTCTAAAATACTGTTTAATATTCTTCATAGACCTGAATATACTTTATTTCTTGTAAAAAAAGTTGGCAACCCTAGTATGAATACTTTAAAATAAGAAGCAGTTTATTAAGATTCAACATTTTCCTTAAGTTTGCCGTATGTCATTACTTCCCAGAATTTGATCCTTATTATGGACACTATCGAACAGTGTGTTTTTTTTTCAAAATCAACAGGTTCGATTCCTGGCTACTTACAAATATTGATTTTTCAAAAACCCAATGATGCAGATTTAGTTTTCATCAAAATTGAGCCCGCGACTCCTTTAAGTACTTTTCGCTATTCCTCATAGTTTAGAATTTGGCCATCCACGCCCACTTGGAAAATTCACCCTGTATATAGCAGTGAACTATTTCACTGCATTATAATGAGTCCGCGTATCACTGGTCAGTTTCCCTCAGTCGTCAGTTACCGATGAGGCCAACCTACTCACTAAACAATTGCTTTTTAATGATTTAGGTTATATTCGTTTTTCGCACTATTCCCGTTAGACGAAGTTACTACCACTGTACTGTAATCTAGAAATCATAAGGAACAAATTAACATGCATTTCATTTGTAGATGCCACAATTTTTGGGGGCCTAATCGCCGATAAAAAAAAACATTTTTTTTAAATCTTCTTTGTTTGTAAGTTTGTATGTAGTCTCTGGAACTACCAGTCGGATTAAAAAACGAAATGTATTTGATAGCCCAATTCTTGAGGACGGCTATAGGCTATATAAAATCACGCTAGGATCCTAAGGACCCAAGCAAAAGGAAAAAAGTTAGGAAGAACGCTAAACGAAAACGAGGTACAGACGCCAGCACACCAACTTACCCGAAACTGTCAAATTTTCCCAATCAACTTTGAACCTTGTGCTATAGCGATAAAGTTGAAAATCTATTAAAAAAAATTGACAGATTGTGGTAGCTTTATGTGCTGGCGTCTGTACATACTAGCGCTGACGGGTGATGCGATGCGACGGGGTGGCCCAGGGGGACAACAAATTTACCCGCAGACGAAGTTGCGGGCAGAAGATATTACTTAGATGATAGGTTTAGTATATTGCTTGTCCATTATCTAAGGGAAGCATTAAGTTTATTGCAGCATCCAAACTGGGGGAAGCCACGAGAGCAATTACTAGCACAGGAACGCTTATACGGACACTTGAACTAATTGTTGAGCAGCCACAACCTACCTACGGTGCTCCAAACCACTCATCTAGAGCTAATATTTTATTACCACTTTGGAAACCTGGGAATCAGAATCACACATAAGCTCGGCTGTATTTTTATGAACAGCATAAGTGGATTAAGTGGTACTTTGTAGGATAGAGCTGCAATTTAAGTAGAGTTTGTGATCAATATACGTGGTTCTTGGATTTTAATACGTCTTTGATTGGATTGGCTGCTTGGCTGTTCCGGCTTTTTTAAATTATGTGGTAGTTTTGGAAAATCTGGATACTGAAATCATAACGTATACAACGTGTTTTTTTCGATATCCCATAACTCTAGGGGGTCATTGTACTTATCATTATGAATAACTTTTACTATGGGACCAAATCTGAAATCGCGAAAAAAAAATCAGCTGTTCCCTACATTTTGACGAGTTATGCGAACATAAATGTAGGGAACCGCTGATTTTTTTTCGCGACCCTAGAGTTATGAGATGTCAAAAAAAACACCTTGTATATTGCCTGCCCTTGTATCTGCAGCCAACAAAATTATTATTTGCCAAAGAGGTTTCACTGGCAACCCATTATAATCCAAATTAGAAAGTAACTCTGTCTGTAAGTTACTCTTTCACGCCTAAACCACAAAACGGATTTCGATAAAATTTTGCAGGGAGATAGATGGCATCCTGGGGAGGAACATAGGCTATTTTTTGTCCCAAGTGTACGTTCCCGTGGGATAATTTCCGAAATCCACGCGGGTGAAGCCGCAGCCAGAAGCTAGTAAGATATAAAGATAATCGTGATTCTGAGTAATTACAGCGTCATGTTTCTAACACAGTGAAATTGATTTTATATCCGGGTCCTATCCACATGGGATCCTGTAGATAACTAATCTTAATAATATATTGTCAATTGGTCCTTTAAAAGGACGATTGCAGTTTTAATTTATTATGAGGAGTGAAGAGTTAAGGACGATTAATTAATGCCAAAACAGACGAAAACGAGTCGCGAATTGAAAACAGTACGAATATTTTTGACCGACGAACAAAAGGAGAAGTTTCTCAAGTCGATGCGTACCGACATTTATATTTTTTATAGGAATCAGTTCATGATACAACGTGCAACTCCTGCATCCATTTCGAGCGTCTCTGCACCGATACATAGAGTAGGCTGGGCACGGGTCGAGTGCGTCATGATTTACTAATACCAGCCCCTGTCCCACTGCAAGACAAATGCCTCTTCTCATAGTGTAGCATTAAGTAATTCAATAGCAAGCCCCATCTTTACATTGTATCGTGTCGCGCGTCGTGTAGACAGCAGCGTAGCAGCCGCATAGATGCGGCGTAGCAGTCGCGTAGGCACGATGTAGCAGCCGCAAAGATACTGCGTAGCAGCCGCGTAGGTGTAGCGTAGCTGCCGCCCAGGCACCCCATAGACTACGTTTTACTCCAAACTAGTGTCTTCATTCTGCGATTTAGAACTCTTTTGCAGAAAGGGCTGGCCTATAGTTACAGTTACAAAACGCAACATTATTTTACTTTAATTTCTTAATTCGCAAGTATACAGCTTATAATGTTCCCACTGCTGGGACACAGGCCTCCTCTCTGTGAGAGGGAGTGGGCCGTAAACCGTGATTCATCTCGCGGATCCAGTGCGTGTTGGTAGAGTAGAGGTCACATGTCTTCAAATTTTTGGTTCTAATTCTCAAAGTAACACTTAATTAATTCCGCAACTGTACAATAATTAACAATAGTGAAACTTATAAAGGTCGAGATTGTAAATTCGCTAATTAAACCATTTATAAGTTCACGTTTCAGGGGATTTGGTACTTTAGAACCGGTAACCGAATGGTTGTCCTTTGTTTTCATTCATAAATACTACAGTTAATTTGCAATGAACATAAAATGTAAGTATCTATTACGCGATAAGGTTAACATTCGCTTGGCGCTTTGAATTAATTTAAGCCAGCAGTGTTTTTCAATTACCCTGCACTACGGCTTGGAGTTGCATTTTAAGTTTGAAACCATGCAAGTGTGGTTCTGTATGATATCTATGTTATCCCGAGCGGGAGTCGCGTTCGTGTGATTAAACCTGGAAATATTAACATCATCAGCTGCAGCCAATTATTTAGCGTACCATACTTTTTTGTTTTTTCGTGACGTTTTGGCAGTACCTGAGGGGAATTCTTGCAATTTTAAGAACGTTCACAGTTTGAGGGTAAATTCCCGTATTTTTAAAGAACGTTCGCTGTCTAATGTCAGTGTCTATCTATCAAATAATCTCCTTTTTTTTTTGAAGTCGGTAAAAATACAATCAATTTACATAATTTTTTACAAGTTTTTGACATTGATTGTCGCTGAGATGAAATTGCGACTTGAATTTTAACGTTTTTTGAGTACGAGAATTAGCCTTCTGATCCTGAGATCAAAATCTGGAAATTAGAGGCATTTTTGACCGTCTGAACTCAATTTGTCAAAATACATCTAATTTCCCTACATTTATGACAAGGCTTTGACATTGACTGTCGCTGAGATAAGATTTTGAGCGTTTTTAACTACCTACGGGAATTAGCCTTCAGGTGAGCAGTTATTCAACTGGAATTTAACAATGAAACCGAAATAACTTGGATACAGAGTATTTTTATTCCCATAAATCTCCACGAATTTTTCCCCAGTCCGTGACACGGGTTCAACCAGTCTACCTCAAAATGTTTCGCCAAACATAATAAATTATATTTCGCCGCCACAATTTGAACAAACAATAGGTACATTATACAGGTTGTTGTGAGGCTTCTACTAATGGAACCGTTTGTGAATATAATTGGTTTCTTAATTGCATCCACAAATGACGGAAATAACACGGTGCTGGAAGATTTAAGATAAGATAAGATAATTTTTTCTTTGTTCAAACATACACACGAAAAAAAATCGACATGCAAGTTGTTAAAAGTATTATAAACAGGTCGTCATGCTTGCCTTATACAATGGCATACAAATATTTAAATAGGTAAGTATAAGCAAAAATTTTAAGGCATTCAAATTATTTAAATAGAAATATATAACCACAATTCAATTATCCAAATTAAAATATTTAACACTCGTAGTCAACATGGAAAATTATATAAAGTAAGTAGTCAAAACAAATAGGCCAAAATTATAATAGTCATTCAAAATATTTTTCAAATTAAAAATCATTGATGGTGTAATAAGCTCTTTCTGCCAAAATTTTTTTAACTTTCAGTTTAAACTGCACGTCACTTAAAAGCTTCCAACTTTTAGGCAATTTATTATAGATTATTGGAGCCATGCAAAAGACACTCTTCCGCATAAGAGTTGTTCTGGCTTGTTGTACACAAATCTGAGTGTTGACACGTCTGTTGCGTGGAAACATCTCAGCCATGTGAGGAAACAGATTAGGATTCGACCTTACAAACATTGCATTTTCTATTATGTAAATGGACGGTAATGTCAAAATATTATATTTTTCAAAATAAGGCCTACAACTCTGAGTGATTTCTAGTTTGAACATAGACCTAATACATTTTTTTTGTGCTTTGAATATAGTGTCCTTATCAGTTGAGTTACCCCAAAAGATAATCCCGTATCTTAGGACAGATTCCACCAACCCGTAGTATGCAGTAAGTAGCGCATCTACACTAGTTATTTCGCCCAGTGTGTACAGAGCATAAGCTGAGGAACAAATTTTCTTAGTTATGGTCTCTATATGTGCTTTTCAATTTAATTTCGTGTCAATAATTAATCCTAAAAATTTTGTTGTATCAACCGAGTCAATGTTAGTATTCTTGTATTTTATGTCCAGTTTATTAATTAATGTCAATGGTCGTTGCCTGAAGTGCATGATTTTAGTCTTAATTAAATTCATTTTTAAATTATTATTATTTAACCATTTTATTATTGAAATTAGGGATTTATTAATATCATACTCGTATTGATTGCTATTATTACATGGAATCGTCACAACACTATCATCAGCAAATAGGCTCATGGGTTGGTCTGTGGACTTAGGCAAGTCATTTATATATAATGTAAAAAGGGGAGGGCCTAATACACTTCCCTGTGGAACACCATACACTACTTCACGTTCTTGGGATATATGGATTTCTTCTCGTTTCGTAGTCAAAGGACATGTCCAGTTTCTGCCCTCTGGTAATTCTGGTATAGATAAATGTTCATGATTTAAGGTTTTTCAGTAAGATTTAAAAATTTAGATTTAAATTACTATGGATTAATTAATTCAGTATTACTTGCGTAACATAATTCTCAAAAAAACAGTACTCAATCGTAGCTTCCTCTTTGCCATTTTAAACGGGAAGTACTAAAAATGTTTTTTGACGTTCCATTTTATCCCGTAATTATCTGTAAATAGTGTGAGCAATAATTATAAGCCGCTTATTTTAGATTTGTTTTTCTTCGGATACCCACTTCCTAACATGAAGGTAAGTATTTATTACTTTTTTGACATGGCATTGACATTTATTTTTTGGTTGTCAATTCCAAGTTACGTGTATGCGTTCTTTGCTTACTATGCGATTATTTTCTGTTATGGATATTTTTTTTAAACGACCATTGCTATTCTACACGGAGTGACATCATCTAGACACGATGACTATTGCTATACTTATAGGATTCTGCTTTTCCTTTCGATTTGGATATTATGATGAGGTGCATCGCTGTGCTGCGGATTCGCAGAGATATCTTGTCAAGGCTGGCGTTACCCCTGCAAGTGAGATTTGCTCGATGGTTATCAAATCAGGTAGGCCTCTGTCCTACGGCAGTCGCGTAAACCATGCAGGAAAGGCAGTAAATTGAGCAGTTGTGTTATAATTTGAAAAATACAATGACATGTCTTATTGTTCCAGCTCCCATTAGATGGATACGCAAGTGTCACGATTGTTATAATTTATTAAATACCAAAGCTGCTGACAATGAGAGATTACTAGGTCATACAATGGTCTGCCACGTCATGACGCTAGTATGGTATCTTGGCTGGGCAAGGCATCAAAAAACGTGCTAGCACCAGCTACATTTTTGGACAATGTTTTGGTGTCTCTAGAAGACGTTTAATTTTTTTATCATTTTATTTAAGAATGTATCTACAATAAAGTAATTTGTTTTGCAATAAATACATACATAGTTTTATTTATTATAATCCCAATTCAGTATCAACAAGTAGCTACATATAAATAATATTATGGGTATTGAAGATAGAAACCAGAATACGGAATTAAAGATGATGCCAATATAATATTATAATATTGTGACAAACAATAGGTGCTTAACATTTTTGTTACACAAATAGAAATATCCAAAAAACTGTAGAATATGATCTCAGACCAACAAAACGTTTCATTAACCTCACAAAGACCAATTAGTACCTGTATTCGCTCACAGATGTCTTTATACTAAACAAAGTTAAGAAAAATCCCTAGCGTATAATCCTTATTTTGACCAGTTTACGCAAGATCCTGACTCCTGAAACTTATTAATTTATAAACTATAAAATACGACGATTATAATAATATAACAATCATTACTGAACATTTTCTTTGACTGCCTAGACATTCGCCCATTGCTCCACCAGACATGTCCTTTATCCTACTAACTTCTGTAATTTGCGTTCTTTTCTGTAGGTATGACTCAAATAATTTTAGAACATTACCTCGAACTCCATAAGCTTCGAGTTTCTCAATCAAAATGTTGTGATCAACATAGTCGAAAGCCTGCGTCATATCACAAAATATGGCACAAACTGGGATATTATGATCCATATTTGTCATCACCGTTTGTAAGAAGTCATAAATTGCCATGTTTATCTTACCTACATACGAAGTGCGGTTTACGTGATTAAGGATTTAAATCGACTTCATCAATATTTTACTGGCTGCATTAGCGACATGACAACTTTTGTGAGTGCTGTTAATAAATAAAACTGTGCTAATAATTTAACACTCTATCTGAAATATTAGATTTAAAAGGTAGTTCATCATCATCTGCCTAAACTCTTCCCAACTACGTTGGGGTCGGCTTCCAGTCTAACCGAGAGCAGCTGAACACTAGTATTTTACATGAAGTGACTGCCTATCTGACTTCCACAACCAAGTTACTGAGTTATAATACGATACGTTTGGTAAGGCTGATGATCAGACTTTCGGGCTTCTGACGACCCGTAACGACTGCCAAAGATCCACGAATGACAGCTGGGACGAACTGCTTAACGTGCTTAAGAGGTAATTCCCGACTGAAAAAGTAAGCCTACACCGTGTAAAGGGCATCGAAGCCTTAAATTTTACCATGAATTCACCACATGATCCCAAACCCCCCGGGGGCAAAAATGTTTCGTCGGATATTAAAAAAAAACCGCAATTTCAAACAAAAGTATAATGAGTAGGTACTACAAGGTCAAAACGTATGGAACTGCTGATTGTTTTTTAATAACCTACGATAAACAACGCTTGTAGGTATAGAATCATGAACTGAATTCATGGTAAAAGTTCTCGCGTCGATGTTCCTTACACCCTGTATTTTAGAATATTAGAAATGATACGGCAGAAAAAGTCCGCTACTAAACATTATGCCAATGGTGACATCACATGTAAAATATTCTAACTTTATGACAACCGCGAAGGAGCGTTGGCAGACCAATGGCCAGGTGGTCACAGAACATGAAAAATCTCTCCGTGAAAATTTTGGTGAAGTGAGCTGTCATTCCACCTGAATAGAGATTGCCACTGTTGGCAGCTCGCGTCACGCTCTGATCTATAGCGCGGTCCCTTTCGGACTGCATAGAAAAGAAAGAGAAGCGCGATGACACAACCCTGGTAATTTATTGCAAAATATGAAGTAATTATCTATTTACAAAAATCTATTGTTTGGACTAAAAAATTAAAACACTATACTATAATTCTGTGACGCTTGTGCTTTAATATGTTGCTTGCAGAATAATCTGACAAAAAATCGGTGTACAGGTATGGTTTTTATTTTAAAAAGAAGGTTTTAGAGGTATTTTCATGATTTTTCTCCTATCGTATCAAATTAGTTCTATTATGTCTTCAACACACTCACACTATCACCTAGCATATATCCTGAAGAATATCATAATGTTTTCTGATTTTGTTTACTGTAGTCGAAACGCAAGTTTTATAATGCTTATAAGTATATACTTATAAGCATTATAAAACTTGCGTTTTTTGCGTTTAGGTCCTGTAATCCCCTTAAGTTTTCACAATAAGATTTTTACAGAATTGACCGGCTGAATGAGACTCGCACGGACTAGGGAAGCATGGTACAGACGCCAGCACATCAAGCTACTACAATATGTCAAATTTCTTTAATAGATTTTCAACTTTATCGCTACAGCATTAAGTTCAAAGTTGATTGGGAAATTTGACAGTTTCGGGTAGCTTGATGTGCTGGCGTCTGTACCATGCTTCCCTAGTCCGTGCGAGTCTCATTCAGCCGGTCAATTCTGTAAAAATCTTATTGTGAAAACTTAAGGGGATTACCTACAGGACCTAAACGCAAGGCTCCTTTGTTTTTTACCTATACTCAGCAGTGAGTCGGAACAAGGCTGACTAATGATAATGATGATGAAGACAACCGTAACACAGATTTGAAAAGCGTAGGTAAGATAATTGCGTCTTTCTGAATAAAAGATTAGCAAGCCACAGGAAGGTCTCATAATCTTAATACTCTCCAAGCAAAGGCATATTTCTCGCCTCATTGTTAAAAGCAGAAATTAATTAGTTTCATAGCGTGACCTCTCATACCCTCCCGGTTAAAACAAACGAACGAATTGTAGGTAAATGAGAAATTACCTTTTGCTAAGCTACTAATTATGTTTAACCATAGCGAATGTTTTTGGTGAAGGCCATAACCAAATTAAATTACTCTTACACATGCTGTCTACATCTCTTTAATATCTACTTCCCTGTAGTAGGTGTGTTGGAAGAGATTTCTTATGAAATAAGCATCACCTTTGTATCTATTTTTCTGTTCTTTTATTTTTCTTAAATGTTTATATATCGGTGTACATAAATGGTTAATAGTAGATTGTACAACTAAGGCATAAAATAAGCTATTTTACCCCGAGACGTTTATATCCACGCGAGCCGCAGGCGAGGGTGGATAGTTAAGTCGAGGGGTAAAATGGCTCGTTTATGCCTGAGTTATACACTCTGCTTTTCACTTCGATTGCGAGAAAATGAAACAGGCATAAAGTATACAGTACATACTTAATTAATCAAAAATGTTGCAAAGCATAGCTAATTCCCGCCACCACAGATAATACTGCCACGAAACTTTTTAAAAGTTTTTTTTTTTAATTTCAACATTTGTCATTCGACTTGGGTACTTCATACTGCCAAGTCATAAAAACGTTTCTTTGCGTTTTTAAATAATAAAAGACAACTATTTTACCTGATTTTATTAAATTAACGATAGAAAACACGGAAGTGGTATAAATTAAAGAAAATGAAATAAATCACGACTTTAAATCTGCGATGTTTTATTGCGCGTGTGGGCTGTTGGGCCTGATTACCTTAGTCTCAGAAAAAAAAATTACTTTATGCACTAGAACATAAAAAGCGATTTTATGTCGCCTAAGCACAACATAAAGACGAACTTTTAGAGCATGAGAAGTGAAAATAAATAAATGTTTCTAGTGGTAGTCATAACAACACGTTTGTTTTCTTTGTAGGGTTAGGGAGAGGTGTAATTACAGCACATTCTATAGATGTCTTATTTCTATGGTACATATCAAGCTACTAGGTACAATCTGCCAAATTTCTTTAATAGATTTTCAACTTTATCGCTAAAGCATAAGGTTGATTGGGAAAATTTGACAGTTTTGGGTAGCTTGATGTGCTGGCGTCTGTACAGCCACTGTTCGCCGGTTATTCCAATCTTAAATCAGTCTTTCACTGACAGACAACGCACAGCCTAAACCGCAGCACGCGTAGCCTGACCGCCGTAGGAACGGGTTTTGTCGGCGGAAAAATAGACAAAATGACAGATTGTAGAAATATTTGTACAGTCACGTCTAAAAGTATGTATACACTTGGCAATTTTCAATTGCGATTTTACACTTGGCAATTTTCAATTGCGATTTTTTCGTGAAATAACGAATGCAACGTTGAAATACTTACGACACTCAACATAAACCTATGGGTTCGAAAATACTATTTTCGTAATAACATAAAATTTCATTCAAAAATAAAGGAGAAAATCGCCTTTGAATAAAGCCAAGTGTATACATATTTTTAAACGTGACTGTACGTATTCTACGCGTCTAAGCATCGCATTGTGTCATTTTGTCTATTTTTCCGTCGACAAAACGTCGTCATGCTACATTGCACAAAGTTCTCTATATTATAACAAAAGTGAGTACAGGGGATGAAGGTTTGTATTTTGGAAGTTGGTCAATTTTGACGATGGGATATTTAATGAAATAAAGGAGAAAATAACCATGGTGACTGCATTAGTTTAATGTAGTTTCACGACTGGAGTGCACAACAGCCAGGGTTGGACTATCGTCGCTTATATTATTTAGCATAACGGTGCATAAACTTGCAGCAAACTTGTGTGCAAACTGTGAGCTTCTGTTGTATGAACTCCGGCTTAAGTACCTGCTATTTCAGACGTTTCCTGTCGTCTTTAACAAACACGACGAAGTTGTGCTGAAATAATAATAGTATTAGGTAATGGAAGGTTTATTTACGTTTGGATTTGGACTGAAATTGAGTTAGGGGCAGACGTGTAGACGTATGCAATCATGGATAAGTTATTTCTTGTCAGTGAGATCCAGGGGGACAATGGATGAAGTTGCACGTAGGATTTTCACTAATTTCACATAATCCGCTACTAACCCGTGTGGATGAAAGGTGGAGGTAATTTTCATAATCAAGCTCGACGAAACAATAGAAAATCAATTGTTTCATTAGCGGCGCTTGACAGATTAATCAATGAGTGTGAAAGCGAAGTGTAATACCTAATGATAATAATAATCTGTCTTGTGTTCTAAGGATTGTAAAACTGTGTTTCAGAACTTATTGCGAGTTTTGCGCGTAAAACCAAATGATAAATGATTTTATTTTTGTAAGTTTGTTTTTACACTTTTACACGTCAATCATAATTATTTTCTAAGCTTAGTGCGAGTTTTGCGCGTGACTAAATGATAAATGATTTTATTTTTGTAAGTAGGTTTGTATACTTAAACACTTTTTAAAACTAGATGAGGTCGGCGTTTCCTATTTGACTACTCTGAGAAGAAAGGAGAAAACAAACTCAGAGGTCACAGTCTCTTTTAAAGTCCAGACATAATCCTGGTCAGGGGCTTTTGGCTAAGGTTAAGCTCCGCTTGCCGCGGTTGGTCCGTGGATAGGTGACCATCTTTACATACCAAGACCCCTCCGTGCCTCGGAAAGGACGTTAATCCGTTCGTCCCGGCTGTCATTCGTGGATCTTTGAGAGTCGTTACTGGTCGTCAGAAGCCAGAAAGTCTGACAACCAGTCTTACCAAGGGGTATCGTATTACGCAATAACTGGATTGTGGAGGTCAGATATGCAGTCGCTTTATAATGTAAATTACAGATATTCAGCTGCATCCGGATAGACTGGAAGCCGACGCCAACATAGTTGGGAAAAGGCTAGGAAGATGATGACATAATCTTGGTCAGATCATGTGAAGACTTTGAGAGATTGAGTGGGCCTGTCCAGTCAGTGGGCGCATTTGTCAGTAATCGTGCAGCCGAACTCAAAACTCAAGGAGAACTTATACAGGGTTATTGGAAAAACACCAAAAACCTCTTAAGAGGTCATTGTACTCATCATTATGAACAGCTTTTACTATGGGACCAAACCTGAAATCGTGACAAAAAAATCTGCTGTTCCCTACATTTATGTTCGCAAAACTCGTCAAAATGTAGGGAACAGTCGATTTTTTTTTGTATATGATGAGGAGTGTCTGTTCAAAAGGTCCTATTTCCAATGAAATGAATTTTTATTTTTTTCCCCGAAACTGTAACTTAAATCCCATCCATATTTGATAAAATTCTGATCGAAAAGCGAGTAGGTATATCCAATTTAAAAAAATCTTAAGTTTCATTCCGACCAAAAGGTCTTATTTCTCATACAAACTACGTTTTATTAAACAATTTTGTTGAGAAGGTAATTAAATCTTGCCATACATTATTGCCTGCCGAAAATCGAGTTTGTTCAATTCATAAAATCGATGTTTTGGCTGTATATTAGTGAGATTATTCATAAAATATATTAATAATTTGAATTGTATTTTTTATTATTAGTATTTACAACTCCTAAATAAAATATGTAAAATGATTCCATTATCAATTGAAATATATTTTAGACAAAAAGGTATAAGTATTTCCAAAAGTCCAACCAACCAATCAAAAGGTCTCATTTCTAGAATATTCTGATCAAAAAGACTTGAGTAATGTATGGTAATTCCCATAGAAATGTAAAAAACAGGAGAAGTGGCAAGGGGGCGTGTCTGTGTCCACGCGTCATGAGCAACATGCGCTTGTACTAGGCGAATGGCCGTCTCCGCGAACTAGTGCGCTTTTGACTGTGATCGTGATAAAATATAAAAATGCCGAGTTGTTCAGTGGTTTCCTGTAAAAAACGAAGTCAAAATAAAAACCTCGTATCTCGTGGAATCACTTACCATATATAAGTAAAAGTATTTTACTGTATTTGTCTTTAAAATCATGAAAAACAACAAAGCGTAAAATATTTCTTGCTTTTACTACGTTATTTTTGTTTTCAAATATCGCAGCGGCTATACTATTTTTGCAGCAAATTCATTGCTTCTTAACCACTAGCCACTCAGTATGTCGTAAGTGAAAAGCAAGCAATGTAAAAATTACAAAACGATACTTTATTTTCGCCGAGCGTCGCATAGTACAGCCGCTGTGTCTTGCGGCGAGATAGTGATGTGGTTATGAATGTCCACTAACGTAGGCTATCGACAACAACGTTGAATGCTCAACGAATATATTGCTATTATAGTTAATTTTTCAATTTGTCAACCGTTTTAACCCGGTTTATAGAAGACCTAAAAATATGACGTTTAAATGGTTGGAAGGCCCTTGAGAAAATGTTAAATTATGTTAATTTTTTTTTATTAACTGCAATTACTTGTTTAAACACATTTTATTGATTTATAATATAATAATATGTTCTGAACATATCGTTTTTTATTTATTTTATTTTCATGACCCTTTATTTTTCTTAGTACAATAATGAATTAAAGAATCGATAACTTTCCGATTTAGTCAATCACTAGCGTATATGTAAAATAAATGGCTTTTGCACAGCACAACGATAGCGATAGATGTTTTTGTGTGAGTGAGTTGTACGGTGCATGGTAAAATGCACGCTGTGTTTGATGATTTAAGGTTTATAATTGATTGTGTAGTACGTTCTGATTTATGAATTGCAAGAGTGTGCGCGACTTTGTATCTATTGCTTTTACTAAACTACATCTGTAGTAGTGGCGCGGCGGTGGGGCAAACCTAGCGACATCGGGTTCTGATACATTTTCAACTACGGGCCATATCTCTTTCTTTCATATATCTATGGTAATTCCGATCATAAAGTCCTATTTCCAAATGAAAATTAAAAAAAAAGAAATACAGTAGAAAACTAAAACTAAAATGTACATGTATGTATATCAATTAGCCTAATCTGCGTTAAATACAATAATAAAGATTATTATTATATTCTATTAAACAATTATTATTATTATTAGTTTTTATTGTTTCCTGTAAAATTTGCTTATCATGGAAATAGGACCTTTTGAACGGACACTCTTCATATGTGTGGCTCAAGCGTCAGGGTTGTAAGTACAAGCAAAGTAAAATAAATAACAACATAATTTTAAGAAGCATTTATTGTATTTACAATTGTTTAACTTTCATGTAGCGTTTTGTGTATTTCCATCTCTAAAGTGCCTATTATTAAACTCCAGTGTTGCGAAAATTCGAAACCGAACAAACAGTTTTAAAAGGTATATATAGTGTTGGAAAACGTGGAAATGGTACAGTAAAGTTTATGTATTTTAGCAGCGAAAGTAATCTATTTGCTGGAGTTTTTGTCATAAGTCCTTCAAAATTACCGTCGTCGTACCTATAGGTACGCTACTCATAAGCGCTGGCGGCCCCGACTGATTTGCAAGTTTGCAACTTCAGGTTGTCGCGCGCTGTAGGTGCTTATCGCGCTAGTTATAGGCGAGTGACGGAGGTCTGCAAGATGCCATTAAAATCACTCCAGTTATTTACACATATACAACAGCTACCACACAAAATTAGCACTGGGGAAGAGAAGCTAATAAGTTTGAGTATAAAAATCCGTTTATGCTCACTAGTTCCTTCGCGTAGTTCCTTTGAAGGAACTACTCGAGCAGAGAAACACAAACCATACGGCGCTGGCTGTTACGAAGATTGCTTGCAGATAACAAAAGAGTAAATAATACTATGGTAACTGGCTTCTATCAACGTGGATTCTATTTCGGACGTGCCGGATTTTTTCTATTTCAACAGATCTTTCTAGATTGCAAAAAAGCAACAAGTTTTGTTCCGGTGATCTCAAATGGTTATGTTCTAAATAAATTCTACTGTTGGAAGTAAACGATTGATAGCAAGCATAGAATAGCATAAGAATAATCAGCCCTATAATGTTCCCACTGCAAGGACACAGGAGAGGGAGTGGGCTTTAATCCTCCACGCGGGACAAGTGCGGTTTGGTAGACGTCACATGTCTTAAGAATTTTTGGTTCTAGTCTAGGACATGTCAGGTTCCTCACGATGTTTTCCTTCAACGATTTGAGAGAGCAGTGGTAGCCCAGTGGTAACGGCCATAACATACGAGTTTGTAGGTCGTAGAGGAACCGGGACCACCTCTAAGTATGTGCTGATGGTGATCACCGGGGTGGTTTTAGTGAGGTAAAAATCCCACACTCCCCGGAGGTCGGGCGCCTTTTAAAGGTTTACGCGCGACAAAAAAACAAGGTTCGAACTCTGACAGGCGCTTTAATTTGTGAAAACTATTTCATCACCACTGCTCATAAAACAGTGAAAGAATAGAAGATATATTTCAAATAGTTAACACGCAGATTGGATAGCAGAAGGCAGATGATAGTGTTGTGGCGCAGCCTTGATGGGACCTGTTTAGCAGTGGACTGCGATAGGCTGAGTTGATTGAGTCGGTCACGTAGAGTTGCAATTCTAAATTGCAGCCATTCACCAACAGTGGTTTATGGGCCTAATAATTGTCGGCAAGCAAAACACAAGATAGCACACATTCATTATATTCTCGTTCGCACATAAATACCTGGTAACAACTCGTTAGCTGACTATCCACTTAACTCAGTTTCCTGCTCAACAAACAGCGGTGTGAGTCAAAAAGAGGTCAGATTAAATTCCCGCAGCATGAGTCCGAGGTTTTAAGTGCCATCAATAAAATGCAGTCCGACAAACAGTATACAGTTACTTCTCTATATGTAGGTAGACTGGTAGAAAATGCCCAAGGCATTAAGTCCGCCTTTGTACAGTTTTTTTACTTGTGCATAAAGTTTTAATAAATAAAATAAATAAATAAATAATGGAATGATTTGTACAATCCTCTTCATATTTTACGTTTAGACAATAACTTTACGAAAATCTAGGGGTAAAATACTAGTTAGTCAGCAACGACATTCGTGTGAAAATAACAATATCCTCCCGACTCAATTTCGTCATGGCGCGGCGGACGATCTCATCACATACTAGCTAAGTAGGTACACATTGCAGTAGATTATTATAGTGCACGAGAGTTGACACTAACACAATGGCTCTCTCTATCTATTCCCTTAGTCGCATGGTCCGATAGACAGACGTGGACGTAGAACGTAGAACCAAACCAGACGTAGAACCAACGGTCCAACGAGCTTTTCGAGGTACTAAGGTGTGACACTACCTTTCTTTCTTTACCTCGATGTCTGGCATGAACGTGCGTGTTATGCATTTGTTTTAAATGGAGGTGACATCGAGGATTTATTCCAGTCTAATCCCCTAGGTAGCGAGTTAAACCGCGACCGCGAGGCATCGCAGTGAGGCATCTTCGACAAGTAATTTATTGCCATTACTCATCTGTAATAGCCATACGACGTGTGACGTGTAAAAGTGTTTGTACAAACCTACTTACAGAAATAAAATCATTTATCATACCTACCCATCCCTTAGTGAAATGACCCTGACGTTAAATGGGTTAAATCTTTTGGAAAATAAATGATTACTTACTACGAGTAACTTAAAAAAAAATGGGGTTGTTATTAAAAGTGGTAAAACAGTAATGAAATCGACTTTACAATGAATCGTAAATAAAATACTCCCATCTTAATTACTTATTTTCCCTAACTGAGGATGTAATTATAAAATGTAAAGACTTTTTTAATTAACTTACAGCGCTTCTAATTCATTCAAAAGTTGTCGTTAATATTTTTCGCGAGTTACCGTTCATCTTGATATAAAAGATTAATCAATTTTCCGGTACTTTCTGAAAATAATTAGAGCCAGTCATTTTAGAATTTGAGAAAACGTTTGAATGATTAAATTGTTTCACTTCAAAGTAAAAGTTTGCCTTAGTTTCCTTTATTAAATTTAATGATTATTGTAAACTAATAAGTTTAAGGGGCCGGCGAAGCATGCGTAGTTCATACAAACGCAATACCTACCAAAATAATTTGTAAATCAAACATACCAGGCCACTTAGAAAGTATTGCGAAAAAAAGTTTTTACGTACGAGAGACTGGCCAGTTATTATCTATTTTGAAAATATGATTATTTGTAAGTTAAAATAGGTACGTTCCAATTTCAAAATTCCCCTCCACATTGTTTGCGAGCTAATTTAAATCATCGTGTCTCATTAAAAAATGGATCTGCGCCGGGAACATTTTCGTGCTATGATTTTTAACGATTTCAAGTGTCGTCTGAAACCAGACGAATCGTACGATAGACTTCAAATGGCATTCATGGATGAAGGTCCTTCTAAGGCAGTCGTGTATCGTTAGTATAACGAATTCAAGCACGGTCGAAAAACTTTGGGTATGAAGAAAGAAGTGGTTACCCTTTAACGGCTGTTACGGAAGAAAACGTGCCAGCAGTGAAAAATTTTATCCAAGACAATAGGCGAGTTACGTATCAAGAGATTTAGCACATACTGCAGGTTGGATCGGGAAGCCTTCACGAAGTTCTACACGTGCATCTTCGCGTGAGGACTAGGAGGATAGTTTCTCGCTGGGTGCCGCACAACCTCACCGATGCTCAGAAGCAGGCCCGGTTGGAATGGTGCCGTGACATGATAAAGAAATTTGAAACAGGCTCGTCTCGGCGTGTTTACGACATCATTACAGGAGATGAGTCTTGGATATATATCAATACGATCTAGAAACGAAGCGCTAGTCGACGGTTTGGGTGTTTCAAAACGAATCAACGCCTACCAAAGTAAAGCGATCTAGAAGCGTGGGGAAAATTTTGATCGCGAGCTTTTTCAATTTGACTGGCTACTTCGTGTCAATTCCTTTACGGAACCAAAGAAGCATCAACGCTGAATGGTATACTACCAAATGATTGGCAGAAGTTTTCTCTGTTGTGAGCAACAAGCGACCAAACACAGGGCTCCGCGGGCTACTGCTCCACCACTACAACGCGCCTTTGCACACCGCGCTCAAAACACTTTAAAGACGAGTTATGAGAAAAATAAGTTTTCTATAGAAATTTGAAATTCCTTGTATCTCGTCTTTATACCGAATTATACCAGAGTCCTTTCAAAATATATATTTGGGAACCTAGAACGCAAGTTAGATATTCTGTAATCCAATCGGAATAAATACACACTACCTTAAGAATAAAATGTTTGATTTACAAATTATTTTGGTACTAGATGCGCCCCGCGGTTTCACCCGCGTAAATGTCGATCCCGTGGGAATATCGGGATAAAAAGTATCCTATGTCCTTTCCCGGGACTCAAGCTATCTCTGTACCAAATTTCACACAAATCGGTTCAGTAGTTTAGGCGTGAAGAAAAGACAGACAGACAGACAGACAGAGTTACTTTCGCATTTATAATATTAGTTTGGATTACTTTTGTGTTAACTACGCATGCTATGAATTTATGTAAAAACTAGCTGCGCCCCGCTGTTTCACCCGCAGAAGTTTCGATCCCGTGGGAATATCGGGATAAAAAGTAGCCTATATGTTAATCCAGGGTGTCAGCTACCTCCATACAAATTTTTGATCAAAATTGGTATAATATTAGTGTGATTAATAGCACCTACATACAGTTTTAGGCTCATCATCCGCCTACAGCAGTCCACACCTGGATTGAAGCCTCTTCTATTGCGCACCATTCAACTCGATTTACGGCAACTCTCAACCAACAGCTACCAGCTACCTTGCGAAGTTCATCGCTCCACCCAGCCTGAGTACCTACGTCCTACCTCACAACAGCATATATTTAACATTTATTAGTGTATGGCTAATAAATGTTAAATATATGCTGTTGTGTACTCTATTATATGTTTACTTATTGTCTACAAAGCTTGGATCCCGAGTGCTCTATGAATCATCTGCCTAGCCTTTTCCTAACTATATTGGGGTCAGCTTCTTGTCTAACCGGAGGCAGCTGATTCCAGTATTTTACATGGAGTGACTGCCTATCTGACCTCCACAACCCAGTTACTGGGTAACACAATACCCCTTGCTAAAGCCCGGTTTCCACCGCGAGCGGTGCGGACCCATTAATGACTTCTTTTACCTCGCAAGAGAAAACTGCTTACATGTGTTTCCACCATCAAAGATTCGAGCGGAAATGACCCAGCGGGCTTTTTGCCCGCTGGGTCATTTCCGCTCGAATCTTTGATGGTGTAGAGTAATGGTGTGGAGTAAAAATGAGCTCGCTCATTTCTAGAGAGAATCAGACGACTAAACTCTTTCTTGGTGGAAACGCAAACCTATTTCATAAAAACGAAGTCCGCTCCGCTTAGCCATTTCCGGCTCATTACTCTTTCGCGGTGGAAACTGGTTGTCAGACTTTTTTGGCTTCTGTCTCCGTAACGACTGTCAAAGTTCCACGAATGACAGACAGGACAAACGGCTTAACGTGCTTTCGGAGGCACGGAGGGTCTTGATATGTAATGGACGGTCACCCATCCACGAACCGGCCGCGACAAGTAGCTTAACCTTCGATCGACCCGTGCGGCTGTTATTATTTAGCTAACGTCCGGCGTTTATAAATTTGCCAAAGATGTAAACAACAATGGCCGCTCGAAATTGAATAAAATCGATGTACAAGAACATTTATTAGGTCCTTACATATGAAATTGGCGTTTTGTATGGAAGGAACAAAAAGTCGAATATTTTTTAATATAATATATTTAATTAATCAAAGTATGAACCATTGTTTTCAATGCACTTTTGCCATCTTATAGGTAGTTCATTGATCCCTTTACTAAAAAAACCAGTCGGACGGGAATCAATAAAATCTTTGAAGGCGATTTGGACTGCCCCATCGGAGTTGAATTTTTTCCCTTGCAAAAAGTTATCCAAATTGCGAAAAAAATGGTAATCTGTTGGAGCAAGGTCCGGGGAGTACGGAGGATGTCTAAGACATTCCAATTCAAGCTCTTCTAATTTGGTAGCCGTCTGTTGCGCAGTGTGTGGTCTGGCGTTGTCGTGAAGCAGCAGTGGCGTGGAGCGATTGACCAGCCTTGGTTGTTTAGCCGCTAGCTTTTCCATCATGGTTTATAATTGCTGACAATAGACATCAGCTGTAATAGTCTGGCCAGATTTGAGAAAACTGTAATGAACAATACCGGCACTAGTCCACCAAACGCTTACAAGTAACTTTTTTGGGGTTAATTTTCGCTTGGGGCAGGATTTGGCTGGCTGGCCAGGATCCAACCATTGCGCTGAGCGCTTCCGATTATCGTAAAGAATCCATTTTTCATCACAGGTAATGATTCGGTTTAAAATACCTTCATTGTTGTGCCGGTTCAGTAATGTAACGCAGCAGTCGACGCGCGTTTGCCGGTTTGCTTCAGTCAATTCGTGAGGTACCCACCTTTCAAGCTTTTTAATCTTCCCAATTTGCTTCAAGTGAATTAAAACAGTTTTATCACTAACATCGAAGCCTGCAGCTAACTCGGACGTGGTTTGCGATGGGTCCGCTTCCACAATAGCCTTCAATTCTCCATTATCAACTTGGGTCTCAGGCCGTCCACGGGGCTTGTTCTGCAGGTCGAAATTTCCAGAACGAAAACGTTGGAACCAAAAACGAACTGTGTTTTCTTTTGCAACATGACCGCCATACACATCATTCACCCTTCGAGTCGTTTCCGCAGCACTAGTGCCACGGCGGAACTCGTACTCGTAAATAATGCGATATTTTAAATTTTCCATTTTGTAAAATGAGTGACGCAAACAGAAAAAACAGAAGAAAAAAAACAAATGAATGACGGTCATCGAAGCACAAATACATGAGTAAATAGCTGTACAAATTTGAATTTGGAATTCCTTACCAAAGAGGAGAAATTCGTGGTCAGTACGAAAAACGCCAATTTCATATGTAAGGACCTAATATTTTAAGTAATATAAAAGTTTTCGTCTAAATCTCCGTGCTCTAACTAGACGAAAACAAACATTACTTAAAATAAATGTTGAGTGGCCATTGTTGTTTACATCTTTGGCAAATTTAAAAACGCCGGACCTTACAAGCCTCTGAGTCCTCCTGACCGCTCTATTAGGTACCTACCTAAATTCTGTAGTTACCAACCTTCTACTAATTATGGTTATAATCACAGTTTTCTTGGAGTTCTAAATAGTAGACTATACGAAGGCTTTACAGTTTACGTGCTGATAGTGACAGTTATTTACAATATGTATACGTGTACGTGCGCCTTCTTCTTCTTCCTCGTGTCGCTGCATTGAAGCACGGCTGTATAGAAGATCTTGTTGGCCAAAAACTTCGCTACTTCCACGGCGTGGTCGGTGGCAGCGCAGAGGTCAGCGCCTTATATTATTATACGAGTTTTCACTAGCTTGATTCACATTGCAGTGATAAAATAGTTCGAGTTGAAGGGGTTTGAAATACCCACCTGACGAATGCTAAGAAGAAATATTACTTTTATATAATATGAATTCTATTCGTAGGTATTATTGAATGGTTAATTGTTTGTTGATAGTTTATCGGGCAGTGGGAAGCCATCGACAGTGATAGGTACCTATTACGAACACGTTCTGTTTGCCGATTCCCGAATGCTGCCCTGCCGAGTCGGATTCGATGATTGACCTCTTTCTCAAAGTTAAACCTACCTAACTGGACATTTTGTCCCAGGTAAACATAATCATCCACGACTTCAAGTGTAGTGTCTTCGATCTTCATGAGAGTGGGTGTTACATGACCTTTGTCTTGTACCTCAGTACAATGCTCGATGTCCACAGAAGGGCTTCCGAAAGAGTTCTGAAGGAAGGGTTAATTGCATATTCTCCTTGTAATCGTAAAAAATGTTGATGGTGTTATTTTCAGTATTTTGGTTCTAACCTTAACTTTAGATCGACCAGTGCGGCTGTTATTACTTCGCCACAAGCCCCTCCGAGTAGCGGGATTGTCCGAAAGGGTTACCTCTACCCCGGAACACAAAGGGCTAAGGAAGGACCACGGATGGGTTTTAGTCAGTAAGAGTGTGACACTCCCTTCCGCTCCACCCAGAGCGGGGGGGGGGGGGGGGTCATTTGATGACTTCCCATAAAAAAGGCCCCTACTATAATTATAACAAACTCTTGATTCCAGAATAAGTGTCAACCCTTAGGAAATAATAAAAGCTTTTACAAACGAATGTTTACTGCAGCGCCCCCTGGTGAGTTGTCACCGTAACACCTATCTAAGAACATGCACCAATCAAATCCAAACCCAACACTGAAAACCTCATCAAAATTGGACTAGTAGTTTTGGAGATAAAAGGCAACATTAGTTTGCACAAACAAACACATCCTCACTCCAAACGCATATACCGTCTCCGTACCGTCGTGGGTAAAAAATAAACTAGATGGGAAATATCGACTCCATCTAGTTTATTTTACTTCTTCTTAGAGTCAGATAGGTCTGACTACCCCTAAGAAGAAATGCCGAAACAAACTCAAATAAAAACTAAAATCAAATGCAAAGCGAAAGATACAACAAGACATTCTTGACGACGAACGATCCCATTTTCACAAAAAGAAAAGAACTAGATAAAAGTCAAGAAAATTAGCAATATCAAAAAGCCATTCGTTTTATTGTTTCACCCCTTGTCCTGATCCGGGACAGGGTGAAGCAATAAAAGTTGGGTTAGCGCGGAATCGGTCGTAGACTTCGATACAATTTTGCAATCATTGGTTTAGAACATAAGTATTGATAAAAAAAACACTACAAGAACTCTTTTACGAAATATTTTATGTTCACACATCATGCTCCTAGATAGACTCACGGAGTAAATAGAGGAGCAATTCTCGTAATTTTACTGACAAAAATACCTCCAATTGCCCTACATTTTTGACAAGTTTTTGACATTGATTGTCGCTGAGACGAGATTGCGACTAGATTTTTAACGTTTTTATAGGTAATTAAAGGAATTGGCCTTCAGGCGATTACCATGTGTACTGTATTAGTGTTTATTTTATTTCTATTATATACTAGCTTGCAGGCTGAGGTCTTTGCTTCATTATTGGTAAAGATACAAGAGTCTTAATTTTAACCAATAACGGTCCGTTTATAGGAATTGGTCATTAATGTGGAGTCTATGATTAGCGTCAGGTTCATGCTCTATCCCTCTCTGCATATGACACATTTGTCTCGCAATCGGGACAACTTCAGGTTGCTGGTTCTCGTAATAAAGAAGGAGACGTTTTGACGTTTAAAAGTGCCGTTAATGTGCCTATTTGAAATAAATGATTTGACATTGACTTTGCTGAATTTAGTAAACAAACATTTCGCGCTCCAGCATGTAAAATGGTTTCCTCAATGTTTACAAAAGTTTTTCAAGTGTGACCGCAAGCCAAGGTTACCTTTAATTAGAACAGCTGAGCTGTTTTTGTTAATTAAAAATGGACGGAAAGAGTTATCTTTAAAGTTTATTAGGGATCACAATGCTTGGCGAATATTTTTTATAATTTAGTTTTGTTGAAATCTCACCCTTACCTACGTTTACCTATCTAAATAAGAACCTACCTCAAATCATTATTTTAGATCTGATAAAATCAGGCGGAAAACTATTGAGTATACATTTGACTAGTTTTTAAGCAGCTGAATTAACATTTTATTTGAGTTTAGTTACTGAGAGGGTATTTTCGTGGGAAAATATACCTACTTCTAGGATTTTCTGTTTTTTTCCACGATTTGTCAGAGAAAAGGAGTTAAACTGAGGATACGAATCATCGGGTGTCGTTGAATGAAAGCATTCGATTTATTCTGTAAAAATCTTGAAGTTCTTTAAGAGTAAGCTTGAAGTGAGCTGTCAATAGTGTCAATCCCTAGGATAGACGCAGATAATGGACCGAGTGATCTGTTGGTATTCAGTTGTGCAATGAATACAGACTATAGACATAGAAAATGGACTGAACGTTAGCCTCACAAAAGTGACCGCTCTCTAGATAGTTTCTATACCGATGTTACTAATTATTATTTCTAGACTTTTAGGTTAGGATTTGAGCCATAGGTTTCGTTCAATCTTTTCTGTGATTGACGGTTAATGTGGTGTCAGTCAGAGTTTTTATTGTTTTAAGGTGCTTCTAAACGGGCAATGTTTCATTGCAATATGTGGCTGCAACTCAGTGGCCGGCAACATTGCCAGCAATATCAGCCAGACTATGCAATATTGCATTAATGTTCCGGCCATATACAGGATGAATTTTCCAAGTGGGCGTGGATGGCCAAATTCTAAACTATGAGGAATAGCGAAAAGTACTGAAAGGAGTCGCGGGCTCGATTTTGATGAAAACTAAAACTGCATCATTGGATTTTTGATAAATCAATATTTCTAGCCAGCAATCGAACCTGTTGATTTTGAAAAAAAAAACACATACTGTATTATTACACCATTCGATAGTGTCCCTAATAAGGATCAAATTCTGGGAAGTAATGACGTACGGCAAACTTAACGTTCTGCACCCAATCAACAAGATTTAGTTAGGTACATACATTAACACCAAAAGTTAACACAATTTGTTTGGCTAATTATGTCATAAAAACACGGAAACCGCAACTGGTGATTAACAAGATGGATTTGACCTAGATTCTTGAAATAATTATTTATTTATTTTTAATTATGTAGATACAAGTAACAATGGATTCAAAAATATGTTAGTAACAATATTTCTTAATAACTACGTTATGAGGAACCCTGCTCAACACCGATGTGGAAAGCTTGCAGCAGCGATGCATACACAAGCAGTCCAGTCTGCTCGTGATATACCGCAGCACCCGGCGCATCTTTTTCGCATCGTAGCGTAAAAACAATCGACACGAGCTTCAGCAAACATCCCTGATGCGCTACAGAAGAGTGTTTGTCTAGGTTTTTCAAATAAACACTGCCCATTCACGTACGAAAGTATAATTTAAAACTCCACGCAAACTGGGGGCCAGTGGGGGACGATCAACTCGCAACGCCTTTTATGCTACGGCTACACTGTCGCGAGAACGCGAACTACCCTTCGCGCGCTCTCTCTCGCACTCCGCTCGACGTCTCGCTGTAAACAGCGAGCATCACTAAACTCTCGATTGCTCTACGGCCGGCCGTCATGTGGCGGACGTGACGTAGTGAAGCCTTTTTCAATTAAATAAAATGATGTAGAAACAGACAATTCCCATAATTTCAAGAATAGTCGGAATGCAAATTCAGTCTCAATCTGTCAAAAATACCTCTAAGTAATTTCCCTACATTTTTGACAAGTTTTTAACATTCGTTGTCTCAGGTAGCGCCCAGATTTTGAACGTTTTTAAATACGAGATTGGCTTGGCTTTCTGGTTTAATCAGTCCTGAGTCCGGCACGGGAATGTGACAAAATGGGGTAGGTAATTTACATTACCCAGTCCCGTGTCTTTATTGTTTTTATGTAAGCGCTGACCAGTCATATGGCCAGCCAGCGCTCGTTCAAGAAAAATGTCCTTGCTTTCACCAGGTCGTCTTATTCAACAAAATCTTGATAGTGAATATATACTCCTCGCGGTAACGAAACCATAGCGAGTTTTAATTTTTCCACCAACGCCATCTATCGCGCTAGGAGACAACTTTCGGTTGACCGATGCTTGTTATTTTTACCCGATTGCGCGACGGGGTTATCTTTTTCACATGTATTAAATATGATAAATGATTTTATTTCTGTAAGTAGGTCTGTACAAACACTCTTACACGTCAATCATATTTTTAAACTAGATGAGGTCGACGTTTCCTATCTGACTACTCTGAGAAGAAAGGCCGAAAAGAAAAGAAAATTTTAGTAAGAAAGGAAGAAAGTAAGAAAAGAAAATCCGAAACAAACTCAGAGGTCGTCTCTTTTAAAGTCCAGACATAATCTTGATCAGATCATGTGAAAGACCATGTAGATATGTGGATGGATTTTACCACATAAGGTTTATTTAGATCGTGCGCTGGTTATACTTGTAGATAGTTTTTTTTTTTTTTTTATAATCAAAATGGCATCAAAATATGAGATTAAACTGAAATAACCCTGAAGAGCTTGAAAAATGAGTTGTTTTGAACTTTTTAGTTGTATTCGGGATTATAAATTGTTTTTTTTCACGTTTTTCCCTTGGATTAGTGTTTCATGTCAATACGGGTATTATTATAATTACTATGCCAATCGTCTGTCTGTGTGTATGTTTCTTTGTTACATAGCTGTAACTTTTTAACCGTAATAGGTAATGGCTAGGAGTATGTTAGACCACGACTATGGGCCACGATTTGTTTTTAGGGTTCCGTAACTGTTAATACAAAATATGTATATCAAGACCGGTAAAACCTTGTAAAACATTTTAAAAGAGTAACGGTAGAGTTTTTTGCCCATTCTTCTCCATACGATAACTACCTTTTGGAAGGGGCGACTGAGTCAATTCTATTTTATTGTAATTTATGACGTTCAAAAGTGTTTTTTATGTGCCTATTTGAAATAAATGATTTGACTTTGACTTTGGTACGTAGACGGTAATGTCCACCTGTTGATAAATCTCGTTGGGGCCTGCCAGAAGACTCACACGCGTACGCCTCTAAGCTCAGTGCTATTGAACAGATTGTTACCGAAGGCCTTATCTTATTTAACATTGGCGACGAGTTTAAGGTTACACACACACGCTCAGAAAAATATCATGGCGTATTTTATCAGATCAGTTCCTACTTTTGAGCTCAACCAGGACTGGAACATCTTTAAAGAAAGGCTTTCTCAATAGTTAACAGCGAATACGTTGTTAATAAAAGCAGAATTTAGGTTAAGCACGTCCTATGCACAAAAAAAAATTGTGATGAGAAATATTTATTATAAATTATTTGCAGATTTGTGGTTAATTTCTAATCCCGTTCAGAGCCCTGATTCACGACCATACGACAGGCTATCGTATCGAAAACCTGACATTTCGATAACCTGTTTTGACTTCCCCTCAACAGCAAATAGCTGTTGGAAGAATAGCGGGCGTCTATTTGATTTAAACTGACAAAATTTTCGGGTTTTGGACTTGTGAACAGCATTGAGATGACTCCTACGATGTTCGATACGATACGGAAGCATATCGAGTGTTTGTGAATAAGGGGGCTGATGATTAACTCCAAAATAATTAAACTCTTCAGTATCTAACATTTTGGTACTTAACTGCGGTTAATTTTGACACATTTCTATTTAACCTGTTAATGAGTCTCGCTTCATGTTCCAGGTTTACCAAGCTAATTGAAAATTTATGAACAATTAGTATACGTTCTTCGTACGTATTATGTCCACGGTGTTGCTCGAGTCAGAATTAATTTTCGTAGAGATTGCTTTTGGGTTTATTTATAGTATGATAGTATGTAGTATGATCCATACTTACTATATAATATACTTAATGGCGAATTAAATAAACTGACGACTGAGGGAAACTGACCAGTGATACGCGGACTCATATATACCTACTATTACTATACAGGGTGTCCCTGGAAGTATGGATCAAATCGAATAGGGGCGTGGGCAAGGTCATTTCCAAAAGTTTTAGCAAAAAAAAAACTAAAAAAAAAAAAACAAAAAAAAGATAAGAAAAATCGAATCATTTTAAAGAAATCTTTATTAAAAAACTATCAGGGCTATCAATTTATTTTTTTTAGATAGCCCTGATAGTAATTTTTTAGATTATTTTCTTTGAGCACTATGCAGTGATAGAAAAAAAAATCGGTCAAAACTTTTGAACCGTGAAAAAATTCACTGACATTCTCAGGGTTAAAAAGTTTGGAAATGACCTTGCCCACGCCCCTATTCGATTTGATCCATACTTTGAGGGACACCCTGTATATTAACTATATCCATACTCATCATCATCTGCCTAGCAATTTCCCAACTATGTTGGGGTCGGCTTCCAATCTAACCGGATGCAGCTGAATACCATGAGCTTACATGGAGCGACTGCCTATCTGACCTCCACAACCCAGTTACTGGGTAATACGATACCCCTTGGTAAGACTAGTTGTCGGACTTTCGGGCTTCTGACTACCCGTAACGACTGTCAAAGATCCACAAATGACAGCCGGGACCAACAGTTTAACGTGCTTTCCGAGGCACGGAGGGGTCTCGGTATGTTAAGATGGTCACCCATCCACAGACCAAACGCGGCAAGCGTAGCTTAACCTGATTGATCGACCTGTGCGGCTGTTACTATTTAGCCACGGACCCCCTTACTATATCCATACTATTATACTATTGATGATATTATAAATTCGAAAGTAACTCTGTCTGTCCGTCTGTATGTTACCTTTTCACGCCTAAGCCACCGAACGGATTTCGATAAAATTTAGCAGAGAGATAGATTGCATCCCGGGAAAAGACATAGGATTGTTTTATTCCGATATTCCCACGGGATCGAAACTTATGCGGGTGAAACCGCGGGGCACAGCTAGTAAATAAATAAAACAATATAACCCGCTGCGACAAGAGCGATTTCCTCAGTCATTGTTGCCTGATTGTGTAGCCCGTTTCCCCTCCCCGGTGGGTTCCCGCATTGTCGAGGCGGGCGGGATCAGTAGCCGTGGCTTGGACACCCACGGTGAAGCGAAGAGGAACCCGAGGAGGGGCCGTTCGTCAGGGCTTTTGCCAGTAAGCCGACGACGTAGCGGCCAACAAGTAGGTTGCGGTGCCGCTTGGGTGACATCGCAGCTGAGGCGGGCCGCGATGTCGTATGGGAGGCATCGCGGCTGAGGCTTGGAGGCCGCGGCGGGAGAGGAGTGCCGGTATTGCGGTGCGCCGCTCTCCCTACCTTCCGCGGCCTTGGCGGGGTGGCCACCGTCTGATGGCGGACGCGGTGGGGCCGCAGAGGAGGAGGAGTGTTGATATGACGTTGGCCGGTCTCCCTATCCTCTGTGGCCGAAAATTGGAAGGCGGCGGGGCCAGTGACCTGACCCGTCGCAGGGGGACCAAGGGTGCCCAGACACGGGGTCGTCTGGCGCCCATGTGCTGTTTTGGTCCCTGGGGTGGTCACGGCGTGCTATGTGTTCTGGTACGCCGGTGATGGGGAATACTCCCCAGAGGAGGGTCCGGTGACGGACAGCCGCGGCGGGTTCACGGATGAGTGCTAACGCGTGCCCGTGTTCCCGCCGTAAGCGGCAGAGGAGGACACCGTGGAGTTTTAGTGGGTTAGAGTCCTACATAACTGCACTATCTCCCCGTGGTAGTGCAGAATGCATGAGCATTTCTCCACGACAAAAAAAAGCCCGTTTACGAGTGTCAATCATGGACCATACTGTTGCAGATATATTGCAACACATGGCCCAGCCGTATATTGCTCAGCCATAAGCTGTAATAAAATATTCTTGTGATGGCCGAGCAATAGTTGCCAATAGCACAGCCACACATTGCCGTGAAAGTATAGCTTGTTTAGAAGCACCTTGGTAAGTAGGGTGTTACTGAAAACCAAAAGGTTATTAAACTTTTTTCATGCGCAAAATAGTTCGCAGAGTCGTTATCCTCTTGCGTGTTCATTATTTCAGTCAGTCAGTTCTTGTGGATACTAGCACTCCGCCCGCGACTTCGCCCGCGCGGATTTCGCACTTTCCCCTACGAACTTTAACCACCCCTCCACTCCTTAAAAGAGAAGTATTGTAAAAAAATTAATTACGATTCTTGACATTTCTCTAGATCCTGGGGTCTCAGACCTTTAGAAGGCGTAAGAGGGGCCGAAGCCAAGTCGTAGAGGCCCGTTAGACGTTTTTAATGAAATGAGGCATCAACCGACGATTAGCCCTGTTCGTACTATGCAAGTGCACCTAAGGACAACCCCCGGTTGCTGTAGGACTATTGCAGGAAATGGGAACAGAGACATTGGATTATGGGTTTAGATAGCTAAATTCTTTTTTAAATTTAATTCTCAGTGTCACATTTTTAATTTTAGCTGTGACTTGAGGCAGGACGTAAAAAGTAACAACATGATATTTTTTAATATAACTAATATATTTTTAAATAACATGTTTTACATGAGGTCCTCACAGGAGGCCTAGGCGTAGCACGAGAGAATTTCCTTCGGCTTTTCGTCTGTCGGTAGTTTACATTGTTTAATATGATTTGCACAGGTGTCTAAACATTTGTGAGCATTATCGAAGTTATTCTGATTACCTCCACAGCCGCTGTACGAAAAACCTTTGCACGTCAGTTCCGAAATGTCATAATACCATCTGCAATATGGCACAAAGAATATTATTGGTTGAACTAAAGGCGCGGCTACACGGTCAATCTCACTTGCCTTGTGCAAGTAAGATGGACCGTCTAGCATACTCGCATAGAATACTCGTTAGTATGTCATGTACTCCATATAAATTACAGATTCCTATACAGATACCTGTAGAAATTTTACCAAGGGTGACACAATGGGCGGTCTTGTTGCTAAGAGCGATCTTTTAAAGACAATCTTTGGATGGATTAAAAGGGGAAGGGGGGACAACACTGTAAGTAGTCTGTGGTGTACCATTTACATAATACAATAAATCCATACACAAAGCATATTATACAAGCAAGCCTAAAACAAGCCTGTATGACAGCGAAATAGTATAGAAGCACTGTACGGTATCGTGTGGACGTCGCACACTCCGCTCAGCGACTTGCCGAAATTTTAAGGGTTCCGTTTTTACCATTTGGCTACGGAGTCCTAAAATGTGTAAAGGGAAAATTAATTATATGACCAAGTCGGCTGAAGTAAGGGGGTGATGACACCTAAGATACTGTACCTACTTTTTCTATTAAACTTACTTAATCTTTATTTAACTATTTGTACTTACCTAGGATAATATGAGTTACAGGGCCCAAATTCAGGCTGGAGCCGGCAATAAATGTTTTCTGTTAAATTTCTAAACGTTGGTATGAGATTCATTTCTGCAACAAAAAAGTATATATATTATTATAATTTGTTTTGCGCGTAGGTATATTTACCTACTCTTCTCTTGTCTGTATAAGTATAACAGACCCATTCAATAATAAATATACACCTGTGACTAATTGTATAAAATTATTATGAACACTCATAGACCGAAAATTATAATATAAATAAATAATAAACCTCAGTAAGCCCAGGTCCACACGGGCGACGGGGTTTCCCGCGGCGATTTTTTGTCGCACATTGGATTTTCAACGCGCTGCGTAGCGCCGAGAGTTAAAAATCCAACAGTGTGTTTGACGCGCGGGGATGCGCTCTGTTGGATTCTCAATGCTCGACTCAACACCGAGAGTTGAAAACCCAACAGCGTGTTTGACGCGCGGGGATGCGCTCTGTTGGATTCTCAATGCTCGACTCAACACCGAGAGTTGAAAACCCAACAGCGTGTTTGACGCGCGGGGATGCGCTCTGTTGGATTCTCAATGCTCGGCTCAACACCGAGAATTGAAAATCCAACAGCGTGTTTGACGCGCGGGGATGCGCTCTGTTGGATTCTCAATGCTCGGCTCAACACCGAGAATTGAAAACCCAACAGCGTGTTTGACGCGCGGGGATGCGCTCTGTTGGATTCTCAATGCTCGGCTCAACACCGAGAGTTGAAAACCCAACAGCGTGTTTGACGCGCGGGGATGCGCTCTGTTGGATTCTCAATGCTCGGCTCAACACCGAGAATTGAAAACCCAACAGCGTGTTTGACGCGCGGGGATGCGCTCTGTTGGATTGTCAATGCTCGGCTCAACACCGAGAGTTGAAAACCCAACAGCGTGTTTGACGCGCGGGGATGCGCTCTGTTGGATTCTCAATGCTCGGCTCAACACCGAGAGTTGAAAACCCAACAGCGTGTTTGACGCGCTGGGATGCGCGCTGTTGGATTCTCAATGCTCGGCTCAACACCGAGAGTTGAAAACCCAACAGTGTGTTTGACGCGCTGGGATGCGCTCTGTTGGATTCTCAATGCTCGGCTCAACACCGAGAGTTGAAAACCCAACAGCGTGTTTGACGCGCGGGGATGCGCTCTGTTGGATTCTCAATCCTCGGCTCAACACCGAGAGTTGAAAACCCAACAGCGTGTTTGACGCGCTGGGATGCGCTCTGTTGGATTCTCAATGCTCGGCTCAGCACCGAGAGTTGAAAACCCAACAGCGTGTTTGACGCGCGGGGATGCGCTCTGTTGGATTCTCAATGCTCGGCTCAACTCCGAGAGTTGAAAACCCAACAGCGTGTTTGACGCGCTGGGATGCGCTCTGTTGGATTCTCAATGCTCGGCTCAACACCGAGAGTTGAAAATCCAGTGTGCGATAAAATCCCGCTGCGATATTATTACTAAGGAGGTGGCTACTGCACCCTAATTGCGTAACATACTATCAAACTCGATCTAAATCATTTTGAACGATATTGCTAATCCATCTATATACTCGTATGTATATAAAAGGAGAAACTGACTGACTGACATATCAACGCACAGCCGAAACTACTGGGACTAGGAATGCGAAATTTTGCACACAGCTTCCTTTTATAATGTAGGGGAGCACTAAGAAGGTTTTTGGAAATTCAACCCTTAAGGGGATGAAAAGGGGGGATTCTGTTTGTATTTTGTTTTTCTAAACTACCCCCTAAAGGGGGATGGGGTTTCATAATTTTGTATGGAACAACTTTAACGCGTGGTCCGATTAACTAGAAGCTCAGTATTTATATTTAAAACCAAAAATAAAGAATAACGTGTATCAAGGTTTTTCGAAAATCTACCCTTAACTGCGTGAAAAGGCGTAGTTAATTTTACAGAGGAGGATTTTACTGCGTGACTTGATTGTCTTGATTAACTCGAAAATTGGTATAAATAATCTTTGAGTCTATTAATGAACACATCCCAAACGCTGTGTGTCATGCATGTACGTATGAGACACGCATGATGCACGTGCTAGGAGCAAACCACGACAAACGCCTGGACGCGCACGCACACCGTGTGATGGCAGGTTTAAAAACAAGGAGTCCCCATCTTTGATTTTTATTAAAGTTGTTAGATAATGATGTACATTTTACAGGAACATTATAGCAGTTTGCGAAACTGTTATACCTACCTAATTGCTAAAATAAAAACCAGTCAAGAGCGAGTCGGATTCGCGCACCGAGGGTTCCGTACCATCATAATAATATGTTTTTAAATTTTCATCGGCGAGCGCTACATTTGTCAGAGAATTTTAACACTGCGCGTTGCGGCGGTGTAAAATATTGCAGTTTTAGGTCAGCGCCATCTCTTGACCGATAGTGGACCTAATGTATTTTTTGTTAATGATTTCTGAAAAAGTATGCTATTTAGAGACATCGTTATATTTTTCCTGGAATCTTTACATAAACTTCTATCACAGCGAATTTCAGATTTTTCTATATGCAAACTTCGTAGATAAGGGCACAGATTACCTGTAATAAGGGGGAATGGTATTTTTTTTACATTTTTCATGAAAAGTCAAAAAATATGTGGTCTAAAGAAAAAGAAAAAAATGTTTGAGAATGTGAAAACTGCGCTCTTTTATATGATGCCCACATGCTCTAGTAGCCCCACATCAAATTTTTTAAACCCTCTTAAGACTGTTGCAAAAAAAAAAATATATCTTTCTTATTTGACTTGGGCAAATGTCATCTAAAACTAGTCCAAATTTTAAGTTGATAGCATTAGTAGTTCTTGAGATATCCAGCTGTGACAGACGGACAGACAGACAGATAGACAGACTGAGTCGCACCATAAATGTTTCTTTTTACCATTTTGGTACGGAACCCCAAAAACAAAAATCGGTGCTTACAAGTCGGTCACTCTGTACCTCGCTCGATGATGTCACATTCACGGTACGGTGTGCAAAATAAGCATCTCTAGAAATATATTATTTTTTTTACCTGACTGCCGGATGTATTCACTTACCGGATGACTTTTTTTACCAGTTCCAAATTTTTACAGGATAGAACACCCAGTAAAAATATGGATTCGATAAAAAAAAATTCAACGTGTATATTTAATAATTAACTAGCTTCTGCCCGCCGCTTCAGCCGCGTGGATATCGGAAATTATCCCACAGCTACATGCAAACCGGGACAAAAAGTAGCCTATGTTTCTCCCTAGGATGCCATTTCTCTCCTTGCCAAATTTTATCGAAATCTGGTCAGTGGTTTAGGCGTAAAAAGGTAACATTCAGATAGAGTTACTTTCTTTCGTCTTTCGTATTTATAATATTAGCTGTGCCCCGAGGCTTCACCCGCGATAAAAGTATTATAGTCCTCTTTTATTGATTCCCTTTACAAATTTCCACCCCCCTTTTTACCACCCATAAGGGATAATTTCGGGGATAAAAACTATTATATATCCTTCCCCACAACTCAAACTATCTCCATACCAAATTTCATCTAAACCGGTTCAGCGGTTATTGATTTCTCGTACAAACTTCCACTCCCCTTTTCACCCCCTCAAAGGATGTTTTCTGGGATAAAAATTATCCTATGTCCTTCCCCGGGATGCAATTTATATCTCTGCCAAATTTTATCTAAATAGACTTTTGTATTGGTTCTACCTTTACATTCCGAGTTGCACAAATGTCGACTTGTGAACACATTGTAGGGATGAAAGCAATTTCCATGGACAAATGGTTCACAAATACCTCTTTCCGTGTTGTAGTAATATCTGAAAAAGATGAGACTATAAGTTTCCACCCCATTAGTATAAATAGCAGCTAGTAACATTTTTACCTAATGTTAACAACTGTTATTAAGTTCCTTAAAACGTTCAAAATCTATGGGCCGACCGCTTAACTGAGACGTTGCCTGAGGTAGAAGCGCGGTGCGGGAGGGGTGTGGTGACGTGATGCGAGAGCTTAGTGATTGGTCAACTTGTGACAACTATCACCCCTCCCGCACTCCGCACAGCTACCTCAGGCAACGTCTCAGTTAAGCGGTAGGCCTATAGTCGCAGTATCATCTTGGTGACGAACAAATGTCAAAAACTTGTCAAAAGTGTAGGGATATTAGAGGTATTTTTGACAGATTGAGACTGAGATCGCTGTGAACGTTCTTAAAATTACGAGAAGTGCTCCTCAGTTTAAAAAACTACGGGCAGTCACTTTATTGGTAAGGGTTACAATTTCGAAATTTTAAAAGTATTAACAAAAAGCCTGACATTTGCGGGAAAGTCCAGAAATATTCCTTTTAAAACTTGTCAAAAAACAAACACACTAATGCCAGTCTACCTCTACGTGGTGCCCGGTAAAAAACGTATTGACGGCTAACGAAATTATTTACTTGAAGTCTGCATAAACAGTATATTATACACCTCTGCACTACCCTTCGGGGAATACAGGTGTGAGGCGTAAGATTAAAGACTAGTCTATTCAAATTTATGTTTCAAATTATTATTTCAAGTTAAATAAATATCAACTTTATTGTACTTAATGGTTATTAAGTTGATTTCAGAGTGACTAGCACTATTGAAAAGTTATAAAAATGTTTAAAGTTGTAACGTAAACTGCACTCTATTGTGTAGGAATTAAAGTTACTTTTCCATAAACTCATATACACATGTTGCTTCCCTGGCACCTCATTAACGGCATAACTACGTACAATCACCAAAGGAAATAACTAACCAGGGTAGTCGGATATAGTAGAAGTTTAAGAAGAAACCGATGGATGTTTTCGAATAAAATTTAATTTAATTAATAGAAAATAAACTAGTATAGAAAAGCTCTAAAAAATTCAAAACGGGATAAGACCTATGCTACAGTCTGACTTTTAATTAGCTACAGTAAAATGGCACTTCTGACTGTCATTTCGATAGATTATGTGGCCGCACTGTCTCTACTAGTGATGTGAATGGAGCGCAATTGACCAATTATTTAACAATGATTTAACACTAAACAATCACGTATTATTTGTATTGATCGGATAAAAATATACGTTGTAGCACAGAATAACTATTAGTCATAACTTGTAGTTTCATTCATATATTTATGATACTTAGTCATTAATAGTACTAGTTCGCATCAAAATTGTGCTCAAATCGTGAATTTACACAGAAATCGTTCAAACTATACAATTTCAATTAAGTGCTATATTTATTGTAATTAAGGGCTATATAGCCGTAATTTATCAGTTTTTTAGTGCATCCAGGTACCCTCGACTAAGACCTGGACCTAACTTTCAGATATGAGTCTTTGAGAAAAGCCTATTTGCCTAATTGAGTTTATATGTTGTAATACTCAAGGTGTTAATTTTGTAAATATGGTTTTACCAACTTGCTTTCTGAGGCTCGTCACGCCCTGAAAACACAAGCTATTGACCTGACCAAAAATATAGGTACAGTCAACAAAAAAGATATGTTAATAAAAAACCGATGGATGTTGTCGACTGAAATTAAATTTGATAAATAAGCTGTTTGTTTTCTATTAATTAACTTTATTTGAAAACATCCAACGGTTTCTTATTAAACTTCAACTATATCCGACGATCCTGACTTATCTCTTTTGTTGACTGTACTATCCCCTTTTATAAAATCAATTGAACATTGATCGATTTTGAATTGAATGTTAATTGAATGAATCGATTCTTTTGTCACATCACTATTTAAATTTCGTTTAAAAGTGGTTACACATAAGCTGTCATTTTACTGCAGCTAATGAAAATTCCTAGTCTATGTATAAAAGTTTGGTGAAATTCGCCCATAATTTATCATAACACTTGCCTGAATATGGTACGTGTAGACCTTCCACACCTGAAACTATTTGCTTGGAATTTGCAATAAGTATTCGGTTGGAAGCTTGTTATATCATCTGAAACCAACGGACATGGATAGTGTGGATAGAAAGCAGCAGCACCAAAAGCGCATTACACACTATCAGTCATAATCTGAACCATTTAGGAGGATATTGCTAATCCATTGCTTCATATGTTTGAAAAAATTATCTGCTCAACAACGTAAATAACGCAATGACTGTTGTTAAACTGTCAAAATGAAAGTCATTCCTACTGATAATGTGTTATACGCAATTACCCCGCTGGTGGCCAAGGGTGAAATATTGTGTGCCCATCAACGGTTTGGTCTCCGCTACTTATCATAACATTTTTTTTTAAATAATATAATAAATTTTTATTTCAGAAAAAACACATTTAAGGTTCACAAAACAATTTTCCAAATAAAAATGAGCATTACAGAAAAAAGTGTATCGTTTGCCGCGTTTCATTCATATTTTTTAGTTGGCTTCGGCCCCTCGTACGCCTTCCAAAGTACCGGGACCCCACGGTCCCGAAATATGTAAAAAAATAAAAATAAATAATAGGAGACAATTATTTATTTATTGACACCAAAAATATTAACATTATACAGGGTGAATTTTTCAAGTGGGCGTGGATGGCCAAATTCTAAACTATGAGGAATAGCGAAAAGTACTCAAAGGAGTCGCGGGCTAGATTTTGATGAAAACTAAAACTGCATCATTGGATTTTTGAAAAATCTTTTTTACTTTTCGCTATTCCTCAGAGTTTAGAATTTGGCCATCGACGCCCACTTGGAAAATTCACCCTGTATAATACGAGTAACTATATTGCTTAAAAATAAAGTAGGCTATAATGAAAATTACACGACATGGGAGCATCAGTAGCCGAACTAGGTGAAAAACCTGTATCTCGGCTTCAGCGCCACTCTGCTATTAGACTGGAAAAAAATTGCCATGCTTACAGAAACAGCATAATAAAACAACGTACCCATTATTTTAGTTGTTGTTTGCGATTTTACTTGAACAAAACTGAGAACTAATATAGTGAAAACAGGATAAAGATGATAGTTGAACAACATTTTACTTTGTATTATTACTTCTTTCTATGATTGAAATCAACTCGAAGAAATTTTTATGGCGAATTTCAATTGCCATAACGCTAAAATTATTATACACTCCCAGACTCCTAAATCGAGCTACTGTGCATTTCTTTGTTTATAGGAGTAAAACGTCAAGACATTATTATAAGTCAGAGAAAAGTTTTTATTCAGTTTTGAAGCTGACTTACTGGACATCATTTTGGTATCACCATTCTTCCAAATCAGAATCCAAGAATTAAAAAAAAAAATCTGGTGTTTGATCGCTGTTAAAGAAACAAGCAAGCTTTGATTAGAGCATCTATATTTAAGGGGCCGGCCGGGAGCACGCGTAGTTCATACAAACGTAATACCAAAATATGTAATTTGTAAATCAAACATATTCTTAATGTAGTGTGTATTTATTCCGATTGGTTTAGAGAATATCTAGGTTCCCTAATATATATTTTTAATGAACACTGATTTAAAAACGAGTTATGATAAAAATAAGTTTTCTATAGATATTTGAAATTCCTCATATCTCGTCTTTATATCAACGTAACGTAACGTTTTCTGTGTGTAAACCATTGTTTTCTTCCAAAATTTCCCGCTAATGTTGCCCCTGAGAAACGCGAAAAGACGACTATTTCAATGAAACTGTTTTTAGGGTTCCGTGCCTCAAAAGGAAAAAACGGAACTCCTATCACTTTGTTGTCCGTCTGTCTGTCAAGACCGGGAAGTAATCTCGGGAACGCGTGGAGGTATCGAGTTGAAATTAAAACCATATACTCAGGTCTACAGTGCCTTGAACTTAACGTAGAAAAACATACGGCCGTTTATGTCGCAAAAAACGTATACTTCGACACTCTCAAGGCAATCAAAATTTATAGGGTACTTTCCGTTGACCAAAAATCATGAAATTTGGCAAAAAGCAAGGTCATATAGGACAAGTAAAGGAAAAAACCAGAAAATCGTAAATTGTAGTTATACTAAAAAAAATCCCGTGATAAACTATTTACATACTGTAGGTATGTAAATAGTTTATCACGGGAATTTGTACGGAACCCTCGGTGCGCGAGTCTGTCTCGCACTTGACCGGATTTTTATGTTCCGATTTCTAATTTGGAACCAAACGGAAATATTAATAGTGAGTGACTTCAAAAACACTTCTTTTTCTTTGAACTATCATTATTTAAAAATACAGATCTTTGAACAAAAACACGTAGGGTGGTTCGGTTCAGGTGTCCGGGCGTGTAGTTTTTAGTAGGTAGTTATTATATAGGATACTAGCTGTTGCACGTGACTTCGTCTGCAATCCATGAAGAAAAGTAGCCTATGTCCTTCTCTAGGTCATGTGCCAAATTTCATACAGATCCTTTCAGCCGTTTAAATGCGAAAGCGTAAAAAACAATCATACTTTCGTATTTATAATATTAAGTTAGGATTAGGATTTGGATATCTATGGTTAAGATAGTTAGGATTATAGTATGGATTAAAGTTTTGTGGGTTTGTTTTCGCGCGGAAAGAAAGTTCATTACCTACTTGTCTTTAGCTGATTGCGGATACGCACCACTGGATCCAGCAAGTGCAAAAATGTGCTGGATCAAACAGCATTGCTGGTTACAGCATCTTGCGCATCTGGCCCTACATAAAACTCATCGATCGGCCCACCTCACGGTAAGTAGTCACCGCCGCCTATGGATTACCGCCGCCTATGGATTACCGCCGCCTATGGATTACCGCCGCATACCATATTGTCAACATCAACTTATTCGTCTTCAGTTTACACAAACTCAATCACTTTCAGCCTTTCTTTTCAGCGTTAGAACTGACGATGAAATAAGTACTTTTCCATGGAGTCAGAACCGCATGGGGGTATTTGTGTTGAGTTGTTGTTTTGGCACAAGATGCGAATGTCAATATGCTGTCAGTCGTGCTGTCCGCAGTTGCGCACTTCAGTTGAGCGTTGCGGGAACTACAAACGCTCAAAGCGAACGGCTAGCCTGCAAGCGGCGTAACATCATAATACCAATTAACAGTCTATCAGTTTACCTCACTCTTTATCAGTTCTCAGTTTGTCAGTTTACGTCTGTACTACCATAGTTATCTGCAAACGAAATCGTTTGGCACAGGATAGACAGACGTTATTTTATAAACCTAATAGATTCAATGATAGAAAAAACGACGATAGTAATTATAATTTAGAAGGGGCAATGTGTACAGTAAAACGGGGCTACTTTGACAGGCGGGGCTACTTTGACCAGGCCGATCACAACGCTATGACGCGTTCCCCACACCCCGCGCCTCGCGCAATATTACTCGAGGTCACGCACACTTGCTGAGCACACGTGAAAACCGATTTTGGCGCTCTGTCAAAGTAGCTACAACATCTGTCAAAGTAACCCTGGAAGTCAAAGTAGCCCCGTTTTGCGGTATTTCACAACAATCAGTTCTGCGGCTTTGTCACCTTCTAGGCTTCTTTCTTAGTGGATCCCACTAAATAGTTGCTCACTTGGTATTGAACCTGGTGGCGCTGGCGGTGATGACATAGGAGTAGGAGCCAAAACTTGACTACGAGTTTGGAACGATTTTCTTTATAATACCTCTGTTAAAACTCCGTTAAAAACTTGCAGAAGTGGCTGCTGATCAGGAGACTCACTCCCGGACTTTTGGAATTTTTAATTTGTTTTTTTGCTGATGTATATTAGTTACATTGTGTGATTATTAGTCTGTGCTAAACAAATATACTATTTTTTTTGAGGTTAGAGGTAAGAGGCATAGGACAAGAGAGAGAAGAAAAGAGTTTAGTACAGGAGTAATTTTTCTAGTGCTAAACACAACTAGCGCAACCAAACCGTCAGCCAGTTCCCCACTTTCCATTGAGAGCGACAGGCGGATATGCATTTGTATACCGCGATAAACACGTCACTCAAACGTTGCAACAAAGAGCAGCAGCCAAAGGAACAATGCAGTAGCACCGCTGTATGAAATGCAAGTTTCATTAATAATATATTAATATGCAACATACAAAGCTGTTACATTATAACGTAATCTTAATTGTAAAATAAAAGTAGATCTAAGGTAAGCTAAAATTTGGTATACGTAATGAAATAACTAGGCACTAAGAACTCTTGGGTAAAGGGAGACTGAAGTGGATATTGAAAAATAATAACAGGTATGATGTATTGTTATCAAGACAAACCAAACGTGTCACGGGTTTCTGTGACAGAAGTTGTGCGCTCAACGCGCTTTTGGTGCGACTTTGAACGGACTGCCGTCTTGTACCTACACGCTCGGGCACGGTTATTCCGTGCTAAGTGACTACGATAATAGGACGCGCAATTAAATCTGATATCTATACTAGGTAATAATAAAGCTGAAGAGTTGGTTTGTTTGAACGCGCTAATCTCTAGAACTACCATTGCATGCAGAAGCTAGTCTATACAGGGTGTTACGGAAAGGGTATATCAATACAAACGGGTTGAAGAGTGTATCTGGTCTAGAATCTCTGTACATTTCAGCTCAAAAGCACTAACTTTGAAAATGCTTAATATTTTTTTATTTCGACATCACGGCGCTGCACTAGCACCCTTTCTGTAACACCCTGTATGAACAAAAGCTATGTTGCTTTTCTGCATAGAAGACTCCCGATTTTCAATCACAAAATATTGGATTGTCTACAACAAGGCCTGTCTGTCAACCGGATTTTATTTGTGTAAACGCTTTACATTCAAAACAATACAGCAATCAAATACAGGTACTCCGGTATTCCTGGATGGATGTAGGCTTTGTTCTAAACCTGTGCACGACCAATATTTTTAATTGAAATATTCCATGCATCCGGATTTGAATATTTTCGCAGTTTTCCAACCTGAACCAAGCAAGGAACATGATTTATGGGAAGGATAGTATATACATATGAAAATGAAGAACTTTAACTATGGAACCAAAACTGAAAATTAAAAAAAAAATAATCAGTACCCCGTAACTCGCTACCAATCACAATCTGAATCATTTTGAAGGATATTGCTAAGCCATTGCTTCATAAATACGTTCGAAAAATTTGTCTGCTCAACAACGTAAATAACGCAATGATATATAATAATGATATAATATGATGATGGTTTTGATGATATATTTTGTTTTTATTTTTGCTGTTATAAAAATTCATTTTTGCACGTGTTTCTGTGAAAAATAAACCTATTAACCCGTAGTTATAAAGTGTGTTGGTTACCTAAGTAAGCACACGCTCTTAAAGTATGCCCTACTTTAAGAGCGTGTCAACAAAAAACATCAAAACATGAAAATGAACAACTTTAACTCATAATGGGACCAAAACTGAAAGAAAAAAAACACAGCTCTCACGTACATTTTGATCGCGTAGGTAAATTATTGCATTTCGTAGTTATCTACTGTTAAAACTTTTTAACAAAAAAATTAAACCTCCGAAAAAACTGAAAAGCAAAAAATAAAAACCTTTTTTATTTTACCTTAATAAATAAGTTCTTAAACTAATGCAAGTATACCTAACTAATTTTGAGTCGGCGCCAAACAAGCAACTTAATATCGTTGCGAGTGGTCGTTCGGAGAGCGCATTTTTTGTTTGGAATGTTAATATTTAGCGCTGGGGATTTCACGTTGCATTATTAATTTGATTTGGCTATTTCTATAAATTTAAGGTAATTTAGTGATCTTTGTTCATTGATTGTTTGGCGCCGACTCAAAATTTTTTAGGTATACTTGCATTAGTTTAAGAATTTATTTATTAAGGTAAAATAAAAAAGGTTTTTATTTTTTGCTTTTCAGTTTTTTCGGAGGTTTAATTTTTTTGTTAAAAAGTTTTTATTTTATAATTTTTTGAGGCTATAATTTACTTATTACTGCATGCTTAATTTTTGATTACTTTTAAAATGGCTACCTACCTTACTTTAGATATTAATTGTTATATAATCCTACTTTAACTATTATTTTTTGTATAGTAAAATACTTAAAAAAACAGGCTTTATATACCAACATAGATAGGCCTTTAATTTTAATTGTAATACACAGCTCAGCATTAAAATCTGTGAATGAACAACAAATCACCCCTATTTTCCCACCCTTAGGGTAGGAATTTTTTTTCCAAATTTACATGGGACCAACTTCGAGGTATGTTCTATCCATTAAAAAAAGAATTACCAAAATCGGACCAATCTGTAAAAAGTTATGCGTGGTCATACATTACAATCAGTGAGTGAACTATCAATCATCCCCTGTTTTCCTACCCTTAGGGTTGGATTTTTTTTTCCAAATTTATATGGGACCACCTTCGGGGTATATCCTTTCTAATCAAAAAAGAATTATCAAAATCGGACTGCTCTGTAAAAAGTTATGCGTGATCATACATAAAAAAAAAAAAAAAAAAAAAAAAAAAAAAATATATACGCGTCGAATTGATAACCTCCTCCGTTTTTTCGTCGGTTAAAAAGTAACGGTAACGGTAAAATATGAAAAAAGAATAGATTATTTTTTCATATTTTACCGTTACCGTTTAAGTATAGTAAAAGCAGATCTGCTTTTACACACTACACTCCCTGTGTCACTCGTTTAACCTAAAACCCTGTAGAAGCCTTCTGACGTAATAAAAGAAAGCTCTATTTTATGTAGGAGCATCTTCATTTGTCTCTGTAGAACACAACATGGCTTTGTCTTTCCGCTAGTCTTACATCTCGAACACCTCTTATCCAATTTACGTGAAATTTTCATATTTCAGTTAATGGTTTTATCTGTCTAAGTTTAGTTTTCTTCGTATCGCTGGCACGACTGTATATCAGATCTTGTTGGCCCAAAAATTCGCCACTTCCCTGGCGACGTCGTCGGTGGCAGCGCAGAGGTCAGTTTGATGGTTTGGCTGCATGTTTTGGGACACAGAGGGCAGGATAGGAGGTGGTCATACAGTGGCGTGCATTGCATATAAGCAGTGCCTACCTCGATATATCAACATAAGCCTTTTTTTTTTTTTTAAGCCTGTCAATTACATTTTAGTGTGTGCCCCACAATTAAGAAACTCACTAAATTATTATACCTAACAAAAAACAAAATCTTCATACAAACACGCGCGGCCATAGATATCCGAGCTCCCATACTATTCACACATTGTCATTGGTCTTTACTCGTTCAAGCCTATGCCTACTCAAATAACCACACTTTTGACCTCACTTTTTTTTTTATTAGTGACCGCGTTTGCCTAGTCTAGATCCGGCCTAGTGCCTACCTATTCTGAAAACCTATGCACGCCACTGGGTCATAACTACACCCTAGTGATGCCGTTCCGTCGAGGTAGCCAGGGCCGTCTTAACCATATTGGGCTCCGGGGCGCGAAATTCAGCCTGCGCCCCAATTATTGTGGTTTATTTGTTATTTAATACTTACTCTGCAATAAAATTAGGTACATTTTCAAACATCAATTTTAAATTTTCCGGCTTTAAAATCGGCAATCTTTTTATTACTTAATGATATCGTCTGTTTTGTAATCAATTTTCTATTCGATAGGTACATAGGTATATATAGCCAAAGTCAATCTATCTTGACTTGAGTCATAGTTAATCGTAAGTAGTTTCTTATTCATTTCAAATTCGAGAATGCTTACGCATGGTATGTGTAGGTATACCTAAGGATTGGCTTGCGCCCCCTAAGACCCTGCGCCCGGGTGCCACGCACCCCTTGCACCCCCGGGTAAAGACGGCCCTGGAGGTAGCCCCACTTTACTAGGTGCCCTTGTGAAGCTATGTCGTAAACCGTGCTCCACCTGTTCACTGGCTGTAATATTACAGTCAGTGAGCGAAGCCAGGGCTCAGCTATTAACTTTAAAATACACATTAAAATCTCCGCTCGACGTTTCGTACATGTTATTCGATCCTCATTTATTCTTACATGAAAGTAAATGTGTACCTAACGGTGCCGTTCCCTCATTAAATCTAATGCGTTCTCTTTTCTTACGAGTATATAAGTATTTCTTTTCATAAGGGGTTCGCAGTAACGTCTATTTTATTTAAATCCGATATCCTCACGTTTCTGAATAATTTTGCTGTATAAGTATTTGTGACAATGTCTGCTATATTTCCGAGGAATATGAACTAGTAATATAAAGGAAGGTAAAGAAATACTCTCTCTCTTTCTTCTCAGAGTAGTCAGATAGGAAACGCCGACCTCATCTAGCTTTAAAAAATATGATTGACGTGTAAAAGTGTTTGTGCAAACCCACTTACAGAAAATAAATCATTTATCAATGAAAGTTAGATTTTTATTTCTAATAAAAAAAAAATGTTAAAAATAAATCTAGGTAGTTTTTATTTGCGTGTGTGTAGTGTGGAAAGTGGAAACTCAATCCGGGTTTAACAAAACGAGTTCTAAAAGACCTAGCCTAAAATTTCGAGTCAGTTACTGTATTTTGAACTTTATTACGATTAGTTTAAAGTTCTTAATGCAAAATTGATGTCAGTTTTTTATTAAGAACTTTGTCGGATTATATGTAGTTCTAAAATTTAAAATGGCAAAATTTAAATTTAATTTTAAATTAAACCTGGGTCTAAAGATAAACCTTGTTTTGTAATAATGGCCGACAGTAATTTAAAATGTAATGGTACGTCCAACTAAATAATGTACATACTAAGTGTGGTTTAAACCGTGGTTTATTAAAAAACCGGCCAAGTGCGAGTCGGACTCGCACACGAAGGGTTCCGTACCACCGTACAATATTTAACTAGGTATATAAAAAAATCACGTTTGTTGTATGGGAGCCCCCCTTAAATATTTATTTTATTCTGTTTTTAGTATTTTTTGTTATAGCGGAAACAGAAATACATCATCTGTGAAAATTTCAACTGTCTAGCTGTCACGGTTCATGAGATGCAGCTTGGTGACAAACAGACAGACAGACGGACAGTGGAGTCTTAGTAATAGCGTTCCGTTTTTACCCTTTGGGTACGGAACCCTAAAAATGAAAGGTCAACCAGAGCAGGGTAGCTGCACGACTCATTTGTATGCTAATAAACCTTTAGCCTGAAAGCCGCTTAGACCCCGCCACTGGGCTATTCAGTTTTGCCCTCACAGAAGCTTTTAGTAATTTATTAGTTGAAATTGATTTGACGTTATCAGATGCGATTACAGCAAGGCGGTTTGAAAATATGAGATAGTAGCTTCTGCTCGCTTCGTTGGCGTGAAATTTCTCGTTCCCCGACCCACCCCGTCACATCGCATCGCTTGCCGGTGCTATTACTGTGTTCTTGCTGGCTTTTTTTTATTTTCGCTCGGCTTCCAAGTTTCTTAGCAAAATATCAAGTAGTCTATAGCCTTCCTCAGGAACTGGGCTACCAGGTGCTTCATTTTTTTTCAAATCCGACTTACCGGTAGTTTCAGAGATTAAATTTATATAAACAAACTGTTCAGCTTCCCGTGTTCAGAATTTAATAATAAAAAAAATTGATTGAACAACCGTTTTATGAAAAACGTACTGACAGTAATCCGGCTTATCCGACGTGCATGCTATGTGGAAATACGTACATTCGATGGAATTAAATACACAAGAGTGTTTGATGTTTGCAGATAAAAACTACTAACTGAATTGTTTTCAGATTTAGTACTGTTATACAAGTAGGTAAGATTTTGCTCATAAAATACACAAGACTCGTGTTTGATTAACGGCATCATCGTGCTTGTATATCCCGACGGGTTAGGCAGAGGTGGTGTAAAGAAAGAAAGGAAGAAATAAAGAAATCTATCTGAAATAATTCAGTTGCAGCCAGGAGTCTGGATTTGTGCCTGGTTGATGGCAATAGGCTCGCCTTTATTACGTGGGACTTAAACTTTTTTTATTTATGATATAGGCGGAAAGAGCTCAACGTGCCATACTTAAGGTTGCTGCGGGTCTTCCCTTCCGATTTCCTACAGTCGACTTATACAAAAAGTGGGATATACTGTCTATAAGACAAAGTTTCGTTCTGCATACAGTCCTCAAAAAGCACTCGCAGCTAGTTTATGATTCGGATCTAATGAAAGATAAACGACGAAAGGGTACTGTATGCAATACGGCATTTTTCCGTTTACTTCGGTCCCACAGGTTTTATTGTTACCTAGGGGATTATCTGTATAATGTTATTAACAAGGGTCAAAATATCTATTCACTACACAAACCCAGTTGTAAGCAAAAAGTAACTGACTTCTTGAAAACTCTTTCCTATGAGGACACAGAGAAATTGCTCCACTCGATTGAATAATACTCGTACTTGTATCCAAATAATTACTTACGAATTCACCACCATTCACATACACCAGCCACCACCATTCACCTACACATTCATCACCATTCACCTACACATTCACCACACACCCTTCGACTGCTTGGGTCCGTGGCTTAGGCCCCCAGTGGTCGAGGCACCTGTGGCCGACGCCCCCGATTCGATTAATTTAATTCAAAGCAATTTTTGATAAAATGTACTGTCAGGCACAACATTTTTTTCACCAATTCTATTTTTAACTAGGTATATTGTAATTATTTCGCACGAGCCCTTGGGAAGGACCTTCGCTCGTAATTGTGAGATGACACACTAAACTTTCTTATCTGTTGCATATTGCAATATTCAATAACTTGACTCTGGTATGAAAGAGATAGATATAATATTTATTCATACTTCCTTATTGTTTTCAATTTTGTGGACAAAAAAACGGACTTTTTATTGTTACCAATAATTGGTTTGGCTCAGTTAGTTGACGAGTTGGTTGAAGTTGAAAGATAAAATTTCCATAATGGTACCTAATTTATTCTAAATGTTTATTAACAACATTCACTAACGTTTTATATGAAGTACTTATTTTTGATTTTTTGGATGTTTGTACATAATAAATATGCTTTTAATTGAGAAAAAGGTGTGTAAGGAGAAGGTTAAGTGGCGATCTATTCTCTCTGCTATTTGATAGATAGCTTTTGTTTAGCAAGGCAAAATACTTTATTATTATGGTGAAACACTTTTCTCATTTACTGTACTAAGTGGAAAAGCACAAAAAAATAAAGATATTAAATTAATCGAATCGGGGGCGTCGACGGCCACAGGTGCCTCGACCACTGGGGGCCTAAGCCACGGACCCGACTGCTTTTGTTTTTATTTAATTTCTTTATTCTTTTTTGGTCTTTTTTTTTTGGGTTATTTGTTTAGTGGATTTACATATTATGCCTCCTTAATTGTATGATGCCACTATGTGGGGCTTGGTGACCTGTAATACAGGTTTTTTCTAAAACCTACTTCAGGCACCAGCTCTCACAATGTGAAATTATATAGTTTAAAAACTGTAAAGTGCCACGAAAACTTTGTGAAAGAAAGAAATAAATTATTATTATTATTTATTTTTTATTATCAGCCATTTCTGTCCCACTGCAGGGCAAAGGCCTCACTTCAATTCAATTTAATTTATTCAGTAACAATTCACATTGCGTTCGAATATAATCCAGCATGAAATATTAACATTAACAACATAATTAGACGTAAGTACAAACATTATAAGAATACATGCAATTTAATTTAAATTAGAAAAAATGATTTTATAAAACAATAAAATTATATAATACCATGCAAACAAAAAATAAAAACCCAATGTCAATAAATTAATAGCAAATTAAACGAAAACGAGCAGTGGTGGCCAAGTGGTAACGGCCGCGACTTACGAGTTGTAGGTCGTAGGTTCGAACCCAGACAGGCGCTTTACTTTGTGTAAATTATTTCATCACCACTGTTCTCAAAACGGTGAAGGAAAACATCGTGAGGAAACCGGCATGTCCTAGAACCAAAAATTCGAAGACATGTGACATCTGCCAACCCGCACTGGGCCTGCGTGGTGGATTACGGCCCACTCCCTCTCACTGAGAGGAGGCCTGTGTCCCAGCACTGGGAACATTATAGGCTGATTATGGATGGATGTATGTATGTTATGTAAACGAAAACAATAATCAAAAATAAAAGTCATAGGTATGCACACGGAACACAATATAACACCATATACAAATAATTACATGTCCGTTTCAATAGCAACAAGTCAATTCAATCACAAATCATCTAATGAGTAGAGACATCTTTCTAACAGGAATGCTTTGAGTCTTGCTTTAAATGAGCCTGTGTATGCAGTATGCTTTTCAACTCTAGCGGTAGCTGCGGACTATGTTTAACGATAGCAAAACGCGGGATGATTTTGTTACCAAGGTCTTTCCTACGCGTATTTTCCCTAACCAGCCTGTCTTCGTCTGTTTCGTAATCATACACATTTTTTTTAAGGTGCTTAAGAGTACTGCTACGTAAAGGCTAGGTACTGTAAGAATACCAAGTTCTTTAAAATATGGTTTACATGATTCTCGTTGAGAAATGCGGACAATGGTTCGTATCGCTCTTTTTTGGAGAACGAATGCCCTCCCTTCCCTCCTTCCACTTATCCCTCAAAATTTGCGTGTGTAGGTACTGGTACACTTTACAGAACAACAGAAATCCAAACACACAGAGAAACAGAGTCTAACGTGTATTGGTTTGTAGGTACTGTTACTTTTTAATGTGCATGCTATCGGTTCAGATTGTACGGGACCTACATACATTTGGAACAACATTTTTCTCTCATTAACATAAATTAGCGCCTGGGTAAAGTTGCTTTATTTCTTTCGCTATCAATTGGTTCCTAATTTTAAAATAAGTAACTCATGAAAGCCATGAATTTAAAGTTGTTAATTTATTCACGACAAGTCTGGCTATTATTCTGCTCGAATCGATGACCACAGTTCCCATGTTTGAATAATTCTATCCTTAATTTATTCAATTAAACATTCTCCAATTCCTAGTCAAATTCTATCGCCACAAGATCTCTTCATGTCAGACTAGAGCAAGGAAAACTAAGGCTGTGTACGCACTGACGGCTTGCTTAGAGCCTAGAACCTAGAGAATCACCTTGCGAGTAGCGAAGTAAAACGCACGATCTGGAATTCCCGCAATCGGTCGCAATGCGCGCTTGGCGCCTTCGCTAACGCGCCCAGCGCGTTAAGGATCAGTTAGCTAGGCTCTATTAGGCTCTAAGAGTACCTAGAGCCAGTGACTTAACACCCTACTGAAAATTGATTTCACCCTCTCAAGTGTAGAATAGTAATTCTACCCTTGAGAGGGAGAAATCGGGGGTTTAATTTTCTGTGAATAATTTCCGACCTCCACGCGGGCGAAGCCGCGGGAAAAAGCTAGTACTTATAATAAAACTGAAGAGTTTGTATGTTTAAACACGCTAATTTCTGGAACTACTACTACTACTGGATTTGATCAAATCTTGATTTGATTGTTTTGAGTAAGGTTTTACGAACGCGAAGCAAAAACGAAGTAATGGCGCGGGCGGGTAAAATTGCTGTTATTTTACTATATCGTGGTGTCTTACGACTTTCACCCGAACGAAATCGCGGGCCGAAGCTAGTATAATATATTTTATATCGTACCGTTTTAGTTTTGGATCTAGGTCAGTCCATCTTTTCCTAATTTAAATAACAATAATACTACACTAATATGTAATATCTGTATCCATTTTACTTTGTGTAACTACGTAAATAATTAAATAAATAAACTCTTACTCGGCACTTGGCCACCCCTGCTCTTCAATAGAGCAGTGGTGGCCAAGTGGTATCGGCCGCGACTTCCGAGTTGTAGGTCGTAGTTTCGAACCCAGACAAGCGCTTTACTTTGTTTTAATTATCTCATCATCACTTCTCTTAAAACGGTGAAGGAAAACATGGTGAGGAAATCGCCATGTCCTAGAGCCAAAAATTCGAAGACATGTGTCTTCTACCAACCAGCACTGAGCTCGCGTGGTGGATTACGGCCCACTCTCTCTCACCGAGAGGAGATCTGTGTCCCAGCTCTGGGAAAATTAACGAAAAGGCGACCGAAAATCGATCAAGTATTATTACCTTACGGTTCCTACCTGTTTCAGCCAGTTTGTAACTTAAGTGTGCTCTAAGTTAACATATTATGTCTCGATTCATGGCCTTTGAAAAAAGCCCGGATTTAATGCATCTCCATCCCATCTAAAATTCAATAATTAAAAGATAGTATTGAAAATTATTTGCAAATAAACATAATCACCATAAGTTATTAGTTTAACAAAAATTCAAAGAATTGGTATTAATCGTGACCAAACAAGTAGCAAAATGAAATACTAATTTACAGAAGACTTTTGACAGATTTAATTTTTAATATTAAATATGTGTTGTCACCGAAGTTACATGAAGTACTATTCCAAGTTTCAGCTCAATCGGATGCCAGGAAGTACTTGAACAATGATGAAACAGTGTAACCGGCAACACGAACAAAGCAAGTTAAAAAAACATTTATACAAAACCAATGAAACACAAAATACACGTAGACGAAGTCATGGGCATCAGCTAGTTAAGCTATAATTTCATTCGTGGACAACCAAACATTCGAGAATAACATCAAAAGTTAAGAAGTTACAAAAGTGTGAGCCAGGGGACATGTTGTTCCTGACTTGGTCGGTCTTCATTAAAAACTTTTTATTAAACGGTTTATTCTACAAATCTAAGAAATGTTTATTCATCCTCTTATATTTTTAACTTCTTTCTTACGGAACAGGTATGTTAATCTTTTTATTTTTAGATTTATACTTGTCACTTAATTGAACCCATAATCGACAAGCAGCTAAAAATAAAAATATCTATTTAAATACTAAAACACAAGTTTAAAGCTAAAGGCCATATTTCAGCCATGGCAGCCAATCTCAGAGGAGACTAGCCATCTACGCGGGGGATATTATAGTGCACAAGTGTGTGCGCAGACGCAGGTACACTCACTCTCCCTCACTCTCATACTCCGATGGGACGACAATTCGACACGACCGGAGAGAGAACAGGCGCTGGACCAAAGGCATGTCGTGCTTTCCGTGGCCGTCCCAGAACCCACGGTCCGCTGTCGCGCTTGTGACCACGAGACTAAACGGGGCAGTTCGACGATAGTAAGTACCTAAACAGCAGCTGTCAGGTAAATAAAGATGTTATTTTTTCCACATCTTTCTTTCCATCAGGGTAGGTTATGCTTGCTTAGGTACCAGTTTATCAAAAAATACGACATCTGGCTTTCAGTGTTCCTCCATAATAGATCAAAGCAAGTATCTTGTTAGTTTTCTTTATAAGTAGCAATTTGTTCCCTTTGTTGCAATGTTATTGCTCCTTTTATTTTCCCGTAATATTGCAGATTTATATTAAATGGATGTTTATAAAAAATGAGAATTCACTCTTTTGGAACTAATGTTCTTATTATTCTGCTTGTAAAAGTATTCTCTTCGAAGTCATGCACAAATAACGTGACAAAAAATACCACACAAAAAACAACATGATATTATGTAAAAATATGTCGTCAAAAAATTAATCCGCATCGCTGTTGACTGGTAATATACCCAAGGGCTGGCTTTTACCTTGGTCAGAGGCTAAGCATTGCCATACAACGTGCAATGCCGCCAGTCTCTTGGGTACATTAACCCAGCGATGCGGCGGGTTTTTTTTGACGCCAAATGTTTTTAGTTAGGATATTAGTTTGTTAGTTTTTTTGGAGGTACCCGTGGCTAAATAATAGCAGCCGCACAGGTCGATCGATCAAGTTAAGCTACGCTTGCCGCGGTTGATCTTTGGATGAGTGACCTATCTTTACATACCGAGACCTCTCCGTGCCTCGGAAAGCACGTTAAGCCGTTGGTCCCGGCTGTCATTCGTGGATCTTTGATTGTCGTTACGGGTAGTCAGAAGCCCGAAAGTCTGACAACCAGTCTTACCAAGGTGTATCATATTACCCAGTAACTGGGTTGAGGTCAGATTGGTAGTCGCTCCTTGTAAAATACTGGTATTCAGTTGCATCTAGATTCTAGTTAGACTGAAAGCCGACCCCAACATAGTTGGGCAAAGGCTAGGCAGATGATGATGAGTTTGTTCTAGATCTAGGTTCTAGGACATGCCGGTTTCCCCACGAGATGTTTTCATTCACCCTTTAACTCGCAATAATTATGGTAAATAAGTAGCTAATTCTTGTCAGGAATTTATTGACGAAGTTTAACAGTTTTTAAACGACAAAAAATATTTTGTACAATTTTATAAGTAACAGGAGAATAATGTGAGAAATAAGTACTTAATTACTTAACGCCGATTATATTTGTGGGCGACAGAACATGACGTAGTACCTACTCGTAGCTGGAGACACAATCTGCCATCTTTCTGTTTCAGTTTCGGCTTGTTGGTATACGGTAGGGATTCTAAACTATCGATACTTAAATAGTCTCGATACTTACTCCTTTTTTATTAGGGTTTCGTACCCAAAGGGTAAAAATGGGACCCTATTACTAAGACTCCACTGTCCGTCTGTCTGTCTGTCACCAGGCTGTATCTCATGAACCGTGATAGCTAGACAGTTGAAATTTTCACAGATGATGTATCTCTGTTGCCGCTATAACAAAAAAAAATGCTAAAAATAGAATAAAATAAATATTTAAGGGGGCTCCCATGCAACAAACGTGATTTTTTGAATATATTATGTAGTGTTAAATATTGTGCGGTGGTACGGAACCCTTCGTGTGCGAGTCCGACTTGCACTTGGCCGGTTTTATAACACTAGCGACCCGCCCTTACTTCGCACAGTTTTTACGACTTGACAAAACATCGAGATTTCTTCAATATATTTTGGTTTAATATTAATGCATTATTTACATAAAGCTTCTGAAATAAACTTTCTAAATACCAAGTAGGTTGTGGAGGTCAGATAGGCAGTAGTTCCATGCAAAATACTGGCATTCAGCTCCATCCGAATCCAAATTTTCCGTTCGGAAAAGGCTAGGCAGGTTGATTGATTTTGTCGTAGGTAAATAGGTACAGACGCCAGCACATCAAGCTGCTACAATCTGTCAAATTTATTTAATAGGTTTCCAACTTTATCGCTAAAACATAAGGTTCAAAGTTGATTGGGAAAATTTGACAGTTTCGGGTAGCTTGATGTGCTGGCGTCTGTACAACAGGTATTTTACTTTAAATAAATGAAGTGTTTATATTACGGTGGCTGAATAGTGAATGGGGCATTAAGTAGATACCAGATAAGCCGAAGACGGATCTTATCCAGGTGAGGCGAAGCTGGTCTACAAAAGATCTTTGTAACGACAAAGATCTTTTGTGGACCAGCTTCCAGTGAAAAATATTGATCTAATGCCCAATCTAACGAGATTGGGCATTAGATCAATATTTTTCACTGATTTGTTTTCGATATTGCTATAAAGCCGGTATATTCTAATCGATAGGCAAACAGTAGGTAGGTAGACTCCACTCGATAGACATATTTAGTTACGATACCATCTCTAGTCTCGGCAGTATCGCGTCTGTTGTAGCGAACAGCTTTGTCAGTTGCCTATTGTTCTAACGTTGTTGTTTCTGGTTGGAAAATGTCGTTTTTTAGTAATTTTTTTTTAAGATCCGTTACTCAAATGTTTTTAAAGTTTTGTAGGTACTGCGGATAGACTGAAAATTCGACTACATTCCGTTCATAGATATTTTTCCTCTGACAGCAGCAACCTAAAAGCAACCTTATTCTGACAAAATAAAGATCACAATGATTTTGACAGACTTGTCAATAACAGGCAGACTTGTACTGCCAAATCTGCCTGTTATTGACAAGTCTGTCTCAACAGAAACATTATTAAAATGAGAATAAAGATCACTGTGCAAATTCAGAAAAAAAAGGTAAAATTGTGAAAGGACTGTAGCATAAATACCTTTTCTCTTACATGCTTGGAAATTTGAGCATTATTTTGAAAACCCTCTTCGAGATAAATCTAAATTCCTGTACTGGCCAAAAACATGCGAGCAGCGGCCGGCAAAAGTTGTATGAAAATCCATATCGGTCGTAGTTTAGCGGCTAAATAAATTACATAGTAAACTCATATCTGTCATGTAATTAATAAATGGAACGATCTTTTACTCCGAAACATGGCAACCAAGGAGGTAACTTATCAAATGTTTTATTTAAATTTCGAGCTGGCTTGCAAATAAAAAGCTGTTTATTGAAAAAAAAAAATGAACACGCAGGAAAAATTATTGTTGTTCGTTATTGATTTTGAAAAGTAACTACTTAGTTTTAAATTCCGAGCATTATTTGAGAAAAGTACCATACAAGCCTTGGCCACAACTAGGCATTGATGGACTTACGTATGTGTGCCTCGGCTTCGCCTCGGTCCACATTTACACGTTCGTCCATCAATGCCTCTTTTGCTGGCCGCTACAGTAATGTACTATACTTTACCTTTACATAGTGTGTTGCGACCTTTCAAACTAATAAAGCCAATGTACAAAAGTACATACACTCAAGCTGAAAAGAAGATACCCCGAAAATAGATTTCTATTTCGATAATACGGGGTAACTTCATTTAAAATTAACGCTTACACGACTTCTCGATTTCAGTATGACGTTTCTATACTTCAGAAAACGAGCTTAAATAAAAATGGAATCCGAACGATTTTCCACGAATTTGCTTACTAGAAATATATTTCTATCTCGGTTATCGTCATTTAAAATTAACGCTAACGAGCTATCGTGAGGTGCGTCTGACTTTTACGTCAAAATGTGACCTTTAAAAAAATATATCCAACTCCATTTTGTTACGATTTTGACATTTACAAACGTCAAATTTCAAGCTTTTATTTTTAATTTAAATCGATATTCAGCCACTTTACTGCCTAGTTATGGCCACGTCGAAATTATTTTACTACTAGTCCAGTATTCAATGAATGATGCTATCCGCATTTCAGTCCCTATTGATTTTGATAGTAATACGGGTACCAATTACTTGGATTGGCTTTGTACGTCTTAAGAGATGGCTGTCAAAGACGTGGGCCGTTCAGAGTCAACATACAGAATAGTCTTTGACAACCGTGATAGAGCCGACGCTCTAATAAAGGATTTCCTTACAGTGTTCCTCTGAATGACTTACCTTTAGTTGATATGTTAACACGTTCGTTAGTTATCCTGGCTGTTAGTCTACGTGTTTATTGAACCCAATGCATATGGGCTTTAGGATTGGATCTTTACTGTCAGTTTATAGCAGTTTATTAATGGATAGCCCTCTCCTATTGCACATTACTCTGCTTCAGCTGATAACAGTCATTTCTTAAACAGACACGTTACTCGACCCCGTAGTCTAACAACCTAGATAACAATAGATTTTAACAATATTTACTTCATCCAGTGGCGTGCATTGGTTTTCAGAATAGGTAGGCACTAGGTCGGGTCTAGACTAGGCAAATGCGGTCACTAATCAGAAAAAAAGTGAGGTCAAAAGTGTGGTTATTTGAGTAGGCATTGTCGTATTAATTTGAACGAGTAAAGATCAATGACAATGTGCGAATAGTACGGGAGCCGAGTAGGCCGTCCGGCGACTGCCTACTGCCGCGCGTGTTTGTATGAAAGATTTTGTTTTTTGTTAGGTATGATAATTTATTAGTGGGGCACACACACTAAAATGACGTATTGACAGGCTTATGTCAGGCCTCCGTCACTCGCCTATACCTACCGCGACAAGTGCCTACAGCGCGCGACAACTTGAAGTTGCAAATCAGTCAGGGCCGCCCCGCGCTTGTGAGTACACGCATGCCTATACGACGACGACGGTCAGTCGATCATCGTCGCAACGCAAGGTTTATTGCTCCAATAGCACTGTACTCTTATTTATAATGGAGAATCGTAATAAACTAAAACGTATAATATAATATTTTACTATAACCTTTTAAAAATTGTTTGTGCGATTTCGAATTTTCGCAACACTGAAGGTTAATAATAGGTACTTTAGAGATGGTAAGAAATACGTACAACACTACATTAAAGTTAAACAATTGTAAATACAATAAATGCTTCTTAAAATTATGTTGTTACTTATTTTACTTTGCTTGTACAACCCTGACGCTTGAGCTGTGGTACAGGTAAATTCTGAACACAAAGGAATTGCACTCTTGTGAGCGTAGTGGTAAAGAGCAATTTCGAATGCACCAGGTGTGTCGGAAATTTTGTAGGCTATTACACTATTTGCGCTGTAGCATGGTGCGGGTGACAGTTTCAGTAACATTTCGTTTCACTCTTGAAAGTTGCCGCGATTTACAATTTATGACTTAGTATTTCAGTTGTACCACATTCGTAATATATTAAATAATTAATAACTGTAGTAAATTAAATTAAACCCAACCAGAATGTTCTAATCAAGAAATAAAATCAAATTGAATGAAAAATTAAGCAAAGTGTTATGCGTATAACGTAACGCCATAGACGTATTTAGTGATGGGATGTACTGCTACGATGGATAGTCGATATTTTTTATAATAAAAAACGTATATTGTGCGTAGGTCAATTTTTATTTTTAAAAGGTCTAATTATACAACAGAACATTTGTAGGGTAAGGTTGCTTAAAAGGTTGCTAAAAAAAAATACATGTTATTCGTCTAAACCCATATCAGAGTCAGGAACATCTGAATTGTCACTCAATTCATCATCTGAATCTGTGACGGATATTATTAACGATGACTCAATTATGTTGTCAATATGTATGTCACGATCCCAATCAGACATAATGTCCCTTTTTGTTTTATTCACGACCTTCGACCAGTCTTCAGGTTGAACATTGTTGATGGCCTCTTGTAATAGGGCCAACATCTTATTTGCCGTAAATGGCGGCGAAGTATTATTTCTTGCGGCGTAACCTAAAAATAAACGAACTTATAAAAAAAAGTATTCAAATAATCATCAATCAGCCTAATCTAGTATCTGGTAATGTTTTTAAACTAGGTACATGCTACGATCGGAAAGCTGATTTTTTTATAAAGCTTCAAAATGGGAATTGAAATTAAAAGCATACCTTTTATTTGGGCCCAAATCAGCTCAATAGCGTTATACTGGCAATGGTAGGGTGGTAGTCGAAGGACCTGGTGGCCTTTTTCTTTTGCCATCTCGTCCAGAGCATAGGTAGGAGTTGGTGGCTTATGGCGTCGGACTAAGGCAATAAGCTCCGTCTTTAACATTTTTATATCTGCTGTAACTCCGTTTTCACTCAGCCACTTCACCAACTCGCTTTTGCGGTTGGATTGGTTTGGGGGTTTATTAACTTGCACCGAATGGTAGGGTGCGTTGTCCATTATTATGGTCATAGGCTCTTTTAAATTGTTTAATAGACCTATGAACCAATCTTTAAATTTTTCGTAATTCATCTCCTCATGATACTCCGTAGTTTTTTTTGACTTAAAAGCCAGCAAACAATCAGGGACGAATCCACTTGCTGTACCTGCGTGACAAATAATAAGGCGTTCGCCTTTGCCTTCCGGCACTTTGGTACACGATTGTGCCGTATCGTCGGTCCAACTTTTACCCACTGTGTGGTTGGCGTTTAGCCACGTTTCATCCAAAAAGACAACTTTGCTCCAATCACTTATGTTTTTGGCCTTCCTTAAAAATCTACTTCTTGCTAGGGCAATGTCAGTCCTCTCCATAATAATCTTTCTTTTGTTAACTTTTTTGTAAACAAAGCCAATATCTTTTATAACTTGCCGTAGCGAAGTAATACCTCCTTTGAACAAGTCAGGTTCTTTTAATGATTTTAGAAGCTTGAGCAATGTGGGTAGCTCCATTCTTCTATAATAATCATAAATATGATTTCTAATAGCAACCTTAGCAAAATCATCCAAATCTGTGATGGGCTTCACCTTGGTCCGCTTTTTGTTGGGTGTCGATAATTTATTTTCAAACATCCCATCTTGGCCAATTTTCTCACGTGTTATACGCGAAACAGTATTGCGGCCAATATCAAGAGCTTCGGCTACTCGTTCTACAATATGATTCAATGGTAACAACGGTCCATTATTTTGTTGTTCTCTTTCAAAGTAGTCTCGGAGGCGAACAACAAGCTCCCTGGCCTGACTACCCAAAACAGTTTTTTTTGTATGCTTAGGCATGGTAATAACAACAAACTCAACAAACTTATAACAAATAACAATTTAACAAAAATGAAAACAAACAATGAAATCGTAATACGTGTCACATTAAGTCACAATATAACGCGCTTGCACTCGTACTCGCACTCACAGCATCGCACGGGTAAACAACATGGCCGCCGCGCCGATGCACCATAGAGCAAAAATGTTGTCACGAAAAAAAAAACATAAACCCGATTTTGATTATTTTATATAAGTACAAAGATAATTATGTAGCCATAAAACATTTATATTGACAAGTTTATACACGTAGCACACACGTAGTTACACTGCACAACTGAATAATACACTAATTTTCATAACAATATTAAAGAGAACTAGATTCACGCTGCGAGTATCGTTAGCGATAAAAATGAATTGCATAACCTCACATCCCTAGTCATGTGGTACTGACAAATGTCAACGTCATACGGGCAACTGTCACCCGCACCATGCTACAGCGCAAATAGTGTAAAATAGCGGCTTTTTTCGTGATCAAAGAAGTGCAACTTCTGTACGTAGTAATATTATATATTCTGTGATTATGTTGATATATCGAGGTAGGCACTGCTTATATGCCTACATGCAATGCACGCCACTGACTTCATCTAGGTACAAAAAAGTAACCTTATAAAAGATCCGATCTGCGCCTGCGCCTGGTGACGGAGGCACCATCACGGGACACTGCTCGCTAAACAAACACTTCCACACAATGGGCATAACGGACAGTCCCTTTTTTTTGTGGATGGGAAATCATCAAATAACTTCTCCCGCTCTGGGTGGAGCGGAAGGGAGTGTCAGATTCCTACAGACTAAAACCCACCCGTGTTCCTTCCTTAGCCCTTTCTGTTCTAGGGTAGCGGCAACCCTTTCGGACAATCCCGCTGACCCGGCAGACTTCGGCCCTGACTGGCCCCTTCCCTTATGCTGACATCTCTTTGAGGCACGCATGGAACACATGGGCACACGCGTGGGCACGAGTCTGGTCCTGATCGGACGGTGAGCTACCCATTACTCTCCGTCCGCAGGCCCGCGCCTACGGTGACCAGGAGTCGTCACGCGGCACCCGACGCCCGGAGCGTATCCCGCGGCGGCTGGGACGTGAGGCTCTCTCCCTCAACCATCCCGCCGCCTCCTGCGCTAGCATGACTGCTTCGCAGAAGGAGGTGACTGCCTCCTACTCCCTCTCGCTCCGGACCATGGCTTGAACCAGGGCCGGACGCGAGAGGTCGCCGCCGCTGACGAACAGTCAGTCCCTTGTACAGGGCTTGCTGATGAAACCGTTGCGCATGTGCTCTGAGTGAACAGGCGTCACCCAGATTAGGTCAGAAACCTCGGGACACCCAGATCTTACACAGATGTTCTTAACAGGCCAGGAGCCTTAATCAGCATCTGGAGTGAGGTGGGCTGGTTGGAATAACCACCAAAGGCCGCCATGGTCCACGCACAATGGTCCACTTGAAGGACTAAGTGCGGAAACCAAACCCATAACATAGACATGTTTCGTTTTTCTTTATAAGGTTGGAACCCTAAAAATGTAGCAACACAGTGGGATTTCTACTGGTATAAAAGTATCTACGTTATTACGTGAACAAGATTTGGGGAAATGAACATTCTTCTCTTAGACCAAAATGCTAAGGAAGACAAAATTCACCAGGAAACCTCATGTAAAAAAAGCTCTAGATTATAATGTGCTTTAGAGATCCGTTTACAAGCAATGAAGTAAAAACAAACAGGTAGGTAGTAAACGATCCTGCTAAGCCAGAAGCCATAAAAACAAAATTCAACCTGAATCCACTTAACATGATGAAAGAACGTTCTCGATTGAAAACAATAGTACCTTATTCTTTATAACGAGCAAATTCCTGGACTCTGGTCGAGCGTAACATCGGTCAGAGGATTTGACAGGTCACTACACACGAGCTATGCTCCCAGGCCTTAAGTCTCAACCCTTGTCATTCACGCTTATCCCCCGAACGGCACAACTGTAGCGTTTATAGGCGTAGTGGGATTAGCAGGGGCTATGTCGAGTGCAGATCTATTGGAAGATTGTGATTTGTTTTAGATGGCAATTTTGAGAATTAAACCTGATTTACACGGTGTGATGGTCTAGTAGAAGTTGTACGTTGTGGGTTCAAACCTAGTCGGACGCGTTACTTTCTGTAATTTGTTTCATCACCACTATTCTCAAAACGGTGAAGGAAAACATCGTGAGGAAACAGGCATGTTCAGGAACATATAATTCGAAGACATGTGACATCTGCCAACCCGCACTGGGCCCGCGTGGTTGATTATCGCCCACACTCTCTCACAGAGAGGAGGCCTGTGTCCCAGCAGTGGGATAATTATAGGCTGATTATGAACCATAAGTTAAAGCAACAATTAAAGTTGCACCGTCTACATAGTGTTTAGATGATTTAGGTAAGTCATTTGTTACTTCAATTTTATTCTTTGCCACAGGCAAGAAACTTGCATCGTTTAAATGGGCCTTTAGATTTTGGTAACACGAAAGACTATCAAACATTGCAAAAAGATGAGCTATATGTATAATATAAAGTAATGGTTAGTGTGAAGGAAATGGTGCTGATTGTGGGGCGATGAATGTAAATAAATAATAATAATGTTCGCCAATAAAAATAATATAATTATAATAATTATGTAAAACATAGTTATTCGAAGAAAATAATAAAAGTAACATTCTTCTTGTCAAAAATCCAAGGTAATGTGATAAACTAAAGAGGGCGCGCCTGTCACGTGCGCGTCTCTATTGCGCAGACTTGTGGAATCTTCCAATCTTTTTCTGTTATACCACAGAATACTTAATACTATGGTTATACATCGTTTGAATAATATGTGTGTATGCACACTTAAGCGAGGCGTTGAAATATTGGTTAATTCAATCACGGAAGAAGTCGAAAGGAATGAAACAGGAATGACTTCGAAAATGCACAGGAAACACTGGATATGCCGTTGGATCTTAGAGAACTTCTAGCTTTAGGGACACAATCTAACAGTTTAATAATATTAGGTGTGTACTTATGTTTACACATTCAGAATTATAGTTAAGGGGTCCGCGAAGAAAATCTACTGAGTATTTCATCAAATGTCAATCAATAGGGTTATACAGGTGGTTACAGAAAGGGTATATCAATACAAACGGGTTGAAGAGTGTATCTGGTCTAGAATCTCTGTACAAAATTTCAGCTCAAAAGCAGTAACTTTGAAAATGCTTAATATTTTTTTTATTTCGATAGTTTATTAAATTGAAATCATAACAAACGTGTCACCGCAATACGAGGGTCATTATCCATTATCTTTAGTGTGTCTGTGTGCCTAGTACACGCACATCACGCCTACGCGCGCCAGTGCAGCGCCGTGATGTCGATATAAAAAAATATTAAGCATTTTCAAAGTTAATCAATTTATTTCTCCAAAAATTAAATATTTACATAATATAAGCTAAAATATAAACTATAATAATATGTACAATTATATGAAAAAATAAACAATCATTATAGGGCATCAAAGAATTCATCCGCATCGCTGTCAACAGGAACAGTGCCCAAAAGGCTGGCAGCATTGCCACGTTGTATGGCAATGCTAATTCTTTGACCAAGATATAGGCCAGCCCTCTGGTCACGTGACGAGTCGACTAACCGCTTGGCGATATCCCGAAATACCAAGTGGGCACTCGGACCCCATGGCCCTAGTGTTTCAACCCCAAACGGCTCGAACATATAAGTCCCAATCAGGTTGCAATATTTTCGCCGTTTGAGGTTTTCTGCACCTGCAGCAGCCGCCCCAGCACAGCCCACCGTGCTAGGAAGATGGGATGGCGCAAGGGTGTCGACACATGTTGCATCCCACACCAAAGGTCTGCCTAACTTCCAGGGCATTATGGTCATTCCGTCTGGTCTCTTTCCATCGTCGCGTGCCAGGCCGTTGGGTTCTAAAACAGCTGGCACCCCGGCGGTGACAAGAGCACGACGGATGATGTCATTAATGCTGGCGTGCCGTGCTATCCGGCCTGCGCTCCTACTGCAGGATAGGCCATGGTGTCCAAGGCAGTCGACAGCTTCACCGCACTGACAGAGATGCGGAGCCCCGCAAGGAGCGCCCAAACGCAGGCAGGTAGCGAGCCGAAAGGTAGTGTCACCCAGCATAGTGCCTATGTTGGGTGACGGGAGTACTTGAAGCCACAAAGTTACTGCTTTTGAGCTGAAATTTTGTACAGAGATTCTAGACCAGATACACTCTTCAACCCGTTTGTATTGGTATACCCTTTCCGTAATATCCTGTATATGAACTTAGAGGGTTCTATTGAAGATTCATCATTTTCCTGCCTTTATCCGATGTTACTTGGGGTCGGCGCAACACGTTTTCTTCTTCCATTCTCCCCTGTCAACCGTCACGCTATCATTCACTCCCTTTTCTCTCATATCACTCCTGACACAATCTATCCATCTTTTCTTCGGCCTTCCTCTCCCTCTCCATCCATCAACATGTATATTAATCACTCTTTTAGTCACATGCGTTTCGTCCCTTTTCATTACATGTCCATATCTAGCCAAACGATTTTCTTTCAACGTTTCTGTCACTCGCGCCGCTTTCAAACTTCCTCTTATGTACCTACTCCTTTCTTACTTTATCCATTCACGTCACTCCACACATCCATCTCAACATTCTCATCTCCGCTGCATGCAATGTTTTTTCATCCGTCTTCTTCACGGCCCAGCATTCAGACCCATAAAGTACCTACGACAGGCCTTATCACAGGCTTATAAATTTTCCCCTTTAACTTGAGGGGCATCCGTGGGTCGCAAGTTGTTCCTGATTTATGATTATAATTTTGCAGTAAATACATACTTGATAAGGTCGCAAATCATATTTGGGTCAACATACAACCTAACACTGACCTGCAAATTGCAAAAATGTAAGAAAATTTGTATTTCGCGGGCTACCCTAGCGCTTTGTAAATTAAATTGGTATAATTAACGCTGTAATCTGATACATTTAATATTGAAATCTCTCCTGAAAGCTGATTTCAAACAAAGATGTTCAGTCCTGTATGAATATTCAAAGAAACCTTATTTGTAAACAAATCAACACCGTCTCTTGTTTCTTTGTTCTCCAGATAAGTAACCGAAAGAACTTATTTCTTACTAGCTTTTGCCCCCCGGCTTGCCTCGCGTGTATGTCGGAAAATATCCCACGGGAACGTAGAAGCAGGATTAAAGTACCTACGCTATGCGTTAATTCTGGTTATAAAGTACCTGAGTATCCATCTAAATCTGTTCAGCCGTTTTTGCGCCAATCCAATACATCCAGACAAACGGACAAAAGTTCATCGTTACCTACTATTTTATTATATTATGTATCTAGATTTGATGGGGTAGCTAATCTTGATTTCATAATTACAATGTCTGCAAGTTCTAGTACATTATTTGAAAGCTTTAAACGATTAAGTACATACCAGCATCCCTACACAAGTACTTATTATATTAGAAACGTGTAGGTACTGCTGTATCATAGGATAAAAATAAATTTTAAACATTCAGATAATGTTATGCACGTATTCGTCTTACTACTGAGGCAAAGCAAGGAAGAAAAGTAGAGTGCACTAGAAATCAAATTAAAATATATTTATTACTATCTTTTGCCCGTGGTTTTGCCCGCGTGATGGTCGGAAATTATACCAATCCGTACTACCGGAATAAAAAGTATCATATGTGTTAATCCAGGTTATAAACTATCCGTTCATTCAAAGCCGGTTAGCCGTTTTTGCGTGATTGAGTAACAAATTAACATCAAACATACAAAGTTTCACATAAATAATAATATAAAAATAAACAATAATAATCTTTTTGAGGCTGACTGTAGAGTCAACCAATAAAGGTACCTTCACCTTCATACTTTTGCCATTTACATGTGCAATCCTACTATAATATTATATTATGATTATATAATTGACTCTACTATTGATTTGTTGACTCTACAGTCAGCCTCAAAAAGATGTATACCACAAACTATAACTTATTTAGTTGTCTACAATCGTTGTTCCAAAATATTGTATTCATGTGCAGCCACAAAACTACTACTACTTACGTACTTTTATGTAGTATGTGTACTTATATGTATCAATAGCCGAAGCCTACAGCGGCAGAAGCCTAATGATGTGCCAATCAACGTGGGTTATCTTCACTCTCAATCGCTTTCTATATTTCTGGCGAGTGGGGAAGCAGTGCCAAATAGTCCGCTAATCTATACTGTATAGAGCATATTGGAAATTTATCTCTGGCGATGATGTTACCTCAGTAACATTTTCGACTTAATTAATAGTGGTGCAATAACACAATAACACTAATCCTAAATTTGACGTTTTTTGCTTGACATCAGAAACTTTAAGGAAGCATGACATTACCGAACATATAGATACTCTTACTTATTACAAGTATTTTAAACAGAGCGATTATGAAATTAGTAACTCGATTACAGTTATAGTCGTTAGATAATATGCGAGTTTAGTAGTTTTATCGAGTGAAGATGGATAGTATCTAGGTATCTACTATGCACTATATATATACTATGTATATACTAGTGGTGCACGACTGTAAATGATTTCTTTCAAAACTATTATCAAACCAATCAAAAAGTACCTACACTAGTTATATTTGCTTTCCAAAACCATTAGTCGTTACAAAATTATAGTTCGAATGATTTTATAATGATTACTTTTTCTTTAAGCTATCATTATATTGATTCAGAACTCGGGATTTAGATTTTTGTGTGAATTGATTTTCAACGTTTGATTTAAATCGATTCAAAGGCCGAAATTTTCGCAAGACTGCATTGTTATTATGGTCATCCCTAAAGTTGGCATTATAAGACCTGATGTTTTTATCATGGGGGTCACCGAAACTATTCCCAATCTGCTTACTTTTTGACCTCATTTCCAGGAGGTCAAATGAAAGTCAAGTAGTATTATGTGTTTATGTTTTAGTAAACTCCATCTCATAAGCGCTAAAAATAGAAAAAAAAGGTTAAGAAACCTAAAAGCTCGAAATAGTTTTGGAATCTGGATTTTGGATTTTTATCTTTACATACGAGAATTGGAACTGGGCCGCATGTCAGATGACAACATGAGCTAAGAGTGGGTCCCAAAAAACGCACGAAGCCATCGCGGTAGGCCGAGTCGAAGATGGCGGGATGAGCTTGAATCCTACCGAAAGGACTTTCACGGAACGTGTGTGAAGAGGGAAGCAGCTTTGCCATGCAGCGGGGCAACACAGGCTAATTAGATTAGAGAATAGTGATTAAGGTTGGTGGTCGGTGGTAGTCCTTACTAGGTCGACTATACGACTCATATACGACTCAGCCCTAGAGAGGGCCCTTAGCAATGGATTAGCAATATCCTTCAAAATGATTCAGAATGGGATTGAGAGTGCCTTACGCAATTAGGGTGCTAAAAGCTAAAATAACGAGGCGCGGTATAAAAACAAAAAAAAGCACAAATACATTCACAATATTTTACCTAAAACCAATAGCAATGAAACCATTACCTACATATTGTAACGGCGAAACACATTTTATTTCAAACATTTTCATTGCAATACGGGCTCGCATATCCCAAACCGCTATTTTAACTGCCAACTATTGCAACGGAGTTTTTATAGTTTATGTTGATAAAACATGGGATTATTTTTTTTTATACGGACTTAATACCTTGGGCATTCTCTACCAGTCAACCAAGGGTGGTGAGGAGATGAGATGGCAGGTGCTTTGTTTGCAGGTGTTTGGTTTTATGATAATTTTTATTAATTTTTTATGTTTTATTTTTTTAAATAATAATGAGGTCTCGCCAAGCTCGTTTAAAATAATTTGAAATCTTGTATGGTCTACCTAGGTAGTGCAAAAGGTGATTATTTTCCAAGATTTCTATCCTCTAGAAGTATCCTCTTAGTGAAGCCGCATACCGGCGCGGCGCCACACGCTACACATCCCCTACATTAAGGCGCGTCGCCCACACGAGCTAGAGTCGAGGCGGCGTCGAGGCGCGGGCGCACGTTTTCTATAGGAATAAATATAGGTACATATAGGTATGTATTTATTCCTATAGAAAACGTGCGCCCGCGCTTCGACGCCGCCTCGACTGTAGCTCGTGTGGGCGACGCGCCTCACGTCGCCACAATTACTACGCTACATTTTAGCTCTGAGTAAATGTATCGTGTACACGCACACGGGCCCGCAGCTTCCAGAAAGTCGACATCATCGTCTAACGATACAGATTTTTTGATATGGCAATTAATGAGAAGTAAAGACGTTATTGTGTTCGCCCGTTTAATCAAGATACTATAATTTAAAGTAATTTTAAAATTTCGCAATAGTTGCGGTTCCACGAAGAAAAATAAAACGCATACCTACATGGATAGTTAAATCGTACCAGAGCAATCACTATTATTTAATGCAAAGTTAAGTTTCTTAAAACTTTCACCATTAAATTTATTTTCTCAAGTTTAATAAGGTTACTAAAAATGTACAATGTAGAGACAATAATACGACAGTAAATTAAAATACTGGCAACACTTTGAAACAATCACATAAATACTGGCAACGCTTTGAAACAATCACATAAATACTGGCAACACTGAAACAAGCATATAAATATTATCATCGAATTTAACACTGCCACAGTTGTCACACTGCCGGCGAGAACTCGCTCTACTGGTTTGTCGATGAGCCACAAGAGACATCAAAGATAATACTCGCACAGCTATACTCGCTCAGCGATGCTCGCTTGGCGGTCAGAGCTCACGCCGAGAGAAACCCCTGTGGGACTAACCACACCGAGCGAGTGGTGCGAGTAATCGCCCGTCGTACTCGAACACTCGCTGATAACTAAACTATCGGAACTACACACACGCTGCTCGCTGCTCGCCAACTCGTTTTCAGTTGCTAGTTCTACTCGCTACCCGTTCATCGCTGCCGGTGGGACAACTGCCTGAATATGTAGTAGTGATGGGCCGAAAATGGGTTTTGTCGGTTTTCAAACTGTAAGACTAAACTATTGGATAATTATATATGACTGAGTTTTTGTATGAAGACTCGGAAGGTCATAAACGAAGATTTAATTAAAGAGCAGTGGTGATCCAATGATAACGGCCCCGGCTTATGTGTTATATATACGTCGTGGTTTCAAACAGATTTTAAAAAACGGTGAAGGAAAACTTCATAAGGAAATTGACGTCTCGAAAACACGTGACATTTACCAACCCAGGCTGAATATCCTATGTTATATGCTAAATTGATTTGTTGATACAATTTCAAAGCCCCCATTTGTCGAATGCACTCACAATAGTTGGGAAAATGCTGGGATGGGAGATGACTCGAAATAACAATGTATGTACCAAGCCGATAAGACGTACTAGATTTTCCACTGATCGCGAAATTACCAAATATTTAGAACAAGAAAAGGTTTTGCCATAATTGCCATGTCTTTATTATACATACGTTCAAAAAACATCTCTACATAAACTGAGTGAGATACAGTTATTTACAAGTAACAACTACCACCTACCTAAGTTAAATTAATGTAAACTGAAAGCAATTAAGACTAAAGTAATACGTATGATTTGAAGTAATCACTGGGATATCATTAGTTCGCAGAATTACATATCCGGTACTTACAGCATATGAGTAATTAGTTTTGAAATGGGATTTCATTTCTATCCGCTGAGGTTTGAGCACGCAATTTAGCAAGTAATTATAGAAATGAATTACTAGCAAAAGTTATGCTTATCTGACCCTTCTTTTCTCTAAAGATTTCAAGAATGAGTTTCGAATAATCAGCGTATAAAGGCGATTTTACGAGTCTCTTTCTTGAACTTTCATTTATTACGGAAATTATGTTCAAATACTTAACTTAATCCCTCCTCAAAGAACCAGAATACAGGTTAATCGTACCAGAATAATTACCATTATTCAATGCAAAATTAAGTTTCATGAAACTTGCACCACTAAACTTATCATCATGTTGTCTAAACTGATTTCAAGTAAAATAAGGTTACTTAAGATGTAGATACAATGTGGAGACACAATACTATAATAAATTAAAATACTGGCAATACTTATTTGACTTTAATCTCGGTTCAGAAAAACGGTTAATGCCAGGCTACAGTTTTACTTAATCTATCGAGTCAAAATTGTATTAAGTACCTACTATGCTAGTAATTATACCACGTGCATAATTTAACATGGACATACTTAGACCGCGCATGTGTGCACTAAATATGTATAAAACTGTAAAAGATCCATTAGGCTGGGGTCCGGCATTAAAAGCTTTTTCTCGTATCCCTATTAATACATTACTATGATAGCGTTACCAACTGAAACTTTCTAAAATGTACGCATTAAGTATATTATCTTGGTTGGCCAGCGCAACACATAACTTCCACTAATAAATTTTCAGATGCCCTGAAATTCTGTATAATCCTTTTATACTCCGTACATGTCTATATTTGGTATTTTCAGCGCTCGAATACAGCGGGAGCATGATATTTTATTCGCGTAACTCTGTGAAATGTGGTTGAATAACAAGTTTAAAATGCTTGTTGCATTTTGCAAGCCTCGTACGTAGAATTGCTTTTTTATTTTCACACAAAGCTCCTAAAGTCATTGTTTATCGAATATACCTAAGTGTTAATACTAGGTGGCGCAAAAGTCATCACCGTATCGGCTATAATTTTTGCTAATAGCGGAAAATGTCAATTCCACTTTTACATTTTGTGAAGTAAACATATACAAAATACACGTCAACAAGACATTTCCAAAGAATACGGAATAATTGTTTCAGGTCGCTTAAATCTCTCGTTTTGGCGATTTGGACTGGCCGACCAGACTTCTTTTTGTGAGGTTTTTTGAAGTTACGATCCTTATCAACAAGCTTCAGACTCTTGAAGCCCTCAAAGATCAAAGAGAATATCTGTCAAGAGTGCGAGGACCTATCGCCGGAAGTTCTGGCATGAGTGATGGAAAATGCCATAAATCGAGCCCGAATGCCCATTAATTCTGGCGGCAGCCACTTAGCCTATATTATGTTCTCGACTTAATGGAAAATAATATGACATCAAATAAACATTATCCAAAAAAAGAACCAAAGATTTTCATTCGTTGAAAAAAGTACAGCCAAAGAACATCAGGTGACAACTTCTGCGCCACCTTATAGTAATAGTAATTTATTTCCAAAACTTCAGTACCATCAATGTGGTCTCGACCCCTGAACTAGGATATCCTATATGACAAGGGTCGAGGTTTCTCCAGTTATAAGGATCAGCATGAGAAGGCTTAGATTAGACTAAATCCAGTTAAGTGATTTTACATCTCGAAGAAGCAATATACTGAAAATATTAATGGTATCTCAAAAAAAAAAATATTTACCTATGCGACCTACTAATTTACCATAATTATTGTTTCCAATTATTACGTAAAGATACCTAATATTGTTGAACTTTTTGATTTTCCTTAATGAGGCACGGTGTAGACATGGCTTCATTAAATTCGAACTTTTTCTCGCCAATTTGCCATTGATTTCGGCGCTACACAAAGAGGATCACAGATCCGTCGAGGAACATCCAACTTTTGGGCGAATGTACTCGAATTATAATGAAGTACGTTGTTAAACTAGTTAATCACGATTCTAGTCACCAAGTTTGTGCATAAATTGTGCTCCAGGGCAGTTTTTGCTGCTTCTGAAGAAATCGGAGGGGTGCCTAACAAAAGAATTTGTGAGACCCGGGTACGGTAGGTGCTGACTTCCGATTGTATTCACGGTACCGCATTACTTTTGAGTTTCCAACTTTTTCATTATACTTACTTGTCTTTTTATGTTTGAAAAGAAAGGAGAAGATGTCGTTCGCATTCAACTTTGTGAGTCGACATTTTTTGTGGCGATATGAAGATAGTAGATGATATTCCGCGTGCATTTATCACCGTGGTTCGTCACTTCGTTCTAAATATTTTCCTCAAAATGAAACTTGAGAGTAGCGCGAACATTTTGTAACTATACAAAAATAGCTTAAGGTGAATGTGCCATGTTAGACCGCGAAATTTAAATTTTCTTACGTTTTTTGCAATTTGCAGATCAGTGTCAGGTTGTATCTTGATCCAAATATGATTCGCGACTATAATAGACATGTATTTACAGAATCATAGTCATGAGAATCATTAATATATCTCTTTAAGTTAGATTTCTACCATAAACACTTTTCCATACGAGATTTGTTCTTAACGGTAGAAATCTAACTTAGAAAGATGTATTTATGATTCTAATTATTATAATTCTGTAAATACGTACCTGTTATAGTCGCGAATTATATTTTGATCAAGATACAACCTGACACTGACCTGAAAATTGCAAAAAAACGTAAGAAAAATTTAATTTCGCGGGCTACAACTACCCATTCACCTTAACAAACATCAATAGTCTGGAAAAATCATTTGATTTCCAAAAGCAACCTGAATAAATTCCATATTCTATTCTCAGGTGCTTCGACAGATAAATATTCATGCTTGAAACTTCTCCAAGCATAAGATGAACTTTTTCAAAGCGTATATTTTGTTCATAAGCAAGAAGGGTCGAGGGAATAAGAGCGAAAGCATGTACACTTCAGTCGATTTCACTTCAGCTGAAATTAAAGCTCGGTTGGGATCAGCGGTTTTTGAGATTGCGGTCGCGCTTTGTTGCTGGCGTATAATATGAAATAGGTAGGAAAAAAGGATCCGCAAAATTTCAGTGTCATTCTGTGCGACGAATGGCGTGCCGTCTTCACAATACAACCTCATGAGAGTGAGTACGTGATTTGTTCCAACCGTGGAAACGAACGTCGAGACCCGACCGAGCGGCGATTCACAATTGATTGGATTTTAGTATTCTTCACCGATTGTGGTCAATCGGTGAAGAATACAAAAATCCTGTCAATTGATCAATTATTGTGAAAAAGTCTATCAAAAAAATACCGAATAAACGGACCACCGTTTATTCGGTATTTTGATACACTTGTTTAGATTGTATCTAGGAGAATTTCAGAGATTTTAATAGATATTCTTTAAATGATTTGTATCTATATTTTTTGTACTTAAATACCATCAACTTTTTGCATCTGTAAAAAAGTCGTACCTAAGTGAGTTTTTACAAGCTGTCTTACTTCTTAAGCTCACAGAATATAACGATATCTACGAACTTGAATTTTTGCTGCACGTTTCTCAAAAATGAAAAAGATAACAAACGATGCTGACAAGTGCTTTGCAATGTGTTATTGAAAGACATTTATTTTTGACAAAAAAACTGATCGATAGCAAAATGTTACTGAAGCCGAAGATAAATAACGTAAAAATTTTACAGATATCTTAAAATATAAAAAATGGCTGCGATAAATCAATAGCATTGCATTTTCAGGCGTGGTAGTTGTTAAATCAAATCATTTCTGTAGCTTTTTACATGAATATTTTATAAACGTTATGTATGATGTAGGTATGTATTGTATTGAATGGTATGAACATTTTGAACAAGTACCAATAGACTAGAGGAAGTTCCTATTTGGACACCTTTATGATATTTCGTTTTGCTCTTCCGCCATTCAATATACAATTTGCTAGAATTTGTCATCTCCGGGAATTTTTTCTGAAAAATTGCAAGGTACGACGCAGGAAATTATATTTGTGTGAACCGTTTGCAAATAACTCTCCATAAAATTATTTGATTTTGAACTTATTTTCAGGTTATTTCTTGAGTTGAAATGGTTATTGCTTTTTGACATCTGAAACCAATTTTCTGTTTTGTTTACTGTTATTCTAGATGTTTGTGGTTGGTAGGCGGTACTAAGCGGCGGCGCGGCTTTAGCGTTTAATAGATAAAACAACATTTAACTGAACTGAACAGACACATGAATAATGTGAACTGAATTTAGCTATGTAAAACTATAGATAATAAAATCTACTATAGGTACATAGAGCTATTATTTTCTTGATAAAGTCTACCAGGTCATCATCTAGCCCAGCCTTTTCATAACTATGTTGAAGTCGGGTTTCAGTCTAACCGGATCAAAGAGAATATATATGTATTTGAACAGGATGCAGCTGTAACAGTATTTAGCACGGAGCGACTGCCTATCTGGCCTTTATAACTCAGTTATTGGATAACACGATATATGTATAGGTATACCTACTTAGTTGGGTCTCCGTACTAAAAGATTGTCACCCATCCACAGACCGACCTCGGCAAGTGTATCTTAACATTATTACTTAGCCACGAACTCCTTTTAGCTGCCATATCTAATACTATATACAGGGTGGTCCAAGTAGTGACATCAATAAAAAAAAATAGATTCCTCATACTTAGGGGTATCCGAAAAAGCTAATCCAGCTGGATTAGTCTGAAGCGTCGACGACGACGGCAGTAATAAAACTTCGATCGTATATAAAGCCGCATCTATACGTCTCCAATCTATAGAAAAGATCATGTCATTGGAAACTTCAATATAGCAATCGGAACGGCGTGAAAGATTATGTTTATTTCAGTGACTTTTTGGAACGAAGTTCTTTAACGCGGCTTGCGGTAGGAATAAACTGGTAGAAATCTTCACGTAACGAAAAAGCGTTAAGCCCTCTCCACGCGACTTTTTCTCTTTCCCGGTTTCTTTCTATTATATCAGCGTAGTTTAAATGAAAATCCAAGATGGCGACAAGTTTATGAGTGCTCTTGAGCCAAGTGCCAATACAATAATGTACATCATACTATTCTGTCCTAATATATTAAATTACATATTTTGCCAACTAGCTAGACTGCGAAATCTTTTTATCCTAATAAGAACTTGAAGTTTTGGGAATGTTTACATTTGTTAGGTTAGGTGTGAGAACAGTCCCGCTGAGGAACAGCGGGTCGAGGCCTGTCGGGGGAGCGGTGAATGCTGTTGCGAATCCCGCACCCCCGGCTATAGGTAGGTAGAGGTGGAACACCGAGGTGGTTTAGTTGGTGGTAAGAGTCCGGCATGCCCCTCTGTCACCCCAACGATAGATGAAGTCCATGAGGATTTCCACCACGAGAAAAAAAAAAAAAAGGTGTGAGAACAGTCATGGTGGCCCAGTAGTAACTGCCGCGACTTACAATTGGGGTCGTGGAGAACCACGACCCCAATTGTAAGTCGCGGCAGTTACTACTACTTAGTTAGTTAGGTATAGACCTAATAGTTTTGCGCAACTAGAAAGTTGCGCAAAACTATTAGGTCTATACCTATGAAATTGCCGATTTTTGATACTGGCTATTATGAAGATCGATATCTTTCATGCTATTTTGAATTCCAAATTCAAATTATTTTTTTAATATAGCATGACTTGTTGTTTTTTAAAATCAGTTGATAATTTGTTTTTCTGGCGTTCGATTTTTTCTATAACCATAGAAAAATCAAAATTGCGCGCTACTTTTGAATACGAGTTCCGTCGTGGCATCAATGCCAGAACGCAATATGGACAAGGCACCGCAAGTGAACGCACGGTGCGTTTTGGTTTCATCGCTTCCGTTTTGGAAATTTTGATCTCAACAATGAGCCCGTGGTCGACCGGAGACGTAAGTCGATAACGATGATTTGAAAGCCATAGTGGAATCAGATTCATCTCAAACCACGTCGGAACTTGCAGCAGCCTTCAACGTAAGTGATAAAGTGATATCGATTCATTTACGTCAAATTGGAAAGATAATAAAAAAGCTTGGAAAGTGGGTAACGTACGAACTAATTGCGACAGCAAAATTGCGTCGAAGCTTGTCTTTGCTTGTTGAATAGGCACATAAATGAGGGGATTCTGAATTAGATTGTCACTTGTGATGAAAAGTGAATCCTGTATGACAATCGAAAACGTCCGACGCACTGATTAGACACAGGGGAGGCAGCCAAACCATGTCGCGAAGGCAAATTGAGTAAAAAAAAAGCTGCTTGTAAGTGTAATTATGGTGGACTTGTGCTGGCATTGTTATAAAACTGCACGCCCCTCCACTAAAATTTCTAATATATACAAACATTTGAAATGTGTATAACAAGCAGTGGAGGGCGTTCATTTTTAAAATGGTTTATCTCTACAACCATTACTGCAGAGGTGTACTGAGAATAATAAATAAATATTATATACATATACATTTCTTAAAAAAAAATCTTTCGTTTTACGCTGACTATTTTTTTACTATTACGCTTTATGGATTTAATCTGAAATAAACGTTTTATATATATATTTTTTTTTTCTGTATAAAACGGCAATTTTATAGGTAAGTCATTAATATATTGCATTCATCAATTCTTTACCAATTTGCGTCGCATCCAATAAATTTGAATGGAACAATCCAATTAATCAGCAGCTTTCCGTATGTTGTTCATGCCTTTAATACATTAAATATCGTTATAGGTAACTAAGTTTCCATCAACTGATAAATGACTGGTTTCAGTTTTCCTATAGGTACCAATACAGTTTTTCTTCAAGTTGTAAAAATCAAACTAATTAGTGCTCATTTACTTAGAAAAACTTCTGGGTACAGCCAACAGCAAAAGTAGATGATGAAAATCAAAAATTCAATACTAATGAACGGAGTTCGCGTCATATATGGCAGCTGTACTAGTAGTAAATGTTTGGTATAATTTACAATCACATACTTTTGAATCGCTTCAACGCCACACAGTTCTGACGCGAACTCCGTTCATTAGTATTGAATTTCTGATTTTCATCATCTACTTTTGCTGTTGACTGTACTACCGAAGGTTAGGTTTCACTGTTTGTGGGTTGCGTTGGCAGTTTTCACCAGTAGAAAAGCAAAAAGTGCTACTGCTCAGCATGAAGTCCTGGGTTCGATTCGAAAGTCGATCAAAGAGGTATTGGGTTTCCCATTAGGAGTTTCTCAGTAGCAGGCTTATTACATGGAACTCAAACATAACTGGCGAAGTTTGGGTGTACTTTAAGTAAATTGTGCGCCCCGCTGCCCAACCCGTGGGGGATTACAGGCGTCATGTTATGTCATGTTTGGAAGCAAAAAGGACAAACAAGTTAAAGAGGACTCTTACATCAAGCGAAGAAAAACCTCAAAGTTACTTGCGTCTTCGATGCAAAGAATATGCAAAGCATATGCCAACGCAACGGAACAAGCCGATTACAAAAATGTATATTGAGATTTGCCACAAATAGTGCTTTTGTTATTTTTGGGGTTCCGTACCCAAATGGTGCCAACGGGACCCTATTACTAAGCCTCCGCTGCCCATCCGTTCGTCCGTCTGTCTGTCGGCGGGGTGTATCCCATGAACAGTTATAGGTAGACAGTTAAATTTTCACAGAGTGTGTATTTCTATTACCGCTAAGTATAACATAAATAATATTCCTACTAATATTACAAACGCTAAACTTTGTGAGGATGGATGGACGAATGTTTGCTACTCTTTCACGCAAAAACTCTTGAACGGATTTTGATGAAACTTTACAGTAATATAGCTTAAGTATACATTAGAATAACACATAGAACACTTTTTATCCCGATATTCCGGTGAAACCGCGGGGCGCTGCTAGTAATAAAATAAAGTTAAAAATTGAAGGTTGTTTTTGCATTGTGGTACGGAACCCTTCGGACTTAGTAGGTTTTTTAGCTGATCTAGCAACAATTTAAAGACTCTCATAGATTTTAAATTATATTTTTGTACCTATATTCATTCAGGTCACTTTGTGAAGTTGTAAAGAGAAAATTGAGTTTTCCGGCTTAGAATTTAGGCATGTCAGCACATTTTCGAGACTAGCAACTATACCAATCACCATTCTGATGGCAAATGGTTTATTTTATAGGAGCTTGGCATTTTTCCTCGTATAGCTCTCTTACTTTGTAGGTATTTTGTTTAAGTATCATATATTTTTATAAAGTTTTATTGCGACTAACATGCAACATCAAAAATTAGGTTTTATTTGGTATTATTTCGATAAGAATATCATACATAATAAGTACTAAATAACTAACAAATTATTTAAATATTAAATTAAAACCCGCCAAGTGCGGGTTGGACCACGCACAATGAAGGGTTCCGTAGTTGGAATGAATTTATCCAAAAAAAACCAGGCAGGTGCGTGTCGGACCACGCACAATGAAGGGTTCCGTAGTTGGAATGAATTTATCCCAAGAACAAACTTAACATTATAGTTGGAAAACATGTTCTCCCATACATTCCAACTGAAAATGTAAGTTTGTACGCACAATATTGAGAGATTTACCATGTTATTTTAAGACCACAGACTTCTTATAGGTTTTCCTGTAAATTATAGGTATAGAACTATTTTCTGTATTATTTTAAAAATTTTAGGCTCAGTAGTTTTGGAGATAAGGGGGGGAATGGTCAATTTTTATTATTTATTTATTTAAGGACAACCAACAAAGCATACACCAAAAAATACATGTTATAATTTCCATAATATTTTACATTTCATAGTGTAGCCTGTGCCATAGTGGAACAGAGGTGTGGTGATACTTTTCTTTAAGAAGGGTGACAATGCCCTTCTTAAGAATTATAGGCCCATCTCACTTCTGAGCCATGTCTACAAGCTGTTTTCGAGAGTCATCACGAACCGTCTCGCGCGCAGGTTTGACGACTTCCAGCCTCCCGAACAAGCCGGATTCCGTAAAGGCTTTAGCACCGTAGACCACATACATACGCTGCGACAGGTTATACAGAAGACCGAAGAGTATATATAACCTGCCTCTCTGCTTAGCGTTTGTGGACTACGAAAAAGCCTTTGATTCGATCGAGACATGGGCTGTACTGCAGTCTCTTCAACGGTGCCAGATCGACTATCGGTACATCGAGGTGCTGAAGTGTCTGTACGAAAACGCCACTATGTCAGTTCGACTCCAGGACCAGACCTCGAAACCTATCCTTCTGCAGCGAGGTGTGAGACAGGGAGACGTTATCTCTCCGAAACTGTTCACCGCTGCTCTGGAGGATGTCTTTAAGGTTCTGGACTGGAAAGGAGCTGGCATTAACATCAATGGCGAGTACATAACTCACCTTCGGTTTGCCGACGATATAGTAGTCATGGCTGAGACTATGGAGGACCTCAGTACAATGCTCGATGACCTCAGTAGAGCCTCTGAAAGAGTGGGTCTGAAAATGAACATGGACAAAACGAAGGTCATGTCAAATGCCCATGTAACACCCACTCTCATGAAGATCGGAGACGCTACACTCGAAGTCGTGGACGAGTATATTTACCTAGGACAAACTGTCCAGTTAGGTAGGTCCAACTTCGAGAAAGAGGTCAATCGTCGAATCCGACTCGGCTGGGCAGCGTTCGGGAAGCTACGCAATATCTTCTCGTCCCACATACCGCAGTGTCTCAAGACGAAAGTCTTTGACCAGTGCGTGTTGCCAGTGATGACATATGGCACTGAAACGTGGTCGCTCACAATGGGCCTTATTAGAAGGCTGAAAGTCACCCAAAGGGCAATGGAGAGGGCTATGCTTGGAGTTTCCCTGCGGGATCGAATCAGAAATGAAGAGATCCGCAGGAGAACCAAGGTAACCGACATAGCCCGAAGAATTGCCAAACTTAAGTGGCAGTGGGCAGGGCACATTGCTCGCAGAACAGATGGCCGATGGGGCCGAAAGGTTCTGGAGTGGCGACCGCGTACCGGAAGGCATAGCGTTGGAAGGCCTCCCACAAGGTGGACCGACGACCTTGTGAAGGCCGCAGGAACTCGTTGGATGCGAGAAGCACAAAACCGGTCGAAGTGGAGGTGCTTGGGGGAGGCCTATGTCCAGCAGTGGACGTCTTTCGGCTGAAATGATGATGATGATGATGAGTGTAGCCTTAATTAAAGGCTGCCAACTTTAATACCATTTTCTTTAAAATTATGAAAAAAAATACTTGAAATCCTCACAGTAGGTAAGCCCTTTTATTTGATATGTCACACTGTACAGATTGCAAAACTTTTTTTATTTTATTTTCTATTTGCCCCCCAAAAATTTTCCCCATTTCAAAATTCATTTATTTACGTTACACGACTGTATTTGGGTCACAGAGATTCATATGTATACCAAATTTCAACTTAATCAGTCCATTAGATTCGGAGCAAATTGGCTGTGACAGACGGACGGACAGACACACGAGTGATCCTATAAGGGTTTCGTTTTTCTTTTTGAGGTACGAAACCCTAATAAACTTAACATTGTTAGTAAAAATCATGTTCTCCCATATGTCGATATATGTCATCATCAATTTTCCGATTATAAATGTAATTTAGAGTTAAATGTGGTAGAGTTTGAAATCGCAAAAAAAAATTATTATGTGACAAAACTACGAATGAACGGTTTTCGAACTTTTTCCTTTACTTGTGCTGTGAGAACTTGTTCCTTGCCAAATTTTACGATTCTAGGTCAACGGGAAGTACCTATACTCAAAATATGTATCAAAATATGAGTATGGTGTATGAGTATCAAAATTGTCGCATATATTTGCCTGATTTTTTATTGCATTGACCTAGTAGCTTGGTTTTTAGAGCTTCAAGGGACCGAAGACATGTCATACATATTTGATATTAATTTCTCAACTTGATACTTCCTGCACTACTCCTCCTCCACCGTCCTGAAAAAAAGGGTCTTAACAGACAGTCAGACACACAGACGGACAATGAAGTAATAGTGTAAGGGTTCCGTTTTTTCCTTTTCAGGTATGGAACCTTAAAAATGTCAATAAAACTTACAAACCAACTCAAATTACTTCAAAATCAAAAGTAATTTATTCTAATTAGGCCCAAAACGACCGCCTATCACCGCTTTCTAGTGCGTTAGCTGGGAAGAAGTGGCGCAACATACTTCCCGATCCCAGCAGCACAAATTAATGTCGGTTTTGTGTCTAATTTCGAAAATTAAAAAAAAAAAGATAAAAGAGAATAAAAATAGCTCATAATGAACAGATTCCTTTGATTGAACATCATCATCATCGTCCTTCCTATTATTTCACTTGTAATGTACGCTAGCACATCAAGCTACCCGAAACTGTCAAATTTTCCCAATCAACCTTGAACCTAATACTTTAGCGATAAGGTTGAATTAAAGAAATTTGACAGATTGTAGTAGCTTGATGTGCTGACGTGTGTACATAAATACATACATTCATAAACTCACGGCTTCTTCCCAAGGGGTAGGCACTAGGCAGAAACTACAGAACACCGCCTGACGATCGTTACAAGCTCCTTTTGCTTCGTTTACGTTCATACATCTGGAATATAAAATACTAGCTTCTGCCCACGACTTCGTCCGCGTGAAATTTCACCCTCCCCCCATTCACCCTCTTAGGGGTGGAATTTCGAAAAACCCTTTCTCAGTGGACACCTACTCTTCACAAAGAACGCACCCTCCAAATTTCATGTCTCTAGAACCAGCGGTTTAGGCTGTGCGGTGATATATCAGTCAGTCAGTCAGGACTTTGTATTTTATATTTATAGATAGATGTATGAAAGAAAAACCAAACAACTAGGTTTAGTTGTGTGGTTTATCTGTCATACATCTCTATCAGCTTTCGTCTATGTTCAATTGTTTTCGAAGTATGTATATCATCTTTCACACTATTCATCCATCTTTTCTTTGGTCTCGATTCGTCGATTCTCTATTTTTTCGATTTGGCTTGAGTAAGATTTGTGATATTCGCCTTTGCGTATTTTTAAAGATTTCCAGTTGGCAATTAAGTATATTATTTATTATTAATATAGTCCCTAGGCCGATTTTTCAATCGATCGATAATTTTTATTCGTGGAATAAAATTATCTGACAGTTTATGTATGGAAGAAGTGTCAAAAATTCAAAATTATTCCTCCGATAAAATTATCTGGCGTTGGAAAAATCATTTAATTTAGTGCCTAGTGTAAATAGTTAGTTGTGTAAAACATCTTAAAAGTTCCATAGTTAATAACAATCTGTGGTGGATCTATCTATTAATAAAGTACTTAGTATTTATAGGTAAAACCTATTTCCAAACTCAAACTCAAACTCAAAAAACTCAAAGTATTTATTTCAATTAAACCATTTACAGGCACTTTTGAATTGTCAAGAAGTAAGTCAGTCAGAAAAAATGAAGCTATTTGCCCATTCCAAAATGTAGGTACCTATGGAGAAGAACGGGCAAGAAACTCCATGGACACTCTTTTAAATCAAAATAATGTGGTTACAAAGTCTTGGTTACATCATTCATGTTAAAAATTATACATGTGAGAACGATGCAGAACGTTAAAAGCGTCCATAATGAAAAGATGAAAAAACAACAATTCAAATAATAAATTAAAATAAGCCATGACAGCAAAAAGATGACCAGTCCCTACTGACGGCGCCCGTCCACGAACATGACGCATGCATCAGCACCATTCAGCTCAACCATTTTGAAGGGAGCCATTAGTTCGGTTACGGTGTTCACACGGATCCATGGAATGTTGGAATAGGGCCACAGAATAGGACAGAGGTAGTGATTATTAGATTTGTCACCTGCTGACTCGATCTATTGGCTGACCAACACGCGTGCATTATCTGCACGTGAGTCACCGGAACTTTAGTGAATGCATTCATGAATATTATAGTGTACCCTGTTCTGGCTTCCCAGTTTAATGACCAAAGCGCTTAACTATCCATTTAAATCTTTTGTTACCGTGGAGAATATACTGCACCATAGTTTGTACTTAATTGCATATTTGGCGCGTTTTTTCTCTTAAAAAGTTATTCATACATGTTGGAATTTTTATTGTATATTCCGTAGTTATTGTATTCAATATTCAAACCCCAACACTTATTATGATTCAAGTTGGTTTTAAAATAGTTGAAATTAGTCCTTCTACTTGCCAGCAAACTAATTTAGGAAGCTACAACTTTTGAAACTTTGCATGTCGCGTCAAGTTTCGTCGTAAGTCCAGCACCTGTTCGAATTACGGAGGAGCCTGCTACACAGAAAATTCTTACGCCTTCGGGAGCTGTGAGATAACAAATGATGAAACAATGACGCCATCATGATAGGTGGGCCATGGATGGAGGCATCAAACCCCCCGCGCGGGGTAGGTCTGCGCGACGTTGCCGCTCCGACCGCGGCGGCTTGCAGCGCTGCCTCGCGCGCGATGCCTGTCATACCGCGTGGTACCTCCGACCGAGCGTCCGTGTCCGAGCCGCGCGCGCTCCGCGTCGCCTTCTCAAACAAACTTACAAACTCACTTTCCGCCGCCGGAAACCTGTTTCGTCTACAAAAACCTCTTGTTACAGCATAACCACCACACTATAGTCACTCCCGACTCCATTAATAAATTCCATCATACTTTTAAGTGAACTTTAACGCATTTACGTGCGGCAACTTTGAAAAACTTTATAAAGTTTGTTTTGAAGCTGGCGATTGGCTGCGGTGTGCATGTGTAAGCTGTAAAGTCATGGCTGGACGTAGTTCTCACTAAACCGGTAAGTAAAACGAACTTTACTGGAAACATGTATTTGAATTTGAACGCATCGAGCAAAGTATGATATCGCGCGTATGCAATGCGTTTGTACAAAGCGTGTCGTTAGGGTTTGTCTGTTTGGCTTGTGTGGTACCGAAATGCTAATCAGTGTCCGGTGTACGCTGGGGATCTACTATGATGTAGGCGTCATGCCGTCATGTCAGGCAGTCAAGCTGCATTCCCGATGGCTCCACAAGACTCGGTGGCATGTCGTCCACAAAGGTTTTGTTTACAACTCAACATTTCCACGAAGTGTTTCACTGTTCGATTATCAGCACCATTTATTGTCCGCCGCTGTTTTCTTAGTGTCAAGTTGCTGACAATTGTCTTGTAAGAAGAGTCAAACAGAATGGAATTAATCGTTTCATCACTTTGTTGTATTTCTCCTAATATAGAATATGAGACATCCAGCAGCTAATATCAGGGAGATTAGTCATCAATTGGGTATAACAAATAACAATAAGTTCCGACCCTCCACAAGTTTAAACAGAGTCAACTTTTTTGTTAATGCCAAAAAGATATTGAGAGCAAACAATGATTAGTTGACCCGGGCTTCTAATTGGGTATTTAAATGACATAGTTATGCATGAGTTGCTCAATCATTTGGAGTCACTACATTTATCCGACACTCAACAATGAGTAAATTTATGAGAATGGAGATGCCACTCTGAAAGTGATGTTTTATTTATTCAATGGTAGCATTATGAGCTTCTTGATACCACAATAAGGTTTTAGAGCTAAACCAATTTATCAATCTTAGTCAAGATAAGCCATCATTACGATTTTACTAATCCCCTGGCACTTTGAGATGCGGCGTAGCAGAAACTAGGTACATGAAGAAACCTCTGAGAAACTAAACTAAAAACTAAAAATAATTTTGGTCTGGAATAGAAAATAATAATTTTAAATCATTGATTATCAATTATTTAAAATGAAATCATTGATAATGAATCCTTCCAAGTTTTGGTTCTAACAAAACTTGGAAGTATTCATCAATGACTTAACATTATCTTTTTCTGTTCCATAAAATGTTAATTATTAATTTGATGATAGCGGGTGGGTGAATCAATTAATGCTACCTGGGTATTTCATCTTCCAAATTCGATTTGTTCAGTAGATTCCGAGGCCTACATACAATAATAATTAAATCGGTACCCAAAATTAACGTTGAAAGATTTTAATGACAATGCTTTTGCATTGAGCTGTACACCTTGTTGTTCGCAAAAAATAGGCTCTGTTACGTTTTATAAGGCTCTGCTTCAGAACAATGATGAACAACGGTTATGCTACCATCCATTTGTACCTGCGCTTTCATTATCATTTCACAAAGACTCGATCTCATTGGTCTAAACTTAATGGAAACTGCAACGTTTATGGTTTAAGTAGTGGTTTAAGGTAACAAGAAATTAATTGAGCCACATCGCATAAATATTTTCTGCTGACACACTATTTTCAACTAACTTCACTGTCGAAAGCAATTCAACTTTCCTAAATTTCTAGAATCCTGACTTCGGGTGTTATTACTTTTGTAAAAGAAACCTTCCAGTATTGGATCGAAATCGACGAACCGCAATAGTCCAAGTTAACTAATTGACACTTCATCCAACCGCATACGGTCGAAAATTCATGCAAACCAACATTAATTAATCCAATATAAAACAGGAACCCAATTAGAGACATGACTACCGGTCAGATTTGTTAGTCGACCAGCATTATACAGAACGGCCACAATTACCCACTCGCACTAGCATGAGTGGATAACTAAATTTGTTTCCCTTCCTCCAATATTGTGATGGATCGCTATCGATACCATATTACATCCAATAAGACAGTAAATAACATTTTCTTCCACGCTAGCTTCTTCTACTCACAATATATGTATAGCTCACCGATATTTTGCCTGTGCGGATATTTTTATAAGGGAATCAATATTGTAGATTACTCCGATATTTGGATCCGTCTCAACGGCAACCTTCAACGAACTTCGGTAAAATGTTAATTTCTTTTCCACCGATTTATTTTCTCGTCAAAGTTCCCCTAGCTCCGATTTTTACAAGACAAATTGGCAGACGATTAAATAAACTATTATTATGCAAAAGTCTGAATGTCTTTCCTGAAGTCCCTCCCCCCCCTTAGGGAATAGTAAAAAAGTTATAAAAAGAAAAAAATATAAACCGGTATGTTCTAGAACCAAAAATTCAAAAACATGTGACGTCTACCAACACGCACAGTGCCCGCGTGGTAAATTACAGCCCACTCCTGCTCGAAGAGAGGAGGCGTATGTCCCAGCAGTGGGAATATAATAGGCTGATTATGTGTTATGTAGAAAGAGTGGTTGTGCGTTGTTTTAGGTATAGACAAAAGTTTCATAGAATTTCGTTTCACATAAATTTTTTCTCATATTATCATTTCATAGAATAATCAATACGCAGAATACTTACTTTGAATCAAATTTAATCACAGATTTTTGTTAAAAATAAAATTTAATGTTTCGATATTCATATCATAGAATAACAAATCAAATATTATTTATCCACATATTGTTTAGTAGTTAATTTAATATAAAACTTAATACCAAGAAAAACATTTTATCAAGTGACAGTTTTTAAACGTTTCAATTCATACCTTTGACAAAATGCATACCCTTCTATAAAATCCTATAAAATAGTCAAGCAGGAAAACAATCTTGTTATCATATTATGCATGGCATTCTTAAATTATACAATGAGGTTGTATATAAAGTTAACTAATTTTCTTTAATAAAATTAATAAGACGTAGTCAATATATATTTCTGTCTACAGGGTTTAAAGGAACCTAACACGTAGGGGATGACGGGGACTCGTTCGCCCGCTCACTCGTGCCCCCGTCATCCCCTACGTGTTAGGTTCCTTAACCTATCCTGTCCGAGTCGGGGTGCCCCAAGTCCCGAGCTCGCTCTTGCATCCTAAGTTCTCAAGTTCTAGCTTGTGTGTTTCTGGAAATGAGTCTAGTATAACGTCAATTTTTACATTTTCGTTCAAATGAAATACCATGGAAATATACACCGAAAAAATAATATTATTTAAAAAATAATTCTACTATTTGATTAGTTTCTTAAATAAAAAAACATAATTATAACAAACAATAATATTCGAAATAAAAATACAAGGACCAAATATTATATGAAACATTTTCTGCGAAACGTAATTCTATGAAATTTCTGTTTGCGAAACAAGGGAACACCAGAAAGAGCAAGCTCAGTAAGCCATATTTTGAATTATAACAAAAAGATACCTTAACAGTTTTAGAAATATATTCAATTGGTTTTCATTTCAATAGAACCTACCTCAACGCGATTGTTAATGTTATTTCAAGCTTAACCGACCTATATTAGTTATTGACTGTCAACAACGAACCAGATAATTAAAATAGAATACCACCTTCTTATTATTGAATGAAAAAGACTGTAAACCATAACACATCGAATCTTTGTGCGGGATCAAAGGTGCACTGTGTGAAATTATAATTAAAACATTTATTAAATCAAACCTTTTTACACAGACTGTATTCTTTCGTAGTTACTCGGATTATATTTTGTTTCCAAATTCATCTAGTCAAAACTACGGGTTGCCTTAAATGCTGATAGCGTTTGATATTTTACCTGCAATGACGTTATCTTTAAAATAGTATGCAAAACCTTGTTTGAAGGGCGCTACACACGGCTAAGATACTATAATATTTTATCTTAAGATACAATATCGCTCGCCATACAATTCAATGGACCATTACACACAACGAAGATAATATTTATTTCATATTCCATTGAATTGTATGGCGAGCGATATTGTATCTTAAGATAAAATAGTATAGTATCTTAGCCGTGTATAGCGCCCTTAAGTCTGTCAGTGGTTCCGTCTAAATGCCAAGAAGAAGCCACATTTTTGTGAATTCGGAAAATTATTTTCCGTCGCTTTGAGATTTTGAATAGACATTTTGTCTCTGAGTAGCCTCATTTTGCTGGCTATTTAGCCTGTCTGTCGACACGGCGCTTCCCGTTTGCATGAATCCGGAAAAGAATCATGCTCTTTCTGAATGTGAGCAGACTTTAAACGTGTATAATGGATGACATACTTGGACAAACGGGCTAAATGTCAGCTCCGGCTTGAATTCTGGAAAGTTGCTAACTCCTTTGCCTGCTACAAACAACTCCAACTTATGACAGGAAGCCAAAAACTACTAGAGTGTTTACAGCTGCAATTTGCAGATTATCTTGTCCTGTCTAGTAGATTACTGTAACGTCTTACATAACTTTTATTAACTTTTCGTTTCGTTCTGTTGACCTTAAACTTGCGCCGTGTGTACTCGGAGCACAATGTAATGGAATGCTTTTATTTTCGTTGGCTTTGGCTTTGTTAGAGGTCACTACCAAGCGCAGTCGACTTGAAAAAAATCGCTTATTTCCTTTGACAGCCAGGTAAATAGGCAGCGTCAAAACGGTAGCGTCGACCCCATTGTACGCCATTCTTTGAACTTCGTTCTTAAATAATTATAAATGTTAAGTATTTCTGTACTTTGTCGTAAAACTTCGTTGTTTTTAATCTGAGTTTTAGAATTTTAACATAAATTATGTTCCTTTGATGATTCAGAATTTTCGGTTAGCTGTCATCCCTCGTCATGAGCGGACCCTAAGTTCATTTTGGTATACCATAGCTACTTTTGGATAAGCAATTAACGGTAGTTTAAACTAAGGAAGTTTATAATAGTTTACTGATTGCCTGCTCACCCTTTATTCGGTCATGAATATGATGAATAATAATAATATCGCTCTCGTCGAATGACATATAAAGGAAAAATGTCAGCCACATGTGTTGGAGACAACTTGAGTAAGGAATGAGAGGGTAGTAAGCAGTTTGGTCCTTAGAAATAGCAATGTATTTGCTGTTTCCAAGAGCTCTTTCAGGCGCGGTGATAAGAGCAGTTTGTCGCAAGATGCGCGCGCAGGTTTACCCATAGAGTAAGTAATGGTCATTCCTACACCTGCGCGCGCATTGCTAGCGCGGCGCGCGTTTATTTACTTAAAGGCAAAGACAGAACCGATATACAGCCTATAGAAAAAATATAATAAACACAAAATAATGTAAAGACTGATCGTAGTGTTGTCGTATGTCAAATTGTAGTTTAGTTAGTATGGAATTAGAAAGTACTATTTGCATAGAGAAATATACATTAATTCAGTGAGAATCCGCAATAATAGAACGCCAGTGGTCTTTTCCGTTTGGTTACGGGAGGGACGACGGAAAATTATAAGGTGCATCCAGACAGAGCGAGCCATGCATCGCAAGTGCTTTTTTTTGTATGTTAAATGCCTCAGCCTGAGGCAATCATACATATAAAAAAATCATTTGCGGCACATGCCTCGCTATGTGTGGATGCACCCTTAGGTGAATGCGCAGTGGTAGACCGCGAAATTTAATTTTTTTTAAGTTTTTTACAATTCGCAGGTCAGTATCAGGTTGTATCTTGATCAAAATGTATATTTATATAATAGATATGTATTTAAAGAATTATAGTCATTAGAATCATTAATATATATATTTAAGTTAGATTTGTTCCCTAAGAACTTTTCCATAAGAGATTTGTTCTTATGGAACAAATCTAACTTAGAAAGATGTATTTAATGATTCTAATGATTATAATTCTGTAAATACGTATCTGTTATAGTCGCGAATCATATTTTGATCAAGATACAACCTGACACTGACCTGAAAATTGAAAAAAACGTTAGAAAAATTTAATTTCGTGGGCTACAACTGCGCATTCATCTTAAGGTAAATAAATTTTAGTTCATCTTGGGACCAAGGATAATTCAGACTATTTAAAAAAAAAGTAAAATATGGCTCGCGGATTCTTTTTGGCATGAAGTCTCTTTGAAAAGATTAAAAAAAAACGCACTTCTCCGACCTCCGACTAGTAAATTAAATAGTTATCTGTGGAAATAAAGCACAAGTACCGTAACGTAAAGAAAAAGCACGCGTTTGTAATACACTGCATTATGGTCCTAAAAGCCGTGCATTAAGAGCCATTTTACGAGCAAGTGTGTTGAAAAATCATTTCTTTTCAGTTCTTTTTGCGTCATGTTCATTACAAGTAAACGCATTTTCTTTCTTTCTTTCTTTATTTTAGAAAGCTTTGTTTAATAGGGGAATAAACACTTAAACCCAACTTTTTTTAATCTAGCCTATACTGTACCATTGCTCAACTGGGCTAAGTACTTCCAGGAACTCTTTTTCCACACCATCTCAAACCAGCCCACACGGTATGCGTCCAGGTCATTTCACTATCTCTTGTTGGACTAGCCTCGGCGCGCGGCGGCGTCGTCCATCTTTAGGTAGGTACCCATTGATTGTGTACCTAGAGATTTTTGCCCAGCGGTCATCGTGCTGTTATGTTGTGGGAGACAAAACTGGATGCTTAATCAACGCCTGAATGATCTTAAGACTTTTAGTCCAATCATTAAAAGTTGTTCCTCCTAAAAGGAACGTGCAAAGAAAACATCAGACACCATCCCCACTGTGTTCATGGCTATGCACGGGTGCAGAATTACCCAAAGTGCTTCTGAAACTTTGACGAGGTCACACTCATCCAATAACTTTGACCTGAATTTGGTTGTGAGCTTTATCTTCATCTCAAATAGAACTATTGTCAATTGAACAAACTCGTTAAGTTTTGATCGAACTGCGTTGCTACGACTGTTGTGACGTTCGAACTCGGTTTCTATTCTGTACAGTACCCGGGTGTATCTAACAATGATACATCGAGCTTGAAGCACCATTTACACGATGGAAGTGTCTTGCCTGTGGCAACAGATGACTTGCATCGTATAAACACTGTTTAGACGGAGCAACTATTATTGTTGCTTGTATAGTTTTGTCACAGGCAATAAAATCGCCCGGTGTAAATTAGGTTTTAGAAAGAGACTATCACACTGCACCCTAATCGCGTAACACACTATCAATCGTAATCTGAATCATTTTGAAGGATATTACTAATCTATCCATACTAATATTATAAATTCGGAAGTAACTATGTCTGTCTGTATACTTATTACCTTTTCACGCCTAAAGCACAGAACGGATTTCGATAAAATTTGGCAGAGAGATAGATTGCATCCCGGTGAAGGACACAGGATAGTTTTTATCCCGATATTCCCACAGGATCGACATTTATGCGGGTGAAACTGCAGGGCGCAGCTAGTTCATATGTTCAAAATTAATAAAATTGAAATATGTTCAAAATATTGTCTGCCCGACAACGTAAATAACACAATGAGTGTTATTGAACTGTCGAAATGAAAACCATTGTTAGTGTGTTACGCAATTACCCCGCAGGTCCTATGAGTAACAAAGATGATGCTTTACAAAACTTTTTCTAAGATTCGGAGTGCTTGCTTATCTACGGCGGTACCTTCTGCAGGTACCTCTGCACGGTTATCGTTCATTCAACGTCACGCCAGCTGATCAGTAGCGTCAAGCGACAACTACGTTGACCTCTCGCTGCCGCGATGTGATGTCTTGACTTTAGTTTATGCCTGTATGGAATGTTTTTTGTAGTTTTGTTTGTTTGCCTTAAGCTCAGTTATATGGTTAACTTCTTAACTTTGCTCGTGGCTTCGCCCGCATGGAGGTCGGAAATATCGGGATCGAAAGTATCCTTTGTCCTAACCATGTCAGTCAGTCAGACACGAGTTACTTTTGCATTCACTATATTAGCATAGTCTGGATTTGAATTTAGTGTTCTGTTTCAGTTTTCAGTATGATGTTCCAGTTTTCTCTACTATCTACTATCACTTTCTATTATACCGACAGATCACAGAAAAAAAAAACTTGTTGGTTTAGTTTGCCACATTAGTTAGTTGTTGAAGTAGAAACTTGATAAATGTTTGGTTAATTTCTTGGTATGCTCTTGGGTCTTGTTCGCGTGTCAGAAGTTTACTTGTATCAAGTTCGCGGTCAACAAGGCCTTGGCTACTTCACTACGAAAACTTTACAAGGTAACATTTTTTTAATAGTACTCATGGGGCTGTTGATAAACTATTTTTTCACTTATCGTGCTCTAAAAGTTCATCTTTATGTTGAGCGTAGGCGACATAGTCGCTTTTTATGTTCTAGTGCATAAAGTATTTTTTTTCTCTAAGACTAAGATAATCAGGCCCAACAGCCACACGCAAAATAAAACGTCGCAGATTAAATCGTTATTTTATTTAATTTGCTTTAATTTAAGTATATCACTTTCGTGTTTAAACCTAGATAAAATAGTTGTCATTTATTATTTAAAAACGCAAAGAAACGTTTTTATGACTTGGCAGTATGAAGTACCCAAGTCGAAAGACACATGTAAATTAAAAAAAATACTTTTAAAAAGTTTCGTGGCGGGAAGTAGCTGATCTATCATACAATTTTACAAAAATTGTAAACAGTGAAAATACTGTTATATACTTGATGCCTGTTTCATTTTCTCGCAATCGAAGTGAAAAGCAGAGTGTATATACTCGGGCATAAACGAGCTATTTTACACCTCGACTTAACTATCCACCTTCGCCAGCGGCTCAGGTGGATATGAACGTCTCGGCGTAAAATGGCTTCTTTTATGCACTAGTTGTACAATCTACTATTGTTTTGGTTTTAATACTATAATAATGATTAGGGTGCTTACATAAAGAAGCGGGTTTTCGGTCCCGACTCCCGGTACAGGTCTCTGCAGGTTGATATTTGGAAGGAAACGGTAACTTACATATTTTACCTGTTTCTTTATATGTGAGCGCATATTAAGTAAATGTGGGACTATTTCATCCGCACCGATCGATACCGACCCGCACAGACTCGCCTGCACCGGAAACCTATTTCTTTATGTAAGCACCCTTAGGCCGTTTACACATTATCGATTTCGATTCGAGATTTTGGTTTGACAACGACGTTATGCCGTAGCTGCAGCGGCACCGCCGCCGCCGCGGTGCCGCTGTATTAGTTACCTTTGGATTTGTATGAACCCTTAAGTCTTGTACGGACTAAACGTTCTAATGTACGCGTAATCTAGGTATGTCGAATACGCGTACAGGTGTAGTTGCAAGTTGTAGTATCAAATTGTATACGCGTACTGCAGGTACGGACTATCGTTCCTGTGTGCGCGTTACCGACTACGCGTACATTGGAACGCTTAGTCCGTACAAGGCTTTATACATAGTGCCGTGGCTGCGGCGGCGAGTTTTGATAAGTCTTGATACCACGGCGGCGAAAAACGCTGCCACTGCGGCGCCATGTGTAAACGCTCATACCCAGTAACTGGATTGTGGAGGTCAGATAAGCAGTCGCTGCATGTAAAATACTGATATTCAGCTGCATCCGGTTAGACTGGAAGCTGACCCCAACTTAGTTGGGAAAAAGCTAGGCGGATGATGATGTTAATATAATAATTAATCAGTAAAGCTAAATAACACACCCCGGACACTCCATACAACGCTCGCAAAATAATTACCTACTACCATGACAAATGACGTTTGTATACGTGTAAATGTGTGCGTGAAATCTAGTAGGGCTGGCTGGCGCAGTAGTGCGTAGGCGGCGGCGCTGCCCGAACGTATGCAACAATGGGGCGCCGCGAGCCGCGACATTACTCACAGAAATCTAATTAATTACATTACTATCGTAAGTACTACTTTTCAAGTCGAAGAACAAATAGAACGTGAAAGAAAGAGACATAACTAAGACAATAAAGAGAGAGAGCAATAATTTAATAGTTGGTATGTTAATATTATATTACGGAAGTTTTAATTGTTCTAAAACGAAGGAAACTTGGAAAATAAATGAATAATAGAGAAAATTATGAAAATAAATTATCACAACACTGGCTTAACTTGTTTGTCTGTAATATGCTAGCTTTTATTTTTTATGGGTTTAAAGGATATTTGAGTTGCTGTTCCTTACCTTCTTTCATGTTTCGGGAACCGAAAGAAACTCCTGTCATTATCGTTCCTCGATGAAGATAAGCATCCAAATAATGCAAAATATACAACCATCGTGATTAACACAAAATACAAAACTTTAAAAAAATAATGTGTTCGTGTCAGCAGTAGGTAGGTACAGCGCTGCGGTTCTTGTGTATGCGAGCGCCATTGTTAAAGAGCAGGCGACGAATACATCGAAGTGCGGGGTGAGGTGCGGTAACTGATGTTAGTGCGGGGAAGGGAGTGGCCTTTCTGTACGTAGTACCACAGAATACTTAAAGTACTACGTACAGAAAGGGCACTCCCTTCCCCGCACTAACATCAGTTACCGCACCTTACCCCGCACTTCGGCGTATTCGTCGCAGTTCTTTAACAAGAGCGCTCGCAAACACAAGTACCTCACGCACACATTCATACGTATACAAACGTCATTTTTTAATGTAGTAGTAGTAGGTAATTATTTTGCGAGCGTTGTATGGAGTGTCCGGGGTGTGGTAGTACTTTAAGTATTCTGTGCTAATAAATCAAATTAAACTACATAAAACCGATAATTGTGAAAAAAAAGGGACCATGGGAGTGACCAAAGTCCCCCTACCCCTCGTCCTCCTAGGTCCCTTAAGTTGCTTTAACAGCGGTTAGAGCACTAAACAAGTATAAACATATTAAACTTTGGTGGCTGAACTCACATTTCATCCTGGAATAAAAGCGAAGTACCTACTTCCTTCAATAAAGCGATAACATTCATAGTTAAGTATTATGTTATGGTTATAAAGATTATAACGAGTTCAAGTATATCAGGTGGCTGCCTGGACTTATAATTGCCCGCGCGGCTACGCAGGTAGTTTTCTCAAGGGCCCGGACTGCGCCAAACAGATTACCAACGGTACACCAATGCGGTTATAGCCACCTGTCGTCTTCCATATTAATTCGAAATAACCTTTTTCTCAATCATAAAAACTCAATACCATCAATCAGTTTACGACCGCCATTCTCTTTGGCAAGTGCGATACCGATGATTAAAGGAACCATTTCTCGACATTTGTTCATTAGTTACTGAACTATAAGATAGGGCCCATATTCAGCTGGTAATGGGCAGTTATTAAGATAGGTATCTACTAAATAGAGTCCAATTATTTTTCGCTTGGCTTAGAATCTTAGATACTTACTGGAAACAACTAGAACTTTACTACTTTACGGGTGCAATTTATTTATCTACTAGCTTCTGCCCGCGACTTCGTACGCGGATCCTGTTGATTATGCCAGCTGCAGCTTCATTTGTTACTGGAGCATTGTATCTGCCACGATGTCCAGTAGCGGGTCGTTTATCAGCATCTATAACTGTTGCTTTGTCCAGGGGGGATAGATTCTAATGCAGATTTAAAACTGTGTACGTAGGGATTTACTTCATTCAACATAGGTACTTTGAAGCAGAGAAATCAGACTATTGTTCAATTGCGGAAAGTTTTGGTTTCTAATATTTGCCTGATCTTGATAATTGGATACGAAATATATTTGGAGAAACTTGGGGTCATTTTCAGGCAATAATGAACCAATAAGGTGGTAAACTTGGCCTTGCACTTCGAATGTTAGCATAAATGGGCCTTCTGAAATCTGATTCGCAACAAAAGATGTCATTTGAAAGGCATTATTGTACGAACGGATGTTGTCCAAGAAATGTTTTGACTGTGGATGGTCACCGATAAGCAGTAATCTTAATATTTCTGGAGGATTTTGTAATATTTCAATATGTACTTTCTCACCTGAGCAACACATACCGTTTGTTTTTTTTTTGCCATTTAGCAGCTTCACAAAAACAACAATTGTGAACTATACCTCCGATGGCGGAATATGTGGCGTAGTCAATCATATGAGTATACGTAAATGCACTCCGTTCCTTATCAACCCAAGGAAGTTCGCCATGCCCTACGGCTATATCTTGAGACATATCCGATTCTTCAGATGATATCGACATTCTGTTCAGAGAATGTCGAAGTCGATCAGAATTCAATTGTTCGTTGCGCTCTTCTTTTGTCTCTTCATGCCGTACTCCAGCAATTCTTTCTCTCTCACTTTCTAACTGATTATGAATATTTTGTTGTGTGCGTGTTCGGGACAATGTATGATAATCTCGATCAGCAGTTAGTCGCGCATCACGTTCATCACTCGTTTCAAAAGACCTGTTAGTAGATGTGCGAATACGCTGAGAACTCAAGCGTGATTCTGTATCGGTAAACGTTTCCGATTCGCGAGACAATGCATGTCGCTCACGATCAGCGGATAGTCACGCATCACGTTCCGCACTTGTCTCTAGAGACCTAGAAGCAGATGCGTTGATACGCTGAGAACTCAAGCGTAATTCTCTATCCGTGAACGTCTCCGACTAGCGAGACAATGCGTGACGTTCACGATCAGCGGTCAGTCGCGCATCACGTTCCCCACTTGTCTCTAGAGACCTAGAAGTCGATGCGTAGATACGCTTGGAACTCAAGCGCAAGTCGCTATCCGTGAACGTCTCCGACTCGCGAGACAATGCATGACGTTCACGATCAGCGGTCAGTCGCGCATTATATTCTTCACTGGTCTCTAGAGACCTGGATGTAAATGAGCAAATACGCTGAGAACGCAGGCGTGCTTCGCGATCCAAAGAGGTTTCTAAGGAGCGAGTTGCAGCCTGATGTTCTCGAACAGCATCAAGTCTCTCCTGACGCTCTTCGGTAGATTCTTGGGATCTTATGATCATCAATCTTTTAGCTCCTTTGGAACATTGGGAAAGATTTGACTTCTTTCTAGGCATGGTTATAGTTTTATTGTGAAGATATCTGATCAATTAAAATCTAAGTGACTGCTCTTCTGCGTTACCGGGTAGGCTACCGTGTCACGAAGATAAATGGAAAAGGAAATTAAACACTCAAATAACATAAGCCCGAAGGAATAAATATTCGAAAAATAAAAAAATAAATGGGAGTTTTGGCCAGTAGAGTCAAATTTTCAATGACATACCATCGTCATCGAAAATCAGTCCTAAACTGTTACCGCCTTCACCGCGTGGAGGTACTCCCAGCTTATGTTATTTTATAATTATACAGTGAAATTAGTGATAGCTTTGATTTCCACATCAGATGTTTCTGATCTTCGATTTTTTTAAGTCAACAGAAAATGCCCATCAGACCGAACAACTTTTGCTAAGACGTCATTCCTATATGTGTTATGGTGCAGCTGGGCTCTTGGAGTTCCACATCAGATGTTCCAGATCTTCAAATTTATTCTCTCAGCAGAAAATGCTCATCACGTGAAACAATTTTTGCTATAGTACCATTTTTGTATCTCTATAGTTTAGCTGGTCTGTTGCGATTCTGCATCAGTTGTTCAAGTTTCCAAGATAAATTGTACCCTATATGTTGCGCAGACATAATACCTATATAACACAAAAAAAATCATTCAAATCGTCTAGCAGTTCCGAAGATTAGCGTGTACAAACAAACAGACACACAGACAAACAGAAAGAATTTTTTTTTTGGATTCGTGTCCTATTACTGTTTCTAAACCCCCCGCAATTATTATTTTTTTAATATATTCAATGTACAGACACAGTTTTTTTACTGTTTTATTATATGTATAGATATATAGATAATATGTATGTATTTAGAAATAGTATGTTTATCAGTTGTCTAGTACCCATAACACAAGCTCTGCTTAGCTTGGGACTAGATGGCGTTGTGTGATAGTTGTGGAATATTATTATTTCCTTTATTTCATTATGTACGTATAAATTATATTTTTAAATATTAGTATAAAAAATATATAAAAACATAGCCCACCGGTATCGGGAACAGGGTCCAAGCTACCGGCGGTCAGGGCTCCAGAGAGAGGAACCTCCTGACAATGCGAGCCGTGTCCAGAAGTACCGCTTTCTGAATCAAGCTGCCCAACGTGAGCCTCCTCAGGTGTTGGTTGAGGCTCTTCATCAATCAACCCATTGGCTGTGACGACTATCGGCACAATGATTGCTGAGTCAACATCCCACATGTCGACAACCTCGCGAGCCAAGTCAAGATACTTGATTTGTTTATCTTTCTCAGCTTTCACGAGGTTCTCATCATGCGGGACGGTTATGTCAACAATCATTGCGCGCCGCTCTAATCGATCCATCACCACTGTATCAGGCTTATTGGCAACAATAGTCCTGTCAGTGATGATGGATCGATCCCAGTACAATGTGATATTTCCATTTTCCAAAACTGGGTCGGGCACATACCTGTAGTACGGCACCTCCGATTCCACAAGGCTGTATTTCAGAGCAAGTTGCTGATGGATTATCCTGGCTACAAGGTTGTGTCTATGCAAGTACTCTCCGTTAGCTAGACGAGAACACCCGGAGATAATATGCCTGATTGATTCTCCCGGCCGGTGGCATGCCCGACAGATGTCAACCGTGCCGTGCAATTATTATTATTATTACTTTACGATAAAACACTTAACGATAGATAGAGGTATCAATTTTGATTTAGTTTTAGATTACATCTTTGTTTCATAAATAGTTTTACTTAGTAAAAGAGAAGAGAGTAAGAATCTATAAAATTGATTATTGATAATTACATTTTATAATTACCACGTTATGATCCGAATTCCGACGAGCTATACTTAAGCTTCACGAGTATATTGCTTAAAATTGTTTTAGATGAGAAGTATTCAGAATATAGGCATTTTATGAAGAAATTCCTTTAAGATACGTGTAAGCAGCCAACATTCGCAGACTTAGCGACAAACAGAAAGGGGCCGCATTAATTTAATTTATTTTGGGGTAGCCGCTATGTCAGGCTTTTTTCTCGCCCCCAGATTACCACTAACCCGATTACTTAGCACTCCTGACTCATGAAAACGTATATAATTACGGTCCACTCATCTTTCATTACCATACAAAGATCTTTGTTCCCTAGCCCAGTTGTAATGACACTTAGATAATTAGATGCAGGAAGGGTCTCCGTGATAACAGACTTAGGTACCTACCTATTCATTGTGTTCAGAATCTGGAGTATTATATTTATCCACTTTCGGCAGCGAAGCTTTTAATATTTTTGTGAATTCAAAACAAAACATTACAGGGAATGTCGATTTCTAAGGTTGAGACAACAGATTTGTCTAACCGAATTAATTAGGAAGTTAGGTAATATCTTAAAATAGGTACTTAGGTATCGATATTTCTTTTGGATAGTTCATGAAAGAAGACGTCAAAATTGACCCAAAATTTTCATAACGCCCGGTGCTTATGAAATGTAAGTATCTCAGATTATGCATTATCATGCGTTAAAAATAATTGCATATTTTTTTAATTTATTTTCGATGGCTTTCATGTAAATATTGCTATTTCTTTTTTTAAGGGTGTCCAGTTTTTGTTTTCGTTTAAAGTTGCAAATAAATACCTCTACGACCGTAGCTATTAGTGAATAGATGTGATAGGTATTGCTACGCATTTTAGATCAGGAATTATTTATTATATATATGTTTTGTTTGTTTTATTTAAGTATTTTTAAAATCATTAAAAAAATTTTTTTTTAATGAGTTTAAAAATAAATTAAAACCACCAAAATATGCGGCGCGCCGCATGCTTACTTACGTACTTTGTGCAAAAACGAATCTTAACACAAAATAAACCTTATGATCGTGTCCTTTATATTTTATTATTCGTTGTAGTATAATCGGTACTTCGGTAGAAATGAGACATAAATCGCTCTTGGACATAAACATTATTGTTTGTGTGATTATTTTTATCACTTTTACCGAAATCACTAAATTTTTAATATTTTGCTTAGCAATATTTAATTAAAGCTACGATGATAAAAGATAGAATATAAAATAATTATACACTTGTGTGCAAATTCTATACATTTTCTAATGAAATAAATAGGTACATTTTGAATATTTTTCCTGACCAAAATATTGTATAGGTATAGCAATATTACAATAATAGCCACGATTTTGAGTAATGGTGACTACCAATTATTAATATACTAAAATGTGAGATAACTTTTTTTTCCACCGGGTCTGGGTGGGCCGTGACCGTCTTCTTTAGGTTGTTTGTTGTTGATTTTTGTTGTTTGGGTTAAAATGGGTAATCTTCTTTCTTATAGGTACTTTATTTCAAATGACATTGAATACCAAATCGTCGCAAAGTCAGGGAACTTGATTGATCAAAAAATTAACTGTCTATACTTGAATTCTATGTAGTATTCACATTATATTAGTATTGTAGTGTTGACATACTTTGTCAACCCTTTTTAATTACTGTAAGTAACGCGCACATGACGCAGTGTGTTAGGTAATCTGCTCAACAACCAAGTTCATGCTACGAATGTTTAACGCAATAAGATCTTCTAGAATTGTCATTGTCACTTTTAAAGCGACTTTAATTTCACTGGCCTTTGCGTGTTTACTTCCAGTATCTTAAAGCAGACATCTGACATGCGCATGGGTGTACGTCTGACTTCTTTTTATCTTTTCTTCAATGAAAAATGCCGAGACTGGGACCTGTGGCTGCATTAAATCGGATATAGCAGCATGCTTAGTCATCAAAGGCAAGTCCACATACTCATTAGGTCCGAGTGCGCCTCTTCTCAGGATTCCGAGCGGCTCGCCCGCCGGACCGGTTCCGTGAGTGCACGTGTACGTATAACACTAATGTTAAGTGCGAGCGAACTCAGTTGCTTCGCTGGAACGCTCGGAGCTAGTCATTCGATCGTGAGCGTCTCTAATTGAGGGCGATGGCCCAATGTAATTATTGTAGGAAGCGGCGAGCAGCCGCGGCTGAGCGACTGTCACTGCCTCTTGCGCCCGCCGCGCGTCGTCGCGATCCGATCCTACGACCTTGCTCACAAACCTCCTGCGTTCTCGCGTTCAGTCCACCCTTCAGTCGTGAGCGCGACCTTAACGGGATTCTTTAATGACAGCTCGGAAAGTAAGATGAGGATGTTAAGAATTTAATGTAAGTTGTAAGTGTGGCTGAGGCGTGGTGGAGGAAATTGTATTTGATGTTCATTTATTCTCTTTTGAACTCAACCAAGAATTTGTTGATCTTTTAGTGTTTCAGTAAATCATGCCAGAAGGACCACTACTAAAACATTTGGACTGTAGGACCAGCAGGTCTATTCTGTAAGAAACTACCGAGAAAACATAGGTGAAGTGGGCTGTTATTCCACCTTATGCTAGGGATGACACTACTTATATGGATAGCTCATTTCACCTTCACAGTGAGATGTTTACAGAATAGGTCGGTAGTAGTCTTGGCCTACAAAGTGATTCCAAAAGTTCCGCTGCGGTTAATTGGCAACTTGGGAGCAATGTATTAATGTAGCTACTGATACTTTCATTGAATCGTGACGCGGTGCTATGAAGACCGGCCAAGCGATTCGTTGAGGCCAATCATTGTTGACCGCAATTGATAATTCTCTCGCTTTTCATAGTAGTGCTTTCCATTTCCTTTGATTTTTCTTTAACCTCTGGCCACACTGAGGCGAACTCCGTGCGGGACGCGGGACACGACTGCGCGCTTAGGGAGTAAGGGATGCCTACACGCATATTTGGATCGGCATGATTCGGGAAAGCCGGCAAAATCGAAGATAAATAGGTACATAAATTCGATTTTGACGGCTTCTTCCCGAACATTATATCTAGGTAGATACGTAGATATAATTATGTTCGGGAAAAAACCGTTTGGCATAACTCGAATTGTGCCGAGCCGGTCCGAACATAATTAAGCAAACGTAGATACCCAACGATACTCACGGTACGCTGGTCCATAAACTCAAGGTCGCTCAGCGAGCTATGGAACGGCCTATGCTTGGACTCTTTTTGAGGGATCGAATAACCAATGAGGAGATCCGGTAGAGAACCAAAGTTGTCGACATAGCTCACAGAATAAGCAAAGAGCTAAGAAATGGCAAAGGGCCGGCTATATTAGCCGTAGAACCGATGACCGTTGGGATAAAGGTGTTCTTGAGTGGAGACCGCGAATCGGCAAAAGTAAAGTAGGACGCCTTCAGGCTAGGTGGAGAGTCGATCTTCGCAGGGTGGCCGGTAGCAGCTGGATGAGAATTGCCGATAATCGAGTTGAATGGCGTGCAATAAGAGAGGCCTCAATGGACTGTTGTAAGCTGATGACGATGATGATGATGCCAAATAAAGTTTACCGATCGACACGAGCCCAATGAAAGCCGAATATGTGTATAGTTAGTAGTAATTGCTTCGCGTCGGCTTTGACATTCAACAACTACTAACTGCCGAATCGAATGTGCCAAGCAATCGAATATGTTCAAGCGACTATCCGCACCTATCGTCACGAGTGAATCCCGCGCAAGATTCACTTCAGTTTGACCAGAGCTCTTAGACTAAAGAAGGTTCATATTTAATAAAATCATAATGTAGGTTTTATTTCAATGTTAAATAATTCTGAGCAATAATTATGATTATTATTTACAAAGAAAAAACCTGTAACCAGAATATTAATTTTATTTTATTTTTTTTTGTTCTAAATGATATCTTGGAATGACTGATCCGCAGTAATCCATGCAGTCGAACCCGGATCGGAATCTGTTGCGATTGCCACCGCAGCCGCTGTACGAGAAGCTCTTGCACGACCGACTTGAAGTATCGTAGTAATACCTGTAGATTTACTCATTTATTGCACTAGCATATTCATCAACCTATATAATATCCTCACTGCTGGGACGCAGGCCCTCTCTCTGTGAGAGGCAGTGGGCCACGCAGCTGTGCTCGAATTTTTGGTTCTAGAATACCTATGCCGGTTTCCTCACAATGTTTTCCTTCACCGTTTTGAGAGCAGTGGTGATTAAATTAAATACCTACACAAAGTAAAGTGCCTGGCTTGGTTCAAACTCAACTCGTAAGTCGGGAAACCACTGGGCCACCACTGCTTTTATTTATTATTAATTGATTGCGCTATTTATTTAACACGTTGACTGCCAGACAACAGGCACAATAGAAAATCTATTGTTGGCAGTCTCCGGAGTTTTGATCGTAAACGAGGCAAAAGGAGTACTTATGTACGGATCGAAGCAGGTGGCGTTCTGTGGTTTCTACCTACCCACATGGGAAGAAGGCGTGAGTTTATGTACATACATAAACGACGCATTTTCGAAAGTTAAAAAAAATAACAAAAAAAAATTAAAAATATGCTGTTCCATACATTTTGATCGCGTAGGTATTGCACTATGAAACAGCTTTTTTTTTATAACCGACGAAAAGTTTCTACCCTAGGGGGTCTAGAATCATGTGCTGAATCCACATAGTTACAGTTTGTGCATCGATGTCCCTGCCACCCTGTATACATGTGATACCATCGATAAGACGAAGAAGATGTCGTCGATCAACCGCTGTCTGGGTGCAACCTTAGCGATCCTTATAGGAACATTATGTATATTCATTACAAAACTTACATTGGAAAATACTTAAAGCACGTTCCGAAATCGTATTGAAGACTACATGCAACACCCGCTGCTAATCCTTCCATTTTTTCATTACTCAATGCTTGAGCACCATCACCTACTAAATAATGAACTCAGTTTAGTTTGTTTTGAGCCTATCACATCGAGTTGGTCAATGGCATGTATAGATGACCCGCTTGACTACAAAGATACAATTTTTTTTACATTTTAAATTGCACTCTCTTTCGCACTACCCTTTTTTTTGTTTTGGTGCGCGGTGGAAATATAAAAGTATGTCTTTTTTGAGAAAAAGAAACATTACGTTATTCATATCCCCCCCGGTGGGTTTCCCGCATTGTCGAGGCGGGGGGACTCAGCAGCCGTAGCTGGTCGTAGCCGTAGGTGGTCACCCACGGTGAAGCGAAGAGGAACCCGGGGAGGGGCCGCTCGTTAGGGCTTTTGCTAATAAGCCGACGACGTAGCGGCCAACAAGCAGGTTGCGGTGCCGCTTGGGCGACATCGCAACTGAGGCGGGCCGCGATGTCATATGGGAGGCATCGCGGCTAAAGGTTGGAGGCCGCGGCGGGAGAGGAGTGCCGGTATTGCCGTGCGCCGCTTTCCCTACCTTCCGCCTCCTTGACGGGGTCGCCATCGTCTGATGGCGGCCGCGGTGGGGCCGCAGGGGAGGAGGAGTGTTGGTATGACGTTGGGCGCTCTCCCTATCCAAAATTGGCAGGCGGCGGGGCCAATGACCTGACCCGACGCGGGGCGACCAAGGGTGCCCAGACATGGGTCGTTTGGCGCCCATGTGCTAGTTTGGTCCCTGAGGTGGTCACGGCGTGCTACGTCTTCAGGTACGCCGGTGATGGGGAATACTCCCTAAAGGAGGGCCCGGTGACGGACAGCTGCGGCGGGTTCACGGATGAGTGCTAACGCGTGCCCGCGTTCCCGCCGTAAGCGGCAGAGGAGGACACCGTGGAATTTTAGATGGTTCCACATAACTGCACTATCTCCCCGTGGTAGTGCAGCTTGCATGACGTGCATTTCTCCAAAAAACAAAAAAGTTGTATTAAATAGAACGCTGGTAAACCGTGCCGATAAGCCAGCGCTTTTCGGCACTGGTTCTCAACGCTGGTCGGCGCAGTTTTCATACTTCTTGCCAAATCAGGGCGAACCGTCGCCGATACGCGCCAACAAGTCCCTATCTGATTAGTCGCCATCGGTTACTACTGCTATTCTGTAAATAAAAAACACACCGTGAAAACTTAGGTGAAGTGAGCTGAGAGTCGAATAGACCGGCTGTTGCTCGGGATTGACACTATTGACAGCTCACTTGAAGCTCACTTCACCTAAATGTTCACGGTGAGATTTTTACAGAATTTCGTTTCATCCTTAAATCTGTCAAACAATGACAGATGTTATTAAGGTTGTGATTTGATTTACGGACAATTTAATTTGATAATCATTATTCTTATTTCCACTTTGAACAATAAGTAGGTACTTACAATGACATGTAGAACTACATTCATCAAGTGTTTTAAAACTATTTAAATTTAAGTTGCAGCCGCCGTATTGGAACGTTTTGCAGGATCCCATGGTAATGTCGTAATAAAATCTGTAACAACAAAAAGAAAATAAGAAGTCTTGTTCGAAATAAATACTTTTCGTAAAACTCGCTGGCGATTTTAAAATCTCACGACCACACACATATTTTGACAGCCAATATGTCACTAGCAATGTAAAAAAATTTGTGTGTGTGGACGAGATTTGAAGTAATATTAAAGTACTCCTGTTTTGTCTTAAATTTTATTTATCTAAAGAACCCTTGCTGACTGTACCTTCCTATTTATTTATTTATTAAAACTTTTCGCGCAAAAAGATACAAAGGCAGACTTAATGCCTTAGGCATTCTCTGTCAGTCAACCAAGGGTGGTGAAGATATTAGATGGCAGGTACTCTGGTTGAGAGGAACGAACAATCCTATTGACTACAAAATTGTCATAACTATATATACCTATTCAGTAAAAATCTCACAGTGAAAGCTTAGGTAAACTGAGCTGTCAATAGTGTCAATTCCTAGCACCCTGCGGTACTATTCTGTAAAAATATCACCGTGATAACTTAGGTGAAGTGAGCTTAAAGAGAGCTGCATGTCGATTCTGTAAAAAAAATCTATAGAATTTGCAGAACAAATACATATTATTAAAATCTCGATTATGATTGTAAATGTATGCTTGGTCAATCCCTAGTATTAGGTGGGATGACACTGACAGCTCACTACGCTCACTTCTCCTAAGTTTTCACAGTGAGATGGTTAAATCGCACTGATGTCGTTCCACCTGGTGCTAGGGACTGACACTATTGACAGCTCACTTTAAGCTCACTTCATCTTAATTTTCACGGTAAGATTTTTACAGAATAGCATTACAGATCGGGTGCTGGTTTGATATATGTTTATTTACATAATACCATACTTACCTGTGTAAAACGGTCCGGTTGCGAAAACAACCCCAAGTGTTTGGCTGAAGTTTACAGCGAACTTCAATGTCAACCTGGCGGAATTCAGCTGAAAAAATATATTTAGTACTATATATTTAAGTAGTTTACTTAGGAAACTGAATAAAGAAGAAGACAACAAGTTTTACCAAGGGTTATAGTATTACCCAGTACTCAGCTGTAACCGGTTAGACTGGAAGCCGACCCCAGCATAGTTGAGAAAAGGTTAGGCAGATGATTTAGGTAATGCTCTTGAATTAAATTGCGTCTTTTTTCTACAGCGGCAATGCAATGTTGCTACTTATTGCTAACGTAATGTGTACATTCTCATTGACTCCATCGACGATGCACTTTAATATTTTTCTGGACACTTTTCGTCACCATTTACCGTAGCCATTTACCATGATCTATTCATGGACAGTGAAGAAATGGGTTAATTTTTACCCGACTGCGCGACGCAAAGGAGTGGTAATGTGTTTATCAGCCTATGTATGTATGTATGTATGTTTGTATGTTCCTTTGAAGCACTATACAGACCAAACGCCTGGGCCGATTTTTATGATTCACACGTCAATCGATTCCTCTTAGTCCGGCGAGTGTCACTAAAGACATGACGTTAATGAAAATTCAATATGGCGACTACTGGACGCCATATTGTGAAAATGAAAAAAAAAGACGGGTTGCACACCGGGAGTGCCGGCAGAAGTGAAAACTTGAATATTAACGTTGAAATAAATCAATTATTAATTGAATTAATATAACTCATTTTTCTTCACTATTTCTGCGTCACTTTTTCCATTAATAGATGCACTTTGTTCAATTTCCATATTTTAAACACTTTATACAGTGTGTTACAGAAAGGGTATATCAATACAAACGGGTTGAAGAGTGTATCTGGTCTAGAATCTCTGTACAAAATTTCAGCTCAAAAGCAGTAACTTTGAAAATGCTTAATATTTTTTTATTTCGATAGTTTATTGAATTGAAATCATAACAAACGTGTCACCGCACTACGAGGGTCATTATCCATCATCTGTAGTGTGTCTGTGCGCCTAGTACACGCACATCACGCCGCCGCGCGCCAGTGCAGCGCCGTGATGTCGAAATAAAAAAAAAAATTAAGCATTTTCAAAGTTAATGCTTTTGAGCTGAAATTTTGTACAAAGATTCTAGACCAGATACACTCTTCAACCCGTTTGTATTGATATACCCTTTCCGTAACATCCTGTATACACGAATTTTACGAATACACAGCAGTGTGGCTACTACACAGACGGTCGAGCCATCAGCTGTCCATCCATCCATCCATCCATCCACGTCCACGTCCACGTCCACGTCCACGTCCACGTCCACGTCCACGTACACGTCCATGTCCACGTCCACGTCCACGTCCACGTCCACGTCCACGTCCATCTATCCATCCATCCATCCATCCATCCATCCATCCATCCATCCATCCATGCATCCATCGATCCACCGATCCATCGATCCATCCATCGATCTATCGATCCATCCATCGATCCATCCATCGGTTCATCCATCGATCCATCCATCGATCCATTGATCCATCCATCGATCCATCGATCCATCCATCGATCCATCCATCGATCCATCCATCGATCCATCGATCCATCCATCGATCCATCGATCCATCCATCGACCCATCCATCGATCTATCCATCGATCCATCGATCCATCCATCGATCCATCCATCGATCTATCCATCGATCCATCCATCGATCCATCGATCTATCCATCGATCCATCCATCGATCCATCCGTCGATCCATCCATCCATCCATCCATCCATCCATCGATCCATCGATCCATCGATCCATCGATCCATCGATCCATCCATCGATCCATCCATCGATCCATCCATCGATCCATCCATCGATCCATCCATCGATCCATCCATCGATCCATCCATCGATCCATCCATCGATCCATCCATCGATCCATCCATCGATCCATCCATCGATCCATCCATCGATCCATCCATCGATCCATCCATCGATCCATCCATCGATCCATCGGTCCATCCATCGATCCATCGATCCATCTATCGATCCATCGATCCATCCATCGACCCATCCATCGATCCATCCATCGATCCATCCATCGATCCATCCATCGATCCATCCATCGATCCATCGATCCATCCATCGATCCATCGATCCATCCATCGATCCATCCATCGATCCTTCCATCGATCCATCGATCCATCGATCCATCCGTCGATCCATCGATCCATCCATCGATCCATCCATCGATCCATCGATCCATTCCATCGATCCATCGATCCATCCATCGATCCATCCATCCATTGTCGTATGTCACTTGGTTCACTTCGGTTGACGCCGCCGTAGAAAGGGTGGGGGGGGGGGATCTCTCCTGACGGTCACGTGTCCTGACGCGATGTCCTGACGCGAGTTTAACATTTTTTACCCATTACAAAAAGTGTGCAACGCCGCTAAAGAAGTTTTCACTTCAAAAAATGAAAGTCAACAAACTATATCATGTGGGATATCGTTGGATAGGTCTTTCAAAAATATTAGTAGTTTGGAAAGACCGTTTTTTTAATAAGGTAAACCGTTCGTGACTTATCAAGCTTTAAAGTACCAATTTTCGTTAGAATCAAGTGTGTGTCCCCGGGTGCGTCTCATATCGTATAGAGTTATATGGTATATTTTCATTTCAATAACGTTCACAAGATATAATAAACGTGAGATATACCAACTGTTGAAATAATTTCTTTACATATAACATTTATATACTCTAAAACTTCGTATAACGTTATTGGATATAACGTTTATTTAATCGAAAATCATTAGGTCTATCGTTTAAAATATATATTGATACCGTCATTATGGTTAACACCCCGATTCAGAGCAATCCGACTCGGACAGCTTAGGTTAGAAAGCCTTCGTGGCTTCCGAATTATTTCCGTTACCGATACCGCACCCGAACTCAACGAACGCAATTAGAGGACGTAGGATGCAAGAGCGAGCGAAGGACACCCCGAGGTTCGGTTTGGTTAGGTTACTTTAAACCCTTTACACAGAAATAGGGGCCCCGCGAAGCGGGGCTTCATCGACATAGGATGCAAGAGCGAGCGAAGTGCACCCCGAGGTTCGGTTTGGTTAGGTTACTTTATACCCTTTACACAGAAATAGGGGCCCCGCGAAGCGGGGCTCCGTCGACATAGGATGAAAAAAAAAGTTTTTATCATATTAGACTAAATAGGTTTTATGTCTATTGAGTGGTATATCAAACGATTTTATATTAATTGTCTGTTATTCTTATAGCAACTAGTTACATTAAAATTATATCAATCGTTTATTATATTAACTGATCATAAGAATAGGAAGCAGGCGGGACCCATACCATTTTTATATTTTCAAACTCAAATGGGTCCCGCCTGCTTCCAACTTTTATTTAATTTAAAATGGCTTTTTTAGCTTTTCAGTTTTTTTTAACTTAAATTTTCTTACCGCAGTCGGGTTTTTTGATTTTTTAAATTTAATTTTTTAACACCATTGTTTTTCCGACTACGTCATAAAATGAAAATTGAATAAAAATGACAGTTCGAAAAGGTTCAAATAATAGACATTTTCTTGTGTGAAATAAAAATGTAATTATATTATCATCTACCATGCACAAGCACAATTGAATGTTATTTTAATTCAATATTACTAGCTTCTGCCCGCGACTTTCGTTCACGTGGAAGTCGTAAGACAACACAATATGCATATAAAATAGCAAATAGCGGACTCTTGCATAGACGTTAGACCGAAAATAGAAATCCCGAATCCCTTTATCCCGAATGAACGCTATCCCGAATCACGTTATTCCGAATGAACGCTATCCCGAATAACGTTATCTCCAACGAACGTTACCCCTAAAACGATATTTACCTAAACCTTTTTTTTTTGGTGGGAAATTATCAAATAACTTCTCCCGCTCTGGGCGGAGCGAGAGGGCGTGTCAGACTTTTACTGACTAAAACCCACCCGTGTTCCTTCAGTTGCCTGTACCAGGGGCCACGGTATCTCTTTCAAACAACCCTGTCCTGGTGGAAGGGTGAGGGTTAAATATCGTTTAACCCTCACCCTTCCACCAGGACACACGTTACCATAGCCGACTTAAATCTCTAAATAGACTTTAAACTCAAGTAGGCCGAAGCAAAGACAATCTCCACGGATGCGGCTTCATAAACGCCTCACATTTCAAGTGCCTATATCTCCGCAGACAATGGCCTAGACCTACGATTTTTAGGGTTCCGTAGCCAAATGGCAAAAAACGGAACCCTTATGGATTCGTCATGTCTGTCTGTCTGTCCGTCCGTATTTCACAGCCACTTTTTTCCGAAACTATAAGAACTAAGTGTACTGTTGAAACAAGGTAAGTAGATTTATTCTGTGAACCGCATTAAGATTTTCACACAAAAATAGAAAAAAACAATAAATTTTGGGGGTTCCCCATACTTAGAACTGAAACTCAAAAATGTTTTTTTCATCAAACCCAATACCTGTGGGGTATCTATGGATAGATCTTCAAAAATGATATTGAGGTTTCTAATATTATTTTTTTCTAAACTGAATATATAATAATAAAGAGACACTTCCAAAGTGGTAAAATGTGCCCCCCCCCCCCGTATAACTTCTAAAATAAGAGAATGATAAAAGTAAAAAAAATATATGATGTACATTACCATGTAAACTTCCACCGAAAATTGGTTTGAACGAGATCTAGTAAGTAGTTTTTATTTAACACGTCATAAATCGTAAACCGCAATTTACCTTTCATTCAATCAACTCAAATATAAAAATAAAACAAGTAACGTGTTTTTTTCAGCGTTCTTTGCCTTGTGGTACGGAACCCTTTGGTTGCGAGTCTGACTCGCACTTGTTTGGTAGAAGCACAGTTAGGTTTAAAGTAGATTTATTTACGCATGCACACTAGTCATATTGCTATCGGCAGCAAAAATAAGTTTTGTGTAAAATGTGAATTGGAACCTCACATTTGCACACTGTGAATTTATTTCTGGGGCCAATTAATTCTAAATAATTTGTACTTAATCGATAGTAACTATCCTGAAAGCGACTTCACATCATCTCGTCAAATTTTCGTTAAAATGGTTTTTTTCAAAAATCTAATGATGTAGATTTTATCAAAAACGACCCCGAGACTCCTTTGAGTTGTTTTCATTTGTCATAGTTTTATATTTGGCCATCCACGCCCACTTGAAAAATTCATGCACGTGATTTCAGTATAGATATACACCGTGTTCTTCACGATATCCATAAACTTTGTCAAACGCTTCTATAGCTTTCACAAATTAAATCTAACAAAGGAAGTAGTACCTACTTGAAAAGGCTTCGTTACAAAGATATTGTAATTTCATTCAGTGAAAAATTGAGCTATGCAGTAAGAAAGGGTCTTAACTCAGTTTTGACAAGTTTCAGCCCGCCAAATCTTACAAATGAAAATACGTCATCGTTGCCAATTCGGATAAAGAAATATGCATATCGGGCGATTTACGTCAAGGTATTTAGTTTGTATGAAAATTAACAAAAAATAAAAAATAAGAATTCATTAATGTGTACATAATGAAAAATGCTTATTTCCATGGTCTGAACTTCTGGTCGAAGTTTATGTACGAGTATATCGTCCGGAACACGGTGTAGAATGCGTAACTTTAACATGACACTATGTTAACAGCTTATAATTAGAAACAAAAGGCAGTTTTTTTTAAATTTGATTGTGTATTTTTGTTATACTAAATAGTAGGTTTATTTATTACTTATTTATTCATTTAATCTTTTCGCACACAAAAAGGTACAAAGGAGGACTTAGTGCCTTAGGCATTCTCTAACATTCAACCAAGGGTGGTAAAGAGATAATAAGTGATACATGGTTAACTTGTTAATCGTATTTTTACTACTATTATATAAACATAGAACAATTTTCTCAAGACTGTTTTATTTGACTAACAGTTACTCTTTTTAGTCCAGAAAAATACTTGATATTTATTTACTACAGAAAAAAACGGCTGTGAAGAATTCACGCCAGGGTTATCTTTATTCAGGCAGCCAGGAAATATTAGCTAAAACCTGGCTTTCGGGACCTTAAACAGTCGTTCTTTTTTCGGATCGTAATGGACTTTTGAGCAGTATTTGGTGATAAATCATAACTAAAATTTATGATTTACCTTTAATTCAACTCATTTTCCTGGTCTATTTTATGCATAGCTTTAATTGAGGGTTAAATATCGTTTTAGGGGTAGCGTTCGTTGTACATAACGATATTCGGGACAGCGATCATTCGGAATAAAATAATTCGGGATAGCGCTCATTCGGGATAACGTATTTCGGGATAGCGTTCATACGGGATAGCGTTCATTCGGAATAGCGTGATTCGGGATTTCGAGTTTCGGTCTAACAAAGAATCCAAATAGCCTACAGACTGACCAGACTTATATGAACATCACAAAGCCAAATTTGAACAGAATTTATCCAGGAATATTTATTTGCGTGATCAGACAAACAGACAAAACATCTAAAAACTATAGGTCAACTACATAAGAATCATTCCCAGACCTCGTAAAAATTACTTAAAAACGAAACAATGTACAGTTTTTACTCCGCTACGATTTTATAATATACTAGCTTCTCCCCGCGACTTCGTCGGCGTGAAATTTCTTGTATTTGTTAACACACCGACAGCAGCGCCATTTACCGGGTCCCATTGTTTTCAAACCATCCAGGAACCCATTGAAAAATACACACAAAATTTCATCCAAATCGGTCTAGCCGCTTAAGTGGGTAATCGACGGGCGAGCCGTATACCGCGGTTTTGGAGACGACGGTTTTTACTCGCGGAGTCGTGGCTCGTAGGTGCTGATCGACTAGCGAGCAAAACAGTCGAGTGTGAACCGCAAATGAGGCAATATGTCTTGTTCGAAGATTGAAGTTTTGTGTTACCTCGGTATAGCATACCACGAAATGAATAAAAAACAGCGAAGACGCCCTAAAGTTTGGGTTAAAAGTTGGATTCAAAGAAGACCGCATACCCATTTGATTCGAAAACTGTCGGCTCGGCTCGTCAGTGGTGATCGACACGCGGTCTTGCGCAGCGTGCCGAGCAAAAAATTAAACATAACTAACGAGCCGCGAGCCGGGCTCGTTGGTTTTAAATACCGCGGTATTGCAATGATCCACGGGTGAGCTTTACCGACGAGCCATAAAACGGCGGTTTTACTCGCCCGTCGATCATGGCCTTTAGGAGGAGTTAGGTGACAAACACACGTACAAAAGAATTATGTATATTAAAAAGCAAATTATAATAAACATTGACACTTTTGTAGTCATGAACAAAATCGTAAACTTACACGAATCAACCTCTTCAACTCTCGCCAAAGTGGACAGCTCTAACATACCCAAAAACAATAAGACATAAAACAAATGAAGTTTTGAATACATATTCAGACCACAACCGTTATTCCTTGTCGCACCTCTACACAATGCCGTGCATTATGCCCACAATATCGAAATTGATACGGTAACCATAGCGTGAAATTTTAATAATACAGTGTCGTAAAAACTAGTATATTAATTACTATGAGACATAAAACTACTTTAATTTCGTCGGCGAAAATCATAAGACAGAGTTAGCTAAGGTACAGTTAGTTATTTCTTGGCCTTGGCTTGGCTAGCTTCATATTTGTCTGCTAAAGCTGTCAAATCTCTAATAGCAACTTCCAACACGTACTTTTTAAATTCTGGAGTAAGCCCTTTGTGAACGTTTCGCATAATCCACTGTACCATACATTTGTGTTTCATACGTCTTGTTACCCAGTGCTGCTTTACGTGATATTCCATTTTTTTTCGGACACCTCTATACACCATCATCTGTCGCTCCCTGAACTCAGCTTCTAACTGCATCGCAACATTTTCTTTTTTAGCAACAATCAATTCTTTTTCTCCTTCCGCTCTCCAGATTGTGGTTTGAGCAGTTTTTATTTGGTTTGTTATATCAGTTACCTGCGCCTGTCTACCTTGTTGTAACTCATTGACTATTGCATCTACTTCCTTATCTAGAGTAGCGCCAACTAATGGTCCAAATTTAGTTGTAATCAAATATGCCACTGTAAATATTGATAAGCCAATATAGTATTCATGTTCCATTACAAAGATTTCTTTGCTTACTAAATAATTGCCGAGACCTATCATAAATATGTAAGGGCCAGATACTCCAGTAATGGGTTGGAAGAAAAGAAACCATTCTTCTGGAATTAAACCCATGCGACATTTTCCAGACCTTTCAGCTCTTTTCAAAACTGTTACTCCGCCGTAGTCTTTGCTACCTCCACTTGGGCATACTGCCCGTTTTGGTGCAAAGTGTTCATTTTTTTTCCTGGTTCCACAGATTGACCTCGCTTTGGAATGTTGTAAGAGCATGGGAATACTTAAATTTCGTTTTCGAGTTAAATATTTCATAATTTGAAGCATTATCAAAAACCAAAGACACTAATTAAATTATTTTCAAGAATTATGAATTTATTGACATATCGAGTGACGTTTTTTATGACACATTCCTTTCATTTTTAAATGTTGTACCAGGGGTTTGAAAAGTTCTTGCATTATAAAGGTCCGTTGAAAAATTATAACGGAATTTCCTATGTACATTAAAAAAAATGGATAGTTAATAGTAGTTAATGGGGTAAAATGGCTCGTGTATGCCTGAGTTATACATTCTGCTTTTCACTTCGATTGCGAGAAAATGAAACAGGCATAAAGTATAGGAATAATAGTATTTTCACTATTCAAACACGTTGCAAAATTGAAGAGAATGGCTACATGTGTCATTCGTCTTGGGTACTTTATACTGCCAAGTCATAAAAACCGTCGGTGCTCCATGGACCAATTGGTCTATGGGGAAAATTACATGTTTCCATCGTCCAAATACCAACTGGGCTATGGAGAATCATTTATTGTGCGTGTGTCTGTTGGGTGGGTTATGCACTATAGCATAAAAAGTGACTTCATGTCGCCTAGGTACGCACACCATAAAGACGAACTTTTAGAGCATGAGAAGTGAAATAGATTTTTTTATTATATTGGTTTGTCCTTGGCACAATTATTGTTGTTATTTGTATACATAATTTCTTTTTGTTTACATTTTCTTAGTCATTACATAACATTATCAGCCTATAATGTTCCCACTGTTGGGACACGGGCTTCCTCTCTGTGAGAGGGAGTGGGCCGTAATCCATCACGCGGGCCCAGTGCAGGTCGGTAGATGTCACGTGTCTTCGATTTATTGGTTCTAGGGGTGCCCTGTCAGTTCACCAAAAAATTATTTACAAATTACTTGACAAGCAACGATTGGCAAAAACATGATTTGTCATTTCATCATTATACAACAACAAGTTTGCCAAATAATTCACTTTACAAAATAATTACCCGATAAACTTTTGTTTTTTAACGTGTTATTTGACAAACAATCCATTTTTTATTAATTTTATCTCATAAAAAAACGCTTAAGATAAGTAAAAACATTTTACATAAGTATTGACTTATTATTACACAATTTTCTAAAAATTAAACTCATTCTTTCATCGACTTTCGCTAATAGAAAAAAGAGACTATTTTTAGTGGGCTACCTGGAACCGAACTAGTTAGATTAGGTCAATTAAAAAAAAAATATATATACAGGGTGAATTTTCCAAGTGGGCGTGGATGGCCAAATTCTAAACTATGAGGAATAGCGAAAAGTACTGAAAGGAGTCGCGGACTACATTTTGATGAAAACTAAAACTGCATCATTGGATTTTTGAAAAATCAATATTTCTAGCCAGGAATCGAACCTGTTGATTTTGAAAAAAAAAAACACATACTGTATTATTACACCATTCGATAGTGTCCCTAATAGGGATCAAATTCTGGGAAGTAATGACATACGGCAAACTAAAGGAAAGAGCTCATTTTCAACAAAATACTTTTTTTATTTTTCTTATGTTACCTAGGTACCTCAACATCATCTGCCTAGCCTTTTCCCAACTATGTTGGGGTCGGCTTCCAGTCTAACCGGATGCAGCTGAATACCAGTATTCATTCCAACACACTTGCTCGTAAAATGGCTCTTAATGCACAGCTTTTAGATCCATAATGCAGTGTATTACAAACGCGTGCTTTTTCTTTACGTTACGGTACTTGTGCTTTATTTCCACAGATAACTATGTAATTTACTAGTCGGAGGTCGGAGAAGTGCGTTTTTTTTTAATCTCTTCAAAGAGACTTCATGACAAAAAGAATCCGCGAGCCATATTTTACTTTTTTTTTAAATAGTCTGAATTGTCCTTTGTCCCAAGATAAACTAAAATTTATTTACCTTAAGATGAATGCGCAGTTGTAGCCCACGAAATTAAATTTTTCTAACGTTTTTTGCAATTTTCAGGTCAGTGTCAGGTTGTATCTTGATCAAAATATGATTCGCGACTATAACAGATACGTATTTACAGAATTATAATCATTAGAATCATTAAATACATCTTTCTAAGTTAGATTTGTTCCATAAGAACAAATCTCTTATGGAAAAGTTCTTAGGGAACAAATCTAACTTAAATATATATATTAATGATTCTAATGACTATAATTCTTTAAATACATATCTATTATATAAATATACATTTTGATCAAGATACAACCTGATACTGACCTGCGAATTGTAAAAAATTAAAAAAAAAATAAATTTCGCGGTCTACCACTGCGCATTCACCTAAGGGTGCATCCACACATAGCGAGGCATGTGCCGCAAATTATTTTTTTATATGTATGGTTGCCTCAGGCTGAGGCATCTAACATACAAAAAAAAGCACTTGCGGCGCATGGCTCGCTCTGTCTGGATGCACCTTATAATTTTCCGTCGTCCCTCCCGTAACCAAACGGAAAAGACCACTGGCGTTCTATTATTGCGGATTCTCACTGAATTAATGTATATTTCTCTATGCAAATAGTACTTTCCATACTAACTAAACTACAATTTGACATACGACAACACTACGATCAGTCTTAACATTATTTTGTGTTTATTATATTTTTTCTATAGGCTGTATATCGGTTTTGTCTTTGCCTTTAAGTAAATAAACGCGCGCCGCGCTAGCAATGCGCGCGCAGATGTAGGAACGGGCATGACCATTAGTTATTATTCTGAGGACCATTACTTACACAGAGTACTTTTTGATAGACTGAGAATTACTTACTCTATGGGTAAACCTGCGCGCGCACGTCAGCGCGGCGCGTGGAATGACAAACCAAGCCCACCATTATCCATACAAGTTAATATTTAACAATACAAGTCTGTTTTTTTCCTCACAAGTGTGTTGAAAAATGTCGTATGATACGCGTGTGCATTGATAATTAAACTTAGCACACATGTATCATAATAATGTACTATTAAACTACGCAACGGATTTTAATGCAGTTTTTAATGCAGTCGCTAGTGTATTATAAAGTGATATTTTGTATAAACGTTATTTTCCCAAAATAATCTAAATATTAAATGAAAATGTATACATGATTAAATATCATCCGTAACATTTGCAAAGAGAAGCATTTGACAAATAAATGTTTGTAAAGCGAGTGTTTATAAAATAAAACATTCGCGGAATTAGTACTTTGTGAAATGAATAGTATACAAAACGTTGGTTGTTAACAAAAAATTTGTCAATGGAGTTTTGGTGAAACATTAGTGAACCGGTTCTAGGACATGCCGGTTTACTATAATAAATAACGCTGTCTATTATTTGAAACATGTAATTACTTGCTTACGATCGAATTACGGATTTTGTCGAATCTCACACATGAAGATTGACACAATCTTATCCCATGCGACATGTCTCGCGTCTTACCATAGTAACTTTCACAGAAGAGACAATATTTAACAGTCATGTGACAACATTCTGGTCAATAGGTGCGTTAGTTGGGAAAAAGTTAAATAGATAATTATAAATTATCTACTTACTGAATAAACGTCCCTAGTAAATTACTTTTTATGAAAGGACATAATTATGTACTTATGGATTCAACCTTGTAATGAATGAGAGAATTTTCAAAGGCATGATTATCACACAGGTTGCTTGATAATCACACTTGGTATTACCTTATTCCCGGCGTTTACGGCACCCGAGAGAAATGCCTACGAACAAAAAGGAAATGAACATTGTATCTTTAGCCGTAACCTTATTATTATATTAGATATCAGGGCCATCATTAACGGGAACATTCGTTGAAAAATAATTAGTAACTTAAAACTCAAACAAAGCATTTATTCTTATTAAACCATTTACAAGCACTTTTGAATTGTCAGAGAGTTGGTCAGTCCAAAATATGATACTAAACGGTAATGTATATAAACCTAATACCTACCTAACAAGTTCAAGTTCAGCTTTTTCTGTTCACGAGTAAGTGTTTTTTTACCTTATTATATTACTAGCTTTCGCCCGCGGGTTCGCCCGCGTTGTTGTCGGAAAACATCCCACGGAAACGTACTTCCGGTATTCTAAATATCCGATGTGTTAATCTAGGTAAGAAACACAGTACAGTTTTCACTTCGTTACTATTTTATTGTATGTATAGATTATAATTCAATATACAAGGTTTGAGATTCGCTATCTGGATTGCCGCTGTAGAAAAGTATCGTAGTTTAATTCAAGAGCGTTACCCAAATCATCATCTGCCTAGCCTTTTCCCAACTATGTTAGGGTCGGCTTCCAGTCTAAGCATGTTCAGCTGAATACCAGTATTTTACATGGAGCGACTGCCTATCTGACCTCCACAACCCAGTTACTGGGTAATACAATATGCCTTGGTAAGACTGGTTGTCAGACTTTCGGGCTTCTGCCTACCCGTAACGATTGTCAAAGATCCACGAATATCAAAGTCAAGTCAAAGCATTTATTTCAAATAGGCACATAAAAGGCACTTTTGAATGACAGTCGGGACCAACGGCTTAATGTGCTTTCCGAGGCACGGAGGGGTCTCGGTATGGAAAGATGATCACCCATCCACAGACCAAGCACGGCAAGCATAGCTTAACCTGATCGATCGACCCGTGAGGCTGTTATCATTTAGCCACGGGACCCTCGAGACGGGCCCAAGAGCCTTACCTAAATAAAATGTTAAAAAAAAAAAAACTTTTGTAACTGTAGTTTAATTTCTGGTAGATTAATAGATACTTGTTAAAATTCAGAGTGAAATAAAGAGTAATATCTAATCGACACGCTTATTCAATATTCATAGATTTCCTAAATTGCAACATAAGGAAAATCCATTAATGGTGTAAAATTTAATATAGCCCAAAGTGCACGTTGCGCATGACTGGATTAAAAGACCGAAATACACTGTAAGCCCTTTGAGTGGGATTATATTGAAATAAATTATTTCATTCATGCTAACGATGACGACGACGACGGCTTGTTAAAATAGCATTAGGTACTTACTGCTATTCATGTTTGAATCAGTTTTAGAAATTAATCAAGCTTTAATTTTGACAGCATTTTCCAATTTGAAATTATGCTGGCTTTTAATCAAGGCTTCTCGTAGGTAAAACCAGTACATAAATGAATCTATTTTAAACTTTAAATAAATGCGTACACGCTTCACAATCTATAGGTTTACCGGCTGCGGTTAAGTTACTGACGTGAGCCACATTTAAATACAGGAATTAAGTTACCTACGTTTAAATTGCACTGATTACTACGGCGCTTACCACTGATTTAAATCCAGTTCATTTTAAAACAGAAATATTTCCATGGAAGCCCGGAATTATGATATGCGATCTTGATTATGATATGCGATCTTGTAAGTGTTGTCGTGTAACCTTACCATTCAGGTTCGCAAGTAACCGATCATTTATCGCTGGCAGCACAAATCCGCCACGCTTCGCCATATCGAGTGCTGTCTCAGGCTCCGAGCTTATTCACTACGTGACGCCATCTTCTATCTAAGCTTAAATATAAAATTCAATCGCCTTCGATTTTCACTTATAACTTAACTAAGCAATTTAGCCTGTCATCAATTACGATCGAGTCAGTGGAGAAGAGCAAATCATTTAGTTAAATGCATGAGTAGTGTTGTAGCCACTCTAATCCTGATTCGTACTATTAAACAGTGTCGGCGAAGTGGGGACTGTTAAAAGCTTGAAATGTCTTTGTTTGCAGTAACGCCACGTATTTACCAGGAAACTGAAGGAATGCGAAACCTTACACCTTGTGCAGGTGTAAAGCAGTAATTTATTAAAGGAAATAATGGTTTAAAGCGACTGCGGGTACATAAACTAGTGTTATGGCCTCTCTAACAATTGTGTGGGCAATACTTATAAATCGATTGGCTGGATGGAACGCGGCAATATTGTTCTACAAAAATTGTTTGACTGCTTTGTATTTGTATGCAGTTTTAGTTAGCAACGGTGAAAATTAAATGGTGATTAATTATGTTTTATAGAGCTGTGGTAAAACCTGCCAGATAAAGCTCTGTCTAATTAGAAATATACCTGTATTATTTGCGCTAAATACTTACCTATTTTGGGTAGGTAGGTATAGGTATACAGAATCGCAGAGACATCGACGCGCAAACTGTAATCATGAATTTAACACATGATTCTTGTCGTTTATCAAAGAAAAAAACAGCTGTTTCATAGAAAAGTGCAATACCTACGTGGTCAAAATGTATGAAACAGCAATTTCAACGCGGTTTAGAATAATGTACTGAATAGGTTGCGCATCCATGCCATCCTGTTTTTTCTACGTGTCTACGCCAAAACCCAAACTTTATCTAAGTACCTACTCCAAAAAAGATTTTTAACCTATTTCTCATACTTTCAGCAATATCAATTTGGGTCTTAAACCTCACAATTCAACACGAGGTTTACTTGATTTACAAAAGATTATTTGAACAGAGTCCACAGTTCGCTTTGAGAGAACTGATCATGGCGTTATTTCTGTCAGATGAATTGGTAAGCCAGGGTTACAGGGACAGGGACAAGGGGACAGGTAAAATGGGTTTTTATAGCAGGGGTGTCTTATACGATGCGCACACGACACAATTACACACAGGGCTAGTTAATATACTTGCTCAGTTTCATGTGCGTAATCTGTCTTTGTGAACTGCTTTTCATATTTTATTCCGTCCACAAAGCATCATTTCCCGCGCGCATTCCTCGGGGATTAATAGGATTAGAACCTTGTTAGCGCAATTTTCTCCGTCTATTTCGAGAATGTACCACTTTCAGAAAGGAAATACTTCTTAAATAAATATTTCTTTAAGTGTAATTTTGGTTTGAACAAGAATGAAACAAGTTTTTGTTTCAGATTTTACTAGCGAAGTTGTAGGTATTTTGACAGTGAAATCGGTGGTCTTAGTTTGTTAAGCCCATTACGTGGGTTATCGAAATACAGATGCTAAAATAACCACTTTTACTGAGAAATGAGCTTTGTTTAACAACTTTGCAAGATGTTATGAATAAATTGTTTTTTGGTACAAAACTGCAAAAAAATCTCTGTAAAAAAAAGAAGGGTCTACATTATAGTGTAATTGTCAAGCTGTGGTTTACATAATAAGCTTTTTTTGTTGAAAAAATGTTTTTGGACCTTTTGTGGTGAGTGATGCTTAAAATAGAAGTTAAAATATCCTACTTAATTGAAGTAACTTCAAACAGGCGCAAGTTGGCTCCCCTTTGTAATTATAATAGGCTTATCATATCAGTAAGCAATGAAGGTGTATAAACGCAGTCGAAGCATCTTCCTATATTCATAAATTATAAATAATTTATTGGGCTTGCGTTCCATCTATAATGAGATTCTAAAATGTTAAGTCAGAGTTATGTAGACTTGCCTGCTCGTGGTAATATTGTGAGCTCAATGTCCTAAGGCTTCACAATATCGTTAAAAAGTTTCTTACATTTGTAAAGACGACTACGTGCTAATGTAGGCGTACAAAAACGTGTTTATTACATTAAAACTCGTAAACTGTCTTTAGTTTGTTAACTATAGGCTGTAGGGCCCACACTGAGCTCCTCTCTGAACCTCCCAAATGCCTTATTTATTTGTAGCAAGAATTTTCCATTTACATCAAGAGTCTAGGCACTATCGCACGCAGGGAGCTCTTACCGAAGATATAGTCGTTCTCCCCAAAGTACCGAAGATATGGACAAACTAAACAACTACAATCAAATAAACTTATGAACTCATAGTTATTTTAACACTAACCAAAATTGAATTAAAATCAAACTATGTTGGCGCATACAAATGAGCTTAAAACAATAATAATTAGTAGGTACTTAAACAAAGCTGATAAATAATTAAAGGTATACCGAATAATAGAATCAGTAGCCATTAAAGTAGAGTAGGTTCAATGGCAGACCATTGTATTGGAGAGTGAGTGCTTGTGCTTATAAAGGTGGGGTCCCACGTGCCGTATCGCGTTCGGTCGTCGGTGCGGCGCTTACCACGCGCTTACATAACACGAACAAATGGTGCGTTCATTCTTGGCATTGAGGAAGTGAACACGTTTTACCATGTGACCGATATTGAGCACGTCTTGACGGACGTATTCGAGTACTAAAGAGCGTTGCACTACGTTGGCTTCCACTACGAGTACTACGGCATTTATACGGAGTCATTATAGAAGGCGAATGACTTCATTTTCTTCAATTATTAGAGACTTCAGTTCCAATTTCAGATAATTGAAAAATCTAATCGACATTTTCAAAAAGTTAAGTTAAGTGAAAAATAAATGGCAAGAGACAAATAATATTGCTGGTGAAGAAGATAGTTTTATCTCCTTCACCCTTTTGTAAGTGGGAGGGAGGGAAGCGGAAATAAACGTTTTCGCTGTATTCTATCTTCGCGGCACAATTTGTATAATGTTCAAAGGGAAATAAAAGCTCACGGAACAAACAACAAGGCATTTGATTTTCATAACGTTTACATTTCCTTTTCATGGCAGGTAGTCTAAATATTTATCCAGTTTGAAATGGCCGTTTCAAAAATAATTTCACTTAATGCATACCCTGACAGCGATGACTTATTTATTGGATGTTCTGTTTTGGAAAGACAGGCTTAGTTGACAAGGATGCGAGGCTCGCACCCGTGAAATCTCGATATTTCTCGACATTTTTTATATACCGGGTTGTCGGCTACCTTAACCTCATGGGTACCGCCTTCTTCCTTGTATAAGATTTCTGGATTCTTTTGAAAATGTTAACAGGCGGTCTCGTGCTTGTGTCAAATAAGGAATTTCTCCTATGAACTGCAGGTAGGTACTTGTCTACATCACGCCTTATCTAGCTTGCGTTATTTGTTTGGCCACCACCAGAATATTTTGGGCCACAAATAAATGTGTAGACTGATGGGAGTTTATTTAATATTCACACATATCTGTTGAATGTAGCACTCGTAACAATAATTTAAAACATTTTGCGAGGCTGAATTTTAAAATTAATTCAGTGTCGAAGTATAGGGGTCATCCATACCTAATCTGCTAAACTGACTTTGCGTAGTCTGCACGAAAAGTTGATGGCACGTCCGTTGGTCTATCGATTCATTTCCTGTAAAGCGGCAGTTCCACAGAGCCAGGCGGCTGCCGACTGCCGTTAATCAATATAACTTCCTTCATCACTATGAAATCCTTCGCCACCATCATAAAATGATTTACCAGTTTTGTAAACTTCTGGTCAATGGAACATTTCGGTCTATAAATCTCTTAAATTTTAAATTAACTTATACAGTGTACCAGCCGCTTTCAGCTAAGTTGATTCGTCTTTGTCTTTTAAGTAATTCCACTCCGCTAATCAAACTTATGAAAAGTTAATTTAATGAACATATTCGAGAAAGACGTAATTAGCGAGAAAGCTCTGTTGATACGATGTTAGATACATTTCTTGATGCTGTATTATTTGTGCGGAGAGATTAAATTTTCTGAACAAAGGTGACTTAGAGAAAACGAGTTACATTAAAAATATTTGAGCATTACTGATAACTTTCGCAGAATATTGTTTTCTCACTTTCTGATTGGCAGAACGTGTCCGTTTCTCCAATACCTACTCATAATAGTATTTAAATGCCCGTTGGTCTCGTAGTAGCAAGCGCGACTGCTAAACGTGGGGTCCTTGGTTCGATGCCCAGATCGGGGAAAATACTGTTGGCTTTTCCATTAGGATTTTTTCAGTACCCCCGTGCCTCTGAATGCACGTTAAGCCGCTGGTCCTGCGCCTGATCTCTCGCCGATCGAGTCGGATTGCCGTCCCATAGGACTATGAGAGTGAGGGAATAGTGAATGCACCTGTGTCTGCGCTGCGAACACATTTGTGCACTGTAATATCTCCCGCGTAGAATCTCCGCTAGTCTCTGTTTAGATTGGCCGCCCTGGCCGACATTCGGTCTGGAGGACTATTATTATAATATTATTTTATAAGGTTAACAGCAATTCTTTATCGGAGTTGAGTGCCTAATCGGACAGTAAATAGTGATAAGTATTGAACTTAAAATAGATAACGCTTGTATTGCTTCATTCGACATGAAATTGACATGTAATTACTTGCTGAATTGAACTGAAATATTTATGGTTTCCTCACACGAATAGAATAATGGTATGCTTTAGGTATTTTTTTTTTTGGGATGCATGAAGAAATCTCCTCGTGTAGCGCAGTTTGTTCCGCCAGTTACTCAACAGAACCGAGCACTCCGCGGCGCATGCTGGACAGTCACACCCAACCTTATTTGACTGATAAATTCTTCCCTTGCGGGGTTAGGGCTAACGCCCGTCTGGTTTGCGACCACCCTTTCACCGAAGTCCGGGGTCAAGCAACCTGCTGTGTTTCGTCGATGCGTGGGAGTTCCAGTGCCTTAGGCATCTTCTGGGCACGCTCGTTCCATCATAGACCTCATCCATCGCTTTCCATTAGGCGTGATCGAGACCAAGAGTGAGCCCACTCAGCAATAAAAAAAAGGCGATCATGGCCATTCGAATTCTAAATCTGTAACAGTTAGTTGGGTTTTTGTTTGTAAAGTAAATTGCCCGATGGAATCCAATGTACCCTTTTATGCAAAACTACGATTAATTTTTAGTTACTAAAGGGCTATGATATGAGATTTATACGAAAATAATGTAATAAGTATCATTCAAAACTTCCATCCATGACGTCCATTAAGTCCTATGGCCCGGTCGCCGACACCATAGCATTCCTTTGGGTCAGAAACTGAGTTGAAGCCGAAAAGATTTGTAGCAGCCACTGCTGATAAATTCGTCCCACCAGCCCCTAAGGCATCGTCACTCAAATCGCAAATGAGTAGCCAGAATGCCACAGCACTATTATTTTAATTCTAGCCCAGACTAAAGCGATAACGCTACTCAAAGATTTATCTTTGAGTAGCGTCGAGGACAATCGGCCTAGTCTACATAGTTTACATACCTACATATTATGTTTGTCTGACTGCCGATCTGTCAATTGTAGAGAATTTGTGCTGAATTTCCTTTAGCTGATTGAACAACATTCGCAAAATTCTGAGCCTTCGAATAGTAACTATATTATATTTATTTCCTTTGATAGAAGACGATGCAAAATTTAATTATATAATAATAATAATAATTTTAATGAATTAGCTTATAACCCTGCATGCATAAGCATAATCATAATCAACCTATAATATTCCCAGTGCTCAGAAACAAGCCTCCTCTTTCTGTGAGAGAGAATGAGCCACAAAGCGGGTCCATTGCGGGTTGTTGGATGTCACATGTCTTTGAATTTTTGTTTCTACAACATCACGATGTTTTCCTTCACCGTTTTGAGAGCAGACCTAAAATGCCTATATGTTATATTCAGTGATCGGAGTAGGTAGATTGATTTTTGTTACTTGTATCATAAATGTCCACATAAAGAATAACATGGATAATCCCTTTTTCCCGGAAAGTAATTCCGGTATTTCCGGATCCAATTAAATATTGTTACATGTTGGTAGTGATATTATTACTACTTAATTCAAAATTTAAAGGAAGGTATCAAAACTAAATTAATTTATTATTTATCTGTTTAATAATAAAAACAATCGAATTCCGAAATTCCGGAGGAATGTCCATATTAATATATACGTTTCGGATCAATGACCCCAATTCAATCTACCTACTCCGATCACTGGTTATATTATATTCGAGATAAATATAGGTCGTCTGGTTTATTTTTACCCACGCCTAGCTTGCAGGCTTCGCTACTAATAAAACTCTATATTTATATTGTTCAGAATAAACAAAAGGTTGCTTTTCAATTATTCATTGAAACCCTATTAAAACGCGATATTCGCTGCCCAGTGAATGGCTATAATTGATTATCGTGACTGGCTTTTTAGTACTTCATCGCGTTAAAATTTAAAATATATTATATTCAAGGACCAAGTGCTTTGTTTGAAAAACTTTCTTTACAAGTTTTGTTTTTGTAAACTCCGTAGTTTCATTTTTCTAAAATAAAATTATGCTTTGTTCACTTCATTTTATCAAGCTGCAGCAATCTAAAGCCTGATATTTTTTATGAAAGCTTTTTGCTACATCATGTGATATCTACCAACACGCAATGGGCGCGCGTGGTATATTATATCCCGCTCCCTCACAAAGAGAGGAGGCCTGTGTCCCAGCAGTGGGAACATTATAGGTTGATTATGTTGCAATGGTTTGAGATAACATCAAAATATCTCGTATCACGTAATAGACCCAGACAGTTTAGTTTTATGCATTAAATATATGAACCACCTAAAGATTTTTCCATGATATTGCGTGAGAATGTTACCAAGCATAAGGTGGGCTTTGATATCTTTCCGTACATTTCTTCAAGTTTCAATATCTCTTTTCTTAGCCATATAGTTGTTGCTTCAACTTCCTTATCTCAAACTAAGGATATCCTAACTGTGTAAACAGCAAAGCACTAAATTTACTGCAATCACTACACTAAGGGCTGATTTTTTTAACGCCAGATAATTTTATCCGAGGAATTATTTTTGAATTTTGGCAGATTTTCCATACAAAATCTGTCAATTTTATTGTACGAATAAAAATTATCTGTCGATAGAAAAATCAGCCCTAAACCTAACATATAGGTAGGTACGCTCATAACTAGGTTAGTGTTCAAGAGAAAAGTTAGCAACGCAAATAGAGACACGCACACTATGACAGTTTATAATATGAGCATGTATGTGTGTGTAAAGCGATGTGCCAGTAATAACACTAAGATGTCAATTCTTGAATGGTGCAGCATCGTAGCGCACTTTCATGTTTGACCTTCGATGTCTAAGGTGAATGAACTTACGAACGCAGACACCTGCTATCTTCGCTCTGTCTCCTTTTTAACAAAAAATGTTCAGCTTTTTTGACATAGCTCATCGGATGCTATTACGGAGCTAATTTTTAGGAATGATGGCATAGCAATTTGCTTCGCGAATTGCATTTTTTAACGCTTCTCGACATGATGAACGAAATCTTTGTTTTATTTTAAAGCTTTTTCAATCATTCCACAAAATGATTTATGACGATCTCATGGAAACTGGAAATAAAATCAATTTCTTCACAAAATTTACATTATTTCCTTGTTTGTGCTTTTTGTGCAAATTGTAAGGGCCCATTCACACGTCCCACAACCACACCACATCACAAAATGTGGGCAAGCAGTGGTTACGTGTGAAAGGTTGTGCTGCAACTTGTGGTTGCGCTAGTAGTTGCAATGTGCTTACGTTGTGGTACAGTGCTGTTTGCAGACAGATCGACTCCGGCTGTAACAGTGTCGTCGCGTTGCTGGTTACATTATGGCTGCGACGTCGCCTTTATGTGGTCGATATCGCCCACACGGTTGATTTTGACGGAAAAATGTTGTCCGTGTGAATAGACTATTAATTTTCACACAAATTACCGCCGTCCACGAGGTGCTGTGCTGTGGTTGTGGAACGTGTGTTCGGGTCCTTACGGAAACACGGCAAAATACTTTTCTAGTCTTGTCCTAAGTGTAGGCAAATAAACAACATTCATACAACACGTAGCTGAAATAATTGCTCATACGCGGTGAAAACGGGTAGTTAGTGTAATTTTGTGGGCGATTCGTTGCGCGTGCGCCGCCCGCCGGTTGGTCACTGCCCGGGACTTGCATAACTGCGTTCATTGACGTACTGTCCTAACAAAGCCCACATTGTTACTAATTAGAAGTCAAACACAGGCTGATACGTTATTGTAAGAATACATATTGAGGCTGTCTTGAACGCATACGCACATTGCTTGAAATGATTAAAGCGTAACGAATTAGGCAATTTCTCGTATCTGTTTTGGAGTTCATGTTTCCCTGATTTGAGGAATGTTTTAAAAAGTTATGCTTACCTACTTTTTCATTAAAGCGAGGACATCTGTAAGCACAAAAATTCGGCATAGGTAACACGTTAACCCAGTACCAATCTTTTGTTCAAAAAGTTAATAAAAGTTCTTGAAACAAGCAAATCCAATTCGTGGAGCAGTTGCTGTGTTTTATTTTTGTTATGAATTTTAATACTCGCAGGTACTGTCAGGGATATTGTGTATCAAAATGACACACTGCGTCAATTTGCCGTGTTATTGAAAAATATAACTATCAAAAAATTACATTTAATTTTGTGATTATGTGATACACAGGCTATTTAGGATGGTAGTCAACTTGCTAAACATTTAATTTCCTAACTTTACATTGCTTGTCGGTTGACAAAATTTGAGGGAACTTTACTCCTTTTTTTTATTTTTTTTTTTTTATTGCTAAATGGGGGCACTCTTGACCCCGATCACGCCTGATGGAAAGCGATAGATGAGGTCTATGATGGATCGAGCGTGCCCAGAAGATGCCTGTTCACTCTTGATTTGAAGGCAGACGGGTTAAATGTGGGAGGGAACACAGATGCCGGCAGAGAGTTCCACACTTTGGCTGTGCGCATAATAAAAGTGGAGGAGAAGCGCCGAGTACGACTCATCGGGATATCAACCAAGTGCGGATGGTACGCTGCAGTACGTCTGGTTGTCCGGTGGTAAAAGGGCGATGGTGGGATCAGGTCGTGGAGCTCCTGCGCACACTCTCCGTAGTACAGTCTATAGAAGACCGTCAGGCAAGCGACATTACGCCGATGAGCCAGGATGAGAAGCGTAGCTACCAACGTCTCGTCGCCTATAAGCTTTCTAGCTCTGCGTTCCACCGAGTCAAGTGCAGCAAGCTGGTATTTTGCTGAGCCATCCCACAAGTGGCTGCAATACTCCATACAGGAACGGACCTGAGCTTTGTACAAACTTAAAAACTGTCCTGGTGTGAAGTATCGCCTCACCTTATTTAGGATGCCCAGTTTCTTGGCTGCGGTCTGAGCTTTTGACTCGATGGTTGAGCCGAAGTTGAGATCTGATGTCAACTCCATGCCCAAAAGCTGAAGGCGGTTGGTAACCGGTACAGATGCACCTCGGAAAGCAGGGCATAACTGGAACTGGCTCCTTTTCGCAGTGAAAAGACACGCCTGTGTTTTTAAGGCGTTGAATTTGACCAGATTGTCGTCACCCCACTGGGAAACGAGATTTAAGGACAAATTCATTCGTTCCACCATGGCCTCTCTAAGAGTAGCCGTTTCCTCTCTGCTGGCTTTTGCACTGGACAGGTATCTTTCTGCGACTGTGCTGTCATCTGCGTACCCGATTGCACCAAGCTGAAGCAGGTCGTTGATGTGCAGCAGAAATAAAGTTGCAGAAAGAACAGACCCCTGAGGAACACCGGCATCAATGCCCATATGTTTCGATGAGCAGCCATCAATGACCACTCTGATCGATCGATCACTCAGGAAGTCTGAAATCCAGTTGCAAAAGTCAGCAGAGAGGCCAAAAGCGGGAAGCTTGCCCAGCAGACTGGCGTGCCAGACCCTGTCAAAGGCCTTTGAGATATCAAGCGACACAGCAAGGGCTTCGCCGTGTCTCTCAATGGCCTCGCCCCAGCAATGCGTAACATACACAAGAAGATCCCCAGTTGAACGACCATGACGGAAGCCATACTGGTGGTCACTGAGGAGCTCATTGTCTTCGAGGTATGCCAGCAGCTTTTTGTTAAGTACCCTTTCCATCACTTTGCACAGTATGGAGGTTATGGCGATTGGCCTATAATTGACAAGATCGGCACGGTTACCCTTTTTGGGCACCGGCTGCTCATTAGCAAGCTTCCAGGACTCCGGCACCACTCCGGTTTTTAGAGAGAGGCGAAACAAACGCGTCAAGACAGACTCCTTTCTTGCTTCTAAAGTAACTTACTGTACGTTAGTTACTTACTGTCAGCGCTTCATCCCACGGATGGAGTAAGGACTCTCTAGGATTTTTGGTTTTGTCCAGCACGTTTTACCGTCTTCCATGCCTTCAGGCTGTGTCAGGGAGAATAATTATAAAAAATAACACGTAAAACTAATTCATATAAGTGAAATCTAAAAATAGCAAATTGACACGAGCAAGTTATAATATCTAGAGGCATTAAGGCCGCGTTTCCGCCCGTTGAATCTAAACTAGACAAGTCGAAGGTCAGCGCTGACTCCCGAGGCTCAGAAGTCGTTTTATATGTGCATACAAAACACCTATCGGCCTGTTAAATGACACATTGCCATCTTATTACATAATAGTTTATTCATAAGGCACTTCACTGTATTACCATACAATGTGAGGTGTAATAACGTCACCAAATTAAAATGACGACAATATTTGGTACGTAGTCGTAAACGTAATCTTCTTTGTGAGTAATCAGATTTTTATTAATTTAACGTTTTAGAATTCTGAGAAGTTCACCTTGAAAATTACAAAGAATGTGTTTTTTAACCGACTTCTAAAAAAGGAGGAGGTTCTCAATTCGAATGTTTGTATTTTTTTTTTTATGTTTGTTCGCGCATAACTCCGTCGTTTGCCAACCGATTTGAAAAATTCTTTTTTTGTTGGAAAGGGTATACTTCCCAAATGGTCCCATAAAAATTTTATCGAAATCGGACAAGCGGTTTTTGAAAAATCAACAAAAATCTAAAAATTTATCTACATTGTCTACATTTTAACGATCTTTTTGTTTACTTTTTTGTGGGGTAGGTACAACTAAAAAGTGAAAAATAAAAACTTTTTTCCAAAAAAAAAACAACCGACTTCAAAAAAAAAACACTACAAAGTGATAAATAACTTTAATTTCGGAAGTCGGTGTCAAAAAACGAAAATGCGGAATCAACGACACCGACTTCCGAAATTAAAGTTATTTATCACTTTATAGTGTTTTTTTTGAAGTCGGTTGTTTTTTTTTTGTAAAAAAGTTTTTGTGTTAGAGATCTTATATCATTTAAAAAATAAAAAAACAAATGTCATTTATACAAATTTAAAAATAAAAAGACCGATTGCTTCAGTAGGTCAAATTTTTACAGGATTTTATGCCTACACATCAATAAATACAATTAAACAGTGCGAAACAGATAGCACTCATTTAATTTTATTAAGGTAGAATTCATGTTTTATGACGGTTTCAGATTAATTTTAACGTTCTAACATTTTAGCTGTGCGCGTTCAAACACTGTTTTAATATCTGCGTTAAATAAACATCAAGTGAATCTCATAGTTGAAACCTGTTAACTTTAACAATTTTGCTCTCGAATTATTTTTAAAAAGTATCATAAAACTACGGCACTCTATTTATAAAAAGGTTGGAATCACTCAAAGGTTACTGAAACGAAAGAAAATAATTTGAAAAGTAATTTACGAAAATCATCTCCAAATGCAAATCGACTTGGGAAAATGTTTCCAAATCCATTACGGGCTGCGCCCGTCTCGTACTTGCCCAGGGTTCACGAGACGCTAAATGCTAAAATGTCTCGACAGTTATTATGTCGGGCAAAGCCTTAGAAATGTAAAAAAGATTGTTCTAGCTTTAATGTTTCGCAGTTAGTTTCAAGGTGAAATGTAACGCATGGTCCTCGTGATTGGTGAGCAAATACCTTTGACGAGCTTAGAATGTCAAAGGTGAGCATGCGGCATAATGTAGCATAATCAGCCTATAAAGTTCCCACTGCTGGGACACAGACCTCCTCTCTTCGAGAAGGAGAGGGCTGTAATCTACCACGCGAGCCCAGTGCGGGTTGGTAGATGTCACATACTTTCGAATGTTGGTTCTAGAACGTTTCCTGGTGATGTTTTCCTTCACCGTTTTGGGAGCAGTGGTGATGAAATTATTTACAAAAAGTAAAGCGCCTGCCTGGGTTCGAACCCACGTAAATCGGGGCCGTTCCCACTGGGCCACCACTCTTCCGACCGGCTCAAAGGGTTGCATTGAAATTAAAATAATTTTTAATTGTTAGCACGTGTAGCAGGTCTTTTTGCGACACAGTGGATTATCAGCATTTGAGCCGGTCGAACACTTGAATATGACATAAATTCTGAACGTAATCTGAAAGTGGCCACTTATTCTAGACGATATCAAATCAAACTCAACGATGTATAATGTATACAGGGTGTCCCTGGAAGTATGGATCAAATCGAATAGGGGCGTCAGGTCTTTTTGCGACACAGTGGATTATCAGCATTTGAGCCGGTCGAACACTTGAATATGACATAAATTCTGAACGTAATCTGAAAGTGGCCACTTATTCTAGACGATATCAAATCAAACTCAACGATGTATAATGTATACAGGGTGTCCCTGGAAGTATGGATCAAATCGAATAGGGGCGTGGGCAAGGACATTTCCAAACTTTTTGACCCTTAGAATGTCAGTGATTTTTTTTACGGTTCAAAAGTTATGACCGATTTTTTTTTTCAATCACTTCGCATAGTGCTAAAAGAAAATAATCATAAAAAAATACTATCAGGGCTATCTAAAAAAAATAAATTGATAGCCCTGATAGTTTTTTTTTTAAGATTTCTTTAAAATGTTTTGATTTCTCTCCTTTTTTTTTGTTTTTTTTTTTTAGTTTTTTTTTGCTATAACGTTTGGAAATGACCTTGCCCACGCCCCTTTTCGATTTGATCCATACTTCCAGGGACATCCTGTATAGTAGCAATGTCTTATGATCTAGGTCTGTAGATTAATGTTACATGATTAAACGACTTCGAGTAATGTAACCAATTAATGAAACATGTACTTATACGTAAAATTGATTTCCTAGTTTCCTACAATGACAATAGAAACCATCTCTATTGCAGTAGGTACCTAAGCCGGTATTCTAGTTTTTTTGTACAATTATATTTTTTTTAATCTAGCTTTGCTTGGAAGATCATTTATTCATTCAGCCGAAAGACGTCCACCGGCATGTCCTAGAACCATAAATTCGAAGACATGTGAGTACCAACCCGCACTTGCCCCGCGTGGTGGGTTACGGCACTTACGACCCACTCCCTTACACAGAGAGGAGGCCTGGGTCCCAGCAGTGGGAGCATTATGGGCTGATTATGCTGCTATGCTTATTCTTTACGTACCTAAGTAAATATAGACTGTTAAAGTAAAATCTCTCATATAATCGCACGCAGAATAAATCTATTTTTAGCAGATCCTTGACACGAGCTTTTTAATTAAGTCTAGCAAGGAAGGATAGCCCCAGTAATTTTTAGCCCTTGAACATAAAACACTAACAAGAACTATTTTTAGTCTAACGTGTGGGGTGTATGCAGTTCAAAGTGGATATTCTTGGAAAACATGTACGACAAAGTTAGCCACACGATTTTTTAAAATAAATTGTAACTATCATTACACAATAAACGTTTATTATGTTTCAAACTAAGTAAAGTTAATAAATTTGAGCGTGATTTGTGACCGTCTCTTCGAATATACTGTCTTAACTTACACTGATCGTGTTTTCTTCATTATGGGGACGAGGTCGGTCGTTAGTTAGTGCACCGAATAGTCTTATGTGGTCGTAGTCTCGTTAAAAGCTTGTCTAATTCCAGAATAATGAGCCATCTCCCCCATCTCCTTTAATTCCGACGAGTTGAATAACTTTCGGGATAAGTTACGTGTCGCGATGAGATAGTCCACAATTGTTTATAGTCGCGACGATGTTAATTGAAACTGGTTGGCTGTACAGTGTACCCAGCTTCGCATTTCCTTACTTTCAGTAAAAAAGTACAAGAAAAAAAACAAAGTAAACGTGTTAGGTACAAATACAACAAGTCTCAATTACAGGAAAACTATCAAATACTCCTCACAATTTGCGCCGATGTGAAAACTTTGTTTTACAAACTTAGTTTCGAGGAAACAATTCGACCAAAAGAACTGAGGCCCTAAGAAACTGGTTCCGGGTACATATTATGCGGGTTCCGCTCAGACTGGTCATTTTCCTCTCAAAGGGGAAAAGTTGTAAAAATTATTAGGAAAGGGCCGCAGTTCGGTCGCGCATGCAGGCTTTTATCGCGCATAAATCACAAAATTTTTGTAACATATAACACTGGGTCTTTAGGGCATGAGAAGTCACAGTTTGCTAAAAACCGATTATAGTACGTTGTAAGTGGAATGTGCTGACACATGGAAATAAATAGCATTATAATGATGTAAACCGAAAACTTTCCTATTTTATACACCCTGTATTTTAGTGGATTGGGAGTGATTATTCCTGTTTCCAATCACTATAAAAATGAAGGTTTCTGGACATAAAAACGAGAAAAAGTATTTTGTTGCTTACGTGTTAATGTGATTCGTAACTTTCTATTGGATGCGGAGAATTTATTTGTCTCCCCAAAGACGTTAACAAGTGGTTTGATATAACTGCAGTAAGCATACAGTAGCTGTTATGGTAAATGATTATTTTTCTGTAAGTAGGTTTGTACAAACACTTTTAGGTACACGTCAATCACATTTTTAAAAATAGATGAGGTCGGAGTTTCTGATTACTCTGAGAAGAAAGGCCGAAACAAACGCAGAGGTCACAGTCTCTATTAAAGTCCAGACATAATCTTGTTCAGATCATGCGAAGACCATGCAGTATGTTGTCTGAAATGGTCTTTTCAGGAAAGAACCAAACAGATTTGAGTGGATCTGTTCAGTCAGTGCAGTGCACGCATTTGTTAACAACACACTTCACAACATACTTTCGAGTTAAGTTGCGTAGGTACTTATTCTTTTTTAAACAAGGCTTTAGAAGGTATTTTCATTTTGTTTGAAAGATGGTTTTAGATAGAGTTTCTAGATTTGCAGGTTAACTTGTGGTTTTTAATTGGACCACCTTATAGGTGTTGTTTTTCAATATAATACGATGAGATTTACTTTATTATTGGGGAGCAGTGGTAACGGCCCCGACTTACACGTTGTGGGTCGTGATGGGTTCGAAGCCTGGCGCTTTACTTTCTGTAAATAATTTCATCACCACTGCTCTCAAAACGGTGCAGAAAAACATCGTGAGGTAACCGGCATGTCCTAGAACCAAAAGATCGAACGCATCACATCTACTAACACGCACTGGACCCTCGACCCACTCCTTCTCGAAGAGAAGAGGCCTGTGTCCCAGCAGTGGAAACATTATAGGCTGATTATTCTTATAATTGTTCTTGAATTAAATGAACATCCACATTATCAGCCAATTGTGGGAGTAATCCTTATCTAATGTCAATTCAGCCAGTTTATGTATCTATTCGCCTCAAAGACTGCCTTTTGACATTAACTCGATATATACCAAATTTAATTGTTGTTTTGCGTCTAAATTTAGTTTTGTAGATAATGTGAATCCCACGAATAGTTAACGTGTCTATGAACATGAACGAGCAACGTTTGAATTTGAAATATAATGACGTAATTAAACGGGATTGTTGGCTTGTTGAAAATCAAAGCAAGGAGCATTACTGACTCCAAACTTAAGTGGCAGTGGGTATGGCTCATTACTCGCAGAACAGATGGCCAATGGGGCCGAAAGGTTCAGGAATGACGACCGCGTACCGGAAGACGTAGCGTTGAAAGGTTTAAGGTAGACCGATGGCTTGGTGGCCGCAGGAATCCGCTGGATCCAAAAAGCATAGAACCAGTCGAAGTGGCGGTAATTGGGGAGGACTATGTCTAGCAGTAGACTCATTCGGCTGATGTGATGACGATGATGACGTGCAGGAAGACTACAAGCGTTAAAAGTAGGTAGGTATATTCACAAAAGGTTACATTGCAAAACAAAAATCAAAATAAAAGTAGATTTTCACTAAGCAAAAGTTTAAAAAGCAAAAATGAAGAAAAATGTGGCTTCGTCGAGGTTTTTCGGCAATCACATGCTCAATCTTCACTAAAACAACGTTCTGTTTGCCAAAGTGAATTTTCTTAGCAAATATTAGCTTCAGAAATTGAATTATCGTTGGTTATTTCCATATTCCATATGATATTACATGAAGTGAAATAATATATTGTTGCTGGCAATTGAGACTACAGTAAAGTTGTCATTTGTAACGGATTAAACGTGGTCAGGAAGTGTACCAATGCAATGTGACTTTTCGATCTTCTATTTTTAATTGAAATTAACTTTCTGTGAAGGAGGCTTTTGGGAAACCTTATCTTATCGCTGAAATCGCCAGGCAAGCGTGGTCATGCCAGTTCTTTCTTTGCACAATTACTTCATCTTGCAGAGAAGCAATATTGTTTTTTTTTTTAAGTTAGACTACCCCGCCCACTGCTGAGCAAAGGCATCCCCCAAATCCTTCCAGGCATCATTTTCTAGAGCCACCACGATCCAAACCTTGCGGTAGGCGTCTAGGTCGTCTCGCCACCTCATCCTGGGCCGGCTTTGGTACCAATATTTTATTTAGATATAACAAAACTTATTGTTTTCTTGCTTCATTATTTTAGAAAGTTTTGTCACTACCTGGAAACTAAAGCTGCAACTGCAATATCCTCTAAGATTAAAATCTCCAGGAAACAATGTATGTGTAAGTTTGTACTTAACCCTGTGGCCACGAGCTACACGGTCTTGCGACAGCTACTGCGGAGAAAACAAATGAAAGAAGTGTTGTCTGTGCTGTGGCACGAGTCACCGCGACACGACTTGCGGAGCAACAGACGGAAACAGGTGACGCCTGTAGCGTCGCAAGTCGTATCGCTCGAGGCAGTAAACGGAGTGTAATGGGGGATTTAGGTCGATTTTCGCCGTGCTGGTCGCTTATGAAATCGAATCACAAGCCGAATCGCCACCCCATTTACACAGGTCGATAAAAATCTCAGGTGACTGGTTAATTTTGCATCAAAACTTCAAACATCATGCGGCAAGCGATCGTCTGCGACTGAGCAGTTTTACGGTCGATTTTAGTCACCCGCCGCATGCGAACTGTGGCTGCTGTGATTTTATTTCTATAAGTAGATTTGCACAATCACTTTTATACGTCAATCATATTTTAAAAATTACATGGCGTCGGCGTTTCCTACGAGGGGAGGTCAAAAAGTTCGCGGAATGAAAGGGAAGGGGGGTGAAATTAAACATGAAATTATTTTTCCTTTTCAATATATTCTCCATAAACCTGAATACACTTTTTAGACCTTTCAAATAATTTGTTTATACCTTCGAAAAAAAATTATTTGTCGAGGCCTTTAAAATGAGGAAAAACTTACGACTTCACTTCTTCGTCATTCGTAAATTTCATTCCACGAAACCTTTTTTCATATTTAGGAACAAATAATAATCAGAAAGGACTCAATCTGGTCAATAAAGAGGGTAGTTTAAAGTTCCGAAGCCGCACTTGTGTAAGGCAGCCATCGCAACATGACTCTTGAGAACGGGTGCGTTATCGTGCAAAAAGAGCACACTTCAAGAGCATTATCACCTTCTCTTTTCTTTAATTGCTTCTTTTAAATTTTCTAGTAGTATAGCGTGTTATAACCTCGTGATATTGACACATTTATCTTTATAATCGATCAATAAAATCCTCTCTGAATCCCAAAAAACTGTAGCCATAATCTTTTCGGCCGATTGTGACACGTTAAACTTCTTAGGCGGTGCTGCGCCTTTTTTGTGCCACTGCATTGTCCTGCTTTGACTCAAGTTCATAGTTATGAACCCAAATTTCATCTTCAGTCACAATTCGGTTCATAAACCCATCCCCGTTTTCACTACACAGCTCCAAAAACTCGCGCGAACACTCCCGCGCTGCTGTTTTTAGAGCGGTGTGAGCATTCTCGGCACCCATCTTGCACTGACCTTAGACATGCCAAGATGGTCGTGGAGAATATTAAAATGGTTGTAGATAATACTCAGTTATCTCTACAATCTGTTTCTGTTTTCAGTGTGCATCTTCGAGAATAAGTTTTTTAAGTTTTTCAACAATGTCTGAGGACGTTGCCTCAATTAGCCGGCTTTAGCCCTGATCGTCTTTAACTGAATCTCTGCCTTACTTAAAGATACTATGCTACATGTAAATTATTGTTTTTCCAGGGCAAGAGTTCCCGTTAACAGATCGCATTTGTTCCATAATGTTCTGAGGCGTTTTTCTTTGCTTATTGGGGAAGTTAATCACGGTACGACACTACATTTTTCCGTATAGTTTATATTTTCTTCCCGATTGACTTGTTAAACCAGCAATATCTCAAAGGTTAATAAACTGATTAGGATGAAATTTGGTATTTATAATTGTATTGAAACACCAAATCGTGACAAGTAAAAATAACCTTCCCCGCCTCTCTCTAACCCATCCATTCCGTGAACTTTTTGACCCACACTCGTATCTGACTACTCTGAGAAGAAAGGGCGAAACAAACTCAGAGGTCACAGCTTTAAAAAATTCAAGACACAATCTTGGTCAGATCATGTCAAGATCATGTAGATCGGTGTCTTTTGAGGAAAGAACCACACAGATTGAGTGGACCTGTCCAGTCAGTGCATGCATTTGTCAGACATCGAGCAGCTCAACTCAAAACTTAAGGAGCTCAACGATTCCAAATAAAGGACAGTGGAAACTTTATAGGCTGATTATGCTATTCAAAGTCACCCTGTGTAACGTAATGACGATAAAGCTGTAGAATTTATTTAACACTACAACAATTTAAATGGGTGACATTGTTTATATTGTATGATATAAAAACAAGTAGTGTAGTCGTCGTTAAAATAGTTTTAGTTAGGGTCACTACGAGTAATGCAAAGTGTCGCGTCGGGTTGAAACTTTGTGTGCGATACTGTAAATTTAATTCAAAATGTTATAGTACGTGCTTCGCTATGTTTGCTGATTCTACGGAACTAATCGTGTTCCTAGAGGAGGAACTTAATTGCAAACACCGAGAGTTACCGAGTAAACAATCATAATATTAACCTAGTAATTATCAAGAACAGTCAGACAAAGTCAGTGTGAGTTTTTAACGCCAATAATGACAAGAAAATAATATTCACTTTAAAAATGAATGATACAACATTTAGCACGTAGAGTTCTTCTAAAAGCGATTTTATACGGAATTTTCACGTAGTGTACCTCTCTTACTAACGCGGCCTTTTTTTTTTTTTTTTTTTTTTTTTTTTTATGGATGGGAAATCATCAAATGACCCCTCCCGCTCTGGGTGGAGCGGAAGGGAGTGTCAGACTCTTACTGACTAAAACCCATCCGTGTTCCTTCCTTAGCCCTTTATGTTCCGGGGTAGCGGTAACTCTTTCGGACAATTCCGCACCCCCGGCAGGCTTCGGCCCTGGCAGGCCCCTTCCTTTATGCTGACATCTCTTTGAGGCGCGCGTGGAACACGTACGCGCCGTCCGGCACGGGCCTGGTCCTGATCGGACGGTGAGCTACCCATTACTCTCCGTCCGCAGGCACGGCGGTGCTCCGCCCATGCGGGGCAGACCTCCACCGTATGCTCCACCGTGTCCTAACTAACGCGGCCTGGGCCCATAAACTATTGGAAATGGGAATTGAAAAGAAAAACGACTGCTCGTGTCAACCATATATATTTGAATAAATCAACGCGTTTTTAAAGAACGATTGGAGTGAACGAGTAAGCAACAAAATAGGATGAGGTTTTATGTGTTAGGAATATTTGTATATACCAACAGTATAGACATCAAGCTACCCGAAACTGTAAATTTTTCCCAATCAACTTTGAACCTTATGCTTTAGAGATAAAGTTGAAAATCTATTAAAGAAATTTGACAGATTGTAGTAGCTTGATGTGCTGGCGTCTGTACAAACGCTGTTATTAAGTACGTTATCAAATGTGTTTTACTAATTACTGCAGGTGTTAGTAAATGCGAAACAAAAGTTAGCACAGCATTATAAATGTGAAAGTTGCGAAATCCGTATCGTTATCCAACAAAGTTAAAACTCTAACTGCATAATGTATGTACTTAGTATAAAGTAAGCCTGCATCCACGTGAACTTCTCGCAATGAGCCGGCGTTAAAGAAGTGCAATTAAAGTTTTATTTGAAGCCAAGTAAAGCAAAGCAAAGTTCTTGGCTCAGTGTAGAGAGACAAATTGCAACTGAAACTTTGGCCTCTTGTGATAAACTAGTTTTTTTAATTGGATTAATAATGTTAATTGTACTTGGTTGAACTGTCTAATACTGTAATATAAAAACTGTCTGTAGAATAAACGCGTCTGTCAACAAGCTTCTATAATGAACACTGACGAACGTGCTTACACACGGTGAATAAACCGAGATTTTCACGGCAAGAAAAACGTTTGTTTACAAAGAGCCTAAGTGCCTAAAGTACCCATGATAAATGGCTTTTATGCGTGCAACTTATAAGCATGAATTTAGAACCCAATGCGTAGAAATTTTTCGTCGTTTATTAAATAAATTAAATAACTGCTCCATAAATTTTAACCGCGCACTTTTTTATTTTTTATTTCTGAACTTGACCTCGATCACGCCTGATTGAAAGTGTTGGATGAGGTCTACAATGGAACATGCGTGCCCAGAACATGCCTAAGGCACTGGAACTCCCACGCATCGTCGAAACAGCTGGCTGCTTGACGCAGGATTCCGGTGGGAGAGTGGTCGAAAAAGTACTAAGACTTTTTGATGTCCACGCTTTTTTCAACACACTTGCGAGAAAAAAATAATAAATTTTCCTTTAAAAATGGTACTGTGATCACGCACATTGGTCCAGTTGAAGGATCGTACTATGATTAAAGCTTTAGCAAAGAAGTCAGCCCCAAAACACAATTGTACGCAACAATTGTACCGTATAGTAGAGTAGTAACCTAAATAATAGAGTAGTAACCTAAATAAAAAATGCAATACCGTCAATAAAAACGCCAATAACACAATGTTACGTTAAAAATAGAAATAAAAGTCCGTCTGACTCAATTCTTAGGGTATCTAGCAAAAATAATGGCAATCTTCTTCAATAGAGACAAAGCTATTTTCTACAGGGAATTACAGGGAATGATTCCGTTCATAAAGTTCCGCTAGATCTGTGTAACAACTGGAGTACAGGACTTAATTGATTTAGGGCTTGTATACAAAACTGCGACGCGACGTCGCACCGTAAAAATCTATGAGCTCTTTCTAGTTCTAACCTATATGTATAATAACCTTTCTACGTTTTTTTTTTGTGTACAAGCCCTTACAGTGGATTAAGTTTATCGAGAGTGTAATAAAATGGTTTTTGTGCTAACAAACATTCCTACATAACTTAAAATCATAACATCACGCCTGTAATCCCCAAAAGGGTAGGCATAGGTGCAGCTATTAGTACACCCATATTTCGATACTCTTAATTTAGAAGATTAAATATTTGTTTAAAAATAATTACAGATAGTAATAAGAAATAAAATGGTGTGGTTGCACAAGAAGTAAAGAACTGTCGTCAATAAATAATAATAGATAACCATATCATAAATTCATATCAATGAAACGTATAACCATATCATTTTGGTACGCGACGATGGCAAGAGACCGGACGGTATGTCTCTATTTCCTTGGAAGGTGGGTAGGCCTTTAGTATGGGACGCAACTTGTGTCGATACTCTTGCGCCATCCCACCTTCCTGGATCGGCATGCTGTGCTGGCGCTGCTGCTGCGGCTGCGGAAAACCTCAAGCGGCGAAAATATAATAACCTAATCGGAAATTATATTTTCGAGCCGTTTGGGGTTGAAACCCTCGGGCCGTGGGGTCCGAGTGCTCATGGTCTTTTTAAAGAAATTTCAAAACGGCTGGTTGACACTTCCCGTGACCCAAGGGCTGGCTTTTACCTTGGCCAAAGGCTAAGCATTGCCATACAACGTGGCAATGCCGCCAGTCTCTTGGGTACATTACCAGTCGACAGCGATGCGGATGAATTTTTCGACGCTATATTTTAGTTTTTGTATAGTTTTAGTTAAGTTAGGTTTTAATTTTGTTATTTTTGTTAATTATATCTTTTGTTCAAAAAAAAAAAAATTGAAACGTTCACATTGATCATGTCTAGCTTCCGTTGCACATCTATGAGGTACTGCCACAGGCGTCTTCTAAATGAATCGATCGTGTTAATTGCTCGAATAGGCGGTGGCAGATTATTCCACACTTTGGAAGCCGCGTAACGGAAGCCACCTCTAAAAGCGGCTCAAAATCGGCTAAATCTCATGCTTAGCAGTAGCGCTTGCGACTACTAGACCAACGAAGCCGTCAAGAAATTCCTACAATATTAATTTAAACATGCAATAAGATTGCTTCAGTAAAGAAAAATGTAATGAAAGCTTTTGACATCATCGTTTAACGATACGATACTGTAAAATAAAATGAGGGGACAATGAGCATTGAATTCAGAAAAAGTTTATTATTTGGGATTGAGTAGGTGTTGTTTGATGGAAACGTCGATAATGCCTTCACGTGGCAGGAAATATGCATCGTGAGGAAGTTGGCATGTGGTGGAGGCAACTTCCATAGTTGTACTTAGCTATAAAAGTTAGTAGTTATACTAAGTTTTCTTACGATGTTTTCCTTCACCGTCAGTCAGTTATGTCTAAGTTTAAAACTTAGAAAAAGCATGAAATTCAAAAGTTTTTATGTTTTCAAGGCAAACTGAGTATAGGTGCTTAACCCACTATCTAACTCTAATACTTTTCCCGATCTTCTAATCCAAACCTTAATGGACGGTTTATTGGTTCCGAAGCCACATTCCGAACGATTTTCCTTATCTAAGATTTAATCAAATCACTTATAGTCAAGACATAAATTCAAAGTAATTAAATATAGGTGTTAGGGACCTAACTAAGGACTTTAATTAAAAGCAGTGGACTGTAATTTAAAAGATATAATACAAAGATAGGTACAACAATGTTAGTGAGCGTATGGAGTGCGCGCGCGTGCCGTCGTCGGAGATCGGTAGCGAAGTGTCGACCGCCCGCGCGGCGCGCCCCGCACGCCGCACCTCTCGCCGCCGCCCGCGCCTTCCGTTGTCTCACGGCAGCAGCCGAAGATTGCCGGAGGCGCCCGAACATCCTCCCCGGGTTGAAGTATTCAAGTGAGAGGAAGTGGGCAGACGTTGTTGTAAGCCCGCACCACCGTCCCTCTCTTCGTCTTCAGCTCCACGACCCGTGTGGTCCCGTCGCAGCCAGGGAAGACCTTAATGACGCGCCCCAGTGGCCACACCAAGGGCGGTTGGCCTTTTTCTTTGATGAGAACCAGTGCTCCCACTGAAAGTTGGCCTGTTGACGCTGTCCATTTAGTTTTTTGCTGGAGCAGAGAAACATATTCTAAATTAAATCGGTTCCAAAAATGTTGCTTAATATGCTCCACTCTTTGGTAGCGCTCCAGTCGCCCGATGTTGAAGTCAGTAACCTGTGGATGCGGAACAGATATTAGTGGTCGCCCAATTATGAAATGTCCAGGAGTAAGAACGGAAAAATCTTGAGGATCAGTGGAAAGAGGGGTAAGAGGACGGGAATTTAAGACGGCCTCTATTTGAGTCAAGCACGTGGCCATCTCCTCGTACGTGAAGTGCGTTAACCCTAAAAGTCTCTTTAGGTGATGTTTGGTAGATTTGACGGCGGCTTCAGCAATGCCGTTGAAATGGGGGGAGTATGGAGGCGCAAAAGAAAATTTGATGCCTTGTTGAGCTACTTCAGACGTGAGATTCGAGTCTTGTAAAAACTTACGTAGCTCATTGCAAGTACCTATAAAGTTTGTCCCATTATCGGACAAGATGCTTTCGGGTTTGCCACGACGAGCCACGAAACGGTTCAAAGCAGCCATGTAGGCTTCTTTCGTAAGGTCTGTAACAAGCTCGATGTGAATAGCCTTAACGGCAAGGCAAACAAAAATACACAGGTACGCCTTTATAAGCCTACACCCTCGCCCTTTGCGGTCAGCTATCAGCACTGGCCCAGCATAATCCACACTACAATTTAAAAATGGGTGTTCCAAATGTGTCCTTGAAGAGGGCAGCTGACCCATTGTAGGTTGCACAGTTTGACACTTGTATTTGAAACATTTGATGCATTTTTTAACAATACACCTGGAAAGATTTCTACCGCCAAGAGGCCAATACATTTGGCGTATATTTGCCAAGAGCAGCTGAGGGCCAGCGTGTAAGCATTGAATATGATATTTATGAAATATTATTTTGGTTATATGGTGCTTACTACATAATAATATCGGGTGCTTGACATTATAATCATAAGGTGAGTTGTCAAGTCTCCCTCCTACTCGTATGAGACCATTCGAATCTGTAAAAGGACTCAAAGATATAAGCCTATTTTTTTTTGGTAAAGACTTTCCTGATTGCAGTAAATTATATTCATTAGGAAACATATCCATTTGAGCGTGACGTAAAATAAAATTTGTGGAATTTGTAAGTTCTTCACAGGAAAGGGAACCAAGGAATTTGTTATGTTTATGTTTTAAATTGTGAATAAATCTTAGTATATAAGCGACGACTCTATGTAAGTGATTATAATCGGAATATTTGTGAATAAGTGATTTGATGAATAAATGATGATCATTATGATGTGACAAATGATTTGAAGTTAAGTTGTATGATTGATGATGGGATGAGTGATCAGTGAAATGTGATGACACAACTTCAGGTAGATCTTGTTTCAAGTTCTCATTGGGCATTTTTGGCCAATATGTTTCATCATTTAACAAAAACTGAGGACCTGACCACCATAAGGAACACTCGCTGATAAGGTCAGCCTTCAGCCCGCGAGAAACAAGATCCGCCGGATTTTCCTTCGACGGCACGTAGTTCCACGTGTGCCCTGTAGTGCATTCTTGTATTTCATTAATGCGATTACGGACAAAAGGTTTTAATGAAGTAGGCGTCATGGATAGCCAACTTAACACTATTGTCGAATCGCACCAAAAGTAACATTTACTAACGGGTTTGGTGAAGGAATTCAGTACATTAACACACAGTCTTGCTCCTAATAAAGCCCCACATAACTCAAGTCTAGGGATGGTCGTTGGCTTGATTGGTGCAACACGATTTTTAGAGACCAACAGCTGTACTCTTACCAATCCATCCTTAGTACTAGACTTTATATAAATACATGCACCGTAGGCCTTTTCGGATGCGTCTGTAAACACATGAATCTCATTAACAGTTGAGTTGTCACATGAAACCCATCGGGGTATTTTAAGGGTATTTAAACATGGGAGACTATTCACAAACATTAACCAGGAGGTATGTATATTGTCTGGTACTTGCTCGTCCCAGTCACACTTAGCCGTCCATAGACTTTGGATGATAATTTTAGCCTCGATAATGCAAGGACCTACCAGACCTAATGGGTCAAATATTTGGCTAATCACAGATAAAATGTGACGCTTTGTGATTGGTTTGCTGGTATCAACCGATATTGAGAACTCGAGAGAATCAGATTTACATAGCCAATATAGGCCTAACGTTTTAGATGACACATTTCTATCCTCAGACAAGTTCAACCTACCAGATTGTCCTGAAACACCAGCTATCTCCGTTAAAATATCTAAACTATTTGATTGCCACTTTCTCAAATGAAAGTTAGCTGACGCTAAAATGGATGCAACTTCTTTGCCCATCTGGACCACCTCGGAAACCGAGTCGCCACCACTCAGATAATCGTCGACGTAAAAATCTCGTTCAATGGACGATTTTACAATGTCGTTAGAGGCGGTTGTTGCTAGACTGACTAAGCACTTAGTAGCTAAATAAGGGGCGGAAGCTGTACCATAAGTAACAGTATTAAGACTGTACGTTTGAAGTGGTAGCTTAGGGTCAGCACGAAAGATTATTTGTTGAAAGTTGCGTTGTGATGGTGTTACCTGAATGGCCCTATACATTTTCTCTATGTCACCAGAAATAACAAACTTGTGCTGACGGAAACGCAGCAATATAGAAAAGAGGTCATCTTGGACAGTGGGCCCCACCATTTGGATGTCATTAAACGACACTCCAGAAGTAGTCGCTGCTGATGCATCGAAGACTACCCTGAGCTTAGTTGTGGTGCTGGACTCTCGGATGACTCCATGATGTGGCAAAAAATACTCAGTTTTGTTACCTGAATGAGGTTTCCTTGTTGGGTTATTCACAGTCATATGCCCTAAGCGCACGTACTCCTCGATGAATGCAACATATCTTTCCTTAAAGGTAGGATCACGTTGGAAACGACGTTCCAAAGATAAAAATCGACGTTTAGCCATTTCGTAAGACTCGCCTAACTCACTGGGATCATTTTTAAGAGGCATTGTAACTATGAAATGCCCGTTTTGATCACGCACAGTGTTTTCACGAAAACTTTCTTCGCAAGCTCGTTCTTCTTGTGACAAAGAATGTTCTGAAGAAACGGAATCGAGCTCCCAAAACTTATTTAGGCTGTTATTTAAATCGTTCATGGACATATTACAGAAATGAGAATATGTATTTTTGGATGGATGTTTTGGAAGAGCCACAGAGCCTGATACTATCCATCCAAGCTTTGTCTCATGTAACTTGGGCTGATTTTTGCCTAAATTAATAGATGCATTGCCTAAAATATTCCAAAATATTTCAGCACCAACCAGTATGTCAATCTCTGATGGAACGTTAAATGACGGATCGGCCAAATTTAAATCTACTGGTATGGGAATGCTACTTATGTCGACTAATGTAGAGGGCAGTAATTTGGTAATTGTAGGCAATATGAAGCAATTTATGTCTGTCTTATAGCTGCCGCTGCACGATTCAATGGTTAGTTTGCAAGACTGTGTACTTAATGTAGTATGACTGTTTATACCTGTCACCGTGGAACTCGTGCTACGTCGAGGAAGTCCTAGCTGATCACAAAGTTTCTGCGTAATAAAATTAGCTGTGCTACCGTTATCGAGCAGGATCCTGGCGTCGCTCCTGATGCCTCGGTGGTTCACCACTCTCACCAACGCTGTGGACAGTAAAATATGAGAAGTAGTATGTTGCGACCGAGCGTCACTCGACAAGGAGATATTTTCTGAGGTGCCACTGCGTGGAGCGGCATCTCCAGAAACATCAGTGGGCAATGCTACACTATTGGGCATAGGATCTTGGACATTAGTAGACTGTTCCACATGTAAGAGGGTATTATGTCTACCTTTACAATATTTACAACGAGCTAATCTACATCGTTTTGTTAAATGACCACTACGCAGACAGTTAAAACAAACTTTAAATTCTTTAACTTTTAATATACGTTGTTCTACGTTTAATTTTCGGAACCCTTCACAAGTGTATAATAGATGATTTTGATTACATAAGGGACATTTTGTTTTATATTTTTGATTTGAATCATCGGTTTGATTAGTTGCTACTATTAATGATTTATGTTTGTTTGCTACTTGATTGTTATGAGTGTTAGTATTACTTTCTGTGATTTTATTATGTTCTAATGTCTCCAATAAATCAGCTTTTTTACTAATAAAAGTACAAAATTGAGAAACTGTTGGTTTTGTTGGGATGGTATTACGATGAGCTTCCCATTCCCTGCTGGTGATAGGATCTAGTTTAATTGCCATCATATAAATGATCAACGTATCCCAACTGTCCGTGGGCTCGTTCATTGTATTAAGAGCCCTGATATTTTTATTAATTAGATCAATTAAACGACGCAAAGAAGTGGATGATTCCTGTGTAATACAATCTACATTAAACAAGGCCTTTACATGAGTATCTACTAAAAGCCTACTGTTATCAAAGCGGTCGCATAGTAACTTCCACGCCATTTGATAATTATCACCTTTAAAATCAATATTTTTTATTATTTCTAAAGCATCGCCTTTAAGCGACGCACGGAGGTAGTGGAACTTACTAATGGCATCTATGCAACTACTGTTATGGATTAGTGACAAATATGTATCTCTATACTCAAGCCAGTACTGATAACCACCATCAAAATTAGGCAAATCAATTTTAGGTAAGCGTATAAAGTTACGTTGTTGGAACGATTCACCTGAGTGTTTGTTCACCGAGCCTGTTACAGAGCCGCCATCATCGCTCTCGCTATTGGCAAGCAGGCCTTGCGCCTGCGCTGCGAGTGCGTGGTAACGGTCCTCGAACTTTGCTCTCTCTGCATACGCCTCGTCAGGATCATCCGAAAGCACCTCGATGTCCACCTGTAAATTGTCGAATTTGTCGTATGTAGCCTCAAATTTTTTAAAACGGCTCTCCAACTCTAAGCGTTGAATGTCGGAAATGTCTTTGCAACTTTGAAGCACATTCATGTAATTGGTGAAATGTGTAAGCATTGCCTTAATGGCACTTCGCTTTCTCAACAATAAGTCTAAAGAGGCCATAGCGTAATCCAGTAAGAAAAGCAATAGGTAATATTAACACTAATTGATTATGCGTCGCAACGTTTCATAAAGAAGTGGGCAATTAAGTTTGAACAAAACACATAAAAAAATGTGAATCACTAGCCGCGTGACCTTGATGAATGTCACGGGGACCGCTCAGCTGTTACAGTTATACACGCACACAGCTGATCATGCACTCAATTAACGGTAAATAGTCTGGGGATTTAGCAGCGCACAAGCGTAAGCAGTGCATAAGAGTGAAAGAGATAACTATGTATAATGTTACACGTATTGACTCAAATATGAACGTGAAAAACGGGAAATAATTTGAATTTAACGGAAGAAAAACACTTAAAATTTGTTTGAAAAGGATAAAGAAGGAACAAATTGGAACGAACTCACCCAATACCGAACCTTTATCCACAAGAAACCTGGCCAAAATCCTTCCAAGCGATGACTCGGCGTAAATCATATAATCCAATCGAAGTAATAAGCGCCGACGTCGTTATCAAGACTTGAGGAAATAAAGTGTAGTCCAGTTCTTGTTCTTCTTATGTTCAATCGACTTCGGTAGAAAAAACCGTTGCTCCGGTGACGCAGCGAATTCAAATTTTCTAGGAGTCCAAAGTTCACCAACGTCGAGTCGTGATGCCAGTAGCCGACCAAATTGGTTTTACCAAAACGCGACTATAAGGAGCTCGAAGGACCATATGTTAGGGACCTAACTAAGGACTTTAATTAAAAGCAGTGGACTGTAATTTAAAAGATATAATACAAAGATAGGTACAACAATGTTAGTGAGCGTATGGAGTGCGCGCGCGTGCCGTCGTCGGAGATCGGTAGCGAAGTGTCGACCGCCCGCGCGGCGCGCCCCGCACGCCGCACCTCTCGCCGCCGCCCGCGCCTTCCGTTGTCTCACGGCAGCAGCCGAAGATTGCCGGAGGCGCCCGAACAATAGGAAAACATATGAAATACACCCACGTGTAACGCCTACCTACCCGCCGCCGCCGCCGCCTAGGGAGTCCCTACTAACACCCATTGAATAGGTACAATTTACAAATAGCAAGCCGAAGCTTAACTAATTAATATTCCCCGCCATGATTAAGACGCTCGCTGTAACTTCTCAATCGTTCTGGTTGGTTAAATGTTCGACACTTGACTTGGTAACAACTTCAATTTATTGACGCGCGGATGGCACAATTAAGGAGCTATCTTTCGCTGTTTTAGATCGAATCGACTATTCTTGGGAAGACACGGAAAGTTTATTGTGGTTTAGGGTTGCTACTTAGTTAGACACAGCCTAAAAGTAGTGACTTCTAAGACCAGCGGGGCAACACATTATCAATCGGAATCGGTTTCATTTTGACAGTTCAACAACATCCATTGCGTCATTTACGTGTTGAGCAGACAAATTTTTAGTACTTATGAAGCAATGTGTGTGCAAGTGTGTTACGCAATTAGGGTGCAGGTTTGCATGGGCGTGTTTTTCGCACTAGATTTTCAACCGCACAAGCTACAGCGCTGAGAGAGGTGAAAATCCAAAGGTGTGTTTTGTTGACGCGCTGGGACGCGCTCTGTTGGGTTTTCAACGCTCGGCTCAACATGGAGAGTTGAAAATCCAGTGCGCGAAAAAATCCCGCCATGATATTTTCCGTGTGAACGTGGGCTTCGTTTGAAATAATGGTAAGGTTACCCTTGTCGCGAAATTAAATCAACTAATTGTTTATATCATCATTTAACACAACGCTTGTTAGTTATGCAAACATACCCTGTAATCAGAACTAATTAATTAAAATTGTGTTCAATGGACTAATATTATTCGAACCACCGAACCATAAATATATTTTCACTGTGTCCACCAGTTAGTCTAAAGCGAATTACAAACTGATCCCGAAAGCTCTTCGCTTGGATTGACAGACGGAATATTTAATATTTACCCAATAGATATAATAACAACCCCAATAAAAACTTGAGATGAATAAAAATGTTTTGTATGTAATATCAATACTTTCGATGTGGATTACTTAATTAGGTACTTAAATATGTTCTAATTGAAAAACAACTCTACGAAAAAACGATATGTTATTTGAGTCACCGCCATTGTACCTAGTTTTTGAGAAAGTTTCTACCTATTGATTGTTTTTTTTTTTAACCCGCTATGAGTTTTTTAATTTAAAAATAAATGGAAAGGATTATTTATATTGTCTATTATCGAATAATGCAGTCTCAATAATGCAGTTTCCCTTGCACCACACTGACCACGTACAGGTGACTAAGCAGTGTCTATTCATCAGAGCGAGCCCTGAACATAACTAGCGAACAATGTCGTCACACTCTGCTAGCCTTTCCATAGTCAGCTAGATATTTCACAAATAATTGGGTGCTGCCGTTTGTTCGGTGGAATTGATAGCCACAATGTCAAAAGGAATTCCAGGTTGGTTTGGTGGTAACATTCCAATTGGTCTACATCAACGTTCTCTAGAGATTAGCCGTGTAAATATTGCACATTTGTGTCAATTTGACCAGACAGGAACGTGTGGAGTGGAGTGACGCCAGTTGAAGTTTGCCGAGGGGCAGAATTGGTGAAGTGTTCCCAGTCGTCAGTTAGCATTGATTGGCTCGCTGGAGTCTCGTCCACATCGTTGACCCTAATAGTGGCCATTAGTAGTAGTAGCTTTGTGAAAAACACAAAGCGATCAGTAGGTACGTGTGTTTCTGTGTTATGTCAACGTGATTTCGCAGTGGATTTTGTTAGCGACTTGTTACAAATGAACAACGGTACCCACTTGTGACGAAATTTCTTGTATCATTAGAATAATTAGCCAGGATGTGAGAAAACAAACTTTTGTAATTTGCATGGAACTTCTTAACTATGTTTTTGACCCAAAATAGTAACGGATGTAAAGATTTTCAGGTTGAATAATGAGCACTTAGTAGCTACATTATTATAAATTGTATTTCCTGCTTTAACCACGCATTTCTTTTGTTACAGGTGACGCGGTTTCATTCAAGTTCGGTCACAGTTTATCATGGTGGCAGTGCATTAATCCTCCTAAATGTTTAGGAGAGGCTACAAGACGCGTTACTTTCGAGTGGTGCTCAAGGCCAGGTCCTGGAAACGCGTGCCGATGAAGCTGTTAAAGTGGGGTAGGAAGATGCCGTCCACCAAACAGTACAATCTCGTGCCCAACGATGAGTACGATACCAGGATCCCCTTGCATCCCGACGAAGCCTTCACCTATGGCATCACTTTCCAAGCTAAGGTAAGATAAACTGCACATTTTAAAGATTTGAGCAGATAGTGAAGACGTGAACGAAATGGATCGCAGGATTTACGCCGATATAACAAATTACTTTGAGGTCAGAGGACCATTGAGTAATAGAGGGGAAATGACAACGGAAACGTAGCAGTTACCGTCGAATTTAATAGAACCTTTTTTGTGTAGGCGTACCGATTTCGTACACAAAAGCTCATTTTATTTAACGGATTCTTGATATTTTGTTTTTGCTTATTACAAAAGTTGTCAATGTAAATGAGATCTAAACAAAAAATAATATAGATGCTGCTAACTTTGGATGCGGTGCTGTTCCGACTTTTAATTAAATAGAAAAATAGTTAAGCGTAAGTAAACTTTGGAGTGGGCCAAAGGAATTTTAATGTAAAGTTACGCCGCAAATCGATTTCAAAATCAATATTACTCGTTTGTTTTGTTTTGATCACGCAGACTTTAGAGTTAGAAAGAAAGAAAAATAGATTTATTTTTCACATAAATACGTGCAAACAAAAAGTTAATTAACTGTAATAATAATAACGAAAAATTAAAACAAAATAGATCTTTAATCAAAAGGATCTGAAAAGGACGTTTGACAACAAAATAAAATATACAGTAAGTACTCATAATATAACGCAACTACGTAAACAAGCAATTACAGTGCGGCACTGTGGGTACAGACTGGTAAATATCCAAAAACAAGACCTATGCAATAAAAATACATGAGTTATACTCCAAAAATAAAGAAAACTAAATCCTATAATAACAAAAATATTACATCTAAAACCAGCCATCTTTACACTTTATACTTTAGTCCAACGTTGACACGACCATTACATAAATAATTCACAAGTAAATAAAAGCCCCCGGGACTGAGAAAAAAAGAAATAAAATCGATTGCAATAACATTAAACCATACGTTCTATCAAGTCAGCGATCTTTTTTTTGTCTTTCGCAGAAAGCTCTTGTGGCTTGTGAGACAGAACAAGGTATTGTAACAATCCGGTCGCGCTGTAGCGCATTGCAGCAAATAGATACTGGTGGATAACAAGCTGACTCCCAGTCTCAACTGGTTTTGTTTTGTTACCAAACAAATAGAAATAAATTGCATTTTTTTTTTTGCTCCATACTGACTGCTAAAATTCAAAAGACGATGAATAATGTGTTTATTTCACTCTATATAATATATCTTGCAACAGGTACGTAAAATTCGCTTATTTTGTGCCTACTTAGCAAAGCTAATCCAACGCACTGGGCCAGCGTGGTGGATTATGGCCCACTCCCTCTCACAGCGATGAGGCCTGTATCACAGCAGTGGGAACGTTATAGGGCTGATTATGTTTATGACAGCAAAGCTAAAACTTAGTCAAAGATCATACTAAAGTACAATAACTTAAACAAGTAGTTAGGATAGGTAATTAATTTAAATGTTTCTCGAGTTATAAATGCTAATGAATGTAATGACGGACTGAGGCAGTGCATTATTATAACATTTATGAAAGTCATAATAATATTATAAATGCGCAAGTGAGTTTGTTAGTTACGCTTTCACGCTAGTACGGTTGAACGTACTTGGACTAAATTTAGCACAAGGATACACCATGACCTGGAGAAGGACATAGGCTACTTTTCATCCTAGATCGTAGACGTAGTAGTCGTACTTAGTTTGTATGTCAAAGTTCTTAAAATGTTCTCAAGTGAAATACTCACTTGATATAAACTTACGCTTAAAGCGTAGACAACTAGAAATGTTGAAGCTTTCAAGCAGTTTTAAATCAAAGTTTTCAGAGGTATCGTTTTAGATCTGTACTTTTTCAGTAAAAAGGATGATAGACATATCATATCATTTCTATCTTTCTACACATGGCTTTGTACTAGATATCATAATAATCTATATACTAATAATAAAGCTGAAGAGATTGTTTATTTATTTATTTAATACTTCAAACACATAAATCTACAGAGGCGGAATTAATGCCGTAGGCATTTTCTACCAGTTAACCTTTGGAAAACCATAGCGCCCATGTTATTAACCAAAGATCTTTGTGCAATCATGAAAATTGAATAGTAAATATTGTTTGAACGCGCTAATCTCTGAAATTACCGGTCGGATTTGAAAAATTCTTTTTGTATTTGATAATCCAATTCTTAAGGAATGTTAAAGGCTATTTAACAACACGCTGTGACTCTTAGGAGCCGTGCAAAAAGAAAAGAAGTCAGAAATAACGCTAAACGAAATCGAAGTGATAGCGCGGGCACGTGATGCGATGTGACGGGGTGGATCGGAAAAAGACGCGGGCAGAAGCCAGTTTATTTATGTAATGAAAAGGCATTTGCCCACCCTGGGAACAAAACAATTTGAATTACATTTTGACGTGAATACATCTTTAGAATTGCTTCCATAGTGGGGGGCAAGTAAAAAAAAAAAACAATGATAACAAAATCGGGGGATACAGTTTGGTGCTGCAGCTTCATATCGATCATCTCCACCCTAAATTCAATTACACTATTGGATAGCTAAAGGACCAAAGAATTCAATACGCCAAGTGACGACTGTGACGCATCGCGCACGGTGGAGGGGGAAGCGCCGCCATTTTTACACCCAATGTAGCCATATTGGAATTATTCAACTATTATAAAACCGGCACCATAATAATGTAAACGGCGATCAACATGTTTCGTTGGTCGCAACAATATTTTATTTTGTAGTAGGTATGCATCCGAGTTATAGCAAATCAAAAGAGATGACGTAGCCGAAATGATTGCTCCGGATTGTCGTAAATGATGAAAAAGACCTAAAGCTTGCTTCATAAAAATACAATTTATTATGCACAGAAAAATACTTCGTTAAGGTGCTATTTGGAACCGAGCTGCCAACTGCAACTGCCGACAGCATGTGCAGAGACTGCATGCAATCGGCCGCTGGTTTGTATGTATTTATACTCGTAGAAAGCTGCTGCACGTGCTGTAGGCAGTTGCAGATGGCAGCTCGGTTCCAAATAGAACCTTTATTGTTTAATATTTGAAGCAAAATTAAAAAAAAATGGCAGCATAACCAAATTACTAAAACTTAGAGAAAATTGGTATACCACAGACTACCTGCAGAATTGCCTCGCTCTCTAAATCCATCCAAAGGTTGTCTTCAAAAGATTACTTAGCGATAAGACCACCTAGTGTGTCACCACTTGTAAAATCTCTACATTTATATCTGTAATATTTCGTCTGTCTAGCCTTTTCCTAACTATGTTGGGGTCAGTTTCCAGTCTAACCGGATGCAGCTGAATATCAGTATTTTACATGGAGCGACTGCCTATCTGACCTCCACAACCCAGTTACTGGGTAATACGTTACCCCTGGGTAAGACTGGTTGTCAGACTTTCGGGCTACTGACCCGTAACGACTGTTAAAGATCCACGAACGTGCTTTCCGAGGCACGGAAGGGTCTTGGTATGTGAAGATGATCACCTATACACGGACCACGGACCTTATCGATCGACCCGTGCGGCTGTTACTTACTTAGTCACAAGCCCGTCACATATTTGTAATATTTATGGTATACATAATAAAAAATGTCCTATTCTATTCCAGAGAATCATTTAAACCAACTGCCGTTACAATTTCCGCTAACAAAAGGGGATGACGTGACGGTAATGGAGAAAACGAAATGATGGCCGGATCCCAGTTATTGATAGAAAATGATGAACACCGGAACGTCCTCGAATAGTCGTGAAATATTCAGCGGGACTAATGGATAATACTGAAGCTTTAAAATGCTGAATATAAATCGTCTCACCAATCGCAATGGTTACTATGTATCAACGAGATGCGTTTGTCGCTGAAACTATATTTCATTCAATGTAAACGTGGTGAATTTTTAAAATAAAAATATTGGTATATTTTTCATGTCACACTTTCAATACCTATCGATTTAAAAATGGATTGCTCTACTAGAGGGATAGAAAATATATTAAACTAGCATCTGCCCGCGTCTTCGTCCGCGTGAGGTTTGGGTCCCCAACCCATCGCGTCGCATCGCATCGCCCGCCCGCGCTATTACCTTGTTTTCGCTCAGCGTTCTTTACGACTTTTTGTTTTTGTTCGGCTCCTAATAGTCTTAGCGTGATGTAGCGTGATGTAGCCTATTTTAAGAATTGGGCTATCAAATGCAAAAAGATTTTTTTAGTGGTGCTAGAGGTTAGCGCGTTCAAATAAAAAACTCTTCAACTTTATTATTAGAAAGATTGTGTCCTTACTCGTCATTACAGTCAACTTAAAGTTTACAAAAAAAAAAAAAAATACGCTTGAGAATTTTAGACGTTGAGCCATAAATTTTACCTTTCTTGGACAATAAATGGGTACCTACTACTCAATGGTGCACTGCTCAAGTACAAAATAAGGGTTGTTAGTTTGTAAATTGGGCAGATCATTTACCAATTGACTATGCATATTCCTCTTTTAAATTAATTATGCAATGCAAAAACATATGAATAAAATTTTCATCGTTGCGAGATTCACTAAAATTGGAATGGTACCTAATAGATGACGATAGATCCCTTTCATAATTCAAAGAGGGATTCAGGCCCAGTTCATGTTGGAAAAAACGCTATATGGAACTTAAATGTCACGTTATTTGGGGCAGAGCACACCTGTAAATTAATAAAAGCCCTTACGCATGAACCTCGTGACGATAATGTGTATGTTTGTTTTTTAGGGTTCCGTTCGCAAAGGGTGCTAACGGGCGTTTAGTCCACTCTCGTCCCCTCGACCCCTAAAAAAATATTTGTTCATTTGTTTCCTCTCACCCCCTAAACATAGTTCACACTCGACCCCCAGGGGGTGAGATTGAATTTTCATACAAAGGACAGGCATACCTCGTCCACTTTCAACCCCTAGTTCGGTAAGTACCTAAAATTTATATTTTGGTACAGTAAGGTACAGAAAGATAAATAAACGAGCAATATTAGAGAATACTTATAGTAGAATTCTTCATTACCCGACTGCGCCAGAAGGAAGGTATGTTTTTCGAGTGTATGTTCTTTGGCACGCTCTGTAGCCTAAACGGCTTGATCGATTTCAGCTTGAGAGGTGCCGTTAGATTCTTCTTAATTGTGAAAGTGACACTGAGTATATCAAAATTGAAAAAAAAAAATGGTCGATTTTCAGCGCCATATTAGGTCTTAAAAAAAAAAAATTTTCTTATTACCTATCGAGTGGGGTATCAAAATAAAGAGTTTCATAAATAGCTTGCAAGAATTTATGCAACTTTAATGTTTACATGTAATTTGGAATGAAAAATGCAAAAATAATAAAAATAAAAAATATTCAACGTTATAAAAATAAACTAAAAAGCTGAAAATACAAAAAGTAATAAAAAAAAATAAAAAACCCGACTGCGGTTAAAAATTTAAACTAAAAAGCAAAAAATAAAATAGTTTTTTTAATTACTTTTTTTATGATCTGCAATAAGTCTTTACTTTTACCATACAAGTATACAATCTTAATAAATAAACGGACTTAATTTTTCTAAACAAAGACTAACTGGTATTTCTTTATTAACAAACTTATTCAGAATATAACTGATGCGTTTGTCGTTGTCAATATCGTCTGATCTTCGTTTAGATTGTGTTGAAGATATCATCTTACAACTTTTTGATGATTGGAATCATCTTCTATAATTTTCAAAAATTGTATAATGTTGGTGGTTTTTGCTAATTTTCTATTTAGCATAGCATGCCAACCTTCCAGTTTATTAGTGTTGCGATGTCGTTCACCATAACAACACCATTTATTTTTCATAAGTCGGTTTTCAAACCACTGTTGTACGAAATAATCATTAAATTCTTTCACACACTGTTCATCTGGGCTGTCTTCCATGATATAAAGAAATCCATTATCTATTTCTTCTTGAGGAAGATGTGCCAAAACTGTACATAAAGCTACATGTTTCCGCGTAATTTTTTTTTTTTTGTTAAATTTAAAGCATTCGCTTTTCTCCAAACAGCCCTGTTGAAATGATAAAAATAACCACTAATCGCTTGATAACTACTGAAAAGTATTATAAAAGGGTATTTTAGTTAAATAGTATGCAACTATAGGGTAGACTGATGATTTATCATCGTAACTGTACTTTGGGGGTCGAGAGGAAACTAAAACTTGGCTGGAAAATAAAATCCACTCTCGACCCTTAGGGGTCGAGAGTAAACTATAGTTAGGGGTCCAGTGGACACATTAATTATTAGGGGGCGAGGGGTCGAGAGTGGACTAAACGCTAACGGGCCCCTATTACTAAGCCTCCTCTATCCGTCTGTCTGTCTGTGAGCTGGCTGTAGCTCATGAACCGTAATAGGTAGACAGCTGTTTTCACAAAGTTTGTATTTCTACTGCGGGTATAACAACAAAATAATAACGTAAAAAATTAAATTGTTTTTTTTTCAGCGTTTTTTGCTTGGTCGGTTTTTTTTTCTATATTTACTTAAACAGCACTGAGAATTAAAAAAAAACCCAATACATATTGGAATCAGAAATCTAAAATCTAATGCCCATACACTTTCGGGTTGCTATCGAATAGGAATTTATTGTAGTACCACCATATAGACGTATTCAGCAATAATAATATGAAGTTATGTGTAATGTAACTTTGACCGCTTTTGTATTAACATGAAATTGTACATAAAGGCAAAGTTTAATTTGAGAAATTCTTGGGACAATCCAATTTGCAAAACCAATAACTTTACCTATGACCTGAATGATAATATCAGCTGGTGGTCAGTATAATATTGAGGAGTTACAACTATTGAGATGCTAAAAATACTGAATTTTTAACGTATATTGCATAAACCAAAACATTAAACTATAATGACTGTGTATTAAACTGGATCGTCAGCCAGGGTCCTTAATATTTCCACGCCACCGAATTGCAAAATTTTGTTTTACTCCTACAATTCTGAATAGAGAACAATAAATTTTCTGCTGGTCCAATGGGCACCTTTGTTATTTGTGACGATCGGGAAATTTTGATCAATTGTAGAGCAAAATTATTGTCGGCATCGATACCTTTTACTCATTTTAGCATCCGACAGTCAGACAACATTTAGGTAACCTTTTCGCTTGTAGGCGGGGGACTAATTAATGTATGTAGGTGTACAAGTCATGTTGAACTCAACACCAAATACGAAGGAGATAAAATTTCAGAATCTGTGAGTTGAACATTATTTAATTTCGAAGTAATAAACAATAAAAGGGGTAAAACAAGGGCAATCTCAATAAAACAAAACGAGATATGTAACGTAGCAAATTGTTGAAAAGCGTTAGTACTTGCATTTGTGTATATAACAATACTTCAATGAAACCGATACGACTCCCTCTTGCACCTGGAAATAGCTCCAATTATTCATGTTCTGAGAACTAGAATTATTTGATTAACTATTACAAGATCTTCCTACGCTTTTCAGGCGTTCAACCAAGGGGACAGTAAACAAAGCCACTACTTTTGTTCCGCCAACATTCTTCAGGTAACTATAGTGACTTATAGTTTGTAAGGAGGTAACGTATCCGCACCCGGCCGCCCCGCGGCCCGTTCGCCGGAGCGGCTTCCTAAGCCAGGATTACCCTGGCTTTACCGAGTTGTTCCTTTGCCTCTCTATGTCTTCTTTACACGACAAAAGGTTATCTCAATACTATCACTTCGGTTGCTAGCTATTCCCCTATCAAAAATTTAATAAAAGGGGGTTGTCACGTACTTGTACCTGGATTTTATCTTGTTTAGTTTAGATGACAATAGCAGTATTATAAAACGACGATTGTATAGCATTTTGGTCTTGTGTAAAGAGGTTCGCAGCTCTTTAGACTCTCCATTCAAGAGAGGGTACACAATAAGGCATACACAAAGAGCCTATTCATCGAATTGCGCTTACAAGAACGCGTCGGACGAATCTGTTGAACTTTGTGCTTCCTACAGTAATTCACGGACTTACGAAACTTTAACAAAACTCGCAAGTTTCTGACGAGCACGTTACTAAAGTATGTAGTAAAACCTTTTTTTCTTTTTGCTTATAAAATCACGAACCTCTCACATAATATCTTTTCAGGTAGCTCTGAAATACTTAGACGAGCCTCTAGATAGGTATTTCTAACTGATTTACCCGTCTCATTTTTCAATGAGATTATTACAAGAGTAGGTTAGACGTTGTTCGCGTGTAATCTGAGTTTCTGTTACATTAAAATGTCCAATATAATAACAATTTCAGCAGAGCTGAAATGAGATATCTTTTAGTAAATACATTTTTTACGATAGCGGTTTTTGTGTAACCAGAACTTTTTGTGTAGGCGATGCTGATTATTATTTATAGCTCTTTTGGTAGGCTGACGTTCGCTGTATGAACAAATTGCCTATTGATACCTTAATTTCACACATGATGTACAAGCGATTCATGCAGTAAATCAGACCTCATCAAACACCTATTATAGAGCCTGCGTTGCCGGGACTGATAGTACCTACTAAAATTGATTGACCTATTTTTATTGTGACGATAATATTTATCTTTCCAGGCTACTAAACCGTGGCTTTGAAGTCTTTATGGCTGTAACTCATCATCTGCCTAACCTTTTCCCAACTATGTTGGGGTAGGCTACCAGTCTAATTGGATGCAGCTAAACCAGTAGATTACATGGAGCGACTGCCTATCTGACCTCCGCATATCAGTTACTGGCTAATATGATACCTCTTGTAAGACTGGTTGTCACACTTTTGGGATATAACTGTATGCAATACATTTTATTTCCGGCATCGTTTTGAGTATTGATTGCTGGCACGGTATTTCTCATATAAATATCTAAGTTTTAATCTTTTACTTTGAAACATTGGGTATCGGGTATCTATCTTAGAATTCGGGTCCTCGTTGATCTCAACGAAAAATCTATTTAAGTTTACATATATATAAATAAATATTGCGCACGAATTTTATTTCGCAGTGCAAATTTTTTTTTAATTTTCAGCGGAGGCAAAAGCCCATTCTTTTTACTTGAAAGCAACACAACACTTGTGTGTAAACACAAAAGTTTGCATTTCCAATTCAGGCCGCACTTCACAGTAATCTGTATTGTTTTATTTTTTTTTTGTAAATTTTTACCTTCGAGCCTTCCAATTGATGTTTGTAAATATAGACCTTATAACTAAATTGGGTTTTACAAACAAATTGTTTCTGAGCGAAGTTTACAAATTTCAGTAGGTAACCAACGAAGGTAAGGCTCTCGTAAATTATCTGGTACGCGTTCAGAATCCTCTAGATTATTCCCATGAGAGAAATAAATATTTTTACCTTTTATCCTTGGAGTATTTTCGTTGGGAGGAGTAACTACTTTGAATAGATTTTATATTTTCCTTATGTAGGTAATTGAGAAAATATACTATGCTGGTGCCTATAGTCGAAACCGAGAGAGCGTGGAAGGTGACTGATTGGTCAATTTGTCCACATGACAGACAGCGTCATTATTGGAAAACGATTTTGCATCGATACCTAAGTTATTGTCAACTTGTCCCATTAACCTGATAGTAATAGCTTTGTATGTACTAAGCATTTTGAGGGACTGTCGTATGTAACTTTGACGTTCGAGAAGTGCTTATTCTCAGCTTAATTTGAATAAATGACTTTTGATTTTGATTTTAGACGTTTAAAGTGGTTTAATTATGACTTCGGTATTCACTAGCATCTCTATTAAAGGACGTTAGAATTTCTTATACTTAATAATATGGACGGGAATCTTTATTTCTGTAACGGAATCCTTATTATAAAATTATAATTAACAACAAGGACGTTTCATATAAACTGCCCCGGGGTTGGTAAGGCTCGCAAAGTCGACCCTTCTGCGTGACAAAATAATTTTAAAAAGTCGAGCGTTTACAAAATTGTTTAACGTAGCTTTATAATTATTTTCAGTGACAAATCTACTTAGGGCTGATTTTTCAATCGACATAATATTTATTCGTGGAATATAATTGACGTCTGACAGTTTTTGTATGAAAGAACTGTCAAAAATTCAAAATTATTCCTCTTATAAAATTATCTAACGTTGGAAAAATCAGCCCTTACTCATACAAAATGAATCTAACTAAAATTATAATTTGAGCAAATAGATTCCAGTCTTTCCCAATTCTATAGTCACTACAAATTTAAATGATAGGTACGAGATTTTCTTCACGTTTTAGTTTCTTTAAACCAGATAGCTCAAGGCAAAGAGGACTCTCAGCCAGTTTTAAATATTCAATCGATTGCAGCCGAAAATACTGTGCCTCTATTCTTCGAATCTAAATATTAATTGCTAGAAAGTTCAGCCTTGGGCTTGGAGTTCTGTATTTATCTCTTTATATTCATTTTGAAGAACGTTCTAGAACCATTTTCATGAGGGTGTTACTTTGTGTCTACTTACAATGCAGTGCCGACAACGCTAGCATTTTGCTTTGAAAACTCTATCGTTACTTGCGCTGAAATCATACTTTACTCAGTTATAGAAAAATTCAGTGACGAGGTACCGAATTTTTCGACAACTGGGATTTTGGAATGGGTTGTTGTAAGTAGATCCCTACTTATAAGTAGAAGTTTTTGTCCATTTATTCAATTTGGGCAGCACAAATGAAGCTGTCTTTAGAATATTATTTTAAATTGAATTTCAAATTCGAAACAGACTCCGAAAATGATGCGAGTAAGTTGTAAGTAAACCAAATAGCCAAATGCCCTCCAGATGACATCATAAATTGGTTAAATAACCTACGAGAGTACGAGTTGCATAAAATGACCGCAAATCACACATCACATAACATCTGTTTTATATGGTAATGTGGTTTCATCGACTGAGCCTCGTCGCAATCGGTTCATTAGCTCCGTTTAGTGATGCAATGGAAGCTCAAATTTTGCATTAAGCTCTGAAGAAATGTTTATCTATACAATGGAGGATAACAGCTCTATGTTATGTTAGATTAAAAACCCAATTTGTAGAACTACTATAAAACAACACAGACACAGTAAAAATAAATATTACAGTTAGATAAGTATACAGGGTCCAATTAAAATAGATGGACACATTTTAACACGACTAACCAAAGATACCCAAGCAAAAAAAATAACACTGATTAAAGTGGTTTTATTTTGACATAAAATAATAAATTGCCGGCACATAAGTGTATTTTTGTTAGCTGATTATTTTTCTTTTTTTAGTATCTAATGCGTTTTTATTATATATTTTTTTCCATCGCCCTTATTTTGGTGGTCTGAATGATTCCTAAAAGCACAGATATAGATACACCTCGATAACGCAAGAGCAACTACTTCGCGTGCCTAAACTCGCACTAGCTTACGTTCAAAAATCGTAAGCCGCCACTTTCGCGCTCATATCAGTCCTGTGTACTGCTGGCTAGGTGAGCGTGAGCGAGAGCGCGAGCTTGTGACGTCATAGTAGGTAGTCAAAAAATGACACGCTTGGTTTTCATACAGTTCGTAATACTTGCGTTATCTACGTCTATCTATATCTGTTCCTAAAAGTTTGTCCACCTATTTTAATGGGACCTTATATAAGCCTACGTGTAGTTTAACTTAAGTAGTCACAATAGCCGCAACGCAACATGAGTTAGTGTTTAACAATTTTTTTTTGAAGTGAAAACTTCTTTAGCGGCGTTGAACACTTTTTGTAATGGGTAAAAAATGTTAAACTCGCGTCAGAGCATCGCGTCAGGACACGTGACCGTCAGTAGAGATTCCCCCCTCCCATCTCTTCTACGGCGGCGCCAACCGAAGTGAACCAAGTGAGACACGATAATAGATAGATGGATGGATGGATGGTGATGGCGATGGTGATGGTGATGGTGATGGTGATGGTGATGGCGATGGTGATGACGATGGCGATGGTGATGTGATGTGATGTGATGGTGGACGCGGACGCGGACGTGGATGGACAGCTGATGGCTCGACCGTCTGTGTAGTAGCCACACTGCTGTGTATTCGTAAAATTCGTGTATATAAAGTGTTTCAAAAAATGGAAATTGAACAAAGTGCATCGATTAATGAAAAAAGTGACGCAGAAATAGTGAAAAAAACTTAGCTATATTAATTCAATTAATAATTGATTTATTTCAACGTTAATATTCAAGTTTTCACTTCTGCCGGCACTCCCGGAGTGCAACCCGTCTTTTTTTTTACTAACCTTTGCTATCCCACTTCTGGACAAAGGCCTCCTTCTACTCCTTCCATCTTTCGCGAGCCCCCGCGTCTTATTTAGTGAGAATAAAAAAGGAATACCATGGGAAAACAACCCTTTTTAGGCCAATATTGTGGTAGGATTAATTTTCCAGCTTATAATATAAACAGCGAACTGATTTTCAGTGACGACCATTGTATTGGGTTCGGAGCTTCGCCGGCATGAGTTACAGATGGCCACCGTGATGTTTAGCTAGATATCTATCTGGCTGTATTCCTGCACTTTCGGTTTTTCCAAAGTGTATCGTATAGATTTGGAAATTCGCACAAAAACAATCATGTTGCAATTCCATGTCAAGCTCCCAGTAAAATTTCCGTGGCTTTTGTAAAAGCGGTGTATGGAAGTTCTACAAATTGGGACCACCAATCCGTCTGACAGACAACTGCTATGCTGTACATGTCATTAGAAGGTCTACATTCACAACGTGACGTGATGGAAGTGAGGAACGTGTTTCACAAAACTGTAGACCACCTAGCTTGCATTAAAAGTTCGTTACACTACTATTACATTACTCGTCCATCAAACTTTTTTAGCGAATTTTGTGGCTATAGTCATACGCTCATCATATTTCAGGGAGAGAAATTCAAGCTCAATATTAGTTGTTAATTAGACAGTTTCCAGCAGTTATGAATGAGAACTCACTCGTTTTAGGAATTTAATGACAAACTTTATTAGTGGATGGAACGTACTAGAATATGGTGGCAAAGATTCCACATTTTACCAGTCTTCGCCTGCGTCGCACTCTTGTCAGAATGGTCGTGGTCCTCATGTAGTTTCTTGTCTATGGGCTGATGTGATTCGCCTTGCGATTTATCGCCACCTACTCCGATTTCTGGTATTTTTAGTGCACTCATACAAGGGTATCGCCTACTACAGATTTAATTTGGTCAGTCCATCTCATGGGTGAGCGTCCGCATTTATCAGCCTAGCTTTGTAAAATCTGTAAAGCCATCGTTAAAATGAAATCTCTGCTAATAAGTGAGCTCGGAACAATGTCGTGCAATCGAACGGCTGCAGCGCTCACCACAATGTGTTCCTCCACCATGCGTCATAAAAAGGAAGAAAAACTAGGGGAAAGGATAAAAGATCCTTGCTCATATCAAGGGATTAAGTTTTCTTTTTGTTTCCTTTTCGTAGAAGTAGGCTCACGTTAATATGGCACGAAGTGGAATCACATACATATAGGGCAAAGAGATTTAAAACTATATTTTTCATAGTCTAGTTGTTCTGCTGGTCTACTAAGCAGTAATTATACGGACGTGGAGTTAGGTGCACCGCCATTATTTCCTAATGGTTTTCTCGTTAGCTTGTTTTACATGATGAAACATCTGTGTTTGTATTGAATACTAATCTGGATTGAGGACTAAGCTTTTAATGACTAACGACGGGTGATGTTAAGGTCAAGCTGTTCAAATGAAGTCATTCTATCAGTACCAATAGTAGCTTGCAATATACCTAAGTATAACAAAATACCAATACATAGAGGAACTCCCTTGTACCGCAAAATAAGTACACAAATACTTGAAACTTTCGGCATAGTTTCCGAACGTAAATGTCGCATGAGATAAAGTGCTCTTAAGTCATCTCCAGTGCGGGGTCTTGAGAAATATAATACTGTGCTAAGAATTTTCGTATCGTATCAGTTTCTCTTGATAGTAGATAATAGCGATATAATTCTGCTCGTAAGACCACAATATACTACGAGCTATCAAACCGAAATTATCGATAAATCCTTTTCTATTGTACAAATGTTTCCGTTTACGTCTTCAATATCAATAATATTACTGTCAAAAAAAGTTTGCAGACACAGGATCAACTCCGCTGCTGTATTAACCGCCCATTGTGCGTAAAATAGAAGAAGATAAATATGGCAGTGTTGGCTCAGTGGTTTTCGGTCGGACTTTTAGTTTTAGGTCGTGGGTTTAAAACCAGGCAGGAGTGCATGTCCTAATTTTACAAAGTAAATGTTTACTTTGTGCAATTAAATTCACCACCACTGCTCTCAAAAACGGTGAAGGATAACATGATCTGCATCGTGAGGAAACCGGCATGTCCTAGAAACAAAAATTGCGGGGTATCGTGACTTCCGACAACCCGCACTGGGCTTACGGCTCTTTAGTTTATGCTGAAAGAAGGCCTCAGTCCTAGCAATGGAAACGTTATGGCTGATGATTAAGATTTTAAGTGCTTTAATATCTTATTGACAACGATCGTAAGGTGTTAGTCTAATGACAAGAGAACAACCTGCCGCTCCTTCTACAATAATTAAAACATGCGAAGCTCGTGATAGCAGTAACGTTGCCTGCATTCCCGAGGTTCATTGCACAGAAACACTTAGCTGTACAATTATAGCACTTATCTTCCCTTCGAGCGAGGCAGCACGTACTTACGAGTCGTAATTAGTAATAACTTCAATATAGGAGGGCGAAAGGAAAAGCGCTTTTCATGACGTAGATTTTATATAGCTTTGACGCCGATTATACAATGCGTCTATCAGCTACTGAGTTACCTCAAAGTCAAAGTCAAAGCATTTATTTCAAATAGGCACATAAAAGCCACTTTTGAACGTCAAAAATTATCTTAAAATAGAATTGATTCTAGTCGCCCTTTCCAAAAGGTAGTTTTCGTATGGAGAAGAATGGGCAAGAAACTCCACCGTTACTCTTTTAAAATGTTTTAGGTACAATATTTTGCATGGGTACATTAATTATATAATAACATATGAGGACGATGCACCTAAAATAAAATTACTATACCACAATAGGTAAAATAATTAAAAACGAAACCATGACATATAAATTAATTATCTGATAGATACATGGTGCTCACATATTTACAAACATGGTACAAGCAAACGATTTTAATTAAAAAAAAAAAGACGGGTTGCACTCCGGGAGTGCCGGCAGAAGTGAAAACTTGAATATTAACGTTGAAATAAATCAATTATTAATTGAATTAATATAACTCATTTTTTTCACTATTTCTGCGTCCCTTTTTTCATTAATAGATGCACTTTGTTCAATTTCCATATTTTAAACACTTTATATACACGAATGTTACGAATACACAGCAGTGTGTCCACGTCCACTTCCACTTTGACTTCGACTTCGACTTTGACTTCGACTTTGACTTCGACTCCGACTTCGACTTCGACTCCGACTTCTACTTCGACTTTGACTTCGACTTTGACTTTGACTTCGACTTCGACTTCGACTTCGACTTTGACTTCGACTTCGACTTTGACTTTGACTTCGACTTCGACTTTGACTTTGACTTTGACTTCGACTTCGACTTTGACTTCGACTTCGACTTTGACTTCGACTTTGACTTCGACTCCGACTTCGACTTCGACTCCGACTTCTACTTCGACTTTGACTTCGACTTTGACTTTGACTTCGACTTCTACTTCGACTTTGACTTCGACTTCGACTTTGACTTTGACTTCGACTTCGACTTTGACTTTGACTTTGACTTCGACTTCGACTTTGACTTCGACTTCGACTTCCACTTCCACTTCCGCTTCCACTTCCACTTCCACTTCCACTCCATCCAATCCATCCATCCATCCATTGTCGTGTCACTAAACTTGGTTCACTTCGGTTGGCGCCGCCGGCGCCGTAGAAAGAGAGGCGGGGGGGGGGGAAATCTCTCCTGACGGTCACGTGTCCTGACGCGATGCCCTGACGCGAGTTTAACATTTTTTACCCATTACAAAAAGTGTTCAACGCCGCTAAAGAAGTTTTCACTTCAAAAAAAATACAAGTAATAAGTCAGGGTGTGAGTAATGAATGTAAAAAAAAATTAAAAAAAAATTACAATTAAATTAGCAACCAGTTTGATTTTGTCTAGACTCTAGATTGTCCTATGGAGCAGGACCAGCATGTTTCCAAGCGTTCTTATCTTGGATATAATCTTCTAATTTATAGTATGCTTGTTTACAAAGTGTACGTTTAATGTGTGTTTTAAATTTTCTTTCATTTAATTGCAATATATCACAAGGTATTTCATTGTAACATTTGACACAGTACCCCATAAAAGATGTATGTAGGTACTTTGGCTAATCTGAAAAAAGGTTGATGTATTTTATCTTTATTTCTTGTATTAAAGTTATGTCTATCGCTTATTTTATTAAAAAGATGTAGATTTTTTCTTACATACATAATGTTTTCATAAATGAATTGGCAAGGTACCGTCATAATATTAATCCTTTTAAATAGTTCCCTGAGAGTTCCTCGAAGCCAAGGCAAAATACCTCTTGATTAGCAGTAGTTTTTAAACGATAAAGATCGACAAAAGCGACACAATTCTCACGCTTCAGGTAATTAGTTCAAGTAGTGTTATGAATAAGGAATAATTTATGGATAAGCAAACTTCCCGTTTAAGAAAATCTTGTAAATGTTTGAAATAACAACAAGTTAATTATAACATTTTTATGTGATGTCATTCTTCCATCTTTAGTATTCTAGTCATTACCGTTTTGGGATGGCCGTGACTATATCTTGAGCCAACACGTCATAGAATATGACTAATTCATGATAAAGAATTCCATTTCTCATGTTCTAAAGATAAAGCGCTCGCCTCTTTTGTATGCCTTCCGATTTATTTATAATAATCGAAATCGATATTCAATATCCCTTCTTTTTAAGTGAACTACTGCCTAAGTTTTTCACTTCCCAAAACCTTCGCTCCGAGAAATCCCCCTCCGAGGTAGTTTTTCACTTAGCCCGTGCCTCCGAAACTTTTATATTAGATGACGAGAAAACTTTCTAACCACTGTTGTTACCGGCACGGCACTATTTTTTTCATCCAGTTTTGATTGTACGTTTATTCAGCGAAACCTGAAATGGAAAAGCGAATTGACGGCTTGACTTTTCAGAGTGCCTATTCAAATTGGAAAGGTTGTTTTATAAAAAACTCGATGCGGTGTGTGATATGCTCCGTCTATTTCACATCAAATTCCGGAAAACTTAAATCTCAACGTGATTTTGGATCGCGAATTACGCCTACAGTAAAATCTACATTTGTATATTCATAAAAAAAAAACACTACAAAGTGATAAATAACTTTAATTTCAAAGTCGGTGTCGTTGGTTCCGCATTTTCGTTTTTTGACAGCGACTTCCGAAATTAAAGTTATTTATCACTTTGTAGTGTTTTTTTTTTGAAGTCGATTGTTTTTTTTTTTTTTGTAATAAAAGTTTTTATTTTGCACTTTTTAGTTGTACCTACCCCACAAAGAAAAAGTTAACAAAAAGATCGTTAATGTAGATACATTTTTAGATTTTTGTTGATTTTTCAAAAACCGCTTGTCCGATTTCGATAAAATTTTCATGGGACCATTTGGGAAGTATACCCTTTCTAACAAAAAGAAAAAGAATTTTTCAAATCGGTTGACAAGCGACGGAGTTAGGCGCGAACAAACATAAAAAATAATAAAAAAAAAATACAAACATTCGAATTGAGAACCTCCTCCTTTTTTAGAAGTCGGTTAAAAAACAACTTTTTCTACTTATGACAGTACTGTCCGTTACTATGCAATGTATCGTGGGCCACAAAACAATGTATTAGAGTTCCAATGGAGCAATAAATTGCACCGATAACGAGCTCAATAGGGCGATACATGTACCCGTGTACTAATAGTGGAGGGCGATGACGTCGCCTAGTCGCCTCGTGGCGGATAGTCGATACAATCTGGTGGTCACCCGCCCGTTAACCAGTCACCCTCGCGCGGAAACGCTTCTTACTGTACACCCTTATCTACGTAACACACCCTGTATTTGCTGCACACACATAGACAGTTTTATGAGCGCGAACTAACGTCGAGCATCAGGGTTATCTGTGCCGTCAGTAATATAAACCAAGAGTTCATGTTGTTAACACTCTTATCCTAGACTGTGCCGTGACTATACCTTCTATAATATTGGAATAAAGTTTTACATAGTAGTGTCCATCTAGCTAGCCTATTTACTTCGTATGAAGAGCAAACTATGTCGTGTCTAGCCCCTGCTATACCTGTCAAAACTCACGTAGTGAAATTGAATACCCTGCATGAGAACGCTAGGAAAGAAAAATAAAATATAACTAATACCATGTCTTTAAAAAAACATGAACCATTATATAAACGATTAAACATTTTTACAGATCCTGAGAGATCATTAATTATTTTTTCATTCAAATGCCTGTGCTTTCTCTGTCTCAATTTATCCAGACAATTTTCGCCTTTTATAACCTATAATACGAAAATTGTCGGAATAAATGTTTAACAAAACGTGTCCCTATACGAAGGTGCTAAGCCTGTTTCTTATTTCCCTTTCACAGATAACAAAGAGACAGGCAAATAATACGAGATGTTTCTTATTTTGCCGGAAAATTCAGTGTCAACTATTTTCATTTTTCTCCGTCACATTGTTAGCTCGCATTCTCCCGAGGGACGAGGGTTCGCAAACAATTCGCCAATCGTTAGAATCACTTGTATTTACATAAATTTTACACATATTTGGACTAACTGCTCAATCTTTTTCATGAAGCTAAGCCGGGGACCGAATACGTCGTGTGACTACGGATTTTTCTAACATACATAATGAAGTTGGTTTTATAATAATGTTCTTTAAGTACGTCTGTATAAATCCAGCATATGATTTAGATTACAATGCCAAGGTATTCTGTATACTTTACTGTCAGGTACAGAAATCTCAGAGACATTTAATCTGGGACAATTTTAAGGTGGAATAGGCAGAAGGTAATAAATTTATATTATAGTCAGGCTTACTCGTAATATTATTCAGGATGCTACGCCCGCATAAATCCTAATTCTTTAGTTTAACATTGGAAGTTTGGTAAAACTAGTTTTCTGTTGGACTAAAGAACTTTGGGAAGTTTACAGCGTGTTGAACCAATCACATACAAACCAGGAGGTGTTCAATACTAACGCAAAGCACAATTCATATTGATTAAGTACCTAATGTGTTTGCTCATTTACGGACAACTTGATAACATTTGCAGTGTTTAATAGTCCATGTATTTGCTTTATAATTTAATAGTCATTAATTATGGGGCATTAATTATATCATCGTACACATTCTTAATGATGGATTAGGCAATCATACACCTAATTAGTTAAATGTACCAGTATAAATAAAACAAATTGCTAAATAAATAGAGATACGTTACAGTCCTGGAAGCCGACCCCAACATAGTTGGGAAAAGGCTAGGCAGATGATGATGATGACGTTCCGGTCAAAATTTTGTACAATATATCACAATAAAGTAAAGACTTCAAGTGATTATACATAAATCAAGCAAGCTCAAAGTATTGCTTTTTATGGCAGTCCCACACCGGGAGGATTTGTATTAGCATTACAGCGCGCAACCTGTAATGATACAATTTGTAACATTATATTCATCAGGAGCATTTGCCTGTAATGCAATAGTGAGTAGGAGCACCAATAACCGAATCGACTACAGGCGAATGGTCGATAGTCGCGGAGGCAGTATTATAACGTAATGCTTGAAATCGAATCTTGGATTGTTACATTACAGGCGAATACTCCAGTGAGGGAACGCCTTAACGGACTTTTGATGACCGAAAGTCAGGAGACCCGTCTTACCTTAGGATATGGATTAGGGACACGGGACAAAGTTGAGAGTATTGCAATCTTGTCATATTAAAATTTACAACCACATATATCGTCACTCGGATGACTAAAAGTCCTATCTCATTTTTCTCATTTTTTAGCTGATTGTTATAACTCAAATCATTGACTACATTGTTCCAATTGTGATAGGGCTTTTAATCATGCGAGGGACGATACCTATGTAGCATAATCAGAGAGGGAGTGGGCTGTAGTCCACCGCCCAGTCAGTGCGTGTTGGTAGAAGTCACATGTCTGCGAATTTTTGGTACTAGGACATGCCGATTTCCTCACGATGTTATTCTTTACCACTCTGAGAGCAGTGGTGATGAAATTATTTATTTAACCACATAATGGTAGAGTGGAATAACATATCACAGTAATGAACTAAGTTTAAAATTAAAAGATAATTTTGTCACTAAAATTGACATAACTTGGTCCGCTAACCGTCAACGTTTTATTCTATTATCCTCAGTGTTTTGCGACATATTCCAAAAGCAAACTGATTTGTGCTGTGTTCGCAGAATTCTATGCACGCTTACCGGTCCGTTAATTACAGGAAGATAATGCATGAGGTTCAAAGAGAAATGTCTTGATATTGTGCATATCAGCAGCCTCAATATCTAGATATTGAGGCTGCATTTTGAAGACTGTTTCAGATAAGTTTCTGATAAAAGCATTGAAGGTGTGCAATGTGCATCTACGCGTATCATTCAGAGATACATGTGATAGAACCTATTTATCTTTGTTAAGGTACACAATATACGATTGTACGTGTCTAGGTTGGAACCTGGATATTCTGGTCCAGGGATAGCGACCGTTTTTGAAGTGAAACTTCTTTACGCACGCTTGACTTGTTGAATAAGCTGGCGAACGCGTGACGTAAGCGTTACGAAAAGTGTGATCGGGCGAGGCGAACGGGAGTTGAGTGGGGGATATAAGCAAGAGAAAGCAGTGCGCGCGCACATTTTCTTTCTCTCTTCCTCTCATAGCCAAATACGATTGAAGTTTCACTTCAGTCGTGTGGTCGTAAGCACACTCGGTTTTTTTGCATCTGCGTATTGTCGAAAAGAATCTAGCCAAGATGTCCCACCCGATATCTGAGAAAATGTACCAATGTGTTCTATGGATCATCATACAGTCGTTCTTAATGGGATACCACAGGGATCACGGCTCCAAATTCAGCGAGTACCTATGTTATACATTTTTAATACCATTGTGTTGTTAGTTTCGTGTCGCCTATTTTAAAATTTTCCATAAATATTAAAGTGCTTCGTAAATAAATTCAACTTTAATAATGTACTTATTAAAATAAATAGGTTTCTTTAGAGAATTTTAATAAATGTTACAAATAAATTGACCCTCTACCACAGCTTGGTCTTATAGTTTTTTCAAATAAACATAAATTCTACTCCACAAATCTAAATCTGTTAATAACCTGATCTTTATATGTCACGATTTAAAATTGGGGATTCATAAAGACAAGGGAGAGCGTGTCAATATTCTGAAACATTAACTTGTGGGTCCAAAAAGGTTCTGTTGAATATTTTTACTCGAATAGGGATTGAAAAACGTTAGGTATAACCATGGAATTAGAGCCCCGGGCCAGTCCAGTTAATTAAAACAAATCTTTCCTGGACAATAATGTACATTTTGTTAAAGGTGAGTCTGACTGCCCCAGGGGAGAAATGAATCCTGTTATATTAAAAAGACACCCATTTGTTTGTAAAGGAAAGAATAACAAACCCTTAGAATTCCCTTTGCTTGCAGTACGGGTAAGCTAAACCAACACAAAAAATATAGAGAATCGTGCTTCCCCCTCGGCTTCTGAAGGCCTTATAAAGTAAACCTGGTGTCGAATCTCTTGTTAGCCATTGTGATTGGTTTAACAAAGGTGTAGGTAGGTATAGACGTGGTAATTAATTGTTAGGCAGTTTGACACCATGCGACAATTTAAGTTGGTAAGTAGTCAATTTGCTTAACAATTAATTTACCTGTAGGATAAAACCATTCTGGCTTCCTAAATTAAATGTTACATAATTTATTTATCCATTTACTTACATAACTTTTACAATATTTAACACAACTATTTCCACTAGGTACTAAATTAAACGACTATCTGATGATAACTATGGACACTTAGGCGTCCTAAATTAAATGGAGGTCCGATGAATAATCAGAATAGTTCCCTAATGACACTGAATACCACTGTGGGTATGTGGTTGTTTTGGTAGTGGTTAAATTCAATCAAGGCATTCTAGAGGTGCGCCGCTGGGCTTCGGTTAAGGGATCGGTTGACCTTACCGTCACACACCTTGGCAACGAGAACAAAAGTGAACTGTTTTGCGTCAAGATTTCTCACTAATTGCTCCGTTTTAAAGTACCTACTTCCTTTAGCGACTTTCGTTTAGCAATTAACTGCTTAATTTTGTACAAGTACTGGGTTACTTGAATGCTGTATTAAATGAGTAACGGTGGAGTTTCTTGCCCATTCTTCCCCATACGGAACTGCCTTTTGGATGGGGCGACTATATTCAATTCTATTTTTTTTTTGCAAATTTTGACGTTCAAAAGTGCCTTTTATGTGCCTATTTGAAATAAATTATTTGACCTTGACTTAACTTCGAATGTGGGTTTAAAAAAAATATTTTGCTACACATTAGACAAAGACATCGTTAATTTTCTATGTGATGATTGAATTTTGGTCAAATATGTGGACATTTCTATCATTTGCAAATCGCACAAAAAATGTAGGAAAGACAATTATAGCATCTACGTTCGCATTATTAATTGATATAAACATTTATGACATTTAGACCAATAATAACGTATAATTTTCGCAACAGCTTCATACTTAATCACGTTTTTATCGAGAACTACACAGCTGTTTAATCAAATACTAGGCTTGCATCCTAAAACTAGATCACACTAAATTGATTTAGGATAATCAGTCGGTGAATCAATAATTTAAGCTAATTTGAAGCGCGATTGAGCTATTCTATGTATTATGCAAATCACATCATTGCCTGGTTCCCACATAGATAAGCTTTTACATATAGGTTCCTCAGAATATCATTAGGATTACAACATTGATAGAGCTTCTATGCATATAAATGCCTACAGTGATAGCTGTAATCTGAAGGGCAATTCTCGTAATTTTAAGAACGTTCACAGTCAGATTTCTGTCTAAATCTGTCAGAAATAGGTAGGTACCTACCTCTAATTTCCCTACATTTTTGATAAGTTTTTCACATTGATTGTCGCTGAGATGAGATTGCGACTAGATTTTGATCGTTTGTTACGGGAATTGGCCTTCAGTTCAAAACTGTCATAGATACATACCTACCTACCTACATAAATAAAGTCATCATGGCTGTTTTGCCATGGGGGTAGACAGAAACTACAGAACGCTACCTGCTACGATACTTAGGTACAGTCACGAGCACCAATATGTCAACACTTGGCAACTTTTAATTGCGATTTTTTCGTGAAATAACGAATGCAACGTTGAAATACGACACTTTACATAAACCTATGGGTTCGAAAATACTATGTTCGTAATAACATAAAATTTCATTCAAAAATAAAGGAGAACATTGCCTATGAATAAAGCCAAGTGTATACATACTTATAGATGTGACTGTACATACTTACTCATTTTGCTTCGTTTACGTTCATACATCAGGCCGCCAGACAAGCACGCCGTTTGCGAATACTATGCACCAGCACCCTAATTACGTAACACACTATCAATCGGAATCAGAATCATTTCGAAGCCAATTGCTAATCCATTGCTTCATAAGTTTGAAAAATTTGTCTGCTCAACACGTAAATAATGCAATGAATGTTGTTGAACTGTCAAAATGAAACCGATTCCGATGATAATGTGTTACGCAATTGCCCCGCTGTTCTAAAGATCATCACCAATAAGGTCACTATACAGGGTGAAATTTTAATCTCCGTTTTCCTCTTAAGGGGTCATTGTACTCATTATTATGAACAACTTTTGCTATGGGACCAAACATGAAATCGCGAAACAAAAATCAGCTGCTCCCTACATTTTGACGAGTTATAATGTAGGGAGCAGCTGATTTTTTTTTCACGATTGCGGGTTTGGTCCCATAAAAGTTGTTCAAAATGATGAGTACAATGACCCCTTAGGAGGAAAACGGTGATTAAAATTTTACCCTTTGTACCCTAGATGCCTTAGAAGGACATATTGTCCACGGTATATAGGGCAAAAAATATTTTCATGTGGGTAAATTATTATATTTCAAAAAGTTTTTCTGCTTTGGTTTTTGATGAGCTCATGATGAATAGCTTCCAAAACTATGCAATAACCCGACGACGCGCGACGCGTCGAGGTCGCGAACTTAGTTCAGCCAGTCCATATAATTATTCTGATTTTATGAACCTAACTAGTTTCCGCCCGCGTGGTATGTCGATGAAGTTTTTTTTGTTATAAGTGCCATATACTTATATATTAATATCACAGTGTTCTTTAATCTCGTGAAAATAAGGTAACTGTTCGGTTGCTGCAACTGTCAAGTCTGTCAACTTTACAGTGATGTTAATTGTTGTTGTAATAAGGTTGCTGTTGGGTTGCAGCTGTCAGAGGTAAAACATCTGTGAAAAAGGATCGTAGTAGAGGTGTTCTGTAGTTTCTTCCTACCTTCCTGAAAAAGGCGTAAGGTTATGAATTTACATGCGGCACGAAAAATTTTTTGCGACCACCGCGCGGTGTCCGTGCGGTGGCCGCGTGCTATGTATTCAGTCATAGCAATTTATGTTTTATTAACTAGGACACAACATTGAAATTATTTATAAATGACTAACCGCGCGGCAGCCGCGCGATGTCGACACGGTCGGCAGGCGGTCGATCTCGCTCGAATATTCTCGATGTACGCCCCGCGCCCGCGTCCCCGCATTCTCCTTTCCTTCAATCAGTCACTTCAAATTTGCAGTTACTTTGCGCGCGCAGCCGCCGCACAGCCGCCGCGCGGCTGCCGCGTGGCGTCTGTGCGGTAAAGGCGCGAAATAATAATTCGTGTTATTAAAAAGCGCCAAAGCACCGAGTTTCATATTACAGGCAGAGAGGATTCAAGATGACAGTGCCTAATAGCTTTATCTAGCCCTGGTCTATACCATAGGCGGCAACCATAGAGTGGCCTTTTGTTATCCCTGACAATAGCTCTCTGGCTGAATCGTGGAGTGTTGACTGAGATTGTTGGTACGGACGGGGCTTATCTTACCCAAGGGGTTTGTTGGCTCAGTATGATGGTCTATCATAGCTTAGATGGTTGGAGGTTAATAGGTAGTACGTTGGTAGGACTATTTTTTTTTATTTCCAAGTAGCTACTTGGAAATAACTTGGCATTGACAGCTGTCAATGTGAGCTGTTCAGAAAAACTGGCAAAGTGCTTTCTTAACACCATATATTGTACATAGGTACACATTATGGAAACCACACACTTATATGCAATAAATTATACCACATACCTATTGTTATCGTCTTTTCTGACAATATACAAAAAATGAACGAAATCGGTCGCGAAAAAAAATCAGCTTTTCCCTACATTTATGTTCGCTTAACTCGTCAAAATGTAGGGAGCAGCTGATTTTTTTTCGCGACCGATTTCGTTCATTTTTTGTATATCGTCAGAAAAGGCGATAACAAGTACCTATTTGGTATAATTTATTGTATTTAACACAATGTAAATATATAAGGTCCCATTAAAATAGATGGATAGAAATTATTCAGACCACCAAAACAAGAACGATGGTAAAAAATATATAAGAAAAACGCATTAGATACTTGCAAGAAAAATAATCAGCTAACGAAAATACACTAATGTGCCGACAATTTTTAGGTCAAAATAAAATTACTTTAATCAGTGTTTTTTTTGCTTGGACATCTTTGGTTAGTCGGATATCTATGGGTTAGACGTACTGAGCGCTGTGCTAAAAGGGGTTTGAAGGTTTTGGCCCTAAAATCAGCCGCCATTTTGATTTTTTTTCAGAATCGCGGTGCACAACAAAAGTAATATATTTAGATAGAGGACACTTATACAAACAAAAAATGTAATTAACATAATATCCTAAAGCGTCAGGTTTCAGAGTTATTCACCGAAATATAAGTCGAAAACTACTAAGATTTTTTTGTTTTTTTCCTTCCAGGTAAGCATATTGAACTATTGAGGTAATAGAAACGTTATGAAACCTTTATGGAGAAGAAACAAATGAAGAATAGACATTTTTTAAATAAATAATTAAACACGGCAATTTATAGTTCGTTTTTTTAATCCCAGAGACTAATCTGACAAGTGTAATGTCAAAATTCTATACTAAAAAAAACGAAAACACAAAAGACTTAAATGTCAGATTAGTCTCTGGGATTAAAAAAAGGATCAATAAATTGCCGTGTTTAGGGCCACCCTCCATACAAAAATCTTCAAACCCCTTTGTCCATCTATTTTAATGGGACCCCGTATATTGTACATAAAATATACATATTTAACACAACATTTTTTATATCACGTTACTTTTACGGGTTTCAAGAAACCCATAATTCTTAACTTTGTTTTATTCTATAATTTTTTTATAGCGGGCATAGTACTACTTACACAGTTTGTGAAATAATTGGAAGTGTCTACCTATTACGGTTCAAAAGATAGAGCCCTGTGGCAGACAGACGGACGGTCGGACGGACGGACAGCGGAGTCTTAGTAATAGGGTCCCGTTGGCTCCCTTTTTGTACGGAACGTACCTTCAATTCATTCGCTCGTAGGTAGGTACTTCTTGACAACCAAAATAATAATTCCAATAGGTAAGAGGAAGTCATTCGCGAATTTTAAAACGGACAACGAATGCGTGTTTTGCATAACAATATCAAACAAGTTTAATGGCCTTCAGCAGTGGTGGCCCACTGGTAACAGACGCCACTTACGAGTTGAAGGTCGTTGGTTTGAACCCAGACAGGCGCTTTACTTTGTATCTTGAGGAAACAGGCATGTCCTAGAACCAAAAAAAAATTAAAGACATGTGACATCCGCCAACCCGCAGTGAACCCGCATGGTGGATTACGGCCCTCTCCCTCTCACTAAGAGGAGGCCTATGTCCCAGCAGTGAGAACATTATAGGCTAATTATTCTTAATGATCTTCGTATCACGAGAGCTTTTATGGTACTGAATAACTAATCACGATTAACTATGTCATTGGCTGGTTTACGACATAGTGTAAGTACCTACTTTGTCATTCGTTTAATAGTTATCTAGGTACAGACACGAACAACACGAGCAACACGAGCACTTAGCGAAACCCTCGGCTTCACAGTCTGCGTCATCGGCAAAATGTTGCTTGCCTGTCGGTCTTTTACAGATTGCACTTCGGAGAGTGTGCACAGGAGCTCCACAACCTGATCCCATCATCTCTCTTTCATTACCAGACTACCAGATATACCGCAGGGTACCATCCGCTCTTGGTTGATATCCCGACTAGTCGTACTCGGCGCTTCTCCTCCATATTTATTATGTGCAGGGCCAAAGTAGATCTCTCTGCCAAGTGTTCCTTTCCACCTATAACCCGCCCACCGCCTTCAAAGCAAGAGTGAACAGGTATCTTTCGGTCACGCTCGTTCCATCGCAGACCTCATCCATCGCTTATCCCTTTCCATCATGCAAGATCGTGGTCAAAAGCAGGCCCATTTCGCAATAAAAGAACTCAAAAGCGATTTTCGCATTGTGTGTGTGTTTCTTATAATGTGCATCGATAGGTATCAAAGGTGTAAAACGCACAAAAATTATATTTTGAGTTAAAAAAAAAATCTCTGAAAACAGTCACATAATTTCAAATACAAGATTAACAGGAAATTGAATAGAAATAAAAATAAATATTGTCCAAGTAATACATTAAATAAATAATAAATAAAAATCTTTTATTGGCAGGCATCATCGGCCCATAGCGTGTTAGTATTACAAGTAACTTAAAAATCTATGTTAGTAAGTCCTAGATAAAAAAAATTAGGCACACAATTACAATCTAACTTGATTTAAAAACATAATAAAAAGCACCCAATTACAGGAAGGTTTATCAAGCCCCATGTCTGGCATGTAGCTTGATAAACCTATCCATTGTAGGCCCTTCTAACCTTTCTGAAAATTAAGCATAAGTAGCTTAAAATATTACCTACAGCTAGGTTACAATATATTATTTGCCTGTGAGCTCCAGACTGGACAGTCTGTATATTGGGGCTCGGGAAACGAATTCCAGTGTGAAGGCTAGAGAGTTGATTTCAGGTATGGCGTATAAATCGTTGTTGAATTACAAAAAAAATTAATAAACCTAACTACATATTTATGCTCGTGAGTGTACCTACATTATCTATCAGACGCAATGACTGCAGCAGAAAATATTCTCTGAATGAGTCATCAAGTTGCAATTATGTGAAACAATCGGCATATCCAAAATGCCATCTTAGGAACCCCATTATAATTATCTTGCAGCACAGTGCACCTGCTTCCGCTGCCTTATGTTATGTACAATAAAATAAATCGCCATATCAGTAATAAATAATTACGTAAATCGTACACCTGGGTTATGTGTCACTAAGAATTTATTTATGACATTTTTTTTCTGCTGCTGCGTAAAAGTCGTACGTAGGTACCTAATTTTAATTTATCATTATAAAGATGCCTGAATGAATGTTTCCACGCTGAGGTCGTCTTTATCGATGTTACGTGCAATAAATCAATGTATTAGTCTTTTTAAACATGAACATTATAATTCTGTCTATGTCATGCATCTCTTCAAACAAACATGACCGCAGTGCAAATCCTTTCACTTCTCCATACTAATGTTATACTTAAATGCGAAATTATCTCTGCCTGTATGTCTGTTACCTTTTCCTGCTTTAACGGCTGAACGGATTTCGATGTTTGGCACACAGATAGACCTGGGGTAGGACATAGGACTTTTTATCCCGGTAGAGAATTCCCGAGGAATAATTCCCGACCTATATGTGAGCTAATAATAATGACATATGGCTCGGAACGCTGGGTACTAAGCAAAAAAGACGAGAACTCTCTGTTAGGATTCGAACGAAAAATCCCCAGGCGCACATTCGGTGGAGTGCTGGAAAACGAGCAATGACGAAAGCGGTACAACCATGCGTTTATGCTCACTAGTTCCTTTAGTAGTTCCTATGAAGGAACTTGAGCTCTACGAGATGTACGACGAGCCTAATGTGATTGAAACCATCAAGATAGGACGTTTTCGATAGGCAGGACATGTTGCAAGAATGGACGAGACCTGAGCACCCAAACGCCTACGGGATGGCTGGAGAAGTCGAGGGCGGCCCAAACTCAGATGGTTGGATGGCGTAGACCAAGATTTAAGAACTGTTGGAATGAGTGGGTCACGTTGAAGAAATATATGTACTTGACCAGGCAAAGGCCCACCCGTGGATGATAATAATATATACAAGCTAAGCCGTGGGAAAAGCTAGTGATGTACATAATTATACACCTCCTAATACCCCGTCCGTTAGAGCGATTGCAACAAAGGAAAGCTAATCCGATTTTTAAGTACTGTATCATAATACTTATATATTACGCAGAAGCCCCCGAAGGGTTAGGCAAAGGTATGCCTGTACCCACATTTCGCCAGTTATATTTAACTAGCGGCGCCCCGCGGTTTCACCCGCATAAGTGTCGATCTCGTGGGAATATGGGGATAAAAACTATCCCCCGGGACTCAAACTATCTCTATACCAAATTTCATGTAAATCGGTAGAGGTAACAGACTGACACACATTCGCATATAATATTAATATGGATTTAAGTCACAAGTAACAAGGGTAATCAAAAAACTTAAGGCAGCATTCCGCTAAGGTTTCTCAGTAGCAGCCCAGGGCTTGGATATATGCCCGGTTGATGGCAATAGGCACGAACCTTAGCAGGCTGCTGCCTTACAAGCTAACACTAATTTATATACATGGTGTCCCTGGAAGTATGGATCAAATCGAATAGGGGCGTGGGCAAGGTCATTTCCAAACTTTTTAACCCTGAGAAAGTCGGTGAATTTTTTTACGGTTCATAAGTTATGACCAATTTTTGTTATTTTCAATTACTTCGTATAGTGCTCAAATAAAAAAAAACTATCAGGGCTGTCAATTTATTTTTTTTAGATAGCCCTGATAGTTCTTTTTTTATATTTTTTTCTTGGAGCACTATGCAAACCGATTGAAAAAAAACAAAAATTAGTCATAACTTTTGAACCGTAAAAGCGTTCACCGACATTCTCAGGCTTAAAAAGTTTGGAAATGACCTTGCCCACGCCCCTATTCGATTTGATCCATACTTCCAGGGACACCTTGTATAAATATATATGTATAATACAAGTAAATAATTTAAAAAAAATTGAGGAAGATAATTTGCTTATTAACATCACGCTACGACTATTAGGAGCCGAGCAAAAAGAAAAAATCGAGAAAGCTAAGCGAGAAAGAAGTAACAAGACACAACCATAGGATTATATTTCAGGCGGACGAATTCTAGTCTTATTATAGGTACTTAGGTAATTGAAAATAAGTACAGTCGTCGATCAACATGCGCCAACATACGGGTTGGAAAGATTATTGTAAACAGTGCTCGAGGTCAGGTCAGATACCTAACGCATTCCGTAAGTGATTTTATATCGATTATTACATTGTTGTGAACGTTATCGAGTAATTTTCTAACTTTACATAGTTTTTGTTTAGAATAATTATATTCAGCAATGGTAATTCAAACATAAACCTCCTAAAACTGCTGCAGTTTTTAGTTTAGAAATTAGAGGTATTTTTGACAGATTGAGACTGAGACCAGACTGTGAAAGTTCTTAAAATTACGAGAATTGCCCCTCTGGTCCTTTCCAAGGCACGAAGGGGTCACCCATCCACGAACCAACCGCGGCAATCTCTTCGATCAACCGGTGCGGCTGTTATTATTTAGCCACGTCGATCTACGTCAGGCGATACAAAATCATATATTGATTCGATTAACTTATTCTAATCCGATAAGTCCAATAACCGTCACGTAGAGTATCTAGTTAATTTTAGCGGCGTCAATGCGAAACATCCTTTCGATACAGGATTACGTGTGGGCGAGACGAGAACGGAATACTGAGTGCTCCAACAAATAGTGTACTAGGGGCTCAGCACAACGAAGGACGTTGGAATGCTTCGCGATCTTCGCATTTAAATGCCGAACAGTTCGCAGTTCGCGGCGCATTACAAATACTCCTTGGTACACTCAATAGATGTCTATTTCCGATTTCTAGGGAACTCTTTGTTGTATATTTATTTTGTGTTAGGAATTCAATAAAATTCTGTTTTGTTGATTTAAAAAACAAAGGGATTTCAGAGATTATTTATTTATTGCCTTTGTTGTGAATATGTTTCGCGATTACATGCAGTCCCTGATTCTCTTTTGTCTATTACCTACTTATTTACGTTTTTGATAAACGCTTCGGAACTTCGATCAATAATAGCTTGGGAACCATCGTTGTTGTTTGGCATCGGTACCTACATAATGATTGAACAAACAAATACTTGATGTATTTTATTAACGTTTAACTACATACTTAAATATTTAAGCGGAACATTGTAAAACTGTTCGTTTGAATAATTAAAATTGCACATGTGCTGAATCAAGGGCTGTGGTGTACGGTTCATTTATTAATGAAAAAAATACCTTGTAAAACGTCATTTTTCAATCTGGGTAGAGAGGTGCGGGAATGTTCTGTGGAAACAATATTTTTCTAGCACACACGGTTATGTGGAGAACCTGCGTTTATTTCTAGGTACCTGACGAGCGTATGGTGTAGTCGAAAAATATAAAAGTAAAAACTTGGTTATTCCACAAGCTCTCACTTGCATTCATCATGTAGTTACAACGTGATTACAAAAAAAATCCTTAGATACCCAGCACAAACCCTATAATACAACAAAACATAGCTGACGCAAGAATATTAAGTAAGTAGGTATGATACTTACTTACTTCCAGACTTCAATTAAATCTTCTGAAAAAAAAAGTATCATAAAATGTCCTTATCCAGGCAGTTCTATAAAAAAGGGCTTATATTATAATACACTCTAAATCATCTTCATCAGCCAAGCCGAATGAGTTATGCTCATCGTTAAAATTTACCATATTCCGAAAGCAATATTTTCCCGAAAGCGATTAGAACCGGGCACAAAGGGGTCTCGCTGGCCAGAGCACACAATTTACAAAGATTACCATAAATTAATATTATCTATCCTATTACTAGGTCAGCTTCGGTTATTGGCAAATATATTGCTTCCTAAAGTATAGGTACATATTTTGTTAAGTTTAATTAGTGTCGATGTCGAATCTGTGGAACCTTGACATAGCTATTGGTAACAGCGATGGAATGTTTACATAAATAGATAGACAGAATTTCGTTGTAGTGTATATAAGTAGAGAGCAGTGGTGGCCCAGTGGTATCGGCCGCGACTTACGAGTTGTAGGTCGTAGGTTCGAACCCAGACAGGCGCTTTACTTTGTGTAATGTTTACATAAATAGATAGACAGAATTTCGTTGTAGTGTATATAAGTAGAGAGCAGTGGTGGCCCAGTGGTATCGGCCGCGACTTACGAGTTGTAGGTCGTAGGTTCGAACCCAGACAGGCGCTTTACTTTGTGTAAATTATTTCATCACCACTGCTCTCAAAACGGTGAAGGAAAACATCGTGAGGAAACCGGCATGTCCTAGAACCAAAAATTCAAAGACATGCGACATCTACCAACCCGCACTGGGCCCGCGTGGTAGATTACGGCCCACTCCCTCTCACAGAGAGGAGGCCTGTGTCCCAGCAGTGGGAACATTATAGGCTGATGATGATGATGATGATGTATATAAGTAAGTACATAAGTATCTGCATAATCAGCCTATACTCTTCCCTCTGCTGGGACACAGGCGTCCTCTTTTGTGACAGGGAGTAGGCCGTAATCCACCACGCGGGCCCAGTGCGGGTTTGGTAGATGTCACATGTCTGCGAATTTTTGGTTCTAAAACATGCCGGTTTCCTCACGATGTTTTCCTTCACCGTTTTGAGAGCAGTGGTGAAGTAATTTACCAAAGTGAAGCACCTGTCAGGGTTCGAACCTACGACCTACAACTCGTAAGTCGCGGCCGTTACCACTGGGCCACTGCTCTCTGTTACTAAATATCTACCTATTTAGTAACAAAGAAAATACTTAAATAAAATGCCTATTGTATTATCGATAATATCATCAAATTACAGGTTAAGAAAAGAACAGATACAAAAGTCAAACATTTTGCGGTACCAATACCCGAAAAAAAGTAAGTACCTATCAGAAAAACGATCTCTCATTTAGAAATACACAGTGGATTAAAATTTTCCGCCTCTAGTAGCGACATGTCCTAAATTTCCCCGATTCAAATTAAAAAGCTTTTAAGATGTTATCCCATTCTCTGAGACTCTGATACGGCACGTCGCCCCTGAATTATCGAATACCTTTCTCTCTTTTAAGAGCCACTTCGGTTCCTTTCGTCCTCGCCTGATCTGAAGCTCCTAGTTTACCTTTATCGCCGTCCTTACACTTTACAAACAAAATATTCACAATATACTCTCTGTGAGTCGTCTATTGATAATGTTTCCGTTTCTCTCATATCTATCAGTTTAAATTTATTTCTGGCTAAGCATTTTCAGTTTTGAGGTTACACGCAAAATGTATCGAGTAATTAATAACATCGAAATTGTTTGAATTGAAATCTTGTTTTCGATTTTGATTAATTTTCGTAATTGATTTCCTGTGGCTCTAATGCGATTTTAAATAAAACGTTACAAAAGCTAACGTTTGAACGTTATGGTTATATTTATGATCAATTAATTTCAATATTATTTAGCATTGCGAACAATGCTGCGATTAGCGTTTCACCAATATGGCCATTTTAATTGAAACCTTTAGTAGGCATAAGATGATGCCTACTAAAGATTTAACGCTTGAAAATAGCAACATATTGCTATTTTCAATTAAGTTGCTCTTTGTACATCAAAATTTAATGTTAAAGTTCATTTTATAAACGTACCATTTACTCGTTTACAATGTCCAAACATGACATGAGTTGTCTTAAACAAATACACGAATGAAAACCAGTCACAATTAACATTTTGCAGGTCGTTCAAAGGTAACCCTTCAGGCATCCAACAAACATGGTCGTAGCTTTTCATTGTACAAGTAAATATTACAGGACTTAACTTACTATTTGCTACGAAAACAATAAATACATAACAAACTTATCCAAATAAATGTTGAAATATTCGCATCATCTATGCTTGGTATTTCGGTGTTTAAAATATCTTCTACTTCTTAATGACATTAACTAAATCGAAATTCTTAGACAGTATAATTAATTGTAACTGCTTACAATCGTAAATTGTCTTTCGCCTTAATTATACAATCTTCAGAAAATGTTAATTTATATCAATTAATCTAAGTGTTAATGAAAAAAGCGAGCCCTAGTTTAATTATACTTACGAACGATTACATCGTTTTAGGGTCTACTGGGATGTTAATGGACCAGATATTGCTTTTCTTCGTGTTCAATAATTATGAACATAGCTTTTCTGAGTTAGAAATATCTTTTTTAGTATTATACTTAAATTGAAATAGCCTTTTCAATTAGGAGTAGGTCCTAGCGTACGACCTTTTTTGCCACGATCTGAATTACTTTTCTCATACAGCTTTTGCTAATACGAGGAAAAAACTACATAATCCTGCCCTTTCTCCACGGCGATTAGTTTCCTATTGTATAGGCCCGTTATAATAAAAAAGTGACCGTGTGCATTTATCGGTAACTGAAACTAACTCCAGACTTCATTTTGTAAGTGCGGCTCAAGAACTACTTACTTAGTGCCTTTCCAATATTTTCTACCCATATGTTAGACACTATTAATATTAGGTCCTTACATATGAAATTGGCGTTTTGTATGGAAGGAACAAAAAGTCGAATATTTTTTAATATAATATATTTAATTAATCAAAGTATGAACCATTGTTTTCAATGCACTTTTGCCATCTTATAGGTAGTTCATTGATCCCTTTACTAAAAAAACCAGTCGGACGGGAATCAATAAAATCTTTGAAGGCGATTTGGACTGCCCCATCGGAGTTGAATTTTTTCCCTTGCAAAAAGTTATCCAAATTGCGAAAAAAATGGTAATCTGTTGGAGCAAGGTCCGGGGAGTACGGAGGATGTCTAAGACATTCCAATTCAAGCTCTTCTAATTTGGTAGCCGTCTGTTGCGCAGTGTGTGGTCTGGCGTTGTCGTGAAGCAGCAGTGGCGTGGAGCGATTGACCAGCCTTGGTTGTTTAGCCGCTAGCTTTTCCATCATGGTTTGTAATTGCTGACAATAGACATCAGCTGTAATAGTCTGGCCAGATTTGAGAAAACTGTAATGAACAATACCGGCACTAGTCCACCAAACGCTTACAAGTAACTTTTTTGGGGTTAATTTTCGCTTGGGGCAGGATTTGGCTGGCTGGCCAGGATCCAACCATTGCGCTGAGCGCTTCCGATTATCGTAAAGAATCCATTTTTCATCACAGGTAATGATTCGGTTTAAAATACCTTCATTGTTGTGCCGGTTCAGTAATGTAACGCAGCAGTCGACGCGCGTTTGCCGGTTTGCTTCAGTCAATTCGTGAGGTACCCACCTTTCAAGCTTTTTAATCTTCCCAATTTGCTTCAAGTGAATTAAAACAGTTTTATCACTAACATCGAAGCCTGCAGCTAACTCGGACGTGGTTTGCGATGGGTCCGCTTCCACAATAGCCTTCAATTCTCCATTATCAACTTGGGTCTCAGGCCGTCCACGGGGCTTGTTCTGCAGGTCGAAATTTCCAGAACGAAAACGTTGGAACCAAAAACGAACTATGCATACATATGCCAATTTCATATGTAAGGACCTAATATTAGGTCCTTACATATGCCAATTTCATATGTAAGGACCTAATATTAGGTCCTTACATATGAAATTGGCGTTTTTCGTACTGGCCACTTTAATCACGAATTTCTCCTCTTTGGTAAGGAATTCCAAATTCAAATTTGTACAGCTATTTACTCATGTATTTGTGCTTCGATGACCGTCATTCATTTGTTTTTTTTCTTCTGTTTTTTCTGTTTGCGTCACTCATTTTACAAAATGGAAAATTTAAAATATCGCATTATTTACGAGTACGAGTTCCGCCGTGGCACTAGTGCTGCGGAAACGACTCGAAGGGTGAATGATGTGTATGGCGGTCATGTTGCAAAAGAAAACACAGTTCGTTTTTGGTTCCAACGTTTTCGTTCTGGAAATTTCGACCTGCAGAACAAGCCCCGTGGACGGCCTGAGACCCAAGTTGATAATGGAGAATTGAAGGCTATTGTGGAAGCGGACCCATCGCAAACCACGTCCGAGTTAGCTGCAGGCTTCGATGTTAGTGATAAAACTGTTTTAATTCACTTGAAGCAAATTGGGAAGATTAAAAAGCTTGAAAGGTGGGTACCTCACGAATTGACTGAAGCAAACCGGCAAACGCGCGTCGACTGCTGCGTTACATTACTGAACCGGCACAACAATGAAGGTATTTTAAACCGAATCATTACCTGTGATGAAAAATGGATTCTTTACGATAATCGGAAGCGCTCAGCGCAATGGTTGGATCCTGGCCAGCCAGCCAAATCCTGCCCCAAGCGAAAATTAACCCCAAAAAAGTTACTTGTAAGCGTTTGGTGGACTAGTGCCGGTATTGTTCATTACACACACACACACACATAATCAACCTATAATGTTCCCACTGCTGGGACACAGGCCTCCTCTCTGTGAGAGGGAGCGGGCCGTAATCTACCACGCGGGCCCAGTGCGGGTTGGTAGATGTCACATGTCTTCGAATTTTTGGTTCTAGGACATGCCGGTTTCCTCACGATGTTTTCCTTCACCGTTTTGAGAGCAGTGGTGATGAAATAATTTACACAAAGTAAAGCGCCTGTCTGGGTTCGAACCTACGACCTACAACTCGTAAGTCGCGACCGTTACCACTGGGCCACCACTGCTCACACTGTTCATTACAGTTTTCTCAAATCTGGCCAGACTATTACAGCTGATGTCTATTGTCAGCAATTACAAACCATGATGGAAAAGCTAGCGGCTGAACAACCAAGGCTGGTCAATCGCTCCACGCCACTGCTGCTTCACGACAACGCCAGACCACACACTGCGCAACAGACGGCTACCAAATTAGAAGAGCTTGAATTGGAATGTCTTAGACATCCTCCGTACTCCCCGGACCTTGCTCCAACAGATTACCATTTTTTTCGCAATTTGGATAACTTTTTGCAAGGGAAAAAATTCAACTCCGATGGGGCAGTCCAAATCGCCTTCAAAGATTTTATTGATTCCCGTCCGACTGGTTTTTTTAGTAAAGGGATCAATGAACTACCTATAAGATGGCAAAAGTGCATTGAAAACAATGGTTCATACTTTGATTAATTAAATATATTATATTAAAAAATATTCGACTTTTTGTTCCTTCCATACAAAACGCCAATTTCATATGTAAGGACCTAATATCAGGAAACGTACCTAAGTCAGTATGCCATTCAAACATAATCCTTCTGAACAAAAAAGGCGACAAAAGCTGCATTATCGGCAATTACTAGCCAATAAGTCCTCCTCAATAATCACCTTCAAACACTAAATACACAGAATTCAATAAACCATTAAATCTGGCCTTCATAGATTATACGAAGGTCTTTGATGAACATTCAGATATATTCACATCTCTAGAATACGAAGAACTTGAAAGCAATACATTGACCTCTTAGAAACCATTTACAACAATAGCTCTGCAAACTTAATACTAAATAGGTACTGCTGGGCCTTCATTCTAATTTCAAAAAGGTGTTAATCAAGATGACCCACTCTCTCCCAAATTGTTTACAAACACACTCGAGGAGTTCAGTTACTGGCAGCCCCATGGAAGACCAAGGGCATTGACATCGGCGAAAAGAGGTTGACAAACTTCCGATTTGCCGACGATATAGTCCTTTTTGCCCACACAGCTCTAGATTTCCCGACAATGCTCCGAAAGCTGAGTACGACTAGCTTCAGGGTGGGACTTGTGATGAATCGGTCTAAAACACAATTAATGACCAGCTTTGGGTCGAGGTAGATGGGCAGGAAATAACTTATGTAGATAAGTATGTATATCTACTTGGGCCAGTTAGTTTCTTTCGAAAACAAGCAGGAAAGGATTGCCGAATTGAAAACGCCTGGAAAAGCTACTGGTCCATGAAGATGCTAATGAAGGGTGTAATATGCCGATCACCTTGAAGCGCAAAGTCATCGACATGTGTACCCTGCCCGTACCTACGGTGCTCAGACCTGGTCGCTCAACGAGTCGCAAAAGTTCTGCCTTGGAGTTTTGCAAAGAGAAAGCAGCATCCTGGGTGTAAAAAGACATGACAGAATTCAGAACACCGCGCTGCGTTCTAAAATGGGCATACTGGATGTAAAAAAGAAGGCTGCCAGTCTCAAATGGGATTGGAGGTGGCGCGGGAAAAAGTTCCTGGAAGGATTTGAAGGAGACCTTTGCCCAGCAGTAGGACAGTATAGGCTAACACAAAAAAAAAGATGTTAGGCAACTGCATTATCAAGAGAAGTCACACCCCGGCGAGCTCAAATAGATCAGGAGAAGGGTTGGAAAGATCGTTCATTGTACGTTGAAGAGTGCTCACATTTTCGTATGAAAACCATACAAAACAAAATAATATCTTGATCTTAGTGATCAAAACCAAATGATTATATAAATATTATGATGACACTAACCACATCTCGGTTCATTATAATAAACTGAACATTAACCAAGAACACGATGGTAACAATCTAGTCGAACACTCCTCATCAGCTATTCTAGGTACAGCATGTCGACGTTGGATCACGCAGTAATTATGCAAACGTACAGAGAATCGCTTGGTAATTGTTCTTGACCAGCTCTTCTCCGCTCCTTGATTTTAGATGATTTTGATTTTGATTGAGAGATTTTATTAATTGGCAAATACGCGTCTAGAACTGATTATCTGATAAATTAGCAATTTTAATAGGGCAAATCTTGTTTTCAGCATTAATACGACCGTGTCGTATTACAGAAGATTTTATGTGTTCGTCGGGTCAATGTCCCAAAATGTAGGGACTTAAAACTAAACTACCATTATACTACAATTTGAAATATTGTGATACAACCATCTTAATTCTAAAAATCTATACTACCCAGTCCCATTAGTTTTTGATAGTCAGATGGCAGTCGCTTCACATAAAATATCGCCAAATAATACCTAATTAGCCTGGAAACCTTCCCCAATTTAGTAAGGAAAAGGATAATGAAATAATGGTATAATAATTTATAATCAAAAGTAAAACGGATTTATATATGTCGGAGACAGTTGTCAATTAAATTTGAGCGATAGTCAACAGAATTCGTTATGATTGGTTTTCTTATTATTAATTTAAGAGATTTTACTATCAAATATTGTCTAATAAATCGAAACATAATTTATTGAGTACTCAGTTTACGCGCTAATTGATTTTGGCAACTTATTTTGATAATTGTAACCGATGGTTTTGTTCAAACCAATTGATGACATGTTACTTTGATTTTAAAACGATTAACTTTGTGAAATCACTATTGTTTATTTAAGACAACAATTATTCTTGTTGTATTATTCGATTTATAATGTGAGTTATAATGTGAATCTATTTGATTTAGCACATTTTACTTATTTATTTATTTATTTATTAAAACTTTATGCACAAGTAAAAAACTGTACAATGGCGGACTTAATGCCTTGGGCATTTTCTACCAGTCTACCTTAGGGTGATGCAGAGACAATACACAGTAGGTGCAATAACAGAAAAAAAAAGAAAATATTTATAACTAAGATATAAGAGTAAATACATATATACACACATAGGTACAACAATATATATATATATATATATTAAAAAAAAATAGTTATGAGACATACATAAGAAACCCTACAACAACTTAATTTTGAGACGAATCTGCCAACTTCTTGTGTATGTGTTCTCGAGCTTTCACCTTAAATGTAAACGCATTGGTTACCGTCCTGATATTCTGAGGGAGCGCATTCCAAAGGAAAACCGCCTGGACAAAGAAAGAAGACTTTATAAAACCAGAGCGATGAGAAGGACAACGAAGAAGACGATTATTCTCGGACCGAAAATTCTTGCTGTGTGCAGAGCATAAATATTGAAAAAGAGAAGTCAGATAAGAAGGAGAAGTGGGTTTGTGAAGAAGAGAAAACAGGGTTGTCAAATGTATCTAGTTGTGTCGTGTACCTACAGTGTGTGATTTGCTAGTGTGATCAATATGTTCGTGATATTATAATTTTGATTTGATCTGCAAACGGTGTTTCTATTGCGCAATAACCAACATTACCCACAGTACGCCCACAGTAGTTAATCAAATATGCCTCTGATAATAACTAGATGCCAATAACCTACTCCTGATCCGACATATATTATATTATTATGAGCCTGTGACGTCCCATTGCAGGGCAAAGGCCTCCCTACTCTCTTTCCACAAACGGATTTACTTAAACATTAATTGTATCTTCCTCTATTATTGGGTATGTTTTAAACTCACAAAGGCTTAATGCGTACTTAGTAGCGTAACATTTTCTCTAGCCTTATGAACAAACAGCCTTCGGCATTACTTGCTCCTCGTGCACAATTTTTAGCCTAACTTTTTAGAAATGAAAAACACAATCTGTATAACATTTCACTCATCACTTAACTTAGTTGTCAATTGTTTTGTTTTTGTGTAAGCAAACAATTTATAACAATCTACATGATTAAATAATGCCGGGCACAAAATAAACCTTTATAAAATGTAACGCAAATGAGGAGTCGTCCAAATTAATGCTATTCAAAGAAATTCGCCTAGTGTACATAACTACAATATTTGAATTAAGAATTTGAGATAATTTTCAAGTTATGGAACCACAAACTGAATGTCATAACAAAGTTCAAATTCCATTGCAACCAAATTACCTTTTTGTTACAAATGGACACTTAAAAATCAACTTAGAATAAATCGTTTAGTCCACTCTCGTCCCCTCGACCCCTAAAAAAATATTTGTTCATTTGTTTCCTCTCACCCCCTAAACATAGTTCACACTCGACCCCCAGGGGGCGAGATTGAATTTTCATACAAGGGACAGGCATACCTCGTCCACTTTCAACCCCTAGTTCGGTAAGTACCTAAAATTTATATTTTGGTACAGTAAGGTACAGAAAGATTAATAAACGAGCAATATTAGAGAATACTTGTAGTAGAGTTCTTCATTACCCGACTGCGCCAGAAGGAAGGTATGTTTTTCGAGTGTATGTTCTTTGGCACGCTCTGTAGCCTAAACGGCTTGATCGATTTCAGCTTGAGAGGTGCCGTTAGATTCTTCTTAATTGTGAAAGTGACACTGAGTATATCAAAATTGAAAAAAAAAATGGTCGATTTTCAGCGCCATATTAGGTCTTAAAAATTTTTTTTTTCTTATTACCTATCGAGTATAAATAAAGAGTTTCATAAATAGCTTGCAAGAATTTATGTAACTTTAATATTTACATGTAATTTGGAATGAAAAATGCAAAAATAAAAAATATTCAACGTTATAAAAATAAACTAAAAAGCTGGAAATACAAAAAGTAATCAAAAAAAATATAAAACCCGACTGCGGTTAAAAATTTAAACTAAAAAGCAAAAAATAAAATAGTTTTTTTAATTCCTTTTTTCAACTTGCGTTCCCATTGAGGGACCACATTTGAATTTTGAGCTTTTGAATGCGTCAGCCTTTAGTAAAAGTTCTCAAACAATTGTAAATTCAGCCTTTAATTTGTAAAAGTAGCCACTCAAAAGTTACAATCGATTAAAGGTGGTCCCTCAGTCGTGACTGACAGGCATCCCTATCTCAAAACCTAGTGAAAATTTGCAACTGCTATAAATTACTACTCTTAGTAAAAGATTTGTAAAACTAATTTATTTGAATATCAACCCTTCCTGTTCAAGGAATAAAAAGAACTAGCATGCGGAAGGTGGTCCCTCAACCGATCACCATATGTTCACCTTGAGTGGAGACCACAATGGAATTTGAAATTTACATATGGGTCTAGCGTTAGTAAAAGTACTTGAACAATTGTATCTTCAACCTTTAGTTTGTAAAAGAAGCCATTCAAAAGTTACAATCGAATTAAGGTGGTCCCTCAATTGAAACGTTAATCATAAGAAAAATCAATTTACGTAGCATTCGGAAGTTAAATAGACGAATGCTACAGTCTATCCTTTAGTAGTATTTTTTTACTAAGGATTACTTTTCTAAACAGTATCAAAAAATGTACCGTTTTATTTCAAATAATAATCAAATTCTTGGGAAGAAATACCAAGATAGAGGTGACCACACAGCAGGATTGTCTATTAAGTAAAAACTAGTGAGTGTTTGTTGATATTAATTTTTATTAATATAATTTTACCCTGCACTGAAATGTAACTCTGAACTTTTTAACCGACTTCAAAAAAGGAGGTTCTGTGTTCGACCCGTATGTATGTATGTGTGTTTGTATGTCCGCGATTTTCTCAAAAACTAAAACCGATTTTGATAATTCTTCACTAAAGTTATCTACATACTTTCAGGAAGGTTTTAGTATATAATACATTAGGTAATTATTCTTATGTACGAAGTTATATGCATAAATGCAGCATTTCTATGCGAATTTTGATTCTAGTCGGTGTCTTCAATTCTTCAGTGCACTAGTGCTTATTGAATTTGTGTGGGGTAGGTAAAACTAAAAAGTGAAAAATAAAAAGTTTTTTACAAAAAAAAAAAACAACCGACTTCAGAAAAATACACTACAAAGTGTAAATAACTTTAATTTCGGAAGTCGGTGTCAAAAAATGTAAATGCAGAACCAACGACACCGACTTCCGAAATTAAAGTTATTTATCACTTTGTAGTGTTTTTTTTTTTAAGTCTGTTGTTTTTTTTTATAAAAAGGTTTTTACATCAAACATTACTACTAATGAGACAGTAGCAAAGTGTATGTATAAAAGTTTGTTCGTTTAGAGGACTGTCATCAAATTTAAAGCGTAAGTCGTCGTAAGAACGTATGCTCTCATTAAAAAAGTAGAGACATCTGTAATGGCCGAGCTCACTGGCGCTAGCTCCGAGAATAAATTCAATAGCCCCAACTAATTTGTAGAAATTTTGTTTGACTTTGATCGTTCGAGGTATTTCGCTAATCGGTCCTTCAGGTGTGTCGTTTAAATCGAAAGATATAAAATCTATAAGCTCATATTCGTACGTCACTTGATTATTACACAGTGTACATTCTTTAATTTCGTCACGAATTAAAATGGCTTCTTCCAAAATACTAATGCCAAATATTTTAATAAGCTGAATGTTCAAACTGATAAATGTATATCTTTTCAAAATGTTTTCTGTTTGACACCATGCATTGCTACACAGATTGGAGAATTTGACACAAAAAAAATCTTATTAATAACTTCTTCGAAAACGGTAGATACATTACATTCGCAACTGTAAGTAACGACGTCTCTGATTTTATTCTTTTTATTACAAGCTTGGGAAATTATTTGTGCTCTCAGAATGTAAATATCATCTATCTTGTAATTATTGTCATTCAAGCCTTTAATATACATTCAAATTATGTCATCATCAACATTAGCCTCATTAAAGCAGTCATGTAGCACAAATAAAGGAAAAAATCCGAAAACCGTATATTTGTAGTTATATTTAAAAAAAAACTGTGAAAAACTATTTACATACCTTTGTACGGAATACTCGTTGCACGAGTCCGACTTATCCGGATTTTTTTAATTATTTGCGGCTTGAGTTACTAGTCATTGAACCAATGTTTTTTAAGTATGTTCACGTAGGTACGCGACGCGTAGATTTTATTTTTATTAAAAATTATTATCAACAGTCACTAGAAAAACCCTGCTGTGTGGTCACCTCTATCTTAGTATTTCTTCCCAGCTATTTGATTATTATTTAAAATAAAACGGTACATTTTTTGATACTGTTTAGTAAAGTAATCGTTAGTAAAAAAAATTTACTAAAGGATAGACTGTAGCATTCGTCTATTTAACTCCCGAATGCTACGTAAATTGATTTTTCTTATGATTAACGTTTCAATTGAGGGACCACCTTAATTCGATTGTAACTTTTGAATGGCTTCTTTTACAAACTAAAGGTTGAAGATACAATTGTTCAAGTACTTTTACTAACGCTAGGCCCATATGTAAATTTCAAATTCCATTGTGGTCTCCACTCAAGGTGAACATATGGTGATCGGTTGAGGGACCACCTTCCGCATGCTAGTTCTTTTTATTCCTTGAACAGCAAGGGTTGATATTCAAATAAATTAGTTTTACAAATCTTTTACTAAGAGTAGTAATTTATAGCAGTTGCAAATTTTCACTAGGTTTTGAGATAGGGATGCCTGTCAGTCACGACTGAGGGACCACCTTTAATCGATTGTAACTTTTGAGTGGCTACTTTTACAAATTAAAGGCTGAATTTACAATTGTTTGAGAACTTTTACTAAAGGCTGACGCATTCAAAAGCTCAAAATTCAAATGTGGTCCCTCAATGGGAACGCAAGTCTTTTTTCATGATCTGCAATAAGTCTTTACTTTTACCATACAAGTATACAATCTTAATAAATAAACGGACTTAATTTTTCTAAACAAAGACTAACTGGTATTTCTTTATTAACAAACTTATTAAGAATATAACTGATGCGTTTGTCGTTGTCAATATCGTCTGATCTTCGTTTAGATTGTGTTGAAGATATCATCTTAACAACTTTTTGATAATTGGAATCATCTTCTATGATTTTCAAAAATTGTATAATGTTGGTGGTTTTTGCTAATTTTCTATTTAGCATAGCATGCCAACCTTCCAGTTTATTAGTGGTGCGATGTCGTTCACCATAACAACACCATTTATTTTTCATAAGTCGGTTTTCAAACCACTGTTGTACGAAATAATCATTAAATTCTTTCACACACTGTTCATCTGGGCTCTGTCTTCCATGATATAAAGAAATCCATTATCTATTTCTTCTTGAGGAAGATGTGCCAAAACTGTACATAAAGCTACATGTTTCCGTGTAATTTTTTTTTTTTTTTGTTAAATTTAAAGCATTCGCTTTTCTCCAAAGAGCCCTGTTGAAATGATAAAAACAACCACTAATCGCTTGATAACTACTGAAAAGTATTATAAAAGGATATTTTAGTTAAATAGTATGCAACTATAGGGTAGACTGATGATTTATCATCGTAACTGTACTTTGGGGGTCGAGAGGAAACTAAAACTTGGCTGGAAAATAAAATCCACTCTCGACCCTTGGGGGTCGAGAGTAAACTATAGTTAGGGGTCCAGTGGACACATTAATTATTAGGGGGCGAGGGGTCGAGAGTGGACTAAACGGAATAAATATGACTAAAGTACACACATCAAAAGTGTCTAGGGATCAACATATATTTTTGCAATAACTTTTCTCCTGATTGATATTAATTAAAATTTTCTTTAAGGATTCATCAAATAAAGTGTTTTCGTTTGTCACAGTAACGATAAACCAAGTCACCTTTGCATTAATAAAGAAATTTGCCATTTTCCTAATAAAGGGATTTTTGACATTTGAACCACTAACACAAAAGTTCGAAAAAAAGACTGAAATAACAGTTTTCTTTAAAATTTTATTGGGTAACTTAAACAATTAATAATCCGTGTTTCTACCGCGAACACTAACAACACAAGAACATCGGTTTGGCATACTCAAAATGAGTTCATCCAAATCACGCTGTGGAATGGCCGCCCATGTTCGTTGCAACAACAAAAAAAGGTCTTCTTGCGACTGGATACCCTCCATATTCGGCAGAGCTCTTCTCTGTAGCATATCCCATGCATGCTCAATCGGGTTCAAGTCTGGCGACTGAGCAGGCCAGGGCAGGACATTGATGTTAGCTGCGGCGAGAGTCTGTCTTACAACTCTTGCGGTGTGCGGTCGTGCATTATCATGCATTAACTGAAATAAGGGACCGATTTGCACTTGTAGAGGAACGATGACGTCTGATACAATCATCTCAGCATAAATTTGAGCGTTGAGGTTGCCTCTGATCCAAATCAACTCAGTTCTTCCGCCGATCCAAATACCCGCCCATACCATGATGGTTCCACCACTATAAGGATGGACTTCCTGGCAGGATTTTAATCGCTGTTGGCGTCCAGGGGTTCTCCAGTGTCGTATACGTCTTGTATCCGGTCTCATACCAAAACGAGACTCATCAGAAAAGCACACGAAACGCCATTGTTCTTCTGCCCAATTTCTGTGTTCAAGAGCCCATTGATATCGAATCCTACGATTGTGCATTGCTATAGGTGGTACCCGTAGCGGTCTTCGGGAATGAAGGTTCACTTCATGCAAGCGGTTTCTGACTGTTTGGTCGCTAATTAAGTTCCCTGAAGAGTGATGAAGCCTCACGGCTAACATCATGGCGGTTATTGTTGGAGCTCTTCGAGTTAAGATTTGAATGTATCGGTCTTGTCTCCGTGTGGTGCAGCGATACCGTCCTCCATGGCGCTCAGCCACGGTACCAGTGCTTCAGTAACGTGTCCAAAGTCGACTGATAACACTCTGACTTGTATTCAGAGCTAAAGCCACAGTACGTTGCCGGGAACCAGCTTCTATCATTCCCACGGCTCTGAGCATTTCTTCCCTGCTTAAATGACGTCGCCGCTCCATAATAACGTTGGTTTTAATCAGTAGTAGGGAAACAGTAGCACTAATAATGTCTTCAATGCGTTGTATGTTTTTATAGGGAAAATATTGACAGCTGATTTTCATCTTTTACTCGAATTTGATTCACAGTTCCTGATTCAAATTATGAAATGCACCAAAAAGGATCCATATAAATTTATAAAATCATAAATTTATTACAAAGCCATATCTCAATCTCAAGAAATCCGCATAAAAATGCTTGATCCCTAGACACTTTTGATGTGTGTAGATAACTGATTAATTGGCGATGGAATGTAAATTCTGAGATTATGAACACTGATATCGGCGAATTTATTTTTAACGTACATGTTACATTTCATGTCACGTACACAAAACTGTACCCAGCATAAGATTGTACTGTACAAAAATCTTTGGACAAAGTGTTGTCACCGCGCCATTACTAGTAACACTGCGAATAATATCTCGCACCCTTAAAATTCTTAATAGCGCCATAGCAATAACACTTGGTCGAATACCCGAATTTGTATACCTTTCCGGCTAACAACTCCAACTCCATAGGAAACGACTAATTGGAACCGTGCACCTAGCTTCTGACGTTTCTTAAGTGTCCATGTAGGTTTGTGATATAAAACATTTTGATTTTGAACTTCGACTAGTTCCATTGTATATGTGCGGAGGTGCCCGAATTCGGGTAAACTCATTTGGATACCCGAATGCGGGCTAGCGACTAAGAGTAATTGTTTTTTATCCTTTATCATTAACTTGAAGGTGGCAAAGGTACAATAAATATATTAATTAATCTATCTAAGAATAAAAAAAAATATGCGCTGCGTATTTTAAGAGGAAACAAAAATTTTCCTCAACTCAAGTTTATATAGCATAATAAAGAACTGAAACAGTACAAAGTAAGGCTGTGTAATAAGTTAAATAAACACATTAGGAATTATACTGTAAAAAAAAGTGGCTCCCCTGCTGAAAGTAAGTGTTTTGGGCCATACCTACTTATTATAATTTTAGCGGAGAGTTCAACAGATGCCAACAATAAGCAAAGTAATATTAATTTAATAAGTTAAGACGCAACCGGGCCTAGATGGGGCAAATATTTAAATAACATCGAAAAGGACTCTATATTTTCAAAGAATTCAAAATTTTTCTAAGATATTTGACCTTTAGTATTTTGTCATTAGTTAAGACCTTACTGATTTAATAAGATTTCTATTTTGATAAGAGAACAGTATGTTCCAAAATAACATGAGCAGTTTTCAAGATTTATGTTCTACACTAGCTTTTAGCCGCAACTATGTCTGCATGAAATTTTTTTGGGTATTTTTATAGGATAAAATTTAAAAACGAATATCGCGAATTTTAACCTGATTGTAATCGGGTTTTAGGATCGTTAGTACAGATTTTAAAACGAATTCATTATAAAATACTACTTAGCTAAGTTTTTCTGAGATAAAAAAGATCAGGAGCTTAAGTGTTAACAAGAAATAATGGTATTCGATCGTAGTTTCCTGGACACCGGCGAAGGTGGTCACAAAGTTCAGCAGCCAACGCCGCGCGGGACTCGAAGCACAGGAATACTTTGCAGCTAGGTTATAGTATGCGATAACTTGTGACTCGCAAAGCAGTGGATGATCCAGTATCCGGGAAAAAGAAGAACAAATAAAACAAGGTGTCAGACCAGAGAAAAATGAGAAAGGTTCGCTGAGAGAGACGAAGGCCGGAAATCAGCAGAATATAATATTTTATTTATTTTATTTTATTTTACAGTTTTTTGGAAAACTTACAGCTAAACACTTTTGCACTATTAAAAGTAACAGAAATAAGGCCAATTACAAGTTTTCACAGATAGAAGAGTGTATAAACATAAACAACAAAGAAATATTTGAGAAGGTAGACAGTTTTTGAGTAAAAAATAAGGAAAAAAAATGTGATTAATAGACGAGAAATTAGTTAACATGATCAAAAAAGAAATCACAAAGAGTCCTTTTTAATTTTGACATGCTGGTATTGAAAATGTCGATGTCGACACCCCGGCAGACGGTATTGTACGTATGACTCGCTCTAATTAAGTACGAATTTCGTCTGTACTTTGTTCCTACCATAGGAGTATGCAACAGATGAGGATTGCGCAGAAAAGCAGAAGGAGCCCGCAGTCCGATTTTGTTCAGCAATTCGGGAAGTTCAGTTGAACCGTTAGCGATTCTAAATAAAAACGCCAAATCCGCAATTTTTCTACGTTCAGAAAGAGGAAGTAAATGGAATCTTTTACAGCGTAGGAGATAAGTGAGAGAATAAGTTTTAGACCGGAATTGAATATACCTCAAAAATTTTCTTTGTATGCCTTCCAATCGATTTATGTATATGTTGTAATATATACCATGTTTGAAGAAAACGTTACACCATAATAATAATACATTGTGGTCAGCTTATGATGCGGAGCACGACAACAAGACTTTAAACATTGCACGCTGGCAGGAATCAGTGCATGGTTGAATGTAATCAGCTATTTGGGAACAGATTACCAGAAATTTTCAAAATATATCAGGTCAAACCAGATCAAAAATTATCAGTCAACTAAATCAAAGATTCCTCCTACTGTCATGTCAAAAAAACGAACTCGTTTGAAACAAACGGTCATTATTTGGAAAAAAAAGGTTTTAACCTAAGAGGGAAGATTTTAACAGCAGAGGTAACGTTGCAGTATGTAAATGAGTTTGAGTTCATCTTATAGGACCTTCTAGCCCACACCCATACAGAATAAGCATAACGCTTAAAAAAAATAAGATAACCAACCAAAAGTATTTAATTTGAAATCTTCAGTGTCATTGCTTCACAGTAGCCGAAATCAATGTCAAATATTTGTACTACATGAATAAGCAGCCAAATTATGCCTTAAAGAAAAAACTTTATCACTTATTATAATCGCTTAGTGATAAAGTTTTTTCTTAGTGAAAGTCTTAGAACAATATTTTTAAACAGATTATACTAAGTCTGTCCTGAGGATTAATAACTTCGAACGAAATTGAAAAGTTTTGAACTGAGAACTTAGGGATTTTGTTTACTTTTTAAATAGGCGAGGTGATGTAAGTGTTAGGCACCTAGATATTCTTATAGTTAGTAAGAATATCTAGCTTTTATCCTCCTGGGAAATTATGCATAATCAGCTTATAATGTCCTCACTGCTGGGATATAGGCCTCTCTGTGAGAGGGAGTGGGTCGGGTTGATAGATTTCACATGTCTTCGAATTTTTGTTTTCTAGGACATGCCGTTTTCCTCAGGATGTTTTCCTTCACCGTTTTGAGAGCAGTACCTAGTGACGAAATACAGTACCGTACCTAAAGTGCCAGTCTAGGTTCAAAATTATAACAACATCAAAATAAAGATAGTGAATGTGTAGATTCAACTGAATATGTCAGTTTGCTCATTCGTGTTTTTTCAGCCCTACCATACTCCATTTTATTTTTTGCGCAGTTTTTTACCGTACAAAGTTTGAACTGGCGTTTGAAAAATAACGCTGCATGTGCCAGGAAACTTTTTCTTAGTGATCATAAAAAAATATTTTATATAGGTTTGGATATTTACGGTTTAGTGCTACGAGTATCTTAGAAATTCGATAGCACCTATAAAGTGGTCGTAATGGTTGGCCGCGGTTTCACGCCGCCCTAACTAAGCCGGACCCTTCCTTCATCATACTGTCACTCCAATTCAAAATCCAATCCGCTAGCGGACTATCTGATGCCAAGCCTCATTTATTACTTTCATATAAGCTGAAGACTCCGAACTGGTCGGCTTTAGCTGTGACGTCAATTTTGCATATATTTAGCTAGTGCAGGTTTCAAATGAAAATATTTTTCACGTTTTGATAAATCATTTAGGCGTAGGTGGAACTCGTAACCTCGTTAGATTTGCGGTAACGAGCATTTTCAGACCAATAACACTTTGAGATTGAAGACCTAATAGAGGTGGGATATAATCTAGGGCAAAATATAGCACATTTGATTTGTTAATTGAAAAAAAATGGTTATGTTCTGGGTTATGATTTCCCGAAAAGTTTTTTAGTCAAAGATGAAGTGTAGACCGCATTGTTGGACTGCATTATCATCAATGATTATAAATAAATAGAAATAGATAGGCTACCTACCTACCTAACATTCGATTTTCGGCACAATTTCATACTATTGATAAGTGACACGTGGAAGCTGGACGGCGCGGTGTGCCGTAATTATCGGGAGCGAAAATGAGACAAAACGATATTTGTAACTACGTTAATTATCTATGTTTTGAAGTGTCTTTTGCGGAGCGTGTATATCCTATCTTTTTTGTACTTATAATAACATTCGATATCGCCCAGTTATTCACAATTCTAGACTCATTTATGTAACAAATGAGTAAAGTTTATTTTCTGAAAATTAAGAACGCAATTAATAAGGCGAATGATCCAGAAGACAAGACAAAGAGTAAGACGAAGTGTTAGTGTTAAATTAAGTACTTATTAGTCGACATCCAACAAATTAAGTCGAGTCAGTTGTTTCCAACACTGAAACAATTAGCCGGAGGCCCCACGATCTGGTGACAATTACATTACACCTAACTGAATAGAAAGGTCCTTCTGATAAAATGAAAATGACCACAGCGAGCTCAGCTTGCAATCGGTGAAGAAAGAATGAATTTGTTAGAAAAACGTTTTCAAGAACTCAATAAGAATAGGATGAAGAAATTCATTTTGAACTTTACCCAAGGCTTCATCTGAACATCTACCTGCACCGCAATAAAGAGCCAGAAGCCAGAATCTACATTCGCTCCTAATGCAAGTTACTTTAAGATCTCTTATCTAGTGCAGCTTAAATTTAGAATTAGGACCAGAATGCTGGCAGACTTTAGGTTTAAGCTCATTCATTAAACACTATTCAACGGAGACATTGGATTGACGTAATCGCAATTGGTGCTACCTTTGAAATAGACTTCCAAAGGAAAATAATAAATCGCTCTGAGTGGAAAACTGTGAAGTTCTTTGGGAAATGTCCATCTGCCTAGCTGGCTAGCTATTTAACTGGCTACAATTTACATAATTTATAAGCTGACAGTATTAAAATAATATGTACAAGTATATAAAAAGGAGGGGAAATAATCAAAGGGCATCAAATTTTGTTCGCATCGCTATCAATAGGAAAAGTGCCCAAAAGGCTGGCAGCATTGCCACGTTGTATGGCAACGTTGATATTTTGGCCAAAAATAGTCCAGCCAATTGGCTACATAGGGAAAATCACTTCGTTTCAAAAACCATTATGGTTATTGAGTAGAAAATTGATATCAGTATTGTCGTAAAAGGTAAAACCGGTATTTTGTATCTTTATCTGTATTTAGAGCCGGCAAATAAATACATGCATTATTAGTAATTCCTTTCCTTGTTGCTGTGGTCCAATAAAATTGGCATACCTTTACACATAGTTGCAATGAGACAACGAGCGTTAGGTTTACGTAATGAAAACTTTGCAGGATGAATTTAATTTGACGCTTGAAACAATTCTTGGTCGAAACTGCTCATCTCATACATCAGCTGTCATTGTGGTGTAGTGTGTTAGTTCTGCTAGGTCTTAGAAGTTTTTAATGACTTCAGCAAGCATTGCACCGCCACGTGTCAGATCCGGCCGTCGCCAGCGTCGCACAGTTCTGACACCCATTAGCCTCGCAGTCAACACTTTGATTTTAACAAAGGGTCCGCGCACCCTTGTAATCCGTTTACGCGTCGCAAGTACCCTCCCGGCCCAAGTGGCGACGTTTTGTCAAACGTCTTACCTACTTAGCTTTCTACTTGTCTAAATATTTGAGTTCTAAACATTAATGAGATTCGCTCGATCGAAACCACAAACTCATTAAGAAGTCTTAATTGAATTTAGAACCACAACCGATCATTGTGTAGGTACAGATGCTTTTGAAGTATTTTTTCTTTGTATCCGGACACTTTGACTAGGTTTATTGCAAACACGGTCAAAAAGAGCCGCTCGGGCACGAATAAATTCCAGGCTGGTGAGTCAGAGAGCGCTTTGTGTGAGCCCGCGGGCAAATGAGGCTGCGTTGTGGAAGCTCCCGCGCTCACCAGCGCCATTAACGCTTGCCCATTTCACTTACACCACGTCTCTGACGAATAATTACACTCAGGTTTTATCGCCTGCTTAAATCCTAACTGTAAAGCAAATATGTCATCGATTAACTTATTTTTTTTCCTTTTCTCAGGTAATACGAGTTTTGATTTAAGCGCTGCAGCCGTCGTGAGGTAATGTAGCTCAGCCAAGCGAATGCTGATTTTATTTATTTTGCTTAGGGGATGCATTTTTCCAATCCACTAAATACAATAGGTACTTATTATTCATTATGCTGAGCACATAAATTCACGTCGATGATCCATTCAAGTATTTTCCATTTAATAAAGCCTTGCTGTAAGTACTTTTGAATAATTAATGTTAAAACGTCGTAGGATAAAAGTTACTTTGTTGTCTATAAGGTCTATTATTTCGGAAGCACTCAAAAGTTGGCAGTTTTTACAATAAAATAACTCTTGAGAGGTCACTCATATTGAATTTTCCGCGAAGTCGTTGACAGTATAGTGAAGGGGAGATATGACAAAATGGCGACTGGCTTTTTGTTGGTTGTGGAGGTCCCGAGAGAGATTTAAACCGGGTATAGTTAAAGTTGTAACCAGTATTTATCTAAGTGAGTAAGTTGTATAGGCGTACGATGCGTGGGCTCCCCGAGGGTGTTGTTTCAAATAAGGGTTAGCACAAAACTTGTATGTTTGGAAAGATGTTAACTAATGTGTTTGGGTGGAAAGCCCTCCTCTAATTATAAATGATTTCTCCGCTAATTAAACTATGTCTTCCATGCGGGTTGCGATTTCTTTGTTTTTTGTTTATTTACTTTCAAGTATCTAGCGCATCTGTACAAGAGTTTTATTTTTGTGTATTTAGGTACAAGAAAGTATTCCCTTTGAGGCGATTTCACTTATTTCAAGTACTAAGTAAAAAGTAGTAGGTAGTACCTTAAAAATTTACTGAACTAAAACATACATTATTTTCACACTACCTACTTATTCTAGATTGAATTTCGTAAACCTAAAATGTGTGCTCTAAATAAAAGAAAGGAAGAAAAATATTTTATTTGGGATACGCACAGGAAATACAAACAGTAAAAAAGGAGAATTTAAAACTAACTAAAGCACTCCAATACTGTACTACTAAACTACATAATAAATATAATTTCCAGGTATGCTTAATCAGTTAACTTCATGAAAATCCCTCTCACGCTCAAAGCTTAATTTTATTGGATGATTTTAATCATGTTTATCAAGAATTAGTAGTGCAAGTTTCAAGTTACACACTAGCAGTTTGCCTCTAGCTGTTTCTGAAACTAGTAAACGAATCTGAACACACGTAACTTAGCAGCGGGTTCACCACAGTATTTGGACGAATGGACGGACAAACTTTGGACCGCGAATTGATTGAATGCATTGTGTAATTCGGCCAGAGTACCTCCAACATCTACTAATGCAACCACAGCCAAGCTGTGAGATAAATACATTATAGAACATACTGCTATATGATAGATAATTATAATATTATTATAATGCTTTATGAGCAACAATCAAATACGTTGTTACTATGCACGGTTGCAAAGTTACGTCAATGTTGGCATTCACGTGCAAAAATTAGGTAAAACCAACAACGAATTTCTCTTAAAGTTTTGACTTAAATTATGATGCGTTGTGCATGATGGTAGCAAATTTTAGTATTAAAATAGGAGTTGAATTCGAAATAGTTAGGTATTTTCGTCACTGTAAGACAATGCTAAATGCTTTAAAATGCTACAGTATAAGAGCAACAAGCAAATATGTATGTTGTTGCTATGCACGGCTGCATAATTACGTCCAGGTATGGCAGATATTTTCACATTCACGTGCAAAAATAAGGTAAAAATTAACAACGAATATCTCTTAGAGTTTTGACTTATGATGTACTGTGCACGTTGGTACCTACGTGTTACACAAGACAACATAGCTGGCTATGTTAGATATGTCTACAATCACGTGCAAAAGTAAATTCAACAAGAAAGGACAATGGGTAATGTTGTATGGGCCTCGTACCCTATCATACGTGCTAGGAGGCAGACAACTCTATGACAAACTACCAAAGTTGATTTCGAACTTGGTACGTCACTGTAAGACAATGCCGAAAAGTCTAGCCCAACACATCGGCATGAATCCCAAATGTTAACCGACACTTTCAGTGTCGTAGTATGACCCTTAATCGTGCAGTCGACTGCAGTAGCGCATTTTTACCGCAACTTGCTGTTAGAGGACATTTGGTAAAATTACTGTAAAAACTGCAGACTGCCTGGTTGCGACGGTTGTAAGTTCCATAGCAAAAACTGCTTGAATAAGCTGATCACATACTTTCAGTCTTACTTACTGTCGTATGTTATACTAGCTGCTATCCGCGACTGCACCCGCGGTGATCTTGCTACAGGGACAAACGAGTAAAGACCAATGACAATGTACGACTAGTACGGGAGCCGAGTACGAGTAGGCCGTCTGACGACTGCCTACTGCCGCGCGTGTTTGTATAAGTTTCCTAATTGTGGAGCACACACACTAAAATGTAATTGACAGGCTTGTGGTGATTTATCGAGGTAGGCACTGCTTAATGCCTTTCTGCAATGCACGCCACTGACTGCGTAGAGCCAATTATTGTCTGATGGTGTTTGAATTACATCCTGCCAGTCGATTACCCGTGCGAAGATACATCCCGGGAAGTGACTTCTGGCGAGGATGTTAGTGTGTTGTCAGGTTTCTGGAGGGTAGCGGGCCCAGGTGTGTACTGTTGCGCTAGTACTTTCCTTACCCTGTTAGCTTGCTGACAAGTTTCAATGCTACCACAAAATTTGCGCCATCCCGTGGTACTTCTGAATCTGATGCATTTTTGTAACTGGATTTGGCTGCGTAATAGTTATCCCAGTCCTCATCCGCACATGTAATCATGGCTCTATTCAGAGCTTTTTTTCGCTCTTGCGCTCCAGCTCAGCGCCCCACCAGGGTTGTTTGCCCGGTGTGCTGCGTGGGGTGGTCTCTGGGCAGGCAGTTTGGTAGCTGTCTATCATTGATTTAGTAAGGTGGCTTACTTGTACCTCAATCTGTTCAAACTGCATGCAAATATAGTATGATGTACAAAAGCTCGGCACTGTAGCTAGAGTATTTTAAAACTCTTTCCTCCGAGTTCTTTGTGAATGTTGAACATGGAAAAAGTTCGCAACGTTTTCATGTTGGTATCATTAACGCGTGATGTTTTACTTTTTCCGACTAAAGTTGCAAATGAGATACGAAAAAGATAATATGAGCTTTCAAATGAGAGCGAACCCATACACTCATGTCATCATAACAATTGTTTGAAAACACGTGACATAGGGTGATGTGTTTTCAAACAATTCCAACCCATCTTCCTAACTTTTCGTGACTTTCGCAGGTAGAAAAAATAACAGGCACAATGAAAAAATTCACAACGTTGGAGAATAACTTAATTGAAAACAAACGAATACTATAGTATATAAAAGTGTCGTGACTGTCAAAATGTGATAAGTACTCTTTTCAGTCTAGCTCTCGTCACCAAGTGTGCTGAGTATGACATGCAATAAGGAACTTTGTTCAGTATTGAAATAACTCTTCAAAAATTACTCGATTATATTACATAAACAAAAAAAAAAGTTAAATCTCGGTAAACCGAATCTATGCATTATAATCGGATAGCGCTCGGGCTCTGTCCATATGCGGGCTGTTTGCGTCCACGTTTCAATTAAAAATGGAATAAACACACGGATTATGTGTGACATAATTTTAATGGGAAAAGTGCAATTAATGTGTCGTTTGATGTTATAATTTATTTTTTAATATGCACCGGTAACTAAAATAATATATTAATATATAACGGTATTCAATTCCGGCTACTTAGCTGTGATTAATATTGGATTTTAATTTTCCAATTTTGTTTCCCAAATGCCAAACGCAGTTGGATTTATTAGGGTTCCGTACCTCAAAAGAAAAAAAGGAACCATCATACGATTACTTTGCTATCCGTCTGTCTGTCTTTCAAGACCTTTTATTCTCTCTCTCTCGTTCTCGAGATAAAAGCCTGTATCGAGTTGAAATTAAAACCATATAATCAGGTCTACGATCCCTTAAAACTATGAAAAAAATCAAACTTCTAAGTTAACGTAAAAAAAGGATACGGCCGTTTATGCCGCAAAAACTTATATTTCGACACTCTCAACTCTCAAGGGAATCAAAATGAGGGTACTTTCCGTTGACCTTAAATCATGAAATTTGGCAAGAAGCAAGTTCATGTAGCACACGTATAATAAGGCTGTTATCGTAATATTATCATCAAAGTTTTTCAGCCAACATTTACATACAATTCATTTATTTTATTCCCTTGTGGATTTGTAAAACGCTCGGAATCTCACGTATTACTACTTAACTTCAGTATGTAAGGATGGCAGCACGTGCCGTTCTGCCCTACTTCATCCACGTTCATACACGTGTATTGTAGTTCCGAACTTTCGATTACTTTATAGACCTATTGTAGCCGCAAGGGCTCTATCTCACCACTGTCGGGTTCCCAAATAACGGCAGGAGGGGTTCATATCGGCGTCGAGTCGACGATGAAGTATCTGGGACTTGTCCTCGACAGCCGGTGGAACTTCGTGGAGCATTTCCGACGTTTGGCTCCCAGACTGGAGCGGGCCGGGGCTGCCTTGAAGCGGCTCCTGCCCAATCTAGGGGGTCCAAACGCCTCCTGCCGGAGGCTCTACGCGGGGGTCGTGCGATCCATGGCCCTTTACGGAGCACCGGTGTGGGCGCGTTCATTGAGGCGGCGACCAGCCCGGCGGTTGAATGCGTCCCAGAGGGTCATGGCCGTCCGGCTTGTCCGGGGATATCGCACGGTCTCCGGGGAGGCGGCGAGCCTCCTTGCCGGATTGCCGCCATGGGATCTGGAGGCTAAAGTCCTCGCCCACATATGGGAGTGGCGAGAAGAGGCAAAACGCCGGGGCACAACTCCGCTGCCGCGAGAAATCGCGGCACAGCGGACAGAGCTCCGGCGGGATCTCATGGCGACATGGAGAGTACGACTGTCGCAACCCAGCGCTGGGCACGCCACAATTGCGGCGATAAGTCCCCTCTTTGAGGAGTGGCTAGAGAGGCGTCACGGCGTCCTCACCTTCCGCCTGACGCAGGTCCTCACCGGACATGGCTGCTTCGGTAGGTTCCTGTTTCGGATAAGGCGGGAGGAAACGCCCGGGTGTCACCATTGTGTGGATCGCCCGGAGGACACGGTGGAGCATACGGTGGAGGTCTGTCCAGCTTGGGCAGAGCACCGCCGCGTCCTCACGGCGGCGATCGGCGGCGGCGATCTCTCGCGTCCAGCCCTGATCCAGGCCATGGTAAGGAGCGAGAGTACTTGGGAAGCCGTTGCCTCCTTCTGCGAAGCAGTAATGCTAGCGAAGGAGGAGGCGGAGCGCGTGAGGGAGAGGCAATCTTGGTGCCCTCGCGCCCCTAGTCGCCGCAGGAAACGCCCCGGGCGTCGGGAATCAATAGCCGATTCCCGGCCACCGTAGGCGCGGGCTTGCGGACGGCAAGCAATGGGCAGCTCGCCGTCCGGTAAGGACCAGGCCCGGGTCGACGGCGCGTCGTGTTCCACGCGCGCCTCAAAGAGATGTCAGCACTAACTGACGGGGTCAACCAGGACCGAAGCCTGCCGGGGTCGCGGGTTGTTCGAAAGAGATACCGTGGCCCCTGGCACAGGCAACTGAAGGAACACGGGTGGGTTTTAGTCAGTAAAAGTCTGACACGCCCTCTCGCTCCGCCCAGAGCGGGAGAAGTTATTTGATGATTTCCCACCCAAAAAAAAAAAAAAAAAAAAAAAGGGCTCTATCTCACAATGTTACGAAAAGGAGGTTTACGTCAAGCAACCTTTGATAAAAATGAAACTGTTTTTTATTAGCAATTGTAATTGGTAACATAGTCTAATCCATACTTCCATAACAATAATATAAATTCGCGGTTGGTTTATTACGTTTGAACGGCTAAACCTCAATCAAACCTATTTTCATGAATAAATAGGGTATAGAGATTGCTTGCAACTGTATGAAAAAAAAAACAACCCCTTTTTAGGGGTTTGCTTTTGATGTTTGTATGAAAATATCCGAAATCCCCGCGGATAAAGCGCTCGAATAAAAGCTTCGCCAATATACTAGTAATTGCTACCTATCGGTATATTGCACACGCTTTGATTTAAGTAATAACTTGAATAAAGGAATAAAATTAGTTGAGTGCTTGTTGCTGAATTTGGTGCAATTTAAAATAATGATAAAATAACCGGCATAATATTAAAAACACTAGCTTCTGCCCGCGACTTCGTCCACGTATTTTTTCTTCCCCGACCCACCGCGTCGCATCGCATCGCCTGTCCACGCTACTACTTCGTTTTCGGTTACCTTTCTTTCTGACCTTATATTATTTTTACTCGAATTCTTAGGTTATAAATAAGTCTTGATCGAGAACTGGGCTATGATATGCAAAAATATTTTTTTAATCCGACTGGTAGTTTCAGAGATTAGTGCTTTCAAACAAACAAAAAACGCTTCAGTTTTATTTTTAGTATAGAAGATAGATAAATAACTAAAAGTAAATTACACCAACATACCTAAAAAAGGTTCCGCGGCCGTCAGGAAATATCCCGTCTTTCGGTACCGAAAAGTGTCGGAAATCGATCAGCCTAATCTCAATGAATAATTTAAAGATTTATTTAAGCAATGGGAACCTATCAACTCCGACGTTTGTTAAGTTGACGCGCTGAATGTAAATCGAGCAAGTACAATAAGGACCATGTTTTTGAAGGGGCAACGAAATATTCTGGTCCTGGCGTCCTGCATAACAAGAGATCCGGATTTATTGTGTTACTGATAACATTGTGACTTTGAGTGAACATCTGTCGTATCATACAGAAGGACAATCTACTGTAAAAAATATTCCATGCATGTCTAAAATTTGGTCTTCACGTTATTGAATTCGGAGGTTGTAGTTACGCCTGGACGCCTCTCGGTCGGTAAAAAATTGGAAATCAATTTTCTGTCTACTGTTTTTAAGTGTATTCTTTTGCGTAACACTTTTCAGCACCTAAAACAGCAAAGTAATTGCGTAACACACTAACAGTAGCAATGGCTTTCATTTTGACAGTTCAACAACATACATTGCGTTATTTACGTTGTTGAGCAGACAAATTTTTCGCATATAAAGCAATGGACTTGCAATATCTTTCTAAATGATTCAGATGGTGATTGAAAATGTGTTACGCAGTAAGGATGCTGGCGCGCATTTAATATCAGCGCAATCAGAATCGTGGAAGTAACTTCTCACTTTTCAATAGAGGTTTGGAGTATACCTTTATTGAAAAGTGAGAAGTTATTTGCGTTGTGTCGGATCTCGGACTGTACTAGCTTCTTCCCGCGACTTCGCCCGCGTAAATTTCACCCTCACTCATTCACTTACGGGAATAATTTTGTTAAATCCTTTCTTAGTGCAGCCCTCATAGGGAACCTACGTGCCAAATTTGGAATCTCTAGACCCAGCGGTTTGGACTCTGCGTTGATATGTCAGTCAGTTTCTTCTTTTATATATTTAGACTAGCACTTTGCCCGCGACTTCGTCCGCGTGTATTTAAATTTAATTAAAAAAAATCGAAAATTTATTTTTACAATCTTTATCATTTATATTTTAGTTGATAGATCAAAGAAATAAGATTGTTCAAATAAACCGTGTAGTCCCTTTTCGCTGTTGAAAAAGCGTTTTTAAAAATTTTCGAGTTAATGGAAGCAAGCAGTAAAATCCACCTCTTAAACTTTCTCACCCTTGTCCACTCCGGTAAGAGAAGATTTTTGAAAAACCCAAAAACACATACTTTTTTATTTTTGGTTATAAATAGATATTAGTACCGAGTTTCGAGTTAATCCGACAGTGGGTTAATTTTGACAATCTTTTTTATTTACTGAGGCGAATATTGCTAAGTTTCAAGTTTATTAACCACGGGAATAAGAATGTCTTATTAACTGTATTCCGTATTTTCACCCCTACAGGGGTAGAATTCTAAAATCTCAAAAAAATTCTAAGAATTCTAAAAAAAATATAAAAGGAAGCCGTGTTCAAAATTTCACATTCCCAGCGCCAGTAGTTTCGTTGATATGTCAGTCAGTTTCTACTTTTATATAATTACTAGCTGACCTCGGCGCTCTTAGTACCTACCACATCAAAATCAACAAAATACAAAATGAATGAGAAAATGAATCATCTTCATGTTTTTTCTTCGTGAATTTTTCCCATGTTCTAATAGTTATTCTGCTATTCGGGTCGGAGACATATCCATCAAATCAAAGATCATACGAATCGGTCCAGCCGTTCTTGAGTCATAAATGGTGTAACTAACCCGACTTTGTTTTATTTATATATAGATACAGATATATGAGACATATATGTTCAGCATGAGAGAGATATAGAAGAAGATAAGTTAAGCTCAAGTGTTTTGAGCTCAAAATCCAACTTCCCCATCATGTTTTGACGCTGTTAAGAAGTTTGTTTGTTAGCTTATCCTACGCATATAACCTAGGAAACTATGTAGGTGGTTCTCGAAATTATCTTTACGTGTTTTTTACTTTCAGAAAGAGCTTGGATTAAGGGACTTACACGAGCTAAACGCAAAAAAACGGTAGTTTTCGAAACAATAAAAGTATATGATCGCCTACAGTAAACACAATCAGAAAAATATATGATATTCTTCAGGATATATGCTAGATAGATAGTGTTTTGAAAACACAATACAACTAATTTGGTACGATAGAAAAAAATCATGAACATACCTCTAAAAAACTTTCTTTTTACAATAAAAACCATACTAATATACATACAATCATTCTGATTTTTTGTCAGATTATTCTACAAGTAACATACTAAAATGATAGTGTTTTATTTTTTTATTTAAAACAATAGTTTTTTTGTAAATCGAATATTCATAGTTCCGAACATAAAAAGTGCGCATGTGTGCGTGAACGCCCGTGTAGCGACAGTGCCGGCCGAGGCCTGATGCTATACGGACGTGTCGCTCTTTTCGCCGCACTATTTCCGTCAAAATTGTTATGTTTTTGTTAAGTTTTATTTGTAAATTCATTGTTTATTATTATTTGCATTATCTTCTTTCCGTAAATATTTTTATTTCGTGTAAATATAAAATACTTTTAAGTTTGTTATGTATGGGTGCAAGGCGCGCGCCATCTATTGTACGGCGAGTCCCAACTCCCGGGCGTTTCACTTGTGTCTACCGGCAGTGGTCCGCGTAACCTAACAAAGTTAAAATAGGGTAATAATTTGTAAATAAATGGGAAATATAGTGAAACATTCCGTTAGGAGGACTACAAAACGTTCATATAAAACAAAAGCCGAACATAATATGAACGAAAGTAAAAAGTATGAGCATTTTATTTTTAACTGAATATTTTTATTTTTGCAATAAAACTATGAATTTTGGAAACATCTAAGAAAGTGCAGTCGGTATTTTCGACTTCACGTACAACTGTCACAGTGACGTATGTGGACGACGTGTAGATTTGTATTCGAGAGTCCCCGGGTTCGATTCCCAAGGTTACGAAATCGTACTTTCTTTTTAAATTTTATTTAAATGTATTTTGAATTTTTAGATAGATAGTGTTTTGAAAACATAATACAACTAATTTGGTACGATAGAAAAAAATCATGAAGATACCTCTAAAAACTCTTTTTACAATAGAAACCATACTAATATACATACAATCATTCTGATTTTTTGTCAGATCATTCTACAAGCAACATACTAAAATAATAGTGTTTTATTTTTTTAGTTCAAACAATAGTTTTATTGTAAATAGCATAATATTCATAGTTCCGAACATAATAAGTGCGCATGTGTACGTAAACGGTAAACCCCCGTGCGTGTAGCAATAATGCCGGCCGAGGCCTGATACTATACGGACGCGTCGCTCTTTTTGCCGCATTATTTATTTGTACCTACATACATTCATTGTTTATTATTACTATTTGCATATCTTCTTTCTGTAAATATTTTTATTTCATGTAAATATAAAATACTTTTAAGTTAAAATAGCGTAATAATTTGCTATCAATTATATCATTTGTAAATATGGGAAATAAAGTGAAACATTCCCTTAGGAGGACTACAAAACGTTCATATAAAACAAACGCCGAACATATGAACGAAATTAAAAAGTAAGAGCATTTTATTATTACTGAATATTTTTTTTCGCTATGAATTTTGGTAGTTTAAGAAAATGCACTTATTACGCATAAGCTCAGTTTTTTCGACGAGATACGCAATCGTTACATTGGCTTATGTAGACGACGCGCAGGTTCGTGTTCAAAGGTCCCCGGGTTCGATTCCCAGTGATACGAAATCGATTTAATTTTATTTAAATGTATTTTGAATTTTTAAATATATTTTTATAAATAACTAAAAAAACGTCTACAATGTAATTATCTTTCACAGGAGAAAGAAAGTCGAAAATATCAACACGGAAGTTACTTCTAATGCGTAAGTACCTACACGTTTTCTATGCCATTGTAACAATAAAAAAAACCTAAATTTATTAACAGACCGCGACTTATTGATAATATGCATAAAGAAATCACAGATTCATCCGAAAATTGCGATGAAAATTATCACAAGCAAGAGTTTAATTTTTATTGATTGTGTTTATAATAAATAGAAATCATAATAATTATGTATGAATGTTAGGTACGAGTACCTAATCCTTGAGGCCGTTTACACATCATGCCGAAGCTGCAGCGGCATCGCCGCCGCCGCGGCGCCGCTGCATCAGTCACCCTTGGATTTGTATGAACACACGGCGCCGCCGCGCCGCCGCGCCGCCGGCGGTGCGGCGCGGCGACGAGTTTTGATAAGATCTATCAAAACTCGCCGCCGCACAGTGGTCTGAAAATCGAGCTCCATACTCATAGAAACTTAAAGTACGGAAATAAAAAAACAAAAATTGTAATGGGTCTAGTATACCTCCCTTTACGTAATATTAACGTATGGATGGTATCAGTCGCTCCACGCGTGAGAAAAAAAAGTTTTTTGTTTTTTTTTGTATGGGAGAAAACACTAACCCCCTTATTCATAATCCTATTTTATCTCTATTTTAGCTAAAATAGGTTTATAGAACGTTTGTCTTTATCTGTCACGTTGTCATTTCTGTGTGTAAGAAAGAGACAAACCCCATTTTAACTAAAATAGGTTTGATAAGTTTTATGAATAAGGGGGTTAATGTACATTTTTTTGAAACTGAATGGAACTGATAGGCTGGAGCTCACACGAGCTATTGTACCATACACGGCCATCAAGATGACATACAATTCATGGACCGTTGGGCGCCGCTTTGCACGTAGCAAATTTTTGAAATTTTGTGTTTTCGATATGTGATTTTTCAAATCTTTGACGTGAATAAATGAACTTGCCAATCGATTTACTTATACTATCGTTACTTTTAGCCTGCTTATGACCTTTATGATGACAACAATTAAAAATTATGTTGATTATAAGTACCTATACGTTTTTTTTTAATTTCATTCCAAGAACTACTTAACTCATTTAATCACCGTTGTAGTGTATCTATTAAATAGATATGTAAACACTGTCTCATTCACACAAGCGGGGTAGCTGCTGTCAGTTATGTTATGTCATCTGTCAGTTACGAGGAATGGCGGGAAACAGACAAAGTGAAGCAGGCTATATACGATGGCGCTTGGTGTGGTAGTGAGCCAGTGAAGTGATATGTTTAACATAAGTACGGAATCAACAGGATTCTACAACCGTGATTATGGTTGAGTTATAATTAGATACTGCTTCAATCTGAGCCTCAATCAGAGCCTGTTCTTCCACGATGTTCAACTTGTTTTCGTTTGAAAACTTAAAATAAATTGGTCAGCAGAATATTGTGGAAGATGGCTTTGGATTCTCCCATACCTTTTCTTCGCCACAAACTAAGCGCAGAGGCACAAAAGAACACATAAACATACTGGAATCGTCTTCGTCTGCCATAGTTTGCTTATACAAACTTTGCCCTGAAGCACCATCAAAGCCATACTTGCATATAATTGTTAACTCTTTGCCATCCAGCGAAGGTTCCACACGTAGGAATTTTCCAAGCTTTGCACAGTTTTATCCAAAATTTAGCTTTACTTTTACCTCTCCTTCCGTGATGTACAATGGTAACTTTTGGAGGGCAGCAGTCCTTCTTCGCCTCAAGGATGGCAGTATAAGAAGGACACAGTGGTACTCCTTCTTCTTATGCACAAGATCTTAATGTTATATACTGCCACTTCGAAAGCTTCAATGAGGTCAAAATAAATAAAGCTTTATCAGCGGAATATATAGGCACAGTTTCCTTGGGCTTTAACAATTTATTTATCCTTGTAGCCTCTTTGCTCCGAGACTAGTTTAACGATATCTGCTATATTCTTGTCATGTGCTTTCAAACCGGTTGCATGAGCAAGGCTTTCAGTGCTATACGTTAGGAGGTCTTCCGCTCTCCTTCTCTTCTGTAGCGGGCTTAGCTCTTTAAATGGTTTTCTCGGCCTCACAACTGATGTTGATGTTCCAACACTGCACGTCTCCGGTGTGTAGGATGTTGATGCACCCTCATTTAAAACAAAGTCAGAACTGGAACGGGTTTGCTGCTCTACTGACACTAAATAAGGGGTCATCTTTCCTTTCATGATCTCAGGCCATTTTATGTTCTCTTGCAGCCATGTCTCATACTTTGTTATGTATGTACGTCTCGTTAGATTACACGAGATCCATTTGTTCCTCAACGAACAAACATAAGTCTGACAGAATTGTTTCAATACCCTCTTTTCATTTTCTGACAAATCAATAGTATTCTCAAAAACTTCAAATAAAACATTGGGCTGTGAAAAACAATTGTTGTTTGTCACAAACATGACAATGTCCCAAATTGGTATCACAACCTTCCATCACAGCACAATAAAAAAAATAACGTAATAAGTTAGCGCGCACAAGTACTGAGAACTACTGATAAAAGTAAGCTCAAACGTCCTGTTTTTATACAACTACCCTCATTATCGTTCGCTATTCTTTAATTAGGTTTTACAGACTTTAATATTACAGACAATAGAATTTTATTGTGACTAGGGCCCATTTGGCCCTGCTAGAGCTGGTTGATGCTCATGTCATTAGTATATAATTATAACTCAACCATAATCACGGTGATTAAATGAGTTAGTTCTTGGAATGAAATAAAAAAAAACGTATATAATCAATATAATTTTTAATTGTTGTCATCACAAAGGTCATAAGCAGGCTACAACTAACGATAGTATAAGTAAATCGATCGGCAAGTTAATTTAACCTCGTCAAAGATTTGAAAAATCACGTATCGAAAATTCAAAATTTCAAAAATTTGCTACGTGCAAAGCGGCGCCGAACGGTGCATGAATTGTATGTCATCTTGATGGCCGTGTATCGTACAATAGCTCGTGCGAGCTCCAGCCTATCAGTTCCATTCAGTTTCAAAAAAATGTACATTAAGTGTTTTCTCCCATACAAAAAAAATAAAAAACTTTTTTTTCTCACGCGTGGAGCGACTGATACCATCCATACGTTAATATTACGTAAAGGGAGGTATACTAGACCAATTACAATTTTTGTTTTTTTATTTCCGAACTTTAAGTTTCTATGAGTATGGAGCTCGATTTTCAGACCACTGTGCGCCGCCCGCGGTGCCATACTATTATATTCTGTGGCGATGCCGCTGTATTGGTTTCTCTTGGATTTGTATGAGCCCTTGCGGCGCGCCGCCGCGGCGCCGTGTGTTCATACAAATCCAAGGGTGACTGATGCAGCGACGGCGGTGCCGCTGTAGCTGCGGCATAATGTGTAAACGGCCTCAAAGATTAGGTACCTAACATTCATATATAACTATGATTCCTTTTTATTATAAACAAAATCAATTTTAAATCTAATTTCTTGCTTTTGATCATTTTCATCGCAATTTTCAAATGAATCTGTTACCTATTTCATTATGCCCATTATCAATAAGTCGCGGTCGGTTAATAAAAACATTAGGTCAGAATTTTTTTTATTTTTGTAATAGCTTAGATAACGTGTAGGTACTTGCGCATTAGAAATACCTAACTTCCGTGTTGATATTTTCGACTTTCTTTCTCCTGCAGACTTTTTTTAGTTATTTATAAAAATATTTAATAGATATATTTAAAAATTCAAAATGACATTTAAATAGAAAATTCGATTTCGTAACCTTGGGAATCGAACCCGGGGACTCTCGAATACAAATCTACACGTCGTCCACATACGTCACTGTGACAGTTGTACGTGAAGTCGAAAATACCGACTGCACTTTCTTAGATGTTTCCAAAATTCATTGTTTTAGAAAAAAACACTGCAAAGTGATAATTTTTATTTCGGAAGTCGGTGTCGCTGGTTCCGCATTTTCGTTTTTTGACACCGACTTCCGAAATTATAGTTATTTATCACGCTGTAGTGCTTTTTTTGAAGTCGGTTGTTTTTTTTTTTTCTTTCTAATTGTACCTACCCCACAAAAATTCAATTAACACTAGTGCATTGAAGAATCATCAAAATTCGCATAGAAATGCCGGAGATGCAGTACATTTATGCATATTAACTTCGGACGTACTACATAAGAATAATTACCTAATGTATTATATACTAAAACCTTCCTGGAAGTATGTAGATCACATTAGTGAAAGAATGATCAAAATTGGTTCATCAGTTTTTTAGAAAATCTACAAATATATATACAAACATACACACATACATACATTACATACATACATACGGGTCGAATACACAACCTCCTTTTTTGAAGTCGGTTAAAAATGTTTTAAATTTCATTGAATCAGTTTTATTTCAAAATCACCCACATCCTTAAGTTTTTCAAGTCACACTCAAAACGAATAAAATTTATTATGTTGTCACACATAACTACATAATTTGTTTCTTATTTGCACATCGTTTCCGCGCCATCTATTAGAATACTAGGGCGTAATCTCACAAAACCGTTACTTCTAAATCTCATGTATGCTTTATGTCATAATTGTGATGGGCGTCGTCGTTAGATGGCGTTTGCGTCGATTCTGCATATGTGTGCATGCGTTTTTCAAGGACACTTAGGTCTAGTAAGCCTCTTAAGCCTATTTTTAGATTAGCATTTTAATCTCTACACCTACTTAACATAATATATTGTTACTTAATACAATATAATGCTACACCGATATTTAAAAATACTTGTGTATTTGTTTTAAAAAAAATTAATTTGGTATTTATCAACTTTAGTTAATGTTAACGATAATTTGGTTTCTGTTAGTGTTTATAATACCGTTAAAACCAGTAATAACCGCTTGCTTACTGCTGTTCGCTTTGATATTGCGGATGGTACATTAATTAATTCATAATTACCAATTTTTCAGAAGCAATCCGATACATTAACCGTTTCCACCACTACATTAATTAAGTTTGGCGGTTTAATGTGCTGACTGTTAATAATTATAATAGTTATATTTGAAGGCAATCATATCAATTTATTTGGTTTGCCTACATTTAAATATTTCTGTGCGTATAACTGGCTAATAACGCTGCCTAAACGTACTTATAGAAAAATACAAAATGAAATAGTATTTATTCACAGACATATAATATACAAGGCAAGACATATTACCTCTGTCAAACTCCAATGCAAAAACGCGACATCGAATTGGATGATATGAAGGCGATGTACAGTCGCCAGCACATCAAGCTTCTACAATCTGTCAAATTTCTTTAATAGATTTTCAACTTTATCGCTGAAGTATAAGGTTCAAAGTTGATTGGGAAAATTTGACAGTTTCGGGTAGCTTGATGTGCTGGCGTCTGTACAGTGCTGACGTGACGTGACCAGGAGCCCCGGTGCGAAAAAAAAGTTGGGGCTGTATCTAAACTGGTTAGGTATTATTTTATCAAGTAAAAAACAAATACCTACTTACATAATATGTAAATGGTTTAGGGTGTAGGAATACCGCAACAATATTTTATAGATGTCAAGAATATGAAATTTTATCAAAAAAGGGAGTGGTGTTCATTACTAATTTTCCAGTAGAGTAAGCTAGTATTCATAAATCGGTCGCATAACAGCCGATTGGTTGAAGTGGCTAAACTGTAGAACTTACACAACAGAAAGAATTTATTTATGTTCTGAAGGTGGAAGAAATTTTTTGCTAGGTTAGTTCGAGGTTAGCTGGTCAGGGGCCGAGGGGCCCCTGAGCCTGGGGGCCCCGGTGCACGGTACCGCCTCGCCCTCCGATAGCTACGCCACTGGCGATGTACAATATTATGTACGAGTGCATTGCGAAATTATTTTTCTAGATTACTAAATTGTAAATATTTTAACGGAAAATCGTTAACTCGGTTTGTCTCAACTTAAACCGTCAGATATTATATTGTTTTACTTTAAAACAACCTAAATCGCTCTTACCTCCACAATGGCAATACAATTTCAGCAGCTTTTTTACCACTTTCACTCAAAAAAAAAAAAAAAAATAACATTATTTTTTTACTCCCAACTATCCGTTTTCTAACCAGATCACAAAATACGTTACGGCATTTAAAAAAAAATGAACTTACGAATTCGTGTTCAAATTTGAATTTTTCTTCCATGTCTCTTGTACGGTTCCAGACGGCAGTAGGTAGCTCCTGTAGTTTAATTTCCGCCGAGTCATGCTATAGGTACGTGTCTAGAATAAAATGAATATGTAAACACTTACAACCGCAGTCGTAGTTATAAATAAATTTACAAAATTATACTATTCCGTGTTGTACATAATTCCAAAATTTTGGAATGTAAGGTGAATGCAACATCAGGTATATACAGGGTGAAATTGAAAACATGTGACAAACGAAAAAAAAAATTGCTGTTACCTACATTTATATTCGCATAACTCGTCAAAATGTAGGGAACAGCTGATTTTTTTCGCGATTTCAGGTTTTGTCCCATAGTATAAGTTGTTCATAGTGATGAGTACAATCTCCCATTTCAATTTGTCGGAAATTTTCAATTTCAACCTGTATATAAAGTACGTTTTTATTGTTTATTAATTAAGGAACAAAACAAAATACAAACATCACAAAAACCTCAATAGGTTTATCCTGATGTTGACACACTTTAAGCAATCTTAGAAAAGTAACTTAATACTTAGTTAATAAACACATAATACATAGTTTATAAAAAATTGTGAGGTTGTTGTAAATAACAACCATAATGTACAATAACGACAACGATGCTAATCACTTATTGAATGAAATTTACACAGCATCATGCATTTTCAAAGAGAATCAAAGAATTTTTTGTATTTATTTTTATAATTACTGTTTGTTATTTCTGATTGGATTTTTGTTGGAAAATCATTAATTAGAGTAGGTATTAAATAAGCGTTTGTTCCCATTCCCATTTGATGGTACCTTTCCAGAGCACGTTAAACTACTCAAATACAAGCTTTTAAGATGGTATTAAGAAAGAAAACGGGTATGTAAAAATCGTAGCAAGTAGCGTTAAATTCTGTAGTTTGTAGAAAAAAAAAAAGTAAACTATAGTGTCTAGCGCAGGCGTAGCGATAACGCCGCGTCGTAGACCCCTCGTAGACCCAGCGTAGATCCTCGTAGACCCAGCGTAGACCCTCGTAGACCCTATTTAGACCGTTGGTGTAGCGCAATGTGAGTTAATACAATTATTGCCTAAATAATTTCATCAAAACTAAGTCATAAATTCAAACATTTTTTGAGTAAAAAGCTGGTAAAATAAATTGAAAATTATGAAGTCCAACTCAAAAACAGGGATTTAAAATTGCACCATGAAACGTTAAACTATTACAGTAGCATAGCGAGGGAGGGATGAAGCCATAAAAGGTGGATAACACAATCTCTCTCGGGGGACGGCGCAGCGATCCAACACTTCTCTGATTCCTTCAAAGGGGAACTCTGAGTGGAAATGAATGCTACATAAAAGTTTTGCTTTGGACCACAGAAATTTTATCAACGAACATAATTTCATTTGTAATTTAAAAAAAGGATTATTTGTTTATTTTAATTGAATTTCCTAAGTACGTTTTTCAAGTATAAGCAGGCCAGTTCCCGTATTTAAAAAAACGTTCAAAATCTTGTCACAATCTCATCTCAGCGACAATCAATGTCAAAAATTTTACAAAAATGTAGGGATATAAGTAAGAGGAATTTTTGACAGATTGAGACTGAGGTCAGACTGTGAAATTTCCTAAAATTACGAGGATCGCCCCTAAGGGCATTCATCTTCCTCTTAAAAGGAATCTAAATTGTGCTAGCCTTCGAGTACCGACTGCATTATCAGAAGCATTCATTAATAATTCCTACAGCGTGCATCTCACAGGAATGTGTTTATTAAAAACTCCTTTACTTGGGTCATAAAAACTAGGTATAGTTATTTGCTCAATGAATTATTCATGATGAAAAATGCAGAGCTTAAAAAAAGTGACCGGATATAAGTTCGGATGAATAATGAATGCATTCTGAGCTGGGCAAGCGCCGCGTATGAATTCACAATCCGCCGTCTGTCGGTCAAGGTGCCACTTTTCTCACCACTGCATCTGAAAATATGGAAAACATTAGCATTTTTGATTTAGTGGAACGCTATTTTGAATTAGGCGTCCATTTTGTTCTACCTTGCGTTGTTCTTTCTTTTACCTGTGCTTAATGCGATTTCAAATTAACATTTCCTAACTAAGACTATACAAACTACATGATGCTGCAGTTTTGGCTAACCTAGTTTTTTGTGGTAGCCTATATTGTGTCCCACTGCTTGGCAAAGGCTTCTCCTTTTTCCTTCTAAACCCCCGTCTTGTGCTATCTCTGGTCATGTTGGCCCTGCAGACGTTATTAGATCGTCACACCACCTTCACCGTGTTGTTTACAGACAAAAAATATATTGTGAACATACCTTGACTGATGTCCAAAGAAAAGTTCACGTGCTTATAGAATCTAATCTTAGTACCTTTAGATTGTATGTGACATTTTAATCTTATAACCCACTCATTGTTATGGAAATACTTGACATTTAAAAACGATCTCGATTTGTTTTTTTTTTTTTTTTTGTTTTATTAAATAAAGGAGACGATATTATCACCACCATTTTTATGTATGGCCTTCTCTGAAATGTTACTTTCGTCTGTTAATTAAGTGATTTATGCAGATACCTAAATTTTTATAATCCTGCCACGAAACGTCGGAAACGAACTGCTAATCACTTAGTCGATAGTACAAACCATAGAAAATTTCATATATCTACGGTACAAACAATGCGCAATTCTCACTGCTCAGTTGTTGATCTACAACTCCAATTTAGTTGAGGAAGTGAACAGTTTTGTTGGAATTGTAAATTGCCTGTAACTTAGCTGCTAATTTAGTCACAAAGTCATGCATGGTACTAACTAGTTCCCCAAGGCACTGAATTTCGAGCATACGGGTGACAAGTGACAATCGATGTTAGTGATCTATGTGAAGCAAGTTTGTCCCTTACCTCATCTTAACTCGGATAATTAATACGTGCCAGCATAAAGTTTGTCGCAGACGGCCTAACTGTATGAAAATTTAGCGAAGTCAGCAGTGGAATCCTTCTAATTAACGAGGCACAGAAAACTGCTGCGTGCTTTAGACACGTCTCAATAATTACTTATGTGTGATGTCGCTTTTACAAATTTGCCGAACACATAAGACCGTAAAGACGCTTAATTACTGGCAGTTTTACACCTCAGCAACGACGATGAAACGTGTCTGTCACAATTAATTCTGTGAATTATACGAATATACTCGTATATATTTCGTTCCCAGTTGTTTTATGACATGTGTTTAATTGACTGTCATGAAACATTGTTGTGTGTAGAAACTCTCAAGTAACTGTCGTTGTTATTCGAGAGAGCGATGTTTGTCGAGCTTTTACGCGTTGCTGAGTTCGATGTGGTATGTATTGATCTTGTGAGCATGTTTGTGTAAATCAAAAATGGTTTCGAGACAAAAGCTCCCTGAAAATCGGGCCAAATACCATTAAATATTTAAACGCCGATCTCTTGTTCAGCATATTTCAATAGTTTCCCCATGATTCATGCAAATTGTATGAATTCAGTCGCAGGTATGTTTAAACTTGAAGGCATAACAGCACTATGAAACTTTAAGTCCTAATTTGGGGCAGCCTTGTTATTAAAATTTATAGTCTTATGTCGAAAAGCTTAGCTAACAGTGTTGTCTTGTGTACCCAGGCTTACAATATTTAGTAGTAACGGTCTGCTCTAATCCTCTTGTGAGAAAGGGATTTGTTCTTAAGGTCAATTGGCTAACTTAGTTTGTTAGTAGGTTATCTAAGCTACTATTGATTTATATAAGCTCTTCATGGATCGGGCTTTGATCTTCAGCCGGTCTATTCAGTTAAGCTGAATTTACATCACGAAACTAGTTGCACAAACTTAGTTATTCATTGATTGTTTCACGTGTAGATAATAATCTATTTACACGTGAAAATATCAATGAATTACTAAGTTTGCGCATCTAGTTTCGTAATGTAAATCCGGCTTTAAAATCTTGAAGCGTACCGAATAGCACTACTGACACTAGGAATTGAAACTATTGTCAATTGACACTATTGTCAATTCCTGTTATCAGTAGTGCTATTCTGTAAAACATCCCACCGTGAAAACTTAGTAAAGGTGAGGTTGAAGTGAGCTGTCAATAGTGTCAATCCCTAGCATCGGATGGGATAACAATTCACTTCAAACTCACTTCACTTTAGTTTTCACGGTGAGATTCGTGCAGAACAGACGGCCAATTCTCGTAATTTAAAACGTTCAAAATCTAGTCGCAGTCTCATCTCGGCGACAAGCAAATGTCAAAAACTTGTCAAAATGTAGGGAAATTACAGGTATTTTTGACAGATTGAGACTGAGATCAGACTGTGAATGTTCTTAAAATTACTAGAATTGCCCCTCTGATCGGCAGGTCATATTGATTATGAATTTCTTGAAGAAGAATGAATCTTAGACTGCGGTTTAGTGCAACTTTAGAATACCTACGTCTGGCGCACTCACCTCGCTGCCGCCTTGAGAACTGACCTTACTTTAACCATGACAATATAAACTTTCCTTATTACATCGTGCTGATACGAGACTGCCTGAATTTAAGCATTTGTTTCTCTGGGTGGGAATCTGCATTACAGTTTTTATTCTGCACCAAACCAAGGACATCATTAAAATGAAATGGTTTATTCAGTAAGGTGTGTAAATAAAATATCGGAATTACTTTTACACGTCATCAATACTTATATTACAAATTCGAAAATAAATATTTGTACGTTACCTTTTCACACTTGAACTACTGAAAGGATGTCGATCAAAGGACAATGCCCAAAAATGTACGGGACTTGTTCCAAATTTCCACCACCAACTAGACCCAGAGAATTCAATTATGTGAGTAAAAATATGATTATTATGGGAGTAAAAAATATAATGGGAGTGTAATTACTACTAGTATTTTTTTTGCTAGCGGTTATTTGGAATTTATCAGTCACTTTATTACTAAAAAAGCATAAAAAGTAATTAAATGAAAAAAATAATGTGAGAATAGTAGCATTATTTACTCCTTACCCTCATAATAATATATTTTATTCCGGTCTTAATAGAAGTTGTTGTATATTTCATGAACTATTTGACAGCATAGGTCTATTTATTATTTAGTGGTAGAAATTTGGGTCGCAAATGGGCATTGTCCTTTGACAAGGCGATAAATATCTAGCATCCTGGGGAAGGACATAGGCTTTTTGTCCCGGTAGCACATTCCCGTGGAATACATTCATGTGGGTGAAGCCGCAGGCAGAATCTAGTATAATATAAGCCAGCTATTCATAGAAGGCCATACATAAAAGAGAAAGAGCTATACTCCATTTACTATAGCATTAGACAGAAGTTAAAAAGGGCTCTTTTAGGGACACACTTTGTAATAAAAGTACAACAAACATTATTACAGTCAAGATTGATGTGGAGTTAAATATAATCAATTTAAATAACAGCAATCACACTTAATTGTACTTATTTAACCTATCTACCTTCTGAAATTACAAGGCTGTCAAATTATTTAGTTTTTACATAAAATATTGTCGTGTCAATGTTTAAAATCTAAAAGAAGCAGGGGCGGACAGTACCGGGAACTTTTTCATGTCACTATAACTCTACCAAATCTAAAATGTTCCCTATTCCCTTCATAAGTTGTGGCAGCACGTGTTTTATTATTTTGTCGGTTTATACAAAGTTGTTTTTAAAAAACTGATTGTTACTAAAAAATGTTTCATTTCATGTATCTATCCAAGCATCATGACGAGTAGATAGATAGCATATGCTTTATTGTATGCCATACATTGTTACTTACATAAAAAGCACATACATTATTTATTAAAATTGTTTGAACTTAACTTGAAATTAAAAGGTTTCGTACTCCTGCTTCTGCGAGCCTCTTTTTTCTAATGTTATAATAAATGATAGAGATATAGATGCAGTCGACATTTCCTATATCACTACCCCTGAGACGTAACGGCGAAGCAAACTAGGGGTCAAAAACGAATAACAGCGCTTTTACGGTACATGATAATGTTTCTTTAACGTAGCTTTCCATCGAGTGACATCCTATAATACCTACGCAAGAGGGTCCTCGCAAATAGCACAAGTGCTGATGACATATTTCTTTCCTCACATACATATAATGCACAGTTTTCTTAACAGTCGTAACAGCCGGCTGAGGCGAGGAAGTTCATAGAAAAAGTGTTTTTCTTCGCTTGTCCTATTTGGTACACAAAATAATATAGCCTAGGATACGAATTTAAGAAAATTACGTTGTTTATTTTTTTAGTTTTTGAATGTGAGTAAAAAATGCAATCTAAATTCTTCGTAAGGAAAATAACAGACCTGCAGTTTTTTCCTCATGAGATGCAGGCGTTCATCAAGGAGGTCTGTATGTCCTTCTTAATAATCTATTTCTAAAAAAATTACAACTGTATGTGATAAATGTTTATACAGGGGTGGCAGGGACATCGACTTTTTCTTCAATTATTATACAAAAAAAATCTGCTGTTTCATAAAATAGTGCAATACTTACGCGGTCGAAATGTATGGAGCAGTTATTTTCTTTTTTAATAACCGACGAAAAAATTTAACTCCCCCTGCGTTAAATTTGTTCAGAATCATGTACTGAATCCATGGTAAAGAGTTGCGCGTCGATGTGGGATGCTACACCATGTATGTCTTAGAAATAAAACATGCTTTGTTGTTTACTGTTATGCAGCAATAACGTCTTGACGAACAATAAAACAAAACAGTAGTAGAACTTCTTATTATATTTTCTCTTTACGTCGTGTCTGTGATACTTCATAAAAGCTCCTACATCTGACGTTCGTCGCGTAGACGCTGCGCCAGTATTACGCTTGCGCTGCGTGTTCATTTGACAAACGCCTACGCTATATGCAAAGGAGTACCTACCTAAAATTTAAGTTTCCACTAAAGTTCATTTTCTGTACTTGCTCCCGTGTATTGAACTCCTAGTTTTGTAAATTTTCCAGACTGCGGGGGTGTGAAATATTAAATTAGAACTTGATAGGTACTAAAATATTCGTCTGCTGATTTATTTATGAATTTATATTATTATTCTATTGTTATTAATTTAACAAGATTTAGGTACCCTAAATCTAATTAAAGGAATAAGGTAAATTTTCATGGTCAGAAAAAAATGGTCTCATGAATAGGTTTTCATTCCATTTAGTATTTTCAGTCCATTGGTCATTCAAACGACGGCATCGACTATGCTGTATATATAGTTCAAAGTAGGTACGTCATTTGCAGCATCATCACGTTTACCCTGCCGTGCCAGCATTTCTGATACTAACATTAACCAGGGTACTGTAGCGGTATCTACAACGCCACATGCGAACAATGCGTCATACTGACGTCACGCAAATCCTGCATCGCGCAAGCACAGTTTACTGCGCAACTAGCATAGATACAACAGCCCGACATGAATCATCGGGCAGTTGCCCGCCAGACACAACACCCGTCTGGTCGGAGGATCCCCCCTTTTCTATAGAATATGAGTGAACTTTACACCCTGTTCCTCGTACCTCTACATATAGTACCATATTATTGCACCGCCAGCACAATGACACGTCACATTAATTTTATTTATGACGTCATAACACGATATAAGTATATCGCATTCATGTTAAATCAATAGTTGGTTCACGGACTGAACGTGGATCAAACTCAATCACTCTCTTGATTGTTTAGCGTCTTGGTAAACAAAGGAACAGAAGCAAGATATGACCTAATCCTACAATAATTAATATGAAACCTGATAGTTCGAGCTTTGTTGTGTTGATTGGGTTTACGTGTGGGTTAGGTTTGTGATTGTCTCGTTCCATCGTAAACCTCATCAATCGCTCTCTATCAGGCGAGATCGAGGCCAATAGATGGCCCATTTCGCAGTAAAAAAAAAATATAGGCTCGTATGAGTGAGCTGTGAGTGACCCTATTATACAGGGTGTTAGGTTAAACGAAGGACATATATATGGGGGATAGTACTTGCATATATCAGAGTCGGTCCCGTAGTATAATTTGTTCATCTTCATGAGTACTACCCTCCCCTAAAGCATATTCCCCCAACACCCTGAATATTGGTTTCCACCAAGCCTAACATGCAAATCGATATCGCAAATGTTCTTTAGTAAACACTGCTCATTGCCTAGTGCCTACCCCACCTTTAGTAAGAATTATGGACAAAGGAGTTGGAATTATTGGTCTGATATTTCAGACAACACTACAAATAACTCAATTGTCATACAATAGCTATACCTAGATAATATCACAGTCCGTTCACGAACATTGTACCTACCTTTGTAAAAAAACTGAGGTAATTCAAATAATCTTTCTTGCCAAATGATGGCTCGAGGTTACTCGAAAAAAGGGGAGGTCGCCAATACTGAGCCGAGAATCACTGAGCAAACTTTTCTCTCCCAAAGAGTAAATATCACTTAAACCTGTTTTCACTTAAATGTGAAGGCACCGCTATTTCCACCTAAAACAAATATTTACTTTTCTCCTTTGTACTGAATTGCGATACAAGCAATAGGTATTGGAATGCTATTCTGTGGCATTCGTAACTCACCCAAGTGAGCTCACACAATTCGAAAGATGAGTTCGACTTATTACTACTGTAAATCATCGCGTATTCATAAGTCGATCTTTGAAAATGTACAGAATAACCTCCCGTGTGATACAAATAAACCATAAAACCGCATCGATTGAAACGCGATATTCTAATTAAACACGTTCATTACTTGGAACACACGGCTTGGCTTCAGTAATGTAACGAATAAATCCGCCCCGTCGACACGTCAGGAGTAATCGAAACGTAGAACATTCGCACAATTTACCGCCGAAGACTGCCAAGTGAACACACCACCTTGAGTTGCGGGTCACGATCTTCAGCAATGAGAAGTGTGACTAACTACACATGTTCAACCGCACGTGTTCCCCTGATCATGACACGTTGTACAGCCAATAGTGTCAGCTCCATTAAACACAAGTACCTACCGCCTTAACGAGAAAGGGGATCCATTCCGGGCATTATAACGATCAAACAATGCACTTGGTTTGTCAACAAAAACCTTGTAGAATCCGATCACGTTCATATTGTTCATATTTTGAGTTTCGGTGAACTTTGCGCTGTTGGATTTCAGCTTTATTAGAGTCAATATGTTTGTTATTTAAGGCACGCAAAACGAAATCAGGTCAACTCGATACGCTACGACACACTGGACCGACGGATATAGTGTATATGCACGTATACTAAGAAACATAGTGCCTGAACGCGTAAGCACTGCAAAGCATCAAATCCAGAGTCTGTGCAATGTTTCACGACCTTCCGATAGAATCACATTTATGATGACCGTGAAAATAAAGCAATCGGCTGTGAAATAGAATCCGCAACATTGTTTCCTCTCGCGTTTACCGTTAACGCTTAGTTGCAAATCGAAGTTACTTGCGCGTAAAACACTGGTGTATTGTTGGCATTTGTTGGTACATTAGTAAGTGGACTGGTCGAATCGTTCGTAGTTGGCTGCTCGCTCAGTCAGCGATGAGTCAGCTTGTTACTGAGCAATTCTGCAATCGTGTCGTTCAAATGTAACGGCGTCGGAGTATCATGAGGCTGCGTCGAAGATTGGTAATGTGTGCGTTGAACATGTAGCCTAGATAGAGTTGGTTAGTTTGGTTGTCCAGTCATCACCCTCGAATGTTATGCTTTAACGGCCATCTTCGTTTTCTTGAATAATCAACAGTTCCGTGACCGACTGACTGATCAAGCTTCAACCACTGAAAATAAAATAGGTAAATGATGAAGAGCCGTGCCACAAATGGGACGAGGACTTGAATTGTGAAAACAAAAAAAGTCTGCAACAGCTACTTAATAATATACTTACTATCAATACAATGCAGTGGCGTAAATGCCTCTAATTTAATACAGCATGCAAACCAAGGAATGTTATGTTGAAACTAGATGCAATAGCGAGGTACTATTCTGTGATGATAAATTGTATTGGTTACCGAATAATAATTAAAGATTCAAAAGCGAAAGAGCATAAAAGATAAAAGGTTCCGAAATGGAACGCGGAATGTCATCATTCTCCTGCCCTTATCCCAATTTATTCGGGGTCGGCGCAACATGTCTTTTTCTTCCATACTTCTCTATTCGTCGTCGTCTCGGTAGTCACCCCCTTTCTAACCATATCATCAAAACACACACAAGATTGGTTTGCATAAGAATATTAACTCCAACTCCACAAAATTGCAATCGATAGTCTGCGTAAGGAAAATAACAGACCTGCAGTTTTTTCCTCACGAGATGCAGGCGTTCATCAAGGTCTGTATGGCGTAGCAATGAACTATCAACCTCTCATGCATTATTACTAAACTGAGGAGATGGTCACGTAGAAAGCGGAGTTGTGTATTCAGCCTATAATTAGGAATTGCATATAAAAAAGGCTCGTACGTCCATTCTCAGATATTTTACCTCTGACTGTGCATCACTGTCAATATACAATATTCTTAGACCTATGAGGCTCACTATTGGCTTTTACTATCAAAAATAACATCAATCATTTTAAATAATTCTTGATCATATGAGATATCCTGTATGTATATGATTTGCCTCGCAAGCATATTTATTGCAAAAATGTTCCGCTAACCCGCTCCACTAACTGTGGGACCAACGCTTGAACCTATGTAATGTCACAGACGTGTTTCTAAGCATGAATTCATCTCATTTTGCATTTTTATTTCCAGCATACCGTACAAAGGAAAATGTATAGCGGTATTCAATCAATTAATTTAGGTACGAGGTTATTAAAAAGATTATTTTCATTTAATTACTTTCACAAATTCTCATAAGCCATCATTTGTTTAGTCCAACTTGGCTTCCTCATGGACGATGTTCTCCTCGTTAAGGTTTTAATTAAAAATACTTCGAACTTGGCGATATGTTACTTTCGAAAGAATTTTAATAAATATTTATCATCCAGTCTCGCATAAATAATAGGAACTTTTGTTTGTACGTAGGTACCGTCACTTTTATATCGATCTACAAACTCATTTGATTCTGTCATGAAAGCGATAAATACTTTCTAGCCCACAAAGTATTGTTATACTTTGTGGGCTAGAAAGTGTTTATCTCTTTCATGATCATCATCATTTCAGCCGAAAGACGTCCACTGCTGGACATAGGCCTCCCCCAAGCACCGCCACTTCGACCGGTTCTGTGCTTCTTGCGTCCAGCGGATTCCTGTGGTCTTCACCAGGTCACCGGTCCATCTTGTGGGACGCCTTCCAACGCGACGCCTTCCGGTACGCGGTCACCACTCCTCACAATCCAATCACAATCCTTTTACAATGCTAAAACCAAAACATAAACGACCGACTTTTTGGATTGGACATTATCAGAAGATAAAACAAAAATACCTTTTCCCTTACGTACCTACCTATTCGTTCATTTCCCAGCTAGCCATTCAGCGGAGCTTCCATAAATTCGCTGATACACACAGGTACTTAAATTGCCGACACAGAATCTAAATTGCTCGGAAAAATGTTTAATCACCCAAAAGGCCAGCCGACATAAATTATACAGATAGACGTATACGTAATTGGATTTCTAAAGTATTTCTCCCTTTGAATGGAAACGTTGCTAGTGGCGGCTGCGTAGGTGTGTTTCATATCCCATTCTGAGGGTTAAACAAACATAGTTTCGACTTTTGTGAGGCCTTGGCTTGAGCTACTGTACCTCCCACTGTATGTACATAAATAGGTTGTGTCGACCCGCTTTTACATCCGTTTTTCACGCAGGTATTCATTGCAATCTGAGAGATGAAACCCTAATGTACTCTGAATTATGCATGCGTCGCGTGAACATCCTCCAAGACATTCCTTGGATAAAAGAGAAACATATTTACTAGAGAGAATAATAGACTCGCAGCGTCTGAATGGAATACATCATCCTTATTGTATATGTCAACGTTACAGTAAAACTACATTTGTTATTTTCTTTTACACTAGCTTCTGCCCGTGATTTCGTTTGCGTGGAAATCGTAAGACACCACAATACAGGCAGGGACATCGGTGCGCAAACTGAAACTATGAATTTAGCACAAATCATTCTAGACCCCCTAGCGTAAAAATTGATGTTGGTTATAAAAAAAAATACTCTGTTCAGTACATTTTAACCGCGTAGTTATCAGATTTTTTTTTTTTGATAACCGGCAGGGATGTTCAGAATCATAATTATACTTACTGAATCCTTGATAACAGGTTGTGCGCCGATATTCCTACCACACTGTACCTCTACTAAAATAACAGCCACATTTTTATAAATCTTTCCTATTACTACGCTTGTAGTTTTGGTCTCAGCAGCTAAAATATGAAGAGAGTCAGTCAGGACTGTTGACGCGATAGCAAGCGACGTACAGTTGTCCGTGTTAGAAGCGGCTCGTCCTGAGGTCGACACCCACAGCCTTCAATAACAATTTCCAATTGCTTGCGAACATTTTCGTTTTGTGTGAACTAATGAATGCCTGCGATCTTGCATATAATACCTAATGGCACAACACAGATACACGACTGATGCTTTCTTACAGATTTTTCCTGACGAACAGCTGTCACTTTATTAATAACATAACAGTACATTGTAAACACAGGATTTCTCATCAATAGTTCCTTACCAAAGATTTTTCTTATAACCAGTGATGACGGAAGAGGTCTTTACGTTTTTCTATGTAGGTACGTTCTACGAACTATCATATTATAATAATATAACAAAATATTAAAAAAAAAAGCACAGGTTTCTTGCCTTTCACGACCTTCGGATACATTCAAATTTAATATTATATTTATAAACAAATTCACAAAAATTAGCGAAATGACAACACCCAAAAGACCATCATCCGAAATCTACCCCAATGTAACCGTCGAGAGATGGTTGTGTTCAAGAATAAAAAATTCCCTCACTTACCACCGCAGCTTCGGCTTGCTGGCCGGCTGTGCCGGCCAGTCTCAGCCGCGGCGACTCGCTCGCAGCCTCCTGCTCCTCAGCCCGCGGGCCTTCTCGCCCCTACGCGCCTAGCGCCTTCCGCGCGTTGCCCAAAATACGGCTACACAAAGGGCACCTTAGTGCCTAGACCGTAAGAGATAGAAAATGTAGCCTAACGCAATACCACGAGGGCTTTTTTATTTTTTTGATGTTGCATTTATTTTTCGAGATATAGACGATTTTATCACAAAAGACATGAACAAAATGCGACATTTTTTTACATTTTTGCATATTCATCATCAGCCTATAATGTTCCCACTGCTGGGACACAGGCCTCCTCTCTGTGAGAGGGAGTGGGCCGTAATCCACCACGCGGGCCCAGTGCGGGTTGGTAGATGTCACATGTCTTTGAATTTTTGGTTCTAGGACATGCCGGTTTCCTCACGATGTTTTCCTTCACCGTTTTGAGAGCAGTGGTGACGAAATAATTGACACAAAGTAAAGCGCCTGTCTGGGTTCGAACACTTCGAACCTACGACCTACAACTCGTAAGTCGCGGCCGATACCACTGGGCCACCACTGCTCTCATTTTTGCATATTGCAAAAAAAAATTGTTTTACCAAATTTTTTTTCACTGTCTTGTAGCTTTTGTCAATACGCATTTTTTGAGACCTCAAACATTCACGTAGCTCCAAAACTCACGAAGGCTTTGTGAGTTTTGGGACTACGTGACTACTACTACTATTTCGTAAAATGAGGGCCTATATCCGGAGCCAGTGAAAAAGCATTTTCAATGCTAAAAAACACAAATCATATCACTTGTTGGGAATCGAACTTAGGTTTGCAAAGTAGTCTTCCAACCATTTGCTTTGTTGAAAGTTGACTAAAATAGCCGTTCTTATATTATGTCATGATTGACTGCTTAGCTCCTTAAGCGGGATGATAATCATTTAAAAAGTTAAATCTGTAACTATCTAAAATATTCTAACCTTTACACTCGTCTTTTTACAGTTTGCGGTTAACGATAGAAGAATACGAACAAATTGCATTATTGCTCATCCCTCATACTTCGACTAGAGACTTCACTACGATTTTATATATTTTATATCTGTACATTTAAGGGTGTTCGGATATAAAATGTAGTGTCCCAATCTATAAAATTCGTCACGATTTGTTAGTGTTAAAGTCTTTTACACGATTTAACTCAGTGAAACTTTATAGTCCGATTATCGAAGACAATTACTCGGCTTACAACTGTTAAACTTTGTGAAATGAACATCGCCAGTGAGGCGCCGAGGGCTAATTTTTTACGGATTCCCTACAGATCTTGTAAACCTTTTGTTTAAATGCGGAGAGTGTCAGCAATTACGTCCTTCGTTCGTGTTCTTTTATTGCATTTTGTGCCAAGGTCCCTTGTAAACAATTACAAGGAACTCGATAAACACGTTCGGCATGTTCCGATTGTATTTTTCCACATAAATACTTAAGAAGCGCGTTCGTACAATGACAATACATATCACGGCACAGCGGGGACACCTGTATTTATTAAAAGTCAGGCGTGCCGGGGGTAGAAATAAGTGACATCGAAAGCATTCGGTTCATCCGGAGCTGTGGCTTGTACAATTTCACTGTCGATTACGTTGACACGAGTCGAGCCGCGCCGTTCAACGGCAGACAAAAGGACAATGGTCGAGTGGCTTTAAGAATGTATTCTCCTTGCGCGGGAAAATTGAATAGTCCACGAGGATTTTTATACAGCAAATGCAAAGCTTTGTTTGCGTAGCGATAGTGAGCTTAAATGCGGTTACACAACAGCACATAAGCAATCTTAGGTTCAGTTGGTTAACCACATAATATTATGAAGGTATGCTTTGACCGCGCGTAGTATGTCTCCTGCGAGCCTAGGTAATGTTGTAGTAACTATGAATAAAGTTAAATTGATACTGAGCAATAGTACGGTGACTGTCGACAACTCGACAGTATCGTTTTGTCTAGAGCGGGATCTCAGCGCCTTTCGTGACTCGCCTCGTCCTTGACTAAGACCGGTTCACCATCCTACACCGCAGATTGTGGCTAGACACTAATCAAGACCATTCTGTCTTCAAAAAGCCACCCACGCTTTGATATTTCGGTACCTTTTTGAAAAAGGATATTATGTTTACCTACTTATTTAGTCTAGATCTGAGTTTATTATGTAAATGATATGATATTTCGGCTATTTATAAGGCAACGAAGGCTATAAAAGACCCCAGTTTGGGCTCTGTCAAGAAGTGATTCTTGGCTTGTTTAATAGAAAATCTAGCGTTAAATGCAATAAACATGAATGAATCCTTCACAACAAAGAAATGCGGATATGGACAAGGTTTTAAAAACGAGGTCACGCTGGAAAACGATCCAATGTTAGTGTGAAGATAAATTCTAGGCACTCAGGAATGCAATACTCCAACTAGTTTTTGCTAACAATAGGTACCTTATACCTTACCTTAAACAAACTAAATATAGCAATTTAAATGTAAGTACTCAATTACAAAATATTTTTTTAAGAAGCTGCAATAGCCCAACTTTCAAAGCGCAGTCTAGCAACCCAGAGGTCGTAAGATCGGACCCCGGCCGTTGCAAATTGACATAGATAAACTTATATACTATAGGTATCCTATATCAAAAATAATTAATTATACTTTTAGCTTTTTTAAGGTTACCAAGAAAACTATCACCTATAAATTAACACAGATGGCTTGAAAAAAAAACAACTCTAATGAGCCTGAATAATTATAATTATGCTTTTAAGCTTTTAACCTGATTTTCACGACGATGGGAGAATGCTGTCCACTTGAGGACTTGGGAGAGTACCTCTTAACGTGATTATACGCTCTAGTTCACCGATGATATCCACCGACTGTTTTTATTATATTTCCAGGGTGCTCACTTCACTAATAGCCTTTTAAGCCTGTGTAAAAGAAATTGCCGACTGTCTTATTATAATATTTTTGCTGAGCTGTTTTCGTGTCGATTGGAGAGAAAAAATAATAATTTTACGTACCTACGTATCATCTCATTGAATCCTAAAGTCTATATGTTTCTGGGTTAGAACTTCTCTGTCAAAATTCTTGCTTTAAAGGGATTACAGGACCTAAACGAAAAAAAACGCAAGTTTTAGAAGCAATAAAAGTATATGATCGACTACAATAAAGAAAATCAGAAAAATATATGATATTCTTCAGGATATATGCTAGGTAGATAGTGTGTGAAAAACATAATAGGTACAACTAATTTGATACGATAGAAAAAAAAATATGAAGATACCTCTAAAAACTTTCTTTTTACAATAAAAACCATATTACATACAATCATTCTGATTTTTGTCAGATTATTCTACAATCAACATATCTACTAAAAGCACTAGTGTTTTATTTTTTTATTCCAAACAATAGATTTTTAGTAAACAGATAATTGCTTCATATTGTGCAATAAACCACCAGCGTTGTGTCATCGCGCTTCTCTTTCCTTTCTATGCCGTCCGACAGTGACCGCGCTTTAATTCATGTAGTCCCCCAAGAAAGACCAAAGTACAAAATAATGGTGGTATCTAATAGCGCCTATCTCCTTAAACCAACGTAAGTTTCTTGCCACTGGTCTATCGAATCTACAATAAAACTACATTGTACGAAAAGCCTATAAAATGCGAGGTCACCATATAGGTACTGGAATTGTATTTAGTCATCGTGTGTACCATGTTTAATACACGCAAATATAAACTCCACACAACTCATGTTTAATATACTCAAATGTAAACTCCACACAACTTATAATATGAGAACTAACACTTCTCTGCCTAACACAGCCAGGTCAAAGCGTGATGGTCATGCCTAGATGTGACCTCTTAATAACCCACTGTGCAAATATGCATGCGCGCGTCCCACTTCAAACCGCGAGGAACGATTCACACTACATTAAATTCAGTAAAGTGCAATAACAGCGGCGTATATGAGCGCATATTACTTCAGTTATGACTTACGTATATAGTTTTCCGGCTGTAATGCATTTTGGGACGGGGAAAATAAAATCAGTGGGAAACTACTGCATGAGCACGAGTTGTAGGTAGTGAGTTCGAACCCAGGCTTTACTTTTTATATTTAATTTTATCACCGCTGCTCTCAAAACGGTGAAGGAAAACGTCGCGAAGAAACCAGCATGTCCTAGAACCAAAAAATTCAAAGATAATATATTTGATTTTTTCAGTGCGGGTTGATTATGGCCCACTCCGTCTCACAAAGAGGAGGCCTGTGTTCAGCATATTCCAGACCTTATACATGAACTGAAAGTACGTACCATAAGGAAGATGCTACAGTTTTTTGCATCCTCCTGAAAATCTCTTCAGCGACTTGTTACAAGAGAGGAAATGGATTTTTGCATTGCTCATAATCAAATACTCATAATCAAATCAAATTATTAGGTATTTTATTACGGAGTTTTATTTGTATTGCCAATAGATGCATTTTCATTATTTTAATAGTCAAAGCTCAAAGTCCCAATAACAGAAACCACAAGACCGATACGTAGGTTTACACTTACGAGTACGTATCCTAATAATCAAGTAATCATAATTGCATAACTTACTCCATAATAAAATTTTGCCTATAAAAAGAAGAAAATGTTTTGTCCAAACAAAAAACATTTAAGGCAATATCTTGAACAACGGTACTTAATCAAGATTAATCCCAAAAGTTAGATGGCGCACTTTGAAGTTTTAAAATATGATTTAAGAAGTTAAACAGAGATTCTCAACAACTTGGTGTGAGTATATTTAAATTATTTTATCCGTTCATAGAGCCTTATTTAATTACTTTCTTCTGAATAAAATGTTGATGATCCCGATATCAGAAAAAAAAATCAAACATGTGGACAAATAGCTACTTTAGGCACTATAATGGGCTAGTTTTAATCTACTTGTCCATCATAGTCCATTGTAGGTATCGACCTACACCTATTGGGCATGTAATGTAGGCCTCTCATAGATTGCACCATTGAATCATAGATCAGTAATAGCCTGTGGGTAGTCCGTTCGAAGCTCATTCGTATCGACACGAAATAATCAGAATGCCGTGTTGAAAATAGGGGTGCAATCTACACATAACATCACCTAACATCATGCCTGTTTACTCGAAGAGTTAAGCAGAGGTGTACCTATAGTACGCGTGATCTACATCATACAAATATGATGGAAAGAAAGGAAGAAAGAAAAATGCGTTTATTGGCATAAAAAACCGGTCAAGTGCGAGTCGCACTCGCGCTCTGAGGGCTCCGGTCGGTATGTAAATAGTTTTAATTTTTTTTTACGGTTTTCGGATTTTTTCCTTTACTTGTGCTACATGAAATTGCTTCTTGACAAATTTCATGATTCTAGGTCAACGGGAAGTACCCTACAGGTTTTGATTTCGGAACATATACATTTTTTGATTGCGTTGACTTAGAATTTTGATTTTTTCACTGCTTCAAGGGATTGCAGCCTTGAGTATTTGATATTAATTTCAACTTGATAACTCCACGCGATCCTGAAAAAAGAGTCTCCACTGACGGACAGACAGACTGACAAAGAAGTGATCTTATAAGGGTTTCGTTTTCCCTTTTGAGGTACGGAACCCTAAAAATACCTTAAAACGACTACACCTACTTCTTATTTTTTGTATCGTTATTCACTCTTAGAGACCGCATTTAATTGACATAATACCTTAGGTAAGTACCTGATTCTCAAAGTTCTTAGAAGAAAATTTTTAATTAGAGTACGTAGTACTTTAAGTATTCTGTGATTAGAGTAAGTAAGTACCACTAAGTACTTATAATAAGCTAAAGTTTTTCGAAGAACTGTTACTCTGATGATGGGCAGTATTTTTATTCATGATTGAAAAGACTGCCAGCGCCCTCCGTAAATCTCTAATTAATAAAGTAAGTAGGTAGGTACCTATCTACGTTAGCTACTATGATCTTATTCATACCGGAGATGCCAATTAGTTAATTAGCGGAGACCCAGGGTGGTTCCTTTGACATTCAAAATCAACATTCACCAATTTATTTTAATGGGGGTGACTGTAAAATTTATTTAAAATAAATTGGTTTCAGTCAAATTTTAGTATTGAATGCATGTCTTTACTGCTCTAGTTTTTAACTACGTTAACAGATTTTCCTGTCAGTAAATCTAAAAATTGTCTGTGAAACAAAACACAATATGAACATGTTATTATGTACCTACATCAAAATGAATAGCAAAGCTGTCGAGGAGCGAAAAAGGTCCAATACAACGATTTACATTGAATTCGGCTTCCTCATGCATTGTGTCGTGATTTATTTTTATTTATTTATCCCGCATCCCTTTCGGGCAGAATTGCAAATGTTAAATAACAGCGTACGGAAAGCTTTGTAATGTTAACAACTTCTGGATTTGCCTTTGCAAATACAGTGCAAAGTGCACTGTATTTTCAAAAAGCATGCAATTAAGCTCATGATTTCTGATAAACATTAGCAAGTCTTTACTATATTGGTTCGCCAGAAAAGTTTAGTTATAAAAAAACATGTTTTATGCATCCTACGGCCAGAGAGATACACTGACTAAAATATTAAAACTTTCGACTACTGGCACTGATTATTGATTGACTGAACTTTCTCATCAAGATTGCGTCCATAAGCAGTTTTTCTACAGTTTCGTCCAGAGCTAAACACCTATAATTATCCCATTTGAATGAATGCTGCCTAAGAATGAAAAGGGTTGTGATAAAAACAGACGTATTTCTTAATTTCATGAAATGATACAGTATAATACCCATAATATTTTCGTTAACATAGTAGTTTTGAGATAACACCAAATAAATAATGGGTTTGCGAACAGGGACGTTATTCACGCGTAGAGAGATGCTCGCGCTTTATTCACATTCGGTTAGGACAAATTGTGACGAATGAGGGTGCAATATGAGCCTAACACAGATTTGCGACTAAAACGACTTGTGACATATAATAATTGGGACAAAGTGTTGGCGAAAACCGCTTGATTAAGATCTCAAGAGTTAGGATAGACTTTCTTGCGTATCTCGTGTTTGTTTGTGTTTGAGTTTTGATTGCTGTATTTCGACTCAATAGGATTCAATTGTCTCTGTGATTACTTACTATTTAAGGACAAACCAAACACTATAAAACCCACACCCGAATCACTTAGGTTCTACAAGTTACTTCTAAAGATTTTTCCGTTAATTTTGGTTTTACACTTCACAAAAAAATTTATTACTATTTTTTTATCAGGAGAATGATGAATTGGCCACACAGAATCAGGACTCATTGTTTTTTTTTTCTTAAACCTGTTTCAGGGCTCAATTTGTGCCATGCCTAGTGCCAAATTCCTGTAACTTCTGCACCCTAATAGATTTTAACATGACTTTTTAAAGAAAACCCTACAACGTTGTTATAATGAGTATAAAAATATAATCAATAACCCCCTTACTAATAAACATATTATATCTGATGAATAGTTACACACCGATTTCTCTCTTTCAGTCGTCAGTAATTTGACTTTTGAAAGAGGAAGACAAAACGTTGTGTAACTATACAGACGCTATATAACGTTTATTAGTAAGGGGATTAAACTTTAATATTTGATGTTCCTATCAGAATAGCGAAAGCAATTGAGGATTGACGCTCGAGGGTCTTACTCTTGCTTTCAAAATTTTGTGTTCTATCGATTAAGCGATATTTCCAGGTCATGTTGAAAATTACCCAGACTACAAGGTGGTAACCATAGGCTGACTGGCCTTAGACACAACTACATTTATGTATCGATATACCTGTCTTAGCATAAACTTAATAATAATAATATAATGTAAAATGTAATAATAATGTAATAGTATAATGTTACCACTGCTGGCACACAGCCCTCCTCTCTGTGAGAGGCAGTGGGCCATAATCCACCACGCGGGCCCAGTGCAGGTTGACGGATGTCACATGTCTTCGAATTTTTGGTTCTATCTAGGAGATGCCGCCGATGCCGGTTTCCTTACGATGTTTTCCTTCAGGTTTGAGAGCCTGTCTTAGACCGTATTTTAATGGTATCCAGGAGCTGGGTTGTGGAGATCAGTGAGGTAGTCGCTTTATGTAAATCATAGTGTTTACAGCTGCACCATTGTATCATGCAGATTGATTGGAATAAGCCATCAACATTCTTATCGCGTATTCATTACCTTGAATTCCGAGACTCTATAAAATTGCTTGTAGCATTCTAGTCAATAGTCTAACTAAAGTTAAGTTTTACAAAAATAAGTTTAAAAACTAAAACCCGACTACTGAAAAGGATGAAATAAGAAAGTACCTTCCCGTGGTCGCATGCCGCTGTACTAACATACTTATAAGCTATGGTAGCATGCGACCACGGGAAGGTACTTTCTTGTTTCATCCTTTTCAGTAGTCGAGTTTCAGTTTTTAAACTTATTTTTTTTATTTAATTATTTTGGGATTTATTTCAGTAATAATATTTATATTTTTGAAATGTGGTAATTAAGCCCTTTCAATTAATACCAAACAAACATGAAAAAAAAAATTTTTGGTTTTTGTCTTTATGCCCGCTAGAGGACGCCGTATTGAATTTAATGTGACGTCACATAACCTATAACCAGCGGACGATCAAGATACTTTGAACCATACCTCATTTGTCCAATTATGACAAGTAGTTTAGAAGTTATGAGAGAACAGATGAACATACATACTGGCAATAATCATAACCCTCCTTTTTGCTTCACCGTAGTCGGGCAATAATAAAGCTTCTAAGATATATAAAACGCGGTCACGTGGTCGTTAGCATTCATTTCATACAAACGCATTCCTCTGTTTCCTCCCTGGTTAATGTTACTAGAGGCAATATTTTTTTACGATATTATGAATATCTACCTCTACCTTGTCCCTACTTATGATTTGTTTCATGGCGTAGTATAAAGAATTAAAAAAAAAATGGCAAGGAAATCAAACACGAACGTAGCCGTGGTGGGTATATTGTTGAGTATATCGTAAAAAAATGTTTGCTGTCATTACCCAGGAAGAAAACAAAGGAATAAGTTTGTATGGATGAAACGCGTGATCGAGTTTCCTCTTGAACGACGATATAAAGTCCTCATAGCTTAATTCAGTTTCCACAATTTAACAATTGAATGTTCAAATCACCCAATCGTTCGTCGTCGTAAGACCCTTTAGTTTATACCCATAAAGTTTGCTTCATTAATTTGTAACATAGATCGGGCGCATAAAGGATGTTGTCAATGTGCTGTCACAGTAATGTTAGTTCGGGCGGAAATTCCGCCTGTTTAGATGATCATACGAGATTGTTCGCATGGCTGATTGAGATTCAGACTCTGTTTGTTAATTATACAAAGGAATAACCGGTTTTGTGAACAAAAACCGGTTTATTGAATTTTGTCCATAAAAATATGAGTACCCACTTTCCTAGTTTCAAAAATCCTCTCACTTTTCATATTCTTTCTTTGTCGTGTGTCTGTTCAGGTTAACATTTTGTTCTGTACTCATGTTACAAAGTTATTGCTCTTTCTTTTAGTACGTGAGACCGCAGAACGCGGAACTTCCCCTGAGTTGCTCCGCCTTCGGGACGTGTGTTCAACACGTTGTTGCAAAACATATCACAATGTAAATAAGGAGGGCTTAGTTTGAACAGCTTCGTTATTACGTCAGCAAGAGCTTCTGCGAGTGTAAAACTTAGTGCTTTGGTGAATATATTAATTGGATTTAGAATTACAAACCTAAGTAAAGCAAGTAAGAAAGTACATATACTTACCTACCGTGTTTTGTCTCAGCATCAGCTAAGGTTGACTGGTAGTAACGCCTTTGTACAGTATTTTTTTACTTGTGCATAGAGTTTTAATAATTAAATAAATAATACCTAGGTACTTAGGTACAAGACTTATTAATCTTATTATTTTACCTCAGTAAGAGCGGTTCTGCACTACATCCGATCCGAATCCGAGAAATGCCGGTCCGAAGTGACCTAGTCCTATTTGTATGAGGGGTTGCGCACTAGATCCGAACTCTATCCGTCCGAATTTAGAACATTCCCAATTCGGATTAAAGTCGGATCTTTAAATTGGATTCGGATCGGATGTAGTGCGAAACCACTCTAAGCATTTTAAGGAATGTTTATGTATAATTTGCGGTTATTATGCCTTCCCACACCAAAGATTGAATTATGTAACACGCATGGAATCTCTTTCATCTTTGTACCTACCTACATACTTCTCAGCAAAATAATTATACACTTACGACTTATGGTTTGTTTTTTCAAATAAAATCAGAGAACCAATTTTAAAGTAGGACTCAAAATATAAAATAGATGATCTACTCCATGGCAAAAAGTGTGAAATCTTCCACAAGTCATTCGACATTTAGGTAGGTACGTTTTAAGGCGGCCTCCTTTGGGCGGAAATCGAGGGGAATTGCTAATGTAGGTACGGTAACTGAAAAAGCGCAAATTCGTTTCCTTTACGAGGGGTTTGTCCTCGTGGCCTGTCTTGGCCTACTGTGGAGAATTATTTCGCATTTCCATTTCTACTTATGATAATAAAAATACGTACACTTTTGAATAAAAGACAATCAACTAAATCGGTTTACAAGCATTGCAGATATCACCTAAAACATTCAACAATATGGTATTCAAATTGAGAAACAATTTATCAATAAATCTAAAATACAATATACATGCGTACAATCTAACACTAACATGGAAAACAGGGAAAAAGGGAGAAGCTCATTGAGCATAAAAAAATTCGTGCGCATCGCTGTCAGTGGAAAAAATGCCCAGAAGGCTAAAACAACTGCCTCTCAAATCAAAAAACATTTAGAACAAAGTAAAGTAGATAATAATAAAATCTTTTAAGTACCTTTTTTAATAGCAAAAGAATTACTCGGTGTCAACACAACGCCTAATATTATTCGTTAGCGATTACACTCGACTTTTTGCTACCGCAAATTTTTCAGGCGCTCGTAAAAAACGTCTTAATGGTAACCGAAAAGTAATTGTTTTCTTTTATCTTGTTCGCAAGGAAACAAATTAGCAGGCTCAAAAGACAAATTGTCACCTCCGGAATTATGTAGATGGAATGTCGACGAGAAAAGCGCTATGTTAGTAGCTAACGTAATAAGCAGCTTTTTTTCGGAGATTTGATTGAAGACTGCGAATCACTTTACATTTATTTACATTGTTATGGTGTAACAATGTAAAAATATATTTTAGGCAGTGCACTTGTTGACTCATCATTTTGGTCTAAGCTTCTTAAGCTCAAAGATTAAGGTTGGATTACATACATATATGTGTGTCGAACAATTATCGCGGCCGATGTGGTAGTAGTGGCTTACGTCAAAGACATTTACACATCTATGACGTAAGGTACTTACCACTTACACTTATTGAATTTGGCAGCAGATCTACTACTCCGTTACTATTGTTTATTTTAACAAAATTCTATATTTCGTTTGGGAACAAATTAATTCATTATACTCCACATTTACACGCAAGCTCGATTTCTAAACACTGTTAAGGAACCAACTGCTTCATTACTTTTGCGAAGTTTCATAAACGACCCGGCCGTCAATATTTTAGAAATTCAATCTATCGCGTAGTTTCGTCTGTCACGGGTCTGTAACTTTCTGTCTGACATGGATAAAGTGCGTCATGCAGGTGCAACTAAGTTTCAAGTTCAGGAGCAAAATTGACAACTTAAACCAACAAAGTAAGTAAATGGGTCGGATATCTCAAGGGCGAGGTAGTTAGGTACTGGAAACATTTAATAGTAGCGTTTCCTGTTACCTAGCTCCATTTTCAAAGTCATTTGAGTTATTCTCAAGCCTCGCCACGTGAAAGGCTTTCTTCACAAAGGTAGCCGACTACCAAAGAGGTCAAACTTGACGATGCAACCCTGCGGCGGATAGCCGAGTTGCCCAGAATATCTTCACAGCTCTGGGTGGCGCTGTGTAAAGGAAAACGTATACAATAGGCCAAATTCTGAAAACATTATCTAGTTCATTATTTCGTCTGTTCCCAATTTAACTAGCGGGGTAATTGCGTAGCACGCTTGCAATGACAATCATGATCGTTGCGTAATTTATGTTGTTGAGCAGACCGAGTTTTCAAACAAATGAAGCAATGGATTAGCAATTTCCTTCAAAAACTGCCGAATTGTGTTTAAAAGTTTGATTCGTAATTGGGATCTTCTACAATAAATAAATAAAAAATCATTTTTTCAGACAACCAGGGCCCATATGATAGTGCTAGTTACAAAAAAAAGTTAAAAACTACGTTATTAGGTACAAAATAAAAGTGGAAAATAATGTCGTTTCATCAATCATGTGAGAAGTCACATGCAGATTGATGAATCGATTGAACACAGCCGCGTCCAACCTGCCTGCTATCATTTTCAGGATGCTGTTGCTACTCCCCCGCACAGCTTTCAAGACTAACGTGGTTTTCTTCCGCATAATTGCATAGAAGTCGTTTACGTAAGGCGTGTCCGCAAACATACCTGAAGCACTACAAGAACGCGGGAGCCGCAACAGTGCCCTGAAAATGTTATGCATTGAGACCCGTAGTTTCATTAGCCATGGATACTTTTGTAGCAGTAAAGTAGCCTTTTTTGTAAGCTAATAAACTGATTAACAGTTTATCCTTCATTTAAGTCCGAGAAATACTTTTAAAGCAATCTAATAATACTTTTAACTAACTCAGTCGCCGCCACGTCTAGAGCATCGGATTCTCTGGACGATGTAATAGGGTCTTAATTTTTATCTCGACTACCCACTTTTAAATGACCCAGCTTTTTAATAAAATTTATCACTTTAATCACTTAGATTGAACTACATAGTTTTCCCGGGAGATTTCCTGTACGAATCTGCCCCACTATTTCGATTTAGTGGGGCAGATTCCACTGCAAAATTTTTGACATTCCACTTTGCCCCACCAGTGGGGCGGCCGGTGGGGCAAAGTGGAATAATCCTCTGGATCGTAAAAACAAACGCGATTTGCCCTCGGACAGATTATTTCATGTTTGGGACTTAATGTACCGACAACTTTGATCCCGTCCTCATTAATCATGAATGTTTTAATGTATACTTACGAGTTAAGGCGTTATTTGCGTACATAATCAAACATTCGAAATAACACAGAACTTCGCAGTGAATTTAGAAAGGTACTTTGAACGTTTTAGAATAAAGCTTCATTCTGATCTTTCAGTAGCTGACCATCTTTACTTGTATACCTAGGATTTAGGAAGTATTTTACAACTAAGTAGTATTAAATTAAACCCAGAGCAGTGGTGACCCATCAGTTGTATAGGCTCCGACTTACGAGTTGTAGGTCGAGAGTTCAGGCACATTGTGTATTTCATTTCATCACTACTGTTCTTAAAACAGTGAAGAGAAACATCGTGAGGAAACAGGCATGTCCTAGAACCAAAGAATTCGATGACATGTGACAACCATCAACCCACGTGCCACGTGGTGGATTATAGGACACTCCCTCTCACAGAGAGGAGGCGTCTTAGCCTTGGGGATATTCTAGGCTGATCATGCTTAACGGGACTACATGATCTAAAGCGCGGTCACTGTCGGACTGCATACAAAAGAAGGAGAAGAGCGATGACACAACGCTGGTAATTTATTGCAAAATATGAAGCAATTATCTATTTAAAAAAATTAAAACACTAGTGCTTTAGTATGTTGCTTGTAGAATAATCAGACAGTAGAACAATCAGACAAAAAATCAGAATGATTGTATGTATATTAGTATGGTTTTTATTGTAAAAAGAAAGTTTTTAGAGGTATTTAATGAGTTTTTCTATCGTATCAAATTAGTTGTACTATGTTTTCAATACACTATCTCCCTAGCATATATCCTGAAGAATATCATGTATTTTTCTGATTTTGTGTACTGTAATATACTTTTAGTGCTTCTAAAACTTACGTTTTTTGCGTTTATGTCCTGTATTCCCCTTAAATTACTTAAACCTGAAAAATAACGTTATTAATTTATTCTATCTACTTCCAATAAAATCATATTTGCTGACGTAAAATATTATATATCCCTTCTTGAGCCCTAACTAGGATTAAATTCGGGACAATCACATTTGGCAAAGTACAAAAAATGGAATAAGTATAAACCGAACCCTTTTCTATTTTTATTGCAAATTACATATTCAATTTGAGATATATGAGAAAGAGGATGAAGAAATTTCAGTATCAAATGCATTTCATCTCGGTATTCAGTATTACGTTTAAATAAATTAGTTAGTTAGGGTCTTTGACACTGATATAATCTTAGTATAATGCTCCCTCCACACGCTACGGAGATGTGGGCACGTGACGCGAACACACTATGAGATAAAATATTTAAGTGATCTTTCCACGTAACGCTCGCCAGGTGTTTTGTTCAAGAAATTCAGCTTGAAAGCTTGATCTATTTGTTGTTTTTACTTTTGTTTATGTTTCCTGAGGAACCTGCGCTGCTTTGTTATTCATGTCAAAGCTGCTGTTGATGTTAGTTGAGCGAATTTTGAAGCGACACTGCGCTTTTTGTCGTTGGCCTTTATTGCTATTTTTATTGAACACTATCTTTTACGTGGCGTAAATGTAAATAGCAATATGCTGCAGTTTCTTAGTACGACGCTTGATAATACACCCTGTGTATTGAATAAAACGTCGTAGTGCACAAAAGTCTGAGATACTTTTAAAGTATAAGGACAAAATCAAAATACCAAAAACATCTTGAGTTCCTTTCTTCGAATCGAAATGTCATAAGTTTTAATTTGTTGCAGTACATCGGGACAATGGACGTGCCGCGTCCAACCAGCCGGGTCGAGATCGTCGCTGCGATGCGCCGCGTTCGTGTGAGTATGGTTTTATAATGATGCCGACGTAATAATAAATACTTATTTTTATTTTATTCTCTGATTCATGGAAATGTTTTTATTAACACTTACTATCTACACTCACTAAACCGCTGAATACGGGTTTTTAAAGGAGGTAGCAATACCTATATAAATATAAATACCGATATAAATTCCTTCCCGTTTGCGCAAGAGCGTTCACACGATGCCATACAAAACGCAATATGCTTTGTAACCGTTTGACAGCTTGGCGACCTCTGACACGCCCGCTGATACGCCACTTCTTCAAACCCGCTATTAAATATGAATTTATAAAACCCTATTATAAAATTAAATGAGGATTGTTCTCTTACTCTTCTTTTTGGTTAGCAAACTAACTTTAGTTAACGAGACAAGTAGGGATACATATCTTACTTGATATTATCCGTAGGAAGTAGGAACTGCATCTATATATGTATATACATTATTGTAAATAAAAGTATCTTTTCGTGTAACCGACCACGTTGTTCTTCTAAAAAACTCTATGGATTTTGATGCGGTTCCCACCATCATGTAGAGAATTTATTCCGGAAAGTATACCTATGTGAGTGGTATGTAATGCAATTAAGTATATTTAAATTACATATACTTAATAAAGAAATCTCGATGTTTTGTCAAGACGTAGAAATCTTGCGAAGCTGGTTTATATATTTAATTTTATATTATAAATTATTATATTTAAAAAAAATAAAAAATAAATCATCTGGTGTAGTTACTACCTACTTATACATTGGAGTTTATTTCAGCCCCATGTACCGCAAACAATGCGCCCCAGCAACACAAATCTTCAAAATTCCTGTGCGAATCAAAATACCACAAAATCCATATTATCATTCTGTAACAAAAGATTAGGAAAAGGCTAATACCCAAGTACCTAATTGCCCCCGGTGGCACACTTAACAAAGCAGAACAAGACGCTAGTACCCACCGTTTGCCCATAAAATTGATTTAGCTAAGCTTTGTCGGTAATTTTACATTGTTTAGGAACATGAACATTGAGCTTTTATTGAGCGTGGGGCTTATGCCACAAAATTTGCTTGGCTGAATGGCTACAGTTGGTATCTCTATTAGGACAAGATTTTGTTTAGTGTCGTTTATATTACGTGCCGTGTATTTCAATAAGTATACATAGGTTTTAGGTTATAGCCAATTAAAAAAAAAACTACACGCTTTTTGTGAACCAGTCTATGTGAAGATTACTTACACGATATTTTTTTTATTTTAAACTAGCTTCTTGCTGCGACTTTATCCGCGTGAAACTTCATGTTCCCCCAACCCACTCCGTCGCATTGCATCGTCTGCCCGCGCTATTATTTCGTTTTCGCTTAGCGTTCTTTCTTACTTTTTTCTTTTTGCTCGGATCCTAATTATCGTCGTGATGTTATACAGCCTTCCTCAAGAATTGGGGTTTCAAATGCAAAAATATTTTTAAAATCCGACTGGTAGTTCCAGAAATTAGCGTGTTCAAACAAACTAGCTCTTCAGTTTTATTATTAGTAATAGAAATAAATACTTTAGTATTTTGACTTCCTTACTGAATTAGAAAAACTTCAGTAAATTTTTTGCAAGCGCGCAAACGAAACCGTTTTAACTTCATTTTCATAAACATAAGTAAATACTTACCCTCTCAAAGTTGTAAGCATAAAAACACTTCTCTATATTAATTAGCGGATAATAAGAATTATGAACCCATTAATTAGGTAACTTAAAATAACTGACGCTAAGTTGTCATTGAAACAATAATAACGACAGTAAAATCAAAAAACGAAGGAAATAGAGACAGCCTACATGATAATAGACGTAATATTCCAAAGCAATGCAACGATTTTATAAATAAACATTGTCTAGCCAAGGAAATCCACTAATACTCTATACTTAATAACTTTCAATAGAGTAGGTATTAATGGATAATTTCGTAATTTTTATTTTTTAGATGTATTCGGTAATGTTATTTTAAATTATTCTGTTTTTAATTATATTCTGTATTTTGTTGTTTTTACATTTTTTTATTTATTATTTTTATCTTGTTTGATTCTGTATAAGTACTTAGATGTTATTTAATATTTTTATGTTTGTGTTAAATGTGTGTGCTTGTCATTTGATGGATATTTTTTGTCTGAATAAATAAATAAATAATAATAATAAATAATAAAACCATAAGCCTCCTTCTGGGGCAGTCGGGTAAAGAAGAAGAGCATTGTGGCGAGCTCAAAAAATAATTTGTGCAGACAAAGTGAGTTGTAACATAATCCATGCGGGACTGAATAAATCCTCCTAAGCTTGTCCGTTACAGGAGGAAAGCTTATTTTTTCCTCGTAAACAAAATCGGAAACCGTCAACGTTCGGCTTGCTGAAAATTTAAAGAAAGAAAATAAATTTATTTAACCCAGGTTAAGATTGGCCAGGCACACAGTATTGACACAAAAACACTCACACTGTACACTTAGCAACGCTCAGATGGTGCTAGCAGTTCACGTCATTCTGTATGTTTGTTTCTGTTGCATGTATGTATAGTTATTAAATTGTAAATCCGTAATTAGCTGTAAGACTAGCATAAATATCTTAAGAGAAAATTTCAAAGAGCTGTGGATTTTGTGATTAATAAATAAATAAATAAAAACAGAAAAATCCGAACCAAGTACCTACCACAAGCAAGTATCAAAACTTCTGGTTCCTAATCTAGAGTCTAAACTTCCTTAGTCATAGTGACTGTTCTATCAACAAGTTTTTTACGGCTTTTGATGTTTTATGAAAAAAAAAAGTGATAGTCATAGATTTCGACTGTTACTGGATATCTATAATCTATACCTACACATTATACAGGGTGTTCCGTAAGTCGACGTCAAGCCGGAATCGGGTAATAGGCCAATTCAATACTTATCATTATTTTTATGAATCTTTATTATCAATTTTTTTTTTAATCTAAGTTATGTATTTTTTTAATTATTGGCAAAATTAATACCTTGCCAAACTTGGACTGACTGTACTGAAAAAAAAATGGAGTGTGGCTGTGTCATAAACACGGCTGTGTGTTGTACGTGAATACAATAGGTAGGCTTCAATGAGCGCAGAACCCATAGACGATCACACACATCACACTTATGTCCTAGTGGAATGTTGACAAACGTCGTATTAAAACGTGCACTAGCTGCTGCCCAATGTGTCTTCATAATCGACGTTCGTACACAATCGATGCCTACACAGCCCTGTGTCGATATAGAAATGATGTCATCATTCACTTGTATAATTTCAACCGCCCGCTCCAGCTGCAGATGTACTGGCACCTGGTTGACCACTCGGTCGCATTCATTCTTTTACGTTCCCGGCACTGCTGGACTCGGTCATATGGTGTTTTATTGGTATCTATTCGATTGATCTTGAAAAGCCCTTTTCAAACTGTATACGATTTCTGTATTTGGATTTGGCTTTTTGACGCGTAAAGGCCGACATTATATACATATTTTTTATTTATTTTAACAAATTATTTTCACTGTCACTATTTTACACTAATGTTTTGTATAAAATCGATAGATTTCGACGAGAGCTGACGGTTGAAACTTAAACGAAATCGTAGCCTTTCCGCGTCAAAAGTTATACTAAGTGGAAATCTTAATACGCAGAAAAATTACCTCAAAATGGCGGCGCTTTCCCCTCCAACACGCGCGATGCATCACAGTCCTCACTTGGTGTAATGAATTCTTTGATTCTTTAGCTATCCAATGGTATAATTGAATTTAGGATGGAGAAGATAGATATTAAATGATAAATGATTTATTTTCTGTAAGTAGGTTTGTACAAACACTTTCACACGTCATTCATATACAGGGTGAATTTTTTAAGTGGGCGTGGATGGCCAAATCCGAAACTGTGAGGACTAGCGAAAAGTACTCAAAGGAGTCGCGGGCTCGATTTTGATGAAAACTAAAACTACATCATTGGATTTTTGAAAAATCAATATTTCTAGCCAGGAATCGAACCTGTTGATTTTGAAAAAAAAACACACTCTGTATTATTACACCATTCGATAGTGTCCATATGCACTCAAAAAAAAAAAAATTCCAAATATTTTTTTATATTTTTCTGATAACTGTTATGACTTGGCCTATTACCCGATTCCGGCTTGACGTCGACATACGGGACACCCTGTACTATATAATAATAATAATTTAGTTTGTGTTTTGTATTAGTTAAGTTAGTATATAATTTTGTTATTAATTAATTATTCACCTATTAGTTGTTATTTACTTACTTACTCACTTTCCCGTTTTGTCTATATTGTCAGATCTTGTGCCAATAAATGGTTATGGTGGTAGGTACATTTTGGTATTCTCCTCGTGTACAAAAAGGGCGAGAGTACATACATAGGCAGAGAATTTTCTTCCAACCTTCCAACCCTTACGTAATTTGTCGCCCCCTTGTACCCACAATTGGTTTCCCGTTTCGTTCCACTTGAGTCACATATTTCCTTTCTCTTAGTTACGAATTTAATAACAAAAAATTTGCTTTCAATATTGCATAATCATTTCTTTTCTCCATATGTAGGCATAAAGGTTGGAAAAACTTTGATATTACTTCTCAACTTCGCGTTGTTTGTGATCTATTTCGAGATTTTAAGCGTATTCTCTTGTATACTGTTTCCTTTGTTATAATTGTTTTAGAAAAGGTATATTTTTAAACTAAGGTATGTCATGTTTATCAAATTTTTTTTTGTTATTTCTTTAAGTAATCTAAGTAATATTCTTTAAGGTATCCACCAAGACTAGGTACATGACATTTTTTTATTAAAAAATTTAAATACCTTCTTCCGAAATTAAAGTTATTTATCACTTTGTAGTGTTTTTTTTTTTTTGAAGTCGGTTGTTTTTTTTGTAAAAAAGTTTTTATTTTTCACTTATTAGTTGTACCTACCCCACACAAATTCAATTAACACTAGTGCACTGAAGAATTGAAGGCACCGACTAGAAGAATCATCAAAATTCGCATAGAAATGCCGGAGGTGCAGTACATTTATGCATATAACTTCGTACATAAGAACAATTAACGTAATGTTTTATATACTAAAACCTTCCTGAAAGTATGCAGATCACTTTAGTGAAAGAATGATTAAAAACGGTTCATTAGTTTTTCAGAAAATCGCAGACATACAAACATACATACATACGGGTCGAATACAGAACCTCCTTTTTTGAAGTCGGTTAAAAAATGAAACCGTTTCACCAACTAAGCACCTAAAAATGTTACAAAATTTACTTTACAAGGTCAAACCACTGCTGCACTGGTGCATAGAACACGAAAAAAAGAACCGATAACTTGCAAATATCCCAGACGAGCGAACTTGTACTGAGTATCCTCCAAACAGTTTTTTGCAATTCCGCTTTTATGACCATTCTCTGAACTTAGCAACACGACTGAAAGTGTGCTCCAAACTTTGAATCGAGAAAATAAACTGTTCAAATAAAAGTAGTATCTACCTACCTGAAGTTTTTGGAATAAATAACGATTGTCATTTGTCATCAATGCCATTTTCTCTAATGTACAAGAATATTTCCATCATAATCTTTCTTGGAGAACAAATAGTTGGATATGTCTTCACCTCGTCTTCACCTAGTACCCACCTAGAACATAGATGTCAAAAAAGACATGTTAGAAAATTATAGCAAGCTTTGCCATCATTTTCTTTAGTAATTTGTCAGTAATTTTTCGTTGAACTGACTCCATTTCAGTTGAAAAATATGAGTGATATTATCAGCGGGCTCTGTTTTATCGTCTGTGAAAAACCCGATTTACCGCAAAATAAACCTGGAAATTCCAAGTGGAAAGGATTTTCTTGAAAATGTTTCGTTGAAAAATTTTCAGTGGCTTGTAGAAGGTGTTGGTGGATTCTATTTACGTACACCAATATTGCGTTTTCAATTCACAAACATTTTGTTTAGATATTGGAAGGTATGGATACGCATTATCTTTGCATAAGCATGAATGAGTGATATGGATGTGATACGACACGGAGGAGCTTCGCCGTCTTTAGCGCTCCTCATCTGAATATAAATGAACTTGTTTATAAACCGCCGAAAAAATCGTGACGACACTGTTATGAGCGGCACCTGTACGGGGCATATATACACATTTATTCATAAGTATGCGCAAACTGCTACCCTTCCCTGCCTTCATATTTTGCGGTTAAAAAGTCATTTAAGACAACATTTTCTCGTTTCCTGTAACACTTAATAAAATACAATACCTTTCTTTTCTCCCGCTGTAACTTTATCTAATTCTTTCAGTGAATGTGTTTGTGTTCATAAATATTTCAAGACTAGCATTTTGATTTTACTGTTATTAACTCAATCAGTCTGCCTAGCCTTGTCCTAAATATGTTGGGGTCGGCTTCCGTTCTAACCGGATGCAGCTGAATACCAGTATTTTACATAGAGCGACTGCCTATCAGTACCATGTACCATGAGTTGTTATCGAAAACTTACTCGCGAGCGTTAAATTGCTACCGTATTAACGTGGATCGAATAGATTTCGATAATGCTTGCACCATGAGTTTTATGGAGTCTTACGCAGGCGCTAACGTAAACTCGATAGATCGTGTCGTCTAGGTAAATTCACTCTACGGGGAGGTGGGACACGTTGAGGAACAGCGGGTCGAGGCCTGTCGGGGGAGCGGTACGAATCCCGCACCCCCGAGTTTTGGCAGTGCGAACTCATGGTAGAGGTACTAACCTCCACAATCCAGTTACTGGGTACCTAACACGATGCCCCTTGGTATGACAAGTTTTGGGCTTCTGACTATCTGTGTTGACTGTCAAAGACCTACGAATGAGAGCCGGGACCAATGGCTTAGCGTGCTCTCTGAGGCACGGAAGGGTCTCGAAATGTAATGGATGGTCACCCATCCACGAACCGACCGCGGTAAGCGTAGCTTAACCTTCGAACGACCCGTGCGCAGGGACATAAAATCACCTTTATAAAGGTTACAGAATTATATGTGTTACATATTGAATTGATCACAGAATCAAATAATGTAACCCTTATACTTAAATGTGTTAAACACTTTTAAAAGTGTAACAGTAATATAAGTATCTGTAACCGATATAAAAGTGTTAACTGTGTTAATAAGTGTAACCGGTAAACGCAGCGTTACCAAAATAGCCGCAATCCCGACTGGATTGAGGCTATTTTGCCATCGCCGCGTCTGTCTTGTCCGCCGCGCATTTTTGCGGTACCGTGCAATTATACCTACAAATGCTTATTTCTGTTACACATATTAACACATAATATACTTTTCACTTCTCATGCTCTAAAAGTCCGTCTTTATGTTGTGCTTAGGCGACATAAAATCGCTTTTTATGTTCTAGTGCATAAAGTAATTTTTTTTTCTGAGACGAAGGTAATCAGGCCCAACAGCCACACGCGCAATAATACTTCGCAAATAAATTAAAGTCGTGATTTATTTCATTTTCTTTAATTTATACCACTTCCGTGTTTTCTATCGTTAATTTAATACAATCAGGTAAAATAGTTGTCATTTATTATTTAAAAACGCAAAGAAACGTTTTTATGACTTGGCAGTATGAAGTACCCAAGTCGAATGACAAATGTTGAAATAAAAAAAAAACTTTTAAAACGTTTTGTGGCGGTATTATCTGTGGTGGCGGGAATTAGCTACGCTTTGCAACATTTTTGATTAATTATGTACTGTATACTTTATGCCTGTTTCATTTTCTCGCAATCGAAGTGAAAAGCAGAGTGTATAACTCAGGCATAAACGAGCCATTTTACCCCTCGACTTAACTATCCACCCTCGCCTGCGGCTCGGGTGGATATAAACGTCTCGGGCTAAAATAGCTTCTTTTATGCCTTAGTTGTACAATCTACTATTAATTCTGTAACATTATTGTATCTGTTACTTTTAGAAGTATCTTTCTTTTAAAACAGTATTAAAAACACTTATTACGGTTACAGTTTGAGTCACTGCCCGTGCGGCTGTTATTATTCAGCCACGAACCCCTCTTTACACTGTTATAACAATTAATCAAAGTCGTCCACAAAACAAACAAAGTTTTATGAACACAAACAATATGCAGCTAAAACCAATTTAACTATTCGGTAACTGCGGTTTGACCAGCTGAGCAGCTAACTCAACAACAGTTGCTAATACTCCGCCACTAGTTCAACTGCTCTAGATATTTTCATGTCTGTATATTTGGTTTAGCATATTGAGAAACTTTCGAGATGAAGGGGATCTAACCGGAATAAATCGAAAATAGATATAAAACGGCGTCTATTGATCAAGTCATCAACTGTCTACTGTGTCATCAACGCACAAAGTAATTATTAGACTGGAATACCTACGGGCCGTTAATTCCTTCCATGACGTCAGTCGCTGTAATCATAAAAACGGTAGTCATGTTCTCGTAAAACGTTGATTCGATTAAGTCATAGACTTCCAAAACATTAGTTTTCTTTTTAGTGGTGTGCCTACTAGTTGATTCTCGGCCATTATTTTTATTTCATGGTTTATTAATTTTAGTCGAAAATTCGTTCTACTAAATAAAGACAACGCCATTTTATGCGCATGCGGGGATAATTACGTAACCTACTATCAGTAGCAAATAGCAATGGCTTTCATTTTGACAGTTCAACACCATTCATTGCGTTATATTTACGTTGTTGATCAGACAAATTTTTCGAACATACCTATATGAAGCAATGGATTATTTTATTTTATTTTTATTTGGGAAAATACTTATACGATATTACATTAAATATAACACTTATCAGTAAAGTACATACATAAAGCAAAATCAATGTAATAACCACAACATTTTCCACATATTAACAAAGAAGTACCTATACTATGAGGAGGACTTAACGGTAAGCTACTTAGTTACTATTCACATTCTACGAAACATGTTAAATCGTTACTAACTAATAAACAAGTATTAACTACTAGATATATCTAAGTTGTTCAGTACTTCGCTTTGAAAAGCATTTCTATTTAGCATAAATATATCAATATCTATGACATGTTTTGTACATCTGTGTGAGTCGCTGAAGGGGTGCACGTTTACCACTGTTTGTCCGGTATTGATGCCTCATCAAACAATCGGTAATCGCGCACTCCACGACGAAGAATTGATCTAGGAACCACAAGTTTAATATCATTACTAAGGTCTATACAGTTTAGCTTATTATGATAGAGGTCATTCAGTGTCATTACTTGCATAAAGCATTCGTCTCTTTTCGAGTGAGAGTAAGTTATACATTGCTAAAAGGTCTTCGTAAGGTAAGCGTGGTATTTGGCATCTGAATTGCATACTCGTAGTTCGTAAGAATTTTCGTTGTACTATTTCAATGGCTATTATATATTTATTATATAACGGATCCCATATCAGACAGGCATATTCAAGCTGTGAACGAATGAGTGAACGATACAGATGTAAAATTGTGGAAGGGCGCATAAAGTCTGTTGCTGTTCTGATAACACATAAAAAATACACATTACACGTACATTTTAAATGCTCAAATTAGCAATAACCTTCAAATTAATTCAGATTGATATTGATAGTGCGTTCCGCAATTAAGGTTTAATTAATCAGCATTAATAGACTCAAATACCGACGTCGTGACAATGAACTACCTTCAGAATGCCACGCAAATGTTATTCAGCATGTAGACTTTCAAACCTCTAAGAGCCGCTTTGCTAATTGCCTCTCATCTGCCTAATGTTCGCAGCTTCCATCTTTACTAAATTATGATGCACGTCGCTAAGTAACAAGGTGCCTCCATTACATTAGTGTACAGGCGCGCAGCGGAAACGTGGATGATTATAATTAACGCTATTTTCGAGTTATTTCACAACAAACTTCACAGAAATTCTAAAGTTCGTTTAAGTGAGGCTGAGATCCGGAGCGGGATTAGTTATTTTTGGTACCTACGACGTCAGATGACGACTTCTTGAAAATCGCATCGAAATAGCAGCTTTTAAAAATAGCCACTAACGGAAAAAATTAACACATAAAGACATTCACCATCTTTAGAATTATTTTCATTATGGATGTTACTTGAAGATATAATTAGCTTTTAATTCGTCGAAGTATGTTATGATTTAAGATCCGACGGGACGGGTATGATGTCTGTACTTCCTTTTATTGTTAATCAATCTCCGTAAACCCTCGTCACAGACCTATGGTGACATAACGACTAACACACACGATAAATGCGGATAAAAGAAGAAAACCATTTCAAAATACTTAATACGTAATTTCCTTGTCTTCAACACTTTATAATCTATATCTATCTATACTTATCTATACTTATAATAAAGCTGAAGAGTTTCTATGTTTCTTTGAACGCGCTAATCCCTGGAACTACCAGTAAATACTACTGGAGTTAAAAAAATATATATTTTTGAATTAGACAGCCCTATTTTTGAGGAAGGTTTTTGGCTAGATAACATCACGCTATGACACTTAGGAGCCGCGCAAAAAGAAAAAAGTCAGAAAGATCTCTAAGCGACAACGAAGTCATAGCGCGGGCGGACGATGAGATGCTACGCGGTCGGTCGCCATTATTGTGTATCTTACGACTTCCATGCGAACGAAGTCGTGGCTAGAAGCTATTATTTTAATAAAGAAATGAAACTACAGAAGTTATCTGCGACGGTACTTAAGTCATTGTATTTTTGAAGATACGAAACTTAAAAATATCCTAACTATAGCTTATTCACGTTAACTTCTCAATCTTTTTTTACACCAGAAAGATTTTGAGCTGTACCAAAGGGTTGGCGCTTTGGGCCCAACCGGAAATCTACCACGGAAATTGACCCCATGACCTATAATTTGTAAAGACGGCATTCAGCCCCTACCTTTTATCTCTGTATAAATTGTCTTCATCTAATGAAACTTTATTTCCGTAGTACGAATTCAAGGCGAGGGGTGTGAAGAAACGCAAGGTGACTGTGGACGTGTCCACAGACGGAGTCCGGGTGACTACGAGGACCAATATCACGACTAGGAAGACCAAAGTGAGTTTAAATCTAATTTTCAATGAGTTTTTGTGAATGGGCAAACTAAAATTAAAGTGAAAAAAACCAGCCAAGTGCGTGTTGGACCACGCACAATGAAGGATTTCGTAGTTGAGAAACATGAAACAACAAAAACATGTTCTCCCTCATACATCAATATACGTCACGGTCAATTCTCTAATTACAAAAGTTAGTAATCGCAAAAATATATTTTGTTATGTGATAAAACTACAAATGAACAATTTTTGGACTTTCTTCTTGACTTGTGCCTTAAGACTCCAATTTTCATGAGATCAACGGGAATCACCCTCATAGGTTTTGATTTGTTTGCAAGGATCAAATTATGTGGGCCGTATTTTTATTGCGATGCCTTAGAAGCTTGATTCTTTTAGAAATCCAAGGGACCGTATACCTATTTGATATTAATTTCAACTTGATAGGTACTCTACGCATTCCTGAGAAAAAGGGTCTAGACAGATTGATAGAGACACTGACTATGAATGATCCTAAAAAAATTACGTTTTTTCTTTTGAGGTACGAAGCCCTAAAAATGACAAAACTAAAGTATTGATTCAGTTAAGAGTGACATATCTTGCATTTTTCAAATTCGGGATCCAACGGCAATACATAATAATGTTTTGCGGGATCCAACGCCAAAAATATTAAAATGGGATTCAAAAACGGGATCCAACGGCAATAAATCGACAATACATAGTTGCCAATGGAGAGGAAAGTTACAACTGAAAAGCTAAGAATGAGTAGGAACTTACTAATAAACTTGGCAAAAGTCGTAACGAGCTTTTAGATGCTAGAGCTTAAGGGTCAGAGCGACCTCTGAAAGTTATTGGCAAGGACAGCAAAAGAGCCTTACATTATAAGGACACAATGATACGGTACAATAGCAACTATTAATAATTAATGCAAAGTGTGTTATATTTATTAGATGAACGGGTAGAATTGTTGCTAAATGTGACCCTCAGCTGCCCGAGGAATGTTTTAACCCCACTTAAAGTTACATTTACTGTAAGGGTGTTAATATAATTATGCTAACACATTTAGATCACTACGAGAGGTCACAGAGTGTGTGAACAAACACATAAATAAATTACAGGACACTCGTTTGTACAAAAATAATAAAAGTAAATGAAAAGTTGTACTGATTCCAAGAAGTGGAAAAAATCGAAAAAATCATTTAAAGGCTTTCAAAAATATTATTCAATACTTGTCTTAATGCATTGGCCTTTTTATTCATGAATGCTGATAATATACATCTGATCGCATGAACGCGGTCTCAAGTTAAATTGAAAACTTCGACGACTCAGTAAAAAAGTTTCACGACAAAATCATTTGCGTTGCGGCTGTTAAATGACAAAAGAGTTAAAAATGTAAATGTATGGAGTTACAAATGTAATCGTTTCGGGGACGACTATCCTGTTGCTAATTTTTTTGTTGAGTTCATCAATTTTTATTTAGTTCATAGACCCCTTAGTGATTCTATAACATTTACCCTATTCATCTTCGTAGGTTCATAAATCCTAACTGCCTACAATTTCTTTCAGAGTTTGAGGAAATATCTCAGTGCCATTTTTATTTTCTTCGAAGCGTCCCGAAGAAAAATGTTAGTTCAAATCAGAAATGGAATCGTCCGATAATGCGTGTTTCACATTCATGTTCTTCTTCAAATACTTTTGCTTGTTTTGCGGATTTCGGATTGAACTAATTTTCCCAGAAAACCGGGTTTTGTTCGCGTTAATCGAGTCATTTTGTAATTGGGGCACTATTGTTGGAAGTCTCAGCGGAATTTGTTCTGTTGCCATTGGTATAAACAAAGGTTATTGTACAGTTGGGGGACAAAATACTGGAAGCAATTTAAAGTCCATTGTAACAAGTGTTTGTCTTTTTCAGAAGCTTAGGAGCTGATTTTTTAATAGTCAAATATTTTCTGAGGAATAAGTACCTAATGAGTGACTTGACAGCTAACGCAGAATAAATATTCTATCAAGAAAATGTTTCAAACTGTAATATTTATTCTGCAGATGAAAGTTATGACTGACAAGGAAAAATCTGCCCTTAAAATGTTAAAACGTTACATGAATAATTCGAAACACATTATCTTCTTCCACACATTGGCTGATATTACCTCATATTACTAAATTATCTGTTAGGCGTGAGGAACCGGTGACAGTGATTTTTTCTCGGGGCTCGTAAATCATGTCGGGTATAATGGACGGCTGTCAACCTGCTGTCTAGGAGCCGCCGCGTTCAACGTCTATTGTAGCATCGATCCATTGTAGGCCCTGAAAAAAATAATCTTGGTTCACTCTTCATTATTAGAATTATTTTTAAAAAATTTGTACTTTTAATATTTAATTTTGATTGATATGTAGAAGTATCTAATTTTTAATTAGGTCATTTTTCCTTTTTTTTCTACGTAAGTAGGTAATGTTTTTATTCTCTGAGTTAGTAGGTACGTACCTATGTAATAGTGGGTATAACTTTAGGTATGGTTCCATTTTTAGGGTTCCGTACCCAAAGGGTAAAAACGAGATCCTATTATTACTAAGACCCCACTGTCCGTCTGTCTGTCTGTCACCAGGCTGTATCTCATGAACCGTGATAGCTAGACAGTTGAAATTTACACAGATAATGTATTTCTGTTGCCGCTATAACAACAAATACTAAAAACAGAATAAAATAAATATTTAAGGAGGACCATCCCATACAACAAACGTGACTTTTTTGCCGTTATTTGCTCGATATTAATAACGGCAACAGGTAGACTCTTGAAATATTCATAGAATATTTTGTTTCATATTCACTTTAAAAATAAATAAGTAAAATAAAATTAATATTTAAGGGGGGCTCCCATACAACAGACGTGATTTTTTGCCGGTTTTTTTTCCTTGTGGTACGGAACGGAACCCTTCATTTGCGAGTCCGGCTCGCAGTTGGCCGGTTTTTGTTTAGGATATGTATAGGTAGGTAGTTTTGTTTCCGTCAGCGTTCTAAAATATCTACTGTCTTTGACCAACCCTTCTTGGAGCAGGCGTGAAGGTGTGTCATGTTAAGTCTAAAATATCTTGAGTCATAATCATAGCACTAATTTATTTCATGTATCTCAGAAGATTCATAAAATATATTACGACAAGTTTCTGCTGCTTCAACACCTAGTTGAAGCAGCAGAAATTTGTAATACCTGATTTTGAAATAGCCCTCACTTTCAAGCATGTGCTAAATTCCATTTCATTTCTGTGCATGCTTTGAAACCTGAAGGCAATCTTTGTTACAGAAGAGTTCAAGTAAGCTGTTTGGTCGCGGCAGCAAGACCAGTGTAACCACGGAGGCTGCCGAGATAATGCACCATCCCATCTACCGCATCTTCTACGTCTCCCACGACAGCTCTGACCTGAAGATCTTCTCCTACATCGCTAGAGATGGCGCCACCAACGTCTTCAAGTGCAACGTTTTTAAGAGCAATCGCAAGGTTAGTACCTGTTTTATCGTGAAATGATGAAATATCATTTATGTCTAGCATTATCATTTTCCTGTCCTAGACAGCACGTTAAACCGTTTGACCCACTGCCATTTGTAGATCTTTGACAGTCGTTACGGGTTGCCAGGAGCCCAAAGGCCTGACAACCAGACGTACCAGGGGTATCGTGTTACCCAGTAACTGGGTTGTGTATGTCAGAGGGCAGTCAAACCATATAAAATGCTGGTATTCGGCTGCATCAGGTTAGAGTGGAAGCCGACTTACACATCATTGGGAAAAGACTAAATAGATGATTATGATGACATAATTTCTTGTCGTTGTCGAAAGACCTGTGTAAACATCTTCGTCCAGCAATGATGCTGTACACGTATGTGTATATGCCTCACATAAAAAACGTCACAACCAGTCCTGTGCTACCCGCAAATAGCGGAGTTCTCGATTAGGACGTCGGTCTACCTTGCCTACGGGACCTAACCACGCTGAGCCTCGTGATAAGTACAGTAGACCGCGCGGCAGAGGTAACTCGTATATTTTGAGCTGGCCTAACACAGAATGCGAGGCCGGCCGGTTACCACTGAAGTGCGGCCTACTGTACACGTTCCTAAATACAGAACTTGTAGAGCTGCTCAGCAGTCCCATTAATGTACGTCTTAGTAGTTATTATAAGTGGGTAACACTACTAAAATGGTAGGTATTCAAATAAAAAATCTATGCAAAGGAATTTATCAAAAGCAGAAAGTAATTTTTCGTAACAATACTATAAATTGGCTTCCCGCCTAAAGATCAACAGGTAATAAATGGCCTCAACTTCAATTTAACATGGAGAGGAATTCCAAATTTGCGAAAGATTAATAAATAGGTACCTATCAAAGATTCGTCGGAGCCCTCTTCTTGAGAAAATATTTCTCATTTATTCACAATTTCGGAAGGTTTAGTCGTAATTTACAGGACTATTAAATCTGTTTTGTAGTCAGAAATGGGCTACAAATATCAGAATACCTGCCAAATGATGTCATTGTGATTTCACAATAATAAATAAACTACATTATCTACCAATTATGTTTTCTTTTATATATTAATATGACCTAAATGTTCGATATATTATCAAGAGTTATTCCACAAAATTGTCAACAAACAAACAAAACTTTCTTAGATACCTCGTACATAAAAGTCTTTTAGATCGGAGACTAAAACAACTACAAAAACACGGAGCGCTTTAACGCCCTTTTAAGGTAAACCTGGCAACATGCCGTCGCGGTCTTCCTAGATAATCCACTTTAAAACGTACGATCTGAAGAGGGAGTAAAGGTGCCTTAACGACCGGAGAGCGGACCGTAGTCGTCGGCTCCGAGAGTGGTCTCGAGCCAAGCGTGCTGTTTATTAAGATCGCACGGCCTCGTAAACGGGCCCAGCCATAAACCGCAGCTGCGTATCACTCGTCTGTACAATATGTGGAAATTACCACTCCACTGAGCAACCGTTACACTCATACTGATGGACTTTAATCGATACCGAACTAAGATGAAAGCTTTTTCCTAAGTGTCTATTAGACTTCTTTTTCTTCTTTTTTTGTCGATGGTATTCCTCGTTGTTTTTTTTTTACATAGTTTGAGCCCAGTAAGTGGCCAAGTTGATCAGTTTAGATCTTAGACAAAACTATTTTTCTTCTTACTTTAGTTTGGGTCTTCCTAAGAAAGCGGTGACATCCACTGTCATTCTAAGAACAGCCATCATTTAGCTGCCGGTATGAGGTCACGACTTTTCTTGGAAACCAAAACTTTAGATATAAAGCGTCAATTGCACAATCTTTACGATTATACCTAACAGCGCAGGAAAGCCTTTACAAGAAGTGGTCATTGTATTAGTGGTTCAGCAGCTTTAATATTATCAGGATTGTGCCGGAATACAGCACGTCGTGGACGTGGTACGACAGTAGCTCCACTGACATCATCTCTGTCATCAGAAACCATGCAACCATCGATGCGACGCGTGTCACTTTTATCCGACCTCTTCGCTGACTCCAGTAACTTCATAACAAACATATACGGCCAATGTGATATATGACCGTCCTCGCGTCTTCATGCAATAACGTTATTCTGGAATAGAGAAAGTTTGAATCACTCAGTTATCCACTCGTCAATCCTGACGATTAGGACTATTTCCCAGCAGTATTGGCCGTCACCCTTAGACCTTATCACATTAGTCACGCAAAATATGTATTTGCCTCCCTACGACCATCGCAACTCATGATTCTGTGAACTGGATGACATTTTTCTATCAGTCAGTTTCATCACATCACGTCATTTGTTCACAACCTGAACCGTACAAATGCGTTCGACTATCCCTATACAGGCGGCATGAACCGGACAAAACCGTCCTTTCGATCAGTCGCACTACATAATAGTCACCAAAATTACGCCCAGTCACGTCATAATGTCCAATAACACATAGTCGAATACCAGTCACGTAATACGAAACAGTTTTGGACAATCCTGCTGCGCAATAATCACATCAGAGAATTGGCCTCCACATCGTTTGAGTCTGTACGCAACACATCTCTGAACCCTATCTTATTCTCATTGCCATCGCGGCCTCCTGTTCATTCAATACCTAGTCTACAGTTATTTTGAGCAATGTAAGGTCCACGGTCCAGTGAGAGCAGTGGGGGCCCAGTGGTAACGGTCGCGACTTACGAGTTGTAGGTCGTAGGTTCGAACCCAGACAGGCACTTTACTTTGTAAATTATTTCATCACCACTGCTCTCAAAAACGGTGAAGGAAAACATCGTGAGGAAACCGGCATGTCCTAGAACCAAAAATTCGAAGACATGTGACATCTACCAACCCGCACTGGGCCCGCGTGGTAGATTACGGCCCGCTCCCTCTCACAGAGAGGAGGCCTGTGTCCCAGCAGTGGGAACATTATAGGCTGATTATGTAAGGTCCACGGTGAAACGCGGACCAGGGAAATCGTACGGCTAGAAACTAAATGAAAATTTATGTAAACCAAGGCATATTCTTGCTAAACTAATTGAAAGAACCATAAAGGTATAAATGAAATTAGCTAGTGAAATTGCGGGCGTCATGGGTATCGACACTAAACACCATACAACAAAAAAAAAAGACGGGTTGCACTCCGGGAGTGCCGGCAGAAGTGAAAACTTGAATATTAACGTTGAAATATCCATCCATCCATCCATCCATCCATCCATCCATCCATCCATCCATACATCCATTGTCGTGTGTCACTTGGTTCACTTCGGTTGGCGCCGCCGTAGAAAGAGGGTGGGGGGGGGGGGGGGAATCTCTCCTGACGGTCACGTGTCCTGACGCGATGCCCTGACGCGAGTTTAACATTTTTTACCCATTACAAAAAGTGTGCAACGCCGCTAAAGAAGTTTTCACTTCAAAAAACAGATGATTTGATGATCGTATGATCGTACTTACACCCCTAAGAATAAAACATCAAAAATTTTTATTTTGTCGCCTTTAGTTATCGGAACCCACCACATCTGTAGAGTTTCGCTAGCTTATTTCATTTTACCCTGTATAATACATAATTCAGTATGAACAATTAATTCATAATGATAAGTACAATGACCCCTTAAGAGGAAAACGGTGATTAAAATTTCAACCTGTATATCTACTATACCTAGATATTTACCTTAATAGCAAGCTTTGGATGTTAATGTGGATGTGTGGTATTATTGGTTGTTTAAAAAAATGTGTATGAAAGTGTTCATAAACATGAATTAATAAGAGATTTGGCGGGAATACAACCCAATGACAAATTAGGCATTTATTTCAATTAGGCTTGTCAATAATTAACCTGAAAGCTAGTTGCCCATTCCAAAACTAGTTCTCATGGAGAAGAACGGGCAAGAAACTTCTGGGCTACCCATTTAAAATATTTTATCAACACGTTTTTATATTACCATAAATTATCGTTATCACAAAAAACAATAATTTAATTTTCTTCAAACTCAAAGCATTTATCTTATTATCACCAACCAATCAACCATCCAACACCAACCAACCTACCAATCAACCATCACTAACCAACCAACCAACAACCAACTGACACCAATCAACCAACCAATCAACACCAACCAATCAACCAACACCAATCAACCAACCAATCAACACCAACCAATCAACCAACACCAACCAACATAATAACAATAACAAGGAAAAGAACGTGAATATTCTGTTTTGGACCAATCACAGAATCATACATTTTGGCTAAATAACCTCTACCTATAGGTTTCTTTAATAATCTTATGTAGTGAAACCGTTTTAAATGTACCTAGTAAGTAGTACCTACTCTTAGGTAAAATTTGACAAGTGACAAAATCAAAATATTTAATTTCACATAAACCTACATGGGCACTTATGAAACGTCAGAAGCTAGGTGCTCGGTTCCAATATTGGTCGTTTCCTATGGAGAAGAGACGACAAGAAACTCCACGGTTACTCTTTTAAAAATAATTGGCTTTTACAATGTTTTTAAATTACAGTAGGTATGGGAGGACAGCATAGGCCTGTCAACAAGTACCAGGATCTTGATACAATAAAAAATGGTCTACAGATCTAAAGTCTACAAGGCCTACAAAGTCCTCACATTTACAAAATATAAAAGAATCTATCAAAAGGATAAATAAAAAATAAATATTAAAATCTATTAACACCAAATGATACGATTGTCATTACAACCACTAATAATATAGTGTAGGTATGTAAATAGTTGATCACGGGTTTTTTTTTTAATGTGACTACGGTTTTCGGATGTATTACGTTAACTTAGTTTTTTTTTCACAGCTTCAAGGGACTGTAGACCTGAGTATATGGTTTTAATTTCAACTTGATACCTCTACGCGTTCCCGCAGACAGACGGACAGATGGACAACAAAGTGATACTAAAAGGGATCCGTTTTTTCCTTTTGAGGTACGGAACCCTGAAAAGAATCAAGTAATCCCTCAACATAACCTGATTATTTTTTTTATTATAAATCACAGCTGAAGTGGAAAAATAGTAACTAACTTTTGGAGGCCACTGCGGGTATTGTAGTGTCTAAGCTTCCACATAGATCCTAAGTGGCTCCAAGCTTCGTAAATGTGACAGATGTTATTATCCAATAAACAATAATCTAATATCTAACAACAAAAAATCATGTTACGTTACATATTTAAACTAATAAAAGATTTGACTTTTTGTTATGCTTTCACGCTAAAACGGCTGAACGGATTTGGATGAAATTTGGCACAAGGGTAGACCATGAACTGAAAAAATACATAGGCTACTTTTCATCCTGAATCGCAGACGAAGTCGTGGGCAACAGCTAGTAATTCTTTACCAAAAAACGCAATCATGAATATTATACCGAACCTTGAAAACCTGATAAGTACTTACTTGCCATAATATTCATATAATCTAAATGGTTGTTCGCGTTAAAACAAACTATCATCACTATTTTCTAAACCATACTAACCTTATTTTGTATTACCCTCAGTACCTACAAGCCTCCTCTTTCACGTAGTCGGGCAAAAATAGTGAACTCGGGTGCCAGCAGATGGCGCCGATATAGCTAAGTTCAACATTTGAGCCCTGCGGTTCTAGATGGTGTTAGTGGAAAAATTAAAAGTCGCTATGGTTTCGTTACCTGCTGCCGCATATATACGGACCGATTTTGTTCGACAAGTAATCAGGCTAACTATGATCGTCCTCTTTGTTGGTTACACATTGAAAGTATTAGGGCGGGCATACAGGACCTTCCCTTCTCCTGGAGCGCTCTAATATTTTGAAGGTGTATTCGACAAAGAGCACTATCATTTTTGGCCTGATTCCAAAAAAAAACATTACATATCCTATCATCACCCGGGTTCCTGCCCTCATGTCAATTTATTTGCGTTCCACGTAGCACATTTTTTTCTTTCATACGTCACTTTTTATTTAATTTACACATAATTTCAAGCGTATTGTTACAGTACAAGAAAAGCTTCTGTTAGTTTGTAAAACTATTACGGAACTTCCACCATAACCTGGAGATGCCCTCATTGAGCTTTAGGCTTTTTCTTAAAAGTAAAAAAAAAAACAAGCCGAGTTGATCAGTAATACCAACTTCAGAAAAGGCATAAAGCAAAAAAGTTGGTTTAAAAACAAATGGGTACCTTCTGAAACAAGAAAAACGAATAAAAATGTTATTCAAAAGGAAAGTGTGTTAGTAACATCAATACCATGATGAAATTCCGCCGTATTTTGCCTATAGCATTAAGTCCGCCTCTGTACATATGCATGAAGTATTAAATAAATCTATACAAATAAATAAAATTGGAGTGGCTGTTTGTAATATTAAAATAACCGCTTTTTACTAAATGCATATGGATGTATACACGGTACATATACCAAAATAACATTTTTTACACTTTTTGTCTATCTGTTTGTTCCGGCTAATCTCTGAAACAGCTGTGCCGATTTTGACGGGACTTTCATTGGCAGATAACTGATGTAACAAGGAGTAACTTAGGCTACTTTTATTTTAGAAAAAGATTTAGGGTTCCGAAAAAAAAAAATTAAAACGTTCTCCGTCATGCGCGCGAACGAAGTTGCGGGCACAGCTAGTAAATAAATAATAAATTCAGCTAAACTGGTTTTGAAGTAGAATGAAAGTACCAACGAGAGTACCAACGAAGATATTTCACGGCTATTTTCTCTAGCTATACACACACAGTAGGATGGAGCGAATTTTTGTTTTTCCTATTTTACCAATTGTTATCTAGGTAAGTATAGCTTAAGATTCCGCGCGCGCCTCTCTGTAGAGGAATGGTGGCCGTTTGCGGCCGCTGAGGGTGACGGGGTCCGCATGGATTCATGCGGGCCAACACCTGGCCGGCCGGGGGAGCGTGATGAAATGCGCAAGCACTCCAGCACCCCGGCTAAAGGTAGCAGCAGGACACCGTGTGGTTTTAGTCAGTAAGAGTCTGACAGACCCCTCCACCCACCCCAGGGTGGTGGACATCCATGAGGATTTCCAAAAAGGTATAGCTTAAGAAACTCTGTTGTAAAATTTCAACTCTGAGTGAACATCTTAAGGTGGCGCACTAGACTTGAAATTTTGAAAACCAAAGAAATTGTGTGAATTGTGCTGCGAAAAGGTGTCAATTTCTTGAATAATGACTGTTATACACTCGAGAGCAATGAATTAGGGTCACATAAAGATACCTGAAAGTCTCGAAAACTAAGAATGTTAGCTTAATGAAATACATTTTGTTTAATAGACAATTAAATGTTAAATGAAAGTAGTAAAACTTCATAGTTACTGTATTTTTGATAGCATAAGCTATCAGAAATGACAAAATAAGGAAATGGGACTTTGTAAATGGAACTACGAATTTTCTGCATCTATTTTTGTTTTTGTTTCTATTCTGTCACATGAAAAAGGTATGTAAACTTTATTAAACACAATTTATTTAATTAAGCTAGCATTCTTAGTTTCCGAGACATTGAATATTATTAAAACAAGGAACATAAAGCAAAACACGTTTTCAAATTTAGATTTAAGTGCTTCTAAACAGAAATCTCTAAACCGTCTTGTGTAACATGCTCAATTAAATAATTAAAATATAACTGTTGGTAATTCAAGAACTTTACAACTATTCACAGCATAGAATTTCTTTGGTTTTCAAAATTTCAAGTCTAGTCTACTTTAAGATGTTCATTCAGAAAGAGGATTACCAATTGGTAAATCAGGAAAAACAAAATTCGCTCTATCCTTGTACACAGGGCCGTTATTTCCATATTGGCCACTCTAGTGCAAGCGCCTAGTTCCTACCAGTGTCATAGCAAGGAACTGTTATAAGAAAGCCTAACTGTTCCTATGCGGGGTGCTAAAACTCACGAGCTCACTTCGCTTGCTCTTGCATCCTATAATTTACTATAGCATTAGACAGAAGTTAAAAAAGGCTCTTTTAGGGGCACACTTTGTAATAAAAGTACAACAAACATTATTACAGTCAAGATTGATGTGGAGTTAAATATAATCAATTTAAATAACAACAGTCACACCTAATTGTACTTATTTAACCTATCTACCTTCTGAAATTACAAGGCTTTCATTTAATATTATTTAGTTTTTACATAATATAATATATAATATATATAAAATATTTTCGTGTCAATGTTTAAAATCTTAAAGAAGCAGGGGCGGACAGTACCGGGAACGTTTTTCATGTCACTATAACTCTACCAAATCTAAAATGTTACCTATTCCCTTCATAAGTTGTGGCAGCACGTGTTTTTTTTTTATTTTGTCGGTTTATATAAAGTTGTTTTTAATAAACTGATAGTTACTAAAAATTGTTTCATTTCATGTACCTATCCAAGCATCGTGACGAGTAGGTAGATAGAATATGCTTTATTGTATGCCATACATTGTTACTTACAAAACAAGCACATACATTATTTATTAAAATTGTTTGAACTTAACTTGAAAATAAAAGGTTTCGTACTCCTGCTTCTGCGAGCCTCTTTTTTCTAATGTTATAATAAATGGAGTATACATGCTTTTAATTTTCTAGTTTTTCCGCATAAGTCGATAAAGTTATTTCTATTATTTTATAGATAATATTTATTATGAAATGGATAGAATAAAACGTAGTAAGTCTAAATAAACCACATTCAAAATCCGAGCGATAGAATTGTAGTATCTCTAGCTGGCATAAAATACTCAGGCGGCGAAATTGATGTACAGACGCCACACATCAACCTACAACAATCTGTCAAATTTCTTTAATAGATTTTCAACTTTATCACCAAACCATAAGGTTCAAAGTTGATTGGGAAAATCTGACAGTTTCGGGTAGGTTGATGTGCTGGCGTCAGTACCTCAATAGAACATTATTTTGTGACAAATACATACTGCTGTAAGTGTTTCGTAGCATACAAACGAGGACCGTGTATCTTGACTGCGAAAAAAAATACTTATAGCATTTTTGTTGTATCTATGTATCATTTAAAAATAGTTGATTTTATGGTATTTACAGCATTTTGAAGTATGTTTTGTTAAAAAAGTTTAGAAAACTCAACGTCGTATCATAAAAAAAAACATCGTAGAAAAACTTGATCAGACCGTCTGACGCAGTATTTTTTTCTGATTTCAATGATGCAATCGCCATTTTTGGAGGTACGACAAAATCGCTTTCCAGCGTCGATTTCTAAAACCTGACCCTTCTAAAACGGGATGTTCGTTTCTTTTGCATCCTGCATTCCCCATTATGTTAAAGTACCTAAGGGCTCCAATAGGTTAAAGACGTCTCTGGTTATACTCTACACAATCGTTGTTTCTTAGTAAAGTGTTCGAAAAAGGTTACTTTTTAAATTAAGGTACAAAATAATTACAGTAGGTAACATTATTATGAACGCCGGGTGTAGCAACAAAATTGCGAATATCTCCGTACGTAATAAAACGGTTTACACATTAAGGAAGGAACTAATTTTGTACCCAGCTGTTGAACCACCTTCGCCGAAATATTTTCAAAGATGCAAATGTTACTCTTCGTAAAGGTGAGGTACTCAGAGGTCTCGTATTGAATCAGAAAGAGGGTTAAGTGTTTGCGGGACCGTTCCATTTGAAAGAAATATTATGGGTTCCGAAAATCCGAAACCGTGTTCAATAAAATTAACCTCTTAGGATTCGGTCCCTTGCCAATGAAAACTCAATATTGCCGTCGTGATAATACTTTACGACAGACATCCTTTTTGGAAATCAGTGAAAATGATATGAAGGTGAAATAATAAAGGAATATTAGTTTCTTGCAATGGTAAAGTAAAATTGTCGGAGAAAGCGGTCGGAACATGATAACAACGGAGATATCGATTACCGCTTCGTTATGTGATGCTATTGTGTAAAATCGTATTAATTTATTACTGTATTGTATTTCGTATTACGTCCAATCAAAGTAGAGGGCCTGCCTCGGGCAGTCGCCATCTTGACGGCTGACGGCATCTTGATATTCACTTCAAGCGTACTCTTGCACCTTTGAAATACTTCCTTACAGGTAAACTGAAATCTCTCAAAACAAGGATGATTATGCGGTATATTATTATGATTATATTATATTAGGCAGAAATAAGGTCAAAAGCCTGAAAGTCTGACAACCAGTCTTACCAAGGGGTATCGTGTACCAGTTAGTACTAAGTTGTGGAGGTCAGCTAGGCAGTCGCTCCATATCAAATACTCGTATTCAGTCAGATGCATCCGGTTGGACTGGAAGCCGACACTAACATTCAACATAGTTGGAAAAAGGCTAGGATAATAATAATAATCCACCGCCGTATCTACGTTGACGTCATGGTGGAGCTTGCGCGCTCCGAACTCTAGGCCTGTGCCGGAAGAGTTTACTTTGCCGGAACAGGTCTATGATGAGGAGCCAGAACAAGAGAGATACAGAAACTAGCAGGGCAGCATGTGGCGAGCTGTTGGGCAGGAGCGACCCCACGGACCCTTTCTCTCGGGAGAAGTCTTGTTCCTCACCTCTGGTTTGTCTTTATTGGCCGGCTGGAGTGAACAATGTCGAGGAACAGAGCTCCCACCTCATTCTTGCCTTTATTGGCCGGCTTGAGTGGAGATTCGCAAGAGCAAACGTGCTCGGAGGAAGGAAGTGTTCCAGTAAGCTGCTAGTAGGGATTGTCCTGATAGCCGTGGAATACCTCTCCAGTCCTCATAAGTACCTCAGGACATGTTGCCCCCTTATCGCTACGACACTATGTGCTAGCGACCATTTTCGGGGCCCATTATTGAGTGTGCAAGTCATCCCTTGCCATTTTATCTGTGTAATTTATATAGAACATCGGTCAGGCAGGGGCTATAGTTTTTCCATAGTCCTAGATAACCAGTTCGCTTTAGCCACCGAAACCCATAATCCAATATTTTTGTTCCCATGTCTTGCAATAGTCCCACGCCAACCGGGGGTTGTCCTTGGGTTCACTTGCATAGTGCGAACAGGGATAATCGTCGGATTTCATTAAAAACGTCTAACGGGCCTCTGCGAGTTGGCTTCGGACCCTCGTACGCCTTCCAAAGGACCGGGACCCCATGGTCCCGAAATATGTTAAAACAAAAAAATAAGTTTATTCATCAAAAAGTAAAAATACAATGTGACAGATTCGGTGAGCCACAAACTATGTATCGCTTATATCTTGTGGCTTATGATATGATGATGCTTATGCTTATTCTTACTTACCTATGCTTAACATAAGCCTTGAGCTATATAGGCAACGTTTTAAAGCACTCCTTGTACCAAATGCATTACGCAAATAATGCAATATTCACATGAGTTCCGCCATCTTGACGAAGAAATTCATTTCCCTTTGTGACATGATATCACTGCACTTAGCCGTGCCAGCAACGTTAGATTACAATGTTTCATGAAGGTTTCCGTCGGTCAAATGCACATCCACGTGATTTAGGTTAAAGAAAAACTAACTAAGAGCTTCTTATAGTCATACTTAAATTGCACTTAGTATTACCTCATTAACGGTATAACTATGTAAATGTCTATTAACTGCTCCCAAATTACGTTTATTTCTTTTAGGCATGTATTTAACGCGGCGACAAATTAATCTGAATTTGGGATTAAAAAAAATAACCGACTTCAAAAAAAACACTACAAAGTGAAAAATAACTTTAATTTCGGAAGTCGGTGTCGTTGCCTCCTTTTTTAAAGTCGGTTAAAAATAATTAAATCCGGTAGCAAAAATAGTAGGTTGGCAGCTACAGCGAAGGATAATTTTAAGTAGAAAGTAGCAGCTTTAATAATCAATTGTTAGCATTGTTTTAATTTAAACTGGCATCAGTTTCTGTTTTGGTAACTAAATTTATTGTTAAGCGAACACTTGACGGTGGATAAAAAGTAGCAAATGGGCATTTTTAAATTATACAATGAGGTTGTATATAAAGTACATAGTCGACGGAGCCCCGTTTCGCGGGGCCCCTATTTCTGTCTGCAGGGCTTAAAGTAACCTAACACGAATGGGATGACGGGGGCTCGTTCGCTCGCTTTGCTCGCTCACTTAAGCTCCCGTCATCCCCTTCGAACCTAACTGTAACTGTCCGAGTCGGGTCGCCCCAATTCCCGAGCTCGCTTCGCTCGCTCTTGCATCCTAAGTTCTCAAGTTGTGTGTTTCTGGGAATGAGTCTTCAGAGATGCCTATAGTTGCCTATAATACTATTTTTTGTTATCCCACTGTTAATATTAGTCGTCATGTCGTTATTTATAGGATCTCGCCAATGATTTCAATTGGCCCTGTTTAATATGTTCGCTACCTTAAAGCCATATTTTAGTTTTTATAATTCCTTGCATATTGAAGCTCATCTAATATAATTAAGTATTGCTTAAATATTGCTAAGTAAGCCAAATAATTTTTGAAGTGAAAACTTCTTTAGCGGCGTTGCACACTTTTTGTAATGGGTAAAAAATGTTAAACTCGCGTCAGGACATCGCGTCAGGACACGTGACCGTCAGGAGAGATTTCCCCCCCCCTCTCTTTCAACGGCGGCGCCAACCGAAGTGAACCAAGTGAGACACGATAATGGATGGATGGGGATGGGGATGGTGATGGTGGTGGTGGTGGTGGTGATGTGATGTGATGTGATGTGATATGATGCAGAAATAGTGAAAAAAACTTAGTTATATTAATTCAATTAATAATTGATTTATTTCAACGTTAATATTCAAGTTTTCACTTCTGCCGGCACTCCCGGAGTGCAACCCGTCTTTTTTTTTTAGTGGCAAATAGTTAGTCGCCTGAAAAATAATAAGCCTTTCTTTTATACATATGTACTTCTTTGATATAATCTTCTCATCATTTGACATTATATACCTCCAATTGACAACATTTCATATTTTTAACCTGCATGTATTATTACGAAGTAAATTCAAATCTAGGGCACCCATATTTTTTAGTTTTTCGAAATTATGTACTTTTCATTCATAATTTCAACTTTGAAATTCGGTGTATTCTAAAAAGACGTAAGCGCCAGATGACGTCATGCTTACGATAGAATGGCGATAATACCTTTGCTTTACTGTGACCCGTCAAAAAAACTGTTAGATGTCACTTGTCTCAGTCGTTGTTTTGGTTCCTTCATTGGCGTATATTTTTCATTGGGATCCATTTTATTGGCGAAATATCAATCAAAAATTGATAATATTAACTGTAAGCAGCAGCGTGTAGAGTTGATAGGAAAAAATATTGTTGAATTCAATTCAGTTTTTTAGTTGTTTTCTAGTTACACTTCTTAGGTGACATTGACATGTCTTGTTTGATGTAATGTTTTCAATCAAAGACATTGGAATGCGCAAAGGTAACTACCTCATTCCGCCATTTATGTGACGTCATCTCATGATTTTTGATTTTAATTTTTTTCTCAGAAATTTAGAAATAAAAAAATAAAATAAAAATATATTTGAACTCAGGATACGAAAATAAAGAAATGGTATTTTTTTTGTTTTAAGGTCGTGTCAGGTTTGAAATATTGTCAATTCTTATTTCAATCAACTCTTTATTAGTGGTTGTTATGGCAATCATGTCATTGGGTTTAACTAGGTTTTTATTGTTGTATTTCTCTTTTATATGGATTCTTATATGTTTTGTGAATGTGAGAACGTTGTAGGCGTTGTAGAATATAATAAAATATTCTTTATTATGTACACCATAAATATTACAGAATATAAATGTAGAAATTTTAAAAGGCGCGACACAGTGGGCTTGTGGATTGTAGATTTGTAGACCATTTTCTATTTTATTAAGCATCTTGGTACTTAATGACAAGCTTACACTGTCCTCCCATACCTGTAATTATTATTAAAGGAGTTTCTTGCCGGCTCTTCTACATAGGAAATGATCAATTTATTATTGGAACCATGCACCTTCTGACGTTCCATAAGTTCCTAAGTAGGTTAATGTGAAATAAAATATTTTGATTTTATTTGTTCTATATCGGATTTGAATAAGAATAATAATGCAAGAATTGTATTAATCAACTTTTTAACCGACGAAAAAACGGAGGAGGTTATCAATTCGACGCGTATATTTTTTTTTTTTTTTATGTTTGATCACGCATGACTTTTTACAGAGCAGTCTGATTTTGATAATTCTTTTTTGATTGGAAAGGATATACCCCGAAGTTGGTCCCATATAAATTTGAAAAAAAAAACCCAACCCTAAGGGTAGGAAAACAGGGGATAATTGATTGTTCACTCAAAGATTGTAATGTATGACCACGCATAACTTTTTACAGAATAGTCCGATTTTGATAATTCTTTTTTTATTGAATAGGACATACCTCGAAGTTGGTCCCATGTAAATTTGGAAAAAAAATCCTACCCTAAGGGTGGGAAAATAGGGGTGATTTATTGTTCATTCACAGATTTTAATGCTGAGCTGTGTATTACAATTAAAATAAAAGGCCTATTTATGTTGGTATATAAAGCCTGTTTTTTTAAGTATTTTATTATACAAAAAATAATAGTTAAAGTAGGATTATATAACAGTTAATATCTAAAGTAAGGTTGGTAGGTATTTTAAAAGTAATCAAAAATTAAGCATGTATTAATTAGTAAATTATAGCCTCAAAAAATTATAAAATAAAAACTTTTTAACAAAAAAATTAAACCTCCGAAAAAACTGAACAGCAAAAAATATAAACCTTTTTTATTTTACCTTAATAAATAAGTTCTTAAACTAATGCAAGTATACCTAAGAAATTTTGAGTCGGCGCCAAACAATCAATGAACAAAGATCACTAAATTACCTTAAATTTAAAGAAATAACCAAATCAAATTAATAATGCAACTTGAAATCTCCAGCGATAAATATTAACATTCCAAACAAAAAATGCGCTCTCCACACGACCACTCGCAACGATCGCTTGTTTGTCGCCGAAAATAAAATATTTTGATTTTATTTGTTCTGTAACGGATCTGAATAAGGATAATAACGCAAGAATAAAATTGTATTAATCAACTTTTATAAGCTTTCTTCCTTGGTCCCCAATGGGGTCTATGGTATGTTATTTTATGGCGTCCGGTAGGCAGGACGTCCTTTGTTCCATATGATTATGTGAAAATCTGACATAGTATATAACAGCGCATGAATACATAATGCATAATAATTATTCCTTTATTTATGTACGACCTCCTTGATTAAATGCATTATCTTACTAACGGTTCTGTCCGTTTCTCTCTACATCTATGCTACAGCACGTGACATCTACCAACCCTCACTGGGCCTGCGTGGTGGATTACGGCCCACTCCCTCTCACCGAGAAGAAACCTGAGTCCCAGTTGTGGGAATATTAGGCTGATTATGATGGTGTACTCTTTGATGGTGTAATCTGTGAAATATTCTTTAACAGTCTAAAGTTTGGAAATTACACTAACATTACTTATATCCATACTAATATTATGAATTCGAAAGTAACTATATCTGTCTGTATGTTACCGTTTCACGCCTAAACCGCTGAACCGATTTAGATGAAATTTGGTATAGAGATAGCTTGAGTCCCGGGAAAGGACATAGGATACTTTTTATCCCGATATTCCTACGGGATCGAGACTTGTGCGGGTGAAACCGCGGGGCGCTGCTAGTTTCCTATATATCCCTATAGATATAGGAATACGTCAGTACCTGGGGCTTTGCCCACCTCTTCATAGAACACTACTGGCACAGGACTGTAACATATTCCTTTAATACCTATTATCATCTGTTTGTACCTAACAGAATTGTAGGCTTGGCATCACATATCTTTTCTCATCCACACATTAGACGGGAATGTATACGAAACGTAATTCTGCTAAATCCCTGCCAAAGCTGACACTGACATATGGCCTGAATAAAGCTAACCAGAAAAAGATATAAAGAAAATGATTCCAAAAGGTACGTTACAAATACCTAGTAATTAGACTTTCGATGTAATTCATGGAGCTTTTTTATTTTCCGTGATGAGTAGGCAGGTAGGTAGGTATTAAAGATTCTTTCCTTTGTGAACCTTTTTCATTTAAGTCTTCTTTACTTGAAAATCGGATGGCGTAGGACGTAGTACCTATATAGAAAGTGTAAAACAAGTTGGAGTTTACGTGTCTTGGGTGTAAGTAGGTCTAAAACTGGATGTTCACAATGACGAAAAGATACTCTTTTGAAAATGCATTGTCGTTCCTTCACCTTCTCAGAGAAAAGGTTGCTAAGAACGAGGAATTTACCTTTTTTCAGACTGATTGTAACATTTTACTGTTTATGGGGATACCTTTACCAAATGACCTTATAAAACAAGATTGTCGATGTAAACAAAACTTGTAAGTAAACATGTTTATTCTTCATTCTTGTGCCAGTGATGACCTTACATACTGTACTTGGACAGACATCGAATAAAATTAAAACATTAACAGTCGAATCGAATCGTTTATCAAAATTGTTTAAAATACAGTAGGCTAGAACTAAATACCATTTCATAAATTTTATGCTTCCCTACAATGACGTCAGCGCAATCATTCTTTTAGATGAACTACCCGCGACATCTATACCTAAGAGGCATACAATTTCAAAAATTAATTTTGCTTGCAATTCGTTCGATCATTGATTAAAAAAGAACGAGCGAGTATATTAATCGGTTAAAAATAAAATGATTCATTGTTTGCCAAGAATTAATTCTGATACGGAAGATAAGGTTTTATTGTTTTACTTTTGTAACATTTCAAGCGGGCCGTAAAAAATACCTACCTATTAACTTTTGGGCACTTTTGATAATTTATAAATCATGATGATAAAATGTTACGAGTATTCGCTATAAACACGTATAATTTTGACAGCCTTTGGCGTTTCTAACATTTATACGGGAATTAAAGTTAAAAGCGATTCTCGAAAATTCCAGTATATAGGTACCTAAATACATACCTAACATTATTTTTAGCTTACTAAAAATTACCTTTTTTTTTCTCGCGGTGTAAATCCTCATGGACTTCCTCTATCGTGGGGGCGACAGAGGGGCATGCCGAACTCTTACCGACTAAAACCACCGCGGTGTTCCACGTCTACCTATGGCCAGGGGTGCGGGATTCGCATAAGCATTCACCACTCCCTCGACAGGTACTAAAAATTACCTACGGTTCTCTAAGATTCCAGTATGTACCTAAATACATACCTAACATTATTTTTTAGCTTACTAAAAATTACCTAAGACCTTTCGTAATAATAATAGTGTATGTAGGTAATGACGTAAAAATCTCTAGGCACATCAAAAGTCGGGCGTTCACGCGTGTGAACAAACAATACACATCGCCTCGATATATCGCGGTTTAGTTTATTTTCTTTCTTTAAATCAATCAATTAACCGAACGCCTCTGCGTCCACCACTTTACCGAGAATATTGGAGAAGCTTGTAGTAAACTATTAACCTACCTACCCATCTGTACATGTCTTACACCATACTATACTTATTTATTTATATAATCAGCCCATAATGTTCCCACTGCTGGGACACAGGCCTTTTCTCTATGAGAGGGAGTTGGCCATAATCCTTCACGTGGACCCAGTGCGGGTTGGTGAATGTCACGTCTTCGAATTTTTAAATTCTAGGACAGGTTTCCTCACGATGTTTCCCTTCAATCCCTTCACCGTTGAGAGCAGTGGTGATGAAATTATTTACACAAAGTAAAGCACCTGCCTGGATTCGAACTCACTACCTACAACTAGTAGATAAGGGCTGATACCACTGGGCCGCCACTGCCGACCTATTTATTTATTTGACATCTTGGAAAGGAGAATCTGTCATAAAATTACATCGCACTTTGCAACGATGACGGCATTTCCAGTCGTAATAGGTTATTGCAAGTATTACCTATCTAATTCTGGATGTTGTACGCAAACCTTCGTTTTATAGTCAGTATAAATCTTCGCGTCCACCAGCTACTCGACTTTTATAATCAATTACCGTCGCCGATCACTCGTTCCCGGAGCCCATAAATATTCAAGAAGTAACTAAGTTGTTTGCGCTGAATCGTTTGCGGCTGCTTTTTAATTACACCAATTGATTGAGAGTATTTTATTATAGCCCGCATTACGATTATGGCTCAGTTACCGAATAGTACGCATTAACTCGCACGTGCACCCCTAGTGCTGTGTAAACTCAAACAAACACGTTTAATAATGTTACGCTCAACGTTTGATCCCCGAAAAAGCAAAATATGTCGTCTTCTTGTCTAAATTTTTCCCCGAACCCCTGAAAAGGGGACGAAAATCACATTTTTTTTTATCTAAACCCACTTTGAATCTAAACGAAGTCATGCCAATATTACACTTTGTGATTGTGCCATTGATCTTACAGAACACGAATTGATAAAGTACCCAATAGACCTTCTACCCCTCGGTTCTACTAAATCTGTTTGATAAATGTTAATAAGAATGTTGTGGGACGGAAACTTTTCGTAATGTAAATGTAAAAGAATCACAAACTTTTCTAAGCTCACTCGCTGACGGACGCGAATATGTTCATAAAATGAAAATCCTCGACGCGTTCTCGTTTCATCGATTTTCAATACACCATTTGTCATACATTACATTAACACTCAGTCGAATAACATTTGCCAACGATAAAGTAGCTCGAGAGTAATAAAATAATATGGTGCTGCTATTAATAACAAGTTGTGCCGAACTAAAGTCTTTATAAATTTTATCAGGTCCATTCCTTACATCGTAACCTGCCACTTCACAATTTAGGGTTGTGATTTATAATTTTTTCTTTCTAATTTAAATACGAATGTGTGAAACGAAAATAAGTAAGATTTCTTGGAAATGTCAGGTTTTCCCGATCGCTCTCGTACAGAGGAGTTTAGCGCTTAGGAACACGCGAATATGTTTATTTGTGGTACTTGGAGCGACGCGCGACGCACGCGCAAGCCATGCCTTCGCCACTTCAGTTGTTTCGTACCAAGGCGCACGGACGCGCGCATTATGATAAAAAAAGGTGTGTGTGTCGTGATTAAAAGAAATACAAGTGTGCCTGATTAACAGTGATTCAGTTACAATGTCCCACCACAAGGACAGGGACCATAGTAAACAAAGGAAAAACGAGCATCTATTGAAAAACTTGCCGAGTGAAGTGTTACTGAAAGCGCGAAGCACTCTCTTCTCGTTAGGAGGTGCACTTAAACCAAAACATGATCCGCAGCAGCAGCAACGACCAAAGTTACCCAAACAAGAGCCCAAAGACAAAAAGAGTCACGATAGACTCAAACCCAGCCGATCTGAGCCGGAATTTAGTGAAGTTCGGAAAAATAAACACAGAAGTAGAATTGAAGATGGTCATCCTCGCGATTCATACTCGTGTGGTTTGAGACCTAGACCGTTATCAGTGGGAGCTAATAAGCGGTATGAGAAAGAACTAGAGGATTACCATAGTGGGGGTTTCCCGAAAGAGTCGTCACCACTGCATCGGCAATTTGAGTCCGCGGAAGAAGTTTGTGTACAGTCACGGCTTGTGATACCCGTTACTGAAAGACTGAATCCAGATGTCCAAATACAGGATGTTAGTGAAAGACCTAGGAAGAAACTGTCGTTTCGTGAACCCGAGATCATCAGTAGCGGCAGCGCAACACTGGGCCGGTCTCATAAGTTGATGGGTGTGAATAGTCTCTCCAGAAGACCTAATAGATTATCACTTAGATCTGAACCCCATTCTTCGAGTTTAGAAGGATTGGACTCGGATTTAGAGGTATGTGAACTTCACTCTGATAAGTTAATTTAAAAAAACATGTTCGTTTGTAGAAGTCAAGAATGACATACGTCCATCTATTTGAAATATGGCTCAGTTTTGATTAATATCTAGAACCCACCTTCTGAGAAAATTGATTCGGTTTATTTATACCGTCAACTGTCAAAAACAAGAAATATGAAAACTTTCCGTTGCATTTCGAACTTTGGTAAAAACTGAGTAAAGTCGTCCGCTTGTCAAGTCGGTTGTTAACTCGGAATTAGGTATGTCCGATGACTTCACGATGTCAGAACAGTGGATCTGTTGTGCGGATGATATTAAATAGGAATAGTTGTAGGAACAAATAGTACAATTACGTCAACGCAGACTAATTGGTACACTTATGTTGATGGCCAAGAAACACAGGCGATGGTGTAGCACGCGAAGCTGTAACAATAGCGGAGCGGGCAGCGGGCAGCGGCGGGCGGTGTCTGTGGTGTGTCGGCGCAACTGTTTGATGTTTATTTTGATAACGTCCGCCCGCCGCCAAGGACCGCGCCGCTCACGGAAGCGTCAATTTCTTATAAATCGAAGTCTCCAGTGACATTTATCTGCGTATTATTTTGCTGTGGCGTGGACTTACGTCAAGGGCGATACTTCCGTCGTCGGCTCCATTTATTATTTAGAAAACTTTAGTAAACGGGTAATGTTTGTACGAGGTATATTTTGGAACTACCGCCGCCAACGTGTGAATTACGCACTGGAATAGTGAGTAAAACATAGTCTCGCTATCATTAATTCTCTCGGTGCGTTTAGTTTACGTTCTAAATCAACATACAAGTGCTAATGGAGTGAAATGAAGCATACCTACAACGTACCCAGATTTGCTAATTGTAATATAATTATACCAAAACATACCTACCTACCTACCTACATTGTGTGGTAATACATGAAGCAGATATTAAGATTTTATGTAAGCGTAAGCTCGTCGATATGTGTATCCTGCCTATCCTAACCTATGGCGCCCAGACTCGGTCTTTGACAGAGGCTCAGAAGTCCAACCAAACTCAAGGTTTGCCAAAGAGCGATGGAGCGTAATATCTTCACCGACCAAATTCGCAACACCACAATACGCTCCAAGACAGGTATCGCCGATGTTGGCGGCAAGTCTGCGAAGCTGAAGTGGGACTAGGTGGGTCACACGTATAGGATGCATCCAGACAGATGGGCCAAAGTCGTCACACAGTGGGTGCCTGAAGACGGGCATCGTCACCGAGGCAGGCCTAAGAAACGCTGGCGTGACGATTTAGACTCACTTAACCGACTGGATGGAGAAAGCACAGCATAAGGAAATGTGGAAGAAAATGGGGGAGGCCTTTGCCCAGCAGTGGGGCAGTACAGGCTAAGGGAAAAAAAAAAATCAGCCTATAATGTTCGCACTGCTGGGACACAGGCCTCCTATATGTATATCTGTGAGAGGGAGTGGGCTGCAATCCACCACGCGGGCCCAATGCGGGTTGGTGGTTGTCATATGTCTTCGAATTTTTTGGTTCTAGGACATGCCGGTTTCCTCACGATGTTTTCCTTCACCGTTTTGAGAGCAGTGGTGATGAAATTAAATACACAAAGTGAAGTGCCTGGCTGGGTTCGAACTCACGACTAGTAAGTCGGGGCCAATACCACTGGGCTATCACTGCTCTATAAACTAAAATGGTAATATTTTCTTGACAAAAGTCTACAAGAATGCGAAGTCTATCACTCTTCCTTATCTTTAAATGGATGAATCTATGTAATCAGCCCTGTCTCTAACCGCAGTACAGTACAGGGTTTCTTGTTCTTACATCATCGTTATTAGTCCTGAGTCAGTCTCATCTCGGCCTGCTATATTAATGACGTCATAAAAAATCGAAATGGTCTATCGGTCTACAGAAAGCCGTTAACCTTCACTCGGTCACAGTTCATATTATTATCTAGGTAGGTAGCTACTCATTAACGGCCGAACCCAACAACCTATTGACAGAGAGCTAATGACGGTAGCCAGCATAATTATAACAGCCAGTATATTAATAATCATACAATCAAACTGATATAGATTATTGGGACTATTAGCTTTATGTGTGCTTATATCACTAACTTTAATTGAAACCACTTTATAGTTTAACAATATATAATACTTTTACTCAATATAATAAAGACATAGGTTAAAAACATGGATCGACTGCCTCTTACAAAGGTCTGCGGAAAAGTGCTCTATAAAATCTTAATCTAACAATAGTCGCAACGCAACGCTGCTCTTGTTTATATTCCTATGCTGAATTTGGACCCTATCTTATCGATGTTTAGTCTGGCGGCTCAGGATAAAGCAGCGCACTCATCTCGGCTCGCCGCCGTGGACCACCATGCCGCTCCGATGAGGTCACTCTCAACTTTTTCAAGTGGTAGCGCGGCGATCGCCAACACGGCCGTCCTACAAGGTGCCTGTCCCATCAGGTACCACACGAGTTCAGATAAAATGCTGAAACACAAATTATTAATCATTTATCAGTTGCACATGCATTGATTGTATACCTATCGAATGTTCTCGATTATAACTGTCATCTTTCATTACACATTATTTCAACTGTGTATCCGAGGGTAGGCTTCAACAATGATAGATCATATGCGCTTAAAAGCCACATTTTATTAACGATCGGGTTTGACAACTTGCACTTAAAGGGCCTATAACCTCACTTAAGCGTACCAAGTTTGTCTCCTTTCGACTTGCACTCAAAGGGCCTTTAGCCACACTTAAGCGTACCAAGTTCATCCCAGAACCACTTGCACTCAAAGGGACTTTCCACACTTGAGCGTTCCAAGTTCGTTCTCCATTTGAACCTACCACTCGGCCTTTAATGTGTAATTTACGATATGGAACATTTATAATTACTTGAAGCATTTTATCTTGACTCGCACATACGCTTACGATAAATTTCAAATTACCTTCATCGCCAACACGGGCAGAAATGGTTTAAGTTAGAACATAATGTTTAATTCATCTTCCAATCATCAATATGTATCTATGGTTTCATGGTCTCAGCAGCGGTATATGTATACTTATACCTGTATACTTCTTTCACTGCCTTTTACATCCGTCACCACATATCTATCATACCTCAATACCTTCTTCACTTGAAAGGGGCCTTTGTAAACAGGTAACAACTTTATCAAATCGCTGTTTTTGTGATTCCGTATTGGACTTAATATTTGTCTCTGTCCTCTCACGCAATTCGGTTACATTCAACCTATGCCCGTTCCCAATCTCCGGAGCCAAACTATCACTACACTACACTAACTATCCGAGAAAAACTTCACTAGGAATAGTTTTTGTTGTCTTGTGAACTGTGCTCTTTATAAATACCTTGTTGTAAGGCTTTAATGTACTGATCCCACCTATCGTCTGTATCGTTAGAACCTATAGCTTTTAGTGCTTCTAGAATAGTTTTGTTTAAACGCTCAACCTGGCCATTAGAGTGAAGCATAGCGGTTGCAATAGTGCGTAAACGTATGTTTCTATTCGTACAATACTGTGCGTACTTTGGCAACGGGTATAACTCTCCTTCCTTTGGACCGCCTTTATTCTTAAAATATATTCAATTTATGCAGTTTTTAATATATTTCTTTATGATATGTCGCATTCTAGGAAACCAATACCGATGGTTTACTCGCTCTACTGTTTTATCAACAGAGAAATGCCCGAGGTCGTCATAGTTACATTTAATTATTCGCCAAATACATTTCTTTGGGACCACCCATCATCGACCTCAGGTTGTTCTACTTTGTCACCTAGGACAACATATTTGTTAAAAATATCTTTATTCTTCGGCCTCTCCTGATTCTACAATTGTTCGAATACGTTGTAACTCGATCTTGTAGTTCTACCGAAAGCAACCAATCCGCTTCCGTTATTGACATTATCTTGTGTGGACAAAACCCAATGCGCAATCCGGGGAATAATCTATTTTTTTTTTTTTTTTTAAAGATGAGTCGACTAGGTATAATCGGAAATTCTGAAGCGATTTTCGAAAAACTGTTATTAATTCATTCTGATGGGAATCGTTATCAGACCCAAAATAATACTATTGTGTTAAAACACTGTAAATGTATTCGCATACTCACTATACTACTCGAATATGTTACTCACTCGCGAATATCGTCAGACCGCCACGTTTCTTCTTATCAATATTTTACAATCTGCCAGGTTGTCGATTACATAGAAATCAACCTGAGTCAGACACACCGAATCGACTTTCAGATCAGCCGTTATTTTGTGAGTTACAAATTTAGAACTTTCTTTTGAGAAGCCTTGCAAATAAACTGGATGTTTTCCATTGAATATTTTCTAACAAACGATTCAGAAATTAATGAACAACTGCTTCCCGTACCAATGAATGCTTCTTGATGCAGATTAATAATACTTAATTGGTTTCACAAATTTCGCGGGTCATGGGTTGACTGACTACCTATGTATTTAAAACTTATTTAAAATTATACCTATTCCAAATAAATGATTATGAGACACATTTTGTTTCTTAAGTCTCTGGTTTAACCGAGTTCTTTTTATGGTAGCATGTCGATTCTAAATGACCTCGCCTGCCACAATAATCACATTTATTTGCATCACACTGACTTCGTTTATGATTACCACCGCACAGATAACACTTGATCTGCTTCCGACCCTGTGCCTGGTCCACGTCTTGATTATTGTTAGCAGAAGCGGCTTGACCTACTACTTTCGCTGAGGACATAGCCTCTGATGTCGTGGTAGCAGACATCTGATTCTGACTGGTTAGTTTCGTCTGACCGTCGCGTGTGTTTGTGCCTATCTGTTTCGCACTCTTTGATGTATACGTTCGATCATGTAGGAAACAAGCTAAACTGTCGCATGCCACAAAATTATTCGCTTCAATCGATGCGCCTATACTGCTGTCCCCTATATTGCCGACAATAATAGAAATAATATCTTGTTCCGAAAATCCCAAAGATAAACGATCTATTTTACATTTTTGTTCAAAATAAAACTCGTAAAGAGACTGATTTTCTAACGGCTTTTTGTTAATAATATCTTTTAAAAGATCGTACATATTCCGACGGATTTGAAAACTGGAAGCCAACTTACGAGTCCAGTCCTTCCATTTCCACGCAGGCCAATGGCTATCCGATCGTAACAGTGAGTCATACCACACTTTTGCGGAACCCTTTAATTTGTTGAGAGCTTGATAACGGGTCATTTCATCAGTCCATGTAAAAGTTTGAGCGTAGGACCTTATAATACTAAGCCAAGCGTTCACATCATCTCTCAGCGGATCGAATTCGGGTATTATGTTATTCAAATTGTTATTATTTGTACTCACAGTTGAGGTATCAGCCTTACGTGATACCTGTTTCCTGTGTTTCGGCGGAGGTGGCGGAGTCCTGGCACTACTACTGCTGCTAGAACTTGAGCTTGAACGAATGCGTTTTTTAAGTTTTAGGCGTTTATTACGCTTACTTTGTTTACCCATAGCTGTGTGTGGTGTGGTGTGGGTATCGCTTTACACTTCTGATATTAGCTTTATGTGTGCTTATATCACTAACTTTAATTGAAACCACTTTATAGTTTAACAATATATAATACTTTTACTCAATATAATAAAGACATAGGTTAAAAACATGGATCGACTGCCTCTTACAAAGGTCTGCGGAAAAGTGCTCTATAAAATCTTAATCTAACAATAGTCGCAACGCAACGCTGCTCTTGTTTATATTCCTATGCTGAATTTGGACCCTATCTTATCGATGTTTAGTCTGGCGGCTCAGGATAAAGCAGCGCACTCATCTCGGCTCGCCGCCGTGGACCACCATGCCGCTCCGATGAGGTCACTCTCAACTTTTTCAAGTGGTAGCGCGGCGATCGCCAACAGGACGTTAAAACCAGAGATAGAATAGGTTTTTCTACCTTCAATATGCCAAAACTGGTGATAGATAGGTAATTGGGTTCGGCCGTAAAACACATGGATGCTCTCTGGTGTAAGCTCGGTTATAAATGGTAAACATTACATTATAATAATGATGTTTACTAAACAATTCATGCGAAATTATTGTTAGAAATAAAAGGCCAATTATAATAGTGTTTACATTGAAGTTACTTTATTATCTCTTGTTGATGTTGTTGTTGATGTTGTTAATGGACCCATGTTTTATTATCTATGCATGAAATAACATTTATAATCTACCTAGCTGTGCCCCGCGGTTTCACCCGAATAAGTGTCGATCCCGTGAGAATTTAGGGATAAAAAGTAGCCTATATGTTAATCTAGGGTGTCAGCTACCTCCACACAAAATTTTATCAAAATTGGTCCAGCCGTTTGAGCGTGAAGAAGTAACAAACATATAAACACACACACTCTCAAACTTTCGCCTTTATAATATTAGTGTGATGAGAGCAGTGGTAGCCCAGTGGTAACGGCCGCGAGTTACGAGTTGGAGGTCGTAGTTTCGATCCCAGACAGTCGCTTCACTTTGTTTAAATTATTCTCATCACTACTGCTCTCAAAACGGTGAAGGAAAACATCGTGAGGAAACCGGCATATCCTAGAGGCAAAAATTCGAAGACATGTAACATCTACCAACCCTCACTGGGCTCGCGTGGTGGATTACGGCCCACTCCCTCTCACTGAGCGGAGGCCTGTATCCCAGCAGTGGGAACATTATAGGCTGATTATGAATCTATGTGGGCTTTGTTCTGAACACTCACATTATCACTAAGGCCGCGGCCGCAAAACTAATGCGACTGCGACGCGACGGCGATTTCGTGAAAACAAACTCATATAAACATTATGTCGGTGGCCGCACTGCTGAAACGACAAGCGCAATTTATTTGTTCATATCATCGCCACCGCGTCGCTGTCGCCGTACCAGTGCGGCCCCGGCCTAAAACAACTACTAAAGACAGTCTTATAATTTAAAAAAAAGCGGCCAAGTGCGAGTCGGACTCGGGCACGAAGGGTTCCGTACCATTATCTCAAAAAACGGCAAAAATATCACGTCTGTTGTATAGGAGCCCCCTTTAATATTTATTTTATTCTGTTTTTAGTATTTGTTGTTATAGCGGCAACAGAAATACATCGTCTGTGAAAATTTCAACTGTCGCTATCACAGTTCATGAGATACAGCCTGGTGACAGACGTACAGACAGACAGACACACGGACAGTGAAGTCTTAGTAATACGGTCCCGTTTTTACCCTTCGGGTACGGAACCCTATAGCGTATGCGTAAGCGTAAGCGTATGTAAGCGAAATGAGATCTGTAATTTTTTGGCTCAGACCAAAAAAACATTATTCGCGTAGAATATGACGTTTATAAAAATGATGTTGAACGAAACATTAATACATTTATTGCGTCGTCTATCGTTATGAAGAATAATATAATGCACAATACTAGAACGTAGCCCTCTGACGTCAGGTTTAGGGAAATAGGTATTGGTAACAGTTGCTAGTTGGTATCGGCTGACGTATCGATATTCGATAACTTGCCAATATCACCTGGATGACTTATAGCTAGTATCGCATCCCTACTATAGTCTGTTTTAAAAATACCTGATGAAAGTGTAAACAGACCCTGTTCAGGTTAAACTGTTACGCAATCACTCAAAAAAGGGAACTAACAACACATTTTCAAGTTTCAACTTTATATATCAGCACTTTTTCCAACAAATATTGTTTGAATAACATTATTGAATTGTAATTGAAAAATCATTGTTGAAAATATCCATTAATGAGTATCCGCAAGGTACTTAGTTTAAAATTAGAATTTCAGGTTTAAGTATTCAAATAGTCAAATTGTAGGTAAAAAACCGGCCAAGTGCGAGTTAACACTACATACAAATAACGGCAAAAAAAAACCACACTTGTTGTATGGGAGCCCCCCTTAAATATTTATTTTATTCTGTTTTTAGTATTTGTTGTTATAACGGCAACAGAAATACATCATCTGTGAAAATTTCAACTGTCTAGCTATCACGGTTCATGAGATACAGCCTGGTGATAGACAGACAGACAGACGGACAGACAAACAGACAGACGGACAGTGAAGTCTTAGTAATAGGGTCCCGTTTTTACCCTTTGGGTACGGAATCCTAAAAAGCCTCAATTTGTAGGTAAAGGTGCTCCCTCCCTCACCGGGAGCATTCGTGATTAATGTAACGTTACAGATTTGAGCATTACATAAGTGAAGGAGGAGAACCGAGCATTACAATGCACACCTTGTAATGATACAAAACGGGTATACATCAGTGAAGGAGAAGAACCGAGCATTACAATGCGCACCTTGTAATGATACAATGTGTAATATCTTAATACAACTTGTAACATCAATGCGCTCCACTTCCCCCTTTGAAATAATTCATGACACCAATATCATTTCTTCTGTGTTTTTTTACTTAAATAACAATGTCGAATTAATATTGCCGCACTCAGCACAATGACCGCTTCGTCTGATATTATGGAATCAACTAAAAGCTAATGCCCAAAGTCGAATCTATAATATTACATTACACGCGAATGCTCGTCAGTCAAGGAGGTAGTATTGTAATGTAATGCTCAAAGTCGAATCTATAATGTTACATTACACGCGATTACTCGTCAGTCAGGGAGGTAGTATTGTAATGTAATGCTCAAAGTCAAATTTATAATGTTACAGTACACGTGAATGCTCCCGGTGAGGGAGCACCTTAAGTGACACTGCAAACTGGCATACACTGGTTACGTTTTCTGATCTATTTGTTTACATTCTCATCAGATACTTTTGGAACAGACCATAGTTTAATTTTCTTATGAAAATGGTAGTAATTTATTAGGAGTGTGATGCAGGAGTCGTAAACACAGGGCTGCGCTTTTATTGAGCTAGCGAACGCCGTCGGAGGCGGCACAGGCACGTACAAAAGCTTTTATCCTAAACCAACTACATTTCTTTGACCTCACTCCAGCTGTAGTGACGACGCCAGCGAAAATAGACCACTGACGTATATATAGCAATGAAGTAGCCAAAAATTATGATCGGCATAAAGGTCATTGTCTTGGCCTCACCAATTTTTGTCCCAATTTTTCTTAAAATAATTATTTTATGGCACAGCTGTCTAACTACATAAACGCAGAGGTGGAGTCGTCTCCAATATCTGCTATACTTACTGCTTATTAAATCCATGTCTCTTGTTTGATGAGTACCTAAATGTTAATTGAAACCACATAATCAGCTTACAATGTTCCCACTGCTGGGATACAGGCCTCCTCCTCCACCACGCGGGTCCTTTGCGGGTTGGTCGATGTAACCTATATTTCTTCGAATTTTTGATTCTAAGACATGAGCGTTTCCTTATTAAAACCACGAATTACCTTAATTTGGGAGCAGATCAGATGTTACTCCATTTGCCATAACTATTATTTCAGCCATTTTTTCCTACTATCCTACCTGCTCGATCATGATCCGGTGACGGTTTTTTGATATTCTGCACACAAAAGTTATAATTCTTAAAGGATCGGTCGAAGAAAGTTTCACGACACAGCCGAAGTCCTTAAAACCATAAATAGAATCTTATAAATATTTGATATAAGATATAAAACCTGTCGTATCTCCACATCGGTCAACCAGAACGTAATTACTTATCATAAAATTCGAGATCGCTGTAGGACGTGAGATGACCAAAAACAGACTTTTCTGATAAAGTTCATCAATATTTTATTCAGCTTTATCATTTTAATCGACATCTCATCACCTAATAATAATATTTTTGATGAAGTATCTTAGGAGTGAGCAGCTTAATGCTTCAGAGCAGGTAGCTAATACCCGTTTTAGTGATCCATCAGTAATCCGCGTACAAATATTGGCGTTTCAATCATCGATCAGTGTCAAACTTTGCCATTATTCACACAAACGGGCGTTGAACGGCTATTTATTTTATTATGGATATTCAGGAACTTGAATTATTAGTTTCTATCGGCCTCCAAGGCCCTGAGGAGTCTCACAAGTCAGTCCGTGCGTGCGTATTGAAGCTAACATGAAAAACTTCTCGCGAAACAGATTTATTTTCCTTTGCAGAGGTTTTATATTTTTCGCTCACAAAGGTGTATTACGGAGGTTAATATAAAAGGACAACGTGACGAGATTAGGCCGCGGAATCAAGATCGCTCGTCAAGCTTTTTAGAAGCTCAAAGTAAATTAATTAGTTTCTGTGTAAAAACGAGCATGTTTTCTGTTTCCCTGTACATACTGTCATATTTGCGTCAATTTATGTAGAATCGCTAGGCGTGACAAATAGTGGTGTCATATCTCTTTCTTGAAATGCACGCGAAGCGTAATATTGTGTCGATCCCTGGCCGCGGGCCAAGCACTGTCGCTGAACTCTATCTAGTGTCCACTCCATTACACTTATTATAAAGATTCCACTTCATTAGCACATTCAGATCAGATATTCCAAAATTTCAGGCGTAATTTAATATTATTATACGAGATAGAACTATCTACGTTTGATGAACGCATTAGATAGCTAATGCGCGATAAACGGTTCAATATATGACTTCATGTGTCGGCTGCTGAACAGAAATAGTGGTTCAACGTTATGAAATTTTAAACAATATTTTCTGGATGATTAATAAAATTCTAGTTACTCATCAGATGTGCCGTGATAGTCATTTCCCTCAGCCGCGTTGAGAGCGGATGGTATTTAGTTCCAAACTTATGATTGCCCTCTACCAGCAGCTGCACTCAAACTAAAGTTGAGAGGAAATAAAATTTCGTAATTGAACTTCATAATTTCCATATCACAAAAAATATTACATTAAAGTTACATATCAAAGTCCTGCAGTCACTAAACAAGTTGTTTAGGTACTGCAACGTGTCGTCTACGTTTTAATTGAATTGACATGAATATGTAGGAATCCAGTATGTGAGCAGTGGCACAGTATATAGTATTACCGCGGCAGTGGCGGCCCGGTGGTAACGACTGCGACTTAGTAGAGTTGTAGGTCAAAGGTTCGAACCCTGACAGATGCTTTACTTTATGTAACTTTGACGACGACGCTTTGGAATGGGCAACTAGGTTCAACTTTCTGACTAACTGACCGACTACTTAATTTTGACAATTCAAAAGTGCCCGTAATGGTTTAATTCGAAATAAATGCTTTGAATTTGCGTTTAACTTATTTAATCACCACTGGTCTTAAAACAGTGACGGAAAACATCGTGAGGAAACCGATCCGAAGACATGTGACATCTACCAACACGCACTGGGCCCGCGTGGTGGATTACGGCCCACTCCCTCACAGAGAGGAAGCCTGTGTCCCAGTAGTAGTAACGTTATAGGCTGATTATGCTATGTAGGAAACCAATATGTCGTTTTATTTAAATTAATTTGGTAGAGCTCGATCATAGCATGCTGGATACCACACCCGAATTGACGACTATTTAATCATGACCTCAGTCAAATATTTATTCAGACTCAATTACTGTCCCCTATGCTGCCATGACAGCTGTAAAAATTGTTAACTCATGAATATGAATTGTAGATAAGCAGAATATGGTTTTTATGCCTACCTGTATTTTCATTTACATCGGATGATTGCGTTATGAATAATATCTTCGGCGGGTGGTTTGATACATCGCTCCACATCGATGTTTGCCTAGTAACAATTTTGTTTCAATTCCACGGCGACTCTTTGGTTTCAAACATAAGCGTTGAACCTGAATAATCAGTTCCATCCGTTACGTCGGCTGAATGAGAGAAGCATTAATTAAACACATGTCATCTCCCACGCTGGCACCACGCCCGGAGGTTTTATCTCCCTTTTGTAAAATATCATTTTCAGTTGTACCCTTTTATTTCCATTGTGTAGTTATGCCGACGATTTCGTGTGTACTAGGGTTCAGCGGTTAAAAACGCAGAATTACTTTCCGTCTTCCGAACTCTATACATGTTTTCCTTCGCCTTTTTACCCGAATAAAAATACAACTAAAATAAAAATACAACTAAAAGTCACCCCTGTCCTACATATTTCGTAACCAAGCACTTAGTAAAGTTACACAAACTTGCCGGCACAGTTACTGTTCTGCCTGCGACTTTGCGCTAAACTATTAGTTAATAGGTTTGGACATACAAGTTATAAAACTTATAATATTCAAGAAAAACTTGAACTACACTTTTGTAGTAGCGAAACCCTACGTTATTAATACCTTGACATTGATTAAATTGTCTGTCGTCGGCTCCGACAGCTGTATAATATAAACAGCGACAATGTTGCCTTCTCCTTAACACCGGAATATCACGTCCGCTTCTAACGAGTAGCTTACGTTAATAAAATTTTAAGACCACTGCGACAGAAAGAAAGAAAACTGGTAAATAAATACATGTTCTGGAGCAAAATATTTGACCCAGTCAAAGTAGGAAATAGAAAAATCCTACTGATATTATAGGTAAATGTGAAAGTTTGTAAGGATGGATGGATGGGTGGATGTTTGTTACTCTTTCACGCAAAAACTACTGAACAGATTTTTATGAAACTTTACAGTAATATAGCTTATACATCAGAATAACACACAGGATACTTTTTATACCGATATTCCTGCGGTATCGATACTTATGCGGGTGAAACCGCGAGGCGCTGCTAGTAACAAATAAAATAAAATTAGTACGTAATAGAAAAATCGACGAACCGTGAACTATTTGTGCGTTAGTTTCAGGAAAGTAATAACTGCAAACAGAGAGCTTTATTGACAATTGAAGGGCTTCGTGCTTCGCTACAGAAATCGCTGTTGACAAATTAGGGAAAAACAAAAAGCCAATACCTAATAATCATGTTCCTATGTTCAAAACTTTTGACCGCTATACAGATACACGTTATAGTTCTGAAGCAGATTAATGAAGAAGAGTGATTATCTAGCTAGACGCCGCGGTGACGCCAAAATTGAAGCAAAGAGAATCCCTTTACGATGAAAAACAACTGTGCAAACTACGATAGAGCTAGGAGCTAAACGTAATGGATCATAAAACCGAAAAAATAAACAGTTCCTTGAAGCAGTTCATATATTAAGAACATAGTATTGTTGTGTTGTATCTTACTCAACATCTTATTATGAAGAAAGTGCCCTTCCTATGTATCATTTTCCTTTCTTTCAGTAACACGACATTTTTCCTATTCTTTATTATGTTGCCCCATCTGTTCGCTGTTCGTTACAATCTAATTAAGTGATGAGACAATGCGTAGTGTGTACGAAAATATACAATATCAATCTCATACAGAACAGATCACAGTCGTATCATGCCCTTAATGTGTAAACGTATTTAAGGGGAATACTTGCTTAGGTGTTCAATAAACACGCGCGCTCGGTATTTGATTACCATTCGAGTGGAAACCATCCACACTGCTAAATAGTACTTAAACAAGTCGATTCCAATGGTACTTTATGTTCTAAATAACGCTTGTTGATGGTACATTTTGAAATATGAATCGAGGACTTAAAATAATAAATAAAAGCCTCCGTGGATAGCAGAGGTCGTTCGTCTTTCACCGTATTAGTCCCAAGGTGGTAGCAGGCGAGCCTACCTCAATTTACGAGATGAATATTACGTCTTGAACAAAATTTAATACACTCTAAAAACGTTTGTCTGGGTCTGGTTGCCACTTGAGTCTACAATGCGCTACTTTATCATAAGACCTAGGACAAGATCCATGAGAAGTTCCAAAAGTAAAATAAGCCTTTTTTTCCTTAGAGTCAAGCGATGAGGATCGTCCGCACCGTGGGACAAGCATTCGAGGTGTGCCATAAGATGCAGATCAACTCCCCTGAGCAGCCAGCACCCTCCACCTCAACCGCCCCAGATGAGCCGGTCGCCAGCGGCAGCGACATCGCCGCCTCCAAAGGTTTGATATACCAACGACAACGAAAGGCTTCATCTTGACATACCAAAACTATGACCCAATAATTTTGCACTGAACTGTTGAACAATACACGAAAACGTATGACACGATGTCCCCTTTACACTGGAGTGCAATTAATTTGATTTAGTTGACATCGCTGCTCACACGAAATGGAGAATTTAATTTTAGCGCTTACATAGGTAGGTACATCTCTTGGTTGATCTTCTGATGTTTTCGCTGCTCGCGACGGTTTGTCTTCCCATTTATAATCTTTCTGCCTTTGCGTCGCGATTTTAATCTTGGCGAGTTAATTTTTCTTAGCTAGATAGCGACTTCATCAATGTACACATAATTCTTTGCAAAGCGAATAATATATAATATCACTTAAATAAATTACGCGTCCAGAATGTTTATTTATGTGAGTGTACTTATTTTATAAGAAGTAGGTATAAAGACGTCAGACGGAATTATATACTTTCATATTCAGCCATTTATTTTATGAAAAAGAACTAAATTATAAAATACTAACTGGATCGTAAATTACTGTGTCGACAGCGATGCGGATGAATTTTTCGACGCTATTTAGTTTTTGTATAGTTTTAGTTAAGTTAGGTTTTAATTTTGTTATTTTTGTTAATTAAGGTAATTGGTTATACAGTTACAGGTTTTGACTTGTTTATAAGTAACCTTTTTTTTAGGGTTCCGGAACCCTTATAGTTTCGCCATGTCTGTCTGTCCGTCCGTCTGTCCGTCCTCGCTTAATATCTGTAACCGTTAGGACTAGAAAGCTGAAATTTGGTACCAATATGTATATCAATCACGCCGACAAAGTGGTAAAATAAATATTGGAAAAAAATGTTTTATTAGGGTAGCCCCCCTATATGTAAAGTGGGAAGTGATTTTTTTTTTTTTTAATTTCAGCCTTAACATGTGATATATTGTTGGAAAGGTATTTAAAAATGAATAGGGGTTTACTAAAATCATTTTTTGATAATGTCAATAATTTCTGAAATAATCGCTCCAAAAGTAAAAAACAATGTGTGTCCCCCCCCTCTAACTTTTGAACCATAAGTTTAGAAAATATGAAAAAAATCTGAAAAGTAGAACTTTATAAGGACTTTCTAGGAAAATCATTTTGAACTTGATGGAAACAACAGTTTTTGTACAAAAAAGACAAAAAGTTGTAAAAATAATTTCTGGACTAAGTTTGTAGTATAATCGTATATGCAAGCATTTTTTAAGTTGGGTTACCACTATGTTCGCGCTCCAGCAGCGCTCCGCGCTTCTGCAACTGCTCCAATGGATCGTCGCGCGCACTTCTACATGCATATGCGCTCCCCTTTGACACACTGCGCTCCCCTTTGTGTTCGCGCTAAAAACCGTCACGAGTCGGAGCGCCTGCCGTGGAGCGGGCAATGTTGCACGCTCCGTGTTCGCGTACGTACCTACTACCGGGAGCAGTTGCAGGAGCGCGGAGCGCTGCTGGAGCGCGAACATAATGGATACCCACCTTTAAACTCATAAGTGGGAACACTTATTGTACCGGACGGGAAACTACGGAACCCTACACTGAGCGTGGCCCGACACGCTCTTGGCCGGTTTTTTTAAATAATAACATATATAACATTTGACAGACATGATAAATTCTTGATGTTTTATGCAACAATTTTCATCTATAAAATAAGTCAAATCAAATAGTTATTCGATTATGGCAGCATGAAATTGATTTTCAATAGCATCAATATTTTCTTCCGTTTGTCGGAGGTAAACAAATAAAATTAGGTGAGGTGGAGTTTGGTTCCGCAGCGGTGCAACGTTGCTCACTTGCTCTTAAGCGGGAAGTCGTAAATGCGAGAGGTTTGTGCCAACAAGGTTCACGTTATTATATTATTTCCCAGTAGGCGGGCGGTCTTAAATATAATTTTATTCTGAAAATTTGTCATGTGACTCATGTGATACTACTATTAATTCATGTATGCCATGTCTGGAAGTTTTATTGGATACAGAGACAAAAGAAAGAGACTTAATTACATAGATCGACGTATTACTTACGACTATTTGTCAACATCATGAATTTTATAGTACACAGTCATTTTTGCGTGTTCTCGTTACGCAAGTGTGAGCACATCGTAATTTGACAGCTCAACTTGTATCACAGCAGACATTGTTTTTTCGCTGTTTCTGCGGGTTTCTTATAATTAGCTTTTATGTATCGTTTTATGACATCCGACGTAACGGGTAGGTAACAGCTGGTTTAATGAGCAACGTCATAATTTTACTGCCTTTACCTTAATCTACATAAAGTCATACCCTGACTGGTCATCGGCGGTTTATAGACTTTAGACATGTTGTCCCATCTCAAACACGCATACAAAGTTAATTCTTATTTTGATTATCTTCGGCTATTTTTAGTTTCACGCTATTTTGTTAATCAACTTCATCGTGTGAATATACTTTTATGATTCCAAGACAACCGTGCCTTTTCATTCGCTGCACGTAATTTGTGGTTTCATGCAACTATCGTAAACATTCGTCTCGTATTTTTTTTCACCTCACATTGTCACTTCTTGCATGCAAACAGGTGACACAAACAGACACCGCACGCAGCATGTCGCCATACCACAGCGTAGCACCAGTCCCAAGAAAAGAATGTTGACTCAGAACTATGCAGATAATTTATCTTCCAGTAAACACAGTATTTAATAAATCATTTCATTATGGTCCAATAAACGTTACCACTAACAAAATAATATTTCATATAACCCGTCTGCCGTTTGCTTAGTCAATTAAAATTACGTGGTTATGCACGGCTGGCTTTGGAAACTTGGATCCATTTCCAGGAATTGTTATTAGAAGTTAGTGATGTCTGATCAACAGAAGCGGCTTCTGAGTGTGGTGCCTCTGAGGGGGCGGCTTCGTCTACAACGAAGGCGATAGTGGAGGAGGGAGCTGTGGGAGGTCGTGAGGAGAGACCCAAACATCTAGAACTGCTGCCACCTCCACCAAGGAAGGAGAACAAACGAACGCCACAGGTAACTATCAACTTATTTTCAGTAAAACACTCAATGAAATACTATCGATAAAAGAATACTCGTAATTTCGATTAACGATTCACAATCGCAAGCGAACAGTGGTATTTAGTGAAAGGTATTCAAACGAATTGCGAGAAACTTTGTTGTTCAGGATTTTTATACTCGATTTATTCAGCGTGTCTACGCCTGCTTGCATATCTGCATAGTTTAATTGTGATTTCATTACCTTCGAAAAATTACCGAAAAATTCAAGTTTTTGGGGGAAAAAATCGATAAACAAACCTACTTAACTCAAGTCTTTGTCCCATGGCCCATGATTCGCAGAAACTAACGGATGCCACGTTCTACGTTTTAATATGTTTTAACCATGTTTATGCCTTCGAGTGTGAGCACTATGTACCTGAGCTGTTTGGTGCTCATCACCACTACGACGTTTACGCTATCGAATCCAAACTTCTTTTGACAAAACCATTCATTTTCTCTTCACGACTACAACTAATCCTTCTTCTTCGTTAAGTACATCCCCTACCCAATGTACATTTTCTAAATATTTAAATTGGCAAACTGTAACAAGCAATTGACCAAACATTCGAAGCGTCTGTTGAGTCGACTGCACAAGTTGCAAGCCTAGCTGGTACCTACCTAGGACGAACTAACTACATTCTGGTACAAACGGTACTTGATCAACTAGTTTAGCACAAGTTTCTACTTCAATTACGAACATTAACCCATGTTTAATTAGATTGGAAAATAGAAGGGCTGAAAATGAAACTATCGCCAATATACTCTTTTTGTTTTGAATATAAATGAGCAAACAATTTCTACTTTTATACCAAGTTCTGCTTTAAAAACTGTATTTTTCTCTCTTTTTCTAGCTTTGTTTCCTCATAATATGTATAATCCAGATATAAAAGTCGGATCTAAAATTGAAATATGTCAATTTAAAATCGAGACACTTCTACCGCCACACATTAAAGCTTATGGCGTTTCATAAAAGCGGGAAAAATATTGCGAAGTTGGCAACACTTTTATAGCATAATTACCTATAACGTTCCCACTGCTGGGACACAAGCCTCCTCTCTGTGAGAGGGAAATTCTTATGCATGAGAAAAATTATCATATTCAATGCCCCCTGTACTGTAATGTCTTCAAACAGCGTGGGTTCATCTTGCTATTGTTCCTTATCTAAGGGAACCTTCTTGATAAAAGTTTTAAAATATTCCGCTAGTTTATCACAGTTCCCGAATTCTAAACAAATTCTTCCCTGCATGCGCGGAAAACTTCAAACGTCAAAAATATTCTAACCTTATTGGGACTTACATATATGATCGAGCCATTTGGACTTGAAACACTAAGGCCATGGATGGGATCCGAGTGTCCAGTTGGTTTTTCGAGATATCGCCAAGCGGTTGGTCGACTCTTCACGTGACTAGAGGGCTTGCTAATTTTTTGGCCAAAGAATCAGCATCGCCATACAACGGGGCAATGCTGCCAGCCTTTTAGGCACTTTTCCTGTGGATAGCGATGCAGACGAATTTCTTGATGCTCTATGATTCTTTCCCCCTTATCCATTTTTTATTTTTTCATATACTTAGGTACATGTACGTATTATTATTTATTATTGTATGTCAGCTGGCTTATATTATGTTTACGCATAGATATTATAACACTTATTACAATACTTCGATTCGCATAATTCTTTTGCGTTCACTAACATGCGCAATGCACACGGCATTGCGCATGTTAGTGAACGCAGAGTCGCACACGCAGCGTTACATATGATTTGCAACTGGTCATGCGCATATAAACAAGTCACGACCGTTTCAATGTTTATACACATCAGACCCTGCATTAAAACGTTAGATTATAAGAAAATGTTATAATATCTAAGTGCCTTTTAGGATGTAAAGTCTCGGAAAAATTCCAAACAAGATAAACTTCACCTTGATCATCCATCTGCCGTTTTAGCGTTCTTGAAACAAGAATCATCTACACTCCCGCATTATTATTAGTTTGGTTTATAATAAGATCAAAGTAGATATTCCCAGCATAAAATCGTAAATGTCGTAAGTTCGAGACACAATGAAATGTCTGTCTTACAATCTTAAAATTGACATTACAACGAGCTAAATACTAACTGCATATTTTATAAGATCAACATTTATATAAACGTAACGTACCTAAATACTAAATAGTTTAATTCCAGTAAAGCTCCAGTTCTAGACGAGTAGTCGGGCTTCCAAACTGGCATTGTTACCTAATTAACATTTCCAGTGGGGTGGAGCACTAAATTTTGCACATCACCTGGGACCACTGTGATTCGCCATTCTCATTCCTCCTCCCCCCACAATCTACAGTTTTAAGTTTCGAACGCTTTGGAATCGTTTGTGACTTTCCAGACTTATCAATTCTGTGGCTGTGAAGTTTCCAAATCTATTCTATGTTGCAAGCATTGAAGTATTCCGCGTTCGATAACTTTTTAACTCCTTGCGTAAAACGTTTCTTCCGAGTGGATAATATAGGATTTGGATCTTCTGAACTAATTTATATGCTATGCTTTATAGAAAAATATAAATGTAAACCAAAAGCAAACATTTACCTATACATAATTTTGCAAAAGACAACATGAGACACGAAAAGATTTCCCTTCATAAAACATTTTTCTCCAGATCCACCAACTTGTCTTTGTATCAGAAAATACGCCCGAAATTCGGTAAAAACAAGCCTACGTAACTCAGTTAATGAACATGTCATGTTCTGTATTATATTTACTTGATATAGAATACTGCTCTTTTCTTTCAACAAAAAGGTCGTGGCATAACCCTGTTCCACGATCTGGATAACAAGTAAATGCTTGTAACATTACTCACTTGATTTAACCTGACCTTCCTTGTGTAGTCTGTATAGTCCCTCTAAAGCCCTGCGTTCATTGGGAAACAAAGTTGCACAACATTGTTTAACATGTTTTTGTGATGTGGGGACCCTATACAATGAAAATGGTGGTAGACATTCCCTCACCAGATTCAAAAAAGTGTTGTCTGTTGTAGACAGAACAGTTCTTTTATAAGCAAAATCTGTTTTTTGGTAGATTTTCAGACAACTTTGATTAAGTATAATTATTTTATCAAATGAGCACGCTGTAATTGTTTTTGTGTTTACATTACCGTCCCATCAGACTTTGAACTAAAAAAAAACAACCGACTTCCAAAACTGTAAAAAAATAACTTTAATTTCGGAATTCGGTGGCAAACTACGAAATTGCGAACCCAACGACACCGACTTCCGAAATAAAAGTTATTTTTCACTTTGTAGTGTCAGTTTTGGAAGTCGGTTATTTTTTTTGGCGATAGTCAGAGTACATCCTAAACAGCAAGATATGTACGACTTACCTGACTTGCCTTTAGTAGTCTGTCCATATATCTTCGGTAAGTCCATCATAATCCAAACTAAATATGATGTATGGAAATTCCGCGAACAGAATGTGTTTTGCATATTTCGTACCTTTAATCATATAAAAGTAAGTATAGAAGAAAAGCCGCTTTTGATCTTTTTTCGTTCCCTAAATTTAATACACAAGTACGAGTAATTCTTTAAGGCGATTCCCTCGGGGAAATCTTCTAATCTCAGGATTTTACTCTCGTTATTGGAATTAAAAAATAACGTTTCGTTTTTGTTTTTGTTTTGATTATTCTAGCCGCCTCTCAAGTGATTGGTATTTTTGGCCTGAATTTTTTATGTGTCATTAGAATACAAAACATCACGCCTGTTCTTCCAGAAGGATTGGCCAGAGGTATTCAGTACACCCACATTTCGCTAGTTAGGTATATTTAGGTTTAGGTCCCATGTAATAGCGGGCACTGCCCCATTGGTTGCATGGTCGCAAGCGCGACTGCTGAACGTGGGGTCCCGGGTTTGGTTCCCGAGTCGGACAAAGTGTTATTGGGTTTCTCCATGAAAAATTTCTTAGTAACAGCCCGGAGTTTGGAAGTCAGCGGTGCGATAGCCCCGTGCCTCGGAAAACACATTAAGCCGTTGATCCTGCGCCTGATTTCCCTCCGGTCGTGTCGGATTGCCGTCCCATTGGACTATAATGGCCTGCGCAGACGAGGGGCTTTTGTCCGCGGAGAAATTGTCCGTAAAGATAGAATGTATGGAAATCCAGCAGTCTACTTGTCCTTCGTGTGCGTTATTGCATAGATATGGTTCTATCGTTGCGGACAATTTGTCCGCGTACAAGTTGTCTGCGCAGGCCTTAAGAATGAGAGAAGAGAGAGTCCACCTGTGTCTGCGGACACACTTGTGCACTAGATAATATCTCCCGTACCGAAGGCTGGTCTCCGCTGATATTTCACCACGGCCGAAATTAAATTTTAAGGTCTATTAATAGTGGGCAAGCCTTTAAAGCTGTCATTAAAGTTTTTTTTTTGACAAGGTTCGATAAAATAGATAATTTAGCTCTCTGTCTAACCTGTAAATAAACAAATCCGACTACATTGTCTTTTTAAAGATCATTGTAGCTATTTCTCGCTTCTGTTATTTTTCACAACGTTGTCCGAGTGTTAACAAAGCATTATTTTGAAACGGTCAGTTAATGAAGCCTAACTAAACTCATTTTAACCGCAAACACAAATGTTACCATCAAAAGCAAACCTTTTCATTCTTCTCTTTTAGTTTTAAAGTAAATTAATGCTAACACACTGAATTATTAAATACTTGTAAAAATACAAAGGTAAGTTAGTGAAAGTGGAAATAAAAATACCTTATGGAAAGCAATTAAGCAATGAGAGCAGTGGCGGCCCAGTGGTAACATAGCCCTGACTTACGTATCGTAGGTCGGTGCCTCTCACAAAGAGGAGGCCTGTGTCCCAGCAGTGGGATGGTTATAGGCTGCTTATGCATGTATACATACTAAACTGAGCAGCGATGGCCCAGTGGTAATGGCCGCGACTTACGAGTTGTAGGTCGTAGGTTCGAACCCAGACAGGCGCTTTACTTTGCATAAATTATTTCATCACCACTGCTCTCAAAACGGTGAAGGAAAACATCGTGAGGAAACCGGCATGGCCTAGAACCAAAAATTCGAAGACATGTGACATTTACCAACCCGCACTGGGACCGCGTGGTAGATTATAGCCCACTCCCTCTCGAAGAGAGGAGGCCTGTGTCCCAGCAGTGGCAACAATATAGGCTGATTATGACATACTGAATTAAAACAAAGGCACGTTAATGAAAATGGAAATAAAAGTACCTTATGGAAAGCTTTACAATACATTAATTTCGGATTACAATAACAATAAGGAATTCCATTACATACAATATGTTTTTCATACCTATACATAAACAACAGTACCTATGATATTTGAATGTTTGAACTTCTATTGTTTGCTGAAAATGTGAAATCATCTATCATATTTCATGACGTCATCGTTTTCGTCTCAGCTATTAATTTTAGTATCATTGGCGGTAATTAATCTCCTAGGCGTTACGTGTGACTGATATTTATGACACTCTCAATACGCCCCTTGTGTTCAATAACAGATGTTCTCACTTACTATACCGACCGTTCTTAATAACTACTCGTAGATTTGAAGAAAAGCGTTGTAATAGGTGTTTTATGTAGGTACTAGATAACGTAATTGAAAATGGAGCACTCGCATCAGCTATTTTTATTTTATTTTTATTTATTTATTTAGGATCTCACATAAACAATGGGCAGCATTACTACTTCACAAACAGGGTCAAATTAAAAATAGCTAGCAAAACTCTGCAGATGTGATGGGTATCGATATAGATATCCGTGGGTATCGATATCATAAATCGATATAATCATAATCGATAAAATTCAAATTAAAAAGATTTGATGTTTTTTCCCAAGGGGTCAACGACCGCTGGTAGTACGAGTATTGTTACTTGAAGTATGAGTTGAACAATAATGTTTATTCGATACCAATAAGTAGTTATTTTTTTAAACTAGAAAGTATTTCAAGATGACCCCACAAAAATAAATATTCTTTTTTGTTTTCATCATGTCTATCGTCACGTTCAAGATCTAAACCTTAATAAAATCAAATCATTAATTAAACGTAACTTGTGCTAGAAAGCCTTTTATACCCGTTAAATATTATATTGAGGAAAAAAGGGCTTGGGATTGAGCTGCTACTAATTTTTACATATTGTTTTTTTTTTTTTTATATAGGTACACATTGGTTTACTTACCAAAATATTTGCATAATCAGCCTATATATAATGTTCCCACTGCTGGGACACTTGCCTCCTCACTTTTGAGAGGGAGTGGACCATAATCGACCACACGGTCCGCAACCTACCACGCGGGGCCAATGCGGGTTGGTAAATGTTTTTGTTAGTAACACGTTTACTGTAGGTAAATCACCAAGGAGAGAAACTCCTTGCTTTGCTTTGCTCCTTGAAATTCTCAAGTCACTACTGCATGAGTGATTAGGATGCTTCTATTGCCTCCGTGCACCATCTTTAATTGCATCACAGCTTTAGCAACAGGTGCCCTGTTAAACGCCAGGCTATAAATATCCTCGGCCCAAAAATGGATAGTCTAGTTCATCGAGTTAAAATCTTCACATCCCATACCGGTACCCATGATTCGATTTTTGACTTGCATGCTTCGAATGTTTATCGGCTATCGTTTTTCGCTTCCGGAAAAACTAACAAAATCGGATGGAGCCTGAATAACTTATCTATGGTATTGTCAGCAGGATAAATGAATACGTCCTAGTCAGCCGTATCGAGGGAAAAAGGTATTCAACATAGATTGGGCCCATTAATACAGTTATTAGGAACTATTCAGCCTCGCTGTTAGGCTGATTTATTGTCGGGAATACTCTCATGGACATAATCACGATTGGTAGTCACGCATACGAGCTGCGAGATAAGCGCCAGTATCTATCTATGAGTTAAAATTGGGTACACTGGAAGTTAAACGGCTTTGGCAACATGATACCATAATATCATCTTCTTCCTGTCTCATGATTAAACGTGATTTATGAGATCATCTTATGCCAAACTTGTTAGTATCATTGACTGTCTAGTGTATGCCATTAGTGTTTTACTTATACAGGGTGTTACGGAAAGGGTATATCAATACAAACGGGTTGAAGAGTGTATCTGGTCTAGAATCTCTGTACAAAATTTCAGCTCAAAAACATTAACTTTGAAAATGCTTAATATTTTTTTATTTTGACATCACGGCACTGCACTGGCGCGCAACGGCGTGATGTGCGTGTACTAGGCGCACAGACACACTACAGATAATGGATAATGACCCTCGTAGTGCGGTGACACGTTTGTTATGATTTCAATTTAATAAACTATCGAAATAAAAAAATATGAAGCATTTTCAAAGTTACTGCTTTTGAGCTGAAATTTTGTACAGAGATTCTAGACCAGATACACTCTTCAACACGTTTGTATTGATATACCCTTTCCGTAACACCCTGTATAGAAACCGTGGAGTCCCGGTCCTTTGGAAGGCGTACGAGTGCCCGAAGCCAACTTGCACAGGCTCATTAGAATGTTAAGTGTTGAGGCACCAACCGATGATTATCCCTGTTATCTCTATGCAAGTGCTCCCAAGGACAACCTCCGGTTGGTGCAGGACTATTGCAGTACATGGAAACAAAACATATTCGGCCGGGGGTGTCGGTGACTTTAGTCGATTGATTACTTATAACAGTATGGGAGGACTATGTCCCTCGCCTGATCAATGTTATGTAAAAAAACAGATAAAATGGCTGGGGGTGACTTGCACACTCAATAATGGGCTCTCGAAAACGATCGCTAGCACATAGTGACGTAGCAAAAAAAGGGAAACACTTCCTGAGTTGCTCCATTAGTTTTATCAATACGTAGGCTATTTATTCTAATGCGCCCAGACTTGTTTGCGTAAAGCCTAAGACTGAAATTTTTACCTAGTTCATACTTGAAAAACTCCCAAAAAAAGTTTAGCAGTTTCTAAACACCCGAGCAGAATTTTGGCCTATAAAGTAAAAAGTTTTAAAATTATAGGTAATGTCTCGAGCACGTTCCCGTTACCCAGTAACAATAACACAAAAGCATCTCACGTAAAGTATACACATCATTAAGAACGTCTATACCGCACTTATGAATGAAATATTTGACCTTTGTAGGTATATGTTGATCAGCATTATTCTAAGAAACTTGGTAAAAATAGATACATTATTATCCGTACTGAAATAGTAGCCACTACTCCCGATAATCGCCCTCCCACATAGAATCCGAGAGCGTTACTTACTATAAATCAAACCTATAATAATATCATCGGAACGCGAATGACTTCGATTCAGTTTCAACGGTTTCAGCTTTTGCCACAGTAGTAAATAATTCAGTGTTTTACTTATCTACAATTATTTTCAGTAGGTAGGTAATTTTATTTTAACTTATGGATGCGGAAAATGTCGTGAGAAAAGTGGTCGTCCTGGCAAAATGTGGACGTTACTAAACATCGCGGAGAGTGCAAGCTTGATTTTATGTTATTTAATGAGAAAGTGTTAAGGGGCTTACAGTACCTAAACGAAAAAAACGCAAATTTTATAATGCCTAAAGGTACATGATCGACAGGATCGACTACAGTAAACACAATCAAAAAGATATATGATATTCTTCAGGATATATGCTATGTAGATACTGTGTTGAAAACATAATGCAACTAATTTGATACGATAGACAAAAATCATGAAGATACCTCTAAGAACTTTCTTTTTACAGTAAAAACCATACTAACATACATACAATCATTTTGATTTTTTGTCAGATTATATTACAAGCAACATACTAAAGCACTAGTGTTTTAATTTTTTTACTCCAAACAATAGCTTTTTTGTAAATAGATAATTGCTTCAAATGCAATAAATTACCAGGGTTGTGTCATCGCGATTCTCTTTCTTTTCTATGAACTCCGACAAAGACCGCGCTTTAGGTCATGTAGTCCTTTTAAATACTTAGATTACGTCCGTTTAAAGATAAGGAAGAGTGATAGAAGTCACATTCTTGTAGAGTTTTTTACAATGCAGTCCGACAGTGACCGCGCTTTAGGTCGTTTAGTCCCCTTAAGTATGAATGTGAATGACTCTACGAATAGCGGAAGACTAAATAAACGATAGATGGAGGGTGAATATGGCTAGAAAGGAGGTGACTACTGAAATGAGATGACGACTAATAGAGAAGTATGGAAGAAGAAGACATGCTGTTCCGACCCCAAATATATCCAGATAAGGACAGGAAAATGAAATGATAGGATGTCACTTTCTTTTTGATCTTCATTTTTTTTCTTTGTTAAAGAGTACGTTGGTTTATTTGTGTCTGATGCGAAAGTCGTTTCATATATTTACTGCTTTCACAGTATTGTGTCATTTACATATATTACGCCTTATATTACACGTAATAGGGTAATATCTGTGTAAATTCATGACGTATGCTCTTGTTGAATGTTTTATTGAACACAGATAGGTACTACTTGGTTTCAATGTAGTTACAATATTAAAGACGCAACCATGTTATTAATAGACAACCTAACCTACGCACCATCAAATAGCTTTCTTCAATTTAAGAAACTTTCAAAATACGTAGCTTTGAATAAGTCATCGCCAAAACCCTTATTTGTACACCATTGTGTTCACTTAGACAAACATTGGCTACTAAATACGTAATTACAAGCCAGCCCACGTCTTAAATAAACGATATCGTTTACATTACATTAAAGGGGCACTTTACCACAGAAATGTGTCTACTTCTAAGTCTCACAAGGCCACATGAGGTTGTCGCGTAAGAGTTTACAACAAAACTAACTCTAACTTTTGGCGAAGCTTAGAGTTTTGCGAGAAGTCATTATGCAAAAGTCTCGCGTAACGACGGTAAGTTTAAAATCGCGACACATTGTGCCACGAGTCACGACGGCATTGGGTTCAAAAAGGAATTCCAAATGTCTGCAGTGTTCCTCTAGTAGATATCTTGGAGCTTTGAACTAGTGTTACACACCCTCAGCACACCGGTCACGCCCCTTGTTTGCAACAGAACGCTTTCTTCGATACAGGACCGCGACTCCACTGCTGTTAACCTCTCTCTTGGCACTCGCTGGGATTCGCTTTGCTCGCTAACCATATTTACATATAGCTTCCCAATGAAAACTTAGGTAAGCAGGCGTTCAATTGAAATATAAATTAATTAATCCAGGTATGTTAGTCTATATGTAAAACATTTTCATATTTGAACAAAGCTAAAGGTACATTTACTGAAATTATGATAGGTACTAAAAATTACAAAGCATTTCACGTGTCCTGCATTGTTTCAGATAAAAATTATATGTCAGATCTTCGTCTATTATGATGACTTTTTACTGCTATTGTGTAGGCATTGTGCCGTTATTTGTGGAATTGGAATCGTGCCAATTAGGTATGTACAATAATTCGTATTCATACGAACAAAAGATTTTATTCCCCCATTTCCGCGGCGTTGTATGGAAATGTCATTATAGACAATTATTTTTATGAGAGCCGTACAAAGTAAGGTTATTTCTCGTTCGAAATACATGCTATTGCTGTGTGCTCCGCTATGCTGTTGGGGAGATCTGGTATTTATGAGGACGTATATCGGATGTATGTTCTGTGTAGTCCGCCTGTCCACGTCTAACTGTCATGGCGTTCAAGCTGTGAAAGCACGTCGGAACCAGTGCTGACACTTGAGAACCCATATCGCATTCCACTTCACGTCTCTAGTGCCTTGAAGTACTATAGTAATTAGAGCTTAATACAATGAGGTCCTATCTTAATTAATTTTGAGTAGGTATCCAGTACGTTTCTATGGCCGTCTTCATTTTATTATGATTGCAGCAGATAAAATGGACATAAAAATGGTGCCATCTTGGTTTATCATCGCGGTTTTAATTATAAAATTTTCGTTTGTCTTTAAAATGAAAATGAAACCCTTTTGTGTGAAACTTTTAATTTCGTTCTGTGTTTTCTTTTCATTTTCATTCAGAGGTCAGAGACTTTGATTATTCCAATCGTGAATTTAATATTTTTGTCCTTTGTCAAAAATGAAATACCATCTTATTCTATAACTTCTTGGAGAAAACGAGCAAAAAATTAAGATCCAATTGTCCACGAATAAGATTTATTTCTCTTGCCTTTTCAACTTGCGATTCTTATCAAATTGTGTAACTTTGAAGTCTCTATATTATACCTATATATTTCCACGATCAGCCCTGACCGTGTTCCGTTCAAGATCGTACAAATATCTACAAATTGTTCTGCACGTAAACAATAGCTGCAATCATTTGTGTTACGCTACACGTAAACCAAATAGTTGTATTATCAACATCTATAGGGTTCCCTACGTGTATTCGAAAGTTGTTAATTCGATTTTTATTATATCGAACACGGTATGTCGATAATTCAGTTATACGATGTTTTATTACATCGATGCTTTATTAGTGCGATATAACGTTTGTGTGAAACACCCTACAGCGATTGCTCATTAGTTCGACAGTATGTCGGTTCGAAACGCCTACTGTTTTCTGTGACATTTTAATAATAATCTTATTTTGCAAGACGTTAGTAGAATACATTCCTTATCTTCTTCTTAGCGTGTCGATGGCAATCTAAATGTACTCGGCCCAGAATTCGGCCACTTGTTTGGCGCCATCACTAGCGTCCATCAGTTCCTATAACGTGCAGCTGACAGGACACGCAGGGCACGATATTAAGTAATAATAATAATAATAATATCATCATCCCATCAGTCCCATCGTTTGTGGAACAGCACCACATTTACACTCCAAGGCGGAGTCGTCTATAAATTTCCGCCTGACCAGGTTTTCCTTGCTTCGGCCAACCTGGGTCCGGAGTCTGTTTAAAGACTTCCAGTTTACCCAAGGTAACTCATGTCCAGGTGGGAGGTCCTCAGCGGGTGGAACGAACGGTTTGGGTAAGGAAGCACTGTCTCGCCACAGCCTCAGTCTTTCTTGTGGTAGTTCGCCAGTGAGTGGGACGACACACTTTAAGAAACTATTTCGGCTTTTCAGCCTTTGTGGCACAAGGGTGTTGTCGTGCAAAGGGTGTCGTGTGTCGGAGACCATTTTGGCCCTTTCGCTGGAGCTTGCCACCGCTCTGCGAACCACTGGTGGCGCAATTCCTGCTAGCGGATACAGCATTTGTACCGGGGTCGGTTTTAGGCAACCAGTGATGATCCGGCACGTTTCATTCAAAGCTGTATCCACTAGCTTTGCATGGGCAGAACGATTCCACACGGGGCATGCGAATTCTCCCGCAGAAAAGGACAGCGCCAGTCCAGTAGTCCGCATAACGTCAGGCGAAGCACCCCACTTCGGTGAGACAAGTCGGCGAAGAAGACTGTTGCGAGAGTGCACCTTCTGCTTGATGTTCTTGCAGTTTTTGCTGAATGTTAAAGACCTGTCCAGAGTAACACCAAGGTATTTAGGGGAGTTGCTGTGCTCGATAGACACCCCACCCCAAACGATGTTAAGTTTGCGGCCCGCCTCTCTATTGCGGAGATGAAATACGCAAGACTGGGTTTTTCTTGGATTGGGCTTAAGTGTGGCTAAATCACCAAGAGCGTCTGACAAGTGGGCCTCAACCTCCTCAAAGGTGGTGGCTTGGGACGTGAGGGCAAGGTCATCTGCATAGAGGAAGCGGGACGTGTTGGGGCTGGACGGTTGGTCGTTGGTGTAAATATTAAAAAGAAGCGGTGCCAGGATACTACCTTGAGGTAGGCCGTTTTTCTGCGCTCTCCAACGACTTCTTTCCGAGAGAAGGTGGACCTGAAACCGACGATTGTGGAGAAGTTCTCGGAGTATTCGGACAAAGTTCTGATCGCCTATCAATGTCTTCACCTTCCACAGCAACCGTTTGAGGTTGACTGTACCATAGGCAGCTGACAGATCTACAAAAACCGCGCCTGTGACCATTCCTATTTCGAAACCATCCTCAATGTGTTGAACGAGTTTGAGGGTCTGGTTGCAGCAAGACTTGACGGGTCTGAAACCAGCTTGCTCTGGGATTAACTTCGGGTCAATAACACTCGTTAGGCGGTTCAGCAGCATTCTCTCAAATAGTTTGAACGTATGGCAGAGCAGAGATATTGGACGAAAGTTTTTTGGATCGTCCGCTGCTTTACCTGGCTTCGGAATTGCTATGACCTTTGATTTTCTCCAGAGACGGGGTATTGAGGCTGATTCCAGACAGTTGTTGTATAGACGCAGCAGCCACGACACAGCAACTGGGCCAAGCTGTTTGATTTGCTCAACTGAGATGTCGTCCACTCCAGAGGCTTTACCGCACTTAAGACCCTTAATCGCTGCGACGATATCAGAAAGGTGGAACGGTTTGCTGATATCGTCACAAGCGCCATCGGGTTTTTGTGCCTTAGGGACTTTGCTGGAACGGCGAGTTGGTTTACCGTTAACAAGTAGTTGGTGGGCTATCTGCTTAGCGGTGACTTGGCTTGGCGGAGTTGGTTGAGGGGACTCGCTGGTCAGCTTTCTTATAGTGCTCCATGCCTTTTTACTGTTATGGGTCATGTCGATATTAGTAACAGTGTTTATCCATCTCTCCCGACTGATTTCACCTAGTTTTGATAGCAGCTCTTCTCCAGCCTGTGTGGTTTATTCCTTATAATTATTAAAAAAAAAAATGTGTAGATAGTTATATGAACTCTTTAATAGACACTACAACAAATTACACTTTGGTGTTACAATGTGCGGGGCAATGGCAATGGGTGTTAAAATTCCTAGTTCATTATTTACATCAAGATACATTTAATGAATTATATTAAAATAATCTTATTCTACCTGAATAACTTAAATTTAATATAAATCATATACATTTATTTGCTGGGAATTATAAGACATATACATTGCTAACCTAAATTATACCTACAACTATTTATACATAAAAAATAAAATAAAATGGAATAGAAGAAAAATTTTAAAAAAGCTCCAGTTTTTTTTTGGAAATATAAATAATATTTACAAGAAAAAAAGCTATGAACATAGCTTTAAAAAAAAAAAAGAGTTAAAGAGTTCATATAACTACACATATATCTACACATTTATTTTTTAATAATTATAAGGATTTATTTTATTACCGTCTTGCAAAATAAGATTATTATTAAAATGTCACGGAAAACAGCAGGCGTTTCGAACCCGGCATACTGTCGAACTAATGAGCAACCGCTGTAGGGTGTTTCACACAAACGTTATATCGCACTAATAAAGCATCGATGTAATAAAACATCGTACAACTGAATTATCGACATACCGTGTTCGATATAATAAAAATAGAATTAACAACTTTCGAATACACGTAGGGAACCCACATCTATATCCCTAAATTCTTGGTAGGAATACAATATTTCTATAGAAAACTACAATGCTATTATAATGCTCACAGCTAAAGTATGTTATTCTTTAGTTTCTTAATCAGTACTCCTACAGTCACTTACTACGGTAGACAGACAGACTAATGGACATAGTAGCTACTCACTATGTTAAATTAGCCACCTTGGGATTGCCCAATAAGTCACAATTAACCACGTTAGACTGGAGCGATCTCGCACAATAAAACTCACCAAGGGGTAAATCCTGAGCGGGGGGAGTTCGATGGTCAGATAGAATTTAATGAAGTCACAAATCAAGTTTTCCATTCAGTCCCCTGTAGGTTTTGGCCCAAGGGGTCCGCCCTTGGGGATTTGTGACATGGCTCTGGGTAAATTATTAAATTATCTCACTCCAATTTCTCTCTCCTCTCTCTCTTACCGAAATCACTTGAAACTAGGCGGAAAAGCAGTTTCAGCACTTTGTAGGTACATAGTACATGGGCACTTTGTAGGTACATAGTACAGTGGTACAGTGGGCTTCAAAGAAAAGGTACCCCCTTTGGACATTAAACCCATTTAAGTTTTTTGTAATGTGTTGTATATGGCGTGTTGGTCTAGTGGTCAAGACTACGGCTTAGCAATGCGATGGTCTCGAGTTCAAATCCTCGGACGAGAAGTTCTTTTTTCTTTTTTTTTGTTTCTTTTATAAGTTACTAGCTGCTGCCCGCGACGTCGTCTGCCTGAAGGCTCTACAGCACCAAAAATACCTAAGATGCCAGTGTCGCTATAGCATTATAAGTAAACAACTTTTAAAATAGCATTAAAATATAAGTTTTTTTTGCAAGCGAAGCAAGTGAAGAGAGTTATATGGGAGTTCTGCTGAGTTCAGTCATAAGATGTGACTGAAGGAAATAGAGAAAACAATGCAGGAATACATTCCAGGACACAAAAGAGTAAAAATACGTACAAAGGCATCATACCTTAAAACACTTCCCTATAAACAACGTTGGTAGTTATGCTGCCAGGAGCCAAAATGTAAAGAGAGTCAGGACTGGTGACGCGGGAGCAAGCGACGTACAGTTGTCCGTGTGAGAAGCAACTCGTCCTGAGGTCGACACCCGCTGCCCTCAGTGTCTGCCTCTATTGATGGTTATCGCGAAGCAAACACTCACGGGGAACTGTACGCGCTTGAACTGGAACGGGAAGATATGAGGTATGAGGGGAATGCGTGGTATAAATACTGCCTCGCCAACGCCACAACCCGTAAGAATTTCCGCCTCAATGGTGTGTCTGTAGAGCGAAATGACTTTAGGGTGGGTCCCGTTACACAACTTCAGAGGAGATAGGTTCCGAAGAAGCATAATCGGGACACCGACCTTCAGCTTGATGGTATGCGCTGGAAGTCCACTTGCTGACAGGGAGTTCAGAAATTCCACGGGATAATGTGTGGCGTCATCTTGCTCGACAACAGTGTTTATCGAGGTGTAGACCACTTCATTCCCCTCAATTTCCGAGAAAATGCATTCGTTAATTGCTGCAGCCTGATCATTTTTGGACGTCAAAATGGCCCGCTCACACACCCAAGAATTCTGCAGGTGCAGTATACGACTGATGTCCCCGTACACACAGCAAATGAGTTCTTCTAAGCTGGATACCACTCTACCGAGAGACTCTGGAAGCACCACCTGTCCACCTCTCTCTTCTGGTAGAGTGCCTTCGCCAAGATTTAGAAGGACATTGGAGAATTCTTGAGCACGTGCATTGCCGCCGAGCCGAGCTCTCATATTAATGGTCAAGCGCAGCGTACGAACTCGTGACCACAACGAAGATAGTTTCAACGAAGCATTAACCTCGTCAGCCCTCGATCCCCGTGTCACCACGGGAAGCGTTTGCCAAATGTTCGTTAAATCAATCAAATGTTCGTTCCTGCGGATGTCCTGCAGGGTTCCGTCCATGGCCTCAACTGCCTTCCTATTGGCCATCGTACACTCATCCCATACGATCAAAGAGCAATCCTTGAGCACGTGTCCCTTATCGCTGTTACGTGACACACCACAAACAGGCGTTTCGGCGCTCTCTAAATCGATAGGAATTTTAAACATAGCATGTGCTGTCTTGCCACTCGGAAGCAGTGTGGCAGCGATTCCCGACGACGCTACAGCAATAGCAATTTTGCCTTGCCTGCTGACCTCTGCAAGTATGCAAGTGGTAACAAATGTTTTTCCTGTTCCACCAGACGCATTCCAAGAAAAACATTTGACCCTGGTTTTTTCCCAACGCTTTCAAGGACGGTGTCATAAATTTGTTTTTGCTCTGAAGAGAACAAAGCGACATGGTCATTTCGCCCGGATCGTAATTTGTCTCAGCGTTATACTCCCGATTTACACGGTCTTGATGCGGTGATGATTGGGGAGCTGGTAACCCACATTCGATCAGTGGATTGCCGCCGATAGAAATGACCACATCTTGAAGTGAACTGAGACAGGTGTTCAGCACGCGTTCATCAGTTACTTCGACTTCGTCTCCAGTAGAAACATAACTTTTTGTAATACTTAACACCGCATTTTTTTTTAATTGTCGTCCTCAACTCTGCTCAAGATTTTAAGGGTTTTGTTGGAACTTGAATTTGTCAAAACGAACTATACGATACAACTTTTATGAAGAAAATGAACATTGCCATCTATGAATTTTAAGAATAACTAACTACTAACCTCGCCATCATGATCAAATTTAAATTATTAATTTCCAAAAAGTGTCAACGTGTAACTTGATTTGATTTTTATGAAATCTCATAGATCGCGCTGCTTCAAAATTTTCTTTATACTACTAAAATTCATTAAACTATGTTTCTTCTGCCCAAGTTACTTAAATGGCGTAGTTTTTATAGTGTAAAGCTAGATAATAGCATGGCTTACTGAAAAACAACATTTAAATATGGGTCGTTAGATTACACGCTGTCACAGAATGCGTAAGAAAAATAAAGATTCACAGCTCCTCCCCCATAGGTGATAGCGTGATAATATGTAGCCTATATGTTGACCCGACCTCTTAGTAATATTCATGCAAAATTTGAAGTAAATCCATGCAGTACTTTTTGAGTTTATCCCGGACATACATACAGACAAACAGACAAACAGACAAAAATTCTAAAAACTATATTTTTGGCTTCGATATCGATTGTAGATCACGCCCCAAGTATTATTTAAAAAAAATATTCAATGTACCGTTTTGACTTTCCTACGATTTTATTATATGTATATAGATTAGGTGATTTTTGTTAATTATTATTTAAGAAATCAAATGTTGAAGTAGGTATGAGGTTTGTAAGAAAATCTAGGCATATTGCATAAACAATATTCATTTATTTCTCTAATTACATTTCTAAGACTTCATGGAATCCACTTCATGGTTGAATATACAGTTTTCTATGTGTGTTAAATTGGGGTTATTTACTTAAAATATTAACTAAACACAAAATAGATACCCTGAGTGAGGTTTAGAACGTTTAACATTAGATAACGGTTCATTTATAGATTTTTCTAGAAACAACTACAATAATATTTATTCATTTAAAGTTGTGAAAACATAAATTTTTTATACTTTGTATGATCTTATCGGAAAAAAAGATTAAAAAATTAATTGTTGTCATTTGTGCCTGTGAATTACAGAGGAAGAACCAATATGCTAAACTATAAAAGTATAGCAATATACATCTTTCTCTTTTATCACATTTTCTGATAACCCTTATTTAACACAACATTAGAAATTATAAAAATATGTGAGGTCAGATCGTGCATCACACATTACAAGACTACTTGAAAACAAAAGTATCTAGATTGATAATAATAAAGGTTGTTTATTTTTGATTAACTACGAATTAATTAGTCCGGGGCAGTGGTCCAACTGCTCGGTCCAACTAGTTGGACAGAGCAGTTGGACCACTGCCCCGGACTGGAATTAATGATCCCACAAATATTGGGAATTATTAACACTTGCTTATACGTTCCAATGTAATTTTATCAGATCAGTTACACAATGAATCTGCCGAGTAAATTGCCTATTAATAACGGAGAGGATGGCCGTCACTGTCTATCACTTCTTGAAGTCACACTTGAACGCGTAGTTTTGAAGGGTGTCACTGAGTGAACTTCCACAATATTACGGTGTCGCCCCGATTCATTAGTGTAAACAATTATTGAGCGAGGGCCTTGGCGATCACATTTCACATCACCAGTCGCATGATACCTTTGTATCCATCTACGAACTGTTTTTCTCTGGAACGAAAATAATAATATTAGGAATACATAAAAAAATCCAACTTGTCAGTAATAATGGAACATGATTGCAACAATAAATACATATATGTGTATAACGTAAATCTTACCGTTAAGCCCATATCTCGTTCTTTAAGCTTTGTTTCTGTTCCCAGAGAACAACAATTTTAGAGTCCGCGTATCACTGGTCAGTTTCCCTCAGTCGTCAGTTTATTTAATTCTAGCCTTCAAAAAGTTATTAATCGAACAATACTATCGGTTAATATAATCAACTGTTCAAAAACTTAATAAATTGGATAATATTTTGACGAAGATAATTACGCACAAGCGGATCGACAGGATAACGAAACGATTTGAAAAGTAATTATAAGTACCCTCAATCACAGTTTAGTAAATAAGGCGAAGAAGTATTCTAAATTCAACCTTAACTCGCAGTTCATACAGCTAGTTAAGTTTCTGAAGTAATATTACGGTAGGTAGTGCAACAATCGGAATCAAGCACATTCTATTCAACCAAACAAGAAATCTATGCAAATTTCAACCTTATCTTTTAGTTAATTGAGGAGTTACGAAATGCATTTTGTAAAACAAGACGGTAAGGTGTTAGTATTTATAATACGTGGTGGAAGTTGAAATTTAAAACTTAATATCTAGAAGATTAGACCGTTATCAACCTTGTTCGATAAAAGGAGTAAAGCTATTCAAATTTTCATTAAGATGGCTAACTGATTCAATAGTCTAGTGGTATAAGGCGCGGTCTACGTGATCGGCTGGCGCCTGGTGATGCAGTTTCGTATCCTCAATCGCACGTAAAGTGTCTTTTGTAAGTTAAGTTATTCTTGGGATACGGTTCGGGCAAAAAGCCGAAAAAATACCATATTATAATTATTTAAAAACTTGCAAATAATATTTGAGTGGGATCGGTGGATGCTCGGGCAGAGATGGATGCGGCGCGCGGCAGCGGGGGAGGGAGCTGCTCGAGGCCAGAGCCACGTGACGCGCCCGCCGTCGCACGAGCGACGAGCGACGGCGGGCTCGAGCGCGCTCGGGCGATAATCTTTAAAGTCTTGGGGCGTTCCTATTCTCTGAAGCTGTTCGTACATGGGCACTTTGTAGGTACATAGTACATGGGCACTTTGTAGGTACATAGTACATGGGCACTTTGTAGGTACATGGTGTTATTGGGTTTTTTCATAAGGAATTTCTCAGAAACAACCCGGAGTTTGGAAATTGACGGTGTGATAGCCCCGTGCCTCGGAAAGCATGTAAAGCCGTTGGTCCTGCGCCTGATCTCTCTCCTATGACAATGAGAGTGAGGGAAGAGAGAGTGCGCACACACTTGTGCACTATAATATCTCCGGCGCCGAAGGCTAGTCTCTGTTGAGATCAGTGGCGTGCATTGCATATAGGCATATAAGCAGAGCCTACCTCGATATATCAACATAAGCCTGTCAATTACATTTTAGTGCGTGTGCCCCACAATTAAGAAACTCACTAAATTATCATACCTAACAAAAAACAAAATCTTCATAAAAAAAACACGCGCGGCAGTAGGCAGTCGCCGAACGGCCTACTCGGCTCCCGCACTATTCGCAAATTGTCATTTCGACCTTCGCAATTTATCACTAACTTCAACAACATCAATAACCACACTTTTGACCTCACTTTTTTTTCTGATTAGTGACCGCGTTTGCTTAGACTAGACCCGACCTAGTGACTACTTATTCTGAAAACTAATGCACGCCACTGGTTGAGATTGGCCGCGAAATACGGTCTGGAGGACTACAGGTACATAGTGCTTGCTCTAAAGCAAAACAGTGCGCTTTAAACTACAACACACTCATTAATTTCTTTGCCTTCATTAGGACCGCAGACTACAGTATAATACATTTTTCCTTCATGTTGGTGGTGTTTTGACTCATAACCAAACACCATACTACTTTTATTTCAAATTAATGTTTGAAGAAACTATTTCTTTATTTTGTTTTAGCAGCGCACAACTCCAGCGCCAACCATCAACCTGCCAGATCTCCCAGAGTGTGTGACCAAAGTGGACCTGATCACGGGTGGCGAGGAAACCGGCGAGTCTGCAACACCGCTCAGCGCACAACACCAATTGCAACTGTTGCGCGAACGGCTTGAACAACAAGCGCAGCAGACACGCGCCGCAGTCGCGCAGCTGTTGCTGTTGCGTGATCAGCTTGCCGCCGAACAAGCCGCACGATGCGAAGCTCAGGTTTGTAACTTTGCTTTAAGACTATATGGGAATTTAACCAGAAGTAAAGAAAATGCGGGATAAGGGAGCAGTGGAGGCCCAGTGGTATCGGCCCCGACTTACGAGTTGTAGGTCGTAAGTTCGAACCCAGGTAGGCACTTTACTTTCTGTATTTAATTTCATCATACTGCTTTCAAACGGTGAAGGAAAATATCGTGAGGAAACCAGCATGTCCTAGAACCGATAAATCGAAGACATGTGACTACCATCAACGCCCCGCGTGGTTGTTTATGACCCACTCCTTCTCGCAGAGAGGAGGCCTGTGTCCCAGCAGTGGGAACATTATAGGCTGATTATGGAAAACAAAATATATTTATTTTCAATTAAAGAGACGCATAAAGAAAAAAAAATAAAGCATACAAACTTAAAACAAAACTAGATGAAAGAATAATCTATTTTTTTCTTTATGCGATGATGATGAGTAGTAGATGTCTGAAGCTATATTGGACGATTATCTATGGTCATAATTTATGGATTGGCTGAAAGTTGTTTAGAGTATATATTACTGAAACCGGCGTGGGACGTGTTACAGCTTAGGAGCGATGTAAAACGTAAACACGAGCATTACTTCATCTGATAACTAGTAACACTAAAAGAAGTTATATTATTTCCTCCAACATAAATACAAATTCTTACTGAAAGAAAAAGAGGGGAAGCCTGTTGTAAATATATAGATGGAGTAGGTTCGTTTTTTCTTTGCCCACCGACATTGAAAACCCATTTTATTTCAGCGTTTGGTAACAAACTGCGTAGGACGATAATGATCTGATACCCTCGCTGTTATTATTTCATTTGTCGGATCAACAAGTCGATGTTATTTGACGTTATTGTAAACATTTCATCTACCTACGCACATTGAATTTTTATTAACTTTGCTATAATTTGGATACATTTCAATTTCATTTCTAATGGAACTCCTGAATCATATTACAGAATTTCATTCACAATGCCTACGATGTTTTGCTGTCTAACTTTCACCCCAATGCATTTCGCCCAGAAGTGGAGTTTAGTAAATTCATTCTTATTGCAACCTCTAAGGAACATCCTTCCTAACAGGTTTTTTATCTTAAGTGATTACCGCTGTATACCTAATTTCTGTCTATCATCTGATACCCGGAGACTAGTGGTGGCCCAGTGGAAACTTCACAGTATGGCTGGTAGCAGCTGGATGAGAGTTGCCAAAAATCGAGTTAAGTGGCGTGCAATAGGGGGAGGCATATGTTCAGCAGTTGACTGCTATAGGCTGATGATGATGAAGTTTATGATTACACGGTCAATCTACCAATCGCCGAACTGTTTATACATGCGTCATGTTCGTGAACGGGCGCCGTCATTACGGACTGGTCATCTCTTTGCTGCCATGGCTTATTTTATTTTATTTAATACTAGCTTCTGCCCGCGACTTCGTCCGCGTGAAATTCGTACTTTTCTCTAAAAGTTTCGAAAATGTATGTTGGTATGATCTTTATAATTAATTTAGATAAATAAGTATTCGGGCCAATTTTTAAGTATATAGAACAAAGGAATCAGATTTTTCAAATAAACTGTATCCCCGCTTTTCACCCCCACAGGGGTGGAATTTTATAACTTGACTCAGTTTATTTATACCAATTTTCGAGCTAATCAAGCCACGCGGTAAAATCCTCCCCTTTAAAATTAACTACCTCTTTTCACACAGTTAGGGGTAGATTTTCGAAAAGCCCTGATACATGTTATTAATTATTTTTAGTCCTTAGTATAAATACTGAGTTTCAAGTTAATCGGGCAGGGCGTTAAAATTCTTCCATACAAATTTTGACACCCCCCAATACCTCTTTAGGGGGTATTTTAGAAAAACGAAAAATTCCAAACTTCATAATTTACTTAGATAAGTATTCGTGCCAAGTTTCAAGGTTATTACCTCAAGAAATAAGATTTTTCATACCAACAAAATCCCCTCTTTTCACCCCCTTAAAGGTTTAATTTCCAAAAACCCCTTCTTATTCGATACCTACTCTTCACAAAGAACACACCCTCCAAAATTCATGTCCCTAGGAAGGACCAGCGATGTAGACTGTGCGTTGATATTTAAGTCAGGTCGTTCATCCCCCTTTTGGGGGAGAAATTATCAAAAACGCTGAGACACGTATAAATTAATTTTCAATCGTTAGCCTAAATACTAAATTTAAAGATCCTAACTTTTAAACTGACGGACTTTCATACACAACTTCATCCCCCCTTTTAACCCTTTGGGAGTAGAATTATCAAAAACGCTGAGACACGTACAAATTAATTTATAGTCGTCAGCCTAAACACAAAATTTGATGATCCTAACTTTAAAACTGACGGACTTTCATACAAACTTTCATCCCCTATTTAACTCCCTTAGGGGTTGAATTTCAAAAAATCCTTCCTTATTCCTTGTCTACACAACAAAAATGAAATGAAAATAAAGCTGAAACGCCTGTGCAATACTATCTACCTGTACCTACTTCACTTAAAAATAAATACTTATAACTACTTTAATTAATAAAAGTACCTACGCTTAATAATTTTTAATTTGAACGAATATTTAAAGACTACCAAAACAACTCATACCTATTTTACAAAATAACAACAAAAGAAATTCAAATAAACTATTTAAAGACTAAAAGTCGCGCTGATAAGCACGGTTTCTCAATATCAATTATTGTCTGTCAATAAGGTCGAACGCTCTGAACGCATCAACAGCCAAATATTGAACGAAGCTCGCTCTTTTTTTTTTTTTTTTTTTTTGTATGGCATCTCGCAGTTCAACCTATGAGGTTGTCGTCTGCTTAACCGGGCTTGCCTGTGGATGCCTCAAGATTAAGGCCTCCAGCCAGGGCTTAAAAATTTACTAAAAACTAAGCGACTACACGCTAAGGGCACCCCCTGTGGGGTACGGACCTCGGCTTAGGGCGTCGCTGGGGGAGGGCAGCAAGGGACAGGCTGGATCGGAATTACGAAGCTCGCTCTCGGACCTCCCGCCTTTTTATATACCCTACCGCCGCCGCGACCCGTGTCGAGCGCGGCAACCGTTACACAAAAATAATCCTTATAGCATGATTCAGACGTGGGACGGCGCGATGGCTTATTTCATGTATAAGTTTGGTGTTTCTATACCGATTTCTATGATTCTTTTTTTATTGAATAGTTAATAATGTTAACTTTTTTGAATTAGGGATGAGTGAGAGTATTATAAACGTAAGAGTAAACAAATATAATCAGAATGCTCCGAACTGCTAAGCTATCAGGAGTTACACGTGTTATTGTGAGTCAACCATAAAAGATAGACATATGCTGTTGCTGGATATTTTTTAGACAATTTTATGTAGAATATTTCCGTCATACATGATTTCTATGTAACTTTAACCATTAAGGCTGCACACGCGACGGAAGCTTAAAAATGGAGTAACTTCTCCCGTTTTCCCAACATTTCCCTTCACTACTCTGCTCCTATTGATTGTAGCGTGATGAAAAGTATACTATAACCTGCCCAGGAGTATGAAGAATAATTGTACCAAGTTTCGTTAAAATCCGTTGAGTAGTTTTTGTTTCTATAAGGAACATACAGACAGACAGACAGACAGACAGACAAAAATTTTACTGATTGCATTTTTGGCATCAGTATCGATCACTAATCACCCCCTGATAGTTATTTTGAAAATATATTTCATGTACAGAATTGACCTCTCTACAGATTTATTATAAGTATATAGATTTGAATTGTTGTTTTTTATCTTTTCATTATGGACGCTTTTAACGTTCTGCATCGTTCTCACATGTATAAATTTTAACATGAATGATGTAACCAAGACTTTGTAAATATTATTTTGATTTAAAAGAGTGTCCATGGAGTTTCTTGCCCGTTCTTCTCCATAGGTACCTACGCTTTGGAATGGGCAACTAGCTTCATCTTTCTGACTGACCGACCCTTTGACAATTTAAAAGTGCCTGTAATTGGTTTAATTGAAATAAATGATTTGAGTATGAGTTTGTTTGACATTTCAATAGAAAATACTTCAGAATCCAGAAACAAGAAGTAAAAGAAAAAAGCCCATTAAACTTGGACTGTATAAACATTCCCTTACAAAATTACAATGTCGAGATTTTCAGTTTTTACATTAAAATTGTGCTTCTGAAATAGCAGTTTGGAGCCAGCAATCAAAACTAAAAAACGGAACTCCATTTGTAAAAATGTTGAAAAAGAAAGAGTACCTACCCGGGTGAAGTAAAACACGATCTTGCTAGATAATGACTGCTTTATTTATATCGAAGGTGCATGAACAAAACATCATTGTGAGGTTACCCTCAATGTTAATATACAACATCTTCCCCGTTTAAAAATTAAAAAAAGTATATAACTAATTTTATTAGAAATTCCACCACCAATTACAAAATAAGTATAATGAATATAATAAAGGTACATAATATATCCGATCCATTCAGGCACAACATCTTCCTTATAAATGCAAAAAAAGAAAATGCAAAATGCAAAGCTATGCAATGCTTTGCAGAATGCAAAGTTTTTTAACTCTGTCATCGGCAACTGGATTACTTTTTAGATCGGCGTTTGTATGAAGTTCTGATTGGAAATTCGTATCGGAGGGCCGGTGAGCTGAATCAAAGAGATTTGTAACAATTTCTTTGATACTGTCACTGTCAGCAATGGATGAATAGGCAGGGCAATTACAACGGCTACTTAAAAGCCATTTTCGTTTCAGAATCGTGTCTCTGACATCGCATATTTTTAAATTATTACTCTCGCAAAGCGTACCTTTAGTGGTGCTAGAATGTTTGTTTGATGTATGTTTCGCTTGCAAAATGTATATAATAAAGGGTGCAGGTGCTAAGAGGGTTTACATCGAATCACTATCATCTTTCTCCCGCCCATAACCCAATTTATTTGGGGTCGGCGCAACATGTCGTACTTTTCTTCCATACTTCTCTATTAGTCGTCAGTCTCGGTAGGCCCTTTCTAACCTTATCAACATTCACACAGTCCATCCATCGTTTCTTTGGTCTTCCCGTACTCTTATAGCCATCGAATAGGTAATAATAAATTATTAAAATTAATTATTAGTTAATGGACTGTATTGTAAATCTTTCAGGCTCGCACTCACCAACTGTTGGTTCACAACAAAGAGCTGCTCGAACACATTGCAGCTCTAGTGGCACACTTGCAAGATCGAGAGCGAGGATCGTCTCGACCAATCAACGCTCAGCAGCTGACACTCTTGCCCCAGGTAAGAACATAGCGACTTTTTTTAAATGTCGAATGTGTAGTGTTCTAGCGTGAACGCATATTTGCTGACACTTGCAGCGTCATTTAGCGAATCTCGAAAACTTTTACATTTTGATTTTTTTATACTAATTGGGTTTGATGCTGCAGGTAGTATGCAAGTGCGCGTTTACCTTTAGCGTTTATAGTTTTAGGGTGCACGCACATTAAAACTGATACTGATAGATGTTAGAACACTGCAGTTTGTGATGAGTTGTACGAAATACAAAACCTGCATCATGTGCCAAATGAGTCTAGATTTTATTTGGCGTATTTTTTTGTGTCTCTATACTTCATGTGCGTGTGCCTTAAAGATTTTGTTTTGTGCTCTGATAGTCTTTTAGTAACCCGATTTTAATTTGCTAATGTTTTATTTGTTTTGCATTGTAAAAAGGCATGTGCGTTTCGTATTTCATGTTGAGTTTCTCAACAAAGTTCTGAATGAGGAACTCTCTAGAGAATGAGCGAAGTTTTGCAGGAAACGTCTGTGATATTACCGTATGAAAAGCTACTTGTATGAATATCATAGACTTTCCTTCTGCGTTTCGAAAAGTTTTAAAACGATATTGACACTTCAACATAGTACATATAGTACCTACCCGGGTGGGTGTGACCGTGTGAGTGGCACATCGCGTTTCAGAAAAATACACAAACTTGATTGACAGAGTCGACGGTCTAAAAATCCGAGCCTTTTTTAAAACAAGCGGGCCAATTGCGTAACACTTTATCAATCGGAATCGGTTTCATTTTGACAGTTCAACAACATTCATTGCATTATTTACATGTTGAGCAGACAAATTTTTCGAATTTATGAAGCAATGGATTAGCAATTGGCCTCAAAATGATTCAGATTCCGATTGATAGTGTGTTACGCAGTTAGGGTGCCAGTGTGCCAAATGAACAACCGGTTACCATGAATATTTTTGTTATATTATTAAAAATTTAAAACAACTACATCAATTAAAAATTGAAGGGGGGGCGTTTTCGGGGACTGTCTTATATAATTTTGACGCTCGAATAGTGCTGAATAAATGACTTTTGACTTTGAACAAAAAATATATTCAGACTGAACTGTAGACAAAATTGCCCCTACGTCCTGAAAGCTCTTTTGTCAAACCTCACTAATTCGAGAAATGATTAGATTGGCTGTTATTTCTGACAGCTAATCACAACACTGCGATTTGACATCAGCTGTAATACTTTACTTACCTTTATCGGCTTTCAAGCCTAGATCTGTAAACGTTACTTAGCTCGTGCTTTGACTTAAACATTTTCCCATTTCTCTCTTGTAGATAATTATAGTTTGACAGTTGATGAGCGACAGTGACAGGAATAACATGTAGCCAAAGTACGTACTAGGTAACGTTTATAGATCTCGGCCCCCGAATCCAGCTGTTAGCCTTAAAACTTGCACCTTCGGTAATTAGTAACTGTTGTCCGTTTATTTTAATTATCCTTATTTATTTGCATAATTAAACCCACATTACGTTTTTATTGTTCCTGTTTGTCTGTAAAATTACCTGCTCTTTTAAAATTAAAACCAATGCAAAACACACAGAGCGGCTTTATGCCGAGAATAAAATATGAAAGTAATGTTAAAACCATTAATTTCAAGGGGGAATTTCATAAATCGCAGTACTGTTGTACTCAGTGAATTTTATTGCAAAATTATTACTTAAATTGAGCGAAAAAGATTACCAAGGCATTTTCACGTTCAAAACTTGCTGAAACACAGTAAGTACATGGTACATGTTCAGTAGGTAAACTGTACCTAGTATACATAATACGACCACGTTGGCGTGTTGTTACATACCCAGTGACAGCATTTCTCACCGCTAATCTCCATAGATTGACACGCCATTTGTCAATGTCCATCCTATCCCACTCGACGTTACCATTTTATTTCGTTGTTTTACCACAGACTTGCAAATTTGTTTTAATTTAACACCACCCATTAAACCAAACAATAATTTGAACATTCACAGAGGATTTGCATTTCGTATCGTACATGAAAAGCCCTTTACTTTTAGTGCTTTACTGTGACCCCGTATGAAAGTGTCGCATGGTTTGTAGCTTGTTGATTTTATTTTTGTGAGTATTTTAGACAATTACTATGTTAACTCTCTAAGAAGCTTTTATTCAATGGCTTTTTAACTTCTAAAAATATCTAGCTTGTGCTATTTTTTTACTTCGTGGTTATTTACTTACCATTGTTTTCTGTTAATGCTACCAGATTATTCAGAGGAAAGCCGACCTCTCGTACAACGAAGCGTTCAAGCCCGACGCCGTGCCGATGTGCAACGGCAACCGTTCTCCCACCAACACCGAAGCTTTGATCAACCTGATCACACAGAACACAAGAGTAAATCAAAACATGGAGAATAATAATATGAATTTTTCTCCATTTTGTGCGTCACCAGTCCAGGAGACAGCGAATGGCGCGAGTTCAGCCCCCAGCTTCGGCGGGATGACTAACGATCAGATACAAAACTACTTGATATCCAAATTCCAGAACATGGGGGGCTTCCCTAACGGCAACGAAGTGAGCAAGCCGCCACCCACCATAAACTACAACCAGCAGTTCTTCCAGAACAGCAACGCTTTCCCGACCATCCCGCCGCTGAGCAACCACTACAGCAACTCTGATCTAGCGAGTTTACTCAACCACCAAATCTACAAAGACATGTGCAGTTCGAGCGACGAGCTCGGGAACTTAGCGCAGGCCATGAGCGTCGGCCAGTCCGAGAACTCTCTGTACAGCAACAATAGTCAGCCGACGACCTCGAAGGATTCCAGCCCAGAGGGCTCCAGTTCGGATGAAGGAGCTCCATTCATAATGCCGCTGTCTCACAACTGCACGCTGACAGCGACTGGTGATGACGGGCGCGTGCGGCTCATCGTGCCGGTGAGCCCTTCGGAGAGCGCGACTGATGTCGTTGAGTCACAGGCCGAGCCGCAAGGCGCGTCGGGGCACACTCTGAGGGTGCCCGGACAGGACGTACCAGGGACTCTCCTGGCCCCCGCGGCCCCCATCACCCGCACGACCAGCGAGAAGGTTCCCAACCGTAGCGAGATGATGACGGCCCTGCGCTCCCAGTGGACGCGCCACACCACCAAGTAAACTCGCACAGGATCTACGCTAACTGATCTGAGTCAAGTTACCTAAAAGCTTAATTATATTTAGACGTACTTATCTTCTATAAAAATAATAAGTATCTAATTTTCGTCATTTTTGTACAAAGAGTGTAGGTATATTTTGTATGTATACTTTTGTTTTACATTTGTTTTAGGGTAGATAGTATTCTCGTTTGAAGATTGAGACTAACGATGGTGCCAAACTTGTGCCACTTGATGTGAATGGCGTTAAACGGAAGAGAGTCGAAGATAGAGATTTATTTACATATCATGTTCTCTTATACTAGTCCAACGTTATTATTTTTATAATAAAACCCGTATGTATCGGAACATATCCTTTATCATATCGCCATTAAATGTTGCTTTTAGGTTTATGATCCATATTGTTATAGTATAAAGTGCAAGTTATATGCCGATATTTATGCTCTTGATGATCCATAAAAATATAATATTCTATTATCACAAGGATTTTATGCTTTTCTACGATTTATGTAGTCCTTGTGATAATCGTATTTTAGGAGACATTCTTCTTTAAGAACATTGTTTCCTAATGTAAGTAATCTACCGCGCTTCATAGGTGTTCAATTAACGAAGAATATTCATGTTAGTAGCAGAATAGCTCATGGATAGATACTATTCTACAAGTATTCTGTGTGACGGTTTACTTACATTGTTGCAGTCGATATCAATAGCGTTCTAATGAGATTTGTCGTCACATAGATAATTTTTAGATTGTCTATTTGTAGGTAATATGGATGTTTAGTTTCAATATATTCAACAGATTCAGTGTAACCGTGTTTATCATTAGTTTTAATTAAGTATTCAACACAATATTTAATTCTACGTGTTTAGTAGATGGATATTATTATAGTCAGTTAATGTTATATGAACATTTTCAAGTTTACCTCTAAAAGACAGTCCAACATTCGCTAAAAACTCGTTTCGATTTAAATATTTTCATATTTCACGTTAAATGCCAGAAAGGAAGAAAGTATGAAGCGTACGAGCCAAAACTTGCCAAATAAATAATAATTCGAAAATAATGAAGAGAAAAAAATAAAATATCAATTTTATATCTGCCAAAGTTATGCAAATATGGACCAAAGAAAGAAACAATTTTTGTTTCATGTAACAGTATTGTTTGAATCACATTTTGAAATGTAAAAGACGCCATGTCGGCATTCTGACGTTGGTACATCGTTATAAGAGAATTCAAAGTTAAATTCATGACCCCGTTACTGGGGAGATCCATCAACGATGCGGAGATGGATGCAATTCCACGAGGTATTGGCGCCGACGCCTTCACTAGGATAAGAATCTTATTGATGAGATATATTCTAGTCAATAACCAGATTATTTTTAATAATAATTCAACGGTCTAGTCAATATATTAATGTTATATTTGGGCATGGTGCGTATAACAACTGTGTGGGCTGACCATCGCACCATGTTCAACAAAATGTAAAACCACACCGTTTATATAAAATGATGTTTTTAAATAGTATAGATAAGAACTAAAAAGCAGAATGTTAAGAAAAGAATTCCTATCATTGCCGTGAAAGGAACATTGACATTGACACATTGGTTCATATGATGCGTAAGTTAAGGGTGTCGCAGGGCACGGAACAGAAGGATTTGTCTAAATTATTACAAGTACAAATATATTCGTGCGCCAACTTGGCCCTTGGCAGAGTGCCCCGTAGGCAGGACTGCGTGGTCTTTACAATCCTCTCTAATCCTCTGTCTAACTCAACTGCCACCCTTGGCTTTACACTTTGTGAATCTATTATTATATCCAACTACACTTATTATAATAATCATTAAAGAAAACTCTGAATGTGAGCTTACTCTGGTATAATTATGAAAGTTAATCAATTTATTCATGTTTCTAGAAATTATAACATATAATCAATAATTTTAAGGTACATAAATAGTCATTCTCCGTATAGAAAGTAAAGAAAAAGATGAAAAATGCAAAAAAAAATCTATGTTTATTGTTACACGATGATTATTAAAATTAGTTAGCAGCGATGTCAATGTTTCAAACAAACAATATACATAGATGTTCAATGTTTAAGTCTAATGTAACCACTATGTTAAAAATAGCCGAAATGTTTATGCATACTCGTATGGTTTAGAAACAGTTTTAAACTTATAGCAACCAGTGTCTACAGCAGCAATAGAAGCCACAAACGCAAACAAAACATAGCAATGTGATCCGTATCGTCGTATCATTCCATATCATTAAATAGCACCTGCTTATACGAAACTAAATTGTGTTTTAATGTCCTTGATTCCTTTCATAAATTGATAAAAAAGAGACTGCACCAATTGTAAATTACAGTATTCGATTTCGTCAATCATTACACCACAATTGGAATGGTGTTTAAAAAAAAATAAGTATTACACTCAGAGCACCGATTTTAACAGCACTTTACCGAACCGCACCTGAGCACTTCCACTTACCGCACTGAAACAAAATGTTGATAAGTGCGGTTCGCTGTTTGTGTCGCGCCAAAAAAATATAAATTCAAAATGTCAAATAAACCAACAAACAAAAGAATGCGATTAGTGTCAAGCTCAAGCTGGCTATACCTTTCATATTTGCAACTGGTGCAATCATAAGTTACTAATACGGACTAATTAGTATTTCGAGCTGAAAATCTAACCGGTTTAGGCCGCCATGCTAGTTGCGATTGCAATGCAAGAGCATGCAGATTGGCGCAGCGCTAATCAATCAACGTCTGACTTAGAGCCTTTCCACCAGAGATGTGCTATGCAGCTATGCTGCGAGAATGTAAAAGCCGAGCTAACTAGACGAAACTATGTGACCGTTTCCACTGATGCTAAGCTATGTAGCGGAGATGCGCAGCTCGAGCTTTGCGACGTATCGACAATAGGAAAGGTACACTGCTCTGCATATAGCTACACATCCATAGCTCGCATCCATAGCACGCATCCTTCCATATAAAAAACGTAGCTTAGTTGAATCAGTTTCCACCAGTGCTATGCTATGTCGACCAATGAATATGAATGGTGGATATCAAACGCATCCATAGCAACGCAGTATAGCACATCTCTGGTGGAAAAGCAGCCTTAGTCAGGCGCGATGTCTGACGAGTTAACTGCTTTACTATGAGACAGGATGAGTTACCCTTAATTCAACGGCCAACGAAGGTCTGATTTACAACTGAATAACTGATGGGCAATCATGTAGCATCGCTGTATGCGAGCTAATCGGCCAGGACCTGATTGCATATTAGTGTGTTGGTAGCCAGCACCCTAATTGCGTAACACACTATCAATTGAAATCAGAATCATTTCGAAGCAAATTGCTAATCCATTGCTTCATAAGTTCGAAACAAAAACCTGTTCAACACGTTAATAACGCAATGAATGTTGTTGGACTGTCAAAATGAAACGGATTCCGATTGATAATGTGTTACGCAATTGCCCTGCAGGTATTTGTCCAGTAGTAAAATCTGACGGAATCACTTACTCTTAAACCTTCAGTCGGCTTGGCCTGTACGGACTAGTGCCTACTCTGTAAATGTTAGTAGACAGCATGCTGGAGATGCTGCTTTATGGGCAACAGAGACAAGGTTGACTGGCAAATAATACCAGTGAGGTAATTCCATAACACACGTAACGGCAATGCCCTAAATTCCATTTTGACAGTTCAATAACATTCATTGCGTCATTTACGTTGTCGAGCAGACGAATTTTTCAAACATATGAAGCAACGCAACGTCTTACGCTATTTGGACGCAAGACCGCAATGCAAGCTACCCTGGTACAATATATGTACTTGTCACGGCTTAAAGAATATGTAAGTAATAATGAATGCGAAACAACTTCGCGTTTTCCCTGGCCCCGGGATCTCTCCGCTCCGTTTCTCTCTGTTTATACACAATAGGAATAATGTGTTTACGATTCCCGCTCCCCACGTCCATCGTCCATTCACTTTATGTACACTCACCAGTCTGGCGAAAACAAAATTCAGAATTAGAACTATTCGCCGTAAAATAGTGTTGGTTGTTGCTTAACGCTTGGAGAGTATAAAATGAATGGAAAACGTAGGGTTTTGCTGGAGGGAATCATTTACTGTAGGGTTATAAATTGACCCTTACTGCCCAGTAAGGGTAGCAGCGTGAAGTTTGGATGTTAGACCACCGTTTGAGTTAAATTCGTGAAAATGTATGAAAAGGACTCCTTTGTAATTTGTGAGTTTTATAGTACGTGCTCGTACTTCAGCTGTTGAAGAGCCTTTTGAACCGGTTTTTAGTAAGTAGGTAACGAGGTTAATTGGTGATTTCTTAATACTAATTCGATCTGAGACATCACTCATCTTTAATATTCCAAGACAAAAAATCTTTTTTAAACAATACATCGCAAAATAAGCAGATTTATGGATAAAACTTAATTTCGCCGTCTGAATTGTTGACGGAGCTCTTTCCTGCTGTCAAAGTGTTTAGAAGTGTAAAGCTATCAGGATGGAGTTCCTAGTGTACACTTGCAAACCACTCAATCACTTTAATAGAAATGATTTTTTAATAATATAATAGACGAAAACGACACGCTCTGCCAACTTCAAATACGGACACGGGCAGGAGCAAAATGACGAAGGATATCCATCCTTCAGATCCTACTATTTTCATCTGTTGATAAAAATAGAAGGATCGGCAGTGATGAAGAGAGTGAAGATGCAAACACCAACTTTTCGCAATTACAGCATCAAAACTTACCACATCAAAAAGATTCATAAAGAAATCACACACTGACTTGTCCCTTAAGAAACGTTCGAAACACCTTATTTCAGCTTCACTTACTAAAATATTTTAGTGTTTTCTACATACATACCCACGGTACTTCTTCCCATGTAGCCACAAACTATAGAACGCCTTCTGCTACGATCCTTACACTTCTTTTGCCTCGTTTACGTTCATATATCTGGTCATAGGTACACGCACCTGACGCGAGTACTATGCAGAGAAATTCTCGTAATTTAAAACGTTCAAATTCTAGTCGCAGTCTCATCTCGACGATAAACAAATGTCAAAATGTAGGGAAATTAGACGTATTTTTGGCAGATTGAGACTTTGAGACAGATCAGACTGTGAACATTCTTAAAATTACGAGAATTGCCCCTCTGACCTTTCTGAAGAACATCACCAAAAAGGTCACGCCAACAAACAATCTTGTCTTCTTAAATAATAGAAAAATAACGCAATAGTTTCAGAATAATACTACTTGTCTGCAAACAGAAATAGACTTCTACTATTATTATTCAGTCATCTTAAAATTTACCATTTTATATTTATTTGAATAAAAGAACAAATTAGAGCGATTTCTGCTGATTTACTGAGAGGTATGTTTTTGTAACTAACCCGCTGATACTGAAACAGCTGCTAGTCTCTGACCTATTCAGTATCCACGTGCCAAGTTACCACGAGTAAACTTTTTCCAGATAATCTTTTTCTAAGATAAAGTTTGAAAAATAAAGAGAAATATGAAAATCTATCGTGCAGTCGGTCCTAACACTTTCCAAATACCGGCTGAATTTTTTTACCGTCTGGAAAAAACAGGGTATAAAAGGTGAACGGAGTTACGGCCTATGCACAGATTTTTTTTCACAAAAAGTAAAATAAAAAATCACTTTTTTTCTTGCACCTACGAATTCTTTGATAATTTCTACGCATGGAGAAGTGTTGCCTTTGTGTTGAATTTTTATATTATTTGTCGACATATTAGTTTTTTTTTTGTATTAGCTACATAATAAGTATGCCTAGAGACTACGCTGGTTCTAGCCTAAACAAAAGTGATTCTTAATCGGTTCTAGTAACACAGAAAATACAAAATAAGCATTGTTTCGCAGACTTGGTAATTTTTCTTTTGAAACGAACGCTTTGTCTGTTAACGAGTAGTATGTACACCAAAGGAAACTCCACACATAAAGGTGTTCTCACATAATTTGCTTCACATTTTCGTGCGTAAACGAAATTTAAAAAAATATACAGTCCAAGTTTTCGCAGCACTAAGTTCAGCAACAAAAATATGCTTCAACATACGTTTACATATAATCAAACTTTTCCGTTAAACGAAAACGTAATGTTAGAATCTGACGTAATGTTAGGAGTTTGTTACGCCACTTCTTCCCAGCTAAAACAGTAGGAAGTGGTGAAGGGCGGGCGTTTTAGAGAACTGTCTTCTGTCATTTTGACGTTCGAAAAGCGCGGATTCTCAGCCTAATTTGAATAATATTATGATTTTGATAAAATCTGGTAATGTTCTATTTTAAATATAAACATAGTCTCAAAAGACCATTGTCATATTATCTACTGCTGTTAAATAAATGTCTATGCCATTATCTATGTGTAAAAAAAATTACATAATTTGATTACAAATAAGAACTCAATGACGGAACACTGCGGTCGTGCCTAGCGAATTTTCACCAGTGTGACAACAATGCAAACGACAACAGCGATGTTTAATGTGGACATCTTAAATGGTAATGATAACACGTGTAATTGTAATGTTATTTGTTATACAACAGTTGTCTTCGTCTGCAAAGATAGACCGATGGTTCTCGCTTCTGCCCGGCAACACTCCTGCGCTGTCGCGGCCTGAGAGCGGGTTCATCTCCGGCGTGGAAGACGGCGCCGACGCAGCCACCCTCGCCGAAGCCAAGAATCTGCTCCTACAATTGGGTGCTAAGAAGAAACGACGGCTCATCCCTATACGCTTCACTAGAAGAAAGATCTTAGTTAATAAACACACCCTGCTATAATGTTTAGCACATATTGTGTAGGTGTACGCTGTTTAAAAAGTTGGCTTTTCAAACCTTATTTGGATTGGGAGTTATATTACAGGATTAAGAGTTTAGGTGCGTGTTAAATCTTAGACGTGTGCGAGGCCGTGCCGGAAAATCCTCTAATCCGACACGTTTGACATTGTCGTGTGCCCACGATCCTACATCGTGGCTTCGAAGATACTGTACGAGCTCATTCAACTCTTAGAAAATACACGACAACTTACTTTAGAGTATGGTACATATTAATATTATTATTGTTAATTTTAGTAAGTATGTAGGTAATTAAGGAAAGTAACTGGGGAATCAATTTCTCCGGAGAAAATAAGGCTTCTGCACGAGAACAAATTGGATGCAAGTACTTATAACTAATTTAGACACGTGATAATTTATTCATACTCGCTCACTACGGCTCATTTTATATTGATTGTAATGTTAATGAAAATTAAATTTAATGTTAGACTGAACTCACGAAAGATCTATGAAGCTTTTTGAGCAGCGTACACATCGCTTATAGAGCAATTTACATTATTACAATTCACGTTAACGCGACAGTAAAAGTATTATTGGCATTATACTATGACAGCAAAACATTAGCATTATGCTGACAGTATAAAGGGCTGACATACTTACGTTATTATAATATATCGATGGTGCTTTCCAGGTGGTTTAGGCACATTTGTGTTTTAAGTTTGTAATTTAGTTTCAGTGATCTCAACTCGAATACTTTCATAATTACATAACTGTCACTATGGAGTCGGATTAGTTCCGAGCTTTCGATACTGTCTACGATACTAGATTAAAGAAGAAGAAGATTTTAGATTCCTAAGTACTAACGTACCTAAGTAGGTACGTTAGTACTTGGGAATCTAAAATCTTTATTTTTGGAGACGATTAATTGAGTCTAATGGTAGGTTTTTATTTTCTTCTTTGTGATATTTCTCGCATGCCGTTAGGGTGGGATCAGCCTTTTGCTCTACGATAGCGTTAATACCTACCTATAGGCAGTAGCTTTCTTTATCTCAAGTAACAATAGAGAAACAACACAAAGCCCACAAGGGATGTGTTATGGGACTTATAGGACTTAAGACCAAGAAAGGTAATGAAATAAAAAGAAATTGAGCGTAAATAAAATTCCAGACTAACAACAATAGTAAACAATGGGTATCATTTAAGCTATCACCAATTTAATTAGTTTTGTGTTTCTTAAATAATAGGGTTTGTCCTCCAAATAGTAGATCTGTCACCAAAATGTAGTCACCAAACAATGCAAGTGACCTAACCAAACCGAACCTCGGGGTGCCCTTCGCTCGCTCTTGCATCCTATGTCGACGGAGCCCCGCTTCGCGGGGCCCCTATTTCTGTGTAAAGGGTTTAAAGTAACCTAACCAAACCGAACCTCGGGGTGCCCTTCGCTCGTTCTTGCATCCTATGTCGACGTAGCCCCGCTATCTGAGAACGAAAATATTTCGTGGCGATAGATCTATTTAGTAGGTGATACAACTTGATGACAAATATAAATTTTGGTGATAGAAAATATAGTTCCCGTAAACAATTACTTCCTCCGTAATTTCAAACACACCATATTCACTTATACCCATAACAGCAACAATTTTATGGCAGTAAAACTATTCACTGTATGTCCCAGTAATCGTTCAGTAAAACTAACTGTTCTCGTTTCTATGGAACAAATACTGCCCGAAATCTTCGAAGACTTGTTTTTGTTAAAATTCGTTAGAGTTTTAAACTTTACTGTGAAATATATTTTATAGCAGTATTAATTATTATACCTAGAAATAAGATTAATACATATGACCTCGAGGTAACTTACGAACAAAGTGAACGACTATTTTTAATGATCAAAGTTAAGTCTAATTTGCAACGTGACGATATTGAAATTTTGCATTTCCTAGTTTAAATTGAGTTTCGTTTTTAAGAGATAGGGTAGGTACTTAGAATAAGTGAGGAAGTAGTTCGTACTGCATACAGCGACCAAATATTTTGTGTTACAAAGTATTGAACCCGAGGTGTAGCGATGTAGCGAACACTGACTAACACCGTACAGCTCCTTGCACCTAATTTTCTCAGCAGACGGCACATTATAAGTCTTTAGGGATCCAAAAGCTATGAAGGTTAGCCTTCTTGAAGAATTGAGGCTGGCACGAACGCCAATACCTAAAAAAGAAAACAGTGCCATAATAACAATATACAATTTTCTCGAATGCACTAACCCTCTTAATGTTTGTAGTATGATTGAAAAGCTGTTTGAAAATAATTAGTATTCACTGTGGACGACCGCATATATTGATATTAATGAACAAGGTTATTTGACAAAATATTAGAGCCTTTATCTTATCATCCGCCATTGTGTAAAGGGCCATTGTGTAACTACAAGACGTTGACATAAGTTTGTTTTTTCTTTTTTTACAATGTTGTCGCAATATACTGCCTTAGTATTTCTTACTCAATAACTGAACTGTATTGTATCTGTATCATGCATTTCAATGTTGTATTACTATGATATTTAATAATACTAATTAATATAATTATTATAGTTAAAATAGTTTAAATGTTGAGTGATCGAATGACTGATTATGTGTTCTTTAGTTACATCTATTTTATATGTTAGATAAACTAGAATGTTTTAAGATAACATTAAAATATATATTATATCATTGAAATATAGAAACTGTGTTCTTTCCACGATTTATTTCTTCATTTTTTAATCACTTCATTTCATTCATCATTAGTTTATTTCCCTAGCAGAGGTTATGTAGGTGTGTATCAATTTATTAATCCTGATTGAAAACTTGACATTGACACTAATAGACGATGGCCGACTACAACATAATACTATGAAGGAAGGTAAGTTAGTAAGTATAACAAAACCGTGATTTCTTTTTTATTATATAGCTGAATGAACCCTACGAAGAAGGTAATACAAATTATAATTATATAAATCATTACACACAATTTTATCGGATCCAGTGCCTGAAAGTAGAACTAACGAAACTAAAACACTATGAAAATTTACCAAAGGGTCTAGACAAAGTGACAGAAAATCCGAGAAAACCTTATGGGAAAGTCAAAAATCTATTGGATTGACGTGTTATATTCTCTAAGACCAAAAAGCATAAAATCTGTTAATCCTGTTGAAAGTCGTTTTAGAAATAGGTGCGGAAACGCTTTGAAGCCGATTGCCACTTGTCTAAGCCCTCAGATCTCATATTTTTTTTACACCGCCCGGCGGTCGTGTGCTGGACTAATGGTACTGTAAAATCCTACTATTATAAATGTGTTTCCAAATACTTTCATGCAGCTAAAATGCTAATAAAAATACAAGTTAGTTAAATGGTGGCCGCGACTTACGAGTTGTAGGTCGTAGGTTTAATCCCAAAAAAACAAATGCTTCAACATTTTGAGAGCAGTGGTGATAAAATAATTTACACAAAGTAAAGCGCCTGTCTGCGTTCGAATCTACCACTCAACTAAGCCACCACTGCTCCCTGGTCAACTTCATACTTGTATAAAATAGTTCACATTATATCGCACACCTAGATCTAAAGAGAACTAACTCTAAAAGAAATATTTGAGGTAGAGTGCGTTTCAAGAAATACTTACTTTGCCGTTATGTTGGCAGCAATGCTTCACTACTCCTTAATGTTTTGGGCATGATTCTAACATATATATGGAAACCTTATAGATCTTAAAAAAAATCCGCAGAATCGTCTTCCCATATCTACTATCTTGACAGACATGGGCACAAAACACATATACTCCTAGCGGAGTATAGGGGAGCCAACATTATAACATTGGAACTATTTGTTGAAACGCACTATATGCATACCATCGAATTCCTTAACTCACTACCTAGCGACCAACAAAACAGATGCAAAAACGTATAACATCATTGTTCTAACTGCATTTAAAAGTATTGATCAATACAGCAAACTCCTGTAGTGCACAGGGAGATGGTAATCAATTTTTCAACTTTCTGAAAAAAGTGTTTTTTTGAGTTAATCGCTGTTTAGATCTAGGTGTGCGATATGACAGTTGAAACACATCTACCTGAAGTGAGTACCTATAGGTCATAAATTACTATTTAGAACATACATAGATGATCTATCATCCATTGTTTACCGACTCTAAACGCAGATTACGTTTACCTTAGGTTCTCGTGATAGCTCACGGTCATGAGTACCTACTAGCTTATTGACTCGATGGTGCGTCGCAAACGGTTGACGAACTCATCACGTTCTCACTACAACCTGATAGGACCGGTCTGACGAGATAAATAACGAATATCTTAGCTGCACCCAAAAAAAATGGGTCGCTGTCTTTGCTCTTCGAAAATGCTTATAAAGTTTATATTGCATCAGTACCTATCTATGTAAACACAATGAATAACAACAATAAAATCAACGGGGCTTAGGCCCTTTGTACACACACGTTTTCTCGCAGTGAAAAACTACGGTTTGATCACCGTGTGTAGGTACGGTTCGTCAGTGTTGTATGGATCACTATGGAAGCGTGTGTACAGACACGTTTTTCTACGGCGCGGTTTAACATAACATAAAGAATAAATAGTTTAACATAAAGAAACCGTGCCGTGTACAAAAGGCCTTAAGTTGACTTTCTTTGAAAAATATAGTAGGTACTCACAACCGGGATATAAGTTAAGTACAGTTATAGGTAGTCTACTGGAGGATCAAAATGCATCACGCCTAGGTTGTTGGCATCAGCCTAGATGCAAGCAGCGCTAAATTTAGTATAACAACATGATAACTAAGTTGTCCAATGAAAGCCCTCTTCCTCTCCCCTTCTTTGCTGTGCCCAACAGTGTCCACAACGATCATGTCTATCTACCGCCAATTCACATTGCGCAATGCAATAAATACATTGTGCAATTAGATTGGAGCATGCATAAAATAACACCTATTAATGACGTAATATATGGAATTTATGAAAATGTTTCCTTACTAGGTAAGTCCCATTAAGGTTTGCACACGTGACGTAGCAAACGCATTGAAGAACTAATACCTACCTACGTGGTTATTTCCTGCTGCGCTGAACAGAAAAGGAAAAGTGATATTGCTGCTGTTCAAAGATATGCAGGTAATGAGCCTAATCATCGGTATACAATGCAAATAGCGTGATTGAGATTTTTCATTCCATGTTTTTTATGGTTATGTAGCGGGCGGGCGACCTGATGGTGAGTGATCACCGCTGCATCGGAATATCTGCAGAGGCATTTCCAGTGCATGCTATACCAAGGACAACGCAGAAATCTTATGTGCCTGTATTTACAGCGGCGTTCATACCCTACAAACTGTGGGGTAACTGCGTAACACACTAACAGAAGCAAAGACAATTTTTTCGAATCTATGAACTCAACTATGAAGCAAAGGAAAAGCTACCTAACTATCCTTCAAAATAATTCAGATTGTGATTGATCGTGTGTTCCGCAATAAGGGTGCTGGTACTGTAGCTCCTACGCTTCGAACTATTTTACTTGAATGAAACTCCTATTGGCTTTCATAGGATAATATTTTAGGAGTATTTCATCAAATATATATAATTAGCTCAACTTATTTATCACACGTCAGACCTAGGACTCGCAATGACACATGCTTAAACGTTCGAATGGAACATGCCTTCAAATATTACTGGCCTGCAACAAAAGAGGACAGAAGCTCTACAGTACCTTCCCTGGTCGATTAGCTGCTTGGTGGTAGAAATAAGTACAGTCACGAGCATAAACACCTTACATAATCAGCCTATAATGTTGCCACTGCTGGGACACAGGCCTCCTCTCAGTGAGAGGGAGTGGGCCGTAATCCACCACGTGGGCCCAGTGAGGGTTGGCAGATTTCACGTCTTCGAATTTTTGTTTCTAGGACATGCCAGTTTCCTCACGATGTTTTCTTTCACCATTTTGAGAGCAGTGGTTATTAAATAATTTACGCAAAGTAAAGCGCCTGTCTGGATTCGAACCTACGACCTACAACTTGTAAGTCGCGGCCGTTACCTCTTGGCCACCACTGCTTACACTAACGCAAAATTCAAAAGCTATCTGCTCCATACGTATTGATGATTTTAAATTTTATTAAATGTAAGACTATTTTTATGCTCGTAACTGTATTTATACAGTAGTACTGTAGTAGTTCTTCCTCGGATGAACTTCTTCGCAAAGGACTCTAGGACTAGTCCTCTATTCGGCATTAAAATAAAATGGCCGTGATTCTTTTCCATCTAAGTATAACAGTCGTGTGCTAATTACATTTTAATTAGGCGTATATTGACAGAGTATTCCAATTAACTTTATGTTTATTCAAATGTCTTTGATGGTTTAGTTAATTAGCTAAATGAGTTTTACAAAGAAGGTCTACAAGACTTCTTACGAACGGACCTATATCGGCTATGTTTTGATCCCACTGCTGGGAGACTTGTTATGAAGAGAAGTAACGGGCAAATTAATAATTACACTTGCTCAAAGTGCGTTTGCGATTTCAGACAATTGTAATTCAGAATTTGGACGATTGGCTGGACACTAGGCTAAATGTGGCATGGCAGATGGAGGAGATTCCTGGAACGCTGAGATTGGGCACAATCAATCAACTCAGCCTATCGCAACCCACTCTTCGTAGAACGTATCTCCCGAACTGCGCCACAACGCTGTCCACCGCCTTCCGCATCCCTTCTGTCTCAACCACCATTTGAAAATCGTCGGTCCATCTAGCAAAATCTCCAACACATCTACAAAGACAGTTATAAGACCAATGTCATGAGGGGTACGTTATAATAAGCTTGTCAGAAAGATATGGATAAGATTGGCACAAAACGGATTGGTAACAATAGCGTAGTCTTTAGTTCTGCAGGGACCAAGAGACGTAGCTAAAGATGATGATGGCATGACTCCTTTAAAACATATGTTATATCTCACTCATTTATAGCTCACTGAGACATGTAGACAATCAAGTCGTTTACAATATATTAAAGACGAAGGCAATGGGTCAAGCGACCGGTTCTCAAATGACGTAATCTGCTATGAATCCTGCAGTCTTATCAATAACAGCTTTATGATGTAGATATGACATTGAATGAATTTCTAAAGAGATAGGTATTTATTATAAAGTGGATTCAATAAAGTATTGTAATTATTTATTAGGAGGAATAGGAGGTACACCAGTTTCTCATAAAACAGGTTCAGAAACTAGCCATAACGCGCTCTTCTGGTAAAACAGAAATTCTGCAAGAATTTTATATTACCTACTCATTTAACGACTAAGTATCCAATCTGAAATGTTCAGTAAATGACTCAAGAATCTACCACAATGTCTACCACTAATATTATTATTTAGTCCTCGTTTTACTATTGTTTAATTCGGAGAACTAATGTCCGTCAAAAAGGATAAATGGACGGTCATTATTGGTTAAACAACAACGCTTAACTGTGATCGGAATGTTAAAGCAGCGCGCCGTAGGTATGTGTTATTCGGAATTTCGGACAACAGTTACCGAAAAAATTATAAACTGTACTTGGGCAGGCTACCAGTTAAAGCAGATGCTACCGAGTGTTCATATTTTACATGGAAATACTGCCATGTGACCTCCACAATACAATTTCTGGATAATTATAATGAGGTAAGGCCAGCTGGCCGAAATTCAGGTTTCTGACTACCCGTTATGTCTGACAAAGATTTTCGTTTGACAATGGACCGAAGGTTTGATGTGCTCACTGAGGTATAGATGGGCCTCGATTATTGAACCCATGGAGGAATAACCGCAGCAAACCCGCTCAAATACATGTTATAACTAAAATAGATGTTATAGCTCACTAAAGAAGGAAGTATGACCTTTTTAATTAGTCAAAACTAGCTTTGGCTTCACTCAAGTGACTGTGTATTGATAATATTGGCAGTATAAGTTAATCGTTAATCGAAGTCATATCCTCTACAATACTTATAGTTGTCTTGTACTGACTTTATTTATTTATTTAGGTATTTAAAGACAACCAACAAACTTGTTAGTAAGTAGGTACATCGTCGGTTCAAGTACTCTATTCTGCCTAAGTCATCATCTGCCTTTTCCCTACTATGTTGGGGTCGGCTTCCAGTCTAACCAGATGGAGCTAAGTACCAGAACATGATTTACATGAAGCGACTGCCTATCTGACCTCCACAACCCAGTTACTGGGTAATACGACCCCTTGATAAGACTGGTTGTCAGACTTTCGGGCTTCTGACGACCCGTAATTACTGTCAAAGATCCACGAATGTCAGCTGGGGCCAACGGCTTAACGTACTTTCCGAGACACGGAGGGGTCTTGGTATTTAAACATGGTCACCCATCCACGGACCAACCTCGGCAAGCGTAACTTAACCTGACCGATCGACCATCGATGTTGTTATTTAGCCACAAGCCCCACTGTTCTATTCTGCCAAACTAGTTACAGAATTCCCGCAAATGGACGATAGATGCTAACTTCCACGTTACTGAAGGGCAATTTGTGTTCACTGAATGGTTTCCTAATTATCAGTCACCACTCAGTTTATTGGACATTGTCTGTGATGGCCGTCCACGGCCACACTCGTGATCATTTAATAAATGACAATTGCCACTTAATAATACATTTAGGCAGATGTTAAATGGTTAACATGAGTTCCACAAACTAATTTACGAATATACCTACACAAGGCTAGTGGAATATTGTACCAACGGTATGTCGTTTAATAGTAGGTAAAACATACTTACCTATAGAATAGAATACTCTTTATTATGTACACTATATAAATTACAGACATAAATATAGAAACCTACCTACCTATGTCATTTTCTTAGTAGGTAAAGATAGAATAATTAACTGTAACTTAGTGTAGTGAACTTATTATTAAGTGTAACTTATTCATCCGTTCGTTCGTTTTAATAATTGGAATATTATGAATCTTCATGTTACCAAAAGATAATAAATAAGAAATCGAAAGTGAATCATGTTTAAGGATCCATTATTCTTGTATTAAATATTGATAGGTACTGAAGAATGACTGATAGTTTCTTCAGTATCATGACTGGTTAAATACGAAAGTTTGAATTCACTCATCTTTGTATGTATACGTAGATATTATGTTTTTTATTCTAAAGTTATGTTTGGTTCTTGTGTGTCATCTTATATTTTTAGGATTAGCAGCTATATATGTAGGTAGGTTCATATAGGTTAGGGTGGCAGACATCGACGCATTCAGTACATAACTCTGAACACCCCTGCGTTAAAAATGTTCGTCAGTTATTTAAAAAAAAGACGGGTTGCACTCCGGGAGTGCAGGCAGAAGTGAAAACTTGAATATTAACGTTGAAATAAATCAATTATTAATTGAATTAATATAACTCATTTTTTTTCACTATTTCTGCGTCCCTTTTTTCATTAATAGATGCACTTTGTTCAATTTCCATATTTTAAACACTTTATAAACACGAATGTTACGAATACACAGCAGTGTGTCCACGTCCACTTCCACTTCGACTTCGACTTTGACTTTGACTTCGACTTCGACTTCGACTCCGACTCCGACTTCGACTTCGACTTCGACTTTGACTACGACTTCGACTTCGACTCCGACTTCGACTTCGACTTTGACTTCGACTTCAACTCCGACTTCGACTTCGACTTTGACTTTGACTTCGACTCCGACTTCGACTTCGACTCCGACTTTGACTTCGACTTTGACTTCGACTTCGACTCCGACTCCGACTTCGACTTTGACTTTGACTTCGACTTCGACTTCCGCTTCCACTTCCACTACCACTTCCACTTCCACTCCATCCAATCCATCCATCCATCCATCCATCCATTGTCGTGTGTCACTAAACTTGGTTCACTTCGGTTGGCGCCGCCGTAGAATGAGAGGCGGGGGGGGGGGGGGGGGGAAATCTCTCCTGACGGTCACGTGTCCTGACGCGATGCCCTGACGCGAGTTTAACATTTTTTACCCATTACAAAAAGTGTTCAACGCCGCTAAAGAAGTTTTCACTTCAAAAATAGTTATTTGTTATACAAGAGTGCAAAGTTGCTTTTTAACCGCGTGTTCAATTTTGATGACCGAGCAAGCGAAGGATTCTAAAATTGAATCACGAGCGCAGCGAGTGATTCAAAATTAGAATCCTGAGCGTTAGCGAGGGAATCAAAAGAGCACGAGGTGAAAAATCTTTGCACTCGAGTGCAACACGTAACTTTTCATTCCACCTCAGCGAGGAAATGACTAAATGCAAAAAAAAAAAGTTTACAATCACAAGATAGGTACACTTTTATTTCAGTTTAGGTATTAATTACTACATTATGACAGGTAAGTATTACAGAATAATCTTTAAATTATAACAAAATAATACTAAGGTATAATTAAGAAAATTTTAAAGTAACGTTGCTACAGTTATTTTGAACATATCGTACTGTTTTAAATACTTCTCGCGTGATTGTTGAGGGAGAAAGCTCATTTGCGCATTATTAACAGTTTCAGTCAATTCTGTTGGCGTCAAGCAAACTTCCTCGTCGCTAGAATCACTCATTTTAGTTTTTTCACTTGTTTTCAAGTTTCTTGTTTTTAATATAAGGTTTAACAATGACGTGAAAAAATGCCGCGTAAAGAACCGCGTACAAAGCAAATTGAAAAAAGAACACCAAGAAGGTTCCGAGTCTGAGTTTTTAACAAATTAAAAAAAAGTTGTATGATATATTCGGCACCATAGAGGTAGCAGTAAATAGGTTTAATGTTTTTTTTAATTCACAAACTTAGTGCACACGATGTTCTAAATTCAATTTACTTTATCCTCTAGAGAATAAAAACGGCTTTTCCACTCAGATATTGAAGATTAAAAATACTCTTTCCGAGATGGTGGGATGAAAAAAATGTTTTTCCATACATTTTGACCGCGTAGGTACCTATTGCACCTTTCTATGACGCAATAGTATTTTTTTTTATAACCGACTAGAAATTTCTACGCTAGGGTGTTTAGAATTAAGTGCTGACTGTTTTGAACCCTATTACATCGTCTCAAATTAAGTATGTGAAGTACCATTGTTTTGAGATAAAGTTAACTCATTTTCATTGTGATATGAAGACCGATTCAAGTGCTTTTTCCTGGTTACAGTTGTGCGTGTCGATATCCCCCTGCCACCCTAAACAGTAGCTTTTAATTGCAATGCAAACAGCATGGTCATCGTACAATGGTTCCGTTTATGCCACGTACAGCTTACAATGCTGATACATGTCGTATTGAAAGAAAGACATGACGAGGTGTATAAGCAGCACTTTAATTTCTTTACGATTTCGTGTTGTAATACTGACCTGCATAATACTCACTGCAACATCGTCATCTGCTTAGACTGTTCCCAACTGTGTTTGGGTTGGCTTCCAGTCTAACTAGATGCAGCTGAATGCCAGTATTTTACAAGGAGTGACTGCCTATCTGACCAGAGTTACTGGGTTTCTGACTGTAACGACTCTGTCAAAGGTCTGCAAATGACAGCTAGGACCAAGGGCTTTCAAAGTCTCGGACGGTTCTTGGTATTTAATGGATGGTGCCCCATCTACAGTCCGATCTCAGCATGCGTAGGTTAAGCTTCGATAGGCACGTCATTATATCCGTAGTTTTCATGTTTTTATCGTATAGTCCTAAGCAGTCTCTATTGGATTTTTGTACTCCTTCTGTGGGAACCTGGGCTGGCGAACCTTTATACAGGTTACCATGTAACCTAGCTAGGACGCCAGATTAAATTCTGTTGTAACTCTCCTTATGATTTTTCCCTAAATTGTTAAATTATTATGTTTATTGTAACAGACTGTATGTACCTCACTTTTGAAATAAACAATAATCATTATTATTGTATACAATACCCTTAATATATCCTCTCCATGACAGAGGACAAGTAGAGGCCTGAGAAGAGTCTTGAACCATTTTTTTAGTCCACGTTTTCTCACCTTACGATGTTTTCCTTAACAGTAAAACTTGCTTAATTAAGTACTTGCCAGGGTTGAATCCACCACCTTACACCCAAGCAGTGGATCCTTTAATCTCCAGACCTCATTCCCCTTTAGAATACCTTCCTCGCAGATAATCCAGTGTTTCATTGGGTATCCTGTAACTTATACTTCCTAGTTCATCCAGATCTCAAGGCACTTCGGTGGAGGAGCGTGTAGGATTGCAACTGATCCTATGTGTTTTATTGATTACCTACCAAAAATGTAAACAGTCAGTTATTTAAAACACTTCAATCTAAAAATAAGATAATTGTATCAAACCCGCAAATATCCAGAAAGTTCCAAAGGCCACCCGCGTCAGGTTATAAATCATAATGTTTGATATTCCATAACTGAGTTATCTGTATGGTACAGTCGAGTTCTTTAATAACTGAGCATGTTCATGAATCCTACTAATATTATAAACTCGAAAGTGTGAGGATAGATGCTTTCACGCAACAACTACTGAACGGATTTTGATGAAACTTTACAGGAATGTAGCTTATACTCGTACATCAGAATAACACATATATTCCATTTTATCCAGATATTCCTACGGGATCGACACTTATGCGGGTGAAACCGCGGGGCGCTGCTAGTCATAAATATATAGGCAATGGTAAGTTTCATAAAACTAAATAGCTTTGCCTTACAATAGATTGTAAATAATCTGTGACATCATAAAATCATAAACATGTAACTACATTATATCAATAATATTGAAATAGACAAAGACTAATAATTGTGCGCAATCCCTAGTTCATGTTATTTAGCGCAAAGTTAGGTTCACAAATATCTATGCAATTTTTCTATGAAAAATATCTTGACACTTTGACATGTCTCGAATTTTGTTATCTTTAATTCTTTGAACAATCTCTTTATAGAAGTATATAATGTTTTTCTTTGAATCAAATTCAATTTGAAGTTGTCAGTTATGACATCCTTCTACGGCAACATTAGTTACTCGTACTTCTGCTCTGGCAAGCAAAAATAAATTTTATGGTGAAAGTCATTTAGTTGAATATTCAAAGTTGTAGCTATAGATATTTACGAATCCTAGGTTTCACCCTAGGTCCTCAGAACAAATAAAAAGTCGCACCAAATATATTGAAATGTAGAGTATTTAGATATGTTCCGAAAAGTAGTCAGATATTTTTGACTGCACTACCGTAACATACTTATTACTTATGAACAGTTTATATGATAAAATTATATTGATGCCTAAGTTTTTATAGAATTCTAAGATAATTTTAACGCTTACAATATTTTGAAACATTGTCACTGCCAATAGTGCCAATATATCAGTGAACTCGACTGTACAGCCGCGCAGACAATGAAGTTTGCTACAAACTTTGCTTCGTAAATGCATCAGACAGAGAACCTTGACTCTGGTATCTAGTATGAAAAATTGAGGCATTTTTCAGTAGGTATATGGTGTTGTTTGTTGGAGTAAAGGATGGTAGGGTGATCTTTATTTAGTTGTGATGTTTTTGGTTGCTTTTCTTTATTTCAGATATTAAATAAATAATTGCATGCAGCTGATATGAGAATGCTAAGAGGGATGTGTGGTGTTACACGAATAGATAGAATAAGAAATGAGTGCATAAGAGAAAAATCTGAAAGTGACACTGGTAACTGAAAAGTTGTGTGGAAATCGGTTGTCATGGTATGAGCATGTGTTACGGAGAAATGAGGAAAATGTCGTGTGTGTCGTGTGTGTGTGAATGTCGATGGCAATAAGAGAAGGAGAAGACCAAAGAAACGATCGATGGAATGTGTGAATGATGATATGGTTAGAAAGGGGGTGACTACCGAGACGACGACGAATAGAGAAGTATGGAAGAAAAAGACATGTTGCGCCGACCCCGAATAAATTGGGATAAGGGCAGGAGAATGATGATGAAATAAATAATCATACGTTAGTTGTATGATACTTTCAAGACCGTTATTTTATTGAATATTTCACAACATTAGGTAAGCGTGATAAATAGTTTTTGGCAGCAAAGTAATGACGTATTTTCAAAGAAGTCATTGGAAAGAGTGATAAATCGACTAAAATTGGGCACTCTAATCCAATTTTCTCTTCCTGACACTTGTCTTTCAACAAAACTTTTTCTATTAAGCGGCAGGGTAAACCGATTTTGGTGGGGATTTCACCATTATTTCCAAGCTGAAATTTTACATCACCTACGTGTAGCTTTGTCTCTAATACACATAATGAGCCTATACCTAATGTTCCCACGGCTGAGACACAGGCCTCCTCTATTCAAGAGGGAGTGGACTGTAATCCACCTCGCGGTCCCAGTGCGGGTTGTTAGATATGTCACATGTCTTCGAATCTTTGTTTCTAGAACATGCTGATTCCTTCACCGTTGTGAGAGCAGTGGTGATGAAATTAAAGACACAACGTAAAGCGCCTGTCTGGATTCGAACCCACGACCACTCGTAAGTCGGGGCCGTTATCACTGGACCACCTGCTCTGTGCTTGTCTTGTAGTACGAGAGGACTTAATTATTGGTTTGGTGCTCCAAACAATAACTGAAGCAGTTCATTTTACGAATAGTAGGATGTTAACAACCATGGAAATACCTACGTTAAAATTAGCAAAATAGTACCTAGTGCAGCGTTACTTCTACAGTTAAAACCTCACCTCTTAGGTTAAAACCTTTTTTTCCAAATAATGACTGGTCATTAATGTTTTTTTTTTAATTCCTATTTTGAACATAATAAGAAGTCATATTTCATGGATAAGAACATTGACTTATATATTACTATCATTGGATAAGAATATATTCTTGAGTTTAGTTACTTGACAATTTTTGACCTGGTTTCACCTGAAATAATTTGAAGATTCCTGGTAATCTGTTCCCAAATTGCTGATATTATATATCCATGCACTGATTCCTGCCAGCGTACAATGGTTAAAGTCTTGATGAAGCTCGACGCTTCGCATCATAAGCTGACCACACTACTTATCTGGTGTAGCGAATTCTCCAAACCTGATATAGAGCCTGTAGATACTGGTTCGTCTACTGGTTTGCGAGTCACAAGTTATTGCATACTCCAACCTAGCTGCAGACTTGCAGGTATTCCAGTACTTCGAGTCACGCGCGGCATCTGAACTTCGTGACCACCTTCGCCTGTGTCCCGGAAACTACGATCGAATACCATTTTTTTCTTTTTAACTCTTAAGCTCCCTGACCTTTTTTATCTGAGGACAACTAAGCTAATTTATTTTATAATGAATTATTTTTAAAATCCGTGTAAATTAGCTCTAACGAGCCTAAAACCCGATTGCAATCAAGCAAAAAATCGTGAAATTCGTTAAGTATAAAATTTTATCCTAAAAAAATATTTGATGAACTCTCTTCCTAATTCCTTGTATTTTTCCTAATATTTTTACAGTCACAATAATTTTCATTTAACTACTAGATTTCTTTTAAACATTTTATATTTGAAATTTATTTTACCAAAAAATTCCTCGAAATCCCGAATCACTTTATTCCTAAAGAACGCTATCCCGAATCACGCTATTCCGAACGCTATCCCGAGTCACGTTATTCCGATTTCGGGATAAAGTTATTCGAGATAAAGTTATTCGGGATTTCTAATTTCGGCCTAACATAATAAGAATCGATTTATCTTCAATGCAGTGATTCTTTTTTATTTTCACTACACTAGGTATTCTACTTTTTCTCGTGTTGAGGATTATATTTTGTACTACCAGTACGTAGCGAAATGAAAGAGCTACTGCAGGCAGTTAGGCCATACTTATTTCAATAACAAAAACAAATTGATAGAACTCTCGCGTAGGTGCAAAGATCAACTCTACTCTGATTGAGTGCGCCTGCGCATAATATCCTTCGCCCGACGGTCACCTACACAACAACATAATGCCATTATATGCCAATTAAGGGAAAGGAAGCATCGTGAGTCAAGAACCGAATCCTGACCCGGTCTGCAAACACGGTCATTGCAACGCGTGACGTAAGCGCATGTTATTTATTGCGAAACATTACCGTGGTCGATATGCTTAGGCATCTGTTAAATGGCTTCTAGTGATACCAGTAAGTGTACCAGGACCTGAATTTACAATTATGCGTTAACGACCGCATATTTCTAGTGCGTATCTACCGTATTAACAACATTGAAATAGATGCTAAGTACTTAAGTATACGTATGCAGAAAAATTACATGAGTATAGTCCAGCGTCTTATAATAAATTATAAATAGGTATACTTAAGTTTATTCCAATAATTGTTTTGGATGATAAACATATCTTATAGGCTATAATTTCTTGTTACAAATAAATGAGACATTATGTAGCCGAATGCCGAATTAGGGGAAAGCCTGCATTTCGGCTATCAGCGCCGAAACCCTCAAATAATATTAACACTTAAAAAAAATCGGTTGTCTGTAAAGTCGGTTTACTGACGATAGTTGAACGTGACAACGTCATAAGAAAATACTGATGGAATGGAACGCCTCAGAGCAAGGTAACGCCGCATGAGTCATGTTTTTTCGTGCGTGCAGCCGGCTCCATCGAATTATAAGACGTTGTCACGGTAGATAAAAAAAGTGATGAGAAATAAAATAATAATTCGATACAATAAAATAATATAATCATTAAAGGCAATATTACTTTTATAATTTGCCAAAAATAAAATAAAATCAAAAGTAAAATAATGAGATACAGTAGACTGCTTAATTACTAAGGAGATGTGCCTTTGAGACTACTAGACATCCACGTTTAAAAATTCAAGATCATGTAAGAGCATCCACAAAACCCCTCTCTCTATTCTAAAGCGGGGGGCTGTCTCTGAATAATTAAGATAATCATAATGTAGGTACGTTACAAACCCCACTGCACCCTAATTAGACATAAGCGTGGCATAAAGCCGTGGAGGATTATATTTATTTAATCCTAATCCTTTTACGCCGACGGTAATTCCCTAACACAATTCAAACAGATCATATTCACACAAAGACAAGTTAGACGTACATGTTTAAACATTCAAATTTCGCTTGCAATTGAGAATATGATTTAAATTAAGGAACAGTACTTGAGTTATAAATACCTATGTAGGAGTGTTTGAGATTATTTTGTAACGTTATTCCTGATGAAAATAATAATAAAACAAGGAGGAGGGTTTTAAACACAGGTTTTGATAACAGTTTCGTGTGTGCTTAGCTGCGCGAGAGTGACATGACTTTCACTCAATATGGCATCCATTAACGTTTGCGTTAATTATTATTGGTACCTTATTGCTTTTGCACTTTTGCAGTTACCTGTACCTTCAAATACCTAACTAAAAAGCTCATAAGCTCGTCACAGGTCTTCAATTTAGCGCTCAATTTTCAATACAAGTATGGCTATTGGCTAATCGTCGTGATACGCCTGGCAGTCTTGGCAACACCGCGCTGACAGTCTGTGAGCGACCAAAGACCGAACGGTTGTGCGGACACATGTACCATACGTGCCACATACGAACCAAATACCGCGCTTCTCCAGTTTACCGTTAACCATGAACCAATGCGATATAACATACATGTGATTTTGGATTTTCTTAACAGATTAAAACAGTAAGTATCGGTTTTGCTTCTTTTTGTTTATTATTAATGCTGCCGTTGTGGGGAAACTAATGTTAATGTGCGTATAAGTCATGTTACGGTAAGTTAATGTAACATATTCAACTTTCCTTTCAATGTGTTACAATATTTTATTGTTTATGTACTTATGTGCTACTCAAAATATTTCAGAAGCGAATTTGGCCAATTATTTACGGACTGTAGAATATTAGTGTAGGCACCGCTATAATTAAAACCGCTTTGCGTATCAATTGACTTGGCTTATCGCAGTCCACTGGACCTAGGCCTCGTCGAAGTTTCGCCACGGCTCTACCACGTATGCTGTATTTAAAAGATAAAATAATTATAGGAATAGATCAACCATGTTTAGCACTAGCACACGATTGCTATCGTAAGCACAATATTATAATTTTTAATATAAAATCGGCGATCTAATCTAATCTTATCTTTTATCCTATTTTAATTCAATCACGCAAAATTTGTGAATTACGCAATTTTACGTCAATATTGATTTCTTTAGCTTGAGTGAATCTTGTGATTTAACTACATAAGGCAAAGTTCTCTTTATACATAACCGTATGTTTATTTTGACCTCTAAGATCACTGTTTACTTAAACAGTGTACCTACTGGCTCAATCAATCAAGATTATTTATAAGAGAAGTTATAAACAGTAGCTAGGTTTATACCTAGTTACTGTTTATAACCTACATATCAACAAAATACTACGACGACACGAGAGTCATCTGATATTTTTTTAAAGTGACTCTGACTTTAATTCTGGAGCAAGGCTATGCTTGATTTAGATTGAAATGGCTTTCAAAATCTGTAACTAAGGCGATTTATTTATGAGCGATGATTGCGATTAATTTCAGCGTATTTTATCAATTCAAGAAAGTAAAAAATAATGTTTTTAACTATACTGGTTGAAATTGAAAACATGCGACAAATCGAAATAGGAGATTTTACTCATCATTATGAACAACTTTTACTATGGGACCAAACCAGAAATCGCGAAAAAAAAATCAGCTGTTCCCTACATTTTGACGAGTTATGCGAACATAAAATGTAGGGAACAGCAGATTTTTGTTTCGCGATTTCAGGTTTGGTCCCATAGTAAAAGTTGTTCATAATGATGAGTAAAATCTCCCATTTCGATTTGTCGCATGTTTTCAGTTTCACCCTGTATAACAATAAAGAGGAAGTCTGAAAACCTGTGTGGAGTTCGTTGTCGTTGTTCCAATGTGATGTGGAGCAATTATGGAAATATCGTAAGGAATGTTTTGAGTATGAAGTGGATGGCTATAAGAGGAAGGCTAAAAGAACGATGAAAGAAGTTTGTTAAAGATGATATGGCTAGAAAGGGAGTGACTACTAAGATGACGAACAATAGTGAAGTGAAGAAGACCTACCCGCATTTTCCCGCGTGATGGATGACAGATTAATACTTAATATGATGATGATGAGAGCAGTGGTGGCCCAGAGGTTCGAACCCAGACAAGCGCTTTACTTTGTGTAAATTATTTCATCACCACTGCTCTCAAAACGGTAAAGGAAAACCTCGTGAGGAAACCGGCATGTCCTAGAACCAAAAATTCGAAGACATGTGACATCTACCAACCCGCACTGGGTCCGCGTGGTGGATTGCGGCCCACTCCCTCTCACAGAGAGGAGGCCTGTGTCCCAGCAGTGGGAACATTATAGGCTGATTATGATGATGATGATTTATCTCCCTCTCGAAGAGAGGAGGCCTAGCTGTGTCCCAGCAGTGGGAACATTATAGGCTGATTATGTATTATGTATGGAAGAAGGGCTTAAATAAATTGGGATAAAGTCAATAGAATGATGAACAATAAGTTTCCCGAATACCACCCTGACTAATGTTTTAAACACAGAGGATGAGCATTGAATCACGAACATGTCACCCTAGCTTGCGCATTTTATCGCCTTATTCGGTTGTTTCCTTATTATATTTCCCCTTACCATAATTAATTGGAAATATTATGCTGCTTAATATTTGATATCACATTTTATATAGGTACTTGCTAGTTTGTCCTGTTTACTGCATTATACAGAGTGGTCCAAAAGTCGTGGATCAAACGAAGTAGGGGGATAAAGGAGGTCATTTCCAACGCTTTTAAAGTGAGAAATAATTTTTGGTAACGTTACAAAATTTTTGGAAAAAAATAAATTGCTCTTGAAATTTGATACTCAGAGCCCTAATAGAACTTTGTAGTGCTGATACATTATCTAGTATTAATACAACACCGTTTGTTTTATTGTTTTATATCTAATTTTTTTTTAAATTTGGCCAAATGTAAAAGAACTCGATATACACAGATATTCATAACTTTTAGGGCAATTGAATTATGACCATGCTGTAGAAAGATTTATTGTTGGAAATGACCTCTTTCATCTCCCTATTTCGTTTGATCCACGACTTTTGGACCATCCTGTATATAAATGTACCTACTTGCCGAATATATAAAAACCTCAAAATTTCAAGCGTTTGTGTGCGTGACCATAATACGTATAATAATAAGACTTGTTTATGTCTAAACTTAATGACAGTCGTAGAAACTATTAATGTGTATTTTGCGACGTATTTTTTATTATCAATCACGTCAGCTGATAATGAAACTTAATACCTACTTATTGTAGGTAACACAGATTGACACTGATTATATACTCAAGGATAAATCACTTGAAGAACTGCTCGTTTACACATTAGCACTTGTGATTTTATCCTTGTGCAATGCAATATGCTGGTAGGAGTATTTAAGCATCTCTTGTCTCACTGATGGTGGCGCGTGTGTTGGATCATTCGGTTCCCTGCAAAATGGTTGAGCTGGATGGTGCTGATCCACACGTCATGTTCGTGAACGGGCGCCGTCCGTTGAGACTGGTCATCTCTTAATTGCCAAGGCTTATTATTAATCTTATTTTTTAAATTGTTTCTTCATTTGTGTTTTTTTACATTGTTCTCACATATAGAAGCAATAAGAATAATGTACCCAGGATTTTGTAATATTCGTGATTTAAAAGAGTGTCCAGTCCATGGAGTTTCTTGCCCGTTTTTCTCCATAGAGATCTACGCTTTGGAATGGGCAACTAGCTTCAACTTTCTGACTAACTGACTGACTGTTTAATTTTATTTAATTTTGACAATTCAAAAGTGCCTGTACATGGTTTAATTGAAATAAATGCTTTGAGTTTGAGTTCTTCTTAGAAGAATATTCAAATATTTCTGTCTTATGTATATTTTTATCTTTCACCTTATGAGGGCGTATTCCACCAAATGTTTATACATAGAATAAGTCTTGTGAGAATAAATTTTGAATTTTTGATAGTTTTTGTGTACTAGGACTCTCTGAGTTCTGACGTCAATTTTATTCCACCGATAAAAATATCTGACTTTGGTAAAATCAGCCCTTAGTATAGTTCACAGAGTACTTTTTGATAGACTGAAAGTACTTATAGTTTCTTGTTTTGTCCACGTTAGAATAAGTTCCTACCTATTTTTTTCATACTATTGTACACCCAACCTACTAGGAGTAGGTTACCCAGATGAGAACATTTTCAATCTTGACCATCTTTTATTTTGTAACTCTAAATAAAAAACGAAGGAACTCGAAGAAATATTTAAATACTTATACAAAAACTCAAAAGTGACTCAATCGTACCTGAATCATTCCGAGCTTTCAATAATGACTAAGCTTTGCAGGGTCAGACCGATAGCTAGGTATAGTTTATGTTAAAGTTTAGTTTTATGTTTAGACTTCCCTTCACATCGTTGCAGCTTAGAATTTACACTGTAAGTTGTTTTAAAAAAAACCTAAATGTTGAGTAAGTACTCACATACTTACATGACCGGCACGCGTCAACTTCAGTACAAGGCAACGCGTCGACGATTGCCGTCGATAACGTGCTAACTAGGGCTTCCAATACCGGTATCCCCGTATTGGCTAATACCGGTATTTAGCCTGCCGCCGAGTGAACCAGAGCCGATGTCGATACCTCCCGCTCGATCGCCGTCGCCGCCTCGTCCGCCACGGGAGCCTGCTCTTGTCGCACAGGGTAAACTCCATAGCGAAATCGAAAAACCGATTTCCCGTAGTACAAAATTACAAGTCGTGTTAAATGAGCATTAATTGAGTAGGTAGGGTCTATTTACCGGTATTAGCCAATACGGGGATACCGGTATTGGAAACCCTAGTGCTAACGTGCAGTTGGATCCGCCGTAGACGCGTGCCGCTCGTGTATATTAGCACTAAGTCTAGTACAAAATTCCATCTAGGTGTTGTTATGAGCTGAGCAGGTAAATACCTAGCTACCATTGCTGATGAAACGACAGTAATTGTGGCTTGTCAAGCATGCATAATAGCAGATCAGCGCAAGCGTGTTGTATTGTACTGCTCTAGTGCTGACCAATTACATATTATTGTGGCACAACTCGGCTCAAGTAAGCCTATAATGCCGTGGGGCGTGGACCAACTTAGGTCTGGAGGCCAACTCTCTACGAACGTGAACGAAAATACGGGCCCGTCCGAAAACAGGCCAATACTTAGAAATAAACCCTACTCCCGATTAATTAACCTTTTCGGACGTGCAAAAACACATCCGGAAAAAAACTGTCAAATGGTGTTTTAGACTAGCAGGGGATCGAGGAGGGGGGTTCAGGGTTCAGACCGGAATAACTCGTTTATTCTTAGTTCAGGCGTCGAAGTAATCTTAATCCCTCGTAGGTGATACGGAGTAGCAGACGCCCCTAACTTCGGCCGAAATTACGGACATCGTCCTTACAGAGTAAACCCATAGATTCATAACAAAGCCTTCTTTCTCAGTATGTTTTAGAGTAGGTAATGTGTATGGTAATAGGTACTGCTCTAACCATAGATATAAGAAAGTACATTTCTATAGCTCTAACCAAATGGTACCCAATGGTACATTGGTATTTTTAACAAAACGAGTCTTCTGCCTAGTATTTTCTCAATTATGCTGGGGTTGGCTTCCAGTCAAACCGGAAACAGCTGAATAGGTACCAGTACTTTACACGGAGCGACTCGCAATCTGACCATCACAACCCAGTTACTGGGTAAACGATATCCCTTGGTAAGACTGGTTGTCAGACTTTAGGGTTTCTGACAACCCGTAACCTGTAACGACTGTCAAAGATCCACGAATGACAGCCGGGACCAATGGCTTCACGTGCTTTCCGAGGCACGGAGGGGTCTGAGTACTCTGAGTATGTAAAGATGGTCACGCATCCACGGATCACCCGCGGCAATCGATCGATCCGTGCGGCTATTATTACTTGACCACAAGCCACGCCTTAAGATAAAAAACGAGTCTTGATTTAATAATAACGATCATTAAGGTATGTTTACACTGTTTTAACTGTTGAGTGGTCAGCAGACTAAAAAAAACTATCCAAAAATTGATTGGCATCACATTGTTTAGGGCAAGACTTGTATAATCATGTACCTACTACCTACATCTAGAAAGTAGGACAGGGCCAGATGTTATGCCATACCTTAAACCCTTTGCTTATCTACTAAGAGCGTTATTACGCAAACACACGATTGTTGGAGCGTGCAAATAATAGTCGTTCAATCTTGCTGCATTCGGCAAACTCGTCTACCATTTTTATGTTCGCACAAAATGATTGTTTATGCATTCTTGACATTTAGTACCTAAAAACTACCTAGGTACCTAGGTAGGTACGCGGATTGCTGATTGAAGTTTTAGACAGTGTAAACAACATTTTAGCTAATTAACCAACTTAGAGAGAAAGAAGGAGGAGGATTTATGTTCGTCTCTAACACAAAAGTCCGTCTGCGGAAATGTCTTTTAGTGCAAGTGGGTTCGCGTCTAGTGTCTTTCGCGCAAGTGTACCAAATCCGAAACACACTAATTGCGTAACACACAGTTTCAGTCACAATCTGAGAGTTTTGAAGGATATTTCAAAACCATTGCTTCATAGGTTTTATAAATTAGATGAACGTGGCTGAACTGCTAAAATTAAAGAAAATGCGTTCAAATTCATTTTATATGTGTTACGCAATTAGGAGAAACTGTGTGAGCGCAGGATCAATAGGCATCTTAAAATGTTTATTGTGAAAATTTACCATTTTCTTGCGGTCTGTACTTTTTTTAGTTCTTAATGCACATCAAAATGTCTCAAAAGTTAAGAACAATCTCCTCTAAGGCCGCTATTCGGTCTGCAATGGTTAAGGTACCTAACCTTACCGCCCCATCTGAAAAATTAAGCGTGTATAAGAAACTGTACAGTTAAAACGAAAAGAAGAAGTCTATGGTATAGGATCTCACACAACATGTCAGTAGTTTTACATTAGTTACTGTTATTATTATTAGTTACGGGACAGAAATTCAGCTCCACCCAAAAAAAAAGTTTTGTAAGGGACCTTACGAACATAGCGGGACGAACTGGGGAAAACGAACGACCAGTGGTCCAATTTAGCCCTGGCTCAAAAACGCTGGAAGTCATGGGGAGAGGCCTTTGCCCAGTAGTGGGATCCTCCCCGAATCTAACACGCTAACAGTAACAGTAAAGGACCTTACCTAACAAACGTTAGCACGACGAAAAGCAAGGCTTTTATGCAGCGTAAAGAAAACCGTACAGATCAAATGCAACTAGGCCCACTTTGAGATAAATATCTAAATATTACAAACGATATGACGTTATGAGTTAATGATGATGATAGTGGAATGCGATTTCAAAAATATTATCGGGTCAGTGATTTTAAAACACAAAGCCGCAGATTATTATGTTGCGTTACTCTGTCGTAACACCAGTAACTTTTTTTTTTTTGGAGAAAGTAAATATATTGGAGGTTTCGAGACTTGGGTCTTATGAGATTTGAACTTTTTGGTACCATATGTTATTTTGCAACTTGAACGTTATGAGACTGAAGGTAATAATATTGTATGATGTGATAACTGTCTTATTGGTCAAGCCCAGGTTGAGCAAAGTTGTACCTACAAGTTAGGTACGTAGGTACCTACTGGGCTTTCGTGCAAGAAAATTCTCACCAACATGAACAGTCCGAATTCTTCATTCGAGCTAGTCAAAATTACCAGAATATCATTTTATCACAAACGAACTCGACCACAGAACAATAACTTGTGCGTAAAGAGGTCCCATACAGCATTGATGCAAAAAAGTGTTTTTTGTATGGCACCAATTATATACAACCACATACCTAGTTCAATCAAAGAATTAAACATAAACTTATTTAAGAAAAGGCTTAAATCATTACTGTTGAATAAAGCATATTACAGCATTTCAGAATTTTTGACAGACAAAGATATTATGTAATGACTATCTCTGACTTTAGTTGGTACTCATTGACCCTGGTATGTTAATAAGTTAAGGTCCATTTTAGCATTGCACGTGACATTTTCTGTTTTTTTTTTTTTTTTTTTGTATTATTTTTAATTATTATCTTACTTTTTTTGCTTTTTATGTTTACACATTATTTGAATATTGACGTAGTAACCTCATGTTTTTTATATTTTACTTTTTTGACATTTATATTTTCTTATTTTTTGATAAAATCATTTAATAATGTATGCGTTAATTAATGTAATTATGTTATCAATTTTAGTATCAATGACATCCATTATTTAATATCATCATATTTGTACGCCTTCTGGTATAACATAGCGCGCTTGTAATTTTCTTATAACATCTATTTATTGTACCTACCTATGTTAACAAATGATTAAATGACTTATGACTTATGACTTAATGTCACCATGCCTACCTATAGGTACCTTTCCTACAATTTAAATGTAGGTACAAGCACGTGTATGTCTCACGTAATCGGAAATCGGACACTTGTCTGAACAAACATAATTATCATTCACTGTTGGTTATTGAACCTGTGCAAGGCATACAAAATATTTTCGCAGAATACAAAAGATTTTTAAGCATTATTGTAGGCACTCAATAATTAAAATATTTATAGATATTAAATACTTTTTTGAGAGTGGAGGGGAGGTTAAAATATCTGCCACGGCTTCAATGGGAGACAGTATTTTTTATGTATATACAGGGTGAAATTTAAAACATGCGACAAATCGAAAAAAATGGGAAAAAATTTAAATGGGAGATTGTACTCATCATTATGAACAACTTTTACTATGGGACCAAACCTGATATCGCGAAAAAAAATCAGCTGCTTCCTACATTTTATGTTCGCATAACTCGTCAAAATGTAGGGAACAGCTGATTTTTTTTCGCGATTTCAGGTTTGGTCCCATAGTAAAAGTTGTTCATAATGATGACTTGATGAGTAATTGAGTACAATCTCCCATATCGATTTGTCGCATGTTTTCAATTTCACCCTGTAGATTACCTACAGTAGTGAAGGTACCCCGGAATAGTTAAATCAATTTGAGAAAATAAAGTATTTAAATAAACATTTACTCTATTCTGCATAATGTGGTCCACAAACTACGCGCGATGTGTCGCTTCGTCATATTTTGCGAAATGAAATGACGGTGCGGCAACAGCTAATTACCATGGGGCGGTTTCATGCAACAGTGAGTTGCATCAATTAATACGCACATTTTTTTGTATGAAAAAAATTATGACGCTTATGTCATAAATTTTTCTTTTTTTTTGTCATTATTGATCTGAATCAATAATGTATCTTTACTATTGTAATCTACAGGGTGTTACGGAAAGGGTATATCAATACAAACGGGTTGAAGAGTGTATCTGGTCTATAATCTCTGTACAAAATTTCAGCTCAAAAGCATTAACTTTGAAAATGCTTAATATTTTTTTTAATTTCGGCATCACGGCGCTGCTCTGGCGCACGGCGGCGTGATGTGCGTGTACTAGGCGCACAGACACACTACAGATAATGGATAATGACCCTCGTAGTGCGGTGACACGTTTGTTATGATTTCAATTTAATAAACTATCGAAATAAAAAATATAAAGCATTTTCAAAGTTACTGCTTTTGAGCTGAAATTTTGTACAGAGATTCTAGACCAGATACACTCTTCAACCCGTTTGTATTGATATACCCTTTCCGTAACACCCTGTATATACAGAATACTGTCTCCCATTGAAGCCGTGGCAGATATTTTTATAGCACCTTATATACAGGATGAATTTTCCAAGTGGGCGTGGATGGCCAAATTCTAAACTATGAGGAATAGCGAAAAGTACTCAAAGGAGTCATTGGATTTTTGAAAAATCAATATTGCCAGGAATCGAACCTGTTGATTTTGAAAAAAAAAACACACTGTATTATTACACCATTCGATAGTGTCCCTAATAAGGATCAAATTCTGGGAAGTAATGTCATACGGCAAACTTAAGGAAAATGTTGAATTTTAATAAACTTCTTCTTATTTTAAAGTATTTACACACGTGTCTTGTTCGAAATTATGCTCAATATTTTTATTAACACACCCGCAGCGCAGTCACCTTCATAACATTATGTTCTAAATTCAAATTGCTATTACGATCTTTGGAAAATATTCTAATGGAATCAATAATATTGTAATGCTGAATGCAGTACAATCCTTGAGACGTCGATTCCAGCTATGTATTGAAAACAATGGTCATCATTTTGAACAATTAATCAGTTAAGGTTTAGTAGGTAGGTAACATAACCCGGGCCCGGCTAAATAATAACAGCCGCACAGGTCAATCCATCAGGTTAAGCTAAGCTTGCCGCGGTTGGTCTGTGGATAGGTGACCATCTTTACATACCGAGACCCCTCCATGCCTCGGAAAGCACGTTAAGCCGTTGGTCCCGGCTGTCATTCCTGGATCTTTGACAGTCGTTACGGGTAGTCAGAAGCTCGAAGGTCTGACAATCAGTCTTACCAAGGGGAAGGGGTATCGTATTACCCAGTAACTGAGTTGTGGAGGTCAGATAGATAGTTACTCCATGTAAAATCAGCTGCATCCGGTTAGACTGGAAGCCGACCCGAAAAGGCTAGGCAGATGATGATGAAGTAGGTAACATAAGAAAAATAAAAAAATATATATTTTGTTAAAAATGAGCTCTTTCCTTTAGTTTGCCGTATGCCATTACTTCCCAGAATTCGATCCTTACTAGCGACACTATCGAATGGTGTAATAATACAGTGTATGTTTTTTTTTCAAAATCAACAGGTACGATTCCTGGCTAGAAATATTGATTTTTCAAAAATCCAATGATGCAGTTTTAATTTTCATCAAAATTGAGCCCGCGACTCCTTACAGTACTTTTCGCTAATCCTCATAGTTTTGGATTTGGCCATCCACGCCCACTTGAAAAATTCACCCTGTATAGGTAGCATGTTATGCATGCTCGTTGGACATTATTGAGTCACGAACCTTCAATTGGAAGGGTCGGTCACCGACATAGCCTTGAGAATAAAGTCTCCGAACCTCATTAGGTATTTGAGTTCCATCACATTTTCGCGTTTCATTCAAAGAGTAGGTACCACCTACCTACCTACAGGCTTATAAAGAATGCTGTCTACCAAAAAAATGGTGAGGGTTCTACTTTAAAACTTTGTCAGGTTTAAAGTAAAAAAAAATGTAATAAGGCTTAGGCATAGAAACAAAGTCTAGGAGTTAATGCATTCCGTAGGAAGGTATCTGGCATAATCAGCCAATAATGTTCCCACTGCTGGGACTAAGGCCTCCTATCTACGAGAGGGAGTGGGCTATAATTTACAACGTGGGCCCAGCGCGGGTTAGTAGATGGCATACGATATAGACATGCCTGTTTCCGCACAATGTTTTCCATCACCGTTTTGAGAGCATCTTCCACTTAATAAAAATCTTATATTCATTCATTCACTGACAAACAACGCACAGACTATGCCGCTACCTCTAAAAATATTGTAAAAGAGTTCAATATACAATGTATAACGTAAGTGATAACTAAGAAAGGATGTTTGCAATTTCACCCCCTTAATCAGTAAGGGAGGCACCTCAGAATGATGGATGGATTACCTAAGTACCTATGTGAAAGATGATATGGCTAGAGAGGGCCCGACTTTAGGCATGACGGTTTATAGATAAGTATGGAAGAAGAAAACTTGTTGCGCCGACCCGAAATAGTTTGGGAGAAGGACAGGAGGGGTGATGACCAAAGTTTGTAAAGTTAGTTTTATTACTATACTCACAAATTATAGAAAGAAAGAGATAAGCCCGGTAGTTGAAAATGTATCGGGACCTGTGTTTTTATGTGTTCGAGCTTCAGCCCGCAACTTAGTCTTTTTTCCACAATTTAAAGATTTTCCGGGAACCTTTCCTTTTCGTAAGAACCTGATTTGGACTATTAAGGTGCGTTTAAACGACGCGCAAACACGCGAGCCGAGCGAGCCTCGGCTCGCGTGATGCAGCGCGCCACGCGCCGTTTAAACAGTAACGCTCGGCGCGGCTCGGCACGGCTTTCGTACGATCCATCTCTTATCGGTTTTTTGACACGGATCAAAGGCGCGCGCGGCTCGGCTTATGTCTGTACGAGTAGGCTTGCGTTCGGATTTAGCCGAGCCGAATATACACGGATGGCGCGGCTCGCGTGGGATCGTGCTACCCCGCGCCGTTTAAACGCACCTTTACGAACATTTTAAACCAAAAAAAAATAGCCAAATCGGTCCAGCCGTTCTCAAGTGATGCACTTAGCAACGAACAGCTTTTAATTTTTATTACGAAGGGTGGCATCGACGCGTAACCTGTTACCACGAATTCAGCAAATGATTCTAGACCCCCAGCATAGAACCTTTTTTACAGTTATGTATAAAAAAATGCTGTTTCATTGAAAAGTGCAATACCGACGGGCGACGCGGTTAAAATATATGCAACAACAATGAAGATAGATTATTTAACCGTGGTTCCTGTCACACATACCTAATAATATCATTTTGATTCGAAATAACCAATGAACCATGAATTTGTGACAGCAATGATACCTACTCATTTTTTTGCCAAAAGAGCAAGGTCATTTATTTCAGGAACTATCATGGCACATGAAACATGACACAAACGAAGAGCATTTACTATTTATGCGCATTTGGTAATTTAAGGACATAAAATAAAATGGGGGTTGATTTTTCAAACATCTGATAACTTTACAAGAATAATTTTGAAAAATTGACAGTTATTTCATACAAAAACTGTCAAACATTAATTTTATTCCTCGAATAAAAGCTATCTGGCGATGGAAAAATCAGCCCATAAAGAAACTTGATTTTGAATTTGAAATAATGGAAACAAACAAGGATTTTTCAAAATTCAGCCTCTGTTGGGATGGAAAGGGGGTATAGATAATACAGCCGAAAAATCTCACTCCTTCGGTTTAGAAACTCGAAACTTGGCACAAAGGTTAATTTCCAAAACTACCCTTTAAAGGAGTGGAAGGGGCGAATTTCTAAAGGGAAAGGACGAGAACCACGCGGACGAAGTCGATGGCGAAGAGCTAGTTGATTATAAATAATATTATGATATCATATAGGTACCTATCTATGTATACTCACCCATGTCATAATGCGATATGATAGGCATATAGTGCAAAGTCATCTGTCATTTTAAATGATCTTTTAGTTAGGTGCACTGACCGCTATCATACAAGTTGTACCTATAATAGAGGTCAGTGGTTAGGTGTATACGAGTTTATGTCTTAGGTTTTTAAATATTACAATGTAGTAGTAAACCTTTCGGATTCTTTTTACTCCTACTTCCATCAAATATTTTGGATTCATGAATCCTATGATTATGCCAAGATATTTGATGGAATTAGTTTTAACTAACACAGGACAGTAACAATGATTGATAAAATCACAGGAGTAGTATTTCAAGTTGAAAGTTTGGTTGATCCGGGTCTAAAGAAAGTCATGTATTTTGTCAAGATAAGTTATTGCACTTGCTAATTCCTGTAAATTTGTTGCTTTAGGTCAGCAACCTGGCACCGATAAGTAAAAAGTTCGGGGCCGGCCCTACAGGCAAAAGTGGGGCCGGTTCCTTTGGCAAAAGTGGAGGCGGTCTTGGTAAGAGTGGAACCAGTGGATTTGGGAAGACTTCTGGCAGCAAGATTTCTAGCGGGAAATCTTCCAGCTCGGCACCTAAGCTCCCTAGTGGATTAGGCTCCAGTTCCAGTGGAAAGTCATCTGGATTTGGTGCTAGCACAAGCTATGGCTTATCATCGTTAAGCACGCCCAAAAATAAAAGCAGTAAAACAGGCTTCGGCATAATATGGCTTCCTACTAGAAAAAATAAGAAGAAGGAAGTCGTGTACAGTGGCGTCAATGACAAATACCCTAAAGGGAAATATGAAAGATCACCGTCAATGTACAGGGTGTAAGTATCCAAGTATGATAATGTATTGTCACTACTTCACTCTCTTTTATAAAAAAAAAACGAGTTTTTTTTTTCTATTTCATGCACGGCACAACCGAGTTTTAGATATTTTTAATTTAAATAAACACAATCTTCAAGATTTCGGATTCGGTTACAATTACCAGATTAATCAATAATGATCGTTTAACTGATTATCTATAATTTAGTAAGTAATTGTGTTATCATTCATTGCTGCGCTGCGTAATGAATTTTTATCAACATACAACGTAAAACTTATTTTGCAAAAACCGTAAAAAAATTGAATTTCGCGGGCACCACACCCCGGACACCTCCATACAACGCTCGCAAAATAATTACGTATTACTACTACATAAAAAAATGACGTTTGTATACGTGCGAAAGTGTGCGTGAAATCTAGTAGGGTTGGCTGGCTGTCGTGCGTGCGTAGCGTAAAAAATGGCGCGGAAAGCGATTTGTGTCGGGCAACCGAACGACGACAGCGCTGCCCGAACGTGTGCATTATTATGAAGTGACCTTGTAGTTCAATTCTTTATTTATATAGTCGGGTTCGTAATGAAATAAAATCACTAAAATAGTTTAGTTTAAATGAATTATCTGTAAACAGTCCGTTATTAAATCGCATGGTATTAAAAATGCGAAACCTTACAAACAGTTTATGTAAATACGAATTCGGAAAAGCATCACAATATCCAAACATCGTGATTAAAACTCAAATTAAACTTTTAAATCGCAAAATTGTGTGTTCGTGTCAGCAGTACAGCGCTGCGGTTCGCGAGCGCCCTTGCTAAAGAGTCGGCGACGAATAACTCGAAGTGCGGGGTGAGGTGCGGTATCTGATATGAGCGCAGGGAAGGGAGTGTCCTTTCTGTACGTAGTACTATTAAGTATTCTGTGGCACTACATCCGATCCGAATCCGAATTATAGCATGCGCAGACGACGGATTTTTGTTCGAGGACTTTTTTGTCCGCGGCGATAGAGCATATTGAAATCTATGCAATAGCGCACACGAAGGACAAGTAGACTGCTGGGATTTCCAAACATTCTATCTTTACGGATAAAAAAGTCCGCGGACAAAAATCCGTCGTCTGCGCAGGCTATTAGAGTGAGGCCCCGTTAGTGCGTTGCGCTGTGTTGCGTCGTCGCAGTGCAAGATTTTGTTTCGACAATGCAACGGAGAAGTGTGGCATGTTTTAAAATGTATATGTAAAATGACGCGCTGCGACGACGCAACGCAGCGCAACGCACTAATGGGGCCTCACTCTTAAAGATCCAACTTCAATCCGAATTGGGAATGTTTAGACGGGTAGGTAATCACGGATAGAGTTTAGATCGTTCGCAATTCGCAACCCTTCATAGAAATAGGACTATGGTCACTTCGGACCGGCATTTCTCGGATTCGGATCGGATCTACCTACTGTAGAACTGCTCTAACCGCCCGGCCACGACTTTTGGTTTAGCGGCAAGCGGCGCGGTTTCTTTTGTCTAGCGTTGACGCTGCGAGCGGTGCGTCGTGGCATGGTTCATACATTTTGGTATACATCACAGGTATACATATTTGTTTTTACCGCTCGCCGCCCCGCGCTAATCTGCCGCTGATAGCGGCGAGGTCGTGGCCAGGCCGTTAGGCAGGCCGCATACGTCCGGTTTCCTGATTCGGAATTCAGTTTCGGAATTCAGATTCGGAAACCTGAATGCAAGCATTTCATACAAAATGTTCTCACTAGCGCACACGTGCTTAAATTTTCCGTTCTGAAACCCGGACGGAAAATTTAAGTACGTGTGCGCTGGATAGAACATTTTGTATGAAATGCGTGCATTCGGGGTCTCCGAATCTGAATTCCGAAACTGAATTCCGAATCAGGAAACCGGACGTATGCGAACTGCCTTAAGGTTAAAACACACTTACTGACTTACTGTCCCTTCTAATATTTACTAATAGTCGAATCGCATTTTTAAAACCTAGAAAGAAAAGAAAGAAAAATTGTTTATTCAAAAACAACACACATTAATAATAATTGACATTGACAATACCGCGACACTGGCCATATTAGTAACAAAAAAACCTAAAAAATTTTTTATTGTATTTTTTTTATCGTCGAATAACATTTCGTAGAAAAATACCATAACTGCAAAACATTACACAGTCATTCATGCAATTATTAAGCAAATTTTGCTTGCATCATTTTGAATTTGTAAATGAAAGTAGTCGATTATTTGATTTATCCCTGAAAACTGAGTTATTGATTTCGATGCACATCACTAGAGTAGACGGACTACGCTACGGAACTAGTAAGTGGTCTGTCTGTAATGACATGACATCACAAAGGTCAAGGCTTGTTAGACGCTTGTTACAGTACTTCTTTTTTGGAGCTTTTAAATTATTACTTAAATATATGATAAAAATCCTTAGTTTTTTTTAACAGAGGCCAAGCTTAAAAAAACCTACCCAAACGGTTGACCGACAATATCACAAAGCCATTAATACAGTCGATATTTGGCGATTGTTTGTGAACAACAGTAAAACTTTTTTGTTGGCCTATGTTTATGACACGCCGAGATGCAAGAAAACAACAATTTTGAAACTATCATTAGCACATGGCGACGTTTGTCTGGGGAACAAATAGAAACTGCTGTAGTAAGGTAAATCAAGTAATTAGATGTTGTTTACACGTAGGTAACTGCAGTCATCATTTATCGAGTGTTGTTTACATTATTAATAATGAAGCTATACACAGATGGATGACAATGTGTGCGAGTTGTCGTGAAATGTAATTTAATCTTCCGTCTCCTGGTCGCCTCAGTAGCACAGACAGACACGGTAACACTGCAACTCAGTTTTATTACTTGCTTAAATTAATCGCAAAAATTCTTCTTTTAAGCATGTCTGGAGATTCACCTGATTTTCAACCACACAAGAAGAAAGAAGAGGAGACAGATTTATTGATGCCAGAGAGGACAAAAGCACCTGCTGCGAGCATAGCTACTGCTGGTACAGCTTTAGGTGCTTCTGAAGTGCCATCTGATAGTACTGCTACAGGAAATGCTGAAGAAAAACAGGAATTCATTAGACATGACATGAAAGAAGATAGTAAAGTAAGTGTACACATTCATAACATACTTTTTGGATAGGTAGTTTTTCACATCCATAGAATACCTTATAACTATTGTGTCTCATCATGTGCTAGCAAAGTATTGACATTATTATCTTTTTTACATTACAGGAAGCAGCTGGAGACACAAACAATAAGGAGTTCAAAAGTGAGAAAAGTGAAGACTTCCTTGAGAATGACAAGGTCATAAATAAATCTGAAAAAGAAGATAAAGATACTGAGAAATTTGGAGACAAGGTTGACAGTGTGTACCTAAGGCCTCCTCCACCACACAAGACCAGGTCTGCCGTGTCTACAGAGGAGGAAGAAGACTGTGGCATCAAGTGCCTGTACTACACCATCCAGTGTTGTGACTGCGTCCTCATGTAATATAACATAGGTTTGTAACAACTTAATATGCTCATCTAGTTACTAAATCTTTCTGTAACTCCTATCTCATGATCTTATATTAATTATCTTTCCATATCCACATATTAGATGTGTTTGTGAAACTTGTATTTTACTGTTCACCTGCCATGTGGTGTTGTCTTGATAAATTTTGATTTCAGTATCAGAACTATTTTTTTTAAGCAGATTTTATTTAAGCTGGTCTTTAATTAAATTTTAAATTTAGAATTTAAGTTTTTCTAAGTCACCATGACTAAAATCAACTTACTGCCATTGATGATAAAATTTTAAAATACTGTGGAGCGAGTTTAGACTTCGGAAACCATTTACTAATCTGCCATGTATTAGCAACTATTTATAATCGTGTAAAATGTTGCATTCCAATATGTTCCAAATATGTGATAAGTGGCAAATATATTTTTGTACTTTATACATTAATTATAATAATTTTATATAGGTACTAAACTGAGTGATACTTTTAGAAATATGAAAAAACAATCTTGTCTTCTACTGATAGCACAAAGACTGCATTTTAAATCACTCTAAATACGTTATATTTTTGACTTACTTATTAGTAAGTGTATAAGACTACGGGTTGTATAACAATGCAGTAAATTATAACAAAAAATTAATTTAGATTTAACATTTCCAAATTTTGAATTTGAGTAAGACAAATTTAAATTAAAAATGGATTTTTAGAAAATCATTTTGCTAACTTACTTTCTATTGAGACTCATAAAAATGTAATATGTAAAATAAAACACAAATTTTGATTCTCCATCCCTCTAATTTTAGGCAGTTGATGTGTTGTCTTGAGCCAATCAAGACTCCACACATTTGAGCAACTGTACGTGCTAGCGCAGCCATTTTACTTTTTCATAGTTTAAGTAATTTTAATGTAGTAGTGTTAATTACATTTTATATCTCATAAAAAGCCCTGTGCCAATCTCGTATATGTAATATTTATTTAAATACATACATAAAACTTATAATACCAGTCATATCATTAAAAAGAAATCCTCTTAAAATTCTTTAGGAAACAATGAGGTTATTACGAGTATTATCTTCTTATATAATAATATCAATGTAACACATATTATAACTCCATATATGGAGGTTTTAATGTTTTTAGAATATGTAATCTTGTGGATTTTGATTATTTCAGTCTATAGATCTTTTGTGTATTCCTGTGAATCTAAAAAATGTATCAATTTTCTAGGTCTTGCCTTAGTGGTGTTTCCTCTTCTGGTCAAATTGTAAGAGACCATAATGCCACTATTTTTGTTCTTTCTTATTGTGAATTTACCAAGTGTAATGAAAAACCTTTATAGCTTTATTTTTAACTTTATATTTTGTCAACTAGTACTAGAGGATCAGACTCCGTCCAGAATTGGAGCCTGTACTAGGTGTGGTACATTGACTGTAGGTTTAGAAAATATATGTATTTATAAAAAGTGTACACATTAATACAACCAATAAAAAATGAACTTGAGACCTGAGTTTTATTAACCGGTTTCAAAAAGGTGGAGGTTTTCAATTTGACAGTATGTTGTTTTTTTTTTGTATGTTTGTTACGTGATATCTCAGGCAATTATTGTAAATCGATTTCAAAAAATCTTTTTTTAATGGGTATAGGGTGTGCCTCAGGGGTGGTCCATATAAATTGTATTAACTTTGCTTGGGAAGTTTTTGAGTTAGCTTCAATACTTAATACGTAGTTTTTAGTTTATATTGATGATGTGATGGAAGTTGATGGCAAACAACGAAAATACGGAACCAACGACACCAACTTCCAAAATTAAAGTTATTTTTCACTTTTTAGTGTCTTTTTTAGAAGTTGTTGTTTTCTTTTTGTAAAAAAGTTTTTTTTTATTTAGGTACAATATTATTCTGCGAGATAGCTCTATTCTCGAGCATTTGGAAATGTAATCAAAGCTGGTGAAATAAAAAACAAGCCAAACAAACGTTTTAGCAGCCGCCCAAGCACGCTGAGCTGTGTTAGGCCGCTGCTGCAGGTGCAGAAAACGGCTCAAACGGCGCAAATATTCCAATCTCTTTGGAACTTATATGTTTGAGCCCTTTGGGATTGAAACACTAGGGCCACGGGGCCCGAGTGCCCACTTAGGCGCGTCGCCCACACGAGCTAGAGTCGAGGCGGCGCGGCGTCGAGGCGCGGGCGCACCGTGAGGGAGGGAGGTTGTAAGCTTGGCTACTGGGTAGCTTGGTTTAGTCGCTAGTGCGGACCGACTTTTTGAGTCAATGAAACATGTTCATTCCTCGTGGGAACAAATATGGAAAGTATGAAAAAAACAACTAGAAGAGGTGAGGAGTGATGCGGGGTTGGAGTCCGAACTCCGACGCCGCATCTGGAGGCGCGAGCACTAAAAACAATAAAATAAATATTTAAGGGGGCTCCCATACAACAGGCGTGATTTTTTTGCCGTTTTTTTTCCTTGTGTTACGGAGCCCTTCGTTTGCGAGTCCGACTCGCACTTAGCCGGTTTTTTTCAAATAGGCTTTCTAGATACCGAACCAAAAAGTCCCGCGTCTTCTGGAGAATTCTTGGGAATTCCCGCAGCTCTCGACTTCTACTTAATTTTTATATTTAGCGCCACGAAAGATGAGACGTGACACACCACGTGGTTTGACTTGCGCAGTACACGTTTTTAGGTCTCTTTAGCGGTATGAGGTCTGAGCGCGGGACGGGACCGGACGTCATAAGGTCGGCAGAAAGAGCGCGCGGGAGGCGGGGTCAAGTCTCATCTTTCGTGGCGCTAACTACACAATAAGGACTGGATCACACGTAAGTATCGACAAAATGTGGACAAGCAGTCGATGTGGTTGCGAAACGTAGTGCGTTATAGTTTCATGATATAATATGGTTTGTACAGTAGTATGTGTGTCACCGCAATTGAGGGCCATTTTTGTCTGGTCATTGCACAATAGAATCGGCTTCACCGACCCAGCATAATACAAGGTGCATTTTTAATGCGTAGGTACATTTTTTTAAGGGGCAGTATAACTTATAAGTACCTACCAGAAATAAAACAACACCATTATAAATTGTACATTTATTACAACCAATATGTAGTAGCACAACTTTATGATTCCAGTACCTACACTGACATTGATATATAATATTATGTAAGTAGATGTAAATGCATAATTCATAAATAATGTTTACCCAGCTTCGAAAACTTCTATTTTCCTAATTTAAATAACACATCAAGTATTTGTATTATTTTTAACAAAATAATCCATAAACAAAAATGCATATTTTTACGTAGAGAGAGAGATCCACAAATTATATTACACAGTATTGAGTGAAAAATGATACGTCAGGTTAGACCGTTTTATGAATAATGGTCAAACACTCATTTATTAAATCCATACAACTATCCTATGCAACATGTACATAATATCATATTACAATTTTTTTTCCAACTTTGACGAGGGTTCATCACATTTTTAACAAAGCAGTTTTACCTTATTCAAAATTTTAGGAAGATCCGAAATATTTGGTAACTAATTACTAATTTACATTGGTAACTGAACACTAATTTACACGGAATTGAACTTATAGCCGACTACACAAAATATATAAAGACTTAATATATAATTCCGAAGGTGATAGCCGACCGCAGAGGGCAGCGGCACTGCAGTTTTGATTCCGAACGCGACGACGGAAGCAGACTTCTTTTGCTGTTTCGCGAAACTCATTTGTCAAACAAAAAAATACGTCTTGTCACTCTGTTAGTAACAGCAACAGCTGACAGCACTATATGTATGCCATCTGTAGTCGCCGGTCGACCATGGGTCGACCACAGCAGCAGGCGGTAATGTCGCCATCTACGGAAAAGTTTTTATAGAAATGCATTGAAACCAGTAGTGTTGCTGCGATTGGACGGCACTGCAGTCTGCGGTCTTCCGTCGCAAGTTGTATACAATTAGTACATCTTGAAACAATATAGGTTTTTGGTATGATTCACTTATGTACAGACGCCAGCACATCAAGCTACCCGAAACTGTCAAATTTTCGCAATCAACCTTGAACCTAATACTAATAGTGATAAATATTTATTAAAGATAAATTGTAGTAGCTTGATGTGCTGGCGTCTGTACTTGCAGAAATAATATTAGGTAGATGCTATTTTTGACTTCGTACCTATTTTACATTAAAAGCCCGATCAATGGCAATTTCTACATTGTATACATACATACATTGGGCTAATATGATCGCATTTATTTCATTCTTGACGGTAGCAATAGTTTATGGAGCTTTCTGTTCCATGTTTCATAAGTAGTAATTAATTTTGTTTTTTTGTTCCTCTGGAGTTTAAACTTCAATTCATATCATTTCTCTACCTCGAAAAATCAGTTTTACACAAACTGTTTTGAGAAAGAAAATATTATAGAATAGACATTGATTAGTTGTTTATAGTAACAGTAGGTATTGACCGTTAGTCGATTCAACAATTGAAAATTAACAATATTTCACATCACGAAAAAAGTAGATTTGTGTTTACAATGTATTATAAGCACTTAATTGAAATGAATAGTTTACAATCATTTAAAGTGATAGAATAGGTACTATTGAGTTTTGAGATACTACGCATTTCTATAAAATTAAACATTTGTTAAACAGCTTGGTTTATTTCTTATAAGCAGTTGTGTCTAGTTGATAACTGAAGACATGGATTATCACTAAAATAACATTAAACATTTGAAAGTCAAATGTTTTTAATTTAATTACTACTTAATAAATAAAACAAAATTGGAAGAGCTATTAGGATGTCAAATGATATCTCATAGATCGTAAAAGGGAAGAGCAGCAGACGCGAAATTCAAAATTTACGTTTTTTGCAATTTGCAGGTCAGTGTCAGGTTTTATGTTGATTAAAATATGACACGCGACGGTAACAAATATGGATTTACAATTATAATCATTAGAATCAGCAATACAACTCCTCAAGTTAGAATTGGATTTAAATGACATGATATTGTGTAATTAGTCATTCAATAGGGTAATATGAACTTAAAAGAGTTGTATTAATGATTATTTATGATTAAAATTCTATAAATAAATATTTGATGCGGCCGTGAATCTTATTTAGATCGACATACAACCGGATACGGACCTGTAAATTGCAAAAAACGTTAAAAAATTTGAATTTCCCGGGTTTGACACCTTAATTGAACCGCACCAAACTAGTACAATATACAACATTGACGTTGATTAAGTACTTAGGAATACAGTGGCTGTTTTAAAAGTATGTTGTGCGTTCGTGCATTTAATACTATGGAGATGTGGTACGTAGTACTTAGGCCTTAAGCTATATACCCTTTTAATGAATACTGAGCTAAAACAATGCATGACTTAATCGCTTAGTGAGGTCGATATTCTAACTAGCTCAGCGTTATTCCTACCATGACGTCTATAGGCCGACCGCTTAACTGAGTCGTTGCCTGAGATAGCAGCGCGGTGCGGGTGGGGTGTGTGACGTGATGCGAGAGCTCAGTGATTCGTCAACTTGTGACAACTATCACCCGTCACAACGTCGCAGTTAAGCGGTCGGCCTATATCAGTGATTGCCTATCAAACTTTGTCTCGGTATTACATTTCTACAGTCAAATCACAGTTATTTTTATCTCTGATTTTGCATCAAAAAGCACAATCATCTTTATCATCGTTGCAATAAGGTTGCTGTTGGGCTGCTGCCAATGACAAATCTGTCAAAATCACAGTCATCTTTATTATCGTGAAAATATGGTTGCTATTGGACTGCTGTTGTCAGAGGTAGAATAATACATTATAGCTGAATAGACTAATGGCATATTAAATATATGCACTTCCATTTCGAATATAATTTGGCATGCGTCGTAGAAAAAGGTGTAATACAAACCATTTAGATTCACCTAATATAAAACAATATCAAATTACGTTTTATTTCAATGACATTACTTGACCTAACAACATTTTATTGCACAAAGGAAGGCCAAATACTCAACTTACAGATTATATTGCATAATGTCTTACGCGTGTACATCAAAATTTACTAAAACTTCATTCGACAGCATGATCGTCTACCTGGCATCACATCTGAGGGTCTAAAGTACTTTCAAATCCGCAACGCCAAGTAAAACGGACATGAGATAGAATAAATGGTATACTCTTTACACACACACGTTTTTCTTGCCGTGAAAAACTACGATTTATTCTCCGTGTGTAGGTACGGTCGTCTGTGTGAACACTATAGAAGCTTGATGATAGACACGTTTTTTCTATGGCGCCGTTTATACGCCGTACCGTAAAGAAACCATGCCGTGTACAAAGGGCCTAATGATAGCTCACGCCGTGGTAGTGCTTTATAGCTCCTAGATTATTAGTATACTTAGTGCGTACGTTATGCTTGCATCTCACTATCTCTGAATGCCCCTAATATTTTACCCAATAAAATAAAGTTACTTACTACTAGAGTATAAACCACAATATCCTCACTTTGTTTAAAATCTATAAATATTCGGCGTTAAGAGTACTTAACTTACTTAATCGAATAAAAGTAATTTTTTCACTGAGCGAGGTCTGATATAATTGCATACTGAAGACATTTTGTTGTTTAATTTTATTTGTATTTTAATTTTATTTAAATATACAACATTAATCACAATTGTAAACATGGATAAAAATCTTATAGTTCCAGTTCTTCTGCCATGGAAACTCAGGTTGTGACACGCACGGCGAAGCAGCGCATGACCAGGCCAGGTCACGCGCTGCTTCTATATTAAATTCAAGTTTATATTGGCCAGCCGGGTCACGGTCGTGGTACGTATCCAAGCGCATCAAGCCAAAGCCAGACGTATCCTTATGCGCGTCAAGCCAAAATATTGTTTTTTCAACGACTTTCTATACATGTACCTACGTAAGTGACATGCATAAAAACGCATGAAACATTTTATAGCCTTTTTGGCTTGCCCACAGTCGTGTAAAAATCAGGACGTGTTTCAACAATAGAAGACATTATTCTAGGGTGGCCTCTATCCAATGGACTATAGAGCGGAAGACAAAAGATGATGGCGTTTTTTATCCTAATTCTTCACGAGACTATTTTAAAAGTTTTAGGCTACGTACGCACTGACTGCTAGCTTGCTTAGCGCCTAGAGCCTAGTGATGTTAAGTCACGTTCGATATACGCTAGGCGACTAAACTATATAAAAATAAAAATCATTACAAAACTGTTTTTTTTTAATTTGATCCAAAGGTTGCGAACCTTGAATGTGTGTTTACAAAATTTATAGTTTCTCGTGACGAGGACTTTAGCGAAGGCGCCAAGCGCGCAGTGCGGCCGCTACTCACAAGTTGACTCGTCGTTAGGCTCTATGCGCTAAGCAAGCCACCTGTCAGTGCGTACGTAGCCTTGCCAATCCGATAAATAATCTACATCACTACGATAAGATTTTAAGATTAACGCAAGACGATCTGCTTTTACCTTAGATATGATCGCAAAAGCCGATACAGCACTGGTAGACTAATGAATACAATATCTCAATAAGAGATTGTTTTTATTTCGACTAACACACTTAACGCACATCATTCGCTAACATTGTTTTCGCCTCATATTTTGATACTAACCTCTCTTATTTATACATATAAAATTTAAAATTGTTATAAATATTTTATATAACAAAAATATGATAATGACTTGAGTGAAATATTTTCTAAGTAAAACAAAATAATGTTTACGTTTTGTAATTTTAGAACCTATAAGGACCCCCTAGCCGAACTAAAATTCATAAATAAGTAGAACTATAACTGTTGGGACCGCAAAAGCTATGCGAGATTCTTTAATTTCTTTTAGTTGACTAATATAAAGCGAGATTAATTATAGACATTAAAACAAAAAACATAATTAAAATATAACAATATTAATTGACTATAATTAAATAATATAAAAATTATATGAACATGACTAAAATTAAATTATATAAATAATGAAATTAAATACAGCCAAATAAATTAATATCATTCGTTAGATTACTAATATCATTAGTCACTCCAAAATTTGGTCCCGTCAAAATATAGTCTACCCAAAAGTAATGAAATAACTGTGGAAGCATGACAAAAAGCAAAAATGAATTCTAAGAGTGTGATTGAATATTAATGAGTGGATACGTTAAGTTTCTTAACTTTGCGTTTATAAAAAACATTTATAAAATTCGTTACAATTTAAGTACTATTATAAATATTATAACGTAAGATTAGGTACTAATTATCTATTTTTATTATTAATCTCCTATGAGTGAAGACGATGAATTATTATTTAAATCGGTTTATATTTAAGTAACTTGGAAAATGCAGGTTATAAACTTTTTTTAAATTACATTATTAAATGCTTTAAAAAGTTTGCTCTAAATATGTAATTTAATATCGATCTAGAATCGATTTGATAGCTTTGAAAAAAAATACATGTTATGTACAGTTGCATACAAGACTTTATCTAGACCCATGATTATGAATCCTCTATAAAGGTTCTGAAACAGTTTTTTGCAATACTAATATCGAACAAAAATGGCGGCCGGCGGGATACGACGTGAATTCTAATAACCTAAGTACAAGTTCTTTTTTATTTAGAAAAGAAGTTGCATAATTAAATTTTGTACAACATTATAACACTCGTTTGGATGATATTATGGTTACTATGAAATTGGTTTTTTTAATGTTGGCAATAAGCTAACTGTTTCAGAAACTTTTATAGGGGATTTATAGCATGGGTGTAGATAAATCTTTTTAGCTTAGAGGGAACTTCTCGTAATTTTAAGAACGTCACACTCCGATCTCAGTCTCACTCTGTCAAAAATCCCTCTAATTCCCTAATCTCTTTTTGACATTGATTGTAGCTGAGATGAGAATGCGACTAGATTTTGAACGTTTTTTATTACGGGAACTCGCCTTCTGTTCAGCGTACATAACCGGTACAATATTTTACATTATTGTGTAAATATGGCATAACATATAATACCTACAGCTTTACACTGAACTTTGGGAATAAACAGACACTTATGATCATGACACATTAAAAAAATTTTGTGGAAATTGCACTACTATTGCTATTTTCTAAGGGATGATCCCATGGATCTAAAATACAGTCTCCTCCAGACGTTCTGATGGTGGAAGGGTTCGCCAAAAACGCTCGGCGTTTTAAAACTTGGAATCCATCAATTTAACTAGGTAAGTACTTCTAGTTCTTATGTATGGGTAGTGGATGAGCTTCTGAGTTGATGACGTATTTGTTCAAGTCTATGGTGAATCTGTCATCGCTGAACAGTAAGTACAGGTATTTAAGTGTCTCCGATAAGAAGAAAGACTCCATCATGTCACGTTGAACTGGTTTCTCCACTTTCACGTTTGCTAGCGACGTGTAGCCATTCGGCACTTTGGCATACTTTTCGAAACCCTGGAAAGTTCATATAATATCATGTTAGAACAAAAACCAGAATGAACATAGCAGTTTTGGTATACTGTATCAATATCGTTAAGACTAGAGTACTGGTTGTTGTGTAAAATAGAGTCACTTTTCGTGTCTGTCTATGTAGATAGATAAACCATTTATTTGGCGCACACAAAAGTACAATTAGATGATAACTAATTACCAAATACCTTGGCCAGAGGCTAAGCATTGCCATACAACGTGTAATGCCGTCAGTCTCTTGGGTACATTACCAGTCGACAGCGATGCGGATGAATTTTTCGACGCTATATTATAGTTTGTGTATAGTTTTAGTTAAGTTAGGATTTAATTTTGTTAATTGTAATTAAAGTTATATTTCAATAAACCAATTACCTACATGAATATAATATAAAACAAGGTGCCGATACAAAAAGAAAAACACACTTATCGAAGTAAAAGTGACACTATGACTAATTAAATACTGAAATATGTGACGCTTAGTTCTTCTAAACTACACAATAGACTGAAGCGGTTTTCACCCTGGATTAAAGAATTTTTTTTGGAGGGTTTATTTGTATAATACACTAGCTCTTCGTCGACGTGGATTTCCTACTTTCCCCTTGGACTCAGCGCCCCCTCCACCCTCTCCAAAGGGTATATTGGTAAATTAATCATTACGATCTTTATTTTTTACCTATAATAGTATTTGTGCCAAGTTTCAATTTTCACAACAGACGAAATGAGATTTGTCATACAAACGAAATCTTCATCTTCTTACCCCCTTTTTTTGGGTGGGAAATTATCAAATAACTTCTCCCACTCTGGGCGGAGCGGGATTTATGTTCGCATAACTCGTCAAAATGTAGGGAACAGTTGTTTTTTTTTTTGCGATTTCATGTTTGGTCCCATAGTAAAAGTTGTTCATAATGATGAGTACAATGACCCCTTAACCTTTTAACCGCCGGACTTTATATCAGTTGTCGTGCCCCCAGCGCCAGACAAAAAAAAAAAAAAACGAAAAATAAATACCGATGAAACGAGCTGTGATGATGTAATAATAATACAGATTAAACGAGCTGTGTTATTTGGTCGTATATATACGACTCTGGCGTAATGGACACGAAAATATTTGTCGGATTAATCCGACGTAAGCGGTTAAAAGGTTAAGAGAAAAACGGTGATTAAAATTTCAAGGTGTAGAATCAACACGCTGTCTAAATATCGAGTTTCTACCATATTTAAGCGGTTTTGGCTGGGCGATGATATTATGTGTAAGTCGAGACTTGCCTTAAATGTAATACATGACTTTTATAGATCAATATTTAACTGAGGTATAACACGGAGATCTGATATCAGAAACTGGAAACCCAAATAATTGTGTTTTGACCAGTAGTGCCGGGTCTCTAGTTTGGACATAATCAGTAATAATTACAGCTTAGAGTAGATAGTGTGAGTGGGAATCTCAAGACAGACCAGCTTCCCTCAACTTCTGATAGCAAGTAAACTGACCAAATGCGAGTCGTACTCGCGCACTAAGGGTTTCGTACCTTTACCTTCTTTTTATTTCCTATAATAACGGCCATTGTGAAACTTATTCTGTGAGAATTTACAGTTGGTGATGAAGTCTAATATTAATCATAGTTAATCACCGCCATTCTTTTTATTTACATCAAATGCCTAGCGTTTTCCTATCTATGTTGGGGTCGGCTTCCAGTCTAACCGGATGCAGCGGAGTACCAGAATTTTACATGGGGCAACTGCCTATCTGAGCTCCACAACACAGTTACTGGGTAACACTATACCCCTTGGTAAGACTGATTGCCAGAATTTCGATCTTCTGACGACCCGTAACGACTGTCAAAGATCCACGAATGACAGCCGGGACCAACGGCTTAACGTATTTTATTTTTTAGGCCGGCCTAGAAAGAGATAGCAAGATGACCTGGACGCGTACCGCGAGGGTTGGTTCGAGGTGGCGCGGGAAAGGAGTTCCTGGAAGGATTTGGGGGAGGCCTTTACCCAGCAGTGGGACGTATAGGCTAAGAAAAAAAATCTAAGCTCAATAATAACAGAAAGAGAGAGAAAGTCGCATACAGGGGCATAACACTTTTTTCTTTACATGACGATTTATACCAGTCAACTATTACTGCAAGCCGCGTTAAGGAACTTCAATCCAATAAAATTTGTCTTACCTGATATATTTGCCAGCCCCAATCCTGGTAGGTGGTGTTGCCAGTTATCTGATACATGTACCAGAGACTTTCGACAAATTCTGGGCGCAGGAGTGTGTGAGAATCCGCCGTTTTAGTGTACATGTCTTCAGCCACGCTTGCCTGCGGAATATTTTTGGGTGTTGGAACATTTTCCTATATGAAATGAAAAAAAAAAGTAAATAAATAAAACATAAAAATTAATAAAAACAAAATTAAGATGCCTGCTGAAGTAAGAGTTTGAAACTTGGCAAGTACTAATATGACTTTTTCGTCATCAAATGTTTAATCTTAGTTTATTGTTATTATACACAAAGTTGACTAACTGTGAAAGAAGTTATAGTGAAGAAACCTGTAAGTATGAAATCGCCAACCTACATTAGCAAGTGTGGTGAATTCATGCCAAGCACCTTCTTCAGACAAGAAGATGCTTTTGCCTTGCGATGGCACAATCACAGTATAGCCTGACATACTAAATCGATGATTCAGTTAGTTGCGGTAAGTAGGTAGGACTTTTACTCTTCAAATGAATTATGCGGTAGTTTTCACGTTCCACCGTCTGCATTGAACAGAACAGGTGAAAGTGTTCCCACATTTTCTATAAGTCACGCTATCTGCTTGCGCCACAAAACGCACGTTTAAAAGTAAAATTATGCCTGTGTTAGGTATTTTGTAGATAGCATGTTTATAACTGTCTGTCTGCTTTTCTTAAAAACTCAATACAAACAGAATCAAATTAAAGAAACATAAACTAATATACATTTTCAGGGTTATGTGAAAAGTTGAAACAAGAAGCAACGTGTGGGTTCAGAAATTCAATAGATTCTTGAAAGTATCATGTTTGTCAGTCAAATAACAAACCATACAATCTCGCTTGTGCTCTTCGAAGGGGAACTAGGTATAGAGGTATGTGGTGTATACACCAGCATTTCGTTGTTACCCTGTAATAGGGAGCGACCCTTGTCATTGTCATTTAAAAACTGGAATTCGAAGCCAGGATCACTCTGGTGTTTCGCACACGTATAGTCCGTGGCAATCACATAATCAACCAATGCTGAGTGTAGGTCTCTTCTTTCAGAACGAGGGCCAATGGGGTTGTTTGTTGGAGGCTTCGCCATCTTGCTGCCATGTTTTTAAGAAGAAACTTTAGTAGCAGCTGAATTAATTAACGACAAACACGTAGCTCCATCTACGCGGAACTGATTTGATAGTTTTCTTCCCCATTATTGTGGTTTTCAATGTTTCGTCTTGTCGCCGATTGGTCGGTTTTCATTTAAGATCACTTTGACAAGTGACAAACACTCAAAGCTCTCTCACGGCGAAGCTTCCAGCAAACAACCCCATTACGTAAGTCGTTATAATGTTTACATGTATAGGTACTCACCAGGTAAAAATGAGTAATTTCAGGAGCCAGGAACGTTGGGTGAGCAGCATATGTCAGGTAGCAGGTGTACAGGAGCTCTTCAGCCATGGTCATGTGCCAGTCAGGAAGACCGTTGGCGTGACCCAGCGCCAGTGTGCCTGGCAGGAAACAGGTCAAATGGTCCATCTTCGGGTTGAATGCCTGGAATTTTAACGGTTTATGATTTAGAACACGCTGTTTTTATACATTTGAAGATTTGGGCTACTAAGTTAGGTTCGTGCGACAGTATTTATAACGAACGATATTATGTTACTCTTATTCAGAGATCATGATTTGTGTAAGAGCCATGTAATAGTAGAGAACGGTCTTTTGGGAGCACTGGGGGCCCAGTGGTAAAGGCCGATACTTGCGAGTTACGGTCATAGGTTCGAACCCAGACAGACGCTTTATAATGTGTAAAATTATTTCATCACCACTGCTTTCAAAACGGTGAAGGATAACATTGTGAGGAAACCGACATGTCCTAGAACCAAAAATTCGAAGACATGTGACGTCTACCAACCCACATTGAGCCCGCGTGGTGGATTACGGCCCACTCCCTCTCACAGGGCGGAGGCCTGTGTCCCAGCAGTGGGAACAGTAAAGACTGAGTATGCTGGTCTTTTGAGAAAGATGTATTTATGGTCTGATGCAAAAATATCCGATGAAAATGTAAACAAATGGATCAGAAAACGTATCTGTGGTTGCGAATTTGTTTCATTTAGTGAGTGATTGCGTAATAATTTAACTTGAACAGTTTTTATTTTTTTAATGCTGAATTGGCCTGCTCTTGTCCTCGATCACACCTGATGGAAAGCGATTGATGAGGTCTATGAACGAGCGTGCCCAGAAGACGCCTGTTCACTCTTGCTTTGAAGGCAGACTGGTTAAATGTGGAAGGGAACACAGACGCTGGCAGAGAGTTCCACACTTTGGATGTGCGCATAATAAATGTGGAGGACAAGCGCTGAGTACGGAACGGCTATAGATAAGGAATATCTTGCTTAGTGGGACTTCATAATTAACACCATTAATTTATTATAGGACCATTATTTTATTTTTTAATAAACTAGTTGACTCGGCGAACCTAGTACCGCCTCCGAATCAATAAGTACGAATGCATGAGAAAATGTATTAGGTATATTCATTATTTATTTTTTTCCTGAAGTTTTCCCATGTTTTAATAGTTATTCTGCTATTCGGGGCGGAGACAAATCCAACAAATCAAAGATCATAAAAATAAGTCCAGCCATTCTTCGTACCATAATTATCTAAGTAAAAGTGTTTTACTGTATTTATCTTTAAAGTCACGAAAATCAACAAATCGTAAAAAAAAATTTTTCTTTTACTAAGTACGTTATTTTTGTTTACGTCGCGGCGAGCGTAGCTTAACGTTCGATGGACCCCTGCGGTTGTAATTATATAACCTTGTTATAAAGTCAGACAATTTCATAGAAAACATAATGAATACCTTGCCAGGGTAGTTTGCGGCCTAGTTATAACTTAATGGATGTACAGCAGCCTCTAATTTTAAACATTAGCTGGTCATTTTAGCTCTCTGTACTAGTGAACTATTGTTGTATGATTATGATAACAGGTTATTAGGTAAGGCTAGGCTAGTTATTATGTAATTATGTCACAGTTACTGAAGTGGGTATGGTCTGTTTTCTGTTTCAAAAGTATTTGAAGAAAATGTAAACAAATAGATCAGAAAATGTACTTGTGGATTGGCATCCGCAAGTTTAAGCATCAAATCAATTGATTTGATGCTTAAACCCAAAATTCTACTTTTAAATTACCTTAAACATGTTTTTCATTTGACATTGACATAAGGTTAATTTGAAAACTCAATTATCGTCGATGTTTTTTCAATAATATTGTTATATAAGACAACCGCGGAACTTGGAACATGGTATTCGGCGATATCAATGCCAAAATCCAAAAGCACGCTGTGTTGACGATATCGTCAAAGTCGTGGGAAACCCCTGGATGAGGGACGCAGAAACTGGAATGTATGGCAGAAGAAAGTGGAGGCCTATACCCAGTAGTCGGTGATTCCGGGCCGGGTTGAAATCATGATGAATGCCAAAGTCAGCCCAAGACAAGAGCTAGATGACGAAGCAGTTCTAATACGCAACAAATGAGATCCTCGTCTGTTACTGTTTGTCTTCGGACAGAATATTGCTAATGCCAATAGTTTATTTTATTAAAAAACCCAGCGGCGTTGGACCTGGACATCACCCAACAATAGTATTAACCCGTTGAATGCCGTAAAAACAGACACAATTAAAAGGTCATTGTGTCTCGCGTGGATCTACGTTCCGATACGAAGTGTTACGAACGAAAAAGACTATATTATTCATATTTCTGACAAGCAGATAATCATTAACAAGATAAAATACAGCTGACATGTGACTGTTCCTAAATTAACCTAGGCTGATCAGACCACTGTGTGCCAGACAAGTTTAATTTTAAAATTAATCGCGCAGGGTCCTTCAGGTCACCTTCTAAAAAACTCGATAAAGGAACCCTAATAAACAACTATGAAACCTTCAACTTGGATCTGTTGAATTACTATAAAAGCCTGGATTTTGACGTCCCTGACATAGGAGTAGAATATAACAGGATAGTTTCGTAAACGATATCGTTCTGACACTTCTGACTGACGATGAATTGGTCCAAGACTACTAATGTCATGACCAATTCCGCTAAACAGTAGGTCGAGGTCGCACAGTGGAACGAATGTATGGGAGCGGTTGGACGTAGACATGTCCGAAAAAAAAGAGTAAAATTATGCCAAACTAATGATGCCATCTTATTCGATTACTTAATGCCTTCATAACTTGTGGTGATGAATTTCTTCATAACTCCCATATTTCGGGAGTAATTTGAGAAAATGTGAAATTTTACTATGAAAATGAGTGTATCGAGCTCTCTCCCTCCTGATTCCGGGCTTGTTTCAAGTAGCGGTCTCTAATATCATAATGCTTATACTAAGAGCTATATTTAATACTAAGACACATAGTGCGCCAAATGTGCACTTTCTGGGATAAAGAGTGATGTTTATTTTATAACACAATTTTTTTATTTTTTGTTTATTTTGTTGATTAAAACCGTTTTTCTAAAGGTTTACCTTATTACAATAACATTTCTGAGCAGCCAATTAGAGAAGATATAAGCTAATTAGGATATATAATTAGGGACTTAAGGTTTACATATAAAACTGATGCACTAATGATTACTGATAAGAACATTGCTATTATTTAATTACTAAATGGCTCTTAATACACTAATTTAGCATGCATCATTTACTAATTATCACAATAACTAATTACCTTGCAATATTTAACAAAGGATACCTGGGATACCTGGATTTTATATAAATAGGTCACTATTAGTAACTTTAAAATCAGTGTTGATTTACACCTCGTTGTATCCAAGCTAATCTCGCAATGTATTTTCCAAATTTTAATACAAATCTTGATATTCACGTTGCTTTATGCGCACGCGCACATAAAGATTTACGCGACTTTAACTATTTGTTCAGTGTTTTAAAAGATAACAGTTGTGTTCAGTTATGTGAAAGTGCTGAAACAAGTTTAAAAGACTGGTGTCGTCGATTTTGCTACCGCATTTATGCAAAATGGACACAGTCTGGAAGAAGCACAGATAAGTTTCGGAAGAAACATGAGATTTGGCTACAGGCTGCAATTCAATGGCCGGAATTACAGAATGAAAATATGGAACCTTCTACAGAAAATATAAGTGACGTCATCGAGCCCATAATTTCTCCTGCTAAATCTGATGCTTCAACTTGTACACATCCTAGTCCTCGTAAATCTTTTGAGGACCTTAGTAACCGGCAAAAAAGAAGACGCACTGAAGATAGTCTTTCATGCAGCAGTAGCAGCGCTGAAATTATGTTTTCGGCCGAAAGGGCGCTTCAAAAGGCAGGACAAAGCGATACAGCTTATGTTATGAAATACTTGACGGAGAATCCAGAAGAGGCCTCAAAAATCAAAGCCTTCATTGAAGGTAAATCAATTCAGGTACGGGAAATATCCCCTTTGAAGGCATTGGCTCTTTATGTATCGATGAACTTATCGAAATGGCGCTATAACACTCTTCGGGATTTCAACACTCAAGAAGGAGCTCTTCAATACCCGAGTTACTACATGTTGGTTAAAGAAAAAATTAAGTGCTATCCGGCCAAAGAAGATCTCACAGTTACAGAGAGCTCTGCAAAAATCAAATTACAAGCCTTGATGGATTTAACCTCAAGAAGACTTATTAGGTCGTTAGAAACCCCTGTTGATCCCAATCAACAGCTCGTATTGACCAGCAAATGGGGTTTTGACGGATCATCTAGCCAAAGCATTTATCATCAAAGGACGAGTGAAGATGAGCAAATCGATCTTGCTAGTAATTTTATGATTAGTCTTGTACCACTGCGGCTCGTCTCAAAAGGTGTAACAATTTGGGAAAACGAGCGACCATCTTCCACTTCATTTTGCCGGCCAATATTGTTTAAGTTTATAAAGGAAACCAAAGAAAATGTGCAGAGAGAGATGGCTGAAATCGAAGCAGAGATTGAAGCCTTAACTCCATCCACCATCACTGATGGAATTAGTGTCAAACACCAACTGCTGTTGACAATGATTGATGGTAAAATTCATTCCATTATATCCAATACAGCAGCTTCAGTGTGTGACATATGCAAGGCTTGTCCTAAAGAAATGAATAATTTAGAGTTAATCAAAGATAAACACGCAAACGAGGACATGTATAAATATGGCTTAAGCACCCTTCACGCTTGGATTCGCTCAATGGAATGCTTATTACACATTTCCTACAAATTAGACATAAAATCATGGCAAGTAAGGGGTGATATAGCAAAAAGGCAAGTTGATGACAGGAAGAAAAGAGTTCAAGAGGCTGTAAGAAGAGAAACGGGCTTACTTCTCGATGTTGTGAAACAAGGCAGTGGATCCACCAACAATGGCAACTCGGCAAGGAGATTTTTTGAAAACTACACTAAATCTGCTGAACTGACCGGAATAGATGCTATGCTTTTAAGAAAAATCTGTGTGATCTTGCAGTGTATTTCATCAGGAGAGAAGATCAACGTAACTAAATTCCGAGAGTTCTGCTTTGATACTGCTAAGCTTTACGTGGAGTTATACCCATGGTATTATATGCCTTCTTCACTTCATAAAATTTTAATGCATGGGCCAGACATAGTTCAGAACATGTCAATTGTGCCCATTGGTTTTCTATCCGAAGAGGCATCTGAGGCTAGAAATAAAGATTTTAGAAAATATAGAGAGGGGCATTCTCGAAAGCATAGCAGTATCTCATGCAATGAAGATATTATGCACAATCTTTTACTGTCTTCTGATCCACTTGTTACAAGTATCCGTCCAAAAGGAAATAAGTTTGTAAAAAAATCTTCTTTTAAGGAATTTTATGAGCTTACGGATTCTGAGAAAAGTGATATCGAATTTGTTAACATAAATGATTTAGCGGACATCGATTCTGAATTTGAATTAATTGATGATGATGATGATGACGAAGATAATTAAATGATGTTATTGTTTTAAAATGTGTAACTTAGTAAATTAGAGCTTACATCTTAATTATTTATTGTACTTTTAATGAAACTAGGTAATTTATTATCAACTTACTTAAAAGTCATACTCTCATCAGTTCTTGTGAATATTTTTGTTAATATATATTTCTGTATATATATAATATATTTATAGACCTCTTAATAAGTCTGTCTGCGGTTTAAAGTAAATACAAATGGGGAAAAAACGTTTTTTTTTTTTAAATTTTCATTTCCTTTTATCCCAGAAAGTGCACATTTGGCGCACTATGTGTCTTAGTATTAAATATAGCTCTTAGTAATAGCATTACGATATTAGAGACCGCTACTTGAAACAAGCCCGGAATCAGGAGGGAGAGAGCTCGATACACTCATTTTCATAGTAAAATTTCACATTTTCTCAAATTACTCCCGAAATATGGGAGTTATGAAGAAATTCATCACCACAAGTTATGAAGGCATTAAGTAATCGAATAAGATGGCATCATTAGTTTGGCATAATTTTACTCTTTTTTTTCGGACATGTCTACGTCCAACCGCTCCCATACATTCGTTCCACTGTGGGTCGATGGGCAGGAAATCCAATATGTCGACGTTTATATCTACTTGGGCCAGCTAGTTTCCTTCCAAAACAACATTCAGGACAAAGAAATCGACCGTCGCGTCGAAAATGCCTGGAGAAGCTGCTGGTCCATGAAGGCCCCAATGAAGGCTAACCTTCCAATATCACTAAAGCGCAAGCTCGTCGACATGTGTATCCTGCATATCCTGACCTATGGCGGGTCTTGGTCTTCGACCGAGGCTCTGAAGACCAAAGAGCGATGGAGCGTAGCATTTTGAAAATAAAACTTCTGGATAAGCTCGTTCCATTGTTGACTTTGTCTCTGTCACCTTTGACCTAGACTAGAGTCAAGAGCAAGCCCATTTCAAATAAAAAAAAAAAACTAACGGATCGAACTTGCAACACAGTAATACGCTCGAAGACAGGCATCGCCGAAGTTGGCGATATGACCGCGAGGTTGATATGGGACTGGGCGGGTCACACCTATAGGATGCATCAGGACAGATGGGCTAGGGTCGTCAGGCAGTGGGTGCCTGAAGTCGAGTGTCGTCACCGAGGCAGGCCTAAGAAACGCTGGCGCGACGACCTATAATCATTCTTGACTGATTGGCCGGAAAAAGCAGCAGACAAAGACGAATGGAAAAGTATGGGGAGAATCTTTGCCCAGCTGTGGGACAGCAAAAACCATTTTTGTTACAAACTATAATTGTCTAAATAATTGGTGAGATATAAAGTTGAAACCTTCTAAATACGGAAGAATGTGTTACTGATTCCCTTTACTGAGTGATTGCGTAAGAATTTAACCTGAACAGGGTTTGTTTACACTCTTGGACAGACAGTATATCAACTTCCTAATTATCATCATGTAACCGAAAGATGTCGACTGCTGGACATCCACGCGGGCGAAGCCGGAGGCAATGGTCGAATCGACTCACTCACCCATGCAAACGCGTTTATACGAAATCTAAGCATGCTTCAGGTACTCAGTTAGTCGGGGCTGTCATTTCGAGACAAGTAGTTACTTTTTATAAGTGTACTGCCTTTTAATTAAAAACTTTGGTTAACCACCCTAAGACTCGTTGGAGAGTACCTTATGTTTTCACAAGGAGGCACTGGTCATCTTTGTACTGCGCCTGAACCATGTGAAACCAATGATTGACCCGGAAAAAAAGTTCACAAAGCGATGTTATTTCCCGTATCAACAATCATGCCGATGATATTACTAATTGACTTCATAAACCACAGAAAACACCTGAAGACTTACTTACCACGCGGCAGATAAATTAATCTGAGATGCCTATAAAATTATGTAAGTGGAATGACAGAGTAAGATAACACTATCTGATTAGAAAGTGCTAGAGAAATAAAAGGCACGTCAATAACGCCGTCGTGCAAATAAAATCCACCTTATGAAAAACAAGCCATACATAACGCCTGTATTCCCCGCCTGTATGTAAGCCTGGTAGTAAACCCACATTTCGCCAGTTATGTTTAAGTGCCACTTAATACGGGGCGAGCCTAATGCCACGAACCAGGCACAAATCCAAACTCCGGGCTGCTACTGAGATTTTCCAGATGTACAAACCTAATATCACTTAACCCGACCCGGGAATAGAACCTCATGCTCAGCAGTAGCGCTTGCGCCCACTAGACCAACGAGGCAGTAAGCTATACTTTATGGAATAAAGAAAACAATCCCATAATTATTTTCATTTTATGTAGGTAATGTTAAGACTTAACATTGACAATCTCGGGACAAGTATCAATAACTTGGAGCGTTCTTAATAAACGAATACAATTCTGCCAACTGTCAAATAAATGTCATTTGAGTTTGATGTTAGTGACATAACCTCTCTGTCTATAGTTCATTTATTATAACATTAGAAAAAAGAGGCTCGCAGAAGCAGGAGTACGAAACCTTTTATTTTCAAGTTAAGTTCAAACAATTTTAATAAATAATGTATGTGCTTGTTTTGTAAGTAACAATGTATGTCATACAATAAAGCATATTCTATCTATCTACTTGTCACGATGCTTGGATAGGTACATGAAATGAAATAATTTTTAGTAACAATCAGTTTATTAAAAATAACTTTATATAAACCGACAAAATTAAAAAACTCGTGCTGCCACAACTTATGAAGGGAACAGGTAACATTTTAGATTTGGTAGAGTTATAGTGACATGAAAAACGTTCCCGGTACTGTCCGCCTCTGCTTCTTTTAGATTTTAAACATTGACACGACAATATTTTATGTAAAAACTAAATAATATTAAATGAAAGCCTTGTAATTTCAGAAGGTAGATAGGTTAAATAAGTACAATTAAATGTAACCGTTGTTATTTCAATTGATTATATTTAACTCCACATCAATCTTGACTGTAATAATGTTTGTTGTACTTTTATTACAAAGTGTGCCCCTAAAAGAGCCTTTTTTAACTTCTGTCTAATGCTATAGTAAATGGACTATAGGTATGTCGACGTGAAACCATTGTATCTCCGCTCTCTGGATCAAAATCATAATTAATCAAAGTATTGAGTTTACTTAAACTTAACTCTTAAAAATAATAGTATGACGTCTTGTCAACATATAAAAATTCTAATTATTTCGAGTTGAATTGAACGTAACGTGCACCTGCCAGTCCTGCCACGTGGCACCTTGTTTTTATATTCAATAATTTGTAATCATTTAATTGTGCTTTTGTGAGTTGTGCTGTCTTTTGTGCACTGCATAAATGTTTTATATCTATCTACAAATGACAAATCAAGTCTGTAGAATAACTCACCATGACAATGTTTTGAAATCCGTTTGGTTTGTTGTTTGAAAGGTCTGAACTGGCTGATTAATTTAGGGATACCTACACTAGCTACTTTCAGTCGGGGGTGTGGCGAATGTACAAATGTCTCCCGGGTCCCTAACTTATAGTAGTAAAAGAAACAGTGTGGTTTCAGTCGGTAGGAGTCCAACCACAGATATAGATATACCTAGATAACGCAAGAGCACCTACTTCACGTGCAAAAAATCACACCAGTTTACGATCGAAAATCATAAGCCGCCACTTTCGCATTCAGTCCTGCGTACCGCTGGCTGGGTGAGCGTGAGCGAGAGAGCGCGAGCTTGTGAGGTCATAGTAGGTAGTCAAAAAGTGGCACGCTTAGTTTTCATACAGTTCGTGATACTTGCGTTATCTAGGTATATCTATATCTGTGAGTCCGACACATAACCCTCAGTCCTTCCCAGATTTCCACACGGAAAAAAAGGGTATCTACTGTCGTGTGTTTTACAAACGTTCATGATATCTCACCTCTGATCCAGCCGACAGCTCTCCGATAAATAAATGCTTGTTAGGGGACGATCGCTTCGCCAGGAAGTTACGGACTCCTTCTATAGCAGTCAGATAGTCGTCGAGTAAACTGAAAGTAAAATGTGAACAAACGCCTAAAATAACACGTATAATAAATACATCAACAAAATGTCGCAAGCGTTTAGAACCATAGGTAGCCAGCTAAAAGATGCCTACAGATTTGTTAAATTTTTGACGATCGACAGTGTGATCAAATAAGTTCTTAAACTAATGCAAGTATACCTAAGAAATTTTGAGTCGGCGCCAAACAATCAATGAACAATGATCACTAAATTACCTTAAATTTAAAGAAATAACCAAATCAAATTAATAATGCAACGTGAAATCTCCAGCGATAAATATTAAAATTCCAAAGAAAAAAATGCGCTCTCCGCACGACCACTCGCAACGATATTAAGTTGCTTGTTTGGCGCCGACTCAAAATTACTTAGGTATACTTGCATTAGTTTAAGAACTTATTTATTAAGGTAAAATAAAAAAGGTTTTTATTTTTTGCTTTTCAGTTTTTTCGGAGGTTTAATTTTTTTGTTAAAAAGTTTTTACCCTTGATGTTTCTCGATTGTTAACAGCGACAGTAACAATCGATACAATCGAGCCAATCTACGAGAACGTCAAAAATTGAGCAAATCTGTAGGCACATCTAGTCACGTCATTTAGACCATGGAAATGTGGACTACAAACGTTACGGATATTTGCTAATTGATCAATTAAAATAAGTCGTTTCGCAAAGCTCCCTTCGCAACTAGCGTAGTTTAAATATGTATACGCGAAGCTAACGCCTAATCACAGGGCAACGTAAGTATCGATACATGACGTGATATCAACCAAAGCCAAGGCGAAGGCGAAGGCTGTTCTCAGATGACTCCGAAAACAATAAAATAATATGTATGTAAGTACACAATAAAGTTTTCGTGTATTTTTAACAAACTCTATTCGCCAGGCAGTTTCCGAAGAAAACTAATGTTTTAGGATCATCATCAGCCTACAGCATACCACTGCTGGACATAGGCCTCTCCATTTCCGCTTCCTTCACAATACCCAATTTACTAAACCAAATACCTGTAGACATTAGAGACTCAATGAATAGTAAAAACGTAAAGCGAAAGCTGAAAGAACATTACATCAATTCGATTATAACATAAATGTTAATAGCGCGTTGATCAAATCTCAGGCCATGGCATGCTAAGACAGACCCCAGAGGTCTAAGTGTGTGCCTTGTTTGAGTTTTTAGTATAAGGAACTTGTAACTTTTTAAATAAAAAAAAATAAAAAATAAATATTTGCATACATACTGCTAATTCTAAACGCTTGCCACATATCCATGGTCCAGTTATTTGACCTTTTAAATGGCTAATTAAGTTAATTGTCGCACAGACGAGATATTAAGAGCAGCATTCGCGTTGATTAATTGTTATTACTGGTCTATGCCGCAAAAACAGGTGATATTTTTACATATTGGTCCTGCACAGCAGTTGGGGTCATTGTCTCACAACATGATTTAAACAAACCGAATTGGAAAAAAAAAACAACAATGTAAATAAACCAAATTGTAAAAAAGGTGAGTATTAAACAAGTATTGGTATTTCCGCGATCGTCTAAACCAAATAAATGTCTATTTTTCACGCTATTTTAATTTGAAGTTCAAGAACAAACAGTTATTCGCGTAGTCAGAGGCGCATGTCGTGTAGCAATAACAGGAAAGTAATCACCTTGAGCGATAACACCACCCATTGTAGGTATGTTTCTGTTTTATTATTTTCCTTGTACAATACACTATTTTAATAATGTTGAACTGATAGAAGAAGAAATATAAATAGGTTTATTTGTCACAGATAGCACAGCCAGTAAGTATTACAAGTAGTAATTTCAGTCTATTATTAAGGCTATAGTAAAACTTGGAAGTAGTAGTAGCCTACAGCCCAGCACCCTAATTGCATAACACACTATTAATCACAATCTGAATTTTAGAAGGATATTGCTTTATATTATGTTCGAAAAATTTGTCTGCTCAACAACATGAAATGATGAATGTTGTTGAACTGTCATAATGAAAGACATTGCTACTGTAACCCCCTTGCTAATAAACATTGTATAGCGTCTGTGTAGTTACACAACGCTTTGTCTTATTCTTTCGAAAGTCAAATTATTGACGAATGAAAGAGAGTTATCGGTGTGTTACTATTCATCTGATGTAATACGTTTATTAGTAAGGGGGTTAGTGTGTTATGGAATTACCCCGCAGTAAGGGCGATAACCCGCTGTAATTGGTGTAATGATAAAAACAAGCACAGCTTTAAAACTGTTATCAAATATATTTTATACTTTTTTTTTAATTAGTTAAGTGATAACCTATAACCTGTAATACGGGTTTTGCCACATACGTTTAGTTTGTTGTGATCATTATATTATAACGACTATATTAGGTACCATCATACCATTGACCCGAAAGAAGAGGAATGTTTTCATTATGTTCTGTTTATTTATTTTAGAATATGACACATGCAAAATTATTATTTTAGAGCTTAGACTTCTATTAGTAGAACCCCTATCCCCCCCATATACCGCTATTTCAAACGATACTAAACCTTCAGTATGTTGAAACAATACACTAATTTATAGTGACAACGCGAGACTTACACCCGATTTCTGATTTGAAATTTTGAAGTTGATATCTTTATTTTTTTTTCACGTTTTATCGTAAGTAATTTTGAATTTCAATGATGTCAACTAAAGTTGCTTAAGTAGAATTTGAAAAGTTTTCAACTTTATATTGTCAATTCAGAAACTGGGTGTTAGCGACTTAAAATTCAGTTGTGATTGAGAATTTAATCCATAGATACGATAGGTAAGTATTGTAATCCTTATAAATACTTACTAGTTAATTGTCTTTCCAGTTTGCAGCCATTGTTTCAGTAAGTACTCGTAGTAGCTGTCCCCTCTGGCCCCAAGCGTGATAGTCGCGTGCGGCAGGAAATGGCCAGTGTTCGGGTTTATAAATATTGGCACCAGACCGTGCTTCTTCGGCAAGTGATGGATTTTCTCCGACACAGCTGCAGCGGCATCCTAAAATAAAGAAATACAGATATTTTTAAAGAATACTTTCCAAGTACAGTCAACCCCAATAAGTTATATGAATCGTCAATAATTCAATAGTTGAGCTACACGATTACTGACAAATTCTTGCACTGACTAGACTGGTCCACTCAAATCTGTGTGGATATAGAATAGAATATAATTTTTCTTTATTAGAGTAACTAAGACTCAAAACCAGATTGTTAGTAAAACTTACGACTATGTTATTAAGTACAGACACTAAACAAAAATACAAGAAATAAAACGGTTGGTCACCGTTGCGACATCCCAAGAGAGACGGCACAACAGTGACCAACGTAAACACAGTCCAAGCGACTAGCAACCATGTTTAAGACACTGTTGGAGCTGCCCCACACCCTGCGCACCAGGGAAGCGCATTGTTTACGCATTGTTGCGTAAAAACAATCTACATACGCATCTGCGAACATCCCTGACACACTACAGAAACGAGGCAGTCCCACCAGTATCCTATTTACAGAGTAAACAATTTAATTTCATAATATGTGTTACATACCATATAATATCAATTAAGTAGCTACACAATGTATGATATGTTTTGTGGCTACACATTGATAACATAAAGAACACAGGGTTGACTGGTAGAAAATGCCTACGGCATTAAGTCCGCCTCTGTACATTTGTGTGCTTGAAGTATTAAATATATAAACACAGATTGTTGACGCTTAAATGAATTCTTGTCAATAATACATCTTTCTGAGGCGGACCGTGTTCTAAGGAAAAAGTTAGAAGGCCATTCCCATGATTACCTACAGAGTAATTAGACATTGTAGTTGTTGTTAATGCAGTATGTAAAACCCAAACATTATCGACGTCATTAAGTGGTTAGGCAAGAATAACATAATTATCTACAGCTAATGGTCAAATTATCGTCCCAAACCAAAAATGGTTGTTAACTTGTTACCATTTACTTTATTATAACTCACGAAATGTACACTTTATACTTCTGCCTAGCCCTCAGGGAACATAAGATTGATGTATGATTACATTACACGGTTCTTGAAAGAACCAATGACGTCGGATCGTACATCTTACTGACGTGTTCTTGCCATGTTAGTTTATTTTGTAAAATGGAATGTATGAAGCGTTTCATTCTTGAATGTTATTCTGGCATGCCTTGTAAGATGCGTATGCGACAGACAAACATGCTATTTGGTATATCGGCAGATAACTGGCAACTACTTTTAAACAATGTTGTGACTGCGCTAAGTAGTCAATTCTTCTAAATTACTCTCTAAAGTATGCCATAAGCTTTAAAAGTTATTACCCACACCATAAAAATACATACTGGCAGTGTAATGGAGAGCTAAATATTTTTGCCAGTAAGTAGGTAGGTATACCTATACCATTGAGCTTGTTGGACTGTGGCGATTTTGCTTACAGATATTATTATTTGGCCTTCTTTTTAAAATGCAAGAGCAGTGGTGGCCAAGTGGTAACGGCCGCGACTTACGAGTTGTAGGTCGTAGGTTCGAACCCTGACAGGCGCTTTACTTTATGATTGTGTAAATTATTTCATCACCACTGCTCTCAAAACGGTGAAGGAAAACATCGTGAGGAAACCGGTATGTAGTAGAACCAAAAATTCGAAGACATGTGACATCTGCCAACCTGCACTGGGCCATCGTGGTGGATTACGGCCCACTCCTTCTCACCGAGAGGAGGCCTGTGTCCCAGCAGTGGAAACATTATAGGCTGATTATGATGAAATGAAATTTTGTCCGACCAGCGCAGCGGGGTAATTGCGTAAGACACACACAACATTCATTGCGTTATTTACGTTGGTTAGCAGACAAATTTTTCATTATGAAGCATTGGGATCCTTCAAAGTGATTCAGATTGTCATTAATAGTGTGTTACGCAAGTAGGATGCAGAATGTAGCCACCTACACGTAGTCTTTTCAAGTACCCGCCTAAACAAAGTATACGAGTATTGTAACGCAGATGGCTCAATTTCACAGAGTTCGAAACTACACTGAATCTGACTGGTTTCAGGTTTGTATATATCCACCGCTAAAAAGCTGGCTATCACACTAATATTATAAAGGCGAAAGTTTGTGAGTGTGTGTGTGTGGGATTATATGTTTGTTACTTCTTCACGCTCAAACGGCTGGACCAATTTTGATAAAAAAAATTAAAGAGGTAGCTGACACCCTGGATTAACATATAGGCTACTTTTTATCACGATATTCCCACGTGATCGACATTTACGCGGGTGAAACCGCGGGGCGCAGCTAGTGTAACATAAAGTTATGTGGCCTGACATTTGAAGTGTGCGGTGGCAAAAAAAAACACACTTGAAAAAGTGATCTTTGAAAGAAAAACGTGAATATTCTGTTAGACAAACATCCTATCCACTTCTACACCGTGTGATTAAACTGTTTAGTGGCTAAAAGTGGCTACCAGTCTTTGTACAAGTTTTTTACGTTACTTTATTTTTGTGAAGAATATACATTGTTTTATTTACTGGTTTATTCTAACGTTACTGCAAAGTTGATAAGATTATACCTACCGGGTGGCAAGGAAAATTACTATAACCATGAATCTAGTACATGATTCTAGAAAAAAATTAAGGTTTTATAGAAAATGTGCAATACCTACGCGGTTAAAATGTGTAGAACAACATTTTTTTTAGGTAAATAATCGACAAAAATGTCAACGTCCTTTCAGAATCATTTACTGAATCCATGGTAACGAGTTGCGTGGTCGACATCCCCGCCATCCTGTATAGTGCTTTATTAACAAGCCAGTAATTGCTTAGAACCTCCTCCTAAGTAAGAGCTGACGGTTTTGATGCAACTAACCTCGGCCCTGCTCGAGGCCACAGCAACCTCGTGAATAGCGCTAGCATTACTTGACAAAATTCATGATCGCATCACCGCATTGTCTCGAGTAAAAACCAGCTGGTCTATGCTGTAAATATCTCATTGTGAAAACGTAACTGAAGTGAGCTGTCAATATTGTCAATCCCTAGCATCAGTTATAATGACAGCTCATTGCAAGCTTATAGCAAAAAAAATCAGCCTATAATGTTCCCACTGCTGGGACACAGGCCTTCTTTCTGTAAGTGGGAGCGGGCCATAATCCACCACGAGGGCGCAGTGCAGTTTGGTTGCAGTTTGGAAGCATTGTAAGCTCACCTTACCTAAATTTTCACGTTGATATGTTTACAGAATAGACCAGTTGGTATAGTATTTGTATCTCATGAAGCGACGCGTGCTTTACTTATGCTTCCAAGTGTAAAAATACGCTGTGAATGTGTGTGTAAGAGCAGGAGATCTATAGACCGTTCGAGACAATGGCGAAGTCGGAAATGTGTGTGTTATGTGCAGAAGCTACTCGTCTTCATGCTCACATTCATAGCGTGTGCGTTTAAACTTGGGAAGCATAAGTAAAGCGCACGTCGTTTCGCGAGATTCAAATATACACGTACAGTGCTCGGATGTTAATATGGCGCATCGATATTATAAGCAGACACAGGCGCATCATAATAGCATTAATACTTCATAATAATACGGCACCAGCTATGATTGATTTTTCTAAAATTCGTCGTGTCATATAAACGGCTGCGTACTGTGCAGTTAGAGAATCTGGTTGCTGAGCAGATTGGCACACAAGACAATATCCGTCGTGTTATAGCTATTTCATACATCTGACAAAGAAATACAGTTGTGATTTTAATTTAACCGGACTTTATATCAGTTGTCGTGCCCCCAGCGCCCGACAAAAAAAAAAACGAAAAATAAATACCGATGAAACGAGCTGTGATGATGTAATAATAATACAGATTAAACGAGCTGTGTTATTTGGTCGTATATATACGACTCTGGCGGAAGGGACACGAAAATATTTGTCGGATTAATCCGACGTAAGCGGTTAAAAGGTTAATTGTCCGTCTTGTAAAATTATTGCTGTTGGGGCGGGTACCAGGATCCATACATTTTTGCCCATCATCCTTTGCTACAATAATAGACAAGATTCCTGACTCATAATCAAAGCATTTTGAATTATCAAAGGAATTCGTGAGTCAGAAAGATAAAGCTAATTGCCCATTCCAAGCATAGTAGGCAGTAGATTCCTATGAAGAAGACATTGCCACTTCTTCTCCCCAGCGAAAGCACTAGGAAGTGGCGAAGGGCGGGCGTTTTGGGGGACTGTCTTTTGTAATTTTGACGTTCGAAGTGCTGATTCTCAGCCTAGTTTGAATAAATGACTTTTGATTTTGATTGCTTTGACACTCACCTCGAATCCAGGATTATTGCTAGCTCTGGATAGTTCTCTGAACTCCAACTGCACCGTAGTCACCTCAGCAGTGGTACTATAGTGGGACCATTCTGGTGCATGAGCTGTTCTCTCCCCAAGGTTCACATCAGAGTATGGTATACCAGAGGGCGAAGAGAAAGCAGCCATTAATCGGTCTCCTAAGTCGATCTAAAAATGGAGATAGAATATTTTATTTTCAGTTTCATTTACTAGGTATTGGTTGCAGTTGTATTAGGACTCACATCGCTGTTAAAAGATAAGCCAGTCAGCTCATTTCCTGCTGTGGTTCTATTTGTCATTGTTATTCTTTACTGCGCTTTTCTTTTTCCGTCACGACTCAGTGGAAACAGATAAAAACGAGGCGTAAATCGACAAATGCCATGACACGGTACGAAAGGTACCTATGTTTAGGAGCTGGCCGTAGTTTTGTTTGAACTTTGTGAACTAAAAGATGTGGTTTTCAAATCGAATTTTAAGGAACAGGTCGTTTTCTGAGTACTTGATGTAGGTTAGGTTAGGTTTTTACAAAAACAGGGTTATTTTTAATTGGCTACCTATACTTCGTAGACGCGATGGGTATCGATATCTAAACACGATGAATCAATGTGACCCCTGCGGTGCCACCAACAACGCAGTAGAAGTCGCAAAGTTTTGGGCCAACAAGGTCTAAAATACAGTCGTGCCAGCGACACGAAAAGGAAGACGAACACGGAACACGATAAAATTTGGGAGGTCAACGTCCGCTGGTAGTATTGTTACTTGAAGTATGAGTTGGAATAAACTGTTTTCGTATGTTTTATCGTGTTTAGACGTCGATACCCATCACGCAAAAAACAGATTTTCTAAGCTAATATTTAAAGTGACTACAATAACAGTAGTCGATGACCCCACAAAAAAATCATTAAATTAATGTATTTTTTTATTTATCATGTTTAGATATCGGTACCAATCGTGTCTACGAAGTTTGGCTGGAAAATTTAAAATAATAAAAACGCGAAACCATGTATAAATAACGAAAGACAATTTCTGCTCATGTCATTACAAAATAAGAAAAGATTAATGCTAATGATATATGGGTTAAAAATTGGACACTTACAGCTTTAGTAAGGAACATACGATCTTGGGTGAAATGATAACAGGACAGCAAACTTCCCAGAACTCTGATAGTGACTTCAAAGAAATTAACATCTTTGTTCTTTGTAAAAACTAGCTCATTTTTAACCCATTGCTTGCCTTCCTCGAATTCTGGGAACAAATAGTTGAAATAATATAAAATTACCTAGTCCAATATTGACTTACTTGATTGGATATCGATTCATAAAACGAATCTATGTATCCTGAAATATATTAATAACCAGCCTCTGCCCGCGTGAAATTTCGCATTCAAACAAACAAACTCTTCAGCTTTATTACATTAGTATAGATGAGTACCACAATACTCTTGAACTGAGTAAAAACTGTGACAGATCAATGGACTGAAGTCATTCCATGAGTTTTATTTTTGAAAATTTTGCTCAAAACTCTAATTATCTCTCTCTAATTATTTTTGGTTGCCGCAGAAATCGCTTGATACTTTTAGACAACACTAAGGACCTAAAGTAAAGCTCGATGTCCCATAACGCCACTGAGATAATGATGACTACACACTGTAAATAATCATGACTCCGACCTGGGGTTTGTATTTGATACAGTTCCACAAACGGGGTTCCACACTCGTAGCCTAATTCTGGGCCGACTCTATTTAGATTGCCATCGACACGTTAAGAAGACTTTAAATAAGGTATTACCTTCAGTCAGTCCCATAATGTAGGCTGTGTCCAGTGCGTCCACGATGGTGAGGCCGAGAGAGAACCAATCGAAAGCCATGCCGGACACTGGCTTCAAGTTGTCGTGGCCCCACGCGTGTTCTTTGTAGCCACGCCACGCGTGTCTGAAGCTTTCTACTACGGCGTATTGACGAGCATTTATCGGTCCTAAAAAGTATAATCATTGTTTTAATATTATGATGTCTGTTAGTGTGGTCTGTTCCTTCTTTCTCTATTTAAATGTGTAAACCTAAAATAGGAAATTGAGGTTAATGTTAAAAACTTATAACTAACTTTAATTATTGTCGATGGTTAATAATGTTATTCAAAGAAAAATTGTTGGAATAAGTGGTGAGTTGAGTAAAGTTGAAACCTTCAAAATACAGATGAATGTGTTACAAATTCCTTTTAGTCAGTGATTGCGTAAGAATTTAACCTGAACAGGGTTTGCTTGCACTTTTATTAGATAGGTACATTTGGAACAGACTATAGTCACATTCTTGGCATACTGCGAGCGGGCACTGAATTCTTTGATAGTTTTTTTTAAAAGGTTATAAAGTAAAAAAAAAGGTCAAGTATGTAGAATTATGCATACTTACGAGTTTATGAAACAGTGCAGAACTTTATTGATGAAAATACCTTGTAAAGGTTGTTGAAACAATTCATTTCAATCACCCAGCTGTACCTACATGCTTATCAGTTTTCAACAAAACAATCATAATAATACCTGTAAAGATGGGCCTTTCATGTTTTTCAGCTTCTACAACAGTCTTCTTGGGTACAACTGCTTGAGCTGCTTGCTCATTGACTAGAGACACATTCTTAAGAGTTTCCTAAAACATAACAAGACATCCTTAATACATATGTATTATTATTATATAAAAATAAAGTCGCCTTTCGTGTCTGTCTGTATGACCGCTTAGATCTTCTAAACTACGCAATGGATTTTGATACGACTTTTACCATCATTTAGAGCATTTATTCCAGAAGGTTTATCTATACTAATATTATGGAGGTAAAATTTGTTTGTAAGTTTGTATGTAGGGGGTAATCTCTGGAACTACCAGTCGGATTTGAAAAAATCTTCTTGCGTTTGATAGCCCAATTCTTGAGGAAGGCTATAGGCTATTTAACATCACGCTATGACCCTTAGGAGCCGAGCAAAAAGAAAAAAAGTCAAAAAGAACGTTAAGTGATAGCGCGGGCGGGTGATGCGATACGACGGGGTGGCTCGGGGGAAACAAGAAGTTTCACGCGAACGAAGTCGCGGGCTGAAGCTAGTATAAAAATAAAGTCGCCGTTCGTGTCTGTCTGTATGACCGCTTAGATCTTCTAAACTACGCAATGGATTTTGATACGACTTTTACCATAATTTAGAGCATTTATTCCAGAAGGTTTATGTGTTTATATGCACAAAAATCTCGACGTTTTGACATGTCGCCATTCCACCCGTGTGAAACTGGGATGGGTTACCAACCTAGGGTCACTATTTATCAATAAACCACACCTTTTTTGACATTTCAAATGCTTAACAATTAACAATCATTATACTAACACATTGGTGTTAGCATCCTATCACTGTGTATTATCTCAACTCGAAATACACGGCAACATAATTATTTTTAGATAACCGTTATCTGGTAACTCTATACAATGCTACCAGCAAGTGTTCACACTGTAAACTATACAATTTTATCGTTAATAGAGATTGCTACAGTAGCAGGAAAAACAGTGAACATTTACATTTTTTGTATTTTATTACACTTTTGATTTAACTTTCCGCTACAAATTACAAGAAAAGTTTCAACTGGCGATCAAAACTTGTATTGACCCTTCGTATGAACGTGGATCCACGTGAGACACGATGGTTTTTTTAATTGTTTCTTTAATTACGGCATTCAACCGATTAAGTTATTATTTCGATAAAATGTGGCGCGGAAACACGGAGATGTAGAATAATTAATAGCGGCAGTCTTTTTCCCATGACAATAGAATATCCTTGTAGTGATAATAGATAAAAACTGTTAGATAACACTATAACATTATCTATCATAATTGGACATATTCATAATATGGATAACTACAGTTATAGGTAAATCATTTTTATTACGGTAGGTAAACTTTGATAACGTGATTTGTAAATAAAGGATTACAAGGCGATCAATAAGTTGTTGAACAACTGATAACAAGTATTACTATTTACTAAATGATAAGCTTATTAATGGAGCTATGTAGGAGTTTTACTATTTTCGCATTTATAATGCTCTCGACCTGGCTTATTCTCTTTACCATGTAAGTCTAAGTACTTAGAGAAGTAACTAATGAAATTATTTAACTGACTAAACTTTCTAAACAACATTAAACGGTCAAGCACCGCGCGTCACCTATTGGCGACGAAACAATAGAAAATCAATGGTGTCACCTATTTGTGGAAAAAAAATTGTTTCATTAAGTAGGTATAGTAACAATATGAGGTATATTAATAACTTACTTGTGCTAAATCACTATGATTAATCTTATTTATATTTGCAGCAGAAACTTTCGAAATATAAAACATTGCTAGTATAGTTGCTGCTATAACAAATACTGCGTAAACTATGGATCTTTGCAGTCTTGATAGGCGATTCCATCTCTGAAAATAAAAAATAGAAATTAGTTTAGCTTAGCCAAAACCTTTAATAAAAAACGTTCACAGAAAATAAGGGTGAGGAGAGTGTGCGCAGGAGCTCCACGACCTGATCCCACCATCGCCCTTTCTCCACAGGACAACCAGACGTACTGCAGCGTACCATCCACACTTGGTTGATATCCCCCCAAGTCATACTCCCCTTCTCCTCCACTTTTATTATGCGTACAGCCAAAGTGTAGAACTCTGCCAGCATCAGTATCCCACATTTAACCTGTCTGCCTTCAAATCAAGTGTCAACAGGAATCTTTTGGGCACGCTTGCTCCATCATAGACCTCATCGCTTTCCTATAGGTGTGATCGGGGTTGAGAGCAGCCTACTTTGAAATAAAAAAAGAGTGATAAAAATGAGAATGCTCTCCCATGATTTACTACCATGTAAAATAATATTTTTACCTTCATAGTTTAGATTACCTATTTTAAGAATATTGTCATATACGTAACATACAATTATGAGTTACAAGTTCACAAACCTGTTCTTGAAAACACTATTATTAAAAGTTGCACAACACAATATAGTTTCCTAGAGCGCATGAATTTTACCTATTTATAAGCCTTACCATTTTTATCTAGTGACACATTTATATTTATGAATTTAATGACCTCAATGTTACTTGACTTTTTACTGAAGTGATTATTCAATAGAGATACAGCGGCGATTCAAATGCATGAGTGAATTATATTGAATAATGCTTTTCAATTTCAAAGCACATGAACTCACAAATTAATATAGACGGTACTTGCAATAATGCATGGAATACATACTGTCAATTCTTGCACAGGCATATTGTGGAGACCAAGTTAGCAATAACGTAAACAAAAAATTCTCTGTTTCAATTGAAAAATGTAATGAGTTTGTTGCTTCTTTAGTAAAGTCTGTACAAAACACTATTTGAGTAGTAACAGTCTGTTTACATGAATATTAAATACTTGATTAAATTAACAGTTGAACACACACAGATCTCCTTAATAACAGGAAAATTCTTATGAAAATAAAAATGATAACTAAACAAGTCAGCTCCATTGCAACATTTTTATGTAAATGAATGCAAGATAATGGTCACAGTCAGTTATAAAGTAGCTAAGGTCCGGCCACTCCAAATTTGCCAAAGATGTAAACAACAATGGCCGCTCAATATTGAATAAAATCAATATACAAGAACATTAATTATCAGTAATGTTTGTTTTCGTCTAAATCTCCGAGCTAACTAGACGAAAACAAACATTACTTAAAATAAATTTTGTTCTTCAAAATCAATATACAGGGTGAATTTTCCAAGTGGGCGTGTTTGGCCAAATTCTATATGTCATTACTTCCCAGAATTTGATCCTTATTAGGGACATTATCGAATGGTGTAATAATACAGTGTGTTTTTTTTTTTCAAAATCAACAGTTTCGATTCCTGGCTAGAAATATTGATTTTCCAAAAATCCAATAATGCAGTTTTAGTTTTCATCAAAATCGAGCCTGCAACTCCTTTGAGTACTTTTCGCTATTCCTCATAGTTTAGAATTTGGCCATCCACGCCCACTTGAAAAATTCATCCTGTATATTGATTATATTCAATTTCTAGTGGCGATTGTTGTTTACATCTTTGACAAATTTGGTGCGGCCAGACTTTAGATGTTTCACAACAATCAAACTGTTATAATAATATTATATTTGCAATACCTACCACATTCTGGAATAAACCGATACAATGAATAATAACTGAAACACATGAGGCTTGTTTCATATTTAAGTTATTTGTTGAATTATCATGCTGTGTTATCATTTTGGAGTTCAGTAAAGCATGTATTTGTTTTATAATTTAACTCTGATTTTTTTTAGGAACAGTTTTTAGACTTAGTGTGTCTTAAGCTGGATGTTCCAATATCAATAAAAAACAATAGACATGGTGAGTTTTTATTTAACACTAGCTGCGCCCCGCGGTTTCACCCGCGTAAATGTCGATCCCGTGGGAATATCGGGATAAAAACTATCCTATGTCCTTTCCCGGGACTCAAACTATCTCTATACCAAATTTCATCGAAATCGGTCCAGCCGTTTTCATGTTATGTCGTGACAACGGAAAACGGGTTTCATTTTTATATATATAGATGACACTTGCAGGGCACAAAGCAATTTTTTAGGTAGATTCCTACAGATCATGCTTATTGCTTACTTATTGCTTATTATAAAATTTGTCACTTTCCTTACATCAAATGATCAAGAATACACACCTAAGCACAGCTTCTTTGATTACAGGTAATATAATTGATTAGACTTACCCTAATAATTTTCCTATGAGATCCACTCTGTTCTAGATCTGTGATCAGGAGCGAGGTGTCACTCTTAAGACTCCATTTGCCTATACTGTTTTGAGGAACTATTGGTAGCTGGTTAGCATCACTGAACTCTATCTTCATATCCATGTTGGATTTTAACATATCTTGGTTTCAAGCTTTTGCATTATTATTTTAACATGTTTTTTTCTGTAATAACAAAACTAATTATAAAATCATAACAGTTACAAGTATTTACAGCAAATATAGCCTTTTAGCAAGTAAGCTCAATTAAAATCAGACAACTTCCTAGGGAGTTTACCTTGGCTATCAGATGGTTCATAGGGAACAGAAAGGGTCGATTATTAAAATAGCCATTAACTGTATTTAAAATTATAACCGGTAAGTAGGTATTTAAAAACAAGTAAAATTTACATTCCTTAACTATCTCATTTAATTTTGTCACTTTGTTAAGTTTTGTTTATTATATTGCTCTCAAAACATGGTCAACAATAGAGACCTTAATAATTTAAAAACTAGGTAGCTCCACGTCCGCAAAGTAAAAAGGGCAATGCCATTTTCAAATGCCTCAAATATTTTTAATTATTCTTACATAAATGTTTGCCAAATTGAAAGGCATTCAGCAAGTCCCCAGAAATCACGTTCACATCACTCCAAAAACAAAGTTTCAATAACATTATGTTTTAAGTACATACATAGAACTAGTGGAAAATAAATTCCACGATAAAATTGCGTTCAAAAAACGAGGTACAACATGCACACATCACAAGAGCACTGAAGCACGCCACAGAGTAGAATAATTTCACTTGCGCCAGAAAGACAGAACAATCCACAGATAACAAAGAAATTCACATCACGTTTCACTCCAAGCAAGGTGGAACCGACTGCGTCCGACAGTGCGAACAAGGTGCGCAACACGCGAACTACTCCACGTGGGGCACTAGGTCGTCAAAAATTAAACCATCGTGTAACTGATCACATAGCTGCATGCACTGGTAGATCGAGTAAAGGAATAAATGTCGCTCATAATTATTAAACATATTTATATGGATTTGGAAATAGAAAATTGTTTAATTTGACAGCTGTCAAGATCTTATGCCGCCCCCACATTCACGATGAGGACACCACCTCTGTCGCACTCATTGAAGACGAAGACGCCTCGGCGGCCGCTGCTAGAGGCGGCATTGGCGGCATCGACAGGAATGGAATGCCCGGGGGCATCGACAAAAACATTTGTGCTGCCGCGAAGTTCGGTTATTCTGAGGAAATTCAATTATTCAATGCTGTTGCTTAGTAAATAGAGTTTGCACTCGCCATTAATATTTTATTTATTTTCGGAAGGCTTACAAACTAATAACACTATAATAACATAATATATAACTAAATTGCTAATTACAAGTCTCCACAGATAGATACAATTTAGGTATATTATGAGAGCGCGATCGCCGCACGGTAGTCGCAGGAAAGCTGTCGTCTATATTGACAGGTGGGCGCTGTTGAGAAACATCTGTGATAGTTTTTTGTGGATATTATTGAAAAAAAAAAGCGGGCGGCATTAGTTCCGATTATGTCCACGCGCCAAAATATCTTTGTGCAACCATAGGTTGAACACTGTGCTCAGTTGGTGGGCAGTGACTAGTGATGTTTATGACGGCAATTTTTTGCGATGTCGATAAAGTTTGTTTTCCTCGTCATATTTATTTCATGTTTGTCAAAGGACCAATTAATACTGCTGGCTCACGGAAAACCTGGATACCGTAGCGTGAGACGTCATTTCACACAGGACTTTTATACCTAATACTGATACGTCATTTCGACTAGCCAGAATAGATAGACCGACGCGTCACGACGACTGACTCGCCACTAGTCGATATTTTTTCTATACAAATTTCGGGAGAGTATTACTCCACTGTTTGACATTGTGCATCCAAAGTTAAACATGATATCGTTTTGACTTAAGGTTTCGACTTAAGGCTTTCCGGTCAAGGACCGCGGGACACTGATCGGTGACCAAACAATAGAAAATCAATTGTGTCTCATTAGCGGAGCTTGACAGATTAATAATTTTGTCTGTACGGAAACAAAATAGTAAAATAAAAAGTTATGAGCCAACAAAGATTCGTTTTTCTTGCTATTTTTAACGTAACTTTGAGTGTAGGTAAATAAGTAATAAAAGAACTGTAAAACCTTCAAAACAAAGTCGGTATCGACAAAGCTCAGTTATCGAATACTTACTTCAATAAACGCACTAGTAATACTCACAGAAAGTCAATATCTAAGCAAGATAAGCTAATAAATTTTACCTAAAGAACCCAGAATGCGGGCGAACGAAGCGAGGTCGAATTTTCTTTCCCTCGGATAGGTTAGGTTGTCAGACTATTCATACAGAAATAGGAGTTCGGTACTTTGATGACAGAAAACTTTAACGATTATGAGAACCTAGGCTGTAAAAAAGAGGGGAAGTGAGATAGTTTATTGTAGCACCTCACCTCGCATAGGTTACCTAGATTACCTACTTTTGACCATTTATACGGAGAGAGGAGTTAGGGATATCTTGCCGACTTATGCCGGAAAGTTTAAGAATTAAGAGGACTTATGCTACAAGAACGAGCAAAGCGAGCTCCAAAGCTACCATGGGGAGTCGGAGACGTAGATTTTCTTTTGACAAAAACTTACTCTACAGAAATGGGAGTACCTAGGTAACTGATTTAGTATGCAGAAAAGGTCAAGAATTAAGAGAACCTAGGCTGCAAGAGCGCGAGAGAAGCGAGCTTAAATGGAAGAAACTAGTGTAATTTTGTACCCAAAATTTAATAAAAACGTTATAAGTAGGTATAGTGATTATATGACAATGCATAGAACGTGCATAGAACATATCGCTCATTTGGAGAAACATCGACGTAAATGTATTTTTTCCCAAAAATGACAAAACACTTAGAAACCGTAAGTATTTACGTTAGGAAAGCAAACAAGTAAAAAAAATAGCAGTTACGTCGATGTTTCTTCAAATGAGCGATATGTACGGTATATGCATTGTCATTTAATTTACTGTACGTACCACGGTACATATCGTAATCTCTTACTCGAGTCTGAAACGATTGACCAACTGCAGTCGTTTGGCCCATGAACCGTTGGTCAATATTATCTTTAACCCATGAACGTTTCATCCAAAGAACTTTTCATCCACGAACGTTTCGCCCACATAACTGTACCTACGTCAGTGAATGTTTAACCAACAGAATGTTTTGAACAAGAACTTTTCACCCACATAACGATTGGCCAACAGACACCGACAGGTGAAAGTAAATAAAAGCTTGTAAAAACATTTTAGATAGGTTGATGAGGTGTAGGTACTGTCAAAAATTAAAACCATAATTTATAAAGATACACATATTCATTTTACAAAAGAAAATATAATACTGAAATCGAGATCATTAATGTAATCATAACTTATTAGACACGTGAACAGTTCTTAAAACATTACTTTCGTAAATGGCAAATGTGTGCCCAGCCGCTTAAATAAGTTTTTAAGTCAATTTCCTCTTTCTTTGACAGGTGCTGGGAGATGCGTTCTTGACTTGTCCGGTGTCTGTTGGCCAATCGTTCTTTGGGTGAAAAGTTCTTGGTCAAAACATTCTGTTGGTAAAAACATTCACTGACGTACAGTTATGTTTTTTTTTTTTTATTGCTAAATGGGCGCTCTCTTGACCCCGATCATGCCTGATGGAAAGCGATAGATGAGGTCTATGATGGATCGAGCGTGCCCAGAAGATGCCTGTTCACTCTTGATTTGAAGGCAGACGGGTTAAATGTGGGAGGGAACACAGATGTGGGCGAAACGTTCGTGGGTGAAAAGTTCTTTGGATGAAACGTTCATGGGTTAAAGATAATATTGACCAACGGTTCATGGGCCAAACGACTGTTGGTCAATCGTTTCAGACTCCTCTTACTCTTTAACAAAAACTGCAGAAAATTTAAAAACTCATAGGTACCTAGGTAAGGTACCTGACTCGGGAATGGAGCCCGGCTCAGACTAGACTGCTACTGGTTGATTTAGCTGTTGGTCACTGAGGGCAAGGCGTGACAGCTGATGCTGAGCAAACTGGCAAGGTCCTATTGGTAGTCAAGTCATCTAGTGTACCATGCGATACTTGACTTCAATCCACCATGGATTAAATAAATAGGTAATACCAAGAAGAAGGCGGCTTGTTACATTTTTTATTTCTTACTTAACCTAAAAAATCTTCTATCTTAAAATCGTTTTAAAAATGGTTTTAATAGGTCGAGGACAGTCCAGAAATTATTATCGATACCATTATATTACAACCAAAGTCTGTCTCTGCTGCTGCGCTACTGGTCTGCGTTTCGTCCTTGCTAGTCTATCTTTTTTGAATTGTCAGCATAGATGTGCATTCGTCCCGCTCTGTTACACTTCATGTGTCATTATGAGTGAAGAGTTTCGCGTACCTAGGTACCTAGATGGGTACCCAATTCGGAAGTTGTTTGTTATTGTTGCACAAAATCGAAGCGGACAATGTTCAGTAGGTACCTATTAAGTATAAAATGCAGGCATGAAAGATGAATGAGTAGGTACTGAATGGTTAAAAATGCAATCAAAATACTTTGTTTATAATGTTATAGGTACATTAGAAACAAAAAAAAATATAAATACTCAGGCACCTGAAACAGTCGTTCCATATTAAACCCTGATCTTTACTCTATTCCCGCTGACCTATATAATTTGTGCGTAGATAGGTTTCAGGTGCATGAATCAATAACGTATCCAGCCTCCCCAGACCCGGCTGTCTGCAGTTTTCGGTACCGCACGCAACAAGTCGGAACAAATCGCTATAATATCTAGATTGTAATTCCTCTGGATCCATTTCTTCCTGCGCAAGTGAACTAATAGAAATAAAAATGTATTTTCAATTTGTAATTATAGTTTTCTCAGTGCGGCACGACTTAATGCTCCAAGGACTAGTAAGCACCTTTTTTATTTAAACTCTTTACCTAAATTTTTACATTTTGATAAATAGGTACTTTTTTAATTAAGCTCTGGCCGTTAATAAAATTTGATTAATTAATGATTGACATTTCCTAAAAGATTCTTGGTAGTTGTGATTATTTTGCATAGTTTATCTGATTTCGTAATATTTTGCTTCCTAATCATAGTCTTCTTTTGAAATCAAGTGGTCAATATACAAAGTCTTTGTTTTATAAATTGATATTTTTTCGACTCCTTACAAATATACAGTGTTAATGCCGCAAACAGATTATTGGAAGTTTCACAAAGGACAGGCAGGAGAACATGTTGAAGATGGCGATAATGCGAAAGTTTTAGTATGATGATTGTTAACTTTTAAATTAAAATACTTTATTGATCCTAAATTGTTTATGATAAGTACCTAGATGAGGAAGCAAAGTGTCAAAATATAGTTGCATCAGTTGTATGATACTTACATATTTTAATTTCGCTGAATCTTTTGCTGCTAATTGTTTGAGTTCTATTCACTCCCATCTGTATTTATTCAGCAAAAACAGTTGGGCGACATAGAGGGGGAAGTAAAGGAAATCCAGATGGAGTTGGCGGCAATTAGGAGAGATAGATTGGATTTATGCAACCGCAAGGAACAAACAGGACTTGTTATTACGGTAAGTAAGAAATACCTACCAATTTAGAAACTTTAATAAAATAAAAATATTATTAGGTAAGTCCGTACGCAAAATACGCGCATTGACGTGGATTTGCGGATACCAGCCCGTATTACCTATTACCTAGGTAAGTTCTTAAAAATATTATTAGGTAAGTTCTTTTCTTACCTATACAGAATGATTTATTTTTACCGGTTCCAAATTTTTACAGGATGTTCTACCCATGAATATGAACAACTTCCACTATGGGAGCAACAGAAAACACGAAAAAAAAAATCTGCTGTTTCATACATTTTGGTCAAGAAGGCATTGAACTTTTGTATGAAACGGCTGATTTTTTTTTAAAGAATTATCTAAATCGGACTACTTTGTAAAAAGTTATGCGCGGTCATACCTACATAAAAAAAATACGCGTCGACTTGACAACCTCCTCCGTTTTTTCGTCATTTAAAAATAAGCCATGGTAGCAAAGATATGATCAGTCCCTACTGACGGTGCCCGTTCACGAACATGACGCATGTACCTATTAGCACCATTCAGCTCAACCATTTTGAAGGGAGCTAAATGATCCAACACATGCGCCACCAGCGCCACCATCAGCGAGACACTTAAGTGAGCATGAAACACTCTCAGACGCCAGGGCACATTCACGTACCCAGTGAATGGTAGCTTTATAGTATGTACAGTCAACAAAAGAGATAAGTATGCAGGATCGTCTTGAGTTGAAGTTTAGTAAGAAACCAATGGATGTTGTCGACTGAAATTTAATTTGATAAAAGAGCTGTTCGTTTTCTATTAATAAAATTAAATTTTATTCGAGAACATCCATGGGCTTCATACTAAACTTCAGCTATACAGGGTGTTACGGAAAGGGTATATCAATACAAACGGGCTGAAGAGTGTATCTGGTCTAGAATCTCTGTACAAAATTTCAGCTCAAAAGCATTAACTTTGAAAATGCTTAATATTTTTTTATTTCGACATCACGGCGCTGCACTGGCGCGCGGCGGCGTGATTTGCGTGTACTAGGCGCACAGACACACTACAGATAATGGATAATGACCCTCGTAGTGCGGTGACACGTTTGTTATGATTTCAATTTAATAAACTATCGAAATAAAAAAATATTAAGCATTTTGAAAGTTACTGCTTTCGAGCTGAAATTTTGTACAGAGATTCTAGACCAGATACACTCTTCAACCCGTTTGTATTGATATACCCTTTCCGTAACACCCTGTATACGACGATCCTGCATACCTCTCTCTTTTGTTGACTGTACATAGTACTCACACATGTGCTTTGCAATTATACAATACTAGGAGATTGAATTTAAGTTTATAATGCAAAAATAGTATTTTAAAATCTTCATCAGCTCCAACAGTATTTTCCAATGCTAATCAATTTATTTGTGCGTCCTTATGGAGGACCAGCATTTAGTCAAGCATTTTTGTCAGTGATGTGAATTTATAATATGCCTGGCTGCATAGTGTGCGTTTTATACAAGACTTATATTTCGTTTTATTCAGTTGAAACGTATGTGGGTAGGTATTTTATTGTAACATTTTAAACAGTAGCCCATAAAAGATGAGTCTACTTTAGCCAGCCTGAAACCTGGTTGAACTAATTAGTCCCTATTTCTAGTGATATAATTGTGTCTTTCACCTCTTTTGCTAAAAAGATGTAGATTTTTCCTTACGTACATGATATTTTCATAGATAATTGTATGGACAAGGTATCGTCATGATGTTAATATCTTTAAACAGTTCCCTTAGAGAGTCACGCCTGCGGAGATTATATATGGCTCTGATGGCTCTATTCTGCAGAATAGAAATAGACTCGATGTCTGCAGCCCGTCCCCATGGTAAAATACCGTACGACATCTATGAAAGTAACTAAAAAAAGACCAGTCTCGCGGTATCAACATCGGTAAATTGACAGATTTTTCTCACAGTATATGCTGCTGAACTTAGCAGTCGTGATGTTAAATGAGGACCCCATTGAAGCCTTGAGTCGAGCGTGATCCCCAGGAAAACAGTTTCATCGACGAATTCGAGTTTCTCTTGATTCAATACTATCACACAATTACTATCGACTTTTGACATTTGGTAAAGAAAATCTTATGCATTTCGTTTTTTTTCCATTTAATTGTTACTAAATTATTAGCAGTGAACCAATTTTGGATCTGCAGTAGGGCGTTATTTACGTCGTCAAGGTTTCGTCTTGAGACTCTTCCCACGCCGTAAATATGTGTTCACCGCTTTCAGTCTTACATACGTCTCTTGGCACTCTTGGTGAAACCATACTGTTGGTCGTGTAAAATTTTATTGGTGTTGTTTCAGCATCACCTTTTCAAAACATTGCTGAAAACCGGTAACACGGATACGGGTCTATAATTACACTGGTCAACAAAATTTTGTAACAAGAAAGGTGCTTGCTAATTTTAAATTACCTACCTACACTCATTTTATCACCATATTTATTTTGATTCCATCAGGTCTAGTTTTCGTGTTACAGCTACTACCCACAAAATTAAAAATTAACAGTTTTTGTTTCACTTTCGCATTCAGAGAATTTGTTTATTTTAAGAGCGTAGTGGTTTGTTATGTTTTTAGAGTTAAGTGATTCTTAAATAATGTCAATAAAGTGTGAAAATGATCCTGACAAGTTTTGTTACATTTGTGGTGACATTACTTTCAAAACTCAGCGAAGGAATTTTACACCATTAGTAACTAAGTTATATGAACAGTATTTTGGCTTTGCCATTGGACAACAAGACAAAACGTGGGTTCCACACATCTGTTGTGTTACAGGTGTGGGTCTTCTCACAGGATGGGCGAAAAGATCTCGATCTATGCCTTTTGCAATCCCTATGATTTGGACGGCAAGTGGAGCCCATGTATGTTAGCGGATTACTGTTGGACATTAAAACGAGACGTTCCTGAAGCAAAATACTGTAGACGAAAATCATAAAAGTAAATTCATATTAATATTAAATTAAAATAAATCGAAATAACTTCTTATTTTGATAAAAAATCAAAATTATAAAATGGTATTACAAAAAAACTATTCGTATTTAAAGCATTTTAATTTTATTTCTAGTATCCTTATCCTTGTCCTAAACATAACTACTTAGACAAAAGTTTTCATGTTACATGCAAAAGTTGTTTTTTTTGTTGACTAGTGTTATTGGTATCTTTACTGTCTCCCGATTTGAAAAGTGGTATTACCTTACTGTATTTCATTAGATCCGGGAAGACTCCTTGATCCACACACAAATTAAATATTAAGCCTAAGTACGGCGCTATAGTCTCAATAATATAAATATAGTCTCTATAACATGCTTACCTAGCTCAACACAGGACAGTTCAATGTTTTGTTCAACCGACAGATCAACTATATCTTTACGAGTCTTAGATTTAATAGAATTGATGAACCCCCACGCAGCATAGATTTTTGGTTAAAAGAACTGCCTACACTACAATTTAGCATTTCATAATCTTTCAACCAATGTTCAGTTAAACAAATAATTTCAAACAGAGTTTTTTCTAAAAATAGTTCAATTTCTAATTGTTTGGATGAAAAACTTTGAATATTTTGATGAAATAATTTCAAGGAATTCTGCTTAGAACCTTTTTTTACCCTGTTCATCTGTTCCCTCATAACTTCTAAACTACTTGTCATAATTGAACAAATGAGGTATTGGAAGCGTCTTGATCGTCCGCTGGTTACAGGCTATAAATTGAATATGGCGCCCTCTAGCGGACATAACTGCCGAGTTGGGTATCAAATGGACCGATTTCTGCAAAAATGATCCAACCCACAACCTCGACAATTTTGAGTTTTTGTGACCTATGTACTCCAAATAAGGTATATTTTAACATATCAAAGACTCAGAACTCTATGTTAATAATTGACAAAAATCCGTATAGGTAGTCCAACCCACAGCTGTCATGGCAAACATCATTTTTTATAATGCATAAGTGTTTCAAGCTATTTGAATCATTTTTGCATTTTCGTGGTTGCCCCGATATGTGTAATTTTTTTTTTTGCTATAATGATTCAAACTACTAGGAACAATTATGCTTTTTATAAAATATGGAAAATATTACAAAAATCATTCTGCTTAAATGTTCCAATAACCTTGTATCATTTTAACTCAATTCCAAATAACATTCGACTACAGAATACTGATTCAGAAAAACGATTCACGTTATGATTTAATATCTGGGCTATAAAGTAAACAGAATATTATTTTTACACCGAAAACTTTAATGAAGTAGGTAGGCATTTATTTATTTAAACCTTCTATTTTTTTTATTGCAATTTTTTGTACCTTCAATAAAATTGTATGTTTTGCATGAAATTTGGATCGATTTAAGCAAAAATGATCCAGCCCATACAAACCTCAGTTCAAGATAATTGAGTTTAAAGTTTATTGTGGTATTTTTCTGGCTTGTGTTTTTAATTTTATGTTATTCTGAGTGTACTAAACTAATTTCAATGCATGTATTTAGTAAATCAATTTTAATAGTTTAGTAGATATTCAAGAAAACTTGCGCGTGGATCATTATTACATAATACATTTTGTATGGAATTAGCTGTGTAGGCTGCGGAAAGAAAAATGCAAAAATGTACCAAAGTATGACAAAAATAGAAACAAAAATGTTTATTATTTTTATTTTATTTTAAAAATACAAAAGTTAGCGTACTCCTCATTTAAATCAAAGTGAGGTTCACCACAATAACCATCTATATCGTCTACTATTGCATCGTCTCCCTTCAGTTTTTTTATAGTAACCAATGCAATCATTTGGTATAAGATGGAATAACGATTTCAAATCGTTTAACTTATTTTTGTTAATCAGTTTTCCTCAAGGCCATAATTCTTGCAAATCTTCTTCTACGACATGCAAATCAACACCTTTAAATTTCTTTTTAACATTCAGTTCTTTATAGTCCTCATTAAAAGAAGTTCTCATGAACAAAGAATGTCGAGTCTTTTTTGTCATTAAAATTTCTTTTGTTTTGAGCCAGTTTAATATTTATCATTAAATATTTTTCTATTTACTATTTTCTTTTCTAGAATTTGAGATCCAACAAAATCACTAAACTAGCTCACTCAGTAAATTGGCTCAAAACAAAAGAAATTTTAATCACAAAAAAGACTCTACATTCTTTGTTCATGAGAACTTCCTTTAATGAGGACTACAAAGAACTGAATGTTAAAAAAGAAATTTAAATGTGTTGATTTGGATGTCGTAGAAGAAGATTTGCAAGAATTATGGCCTTCAGGAAAACAGACTAACAAAAAGAAGTTAAACAATTTGAAATCGTTATTCCATCTTATACCAAATGATTGCATTGGTTACTATAAAAAACTGAAGGGAGACGATGCAATAATAGACGATATAGATGGTTATTGTGATGAACCTGACTTTGAATTGGATGAGGGGTAGGGTAACTTTTGTATTTTTTCAAATAAAATAAAAATAATAAACATTTTTGAGTTTCTATTTTTGTCATACTTTGGAACATTTTAGCAGTTTTCTTTCCGCAGCCTACACAGCTAATTCCATACAAAATGTATTATGTAATAATGATCCACGCGCAAGTTTTCTTGAATATCTACTAAACTATTAAAATTTATTTACTAAATACATGCATGTAAATTAGTTTAGTACACTTAGAATGACATAAAATTAAAAACACAACATTTAGGATTACAAAGCCAGAGAAATACCGCAATAAACTTTAAACTCAATTATCTCGAAATGAAGTTGGTGTGGACTGGATCATTTTTGCAGAAATCGGTCCAAATGAAAAGGCACATTTCCAAAATATAAATGTTACTGAAATAAACCCCAAATTAATTAAATAAAAATAAGTTTAAAAACTAAAACCCGACTACTGAACAGGATGAAACAAGAAAGTACCTCTGTACTAACATACCTACAAAGCTATGGTACCATGCGACCACGGGAAGGTACTTGTTTCATCCTTTTCAGTAGTCGGGTTTTAGTTTTTATTTATGTTTGTAGCTTACTTATTCGAGTTTTGTCTTCGATGGTTGGTGATGCTTTGTGCTGACTAATTACTTTCCGATTTACTAAAAAGCATATTTTTTACAAATAGAGACTAAGTCTAACCAAAAGTTTAATTATATGTAATCGGTAATTTGGTTGGTCTGAGCGCCTGCCCGGGCAGCCGAGCAAGCTGTTTTGCTCTCGGTACTGCATAATATGTGGGACACTCAGAAAATTTGCGAAAATAAAAAAAAAGTTCTATATCTACTTAGGTAAATATTTTTTTATTGAATCTTTTCAAAATACTCTCCACTAGCCTCTATACAAAGTTTCATGCGTCTGAACCAGTTTTCGAAACACTGTTTACAGCCTGCACGAACGCTGACAGCGCATCTTCCGGCGACGAAAGTTATATTCCCTTGAGCTGATTTTTTATTTACGGGAAAAAGACCCAGGAGTTTGACCGGCGTGCTGTCCATGAAGTCCCTCGATTTAAGCGCGGTGTGCGAAGGCACGTTGTCATGGTGGAGCAGTAGCCCGCGGAGCCCTATGTTTGGTCGCTTGTTGCTCACAACAGAGAAACCTGCCAAGTATTTGGTAGTATACTATTTAGCGTTGATGCTTCTTTGGTTCCGTAAAGGAATTTTGACACCAAGTAGCCAGTCAAATTGAAAAAGCTCGCGATCAAAATCTTCCCCCGCTTCTAGATTGCTTTTCTTTGGTAGGCGTTGATTCGTGTTGAAACACCCAAACCGTGTCGACTGGCGCTTCGTTTCTGGATCGTATTGATTTTACAGGTTGATTAATCTTTATTTTTTGTTAATCAAATTAGTTTTTTTATTTCGTACGAGTTCGATCGATTTTAATACAAAGTAAGTGCATACTTGTTTATCTTAGATCAATATTTCATTTTATCGCTGTGAAAAAGTATTCAAATGTACTCCATATTTTGTAGGAATGGAAAGGCATGCAGCTATAGAGCGTCTGAGACACAATGGAACATTCTGCTCGACTTTCTACACTGATGAGATCACTGCAGCCCCAAGTCCTGGCCAGATTCGTGCGTCAGCACAAAGCCCTACCCCGACCGATGCTACAACAGTGCCTCTGCCTCGCCGAGCTCGACAAGCGACATACCGCAGTCAGTAGAATTGTCTAACCCTACAGCAATTCATATTGCGGTTCAGACTTATGACGACTATAAGTATTTATATTATGTATTTCAGGTCGCCATCTGGCTCCACGAGATGCAACGTGCTGCAGCTGATATGGCTACTGCTCGTGCGAACCAATTAATAGCGCAGAACTTTAGGAGGCCCGATGATGCGGTCGAAATACTATTTATGGCATATTGGTGTCCCATAGAGGTAAAGTATGAAAAACCGGTCAAGTGCGAGTCGGACTCACGCACCGAGGGTTCCGTACAAATTTGTACGTATTTAGCTTTAAAAAAGACTGGTCAAACTTGACCCAAGATTTTCATAACGCCCGGCGCTAAAAAAGTCGTATCTCGGTTTATGCATTATCATGAGTAAAAAATAACTGCATAATATTTTTTAATTTCATTTCGATGGCTATCATGTAAATATTGCTATTTCTTTTATTAATGGTGTCCAATATTTTTTTCGTTTATACATAGTTGCAAATAAATACTTATATGTTTAGATTTGGCTATTAGTGAATAAATGTGATATTGCTACGCATTTTAGATCAGGAAAACATAATTATATATTTCACTTTTTTTAATGTATCATGCATGCGTGCGTGAACTTAGTGCCATGCGTTTAAAAATAGTGACGAAATAACTTGTAAAACACAACAGAAATCAGAAAACTAGTAAATAAAATAGAAAACAACAAATGGCATTAGGTATCATTTATTCATTTTCTAATAAGTACAGTATTATCAAGTCTGCACGCAGGGTGACTAAATATTGTGTCCTCGTGTCTAGCCTATACCAAATAATAGGTAATCGATGCTCACGACTTGTGCGTAGCTACCTAGAGTTCTTCGGCCTTGTATCCAAGAACAGTATTATTGGCTTATGGCGTTTCTTGCTTAGCAATATTCAATGACTATACGATAATAGAAGATAGAATAGAGGCTGTATTATCAGTTTCACAAATAATATACACCTGTGTGCAAATTCTATACATTTTCTAATGAAATAAATACATTTCAATATTTTTCCTGACAAAATATATATAGCAATATTACAGTGATAGCCACGGTTTTGGGTAATGGCACAGAATAACTAAGGCGCGTCGCTCACACGACCTAGAGTCGAGGCGGCGACGAGGCGCGGGCGCACGTTTTGTTTAGGAATAAGTATAGGTATGTCGCCTATACATACATACCTATATTTGGCGCACGTTTTGTATAGGAATAAGTATAAGTATGCCGCCTATACATACATACCTATATTTATTCCTATAGAAAACGTGCGCCCGCGCCTCGTCGCCGCCTCGACTCTAGCTCGTGTGGGCGACGCGCCTAATAGTAGTAATGGTGACCACAAATTATTAATATAGGTACTAAAATTAGGGATAACTTTTTTTTCCGCCGGAGCTGGGTAAATTTTGTATGAGCCGTGACCCGTCTTCTTTATGGTTTTCGGATTGTTTCTTTTACTTGTGCTACATTACATTACTTCTTGCCAAATTTCATGATTCTAGGTCAACGGGTAGTAACCCTATAGGTAGGTTTTGATTCCCTTGCGAATGTCGAAATATGCGGCATAAAAGAAACATAACCCCCCATACCTTTTGATTGCGTCGACTTAGAAGTTTGATTTTTTCACTGCTTCAAGGGATTGCAGCACTGAGTATTTGATATTAATTTCAACTTGATAATTCCACGCGTTCCTAAGCAAAAGGGTCTTGACAGACGGACAGACGTACGGCCAAAGAAGTGATCTTATAAGGGTTCCGTTTTTTTCCTTTTGGGGTACGGAACCCTAAAAATGATCAAAAACTTAAAATAAAAATTAAAAGAATTTTTTTTAAAAAAAAACAAGCTTTTATTTAAATGCGCTAAAAAGAATAGAGTAAACTTTTCATTTAAAACTTTAACTATCAACTTAAAGTCATTACACAATTTATATGCTATAAAAGCTTGTCGCAAGATTTTCAATTTTATTATATTTAAAAGTTAAGTAAGTATGTTGATTATTGACTGATGATTTGACTTAGGTACCTAAAAACTAAACATTTTCGTTTTCAGTCTGGTGGAGTTGTTATCTACAAGTGGGTCTTAAGTTGATGATTTCATACAAAGGAGTATTGTTTTGCCTCCCCGTGGCTAGCATTAACACAAATCAGAGTTGCATACCTAAATGTTTCTGTTAGTTTCATTATTTGATTATTGCTAGATTTAATAAATGTACCCAATGAAAATTGTTAACTATGTAAAATATTTCCTTTCACTAGTTATTGTTTTATTTCAGTAATAGCACAGAATACTTAAAGTACTACGTACAGAACGGACACTCCCTTCCCCGCACTAACATCAGTTACCGCACCTCACCCCGCACTTCGAGGTTACCGTCGCATTTCTTTAGCAAGAGCGCCTTCAAACACAAGTACCTCACGCACACATTCATACGTATACAAACGTCATTTTTTAATGTAGTAGTAGTAGGTAATTATTTTGCGAGGGTTGTATGGTGTCCGGGGTGTGGTAATAGGTAGATATAAAGTACCTACGTCCTCTTAACACCTATCTAATAAAATTAAAGTAAGATTAACTTAATATCACACCTAGGTACTAGGACGCAGGAATCCGCTGGATGTACGCATCCAGCGGATTCCTGCGTCCTAATAGGCTTCCACGAATTGGTGGAAGTGGCGGTACTTAGGGGAGGCCTATGTCCAACAGTGGACATCTTTCGCCTGAAATGATGATGATCATGAGCACACCTGTACATCCGATGAGGTCACGACATATATTTTATTTAGCCTATATAAATCAACAAACTCGTGAATTTCAAGGGCTAATTCCATTATCCGAAGAGCTACACTTCGTTGGCGATATAAAATACGCGCGTGCTCAAGGAAATATTCACAAAGGGCCTAAATTTGCCATTAGTTCGATATTACTTTACAAAATCTTCTGAATGATTTGTAAGATGTTGCTCTTGACTAACTTCATAAGATTCTGCTAATTGACATTAAAATGTAATACTTAAAGCAATTCATAATTTGAGGACCATTTGAACATGCAGTCGTGAAAGTTTATGTTCCACACTCAGAGCGCCCTACCCAAGTGCCCAGGTGACTTTTATCTTTCATATTTTTTAGACACACTTGCGCCTTGACTACACTTGTATAATTTTTGTGCGTCAGATCTCCGTCGCGTGGCACCTCCTTGTAGGTGTCACTACTAGTTTGCATGAAAATCGATACGCGATCATGTGATAGTGATAGATACACAGTATGGACATGGGCAAGGCTTTAGGGTGAATGCGTAGTTGTATGCCGCGAAATTCAATTTTTCTTACGTTTTTTGCAATTTTCAGGTGAGTGTCAGGTTGTATCTTGATCAAAATATGATTCGCGACTATAAAAGGTACGTATTTACAGAATTATAATAATTAGAATCATTAAAACATCTTTCTAAGTTAGATTTCTACCGTTAAGAACAAATCTCGTATGGAAAAGTGTTTATGGTAGAAATCTAACTTAAAAAGATATATTAATGATTCTAATGACTATAATTCTGTAAATACATGTCTATTATGGTCGCGAATCATATTTTGATCAAGATACAACCTGACACTGATCTGCAAATTGCATAAAACGTAAGAAAATTTAAATTCCGCGGTCTACCACTGCGCATTCACCAGATAAGGACTCACTGGCTCGGCGCGGAGCTCCGCGCGCGATTTCACACCACGGGCCACCTCCCGTACCCCCGGCATTGATATATAAAAATATATCAATGACCCCCGGTTACTTGGAAATGCTGAGCAAACATCTCTGCTATTTCATTCACGTGTCCTGGCTGTTGTAAACTGTACTTAAGGAATGGATATTATACATTATTAACATTCCTAAGTTTGTCAATTGTCATTGTTTGATGAATTATACCAACTTCCACGTTATGCCTTTTACGTGTCCAGTTTCAAACCTATGTATCACAGCCCGATTCAAACTTTACGGCGGCGCGCGGCGGCTCGGAACATGAGGCGAGTCGCTGCGCAGTGGGTGAATCTCCAGAAAATATTATTTTTGAGTAAATTTTGTGGATTCTTGAAAACCTGCGTGTATCGCTCATATGTTTAACAGTATTGATAGGCATGTTCAGTTTACAAGTTTTTTATTAGACTTACTGCAGATAAACAAGAATTTAAAGAAATATTATTTTTTTTTGTTTTACTATTGTTGAGGATAATGATTTAGTGAGAAAAAATATTTTCAAGCTTAGAAAAATGACCCCAGTAACTATTTCACATGTCAGAGGGGGTGAGGGGTGAAGTAGGTACTGCGCAGCGATTAGCGTTAGCGCCAGAGCTTCAGAGCCGCCATAAAGTTTGAATTGGGCTGTACCTTACCTATCTGAGTACTAGGTAAGGTATGTAGGTAACATTCTGAATAAAGCCTTATTATTCATTTGTTGTATTTTAGGAACCTGACGCCGAAGAACTGCTTAAAATAGAAAAGGCGAGCCCGCCAACAGTAAATCACTACAAAAGTTTACCAGAAGTAAGTCCTTGTATATCTACCAAAAAAGTTTTTTACATATCTATGGTCTACACTGATGTGTAAGACCATAGAAATGTAAAAAAACTTCTTTCTTATATGTATGGTGTAGACAATGACTTCAATTAAATCGTAACAGTTGAAAAACAATAGGAAACCTAAAATCATAGAAGCTTTAGGTATCGGTTAGTATTCAAGAGGGTTAACATTTTAAGCAACCGGCATTGTAAGGTTGATTTAATTTCCTTCTACGAAAATAATTATGGTGCAACCACTGTGGTGTACACTTAGGTACTCAAGATTGTGTCAGATACCATTGTCGAACGCAGTCTGAAGGAACCCTAAGGCGCGTCGCCCACACGAGCTAGAGTCGAGGTGGCGACGAGGCGCGGGCGCACGTTTTCTATAGGAATAAATATAGGTATGTATGTATATTCGACATACCTATACAAAACGTGCGCCCGCGCCTCGTCGCCGCCTCGACTCTAGGTCGTGTGGGCGACGCGTGCCTCATACTACACATTTGAGTATTGTACGGTGCTCAAAAGCTCAAATACACGAGCGGCATGTTGTGGACGGCTGCAGTTGCCTCTGCAGTGTCACTCGTGTGTATGCACATTGCACCGTACTGATGATTTTGTCAATCTAATAATTACAATAAAAATTTAGATTGCAAAGCTACGAGAGGAATTAATTAAAGCACAAAACGCTGCTGACGAAGAAAGACTTCAGCGGGAGAAATATGAAGCCAGACTCAAAGACTTGGAAATACAGCTAAATACCATTTGTGGTGCTGGAGTGGTTGCCGAGATAAAGGCACGATCTTAGTACCTACTATTTAGTTTATTTACCAGTAGGATTTTTTTTTTATTAGTTTTAAAGTGATTAGTTAGCCGTAGACAGGCATTTGTCTAGTCTCTAGCCTCTGGATAGTCTCATACAGAGTGGTCGGGACATCGCTGTTCCATACATTTTGACCACGTACTTAGGTATTGCATTTTTTTTTTTTTTTTTTTTTTTATAACATTTTTGAAAAATTGTTGCTCAGCGGTCTAGAATCGGGTTGTTCCACTGCGCTCCAAAACCTATTGTTCTCATAATTTTAATGTTCATACATTGCTTCCACTGCGTTCCAAGAAATGTTGAGTAGAGTTAGCAAAAAATTAAAACATTATATTAAATATCCACCCTTTCAGTGTTGGGGATCACTAGGTAATCTTTTGCCGGTCATTCAAGCCCGAATTCTGTGGGGTAATTGAGTAACACTAATAACGAATGGCTATCATTTTGACAGTTCAACAACATTCATTGCGTAATTTACGTTTGTTGAGCAGACAAATTTTTGGAACATATAAAGCAATGGATTAGCAATATCCTTCAAAATGATACAGATTGTGATTAATAGTGGTTTACGCAATTAGAGTACGGGAACGATACCACAGTAAAATTAAGTACTTAATTATACTGTGACGATACTCAATCATGAATCTCGAATTAAAACTAGATTTCAGTTGGGATTTCCAAGAAAAATCTGACAGTTTTTTTATCTAGACTTACCTAACACTGATTACCATTCTAGAACAGGCACTAAGTACTTATGTAGGTATCCTAGGATTGTACCTAGATACTTAAGTTCATCATAGTTATTGTTTTGTATGTAGGTACTTAAGTCTAGTGTACCTACAGAAGTTTTCCATGTGAAAATAATGAGCTAGGAAGATTCCTACGTAATTGTTCAATAAATAATTGACTTTGTACCTGTTTCCCGTAACAATAGGAGACGAAAAAAATTTCCGATGAGGAAGTGACAGTTTTGAAAACGCAAGTCAGAGATGTCAGGGAGGAAGTAGAGGAGTTAAAAATTACCGTAGTGGAGAAATCTGAACAGTTACAGGATTATCGCATGAAGGTAAAGCGAAGCCTCACCTTTGTACCTATTATTTCTCTTACTGTTTTTTCTTGCCTGTTTATATATGTGTGTACATAAATTGTGACATAAATAAATAAATAAGAACAGATTTTTATAGTTTTCTGGTATAATAGGTACCTACCTATTTTTTTATTTTGTTGTTTGGAACCCAACTAGGAATCAGCAGCCTATTCTGTTGATGTCGACAAAAGCTTTAAGACACTGACTGGCAGCAACGACCAGTTGTCTCCTAAGAAAGATCGTAGCTTAGACGTTACTGGACTAGTCCTTACCAACCTATGGGGACCCCCCCTCTGTTATTTTGGCAGTTATTAAACGCCTATGCTCAGCAGAGCTCCTGATTATTGGACCATAAAAATTTCCTTTCTATCCTATGCTAGAAAGGAAACTGCAAATAAGCAGTTAAGCTGGTTTTTGGTGTTTAACTAAGTAAGTAGTAATATTTAAAATTAATTTCCAGTATCTGCAAGCTCAGCAACAGGTAGAAGAGTTGAAACGACAGTTAGACATTATAGAATATGATAACAAGCAAGTGTCCGATCAAATACAGGTAGAAATACAGAAGATGAAAGTAAGTAGTCATTTTTTATTATAGGTAGCAGTATGGAAACTTTCCTCCCACTTGTTAAGCGCTCCATCTAGTGCTAGTGAAGTTAACAGTTAGTCGCGAGAGTAATGGACACACGATACATACAGACTTTCATCAACTTCTATAGAACTTTGTCTGTACAGACAAATGTCGGTGTATCAGAAAAGTCTAAACTCTGCATATTATTATATGTCTGCGTATTTGTCGGAGCAAAATAATTATGAAATAAATTGACTTAAAAAATCCAAGTCTAAACTAATGAAAAGTCTGCGCAAATATATTATTCTGTGGAGATGTCTGCATAAAAATTTTTACTCAGATTGCAAAGTCTGTACGACTAAAAGTCTGTATAGTGTGGACCCACCATAAAACTTCTTAGCGTAGCTGTAGTAGTCCTTGTAGCCCTGCATTCAAGCAATAGATGGCGCGGTTACCAATTTAAATAAAATGGCTTATTTTTTTTTATAAACTGTTGTGAAAAGTAGAATTAATAGAACATTAGGTAAGGAAAGAAAAAAAACTGGTAGGTATTGTAGGTAAATTGAAAAAAAGGCCGCTAAAAGAGCACTAATGATGCCAATCGAGCTATTAGGTAAGTAATATTGCTTTACTTATCAAAATGGTGATGGCTGGTACCAAAGTAAGTAACTTGCCGAATTATGTGCCAAGGGGATGAAATTAGGTTAATCCCACCGTTTCATTGGAGTGCATTTACAAAGGTAGAGTGCCGCCGCGCGGTCCTATGATTGATTGGTTCCTTTAACGGACCTGCTTCCTTCCGTAAGGGGTCATCTAAATAACGAATTAACAACTGTCGGCTCGAAAGATCTGCAAGATCAACTCTAGCTTCGAGTTTGAGACGAGGAGATTCTTACAATCTTTCTTTCTCTATCATGATCAAAATTAGCTTCCCCTCTCAGGTAGTCTTAGCTTACCTACGTTATACCAGCCATTTCAATCGTCATAGATTCTTAAGTAGGTAAACCCACGAAACACTGCCTTGTCGATCATCTAGCGGTCGCAAGTGCAACTGCTCAGCGTTGGGTTCGATTCCCGGGTCGGGCAAATAAGTCTATTGAGATTTTCCATTAAGAACAAAATTCATGGAAAGCTCGGGAAAAATATCTAACGATATGAAGTAAATTTGAATAACTGGGATTTAAAACTAAAACTCGATCATATGGACGTTAATCCACGAAAAATACTGAGGCCACTTCATGTTTTTACAAAATGCAAGAATATGTTCGGGAAAAAAAGCTAGCCTGCTAAAAATAGAAATAAGTATTAAAACTATTCGTACATTCCGATAAAACTTTTCTAAAATTCTTTATTCATCATTTCTATAAACGTCCTATTATATTATTATCTTTACATCTCTTGACATTTATCGGGACCCTGGGGTCCCGGACCTATGGAAGGCGTGCGAGGGATCGAAGCCAACTCGCAGAGGCCCATTAAATGTTTTTAATTAAATGAGGCACCAACCGACAATTATTCGTGTTCGCTCTATGCTGGTGCACCCAAGGACAACCCGCGGTTGGAAGTCCTACAGGTCTATTGCAGGAAATGGAAACAAAGATATTGGATTATGGGTTTGGGTGGCCAAAGTGAAATGGTTATCCCGGGAGATAGGGTCCGTGGGGTAGCTACTGCCTAACAGCTCGCCATATGCTGACCTGTGGGTTTCTGTATCTCTCTCGGTCTAGCTCCTCACCCCAGACGAAGCCACACCCCGACGTCAACGTAGATATCCGGTGGAGCTATTATTATTACAAACTTTAACTTAACGCCAAGTACTTATATTTTATTATAGATGCAATTTCAAGAGAAGTTGCAAGAGTTGGCTCCTTTGCCAGATTTGCTAAAAGGTACTCAGATTCAACTTCAAGAAGCTAAGCAACTGCAACGATTGGCTGAAGACAGCTCGCAGCAACTTTCTAACGAATTACATCGAGTCAAGGAGAAGGTTTGTAAATTAACCTTTGAAACCATTCTGACTGAAACTATGTACATAGCTTACCCTCTGAATCTGTGCTACGTCAATGACCTTTAGAAACCATGTGTATGACCCCTTGAAACAATCCCTTCAATCAAAGAGTTAAATTTTAAGGGATTAAAAAAAAACTTAAAACTCCTGATAAGTAGGTAATAAATGTAATTATAATTTAAACGACTATATAATTTATACTGTGACATTCTAATTGTATTTTTTATAATTTGACATCTTACGCATTGATATTCTGACATTTAATGATACTTTGACATTCTAAGGGCTGATTTTTCCAACGCCAGATAATTTTATCCGAGGTGTAATTTTGAATTTTTGACAGCAATTATTCATACAAAATCTGTCAGACGTCAATTTTATTCCACGAATAAAAATTAACTGTCGATTGAAAAATCTGCCATAAAAAAATATTTTTAACCTACATTCCTCAAATTGTAATTTTAAGTCATAATTATGCAATCAATAATGTAATACTAACTTAATACTTCTCTCTGTCCTGTAATAAATGTATAATTATATATAGGTATCTATTTAATATTTGCACGCCACACTTGGCAGAATGTGATGTGACCATTGACTAATCAGTAAGACCTTATAATGTACCTACCATATTCTGACTAAATGATTATGATTATGAAACTGTGTGTCATTTCATCACTGGTACTAGATTTCTGTTAGCAATATTAAAGCCTAGATTTCGTTCGGAAACTCTCTAGAAACATGTTCGAATTATTTTTACTCTCGTCCCATTAATAGTTTAGCTTTGATAACTGATTAAGGAAACTGGAAGAACTCATCAACTTCTGTTATTTGTCAACTTTGTTTTACCAAAAAGTCGATGTCCAAACACTATTTCTGTAGCCTCACCAACATCCAGGTGAAACCGATTGCGCCTAAAGATTTGCTAACAACACCTGACGCTTACAGTTGGTCCTTGCTGTGAACAATTTGAACCAAGATAAGGTCGAAAAATCCAAACTATATGACGCTAATAAATTGTTGAAAGTGGCCGTGGCAGATAAAATAAAAGAAATAGAGGAAATCTCGAAAGCTTTAGAGGAATACAAGTGAGTGTTTTTATTTTTCCACATAATATTTTTTTTTCATTATTGATAGACTGATCGCTTTTGACCACTATATCACCCGACAGTAAGCGACGACGGTACGATAGTCGATGGTAGAGCGGGCATTCCTAGAAGTACCATTCACTCTATACTCGAAGACACACAGGTTACACCTAGCTGTCAGGAAACATAGTCCGCAAGCACCTTAACTATACGCAGGAAGAAAGCTACCGTATTGATGCAGAATTTCTTGTACGTAAAAATATTATGATCAAGATTTCCATTTTGTCTTTAAAAGTCCAGTTTCGATGCTTCGTTCAGGTCATCGGTCTTACAAGCACAATGGCGATTCCCATACATGCAGATAGAAAGAAAGATAGAATATGCTTTATTGTACACCACAATTTGACAAAACTCATTAACAAAATCATATGCAGGGCGAAACGGTGTTCTTATCGTTTATTATTTACCAGACAACCTCCAAGTCCAGATAGTTTCTTCTCTATTTGTACCTACCCAGAGTTCCTTACCAGATTTCCTATAACAGGCTCATAAGTAGTAAAGTAACAAATCCCGCTCTTTACCTACACATCTCAAAATAACTCTCGGAGACCTTCATGAATACGTTATCCTAATAATTATGTTCGTGAGGTATATTAATGTGTTCCCTTTTTAGATTAACTTGTTTTATGACAGGTTTCGTAATTTTCTAAGTAGTTAACTAGCTTACTTATCGGTAAGTTTCCACGTCTTAATAAGCTGCAGATTATACAGGAGTCGAAATCTGTGACATTTATAGGCAAATAAGGCAATTAAGGCAAATTAATAATGATCCTTACTGACTCTGTAACTGCACCCGACACGTCTTAATTCATTATAGTAATCTCGGGTGATTCATGAGGACAAGCATAATTTTCTCAGATTCCTGCTCGATCTAAAGCCGGTGACCGGGGACACCCTGCGCCGGATTTGTACCCGACCGTTGATTGCCATGACTGCTTTTAGTATCTGTTTATAAGGAAATAGTTTATCGTCGTTTATAAAAATGACTTGAAAAGTCTCGAGGATAATGTATTCTTTGAACTCACAATTTTAATTTTTTTTGCTAGAATCAAATCAATGAGAGCCGACGAAAAGTTGTCACAGCAAGAAATAAGATTGAAGGAAAAAGCTGCCGAATGCACTCAGTTGCTGAAGGATTTAGAAGAACTTAAAGTCGAAAATAGCAGATCACTGGCTCGGGGTAAAGAAAGAGCTGATTCCATGCGCAGATACTTACAGACGCAGATATCAGAACTAGAAAGACAGTTGATCCAAAGTCGAGCGCATTGCAGAGCTTGCCAGAAGGAGAGAGACGAGGTACAAAAATATCACTCATTCTTGTACAATTTGGAATTCCACTAGTAAACTAGCGACACGCCTCTGCTTCGCGCGGTTTTTACGACTAGACTAAACATAATCATTTCTCTTTATATATGTAAGTTTAATATTAATGTATTATTATAGTAAACAATGCATTAGCGAATGCCTTTGGCTTTTGCAACTTATACTTAAGTCTAAGGTAACTTTTCACTGTCAAAAAATAATGTCTTGAGATTTCTTCATCCGTTTACGCCATTTTTCTAAGTACGGTACTGAGATTACATTTGCGGTAATAATGGTTTTTAAATTAATGTCATACAAGCAAGATAGCATTCTTTTTTATCAATCATGAATAGATGACATTTCCCTTATAATAAATACTTTATGCATCGAAGCCATAATATTATGTAAATATTGTCAAATATTATGTAAATGATGTCTTTGTCTAAATGCAAAGAGATTTAAGATAGGTACATACTTTAATGTCTTTGTATAAATGGTATGCAAGCTTACTACACCACAGGTAAAACGAATCTAAATATTAGTCAAATAAGAGGAAATATACCATGGTTATAGTTCAGACATTCAAGCTTTATATTTTTAATCTCAGCAAATTAAACCTAGAATTTGCTAGCTGCTATGGACTTGCCAACTCTTCAGGAAAATATGAGGATCCCTCTAAAGGCCCTATTCTTATTTCTTTACTTTATACAAAACAACATTCGCAAAGTATTTTTTTGTGATAAGTTTATGCCATGAAGCCAAAAAAGTTAGGAACACGTGTTCAAGGCTGTACCATGATCTGTTTGATTCCTGCCAGCAACAAAAAAAATATTCACTCATGCACATTCATAAGGAGCTGACAGGTTTGTAAAGTGCAGTCGGTGGCAATAATTATAATCTTTCGGAGCGAGCGCAATCAACCTGATATACTCGTATCTGATCTACCGATTTTATTGAGCTCTTTGGAGAACATCAGGTTTAAAGGATTCAATTCTTAGGAACTTGGAATAATAATGATCTAATTAACTAATCACGATGCTATGTATTTTAGATAGTAAATATATTCTGAAATCACATTTACCCTCAGTTATTTTGGCAAACGTACAAACTTTAGAATAAGACGCGCATTTTATCAATTTTGTAAAGATATTAATAGATACTTAATGTAAAATAATTACATTAGGTATGTATTAATTCTATATAAATTAATCTACTAATTATTAATCTTAGTTTTAGATATTGATTCTCAGTAAGTGAATTATATATGCAATTCTTATGAGAAATAAAGTTGTTCGTAAACCTAAAATCTACATACACGTAGCATTAAATTCATAAGCTTAGAATACACATGCGTCTAACTTGATGATGGTAATGTCAATTTGATTATGAACTACATGACTTTACCTATGAAAATTAATTTAAAATTTACTAGCGACCCACCCGTGCTTCACAAGGGAGCGATGTAGGTACTGAAAACCAATTTCTGTAATTAAAAACGTTCAAAATCTAGTCGCAATCTCATCTGAGCGACAAATAATGCCAAAAACTTGTCAAAAATTACCAGTGAAAACTAATTTAGAAGTATTCTTGACCGATTTAGATTGAGATCAGAATGCGAACGTTCTTATTAAAAACACGAGAATTGCCACACTGAATTAGCGGCATGACAGTGTCAAAACATGATGATTTCGGTGCTCTATCTAAATTAAGTAATTCATTTATTATACACATAAACCTTCCGGAATAAGTTCTTTAAACGTTTTATTCATACTGTGCGATGCCGATGGTGAAAACCGCATTAAAATCCATTGTGCACTTATTTTAGAACTAGGTACCTAAGTGGTCACACGAAATGCGACATGGTTGTATACTATAATATTATACTGTATTTATACCGTTTAGATATAGATTACATTATAGATATAGGTTCCCTAAGAATAAGAACCTATAAATAGGTACTCTAGGGACTCTAGATGAGAGTCCCTTTATGTAATTAAACAGCGATTAGATTTCACTGGCATATATTCATTGAAAGACTTTACATTACCATGTTATTTCTAGTACTCCTTATACTAAACAAAAATACCCAATAAAAATATTTGACACCTGCTTGAACGTTCGAATGAAACGCGCCCTCAACTCTAACCAGCCTGCATTATAAAAGGTAAGGCTACATAGATAGCCTCTACATGAGCTACGTCCATCTTTGAATAAAATTATTGGCATAGCCCCACTACCAAACAAGACTTTTATTCACACCATTCGAAAATCCAGGCCCTTCCTGCCTATCCCTATGAGAAAAACTACCTAACGCCAGACTTTAAGTTTACATGGAGAGATCCGTCTCTTGCAAGTCGCGAATCCGACACTACGTTAAGCGTAGGTAAGTTAAAATTTATAAGTGCCAATGTGCAGCAATACAAACTAACGTCGTCATGCTTAAACCTCGTCGCGCCAAAACTGGCGTAAAAGAAGCGACGCAGTCTCCTGGTTTGAAACAAATTGATGTGAGTGTTCACATCAGCCTAGAAGAAGCTTAAAAAAATGAAATGATCTTAACATCAAATTCTTTTACCCCATATCGGATGGTATTGAGCCAGAGTGAGGGAAAGCTTATAAGGCCAGGGCTCATCGAAGAAGTCTATCATAAGCCCGTACTCTAGAGGAAAAATTCAAAAATCTACTCCGTTCTCATTAAATTCTAACTCCATGAAATATCAGTCAATACTGATAAAACTGTGGGTCCTCAATCATAATCTGAACCAATTGTGTCAACCAAACACACTTTGCGAAGGCTATGCCCCGTTAGCAAAGTTGGTTTCAACTTAAGCTGAGTGTCCGTTGAAACCAACATCTAATTCCTACTCACATTTACTCTCTGTCCACTAGGATGGAGCTAATGATTGCAGCAACGTTTTGTCACACATTTCGATAATTTCACTTTTATTTGTATGTAGCATCAATTATCGATTTTTTCCTGTCGAATAAAAATTTCAATTTTGCAGGTTTTATATCGGAAATCAGCGTAAAAGTAAAGTAGTTTGCCGTATCAATTGTGTTGTAGTGTATACACATAATATTACAACACAAAGTTTTTTATTCATAACATTTTATGAATGTTTTAAAATCGAAGTAAAACTTTAACATCTTGTTTATGGTGGCAAATCCGTGTCATGGCAAATCATTTATATTATATGTTATTGATATTTGAGTGGATGCAAGGTTTTTCTATACTAATTTTACTACACTAACTATACTGATTTACCCATAATGTAAAATTAATATTTTCGATATATTTCATTTGAAGCGAATACATTCGATCCCTTCTTCTTAGCGTGTCGACAGCAATCTAAATGGACTCAGCCCAGAATTCGGCTACTTGTTTGGCGCCATCACTAGCGTCCATAAGTTCCTGTAACGTGCAGCTGACAGGACATGCAGGGCACGATATTAAGTGTCCCATCGTTTGTGGAACAGCACCACATTTACACTCCAAGGCGGAGTCGTCTATAAATCTCCACTTGAACAGGTTTTCCTTGCTTCGGCCAACCTGGGTCCGGAGTCTGTTTAAAGACTTCTGGGTTACCCTAGGTAACTCATGGACCAGGTGGGAGGTCTTCAGCGGGTGGAACAAACGGTTTGGGTAAGGAAGCACTGTCTCGCCACAGCTTCAGTCTTTCTTGTGGTGGTTCGCCAGTGAGTGGGACGACACACTTTAAAAAACTGTTTCGGCTTTTCAGCCTTTACTTAGTACGATAGAATAATAATAACAAGTTCTTTATTTCTCCTCACAACAAGCTTATCCTAGGTTTCATAAAATATTTGTGTTTTTAGCAATGTGAGGAGCGGTGTTTGAGTTAGGCGTAAAATGCCTGTATTACAAATCACCACGCCGAAGACCAAAAAGTTTTACTTAAAAAAAAACATGATATTACAATCTAAAGTTTAAAGTTTTTAAAGGAGATTTAAACTAAAAACTTAACGTACAAGTTAAAAATAAACTATAAACAAAAAGTTAATCAGGGCGCCTGTGTCACACTAATATTATAAAGGAGAAAGTTTTTGAGGGTGTGTGTGTGTGTGTGGGGGTGTGTTTATATGTTTGTTACTTCTTCACGCTCAAACAACTGGACCAATTTTGTTGAAATTTTGGATGGAGGTAGCTGACACCCTGGATTAACATATAGGCTACTTTTTGTCCCAATATTCCCACGGGATCGACATTTACGCGGGTGAAACCGCGGGGCGCAGCTAGTCTGTGTATGTGTGTGTGTCTATGAGAGTGTGTAATGGTAGTGTTGAGTGTCAGTTGTAGTGTGCCGATGTGTACGTGAGAGGGTTTTGGTGCCAGTTATAAACCTATTTTATTTTTATTATTTATTATTAGCCTGTGACGTCCCACTGCAGGGCAAAGGCCTCCCTACTCTCTTTCCACCTCTCTCTGTTCAAAGCTGCTAAGGACCAGTTCTTGTTGAAGGAGTCCAGCTCATCCCGCCATCTCCGTCTGGGCCTGCCACGATGTCGCTTGCCATTAAGAGGGACCCATTGGGTCGTAAGTTTGGCCCACTGTTCATCTGACATGCGGCAGATGTGTCCAGCCCAGTTCCATTTTAGCGTGGCAGCTTTCCAAGTGACATCAGTTATCTTTGTGATGGAACGGATGGTCGTATTCCTAACCCGGTCTGTTAATTTGATACCCAGAATACTCCGTTCCATAGCCCTCTGGCAAACCTCGAGCGTGGACCTCTGCTGATTTGTCAAAGACCATGTTTGACCACCATATGTGAGGATGGGAAGTATGCACACGTCAATGAGTTTTCTCTTAAGGGACAAAGGAAGATCACCCTTCATTAGGTCTTTCATGGCCCAATAGCTCCTCCAGGCATTTTCGGTGCGTCTTGCAACTTCTTTGTTTTGTCTTGCCTGGAAAGAGACTATTTGACCAAGATAGAGATACTCATCAACGTATTCAACCTCCCCACCCGCCACAGTGATCCTGCGATGCGCGCTGTTCGTCATCAACTTGGATAAACCTATATCGCACTAATTTAATTTGAATGAAGTAGACTTTCTGTAAAATATAATCCAATTTTTTAATTCGAAACCAAAGACTTACATTTGGTTTTTGCCAAGGGATATAGCGTTAAGCCTTGATCTAACTTATTGTATAAAGGAGAACGAGTAAGACCGTACCCAGAGACAAAGTTAATTGTAGCATTATGGACTATGTCGGTATTTGTTGACCTCATGGAGTAGTTTAATTAATCCTAAGACAGCATGTCAGAATTCACTTGGAGAAAAAAGATATTTAAGGAAGTTAAATTGGTTTTGAGAAGACGGTACCCAGAGACAAGGTTAATTGTAGCATTATGAACTATGTCGGTATTTGTTGACCTCATGGAGTAGTTTAATTAACCCTAAGACAGCATGTTTGAATTCACTTGGAGAAAAGAGATATTTAAGGAAGTTAAATTGTTTTATTAAATATAATAAAATAAAATAATAGAACGTTATTTATTCTCATTAATCATTATTTTAACTCCTTTATTTCATTATACATGTTTATACAAATTATATTTTTATATATTAGAACATAAAAACATTTAAAAATATAAAAAAGTTGTAGCCCATCGGTATCGGGAACAGGTCCAAGCTATCGGCAATCAGGGCTCCAGAGAGAAGAACCTCCTAATAATGTGGGTCGTGTCGAGAAGTTTCGCTTTCTGAATCAAGTCCTTGATCCAGCTGCCCAACGAGAGCCTCCTCAGGTGCTAGTCGACGTTTTTCGCTATTAAGCCATAGGCTGTCACGACTATCGGCACAATGATCGCTGAGTCCACATTCCACGTTTAACAACCTCGTTGATAATATGTTTATCTTTCCCGGCACACACGAGGGTCGCAATCATGCAGTGGCGTGCACAGAGATTTCAGACAGGGTATGCACAAAAAAAAACTACATCAATCAACCGTTTGAAAATGATTCTATTTAAACATAGTTCACCAGCAGGTCTCACGGGTATAATTTTCCATTTTTACAATAGTCTTACTAAATAATAATTACTCGACAGTCAATCACTTGCGCCATATCTCATATTAGGACTTGGTTCTACGCATACCCCTATAGGGTACCTACATGCCTCTTCGCAAATGCTCTGACACGTATGATTTTGCGAGTTTTAATTGGTATGTGCCTAAACTAAACAAGATAAGTTCCTCCTCGTTGAGGCTAGGAAATGGTGCATCGCTTTCTTCCATCGCTGTGAAACGTACCCTTTGGCGGTTGATATTACAGTCCACAACATATTAGTCACCAAACCTGTTGGAAACGTTAATTCTGTCTTCTATTATTTCGAAAATGTTGTTAGCGTGTGGATTATTCTATTATGGATCACGGAACGTGTTCAATAAGGCTCCAGCGATTTAGAAAATTAACAGAACTTGATTAAAAATTAATTAAAATTGATTTAGAACTTGTATTGTGTTTTGTTTTTTTTTTTTTGTATCTCATTTTATGCTGCATTGTCGGTTGCCAGCAGACATGCTGACTGAGGATTAATTAAACTACTCTATGAGGGCAACGAATAACGACATAGCTCATTATCTCTGCCCCAAATAGCAGAATAGCTATTAAAACATGGGAAAAAATTAACAAAAAAAAAAAATGAAAGGCGGTACGAAGTTCGCCGGGTCAGCTAGTATTAAATAAGAACCAATTTAAGTATGGTAATTACAATAATGAATAAAGATAATGAACTTTCCTATTATTTTATTAAAAAAATGTAACTTCCTTAAATATCTTTTTCTCCAAGTGAATTCAGACATGCTGTCTTAGGATTAATTAAACTACTCCATGAGGTCAACAAATACCGACATAGTTCATAATGCTACAATTAACCTTGTCTCTGGGTACCGTCTTCTCAAAACCAATTTAACTTCCTTAAAAATCTTTTTTCTCCAAGTGAATTCAGACATGCTGTCTTAGGATTAATTAAACTACTCCATGAGGGCAACGAACACCGATATAGCTCATAATGCTACAGTCATCTTTTTTTTTGGGTACGGTGCCCTTACAACTTTACCCATTGTTCTTTGAACCCTGGTAGCAGAAAAACCAATGTGCAAACTTAGTTTTGAATGACGATGAAGAACAGACTACATGTTTGCGACGTTTGTTTCTGATTCTTTCTGGCTCAAAAGTTTTTAGGGCATGTTGTTTCATAACCGTTTTTAGAATGAAGAGCTGCCTCACAGTAAGTACCCCCAATTTCGAGTAGAGATACTGATCTCTACTCGAAATGGGAGGTACTTACTGTGAGGCACACCCAACTACTGAGTTGGGTGATAAAAAGGTAGAAACAAACTAATCTTTAGGAGTGTTCTTTGCGCATGTGCTCTCTCAACTTTTAAAAGATGAGTTTTGAATGTGCTACCCCATGTGGTGATACAGTATTCAAGCAGAGAATGACAGAGAGCATAGTAGATCGATTTTATAATAGATTTTTTTAGGCTTTAAATCTATACTAATATTATAAAGAGGTAAAATTTGTTTGTAAGTTTGTGTGTAGGGGGTAATCTCTGGAACTACCAATCGGATTTGAAAAATTCCTCTTGCATTTGATAGCCCAATTCTTGAGGAAGGCTATAGGTTATTTAAGGACACGCTATGACCCTTAGGAGCCGAGCAAAAGCGCTATGGGGAAACGAAGTGATAGAGCAGGAGACGCGGGCAAGTGATGCAATACGTCGAGATGGGTCGAGGGAATAAGAAATTTCACGCGAACGAAGTCGCGGGCAGAAGCTAGTATTTTTAAAGTTGGGACAGTGACAAATTGTGTCATTTGCATTTGGGCACCAATGGGAAACTATACTTACTTAAAGAGGCATCAGGTTTGTAATTTTTGATGAGAGAATGTAATTTTTAGGGTTCCGTACCTCAAAAGGAAAAAACGGAACCCTTATAGGATCACTCGTGTGTCTGTCCGTCTATCTGTCACAGCCAATTTGCTCCGAATCTACTGGCCCGATTGAATTGAAATTTGGTACACATTATAAATCTCTCTGACCCAAACACAGACGGGTATCATTTAAGCTATCACCAATTTAATTAGTTTTGTGTTTCTTAAATAATAGGGTTTGTCCTCCAAATAGTAGATCTGTCACCAAAATGTAGTCACCAAACAATGCAAGTGACCTAACCAAACCGAACCTCGGGGTGCCCTTCGCTCGCTCTTGCATCCTATGTCGACGGAGCCCCGCTTCGCGGGGCCCCTATTTCTGTGTAAAGGGTTTAAAGTAACCTAACCAAACCGAACCTCGGGGTGACCTTCGCTCGTTCTTGCATCCTATGTCGACGGAGCCCCGCTATCTGAGAACGAAAATATTTCGTGGCGATAGATCTATTTATTAGGTGATACAAATATTTCGTGGCGATAGATCTATTTATTAGGTGATACAACTTGATGACAAATATAAATTTTGGTGATAGAAAATATAGTTCCCAACACAGACGTGTAACGTAAATGAATTTTGAATAAGGGGGTTGTTTTTGGGGGTAAATAGAAAAAAAAAAAAAGTTTCGCAATCTGTACGGTGTGACATATCCAATGAAAGGACTTACTGTGAGGATCTCAAATATATTTTTTTCATAATTTTAAAGTAAATTGTATTAAAGTTATTTAAGAAAATAAACGAAAGTTGACCATTTCTCCCCCTTATCTCCGAAACTACTGAGCCTAAAATTTTGAAAAAAATTCAGAAAATAGTTCTATACCCTACAAAATATAAGTGATAATACTTATTCGTAGTTTATACCTATAGATTACAGGAAAACCTATAAGAAGTCTGTGGTCTTAAAACAACATGGTAAATCTCTCAATATTGTGCGTACAAACTTACATTTCCAGTTGGAATGTATGGGAGAACATGTTTTTCAACTACAATGTTAAGTTTTTTCTTGGGATAAATTCATTCAAACTACGGAACCCTTCATTGTGCGTGATCCGACACGCACTAAAAACTGACACAATCACGGTATTATAATATCTGTAAGTCATAAATAAGAAATAAGATAAGGCAGTTTATATACTATTTATTTTATTACGCATTTTAAAGTTAACTTTTACGTAATCTGGAATAGTTACTTTCTAAGGCAGTTGTCAAAAAATGGTTAACCTAGTGGACAGAGTGTAACTTAGATGATGCCTTCGGTCTTTGCAGGTGTCATTTGTTTTTGGTTTGAATGGGTTACCCAGCTGTCCAATAAAAGCTGGTCTATTCTATAAAAATCTCACCGTGAAAACTTAGGTGAAGTAAGCTGAGCTGTCACTCCATCTGAGGTTAGGGATTGACACTAATTGACAGCTCACTTCAAGGCTCACTTCACCTAAGTGTTCACGGTGAGATTTTTACAGAATACATTGACAGTTATAGTTTTACGTCCGTCAGTTAAGTCCTATTCATATACCACGTGTGGACAAAAATACCACTAAGGTTTAGGTACTACTGGTAGTACCAAGGGCAACAAATGAAAAATACATTTGCTATGTAGACATCACCCATCCTCACCAACAAGCTGGTTATGATTGCTTTCTGAGAATTCTTAGATTTAATACATTTGTTGACATAAAACTTATATTAATATGAGATTTTTAATATTTTAGATATACGGTAACTATGAAATTAAAAAGAAAGCAAACAGCTATATTTAGAAACAGTCTACATTAATTAGTTCTTGTAATTCATTAGTTTTCGTTTTTAGATTCGCCAACGCATGCAAATACAACTTAACAATCTTCAAGAAAATTTTGAACTATCGGACATCCGACTTCGGGCTCTGCAAAATCAAGTGACGTCTTTGAAAAACAGTTACACTATGGTCCTGGCTGAGAATGATGATATCAATGATTTAAACAAGATAGTTGCTACATAAATATAGTCTCCCAAATCTAGTTAAAATCATGTGTCCATAACTACCTAGTTACAGGATTTCTTATATTATGGTACCTTACCTACCATAGATAGGAAATCCTGTCAAAAAAAAAAAAATAGCAAAAACGAATGTTTTTAAATTCGATTCGGTACTTTACACATTTGGTAGGGGAGCCCAGAGGGTTTTTGAGCAAGCATATTCAGGGCGAACAGTTGATAGCTAAGTAGGTGTGGCTTGAGGAGAGCACACCGAAAATATATTTTAAAAGTTTCTGGTAGGAGCTCTGTGGTCAGGAGTCCACGTTCAGATTTCAAAAAAGGGTCAAAAATAAAGTGATCTTCAGAGGCGTTGATTTTGGCATGATCGGGTGTGGCCTAACCCATAATTACTTCAATAGGCAAATCTGATGAAGAAATTGTGGGCTTTCTGCCGACTTTGAAAACTGAGATGGTCCATTTTTGAAAGGATATTCAGAGCGAATAAAAGTTATTCTGTGCAATAGAGTTACATGTCCTGATACCTGAATGAATATATAACTATCTGACGGTTTGATGGAGTCTACCACAATTTCTTCATCAGATTTGCCTATTTAAGTCATTATGGGTTAGGTCACATCCGATCATGCCAAAATCAACGCCTCTGAAGATCACTTTATTTTTGGCCCTTTTTTGAAATCTGAAAGTTGATTCCTGACCACGAGGTGTTCTCTCCTCATGCCACACCTACTCAGGTATCAACTTTTTACCTTCAATAAGCTTACTCAAAAACCCTCTGGGCTCCCCTACCAATTATCATGTAGTTACTGTTTTCATATAAATAGTGGAAACTTTATGCCTACTCATATACAAAAAAATTCGATGTCTATAAGTACATAACAATATAACCAATAAACTGTTTTTGTTTTTGACATAGTGAAAAATGGTTGTTTTATGTTTTATTTGATTAATGATGACCCTTATAGAATCTACTACTTAACAGTAGATTGTTTGCCAAGGATGCAAACCACTATTTTGAATGTAGAATCCTGAGCGCAGCGAGGGATTCAAAGTACGTCCACTCGAGCTTAAAATAGTGTTGCTCCCGAGGTGGACACTACTTTTTATCACCATCCATGAAAAAATAAGAAAGTGCAACTTATGAATAAGAATAGTACGTTTATTTATTTACATGCAATTATTTGAGGAAGATATACTCATTTTTTATAAAACTAAGTAAAATCCTAATTTGAGTACCTAAACAATTACGAACGAAGACAGAATGCTTTTCGCGCGTTTTTTATTTTTTCACATTTTTTTTAAATTTGGCTCGCGCTTCTTTTTCTTTAACATACAGCCTGTTACTTGTTAATACAATGTTCGTGATTGATCTCTTTGGCGACTGGAACTTTTACTAACAATATCCATATACAAATTCAAATCACTTTTAGTCCCCAGAGATTAAAGAGCTATATTAGTCCCTGTTTACGTAGAATACACTATAATGGGTTGGTATCAGAATTACTAGATCGCAAATTAACCACGTCGCTCTTAGTCCAAATCTCAAAATACCTAAGTCGCAAAATGACTACATCGCTTTTAGTCCACATCTCGTAACGTCTAAATATCAAAATACCTATTTCCTAGAACTTGGTCGCAGCGCTATCTACCGGGTCCAATTGTGAAACTAAACCATCCAGGGATTGTATATATTTGACAAATAAAACGCGCTTAACAATAAAAAAAAAATCCTTATCACAGGTAAGTAGTTGAATAGGGCTGATTTTTCAATCGACAGATAATTTTTTTATTCGTGGAATAAAATTGACGTCTGACAGTTTTTGAATGGAAGAATTGTCAAAAATTCAAAATTATTCCTCCCATAAAATTATCTGGCGTTGGAAAAATCGGTTATTACATTTATCCACCCCAAAAAATCCACCCTAAAGTGGATATGCGGAAATTCATGTCCGAGAATCCACCCCAAGCTTATAAATTCCGTTTATCCAACTGGGCCTAGGGTGTATTCTTGGACATACGTTTCCGCGTATCCACCTTAGGGTGGATTTTTTGGAGTGGATAAACGGAATAACTTGGAAAAATCATCCCATAATCAATAAAAACGATATACAGTTCAAACATTTGAAACTAGAACTTTAAATCATAATGTAACCTACAGTGCTCAGACCAGCGGGGCAATTGCGTAACACTTTATCAATCGGAATCGGTTTCATTTTGACAGTTCAACAACATTCATTGCGTTATTTATGTGTTGAGCAGACAAATTTTTCGAACTTACGAAGCAATGGATAGCAATTGGCTTCGAAATGATTCTGATTCCGATTGATAGTGTGTTACGCTATTAGGGTGCTGGTCGCTCACCGAGTCGCAAAAGTTCCTCCTTGGAGTTTGCCAAATAGTGATGGAACGCAGCATTCTGGGTGTTAAAAGACAGTACAGAATTCGGAACATCACGCTGCGTTCCAAAACGGGCATACTGGATGTAGGAAAGAAGGCTGCCAGGCTCAAATGGGATTGGGCGGGTCACATCAGCCGTATGCACGATGACCGCTGGGCAAAAATCTCCACACAATGGGTGCCTGAAGATGGACGGCGCCTCCGAGGCCGGCCCAGAAAGAGATGGCGAAATGACCTGGACGCGTACGACGAAGGCTGGTTCGAGGTGGCGCGGGAAAAGAGTTCCTGGAAGGATTTGGAGGAGGTCTTTCCCTAGCAGTGGGACAGTATAGGCTAACAAAAAAAAATGTGGAATTACAGCTGAAGTGGACAACTGTCAACTAAGTCTAAAACCGAGCAAAAACGCAGCAAACGAGAAGGGCCTCGTCATCATTAGCCTCTTCGCCAGCACAGGAACAGTGGGACCATCTGTAACATGCACGGCAAGTGAGCAAACCTTTTCTAAATTCCGAATACCAATATCCAGAGTATTTTCATTTCTCTTTAGTCTTCCTTTGTTAGTGTCGTACAATAATTGGATCTGCAGAAAAAAGATAAAGTTAACACAATTATCCGAGGCAAAACGGGTACGCTGCTCATTTTACACCGCCAGAAATGCCCTCGAGGTCATAGGTATAAAATAAATGCTAACCAAATCAAAAGAATATTGGGTACTTAATTGGTTCACCAGTTCCCCTAGTTATATAGTCACATAATTGAACGTAGTCATTTACTTAAGAACAAAGAATATCACGCAACCGTGAATTAACTACAACACAGACTTAAAAATGAAAAAAAAAATCAAATGCGTCAACATACGTATTTTCTCTCCGTCAAGAAGTGAATTTGAGTTATGCACACAAACCCACTTGTCTCGCAAGTGCCAGGTTGACTGGAACCTGATCCAACTAGCACCGAAGGTTTCGGTTTATTATGCTGCGAAGAAGAGGGGGTGTCTGTATTACCCTGAGGGCTCGCAATGCCCCGGCTTCCCCTAGATAACGTTCTTGTAAATATGCAACATCTGCATTTTACGCAAGCGGGTTTCACCTGCCATTGGAAAAATCACCAGCAATTACTCAAAAGAAGCTGATCCTCGAAATGTCGCACTATAATAATCGCAGTGTAGTGTGTAGTGATTCTTACTTTTACCACAAATCACTAAATATATTTTGTGCTAAACGAATTTAAAACATCGTTCTATTTCTGTTAGTCGTTTAAAGATGACAGAGATTGAATGATGTTTTAAATAAGTTTAGCATATTATCTGGTTCGCATGTGTTCAACAAGTGCTCAAATATTACGTGCATATTGCGTACGCGATAGCCGTACGCTCGGCCGCGATACTGGCGGCTTTGTTCGAGTGACCGCGCGGCCTGCGCCTGCGCCCTTGTTCGACTTGAGGCCGTGCCTCTCCACTTGCTCGCTTAATGTCAACGCACCGCTAACTACGCTACACTTAATTTTTATTATTACGATTTTTTACATGAGTTTCCCTATGCTCTTATTGACTCCTGCGCTACGAGGTTGCTCTGGGATCTAACTGGTACGATTTGTAAATTATTGGGTTTATTTTTATGTTATCATGGCTACCTGGGAGAGGATTATTTAAAAAAGACACTATAGGTAAGTTTTTTGTGAGCTAAAGAGACTATAGGTAAGTTTGTTGTGAGCTAATAGTCGTCACTGATAAAAAAAAGGTATTCTTACCCCCTTACATAATAAACGTATTATGTCAGATGAATAGTTATATACCGATTTCTCTCTTTCAGTCGTCAGTAATTTGACTTTCAAAGAAGAAGACAAAGCGATGTGTAACTATACAGAGGATGTGTTATGTAGCGTCTGTCATTTACTACGGCAAGTATCAAAACCACTAGGTACTTCATGTGACCAATCGCCAGCTAAGCCAACTTGTATTCCAATACATTAAGTTATAACTTGGAACAACATAATCAATTATGCCAAAAGTTGATTGCTATACAAAATAATCAAAACCATTTCTACATCGAGGGTAATTTAAATTCTACAAGTACTAAAAACTATCGCGAAGGCACTCAACAGACAATATAAAATATAAAACTATAACAGGTTAGCTCGTCGTTAACTAGTTACTAAATAACCTTCATGCAAGTTAAAATTAAATAAAGCAGAATCTAGGCCTTAAATGGGTATATTAAATTCCTACAGTCTTGTCTTGCTGTTTAAGCTGTAAACAATGTGTGAGTGAAACAATAACGAGGTGCGACCTATTAGCGTTACCTCCAAAAGTTATAATTATAGCAGTGCTAATTGAATAGGAAGGAAGTAGTATAAAGATTTTATTAGGGACGTTTCAATGTCTTCCTTTTATAGAACTTCCTTTTTTTAGTGTCTTAAAATTCAATTAATATTCTCTTTTTCACAATCCGATTAGGTTCGAAGACTTGGTTCGGTCGTATTCCTCAGAGGGCGACAAATCTTATTAGGTATCCGTGTGCTCGGAGGCTCCGGGACCCGTCGCCTCACTGATTGCTTCGTGCCTTCACGAATCACTTCCATTTATTTAATTTTGCTTTTAAATATCTTTTAAATCTGATTGAGATAAAGCTCTAGTATTAAGCTTGCGGCTTCAAATTGACTAGGTGAATTAACTACCAAAGAGAGGTGCAATTCAAAGGAGTTGTATTAAACGCTTAAGTTAATTATATGTAGGATCACGATTAATCCATTTTGCTAGAGCGACAGCCACATATTGGGTGCAAATTGATAAATAATAAATTGGATGTAGGTAAGTGTGTAGTTGTAAGAAAGCTTTATTGGCAAAGTTCAAGTGAACTCTAGCTGTAAGTAGCTGGTGGTAGATGTCTTGGAGACATTCGTGAGGTTGCTAAATGAAACATCGTATTCCACGCAAACGCATATTTATTTTTATGATTCATTTTTATATATTTTTGGTGCTCCATTTTTTATTTATTTGTGTTTCATTAAATTATAAATTAATACTAATAATAGTAAAGGTCTCGATAAACGCACACAGGCTCCGTAAATGGGCAATCGGGAGTTCCGTGCAGTTTCCGAGACCTGGGCAATGAGCTGGCATAATAAATAATACAATAAGGTACAAAAAGGAATTCAACGAAGTACCATCGGATGGTTTTCACAATCGCTCACACATACGCTCCACACACGCCAACAACAGTCTTACATCTATTATATCACTAGCTATACAGAATGCGGCGAGGCCGCGTGCAATGAACCATGGAAGTGTACTACGGGCAGGCTGATTACTCGAAGTGCGAGTCCTTGAGCTTCTTCACGGCGTTGGTGAGGTGCAGCATCTCGGTGTTGAGCTGCCAGATGAGCGTCTCCAGCTTGTCCACGGAGTCCAGCACTTCCACACGCTCTGTGTGCGGGTTGAAGCGCACCTCGAAGGGTCGCGACATGGTCGACACCCAGCGTCTGTGCCAAGTAAAACAAAGGGTTAGTTTAATTGTGCAAAAATTAATGACACATTTTTCTACACATCGTCTTGAGATTCAATTGCTACAATTACCTGAATTTATCTTTGGCATCTTCGAAACTTTCGGCTACGTAATAGATGGGTTGGTATTCCTGGTCCTGGTAGGGCTGCACGGAGGTGGACGCGGGCTCGAATGGTCTCAGTTCCGGCTTGTCGCTGAGCGCATGCAGCAACTCGCCGATGGAGGACAAGAGAGCGGCACCGTACGCCTTCAGCTGTTGGTTCTCCTTGCACAGGCCGAACTCAACGGTGAACCAGTACACCTGAGACAAGACAAAATCGTTTATAATGCACCGCCATCGGGCGTATTAATGCAGCAACACTGTTCAGATAAATTTCGCAACAGCTGGGCCCATTCACAAAATTTACATATTCGCATTGGCACAAATAAAATTGTATAATGATAAGTTATTCTAATAGGGCTTCTAGACTCGAAACTTACAGTAGAGAGCTTTTCGATTTCAGGGTCCGAAGCGCCAAGAGATGCAAGTCCGATCTCTTGCGAGAACTGGGCGAAGCTAAGGTCGGCCAAGAGAGGTATGTGTCCAAGCAGCTCGTGAATACAATCGCTGCAAAAAGAAATCATTGTTAAATTTTGGCTAATCCTATCTTCAATGGATGGCATCTAATTTTATTTAAAAACACTTATACTATCATCCATAACACGGTACAAAGTACGATGCAGTTGATGGAAAGCGGTAATTAATTTATAACTAAAAATAGCCCTTGATAGCAAAGTTCTGGCTCCTACAGTCGTAAAGTGTAACTTAGTTATATAATAAGCGAGCAATTTAACAAAGTTACAGTTCCATCACGACACTGCGCCGTCCTCTCTTCGGACTCGCAAATTGTTTTATGTTCAAGGATGAATATTCGCGCGCCTAGACATAATAAATTACTTGTAAAAATTGCATTGAAACAGAATACGTGTACTTGTAATTAATTAAGTGGTTTGCTCTACATAGGTTATGATTTTCGTTCAATTTACATAACATTGACAAGGACTGCTTGCGTAACATTTCCGTAAAGAGAGACACGTCAAGGCAATCATTTTGAACCTAATTTAATTATCGTTAATGAATAATTCGGTCATATCCATACCCGTATTTCCGCGTAGGTAATTATCATGAAAATGTACTTATTAAAATATATATACAGGATCTAAATCATATATAATCAGGATGATTGACAAGCTATAAACTCGTGTTATGTGCATGATACTTACGGTTCAGGAGTGTGGAAGGGCGAGTTGGCGTGGCGAACGTATTGGGTAGATTGGAAGACTCGGAAGGCCAGAGAGGCGAGGAAGTCGCGGGCGGTGAGGAGACCAGCGGCAGGACGTAGCGTGAAGCCAGTGTGCTTGCGGAGGAAGTTGCTTACATCCTCCAGCTGAGGAATATGCTGCGGCACGAAGATGTTTGCCGCTTGAAGCTTGCCGAACGCTACTTTGTACTCCTTGCAGGCGTGCTTCGGCATCAGGTCCAGAACGGTGTTGAACACTCGCTGCCAGGTAGCGTTCTCAGACTCCTTGTAACTGATGTGTGGGATTGGGTCTCCGTATTTGTAACCGAAAGCAATCTCAGCGATTTGCTTCCTGCGTTCCCTGTACTCCTTGTCGGCGAAACCGGGATGGTTCATATCCAATTCAGGTTCATATTTGGTCATTAGATGATTGCAGTTATCGAGATCCGAAGCGTGGCGAGGGAACCACGGAGTTTTGCTTGACATGTTGTTCTCGGATACGAGGTTAACTCCAGCGAAAGAGGTTGACTGACGAAGAGATCTGATAAGTTGCAATAGGTTGATGCGAGACATGCTCACTTTCACGAGAGCATCAAACTGGACATCGGTGAGTTGGGATGGACGAGTCTCGAGATGCTGGACGCATCCCTTGTAGTTGTCGATGGTCTTGAGGATGCGTGCCAGGGAGCCCATTCCATCTCGCATGCGCAGCAGTAGCGCGGCTTGTTGGATAGCCTGCTCTGCCTCGGGAGATTCACTTGCAGCGTTCTGCAGGATCACTTCTTCCTCGGTCAGAGTATAGTCTGCAAAGACATTACACATTGAATACGATACAACGATTTAATAAAAATAAGTGTCGTTAAATAAAAGACACCATGAAAATACTGACCGTCGTCCGTTTTTCCCGTATCATCACCGATATCAGCATCAGCTAAAGAAACGAAAATAAAATAAAAGTAAGAAAAAATAAACAAAATAATAACAGTAAAAAATACTATTCAAGTGAACACAAAAGACAATTACCGAGATGACCGTTCTTAGTTTCATCTTGTTGGGTTCCATCTTCGACAGTCGGGGAGTTATCACCATTGCCAATATGAATCCCATCTTGGATAAAATCGGAATCCAAGCCAGAGTCTAAATTAAAAAAGAAAAATAACAAAAAATAAGAAAAAAGAAAAATTAACGGAACGAATAAATAAGGATAGAGTGATAATAAACATAAAGAAAATTACGGTTTCGATTCGGGCCTTAAGGTCACACGGGGCGGCACTGATACGACATTATTCTTATCACGGTGAATTTATTCCGGTTTCAAAACCAAGTTTGCTTTCATTATGCTATATAATATCACATGCTTTATTTATATGAGAGGTCATTAAATCTTGGAGTTGTGAAATTGGGTTCATTTGTGGTCGTTCGAATTTTCAAGGATCGATGGTAGTTTCCCGAGTGTCTTAATTAAACCATTTACTTTTCAATTGTTTAGGAGTCGGTCAGTTAGTCAGAAAGTTGAAGCTAGTTGCACGTTCCGAAGCCCAGATTCTGTATGTAGATATATACTCTTTTAAATACAAGTGGTTTACATAATCACTGGTTTCTTTTGATTGTTGTGTTTATCTGCCTCATTGAATGACTTACCATTGGCGCGGGCGCGAGCCTCTTCAAGAACGCTTTGTTTGGTCTGTTTGACAACAAGTGTCTCGAACCTGGCGTCGTCCACAAGCGAACGGCGACGAGAAGGGTAACCGTTCTGAAACAATACAATAATTCTTCGTTTAGTAGAGAAATATCTTTATTTACAATGCTTTCTATGTAAATGATCTGACTTGACTATGGAATAATGATTGAATGAAGTACACGTTTATGCAACATGTCCGACTAATTAATGATCTGACTGACAACTGTAGAGATAGTATTACGCATTATGCAATTATGTCTATTGTCTGAGTATCATCGGTAATTAATTAACAATCTTCTATGTGTTTTTCAAATTAAAATTGTTGTTGATGTTATATCGTAGTGTGCATCGTTATTTTTATAGTTAGTGCCATAGGTAATAGTTCTGAAGGAAATACTATAAAATGAAAAGGCTGAGGCGTGGGCGAGAAACGTCTACACTCCAGCGAGCGAGCACAAAGGAGTCGTCTCTAAAACAGTTTGATCTTCTAAATCCTTATAAATATAAAGCGGTCACATCGCATTATATTTCATGTGAGAGTAGGAATTGCTTTTACGAAGTTCGTAAGCTTATTTCCTGAGTGTGGCCGGGTGTAAAGTGCTCCCATTATACCCGCCTTGCGCGTCGCTCCGGATGCGAAGTCGTGCGACTGAAATCTTTCAAAGGAACGCGACTTTCTGGTCCGCTGCGCTCAAATGGAGCCAATTATACAGCTCGAGAGTTGTGACTATACGACTTGATTCTTGTAACAATACGACGTTCGCTCGTTCATAGTTTTACTTAGCGCTGTCGCGAAACAAAGACGGTCTAATAACAATACTCCTCCATAGAAAGTCTGCAAATTTACTTTGATATTATGAAAGGTTTATATTCGTTCTGATGATGTCAGAGTGATCATACTAGTTTAACGTCTCTAGGATAAACAAATACTGCGGAAAAGCTTTATCTAAAATTCCGAAAATCCGAAAAACGACTGTTATCAGAGGACAAAATCAGTGTCGTAGACGCGCGCGTTTCGTGTGATAACTGCTGTTTTCCTTAACTAGCGTGTAGTTTGATATGTTGTGTCGGCGACAGCGTAATTTCCGTCGCGAGCGCTAAGGAGCGGTGCTGACGCGCTGGCTGGCAGTGCGCGGGCGTCGAGACCTAGCATTTTCCACAAGAGTGGGCGTGCGGGCCTAACTATGTATGTCAAGGGTTGCGCTAATCACTCACTATTGTTACCGAGCCCCTGAAATGCAACGAAGTTAGTAATTACGCGACCTAAAAGCTTTTTTCCGGAGGTCCATACATTTTTTTGTAGCAGTAGTAAACAAAACCCTAGTATGCGTAGTAAGTGTTTCAAGATTGCGGAAACGGTGTCGAGCGCTGTATTGTAAATTTAAAGGTCCGCCTAACTGGAGCGGACAGGACTCGGAATCCGGTTGATATAGCCTTGGTGTGCCCGAGTGGCCACTTCACCATTCCAATCGGTCGGCGGGTAATTAAGCCAAGCCAGAGTGCGGCCCGACCTGTACCCACCCTCCGATGTACTCTATGTACCTACGAGCACTCAATCAATTTGACGTTGCGGAACATCCAATCTGGGGGTTTTATCGTTTCGGCATGCACGAGTGTTGAGTTGAATTGTATTTCCGACTAATTTGATCTCCAAGTCACGATATTTTTAAACAAAAGCGATAATTAAGAAGAATAATATTCTTTCCGCGTGTTTATTTACGAAAAGGAAGTTTATTTTTGACCGCTACATGTGGAAAATGTGTAATTGACTGTGAGTCTCTTTAAACGAACATCTAAGTGCACCAAATAACTTGTGTTGGTCAAGGGCGTACCTGAGTGACCTCGATATGATTGTAGACCGAGTTCTCAGGTTCTGCACTTTGCGTGACGGCGTCTAATTAATTGTGAATCGAGTGCAGTTCTAGTGCATTAAAAAATCGAGCCGGTAATATTTTTGTTTATGGATCAGCTTCGATTTTGATGCGTTAGAGCAACTGTGACAAGCTAATTGTGCCCATCGTGTCCCTTGATAGAATTTTAACGATGTTTGCTGATTGCAGTGGACTCGGTGAGCGTCGCACCGCCTTGCATTCCGACCTTCGACGGTCAAGGAAATACAATCATTCAGCCACCAATCATAAAATAAACGATAATCATAGCATGATAGACACAGGTCTATTTATCGCACAGCGCATTTAAATAACTTAAAAGAAGCAAAACAATTTTGGAAATGATCGCAATGCAATTCAGAGCATGTAGGCACAAAACATTTAAAACTAATGTAGCTTGTGACCAAGTCAAAACTTTACAAACTGGACTCGGTGCGTACATACTCTGATATAATTCGCAACAAAATTTCGCATAAGCTTTGTAATGCTACCACCATAAAAGCATGATAGACGTTTTGTAAACAATCCACAGGTGATTATTCAATACAAAATAGTCTACGTGAGGTAACGATTACGACTCGACGCGTTGAATATTCACAATGCTAATTAATCTGCTCATAAACAATGAAGAGATTGATAAGAGTTGTTTTCTTTTTGTTGTAATAGGTAAGTGTTGAGGCTACAGACTCGTCTTATGTGGAACAATGACTTATTTAGAACATATTGTTGTGTGTATTACGCAATTTGTCACACGAAGATGCGATTTCGCCGAGAAAGTGTCTTTGTCACATTAACAGTGAATTAATTACAGTCCACAATAACAACGTTGCACATACCCTGTCTGCATGGCGTAATGAGACCCGAACGACTCTCAAGCTGTATAATAATTAAACGACGAATTTAAAAGCGAAAATTTATGATCAAACAACGGAATTTTTTATCTTGCTCCTTACTTTCTCGCTGTTGTTTTGGTGTGTAAGTAAACAACATTTTTTTTTTAATATCTCGATGAGTGCCGTGATAAAAGCCCTCAGTTATTCTTATGGATGTCTAAGTTTATGTAAATGATTGAGAAATTGCCTCGTTCAGTTAAGATTGTTGATGTTCATTGTTATAGAGTAGTACAAGGGCGAATTTGACAAGTTATAAGTAGGCAATAGCTATTATCTGATGACGAACTGATTAACATCTAATTTGCTACTGTTACATAATCGAGATTTTAACTTATTATTTGTTTAACTATATTTGTGTGTCTTATTAATGTCACTATAAAAATTGTGGCAATTAAACACTTTATTAAAATTTACTTTGTGAAACACTGAAGTTGTTTTATAATTTTATTACTAAGCACATTTTAAGCCCTCTACAACTGGTAAAACATTGGTTTCTTTGTTTAAGTCAGTCAAATTGTTGTTAATACAGGAATTGCTATACCATGCGTTTTTTATTGCAATTACCTCTCTAGGCTGTCAGTGGATAAAGATAATTGTTGGTTTTTAGGACATATCAATTATTACCAATTGCGATTTATGCTACTAATGAATTACTGTAACTAAAATGAATTACTACTTTAAAATTGCATAATTATTAGATTTTTCAAACTATAAATCAATTGATATTCAAGATTATTAAGACAAATATTTGGCCGAAAATAATAACTTGTTACGATGTTGTGACGGCTGCTTTGTTTGCAAACAATTTAAAAACATGCTCATCTGATAATGGGAGAGAAATATGATTTATGATGGCAATTTTAGATGAGGGGCGATAAAATGTGTGTGTGATGAGTATGAGTATAAAACGAGCTGGCAACGCGTTGCGAGCGCGTGCAGGCCGGCTGCTGCAGCTCCTCACCTCGATGCTGTAGGACTTCTTGATGGCGAACATCTCACGGTTCTTCTGGGCAGCTGCGACGGCCATGGCTTCTTTCTTATCTTCTCACGACACACCACTGGTATTTGACGGGCCTGAACGAGGAGTTCACTGCGCGGTTAGCTAGCGTATTGTCTGCGAGAGCTTTTTGTCTCGACCACGGGCTTCTGTGCCTGTCTGTCTGCGACTCGAGCTGTCGTATTACTATAGCTAACTAAACTTTGGATTGCAAACAGACCAATGCATGATGACCGTTCGTAAGAACAGTTTAAATAGTGTTAGGCGCACGCCTCCCACCCCGCAGCGCCTTTCGTCGCGCATGCGTCATGATCCGCGTCCCGCGCGCCGCCCGCGCCCCTCTCGCGTCCGACGCCGCTTCGCCGGCATCCCCCGGCCCTAAGCCAGCATCATCAGGTCCATCCACTAGCCACCAACCAATCACAACCTGATCCTCCAGATTTTTCATAAATCAGCCGCTTCCAAATTATGTCCTTATCTCCAAACCTTAGACCCTTGTTCGGAAATGGCCTTATTAAAACTCGGAAGTAAACTGTTGTAACTATTAAATAAATGACTGTGACGTTATAGTTATGTTAAGTAAATAATAATGTTCGATAAAATCTTGAGTATTAAAAATATTATTAACTTTTCGGCAGTCATTTAGAGTGGCATTTACTAGAATAAATTGGAGCGATTATAAACATTTGAACACACTGATGTTCACTAAATAATATTAAAACCGTGAAGTTAAAGGAAAATAGTCTTATTTGTAAGAAAATATTTGAATGAATTGGAGGCGATGATGATTTACATTAACTTGCTTTTAAAGATAATCATTTTTTATCAAGGACAAAGATTAATAACCTATATTTCATTAGTCAATAAAATTTCCAGGAAACATCATCTAATGTGTCATAGACTGGGTTTACCTGTGAGGCTGTGACGCGAAGCGTTACGTAGACCCCAATTTGCTACGGCTACGGGCTGCTACGCTTATCCCTACGGGAATCACCTAATCGCTACGCGTGCTACGCGAAGATTTAGCAAATTTTTATTTTTAAACAGGTAATCAAGTATTATGGGCAGTGTGCAGTATTTTGTCACTAATAAGATGTTACGCTGAAGATAACATTGTGGTTGCCTTATCGTACGAGATGAATTTATATAACTAACAAATATACGTATAAGCTACCGCCACATGGTTTTACGATAATTTTCAACTGGTTCCAATGTTTGATTAACAATCTAAAGCAATCTTTTGTTAATGTCAGCTACGAAAGCGATTGTGTGTATTATTTTTATATTAGGTAAGTCTGGTAAATTATTTTCTTTATCGTTTGTTCTAAACTTTTTTTCTTTGTATGAAATAATAATATGTATGTCTGCAGGAACTTAGATAAACACCCTTTATTTAGGTAATACCTACTATAAAATAAAGCTAAAGCAAATTATTTAATTTCATTTTTTTTTCGTTTTTTTTTTTGGAGCATCGATATTTATGTTTTTAATTCTGATAATTTCATAGACTAAACCAAATATCCGATCTTTTACCGTTAGGCTGAGCCATTAGGCTAGTAAAAAAAAAAGTGGTTTGTTTTACGAACCATTGTTTTTTTTTGTGTGTAAATAAATGTGTGTAACTAAATTAACACTAAGGATAAATGTATGAACTCATTTATCTTTACTGTTAATTTATTTGATTAATTTGCTATGATTTACATTACATAAATTAAATATGCACAAGGTCACATGGTAGGTATCTATTAGGTAGGTACCGTTGTAAATGTAAATATTTAGTTTATCGCTTTCGAGGTTTCTTCGTCGGGGGATAAAAGAACGCTCTTTGATAAGGAAGATACCAGGTAAAATTTAAATTAGTCGGTTACATAAAGACGTCAAACGATAAAATGTAACGTACATATTTAAAGCATTCAAATTTATACAGGTAGGTACATAATGCAAGTAGATAATAATTATTCTTGTTATGAATGCTTTTAAAGACATAGGCGTATCTACACAGGTCCAATTTATTTAGCTATTAGTGGAAACCTTTAATTAGCTTTGTAATACTTATCTTGGTATTAACCAAGACCAATAGCAAAACCCATAGCAACATCAATTTGTATAATTATATACAAATTGATGTTGCTATTGGTTTTTCTATATACCAAATTATCTGTTTATCATTATGAACGAATACTATTGTTGATAGCAGAGATTCTTATACTTTTTATCAATAGGTTTGTTAAGAAACAGCCCAATTATTGTAGTTACTAAGAAACATCGCTCTCCTTGCCCTGCTTCAGTTAAAATTACGGCGTTTCATTACATCATTGTTAACTTTTATAAATCTGCTATAAAAGCCAAGAATTGAACAATCGTACTTCCAACAGCTAAAATGTTTATCGGTAAAAAAAAAAAATTGTATCAAAATAGTTACAGCGCAATTATTATGAAAAATAAATGCATCTTATAAAAGCTTAATGACATGCCTACTAGACGGTACATATTTATTTCTACACGACGACGGTACATATTTATGGCACTCCAGCGACTCACTAGTACATTTTTTGGGGTACTGTAACAATTAAACTTAAAATCTAGAGTGAATTAGTCACTTACAGGTGTGCAGAGCACTTACTTACATATTTTAATTTTTATAATCTATACTTCTATACTAATATTATAAAGAGGTAAAATTTGTTTGTAAGTTTGTATGTAGGGGGTAATCTCTGGAACTGCTATTTGATAGCCCAATTCTTGAGGAAGGCTATAGGCTATTTAACGTCACGCTATGACCCTTAGGAGCCGAGCAAAAGCGCTATGGGGAAACGAAGTGAAAGAGCAGGAGACGCGGGCAAGTGATGCAATACGACGAGTTAGGTCGAGGGAATAAGAAATTTCACGCGAACGAAGTCGCGGGCAGCAGCTAGTACTACATAAAGTAGGTACCTACGTATAGACTAAAACAACAAAACTACATGAATCAAAATTAAAAAAATGAAGGAAATAACTAAATCTATTTTGTTGCTCTAAAGAATAACACAATCAATGACAAATAATAAAATAAGTAAGTAATAATATTAATAATATAGATATTAACTGTGGCCATTGTATAGGTATAGTATACCTAATTTATTTTGTTCCGCCCGTGCACTTTTTTGGCAGTATAATTTTTTCTAACATTTTGGTATTGTCATCATAAATGTAAACATTAGTTTAGTAAATTGTCGCATCATTATGTTAATTAAGGAACATAAATAATATAGTGTACAAAAGCTGTATGGAAAAAAACATCCAATCAGAGTGTACAATGAGAGAATCATCGGATGTGACCGCAAACTCGAGGAGTCAACTCAATTAATAACACTCCGACGCAAGGTAAATCACAAAAACCACGTTATTCGACAAATACCACCATTAAGTGAGTGACACACGTCATGCGACATCGACCAATGCCAAAACATGCTTACGTCACATCAGATCGATTATTATAAGTAGAAGGCCGCACCGGACACCGGTCATAGGTACTAATGAGGTGTTACGATTTTTTTCGAAAATCGATTCGGTTATTCCAATCGGATTTGTGACGTTAAAATCGATCGATTAGAGCGAACGAATGAATAAATCTCCATCATGATAGACTGTCTAAATATTTGCAATAGTATGTTTGTGCTAAATCATGTATTTGATCATCATTTCAGTGTGACGCACGTGTGTTGGATGTTCTGAAGGCCAATTTCCTTAATTAAAAACGTTCATAATCTAGTCGCAACCTCATCTCAGCGGCAATCAATGTCAAAAACTTGTCAAAATGTTAGGAAATTAGAGGTATTTTTGACATATTGAGACTGACAACAGACTGTGAACTTTCTTAAATACGAGAATTGCCCCTCTGGTTTTCGCGCGAGTTTATTTTGTGTGCTGCATTCATAAGTGTGTGGTGAAATGTTACGAGAAGATTATTGCATTAGGGTAGGTCTAGAGTATGACGCCATCTCCATTCAGACTGCATTTAAAAAAAAAAAAGATGGGTTGCACTCCGGGAGTGCCGGCAGAAGTGAAAACTTGAATATTAACGTTGCGCATTTTTAATATTTTTCATTAATAGATGCACTTTGTTCAATTTCCATATTTTAAACACTTTATATACACGAATATTACGAATACACAGCAGTGTGGCCACCACACAAACGGTCGAGCCATCAGCTGTCACCATCCATGGATGCGCGTGGCACGCTGTCATAAACACACACGAACATTCGCGCAAGCGCCGTGCGCCGCCTAAACGAAAAATGTATGCCTGCTATACACTCTCCTACGCCGCGCCGGCTGTCTACTCTCCATCCGTCTTACGAATTTTCGATCAGCTCACGTGTCCTGACGCGAGGTCCTGAGGCGAGTTTAACATTTCTTACCCATTACAAAAAAGTGTACAACGCCGCTAAAGAAGTTTTCACTTCAAAAATAATTTCAACTTTCAAAACAAAACAATATGATGCCGATTCTTTGGTGCCTATACATGAAGATACTACAAAATACATATTTGTAAGGCACTGTTCAATCGGACCCCTGGTGACAAAAGAATTATACAACCCGCAGGACATTGACATGGCTTTATATGGTGTCGGTTCAATGTCCTCATTTCGGTGCATCAGTGTGCACATGCCCGGTTATATCACCACTCGGCGTCTCTTCAACAATGCCTACGTGATAGTTCGCTTTATTCAACTTTACCAACTTAACAGGCACTTGTTTAAGTAACGGAAGTACATAATTATGTTTGCGTTCGTTTTTTATTTTTATTATGTGCGTAACCTTTGTCTTTAATGTGTCTCTTTGTTAGGTGTGAACATCGAAGTAACTATTACAAACTTAAAAAGTAAATATAATTTATGTTCCCATCTTCATCTGGTTTTCCCATGTTGCATGTATGGCGTGCATGTGGGTAACAAAAACGAACAGAAAGTGGTGGTTTAGAGATCGTTTGGGGAATCCCTCCGCGCCCGCTTAACTGAACCATACGGTATACTTGCTTGAGGTAAAATTGCGATAATCACGTCATTAGTGCGTCATTGGCAAATGGTATGGCTCTGCTGCGAAAGTACCAATTACGACATGTGAATTTTTGATGCGGTTTTTACGTCTGGGTATTATCGTATCGAAGACGTTAGCTTACAAAGACCGCGGGGTCACTCAACTGGGACACAGGAACTAAAGTTATGTATTGTGGCAATACGTGGTCGCATCCACCCATAAAGCCAGGATGTAACACGTCAAAACACTGTACTACAATGTGCTAATTGTCTTTGCCTCAAACCACCACAAATCTTAGGTTTTTTTAGATCATTTGTAAACTAAAACATTGCCTTACGGTTTGAAAAATTGTTTTTGCACTTAAGTGTTGTTTTCAGTGCCTCATAATTTATGCTAGTAAAAAGGGTAATAAAAAGGACGTATACAATATTCAAGGATTTTAATTACGCCAAGCCAATGAACGTTTATCGTTGCCTAAAGGACAGCAGGAGTAACGTACTTGTTGTACAAAGTTATTGATATTCTTACAGTCACGAGCATAAATATCTTACACTTAAGCCTGATTTACACGATGCAATTTAATTGTCCGTGAGATACTAGTTACTTATAGTTAAAGCAGTGGTGGCCCAGTGGTAATGGCCCCGACATACGAGTTGTAGGTCGTGGGTTCGAACCTAGGCAGGTGCTTTACTTTATGTAAGTAATTTCATCACCACTGCTTTCAAAACGGTGAAGGAGATCTTGAGAAAACCTAGTCCTAGAACGAAAAATTCGAAGACATGTGACATCTACCTGAAGGGCAATTCTCGTAATTTGAAGAACGTTCACAATCTGATCTCAGTCTCAATCTGTCAAAGAATAGTTCTAATTTCCCTACATTTTGAAAAGTTTTTGACATTTGTTTGCCGCCAAAATGAAACTGCGACTAGATTTTGGTCAATTTAAATAACGAGAATTGGCCTTCTGATATACTCCTACCAACGCGGGTTGGTATGGTATATCTTCTCTTCGAGAGGAAGTGAGCTCAGTACGGACTGAGCTCACTTCCTCTCGAAGAGAAGAAGCCTGTGTCCCAGCAGTGGAAACATAGGCTGAAGCAACAATAATCGTTGCCCCGTCTTAACAGTGATTAGACGATGCAAGTCATTTGCACGGGGCTTTACGCAAGGTCTAAAAGCAATTATATCCCAAATTATTGATGAAAATATTATAGAGTTACAAACATGGTATTCTCGATACCATGCTATTATGAAATTGGTCTTTACTCGATATCCGTGGTCTTTACTCAAAGTTGCAATTGTTATTTCACGCGAAAATCGTTTTTAAATTTTGTAAGTGTAATGTGCTCTTGACTGTACAGGCAGTCGTTCGGTAGTAATTTTACAGTACTTACTGATGTAGTAATAGATGTTGCTTAGATTTAAAAAAATCCTTACCTCCTAATTTATGAATAAATTATTATATTTTTCTATTATTTTTTCATAACGATCAATATAAAAACACAGTTGGGAGCCTACAACAGAAGGCTAATTCTCGTAATTTAAAACGTTCAAAATCTAGTCACTATCTCATCTCGGCGTTATCGCCGATAAGCAAGTTTTGTTTATATAAAATTAGTCAAAATGTAGGAAAATTAGGGGTATTTTTGACAGATTGAGACTGAGATCAGAGGGGCAATTCTCGTAATTTTAATAACGTTCACAGTCTGATGTCAGTCTCAATCTGTCAAAATATCTCTAATTTCCCTATAAATTGACAAATTAAATGCCATTTGTTTGTCGCAGAGATGAGACTGCGATTAGATGTTGTACGTTTTAAATTACAAGAATTGGCCTTCAGATTATGAACGTTCTTAAAATTACAAGAATTGCCCCTCCGTAAAGTCTATGATAGGAAGTAAGTTATGTTCAATAGTTTCCGGTTTTATTTATATCATACTATATCAGTCACTTAATTGTCGTGTAGACATAGATTAATTGATTGATATATTGCCTCTTTAGAATTTTTCCTGGTAACTATTATTTTTAGTATCCAGCGGCTACTGCAAGGAATCCATGACAATGAAATATGCAGAAAATGGAACTAATTAAGTATGATGAATGCTATTGAATCCATATCGATTGTTTCAAGTCTACTATTTCTAAGGAAAGTGTTTGGCCTGGGAAAAAACTATGATTGTTTATGATTAGATAATGGAAATCAGGTAAACTGGCGTGGCTGATGCATATTATTACATCCATAGAAATCCTTGTGATTTTCCTTTACGGAATTAAAACAATAGTGACTAAGTACTCGGCATAGAGATCGGTACGTTTTTGACGCTAACCGCGTTCTGAAACCGTAAGTACGGTTTTCTAGAATAACGTTTCCGTCATGTTTATAACGGACGTTATGAAAATCTGTGATTTTCAGCAATATGTGACATTAAGGTGTCAAAAGACGCTCTGTAATTGGACATTACGGCGACATGTGGTGGTCAACGCTCTTCTTTTTCTTCTAGGAAACCCTAGCTTTCACAACGCTTCTGAAAGTGTCACAAACTTAAATCACAAATGAGTAGCCAGAATGTCACAGCGGTGCTATTCTGTAAAAACATCACCGTGATAACTTAGGTGAGCTTTTTACAGAATAGCATTACTGCATTAGTATTTCAATGGGGTTCGGAACACGACGCGACTTCCTAACGCGTTATTAACTAGTTTGTGAATGTTTTCATTTTTACAGGTTAGGAAACTGTATCTGGAATAACAACATGATTTGAATGTGTTATGAAGACTTTTATTGGGCATAGCACTGTTTAATTGCTCATTTATTCCCATGAGTGCTGTGATTAATGAAGCTAATTTCATACAGAGGTATATTTCCTGACAGGCCGTTTGTTCTAATACTCAATATGTGTCAATTGACGAATAAATACTAATTACTACCTACTGTCTGCCATTCATGTGTGAGTCTCCATTCTCAGTCTATATCCATTAATGTTCCATCACCATCACCTCCCATTGAAGCCCATCATTCCCACCATCTCTAATGGGGTAGCAAGGTTTGCATACCTACCTACCTATGCCAATGATAATATTGAATACCCTGATTCAAAATTAAACACTTTACGAACACAAATGCGAAAGGACTCCCTATAAAAATATAAGAATGAAGACCACTATTGTGAATGAAAGATATCATTCGGAAGGGATATATGAAATCCTCACGCTCATGCTCATAATATTGTGATGCAATCTGAAATTGTTTTTAGATCGTGTTAGCCTGCTAGTAATGAGTTCCTGGTCCAGCGGATCCTATTAGCGTTTAATATACTTTGTCGTCTGGTGCTCGGGGAAAATGCAGCCTATACCTAATAGATCGAGTTATGGCCCATTGGCACCGGACACAAACAAGGCTCTACGGCACGAACGCACGACGTAAGCGTTAGGTAAATTCGAACGATTTTTTTTCATCGAAAATACAATTATCCTAGCGTATTTTGTTTTCTTTTTGCGACAGTCACAATTGGTATCACCCATATAATTATGTATAAATTAATAAAGTCTTAAAACTAAGTAAATATTATGCATGAAACGAGTATTTTAAATTTTAAAACCGTTAGAATAGGTACGTGCTAGGCCCATAGGGGTGCAAAGGAAGATAAAACATATATATAACATATATACTTCGATGACCGATTTTTGCACACATTCCGGTTTCAATAAACGATGAAATATTACGGATTTTAGGAGGAAATGTCATACTTTGGAAATGTCATACTAGTTTTATCAGCAAAAGTCTTGATCCTATAATCAGTAGGTAGACGAGCTTAACGGATAAAAAAGTGTTTTTGCTAAGTTATGAAGCTTATTTTATTTAGAAAAATATGCAATTTATGTGTATCACGATCTTTAACAAAACCTGTAAGTTTAACAACTTTTGACGCATCACATTACCATAATCATCTGCCAAGCCTTCTTCCTAACTATGTATATTGGAGTCGACTTCCAGTCTAACCAGATGCAGCTGTATACCTACTAGTATTTTAGAGGTGGAGCGGAGATCTGTAAGACCAGGTAAGTACCTCATCTGTTTAATGTTCACGCTCTGGGGAGGCCTATGTCCAACAGAGGACATCTTTCGGCTGAAATGATTATGATGATGATCTTCAAATGAAACTTTAATTATGGCATCATGACCGCTGAAATATATTTATATGTCGAGTGCTTTTACAATCTGACAAACAAATATATTTACGAGGCTTGAGTAAAACAGTTCCGTGGAAGTATCGATATTGCTTGTATAGTGCAGTCGATGCATACCTACTAGAAAAGCTGCTGACATGGTAAGTTCCATTGTCGCCTATGCAGCTTAGACGACTGAACTCTATACAATATAACTGACAATGCAACATACACTTGGGAGCAAATAAATCGAGCCACTACCTTTTTCATGTATAATGGTTATTATTTTTGTTATTATGGAACGTATCAATCCGAAACATATATCGCCTAAGAGCTTATTTAATAACCTTTACAATGAGGGTAAATTATTGAATGATAAACCTTATTTAATGATAAATTATTGGCTCTGAAAGAAAAACGGTAATTTTGATAGAAAATTGTAGAGTTAAAAAAGTCCAGAAAAAACAAAATTATGGTATAAACTTATTCTTAATTTCTTGTATTACCCCCCCGCGCCCTGATTTCGATAGATTTTCTGGACTGTTTTAACCCTACAATTTTCTATCAAAATTACCGTTTTTCTTTCAGAGCCAATAATTTATAATTAAAAAAGGTTATCATTCAATAATTTACCCTCATTGTAAAGGTTATTAAATAAGCTCTTAGGCGATATATGTTTCGAATTGATACGTTCCATAATACCAAAAAGTAATAACCATTATACGTGAAAAAAAGGCAAGTGGCTCGATTTATTTGCTCCCAAGTGTATTTGCATTTTGTTTTCGAAATTATCGCATTTTCTTAATTTTTAATTTTCTGGTTTAAAAAGCTGTTTTTTTTTTCAATTAATGTAAACATTTTGTATTGTCGGACTGGCGCCTGTTTCCGTTCGCCTGTCGATTTTATTTAATAATATATTATTTTATTACTCTGGACATGTTCTAGGAAAAGAAGTTGTCCACGTGAAAATTCAGCATTTTGCTTGGGTGCGTAAAAATAACAAAAAAGAACAAGCCTCCTTTGGGGTAAGGGAAAATAAAAAAAAATGTTGGGTGAACTAGAATTTTGATTTGACAAAACTTTTGATAGTATATGTATAATTTTAAAATGAATAATACATGAAAAAAATATATCTTTTTTTGTTTGGATCTATCAACATTAAGATTACCAACCGTAGATGGGCAATATACCGGGTTTAAACCCGGTGCTTTTGGTGAACACCCGATAAACACCCAATTTTCTGGGTGTTTACAGGTGTTTATTGGGTGTTTATTAAAAGCGCCGTGTTTAAATCGGGTGGATTGCCCATCTATAAAACCGACAGCTCAGCAACAACAGAGTAATTTATATCTACATATAATGCTGAAAAGTTTGGATAGTTACATAATTATGAACATTTTTATGTCAATAAAAGTACGCAAAAATTAATATAAAATTCGCAGGGCCAAGGCTGAACAAGCTTAGATTAGATTTGATAAAGTAGAATGGATTATTATCTTTGTCTTGACTTGAATAGTTCGCAACAGGTTAGTAGGTAGCAATGTAGTGACATACAATATGACTAATGATTCTAGGTCGTGTATTTTTTCTCATATCAATGCTGTAGATATTTTATATAACTACACTCGAGAGCATTGAATTAGGGTCACATAAAGATACCTGAAAGTCTCGGAAACTAAGAATGCCAGCTTAATGAAATAAATTGAAACAGTTAAATGTTCCTTAAATGAAAGTAATAAAACTTCTTAGTTCTGCTATCAAAAATCACAAAATAATAAAATGGGACTTTTGCAAATGGAACTACGAATTTTCTGCATCTGGTTTTTGCTTTTGTTTTCTGTTATGTCATATAAAAAGGTATGTAAAAAGGGTTTCTGATCTTCAATATTCATTATTGAAGCTGTTATAATGTCGCTTACACCTGAAGAATGCACCAGAATTCTCACAATGCTGGAAATCGGCCGGATTCAGCGTGATACAGCAAGGACAGTTGGTATGTCGTTGTCAACTATACACTGAGTTCTCCGACGTTGCGTGGAAACCGGCTCTAACCTACGCAGACCAGGAACAAGCAGGGCCAGGTATACCGAAGCACGAGAAGATCGATACTTGGTCAACACAATGCTTCGAAACGGCTTTCTCATATGAATTGCACTTGCATTATCAATTCCGACGCCTCGGAGGAAGTAACCCAAGTGCATGGACTGTAATACGACGACTTGCTGAAGCAAATTTAAAACCATTAAGACCTGCTAACGCCCCGAAATTAAAGCGTGCGCATCGTACTTCGAGATTAACATATACCCGGAACCATTTAAATTGGAGTATTGAAGTTTGGTCAAGAGAATCAAGATGAATGAATTTCTCAGATGAATCAAGATTTATGCTCTATAAGAACGGCGGAAGAACAAGAGGTATAGCAGACCAGGGCCGCAGGGGAGCGATTCAAGCAAGCATGCATTGAAGAGAAAGTGGCCTATGGCGGTGGATCTGTACATGTATGGGCCGTAATGTCTGCAGAGAGTCTCAGAGAACTGGTGGTTGTAGAAAACGGCACTATAACTAGCAAAAGATACGTGAAAGAAATCCTGAACGAATACGTTGATCCATTTATGGTCAATTTGGGAGAGGATGCTATCTTTTTTATGCATGACAATGCCCGGCCTCATACTAATGAAATTGGGAATTTTATCTTCAAGAGGTGAACATTAACTGTATGGAGTGGCTAGCACGCAGCCTGGGCCTCAACCTAATCGAGCAGGCTTGGGACGAGCTCGGACGACGTGTGAGACACCGAAACCCTTCCCCGATCACGCTTCAAGAGCTCAAAGTTACGCTCGTAGAGGAATAGGAGAACCGCAGTGATGACAGCACGTGGGGTATCAGAAAGTACTAAAACTCAAGAAAATTTTAAAGTGATAGAAAAAAAATGGTTTTCTATTTTTGTTTTAGATGATACTAGCTGCGCCCCGCGGTTTTACCCGCATAAGTCTCGATCCCGTGGGAATACCGGGATAAAAAGTACCCTATGTCCTTTTCCGGGACTCAAGCTATCTCTATACCAAATTTCATCAAAATTGGTCCAGCCGTTTGAGCGTGAAGAAGTAACAAACATATAAACACACACACACACACACACACACACTCACAAACTTTCGCCTTTATAATATTAGTGTGATAACAGAATATATGAATTAATTTGATTTTTTGTATATGTATTTTTTTATAAATATTATACACATACATTTTAAAACTTTCATATAAGGAACATTTGATCGTCTATTAAACACAATTTATTTCTTTAAGCTAGCATTCTTAGTTTCCGAGTCTTTCAGGTATCTTTATGTGAACCTAATTCATTGCTCTCGAGTGTAGTAATATAAGTATGTTCAATTCGTTACGGAAGTCGGAGCTCAAAAGTCCGGTTCGCGACCGATCCGGGCTGATACCTTAAGTACGTAAACTAGGCCCGCTTAAATAGCCAAGCTATGGTCACTGGCCATATCATTTGCACTTCTTGTTGACCTTCTATCCAAAATTAAACTTTTATTCTGAACGTGTTTTATGAAACAGTTAATTATTAATTTTTAAAACAAACAGAACAGACCAATTTTATTCCAAACAAGTCGGGATATAATAAACATGTTAATACGAGTATCTTTCGTCATAGCATATCATATGATGAGTAGTAAATAGTAAACCATGTGTTTATTTCTTAGACAAAACCAGTTTCTACTTGCCAACTGGTCATGTAAATACTCTACAAGTTCTTGTTATTTCGAATTGGTTCTTTGAACTATTGTAGTTAGGGAAAATTGTTTCCGAATGATTTTTCCGGGAATGGGGAAATCACATATTGACAGCTCCGATGACTGTTTCTATAAATGTTAGACTATGGACTGGTCGATGTGGGAGGTCTACGTCCAACAGTCAACGTCCTTCAGCTGAAATGATGATGATATATTTGGGAATTTCCTAGCTATTCAATTAATGGAATTATCCGTAAGATTTCGTTCCAAAGAGTCGTTCGTCAACTCGTCCTACATGCCTACGGCCCATTTGGGACGACTTGACGAAAATCAAAATAAATTTTATTTTCGTTCTGCAACTCGTCCCACGTTACTATCATAATGAGAAAAGGGACAATCAGCGGCAAAAGTGTAAAATAATAAAAAAAATAATTTGTTCCAAAATATTTAATAAACAGAAAAGAAAAATATTATTTAGTAGGTAGGTCTGTACTGACTTTTTTAATATTAAATAATCTATGAATAAAACGAAAGTAAAAACTAAAAATTCTTAAAAAAATACTGTTAAGACTTGTCTTGCTAACTGTACCAAACGTTGATAAAGTTTCAATTTCCATACAAAAAAAAATGTGGGACGACTCGCAGAACGAAAATAAATTTATTTTGATTTTCGTCAAGTCGTCCCAAAATGGGCCGTAGGCATGTAGGACGAGTTGACGAACGACTCGTTCCAAAAAGTCGGCAAAGGGTACTTCCTGATTCAGGTATTCCCGTTTGACAATAAAATAGACATGGTGTGACTTGCCAAGGTCAGTATCAATCATCAATAATTCATGTTACTATAACTATGCAACACAAATGTTATTATAGTACTTCATGATTGTTTGCAATTATATTTTATTTATGATTTGTATTGCCGGTAACTAGAGGTATCTACAGAAATTACGCCCATGGAAAAACATGCATAATGTTTATATTTTTAGTGTTCCGTGCTATTTATTGTTGAGACAAAAACCGACCTAGGTAATAACCTAGGTCGGTTTGTGTGGTGTTAGGAATTTGCCTACCTGCCAAACCTGAAATCGCGAAAAAAAAATCAGCTGTTCCCTACATTTTGACGAGTTATGCGTACATATATGTAGGGAACAGCAGATATTTTTTCATGATTTCAGGTTTGGTCCCATAGTAAAAGTTGTACATAATGATGAGTACAATCTCCCATTTCGATTTGTCGCATGTTTTCAATTTCACTCTGTATAGGTATTGTATTGTGATAATTATTAAAATAAACGTAAACTAAACGTAAAGTAGCGGTAGTCCGACAGGATAGCATCGAAATGATGACGATGTCTTCATCATCATCAGAATCATCAAATAATTGAATTTCTTGTAAGGGATTTTAGGACGGATTCCAGACCAAGAGGTCATCATCACGTGCCTAGCATTTTCCCAACAATGTTGTGGTCGACTTTCAGTCTAAGCGGTTGCATCTGAACACCAGTATTTATCATGGAGTGCCTAACAGACTTCCACAACCCAGTTACTGGGTAACACTTACTCCTTGATACGACTGGTGGTCAGGCTTTTGGGCTGACAGGCCACATACATAGTCCGGCTGGGCAAGCGAAGCTTAAGCTGATTGATCGACACGTGTAGCTTTTGTTACTAAGCCAAAGAACTCTCAAATACAAATCCAAAAACACAAAAAGACCCCCAACCATTACATAACGCGATGAAGTTGAAGTTTACCTACCATATGACCTTAAGTTCAATTCCAGCTCAAGTTTGATCTCATTGTGAATCATTAGCTTCATTGAAAAGACGGATTAACACAAATACATTATTTTATTGGACAGAATCTCACGTGGCAGGTCACGGAGATTCTGAATCAGAATCAATAATTTATTGGAAATTCCCAAACTTAAATTGCCTTTTGAGGCCAAATATCGAATGGGAACTTGCAAACGCACTTTAAATCAGTTGTAAGCTTTTACTTATTTTTTAAGAAATAACAAAAACATTAAGTTTACATTATCATAAGCAAACTGAAGTGGCAGTGGCCTGGCTACGTCTGTCGAAGGACCGATGGCAGGAGGAGCAGACGAGTCCTGAAGTGAGGACCGCGTATCGGCAAGCGTAGTGTGGGACGTCCCCCAGCTAGATGTCTGGGACAGACTGGGTGTAGAAAGCTGAGGACAGGATATTGTGGAGCAGCCTTGGAGAGGCCTCTGCCCAGCAATGGACTCTGGTAAGCTGAATTCCTCGAAAGGCTAGGCATGGATGTACCTACAGTTCACCCACATTTCTTCAGTTATGTTTTAAGTCTCGTGTAATAGGTGGCGATCCTATTGCCATCATCCTCAGAAGAAGAAATTCCTAAAGGCAAAACCCGACAACACTTTGCCCGACCTGGGAAGCGCCAAACCCAGGACTTCATGCTTCGTTCTAATACGAAACAGAAGCATATACCTACGTAACAGGTATCTCGAAAACCAAACAAAAAAAAAACTATTTAAGTAATTTCTTTTAACAAGGCGTTATTTATAATACGATTACAGACCCAGCATTTTAAACCAGCACGTGTGATAGCATCCGAAAGAATGACCATGTGAATCGTATGTAGCCAGCGAAGTGGGTCAATAACCCATTGCTATGAGAGCTCGATCTGCGCCCGCGCCGAGTAGGAAGTGCATTCAATGGCCGAAAGCGTGAGTAACTCCCAAATAACAGACAATTTGCACTTTTACTTTCAAACAATGACCACCAGCTGAGCGACCCGACCTATTTTGCAATGCAATTATGCGATTGTTTATGTTTTTGTCCAGCTAGTTGGCAATACATGGAAGACAAACGACTACCCACAGTTTACGCAGCCGTTGATAAGTTATGTGGAGTTTTTGACAGATACATAAAATGAAAAGAAATAAAATAAAACCTTCATCACCGAGCGGGCGCCAGCTACCTTTTCGAATTGACAACATTTCATATTTTTAACCTGCATGTATTATTACGTAATATAAAAGTAAATTCAAATCTAGGGCACCCATATTTTTTCGTTTTTCGAAATTATGTACTTTTCATTCATAATTTTAACTTTGAAATTCGGTGTATTCTAAAAAGACGTAAGTGCCAGATGACGGTAGAATGGCGATATTACCTTTGCTTTATTGTGACCCGTCAAAAAAACTGTTAGATGTCACTTGTCTCAGTCGTTGTTTTGGTTCCTTCATTGGCGTATATTTTTCATTGGGATCCATTTTATTGGCGAAATATCAATCAAAAATTGATAATATTAACAGTAAGCAGCGTGTCGAGTTGATAGGAAAAAATATTGTTGAATTCAATTCAGTTTTTAGTTGTTTTCTAGTTACACTTCTTAGGTGACATTGACATGTCTTGTTTGATGTAATGTTTTCAATCAAAGACATTGGAATGCGCAAAGGTAACTACCTCATTCCGCCGTTTATGTGACGTCATCACATGTTTTTTGATTTTTATTTTTTTTCTGAGAAATTTAGAAATAAAAAAGTAAAATAAAAATATATTTGAACTCAGGATACGAAAATAAAGAAATAGTATTTTTGTTTTAAGGTCGTGTCAGGTTTGAAATGTTGTCAATTGTCACTTCCATTCAAAATGTTGGCAATGACGTTGTCAGAAAAATAATAGCTTAACATACTACTAGGTATTCATTCGTCTTCCTCATCGGCGACTACGATCTCCATTTCTGCCAGGATGTCTGGGATCTATTGTGTACACCTCTCTCTACACAGGCTTGTTTATTAATCACATTATAACGTAGTGGTGCATTTTAAAACCATTATGTTTTGCAAAATCGTGCACCTGATTATTGTCATTCATTTCATCAAATGGTAATTCGCATAAAAACAAGATGTAATAAAGTCGTGAGTATCGTAATGGCCTGTCACTAAAATATTTTAAGAACCTAAAAAAAGGGGTCGTTGATATTTGTAAATAGTTTTGTTTTTGTTTAAATCGTTGTAGTCTTCATTGACGACAACGACGGCGAGCTTGATGATGACCTCTATCGGGAATGATATAATGGCAAAAATATCATCCTTCAGTGATGAGTGAAAGAAACGTACTGGCCTGAGTCCCAGCACTATTAGAGGCTATTTTACACTGAACTCAATTCACTCTAGCTTAAGCTATACACGTGTCATTAGCTGCTTTGCTTTTTATGAAAATGTAGGCGAGATCGTCCACAGCAACCCACGGCCATGCTGTGCACGAATGCGTGGGTAGCAACCAAATGAACCGCGCAGAAACGTGGCAAACCTCTTTGTGCACATCATAACGTACTCGTAGCAGTGGACGGTTGACTTTATAAACCCACTAGCGTCTGCACACAACTTCTTCCGCGTGGAATTTCTTGTCCCCCGACCCATCCCGTCGCATCGCATCGCATGCCCGCGCTATTACTTCGTTTTCGCTTAGCGTTCTTCCTTACTTTTTTTTTATTTTTGCTCGGCTCCTAAGGATCCAAGCGTGATGTTAAATAGCCTTTAGCCTTCCTCAAGAAATGAACTATTAGGTAATTGTAAAAACATTTTTTTTTTTAATCCGATTTGTGCTTCCAGAGATCAGCGTTCAAACAAACAAACAAACTCTTCAGTTTCATTATTAGTATAGATATATTTAAATCCGTAACTTTACTAATAGAGCCCCAATTAATAAATTACTCTTTGATTTTAACACATTTTGTGAAAACCTGTCTGTCAAATAAGTATGTATTGCGAATTTATGATAAACTGCGGGATTAAGATTTGGATTGCAGTTAATTGCAGTGTAAGTTTTAATTGTAGTTAATTACAGACACTCGCTTTTGCTTACAAGTTTATATAGACGTAAGTACTTAAAACTTTACCTGAACTTTGTGCGGTTTTACTCTTGTTGATTATATTTTACCCATATTTATTAAATATTCGAAAGTTTTTCCAATAAAAAAAATTAAAATTAAAACCCGACTATTGTAAAGGATGAAACAAGAAAGTACCTTCCCGTGGTCGCATGCTACCATAGCTTGTATAAACAGCGGCATGCGACCACGGGAAGGTAATTTCTTGTTTCATCCTTTTTAGTAGTTGGGATTTAGTTTTTAAACTTTTTTTTATTATTTTGGGGCTTATTTCAATATTGTTTATATTTTTGAAAGTGTGCTAGTTAAGTCCTTTCATTTGATACCCCACAAGGCTTGATCCCAAAATATTTATTTTTAAATTAATTATTTTATGTCCTCTAGAAGGCGCCATATTGAATTAAGTGTGACGTCACATAGCCTATAACCAGCGGATGGTCAAGAGGCTTCTAAGGATACGTACATATAAGTGCTTTTGAAGTTATGAGGGAACACACATTCCGGTCAAAAACATAACCCTTCTTTTTGCTTCGCCGTAGTCGGGTAAAAATTTCAAGAGGCCAAACAAACCTGACCTTTCACTATCATTTTGATGTTTCTGAACGCTTTAGTGTATATTTAGGGCTTTATGTAGCCTTAAATTTGTTTACAAGGGACATTTAAATTCGGCTCAGAAGGCTATAGTGAATTTTATGATATAGTCGCGATAATACCAACGCTTGGAGATCGTTGTACGTAAAGTCGATTATAAGATAGCACTTTATGTTTACTTTTAGAGCTCATCCTCTGTACTATTGACAGAATTGGTATTATGAAATCTAAAAAGCCTGATAATTTAACTAGCCTGGCGGAATACCGCCAGGCTAGCAATAGTCCAGCAACTAAACTGGCGGTATTAGTTAAGAGCTGTTTATATTTGCTGTAAGTTTTCCGAATAAAACAGAATATAATAAAACAGCTGTAGTGTTCAAAACCGGACAGATGGAATTCGTAAAAACACCGCCGCGTTGCGTCCGGTTATAATTGATGATAACCTGTTTATGTTTATTGGGAAAACGAGGAAAAGGACATGTCTGGTGGAGCAATGGGCGAATGTCTAGGCAGTCAAAGAAAATGTTCAGTAATGATTGTTATATTATTGTAATCGTCGTATTTTATAGTTTATTAATTAATAAGTTTCAGGAGTCAGGATCTTGCGTAAACTGGTCAAAATAAGGATTATACGCAAGGGATTTTTCTTAACTTTGTTTAGTATAATGACATCTGTGAGCGAATACAGGTACTAATTGGTGGTATGTCTTTGTGAGGTTAATGAAACATTTTGTTGGTCTGAGATCATATTCTAGAGTTTTTTGGATATTTCTATTTGTGTAACAAAAATGTTAAGCACCTATTGTTTGTCACAATATTATAATATTATATTGGCATCATCTTTAATTCCGTATTTTGGTTTCTATCTTCAATACCCATAATATTATTTATATGTAGCTACTTGTTGATACTGAATTGGGATTATAATAAATAAAACTATGTATGTATTTATTGCAAAACAAATTATTTTATTGTAGATACATTCTTAACTAAAATGATAAAAAAATAAACGTCTTCTAGAGACACCAAAACATTGTCCAAAAATGTAGCTGGTGCTAGCACGTTATTTTGATGCCTTGCCCAGCCAAGATACCATACTAGCGTCATGACGTGGCAGACCATTGTATGACCTAGTAATCTCTCATTGTCAGCAGCTTTGGTATTTAATAAATTATAACAATCATGACACTTGCGTATCCATCTAATGGGAGCTGGAACAATAAGACGTCATTGTATTTTTCAAATTATAACACAACTGCTCAATGTACTGCCTTTCCTGCATGGTTTACACGACTGCCGTAGTATAGAGGCCAACCTGATTTGATAACCATCGAGCAAGTCTCACTTGCAGGAGTAACGCCAGCCTTGACACGATATGTCTGCGAATCCGCAGCACAGCGATGCACCTCATCATAATATCCAAATCGAAAGGAAAAGCAGAATCCTATAAGTATAGCAATAGTCATCGTGTCTAGATGATGTCGAATAGCAATGGTCGTTGATGATGTAGAATAGCAATGGTCGTTTAAAGAAAATATCCATAACAGAAAATAATCGCATAGTAAGCAAGGAACGCATACACGCAACTCGGAATTGACAACCAAAAAATAAATATCAATGCCATGTCAAAAAAGTAATAAATACTTACCTTCATGTTAGGAAGTGGGTATCCGTAGAAAAACACGTTTGATGTGTACACTAAAATATTTTAGTAATATTGTCGTATTATATACGCAAATACGTTAATATATTTCTTTCATCTAAAATAAGCGGCTAATAATTATTGCTCACACTATTTAAAGATAATTACGGGATAAAATGGAACGTCAAAAACATTTTTAGTAGTTCCCGTTTAAAATGGCAATAGCGGAAGCTACGATTGAGTACTGTTTTTTTAAGAATTATGTTACGCAAGTAATACTGAATTAATTAATCCATAGTAATTTAAATCTTAATTTTTAAATCTTACTGAAAAACCTTAAATCATGAACATTTATCTATACCAGAATTACCAGAGGGCAGAAACTGGACATGTCCTTTGTTATTGGCTGCATTTGTTTTTTTCACCTACCTGAATAATTTTGCAGTGCGTCAAATGAGCCTTTTTGGAGGAAATAAAAATGAACAAAAGAAGCAAAAATTATTAAGGAAAGTATCTGAGTGTGGATGTAGTACTGCTTCTTATTATGTTAATCGAGATATCAGACATCTCGCAAATTATTATTAATCTTATCTCATGTCATTAAAAAACAAAAATATTTACCTAAATTGAGTAAAGCGAGAAGCATAAATTATTTATAAGCTCGTTAATCTCTCAATTAAAATCAAAATCATGAGGGGTTATCGCGGGTATCGTCACATTTACAAGGTTGGAGAGTCTGTCACGAACAGGCCACAACAATGGCCCACAATACGCTCAATTACAACGATACGCCCTGATTTTCACACGATATTTAAAATCAAACTAATTGCAGAATTAACGCTCGCTCCTTGAAAATCAGCGCGAAGCTCTATTTTTTTTTGTTGTCGGCGCAAAAACTATGATCATCCGCCTGTTAACTTATATTTGCAGCATTTTGTGATCATCATGCACAGTGTCATTGTTCACAAATTGTTCTGGAACTTTTTTGCTTTAGTTAATGTTGATTTAATGTACTTTACTGAGCCGCTGCGTCTGTGCGAAGTAATCCGAGGTGATATCATAGTACTTCATAAAAAGTTTATGATGGTAGCAGTATTATTATTTAATAAAACTTAATTGCAGTTGTACAGGCTATGTATTGAAGATTGAACTGAAACTGCGTTTTAAGTTTGACCACATATCGTACCTTCGATGCAACAAAGTCACAAATAGCCAAAACTGCAAAATTGAGGTAAGTTTGCCAAATTGTCTCTGAACCATGACTATACTTTTAAAAGTCCTCTCCTGTAAAATTAAAAAATGAGCTGTTATGACTTTGTTGCACCGAAGGTACGATATCTCTATTACCTAGTCGTTGTTTCCTTTTGCTCTCTGCAGTTCCATCTCAAAATAAAGATATTGTAGTGCCTAAGGCCACAAACAAATGGCGTCCGTAAGTTCAAATATAGAGTTGCCAAGTATCAACCGCGTTTCAACTTTAGTGCTAAGCTTCGCACACCAGTTGAACCAATCAATTGCTTAGAAAATACTTTATTATTGACATTGAACTTCACAAAGGCACGTGTAAGAATTTTACGACATAGTTACTAAGATTACCTACCTATAGATAACATAATATTTAATAGGCTGCAGGTCCTAATAATACTTATTTTTAATAAGCACACTATTGCTGTCTTAGTCCACAAAATATACGACTTGCGTAAGAGGCACCATGATCACGTTATCATGTATGATCTGTTCCAAAGGGATTGAAAATGTAACAAACCCTGTTCAGGTTAAATTCGTACGCAAGCACACACTAAAGGGGATTAGTAAAACATTAATTTTGTATTTAGGTAGAAAGTTTCAACATTGTACTTATCTCATTTTTCCTTTCTTATTTTTGTGTCTCTTTGTTTGTCTTTGTTTTTCTGTTTGAATGTCGTAACATTCTCTAACAATTATTGTTTCAATGATATTATTACCTTTATTTAACTAAACACATATAAATTATATTTTTATATATTAAAATATAAAAACATTTAAAAATATATAAAAAAAAAAAATTTAAGAATCCTCAACGCAAATGAGGTTATAAAATTGCCCCCAAATTGTCAAATGAAAAGCAGTAAGTTTACGTATTCAAATAATCAAACGAAATCACTCAATTTGTAAGTAGCACTACAAATTGGAATCCCTGTGGTACGTTTTCTGATGCGTTTGTTTACATTTTAATTAAATACTTTTGGAACAGACTAAAGGTATTTTTCTGTACGAAACTTTTGACATAGCTCGCAGTTGTATTGATATAATGGCAGCTTTAACCCCCTGGCAATCTTTACTGTTCCAAAGGATTCTAATCAGGACTCTCTGCTCCAAACCTATCAAAGTGTGGTGATTAATGCTCATGCCTTCTCTGTATGAAAAGGGACCATTGGAGTATAAAATGCACACCACTAACAAAAACCTGCTATTAGACAAAAAAAATACGTTGTGGTCTCCAAACCAGTGTTGCTAATTTCGCTGTTGTCATAGACCATAATGTTCTAAGGTTTTTATGCATGCTTTTGTCCTTCATTTTCCGTTAACTGTATGGGTACGTTCGATTTAATGCCCATTCGGTCAAGTTCAATAAAGTTTTATGTAATTGTTATGTATTATTATATTGCAGATATTGAATAATAATGGTAATGTTTGGATAATATGTAGCTAGAGGCAGTGTGTTATTTAATATGACGTAAGTGAATATTATTATTTAACTCAATTATGATTGATAGACCTATAGATATATTTACGCGGAGATGCTTTGTTATAATGTTAATGTTTGTTAATTATTTGTTGTAGGCTCATCAAAAATCTTTTCAGATTCTACTACATCTCATTTATATTTGCGACACATTGCAGGGATCATATAACTGTATTGAATGACTATTTCATGAAATATCGATCAATAGGGTTATATGAACTTATGAGGTTATATTGATGATTTTAATGATAACAATTCTGTAAAAAAAATACTTGTTACAGTTGCGAATCATATATTGTTTAACATACAACCTGATACTAAAATGCAAATTGCAAAAATGTAAGAAAATTTTAATAGTAGATTAGTCGCTTTCCCCTTAAGTTAAGTGGGGTTGATTACATCTATGATGGTGAGTGTTGCATTGCCCTAAAAGCTTTAGATTTCGCACAGCTGCAACTTTTCTAGAATACAGCATACTGGTAGTACTGATCAGCTATCCGTTTGGCTGAAACGATACTTCTTCTTCTCTCGAATTCATAACCATCATCCACAGTCCGACTTCACCCATCGCTGATCATAGGCTTCTTTTTTCATGTGCGAGTCCTGTACTTCTCTGTCAGCCTTATCCAGGTTCTACCAGCGACAGTAACAATGTCGTCCGCCCATCTCACCGTCGGACGACCGAAACATCTCACCGTCCGACGACCGAAACATCTCACCGTCCGACGACCGAAACTTCGTCTTCCAGTCCTTGGATGCCACTCGGTAACTGCCTTACTCCACCTGTCATCACTGCACCTTGCCAGGTTTCCTGTTCAACTCCATTTGAGTTCCATAACTCGTTTTCTGATTACCATAAATTAAATAGCTCTACAATATAAGGCGTGCAGTCAGCAAGACGGTAGCAGGGTGACTATGTCCAGCTAGGGTGAAAAACGGTAAGTATCGCCTCGTAGTACCTAGTACTCTCGAAGGCTAATATTAAGACCTTTATACACCAGCCAATTGTGAAGAAGGTTTCGCAGATGAAGTCTCTGAGCTTAGGTTTGTTAAAATCTACTTCTATTTATTAAAAACTTAAATTCATTAATTCACTGACAACCTACTATCTAAGCCGCTAGATAATCATGAAATGTTGCACAAGAGTTCCTTTTCTAACAAAGGCGAGAACAATGAAAGGATTTTTGAGAATTCATCCTTAGAAGGGATAGGGGATGAAAGTTTGTATGGAAGATGGGATATCCCATAGGGCGCACGACTGATGAAATGTGATAGAAATGTTAAATTTATTAAAAACGATTTAAACGAAGACAGATTACACTACGGATATAAATTCTTAATACATTAAAAACAATACGAATCTGTCGGAAACCTTATTCGTTTTATGTGCCCAATTATGAAATTAATTATTTCCTTTAAATTAACTACGCAAAAAATGGATTGCGTGATAAAATCATCTTGAATGTGTTGGTAGAACAAAGGTGATGATTAGCTAATCTTATGGATCAATAACTAAGTACTTGACCACTAATAATTAAGTACCTTACGCTGCGTAGCTGAGGGTACTTAATTATTTCTCCGGTTGGTCCTTGAATGGATAACTATCCACTTCATACCGATACACCTCTGTGCCTCGGAAAGCACGTTAAGCCTTTGTTGATCCCGAAAGTCTGATAACACAACCATTCCTGCCTAGAGGTATCGTGTTACGCAGTAACTTGGGTTGTAGAGGTCAGTTAGGCAGTAGCTCCAAATAAAATACTGGTTTTCAGCTGCATCCGGTTAGACTGGAACCCGATCACAACATTGTTGTGGAACAGCTAGGCAGATGATAATTTTCAGTGGCGTAGGACAGAGACGGCGGAGACGGCTAGGCAGATGATAATTTTCAGTGGGGTTGGACAGAGACGGCGGAGACAACTAGGCAGATGATAATTTTCAGAGAGTCAATTATTGTAGCCTTTTGTGACGTACCCTGATCTAAACAATACACTGTGTCACTCGGCTCGCAGTCGAACTGACCTACTGACGCTGTCTAGACATACCTACCTCAAGTAGAAACTGAGGTCAACACTAGCTGTATCTGCTAGTCACAAAGACTGTATTTCCCTTGTACAAACCACTTTGTAACAAAGGACCAACGATTCTCAAGAATTATTGATTAAAATTCAAATATAATGACAGAATTTACAATAATCTGGTTTGTCTGGTTTGTATTTTTCATTTTGATCAATGAGAAATGAGTATTGTTGGGAATACGGCCTTCAAAATTATCTGGACTGTTTGGTTGCTATTTCAAAACTGTTCCAACTCTATTGTCTTAAGTTGACATCAGCAAAAAAGGCCAGTTTCTCATCAATGAACATTGAAAACTATCAACATTGGTAAAAAAACCCACAAAAAATCGTCACGCATTTTTTGCCTTCGATACCACGAATCGCTCTAAAAAGTATTAAAGTGAATTTGTTTTAATTAGCTATGTAATTAGTTATGGAAGTAGAAGGTCGCCAGGAAGTGTGGCCGTATTGCTGGGAATTTCTTCCACATCTGAATCATTATAACAACATTATTTTAGGTCTTTGTTCTGAGTATGCGCCGGTGCGGTTTGCTTGATAGTTGCCGCTTATTTCGAAAATGAATGGAACAAGTCTATTAGCGTATTTAATTTTATACAATCGATCAACTATACCTATCAATGTCAGTGGACATAGGTCACTCTGAGGAAAAATACATAAATGTGTGACGTCACGACTTAGTTCCCATAATGTGTAGAAGTACTGTTAGTACTGTTGCACACTTTTTGACGACAGGATCGATTGTCAGGCACATTGTCAAACTCCAAACTACTTACTTGTTACTCGTACCTACAACAGCAGCAGGGGTTAAACTTGAGACGGACGTTGAGTGTGGTTAGGGTATTTGCCGCGCTTATGATCGCTAGACCAATGAAGCAGTTATTAAAATAATTATAATTTATTCTAATCTCATCGGCAATCGTAAGCTGTAGCGTAATATTTTAGTACATTTCTAAAATACCCGCCACTCCGGTTCATTTATCATAAACGATAAGCTTGCGCGGACATTCCACTGCATATAATTTACCTTTTTGTTAAAGGAACTTATAGTTAGTAATGAATAACAGCAACTTTAAATAAACCTATTAGTCCTGTTTGCATAGTTATTATAATACTACGCAAGTTTTAATTACTGGTTGAAATGTGAACATTACCATTTCCAGAGCATTTCCTTCTAATATTGTTGTTGTGGTAATTTGTGTACCAAGTGGTCATTATGACTCCTTAGGTTAATTCTGAAAAAAAAAACAAGATCCATTGAGGTCCTTCAAATTAATTTCATGAAGTAGAAAGTTACTACTGTTGTGTGTATTGCTCTCCGACTCTTGGCTGGACCGAACCGGAAACTTTGCATCCTCTGGAGTCTCTTTACCAGCCCAGCCGAAAACAGAAAGATAGTTTGTGATACACATACATCATTTCAGCCGAAAAACGTCCACTGGTCGACATAGGCCTCCCCCAAGCACCGCCACTTTAACTGGTTCTGTGCTTCTCGGATCCAGCGGACTCCTGACGCCTTCACTAGGTCATCGGTCCACCTTGGCCTTCCAACGCAAAATCTTCCGGTGCGCAGTCACCACTCAATTCTTTTAACCTCAAGAATCTGTTCTGCGAGCAATGTGCCTGTGCCCTGCCCACTATCACTTAAGTTTGGCAAATACAAGGCTATTTATTAAGCTCAGTGGTCAGTGCGTAAAAAGGGGTGTGCTTGTAAAAGTCGATCAAGATCGCGTAGCGAGCCGAGGTCACTAAAGATCGAAAACTTGAAATATCACTGTATCTTCTGCAATCGGTCCCTCATTACTGAGGATCGTGGTCACTGGATCCTTTCAAATGGACAATCTGCCTCCATCTACTCCGGTCCAAAGTTGCCATCACCACCTGCTGAAAATTGCTTGAGGACGTAGCTTCTTTTACTTGGTCGGACCATCGTGTTGGCGACCGGCCTCTCGCTCTCCTTCCTTCGGTATTGCCAACAATAACCTACTTTTCAAGGCTGCTATCTCCCCTTCGCATTATGTGGCCGAAATAGGATAGAATACGCTGTAGGCATATTGTAGACAATCGGGTCTTGACATCGAGTTGGGAATGGATAGACACATTTGTGCGTTTGGCTGTCCATGGTATTCGGAGCATCCGCCTCCAGCACCACATTTCGAATGCATCTATCCTCTGTCTTTCTCTTGCTCGAATTGTCCACGTTTCAACTCCATAGAGGAAAATCGGGAAAACTAATGCTCTGACCAACCGGGCTTTTTTCAGATGTTCTGGAGGCGTGTCATGACATCTTTAGCCATGGCTATCCGTCTTTTTATTTCTTGGACGCAGCTGCCTTCATTATTAATATTAGAGCCCAAATAAATGAAACTGTCCACAGTATCGATGCCCTGGATGCTTTAGGCGCCCGATAGCTTTCCCGCACGATCTATCCCGATAAGCTTGGTTTTCTGCCTATTTATAGCAAGCTCTAATTTGCCACTTTCCACCTCCAATCTATGCAGTATCTCCTTCATGTCGTCAAATGTTGTAGCAAGGAGAACGGTGTCGTCAGCGTAACGCAGATTGGAGATGTGTTTTCCACCAACAGCAAACCCCTTTTCCCAGCCCTCAAGAGTTTTCCGAATGATATACTCTCCATACACATTGAAGAGCAGAGGTGAGAGGATGCATCCCTGTCTAACGCCTTTCTTGATAGAGAACACATTTGAACAGTCGGTGTCTATTTTGACGAAAGAGCGGTTGTTGATGTACAGGCATTGGACTAAATCTATAAGATGTTGAGGCGTACCCATGTCTTTTAAAACCTCCCACAGCTTATCCCACTGCACACAATCAAAGGCTTTGGTGTAATCAATGAAACACAACAACACAGGGCTGTTAAATTCCCGGCTCTTTTCTATGATTTAGCGAACGTTCAGTATTTGTTCCCGCGTGCCTTTGCCTTTAACAAAACCTGCTTGTTCTTCTGGAATTTGTGGATCGAGAAAGTGTTTCAGCCTGTTGTTTATGATGTACAGGAGTATCTTGCTGATATGTGGGATAAGTGCCAAGGTCCTGTAGTTGCTGCAGTCTTTGGTAGAGCCTTTTTTTATGAAGTGGAACATACACGGACTCTGTCCACTCTTCAGGCCATCTGCTGGTCATCCAGATGGAATTGCAGATGCTTAAAATCTGCTTCACACCTTTGGAATCTAGGTTTTTAAGTAACTCAGCGGGAATTCCATCCTTACCGGGAGATTTTCTATTTTTTAGACATCCTAAGGCATGTTCGACCTCTGACTGCAAAATTTCAGGTTCTTGCGGTGATAAAGTGTCTGTCAGAGCGCCGCTAGTGATAGGTTGACCGGTGTCATAAAGAGTTGTGCAGTACCGTTTCCAGCGTTCCAGAACCTGATCTTTTTCAGTGAGTATGGTACCTGCTTCATCTGCGATCGTGCAGGTTCTCGTATTACGAGATTTAGTCAGCTCTTTGACCTTGCGGAAAAGATCTCTAGTCTCATGTTTCGCCGAATTGTGTTCAAGATCAGCACAGACGTTGTTGATGTGTTAGTCATAGTCTTTGCGGCATCTTTTTTGAACCTCTGTGATGAGTTGGTCATATAACCTTCTATTATCTTGTAAGGTCCCTTACCCTTCAACTCACGTCTACGCAGAATTAGGTCAGCTGTTTCCGTAGATATAAAAGGTTTCATGGTAGGTTTTGGCAGCATGTTCTCTTTGGCAGTTTGCACAATGATTTGCTGCAAAGCCTTCCAAGCGCCGTCCGGGTCAATGGCGTCATTTAAAGAACATTCAGGTACTTTGTGTTCAATTGCTTTTCTGAAGGCTTGTGGGTCAACGTGGCGCATATTTAGTGTGCGTTCTTGCTTGTGGAGTCTCCTCAGCCGCAGTCGAACTGTGGCGACTAAAAGTTGGTGATCAGAGCCACAGTCCGCCCCCGGGTATGTCGTAGTATTCATGATAGACGATTTCCATCGGTTCTGGATGAGAATATAGTCTATCTGGTTTCTAAAACGATCGCCAGGCGATCACTGTATAGAACCACTAAATACAAAAACACACATTTCCAAAATTCTGAACTACTCGACCTTTTGGAAGGTTACTTATCGCAAAGAGGTTAACGCTTCCTCCTCACAAAAAAAAATGAGTTACACAATATTTGTGGCCAGTTTCTATTGAGCAGATATGTAGGTATATGATTATTATAATCACATGTCTGTTTGTGGTTTTAAATGAGTACTTTGTAAATAGTTATTCTATAGATTAGTCACTTTTTGTGCACTCTGCGGGACTAGCCCAACACTCAGTCGCTGAAGTCATTTATCGAAGGAACAATAGAGACCATTGACGCAAGTTATCGGATCTAATTGACTTCTTAGATATGAAATAATATGATTATCATGTTTAATTTTACCTTATGATTTCATCAACTCTCTTGTGTTTCGTTTTCAACGCAATGTCTTAAAAAGAAAATAACAGTGTACCTACTCATTGTTGAAAAGCCTTATAATAAATAAATAAATAATGTTTCTGAATAATAATTGGATTACAACTGCTTGACTATTAAACCTGCCTGCGCCAGCGCCTGTTAGTCTCGACTATAATCAGTATAATCACTTTCAAAGCATTTCGTATTTCTACAACGACTTTTAACAGGATTGACGTAAGCTTTTCGATAGCTCATATACATTTTTGACATTATCGTGGTCGCTGATGAATGCCCATAGAATGGACGGGCTAAAATAATAGCAGTAAGTATCATTTTAAGTATCTGTTACAGATCGAAGCATCAGCGTCAAAAAAGTCTCTCCGACCGCATTTCCTCAGCCATATGGGCCGCTGTCTTAGGAAACCTAGGCTTTGGTTGGTGACTAAGTACATAGCCTTTCAAACTGATATAGTAATAACCTATTAATTGTAACCATACGTTCACGACACCGCACGTGGTAGCGCGAATTAGATCAGACTGTCAAGGACACCCGGTTGGACCCGCCACAGGTTTGAGTAGAACACGTTTTTGTAAAACAATAAGCCGTTAAAGACAAGTTTACGCGGATTTTTTGTTGGTGTTTAACGTCGGCTTATGTTTATGTACTTACTAGAAGTATCCTTAGTATTCACAAAAACCGTTTTTTTTTTCACGGCTGTGCTACGAAACTATTTAAGGTTCTTCAGGAAGAGGTTCCTATTACTGTCATGTATTGGGACCTGTGAGATGCCAGAGAGAATTTACCATCCCGGAATATCAAACGCTTTGCTCCGTCCGTCTACGACTGGGCAAAATACGTCACCCTTTGTCAGATCACCTAGTTCGGGATACAATAGTAACTCCCTTTTGCAGCTCGCTGAATGAATTCACCAATCACCAGGTATCGGCTTCATCAAAAATGACACTGTCGCTCACTAAGGCCCCCGCAGACAGCCGCGACGCGACAGCGCCACGCGACGCTAGTAGAACAAATTATATGGATATTGCTCTACCAAAATTGCTTCGCACCGTAGTGACGCGCCTGTCTAACATTGAAAAAAAAAAACAAACGATTAAAATCGTTAGTTACAGGCAACTCGGTAACCACTCACACGTATCTCGACGATTTATCATTGTCCGTGAAAGTGGAACCGGGTTGGGACCTTGAGGATATAATCGGTTAAGACCTAACACATGTCTTAATTAATCGAAAACAAAAAAATAAGGACATGCCGAATTTTAAACAGCCTCCTTTGGGTTTTTGGAGATTGGATTCAAATTTTGTTTGAGACAACAAAACTAAGCATAAATGTATATTAAAAGTTGCGGTTTCCGTAAAGTGGAAATACAATTATTGTTTGAACATAATAAGGTCAAGGTTATAGCCTTATTATGCTCATAAACACCACGTGAACACTAACCTAATGAATAAATAACGAGTGTCAACATAACCCAGATAGGGTCCGATCATGACTGAAATATAACTCAGTTGACCTCTTTGAGGTAAGGTCATGGTAAGATAAAAAGGACTTTAATATAAAGTAATGTCTACTTATGCTAGAAATATGTGCTGATTAGCTTAGTTTTAGAGGTTAATAAAGTAATTGGTGATGACAGGAATAATAAAAGTAAATCAAATAGCATTTATGCGATTTCTTGAAAGACGCAACATCAGAAGGCCAATTCTCGTAATTTAAAACGTTCAAAATCTAGTCGCAGTCTCATACAACATCTCGGCGACAAGCAAATATCAAAAACTTGTCAAAATGTAGGGAAATTATAAGTATTTTTTGACAGATTGAGACTGAGATCAGACAGTGAACGTTCTTAAAATTACGAGAATTGCCCCTCAGGGTATCAGCGCTGAAAAGTTCGGGCGCCTTGTTTACAAGTCTTGGGTACTCAAAACTCGCGTTCCCATTAAAAAAATAACCAAGTGGGTAGCTTAGGTCCATGTAGCAATACTGTAGAAATTATAGCATATTTGGTGCTTACCATGCAAACTCCGCGAGTCCGTTAAAAGTTTTTGGCAAGAAATCGAGACAAACATTAATTTCGATGACAGTAAGCGTCAGAGTCGCCAAATGAAGAGGACATTTTTGAAGAGAAAACTTTTTTTTGTAATAGGTAAAAAAAATAATATTAATAAGTTTATTAGTACATAAAAACAACAACACAGTACATAGCATATAGAGACAGTGGGTTGTACTACCAAGTTTAAAATGCTTGTCAGCTTTCCGGGCTCCTAAACTAGGTACGCAGACCTGTATCTTAGGAGTCGGAGATTTTGCGGCTTCAATTTATATAATACAACCGTGACTTTTTAGTTTGGTTACAGTGGTTGTTAACACAGCAAATGTTGAATGATTGTGGTTGTGTATCTAGGAGTGTGAGTGTATATATGAGTGTGAGTGTAGTTTGTGTGTAGGGAGGTGTGTATGTGAAGTGTGAGTGTTTGATAAGCTTTATTTCAATGTAGGTTTGATAAAGTTATGATTGTATAGTCAATATATTTTCTGTTTCGTTATAAGTTAGGGATAAGAGCCATTCTCTTAATTTATTTTTAATTTCATACAAGGTATAGATATACCTTAAAAAATAAATATAATAATATTTAATAATTTTATTTATTTTATTATCCTACATGCGTGAACTTTGGGCCAACAATTGTCGACTTGTAAATGCAAAACATCGTGACATCTACCAAACCGCACTGGGCACGCGTGGCCCACTCCCTCTCACAGAGAGGAGACCTGTGTCCCAGCAGTGGGAACATTATAGGCTGATGATGATGGTGAAATGCAAAACGACAGGGGATTGTTTTACATATAGGAAAACCGTGTCGTCTCAAAAGCAGATTTTTATCTAAAGGGAGGTTGGAGTGTCTCCGCAGGACTGAACTAAGGACATATAGTTGCCTTACTGTGAGAACTTGGGCCTCAGAATATAAATTATCAGTAGGATAGTCTCTAGGTTTAAAAAGCATCACTTTAAGAACCGCTCGTTGTGCACGTTCTGCTGGGAGCATTGCGGTTTTATAAGTAGGTACCGCCCCACACCGGGATGCAGTACATAATTATAGACTGACAAAGGCTAAGGTATACAAGAGTCAGAGTTTCAGAATTGGCGGAGTGCCTGAGTTCTTTAAAAATATATATTAATCTTCTGATTCTAGTGCAGAGTGCCTCTATATGCGCATTCCAGCTAAGTTTTTCGTCAATAATCACTCCCAGGTACTTAATATTGGGGACCATGCTGAGGGCAAGACAGTTACAAGCTACTGACTGATGAGGGGGACAAGTGTGAGCTTTAATTTTATGAGAGAAAGAGGTTGGGGTTATTGATTGTGGGCGGTAGAACCTGATTAGTTTCGTCTTATCTATATTCAACGTCAGCAAGTTAGTTGACAACCATTCCATTATTACCCGAAGCGAGTATTCTGCTCTATCTCTGGCTTGCTCCCAGTTTTTATCACTCACTAGAATTGCCGTATCGAAATGTTAAACTCGTGTCAGGACATCGCGTCACGACACGTGACCTGATCTAAAATTCGTAAGACAGATGGAGTGTAGACAGCCGGCGCGGCGTAGGAGAGGAAGTATCCCCCTCTCTTTCTACGGCGCGGCGAAAATGTACGCCTGCTGTTTCGTTTAGGCGGCGCAGGGCGCTTGCGCGAATGTTCGTGGGTGTTTAAGTATGTTACAGTGTGCCACGCGCATCCATAGATGGTGACAGCTGATGGCTTGACCGTCTGTGTAGTGGCCACACTGCTGTGTATTCGTAAAATTCGTGTATATAAAGTGTTTAAAATATGGAAATTGAACAAAGTGCATCTATAAATGAAAAATATCAAAAATGTAAAAAAACATAATCATAAGTCATCATATCAAAAGTGTAAATGTATCTAATGTTAATATTCAAGTTTACACTTCTGCCGGCACTCCCGGAGTGCAACCTGTCTTTTTTTTTTAATTAATTTAATGATTACATAAATTACGCTAGGTATATAAAAGTAAACATTATTTTATTAATTAATCCCGGTACAGTTAGCTTCCCCCGAGGCTAACATACAACCTACATCAGATTTTTTACCCCCATTATAGGCGTGACAGAAATCTATTGAAAACTGTATTCAAAATGTACACGATCCGCAAAAAAGTTTCTAAACATTTTTTGTGTTAATCTAAAGTTTGTAGGTATTGTGTAAAATTTGTAACCTTTTTGGTACGTTTGTGTAGAAGTTTCATTGAGTAATACAAAAAAGGGAAGCAAAAAATGCTGGTGTATCAATGAATGATTTGTAGAAAATGTTAGGTCAGCCTTAATTTGGGATTATTCGGATTATTCTACTTTGCCCCACCGGCCGCCCCACTGGTGGGGCAAAGTGGAATGTGAAAAAATTTGCAGTGGAATCTGCCCCACTAAATCGAAATAGTGGGGCAGATTCCACTGCTTTAAAATCCTGTTGGATTCTGCCCCACTAATTTTTATAAATCAATGAACTCAGCCTGTTGCAGTGCTCTGGCGGCCTCTACCAGGCTGCGCCACAACACCCTGTCCTATGCCTACGGCATCCAGTCAGGTCTGCTCGAGCCACCTTTTTAAGGTCATCGGTTCATCTAGCTGGGGGGCGTCCTACACTACGCTTACCGATACGTGGTCTCCACTCCAGGACTCATCTGATACACCGGGGATCGGTCCTTCGACAAATATGGCCAGCCCATTGCTACTTCAGCACTTTTTAATATAAGTTTACTGCAAACTATGTTGGTTAAATTAACGTAAGTATCTACTTCGTGACATCATCGTTGCCACAGAATCTGTTTTTTTAGCTTAGGTACTTATGTGAAGATAACTCATGTGAACTGCACCATTGACGGATTTTGTAAAGAAGCTTTTTCTTCTGTTGTTTCTAATCCATCCTTCACAACCTTATTTCTTATTAGCCTGTGTCGTCCCACTGCAGGGCAAAGGCCTCCCTACTCTCTCATGAGAGAGCAAATTAACCCACCGCGCTTGTCTAGTGCGAATTGGTGGGTGTACAGTAGACCGCCTGACTGGGTCCGTGGGCGCCGCCTTTGACGTGCTAGTTGTTCATCAGCCGCCGGCCTGAGTTGATATCCTGCACTAATATCGACTGTTCCATCCGAGCCTATTTGGGTGTATTTATCCCATAGCCTACAGGTGGCGTTCTACATTTAGTTCAATACTAAATGCACGACAGTTTAAAGTCATATCGAGGACTTCACAACCTAGTTGGGTTAATTTCATTCAAGACTTTCGATGTTTATACCTGGGTACTCCTTTATAGACACTTTAATCTGCCCAGATGTCTGATTTTGATTAACCGTTAATGTGGCACTGCTGGGCAAAGGCCTCCCTACTCTCTGTCCACCTCTTACTGTCCAGAGCTACTAAGGACCAAGCAACTCATCTCGCCATCTCCGTCTGGGCCTGCCGCGATGTCGTTTGCCATGTCAAATCTTCAGAAGAACACCTGCTGCAGTTTTTCCCGATGCTTGAAGCAGTTTCAGTACCTACTGAAAACAAAGTGCTCAAAATATTAGTAAATTTGCTACTTACAACTATAGTGTGTCTTTCAACGTAGCTATGTTAATACTGTCACATCAATCAAGTGCAGGAACAAGTACAATCGGCTTCAAAAGCGTTAAAAATAACAATACAGTGTTGTAAAACAGAAGTATTAAATTACATTTTGAATAATTAATTAAATATCTTACATAATCAATAGGCAGATTGTGTTTCCATTTAAAATGCATGTAACATATTGAGTACCAATGATCAATTTACGTTACAATTATTGTCGACACCATCATTATAATGATTGGCTATACATATGCATGAAGATATTAAATAGGTGCTAAGGTTTTTGTCCGTGACTGTAGATAACATATCTTTGTACTATTTACATAATATTAATTGAATGCATCATAATTAATATAACATAATACATCAACTACAGTATAGAAGGCACGACGTCGGTACATGATAATACATGTATCAATTTTAAAGGTCCCGTAGTAAAACCACAGAACCTTATAATTTAAGTGTGATTCAAAAATATAACGGGGACAAATTAATATTAGTTATGATTGTGTATTTGATGATTGTGTATACTCTGAAACAGTGTGGTAATTCTAAAGCTCATAGGTAGATTCTGGTTGTATCGTTACTCCGCATTTTTAATAAGGGGACTATCTCTTTCCCTCAAACTTAAAGATTTTTGGTTAAAAAGGAAGTAAACCATCAATAGGCACTTTTAAATTGTCAGAAATCTCGGATGAATACCATCGAATATAAGTCTACAGGAACCTCATCTATACTAATATTATAAAGAGGTAAAATTTGTAAGTTTGTATGTTTGTAAGTTTGTATGTAGGAGGTAATCTCTGGAACTACCAGTCGGACTTGAAAATTCTTCTTGCATTTGATAGCCCAATTCTCGAGGAAGGCTATAGGCTATTTAACATCATGCTATGACCCTTAGGAACTGAGCAAAAAGAAAAAAAGTCAAAAAGAATGTTAAGTAATAGCGCGGGCGGCTGATGCGATACGACGGGGTGGCTCGGGGAAAACAAGAAGTTTCACGCGAACGAAGTCGCGGGCTGAAGCTAGTGGCAAATAAAATCACATGTTATTTTTTGTGCTTTGAAATTCTGGTAGACCTATACAAAAGTTAAATACCCCAACATATTTATCAATACATGCAATAACCTTTATGAAGAGTTACCTTCATAAAACATGTTTGAAGGATCTGTGTTACTAAAGTTCAATCGCATTCGGGATCTTCCTCAATGACTGTATAAATAAAAACGGTATTGTCTGTAATAAAATCTTTATTTTTTCGGAAAAATCGAATACTTATAAATATGGGCCGAATCAAGTTGATCCGAACAAGTTTAGTGTGTACCTAGCTATTCTCTGAATAATAAATACATACCATATTACAAACTGTAACCATGAATTCAGCATATGATCTATAGAGTACTCTTTCTATTTCATAGGATGCTTCGTAAGGAAAAAGGACATACAAACATAACATACACAATCAGCCTATAATTCAGTTTTTATTTTATTTTTAATCTAATTTATTTACTAAATTTAATTTTTGGAAGCTTCTAAAAATAATTATTGCCGTTAATGGTCATATTATTTTATTGTATCAAATTATTGTATTACTTATGATCACTTTTTCAATATATATCTTTTTTTTTAATCTATAAATTGTTAAAATCTCTACTTGATGGCGATTTTAATGTGTTTATTATTGCAGGGTTTGGGCGCTGATAGCCGAAATACAGGCTTTCGCCTAGTTCAGCTACAGATGTCTAATTCATTTGTAACAAGAAATCATAGGCCTATAAGATGTATGTGTATCTTTGTAAACAATTATTGAATAAACTTATATTATTATTATTAATGGTCCCACTGTAGGGATACAGGCTACCTCTCGGTGAGAGGGAGTGAGGCGTGACGTCAGCATAACAGGAATTCAGGCCTAAAGAATAAATTTTTATGTGATTTCTTTTTATGTACTTTGAATGCCAGAAGGTAAAATATGGTGACATACATTACATGAACGTAAAACATACTGCATATTGTTAACCCATGTCACACTAATACAGTGTGTTTCAGCGGGGTGTGACCAAACTTGGGGGTGTGGTACGGGCCATCAAATTGAACAACTTTTTCCCGGGGACCAACATCGTAATCTTGAAAAAGACATCAGTCGTCCCATACAAAACTTCAATACCTACTTGACCAAATGTATGTGACGAATGATTTTTTTTTTCACGATTACGATGTTGGTCCCCGGGTAAAAGTTGTTCAGTTTGATGGCCTGTACCACACCCCCAAGTTTGGTCACATCCCTCTGAAACACATTGTATTATAAAGGCGAGGAGTGTGATTGTTTGTTTGTTACTCTTTCACTAACTCCTGAACGGATTTGAATGAAATTTGGCACACATAAAGCTTATAACCAGCACCCTAATTGCGTAACACACTATCAATCGGAATCAAAATCATTTCGAAGCCAATTGCTAATCCATTGCTTCATAAGTTCGAAAAATTTTAGTGCTCAACAGGTACCTAAATAACGCAATGAATGTTGTTGAACTGTCAAAATGAAACCGATTCCGATTGATAAAGTGTTACGCAATTGCCCCGGAGGATTAAAACATATAATTTTTTACCCTGATATTCCCACGGGATCGAGATTTATGCGGGTGAAACCGCGGGGCGCTGTTAGTTTGCAAATAAATGATTTTGAATTCGTATTTATCTTTTTAATAACATTTGTTATTCCTACGAGGTATTTTTTGATTTTCTGCGGGTTCTTTTATTATGCATTGCCTGATCATACTTGGCAGGTTTTAAATAATTATATAATACTGAGCTATTAATTGTGACTCATCGTGATTACAGCTTAGACCTTGCACGTAGTAACATAAAACTCTAAACAATTATTATGTTACGGTTATTTTAAATAATGGATGTTTTTAATATTTCTTTGGATTGTTGTGTTAGTATGTACAATAATACATTGATGCATTGGAGGTGGAATAACCAAATAATATTCTGCTAAGTGCTACTCTGTGAATGCCCAGTTCCAATTAAATATATCCAGTAGTTTTTGAAGTGACATAGGTACAGACATAAAACATTGTACTATAATATTGCAACAACATGATTATTAGACACTATTTTCATTGTGTAGCCATCGTAACTTTTTCGTAGACCCTCGTACGTGCATTTTATAATAGCCTTTTATTTTTAAACTAGCTGCGCCCCGCGGTTTTACCCGCATAAATGTCGATCCCGTGGGAATATCGATGTCCTTTTCCAGGACTCAAACTATCTCTATACCAAATTTCATCTTAATCGATTCAGTGGTTTAGGCGTGAAGAAGTAACAAACATATAAACACACACACACACTCACAAACTTTCGCCTTTATAATATTAGTGTGATAAAGCAGAAGTTTTTTGTTTTCGTAGACATCAAGTAGCTACGGGGATTATAAAATGCAGCGCGCATTTTATAATAGCCATTTTATTTTTAAATTTCGGGTTACTAATGTTTATTATGGCTATCGCCTTATATTTACAAATAATATAATTGATCTGAAAAGTATTTTTCAACCAATACCGAACCGACTCGCGCTGCACTGGCAGGCAGGTGCTACGAAAATCTACGTCTACTCTAAATCTACTATTATGTTATCTACTCAAATCTCCTCTCTTCTCAAACTCAAAGCATTAATTTAAATTCATTAGTATTTATTGTCAAATCATACAACTTAATCTATACATATAATAAAATCGTAGGAAAGTCAAAACGGTACATTGAATATTTTTTTAAAAGAATACTTGGGGCGTGATCTACAATCGATATCGAAGCCAAAAATATAGTTTTTAGAATTTTTGTCTGTTTGTCTGTTTGTCTGTATGTCCGGGATAAACTTAAAAAGTACTGCATGGATTTACTTCAAATTTTGCATGAATATTACTAAGAGGTCGGGTCAACATATAGGCTACATATTATCACGCTATCACCTATGGGGGAGGAGCTGTGAATATTTATTTTTCTTACGCATTCTGTGACAGCGTGTAATCTAACGACGCATATTTAAATGTTGTTTTTCAGTAAGCCATGCTATTATCTAGCTTTACACTATAAAAACTACGCCATTTAAGTAACTTGGGCAGAAAAAACATAGTTTAATGAATTTTAGTAGTATAAAGAAAATTTTGAAGCAGCGCCATCTATGAGTTTTCATAAAAATCAAATCAAGTTACATGTTGACACTTTTTGGAAATTAATAATTTAAATTTGATCATGTTGGCGAGGTTAGTAGTTAGTAATTCTTAAAATTCATAGATGGCAATGTGCATTTTCTTCATAAAAGTTGTATCGTATAGTTCGTTTTGACCAATTCAAGTTCCAACAAAATCCTTAAAATGTTGAGCAGAGTTGAGGACGACAATAAAAAAAAAATGCGGTGTTAAGTATTACAAAAAAGTTATGTTTCTACTGGAGACGAAGTCGGAGTAACTGATGAACGCGTGCTGAACACCTGTCTCAGTTCACTTCAAGATGTGGTCATTTCTATCGGCGGCAATCCACTGATCGAATATGGGTTACCAGCTCCCCAATGATCACCGCATCAAGACCGTGTAAATCGGGAGTATAACGCTGAGACAAATTACGATCCGGGCGAAATGACCATGTCGCTTTGTTCTCTTCAGAGCAAAAACAAATTTATGACACCGTCCTTGAAAGCGTTGGGAAAAAACCAGGGTCAAATGTTTTTCTTGGAATGCGTCTGGTGGAACAGGAAAAACATTTGTTACCACTTGCATACTTGCAGAGGTCAGCAGGCAAGGCAAAATTGCTATTGCTGTAGCGTCGTCGGGAATCGCTGCCACACTGCTTCCGAGTGGCAAGACAGCACATGCCATGTTTAAAATTCCTATCGATTTAGAGAGCGCCGAAACGCCTGTTTGTGGTGTGTCACGTAACAGCGATAAGGGACACGTGCTCAAGGATTGCTCTTTGATCGTATGGGATGAGTGTACGATGGCCAATAGGAAGGCAGTTGAGGCCGTGGACGGAATCTTGCAAGACATCCGCAGGAACGAACATTTGATGCGTCGTATCACAGCTGTTCTGTTCAGTGGCGATTTCCGGCAAACGCTTCCCGTGGTGACACGGGGATCGAGGGCTGACGAGGTGAATGCTTCGTTGAAACTATCTTCGTTGTGGTCACGAGTTCGTACGCTGCGCTTGACCATTAATATGAGAGCTCGGCTCGGCGGCAATGCACGTGCTCAAGAATTCTCCAATGTCCTTCTAAATCTTGGCGAAGGCACTCTACCAGAAGAGAGAGGTGGACAGGTGGTGCTTCCAGAGTCTCTCGGTAGAGTGGTATCCAGCTTAAAAGAACTCATTTGCTGTGTGTACGGGGACATCAGTCGTATACTGCACCTGCAGAATTCTTGGGTGTGTGAGCGGGCCATTTTGACGTCCAAAAATGATCAGGCTGCAGCAATTAACGAATGCATTCTCTCGGAAATTGAGGAGAATGAAGTGGTCTACACCTCGATAAACACTGTTGTCGAGCAAGATGACGCCACACATTATCCCGTGGAATTTCTGAACTCCCTGTCAGCAAGTGGACTTCCAGCGCATACCATCAAGCTGAAGGTCGGTGTCCCGATTATGCTTCTTCGGAACCTATCTCCTCTGAAGTTGTGTAACGGGACCCACCCTAAAGTCATTTCGCTCTACAGACACACCATTGAGGCGGAAATTCTTACGGGTTGTGGCGTTGGCGAGGCAGTATTTATACCACGCATTCCCCTCATACCTCATATCTTCCCGTTCCAGTTCAAGCGCGTACAGTTCCCCGTGAGTGTTTGCTTCGCGATAACCATCAATAGAGGCAGACACTGAGGGCAGCGGGTGTCGACCTCAGGACGAGTTGCTTCTCACACGGACAACTGTACGTCGCTTGCTCCCGCGTCACCAGTCCTGACTCTCTTTACATTTTGGCTCCTGGCAGCATAACTACCAACGTTGTTTATAGGGAAGTGTTTTAAGGTATGATGCCTTTGTACATACGTATTTTTACTCTTTTGTGTCCTGGAATGTATTCCTGCATTGTTTTCTCTATTTCCTTCAGTCACATCCCCCACACCACACTGAACTCAGCAGGACTCCCATATAACTCTCTTCACTTGCTTCGCTTGCAAAAAAAACTTATATTTTAATGCTATTTTAAAAGTTGTTTACTTATAATGCTATAGCGACACTGGCATCTTAGGTATTTTTGGTGCTGTAGAGCCTTCAGGCAGACGACGTCGCGGGCAGCAGCTAGTAAAGTAATAAGTACCTTAGCAAATAATAACTAATACCTAATTAATTAATAAAAATAACAAAACCAAATCAAAGTAATAAGTACCTTAGCAAATAATAACTAATACCTAATTAATTAATAAAAATAACAAAACCAAATCCTAACTTAACTAAAACTATACAGATACTAAAATATAGCGTCGAAAAATTCATCTGCATCGCTGGCGACTGATAATGTACCCAAGAGACTGGCGCCGGCGGCATTACCTCGTTGTATGGCAATGCTTAGCCTCCGGCCAAGGTAAAAGCCAGCCCTTGGGTCACGGGAAGTGGCAACCACCCGTTTCGAAATTTCCTTAAAAAGACCACGGCCCGAACGTTTCAACCCCAAACGGCTCGAAACTAATTAAAATTTCCGATAAGGTTATTATATTTTCGCCGCTTGAGGTTTTCCGCAGCCGCAGCAGCACCGCCAGCACAGCATGCCGAGCCAGGAAGATGGGATGGCGCAAGAGTATGACACACATTGCTTCCCACACTAAAGGCCTACCCACCTTCCATGGAAATAAAGACATACCGTTCGGTCTCTTGCTATTGTCGCGTGCCAAGCCATTGGGTTCTAATACCTACAGCTGGAACGCCGACGGTGACAAGAGCAATATATATTTAATTTAAATTAATTACAAGTACTTTTGAAGTGCCCAGGGGTAGGCAGTTGCCCGTTCCAAAGCGTAGTGGTTCCTATGGAGAAGAACGAGCAGGAAACTCCACGGGCTAGACATAGGTCTCTATAAGGTTGACTTACAACACCATTATTTCAGTACTTTATACCACAGTAAAAACCTTGCTAAACAGACAATTAGGACTATGTCTCCTTATGCAGCCATGCACAATACGGTCTAGAGATTTACCTGTGCAGGTGTGTTTCAAGAACTGCACAGGTCTATTCCAGTATACGCTCAGGTCTTTCCGGGCAGACGGCGCAGGCCAGTGGCGTAACTATCGGAGGGCTAGGTGGTGCCGTGCACCGGGACCTCCAAGCTCAGGGGCCCCTCGGCCCCTGACCAGCAAACCTCGAACTGACATAGAAAAAAATTCTTCCACCTACAGAACATAAATATAGTAAATCCCAAGGCAGACCCATTGGAGATTCCTAACGCGGCTGGCAGTGGGCATATCACGTGGGTTTGGATATATAGAGGCCTAAAGAGGAAAGACTAATTTTGGCAGGCTGCGAAAAACTTCTATGGGGGCCACATGGGGAATTTAAGGGGCACTATTAAGTGAGGAGTTTTTCATATTTTATAATAATCAACAAAACTTCAAATATATTTGAATGGTTTTAAAATGTTCAAATTTCTTTAATTTATGAAAAACCACCTATAGTCCGAGAGCCGGCTGCAAAAATACCTACCTCATCGGCTACCCCAATAGGCTATATTTAGATCGTTAACCGACACTTAAACACGTAAAAAAAATCAGGTCTGCCAGAGCCGATCCTGCCGGGTCATAGAAATAATCGAAATTTTTTGACGTAATTTTTTTGGAAAAATTACGTCATAAGATACCCGAATGAAAGTGCTGGCAGCAGTTAACCATTGATTAGTTATGTAAAAAAAAGTGGGTCTGCCATTGCGCACCCTGCCGGAAGTACTTGGCAGACCCCTAAAATATGCCCTTCTGACACACTAAACCTACCTCATCGAGTACCCGGATGGGACCAACGCTAAATAATAACCAAGATGCCCCTGATAATGGATCAAAAGGTCTGCCAGGTCTAAGCTTGCCGGAACTTAGTGTTCAAAGCATTTGAAGTTGATAGGGAGCATACTTTCACCTTTTTTTTTTGTGTTGTCGGGGGGAAACCTTCAGAAGGCACCTGACCTCCGGGGAGGGAGGTCGTGGAGTGTGGGATTTTTACCTTACTAAAACCACCCCGGTGATCACCATCAGCACATAGGGGCGGTCCTGGGTCCTCTTAAAAGACCAATTCCGGAACCCCCCCGTGCAACGCCTGTAAGGCACATCCCTGGGGAGACTGTAAGGGGGCCTCCCCTGAGGCTCGATAAGCACGGCAGCACGTGACCACTGTGCCACCGTCTTCCCTGGGGTCACTTTGTGGGCGGACAGAGTCCCCACTCGGTTCGCCCGCGACCCTAAAGGTCCACCTACCTTATTTGGTAAGCGGGTTTCGGCGTATTAGGCGCCAAGGCGATTGCCACCCCGACGCCTCCTTCTCCAAGCAGGATCAGCCCTCTCCCGATCCCGCTCGGCGGCCTCCTTCTTGACCATCACGGTCTCACAGAAGCAGGCTACTTCCGTCCAATTTTCTGTCTCTGCCAGCATAGCCCTCACTACTGCTGGCAGAGACAGGTCTCGCCCGATCCTGGCAACTAGGACCCGCCGCTCGGAGGCCCACGCAGGGCACTCCTCGAGCGTGTGTTGTGCGGAATCCAGGCTGCCTCCGCAGTGGTGGCAATTTGCCGTGGCCTCTCGCCCAATTCTGTTCAGGTACTCACCGAAGCAACCGTGTCCGGTGAGCACCTGGGTGAGCCTGAAGGAGATGCGCTCACCTCTTTTCAGCCAGGCTTCGAAGTGCGGCATAACGACTTCGACAACGCGCTTGCGCGAATATTGCGGTTGCTATAGTCACTCGCGCCACCGCTCGAGCGCGTGTCGCCGCTCCCGCCGCCTTAGCCTTACGAATGCGTTTCCTGGAACACTATTCTCGCTTTGGCGGATATCGCGAATCTGGTCGTAGACCTTCGCGTCCATATCCGCCAGTATGTCCAGCGGCGGAAAGCGCGACAGGAGAGTTGCCGCTTCAAAGGATATCGTTCGGTATCCTCGTGCAATGCGAATTGCCATTTTCCGCTGCAGTCTATTGACTTTAGTCCTGCAGCGTCGGATACCTGACAGTCTACCAGACCAAACAGGCGCCCCGTAAAGCACCATCGATCGCACGACACCCGCATAGAGGTGGCGAACTTCTTCCCGAGGTCCCCCGATATTGGGCAGCAGTCTATGCAAAGCACCCACTGCCTTCTCGATCCTCGGAACCAGGCGCTCGAAGTACTCTTCGAAGTCCCACCGACCGTCCAGGGTGAGGCCAAGATACTTTATGTATCGCCCCACCTGGACTTGCGCATCTCCGGCATGGACCAACGTGCTGGGTGGCTCCCTGCTCCTCGGCAGTTTATGGAACCATAATGCCTCAGTCTTCTGAGGCGCTATCTCCAGCCCCAGCCCGGATTGCCACCCCGAGCTCGGCAAGCTGAATGGTTTCCTCGAAGGTGTCCCCGCTGGCCAACACCAGAGTATCGTGTGCGTAGCAAACGATATTAACGCCGACGGGGAGAACGACACGCAGGACCATGTCGTATGCTAGGTTCCACAAGAGAGGACCTAAAACCGACCCCTGCACAACCCCACACGTAATCTCCCTCCGCTGAACGTTACCATCCCGGCCCACATAGCGAATGTGCCGGTCGCGTAGGTATGACTCGACAATGCCTTGCAGGTAGGGAGGCACCTCATGATGTACCAGTGCCTCCCTAATTGCACGCCAGGGTAAAGAGTCGAAGGCGTTGACGATATCCAAACTTATCGCCAGCGCCACTCTATCCCGGGACACTACCTGGTCTGACAGCGCGCGGACGCGAAGAATCGCATCTATGGTAGAACGCCGCTGCTGGAAGCCATACTGGCTATCAGCAAGTTCGGGACCAACCCGCGACAGGTGCTCGACAAGCCTTTCAGCAACCACTCTTTCAAAGAGCTTGGAAGACTCGTCGAGCAGGCATATGAGACGGTATGCAGAGGGAGACTCTGCGGCCCTGCCTTCCTTCTTCAATAAAACCAATCCAGCTTCCTTCCAACTAGAGGGGAAAACACCTGCACGGAGACAACTATTAAATAACCGTCTCAGGCGGTCACCCAGAGCAGCCAGAGTAAGAACCCACGCCCGGCCAGGGATACCATCCGGAACTGGCGCGGTGTTGCGAGCCCCCAAGCGCTTCACGGCTCGATCAAGCTCCCCTTCCGTCACCCCTAACTCGTCAGACCAGTCTGACAATGACAGGGGCGGCGAAGGACTGTCCCTGGCTACTGGAAAGAGTGTGTTTACGACTCTCTCCAGCAGACCCGGATCCATGGTCTCCGTGATGGGGGGGACCCATGGCCGTAATTTGCCCATGACCATCCTATATGGTTTCCCCCACGGATCCCTGTCCAGCCCCTCGAAATGCTCGCATCCGCGATAGCGTGTTGAAGCGCCATAGTCGCTACTCGGTGAGCTCTATAAACTCTGGCTATCTCTTCCTCCGTAACTCTCGGCTGCCTTCTGCGCCGGGTGCGCTGAAACTGGCGCCGGGTTTTAAGACAGACAGTCCGCAACTGCGCGATGTCTTCCGACCACCAGTAAACCGCACCAAGTCGCTGGGCGCAGCTGACCCAGGGCATGGCAGCGTCGCAAATTGACGTCATTATGTACCGGAACCAGATCGCCGCCTCTTCTGGATCGAGCGAGATCCCCTGGGATCCACCATCATCTGGCCACGCCGCGACGTTGGCAGCTGCGACGAGCAAATCTCGATTGAGCTGTTTGAGGGCCCAACGACGCGCCGGTGGACTTGAGCCTGGACGGCTCGGGCCGCCGGAAGGACGGAGTGCCACATCAAAAACGATGTGGCGATGGTCAGAAAGAGTGACCATCTCCTCCGCTACTCTCTATTCCGACACCATGCGGGCTACAGAAGGAGTCGCCCATGAGAGATCCACGTTTGACTCCCCTTGCCATCGAACGCATGTGGTAACGGACCCTCGATTCAATAATCGAAGATCAAGCGAAGCCGCCCAGTCCTGCACTGCGTGTCCCCTCGGCCTATCCCGGGTGTTACCCCATGCTCTGGAGTGAGCATTGAAGTCACTAAGGACAAGCACTGGACGGGGTGAGCATTTCTTTCGAATGCAGTTCGCAACCCCATCCAGGTATCCCTCAAATTGGGCGAGCCCAATTTGAGGGATACCTGGATGGTGTTGCATTTCCCTCGGGAAATGTTGGGAGACATGTAGCAGCCCACTACGGCCAGATGTCCTCATTCGACTGCGACATATCCGTGCCCTCTATCGAGCAGGGTGCAGTGAGGCCCACTGCCTCCACCAGCCCAGTAAACAGCAACAGAGTCCAAGGTGTCCCGGAACCAGCGAGGATGATCCCGGACCGTAGGGCTCTGCTACCACCGCCAAGGCAACCGACCACTCCGCAATAGTCTGCAGAAAAAGATTTTGCGCATTGCAGCAGTGGTTCAGGTTGCACTGAAGGACTTTCAGGGCTGGGAAGATGAGGTATCCATCTCCTCTAGTGGGCCCGCACCCAGTGGTGCTATAACTAAAAAAGGCGTATCTACTAAGGCTTATTTTTCTTTGCATTTTTTTGCGCAGTTGTGGCTTTTTTGGTTAAGGCGGCAGTATAGCTGTCTCGTTTTCGCGCGATGGTTTTTATGTACCTATTTGGTTTTCTTGGTCTATTTATTATTATTTCATGTTGTGATAAGAAAAGCAGTTAATATTCATATATTTGTATAAATTTAGAAACAAAATAATGTTGTTTTGACTTCAGGTGAAAGTATGCTCCCTATCAACTTCAAATGCTTTGAACACTAAGTTCCGGCAAGCTTAGACCTGGCAGACCTTTTGATCCATTATCAGGGGCATCTTGGTTATTATTTAGCGTTAGTCCCATCCGGGTACTCGATGAGGTAGGTTTAGTGTGTCAGAAGGGCATATTTTAGGGGTCTGCCAAGTACTTCCGGCAGGGTGCGCAATGGCAGACCCACTTTTTTTTACATAACTAATCAATGGTTAACTGCTGCCAGCACTTTCATTCGGGTATCTTATGACGTAATTTTTACTAAAAAATTACGTCAAAAAATATCGATTATTTCTATGACCCGGCAGGATCGGCTCTGGCAGACCTGATTTTTTTTACGTGTTTAAGTGTCGGGTAACGATCTAAATATAGCCTATTGGGGTAGCCGATGAGGTAGGTATTTTTGCAGCCGGCTCTCGCACTACTAGTTTTACCTATATTATTAACTGTAATCCACTTCGTTATTGTTTTATTTTTTATTATTATTTACTACGTTAGCAAGCAGCCTTGCTTTGCTATGCTCTGCAGTGGGCGATATACAGCTGATGATGAAGTAGCTCTGCATCTTTTGTATTGTATACAGGGTGTTACAGAAAGGGTATATCAATACAAACGGGTTAAAGAGTGTATCTGGTCTAGAATCTCTGTACAAAATTTCAGCTCAAAAGCAGTAACTTTGAAAATGCTTAATATTTTTTTATTTCGATAGTTTATTAAATTGAAATCATAACAAACGTGTCACCGCACTACGAGGGTCATTATCCATTATCTGTAGTGTGTCTGTGCGCCTAGTACAAGCACATCACGCCGCCGCGCGCCAGTGCAGCGCCGTGATGTCGAAATAAAAAAAATATTAAGCATTTTCAAAGTTAATGCTTTTGAGCTGAAATTTTGTACAGAGATTCTAGACCAGATACACTCTCCAACCCGTTTGTATTGATATACCCTTTCTGTAACACCCTGTATATTATGTATTTATGTTTTTTACTTGATAAAATAAAACCTAGCCAGTTCAGATAGACCCTAACTTTTTTTTGCACCGGGGCCACTGATCACGTAGCTATGCCACCGGCGCAGGCACACCTGCCCCCTTATTCACAAACACTCGATATGCTTCCGTATCGTATCGAACATTAATCATTGTTATCGCAGGAGTCTTCTCAATGCTGTTCACATGTCCAAAACCCGAAAATTTTGTCAGTTTAAATCAAATAGACGCCCGCTATTCCTCCGACAGCTATTTTCTGTTGAGGGGAAGTCAAATCAGGTTATCGAAATGTCAGGTTTTCGATACGATAGCCTGTCGTATGTTTGTGAATCAGGGCTCTGTACTGGTAAACCTCTCCGTCAGAGAGCGTGGATAGAGATAATGATAAAAATATGATTCAAACTTTAAAGTAAATTACGCGGTTAAACATTATGATACATGTGTGTAATGATCAATGCACACGCGGCTCATACGACGTTTTTCAACACACTTGCGAGGAATAAAACAGACGTGTATTGTTATTAACTTTTAATTATTGAAACAATTAGTGAAAGTACAATTCTCAAAATGATACCGAACTGTTTTTGTTGGCATTTTTACAGTTTGTGTTACGGTATTGCTATTACTTATTAATAATTTCATTATTTTCATTTTCTTGGGTAAATGTCGGCGATGGTGAAATATTTTCATAGGAGTTGGATGAATGCTGTAAATATAAGGGCTCATTAGTGGGAGCAGGTTGCACTAAATAGCCAGTGTCACGAGAAGTAGATTGTCGCGGCTCAGGGCAAGACTTCTTCGTCTGTGGCTTCAAATTTATGCACGTGTTATTTTAGCACTAATGTTTGCCTTGTTATGAATAGTATCGTCGACATAAGATTCAGCGACTGCGTCATATCGCCATCCGTCATGACGCTTTAAGGTTAATATTATATTGGCTCCCGAATCAGCCAGCAGTGTAGCCGAAGTTCTTCTAAAACTGTGCCCAATGTAAGAATCGGCATCGGGCAAATCTAAATACTTTGCAATTTTTCTTAGCATAGCTCCAAATTTGTTGATACCAATGGGTTGAGCATTTACCTTTTTGAAAGTTTTGGAAAAAGCGGTAATTTTTTGCATTTGTTGAACGGAGTGCTAGATATTTTTTACTATTTCATAAAACGCGCAATGGATTGTAAAAGATCGTGGAATCTTGTTTTTAGTATTGGTAATTTTTACGAGATGCATTTCACCGTTGGTTTCTACATCCTTTGTTGTATTATCATTAGGCTCTTGACGTCTACACACACCGACATATGGTCGAAAGACCTATATATAGTCTTTCGACCATACCGCCTGTCCTTTGGGCGAAAAAAAGGATTCTTTTTGGCATGAAGTCTTTTTGATGAGATTAGATTGGCGGTTTGAACAGGAAATATAACAACAATAATTTATATGACTAAGTTAATTAAATGTAATATAATAAACAGATTAACAACATTAATAGCCGTGACGAACACCATTTTATTACAAAAACTTGTGCAATCAATCACCTGAAACAAGACTCTCTTGTATTTTGATTTATAATATTAGCCTGTAGCTTGATAACAAAACATTGCGTTTTAAATTAATTCGAATTTCAACTATTGAAATGATAAGAACCTTATGCAGCATTAAAAATTGGCCAATTAGTATCATCATGTTCTGAAAACATGAAAATTTCTGTGAAATATTAACATTAACAGAACAATTTTTTTTTTGTTATAAATTAATTGTGATTGTCAAAACGAGGTTCCTATTCCGTCATGGCGGCTAGTGACTTTAACCGGTCAAGCCCCGTGCGTTACCGATCGATGACGAAACAATAGAAAATCAAATTTGTCTCATTAGCGGAGCTTGACAGATTAATAATGCTGCAAAATATTAGTTACATAATCATTATGTTTAATTTATAATTATATGTGAGAACGACGTAAAAAGATGTACCCGTTAAAAGCATCCAGAGAACAGCAAATAGATTAAAAATAAAAATAAAGTAGTTAAAATAAGCCAAGAGAAGAAGACCATTCAACTCGACAACAATTTCAATTTTCAGGTAACGTTTCTTCTTCAAGAAGAATTCCGTGTTATTAAAAAGAGGTTTACCTACTGATTAATGAAATAAAAACTTTTTGGGAAACCTTGACGACAAAAATCAGGAAACCTTCTGGATTTTCTTACCAAAAAAAAAATAAGGATGCCTTTTAAGTTTTTATAAAGTGTTTTCCTTTTTATGTTTAGTGGCTGTTCAGATTTATTTTCAACGAAACCTGCCATTATTAGTTATTAAAAAAGGCATGTTTTGGAAACTTTTTGATTCATGGTTATAATTAGTTTATGAAGATACTAGTAAGCTGACCCAGCGAACTAAATACCGCCTCACAATAATAATAAGCCATTCCATACAAAATGTATGAGAAAATGAATTATCCTCATTATTATTTTTTTCGTGAATTTTACCCATGTTTTAATAGTTATTCTGCTATTCGGGGCGGGGACAAATCCAAAAAATCAAAGATCATAAAAATTGGTCCAACCGTTCTTGAGCTATAAATGGGTAACTAACCCGACTTTGTTTTATTTATAATATAATACATTTTATTACTTTATATTAACTTTATTTACATACGTATATATACAGGGTTATTGGAAAAAACACCAACAACTCTTAAGATGTGATTGTACTCATCATTATGAACAACGTTTACTATAGGACCAAACCTGAATACGCGAAAAAAAAAAATCAGCTGTTCCATACATTTTGACGAGTTCTACGAACGTAAATGTAGGGGACAGCTGATTTTTTTTTTCGCGAAAGTGAAAGTATATACGGTACTTATAACAAAATAAAAAAAATTGTCTGTTTGTTCCGGCTAATCTCCAAAACGGCTGGACAAAGGAGAAGGGAAATACTCCATAGTTTCCTGGGCCCAGGTGTTAACTCAATCAAACTAGCTTTATTTGTAAGTAGATATAATAACAAGGCCTCACTGAAAATTTGGTAAAATTTGGCTATCCAGGAGTCAAGTTATATGAAATATAGTAAAAGTGAGGTTACATTATAACATTGTAGTTTTTTGATGTTATTTGCGAAATATTTTTGAATGGTTTTGGTTGTATAATGGTTTTACGCATGGAGTGCAAGTAGAGAGCCTCCATGTGCGACGTGTTGAAGATCCTGAGTATCCTGACACGTTTAGATTGAGAACGGAAAATACGTGCGCACTCACAACGAAAGAAAACGAACGAGTCTCAGTCTATCAAAAAGTACTCTGTGCGAACGAGTGTTGATCTATGCGAGTGCCGGTCACAGAGTACTTTTTGATAGGTGCCGGTTTTTTTCTACCTGTCATCTGTCGGTCGGTGACCAGCACAGATTATCCACTTTAGACTATACTGAGTGGCCAGTGTTGCTAACAGAAGAAAAATTAAAGGAACTCGATTCGCTTTGAATCGATTCCACGAAAAGATTGATAAGCATTTGACACACGATTTTCATAGATATTCTGCTTTATCGATTATTTAGTTTCACAACTTAATTTAATTTTTCTCGCTTCCTAGATAGAAACATGGTACTGTATTTTGTGATTTCCTTTAGAAAAATATAACGGTTTTTTTAATACCCATTTCAACTAGTTAACTGCTGGGCCCAGGATCTCCCTTCTCCTTTTGATGAAAGGAGAAGGGAAAGACTCCATAGTTTCCTGGGCCCAGGTGTTAACTCAATCAAACTAGCTTTATTTGTAAGTGGATATAATAACAAGGCCTCACTGAAAATTTGGTGAAATTTGGCTATCTAGGAATCAAGTTATATGAAATATAGTAAAAGTGAGGTTACATTATAACATTGTAGTTTTTTGATGTTATTTGCGAAATATTTTTGAATGGTTTTGGTTGTATAATGGTTTTACGCATGGAGTGCAATTGTAGAGAGCCTCCATGTGCGATGTGTAAGATCCTGACACGTTTAGATTGAGAACGGAAAATACGTGCGCACCGCACTCACAACGAAAGGAAACGAACGAGTCGGGTCACAGAGTACTTTTTCATAGGTGCCGGTCTTTTTCTACCTGTAATCTGTCAGTCGGTGACCAGCACAGATTACTTAAGACTATACTGAGTGGCCAGTGTTGCTAACAGAAGAAAAATTAAAGGAACTCGATTCGCTTTGAATCGATTCCACGAAAAGATTGATAAGCATTTGACACACGGTTTTCATACATATTCTGAGATTTTACCGATTTATTCAGTATCGATTACTTAGAATTCAGGCATGTACTTTATCGATTATTTAGTTTCACAACTTAATTTAATTTTTCTCGCTTCCTAGATAGAAACATGGTATTGTATTTTGTGATTTCCTTTAGAAAAATATAACGGTTTTTTTAATACCCATTTCAACTAGTTAACTGCTGGGCCCAGGATTTCCCTTCTCCTTTGGTATGGGGATACTTTGAACCTTAGGGAAGTACATAGGCTACTTTTATTGACATACCATGCCAGAAGGGCAGGAGAATGAAGATGAAATAATAAAAAGATAATTTACTATTTTCGGAACATTTTAATTATATTTGGATCAATGAATTGCTATTCAAACATCCGGTTCCTTATTATTTGTAATTAAGGGGCCGGCGAACTACGCATGCTAATGCGTAGTTCATACAAAAAAATAAATATATATTTTGAATGGACACTGATCTAAAGACAATATATGAGGAATTTCAAATTTCTATAGGAAACTTATTTTTCTCATATCTCGTCTTTACATCAGTGTCCATTCAAAATATATATTTGGGAACCTAGATATTCTGTAATCCAATCGGAATAAATACACACTACCTTAAGAATATGTTTGATTTACAAATTATTTTGATATTACGTTTGTATGAACTACGCATGCTCCGCCGGCCCTTTAAGAGCAAAACAAAGTACCTATTGGAGGACCTTCTCGTCCTTTAATTTTACGGTTATTACAAATTATACCGATAGTTTAATAAATATAACGGCCCAAAAGCAGTTGGCCTGTATGCCAATTAATTTTAACCGACTTCCTCGAAATGCGTTCTTAGCATCATTGGGTAAAAACCATGATACCTGCCTGTCGACGTCTCCTCAGTATTTTGTGGTATTTTTCCTGACTTGCCAGATTATTGAAACAGACATTACGTGGTCAGGAAACTTGTTCAATTATAGGTAATAAAAAGTGATTTACGGAATACCTATTCAATAGTTTTAAACGACTATTGAATAGGTGCTTTGTTCCTATAATATCCAAATCGATAAAACGTTTTCGTTTTGTTTGTCTTACAAGCCGTTGGTCCAGCACAGCACCCTTATTGCGTAACACACTATCAATCACAATCTGACTCATTTTGAAGGATATTGCTAATCCATTAATACATATGTTCGAAAAATTTGTCTGCTCAACAACGTAACTAACGCACTGAATGCTAATTGTTGAACTGTAAAAATGAAAGCCATTTCTACTGTTACCCCTTTACAAATAAACGTATTATATCAGATGAATAGTGACACACCGATTTCTCGGGACGTTCCACTAAAATCCCCTAGACCAGTCCCCTAGGGGACTACACAGCACTCAACGTTCCACTACGATCCCCTATGCTGGGGATTCTCTAAGTGCTAATAAATGCTATTCCTTTATAATCCCTTCTAAATAAAAAAGCCACTTACAACATAATAACAATATGTGATACATATAATTAAAAATCAACAGAGGGGATAACAATAACGTAAATTAACTTATAGTCCAGATTCCAACTACGCCACCGAGACGCTCGCGCTGCTCTGAGTGAACCTGCCAATGCTTTTGGTACTTTTTTTCAAAATCTAACTTATTTTAGAAAAGTTAATTTACGTTATTATTATCCCCTCTGTTGATTTTTAATTATATGTATCACATATTGTTATGTTGTAAGTGGCTTTTTTTATTTAGAAGGGATTATAATGGAATAGCATTTATTAGTACTTAGAGAATCCCCAGCATAGGGGATCGTAGTGGAACGTTGAGTGCTGTGTAGTCCCCTAGGGGACTGGTCTAGGGGATTCTAGTGGAACGACTCGATTTCTCTCTTTCAGCCGTCAGTAATTTGACTTTCGAAAGAAGAAGACAAAGCGTTGTGTAACTATACAGACGCTATACAACGTTTATTGGTAAGGGGGTTAGTGTGTTACGCAATTACCACGCTGGCTGTGGCTATTATTCATGGTTACCCAGTAACTGGGCTGTGGAGGTCAGATAGACAGTCGCTGCAACTGGCTAGACTGGAAACTAACCCCAACATAGCGGGGAAAAGCCAGGCAGATGTTGGTGTTACGTGTTCAATTTAACGACCGAGTGACGAACGGTGCGAAAAAGCGGAAATGTATTTCAGGCACTCTACAAATTGTGACGTCACTCTGAGTCATAAGGGATGTCTTGTTCAGTGGTCTATTTTTTTGTTTATGCTTGCTGATTTTAGGGTCAAATGTAAAATTTTTACAAGCTACTCCTTTGATGTTCTATGATTATAATTCTGGTAACAATAGGGAGGTTCTAAACGAAAAAAAAACACACATTAACAAACTGTCAAGTAGGTAATTCATTTCCTCAAGTTTTTGCATGAGAATGAGAGTGTTGATTAGATTAAAAAACCGGTTAAGTACGAGTCGAACTCGCGCACCGACGCGACGGCTCCGTAGGTAGGTACGGTATGTAACTACAAATTAACGATTTTCGGATTTTTCCCTTTACTTGCTACATGACATTGCTTCTTGCCAAATTTCATGATTCTAGGTCAACAGGAAGTACCTTATAGGTTCGATTCCCTTGCGAGTGTCAAAATATGCGGCATAAACGGAACATAAACGCCCGTATCTTTTGATTGCGTTGACTTAGAAGTTTGATTTATGGGTTTCGGATGTTTGCCTTTACTTGTGCTATATGGCGTTGGTTCTTGCCAAATTTCATGATTCGAGGTCAACGGGAAGTATCCTATGTACTTAGATTCCCTTGCGAGTCTCAAAATATGCGGCATAAACGGAACATAAACGCCCGTATCTTTTGATTGCGATGACTTAGAAGTTTGATTTACGATTTTCAGATTTTTAACCGACTTTAAAAAAGGTGGTTCTGTATTCGACCCGTATGTATGTATGTTTGTATGTCCGCGATTATCTCAAAAACTACTGAACCGATTTTGATAATTCTTTCATTTGTGTGATCTACATACTTTCAGGAAGGTTTTAGTATATAATAAATTAGGTAATTATTCTTATGTACGAAGTTATATGCATAAATGTACTGCATCTCCGGCATTTCTATGCGAATTTTGATGATTCTTCGACTTGTGTGTTCAATTCTTCAATGCACTAGTGTTAATTGAATTTGTGTGGGGTAGGTACAACTAAAAAGTGAAAAATAAAAACTTTTTTACAAAAAAAACAACCGACTTCAAAAAAAAAACACTACAAAGTGAAAAATAACTTTAATTTCGGAAGTCGGTGTCAAAAAACGAAAATGCGGAACCAAAGACACCGACTTCCGAAATTAAAGTTATTTTTCACTTTGTAGTGTTTTTTTTTTGAAGTCGGTTGTTTTTTTTGTAAAAAAGTTTTTTCCTTTACTTGTGCTACATGACATTGCTTCTTGCCAAATTTTATGATTCTAGGTCAACGGGAAGTACCCTATAATGTTTAGATTCCCTTGCGAGTGTCAAATTATGCGGCATAAACGGAACATAAATGCCCGTATCTTTTGATTGCGTTGACTTATAAGTTTGATTTTTTCACTGCCTCACGGAATTTCAGCCCTGAGTATTTGATAGTAATTTGAACTTGATAACGCCACGCGTTCCTGAGAAAATGGGTCTTGACAGACGGACAGACAGTCGGACAACGAAATGATCTTATAAGGGTTCCGTTTTTTCTTTTGAGGTACAGAACACTAACAATTATAATGAGTTATTCTAAAAATAGATATAATAATTGATTCAAGCTTTTTACTATTAAAAAGCTTGAACCAATAATTAAAACTATGGTATGTCATGTAGGCTGTATGTACAACCGGTATAAGGACACCGGTTGTACAGACTACATAAAAGTAAAAAATTACATAATGGAAATTATTATTTAGATTTTATGTTTCTCCTCTGGGATATAAGATGAAAATTGTTCATTGATTGCTATGACCAACAGCTGATTCTAATTAGGTACCGTAAAATCGGGGTACATTAGTCCTAGGGTGTAACTTTGGCACAAACATTGCGAAAAAAAAAAACTTAAGGGTTATTTTCTTAAGTTTTACGTATAAACATGAGTTGATTATATTCACAACTAAACACCTATTTCTATTATAGAGACATGGTGCTTCTTAAATTGAAATACTCAAACGAGCAGCAAAAAGTGTCATGGTTTGGGACAAAGTACCCCGGCCTTACGGTACCTTCTTACGTACCTATAACGTAAACTACATCAAAACAAAGCCAATTCAAAATTACACAAAATGACCCAAAACATATATTATCGCTTTTGCAGGAATACTTAGCAACTTTTTAACCCCCTCCCACCCCCCAGATGACCCGTGGTGAGGTTTGAGACTAAGAATACGTTTATTTGCGGTGAGCATGACGCTATAAAGAACATAATACACAGAAAAAAAAAAGTGTTGGGGGAAACATGTGAAAAACATTTATATTTCATTTTTTTTCAGCTTAGAGATCGCGCGATCAACGAGAAAATAAATACACCCCCTACCTCCTTGTGATATCTCGTGATTTTACCGAACCACATACCCCCCCCCCCACCCCTTTCGAGCCGCACGTCAAAACTTCTATCGTTGACTGTACAGTGCGCTTCTGTATAAATTGGAAGCGATTTGTGAACATTAACAAAAAGTCGACCATACGTGGGGATTACTACTTAGTAATGTAATTACTTACAATGATTCGGCAGAATTTAGTGGCTAATTAATAACAGCCGCATGGGTTGATCGAGGTTAAGCTACGCTTGCCACGGTCGGTTCGTGGATGGGTGACCACCCATTACATATCGAGAGTCGTCCATCCCTCTTAAAGCACGTTAAGCTGTTGGTCGTGGCTGCCATTCATAGATCTTTGACAGTCGTTAAGGGTACTCAGAAGCCCGAAAAGCTGACAACCAGTCTTACCAAGGGTATCGTCTTATCCAGTAACTGGGTTGTGGAGGTCAGATAGGCAGTCGCTTCATGTAAAGCAATGGTATTCAGCTGTATCCGGTTAGACTGGGAGCCGATTCCAACATAGTTGAGAAAAGGCTAGATCGATCATCCTAGGCAGAATTTCTGAAACTCTCATGAAGGTCATTCATTTCAGTTACATTTTAGCGAGTTACTCCGCTCTGATCCCATGAACTCCTCCACCCCCCTTCTCGATCCCCTGCTAGTTCATCTTCTGTTTTAAACTTTGTCTTAAACACTATAGGCTTTCTCATTCCGGCGGCAGTGACAAATTGACTAACAGAAAACTCACAAATAAAGAAAAGCATTTTTTTCTACACCTGCATTGGTCAAACGAGGAATTGAATTTTGTATTGGAAGATTAGCTTATAAGTTGTTACCGTTGCATTGTTATATACGTAGACGAAACGGTGGGCAAACAATTTGTTTTACATCCTAACCTATCCATACTAATATTATAAATGCGAAAGGGTGTCAGTCTGTCTGTTACCTCTTCACGCTTAAACCGCTGAACCGATTTAGATGAAATTTTGTATACTTAGAGATAGTTTGAGTCCCGGGAAGGGACATAGGAATTTATCCCGATATTCCCACGGGAAACTTATGCGGGTGAAACCGCGGGGCGCTGCTAGTAATAATATTATAAAAGCAGAAATGAGTTTGTTTGTTTGTTACGCTTTCACGGTAAAACAGCTGAACGGATCGCTACATTTGACGGATAGATAGCCTGGGACCTCGAGAAGGACATAGGCTACTTTTCATCCTGGATTGCAGACGGAGTCGCGGATCGTCAATAGTCAACAGTCGCTCAATAGAAATGTTAAGATGGAAAAACGTCAATCTTCGCTCCTGATTCTTTTGTTCCTACAAAATAACCATTCTGAAAAATGAAAGACATATATTACTGGATCATCATAATAAAACAAACAATGAGGCCGGCTGGAGTGAACAATGATGAGGAACAGAGCTCCCACCTCATTCTTGCCTTTATTGGCCGGCTTGAGTGGAGATTCGCAAGAGCAAACGTGCTCGGAGGAAGGAAGTATTTCAGTAAGATGCTGGTAGGGATCTTGACCGTACTTCCGGGATTGTCCTGATAGCCGTGGAATACCTCTCCACTCCTCATAAGCACTTCAGGACATGTTGCCCCTTGTCGCTACGTTACTATGTGCTAGCGACCGTTTCCGGGGGCCCATTATTGAGTGTGCAAGTCACCCCCTGCTATTTTATCCGTGTAAAACATTGATTAGGCAGGGGTCATAGTTCTTCCATAGTTATTGGTAACCAGTTCACTTTAGCCACCCAAACACATAGTCCAACTTTTTATGTTTCCATATCCTGCAATAGTCCTACACCAACCGGGGGTTGTCCTTGGGTGCACTTGCATAGTGCATACAGGGATAATCGTCGGTTGGTGCCACATTTCATTGAAATTTCCTAAGGGGCCTCTGCGGGTTTGCTCCGGCCCCTCATACGCCTTCCAAAGGACCGGGACCGCATGGTCCCCATAGAGTCGTAGTACATATATATCGATGATGGTCCCGAGATATGTAAAATCGAACAAACAATAATAAAACAACACAATAGCTAATCGTGACAAATGCAGTTACGATAAACCAATCGTCATCTACGTGGGCCTAAGGCAGTACAGAACCTTGGTACAAGACGATTACGTCTACCAGAACTCTTTTAATGTTCTCGTTGATTTAATTTACTGTCGATTGCATATAACTAGTATATAGCAACCGATAGATATATAACCTTGCATGTGTGACACCTCTGAAGTTATCTTTGATCTTTGACTGTTGGTTTACAAATCAAAGTATCAGTTGCAAAGAGAATAATTAACTTGCTACTAACTTAAAGGTATATTTTAGCGATGTGTTACTAGCTTTCGGCTGGGTTTGTCCACCCAAGAATCGAACATTCATATTATATCACAGGAGTTACTCTACTTAAGGAAAGGATTCATATTTGTTACTATACTTAAATTAAAATAAGATTAGACGTTTAAAAATAAACCTTTTTTGCCGTCCGTTCAACCGATTGTGACTTGTATTGTGTTGGTGGCATGAAAAATGGCAGATGCAGTAAACAGTTGGTATAAAACCTCGTTTTTGCTTTTAATGTCATCCCTATCTCTACGGAATAGAAGTCAAAATCGGTTGAACGGGCGGTAAAAAGGTTTTTTTAAATTTCTAATGTTATTTCAAATGGTGTATAGGTACCTAAATGAGTACTTAAATGAAATTCACGAAAGATACTACATTTTTAAAGTCGCAATTTTTGACCCATTTCGCAATAAAAATATGTTTAATAAGTAAGTAGATAAATTTGTATCTTCAATGTTACTCAATGTTACTTTTATCTTTGAAAAGAGCTGACTAGGTACGATTCTGACCAACCGGCTCGCGTCGTGCCGCATCGGAACGGAGCCGTACGCATGCCGCGGCAGCCGAACGCGTCCGTCGGAGCCGCACCGCTACCGCGGCATGCGTTCGGCTGCCGTGATAGCCGTACGCGTGCCGCGGCAGCCGACAGCGTCCGCTGAAATCCGTACGCACTCCAAGCGCCCAGAAGTGCTAGTTTTTGCCACCACAGCGAATCGTGCCTATTTATAAAAATCCTGACAAATATTTAGTGAGACAATCGTTAGTTAGTCCTCGCCTTTCCTAAGCTCACTGCCGGCTTTCATGGTAACTGCCAATATCCGGTTACCCTGGCCATGAAGGCTTGTTCGAGAAATTGCTGCATGACCGACGCGACGTAACCCTGCAACTGTTTCAGATTCGTGTTTCTAGTTTTAAAACCGACTTCCAAAAAGGAGAAGGTTCTCAATTTGGATGTTTACATTTTTTTTATGTATGTTCGGGCATACCCCGTCATATAAAGGGTGAAATTGAAAACATGCGACAAATCGAAATGGGAGATTGTACTCATCATTATGAACAACTTTTCCTATGGGACCAAACCTGAAACCGCGAAAAAAAAACAGCTGTTCCCTACATTTATGTTCGCATAACTCGTCAAAATGTAGGGAACAGCTGGTTTTTTTTTTCGCGATTTCTGGTTTGGTCCCATAGTAAAAGTTGTTCATAATGACGAGTACAATCTCCCATTTCGATTTGTCGCATGTTTTCAATTTCAACCTGACGGACTGTCAAGAAAGAATCTCGATAGTCCGTGTTTTTTGTTGTGGAAGAGGTTTTTTGCCCGAGACTACATTGCAAATGTCAAATAACTTACGTCATAATAATTATTTTTATTGCACAGATTTAGATTGATGCTAAATATGCGAGAATACAACTTCCCAAAAAAGAACAACTTAAAACCTGCTCTAATTACCGCAACAAGTAAAGACACAGCTCATAAAATATTATACTTACATTGATTTAGTATTAATGTTACATTATTCACAATGTCCATATCTTGACCATGTGTGGTTAACTAGCATAAGGTGGACAAGTAATGGTTACGTAATAATTGAACAAAAGGGGACATGAAATCCAAATTGCAAGTGCACAAGGTCTCACAGCGCTGACCTCCGGTCGTGCTAAAAGTGGAGTGACATGATTACTTCGATTTATTTATCGTTCGTGCGTAAGTAGCGATGTTATGATAATCCATTTTTAATTATGGCGAAAAGTTATCTTAGAAGTATTTAGCAGACAAGCATAGGACATACCTCCATATATGTGGTTTCACATATACGGCTACTATGTAACTGGCTACTTGGAATTCAGCCACACGTGGACGTAGAGAATTCTCCTTACACGTTGTATGGATTTTGACGCCTTTTTCCTATGGCAACGCTACGTGAGCTATTATCCTTACAAACCTACTCCTCTTGCTTAATCCACGTTAATACTTATTTAATTGATAGATAAAACAAAATAGATTACTATTTATTATCAACGAACCTGACAAACTTTTGAAGTTTTCACCATCATTTTTCATTTTTCATAACTTGAGTAGGTACTTAGGTACTTATGCTTGCTTCGCTAAACTAATATAACACTCAAAAGAAAATTATTAACGTTACAATTTACCTACATGTATAATAAACATCGGAAATCGTACACGGTTAAGACACCAAATACTTAATAACTTTATGAATGGCGCATAGATGAATCCAGCGCAATATGAAAACGGAACCTTCCTCCCATGAGAAATCAAATGCATTCAGCTTTAGTGCTTCCAGACGGATATAATTCCAACATTCCACTTCATCGAATAGAGGCTTACACAGACCTTTGATTTTGTCAGTAAAGGCCATAGATATATCGAAACTGCAGGAGTTTCCCTCGAGGGTGCATTCTGAAACAACAACGTTGGCAACGTAGCAAATAGCTGTCAAATACTCACGATTATCCTTCACCGCTTAAATTGCAATAATAACTCTGTAATATTTATTTACTAGTCTTACTAACTTAAAACTTGACTTGAACCACGGTGACCCCAATGGGCAACTACAGTAACCTTAGGACAAAAACCTGTTGCAAAAATGGAGAATAAAGGATGCAAGAGCGAGCAAAGCAAACTCGAGAATTTGGGCACCCCTCTCGTACGTCAGGTTTGAAAGGCTAAGGTTAAGGCCTTTCCAAAATCTAATCTGATTTATAACGAGTTTAAGCTTTTTTCATAACTTAATAAATTAAGTTCTCTTTCTGTATACTTACCCCCTTACTAATAAACGTATTGTATCAGATAATAGTTACACACCGATTTCTCTCTTTCAGTCGTCAGTAATTTGACTTTGGAAAGAAGAAGACAAAGCGTTGTGTAACTACGTTTATTAGTAAGGGGGTTAATGGTCAAAAGAATACAGAACCTACTCAAGGTGGGGAGGGGGAGGAGGGGGCTAAAACTTTCGGGTTCACTTCGTTCACTCGTACATTCTACATTCTCTTGATTCGTTAGCTTTTTAACCGACTTCTAAAAAAGGAGGAGGTTCTCAATTCGAATGTTTGTGTGTTTTTTTTTTTTTTTTTTTTTTTTTTTTATGTTTGTTCGCGCATAACTCCGTCGCTTGCTAACCGATTTGAAAAATTCTTTTTTTGTTAGAAAGGGTATAGTTCCCAAATGGTCCCATGAAAATTTTATTGAAATCGGACAAGCGGTTTTTGAAAAATCAACAAAAATCTAAAAATTTATCTACATTAACGATTTTTTTGTTTGCTTTTTTGTGGGGTAGGTACAACTAAAAAGTGAAAAATAAAAACTTTTTTACAAAAAAAAAACAACCGACTTCAAAAAAAACACTACAAAGTGATAAATAACTTTAATTTCGGAAGTCGGTGTCAAAAAACGAAAATGCGGAACCAACGACACCGGCTTCCGAAATTAAAGTTATTTATCACTTTGTAGTGTTTTTTTTGAAGTCGGTTGTTTTTTTTCTTCGTAAATCGACTTACTAATCCCTAGTTCTTTTACGGCCGAACCAAATAACCTATTGACAGATAGCTACTGACGGCAGTATAATTATAACTGTCTGTATAATATAATTATACAGATCGCTACTGATATACATTATTGGGACGTTCAATCCAGAGATAGATAGGTTTTTCTATCTCCAGTATGCCAAAACCGGTGGTAGATAGGTAATTGGGTTTGGCCGTTAGAATGTTGAAAAAATGTTATCTATCCGAGAGTGTAAAAATTTTGTGAACTTGCTACGCTCGCTCTTATATTCTAAAATATCATAGTTCCAAGCGACTTCATTGAGATTACAGAATACAAATGCTATCATGTATAAGTAGATAATAAATTAATCTGGGCCTGGAGTTATACCACTCTAAAAACTTGCCACCGATGTTGACCCTCCCTTCCCCAAAATCTTGAGCTGCGACCGCGCCTGCTTGTAGCATAAAGTGAATTCTAATAGACTTGATGGCTTGCTCAAATAATGGTTCCATAGGCACTTCATTAATTTAATCTATTGATTACTGTACTAAAATACAAAGTTTCAGATTAGGAACCTACAATTTATTAAAAACTAGCAAACTGGTTCGCACGGTTCTTACGACTTGAGAAACATCCAGATTACTTTAATATATTTGAGTTAATTATGAATGTACGAGTATAATACTTAAATGTGTATAAACCTTCCGGAATAAATTTTCTAAATTATGGTGGAAACCGCATCGAAATCCATTGTGTAGTTAATAAACAAAGATCCTTTGTTATTGGAATATTAGGTAACTAACAAAAAAACGTGACGTTACTCTGACTCATGAATGTTTGAGGAAAATATAAAGATCACATCATTTATGGTAACCGTTACTTTTCCTTGAGGAAGGAAAAGTACCTACTCACGTTGTTTTAATAGTAAAGGTGTATCATTCACACAGGAGGTACATCAGGGTCTTTCCCTCCACGCTCATTCATCATCCAAGAGCGATTCCTAGTTTTTAAAAAAACAGATGCATTTGAATTTTATATCGATACCTGGAAGTATTTTCGTTTAAGGGGCTGGCGAACCACGCATGCTAATGCGTAGTTCATACAAACGTAATACCAAAATAATTTGTAAATCAGACATATTGTTAAGGTAGTGTGTATTTATTCCGATTGGACTCTAATCTAAAGACGAGATATGAGGGATTTCAAATTTCTATAGAAAACTTATTTTTCTCATAACTCGTCTTTAGATCAGTGTCCATTCAAAATATTAATATAATATATATTAATATTTGGGAACGTAGATATTCTGTAATCCAATGGGAATAAATACACATTACCTTAAGAATATGTTTGATTTACAAATTATTTTGGTACTACGTTTGCATGAACTACGCATGCTGCGCCGACCCCTTAACCTTTTGAACGCCAGAGTATAAACGTATCGCCGTACTCCTGACGCCAGGCTGCTTTAACAAAACAACACACACACACACTTAAAACAACAAATTTCTCGATAGTGGTGGTTTATTTATATTTTTTTTTTATTATTATCAGCCATTTCTGTCCCACTGCAGGGCAAAGGCCTCCCTTCCCTCCTTCCACTTATCCCTATCCAGTGCTAAATATAAATATGTGACAATGGCGTTCAAAAGGTTAAGTTCGTATTTTCACACCATTTTTATTATAATTAAAAAATATACAATTCAAAACCACTTGGTTAAATGATTAAATCAATGATAAGCTTTAATCATTTAAACAAGAATAGTCTTGTTTAAATTTTTAACTTATTTATTACAATGCGCTTGAATAGTCAAGCGCATCGTAATAAATAATTTTAAAAAGTTAATGTGCTGAAATACTTAGAAACTAGACACGCTTGTACAGTTTTAGACCTAGACCCACATCAAAATAAAAACCGTAGACCTGCCCCAACCCGGCCGGCGCCTTTTATTTATAATAAAAAATATAAACAAAGTATCTGCATACGTATAACCTTCGACATTCAACTTTTGTGTTGCACAATCTGAAATCGGTCAACAAATGGGTTTTGATATTATATTAATTAATTTATCAATTACAGTAATAATGTCTGATAAGGCGGGAAAGCGACACGTGTCAAGGCGACGCTCAGCCGAGGAGCGGCGACAGCAGCCAGCTCACAGTCACAGCTCACGAGAACAACAGGGAAGCGAGTCCAAGGTTGACAATATGCGAAAATACGCAGATCCCTTACCCAGAATTGAACATAAACACAAAGCAATATACACCGGCTAGCTAGGCGAAGTTCCATAAAGGTGAAATCCCGGTAGATTTTCTAAGTAAATGACTCATGTCACCAGGATAATTTATATAGTAAATTGTAGAATATTTCGTAGAATTTGAACTAATTGAGGACAAGTCAGTTGTCAACACTGATTTGCACTTTACAGAAAAGTATCTTGTTCTAAGTACAGTAGGTATCTAAGGTAAACGTACCAATAGTCGTCGGGTTTTGATATTCACTGATTTTGAAAAACTGCTGCGTGAGAAGTATTTAATTTATAATGAAACTTTTTGCATGACGAAATAGAAAAATTATCCGTTATTCTAAATAAGTTGTTAATTTTTGTAATTTTTAGTGATAATAAAAACGTATTTAAGCAAATGTGAAAAAAGGGCGATTTGTACCAGTACTCGCCAGATTTGTACTATTACTCATCAAAAGGACCCAGTAGTCGTCAATTTTTGATGCTAATATGAACTTTCAGGCCTTGAACATAGAGTTCAAGATGATTACACATTAAAACATATTGTGATTGTCTTTCATATGAGTGGCAAGTCTAAGAAACAAAAGGTAGGTAGAAAACCAAATCGCAAGAAATTACTATAGGTTGTGAGCTGTTAACAGACTAGGTAGGTCAATTCTAATATATTTTAGCTTAAAAAATTAAGATATCCAAATCACAGTATCAGTTTTTATCAGAATAAAGGAGATCAGTCCATTGTATATTAAGTGTCTAATGTTTTCTTTTTATGTTTTGTATTTTTGTGGTGTACAATAAAGTATATAAATAAATAAATAAATCAGCAATATTAGGCCCAAAACCCAAAATGGCCGGACAACGAAAAAAAATTATTACCCTGGTCGGGGAAGACCTCCCATTTTTTACTATTGCGCCGAATCTCTACAACCGTTCCTTCAGCTGTTTTTTTAAGTTGAAAAATAAAGTTTTATACATTAAAAAAACCTGATTTTAGAACTATATATGCAAAAAATAGTTATAGTAACACTCGCAGAGGTTTGTTGTCATAGTAGGTAATACTTGTTTAAGGTCACCTTTCTTTTATTTTCGCCAATCGGTAGTTAATATATTTTATTAAAATCTCCAAGCTATAAAACTAGATTTTTTTCGTAGAAATATTAAATAATAATAAATTTTATTTCGCTGTAACTTTGTGTTTTGGGTCCAACTCTGTATGAAACGTGACTGGTCTCCTGTTGACGTGAATACGTCGTTGCACTTTGTGGTAAATTCAATATGTCTGACCGACAATAACATGTAATATTTCAGCCGCTTATAACTACGAGAATGCTTGGGTAATGATTGAGCATAAAATATATAGGTAATAATTGTACCAAATTTGAAGCAGGATCTAATTTGTGTTTGACGTTACATCGAAAGTGCAGTGCGCCCTACCCTCCTTTTTACTATGCGTCGAAATAACAATTCGCAAAAAAATGTTTAGCTACTACGTGCAAGTCAAGAATTGACACAGCACTACTAGGGCCTAAAGAGAATCAACAGAAATATTGGCCGAGTTAAAAATGCATTTGAAGTTGACAATAGCAAAATAATTTCAAAAGTCGGCTCATATCGGCCGTAAGTCTGGCCAAAAATGAAAAAATCTCAATAAAAGTAAGCTTGCATCGTAAGGAATTCAATGAGCCTCAAAAGCCTAGTACCGAGCAAATACAATAGCTACGGCAGTATCAGAAAACGATAGAAAATCGGCAGCAAGTAGAATTAAAGTTAAAGATGTCATCTCATATCGACCGTAAATCTGCTTAGAACTGAAAAATATCACATACGGTGAAAGGTTGCTTTATATGAAATGCATTGAGCCTTCTTTTTTCGTGAGGAAATCCTCATGGATAACCTGCGTGTGGTAAGAACTGAGGGTTATGTCGGACTCCTACCGACTTAAACCCCACTGTTCCTTCTGGTACCATGAGTCCGGGGACCGGGAGATACTTCTACATTCGCCGCGCCTCCGACTAGTATTAACCCAATCAAAAGCCAACGAAAGAAAGTTTTAAATCATAAGAAACACAATAAGCCTACAAAATCTACTTATGAGCGAATTAAAAAGCTAGTGTAATACCTAAAATCATCGCCAATCGTCATGTTATTAATGGACGGCGCCCCGGCCTGTCATCGTGCAAGTATGTGTGAAGATTACGAGAACATTAGGAAGATTCAACGGCAGAAGACTTGGTAAGAAGACACCTCTATATATGTGAGGATTTGATTGGAACTGTAATATCCACGCTGCGCTGGATCTGAGTGAGGTATTGTTGTAAAACTAGCATCAATTAGCCAAAGCTTATTACAGCTCATTATTATACCTTTTCCAGTAAGGCAGTTTCGGTTAGAACTGAGAATATTTTTTACGGGCCGAGCGAGTGGAGCGCGTTTGCGATACAGCGTGCGAAGCAAGCCCTTCCTAGATACAAATAAGCAAAGCACGCTTAATCGCACCATGAGCGCGCTTAATCAAAAGATGGGCTTACTTCTCATGCTGGTCTTAACAGCTTCTTAAACCAGCAAGCGAAGCGAACCCATCTTCAACACGAGTGAGCTGAACGCACTTACACATGAAAAGAGCGAGCGAAGCGAGCTCTATCACGAGTGAAGCGCGAGCACAGTTTCGTGCCGAGCTAGCGAAGCGAACCCAATGACGCGACGACTAACACGTCAAGTACTCAAGAAATGAGTGAGCGAAGCGAAAACAGCTTAAGAGAAATCCAGTTTGATCTTCAAATGTAGCCCAAACCTTATAACATGTTTGTAAATACGCCAGCACATCAAGCTACCCGAAACTGTCAAATTTTGTCAATCAACTTTGAACCTTATGCTTTAGCGATAAAGTTGAAAATATTTAAATATGACGAGTTTAGAGGCAAGTATTAAGCGTGTCCCAGAAATTGTCAAAAAAGTACTTAAAATGACGAGATTTGGGTCAGTTTTGAATTTTGAGGTACCAATAGATGTCACTTTACAAAAAAAATACTTTTATGACAAAAGTGTTCTAAATTTAAAGTTATATCATTAGTAAATTAACTTAACTAATACATCAAACAATCAGACTTAACAAATACCCCACTGAAGGTTCGTAAATCAAAACACAAAACCACGTGCTGAGTTTGACATTTAGCAGCTAAACTTGCAAAAAAATGAAAAAATTGTGGGACACACTTTCTATTTGAGATATCTCAGCCACCATTACAGTTAAAACTTAGTGTTTTATTTTAATTATGCAATATGTTACCAAAAACATGTTGCTATAAAAATGGGCCAGTTAAATGTTTAGTAGGAAAAGATATTGATGTTTTTAGACAATTTGACGACTTCTGGGTCACTGTCGACTTCACCCGCGTTTACCTTAATTGATTATTTGCGCTTTCGAATGAAGCAATTAGTATTAAAAATATGGTATTTAGAATTACCCATGATCACTAGATTTCCCCAAAAAATATTTGCTTTAAGTTTCCTTGACGATAAGTAATAATAGGTACCAAGAGGATACATTACGTAAATATTGCGTAATAGTACAGCATTTTTGTGTTTCCTAAATCCCGCACGGCCTGATGTAGCGCAAGGCCGGTCGGCGAAGAGGAAGTAGCTATAAAACAATATTATAATATTTAATAGCGGTACTAAATAATATGACGTAGATTGTTAACAATGAATGTTTACATTACCTACACGCGCTTTGAATAAACCAAATATCACACAATAATATTATGGAAAAAGCATGGAAAAGCAGCGGTACCGCGGTAGTAAGACAGTGTTTATAAGTCACCGTTAGAGCGAGGCCACACGATGTGTTAACGGTGCGGTGCGGCATCGCACCGCAATTTATTCGAGCTATAGGGTGCCACAAGGGCGGTGTGGCACCGCAGTAGAACGTTGTTTACCGTGGTGCGCGCCGCAGCGTACCACCCGTCCTCGCCTCGTCTCGCAGGTCACAAGCGCGGCGCACCAATCCGTATGACGGGTTTAGGTACTAGAACCGGACTATCCTTACAGGATATCGGTATTTCCCAGTAAGTAGACTACATCTAGTGCTTTATGTTTTTGTCTGACCGACTCCTTGACATGGCTTAATAGAAATATATTTTTGGGTTTGAATTTGACTACTTAGCGAAACTACGCAGGCGTGATGGGTATCTAAAGATGATAAAATAAAATATTTGATATTTTTCCCTAGCTATTTTAATTTGACCCTGTATAGGATTAGGACAGTTGCTCAATGTGAAGTTATGGAAAAGCAAATGTTGATAAAGAACAAACTGGGCCTAGCATACATGGAATATGGATATGTAGAAGATGGATACCACTAGAGGTATCTTTACTGTATCCGTCCCCCCTGCCCGCAATATTACAAGCACGTCATACCTAATTATTATGTGGGCAGATACTATCGGCAATAAAAATTTTTTTGGCCACTATATTTTATGAAGCTGTATTTTAAGTAATGTAGATGTAACATGTTTTGTTATTTCGCAACGTACCTACCGGAATATATTGCCTATTGCTGTTTAGCAAAACTAACACGTGATCAATATTCTTGCAAATAAATTATTTGATTTAATTTGTCTTTCTTAAACGCGCGCGTTGATTGACTAAAGCCCGGTTTCTGAAGTTCTCAGATTAACTCTCAATAGTTATTAGTTCGGAGGGGCTCCTAGCTAAATGATAACAGCCACTCGGGGCTACGCTTGCAGCGTGTGGTTCGTGGAAGCGTAAACCATCCATTACATATCGAGAGCCCTCCGTGCCTCGGGAAGCACCTTAAGCCGTTGGTCCCAGCTCTCATTCATAAATCTTTGACAGTCGTTACGGGTAGTTAGACCCAAAAGTCTGACAACGAGTCTTACCAAGGGATATTGTGTTACCTGGGTTGTGGAGGTAGTCGCTATATGTGGGTACAGGACTGGTATTCAGCTGCATCCAGATAGACTGAATGCCGACCCCAACATAGTTAGGAATAGGCTAGGCAGATTGATATTTGAGTAATAGGTTCGGCGTAGTTCTTCAATAACTGACTGTTTGAAACGTAATGTGTCAAGATAAGTATCGAAGCAGTAGCACAAATAGATAAACTCTGGTTTAGAATACTGAACATTAAACCTTAACTATATCACACGTCATCATGGATCAAAGTTAAATACTTAATTAACCGGTCAAGCGGCGCGCGTCGCCCATTGGTGACGAAACAATAGAAAATCAATTGTGTCTCATTAGCGGAGCTTGACAGATTAAAACCCAATTCGACAGCAACGCTAATTATTATAGTAATTATTTATTTATTTCAGACATAATATTCTAGTCTATAGTTTTACACTCATACAAAATTGACGATTGACACATAGTTTTTATAGCGTTCCGTTGTTGATACGAGGAAGTCAAGCAGTTAATCAAAGGATAATAAATGAAAAAAAAAATGTTGTTAATAACATGATCATTTAGACGGATACGGAACTATTTATTATTGAGTTAAACGTACAGGATGCATTTGTTAGCTATATTAATTCAGTAGGTGGTTGTATTGTGTGGACCAGTCACGCCCTACTCGCATGCCGACTGCCGAGTTTAACTTGAGGACCGACAATAACGTGATCAAATTATTGGCCGCTGGTGAAGTTTCCATAGTTACAGCGAGCAGTACCATCACACACGAGCATACGTATTTCAATGTCATTTTGTATGTTGTGCGCTGTTAATAGGTATGCGTGGAACCGGCGATGTGTGATTTATCTTAGATTTTAATTATCCATGCTATTATGACGTATAGGTTAGTAATGTATGGTGTGACGCAACTATTAAGTTGAATTAAGTAATGCATAATTTTCACCCATTACGAAAAGTGCAGCCAATTGACAATCGATAACGATGCAGTTGATACTTATCGGGATTTTGATATTAGTTTTCCATAGCATAATCCATTTATTCGAATTCAAAGCCCCGACTGAAAGTATTGGCGATCCAATTCTTCACTCGTTATGACGCGGTGGGTTTTTAAGAAAGGGCAGTAAGACCAGGTACCTATAGTTGTAGCTAGAAAAAAAATACGGTTTTAGGCAATGATATTATATTAATAATAAAGGGTTTTAGGAGACACCTGACTTTTGAAGCATCCAATCTATCCGTCATAGCAAAGTATGTTGGATTCTCATTTCCTACGAATTTTGCTATTTCTGACTTCTCTAGTAGGTACTCGAACCTCAACTGGTATCCTTAAAGTTTTTTGATCCTTGTAAGAAACAGGATCGATTGGCAACAAAAAAAGTTTTTTGTGAAGATTTTCCATTTTCTCGCTGACTACTTACAATTTTTTTAAATCTTTGCATGAAGCTCCTTAAGACTGTTTTCATGCAGCTACAGCGGGAATAACTCGGTTAAACTTAAAGATGTATACTCTATCTCAAATTTTTCCCTCCTTTGTAAGAAAAGCTTATACCAAGGTGAAAATATATAAAATCCAGTCAGCAAGATGGCAGCAGGTCTGCTTGCTCAGGGTGCACCGAACGTAATTCTATTGGAGGAAGTGTCTCTACGTGAGGGCTCATGTTTTGTCATCCATCATCTTCATCATTATCTTGCCCTCATCCCAACCTATTTGGGGTCTTCGCAGCATGTCTTCTATTTCCATACTTCTCTAAGTCGTCACCTCAGTGTTCACTCCTTTTCTAGTCATATCATCTTTCACATAGTCCATTCGTCGTTTCTTTGGTCTTCTCCTACTCTTATAACTCAATCAATCAACTCAGTCTATCACAGTCCACTGCTGGACATAGGCCTCTTCTAGGTTACGCCAAAACACCCTGTTCCGCATCCAGTCTCTCTGGAGCATTATGCTGAGATAGAAGCCTTTACCTGAGCCGGCCTCGCACATGTCCTTTTTTGGGTTGTTTTTAATTAATGTAACTTGTTAGTTTTAAATGTTTGCTTTTTAGGGTTGCGTACCTCGAAAGGAAAAAACGGAACCCTTATAGGATCACTTTGTTGTCCGTCCGTCCGTCCTTCTGCCTGTCTGTCAAGACCTTTTTTCTCAGGAACGCGTGGAGGTATCAAGCTGGAGTTTATATCAAATACTCCAGTTTACTGTCCCTTGAAGCTGTGAAAAAATCAAACTTCTAAGCCAACGCAATCAAAAGATACAGCCGTTTATGTCGCAAATTTTCGACACTCGCAAGGGAATCAAAACCTACAGGGTACTCCCCGTGAACTCAGAATCTTGAAATTTATTACGAAGCAACGTTAAGACGTTGCTTCGTACCAAATTTCAAGATTCTGCAAGTAACACAGATAAAGGAAACATTGCGAAAATCGTAAATTTTTAGTTACATCATATAATAAAAATATTTTAAACAGGTTTGTACGGAACCCTCGGTGCGCGACTCTGCCTCGCACTTGGCCGGTTTTTTTACTATTCGTAATAAAAATAATATTTTCCTTTTTTTTCTCTTATAAGTCAGTTCTTCATCATAAAATAACGAAATAATGTTTCACAGAATCATAATGACGAGGTGAACGAGTTACCGCTTGTTGATATATGCACAAAGGTAGCAACGCGCGTCATTTATTAAATAACAATTTATAATTACCATGTGTTTCGTTATACCCCGGTTATCTACCGTGCATAATCAACTAGTTACACAAGGTATTGATTATAATTAATATTTATCGATAGTTATTACTGATAGCAAATACTGCTCTTGTTTGTGATATTGTTATTTTTTTTAATCGATTTCAAAAAAGGACGGGTTTTATATTCGTCTGTATATATTTTTTTTAATGTATGTTCATCATTATTTTCATGAATTGTAAATCGATTTTGAAAATACCTTTTTTATCAAAAACAGAGAATTTTCAAAATCAGGTGGAGTATTCCTGGGACCACCCACATAAATTATGACAAGTTCTGATGAGCAGTTTTTGAGTTAGCTTGAATCTTAACTACTTAATTCACTTTGTGCATATTGATGATTTGTTAGTACAGGTTCCTTTCACTGTTGGATACACATGTAGCAAGTAGTGTTATATGAATATTTGTGTAGTACCACAGCTAAAAAGTGAAAAATAAAAAACTTTTCTTTACAAAAAAAAAACACCGACTTCCGAAATTAAAGTTATTTATTACTTTGTGTTTTTTTTTAAAGTCCGTTGTTTTTTTTGTAAGTAAGTGTAATAGGCAATGTGATTAGCGCAATAAGCCCTATAATGTTCTGACTGCTGGAACAGGTCTCCACTGTGTGCGAGGTAGTGGACCGTAATCCACCACGCGAGCCCAGTACGGGTTGGCGAATGTAACACGTCTTCGAAATTTTGTTCCTAGGACATACCAATTTCCTCACAATGTTTTCGTTTTTGAGAGCAAAACGTTAGCAGAGTTATTTACCATTTTTTCGCTACCAACCACCTTCTAAACCATTGCAAGAGAAGCACGCTTATCAAGCCTTTACAACAAAAAAATAAACTCGCAAATCGGGTTAGTGGTTTTTGAGATGTAGGAAAATGAATTAAAACAAACGGACAGACACAGAAACGTGGTGGTTCCTAATGCCTATAACATGATACGATTTATAGCAAGTTCCTGTTACAATAATTTTCCATTGTATGGTCGAGATAAGGTACAAGGTGTAGATAAATAGGTAAAGTTGTAATAAAGTAACAACTTTGCCTCTTAGGAAAAGTGATCAACATAATGCATACAGTTCAACAACCTCTATGCACATTGTTCTTGATAAAAGCATAATTTATTATGTTTATTCTGATTAGATTATAAAATAAGATTATTTATTCTAATTAGGTAGATTATTATTTCGTAAATTCTACGCTGTTTTCCTGATAAAATCTTAACAGAATCCGCCATTATGATGTCTCAGACGGGTCATCGCAGCAATGATAAGGTAGGTAGGTAATCATTATCATTTTATCAGATATAGACCTTCCCCAAGCACCTCCACTTCGATCGGTTCTGTGCTTCTCGCTAGGGCCTTCAGCAGGAACCATCGATACGTAGGTACCTATGTAGGTAGGTAAACAAAAACAATACAAGAACAACAATTGAAAAGAGTAAGTATGATTAGCTAAGATGATTTGTTCATGTTGTGAGGATGTACAAGACGGATGTGTGTACCTGTCGTACCTGAGGGGAGAACGTCCTAGAAGGACATACCTACACTGACCTTAGCAATAGTGGTGTAGGTGTTTCAGAAAAGTGCACGCATAGTTCTTAATCCCACATCGAGACGCATGTACGATGTGGCAATGCCACGTGTATGTATTGGTCAAAAAATTCAGAATTGTCACATGCTCACGACAAACGCTGTTAAATAAAGCTCTGAAAAATTCTTGTGAAAGTGTCGAATGGTCACCTGTCGATCGTTGGTTTTTATTAAATGGGCCCCAGCTTACCCCAAGTGAAAGTGGATGAAGCAAAAAGAATATAATATAAGACGAAAGGAACGGGTTGCATTATGTAGTTTTGCCTACCTATTACTATAAGAAAAAGGCGTGAGTTTAGGTTAATTCCAGGTAAGAAAGAACAAAAAGTTCTAAAATCAGCGTCAGATCCTTCACGTAGTTACAACCTCTCAAGCTCCGCTAGTGAGACACAATTGATTTTCTATTGTATCATACTACATAGGGTACCTAGACACGCGGAGCTTTTAACCAAGTTTTTAAGGAATGCGAGCTATTAATAATAGTATCCCAAGTCAAGTTGCCACTAGGTACAACATTGAATCAGATCAAGACACCTGGACAAGCAAAACATAACGTACATTCTTACGTTAAATAAGTGCAAACCATTAAAGGCAAATTGCAAAATATACCAGTCAGTCTCGTGCCTTTGTCGTACTACATATAATTACGATTGAAAAACCGCGGAAGTTGATATTTATAACTGACTGCCGTTACTAATACGAAGTTTATATTGTTTTCATACGTTAATATGTGATTATCTGAGACGAAATAGATGAGGCCGGATAATTACCACTTTAATTATTATTTTAACTGTTATTAATTTACCTGTTCCGAAGGTCGATCCCATTTTTATATTAAAACAAAAAAATATAATTCTAATCAGCGCGTGAAACAAAATCTTTGATGTATGAAATGAGCGAGCATTGAGTGTTGAAAGATCACATGTCATCAACCTGGTAGTGGGGTAGACAGTGGTCGAGGTGTCTGCCGATCAAGGTTAAGGCTAATGCTCGCTGAGGAATGCTTTCAGTTTCTGTAATATACAATCACCTCGTTTAAGACTAAGCGTCAGCTTACACTTTAACTTCATATGATGTAGTGTACTCAGGTCAAGTATCGTGAATGAAGGAAATGGCTGTCTCGTGCCATTGGGAGCTGCAGAGGCGGTGCTGTTCGTGGTCACAGCAAGGACCCTGCACCTTCCGGTCACGAAGCTTATTGCGAACTTATTTCCGATGCAGACCACCGACGATTTATTGCAAATCGCCTTACAATTTATCGATCAATTGCTCTTGCCCGCTTTGTTCAAAGATAATACAGTTCGTACGTCTAGTTCGTTTCGTAATTCGTGCCCGCCAAAACTTTAATAAGCAATTTATTTAATGTTGTTAATTTATACTAACTTAATTGAATTAGCAATAACTGAACTATTAATCTCAGTTTTGATTTTATTAGCCTTGCTTTATAGGGGCAAAACATTAGCACATTCGTAGAGTCTTTCGTCCTTTAAGTGTTGGTAGGAATGTGAACTACGTGGTCATTATAAACAGGTTGGTTTGCCTTATTGAGGCGCACACAAACCATTCAGATGCTCCAATGTCTAGGCAACAATAATTACGTTTAACCTTATCTATCGTAATCGCGATTCTAAAAAAGCAAATAATATAAATTGCAGCAATTTAACAATAAAGTTGAACGTGGCAGTTGCCTTGACCCAAGCAATGGGCTGGCGGCAGGCGTGAATGGCGGAGCGGGCAGGCGCGGGAGCATACTGCGCGCGCCGTACCGGTTTGTTCCTTTCATAACTAAAAACAGGACAATGTATTTAGGCACCTATTGAATTTTAAACTCGAAATCGCTGTAGAAAGCATACTACTACTACTAAAAATAATATGCTAGATTGTTAACGTCTCGAACGGACGACTTGGTTTCGTAAAGTTGAAACAGACAAGAAACAAATGTAGGCCGTCCTGATTACACATTTTGCTTCCGGGGTACAAGTTTTAAATCGAGATGTGGGAAAACATGTCTAGAAACCGGAGAGATGTCCGCTTGGGAACATTAACAAATAAAGTATAATTTTATTAAGTTGGTACGATATCTACGAAGATAGGGATCTATTTTTAACCAACTTAAAAAAAAGGAGGAGGTTCTCAATTCAGTTGATTTTATTTTTTTCTTTTATATTTTTTAAATCAGAACTGCATTATTTATAAACCGATTTGCAACATTCTTTTTATTAATTGAAAGGATATACTTTCAGATTGGTCCCATAGATATTTCATCAAAATCGGTACAGTAGGTAGTTCGGTTTTAAAACTAAAATTACTGGTAAATATTCAAATAAACGAAATTGCATCGTTTGCTTTCCTATGACTTTTCAGTGGTGGCTTAGCGGAATTTTCATAGGATGCATTGTAGCTATAAGTACCGTATCATTACATAATTAATCGACTCCAAAACGGAGGAGGTTCTCAATTCGACTGTTTTTTTAATGGTTTTTACGCGATATCTCCGGCAAAAGTAAATAGTTTTGAAAAATTATTTTTTTAATAGATAGTGTATGCCTCAGTGGTGGTCCTATTTAAATTTTATTAATTTTATTTAGGTGGTTTTTGAGTAAGATTCAATAATACGTTTACGTTTTGCCACTTAGTTATATTGATGATGTTATAATAACTTCCTGTCACTGGTATTTACGTAGCAAGTAGTGTTATACGAATTTTTGTGGGGTAAGTACAACTTAAAAGCGAAAAATATAAACTTTTTTACAAAAAAAAAAACCGACTTCCAAAAAGACACTACATAGTGAAAAATAACTTTAACTTTGGAAGTCGATGGCCAATAACGAAAATGCGAACCCAACGACACCGATTTAAGAAATGAAAGTAAAAAGTTTTAACATAAAATGTTAGTTTAAAAAAACATTAACATTTAAGTCGATTGCACTTCCGAATGACTTTTGCAGACAAACCAGTTTCAAATCAGGAAATTGCAAATGTTCACAACAACAACAGATTATGGACACGATACATTTTTATTGAGATAAACAAAGAGGAATTAAAGTGTGCATTTATACACAACGGCTTGCAATTAGTCAAGTTGTATAGAAACATCTGATAAGAAATTACTGGTATTTTAGAATACTTACTTTTCCTTGTTCTTACTCGTAATATTAAGCTGACAAGTATATATATATATATTTTTTTTTTATTAAGTTAACATTAAAAACAAGTTTAGAGTTCACAGTGTTACCTAACTTTAAACATGAGCCACATCACAAGCAAAGCATTGTTGTGAAGGATTACAAAGATGTCATAATTATAATCAACACTGACCCATATTATGTATGTTTTGTGTGAGAAACAGAGGGACAGATAAACAGACTGATATGCAATTATACTTCATACTTTGTCATGTACGTCGTATCTGACAGGCATTAGCCTCTCGAGTTACGCCGAATGCAGTGTGTCTTAGCTAAATTACCGACAGACTGATTATGCACCAGTCACGTAAGTTATAAAACTACTTAGAGTCGTTATAATTTAAGCACGCACTCGGGATACACGCGATGATTTGCGACTCGTAGCTCATGGAGGAAACAACGTTATAATCGTCATCTCGATGGTTCTATGATGAACTGACGTTTTTTAATTAAAAAATAATGTATGAAATGCTTAAGCGTCATCCAGTATGATAAAATGTCTATGAATAGCCCGGCAGTATACCTCATCACCATCTTCATCATCATTTCAGGCGAAAAACGTCCACTGTTGGACATGGGTCTCCCCCAAGCATCGCCACTTCGATCGGTTCACCACTTCAGCGGATTCCTGCGGCCTTCACCAGGTCACCGGTCCATCTTCTGGGAGGCCTTCCAATGCTATGTCTTCCGGTACGCGGTTGCCACTCCAGAAACTTTACAGGCAGTATACAAATGGCGGATGTGATCGGTTTTACGAATTTTGCCGATGCTACATCTAAGTTGTGTCGAACTGTACCTGTGTATGTCACGCTAATGCAAAAAAGACAGTGTGGATTCATAACAAAAGCTTTATTTTTGATGATTCGTAGTGTAATTTTTAGTGCAATTTCAAATACAGATCACTCCACCTGTTAGACTAAAAAAACAGAATTTTGGTTCGAGTTTTGCGAATCGTGTTCTCTAAGAATAGTTAGAAGATTTTCAATTTTGAATATGTGTACAATCTTTATTGTAACTTTTCATTGTTTTTTTCAGTTAGGTATCTATATACCTAACTGAAAAAAGCAATGAAAGGACGAATCCGCGGGCAGCAGCTAGTATACTATTATACTAGCTGCTGCCCGCGGATTCGTCCGCGTGAATGTTGGAAATTATCCAAGGAGAATGTTCTACCGGGACAAAAAGAAGTCCTTCTTCAGGATGTCATCTATCTTCTTGCCAAATTTTATCGAAATCCGTTCAGTGGTTTAGGCGTAAAAAGGTACACGCAGACAGAGTTACTTTCAATGGATTAAACTGTTAAGTCTATTTACAAATATGCCAAACTTGCAACAAGAAATAGCACCAAAAAAATTTTTTGACATCCGTCTGGTGCATCGAGCATTGCAAGTGGAAACTAGACAAAGAGGTGCTATAAGCACTATACTTTAACACCAATTATGACACGGAACACTAAACGGTATAACAACACACCTACTGATACATTAAACAGTACATAATTATTTAAATTTACGCATTCTTGCTAATCAGACTTCAATGAACGCGGCACTAACTGCTCCCAACCCAAGTACAGTAGGCCGTACGTCGTAGTACGGAGTTTTAAGGGAATAAGAGGCCAGTTTATAGGCCTGCATCCTAATATCTATCAATGTCAATCTAAATAATTTAAAGGATATTGCTTATCCATTGCTTTATACAAGATGATTTTTTTTACCGGTTCCAAATTTTTATAGGTTGTTCTACCCATGAATATGAACAACTTTCACTATGGGACCAACTCTGAAATCACGAAAAAAAATCAGCTGTTTCATACATTTTGGTCAAGTAGGTATTGAACTTTTGTATTAAACAGCTGATTTCTTGTTCGTGATTTCAGAGTTGGTCCCATAGTGAAAGTTGTTCATATTCATGAGTAGAACCTCCTGTAAAAATTTGGAACTGGTAAAAACATCCTGTAGGTATGTTCCGAAAAATGTATCTGCTCAGCAACGAAAATAACGCAATGAATGTTGTTGAGCTGTCAAAATGAAAGCCATTGTTATTGATAATGCATTGAGCAATTACCCCGCAGGTCAGGTTTTGTTTTTGTTACCACGTCGTGCGGCCTACTGTACAAAAATAGTATCAACTAAAACATTTTTAAGTCGGTTGGAGTTTTTTTTTTTCCATTTCTTATATCAATCTAAAATAATTATAGGACTGATTAACCAAACGTCTGAAGGTAACATTCACAAAAACACATCGATCCGAACTTTTTGTTTAATTATTTCGTCAATGGTTTGCGTGCTGTTGCCAAGTTACAAGAAAAAGGTTAGTAAACGGATTACGGATCTTCTTTTGCCTTTATCTGCACCCTAATTAGGGTGCAGATAATTAGAACCATGAATCATCGATCGACCTGAATCATTTTGAAAGATATGCTAATCCATTACTTCATATGTTCGACAAATTTGTCCGCTCATCAACGAAAATAACGCAATGAATGTTGTTTAACTGTCAAAACGAAAGCCTTTGCTATTGTTATTATTTTACGCTATTACCTCACTTATAGTTTTGATGAAAGTAACCGAAGTGTTTTTTTATAGAAAATTTGATTCCAAGTACTATAATTAATGTAATCAGATTGAGGACGTGCAGCATTTGCTGATGGATTGTGTCCGTAACAGGCGCGAAAGGGAATTACTTTTGAAGGAATTGGAACTAAATAGGCTTAACGTGGGATTGATACAATCAATCTTATCTCGACCAACTTCAGAAGATGCTAAAAAGTTATGTCATTTAATAACAGTCCTTCACCGGTAACTTCTATCTTTTATCACGAACTGTTTCATAGATTTTTGAACTGTAGTATAGTTTACGTGTTAAAGTTTTAAAAATTTGTTAATATTACAATGTAAAAGGTACGATGGGGTTGACATATCTGTTTAGACAAAAACCCCAAAACAAATAAAGAGAAAAAAAAAAAAAAAAAAAAAAGTACTATAATTATAGGTAGGTCTTTATCCTTTCTTCGGAATGAATTGACGTCATCAGCAAAGTTAATCACATTGTCTTTACGATCGATCAAACAACGCAAAACGGTATGGACCTTTTCAATTCGCTAATTGAAAAGGTCCATACCGTTTTGCGTAACCGCAACCTGTTACTGAATTAAAACCTTTTTGATAAGCTTTTTTGTTGAACAGGAACATAAGTACCTACCATGGAATTAGTATGTACTATAGAGGCTTGTGGCTAAGTAATAACAACCGCATGGTCGATCGATCAGGTTAAGCTACGCTTGCCGCGGTTGGTCCGTGGATTGGTGACCATCTTCATATACCAAGACCCCTCCGTGCCTCGGAAAGCACGTGAAGCCATTGGTCCCGGTTGTCATTCGTGGATCTATGACAATCGTTACGGGTTGTCAGAAGCCTGAAAGTCTGACAACCAGTCTTACCAAGGGGTATCGTATTACCCAGTAACTGGGTTGTGGAGATCAGATAGACAGTCGCTCAATGTAAAATACTGGAATTCTGCTGCATCCGGTTAGACTGGAAGCCGACCCTTACATAGTTGGGAAATGGCTAGGTAGATGATATATATATAGGTAGTACAACATACTACTGATACCCCTAACTACTTCATACAGAAGATAAACAACCAGGAGGCTGTGCTTTTTTCCACTACATCATAGTAAAGTCACTGATGCATAGCTGAACTTTTAAGGAGACATATCAGTTGGGGTGAGGTACTAATGTACGTACATCTCTGCCTTACCCTTCTGGGAAAACGGGAGTGAAGTTATGTCATGTTATGTTACGAGTAGGTATATAATACGTATTATTTTTGTAACCATTATATACAATCAAAACGGTGAAGGAAAACATCGTTAGGAAACCGGCATGTCCTACAACCAATAATTCGAAGACATGTAACGTTTACCAACCCGCACTGGTGGTGGATTACGGCCCATTCGCTCTCACCGAGACCTGTGTCCCAGCAGTGGGAATACATAGGCAGATTATGCTTTTATAAAAAACTTTTTTACAAAAAAAAACAACCGAAATCAAAAAAAAAAACACTACAAAATGATAAATAACTTTAATTTCGGAAGTCGGTGTCGTTGGTTCCGCATTTTCGTTTTTTGACACCGACTTCCGAAATTAAAGTTATTTATCATTTTGTAGTGTTTTTTTTTTGAAGTCGGTTGTTTTTTTTGTAAAAAACTTTTTAATTTTCACTTTTTAGTTCCACCTACCCCACACAAATTTAATTAACACTAGTGCATTGAAGAATTGAAGACACCGACTAGAAGAATCATCAAAATTCGCATAGAAATGCCGGAGAGGCAGTACATTTATGTACATAACTAACATAAGAATGATTACCTAATGTATTATATACTAAAACCTTCCTGAAAGTATGTAGATCACATTAATGAAAGAATTATCAAAATCGGTTCATTAGTTTTTGAGAAAATCGCGGACATACAAACATACATACATACCTACGGGTCGAATACAGAACCTCCTTTTTTCAAGTCGGTTAAATATAACGATAGTTGCCCAGGAGCCGGTCCACAGCTTAGTTGTGCGAGGCAGAAAATGCGGCAAGACAAAACATATACTTATTTAATAGGATACTGTACACGACCTATAAACTTAATGTATTGAGAAAAGCAGCTTATAAATATTAAGGTCATATTATCAGCCTACGTTCATCAAGTGCACCGATTTGTTCTACCGACTAAGGACGAAGGCTATGTGAGGCTTTGTATGTTTCTAAGAACAAATTAATTGATCTTTTTGTAGGACAATCGATGATCTGCACCGTTATTGCTAAGGGGAAAATGCAATGCACAAACAAGGTATTGATGGAAAATTTAAACTTTATCACTGTTCGGGTTGTAAGATAAAGAATGTTGCATTCATCTGTGTTGTCAATGTTATTTTTTTATTTATCAAACATTGATATTTTGCGCAATGTTACGTTATTCATAATGAAGATGACTTACTTGTCTAGCTTCTTACGAATTACAACCATTATTAGTAGTGTGAATTGTTTGATTCTCTCTAAAAACAGCATAGATTCATGCCGGTAAGGCAATGGAGCAAGTACCTAATAATAACATTAGGAAATCACTAAATGGTTAAGTAGTGTCAACTTACTAATCTATTATATTGGTACTATAAGCTTTTAAGCCGTAGTAACCTTCAGAATTAAGTGTTTGTTCACACTGTTGTTAGAAACTATGTACAAGCTATTTCGTTCGTTTGATGTTAGTTGAATCGAATGACCACCAAAATAAAAATAATTATGCAGTTATTAAATAAAAAATAAATGCACGGTTCAGTGGATTGTTATTACCTAGGTATTTCTTTAGTTGTTTGAATTCCCTTTATTATCATTCATCAACATCGTCATTTCAGCCGAAAGACGTCCACTGCTGGACATAGGCCTCCCCCAAACACATCCACTTCGACCGGTTTTGTGCTTCTCGCATCCAACGAGTTCCTGCGGCCTTCACAAGGTCGTCGGTCCACCTTGTGGGAGGCCTTCCAACGCTACGTCTTCCGGTACGCGGTCGCCACTCCAGCAGCCTAATTGCGGAACGCCAAATCGTCAAATGATTCTGATCAGTTGGCTTCATTTCTATCACAATTGGCTTCATTTTACGATTTTCGAATTGCGAAACTCTAGTTTCTGCGCAGGGCCTTAACGTTCATAATTGGTTTCATAATAAACTAGAGTTTCGCAATTCGAAAATCGTAAAATGAAGCCAATTGTGATAGAAATGAAGCCAACTGATCAGAATCATTTGACGATTTGGCGTTCCGCAATTAGGCTGCTGAACCTTTCGGCCCCATCGGTCATCTGTTCTGTGAGCAATGTGTACAATGTACACAAGTAGCAGTGGGCAGGGGCCCACTGCTACTCCCCACTCTTTCGGAGGTTTTACTGAGGTCATCGAGCATTGTACTGAGGTCCTCCATAGTCTCAGCTATGACTACGGTATCGTCGGCAAACCGAAGGTGAGTTATGTACTCGCCATTGATGTTTATGCCAGCCCCATTCCAGTCCAGAACAGTTTCGGAGAGATAACGTCCCTCATTACTTACATAAAATATGATAGTTTACACAGCAGCGGGGCGAAACAATTTTTTTGAGCTCTCTGTATTACTTATTCGTAGCCTCTCTGTTACGATTGTTTTGTCATGTTACTATTTTATTTTTATGAAATACTAGTTGACCCGGCGAACTTCGTACCGCCTCAGAATCAAAACACAAAATGTATGAGAAAATAAATTATCTCCATTTTTTTTTCGTGAATTTTTCCCGTGTTTTAATGGCTGTTATTCGGGACGGAGACAAATGCAACAAATCAAAGATAATAAAAATCAGTCCAGCCGTTCTTGAGTTATAAATGGTGTAACTATTGTTTAAGGTCCCATTAAAATAGATGGTCAAACTTTTAAAAATCATTCAGACCACCAAAATAAGGACGACGGTAAAAAAATATACTATAAGAAAAACGCATTAGATACTTATGAGAAAAATAATCAGCTAACGAAAACACACTAATGTGCCGGCAATTTATTGTTTTAGGTCAAAATAAAATCACTCTAATCAGTGTTTTTTTTTTTGCTTGGATATCTTTGGTTATACGTACTGAGTGCTGTATTAAAATTTGTCCACCTATTTTAATGGGATGGAATGGATATATTTTTGATACGTGTTTTCTTGACGCCGAGGAATCAGCCACCCACGTCATCCTGGAATGCGAGGCTGTGGCTTCTCAACGTGAAGAAATTCTCGGAACAGTGAGGTCGCTCCGTGAAGCCTGCGGAGCTCCCAGGAAGCTTCTGTGCTTCTGGATGGAGCTAGGCTGGCTTTGTCAGCCAGAATCCCCACGCACAACGGACCAAATGAGAGTTTAAGTGCGGAAAAGGGAGCCCCATCATCATCATCATCATCATACGTGTTTTCTTTGAACATTTGGCAATACACTATTTTTGTTTGGCTTGTAATATATATCAATACGCCTAACTTTGCGACTATAAACCTCAGTTTTTAGTCGCAAAGTTAGGCGTATTGGTCAACGCTCACGTTTTACGGTGTTCTACGTTTGGGCAGCGCCTTAATGTTATAGGAATTATACAAAAGTCTGCTTAGCTTTTTCTTATTAGTCCAAGGATTCTAGAAGATGATTATCAAAAGTGTCAATATTATCTCAAATGGCATCGCAATCACTATTCAGTAATGCCGTAATAACTTCTGATAACTTCATATTTTCCTTCGGTTCCCAGATCGACAATTAAGTTAGTTATCTCAACAAAGTTCCAATCATCATTTTTTACGATGATTAAAGTAAATTATCTAGTTAGCTTAATTAACGTGGAGGCTGTACCTTCAAGTACTTTAATGGCATCTGACAGTAATAATACAAAAACTATGTGGTGGTTAACTACAAAAAATTGTGCAGATTCGGAATAGAAGGTAAGCGTGCCAAATTTGAGTGGTAACTTACTCGTGATCTTTGTTCACCCGATAAAAATAAAAGGAGACAAATTACTTATTGTGTTAATTATAGATTGTAATGATTGTAATTAATAGGTTTCGTTATAACTCTTTCAAAATGTAGGTATACCTATACAATAAATTACTGACGAAATGTCTGTGCATTTTGCACAGACATTTCGTCAGTAATTTATTGTTTGTAACTGCATTCTTTGTTCTCAGTGCGTATTTTCCCTAACAACAGCGAAAATGGTACACTCGTATGCTTTGAATTTAGTCGTGCAGTTTATAATCCACCCATAAACGATGTTAAGGTTTTCTGACTGTGTCAGTTTCATTACTAAGAGCTCCACGATGTTTTATGCTTAGACGAGCAAAGGTCCGACCCCTTCGTTTTGTTGATTAATAAATCAAAAAAACTTTTTAATAAAAAAATTAAACCTCCGAAAAAACTGAAAAGCAAAAAATAATAAACCTTTTTTATTTTACCTTAATAAATAAGTTCTTAAACTAATGCAAGTATACCTAAGTAATTTTGAGTCGGCACCAAACAAGCAACTTAATATCGTTGCGAGTTCGTGCGGAGAGCGCATTTTTTGTTTGGAATGTTATATTTATCGCTGGAGATTTCACGTTGCATTATTAATTTGATTTGGTTATTTCTTTATATTTAAGGTAATTTAGTGATCATTGTTCATTGATTGTTTGGCGCCGACTCAAAATTTCTTAGGTATACTTGCATTAGTTTAAGAACTTATTTATTAAGGTAAAATAAAAAAGGTTTATTATTTTTTGCTTTTCAGTTTTTTCGGAGGTTTAATTTTTTTATTAAAATGTTTTTATTTTATAATTTTTTGAGGCTATAATTTACTAATTACTACATGCTTAATTTTTGATTACTTTTAAAATAGCTGCCTACCTTACTTTAGATATTAACGTTATATAATCCTACTTTAATTATTCTTTTTTGTATAATAATATACTTAAAAAAACAGGCTTTATATACCAACATAGATAGGCCTTCTATTTTAATTGTAATACACAGGTCAGCATTAAAATCTGTGAATGAACAATAAATCACCCCTATTTTCCCACCCTTAGGGTAGGATTTTTTTTTCCAAATTTACATGGGACCAACTTCGAGGTATGTCCTATCCAATAAAAAAAAGAATTATTAAAATCGGACTACTCTGTAAAAAGTTATGCGTGGTCATACAATACAATCAGTGAGTGAACAATCAATCATCCCCTGTTTTCCTACCCTTAGGGTTAGATTTTTTTTTCCAAATTTATATGGGACCAACTTCGGGTTATATCCTTTCCAATAGAAAAAGAATTATCAAAATCGGACAGCTCTGTAAAAGTTATGCGTGATCATACATAAAAAAAAAAAAAAAATATACGCGTCGAATTGATGACCTCCTCCGTTTTTTCGTCGGTTAAAAATGAAGTAGTCCGCAGTGGCGAAGGGTGAATTTATGACAGAGGTAAGCCGGAGCAAAAAAAAATACCAAAAAAAATGTCAAATTATGAATTGACTATAGTGTGGTTATGTTCTGAATTTTCGAAGGGAAGTCGGTGGGAATCGAGTTGTATGGTACCTTCGCCACTAGTAGCCCGCCTTCGGAACTTAAGACCAGCGAGGTAATTGCGTACACACTATCAGGAGCAATGGCTTTCATTTTGACAGTTCAACAACATACATTGCGTTATTTACGTTGTTGAGCAGACAAATATTTCGAAAATATGAAGCACTACTGGTATTATGTTACGTAATTACCCCGCAACTTATTGCAGTTTAGACTGAGGTGGACACCTTAATTTTGTTGGTCAAAGATTACTACGCATACGGACTTTGTCCGTTCATTATTTCCATAAGTAAGTACCTAAATTAGTCCAATCTATCTACGAGTATATCGAATTCCGTGACATGTTAACATATTTTTAAATGATATCCGGCATTTTTTTGTTGACGGAAATGTATTGCAGCCGAAATTTTTTCAAGAATAAATTGGTAAGTAATGAAATGCTTTAATTATCTTGCTCAAAACAAAAACGTGGGAAATAGTTATAATTCGATTAATTGCCGATTGGCTATATTGGTATTAAAAAACAACACAATTCTTGTTAAACCTGACCACTCTATGACCAGCCGTATCAGTCTCCATAGCCTTCTATTCTTTAAGAATGTCACCGTGCAAACTTAGGTGAAGTCAGATGTCAATAGTCTAACTCGAGCTGTCACGTATCAGATGGAAAGACAGCTCACTTCACTTCGTTTACACGGAGAGATATTTACAGAATATACCGGCTGATAGAAACTGAAACAAATAGGAAAACAACTGACAAATCTTATTGTCAGTTGTTTTCCTGAGATCCGATGTAAGTCCCCTAAAGTCAAACTCCGCTGCACAAAGATAAAATCACTAGATTCGTCGTCACCGTACTAAGTCACGCGAAGGTAAAAAAACCTTTACATGTGACATCATGTTCCATGTTTTTTTTTTCGTCTTGACAAGCATGACATTTCAGATTATCTACATGTCTGTCAAAGTCAGATCAGACAGCTCTATATTGTAGAAAAAAAAGCGAATTCACAATAGGATATTAACTTTCGCGTAACACACAATAGTATAAAGGTGCGTTACGGAACTACAGTATTACCAATATCGTGACGAACCGACATCACGATCTTGTGAACACTGCTTATAGTGCAAGAGTTCCTAAGTGCCGGTGTTGGAGTTTCCTTATTCTATTTTTATTCCTCAATGAAAAGCTTGACGATTTAGTGTGCATCAACCAGAGGGCCTAAACAAAGTGACATTATACAAACGAAAAAGTATGGGACTGACATAAGCTATGGAACATTTTAGTGTTTAGTTGAAAGTCGTTTTACAGTATCGAAAGCGATTGTCACATGGTTAGGCCCTCTGGTAGTGCAGCATCTTCAGTTTTGCATTTACTTTTAGAAGTCAAAAACACTTCGGATTACGATATAAAATGCTTTCGTTTTCAATTCAACCTATTAGCAGCTCCTCACCTAGCAACGATTTTAAAACGCCAACACTGTTTCACACGCCTTACGCATACGTGTAGATGCCGTTCGTCTACTGGTGGCCAGTGTTGTTCAACACTAAACTTTACAACCTTGGGTAAAGTCAAGGTTGCTACGTAACGTCCCGAATCATGTCGTGTGCTGCACCGCGCGCCGCCGCCCGCGCACACAATGTCGAAGGTGAAAGTCAAGGTCACACGTAACACTGATCTAATGGACACCATACATTATGTAACCAGTAATCGATTAATTTTCGATAAAAGCTACGATTGTTACAGCAATTTTAAAGAATTGTTCAGTCAGTCGTGAATTTGCACGCTTCTTGATTTTATTGTTTTAAAACCTTTAAGTAGAACCTCCTTTTACGTTTCGGCGATTATTTTTGTGATTTTTGGTTATGTTAACTTGAAGGAAACTTTGAATGCTCGTTATTAATACGTTCTGGAACATTCATTCATTCAAACAAATTAATCCACAAAATGTGATTTTTTTGCTTTGTCATTAAGTAATTTCTTTTTTTCAGACTCACTTCAGCATTCAAGTTATTTTTTTAATGGTATAATAATACAGATGTGTTACATAATTCTAAACTCGCCAAACTTTTACGTTTGATGGCGATTTCAACAACATTAACACAAACAAGGACATGATTGTAGCACTTCAGGACTAGGACTAATATTTCCGTCAGTAAATATGCACAACATTTGCATATTAGGTACATCACATATTTTGAAAATTTAAAGTATAAACTATAAGAAAAGGTTATAAAATGCATGCAACAAGTTTATGAAGAGTTCATCGTAAGTCGCGGCCACCACTCGGATACCACTAGGCCACCACTGCCAAATATATCTACCAATATACAAACATATTTGGTAGATAATAATATTATTATCTATTAAATAATATCTTACTATCTACTAAAAATACAATAAAAAATATAGGTATTTTGTAAACCTAAAGAGAATCTAATATTCTCTCCAAAATTGGTCCTTTTACCTAAGGATGCGCATGCTGATACTGGCCCTTATGATCTCAGTATAATTAATGACACACATCATTTTAATACACTTTGGAAGCCAATATCTCCCTTAAATCCAATTAGTGGGGCCAGCGTTTGTGCAGGCTTACCGGTCCAATATCCTTTACCTTGCAACCGTTGAAGATATTAATACGGCATCAAAGGTGCCCTGAAGATTCAATTATATTCATAGTTAGATATTAGCAAAACTTTAACTTAAAAGGGCCCCAGGACCTATATTTTTTACTCTTTTAGCATACTTACAAACAACTGTAAGTGTCGATTAGGCGCACTTTATAAGAGAATTCTCACTTAGAGTCAACTTATAACGCTCTTATTGAAGATTACTTTACACTTACAATAATCTTGTTACTGCTGTTGTAACACCAAAATCACTTATAATGGTTTTATAATGGCATGGTTTGAGGGAAAATAGGACTTAGAGCGCTCTTACGACTGCTTTTATAAGTGTAATTGCCCTTATATTGCTCTCTGGAATCTCAAAAGACTGCGCGAGCGTTGTTGGAATTAAACAAAAATGTTTAATTGTCAACTCATGTACTTAAGTATTATTTGTATTAGTAGTATTTTTATTTCCTGTAATCATTTAGTTCATTTGCTTGATAGTTATGTGTCTATGAACTTAAGTAACTTGCGGTGTACATTTCTTCGAATGTTTTGTGGAATGAAGTGAATTATTTTCACAGGCCCACTGTATTTAGAATATTAGTAAAAAAAAAAGACGGGTTGCACTCCGGGAGTGCCGGTAGAAGTGAAAACTTGAATATTAACGTAGAAATAAATCAATTATGAATTGAATTAATATACCTAATTTTTTTTCACTATTTCTGCGTCACTTTTTTCATTAATCGATGCACTTTGTTCAATTTCCATATTTTAAACACTTTATATACACGAATTTTACGAATACACAGCAGTGTGGCTACTACATAGACGGTCGAGCCATCAGCTGTCCATCCATCCATCCACATCCACGTCCACCATCACCGTCACCGTCACCGTCACTGTCACCGACACCGTCACCGTCACCGTCACCGTCACCGTCACCGTCACCGACACCGTCACCGTCACCCTCACCGTCACCGTCACCGTCACCGTCACCGTAACCGTCACCGTCACCGTCACCGTCACCGTCACTGACACCGTCACCGTCACCGTCACCGTCACCGTCACCGTCACCGTCACCGTCACCGTCACCGTCACCGTCACGTCACCGTCACCGTCACCGTCACCGACACCGACACCGTCACCGTCACCGTCACCGTCACCGTCACCGACACCGTCACCGTCACCGTCACCGTCACCGTCACCGTCACCGGCACCGTCACCGTAACCGTCACCGTCACCGTCACCGTCACCGTCACCGTCACCGTCACCGACACCGTCACCGTCACCGTCGCCGTCACCGTCACCGTCAACGTCACCGTTACCGTCACCGTCACCGTCACCGACACCGTCACCGTCACCGTCACCGTCACCGTCACGTTACCGTCACCGTCACCGTCACCGACACCGACACCGTCACCGTCACCGTCACCGTCACCGTCACCGTCACCGTCACCGACACCGTCACCGTCACCGTCCGTCCGTCCGTCCGTCCATCCATCCATCCATCCATTATCGTGTCTCACTTGGTTCACTTCGGTTGGCGCCGCCGTAGAAAGAGGGGGGGGGGGGGGGGAATCTCTCCTGACGGTCACGTGTCCTGACGCGAGTTTAACATTTTTTCCCCATACAAAAAGTGTGCAACGCCGCTAAAGAAGTTTTCACTTCAAAAATATTCATTAATTGTAAAAATAAATACTGACGCCATTAGAGATTGATAAGACCAATTACTCTTCTCTAAGATAAGCTTTGTACTAAAATGTCTTATTTCACACTACCAAAGTCAATTTTAAAACTTTTGGTCTTATTGAGCACTTACATAAGGTAACACTCCTTGCAGCCATAATAAAATTTAGGGTTCCTTTTAAAACCATGGCATACAAATTTACCATTTAGTGGTAGGTATAATTTTAGGTTCCCGCACACCCGGCCATATGTAGAGGTGGAACACCACGGTGGTTTTAGCTGGTAAGAGTCCGGCATGCCCCTCTGTCACCCCCACGATAGAGGAAGTCCATGAGGATTTCCACCGCGAAAAAAATTAAAAAAACGGGATAATTTTAGGTGAGCCAAACATGCATAAGTATATATGTACCTAATGGGTGGGTAAATAGGTACGAACAGCTTCAGAGAAAAGGAACCCCCCAAGACTTTAAAGATTATCGCCCGAGCGCGCTCGAGCCCGCCGTCGCTCGTCGCTCGAGCGATGGCGGGCTCGAGCGCGCGCGCTCGGGCGCGTCACGTGGCTCTGGCCTCAAGCAGCTCCCTCCCCCGCTGCCGCGCGGCGCGGCGCATCCATCTCTGCCCGAGCATCCACCGATCCCACTCAAATATTATTTGCAAGTTTTTAAATAATTATAATATGGTATTTTTTCGGCTTGTTGCCCGAACCGTATCCCAAGAATAACTTAACTTACAAAAAGACACTTTCCGTGCGATTGAGGATACGAACCCGCATCACCAGGCGCCAGCCGATCACATAGACCGCGCCTTATACCACTAGACTATTGAATCAGTTAGCCATCTTAACGAAAATTTGAATAGCTTTACTCCTTTTATCGAACAAGGTTGATAACGGTCTAATCTTCTAGATATTAAGATTTAAATTTCAACTTCCACCACGTATTATAAATACTAACACCTTACCGTCTTGTTTTACAAAATGCAATTCGTAACTCCTCAATTTACTAAAAGATAAGGTTGAAATTTGCATAGATTTCTTGTTTGGTTGAATAGAATGTGCCTGATTCCGATTGTTGCACTACCTACCGTAATTTTACTTCAGAAACTTAACTAGCTGTATGAACTGCGAGTTAAGGTTGAATTTAGAATACTTCTTCGCCTTATTTACTAAACTGTGATTGAGGGTATAATTACTTTTCAAATCGTTTCGTTTTCGTGTCGATCCGCTTGTGCGTAATTATCTTCGTCGAAATATTATCCAATTTATTAAGTTTTTGAACAGTTGATTATATTAACCGATAGTATTGTTCGATTAATAACTTTTTGAAGGCTAGAATTAAATAAACTGACGACTGAGGGATACTGACCAGTGATACGCGGACTCTAAAATTGTTATTCTCTGGGAACAGGAACAAAGCATAAAGAACGAGATATGGCCATAACGGTAAGATTTACGTTATACACATATATGTATTTATTGTTGCAATCATGTTGCATTATTACTGACAAGTTGGATTTTTTATGTATTCCTAATATTATTATTTTCGTTCCAGAGAAAAACAGTTCGTAGATGGATACAAAGGTATCATGCAACTGGTGATGTGAAATGTGATCGCCAAGGCCCTCGCTCAATAATTGTTTACACTAATGAATCGGGGCGACACCGTAATATTGTGGAAGTTCACTCAGTGACACCCTTCAAAACTACGCGTTCAAGTGTGACTTCAAGAAGTGATAGACAGTGACGGCCATCCTCTCCGTTATTAATAAGCAATTTACTCGGCAGATTTATTGTGTAACTGATCTGATAAAATTACATTGGAACGTATGAGCAAGTGTTAATAATTCCCAATATTTGTGGAATCATTAATTCGTAGTTAATCAAAAATAAACAACCTTTATTATTATCAATCCAGATGCTTTTGTTTACAAGTAGTCTTGTAATGTGTGATGCACCATCTGACCTCACATATTTTTATAATTTCTAATGTTGTGTTAAATAAGGGTTATCAGAAAATGTGATAAAAGAGAAAGATGTATATTGCTATACTTTTATAGTTTAGCATGTTGGTTCGTCCTCTGTAATTCACAGGCACAAATGACAACATTTAATTTTTTAATCTTTTTTTCCGATAAGATTATACAAAGTATAAAAAATTAATGTTTTCACAACTTTAAATGAATAAATATTATTGTAGTTGTTTCTAGAAAAATCTATAAATGACCGTTATCTAATGTTAAACATTCTAAACCTCACCCAGGGTATCTATTTTGTGTTTAGTTAATATTCTAAGTAAATAACCCCAATTTAACACACATAGAAAACTGTATATTCAACCGTGAAGTGGATTCCATGAAGTCCTAGAAATGTAATTAGAGAAATAAATGAATATTGTTTATGCAACATGCCTAGATTTTCTTACAAACCTCATACCTACTTCAACATTTGATTTCTTAAATAATAATTAACAAAAATCACATAATAACCTATAAAAGAAACAAAAAAAAAACAAAAAAAGAACTTCTCGTTCGAGGATTTGAACTCGAGACCATCGAATTGTTAAGCCGCTGTCTTAACCACTAGACCAACAGGCCATATACAATACGTTACAAAAAACTTAAATGGGTTTAATGTCATTACCAAAAGGGGTTCCCTTTCTTTGAAGCGGACTGTACTATTAAGTGAGTGTGTGAGAGTTTACACAAATATAATGGCCGACATTCTTAATAAAGTGTTCACAGTCTTTTAAAAGACAAAATATTCTGATAGAGCTCTACTATTATTCGTCTTCTCTTTAATTTGACTCAGAGAGGACATTTCACACTTGCAACTTGTTGGCTTTATAGTAGTTTTATGCAAAAGTTTATTAAGGTCATAAGTGTTATAAAACACTCAATGCAGACTCTACTAAGAAAGAATGTACTTTTAAGATGCTTTTTTAAGTGCAAATAATATTCAAGACTCACACTCTCACTCACCAGACTCAGACTCAGACTCAGATTTTTACTCTTTAAAAATGCACTTGTAAGACAATTGTGCTGATAAATGTGTTATAACGATTCTTTATACACATCTATAAGAACACGTACTAAGTGTTAGTATTCTTTTAGTACAAAACGCCTTAAATCATGCTTTTATAAGATGTACTGTCATAGTCTAGATACATGTAAGTCTGCTGTAACACTTTAGTTCTTAAATCAGCATATCATCAAGAGAAAATTGCTAGTTGCGATATTCCTAGAACGTTACACGAGGCAAGTATTCGAGGTAAATTGCATAAAATCTAATTAATACTGATTCAGTTAAAGTGTGCCTACACGGCACGTGTCGTGGTCGCTCGCAGGGCACACACAGCCTAGCGACTTGACCCATTAGGCTGTAAGGTTGCCACACGTACAGTTTTGACAGACATTCTGACAGACTGATAGAAAAGGTTATCATTTAAAGGTAACCTGTTAGTTCAAATAGTTTATTCATTGACGCACACACAGCATACCAGAATTTAACCACTCTTCTGTTATTGTGAAACGCATTATTAAAGATTCGCTTATAAATTGGGCGCCTCTACCTAAAAATAATAACAAAAAATTGGTAAAGAAAAACAGAAAAAATAAGTGAGGAGAATCATGTTTATGTGAAATATTTTCCTAATACTTAAATCGTCAAAGATAAAATTAGTTCGGAATTATTTCGTGAAAATGTCGTGATATGCTGATAAAGCTGTTTTCTATTTTTTTTACAAAAAAGGTGTTATCAATGATAAATTTATCCTTTGAAGGGATAGAATGCAAGCACAAAGTTCAATGACCACTAACGAAATACCACCTTAATGCACTCATTTTTGCACAAAAGTCAGCAACACCTAAAGATTGGCAAAAAGTATGGAACTTAAAAGATCAAATCTAAAGTTACTTAAAAAAAAATGAATTTGCTTACAGTTGAAGATGTAGCTTCTTAATGTATGTTTTTTTTTTTTTTGCAAAGTCTGACATGTTACGTCTGTAGAAACTGTAAAAAGACGACGAACTCTGTTTTTTTGTGCTTAGTTAACTTTTCGTTAAGGGCTTGTAATAGTTCAGCTCAAATTCAGATTTTGCCCCCACTTCCCCGCGCTATGTATCATTCTATCCCACTCGCACTGACATACTGATTCAGTTCGACTGCCATGCGGGGCAATGTCGAGGCTGTTAATAATACCCACTGCTGAATATTCATAGACAAACCAGCTGCAAGCCGTACAGACAACGGATTTAAGTAGTTATTATAATAATCTATTGTTATATCTACCTGTAGTAAATTGTTCCAGCAATTTACCGCCACAAAGAACGTCCTCAACACTTAATAATTAATAATCCTGGACAATGCACTCAATCCTGTTTATAACGAACTCTTCATTGCGGAGTCATAAAAATTACTTATAATTGCAAAAGCTGAATAATTATACGGCTGCCACAAATAATTCAGATTGTGATCGTGGCATGAACTGAAAAGTGCAACCTTGTCCTCTTTGACTCAAGTCAGGGCAAACGGATCAAGGCGAATATGTGTTCGAAGTGACACGGACCCTCCGTCACGCAGGCCGTTTCAGTCATTTGTACAGTAGCCATTATTGTAAGTAAACAATAGGTAAACAATAAAATGTGCATAAAGTCTAACTACGTAATCAGTTTACCTCCAACATCAATGCTACGCCGGTCATGTAGCGTAGGTAACTTTAATGAACGGATAATGTATGACGCGTTCCGTTCAACGGTGACTGGTGTTATGGACAGGTAATGTTTGTCACCAAGGCACTAAGGCTTAGGTGACTACTGTGAGTATTCGTGGTGAGGTCGGGCCTATTGCAGCACCGTCGTAATCTTCTGATTAATTCAATGTCAAGTGCGTGAGAGGTGGCTTGGTGTCGTGCATGGCACGGAGTCGGCTCGGAAGACGAGTCGTGTCCAATGCTTACTGGGGCGAGGTTCCTTCGCATAAAAAGTCGAGTCATGCACATTCAGGCTAAGGTCTCGAGAGGCGGCTCGCGTCTCCTCCGCGGTCAAGTACGCGCCATCTCGCGACACTGACGTTGCTAGCGCTGATCTACATTATTTCGACTGTTTATGTTCCACGCCGAGTTCGGTCACGTACATGCATTATTTTATGTCGAGTTCAATGGGATCTTGGCAACTTTAAATTAATTCAGTTTGGTGTCTACCATGATTACACTTCTACATCACAGTATTAGTTTTGATACCCATATGGTGGATGCGCTAGATAGCCCGCGAAGTTCAAATTTTCTTGCGTTTTTTGCAATTTGCTGGTCAGGGTAGAGCATATATGTGTGGTCAATTTTACGTGACTGCGATATTTTGCCACATTTTATAGGGGATGTTGCGTTTGTATAACGGTGGTTCTACCTTTCTTATCTAAAATCGTTCAGCAATATAATTTTTGAATCTAGATAACAGTCGTTATCTAGGAACCGAACGGAATGTGTGTCTGATTACTTTTTATTGGTCCTTTTTCCTTCTTTGGCAAGTTCGGTGCGTCAGTGAACATTACGAAAGCAAAGAGGTCAATTGTTCGAAGTAGACAAATCAGTAGCAAGACGAACAATGCCTGCAATTACATCGGTGCTGAGTTTCTGTGCCGCGCTATCCTTGCTGATAACTAATGAATATCATTAGATCATTAGTATTGTTATTGGGCATGGACTTATTAATGTACTTGTAGGTAGGACCGCGCAACAAAATAATAATATAAGCATAATCAGCTTATAATGTGAATAAAACCACTGTTGAGACACAGGCTTTCCGATACATGCAGATTAAGTATATAAACAAAAAACCCGCAGACGTCACCCAAAAAGCAGCTAAGCTCAAATGGGACTGTGTCGGACACGTGTGGGCTAAGACCACCACAACATGGGTTCCTGAAACGTCCAACGGCATCGCGGAAAACCTAGGCGTAGATGGCGGGACGAACGTGACGCCTGATTGGTCCATATTGACTCAGGATCGAGTTGAGTGGAAAAAGGAAACGTAAGCATTTGCCCTGCAGTGAGACAATACAGCCACTGTCTGTTGTCTGACTGTAGGGCAAAGGCCTCCCGGGAAATTATTATTATACCAAAATTATATGCATGCATTTTACCTAAATCTTTAATTGCTCATCTGCAATCTAAAATTTAAATCTATAATTACCCAAAACTTTTGTGTGTATTTCACACAAAAAAGATTTCCATCCGTCACATGTAATTTTAGGTCTCTATAATCGCTCAGTTAATTCGAAGCATAATTATAAACAGCCTATAACGGTCTCACTCCTGAGACGTGCCTCCTTTATGTGAGTGAGAATGGGCCGTGATCCGGCACTGGGCCCGCGTGGGGCCCAGTGCCGGTTGGTAAGTAGGTGTCACATGTCTTCGAATAACTCGTAAGTCGGGGCCGTTACAACTAGGCCACCAATGATCTCTGTTCATTCAATATTCAACAAAAAAAAAAATATAAAAGAAGCCGCGGGAAAAAACTAGTCATACATCAATGGAAACAACCACGCGACCTCTGGCCACATTATAATCTCCTGGTAGTACAAATCTATTAGCGGCTCGTTAGTATGGGGAGAGTACCAGGAGCTTGGGCTCAGAGGAGGTGGGCGACGGAAAATCGATACTGCAACCTGCGCACATTGAAAGTGAAAGGGGACGTGACGTCACTCTGCGTTTACATCGTTTCATACGGCACGAGATTTTTCACGTTTATTATGTTAGGGTGCTGAACAGAACACTATGCTACGGATATTTTGATTTCATTGGGTGAAATGAACGAGGTTAATATTTATGATTGTAGGTACATAAATATGACCTTATGTTTTTGACAATGTATAGGTCACGGGAAAATTGTATATCTCACGCACAAGTGGTAACTCCTGTTCGTAATAATATGGTGGAGTGTCCATGGAGTTTCTTGCCCGTTCTTCTCCATAGGTACCTACTACGCTTTGAAATGGGCAACTAGCTTCATATTTTTGACTGACCGACTTCTTCGTAAATGGTTTAATTGAAATAAATGCTTTGAGTTTGAGTTTTTTCAGTTTTATTTTATAATTATCCTACTACAATGGTTTCCATGACATCTTAAAAAGGAAATGACCGTTTAACAAAGTATAAAATTATAGCTGTACCTAACGTAATTAATAATAACAAAAACTGTAAAGTACTCACTTTATGATTAATCCTTAGTAGAATATAATTAATTAAAACCAAAGTGAATTATGCACTAAGGTCGTAAGGTATGAAAAGTTGGGGTCGGACCCGTGCTTCACCCAGTTTTAGCAAATCAAGAGGTTCTACTGTGAGTTTTACCACCTTTTTTTTATTTTCGGGGGGAAACCTTCAAAAGACCGACGGACCTCCGGGGAGTGTGATATTTTTATCCGACTTCAAAAAAGGACGTTCTGTATTCGACCCGTATGTATGTATGTATGTTTGTATGTCCGTGATTTTCTCAAAAATTAATGAACCGATTTTGATAATTCTTTCATTAATGTGATCTAAATACTTTCAGGAAGGTTTTAGTATATAACACATTAGGTAATTGTTCTTATGTACGAAGTTATATGCATAAATGTACTACATCTCCGGCATTTCTATGCGAATTTTCATGATTCTTCTAGTCGCGCAGTCGGTGTCTTCAATTCTTCAATGCACTAATATTCATTTAATTTGTGTGGGGTACAACTAAAAAGTTAAAAAATAAAAACTTTTTTACAAAAAAAAAAACAACTGACTTCAAAAAAACACTACAGAGTGATAAATAACTTTAATTTCGGAAGTCGGTGTCAAAAAACGAAAATGCGGAACCAACGACACCGACTTCCGAAATAAAAGTTATTTTTCACTTTGTAGTGTTTTTTTTGAGGTTGGTTGTTTTTTTTTGTAAAAAGGTTTACCTCACTAAAACTACCCCGGTGATCACCATCAGCACATAGGGGTGGTCCCGGTTCCTCTTAAAAGACCAATTCTGGAACCCGCTGTGTAACGCCGGTAAGGAACATCCCTGGGGGAGTTTTACCACCTACGTCCTATTATAGGTATTGCATAATCAGCCTATAATGCTTCCACTGCTGGGACAAAGACCTCCACTCTTCGAGAGGGAGCGGGCTATAATCTACCACGTGGGCTCAGGGCAGATTTTTAGATGTCAAATGTCTTCGAATTTTTCGTTCTAGGACTGTGCTGGCTTCTTCTCGATGTTTTCCACCGTTCCGTCACCGTTTTAAGAGCAGTGGCAATGAAATTAAATACACAAAGTAAAGTTTTACTACCTACGTCCATATTGGCATCAAGTTAACTGAGTTAATAATATGGCTCTTTCACCAGTTTGTGTGAATCTTAGAAAGAAGTATAAATTCTATGGTGTCAACAAACTGTCAGTAAAAAGTAGAGGAGCGCTGTGGCCAATTTTAGAAATCTAATTTTAAATTAAAGGTCAACTGGTCATGGTTTGTAGGTTTTTCCTATCAGAAAATATGCATGGAGATAAAGGTGGAGGAATGGAATGGTTTAGACTTTAGACAATTATGTCGAAGGCCAACAGATTAACATCCAACGGCGCCTCTTGACTTGCTGCCATATGTCGAGCCATCGTGATACTCGCACACGCACTCCGACTGCACGCGTACCATGGTCTCTATTCTGCGAGGAATAGACATATCTCGGTAGATAGTAGATGTTTGTATAATAAATAAACATATTCAGTCTATAAAGTTCCCACTCCTGGGACACAGGCCTCCTCTCTGTGGGAGGAAACGGCCACGCGGGCCCAGTGTGGGTTGGTAGATATCACATGTCTTCGAACTTTTGGTTCTAGAACATGCCGGTTTCCTCTCAATGTTTTGGATTTGTATAGGAATCTATATAAATTGACATTTTCTTTGTTCATTTTTGACACCGCGCCGTAGTAATCCTTCTACTTACAATCTATTTTGTGTTTCGTTTCTTCTGTTCTACGTTGGTCATGGCACGCGTGCTGGTATCGATTACTATCAGCCCGCCATGCTAACAGGGGTCAATCACAAAGTCAATTCATTTATTTGAAATAGGCACATAGTAATAGGCAATTTTGAACGTCAAAATTTATAAAAAAAATAAGTAGAAGTTTAGATGAAATTTGGTATAGAGATAGTTTGAGTCCCGGGAAAGGACATAGGATAGTTTTTATCTCGATATTCTCACGGGATCGAGACTTATGCGGGTGAAACTGCGGGACGCTGCTAGTTAAAAATAAAGCAATGACAGGTCACCTAAAATAGGCCGAAACGATATCTTTATTTTTGCCACAAACATAGACGAATCAATAAATAAATGACACGCCTAAAATGGTCTTAGACGAAGAACGAAGAAAAAATGAAGAAAAATAACGGAAATGAACAGTAGCGAAACCTCAGACGATGACATTGAAAACAGCAACATCTAACACAACACAGCAGAGCAACGACATACAAAAGAACCGAGAAAGCAGTAGAACCCCGCCAAAAGACTCAAAGATGAAGCTCGACCTTAACCAACCTGGCGGCAAGGTCGTTAAAAGATGCCCATCCATAGTTACATACATAATACATAATTACCCATCTGTCCACTAGTCCAATGCTTGCTCTAGGATGCATATCCGGTAGGCTCTTAAATCCTTACCTATCCTTCGGGCACGTCTTCCCTACCATTACCGCGCCCCCCGGTCTGTTACTTGATATGCAATGGTCGCTGTAGCACCATCCATGAACATGAGGCTACAGGAGCTAGTGCGAATCTTGGGGTTCATGTTTAACCATGCTGGGGTTCTGGTTTAACCATGCTGGGTTCGGTGCAATTCATTCATTCATTCATTCATAGGAACAGATTTATTATTACGACATTAAAGATTCTGTTAATTCCGATGGTATAGCAATCAGTCAGGACGCGCTAGACCGTGGTAACTCGCCCTCCTTTCGATTCTGCCTTAAGTTAGAGGATGTCCGCTCATTTTAATTGGAAGTATATTCTACATTAAATAATTGTCCATTTCCATACCACGTGAATTATTCATCTAATTATTTAACTTTACGCGCAGAATTTGAGCAATTTTCATGAACATGATGGCTCCTTTATTGTCTAACCTCACGAAATTAGGCCTAATAATACTATTTTGAAATAAGATGACGTATTCAATGATAATGGACCAATTGGCTGTTATTATATAATAACTATGACTACAGTATGGCAGTATGGCTTGGATAAAAACTTCGAGAACTACGATGGAACGGTTCCGGTCGTCATTAAAGTAAACAGAACTTTAACTGCCAGCCAATAATAGGTTATTAGGTTCCTTATGACAATTGCATTCTATCGTCGCTGTCCACTAGGTTAGGGTTAGGGGTAGGGGTTAGGGTTTTTGACAGCTGCCTTAGAACGTAACTATTCCAGATTATCCAGATTATTCCAGATTATCTATCGTACTAAGTGATGGGATCGAATGTATTCGCTTCACATAAATAAATCGAAAATACTTAATCATTTTATTAGGCTAATTATTTTCCAGGCGACTACAACTTAAAGGGCGACTAACTATTTGCTAGTAAAAAATAACTTGGCAGCGATTAAATACTTTAGCAATAGCTTTAAAATATACTTAAGGAATTATAAAAACTAAATAATGGCTGCTACTTTAAGGTAGAATTGAAATTTTAGGCGAGGTACAAAAACTCGATGCCAGTTTAAATTAAAACAAAGCTAACAACTGATTATTAAGCTGCTATTTTCTACTTAAAATAATCCTTCGCTGTAGCTGCCAACCTACTATTTTTGCTACCGACTTTAATTATTTTTTAATCCTAAATTCAGATTAATTTGTCACCGCGTTAAATACATATTGTATAGGTACAATGAGTATAGAAAAACCTTTCATCCACTCAAATATCAATAAAAAAATCGATAATTTATACTACTTACATAGGTACAAATTAAAGTGAAACTATCGAAATGTGTGTTATACCTAACGTTGCTGCAATCACTATTTCTTTTAAACTAGTGGACATAGTGTAAACCACCAATAATAAACGGAGCTGTGTGAGTACAAGTACCTAATCAAGGGAGAAGCACTAGGGCAGCCCGCGAATATAACCCTATTGAATGACTATTTCATGAAAAATACTTATCAATCAATAAGGTTATATGAACTTAGAGGGTTGTATTGACGATTTTAATGATTATACCTAATTCAGTATATACATACTTGTTACGAGAGGGGCCCGTGGCTAAATAATAACAGCCGCACAGGTCGTTTGATCTGGTTAAGCTACGCTTGCTGCGGTTGGTCTGTGGATGGGTGACCATCTTTACAGAGCTTAAATACCGAGGCCCCTCCGTGCCTCGGAAAGCACGTTAAACCGTTGGTCCCGGCTGACATTCGTGGATCTTTGACAGTCGTTACGGGTAGTCAGAAGCCCGAAAGTTTGACAACCAGTCTTACCAAGGGGTATCGTCTTACCCAGTAACTGGGTTGTGGAGGTACAGATAGACACTATAGGCGGTCGCTACATATAAAATACTGGTATTCAGATGCATCCAGTTAGACTGGAAGGCGACCCCAACATAGTTGGGAAAATGCTAGCCAGAATGTTACATACTTGTTACGGCCGCGAATCATATTTTGTTCAACATACAACATGAAAATTGCAAAAAAACGTAAGAAAATTTTAACTTTGGCTTTCCTCTTAGAGCAGCCCGTATATCCGGAAATGCACCCTCCATGGGTTACACAGACTAACATTAAATAATAATAAATAAAAATAATAATGTTTATTTCTTCACTTAGGGATTCATTCATCATGAAGTATTTTGCCTTTCAACACTATCATAATGGGTTTATCGTAACAGGGATAAGTTGAATTATAGTGATGACAGTGCAACATTATGAACCAGGACAGGACAGGGGACGCTGCCTTATTATTTTCTCCCTATGTAAAAGTAACTTTGAAATGAGTAGCAACTTTACCTGTATGAATATAATTACTAAAAATCATAAGGTAGATATACAGGAGCACTATTTTTTTATAATATGACAAGTAAAACTGATTCCTATAAGTATCCTATTTACAGAATAAACAATTTCATTTCATATATGTTTTAAGAAATTCAATTTACCACCACTCAACAACAAGCGCAATCAAATTGCGCTTCGGAAGACATAAAAAATATTATTACAAGTATAGATAACTCTAGATAAAATCTGACCTAACTATTTAATAACAGGTATACGATTTTATGATACACCAGCTAATGCCCGGCGTTGCAAGCGAAGCTCACATAGTTAAATAAAAAAAAGTAAAAAAAAAATTAAATGAACATCTTATGCACCAGAGATTTATTCTGATTGAAATATAAAGGTTATTTCCGAATCTCTGCAAACAATAAAACATCGATTATAATCGAAGGACCACCTGCGGTTGGAACCGTCGGAAATAACAACTCCACTCTGCGGTGACAATAAATCACAAAATGGCGGTAGCTTATGCGGTTTTCCTCTTAAAACCTAAGAACATAGGTGGAAAGCTTTTACCTCAAGTTACGCCCGAGTAAGACGGGAAAGTCCGACCGCGGAACCAAGGACCAGTCTTACCTGCACAGCGTGCACAAACCCGGGTTCGCGGAAGCCCGTGTTGACTAGACAGGTGTCTGGTCGCTGCAACAGTAGAACCTGTGGTAGAACTAAGATACCTACTTCATTATAATCCCGCGGGTTTTCCTGCTAAGTACCTACAGGTACCGAGAAAACTCCCGGAGTATTATGACGAAGTCTTAGTAAGAGGAAGCTAGGTGATTGTTCTTAGGCTTATTTCACAATCTTTTTGTACAGGGTTAATTGAAAGTCCCTAGAGTACCGTTTCCATTGCACGTAATCCTAAAACTATTTAAATACAATAAATACGTATAATAAAATCCCCATTAAAGTAAGTTACCTTTGCGTGGTTTAATATAATTAAATCAATTAAATACGTACTTAAGAATTAAAAAATAATAAATCAAAATGATGTCCATTGTTTAAGGCATATTACAGATGTTGGCGTGAAGACTGAAGTCTATAAAACATTAGCAGTCTATTATGATCTAATTAAGTTGTAGAGGTAAAAATAAAAACGTACCTCCATTAAAAGGCTTTACACGAAATTCTGCTAGAATAACTATAAAAATGCTTAAGGTGAAATTCAAAATTTTCTTACGTTTTATGCAATTTGCAGGTCAGTGTTAGGTTGTATCTTGATCAAAATACGATTCGCGACAATAATAGATATGTATTTACAGAATTAGAATCATTAATATATCTCTTTGAGTTATATTTGTTCCATAAGTACTTTTCCATAACAGATTTGTTCTTATGCAACAAATCTAACTTAGAAAGATGTATTAATGATGCTAATGATTAAATAATACAATCCAGCCAGGATTGTATATTGTATATTGTCTGAAAAAAAAATGAAAACTATCAGGAAATCATACAAGACCTTCTTGATTCCTATAAGGCCTTAAAATGTATCATGACTCTTAAAATTCATTTTTTGAACTCTCACATAGATTTTTTCCCACCAAATCTCGGAGCAGTATCTGATAAGCACGGTGAGAGGTTTCATCAAGATACTTTGCACATAGAGGGGCGGTACAACGGGAAACGGTCCGAAGCAATGCTTGCAGATTTTTGTTGGTCGATTTGTCGGGAAACTCCATTAGAAAATATGAAAAGGAAAAAATTTACTAAGTAAAATGTGATTGACAACTACTAATGATATTGTCATATGCGTTTTAAAGTTTTGTGATAGTGTACATCGAACATTATTTAAGTTATTAAATTAATGATTAAAATTTAATGTTAAAAAATTGTTCTATTAACCTTTTGAACGCCACGGTCGTGTATAGCCGACAAATGAAAACGTGCCCAACACGCCACCGTCGTCTATAGACGACAAGAAAACGACATTTTTTTAAAACAAAATAAATATACTAAATTAAGTTTTCTGTGTTTCTTTTTCCTATTATTTAAAACTACACTAAAGTTGCCTGGCGTCAGGGGTACGGCGGGCGATACGTTTATACTCTGGCAGTCTGGCGTTCAAAAGGTTAAAAAATTCCATCCCAAAAAATATATACGTGATAGATGACTTTAAATGCTATAATTACTTATATTCAGTATTATTGTATCGGTCATGATAATTGCATAACATTTGAAGGAGAGAATTTTTTTTTTTTGCAGTCCTGTGTTTACATATCGTTTATTCATTCCATGTAATAATATATTTTATATAAAATTGGATTAATAGGTAAATATAATTTGCCACGTGCCACAGATTAAGCGGGGAAATATCTACATTAATATACTATGGTATTTTATAATACTAATGTTAATTAAATAACGTTTATCGTTTACTGATAGCTTAACTGTTATGACTGCTGTGGGTTATTAATAGTAGAAATATATTTTAATATTAATTCACTGTAGATTTCGGAGTCTGAGAAAGTCTTATGGACCTATGATTTGTGGCACATTACATGCGTTGTTTGGACTTCGGACCATAAGGGTGCCGCTAGAGTTGTGCTAAGCTGTAGCGATGGATGTGTATGTTATAAATCAATAGGACCGCTTGATTTTCATAGCGTATTTTGGCTTAGCTCTGGTGGGAAAGAGTTCAACGAAGGAAGGTTTTTACATACGCGCGAAACTTAATCTTCATAGCACATATTACCCGCTCTGCTACACCTCTTGCTCTGGTGGAAATGGACACATAGTTTCGTAGGTTTCACTGTCTAGCTACAATCCGCGCTACGAAAGATGAGACTTGACCCCGCCTCCCGCACTCTTTCCGCCACCCCTATGACATCCGGTCCCGTTCCGCGCTCAGACCTCATACCGCTAAAGAGACCTAAAATCGTGTACTGCGCAAGTCAAATCACGTGGTGTGGCAAGTCTCATCTTTCGTGGCACGAACTATAACTCATTTTATAGCATATATGAGCATAATCAGCCTATAACGGTCCCAATTCTGGGACAAAGGCCTCCTCTCGGTGAGAGGGAGTGAGCCGTAATCTACCACGCGGGCCCAGTGCGGGTTGGTAGATGTCCCATGTCTTTGAATTCTTGGTTCTAGGACATGCCGGTTTCCTCACGATGTTTTCTTTCATCTTTTGAGAGCAGTGGTGATGAAGACCCTCATTTTATTGTTTTGCATGCTAATTCGTTATGAAATCTTATTGATTCAAGTAAATCTTAAATAATACTGTTTCCTTAAGTGTTGGAAAAATACGAGCAGTCTTGTGTATTTCTTCATTGTTCGAGAAACTTGGATATTTGAGAAAAATGTTGTTGATTTAAATTATCTGTTCAGTTTTACTAGTCATGATTCTGTGCAATGTTTGTTAGGAAAGTTACTCCACTGTTGTAATTAGAACATTTTAATTTAGCGTAGCGAGGTGTCTTTCAGTGTCAATGTCATTTCTGAGTTCCACTTCACGCTATGTTATTGGTTCAAGCTTCATTACTGATTGAAATTAAAACTAAATTAACCTAAGATAATATTAAACATCACGATCGGTGACGCATTTGTGAAGCAGGAACTAAGTGGGGATTTCAAAGTTTTTGACCCGTATCACCTTGCAGGTTCTAAGGAGGTACTTAAACTGACAAGCTACTGTTGCTTAAATTATTTTTGAAATAAAACTTGTTAGGCGGTGATTCGATAATTGGACGAGAATTGAGAGTGACACATCAAGGTCGCGTCACCCTAATTGCGCAACACACTATAACTGAATCTGAATCATTTTGAAGGATATTGCTAATCCATGGCTTCATATGTTTGAAAAATTTGCATGCTCAACAACGTAAATAACACATTGAATGTTGTTAAACTGTCAAAATGAAAGCCGTTACTATTGTTACTTGTTAGTGTGTTTCGCATTTACGCTGTTTAATAAAACCGACACGCGACAGGTTACATGCCACAATCCGGCAATTCAACAAATTTTTTTTCATAGGTTTCAGTTTAATTAAACAGCACCTGTGATGAAAATTTATCTATTTTGTAATATTTTGACTAATATGTCGCATTGAAATATATTTTAAACGGCCCAGGTTCCAGTATCTAACATAGTTACTGGAAGTTGCTTAGTTTTTCCTAATTAACTGATTGATAAATGGCCTAATAGTAAAGTAACACTAATCACACAGTAATAGGTAGGCCTAGTCGGCAACCTAGGTTGCCTGATACTTAACTATTGAAATAGTTTTTAGTAGGTAGGTCCTACTGCAAAGGTTGTCTGCAAAAGGCGAGCTTATGTCGTGCAGGCTGGCAGAATAATAACTATGGTTTTATTCGACCATTCAAGCGAATTTAGAATAATTAACTTTCAAATGATTTTTAATAGGTTTTTGTTTCGAAACAACAACAGTGATTATAATAGGCGCATAAAAGTAAACACGTTTCCTTGGAATAAACGGAATAAATGTAATATTTTATTACTAGCTACTGCCCCCGACTTCGCTCGCGTGAAATTTCTTGGTTCACCGACCCACCCCGTCGCATTTTTTTTTTAGCCTGTCGCATATTATCACCTTTTCGCTTAGCGATCTTTCTGACTTTTTCTTTTTGCTCGGCTCCTAAAGATCATAGCGTGTTGTTAAATAGGTCTTTAACCTTCCTCAAGAATAAGGCTATCAAATGCGAAAATATTTTATTCAAATCCGACCGATAGTTCCAGATATCAGTGCGTTCAAACAAACAAATAAAAAAAAATTAAAAAATTAAAAACCCGACTGCAACCTTATACTAAAACTAACTGAAAAGCTAAAAACAAGCCCATTTTAAATTAATGGTATGGGCCCCGCCTGCTTCCAACTTTTATTTATAAATAAAATAATATGATAAATAAGCTAAAACATAAACTATAATAATATGTACATTTATATGAAAAAATAAAATAAATAATCATAGGGCATCAAAGAATTCGTCCGCATCGCTGTCAACAGTTATTTTCAAAACAAATAGTGTAGTCATCTCAACATCTCTCTCCCTTGAATTTGTATGGTAGGTATATTATATATACAGTATATATATATATATATATATATATATATATATTATAAGTATTTATTATAGTAAATAGTATGTGTGTGTATATAACTTATTTATGTATTTGTGTACCTAATTTTAAGTTTTTTTTTATTTTTTACCATTGTTCCTCTCAACCAAAGCACCTGTCATTTAATCTCTTCACCACCCTTGTTTGACTGGTAGAGAATGCGTAAGGCATCAAGTCCGCCTTTATACCTTTTTGTGCGAAAAGTTTAAATAAATAAACAGGAACAGTGCCCAAAAGGCTGGCAGCATTGCCAGGTTGTATGGCAATGCTAATTCTTTGGACAAGAAATAAGCCAGCCCTCTGGTCACGTGAAGAGTCGACTAACCGTTTGGCGATATCTCGAAAAACCAAGTGGGCACTCGGATCCCATGGCCCTAGTGTTTTAACCCCAAACGGCTCGAACATTATTACTCCCAATCAGGTTGCAATATTTTCGTCTTTTGAGGTTTTCCGCACCTGCAGCAGCCGCCCCAGCACAGCTCAAAAAAAAAAAAAAATAAAAAGCGTTCCTGGAAGGATTTGGGGGTGGCCTTTGCCCAGCAGTGGAACAGTATAGGCTATTACAAAAAAAAAGTATAGATTTAACGCCCCCACATGATTATGGCTGACGGTACTTTAAAACAAAACATTAGATAGCCGATGACGTAATAAGTGTATTACCGGCTGTATGTATGTCCGGTTTGTAAACCCAGCGATAACTCAACGACAAAGTAAATGAAACTAAAAGTAAACCGAACTAGTTTAAATTACCAATCAATCACTGCCACTTCATTATTATTATTATTCGCTAGCCGTGGATAAAAAAACTTCTATGAATGAACTGCTCGTGAAAAAATGTAACCATATCTACTTACATAGTTTCGGTTCCTTGTCGTGGCTAAATTATAACAGCTACACGGGTCAATTAGAGGTTAAGCTATGCTATGCAATCGGTTTGTGGATGGGTGACCATTTAAGTATTACATATCGAGACCCCTCCATGGCTTGCAAAAGCAGGTTAAGCCGTCAGTCACGGCTGTCATTCGTAGATCTTTGGCAGTCGTTACGGGTAGTCAGAAGCCCACACGTCTGACAACCAGTCTTACCGCTAAACAATTGGCTCTCCCAATACATGTAACCAAGGGATAAAAAAAAGCGTGTAAGGTTGTATCGTTCCTAAACTCAATTTAAAAAAGTTATGTGTCTAATTGTCTTGTCAATATTTTTTGAGAAAAGAGATCTTTTTAGTTACAACCGCATTGAAAACTTTGTTTTTTATTATAAGTAGTTTTATATCGAGAAATACAAATTATCGATACCTATCACTGTGCATGAATATTAATTAATATTCATCTAAAAAACGGTTCACTGCGTGTGGTGCGACACGCACTTGGCCAGATTTTTTTATTTCGTAGCACAAGTTATGAGTGTTATGACTTACGTATGGGTATGTCGTATGCGACATACAACCAACTGACGATTGACCATACCTGTAGGTTAGGGTGTCCCAAGCTATAAGGGCGAAATTTTTTTTTGTGAATTTGGGTACGCATACCCGCTATATTTTTTCGATTTGTCCCTTAAGGCTTAAATATGAAATATTATTGCAATCGGATGATGATAACCCGTGCCGACTTAGCACCAAAGTTTGAACCTGAAAGTTAGTATGGAGAAATATAGGAGAATTTAAGAACTTAATTTTAATTCAGTTAATAAAACAAATTTTTATCAGTAACTTGTATTATTCTCATAATAAACATAAAAAGGGCTTTATTTTTCATATTTTCTTTTCAATGTTTGCTTTTTACAGTCCGGATACATTTGCCTGTGTTCTTGTACGCAACGTAGTAGAAATTGCTTTTGTTCCTCTTCGACAGTGACCAAGCAAGCCATGAAAGTCTTGCATTAACTTGACTGCTCTTTCGGCGGTATCGTTTACTGCTCTTAAGGTCTGTACTTTCATTTTAGCCTGTTGAAACGAAGAATTATTTGACCACAAAGAGGGAGACTCGTTAAGAAAGCTGTCATCAAGTTTTAGGCGAATAAACAAAGATTTGCTCTTGACAGAAATAAAGTCTTCGAGGCTTTTCTCGTAAAGTGGGCCACAGAGTTCTTGTTTTGATGGCATGTAGCGCTTACCATGAGCTGATGGAATTGTGTTGGATAAGTTAGCAACCATTTTAGTTTTAGTTTCTTGGTCTACATCATCATCAAAAAGAGACAAAATAGTCACCTCATCGGTCAAATACCACAGGTGCTGACAGAACTTCTGTAAAGCTGCCTTTGAGATGCTTTTGTCAACTGCTTCGTAAGCCTTCATGGCTTTTAAAAAGCAGAGGTCTTGGTAAGGAGCTTTCACTGCCAAAATACATTGCAACCAAGGTAAGGTTGTCTACTCCAGCTAAGTGACCAGGCCGACCTGGTTCTCTCTGTCGTTGTAAGAAGATCCTATCTTCGTCAATCTTAATTAATTGCAGCGCATCGGCATGTGCAATATCAAATAAGTTGTCTAAATTTGTAACAAACTCCTGTCTACGCTGCTGAAATACATTTTGCGTCTTATTAGCATTCTTTTGCAAATCCCTCCAAACTTGGTACAAATTCACTAGTTTCTTAACGCAGTTAGGAAAAGATTTAGTTGGAATTCGTGCCTTTTCCCAATAAATAATGCACTCGCGAATAGCCAGATTCGCACTTTCACTTACACTTAAATTTACTTCACGAATATTGTAGAATAGAACTGCGAGTATTTGTCCATTTGAGGGAAGTTTTGAACCAGTAATTTGGTGTTTTACGTTCCCTATTAAAAAAATATCCTTTTTTGAACTGCGTAACTCGACCGACATCTTGATTGTACGAAAATAATGCGTTCACTGATTAAACAAACAAGTAATAACATGAATATCGGTACGATCGCTGCCGCGCGCCTAGTAAACAAGTACCCACATGTTTCGATGTAAGTCGGCACGGGTTGCCGTGTTTCAAATGACATGAAATTTTATATACGGTAGTTTTGACATTATTCGAACAAAATAAGAGGGTATGCGTTATAAAAAAACAACTTTATTTTTTTTGGGACACCCTACTGTAGGTAACCTAGGTACTCGTATCTTAGGTACCTACTAATAGATACTTACCTATACCAACTTGTTTACAACGAAAAACACAGTAAGTGTAGCATAAATCCAAAAAATCTCGATTTTGAAGAAAACTTACATAGGCCGCTTTTGAAAGCCAAGTATAGAGAACAGCTTGAAAGCAATTTTCCGAAGACACTTCTTTCTTTTATGAACATTATGTAAATCGAAATGACACTCATCATCATCATCTGCCTAGCCTTTTTCAACTACATATGTTGGGGTCGGCTTCCAGTCTAACCGGATGCAGCTGAGTACCAGTATTTTACATGGAGCGATTGCCTATCTGAACTCCACAACCCAGTAACTGGGTAATACCATACCCCTTGGTGAGACTGGTTTCAGATTTTCGGGCTTCTGACGATGCGTGTTGACTGCCAAAGATCCACGAATGACAGCCGGGAGTCCCGGCTGTCATTCCAGCTGTTGAGCCCGGCCCGGGACCAACGGATTAACGTGCTTTCCGAGGCACGGAGGGGTCTTGGTATGTAAAGATTGTCACCCATGCGCGGACCAACCGCGGCAAGCATAGCTTAACCTGATCAATCGGTCCGTGCGGCTGTTATGCAACAAGCCCCTCAAATGACACTATTATGAACTTTATCGAAATAAATAGCTGCTACAGATTGGATGTGTCACTAGCTGAAAATAGAACCTTACCTACGATACGTGTGACGCCGTGCATTAATCTGTCAAGCGCCGCTAATGAGACACAATTGATTTTCTATTGTTTCGTCGCCGATCGGCGAACCGCGCCGCTTGACCGGTTAATATTACTCTAGAATTTAGAAGCATTTAGAATTTAGAAGCTATTTTTATGTAAGTGCTGTGTACGCCTATAAGTGACAAATTCACCATAGCTCAATGCGTTTGTTATTTTTTATTATGTCAATGTTTAGTGAAAATAAGTCGTTGGTGTACCTTTCAAATAAAATAAATAAAATATTACTTAAGTCACAGACAAGCGTGACTTAAGTGCGAGTTTAGGTCACAGAGTGATTTAAATGTATTTGTCTCTCTATTATGATTTTCCGACGAACTATCATGAAAAGTAGTTTAGGAGTAACCATGAAAGCGTACCAGAAATACAGACATACAAACATAGACTTTCAAAGTATTACCTATTTAAATTATCAACCTACGTTAGATTTTTATTGCCAGTTGGTTTTTCTGCGATCCATTTCTAGTCATACTTAGTTTGATGTGATATCCATAATAACTTATCATAATTATACATATAGGATGTGGATACGGAACATGACAATCGACTTGTTAGTTATAGCCGGAACTACAAGATAATCGTCTGACTCACTCTCGGTCACAAATTATAATTATTTTTTTGTCCACCTACTTTAGTTTTGCAAAATAAATGAATTAATTTGTATAGATATATTTATATTGCAAGCGAATATGATCATTATTAAATTAATTATGTAAGCGATAAAGCGTTAATAACGAATGTCGCTAGTGCTGTACTTGTTTAATTTCTTAAACAAATACAGAACTAATTTGATGTTTCATGACTATTAGTCAAGGCTCGATCTTAGCTAATAATTTATGCATAGTGTGCATGTCTGCGCAGCTTTCTCAAGGGGATTATTACGCTATAACTACAGTAATAAATCTACGCTCTAAGGAAATCACGACAGAAACAATGCCAATAATTTTCGTACTTAAGTATCTGATAGGACAATGATTGGTACATTTTCCGGTCAGTTCAATGTTCTAATTCCGGTAGTCTAGACTACGCCTACGTGATCAATCACAGGTTTCCAGGAAAAGTGTTGGAACTGTAACCTTCGAGCCGAAGATAGTCTGCCGGTTCCAGAGCTTGCTTTCTGGCGCAATACTTGGCATTGGTGTCGACAGATCAGGAAATATTTAAATGTAACCTTCAAAGAAAAAAGTTTGCAAGGCGAATTTAGTTCTGTACCGATTATGTGCGACTTTGACTGCCAACGCTATGAGGTCACTTTAGAGTTGACGCAAATAGATATGCAAGAAGAAATACTTAGTACATTATCGTAACAGTTACTTACATAATTATAAGTTTTGGCTAGTTTCTCCTGGGAAGCATAGGTGTTAGACCTACTTATACCTATAGTTTAAAAGCCAACAAAGATGTCTATATAAATTCCTGATTTGTAGTCAGGTGTAATTTGCCTACCTACTGTTGTTTCTTGATATCTCTATGATTGTAGCTTTAGATATAAAAAAAATAGAAATAATAGAGACTATTATTTCTGATTGGCAATATGTGCTAGATTTTACTTAAGAACTTTAAAACAGTCAGCTTGTTACAGGAGCGGATTCAGGGGCAGGGAGGAGACGTCGGGTGCAGTTGCTGCGACCAAACTGAGTCTAAAACTCTAAATTAGACATAGGTAAACATAGTTTTGTAAGCTTTATACACAAAACTTACTTACTTTGTATACAGTAAATTACTAGGATATAGATAGATACGTCGTAGTCATCATCGAAAAGGGCCCGCAGATGCTCGAGCTTAAGGAAAACAGTTGCCGAAGGATTTTTTTAAAAGTTTTCAATGTTTGAGAAATCCCCTTCCCCCTTCCTCAGAGAGAAACATTTGCCCCCTTGAGCGAAAACCTAGATTCGCACCTGGCTAATTCCAAAAAATAAGGTATTTATACAGGTTGAAATTAAATACATGCGACAAATCAAAATGGGAGATTGTACTCATCATTATGAACAACTTTTACTATGGCACCAAACCTGAAATCGCGAAAAAAAATCTGCTCTTCCCTATATTTTGACGAGTTATGCGAACATAAATGTAGGGAACAGCTGATTTTTTTTCGCGATTTCAGGTTTGGTCCCATAGTAAAAGTTGTTTATAATGATGAGTACAATCTCCCAATTCGATTTGTCGCATGTTTTCAATTTCACCCTGTAGAAGACCTGTCTTTTCAAACACATTAATTACATTTGTAGATCAATTCTGATTTTACCTGATTTGAGACTAGAACAATAAAAAATAGTTTAATTCAAGTAAAATATAAAATCAGATACATAAATGGATACAGATAGGATAACAAGCACAGACAAAAACTACCTAACTAACTAAAACTCACAACGTAACAATATGTCTACTGCAGCATTGCCAGATATAAGGGCAATTCAGTCTGTTGGCGATCATCATCATCATCATCAATGCTGCTAGGTCAGCTGCAATAAATCTATGTAAATGTGTTGTTACGGCTGGTGTTGCCCGCAGCAATATCAACTGTAACCATAGAGCAGACGGAACACTGATTAGCTTCAATAGACAAGTTGACTGGAGGCAAAGACAACGCACTGTTCAAGAGTCTGTGAGTCACCATTACTGCAGTTGAATTGTACACAGCAAATAGGTACTCTTGAGTTCAAAGTAGGTACCTACTTTGTGATTAACCCGTAGGTACTTGCGCGATTTTTTAAATTAAGTAATTGTACAATGATGCATTCTTTACTTCGTGGGCGATGATAATAATAGATATTATTTGAGAAAGGAAATTGTGTTTATTCAAGATTTACTTAAAAAAAATCGTACTCAGTTACCTATATACCTATTGGCAGAGCAGTAACAAAATTAAAAACTTTATTGACAACTATCACAGTGCTTACAGTACATTCACAGTTATTTTAGGTACTTACCTCTGATGTTGCATTAGGTACTGTTCAAATCATAGTGATCTTTATTCTCATTCAAAGAAGGATGCTCTTAGGTTGGTGCTGTCAGAGGTAAAATAACTGTGAACAGACTGCACCTAAACACAATCCCAATAACAAGTGAAACGCAAAAAATTCTTTCGAAACTTGAGCAATTTTATATTAAAAAATACCTAAAACATTAAAAAACAAAACATCAGTGACCCTGTAAACGAGTAAGTATGGTTAGAAAATAACAGTTGATTACAAAATATTAGAACTCGATTAACGTCAATGAACTAATTATTTGGCGGTAGATGTTTATCTACAGGTTGAACCTTCAGTCAGGAGGAAATGAGATAACATTTTGCACTGGCTGCGTGGTCGAGCGTGCACCTGGCAACTTTACCTTACCTACATGTCCGGTAGAGAACAACGGAAAGCCCTGAAACAATCACAAATCTAAAGACTTTTTGTTAAATACATAGGCACGTTTCGAATTTGTTTGATAAAGAACAGCAACAGCATTTGTCATTCAACTTTAGCTGACAATAGTATTTAGGAAACCTCTAATTCGTGTGTATCCATACTAATCTTATAAATGCGAAAGTGTGACTGTCTGTTACCTCTTCACGTTTAAACCGCTGAACCGATTTAGATGAAGTTTGGTGTAGAGATAGTTTGAGTCCCGGGAAAGGACATAGGATAGTTTTTATCCCGATAGTCCCACGGGATCGAAACTTATGCGGGTGAAACCGCGCGGCGCTGCTAGTATAACATAGGTACCTAAAAAGATAATTGGGCTTTAGTTGATTATAAACTAGAAGTAAAACAAAGTAATGAACTTCAATAAAAGAAATCATCTCCCTAGCCTTTTCCCAACTTTGTTAGGGTTGGCTTCCAATCTAACCGCATGCAGCTGAATAAGTGAATACCAGTATTTTACATGGAGTGACTGCCTATCTGACCTCCACAACCCTGTTACTGGATAATACGATACCCCTTGGTAAGACTGGTTGTCAGATTTTCGGGATTCTACTGACTAGGTACCCGTAACGACTGCCAAAGATGCACAAATGACAGCAGTGGACCGACGGCTTAACGTGCTTTCCGAGTCATGGAGGGGTCTCGGCATTTAATGGATGGTCACCCATCCACGGACCGACCTCGGCCCGCGTTGCTTAACCTTGAAGATCGACCCATGCGGCAGTTATTATTTAGCCACGAGCCCGTCCTCAAAAAATTAAAATAGAATAAAATTAACTAAATTGGCATGGAGAGTCCATTTGCTTAAAAATGAATTTCCCTGCCCGAATGATGAACTTACCTTACATATGTACCTACTTACATATTATAGCTATACGTTATAGGTTTAAGTGGGTTTCTAGCTCTGGCTGACACATTCATCATTTGAAGTGTGGAGGCGGGAGGGTAGGGGGGGAGGCAAGTACCCGGTTATGCTTCAGTGTAGGACCTACACACACCTAAGTACTTAAATATGCATAGGTACCTGTGTATGGTCTGGTTCATATGTAATGGAATTGTGTATACAGTAAGATTTTTTTATCACCATCCAAATTTTTACAGGATGTTCTACCTATGAATATGAACAACTTTTACTATGGGACCAACTCTGAAATCACGAAAAAAAATCAGTTGTTTCATACATTTTGGTCAAGTAGGTATTGAACTTTTGTATGAAACAGCTGATTTTTTTTTCGTGATTTCAGAGTTGGTCCTATAGTGAAAGTTGTTCATATTCATGAGTAGAACACCCAGTAGAAATTTGGATGGTGATAAAAAAATATCCCTGTATATTATTTAGAAAGATATTATAATGCTACGAATTTTACAATCTCCGGTTATACTGTACTGCTTAAAATACACATATTTTTTACATAAATAATTCTAATTTATTTTTTATCACACTAAGTAAAATTATAAAGCCGAAAGTTTGTGTGTGTGTGTGTGTGTGTTTATATGTTTGTTACTTCTTCACGCTCAAACGGCTGGATCAATTTTGATAAAATTTTGCATAGAGGTAGCTGACACCCTAGATTAACATATAGGCTACTACTTTTTATCCCGATATTCCCACGGGATCGACACTTATGCGGGTGAAACCGCAGGGCGCGGCTAGTTAATTATAATTTGTACAAGAATAGATTGGACGGTGACCCTCAAACTAGGCATTTGCCTGTACAATGATGTGGTCAACCGTATGACAACTCCATTTTTTCGCAGTAACACGATACTTAGTTATTGGTTCGATCACTGACATGCAGTTCACCTTACGATTAGCTTTTAACCTCTCACACGTCTGCCCGCCTACCTGACGAAACACCACACGTGTCGGAGTAGTTGAATGGACGCAGTGAAGTCATTCACAATGACAATAGAACAATGACAGTAGTTTGTACACTTGGTGTACCGTTGACATTTCGAGCATTTTCTCATGTAGGTACACACTTGATGCTTGAGGGGTTAATAACACCACAGAGTGCTCTGAGAGTAACATAAACATAAAAGAAAAGAAAGAAAAAGCGTTTATTTGCGGTAAACATGACGCAGAGGAAATACACAAACACTACAGTGAACAGGTTGGGGGAAAATTTGCGTCACATCCACGCAAAACGGCCATCGCTAAGCTTATGCGACTTTATGCGAGATAGGGCCCCAGCACTGGTTTTCAGCGTTGACATGATGACGTCAACCGGCGCAGTATACGACGAAATATTATTAACATAATACGAAATAAAATAAATACACAATAATGTACTCGTAGATCTACGTTTATACAAACATAATATTTATAAAATGGTAACATTCTGGGCAATGATTCACGCGCCGAATTAATCTTTTGTGGCACTGGTTTACGAAATATTTATTTAGGCACCGTTTTTTTGTGATGATTTCCACAAAATCATTCAAAATATTATGGTATGATTAATTTGAGTTGGCCATGTAATCATTTTTGGTACCTACTACTTACGCTTTGCCATTACGAAGGCAGTAGTGAACAGAATGATGAATATTACAATAAATATATTCATCATCATCATCATTTCAGCCGAAAGACGTCCACTGCTGGACATAGGCCTCCCCCAAGCACCTCCACTTCGACCGGTTTTGTGCTTCTCGCATCCAACGAGTTCCTGCGGCCTTCAAAAGGTCGTCGGTCCACCTTGTGGGAGGCCTTCCAACGCTACGTTTTCCGGTACGTGGTCGCCACTCCAGAACCTTTCGGCCCCATCCCAATATATTATACTGATGAAATTTAATAGGTGCGCCAAATTAAAATATTTAATTCAACTTGTTATAAAGAAAATTTTGAGCATGTCATTAAAGATATCGCGGATATTAAAGATGTCGCGTAGGCAAGCGATTTGGCAACGGCTTGCAGGCCCTTTTTTTCGTGGGATATCGGTCAAAAATAGGCAAATACTGCTAGTTCAACGCGTTGCCAACTTGATTCCTGTTGTGAACTGTGCGCTGAATGAATTGCTTATCGAGCGCACACTGATGCTTTAATCTGGGGGCACGGAAGTGCCCCGGCAAGACGGGCCAAGCGAAGCGCAAGGGCACTACCTACCTTTTCTCGAAGCACTTCGTCATATTTTTGAACCTTCTTAACTTGGGTTTGGATTATACCAGATAAACAAAATTTTCGGGATATGATGTCAGTGGTTGACTTATTAAACCTATAAAGTTTCAATTGATATCTAAAATACCCCGATTTCGTCACTGACTCACTGATGATCATCAATATTCTTAAGGTTCTTCCTGAAGTCCTAGAAAGCTGAAATTTGGTATGTAAGCTAGTAATAGTACACAAACAACAAAAAAATCTTAAAATTTGAAACTTTTACCCCCCCCCCCCCCCCCCCGACCCCTTAAACTAGGGGGAGAGAGAGAGTTTTTCACCTTACACTCATGTGAATGTAGCGAAATGGCCAAGCGATATATTTTGACTAAGGTGTATAGTTTGCGAAGTTAGGCCTTGTAGAGTTAGGGCGTGTAGAGTTAGAAGCTTGGCTCTACATGAGATCTCATGAGATCACAGTCCAATCCGTACTCTTGTATTAATTCTATGTTTTTTCGTTTCTTTGTTGTTTCTGAAGATGCTTCGTATGTTTTCGAAGGTCTGCTACCACTACTTCCAGACGTATTAGGGTCATTAACCGTGACTCGACACTTTAGTGGAACACGAATTTGCCCATCTAACCAGCTGACGTTCTTACTTTCAAAGCGGTCTTTTACCGGAGATGCATTTCTCCAGCGTTCGTTACATTTGGATAACTAGTTTCTTTGAATGTAGGAGACCACAGTAGCCATATCCTCTGGTGACAAATTGAAATTTTCTTGTAAGTAGTCTTCTATATTATGCCCATTTATCAACAAATTGCACAACTCTCGTTTACTACAAACAAATTCACCCAGTTTTCAAATCCGTCAACTATGCGAATATTTGAAAATAGGTATTAACTGCTTTTTAGGGCAACTGAATGTTTGACTAACAACTGTGAATGTTTCAGGGCTCACCATCCTTTTATAGGCCTATGAAATAGTGCTAAGTGCAAAAAGATAAGATACTAATAATTTGCACTCTTATCATAACCAACCTGTTTTTATTTCGGCCCTAATAGATAATTGACCATATTTTATCAAGTGAGGTGGTCAAAACTGTGTCAAACCACAAAGAACTATTAATAATACTCATCACTGTAATGGACTTTTTATCAATTTGACCTTAATAGATAACAAATGATTTTATGAGAAATAAAAAGAAATTGAATAAAAATATTTTTTTATCTCGCGATATGTTTTAGCACCATGTCAGAAAAAGAGCAAATATGAGCAATTTTTTTTTTCCTTGCGTAAACTAATGTATAAAGATCTTAATACAGTAAATATCTCGACAGCAGCAAGCAGCGGTAAAGGGTAAATGTTTCGTTAAAAAAATTAACCCTAAAAACATACAATCTTAAACTATATTGTTTAATTTTATTTTATCAAACCAATTAGTATTAATTGTGAAACGTTATGAGGAGATTATAAGCATTGCAAAAATGATACTTGTACATTTATATCAAAAACTTTCGAGTAATGTGGCGTTGAATTGTAGTAACGTATTGCGTCAAAATTACGTTATTGAACATGAGTTTGCTTTGATGCCTATTTATAATACATTATGATTAACAAAAAAAAAAATGCTAATAGACAGCTTATTTATTAGACTATATTAATTTATTATTTTTATTCCATAACGACTTTCGCTTGAAACGGTTTTGAGACGGCTTTGTATGGGGCTTTCCCACAGTGCGGCGTGTCAAGATTTAAATTATACATACAACATAATCAGCCTACAATGTTCCCACTGCTGGGAAATAGGCCTCCTCTCTGTGAGAGGGAGTGGGCCGTAATCCACCACGCGGGCCCAGTGCGGGTTGGTAGATGTCACATGTCTTCGATATTTTGGTTCTAGGACATACCGGTTTCGTCACGATGTTTTCCTTCACCGTTTTGAGAGCAGTGGTGATGAAATAATTTAAGTACAAGAAGTAAAGCGCCTGTCTGGGTTCGTTCGTCGAACCTACGACCTACAACTCGTAAGTCGCGGCCGATACCACTGGGCCACCACTGCTCTTATTGAAATCCTGCTTACGTGATAATCATATCCTTAATCATGGCACACTGAGCAGAAGAGTCATTATAACCTAACCTAACCTAACCAGAGACATAAACTCATCAGACACTACAGCGGTTATTTGCCTTGTTTGAATTCTAAAGTCTACACAAGAAAGTTAAACAAGGCTAATTACCAGTGCCGTGCCTGATGTATTTGTCACTTGTTAGACAACTAAGCTGGATAGGCTTTGTTTCGATGCCGATAGAACTCGATTTGGTACCTATGAAACAGCGTTGTATTTCTTAAATTTATATAGGAACAACCCCTGAGGCATAACATAACCATTAAAAAAAATATTTATCCGAATTGATAACCTCCTCCTTTTTTTGAAGTCGGTTAAAAAAATAATTTTTGAAATCGATTTACAATTATTGCCGGAGATATCGCGAACGAAACATACATGCAAAAAAATAGTCGAATTGAGAACCTTTTTGAGGTCTATTAGTTATCTAATAAAAACTTTTTAACAAAAATACAACCGACTTCCAAAAGAACACTACAAGTGAAAAATAACTTTAATTTCGGAAGTCGATGTCTTTGATTTTGTGTTTACGTTTTTTGCAACCGACTTCCGAAATTAAAGTTATTTTTCACTTTGTAGTGTTCTTTTGGAAGTCGGTTGTATTTTTGTTAAAAAGTTTTTATTTCACGCTTTTTAGTGGGTCTGCTTATAATTTATCTAAGTTACAATAGCCTACTGTCAACTTGCTGATCGCCTTTTACAAAATATTGCTTTTCCCGATGCAGGGAAGTTAATTGTTGAGGAGTTCTCCTGGTCCACCATCAGTTCCATATTACCATTCGCATCGTGGCGAGCATAAATTGCTTAGCAACCATATTAAAGTTCCGAATCGCAACCCGTGAAATACTTAGATATTATTGAGTAGTTCCGGTGGCCATCTGTGGTCTTCATCATCAGTTCCACTTCACCAAATGGTACTTTCCGAGAGCAAATGCACGAGTTACTATAAAAAATACCCAAATCGCTATAGGTGTGCCTATAATATTTGAAGAGTTCCTTCGATTTCTCCAGGATCCAATCATCAGATCCTGACTTGGTGACTATGGGACCAGTTCAGAAGTATCTCCTTTGGAACAAAAAAAATAATTTTGAAAATCGGTTCATAATTGGCGGAGTAATCGCGTAACAAACACAAAAAAAAACACCGTCGAATTGAGAACCTCCTCCTTTTTTTGAAGTCGGTTAAAAATACGGCATATTATGTAAAGCCACAATGCATCCCATGACAATTAGAAATAACGGAGTTCTGAAGTAACAAATATAAAAAAAAAATATTCAACGGAATTGAGAACCTCCTCTTTTTTTGAAGTCGGTTAAAAAAAACAAACACTATCAAATATTTAATGGGTGGTCTTATCGCTACAGTTATAGTTATGGACTTTACCCGTCTACTTCAGAAAGGGGGCAATGTTTTTACTGAATCAAACTGGCTGGGGTGATAGAGGGGCATGCCGGACTCTTACCGGCTAAAACCGCCGCGGTGTTCCACCTAGCTCTACCTACGGCCGGGGGTGCGGGATTCGCAGAAGCATCCACCGCTCCAGGATACCCACATCATGCGACAATGGAATGGATTCATGCTTACTAGGCACTACGTAAAGCAAATTACTTTGAGCAAATCCCGATACATTTAGGGTGGAATTCCGGGGCCAGCACCTAGTCCTTAAAATGAGAAGAATACACCACCTACTTGTTATTTTAAAATCATTTGGATGCTCTATTCAAGAAAAATATGTCCTAGAACCAAGACATTGTGACATCGAAGACTGTGTGTGACATCTCAGGAAATAATAGGTTCATTGCACAGTTACTAAGTAGGTACTCGATGAATTATGGCCCACTCCCTCTCATAGAGAGAGCCTATGTTCCAACAGTGAGAACGTTATGCTGAACGTTAGGCTGAAGAGAATAACAAAAATCTACAAAAAATGGCATCGAGGTCACTTTTAAATTTTTCGCAGACCTGTTTTTTGAATAAGTAGGTACAATATTTACAATATACCTAGGTACAGACGCCAGCACATCAACCTACTAGAATCTGTCAAATTTCTGTAATAGATTTTCAACTTTATCACCAAACCATAAGGTTCAAAGTTGTTTGGGAAAATCTGACAGTTTCAGGTAGGTTGATGTGCTGGCGTCTGTACAATTTTTTTTTTCGTAGGTATCCTGCAACGGTTAATGAGAACATCCAATTCAAATGGGATACCTTCCCAGCTAATTTTTTTAATTTAATTGAATGTTTGGTACAGGTATTATTCTTCAGTTTTATTTGAGATAGTCCGATTCACAAGCGACTTTTCAACGGTACATTTTTGAAAAAAAAAAGTTAACTAATATTTCCTTTGAGTAAAAATTAAAAAAAACAATAGGTATACCATAGTATTTCACCTCTGCTGCAACTTTCCACTTATTCTGTGTTAATTTAGAAAACAGCGCCATCTCTGATATAAGTTAAGAATCGTTCATTTCATTTTAACAATAGCGCCATCTGATAGACAAAACTCGAATTACCAAACAGGGTGACCTAGTATCTTGCTGTCCGTTCAATGGGTTAAAACAGATTTTCATGCTAAGAAAACATTACAGTAATAATATAGTTTTTAGCACCATTAAAATAATTAATCGAAAACATGGAATAAGTACTTTTTATTACAGTTACCAGTGACATCTGGTATGCAATTCCAGTACCGTTTTCCAATGATGTTATTTACAATTTCTAATAGTTTTCAAGAAATGTACTAGATGTCGCTTTGATTGTTATTGTTAGTTTTTCCTAGTTGCATGTTCAAAACATTTCAGTACGTAAATAATGTCTAAAACCGTTTTTAAGTTCTTAAAAACTATAGGAAACTGTTAGGATAGTCCCAGAATGTGTGATACGTGTGTGTTAAAAATTTTGTGGATACAACTTGGCTTTAGATGATGTTTTTTAATCGTCTTAGGCCAAATCACAAGTTATGATGAATAAATTCCTAAGCCGCCTAAAGGTATGTAGATAATAACAACTAATATTCATTAACAAAGAAAGTTAAACACAAGTTTAGCTTTATTGATTATTTAACAAAGCGTTTAAAAGTTTTCATGTTAGAAATATGTTGAGAATTTGGTGTTTATTTGAGTGCAGCGCTGGGGTGAACGACCTCTACTCTATATCTGAGTGTAGGTCTAGAGCGAGCGCGCGGTGCACTCCGTTGTCAAGGCAACGAACCCCCGCCGATTATTCTATAACTTACCGGGTTTGGGACTTTTCGCAGATTTGCACGACTTATTTAAGCTTTGACATTAATTGAAAAAAAAAGGCCAGGCATTCAAAATTTTTTTTTCCGGGAAAAAATTAAAAATAACCGTCCTTTCACAGTTATTTTACTTCTAACAGCAGCAACCTAGAAGCAATTTCACCTTATCGTTAGGAGTATAAAGATATGCCAAAATAGTTTTGCCAAAGTATATTAGGAAAAGAACATTATGCGAAAAGAAGGGATCCCCATTTATCATGTTTAGTTAGGCCAGAAACATCTAGTAGTGTTCTTGTCTTGTCACAGGCATTATCAACACGTGCGGTTTAACGATGGCCGGATGTCGTTGTCTGTGTCAGTGTTGGCAGAATGCTGACACCTCTTATTAAAGCCAGTCCATTGCCATTTAGTCTTAGGTGTCACATAAACACCTTCGTTATTTTTCAGTAACCGGATAGGTATGGTAATCATTAGAGAATATTTTTCATGGGAACCTACTGGTATGGATTCAAGTTCATCCTATGTAATTATTTGGGTTCAGGTAACTAAACACGGTTATAAAAAAAGAAATCCCTTATCATAGGTAGGTACCATATAGTAGTCGAACTATTCAAAAAAAATATAGTGTACAGTTCAAACACATGTGGGATAAGGTACTTCAGTTACAGTTACAGAATACTTAATAGTACTAGTTAGTACTATTAAGTATTCTGTGGTACTACTGAAGTGGAACAATGTCAACTAATTTTTCACTGTATGTCAGAGTATATGTCCTATCATAATTTCATTCCGCCCTTTGCCAACAAGGCGAATAAAATTCGTAGGTTGCACCTGAACCAAGACGTCATGTCTTGGTTCAGGTGCAACCTACGAATTTCATGGTGGTAATATTGGAATTTATTTTCAGGTAAGTAACGCTATTACTGTCGACATTAGAAAAAAAAAAGACAAAAAGTACTTGATTTGCCACAAACTCTTCTATTATAATCTGTGTAATATTACTGAAAATCAAAGACTGTATAACCAAAAAGCTGACTTTGGCTCGCGGAAAACCTAGGTGGCATCTGTTCCCAAGAGGTTCACGATACCTACCTTAATTTGTTCCTCCATACGATGCGATAAAATTGTTGCGGGTATCAAACAGACATAATTATAATTAGGTATATTATGTTAGATATATTGTGTTGGTAAATTCAGAAAAAAACATAGGCATTTTGTCGGTCCCGATAGAGGTTGTGAAATATATATATTAGTACCTACTTAGATTCAGGCCAAATCGCAGCTCCAAACTGTTGTTAGTTATTCAAGTTATCGAAACAGTACGAAGGGGAAGAACGACGAATTAAATGCATGCAGTTTAAAATAGCCGTATTATTCTAAAAAATCGGCTATTTCAGTGTACTAACTAGCAAAACAAGCATATAATTAGCATATACTCGTATATAGGAAGCATATATAGGTACATATACAAGCATAGTAATAGCTTGCCTGAATAAAAATCAATTAAACTCATTGCCTGTCTCAAATAAGCACTTATGAAAAAAAATATTTTTCTATGACCTAACAACAGGCTTGGTTCCGGAGTAGGAAGATGAGAAAAATGAAGAGGAAAACGTGTTCTTTCGGAATATGTTTTTTTTCTTTGTTTGCCCAAAAACAGCTGTATGGATTCGGATGAAATTTACTCAGTATTGGTTGAACAAAAAAGCCTACCCGATGCAGTCCCTACACTACACAGGGCTTTTATTCAGCTCGTGCTGATCGGCAAACTTTGTTCGGCATTCGGGTTAAATTGAGTCGGCATATTTCGAGCTACGCCGAGCGGCTATTATCCAAACTTACTTTTATATCTACATACAATATTGGATTTCGCGGCCCGGCAGTGCCGAATTTTGGCGTCCCGCTGCGGCAAGGCTCCTACGGAGCCTAACGCACACCACTGTGTGCCGAGAGCACAGCTGCTGGAGTCGCGACGCAACGTCAACTTTAAGGCGTTTGTGGTGCGCATACCAACATGCTACCTGCACCTGGTGATGGAAGAAAGCTTTTGGCCGCAGGATGTGGTATTTCGCCGCTTTCGCGGACAAGTGCCACCGGAACGCACAAAGAAGTGCAACTAAGTAATACTAACATAGTTATTATGTTTTATTTACTAACAAAATTGTTTATGTAAATTATTATGAATACTTAGGTTAATGTATGTATCTATGGGTCTTTATTACCTGAAAATAAATGGTTTATTATTATTATAGAGTAGCATAGGTACCTTACAGAAATCTTCGGCCCAATAACCACTAGAGAATTGCACAGAGTTTCGAGCGTCTGCTATCTACATAAAACGCAAGTTTACTCCGCGAATAAAGCAAATGAAATGATTGACTAATTGAGTGACGTCATTTTATTGCTTTCATGTGACATTTAAGAGGCACGGCACACTGCAAATCTTTTATCGAGTGATATCTAGTGTACACTGCCAAATGATAGATGAGAATGTCAGAATGCTCACAGAATTGTGCGTAGCAGGTTCGCTTCATGACAAACATGACAATGTATCATTGTAACATAACTTTACGACTATTTTCGCCGAAAGGTTAGGCAGAGGCGTGCCTATGGTACATCCACATTACGCCAGGTATGTTATAATAGTCCGATATAATAGGGGGGAGCCTATTGCCATCAACCGGGCACAAATCCAGACTGGAGTCTGGATTTACGGTAACTACTACTTACAGTGCCGGAATAAGCCAGCGCGGGGCCTGTAGCAAATTTTATCAAGGGGGGCTTGTTTTGCTTGAGTTCATCAACTTTATGGTATTAAATAAAACAAAACTGTTAAGTACAAAAAGCTTTTCTAGATTTAATTTAGGCAAATTTAGAAATAATACTATTCCTATCGACTTCTCTAAGCAAAACGTATTCAATATTCATCAAAGTGAGTTGATTAAGACGTTGTTGGCTCATCGTGTTCCTTAACTCATTTTAACACGTTTTCATGTTCACACGTTTCAATTGTCATTATCCCCGTTTCCAATATACCTACCCATCTTTGTAACTAGTCCGTAAGCTTGATTACGGCACTATGCCTTTTGATCCACGTTATTGGAAATGTCTACGAAAATTTTCTTGATAGTAGTAAAACCACATAAAAGTGCCTTCCTAGCATCAGCTCGGGCTGACCACCTAATTAGTGTCCAACAAAATTTTCAAAATAGGAGTTTTTGACGCGTTAAGGCGCGTCCCCACTAGGACCGCGCGGCTCCGTGAGGCCATGCCGCGCGGCCGAGTCCCGTGAGTGTGGACGTGAAGGCGCGTCCCCACTAGAGCTGCGCGACTTTTGGGGCCTCAAGGCCCGGCCTCGCGAGGCATTTGTGTAATTTTGCAACGCGTCCTTATTGTAAGAGCCTCGCTGCATCAGCAGCCCGCCTTGCGCAGTAGCTTTCGAGCTTTACGAAGAAGGGGACATGCTATTAGCTTCAGCAGCAATTATTCGCGTCAAAATGGAGTGCACTGACGATCAAACTCTTAAATTAATGGATTTTTATCGGTGTCATGGAACTGTTGGAGTTGTTTTTATTAAAATAAAATCAAAAGGAATGATGCCCTGATGGATATTGCTACATGCTATTGCATAAATGCTTCTGAAGTTAAAAGCACCTCCTCTTGTTCGTATATCTCGCGAGACAGGTCGCGCGGCTCCTATAATGAGGATGCGTTGCAACAAGACACAAAAGCCTCGCGAGACCGGGCCTTGAGACCCCAAAAGGCCGCCCGGCCGGAGACGCGCCTTAAGACGACCCCATCGAAAGGTTGAAGTGGAAAAAAATTATAGGTATAAGTTTTCAACGAAATCAAAGAAAATTGATGCTTCTGTACAGCAGTCTGCAGCGCACTAACAACAAATTTTAATGAGTGTGCAAGGCATTCTGCATACATTCTTGTAAGCCACTGTATTTCTCACTCATATTGCTGGCGTATAGCTTTGCCCACAACAATCTTTGATAATATTGGAAATTTAATAAGCTTTAAGCGCGTTGTTCAACAGTATGACCTTAAACGTAGCTAAACAACATTTTGATACCAACTCTGTCGTGTTAAGTAGGTAAAATACTTAACACGACAGAGTTGGTACTTACATTGATTGGAAAAAATATTTTTACGGTCAGAAAGTGTTGGTGCGCGGGGCCCCCAAATGCGCGGGGCCCGTAGCATTTGCTACTGTTGCTACGTGGCTAATCCGCCACTGACTACTTACAGCAATAATTAAGATGACCTATAATCCTCAATATTTGTAGGCAATCTCTATTGGCTTCAATCATTATTGGTGAAGGTCTCGAAGGCCTCGTTGCGGTATTGGTAGCAAACGCGACTATAGTGTGTGGCATCCTGGGTTCGATTCCCAGCTATGCTATTCTCTAAAGATACAGCCTTGCGTGCAGCGCTGTCGCAGCTGTGAAACTTAGTTTGGCATTCGCTAAGCTGCGTACAGCTACACTAGCGCTCAAGGCTGTGACGGCCGTGAGTTAAACTACCCAACGGCACAGCCACGGGAGGGCAAATTGACAGTTCTTCATACATTTTGGCATTCCGTAAAAAAAAACAGCGTCGAAGTCGCTTACAGCCTCGCCCACAGCCTCGATTCTAACTGTCAAATCCAAAAGCTCTAAATATTCGTGCGTATCTTGACGAAAATAATAAACCGTACTCGATTCTTTTAATACTTATTTGAAAAAATGGCAGCTCAGTGAATTATAAAGCTACATTTATTAGAAGAAGCCAAGAAAAGTGATGATTTGAAGAAAGCTCGACAGGCGAAACAACTAAGAAAGTTTAAAACAATATCCCGTGATACAGACTTTATCCATATTTACAGGCATTCTATGGGCATTCTGAGGATTTAATTAATATATTGGAAAATTATCTAACTACATGTATGCGTCCGCGAGTTCGTTCCAGTGGTTTAACCAAGAGGCTAAAGGTTTGTTTACAGCTAGGTTTCTTGTGATATGTTAAGTATAATGTACCTAGAATGATATATATGGATAATGTAGAATTTTAAAGAATCCACATAGGTAGGTACTTACAGTATGTAATTATTATACTTATTTCAGATTAATGATGCTGATCTGAACATCTTGCATGTGGATGTGACTTGGGGGTGCAACACAATGATAGTTTTCTTTTTTCAAACAGTAAAGGAGCATTTGTAAAATTTAAATAATGAAGAAATTGTGTACTTGGTAAGTTATTATGTACAATACAATGATAACTTAAACACAAGTCAAGATTGTACTTAATTCCAGCTTCATTAATTGATTTCAGGTGACTCAGGATATCCTCAAAGGCCTTATTTAATGACTCCCTTTAATAATTCAGAAACTGGGACTCCAGAGAGCCATAACAACAATTTGCACAGTAGTGCAAGGAACAGTGTGGAGAGGACTATTGGAATACTGAAAGGGCAATTCTGATGTTTATTAGTTCATAGGGTATTGCACTATGATCCTATAACAGTGGGGAAAATTGTGATAGCTTGCTGTTTTACACAACATGTAATCGAGCCGGGCTACCAGCTCCTATGTTAGACCAATGTGACTTAGATGAAGAATCTAGGTTACTTAGAATCCTGACACATCAGGCTTCAACACAATATGGTGACTTAGGGAGTGGGCTGATAAGTAGGCGAGATTTTGTTAATCAATTATGGTGAGCATGTCATATTTAAAATGTATGCTTTCCTATCTTTCCCTTTCCAGATGTGGAAAACATGTTTAAATAGAACATACTCACCATTATTGATTAGATACACTAAGCAAATGACAGTATAATTTATGAATGTTGAATGTAGAATAAGTGCATAGATGATAATTATAATTATGTCATAATATGGTGTGTGTTTAAAGTGTGGTGTTTAAGGTGTATATGATTGGTATAATATCAAAAATTATTAGCCTTTATGTGCATATTTTTATACTTACTGTTGTTTCTATTTTTACTACTTTTTTAAATGTGTATACAGTATGGGGCATGAGAAATTAAATAAATATCTGCATAATAATATTTTATTTTTTTATTTACAATTCAAAACAATCAATCAAATCAAAATTTATGTATTCAAATTAGGCTGACAATCAGCACTTTTTGAACGTCAAAATTACATAAAACAGTCCCACAAAACGCCCGCCCTTCATTTAGCTGGGAAGAGGTGGTGCAACAAACTCCCCAACAGCACAGCTGTTGGTTCAGTTAGAAAAACTTGATTCACGCAAAATACGCGCATTGACGTGGAGTTGCGGACACCAGCCCGTATTACCTATTCTTACAATAGTAGGAATGCAAAATAATTCACATTATGAGGAACAGAACATTAAATTAAATTGTTTTTAATTGTTAGTCAGCTAGCAGATGCCAATTATACCTAACAAATACAATGAAAACTACTCCAGCAAAAAAAAAATGTAAACAAAATTAAGTAAGTACATACCTAAATAAAAGCCTGCAGGCATAAAGGGTGTGCCCACTAACAAACATTTACTACAAAAAACAGTTTTTACACTTCAAACATTTAAATTTCTTAGCATCTATCATAAACTTAATATCTAAACATATTATATTAAAAATCTGTGGTAGATCCATGTTTCAGGGACTCCCTCGTCTGATGGATGTACATAAATCCTGCATTGCCTGGGTCTGCCTTGACCTTGACCATGACTCACTTATTTCCTTAAGTTTTTAACATCCTCTGCTGGTTGTCCATAACGAGTCTCTCATTTTCCAAATGCTTCTCTTCAATGGCGACAAAACGTTCAGTGAGGCTCGCCATTTGTGATTGACTTTGAGAAGGTGATGAGCGCTGGATCAGACGGCGGCGTGCCATCCGACGCCTACGAGGTACTGTGAACATAAAAAATGCAACAAATGACTAAACAGAAGTAAAACAAATATAAAGACCATTATGTAAGTATAACAGCATCACATGACTCTCTCTCTCTGAAGGAATAGATATAACAATGTAGTATACATATTAGATGTACTCTATATACATGTTGATTGAATAAGGGCTGCTGTTGAAAAAACCTACAGAAAATCCCAACCAATTAGCCGAACCTGGGAGTCAAAAGTGAGACCATGTCTACTACATATGTAGTTTTTTTTTTACACTAAACCAATAATTAACCAAATTATAATTAAATTAACCTTACATGAGGAGGCAATTGGGGCATTACTCCTATGAGGCAGTGCAGGTGGTGATCTTAAAACAAAAAAAAAAGTTACCTGAATATCCATTATGTCCTATGTTATAATATTAAACCCAATGTACATAGGTACTGGCTATTTAACTTTGTTCTTAAAGAAACAGTCAAAGTACGCATGCCAAGTGTGCAAGCTGACGAAGCACACCAGTAATGCAATACCTAGGTACATGTTGTTAACAAACCTTTGGCTATTGCTTCCAACTTTTAATGCAGCCACATCCATCACTGTTTAGCTTGCCAGCTACTTCTTGCCATGCCGATGTGATGTCCGAGAGTGCCCTGTGGCAAGCCAACGTCGCTCTTCCAAACTCTATTAACATCTCTCTCTACTTGCGCAATTGGGTTAGCACTTCTTGGCATGCTTAAAATACACAATGTTACGTTATAACAATAAAGTTATAGGTACATATTATTGTAAAACATTAGTTAAATAAGTAATTAACTTAAATTTTAGTAATAACTCTTGTAATATCATACAATATTATTGAGAAACATTAGTATTATTATCCATGTAATAACAGTGAAAATATCATAATACTCACATTAGGCACAGAAATACCTATGTTCAAAGCACTCGCTAGGTAATACAAATAATAAATATCGTATGATTCGTATGCATAATGCACCCAAAAATTTAAAAACTACAAATTCAAGTGGTTTTGTTGACATTTGACATTGTTGTGAGTTGACTTTTTATTCATCGCCGTCGCGTTGCTCGAAAAGAGCAAAGGAATCGTCATTCAGCCTTAAAATGTAATAAGAAATATGCAATAAACCATTTTAAATTATGATATTGGTTATAGTTTTACTGTATTCCTTAAAATACTTAAAGATAGACCTTTAATATATATTTTAAACCCATAAAACTCTCAGTCGAGATTGATCGATTATAATTTTATAGAATTTGTTGCAAGCCCTACGTTCGTCTGCGAAACAGCGACGGGAGGTTACAGCCTTGGGTTCGACGACGACCACAATGACGCTAGTGAATACGGTTTGAATCAGCGCTGCGCGCTCGGTCGATCTCAAGGCTGTCTCGTCGACGAGCTCGTCGCAGCGTACAGCCATGAAATTGTCTTTTAGAGAATAGCACTGAGATGACATTTTCTAATAGAAATAGTTTATACATACAGGGCGATTTTTTTATCACCATCCTTTTCACAGGGTGTTCTACCCATGAATATGAACAACTTTCACTATGGGACAAACTCTGAAATCACGAGAAAAAAAATCTGCTGTTTAATACAAAAGTTCAATACCTACTTGACCAAAATGTATGAAACAGCAGATTTTTTTTTTGCGTGATTCAGAGTCGGTCCAATAGTGAAAGTTGTTCAAATTTAAAATTAAAAAAAAAACATTTGGATGGTGATAAAAAAAAAATCCTGTATAGGCCGTGGGTTCGATCCCACGTAGGATGCACTTAACCTTTTAACCGCTTACGCCGGAAATCTGACAAATATTTTCGTGTCCATTTCGCCAGAGTCGTAAATTTACGACCAAATACCAGAGCTCGTTTAATCTGCTTTTTTATTTAATAACGCTGTAGTCTATCGGGTATTTATATTCCGTTTTATTTTCGGGCGCTAGGTGCTCGAGTCGACAACTGATATGAAGTAGGGCGGTTAAAAGGCTTTATGCAATTTATTTCGTTCTCAGAACGGTGACGGAAAACATCTGGAAGAAACCGGTATATCCTAAAACCAAAAAATCGACAACATGTGACATCTACCAACCAGAATTGGGTCCGTGTGGTGGATTACAGGCCACTCCCTCTCATATTTATTAAATTATTTGTTTTTTATTTATTTGAGTTATTTGTAAATCTGCGGGCTTAAGACACTTGTAGGCGGTTTCGGCTGGGCCTGTCAGCTTGCAGCAATGATGTCACAATCTGTTTCCTGTTTTGTTGTTGTATTTGTAAGTGTATTACTAACATAGTTTGTAAGAATATTGTTACTAACGCTTGATGTGTCTTGTTACACGAAATACATGATTATTATTATTTCCCTGTTCCACCAGTGGGAACCAGAGATTTGAATATGTAGAGCTGTTTTACGTACTTGCCATATGTTTATTCTAACATATGGCAAGTACCAGTCACAAAGTAATCATAACGGTATTCTCCATTTGGGTCAAATAATTTTCAGGCAAGTGTTTTTTCTATATAATCTAGTTGTTTCTGGCACTCGCCGGGCGCTGCCGCGGCACCGCTCGCTTAGCTCGCTCGGCTCGTGCGTAGGGGGTCACAATTTTAACCTAACCTAACCGAAACATATTTTTTTAAATAATTAACCTAGTGTAACTAGTTCGGTTCCGGGTAGCCTACTAAAAATAATCTCTTTTTTTCTTCTATTAGCGCAAGTCGTTTCTGGCACCCATATTTTGTGTAAAAGTAATTTTTTCTATATAATCTAGTCGTTTCTGGCACTCGCCGGCCGCTGCCGCGGCACCGCTCGCTTCGCTCGCTCGGCTCGTGCGTAGGGGTCACAGTTTTAACCTAACCTAACCTACCATTTTTTGTTTTTAATAATTAATCTAATCTAACTAGGTCGATTCCGAATAGCCCACTTGAAATAATCTCTTTTTTTTCTATTAGCGCAAGTCGATGAAAAAATGAGTTTCATTTTTAGGAAATTGCGTAATGGTAAGTCAATATGTAAAACGTTTTTATTCCAAACGTTGTTTTATGAGATAAAATGAATAAAAAATTAGTTGTTTGTTAAATAACACGTTATTAAACAAAAGTTTATCTGGTGATTATTTTGTAAAGTGAATTATTTGTCAAACTTGTTGTTGTATAGTGACGAAATGACAAATCATGTTTTTGCCAATCGTTGTTTGTCAAGTAAAAATTTGTAAATTAATTTTTGGTGAACTGACAGGGCACCAGAATAGGTTCACTAATGTATCACCAAAACTCCATTGACAAATTTTTAGTTTACAACCAACGTTTCGTATACTATTTATTTCACAAACAACTCATTCCGCAAATGTTTTATTTTATAAACACTCACTTTACAAACATTTATTTGGCAAATGCTTCTCTTTACAAATGTTACGGATGATATTTAATTATTTATACATTTTTCATTTAATATTTAGATTCTTTTGGAAAGATAACGTTTATACAAAATACCATTTTATAATACACTAGCGACTGCATTAAAAACTGCATTTTAAAATCCGTTGCGTAGTTTAAAAGATCTTAGCTTACAGACAGCGGGAGTGACTCTGTTCTATACTACGTAAAGATTTTCTAAACCAGTCACAAAGTAATCATAACGGTATTCTCCATTTGGGTCAAATAATTTTCAGGCAAGTGTTTTTTTCTATATAATCTAGTTGTTTCTGGCACTCGCCGGGCGCTGTCGCGGCACCGCTCGCTTAGCTCGCTCGGCTCGTGCGTAGGGGGTCACAATTTTAACCTAACCTAACCGAAACATATTTTTTTAAATAATTAACCTAGTGTAACTAGTTCGGTTCCGGGTAGCCTACTAAAAATAATCTCTTTTTTTCTTCTATTAGCGCAAGTCGTTTCTGGCACCCATATTTTGTGTAAAAGTAATTTTTTCTATATAATCTAGTCGTTTCTGGCACTCGCCGGCCGCTGCCGCGGCACCGCTCGCTTCGCTCGCTCGGCTCGTGCGTAGGGGTCACAGTTTTAACCTAACCTAACCTACCATTTTTTGTTTTTAATAATTAATCTAATCTAACTAGGTCGGTTCCGAATAGCCCACTAGAAATAATCTCTTTTTTTTCTATTAGCGCAAGTCGATGAAAAAATGAGTTTCATTTTTAGGAAATTGCGTAATGGTAAGTCAATATGTAAAACGTTTTTATTCCAAACGTTGTTTTATGAGATAAAATGAATAAAAAATTAGTTGTTTGTTAAATAACACGTTATTAAACAAAAGTTTATCTGGTGATTATTTTGTAAAGTGAATTATTTGTCAAACTTGTTGTATAGTGACGAAATGACAAATAATGTTTTTGCCAATCGTTGTGTGTCAAGTAAAAATTTGTAAATTAATTTTTGGTGAACTGACAGGGCACCGTTAGAATAATATGGATATTCCCCGAGTCCCGGGATTTGGTTTTTAAGTAGTAAAATCATAAAAAAACTATTCACGCCTTCGGGACTAATGAAAGATTACACTTCCTTTCTGACGGGTAAATATAAGAAGGACGGGATTAAGGATAGTATAATAAATAGATAAACTTGATTCATTAAACCACATATATTTTTTTACGTAACAATGGTGCCGATTCTCTTGTCACAAATGCCTCTAAACTAGACTAAAAATCACTAAAATTTAGTTTATTCCTGTCAAGCGACGATTTTCCATTCTGAAATTGACTAAAGTGACACAATTTAACTGTATTTTAGTTTGACAGCACTAAGATGGCACTGAGTTATTAATCTATTGAAAATGGCAATTTTGCTATTCTGAATTTCAAGTTTTTCACCTAAAATTTTGATTGTCTAATTAAATCGAACTAAATCTGACTATTTTTAAACGCGATTAAAAATGTGCGGAATAAAATTAGTTGTCATGAATAGAAATTCACACCAACACCTCGACTTCAGGTGCAAAAACAGTACTGTCGGTATCTTTTTTTTTTTCCTTTGTTTATATCTCGAAAATGGTGTGTCCTATTGCAAAAATAATTAAAATTTCGACCCCCTTTATGAAAGCTATAAACTCCTAAAACTCAACATAAAGGTATTCATTTTTCATATATACCATACAAAAAGTGAAAAATTCCTTAAAAAACACGCCAAGGCCGCCCCCTCCGTGCCTGCGGCTCTAAAAAACAATTCACGGGTTAGGGCAAATAAGTACCATGTGTCGACGAGTCGCGATTGTCATATTCGATTTTTGTTGTGTCAAAATTATTTTTAAATTTAGAGATTTTTTTATGCAGAATAGCTGTAAGATTCTCATAGCAAAAAGTAAGAAATTTTAGTGATAGTTTAGTTAGCTTAGTTCGGTGTAAAAGAGAATCAGCAACAATTTCTTATTCAAGAATCAACAATCATTTAAACATTTTTATTCTGAAGTTGTACAAAAACATATTACCATACAAATTATTTGTTCCTCAGTAAAATCAAAACATTATCACATAGAACAATTTGTATTTAAAATAATCAATACGCTTCAACAATAATTCACTTATTTAAACAAAAAATGTCATTGGTCTGGTTCGTCTTCAGCTTAACTCTGGTCATACTTAGTCTTCTACTAAGTATGACCAGAGTTAAAATAAATCACCATTATTTTTTCTAAATTATCTAATTTTAATCTATTTCTTTTTACATCTAACACCCATATTTATATGTGGAAAACGAGCGTTCGACATCTGTTGATGTTAGTGAAGCGAATTTATATGACAAAAATCCCGTAGTATCAGTCGGAATCCCGTGGAATATCCATATTAACATCAATGTTTGCGGTCAATGAACCTAAATAGCTCTACCTATTCCGATCACTGGTGGGAACATTACAGGCAGATTATTAATTTAGCTTTGTTGTCTCCAGATTTAGCAGGCATGGCGGACACGCAGAGCCACACGCCGGGCGTGATCCGCCGCACTCAGGACTATCTCCAGGCGCCAGACACATCGGCGCCCGATTCGCCAGCACCCGAGTCGCTGGCGCCCGATTCACCGGCGCCCGAGTCGCTGGCGCCCGATTCGCCGGCGCCCGGGTCGCTGGCACCCGCGACGCAGGTGCCCGATTCGCTTGCGCCCGAGTCGCTGGCGTCTGAGTCGTCGCCGGCGCCCGAGTCACCTGAGGACTCGGAGGATGCCCGCGTGCCGTCACCCATCTCTACTCTATCAGGGGATGATGACTCGTCCACGGTATCTACGACTAGGTAAGATAATTTACATATAATACTTGTTTATTTAATTTGTTTTGCTCAGTAGCTGCAATTACGAATCCTGATTGTTTAGCAGATTGCCACATAATTAATTTGCCGTGATTATCGTTATTTCATATGACTGACAAAAAATGACAGTGTGTTTTTCTGAAGAATTTCCAAAAAAACAGCGTTATTACTAGGCGTCTCTTCCCATAAAAGAGCCCCGCTGATATATGTAGGTACCTAGAAGTACAAAATTCATGAAAACCTTTTTTTATTTCTGAATGGGTCAGCTCTTGACCTTGATCACGCCTGATAGGAAGCGATGGATGAGGTCTATGATGGAACGAGCGTACCCAGAAGATGCCTAAGGCACTGGAACTCCCACGCATCGACAAAACACGGCTGCTTGACGCGGTCTCCGGTGGGTTGGTGTTCGCAAACCAGGCGGGCTTTAGCCCTACCACCGCAAGGGAAGAATTGGCTAGTCAATTAAGGTGTTGGATGTGACTGTCCAGGATGCGCCGAGCGCTCGGTTCAGTAGAGAAACTGGCGGAATAAACTGCCCTACACGAGGAGGCTTCTTTATGCATCCCAAAACCGTTTCAGATCGCTTCCTTTCATCGAGTCTGCGCCACGTGTCAAAGTTACGGATAATATTAATAGTGCAAGCTCAGAGCATCTCTTATTTCTTATGAACTTATTCTAGAGTTCTGAAAAATGTTCAGACTTGTTGTTTTACCGTGGGCAGCTTGAAAGTAGTTCCCTTAAAGGTTTTTCAAATTTATAAGATTTCTCTTGCTTTCACGGTAATTTTAAAACATCGCGTGGGTAGATTGCTGAATATTTTATTTCACATAAACCTACATGGGCACTTATGAAAAGTTAAAAGCTAGGTGCACGGTTCCAATTGGTCGTTTCCTATGGAGAAAAGCCGGCAAGAAACTCCATGATTACTCTTGTAAAAATGTATAACTGGCTTTTAATATGTTTTCAAATTACAATGCTAACAGATATGTAAGGACAGGTTTGTCAACAAGTACCAGATGCTTAACAAAATAGAAAATGGTCTACAAATCTAGTCTACAAGGCCTGCAACGTTCTCGCATTCACAAAATATAAAAGTTTTTTTTTGGGTTTTTATCCATACGGATTATATAAAGACAACTGCAACAAATCTGAATAAATATCCTGTCCACAAAAGCCACTAGAGTTGAAATTGGAATTGTAAGGTAAGTCTATATCAATGTTGGGACTGTGAGCTCGTCCCTTTTTTTTTTCGAATATTTGCTTTTATATTTAACGATAGAAAGTTGCAAATGTCTGGAGTCGGGACCGCGACGCTACAGTAATGTGTATCGCACGTAATAATACATATAATGTATTGACAACACCTGCTCTTAGCGGCTGCTGTGGTCGAACAGGCGCTCGACGCCGCGGCCGGGATATAAAATTCAAAGTCCTGACTGATTGATATATCAACGCACAGCCGAAACCACTGGTCCTAGACATAAGAAATTTGGAGGGTGTGTTCTTTGTGAAGAGCAGGTATCCACTAAGAGAGAGTTTTCGAAATTCTACCCCTAAGAGGGTGAATGGGGGGGAGGGTGAAATTTCACGCGGACGAAGTCGCGGACAGAAGCCAGTAAATATAATGAAAAGAAAGAGAGGAGAAATTATTATAAGTAGGTTTTTTATACTATTGGGTGGCAATCAGGCAGGCGCCGCATCTGTTGTTTAGGGATCACCATCTATCCATCCCAAACCCCGTGGTTTGAGATGGATAGATGCACCCACTACACGCCAATTAGGTTTGTCTAAGTCCCGTGACTTAGACAAACCTAATTGGCGTGTAGTGGGTGTAACACTAAGTACATACATACCTAGCTCTGCCTAGTCGCAGAATGCAGGTGTGATGTCATTTTGTAATGAAGAGATTTTGTGAAGTTCGACTCACAATATTACCCATAATTAATTTTAAAAGGCGTGTCAGTTTGCGTTCATGTGGAAAGTGCCGAAAAGCTTAGTAATACAAAACTGAAGCTTTCAAATGACTGAACAATTAGTTTGTTTGCAGTGCACATCATGTTAATTTCCTTTCTGACTAAGCTGGGGATATATATCTTGATGTAAATCCCAAGAACAGTAGGTATGATTTGCCCGTTTGACGGTAGCTGTATTTAAAATTCATAGTTAACGTTTTATTAACTAGTCCAGCAGTCCAGGTTGTGCTTCTACGTACTCTGCAGATTATATCTTGAAGCAGCGGTAATCTTGAAGCTAATTATAAGATGGATAGGTTATCTTAAGAATATGATCTTAACAATTATATAGCAGAAAGGAAGAAGCTGCAGCATCTTCTTGACTTTGTTAATTTGCTGTTTTTAAGACATGTAAATATCATATTCTAAAAGGCTGTACGCAGGAGTCAATGTTATCTATTATATAGACTATCCTCTATGAAAACAACGATGGTTTGCAAAACAATCTCATTGTAAATTAATCAAAGTTGACAAAATGTTGTTACTGAAAATCTGTTTTGGCGCCAAGACTAAATTATGTTGTTTCTAATATCGGTAGTAGTACAGTGTTCACCAAGAATTACAATGACGCGAAAGAAACAAAAAAAAAGTCTACGTAGGGTCTACGTAGCGTCGTAGCGGCTACGAACGCCTACGGCGCTACGAAACTATCGATGTCACTAAAATTTCGTTAATGACTCCTAAAAACATCCGAATTGAAAACCTCCTCCTTTTAGAAGTTGGTTAAAAATGAACTTCCAATGACATGATTTATCACATGAATAGTGTTTACTTGTCAGGTAAGCTATTATTTATAATCAGATATTATAATTTGAGTTTTTTTGTAGTGTTTGGTTTATTCAGTACTGTTTCATATTATAATTACTTCTTATTATGCGGCCTACCCAAATGTCCTTTATTTGGTATTGTCTGTCAAATCGTTGAGCTCCTTAAGGGCCAAAGCACACACGCTACTTTTTGCATCGGCGATCGGCGATTTTGCGGCTGTATCGATGCTGTATCGCGTTTTGGTGACTCTCTGCGTTCGGACGCGGTATCGGAATCGCGCGTTTTAGCGACTGCTCCGATACTGCATCGCGTTTTGGCGACTCTCTGCGTTCGGACGTGGTATCGGAATCGCACGTTTTAGCGACTGCTCCGATGCTGGCGCAAATGCCAAATCGCTGCGACCGGCATCCGAATGTGTGCGGAGTGTAGCGTTCAGCCGCTGTATCAAGCTTCCGAAAAGCGACTGAATCGCCGCGTTTGGCGTTTTTAAGTGTGCGGTGTGGAATTCTTGGCCGCTGCATTTAGCTTCTAAAAAGCAGCTGAATCGCCGATCGCCGATGCAAAAAGTAGCGTGTGTGCTTTGGCCCTAAGTCAGATAGAAAACGCCGATCTCATCTAATTTTAAAAATATGACTGATGCGATCACTAGTTTTTTTTTCATTTTTCATTTTCATACGTAAAAGTGATTGTGCAAACCTACTGCAGAAATTAAATTATTTATCGTTAAGTATTGTTACTGTAGAATTTATCTAAAGTACCTATTGTGAGGCTGAGGTTGTTAGTTCGAATTTTAAAATAGAGCCAGACAAATTGCAATGGGTTCGCCCCATAGATATATGAATTTACATTTCTATGGTTCGCCCCAACAACACGACTGTGAATTTCGTAGCTTAGAAAACTTTTTATACATATAAGATATTTTTTCTCGTATCGTAGGTGTAACAGTAAAACCAAAATATGTTGCTGTAATTAAAGAAAGGAGATGTCTGGTGGAGCAATGGGCGAATGTCTAGGCAGTCAAAGAAAATGTTCAGTAATGATTGTTATATTATTATAATCGTCGTATTTTATAGTTTATTAATTAATATGTTTCAGGAGTCAGGATCTTGCGTAAACTGGTGAAAATAAGGATTATACGCTAGGGATTTTTCTTAACTTTGTTTAGTATAATGACATCTGTGAACGAATACAGGTACTAATTGGTGGTATGTCTTTGTGAGGTTAATGAAACATTTTGTTGGTCTGAGATCATATTCTACAGTTTTTTGGATATTTCTATTTGTGTAACAAAAATGTTAAGCACCTATTGTTTGTCACAATATTATAATATTATATTGGCATCATCTTTAATTCCGTATTTTGGTTTCTATCTTCAATACCCATAATATTATTTATATGTAGCTACTTGTTGATACTGAATTGGAATTATAATAAATAAAACTATGTACCTATGTATTTATTGCAAAACAAATTAATTTATTGTAGATACATTCTTAAATAAAATGATAAAAAAATTAAACGTCATCTAGAGACACCAAAACATTGTCCAAAAATGTAGCTGGTGCTAGCACGTTATTTTGATGCCTTGCCCAGCCAAGATACCATACTAGCGTCATGACGTTGCAGACCATTGTATGACCTAGTAATCTCTCATTGTCAGCAGCTTTGGTATTTAATAAATTATAACAATCGTGACACTTGCGTATCCATCTAATGGGAGCTGGAACAATAAGACGTCATTGTATTTTTCAAATTATAACACAACTGCTCAATGTACTGCCTTTCCTGCATGGTTTACGCGACTGCCGTAGTATAGAGGCCTACCTGATTTGATAACCATCGAGCAAGTCTCACTTGCAGGGTAACGCCAGCCTTGACACGATATGTCTGCGAATCCGCAGCACATTGATGCACCTCATTATAATATCCAAATCGAAAGGAAAAGCAGAATCCTATAAGTATAGCAATAGTCATCGTGTCTAGATGATGTCACTCCGTGTAGAATAGCAATGGTCGTTTAAAGAAAATATCCATAACAGAAAATAATCGCATAGTAAGCAAGGAACGCATACACGCAACTTGGAATTGACAACCAAAAAATAAATGTCAATGCCATGTCAAAAAAGTAATAAATACTTACCTTCATGTTAGGAAGTGGGTATCCGAAGAAAAACACGTTTGATGTGTACACTAAAATATTTTAGTAATATTGTCGTATTATATACGCAAATACGTTAATATATTCCTTTCATCTAAAATAAGCGGCTTATAATTATTGCTCACACTATTTAAAGATAATTACGGGATAAAATGGAACGTCAAAAACATTTTTAGTACTTCCCGTTTAAAATGACAAAGAGGAAGCTACGATTTAGTACTGTTTTTTTGAGAATTATGTTACGCAAGTAATACTGAATTAATTAATCCATAGTAATTTAAATCTAAATTTTTAAATCTTACTGAAACACCTTAAATCATGAACATTTATCTATACCAGAATTACCAGAGGGCAGAAACTGGACATGTCCTTTATTTATAATCTATGCATTTCTATGTAAATAAAATATAAACTAAAAAGATCTAAGTATTTATAAACAAAAACAAACCTGTAATTAAAGAAACGACATTTTATGCGTTATATTACACCAGTCGATTCTTGTTTTATGATAAAGTTATGATTAAAATATTTAACAACAAAAAAGTATTTTTAAATCTGCCATGTCATCCTGACATCTCTCTCTCCACACGTAGATACACTATCATAAAAAACAAAAACTCATGAACTCTTTGGTGTTATTGACCAAAGAGTATTAATTAAATAATAAGAAATGTATATTCTTTACTTACATTTTTGCTATTGAGAATCTAGTACCCACCTAAAGTATCTACCTACCTTCAGAGGGGTAATTCTCGTAATTTTAGGAACGTTCACAGTCTGATCTCTAGTATCAATATGTCAAAACTACCTGTAATTTCCCAACATTTTTGACAAGTTTTTGACATTGATTGTCCCTGAGATGGGATTGCGTACGGATTGCGACTGTTGATTTTAGTTATTTGTATAGATATTTACATAATACAAGCTAACATATAAACTATAATAATATGTACAATTATATGAAAAAATTGATTCCGACTAGATTTTCAACGTTTTTAATTGGTTGGCTTTCAGGTCTCTTTACATAACATGCGCTTCCCAAATATTAATTTACCTCCAATGTTTGTTTTGCTTCGTCAACATTGCTATACAGGGTGAAATTGAAAACATGCGACAAATCGAAATGGGAGATTGTACTCATCATTATGAACAACTTTTACTATGGGACCAAACTTGAAATCGCGAAAAATAAATCAGCTGTTCCCTACATTTTGACGAGTTATGCGAACATCAATGTAGGGAACAGCAGATTTTTTTTCGCGATTTCTGGTTTGGTCCCATAGTAAAAGTTGTTCCATGAGTACAATATCCTTTTCAATTTCACCCTGTATTGGTATTAACCACGAGCAATTTACATTTAACCCCTCATGCATATTGGTGTCTCACGAAGTTGGTCGATAAGGAACAAATCGATTATTCATTTATTTTGAGCGCCATTAAAAATCACACGCAGGAAATAAATCACTTTGACACATACGCCTCGCTGCTTAATGACCTGTCGCCATAATAATTATTCCCTATTATCTTTGCTTCCTACTATCGTACTCCTACTATTATTATATAATATTATAAACGTGAAAGTTTGTGAGGATGTTTGTTACTCTTTCACACAAAAACTACTGAACGGATTTTCATGAAACTAACTTATACGCCAGAATAACATATAGAATAATTATTATCCCGATTATCCCACGGGATCGACACTTATGCGGGTGAAACCGCGGGGCGCTGCTAGTACTGAATAAGTTGATCGTGAAAAAACGCTGCAATCGCTAATAAACTTGTTACCATTGATATTGAGATTATGGGAATGTGAAATGAATGCAAACCACCAGCTGCCTCGATTTGAAAGGGTTGGGGTCAGTTTTGCAGCGAAGGTCAAGCGCAATGCTGAGCTAACTTCTTTGTACTTACAATGGCCGTTAAATATGTGCACTTCGCATCTTCTTACTGTGATTCGCTAATTTCGTGTTGTACCTACTTAACCAGTTTGTCAACCGTGAAACACACCAGCTGCGCGAAGTAAGAACGGTTTTTATTTAAGTATCCTTTCTTTAACCCTTTTACCGGTGTCTTTAAGTCTATACGCTAAAACGAAGAAATAGTGCGGGCAAGTGATGCGACGCGGTGGGGCAGGTCGGGGGATTAAGAAATATCACACGGACGAAGTCGCGGGCAGAAGGTATTAACATAATAATACCTACTCCTATATTGTTCTCTTTTTTCAATTCAAAGGAACAATATTGATACCGAAGTGATGGCCAGTAAGTTAATACATAATAAAACATTCTGCAGTACCATCGTATCCTTTGTCATTGCTAATATAGCGTAACATTTGAAATAGTTGTTTATGATAATTGACACACGCTTGCTGCTGTTGTTTCGAAGTGAACCTACTGTATAGAAACATAGTATCTGCGTCGCACTGTGAACTGTACACGAGAGCATTCAGTGTCAGCATCGCCCAAACCTGTGGCTTTTTGTTCCGACGACTCTGCAGAAATGTTCGTAATAAGAAACTTTACCAATAATGTATGTATCTGTGAACAAAACATATTGCGCAATGAGTAAGCTCCCGGTTCGATTTACATGCATGATATAAACCAGTATTGAATAAACTATGCTACATAAGATCATATCTTGCTATTACTTTGGCAAAACAAAAACTATGAAAAAGTAAACGAGAATAATCTTTAAGGAAAATATCATCAAAGGTATTCAGATCCTCAGCATTTACATATCCTTAATCCTCAAAAGAGCGCTAAAGTCACTTGGGAATATTCCATGGTCACCGCAACAGGCGCACGAATATGTGACCGTATTGGAAACGGCTAAACGTTGTCAACCCCAAGTCAATTTTACGTCACCACCGCACCGAAAGGTAATATAGGAAACTGCTTACCTACTAAAGGAAATGAAAAACGAAACGAATTACTTATTCAATTTGAATACTTACCTTTCTCGTCTGCGTACTAGCAGCTAACTGCACCTGATGCAATTAAAGAAAAATAAGCCCTAACTGAGTGGTCATAGAGTTGAAAACAATAAAATCATCAGAGTGCATTATTTGCTTCTTTCCAGCGCATGTACGAATCAGTTAATACCAGCACAACAATTATTGCTAATAAGTTATATTAATATTCTTATCTAATTATTACATAAGGAACAGACCACCCTCTGTGTTTTTAAAAGTAGGTAGCATCTGTTAGACTAATAACAACTACATGGGTATAGGTAGTTGGTGCAGAGCCCACCTACGACTAATTGCGCACTCTCTCCTAGAATGGCAATAATGGCAATATTCTCTCGAATTGCTGCGCGTTAACTGTGTGGCGCTGCAGTATGCAGCGTGTGGGTTGGAGGGCAACATCTAGCCGTATACGTTTACAGCAGGCTGATATCAGCTCTACGTACCTATCTAATACTCCGCGACAGCAGATTTATGGGTAAACAAGGCGTGTTTTCGTTTCGCAACTTTGTTATAATCTTAGTCATGTCAAACCTACCTTCAATCAATTAAAGGTAAATGTGTTTGTAAGTCTATATTCCTTCAATGACGCGCACACTCAAGGTCATCATAATTCCTAATTTGTGCGCATGATGCAGCCAATGATAATCCCGTTCCGTTGTTGCATTTATTATGAGGTACCTTATCTAGCTAAGTTTATACGACTAAATGTGGTCTGTGTAGTGCGTACAATACACATGAACCGCGCTTAACATGATTACTACAATAACCGTAAAACTGTGACGAAAACTATTATCGTACTCGCGAATACTGCGTAATAATGTAAACAACAAAAAAGGTACGTTAATGTCTTTTGTAGGTAATCGCATCGCTAGAATGGTGGCGGTTGCATAGAGATTAATTATTAGTTTAGTGTGAACACTGCTCAAGACCGCCCTTTATCAGTAGTCGGCTAACGACGTACATCGCCGAGTGCCGTGAAGCGGCCAGATAAAGGATTTGCAGTTTGTTTATGCGTTGCATCGGTGGCGGGAGAAGCGAGGCGGGGCGTCAGTGAGCGCGCGTTGCCTCGCCCGGTGCACGCGTGTCCGCCTTGCGCAGTTGTCAGTCGTCTATGTCGATGAGTAGACCATGGCTGAGTGGTCTCTCCCCGACCTCAACTGTCCGATAAACCAACTCGATTCGTACCAGTACGCGACCTACCCCTCGTGCCAACAGCACGAACCCGTGCCGCGCGTGCCGCAAGTGCTTCACTGCCCGCAGCCGCAGGCGCAACTCTGCCTGCCTGCCGCAGCAGTGAACATGGCGCTGCATTTCGCGCCTCAGCTGCACTATGGCAGCTCAACAGCTTTGGTGGCGAAGGGGTAAGCGAATGTGAACGGGTTCTTTTTCCTTAAGCTTGGCGAAAATTGTGAAAAATGCTCTCTAGATAACTTTGACAAGTTTTTAAAAAGCTTTTTTCGCAACACTGTGGTGAATCTTATGCAGTACTTCATTGTATTAATTACCAGAGATGATTAGGTTATTTATAGTTAATTGATTAATCGTCATCATTGTTTATTTATCTCTACTTATTAGACGATGGAGAAATTAAGACATTATGGCAACAGTAATAAGACTTAAGATCGTGAAACTGTGATAGCTGGTAATCGCTACGGAATTTTCTCAAGTTTGTGAAAACTTTGCAAGCATTTCGCTAGAGATATAAACTGCAGGATTATTAGAAAAGTTTTTTCAGAATATGTTTGTTTTGTTTCATGAATGTAGGTAATAATACTATCGTTTCGCATGAAATGATTGTGACTTATATTATTAGCCACGCTCATACAATGTAGAGGCTCAGTTAATTCTGCCAAAACTTTATTGATGCTGTTCTAATTTGCCGGAAGACTGATTTCTTTGCTATTGTTTCATATACCTACTACTTGATATAGAATCGTTCTTGACCTGATGTAATGACAACATTCAAGTAATTACCATACAATTATAATTGATTCTTAATCGTTGAGTGCTTGAATAACGAATGCATAGGAAATTGTATTATTAGCTAGAAAATTACATGTGATTAAAGCAGAAGAAATATTTTTGCCCAAGGGAGAGAATGTCTTATATCCTAATTACTGTAATGTTACGTTACTGTTATGTGGATTGTTTACTTTTATTCTTGTTTACTGTAGGTCCGGCACATCTAATGGAAAATGTTATATTGCGTAGATGCGGGAAAAACATCTTTAGGCAGGCCGCATACGTCCGGTTTCCTGATTCGGAATTCAGATTCGGAGACCCCGAATGCAGGCATTTCATACAAAATGTTCTCTCCAGCGCACACGTACTTAAATTTTCCGTCAGGGTTTCAGAACGGAAAATTTAAGCACGTGTGCGCTAGTGAGAACATTTTGTATGAAATGCTTGCATTCAGGTTTCCGAATCTGAATTCCGAAACTGAATTCCGAATCAGGAAACCGGACGTTTGCGCCCAGCCTTATCCGTTTCTAGCAATTATTTGAAGAAAACTTGCTATCCTCCCACCTAATGAGTTAACTATAACTCCAATGATAAAGTCTATTTATAGAAGATAGCTTCTTATTTTCCGATAAATTCAGAAATAAAAGGGGCTTGGGGAAAGATACGTTTTCGTTTCTGCCAATATTTTTCTCAATCATGCGGAAGATCTTCATAGAATCTATGATTCCATGTTTTTTTTAGTGACAATAAGACACGTATCATAACAAATTAGCAGTTACAAGAAAATGTCGAAAGCTATGTAATACGATCTTAACAATAACAATGTTATTCTACCTACTGTTGATGCATTGCAAGCGGCGCACTGACCTGGGGGCCTTCACTTGTGTTAAACCAGTACACATGTACGTATACGTATCGTTTGAGTACTTGTAACGGATTCGGTACCTATAATCTTTCCACATACCATCACTTTCTTCTCCGTTATTGGCACGAACAACAGGTAAAATAATAATTGACCAAAAAGTGGTAACAATATTAGCCAGTCACCAAAATGTTAGCGATCCCGGGTGTACCGAAAGTACTTCTTTATGCAGCGTGTGGCGTAAATCCACCTTTAAGGATTCAATATACCAGATAATTTACAATAACATTATTACAATTTTAATCATCTTAGTAGTACATTTTTTTTTTACAAAACTCGCTCTTGAAAATGCTTGATTATGTTAAAAATTAGGGCTAAAATAAATAAGAACTATTTTTTTCTTAAAAAGCTCTAAATTTACATAAAAAACTATAATTTTATATGTTAGCTCTAGTATTCAGCAGTTATTAACATAAATCAAAATGAAAAAATAATGGTTTTTGTTGAAACTACAACCAAATTTGTAACAAAAGGTAGAAATTTCGTAAATAAAACACAAAAAAATATATTTTTTCGGAACCCTTGGGTAAAAATGGTTAAAATTGTAATGTTATAGTAAATTATCTGGTATATCGAATCCTTAACGGTGGACCACTACTTACGCTACACCCTGTATGTTTGAAGGCTATTTAAAGCTACATACCCACTATAGAAAGTCTAGTAAAACATTCTTCGATAAATCGGGGTGCTTCTCGTCTTACAGGGTTTTGGCTGGCAAAAGCTCGGGTATTCAAAATAATTCCGTAACGCTTGCGCGTACGCCAATAATTGGCGTACGCGCAAGCGTTACGGAATTATTGCAATTATTGCAACTGTACTATAAGCTATTTGTTATGAAAACTCGTTAAAAATACTAGACTAAATAAATGCTGCACTTAGCACTGTTGTAAAAAACCACATCATTACAATTTCTCAGTTATTCCGGTATTAGAATAGTTTAGTTAATTACAAGATGCATTCTACTGAGGGCTCATTTTTCCAACGCTAGATAAATTTTATTCGAGGAATAATTTTGAATTTTTGACAGTTCTTGCATACAAAATCTGTCAGACGTCAATTTTATTCCACGAATAAAAATTATCTATCGATTGAAAAATCAGCCCTAAGTCGATAGTAGATACGGGGATCTGTTTGTGAAAAACCAAATAAACCTTTGCTTTAGATCAAGATAAACTTCGAAGGTACTACTAACGAGAAAAGTAAGAAAATTTAACGCAGAGCTTTTTAAAAAAACGCTCGACAGTTTTATGTTTTTTTTTTTTTTTTGAAATGGGCTTGCTCTTGACTCTAGCCTAGGTCAAAGGTGACAGAGACAAAGTCGACGATGGAGCGAGCTTACCCAAAAGAAGCCTGTTCACTCTCACTTTAAAGAGATTCGGGTTGTATGCGCTCGGAAAAACAGTCGCAGGTAGAGAGTTCCACTCTTTTGCTGTGCGCATTATAAACGACATTTGCAAACGCTTAGTGCGAATTGGTGGAACAGCAACCAGGTAGGGATGGTAACTTGCAGTGCGCCTGGATGTCCGAAGGTAGAAGGGGGCCGGTGGAATGAGGTCGTGGAGTTCTTGGGCACATTCACCGAAGTACAGTCTGTAGAAGAGCGACAGGCAGGCAACCTTGCGGCGATGAGCAAAGCTGTGAAGCTTGGCATCCACCAGTTTTACGTCGCCAATGAGCCTCTTAGCTCTGCGTTCCACCGAGTCAAGCGCGGCAAGTTGGTATTTCGCTGAGCCATCCCAAATGTGGCTGCAATACTCCATGCAGGATCGGACTTGTGCTTTTATGTCTTCTCAAAACTTCAGATCAACAACCGACTACTAACATCCCTTAAAAATCTTTGTCCTCATACTCGACCTGTCTAAAAGTAGTTTCAACAAGGACGCGAAAAGCTTTTTATTAATTGATGAAGCCAAGGCAAAAGAACTCATTCCACTTTTTAATTACAGGCCGCTTTAATAATACTCGTATGACAACGCTCTTTTTCTTGGTACCGTAAACTATATAATTTTGTACTCGTTGTTGGTCCTTCGAGCCATTATAGTAGTAATGGCTTTAATGGTGACAGTTCTACAACATTTATTGCGTTATTTACGTTGCTGAGCAGACAAATTTTTCGGAACTATAAAACAATGGATTAACAATATCCCTCAAAGAGATTCAGATTAAGGTTGATAGTGTGTTACGCAATTAGGGTGCGGGTCCTATTGGAGCTTCAACTTTAAACTACAAATTCTTTACACCACTTATTATTAAATAAATAATTTTGATTCAAGTTATGTATTAGGTACAAATCATATTAACTTATCAATTCCCTACTTGCTAATATCACACAGGATAATATTGTTATTCTTCTTCTTGGTGTCGATGATTCCATTTTTCTAATTGTTTATTTTGGATTTACAAAGTCATTGATATTAAACTCATTAGTAAAATACGAGTATGTAGGCAAACGAAGCTACCTGAATAGACTGAATAATTCGTTACCCTCTTCGGAAGGGATACTGATTGCATAATTGCAATAATCCTAAGTGCTGCGTCCCGGGATGACCATGAGAAACTCAGTCAGTAACACAATAAGCTGCCGACGAATATTGAATCACAGGAATTGTTAACTACCAAATTCAATATTTCTAAAATATATTGCGCAGGCCTCTAGATTTGTAAAGTTATCTTTTTACCTCCATTTTCACTCACTAATACTTTCAGTATAGCTTCATATTAAGTAATTGACTTTTAACACTATTTGGAACGATTTAGTCCAACATATATTACACGTAGAAATCATTCAGTATAATACAAGTTAACAACTCAGGCACGAATCAATTAAACCGCTTCAAATAACTTTTGTTGTGTCTCGACACTCGATGCTTGGAATAAAACTGGTCAAGTGCGATTCCTCTGTAGCTTTTGTATCATGAGCTTCAAGTATGCAGCGGTTATATTGCACTTAGAGCGAAGTCTTATGTTATGCTTCCCTGTGTGGTCAGTGTTCGAGAACCGTTCAACGGTATGAGTGGTAGTTTTACAAATAATGTGATTAGCTCAATATCTTTAGCTAATAAAACTTTAGTTGACTTTTTTTTTAGTTTCAAAAGTGTCGTTCTTGGGTTTTTCAACATTTTGACTCAATTCTGTATACTTTTATTTTATACTAGCTGCTGCCCGCGACGTCGTCTGCCTGAAGGCTCTACAGCACCAAAAATACCTAAGATGCCAGTGTCGCTATAGCATTATAAGTAAACAACTTTTAAAATAGCATTAAAATATAAGTTTTTTTTGCAAGCGAAGCAAGTGAAGAGAGTTATATGGGAGTCTTGCTGAGTTCAGTGTGGTGTGGGGGATGTGACTGAAGGAAATAGAGAAAACAATGCAGGAATACATTCCAGGACACAAAAGAGTAAAAATACGTACAAAGGCATCATACCTTAAAACACTTCCCTATAAACAACGTTGGTAGTTATGCTGCCAGGAGCCAAAATGTAAAGAGAGTCAGGACTGGTGACGCGGGAGCAAGCGACGTACAGTTGTCCGTGTGAGAAGCAACTCCTCCTGAGGTTGACACCCGCTGCCCTCAGTGTCTGCCTCTATTGATGGTTATCGCGAAGCAAACACTCACGGGGAACTGTACGCGCTTGAACTGGAACGGGAAGATATGAGGTATGAGGGGAATGCGTGGTATAAATACTGCCTCGCCAACGCCACAACCCGTAAGAATTTCCGCCTCAATGGTGTGTCTGTAGAGCGAAATGACTTTAGGGTGGGTCCCGTTACACAACTTCAGAGGAGATAGGTTCCGAAGAAGCATAATCGGGACACCGACCTTCAGCTTGATGGTATGCGCTGGAAGTCCACTTGCTGACAGGGAGTTCAGAAATTCCACGGGATAATGTGTGGCGTCATCTTGCTCGACAACAGTGTTTATCGAGGTGTAGACCACGGGTGCGCCAAAGTTCACCTAAAGGACGATGAGTCAGAACGTCCCCCCAACCTTACATTGACCAACAGACTTAAAATGTATCTCATTCGAACCGCCTTAGCAAGCTGATCAATTTTTACTATGACGACATCTCTCAAAAGTGCGGGATATTCCGAGAAAATCATGTTTTAGTGTTAATTTCGTCACAACGTCCCCCCAACCTTACATTGACCAACAGACTTAAAATGTATCTCATTCGAACCGCCTTAGCAAGCTGATCAATTTTTACTTTGACGACATCTCTCAAAAGTGCGGGATACTCCGAGAAAAATCATGTTTTAATGTTTATTGCCAGAACGTCGCCCCAAGCCTTACATCGACCAACAAACTTAAAATGTATCTCATTCGAACCGCCTTAGCAAGCTGATCAATTTTTACTCTGACGACATCTCTCAAAAGTGCGGGATATTCCGAGAAAATCATGTTTTAGTGTTAATTTCGTCACAACGTCCCCCCAACCCTTACATTGACCAACAGACTTAAAATGTATCTCATTCGAATCGCCTTAGCAAGCTGATCAATTTTTACTATGACGACATCTCTCAAAAGTGCGGGATACTCCGAGAAAAATCATGTTTTAATGTTTATTGCCAGAACGTCGCCCCAAGCCTTACATCGACCAACAAACTTAAAATGTATCTCATTCAAACCGTCTTAGCAAGGTGATCAATTTTTACTACGACGACATCTCTCAAAAGTGCAGGATATTCCGAGAAAAATCATGTTTTAATGTTAATATTTTTGGCACAAAATAAGAGTTTGTAAGTAAACCATATTCTTTGATTTTCAAACCTTTCAAGATCAATTAGGAGATGCCATTTAAAAAACAGAAAACGTCATTCGTTACTCGTCCAATTTTTTCTATTCCTATAGGCAGGCAGTTGTCCCACCGGCGGCGATGAACGATTAGCGAGTAGAACTAGCAACTGAAAACGAGTTGGCGAGCAGCGAGCAGCGTGTGTGTAGTTCCGATAGTTTTGTCGCTGGGCTATCAGCGAGTTTTCGAGTGCGACGGGCGATTACTCGCACCACTCGCTCGGGGCGGTTAGTCTCACAGGGGTTTCTCTCGGCGTGAGCTCTGACCACCAAGCGACCATCGCTGAGCGAGTATCGCTAGGCGAGTATTATCTTTGATAGCTCTTGTCGCTCAGCGACAAACCAGTGAAGCGAGTCTTCGCCGGCAGTGTTAACGGTCAGAGATCAACTGTTAATATATGCATCTCTTTTGTTTACACGGAATGTAGGTATATCTATTGTACGTTTCTTGAGCGAGAAAACAGCCGACAGTTAGTCGCTTCCTCGCCAGCGGTGGGACAACTGCCATATGCTCGTCCACGACGGAGACGCGGGTGTCTTCGTCTTGGGCGAGCTTGAATCCCTCACTGCACTCAGGATTCAAGTCTTAACTCCCTCGCTTCTCTCAGGAGTCAACTCAAACCTAGAATCCTTCGTTGCGTTCAGGATTCAAAATAGCGCCCGCGACAACAAGACACTACTTTATCCCAAAATAAATAAAACGATTTTTTATTTTATTTCTAAACCCCATGGATTTTGGAGTTAAAACTGGTTGCTAGTATTTTTATAGATCTTTATGAACCTGATAACACATACAAAAGATCTGTTGCAGGGCGGGGGACGAGCCTAGCGAATTAGAAAAATGAATAAAACGATTTTTTAATTTTTATTTTATTTCTAAGCCCCATGGATTATGAAGTTAAAAGTGGTTGCTAGTCTTTTTATAGATCTTTATGAACCTGATAGCACATACAAAAGATCTGTTGCAGGGCGGGGGACGGGCCTAGCGAATTAGGAAAAATTAATAAAACGATTTTTTAATTTTTATTTTATTTTTAAACCCCATGGATTTTGAAATTAAAACTGGTTGCTAGTCTTTTTATAGACCTTTGTGAACCTACTAATACATACAAAAGTTCTGTTGAAGGGGGGGGACGGGTCTCATACAAATATGGTCATCGTTCTTTTCAACTCCGATAATTGGAAATCCGAAAATGTTCTTCCTAACATTTTTCATCATAACAATCACAATTCCTAACTACTCTGTCTCTAATGTTCATAATTCCGAATCATTCAACTTCATAATGTCAGTAGCAATAAACATCTATTATACTTTTATTTGTTTTCCTATATTTTCTCAACATAACCATCTTTTACACTATTATTCAAAGTCATATCTTTTTTGTTTAGATCGTCGACATAGGATGCAATAACGAGCGAGGTTCGGTTTGGTTAGGTTACTTTAAACCCTTTACACAGAAATAGGGGCCCCGCGAAGCGGGGCTCCGTCGACATAAGATGACATAGGATGAAAAAAAAAGTGTTTATCATATTAGACTAAATAGGTTTTATGTCTATTGAGTGGTATATCAAACGATTTTATATTCATCATCAGCCTATAATGTTCCCACTGCTAGGACACAGGCCTCCTCTCTGTGAGAGGGAGTGGGCCGTAATCCACCACGCGGGCCCAGTGCGGGTTGGTAGATGTCACATGTCTTTAAATTTTTGGTTCTAGTACATGCCGGTTTCCTCACGATGTTTTCCTTCACCGTTGTGAGAGCAGTGGTGATGAAATAATTTACACAAAGTAAAGCGCCTGTCTGGGTTCGAACCTACGACCTACAACTCGTATGTCGCGGCCAATACCACTGGGCCACCACTGCTCACTGGGCCACCACTGCTCTGATTTTATATTAATTGTCTGTTATTCTTATAGAAATTAGTTACATTAAAATTATATCAATCGTTTATTATATTAACTGCTCATTATATCAAATAAAATTATAGGTTCAGTTGTTATATCTTGTAAATATTAGAGGTTTTGTAATTATATCATATATTACTTACCCGTATAAACTCCCAAAAATATTATGGTAGTTATGTTTAGGGATAAAAGCGTTATGATAAAAAACAGTAGGAGTTTAAAATATTTACATTAATGATATTATTGATTACAATTTTCGGAAACATGAGTGTTATGAACATCGCCGGTAGCACTACAAATAGTATGAATGAAAACTTTAGGATGAAAAATTTTAGGGAGAGTGATCATTCGGATTACAAATCGTTAGGAAGAACAATTTCGGGAAAAGAACTTTAGTTGAGCCAATATGGACCCGTAGACCACTTCATTCCCCTCAATTTCCGAGAGAATGCATTCGTTAATTGCTGCAGCCTGATCATTTTTGGACGTCAAAGTGGCCCGCTCACACACCCAAGAATTCTGCAGGTGCAGTATACGACTGATGTCCCCGTACACACAGCAAATGAGTTCTTCTAAGCTGGATACCACTCTACCGAGAGACTGGAAGCACCACCTGTCCACCTCTCTCTTCTGGTAGAGTGCCTTCGCCAAGATTTAGAAGGACATTGGAGAATTCTTGAGCACGTGCATTGCCGCCGAGCCGAGCTCTCATATTAATGGTCAAGCGCAGCGTACGAACTCGTGACCACAACGAAGATAGTTTCAACGAAGCATTCACCTCGTCAGCCCTCGATCCCCGTGTCACCACGGGAAGCGTTTGCCAGAAATCGCCACTGAACAGAACAGCTGTGATACGACGCATCAAATGTTCGTTCCTGCGGATGTCCTGCAGGATTCCGTCCACGGCCTCAACTGCCTTCCTATTGGCCATCGTACACTCATCCCATACGATCAAAGAGCAATCCTTGAGCACGTGTCCCTTATCGCTGTTACGTGACACACCACAAACAGGCGTTTTGGCGCTCTCTAAATCGATAGGAATTTTAAACATGGCATGTGCTGTCTTGCCACTCGGAAGCAGTGTGGCAGCGATTCCCGACGACGCTACAGCAATAACAATTTTGCCTTGCCTGCTGACCTCTGCAAGTATGCAAGTGGTAACAAATGTTTTTCCTGTTCCATCAGACGCATTCCAAGAAAAACATTTGACCCTGGTTTTTTCCCAACGCTTTCAAGGACGGTGTCATAAATTTGTTTTTGCTCTGAAGAGAACAAAACGACATGGTCATTTCGCCCGGATCGTAATTTGTCTCAGCGTTATACTCCCGATTTACACGGTCTTGATGCGGTGATGATTGGGGAGCTGGTAACCCATATTCGATCAGTGGATTGCCGCCGATAGAAATGACCACATCTTGAAGTGAACTGAGACAGGTGTTCAGCACGCGTTCATCAGTTACTTTAAACATAACTTTTTTGTAATACTTAACACCGCATTTTTTTTTAATTGTCGTCCTCAACTCTGTTCAAGATTTTAAGGGTTTTGTTGGAACTTGAATTTGTCAAAACGAACTATACGATACATTTTTTATGAAGAAAATGCACATTGCCATCTATGAATTTTAAGAATAACTAACTACTAACCTCGCCAACATGATCAAATTTAAATTATTAATTTCCAAAAAGTGTCAACATGTAACTTGATTTGATTTTTATGAAATCTCATAGATGGCGCTGCTTCAAAATTTTCTTTATACTACTAAAATTCATTAAACTATGTTTTTTCTGCCCAAGTTACTTAAATGGCGTAGTTTTTATAGTGTAAAGCTAGATAATAGCATAGCTTACTGAAAAACAACATTTAAATATGCGTCGTTAGATTACACGCTGTCACAGAATGCGTAAGAAAAATAAAGATTCACAGCTCCTCCCCCATAGGTGATAGCGTGATAATATGTAGCCTATATGTTGACCCGACCTCTTAGTAATATTCATGCAAAATTTGAAGTAAATCCATGCAGTACTTTTTGAGTTTATCCCGGACATACATACAGACAAACAGACAAACAGAAAAACAGACAAACAGACAAAAATTCTAAAAACTATATTTTTGGCTTCGATATCGATTGTAGATCACGCCCCAAGTATTCTTTTAAAAAAATATTCAATGTACCGTTTTGACTTTCCTACGATTTTATTATATGTATAGATTCCTCATTTACTAGACGTTTCTTCGTGTACGTACCTACTCTTCCTAAATATGAATTTTATTCATTTTATAGCCTGTTTTTTCGGATAAGAGGGCTTTTAATCGCTTGATCCTCGCTAATGAGACACAATTGATTTTCTATTGTATCGTACTCGTACTACATAGGGTACGCGCGGGGCTTGACCGGTTAAAGCGTTTCGTATTTCTACAAAGACTTTCAACAGGATTGACATACCTAAGCGGTTCGGTAGCTCATGTCAATTCAGTTTTTACTTTTCCATTATCGTTATTGCTGATAGAATGTCACTTTGCCCTATCGTTAAGTCTTTACACACTAATTCATTAATATCTTCATTATTTAGTTCCAGAAAGTTTATAGAGATCAGACACTCCGTCACTCTTTGTCAAACTTCGATCAAACGTTGTATCGTATGCGATACATCTGGACTCAAAGGGCGTATAGCATAAAACATTTGTTTTCAGGAGAAGCAAAAGACAAAAAAGATTTTTCGTTATATCTCTCTCAATTTTAGAGCTACATAAAAGTATCCAAGGGACAAAGTTCTTAGATTTTTTATGTGTTTATGAAGGTTTTTTTCAAAAATGGGCCTGGTTTTGTACTGACTGAGATAGCATGTGCTTTACGACCAAAAAATTTTAATATATTTTCTATACAAGGTATACACCCCATAAAAATACGCCCTGAGCAAGTACACAACGGAGTAAGCCCAACTTTTCATAAATGATGCAAAGACACAGGCGCATATAAATTAGTTGAATTGTTGTATGACGTGGTAAAAGATAATATTTTTACAATGATTTTTCTAATATTGATATTTTATTTATTTAGTAGGCAATGTAGGCATCTATTCTTCAATAATTATTTTGAATATTAATTTTTTTTGCCGTCATTGTCCCATTGCTGGACAACGGCCTCCCTACTCTCTTTCCACATTTCTCTGTCCAGAGCTGCCAAGGACCAATCTTTATCAAAGGAGTCCAGCTCATCCCGCCATCTCCGTCTGAGGCTGCCGCGATGTCGTTTGTTATTAAGTGGGACCCACTGGGTCGTAAGTTTGGCCCACTGATCGTCTGACGTGCGGCAGATGTATCCAGCTCAATTCCATTTAAGCGTGGCAGCTTTCCGAGTGACATCAGTTATTTTAGTGATAGAAGAGGTTTTTGTATTCTTAACCCGGTCCACAAGTTTAATACCCAGAATTCTCCGTTCCATAGCTCTCTGTCAAACCTCGAACGTGGACCTCTGGGCTCTGCTGAATTGTCAAAGACCATGTTTGAGAACCATACGTGAGGATGGGAAGAATACACATGTCTTCTCTTGAAATGATAGTGGAAGATCGCTCTTTATTTGATCTTCCATGGCCCAATAGCTCTTCCAGGCAATTTCGGTGCGTCTTCCAACTTCTTTGTTTTGTCTTACCTGGAAAGAACTATTTGACCAAGATAGAGATACTCATCGACATATTTAACCTCCCCACCCGCCACGGTGATCCTGCGATGCACGCTGTTCGTCATCAACTTGGACTTTGATATATTCATTTGAAGTCTGACCTCTAGGCTTGTTGTGCTGAGATCTTCTAGCATCTGAGTTAGCTCGAAGACTGACGACGAAAAAGGGACAATATCGTCTGCAAAACGGAGATTGGATAATCTTTTTCTTTTCTACCATAATGCCCCTTTCTGCCCAGCTTGCTGCCAGCTTTCTGAAGACTTCCTCCAGAACGGCCATAAATAATTTCAAAGACAGCGGGTCTCCATGTTTAACTACTTTATTGATCTGGAAAGACGGTCCTGTCTTTGAATTGATTTTAACGATTCGACGAACAATACCAAAGAAAGGACATTTGGGTAGGCCACATAAATTACTCAAACAACCAGACCATGACAAAAGCTAACAGCACAAAGAGAATAATAAAAGTAATAAAGTAAAAAATAATATGACCCACACTGTCTTCGCATTCACAATAATTAAAATAATATAATACTTTACAAAGTAAGCAAATGTCATTGTTTATATAATATTCATTAATGTCAATGTTTATATAAAAAAAAAAACATTCAAAATGCAAAAATTTTAAGCAACTCAATCTTAAGCTTTTTGTCCACAATATAATCTTTAACCGTATAAAAGGCTTTCTGGCACAACTTAAGGTTAAATTAATGATTTGAATTTATTAAGGCTTAGATCTTGAACGTGGCTTGGTAGTTTATTATAAAATCGTATACATTGACATCTGAACGAGCCACCTATTTTCTTGAGCCTTGTTGTAGGTACAACAAGGTGTTTGTTCCTAGCATTTGTATTATGGATATCACTGTATTTTTTAAACTGGCTGATGCTATCAAAAGCTTTTGAGTAGTCCTTAAATGCAATATAAAATGGGAGCTGCAACTCTGTATGTTTCTCGAGAACCTGATTGGTGGAATAGAGGTGGTCAGTAGCAGAAAGGCCACGACGAAATCCGGACTGTTGGGGGGGCTGATGTTTGTCGAGGGCTCCGGCTATTCTGTTCTCGATTACTTTAATGAAAGCTTTGTACTGGTGTGAAACCAGACTGATAGGACGGTAACTGTTTATGTCTGTTTTGTTTTTGTGACCCTTTTTGTGGAGAAGAATAATCAAAGAGTGACAAAATATATCTACTGTGGTAGGTATTCAGCTACTGTAGGACACGATAGGTACCTACAGGGTGGCCATTTCGAATTATAGTTATTACAAACAAAACTTACCAGATATTTTCTCTTTATTACATTAAACAGGCTTGGCAATTTCGTATGAAAAATATTATCCGCCAAATATCTACTTACCTTTTCGCTGAATTAAAATGTGGTCGCTTTTCATCGTGCTTTTCACCTGAATTTTCGTACACTTAATTAAGTATTCCACTATCAGCGGCACAAGTATTCTGCTTTTAGCGTTCCAAATTAATCACGATACGTCTATTATTATAACCCCACAGTAAAAAGTCAGAACCTTACGATTCTATTGAATTGGGAGGTCAATTAATGTCAACATTTCTTGGAATTTATTGTTTCGGAAACATGTTTCGATTATATATGTTTCGTGCTGTGTGGATTCTGGCTCCATATTATTGGATTCACGCATTTTTTAGGGCCATCTAATTGATTTGATGAAAAAAACATAAAACTTAACACTATTGCGATTGCCACTCGCAGTAACAGCAGCACCCGTCCTGTAGGGAAGAAAGATGCAATTACACCAGCTAGCCAGTCAGACAAAAATAATGTAGGGTTCCGGCGTATAAAGGGAGCCTGAACTTCTCAAAAGTGATTTATTTGTCTCTCTGTGATCACAATGCTGCCCCCGATAGGAAAAAAGTCGCATCTAACATTTTTTTCAGATTTGAGTTACATACATTGCCGGAATCAAAAAAAAGGGCACATCTGTCTGTATTTTTAATTGTTTTCTAACTTCCTCCAGTGCGGTTTTAGCAAAACAAAATATTATTAATTTTCCGTTTCATTCATTAAAATATTTATTTCTTCGTTTTTACTTTTTGTTAGATACGTCTTTTTAACTATCGGGGGCAGAATGGAAATAGGTACTTGTTGTTGTACTTGTTCTTGGAAAAAATTGGGACGTTTTTCAATCCGTTTAAGAACGTTGGGATAAAATTACTGTTACAGTTAATGCGGTAATCATCAATCATCATAAAAGGTGCGTAACTTATTTGCCACATTTTAACTAATATCAAAGAATCGTAAAATTTGGCGGCAATTAAAAATCGTGGACAAAAAAGTTGTATACGTTCATGTTGGCAACCCAGTACTTCTAATTATTACCACAGGCGCAACTATAACATGATATGGGTATATGAATATTAGGTAAATTAAGTAATTACCCATCATACCGTATTCTTTAATAATAAAAAGACTTCATAATTTTGAAATAAGGTGTTCTCAACCAACTGTTAATTTTCACAATTCATTGGGGAAAGGAAGAATAAAAATTACACAAATTACTTCCGAGTGTGCGTGGTTTGAAAATGCTTAGTGCAATTTCGATTCGCATTAAGTATAGGGAATTTTCAAACCAGGCGTTGAGTATACGCAACAACGGAGCATGTGTGGAGCCAATTTTACTGTCAGAGTAATAAGCATACACGATTGTGGTTGGCGCTTTTTTGCAGCATGGTGAGGTACTTCATATTATGTCAAATTGTTAGGTGCGTATAACAATTATTATACCGTGTATGTATGTACAGTCAACAAAAGGGATAGTGTTTCGTTTCAACCGATGGATGTTGTCAACTGAAATTTAATTTGACAAATGAGCTGTTTGTTTTCTGTTAATAAAATAAAATTTTATTCGAGAACATCCATCAGTTTCTTACTAAACTTCAACTATATCCGACGATCCTGCATACTTATATCTTTTGTTGACTGTACCTCAATCGTAACTACGTAGGTACCTACATACATCAGTAAATTTTTGACCTTACTAAAATAATTTTTAAAATACACGGTATGATTTGCACCTCTGGTCATATTTTTCTATGATCAATACTATTAGTGCTTCAGATCATATTTGGTACCTATATCTGAGTTGATCCCATGGTAAAGGCTTTCCATAAGTATTGTATTGCCTCGCCCCGCGGTTTCACCCACATAAGTCTCAACTCCGTCTGAATATCGGGATAAAAAGTATTGTATGTCTTAATCCAGGTCGTGGTCTACTCATGTGCAAAATTTTATCCAAATCCGTTCAGCCATTTTAGCGTGAAACCATAACCAACAAACATAAAAATCAAATCTTATCTCTTATATTAGACAGCATTCACCACTTCTGCTTTTATCTAACAATTCATTTTTTTCCAACTTAACTTCGGTTACATTAGTAAAATAATTCCTTCCCTATTTTTAGTCATAATTTCAATTCATTAGAGATGAAGGCTGTTTAGCTACTTAATACTTTTAACCATAACTGAACATGACAGCAAACAAGTAGTTAAAACTTAGTCAGTTTATCTTAACGTGAAGTTTACACTTGAAACTTTACATGAATGTTTTCGTAACAGCTTAATAAATAATTGTTAATATGAACACTCGAGGAGCGAAAACTTTAACGGGGAAACGCCAGAGTAGTCCGCGAAATACAAATTTTCTATTAAAGTTAAGTATTGTTATTTCATAATAAAATAGTCATTCAATAGGATTATATGAACTAAGAAGGTTGCATTGATGATTTTAATGATTATGTATAATTCTGTAATTTCATACCTTTCATTCAACATACAACCTGGAACTAACCTGCAAATTGCAAAAAAAATAAATAAAAAAAGTGAATTTCGCGGGCTGTCTTACACCCTATGGAATTTTTTCATGCACCTAATGTTGGTAGTAATACTTACGTAGTCCGAAAACAGTGTTGAAAATTGACCTGAAAGTGCTATAGTCTCTTCATTCCTCTACTATACACAATAATAGCCTCGGAATGCTTACTCATAAGTAAGTCATTATTATAATATCGGTTGAGGTTCACTAACAGCTAGCTGTTGCAAAAATTACGTCACTACGAGTGAGTTATAAAATAAATGCAGTCCCTCTAACTACTAAATTGTTCTCATGGTTTGTTAGGACGAAGATATCGCGAAACAATAATTGATTTATATTTATCATGACGAAAATACAGGTACCCATGATTTTTTTATATTGAAATATTAATAAATATCTTTAAAAAAATGGAAGGAGTGGAGGGAGGCCTTTGCCCAGGAGTGGGACAGCGCAGGCTAGTTAAAAAAATAAATAAATACCTACGTACTATCTATAAATAAGGGGTGACTTGTATTGTAACAACAACGCGTGGGTGCGGAATATTGCTCTAACTCAACCACGTCCTATATTGCAATTATTAGTATGTATGTATTCTAAAACATCGTTACCACAGATATAAATATCTGCGTTGTGTCTATCGTGCATATTGTAACAATTTATATGCAGATTTGGCTAGAATACACCTACTATAATAAAACTCCTTAGGTAGATAATAATCTTATTTATTTACTCCGATCCAAAAATCTTTACAACTACAATCAACCATTTACAAATTTCTTGATGCCCTATGATTCTATCCTTTATAATATACTTGTACATATTATTATTTTAAGGCTGACAGCTTTTAAATTATGTAAATATTTTAAGATTTCAATGACTGCCCTTTGAACGTTTACCTGGGTCGAATCCAAGTGAACGTTCAAAGGCCAGTAATAATTAAATTGACTTGTATTTTTAAGTCTTCAAGGTCTTCAAATATTTTACCAAAAATGGCTGAAAAAAAACCTTAGAAAAAGGTAGAAAGAGGTACCTCTAGTAGAGGTACTCACACTAGTATTAGTGTGAGTTAATCATACTTGAGTTTTTATTCAGATGAATGTAATACCATTTTTATATAATATAGATAAATTCGCTAGACAAGTCGGCTAACGAGTCCAACTTACATTTTATCTAAGTTCAATTATTTCAATTCAATTACGTGGGTTTTAGATCATAGATATAATACTTAATATCAAATGACCTCCAATCACGAGTTGCTTGTTAGATGGAAGCTTATTTCAAGATATAGATATTGCATTACCTGTCTGACATTATTTTTTGCATTTACGTCATTTCTCGTTGATATTCTTGCTAATTTTACTTCTTCTACAGGGTCGCACTAATACATATCAAGCTGTAGATTCCCAGTATAAGCTAACTTCTATTTGTACGAAGAGCCTATACAAATGCGAGATCAGCTAAAACTGGAAATGTATAATTCATTATTTCGTCGTGTGCACTAACATTATTATAATAAAGCCGCTTTTCGTGTCTCTGCGTGGTTTGCACAATCATTTAGAGAATATATTCCGGAAGGGGTACATATAAATGTACAATACAATACATTAATAAACTTACAAAGAAGTCTCGATGATTTTTCAAGTCGTAAACACTATGCAAAGCAGGGGCAGGTCAATAGTCTTTAATCTACCGCTTAGTTTGGCAACGGCGGATATTGAGTAATTATGAAACCATCTACTTTTTTTTAATAGGTAAGAAAATAATAGGCTTTCGATATCACCCTGTAACTGGGTTGTGGAGGTCACATAGGCAGTCGTTCCATGTAAAATACTGGTCAAACTCAAACCAAAGCATTTATTTCAAATAAACCAATTACAGGCACTTTTGAATTGTCAAGGGGTCAGTCAGAAAGTTGAAGCTAGTTGGTACTCATCTGCATCCGGTTAGACTGGAAACCGACCCCAACATAGTTGGAAAAAGGCTAGGTAGATGATGATAAGGTAAGTAATTCTTAATTAATAGTAATTATACATTGTTAATAGTAATTATCGTTTGTTGTTTCTGTACGTTGTTAGGAATACACTTTAATTATATTTATTGAGTTCCGCTGTCCCCATTCAATGGGGACAACGGGAACAGACAGACGGTTAAATTGAGTAATAAAGAAATTGGGAAACTAAGGTGCATTAGATTCATTAGGTGTTGGTACGCAACTTTTTCGCTACGACAGTGTCTCTCTCTTATAGATATATACGAGTAGATAGAATATTCTTTATTATTAACTGACTTCAAAAAAAGGAGGAGGTTATCAATTTAGTTGATTTTTTTATGTGTTACCTCAGAACTCCGTTATTTATAAACCGATTTGCAAAATTCGTTTTTTATCTAAAAGGATATACTTTCAGATTGGTCCCATTGTCATCAGGTCAGGATATGATTATGGGGTCCTGGAGAAATTGAAGGAACTCTTATAGCATACCTATAGCGATTTGGGTATTTTTATAGTAAGTCATGCATTTGCTCTCCGAAAGCACCATTTGGTGAAATGGAACTGATGATGAGGACCACAGATGGCCACCGGAACTACTCAATAAAAAGTATTTCTCGGGTTGCGATTAAATTACTTTAATATGGTTGCTAAGCAATTTATGCTCGTCACTATGCGAATGGTGAAATGGAGCTGATGGTGAAACACCAGGAGAACTCCTTAACAATTAACGTCCCTACATCGGGAAAAGCAATATTTTGTAAAAGGCGATGAGCAAGTTGACATTAGGCTATTGTAACTTAGATAAATTATAAGAAGACCTGCTAAAACGCGAGTAATAAAAACATTTTAACAAAACTAAAACCGACTTCCATGAGAACACTACAATTTCGGAAGTCGGTGGCAAAAACTACAATATAGATCCAAAGAGACCGACTTCCGATATTAAAGTTATTTTTCACTTTGTAGTGTTTTTCTTGGAAGTCGGTTTTTTCTTTGTTAAAAAGTTTGTTTGTATAAGCTATTCAATTGAAATATGACTGTCCATATTTAATTCAATATGATTCAATGGGATGATGATATTTCAAATGAGTTGAATATTAAATTCTAGTTAAACTACCGGTATAATACATAGGTTGTCTATTAGGTTTTTCATTGGCCTACAATAGTAGATTGTTTGCCAAGGGAGCAAACAACTATTTTGAAGGCGATTCAAAGTACGTCACTTGAGCTTAAAATAGTGTTGCTCTCGATGTGGACACTCTACTTTTTATCACCCTATATGAAAAAATAAGTAAGTGCAACTTATGAACAAGAATAGTACGATTATTTATTTACATACAATTTTGAGTAAACAATTACGAACGAAGGCAGAATGCTTTTCGTGCGTATTTTATTTTTTTATTTTTGCAACTTTTTTTTTATTTGGCTCGCGCTCATTTTAATTTATTATACAGCATACAGCCTGTTACTTGTTCATACAATGTTCGTGATTGATCTCTTTGGTGATTGGAACTTGTATTAACAATATCCACATTCCAAATTCAAATAACTTTTAGTCCCTAGGGATTAAAGAGCCATTTTAGTCCCTGTTTACGAAGAATTCACTAGCTCTTTTTAAATAGCTGTGATAAAAAATAATTTTTACATTTACGTTTTGGTATTTTACGCAATATGAGCTTGGTGTTTTTTTGTGAGAATGTGGTGTAGTTTTTCACACTATTTAAAAACTCACCAATTATTATCCTGAGCCTGGCTTATATATAATACTGTGTATAATACTCGTATATATGGGAACGTTTTTAATAATGTGGGTGTCCTATAGGTGCACCTCTGTCTAACCCTGTGGGAAACACAGGCGTGCGTTATGTTCTTTTAAATGGGTATTTGATGGCGCTTAATATAGAACATGGAAACAGACACCTTTATCCTTACATAATATAAAACAAAATCGCCGAAATATCTTATATTTATCGTAATTACGCGCATAACTTCCGAATGACTGCACCAAATTGGATAATTAATTTTTTTGTGTTCGGTATTGCCAGGACAAGGTTTGTATGAAAGAAAATCTCGGAAATTGGAAAAAAAAATGCACTCGTGCAAAGTTGAGGCGGGCCGCTAGTTTATTATAAAAAAACCGGTCAAGTGCTAGCTGGACTCGCGCCCCGAGAGCTCCGTACGTAGGTATGTAAATAATTTTAAAATATTTTTTTTGTACCTAATGTAACTTCAAATTTACGGTTTTCGTATCATTTTCCTTTACTTGTGCTACTTGACATTGCTTCTTGCCTTTCATGATTCTAGGTCAATAGGAAGTACCCTATGGGTTTTAATTTTGGAACATAAACGCCCGTATCTTTTGATTGCGTTGTCTTAGGAGTTTTATTTTTTCACTGCTTCAAGGAATTGCAGCCCTGTGTGTTTGATATTCATTTCAACTTGATAACTCTACGCGTTCCTGAGAAAAAGGGTCTTGACTGACGGACAGACAGACGGACAACGACGTGATCTTATAAGGGTACCGTTTTTCCTTTCGAGGTATGGAACCCTAAAAAACAGCTTTGTTAGGTAAGTACCTAAAGCTTAAAATTTACAATGTACAGTCACCAAAGGAGACTTCTTACTAAAATTCAACTACATACCACGACCCCGGTTATTAACCTCTTATGTGACTATATTTTCAGTTTTTAAAAGATGTCCTCTATATATAATGCAATAGGTGACATATTCGTTTATTGCCCGTGGTTCGACCGCGTAGTTCTATCATACTTATTTCTTACTTCTTATCTTAACCGACCATTTACAAGAAATAGCACTATCGTATACAATTATTTACTCTCGGCACCTTCCACCAGCATTACTGCGCACGCAGGTCTCACATACACGTGTTGAAGCATCCCTTAAGACGCCCCAGAGCCGTATTTGATTCTTATAAACGTTTTCACTTGAATCGGTGCGAATAAAGTACATACCTTGCATTCTTGGTGAACACAACATGGCTACACATGGATCTTACACATATTGAATGCAGGAATATTTAGTAATTCGCTGACTACGCTTTCCACGAGTCGTTCCAATATTGTTCGTAAAACATTTAACTTTTTTTGTGGTAGGTACAGAGTGATTTTCGTTTTCTATGATACCTAATACTGTTCAAGTGTTGACTTATTTTGGGCGACATATTTTACCTACATAACATAATCAGCCTATAATGCTCCCACTGCTGAGACACAGGCCTCCTCTCTGTGAGAGGGAGTGGGCCGTAATCCACCACGCGGGCCCAGTGCGGGTTGGTAGATGTCACATGTCTTCGAATAGTTGGTTCTAGGACATGCCGGTTTCCTCACGATGTTATCCTTTACTGGTTTGAGAGCAGTGGTGATGAAATAATTTACACCAAGTAAATTATTTCATCACAACTCGTAAGTCGCGGCCGCTATAGTCGGGCGGTGCTATCATACACACATATTTTACCTGCGGGGTAGGTACTTGCGTAGCACACTAACAGTAGGAATGGCTTTAATTTTGACAGTTCATCAACATTCATTGCGTTATTTACGTTGTTGAGTAGACACATTTTTTGAACGTATGAAGCAATGAATTGGCAATATCCTTCCGAAATTATTCAAATTGTGATTACGCAATTTTTAGGATGCTGGTTTAAACTAAAGATTAAAATATTAGAGAAGATGTTATTATCTTTTTTGGTGACAATTGGTAGAATTATGAGTGCTTAGGTTGTAGGTAAACACAGTGGAAGATTAAGGAACTCGCAAAAAATATTTCCGTGTTGTGTTAAATAAATATCATGGATATACTTAGTACCTAACTGTTCTTAAACTTGGTCCTGAAGCAAGTAACCAATGTTTTGCTATAACAACTTCACTGTTTTTGTTTTGTTTGCATCTTAATCATTTATATTCAAACATAATAATATTATGTAGGAATTTAGTCCAAACAATAAACTAAAAAAATATAACTATTTGGCAGATCCAAAGCTCAGTCTCCGAATACTTAATCATGTTGGCGGAGACATCTGACTTGTGTTATAATCTAATAATAATTAAATGATCGTCCGTCATTAGCGTAGCGACAGTAATTTCTAATGTTTAGATGTAATTGGCTGTGCACAGACGTTAGTCAATAAAACAATGATGGCGTGCAAACATGCAACAAAATGGCCTCATATTTAAAAAAAAAAAACGAAAAATAAATAACCGACTTCCAAAAAAAGGTTACAAATTGAAAAATCTAAAGTCAGTGAGAAAACATGAAAATACAAAACGATAGAAACCGACTTTCGAAAGTAAAGTGATTTTTCACTTTGTAGTTTTTTTTTTTTGGAAATCGTTTGTCTTTTTTTGTAAAAATATTTTTTATTTTTCACATTTTAGTAGTGGTACCCCACGGCAATTCGGAAACCACTGTTTGCTATGTAAACAACAGTGACAGGAAGCATTATAACATCATCAGCCTAGGTACACCAAGTGGATTAAATACGTATTATTGAAGCTAATTTAAAAACTATCTAAGCAAAGTTTATATGGGACCATGTGCAGAGGTCGCATATTGCTTCTTCGACAACATGAAAAAGGATATTCAAAATCCATTCACAATTGATGAAAATATCGATGAATATACATTAAGAAATATATACAGGGTGAATTTTCCAAGTGGGCGTGGATGGCCAAATTCGAAACTATAAGGAATAGCGAAAAGTACTCAAAGGAGTCGCGGGCTCGATTTTGATGAAAACTAAAACTGCATCATTAGATTTTTGAAAAATCAATATTTCTAGCCAGGAATCGAACCTGTTGATTTTGAAAAAAAAACACACGCTGTATTATTACACCATTCGATAGTGTCCCTAATAAGGATCAAATTCTGGGAAGTAATGACATACGGCAAACTTAAGGAAAATGTTGAATTTTAATAAACTTCTTATTTTAAAGTATTCGTACCTACATTACGTACCTTGTTCGAAATGATGCTCAATATTTTTATGAACACACCCGCCGTGCAGTAACCCTCACAACATAATGTTTTTAATTTAAATTTCTATTAAGATCTTTGTAAAATATTCTAATGGAATCAATAATATTTTAATGCTGAATGCAGTACAATCCTTGAGACGTCGAATCCAGCTATGTATTGAAAACAATGGTCATAATTTTGAACAATTAATCAGTTAAGGTTTAGTAGGTAGGTAACATAACCCGGGCCCGGCTTAATAATAACAGCCGCACAGGTTCAATCCATCAGGTTGCCGCACGCTTGCCGCGGTTGGTCTGTGGATGGGTGACCATCTTTACATACCGAGACCCCTCCATGTCTCGGAAAGCACGTTATGCCGTTGGTCCCGGCGGTCATTCCTGGATCTTTGACAGTCGTTACGGGTAGTCAGAAGCTCGAAGGTCTGACAACCAGTCTTACCAAGGGGTAGGGGTATCGTATTACCCAGTAACTGGGTTGTGGAGGTCAGATAGGCATTCGCTCCATGTAAAATACTGGTATTCAGCTGCATCCTGTTAGACTGGAAGCCGACCCCAACATAGTTGGGAAAATGCTAGGCAGATGATGATGATGTAGGTAACATAAGAAAAATAAAAAAAGTACCTATTTTGTTAAAAATGAGCTCTTTCCTTTAGTTTGCCGTATGTCATTACTTCCCAGAATTCGATCCTTATCAGCGACACTATCGAATGGAGGAATAATACAGCGTGTGTTTTTTTTTCAAAATCAACAGGTTCGATTCCTGGCTAGAAATATTGATTTTTCAAAAATCCAATGATGCAGTTTTAATTTTCATCAAAATCGAGCCCGCGACTCCTTTGAGTACTTTTCGCTAGTCCTCATAGTTTCGGATTTGGCCATCCACGCCCACTTGAAAAATTCACCCTGTATACTTACCGAGGAAGATAGAGCCTCCTCCTTTATTAAAGTAGGTTTTAAAAAATGACAGAGAGACACAACAATTTGACGAGACAAAAAACGTCAGAATTTTTCTGACTACGGATAAAAAGTTTTAAGTGCTGATGGTTTTTTTTTAAGTGGTTAGGGTACCTAGTTTAAATAATGTTTAAATTAGGTAGTACCTAATTAAAGGAACTTATTTAAGAATGTTTCACATTTCCACCCTTAGGAGCACAAATCTCTACTAAAAACAATTAAAAGCCAATAAATATTCTCTTGTTGATAATAATGTTAGGTATAGGTACCTACAGGACGGAGAGTTACGTGATATGAAAGCACAGCTAGACACTTGCCCATCTCAACTAAATCACCTAGCGCTGCATTCGAAGCAGAACAACGTGCAGATACGATGGAATGGTTAGCCGGTATCTGAAGGCCTATTGAAATGAATACTATACAGCATCCTGTATAATATTAATTTTGAAAGGAATCATGGGCTGCGCGCTGTTGTCCTTGCCAGCCTGTATTCAAAAAGTAGTATTATAATACTAATGGAATATTATCTTGAATTAATGCAAGCCTAGTACTTTTTTAGGCTAGGTACTGCTCAGAACATGTGCACGACGACGTGTCGTGATCAGAATACGGTCTTCACAAATTAATGTAAATTGCACCCTTGCGAAGCCGGGGCGGGTCAGTGAGTCAAATAATTAAAAGAATAACTCGCGGAGATAATTAAGACTTAGTTTTTAACACGGATATCTATGGTTTTTAAATATTAAGGACCGCTATAAGCCTCACAAAGACGGGTTCTTTCGAGAGCATTTCTTATTACTTTCCTCATAACATGAGTAGTAGAGTATTTATTTCAGTCGTTTTATGGCCTGGGCTGGTGCTAATTCTACACACATGTTCGAATGGTAGGCATAATTCGGCAGAAGCCGGAAGGCAAAATCTTATGTATATTTGTCCGCCCTGCTGTGCCGAATCATGCCGAGCCTACCCGAACAAGTGTGTAGCATGCCATACGCATATAAAAATGGCGGCGATATGCTCGCAGTTTAGGTCGCTACCTCGATGTCACGTCCATGTATAACAAATGCATGCTGATAGACACGCACGCACATGCCGAAAGATACCTCACAGATGAGACACTTCACGGCTGCTTGGGGGTTTTTACCTCGATGCTTACGTGAAAACAAAATATTTTGTGTTACATCGCGGCCGATGGCAAGCATCGTTGTGATCTGACTCGTGATTGGTCGAATCGGTTCAACTTGTGCTTCTTGAGCAGGAGTAAGCACACACGACTGAGCAACTGAGCTTTCATGTGTGACTAAACCGACGTGTCTACACCGCAATTCATGTAGAAATAGCGAGTATCGACATTGAGGTATCGAGGTAACGACAGCGATCACGAGGAACTTCGGCACTTAAATTTCCCCTAAGTATTTAATTCACTTGACGTATGTTGATGAGGTTATAAAACTTCCTGTCACTGTTGTTTACACACCAAGTTATGTAGAGGTATACGAATTGGTATGGGGTAGGTACCACAGCTAAAAAGTGAAAAATTACAAACTTATTTAAAACAATAAAAAAAAAGCACCATAATGTGAAAAATAACTTTAATTTCGAAAGCCGCTGGCAACTTTCGTACCTTGTGTTTTTTTTTTCGGATTCCGTTTATTTTTCTGGAAAAACGATTTTTTTTGGGTGCTGTTACTGCTGACAACCAATAGTAGCACTGGCAGCTTAGTCCTTTAGAAACCTGGTGAAAGCTCTACAGTAATGTGTGGATTTCTTCATGAGATTCATTATATTTCTGATATAATTAGTAGAGTAAATCACATAATTACTTATGAAAATAAGGTATCTACCCTAAGATGTAAAAAATGGAGTAAGTGTACCTACCACAATCGAAAAACGAAGATTATAAAAAAAAACTATTGATTTTTTTCTTATGTGGCTCGAGCACGTAATTAACTTTATAATCCATCAGCCTGTTTCTACTATTTAAGTTTAGTTTCTAATAAAACAGAATAATGGGAATGCCGCCAGTCTCTTGCGTACATTACCAGTCGACAGAGATGCGGATGAATTTTTCGACGCTATATTTTAGTTTGTGTATAGTTCTAGTTAGGTTAGGATATAATTTTAAAATTTTTATTAATTAATTAGGTATTACTAGTATTATAAGTACTTATTACTTCACCTAATTCAAGTTATAACATACTTTAATTTATTATACCTACTGATAAAAAATGCTTTAGTTACTAATAGTATGAAAAATCCACCTCCGCCACCGTGTATCACTCAAATAATCTTCTATGCAGACGCATATATATACTGCATACTTATACATAATGTATAAACACGCTTAACGTGCAGACAGAAAAAATAAGCCAACGTTATTTATTATCCTTACGTTGTTTACATTTCGAATCAGTACTTAATACAATTAATTGATTTGTCGTAAATCAATTAATATCAATAATTCATTCATTTAATACTAAATTGCAATCCTGAGACGTTAATGAAGTAATGAAGTCATTATAGTACCTGTAGGGTTTACGTTTAAATTAAATAACAATTAAACTTGAGTGATTGATTCTTTCGCTGATTTGCCGTCGTATTTTAAAATTCTGAACTCTTTATAATCTGTGGGGTATTGACCTCGGCTTAGGGCTTCGTTTGAGGGGCAGCAAGGGACAAGTTGGATCGGATTGTGATTATTTAGGGAAGAAAAGAAATGAAAATTACCTATTTTTTTACATATTTTAACGGTAACATATAGTTTTAGTGATGTCACAGAGAGGTTCAGCTAAACGAAGACTCGCGGCGAGGCTGCCTACGTCGCAAAAACAAAGTTGACGTCCAATCTCGAAACGTAAGAGCTCTTACACACACGTTTTTTTCAGACGCCGTCAACGCGCGTTTCGCTATCGCGCGTTGTCGACGCTGCTAAGCTTGAAAAAGGCAGATTACTTGCGATTGCATCGCTGCAAACTCACGAGAAACCCGCTACAGACGCGCGTGAGCAACTCTCCTTGCGAAGACAAACGCGCATAGAACGCGCGCGATCGAGCCACAAATGTGCGTGGTGAACTGGTGACCGATTAAAACACGCTGTACGTGAGAGTTTGCAGCTAACCAGCGCGTCTGTATCGATGTAACTCCGCGCTAACAGCGCGACGACAGCACGCGAAAAGTCGTCGTCTGCACAGTACAATTTTATGAACGTGTGAATAGTTAAATTGGTTGCGATACCATCGCGTTTGTAGCACGTTACAGTTGCGTGTGACGCGCATCGACAGCGCCTGAAAAAACGTGGTGTGTAAGAGCTCTAACACTCACCTAGTCAAACTTGTCTAATGTCTACTGAAAAAGCTTTTAGATATGACACAAATAAAAACAGCAGCCTAATTGCTATCACACTATCAATCAAAATCTGAATCATTTTGAAGGAGATTGCCAATTCATTGCTTTATATGTTCAAAAAATGTGTCTGCTCGACAACGTCAATAAAGCAATGAATGTTGCTGAACTGTCAAAATTAAAGCTATTGCTACTGTTAGTGTGTTATGCAATAACCCCGCTGTTCTGTTTACGATAAACAAAACTTTTCGACTCTGTTGTGCGCACTGTTTCACGACACGATTCTGTTGCGTATTGCATTGTATTGTTTATAAGAAAATAAGCTTTACATACTGGGTATAAAACCAGTCCACGTGCCATAAGATCCCGAATCAACGCTGCCTTAAACACAGTGTATGCATGGTCTTACAGGTTAAACAATCCGCGCGTGGATGAAGAACAAACAAATTCTGCAATCAGAACCGGAGAGGAAATAAATTCAGTTGGTTAAACTAAAACGGACAACATAAATAGTGTCGAAAGTTAACCAATTACCAGTTATTCAATTAATTGTAAGGTATTTCTAATGGAAACTGCACAAAATTCTCCTCTCTACATTTGAATAGGGACTTACACTCAAAGGGGTATCGTACTACCCAGTACCTAACTGGGTCGTGGAGGTCAGATAGGCAGTCGTTTCATGTAAAATACTGGTATTCAGCTGTATCCGGTTAGACTGGAAGCCGACCCCAACATAGTTGGGAAAAAGCTGGGCAGATGATGATGATGACGACTCCCACCGATTTAAAACATTACGTATTTATACCATGTTACTGCAACATCAAGGCAATTTGATCCTTAGATATATCTAAGCTAACAAAGAACATTATTTCACGACCATCGGTACACTGACGTACAAGCCGTGGGTAAAGTTATCTAATTGAAGATACCGTGATGTAACCTAAAGACCAAACTGTAAACGGGTCAAAATGACGAGCTACATGAAAGAAAGAAAGAAAAAGTATTGATTGGGACTCGCACAGGAATATCACAAACTAAACTAAACACACTAATTATAGAAACATAAAAAATAAAACAAATAAGTGAAAAAAAACACACACATAATCAAATTATGAACGACAATAATTTATGTTGCTTTAGTTCGGTTTCATAGTTTTAATTCGGTTTCATAGACATCGAGGCGCGGTCAAATGCACTTCGGCCGCCCGTGATGCCACACGCTCCGAACGCTTGCACCTGCCACCGCGACGCGTCCCGTGTGTGACTCCCCTAACTTCCGTGCGTTTTAACTCAGCCTGCGGCCTCTTCTGCCTTTCCGCCAAACGGATTACGTACTACCCACATATGATGTAGTTCTAAGACTTAGACTTACTTACTCAGTGCCATGGAGATGATACGCAACGTCTGGGTACGTACTAGTTATTATAATAAGTCGTAAAAGTTAAAGGAGACAGAGAACTTCGTTATGTCGTGCCGAGAACAATTACGAACATTTGTGCAGTTTTCGTGCGGAATTAAAAGTAAACTATTGAAGTGGCAATGCTCAGACGAGGGCAGACATAATCACTTTTTTAAATTAAATAAATAATTAAAATACTTTCAGGAAAAACGTTGAGAAAGAACGGTTTATAATTCCGCTTGGTCGCAAAAACATTCTGCGTATTGTGCCGTCAAACCAGAATGGAGACTGGGAATGGGGACTATCCTTAACTTTTTTAAACAAATTGACCTGCATTTGTAGACTTTGAAGTACAGTCAGTAAGAAAATGGATAATTTTCACAAAAACTTTTTTATTGGCATTTGATTCCATTTCTTATAAGGATAAAAAAATCTGTACGAAACCAACCGAGTTTAGAGAAGGTACAAAAAATTTCACAAATGGCAAAAAAAAATTCCGTAAAACAATTCGTAGTCATTAATCAGCTTAGCCATGTATAACATATTTAACGTCTTTTCAAACATAACATGAAAAAAACGGTAGTCACTTTGTTGTGACTTGTGACTTTGTGAGTAGGTATCAAAAAAATCTTTATTTTTTTCATTAATCTTTTTCTGGAGATTGTAATGAATCAAGAATTTTAAGATTACGAAGAATTTTAAGATTACGATTATTAAAAACTCATATTTTTCATAGTGATCAGTACATTTAAACTATGAAAAATGTCTATCCAAACGTCTTTCTTAATTTCTACCTACGATAATTTCTTACGAAATGTATACCTTCTTCCACCAACCTCAGTTGATCTAAAATAGAACTTTAATTCTTATACAAAACTGCATCGAATGGCACAATAAAAATAAAACGTAAGAATTGACAACATTTCAAACTTGCCACGACCTTAAAATAAAAAAACTATTTCTTTATTTTCGTATCCTGAGTTCAAATATATTTTTATTTTATTTTTTTATTTCTAAATTTCTGAGAAAAAAAATTTAAATCAAAAATCATGTGATGACGTCACATAAATGGCGGAATGAGGTAGTTACCTTTGCGCATTCCAATGTCTTTGATTGAAAACATTACATTAAAAAAAAACATATATGTCAATGTCACCTAAGAAGTGTAACTAGAAAACAACTAAAAAACTGGATTGAATTCAACAATATTTTTTCCTATCAACTCGACACGCTGCTTTCTGTTAATATTATCAATTTTTAATTGATATTTCGCCAATAAAATGGATCCCAATGAAAAATAAATGAAGGAACCAAAACAACGACTGAGGCAAGTGACATCTAACAGTTTTTTTGACGGGTCACAGTAAAGCAAAGGTAATATCGCCATTCTACTGTAAGCATGACGTCATCTGGCGCTTACGTCTTTTTAGAATACACCGAATTTCAAAGTTGAAATTATGAATGAAAAGTACATAATTTCGAAAAACGAAAAAATATGGGTGCCCTAGATTTGAATTTACTTTTATATAACGTAATAATACATGCAGGTTAAAAATATAAAAATGTTGTCAATTGTCATTTTTCTAGCTGACTGTACCATTTTCACAAAATCTAAATCAAAAAGTTATAGACCGTCTCCTAAGATTGTAGCTACAAACGGATAGCAAATTGTAAAACCTTCTATTATTATTATTTTCTATTATTTTTCTCTATATTACCGGGTTAGATTTTGATGCACCTTTGCACAAGTATATAGATGAAGTATCCTTATACAAATATCAAAACCATATCGCTATTGGTCCATATACCACGTCCCATACAAGATCGCCCTGCAGTCTCCAAATAAAAAAGATAATTTCTTACAATGTGGTGTAATTTCCGAATGCTTTCCACAACAATTTCACTTTCAATGCAGCATCCTGCCGTATCAGTTACATTGTTTTATACGCCGCATTGATACATATAACACAGAACACTCTCTACGTTCTGCGCAAGGATATTAAGAAGTGTGGAGTGTGCAGTCATTCTAGTTTTTATTTTCTTTACGTTTTTCAGCAGCATGCATTAGGTACATGACATGACCTACATTTGTAATTTAAATTGATACGTATTTACTAGCAATAAGTATATAAGCCAATAGCGTTATTTTTTTTAATGTCTTGCCCCACGAAAGTATGCTTGCCTTAGCATTGGAAAGTGCGCCCTCGTACGTAAAAAAAAGAGGTGAAATCTCTGTGCGATAGCTTTAACAAAGTAAGTTTTCGCCTTTGTTTTCAGAATGGTATAGATTAAGGTGAATGTGAAGTGGTAGACCGCGAAATTTAAATTGTCTTAGGTTTTTTGCAATTTGCAGATCACTGTCAGGTTGTATCTTGATCAAAATATGATTCGCGACTATAATAGATATGTATTTACAGAATCATAGTCATTAGAATCATTAATATATCTCTAAGTTAGATTTCTACCACAAACACTATTCCATACGAGATTTGTTCTTAACGGTAGAAATCTAACTTAGAAAGATGTATTAATGATTCTAATTATTATAATTTTGTAAATACGTACCAGTTATAAGCGTGAATCATATTTTGATCAAGATACAACCTGACATTGACCTAAAATTTGCAAAAAAACGTAAGAAAATTTTAATTTCGCGGGCTACAACTACGCATTCACCTTAATAAGTAAAATCAGCAAAATATTAACGATATACGATGCATAAAATATTCTGGAGAACAAATCCTTTCATCAGTACACCAGTAAGTACCACAACGTATACCTACTCTTTGTTGCTGGCTTGCTATCCTCACTTTTTCATCGATATTGCAAAAACATTTCTAGTTGTCGCATACCTACCGTGATTTGGTTCCTATAGTTTGTCCAGAGTATTTTTTTAGTTTTTCCAATTTTAAACACTGTATACAGGGTGAATTTTTCAAGTGGGCGTGGATGGCCAAATTCTAAACTATAAGGAATATCGAAAAGTACTCCAAGGAGTCGCGGGCTCGATTTTGATGAAAACTAAAACAGCATCATTGGATTTTTGAAAAATCAATATTTCTAGTCAGGAATCGAACCTGTAGATTTTGAAAAAAAAAAAAACACACTGTATTATTACACTATTCGATAGTGTCCCTAATAAGGATCAAATTCTGGGAAGTAATGACATACGGCAAACTTAAGGAAAATGTTGAATCTTAATAAACTGCTTCTTATTTTAAAGTACATAGATATTCATATTTACACTACGTACCTTGTTGTAAATGATGCTCAATATTTTTATTAACACACCCGCAGCGCAGTCACCTTCACAACATTATGTTCTAAAGTCAAATTTCTATTACGATCTTTGGAAAATATTCTAATGGAATCAATAATATTGTAATGCTGAATGCAGTACAATCCTTGAGGCGTCGAATCCAGCTATGTATTGAAAACAATGGTCATCATTATAAACAAGTAATCAGTTAAGGTTTAATAGGTAGGTATAGACAACATAACCCGGGCCCGGCTAAATAATAACAGCCGCACAGGTCAATCCATCAGGTTAAGCTACGCTTGCCGCGGTTGGCCTGTGGATGGGTGACCATCTTTACATACCGAGACCACTCCGTGCCTCGGAAAGCACGTTAAGCCGTTGGTCCCGGCTGTCATTCCAGGATATTTGACAGTCGTTACGGGTAGTCAGAAGCTCGAAGGTCTGACAACCAGTCTTGCCAAGTGGAAGGGGTATCGTATTACCCAGTAACTGGGTTGTGGAGGTCAGATAGGCAGTCGCTCCGTGTAAAATACTGGTATTCAGCTGCATCCGGTTAGACTAGAAGCCGATCCCAACATAGTTGGGAAAAGGCTAGGCAGATGATGATGAGTTAGGTAACATAAGAACAATAAAATAAGGTTTTTGTTAAAAATGAGTTCTTTCCTTTAGTTTGCCGTATGTCATTACTTCCCAGAATTTAATCCTTATTAGGGACACTATCGAATGGTGTAATAATACAGTATGTGTTTTTTTCATAATCAAAAGGTTTGATTCCTGGCTAGAAATATTGATTTTTCAAAAATCCAATGATGCAGTTTTAGTTTTCATCAAAATCGAGCCCGCGACTCCTTTGAGTACCTTTCGCTATTCCTTATAGTTTAGAATTTGGCCATCCACGCCCACTTGGAAAATTCACTCTGTATATGTATACGATTTGTTATTTTTACGTTTTTTTCACAGTCATCAAAGGCAATGTGTGGGCGAATCGATAATTCCAGAAATAAGTATTAGGCAATGGCTTATTGGTTGATTCACACGAAGAAACCGGCCAATTGCTAGTCGGACTCGCACACGAAGGGTTCCGTACCACCGTACAATATAATGTTTTTTTTTTTTTATATTTGAGCTGATTGAATGAAAGGTAAATTGCGGTTTACGTTTTATGACGTATTAAAAAAAAACTAATTACTAGATCTAGTTCAAACCAATTTTCGATAGAAGTTTACATAGTAATGTCGTAATGAACATCACATATTTTTCTTAGTTTTATCATTCTGTTATTGTAGAAGTTACACACATTTTACCACTTTCGAAGTGTCTCTCGCGCAAACTATTCAGTTTAGAAAAAAATGATATTAGTAATTTCAATATCATTTTTGAAGACCTATCCATAGATACCCCACACGTATGGGATTGATGAAAAAAAATTTTTGAGTTTCAGTTCTAAGTATGGGGAACCCCCAAAATTTATTGTTTTTTTTTTCTATTCTTGTGTGAAAATCTTAATGCGGTTCACAGAATACATCTACTTACCAAATAAGCAAGTATAGTTCTTATAGTTTCGGAAAAAAGTGGCTGTGACATACGGACAGACAGACAGACAAACATGACGAATCCATAAGGGTTCCGTTTTTTGCCATTTGGCTACGGAACCCTAAAAAGTACACTATTCAAAATATTCTACTCTTTTCACTACTGTGCTCTAGTATCCTTTTGTCTATACTTTATTGCAAGCAATTAACTATCTGCCAATCTTTACTAACATTATAATTATTTCTGGCATCATCCTGGCATGTATTTAATTAGCACGTCACATTACATGATATTTGCTGGAAATGCGTCAGTTTACAATATCAGACATCAGTGACGGACGAAAATCAGTTTTCTGTCAGTGCAGTTGGTATTGAATTAATAGTTAATTAATAGTTTTGGTCCGTTAATTAATATACGACTTTAGGTTAAACATGTGTACTACGAGTATATACTGATAATAAATGTGAAGATTTTGTTTGTTTGAACGCGCTTTTCTCTCAAACTACCTGTCGGATTTGAAAAATTATTTTAGCATTTGATAGACCAATTCTTAAGGAAGGCTATAGGCAACTAACGGATCGGTTAACACGTTAAGACTCTTAGGGGCTGAGCAAAAAGAAAGCTAAGCGAAAACGGAGAAACAATGCGGGCAGGCGATGCGATACGACGGGGTTGGTTGGGGGAACAAGAAATTTCACGCGGACGAATAATAGTAGATTGTACAACTAGTGCATAAAAGAAGTCATTTTACCCCGAGACGTTTATATCAGTGGTTTGTTAAGTCGAGAGGTAAAATGGCTCGTTTATGCCCGAGTTAAACACTCTGCTTTTCACTTCGATTGCGAGAAAATGAAGCAGACATAAAGTATACAACAGTATTGAAAATACTGTTCAAAATGTTGCAAAATTGAAGAAAAGAATAGCTACTTCCCGCCACGAAACTTTTAAAAAGTTTTTTTTTATATTAACGATAGAAAACTCGGAAGTGATATACTTAAATTAAAGCAAATAAAATAACGAATTTAAACTGCGACGTTTTATTGTGCGTGTGTTGGTCCTGATTACCTTCCTACCTACCTGATTAGTCTTAGAAAAAAAAATACTTTGTTCACTAGAGCATAAAAAGCGACTTTATATCGCCTACGCACAACATAAAGACGAATTTTTAGAGCATCAGAAGTGAAAAACATATTTTACTGTAGTAATATACAAAATAATAGTTTGTTTACCAAGGAAGCAAACAAATATTTTGAAGGCAAGTGTGTTTCTTTGAATCCAGAGTCGAGCGAAAGATTCAAAGTAAGTCACTCGAGCTTAAAATAGTGTTGCTCCCGAGGTGGACGCTCTACTTTTTATCATCCTCTATGAAAAAATAAGTAAGTGCAACATGTAAATAAGAATAGTACGTTTATTTATTTACATACAATTACTTGAGGAAGAGACATATAGGTACTAATTTTTTTTTAAACTATGTAAAATCCTAATTTGAGTAACAAGTTACGAACGAAGGCTTCTGCCTTCGTTCGTAATTGTTTTTGCGCTTGTTTGCATGCTTTTCGCGCGTTTTTTTATTTTTTCGCATACTTTTCTTTTTTATTTGTCTCGCGCCTTTTACTTAATCATACAGCCTGTTACTTGTTCAAACAATGTTCGTGATTGATCTCTTTGGTGATTGGAACTTTTACTTACAATATTCACATTCCAAATTCAAATCACTTTTAGTCCCTAGGGATCAAAGAGCTTATTTAGTCCCCGCTTACGAACAATATACTAGCTATTTTTAAATAGATGAGAAAAAAAATTAAAAGATTTTACCTTAGCAAGTAGTTTTACGAACAATAGAAGTATTTAAGGTCATATATGCATATACATATATTTTTTTAATCTTGTTCTTCATAGTGTACCTTTTTAAGCATAATATAGGTAGGTAATAGGGATTTGACATTTAAGTGTATGTTTTTTGATTATATCGATACAATGAAATCCTTGATACTATTCTTTGAATTTTCACGCTTTGTCACTGTTCTACTTGGAAACGGCTGTCTACTAAATTATGCGCTGTATTGTATAAATAAAATATAGTTGGGACCAGAAATAAAGATTTTTCACTTCTAGTCCAACTCGCTCTGTGTTTATGTTAATATTTTGATCTAACTTTCGTACATTCTGGTCAGAATAAAATAGAGTATTATATTTGTTTTCCACATATGTGTTTGGTCTTAACCTAACGTAGTTATAGGAAATAATGATGATGAGTTTTTGTGGTCTGCAATATTTTAGTTTTCATATGATTTCCCCATTGAACAAAAATATCAATAAAAATAAAAAATCTATCTAAAGATCTTCTTTAAGGGTCAGGCCATATTGATCGATGGCTTTCGACGGTTTGTCCATACAAAAAGAGAGCAAAGTATGGAACGACGTACGCATCCTTTCGCATCGAATGCGACGAACGCGCTCCGGCGGCGATCGACGGCGTTCGACGGTTTCTCCATACAAAAAGTACAAAAAGAGAGCATGTGTGCTCCTTTTCAATCGGAAAAGTGCGTAAGGCCGTCGATCAATGTATCCCGACCCTAAAACATCGCCTTTAGCGATAAAACCGTCCATTGCAAATTGTATTTTCTTCCCATATAACCCGAGACTAGAACAAGACGCCCAAGATAGGTGGTCTGTAAAGACGCATAACTACATGTTCCTGGTTTAAATTACACAAACAAAAATTGTTTATACTTAACAATATCGACACCCTGTCATAAGATCTTTTGAGAGCTAGACAATCTAGGCTGCTATGCGGGTAGGTATCAACAATTTTGTCCTGACTGCGACGCGAACTTGTTGAATGAAACGGTATCGAATTTCGCTTTTATAAAATTTTCATCAAGCTACGTGTGTATTCGTTTGTGTTTGCAAACGCAGCCTGCGTTTGATAGTTGACTGATACGTCTTTTTGATTCTAAAATGTACGGACGCATGATGGATACTATGAACTGCGTAACTTACATAGCCTTTTGATTTAAAAGAGTGTAAAACGTAGTAGGTCGCTTTGGAATGGGCAACTAGCTTCATCTTTCTGACTAACCGATCCGTTGACAATTAAAAGTGCCTGTAATTGGTTTATTTGAAATAAATGCTGGGTTTTGAATCTGGCACGCTAACTTTCAGAATTTGTCAATTTTAACTTTGTTTTTCGCTTTAGGTGCTGTTTTTGAAACTTTTAAATGAACTTTTAGGTATACAGCTTTTTGGGACTTTTCGCAGCTTTAGGTATTCTGTTCATAAAAACAAGTGAAAAAAACAAATTGTACGATGATCTAGAATTTTTTCTAGAACTCTTTAGTGAATTTCCGGGCACAGCTTTCTCCGACTACCTGCATTACTAAGTATTTTTGCCCAAGTAAACATAGCAAGCCAAAATAATTTTGATACTTTACATAACGCATTCATAAAAAAATAAACTGGCAAATTACGTAATTCAATGTTCATTGATTTAATGACCAATGAAATCTGAAACCTGCATTGTTTTTCCAGTTCGGAAAACTTATAACGTTTTTAGGCTTTTAACGTAGGTACATCTGCTGGCAGGCTTTCATAAATATGAATGTGAAATCTTACTTTATTTAAGCTTTCCGAGGGAAAGTTGTTCAATATTACAGTAGTCTTTATAGTTTATTACATAAGTGATTACACTTTTTTTTTCTAAACTGGTCTGTCTACCTTTGGATAGCGTTGTGGATTTATTACAATTTTTTTTTAATTAAAAAGTTCTTATTAATAAAATCATTTTTGTTTGCTGTTCCTTTCAATATAATAAAAATAAGTGGCACTTTATGAGAATGAATGCGAATTTCAGTTTTGAAGGTACTTGTCCGAAATGGTAACAATGACATACACGAAATGGTAACAAACCACACTGAAGAGTTGAGTACGAGCGGACGGTTCACTGAAAGCTCAAATAATGTATTTCCATCGAAATATTGTCAAAGGACTAATTCGTTGGTATGTGGGGGGATATCGTCGAATATTAAGGAACAAGCTGTGTGATGTGGAGTAGCTTATACTCGTATTATGTCAGTGCGATAATTTGTCGGTGATCCTGCGTTCAGACCACTGTTCACTTCAAGTGCACTTTATTATAATTATATTTTATGCAGGGTGCGTAAAAATCCGTTATTTAAAAAAAAATCCGTTTTTTTTTGCTAATTTAATTTAAATATTTGTCATAGACTCATAGTGTCACTTTTATTTAGATATGTATGTTTTTCCTATTTTTTTTTTTGTTTTTGTATCGGCACCTTGTTTTTTTATATTATGTTCATGTGGGTAATTGGTTTCATCTAATGTTGTACTTTTGTGTGTGTGCTGTCTTTTGTGTGCGCCAAATAAATGGTTTATCTATCTATCATTTATAATAAATATCGAAATATCCGATATATGGTTAATAATATATCCGATGTATTTTATCGTATAAAAAAGGTGTTTTACTTTCTGTAAGTGGTTTATACGTGTTTTATTTTGTAGAATAAAAGTTTGTGTTTGATCAATTATAGGGGAATACCGGTCATTTCATGAAATGGCCAGCTAAGATTGACCATATCGTTTAAAAGTCAACGTTTAATGATATATCAATCGACGTTTGGCTATATTATGAATTTAGGGTTCGCATAATACTAAACGACGTCAGGGGCACTCCAAGGTTCGGTTTGGTTAGGTTCCATTAAACCCTGCAGGCAGAAATAGTAGCCCCGCGCAGCGGGGCTCCGTCGACCTGACGTCGTTAGAAATAAAACGGGCATGCTAAATTTATGCTGTAGAATATTATGCTTAATGATTAGGAATAGGTACATACAAGAGAAAAAGAAAAAAAAAACTATTTTAAATGTAATTAAATATGTTAATAAAATCTACTTTTAAAGATAGCCTAAAAAGAGAAACAGATTTCTTAAAAATTAAAATTATCATTTATAAAATCTTCTATAGTATAGTAACATTTTTCAATTAATAGTGAGTATAGACTTTTCTTAAATTTTAATAGGGGTAAATTTTTTATACTATCGGGTACAACTTTATTATAAATTTTCGGAGCCATGCCAAAAAAACTCCTTTTCATTAAGTGAGGTGTTTCTCATTAACTATTACTATGGTATTCATAGAACAAAAAGAAACTCGCACTCATACATGAACCCTGAATGCCTTCGTTATTTGTCTTGTTGTAAAGGAAACTCGAGAGGACCCGAGGACGTATCGTATGAATCGTATATCTGCGATGAATACGAGTTGTGAGTACTTACATCAGAGCTGAGGCGTTACTGTGCGAAAGCATAGATTAATATATTTTGCGGCGCACGCTGGCGTACTTAAACAGAAACCTTCATTGATTAAATTATTGTCATAGAATGTTGAAAGTAAAACTGCACTTTGTACATTCGATGGCTACCTGACGCATAATATTCAGTGGTTATGATTAAGCACGGTGAAAATTCTATTACATGTTATCATTATTGGATCTTGTGTTAGTTTATGAATAAACTTCGAATGCCGCAGACGATTAGAAGGTCGAACGTTAGACAATAATGTGTAATAGGTACAGTATAACGCTTGTTTATGCTGTACGTTGCGGGCTGAGCGAGGAACTAGTGGAGCTGGCAACATGCAACAGATAGACAGACACTCGCGATAAGATAAAATATAGTACCTACATAAATCTTTGCAGACAAGCTCTCACACAATCACCGATAATATTCAGTGGTTATGATTAAGCACGGTGAAAATTCTATTACTTATTATCATTATTGGATCTTGTGTTAGTTTATGAATAAACCTCGAATGCCGCAGACGATTAGAAGGTCGAACGTTAGACAATAATGTGTAATAGGTATCTTAAAATATGCCACTGGAATTTTACACTAATTAATCTCCCAAAAACAATTAAAACAAAAACCACCACTAATTGAACACAATAATTAGAGATTGTTTGATTTTATGTATCTACTAGCAGCGCCCCGCGGTTTCACCCGCATAAGTCTCCCGTGGGAATATCGGGATAAAAACTATCCTATGTCCTTTCCCGGGACTCAAACTATCTCTATACCAAATTTCATCTAAATCGATTAAGTGGTTTAAGCGTGAAGATGTAACAGACAGACTTTCGCATTTATAAGGCGCGAATTATACAGGGACGGCCGTAAGGTGAAGGCGCGGCGCAGGCATCTTGCCGCTTCAAAACGTTTCAATACAAAATGTAGGTAGGCGACACGATGTGAATTAGCGCCCCTTCGTACACAAGGCTACTCAAATCTTAGATACTCAACGATTTTAGTCTTCAAGCGACTACCGCCATACAAATCCATTGAAGTTCGTACACGAGTCGCGTCGCCGACATTTTCAACTTAAATGGATTTGTATGGCGGCAGTCGTTTGAAGACTAAAATCGTTGAGTATCTAAGATTTGAGTAGCCTTGTGTACGAAGGGGCTTATACTCAAGCGGCGTGGCGCATGCACGTCGTTTCGTCGCCCATTCCGCGTCGCTAGCAGTCGCGACTGGAGAGGCGCGCACGCAGCAAGACTTTTGTTTATACAGTAGGTGCAGAAAAATGCGTGACTATAGTGAGTTTAATGTAGAGTTCTGCGAGATAATGACTAGTTGCGGCGTCTCTTCGCCTCTTTAATATAATTTAAATCGCGTCCGTGCCTTATCTGTTCCACGCCTGCTCTGCGCCTGCGCCGCGTCTTCACCGTACACCGCTTCTGTATAATTCGCGCCTAAAGCTCCGCGCGTCGCCTATCGGTGACGAAACAATAGAAAATCAATTGTGTGTCATTACCCGAGTCTACAACTCATCTTATCTACTCTCCTATCACTGATATGCTGGAAAAGATTTATTTAGAAATAAGCATCGCCTTTTTACTTATTTTTCTATTCCTTTCTTCGTGTTTGTTTATATGTGTGTACATAAATGGTTAAATAAATAAATACTTATCTATATTTTTCGAGAGAATTTTCTTTCACGATTGGCATCCGTTACAAATATTTGTATTAGTGTGCTCAGGTTGAACGAACGAACTACGACCTGATTTATTGAGCAACTAATTAATAAAGCTACGATAATTTTCGCTTTAAATATCGTTCTTTACCTACCTATCCACTGCTGGGCAAATGGCTTCCCTAATGTTGTCCAGGTACCTATTCTTTTACTGCACTATCTGCACTCATACGGTATGCGTTCAGCCGATGTCTTTTTTAAAAAACTCACTGTGAAAACTGAGGTGAAGTGATCTTGAAATGAGATGTCAATAGTGTAAAAGGAACTATCTAATCTCAGTAGTTCCTTTAGCTTTTGCAAAGGAACTACTGATCCAAAGTTCTCAGTAGTTCCCGCAAAGGAACTGCTAAAGGAACTGTCTAGTCTCAGTAGTTCCTTTAGCTTTTGCAAAGGAACTACAGATCCAAAAGTTCTCAGTAGTTCCCGCAAAGGAACTGCTAAAGGAACTATGTCTCAGTAGTTTCTTTAGCTTTTGCAAAGGAACTACAGATCCAAAAATTCTCAGTAGTTCCCGCAAAGGAACGGCTAAAGGAACTGTCTAGTCTCAGTAGTTCCTTTAGCTTTTGCAAAGGAACTACTGATACAAAAATTCTTAATAGTTCCTTCAAAGGAACTACTAAAGGAACTAGTGAGCTCAAAGGCAAATTTATAGCATCAGGTAGAAGTACAGCTCACTTCACCTAATTTATCATGGTGAATTTTCAGAAAACTCCGGCTGGTCATGGCGTAACACCTTTAAATTATGAAAAAGCACTTCCAAAAACGCGGAATAAATTCAGAAGCAATAAACTAGGTGCATGTCCAACTTAAAAACCTTAATGAAGTCATAGCTCAATAATTCAGACAATAGTTTCGCCATGACATTTCACTTTCTAAAGTTCAAGACGTTTCAAGGAGATACAAAATCACGTTTTCAAACTATTCAATTAGTGGCCATCATTCTTGCTGGCATGGCATTACACGCGCTCCTCCCCTATATATTTATGAAGAAAGTTACACCAGCAGCCGTCACTTAGAAAGTACTTCAGAACATCAATCTTTAAGTCCTTTTCGTTTCTTTAATACTACGTTTTACATTACGCCCCCTTAATATTTAAGGGGTTTATTTATAAACGATTATTAAAGTTAAGGTGAATGCGCAGTACTAGACCGCGAAATTTAAATTTTCTTACGTTTTTTGCAATTTGTAGGTCAGTGTCAGGTTATATCTTGATCAAAATATGATTTGCGACTATAATAGACATGTATTTACAGAATTATAGTATATAGAATTATAGAATGTATGGTTGAAAAGTCTCTAATCACTATGTACTTAACTTTAAGCAGCGTTTATGAATAAAGGGGTAGAGAATAAAGAGAATCAGTAATGAATTCGCTCTTGTTAAGTTTTTGTACCTCTTTTTTCTTGTGTTTATTAATAAATGTTACGTTGTTCGTTGTTTGTGGTGTTTCGTTGTTTCGTTGTTGGTCGTTCGTTGTTATGTTGTTGTTGTTGTTAAGTTAATGTTGTGTGTTGAAACCGCTTAGCGATGTATAACATTAAGGGACTACAGGACCCAAACGCAAAAAACGCAAGTTTTACAATGCCTAAAAGTTATACTTTTAGGCATTGTAATCGAGTACAGTAAACAAAATCACAAAAAATATATGATATTCTTCAGGATGCTAGTTAGATAGTGTGTTGAAAACATAATACAACTAATTTGATACGATAGAAAAAAATCATGAAGATACCTCTAGAAACTTTCTTTTTACAATACTAGCCGTACTAATATATGTATATTAGTACGGCTATTATTGTAAAAAGAAAGTAGTTGTATGTACAATTATTTTGATTTTTGAAGTGAAAACTTCTTTAGCGGCGTTGAACACTTTTTGTAATGGGTAAAAAATGTTAAACTCGCGTCAGGGCATCGCGTCAGGACACGTGACCGTCAGGAGAGATTCCCCCCCCCCAATCTCTTTCTACGGCGGCGCCAACCGAAGTGAACCAAGTGAGACACGATAGTGGATGGATGGATGGCGATGGTGATGGCGATGGCGATGGTGATGGTGATGTTGATGGCGATGGTGATGGTAATGGTGACGGTGATTGCTATGGCGATGGTGATGGCGATGGCGATGGTGATGGCGATAATGATGGCGATGGCGATGGTGATGTGATGTGATGTGATGGTGATGGTGGACGCGGGCGCGGACGTGGATGGACAGCTGATGGCTCGACCGTCTGTGTAGTAGCCACACTGCTGTGTATTCGTAAAATTCGTGTATTTAAAGTGTTTCAAAAAATGGAATTTGACGCAGAAATAGTGAAAAAAACTTAGTTATATTAATTCAATTAATAATTGATTTATTTCAACGTTTTCACTTCTGCCGGCACTCCCGGAGTGCAACCCGTCTTTTTTTGTCAGATTATTCTACAAGCAATATACTAAAGTTGTTTTAATTTTTTAGTTAAAACAACAGATTTTTGTAAATAGATAATTGTTTCATGTTTTGATGTACCAGGGTTGTGTCATCTCGCCTCTCTTTTTTTTCTATGCAGTCCGACAGTGACCGCGCTTTAGGTCATGTAGACCCCTTAATAAATTTAAGGCTTTAATGAGTTGAGTATTCCGGCTAGTATCTACAATAGCAAACGATCTCGCTATTAGATAATCCCTGGTTACCGCACCATTACTGTATACAGTAAACAGTAATCCATACTATATAAATACTAGGGTAAACTCGTTAGAGATGGCCATACGGGAGAGATGGCCAATCGAATTATTTTTGGCGTGAATAGCTAGATGTCGCTAAAATGCAGTTAGTACGCTGCGAGCCACGCTCGGAAACAGAGTGCGACGACGCCGCTGCGCGTATTTATATTAAAAAGTAAGTAAATAAACTTTTATTTTACAGGGTATTGCAAAAATTATATAGTGTGGTCATATATTGTCGTGAAGTACTACTTTTTATCGCTATTTTTTAGTGTTTGTTTAGTTTATTGTGTTTAACAAATGTTAACGTCTCTTCTAACCTCAAAATGGCGCCCGCCAATAATTAACTAAATCTAAAATTTAATATGGCCATCTCACCCGTACAAAAAGGAGAGATGGCCACATAAATTCAGGTTGAGATAGCCATATTATGTTTTGTTATTTGAAGTGATATTATTGAGTTTTATGTTTTGTTAAAGATGCCAAATAAGTACCAGAGAAAAGCCATAGCCACTCGCGGTTGTTGGAGTGAAGATTCACTAAAGGCTGCTATAAATTCCATAAAAAATGTAGAATTGTCGGTGTATAGAGCAGCAATTATCTACGACATACCTCGTAAAACACTTGAAAGAGGTACAAGACTAACAATGACAAAAAGGGACCAATGGGACCTACCTCTATGCTTGGAGACCAAAATGAGAAAAAACTTGCTGATCATATTAAAACGATGCAAGGAAAAGGATACTGGTCATCTATCCCGTATAGCTACGGCCAACACACCCTGAAGCCCCGGGAGAGATGGCCAATTCTATTTTTTTTTTTTTATTGTTTTTTAATATGTTTTTGAATAATAACAAATTATTTGTCGTTGATTTTTAAAAGACTAATTACTGTTAATTATGATAAGAATAAAAGACTGATTGTAACAACACTTTTTGATTTTTTTATTTTGCCTAGATAAAACTATGGCCATCTCTAACGAGTTTACCCTATAATATTATAAATGCGAAAGTGTCTATCTGTTACCTCTTCACGCTTAAACCGCAGAACCAATTTAGATGAAACTTGGTATAGAGATAGTTTGAGTCCCGGGAAAAAACATAGGATAGTTTTTATCCCGATATTCCCACGAGATCGACATTTATGCGGGTGAAACAGCGGGGCGCTGCTAGTACCTATATTATAAACACGTAAGTTTGTAAGGATAGATGGATGTTTGTTACTCTTTCACGCAAAAACTACTGAACGGATTTTAATGAAACTTTACAGTAATATAGCTCATAGCTTATAGATACATCAGAATAACACATTTATTTATTAGCTTTATTTTATCCCTTACAGATTTTGTGGTGTGTAGGTACTTATTTATTTATTTGTTAGTAATGTTAGTTTGTACTTAAATAAGGTTAGTATTATTAGGTGTAAGGGCCGCCTTTTGCGGTGAAAGCCTCCTCCAAACCGTTCCAGGTGGCTCTGTCCTTTGCCCGTCTGGGCCATAAGGCTCCGGCTATATGCACGATGTCGTCACTCCATCTTTTGGAAGGTCTACCCTTCCTTCTTTTTTATATATTGATTATTGGGTACCAATTATAAACGCAAAAGTTTGTGAGGATAGATGGATGTTTGTTACTCTTTCACGAAAAAACTACTAAACGGATTTTGATGAAACTTTACAGTATGTACCTACATCAGAATAACACATAGGAAACTTTTCATCCCGATATTCCCACGGGATCGACACTTATGCGGGTGAAACCGCGCGGCGTAGCTAGTACAGTAATAAACCCTTAAAAATTTTTGTTTCATAATGAGCATTCATTTTGTTCAGGTTGTAATAATTACAAAACGTGTGTGTCCAGTTTCCCACAGACCACAATTCTACATACACATCTCACGTAAAATACGCAACGGAAAGTCTGTGCTTGCACTTGTAATGCTTTTTAAATTACCTCTGACATTTCAGGCTGAAATTACGCCACGGTTGCACAGTAAACATAAGCACGCCGAATTTTCGTCGCGTAATTTACGGCTGGTGTGTCGCCCCAATTAGATATACAGTTTGTGGGCAATATGTCTGATTTTCTTCACATTTTGACTATCTGTGAGTGTCATAGACGAGCTTTTGTCATACAAACAGTATGCAGTTATTTAATGTATACAACAGAATTTGAAAGGCATGACTCTGTGGAATAGTCTGGTTCAAATATACCACATAACATTCCAGAAACAAAGGAGCATCATTAAAGTAGAACGCGGCGAGGAACCAGATGAGATATTCCGTTATATTGAATACGTAATCAATGTTGCATATCTACATCTGAAATTCACAATGAATGTTGGATTGACAGTATTAAGGCGAAAAATTCTTTCGACGCTTTTTCCACTTTGTCTGAACAGTGAACGAAACTGAACCGTCACGCCTGGATCGGGTCGGTGAATCGGGTATACTCAGCGCTGAATCTCGTATACTCGTGTGTCATGTGTCAATGTGTCAAGCACACACTCTCTTTTTTTTTCATCATTTCTTGGAATTTCAAAGCATCGAAATTAAACCACAACACAAAAGCGAGTGTGAGTCACAGCAGTGGCACTCACTCACTCAATAATTAGTAAATAATTACACATAATGGTTATTAAAAAACTTTTTGCCAAGATACGTAGGTATTTGTGTAATTTGTTCATTTACAAACAATCACATGATCCTATTTCTATGTTAAAAAATCGCTCTAATTGTTGTATTGTATAATGTTAATGTGCCATTAAACGTCAATACATTGTATTAAGTATTCTATTCGATGTTAATAAGGAGTACAGCACCCTAATTACGTAACACACTGAATCATTTTAAAGAATATTGCTAATACATTGCTTCATGTTCGAATGTCTTCTCAACAACGTAAATAACGCAATGAAAGTTGTTGAAATGTCAATATAAAACCCATTGTTACTGATAGTTTGTTACGCGATTACCCCGTAGGAGTAAACCATAACATGGATGAGGTGGAAATGAGCGCGTTCGTGGCAATCCAGAAATTAAGAACTGTAAACATGTGTGCTTTAGCTGTAGCTTAAGGCGGCTACATGACCTAAAGCGCGATCACGGTCGGACTGCATAGAAAAGAAAGAGAAGCGCGATGACACAACACTGGTAATTTATTTATTTATTTTAGTACATGGAGGACTTACAGCTAATATTGCCATGTCTATATATTTTTGAAATATGTGTTTTCGTTAGGAGAAACTACAATTTATTTGAAACAAGCACTGACAGACCAAATAGCCGAACACGGCATAAAGATAGACTTCGGCTGCCACCAATAAAACTAAAATTATTCAAGAAAAATGTATACTGCATGTCGATTATTATTTTCAATCATTTGCCAAATAGTTTTCAAGACTTACCACTGACAATATTTAAAAAAATACTTTTCAAACTATTATTAATTAAAAGATATTATACCGTTAAGGACTACTTAGAAGACAAGTCAATAGAATCCGTAATTTGTAAGTTAGACTAATTGACATTGCTTATTGTGAATACATTTGCACGCCATGTTAGGGCAGGATATGCTGAAACTAATTTACTGTAACACCTTATGTACCATATTCTAGCAAATAAATACTTTGATTTGATTTGATTTGATTTAAAAACAAACAAAAAAGGAAACCATAGTCACTTCATATTTATTGCAAAATATGAAGCATTTATCTATTTACAAAAATCTATTATTTGGACTAAGAAATTAAAACACTAGTGCTTTAGTATGTTGCTTGTAGAATAATCTGGCACAAAATCAAAATGATTGTATGTATATTAGTATGGTTTTTATCGTAAAAAGAAAGTTGTTAGAGGTACCTTCAAGATTTTTTTCTATCGCATCAAATTAGTTGTATTATGTTTTCAACACACTATCTACCAGATAATATATCCAGAAAAATATCTTATATTTTTCTGATTTTGTTTACAGTAGTCGATCATATACTTACTTTTATTGTTTCCAAAACTTACGTTTTTTGCGTTTAGGTCATGTAAGCCCCTTAAATAGCTTTTGTCAACAGTTCCTAGGCAACATAAATGCCAAATTAATTCATTTAAACGATAACTCCATGTATCCATTCATGTATTCGTTCATAACTCCATGTATTCATGCTATGACATCATTTCACGTCTACTGTAGAATAAAGGAACATTATCATGTTTTCCATTATGTATCATGTTTTCCATTATGTATCATGTTTTCCATTATGTATCATGTTTTCCATAATGTATCAGTCAGTATAATTTGCAATTTTCCCCAGTTTTACAAGTATCAAAAACATGTTGTGTTTTTCTCTTCGTTTTGTAGGTTCGGCTTACACCCATTTGCAGTTTTTTACTTGTATTATATATAATATAATATCTTGACTAGATGTTTTCTAAAGTAACATAATTATCCTATCTAAGAGCCGGGTGATTTGTAACGATGTTGAGCTCAGCTCCTAAAGGTACTAGCAGTGGCGTAGCGTGGCTTGGCGGGGCCCCGTATAAAAATTTGTTTGGGGGCCCTTAGGAAGGTTAAAGATTTCTCACAAAAGAAAAAAAAATGTTTGCATAAAATTAAAAGACATATTTATCCAAACTAATATTATAAATGCGAAAGTAACTCTGTCTGTCTGTCTGTCTTTTCTTCACGCCTAAACTACTGAGCCGATTTCGATTAAATTTGGTATAGAGATAGTTTGAGTCCCGGGAAAGGACATAGGATAGTTTTTATCCCGATATTCCCACGGGATCGAAACTTACGCGGGTGAAACCGCGGGGCGCAGCTAGTTCATCATAATTATCTAGCTGTCACTTTTTCCGAATTTTTTTACAAATAATTCAAATTAAATACACACTCTCCTTGCCTTTTTTTCGGCAAACTGATTTATTAAATCGTTTATAGCTGATTTGCTTTTTTTTACTTTTGACATATGTGAAAAAAAAATACGCACGTTTGGGGCCCCAGTGGCCCGGGGGCCCCGTATAATTGATACGGCAGATATGGCGGTAGCTACGCCCCTGGGTACTAGTATGATTTTATATAGCCTACAGCCTTTCTCAAGAATTGGGCTAGCATATACAAAATAAAAAGTGACTGTTAGTTCTAGAGATTAGTGCGTTCGAACAAACAAAGATACTCTTCAGCTTTATTATTAATACCTATAAATATTGTACAGACGCCAGCACATCAAGCTACTACAATGTGCCAAATTTCTTTAATAGATTTTCAACATTATCGCTGAAGCGTAAGGTTCAAAGTTGATTGAGAAAATTTGACAGTTTCGGGTAGCTTGATGTGCTGGCGTCTGTACGTTGTAATGTCAGTTGCTCTTAAACGGAAATAGAAAACTTTCTTTTCTTCTTACAATGTCCCGCAGTTTGCTGTTCGCTCCAATGCGGCACCTACAGGCTTTCATAATAATATCAACTAACATATCGAACTCCATGTCGATTCAGTTTGCTGAGCCTTTTTAGGGTTCCGTAGCCAAATGGCAAAAAACGGAACCCTTATGGATTCGTCATGTCTGTCTGTCTGTCTGTCTGTCTGTCTGTCTGTCTGTCCGTCCGTCCGTATGTCACAGCCACTTTTTTCCGAAACTATAAGAACTATACTGTTGAAACTTGGTAAGTAGATGTATTCTGTGAACCGCAGTAAGATTTTCACACAAAAATAGAAAAAAAACAATAAATTTTGGGGTTCCCCATACTTACAACTGAAACTCCAAAAATTTTTTTTCATCAAACCTGTACGTGTGGGGTATCTATGGATAGGTCTTCAAAAATGATATTGAGGTTTCTAATATCATTTTTTTCTGAACTGAATAGTTTGCGCGAGAGACACTTCCAAAGTGGTAAAATGTGTGTCCCCCCCCCCCTCTAACTTCTAAAATAAGAGAATGATAAAATTAAAAAAATATATATAATGTACATTACCATGTAAACTTCCACCGAAAATTGGTTTGAACGAGATCTAGTAAGTAGTTTTTTTTTAATACGTCATAAATCGAAAACCGCAATTTACCTTTCACAAAGTTACAACGAACTACAAGAACTTTTATATTATGTTACTTGCTGCTACGGAACCCTTCATGGGCGAGTCCAACTCGCACTTGGCCGCTTTTTTTCATGTTATGTTGGGGTTGACTTCCAGTCTAACCGGATGCAACTGTATAGAATTTTACATAGAGCGACTGACTATCGGACCTTCACAGCCCACGATACCCCTTTGTAAGACTGGTTGTCAGACTTTTGGGCTTCTGACTACCTGTAACGACTGTAAAAGCTGTGACAGCCGGGTCCAACGGCTTAACGTGCTTTCTATAAAATATAATGGCTGGTCACCCATCCACGAACCGACCGCGGCAAGCGTAGCTTAACCTTTAATCGACCCGTGCGGCTGTTACTATTTAACCACCGGCCTCTTGACTCGTACTCCATGACGATTGCGTGTATGAAATAAGTGCAGTTTCATTTTACATTGTAACCAAAGAGAGTAAGTCTTCTCGGTTTGCTTAGTACGACGAAATATACTCTTTATATGGACTTAGGTACTATCGCGTTACATGTGTAATTACCAGTGATCGGAATAGGCTGAGTATACTCACCTAAACTTCGGAGAATAGAGACAGAAAGTGGAGACTTCCTTACGACGACATTTTTTTTCACGGAATTGACGAGTAAAGGCTGTTTTTAACTAAACTTGCAATTACCAAATTTTCGGGATTTGCACGTAAAATCACGAAATAAATAGTCTAACTTTAGTTCATGTATTCCAATTATATGTAATGTATGATACAACGGTTAGTTTAAGGATCGTAAATACAAACTCGAATACATGAATTAAAGTTAGACTATTTATTTCGGGATTTTACGTGAAAATCCCGAAAATTTGGTAATTGCAAGTTTAGTTAAAAATAGCCTTTACCCATCTTAAATAAAGCTTATTTTCAAATTCTTTAAGATTTTTCCCGAATTCCGGGATAAAAAAATTTCGTCGTAAGGAAGTCTCCACTTTCTGTCTCTGTTCTTCGAAGTTTAGGTAAATATACTCAGCCTAATCCGATCACTGGTAATTACTTTATGTGCCATTAACACAATGTAGATCTTGTTACTATTCTGTTACCTAGCCGAAGCAATGTAGCTGGTGTACCAGAAGAAAGTTCTTGATTACTTAGCACAAACATTAATCAGCCCTATGTACTGCTGGGACACAGGCCTCCTCTCTGTGAGAGGGAGTGGGCCGTAATGCACCACGCAAGCCCGTCATCGTAAGCGTCTCAGTTAAATTGTGACATTACCACTGATACATTATCATTAGTACTGCTTTACGTATGACCTATGGAGTTAGTTTGTTGTTTCGCAGTCCTTTAGTCAAAGGAGTTTGCAGACTCTACGCAAACGACATAATTTCTCGCTCCGCTCCCCGTTGCATCTTCGCCCTAAGATGTATCATTTAAATTATATGGCATATTACATGATTTAATTCATATCTGTCTTGCCATAAATAAGTTTTCAGTAGGATGAACCAGACTTAGAACCAATACTCTTATTCTTGCACTAAGATGTCTGCATTGCCTACAGACAAGTCACCATCTTGATCAAATAAATAGAATATGTAGATATGTATCAACGATTTATTCCCGTCTGATCCCTGAACCCCCCTCCCCCCTCCCCGACCCCTGCGCATGCAAATATATCCTGTGATAAAATACATACTTACACATGGTCATGGCCAACTTATAACATTAGGGTCAGTTCACAACGCGACGCGCAGTTTTCAAGATAGCAATACAATTATAGACCTTATCTACTACACAAAAAGGTACACACATCAGTGAGGAGGCCCGCGCGGCATAGCTCGACGTAGTAGACACACAGAATTATGTACTTTTTTGTGTAGCGGGTAAGGTCTATAATTGTATTGCTATCTTGAAAACTGCGCGTCGCGTCGCGTCGCGGTGTGTACTGACCCTTAGTTGTTTGTCTCATAACATGTTTCTATAGGTATGACCCCGCGATTATACCTTGGTGTAAATATACATGAACTAAACATGTCTACTATGTACTGTATTCTACATGTTGTGTCTGCTGTTTTCGTGCGTCGTTTACACCTAGCATAAACTGATAAGCATAATCAGCCACTCCCACTGCTGGTACACAGGCCTCCTCTCGATGAGAGGGAGTGGGTCGTAATCCACCGCGTAGGCCCAGTGCGGGTTGGTAGGATGTGTCATGTTAGTGATTTTTTGGTTCTAGGACATGCCGGTTCCCTGTAGTTATTTTCCGCCACCGTTTTGAGAGCAGTGGTGATGAAATAATTTACACAAAGTAAAGCGCCTGTCTGGGTTCAAACCTACGTTTACAACTAAAACAAAAACAAGAAAACATAAAATAAATTACGTCAATACATGATACGTGTATTATACACATGTTTCTGACAAGGCTATTATAAGACTTGTTGAAAACAATTTTCACAAAACGCGGGGCAGTGTATCATATACATAAATATAATATCAGTTTAAAAGTTACGATACCGTGAATATCTTTTTGGAACCAGTCTTACATGTGTGGATATGCATTCCTTTAAGCAGTAATACGACACTGTATGTATGATGCAGGCGTGTTTATTTCTCGCATGTAAAGCGTAAAATTTCAAAGTAAGCAGTAGGTAGGGCGGGGTTCAAACATGTGTATACTATGTTGAGCTAGGTCGGACACAAATGTGACATCTTACTGAGAGCTTTGTAGTCATTAAAAACCGGTGAAGTGCGAGTCGATCTCGCGCACCGAGGGTTCCGTACAAATTTGTAGGTTTATCACGGGATTTTTTCCTTTACTTGTGCTACATGACATTGCTTTTTGCCTCTCTTGATTCTAGGTCAACGAGAAGTACCCTACAGGTTTTGATTCCGGAACATAAGCGCCCGTATCTTTTGTTTGCGTCGACTTAGAAGTTTGATTATTCACTGAGCTTCAAAGGATTGCAGCCCTGGATATTTGATATTAATTTCAACTTAGTAACTCCTCCCGAGAAAAAGAGTCTTGACCGACGGATAGACAGACAGACAACGAAGTGGTCTTATATATGGGTTCCGTTTTTCCTTTTCCTCATCCTAAAAATGAGCTCTCTAAGTTTTAAATGTATTGTTTAAAAAAGTCAAATATTTACATAATTTAAAAAAATTATATAAAAAGGGAGGGGAAAGAATCAAAGGGCGTCAAAAAATTCGTCCAAATCGCTGTCAACAGGAAACGTGCCCAAAAGGCTGGCATCATTGCCACGTTGTATGACAATGCTGATTCTATTCTGATTGTTTAAATAAATCTTGGTATTTTTAAAGGTAAAACTTTAAAGAAATATTATAATTATTCGTTTTTGTCGGAATTGCATACAAATAAAGAAATAAAGTAGTAAGTCCACCTGGAAAATACCAAAGTCGCTCATATTTCAACTAATTTATTGATAAAATAGAGTCTAAAATTTACTTAAACCAAACCTAACCTACTAATCATTTTTAACTCTTTTAAATGGCATTAGAACAATGTCATAACCACCACCACTCATGACTTGGCGGTTGGTCTTATTCAGCTATCGATCTGCTAATTATTACTCATTTAATTTAACGTCACGATTCTTAAGTCAGTTGATAGACACCTACATTTAATGTAACATGTTCAAAGAATATTCCATACATAAATATATTTCCTCCAGTCTCTTGGGTACATTACCAGTCCAGAGCGATGCGGAGGAATTTTTCGACGCCATTTTTTAATCGTTTTAATTCTTTTCGATTATTATATTTTTATAGTAATGGTTTTTAGTTAATTTAGTATAAAATTTTTATCAAGTATATATTTTTATCCTATTCGACTTGGTTCATTTTTAAAGTTGTTTTATTTTCTTATAACATCTACTCTCTGCTAAGCCCTATAATCAAGAAGCTTTCGAATTATAAATAGATATCTATGAGTTCTTTATTGAGAGTCACATTTCTATTGTTTGTTATTGATACTTAATACCCTATGTAGGACAAGCGTAGGATGTTCAAGTTCATAACAAGATAATAAACAAAAATAGAGACAGCAATAAATAAGAGGATATTATATTGCTTGGAGAAAACATACAATAATAATGTTTAATTGCTGATCAATATGTTCTTATTTTATACCTACAACGATATACAGGGCTGATTTTTGAGACGGGTAGAGAAATGGACGGTCTTCTGACTATGGCATTTTTCCAAAATCTGTGAATGCAGTTAGCAATTACTCAAAAAGTGAAGGACAGTCGTCTAAGAACATTTCCCTATAGATGTCTGTATACGAGTACAGTTTGGGGGCTATAAGTGTATTCCAAGCGAACGTGTTTAGGTGCTTAAACGCGCCTATACTACCACTGTTTTTCGAAACAAAAACCTACGAGAAATAATTTGAAAACTCATTCTAACTTCGGTTGAATGTTCGAATGCAACCTGAGTTACATTCTGCCAGCCTGCACGACATAAGGTCGATTTTTGCAGACAATTTTTTTTTGGCGCGCGTTGGAAATCCTCATGGACTTCCTCCATCGTGGGGATGATAGAGGGGCATGCCGGACTCTTACCGGCTAAAACCACCGCGGTGTGCCACCTCTGCCTTTAGCCGGGGGTGCGGGATTCGTATAAGCATTCACCGCTCCCCCGACAGGCTTCGACCTGCTGAGGAACAGCGGGTCCCGCCTCCCCGTGTGGCCTTTCCTATAATGGCAAATGGTCGGTTACCTTGGTTCTCCTGCGGATCTCTTCATTTCTGATTCGATCACGCAGGGAAACTCCAAGCATAGCCCTCTCCATTGCCCTTTGGGTAACTTTCAGCCTTCTAAGGCCCATTGTGAGCGACCACGTTTCAGTGCCATATGTCATCACTGGCAACACGCACTGGTCAAAGACATTCGTCTTGAGACACTGCAGTATGTGGGACAAGAAGATATTGCGTAGCTTCCCGAACGCTGCCCAGCCGAGTCGGATTCGACGATTGACCTAGTTTTCTCGAAGTTGGACCTACCTAACTGGACAGTTATAGTATTCCAAGCATGATGGTCAAAGAAATATCACTTTGTGGTCACTAAGTGTAGCTCTTCTTATTAGGCCCTTGTTCAGCAATTCAGCAATATTCTCATGTGCAGCTGGACACAAATGTACCTACTATTGTTTCCTAGATGTTCGTGTACATATCATAACAATGATGTTAATACAGGGAGGGGTAACGCAGAGGTAACCCACATTTCGCCAGATATGTTTAGGTAAGTCCCATGTAACAGAGGGCGAAGCTATTGCCACAAATCCAGACCCCGGGCTGCTACTGAGAAATTCTGGATGGAACAACCCAATATCTCTTTGGCCGATCCGGGAACCCCATCCTCAGCAGTACACCTTGCGACCACTATGCCAACGAGGCAGTTCGGAGAAGTAGGCTAAGATAATAAGTGTATACCGTATAAAACAAACTAAAATAAGTACTGCGATCATTAAGATTACAAATTAATATGGTATTAACTACGTGTAGAAAATTAAGTATACCTACTATTAACTACCGAAATTGAAATGCGCTGGTTCTGGTAGTAAAACAAAGTACATATAATGTGTCAATCAAAAGTAAAAACCAAAAGGTAGAAAAAGCATAAACAAAGGTACAAAAAGGTAAAATATCAAAAAGAAGAGAAAAGACTTGCACACCTACTAAATAAATGAACTGTTTCTACTTGATACATCAAGAGGTATTTGCCCAAAATTAAATTGTTACTTGTAAGGATTTCTTAATGGACATTTATGAAGACATTATACAACTCGGAATGTTGAAATAATTGGGAAACAAACGTTTTGGCTACGAAACGTGCGGTGCCACGCGATAATTACGCAAAACCACCCTACAGCGTCCTATAATAGGTAAAAATTTGGTGACACGTTTCACTCTAACCCCCTTAATAATAAACGTTGTATTGCGTCTGTATAGTTACACAACGATTTGTCTTCTTCTGAAAGTCAAATTACTGACGACTGAAAGAGAGAAATCGGTGTGTAACTATTTATCTGATATAATACTTTTATTAGTGAGGGGGTTAGTACATAACATAACATAATCAGCCTATAATGGACCCACTGCTGGGATACAGGCCTCCTCTCAGTGAGAGGAATGGGCCGTAATCCACCACACAGGCCCAGTGCGGGTTGCAGATGTCACATGTCTTCGAATTTTTGGTTCTAGGACATGTCGGATTTCTCACGATGTTTTCCTGCACCGTTTTGAGAGCAGTGGTGATGAAATAATTTACACAAAGTAAAGCGCCTGTCTGGATTCGAACCTACGATTTACAACTCGTATGTCGCGGCCGTTACCACTTGGCCACCACTGCTCTCTAAGTATAAAAACCAGTATAATTTTCTCAAAATCTAATAAATTATACGTATAACATTTTTTCCATGTGACTTGGCTGTCGGCTGTGATACAGTGTACTGGCTGGCGAAAGACGCTATATTTAAAACTTGGCATGGCTTACGTACGCGATGCACTCTATACCAGCTTTAACATAATCACCTACTTGCACTATTACTATCAAGCGTTTCTACTATTCCAACTGATTGAAGCCAAGCCGTGTGGCTCTCGAAAAGAATAGGCCCCGCCCACTCTCCGGTGAAACTGCAAAGAGGCAAAGAGATTAGGAATGTCAACAGTATGGACGGCAAAGCCCTCCCGACGCGATGAAAACATTTTGCGAACACTAATCCGTTTGCCAAAATCTGGTGATTATGGAAATATTTCCACACGACCATTATAATTCTTGTTGAGACAGACATGTTTAGCGGTGGATAGTTTAATACGAGCTCTGTTTATGAGACTTCTCTCCGCGTGTTTTAGCATCCAAGTTTATTAATTACTTCTGCATCAAATGTAATGTGCTTCAATCATGCGTTGTGAGTCAACGTGTCATTTATATACATTTGTAATGTTGGTGTCTGCTCGTCTAGGCCATGTTTCACATTTTTGGAGATACATGTCTGTGTTTTGGCAGCGTTACACATTGTTGTAGTAATATTGTAGCAGTTTATTTATTTACACCTAAGGTATTTCAACGCAGACATTTTGATAATAATTTCGTTGTTGAAAGTAAGAACTACAAAATTAACTATATTCGTAGAACGCTGGAGGGGAAATTTTGTAAGGCATTTTAATTTTTGGCTGAAATGTTAAAGTTTATGGACTATACAACATGACTTAACCAAGAATACAATTACTTAGAACAAAAAAAACTTGGTGTTGTTGGTACTGAGTCTCTCGACAGTGAGTAATTTAAATAAAGTTCTCCGGTCTTGCGTAATAATAGCAACTGAAGGATAGTTTTAGAGGAGGAGTGGAAGCTTCTCATTTAATTAAAAACAAATGGCAATCACTTTCACTTGACAACCGCAGTGATGTATGACCCTACGATGCAGCGGTCATCCGACAGGTCGATGTTCAGCAGTCATTGAATAATTCCCGACAGATGTATAATTATACATATTTAATTATATAGGTACTTACCTACCATATCGTCTCAAATAATTACAACGATCATACAAGTAATATATTAATTAATTGACATATTACGCGGCTTGCCAGCAGTACATTATAATTCATTTAGTGAATTATATTTATTTAAATCTAAATAGCTCCAAGATGTTTCGATTAAATTTAGGGGTTTTGGCAACTTTCTGTAACATTTATGATTATCGGACATCTTTTATTACGTGATGGCAACTTTCATAGTTTATGTTTGATAAATATATTTTCTGCCGTAGCAATAATAAAAACCGGTCAAGAGCGAGTCGGACCCGCGCACCGAGGGTTCCGTACCATCAAAATAATGTTTTTAAACTTTCTTCGGCGAGGCAAATCATCAAAGAATTTTAATACTGCGCGCTGCGGTGTAGAACATTGCAGTTTTAGGTCAGCGCCATCTCTTGACCGATAGTGGAACTAATTTAACTTTGTTGATGATGTCTGAAAAAGTGTGCTACCTATTTAGAGACATCGGTTTATTTTTCCTGTAATCTTTACATAAACTTATGTCACATAGAATAATTTCAGATGTTTCTCTATGCAAACTTCAGAGATAAGGGGTGAACGGTATTTTTTTTTACATTTTTCATCAAAAGTCGTTAACTATGCGACCTAAACAAAAAGCAAAAAAAAATATTAAAATGTGCAATCTGCTCTCTCCATATACCCCACACGCCTTGGTAGCCCCACTTCGAATTTTTTAGATCCCCTTTCAGACCCAGTTGCAAAAACAAAATTCTTTCTTGTTTGCAAAATAGTTGAGCAAACGTCATCTAAAACGATTCCGAATTTCAAGTTGATAGCATTAGTAGTTCTCGAGATATCCAGCTGTGACAGATAGACAGACTGAGTTGCACCATAAGTTCCTTTTTACCATTTTGGTACGGATCCATAAAAACGGCTGAGGAACTTTTGAGACGCGTTTTGGTGGCTTTCTGAACTCAGATTTGAACCCGTCCGGGTCTCGTCTACGTAGTTACGTACCTCACTTAAATAAGCAACTGGCCTTCTCCTTTCATAAATCTATAAAAACGGGGTGGCTGCGACTTTGATGGATTCAGTAAGTACATGATTCTATAAACCCTGCGTTGAAAATGTTCAAAGGTTATTTAAAAAAAAAAATGTTCTGCCATACATTATGACCTAGTAGGTATTGGACTTTTCTATGAGACAGATATTTTTTTTGATCTCCTACGAATAATTCCTTCGCTATCTAGGGGGTCTAGAATCAAGTGCTGAGTTTATGGTTTCGGTTTGCGCGTCAAAGTCCTGCCAGGGCTGTTTAGTAAAATCATAGCGAAGTCACTGTATGTACATCGAATATTTTTTTAAAGCTATTGCTACTAGGTCTGGGAACGATTCTAATTCCGAAAGTATAGTTTTAGAATTTTTTTCCGTTTGTCTGAATTTATGTTCCCGCAAAACGCAAATACTGATGATTGGTTGATGGATTGATTCTGTTTATATAATTTATATTTATTTATGTACTTATTAGTGAAACTGTGATTACTGGTTTAGTATGTAGGAAGTCAAGCTGACGCGTTCACAGAATTCTCTAGTTAAGCGCTTATTGTGTTAATATTTAAATTATAAACAATCCTAGTGCCATAACATCTTAGGCTAAGCGCGCAACATGAAATTTAATACTTGCGATAAATTCGTGTTTTTAAAAGTGCTGTCTTAAACACTGATTTTCAATAATATTTCACATCGAAGTTTTCACATTCGATTTACCATTCCGAATAAAATTATTAACTTGTTGCTGCCTTTATGATACATTTTTGAGAATTTCCTTTTCAACAACTCATGTCAGTACATTTCAATTCTACCATAAAATATATAAACGCGAAAGCTTGTGTGGATGGATGTTTGTTATTCTTTCACGCAAAAACTACTGAACGGATTTTGATGAAACTTTACAGTAATATAGCTTATACATCAGAATAACACATAAGATATACAATACATAAAAAAATACTTTTTATCCCGATATTCCCTCGGGATCGACACTTACGCGGGTAAAGCCGCGGGGCGCTGCTAGTAGTAGGTAATACATAATACAGCTGACATATTCTACTCGCCTCTTCACCTTGTGACATGCAAAATTTGTAACGTTCCTAGAACTCGTTATAAAATTTCAAACTGTCACCGGTGCCCAAAAGTTCTACTTATCTAGCGACCCGCCTCACCTTCGCACGTTTACACTACTTGAAAATACATCGATAACATCTCGATTACACATAAACCTTTCGGAATAAAATGCTATAAATGATGGCGAAAAACTCATCATAATCCTTTGTGTATGAGTAGTTTAGAAGAGCTGCGAGATCACCTGACAGACACGTAAAGCTACTATTTCTTTGACCTATCGACCAGATAAAGAGGATATTATAATTAAATACCCAAAAAAAAACCTATAATAATACTTGTACCTACCTATTTTTATTTTTATATTCTGTATGTGTTATGAAAAACTGGGTTGTGGAGGTCAGATAGGCAGTCGCTCCATGTAAAATACTGGTATTCAGCTGCATCTAGTTAGACTGGAAGCTGACCCCCACCACGTCCACCAACCACGACACCTATTACGTCTGCGGGGTTAGCTAGCTAATTTAATTTTACCCTGTAGAGTCTACAGTGTAGACACACCGAGAGACGTTCTGTTTTCAAACGAAGCAAATAATGGACGGATATATCAGTAACAGCCCCGGAGTATGGATTCGAGCCTGGTTGGATTGCCAACAAGGCATGAACCCAGACTCGTCCCAAGAGTGGGTGAACCTTCTGACCCCTTTCTTTGGACTGGCGAAGTTTAGGTGGAATTTATACACCTCTAGCTACTCCTCCGGGATCACAGTGATGTGTATGTACCCAAGGATGTATGTAAAATTGTGTACACGTGGATCGGAATGCCGTCCTGATGCTGGTGACCGATCCAATACGGAAAGCAAACAGGTAGAATTATTAATAGTTGATACAGTCACGAGACTACCTGGTACCTACCTACTGAACATGTACCGATACGGCTATATTATTGTCATTTACTGCATAAATATTTTCTGTTTACTAGGGAGTGGATAATTCCAGCCATCAAAAACATAAATTAATAAATATCAACTTTATTTTAATGCTAATTAAGTTGATTTCAGAGTAACTAGCACTATTGAAAAAGTTATAAAAGTGTTTGAAGTTGTAGCGTAAACTGAACTTTATTGTGTAGGATTTCAAGATATTTTTAAACTCTTATAGGTTTATATTTTTGGCAAATAAATCGCGAATGCAGATTATAGGTAGGTACTATTTAAAGCAAATTAATGAGTATGGACCTGAGTAAATCAAAATGTTTTTATGTTAGTTTTGTCTGATCATTAGAGTCTTTGGTCAACTGGACCCACTCGAACTGGACCCGCGGGTCCAGTTTACCAAAGCAAAAATTTTCTATATTTCCAATATATTAAGTGATCAACATATTTTAAACCAGCACCCTAATTGCCTAACACACTATCAATCACAATCTGAATCATTTTGAAGGATATTGCTAATCCATTGCTTCATATCTTAGAAAAATGTGTCTGCTTAACAACGTAAATAACGCAATGAATGTTGTTGAGCTATCAAAATGAAAGCCATTCCTACTGTTAGTGTGTTAAGCAATAACCCTACTGTCCTATTAAAAAAAATCTTCCTTACAGGACCAGTTTCATGACTGTCTTCAAACAGTGGCGTGCATTGCATATAGGCATATAAGCAGTGCCTACCTCGATATATCAACATAAGCCTGTCAATTACATTTTAGTGTGTGTGCCCTATTAAGAAACTCACTTTATCATACGTAACAAAAAAACAAAATCTTCATACAAACAAGCGCGGTAGTAGGCAGTCGCCGGACGGCCTACTCGGCTCCCGTACTATTCGCACATGGTCATTGGTCTTTACTCGTTCAAGTTAATACGACTAAATTAAAAATACGTACGTCTCCTGCGTAATACCATGACGTTCGACCATCGCAATTTATCACCCTTAAGTAGGCATGCCTACTCAAATAACCACACTTTTGACCTCCCTTCTTTTTCTGATTAGTGACCGCGTTTGCCTAGACTAGACCCGGCCTCGTGCCTACCTATTCTGAAAACCAATGCACGCCACTGTCTTCAAATTACCTAAACAATTAAAAAGGAAATTAATATGTACTACTGCTATAACTACTTAGGTATAAAATAGACAATAATTACACTTAAACATGGTTGTAGCAAACACGATAAGGATACCACTCCACTACACATGATTGGAATGAATGAATCCTTTATACAGTCAAGGTTTTATGATTTCAATGGCTATAACAAACTTATACAAACTATACCATAGTATTACGTAATAAATTATTAAGGTGATACGAGTATATTGAAAAATATGTGGTTTTTCTGTTTCTTGTTACTTTTTCAGTATGTAGAATTGGGATTAAACATTTTGGTAAGTATATGTTTTTTGACTCTTTGGTCCAGGCATCATGTAAAAGGAATACACGGTTCAATTCATTTTTCTTGATACAAAAAAAAATTGCAAAGTTATATCTATTTTTACATAGAGAATTATCATATCAAAGTTTACTCAAAGTAGTTTTAAATTGAATTCATTTATTTTGTTAAATAAGGAGTAAATTCGTTTTGGCACATATGACGTTTTATTCCGAGCGCAAGCACATTATAGCCATCTATCTTCTTTTGCGTTTCAAAAGTAATCGGATCACTTTCGCTCTCTCAGTAGGTTTTCGAGGATTATAGATTTTCGAGGTAGCACCTTAAGTACTGCCGTAAGTCTGCCCGCTACTTTGTCCGCGATAAACATGTTCCCCCGACTCACCCCGTCGCATCGCATCGTCTGCCCCCCGCTATTACTTCGTTTTCGCTTACCGTTGGTTTTGACTTCTTTTTCTTTTTGCTCGGCTCCTAAGCGACCTATCATCGTATTAAATAGGTAATAGTTTTCTTCAAGAATTGAGCTATCAAATGAAAAAAGAAATTTTCAAATCTGACAGGTAGTTCTGGAGATTACCACCTACATAGGTATAAACTTACTAACAAACAAACAAATACCTAATAAAAAATAGGTATCGTTGTCAGTATCCTGTGCTTATCCCAATTTATTTGGAGTGTGTCAAAGGACACAATTGTCCTTTTCTCTAACCATATTCTTAACTTCTTTTTATTTTTTACTAGCAGCGCCCCGCGGTTTCACTCGCATAAGTTTCGATCCCGTGGGAATATCGGTATAAAAACTATCCTATGTTCTTTCCCGGGACTCAAAATCTCTATACCAAATTTCATCTAAATCGGTTCAGTGGTTTAAGCGTGAAGAGTAACAGACAAACAGACACACTTTCGCATTTATAATATTAGTATGGAAATGCGTATGGATTGTAATATGAATAGATTTGTTGTTTATATTCAGCTACTGTCAAACCTGACACATTGTACGTGAAACATTGCGAATTCTTTTCAAAGCTAACCAATTCTTTTCAAAATCAAACCAATAATATTAATTTTTATGTTCTATAAATAAAATACCGACGGGTAACTAAAGGATTGTTTTTTTTTTCCAGAAAATAACAGAAAAACTATAACGAAAATAGTTATATTATGGAAATGGTAAATCTTGATTTGTTAGGTATTCGATATCAGTAATTCTATAGAGTTTAAATTATTATGTATGTTATAACTCGATATTTTTTGGTAAACCTAATAGACAAGATAATAATTTTATCTCCCGGGCGTGGGGTAAACACGCAAATTATATTTTGCTATAAACAACAATAACTGCTCAGCGACCTTGCGCCTGATGACAGTTGGCAACGCATCTAAATCTCAATACAAGATGCAGATAACAGTACAGTCTCCACAATAAGCTAGACTTTACCTAACAGTATCAGACTGTATAGAACAATACATTACAATAACTTCCCCGCACCTGCCATACTCCGCTTTGTGATAAAGCCATGAAAAACAGGTGAGAATGCAAATACTTGACGACTATTTATATTAAAGATTAGAAAACTTCTTCAAGGTTTTCTTGGACTGTGCTGTGATGTAATGTGTTTTAGTGACTAACTGTAGGTACGCTGCAGACTGAATGTCTTTCGTATTGTGAGTTGCTCTAGGTCATCGCTTCTTGGACTAAGTGTGGACTAATGTGATCCTGGAGAGGTAAAGGTCGCACATCGGGCGTATGAACCATTTTGGAGAGATCAATCTAAGTAGATGAATTTGCGCCAGCATCCTTATTGCGTAACACACTATAAACCACAATCTGAATAATTTTGAACGATATTGCTAATACATTGCTTCATATGTTCTAAAAATGTGTCTGGTTAAGAGCGTACGGCATTTCATAGATACAAACTTACAAGCCCTTGTTTTTCGAAATAATTGTACGCATAAGCAAAAAACATTTTCCAAATGTCTTATTTAAAAAAAGAAAACCGGAAATCTGTTTCTATGGAAAATGTAAAATCGGTCTAATTTGGCTGTAGGTAACACTATTTTTCGAAAATGTTCTTAACTAACTATTTAGACCTTCGTATCCTGCTTATGTGTACGAAGTTTAATTAAGATCGTTTCTTTCATTTCGAAAAACAAGGGCTTGAAAGTTTGTATGAAATGCCGTACGTCGTAAACGCTGAGGGCCTATACAAGTGGCAATCTCTATCAAACCTCTTCGTATTTCTACAACGACTTTCAAACTTTTCGGTACTTGAAATGATCACTGATATAATCATGGTCCCCTGGACCGGATGCACCACACACGAAACGATGTCACATTTTAGTTTTACAATTTGTTTTATCTCTCCGACGGGTATAGGCGATGATCTTGAAGCTGTAACAGCCACACACGGCACAGATTTTGGTCAAAGGAGATCCCTTTGACCAAAATCTGTGCCGTGTGTGGAGATCGAACTTGAACACGTATCGTCGTCCTTAGGTAGGAACAAACCAACCGTTTCTCCGGAGACGAGTCATACGGAAGCGGCGCCGTCGGTGCGTTTCATTGGAGATTCCAGAAACGCTTTAGCTTGTGCATTGTGCAAATAGAGCAGTTGCTTGTAGCGGCTTATGTGTAGCGTTGTAGATGTTTAATTTCTCGGCAAAAGTCGAACATAACCCATCAGCTTTATAAGATGGAGGCTTATTGTGATAATCTACCCACTTCTATATAGGTATACTTAGTTCAAAATTAACCTGTAACCGGTCAAGCACCGCGCGTCTCCAATTGGAGACACAACAATGGAACAATGAACTGTGCTACATGATCATAATCATGTGAACACACAGTGAAACTCTAGGTAGTGCAGTATTCCCGATGACAGAAGATTTTCTTAGCATTACCAAGATATGCTGTGGATAACGGTGTGAGTTTCACATTTATATAATACCTTCGTTTATATTATTTGCGCAGATGTAATGTGTTACTGTTTGTTTGTCCCAAATAAATAAATAAAGATATAGCGGAACTAATCGTAACGGCTTTCCATTTAAACGGATTTTTGTTTTCACCTTCTACATAGAGGGCTTGACATTAAAAATGCACAACTAACTATTTACAATAATATGTAGAAGATTAAATAACTAACTAACTAAGTCAATCAATCTGCCTAGCCTTTTCCCAACTATGTTGGGGTCGGCTTCCAGTCTAACCGGATGCAGCTGAATACCTGTATTTTACATGGAGCGACTGCCTATTTGACATCCACAACCCAGTTTCTGGGTAATACGATACCCCTTGGTGAAACTAGTGGTCAGACTTTAGGGCTTCTGACGACCCGTAACGACTTTCAAAAATCTACAAATGACAGCGGGGACCAACGGCTTAACGTGCTTTCCGAGGCACGGAGGGTCTTAGTATGTAAAGTGATGATTTTTGACTTCAATATTTTTGTTGGACTTTGTTAGAAATATTAATTGGATAATAAAAAGCTCTAAACCAAATATTATAAACTGAAGCTAACTAGCTACAAACAGGACTTTGGGAGTTTGCATATCACATCCTATTAAAAAATCTTAACGAAATATAAGTATGTAAACCTTCAATAAAACAGTACGACATTGAAAGAAAAAAAAAACAACCGTCGGTTGCACTCGCCGCTACAGTTGATTCATATTTACATAAGCTTCTCCGTCGTTGCGCAGTCAAGCAGAAAAAATGCTATCAAAGGGAATCTGCAAAGTGCTGTAGAAAAAAAAACAAGGAAACTGCTATCTTCACTTTCTCCTGTATAACGTAGCGAAAGACCTTCACTATCATAAACTAGAGAATTATCTTTTTTTTTTCTCTTTTTACAAAGGCATGGATCAAACACCAGCTACCAGTTGCACAAGAAAGGTTTTAATGAAATGAAATAAAATAAAAACTAAATAGGGAAAGAAGACCCTGTAAGTTTAGACTTTCATTTTATATTAGGTCTGTCTACGTTTCTTCGAAACTATGATTAATTTTAAATCAGAGTAAAAGAAAATCACGAACTGTCTTTAAAACACGGGTAAGGAGATCCTAAGGAGTATGGCTTCCTAAGAATCTTCTTACCCGTGTTCGCAAGACAGTTGGTGACTTTCTGGCCATTGGTTTTAGTCTAGCTGTATGATTGAGAACGGGTTTATAGACGCTATAAGTAGTAGCTATCATCATCATTTCAGCCGAAAGACGTCCACTGCTGGGCATAGGCCTCCTCCAAGCACCTCCACTTCGACCGGTTTTGTGCTTCTCGCATCCAACGAGTTCTAGCGGCCTTCACAAGGTCCGAACGTCCCTACACCGGTCGGTCCACCTTGTGGGAGGCCTTCAAGTAGTAGCCATACATACATACATTTACCATGAGGGTAGACAGAATCTACAGAACGCCACCTGCTACGATCCATACAAATCACTCCTTTTGCTTCGTTTAGGTTCGGTCTTCTTTCTGTAATGCTATTCTGTAAAAATCTCCCAAAACTTAGGTGAAGTGAGCTGTCAATAGTGTCACTCCCTGGCATCAGATGGAAAGACAGCTCACTTTAAGCTCACTCCACCTAAGTTATCACGGTGATCATTTTACAGAATAGCACCGCAGGTCATACTCGCACGCCGGTTGCAAGTACTACGCCAATACGTATACTTACTTGATATTTCAGATGACACAGCCACATATCAAAGTCCCGCAATGTATACGAAAAATCTCCTTTAAAAATATCTACTAAAAATTAAACCTACTTAGTGCTTAACTGTGAGCCTGCTCAATAAACTCGTCGTTCAATGGCCCTTAGCTGGAAAAATGCTTGAACTTTCTTATTAACCGCATCCGGAACGGGGAATTGAGTTAGCTCTAAGAATTGGCCATTTCAAGTGGCAGCCTGGAAGAAAGGCGCCCAAGAACTGCTCAACGAAGAAAAAATTAATGGACAGATAAAATGTGGAGGAAGTTAAAAGCGCCACAAAACCAACTCCCTATTAAGGAAAGCCTCTTAATGTGAAACGCATGGTGTAACTTCACAGTGAGGTTTGGTGTGTTGTAGGGATTCTTTCAAAAAATTGTAAAATAGAATCACGTGGTTTGCCACGTGATTACGTGGCAAACCACGTGATTCTATTTTATAATTTTTTTACCTCGCCGACGCAGATACTTTGTTAGAAAAAATGCCTATTACAAAACTTTCAAACAAAATTAAGAATTCACACAGAACACAGAAAGGAAAATTATTTTTTCCCTCACTTCAACTATTAATTTGTTAATATTTCCATTGTTCGGAGCCTTCTGGGATATTTAAACTGTAGGTATCTATTAAAATATGAACGGGTGGGCCTAAATGTTACTGAAATCCAGTACTTGAACAATTTGATAGCATTATTGATGGTTAACAAGGTTCATATTGCGATTATTTGATGATAATCACAATCCGGAGATAAGTTAATTTAGTAAGTAATTATTCATGCACGTGTAGTGTGTTAGGATCAGCAGATGATAGGATTATAATTAAAGCTAAGTATAGTGCTTTCATTTGGCTTTACCTTTTAGTAAATGTATTTTGCTTGTTTAACTACGGATAACCAACAGATACATTATTCCGTAACTGTTGTAGAATAGCGGGGTTAAAACGACTGAAATTGCAACTTTTATTTTTTTTTTTCTGTGTGGAGCCGAAAAGCTAAACTGCAATCATTTATGTAACAAGCAATTGAGCAACTTGACTAGTTTCGTTTGGTCCGAGCCCAAACCTTCGTGTTTTTTTTTTTCCGTAACAGTTTTGTCTTTCTATCATCATTCATCTCTTTCTCGCTTGCTAGAAGTTACCTTATACCTACTACTGAACTACAGAAGGCTCTGGCACAAAAGATTTCTGAGCCATAGGCTTCTACTCCGTTCACCTTTTATACTGTTTTTGGGCAGACGGTAAAAAAGCCAGCCTGTACATATTTTTGTGTTAGCTTGTAGGTACATATATTGCAATTGATTTGTCGAAATAAAGGTATGATGATCATTTACTAAGGCCTGAGTTCACCAACATTCAAACCACCGGTTAGGTATCTAAACAGTTGGTTTATGTCAAACCTAAGGAAATTTTAAATGTAGATCTGATTAAACATTTAATCAGTTAATTTAAATGTTGGTGAACACAAGGCTAAACATTTAATTTTGTCAGCTTTACAATATCGCATTACGTCACAGAGTACGTTCAGTTTTCCGGCGACAATGTTACAAGCATTCCATATTTGAAGTAAACAGTTTGAACAAATACCAATCAAGTAGGAATACGGTTGTGCTATTTGATACATGCACGAGTCAAAGCGTAGTTTAAATTCATTTGAAAAGGGTGCAATGCTGAGCACGATACTTTGAAACAAAAAAAAGAGGTTCATCTAGATTCCGATGTAGGCTATGTTGGACTGTTACTTCATTTGCATACTAAGTGAACTACATTTCATATAGAAAAATGAGTTAGTCCAGATAATCATTGATATCTTGATGTTGTGGTAATAGGTACGACGTATTCTTACTTGTTTACTATAGGTAGATAAAAGTTAATGTTTTTCTACGGGTCGTGTTTTATCTTTGAGCTACATTGAATTTAGTTCAGGATACACACTTTCAGATTTACAATACCTTCATCTTATAAAACTGAAACTCTGTTCGTTGGTAAGAGCATCACATAAGAACGACTAAACGAACGTGTATATTTTTTGGTTTTAAAGTGTCCGTAATAGTCCGAAGTAGGTTTGTAGGGAAAGAAAAATCTGAAAAGTTTTTGGAAAATGTTCAAATTCGAGAAGAACTGACCGTCTTTTTTTCTATGGGATTTTTGAAGGAATGTCTGTTTGGTCAGTTATTGCCATCAAGTTTAATTTGTCCCTGTATACTTCAGATTTACCATATATAGGTATTATTAGGTTTTATACAGGTTGAAATTGAATTCATGGGCATCCTTTTAAGGGGTCATCGTACTCATCATTATGAACAACTTTTACTATGGGACAAAACCTGAAATCGCGAAAAAAATCAGCTCTTCCTTACATTTTGACGAGTTATGTGAACATAAATGCAAGGAACAGCTGATTTTTTTTCGCGATTTTAGGTTAAGTCCCGTAGTAAAAGTTGTTGCATAATGATGAGTACAATGACATCTTAAAAGGATGCCCATGAATTTAATTTCACCTTGTATTTGGGATAACTTTACTCCGCATTTATTAATAAGTGGGTTAGGTACTCGGCAAGGTTAGTAGTAAAAACGTGTGTGTCAACAAGCTTCCATAGTGACCCATACAACACTGACGACGACGAAAAACCATAGATTTTCACAGCAAGAAAAACGTGTGTGAACAAGAGGGCGTCAGTGTTTCCCATAATCTTAAAAAAAAAACTGTTTTAGCCTTTTTTTATAACATAATTCAATAATTTAAAGCTTTTGCTTTTCCCAGATAAATAATTAAACAAACACTAAAGTTCTAACAACAACGAGTCTGTTCTTAAAGCAATACAATTTTATCGTAGGGATGTTTGAACGTTCCGAAATACTATTGGTACTGCTGCCACATATCAAAACCTAGTAACTGCTCATACACACGAAAGACAAGCGTCGACAACTCGTGTATTTGAGTACGGTGTTCAAATACACTAGCGGCACGATGTCGACGGCGGCTGCCGATGCGTCGACGGCGGGCATCGACGCGTGATGGCTGATGTAGTTGCCTCTGTCGTCGACGCTTGTCGTTCCTATGTATGAGCACTAAGGGACAAATAAAAATGTTGTTCAAATTGTAAAGACCTGCATTAAAATCTTAGCAAACGGAACAAGGGTGATTTCAATACCGCCAAAACTAGTGAACACAAAACACAGAATTATAATACTATTGAATCATTAATACGACTCTCTAAGTTAGAATTGACCCTGACACAGCAAATTGCAAAAAACCGTAAAAATATTCAATTTCGCGTGCTACCGCCTTAAATACTCTAGTAAGCTCTTTTTGCCGCTCTCTTAGCAATTTTTTTTCGAAGCACATACTGGGTTTTGTTATGAGGCAGCCGTGTACTTCTGTAGTAAAACACCGGAACTATGACCGCTCAACGAACACTTAGATATGAACAAAAATAGTACCCATTAATAGACAGTTTAATCTGTACAGTGGTAATAATTCTATTATTACCACGGTACAGATTCAACTGGTATTGATACTTTTACTTGATACCTAATGCGATCATAGGAAGTGTTTTTATTTACTTTAAGAGGAAAAACTGAAAATTAACAACTTAAGTACATTAAGGCGAAAGCTTCAGAATAGCCTGCGAAATACAATAGTAGATTGTTATACAAGGGGCTAAAATGACCCATTATACGAGGTAGTTTTACTCGCGAGCTTTAGCGAGGGAGTAAATAGAAACCAAGAGTTTTTAGTGCCGTGTGTTACACTACTTTGTTACACTACGATAGCGAGAATATAAAATAATCTAATACAATATTAAATAGTTTATTTTATTAAAAATTAAATGTACAATTCTGGAAATTTAACGAGATGTTTTTTCCTGGCAACATAATTTCAGTCTTCTGTGAAGATGAATGTTGAGTTGTCTGTGGGGTAAACGTGGGAGATACACGTAGTTCCAGGTTTGAGGGTCCCTCGTTCGAATGTTCTGAATAGAGAATCAACTGAGTTGACTCATCCCTCGATGTCGATGGTCGTGGGCTAGTTGGGAGAATATTGATGCGTTCCGTGATGCGCTGAGTGATATCAAATTTGTTTCTTTTCCTTTTGCAAATAGGGTCTCCATTCTCACTAGATGATGACATTTTCACTGTTTTAAAACAAATTACGGTCACCAATTTTATTCAATTTGCAATTACAGAAACATTCTAAAGATTTCGCTCCAATGTCTTTTTTTAATTTATTTTGTAGCCGCAACGCAATGCACTCATTACCGAAAAGATCGCCGCTTTTAAGTCCGTTTTCAAATATAAAATGTTCTTCTTGTTTTACCGACTTCTAAAAAGGAGGTTATCAATTCAACACGTTTGTATGTAATATTATTGGAACTGCAATATATTCACATATGACAATCTGTTAGGGCTTCCAAACAAAATAAAAAATGTCATAGATGTATGTATGTATGTTTGTCCACGCATATCTCCGCAACTATTAATCGGATCGTGACCATTGTTTTTTTATTGGCTTACATTTACTTCAATTTAGGGAACAGTGCAAGTTTCATCAAAATCGATTTAGTAATTTTAAAGATATGAACTAATACGTGTAAGTATGACGGCCTGGCTTATTGATACGAGCTACGGGTGTAGTGTCAAAGGGAAAACATCTCAAAACCTTGGTCAAATTCTAGTGCAATATTCACACCAAAACTATTAACTACATATTACAAACAAATATTCCAGTTTTTATTTTACACTAAAAAATACGAAACAAACAGTAATTTAAAAAAATTAAATTCGACTTCAAAAGAAAATTCACTCAAATTATGAAATAACCTACTTTCATATATCTATGGAAATAACTTTAATCTGGAAGTCTGGTGGTGAAAACTAAAAATACAGATCCTAAGACTAAGACACCGACTTCCGGAATTAAAAGTTATTTCATAATTTTGAGTGCATTTTCTTTTGAAGTCGATTTAATTTTTTTAAATTACTTTTTTTTAGGAAACACTTATACCTAAGTCGAGGCTTTATTTGTGATTATTCTACTTATGAATAAAGACTTTTTCATTTCTCATACTCGGAAAGTGTGTATGATCCGAATAGCGTATGGAAGATACTGCTTCCCATCTTTGGGCGGGAAAGAATCATAGTAATTGCTTCCCTCTCTAGGGCGGGAATGAATTTTAAAAGTACTTTCGTAGCTGACTACTTAACCAAATAATTAAGAAAAATGCTGTTGTCTTGTGAGTGTATAAATAGCCAGTGCGAATTTTAAAAAATGGCTATTAAGCGGGACGGCTCTCGGTGGTGACGCGGTGTGTTCCGTAATTAAAATTTAAAAAAGACTTTAGTGGCGAGATACTAACTCTGTAAGCTGTACCGAAATTCAAAAACTTGATTTTAAAGACTAATATTTGAATAAAAAGAGTCCAAGTGATTCTAAAATGTTGACCCCAGATTCGGTAAAAGACGAGGGAAATACAGTAATCGAAAATCTTTTGCCAGAAATTTCAAAAGAAAGATACTTAAATACATACAGTGATTTTATGAAGTGCGATCACACAAGAAAATATAAATATTTTAGCAAGATCACTTTTGTTTACTTTCCTTATATTCGAAATGAAAAGTAGAGTGTTTAACACGGGTGCCGTGAAAGTCATCAATTCCTACTCTGACTATAGCCAGGAATCAATTCCTTTCAACCCTCCGCAAAACAATCTAGTTACTATTTCGTTTTTGTAGGCTCGTTGATAACAGAAAAATAAGAAAATAAACTTATTGCCCTAGAGGAAGAAATGCTATTTTTTCTTCGCTCTGGTACGCTACAATGACGGTCTTTTTGAGCAAAAAGGAGTGAAAAATCTCAAACGTTTTTTGCAATTTACAAGTCAGTATCAGGTTGTATATTTATTTATGTAACAAATAATTATCTATAGAATTACATTCATAAAAATCAATATAACTCTCAAGTTCATATTGCCCTATTGAATGACATTTCATGAAATCGTGTCATTTGAGACCAATTCTAACTTAAGAAGTTGTATTGCTGTTTTTAACGATTATAATTCCGTGAAGCCACGCTTGTTACGGTCGCGAATCATATTGCGATCATCATACAACCTGATACTGACCTGCACATTACAAAAACCGTTAAAGAAACAAATGAGAAATGTTAATACTTATACAGGGTGTTACGGAAAGGGTATATCAATACAAATAGGTTGAAGAGTGTATCTGGTCTAGAAACTCTGTACAAAATTTCAGCTCAATAGCATTAACTTTGAAAATGCTTAATACATAACTATTAAACTTACATATATGTAAGTTTAATAGTTATGTATTATGCGCATAAACTTTCCGGAATAAATTATCTTAATGATGGTGAAAACCGCATTAAAATCCGTTGCGCCGCTCGTTTAGACGAACAACGCGGTCACAATTAAAGACAGGCAAGAAAAGCGACTTTTTATCTTGTAATACGTATATACCTATAGATGTATAGATAGAAGTTGTACACGCTTTCAGCAAGAACCACAAAACAAACGACAATCATAGCACAATCTGCCTATAATGTTCCCACTTCTGGGATACAGGCCTCCTCTCTGTGAGAGTAACCACAGAATACTTAAAGTACTACGTACAGAAAGGACACTCCCTTCCCCGCACTAACATCAGTTACCGCACCTCACCCCGCACTTCGGCGTATTCGTCGCAGTTCTTTAACAAGAGCGCTCGCAAACACAAGTACCTCACGCACACATTCATACGTATACAAACGTCATTTTTTAATGTAGTAGTAGTAGGTAATTATTTTGCGAGCGTTGTATGGAGTGTCCGGGGTGTGGAGTAACGACAATCGGTAGTATTATATTCCAAAATTACATTATAAAATGCTTGTACGGAAATAGTAAGTAGGTAATACATGCATACCAACATAATATGCAAATTACATAACCATTGCCGTCGACACAATTAAAACGGTAAATGAAAACATCGTCAGGAAACTGGCTTATCGTAGAACCAAAAATTCCAAGACATGTGACATCTACCAACCCGCACTGGGCCCGCATGGTGGATTACGGCCCACTCCCTCTCAAAGAGAGGAGGCCTGAGTCCCAGCATTAGGAACATTGGCTGATTATGCTAATGCTACTCGTGAGTCATAAAGAATGAATTAAATGATAGAAATATTAAAATAAACCATTCCTCTCCCTCCTCAACCCACATCTCTCTCTAGCCTTAGAAATCCCTAGGCTAACTATAGTCATGAGCGAACGAAAATAGTGGAAAATAGGCTCTGTCAGAAAAGTTTTTAACCGAATAAAAACTATTCGGACACATAGCAGTTGGAAATACAAGTGAATATGTCCAAGGTAGTCCTTGGGAATACTGAGCTGTAACATAATATATTTCCATAGCTGTCGTATAAATAAACGTACTCACAACATCGTTGTGATGATTCCCCTGCCATTTGAGCAGGTGAATAATATAGAATGTTCTATGTTTATTTTATTACCCAAGGTTCATTTAACTTTTAGATAGTACTTAGAAAATAAACTGCCATGCCCATAAAGTGCCTTTAGAACTTTTTACCCCTTACTTTTATTCTGTAATATTCGTTTTTGAAACTGTGGAGTGTGCACTTTTATACACTACTTGATCTAACTAAACTCATCCAAATTCTTCATAAACACAGTAAATACCTAATATCGTAAATATGGCTCCCCGCACCAACTTTCCACCGCGGGGGTTCGCTCCACGAAGCTCCACAGATAAAACTAAAATCATTTAAAACTGTACTCAAATAGAAATAAAGCAAAAACTGTACTTTTTAGGATGAACTGGATTAACAGAATTATGTACCTACTTACCTCGAAAGGAGAAAGAACTTTCGTGTTGAAAATTGAAAGGAACTGTTTATAACCTGGCAGTTTTCGTTTGATTGCACAGCACAAACCTATCGACCGACCATCGTTAGATGATTAATATTATTAACCGACTTCAAAAAAAGGAGGAGGTTATCAATTCGACTGTATTTTTTTTTATGTTTGTTTTTTCCAAAATCAGGATCCAATCCAGGATCCAAATCAGGATCTGATGATTGGATCCTGGAGAAATCGAAGGAACTCTTCAAATATTATAGGCACACCTATAGCGATTTGGGTATTTTTTATAGTAACTCGTGCATTTGCTCTCGGAAAGTACCATTTGGTGAAGTGGAACTGATGATGAAGACCACAGATGGACACCGGAACTACTCAATAATATCTAAGTATTTCACGGGTTGCGATTCGATTACTTTAATATGGTTGCTAAGCAATTTATGCTCGCCACGATGTGAATGGTAATATGGAGCTGATGGTGGACCAGGAGAACTCCTCAACAATTAACTTCCCTGCATCGGGAAAAGCAATATTTTGTAAAAGGCGATGAGCAGGTTGACACTGGCTGTTGTAACTTAGATAAATTATAAGCAGACCCACTAAAAATCGTGAAATAAAAACTTTTTAACAAAAATACAACCGACTTCCAAAAGAAACACTACAAAGTGAAAAATAACTTTAATTTCGGAAGTCGGTGGCAAAAAACGTAAATACAAAACCAAAGACACCGACTTCCGAAATTAAAGTTATTTTTCACTTTGTAGTGTTTCTTTTGGAAGTCGGTTGTATTTTTGTTAAAAAGTTTTTCACAGAATCGGATCAATGTTATACGAACCAAAAATTGGATTAAGATTATATTGTAACGTGCTTTAAAGTCCTTGCATGTCACACGAAATTCACTTTAGCTCGAGTTTATAGGGCAACATGCAGATTTAATATCTTCAGCTTCCCAGTTTATTAACATTATTTCTTGTAGGTAAGCTTATTGATAGGTATACAGCTGGTGAAATTGTTGACTTCTACATTGGAATTTAGCGAATGTAATAAAACTGAGTAGGTAGGTATGTAGGGACCTACTTATAGTATCCGACCGTATGAACATCAGTCCTATACTAAATCAGGATGCGTTAGTGTGTATGCGCATTATGTTGACGAACCCAGTACACTACAATGTAATCTGTTCGACTAACAGGATGTTTGATTATACAAAAGTCATGAATTGTAAACTTTCAATTAGGCTATTCCTAGACTCTAGTTCATGTTCATAATACATGTATACTGTATGTATCTTTAGAACAACCAACCGGAATTCTTAGATACGGAAGGAGACTATCCATGCCTGTAAATTGTTATAACCATTATTAACATTGCCTAGGTGACTGAAAGGTAATGAGTTGATATCATGATACATAATTCTGGATAATCAATACGAAAGTTGCCAAGAAAAACATCTGATTTCATTATTTGATTGGTCACTTTAACAGACAACCAAACTGCGTGAGTGGGAATAGAAGTGTAGCAAGAAGACTGGCTTAGTGATTTGTTGTTTAGGGCGAATTTTATCAAAATTTTACAAGTAGAATAAGTCTTATCATGAGAATAAATTTTGCATTTTTGATGGTTTTTCCACACTAGAACTGTCAGACGTCAATTTTATTCTACAGATAAAAAATAAGTTTAAAAACTAAAACCCGACTACAGAAAAGGACGAAAAAAGAAAGTACCTTCCCGTGGTCGCAAGCTGCTGTACTACAACATACATAATTATAAGCTATGGTAGCATCTTTCATCCTTATTCTAGCATCCTCTTCAGTAGCCGGATTTTAGTTTTTATTAAACTTATTTTTTATTTAATTGTTTTGGGGCTTATTTCAGTAAATTTATATTTATGAAATATGCCAATTAAGCCATTCATTTGATACCCAACACGGCACGTTTACATATTTTTTTTTAGGTCATGACTTTATTTCCACTAGACACCACCTTATTTAATTTAATGTCACATCACATAACCTATAACTAGCGGACGTTCAAGACGCTTCCAACGATACCTCATGTGTCAAATGATGACAAGGAGCTTAGAAGTTATGAGGGAACAGATGAACATACATACATACCGGTCAAAATCATACCCCTCCTTTTTGCTTCGCCGTAGTCGGGTAAAAACACGTTTGACTCTAGTAAAATCAGCCCTTAATGATTTAATTAACTCTTTCGCAGGGAAAGCCCCAGGGAGGTTCGTAATAGAGCCGAGAAAATGAGGAGAGACCGATTGAACAAGTCGGTAGCGGAGCTAGCATCCATGGTGCCGCCCGTGGTGGCCGCCAGGCGGAAGATCGACAAGACCACAGTACTGCGACTGACCGCACACTACCTCCGAGCACACCAATATGGTAAGTACTGCACTCAAAATATTCTATAGCATAGCATTATTCAATCATTTGGGGAGCAGTGACTGTGGTGGCCCAGTTTTTAGGGCCTCGACTTAATTACGAATCACGTAGGTCATAGTTGCTAACCCAGTGCCTTAGCCAGGTGCTTTACTTCGTGTAAATTATTTCATCGCCACCACCACCACCAAAAATTCTAAAACATGTGACATCTTGTTGAATGTCACATTTTTGTTGTGTGGGTTGTTACCCACACTGGGCCCGCGTGGTGGATTGCAGCCCACTCCCTATCACAGAGAGGAGGCCTGTGTCCCAGAATCGGGAACGTTATAGGCTTATTATGCTATGCTATTCAATAAAAGGTATTATAAGACTACACGAGCTTAAAACAGAAACTAAAAAAACAAGATTCCTAAGATAAACTCTCTCCGCTTTCACAAACCGAGATAGTGATTCGATATCCAGATTTGAAAAGTTTATCTAGCTTCTGCAATTCGCAGAGGAAATATTATCGCGACCACGAGTCTCGCTCGGGTATAAACAACGTCGGCCAAGTGCGTGTCGGACCATGCACAATTAAAGGTTCTTTAGTTAGGATGAATTTATCACAAAAAATAAACTTGGCATTGTAGTTGACAAACATGTTGTTCAATACATCGATATAGGTAGGTCAATTCTCCTACATCAATCATTCAACTCCAACTGCAATCCAAAATACAGAACCTCCTTTTTTAAAGTCGGTTAAAAAAAACTGTTTTCATGTGATAAAACTACAAATTAACGATTTTCGGACTTTTTCCTTTATATTTGTGTTGCTTGCTTCTGACCAGATTTCATAATTCTAGGTCAACGGGATACTTCCCGTTGATCTAGAATTATGTCATAGGATTGATTTATTTGCGAGTAGTAAAGTAAGTCGCATAAAAAGCCGTATTTATTTATTTCGTTGACTTAGTATCTTGATTTTTTTAGAGTACCAAGGTACTATAGACTTTACGTATTTGATATTAATTGCAACTAGATACCTCCACGCGTTCCTGACAAAAGGGTCTTGACAGACTGACAAACGGATAGCAAAGTGATCCTATAAGGGTTCCGTTTTTTTCTTTATGAGGTACGGAACCCTAAAAATAAATGGTACAAGACTTACAGGTTTCATAAACTAGTCACACTATCACACTAATATTATAAAGGCAAAAGTTTGTGAGGGTTTGTGTGTGTGAGGGTGTGTTTATATGTTTGTTACTTCTTCACGCTCAAACGGCTGGACCAATTTTGATAAAATTTTGTATGGAGGTAGCTGACACCCTGGATTAGGATATAGGCTACTTTTTATCCTGATATTTCCACGGGATCGACATTTACCCTGGTGAAGCCGCGGAGCGCAGCTAGTTTTCTTCATCATAAATAAGCTTCCGTTATCTAATGGGAGATAAGAGCTTTGTTAATTACCTAAATAAGCCGGTAATTTTTTTTTCAGAGAGTTTAGGTACTTAGCTGTTTTTTTCTAACCTTTATAACTTAGTAAATGTTTCTTTTGTCTTCTCGTCAATTTGCAGACTCGTATTTCTTGCTCACCTAATGAATTAAGTGACGCAGTTGAGTGATCTAGTTCTACGCTTTAATTTGCAAATATTTTCTAGTTTCACCACATTCCATACAGTAATTGTTATGTGTTGGAATGCAAGCTCCACCCATACCAATTACGATGGGCACACACGACCAAACTAAAGAGTCCTAGTGTGAACTATGATAGCGTTGTAACAAAGGCCAATTACTTTTAGTAGGTTAGTAGACGGACGATGCAGGTGCGCACATTTTGTATCATGTTATTAATGGCATGTCATTTTGCACATACGGGTGTACCTATTACTTTGATAAATAAGGAGACAGTAGTGAATTATCGGAAAGATAATGTTGTTGTGTTAATGAATGAATAACAGTACGTTTGAAACGACACAATTTTTTATTGAAAATTGCCTCTAAATTTGACTTCAGTAATTTCAAAAAGGACATCGTGTCACTTAGATGATGTGAGTGATGACACTAGCTGAAACTCACATATTTCATTGAAAATAGGATCATTAAATAATTCATAATTCTCGTTGTCTTGACCTAAGCATACCAATCAAGAACAAAACTATAAAAGAGACAATAATTTATAATCTAACTACTCAGGTACATACCTATATAATTGCGCAGAACAGGTATCTCTGTACATATGTACCTCTTGCGATGTATAAACACTGAGTCACCAAATTAGAATATTAATTTCATATAAAAGTAAGAAGGAGGGTTTAGCAAAGTATCGATTAAAGACAGACCAGTAATAACAACACGCAACTAAGTTTGTTAGAGTAACTACTTAGCTGGCATCCACAAATAGGTTCAAGGTAGGACTTTTAATATTGATGAAGGTAATGCATAGACATGAGCAATGCCTTCTCTTAGATGTAGTTTATTGATTCTCTGACGTAAAATTGAAGTGTGTATTAGGCAACATAGTTGCGGCGTGTGACACTTCTCCGCCCAGATATTTGCGGTTCTATGGAGAAATTTGGATTCTAATAGATTTGGGGAGTGTGAAGGCGATGATTTGAAAACTGCAGTTACAATGTACCGGTGGCCGGTGCTGAGGATCCGTCAGTTACTGGACGCAGCCAATAAACTAGTGCAAAGTGCAAATCTATTCATAGTAGCGGCTCACACATTCGTGTCACTATTAGTTTGCCCGAGAAATGTAACATGCATTTCATTAACCGCATACACGCATAATAATGCGTCTGGGGTGTTATCTGTGCGACTACTATCATTTGTATTCTCATATTATGTTATAATATATTTTATGAACTTAAAATGTATAAAAAAAAAAAATGCGTCATATTCTATGTAATTATCATAATCGGGTGTTATGTCACTAAATTCTAAATCAATTCTTGAACTACATGTTTCAGTGCGTGTTTTATTGAACATATAAGCAGTAAAACACTTAAATGCAATAAAAATAATGGTGTTTAAGTTATACAAAACATTTCCACATTAAATAGGATTTAGTACAATTAGTTATTGCTATGTAACATATTTGTCTATCAATATAAAATCCGGTCGTGTATAGTAACGTGAGCGCACGCGCACGTGCTGCGCCATGCTCCTCTCTAAGGGCGTCCACACACTACATTGCGAATTAAGTTATTTTAGTTTCAATGTCATCGTACACAGCGAGAGCATGACATGTCTTTACGCGGTGGCGTAATGTAGCCATAACCTTATACAACATGAGTACATCACAATTTTAAAATATCGTTTTATGATTCTACTAAAACAGGTGAAGCTGAAACATGTGACTATCAACGTTATTTACTCTTTGTGATGCATTATGTTTAATTTGTAAATAGGTATGGTTTTTCTTAGTGATATGCAACAAGACAATGTCTTCTTTTGATAAAATCGCTAGCTAGATTTAATTTCAAGGCGCTAGAAGAAATTTATATGTATTAAGTCAATTTTAGTTGTGTATTTTTCTCCGATTTATATGTGCCTACCTAGTAGGTATATTTACTAAAAAACAATTTCTTCTTCCAATAAAAATATCAGAGCTTTTATTAGCATTACAAAAGTTTCAATTGTCCCCACTGTTATAACAATTCCGTTCATTATTTTACCTATGAATTATACAAAAATAGCATGACTGATTCTCTGCACTTTCATTTGCGTAGGCTTGTTTGTTGATGCGACATTCGATTTCAGTTGAAAATTGAACTATCGGTCTAAAGTTTGCAAAAATAAAATAAACAATATATATTAATAAAAACATAGTGGAAAACACGGACAGATACTGATTCAGTTTGATATTTTTCATTTAGTTCGAAGGTTTGCTGTGAATAGTGAGGACACAGCCATATTTGGTTTCACGTTATTTCGGTCACTAGGTACCTACTCTAAATTCATGCTGCGAAATAAAATGGAAATCCGAAAAGGATTGTTTTACGGATTTACGAGTATTTGCAGCTATTGGAAGTGGGTAGCAGCTCATGGCTAAGTAGTAACAGCCACACGGGTCGATCCATCAGGTTAAGCGACGCTTGCCGCGGTCGGTCCGTGGATGGGTGACCATCTTTACATACCGATACCCCTCCGTGCCTCGGAAAGCACGTTAATTCGTTGGTCCCGGCTGTCATTCTTGGATCTTTGACAATCGTTACGGGTCGTCAGAAGCCCGAAAGTCTGACAACCAATGTTACCAAGGGGTATCGTATTACCCGGTAACTGGGTTTTGGAGGTCAGATGCCTATCTGACCAGCTGAATACCAGTATTTTACACGGAGCAACTGCCTAGTTGCTCCGTGTAAAATACTGGTATTCAGCTGCATCCAGTTAGACTGGAAGCCGACACCAACATAGTTGGGAAAAAGGATAGGCAGATGATGACCATTGTAGGTTGTAGGTACACCCGACGACACATCAAGATACACATTTCCAGTTTTAGCTGACCTCGCGTCATTGTGTAGGCTTTTCGCACAATAAGAAGTAAGCTTATGCAGGGAATGTATAGATTGATATGTCGTCGTGTGTAGCTATTTGGCTAATCCAGGGAGATACTTAATTTTAGCCGCAAGATCGCTAATTTAAAATCTCTCGAGTATGTTTCACTGATGGTGGCGCATGTGTTAGATCTTTCGATTTCCTTCAAAATGGTTGTAATCGGCTTAATTGAAATAAATACCAGGCCACTCAGAAAGTATTGCGAAAAAAAGTTTTTATGTATAGAGACTGGCCAGTTATAATCTATTTTGAATATTATGAGCTTTATTTGTAATTAAAAATAGGTACGTTCCAATTTCAAAATTTGCCTCCACATTGTTTGCGAACTAATTTAAATCTGCGCCGGAAACATTTTCGTGCTATGATTTTTTACGATATCAAGTGTCGCTTGAAACCGGACGAATCGTACGATAGACTTCAAATGGCATTCATGGATGGATGGGCCTTTCTAAGGCAACCGTGTATCGTTGGTATAACAAATTCAAGCGCGGTAGACTAACTTTGGGGGATGAAGAAAGAAGTGGTCGCCCTTTGACGGCTGTTACGGAAGAAAACGTGTTAGCAGTGAAAAATTTAATCCAAGACAATAGGCGAGTTACGTATCAATAGATTCAGCACATGCTGCAGGTTGGATCGAGAAGCCTTCTCGAAATTCTACACGTGCATCTTCGCGTGAGGATGATAGTTACACGCTGGGTGCCGCAAAACCTCACCGATGCTCAGAAGCAGGCCCGGGTGGAATGGTGCCGTGATATGAGAAACAAATTTGAAGCAGGCTCGTCTCGGCGTGTTTACGACATCATTATAGGGGATGAGTCCTGGATTTATCAATACGATCCAGAAACGAAGCGCCAGTCGACGGTTTAGGTGTGTCAAAACAAATCAATGTCTACCAAAGTGAAGCGATCTAGAAGCGGGGGGAAGATTTTGTCCGCGAGCTTTTTCAATTTGACTGGCTACTTGGTGTCAATTCCTTTACACCAACGCTGAATGGTATACTACCAAATGCTTGGCAGAAGTTTTCTCTGTTGTAAGCAACAAGCGACCAAACAGGGCTCCGCACGCCACCACGACAACGCGCCTTCACACACCGCGCTCAAAACGAGGGACCTAGCACCGTGTGACTTCTTTTTATTCCCGAAATTAAAAAATCAGCTCAAAGGGATACAATTTTCATCGCCAGAAGATGCGCTGTTAGCGTTCGAGCAGGCTGTAAACGAGATTTATTCCGGTCTGCGAGGTGTCTGCGGCGGACTGGAAAATGTGATCCGAAAACTGGTTCAAACGCATGAAAATTTGTTTAGAGGCTAGTGGAGAGTACTTTGAAATGATTTAATTAAAAAAATATTTACCTACAAAACATTTTATTTTATTTTCGCAAAGACTGTTCCACGTACCTACATAGAGTTTGAGTTTGAAATCTAAATAAATAAATAATCTAACTTTTACGTTGTTCTAGTAAGTACATTATCACTACATTATTATTAAACTAAGTCCCTCCTATGTCCTCTAAACTCAATACACCTTAAAGGATTTTCATACGGTTTTCACCGATGTACGAAGTGATTCATGAGGAAGGTTTAGATGCATAATTCATTAAGGTTTTGTATAAATTAGCTTAAATATATCACTATGATTGTAGAAGATGTCAGAAACAATCATACCGACAGGGAGCTTTTCTGGCGTGCGCAAGGTAAACTAATAGAGTTATATGAAAAAAATCGTCGGTCGAATAACGAAAGGGCGTATCCAACAAAATTTTAGATTTTGAGATATTAGCACCATTGACATTTATAGGTCAAGTTTCAGTATGTCACGAAAAGGCGTAACCAAAACTGCAATGGAATTGCACTTATAAACCGTTGCGAAGAGCCCTATCTACTTTTCTTTCTAATTCAAAAAATCACGAAGGGACATATCGCTAGTTACGCCTGTTCATACATATTATGTTTTTTCACGAAAAGGCGTAACAAAATTTGGTGCGAGTGAAATCAAGACCTGTCGAAACTCGTTTCTGTCATTCGTCGCCGTGTAAATACTAAGCTGCAGTGTTTGTTTACGGGAGCTTAAAATAATTAATTTATCGTGTTAAAAGTGAATTTGTGCGCAGTTAAAAAGTTAATAGCGAGTGTTTTTTGTACAAGTCACAAGGTAAAGTAAGTTGTTTGATATATTAAGCTGCATGTACATAAAACAGAAAATTTTAGGTTACAATTTTGACGAAAGTTAACTTTTTTGTTTCTAGATTATTTTTTTGACTAGATTATTTATAAAAAATAGTTGTGTGATAGCATGATTACTTGAAAGTTGTGTTTACTCGGTTTATATGAATAAATAACATATTTTGTAACAATAAATTATTGTTATTTTTACAGTCTTTTCTGCTTTTCGGAGGGCGAAATTCGTAAACAATGGACGTATTGGTGAAATGGAAGGATGGAACTCAAAATGTTGTCAATACACGAGAATTATTGGCTGTTCGAAAAGGTCAAAAGATTACGGTTGGTACAAAGGTAAAAATGTTATATGAACGAAAATGGTGGTATGGTACAGTAACTGTTATAGAAGCATTAGAATCCTCTTCATCTGAAGATGAACCACTTTCATTTCATGCCTCTGAAAACCGCATGGAAGATGTAAAAAGTTGCTGTGAGTACGTTAATTGTCATAATCCTATTTTGAGCACCTGTACCAAATGTGCTTCTTTCTTGTGCACTGAACATTACGAACATGAATCTCCCTGTTCTAATCATTTGGCTAGTAAGACATCTTTACCAGAAAATGAGCACAACCGCTATGAAACAGCTTTGAATGGTGTGGAATATAATCCTTTTGACACATACATTGATGAGATGTATATAGCTACAAGGCATGAACACCAGAAATACTGTCAGTTTTCAATTTGCTCAGAGGAGGTGTTTATTTAGTGCCTGCCATCGCTGTTCATGCCTACTTTGCTATGACCATTTTGTCAACGATTTATCTACCTGTGAAAAACATCTAAGCTCTGAAACTGCCATAACACATCCTGCTTTACTTGAAAGTAACCTAAATGAAGTAGACCAGACATGTGAGTTTGCCGACTGCACTAACCCTATTTTGACTAGGTACCTGCTTTGAATGTGCCTGTTTATTGTGCGATGTTCATTTTGAGTCGCTGCTTGAAGTGCAATCTTGTGCTTATCATGCTATAAGAAGTGCAAGCCCGATGAATTACTCGTTGTCTGATTTCTATATTCATGGTATGGAAAATGTTTCCTACGATTCTGATGCAACCATAACGTTATCTGATTCACGCAATCCATCGCCGAGCATTTTAGGACAAGTACAACAACAAGCTGATTTAGCCCCCGAAGATTATGTAGGAGATGGAGCCTCCAGAGAAACAGAAAGGTCACAATCACAAAGAAAAAACAAATACAAGGAAGCCAAGTCTTTGCTACATACAGGTAAAGAACACATTTCGCCATATACCAATAAAATTTCAAAAGACAAATATGAAGACCTCATGAAAATGTGCAGTGGAGATACACCAATAATAAGAAATAGAGAACATGTTATTTATTATGAAAATCTTCCTCACGATTAAAATAAAAAGAAAATGAACAGCAATATTAATTAAAACAGAATATTATTTAAGTTCTTGTACCTATTAATATTATTTGGTGATTCTTTTCAGTTATCTTTAAATAAAGTTATTTTTTTTATGCATACCGATGTTTTTAATTTCACTTAAACGAATACCTACCTGGGCGTAAGTAAAATTACTGATATTAGGGGTACATCACGAAAAGGCGTAAGTGAAACTTTTTTCAAAAAAATATAAATATCCTTATAATTAACTACAGTACACTGAAACTATGGTTAAATATATAATCAGTCTTAGCTACATATTTACATAAATATCATACCAAGCACATTAAATCATAAGACATAAAGTTATGACAGTACATGACGTGACGATTTCATAAAAATTACTCTGCTGTAAAATTTACCAAAACACAGTTACGCCTTTTCGTAATTCGACCGACGAAATGCTTTTGCCCCGGGTAAAAGCTAGTTATAATATACTCGTACAATTGACAAAATAAACAAGATCATTAAAATGTCACAAATTAATATGCAAATATTAAGTGACAGGAAATTATTATAACATCATCATTATAAACAAAAAAGTGACAAAAATACGTATTACTGAAGCTAATTCAAGAACTACCCAAGCAAAGTTAATAAAATTTATATGAGACCACCCCTGAAGCATACTATCCATCAAAAAATATTGTTTGAAATCGATTTACAACGGCCGGAGATATCGCGTAACATACATACAAACAATTTCGTTTACTTGAATTTTTACCAGTAATTTTGTATTAAAAACCAAACTCCTGAACCGATTTTGATAAAATTTCTATGAGAGGAATCTGAAAGTATATCCTTTCAAATAAAAAGATAATTTTGCAAATCGGCTTATAAATAACGGAGTTTTGAGAAAAAAGAATATTTAGCCGAATTGAGAACCTCCTCTTTTTTTTGAAGTCGTTTAAAAATGTGGGTGTACTTTTGGATACTATTGGTATCATAATCAGCCTATAATGTTCCCACTGCTGGGACACAGGCCTCCTCTCAGCGAGAGGGAATGGGCCGTAATCCACCACGCGGGCCCAGTGCGGGTTGGCAGATGTCACATGTCATCGAATTTTTGGTTCTAGGACATGCCGGTTTCCTCACGATGTTATCCTTTACCGTTTTGAGAGCAGTGGTGATGAAATAATTTACACCAAGTAAATTATTTCATCACAAACTCGTAAGTCGCGGCCGATACCACTGGGCCACCACTGCTATCATACACACATCACTATTGGTATCACCTCTGCCTTACTCTTCGGGTAATACAGGCGCGTTGCTATGTTATGTAACGGAATCCCTTTCTTCGCAGTGTTTGGAGACTCAATCGGCCAGTCGAGGCAGCGGTTCACCTCTGCCTCGATCCTCAAGGCGCTGAGCCTATTCAACGGCTTCCTGATCACCACTACTTACAGGGGCATTATTGTGGTTGTCTCACAAAATGTCAACGAATATCTTGGATACTCAGAGGTGAGCTGCTATTTTATGTCTTTCTCTTTAAACTTTAGTATAACAATGTAGGAAAGAAACTTTTGCGACAACGTGGTTTGGCTGTACAGTATACAGTGGCGTATTTCATAATATCCCATGACTTAGACGCGTACCGCAAGGGTTGGATCCAGGTGGCTCTAGAAAAGAGTGCCTGGAAGGATTTGCGGGAGCCCTTTGCTCAACAGTGGGACAGGGTAGGCTATCATAAAAAAAAGTTGAATACCATTTACAACAGTAATTAATGATAGGTATATAAAAAAAAAGTTTTTGAGTTTTGGCTTCAGGAGTTACTCATGAAACCTTCCATCGATAGTTTCTAAACCTAAGTTATGTTATGTATGTGTATAGAACAGTATTGAATAATCAACAAACTGCAGATAACATGCGTAGGTAAGTAGGTACCAAGTAATAACTACGTATATTATTACATTTATTTTAAACCCATGTTTCAAAAACTGTTGCCATAGTTTTGAGAGATGAAAAGAAAACAACAAACTCAACAAAACAGAAAGAAAGCACCTATTTTACAGCGTACCTAATAAACTACTGTAAAAAAAAACATATGTAACAATATTTGAATAATGAACGAAGACAGCATAAAGATAATGAAACCTATAATTATAGTCTATGCATTTACGAGAAGCCCTCTTCCTCTCTCCTACGTTTGCTGTGCCCGACAGGGTCCACAATGATTATTTCTGTAAAACCTACCACCTAAGTTCACATGTGGAAGCAATAAATATATTGAGTATTGAAAAGCCTTTGGCTGTCACATAATACCTCCCTTGCGGATACGTTCAACGTCATAATAACGATACATACCAGGATCTAATTATCATTTAACAGGAAGTAGTTTACTGCTTGAAGAAAAATTTTCATTATTATTATATTCTTACCTATTGATACTTATCAAAGGGTGTACCATGTCGCAGATGTTGTGAAAGACAGCTCCCACATGAGGTGCTAAAAACCATAATTTTTCTAAACCATTTCCAATTATGTACTTAGTTAGTCTATGAACGAAACTTGAGTGAACATTGGAACATTTTCTCCCAACAGCTTGACTTGCTTGGTCAGAACCTTTTCAATATAACTCACGAAGGTGACCGGGCCATGCTGCGCGAACAGCTGATGCCCAGGACCCAGACTTTGGGCCCCAACGGAGAACTCATGATTCCTGACGAACCTGATGCCACTCGCAAAGCCAAAGAGGCTCTGGCTCACGAGAAGAGACGATTTGTAATAAGGTGGGTACCTACCTATCAAGTAAGTGATAGAATCATTTTCACTACAGGAGGCCGACAACGAATGTGAACTAAATGAATTGTTGTTCACAATCTCTGACGCGTCTGTGCACCTCCTAATGCAGCTTTTATTCTTTTTGCATAATATGCCAGACGCCAACTTTCCTTTACGCCATCGAACCAGCAACATACTGGGTGTACCTACGATAGCCGATAGTGTCTGCAGGTCGCCTAAGGCTCGACCAGCATGGTTCAAGGCGTGATGGTAATGTGGAAACTGTGTTTTTAAATAAATCTACCAGTCTGCGAATGTCTTTTCTGAATTAGTTACGAAATCCAAGATAATTCAATCGTTACTTCAGGAATCCTCGAGCTTCTGTTGATTCTGTATTTCAGGAGTTGCATTGGTGTAGTAGGGCTAGGGCTTAGGGTGTGAATGTATGTAAAATGCCTATGCTTTTATCATTTGCAGCAAGCGAATTTTTGAATTTAATTGCATTATGCCGCCAACGCGACTTATCCAATTTATTTAACTGATCGTATTACACAGATACCACGCAAACGCTCTATAAAAATCCAGAGGCAACCAAAAATAGGCATTTCATTCTATTATGATACCAGTTTTTTCCGGCTGGAAAAACCGGACATAAACTGGACATGCCAGTTTCTGAGTCGTTCCCCAACTCGTCCTGCAAAACGTTTTATTTTTAACCAACTTTATTACATACATAAATAGAAATACTGGGTGTTTATCCGATACTAATAAAATCACTACCTACCATTTCCAATTTGACCTTATAGAGGTAAAATATAGCTTCATGGCAGCATGGCGCAGCTTTGTCTTCTTCCGTACGTCTTCTCTATTAGTCGTCATCTCAGTAGGCACAGAACGTATTCATGGGAGAAGCGAGTCCAAAAATATCGTTTCAAATATTCAATGCGGCGTAATCGTCGTAAACTGTTGACTATGGCGTTCTGGTTCTGTGGATGAGGCGGCGTTCTGTGGTGATTATGATTCTAGCCATGTCATCTTGAAAACTGTCCATGTATCGTTTATTTATTAATTTTATTTAATCATTCGATCGAGCAAGAAATCGTGGGCCTGAAGCGAACCTCGCTAAGACGTACACTATTACACAGTACCTACATTCTAATTAACCTTAGATTTCAAGCAGCAAACCTAGACTTTATAATGATCTAACATAATCTTTCCCTCTTCCCCTTCCCTTTGCCCAGCAGTAAGACAAACAAAACAAGCCAGTAAAAATATTCTCTATATAAACAACGTATCGAAACAATTAAAGTCGGAATGTGTCGAAAGCCTCCCAAAACAGTTTCAAAGACTGACGCATGCTTTTCTTTTTTTCCTTGTTTTTTTTTTTGTTTTATTGTTCTGACTCCTACGCTGCTGAAGCCGGATATGTTTTCCGGAGAGATGTGGTAAGAGCGCGTGACCAACAGGAAAGAAATGGTAGCATCATAGAACCCCATCAGTATAGCTTCAGAGTTCAACAAGTGTGGTTCTCAACGAGTGAATTTCCTCTTCAACCTGACCAAAATTTTTTGCCATGAAGTTTAAACTTGTAGTCACCATTAAAAAGAGGCTGCTAAAAATTAGGTAAACTATTTAATACAAATCTACTGCCTGGCCAAATGTTAGTCAAATAGTCATCTTATTTAAAATCATCGGGTTTTTTTACTTTTCTCATGCAATGTAAAATCAATCACTTCTCTTTTTCTATTCCTCTTCAAATCGATTCGTCACACAATTTCACAATATGCCATTTCAAACTAAAGTTGTAATAAAGTTTCTAATTCTCACTATGAGCTAGCTTCGAAACTAAAATGAGCTTGTTGCCATATTTATCGTTGCTCTTACCTTAGAATTTTAATGCATTGCAATCTTGCGACCTTTTTTCAAGTTAACTTTCTTGCGTTCCTTATTATTGCGAGATTGTTTTTTGTTTGCTGCGCTACTTTTTTTCATGTGACTATTTAAACCTTGGCAGGCTCAAGAAGTTGGGCCAGCGATCTGAGCCGAGTCAGTACGTAACCTGCCACGTGGAGGGCTCGCTCAGGAAGTCAGACCGCGCCTGCCGCGGCTACAACCGCTGCTGCCAGATCGTGCGCCGAGCCCGCGCCCGCTCTGAGAACCCATGCTCCAGCGGTAATGATATTGTAAGTACCTTTAATTTGTAAAGCATCAGTAGCTAGTTGATTTTCTACTTCTTCAAACAAAGGTTTCGGCAGTTTGCGGCGCTTTTCGGCGATTTGGCAGTTTGGTGGTTCTGCATGCGCATCGGCTTCAGTAACAGTAAGATAATCATTTGGCTCTCTTCGTCATTTTTTCACATTTAGTGAGTGCCTTGTCGAAGTCAACATATAAGGACGGTGTACAAGTCAATGTTTTAAGAAAATTCGATAGGACGGTTTCCGTATGGATCTAAGATGTGATTAGACAGTTGATGACCTTAATTGTATGCAAAGTTCTTCTATTCTTAATTATCTTTTAAATTGCTGTCCTGTTAGACCACTGACAAACGAAAAAGACCTGTTGAATACACATTATACCCGCTTATTGGATTGGATTCGACTTTCAGTCTAATCGGAACCTTATTCTCTATGACACATTGAACGAAACCGCGCGAAATGAACGCGAGATTGCCGGGAATAGCAATTGACGTGGTTTCGAAGTAAGGAATCGTCAAGTTTTCATAGTGAATTAGGATCCAAATGCGGCTGAATGTCACGGCACATGACTACATAATATTCTACGTTATTACTTTGAGATTTTCGATCGATGACAACAGGAAAACGATTTTTTTAAACTAAATTTTGACATTTATACACTTGGGTGCTCGTCTTGGCTTAGAAATTACTTAAAGTAGGCGTGTGTAACAAAATCTGTCGATGTCCGATTTTTAGGGTAAGACCAAATATCTACTGCGCAACGAGCTATCAACATTAAAAAAAAAGACGGGTTGCACTCCGGGAGTGCCGGCAGAAGTGAAAACTTGAAATAAATCAATTATTATTTGAATTAATTTTTTTCACTATTTCTGCGTCACTTTTTTCATTAATCGATGCACTTTGTTCAATTTCCATTTTTTGAAACACTTTATATACACGAATTTTACGAATACACAGCAGTGTGGCTACTACACAGACGGTCGAGCCATCAGCTGTCCATCCACGTCCGCGTCCGCGTCCGCGTCCACCATCACATCACATCACATCACCATCGCCATCGCCATCACCATCGCCATCGACATCACTATCACCATCGCCATCACCAACACCATCGCCATCGCCATCACCATCCATCCATCCATTATCGTGTATCACTTGGTTCACTTCGGTTGGCGCCGCCGTAGAAAGAGATGGGGGGGGGGGGATCTCTCCTGACGGTCACGTGTCCTGACGCGATGCCCTGACGCGAGTTTAACATTTTTTATTTTTTACCCATTACAAAAAGTGTTCAACGCCGCTAAAGAAGTTTTCACTTCAAAAATATTTATAAATGCCTGTTAATTGTTTGACAAGGCTAGCAAAGATGGAAACCCATACTTACTAAAATTAACGAAAATATTAATCTAACGACTTTTTTGTTCGGTCAGGTTCATATAATAAATAAATAGCAATCAATGCTATTGGGTTCTTTAATTTAGACATAAATGCAAAATATAACTACTTCTGGGTACTTTTGTGAATCAATAAAATTTCGTCCAAAAGGCTCCATCAATCCGTCAGATATTTATATTATATTCACCATCAGGACATGTAACACTATTGCGCAGAATAATTTTTATTCGCCCTGACTGAATATTTTTTTTAAAAATTGTTCAATTCTGAGTTTTCAAAGTCGTCAGATTCAGGGAAAGCCCAATTTTTTAGGGCTGATTTTTCCAATGCCAGATAATTTAATTGGAAGAATAATTTTGAATTTTTGACAATTCTTCCATACAAAAACTGTCAGATGTGGTTTTCCTATTTCGTGTAACTTGTTGAGTATGTATAATAGGGATTTTTGATATAATTATGTTTTTTGACTCTTTGCTCTAGTATTGTGTAACAGGAATACACGATTCAATGATTTTTTCTCGATACAAAGAAATTGCAAAGTTAATTTATTTTATTTTCGACATCACGGCGTAACGCTTAAGAGTTATTCAATGGAATTTACTTTAAAACATAGAGAATTATTATATCAAAGTTTACTCAAAGTAGTTTTCAATTTAATTCGTTTATATTGTTGAAAAAGGAGTAAATTCATTTTGGCACGTACGTTTTTTTATTCCGAGCGCACGCACACTCTTCTTTTGCGTTTCAAAAGTAATTGCATCACTTTCGCTAGCTTAGCAAGTTTTCAAGGATTTTAGATTTTCGAGGTAGCGCCTTATTTCCTATTTATGTCATTATGAGTTAAGTGGCACACGATCATACAAAAATCAACGGGTCTGAAGATCACTTTATTTCAGGCCCTTTTTTAAATCTGAAGGTGGACTCTTGACCTCGGGGCTCCTATCTGAAATCTTTACAAATATATTTTTGATAATTATACTTTTGATTCTTAAAAGAACATGTATGTAATTAATTGATAATTATTCACATATTTCCATATGAATGCTAAACTATAAAGAAGTTAACCACAAGCGAAATAATATTTTTAGCCACCTTTTAGTCAAGAGCTAACAAAAGTTCCCTAAAACATTGGCAACAATTAGCTAAAAAGCATCTAAAGCCCCGTAACCGCTCATTAGAAAAGTTATTGAAATTGAAGTCGAAGCGAATGTCATGAACTCATGACTATAAAGAAGTTATGTCACTTAAAAACTGTTTAGTTCAGTATTTCTAAACAAAATTTAACAAACATTAGGAAGGTTAACATTTTATTAATTAAATTACTTTACTAAAAAGCCGCTAAGGTATGGTTAACGGCCTTTTAGTACAGTAATAAGATGCAATAACTAGTTTTGTATGCTTAACAAAATAAGAAAAATGAATTTTAATAGTAATTAATAAAAGTTATTGGACAGAAAGTGTTATTTAGGATTAACAGAAAGAAATATCAATTGATGTGTCCAACATATCGTGGTTTTTAAGAAATAACGATTCCCACATTTTTTGCCATTTTCTCCGAAACAACTTTTTGGTCTGTAGCATTTGTTTCAGTAATGTATTATTTTAAACTATTAACTTAGGTGCTATATATAAGCCATACTTCAAACTGACGCAACAGGTAGTGAGGTGTCGGGCTTCGCAGTAAATCGATCGCGGCACTCGCTGGAAACAATTTGTAACAGAGAGGGAATTCTATTGACACCGCTTTTTGATACTTATTGCTCACTGTTGTATGGATTTAGCTTTTACATGCCACTACACTATTTAAATTTAAAAGTGTCCATGGAGTTTCTTGCCCGTTCTTCTCCATAGGTACCTACGCTTTGGAATGGGCAACTCATCTTTCTGACTCACCGACCCCTTGACAATTCGAAAGTGCCTGTAATTGGTTTAATTGAAATAAATGCTTTGAGTTTGAGTTTGACTATGATGGAAAATAATGAAATACTTTACGGGTTTTTCAATGAACCAATCAAATATGGACTAGATTCGCTACCTAATTAATGCAAGTATAAATCAACCATTCATGCCCTCCCAAGTAGGTACAGCTGCATATCATCCGTACGATCTCCTATCCTCGTGCCAATACGCCAGCACGGTAACTAATCTAGATAAAGAGCTTAGCATTTTCCCATTTTTATTCGACTAGATGGCAGACTTTATCCTTGGATTAGTTACTGAAAAGCCTCATCTAAAAATTGGACTGAAATTTCAATACAAATGTCAAAATTGGATCAGGATTGATTAGTAGTATTGTTCTTTGACACATCCCTGGACTTTTGGAAGGCGTATGAGGGGCCGAAGCCAACTCGCAGATAGGCCCGTTAGCCCGCATTTATTGAAATGAGGTACTAACCCATTATGTAAGTGCACCGGTGTCCCCCGTTGGTGTAGACCGGTTTGGTGGCCATGTGTGGTCAAAACTACTTTCGGAGAACAAATGCATGAGTTACAATAAAAATAGCCAAATCGTGCACACATGTGCTTATATTATTTGAAGCATCGATTTCTCCAGAATTACATCATAAAATCCTGACCTGATAACAATGGGACAACCTGGGAAAATTCCAAAATTCTGGGAAATTAATTTTTCTGAACGAATTTCTAAAAATCGGTCTAGCACTCAGTAATCCGGGAACATATGTACCTACATTTAAAAAAAAAGAGACGGGTTCCACTCCGGGAGTGCCGGCAGAAGTGAAAACTTGAATATTAACGTTGAAATAAATCAATTATTAATTTAATTAATATAACTAAGTTTTTTTCACTATTTCTGCGTCACTTTTTTCATTAATCGATGCACTTTGTTCAATTTCCATTTTTTGAAACACTTTATATACACGAATTTTACGAATACACAGCAGTGTGGCTACTACACAGACGGTCGAGCCATCAGCTGTCCATCCACGTCCGCGTCCGCGTCCGCATCCACGTCCATCATCACATCACATCACATCACATCACCATCACCATCGCCATTGCCATCACCATCGCCGTCGCCATCACCATCACCATCGCCATCACCATCACAATCGCCATCACCATCGCCATCGCCATCACCATCACCATCCATCCATCCATCCATTATCGTGTCTCACTTGGTTCACTTCGGTTGGCGCCGCCGTAGAAAGAGATGGAGGGGGGGGGAATCTCTTCTGACGGTCACGTGTCCTGACGCGATGCCCTGACGCGAGTTTAACATTTTTTACCCATTACAAAAAGTGTTCAACGCCGCACATACGTCGATTATTAAAAATTAGCCGGTCATAAGTCAATTTCTTAAATGAAAAGGTTATCAACCAATAATAGCTAAGATAGAAAGAGAAATATACCAGTAACAAGAATTTACTCCCCCCACCTACTAAACATGCCTCGTTTGCTTGCGACAGCGCAGGTTCGAACTTGGTCTTCACGCAATTGTAATTTATTGTTCTCCGCGATCTCAATTGACGGAATTAAAGAAAAAGATTTTAGTGTTTTCTACTTGATATTTCGTAACGATTGTGATGGATTCAAGTAATTCAGGTATGAGTTGTTATATTCTAATGTATTTTAAGTGTGTTAACTTCATTTTATAGTATCGGTTCAATTTTAAAAGAGGGTATATAAACAATTTATTTTTTTAGTTAATTTTTTTGTTCAAATATAATTAAGTTATGTTATCGCCTTCTCTCGCGAAATATTTTTTTTGGTTTTAAATATTTTACATATAAGGCTAGTTTACGACACATATTTTAAGTGCGAATGGCCGCGAATTTCCGACTTAAAGGTTTTTAAAGATTGGAAGTCATACAAAAATAAAATAACTTTTTTCTATAAAATTTTATAAAGTGTATTTTTTTTGCTTTAGGTACCTCTGGTAAAAAAGTAGTGGCACGACGTTATCTTTACGATAAAATGCAACTGCAAGATTTGCCTAATTTGAGTGATAAACTAAATTATTTGGAAAACTACCTTTTGACCTGTTATGGTGACACACCTGATAACATAAGCAATTTAAGGAGCATTGCAACCTTGATGTTTACAATAGATTATTGTTGAGTTCAGATCCACTATTAAGTAGCATTAGACAAACAAAAAAAAGCATCAAAGCAAGATCATTTTGTCCAGAAACAATAAATATGCTATTACCAGCTGAACCAAACACAGAGTCTGATATATCAGATGCAGAAAGTGAGGAATAAATAAATAGTTAATTTTTATATTTGCTTTGGCCTAAAGCTGATTTATATTATTTTGAAATACATATATACAAATACAAAAAAATGTTATAACTACTTGTATAATAAAAATATGGTAATACTCTTAATTTTTGTTGAATTATTTCCGTGTTTTGTCAGTAAAACATGCTTATTACACAAAGAACAACACTAAATGATAAAATAAAGCTAAAAAAAGCAAAATACACTGTAAAATATTTTTGACCGCCTAAATGCCTAAAATCGACTTATGTGCGCCGCTAAAGAAGTTTTCACTTCAAAAAAGAATTCTGACGAACTGAGAATCTGCTCCTTTATTTGAAGTCTGTTAAAAACACTAAAATACTTAAAAATGACGTAAAAATGTCGGCTATATTTAGCCTAACTAATGGAGATCTATGCTATTTTTAACCGAACCAATGGTCATGCTATTTTTAGCCGAGGGTGGTCGAACACTAAACCGAAGCTTATCGGACACTAGTACCTACCTAGGTACCGATTTAGCACATTGCTGCCTCCTGTTATTTTGTTTATGTTTGCCGTCATACGCACTGAAAGAAATAAGCAGTAAATAAAAATGAAAAAACATTGATCTGAACTGCTTTAAATAGTTCCATATGAGCCTAACGTTCAAAACAGAATTTTTTACTGATCCGAAAACGGTTAAAGCTTGAGGCAAAATGTTACCGTCATGACCATAGATATCCGAGTCATGACAGTAAACTTTAACGTTTTAAGTAGCTAGAAGGTCACAAAATTAACTGTTTTATTCATTTGGTAATATCGTTCAAACCATTGAAATCGTTTTCCTTTTTTTTTGTTGTTTTTTTTTTTTCAGTAAATTGTATGTTCAATCTTAAAAGTTACCGTTTTGTCTTACTGTTTTACAAACATTTCTTCTTACTGTATAAAGTCAGTAAGTCTTAATGAAATTGCTTTAATGTGATGTAGGAAGAAATTATTTTTTTCAGCGCGGTGAAATGCCGTAACTAACATGTTTATAAAAAATGACTTAAATATAGTTCGGACTTGCGTAAAAATTGTCTACCTTTCTATGTAGGCGATAAAGCTGTACCTAATGCGTATGTAGCCAAAGTTACAAGTAGTTAAAAGGGCATAACTTAGGTAACCCCGAATACATTGCTCACTAAAATGAAAAGCCATAATTTCCACGATAAGCCCTTTCTTATTACCTAGTAAAGCCAGTTTGCACACTTGAAAGGCCGTAACTTTAGTTTTAGGCCTTTTCATATACGTTTATCGATCGTGATTACGATATCCTACAATCAAAAACCGTAATAGCTGTTACGGCTTTTCATCTTTGTATGTCATTACCCCGCAATGACTTACTACAAAGATGAAAAGCCATAACAACTATAACAGCACGGGACATTTTGAAATTTACTTTACTATGTTTTATTTTGCAACCTAAATAATATCTCCCAACATAATATTTGTGTCTTATGAAAATACTTTACTATCGTCTAAAGGCATAATATTTCAATTAAGGCCTTACTATTTAAAATAATAATTAAATAAAAGCATCTATTCTAGCTTGAAAATGCGTTATTTATAATATTGTAAAAAGATAAGCCCAAACTATGAATTTAAGGCTTTTCTACTTATGGATTGCATAATATCATTATATTTTCACAACAATGAAAGGGAAAATCAAGTTTAAAATAAAAAATAAGTTTAAAAACTAAAACCCGACTACTGAAAAGGATGATACAAGAAAGTACCTTGGCGTGGTCGCATACCGCTCTGCTAACATATTATAAGCTATGGTAGCATGCGACCACGGGAAGGGACTTTCTTGTTTCATCCTTTTCAGTAGTCGGGTTTAAGTTTTTAAATTTATTATTTTTATTTAATTAGTTTGGGGCTTATTTCAGTAATATTTATATTTTTCAAATGTGCTAATCAAACCCTTTCATTTGATACCGAACAAGACAAGTTTAAAAAAAAAATTTTTAGGTCGTGACTTTATGTCCGCTAGAGGGCGCCATAATCAATTTAATGTGACGTCTTATAGCCTATAACCAGCGGACAATGAAGACGCTTCCAACGATACCTCATTTGTCTAATTATGACAAGTAGCTTAGAAGTTATGAGGGAACTGATGAACTTACATACATAATTACATACATATACTGGTCAAAATTATAACCCTCCTTTTTGTTTCGCCGTTGTCGGATAAAAAGTAATCTATACAAATATCTATTATTTAACGAATTATCATAACAGTTAAATCAAGTTAAGTCCATCAACAGTGTTTTAAACTACACTTCAGACAAAAGCGTCATTTACTCTAAATAGACTTTGAAGTAATAACGGCTATTCACCGTATGACGGTAGTATTACAAAACTTCGAATATTTTCGTTAGTTTTTAGCTGAGCCGACAAAAGTGCTATTTTTGGTGCACGGTCACGGAAACTAAGCTGAAGCTTTTAGTCGGACACTAGTACCAAGTGAGTTATTGTCGCATATCATGTTTACAGCGAGATATCGACGACATAGGCCCTTTTTACATGCCACAGTTTCATTACGGCATAAACCTTGCCGTAGAAAAAACGTTTCTCTCAACATGCTTCCATACAACACTGACGAACAGTGCCTCCACACGGGTGGCGCATAAACCGCGTCGTAGAAAAAAACCTTTAAGTGGGTAGGTACAAGCTTCCATAGTGAGTGGGATCCAAAATCATCCAAACAACACTGACGACCGTGCCTACACAGCGTATAAACCGTAGGTTTTCACGGTAAGAAAAGCGTTTGTGTACAAAGGGCAGGCATAGGCATTGGCTGTAGTAGGTACTGAAGACGACCTTACGTAGCTGCTATATCTATTAATCTAGTTATATACCTACTCAAGTACAGCCGATTACAAAACTTTGAAACTTTCCGTCGTTTTGCTGGTGAGAAGGTGCGATGTTTGGCCGAGGGTGGTCGCAATTTAGTACCAAGTACGTAGGCACCAATTAACTATCGCACATCATGATTGTGTATAGCGTGTGCGAATAGTCACTGCGGCTGGATATGTATCTACCATATTATTACATAAAGGTATCAAGTAGACCACAATTTCAGGTAGGTTGTAATATTTTTTAAGGCGTTTCCCAAACGTAGGATACCGTAAAATGCTCAGTTTTTTTTTTGTCGCACAGTTAGGCGTATTGGTACACATTACAAGCCAGAAACTGTTCTGGCTTGTAATATGTACCAATACCGCTAGCTGGCCGCTGCAGTAATGTACTGACATTACTGCAGCGGCCAGCTAAAAAGGCATTGATGGAGGAACGTGTAGGGGAGACTGGGTACAGTTGAAACAATTTTGCTTTGAACGCTTGTAGCACAGCCATTTTGAAACATAACAAACAACAAAACACATAAAATGAGAGAATAGACTTTTGTCTTCAAATATATCTCAGAATTAGAGGCTCAACTGCCATATTTACTAGATAGGAAGAGTTTAATAAAATAATGTGCCACTGTTTCAACCGTACCCATACCAGGGGCGGTTGAAACAGCGATGGGGGTCAGTTGAAACATAAACAAATAAGTAATACAAATCAGTTTCTTTATTCATAATCAACAAGAAATAGTTAAATTCTAGTATGGCACCATTTCTATCAGTCTTAATAATAGTTTCGAACATAAAAAGAGCTCTTCTGCTCCGGTTTAAACTAACAAACTAACACTAACACTGCATTTCTTTTTTTCTTGTATCGCAGAAGAGAAGAATGGTGAACTCCGTACATCTCTGCAGCTTTTCGTAAAGAAGTCCCTTTTTTGACTTCTACATACGCATTTTCGTATTGAGTTATATCACACTCGCCTCTTGAAGTTTTTTTGATACGTTGTCTGGGCATCTAGAATGAAAAAAGCAAGGGTTATCATTGTTTCAATCGTACCCACAATAATTGCTTCATCCGTCCCCATACCCCTCAACCGCTAATAAAACAAACATAGCGTCGAAACAAAACAACATAAACAAAAACGAATCACGGTTTTAGAACCTTCAAAATCTAACAATAAAACAGAAAATCCCTCAAAATGCAAATGCTAATATCAACAAAGTAATTTGAAAAAGAAAACAATAGAAAATACTTACTTTTTGTCGAAAAAATATAATAGGGTCCCCTGAAAACGTACAGAGCGCGCGAAGTGCAACGCGTCACTGTGATTCATGTCCGGACTCTCCAGCCGCGTCTCTTTCCCCTTGTACCCCTTACCACACCGCTAATAGTTTACGAGTTATTAGCGTTGGTTTAACCGTACCCTGCTGCAACCGTACCCAGTCTCCCCTAAATATGGGCCGAGGCGAAGCTGAGGCACACATACGTAAGTCCATCATTCGTAAGCTGCATCCGGATAGACTGGAAGCCGACCCCAATATAGTTGGGAAAGGCTAGGCAGATGATAATAGTGTGTCTTAATCTATGTTTGTAATTTGAGTGCCTAGGATGCCAGGCCCTAACGCCAGGACTGATGAAACATACTTGTACCATTTTATCCCCGTAACCCGAAACCCTGCCTCGCTGTAAAGGTTAGTTTAAAAATCGATCCTACTTGGACTTGTTTGTTACAAAGTTCTAGAACAAACCTAACATAGATCGATGGAATCAAGTTCCATAAGAACCTAGAGTTGCCTAAGTTCAACATAAGTACCTAATGTTTGGTGAAATAACTTTTGCATATTAAAGTAGGTAACTCATTTAAGGTCGAGACCAATAGCCTATTTTCAGTTAAAGACAGATCGCTACTGATGGTAGCCAGTATAATCATAACTGCCAGTACAATATAATCATACAGATCGCTATTGATATAAATTATTGGGACGTAACCAGAGATAGATAGGTTTTTCTACCTCCAGTACCTATGCCAAAACTGGTGATAGATAGGTAACTGGGTTCAGTTGTTAATTAAAGGAGATATTTAGGTAAATAATAGGTACGTTTATGCCAAAATATAAAAACATAGTTTGAAAATGTTCCGGTCAGCACAATTATTGCGTAACACACTATCAATCAGAATCTAAATCATTTAAAGGATATTGCTAATCCATTGCTTCATATGTTCGAAAAACTTGTCTGCTCAACAACGTAAATAACGCAATGAATGTTGTTAAACTGTCAAAATGAAAGCTATTGCTAGATTGCTACTGTAAGTCTTGTGTGTGTGTTACGCAATTACCCCGTAGGTTAATCAATCAACAATCTAACTAAATCATATTATCTGGAAATCTTTCCAACTCGACAAGACAATATTATTCTTTCTGCAGTGAGCAAATAAGAAAAACACATTTTTAGAATACGTTAACTGTTTGTCTTATTCCGAGTTTCTGACTCATAAAAATAATACCTATAAAAATCTCGTCAACGCATTACAACCTCTCAAGGACAAAGCGTGACGCTTCATAAAAAATGAATTCTCTTACCCATTGTTCTACAAACGAACAACAAACTGTTCCTCATCAAATATATCGATAATTACGATAATTGAAATCTTTTCCAGGTATTTATAGGTATGGTGCGACCGGTGAGCGAGAGTTTCATCAACGAGAGTGCAATCGAATCATACCGAATGGAGTATCGCACCCGGCACTCGATCGACGGTGAGATTATACAATGCGAATCGCGCATTGCTTTGGTGACTGGCTACATGACACACGAAGTTAGTGGTGTCAATGCTATGAACTTCATGCATCGAGACGACGTCCGCTGGGTCATCATTGCCTTGCGAGAGAGTAAGTGCCGACATGCCCCCGCGAACATTCAATTGCGTGGACTAAGCCTGCCGTCGCCGCGTTCAGCACGCGCCGCGCCCACCTAGCAAGGTTTCAGGAACATGATTCCGCCCGCAAATTCTAGTTTCAGACATTTTTCCACAGCAACACGGAACACGCTTCAACATAATTGTATACGCAAGTAAATTACTATAGTTTACACTAAAATTGCAAGTAAATGACCTCCTTAAGATTAAGATAACTTTGAAAATGTAGGAAGGTTATCAGCTTGTAGAATGAAGTGTTTCTATATCGAAAAGTAAATACATGCAAAAAAGGTTACTTAGGTGAAAGGTCTGTGTTATAAATGTAACAGAAAAGATTACGTTGAAGATTATTCTGAAGTTTTTACATCGTTCTTTTCCGTGTCGGTTAAAAAGAGTTTGCATCGACCTCTGAGTGTAGGTTAGGTACAAGATTGCAACAGCTCACATACCTACACGAACAATAGGTGACCAGTGTGAGTCGACGTTATCAACTTAGCATAATTATAGGTACTGTTATACGTTACACTTGTACATTATTTTAATACACCGTGATAGAATGGAAAAATTTGTCTGCTCAGCAACGTAAATAACGCAATGAATGTTGTTGAACTGCCAAAATGAAAGCCATTGCAAGATACTGTTAGTATGTTACGCAAAATACTTCTGGATGGGTTTGTTTACCTGAAAGAAAATAAAAACAAATATTAGATATTTAAGACAAAATGAAAGTTTGTACTTATTTGCTGAAAGGGGTGAGATGGGTGGTTGACCCATGGTGGCTCACCCCTTTCAGCAAATACATAGTATAAACTTTTCCTTTTGTTCTTCATTCGTTTGGGGAAGTATCTCTAAATAAAACAAACACGTGTAGGTACTTTATTTTAAACCGAAAGGATTTTTTATGTCACATGTGGGGCGCAACATAGAGACATTATACATTAGAAACTAATTGCGCCCCGCGGTTGCACCCGCATAAGTGTCGATGCCGTGGGAATATCGGGATAAAAAGTATCCTATGTGTCAATCCTGGTTATAAACTAAATGTGTGCCAAATTTCATCCAAATTTGTTCAGCTGTTTGTGTGTGAAGAAGTAACAAACATACAAACACACTCAAAAACTTTCGCCTTTATAATCCATACCAATATAGGTACTTATTTATAAATTCGAAAGTAACTCTGTCTGTCTGTCTGTATGTTACCTTTTTACGCCCAAACCACTGAACCGATTTAGATGAAATTTGGTATAGAGATAGTTTGAGTCCCGGGGAAGGACATAGGAAAGTTTTTATCCCGATATTCCCACGGGATCGACACTTATGCGGGTGAAACCGCGGGGCGCAGTTAGTATGTACATAAACGTATGATCTTCCTGGAAAATGTGCTAACTGAAAATGACTTGCCATGTTTGTGTGCTCATAATATTTACTGTCGATTCTCGAATTGCGTGCGCATAAAACATCTTCCTGAAATTTTACTAGGTATTGTTTACACCTATTTAAGTTTTATGCACTTTGCGAATTTGCTATGCGACACATGGTTCTGTCTATTCATTTTGGAATGTATTCGAACTAATTTACAATAATATCTGGAACATTTAATTTGTAGCGTAGGTACATTTTCTCATAAACAGTGTATGAAATTGTCACATAACGCTTCATAAGAAGTAAATATGTAACTAATCAGACGAGTAGTATTATATTATCTAGTGGCACTTGTTTACCGCCTGCACATCTGCCACGTCTATCGCCTTTCTGTAAATGGTTATTACTTGAGATAACTACTTTCTGTTTTTCCATTACACCGCATAGCGACAATAGTCTATACCTAACACAAATACTTAAGACTGATGTATGTTATCAGTGCTAGTAGAAATGCCTTTCCACCTAACTTTCGTTTTATTTATTTATTTATTAAAACTTTATGCACAAGTAAAAAAAAAATACTGTACAAAGGCGGACTTAATGCCTGAGGCATTTTCTACCAGTCAACCTTACCTTCCTTTTATAAGAAGGCATTAGAATTTCTGATGTAGGTACGCAAGTATCCACTTTTTATTTTCCGCTACTTATGTGCAAGCGAAATATTCGTGAAATATGCAACGCTAATGTTTACAATCTTGGTATCTGGTTTTAATATGTAATATTGCATTTGCGATTACATAATTGTTTTTATACTTTTGTGATATTTAAAAAATAAATGATCAATAATCGATTTTAATGTTCACTTTGTTTGGGTTATAGTGTACGACCAGCACCGAGTATTTGGTGAGTCCTGCTATCGGTTGATCACGAAGAACGGCCAGATGATCTACATGAGGACCCGAGGCTGCCTGGAAGTGGACCGTGAGTCCCGCGCAGTAACCAGCTTCGTGTGCACTAACACCGTGGTCAGCGAGGATGAAGGCAAGCAACTCATCAAGATGATGAAGAAGAAGTTCACTATGCTGGTCAACAACAATGAAGGCCCAACCATTACGGAAATAGAAGACGACACACATGATGATAAAGAAGTATGTTTTCCGTTCTTGTACAGTCAACAGCAAAAGTAGATGATAAATTGAGTTTATAACTTTTGGAGTCAAAACTGATCACGAATATATCACATCACACTAATATTATAAAGGCGAAAGTTTGTGAGTGTGTGTGTGTGTTTATATGTTTGTTACTTCTTCACACTCAAACGGCTGGACCGATTTCGATGAAATTTGGTATAGAGATAGTTTGAGTCCCGGAAAAGGACATAGGATAGTTTTTATCCCGATATTCCCACGGGATCGACATTTACGCGGGTGGAACCGCGGGGCGCAGCTAGTTTGGTATAATTTACAATCACATACTTTTGAATCACTTCGACACCACACAGTTCTGACGCGACCTCCGTTCATTAGTATTGAATTTCTGATTTTCATCATCTACTTTTGCTGTTGACTATACGTGTTAAGGTTTCAAAATCATTGCGCTTTTTGCCTACGTGTGCGTTTTGCTCTAAAAACATTGATATTAAGCCACGTGTTGTTCTTTTTAAACATCATCATCATCAGCATACAGCATAGGCCTCTCCAATAGCACGCCACTCAGCACGATTGTAAAAACGCTTTTGCTTTCAAAACGGTAAAGGAAAACATCGTGGGGAAACCGCCATGTCTTAGAACCAAAAATTCGAAGTCATTTGACACCCACCAACCCGCATTCGGACCGCGAGGTGGTTTATGGCTCACTCCTTCTCATAGAGAGGAGGCCTGTGTCCCAGCAGTAGGAACATTATGGGCTGATTATGCAGCCCGATTCTTGGCAACTCTCATCCAGCTGCCGCCACCAGTCATCCTGCAAAGATCGTCGCTAAATTTTGGCCGGCCCATTGCCACTTTAGCTTGCTTATTTTGTAAGCTTCATATACATGGTTTCTTATTAAATCTTGTTATATAACTAAACAAAAGAGGCGCTTAGTAGTAAATCAAACTTCTTTCGCATCTTTACAAAGGTTAATTTAAAATATACTTACATTAATTTTTGTTATATTTTTCAGGCAACTGAAGATGAGCCCGCGCAAGTTGAAGACCCCAAGCGCCTGGAAAAGGTAATTTTACATCTGGTAACAAACTTGCCGTCGCCTTCGCCGCAGGACAGCGAAGACGAGCCATTTGAAGCTGCATCTTCGGAGAGGAAGAGCACGTCACCACATCGGCTGACCATCATTCCACCCAACAAGGAAAGGATCGTTCGTGCTATCGAAAAGATCTACGGCATCAAAACTTTCCAAAGAGATCTTAATCACGAAGAGAACAACTATAAACACAGAAGTGCTGCAGGGTCAAGCCGTACTACACCCCAATACATACAAGAGAGAGAGAACAGTATTCCGGTAGAGATGAACAGTATTCTTGCTCCACGGGAAGCACAGGTGGTACGACACAGCGCTCATGTCTCACGTTACGTGCAGGCTCCTGACAGTTCTCTTGCTCCGCTGGATGACAATTATTCTGATAATGACTACAATTCAGACGACATTCTTAATGCTGTGGGATCCCCAGATATGGGTTACTTTGATGGCGCACAAAGCCCGTTCTCAAATGTATCTTCAATTTTTGCAAATATTAATCAAAACGGCGAGGAAATGTTTAATGAGCTTCAAGTAGCCGATATGAAGGAATTTGAGTATTGCGATGCAGAAACAGATGTAAACATACCAATGCCTAAATATCGCGATACAGAAACAGAAGTAAACATACCAATGCCTAAATATGCAGAGGAATCAAACGTGTATCAAGCGTTACCGCAAGCGAGCTCAAGTAACTTCTTCCCGTGTGGAACTAAACGACCCAGCGACTTTGAAGATATCGATATGGTTTATAAAAAAAAGATAACAGAAACGAAATTTTTCCGACAAAACGAACCAATTTCAGATTTAGTAATTAGCCGGCAAAATGAACCAATTTCAGATTTTGAATTTCTCCGGCAAAATGAACCAGATTCAGATTTAGAATTTCTCCGGCAAAATGAACCAATTTCAGATTTCGAATTTCTCCGGCAACATGAACCAACTTCAGATTTAGACATTTTCCGACAAAACGAATCACCTTCAGATTTAGAACCTGACCGAAAAAACAAATCATCTCAAGATTTAGAATCACCCGTTGACATCTTCTCCGACGAATCTAGTGAGTGACTTGAAGAAACTATTACTAATAACATGAATGTGCTATTTGACAGTTCAACATTTTTATTTTTTATATTTTCAGTTTTCGATGGTGACCAAATAGAATTAGCAGTATGTGCAATGGAATACATTGATCCGACGCTTCCCGATTTACACGTAAGTTTTTTACTTTACTAAGCTTTACTAACAAATAATTATAGGGTAAAATTATTTATCTAGAATATCTTTGTCCAAAACATCGCTGAAATAGGTACGTACCACTAAACTAATATTTTGCAATATTTCCAGAGGACTGACGTGAAAGAAATTTTAGATCAAATCGAGAAAGAGACAGAGCAAGAACAAAGGTTCCGGGATTTTCATTTGGAGGATTATGAATAATAGCATTAAATGCTGGAGGTGATCTGAAACAAAGCTACCAAAATGGTAGAAGGATCAATTTTTTTTTTCATCGTTTTTGTTGAAATGCGGCAATTGCTGTTCGATACGGCGGTCTTCGAATTGTTGCAGAAATCAAATGAAGTATAATAATACATCAATTGATTTATCGTTTGTTCCGAAGATTCAAAACGATTTTTTATAAGACCACAGTACTTTATCTTATGCATAGCCGTAAAAAAGTACTTTGAGTAAGTCAAGTTGCAAAGATCTCGGAAAATTAATTTGTTCGGTGTAATTTATATTATTAATAGACGATAAGATTTAATGTTTAAGTGAAATCAAAATAGTAATGGATGTAGACTCGCCCTTCATTTCAAGATGTTAAAATTACGGGTCCTTGTCGCTGTTAAGTGTTAGGGTAGGTAGACACTAAGCAAATCAAACATATTGGCATTTAGTTTGTTATAATATTTCAAGGTAGTAAATAATTCTGTTAAAATTCATTGAATCTGTCAGAGTAGTTATTCAATATTATACTCGTATACATGAATAACTAGTGTTATAATGCCAAATGTTAAAAAGGAAGTTATCTAGGTACAGTTAAAAACTTTCCTTGGTTGATTCATAATAATAACGTTGGTATAATTATTCTTACTTATTTTATTGTTTAGTGGTAGCTATTATTATTAAAGAACACTTTTGTCGAGTAATTTCGATTCAATTATTACATGCAACTCTACACAGTAAGCGGGAATTCGGAAAGCTGCTTGTGCTTATACTGTTAGTGCAGCAAGCACATATTAATGAAGAAATTATTCTTTAATTAGGGATCTATATTGCCAAAGGTAAACAAAAAGGTAAAACGTTAAACTTAAACTCCTAGTCACGTCAACCAGTAACTTTTTTTTATTTTATATGAAGTTAACAAAATAACCTGACCTAATCCATGTCTTTCGTGAAAAACGGAACCTAGAAATGTCTTTTTATTTTTGACGTATCGTAAGACTGAGTATTTTTAATTGATTGATTTCAAGATATTGTTTAAGTGATTTATTTAGATTTACATTATTTTCAGCATTTTGTAGTTGATTTTTTTAGGATCTTATGACCCTTCTGTACGCCATGTTTTTTATTATAACGTCGTCTATTTAAACATCACTGAACCGCTGAAGCACGAGAATAAGTTTCTCTCGACACAATCACACGTGTCACTTATAAACATAGGTAGGTATTTATTTTTAACCGACTTCAAAAAAAAGAAGAATGAAGCCGTCATCAGACGATCAATCTAGCATCAGTTTAATCCGTCAATCTGATGATTTCGGATTAAGAAATGCATAGTAACCCGAGTTGAACTGTCGTTCGTGCTTTTAGTTTAGCACTTACATTATAGTTAAGTACCTGTAATGTTATTCTGTAAAAATCTCACCGTGAAAACTAAGGTGAAGTGAGCTTAAAGTGAGCTGTCAATAGTGTCAATCCCTAGCATCAGATGGAATGACTGCTCACCTTAAGCTCACTATTCACCTAAGTTATCACGGTGATCTTTTTACAGAATAGCGCCGCTCTGGTCCAGTGATGCCTAAACAGACAATTATAATGAACCATTTTTGTAATATATTTTCGAAGTTGCCATGTCTCTGCCTGTCACAATACATTAGATATAAAACAAGTGTTATATTCTATTTTAAATATTTGAGATTTCTAAGCGAAACCTTCATGGTGATCCTATGGCCATAAATAGAGGCCGTTAAATGCCAAAAATATATTATAAACTAAAATTTTGGTATTTCAAACATTGTGAGAATGTATTCATGTACCTACCTAATTATTATACTTAGGTGTAAGTAATTCTCGTTGACTTGCAGCACCCCTGTTAGTGCGTATACCATGTAATTCATACCTAGGTTTTCACACAAATACATAGATCTCATTAATTAATACGCGTTTATAATTAAAAATTGTAGTTGTCGACGTCGTATTTCATAATCAGCCTATAATGTTCCCACAGCTGGGACACAGACCTCCTCTCGGTGAGAGGGAGTGGGCCGTAATCCACCACGCGGGCCCAGTGCGGGTTGGCAGATGTCACATGTCTTCGAATTTTTGGTTCTCGGACATGCCGGTTTCCTCACGATGTTTTCCTTCACCGTTTTGAGAGCAGTGGTGATGAAATAATTTACACAAAGTAAAGCGCCTGGCTGGGTTCGAACTTACGACCTACAACTCGTAAGTTGCGGCCGTTACCACTTGGCCACCACTGCTCGTATTTAATTTATATTATTAGATTTGTAGACTTCGAAATTGATTGTAACTCAGATTTTGTTAAGATCTAGTATTGCGACCAGGCTAAATGTCATGTGGCCATAAATTTGTAATCTGATATTATGTAAATACAACTTTTGTGTGGTGAAAGATAAATTAAGTTTTCATTTATATATGTCGTGCCAATTACTGTTAAAATAATGTACAGAGGCCACATCAAGCTACCCCATACCTGTACCTGGCTGTTCATGCCAACTCATCATTTTAATCGTGTGAAATATTCATCCATTTTATGGAAGTTGATATTGATGGTATTTCAAAGTAGTAGGATCTAGGCATCTACTTGTATAATTACATCTGTCTTGTAACTACGCTATTACGTCTACACGTATGACGTAATAGTGTAGTTACAAGAACATTTTATCAAGTTGATAAAATTTTCGGGCCGTGTCAGGAGGTGTACTCCCAAAGCACGAAATCGGTAGTATCGGCCGAAGTTACGTGCGTTCCCTACTCCTTAAAATATTAAGGAGTAGGGAACGCACGTAACTAATAAGTTTGGGGCCCGGACTAAGAATGAGCGACAAGTTTTGACTGGTTGTCCTTACTCCCGATGTGTTTTTGCCAGTCCGAAAAAGTTGATTCAACTAGAGTAGGGTTAGGTCCGAAGTACTGAAATAGTTTTGAAGGGGCTCGTATCTTCGTTGACGGACTTAGGGAGTAGGCCGAGCCTTCAGCGAATATTTGAGTTGTCCCGATTTATACGTGTAACGGAATAAGCGCAAGACCTGAAAGTAGTTTGCTCAGAATCGGCTTCTGAAACGATTTCCGTCATTATTTATAGATGTTAATTTTTCAGGTAAAAACACTCCATCTCGCGGACTTGTATCAGTGGCTAAAGTTTTTTTTTTAATTCAAAGTCATTCTGACATTAACAGATTTGAACTTTTTTCGACACGTATTGATAATGCATTTTCATGATACTTAATCAATATTTTGTGTCTCAATTTCATGGAGCTGCCGCTAAAATTAAAATAAAATCTCAAATTATTTAATAGAATCGGAAACTTTAGCCACATTTAAAATAATTATATTACATAGAAATGTATAAATAAAGGCTATATGCGTTTTGTTTATAAAAATTATTGAAATATTTTTCACTTTTTTTAAAAAAACAGGCGCTTGAACAAATCATATTTAACTTTAATCGAGTAGCCTAGTAAATAAGCTTTCTAATAAGGTACATCACATTAGCGTTTAAAAATCTTCGAAATATTATACCACTTTTGATCTCTCCATTAAGCCTTATCTTAAAGGAATAAAGCCTATTCAAATGCACGACCGAATTTGTAATTCGCTCATAGCTATCCTATGCTATGAGTGACATCGTTTCTTGTACTGACATCGATTTAAAGGTCAGAAGAGGTCTGGAGTGAATTAAGGGGGAATTTTATAAAAAATCAATAGGTGGTTTAACTAAAAAATTAATTATCAGATGTTATTTTAGTCTTATAATTTAATATTCTAATTGGGATACATGTATGAGGTCTTGCGTTTATTCCATTACAAATTGTATATTATGTGGTCTAGGCTATTCAAAACACTTTGATAGTAGGATTTCTAAATTAAAACTAGGTATAACTATAAATATAACTATACAACGACAAAAATAACATATTTTGAGGGTGATAAGACCACATGAACGTTACTGGCCAGACATGTCTTACAGTTTCTGAAGTTCCACAAATACGTGTTAAATTAATTATTTAAAAACCAAGTGTGTGTCTAGAATATATTGTTATTGAAACTGTATACCTAAGTCGATAGCATAAAAAATGTGGTATATACCTAGTTGTAGGCAGGTCTATATATTGCCTATTAAGTAGTATTGGTAGGTACTGGTGATTGCCTGTAGGTAGATATAATGTCTGTCATCACTCATCCTTTTTCTTTTTTTTTCAATAAACCCTTTTGGCTTTTTTGTTACTACGTATTTACAAAGTACCTTAGAAGTATGTATATACATACTAAGAAATATTAAGCCTAAAAAGGCGCCAATTCTGTCGTTCAAGTCAATGTAATGTAAAATGTGATTAATGGTCTCATAAGTAAATCTTTAGATAATGATTGGTAAATATAAGGCTGTATAATTCCGGCTGTCTGTAGTCTCCCCGGATTTAATGAGTAATATTTCCCAGGTTTCTTAGAATTTGCGCTCGCCACTCGCTCAAGTGGTTTGCTTTTTCTGCTCGCTCAGCTTGCGAATGATAACGTAATTTAGCCATAATATTCTTAGGGTTACATTATATAAATGTATCTGAGTTAATCATACCATCTAATTTGTTGTCTAGTTCCGAAAATTGTATTTTACCAAAAACTCTATTTTATGAAACTTCTACTGTCACTGATAGATAAGTCCCAAGATGTCCTAGGATAAGTCTGTGTCGAATCCAATCAAGTCATCAAAATAACTGTTTAAATTATTGAAAGTGTAGATAGGCTGAATGAACAATTCACTGTAAATAGATGTTTTCAATGATTAAAATATGTGTTGTTTGTTGTTACTGTTAGTTGTAAGTATTCATAAACATTCAATTTACTTACCTGTAAAGATATTATAGGTATTATTTTAAGATATCTTACAATTTTTTTTTTTCAAGTGAAAGAGGTAGCTACAGAAATCTTTAAACTTTTTTCATATAAAGAATAGGACTGTCGAAAAGATTTTACAATTTTTTTACATTTCGAAGTGTTTTCTAAGAAATTGTATTTTTTTGTGTTGGAACCTTCAACCTTGGAACCTTCTGGAAGGTTGTAAATAAAATGCCAGTGTCCGGTATAAACTCTATTGACTATTAATTAGCACAGTGACGTCTCTTACATCCAGTCAGAACACAAGTTGTTGCTACAACGTTGGGAAGACGACTACCAGCGGAACTGTAAACTCGGGGAACATTGCATTTAGCATTGTTGGCAGGAACAATCCATTGTTGGCATTATTGCTACCTGTAGTTCCTACATACCTCCACTTTTTTTTTTCAAATCAATTGTTATTTGGTTTATATTTTGCTGTCCTCTCTTGGCATCGTTGTGGCCTGGCACCGACAACACAAACTCTGCAGATTCTCCTATGATCGAGCAGCAAAATATAATACCCCAAAAGTCTAACACTTAACAACTTGACTTTAACCGTAAAATAACATGAAATACTCTGGTAATCATTTCGTTGGCGGTCGTCTTGCCTACGTGTGCAATTGGGCATAGGTACAGACGCCAGCACACCAAGCTACCCGAAATTGTCAAATCCTAATCAACCTTGAACCTTATGGTTTAGCGAAAAAGTTGAAAATCTATTAAATAAATTTGACAGATTGTAGTAGCTTGATGTTCTGGCGTCTGTACATACATTGCTGTTGCAGTAATATTATATTCCATTACCGAGAATTGTTATCGAAATCATTACATGAATTACAATCTATTGTTTATGCATACCACAGTTTTATTTCATTGATCGTACATGTTAAAGTTTATCTAAATCCCAAAGTTATAATACCTAATTGAAAAACTGGACACAATAATTTGAAATTACATCACTCATCTCTTATGCTATAAATATTCCACTGTGCCGTATTTTGTAACTTACTTCTAATGTTACACGTTGTTTCGGCATAAGCAATGTGTAACATTAGAAGTAAGTTACTTCGCGCTCGCGGTATGGGAGTCGGTTGGGTCGCTGTGACTGCAGGTCCCTCAGGTCATAACGATGTCAGTTCACTCCTAATCCGCAAAAATTGCTACAATTATTTCAACATTACCTACTCACAACAAAAATATTACGTGAATCGCTAATCGCTCTTGACCGAGGTCGCAACTTGTTTATTGCTTGACGAATCTGTCCTAAATGCTCGGATAGTTAGCCTTTTAATTTCGCACGTGAAAAAAATCTTCTGGCATCCTAAGTTTCGCCCATGGAGCACAACAACCAGTGGAGAGAGCATCGGCACGTGTTTCTTCTAAATCAAAGTCACTAAAGAACGGCGGGGGGAGAGGTAAGCTTCGCCCGCTGTGATTGGGTGATGAATTGACAACCAAATGATAACTGATTTTTAAGGGATTCCAAAAAGGTAGTTGGGAAAAGGCTAGGCAGATGATGAGGATGTAGGTAACATAAGAAAAATAAAAAAAGTATTTTGTTAAAAATGAGCTCTTTCCTTTAGTTTGCCGTATGTCATTACTTCCCAGAATTCGATCCTTATTAGCGACACTACCGAATGGTGTAATAATACAGCGTGTGTTTTTTTTTTCAAAATCAACAGGTTCTATTCCTGGCCAGAAATATTGATTTTTCAAAAATCCAATGATGCAGTTTTAGTTTTCATCAAAATCGAGCCCGCGACTCCTTTGAGCACTTTTCGCTAGTCCTCATAGTTTCGGATTTGGCCAACCACGCCCACTTGAAAAATTCACCCTGTATATTTAAAATTATTATATTTTTTAAAACTACCTCTACAACTTCACGAGTTATTGGTCGGTATTATTAAACACCATTGCAATCAAAACTTTTTAATGCGCAATAATTGTAATCTTCTGTGGGTAGGAAATACGAAATAAAAAAACACATTATTGTTTTATTCGTGTAATTGTACTTATATGGTTATAATCGTTGCTTAGTAAATGGGGAAAAATATGCTAAATAAAGTGCCACTATGTGCCACAAAAACTTACAGCTAACCTTAATTAAATTAAGCCTTAAATGCTATTACAAATTATGTAATATCTGGATATGAGAATCCAGTTAAAAAAATACCGAGTACCCACCAGGTACTGGCGTGTCCTAAACTAATAATTGCAGATCATTTGAAAACATTTCCTCTACTAATATTAAATCAAGTTTATCATTGGGTATATGCACGTTTATATAGATTAGTAAATAGTAAATTATCACAACAACGCACACCTCTACATAGAAAAAATCGACTAAAAGATCCTACAAATTAAAGCTTTCGCATTACAACTGGTACGTTACCGCAGTTTTTGTTTATACACTTATAACTAAAAAGTAACTGTAATTATATCTAACTAAATTACCGACAGCACCTACTAAACATACACTAAGAAATACTAATTAACTGTAGGTACTTAATTATATCTAAATTAACAACAGTATTGTAGGTATACTACTGAAACGACGTTCATAAATTCGAAATACTCCTTATGCAGAGTGTATATTGGAAACTGAGCCAGCTCCATTAGATTATAGCAGCTGAAGAACATCTTGGACAATCATGGCGCCTACTTAGGTCCTCCTAAACTAAAGTGGTTTGCCGGCTACTTTACCTCTATACAGGGCCCCATTAAAATTAATGGACAAATTTTAACACAGCACTCAGTACGTCTAACCAAAGATATCCAAGCAAATAAAAACACTGATAAAAGTGATTTTATTTTGAGCTCTTCATCTGCCTAGCCTTTTCCCAACTATGTTGGGGTCGGCTTCCAGTCAAACCGGATGCAGCTGAATACAAGCTAATAATTTAATTTTGACTTAAAATAATAAATTGCCGGCACATTAGTGTATTTTCGTTAGCTAATTATTTTTCTTGTGAGTATTTAATGCGTTTTGTCTTATATTTTTTTTTTACCATCGTCCTTATTTTGGTGGTTTGAATGATTTCTAAAAGTTTGTCAATCTATTTTAATGGGACCTTATATAGTAAGTTAACAATATTGAATCCTAAAACTGTAGGTACTGAATAAATAAATAATTGTAGGTAGATACATACAACTGTAATGCGATAAGTTGTGGCTTATTGGCTGACATCGTAGGTGCAGCCAATGAGCATCAACTTATCGCGATAATTATCGGCGTTTCCCGTTTAGTGTGGCCCCGGCATAAGGACCGAAACACATAACCGCGTTGCGGCACCGCACCGCCAAAATGGGCAGTGCCGTCCGCCGCTACGCGTTGTTTATTATTATGCATACACCACGTCTTGTTGTTGCAGCGCGGTGCCGCAACGCGGTTAGGTATGTGTTTCGGCCCTAAGATCACAGCCGCGCGAATATAAAGCTGTGCCCAGGGCTAATTCTCAATCTAGCGCCCGCGTCCCTACACAAGATGATTTTATAGACACTGTCCTTTTTATTCTACCTTGCCGTAAGCGCTTACATTACGTGATTGTGTATCTTTAAATCTAGGTAAACTGTGAATAACCCAATAGGTACCTACAGTAGACTACCTGCAGTATTTGTCTCTCCTTCCGCTTTTTAATCCATCTATAGAGATCGCTCTTAGCGATAAGACTGCCCAGACCCTTTGTAAAATTTCTATTATGTCTGTAATTTATATGGTGTGCATCATAAAGAGTATTCTATTCTATTCTAATCCTATATCTAGGTAGATACTCAAAGCATAAGGCAATCGTAACAAAACGGCCAGTTTTTACAGGAGTTGCGTTCTCGTTGTCCATTAAAATTCAAACTCAATGATCTATCTTACTCCTACTATCAGAAGTAAAATAGAATAAAAAAGATGGTGAACATAAAAACTATGAGATCATTTTCTGGTTTTGACTCTCTGGTCCACTTAGGTATCCGGCAGGACACCAGAAGGCCAATTCTCGTAATTTAAAACGTTCAAAGTCTAGTCGCAGTCTCATAGCGGCGATAAACAAATGTCAAAAACTTGTCAAAAATGTAGGGAAATTAGACGATTTTTTGACGGGTTGAGACTGATATCAGTCTATGAACGTTCTTAAAATCTCGAGAATTGCACCTCTGTTCTCTGCCCATTCAAACTCGAGTACTGACAACTCCTGACAAAACTGTTTTATTGACTAATTAATCCTTTAAAGTAAAGATGGACTTGATGATAGATGAGACTTGTCCCTACTAAAAAGTAACGAGGTATACATATAGGATAGAGGTACATTCCTATACTGAAAATTCTTTTCATGACTGTTATATTTAACTAAGGCAAGCAGTCTCCAATCGTAGTGGTAAAGTTTTAGCGAAACCAATGTCAACCAACAAAAAATAATTGTACGAAGCATAGTATAACTAGCCAATGTTCCCACTTCTGGGACACAGGCCTCCTCTCTATGAGAGGGAGTGGGCCATAATCCACCATGCGGGTCCAGTACGGATTGGTGGATGTCACATGTCTTCACCACTTTGTATTACATTTGCATGCTATATTAAGGCAGAATGTACATGGGTTCTATTATATAATTTAACAACTTATTTTTTATGTACCTACATTCTAAGCAAATAAAGACCTATTCTATTCTATTCTATTCTCAAATTTTTGGTTCTAGGACATGCCGGTTTTCTCACAATGTTTTCCTTCACCGTTTTGAGAGCAGTGATGATGTCATGATTTATACTAGGTAAAGTCAACCGCGGCTGTTACTACTGGGCCACCATTAATTGTACGAAATATGAATGATGTTACCAACACTTTGTAACCATATTATTTTGATTTAAAAGAGTGTCCATAGAGTTTCTTGCCCGTTCTTCTCCATATGTACCTACCTACGCTTTGGAATAGGCAACTAGCTTCATCTTTCTGACTGACAGACCCCTTGATAATTTAAAAGTGCCTGTAATTGGTTTATTTGAAATAGGTAAATGCTTTGTGTTTGAGTTTGAATTTGACTAAAGTAGAAAACAATGCAAATGCATGAATAAAAGTAGTAAAGCACACTATAATTTGCTAGTCTGTACTGCCATAGTAAAAAACAACATTGTTGAACCTGATTTACCATGAACAAGAGCCCTTACTTTGTAAGCCAAGGAGGAGCTCGTAACTAAATAATAACAGCCGCGTGAAGGTTTAGCAACGCTTGCCGAGGTCGGTTCGTGAATGGGTGACCATCCTTTACACTTCCGCGCACGTTATGCCGTTGGTCACGGCTGTCATTCGTAGATCTCTAATATTCGTTACGGGAGTCGGAAGCCTATAAATCTTACAACGAGTCATAACAAGGGGTTTCATGTTACCCAATAACTGGGTTGTGGAGGTCATATAAGCAGTCGCTCCATGTAAAATACTGATATTCAGTTGCATCCGACTGGAAGCCGACCCCAATGAGTCTAAGCAGATTGATTGACTTTATAAGCCAGGCATGCGCGGTCCGAGGGGGGGGGTCGTGGGGGTCATGACCCCCCCCAAAATCATTCAAGCTGTCGAGAGTCGAATGATTTACTTGCCTTACTATCTTAAAACCGTACTTGAGCCACGAAAACCCCGATTGGCATATTCAAAAACATTAAGAACATCGGCAGACATGGGGACTGTCGACTGAAGTAAAAACTTAAAACTATGAAATGACAGTGGGTTTTTGTACGCGCCTAAAAATCCTAATTTTCCTTTAAAAAGCCTGTTATAAAAATATATAATCTAGGATTCAACAGCGAGAGCAGCAAACTCGGGATATTGGGCACCCCCCTCGTACGTAAGGTTGAAAGGCTTAGGTAAGGCCAGAATCCTAAACCTAAACTGCTGTAAAACGAGTTGAAGCTTTTCGTCATAATTCGATAAAGTAAGTTTTTTTTTTTATGATGGGTAAAAGAAAACAGAGACTATTCAAGGTGGGGTGCTAAAAGGGGTTTGAAGGTTTTGGCCCTAAAATCAGCCGCCATTTTGATTTTTTTTCAGAATCGCGGTGCACAACAAAAGTTATATATTTAGATAGAGGACACTTATACGAACAAAAAATGTTATATACATATTATACAAGTGTAAAGTCAAACTTCTATACTAAAAAAAACGAAAACACAATAGACTTAAATGTCAGATTAGTCTCTGGGATTAAAAAACGACATTTTTTAAACAAATAATTAAATAGCCGTTTTTAATTATTTGTTTAAAAAATGTCTATTCTTCATTATTTGTTTCTTCTCCATAAAGGTTTCATAACGTTTCTATTACCCCAATAGTTCAATATGTTTTCCTGGAGGGAAAAAAAACAAAAAAATCCTTGTTGTTTTCGACTTATATTTCGGTGAATAACTCCGAAACCTGACGCTTTAGGATATTATGTTATATAACATTTTTTGTTTGTATAAGCGTCCTCTATCTAAATATATTACTTTTGTTGTGCACCGCGATTCTGAAAAAAAATCAAAATGGCGGCCGACCTTAGGGCCACCCTCCATACAAAAATCTTCTAACCCCTTTCAGGCTCGCTACGCTCGTTCTTGCAATTTACATTGGTTCTTGAGCTTTTCTTCAAAAGTCGACAAAGCAAGTAGGTAATTCCTAGTCCTTTTGGAATGATCGAAAGAAAATCGAACCTATCCGAGAGTGTGCAAAATTTTCGAGCTCGCTTCGCTCGCTCTTGCATTTTAGATTTTGGTAGCTGCTTGAGTTTGCCTGCATAAGTCCACAATGTAACTCCTATTTGTCTAAAACAAAACCTAATCAAACAGAGGCGGGTTGTTAAAATTTTCGAGCTCGCTTCGCTCGCTCTCCCCACCCTGCACAATCTACCGTTCTAATACATACGACCGATTTGGCAGCATTTAAGTAACACCGGGGGCGCATGTAAAAGCTGCGTCCCTGAATAGCATAAGTAATGTGGAGATGGAGATATACATGAATCTTAACATATTATCACGACTTTAATCCCCAAAGGGTTGGGCAGGGGTGTACCTTCATATAGTACTGACACCCGCATTTCGCCAGTTATTAAGTGAAATGTCATAGAGGGCAGGCCTACTGCCGCCAACCAGGCACAAATCCAGACTCCAGGCTGCTTCTGCGAAATTTCTGATGGAAAACCCTTTAACACTTTACCCGACCTAGAAATCGAACGCTTGCGACCATTAGACCAACGAGGAAATGTACCTCCCCAAAAATATTCCTCGGCACCCATGATGGATGACCCCCCCCAAAATCTTAGGCTGCGACCGCGCCTGAAGCCAGGGAGTCTGCATTTAAAGAGGTACAAAGTGACGATTTTTGAATGTTAGTACAGCGGTGGACTGTAAACCCCTTTCCATACGTTCAGTCGTCAGTACATTTTCCATACGTTCAGATTGGTCAGTGCATTTACAAAGATAGTACAGGTGGGCCTCCTTACGACACCATATTATCGTTTTCAGCGCATACCTAAGTTGTTTATCAACAAGCATGAAAGTTTTTATTCGTACCGGCTTTAAGTAACAGGGCAAGCAAGGCACTGAAACATACATTTTCAACCGAGGACATAGGTACCCGGCAATCAGAGCACGTGAAAAGGGCTGAACAGAAGCCATTTTACTAGTGAAACAGGTAACTAAACATTTCCAATCACGATTACTATAAGTACCAATAGTAAAAATAAATTTAAAAATATGTCGCCTTGCTAAACAGTTTCCGATAGACACTCAGATTAATTATAATCAAAAACTTACCCTAAATTAGCCTAGACTAAACCTAAAAAGCCTACAAAAGTAGATTTATAAAAGTGTCTTTTTTGTCTAATAACATATTGAACTACTTAAGACATCTACAAATAAAGAAGAAGTAAAAAAGAACAACTGTCTTATGCATCGAGGTATGCTTTGTTGCGATCTAGACATAAATATTGATTATGTACTTACACGGTTATAATAATTATGGTATAATAATATGCACCCTAATTGCGTAACACACTATCAATCGGAATCTGAATCACTTTTAAGCAAATTGCTAATCCATTGCTTCATAAGTTCGGAATATTGGTCTGCTCAACATGTAAATACCGCAATGAATGTTTTTGAACTGTCAAAATGAAACGGATTCCGATTGATAATGTGTTACGCAATTGCCCCGATGATCAGAGTTCTGCCGCTGTATAGGATGCTTTGATTACATGTGCCAATCCATACAACAACCAATCGATTCTACTAATAAATACAGGGTCAAATAAAACTAGCCAGCAAAACGTGATGAGACTTTATGGGTGTCGATATCTAAACACGACAAAAAAAAATAAGATGATTGTTTTCTTGGGTCAATGCCCGCTGTTTGTATAGTAACTTGAAGTTGATGTAATCTGTATTATCGCGTTGAACCTATCACGCCTAAGTATGAAGTTTACACAAAAAAAAAACTGATTTTTGAACTGATATTTTAAAGTGACTACACAATAAGGTGCGGTGCGGTTGATGTTCCCATAAAAAAAAAACTAACGAATTAATTCCTTTTTTAGTTTTACCATGTTTAGATATGTGAACCAAAAATTCGAAGACACGTGACATCTACAACCCGCACTGGGCCCGCGTGGTGGATTACGGCCCACTCCCTCTCACAGAGAGGAGGCCTGTGTCCCAGCCGTGGGAACATTATAGGCTGATTATGATGTTTAGATATCGATAATTCGATACTCATCACGTCTGCGAAGTATTGCTAGCTAAATTAATTTGACTCTGTATAAAACAAAACTAACTTACATCCTAAGCATCTATGAATATTCGATATTAAATTTTATCTGTTTTTAATCAGCTGCTTCTGTTAACTAGCTACAAGAATCAATAGCTCTGGCAGTCAAACAATGGAATATAAAAAAAGAAAACAAAAATAAACTACAGCACCCGGCGATAAATATTGCACATCGACCTTTGGAAAGAGACAATCGGCTAATTTCGGCTTCGTAGAGCGTTATCTCTGTCGCACGAAATACAAACAGTCCGGTATCTATTAGGAGCTGTTAAAACAATTATGATTTGCTTCTTTTGATAATTCTTTTTATTCTTTGTATAAAATACACCAATTTTTCTATAAATTATGGCTTTAGGTTAACAACAACATGTCTAAGTTTATGGTTATGGCTAAAGATGCCATAGTACAACTTTAAATTATTTAAATTTGGAGGTGTTAACAACTCTAAATATATATTTTGAACTGGACGCGACCGCACTCTATCGCACTTGAACAACAACTGACAAAACGTCACATAGGTAGTGTGCGACAGAGATAACGCTCTACGAAGCCGAAATTAGCCGATTGTCTCTTTCCAAAGGTCGATGTGCAATATTTATCGCCGGGTACTGTATGTCTAGATAAAAAAGCAAAAAATGTAGGGATAGACAATGTCAATAACAATGTAAAGGTACACACGGCAACACACCAAGCTATACATTTCCAGGTTTAGCTGACCTCGCATTGTATAGGTTTTTGGTACAATCAGAAGTCAGCTTATACTTGTTATGTATAGCTTAATGTGCAGACGTGCGCACCAATACAAAAAAATATGAGAAGATATACCTATAAATTCTTAAAAATAATTATACGTTTAACGTTTATATAGGATCAACAACTTAAATTACTAAAAAGATATCCAATCATTAAAGAAACGATAACATAATAATATTTTCTTTGACATTATTCAGACGAAAAAATGATATCTAATGTATCATTCGTAAAACCTTGCCACGTCTTAAGGTGAATGCGCAGTTGTAGACCGCGAAATTCAATTTTTCTTGCGTTTTTAGCAATTTTCAGGTCAGTTTCAAGTTGTAACTTGAACAAAATATGATTCGCGACTATAACAGGTACGTATTTACAGAATTATAATCATTAGAATCATTAATACTTCTTTCTAAGTTAGATTTCTACCATAAGAACAAATCTCGTATGGAAAAGTGATTATGGTAGAAATCTAACTTAAAGAGATATATTAATGATTCTAATGACTATAATTCTGTATATACATATCTATTATAGTCGCGAATCATATTTTGATCAAGATACAACCTGACACTGACCTGCAAATTGCAAAAAACGTAAGAAAATTTTAATTTTTGCGGGTTACCAATGCGCATTCACTTAAGGCGAAAGCGTCAGAGTAGCCCGCGAAATTTTTCTTTGCAGCACGCGTCGCATGGCCGCCATAGAAACTTATTATAATTCTATAAATAAATATTTTTTACGAACGAACGAGGGTTATGTTTTTAATTACGGGAATCGGCCTTCAGATTTCTTTAGAATTTTGTCTACAATCTGTCATTTTTACTATTCTTCCGTCGACAAAACTCGTTTCTATGGCGGTCAGGCTACGTGAGTAGGTCAGTATCAGGTTGTTTGTTGATCTAAATATGAATTACGGCCGTAACAAATGTATATTTATAGAATTATAATAAAAAAAATCTTTAAATATAATTCTCTAAGTTCATATTACCCAAAGACAATAATATTATCTTAAATCTCTTTGATGTTACCCAATAGAATGACTATTTCATGAAATCATGACATTTGAGGCCAATTCTAACTTAAGGAGTTGTATTGCTGATTCTAATTATTAGAATTCTGTAACGCCATATTTTTACGGTTGCGAGTTACCTATATTTTAATCGACATACAACCTGACACTGAGCTGCTAATTGCAAAAAACGTTTTAAAAAATGAATTTTGTGGGCTACCATAGCGCATCCCCCTTAACAAGTTTTGAAGATAATTTAGTAACTATGCATGATATCGGTTACTTTGGAATGCTACTAATACTACATGTAAAAATATGATATAATAATATAGCCACTTAAAAGCGATTTCTCTTCGGTTCTGCATAAGTAGCTCCCGAACAGTGACCCTGAAAAACATAAAAGAAAACTTAGTATTTTATTTAAAAAACGTTAACAATTTTAGTGAAAAGATCAAACTTATTTTAAAAAATAATTGATGGGTTCGACCTTTTTATAATAGCTAATTCTTAACGGCGAGTTTACCCCATTTTCCAATATTTACGGAATTTTTTTTTTTTTTTTTTGTACCTAACTGCGCCATTTATTGTAGGTACGTGATATTAGCAAAATCTGGTCTTAAACCGAACGCCCTCTCGAGTTCATAAAAAGCAGATTTAAAAAAAAGTGTTAGGTACTGCTTTGTCTTTATTATGCTAATTTTGAGATTTATTTCCCATAGACAGTAATTGTCGCTATAAAATCCTACGAACCATTCATTAAGTTCTCGTTGTCGTTCAATTTTGGGGTCATTTTCCCTTAAAATTTCGGCAAGACGCGACATCACCCTACAATGCAGAGTCAATGACTGACCAACCGTTAACTTCGTCTTCGACGATTAGACGAGGTCAGTATCTCTAGCGCCGGTGGCGGGGGAGCAGGCTGACTTTAAAATATTCAATCTAAGTATACTAATATTATAAAGTGGTAGTTTGTAAGTTTGTATGTATGGGGTAATCTCTGGAACTGCCAGTCGGATTTGAAAAATTCTTCTTGCATTTGATAGCCCAATTCTTGAGAAAGGCTATAGGCTATTTAACGTCACGCTATGACCCTTAGGAGCCGAGCAAAAGCGCTATGAGGAAACAAAGTGATAGAGCAGGAGACGCGGGCAAGTGATGCAATACGACGAGATGGGTTGAGGGCATAGAAATTTAAAAAACAGGAGGGAATAACAATTTCACGCGAAAGAAGTCGCGGGCAGAAGCTAGTCGGGAATATTTAAGTCAGCACTGATGCAACAGCGCTGATCCTTCAAATCAATTTACAGGATATGATCAGCTGATGTTGTGTATGATGCTGATTGAAGGCAGGCAGCGTTGCCCCGAAAAGACAAAGGCCGAAAAGGCTTTTCGCCTTTGGGGCACTTTTCCTGTTGACAGCGATACTGACGAATTTTTGATGCCATATGATTCTTTCCCCCTTTTTTAACCGACTTTAAAAAAGGAGGTTCTGTATTCGACCCGTATGTATGTATGTTTGTATGTCCGCGATTATCTCAAAAACTACTGAACCGATTTTGATAATTCTTTCATTAGTGTGATCTACATACTTTCAGGAAGGTTTAAGTATATAATACATTAGGTAATTATTCTTATGTACGAAGTTATATGCATAAATGTACTGCATCTCCGGCATTTCTATGGGAATTTTGATGATTCTTCGAGTCGTGTCTTCAATTCTTCAATGCACTAGTGTTAATTGAATTTGTGTGGGGTAGATACAACTAAAAAGTGAAAAATAAAATCTTTTTTACAAAAAAAACAACCGACTTCAAAAAAATACTACAAAGTGAAAAATAACTTTAATTACGGAAGTCGGTGTCAAAAATCGAAAATGCGGAACCAACGACACCGACTTCCGAAATTAAAGTTATTTTTCACTTTGTAGTATTTTTTTGAAGTCGGTTGTTTTTTTTGTAAAAAAGTTTTTCATGTAGATACATGAACATATTATTATTCTGTTAGCTCATAATACGTAAATATTATCTTATGTGAAAATAAATAAATACAACAACATGTTACAACGGTGTAATACAGGTAGACCTACAGATAACTATATAGTCCGCAGTAAAAAAAATCGGTACCCTTTCCCACCCGCAGGCATTTAAAAAACCAACAACAGGATTGGTATTGACATACTGTTTCATCCCCCTTCTGCAAATAACAACCAACAACTAGTACTAATCCGTCTGCCACACTTGCTGTTTACATCCCCTTTGAACATTCACTATTTATACCTACCTATTGTTTGATGGCCTAGGTTCTACACTATAACATATAAATATGATTATGATACTGTTTGTTTACGAAATAGTACTGTTGAGAGACGATTATTCAGACTAGAACTACATGGAACAGAATATCAATCAATTAGGAACACCATGCCCTGGATTATCGCATTGTATGCTTGATATACGGGTACATGAAATAGTTTTCCTAGGATGCTAGCGAAACCGCAGTCAAGATCAGACGTAACATAAAATCACGCTTGAAAATTCCCGGAGGGTTCGGCAGGGATTCAGTCCCATGCAATAAGGAGATAGGGAGCGAAATGTGAGCGAATCATCAACATCGTAAAAATCCTGCAATTAAGACTTTCCTGGTGGAGCCCAATAAAACTGCTCGATCTGGAAATTGTACCCAAGACTCCAAGCTCCGCAGCTACTATGCCGACGAGGCATTCAGCAACAGCTATTAACCGTATAGTTTTTATATGCCCCCGATTGGACTCGAGACGGAGGTTTTAGGACCCCTGAATGAGGACATACGTCTTCCTAAATTGATCATATTAACATTTACAAGACCCGTATAATTTTTAAAATGTGCGTTAGGTATTAAACGTTTATGAAGTATACTACACCTCGGCTCAGGACCAGCGCTGCTGCAGCCGGTCTCTCTCCTGCATAAGCACCTCAGTCTCCTGCTTGAGGCGCTCAGTTGCCTGGCTCAGCCACTCCCGGTCGTGCTTCATGCACTCGCGCTCGCTCTTCTCCTTCGTCAGAGCGAACACCATGTCTGGAACACGTTATGATGGGAATAAGTCTCATGTCTTTACGAGTACAAGGAAATAACATAACATTACACACATAATCCCCGAAGCTTTACACAGATAACGCAGAGGTATTCATATAGTACTAAGTACACCCACATTTCGCCAGTTATGTTTAAGTCCCATGTAATAGGGGACGAGCCTTATACCGTCATGAACTGGGCACTTCGGACTATAGACTCCGGGCCGCTTCTGAGAAATTCCTGATGGAAAAACCCAATAACATCTTGCCGACCTGGGAATCGATCCCTGAACCTCACGCTCAGCAGTAGCGCTAGCAATCACTAGGTCAACGAGGCAATCAATGTACATAAAACAGCAGAAATAACACGGAAAGTTTTCACGTTATCTACAGTCACGTCTAAAAGTATGTATACACTTGGCTTTATTCAAAGGCGATTTTCTCCTTTATTTTTGAATGAAATTTTATGTTAGGTATTACGAAAATAGTATTTTCGAACCCATAGGTTTATGTTAAGTGTCGTATTTCAACGTTGCATTCGTTATTTCGCGAAAAAATCGCAATTGAAAATTGCCAAGTGTGTACATACTTTTAGACGTGACTGTACATATTTAACATAACGTTAACGTTTGTGAATCCTTACATAGTATAAAACGAAGTCGCCGAAATGTCTGTACGCGCATAGCTTCCGAATTGGATCATTCTTTTTTTGTTGAGATTTTTGCCCAGCGGTCATCGTGCATACGGCTGATGTGACCCGCCCAATCCCATTTGATCCATCAATAAAATGGAAATGTTTAATTATCCTAACTACGGATGTCGATCCTTACATAGTATAAAACATAGTCGCCGAAATGTCTGTCGTACGCACATAACTTCTGAATGACTGCATGAAATTGGATAATATTTTTTTTTTGTTGTGTTAGGTATTGCCAGAACAAGTTTTGTATGACAGAAAAATTTCGGAAATTCGAAAAACAAATTTCACCCGTTCGAAGCTGGGGCCGGCCGCTAGATTTTAATAACTTATAACGATAATGTAGGTACTAACGTGAAAATAAATGTACAATTAGCTCTAGAGTTATTTGGAAATCAATTTTTCAGGAAATGAGGCAAAATTTTGAACTATTTTGAGAATCAGATGATCGCTCAAAAAGCCAAATGATTAATTAGTAGGTATAGGTACCTATAGGTACTAATTAATCACTTGGCTTGCAATAACGCAATGCAGTTTAGTTACATTCATTTACATTTTCAAAAGTAGGTAGATGAGACATCTAAACTCGTGATTTTTATTTTCCTAAACTAAAATTACAGCTGCGATCAAAATTTTTTTTGTCAACATGTCATTTTTTGGTCTAGCAAATTAAAAATCAGAGTTTAGGACTTGTATGTTATAGAGGTGGCTTCTTGGATTCAAAAAACCATTCTCTAATGGGTGAAAACAAAACCCGTTTTCACTAACACTAGGCTACATCTAAAAGACTGCAATACTACGGGCATCAAACTTTATCAAATAAATTGTGATATTGTGTTCCACCAAAACAACCATCTTATTACTAAGTGCCCGTTCACACGTACCACAACCCCGCCTTATTGCAGCGACAAAATGTGAACAAACAGTGATTACGTGTGAATAGTGTCGCTGCAACTTCTTGCAGTTGTGTTGTCGCTAGTAGCTGCGATGTGGTTACGTTGTGGCTAGTATTTGCAGTCAGATGAGCGTTGTGCGTACGACGTCGCCTTGATGAGGTCGGTATCGCCCAAAGGTCGATTTTGAAAACCAAATATGGTCCGTGTGACTAGACTATTCTTTTCATACAAATTAGCGGCCGTCCACGAGGTGTCGTTGTGGTGTATTTTCGGCACTTGTGATCGGGCCTTAAATATAAAGTTTTTTCTCAAATATTTGTTCGCAAATTAAATGAGCCAGTGAGTGTGTTTCTACAGTTTTATTCATTCGCGCTGCCTGTCATTACATTACAAACTAGCCATTATTTTACAAGTATTATACGCGCAAAACATTTAAGATTAGTGTAGCCATTTGCAATTTGCAACTTAATATGCACTTTGTATTCAAATACTTACTAGTTTGTCGGTTGGCTATAGAGTTTATTTTGAAGGGCTGTCAACGATCCGATTTCGAACTCAAAGTTGCTCGGTAGGAAACTAGAAATGAGGAAAGCTGCCAAGATCGCTTCCTCTCAATGGAGACTTAGTTTAAGTTAGGTAGTCAAGTTTCAAAGTAATATTTCCAATATTACTTTGAAATAGGTAATTAAGGTATTAGTAGGCCAATTCCCGTAATTTAAAAAGTTGAAAATCTAGTCGCAATCTCATCTATTTTTAACCCCCGACGCGGCGCCGCAAAAACGACGGGGTGTTATAATAATAATAAGTTTTAAGTTTGACGTGTCTGTGTGTGTCTGTCTGTTGCATCGTAGCTCCTGAACGGATGAACCGATTTTGATTTTAATTTTTTTTTGTTTGAAAGGTGAATTAGTCGCGAGTGTTCTTAACTATGTTTGAAGAAAATCGGTCCAAGATGGCCGCCGCCACAAAATTGCGGATTACATATTTTTTTACAACTCCCTCAATATGGGTATCAAATGAAAGAGCTTGACAAGTAGAATACTAAACACTATGATAAATTTCAAAACCAAGATGTCCGCCACCACAAAATGGCGAATTATATTTTTTTTTCACATTTCCTCAATATGGGTTATTAGATATTATAACTCTGGAAATTCTTTAACAAAAATAACAAGATTAAAAACTAACTTAACTAAAACTATACAAAAACTAAAATATAGCGTCGAAAAATTCATCCGCATCGCTGTCGACTAGTAATGTACCCAAGAGACTGGCGGCATTGCCACGTTGTATGGCAATGCTTAGCCTTTGGCCAAGGTAAAAGCCAGCCCTTGGGTCACGGGAATTGTCAACCAGCCGTTTTGAATTCGAAAATTCTTTTGAACATATAGTTTTGATTTAAGGCGAAAACGTCGGGTCAGTGACAACTCGGCTCGTGTCAACTCATCCCGAATAATAATACCAGTCAGGGCGTCAGGGATTTTTGGATTTTGCAGGTCAGTATCAAGTTGTATGTTGATCTAAATATGATTCGCAGCCGTATCAAATATTTATTTATCGAATTAAAATCATAAAAGTCATCAATATGTCTAAATCGTAATACCCTATTGAATGACTATTTCATATATCATGACATTTGAGGCCAAATCTAACTCAAAAATTTGTATTGCTGGTTGATGGTTCTAATGATTATAATTTATTAAAGCCATATTTGGAGTCGTTCCCCAACTCGTCCCACATGCCTACGGCCCATTTTGGGACGAGTTGATGAAAACAAAATACATTTTATTTTCGTTCTGCAAGTCGTCCCACATTTTTTTTGTATGGAACTTTAAACTTTATCGACGTTTAGTACAGTTAGCAAGACAAGTCATAACAATATATTTTTAAGTATTTTTAGTTTTTACTTTCGTTTTGTTCATAGATTATTTAATATTAAAAAAGTCAGTACAGACCTACCTACTAAATAATATTTTTCTAGAACAACAGTTTATTGTTTCATTTTACAAGTAAACGCACAAGTTCGAAGTGTTATCAGAAATTAATAAGAATAGTAGACATGTATGACTTTCGGTTATTATCAGGTAATAAACAATGGTTACGGTGGTTACTTTTGAAGTAAACGATGACAGGACAGACCTATGAATAAAATGAAGATACAAAAATACTTATATTTTGTTTCAGTATCAATAAATCAATAAAACTACTTAGAGATAAGTAGTTAAGATTAGTAATTCTATGAAATAGAATAGAATAGAAGAATAGAATAGAATTTATTGTTGCTAAAACGAGTTAGTATGGTTTATACTTTCCGAAAGAAAAGGTAAAGACATTATTTGAGACGGCTTATGCATGGGGTACGCATTACGTATTATACAACCTCCTACTAACTTCTGTTACCCTAGTACTTTTCAAATAAAACTAAACTAAATGAATGTGGAACAAATTTTTACAAATTTATTGTTGGTTTCATTTTGAACTCCGATGAATCTGTGACTCTGGCTGTGCATAAATTAATTCTTCCTGTTTAAAACCTTTGCCTATCGTTCTAGTGCTGGTGACTCTTTCCTATTTGTGCCTTCTGACTGTATTCTGTGCTTGTGAACTGTTCTTGTAAATTTGTCATGATTTAATATTTTCTGTTTATATGTGGCAATGTTGTGATTATTAAATATTTTGTAACCAATTCTTTTTTTGTATTATTTCCACATTAACACTTTTGCTGCTGATTGTACATTTTCTCATTTTAAGAGTAACGTGGGACGACTTGCAGAACGAAAATAAAATTTATTTAGATTTTCGTCAAGTCGTCCCAAATGGGCCGTAGGCATGTAGGACGACTTACTGAACGACTCCATATTTGTTATGTCCGCGAATCGTATTTTAATCAACATACAACCTGCGTACCTGAAACTGACGTGCAAATTGCCAAAAACGTAAGTTAATTTGAATTTTGCAGGCTAAATTAGCATATCCCTTTAATACAATAAGCACATCACAGTGATACGATTCTTTCACAAGTACCAACATAAGTTAAAGAAGTAACAGATGGATAGCCGATGCGATTGCACATACCTACTTAAGACAAAGATACCAAATAAATTGGGATGTCGGTACGAGGATTCCTACCTACATCCCAATTTATTTGGAGTCGGCGCAGCATTTTTTTTTTTGTGGATTGGATATCATCATAATTATGACTCCTCCCGCTCTGGGTGGAGCGGAAGGGAGGGTCGGCGCAGCATGACTTTTCTCCGATACTCTTCTTGACTTGAAATCCTTTCAAATTCTGAACGAGCAACACTTATAAGTGTTGCTCGTTTAGAATTTGTCCGTCCGTTCCGAAACCGTTCTGTCACTGTACACTATAGTGTACAGTGACAGAACGGTTCCAACCCCGACAGAGCTTTTATCACCACTGCTCTCAAAACGGTGAAGGAAAACATCGTGAGGAAACCGGTATGTCCTAGAACCATAAATTCGAAGACGGTGTGACATCTACCAACCCACACTGGGCCCGCGTGGTGGATTACTGACCACCCCCTCTCACAGAGAGAAGGCCGCCGCCTGTGTCCCAGCAGTGGGAATATTAGAGGCTGATCATACGACAATTACAAACAAACTTACAAATTAAAGCGCATTGTATCCGTTCGAAACTATACGCGGATTTTATCGGAAACGTTTCACCTTTGTTGTGAAAACCATAAACAAATACGGAGTAAAATAAATCGCTTTGACTGCAACATCAAAGGACCCATAGTAAACATGACGTCCATTGGGCAATATCAACTATTGCAATTAATAGTTAATTCGCAGCCGTTTAATTAATAAATGGTTACGCTAAATCGCTGGAGCAGAAAATTGAACTATCAGGAACATTCCTGCATTGAAAAAATGTTGAAACATGCCTTTTTTTTCCTATTTTTAATTAGGTACTTGTTATACATCTAATAATGTTGTTAATGTTAATGGTTCATGCTGTATTATATTCGAACGCAATGTGAATTGTTACAAAATAAAATTGAATTGATATAATTTACATTCAATCTTGGATAGATTAAGTTTATGTAAGCATTCAATTGTATTTACTACTTAATTACCTACAAGTGGTCCTTCACTGCATCATAATGTGGTATTTGAAGTCAAGCAGGTTTCACCGAGGTCACTGTGTATTAATACCGTAGCTACTAAATAATTCGGATATCTTAATCGGTTCTCTTCAAGTATGTCGGTTAAGATTACAGCGCTATTTCAGAAAACCACTTGTGTTGACTGCTGCGCTTGCGCTGCTCATCGAGAAAACGATGATAAACCGCGTTTTATTTTAAAATAACGTCAAAATACCCAGAATGTTCGAATTCAAAATAAAATGAAAAAAAACTAACCTTGTTGCTTAGTTTCAAATAAATTAATTTGTTAATAAATACCTACAAATAATAAAATCATACAATAGGAATAATTAAAAGGTAATAAAATAACAGAATAAAAATACTCACTGTCCAAATCGAAGTAATGAGCCTCGTGGATGAGCAGGTCGATGTAGGGGAAGTCAGCGGGCAGCAGCAGCTTCTTGTTGCGCAAGAAGTTCAGGATGTGGCGGAACATGCCGCCGTCGCGGTCGATGAAGTAGTGCTGCTTCAGCGTGTCCAACACGATCGGGATCGTGCCGTTGAACATCTTGCCGAGCCGCGACTCCGGGAAGCTGCACACGAGTAACAGTAACTGCTCTCAATACATGCACAATTGCACATACGTCTCATCAAATCGATGCATCCGTCGTTTAACATCTTGAACGTTCAGTGTGATCAATTCCCGAGTGATGCAAATTGCTCGTGCGTCAGTGACTTCGACTGAACTAGATTTAAAATGGGTCCAGATTGAGAGCTCTTCAGTAAAGTACTTATTTAAGGCTGAGGTTGCTAAACAATTTGCGCGTAGTAAGTAATCGATCGCTGTGCAAGTTTTGTACATTCATAATATTGTAAGGTTTCGAAGGGAAGAATATTTTATATTGTGCCCCCAAGTGAGTTGATTAAAAGAAAAAGTGACGGGGGCGAAGGCGGTGCGGCGGGGCGGGGTTGGAGCCTCGCTGCATATCCCGCAGGCCCCGCGGCGCCGCCACCGGCGCTCCGACCGACGCTCCCGCCGAGAAATAACACGACGAGTTCAGATAAAACAAGCTTATACAATGCCAACTAACTGCGACTATAACACTCATTATGTAACCACAAAACGCAGCTACAATAAATTGTAAATTACAGTGGGACCGCGAAATCGCAGCCTGTCTTGTCCCTTCTTCGTCAACACTGTTGCTGAGCCGTGAAATTGCATACCTTAACCACTATGTATTAGTGTATGTAGCTGAACGTATCACAAGCGTTTTTATTGGTTGGTTGATTCACTTGATTTATAGTTTTCCTTTGTCATTTGATAAGTAACGCATGTGATGTATACCATGTCGAAACAATGCACTTCGTTTTAATGTACGGTTTACGTAAAGGTACTTACTTCGGGATATGCATTTATATTGTTCCTCCTGATGAACGATATACTTACAAACTAAAAGGATGTCACAATTTTGTGCACAAAAACAATCAATCAATCTGCCTAGCGGTTGTTATCGAGAAATTCATCAGTACTTTAATGTATCCTCGACAGTCAATGACCCTATGTCTTCTAGCTCATCGATAATTTTAGCATCCCAGATCATCACACAACTATATTCAAGGATAAACTTTATTATCTTCAACAGAGATATCTTCATCACCAACAATTGGTAAGATACACTATCAGTTTTTTCAGAGATTGGCAGATTATAAATTTTTATTAGAAAGACCAAGTGGAGAATGGATAAATTATGTGACAGGTGTTATAGTTAGAAAGTGAGTAGATACTGTGATGTCGGCTGATATCTGGCTATATGCCGTGAGAAGTGGGACTAAATTAGGATAAGGTCATAAGGATGATACTAAATAGCAATTTCAATGCGTCTACGCCTTATGGCACTTCCAATAACAAGAAAAACAGATGCAGGAATACGTTTTGTTATTCGAATAGAAATTGTACGAAATTGTGTCAGCAGGAAATACAGGCATATGATAATATTGCGCTGAATAAATACATTTACAGATGATATGATGAAGGGATACCATTTTTCTGAATTAGCAAGTGATATGTCTTTCAAAAGTGGATCAATTTTCTTGTACTGTGAGGTTATTAGCGGTCACCTCTAGACTACAAGGATTTTCGAACACTAGAAGCTATAAGGGGGAAAGCAAACTGAAAATAATTCAAATTGGTATACCGACAGGAATAATAATAATAATAACAACTACTAAATACGGTCGAACAAGCTATTTGGTATACAGGCAGCTAACTTGCAACTACTTTTAAACAATGGTGTGCTGAGTTGGTCAATTCTTTTATACCACTCTATTTAATTAAGGAAACCATAAGCTGAAAAAGTTAGAACGCACGAAATAAAACTAAACATTGGCTGTGTAGTGGAAAGATGAATATTTTTGCCTGTATATCAAATAGCTTGTTCGACTGTACCAACATGTATCTACATACATACAAATGTTCAACGGCTAACTGTTCTAGCATTGTAGATATACGAGGCATGATACTTTTATTTTGTCCTTAATCCATTCGAGTTAGCACATTAGTGGTATAGGTACTTGTTGCATTGGCTATTTGCATAAATGCTAGGAACTTACTGAAAGTTTGCAAAGTCAAGTGATTGGTGACTTTTAAAACTTTTGTACAGTTTATAGATACATATTTTTACCATTTGGAACCTGGTTTTATTCCGTTACATTTCCTAAACTTATAATTTCGACTATCAAGTGATTTTTTCTACTATCCAACCTACATTCGGGTACATGTGATTCCTTTTTAATATGCAAGAAAAGTTGTTTTCTCATTGATCCCTAGGTTTCTACATATTATGGCCCGAAGTTTGGAAGTTGGTGGTGTGATGCCCCCGTGCCTCGGGAAGCACGTTAAACTGTTGGTCTGCGCCTGATCCTTCTCCGGTCGTGTCGGATTGCCGTTCCCTCGGACTATGAAAGTGAGGGAAGAGGGAGTACACCAGTGTCTGTGCACACACTTGTGCACTAAGTATAATATCTCCTGCGCCGAAGGCTCCGGTGAGATTGGCCGCCATGGCGAAAATACTGTCTGGATATATAGCCGCGTTATGGTCGCGAGCATTATCAATAATTGTTATGGGACCCTGCCTGTTTCTTTTTTGGGTGGCACAGCCCGAGGCTTATCGGCTGATAAGCCCTGCTACTGATATAGTGTAGAAGAGGTTCTCGCAACAGCATCCGACATGGCAGCGGACAGACTAAGGCGCGAAGCACATACATAGGTAAACGGGACACAAACAACAGACAAGGATGATACGCGGACGCTTGTCCATGGCTTGTCCGTGTCATGTAAATAAATGCACACAGCGGTGGTAGGCCAGGATTACTGCAGATATATTTTCAAGAAGACATATCTATGCCATGACTACGTCTAGTCTATGCCATGTCTCCCCAGTATGCATATTGCCAAATCAGGGAAATTAATTATTAAGCAAATTGACACATCATACGTCAAAGCCATTTCATAAAACTGTCAAAGAATGACACTAAAGTCAAATTTAAAGTTCGTAAAGTTAATTTGGTTAACAATTTATTTCCCCAATTTTACATAGGTACTTATCTAAAATATACTTACGCAGTCAGAGTTTCCAGTGACGATGTGTAGATAGTACCTCCCACGTCGATGTGGACAGGGGCGTTGTACTTGGTGGTCGGCGCCACGCGTGGTATGCCCACTATCAACTTCTTCTCCATGGGTCCGTCCTCGGGTTGAGGGCTCCCGGGTTTGATGGGCAGCATCTGAGAATATAATAGAGAATTTAGCTTCAGAACATGCACACAATATTTCATAATGCTGCTAAATATTTTTTTTTTTTACAAAAAGTTTCAATCTCTGAGTAGAATTGCTTTTCTTAGAAGTCTTTTCCACCTTTGTGAATTTTCAAGTTTTTTTTTAAGAAGTAGGAATGGGCCAAACGTGGTTTGAACCGAATAACGTAACAGACTCCTGCCAGATAACGCAGAAGCATCCTTGGTGTTTTTAAACCATAACCTGCCCTTTTGTGATTTTTTATAATTATTTGAATGTAAATGTACCTATTCTAATAATTTTTAGAATAGGTACATTCAATTGTTTAATAAGTAACAACTAAAAAACAAGAAATGCTGATGATTTCATTTTACTGGTCGAGTTTTATTATTTTAGTCAAAACAATTGAGTTAATTTAATATTTTCTTGTTTCGAATATTTGGCATTTGAACTGAACCGCCGAAGTTTGGTTAAACCGAATGCAAAATGAATTTCGGCCCAACCCTAATAATTAGCCCTAAATCTTGCACAAGAGTACACTGACAATAGCTTTAGACTAACTTAGCCAGGTGATACAGCGTGATTACCTACGTAATTCAGTCGTAGTCTTAATGATCAGGGGCACTTCTCGTAATTTTAAGAACGTTCACAGTCTCATCTCAGTCTTAATCTGTCAAAAAACCTCGAATTTCCCTACATTTTGACAAGTTTTTGTCATTTGTTTGTCGCCGAGATGAGACTGCGACTAGATTTTAAACATTTTAAATTACGAGAATTGGCCTTGATCGAACTATACCTTAGTTCGGTAGACGATCATTCAGGTATCCACTAGATATTAGTTCTCAGTATCGCACCTATTACTAACGTCAATGTGTTTACTTGTTTGCTGTGATTTATCAGGCTTCAATATTGTCAACGTTAACATGGTAGCCATTTCAATATTAGGTTACCAATTACGAGGACTAACAACGTTTGAGGTTTGAGGCATAGAAATGTTTCATATATCAGTCTATGGTTTGAGGCAACAACACAACAACACTAAAAATAGATAGATAGATGAACCATTTTTTTCAATGCATATAAAACACATAGAACAACAGACAAAAGCACAATTAAATGCTAACAAATTAAGAGAAGTAAGAAGTAAGTAGGTAGATATACCAGCGACTATGTACAGACGCCAGCACATCAACCTACTACAATCTGTCAAATTTCTTTAATAGATTTTCAACTTTGTCACTAAAGCATAAGGTTCAAAGTTGATTGGGAAAATGTGACAGTTTCGGGTAGGTTGATGTGCTGGCGTCTGTACTATGTATTCTACAATAAAGTTTTGCATTGGGTAACGTTTTTGTTCGTTGATGTGTAGACTGTGTTTTGATTACTTGATTATTTATAAACATACACACATCAAAAGTGTCTAGGGGTCAACATATATTTTTGCAATAACTTTTCTCCTGATTGATATTAATTAAAATTTTCTTTAAGGATTCATCAAATAAAGTGTTTTCGTTTGTCACAGTAACGATAAACCAAGTCACCTTTGCATTAATAAAGAAATTTGCCATTTTCCTAATAAAGGGATTTTTGACATTTGAACCACTAACACAAAAGTTCGAAAAAAAGACTGAAATAACAGTTTTCTTTAAAATTTTATTGGGTAACTTAAACAATTAATAATCCGTGTTTCTACCGCGAACACTAACAACACAAGAACATCGGTTTGGCATACTCAAAATGAGTTCATCCAAATCACGCTGTGGAATGGCCGCCCATGTTCGTTGCAACAACAAAAAAAGGTCTTCTTGCGACTGGATACCCTCCATATTCGGCAGAGCTCTTCTCTGTAGCATATCCCATGCATGCTCAATCGGGTTTAAGTCTGGCGACTGAGCAGGCCAGGGCAGGACATTGATGTTAGCTGCGGCGAGAGTCTGTCTTACAACTCTTGCGGTGTGCGGTCGTGCATTATCATGCATTAACTGAAATAAGGGACCGATTTGCACTTGTAGAGGAACGATGACGTCTGATACAATCGTCTCAGCATAAATTTGAGCGTTGAGGTTGCCTCTGATCCAAATCAACTCAGTTCTTCCGCCGATCTAAATACCCGCCCATACCATGATGGTTCCACCACTATAAGGATGGACTTCCTGGCAGGATTTTAATCGCTGTTGGCGTCCAGGGGTTCTCCAGTGTCGTATACGTCTTGTATCCGGTCTCATACCAAAACGAGACTCATCAGAAAAGCACACGAAACGCCATTGTTCTTCTGCCCAATTTCTGTGTTCAAGAGCCCATTGATATCGAATCCTACGATTGTGCATTGCTATAGGTGGTACCCGTAGCGGTCTTCGGGAATGAAGGTTCACTTCATGCAAGCGGTTTCTGACTGTTTGGTCGCTAATTAAGTTCCCTGAAGAGTGATGAAGCCTCACGGCTAACATCATGGCGGTTATTGTTGGAGCTCTTCGAGTTAAGATTTGAATATATCGGTCTTGTCTCCGTGTGGTGCAGCGATACCGTCCTCCATGGCGCTCAGCCACGGTACCAGTGCTTCGGTAACGTGTCCAAAGTCGACTGATAACACTCTGACTTGTATTCAGAGCTAAAGCCACAGTACGTTGCCGGGAACCAGCTTCTATCATTCCCACGGCTCTGAGCATTTCTTCCCTGCTTAAATGACGTCGCCGCTCCATAACAACGTTGGTTTTAATCAGTAGTAGGGAAATAGTAGCACTAATAATGTCTTCAATGCGTTGTATGTTTTTATAGGGAAAATATTGACAGCTGATTTTCATCTTTTACTCGAATTTGATTCACACTTCCTGATTCAAATTATGAAATGCACCAAAAAGGATCCATATAAATTTATAAAATCATAAATTTATTACAAAGCCACATCTCAATCTCAAGAAATCCGCATAAAAATGCTTGATCCCTAGACACTTTTGATGTGTGTATATGTGCAATGTATAAATTCATTCTTATCATAACTACGGTGGTGTAGGTGCGAATAAAATAAACTATTAAATGTGGTTTGTTGTGATTATTAGCTTACACAAAGTAATAGGTACACTCGATGGAAGGTCTATGATGGACTATAAAGATTCCGTTTTTCATTGTAATCAATCCTAACTGCTTAATATTCGCAAGTAGGTTTATTTAAAGCCTTACTTCTACACGGCTCCAATTTTGTTGTAGTTTAGTACATACAATTTTAATTCATCGCATAATGGTAGTGTGCCTGCGGTTATCGCGAAGCGGGAAGCTGCGGGCGCGAGCTCCGCTGTGTGGACCACATCTTGTTACAGCTCCCGGCATATGCCGGAGGGACGCGGCGGTACGAAATTAGAGTTCGGATAATAAAAAAATATATAAACCACATTCCCAGCAACAGTGCGACTAGTCGACTAAATAGGGTTTTAATGATAGGTAGGTACATTCCATAGGTTGAGCATTTGAAACGCGTAGTGTGGCATGGAATAAAGACGCTTGTCACGGGACAGCGCGAGAGAGGATAGTATAGGTACCTACTATTTTGTCTGTGCCACAAGAAAAGCGCCAAACACGTAATTTACGATGCATTAGTCAAAATGATCGGTATGCGGGAAATACTGAGATGAGCCAACGTAATAAACACGAATGGAGCGTTGCACTGAGCTGTAGGTACCCATTTCGATGATGTTTCAAAATGTAAAAGTGCAAAAGACGTGAGGTTGGCGGCGCGTCAGCGTGGGAGCATCCCGCGGAGCCGACCCACTGCCGCCGCTCCCACGGCACACGGCACCCTTCACCGACTATCCATCAACCAATACTCTTACTTACTCTTAATATGATTTTATCCACACTTATCAAATGCATGCCGAAATTAATCAACACTGAATTTAAGCCCAGCATTTAAGTCCGCACCTGTCATTCATGTCCAATGGTAACCTAATTTGTGGAATACAAACCATTTGCTAAGCACTGCGTTATCAGATACGTGTTTAGTTATGAATTGGTACATATCCAGGATGTTTGTAAGTAACAAATTGCCATGAAAATTGTCATTTGCGATGTCGTGTGGCTGACTAAGCGCTCGAGGCCACACACCGGACCAAGTCCGACTTCAATTATTTTTTATCGCTTGAATGCATCTCCGGCGCAGTCGTGTGGTGGCCTATCTCACTGGTTTCACACCTAACGCCCTATTCATGTGACTACACTTATGCTTCTGTAAAGTAAAGCGCCCTTTATTCGTTCTGAGTTCCGTGCCGTAGCTCACTAAAGTTAAAGAAACAAGCTCCATAAAGATGAGAAAGGTAATACAACAATATCAAGGTTTTTATTTTTCTGATCCATTAAAAAGTGGCACTTTATTATTTCTAAAAGACAGGAAGAGTACAAAAAAACGTTTAAAATTACACGCATGTCATCTGCTGCTATAAAAGCTTGAAGGATTTCTAAAGAGCCTCTCACTGCAAGACCACACGCTATTTATTTATTTATTCATTTATTTCAGGCGACACAGGCCCATAGATAAATCACTAACAAGTACCTACAGTCATTTAGTCAAAAAAAAAATATATATCGTCATCGTCGCAACTGCGAAGCCTGCAGTAAATAGTATAGAGGTCGAAAAACGAGTTGGAAATCAAGCGAGTAAAGTCGGCTACTGTATACTTGTAGTTACGGTAGCGCGACGCTAGAGGGCGTAACGTCGCGAAGCAATCCACCACTCTTACCTGTCTGGTTTCATTATAAATATGCCGCAGGCTGTTTGCCCGCTCCGCGACAGCCCAAATACCTAATCACTGGATACCAACCAACGCAATAAACATGAACGGTTTTAGGTTTCCGATACGTGTGTACTTACTAGGCCACTCAAAAAGTATTGCGAAAAAATGTTTTTATGTATGAGAGACTGGCCAGTTATAATCTATTTTGAAAATATGATTATTTGTAAGTAAAAAAATAGATATGTTCCAATTTCAAAATTTCCCTCTACATTATTTGGGAGCTAGGTAATTTAAATTATCGTGTCTCATTAAAAAATGGATCTGCGGCGAGAATATTTTCGCGTTATGATTTTTTACGATTTCAAGTGTCGCCTGAAACCGGACGAATCGTACGATAGACTTCTAATGGCAGTCATGGATAAAGGTCTTTCTAAGGCAACCGTGTATCGTTGGTGTAACGAATTCAAGCACGGTCGACTAACTTTGGGGGATGAAGAAAGAAGTGGTTGCCCTTTGACGGCTGTTACGGAAGAAAACGTGCTAGCAGTGAAAAATTTAATCCAAGACAGTAGGCAAGTTACGTATCAAGAGATTTAGCACATACTACAGGTTAGATCGAGAAGCCATCACGGAATTCTAGGCGAGCATCTTCCCGTGAGGAGGATAGTTTCACGCTGGGTGCACAACCTCACCGATGTTCAGAAGCAGGCCCGAGTGGAATCTAAGGGCCGCGATATGATAAACAATTTGAAGCAGGCTCGTCTCGGCATGTTTATGACATCATTACAGGTGATAAGTCTTGGTTTTATCAATACGATCCAGAAACGAAGGGCCAATCGACGGTTTGGGTGTTTCAAAACGAATCAACGCCTACCAAAGTGAAGCGATCTAGAAACGGGGGCAAGATTTTGATCGCGAGCTTTTTCAATTTGACTGGCTACTTGGTGTCAATTCCTCTACGGAACCAAATGGTATACTACCAAATGCTTGGCAGATGTTTTCTCTGTTGTGAGCAACAAGCGACCAAACACAGGGCACCGTGGGCTACTGCTCCACCACAACAACGCGCCTTCGCACACCGCGCTCAAAACGTCCTGGACAGCACGCCGGTAAAACTTCTGAGTCACCCTCCTTACAGCCCTGATCTAGCACCGTGTGACTTCTTTTTATTCCCGAAAATAAAAAATCAGTTCAAAGGGATACAATTTTCGTCGCCGGAAGATGCGCTGTCAGCGTTCGAGCAGGCTGTAAACGAGGTGTCTGCGGCGGACTGGAAAAAGTGTTTCGAAAACTGGTTCAGACGCATGAAACTTTGTATAGAGGCTAGTGGAGAGTACTTTGAAAAGATTTAATAAAAAAATATTTACCTGTAGAACATTTATTTTTATTTTCGCAAAACTTTCCGAGTGTTCCACGTACTTATACATTACAGAATAAGTTGAGATTTGCAAATTCAACATTATGGGTCCGGAAAATTCAACTTTTTACGAATTCAACATTTTAGGATTCAACATTTTGAGAATTCAACTTTTTGCGAATTCAACATTTTGCAAATTCAACATTGTAGTCCAGAAGGATAATTTTGATGGGTATTAGGAAAAGCTTTTATATAAAAAGTTTTTATTTAACACCAGAAACTAGGAGTTAAATGTCAGAGGTAGAAATTATTTTTTCTTTCAACTGTTCTACGTAGTAATGTTATCAATAATATCATTAACCACTACAAAACCGATCACAAAGGACGTATTTTTGCTTAGAACCAAAACAGTACAGAAATGTTATATGAAATCTCATGGTTGCACAGTTTTTCATTGATGCACTGTTTTTTATTTTTTATTAAGATATCAATTTACCACAGAGGTTTTATGTCTCCCATTAAGTTTAATATAAAATGTATGTGCATTAGATCAAAAAGAATAGAATAGAATATAGAAACTTTACAATGGGTGACACAATGGGCGGTCTGATCGCTAAGAGCGATCTTTTAAAGACAACCTCTGGATGGATTAAAAAATACTGTATATAATACTGTAAATAAAAGATACTGGCTGAAAATAAAAATCGGCTGAATAAAACTTTACTAATAAACTACTAAAATTTACTATTATTAATTTATTAGTAACAACTTTAAATTAAGATTATTTTTATTACGAGATATTTTCCAATAACTATGTTATTCAGGTTTGACAATTTTATACGGTATATAAGATCAGCCTTAAATCCTCCTTTTTCATACTTAAAATGCGATCGTTTTGACATCGTGTTTTTCATTAAAAAAATTGCATAGTTTATTAGTTATCTCACTAACAAAGCCACAAATATTCTGATGGTATTCGTTACTCTTAATGATTTCTTAGAAAAAATTTGTCGTTATTAATTAATTTAATTTCAGGGTAAAATTACTGAAAGTATTGTGGTGGTCATGGTCTTATAGATTGTGTATAATAAATTTGCCGCATTTTAACTAAATAATAGACCTCAAAAATCTGCAAAAGGGCTTTGAAGGTCCGTGGCATACCTACAGTCCGCAATTTTGTTTTTTTTTTAATCGCCATATCGGACAATAGGTTTTATATAGGCTTCATGCATGGAAACTATTTTGAAAAAATATCATAATTGCAGACAGTGGGGGCTAAAAAAAAATTGTATATATCCGAATTGGCCACCCTACGAAGAACACAGCAAAATTTTAAGTTTTACCGAATTGGGAAAATCTTTGTAATACTTAACAATGGTAATTGATGGTAAATCGTGAGTTTTTGAAGTGACACTAAACACGAAACGCTCTAAAAACATTCATTGAGTGCGGAGTGTTAATGAAACTAGATGAGAAAAAAAATTGCAAAAAAGCAAAAACTGAAAAGTGTATCCTATCAAACTTGAACTAGGTATTAAATTTTACTTTATTTCATAAACATTCAAATGATAATATACAATATACAGGCTTACTTGTAATTCGACGTATATCCGTCAGGTGCTGATAGGGGGGCCAAAATGCAACAAATTGAACCCCCCATATGTATGGCCGAAATTCAATAGTTTTCGAGATATTTGAATTTTAAGGGTTTTTCGATATAATTCATAATAAAAAAAAAACTACATATTGAATGGGCACCATTAAAAAACGATATTGTACCTGGCACTTCAATTAAGCTATGAACAAGTAGTTTATCAAAACAATTAAAATTATAAGCAATTTAAGAATAATATCTTACCAATATTTTTATTTTACGCTTCAAAAATTTTTTGCAACAAACTGAACCCCCATATGTATGGCTGAAATTCGGTAGTATTCGAGATTTTAAACATTTTTGAAGCGTAAATTGAAAATATTGGTAAGACTTTATGGTTGCAGTCGGGTTTTTTATTTTTTTAATTACTTTTTTATTTGCAGCTTTCTAGTTTACAAATGTGAAAGATTTCGCAGACGATTTAGTTCTTGGAACGTGTTTTTTTACGATTTATCACTCCGAATTACTTTTAACCATATAAGTTGAATATATTTTTGTAATCACCCTTTAAACTCCTTTATTTTGATAAGTACCCCACTAGATAGGTTTTGAGAAAAAAAAAATGTTTGAAGACAATATGCGCCAAAAATCGGCTATTTCATTGTTTTTTCAATTTTAATGTACCTAGTGTCACTCTCACAATTAAGACGAATCTAACGGCACTTCTCAATCTGAAATCGATCAATCCGTTTAGGCTACAGAGCGTGCCAAAGAAATATACTCATACATACATACACTCGATAAACATGACCCTCCTTCTGGCGCAGTCGGGTAAAAATATCCTTAAAGTTGAACCATTTGTAAATACAAAGTAGAAAAGCCATTGAAAACGCATTTCACGTCCTACAATCGTGTCAGTGCTATTTCGGAAGGTGATTATTTCAGTTTTTATTCAATTAAAATATTGAACATCTCGTCCCACTATCAAACACAAAACAGAAAACCTCTAAGTTTTATCAAGCAAGCGTTTTAAACAAGTAGGTAGAAGAACAACGCTTAAAACAGGCATATTTATTGGTGCAGTGACTACGCCAGTGACGCAGCCGTATGCGCCTGCGGTGGTAGACCGCTTGTGCGTCCCCCATCGCCTTCGGGCATACCATGCCCGAGGCATCGTCCGTCATCCAACGATCATTTTTCTTACGACATCAATTTACATATTATTATTAAATATAAAGACGTACGGTTGAACTTATAACTTGAAAAACAGTGTATCGAATAATATGTGTCTGTTTACAATGAGATGATTATGTTAAACTTTCGTTGCTAACCGTACAGTGCACAGTGGCATTTTATAGAAACCACAAACAAGCGAAAAAGCCTAATATGTGGCATAAGGTAAAAAAATTACTATCACGGTTCTTTGTAACTTTTAACTATGAATGGATGAAATGTTTGTTGATGCAGCCACTGCGGTGGTAGTGCCCGAAGCAAAGCGTTCATCGGCCGCGGTCGAGAACAACGCCTGAGGACGTGGCGGTAATAAAAGAGACTTTTTCACGATTCGATGAGGCGGGAATAAAAGCGGGGAGTTTTTGAAGTAGACGTGGCAGCGACTCGACGTGGCAGGACTCGACGTGGCAGGACTCGACGTCAAGGGAATAAATCCCATGAACGTATTCCATGTACCTAGTCTTTCCAAATTACCAGGTTTTTAGTAGCTTTAACATTATACAGGTAGGTGTGAAAGGGCGTCTGAAGTCTGAAAATGTCGCCAGTGACAGAAAAATTGTATTGTGCGTAAATTGAATCAAAATATTGTTGTAAAATAAAAACGTGTGTGGTCGGGGACCCTCATCAGGACCGAAGTTCTGTACGCGATACTCGCATACGCACACGTGCTCGTATAATAGAAAGAGTCAGAGAGAAAGAAAATCGCATAATGCTTTTGCCTTACTCGACGATTTCTACCTGTCAACTCCTCGCGTTAAGGAACTTCATTCCGCAAATATATGTTTTGTAAAATACTTCAGATTAACGGACCGTGTTAGGAACACAGTGCTGCGCTCAAAAACACAGATTGCCGACATCACCCAAAAAGCAGCCAAGCCTACGTGGGACTGGGCCGGACACATTTGCCGCATATCGAACGAGTCATGGGCCAAACCTACCACCGTGTGGGTCCCAGAAAACGTCTGGCGACATCGAGGTAGACCCAGGAGAAAATGGCGGGACGAGCCTGACGCCTACATATAGGATTGGTTCACACTAGCTCAAGACAGAGCGAAGGGGTGAATAAAAGGAGGCCTTAGCCCTGCAGCGGGGCAACATAGGCTAAAATAAAATAATAAGACACTACAAAAAGCCCGCTTGTTTACACACATTGTGAAGCCTTACTTTGTAAACGTTATATAAGATAATAACAAGTGTTTATTGTTCTATCAGTCCTACTTGATATACGGGTCAAATAAAATGTTGTCGAAGAGTAATGCCTCAAATTGGTTCAATTGATTCTGACAATGAGCTTGATGTCTCGATACAATCAATCATACCATTTTTGCATGCATATATTACTTTAAATGTAGGTACCTATACTAAATTGAAGTTTTTTGGACAGTTATATATGTCGCATCCGGTCATTCGTTTGACTATTCGGAACGCGAGCGCCATCTGGTGGCGCTGACAGAGTCTATTCTGAATTTGTGGGGGGTCGAAGACAGCGCGACAGAACGATGTGGAGCTCTCTTGGACATTGGACATCGTACGGACAACACGTGCTCAGAAACTGTCCGCGTTCCGTATTTGGTTGTGTCGTGTACCTACAATGTGCGATTCGCTGGTGTGATTAATTTATTCGTGAAATTATAATCTGATTTGAACTGCAAACGATTTTTCTATTGCGCAATAACCAGCACTTACCCATAGTACGCCCACAGTAGTTAAAATATGACTGATGTTAACGAGACACACATACCTTTTCCGTCATATACATACCTACCTACATAGACATTAGCTCCCTTATGTATCTACAGCTTAACGTTAAAAATGATTAATGTCTGTTTAACCATACATTTTTGACGTTAATCTTCTCTTAACCTTAAGCGACGTTTATAATTGTGGGGGTTTAAATAGTCTGGTACATTTTAACCCTATTTCCAGAAACTGATCTGAAAATCGATTAAGTGAATCATCTAAGATGGGCTTAGGACAAACGAGCGGAAAATTAGCTTCCGTAATTGGCTACACGTTGCGGTTGCGCACTTTAGCATTTATACAATTATTCCCGCAAAGATTATATTATCCCTAGCCATATACAGGGTGGAAAAAGGTCACGCCCAGGGATCGTATAATTATTTATATAAGGGTTATTTTAGACAACCGAATTTTTTCAGTGTTTTTTTAAGAATGCAGATCCATTATCCACAAAAATAAAGCATCTTTTTATGGACGTTAGACTGTAAACAAAACCGATTTTTAGTTCTGTACCTATAAATTTCCATCTGCAATGTCCAAGTGCCCAGACATAGTTACCCGACTACGGCAAAGGAGAGTTATGATTTTAATAGGCTATGTATGTATGGTTATCGGTTCCCCCATAACTCCTAAACTATATAATCTATATATATAAAAATGAAACCCGTTTTCCGTTGTCACGACATAACATGAAAACGGCTGGACCGATTTCGATGAAATTTGGTATAGAGATAGTTTGAGTCCCGGGAAAGGACATAGGATAGTTTTTATCCCGATATTCCCACGGGATCGACATTTACGCGGGTGAAACCGCGGGGCGCAGCTAGTATATAGATAAATGACATCACAAAAAATCCAACATGGCGGCTTATAGTGGATGAAAAGTTTTACAGAATGAATTTTGTTTAATGAAAGATCGTCTGGAGAAAAAATATATTGGCTATGTTATTTTTTTAAACCGTAGTCACCTGTCATGTAGATAATAATTAAAAGGCGTAAATTCAACAGATTACGTGTGACACCGAATTTTTAATGAGTCAGCCTGTGGAGTCTGGATATACCTTTTATTTGGCGTTTTTGTCATAGCTGGGTTTTAGTTTTAAACTTTTTGTAAATAATGGTTGATTGGCAGTATTGACAGGTAGGTATTTGACAGAGGATTATATTTCATAAGGGGTGAATTCCAATGGGGTAATTGCGTTACACACTTACGATAGCAATATCTTTTGTTTTATGTTTTAACTATTCAACAACATTCAGTGCGTCATTTACGTTGTCGAGAGCAGACGGTTTTTTTAAACACGAAGCAATAGATTTCCATCAAAAATTATTCGCAATGGATTTTCAAAAGTTTCCCGTGCTTTTAAAGCTGTATATTGAAAATATTAGTTCTATTGCTTTCAAATTGTTATTTTAGAAAAATATTTGTTTATTACATTTATTTATTTTTATTTTATGCTGACAACTAATAGTTTTATAATTACTTCCTCAAATACGGGTAGGACGCTGTATCCGTACGTGTATACATTTCATAATTATATTTTATGTTCAAATAAATGTAAACCCAGTGCTGATGAAAGTTGCCCAGCGAAGCGTTGATTAACATTCCCATAATTTTTTAAATAATAATAATAATAATTTATTTAATAAAACGTTTACAAAAGGTGTAAATTTAGCCAAGAGTAGTAAATTTACCATACAATAATTATAGTGTCTAAAATTAAAGTAAAACTAAAATATGGTTTATTATAGGTGCAAGTAATGAATGGTTCGGAATTAGAGTGTTAGGTAGCGACCCGCCCGAATTAGGTTTATTCAAACCTGTGTTTCAGGCCATCACTTTACATTTCAATTAAATTGGAGCGTTAATTTTTTAAACGAAACTGATATAAAAATAATTCTTTAACAATTCTGAGAAAAAGCACATTGGTACATTAATACCTACTATGTCTAATACTAAGTCTATGTAAACATACAAAAGTATATACTTACAAGGGAATAAAATTATGATTATGACAAAATTTCTAGAAGTTTTTCTGTGTCTGTGTAATTATTATGATCAAGACAAGCATATTAACTAGGTATTATTTATCAGAATGTTTGAAATAATAAACAACATATTCTGTAAACCAGATTTAAGTTTAATTAACACTTAGATTTGTTATAACTTTAAATAATTATTTTTGAAAATTGTATAAAAATTAAAAATAGAAAAAGAATAAATGGTACTTGCAATTCTATTAGAACACAGAACTACAAAAGTTCAAACTAATATCCAATTGTTGGACTGGGCGTTTGAAAAGGGTAAGCACTCGACAAACGAATGTGCACGTGCAGCGCAAATACCGCAAATGAAAAGTATAATTGGTACAAATAGTAACTTTCAGTTGACTGAAAACTTCACAATAGGTCCTCCCCCTCCCCCTCCTATAGCATTGTATTGTTCTTCTTCGTTTTTGTTCGCTAAAAGCGAACGGTAGATATTTCCTCGTTAGAATCCATTTAGCTAAGGATTTTATTGATAGGAACCTAAAGTGTTTACGCGACCGACTAACGACTACGTTACGCAATTTGTACGCGGTGTTTACGCTACGCAGGATCTACGCAACGCCAATGCCTACACCAGCCGAAAGTATGCACAGGTATCGTTGCGTATAGACAATAGAAGTGCAAAAGCAGAATGAATAACAGTCATGGACAAGATCACAAAGCAACAAAAATCTGGTGACTGCTATTAGGCCTTGTGTCTACTAACAGTGCCCGGCTACATTATTGCACACAACACAACTATCGCTATCCAATGTTACTTCCACGTTTGAATAAACTAGGCACGTATACAAGTCAGCGTTTCGGTATTGAGTTTTGACGGATTGACAGTAACTGCAACATGAACTAGACCGGGTAAAGGCAACGGAAGGCAACGCAAGCAAGCGATCTGTCTGACTGACCAGTCCATTATCTACATAGGTTATTGAATTGAGTACCATGAATCAGGCAATTCATATTTTACTCACTCGTCTTGGACAATTATTTTGATCTAGAAGGACTTACTAAAAAATCTGGTAGATACATACGGCGATATATCAAGCTATACATTTCCAGTTTTAGCTGATCTGTCATTGTATAGGATTCACATATAATGAGAAGTCAGATTATACTAGAAACAATACATAAATATAGTTTGATATGTCGCCGTGCGTTCCACGTTAAACTTTGGACAAAATAAAAACTAAATTGTAGCTACAGTCAACAAAAGAGATAATATGCAGGATCGTCGGATGTAGTTGAAGTTTAGTAAGAAACCGATGGAAGTTGTCGACTGAAACTTAATTTGCTATAAGCTGTTTGTTTTCTATTAATAAAATTAAATTTTATTCCAGAACGTACATCGGTTTCTTACTAAACTTCAACTATATCCGACGATCCTGCATACTTATCTCTTTTGTTGACTATGCTTGAACATAAGAGATGAAGTTATTTTATCAAAGCAATTGTGTGATTATCAATTGTGGAGATCATTAAGAGATGCATAAAAACTAAAAAGGTTCGGCAGTAAAATAACGAATTGGTGTGCCAACAGGTTAAACTGCACTCTTCAATTCTTCTCGACTTAAGGCCATTTGCTGAACCGTCCTTAAAAATGCATTTTTTAAGTGGCGTGGGACACAGTTCATAAACGTCAACTTATGGTGGATGATTTGCGAATTGCAGCTATGTGCATGTATGCAGGCACTTTGTGTAAATAATTTCACCACCACTGCTCCCAAAACGGTAAAGGAAAACATTGTGAGGAAGTGCATGTCCTAGTACCAAAAATTCGAAGACATATGGCATCTACCAACCCGCACTGAGTCCATGTAGTAGATTACAGCCCACTCGCTTTTGAAGAGAGGAGGCCTGCGTCCCAGCAATGGGAACATTATGCTATGTGCATGTTGATCAAAATGTGATCCATGTATGTAATGTTGTTAACCAGATCCTACTGGTAGGTTCTTGTTATATTTGAAGAATACGCATTTTTTTTTTTCATAAAATAGCCACATCTGAGTTGATCACATACACGTTGCTCGAGCTACATTTTTTTTAACAAAACTTGAATTTCGCGGGCTAGCATTTTGCAACCACCATGAAAAGGGTCCTAGTTGGCTTGTTTACAAAATTATGTTAAGGAATTTATCTCATTTTATATATGAGATATTTTCATTTTTTTAGTTAGAAATTGTACAAAGGGCGGGCGGCAGTGTGCCAGCGGCTGGCCCCGGGGTAGGCCGGCCCTTCTATTCCAACTGTAATTACTGCCCTGGGGCGCGGTGCGCGAACAGAATAACCAGAATTAAAACTTTGTTGGGCCAACCTACGTAAAAATGAATGCACTGTTAGAACTAATACGTGGGACTCCAGTGTTTCTGGATGTTGTTAAAAACGTAAAATGTACCTTGTGACTGTGAAGTGCAATATCGTGCGCGATTAGTTGCAAAGGGTTTTAACCAAAAACGTGGAATTGACTATGATGAGATCTTTTCACCGGTTGTGCGGCACTCTACACTAAAATAAACGTATTATATCAGATGAGTTACACACCGATTTGTCTCTTTCAGTCGTCAGTAATTTGACTTTCGAAAGAAGAAGGCAAAGCGTTGTGTAACTACACAGACGCTATACAAAGTTCTATACAAAGCTATTGTTTGCACTAAGTATACAACTAGGACTGGATATCATTCAGATATTAAAACTGCTTATTTGAAAGAGAACATTTAGCTACATTTGTGTTTACCTGAAAGTTTTGTTTCCATAAAGGATGGGAAACTTTTTAAGCTCCTAAAATCAGTGTTTGGAGTAAACAATCCGCTTTAGCTCGGTACGAGTGAGTAAGAGATGTACCTACTGTGTAAAAAAAAATTAAAAAACTGAACACATGAGCCGTATTTCTTTGTATAGGATGAGTAAAGATGTAAAAGTCATAAAAGTATTGGGATTGAATCAAAATATACCTACTAGCGACATCTATGTTAAATATGAAAATCAATCAGTCACTTATTCAAATTAGGCTGAGAATCAGCACTTTCCAAACGTCAAAATTAAATAACCTTCACCACTTCCTAGTGCTTCTCTGGAAAGAAGAAGGGGCGCAACAAACTACCCAGCAGCACAGCTGTCTGTTCAGATAGAAAAACTTGCTTCTATACAATAGTAGCTGTATATAACTTTTGGGTCATAAATGTAGATCCCCTTTACAAATAAACGTATTATATCAGATGAATAGTTACACACCGATTTCTCTCTTTCAGTCGTCAGTAATTCGACTTTCGAAAGAAGACAAGGCGTTATACGTTTATTAGTAAGGAGGTTAGTGTGGAGGTAGAATAACATAACTTGTCTGAATCATCGACGCGTTTACTTCAACAATAACTTATAAAATGTTATTTGCAGAATAATTGATTTCCATTTAAATTTTCAAGTTTCCTTTACCTTCAAAAGTTACTTATTTTTTTTTAATTCTTATTTAAGAACGTGCTTTAAGTACATTGGAATTGCGCCATAGCCTTTAAATCTGCGCCAAGACAAGACAGGAAGTGGCCTTCGATGGAGCATGTCCTGCATCTGTCACAGATCTCCTGCCAAGAGTAATCAACCAAGACACAGAATCCCTCCAACCATCTAATTTACTTAGAACAGTTCAAGAACAAACCCACTAAGCCTACAACTACATATTGCTCATTTGGAGAAACATGGACGTAAATGTATTTTTTCCCAAAAATGAGTTAAATAGGACAAAGCACTTTTCTAAGTGCTTTGTCCTATTTAACTCATTTTTTCTTAACGTAAATAAGCTTTCTAGCTTATTTACGTTAAGAAAGCAAAAACGTAAAAAAAAGTAGCAGTTACGTCGATGTTTCTCCAAATGAGCGATATAGGCTATAAGTTCATGAGAGGATGTTCATCGACCCACTTCAATAAGCCATACTTAAATAATAATTTAACTTTAATCAATAAAACCGTTTAGCTTACAGGATTGTGGAGTAACTTTGTTACCAAACTTACGATTGTTTGAAATTAAATTGTATTTTTTTTTCATTTCTCAATAACTAAAGTTAATTTGGCGGTTATCTGAATTAATAAAAATAATATTATGCCCAAAATGGGCGATAAACGAAACACTTCCCTTGGCAGATGAAAGTACATCATGATGTTAGGGGCTTGAGCCTATAGCCATTTTTCGAGCATAATCCTAATCCCAAAGTTTTCAATTTAATAACCAGTAAAACCCCCTTCAGATGCATTTGCGATCCGAAATGCCAGTTTTGAGAACTTCATAATTATCCTTACAATATCAAAAAATCAAAAAAAAAAACAATTAAAATCAAAATAAATTAGCTAGGGAAATTCTGCATGCATGCAAAGTGGTATCGATATCTAAACATGATATACTTAAGTAAAAAAAAAATTTAGAACTTTTTGTTTTGTGGGGGTTATTGACCCCATTTGGTGTAATTAACGTAAACTTGACGAAATAGTAGATTACTCAATAAGGGGATAAGGCAGTGTCTTAAGTCGCGGGTGATGTATTGAAATATCTGTTAAAAAAAGTTGGTTTCTTTTGTGTAAACTTCACAGATGTGATGGGTTTCGATATCTAAACAATATAAAACAAAAGAAAACAGATTTTCTCAACTCAAACTTTAAGGAACAAAATTACCGGCGGTCGTTGAACCCCGAAAAAAAATATCACATCATTTTATTTTATCATTAGATATCGATACCTATCACGTCTACAGAGTTTCGCCAGCTAATTTAATGTGACCCTGTTTAGTTCACAGCGAAGCTTAGACAGTCATAGAAATATACAAAATGCGTATTATTTTCCTAACGGAAGCGTTTTGCATGCGCGGTTCTGGCTTGAATGCAAATAGGTATACAAACAAATCGGAATGTTGAAGTTGCATCTACATTATTTGCACTGCCGTTCACGAGCGTTCTTCCTTTCACAACAATTATGTACGTATTGTAGATAGTATTAAAAATATAGTGAGCAGGTACGATATTCGAGAATTATTGGTGTGTACTCAACATACAATAGACCGCTTCTAATACAATGTAGTGGCCGCCGGCGGCGCTTGTGGCGCTCGCGGCCTGTAGGCACCCCTTCCGTTTTATCATAGTTTATGTTTGGGCCCCAGGCTATCTCGCCTCTAAGGCGCAAGACACACCAAACAGTACCAAACTGTTTTTTATGCAACATGATGTAGACAATTGTAGAACTCATGCCGCTGCTCTTGTACAAAATATCGATGTAAATTTTACGAAATAGTAGATTACTCACTGAGGGGATAAGGCAGTGTCTTAAGTCAAAGGTGATCTATTGAATCCTGAGTGCAGTGAGGGATTCGCAAGCTCGCTCAAGACGAAGACACCTTTATCCCCGAGGAGAATACTCTACTTTTCGCACCTTCTGAAAGGTAATAAAAACCAGTTCGATATCGAATTGGTAGCCCTACAACCCCAGATTTACGCCTAGGCACGCAAGGCACCGGCCTAGGGACTCAGCCAGCCTAAGGGCCCCAAAGCTACCCCGACCAGGTAGGCAGGCGGACAGGGCTCGATAGCAAATGCTGCAGCCCCCGCGCTTTGGAGGGGAGACCAGCTATGCGACGAATCAATAATGTAGGTTTTTACAAAATTACTATAAATAGGTTGTTTAAAGAAAGTAAGTTGGTTCAAGTAGGTAACTTGAATATAATAAGTCTTTATTTACAAACATCCATTTATGAAGACCGTTGAAGTAAATATGGCCGTGACATACATAGCATAGACAATAACAATAACATCATGATTTTTATTATTTTATAGCATAAAGTCGGTTAAAAACTATACTTTCTATACTACTTAGTGTATTTTATTTGCTAAGTGTCTAAAATTGCGTGTGGGGTGCGGGGTCGAGTGCCTAGGAGCCCTGGAGCCCTATGAAGCCTTTGTTGCGTTCGGGATTCAAAATAGTGCCCTGCTTTATCCCCAGTGAATAATCTACAATTAATTCGGTCATCGATTCCATATCAAGATTTGAATGTCATGAAATAGCAACCGCAGAAAATGTTTACTATGCTTTGTTCTCTGAGAGGACTCATTAATGTTTCATTCAGTAGCCTCTAGTTTCATCGAACGTGCTTATTGAAATAGTTCCGACTTCGCGGTGCCCTGGGTACTTGTGCTTAGCCCTCACGAGTCGGACAGGATACGTATTTGGTATTTACTTGGACAGACTTTGAGGAGAGCATGAAATGACGTCTTAACGGCAAACTGACTGAAACTGAAGTCCATTGACGTGAAAGCCTTTAGACCTAAAGTGTTTTTATTTATTGACGCGTGCTTTGACGGTTTTAATAGGTAGGTATCATAAAAAAGCATTATGATAAGCCGGCGAAATACAAAGCGAGCATAAGTACAGCCCGAAATTTTATGTATGTATTAGAACTTTTAATATTGAAGATGAACTACTTTTACAAATTTTTGACACCGGTGAAGGAAAACGTCGAGACTGGCCTTTTTGTTCGAAATCCCTCGCATTGCGATAGGAATTGTGCTGTTCCGTGACTAAGAGACGTACACTACGCCCAACAAAACGCCGAGATTCAGACATGAATGGAAGGTGATGTTCATTGGAGTGCGTGGAGGTGCGTACACCAAACATTGAAAAAAAATAATTTCTTACTACACCATATTAAAGCGATTTCACTAAGATTTACTGACTTTATACGGTAAGAAGAAATGTTTGTAAAACAGTAAAAGACAAAACAGTAACTTTTAATGATTGAACATACTATTTACTGAAAAATCAACAACAAATAAGGAAAACCACCATCTAGGTACCCACCCACCACATTAAGTTAATTTCAATGGTTTGAACGATATCACCAAATGAATAAAACAGTTAATTTTGTGACCTTCTAGCTACTTAAAACGTTAAAGTTTACTGTCATGACGGTAACATTTTGCCTCAAGCTTTAACCGTTTTCGGATCAGTAAAAAATACTGTTTTGAACGTTAGGCTCATGTGGAACTATTTAAAGCAGTTCAGATCAATGTTTTTTCATTTTTATTTACTGCTTATTTCTTTCTATGAAGAAGAGTGCGGAGCTTAGAATGTTCTATGATGTTGGATAATAAACTTTATAACAGTCGTCGCAAATTGTCAATTTAGTCACTACTTTTGAAGTACGTAACTTAAAGTGCAAGTCTGCTAATTGCAAACTTCGATTCGCATCTCAAGTGACAGCAGGTTTCATGGAATTTAGCTACGGTTACTTCACTTGCTCTATGGCAAAGGCTGTTCAGTGTTCCGTCATTAGGCAGGTGCTTATGAATAGTCGCGTCAGTAGGCACTGGAGCGACTATTCACACCGTATTTACTTACTATTAATATTACGCGCTACGCTGATACACATCCTTTTATTAACAACTCTAACTACGAGGAATAAGTTCCACTTTACTGTGCCTGGTAATGTAATAGGTGCACATGCACATAATTTGTGAGGTCATAACCGACATAATCCTTTAACCTGATTTATTGCCAAAATTTAATTTAATATAGGTATGCCAAAATGTGAAAGTTCGCATACTTTACATAAAATTGATCCCAAATTAAGACATTTTGGAGATATTTTATTCTACAGAATGGCCAAAATTCTCGTCGTCAATTTGAGAGCCGGCGCGGTGGTCATGCGGCACATCACGACTCGTTCATCGCCGTCGGCTCTGTATATAAAACGCACTGAGGTCATAAATTATTATTTAGCCACATTGGTTGCGAAGCGTACATACAAATATGATTATTTTATATTATAAAGCGGGCATAATGTAGAGCGGTTTGGGTCGTGGGGCGAAGGGGGTGAGCCCGCGGCGTCGCCGGCAGCGCTCGGCGCCGACGATATTAAAGCACACCTATTCGTAGCTCTGCTTTCGATACCTCCGGCAATTTTACTCGAGGCGCTCATCTGCAGAACAATCATTTCGAAAATTATTTTGAAAGTGCCTGGAGCCTTCGAGACTGAGTCATTGAGCGATCGACTTACCACCGCCCGCAGTCGCGCTACAACAAGTACAAACACACGAACAAAACTGAAATATTTACCATTGTGCTCTGAAAAGCTTATGCTGGCAAGCGTACCTAGGTACAGGACAATGTTGTGTAATTAATTAAGTTTAGGACACTGAACGAGACACAAAGACGTTTTATTGTTTTTATGTCTGCGGACGTTTTGTGTCCCGGCAAAACTGTAAAAAACCTACCTTAAATCTGTCTGCACTGAAACATTAAAAGAAATAATAAATTGTTTGCCAATGGAGCAAACAACAATTTTGAAGCCGAGAGAAGGATTCTAGACTAGAATCCCGAGCATAGCGAGGGGTTCTTAAGTAGATTCAAAGTACATCACTCGAGCTTAAAACAGTGTTGCTCCCGAGGTGAACACTCTACTTTTTATCACCCTCTATGAAAAAATAAGTAGGTAAGTGTAACTTATGAATAAGAATGGTACGTTTATTTAATGTTTATATTTGAAAAATTATGGAAGTGCATCGTAAAAATTGTATTACTTCCATCCGTTATATAATTGTAGATTTATTTACAGCTTGAAAATTAGAAATAGTCTCAGAAAACGGTGTCTCAGGACGTATTTTTTTAGAAACTTGATTATTTTCTGGCATGGGTGGGTGGGTTCGTTCACGATGTTCTTTAGACGTAGATAAACGCGGACACGGCTCATTTAAATTAATATTTTATAAAACGAAGTAAAATCCTAATTTGAGTAAGCAATTACGAACGAAGGCAGAATACTTTTCGCGCATTTTTCATAAACTCTTTTTTATTTGACTCGCGCGGATTTTACTTTGTCATACAGCCTGTTAGTTGTTCATACAATATTCGTGATTGGTCTCTTTGGTGATTGGAACTTATACTAAAATATCCACATTCCAAATTCAAATCACTTTTAGTCCCTAGGGATTAAAGAGCTATTTTAGTCCCTGTTTACGAAGAATACACTAGCTCTTTTTGACTATTCAAAATTTTTTTTTATGATATTATATAATGTTGTGTACGCGTAGGTTTATGCTATCCAGGGCTTACATGAAGATTTTTTCAATATCCTATCTAGGATTGACCTAAAATGTTGTTAAGCCACAATACCTAACCTAATTGGATTGAATCGTAAAAAAAAATTGGAAAATCCAAGACTGATAATGCTCATTTGATAGTATAAAGAACCATAGATATAATTATATTACTTATTTTTTTTATTTATTATAATTAAACTACTTTGAATAAAAGAGCCATTTTCAATAGGTTTCCTTCAATAATGAAACAAAAAATAAAAATTTGAATTTGTCACTAGTTTTGACGGAACATCTGCTTTCGGACAGACCCGTATCTTCGTTGGCGGGATTTGAGAGTAGGTAGTCCCCACGAGGTAAGGAGTTACCAAAGTGTGTCTAAAGCTGTTCCTCAAAATAAAACAAATAGCTAAACCCATCTAATTAATTGCACTTAAGCTTAACAGGTGTTCAACGATTTTCTTGCCAACCATTATTTTGTTGATTGCAATATTAACTTCTCCGAGTACAGCTCTATCTCACAAATCTAGCTTTTCCAAATGATTTAGAATTGGGAAAGAATCCTTAGGCATCGCCGGGGGACAAGCGGTCTATACAAAACAATATTTACAGCTACGTACCTCCAGGCCTCAGTCCCTCGAAGTACGTAAGTAGATACCAATCAATAATTCTATAGGTATTCGTTGTACCCATTATAAGCCTCAAGGGCTAAGAGCCGAAAGCTAAGATATAACAATATATTTACATTTTGCTTCATACCTAACACGACGTACTTTAACACTAGGTAAGAACGTATCTTGTCGCCCTTCGGTCATTTCGATTATGTTCTGTGTTTACATATGACAAAATGGTACCTAAGTTAAAACTGTACATGAAATATTTTTTTTTAAAGTTATTGCTTCCAGAGGGTAATTCCCATAATGTTAAGAACGTTCACAGTCTGATCTCAGTCTCAATCTGTCCAAAATATTTCTAATTTCCCTAAATTTTTGACAAGTTTTTGACATTTGTTTGTCACCGAGATGAGACTGCGACTAGATTCTGAACGTTTTAAATTACGCGAGTTGGCCTTCGAACCATTTTGATGCCAAAAATTTTTTAATTAATTTTTGTCAGTGTAGAGGTGTATATTCCGAATTGACGCTAAAACTAATAAATACTGTATAAGACATAATTACTGTATAAGAATATTATTAGTATTATGGAGCTATTTGCTATGAGGGAATAGCAATACTGCGTTATGTCCGTCCGTATTCCTCAATAGTTTACAGCGAGTTTTAATTAGACGAGCAAAACTGTTTAAAGTAGATAGTATTGTAGATACGCATTTAATCTCTGAAATTAATATCATCAAGCTATACCTACGAGGAGCTTGGTAGGGTTTAGTTTAAATTACCCGACTTTACTTAACTAACGTTCCGATTATCTTACAATGCTAATAGGAATCAGCCACGTGAGCGAAGCCGCGGGCACAGCTAGTTAACTATAAAAAGATAATACATTATATTTTCCATTAACACCTCCATTGACGGTCATGTACTTAATGATGTCACAGCTTTATATGTACTTATCGTGTTACATTCAATACGGATTTCGTAAGGATGAAATTTTCGGACCAAGTTAGCTTTTTATACAACATGTCCCGGAATTAACGCACACCACCAAACACCCTAATTAAAATATTATGTTATAACCATAATACATACACTGAATTTTTACTATTACTTATGTATAAAACATTGGCGCCGATTCCCTTGTTCACAAGCTAAATTAAATTTAAGTTCAGTGCATTTTTTTCTTTCTATTTCATTAAGAAAAGGACAGAAGATAAATATTAATTTAATCCGGTCAAAAGTCAGCGCCTGACGTAAATTGACGTATTTTTAATAGCCAATGTTTTAATGACGTCTAAGCCCGTATTCAGTGCTCTCCTGACGGTCAGGACTGACGTCGGTCTGCCGTAGCTATCGCCATAGAAACCATGCGTACATTCAGAGCAGCACTGACCGCGTCCACATACGCAATACTGACAGAGACGGTCAGTCGAGGGCGTCGGTACTGCGTACTTCAGGTGACTGACGCGCTATGCAATGCTTCAGAGCACTCAGTGCATAGACTACTATTTTAAACTGATTCAGTGCGTTGCAGAAGCGGGACTCGAACGGACGTAACTATACCCTGCGGTTCCGTACGGTGGTCAGTGGAGCACTGAATGCAAAAAGTCGACTGACCCGACCGTCAGGAGAGCACTGAATACGACCTAAACTTGTCTATAGAGTATCTTAATTTACTATAAAGACAGTTAACAGTAGTTTGTTTAAGAGTTCGTTTCATACGCAAATAAGATTAACGATCACAAAACTTAAAACTTCATTACACCCGCAAAAGAAATGATTATCGTCGAATTCACTATTATAATTACATATAATAGTACAGTACAAATATGAAAATAACTAGCTAACCCGGCGAATTTCGTACCACCTCAATTTGTTTTCCCATGTCTTAATAGTTATTCTGCTATTCGGGGCAAAGACAAATCCAAAAAATAAAAGATCATAAAAATCGGTCCAGCCGTTCTTGAGTTATAAATAAATAATAATAAACTTTATTTTTCAGAAAAACACATTACAATATTTGAATAGCACTAGCCTCCACACTAGGATTCCCTGTGTCGTGGAGACTAGTCTCTTTAAATGGTGTAACTAACCCGACTTTATTTTTATAGATTGGTGAAAAGTGGAAGTAGGTAACCCCAACAAAGATGGAGCTTATTTTAGGTAGTTCCTTGTTGGTCAAAGTCAAAGTCAAAGCATTTATTTCAAATAGGCACATAAAAGGCACTTTTGAACGTCAAAAATTATCTTAAAATAGAATTGATTCTAGTCGCCCATTCCAAAAGGTAGTTTTCGTATGGAGAAGAACGGGCAAGAAACTCCACCGTTACTCTTTTAAAATGTTTAGGTACAATATTTTGCATGGGTACATTAATTATATAATAACATGTGAGGACGATGCACCTACAATAAAATTACTATACCACAATAGGTAAAAAAATTAAAAACGAAACCATGACATATAAATTAATTATCTGATAGATACATGGTGCTCACATATTTACAAACATGGTACAAGCAAAACGATTTTAATTAAAAAACAAAATACAAGTAATAAGTCAGGGTGTGAGTAATAAATGTAAAAAAAAGAATAAAAAAATTTACAATTAAATTAGCAACCAGTTTGATTTTGTCTAGACTCTAGATTGTCCTATGGAGCAGGACCAGCATGTTTCCAAGCGTTCTTATCTTGGATATAATCTTCTAATTTATAGTATGCTTGTTTACAAAGTGTACGTTTAATGTGAGTTTTAAATTTTCTTTCATTTAATTGCAATATATCACAAGGTATTTTATTGTAACATTTAACACAGTACCCCATAAAAGATGTATGTACTTTGGCTAATCTGAAAAATAGTTGATGTATTTTATCTTTATTTCTTGTATTAAAGTTATGTCTATCGCTTATTTTATTAAAAAGATGTAGATTTTTTCTTACATACATAATATTTTCATAAATGAATTGGCAAGGTACCGTCATAATATTAATCCTTTTAAATAGTTCCCTGAGAGATTCGCGGCGACGTAGATTATAAATGGCTCTGACAGCTCTCTTTTGCAAAATAAAGATGGATTCAATGTCAGCAGCTCGACCCCATAGTAAAATGCCGTACGACATAATGCTGTGAAAGTAGCTAAAATAGACTAAACGCGCGGTTTCTACATCTGTTAACTGTCTTATCTTCCTAACACCATAAGCGGCCGAGCTAAGCCGCCCCGCAAGAGATGTTATGTGAGGTCCCCATTGTAATTTCTCGTCTAGCGTGATTCCCAGGAAAACCGTTTGATCAACAAATTCTAGTTTTTCTCCATTCAGTATGATGTCACATTCGCTACTTCTAACATTTGGTAATTTAAATCTAATGCATTTGGTTTTCTTTTCATTTAGTACCAAATTATTTACCGTAAACCATTCTTGGACCTGAAGAATAGAGTTATTCACGTCGTCAAGATTTTGTGCCCGTCTGTCTATCTTAAAGATCAATGATGTGTCATCTGCAAATAACACCATCTTCGGTTGATTTTGAAGTAATTGTGGTAAATCATTAATGTAAACTAAAAAGAGGAATGGACCCAATATCGAACCTTGAGGAACGCCCATTGCCATTTCAGACCCCAATGAGTTTACGCCGTTTACTTGAACTTTAAGCTTTCTATCTTTTAGATACGACTTTAGTAAATCAAGAGCTAAATTCCTAATCCCATAGTGCTCAAGTTTCAGCAGAAGTGTCTCATGGTTGACGCAATCGAACGCTTTTGAGAGGTCGCAAAAGATTCCAATGGCATCTTGTGCTTCTTCCCAGGCGTTAAAAATGTTCTTTATTAGGGTGACACCGGCGTCAGTGGTACAACGCCCTTTGGTGAAACCGTACTGTTGTTCATGAAAGATGGAATTTTTATTAAAGTGGCGTAACATTTGATTGAGCATCAACTTTTCAAACACCTTACTGAGAACTGGCAGAATTGACACAGGCCTATAATTGTTGGGTTCTTTACTATCACCGGCTTTGAATAAAGGAACTACTTTACTGTGTTTCATGAGATCCGGAAAGACTCCTTGGTCTATACTGATGTTAAATATGAAAGCTAAATAGGGCGCAATCGTTTCAATGATAGATCTACAAACTTTTACAGACATTCCCCAGAGATCTTCTGTTGATTTAATTTTAAGATCTTTAAAAGCTTTTATAACAGCCTGGGGGTTCGTATGTTGAAAACTAAACTCCGAGGGGCATGCCTTAACATTCTTTCTAAGTAAATCAGCAGAACGCGCGGGTGAGGAATTTAAAGCTTCAGTAGTTTTAATGGGAATATTAGCAAAAAAGTTTTCAAATTCCTGAGCAATTTCTACATCTGAGTTTATGGGGCCATGTGCAGTTTCTAAATTAAATTCAGTATTACGCTGTTTTTTCCTACCTGTTTCATTATTTATTATTTGCCAGGTAGTTTTTATTTTATCATCGGCTGATTTTATTTTATTGCTAATATAAAGAGCTTTAGCTATTTTGCATACACTTTTAAAAGTCTTAGAATATGTAGCAACATACTGATGAAAGCTTGTGTTATTCATATGTTGCTTTAGGCCATAAAGTTAAAAAGGTTTTCCCTGCTTTTACGAATACCTGGGGTCGCCCAATCACTAAATAAGAACTTTGTGTAAATACTTTTACCCCCTTATTCATAAAACTTATCAAACCTATTTTAGTTAAAATGGGGTTTGTCTCTTTCTTACACACAGAAATGACAACGTGACAGATAAAGACAAACGTTCTATAAACCTATTTTAGCTAAAATAGAGATAAAATAGGATTATGAATAAGGGGGCTAGTCTTTAGTGGGAAAGTGTGTCTTTAGTGGGAAAGTGTGTCTTTAGTGGGAAAGGGTATCTTTTAATAATACCATACTAAAAGTCTAGAAAAATCTAATAGTGCTAAATGCGTTTTTTTGCCGCCATGTAGCAATTAAAAAAAATTTCATATTGAGCTTCAACTTTCTGACTAACTGACTGACTCTTTGACAATTGAAAAGAAAAAAAAATCTACTGTTCCCTACATTTATGTTCGTACAACTCGTCAAAATATAGGGAACAGCTGTTTTTTTTTCTATTTCAGATTTGGTTCCATAGTAAAAGTTGTTCATAATGATGAGTACAATGACCACTTAAGAGGTTGTTAGTGTTTTTCTAATAACCCTGTATATTTAAGTAGATTGATATCCTTAATCTTGGTTGCCTCGTAATCGTCCACCAAACGAACCGCGACAGTCATATTATTTTTTTTAAACGGACCCCCTTCGGTTCTAATTGGTGATCCCTGCTATATATTTTCGAGAAAATCCAAGACGTGTTTCTGAAAAATTCCCAAAATTAGTAATTAAATAAATATATTTTTTTTTCCTGAACTCTCAAATTGACAATCATTGGCCATCAATGCTATTTTCATCATCATCATCATGAAAACCTGCTTCATTATGCGGCATCGCTGGGCCCAACATTACTAGCTTAAGAGCTGTCGAACCACGCAAACATCTTCACTTGTGGAACATGGAGTCCAGCGCCGATGAAATCCGTGACTATCTACGTCAACTGTGTCCCACTGGAACGTGCACGGTTGAAGAGTTGCGGGCTATGGGAAGTTATAAGTCGTACAAGATTGGTGTTCCCGTTATTTACTACGAAAAATGCTATTCTACAGATGTATGGCCAATGAACGCAAGAGTGAATACATGGACGACGTATGAGAACCCGAGACATACCAGAAAATATGAGGCATCTGATAAAGCTCAACCAACTGACCAGACATTTCGTGCCTAAGCAGCCTAATAACAAAATGAAGAGCTTTAGCGTATTGTACCAAAATGTCCGTGGTCTCAAAAATAAACTTTCGACGTGGAGAACGAACTTGTTACAGCTGGAGCATAATCTGATCGCTGTAACAGAGAGCTTTCTCGATGGTTCTATTGAAGACGGAGAACTTGCAACTGAGGATTGGAATGTGATGCAACGTGACAGGAGTACACCGTGCGGTGGAGTGATGCTCGCTGCGCGCGCACCCATTGTGCTGCGCCGGCGCCGTGATCTTGAAACGGACGGTGGTGAGGACTTATGGGCTGATTTTACATAGTGCAGCCGAACTGTTCACGTATGTGTTGTATACAGGGTGTTACGGAAAGGGTATATCAATACAAACGGGTTGAAGAGTGTATCTGGTCTAGAATCTCTGTACAAAATTTCAGCTCAAAAGCAGTAACTTTGAAAATGCTTCATATTTTTTTATTTCGATAGTTTATTAAATTGAAATCATAACAAACGTGTCACCGCACTACGAGGGTCATTATCCATTATCTGTAGTGTATTTGTGCGCCTAGTACACGCAAATCACGCCGCCGCGCGCCAGTGCAGCGCCGTGATGTCGAAATAAAAAAATATTAAGCATTTTCAAAGTTAATGCTTTTGAGCTGAAATTTGGTACAGAGATTCTAGACCAGATACACTCTTCAACCCGTTTGTATTGATATACCCTTTCCGTAACACCCTGTATATTAAACCTAGCGCAAGTGATGATGAGTACATGAGATGGTTTTGTAAAGTGGAAGAATATATAAATAATTTAAAAGGCCTTGTAATAATATTAGGCAACTTAAATTTAAATAGTGTCTCGTTAAATATTAAGAATTATTATTGTTATTTTGTATCATATTGTAGTCTGAATGAGATGAATGTTGTGGAGAATACGCATGGAGGTATGTTAGATGTTGTTTTAGTTCAAGAGAACATTAGTGCACGAGAGACAATCGTAACCGCTACTGAGGGAATTGTACCACTGGATGCATATCACCCTGCACTACACATTGACGTAAGAGTTGATGTAGGTCATTTTTCAAACTCAGTTGAGCCCAGCAATATAGACAGTACAAAGGATTGGAACTTCGGTAAATGCGATTACGAACAGCTTTATTTATTACTCTCTAACGAGAATACTTGGGAGGAGGTTTTGGAATCCAAAGATGTACACACAGCTACTCTTAAGTTCTACAACATAATTTATATTTTTTTTGATACTTGCATGCCCAAAAAACGCAGAAAGAAATCGACGGATAAAAGATATCCTGTATGGTTTAATAATGATATCATCCGAGATCTAAGGCTCAAGTTAAAGCACCACAAAAACTGGAAACGCACTAAAAGCGATAGCGCGTATTTGTTATTTTCTGACCTTAGGGAAAGCTTAAAGATTAGTATTTCGGATGCATATCTCTCGTACATGAGACAAATAGAAAATAAAATTAAAGTTACCCCTCGTGAATTCTGGTCGCACATTTCCAGCCTAAGATCCAAAGGTGGTTTTGAGCCTAACATTTCATACAGAGGTATACATTTTTCAGGAACTAAAGCAGCAGGGGCTTTTGCTGAGTTTTTCTCTAATGTTTTTCTGCCTGATGCCCCGGGGCTTAATGCTGATCACATTAGTACGGATGACCATACCAGTGACAGCAATTACATTAATATACCCCCCTTTTACCCTATAGATATTGTTAAAGGCATAAATAAACTAAAACCTAACAGCTCCATTGGCCCCCATAACATTCCCCCCTTTATCATTAAATGTTCAAAACATATCTTCAGTAATCCTCTTTGTCACATTTTCAATTTAGCCTTGCAGACCGGTACATATGACATATCCCTCTCAGTGGAAAGTTTCTAGAGTAACACCTATTCCTAAAACCCAAAACAAAAGCTCCGTTGAAGATTACCGCCCTATCGCAATTTTATCTTCCCCGGCGAAAGTCTTCGAGAACATCCTCCATAATTCCATATATGAGCAAGTAAACAAATATTTATGTAATGAGCAGCACGGTTTCAGAAGCAAGAGGTCAGTTGACACGAATCTCCTGACACTGGTTGAATATGTCTCCTCCAGCTTGGACCGCGGGCGTTAGGTAGACGTACTTTATTTCGACTTTCGGAAGGCGTTTGATAGGGTTAACAACGACACGCTGCTGATGAAACTTAGCAAAATCGGTTTTGCACCATCTCTCCTCCGTTTCTTCGCAGACTACCTACGCGATCGTCAGCAGTTCGTTAGGCTCGGTATGTACGAATCAACCACCTACCACACACGTTCCGGAGTAAGTCAGGGCTCAATTTTAGGGCCTTTATTATTTTTAATCATGGTTAATGATCGTCCTCAAGTTCTCCGTTATGCAAAATGTCTATTGTATGCTGATGACTTAAAATTGTACCTCGAAATAAACTCCATGTGCGACTGTTTAGCACTACAGCAAGACATAGACGCGATATACAAGTGGAGCTTAGACAATAAGATGGAATTCAATCCCTCCAAATGCTTTGCAATGACATTCGGTCGAATCCGGCACCCAGTTAATTATGAATATAATTTAAATAACAATACCATCATGAAAACATCAGCCATGAAATATCTAGGAGTCACATTCGACCGAAAGCTCACCTTCCACGACCACATCGCCACGGTAGCTAAGGAATCCTACCAAAGATTAGGTTTTGTTTTGCGTAACTGCCGCGATTTTTGCTCAGCACATGCCATCAAAATTATATTTAATGCGCTCGTACGTAGCAAATTGGAATCCAGCTCCTGCGTGTGGAATCCACACGAAAGTACCTACGTGCTTTTACTGGAAAAGGTACAAAAAGCGTTCCTCAGGTTTCTGTATAAGCGTAAACACGGCTATTACCCTTACCTCTATCCGACTAAATTTCTACTGGGATGCCTCGGATATAACTCGTTAGAGGTAAGGCGAGCAAAAGACCAGCTTACCATAGCCTGTAAGACGCTCCGTGGCACTATTGACGCGCCTGACCTAAATGCTGTGCTGGCCCGCTTCTTTGTGCCAGACAACTACTGCCGCGGCAGAAAGCACAGGCTGTTTGCTGTGCCTCCATGTCGCACAGTTACGCGTGCTAAGTCCCCAGTACAACGTACTCTGGCCGCACTTAATGATCTCTTGGACTCTAATCCAACAAACGATCTGTTTGTGGACGAGTGGACGAAGATTTTGTCGGCATGTCAGAAGTACTGTGGGAGGGATGTATGAAAGTGTTGTTAACTTCTTTTCATTTTTTATTTGATGATTTAATCTTTTATGTTTCTTTTATGTGTGTCTTTTTGTATTTAATTAATGTAATTGGTTTTAAACCGTTTTAATTAAATTAAATTAAATAAATAAATAAATTTAGCCGAAAGACGTCCACTGCTGGACATAGGCCTCCCCCAAGCACCTCCACTTCGACCGGTTTTGTGATTCTCGCATCCAACGAGTTCCTGCGGCCTTCACAAGGTCGTTTCCAAGCTTGTGTTTCTACACCAGTTCAGCTAATTGATCTAAACTAGTGTGTTTCTCTGCTGCGATGTACTTATATTGATGGCTTTTCTATGTTGTTGACATGCACTTAACAAAGGCTTGCAATAATATGTAAGTCACGGAAAGCTACACCGATGGGATCTATGTACCTGCATTTAGTTTGTTACCTTGTAGCTTGTTCAACCTATGAAAATGCCTGTAAATTTTAAATTAAAGTAAACCCAATCTTTGCATCCAAAGCGAATCATTCGTAAATCTTAGTGGTTTTTTACATATACATATGAAAAAAAACCACTACTGTATGTACTGTAATTTGTTGTCAAATTTGTTGGCAGTAGCTTAGCTGGAAACTTACATTGTAACCTAAAGAACAGATTACTGTTCTAAATTACTAATGTATTTTTCTGAATATTCACTTAGCTATAGTCCGGTGTTTCTAAATTTGTCAAAGATGTAAACAACAATGGCCGCTCGAAATTGAATAAAATCGATAAACAAGAACATTTATTTTAAGTAATATTTCTTTTCGTCTATTTTATTCAATTTCGAGCGGCCTTTGTTGTTTACATCTTTGGCAAATTTAGAAACGCCAGACCTTACATAGATTAGTTTAAGTGGTCATAGTTCAGCGACAAAGGCTGATCTTTTCCTGCCCCCTTATTCACAAACACTCGATATGCTTCCGTGTCGTATCGAACATTAATCATTGTTATCGTAGGAGTCTTCTCAATGCAGTCCACAAGTCCAAAACCCGAAAATTTTGTCAGTTTAAATCAAATAGACGCCCGCTATTCTTCCAACAGCTATTTGCTGTTGAGAGGAAGTCAAATCAGGTCGTCGAAATGTCAGGTTTTCGATACGATAGCCTGTCGTATGTTTGTGAATCAGGACACTGGTAAGTTTTCTTTTGTATGGTCAATGTAATTGAAGATTCAATTACCTGCTAGACTGGGCTAAAAATAGATTAATCTTTTTTTCCGGTGAATGTACATATAATAAGAAATTGCATCTGCCAATTATCTGCAGCACTCCATCTAGGATGAGATTATATCTTTTCAGCTTGACTTCTGCCTAGCCTTGCCTTTAGCCTTAGCCTTTTATAACTGTCGGAGTTGTTATAACTTACAGCCAGGTGATAATGAACATTAAAATTTTGGTATCTTGTCTTTTAAATATATTATGGTGAATGTAATAATTTTCCTGATAAAAAAAAACACTTAAATAATAAACTACATACTCGTATTTAGTGGGTTCTTTAATACGTAGGCACTAAAGACGCCAGGTCCACGATCCAAGGCTTAAAACTCGTTGACAGCTAAACAACAACCACAACAACGACTACTCACATACGCGTCGTGACCAAGTGCTACGCTGTGCCCCTCGCCTACGAGCTACGCGCCAAGAGACCTGCGCCCCCGTTCGCGCAGCCCACTGGTCTACGCCTGCGGCTACGCACCAAAACGGGTCAAAGGCTACGCCGAAAGCTACGCAACGCGCCAAGGGATCTGCGCCTACGGCTATGCAAAAATATGCGCCAAGGGTTGTACGCCGACGGCTACGAACTGACGTCTTTATCAAGGGATCTACATTTACATCCCGCTTTTTGGCCATTTTGCCAAAGCCTTTACTCCTACGGATGTTTTCTGATGCCGGAGTAGGTATCAAATATTTTCTGCCTGCAGCTATGTACGGACGCCTATATACAAAAACCTTTACAGCAACTATTATACATATGTATGTATATCCACTCACACCTATCTAAGGACATAAGCCTACGGCAATGTACCGAGGACTGTTTTGCATAGTTACTGCGCTTTTATGAAACCCACAAAGTAAATACATAATAAAAAAAAATACTCTTAAAGTAGTAGTTAGTAGATTTAAATACTTAATACCTAATAAAATATTGTAAGTATTTTTAAAGATTAAATTAAATATCTACATCCAAGAAATATTTAGCGGTTTTTAAATAAAACCAGACTAACCTAAATCTAACCTGCAATATCTAAAATATACCTTGAATTTTAAGTTTGCAAAAAATCTGACCGTTTGAGTAATAATTTACGGCTGTGCGGTAGGTTATGGAGTGGAGATCTAATTATTTCATTGGTTGCGTTCTGACAACTAGCTCGCCGGTGGTTGCATATTTCCACCGATACAACATAAAGTTTGGACTATGTTCTGCGCTCGAGTTGATACGATAAGAAAGTTAGTACTTAGTTTAAACACATTTTTTATTGAAAATATCGTTATGATTGTCCGTGTAGTTTACGACTCAATTCAAATAGTTCATAACAACAACAACAACGTTGATAACATAATTTAAATCAGTACAACCACGTTGGATAACAAGAAGGCTGTGTAAGCGCGGGCGCAATATGTGGAGATACCCACTTTTTGTATTTGTGACTATCGACGCATCAAATACGTGCCGAGATAGAACAACCCGTACCTAATATATACGTAATTTTTAAATATTTTGTATACTTCTATGTTAAGCAAATAAACGACTGCCTTTTTGATCGCACACACATCTGCTGGACGCACGTGGTTCCTGGTTCGATCCCCAGTGCGGAAAAGTTTTATTGGAGGTTATTAGTATCAGCCAGAAGTTTCAATTTATGCCCATTGCATTATAGGACTTAAAACAGAACTGGCGAAATGTGGGTACCTATACTTATCTACATCAACACTTCTGCTTCTGCCTTCGGTGTATACCAGCGTGATGTATTATGTAAATATACAGGGTGTGGCGTAAATAGTGGTCCACCGTTAAGGATTGGATATACCAGATAATTTACTATAGCATAATACAATTTTAACCATTTTTTGCGCAAGGGTTCCGGAAATATATATTTTTTTCGTATTTTATTTACGAAATTTCTACCTTTTGTTACAAATTTGGTCATTATTTTTTGGTTTTGAGTTCGGTCAATCACTGCTGAATACTAGAGCTATCGCGTAATATTATGTTTTTTTATTAAATTTAGAGCTTTTGAAGAAAAACTTAGTTCTTCTCTATTTTAACCCTAATTTTCAACATTTTGTCTTTACAAAAATCGCTCTTGAATTTGCGTGACAGCAAATACAAGAGCGATTTTTGTAAAAAAATAATGTACCTACTACTAAAATGGTTAAAATTGAAATATGTTGTAGTAAATTATCTGGTATATCGAATCCTTAACGTTGGACCACTATTTACGCCACACCCTGCATAAATGCTATCAGTGTTTTGTTGTATCACTATCGTTCCTTTGACTTTAAAAAGACTACAGAAAAACAGAAGAAAATCGAAGTTTGGTTGCTTTTAAAGAAGCAGCAAGCTTTGATTGTATCGTTAGATGTTATGTTTTGCATAATTTAATTGATTTTCCTTATTTATTAATCCATTCCTACGTTAAGATTATGGATAGGTACTGCATCTGAAGTAGCTGCGTAAGCTGTGGCACTTCTTCAGTCTGGGCTTAGTCAGCGAAACGTAAGCGCACAACTTCATGCAAGTCGTTCCGCCGTTCAAAGAATTTACCATCGACACCTGTTGACAGGCGGCTTCGTGTGCCGTCCAGGAAGACCACAACACCGGGTCACTACAGTACGACAAGATCGGTTTATCTTTACTACCAGCCTGTGTACTTAATCGTCACCTGACCTCAGTACATATCCAAGAATAGCTTCGCGACTTTCATGGACTGACCGTTTGCGCTCGAACTGTTAGAAGGAGACCGAAGAACGTAGCCTGAAACCTCATAAACCAGTCAATGGTACGAACTTACACGAGCTCACAGATTGGCGCACCTACAATTTGCAAATGAACATTTCCATTGGACTCAACGTCAATGGAGCCAGGTTCTTTTTACGGATGAAACCAAGATTATGCTGTATGGGAATGATGGACGTAGGAAAGTCTACCAAAAACAGGGAGAACTTTTTCAGCAACTTTGCATTGAGAAGGTGAGCTAAGACGGTGGATCATGGACAGTTTGGGGCGGAGTTTCCGCCGAAGGAACAAATTGGCCTTGAGGTTGTGACTGGACCACGGTCGCCGCCACTAATTATCGACCGATCATTCATTAGATGATCATCTGATGCCATATGCTGAGTTTGTGGACCATGATTTCATTTTTATGCACGATAAATTGATAATGCAAGGGCGGTCATTGCAAGAATTGTTCGAGAATACTTGAATGAGGTTAGTATCGCAGTAATAAAATGGCCAGAAAGAAACCTTGATATGAATCCAATACAGCACCTATGGGATGAGCTGAAGAGGCGTGTTCAAAGTAACCAACCAGCTCCAGAAACTTTGCAGGAGACGAAAACTACCATCTTGCAAGCATGGGAAAAAATTCCACAGCATGTCATAGTGGCATTAATTAATTACATGCTGAACAGCATATAACGGCCATCGTAAATGCTTTTGGAGGTAACATAAGTTACTAAATAAACGTTTTCTCTATATAAACCATTGTTTTCTTAACGCTAATTTTGCCGCTGAGAAAAGCGAAAGACGACTTATTAAACTGTTTTTTTTTTTTGTATTCCGATTTCTAATTTGGAACAATGACAAACGAAAATGATAGTGAGTTACTGGTTTCAAAACCACGTATTCTTTTTTCTTTGTACTACCATTATTTAAACAGACCCTGCATATTTTTGCATAAAGGTCTTTTTAAATAAAAATATCAATTTACTTCTACAAAAATTCGCAGGGCTCGATTCAGGTGTCCGGGGGTGTATTTCAAATGTTGAGTTAGAAAACCTGCACCGTTCCAAAACAAATCATAATAATTCAAAACAAGATCCTCCTTTTTTGAAGTCGGTTAAAAGTGGAACTACAAACTAAAAACAAAATCCAAGAAACTTGGAAAAAATAAATGAAACCGAAATGTAAAAAAACAAAACATTGTGTTCATAAAAAAGGGATTTAAATATATTGCTCACCTTTCTCGCGTACGGGTGGAACGAAATAACTGCAGTGGTAGGAATCGGAACTTTGAGAGAGCACGTACGCGCGCGTACCTCACGGCCGTTCAGGGAACACTGAAGGCATCTCTTTACAATGGGTTCGCTCTTGGGCTCGCATTCGCACCGCACCAACACCAAATACATATGCGCAGAAGGTCGACTCCATGCATATCATAAACATACACACGTCTACTAGGTAGTTACGATGTAGTATGATGAAAATTCTATTCTTAATTGCGTTGTACAAAATCTAAACAAATTGATCAGAAAATGTACCCGTGGATGTCAATTTTTAGTGCCACTTACAAATTGAGTAGGTACTTTGATTTTATAATATGTATGTAGGTAATGTAGGTATTATTAATCAGTGAATGATTGCGTAGAAATTTAACTTGAACAAGTACAACATATTTATAACTTTGACAAAAAAATTAGGTGACTTGCGCTGTGCGTCCGCGTGTTTTTGCTGGTTTTATGGAGTTGGCCTTTTGTATCTCTCTATTTGGTTGCAGCACCACGCCAAGCTTTCCCGCGCGGCTGTGGTTGCCAAATCAAGGGGTAATTCTCGCCCGCCACTTTGAACAAAGAACTTTTTTCTAGTGTTTATGCTAATTATCTGTCTATTTTCGAACCCCAAGATACAAACTGTCTAGTTTGGGGCTCACTAGCAAATAATTAAATTATAACCCTACTCATAGTCTCAACTTGCTGTTAGCCTGTGAACCTGCTTACTGTACATAAAATATTTTTCATTTCTCATACTCGGAAAGTAGTGTTTGTTTGATCCATATAGCGGGTGGAAGACGCTGCTTTCCACCTTTGGGCGGGAAAGACTTATAGTAATTGCTTCCCTGTCGAGGGCGGGAATGAATAAAAAAAATAGGAATTTTGGTTACGTAGTCAGCTACGATTTTTTTTACATAATAAAGAAAAATGGTGCGGTCTTGTGAGTGTATAAACAGCCAGTGTTAATTTTAAAAAAATACCTTTTAGGGAATAACCGCGAAAAATTGTACAGTTACATTCATGACATCATAACACACGTTACGTACATGACTATTATAAAGCTTAGCTCACATCATTGCAGTATATCTTATTTAAAATACATAGTAGCAATACAAAACATATCAATCAGCTGACCTGTTAAATACTAACCCCCTTATTCATAATACTATTTTATCTCTATTTTAGCTAAAATAGGTTTATAGAACGTTTGTCTTTATCTGTCACGTTGTCATTTCTGTGTGTAAGAAAGAGACAACCCCCATTTAACTAAAATAGGTTTGATAAGTTTTATGAATAAAGGGGTATATCTTTTTCTAAATTAGAACAAATTTTTCATTAGTATAATATATAGCTTCTAACAAGGTAAACAAAATGATTAAAAAAACATAAAACCTGAGTATGTAATATTTGAATTTAATAAAAAAATGCACTAGTCATTACTAGTGTATTCTCAGCTTAACGATCGGTCTTGACTGTAACGTTACACATTTTGTTACACACTGTTACATTCATTACAAAAACCCGTAGGACATTTACTAAAACTGAAATTTAACTTAAATTGCGGATAGCCAAGGACCGCGAAGTAGTTTTATTCTTTTGTGTGATAGTAAACCTACATAAACACGTATAATAGTGAGACAGAATAATTATGCATACTTGCCTTGTAATCCAATACTTTAAACACAACTTTTTTTGGGGACAAATCCGTTGCCGACACATAACACCATTTGACTCGAAAAATAATGACGGCATTTATTTGTTTAAATGTTGGCAATTGGCATCATGCTCAATGGTGTTGCCACGCAAGAAAATACTAGAAGTGGCCGGATTACTCTTGTAGTGTAGCAGTAATTGATGTTACTTTCATGACGTTACACACTCAGTAAAATTTTGGACACTTTTTTAAACATTAATAAATAAAATACGGGATAGCCATTCCATTTCATAAGCAATGGCAGTTTTTGTTACAAGGGTGGCAGTTGGACAAAAAATTTTTGTATGGAAGTGAAAGTAGTACTTACCAAAGAAAAAATTAAGAAAAAACCCCAATTTGTAAAAAATAGTTTAAATTTTGTAGAATTATATAAAACAACACAAGCATACATGCAGGGAGAGAGGTATTATTGGAAAAATTGGATCTGGACAAATATTGCAGGTCGGATCATGAATTCTATGCTCTCAAAGTGAAGGAGCTTGTCTTTTGTTTAAACTATTATCATCTTAACTGTATAACTAGTGAATAAGATTAATCGGACTGACATAATACATGTAGTATAAAAGTCCAAAAAAAAATTGAATAAAAAAAACACAAGCATACTATCCGTGCATACCATTCAGAACAGTAGGTATACAACAAATCTCATTTATCAAATATCGTTTATGTTATTTTATTTATTTACTTAAATAAAATCGGAAAAAGCAAAAAATTACAAATGTACCTACAATTTTTCGCGGGAAATTTATTTATTTTTACCCATTAAGCGGGACGCCCGCGGCGGTGATGCGGTGTGTTCCTTATTTAAAATTTTAAAAAGACTACAGTATAATTTTGGCGGGAGTTTTTCGAAGTTCAGTTGGTAAGTCACTAACTCTGTAAGCTGTATTGAAATTCAAAAACTTGGTTTTATAGACTAATATTTGATTAAAAATTATTTCAAGCGATTCTGAAATGTGACCCCAGGTTCGGTTAAAGACTAGGCAAATATAATTTGAAAATCGTTTGCCAGAAATTTCAAAAGAATGATACTTAAATTCATACAATGATTTTATGAAGTGGCGAGCAGACTAGAAAATAATAAATATTTTAGAAAAACTACTATTTTTTACTTTCCTTTATTCGAAATGAAAAGTAGAGTGTTTAACAAGGGTGAAAGTCATCAATTCCTTTCGACCCTTGTATAACAATCTACACTCTATTTTGTCTGTTATGTCTTGGTGATCATGGCTGAACCAGCTGTCTCCATACAATATACTTTCTTTCGTATCAAAGCACAATGTTGAAAATTCTTCACAGCTAGAACTACTTCCTAATTAATTCACCCAGGGCAAATGTTTCCACGGAGTTATTGTGTTTTTCATGTTGCACACATGTTGTTCATGTTGCCACGCACTGATTACATCGCCATGTGTGCCTGTGTAAAACAGACTAACCCTGCAAAGACACCAGAGGGGCAATTCTCGTAATTTTTAAGAACGTTCGTAATTTAAAATGTTCACAATCTAGTCGCAGTCTCATCTCGGCGACAAAAAAAAAATGTCAAAAACTTGTCAAAATGTAGGGAAATTGGAAGTATTTTTTGACAGATTGAGACAGATCAGACTGTGAACGTTCTTAAAATTACGAGAATAAAATTGTCCCCCTGATCTCAGTCACAATCTGTCAATAATACCCATCTGTAATTCCCCTATATTTTTGACAAGTTTTTGACATTGATTGCCGATGAGATTACAACTTGAATTTGAACGTTTTTGATTACGGGAAGTGACCTTCTGATCCCGTGGAGATATAATTTTATTACTGAAATTGGCCTTGTGATTCTCGTGGACATACTCGTATAATTCTACCAACTGAGTGATGGAAACTCGACATGTTTTATTCGAAAGAACTGATGCTGAATGCTCTAATTCGTCACAAAAATATAGATTTACTGTTTTAATATTATGTATTAACACAGGTCTCTGCTGGAAGAGCCAACACCGGCGCAGACAAGTCAGGACTCATCCTGACTTGTCTTCTTCTTGTGACTTGTGTCACCTCTTCAGCCTCAGCTGAAGAGGTGGTGTTTTGTTTGCACAACCGCATGAGAGATTATTACTCAGAGACTCATACCTCTCAGCATTGCACTTCACCAATTTCAGTAGTTCCTCAAACAAGCGCTAGCAAAGTAGCGCTACTCCTGGTGTAGTATTATTATAGAGGAGCTTAGTATCAATATCATACTTTCCCTATATGTATTCATCTAACTCAACAGTACAAGTATTGAAACTTTTTGCAAGGGTAACACGTTCCTTTCTAAGGGAAAGGTTTAATTTTAATAGATTTTGTTTTTAATCGCTCTCCGTGACTGTTTAATTATTTTCTTAAATTATATACATATTTATATATTTCTTTAATTTATTGTGACTCGTAACAATAGGACACAATGGTATGGTATCGTCACCAGTCAAATCTATTTGTCACAGATGCCTCACACACTGATTTTTACTTACTGCCTACCAATTCATAAAATAGGTTATCATCCTGTTCACTTACCTTGACAGAATCTGCGAAAGATAGGCTTATGGGCTTTACAAAGTTCTGAAATACGGCTCAAAGTCAGTTTGTGTGTGTCACTGCACTCTTGAAAGGTTGACATTTGATGTGGTAGTTGACTATGCTAGTCGGCAGCTTAAAAACAACAAGGCATCTGGTAATGACTGACTTACGGCCGAAATCCTGAAGGCCGGTGGATAACCCGTTTTTTCGAAGAAGCTGTTCGATTACGTAATACTCGAAGGTAAAGCGCCACAGACATGGAACAGAGGTGCGGGGTACTAGAAAGATTATGCTGTTAATGCTGGTGTATGTTAATCACCAAAGTATTAGCTTAACTGTCACTAGTGAGACACATTTACTTTTTCTATTCTATATTTTATATATATATTTCTATTTTATACCGATTTATTGACAGTTGAAGGACTATCTAATGTAAATGTAGACAATTTACCTAACACTGTCTATTGCAGGAGACCTTGGGTTTACTTACAAATGACCTGTGAAAATAAATTATAATTACCGTGGGCGTAGTATGGACGCCACTATAAATGACTGTTATGACATTACTTATAGCTAACCTAATCACAATACCATATTTTTATATTGTGTGTTACAATATTTAGAAGAAAATAAGAGATTCACGAGGATAGTGTGGTCATCAGTTAATGGACAAGAACTCATATTTGTCCCGTTCTAGATTTTGAAGTCTACACTAAAACCCGGGCAGCATGTTGGGAATTGAACCCAACACCACACCATGCGCGCGACCTGCAGCGCGTCATCGGTAACCTGAGGCGCGGCGCGGCGGCGACACGGCTCGGCTCGACGACCACTCGCTTCCACGGACTCCACCGCGACGGACGATACTCCTACCTTAAAATCATTTATTGTTTGTCCGGAAAGTTTCATATTGTTTCCTAAGACGGCATTAAACCATTGCCTATTTATACAGTCCACTCTTTTATTGCTCCCCGCGCTAACATTGGTCATAGTGTGGTAGGAGAAGAGCTAGTATTAAACAATCAGAAGCCTACCACAAACATGCGCGGTCCGAGGGGGGGGGGTCGTGGGGGTCATGACCCCCCCCAAAATCATTCAAGCAGTCGAGAGTCTGAATGATTAACTTGCCTTACTAACTTAAAACTGTACTTGAGCCACGAAAACCCCGATTGAAATATTCATAAACATTAAGAACATCGGCAGACATGGGGACTACCGACTGAAGTAAAAACTTAAAACCATGAAATGACAGTGGGTTTTTTAACGCGCCTAATAAATATTTTCCTTTAAAAAGCCTGTTATAAAAATATAGAATCCAGGATTCAAGAGCGAGCGAAGGCAAACGCGGGATACCCTCCTCGTATGTAGTAAGGTTGAAAGGCTTAGGTAAGGCCAGATTCCAAAACCTAAACTGCTGTAAAACGATTTTAAGCTTTTCGTCATAATTCGATAAAGTAAGTTCTCTTTTTGTATGATGGGTAAAAGAAAACAGAGACTATTCAAGGTGGGGTGCTAAAATTTTCAGGCTTGCTACGCTCGTTCTTGCAATTTACATTGGTTTTTGAGCTTTTCTTCAAAAGTCGACAAAGCAAGTAATTCCTAGTCCTTTTGGAATGATCGAAAGAAAATCGAACCTATCCGAGAGTGTGCAAAATTTTCGAGCTCGCTTCGCCCGCTCTTGCGTTTTAGGTTCTGGTAGCTGCTTGAGCTTGCCTGCATAAGTCGACAATGTAACTCCTATTTCTACTTGAAAATATAAAACAAAACCTAATCGACAGAGGCGGATTGTTAAAATTTTCGAGCTCGCTTCGCTCGCTCTTGCGTTTTAGGTTCTGATAGCTGCTTGAGCTTGCCTGCATAAGTCGACAATGTAACTCCTATTTCTACTTGAAAATATAAAACAAAACCTAATCAACAGAGGCGGATCGTCAAAATTTTCGAGCTCGCTTCGCTCGCTCTCCCCACCCTACATTATCTACCGTCCTAATACATACGACCAATTTGGCAGCATTTAAGTAACACCCCCTATGTAAAAGCTGCGTCCCTGAATAGCATAAGTAATGTGGAGCTGGAGATGTACATGAACCTTAACATATCATCACGCCTTTAATCCCCAAAGGGTTGGGCAGGGGTGTACCTTCATATAGTAAGTACTTACACCCTTATTTCGCCAGTTATTAAGTGAAATGTCAAAGAGGGCGAGCCTACTGCCGCCAACCGGGCACAAATCCAGACTCCAAGCTGCTTCTGAGAAATTTCTGAGGGAAAAACCCTTTAACACTTTACCCGACCTAGGAATCTAACCCAGCTAGGACCTCATTATCAGCAGTAACGCTTGCGACAGCTAGACCAACGAGGAGATGTACCTCCCTTAAAATATTCCTCGGCGCCCATGATGACCCCCCCCAAAATCTTGGGCTGCGACCGCGCCTGACCACAAAACAGTGTTTATCAGTTGTTTAGGCTAAACACCTTTTAAACACGACATATTTCTATGGACTTTGACGTAACACTGACATTAGACACACGTTGAACAAGTGTTTAAGTTTTTGTGGTAAGACCCTCCAATGTTTAGGTAATACTAGCTCTTTCAGTTCAGCCCCATCTAATTAGATTTGATGAAGATTCCCAAGCTGCGGGGCAGTCGTGTAACACACTATCTGTATCTTTCATGTTGACAGTTCAACAACATTCATTGCGTTATTTACGTTGTTAAGCATACATATCTATACATATAAAAATCAAAGTCCTGACTGACTGACTGATATATCAACGCACAAGCCTAAACCGCTGGTCCTAGAGACATGAAATTTGCAGGGTGTGTTCTTTGTGAAGAGTAGATACCCACTAAGAAAGGGTTTTTCGAAATTCCACCCCTAAGGGGTGAATGGGGGGAGGGTGAAATTTCACGCGGACGAAGTCGCGGGCGGAAGCTAGTTCCAACATATGGATTAGCAATATCCTTCAAAATGATTCAGGTTGTGATTGATAGTGTGTTACGTAATTGGGTGCTGGAAGGAAAATAGCCGGGTGAGGATGACCGTTTATTGTAGTGGATGTTGGATGGACCAGCGTTCCGTTCATATGTGATGTTTTTCTGTAAATAATAATATCTTCGGAAAGCATGTTATTTATCGATCAGTGCCTCACACGACAGCGTGTGTAAAAGTAAAAGAGCTGACAGGCGCTATAGCAATTTCGAAAGAAGGTACAGAGTTACTCCTTTTTCCCCTATGTTTTTAAAAATCAGTGCCATCATTCGCCAATCTTAAGTTCCTTCTCTTCTTAAAGCTGAAGTGATATTGATAAAGTTCTCGCTGAGGCTTGTTTTGTAGTCGAGGACCGAAACAACAGCACCTTGTGTATATTTGATAGACGAATGGATCTTAGTTGGAGGTACTAGTAGAGATAGGTTTGGCTGGTCCGGGTGAACTTACAGGAACATAAGACATATCAGCTCTAGCGTAGTTTTACACGCATATAATATATATCAGATGTCGTAGCTTTACAGGCACATAAGATATATCAGCTGTCGTAGTTTTGCAGGCACATAAGATATATCAGCTGTCGTAGTTTTGCAGGCACATAAGATATAATTATCAGCTGTCGTAGTTTTGCAGGCACATAAGATATATCAGCTGTCGTAGTTTTGCAGGCACATAAGATATATCAGCTGTCGTAGCTTTACAGGCACATAAGATATATCAGCTGTCGTAGCTTTACAGGCACATAAGATATATCAGCAGTCGTAGCTTTGCAGGCACATAAGATATATCAGCTGTCGTAGTTTTGCAGGCACATAAGATATATCAGCTGTCGTAGCTTTGCAGGCACATAAGATATATCAGCTGTCGTAGTTTTGCAGGCACATAAGATATATCAGCTGTCGTAGCTTTGCAGGCACATAAGATATATCAGCTGTCGTAGTTTTGCAGGCACATAAGATATATCAGCTGTCGTAGTTTTGCAGGCACATAAGATATATCAGCTGTCGTAGTTTTGCAGGCACATAAGATATATCAGCTGTCGTAGTTTTGCAGGCACATAAGATATATCAGCTGTCGTAGCTTTACAGGCACATAAGATATATCAGCTGTCGTAGCTTTACAGGCACATAAGATATATCAGCTGTCGTAGTTTTGCAGGCACATAAGATATATCAGCTCCGTCGCAGCTTTACAGGCACATAAGATAAGTATATCAGCTGTCGTAGTTTTGCAGGCACATAAGATATATCAGCTGTCGTAGCTTTACAGGCACATACGATATATCAGCTGTCGTAGCTTTACATGCACATAAAATATATCAGCACTGTCTCTGGAATCAGAGATGTCCATTGGTTGCCTGCGAGGCCTCACCGCTGCCTATGGAAATCTGCCACCTAAGTGGTCACTTACCATCAGGTTGAGTCACACCTTACACTGGCCACTGCCCCAGGCCCAGATACATTTCATGGGTGGTTGTGGGCTTATGGACCGTCTGCACGGTCAGATACATTTTTATCGCTGATGTGGGGTCAACTCAGCCCATCGCAGTCCACTGCCGGACATCGGCCTCTCCCAGGCTGCACCACAACACCCTGTCCTCCACCTTCCGCATCTAATCTGTCCCAAACACCTTCTTAAGATCGTCTGTCGATCTAGCTGGGGGCGTCCCACACTTCGCTTGCCGATACGCGGTCTCCACTCTAGGACTCGTCTGCACCGGCCATCGGTCCTTCGACAAACATGGCCAGCCCACACATGGTGCCGTGTGGTCAGTAGTGGCAATCATTACGAGTAGTCAAAAACCTGCTAGTCTGACAACCAATCTTATTAAGGAGTATCGTGTTCCCCAGTAACGTTATATGGAGGTCAGACAGGCAGTCGCTCCATGTAAAATACCGATTTTCAGCTTCATTCGGTTAGACTGGAAGCAGACCCCAACATAGGTAGGTGGGAAAAGGCTCGCAGATCATGTGTGGTTGTGGCAAGTCTAAACAGACTTTACAGGGGATTAGGCAAGGGGTGGGTTATTTAAAATACAGAGATTATAATATAGAGGTTTACTTACATTTATTTAAGTATTTAGTCAATAAAGTTAATACCTAGATTACATCTTAACATAATTTTGTTTTGTAATTTATTAAATAAAAAACAGGAAAGTGCAAGTCCTACTTGCGAAATGAGTGTTCCGTGCCGTTTAATTTAATTTGTACTAATGCATCTCATAAGTACCTAAGTACCGGAACCAACTACAAAACCATACCGGAAAATAAATAAAAAAAAAACAGTGGCACTCCGGGAGTGCCGACAGAAGTGAAAACTTGAACAATTACGTAATTTTTTGAATCGTCAGGAAATATTTTATTGTGCAGGAAATACTTTTAAATAAAGTGTTTTTTTATTAATTATTATAAACTACTAGTACAAAAACCACAATCAGAATACTTTTCCATCACTCACTGACATATCGGATATACATTAAAACCGAGTACATCTCGAAGACAGCCGAACACATCCGGAGCGGTGTCGGTTACGGTAACAGTGGCGCGAATTCAACTGTTTTTCCTATCTCAAAAAATGTCAACGCGCCTACAGAAGTTTTCACTTCAAAAATATTTAAAAAAAACTAACAATTGGTAAACCTGTATTTCAAATCAACACTTATTTTTCGAAAATCATAGTATTTTTTTCACATTTCTGTTTTTTCAGTAAAACTCAACTTCCAATTTCAAAGTACGACTTTTTCTTTAGACATACCTACATAGATGTATTGCAGTGCTTACTTTTAAATTATTCCGTCGAATAGTTTTAAAGAAAATCGTCTCTGACAGACAGACGGACGGACACGGACACCGAACTGATTCCATGAGTGTTCTGCATTGCCAATTTCAGCACGGAACACTAATGATAAAATCTTACAGGAGCTTAGACTATCTTAAAACTAGTTAAGTTATACTTGTTAACAATTAATTATAAGTACGAGCAAGGAGTCTGCATCTTCCGCGTTAGGCTCACATCTGGAAAAAGAAAAGAGAAAATATAATAATACATACCTAAGTAATTAATTATATTGAGGAGAAACTGCATCCGCAAAAATATCACCGTGAAAAGAATCATAGCGAGATCCTTACATTAATTTGTACAAAAAAAGAGTTCATTTAGATTTAGAGGGTTCAAAATATTTTCCATTGTTGAGAATAAATTACCAGAAGTAAATCGATATACCTACTTTCAATATTTTTTAAACCTGCATAGTTAAAATATTTCGAAATAAAAATATCAGATTCTTGTTACATATTTTGAATTTGCCCATTTTGAATTTATAATAAAAATACAGTATTTGACATTAAGTCAAACCCCGCCCCCCAAAGATTGAAATAGCTAGATTTAGAACCTAGGTTCTGAACATCAACTATTTTAAATAAATAAAAAAGAATGTTAATCAAATCAAACTTCTAAGTCAACGAATTCAAAAGATACGAGCGTTTATGTTCCGAAATCAAAATCTATAGGGTACTTCCCGTTGACCTATATTTTGCAATCACTCGTCTTAACGGCATAATCCATCCTTTAATATTGTGTATGTTCTTCCCGTAGAGCTGGCAGAAACTATAGAATGCCACCTGCTACTTCCATACTCCTTTTGCTTCCGTTTACGTTCATACATCACACGCACGCCAGTTGCGCGTACTACGCACCCAACCTTTATGAAGAACATCACTAATCAGGTCACTATACTACGTCTTTCTCCCCTCCCGGTGTTTCCACTCAAATCTGCCTTGTATATACCTTTTGTTAGTCCTTTCATTCATCCTCTTAACATGACCAAACCATCTCAGCATACTTTTTTCTTCCCACTCTTGTAATCAGACTCCTCAGATATACAAACTCTTTCACTTGCTCCACACAGCATAATCAGCGTATAATGTTCCCCCTGCTTCCTCGCCCACTCTCTCCACTGCTGATGTCAAGGCTCCTACACACTATGCCGGCGGCACAGCCGGCGGGTTTTTGCCGGGCGGGTATGCCGCCGGCATAATTAGGCGGCCGCAGAGCATCATTTCAGTTGTGCAGCTCGTTTGTGCGGCAAGCCGGCCGGCTCAAATGCCCGCCGGGAATGCCGCCGGCTTATTGGCGGCATGCCCGCCGGCTGGGCCGCCGGCATAATCCACCACGCGGGTCCAGTGCGCGTTGGTGGATGTCACATGTCTTCGAATTTTTGGTTCTAAGACATGTTTCCTCACGATGTTTCCCTTCACCGATGAGAGTAGTGGTGATGAAATTAAATACACAAAGTTAAGGCGAATGGGTAGTTGTAGCCCGCGAAATTCAATTTTTCTTACGTTTTTTGCAATTTTCAGGTCAGTGTCAGGTTGTATCTTGATCAAAATATGATTCGCGACAATAACAGGTACGTATTTACAGAATTATAATAATTAGAATCATTAATACATCTTTCTAAGTTAGATTTCTACCGTTAAGAACAAATCTCGTATGGAAAAGTGTTGGTGGTAGAAATCTAACTTAAACAGATGTATTAATGATTCTGATGATTATAATTCTGTGAATACGTACCTGTTATAGTCGCGAATCAAATTTTCATCAAGATACAACCTGACACTGACCTGAAAATTGCAAAAAACGTAAGAAAAATTGAATTTCGCGGGCTACAACTACGCATTCACCTTAAGTGCTTGTCTGGATTCGAACTCACGACCTACTACTTGCTCCACACTCTTATCATTTATTTTTTACATCATCAGAGAAGACGATGTGTCATCACACATCGACACATCCTCATCTCTTTCAAACACCATGACCTGTATCTATCCCTTCGAAGGGCTTGAAATGATCCGACAGTAGATATTGTCAAAAAAGCTATTAGATAAACAGGCAAAAATATTTATCTTTCTACACACTGCCTAAGTATATTTAATTTTATTGAGTGTGTAATAATTTTAGTAAGCAAGGCATAGGTATAGCAGCCCGATTCAAACTACATACAGGCTTATTTTTTTTTATCACCATCCAAATTTTTACACGGTGTTCTACCCATGAATATGAACAACTTTCACTATGGGACCAACTCTGAAATCACGCAAAAAAAATCAGCTGTTTCATACAAAAGGTCAATACCTACTTGACCAAAATGTATGAAACAGCAGATTTTTTTTCTTGATTTCAGAATTGGTCCCATAGCGAAAGTTGTTCATATACCCTGTAAAACTTTGAATGGTGATAAAAAAATAAGCCTGTATATGGCGGCTCGGAACATGAGGCGAGTCGCTGCGCAGTAATAAATTCACGTGTCAACGGGGGTGAGTGGTGAGGTACTGCGCAGCGAGTAGCGCTCTTCAGAGCCGCCATAAATTTTGAATCGGGCTGTAGGTACTTAAGCTTATGGCATACCTACTAAAGAGAGTCATGTGATAGAATCGAATATTCAGCACACACACATGACAGTTAGCATAGGTACCTACGAATAAGTAATAGGTACTTACTAAATGTCTTCAAGAAGGTATGAGTAAAATGAAGACTATAGACTTAGTACTTACGTAGCAGCACGTAACGCCCAAATGCCGCTGTTTCGGACAGAGGTTCGCGCCCAACAGCGGGAAGTTCTCAGGGTCGCAGTCATCGGAACGCACGCACAGACCGCCTTGTAGCACACACGACTCCTCCAGTTGGATTACTGAAACGATACAATTTATACCATGATTAAATAATTAACAAGCTTTGCCCGTGTAGAGGTTGGAAATTATCCCACGGGAACTTACAACTGGAATAAAAAGTATCCTTTGTCTTATCCCTGATCATGGATACTTTTTTGCCAAATTTGATGATGATGAAGATGGTCAACCATCCATGGATCAACCGCGGATCCATGGATGGTTGACCATCTTTACATACGAGACCCCTCCGTGCCTCGGAAAGCACTGGTCCCGGCTATCATTCGTGGATCTTTGACAGTCATTACGGGTAGTTAGAAGCCCAAAAGTTTGACAACCAGTCTTACCAAGGGTTATCGTATTACCCAGTAACTAGGTTGTGGTCAGATAGGCAGTCGCTCCATGTAAAATACTGGTATTCTGATGCATCCGGTTAGACTGGAAGCAGACCCCAAGATAGTTGGGTAAAGGCTAGGCAGATGATGATAATTATGTACTTATACATATTTTTTTTTCAATAATATTTAGATATTGATAATATAGATTTAGATAAAAATACAGAAGGAAGATACCCCACGGTTACTATTCCAAGTAATGTTTTAGGACAAATTAACGTCAATTAAACCGCTAATTATAGTTGGATGAAGATTTAATTTTAAATCTTTCGTATTGGTAAACGCCGTTTCTATAATAAGTAGTCATGAAAGATAAAGATAATATAAATACAAACAGCTTATAGTTGGTAATCCGCAAAAGGTTATCTAAGAAGTAACCTCTCTTATCAACAATTTTATCAAACTTTCTCCAAACATCGTTTAAGTTAACATTGCACAAAGTAATATTAATTATATAGAGACACACTAGGTATGCACGGACGCCGGGCGTGCCGCAATTCTTGCCGATAGGTATTATACCTCGAGCTTTTGAAGGGCCTTTGAATTATTTTGAAGGAAATGCCAATCCATTGATTGATATGTTCGAAAAAAGTATCTGCTCAATAACGTAAATAACGCAACGAATGTTGTTGATCTGTCAAAATGAAAGCCATTGATATTGTTATCATGTTAGTGTGTTACCCCGCAGATACCCCTATAACTGTTTAATTTAATTTATGCGAACAACATGTTCCTATGTATCTTAAGTTCGAACCAATAACATTTATAGGATCAACCACGTACGTGTTAGACATTGTGAACAGAAACCTTTTAATATTATACGCTCGACTACAACTGTTATAAAACAAACAAACAAAAACTATCTAGAAGAGAATAAAAAGGATGCCTTTGTTATTAATTAAAAGATGTACTCATTACCGACCTGCGGTGTAATTGCCTAACACACTATCAGTATCAATTGCCTTCATTTTGGCAGTTCAACAACGTTCCTTGCGTTTTGAACGTTGTTGAGCTGACAAATTTTTCGAACTTAAGAATAATCAAAAAAAAAAAAACATTATTATTATCACTTCAGCCGAAAGACGTCCACTGTTGGACATAAGCCTCGGGACAAAGCACCTTCTCTTCGACCGGTTCTGTGCTTCCCGTATCCATCGGATTCCTATGGCCTTCACAAGGTCGTCGGTCCACCTTGTAAGACGCCTTCCAACGCTACGTCTTCCGGTACGCAGTCGCCACTCCAGAGCCTTTCGGCCCCATAAGCCATCCGTTCTGCGAGCAATGTGCCCTGCCCACCGCCACTTAAGTTTGGCAATATGAAGCAATGGATTAGTATTATCCTTCAATTTAGATTGTGATTGAAAATGTGTTACGCAATTAGGGTGCTGTTATAGTATATTATGATACATGTGTGCTATGTTGATCATTAAACTCGAGGCGGTATTATTCGCGCGAGCCGTAGGCGAGCGCGATAAGGTAGCCGAGAGTTTAATTATCAATGCACACGCGTATCATACGACGTTTTTCAACACACTTGCGAGGAAAGAAACAGACTTGTATTGTTAAATATTAACTTGTATCGATAATGGCGGGCTGGGTTTGTTTTTCCGCGCGCCGCACCAGCGTGCGCGCGCAGGTTTACCCATAGAGTAAGTAATGGCGCGCGTGTATTTATTTAAAGGCACAGACAAACCGATAAACAGCCTATAGAAAAAATATAGTAAACACAAAATAATGTTTAGACTGATCGTAGTGTTGTCGTATGTCAAATTGTAGTTTAGTTAGTATGGAATTAGAAAGTACTATTGGCATACAGAAATATACATTAATTCAGTGAGAATCCGCAATAATAGAACGCCAATGGTCTTTTCCGTTTGGTTCCGCGAGGGACCACGGACAATTATTCTAAGATGCATCCACACAGAGCGAGGCATGCGCCGCAAGTGCTTTATTTGTATGTTAGATGCCTCAGCCTGAGGCAACCATACATATAAAAAAATCATTTGCGGCGCATGCCTCGCTCTGTGTGGATGCATCCTAAGGTGAATGCGCAGTGGTAGACCGCGAAATTTGAATTTTCTTAAGTTTTTTGCAATTCGCAGGTCAGTATCAGGTGGTATCTTGATCAAAATGTATATATATAATAGACATGTATTTACAGAATTAAAGTCATTAGAATCATTAATATAATATACCTTTTTAAGTTAGATTTGTTCCCTAAGAACTTATCCATAAGAGATTTGTTCTTATGGAACAAATCTAATTCTAATGATTATAATTCTGTAAATACATACCTGTTATAGTCGCGAATCATATTTTGATCAAGATACAACCTGACGCTGACCTAAAAATTGCAAAAAAACGTTAGAAAAATTGAATTTATACATTTTAGTTCATTTTGGGACCAAAGACAATTCAGACTATTAAAAAAAAAGTGAAATATGGCTCGCGGATTCCTTTTGGCATGAAGTCTCTTTGAAGAGATTAAAAAAAAAACGCACTTCTCCGACCTCCGACTAGTAAATTAAATAGTTATCTGTGGAAATAAAGCACAAGTACCGTAACGTAAAGAAAAAGCACGCGTTTGTAATACACTGCATTATGGTCCTAAAAGCGGTGCAGTAAGAGCCATTTTACGAGCAAGTGTGTTGAAAAAAAATATTGCTCAGTAGGTACTATTAATTACGTATGTAGCTACAGATGCCAGCACATCAAGCTACCCGAAACTTTAAAAAATTCCCAATCAACCTTGAACCTTATGGCTTAGCGATAAAGTTGAAAATCTATTAAATAAATTTGACAGATTGTAGTAGCTTGATGTGCTTGGCGTCTGTACATATTGATGTAGTGAATTAAAAGATTTATTACAACCGAATACCGCATGCTTACAGCTTTATTATTAACTCTTCTGGCCTCGCACTAACTGAAAATTTACTGAAGGTTAACTGCTAGAAAATACCACACCTTTGTAAATTTTTTTTTTTTACTTGTGTTAATTAAATCAAAATAATTTCTATATAAGAAACGTGTGTTGTTTATATCTTCTAAGCTTTTTTCATCTCTGTGTTTGTTGTTCTAAGCCTGCACGTTCGAGGCTGGCCAATGACGTAAAAGAAATTAAAGTGTACTCTGCACTCGGCGTTACTGCGTTATTTAGAGCGGTCATAACATCCGTCTTTATTTGTGGTAAGCGGGTCAATGTCAGATCTGGCTTACTTCACGAAATCCATTGGATGTTATAAAAACGCATGTAACTAATTCAGCCGACATTGACCTGTTTAAAAATCACTATCTTATACATGAAAAATAGGTCTCAGCGAAAAATATGTGCGTTACGAAAAAAGGAAGAACCTACCTACATTATTTTCTTTTTAAACATTTACTAGCTGAGCTTTTCGCGCATTTACAAACACTTGGTCCTTACTTGATACTTCCTTAAATATTTATCGTGAAATCGTTTGAATACAAGTTAAAATTGCGAACAGATATTGTTGAAGATGAAAGATAGAAAAAGAGTGAAAAAATGGATAGGAATAATTACCTCATCATCATCATTTCAGCCGATAGACGTCCACTGCTGGACATAAGCCTCCCCCAAGCATCTGTCTCTTCATTTCTGATTCGATCACGCATGGAAACTCCAAATATAGCCCTCTCTATTGCCCTTTTTGTGACTTTTAGCCTTCTAATAAGGCCCATTGTGAGCGACCACGTTTCAGTGCCGTAGGTCATCACTGGCAACACGCACTGGTCAAAGACTTTCGTCTTGAGACAGTGCGATATGTGGGACCAGAAGATATTGCGTAGCTTCCCGAACGCTGCCCAGCCGAGTCGGATTCAACGATTGACCTTTCTCGAAGTTGGACTTACTTAACTGGACAGTTTGTCCTAAGTAAACATACTGGTCCACGACTTCGAGTGTAATGTCTCCGTTCTTACATGGACATTTGATATGACCTTCGTTTTGTCCATGTTCATTTTAAGACCCACTCTTTCGGATACTCTACTGAGGTCATCGAGCATTGTACTGAGGTCCTCCAATGGAAAAGGAGGGAGGAATATTTACCTATTTACCAAGATTAGATAATTATTACTACACGAAGCTGTACAATAAAATCTAAGTATGGTAGAATAATTGATAAAATAAAAACGTTTACAAAAGGTGTACATTTAGCCAACAGAATGATGTTGTGATGCAGTTTTCAGATCAAGAAAATCAGAGAAAACTTATATTTTGTAGTAACTCTTCTAAAATAACAATCTTGACTGGTGCTACGTAAAGTTTTTACATACTACAGGAAAACTAGATCTTAATGTTCTTAACTACCATCCACACTGGGCCCACGTGGTGAATTAGGGCCCACTCCCTCTCACTGAGAGGAGGCCTGTGTCCTAGCAGTGGGAACATTATAGGCTGATTATGATTATGAAGATGAATGTTCACCATCGTCATAGCAGTTCGAAGAATGTCAAGATGACGCACTTTTATTTTTGATAATAACTCATCATTATCTGAATGTTCTCACATGATGTCATTAATTAATACATGACTTCTAACAGTTCGTGTTAATTTTAAGTACAAAACGTACCTACTGACTGATAAAGTCTGGCACAGTTTATTTGAAAATAATTTCACGTGATGCGGACGGATATAAGTACTATCTTCTACTTATTATATGTAAATATATCTCTTTATGTTATTGTAAGTACGCGTTGGCAGTGAATTTATTATCGCTGTTTAACAAATAAACGTATGACGTAGGTACCTACAGTCGTAGGTAATTAGGCGAGGGACAAGAATTTTAAATTTTAGCATCACATAGGTACCTAATTGATAAATAATGGTATTGATGGACGCTAGTGATGGCGCCAAACACGTGGCAGAATTCTAGGCCGAGTCGATTTAGATTGCTATCGACATGCTAAGGAGAAGATTAATGTTATGTTTTTTCACCATACATAATAATTTGCTGTTAAACATTGCACATTGTAAGTTTCTTATATTTTCAAAAGGTAGGTACATAGGTATCTACTGCGAAAATTAAGATGCATGGGACCCGGCCTACGCGCTCAGCCGAAAGAATTCCTAGATAAGATGAGATACCTAATGTACTTGGTAGGTAAGTAAGGAATGCTCACTAACGTTTTCGTTTAAAAACTGACTGTTATACTGAGCTGAGTTACACTTTAAAATAATCATTGAAAAAGCAGCTTCGAGAGCATTCATTCGTTGGTTGTTTTTCCACTTATTCTTCTAGGTATAGCTTTTTTCTGTTAAAGAAGTTTTACTATTATTATCAGCCATTTTTGTTCCACTGTAGGGCAGAGGCCTCCCATGCCTCCTTTCTCTTATTTTTATATGTGGCCAATCTTTTGGAAAAGTGTCGTGTGTAGTGAACTGCCGCGTTCTCTGCTGTTTGGGACCCACTGTGTGCTTATTTTAGCCCATAGCTCTCCTCCGGCAAGTAAGAGTTGTGACCAGCCCAGATAAGTATCCTTACCTATTAAAAATAGGTAGGTCTGTATTTTATTAGGTAGGTAGATACCCAGTGCAGGATTTGTAAATCGATCAGTGATCGTTAATTCGTTATTTCCTTTTGCAATTTTTCTAGACTAGGTTCTATTACTCTCATACCTACTTATTAAGATTTAAGAGAAAGGCCAGAATACAAAAAAAAGAAATTACAAAACTTATTTTCCACGAACTGGAGCTTAAAATCTGAACTAGGTACCTAGTTCAGATTTTTTAAATTAGTTATTTACCTATGTCGTAATAAGATAGGTATCTACCTACATTAGATTATGCGCAATAGACACACCTGCATAAAACTTAGAGGAGCTCCGTTTTCTTTTGCAAGCTTGCACTGATTGCACTAGTGTCTATTGCGCATGATCTAATGTATTTTATTACGACGTAGGTAAATAACTAATTTGGTCGTACCTATCAAATAAGCGTTTTTGGAGAGCACACACGAGACTAAAAAAAAATGCATTAGGTGAATTCGTACATAAATTCGCTAGCAGCTAGGTAATAATATGATTTGTCATTGTTAGGTAGGTAAATGTTTCATCTATTATTTTGGGAAGGCTACTATTTAAGGCGCAGTAAGGTAGAAAAGAAAACTTAATTACCTACTCAAAATTAATATTGTGAAGAAAAATATGTAATATATTCATAGCGCAGTGCATCTAAGTATGAACTTACTTGTCACGTCCTCAAGTTTGTGCTGCAGCGGGCTTCCCCTGACAGCCACCAGCAGGAAAGCGAACAACGCAAACACAATAACTTTCAGCATTTTCATTTTTGAATGAACTTGAACAATTCGCCTACGTATTACTAGCGTGCTATATCCCGGTAATGTATGAGCAAGCCGGTCCGCTCGCACGCTTATATAGACCCGTAATGATAAACAACACGCCGCGCCACCAGGTCCGTACTATGTATGTACGCATTCAACTCGGACATACATCTAATTTTTACTATTTCTTTCACGATACACTCCAACTCGCATTTTCCTTGACACCCGCTAGGTACCTACCTACTCTATTTTCATCCCACAGATTTCCTTAATCGTTCCCCATTTTTTTTTGTTTATAACAAAGATCTTTCGCGAAAAAAACTTGGCGCATCACGTATTCACGTGCTTGGTTATCGCTTTCAATAAAGATGTATTTACCAACGTTTAAATTGTTTTGATTGGTGCAGCTACATAAACAATTATGAAAGTTATTTTTTTTTTATTTGTAAATAGGTTTATATGTAAGTACCTACCTATTCATGTCTATCACTTTTCATAGCTCCATATTTTGTAAGAACTAGACTTTAAACTTTAATAAATTAATTATCTTCATGTAAGTTTCTACGATCTTCTAAGTTCTGACAGGTTCTGACTACCTTTCACAAGCAAGCTGTTCAGGAGCGCTAGTGCGGTATTTTCGCTTTGAAAGAAAACAAACTTGTTGCACTCGACAGATTTCTTAGAAAACCGCGTCAGTTATAAAAGAGTGTACAAGACTAAAGAAAACAATAGTTAGATAACCATTTGGTCGAGCTCGCACTTGACCTTGATTCAAATTTGTTTGTCGCTCGCTTGGGGTGACCTGTGAACTGCGCTCATGTGACGATTTTATAAAGCAATTTATATACAGTGTAGATTAAGTATGCGACTCGCAATATCATTCCGGGAACTGTTTGGTATCAGGTTTCGCTACACGACGTGGTCACTCGTCCTGTATCCGGCCATATTCAGCGTCTTTGGTAACCGTCATTACGTTACTTTAATCTGTATCAAATATTTACGAAACGCTGCGAAAACTCCTTCGTTCACGAATTGGGTCAGGGTTTTATAGATTAAACTACATTATTTTTAAAGTTTCTGTGAAGAATGTTGGGTTTTTATTTTGTGAATATTACATAGGGAAAGACTGCGATTGTTTATTTATTTTACATGGTGGCTACCGAAGGCCGTTCGATACGTAGGTACATGAATACACTCGAATGTAAGCTTTTGCAGGGTTCATTTAGATGCGAGTTTAAGACATGTTTAAAGAAATTAGACTATGATACCTGCATACAGGGTATAGGTAACGAACAGGAAGGGATAATATGTACCTAGCTGTATCACTATCAGCTGCATGAGATACTACCTAGCGTAGGTAATACGGGGACTTATATTTCAGTTTTCCCATAGCCCCTACTAGGTACTTACCTACATAACCTACATTTCAATTACCTACATATACATAGCTAACTCAACTATAATATATAGGTAATAATTAAAATTATCTACTTTAATCTACCTAGCCGCTGACCTGCAGCGATGAGACATACTTAGGTACTTCTATCAAATCACAGATAATGGTACGTCCGGTGCAGAATTGCAGACAGTCATTGAAATAACCATAGGGTGCGACGCTGCTTCGTCTTACATTTTGTAAATCACAGTGTCATATAAGCAGGTTTAACAGAAGAACAAAGAGTGTAAGCTGCCTCTCTGCCTAGCGTTTGAACGGTGTTTGTGGCGGACTACGAGAAAACCTACGATAGACTCGGGCTCCACCACCGTCCACCGATTGACTATCGGTACTTCGAGGTGCTGAAGTGTTGTATGAAAACGCTACGATAGGTAGATATAAGTAGGTATAATACGCGCCACGAAAGATGACACTTGACGAGCTTAGTTGTGGGGAGCTTGCGAAGGTAAGTCGTGTACGAAATAGTTAACCATAATATTGTGTAATATTCAGGGATTTATCGATGACATTTAGATTAAATTTCTTAACAATATTATAATTTCCTTTATTTAACTAAATACATACATATAAATTATATTTTTGTATATTACAATATAAAAACATTTACTTAAAAATATAAAAAATAGTAACCCACTGGTATCGGGAACAGGGAAGTTACCGGCGATCAGGGCTCCAGAGAGAGGAACCTCCTAACAATGCGGGCCGTGTACAGAAGTACCGCTCTCTGGATCAAGCCCTTGATCCAGCTGCCCAAAGAGAGCCTCCTCAGGAGTTGGTCGAGGCTCTTGGCTCACCCATTAGCTGTCACGACTATCGGCACAATGATCGCTGAGTCCACATCCCGCATGTCGACAACCTTGTGAGCCAAGTCAAGATACTTGATTTGTTTATCTTTCTCGGCGCTCACGAGGTTCTCATCATGCGGGACGGTTATGTCAACAATCATTGCGCGCCGCTCTGATCGATCCACCACCACCATATCAGACTTATTGGCAACAATAATCCTGTCAGTGATGATGGATCGATCCCAATATAATGTGATATTACTATTTTCGAGAAGTAGGTCGGGCATCACATACCTGTAGCATGGCACCTCCGATTTCACAAGTTGCTGATGGATTATCCTGGCTACAAGATTGTGTCTATGCAAGTACTCTCTGTTAGCTAGACGAGAACACCCGGAGATAATATGCCTGATTGATTCTCTCGTCCGGTGGCATGCCCGACAGATGTCAACCGTGCCGTCTTTCACTATAAATCTCCGCTAATTGTTCGTCATCATAACTTCGTCCAATTGCACAGACAAAACCTTCGGTTACTCCAAAGAGGTCACCGAAACGCAGCCAGGCTACGGACGCTAGTAGATCTAGTATCTACATCAGGTCCATATAGGGCCCGGAAAAAGCGTCCGTGAAGCACTGAAGCTCCTTACTCTGCCATACCTCCATGCGACCATTAGTATCAAGCACTACTGGCTTGCGCCAGTTCTCTTTAGCCAAGGAGAGCGGGGTGAGGCCCTTGTCCACCGCGACTACATCTAGATGCATCCTCGCGTCGGTTTCTAGGAAATATTCCCTGAGACTGCATATCTCGCGATTGTGGAGGGTCTTCGCGTTCAAACCCTCGACCTCCTCACTTTCGCGGGATATACAGCCTCATTACCGATGACCGTGGGTGATGCATTCGATTTGCAGTCAGCAGCGTACGGACCCTCCTATCCAGAGCGTCGAGTTCGGTCTGAGCCTATTTGAGTATGCCGAAAGAGTACATCAAAACCGGCATGACTCAATCGTTGAAGGCGCGCACCTTGTTTCCGCCTGATAGAATAGAATAGATAGAATATTAAGTCATTCTTTCAGGCGGCCAAAGAAGCGCTCCTTTCACGATTGCTTCATGTCAGTAGCATTGATGCCTAACGCTTCTGTCATACCTAAATACTTACAGGTTTCGGATGTGGAGAGGGCTCAGCATGACGTGTACTGGACTGCGGTAGTACTACAGCAGTCTGTGACTGAGGGACGATGACATGGCTACTCTGCATTTCACTTCGCAGGCGATCAAGCTACAGTGTCATGTAACATATGATTACGCTGGATGACCCGCACCTGATCCGACAGTCGTTGTGCCGAAACGTTGACAGCTGGCTTATGCACCTGAAAGAGAGAGAGCATCCGAACACGGTACGCGGTCAGATTGTTTCCCCCTTCTGTAGCCCCATAGTATAAGCGCATGACATTTTCACTGATGGATCGTGTCCATCTCATGCGCTACACACTTCCGCCGGGAGCTGGGAAGGGTCCCAGCCCTTAGGACCTCGAAGCCCACCGGCCTCTGATAGGGGTCAGAGGCCAGTGGGCCTCGAGGTCCTAAGCCGTCTGGCGGCCGGCGTCCTCCCCGTCGACGAGCAGGTGGTGGCGTCGGCGTCGTGGGCGGAGAGAAATACTCGCTCACAGTAGGGCTTATTAATATTTATTAGGGGCGAAATATTAAAGTTTAAGATAAAAGTCAAGTGTCATCTTTCGTGGCGCGTATCCAACTTTTGGACAAAAAGCCTATCCTCCTGCAGCAAGGTGCGAGGCAGGGAAACGTTATCTCTTCGAAACTGTTCACCGCTGCAATGAAGGATGTCTTCACGGTTTTGGATTGGAGCCTAGGCATTAAGATCAATGGTGACTTGGTGAGTACGTAGCTAGGAGAAAGGAAGGTAAGAGGACCCTGCAGGTGTGAAGGTCCACCTAAATAATTTTGAAAGGAATATCGCCATCTTTGAATAAGTTGTGTCATGAAGAAGCTCTTCATATTCCCTCTCTTGGGCAGCGTAGGTTCTCAACAGTTTCCACGTTATCAGTGTTTTAGCAAAGAAATTTTGTTTTACATGTTCTGATGTAAATTAGACGATTTACAATTGACCTAGGTACAGTTTGCATTAGCTTAAGATAATTATGTTCTAGCGTTCTCTGTATACAAAGTGGCTTATGATTACACTAATATCGAACTATGTGGACAATAGCGATACGTATTATTTATTTATTTATGTAATACTTTAAGCACACAAATGTACAGAGGCGGACTTAATATTATAGGCATTTTATACCAGTCATCCTTTGGGTGATGCAGAAACAAACAGTGATAGGTGTGCAATTATGAAAATTGAGGAATTAATATTATATATAAAGATACGTTAAAACCCTAAACTATAAATATAATATCATCATCATCTGCCTAGCCTTTTCCCAACTATGTTGGGGTCGGCTTCCAGTCTAACCGGATGCAGCTGAGTACCAGTACTTTACATGGAGCGAATGCCTATCTGACCTAGCCACAACCCAGTTACTGGGTAATACGAAACCCCTTGGTAAGACTGGTTGTCGGACTTTCAGGCTTCTGAAGTTCTGACGAGCCCCGTAACGACTGTCAAAGATCCATGAATGACAGCCGAGACCAATTCCGAGGCACGGAGGGTCTTGGTATGTAAAGATGGTCACCCATCCACGGACCGACCGTGGCAAGCGTAGCTTAACATGATCGATCGACCCGTGCGGCTGTTTTTGCTTAGCCACGAGCCCTTCCTGTGACACATCACATTATGATTTATTTAAAACTAGCTGCGCCCCGCGGTTTCACCCGCATAAGTTTCCGATCCCGTGGGAATATCGGGATAAAAACTATCCTATGTCCTTTCCCGGGACTCTAACTATCTCTATACCAAATTTTATCTAAATCGGTTCAGTGGTTTAGGCGTGAAAAGGTAACATACAGACAGACAGACAGAGTTACTTTCGAATTTATAATAATTCTAGTTCCAAATGTTTGAAATGTACACTATAGCGTTTTTATTATTATTAACTAATTCAACCCTGTACACGTATCAAAAAATAATCAAGTAATCCCTCAGGCTTACCGAATTGTTTTTTATCCGACTGCGCCAGAAGGCGGGTTACGTTTTTCGAATGTATGTACAGTCGAGTTCTTTAATATCTGAGCATGTTCATGAATCAAAAATATATAGGCAATGGTAAGTTTCATAAAACTCTAAACAGCTTCGCCGTACAATAAATTGTAAACAATCTGTGACATCATAAATATGTGACTACATTAAATCAATAATATTACTACAGATAAAGACTCTAAAAATTGTGCGCAATCCCTTGTTCATATTATTTAGCGCAAAGTTAGGTTCACAAATATCTATGCAATTATTTTTTTGTCAGTTATGACATCCTTCAACGGCAATATTGCATTATTACTCGAACTTCTGCTCCGGCAAGCAAAAATAAATTTTATGGTAAAGGCCATTTAGTTGAATATTCAAAGCTGTATAGATATTTATGAATCCTAGGTTGCAACAAATATATTGAACACTAGAGTATTTAGATATTTATGTTCCGAAGAGTAGTCAGATATTTTTGACTGCACTTCCGTAACATACTTATGAACAGTTTATATGAAAACATTTTATTGATGTCTAAGTTTGTATAGAACTATATGATCATTTTAATGCTTACAATATTTTGAAATATTGTCACTGCCAATATATTAATGAACTCGACTGTACCTACGTATATTTCTTTGGCACGCTCTGTAGCCTAAAAGGCTAGATCGATTTCAGCTTGAGAAGTGCCGTTAGATTCGTCTTAATTATGAGAGTGACACTGGGTAAGTAGATCATAAATAATTGACAAAAAAAATGGGCGATTTTTGGCGCCTTAATGTCTTCAAAAATTTTTTTTTCTGCACTAGTTTCAACCTTATTTCAACTAACTTAGCAATCATAATTCCTCGACACAGTGACCCATACGTCTCGGGATGCAATGGCGAGCCGGGGCAACCCGTGGAATGAAACGGCATGACACGTCATGTCGCAGCATCCCGCGGCGCGTCGCGGCATGCTGCAGCATTCCACGGCACGTCGCGTCGCGTCATTTCGCTGCATCGTGTTATCGAAATAAAGTAACATGAATTCTAAACTCATTGAAATAAGATTCAAAATAACTTGATTAGTAGTAATAAAATCCTTTTTCATGACACGCCGTGCCATGCCGTCAGTGAGCGCCGGCCCTTATACATACATGCATACATACACAGATACTCTCGAAAAACATAACCTTCCTTCTGGCGCAGTCGGGTAAAAACTAAAAAACCCGACTGCGGTAAAAAACTTAAGTTAAAAAAAAACTGAAAGCAGGCGGGACCCATGCCGGACGGCGCGTACGTGTTCCACGCGCGCCTCAAAAAGATGTCAGCTAAAGGAAGGGGCCTGCCCGGGCCGAAGCCTGCCGGGGGTGCGGGATAGTCCGAAAGGGTTACCGCTACCCCGGAACATAAAGGGCTAAGGACGGAGCACGGATGGGTTTTAGTCAGTAAGACAGTTCTGACACTCCCGCTCTACCCAGAGCGGGAGGGGTCATTTGTTGATTTCTCATCCATAAAAAAAAAGGCGGGACCCATACCATTTTTATTATATTTTCAAATTTAAATGGGTCCCGCCTGCTTCCAACTTTTATTTAAGGTGAATGCGCAGTGGTAGACCGCGAAAGGACGATGAGTCAGAACGTCCCCCCAACCTTACATTGACCAACAGACTTAAAATGTATCTCATTCGAACCGTCTTAGCAAGGTGATCATTTTTTACTATGACGACATCTCTCAAAAGTGCGGGATATTCCGAGAAAATCATGTTTTAGTGTTAATTTCGTCACAACGTCCCCCCAACCCTTACATTGACCAACAGACTTAAAATGTATCTCATTCAAACCGCCTTAGCAAGCTGGTCAATTTATACTATGACGACATCTCTCAAAAGTGTGGGATATTCCGAGAAAATCATGTTTTAGTGTTAATTTCGTCACAACGTCCCCCCAACCCTTACATTGACCAACAGACTTGAAATGTATCTCATTCGAACCGCCTTAGCAAGCTGATCAATTTTTACTATGACGACATCTCTCAAAAGTGCGGGATATTCCGAGAAAATCATGTTTTAGTGTTAATTTCGTCAGAACGTCCCCCCAACCCTTACATCGACCAACAGACTTAAAATGTATCTCATTCAAACCGCCTTAGCAAGCTGGTCAATTTATACTATGACGACATCTCTCAAAAGTGCGGGATATTCCGAGAAAATCATGTTTTAGTGTTAATTTCGTCACAACGTCCCCCCAACCCTTACATTGACCAACAGACTTGAAATGTATCTCATTCGAACCGCCTTAGTAAGCTGATCAATTTTTACTATGACGACATCTCTCAAAAGTGCGGGATATTCCGAGAAAATCATGTTTTAGTGTTAATTTCGTCAGAACGTCCCCCCAACCCTTACATCGACCAACAAACTTAAAATGTATCTCATTCAAACCGTCTTAGCAAGGTGATCATTTTTTACTATGACGACATCTCTCAAAAGTGCGGGATATTCCGAGAAAATCATGTTTTAGTGTTAATTTCGTCAGAACGTCCCCCCAACCCTTACATTGACCAACAAACTTAAAATGTATCTCATTCAAACCGTCTTAGCAAGGTGATCATTTTTTACTATGACGACATCTCTCAAAAGTGCGGGATATTCCGAGAAAAATCATGTTTTAATGTTTATTGCCAGAACGTCCCCTCAAGCCTTACATCGACCAACAAACTTAAAATGTATCTCATTCAAACCGCCTTGGCAAGGTGATCAATTTTTACTATGACGATATCTCTCAAAAGTGCAGGATATTCCGAGAAAAATCATGTTTTAATGTTTATTGCCAGAACGTCCCCTCAAGCCTTACATCGACCAACAAACTTAAAATGTATCTCATTCAAACCGCCTTAGCAAGCTGGTCAATTTATACTATGACGACATCTCTCAAAAGTGCGGGATATTCCGAGAAAATCATGTTTTAGTGTTAATTTCGTCACAACGTCCCCCCAACCCTTACATTGACCAACAGACTTGAAATGTATCTCATTCGAACCGCCTTAGTAAGCTGATCAATTTTTACTATGACGACATCTCTCAAAAGTGCGGGATATTCCGAGAAAATCATGTTTTAGTGTTAATTTCGTCAGAACGTCCCCCCAACCCTTACATCGACCAACAAACTTAAAATGTATCTCATTCAAACCGTCTTAGCAAGGTGATCATTTTTTACTATGACGACATCTCTCAAAAGTGCGGGATATTCCGAGAAAATCATGTTTTAGTGTTAATTTCGTCAGAACGTCCCCCCAACCCTTACATTGACCAACAAACTTAAAATGTATCTCATTCAAACCGTCTTAGCAAGGTGATCATTTTTTACTATGACGACATCTCTCAAAAGTGCGGGATATTCCGAGAAAAATCATGTTTTAATGTTTATTGCCAGAACGTCCCCTCAAGCCTTACATCGACCAACAAACTTAAAATGTATCTCATTCAAACCGCCTTGGCAAGGTGATCAATTTTTACTATGACGATATCTCTCAAAAGTGCAGGATATTCCGAGAAAAATCATGTTTTAATGTTTATTGCCAGAACGTCCCCTCAAGCCTTACATCGACCAACAAACTTAAAATGTATCTCATTCAAACCGCCTTGGCAAGGTGATCAATTTTTACTATGACGATATCTCTCAAAAGTGCAGGATATTCCGAGAAAAATCATGTTTTAATGTTAATATTTTTGGCACAAAATAAGAGTTTGTAAGTAAACCATATTCTATGATTTTGAAACCTCTCAAGATCAATTAGGAGATGCCCTTTAAAAAACAGAAAACGTCATTCGTTACTCGTACAATTTTTTCTATTCCTATAGGCAGGCAGTTGTCCCACCGGCGGCGATGAACGATTAGCGAGTAGAACTAGCAACTGAAAACGAATTGGCGAGCAGCGAGCAGCGTGTGTGTAGTTCCGATAGTTTTGTCGCACGGCTATCAGCGAGTTTTCGAGTGCGACGGGCGATTACTCGCACCACTCGCTCGGGGCGGTTAGTCTCATAGGAGTTTCTCTCGGCGTGAGCTCTGACCACCAAGCGACCATCGCTGAGCGAGTATCGCTAGGCGAGTATTATCTTTGATAGCTCTTGTCGCTCAGCGACAAACCAGTGAAGCGAGTCCTCGTCGGCAGTGTGAACAGTCAGCGATCAACTGTTAATATATGCATCTCTTTTGTTTACACGGAATGTATATCTATTGTACGTTTCTTGAGCGAGAAAACAGCCGACAGTTAGTCGCTTCCTCGCCGGCGGTGGGACAACTGCCATATGCTCGTCCACGACGGAGACGCGGGTGTCTTCGTCTTGGGCGAGCTTGAATCCCTCACTGCACTCAGGATTCAAGTGTTAACTCCCTCGCTTCGCTCAGGAGTCAACTCAAACCTAGAATCCTTCGTTGCGTTCAGGATTCAAAATAGCGCCCGCGACAACAAGACACTACTTTATCCCAAAATAAATAAAACGATTTTTTATTTTATTTCTAAACCCCATGGATTTTGGAGTTAAAACTGGTTGCTAGTATTTTTATAGATCTTTATGAACCTGATAACACATACAAAAGATCTGTTGCAGGGCGGGGGACGAGCCTAGCGAATTAGAAAAATGAATAAAACGATTTTTTAATTTTCATTTTATTTCTAAGCCCCATGGATTATGAAGTTAAAAGTGGTTGCTAGTCTTTTTATAGATCTTTATGAACCTGATAGCACATACAAAAGATCTGTTGCAGGGCGGGAGACGGGCCTAGCGAATTAGAAAAATTAATAAAACGTTTTTTTTTATTTTCATTTTATTTCTAAGCCCCATGGATTTTGAAGTTAAAACTGGTTGCTAGTCTTTTTATAGATCTTTATGAACCTGATAGCACATACAAAAGATCTGTTGCAGAGCGGGCGACGGGCCTAGCGAATTAGGAAAAATTAATAAAACGATTTTTTAATTTTATTTTTAAACCCCATGGATTTTGAAATTAAAACTGGTTGCTAGTCTTTTTATAGACCTTTGTGAACCTACTAATACATACAAAAGTTCTGTTGAAGGGGGGGGACGGGTCTCATACAAATATGGTCATCGTTCTTTAAATTTTCTTACATTTTTTGCAATTTGTAGGTCAGTGTCAGGTTGTATCTTGATCAAAATATGATTCGCGACTATAACAGGTACGTATTTACAGAATTATAATAATTAGAATCATTAATATATCTCTTTAAGTTAGATTTCTACCATAAACACTTTTCCATACGAGATTTGTTCTTAACGGTAGAAATCTAACTTAGAAAGATGTATTAATGATTCTAATTATAATTCTGTAAATACGTACCTGTTATAGTCGCGAATCATATTTTGATCAAGATACAACCTGACACTGACCTGAAAATTGCAAAAAACGTAAGAAAAATTGAATTTCGCGGGCTACAACTGCGGATTCACCTTAATTTAAAATGGGCGCGTTTTTAGCGTTCAGTTTTTAAGTTTTTTACCGCAGTCGGGTTTTTTAGTTTATTTAATTACTTTTTTATTTTAAGTCTTAATCATAACGTAGCATCCTGCAACACAGCTGCAGTGGAAAAATGTCAACTAACTTTCAGAGGCCACTGTATGTGTTGTGTAAGCAGGCTCGGGTCGTTACTAAGAAATAAAAACAAAAGTAAGTTGTCTTTTTACAGTTTATTTAATAACGAATTTTGTCTCCTGCACACAGACTCCATTTACTTACAGATACTGATTGTATACAATAAAAACTTCGTAGTAACCAAGCAACCAATGTCCTGCGGGCTGCGACTCCTTAATTCATATACAGTACCGCAGGCCACCTGTTGCCTAATACATACGAGGTTTAAGCTTAAGTGGTACCTGTAAACCCTATTCAGTGCTATAGATAATACAAATAGGTTTGTTTTAACATAATTGCTCATTTTACATCTAGAAAGTAAGTTACATAAGCGTTAAGATATTGAAATGTTTAATGCGACGCAGAAACGTAATATAATCAACATAACAATGGCGCCGATTCTCTTGTTCACAAACTAAACTAAATTTAAGTTCAGTGCATCTTTTTCTTTCTGTTTCATTAAGAAAAGGACAGGAGATAAATATTAGTTTAGTCCTGTCAAATTAAGATAATCCATAGACAATTTAGACGTGATTAAAAAATTGGCTATTAAAAATACGTCAATTTACGTCAGGCACGGACTAATTTGACAGGTCTAAACTAATATTTATCTTCTGTCCTTTTCTTAATGAAATAGAAAGAAAAAGATGCACTGAAATTAAATTTAGTTTAGTTTGTGAACAAGGGAATCGGCGCCATTGTGCGTGTTCGGGCACCTTTTAGATTAATCAAGTAGGTACATTGAAAATTAAACAAATGTGCATTTAAGATATTAAATTTATATTGGCATTATAAGTATAACTTACGTATAATAACGGGTTCGTTAGAACAATTATTATCGTGATAATTACCTTTACAGTTTTGAAAACATCAATTATTTTTTTACGAATAATATAGCACACTGAAAAGACACCACTTACTATTAACTTTTATAATACCTTACGGGTTACAAGATCGTTGGATAGGTACCTTATTCCTTAGAAATGTGTATAATGCAAAGGCAAAGTTTTAGAATCAAGTTTCATCACCATTACAAATATATAAAGTTTAGATTAGTTTGCTATAGGTCAGCAGATGGTCTCATTTTACTCTCGTATAAAAATAAATGCGGGGTTTCCCCACTACGCCTATTTACTCACTTGTAGGTACACGTAACATTCGCTAATGATTAAAGCTTCGCGGTCGACTTGCACGTAATAAAATCGATGAATCGGGCAAATACACTAATACAAAACTTTAATATTGATAGTGGCCTATTTGCCCGATCGCACTAAGCCATGATCAATCCCACTATTTTAAATAATGTTGCCTCCATTTGTGATAAAATAGTAACTTATTGTAAAGGTTGCTGAAATAAACACCGACTCGTTGGAGGAAGTTGACCGAGAATACATTGTGTTAATTTTTGTTTGAGATTCGTTATTTCAAATAGTCAACATTATGACAACGTAGCTGACGTTGTATTGTCAGCGTAGCTGATATTTTATTCAGGAGATTCCAATATAATTTTCCTATTTTTTTTTTCAATGTAGAACCAGTTTTTTATCAACCTTTATTAGTTTCATTTCCGACCATAAATAAGAAAAGTTCAAGGACTAGCAACATCATGTTATCACAATGTCGCATATAAAAAAAACTTAAGGTGAATGCGCAGTGGTAGACCGCTAAATTCAAATTTTCTTAAGTTTTTTGCAATATGCAGGTTGTATCTTGATCAAAATATGATTTGCGATTAGAATAGATATGTATTTACAGAATTATAGTAATTAAAATCATTAAAATATCTCTTTTAAGTTAGATTTGTACCATAAGCACATTTTCATAAGAGATTTGTTGTAATGGTACAAATCTAACTTAGAAAGATTTATTGATGATTAATGATTCTGATGATTATAATTCTGTAAATACGTACCTGTTATAGTCGCGAATCATATTTTGATCAAGATACAAACCTGACACTGACAAGAAAACTGCAAAAAAACGTAAGAAAAATTGAATTTCGCCGACTACAACTGCGCATTCACCTTAAATACGATAAGCAATGATTGAACGCGTGGGCGACTTTTGTTAAAATACACAAGTTAGATAATATGACCAGACTACAATTTGCTATTAGCTTACATCGCATTCGCATGAAAATATTAAGATAATTAATTAACCTAACTAGGATAGATGTGAGTGTTATGTTAAACAACAACTATTCACATTGATCTCTGTGAAGGGATTCTGTAGAGATTGCGTCATCATATCAAATATCTAATTATCGTATTCGTCACGTCCTCATGAGTCACGCATAGCGAGGTTAATTTGATCTAATAAGCGGAGATAGCAAGGCACAATATAGGGAATCTTATTGATATTATAAGCGTCGTTATAAGTAAACAGAAATGAGATGGAGTTTTATTTAAACTATGAGCTCCGGAATCTTTAGGGTAATACAAAAGACTATTTGACATAGCATTGTTATGTTATGTAAAATTAGGGTTTGCACCTCTGGCTAAATGAAATGGAGTTTTATTTAAACTATGAGCTCCAGAATCTTTAGGGTAATACAACAAGACTATTTGACATAGCATTGTTATGTAAAATTAGTGTCCGTTACCCCAGCCAGATGTTGTCGAAAATGGTCATTTGAATCTTATAGATAATTAGTTTTGCGGCTTCTGTAATTGTTGCACACATTTTTAAATTTGTTGCGCTTATAGTTTTTTAATTATTTCACAAAAACATATCCTGCTGGGGTAACGTTACCCCAGCCAGCTATAAAATTAGTTGTCTATATGAAGTAAATGTTGTGCCTTATTTTGTATTTGTTCTTTCTTCGGTTGCGAAGTTATTCGAGATTTTGCTGGGGTAACGTTTTTGGTTTTGCTAGATCTTTGAAACGGTTTAGCCGATTCTTATCATATTTTGTACATGACTTCTTAGGAATTAGTTTAAATTTGTTCTGCAATAAAAAAAACAAAATAATGCATAGCTTAAAGGTTATTTCATTAAATAGAAAAACACTTCAATTGGTCCCAGCACTCTCAATAAGAGGTTTAAAGACTTACCCCCTTATTCATAATACTTATCAAACCTATTTTAGTTAAAATGGGGTTTGTCTCTTTCTTACACACAGAAATGACAACGTGACAGATAAAGACAAACGTTCTATAAACCTATTTTAGCTAAAATAGAGATAAAATAGGATTATGAATAAGGGGGTTACTTTAAACGTTATTTTGAAGCTTGTAATTGCCTTCAAATGTATGTGAAGTTTATTAGTATCCTGTAAGTATTTAACAAGTTATGATGATATTCAGTTCTTCACGAGCACGGTCATGATGCGCGCGGTGTTATTTGGCCACTGATAAGCCTGTTTATGAATATATGAACTGAATGTTATGTCAATTATTACTTGTTTAGTTCAGTTGTATATCAGTAAAATTTCAGCGTAATACGTTGGATAATTAATGAGATGATACGATTAAAGTCATTAGGAAGTGAATGACCGTGGTAACCCGCCCAAGTTTAGGTGGTTACGAAAAAGCGAAAACGTAGTAGTACAACTTCGCAACCGAAGAAAGAACAAATACAAAATAAGGCACAACATTTACTTCATATAGACAACTAGTTTTATAGCTAGTATTTATTTAAATATTCCCATTAGAAAGAAAAAGGTCTGGCTGGGGTAACGTTACCCCAGCAGGATATGTTTTTGTGAAATAATTAAAAAACTATAAGCGCAACAAATTTAAAAATGTGTGCCACAATTACAGAAGCCGCAAAACTAATTATCTATAAGATTCAAATGACCATTTTCGACAACATCTGGCTGGGGTAACGTACACGTAAAATTAGGGTTTGCACCTCTGGCTAAATGACATGGAGTTTTATTTAAACTATGAGCTCCAGAATCTTTAGGGTAATACAATAAGACTATTTGACATAGCATTGTTATGTTATGTAAAAAAATTAGGGTTTGCACCTCTGGCTATTTCTTTGTGGAAAATAGGCGTGATGTTAAGTTAAAGGGGACATCAGAATAGAAAATAATATATTTATTTGCTTTAAAACATGGTACAGACGCCAGCACATCAAGCTACTACAATATGTCAAATTTATTCAATACAATTACAACTTTATCGCTAAAGCTTAAGGTTCAAGGTCGACTGGTAAAATTTGACAGATTCGGGTAGCTTGATGTGCTGGCGTCTGTACATTAAGGTCTTATAAATAGAATTATGTTCTTACATGCATCTTTTATTTATCTTGCATTTACAATAAATTACCCGATGTCATAAAAAATTTGAATGTTACACAATTTAAAAAAAAAACTGTTATTAATTGAAAATGTTATTAATCGACTGATGAATTTCTAAATGATAAATTAATGTAGACTTATTTGTTTGACTGGAGAAACAAATTTTTATTGAATATTGTGACTAACTGTAATTTATGATTATTTATTTATTTATGCATTGACTGTAGAAATTATTCCATATTGTTCTTATTTTGCATGCAACCATATTTGCACGCCTCATGGCATAACAAATAGCGACCTACAAACATTAATTTAAGGTGAATGGGTAGTTGTAGCCCGCGAAATTCAATTTTTCTTAAGTTTTTTGCAATTTGCAGTTCAGTGTCAGGTTGTATCTTGATCCAAATATGATTCGCGACTATAATAGACATGTATTTACAGAATCATAGTCATTAGAATCATTAATATATCTCTTTAAGTTAGATTTCTACCACAAACACTTTTCCATACGAGATTTGTTCTTAAGAGTAAACTAATCGCGAGCTCGAACTCACTGGTGGTCATGGCCAAAATCACGCTGTCTAACTTGGCTTCGTGTCTGACGGAGCTAGTATCAGTGATGAGCAGTTAGACGCTAATCTACACGCACAACATCTAGTTCTCACGCATAGAAACACCGTTCCGAACTGATAGGCGCCTAAAAATATTTGAAAAGTGCTTTGGAAAATCGAGTTCTATGAAAAATCCACTACATAAATCAATCACAAATAAAGTTTTTTGAACTCTTCGATAACTGAGCTTTGTCGGTACGGATTTAATTTTTAATATTTATTACCTACTTATTTACACCCAAAGTTACGTTAAAAATAGCAAGAAAAACGAATCTTTGTTGGCTCATAACTTTTTAATGGCTTGTTATTTTACAATTCTGCTTCCGTACAGACACAATTAATAATTAGACAAAACGATACAATGTTTAACTTTGGATGCACAATGTCAAACAGTGGAGTAATACTCTCCCGAAATTTGTATGGAAAAAATATCGAATAGTGGCACCTTAACGGTAGAAATCTAACTCAGAAAGATGTATTAATGATTCTAATTATTATAATTCTGTAAATACATACCGGTTATAGTCGCGAATCATATTTTGATCAAGATACAGCCTGACACTGACCTGAAAATTGCAAAAAACGTAAGAAAAATTGAATTTCGCGGGCTACAACTACCCATTCACCTTAAGAACTGTATTCACTACCTGTTACACAAATAAAAATGATTATGGAAAAAATGAGGAAAAAATAAATACACAGGACCATGTTTCTCCAAGGACTGGCATAAAATATTTAAACACGTTACATGTAAAAAATAAAAAGGACACACTAATTTGCTAAAATTATTTTTCTAAAATGTCTAATAACTCCAATGAATAATAAACAGAAAAGAATGCCCATCTTATCAGTGACCGGGAGATTCCCATTCTTCTTCGCTTGTTAAACGTGCCACAGAAATATTCATCGGCTTTTCTAGCTCAGAACATAACATAACGCCTATTTGCCACAAAGGAATAGCCAGAGCTGCAAACCCTAATTTCAATTATATTTACTTTAGACGAGTATTTGGCGATTAAAAATAATTATTATGTTCTTATTGGGTGAACAATTTTAAATTAAAGGATGGATAAGTACATCTGTAGGTATGGAAGCGAAAGGTACTAAAAATACATCAAACAAGAAAGATACCTAGATGCCTAGTATGAATATAGCCTCAGGCAGAAATGTAGGTTGTTAGTGTAGAACCTATAAGTCTAATGAAGGCAGTATTATAATATACAAACCGGAAAAAACACGTTATGGGAAAGAAGAAAAAGGAATAGTAGGGAAAGAAGCCTGCAGCGTTATGATAACGCTATCATTACAGGGTGGAAACGATTCTAGACAGTTCGACGTTAGTTCTGTAACTAAATAAAAAACGAAGCCGGGGTACAGACCCCAATTTATGGTTAAGCCGGGCTTTGCCACGTTTTCCTGGTATTTTGTTATTATTATTCTGTCCGATGCTTGTTTTATTAACAAAATGACGAGATACCAATTGAACAAATTGTAATTTTAACGTGGACCGTACTAGCGCAACTAAGAACTATTTCAGTATATTTAAAATAAAAATTGTTAGGATCGTGCCTAGCCTTGTCCCAACTATGTTGGAGTCGGCTTCCAGTCTAACCGGATGCAGCTGAATACAAGTACTTTACATGGAGCGACTGCATATCTGACCTCCACAACCCAGTCACTGAATAATACGATACCCCTTGGTAAGACTAGATGTCAAACTCTCAGGTTTCTGACGACCCGTAATGACGGACAAAGATCCACGAAAGACAGCCGGTACCAACGGCTTAACGTGCTTTCCGAGACACAGAGGGTTCTCGTTACGTAAAGATGGTCACCCATCAGACCAACGACCAGTGCGGCTAGTGTTACATAGCCACGAGCCCCCCCTGAGCCCTGCATGTTTTATGTAAATACAAAGCGAATATACTCTATAATGATTTATTTATAATAAAGTTAGCAATGGACGATACTTATATTTAGGTATACATATTTTAGCAGGTAGATGAGAACTATGAGGATACTGTTTAAATCAGTTAACTATTACTAGTAATACGATATGATGATACACAACACCAATCTCATTAAGATATAGATAAGTCAAATGACTTTGTACATACTTCAAAATGACTTACTAGCTAATCCTGTCGCTAAATAAGAATGCCTTATGTGTAGAAGAAACATATTGTTGTGTACTCTAGTTCGACTGAAACTAATCAAATTTAAGGCCTTAGCACATCTCAGACGCAAAAATAATTATGGGAAACTGCTTAACGAATTCCGCTAAGAAACATTACTACATTATGTCCCGATTAGAGTAGCGGATCGTGAGTCAGAGTGAATCGTAGCAATTGGAGCAAAATACCGTCGCTTTCGACTAATTAAATACAGTATAGGGCAACTTCGGAACTCAGATTAGTTTTTTAGTAAAATCAACATCTATTTTTACAACAAAAATAAAGTTTCGCTTTACAAACTTGTCGACTGCCACAGTACGTGCCAAACAAACGCGGCACTGCAACAAGCGGGCTGAGCGCGGAGGTGTAACTGGCTTCTGCCTGCCTTCAGAGCAGATTGGCGAAATAACGCAGGGAACAGATCAAATCTGTGCATTAGAACAGGCAGTTTCGCTTGTTTAGATTGTCGTACAACGGACAAGTTATGGCGGAACTACTGCGGTTTCGCTGTTATATTTTCGAGGCGGAGATGTGATACGCGCCTTAAGTAATTTCCCTAATTTATGAGGCTTGCTCCAAATAAGCCAGCTTAAAATTAGTCAACGGTCCAAAACTCCCATCTTCACATAGTAGTAAGTAGAAAAACCTGCCGATCATATCACCAAGCCACATTAATAATGTCTTCAGTCAATTCGTTCGAACAGTCTTCGTCTCACACAACGGTTGTAATCAAATCACTAACGTTGACGATCTAATTGATGCAACATTAATTACACACATTAGGCCACCCTATTTAGGGCTGACCCAGACCTATCTACCCGGACTTTTCATTTTTCTTTTTCCCGTAATTCTCTCTTTCTGTCGCTTCACTAAAGCGAGAATGTTTGCAAGCGCCCGCGCACTTCGGCATCGGCGGGTCGATTTAGTGGCCGATTCTTTCTCGCTCTAGTAAATATAAGTTTTTGAGCGTCAGAAAGGGGTAGTTATGGAAAAAACGAATCCGTGGGAGGTCTGGTAGTCCTTAGTGTACATACATTCTACAATCTCTTACTAAGCTACACTGAAACACTACCCTTCGCGCGAACTTGTAGTAAAATAGTACAGTTATCGTCAGTCTCGCTATCGAAAGCATTGTTGTAGAAATTGTAACAGCGCCAAGTCGGCTTATTAGGAACTAAACACGTACTTAGTGTGCATACACACGATCGACACAAGATGCATCGACGAGAGGCAACTGCAACCATCAACGCGTGTCTGCGACATGCCACTAGTGTATTTGAGTACGGTGTCGGCGACAGGCCACAAAGGGTGTCGGCGGCAGCCGCTGACGCGTCATCGGCTGCCGCCGAAACGTGTCGAGGCCTGTCGCCGTAACGCGTCGACGGTTGCAATTGCCCCTGTCGCCGACGCAAGTCGCTCGTGTGTATACGCACTTTACGTATTTTTACAACAGCTGTACATCCTTAAGTTGTTCCTAGGGGCACAGGATTCTAATGTAAATATAGTAGGAATAAGTTAAACTGTTGCGTATCTGTACGCGTGGATACAATGTCAATGAATACTCAGATACTTACTCAACAATGAAAATTAACTGAAAATTATTTTAAACACTCAAGTAATTTACTTCCTAATTTATTCATCAAATAATGATCTTTAAAACATAATATTAAATCAGTACTAAGAGTGCTTTTAAACTTGGAAAATGACTCCACGAAGATAAATATTGCATTAATCTTCTTTTATTTTAATCCTGAAATTAACGTCTAAAAGCAAACTTAAGATAACAAAACATTTTTATTTATCTTTATAACCCTGTATATGCAAATTGCAAGTACACCTGATATTATAATTAAATAAATCACACAATAATAATAGATCGTACAAAATAATACTTCAAAAATCCCGTATTTACTTTCAAGAGACGATTCATAATAAATTATTTGTAGGCCTAGGACTGATTATGTTGCCTATCTCTTTTATTTTAGTTAATAACAATTTCTACTTTCCATTGGCCGTTTTAGTTTCATAAGTTTCGTCATAATATTGCACTTAAAGATTATTACCGGTACATTAACAATAATTAGTAAGACAGGTTACACAAGGTGCAAGCATTTCAAATCCAGTTTCTTCAGGAGGACGTGCCTCATGTTTCGTAACAAAGATTCTCGCTCTTAGCTCGATATGGCGCCCGCGCCACAGTGCCAGAACTCAGCCACAAATACAATGGATGAATGGACACACTAGTAACTCATTTAGAGAAAGATTTATTTAACGTGCCTGTTTTTACGTCGGTTCTAGTCAACACCCTGTTTAATGTTTGAGTGTGCAGATATTAGAACATATTTTTGTATCGTGCGCTATGATAAACTTATCAGTAATACAGACTACCCATTATTATAATAATACTAATATTACAGTGGTGACCTTAACATAAAGATGTAGGAACTTTTCTAAACGCAACATAACGATAACAAGTCTCTAGAAAGAGCGATGATGTGAATTAGTTTGCTCGAATATGTAGATGATAAGAGTGAAACTTCACAATTTGAAGTAAATAATAATACTGATTTGTTTACAGTAACAATAAAATTGTTTTGCTGAAACTTAAGATTATTGCCATTAAGGAGATATTAAGAAGGACCATTTTACTGTTCCATACACCATTTAGTTTACTTTTTAGCGTTTAAAAAATCCACAACTGTAAATACGTTCTTAAGATTTCGACATTTTGGTAAATAAATAATTATCTGCACCTTGATTGCACATTTTAATTTTGTACAGGTTATCCTAATAATAACATAATTATCTTTGATAATAAGCCTCTATAACTAAGATGTATTAAGTAGCAATAATAACGAAGGAATGTAAACATAATAATTTAAATTTAATTTTAATATGACCACCACTGGACTAACTTAAGAATTACATTTTAATATTCAGATCATGATCCGTCAGAATACAAAAGTGCTAAGATTTAATGAGTTTTGTTGGATTCATCTAACCCTAGATTTCAGTTGGCATACAGTCAACATAAATTGAGGTGTAAATTCCTACTTTAAAAACTGTCTTTATTTTGCAATTGACTTCAGAAATGGCAAGAGTACTATCGTATAAATTGAATGAAGGTTAATGAAAATACTATGATTGAAGATAGACTACCGACGTAGCGTTGACATCGTTCGCTCTCGCGCCGCAGTCTGCACACAGAATGTACTCGGCTTATATACTACAGACGACTCACATAACATCGTATTTACTTCATATAGTAGTAACAAAATAAATTACGTATAGTTTTTCAGTGATTACTCTTTGTACATTATTAATTGTAAGAAATATGTTTTTAAACAAAATGATTAACCGGATAGGCCGAGTGCATCATATTATTTTCATACGCTTGTAATTTGGGGACTTAAAATTCTAACCAGTAGAATATCAAATACAGAATGAGGCTTTTAAATCTACGATGCGAGGAACACGTGAAGATATGTATGGTAAAAGTAGTTACTATTCCTAAAAATAAACAGAATTTACGGACTTCCATGGCTAAAACGGCGACTCATTCATACAGTAATAAATATAAATCAATAAACAATTTAAACTTTACGAATATGTATGCAAAGGCATATGAAGTAACAAAACAACAAATATCTTACCAACTACTCATCAAAACGTCAATTAAGTTTTAAGACTAAAATTCTTTGGCTCGATGGAAAAAAATGGCCAATTTTAACACAATATAAAAATGGAAATTAAATTACCGTCATTTTATGAAGCCTTCACATTTTAGCACCATAAATAAATCCAAGTACATTTAGCTAGCCGGCCAACAATCACAATGCCTCTTACACGATATTTATTGTTCCACCCTGACATCCTTACTCAACTATTGATATTTGCGCAAATCCTACCAGCGTTTGGTCGTCGAAGTTCTCATTGGGCCCAACCGAGTTCTGCAACAGAAACAACAAAATAAAACTAAGGCAAAATTACTTCTAATAATGAAAAAACCAAATATCACTTAAGGGTCAAACCCAGGTTCATTTTGATGGTCAGGATGAATCGGACTGACGTCTTTTAACGGTACGGCGGATTACCCGCCGTACCGTTACTAGCCGGCTTTCATTTTGGCAGTTCAACAACATTCACTGCGTTATTTACGTTGTTGAGCAGACAAATTTTTCGAACATATGAAGCAATGGATAGCCTATAATACTAATAATATAATACCAGCCTAGCCTATAGTCTACCAGCCTATAATAATAATACCAGCCTAAAACTGTCCCACTACAGGGCAAAGGCCTCTTCTCAACGATAACTGGAAAAAACACATTGTTACTTGCCCGGATATGAACCCACAACCCAGTAAGTATTGAAAGAGTTCTTCATCATTCGCTTGTCATTATCCTAATTTATTTGGGATTGGTGCAACATGTTTTTTCTTCCATACTTTTGTATTAGTCGTCATTTCGGTAGTCAGACCGTTTCTAGCCATCTTCTTGCGCACAGTGGATCCATCGTTTATTTGGTCTCTCCCTACTCTTATAGCCATCCACATTCATACTCAAAACTTTCCTCAGGACATTTTCCTCATTCCTCCGCATCACATAGGCATACCATGACAACAGGTTTCCACACAGATTTTCAGTCACTTACCAAATGGAATGTAACCGCTTTAGCGGGTGTGGGGATAACGGTCAGCTGTGCGTCCAGCAACTTGGCAAGGTTGACAGATATGGGCACGGAGTCGTGCGGGTCAACGAGTCCTGCACCAACCAGCTCCATAGCGATGCCCTCGGCTGTGTCCTTGCCCACGATGTACTCGAAACGTATGTCGTTGAGCTCGCGACTTGAATTCCTGTAACATTCGTTAGATTTAGTTTAGATAGATAGCAATATTTTTATTCATAATCATCGGCGTAGCATTTTCCTAACATGGAGTTCCTAATGTTGGAGTCGGCTTCTTCGGGGCCAAACAAAACAGCCGCAACGATCGATCTTCAAGGTTAAGAGCTTCACGACATCAATCCCTGGATGGGTGACCATCCATTAGATACCAATACCCTGTTGTTGTGCTTCAGAAAGCACTTTAAGCAGTTGGTCCCGGCTGTCATTGTTGCCGAGGGGTATTGTGATTTGTGTTGCTCAATAGGCAGTTAACGATGCTATAAGATTGTGGTTGAACATTGACATCGATTGTTAAGTAAGATCGATCCATTGTAGTGCATAGCAGCCGAATTACGATAATCTATCGAACATTTGATTATGTTTTGAGGACTGGTCGATCGACCGTAATTTAGTTATTTACCCATCTATAATATATATAAAAGGAAAAAAACTAACCTGACAGACTGACTATTAGTGTCCCTGTAGTTTTGGCTGTGCGTAGATACATCAACACACAGCCAAAACTACAGGGACACGGACGTGAAATTTTGCACACGGCTTCCTTTTATAATGTAGGGGAGCACTAATATAATATACAAGCCGTATGCCCAATGGGATTACTATGGACAAACATGGCAAACTTCTACCTTTTATTTAAACAATTTAGGGGTGAACTATCAACAATCCCTCCGAAGTTTGTAGTATGTTCGTTATTTAAACGGAACGGAACTTTTGTGCACAATTTCATGCATCTAGACCTGCGGGTTAATTGCGTAACACATTATCAGTAGCAATGGCTTTCATTTTGACAGTACAACTTTCATTGCGTTATTTTTGTTGTTAAGAGCCTATACTACCTCAAATGGCTTAGCGTGATCCTCCGTTATGTCACAAATACTGCACCATTAATTTTGAAATAAATATATGGTAAAGTTGAGGATTAATGCTAAGTCTTATGTTAGACGAAAACACGATTCCATAAAATTTTCTCGATAGAAAAAAATTACAAAGTTACCTCTACCCGAACAATAAACCGCTGGTATTAAAAAAATACTTCAAATTAGATCATGAAACTTTGCATACTAACTGAACTTACTTTAAAGCAGGTCTTATGTTATTTATTTTTTTATAATTACCGTTATTTTCACTGTAAAAAGCAAAAATACCTAAACTATTGGCGCTTCCTGCCGCCCAGCACCGCACTCTGTCTCGCTCTCACTCAGTCCGCGAGCAGTATCGTATGAGCGAGATAAAGAGTGAATTTTAGCTGAGGTAGTATAGGCTCTTAAGCAGAGAAATTTTTCGGACATAAGAAGCAATGGATTAGCAATATCCTTCAAAAAGATTCAGATTGTAGTTTATAGTGTTACGTAATTAGGGTGCCGGTGGTTTAGGCTACGTGTTGTCTGTCAGTGAATGAATGAATTTATAGTACACTAGCTGCGCCCCGCGGTTTCACCCGCGTAAGTCTCGATCCCGTGGGAATATCGGGATAAAAAGTATCCATGTCCTTTCCCGGGACTCAAACTATCTCTATACCAAATTTCACACAAATCGGTTCAGTAGTTTAGGCGTGAAGAAAAGACAGACAGACAGACAGAGTTACTTTCGCATTTATAATATTAGTTTGGATTACTGCAGCGGCCATCAAAAGAGGCATTGACGGACGAACGTGTAAATGTGGGCCGAGGCACACGTAGGTACGTAAGTCCATCAATGCCTAGTTGTGGCCAAGGCTTGTATAGTACTTTTCTCAAATATTGCGCGGAAATTAAAACTAAGTAGTACCTAGGCGGACGTAAATGGCCGGCCTTAAGTGTTCATTTGTTTTTTTTTTTCAATAAACAGCTTTCTATTTCCAAGCCAGTTCGAAATTTAAATAAAACCTTTGAGAAGTTACCTCCTTGGTTGCCATGTCTCGGAGTAAAAGATCGTTCCATTTTTATTAAATTACACGACAGATATGGATTTTCATACAACTTTTGCCGGCCGCTGCTCGCATGTATTTGGCCAGTACAGCAATTTCGATTTATCTCGAAGAAGGTTGTAATAATAATGCTCAAATTTCCAAGCATGTTTGAGAAAAGATTTTTATTAAGTAGATGATTACACTCACCTTAATCGTAATACTAAGTTAATGACAGGTGGTTGTCCGTCAATAGTAGTCATAAAGCGATTCGGTGCAGGTACTTGCGGAGCTGCAGGCGCGGGTTTTGGCTGCTTAGGTTGATCCTGTGAAACAAATAGTATCATTTAGTTCCCGAGAAAGTTTTTTGTTTATCCGCTTTAGAGGTATCCAGATTTGAGTAATACCCAAATCTGGATACCCCTAAAGCGGATAAACGAAAAAATTTGGGTATTACGCAAATCTGGATACCTCTGAAGCGGATAAACGAAAAAAAACTAAACCACAGCACCACACCACCACCAGGTCTAGTTTTCGCAAGCGCTAAGCACGAGGTCCTGAGTTCGATTCCCAGGTCGGGCAAAGGGTTTTTCCACCTGGGATTTCTCAGTAGTAGCCCAGATGGCAATAGGCTCGCCCTCTACATCGGTCTTAAACATAACTGGCAAAATGTGAGGTGCTGGTCTACTATAATAGAACCCCATTTCAAGGGTTGGGTAGACCGAGATGGCCCCGAGATCGAGATGAAAACCGAGAGGTATGTAACCCTTCAGGGAATGAATACAGGCGTGATATTATGTTATAATGTTATGCAATAGTCAGCAGGAGCGCACCGGCACTGATTCACACTTCCGCTAGAGCGGACCTCTGTCAGCTTGTTCATGGTTGTTGGATTGCATTGGACATGGGATTGTTCACTCTTGTGTTTGCTGTGGGACGGCTCATCGTCAGATTTAATAGGTTAATGACAATCTCACCTCATTCCCTTCATTATCACTTCCGCTAGAGTCGGCCTTCGTCAGCTGGTTCATGGGTCGCTTGTCTTCGCTGTAAGATGGCTCATCATCAGACTCTTCGCGCTCGAGCGATTCGACAGAAGGTTCCTCTTCCTCCTCACTCCACACCCACTCGCCAGTAACTGTGCGATGTAGCCTGCCTGACGCACCCTTTGTATGTTTACTTGCCTGGAAAATATTTAGTTTTATTAAAACACAAAAAATAACAATTGGTTTAGTACGCCATTCCTAGAGATAAGAGATAATGCCAATCCTATAAGTGTGCAACAGCGCTTGCTCATTTCAATATTTTGCGACAAAACTAATAAAATAAAAAAATAATTTAGTGACCCTTCGCATTTGGCTTTGATGGGCGCCGCGGAGAAGGTGCAATGGCATCACATAGACATATCTAATCGTTTTGAAACTACGTGGCGTAAGCGTTGCGTATGCACAGCGTATGGGACGTACGCTATGCGCAATGCGATTACACTTATACATTTCTGACATTGAGTCGGCCTCAGATTCTGTGCAGTAAACGTTAGCCATATGGTTGTTTTGTCTTATCGCAACAGCATTTATCAATAACAACTTACAGCAATCATAAACCAACTTGATCATTTCAGAAACACTGTGGTTGAAAATATAGCCATCCTTAACAGTAAATATTTATAAGCACATAATTTGTAGATACCTTATGCACCCTAGTTTCCATACTAGGACCAATAGCGACTAGAGTTTGTGTTAAATATTTTCTGTCCTTGGCCTTCTTGAAGAATGGATGTTTTAGTAGCTCTGTAGCTGTTGGCCTTTTCGATGGATCTTTTTGCAAACAATCTATGATCATTTTCCTAAAGGTTTTTCCATATGCTTTGTATTGCTCTTTCTCATCAGCACCTACAAATAAAATCATGTATGTGAGTTATAGAGGAAAATCCTTTGTCAAATAATGAGGATACAGCATTTTTATACCGTTGCAGCCATGTGACATTGAACAATTGTTGTTAACAATGTTGTTGGGACTATAATGGGAACCTTTGAAATGTAAATTATTGCCCCGCTGATCCGATCTGGGATAAGTCACATGACTGTTCTGACATGCTCATTTCTTTGTATTTATACATAAAAATTTATTCCTCAATGCTTGTTGTTTGGCACTGAATAAAGTACCAACTATGAAAACTTAGAATTTGTTAGATCTAAACTTAAAATCAAACAGCTTCTTATTTCTAAGCTTAAAATTAAAAGGGAATTAAAAGGGATTGGTCCATGTTGAACAGTGATATTAATTATGTTTAACTGGAAGTGTTGAAAAGCTGCTCAAGGTTTGGTTGTATGCCTAACCTAGAGACAGGCAGCTATACTAATGGTGTTAGTAGCACTTCCTTGGAAAATCTCTTTCACAAAGAGGTTTACTACTTCTATTGAGCTCCATTTACACAATGCAAGTTTCTTGCCTATTGTATAGAAGCAGTGAGCGAGCTTTGCTGGCCCAGCTGTAATGGTCCCGACTTACGATTACGACATTGTGTAAATATTTTATCACCACAGCTCTCAGAACCGTGAAGGAAAACATTGTGAGGAAACAGGCATGTCCTAGAACCAAAAATTCGAAAACATGGGCCCACATGATGGGTTACAGCCCTCTCCCTCTTGAAGAGGGAAGGCCTGTGTCCGAGCAGCAGGAACATTATAGGCTGATTATGCATACTATAAAATTGAAGCTACAATAAATGACTTGCATCGTCTAAGCAGCACTGTTTAGACAGTGCAATTTTTTTTGTTGCTTCAACTTATGGTACGCCACAGGCAATTAAATCACATAGTGTAAATCAAACTTTCTACTACTAATAGCGTTTTTCAAATGTTTATCACCTTACCAGTGTCCAAATTAGGTGGGTCATTCTGTAATGTCAGCATCAGCACTTTCATTGGAGGGTACTTGTGATACGGTGCGGTGCCCGTCGCCATTTCTATTGCCGTTATGCCAAAAGACCAGATGTCGGCTTTAAAATCATATCCATGGTCCTGAAATTTATTAGCTGGTGTAATAATTGCTATTTGGCTATACTCAGAAAAAACCTACTTTCTATCTTATGCATTTCAATTTCAATAAATATTTCTAAATGTTGGAAACTTGGTTTGTCTATTCAATTATTTGTGATAATAGTCTCTAATAAAGTCACGCCCAGCATAATGTGTCTATCTATGTTATAAAGTAATTTATGACACCATCCTACAGTTCAGATATTTAGTTTCCATATCAACAATGATAAGCAGTTCTATGTAATCCATAGCAAACAGAGATTTGCTGTTTGTGACTCAAATGTGACATATGGGTTTTATCACATTGTTCTCATATTTTCCCACTTCTCATTTTCCCGTGGGGATTTTCAATGTGCATCATTATTGTGGGTAGTTAAAAATCCTTTTTAGGAACTAGTGAGATCTAAATATCAGATACCCCTAATCAAATGCATATTGGTGAATGTTTTATCATTTATTAAGTATCTAGTAGTTAGTAAAACAAAACAAAAAAACTAAAACAATATTAGTAGTGTTAGAATCATACAACTCTCACTTGTTCCATGACTTCTGGGGCCATCCAACATGGCGTGCCCACAAATGTATGTCTAACTTTTTGTCTGGACATATCTCTGCCAGTGGCCAGCCACGCAGATACGCCAAAATCAGCTATTTGTACTGTACCATCTTCTCCTAACAATATATTTCCAGCCTTTATATCCCTGTGAAAAGAATGCTATTGTAACTATCTACGATAATACTGGATGGATGGTTTGTCTTGTACAGACGCCAGCACATCAACCTACCCGAAACTGTCACATTTTCCCAATCAACTTTGAACCTTATAATTTAGTGATAAAGTTGAAAATCGATTAAAGAAATTTGACAGATTGTAGTAGGTTGATGTGCTGGCGTATGTACAACAAAAGACAGTAATGATATTTGGCGTACAACATAAAAAAACGCTTATTTACTATAATATTACATTCGCCACGTGGCTTGTTAAGTATAAAATATCTTGTGCAATATTTCGACATCATCGAATATCATTAGTATCTTTTGCAGAACGAAACGCAAGCAATAAGTCGATTCGTGATCTAGAATAAAACAACTGTAACTTGAGCCGAACAGCAACGTCGATATTTAATATAGGTACATAGTTCAAAGACAAATACTTGGAAGTCGCTATACTGGACATTATTAGCACACACAGCATGAAATTGTTTGCTAGCATTCAAACAAAAACATGACGAAGCAAAGCATCAAGCATGACACATAATCTAATACATACTAAATAGCAAGCGCAGCACATTGCACAGGAATACTGTAATAAGTTTTATACTTGAAATGGGATGTTAAATTATGATAAAAATTAATTATGACAAGAACGCGCTTTGTAACAATTTGATATTATTGAAGTGAAAACTTCATTGAGCGCATTGGGCATTTTTTGAGATAGGCAAAAACCATTGAATTCGCGACACTGTTCCCGTAACCGACACCGCTTCGGATGTGTTCAGATGTCCTCGGGATGTACGGACAGCGTCAGAGAAAAGGAACCCCCTTTGGTAATGAGTCCCCTTTGGTAAGTAACCAAAGGGGGTTCCTTTTCTCTGACGCTGTCTGTACTCGGTTTTAATATATATCCGATTGTCAGTGAGTGATGGCAAAGTATTCTGTATTAAAAAGTAAGTATTTTGTGTTTTGTTTTCACTTCTGTCGGCACTCCCCGAGTGCCAGCTTTTTGTTTTTATTGATAAATTCTTGTCAGAAATCTTGTAAACCCCTTTTATAGATAAAACTGGCATAACCAGCATAACTTGATGTTGGATTTACTTTTATTATGAAACAGATATGATCAGCCAAATGAGTTCAAATTATTCTATGTAGATATATTACAGACTTGTGAGTAAATGAAATAAGCTGCGAGCATAGCAAAACTGATCAAAACACAAAATAGCATAAAATTTGCAGTATATACTGATAACCAATTGCAATGGCATTAAATAACAAAATGAATTTGAGCCCTGACACGTGGGAACTATAGGTTACACATTGCAAATAAACATTTCTAGAATAAACGCAAAGCAACAATTCTTTGTTCTTGGACATCAAGTTAACCTCTTAAATGTTGAATGAACCCCACCGGTTCATAACAAAAATACACAATAAATATAATTGTGAAAATGGTTGAGCGCTTACATGCAAAGGGCTTCTAGTAGGCGATCATTTGACAGGTTAATATTTAAAAACTATTATCTACCTGTGAATTTGTCCATTACTATGAAAATATTCTAATCCTCTGAGGACCTCCTTGAGAACTGTGGCAATTGTTGCCTCATCAAATACACCGTGCTTGCAGTTTGCCACTTTCATCTTGTGTTTTATCACATCAAGTAGACTGCCTCCTGAAACATTTTCATACAGAAACTGAAGCTACGTATTTATTTATTTTTTACCGGTCAAGCTTCGCGCGTGACCTATGGGTCACGAAACAATAAAAAGTCAATTGTGTCTCATTAGCGGAACTTAACACATTGAATGCGGAAATTAACCGTTAAGCTACTACTTTTTCATGTCGTGTTTTATTTAAAGAGTATAAAAACGACCATTCAAGGAGGCCGAACAACACAGATTACCAAAATAATAATTTATAGGGAAGATCTACATAATAATACGTAGTCAGCATCTGCCATTATTACCTGCAGCTACGTAATATTGCACAGTTGGCATTCAATGTGTTAATTAACATTAAAGACCACCAACAGAATATACATTCAATATTGGTTTACAAAAGTACATTTTATTGGTAAGTACACAAATTATAGATGTACATAACTTTTATTAATTTAATACAATATAGAGCTATTTTATTCCATATTAAGTAGGTACATCACAGTCTGATCCCAGTCTCAATATGTCAATAATTCAAAAATAACTCGAATTTCCCTACATTTTTGACATTGATTGTCGCTGAGATGAGACTGACCAGATTTTGAATGTTTTTAATTACGGTATTTGGCCTTCTGGAGTGGTTTACATAACCCAACCATGTTTCTGCGGACACATTCATTGGATGTGGATTAAATATTTCTGAGTTTATTGATAGATACACCATAGACTATTGTAATGTAATTTGATCATTAATTTCAAGTTAAAGTAATAAATCAAACAATGTTTATGGTAGCCAACATAGCAGATAAAACTGTCCCCATCAGCATAACTATTTTCTATTGTTGACAACTATCTATGTTCTATTAAATTCTTGGACATTAATTGGTCAGTGGGTCATCTTAGAGGTGGAATTAATTATACAAACAATTCATGAGAAAATATTAACCTTCAAGGAGCCTCAAGACCAGCCACAGCTCATCGTGAACTACAAAACTAGTATAGTATGTCACCACATTTTCATGATTACAGCTTGACATAGCCTGGAAAACACCAAAAAATTCAGATAAATTATACATACCTAAACAAGCCATTATTTAGGTGTATTGAGACAAGTTCCATAGAATAATCAAATAACTTACTAGATATGATTAACATAAGTAATTATATTTAATTTGGTAAGTACCTACCTGTATTTCTTTCAATAATTCATCCATGGATGTATTCCATTTCTCTAAGTTAATACGTTTTATGGCACATTTCTCACTGCGCGGTGCACAGTAAGCCGCGTGAACGACGGCCGTAGCCCCAACACCTGCAATCAAAAATAAACAATCAAATTTAATGCGGCAATTGAAACTGTTTTATATTTTTAAACAGTTGGTATGTACATATAGGTACCAAATTATTCACCAGCTGTGACAGCAATGTTAACGTTCACAGCTGTCTTCAATAAAACATTTGGTATTTTGTTTCTCTAGATCTAGGCTAAAACTAGAAATCTTGAAGAAATTCATTGACATTTCTTGGATCATAAGGAATTTGACAGGCAGACCCAATTCTAAGCAGTCACCATAAATGGTTTGAATATTTACAAAACACAAAAAAAGAAAAAGTCTGATGATGAAAGAAGATTATAGTTTAATATAAAACTTACCAATTACATCTCGTAGTTCATAATCATTTTGACTATTTGGCCATGGACACAAGTTGTTTGCACTAGCAGTCGCCATTTTGCGATTGAATAAATTTCCGATTCCTGCCGCGGCTGTTCCGATCGACCGGCGAGCGGCTCGCGCATATGACGACAAAGCGGTTTTCTGGCGATCGCTTGCCTCAAATGATTTCTGTGAAGCGCAAAGTAAACAACGCTGTAGTATGCATTAAAATAATTTCTAGCACAACAAGCATTTTTATACCTAATAGTTTCACTCTAATTAAAAATGTTTTATAAGTAAATCGTTGATAAAACAAAATTCCGCAGTCACGTCATCTATTATTTTGTTTTTACAACTTTTAGAGGCCAGACTGCGTTCAAAAGTTTACAACAACGACTTAACAGATGGCACATTCTATAAAATTATTATAATATTACTTACTTAGGTACATCAAAAAAGTTTCGATACATTCAGATATTTAAAAAATTAATTTCTCTGCAATTAAATGCTTGGTCTCTGCTTCGGAATTATTTTGGTATAATGATGGGTACCTACACATTAGGTGAAAAGTATGTACCTAACATGAATGTAACACGTTGAAACCAAAAATCGCCTTATTTTTGTGTCAGGTACCTACCTACTCTTCGTGTTGCATTACCTATATATTTGAACGGCTTGTTCGTTTTTGAATCATGTTACGTTTAACATAAGTACCTAATGTGTAGGTGCACCCCGAGACTTGATGTTCCAACCGGGCCGCATCCGCAACCGTATCTTTGGTGTGCTGGCCATGGGTGCTGGCATGGAAGAGATGGATTACGTTGTCCCATTTACGTGCATACCTACATTTAATGATAAGTACCTAGACATCTAATTATTTTCCAAGCTATGCCTTTATAAAGTACGTCACCATACCAGCAGTGGCGCGAGGTGGAATTAGAGCGTGGTGAGCGGACCAAGATCGTAGTGGCTAGGTGGAGTGGGTGGAAGGAATGCCTGGCGCAACCCAGATGGGGACACGCTGCTTTAGTGGTGGTAAGACTTAAAATAGAAGAGTGGCTGGAGAAGCGGGGACATGGCGCCTTCAGTTTCCACTTGACGCATCTGCTTACTGTACTTATAATGGATACGTTCACATGGTCCGCATTATAGGAGCGATCGCTCGCCTACCATCATTGGGTGGCCTACCCCAAAGAGCTAAAAAAAAACAACGACTTCCAAATAAGACACTAAGTAGGTACAGCCAGCATCAAAAGTCGATTAACACTATCATTTTTACATGTTATTAAATCGACAACAACTTTTCTCAATAAACTGATTTTTAGCTTTTCACATAATAGACAAGAGTATACCTACAGGGTGAATTTTCCAAGTGGGCGTGGATGGCCAAATTCTAAACTATGAGGAATAGCGAAAAGTACTCAAAGGAGTCGCGGGCTCGATTTTGATAAAAACTAAAATTGCGTCATTGGATTTTTGAAAAATCAATATTTCTAGCCAGGAATCGAACCTGTTGATTTTGAAAAAAAAAACACACACTGTATTATTACACCATTCGATAGTGTCCCTAATAAGGATCAAATTCTGGGAAGTAATGACATACGGCAAACTTAAGGAAAATGTTGAATTTTAATAAACTGCTTCTTTTTTCATACCTTGTTCGAAATGATGCTCAATATTTTTACACCCGAAACACTCGTAGCGCAGTTACCTTCACAAAATTATGTTCTAAATTCAAATTTTTAATTGCAGTACAATCCTTGAGACGTCGAATCCAGCTATGTATTCAAAACCAATTGTCATAATTTTGAACAATTAATCAGTTAAGGTTTAATAGGTAGGTAGCATAAGAAAAAAAAAAAAGTATTTTGATAAAAAATGAGCTCTTTCCTTTAGTTTGCCGTATGTCATTACCTACTTCCCAGAATTTGATCCTTATTAGCGACACTATCGAATGGTGTAATAATACAGCGTGTGTTTTTTTTTTCAAAATCAACAGGTTCTATTCCTGGCCAGTAATATTGATTTTTCAAAAATCCAATGATGCAGTTTTAGTTTTCATCAAAATCGAGCCAGCGACTCCTTTGAGTACTTTTCGCTATTCATCATAGTTTCGGATTTGGCCATCCACGCCCACTTGAAAAATTCAGCCTGTATATTCTAAAAAAAATTCTTCTGCTGCAATTTTGAACAAATATTTTGCTCAATAACTAAGATTTAAAAAACTGAAGTGTTAATCAACTTTTGATGCTGACCGTACCTACAAAATGAAAAATAACTTAAATTTCGGAAGTCGGTGGCAAAACACGAAAAATGCGAACCAAACTTCCGAAATTAAAGTTATTTTTCACTTTTTTTATTTGGAAGACTGGCTGTTGTTTTTTTTTTTTTTTTTTTTTTGTATAAAAGTTTTAATTTTTCACTTTTAAGCTGTAGGTACTTATCCCACACAAATTCGTATAAACACTACATGCTACGTACCTAAATATCAGTGACAGGAAGTTATTATAACAATATCATCAATATACCTAAACTAAATGGGAGAAATAGGTACGTATTGTTACGAGCTTGGGGTTCGTGACAATAAAAACTGCCGATTTAATAACCAAAAATAGACGCTTTAATTAAAAACAGCAATTACAACTTTAACACACTAACAATAAAACACAATCGCACTACAAGATCACTTGAAAGTCGCGCTTGAAGATCGCTTCGATGTTTTCGCTTGTATCGCTTATCCAACACTGATCCCGGCTCGTTTTTTTTTTTTTTTTTTAGAAATGACATCTCGTAGTTGACCTTGAGAGGTCGTGACTACTTAACCGGACTATCCTGTGGTTGCCTTAAGAAACTCAAAGCCTCCAGCCAGGGCGAATATCTACTATATTAAGCGACTACACGCTAAGGGCACCCCCTGTGGGGTACGAACCTCGGCTTAGGGCGTCGCTGGAGAGGGCAGCAAGATGGGACAGGCTGGATCAGATTTTTATTATTTAAGCTTGATGGGGCCGGCATTTCCTATCTGACTGCTCTGAGAAGAAATGCCGAAACAAACTCAGAGGTCACAGTCGGGAATTTAAAGTTACAGGCTCAGCTGCGGCGCGGGCTGGCACTTCATCGAGCAAGGGTCGGGGGGGGGTATTTAATTGGGGACGGACGTCGCGAGGGACCTCGTCGGCGAGGTCGGAATGTCGGTTTTTTGTTTTTGTGTACTGTACTAGTTGCCTTGTTACTCTCCTGGAGGAGGGTAGTGGGGTCGTCAGGGTCTAAGAGAACATGCCTTGGATGGCGACATTTGCTGATTTGGGAGGGAGTATACCTGGCAGCCTCGACAACCAAGGGGTTGCGATGCTTGGCGGCGGTATCAAAGAAACGCTTGGAAAGGCGTTTCATGAATTGTTGGATAGTGGGGATTTTGAGGTCAACATGGAGGATCTCATTTCGGACGAACCAAGGGGATCCCGTAGCCTTTCGGAGGAAACGGTTTTGAAGGGTCTGCATCCTATGGAGGTGGTGGAGCTTTGCGTGAGCGAAGACTACACAGGCATATGTCATTATTGGGCGAATGCACGCTGTATAAATGCGCAATTTGCACTTTAGTGACAATTTGCTGCGTGCATTGAGAACGGAGTGGAGTCTGCCTAGAGCGAAAGCGGCGCGCGAGCGGACCGTTTTTATATGCTCTGAGAAGGAGAGATGCCTGTCGAGTATGACTCCTAGGTATTTGGCTTGCTTTTCCCAAGGGATCGGCTTGCCGAACATGGAGATAAGTCGGGGGGGTATGGGGTTGCGTCGCGGTTTGGAGTAGAGAACCGCTTGACTCTTGTCAAGGTTGACTTCTATTCTCCACTTCCTAAACCAAGCAGCGAGTTTGTTGACTGCGGTTTGGAGAGTGAGAGATATCTGGACTAGGCTGCGGCCGGAGTAAAAAATGGCAGTATCGTCTGCGAACAAAGCCAACTGAGCCTTTTTGTTTGTGGGGATATCGCTAGTGAACAGCGTGAAAATTAGTGGGGCAAGTACAGAGCCCTGGGGGACTCCTGCTCGGATGGGGTGTGGGGAGGATAGTGCTCCTTCCAATTTGTAGCGGAATGTGCGGTTTGACAGAAAGTCTCGTAGGATGAGCACGAGACGGTCGGGCACAGATCCCGGCTCGCAGGCACACCGGCCTTATATAGGCCTCGGATAGTTCCAGAACCTTCTACCGTAGAAACATCTAGAATGTTCGAGTAGATACCGATCCCGACCGACCAGGCGTCGATAGTTCTGGAAAGTTCTAGCATCGAAGTTTCTAGAAGGGACCCGAATAATTATTAGTTCTGCTACTCGATACTAGATGGCGCTAGTAGTAGCTAATTAATAATATTTTCCCCCACTTCTCCGCGCCATCTCACACTGTCAAACTCAATGACTAATTCTCTTTGGTCAAACTGATTCAGTTAGGGTGAACTAGGTAGTACATTGTCGTTACTGTTTTTTTCACCTACAATTTCAACAAAAATTAGGACTATCGTTTGATGCATGTAGGTTGTACGAGGCACATTTCTTAAACTTGGACTTGCCTCCCTTTTGCTGCAAGGTCCTCATTATGATTACAATTTTCGCAATCTGAGGTAGTACAGGCCCTCTGCAACTGGGGAATAAGAACCTTGTAAGCTCTGCAATAGTGACTTTTCTATACTTACCTTATCTTGATATTATTTTCACCCGACTGTGACGGAGAACAAAGAGAGGGTTAGGTATGTTTTTTCTGGAACTTAATGTTACGGACTTACAAGTAGGTACATCAAATTTTACTTTAGCGAAGTAATTGGACACAGTGTTCTTTGTTCTGTAATCAACCTCGAGCCATTTTGTTTAGGACTCTATTCCGTCAAAATCTCACTCTAGACAAAAACTTACGTCAAACCCGTGTTCACTATTTTTTTGTATTAAGACCGTAACCGTGCTCTGAATAAAGTTTAAAATACTACAACTGTCTCGAAAAGTATGGGCTGGGACTAAAGTTAGTATGTCGTAAGACGGAGTTTGCACATGTTTTATAGAGCCTTAAGAAATAATAAATAACAAGTTGGTACTCATACTTGATGACTGGTAAACGTGACGCCACATGTCACCAGAGTTATCAACGAATACACCTAGACTTTAAAAAAGAAAGAAATAAGTAAAAAGAAAGTAAATTGTGCAGCTAGGTAGGTAGGTAGGTAGTCTATTAGAAGAGAAGATCTAATCGGCATGATAATAAGGTCAAAATTACCTGTCGAAAAACTCCCTGCGCCCCAGGAGGAACGATATCGCCAGGCAAGTCTCTGCAAACGAGACAATTTGATTTTTACTTCCTATTAATATCACTGAATAAAAAACCCGGTCAAGAGCGAGTCGGAATCGCGCACCGAGGGTTCCGTACCATCGTAATAATAATTATGTTTCGAGGCCTATATTCGTCAGAGAATTTTAACACTGCGCACTGTGGTGTAGAATATTGCAGTCTTAGGTCATCGCCATCTCTTGACCGAGAGCGGAACTAATGTAACTTTTGTTGATAATTTCTGAAAAAGTGTGCTCATCGTTTTAAAATAAAACAGAAAAATAGAATTATTTCAGATTTTTCTCTTTGCTAACTTTGGAGACAGATCCCCTTTCAGTACCTACCAATTGCAAAAAAAAAAAATCTTTCTTATTTTCTAAATACATACTTAGTTGGACAAACGTCATCTAAAACTATTCCAAATTTCAAGTTGATAGCATTAGCAGTCCAGCTGTGACAGACGGACAGACAGACAGACAGACTGAGTCGCACCATAAGGATTCCTTTTTACCATTTTGGTAAAGAACCCTAAAAACGAATAAAATGCTGTGATCATTTTGTCTCTTTATTTATGAATTGAGGAGTCATGTTTAATATTTATTTAAACGCGGGTACTATAAATATTTAAGTACTTATTATTAGCATAATCAGCCTACAATGTTCCCAATGCTGGGACACAGGCTTCCTCTCTTCAAGAGGGAGTGGGCTATAATCTACCACGCGGGCCCAGTGCGGGACGGTAGATATCACGTGTCTCCAAATTTTTGGTTCTAAGACTTGTCGGTTTCCTCACGATGTTTTCTTTCACCGTTTTGAAAGAGAGCATTGGTGATGAAATTATTTACACAAAGTAAAGCGCCTGGCTGGGTTCAAATTAATACACGATCTACAACTCGTAAGTCGGGTCGTTACCACTGGGCCACCATTGCTCATAGTAGTAAATTTGGCGAATTAGAAGGCCGAATTTGTAATGAAACCCTTAAAAAGTTACTTCAATTCTAGGAGCGGGATTAAAAATTCGGCTAATTTACTGTTTACTTAATATTGGTAGTACTCGCGCGGCCGGGTTTAAACCATATTCGGTTTAAAAGTAAAATTATTTCCTATGGAAAATGATGATAATGAAAATTGTGCATTCTTAAAGAGTGTTCTTTGTTATACGAATACTTATGCAAAAACAATTTAATAAAAGACTACCGCAAAACGGAGCTACTTTGACTTCCAGGGTTACTTTGACAGATTTTGGAGCTACTTTGACAGAGCGCCAAAATCGGTTTTCACGTGTGCTCAGCAAGTGTGCGTGACCTCGAGTAATATTGCGCGAGGCGCGGGGTGTGGGGAACGCGTCATAGCGTTGTGATCGGCCTTGTCAAAGTAGCCCCGCCTGTTCAAAGTAGCCCCGTTTTACTGTACCTATTCTAAAACCTCTCGTGGTCCTTCTAGTATAGGTAGGAGGTGTAAACGACCTACTTACGTCACGTTTGATAACAATCCCCGCTAAATTGAAACTTCACCAGACAAAAAACTAAGCGTTATACGGTGTCCTATACTATACACCGTAAAAAGCTAATTTTACCTACTGTCGCACAGTTAGGCGCTGGCTTGTAAAATACAAGCCAGAGAAGAATTGAGTGTATTGATATTGTCAAATGTCCAAAGAAAAGACTTATTCAAAAATATTTCATAAAAATAAAATAGTATCTAGGTATCATGATAAAATAATCGTAAAAAAGAGCTCACAAAAATATTTTTCGTCGCATAAATCTCAAAATTTGAGCGTAAGCTATCATATTTTATGTAATCATAATAATTATAGAAAATTCAATAATAATTAGAACTACAAAATTACTTTTATTTTGGTGGTGATTCGATTCAAATAACATCAAACGCATCGCTGTTTTGAACCTTATTTGTTGGCGCGATGCGCTTCCTTTTCTATCTTACCTCTATATTTTCTATCTTCTCCTTTAGGCTGAAAATACGTAAGTATATGTCACATATACAAATAGATTAAACGACGAAAAAGTTCAATGACTTCTTAGCCTTTTTGGCGCCTTAGAGAATTACCTACGCACGGATTTGTTAATGACAAAAGTAAAGCAATCTACAAAAAGCTTCATAGGACTAATTATAGAAACATTTGAGATAAGCTGGTCACTCAATCCATCTAATAAAGACTCACCGTTTCTACTTATTTCCATTAACAAAATGAAAATTCTAAGAAAAGGGAACATTTTTAATATCTAAAAGTATTCTACGTACCTAAATATACGCTTATTTTGTTTGATTTGTTAATGACGCAGATTGAATTATTTATCAGAGGTCGACATTTTAGATGATTGTCAATTGTCGGGAATAATCAGAGAGTATCCCGGACTTATCTTTGTACTAATCTCTCTGTTGTTAAAACTGGCAACTAATACTTATAGAAAATTAAAAATTTTGTGGACGTTAGAAAATGTGGATGGGACTGGGTTTTTACCTGCTATTTCTAAGGTATCGGAATTTTTTAGCGTTTTATGGTGAAAGATTTTTTTTGTAGTGCACTTGAAATTACTGATTCGAATTAAAAAAAAACTTAGAAGTAAAAAATAGGTAATATGTACCATACGTTCTTTATGGGGATTCTTTTGGAGAGATTCTTTAACAGGTAAATTCAAGTTATTATATTTAACTCCATATTACAGTCAATAGAAAATGGTTTGCCCATTGTGTCACTCATTGTAAAGTTTCTATACCTACTCGTATTTATGTCTGTAATTTATATGGTATACATAATAAAGAGTATTCTATTCTATCCATACTATTCTTATCGTAAAGCTTTACCTGGCTTTAATTAAAACACTTGTACTGTTGGAACGGATTAAGATAATTCGTGATATAAAAAGACTTTCGGACTGGGGGAATCATTCATAAAACCGACAGTCGTTCATCGGTTACTACCTTCAGGAATCGCCGGGAGGAAAGCAGAAAGTCCGAGATGGCAGTCAGGCATTTCATCATAAAGGTAAAGTAATTATTTAAATGCATTTTTGAAGATTTTTGTCAGATTTTTGTTCAGCAGTTGATTTTCCTGCGATAATTCTGATTTAATTTCGTATTCGCTCATTATAATGTTTCTGGTTTGCTAAAAAGGTTTTCCGTTTTCATGAGAAATCCAGAAAAAATCCTCAACCGTTCAGCTTAGCTTGTTTCAACAACAAAACGACTAATTATTTTCTTTGCACCCAAAAGTTGCGAGCTGCTGGTTATGTAGACCCTGACCTAGGATGCGGGAACGAGCGAATTGCGCATTATTAGGACTGACAGGTTAAGGTTGGGAGACCAGGCCAAGTACCTATAAATCTAACTGGATCATGCTGTCTGAAGGGTACTAAGTAGTTTGTAGGTCAGACGATCGTCTATGTTTGATGGAACGCAGATCAATCATAATAAAAGACAAAAAAAAATTGAGCTCCTTGGCAAATAATTTTGCCTTGACTTTGATTATGTGTACCTATTGTGATTGAGCGCACTACATGTAATGTTAATTAATTAGCTATTCATTACTTAGATATTTACCGCGACTTCAGTGTTTTAAATCTTAAGTTCTGAGCAAAATAATTTAATGAATTACTATCTGAACACAAGTAGGTAATGCATATTTTTAGCTTTAAGAAATGCTATAAAGCAGATTATCAAATCATTCTGTGTCAATTTTGATGACGTGCAGTAGTAGTGTTATCCGCATTTATTTGCTGGCTGTGCCAGAATACAATCATTTATTGCAATTTAAGAAAAAATATGAAAGTAATCAGTTTAAAAGTAATGAAGTACATAATATGTAAAACGGAAAATATGGCTTGATATGAAATGGCTTAGTAGGTATGCATATTTTATAAGAATCAATAATGAACTACATTTTGTTCACCTACTAACCTAATATAATATAATAAATAAATAATATAATAAATCTCTAGCAAAGAAAGAATTAGTAGGCACTAAGGTGTCTAGTTTTTGAAGTAACAGAGGCTGTTTATTCACAAGGATAATCAAATGGTGGTACAATGTTAGGGTGGTAGTAGGGTAGTACTTACCTACATACAAAGGATCCGAAAACAATACGGCAAAACGGGGCTACTTTGACTTCCAGGGTTACTTTGACAGGCGTTGGAACTACTTTAACAGAGCGCCAAAATCGGTTTTCACGTGTGCTCAGCAAGTGTGCTTGACCTCGAGTAATATTGCACGAGGCGCGGGGTGTGGGGAACGCGTCATAGCGTTGTGATCGGCCTTGTCAAAGTAACCCTGGAAGTCAAAGTAGCCCCGTTTTACTGTACACGTTAGTCAAAAGTATTTAAATCCCTAATACTTACATAGACGGAATAACAATACATAAAATATGATACCGTTATGTCTGAGTTCAAAAATAGCTACGAATCGACCCGTCTGAATTGTGAAGTTCTGAGATCTATCGACGGAAATTAACGAGTTTAATAATTTCAAGCGCGATCAACTAGTCGTTTGCAAAAGAAAAGGAAGAAAAAGATACATAAAATCAAATAAAACATACCCATCTTCTTCCAAGAGCGACATTTTGAGTAGCCCTACAGTTTCTGGCACCGGCTCCATGCGGAAGGTACCGCGGTGTCTCCGTCGCATCACCGACTTGCGGTTGCTGAAATTATAAACTTGTATCGTATACGGGCGAGACATAATTAACATGAATTGAAAGTTAGTAAGTAATGAAATTTTTCATTCTCATTAATTCTACTAATACCTAAACCTATTATAAGCGCGAAAGTTTGTGAGGATGGATGGATGTTTGTTACTCTTTCACCCAAAAAGTACTGAACGGATTTTGATGAAACTTTACAGTAAAATAGCTTACACTTCAGAATAACCCATAAATTAATTTATGGGTTATTCTGAAGTGTGAGCTATTTTAGTTTTTAGTTTTTTATTTATTTTGGATTTTTATACGGTTTTCGCCATTAGTTAGATAACTAACTAATGGCGAAAACCGTATAAAAAACCATTGTGTACCTTAGAATAACAACTGTAGGTAATTCATATTAGTTAAGTGTACCTAGATTATTATACAAGGAGCTAAAATTACCCATTATGAACACTTAAAGACTTTTTCGTTTTTGTAGGCTCGTCATTATTATAATATAACAGACAAAAATTAAAACAAAAAACTTTTTCCCCTAGAGGAAGAAATGCTATTTTTTCCTCGCTCTGCCACGCTACAATGGCGGTCTTTTTGAGCAAGAGGAGTGAAAATTCAATTCTTGATTCTTCTAAACTATTTGAACTAAGTATAAGAATATTAAAAAGAGAAAATATTTGATTTTTTGTACAGGTCCAGTTGAAAACCAGCGTCAGGCACTAGTTGTCTGGCATTATTGCTGAACTGGGCCTTTTTGGCGCAGCCGTGAGGCACACTTTCCTGCTAATTACTTACATCGGACCTTACGCTTTTTATTTGATCTTTGTTTTGTTTTTTTATCTGATGTATCTATACTCCATTTATTATAACATTAGAAAAAAAGAGGGTCGCAGAAGCAGGAGTACGAAACCTTTTATTTTCAAGTTAAGTTCAAACAATTTTAATAAATAATGTATGTGCTTTTTTTTGTAAGTAACAATTTATGGCATACAATAAAGCATATTCTATCTATCGACTCGTCACGGAGCTTGGATAGCTACATGAAATGAAACAATTTTTAGTAACAATCAGTTTATTAAAAACCACTTTATATAAACCGACAAAATAAAAAAAACACGTGCTGCCACAATTTATGAAGGGAATAGGTAACATTTTAGATTTGGTAGAGTTATACAGACATGAAAAACGTTCCTGGTACTGTCCGTCCCTGCTTCTTTTAGATTTTAAACATTGACACGACAGTATTTTATGTAAAAACTAAATAATATTAAATGAAAGCCTTGTAATTTCAGAAAGCAGATAGGTTAAATAAGTACAATTAAGTGTGACTGCCGTTACTTAAATTGATTATATTTAACTCCACATCAATCTTGACTGTAATAATATTTGTTGTACTTTTATTACAAAGTGTGCCCCTAAAAGAGCCTTTTTTAACTTCTGTCTAATGCTATAGTAAATGGACTATAGTGTATTGTGTGTCCTTTAGTCTGTGCTAAATAAATGTATTTTCTTTCTTCTTTTTCTTTCTTTCTTTCTTACCAATGTTTGTTTGTTACGCTTTCACGCTAAAACGGCTGAAAGGATAAGGATGAAATTTGGCACATAGGTAGACCATGACATGGAGAAGGTAATAGGCTACTTTTCATCCTGGATCGCAGATGAAGTCGCGGGCAACAGCTAGTTATTAATAAATGCTTAATTATTGGCGATGTTCTCTTTGACGTTAAGAATAAAACAGAATAAATACTTATGAGGTCTTTACAATGGTTAATTGATGTATAGTTAGATATACGTTTAGCTATCTGCTAGAACTCATAAATATTTATTCTGTTTTATAATGGATCTTGATACGTTATGGGTCTTAAAAATAGAATATAAGAAATGGTCTTAAACGTTTACATTTTCGAACCGGGACAATTTCTGTTCGAAAATGTAAAGTCAGGGAAATTAGTTGTTAAGCAAATTTACTACCAACTTAAATATATTCAAATCACAGAAATGGTTATATCACGGCAAATTGACGTAGGGTGTCAATTTGCTTATCAATTAATTTCCCCGACTGTATTTAAGCACCGGAGCTGAAACAAACCTGCGGGTAGTTGCGCGTAACACACTAACAATAGAAATAGCTTTCATTTTGACAGATAAACAACATTAATTGCGTTATTTACGTTGTTAAGCAGACAATTTTTTCAAACATAATATGAAGCAATGGATTAGCAATAGGTAATTTGGTACCTATCCTTTAAAATGATTGAGATTGATAGTGCGTAACGCAATTAGGGTGCTGTATAAGAGCGGTTTCGCACTACATCCGATCCGAATCCGAATTAAGATCCGACTTCAATCCGAATTGGGAATGTTCTAAATTCGGACGGATAGAGTTCGGATCTAGTGCGCAACCCCTCATACAAATAGGACTATGGTCGCTTTGGACCGGCATTTCTCGGATTCGGATCGCATGTAGTGCGAAGCCGCTGTAACTCTAGCAATATTCACTTGAATTGAAGTAGGCATAAGGTATTCAATCATCGAGTGACCTAAATTGACATTAGTTTTCTAATACAGATGTTAGCACTCCATCTGCATCAATCAGAGAGTGAATACTGAATCAAATAGTATTGTTGTGCTTGATATAGGTTGCTGTCTCACTTACCTAAACTAAGTATTTTTGCGCTTGATATAGATTGCTGTCTCACTTACCTAAACTAAGTATTGTTGCGCTGGATATAGATTGCTGTTTCACTTACCTAAACTAAGTATTGTTGCGCTTGATATAGGTTGCTGTCTCACTTACCTAAACTAAGTATTGTTGCGCTTGATATAGGTTGCTGTCTCACTTACCTAAACTAAGTATTGTTGTGCTTGATATAGGTTGCTGTCTCACTTACCTAAACTAAGTATTTTTGCGCTTGATATAGGTTGCTGTCTCACTTACCTAAACTAAGTATTTTTGCGCTTGATATAGGTTGCTGTCTCACTTACCCAAACTAAGTATTGTTGTGCTTGATATAGGTTGCTGTTTCACTTACCTAAACTAAGTATTGTTGCGCTTGATATAGGTTGCTGTCTCACTAACCTAAACTAAGTATTGTTGTGCTTGATATAGGTTGCTGTCTCACTTACCTAAACTAAGTATTTTTGCGCTTGATATAGGTTGCTGTCTCACTTACCCAAACTAAGTATTGTTGTGCTTGATATAGGTTGCTGTCTCACTTACCCAAACTAAGTATTGTTGTGCTTGATATAGGTTGCTGTTTCACTTACCTAAACTAAGTATTGTTGCGCTTGATATAGGTTGCTGTCTCACTTACCCAAACTAAGTATTGTTGCGCTTGATATAGGTTGCTGTCTCACTTACCTAAACTAAGTATTGTTGCGCTTGATATAGGTTGCTGTCTCACTTACCTAAACTAAGTATTGTTGCGCTTGATATAGGTTGTTGTCTTACTTATCTAAACTAAGTATTGTTGCGCTTGATATAAGTTGCTGTCTCACTTATCTAAACTATGTATCTATATCTATCTATACTAATAATAAAGCTGAAGAGTTTTTTTGTTTGAACGCTCTAATCTCTAGAACCACCGGTCGGATTTAAATAATGAGGAAGGCTATTGAACATCACGCTATGACCCTTAAGACCCAAGTAAAGCGAAAAAAAAAGTCAGAATGATCGCAAAGCGAAAACGAAGTAACAGCGGTGCTATTCTGTAAAAATCTCACCGTGAAAACATAAGTGAAGTGAGCTGTCAGTCCACGTGATGCTAGGGAGTGACACTATTGAATGCTCACATCAAACTCACTTCACCTTAGTTTTCACGGTGACATTTTTACAGAATAGGTCTGCAGCACGGGCAAGTGATGCGATGCGACGGGTTGGGTCGGCGGGACAAGAAGTTTTATGTGGACGAAGTCGGGGGCAGTAGCTAATAATATTATAAAGAGAAATGATTAGGTTTTTTGTATGTTTGTTTTGTTACGCTAAAACCGCTGAACGGATTTGGATGAAATTTGGCGTATAGGTAGACCATGACCTGGAGAAAGGTATATGATACTTTTCATCCTGGATCGCAGACGAAGTCACTGGCAACAACTAGTTTATTTATAAAGGATTGCCAACGCTTCTGTATAATAGGTACCTACATATATATATTATATATACGTATAGTTAAAAATTAGCCTCGGACACCACAGTCGCCAATCACAGATTAACCAGCATTCTCTAAATGTGCTAACACAGTCAAATTAAAAAATAAGACCAGAGGCCATTGATATATTAAATATCAATGCTAGAAGCGCTAGTAAGGTATGGCAAAATTGAGGCATAAAGAAATATGAAAACAAAACTATACTGACTTTGCAATTTTTGCCCAATGGCGTATCCATCATAATTATCTACATATATTATAACTAGCTTTTGCCTGCGGTTTCGCCCGTGTGGAGGTCAGAAATTATCCCACGGGAACGTACATACTATCGGGATAAAAAGTATCCTATGTGCCATAACAATATGCAAAGTAATTTTAATAAAACTGGAATATCTTATGTTAAAACACTTTTGTAAACACCATTTTTGTTTTGCCATCCTTGCCTTGAACATGAAGATTTTGTGGGCTGGATACTCGTGACCACGCCACATACAATTGCCCATGGGAAAAATTATTGGAATACGGGGAATCAAAACATTTTTTCCTTTTGCTACTTATTCCTGATATAATTATTGCTTTTACAATATTCCACCCCAGTTGAGTAATTTGTAACCGTGTGCCAAGACAACTAACAACTTTTGAGATAGTGAAGGCAATTGACACTCTCGTCTACTGCGGTCAACGGAAGTTAGATTAAATACTCGATAGAGATTTAGAAAACACTCGACCGAGAAGCGAGACGTCCTCGTACTAAAAAAAAATCCGATCGATCAAACCAGAACAGAACTTCGACCAGTTCGATCGATATGTTTTTTCCGAAAATGTACACAACGAAGCGAAGAGAAGAACCAATTAAATTCGATATTATTAATTCAACTATCTACGAACGAACAATTTCTTTAGAAACGAACGACCAACCTAACGCGCCCCTAATAAGTTGCATGAATGAGGGTCGCTATCCTGCGGAAAGTGTTAACACCGCGATTCAGAAAACGCATCATTTGCACAATGCCATCTATCGAGCACACACTGGTAAACCTAAACTCTCCGTTCCAAGTCGTTGCAAGTAGTGATAACTTTTGACCGAGTGGATCGATTTTAATGAAATAAAGACTAAATGTCGCCTCCAGATACGGACTATGACTATATTTCCAATCCCTTAAATCTCTTGAAAATCAAACTATCTATCAACTCAGCCTATCGCAGTCCACTGCTGGACATAGGTCTCTCCCAGACTGCGCCACAGCACCCTGTCCTCCGCCTTCCGCATCCAGTCTACCCCAGCCACCTTCTTTAGGTCGTCCGTCCATCTAAATGTCTTGAATATAGTTACACAAAAATGTCAATATTACATGTGCTTTCTTTTAAACCATCTCCTATTTTACCCTCTTGAGGGATCATTTTAGAAAAACGACGTCATTCATTATTTGTTACCCAAAGCATAAATTTGAATTTTCATATCCCTAACTAAGAAATAACAGGTTTCCCATACAAACTGATGACAGTTAGGGATAGGGTATGGACCCTATATCTCTTGAGGGATCTTTTTGAGACAAAAAGTAGCAAATGTCCTTCCCCGGGATGCAATCTATCTCTCTGCCAAATTTTATCGAAATCCGTTCAGTGGCTTATGCGTGAAAGGGTAACATACAGACAGACAGAAAGAGTTACTTTCGAATTTATAATATTATAAATAATAAAGTATGGATAGTATTTTTTTTATTGTCTGTTTAGGTATATATGTGTGTACATAAATGGTAAACCGTAAAATAAATATCTCATATATGATATTTTTAGCTTTTCGCATGGAGATATAATTAGTCTATGAATACTTAGTCACAGATAATATCGTCTTAGTTTAAGCACACTGATGTAAAAGATAGAATCGTGATTAGGTTATTTCTCTTTATAACACTTTTTAATAGCTCCATATATATTATTCACTCAATAATGAAAAGAAAACCAATAGAAATAGTAGGTACGATAAGTACCTTCTGAGCAGTCGTCCCATTTCTAGTACCGTATCGTATCACTTCTCCACTTATTATTAAAACAACGGTGAACTGCTCCCACAAGTAAAAACCGTGCAACTAATTCACTGAACGAGACCATACACCTTTAAAGGAGTATGAAACCTTACCACAAAACTATAATAGGTAGTTTCAAACGTTAATGGTTGTAATCTTTATGAAAACCAATACATTCCTAATGAAATAAGCGTAACTTAGCGTGAACGTCTTATCGGATAAATCTACGTCTACCCGTTTTTCTTACGCATATTAAAAGTAACTATTTCATAATTTTGAACGATTCACGTGTTGCTGGTAGATATCTATCGTTCGTTAATAAAATAACTTTATCAATGAAAACTTTGGAATTGCCGTAATCTGGTAAAATAAATAGTCTATTTTACCTGACTACGGCAATGCCAAAGGAGGGTTATGATTTAAGAGGCTATGCATGTATATTCATTTGCGGGATAATTTACATTTCAATTTTTTTGCCTTATGTTTTTTTATGCTCAATAAATAGTACTTAGAAAACTAGGAGACCCGTATATTTTCTTTTCACAAAATTTGTGTTCTAAGTTAGTCAAAAATAATTTTGAAATCTCGAAAAATTCAAAAACGCCTGTAAGGTTGAATCTAAACATTACCTTTGCTAGGGTCATGAAAAAAAAAAGCAATGGAGATTGACGTGATGACGTCTTATGATGACATTGACGTTTGTTAATTTAGGTATTTGCCACATGGCCATGGGTACCTATTTGATTCCTTGGTTTGTGGCTGTGATGTGATATTGGTTTTTAATTTTTTGCATTTATCTAGGCCGAATTGGAAATAATTGACAACAAAAAAGTTAAATTTAAAATTTAAAAAACCTCCGACTGAAACAAAAACCTCTAAAAAGTAAAATAATAATATATATTTGCCCTTTAACTTTAATATAAGTTGCAGGAATTATTTTGATCCAAGCGTCCTCACGTCGGGGGACGGCTAATGAAAATTGGAAGTTAACAGCAGTTATGTTTTCTACAATAGCTACATCCATTATTGCTGGGTCCCATCTGTTTTGCGTTTTCATTAGCCGTCCCCCGACATGAGGACGCTTGGATCAAAATATTTCCTGTAACTTATATTAAAGTTAAAGGGCAAATATATATTATTATTTTACTTTTTAGAGGTTTTTGTTTCAGTCGGGGGTTTTTTAAATTTTAAAGGACATGTCTGGTGGAGCAATGGGCGAATGTCTAGGCAGTCAAAGAAAATGTTCAGTAATGATTGTTATATTATTGTAATCGTCGTATTTTATAGTTTATTAATTAATAAGTTTCAGGAGTCAGGATCTTGCGTAAACTGGTCAAAATAAGGATTATACGCAAGGGATTTTTCTTAACTTTGTTTAGTATAATGACATCTGTGAGCGAATACAGGTACTAATTGGTGGTATGTCTTTGTGAGGTTAATGAAACATTTTGTTGGTCTGAGATCATATTCTACAGTTTTTTGGATATTTCTATTTGTGTAACAAAAATGTTAAGTACCTATTGTTTGTCACAATATTATAATATTATATTGGCATCATCTTTAATTCCGTATTTTGGTTTCTATCTTCAATACCCATAATATTATTTATATGTAGCTACTTGTTGATACTGAATTGGGATTATAATAAATAAAACTATGTATGTATTTATTGCAAAACAAATTATTTTATTGTAGATACATTCTTAACTAAAATGATAAAAAAATAAACGTCTTCTAGAGACACCAAAACATTGTCCAAAAATGTAGCTGGTGCTAGCACGTTATTTTGATGCCTTGCCCAGCCAAGATACCATACTAGCGTCATGACGTGGCAGACCATTGTATGACCTAGTAATCTCTCATTGTCACCAGCTTTGGTATTTAATAAATTATAACAATCATGACACTTGCGTATCCATCTAATGGGAGCTGGAACAATAAGACGTCATTATATTTTTCAAATTATAACACAACTGCTCAATGTACTGCCTTTCCTGCATGGTTTACACGACTGCCGTAGTATAGAGGCCAACCTGATTTGATAACCATCGAGCAAGTCTCACTTGCAGGGCTAACGCCAGCCTTGACACGATATGTCTGCGAATCCGCAGCACAGCGATGCACCTCATCATAATATCCAAATCGAAAGGAAAAGCAGAATCCTATAAGTATAGCAATAGTCATCGTGTCTAGATGATGTCGAATAGCAATGGTCGTTGATGATGTAGAATACCAATGGTCGTTTAAAGAAAATATCCATAACAGAAAATAATCGCATAGTAAGCAAGGAACGCATACACGCAACTTGGAATTGACAACCAAAAAATAAATGTCAATACCATGTCAAAAAAGTAATAAATGCTTACCTTCATGTTAGGAAGTGGGTATCCGAAGAAAAACACGTTTGATGTGTACACTAAAATATTTTAGTAATATTGTCGTATTATATACGCAAATACGTTAATATATTTCTTTCATCTAAAATAATCGGCTAATAATTATTGCTCACACTATTTAAAGATAATTACGGGATAAAATGGAACGTCAAAAACATTTTTAGTACTTCCCGTTTAAAATGGCAATAGCGGAAGCTACGATTGAGTACTGTTTTTTTAAGAATTATGTTACGCAAGTAATACTGAATTAATTAATCCATAGTAATTTAAATCTTAATTTTTAAATCTTACTGAAAAACCTTAAATCATGAACATTTATCTATACCAGAATTACCAGAGGGCAGAAACTGGACATGTCCTTTAACTTTTATTTCTTGCTTTTTAAACTTTATAATATTATATTACTAGTAAACATGCTATACGATCGACATGTGAGTCTCCGAAATCTGCGCAGCTGTACGTATTTTTTTACCACAGTGAAGCTAGTTAGTTACTCGTGGTCGTTGGCGTTCATTCCATACCTACTAAGGTATTCCTCTGTGAATTCGCCATTTGTGGTGGCGGCCATTTTGGATTTGAAATTTGTAATAGTGTATAGTATTCTACTAGTCCAGCCCTTTCATTTGATACCCATATTGAGGGAATTGTGAAAAAAAAAAATATATATAATTCGCCATTTTGTGGAGGCGGCCATCTTGGTTTTGAAATTTATCATAGTGTTTAGTATTCTACTTGTCAAGCCCTTTCATTTGATACCCATATTGAGGGAGTTGTGAAAAAATATGTAATCCGCCATTTTGTGGCGGCGGCCATCTTGGACCGATTTTCTTCGAACATAGCTAAGAACACTCGCGACTACTTCACCTTTCAAACAAAAAAAACAAAATCAAAATCGGTTCATCCATTCGGGAGCTACGATGCAACAGACAGACACACACATACACACACACACACACAGACACGTCAAACTTATAACACCCCGTCGTTTTTGCGTCGGGGGTTAAAAATGAATAAACAAGTTCGTAAATTAGATCCCCTCGTTACTTGCTTCGTTCCCACCTGCAAAAATACAGTAATAATAAATCGTAATAAACACTTTTTCCACGTGCCGAAGTCTTCGAGAATACGTTACGTCTTCGTGTAAAATATCAGTATCAATGGCTTTCATTTTGGCAGTTCAACAAAATTCATTGCGATATTTACGATGTTGAGCAGACAAATTTTTCGAACATTATGAAGCAATGGATTAGCAATATATGTACTTCAAAATGATTCAGATTAAGGTTACTGACTGTTCCTCATACATATCTCATTTTGTACCTATCCTATTTTTAACCCTCGCTGGACGTATATAGAGGGGTGTTGTAACAGCTATGTTGTTCTGTTTATCTGTTGCATCTTAGCTCCCAAACAGATTTTTTTTTTTTTATTTATTTATTTATTTCTCTCATAAAGGTACATTGTTACAGTAGTCGTATATACATTTTGCCTTAGTTATGCTAGAACCTTTGTGAGAGCTGGAGTCTGAACTAGGTTCGGGACCTGTATGACAGATCTCCAGGCTCACACCCCTTTAAACATTTAACATATTTAACGGCATCTTGATTTAGTTTACACGTATTTTCACTATTAGAACACAGTTTGGATAGAGAGGTACTTAAATCTATAATAAAGGTGGTATAATATTTGTGGTGTGTAATGTTATTGTAGGATTTCGTGTGCAGTGTAGTGTGTGAATGTGTGAGGGTGTTATGTGTATGTGCATGTAAGTCCTATACGAGAGTTTTTGCGTATTAGTAAATATGTGTGGGAGATACGTTCAAAATTATTTAATGATTTGGATGATACTTTCTGTACTTTCATAGTCCATATCTAGCAGCCAGTTCCTTACAGTAGTTTTGCATTTATATTTAACCATTGAGTACATATGTAAGATTGTGTTAACTTTATTATATACATAGGGACCAAGGAAGTAAAAGAATCGTTGAGCTAGCTTTGTGTGAACAGGAATGGACGAGCACACTGTATGCTTACGTCTCAAGGCTTCGAACTTTTCGGGGTTATAAGAATTGCGGGAGTGGACTGTTAGAATTAAATTTAGAATAAACAATTTCCGAATAGAGAGGACCTTACAGGTTTTATAAAGTTCGGTGGTGGGAAATTGATAAGGAAGGGACCAACCTACTTTAAGGATCGCTCTTTGGGCACGTTCCAGTTTTAACAAATGTGTTTTTGCTGCCCCACCCCAGGCAACTAGACAGTACTGTGCAATTGACTGGCAGAGAGCTAGATATACTTGTCTAAGCACCTGTATGTCCGCCACATGGCGAAGATTCTTAAAAATAAATATGAATTTGCGTAGTCGGGAGGTGAGTATGTTTATATGGTTACAAAATGATAATGAGTCATCTATTTGAACACCCAAATACCCTACACTGTCTATGCGACCTAGAAGAGGACAGCTACATGGTGTTTGAGAAGATGCATTACAAGAATGCGCAATCAATGAAAAATGGGATGTTGAAGGTTTACTAACTTTTGACAGTGAAAAGGTAAGATATTTAGATTTATCCACATTTAGAGTGAGTAGGTTGCGTGTCAACCAGTCAGTAACAGTATTGAGTCTCAATTGTGCGCATTTAAATGTCGACTCCCAAGAATACCCGTGGAATATTAAGGCAGTATCATCGGCGTATGTAAAAATGGATCCATTGGCAAGTTCGAGACGACAGAGGTCATTAATATAAATGAGAAATAAGGTCGGTTCAATGATACTGCCCTGGGGCACACCGTAAGTTATAGGGAGTTCGTCACTCATCCAGTCACCTATTTTGACACATTGGCGTCTTCCTGTAAGATAACTCGCAAAGAGTGAGAGCTGATCGCCTCTGATACCGATCTTTTCAAGCTTAGCAATAAGAGCGGGAATTGAGATTGTATCAAAGGCTTTTGCCAGATCTAGGAAGACGCCAATAACATACTGTATATTATCTAGATGAGACACAATGTTATTCGTTAGGTCTATAACCGCACCACTGGCTGACACTCCCGAACGAAAACCATATTGGCAAGTAGACAAAAGATGATTTTGCTCAAGGTATTTGACGAGCCTATTATTCATGAGCCTTTCTAGCAGTTTAGATAGCGTAGGTAAGATTGATATGGGTCTGTAATTATGAGGTTTATCTCTGTCACCGATTTTATGCACAGGGTGAACGATTGTCAGCTTGAATGCATCAGGAAAGATGATACGATTTCAATGCGGCTTATTTTATTAGAAGGCTGGTTTAATTGGGGTAATTCTTAGCTAGGTTTCATGAAAATCTTTTCAACAACTTTGTAGATAATCAGGTCTTTTATGATTGGTGTAGGGATCTCGGCCACATATTGGTAATTCATTTAACTTTAGCTCGTCCGAGCGACTAGAAATTTAGTAAACTGTAATATTTTGTTAACACTGCAGTTATGAGGTAACCCTGACCTGATGCTGCAGCTAGGAGACACTGCGGAGTAACAAACTCTTCAACAACTTACAGCAGACTCGTGTTTGGGCCCTCTCAATTGGTCTAGATGACTAGTTGACTTTGACATAGTCTGATGATGGAGCAGGGAGGTGGTTACAGGATCTCGGCCTTATAAATAATAGACCAACCCAGGTTTGGACCCGATGGATTGGTCTAGTAAGGGAACTGTTTATGAATATTAACATCATGACGGTACCTTGTCAACATATCTGTCGCCGCCAATCAGCTTAATTAGTCATTCAGTGCCTAGACTTAACTAAACGGCGCCGTTCAACTCCTAGTTGAACGGCGCGATTTATTTAAGTCTATGACACCGCGTTAAAATCTGTTGCGTAGTTTAGAAGAACAACGCGGTCGCACAGCAGAAATGATATACGAAAAGCGACTTTAATTCGCTTTAAAATATATTAGAAATTGTTTGTTTCCCCATATAAATAAAATAAAAATACTTACACTACAACTTCTAACCTTTAAGAATAGTAAGAATGCATTACAGTTTGTTTATCTCAATCCTACGTGTAGTGTATCTATTAAATAGATATGTAAACACTGTCTCATTCACACAAGCGGGGTAGCTGCTGTCACTTATGTCATCTGTCAGTTACGAGGAATGGCGGGAAACAGACAAAGTGAAGCGGGCTATATACGAAGGCGCTTGGTGTGGTAGTGAGCCAGTGAAGTGATATGTTCAACATAAATACGGAATCAACAGGATTCTACAAGTGGCGACGAGGATAAAGGTCAGATAAAATTAACAAAATTAGGAGAAATTATATGTAAGTACCTACCTACCGATACGGCTGACCAAGAAAAACAAAACACTAACGAGGTAAGAACTTGCATAACTATTACCCAAACTAATGTATGTATTGTAAATTGTTAGATTTCGCATCTAGTAACAAAGTATTTCAAGCAGAAGTAAGGATTCTGACGATTTTTTATTGTAATACACTGTTACTAAAATTGTTCGAAAAAAAAAAAAGTTGAAAGAGATGGATCACTCAGGATATCTATAATTTTATGTTGCATCGTGTTTGGCCATCACAAAATGACTACTACACCCAATATAAAAGTTAGGAAAGAATACAAACCACAGTCATTAAATTACTAGGAGTGCTAAGTACTGCAGTGGGAGTCGTAGCAATGGATGTGCTGGCGACATATAACTAAAAGGCGTTAAGCTTTGTATAGTATTTATTGTTTAAGAGAAGCTTATCGTACAACGGTAAATTCAACACTGCTTCTAAAATAAGGAAAAACACTAACAGAATATTTGACACACACTTGAACGTTCAAATGGAACATGCCTCCAAACATAACCAGCCTGTCCTGCAAAGACGTGTGGCTTTACAGCTAGACTCGCTTTACAGCCAGTCTCCACAGTACTTAGGTGCCTACCTACTTATTTGAAATGAAACAAAAAAAAAAAAAAAAAAAGGAACTTATCCACCTGCAGAATAAACTGGATTTGCTCCCTTCCTTATGGCTGGACAAGGGCAAGAGGATGATGATAAACTTTGTACTTATTTCATATTCATGAATGTAATGTTTTTATTAAATCTTTAATTATTATTCTATTTGCGGTTACCAGCGGGCTTGGACAAGGCAACAGCACTCAAACTATATTAGTACCTTGTAATTTTTAAGAATAAAATGTATATAAGCTAGGTATAACAATGATGATTCCTTTAACTCTGATTTTGGTTTGTAATGTTATACTACCTATTCATTAAAATAAGAATACTTAATTATTTACTTGCCTGAAACGGTATAGTTATCTATGGGTCTATGAAATTGGACACAAATGGTAACAGAAATACAAGCAGTGATCTGGATTAGGCTAAGCCGCTTCAGATCTTTTAATAAAAAATACATACTAAAGCTGGCTTACTAAAAAAAAAGGGGGTATTAGGTACTGATTGTAGTAGAAAGTCTCATAGTGTAGATCTGTTCCGCAGAGGATAATTTCCTGCATGTAGCAAGAACTAATGAGTACTAATGATAACGCTTAACATGTATTCCAGTTCTAGGGTGACATAATTTAGATTGGTATCAACAGACTAAGGAAAAGCTATGTAATTTTTACTATAATTAAATACTGGTACCAACCAGTAAGTTAAAATAATAAGCATACATATTTACTTTGAAATAAAATGTATGCAAAGTGAAAATAAAAGTCACAATAACAATAAACTGCTGTTTGATGTTATTGCAATGATTAATTAGAATAACATAATAATTTCTTATGATTGATATGAATGAATAGGTATGTTAATTGGTAAATCAATTTTGTTGGAGAAGAAAAGTTCCCTTCTGTTGGAGTATAACTTCTTAATGTGGTGAACCTTCAAAGGTCACTAAGTTACTGGTGCCAATTTACATAATGTGAAACCAAGACATACATACTTATAACAATAAAGATTACATACATATTCACACATAGATAATTATAAGTAGGTACCTACATAAATGTGTCTGTGAGAGTGTCTAGCTGTTAAGATTTTCATTATCTTAATATTAACTAATTATTATAATTTGTGGTCTAGTGGTTGCAAGCGCTACGGCTGATTGTGGGGTCCTGGGTTCGATGCCCAGGTGGCACCAATGTTATGGGGTTTTTTCCATCAGGAATTTCTTGGTGGTGACGTTGGCCTTAGTCAGAATTTGTGAAAAATTTATGGCTGTAGACTCGCTCTCCCTGTTGCATGGGATCCGGCCAGGACTGGCTAAGGTAAGTTAATTATAAAATACTCTATATCTCTGTCTGGCCCTCTGGTGGGGACAGGCATGATGTTGGGTTATGAAATTATAATTCTTATTTTATCACAAACTTGGTAATACTGCCCTCTGTGGGGTCCTGTTACCAGTATTACAATGGTCTGTGTGAAAGTATTGAAGCCTTTGCTATGCGATCTGCACCATCTTATGTATTGTTTGTCACATTAGGAATCAGCATTTATTGCTGGAAGATTACCTAGTTCAAATTAAAATGTATTTATTTGTACACATACCTATAGTAAAAGTGCGCACCCCCACCCTATTTCAAGTTGAACAATTATCAACTTTGTTTCAGTGGAAATTGGGTCGATTTCAGAGTGACTGGCTCTAAGGAGGGAGTTGTGGAAGTGTTTGGGGTTGTGGAGTAAGCTGGACTTTGTCGTGTAGGAATAAGTTGCTTCTCCATTGATTTATGTTTGTTTGTATTTTTGGCGAATAGGTCGCGAACACAGATTAGGTATACCATAGTGGTACATGATGGTATAAAATAAAAAACTATGTTGTGTCACCATGTGTTGCCTTGCAAGGCGTGTAAGTATTGCTTACACAGTAGGTAATAGGTGTACAGATCTATATAATTATAAAAATACTCCTAGTTGAACTAATTTCAATGTGTTACTGAATATGCAAAAATTTCAAGGAAACATTTTTATAATATCATGACTTGGGTTTTAGACGTAATTAACAATCGCACAGTTGTTATAGTAGGTAAGTTGGGTAGGATGCAGCTTTACCCAGTATTCTGGAACTTGATACGATTATATGATTTTTGATGATTCATTGTATAATAAAATGGAAATTAAATCACAAACGTAAATAAATAATAAGATTATTTTACCTACATGAAGAATATACCTTTGTCCGATTAAACTTCTTGAAGTACCTACCGGAAATGTTTTCAAGTGGTATTGAAGTTGATAAAAATAATGATACTACTGAATTAATTTTAATCCTGAAACATTCGCATTGACTCGTGTAATATCTTCTTCTACATCAATTATTGTTCAAAAAAAAAAAAAAAAAAAAAAAAAAAAAGAAGAAAGGAAAGGAAGAATAATTACAATACGCGCATGTTCAGAGATAACTTAGTATTGTAATAGATACACAGTTTACCTAGTTATATTGGAAGCTCTTTAGTACCTACTTCTCGGAAGTTTTAATCAACCGAGTAATTAGAAAATTCTGTATTTTGAATTCAGAATGTCAGATAATTATCAAGTTTTGGTAACACAAACTTAATGTCATACCTTCATGATAAAGTTCAAATTCCATGGCAACTGTTGGGACCATAATATAGTAATACAAGCTGTGAGTCTAAAGGTAACTTAGACTGGTATGACATACCTACAAGGTAATAGTTGATTAACTACATGTGAACTATCTAAGATTGATTATTCAATTACAGGTAGGCTCTTGAATATGGAAAGAAACGAAGAAAGATATATTCGTTAAGAAGTGTAAGGGCACAACAAAAATGACAGAAGTAAAATAATAGAAGAGAATGAAAACCCTCGCATGCACTCTGCGTGGTATCATTGGGCTCGTGTGAATTTGAAGAAGATCTAAACCCTACACATAATTATAGCATTACATTTCAGCACGACAGTGGTGGTGGTCTAGCCCGACTAAGGTCGTGGGTTCGAAACCAGGCAGGCATTTTGTGTATTATCACTCATCACCACTGTCCATCAACGGTGAAGGAAAACACCGTGAGGAAACCGGCATGTCTGAGAACCAATACTTCGAAGACATGTGACATTACCAGTACGCACTGTTTACGCGTGGTAGATAGGCATCCATTAAATTGGACGCATAGGCATCCATTAAATTGGACGCATGGGCATCCATTAAATTGGACGCAATGGGCATCCATTAAATTGGACGCATGGGCATCCATTAAATTGGACGCATGGGCATCCATTAAATTGGACGCAATGGGCATCCATTAAATTGGACGCATGGGCATCCATTAAATTGGACGCATGGGCATCCATTAAATTGGACGCATGGGCATCCATTAAATTGGACGCAATGGGCATCCATTAAATTGGACGCATTGGGCAACCATTAAATTGGTCGCATTTGACATCCATTAAATTGGACGTAACAAAATGGTGAAGGAAAACATCGTGAAGAAACCAGATGTAACACTCCATTAAAATGGATGTAACAAAGCGGCGAAGGAAAGCATCGTGGGGGCCAGCGTGTCCTGGAGCGACTACTTGGGGACGTGTGCTTCTATTGACGCGCGGTGGGCCCGCGTGATGGTTTGTAGCCTACTATTTTATTTTATTTAAACATGAATTCATGTCCCTCTTGGAATGGATGTTTGTGTACCAGTACTGTGGGAGAGGTATATCAATAAAACAATATCTTTCAGATAAAATAATTCTTACGGAATCGTTTCATGTTTTTGACATTTTTGTCCTTGTTGAGTCTTGTTTTAGCTTGTCAGCTAAATCTGACGCCTACTGTTTTCGCGTTTTGTTCTGGAGTAATAGGCCATTAACTTGTGGTTACCTGAAGGGTTGCATGCCACAAACCATGATCATAATCTCTACAGTAATTACCTTAAGGGGATGTTATAGGCTGAAAAAAAAAAATTCTGTGGGTCTTGTGTTGTACGGTTGTACCTACGTAACTGTTTTATTTACTAAGGTGACTTTGTTACCTGATAGAATTATTATTATGAGCTGTTACTGAGGGAGGAACACGTACCTAAACAAAACATTCAAAAGACACATTTTTTTTTTAATGTGGCAGAAGCATGTGAAAAAAATTAACGAAAACGCTTTGATAAAATACTTACCTACTAATAGTTAAACATCGAAAAAAAAAAAAAAAATTATAATAAAAAATATAATATTATAATAAACCAAATTATAGAAATATGTACATGTATGTCGAACCCAGATACGTTGGATTGTGATCAGACATACTTAGGGACATACATAGTGTCAGATATACAGTCGTGGGCGCAGAATTGGGATACGGGTAAACGAGAGAAATAGCTCCTTTAATTTCTACACAGTTTATTGTTACAGACTCAATTACTAACACTACTGTACTAATTAATACTCTGAACTTAAAAGGAAACAAGGAAACCTAGGCCAGTATGTGTCGCGACCACGTCTACACGATCACTGTCGCTCCATGGCCCATAAGGTCCGTAACTCCGTATCGGACACCATACTTAATCCTAGACTCCGCACAACGCTAAACAAAGGCGCTTGTGTCTCATTTTAAGTGCATACTTATGAAAGATCCGACATATTATATTTAATCGTCTGAGTTGCAACTTGCAACAGATGATTACAATAACGGGGGAAAAAAAAAAAAAAAAAAAAATTTGTTGATGAAAGGGAAACGGATATCGGAGGACAATAGCTATCGATTTGGGAGTCACACAAGGTGATATGGCTTAGGTAGAGAGGGAAGGATTGAATCCCATTTCACACGACGAAGAAGAAGCTAATGAAAGAGATGTGATAGATAAGAGCAAGGAAACTGGACAAGCGATGAGATTAAATAAAAAGTCCTGGTCCGTCATGTTCATAAATGCAGATGATCAGGCTTCTTATGTTTCGGTTTACTTCAATTTATTAATGCTTTAATTTCATTGGCAGTTGATTGCAAAAATGCATAGTTGAAATAAACATGTTTGTGATTTTTAATTTTACACGATTGTTTGATAACGTGTTTAGAGTTGAACAAATAAAAAATATAATAAGAAAGGGATGTAGTGTATCTATTAAATAGATATGTAAACACTGTCTCATTCACACAAGCGGGGTAGCTGCTGTCACTTATGTCATCTGTCAGTTACGAGGAATGGCGGGAAACAGACAAAGTGAAGCGGGCTATATACGAAGGCGCTTGGTGTGGTAGTGAGCCAGTGAAGTGATATGTTCAACATAAATACGGAATCAACAGGATTCTACACTACGTCAATAATTTTGGCGGGATGATAGGTGCTAAATATAGATTTTACGAAGTGCTTCTGGTACCCCTTTGGTTTGTCGTATTTTGCAGGATATGAGGTCCCTCCTCATTGGGCCAGAATAGGACGTAACACCATTCAACTCATTGTGTTTAAAACTAGCGCTCTTTTGTACAACAATAAAATGTATTGTAGATATGTCCGTTGTAAGGCAACATGACGTTTTACTATTATATTCTACTCAGATTTGTTGATATGTGTGATAGACAATATGTATAATTAGAATTTAGATATTAAAGAAGCACCACGATGGTTTATTAAACACTATTCAACAAAAAAAAAACTACTTTATGCGGTTAAATAAACACTCTAAAAATAGATTTCTACTTCTAACAAATGCGCGGCAAATCCAAAGTTTTCGACATATTTAAATTAGAAAACAAAAAAAAAATTGTGTAAGTATTGGATACAGTTCGTGAAACACAATATTCAAATAACTCAATAAAAAGTAAGTGTGCTGTTGGCTACGCCAAAAAGGTTAATTTCAGAATTAATGCCAGACAGATGCTGTCAAATTAGGATAATTACATAGCTCGTTATTTATAATACACCAAAGACTTACCCTTCAAGCGGTGGCGGTAAAAAATGAACTATTTCCGCCGACATTGAATAAGTATCTTGCAGTGAAATTCAGCACGAAAATCTTCAGAATGCATTCACCACTATTTTTACCACTGGACGCCAAAAATCATGAACTTTCTCACATACCTACACAAACCTCGTAGAAAAAAATAACAAAAACATAAGCAAGGTGGCATCTCATACGACTCATACGCATGTTGTAACTACATATGTCCGTGATGCGAGCGAAGTGTGTCCACAGACCAAAGTTGTGACGTCCCGCAGGGCTCGACAATCTGTTTCCCATCAATACTCGTATAAATATTTGGACTACTTATATTTTTATAGTTCTTAAACATACATTCTATGTGGGCATTAGGGCGGCGTCGTGAAGTCTTTAGTCGTAGCAAATAACTAAACTAAGTTTTACAAACTGTAACTCCCTTTGACAAACCTTTTAAACAATTTATATCTACAAATTAACACTAAAATGTACAATACACAAAATAAAAATATACAATACAAAATCAATTTATTTAAAACATGTGTGAAACTAAAAATCTGTGCGTAGAACCCAACCTCAGGATAGTCCCTGAAAGAAAAAGCGAAACTGAAAAAAATACGAGTAGGTATAGGAGAAGCGATGACTAGCTCTAACTGCTCTAAGCCTATTTTAGAAATAAAATAATGAAGTTCCTTAGGTCCTGTACCAAGATTGACGTTACGTCTCAGCAAATGTGATCAATTTTTATTAAAGGAGATGACTGACGATAATATTACGTAAATACGCTTCACAGAAATTGGGCTCTCAAATTTCTACGGCCCAAGCAGCCTCTAACTTTCCAAACCCAATTTCAAAATGATTTAGGGTAGTTCTTCGAAATTTGATTCTTCGACTGATCCATATGGCCAAATTTTAATTTCACTTTCAGCTCTGTAACACATGTTCATATGAAAATAGACATACCAAATAACATATGTTTGTATGAGGGACTCGTTTTTATAAAGTAGTTTTCAAGATATCGACATTCGAATATTTTGTGCCCAGATGAATCAGAAACAGAAATAAAAAGTAATAAATACACCGTTAGTTATGATTGATAATTCTAAACAATAATTATTCATTCTTAACTAAGACTAAGACACATCAAAAGTGTCATATTTAGAACAGTTTTATACTCCTGTCACTTTTTAATTATTCAAAAGGTTATAGCTAAGAAAATAATATTAAATAAGACTAGAACTACTGACTTGTACACGGTCAAACATTGGACATTATAATGCAACAAAAGCAATCCTTTCGTGCTGGAGAGGGGAAATCTAATTTATTTCATTAGTCATATGGGGGTTTTGACCATACGAATCAGGCACAGTCAAATCAGAATTTTGCCTACAATCATGCATAACTCATCATACATACAGACTTCATTATTGTCATTTTTCTACACGATTCCATAACCCAAAAGCATCACACGAAACAGATTGAAGTTTCAAAACAATAAAATAAATTTTATAAAGTAGGCATTGTAATCATAATGCCACCTGAACCAGACACAGGTGAATCAGATATTTTCCTTCGTAACACCGGTATCTAAGCCAACCAGCCGCAGGTTCACCTTCTAACTCGTCCGTTGCACGACTGGCTTCCCCCCACGCGGGAAGCCAGGCTCTCATTATTATTACCCGACCAAGTACGGTCAAGTGAAGCTTACGCCACATTAATCAGTATTATACGCCGGACACTCCTTATTTACTTATTTATAAACAAACTAACGTAGTTATAACCAATACACATTTTTTTTTGTAAGAGGACAACTCATTTGCTTTCGATATAATTATAATTTATATTGATGTATCAAAGGGAAAATGCGACATCGACCATTTGGTTCCGGAAAATGGCAAACGGACGCGTTATATGAATCAGAAGAACCAACTTCAAATATTTTTATTTTATACCTAGACAGCAAATATTTAAAAAATATAATTTGTCCTAGTAAGGCATAAAGCTAAACTGTACAAGAAAAAAATTACATGCCGTTTTGTTAGTTGGTTACAGAAATAAACGCATAGACATCGAAAATTTTGTACCTGAAGAACTACCCTTTACCCGTACCTATACACGATGACCTCACATTGTATAGGCATGTCGCACAATGAGAAGTCAGATTAGACTGGAAACATATAGCTTGATAGCAAACAGAACCGTTTAACCCTGCCAAATTATAAAAAATGCACTAATGTTTTCAACCTCTGGGATACTGCACAGTGTGGCAGTAGCCGAGATGGCCGCAAATGGCTGCCAATCAGAGCGCGAGACGGTCGCGCTCTCGACTAATCAGCTGAATAACTCTTATTTGTGAAGCGGTGCTTGCTGACACACACGGTCATCTCATCTACTGACCTCCCGTAATAATGCACATTAGGCCAAATCTGACCACCCAGACATAGCTTTCTTTTGTATTTCCGGAGCAGTGATTGAAAAAATATATTAAGTAATTATATCGCTTGATCATCAATCATTATTTAGGTATTTGGGGTTGGTGCAACATTTCTTTTTCTTTCATACTTCTCTATTAGTCGTAATTTTGTGAATCGGCCCTTTCTAACCATATCATCATTCACACAGTCCATCCATCCTTTGTTTGATATTCCCCTACTCTTACGGTGCTATCTGGAACCGAGCTGCCAACTGCAACTGCCGACAGCACGTGCAGCGACTGCATGCAATCGGCCGCTGTTGTATGTAATTAGTTATATGCAGCCGCTGCACGTGCTGTCGGCAGTTGCAGTTGGCAGCTCGGTTCCAAATAGCACCTTAACTCAAAACTTTCATCACGATATTTTTCTTATTCCTCCGTAGTACCTAATCATATCGAGTGATATGGGCTCATAATAATGCTGTATTTCTTTAGCAAAATTAGGGCTAATTTAATTAACAACGATATGGGTGTCCCAGAAACATACGCGATCACTTGGAGTCAGTAGGTACGGAGACACAAACATTTTTCAACACGACTCTCAATTTGTTTGAGCGAAGTATGTTGTTTCATAATTAAATGCAAATAAGTAGTTTATTATTCAGTTCAGAGCGAGCATGATTCTGTACATCATCGTCTGCCTAGCCTTTTCCCAACAACAAGGTGGGGCAGTAGTAATGTCATAATGTGAATGTGCCATAATTTTTGCTAATGGCGATATAGATGTTGTCATTGTGATTTCATACATATAACATATATGTTGTACGAGTAGACAGGGAGAATTCGTTGACAATGCAATGGAGCGATAACACAGCTCATGCAACGATGGATATGTACCCCCACCTTGTATTTAACATGATTCTGTAGATATAGACCAATATCTAGGTATGACACAGACCATACAGAGACTGAACGTTAATTCAATTTAAGTGGATATCATTCATTACCTATACATTGTTCCCATGACCTAGCGTCCTCCAATGATGTTTAGTTTGAATAGAGCGTATATTCCATCTGTTAACGCGTAGGTTTGTCCGATTGCCCAGCTATATTAGCACAATGGAACTGATGATATTATGGATGAGACGAAGGGACTTGGAAGTATACAGTACATAGGTACATAATTTTATAGAATCTAGAATCTACTTAGATAATTATGTATGAAAAAACTGAAACTATGAATACGGCACATGCTTCTGAACCTCCCTGCATTAAATTTTTTTATCGGTTATTTAAAAATAAATGCTGTTGTTGTTGAATTATTTTGAGTAAGCTCAAACCATAATGGGATTTAACAAGGTTTTTAAAGTAAATAATTTGGAGCGTATTGCATATGCGTCAAAGAACAACTCTGGTCCCGTTTTTGACAAATGTTTTTTTCTAATGATACTGTTACTGTGTCAATTTAAAATAACCACAATAACACGTAAAGAACAAATTACATACTTATTTTCTTTAAGATATAACATAACGTTGGAAAAGTCCGTATTGCAATGTAACGTATCAACATTTTTAACAAATTAACTGCAATAATGGCATAAGAATAGAACAACGAAACAATTATTCTATCATAAATGTTTGGAATAATTATTCTCATAAATTGCAAGGAGGTTCACACAGATAATGTATTACACAAAAAATTACCTTTCGTATGATGTATCAATCGCCTCAATAATCCGACTCGATAAAAAGATACTTATTCATCAAAAACTGTCAAAACAGAAAAACATTTCTTCTGTAAAATTTGAGTTTTACGACTACCGACTTATTGCTTGGGAGCGTCGACATGTGATTGAAGTTGATCACTTTAAACGCATATTATCATTCATGTACCTACGTTTAAGATAGTGATTTTATTGAACATCAACACAGTGAAACGGCTATTTTCATATTCATTGCAGATCGTAATTTGTGGACTGTGATCGTATCAATGATCGATCATAACTTCATAAGCATAGCTAGCGCACAAGCATATGCAGGTTTTTTTTTATTTGTTTGTTTCTTTAATTAAGGTCTGATTTTTCCATCGCCAGATAACTTTTATTCGAGGAATAAAATTGACGTTTGACAGTTTTTGTATGAAATAACTGTCAACATTTCAAAATTATTTCTCGAATAAGGTTATCATGATTGAAAAATCAGCCATAAAACGGTTTAAAACCAATTACAGAAATTAAAGACACAGTTTGTATACATATATGTTACCGGCAATCTGTATAATCCGGTATTCTATACAATACCTAGGCAATGTATAGAATACCTAAAACGCTTAGGTAATGTATGAAATATTATTTTCAACACACTTGCTCGTAAAATGGCTCTTAATGCACCGCTTTTAGGACCATAATGCAGTGTATTACAAACGCGTGCTTTTTCTTTACGTTACGGTATTTGTGCTTTATTTCCACAGATAACTATTTAATTTACTAGTCGGAGGTCGGAGAAGTGCGTTTTTTTTTTTTAATCTCTTCAAAGAGACTTCATGCCAAAAGGGATCCGCAAGCCATATTTCACTTTTTTTTTTTAATAGTCTGAATTGTCTTTGGTCCCAAAATGAACTAAAATGCGCAGTTGTAGCCCGCGAAATTCAATTTTTCTAACGTTTTTTGCAATTTTTAGGTCAGTGTCAGGTTGTATCTTGATCAAAATATGATTCGCGACTATAACAGGTATGTATTTACAGAATTATAATCATTAATACATCTTTCTAAGTTAGATTTGTTCCATAAGAACAAATCTCTTATGGATAAGTTCTTAGGGAACAAATCTAACTTAAATAGGTATATTATATTAATGATTCTAATGACTTTAATTCTGTAAATACATGTCTATTATATATATACATTTTGATCGAGATACCACCTGATACTGACCTGTGAATTGCAAAAAACTTAAGAAAATTCAAATTTCGCGGTCTACCACTGCGCATTCACCTTAGGGTGCATCCACACAGAGTGAGGCATGCGCCGCAAATGATTTTTTTTATATGTATGGTTGCCTCAGGCTGAGGCATCTAACATACAAATAAAGCACTTGCGGCGCATGGCTCGCTCTGTGTGGATGCACCTTATAATAATTGTCCGTGGTCCCTCGCGGAACCAAACGGAAAAGACCATTGGCGTTCTATTATTGCGGATTCTCACTGAATTAATGTATATTTCTGTATGCCAATAGTACTTTCTAATTCCATACTAACTAAACTACAATTTGACATACGACAACACTACGATCAGTCTAAACATTATTTTGTGTTTACTATATTTTTTCTATAGGCTGTTTATCGGTTTTTCTGTGCCTTTAAATAAATAAACGCGCGCCATTACTTACTCTATCTATGGGTAAACCTGCGCGCGCACGCTGGCGCGGCGCGCAGAAAAACAAACCCAGCCCGCCATTATCCATACAAGTTAATATTTAACAATACAAGTCTGTTTTTTTCCTCGCAAGTGTGTTGAAAAACGTCGTATGAAACGCGTGTGCATTGATCATTATACTCTCGGCTTCCTTATTGCGCTCGCCTACGACTCGCGCGAATAATATCGCCTCGAGTTTAATGATCAACATAGCACACATGTATCATAATGTACTATTATTTTATACTTTGCCTTGGCATTCTATACAGTACCGAATGTGCAGCCGGCAATGTGTGAAAAAGACGAAAGCGGGGAAGGGGAAGACGTGCGAGCAGACAGTAAACTCCACGCGACAATTAATAAATATTTTTGAGTGTAATAATTCTTATTCTACGGCAAAAAAAAAGGATTATATTACCTACCTTTTTTAAAAATATTATTTTTAATGAGTAATTGTTAATTTTAATAAAGGTAATTTTGAGCAAACATGAGCTATATAGCTATTATGAGCATTAATTATAGCTATTTGTCTGTCATTTTATAGGTAAGTACTATAGAGTAGAAGTAATTTGAAAACAAAATGTACGTGTCGAATCGAGAACCTCCTCCTTTATTTTCATCGGTTAAAAATCACGTGCATACGATGAACACATCTGTTAGCAAGTATTACTTTAGCGGCCGTGTGTTGCAAGCAAGATAGTCCTTACGGTGGGCCGTATAGATGTTCGTTTCTCCCATTGTAGTTACATAACATTGATAAATATAGACCATATCTATTTACTTTACGCATTGCCGGCGAACAAGCAGGTATTCTATACAATCCCTAGGAAATGTATACATTACCTAGGCAAAGTATGTAACGGACAATAATATTCCTAATATTTCATACACTGCCTGGACGCCTCAGGTATTCTATACATTGCCTAGGTATTGTATAGAATACCTGAATTATACAGATTGCCGGTAACATATACACATAAAAGATCAATAGTGCCACGGAGCGTCTTACAGGCTATGGTGAGCTGGTCTTTTGCTCGTGTTACCTCTAACGAGTTATATTCGAGGCATATTTAAATATATACACGTAACATGTGTGCCCCGTGGTCTCGTAGTCGCAAGCGCTACTACTGAGCGTGTGAGGTTCTAGGTTCGATTCCCAGGTCGGGCAAAATGTTATTTATTTATTTATGTATGTAAGTATGTATGTTATTGTCAACCAGAAAAACACATTACAAAGAATATAAATTAAACTACAAAACACACAATGGGGGGCCTTACCGCTTTTTGCGATCTCTTCCAGGCAACCTATGTGATTCTCATGTCTTTAAAATCGCTCTTTTTCTTGTCATATAATTTTCCTGTCCGCCTAGTATCTACATCAGCATAGCTATTCACAAACACTCGATAAGCTTCCGTATCGTATCGAACATTAATTATTGTTATCGTAGGAGTCTTCTAAACGCTGTTCACAAGTACAAAACCCGAAAACTTTGTCTGTTTAAATCAAATAGACGCCCGCTATTCTTCCAACAGCTATTTGCTGTTGAGGGAAAGTCAAATCAGGTTATCGAAATGTCAGGTTTTCAATACGATAGCCTGTCGTATGGTTGTGAATCAGGGCTCAGCACAGCACTACGGTCACTTCATACAGTGGTATCGTTTAACTTTAAAAGTCCCACCGTACCACCAGGGGTACGGCCAGGGATACGGTGGGTCTGCAGTGGTGAAGTTCCTAAGTGTTATTGGGTTTTTCCATAGATTTTTTCTATTAGGAATTTCTCAGTAGGAGGTCGAAGTTTTGAAGTTAGTGGTATAACACTCCCGTGCCTCGGAAACCGCGTAATGCAGCTAGTACTGCGCCTGATCTCTCCCAGGAAGTGTCGGATCCCATCAGGCTATAAGAGTAAAGGAACAGAGAGTGCACCTCGTGATTCCGCACACACTTGTGCACTTGTACACCGGGCAAATTTTAGTTGAGATTGGTCACCGTAACCAAAATTGGTCAGAAGGATATTAACATTACCATGGCATTAAATGGTATGAAAGATTAAAGACTCTTTTACATTTATTTTGACAATCATTAACCTCCACCAACGGGGTAATTGCGTAACATACTAACAATAGGCATGGCTTTCATGTTGACAGTTCAACAACATTCATTGCGTTAGTTACGGTGTTGAGCAGACACATTTTTCGAACATATGAAGCAATGGATTAGCAATATCCTTCAAAATTATTCAGATTGTGATTGATAATGTGTTGCGCAACTAGGGTGCAGGTGAGACAGTAGTCAAACATGAGCTTACCAATTACCATCGTAAGCAAAGACTTAACAGACAGAGTATACATAAAGAAAGTTAACGACAAACCTTTTTTAATTACTCTTCTACTAGCTTTTGCCCGCGGATTCACCCGCGCGGATTTCGGAAAATATCCCACGGGAGCATACTTTCGGGATTAAAAGTACCCCATGTGTTAATCCAGGTAAACAATGAATTAATTCCGTAAAACATTGTTTTCATATAACTCTATTGCTTTACGCAGCGTACCTACGCCAGTAAAATTTCCAGTCATCATGATTTTTTTCGACATTTTCAACAATTATCGTCATATTTCAGCCAATTTACACAAAACCTTAATGAATTAATATATCTAAACCTTCCTCATGAATCACTCCGTCCGTTTGGCAAAACCGTACGAAAAGCCGATCGATAGTTATTGATTTTATTGCGTTCAGACAGACAGACGCGGCGCGCGGCAGGGAGACTGTTTTATAATTTGTTTTGATTTCACACACACAGCCACGTAGGTACACACGGCTGCACATCAAGCTATACATTTCCAGGTTTAGCTGACCTCGCATTGTATAGGTTTTTCATACAATCATAAGTCAGCTTATATTGGTTATATATTGGTATAGCTTGATGTGTAGCCGTGTGTACACACTGAGAGCTGCTAAAATTGTCTTTTACTTTTTTTGTAAACCCTTTGATTACTTATTATTAGCCTTATCGATTTATCATTGTTAAGCTACACAATAAATATTTTTGTCTTGTTTCAGGCGCTATGCGTGACTTTATGCCTGGCCTACAATTCGCCATCATCCAACGAAGAATCAGCTCGAGAGTTTATAGAACACGTTCTCAGGATCCCGAACCCCGATAAGATACTGAACTCCGCACGAAGTAGACTTGAGAGGAGTAGACAGCAGGAGATGATCAGACAACGCGTTACTTCGGATGCTGATTGTGAAGACCCGGCCGAGGTAATCTGCATTTGCCATTTATTTGCTAAAAATGTTAACAAATATGAGTTTATCGAAAAATAACTTTAAATCCTACATAATAAAGTTCAGTTTACGCTACAACTTCAAAACATTTTTAAATAGTGCTAGTCACTCAGAAATAAACTTAATTACCATTAAAATAAAGTTCATATTTGTTTAACCTGAAATGATCAATATTAATTTGAATCATGAGTCTGAATAGACTTTAGTAACATTCGTCTGTATTCTCCTTATTCCTGCGTTCAGTGGGGTAGTTGCGTAAGTAATACACTAACAGCAGCAATGGCTTTAATTTTGACAATTCAACAACATTCATTGAGTTACGTTGTTGAGCAGACAAATTTTTAACCGACTTCAAAAAGGAGGAGGTTCTCAATTCGACGGTCTGTTTTTTTTTTGTGTGTTTGTTACGCGATTACTCCGCTAATTGTGAACCGATTTTCAAAATTATTTTTTTGTTCGAAAGGAGATACTTCTGAAGTGGTCCCATAGTCACCAAGTCAGGATCTGATGATTGGATCCTGGAGAAATCGAAGGAACTCTTCAAATATTATAGGCACACCTATAGCGATTTGGGTATTTTTTATAGTAACTCGTGCATTTGCTCTCGGAAAGCACCATTTGGTGAAGTGGAACTGATGATGAAGACCACAGATGGCCACTGGAACTACTCAATAATATCTAAGTATTTCACGGGTTGCGATTCGATTACTTTAATATAGTTGCAAAGCAAATTATTCTCGCCACGATGTGAATGGTGATATGGAGCTGATGGTGGACCAGGAGAACTCCTCAACAATTAACTTCCCTGCATCGGGAAAAGCAACATTTTGTAAAAGGCGATGAGCAAGTTGACACTAGGCTATTGTACCTTAGATAAATTATAAGCAGACCCACTAAAAAGCGTGAAAAAAACTTTTTAACAAAAAAACAACCGACTTCCAAAGTGAAAAATAACTTTAATTTCGGAAGTCGGTGGCAAAAAACGTAAATACAAAACCAAAGACACCGACTTCCGAAATTAAAGTTATTTTTCACTTTGTAGTGTTTTTTTTGGAAGTCGGTTGTTTTTTTGTTATAAAGTTTTTTCAAACATATGAAGCTACTAAAAGGGCCCCGCGATTTCACACGCATAAGTTTTGATCCCGTGGGACTATCGGGATAAAAAGCAGCCTATATGTTAATCCTAATATTATAAACTATCTGTCGGCCAAATTTCATCCAAATCCGTGCAGGAGTTTTTGCGTGAAGAAGTAACAAACATACAAACACACTCACAAACTTTCGCCTTTATAATATTAGTGTGATGGATTAGCGATACTTATCCGTCAAAATGATTCCTATTGTGATTGATAGTTTGTTATACAATTAGGGTGCATCACACATAACATGAAATGGAAGACAAATTGGCCTGATTGTAGGTACAGTCCTTACACAGTTATTTTACCTCTGATTTTTCGTCACAGTGAAATTTATTGTTGATTCTATAAGATTATTAATGCGTTACTGTCATAGGTAAAATAACTCTGCGGGGTATTCAGCAATAATGGCTTCCATTTTGACAGTTCAACAACATTCATTGCGTTATTTACGTTGTTGAGCAGACAAATTTTTCGAACATATGTAGCAATATACGTCAAAATGAACGCGATTGTAATTTGATAGTGTGTTACGCAATTAGGGTGCTGAAAGGTCTGAAGAAAGATTTCTAGGGCGCCATGTCAAAAATGAACTCTCATCACACTAATAAGCAAAAGTTTGTGAGTGTGTGTGTTTATATGTTTGTTACTTCTTCACGCTCAAACGTCTGGACCAATTTTGATGAAATTTTGTATGGAGGTAGCTGACACCCTGGATTAACATATAGGCTACTTCTTATCCCGATATTCCCACGGGATCGAAACAAGTAAAGAATTTTGTCTATTCTTTGTAGAGCAGAGATAGAAGTCTTCATGTTAAGCGAGCTGTACCTACATCCAAATTGTCCCAAAAAAAAATCAAAAATTAAAAGTCATTTATTCAAACTAGGCTGAGAATCAGCAGTTTCCGAACGTCAAAATTACAAAAGTCAATCCCCCTAAAACGCCCGCCCTTCACCACTTCCCAGTGCTTTCGCTTGGGAGAAGAAGTGGCGCAACGAACTCCCCAGCAGCACAGCTGCCTGTTCAGTTAGAAAATACTTGATTGTATACAATACTAGACTAGATAATTATGCAAAGTAATTAACATTACAGGACACAGAACATTAAATTAAATTATTTGCCATAATTATGTTAGCTAGCCACGCCAATATACCAACAAATACAATAAAATCTATACGTAGGTACCCAAGCAAAAATCAAAATAAAAAATGTAAATAAAAACTTACTACCTAAATATGTTACCCAGTTATGTTTAGTCCAATGCAATAATATCGCCATTAAACGAGCACAAATCTGGATTCCAGGCTACTACAAAAAAATTCTACTACAATACCTCGTAGGTCACTAAACTTCTAAGTACCTTGTAAATGTATCCCCTTTTTGTATAAAAAAAAGATTGTTGGAGTCAGAAACAAAACTGGTTCTAGAGCCTGATTTTAATGTTACAGCTGTTACCTGAATACACGGCTGCTCTTCAAGGATCTCGAGAGCTGAGGCAGTTGGGAGCACAGGTACCTGGGTTTATTTATTTTAATGTATACCGCCCGATTTCATATTTTTTGTCGTGCCCCCAGCGCCCGAAAAAAAAACGAATAATATATACCTGATTAGGGTTACCATTTAGAAATTTGAAAAGTCCTGACAAAAAGCCTGACATTTCAATAAAAGTCCGGACATTTTAGTCACAAAATCCAAACATTACCCACTTAGACAGTGGTATGGTAGGCATGGTAGCAGACGCTCGCGAGGGGGTGAGAGGTTGCGGGTAGCGGGGATAAAAAATAACTGCGCTGAAAAATGTAAAAATTATATTAAATTATTATTATATTTTGTTTTTAGATGAATGAGAAGTTAATAAATATTTAAGACGTATTTGGTATTACTTTGGACAAAAGAAAGTAATGAGTATCGTATATACACATGTAAGGTCACGAAAGGAGATGAGTAACCAGGCTCGTCGGATATACAGTTGAAGTTTAGTAATCTAAGAAACTGATAAATGTTTTCGAATAAAAATTTAATTAAGTAGGTAATAGAAAACAAACAGTTCAAATATCAATTATTTTTTAATGTACATACTTTTATTTTGTCAAAATAAATTTCATTCGAAAACCTTACTACACTTCAACTATATCCGACGACCCTGGTTTTGGTGACTGTACAGTGGGAGCAGTAGTGGCCCAATGGTAACGGCCCAGACTTACGAGTTGTACGTCGTGGGTTCGAGCCCAGGCAGGCGCTTTACTTTGCGTAATTTATTTCATCAACACTGCTCTCAAAAAACGGTGAACGAAAGGAAACATCGTGAGGAATCCAGCATGTCCTAGAACCAACAATTCTAAGACATGTGACATCTACCAACCAACACTGGAAATACGTGATGAAATACGGCCCATTCCCTCTCACAGAGGAGGCATATGTCCCAGCAGTGGGAACGTTATAGGCTGACTATGCTATGTACAGTTTAGCATATGTGTCTGGTACCAGTCTTCAGTGGAAACCTTCATATAACATCGAAAGAAGTAGAACAGTTAATACCGCGAATAGGTTATAACATTATAGCTCTATAGCTAAGATGTGATAAGTGATTACCTATTAGTGACCTGTGAATTTTTGATAGAGGCAGGTACACATAAGTATATCTAAACTTCATTAAGAAAAATGTAACAGGAAGTGAGGTCAAGTTGCACAATGCCATTAATTTAATACAGGTTAGTTTCAGTATTAGGTCAACATCAAAATTAGTCATCCAATTGACATTGCACTCCGCGTGGGATGATTCACAAGAACAATTAAAATTCAGACAGGTCCATAGACGCACACCATTACTATACCACGAATACTGCAGCCGAAGGAACAATTGAATAAGTATTTTTGTTAAACAAATGAATGTATTAATCTCTAATGCTCGGTTGATATTAACAAAAACGAATAGTTTTACTTATGGCAGCATTTTTCATTGGCAAATTCGGCAAATAGATTCGTAGTAAATAGTATATTATAGTTATAAGTAAATAGAATCGTAAGCATTTTTTCCTGTGATAGCTAGTTTCACATGGGAGGGTCTACTATGCAAAGCTAAGAGGTCTCTGCTTCATTATTGGTAAAGATACAAGAGCCTTAATTTTAACCAAGAACGGTCCGTATAGGAATCAGCCATAAGCATTTATAGTTTTTGGCCATAAGCCATCACACATACCCTTGCACGTCTGTACGAAAATTGAGGTTTTTTAAATTATATGGTGTGTTCTGTAAATTGGATATATCGTAATCATTTTAACACGTCATATTAAAAACATAAGCTAGATGTAATCGACATTTCCTACCTGACTACCCCTGAGAAGAAATAGCGAAACAAAATCAGGGGTCTGTTAAAGCCCAGACATAATCTTAGTCAGATTTATATACAGGGTGTTACGGAAAGGGTATATCAATACAAACGGGTTGAAGAGTGTATCTGGTCTAGAATCTCTGTACAAAAGTTCAGCTCAAAAGCAGTAACTTTGAAAATGCTTAATATTTTTTTATTTCGATAGTTTATTAAATTAATATCATAACAAACGTTTCACCGCACTACGAGGGTCATTATCCATTATCTGTAGTGTGTCTGTGCGCCTAGTACACGCACATCACGCCGCCGCGCGCCAGTGCAGCGCCGTGATGTCGAAATAAAAAAATATTAAGCATTTTCAAAGTTAATGCTTTTGAGCTGAAATTTTGTACAGAGATTCTAGACCAGATACACTCTTCAACCGGTTTGTATTGATATACCCTTTCCGTAACACCCTGTATATGTAGTTTAAAGGAAGAATTACTAAATAAATTAAAGTGTGTCCTATTTATGAATTGTTGTCGATTTGTCTGATATAGTGTCAGCAAATAAGCCAGATACTTGAAAAGTAGAAGATCTCCACTTGACAGTCTGTACCATCGGGTCCATCGGAGGCTGGTGATAAATCAGCTGTACCTGCAAATTAAATAAGGGTCCAATTTGATCACGGCCTAAAGCAACGTTTAGTCTTTCGCTACATTTCTCATAAGTCGGATTAATCAATCAACTCAGTCAATTATAGTCTTGAGTTTAAAGTGAACCTCTTAATTAATAATTAAGCTAATTAGACGTAGAATCCTGTTCACTAACAAGCTGTTCTGAAGAAAAGAATATTATGTAACAAGGCACTGGCTAAAAGTTGAGAGTCGTGCATGTGCGGAAATGTGCTAAGCTTCTGCTGACATGTGTAAGCAGGTTTCTTTTTTCTTTAAGAACTTCTCAATGGTCGACCTGGATGCTTAACCGGGTTATCCTGTGGATGTCTTATAAATATAGCCAGGGTAAAAAACTTATAAACTAAGCGACTACACGCTAAGGGCTCCCGCTGTGGGCACGGATCTCGGCTTCACGTGACGCTGGGGGAGGGCAGCAAGGGACAGGCTGGATCGGATGTAGATTATTTAGGGAGGAATTTAAAGCTACAGGCTCAGTGGCTCGGGCAAAGGTCTGACCATTTCCTGAGCCACAGTGGACTCGATGGTAAGAGGAACCGTGCTGTTTTAATAGGTAGGAGACCGACATATCTGCTCTACTGTCTCCCCAGACGGGGGTATTAAGTACATGAGGATTTCCTTATGACAAAAAAAAAACGGGTAGCTAAAATCAAGCGCAATAATCATGCAGCTACCTATTTCTGATGTAACATCGACCAAGAATAAAAATGTGCGTGATCGTTTCCAAATCATTTTCGTGTCTATTTTTAGAACTCACTCGTAATTACCACAGTAAGCATTTTTCGTGCAATCGTTGAGCAATCTAACGATTATTTTATAAGGTATATTCTTCGCTGCGGCGCATGCGCATGGCAAGAAGTGGAAATTTACCAAAGCCTAATCGGGTGCGCTGACCTCAGCATAGAACATAAATTGTATGGATTTTTGTAACTTTCGCGCGTCTGCACCTTATAAAAACAAACTGATCCACTTCCTCCTGCTTTCGTGGTAACTTAATTCTAATGGTTTTGGATAGTTACCATTCTATTCTACCTATGCATAATTAATTATGGATATAGATACCTCTCTACATTGAACTATTTGTTTGAATAGTAACAGATACATAGATACTATATGTGTGACTGAATTTATTGACCAATATTATTTAGGAACGAGAGACGTGAGATCATAATGATCTCTAATTACCAGGAAGGTCAAATTAAAACTTTAATTTAAAAAAAAGTTTTTATACGAAACCTTTGAAAAGGTGTAGATACCTATATTTTTTGTCGATTACCTACTTGATAAAGAAGTCAAAAACTAAAAAAATGTTATTAAATAACGTTAAGGTTGCATTAGGTAGGTACCTACTCGTCTTTGTAAAACGGACTGTATCATCCCGACAGTTCTTCCTTCTTCAAACACGTAATGATTGGCAGTACACAACCATCAGACAGGGTTCAGCAGGGTTCAACTATCCAGTGAGCAAAGCGTCAGCTTCGCAAGAGATCTTATTTATTTATTTAACCATGTATGTACACACATATAAACAGACAAGAAGAAAGGACCTGAAAAATACGTACAAAGATGATTCTTATCAAATTGCCAAGACTCACATTGCCAAGCAACACTTTCTCACACACAACTGACCTCTATTAAACAAGTCAGTGTCACACAATTCGATCAAAAAGTACTCTGTGGTCACACACCCTTTGTACAATATTTTTTCATAGACAAACTATGTTTAAATACAGCCTTCTTATTTCAGAAACATTACCCAATCTGTCACCTAGAAAGGAAAATCAAGAAGTTGAATACCAACGAGTATGAGTACCGACCAGCGTACTATGAAGAGGTTCGTTGTACTATGACGTCAAGCGACGACGTCGGGGATACTAATGAGGTATGTTTTGACCCCTATTGTAACTTTGACAACTGCCCAACAGGCCTAGACAATAGCTCTTAATAACTAGGCGATCGACCAATCACTGCTGCACTTACATAACAAAGAGAGCATCACAATTCACTGTCTTCCCAATGATGTGTGTCTTCCAACATTTGTTAATACCTTCTGCAAATGTCAGCAAGTAGGTAATTCTAATACAAACAACTAATTTTTTTTGAGGACAAGTATTCAGTTTTCTTGCGTTGGTATTTTAAATCAAGGTCGCTAATGCAAATTGACCAGTATTTCATATTTATTTAGTCAATAGCTTTATGTGCTGATATTACATTCATAACTAGTGAATTCAATTCATGATGATACAAAAGATCTATCGTGAAAAAAAAAACCTACTAACTTCAGCACCCAAATTTCATAACACACTATCAATCTCAATCTGAATTATTTTGAAGGATTCATTGCTTCATATGTTCGCTGGGTCCTGAGTTAGATTCCCAGACATACCTATAGAGTTTTTCCTTTGGGAATTTATTAGTAACAGCCCGGAGTTTGGAAGTAGGCGGTGTGATACCCCCGTGCCTCGGAAAGCACGCCTGATCTCTCTCCGGTCGTGTCGGATTGCCGTCTCATCGGACAATGAGAGTGAGGGAAGAGAGAGTGCATCCGACCGGTGTCTGCGCACACACTTGTATAGGCACTATGACATCTCCTGCGCCGAAGGCTGGTCGCCGCTGAGATTGGTCGCCATGGCCGAAATTCGGTCTGGAGTACTTTTTTATGTTCGAAAAATTAGTCCACTCAACAACGAAAATAACGCAATGAATACTGTTGAACTCTCAAAATGAAAGCCATTGCTACTGATAGTGCGTTACGCATTTACCCCGCTGCTTTCTCTTATAACGGTGCATGAGATTACCTATGTAGAGAAAATACCTATCGGTTTTAATCTATATTCTATATATATATAAAATTCAAAGTCCTGACTGACTGATATATCAACGCACAGCCTAAACCGCTGGTCCCAGAGACATGAAGGGTGTGTTCTTTGTGAAGAGTAGGTATCCAATAGGAAAGGGTTTTTCGAAATTCCTCCCCTAAGAGGGTGAAATGGAGGGTTGAATTTTCTGTGAATAATTTCTGACCTTCACGCGGGTGAAGCCGCGGCCAAAAGCTTGTTTTTTATAAAGATAAAGCAAGAGAGAGGACAGCAATCACAATTTCTTTAAAAGCTTTTCCTTTCTGGTGATGTTTCAGATCTGTTCGAGCCTCGGGTTTGCGTGTGTCCAATGGAACAAAACTATCCATTTGACAAGAAGACGATATACCAGGTAAATATACGTGGGACACTTAGAAAGTTTTGATAAGAAATTAAATTCTATAGGTAAATATTTTTTATTTAATATTTTCAAAATACTCTCCATTAGCCTTTATACAGAGTTTCATGCGTTTGACCACCAGTTACCAGTTTTCGAAACACTTTTTCCAGTCCGCCGCAGAGACCTCGTTTACAGCCTGCTCGAACGCTGACAGCGCATCTTCCGGCGACGAAAATTGTACCCCTTAGAGCTGATTTTTTAATTTCGGGAATAAAAAGAAGTCTAGTGCTAGGTCAGGGCTGTAAGGAGGGTGACCCAGGAGTTTGACCGGCGTGCTGTCCAGGAAGTCCCTCGTTTTGAGGGCGGTGTGCGAAGGCGCGTTGTCGTTGTGGAGCAGTAGCCCGCGGAGCCCTGTGTTTGGTCGCTTGTTGCTCACAACAGAGAAAACTTCTGCCAAGCATTTGGTAGTATACCATTCAGCGTTGATGCTTCTTTGGTTCCGTAAAGGATTTGACACCATGTAGCCACTCAAATTGAAAAAGCTCGCGATCAAAATCTTCCCCCCGCTTCTAGATCGCTTCGCTTTTGTAGGCGTTGATTCGTTTTGAAACACCCAAACCGTCGACTGGCGCTTCGTTTCTGGATCGTATTGATAAATCCAAGACTCGCCTGTAATGATGTCGTAATCACGCCGAGACGAGCCTGCTTCAAAAGGGCGACCACTTCTATCTTCATCCCCCAAAGTTAGTCGTCCGCGCTTGAATTCATTATACCAACGATACTATTATTCTGCTATAGAAAGAACGAAAAATATTTTATTTGGAACACGCACGGAAATACTTTCAACTATATAAAAAGAATATACATCGTCATGGGTTGTCAGAAGCCCAAAAGTTTGACAACTAGTACAAAGGGGTATCGTATTACCCAGTAACTGGGTTATGAATACCAGACAGGCAGTCGCTCCATGTAAAATAAGTACTGGTATTCAGTTGCATCCGGTTAGACTGAAAGCCGACACCAACCTATTTGGGAAAAGGCTAGACAGATGATGACGTAGGTAGTGCTATATTTTGTCCTTCACAAAAAATCACGTCTGATGCTTGTTGGTGAATAGGGTCCTTAATATTTAGTTCTATTATGTAAGATAGGTACATTGTAAATGAGCACATTGCATTGTATTGCACTGCATTGATCGGCAACAGACCGTCACGTTTATTGACAAGTGACAAATACCAAATAAAAAATCGAACGTTATGTTACCGTCTCTATCTTGCGCTTGTAGTTTGACTGTTGTGGACAGAACATAAGGCCAATTCTCGTGATTAAAAACGTTCAAAATCTATTTACAATCTCATCTCAGCGGCAATCAACGTCAAAAATTTGTCACAAATGTAGGGAAATTAGAGGTATGTTTCACAGATTGAGACTGAGATCAGACTGTGAACGATCTTAAAATTACGAGAATTGCCCCTCAGGAATATCGCTTAGCCAACTTGCGTGCTAAATGACGTTTATCGTTCGTGTTGTGTAGTTGGTTATACACAGAGGAGCAGGCTTGTCATTTCCCCTGCCAGCTTTAAAAGTAGCGACACGAGACGGTATCCTTTTTCCTGTTAACTAATTCAATTTGGGCATCCTTTCTGATTAAAATTGCAAGTCCCCGGGGTGCTTTACCTGCCGTTCTAGAGAGGTGCCATTTGTAATATATTATATGGAGTTGTATGCTCCTGAACCCAGCCCTAGGTTACTTGTATGCAGGCTACATGAGTGCCCCTGATTTTACCTATTTTGGCCAGTTTAGAGGCCCAACGGACGTTGCAAATTGCAATACACAAGTCTGGCTTTTACGGTTTAGTATGATGTGGTGTTCTGAGGTCGGTTGGTTCTTGCATTAGATCTAACTTTGTTGCTGGTGTACTGTTCGTCGTCGGTTCTAACACAGCTATTTATCATAGTGCTGGTCCTTATATAGGATGTGTATGTTGCCGGGTACGGGTACGCCGAAAGGTGTATACACCAGTGTGATTATGGTATCTGTGTGCACATGCACATTTACGAGGTAGACTCAGACTCGGACGCGGCGATTAGGATATCATTTCCTCTCCAGAACGTCTAGTTAAACTGCGCGGTTATGTATTTTGTTATCCTTTTTTCCTGAGAGAGATTGCTGTTAGGGAGAAGTCCTATAGCGAGCTTAAAATGGCGTTGAATGAAATCACAGCCAGGGTACAGCTTCGAGAGGAAATCTCTGATATATAATACGGAAAGATCTCACCAGATTGGCCCGCTAAGGGCCACCTATGTCGCTCGATGTCACCAAGCTCCTCGGCTGGCAACCAGTCTAGGCCACTCCTAAGGCTGGAGATCAGAAACGCATGTATACCACTTTTGCACCGTTTTAAAGGGGAACACCCAAATACTCCGAAATATTTTATTCCGAATTTCGATGTTCCGATTTTCAAAAGTCCGAATTTCATAATACCTAAGAATCATAATGTCTATTATTAAAAATCACGAAATTTATTTTACCGAAAGTCATAAATGCGACTTGTTTGTTTTCCGATTTTCATATATTCGAAGAACCAAATGCTCGATGGGTTCTCGGTCCGAAAAACGACATTCCGATTTTCAATACTCCGAATTATTTCCGTTACCGTTACCGCACCCGAACTCAACGAACGCAATAGACGACGTAGGATGCAAGAGCGAGCGAAGGGCACCCTGAGGTTCGGTTTAGTTAGGTTACTTTAAACCCTTTACACAGAAATAGGGGCCCCGCGAAGCGGGGCTCCGTCGACATAGGATGCAAGAGCGAGCGAAGAGCACCCCGAGGTTCGGTTTGGTTAGGTTACTTTAAACCCTTTACACAGAAATAGGGGCCCCGCGAAGCGGGGCTCCGTCGACATAGGATGCAAGATCGAGCGAAGGGCACCCCGAGGTTCGGTTTGGTTAGGTCACTTTAAACCCTTTACACAGAAATAGGGGCTCTATTGTTGGTTTTGTGCCATCTATATTCTTACAATTGGAAATATGTGTTTATTTGTCTTGCTATTCAGTTTTACAAAGAGTTATTATTTCGGAATTCTAATTAATCGGTATTTTAATAATCGGAATTCGTATTTTTGATGTTTCGAATTATCATTAAGTCGGACTTTTTGTTATTCGATCTATTGAAACTCGGTATTTTGAGAATAGTAATTATAAACGTTAGGGATATTGAAATTTCGGAATTATTAAAATAGGATGAATGATAAATCGGAGTTGTTATAAAAGGAACTTTGAACCATTCGGAATTATGAAAATCGGTATTTTGAAATTCGTATTTCTGACTTTCGGAATAAAGTTTTTCGTATTAATGTAGTGTACCCGTTTTAAAGTATTTAAAGCGACACAGAGAGACACATCCACAAATGCTAGAGAAACGCCGTTCGAATTCAAAGTCGTAAACCACGTGTTGCGCACGTGGCATCATACGAAAACAAAGGCGGAACGGTGTGCGCACCGGATAAGTTCCTAACAAAAAAAAATCAAGTCTGTTGTATGGGAGCCCCCCTTAAATATTTATTTTATTTTAATTATTTATTTTTAAAGTGAATATACAACTAAATATTCTGTGAATATTTCAAGCGTCTACCCGTTGCCGTTATTAATATCGAGCAAATAACGGCAAAAAAAATACGTTTGTTATATGGAAGCCCCCCTTAAATATTTATTTTATTCTGTTTTTAGTATTTGTTGTTATAGCGGCAACAGAAATACATCATCTGTGAAAATTTCAACTGTCTAACTATCACGGTTCATGAGATACAGCCTGGTGACAGACAGACAGACAGTCGGACAGTGGAGTCTTAGTAATAGGGTCCCGTTTTTACCCTTTGGGTACGGAACTCTAAAAAATGAAAAAAGCATTGCAAGCAAGTGCAACGCAATAGCTGATTAATATGTAATAAGTATTCACTACCTAATTAATTCGATGTCCTGGCCTTGGCTAAATCAGCGACAAAATCGAGGGATGCAAGTTTTTTTGGGATTGTATTAAAAAGGTCACCGCACTTAATTTGCATATTTATTGTTACTATCAGAAGAAATCATCAGGTTTTGAATTTTTATTGGACGGTCCCTTACCATTTAAAAATATTTCTTAAGTGTTTACCTACATTATCTGTAAGTAATTTATATGGTACCTAAATAATAAAACAAATCCGGTTTAGCCCTTTGTTCTAAATTATCACTTTGGTGGTCAAAGTTATAATTACAATAATAATTACTTCTTATTAATAATAATTACTACTTATAATTACTTCACCAAAGTGATAATTCAAGAAGGCCGTTATAATTTGACCGCTTTCCTGGGAACCATAGCATATCCGAAGTTACTTATTGTTCCAGTGATTGTTGGGAAACGAGCACCATGGTGATACCAGCTGGCTGCGAGTGTATGTGGCCAGTACACCGCCTCGGAGACATGAACCTACGAGTGTAGACAAACAATAGAAGATCAGATCCTCCATCCCGGAACAACATGACCCAAACAAAATATTTTGCTGTGTACCCACCACCCGCCACCTTGCTTACCCTTCAGTGAATTCAGGCGAGGTATAATGAAATGTTATTTTTACTAAAAGAAAAAAAAAACTGAAGATTCTGAATACTGTTTTAAGTGCAATCGACTGGACTAGTCATTAAGGCAAAGTTGCGCAAAGTGATTACCGTTACCGCGCCATTATTCTCGTATAATGATATAAAAAACCAGGTTGTACAGACGCCGGGCACCGCAACCTACTAAAATCTGTCAAATTTCTTTAACAAATTTTCAACTTTAATGCTAAAGGATAAGGTTCAAAATTGATTGGGAAAATTTGACATTTTCGGGTAGGTCAAATGACGTGTCGATTTAACCGTAGTCTTTTGATGGTTGATACCGAATGCTGAATATATACCTTCTATTTCATTCCATCTTTTTCGTCATCATAACTATTATTAAGTATCATTATCAAGCTGTAGAAATTTGGTTTTGGACGTAGAGCTCGAAAAGCACGCGTCTTTTACCAGCGGGGTACGTAACACACTGTCAGTAGTAATGGCTTTCATTTTGGGTTAGGGGGCAACTCGTCTCACTTCGAAACTGGGACCAGGGACCAATTCCACTTGGCAGTTCAACAACATTCATTGCGTTATTTACGTTGTTGAGTAGACAAATTTTTCGAACATATAAAGCAATGGATCCTTCAAAATGATTCAGATTGTGGTTGATAGTGTGTTACGCAATTAGGGTGCTGGATCCTCGGTTACACTCAACCAGCCACCCTGCGAAGATCGTCGCTTAGTTTGCCGATTCGCGGTTACCACTCAAGAACACGTCTACCATCTAAATCTTCATCAGTAGGTATCTTCTTATGCAATAACAATGAGCTAAATGCACTGTGAAGCTAACGCAACTCTTTTGAACGAGGAAAAGGTAAACAAACAGTCATTTTGGTGCAGCTAAGCTAAGATACTTAATTATATTCGTAATTTCGTATTATACTCAGGGCCGTTTCAAAATAGGTTAAAACGGCCCTGAGTCTATACGATTACGCGTAGATACGATTATTTTGTGTGTGTGTGTGTGTGTGTGTGTATAAGTGCCTAGGGCTCTATACTGGGGCATGGAGATTCTAGGATCCAAGAGCGAGAGAAGTGAGCTCGAAATTTTTAGCACCCTATCTCTGATAGCCCCTAGCTACTCGTACAACCCTGGCAGGGAATAGGAGGCCCCAAGAATCGAGGGGTCCTAGGCACTTGCCCGGAGTAGCCAATGGAAAAGAAGGCCCTCTATAGAATGGTTCGGAGTAATGTCCTTTAAGTTTGGGGGTATTGCGCAAATTTAAGACCTTGTATACATGTCATATTGCTTGTCCACTTACTCGTATAGGTACATGTAAACAAGATACCCAGATGTGCATATAATTAATATTTTCAATTCTAGTCACCTTTGTATATAGGTACATATATTGCTATAAGATGTATAAATGTCTGAGAGTTTTTTGTTACCTACTTGCAATGAATCATCAATAAGATAAGCATAGTAAATGTGTAGTTAATACGTAATTACATAGTTTACTAAAAAAGTATTATGTACCTATTAGATGGATACAAGGTTGTATTAAGATATTTGTGAACTATTCAGAAACATAAGTTTCCGCTACATATTTTTTTGTTTAAATAATATTCTATAAATAGATTTACACATGGTGAGTTCTGCAAAAGTTAACCGGAGCGTAATTAACTTTGACCACCTATTTATTACAAAGTGAAGATGCGCTTTTCAGTAATTGATAGTCATCGTTACCTCTGTTGCAAATTATTTGATGAAAATGAAAAGAAATGAGTCAGAAAACGTACCCACCTGTGGATGCCAATTTGTACTGTCCCTTACAAATTGAGTGCTTTTATTTGATTGCCCATTTAAAAATTTTAACTCGAACTTTTAATCCTTAATCACCTTTTAAAGATATTTTTTTTTGACAAAGAATACTTAATTGCTGGAAAATTGGTGAGGTTAGGTGAGGTATAAAGTAGAAATCTTCTAAATACTTTACCTACGGATGAATTTGTTACCCTATTCTTACGCAATCACTCAGAAAATTCCCTTTAGTGAGTAAGAATAAGAACTTTACCTGAATAGAGTTTGTATACACTTCCATCAAAAAGTTTTGGAACAAATTATAGAATCTAGTTAGGGCTAATAATTCTGACTAGAAACTGTTCCACAAGAAGAGTTTAAAATTCCATTGTTAGTGTGCAAATGTTCCAAGATTGACTGTTGACTACGCCGCTGTACCTACTTATAATTTAGGTATTATATATTAAATTTTACTCCTATATGGATAACTACGTATCAATTATTATTGTACCTATGTAAAAGTAACAAGAAATTCTTTTGGAATTAAGATCAATAAAAAAGTTATACTTAATAAACGAATTTCGTAAATAAACCCAATCGTTTTTCTCGTTCTAATAATATGTCCACTACAACACGTCTTTCTTTAATGAAACACGTGATCCTATAATCTACAAATTCCCACCTTTCTCTATCTAACAGAACAACACATGGTCACAACATCGTAAACCAAAATGGCACCTACAGAAGCTTGTTTAATTTGGACGCCTCTAGTTACGATATTTAACTTTTATTTGCTTACTTGAACCCATTAACACGTTAAAGTTCAATATTAACACAAGCTCCCGTTGAGTAGGTTTCGCGCATGCGTACCAGAGGTAGGTATCGCGAGAGACGCCCGCGCCGACACCAACACCAGTGGGTGGTTCCTGTCTTGACGAGACATCGCGGAGGTCTTGAGACTGTGTGCCATCTCTAAGACGCTTATCTGCTCGCGACGCTGCGCCGTCGCTGCTAAGGCACTCAGTCCGCAGCGACAGGTACGCGAAAGAGGCTGTCCCTTACTCCACACAGTTTGAACCGTTCCGCAGTCCACATCGTCGTCGCAAACAAAACAGTAAGTTTCTTTCTTTTAAGTTGCGTAACGGAAACAAGTCGAAACTGATCTACGAAATTTGGCAATTATATATAATACTGTCGTGAGCTGTTACATTTTCTAGTGTATCGATCTTTGGTTTGTCAAAGTAAATTGTTGTGGAAAATAATTGATTGCCGCGAAAACAATAACAACTCATAATGAATTCTATCATTAATTGCTTTGACATCCATAGTTCTTCATCGGAGTGTTTTTCATGATATTGCTAACAAACATTCAGGTACCTCTATGAAGGTTTTATCATTCGTACCTATTTAAAAGTATTAGGCTGTACCTAAGTCAACAAGTTTGTATGGTCAACCAATACTTTTGACACTAACAACCACAGTATTTTCCTTTTAAGTAGTCGTATCCTTAAAAAATCTCGCTATATACGTAGGTATATCTATACAAATAAATAAAATTGAAGTGTCTGTTTGTTATGTCAAATTAACAGGTTTTTACCATAGGCATATGAAAGTATAATAGGTATGGTAGGTACTAATAACAAAAAACATTTTTTTTTAATTTTTGTCTGTCTGTTTGTTCCGGTTAATAATTGAAACGGCTGGACCGATTTTGACAAAACTTTCACTGGCAGATAGCTGATGTTATAAGGAGTAACGTAGGCTACTTGTATTTTAGAAAAAAAATAAGGATTTTGCGCAAAAAGAGTAACATCCGAGTCGCCATCGACTTTTCTGGTCCAAATTGTAACAACAACACGTGAATGTACCTGTAAGTATTACGAGAACAAGATTATAATGTAGGTAACTTGAAAAATGTATGTGAAATAGTGATACAACAACCCTCTATTTATCACACAACTAGCTTCTGCCCGCGACTTCGTTCGCGTAAAATTTCTTATTCTCTCGACCCATCTCGTCGTATTGCATCAATTGCCCGCGTCTCCTGCTCTATCACTTCGTTTCCCCATAGCGCTTTTGCTCGGCTCCTAAGGGTCATAGCGTGACGTTAAATAGCCTATAGCCTTCCTTAAGAATTGGGCTATCAAATGCAAGAAGAATTTTTCAAATCCGACTGGTAGTTCCAGAGATTACCCCTACATACAAACATACAAACAAATTTTACCTCTATAATATTATTATAGTATAGATATCGAGTTTTACGATGCGTTAATAACAGATTATCTTGTACTTCCAATAATTATAACTTTCTTTCTTATAATCTATGATTATAAGGTAACCATAGAGAACGTAACGTAGGTCCACATTAACTAGCTTTGTACTCTTATTGTTCTTACATACTGTACAGCAGTCAGCCATTTATTAACAAAAATAATGATAACAAGGTATTCATATTTAGTTATGTAGCTATAGGCCGACAGCTTTACTGAGGCGTTGCCTGAGGTAGCTGCGCGGTGCGGGAGGGGTGATAGTTGTCACAATTTGACGAAACACTGAGCTCTCGCATCACGTCAACACACCCCTCCCGCACCGCGCTGCTACCTCAGGCAACGTCTCAGTTAAGAGGTCGGCCTATAACGATGACCCTACGACTAGCCTATAACTGTCCCACTGCAGTACCCTAATTGCGTAACACACTATTAATCTCAATCTAAAACAAAATGAACGATAATGCTAATCCATTGCATCATATTATGTTCTAAAAATGTATCGGCTCAAAAGGTAACGCAATGAATGTTGTCCATGAAAGTCATTGCTACAGATCGTGTGTTACGCAATTACTCCGCTGGGCAAAGACTCCTTCTCATACACAGAAGGCCACCACACTTCATTCTTGATCACCAAACTTGCTCATGACGGGTTGGCGATTTCGGACTTATGCTACTAGCTTCTACCCGCGACTTCATCCGTGTCAAAGTTGCTCCCCCGACCCAACCCGTCTCATCGCATTGCCTGCTTTATTTTCGCCTATTACTTTTCTTAGCGTTTTTTCTGACTTTTTTCCTTTTGCCTGGCTCCTAAGGGCCTTAGCGTGATGTTAAATAGCCTATAACCTTCCTCAAGAATTGGCCTAACAAATGCAAAAAGATTTTTTCAAATCCGATTGGCAGTTCCGGACATTACCCCCTACATACAAACACCTCTTTATAATATTGATATAGATTTGTATTGAAATCTCAAATTAATAAGACCCAAACCGATCAGGTACCCGGACAAACTTGTATAAAACACAGTAAGTATAAATGTATGAATAATCTCTGAAATATAAATTAAATTGGAGCCTGCTTGGAGCGGTTTTTACGACTTAACAAAACAGCCGTTTCTTTATTATATGTAAACTAGCTGCGCCCCGCGGTTTCACCCGCGTAAATGTCGATCCCGTGGGAATATCGGGATAAAAACTATCCTATGTCCTTTCCCGGGACTCAAACTATCTCTATACCAAATTTCATCGAAATCGGTCCAGCCGTTTTCATGTTATGTCGTGACAACGGAAAACGGGTTTCATTTTTATATATATAGATTTAATATTAATGTAGTATGCGCAAAAATCTTCCGGAATTAATTATCTAAATGATGGTAAATCCGCATCAAAATCCGTTGCCAAGTTTTGAAGGTCATATAAAAGACACGGAAAGCGACTTTAATTCATAATATGTATACCTAATATTAAGGCTTCAGAATACGGTCAAAAACTTAGTTTTTTAAAGCAGTGTATCTCTTAAACCGTAAATAATTTTTAACAAAAAAAAAATATATGATATTTACAAGTCTTATTTTAATACAGTGATGGAACTCAAATCATAATTAAATATACATTAATGCATCAAAAAATGTTCAAATACACCTCTTAATAATTGTCTTTAAAAGCAGTTTATCTCTTCATTAACAATTTTCATTATAATCAAAAACTTTTTACAAAAAAAACAACCCACTTCAAAAAAACACTACTCGGTGTCGTTGGTTCTGCATTTTCGTTTTTTGACACCGACATCCGAAATTAAAGTTATTTTTGACTTTGTAGTGTTTTTTTTGAAGTCAGTTGTTTTTTTTTTGTAAAAAAGTTTTTATTTTTAACTTTTTAGTTGTATGTACCTACCCTACACAAATTAAATTAACACTAGTGCATTGAAGAATTGAAGACACCGACTAGAAGAATCATGAAAATTCGCATAGAAATGCCGGAGAAGTAGTACATTTATGCATATAAGAATAATTACCTAATGTATTATACAGGGTGTCCCTGAAAGTATGGATCAAATCGAATAGGGACGTGGGCAAGGTCATTTCCAAACGTTTTAGCAAAAAAAATACCAAAAGAAATACTAAAAAAAAAACTAAAAAAAAGAGAAGAAAGATCGAATTCGTGAAAACTATCAGGGCTATCAATTTATTTTTTTAGTTAGCCCTGATAGTATTTTTTTATGATAAATAATCATAAAAAAATACTATCAGGTCTATCTTTGAACACTAAGCGAAGTGATTGAAAAAAAAATTGAAATCGGTCATAACTTTTGAACCGTAAAAAAATTCACTGACATTCTCAGGGTTAAAAAGTTTGGAAATGACCTTGCCCACGCCCCTATTCGATTTGATCCATACTTCCAGGGACACCCTGTATACTAAAACCTTCCTGAAAGTATGTAGATCACATTAAAGAAAGAATTATCAAAATCGGTTCATTACTTTTTGAGAAAATCGCGGACATACAAACATACATCCATACGGGTCGAATACAGAACCTCGTTTTTTGAAGTCGGTTAAAAATATACCATTTTTCTAATGCCAAACTGCATTCAGTGATGGATTATGTTTTAGTAAATACTTTTTGTAAATAGCTAATTGCTTCATATTTGCAATAAATTACCACCGTTTTGTCATCGCGCTTCTCTTTCTTTTCTATGCAGTCCGACAAAGACCGCGCTTTAAGAGGTCATGTATGCACATGGGAGCTTTAGATTATTGCGAGCGTTGAATTGGTAATTTTATGCTAATCTTTAAAAATAATTCTGAAAGTAAAGTTTTTATTATTTAAATCAATTTATTTAGTTTTTTATTATTCATTTGATTGTTTTTCAAGGTTGATAATTTTCTAATACCTAAGTAGGTACTTGACAATATTAAAGTAAATAAGTAGGACCTACAGATATTCTATTTTATACGAAGTCCGTTTGACCATTTTTGTAGTTGTGATGTTTGCATGCACATTATTTTAGTGCGTGTAAGCTCAGGAGCGCTCAGTCGTGACCGTGACCGCGACGCACAGTGGAACGAATGTATGGGAGCGGTTGGACGTAGACATGTCCGAAAAAAAAGAGTAAAATTATGCCAAACTAATGATGCCATCTTATTCGATTACTTAATGCCTTCATAACTTGTGGTGATGAATTTCTTCATAACTCCCATATTTCGGGAGTAATTTGAGAAAATGTGAAATTTTACTATGAAAATGAGTGTATCGAGCTCTCTCCCTCCTGATTCCGGGCTTGTTTCAAGTAGCGGTCTCTAATATCGTAATGCTATTACTAAGAGCTATATTTAATACTAAGACACATAGTGCGCCAAATGTGCACTTTCTGGGATAAAAGGAAATGAAAATTTAAAAAAAAAAAACGTTTTTTCCCCATTTGTATTTACTTTAAACCGCAGACAGACTTATTAAGAGGTCTATAAATATATTATATATATACAGAAATATATATTAACAAAAATATTCACAAGAACTGATGAGAGTATGACTTTTAAGTAAGTTGATAATAAATTACCTAGTTTCATTAAAAGTACAATAAATAATTAAGATGTAAGCTCTAATTTACTAAGTTACACATTTTAAAACAATAACATCATTTAATTATCTTCGTCATCATCATCATCATCAATTAATTCAAATTCAGAATCGATGTCCGCTAAATCATTTATGTTAACAAATTCGATATCACTTTTCTCAGAATCCGTAAGCTCATAAAATTCCTTAAAAGAAGATTTTTTTACAAACTTATTTCCTTTTGGACGGATACTTGTAACAAGTGGATCAGAAGACAGTAAAAGATTGTGCATAATATCTTCATTGCATGAGATACTGCTATGCTTTCGAGAATGCCCCTCTCTATATTTTCTAAAATCTTTATTTCTAGCCTCAGATGCCTCTTCGGATAGAAAACCAATGGGCACAATTGACATGTTCTGAACTATGTCTGGCCCATGCATTAAAATTTTATGAAGTGAAGAAGGCATATAATACCATGGGTATAACTCCACGTAAAGCTTAGCAGTATCAAAGCAGAACTCTCGGAATTTAGTTACGTTGATCTTCTCTCCTGATGAAATACACTGCAAGATCACACAGATTTTTCTTAAAAGCATAGCATCTATTCCGGTCAGTTCAGCAGATTTAGTGTAGTTTTCAAAAAATCTCCTTGCCGAGTTGCCATTGTTGGTGGATCCACTGCCTTGTTTCACAACATCGAGAAGTAAGCCCGTTTCTCTTCTTACAGCCTCTTGAACTCTTTTCTTCCTGTCATCAACTTGCCTTTTTGCTATATCACCCCTTACTTGCCATGATTTTATGTCTAATTTGTAGGAAATGTGTAATAAGCATTCCATTGAGCGAATCCAAGCGTGAAGGGTGCTTAAGCCATATTTATACATGTCCTCGTTTGCGTGTTTATCTTTGATTAACTCTAAATTATTCATTTCTTTAGGACAAGCCTTGCATATGTCACACACTGAAGCTGCTGTATTGGATATAATGGAATGAATTTTACCATCAATCATTGTCAACAGCAGTTGGTGTTTGACACTAATTCCATCAGTGATGGTGGATGGAGTTAAGGCTTCAATCTCTGCTTCGATTTCAGCCATCTCTCTCTGCACATTTTCTTTGGTTTCCTTTATAAACTTAAACAATATTGGCCGGCAAAATGAAGTGGAAGATGGTCGCTCGTTTTCCCAAATTGTTACACCTTTTGAGACGAGCCGCAGTGGTACAAGACTAATCATAAAATTACTAGCAAGATCGATTTGCTCATCTTCACTCGTCCTTTGATGATAAATGCTTTGGCTAGATGATCCGTCAAAACCCCATTTGCTGGTCAATACGAGCTGTTGATTGGGATCAACAGGGGTTTCTAACGACCTAATAAGTCTTCTTGAGGTTAAATCCATCAAGGCTTGTAATTTGATTTTTGCAGAGCTCTCTGTAACTGTGAGATCTTCTTTGGCCGGATAGCACTTAATTTTTTCTTTAACCAACATGTAGTAACTCGGGTATTGAAGAGCTCCTTCTTGAGTGTTGAAATCCCGAAGAGTGTTATAGCGCCATTTCGATAAGTTCATCGATACATAAAGAGCCAATGCCTTCAAAGGGGATATTTCCCGTACCTGAATTGATTTACCTTCAATGAAGGCTTTGATTTTTGAGGCCTCTTCTGGATTCTCCGTCAAGTATTTCATAACATAAGCTGTATCGCTTTGTCCTGCCTTTTGAAGCGCCCTTTCGGCCGAAAACATAATTTCAGCGCTGCTACTGCTGCATGAAAGACTATCTTCAGTGCGTCTTCTTTTTTGCCGGTTACTAAGGTCCTCAAAAGATTTACGAGGACTAGGATGTGTACAAGTTGAAGCATCAGATTTAGCAGGAGAAATTATGGGCTCGATGACGTCACTTATATTTTCTGTAGAAGGTTCCATATTTTCATTCTGTAATTCCGGCCATTGAATTGCAGCCTGTAGCCAAATCTCATGTTTCTTCCGAAACTTATCTGTGCTTCTTCCAGACTGTGTCCATTTTGCATAAATGCGGTAGCAAAATCGACGACACCAGTCTTTTAAACTTGTTTCAGCACTTTCACATAACTGAACACAACTGTTATCTTTTAAAACACTGAACAAATAGTTAAAGTCGCGTAAATCTTTATGTGCGCGTGCGCATAAAGCAACGTGAATATCAAGATTTGTATTAAAATTTGGAAAATACATTGCGAGATTAGCTTGGATACAACGAGGTGTAAATCAACACTGATTTTAAAGTTACTAATAGTGACCTATTTATATAAAATCCAGGTATCCCAGGTATCCTTTGTTAAATATTGCAAGGTAATTAGTTATTGTGATAATTAGTAAATGATGCATGCTAAATTAGTGTATTAAGAGCCATTTAGTAATTAAATAATAGCAATGTTCTTATCAGTAATCATTAGTGCATCAGTTTTATATGTAAACCTTAAGTCCCTAATTATATATCCTAATTAGCTTATATCTTCTCTAATTGGCTGCTCAGAAATGTTATTGTAATAAGGTAAACCTTTAGAAAAACGGTTTTAATCAACAAAATAAACAAAAAATAAAAAAATTGTGTTATAAAATAAACATCACTCTTTATCCCAGAAAGTGCACATTTGGCGCACTATGTGTCTTAGTATTAAATATAGCTCTTAGTATAAGCATTATGATATTAGAGACCGCTACTTGAAACAAGCCCGGAATCAGGAGGGAGAGAGCTCGATACACTCATTTTCATAGTAAAATTTCACATTTTCTCAAATTACTCCCGAAATATGGGAGTTATGAAGAAATTCATCACCACAAGTTATGAAGGCATTAAGTAATCGAATAAGATGGCATCATTAGTTTGGCATAATTTTACTCTTTTTTTTCGGACATGTCTACGTCCAACCGCTCCCATACATTCGTTCCACTGTGCGACGCGGTCCGGGCGCAAATTTTGATTTGTTACAGTGTCGAAGCTAGCTAGCATTCATCATTTTTAAGAACGGATTTGAATTTACCGTATCACATGCAGAGCTTAACTGTGATTTGATTAATTTAAGAAATATCTCGCAGCGCACAGCGCGGCAACACAACAACAAAAACTGTATATGTACAGACGCCAGCACATCAAGTTACCCGAAACTGTCAAATTTTCCCAATCAACTTTGAACCTTATAGTTTAGCAATAAAGTTGAAAATCTATTAAAGAAATTTGACAGATTGTAGTAGCTTGATGTGCTGGCGTCTGTACATACAACGGATATTATACATTACATCGAAGAATATTCAACAAAATCTTTTTAGCACTGAAAAGCAGATATGTGAAAGCTCAAACATTAAGCAGCGAAACATGGCACAAAACATGTGAACATGTTGCAAAAATCGAAAAAGAACATTTAAAATATTTAGACCTAATATTGAAGTTCTGCCTTGGAGTTTGCCAAAGAGCGATGGAAGGCTGCCTTCTGGGTGTAAAAAGACAGGACAGGATTTGGATTACCACACTGCGTTCCACAACGGGCATACATCCAGTATGACCAGTATTAGTAGGAAAGAAGGCTGCCAGGCTCAAATGGGATTGGGCAAGTCACATCAACCGCATGGCCCGCATGCACGATGACCGCTGGGCAAAGGTCTCCACAAAAGTCATATCGATTTTTAGTGATATTATTTAAAGCTTCATTTTTCCGTTTTGCTAGATAAAATTAATAATTAGATACTTATTAGGTACTATTTAAAAAATGTAACCCAAAATAACTTTTAAATTCCAAAGAATATTTCAAGATTTCAAAGAGGTTTGAGGAATTCGAAAAGTAATCCGAAACGAACGAACTATTATTTGTACTTACTGCTAACGTGATTGTACACCCACTTAACAACCTTTTTCCTCGTTTATCCGTCCCCAACTATAATTAATGATCTTATTATCTACAGTCCGCACGCAATTAGGTGATATCAAGATGAGACTTTATAACTGCTCTAATTATGGTTGACATCTCGGTTTTTCCGATGTCCCAGAAAATAGTATGCAGCAACCTAATTACCTACATAACACACTCCTAATGAGAATCTCTTTCATTTTGATAAAACATTAACTAAAAGGGCTTTGAAGGTCCGTGGCATACCTACCTACATGTACGGTATTTTGTTTTTTTTTTTGCAAAATAGCGCCTATGCATGAAACCTATATAAATCGATAGTTGCCACAGAAAACATATTAGGACCAAACCCTGTAAAGCGTCACATTTCCGAGATATTAACGTTGAAAGTTGATCATGTGACATCCATATTATTTTGACCTTGCGTAAGTATAATTATCTTGATATCGATTTATATGTATATATGTAAATATAGGCTCCATGAGTAGCCGCCATTTAAAAAAAAAAACAAACAAAATGGTGGACAGGTAGGTATGCCAGGCTCCTTATAAAAATCTTAAATCCCCTTATCTATGCGAATTAGCTAGGTTTTTACTTGCGTATGTGATCCAGAATTATTTATTTCGTCTTGGGTTATAAAAGCTTAGCGAAACCTAGATCCTGAATTCGATCCAGCCTGTCCTTGTCCTTCCTAGCGACGCCCTACGCCGAGGATTCTACCCCACAGCGGGCGCCCTTGTTTTTAAGTTTATTGAGGAACCCACAGACGAGCTCGGTTACGTAGCGGACCTTTGCTGACCTGCGAAATGCCATATAAGTATAATTATATTTTTTAATGCGTATTGTGTTATCCAGATTTCCAAAATAATTTATTCACTTCGTTTTTCGTAGTTTTAAAGCTCAGCGAAACCTTGGTATAAGTAATAGTGCAATTGCGAATTTAATGACTTTTATAAGCACACACTAACACAGACTTTTACACAGACTCACAGAATACATTTTGATAGACACAGACTGGAAGCGCGGATCAGCAAACGGATCCGCCGCGTCCCTTAGGGTCCGATGAAGAGCCAATGTCTCCTGCCTCTGTTGATCTGCGGCACGACGATGGTCTCTAGATCGCAAAATCATTTAAAACAAATTCTGGAACGAGTTTAAGTGTTACGTAGTTACGTATGTAGCCACCTAAAATTATATAAATATTCTTAAGTACAGACGCCAGCACATCATGCTACCTGAAACTGTCAAATTTTCTCAATCAACTTTGAACCTTATACTTTAGCGATAAAGTTGTACTTGGATATGCAGTGGCGGGGCAAGACCTAAATTTGATGTGGGCAAGATATATTTTGCGAGGCCCCCTGATGGATAATGCAAAAATTTTTATTAATGAAAATGCAAACTTCATTGTAATTATTTTCACTAGCTGCGCCCCGCGGTTTCACCCGCAAGTGTTTCGATCCCGTGGAAATATCGGGATAAAAAGTATCCTATGTCCTTTCCCGGGACTCAAACTATCTCTATACCAAATTTCATCTAAATTGGTTTAACGGTTTAGGCGTGAAAAGGTAACATACAGACAGACAGAGTTACTTTAGAATTTATAATATTAAAATATTAGTATGGATTATTAAGTGTACCTCAACTAACAGTAAAGTAACCAGATTACCATTTTTTTCGCAATTTGGATAACTTTTTGCAAGGGAAAAAATTCAACTCCGATGGGGCAGTCCAAATCGCCTTCAAAGATTTTATTGATTCCCGTCCGACTGGTTTTTTTAGTAAAGGGATCAATGAACTACCTATAAGATGGCAAAAGTGCATTGAAAACAATGGTTCATACTTTGATTAATTAAATATATTATATTAAAAAATATTCGACTTTTTGTTCCTTCCATACAAAACGCCAATTTCATATGTAAGGACCTAATATTAGTATGGATTATTAAGTGTACCTCAACTAACAGTAAAGTAAACAATTAAAGAAACATAAATTTTCTGCTTTTAGCCCCCTAATAACTGTGTCGTAATCTGCCAACGCTGAAACTAGCCGGTTTTTTATTATTTATTGGTAGATGATTCGCGGGCTTCCGAGACGCGAGGCCCCTTGGACCGCGAGGCCGTAGGCGGTGGCCCACGTCGCCCACGCCTTACGCCGCCTCTGTGGATATGCAGCGATCAAAACAATATTGTAACTTTACATACATCAATTATGTAGATAAACTACATTTAGGTAATGTTTAGATCACTTTTTTATAAACAATATTTGTTGTTCGATAACACTTCCGACAGCAAATACCTGTCGGAAGAATAGATGTCTTCATACCGTATATGAACTGTCAACATTGTACGGTTGCGGATTTGTGAATAGCGATTAGGGCCAAAGCACACACGCTACTTTTTGCATCGGCGATCGGCGATTTAGCTGCTGTTTAGAAGCTAAATGCAGCGACCAAGCATTCCACACCGCACACTTAAAAATGCCAAACGCGGCGATTCAGTCGCTTTTCGGAAGGTCGATACAGCGGCTGAACGCTACACTCCGCACACATTCGGATGCCGGTCGCAGCGATTTGGCATTTGCGCCAGCATCGGAGCAGTCGCTAAAACGCGCGATTCCGATACCACGTCCGAACGCAGAGAGTCACCAAAACGCGATGCAACATCGGAGCAGTCGCTAAAACGCGCGATTCCGATACAGCGTCCGAACGCAGAGAGTCGCCAAAACGCGATGCAGCATTGATACAGCCGCAAAATCGCCGATCGCCGATGCAAAAAGTAGCGTGTGTGCTTTGGCCCTTAAAGGACTTCGTCGATATCATTGACGTTCGATACGGTACCAAACCGTATCGTAGCTTTGTGAATAACTATGCTGAGCTATCAATTGTTCGCCCTGCTTATGCTTGTCTAAAATTTTCTGGGCTCTCCCCATCCTGAAATAAAGCTTTATCTTTATTTTATTCCGACTGAGGTTATTACAAGACCTTACACGTGTACCGTTTCATAATAGCCATTCAGAGACTCGTTTACATATAAAAGCTGAGGTTTTTAGGGTTCCGTACCTCAAAAGGAAAAACGGAACCCTTATAAGATCACTTCGTTGTCCGTCTGTATATCCGTCTGTCAAGACCATATTTCTCAGAAACGCGTGGAGTTATCAAGTTGTAATTAATAGAAAATACTCAGGGCTGCAATCCCTTGAAACAGTGAAAAAATCAAACTTCTAAGTCAACGGAATCAAAAAATACTGGCGTTTATGTTCCGTTTATGCCGCATATTTAAGCACTCGCAAGGGAATCAAAACCTAGGGTACCTACTTCCCGTTGACCAAGCTAGAATCATGAAATTTGGCAAGAAGGAATGTCATGTAGCATAAGTAAATAACTAGCAGCTGGCGGCCTAAGCAGAAGTATTGAGACTTATTTAACAAAACTCTCATAACGCACTATCACTGAGAATTGGAGGCGATATCACAGAATAATAGTACGCGATATCAGGAACGATATCGAGCGCAGAGGTTCATAGTTACAATGAAACCTCCAATAGAAAACTATTACGGTGTAAACAAGTCGTTAGTTTCATGTTTTCGTTAATTTTAGTAAGTATCATTTTCCACCTTTGCCAGCTTTATCAAAAAATTGATGGGAATATCTCAATATTTTTTAAAACGTTGCACAAAAACTTGAGAAAATTCTCAATTATTTGAGGTCTTTCTTATTGGTCAAAGTTTGACGTAAGCCTTGAGGGCAACACATTGTTGTACACATTGTTTTTTACTTTTGGAGCGATTATTTCCGAAATTATTGACATTATCAAAAAATGATTTTAGTAAACCCCTATTCATTTTTAAATACCTTTCCAACAATATATCACACGTTAGGGTTGAAATTAAAAAAAAATCACTTCCCACTTTACATATAGGGGGGCTACCCTAATAAAACATTTTTTTCCAATTTTTATTTTACTACTTTGTCGGCGTGATTGATGTACATATTAGTACCAAATTTCAGCTTTCTAATGCTAACGGTCACAGAGATTAAGCGAGGACGGACAGACGGACGGACGGACAGACAGACATGGCAAAACTATAAGGGTTCCTAGTTGACTACGGAACCCTAAAAATAAAATGTCCCTAAGTATCTGAAAACCTGTCGTGGTCACAAGTAGTTGTCCTGTGGATGTCAACTTAAAATAAATGGATAAGTAAGCTGTATATATGTCACCGGAAAATAACAAGAACCGCAAATTTATAAATTTCCTAGGAAATTTATAAACTTTCGTAGGATTCTAAACGAGAGATAAATTGTATTATCTTACGCCCACATTTTCGTAAATTTATCAATTTGCGACGTCTCGTGGTAAGTTTATAAACTAACGGATATCCATTCGTAAGATTCTAAACGGTTCGACCAATCACAGAAGAGCATTTAATTTTACGCTTTTTTAAAATACCTACGGAAAATAACACACTGCTCTCTGATTGGTCGATGTTGACAGTGGCAATGGTTGTGTCCATAGACTTAGGTACAATTATGGGTCTAGTTTAGTAACCTTAGCAAAATAAAACTATTTTCACAGTTCCAACACAGTTTCAACATTAAAAACTTTACAAAAAACACACGAACAACCGGTTTTTTTTATGTTCCGTGGCGTGGCGAACAATGGCGGTAGAGAGGAAGGAGAAGGAACACGTGACATATTCAACCAATCAGAGCGCACATGGCGTTTGGTTATTGCGTACTTATTATTTTACGCGTGAGTTCGGTAAGTTTATCAATTTGCGAAAATGTGAGCGTAAAATAATACAATTTATCTCTCGTTTAGAATCCTACGAAAGTTTATAAATTTCCTAGGAAATTTATAAATTTGCGGTTCTTGTTATTTTCCGGTGACATATATACCAATTATCATGATGCACATGAAAATAATTAAAATACCTCTCGAATGAGCCTACAATTCCTGTAATTAAGTAAACAATGTAAGTAATTATAGTTACACACATAACAACGTGCCACCTTTTCATGCAACTTTTCATGCAATTCTTGACGCATTTACCGCGTTTTCCTGTTGAACTCTAGATTATCTTTTGAACAATGTTGTACAGTTTGTTAGAGAACTAGTTTTCCGACGACATCGAGACTCTTCTACAATCCAATTGCAGATCAAGTAATTTCTGTCATTAAACTGTCGGGGTTAGGTAAACATGTATTTATCTCCATCACCTAGGTACTTATTATTTTTATAGCCGCAGTGGCCTATCAGATTACATCTTCATGTGATTAAAGGAAGTATATAAAAAGATTTACATAGCATAGCATAGTCAGCCTATAACGTATAGCTGCTGGGAGTCAGGCCTCCTTTGGATGAGAGGGAAGTGGGCCGTAATCCACTACGCGGGCCATAAGATTTACCTGTAATATATTTTACTTTTTGAATTTTATTCTCTCGCATAATCAATGGCATGTAGGCCATAGATTTCTAAAAAATGTACTGCGGACTGCTTTTGCGGTGAACTTAATTAAAACGAAAATAATGGAAATTGTCTTTGACTTGTGAAAATCTTTCCTTGTGCAAAATTACAGGACGACCTTTTCGGAAGTAGAGAACTAGAGTTGTAGGCTTGCACTTTGTTTCTGGTAACAGTAAATCCGCAATGACGAAGACGTGGGCTACCGGCTATTTATATGTATAAATAGCACTTTGTCTGCGCACTATGTCCGTAGATATATAACTACAGACAAAACAGGAACAAAAATTGCGTAAAAACTTACAATAAGTATAGGTATGTTGTAAAGGTCAATATTATTACCTACGGTGTTCCTCATTTAGTATCTTATAATAAAATACATTTTTAGCACAAATCTCAGACTTAAGAGATCCGTAGCAAAATAATAACGAAGAGACAATCACAAGAACAACTGACCATCCGCTTGAAGGCATATTTGCATTTCGATAGTCGCTGTTTTTGGTTTTTTGTCACCGGCCTTTGAAATAAAAGTTATTTTTCAGTAGATACTGTTTGGCAGTCGGTTGTTTTCTTTCGGAAAGAAGTTTTTTATTTTTCACTTTGTATTTGTGTCCTACACCATTCGTACACCACTCTTGCTATATAAACAACAGTGACAGGAAGTTTTATAACAACAGCAACATGATACACCAAGTGGATTAAATACATATTTATTATTGAAGCTATCCTAACAAAGTTAATAAAAATTTTACGAGACTACTGCGCAAACTTTCTCTTCCAAATGAAAAAAAAATCACGAAAATTGACCCAGTAATCGCGGGGATAAAAACAGAGGGATTGCAATTCATTAACCTAACAAATTCAGTCGGTAAAATGTCTGCTGTCATTGGTTGCTGTATAAGCATGAAGCATTCCGTCCTGAAAGTGGAAAAACAAAAACCGTTAACCGCTCTCAGTAAAGATACAGAACCGTCAGCTGTCGAGTACGGCAGTGCTCGACCGAGTGTTTTTAATCAATGATGTCAGAAGTCAGCAATTCTTTTTTATAATATAAAAACTATAGGCTACATACGAGTAGTAGATACCTACTTACGACCTTAGATATATGATAACGAAATCATTTGCTATCATCAAATTGTGCTTTTGTGCGCAATAATTAAAAATACAAAAGCGAAAAAAAGTCACCTGCTGACGCTACTCGTCTTCACGCACATATTCACAGCGTGTTTGCTCACTTGGTTACCACATGTAAAGCGCGCGTCGCTCCGTGAGATAAAAATACTATACGAAAAAGTCGCCCTATAACTTTCTAATTTCTTAATGTAGGTAATTTTTGATGAACTAAAATGATACCCAGAAGGTAAGTAATTCAAGACTTTTCGGGAATTATTTATTATATATATAAATAAATTAATTAATAATATTCAGCTGCATCCGGTTAGACTGGAAGCCGACCCTAACATTGTTGGGAAAAGGCTAGGCAGATGATGATATAAGTACTTTATTGACGACGAAGACAAAGACGTGATATCTACCAACCTGCACGGGGCCCACGTGGTAGATTGGAGAGGCCACCACTGCTCCTCAATTGTAATGAATTATTTTATTTTTGGATTGCTTTTTTAGGGTTCCGTAGTCAACAAGGAACCCTTATAGTTTCGCCATATCCGTCTGTCCATCCGCAGCTTAGCTCAGAGACTCTTAGTACTAGAAAGCTATAATTTGGCTTGGATATACAGGTTGTTACGGAAAGGGTATATCAATACTACAAACGGGTTGAAGAGTGTATCTGGTCTAGAATCTCTGTACAAAATTTCAGCTCAAAAGCATTAACTTTGAAAATGCTTAATATTTTTTTATTTCGACATCACGGCGCTGCACTGGCGCGCGGCGGCGTGATGTGCGTGTACTAGGCGCACAGACACACTACAGATAATGGATAATGACCCTCGTAGTGCGGTGACACGTTTGTTATGATTTCAATTTAATAAACTATCGAAATAAAAAAAATATTAAGCATTTTCAAAGTTACTGCTTTTGAGCTGAAATTTTGTACAGAGATTCTAGACCAGATACACTCTTCAACCCGTTTGTATTGATATACCCTTTCCGTAATACCCTGTACATATTAATCACGCCGAGAACGTGGTAAAAAAAACTTGTGATAAAACATTTTTAGGGTACCTACCTCCTCTACACGTAAAGTAAGGATGTTTTTTTTATTTTTCGTGTACCCCATTGCATGGGGTATCGTTGGATAGATCTTTTAAAAATATTGCGGGTTTGTACAAACAATTTTTCGATTCAGGGATCCGTTTGTGAAATATTAAGCTTTAAAGTGCTAATTTTTGTTCAAGTGTCAAAGCCAGCTAAATGGTGGGTTTTGGATATGTGAAAAATTCACGGTAGTAGTACTTACATAATTAAACGAAGTTAAAAGGAAAACTATCACAGCTAAGTGGCTTTACAAGTTTACGAGTAATAGTCGACCTTACATTTGCAGTTGCAATGTATGGGAGAACATGATTTTCAACTACAATACACATCACCTTCTAAACAATCCTATCCATCGTTTCTAAGTTTTAACACATTTTAAGTCATAAGTTTTCTTTGAGAAATAAATATGGCGAATTGGCATTCCTTCCATACAAAAGCTGTCAAACTGTCATATTTATTTCGTACTAGCTGCTGCGCCGCGACTTCGTTTACGATTCAGGATAAAAAGTAGCCTATGTCTTTCTCCAGGCCAAGGTCTACTAATGTGCCAAATTTCATAAAATTCCGTTCAGCCGTTTTAGCGTAAAAGCTTAAAAAATAACTGGCCTTCGCATATAATGATACTAGCTGCGCCCCGCGATTTCACCCGCATAAGTTTCTATCCCGTAGGAAAATCGGGATAAAAAGTATCCTATGTGTTAATTCAGGGTGTCAGCTACCTCCATACCAAATTTTATCAAAATTGGTCTAGCCGTTTGTGCGTGAAGAAGTAACAAACACACTCACAAATTTTCGTCTTTATAATATTAGTTTGAAGTGTGATTAGTTAGGATAAGGAATCCTTATCCTAAGGATTTATCAGACTATTAAATAATCAGCCCTAAATTGACTAAAGCCTTGATTAACAGCATTTTGATTTGTTGATAAGCATTAAGTTAATGTGTGCCTGCTACGCTAGATCAACTAAGCCCACGGCGTGACGTGGGAATCTACTTTATAGTAGGTATAGTAGGTATTTGTCAAAGTAAATTGTTGTGGAAAATAATTGATTGCCGCGAAAACAATAACAACTCATAATGAATTCTATCATTAATTGCTTTGACATCCATAGTTCTTCATCGGAGTGTTTTTCATGATATTGCTAACAAACATTCAGGTACCTCTATGAAGGTTTTATCATTCGTACCTATTTAAAAGTATTAGGCTGTACCTAAGTCAACAAGTTTGTATGGTCAACCAATACTTTTGACACTAACAACCACAGTATTTTCCTTTTAAGTAGTCGTATCCTTAAAAAATCTCGCTATATACGTAGGTATATCTATACAAATAAATAAAATTGAAGTGTCTGTTTGTTATGTCAAATTAACAGGTTTTTACCATAGGCATATGAAAGTATAATAGGTATGGTAGGTACTAATAACAAAAAACATTTTTTTTTAATTTTTGTCTGTCTGTTTGTTCCGGTTAATAATTGAAACGGCTGGACCGATTTTGACAAAACTTTCACTGGCAGATAGCTGATGTTATAAGGAGTAACGTAGGCTACTTGTATTTTAGAAAAAAAATAAGGATTTTGCGCAAAAAGAGTAACATCCGAGTCGCCATCGACTTTTCTGGTCCAAATTGTAACAACAACACGTGAATGTACCTGTAAGTATTACGAGAACAAGATTATAATGTAGGTAACTTGAAAAATGTATGTGAAATAGTGATACAACAACCCTCTATTTATCACACAACTAGCTTCTGCCCGCGACTTCGTTCGCGTAAAATTTCTTATTCTCTCGACCCATCTCGTCGTATTGCATCAATTGCCCGCGTCTCCTGCTCTATCACTTCGTTTCCCCATAGCGCTTTTGCTCGGCTCCTAAGGGTCATAGCGTGACGTTAAATAGCCTATAGCCTTCCTTAAGAATTGGGCTATCAAATGCAAGAAGAATTTTTCAAATCCGACTGGTAGTTCCAGAGATTACCCCTACATACAAACATACAAACAAATTTTACCTCTATAATATTATTATAGTATAGATATCGAGTTTTACGATGCGTTAATAACAGATTATCTTGTACTTCCAATAATTATAACTTTCTTTCTTATAATCTATGATTATAAGGTAACCATAGAGAACGTAACGTAGGTCCACATTAACTAGCTTTGTACTCTTATTGTTCTTACATACTGTACAGCAGTCAGCCATTTATTAACAAAAATAATGATAACAAGGTATTCATATTTAGTTATGTAGCTATAGGCCGACAGCTTTACTGAGGCGTTGCCTGAGGTAGCTGCGCGGTGCGGGAGGGGTGATAGTTGTCACAATTTGACGAAACACTGAGCTCTCGCATCACGTCAACACACCCCTCCCGCACCGCGCTGCTACCTCAGGCAACGTCTCAGTTAAGAGGTCGGCCTATAACGATGACCCTACGACTAGCCTATAACTGTCCCACTGCAGTACCCTAATTGCGTAACACACTATTAATCTCAATCTAAAACAAAATGAACGATAATGCTAATCCATTGCATCATATTATGTTCTAAAAATGTATCGGCTCAAAAGGTAACGCAATGAATGTTGTCCATGAAAGTCATTGCTACAGATCGTGTGTTACGCAATTACTCCGCTGGGCAAAGACTCCTTCTCATACACAGAAGGCCACCACACTTCATTCTTGATCACCAAACTTGCTCATGACGGGTTGGCGATTTCGGACTTATGCTACTAGCTTCTACCCGCGACTTCATCCGTGTCAAAGTTGCTCCCCCGACCCAACCCGTCTCATCGCATTGCCTGCTTTATTTTCGCCTATTACTTTTCTTAGCGTTTTTTCTGACTTTTTTCCTTTTGCCTGGCTCCTAAGGGCCTTAGCGTGATGTTAAATAGCCTATAACCTTCCTCAAGAATTGGCCTAACAAATGCAAAAAGATTTTTTCAAATCCGATTGGCAGTTCCGGACATTACCCCCTACATACAAACACCTCTTTATAATATTGATATAGATTTGTATTGAAATCTCAAATTAATAAGACCCAAACCGATCAGGTACCCGGACAAACTTGTATAAAACACAGTAAGTATAAATGTATGAATAATCTCTGAAATATAAATTAAATTGGAGCCTGCTTGGAGCGGTTTTTACGACTTAACAAAACAGCCGTTTCTTTATTATATGTAAACTAGCTGCGCCCCGCGGTTTCACCCGCGTAAATGTCGATCCCGTGGGAATATCGGGATAAAAACTATCCTATGTCCTTTCCCGGGACTCAAACTATCTCTATACCAAATTTCATCGAAATCGGTCCAGCCGTTTTCATGTTATGTCGTGACAACGGAAAACGGGTTTCATTTTTATATATATAGATTTAATATTAATGTAGTATGCGCAAAAATCTTCCGGAATTAATTATCTAAATGATGGTAAATCCGCATCAAAATCCGTTGCCAAGTTTTGAAGGTCATATAAAAGACACGGAAAGCGACTTTAATTCATAATATGTATACCTAATATTAAGGCTTCAGAATACGGTCAAAAACTTAGTTTTTTAAAGCAGTGTATCTCTTAAACCGTAAATAATTTTTAACAAAAAAAAAATATATGATATTTACAAGTCTTATTTTAATACAGTGATGGAACTCAAATCATAATTAAATATACATTAATGCATCAAAAAATGTTCAAATACACCTCTTAATAATTGTCTTTAAAAGCAGTTTATCTCTTCATTAACAATTTTCATTATAATCAAAAACTTTTTACAAAAAAAACAACCCACTTCAAAAAAACACTACTCGGTGTCGTTGGTTCTGCATTTTCGTTTTTTGACACCGACATCCGAAATTAAAGTTATTTTTGACTTTGTAGTGTTTTTTTTGAAGTCAGTTGTTTTTTTTTTGTAAAAAAGTTTTTATTTTTAACTTTTTAGTTGTATGTACCTACCCTACACAAATTAAATTAACACTAGTGCATTGAAGAATTGAAGACACCGACTAGAAGAATCATGAAAATTCGCATAGAAATGCCGGAGAAGTAGTACATTTATGCATATAAGAATAATTACCTAATGTATTATACAGGGTGTCCCTGAAAGTATGGATCAAATCGAATAGGGACGTGGGCAAGGTCATTTCCAAACGTTTTAGCAAAAAAAATACCAAAAGAAATACTAAAAAAAAAACTAAAAAAAAGAGAAGAAAGATCGAATTCGTGAAAACTATCAGGGCTATCAATTTATTTTTTTAGTTAGCCCTGATAGTATTTTTTTATGATAAATAATCATAAAAAAATACTATCAGGTCTATCTTTGAACACTAAGCGAAGTGATTGAAAAAAAAATTGAAATCGGTCATAACTTTTGAACCGTAAAAAAATTCACTGACATTCTCAGGGTTAAAAAGTTTGGAAATGACCTTGCCCACGCCCCTATTCGATTTGATCCATACTTCCAGGGACACCCTGTATACTAAAACCTTCCTGAAAGTATGTAGATCACATTAAAGAAAGAATTATCAAAATCGGTTCATTACTTTTTGAGAAAATCGCGGACATACAAACATACATCCATACGGGTCGAATACAGAACCTCGTTTTTTGAAGTCGGTTAAAAATATACCATTTTTCTAATGCCAAACTGCATTCAGTGATGGATTATGTTTTAGTAAATACTTTTTGTAAATAGCTAATTGCTTCATATTTGCAATAAATTACCACCGTTTTGTCATCGCGCTTCTCTTTCTTTTCTATGCAGTCCGACAAAGACCGCGCTTTAAGAGGTCATGTATGCACATGGGAGCTTTAGATTATTGCGAGCGTTGAATTGGTAATTTTATGCTAATCTTTAAAAATAATTCTGAAAGTAAAGTTTTTATTATTTAAATCAATTTATTTAGTTTTTTATTATTCATTTGATTGTTTTTCAAGGTTGATAATTTTCTAATACCTAAGTAGGTACTTGACAATATTAAAGTAAATAAGTAGGACCTACAGATATTCTATTTTATACGAAGTCCGTTTGACCATTTTTGTAGTTGTGATGTTTGCATGCACATTATTTTAGTGCGTGTAAGCTCAGGAGCGCTCAGTCGTGACCGTGACCGCGACGCGGCGACGCGGTCCGGGCGCAAATTTTGATTTGTTACAGTGTCGAAGCTAGCTAGCATTCATCATTTTTAAGAACGGATTTGAATTTACCGTATCACATGCAGAGCTTAACTGTGATTTGATTAATTTAAGAAATATCTCGCAGCGCACAGCGCGGCAACACAACAACAAAAACTGTATATGTACAGACGCCAGCACATCAAGTTACCCGAAACTGTCAAATTTTCCCAATCAACTTTGAACCTTATAGTTTAGCAATAAAGTTGAAAATCTATTAAAGAAATTTGACAGATTGTAGTAGCTTGATGTGCTGGCGTCTGTACATACAACGGATATTATACATTACATCGAAGAATATTCAACAAAATCTTTTTAGCACTGAAAAGCAGATATGTGAAAGCTCAAACATTAAGCAGCGAAACATGGCACAAAACATGTGAACATGTTGCAAAAATCGAAAAAGAACATTTAAAATATTTAGACCTAATATTGAAGTTCTGCCTTGGAGTTTGCCAAAGAGCGATGGAAGGCTGCCTTCTGGGTGTAAAAAGACAGGACAGGATTTGGATTACCACACTGCGTTCCACAACGGGCATACATCCAGTATGACCAGTATTAGTAGGAAAGAAGGCTGCCAGGCTCAAATGGGATTGGGCAAGTCACATCAACCGCATGGCCCGCATGCACGATGACCGCTGGGCAAAGGTCTCCACAAAAGTCATATCGATTTTTAGTGATATTATTTAAAGCTTCATTTTTCCGTTTTGCTAGATAAAATTAATAATTAGATACTTATTAGGTACTATTTAAAAAATGTAACCCAAAATAACTTTTAAATTCCAAAGAATATTTCAAGATTTCAAAGAGGTTTGAGGAATTCGAAAAGTAATCCGAAACGAACGAACTATTATTTGTACTTACTGCTAACGTGATTGTACACCCACTTAACAACCTTTTTCCTCGTTTATCCGTCCCCAACTATAATTAATGATCTTATTATCTACAGTCCGCACGCAATTAGGTGATATCAAGATGAGACTTTATAACTGCTCTAATTATGGTTGACATCTCGGTTTTTCCGATGTCCCAGAAAATAGTATGCAGCAACCTAATTACCTACATAACACACTCCTAATGAGAATCTCTTTCATTTTGATAAAACATTAACTAAAAGGGCTTTGAAGGTCCGTGGCATACCTACCTACATGTACGGTATTTTGTTTTTTTTTTTGCAAAATAGCGCCTATGCATGAAACCTATATAAATCGATAGTTGCCACAGAAAACATATTAGGACCAAACCCTGTAAAGCGTCACATTTCCGAGATATTAACGTTGAAAGTTGATCATGTGACATCCATATTATTTTGACCTTGCGTAAGTATAATTATCTTGATATCGATTTATATGTATATATGTAAATATAGGCTCCATGAGTAGCCGCCATTTAAAAAAAAAAACAAACAAAATGGTGGACAGGTAGGTATGCCAGGCTCCTTATAAAAATCTTAAATCCCCTTATCTATGCGAATTAGCTAGGTTTTTACTTGCGTATGTGATCCAGAATTATTTATTTCGTCTTGGGTTATAAAAGCTTAGCGAAACCTAGATCCTGAATTCGATCCAGCCTGTCCTTGTCCTTCCTAGCGACGCCCTACGCCGAGGATTCTACCCCACAGCGGGCGCCCTTGTTTTTAAGTTTATTGAGGAACCCACAGACGAGCTCGGTTACGTAGCGGACCTTTGCTGACCTGCGAAATGCCATATAAGTATAATTATATTTTTTAATGCGTATTGTGTTATCCAGATTTCCAAAATAATTTATTCACTTCGTTTTTCGTAGTTTTAAAGCTCAGCGAAACCTTGGTATAAGTAATAGTGCAATTGCGAATTTAATGACTTTTATAAGCACACACTAACACAGACTTTTACACAGACTCACAGAATACATTTTGATAGACACAGACTGGAAGCGCGGATCAGCAAACGGATCCGCCGCGTCCCTTAGGGTCCGATGAAGAGCCAATGTCTCCTGCCTCTGTTGATCTGCGGCACGACGATGGTCTCTAGATCGCAAAATCATTTAAAACAAATTCTGGAACGAGTTTAAGTGTTACGTAGTTACGTATGTAGCCACCTAAAATTATATAAATATTCTTAAGTACAGACGCCAGCACATCATGCTACCTGAAACTGTCAAATTTTCTCAATCAACTTTGAACCTTATACTTTAGCGATAAAGTTGTACTTGGATATGCAGTGGCGGGGCAAGACCTAAATTTGATGTGGGCAAGATATATTTTGCGAGGCCCCCTGATGGATAATGCAAAAATTTTTATTAATGAAAATGCAAACTTCATTGTAATTATTTTCACTAGCTGCGCCCCGCGGTTTCACCCGCAAGTGTTTCGATCCCGTGGAAATATCGGGATAAAAAGTATCCTATGTCCTTTCCCGGGACTCAAACTATCTCTATACCAAATTTCATCTAAATTGGTTTAACGGTTTAGGCGTGAAAAGGTAACATACAGACAGACAGAGTTACTTTAGAATTTATAATATTAAAATATTAGTATGGATTATTAAGTGTACCTCAACTAACAGTAAAGTAACCAGATTACCATTTTTTTCGCAATTTGGATAACTTTTTGCAAGGGAAAAAATTCAACTCCGATGGGGCAGTCCAAATCGCCTTCAAAGATTTTATTGATTCCCGTCCGACTGGTTTTTTTAGTAAAGGGATCAATGAACTACCTATAAGATGGCAAAAGTGCATTGAAAACAATGGTTCATACTTTGATTAATTAAATATATTATATTAAAAAATATTCGACTTTTTGTTCCTTCCATACAAAACGCCAATTTCATATGTAAGGACCTAATATTAGTATGGATTATTAAGTGTACCTCAACTAACAGTAAAGTAAACAATTAAAGAAACATAAATTTTCTGCTTTTAGCCCCCTAATAACTGTGTCGTAATCTGCCAACGCTGAAACTAGCCGGTTTTTTATTATTTATTGGTAGATGATTCGCGGGCTTCCGAGACGCGAGGCCCCTTGGACCGCGAGGCCGTAGGCGGTGGCCCACGTCGCCCACGCCTTACGCCGCCTCTGTGGATATGCAGCGATCAAAACAATATTGTAACTTTACATACATCAATTATGTAGATAAACTACATTTAGGTAATGTTTAGATCACTTTTTTATAAACAATATTTGTTGTTCGATAACACTTCCGACAGCAAATACCTGTCGGAAGAATAGATGTCTTCATACCGTATATGAACTGTCAACATTGTACGGTTGCGGATTTGTGAATAGCGATTAGGGCCAAAGCACACACGCTACTTTTTGCATCGGCGATCGGCGATTTAGCTGCTGTTTAGAAGCTAAATGCAGCGACCAAGCATTCCACACCGCACACTTAAAAATGCCAAACGCGGCGATTCAGTCGCTTTTCGGAAGGTCGATACAGCGGCTGAACGCTACACTCCGCACACATTCGGATGCCGGTCGCAGCGATTTGGCATTTGCGCCAGCATCGGAGCAGTCGCTAAAACGCGCGATTCCGATACCACGTCCGAACGCAGAGAGTCACCAAAACGCGATGCAACATCGGAGCAGTCGCTAAAACGCGCGATTCCGATACAGCGTCCGAACGCAGAGAGTCGCCAAAACGCGATGCAGCATTGATACAGCCGCAAAATCGCCGATCGCCGATGCAAAAAGTAGCGTGTGTGCTTTGGCCCTTAAAGGACTTCGTCGATATCATTGACGTTCGATACGGTACCAAACCGTATCGTAGCTTTGTGAATAACTATGCTGAGCTATCAATTGTTCGCCCTGCTTATGCTTGTCTAAAATTTTCTGGGCTCTCCCCATCCTGAAATAAAGCTTTATCTTTATTTTATTCCGACTGAGGTTATTACAAGACCTTACACGTGTACCGTTTCATAATAGCCATTCAGAGACTCGTTTACATATAAAAGCTGAGGTTTTTAGGGTTCCGTACCTCAAAAGGAAAAACGGAACCCTTATAAGATCACTTCGTTGTCCGTCTGTATATCCGTCTGTCAAGACCATATTTCTCAGAAACGCGTGGAGTTATCAAGTTGTAATTAATAGAAAATACTCAGGGCTGCAATCCCTTGAAACAGTGAAAAAATCAAACTTCTAAGTCAACGGAATCAAAAAATACTGGCGTTTATGTTCCGTTTATGCCGCATATTTAAGCACTCGCAAGGGAATCAAAACCTAGGGTACCTACTTCCCGTTGACCAAGCTAGAATCATGAAATTTGGCAAGAAGGAATGTCATGTAGCATAAGTAAATAACTAGCAGCTGGCGGCCTAAGCAGAAGTATTGAGACTTATTTAACAAAACTCTCATAACGCACTATCACTGAGAATTGGAGGCGATATCACAGAATAATAGTACGCGATATCAGGAACGATATCGAGCGCAGAGGTTCATAGTTACAATGAAACCTCCAATAGAAAACTATTACGGTGTAAACAAGTCGTTAGTTTCATGTTTTCGTTAATTTTAGTAAGTATCATTTTCCACCTTTGCCAGCTTTATCAAAAAATTGATGGGAATATCTCAATATTTTTTAAAACGTTGCACAAAAACTTGAGAAAATTCTCAATTATTTGAGGTCTTTCTTATTGGTCAAAGTTTGACGTAAGCCTTGAGGGCAACACATTGTTGTACACATTGTTTTTTACTTTTGGAGCGATTATTTCCGAAATTATTGACATTATCAAAAAATGATTTTAGTAAACCCCTATTCATTTTTAAATACCTTTCCAACAATATATCACACGTTAGGGTTGAAATTAAAAAAAAATCACTTCCCACTTTACATATAGGGGGGCTACCCTAATAAAACATTTTTTTCCAATTTTTATTTTACTACTTTGTCGGCGTGATTGATGTACATATTAGTACCAAATTTCAGCTTTCTAATGCTAACGGTCACAGAGATTAAGCGAGGACGGACAGACGGACGGACGGACAGACAGACATGGCAAAACTATAAGGGTTCCTAGTTGACTACGGAACCCTAAAAATAAAATGTCCCTAAGTATCTGAAAACCTGTCGTGGTCACAAGTAGTTGTCCTGTGGATGTCAACTTAAAATAAATGGATAAGTAAGCTGTATATATGTCACCGGAAAATAACAAGAACCGCAAATTTATAAATTTCCTAGGAAATTTATAAACTTTCGTAGGATTCTAAACGAGAGATAAATTGTATTATCTTACGCCCACATTTTCGTAAATTTATCAATTTGCGACGTCTCGTGGTAAGTTTATAAACTAACGGATATCCATTCGTAAGATTCTAAACGGTTCGACCAATCACAGAAGAGCATTTAATTTTACGCTTTTTTAAAATACCTACGGAAAATAACACACTGCTCTCTGATTGGTCGATGTTGACAGTGGCAATGGTTGTGTCCATAGACTTAGGTACAATTATGGGTCTAGTTTAGTAACCTTAGCAAAATAAAACTATTTTCACAGTTCCAACACAGTTTCAACATTAAAAACTTTACAAAAAACACACGAACAACCGGTTTTTTTTATGTTCCGTGGCGTGGCGAACAATGGCGGTAGAGAGGAAGGAGAAGGAACACGTGACATATTCAACCAATCAGAGCGCACATGGCGTTTGGTTATTGCGTACTTATTATTTTACGCGTGAGTTCGGTAAGTTTATCAATTTGCGAAAATGTGAGCGTAAAATAATACAATTTATCTCTCGTTTAGAATCCTACGAAAGTTTATAAATTTCCTAGGAAATTTATAAATTTGCGGTTCTTGTTATTTTCCGGTGACATATATACCAATTATCATGATGCACATGAAAATAATTAAAATACCTCTCGAATGAGCCTACAATTCCTGTAATTAAGTAAACAATGTAAGTAATTATAGTTACACACATAACAACGTGCCACCTTTTCATGCAACTTTTCATGCAATTCTTGACGCATTTACCGCGTTTTCCTGTTGAACTCTAGATTATCTTTTGAACAATGTTGTACAGTTTGTTAGAGAACTAGTTTTCCGACGACATCGAGACTCTTCTACAATCCAATTGCAGATCAAGTAATTTCTGTCATTAAACTGTCGGGGTTAGGTAAACATGTATTTATCTCCATCACCTAGGTACTTATTATTTTTATAGCCGCAGTGGCCTATCAGATTACATCTTCATGTGATTAAAGGAAGTATATAAAAAGATTTACATAGCATAGCATAGTCAGCCTATAACGTATAGCTGCTGGGAGTCAGGCCTCCTTTGGATGAGAGGGAAGTGGGCCGTAATCCACTACGCGGGCCATAAGATTTACCTGTAATATATTTTACTTTTTGAATTTTATTCTCTCGCATAATCAATGGCATGTAGGCCATAGATTTCTAAAAAATGTACTGCGGACTGCTTTTGCGGTGAACTTAATTAAAACGAAAATAATGGAAATTGTCTTTGACTTGTGAAAATCTTTCCTTGTGCAAAATTACAGGACGACCTTTTCGGAAGTAGAGAACTAGAGTTGTAGGCTTGCACTTTGTTTCTGGTAACAGTAAATCCGCAATGACGAAGACGTGGGCTACCGGCTATTTATATGTATAAATAGCACTTTGTCTGCGCACTATGTCCGTAGATATATAACTACAGACAAAACAGGAACAAAAATTGCGTAAAAACTTACAATAAGTATAGGTATGTTGTAAAGGTCAATATTATTACCTACGGTGTTCCTCATTTAGTATCTTATAATAAAATACATTTTTAGCACAAATCTCAGACTTAAGAGATCCGTAGCAAAATAATAACGAAGAGACAATCACAAGAACAACTGACCATCCGCTTGAAGGCATATTTGCATTTCGATAGTCGCTGTTTTTGGTTTTTTGTCACCGGCCTTTGAAATAAAAGTTATTTTTCAGTAGATACTGTTTGGCAGTCGGTTGTTTTCTTTCGGAAAGAAGTTTTTTATTTTTCACTTTGTATTTGTGTCCTACACCATTCGTACACCACTCTTGCTATATAAACAACAGTGACAGGAAGTTTTATAACAACAGCAACATGATACACCAAGTGGATTAAATACATATTTATTATTGAAGCTATCCTAACAAAGTTAATAAAAATTTTACGAGACTACTGCGCAAACTTTCTCTTCCAAATGAAAAAAAAATCACGAAAATTGACCCAGTAATCGCGGGGATAAAAACAGAGGGATTGCAATTCATTAACCTAACAAATTCAGTCGGTAAAATGTCTGCTGTCATTGGTTGCTGTATAAGCATGAAGCATTCCGTCCTGAAAGTGGAAAAACAAAAACCGTTAACCGCTCTCAGTAAAGATACAGAACCGTCAGCTGTCGAGTACGGCAGTGCTCGACCGAGTGTTTTTAATCAATGATGTCAGAAGTCAGCAATTCTTTTTTATAATATAAAAACTATAGGCTACATACGAGTAGTAGATACCTACTTACGACCTTAGATATATGATAACGAAATCATTTGCTATCATTAAATTGTGCTTTTGTGCGCAATAATTAAAAATACAAAAGCGAAAAAAAGTCACCTGCTGACGCTACTCGTCTTCACGCACATATTCACAGCGTGTTTGCTCACTTGGTTACCACATGTAAAGCGCGCGTCGCTCCGTGAGATAAAAATACTATACGAAAAAGTCGCCCTATAACTTTCTAATTTCTTAATGTAGGTAATTTTTGATGAACTAAAATGATACCCAGAAGGTAAGTAATTCAAGACTTTTCGGGAATTATTTATTATATATATAAATAAATTAATTAATAATATTCAGCTGCATCCGGTTAGACTGGAAGCCGACCCTAACATTGTTGGGAAAAGGCTAGGCAGATGATGATATAAGTACTTTATTGACGACGAAGACAAAGACGTGATATCTACCAACCTGCACGGGGCCCACGTGGTAGATTGGAGAGGCCACCACTGCTCCTCAATTGTAATGAATTATTTTATTTTTGGATTGCTTTTTTAGGGTTCCGTAGTCAACAAGGAACCCTTATAGTTTCGCCATATCCGTCTGTCCATCCGCAGCTTAGCTCAGAGACTCTTAGTACTAGAAAGCTATAATTTGGCTTGGATATACAGGTTGTTACGGAAAGGGTATATCAATACTACAAACGGGTTGAAGAGTGTATCTGGTCTAGAATCTCTGTACAAAATTTCAGCTCAAAAGCATTAACTTTGAAAATGCTTAATATTTTTTTATTTCGACATCACGGCGCTGCACTGGCGCGCGGCGGCGTGATGTGCGTGTACTAGGCGCACAGACACACTACAGATAATGGATAATGACCCTCGTAGTGCGGTGACACGTTTGTTATGATTTCAATTTAATAAACTATCGAAATAAAAAAAATATTAAGCATTTTCAAAGTTACTGCTTTTGAGCTGAAATTTTGTACAGAGATTCTAGACCAGATACACTCTTCAACCCGTTTGTATTGATATACCCTTTCCGTAATACCCTGTACATATTAATCACGCCGAGAACGTGGTAAAAAAAACTTGTGATAAAACATTTTTAGGGTACCTACCTCCTCTACACGTAAAGTAAGGATGTTTTTTTTATTTTTCGTGTACCCCATTGCATGGGGTATCGTTGGATAGATCTTTTAAAAATATTGCGGGTTTGTACAAACAATTTTTCGATTCAGGGATCCGTTTGTGAAATATTAAGCTTTAAAGTGCTCATTTTTGTTCAAGTGTCAAAGCCAGCTAAATGGTGGGTTTTGGATATGTGAAAAATTCACGGTAGTAGTACTTACATAATTAAACGAAGTTAAAAGGAAAACTATCACAGCTAAGTGGCTTTACAAGTTTACGAGTAATAGTCGACCTTACATTTGCAGTTGCAATGTATGGGAGAACATGATTTTCAACTACAATACACATCACCTTCTAAACAATCCTATCCATCGTTTCTAAGTTTTAACACATTTTAAGTCATAAGTTTTCTTTGAGAAATAAATATGGCGAATTGGCATTCCTTCCATACAAAAGCTGTCAAACTGTCATATTTATTTCGTACTAGCTGCTGCGCCGCGACTTCGTTTACGATTCAGGATAAAAAGTAGCCTATGTCTTTCTCCAGGCCAAGGTCTACTAATGTGCCAAATTTCATAAAATTCCGTTCAGCCGTTTTAGCGTAAAAGCTTAAAAAATAACTGGCCTTCGCATATAATGATACTAGCTGCGCCCCGCGATTTCACCCGCATAAGTTTCTATCCCGTAGGAAAATCGGGATAAAAAGTATCCTATGTGTTAATTCAGGGTGTCAGCTACCTCCATACCAAATTTTATCAAAATTGGTCTAGCCGTTTGTGCGTGAAGAAGTAACAAACACACTCACAAATTTTCGTCTTTATAATATTAGTTTGAAGTGTGATTAGTTAGGATAAGGAATCCTTATCCTAAGGATTTATCAGACTATTAAATAATCAGCCCTAAATTGACTAAAGCCTTGATTAACAGCATTTTGATTTGTTGATAAGCATTAAGTTAATGTGTGCCTGCTACGCTAGATCAACTAAGCCCACGGCGTGACGTGGGAATCTACTTTATAGTAGGTATATCGGCAGGTCATGGTTAGAAAGTAAAGCATTATTTCGGCACTGCATCAGAATTATGTAAGCTTCTCAATTGTATTGGTTAAAATAATTGTTAAAAAAAACTGTTTTATTGTCACCACACGTAATATTTTTGCTTGTCTAATTGAACTTTCTAATTGAATTTGGCTATGCTCTTTTTAGGGTTCCGTACCTCGAAAGAAAAAAACGGAAACCTTATAGGATCACTTTGCTGTCCGTCCGTCTGTCTGTCTGTCAAGACCCTTTTTGTCTGGAACTCGTGGAGGTATCAAGCTGGAATTTATATCAAATACTCAGGTCTACTGTCCCTTAGAGCTGTGAAAAAATCAAACTTCTAAGCCAACGCAATCAAAAGTACAACCGTTTATGCCGCAAATTTTCGACACTCGCAAGGGAATCAAAACCTACAGGGTACTTCCTGTAAACTCAGAATCTTGAAATTTGGTACGAAGCAACGCCTTATAGCACAGATAAAGGAAAAATTGCGAAAACCGTAAATTTTTAGTTACATCATATAATAAAAATATTTTTAATAATTTTAAACTTCTACCCCTTTCTACCCCTTTCCTCATGAACGCGTAGAGGTATCAAATTGAAATTCATATCAAATACTCAAGTCTATAATACCTTTAGGCTGTAACAAAATCAAACTACTATGTCAACGCAATCAAAAGAAATAGCAATTTATGCCGCATATTTTCAAACTCGCAACTACTCGCAAGGGAATCAAAACCTAAAGGGTACTTTCAGTCGACCTAGAATCTTGAAATTTGGCATGAAGCAATGTTTTATAACACATATAAAGGAAAAATTCCGAAAATCTTAAATTTTTATACGGAACCCTCGGTGCGTGAGTCTGACTCGCAGTTGGCCGTTTTTTATTAACAAATTGGCCTCATTTGATTTGTTTTGACGAGACCAATAGATTGGATAAGCGTTTATTTATAAACGAGGATTAAAGGGTATTTATAATACCTACTACTTTAATAGGCAATTGTGTATTAATCTAGAATGGAACCTACAATGGCACTGCTGAATGAATTAAGTACTGGTAAATGTAGCTATTAAGTAACTCAATTAAGTATTAGGGTCAATGATTCCCAGTGTAATGATCAGAGCAAAGCTAGCTGACATTGAACCACACCGAGCTGACCATAGATATAAGAAAGTTTACATTTCTATGGAGCTGACGTTGATCTGTTTTTACCCGACTGCGCCAGAAGAAGGGTTATGTTTTTATAACAGTGACTAAGCTGCTTTCTAGATACATATTGTACTACTTGTTAACTACAATGTAGATAGTTCTTATATTTATCTGGCTTCCAGTCTAACCGGATGCAGCTGAATACCAGTATTTTTCATGGAGCGACTGCCTATCTGACCTCCACAACCCAGTTACTGGGTAATACGATACTCCTTGGTAAGACTGGTTATTAGACTTTCGAGCTTCTGACTACCCGTAACGACTGTCAAAGATCCACGAATGACAGCCGGGACCAACGGCTTTAACGTGCTTTCCGAGGCACGGAGGGGTCTCGCTATGTAAAGATGGTCACCCATCCACAGACCAACCGTGGCAAGCGTAGCTTAACCTGATCGATCGACCTGTGCGGCTATTATTTAGCCACGGGCCCCTTAGTTCATAATTATTCGCCTGATAAACCTGATTCGGATTACCTACCAAATTCAAGTCATTCCACGGCTTTTTGCCAGTGGTAGGTATTTACCTACTTACGACTTCGCTGTATTTAGAACAGGGTTCGCTGATATACATATCAATTGATTTGAATTTATGATATTTATTGTTAAAACTAGAAATTTTGCTAATTCAAAGTTTACCCTAACAACACTTGACAAAAAATTACAATTTAACGTGACATGCTGAAATAATAAACCATGATCAGCCACTATAAATAATGTTATAATTTTTATTTGTGTTGATTAAGTAAGACTGATTATTAATTGAAGACGTGAGTGGATGAAGGGGATTGAGTTGAGTTGAGTTGAAATTGAGTTCAAAGTTTCACATAAATGTGAAACTTTGAACTCAACTTTCTCGAAATTAGAATTTTGTGACATATCCCCTTCATCCACTCACGTCTTCAATTATTATTTATCAAAGACTCAATTTTTTATTACTTTAAAAATAACAACGTCTAATAATAAAAAAACAAACTACAACTAGAATACATACAGACCACTTACATAATGAAAATCGCATCTTTATGTTATACATGATATGGAAAGTGTTAAAAAATTAACCCGACAAACTTTAAGAGGTGCTATTGACCATCGAACCAACAACTTTCACTATCTATGGGACCAACTCTGAATCACGAAAAAAAAAATCAGCTGTTTCATACATTTTGGTCAAGTAGGTTTTAAAGTTTATTTTTTTCGATTTCATGTTTGGTCCCATAGTAAAAGTTGTTTATAATGATGAGTACAATGACCCCTCAAGAGGATACGGTGATATTTGAACTTGTTTATCTGATATGTATCTCAATTATCAAATAGGTATCGGATATTTTGATATTAATTTACTACATACATATACTTATCGGATTTTTACGAACCTTGATTTAGAATCTATCTTGAAAAATGTATGACTCATGGACACACATGGTCCAACATACTCTTTTTGTTAGCCTTAACCATAGATGGTCTTATCACATAAGCCTTAATCGGCTTATCTGTATTTGTTGTTGATCCTGCAAATACTTATGGGGATTACAAGGCCTAAACGCAAAAAACGCAAGTTTTAAAAGCAATAAAAGTATTTGATCGACTACAGTAAACAAAATCAGAAAAATATATGATATTCTTCAGGATATATGCTAGGTAGATATAGTGTGTTGAAAACATAATACAAATAATTTGATACGATAGAAAAAAATCATGAAGATACCTCTAAAAACTTTCCTTTTACAATAAAAACCATACATACAATCATTCTGATTTTTTGTTCAGATTATTCTACTAGCAACATACTAAAGCACTAGTGTTTAAGTCCAAACAATAGATTTTTGTACCTAAATAGATAATTGCTTCATATTTTGCAATAAATTACCAGGGTTGTATCATCGCGCTTCTCTTTCTTTTCTATGCAGTCCGACAGTGACCGAGCTTTAGGTCATATAGTCGCCTTAAAGGCGGCTAGAAGGAAACTTAAAACCCTTGAATTATCTGAGAAGGTTAGTTTGTAAAATATCTTAATCTTAAAAGTTTACTAAAGGAAGTAAACACAAGTAAGTATATTTACCTATATGAGAAACGTAACAATACATAAGGAAGACACATAAGATAACTGGCATTGCACATAACTAAAGACTCCCTTTAACCCGCACGCAATTGCTCAGGGTCATTATTCGAAATCGTATTATTCATCTGATTTCTCTGGCATATTTTTTTTTTTAATGTTAATTAATTCTGGTATTACACGTGAAAATATAGTGTGTTAGAAATTTAAATTTCGAATAGGCACTCAATTTGAATGAATAAAGCCAAAGATATGTGACGTTAAAAATTTAATAACCAGGGGAATCAGAATATAGTCGCAGGGGAATCAGAAAAAAGAAAAAAACATGTTTATGTATCTTTATTTATCTTCTTATGATTAATAAACAAACTAGATAATCAATTTTTTTAATACCAGTTTCTAACAACCTTGCATTACTTGTGAAATAGTGCAATCAATAACTTTAACTATTGGATTCAATAAAAATAGTCAAAAAACAACAAACACCCCCTAAGAGGTCTGTATTATTATATAATTGACTCTAGACAGCAAAACCTAAATTTAACATTTTTTGTACTAATTAACAATTATTTTAACATAACGCTTTGGTTTACAGAAGTTTTTAATCGTATACATTGTTTTTTTACTATTAATCAGTCTTAATATTTTATTACAGCCATTTATAGACATTATCTGTCGATGTATTATCCTTAAACATACGAAAAGCCTTTAATCAGTCTCATGCAAAACGATATCTTTATCTATATACTTACTATAAATCTATAAATAAGGTATTAGCATATATAAAATATCTATTTTTCTTAAACATGTGTATTAACCTATAAAATATTATGGCAACGTTTGAAATAATTATCACATTTAATCACATTCTACTAACTTAAGTTTTAGTCAAAAATTTTGAGATCATCAACGTCATCGTAGTCATCTTCAATCTTACTACTGGAAGGCAAGTCATCGATTTTTCCTTGAATTGACTCTAACATAGCCTCTGCCAGCTTAGGTGTTACAACTCTTTCGTCTATAGATGATACTTCTGCCCAGAAACTGTCATTTGGCCCCAGGTCAAGGGAATCTTGTAGGTTTGTGAAGCTATGACCTCCATCAGTAGCTTTTCCCGTACGTTTTATCAATGCGCTGTTTCTTGTCTTTGGTAGTTGTTTTGGAGCACGAATTGATGTTCTCCGAGTGGTTTCTCCTATATTGAAAAATCCAATGTGCTGACCGTGCTGACATTCGACTGGTTTGAATGAGCATTCTCCTTGTCCACAACTAAGTCGTCTCATAGCCAAAATGTTGTTATTACTTGAGCTCCATACCACTTGGTGGATGCTCATTGTTCCACGGAATTGGTCGAGATCTGAGGGCACCAACAAATCTTTTTCAATTATACCTGTTTCTTCTACCACTTTCAGAATAACACCGGGGACATTAACACTTAGGTGGTTGACAAGGCACTCCATGTTTTGGATATCATTACCACGGGCTACAATTTTATCCGCCGTTCGTTTCAGCACGCCACCAACTCCGTCAGGGGCTCCTTTTCCATGGCCTGCTTCTGTGTAATTCCAGATAACTCGACGTAAGCTCGTGTAATACCAATGTAACTTCGACATAATGTAAAACATCTTGCGATTCCTATATTGTGCTGATGGTGAGTCGGAAATAAAGTACAGTGAATCTACTTCGGGAACAGTATCTTCAACAAAACTTAAAATGGGCAATAAGTGCTCCCATATAGCAATAGCATCATGCCGTAAACACTCACTCATTGTGCAGAAAGACTGAGTGCATAATGTTCCACTTTTCATGTAATAAATGACAGCAGTATGAAGAGTGATCTGCTGTCTGGAACTTCCAAAATGAAACGATTGGATCTCCGATGCATATTTTGTGCTATAATTTTCACTAAAATCACAATGAATTATGCATTCTTCCGACTTCAAATTTGCCTTCAGTTTCTTAATATAATTACTCTGCGAGATAATGTTTGCGCAATGTCTCATATAAGGGTTTATAATATTCTCAAAATATTCTATAATATCCTTTGGACAAGCAGCTACTTTTTCTTTCACTGTCTGTATCGTTACTTTTTCTTGACCATTTTTCATGTAAGTCTTCTTGTTTTTTTTCCATATCCAGTAGTAAGTTTCTAATAAATTGTCAAATTCCTTGAAAATTATATTCCTGTGTTTACATAGGTTGCACTTCCTAGTTAGACAATGGACATCTCGGGGGTCACAACATATTGACTTTAATACCTCAAAAGCTGATTTTTCTTCTGTGAGATTATTTCTTCTTAGGGCTGTCACAACAAGCTCCATGTTTTCGTGGTCCTTGCAAAGACATGTATCCCGAATATTCAAATTTGGAGATATAATCCAGAAAGGACGTAATTTACAAAAAAAACTGTAGCTTATTTGAATGTCAGGGTGAGATTGCAGAAATTTGGTATGTAAGTTTTGTAGGGTATCACTAAGATACCGTTTTTGTTTTCGAATTTTATTTCTTTTTATGTATTCTTTTTTACCTGGGCACATTCTGCTATTATCATCCTCTTCCAAAAACAATTCAATCCTTTTTTTAAATTCAGCTTTGGATACATCACTTAGTAAACTTGGTATACTGCTTCGATCCATATTTCTTTTATTTACTGGTTGTAAAATATTTCTTTTAATATTGCTTTGATTTATTGTACCTATTTGAAGTCTTTTTAATTGTTTTCTATATCTTTCATTTAGTTTTTTTAGATCTTCAATTTTTCTGTCTTTTATTTGTAATTCCTTGTTTGCTCTGTATTTATATCTTCGTAAAATATGTTTCCATGGAGATCGTTTCTTAACAGATTTTTTGGTCGATTGTTCTTTAATTGTTAATCGATGTGGAGTTGAACAGGATGTATCACTCTGAGTACTTTTAGGTACAGGTGATTCTAAGTAACTTCTACTGGGTGAAGGTTGTGGTAGCTCAAACGAATTGTCTGTGTTGTCATTTTCTACTTCTAGAGAAAGATGACATTCGGTCTGGTTCATCTGGTTCATATTATACTGTCGAGTTACTGGTCGTGATCCACATTTTGAAGAGAGATTTACATCGCGGGAATTAGTAGCAAAGGTTGGAGATACAGAAGTTGCAGACATCTGACTGATTATAGACCTAGTAAATTTGGTGGGCGTGTTTGTTCTAGATTTCGGAGATGCAACAAAAGATCTTAATTTTAAAATTTTGGTAGTATGTGGAGAGGGCGACCCTAATGGATCATCATTTTCATTCTTGTCTGTATCTGTATTTTCAATGTTAATTGGTAGCTCGTCAACCAAATTCAATTGATTATTTTTACTCTTCCAATAATTTTTTTTAGAACTTTCCCTACTTTTTTTTCGCATAATTTTCTGCTGCTTTGGTGTCATTTGACTTATTGGTACTATATTTCCTGTTCTTTTTTTCTTTAAATATTTCTCCCTTTCCTTAACCCTCAATTGAGCATGGAGATCCGGATCATTTTTAATTTTTTCCATCCTTCGCCGCTCAGCTATTCTCTTTTTTTCTAAAATCTCATCTCTAGTTTGCTTTTTACGAGGCATGATAGCGATCTGAAATTAATGAAATAACAATAAACCTATTTTACTTATGAACAAGTAAATCTATTTCGGCTTTCTTTACAATTGGCTTTAAAAATAGGTGGTTTTAGTAATTTAAAGGTATGTATTCTAACTTAAACTTGTAAAATTCTGAGTCCCCTGGCCTTTATGCCAGGGTAATCATAGACAGTGAAATCATAAAATAACGAATATTTGTCGATTGTCGCCAACTCAGTACGTCCAGTAACATGGCCTTTAAGTAGCAAAAAATGGTCAAATAGAATGTTGTCTACAGCTTGTTTAATAAATCAAATCACTTTTAATAAATAAGCAAACTTAGTCAGGGTAATCAGAATTTTCAAAAACCAAGCACAGGGGAATCATATTCTTACCTTCGTATTTCCGTAATGCAGCAACGAGACGCACAACCACCTATTTCGACAGCCGGAGCACAACTAAACGCTCGCGCGGCGGGGTTAGCCGCGTCTTCGAAAAGCTTTAATAGGGACGTACTCGCATTTTAGTGACGCACCAGTGGAATCACAATTAGGTCGCGGACAACATCGAAATATTTTTTATGATAAAAACTACTTTAAATATGCGTATTTAGTATTTTTCTAGTGAATCATTGATTAATTAGTATCTTAAATGCAAAAATGTCACATTAATAAACTTCACAGAAAGTAATAATACCGATGATATTGTGTACAATTCTGGTGAGCGGACAAGTCAGGGGAATCATAATTCAGGGGTTTGGATATTTTTCCTAAGCGCATTTTTTTATTTGTGGTTAATAACTGTGGTTTCCCAATTAGATTACATATACAATATTAATAAAAAAAATAATTCACATGTCTATTTACGTTACATGTAGGCTTTTTTCGTCCGGACATAGAAAATTGAGTCGCTGGAGAACAACCCAGCTAAGATATGTACCTATATATCAAAGTGTCCAAATAGAAGGCTTGAAAATAGATGGGCCAAGAGTGATGCCAAAGAGGTTGAAGTTTTTACTAACCATCTTGAAAGTGTCGTTACTCCCCCGCCCCGACTAAGGCTGAAGTAAGCTGGACTATATCAATAAAACACAAGCATCTGTTCTAACTAGGGTCTAGATGGTGAACAGATGCTAAAGAACCAACAAGAAAAACTTTTTAACAAAAAAAAAACAACCGTCTTCCAAAAAAGACACTACAAAGTGAAAGAAACTTTAATTTCGGAAGTCGGTGTCGTTGGGTTCGCATTTTCGTTGTTTGCCACCGACATCCGAAATTAAAGTTATTTTTCACTTTGTAGTGTCTTTTTTGGAAGTCGGTTGTTTTTATTTTGTAATAATGTTTTTATTTTGCTTTTTTAAGTTGTACCTACTTACCCCACACAAATTCGTATAACACTACCTACTTGCTACGTAAATATCAGTGACAGAAAGACATTATAACATCATCAATATAAACTAAGTAGCAATAATTCCTTATTTATTATAATTATTGAAGCTAACTCAAAAATTACCCGAGGGACCACCCCTGAGGCATACCTTATCCATTAAAAAATATTTTTTTAAATCGATTTACAATTGCAGGAGATATCACGTAACTAACAAACATACAAAAAAAAACATACCTACAGTCGAATTGAGAATCTCCTCCTTTTTTAAATCGGTTCAAAATGTTCCCCTAACGAAATTAAATACGCCATGAAAACATTGAGAAACCAAAACAACCCCACTAAAATTTAACAAATCAAAACACAAAACTACGTGCTGACATGTAAATAGTGCAAGTTACCAAAAATATGTTTCCATAAAGATCGGTCATGTTAATGTTTAGAAAATCATATTAATTACGTTTATAGCTTAGACATGGGGCCGAAGCCAACTCGCAGAGGCCCGTTAGACGTTTTAATGAAGTGAGGCACCAACCGACGATTAATAATCGTCGGTTCGGCGACTAGGGATAATCGTCGATTATCCCTAGTAGCAATATGCAAGTACACCCAAGGACAAACCCCGGTTGGTGTAGGACTTTATTGTCATTATTCTTTTTTTTTTGTTATATAATATTAAATTGTAAATTCTGTAAACTTTAACAGTGTGAACTTCTGGTTGTTGTTACACTTAGGTGCATATAATTTACTTGTATAGTAATCTGTGGAAACTGTTTCTGGATTGTGTTGAACTAATTGTATACATACGTTTGTATCCCAAATAAAATAAATAAAATTAGGTTGTGGATGTCAGATAGGCAGTCGCTTTATGTAAAATACTAGTATTCAGCGGCATCTGGTTAGACTGGAAGCCAACCTAAGCATAGTTGGGAAAAGCCTAAGCAGATTGATTGATTGAATGTGGTCATCGAGAACATGTTAAAATCTATCGTGAATATTTTTCCCTACATAGGTACATATTCATTTTCAGACAACCGCGACGGTGCGCGGAGGGAGGCGCGGTAATCCGTGGGAAGTCTAGGCATGCGCAGTAGGGTAGACAGAGCGCGCGAGGGGAGAAAATAGCCCTATATAAGCTCGACGCTGCTGGTCAAAGCTCAGACCTCGGCACGATGCGGCAAAGGGCTTCTGGAGCACCTTTGCACATCCACCCGAGGAATAAAGTTGATGTTCAAAGCTCGGACCTCGGCACGATGCGGCAAAGGGCTTCTGGAGCACCTTTGCACATCCACCCGAGGAATAAAGTTGATGTTCAAAGCTCAGACCTCGGCACGATGCGGCAAAGGGCTTCTGGAGCACCTTTGCACATCCACCCGAGGAATAAAGTTGATGTTCAAAGCTCGGACCTCGGCACGATGCGGCAAAGGGCTTCTGGAGCACCTTTGCACATCCACCCGAGGAATAAAGTTGATGTTCAAAGCTCAGACCTCGGCACGATGCGGCAAAGGGCTTCTGGAGCACCTTTGCACATCCACCCGAGGAAAAAAGTTGATGTTCAAAGCTCAGACCTCGGCACGATGCGGCAAAGGGCTTCTGGAGCACCTTTGCACATCCACCCGAGGAATAAAGTTGATGTTCAAAGCTCAGACCTCGGCACGATGCGGCAAAGGGCTTCTGGGGCACCTTTGCACATCCACCCGAGGAATAAAGTTGATGTTCAAAGCTCAGACCTCGGCACGATGCGGCAAAGGGCTTCTGGAGCACCTTTGCACATCCACCCGAGGAATGAAGTTGATGTTTCCAGGTATTAGTGCCAGCGTCAGGTACTTTTATCCGTGCGTCGTTCGACCCCAAGGCAGTATTTTTACTAGGTATATTCGTGTAAAAATAGCCTACCTATTATAAAATATTATCTTGAAGTCATCATCATCATCATCTGCCTAGCCTTTTCCCAACTATGTTGGGGTCGGGTTCCACTCTAACCGGATGCAGCTGAGTAATATCTTGAAGTATTAACAATAAATAATTGAATTGCGTTGTGTAGTTTCTGCCTAACCCCATGGGGCGTAAGCGTAAGTTTATGTATGGTAAGAGCAGTGGTGGGCCAGTGGCAACGGCCCCGACTTACGATTCCTAAGTTGTGGGTTCGAACCCAGACAGGCTTTACTTTGTGCAAATAATTTCATGACTACTGCTCGTAAAATGGTGAACGAAATCATCGTGAAACGGCTTGTCTTAGAATCAAAAATTCAAAGACATGTGACCTCTACCAACCCGCACTAGGCCCGCGTGGTTACAGCCCACTCCCTCTCGAAGAGAGGAGGCCTGTGTCCTAGCAGAAAAGATAGATATATGCTGTCGGGGAAGTCCCCGACTAATATTATAAATTTGAAAGTAACTCTGTCTGCCTGTCTGTCACACACACATACAGACAGACAGACAGAGTTACTTTCGAATTTATAATATTAGTATGGATAATCACACTTCACACTAATATTATAAAGGCCAAAGGCTGTGAGGATGTTTGTTACTCTTTCACGCAAAAAATACTGAACGGATTTCGATGAAACTTCACAGTAATATAGCTTATACATCAGAATAACACATAGGCTACAATTTATAAAGATTTTGTGTGATTTGGTCATAATATAACGATAAGTATCAAGTACCTAAGTCGGAAAAATTCCTGCCCTCTGAGAGCTATCTTGGCGTGCGCTGCCTAAACCTGCCTAAATAAAAGTTTATTATAGAACTTTTTAAGACAAACAGTCCCACGATAAGTCTATGATCTTCGTGTAACTCTTAACGGTTTAGGCAGCGCACGCCAAGATAGCTCTCAGAGGACTTACCAACTGAACTTCGACAAACTTTACTACGACAAGATTTTAATTCGACACTACGGAACTCCGACACGTCTTCATTTCGACAATACTTTAGTTCGAAATGCCTTAAGTCCGACACTACTGTACTCCGATAAAGCGTTTCTTCGACATGACTTAACTAGGAAACGATGCGACTTCGACGACGTGCTACTTCGACAACTATGGTAGTCCGACATGAGTCAATTTCGACATACTCTACTCCGGCATGCTGTACTACTTATCGCTAAGAGCGATCTTTTAAAGACAACCTTTGGATGGATTAAAAACGGGAAGGACAGACAAATACTGTAGGTAGTCTGTGGTGTACCATTTACACAATACAATAAATACATACATAAAGTACTATTAATCTGTATAAATATATACATATACATAATAAAAAACATGAAACAGGAGCAAAGAAAATACAATGACGATGTTTGATCAATCTTAACAGTATTCCCTAACATCTCTTATGCTGATTTTAGCTAAACAAATTATACTAATTTTAGACATTAATATTCGTAGTTAGTCCTGCAAAATAGTCATTTTCGTAACCACAGTATAGCAATCGTAGTTATCTTGCGGTAAACTAATATGCTAGGCGTTCTAAATAGATCCACTAGACATAATTTTGTGGTTGTATTACTTCGTTCTCCTAAGTTTAAGTGTTGATGCTTACGGTGTTATTTGAAGTTCTGTGAGACCTAGAACCCTAAACTTGTCACTCGGTACATTAATTAATAACATAAATAACATTCCGCCTGCAATCTCCGAAGGGTTATGAAATGAAATTGTTTATTCTGTAAATGGATATCGGAACCACTTTTACACGCCATATTGTAAAACAATAAAAAAATAAGCTAGATGAGGTCGGCGTTTCCTGTCTGACTACTCTGAGAAGATAAGGCGAAACAAACTCAGAGGACACAGTCTCTTTTAAAGTCCAGGCATAATCTTGGTCAGAGACGTCCACCTATAGTAAACCCTGTCACCTTTGACCTAGGCTAGAGTCAAGAGCAAGCCCATTTCAAAAAAAAAAAAAAAAAAAAAAAAAAAAAAAAAAAAAAAAAAAAAAAAAAAAAAACCACTTTTCGCCAGTTATTTTTAAGTTCCATGTAATAGGGGGCCTCCACCTCCTACCTGAACATGAGTTACCTTGGGTAAACTAGAAGTCTTTAAACAGACTTCGGAGTCTGTCGAACCCAGGTTGGCCGAAGCAAGTAAAACCTGTTCAAGTGGAGATTCATAGACGACTCCGCCTAGGAGTGTAGGTAAATGTGGTGCTATTCCACAAACGATGGGACACTTAATATCATGTACTGCGTGTCCTGTCAGCTGCACGTTGCGCGTTGCAGGAACTGATGAAAGCTGGTGATGGCGCCAAACAAGTAGCCGAATTCTGGGCCGAGTCCATTTAGATTGCTGTCGACACGCTAAGAAGATAGGGGGCGAGACTATTGCCATCAACCGGACACAAATCCAGTCGCGGGGCCGCTACTTAATTATTCTAATTAACTGTTTATACATACAATTAAATAAATACAATTATCTATACAAAACGTCGTAAATTAGGTAGGTAACGTTTACTTTTGCTTTCAAAAATATTCACGTTGACTGAGGAGTTAAAAAAAGTCGACGAAACTACGAATTTCCCCAAATTTTAAAGTATTTATTTGGCCATTAGGTTGTGTTTCGTTGAGAAACAACCAAGTAGTTTAAGCGTCTGACATAGAAACAAACTCCTACATTTAAATAGTTTTGAAAGTTTTCTTAAACTGTCGCTTAGCTGAGAAAGGCATTACTTATACCTACAACTCATCATCTCAGACGTCTTCACAACTTAGGTACTCACCTTACAACTACAACAACTTCCTTTCCTTCACAACCTAATTACAAGGTAACAGGATACCCCTAAGTAGGACAGGCTGTCTACCTGTAATGACCTCCAAAAACCTTCGAATAACAGCCGGGACCAACGTCTTAACGTGCTTTCCGAGACACGGAGGAGCCTTGATAATTATGCAATGGATGGATCACCTACCTATCTATTGACCGACATCGAAAGTGTAGCATTACAGAAGAAAAGGAAGTTTTTTTTTATTCTGCTTTACCTTCAATCGATCAGAAAGAAAGAAAGAAAATACGTTTATTTGCGGTAAACCTGACGCACATAAACACAAAAACAAAATAAGAAAGGGTTGGGGGAAACGCGTCACATCCACGCAAAACGGTTATCGCACAGCATTATGCTGCGACCCTATGCAAGACGCGCTGGCTTTCAGCGACAGCCGGCGCTGACGTAATGACGTCGTCCGGTGCAGCAAACAATTATTAGGGCGCTGTACTAGTACAGCGTACACAAAGAAAAATAATAATATAATTGACTATGTAGTGCGGCTGTACTAAGGAGGTTACATGACTAGACGAGAAATAGTAGATTGTATAACTAAGGCATAAAAGAAGCTATTTTACCCCGAGACGTTTATGTCCACGCGAACCGCAGGCGAGGGTGGATAGTTAAGTCGAGGGGTAAAATGGCTCGTTTATGCCTGAGTTATACACTGCTTTTCACTTCGATTGCGAGTAAATGAGACAGGCATAAAGTATACAGTACATAATTAATCAAAAATGTTGCAAAGCATAGCTAATTCCCGCCACCACAGATAGGTAATACCGCCACGAAACTTTTTAAAAGTTTTTTTTTTACTTCAACATTTGTCATTCGACTTGGGTACTTCATACTGCCAAGTCATAAAAACGTTTCTTTGCGTTTTTAAATAATAAATGACAACTATTTTACCTGATTTTATTAAATTAACGATAGAAAACACGGAAGTGGTATAAATTAAAGAAAATGAAATAAATCACGACTTTAATCTGCGAAGTTTTATTGTGCGTGTGGCTGTTGGGCCTGAGTACCTTAGTCTCAGAAAAAAAATTTACTTTATGCACTAGAACATAAAAAGCGATTTTATGTCGCCTAAGCACAACATAAAGACGAACTTTTAGAGCATGAGAAGTGAAAAAAATATTTTACTTCATCTATAATATTATCATAAGAAAAATAGGTAGGTATCCACTAAATAAACCCCGGAGGATCCCGGTAAATATTTATTTTTTATAATAAGTGTTACTTTTCCCGTTCGTTCTAATAGATTCACCACCTCTGTTGGGACGGAAGGCAACGTAACCTGAGAGACATGCTCACATAGCGGAACTAATGATTCGAAAGTAACGGTACAATATATTTTGATGAAGCACCAATTTAAATAAAATTATATTCAAATAAAGTGTCATCACGTGGTCATCATTATATGAAAACGTTTAAGCCTTTGGTATGGTACGGTCAGCATCGAAAGTTGATTAACACTTCAGTTTTTTTAATCTTAGTTATTGAGGAAAATATTTGTTCAAAATTGCAGCAGAAGAATTTTTTTTAGAATATATCCTCTTGTCTATTATGTGAAAAGCAAAAAATCAGTTTATTGAAAAAAGTTGTTGTCAATTTAATAACATGTAAAAATGATAGTGTTAATCGACTTTTGATGCTGACTGTACCCTGGCCTGGCACCCTAATTGCGTAACACACTATCAATCTCAATCTGAATCATTTTGAAGGATATTGCTAATACTGGTATTCAGCTGCATCCTGTTAGACTGGAAGCCGACTTCAACATAGTTGGGAAAAGGCTAGGCAGATGATATTGATGATTGCTAATCCGTTGCTAAATATTTTCGAAAAATTTGTCTGCTCAACAACGTAAATAACGCAATGAAGGTTGTTGAACTGACAAAATGAAAGCCATTGCTATACTGTAATATGTTACGCAATTACCTCGTTGAGTTTATCAAAAGGTACCGTTTGGTTTTAGTCAGTAAGAGTTCGACAGACCCTAGGACGGAGATTTTAACACTGTCTTGGTCTTCTGACCTTAAAATTAGAATATCAAAGTTGCCAGAATTATGATTAATATGGTGAATGTTTAAAACTTTCTGCTTAACAAACAATGAAAGTGATAGGTAATACCTACTTATTTAACATCTGGTCAAATCGCAACTAATGTTGAGGTTGAGAAAAGCCGTAAATCTTCAAAAGATCTTAAATAGGTAAATAAATAAATGTTAATTATTTAGACGTCGTAACTCTAATCGTAGTAAACTCTAATAAATAACCACTTATTTACAAACAAATGTTGCTTACAAAATTCAAAGTTTATTTAAATATATATAGATATATTTATAGTCTGGTAGAAGCTCATAGCTCATTTTTTATTTCACAAACGTGCTCCGGGAGGACGCGGTCACACTGCGCAATAAACACTTGCATTTTATGGATTTTTTTTTTGCTCCGGCTTACCTCTGTCATAAATTCACCCTTCCCCACTGGTGTGTTACACGTACTTTTTCCAGATCTTTTAAATAGTCTTCGAAATTACGTCAAATTATGTAAAGACTTTTTTGTAAAGACTTGCTTTTAATACCTTTTATTTGACACCCAATGATAAACTAGGTACTTAAATATTGAAAATAAAATAATCGTTATCAGTGAAAAATCTATTCATGATTCAAGTAAAGGAATTGTTCGCTGTAAGTGATGTAACTCAAGGCAAACAGTCAGCCACGAACTGTTATAAATAGCCTAGTGCGAGCGAAGCCTTAATTATTAAGGTCACGCCTTTACAGTCTATACCTAAATAGAAGCATCATATTAATCTTTTCGTAATTCTAGTTTAGGTGAGTTAAAAATAAAATGTTGGGTTATGTGGAATATTTCTATTGCTTAATCTTTAAATGGAAACCTCGATTTCACAGTGTTTTAGATTACGTTATGATTACGGAGCTTTATATACCTACGTGAACGTTATCCGAGGTCAATGGCTTGGATCATAAACAGACTCTGATTTGCATTAGAAAGTATTTTTTATGAATATATTGGCCAAGCCTTCACATACTAAGAGTAAAACAACTAAGGACCGGTTGTTTCGTTAAACGTAACATACCTACGTAGGTACGTCAAATAATAATTAACAATTACGGACTCGTTATTATTTGACGTACCTACTGCGAGACCATAATTACGTAATATAAATTTAAAAAACAACGCTTTTTCTGTTTGACGAGAGTTAGCGCCATTTTTGACATTAATGAGTGGACGTGAAACAACCCGCCCTAAGTATCAAGCCTGTTGAACCAATAATAACGATTGAATTGTCTCCACCGCATTTATTAATATTGTTGTATCATGCATGTGTTAAGACTTTCAATACGACGCATGCCTGATGAGACTTACTTCTTTTTTAGCTTCTTTTGCCTCCTAAGTACCTAAATACCATTAACAACGAAAATGACGGATCTTAGTTACTACATAATCAGCCTATAATGTTCTCACTGCTGGGACACAGATCTTCTCTCGCTGATTCAGTGCGGGTAGGTAGATGTCACATGTCTTTATGAATTTTAGGTTCTAGGGTATGTCGGTTTCCTCACGATGTTTTTCTCTACGTTTTTGAAAGAGTGATTAAATTATTTACACAAAGTAAAGCGCCTGGCTGGGTTCGAACCAACTCGTAAGTCGGGGCCGTTACCACTAGGCCACCACTGCTCTATCTTCCGCCCTCTGGGACGCGTGTTGACGTTTGCAGTTCTGGCCAGCTAGGACTCGTCCTATACGTACAGGGTTATTAGAAAAACACTAACAACCTCTTAAGAGGTCATTGTACTCATCATTATGAACAACTTTTACTATGGGACCAAACCTGAAATCGCGAAAAAAAAAAATCAGTTGTTTCCTACATTTTGACGCGTTATACTCGGATATCTATGAGTTATACGAACATAAATGTAGGGATCAGCTGATTTTTTTTTCGCGTTTCAGGTTTGGTCCCATAGTAAAAGTTGTTCATAATAATGATGAGTACAATGACCTCTTAAGAGGTTGTTAGTGTTTTTCCAATAACCCTGAATATGTAACCACGTGGCGTTTTAGAGCGCTAGTGCTTCAGAGGATCTCGAAATAAGGCCTAGGGGCTAGGGCTGTCCATAATCCACCATAGTTTGCCTGCTTTGGTATTAGGCCTACATCACCCGATTTGGTTCTATTGCGCAAACTCAACTCAAACAATCTTAACTCATTTGCGGTTTACGTCGTCAAGTATCTGCTAAACATGATAATACTTACCTACTTATGATGAGTCATGCAATGTCAGGTGCGAATGATTTATATCACTACAAGCGTTATTGTAACCTTGAGTGACAACACAAACACAAAACAACAACAGCGGGTTACAAAAGTTCACGCAGTTGTTACAAATGCTCATTAAACGCAGCTTTACGATTGTCTAACATTCTCGTCCTACTTAAATAAGGTAACACAGATAGCCCTTCCACTGTAACTATAATGTTGTTACGGGAACCGTTTTTTTTATTGTTGAATGGGCCTGCTCTTGATCATGGATGAGGGAACGAGCACACCCACACTCGTTCCATCATAGACCGTCTATCCATCTGGCCTGTCGATCTGGGCAGAAGATGCCTAAGGCACTGGAACTCCCACACATCGACGAAACACAGCAGACTGCTTGACGCTGGACTCCATTTCCGTCTCCGTTTGTTGTTTAGCAAACGTAGGGTGGGGCCTTGGACCTACTATTTATTTTGTAATGGGACGCCCTAGTGAGACTAGCCCAGTTTTTTCGTGTTTAGATATTGATACATAATGTACCTCACACGTCTGAAAAGTGTCGCTAGCAATTTAGTTTGACCCTGTTATAATTTTCATTTGACTTTAATTGTTTTCTTTTTTATATTTTAGTTTAGTTTGCGATATTCCTGTGCGAGTCCCAATAAATACTTTTTCATTCTTTCTTTTCTTTCTGATGAGGATGACTATGAACCTATATTTTACAATGAGTAACCTCTTTAAGGCATTACCTGCAATGTATAAACCGAAGGCTGTAACATTCGTCGACTAATAAATTACCTATAAGGTAAATTATTTATACAAATACATTGTTACACTTGAACACCATGTTTGAGAATTTGTTTGCCTACACACAAAAGAATTTCTACACGGCTTACTATCAACTATCTTGTTTAAGTCACAGTGTACGCAATACTGGGCAATCCCACGAGATGTAAAGATAAGTAATGTATGCGTGGATGTTCTTGAATACAGACAATATACATTCAGTTTTATGCTACTACACAAAATAATTGTCCAAAGATACTTAACCTTCGCACCCGACGATATTTCTTAACTGCGCCGACATGTTATGAAAATAACAATAAATAGATAGATACTGGCGCCAATTCTCTTGTTCACAAACTAAACAAAATTTAAGTTCAGTGCAGCTTTTTCTTTCTGTTTCATTAAGAAAAGGACAGGAGATAAATATTAGTTTAGTCCAGTCAAATCAAGATCAATAAATTTTTTAATCACGTCTAAATTGTCTATGGAGTATCTTATACTCCATAGACAATTTAGACGTGATTAAAATACGTCAATTTACGTCAGGCACGGACTAATTTGACAGGTCTAAACTAATTATTTTTTTTTTTTTTTATTTGAAATGGGCTTGCTCTTGACTCTAGCCTAGGTCAAAGGTGACAGAGACAAAGTCGACGATGGAGCGAGCTTACCCAGAAGAAGCCTGTTTACTCTCACTTTAAAGAGTTTCGGGTTGTTTGCGCTCGGAAAAACAGACGCAGGTAGAGAGTTCCACTCTTTTACTGTGCGCATTATAAACGACATTTGCAAACGCTTAGTGCGAAGTGGTGGAACAGCAACCAGGTAGGGATGGTAACTTGCAGTGCGCCTGGATATCCGAAGGTAGAAGGGGGCCGGTGGAATGAGGTCGTGGAGTTCTTGAGCACACTCACCGAAGTACAGTCTGTAGAAGACCGACAGGCAGGCAACCTTGCGGCGATGAGCCAAGCTGTGAAGCTTGGCATCCACCAGTTTTACGTCGCCAATGAGCTTCTTAGCTCTGCGTTCCACCGAGTCAAGCGCGGCAAGTTGGTAATTCGCCGAGCCATCCCAAAGATGGCTGCAATACTCCATGCAGGATCGGACTTGTGCTTTGTATAGGGTTAAAAGCTGTCCAGGCGTAAAGTATCGTTTCACCCTATTTAGGATGCCCAGCTTCTTGGCCGCAGTTTGGGCTTTGTACTCGATGGTGGCGCCGAAGTTGAGACTAGATGTCAACTCCATGCCTAGAAGCTCGAGCCGATCAGTTACAGGAACAGATGTACCCCGAAAAGTAGGAGTCTGGTCAAAACGACTCCTTTTGGCGGTAAAAAGACTTGCCTGTGTTTTGGTGGCGTTAAAAGAGACCAGATTGTCATCACCCCACTGGGAGACAAGGCTTAAGGTCAAATCTGTCCGCTCTACCATGGCCTCTCTCAAGGATCGAACTTCGGACCCGCTGACCCTTGCATTGGACAAGTATCTCTCTGAAACTGTACTGTCATCCGCGTACCCAACAATACCAGGCTGAAGTAGGTCATTGATGTGCAGCAGGAAAAGAGTTGCAGAGAGAACAGACCCCTGAGGAACTCCGGCATCAATAGCCATAAGGTCAGAGGAGCAGCCATCAACGACTACTCTGATCGACCGCTCACTAAGGAAGTCTGATATCCAGCTACAAAAACCAGCTGGGATGCCATAAGCAGGAAGCTTACTGAGGAGACCGGCGTGCCAGACCCTGTCAAAGGCCTTCGAGATATCAAGCGATACAGCAAGTGCTTCGCCGTGTTTCTCGATGGCTTCGCCCCAACAGTGCGTGACATACACAAGTAGATCGCCAGTTGACCGCCCTCGGCGAAAGCCATATTGACGTTCACTGAGGAGATCATTGTCTTCAAGGTAGGTCAGCAACTTACTGTTCAGTACCCTTTCCATAACCTTGCACAGAATGGAGGTAATGGCGATCGGACGGTAATGGGCAGGGTTTGCACGGTCGCCCTTTTTGGGCACTGGTTGAACATTTGCAAGCTTCCAGCATTTCGGCACCGTTCTTTTTTCAAGAGAGAGGCGGAACAAGCGTGTCAACACAGGAGACAGTTCAGGCGCACACTGCCTCAACACTCTCGCTGGAATACCATCAGGCCCGCTTGCCTTGTTCACGTCTAGACTGCACAATACTCTTCGGACCTCTTTAATGTGAACTGCGATCTCCGGCATCGAGGAGTCACAATGAGGTACAGTGGGTGGTTGCTTGGAGCCAGCGTCCAGACGTGAATTGCTTGCAAAAAGAGATGCAAATAAATTGGCTTTCTCACTTGCAGAGTGAGCCAGTGAGCCATCAGATTTTAGCATTGGAGGTAAAGTGGGACGACAGAAATTCGTTTCAACCGCTTTAGACAAGGACCAGAACTGTTTACTACCCGGGGGGTGCGCTGCTAGTTTGGTCGTAATACGTCCGACATGGTCAAAACGCGCCCTACGTAAAACCCGCTTGCAGAACTTAGCGGCAGAATTAAAGGCTCTTTTCCTCGCGCGAACCCTACGCGCTCTAACTTTGCAGTCGCGGGCCTTGACCCAGGCTTGATAGGCAGACTCTTTTTGGGCCTCAGCGCGGGCGCATTCTGCATTGTACCACGGCCGGGATTTGTGACCGAGCGGAATGTCGGAGAATGGAATAAAATACTCCATCCCCTGCCGAATCACGTCTGTAACCACGTCAGCGCAGCACGAGGGGTCACCCGAGGAGAAGCACACCTGCCGCCATGGATAAGAAGCAAAAAAAGTGCCGCATCTCATCCCAGTCTGCTGACTCGTATCGCCATACTCGCCTCGTGCCTCTAGGACTCTCATCTGGAGGAGAGCAGGTCGATATGGATTTCACCAGACAGTGGTCAGATGTTCCCAGCGGGGCTGAGACCGATACTGAATGGCTATCCGGATCAGTTGCCAGCAGAAGGTCCAAGCAATTAGGTGTATGGCCGTCAACATCCGGTACCCGCGTTGCCACATTCACCATCTGGGTTAGATCCAGCGTTAAAGCAAACTTGCGCGCCTCTAACCCAGCAAGGTCAGTTCTCTGGTACGGGAACAACCACTCTTTATGATAATATTTATCTTCTGTCCTTTTCTTCATGAAATAGAAAGAAAAAGATGCACTGAAATTAAATTTAGTTTAGTTTGTGAACAAGGGATTCGGCGCCATCATGTCGTTAGTATTTAAAAAAGTAAATGTTCCGGACTAACTTATTGTTTAAAGCGAATTTCTAAAAACAATGATTTCACCAAGGAAAATGCGGAAGAGATGGCAAAGGTGGCGGGGTAATTGCGTAACACACTAACAGTAGGCTAGGCTAGGCTTTCATTTTGACAGTTCAGCAGCATTCGTTGCGTTATTTACGTTGTTGAGCAGACAAATTTTACGAACATATGAAGCAATGGATTAGCAATATCCTTCAAATGATTCAGATTATGATTAATAGTGTGTTACTCAATTAGGGTGCGGGTTGCGATGGACTGATTTTATGTTTTAGCTATCCTTCCGTGTATTGTCGAGGTCTAAAATAAATTACCCTACCGTATCATTTAGCTATTATAATGATCTTACAATTATTCTTATAAATCTTCACTGCACCGCGGCTTGACAGTTTCAGTTGCTAAGCGTATCTAGCTATTATAATGACAATCAACTAATTAACTAATTCTCAATTAACCAATGTAATTATTATGTCATTACAAAGTACGGTGACGAACTGCTTATTTATGCAGTTTCTATTTCTAAAACAAGGCCTAGGTCAGAGCATCTCCCGAATACCTACACCATGGTGGTGCAACCATGGACGTGCTGCCAGCATAATATACAGAACTGTATGCTGCGCAATTAACCATACATTTTTTGGGAGTGCGACCAAGGTTGCGCCGTCACTGGTGTCCTAGTGAGATAGGGCTCTAAGTCTCTCCTTTATGTAGCCACTAACCGAGATTTCGATATCTTTTTCCAGAAATGTCATCTCCTTCGATCCGAGATTTCTACAGGGGGCGGAACATCCTGGTGACCGGCGGCACCGGGTTCATGGGCAAAGTGCTGATAGAGAAAGTACTGTACTCCATCCCCGACGTCGGCAACATCTACATACTCATGAGGCCCAAGAGAGGGAAGTCGGTTGGGCAAAGAATTGAAGATATGCAACGGTTGAAGGTTAGTTAGATTTAAATCCACTTACGAAACGTAAACCTAAATAATCAGCCTATAATGTTCCCACTGCTGGGACACTCACACAGGCCTCCGCTCTGTGACAGGGAGTGGGCCGTAAGCCACCACGCGGGCCCAGTGCGGGTTGGTAGATGTCACATGTCTTCGAATTGTTGGTTCTAGGATATGGCATACCGGTTTTCTCACGATGTTTTCCTTAACCATTTTTAGAGCAGTGGTGATGAAATAATTTACACAAAGTAGAGTGCCTGTCTGGGTTTAAACCTACGACCTATAACTCAACTAAACTCTTGTAAGTCGCGGCCGTTACCACTGGGTCACTACTGCTCCTCGGCTGGAAGAAGGCCAAGGCCTACGCCAGGCGTCTCTCACGTTAGCATAAACTTCCCAGAGTATTTTTAAAGCCGCAATCATCGCGCGTTTCAAGAGATCACATCAAAACATTCCCCATAGCAAACATCTTGACGTGACGTTCGGCTACTAAACTATAGTGAACTTGATAGAAACTGTAGAATAATAAGAACTGCCTATATTTTGTCTTACAGCTCTTCGATCGCTTAAAAATCGAAAATCCGACCGCCTTAAAGAAAATGAAACCATTGCAAGGCGATGTTCTGTTCGACCACTTGGGACTCTCAGAATCGGATATAGAAATGTTATCGAATGAAGTGTCGATGGTCTTCCATTTCGCCGCTACCTTGAGGTTGGAGGCTCCTTTGAAGGACAATGTCAGTATGAACACTGTTGGTACTCAGAGAGCATTGGACTTGGCGAAGAAATTCAAGAAACTTGTACTCTTCGTGCACTTATCAACGGCTTTTTGTTACCCTGATTACGAAGTGTTGGATGAGAGGGTAAGGATTTTTTATTGTCTTTTGAACAGCATAACTGTTACTATTAAATTGCTCACTGCAATAAGATCCTACAATAGCAAGAATGTGCACTTACTTGGTGTGCACTCAAAATGTCTACCTCCATTTAGTTTTCAAAAACTTGTATACAGCCGTAGCCGCGTCGTAGCATCGCGAAACAATCGGAAAAATGGTAAACCTAACACATCCACGTCCTTCCTCCCTTCAAAAAATAGAACTCGGTTATAGTTATTAGAAACAAGCAATGTCAAACACGTAAGTTAGAACTACCATTTTCAGCGATAGGTACTTACGCCACGCTACGCGATGCTACGGCTACGGCCGTGTGAAAGTTTTCGCAAAAGAAATGTAGAGATGGTATTCATCAGATTAAATTCTCATTCTACCTCCACTGGTAAGGTATTTTTTTTTTTGGGAAAAAGCTATTCCAAAACTCAATTAAGTTGGTTGTCTATATTATGTCCTCAGTGTCACGCCCCGCCGGTGAAGCCAGAAAACGTGATGAAGCTGATTCAGTGGCTGGACGACAAACAGCTGGCCCTGTTGACGCCATCACTGCTTGGACCACACCCTAACTGTTACACGTTTTCTAAACGCCTCGCCGAAAATCTTGTTGAACAGGCTCACCAAGATTTGCCTGTTGTCATCGCGCGTCCTAGCATCGGTAATTTTTGTAACTTTTTATCACCTCCTTTTGAATACAGCAGACTACTGATGGACAAGATATACCTCTCCAAATGCACCCAACTGAACTCGTTCCTCGATCACTGTCGCCCAGCTGATGTCAGGCACCCTGCGAAGATCGTATAGGCTCCTACTCTACCCAGCCTTTAACTCTTTTGTCCCACAGAGAAGTGTCTTACCATTATGTAAGTATTTGGTTTGCATGTATGTATGATAAACATATGTGGACGTCTTTCGGCTGAAATGATGATGATAAACGTAACTTGTAACAAAACAAACATCGTCAGAGTCCCAAAAAAGGAAGAGTATTGAAGTAGATAAGCAATGGACACACCTACCTTAAAAGATCAGCGACTAGTCCACGAAATAAAAAAACAACACTGAATTAAACACTAATGTTCAAATCACATAAGAACTTATAAAGAAGGTAAAAGAGTCATGTTATCAGTTCAGACAATAATGATTACTTTTTAGGGTTCCGTAGCCAAATGGCAAAAAACTGAACCCTTATGGATTCGTCATGTCTGTCTGTCCGTCCGTCCGTATGTCACAGCCACTTTTTTCCGAAACTATAAGAACTATACTGTTGAAACTAGAGTTGCTGAGTAGATGTATTCTGTGAACCGCAGTAAGATTTTCACACAAAAATAGAAAAAAAACAATAAATTTTGGGGTTGCAACTGAAACTCCAAAAATTTTTTTTTCATCAAACCTGTACGTGTGGGGTATCTATGGATAGGTCTTCAAAAATGATATTGAGGTTTCTAATATCATTTTTTTCTGAACTGGATAGTTTGCGCGAGAGACACTTCCAAAGTGGTAAAATGTGTGTCCCCCCCTCTAACTTCTAAAATAAGAGAATGATAAAATTAAAAAATATATATAATGTACATTACCATGTAAACTTCCACCGAAAATTGGTTTGAACGAGATCTAGTAAGTAGTTTTTTTTTAATACGTCATAAATCGAAAACCGCAATTTACCTTTCACAAAGTTACAACGAACTACAAGAACTTTTATATTATGTTACTTGCTGCTACGGAACCCTTCATGGGCGACTCCGACTCGCACTTGGCCGGTTTTTTTAATTTTATCGACACATGCATCAGACACAAAACACTACATGAACTGTTGAATCGCGTACGATACCTTTAAATTATTTATTCTTCAACTATAGGTATCGATTTTTAAGAAATCAGGTTATGTCTCACCTCATGTGTCAGTGCTAGTACCTAAGTGCAGGGTCGGCTATTAGAACCGACGACGAATTGAAAAATAAACGGTGCAAGGAAATTTCAATTAAGAGACTGTAAAAGATAAAGATGGTGGAAGTAGAAACGGTTGAAAATGAGATTTTATTATGTTCCTATTTTACATAATTTTAACATGAACATCACTGATTTAAAAAAAAGTAAACGAAAACATTGTCATCATCAACATCGTCATCATATCGTGGCTTGTCTTCTCTATGTGAAAAGAGGCCTTTCTTAGGATACATTTATAAGACTGATTAGAGCTTGCTTTTATCTAATATCTCAACTGGTATAGCAAGTTCTCAAAGTTTGAGGGCTAATTATTATCTATATTAAAAATATGGTTACGAAAATGTGTGCATAGTTATTTGTAACAGTCGCACTCACAATTTGGAAACATTTCTTTAAATAAAAACCGACATTGCTTGATGGATCAGAGTTACTAAAAATTACATGAAATATTTGTTCTACTTTCCAGTGTGTCCAGCACTGAAAGAGCCTATGCCTGGCTGGGTGGACAACTTGAACGGGCCAGTTGGCGTCATGCTGGGCGCAGGCAAGGGGGTCATCAGGACAATGTTGTGTAATGGTTCGTTCGTAGCGCAGGTCATCCCAGTGGATATAGCAATCAATGCCATTATTGCTATAGGAATGCTTGAAGGAAGTAGGACTGAAAAGTAAGTACGGTAGTAGGTTTTTAGCACTATCTATTTCAGAAAATCCTCATTTACTTTCAGGTAACACGAAACCGGCACTAAGCGTTTCAGTATCAATTTCATTTTAATTTTTCAGATAGGCATTTTTTTTTTTTTGTTAGCCTATACTGTCCCACTGCTGGGCAAGTTGGATAAAGATAGGCATAAAAGTAGAATAATACAACCGTATTTTATTCAATGGCACAGTTCGATTTTTTGCTAATGGTACCGATACCGACAAAATTACATGTTGTCATAAAACTTAGGTATACCAACGTATCCCTAAGGTGTTCGCAAACGTGTACTTATTCAGACAAACGTGGGAACTGACCACCTACCATCCGGTGGGCCGCCGACTTGTTTGCAACTTCATTGCATAAAAAGAAAAGAAGAACCGTTTAGATTTAAATAATAACTCCATTGATTAAATATGGAATTGCGGCTACCATTGGCATCGTCAATGAAATTCGGTCTAAAAAATTAATGACATCCACTCCCACTTCTACCCCCGGTTCCAGAACCTTAGAACAGCCACATTATTTGCATTTAACTTGTTCCGTGTGACAATCGAACCCACAGTCTGTAGCGTAGAAACGAATCACACACACATAATTCGCCAACCAATTCTGAGCCACAATCATAAAAGAGTGTTCCGACTGTATCGAGTTTCAAATTAAATGATCACATCCAAGTGTCGACAGGGCAAGATTAGGGCGGCTCTTGAGCAGGTAAAGAACAACAAAGCACCTGGGGATGACGGAATAACGACCAAGCTCCTTAACCTTTTAACCGCTTACGTCGGATTAATCCGACAAATATTTTCGTGTCCATTCCACCAGAGTCATATATGTACGACCAAATAACAGCTCGTTTAATCTGTATTATTATTACATCATCACAGCTCGTTTCATCGGTATTTTTTTTTTGGGCGCTGGGGGCACGACAACTGATATAAAGTCGGGCGGTTAAAAGGTTAAAGCGGGCGGGGCTAAATTCCTGAGAGAGCAAGCGAGTCTCTTTAACTCTATCATCTAAGAGGGCACAATGCCCGAGGCATGGAACAGAGCTGCGGTGGTTCTTTTCTTCAAAAAAGGTGACAAAACCGAAATGCGGAAGGCGGAGGTCAGGGTGTTGTAGCGCAGCTTTGTCCTATGTCCATTGTCCAGCAATAAGCTGCGATAGTCAGAGTTGATTGATACAAGTGTAGCCTATCCAGCCAAACCCAACGAAAACTTCCATGATCAACTAATTACCAAACTGCACGACGGCAAAGACAGAGATATGTTTTTCTCAACATAGTTAATTTACTTTCAGGCCAAAATCACTGCCAGTGTACAACGTGAATAACGGCCATCAGAAGCCAACAACATGGGGTGACGTGCTCTCAGTCGGCAAGGCATACGGCCGGCTGTACCCGCTGTCATGGCCGCTGTGGTACCCCAACGGAGACATCACCACCAACCGACTGCTGCATGAGTATCGGAGAATTTGCTACCACTTAGTGCCTGCGTATCTCATTGATTTACTTCTGTTTTTACTAGGACAGAAAAGAATGTGAGTATACGAGTACAAGATCAGACCTTGTAGATACCATACGAATACCTAAATCTAGATTAGATACTTTTCTGACCACTGTGCTCGTGATTTTTAAGCTATACATTTCCAGTTTTAGCTGACCTCGCATTATGTAGGTTTTTCGTACAATCAGAAGTCGGCTTATGCTGGTTATTCAGGGTGGTCAAAAAGTCATGGATCAAACGAAATAGGGAGATAAAGGAGGTCATTTCCAACGCTTTTAAAGTGAGAAATAATTTTTGGTACCGCTTCAAAATTTTTAGAAAAAAGTTGCTCTTGTTTGGTACCTACCCAGAGCCGCAAAAGAACTTCTGTAGTGCTGATACATTATCTAGTAATAAACACCATTTGTTTTATTGTTTTATATAATGTTTTTTAATTAGTCTAGCTAGCCCCTTTACTAATAAACGTATTAAATCAGATGAATAGTTACACACCGATTTCTCTCTATCAGTCGTCTGTAATTTGACTTTCGAAACAAGAAGACAAAGTGTTGTGTAACTATACAGACGCTATACAACGTTTATTAGTAAGGGGTTAATTGTAAAAGAACTCGGTATACAAAAATATTCATAACTTTTGGGGCAATTGAATTATGGCCATGACTTTCTTTATCTCCCTACTTCGTTTGATCCAAGACCACGCTGTATATAGCTTGACTTGATGTGTACCTACGGGTAGCCGTGCATATCTACACTATAGGTACTTAGTACCTAGGTACCAGTTTTGTGCCAAAGTATCTAGCCTGCATCTAACATCTTTTACGGAGCTAAACGTTTCTAGTTTTCCAATTTTCTTTCACAGCATGGTTAGAATCCAAGAAAGAATATCCCAAGGCTTGGAAGTGCTGCAATATTTCACAATGCGACCTTGGAACTTCCCCTGTGCCAACTATGATGCTGTTAAAGAAAAACTGAGTCCAGAAGAGCAAGTAATTTTCAACACAGACATTAGCGATGTGGACCGGGACAATTATATGAAAGAGTGTGTGGAAGGAGGCCGAGTCTTCTGCTTAAAAGAAGATCCTTATAAAACCACTATGAATAGGAGTTATCACAATTTGTAAGTATTTCTTTAGTTTTACCATTATACCTTCTTCCCATGCGGGTGGGTAGAAACTACAGAACGTCTGCGCCTGCTACGAACCTTACATACTTCTTTTGCTTCATTTACGTTCACACATCTGGTACCGCATCATATATAATTATTCTGTTTTCTATAGTCCAGCAAAGTACTATCTTGTGGGGCAGTCATTTCACCCTCACTCGGGGATGTTTACGAGGGCAGACTCCACAGAAAAGGTATTTTCTTTAACCGGAAGCCAGTGGAGTCTTTAATTAACATGAGTAATTGAGTATACTGAATTAACTCTCACTCTATGTCTGATTTGGCAACTTGACACACAATACGTAGGTAGGTTATGAAACTCCACGCGAAACATAGTTTCTGTAAAAAAAAAAAAACAAAATCAAAATCGGTTCATCGGTTCGGGAATTACGATGCAACAGACAGACACACACACACAGAGACAGACACATCAAACTTATAACACCCCGTCGTTTTTGCGTCGGGGGCTAATAATTAAAAACAGATCCGTCAAAAACGTTGAAAATGGGGATCTTTTAGTTTAGCAACGGGGCAAAGCCATCGGTTAGAAGTTAGTAAACCATAAACTAAGTCCCTATATACTATAAATGCCACGTTATAGGTTCAAACAAGTGCATAGTTCAATATCGTCAACCGGTCACATGACGTTGTTTGCTCTTGACATTGCATGATGAAAAGGTTAGATACCTACCAATAGGTAGTACTGTGATTGGGAACAATCTTCCATATATGTGGATACACGCTCGCGCAGTTAGTCGTTAGTCAAAAGTCATCAACTTATGACTCACCAGACATACCTATAATGGCCGTTACCTACAATTTACGGACCGTTATTGCCAAAGACCTCATAGCTTTGCATGGTAGACCCTCCTATATGGAAGTAGCTAGTAGAGCAGGTAAAATTAGCTTAAAAATCTATTTATATGCCCAGTTTGGCAATAAAAAATGCTACCACTGCACTGGTAGGTAAGCAAAACGATTCGTTTTTGTTTTTAGGAAAAGCTGACATGTCTATGTTTAGAGATTTTGAACTGTAGATACCCTTCCCTGTAAATAATTTGTTCGTAACGGGCAGGCCTCAATTGAATGAAACACAAAAGAAAAGAATATCTAAGTAACTAGATGAATTGTACCTACCTATTAACTCCACTTATAGCAATGGGCAATTCATACTGAACCCACGCGAGTACCAATATACCTACGCTGGCTAGAGCATACTAGCTATTTATAGTGCGATGCTTTTCTAAATCCTCTAGGCAGTTATTCGGTATTCGGTCAGCATTCTTCGGTACCAATCCATACTTTGATACTAATATTATGAATGTGAAAGTAACTCTGTCTGTTACCTTTCGTTATGAAATATACATAGTGTGCTTACACACGAACGGCACGCGCCAACGGCAGAGGTAACAGCTGCCGTCGACGCGTGTCGACGGCTGCAATTGCCTCTGCTATTGACGCGTGCCGCTCGTGTGTATTAACACTTAGCCAGAGACCTGGAGAATGGCCTGCCTGGATATAGGCTATTTTTATCCCAGATCGCAGACGAAGTCGTGGGCAACAGGTAGTGTAGGTATAATATATAAAAAGAAACATACACCCGGTTTTTTTAAAAGCTTAGGTAACAGACTGTCTAAGTCGTGGCTGGCTAGCTGAAATAACTCTTCGTAGGTAACACCGGCGCCGCGCCGTAGTACTTAGACTAGAGCAGTGGTTGCCCATGCAGTGGTAACGGACGCGACTTACAAGTTGTATAGGTTCTAACCTAGACCGGCGCTCTACTATCGGTAAATTATGTGATCACCACTGCTCTCAAAACGGTGAAGGAAAGCATCTGAGTAAACCGGCGTGTCCTAAACCCAATAATTCGAAGACATGTGACATCCACCAACCTGCACTGGGCCCGCGTGGTGGATTACGGCTCACTCCCTCTCACCGAGAGAAGGCCTGTGTCCCAGCAGTGGGAACATTATGTACTGATTAACTAAAAATTCATTGAAAACGTAGTTTCAATAATTGTTTCTTTTTTGTTTCAGCCTTTACGTACTGGACTGGTTTTGTAAGATCTTGTTCTGGCTCCTGGTGCTATCATTCCTGGCATCGTGGTTCCAGCCTGTGAAGACACTCTTCTCTTATGGAGAACCTATTGTCAAGCATCTGCCTTTCTTGGGACCAGTAGTTTGCAAATATGAAGAATTATGAATTTATATACATATCTACTGAAAATAAGTAATACTAGACTGGTGAAGGACCTAAGATATAGGTTTAATGCAAGAGAGAATACCTACCTAATTTACATTTTGTACTGGCCCTATCGCCTACTGGTTTTACCTTGCAAGGAGTTGGGTAATTCTAAATTTTGTAGGTATATTGATTTAGGAGTGATGATAATTCTAATTAAGTACTTAATTAAATATTAGGGTATTTCTAGCCACCCACCTTCAGTGGTTGTCATAGGACTACCTCCCAATAAATAGCATTCATTATTCGGGCTTAAGTAAGGCAAAGATATTTGTAACTACTTACACCCTTAGAGCGTTATCGCACTGACCCGTGTGTTCTGCTAAGCGATTTGTGAACGTGCTGTCCGTAGGTTCGAAGCGAGCTAGCTGCGACTACGCGACGTGTTCTCCGCGTTATCAAAACATTGTACACTCGCTAGTCTCGCTCTTTCTTGTACACTCACGTCCACCGCTCTCGTTACGCAAACGCATACGCAGCGAGCACGTTTAGGCTGCGGTCTATCTGACTACACGCCGACCGCGACCAACGACGTATAGCCGTCCGTCGCCGACGACGGCCGAATGCTATTTTCGTAACACACGGGCGAGGTCTCACTCGCACGCCGCCTACGACGGACACTTGCGACGATGGGGGGAACCGGCGGCGTATCGGTCGACTGTCGTGACTTCACCGCACGCTGTCGGTAGCATCTGACGTTTTAAAGAGACAATCGCCTCGTTGGAAACACGCTTGCAATTTGCTAGTGTGAAAAGTCCCTAACACACGCACCCGTACATTGTTTTCCTGCAGCCTGAAGGAGTGAAGAGGTTTAACTAAAGCCTTGCTGTGTAACACTTTACATTATAAGTAGAGTATTTATGGGAATGTGGCAATTTATTTAAAAAGGCAATTAACTCTTTCGAAGCTTTTAGGATTAATACATCAATGCTAGTACAGCCAGATTCAAACTTTATGGTGGCTCCGAAGTGCACGACTCGCTGCGCAGTACCTCACCCCTCACCCTTGCTAACAGGTGAATTTGTTACTGCGCAGCGATGCGCCTCATGTTCCAAGCCGCCATAAAGTTTGAATCGGGCTGTAGCTAGCACACCGATTTGTAACTGAAAAAAAATTGCAACTCATCTCATGTCAACTCGTATGATTTCACTGTCAGGCGGTTATTAAAAGGTTACATGCTCTGTGGCTGTTATTCTAGTCAGCCAATCGCAGAAGTTAACAAGAGCTTGACTAATTTGTATGTTGCTTTCAACGAAACCAGGTGTGTAAGTCTTTCATTAGTTTATAGGAACTGCTGAAAAGCTTTCAGATACGAATATTGTCGGTCATGAAACTTACAGCTAGGGTAACTATGTTGAGTTACCCTAGCTGTAATATACTTCCACAATATTCTTGCTTGCCCAATGAATTAGATCCATGGCTGCTCGGGATTGGGCTCTCTAGGGTTTCGATCAAACTGAAATGTAAAGGATTGGCACACATTAGCTACAGCGAGTCAGCGACAAAGCAGCGCATGCAGTTTTCTAGTTTTTGTCAACATGAACCAACCTCAACAATTCAAGACAATAATAATGTTTTTTATGTTAATGTTATACTTTTTCAATAACTATTAGTCTATTTGATAATCGCTTAGTTTCTTAAGTTATTTGTAATATAACTGGGATTAGATTAAAACGCAGCACATGAATAGAATACAATATATATTTTAAAGTTTGATTTGTTTGTGAAAAATAAACTTTTACAAATGTAGAACAATGCATAAATATTTCATTTCAAGTTTCACAATAATGAAGGTTTTCTGGTGAATCTCAAATACCATTCGCAAAAGCAAATAAAATAAAAGTTATCCTTATAAGTCCATGATTTTGATAACATTTCTTCCTAATCATAAATAAACTTAGAACAAAATTGTAAAATTAATGGCGCACGCGCTGTGGAAGGTAAGTGCATGTTTCTACTTGGTAGCGTTGACAATGTCAACGAACTCTGGCTTGAGGCTGGCTCCTCCGACGAGGAAGCCGTCGATGTCGGGGCAGGCGGCCAGCTCCTTCGCGTTGGCGGCAGTGACGGAGCCACCGTACTGGATGCGCACAGACGCAGCTACGTCAGCCGACGCGTTTGCTGAAAGCCAAGTACGCAGGGACGCGTGGACGTCTTGTGCCTGCAAAACAAATTAAATTATTAAGACTCATACAACAAAAGAAATATTCTGGTTACAATCCACAAATATTCTGGTCATAAAATATTGTTCATTGTTGCTGGAGGTAGTTACTAAATAAAGATTGTAAAAAAATAATAAATGTGTTTTTTTAACAGTCAGCCTCAAAAACGATCACAAAGATTGTCCAGGCCCGTGCATACATCAGGCTGACTGTAGTTCAGTATCTACGCAAAATTAAGATCCATGTTATATTTTATTTAACCTTTTAACCGCTTGTGTCGGATTAATCCGACAAATATTTTCGTGTCCATTCCGCCAGAGTCGTATATATACGACCAAATAACACAGCTCGTTTAATCTGTATTATTATTACATCATCACAGCTCGTTTCATCGGTATTTATTTTTCGGTTTTGTTTTTTTTCGGGCGTTTGGGGCACGATAACTGATATAAAGTCGGGCGGTTAAACGGTTAAGTAATACTTACAATAATTATTTATTAATTGAGATGTAGGTATATAAGTACAGTTAATAATAGACAACCACAGAAGTAATAATATCAATGCACATATTATGTGCATTGATTCATATGGCAGCAATAAACCAACAATTTCTTGATCATTACAGTCTGTCACATTGACACAGGTTCAATAATAATTTGTAGGTATGTTAACAAAATTCTCTGATACCTACACAATCACAAAATGATTTACTTCGAATAGGTCAAATGATGAATGTTGGTATATGCTTCTTATTAAGTAATAGTAATTAACTTTTTACCTGCTGTGGAGAGGCAGTCTTGCCTGTGCCAATGGCCCACACTGGCTCGTAGGCAAGTACAACATTGGCCCAGTTGCTGCCAATTGCTGGTAGGAGGGCTTTCGTCTGCCTGAAGACTACTTCCTCAGTTTTTCCAGCCTCCCTCTCTTCTAGAGTCTCACCAATGCAAGCAATGACCTTCAGGCCCGACTCAAGAGCATGGGCAACCTTAAAAACATATTAAAATAAAATTATAAGTACTTTGAAAGTTGATAAAGTTGAGCACAGTGTTGTTTCAAACTTACTTTTTCTGCAACTAGTTCGTCTTTCTCAGCGAAGATTGTTCTCCTTTCTGAATGGCCAAGGATGACCCAGTTTGCACCAATATCTTTAATCATAGCTGGGGAGATTTCACCTGAAGCAAACATATTGATACTGTAACACACTGACGAAAAGACAGAGTCACTTGAGAATGTACAGATTGTTTCTTACCAGTAAAAGCACCCTTTGCGCTTTTCCAGCAGTTTTGTGCGGCAACACTAATTGTACCAGGAATGATAGATTGAACATATTCAAGGTAGATTGCTGGGACACCCACTACAACCTGTAGAGTACAATAACAGTTTTAAAGATGGAAACAATGTGGAATATACACAAACACAAAACATAACATCATGCCTGTAAACCCCGAACGGTTACATGGTTTTTTTTTATGCAATAATACACAATTTCTTTTTTCTTATAATATAAATGAACGTATACAGGTTGAAATTGAAAACATGCGACAAATCGAAACGGGAGATTGTATTCATCATTATGAACAACTTTTACTATGGGACCAAACCTGAAATCGTGAAAAAAAAATTTGCTGTTCCCTACATTTTGATGAGTTATGCGAACCAGCAGGTTTTTTTTTTTTAACTGAGTGAATATATAACAGACACTCTGCTGATATACTTTACCTCAACATTGGGGTCCAATGGGCCCTTTTTCAGAGTCTCAACAATTTCGGTAACTTGTTTCTTGTCTCCATTCATCTTCCAGTTGCCACCAACAACAAATTTGCGACCCATGTTGCTGAGAAATTTGTCTAAAAACAAAATAATAGGTAGGATTGTTTTCTTGTGATTCTGCTGAAGTAGTAGGTACCTACCAAAATAGAGTTGCTATGAGTCGGTCTGGCTGTCTGTTTATAATCAGTCATTTGTTTGATAAAATCAGTACCTACGTAAGTAGTTACTTTTTACGTGATAGTGCTATCGTAAAGCTTGACTCGGTTTTCATGCGACATTGACTCATAATGACCTATTTGACCGCCTTAACCTAGTGGTACCTAATTGGTAAAACTGCACTGAGGGTAGAGATGTTAGTTTTTAACGGAACTTCAAGAACAGGAAAAAAAATATACCTAATAAACGTATACCCCCGGTATCACGACTTTTCTCAAATATTATGGATTTTTATTCTCAAAAGACACCTAGGTTCGTCATAGTGTCGGCAAAGCTACGTGGCGATCGATGAAATTTTTCTATTTCATAGAAATTTATAGAATGCAGATTTTTTAGACTTTAATTGTACTTTAATTACTTTTTAAATAGAAGTACCGGCCACTTAAATTATCATCACAGTTAGATAAAATCTTCAACACGTAATAAAAAAGGGAAAGACAGTATTTGTTTTCTTCACTATTTTATTCTCTTGTTATAAGTGCTTATAAACACTCACCTGATTTTATATAAAATGATTTTATGAAATTAACAACTTCTTCACTTCACCGCTAGCGGGAAACCGGAATGCAATGCTGTAATCGGTAATCGAAATTTATTCTCTTTGTCGCTAAAATATAATCTTTTATCAATGTTTCAAGCATTGGTTCAACACAAATTTCTGGCCAATAACGTGTTGAGTATTCAAGCAGTAATAATATTTTCACCAATCACAAGTTAGCATGGTAACGAATAATCTTTCTTTGCAGAGAAAACGAACCAAAAGGTATGACCTCTGTGACATTGAGATTACTTTTTTAAGAACTGATACATTACATCTGATTTCCAGGCTTTTAGGCTACATTTTTATCTAGAAAAAATATCATGTCTTCATTTCATCTAACCTGTATTGTCCTTAGTATTAGAGCAAAAGCCTTCCTCTCCCTTTTCCACACAGGTCTATTTTCTGCTAGTTCACCTTCTGCTGTGGTATCCTTAAGGCGCGTCCCCACTAGGACCCCGCGGCCTTTTTTGAGCTTTGGGGCGTCGAAGCAAACCTCGCGAGGCTTTAGCTGTTTTTTCTTCTGATTCTACGAAAAACCTATACAATACGAGGAAAGCTAAAACTGGAAACGTATAGCTTGATATGTAGCCGTGTGTATGTATGTACGAAGATGAGGAGGTGCTTTTAGCTTCAAAAGCATTTATAGTAATAAGCATGTAGCAATCTCCATCAGGGCATCATTCCTTTTGATTTTATTTAAAACAACCCCGACAGTCCCTTATACCTTATATATATAACTGATACAAATCCATTAATAAATAAGAGTTTGATCGCCAGTCCTCTCCATTTTGGCGCGAGTACAACATAAATCTCGGTGTAGTGGCGGTTACAAGCAATCTGACTGGCCCGGCCGCCAGTCCCCGCTAGCCAGAGCCGCGCGGCTTCCTTTGAAGCAGACCGACAAATTGCGCGGTGGGTTGGGGGAGGCCGACCGCGCGTGGCTGTTTGACCGTGCGGCCCTCAGGCCTCACTCACGTCCACATCCGCTCGTCCAAGCTGGGATAGACAGTGTATAAAACCTCTTATATACGGTCCATCGGGCTGTACGACCCGCCAAGGTTATGAACGATTCACGACGAAAAAAATGTTTCAATTACAAAGCGCATTTCGATACAAGATGTTGGATCACCTTTAAAAAAAAAAAATTGCCATGCTGTCGATTATCCTCTGTCCTGAGTTCTGCTGTCAGTCAGTTGTCATTGTGTAAGCTCAAAGTTGACAACTTGACACCTTCGTGCCCGTGTCTGTCAGTGTCATTCACAGACGAGCTGGATGTTACGATAAATACCATCACGATAAACTAAAAAGTTAAGATTTTAAAGAATAGAATAACTTTTTGTTTTAAATAAAATAATAATTAATTTATTAAAAGGTGCTGTAATCGATGGTCATGGACCGAAAAATATTTTGGAGAGTAAGTAGTTTTTAAACCTTTCATTTTTGTGCTAGTTTACTAATCCCTCCTAAAATAATAACTGTACTTTTACGTATTTTTATCTCTGTCTGTTAGATATTGTGCAACTTTATATTATTTAGATAAATAACAAAACAGTCTATAGGGCAGGCTAAAATTAGGTCTTGTAACAAAAACAGGTTATTTACGTAGCTACTATTTAAAATGCAGAGGCGTTGTGAAAAGTCAGCCGGCGACCTATCAGCGGCGTTCACCATGCGGCGTAAACGACGACAAATTGAGTGTATCCTGTTCAGAAATATTTTTAGTTGTATAATTGCACATTATTATTATAGTACATATTCCATGGGGATCTGGAAGTAAAGATAACAGTAAATGAACGTCTCAATTAACCCACGTCGACAATCTAGACGAGGGTCAAGCTTGCTAGTATCCTGTCGTTATCTATTGCTATGGTTATAGTTTGCTGTTTCACATAAACAGGTACACACTTGTAATGTACCTATACAATGACAATGGGATGGACAATCTATACCCTCCCCACCTCAAAGAACCTACATGTAATGAGTCACTTTTGTGAACTTACTCCTGCTTATTTCCTAGTAGGCCAAGTGTACTTGCAAGTTGTCTAGGGTGGCAATAAATAGTTGGAATCACAATACTTGTGTGGATAGTTGTGGTAGTAGTACTACCTGCTTTTGTACAATACAGAATTTCACAGCAAAAATGCAAGCATTTCCTATTAGACTTTCCTGGTTTACTGCTTGTTCCCATCACCTTTGCCAGTAGCTTAACTTACTTAATTTGCACCTTTTTGAAACTTGAATTCTGTCCATTCCCTGGTTTCTAAAAGCTTTCTGTGAAATCTTATCTCAGTTGTTATGAATGATATTGTGACAAAAATGCTAACAACCACTTGACTAACTTAGATTAGAATACTATCAATGATTTAAATGGGTTCCTAGGAACAAGGAAAAAGTTGGAATTCTACTGGAAAGTATAGTTTTAAATTATACTAAAGTTGTAGAACACACTGACCATCTATTCTTATGTCATCCATATAAATTAACTGTATTATGTTTTATTTCAGATATTGTTGCTGTTATGTATAATTTCAGTACAAAAGTCTGTTCAAGCAAAGAAACAAAAAACTGCCGTTATAACAGACATAGGTGATATAAAAGATTTTAAGAAACTATTAAGGACTAAGACTAATGTTTTGATATTATTTGTGAATGAGTCGAAGAATTCACAATCAATCACAGATGTATTCAAAGATACGGCTGATTCTATGAAAGGGCAAGCAACCCTTGCCATTATAGATTGCAATAATAGGTAAGTTCTCCCAGGATATTCATAACATTTCAATATAATTCACAACTGTTTCTGAAAAGAACACACTTGTAGATGTTTTAAAATCTGTAGCCTACACACTTGTGAACCTTTCAAAATCGGGAGCAATCTAGAGACAGCACACTTGTAGATCTTTCAAAATCTTGAGTCGATACACTTTTGTAGTTATTTAAAAATCTGGAGGCAACACACTTTTGTAGGTCTTTCAAAATCAAGAGGCACCACCATTGTAGATCTATCAAAATCTGGAGGCAACTTTTGTAGGCTTCCTTACTCAATCTGAATCTATTTAACCATATTATGAAGTCAGTTGAAATTAATAATTATTTATTACTTTATTGCTTTGTAGTGATGGCAAGAAGCTGTGCAAAAAACTGAAGATATCTTCAGACAAAGCCTACTATCTGAAGCATTATAAAGATGGTGAATTCCATAAAGACTATGACAGGAACGAGTCAGTTAATTCATTGTGTAACTTCCTGAGAGATCCAACTGGAGATCTGCCGTGGGATGAAGATCCTACTGCCACTGATATATTTCATCTCCAAGATGGCGAGGTTTGTAATCTTTTATATATTTTGTTCTTTTGTTTAACTAGTTGGCCATAGATAAGTTTACAACTCAATCCAATTTAGGTTTGGCTACTTTTTGATGTCCAGTAAACATTTACATAATAAAATCACTGTATTTAAAAAACTCCACTATCAATACACTGTTATCAGCTTCACGTAATAGCCATGAGTACGCCGATTACGAATAATGAGCATTGCGACATTGTTTAGGATGTTAAAAAGGTATGACAAATTACATTTTGCATGCATTGAACAAAGAGGCTGTTGCAAATGCTTGAGAGTAGTACAAAGTACAACACCATAAAACAGGTTCGTCTTTCTGAATTCCTAGCTGGCTAGATCTGTCAGGCAGGCTAGATGAATCAGGGAAATTATTTGTTGATAAAATTGACTACCAAATTAAGTAGTCCAAATTACAGCTTTGACAGTTGTATGAAATGGCTCTAATAAGGCAAATTGCTGTAGTGTGTCAATTTGATAAACAATTAGTTTCCCTGACTGTACTATTATACTGAGAAATTAATTCTATTCTATTCTGGTATAAATGATTAAAGAATGCCTGTATATAGTTAGTCTAGTTGCAAGCGCAATTGTTCTGCTGAGAGTGGGGACCTAGGTTTTTTCCATGGTTCGATCACTGGATTCGAAATGTGTCCAGTTAGGAGCAATAATATGCTGCATGCACATGAAACTTCTAAGACATAACTGACGAAATGTGTTAGTACCACCTCTAATAGAAGAAAACATGATCAGTAATTTTATTATTCACTTCCATTTGGTAAGTTGAAGAGAAACAGTGAAGTTTTAATTGATATGTGCTCGTCACACACTTTGTGATGTTTAGATAGAGGTTAACCATGAAGATTGATTTGCTGCTCAAAACCTGCATTCCAACTGTCGTAGATGCGACGTTACGTGAACTCTTAGGGTGCGTGTATAAAGCAGCGAGTTCCCGTTAAGACAACTCAGTAGAGTTTACTCCAAAACTGCACGCCTCTCCACTAAAATTTCTATACAATACATTGGAATAGTGTATGCAACAAGGATTGGAGCGGCGTGCAGTTTTTAAGAAAACGGTCTCTACCGATAAGTGCGGGTGAATGTAAGTAGCCCTGTATGTAAGTATGTAACCCTTAAGCGCTCATACATAAAAAAACTGGTAGAACATTGTAACCATTTCTTTCCGTAGATCAACCTGCAGCGATCTGTACCGCAAAACCGCAACTTTATGCAATTAGCCGCGCATGCTAGCATTGCAACCATATAGCGCATTACCTGCCTTACATCTCAAAGCATAGCAAATGTATTACAAAATGTTATTGTAGCCTGCACAGTTCATGATAACGGAACCTCATATTATCCACTATAGATCGTTAATCAGATTGTTGTTTAGATTTGCTGGCATTGTTTTTAAAACTGAAGTAGGCACGATATTCTTACACAATAAATCGGTACATCACAATAGAGACTCAACAGTATAAAACTGTTATTGTTTTAATTTTCTCCGGATTACTAACATACATTCGCATGTATGAATATTCATCAACATATTTTTGCCTTATTAATGAGGTCATTAATAACAGAAGGTCATTAATGTCAGAAGACGTCTTCTCTTAAGACATTATTAATGCCAGTAACGGCTGTTATAAGCATTCGTATTATTTCGTATGACAACTATAGTTTTGTATGAATGCAGCTTTTCATCCTATTGCCAGATACATAGATCGATGGTGACATAAGAGTAGTTGGGGTGGATTGAATAATTTATCTATTCCCACTTAATACAGGGGCTCAATACACCTGTTACCATGGATTCAGTACGTGATTCTGAAGCCACCTGTGTTGAAATTTTTAGTCGGTTATACGTATAAGAAAAAAAAATAGCTTTCCATAAATTTTTACCGCGTAGCTATTGCACTTTTCCATGAAATAGCTGGCTTTTTTTATATAATGTTTTAAAAACTTTAATGTGCTGAATTTATGGAAAAAATTTACGCGTCAATATTCCATACAGGCTTCGAGTTTAGGTGATTCCCTTATATACCATACCGTTAACCATGCTGTCGATATAAAGCATCTACAACTGTTAATTTGTGTTGCAAAATGAAAATACTTTAACGGCTTTAGCAGTATGCTAATCAGTTAATTGGATACATTAAGGCTTCAGCAAATTTTTCCGTTTAACTTATTATTAAAGTGATTATTATGTATATTGTTTAACACTGCGTGATACACGACGAGACATAAAAATGTTTTATTGTCATTATATTGGCGTTTAGTGTTACACAACGTGGTCGTGGTTATTTTTTCAGGCCTTAACGGCTGAACGGATTTCGATGAAATTTGGCACGCGGAGAAAAGTCAAAGTCAAAGCATTTATTGATGAGATTGCATTTTTTGAGATAGGTTAGGACATAGGATACTTTTTACCTTGGAAGTACACGCGGGCATATCTACGGCAGCAAAAGCTAGTTTTGTGACAAGTTTATTTATATTCAGTGAAATTTGAGACAAAATTTGACGGTTTGAAGGGAAGGGCATGGGTGCCGGTGAATTTCAGTTCTTTTCTCTGGGATGCTAATGGATCTACGATGCCTTAGGTATTGCAGATGTCCATAGCCACAAACAGAACAAGAAATTGATCTGATTCCGTTTTTCCTCGCGACCCTAAAAATACTTCAATGTACTTTACTGAATCTGGATTATCTATCTTTAATTGAGTTAGCAGACAATAATTATTCTTACTTAAGTTTCTTTGTTTTAGGCTCTTAACAAGTTTCTAAAGAAAGGTGCTGGCGCTTACAAGAAATCAATGATAATGTTCTATGCTCCGTGGTGCGGATACTGCAAAACTTTAAAACCAATTTATGTTGACGCTGCTGCTGATTTGAAGGTGAGAACTTAATTGTTTATGGTTGGTGCCACTCGTCTTGCACTGATGCGCACTCACTGACATGTGACCTTATACCTCTCGCCAATCTGTATAGCTTCTCTGTAGTACGCGTTAAGGCTAGAGATGCAACTCTAGAAGAACAATTTCTATGAAAAATTCATAGTAACTGTTCTACCCGACTCGCGTCGCACCGTTGCGTCGCGCTTGTTTGCGGGAGCCTTTAAGGCTGGCGCTCACCAATCACACGGCACGGCATAACTCGGAAAGCAGCGATATGCCGCAGCAGACTTCGGCATACAAATGTTTATGCTTTGCTGGGCCAAGAAGTCGTGCCGCCCCGAGAGCGCAGGCCGAAATGACTGCGATCTCGAGGCGGCACGACTTGAACACGGAGGTAAACCTTACGACCTGTACCTTTGTGCATTCCCGCGTGCACTGGCCACTCGCTTCTGTTTGGTTACTGTGCAAGATAAGGATCCCTAGACAGGGATCCTCCAGCCAGATTTATGTTATGGAACCCTTCCTCAACTGTATGGTCTATGGTTTCTATGGTCACAGAGCACTTAGCGGCCCCTAAACGCGATCGCGAATTTTAGTGTCATATGCATAGCTATTAATAAATTTAATGATGCTAAACACTTTACCTGTTTAGACTTAAAAACTTGTTTACTTGTGATTTCAGGGTGAATCACTACTCGCTGCAATTGATGTTTCCAAACCAGGAAACTCTAAAATAAGACAACTGTATAACATAACTGGATTCCCTACCTTATTGTATTATGAGTAAGTACTGATAATATTTATTATATAAAGGGTTATTGGAAAAACACCAACAATCTCTTAAGAGGTCATTGTACACATCATTATGAACAACTTTTACTATAGGACCAAACCCGAAATCGCGAAAAAAACAAATCTGCTGTTCCCTACATTTTGACGAGTTATACGAAATGTAGGGAACAGGTGTTTTTTTTTGACGGGGGGGATTTGGCGGGCTGAAACTTGTCAAAACTGAGTTAAGACCCTTTCTTACTGCATAGTTCAATTAAATTTCACTAAATGAAATTACAATATCTTTGTAACGAAGCCTTTTCAAGTACTACTTCCTTTGTTAGATTTAATTTGTAAAAGCTATAGAAGCGTTTGACAAAGTGTATGGATATCGTGAAGAACACGGTGTACGAGTATACAGGATGAATTTTCCAAGTGGGCGTGGATGGCCAAATCCGAAACTATGAGGAATAGCGAAAAGTACTCAAAGGAGTCGCGGGCTCGATTTTGATGAAAACTAAAACTGCATCACTGGCTTTTTGAAAAATCAATATTTCTAACCAGGAATCGAACCTGTTGATTTTGAAAAAAAAAAAACCACAGACTGTATTATTACACCATTCGATAGTGTCCCTAATAAGGATCAAATTCTGGGTGTATGACTGAACTTTACATCCTGTTCCTCTTAACTCTATACACGGGAAACAACACATGTTTCCCGTGTATAGAAATATTTTCTGCATAACATTATACTCACTGTTCTATAAGATAAATCTGTATATTTTTTCATTGTAGAAAAGGACAATACAAGTTACCATACAACGGCGAGAACAAAAGACAAGCGATAGTAGACTTTATGAAAGACCCTACCACTGCCATGCAGCAAAAGAAGAAAGAAGTTGTTGATGATAGCTGGCCTGAAGATTCTGATGTTGTGCATCTCACTGGTGAGTTTTTAGTTTTTATCAATTGTGTTGTAGTGTATACACATAAATATAGGGTTTACTACATATTAAAACACAGCTTTATTTATTCATAACATTTTATGAAAGTTTTAAAATCAAAATAATATATATTTATTTTATTTATTACGCACTAGCGGCCCGCCCCATGCAGCTTCGCACGGGTGCAATTTTTTTTTCTAATTTCCGTAATTTTCTCTCATACAAACCTTGTCCTGGCAATACAGAACACAACAAAAAAAGAATGATTTAATTTGGTGCAGTCGTTCGGAAATTATGCGCGTACATACATTTCGGCGATTCATTTTTATTTATACAGATTTCAAAGTTAACTTTTACGTAATTTGGAAGGGTTTGACGCAAAATGTGCACTTCGCAAAAATGTGCACTTCGCAAAATGTGCACTTCGCAAAATGTGCACTTCGCAAAATGTGCACTTCGCAAAATGTGCACTTCGCAAAATGTGCACTTCGCAAAATGTGCACTTCGCAATTTGTGCACTTCTCAAAATGAGTGTGAATTTTATCACAATGGGTCAAAATAAAAACCGTTTGCTTACACTATACTTTTTTGATTATTTAGTCCTAACACTCCAACAGGCCTCACTTCAACGATGTCGAATTGACTGGCGCTACATCGAAGTGTTAAGATGTTTGTATGACACTGCAATGATGCAGGATCAGAAAACCAGCCCCATCCAACTGCTCAGGGGGGTGAGACAGGGGGATGTGATTTCCCCAAAATTTTTTACAAACGCATTGGAAGGCGTTTTCAAGACGCTGGACTGGATTGGACAGGGTATCAACATGAACGGCGAGTACATCTCGCATCTTTGATTTGCCGATGACATCGTCATAATAGCAGAGACGCTGGAACAGCTAAACCAAATGCTGCACAGCCTAAATGGAGCAGCCTCCCGGCGGGTTGGCCTCGGCATGAATTTGTGCAAAACAAAAGTCATTTACAATTCGCACGTCGTGCCGAGTCTAATCCAGATCGAAGGGTCGCTTCTCGAAGTTGTGAAGGATTATGTCTACCTAGGACAAGTCATCCAGCTCGGTAAACACAAGTTTAAGAAAGAGGCTGACAGAGGGATCCAGTTGGGTTGGACAACATTTGGAATACTTCGTCAAGTCTTCTCGTCGCCTATCCCGCAGTGTTTGAAGACTAAGGTCTTCAACCAGTGCGTCCTGTCCGTCATGACATACGGTGCTGAAACGTGGACACTGACTGTCGGGCTGGTCCACAGATTCAATGTCACTCAGCGCGCTATGGAACGAGCTATGTTCGGAGTCTCTTTGAGGGATAAAATCAGGAATTAAATTATCCGGAAAAGAACCGGAGTTCCCGACAGAGCTGGCATGAAGTGGCAGTGGGCTGGCCATGCCTGTCGAAGGACCGTTTGTTTTTTTTTGCATTAGTTACTAATATTTGGGGCCGCACTCGTCAAACATCAGTTAAAGTTAACTCTTATGTAAAATTGTTATCTCTCATTTACTATAAATAAATATGTTGTGATTATTATGTGTATAGCTGACGTGTACTGAAAATACATAATCAAACATTTTAATTAACGGCAGCTAGCACCGGATCGCACCGGTCCGATCCATTTTTTCTATTCCACACGCAAAACATTAGAAGACTCATCGATGCTTTGTCTCTACTTCAAAAGTCGCAATTTACTCAAGAAATGAATGACCAAAGTGCATGACATATTTTTTTTCAGGGTTCTGACAAAGTCAAACTCTAGTATTATTCCTTCTTTGTAGCCCGCGAAATTAAAAGTTCTTAAGTTCTTTACAAAGGCATTTCGAGGGCTTTCACCTTAAGTAATGCTAAAGTAGAATTTGACAAGTTCTCAACATCAAATTCTGGTTTCTGTATAGGCCACTAATGTAATATTTTCAACACAATATTAATATTTTTTTCAAAATTGTTTTTATGTTATGAAATAAATGACATGAGTTTTCTGGAGTACGCGCCTCCAGAAAACTCATACATACATTGTGATAAAAAGACAAAAATTGAAGTGATTCGGATTCGCATCATTTGTCGATGTCTTGCCTTATTTATATTTGCATAGTTATGTTATGATTCTAAGAATCTTTGTATATATAAAATAAAATAGAATAGAATTTCTTATCTATATACATAGATAAGAAATTCTATTTTATTTTTTCTTATCTATATACATATAATAAAACAAAATAATAAAAAAAAATTGAAAGCAAACGGTTTTTATTTTGACCCATTGTGATAAAATTCACACTCATTTTGAGAAGTGCACAAATAGCGAAGTGCACATTTTGCGAAGTGCACAAATTGCGAAGTGCACATTTTGCGAAGTGCACATTTTGCGAAGTGCACATTTTGCGAAGTGCACATTTTGCGAAGTGCACATTTTTGCGAAGTGCACATTTTGCGTCAAACCCATTTGGAATAGGTTACATTCTAAGGCAGCTCACAGCTGTCAAAAAACGGTTAACCTAGTGGACAGAGTGTCCTCCTCACATGGACTTATTATGGTCCATGACTCCTCGCAAACATAAATAAGAAAAAATATATTCTTAACAAAGAGTATTTATATAAAAAGAATACTGTTGCTGGCTGATGAAAAACAGATGACAGCAGAGGCCGATGAAGAATACATGACATTTCATGTATTTTTCATCGGCCCCTGCTGTCACATCATTTATTGGTGTGTCATGGGTGTGTCTACACAAATCATGGTTTTTTAATGCTTTTATTCTTAATTAAAATAAAATATTTGGTAAATATTTTAGTTATAAACTGTTTTTCAAGGTTATGTGTAACATAAATCTCGCATTATGCACATGCAGAAATGGTTGGTTGCCAAATTATTGAAAGGTATTCTTATTAATGTATTAGCCAAAGACAAACAAAATAAAATAAATAATGACGATAATAATGATCTTTATTTCCAGTTTTTAACCGACTTCAAAAAAGGAGGAGGTTCTCAATTCGGATGTTTGTTTTTTTTATGTTTGTTCGGGCATAACTCCGTCGTATATCGACGGATTTGCATAATCTTTTTCTGTTCGAAAGAGATTTATTCCGAAACGGCCCCATTTAAATTTTATAATGATCTGATGATGATTTTCGGAGACAGAACTCTTCAATTAATGCCAGCAAATCAACCGCGATTGCTGCATTGTTTACGCAATCACAAAACATTACATCACGCCGCTAAAGGGATACGCACATGTGTTCGGTTGTTATTGTTTGGAAAGTTGTTATTGGGGTACCTCTAATCTTGCAAGTAAATTCGGGCATAACTTTTTTGTTTATGATTTGATTTAATTAGCCGACTTTAAAGAAAGGAGGAGGTTCTCAATTTGGTTTATATACTTATATATTTTTTGTTTGTTCGGGCATAACTCCGTCATATAGTCGGATTTGCAAAATTCTCTCATTTTTTTATGGATAAGGCATGCCACAGGGGTGGTCCCATATAAATTTTATAACTTTGCTTAGGTAGTTTTTGAGTTATCTACCTTCAATAATAGGAATTTTTTCCACTTAGTTTATATTGATGATGTGTTATAGCTTCCTGTCACTGATATTTACATAGCAAGTAGTGTTATATGAAATTGTGTGGGGTAGGTACAACTAAAAAGTAAAATTTTTTTTTTTTACAAAAATCAAACAACCGTCTTCCAAAAAAAAACACTACAAAGTGAAAAATAACTTCAATTTCGGAAGTCGGTGTCAAAAAACGAAAATTCCGAAGCAATAATAATAATAACCCCATCTCTACGTTGACGTCGTGGTGGGGCTTGCGCGCTCCGAACTCTAGGCGTGTGCCGGAAGAGTTTACTTTGTCGAAGAAGAAGGGTGAAGAGCCAGACCAAGAGAGATACAGAAACCCGCAGGGCAGCATGTGGCGAGCTGTTGGGCAGTACCCCACGGACCCTATCTCCCGGGAGAAGTCTTGTTCCTCACCTCTGGCTTGCCTTTATTGGCCGGCTGGAGTGAACAATGACGAGGAACAGAGCTCCCACCTCATTCTTGCCTTTATTGGCCGGCTTGAGTGGAGATTCGCAAGGGCAAACGTTCTCGGAGGAAGGAAGTATTCCAGTAAGTTGCTGGTAGGGATCTTGACCGTACTTCCGGGATTGTCCTGATAGCCGTGGAATACCTCTCCACTCCTCATAAGCACTTCAGGACATGTTGCCCCCCTGTCGCTACGTCACTATGTGCTAGCGGCCGTTTCCGGGGGCCCATTATTGAGTGTGCAAGTCACCTCCTGCTATTTTTTTTTATCCGTGTATATATAAAACATTGATCAGGCAGGGGTCATAGTTATTTCATAGTACTTGGTAACCAGTCCACTTTAGCTACCCAAACCCATAGTCCAACTTTTTATTTTTCCATGTCCTACACCAACCGGGGGTTGTCCTCACTTGCATAGTGCATACAGGGGTAATCGTCGGTTGGGGCCACATTTCATTAAATTTTGTAAGGGGCTTCTGCGAGTTGGCTTCGGCCCCTCGTACGCCTTCCAAAGGACCGGGACCCCATGGTCCCGAGATATGTCAAATCATAAAAAAAAAAAAAAATAAGTTTATTCATCAAAAAGTAAAATACAATATGATGGATTCGGTGATCCACAAACTAAGCATCGCTTGTATTTTGTGGCTCTATATGACAACAATGACACAGACTTCCGAAATTAAAGTTATTTTTCACTTTGTAGTTTTTTTTCGGAAGTCGGTTGTTTTATTTTTGGAAAAAAAGGTTTTACAATTTTACATTTACCTACCACTTGGGCCCTATACCAAACTTTACAAACATCTCTAAAATCGTTAAATTATAGAAATAAATGCGTAACACAGATATTAAAAATAATAGAATTGATTGTAAATTGTATACAATCAATTCTTTCTCATTTTTAAATGCTGCGGTTGGTCCGTGGTTGGGTGACCGCCTTTACTTACAAGAGTATCAAGACCCCTCCGTGCCTCGGGAAAGACCGTTAAGCGGTTGGTCCCGGCTGTCATTCGTGGGTCTTTGACAGTCGTTACAGGTTGTCAGAAGTACGAAAGTCTGACAACCAGTGTAATGGTCTTAGGTTCGATCGAAGTGAATAGAAAAGTGACGATTGTATGAGGAAGATTAATAAAAATACTTTAATAACGAAGTAGCAGAAAAAATATAGCAGTTTTTATAACCACGATGACAGCATACACCAAAAAACAAAAGTTGTCATTTAATTTTGGCAGCCAAAAAAGTATTTTACATTCTATATAACAAAAGTCTTTATCAAAAGTTCCTACAGCAGTTGCGTCGCTTACAATCAGTCTTACCTAGGGTATCGTATTGCCCAGTAGAGGTCAGATAGGCAGTCGCTCCATGTAAAATACTCAGCTGCATCTGGTTAGACTAAAAGCCGACCCCAACATAGTAGGGAAAAGCCTAGGCAGATGAGAAGGGACAAAGCGAAAAACATCGTAATAAAAACGTTTATAGAACAGAGGACGGAATGACCGCGCCGGTAACGTCTAGAGACGTCAGTACTATTAAAATTCCTGGCACCGAAATGATGATTGGGATGACAACCGGGCAGTTATCGAATTGCCTGGGTCGGGTTGTAACGGAAATATTTCTTAACTTTATGATAATTTATTAATTAGATCGCTAACAGCACACCCATTTCGATGGCTATCACCATAACAACAAATCGACCAAAAAGTTTTAAAAAGTTGGAACCTAGTTCTGATTTTTTCAGGTCATTCTAATCTTGGGGTCTCCTATTATTTATTTTATTTCACCAAAACATTTCTCTTCCTTTTTTTGCAGCTGCGAATTTTGATGAAACCCTTACAAATGTTAAAAATGCGCTCGTAGTCTTTTATGCGCCTTGGTGTGGACATTGCAAACGAATTAAACCCGAGTTCGAGAAAGCAGCCAAAACGATAAAGTCTGAAAAGGTTGGTTTGTTATGTGGTTAAACATAAAAATATGTCACATAAAGCAAAAGGATGCTTGTTGTTTTAAGTGTAAGATCGCAAAACCTGTTAATTTTATTGTTGTCTCTGAACTTTGTACTTATACAGTACCTGGCTGATAATACGGCACATGGAGTTGTACAGAAAGTTCTGGTTTGTCAAGCGTAGCTTCTGTATTTACCTGCGTGAGACAGTCTCTTAAGAGGGAAGCGCCAGGATAGCCCGCGAAATTAAAATTTACCCACGTTTTTTTGTAATTTCCAGGTCAGAATCAGGTTGTATGTTGAACAAAATATGATTTGCGACCGTAACAAGTATGTACAGGATCGTAATCATTACCCCTTGAATGTCGTAATTACAGACGCAATTAAAAAGCCATTGTGTCTCGCGTAGATCTACGTTCCGGCATACGAAGGGTTAAAATCGTCTAAGTTCATATAATCCTATCAATTTATATTTCATGAAATGGTCATTTCGCAGGCTACCTTAGCGCGTCCCCCTTAACCTCGATGCGCAATATTAACGGCTATAATATAATACAAATATGTACCTACAGATATAAATTGCTTAGAAATGTTCCGACTAAATCATATGGTCATAACATTAATTAATATTTTTCAGCTCGACGGTATTTTGGCCGCAGTGGATGCGACGAAGCAACCGGAACTCGCTTCTCGTTTTGGCGTTAAGGGCTATCCTACATTAAAGTACTTCAGCAAAGGCGAATACCAGTTTGACGCGGGTCATGCTAGGCAAGAAGAGCAAATTATTAGTTTTATTAAGGTTAGTAGAGTATTTTATTAGGTTAAAACCCAAAAATGCGCGAATACTTACTTCAAGTAGTTGAAAATGGGGTTGTTTTTACAGTTATTGACTTGGTCTTCCAAAGCGCTCTTCACGTTAGACCCTTTGTACACACACGTTTTTCTTACTTTGAAAGACTACGGTTTATTCGCCGTGTGAAAGCATCTTCGTCAGTGTTGTATGGATCACTATGGAAGCACACACGACACGACACGTTTTTCTACGCCGCGGTTCATATAATATACTAGCTTCAGCCCGCGACTTCGTTCGCGTGAAACTTCTTGTTTCCCCCGAGCCACCCCGTCGTATCGCATCAACCGCCCGCGCTATCACTTAACGTTCTTTTCGACTTTTTTTCTTTTTGCTCGGCTCCTAAGGGTCATAGCGTGATGTTAAATAGCCTATATATAGCCTTCCTCAAGAATTGGGCTATCAAATGCAAGAAGAATTTTTCAAATCCGACTGGTAGTTCCAGAGATTACCCCCTACATACAAACTTACAAACAAATTTTACCTCTTTATAATATTAGTATAGATGCCGTACTATAATAAAATGTGCCGTGTACAAAGGGCCACGAACTTTTATAACAAGAAATGTTTTTTTTATAAATCATATTCTTAGGGCTGAGCTAAACCTTATAGCCCGGATTCGCATTTTCCCAAAGTTCTATTTCTTTCTGTCACGCACTAACATCTTCTAAAAGATCGAGAAAGATTGATTTCGCAAGCGTTCGCGATCTTCTGGTTGTCTGCCCACCGTGGCGCTTTTGCTTTAACCAGGACTTAATGTTGTCAGGACCCTAAAGAGCCACCGCCGCCGCCGCCCCCCGAAAAGCCGTGGTCGGAAGAAGAGTCGCCCGTGCGCCACCTCGACTCCTCGACTTTCAGAAACACACTGCGCAAGGTCAAACACGCCATCATTATGTTCTACGCGCCCTGTAAGTATAACAACAGCTGCTACTTATCAGATTGACTAACCTTTATCAAGCTGTGCTAAGCTAGGCTAAACTTGCTCGTGCTATATTTTGTATAATCAACTTTGAACTGCGCGAGACAACATCACGCATCTCTAAAGGACACCCCATTTCGTCAGTTCGTGTAAGTTACAAAATCCAGACTCCCGACTCCAACTGAGAAATTCCGTGAAGATAAACTCAGTAAGACTGTGCAGACTTTGTCTCTCCAGTCTAGCTTGTACTAAATATCAAGGATAATTTATGAGCCTATGTCCATCAGTGAACTGCTTCAGGCTTATATACACATTGTTTATTTATTTGGTTAGACACACTAGCAGGTAGCAGCTAATTAGCTGATGCGTGTGTGTCAAATAGTTTGGATATATTTAATCTGTCCCCAAACACAACAAATATTCCAACCAAGAGCAACTGTTTGAGATAAAGTATTCTGTCCTTTACGCCTGGTGATAGATTTTGAGGTTTTACAATCCAATTTCTTAATAACAAGCCATGTGCCCAATGAGATTCTCATCGGTAAAAATGACGAACTCCACTACAAACTTTCTTCCCCTATTTAACACCTTTTAGGGATCAATTTTTAACAATCCTTCCATATTGCTCACTCTCGTTATACATAAGGAACTCTTGTGAAAAATATCTTGCTTCTAGACCCAGCGTTTTTGGCTGTACGTTGTCTGTCAGTGTAATTTTATACTTTTATTAAGTAGATAACAAATACTTATCATTAGGATAACCCCATTTCCAGGGTGTGGCCACTGCAAAAGTACTAAGCCGGAGTTTGTGAGGGCTGCAGAGAAGTTTGCAGATGAGCTGATGGTGGCATTTGGCGCCGTGGACTGTACCAGCGACCAGGAACTGTGCGCCAACTATGACGTCAAAGGATACCCCACGATCAAGTACTTCAGCTATTACGACAAAGCCGTGAAGGAATACACTGGTGGCAGAAAGGTAATATTGGAAATTTCATTGAGATGTTTGCCTTTTTTCTGACTGACCGACCCCTTGATAATTCAAAAGTGCCTATAATTGGTCTATTTGAATTAAATGCTTTCAGTTTGAGTTTAGAAAGAGTCTGTTATACAGCCTACTAGCATGAGTAACTCAGAACCACGCTTTAAGCCAATCTAACTTTTAATACAACTCAATGAGCTTTATTTGCGATGGTCAGTGGAAACGGCTCTGACCACCAAGTTGTAGGCCGTAGGTTCAACCTGGACAGGCACTTTATTTTATCACCACTTCTCTCAAAATCTTAAAGGAAAAAATGGTAGTGAAACCAGCATGTCCTAGAACCAAAAAATCGAAGATACATAGATATCCATCAACCCCTTCGATCAATAATCGCACTAGATTAATGATAGATAAGGATCAAAAATCAAAAATAAGTCGCTAAAGTGGTCACGTTTGCACACACAGACATTTATATTTCTTATTACTACGAACTATCGAAAAAGGTTTAATAATATTAACAACTTCAGATTATTATAAACCATAAATATATGAAAGAAGGAGATATGCCAAACATGTAGTTCAGTAAAATAACTGCAAAAAATCACGTTTATTGTATGGGAGCAACCCCCCCCCCCCTCCTTAAATATTTATTTTATTCTGTTTTTAGTATTTTTTGTTACAATGGCAACAGAAATACATCATCTGTGAAAATTTCAACTGTCTAGCTATCACGGTTCATGAGATACAGCCTGGTGACAGACAGACAGACGGGACAGTGGAGTCTTAGTAATAGGGTCCCGCTTTTACACTTTGGGTAGGAACCCTAAAAATATGGCTGTTATTTTAGTATATGGGCATGCGATTTAGTAGTTTACGAGTGACTTCTATAAAATTTAAATAATCGTCTCGAAGGTTATTTTCTATTTCTGGTGCACAAACTTGGTCTTTGACTAACATCCAGAAGTTCAAACTCAAGGTCTGCCAACGAGCAATGGAGCGCAGTATGCTAGGCGTTAAATGAACGGATCGTGTTCGAACCAATACTGCACTCCAAAACAAAGATAGTTGACGTGGCTCAAAAGGCTGCTCAACTTAAATGGGACTGGGCAGGACATGTCTGCCGCATGTCGGACAAACTGTGGGCCCAAATAGCGCAGAATTGGTGCCCTGAGACAGTGAGGCGGGGTCGCGGCAGACCACGTAGGAGATGGCGGGACGAGCTGGATAGGTTCCGTCAAAATTGGAGGCCTGTGCTCAAGAGTAGGACAGCACAGACTAGCTAAAAAAAAAAAATCATCTCAAGTGAATTCATGATGACGTCAGTAGTATATCTACTATTTTTATTGTTTGTGTTTCTTTTATGAAGGCTAAAGTGTAATGTTTGCTTCACCACAGGAAGGTGACTTCGTCGCATTCATACACAGTCAAGCGGACGGGCTACGCGCCGCTCATAAAGCGGCGGCAACTTTCAGCACCAGCGTAGGAATGACCAGTGACAGTGACTTCCTATACGTTGTCAGCTCTCCCACCCCGACCTTCGTTATGTTCTACGCCTCGTGTAAGTTTAAAAACCAATTTATCTGTCAAATAAGGTTTAACTAAACTGTTGTTTCGTTCAAAAGTTGATATGTGGGGTAATTGGGTAAAACAATTACGATGGCAATGCTATTCATTTTGACAAGTGAACAACATTCATTGCGCTATTAACGTTGTCGAGCAGGCGTCATTACTTAATGTACCTTGCGGGGACGCCAGTGACGTCACGGACCTTGCCGACGTCGGGTATAATTAGAAGATCACATTTTCGAGTGACTACTGCTAAATCTACCTTACCAAGACACCGCTACTCGGGTATATTTTTAGTAGTACCAGTTTAAAATGATTCATTACTAAATATACCCTATTTCAATAATGGTGAGATTGGTAGGTGATTGATTGGTGGTCGGATATTCCAGATCAGTAACACCTTGTTGTCATCACGGTTGACGATTATTATTATTATTTGGTTAGACACTAGCAGCTAATTAGCTGATGCGTGTGTATCTTATAGCTTGGAGATATTTAATCTATCCAGTCGATTCTTCAAGCAGTTCAGTGTGGGAGCCGTCACATTTTCCATTTTTTTTTTCAACATTTTACGATCGGGAAAAAAACGTTTCATTCGTTCACAGTGTGACGAACGGGACTTATTGCTTTTTTTCGATCATTCCCGATTTGCACTGTGTACAGCTTGTTGTACACAGTGTTGACGATCGGAACTTTCTTCTAATGGTACACACGGCGACACTTCAAGCTATACATAATATCCAGTTTTAGCTGACATTGTATAGGTTTTTCGTACGATCAGAAATCAGCTTATACCGTTATATAGATAACGGTAGCTTGATGTGTAGCCGTGCGTCCATGTGCTTAGTTCAAATCAAGGCTTAGAAAAGTGTAGTCCAACAGACCGCTAATTTAAGTTTTAAACACTTCTTCTGTCTATTTTGCTGTGCCCGATAAGGCCCCTAATGATTTTATTATATTTCAAATTACCACCTAAGTACACACTGTCGAATGCAATAAATAATTGAAAAAATAAGACAGAGCGGTGTTCACTTTGCGCGTGTGTCTTTCTTTATTGAAGTGATTCAAACAATTATTTTTCAGGGTGTAGTCACTGCGTGGATGCGAAGCCAGAGTTCAGTCGAGCGGCTGACAAGCTGAGCGATACCAAAGTGAAACTGTATGCAGTGGACGCGGCCGAGAACCCCAAGGTGGCCGACCTCGCCGTGATAAAGACTCTACCCACGTTTAAACTGTACGTCAGCGGGGCAGTCGTCGCTGAGTACAGCGGCCCGCGCACGGCCGATGATATGATAGAATTTTGCCGCAGCTACAAGGTGAAAGACGAGTTGTGATCCTATTAAATACTTTTAATACTTTATAACACATTGATTTTTTCGCCGAATCATTGAAGTTCGTTGTATCTTTGCATTTACTTAGCTTAATATTTCATTGTGCTTTGTGCGAAAGCAAAAACATCAGGTACTGTAGAGACTTTTCAGAATAATTTTTGCTCATTTATTATTATTTTCATCCACGCTCTTAATATTTAGATTTCGTAGCATAACGTGTTTAAGAAATGTTTCAATCTTGTATACTATTTCAATAATAAGACTTTGAAAATATTGACAATACACAAAATGTAGTTTATTGGTTTATCCTGTAAGAAGATTTATATATTTTTGCTATGTTATTGCGAGCAGGCTATAGGCTCGAGTTGAGTTAGTTGCTAATGTTACATAGGTGTGAATTACTTAAAAGACTAATGCAAACATATTCTAATAAATACTAAAAGTAGTAAAAAATATATATTCGAGTATTGTTATAATGATGTTATTTTTTTATGCATAAGACATACTTATGCGTCTTTTTAGTCAAGATGTAGAATATTTAGAAAATATTTTATTATACAAACGTATTACGCATAATAATCTCAATAAATATCACAGAAATAATATAAGTCATCGAAGTTTTACAATGAATACTCGTAAATGAATTCTAGAATGAACGACGATACAATACGTAGCAGTTTTACACATAGTTACAGACAGGTAGTACTTATTAATATATTGTGCTACTGTATGCTTATTACGAGATCTTCCATTTTGCGCATTGTAATGTAGTTAGCGAATAAAAAAATTCCTCTCGTCAAAGGCCGTCATACATTATTTAAAAATCTACTTTACAAATCTATTTTTAACTTAATATTTATTACGATGAAGTGAATTTCTTTTTTTCAAATGTTTTCGATCAGAGTCATTTTGATGTAAAATAATTATACCTTATCAGCTGCTTACCACAAAAACTTGAAAGTTGTTCAACGCGTCTAAACTCCGTACAGAAACGTGTCCAACACAGGTTGATTAGCCTAAACTCGGTTTTGTGGTAGTAACTTCTGAATCTTTAAAATATTGCTTTTTGTTAATTATTTAAGCAGCTAACAACCATGTTTGTACGTATACATTTTACGAATTCCTACGTTTTAAATTTAGATATACAGGTTGTAATTTTAATCACCGTTTTCCTCTTAAGGGGTCATTGTACTCATCATTATGAACAACTTTTACTATGGGACCAAACCCGAAATCGCAAAGAAAAACCGGCTGTTCCCTACATTTATGTTCGCATAACTCGTCAAAATGTAGGGAACAACAGATTTTTTTTTCGCGATTTCGTTTTTGGTCCCCCCATATATGATGAGTAGAATGACCCCTTAAGAGGAAAGCGGTGATTAAAATTTCACCCTGTATATATATTTTATTATAATATTTATAATAGTGGCGTGAGTCTCGACATTCCTTGTACTTACATAATATTTTAATTAGTTTTACAGTAATAATATAAAATCGGAAATATATCGGCATCAGATTAAGTGCTATATTGTTTGGTGTTTTTATTTGTATTGTATTAGGATTGAGTAATTTAACACTAGTTATAATAATCCCTTAAGGTCCATACGTTTCACCACAATGTTGCGCCTGCTATGGGCGCATTTAAGTTGTAGTGGGTTGATCCTAAAGCGCATTATTTAGGCATTCATTTATATCTCGCTTAGTGTTAGTGATAATGGACATGCATCTCTTAAATCATCTTGCCTTGTGTACAAACCATTAACACTAGGCAACACCTAAATGAATGCGTAGTGTTAATGAAATCGGGCATATGAGATCGCTATCTAGCTAGGACATCACATGTCTCCAGTCAGTCTGTTTCACTTTATATTAGACTAGCGACCGACCCCTGTTTCGCACGGTTCTAACGACTTAGCAAAACATAGCATTATTGTATTATATACATGGGCCTTCCGGAAAAAAATCTCTTAAATGATGGTAAGAACAGCATCGAAATAGAACAACAACGCGGTCAACACAGACAAAACACGAAAACCGACTTTATACTATGTGACTGTAAATTAATCTTTGAATGGATTAGCTTCAATTGTATGGTGAATAAGGATCTCTAGTGTTCTGTATATTCGATTAGAGTTAGAGTCAAAGAAAAATAATGTATTTGTAAATTAACACAATGTTCATTGCAGATGTAGCCAGACCATTTTTTAATCATAGTAGAGCTTACAGTATTCCCGTCGTATTATTCACTTTATACGTACAGAGGTAATAGTTATTGGCGCCGAGTCTTAGACGGTCACTTTTTCACAGATATTTTACTTCTGATGTTGCATCACTGTCACAGTGTTCCAAAAAGGTTGCTGTTGGGTTGCTGCCCAGTGGCAGTAACCCATAAGTCCAAGCCCAAGTTTGTCAAAATCACAGTGAACTTTATTCTCATTATGATAAGGCTGCTTTTGGGTTGCCTCTGTCAGAGGTAAGATAACTGAAAGGTCTGTGTGTACCTTATGTAGTCGGGGAATAAATTAAAAAAAAAACGTATAGTGACAGCCATTTTGTTGGGCCCTAGTTGTAGGCTAACAACAACATGTTAGCCAACTTCACATCTTCACAGCTTAATAGATTTGTCTAATTTTTTTAAGTCGTTGTTACTAATTCTATATGAATTGTATTTTTATGTGTGATCCGCAATAAACGACATTATTATTATTTACTCTTATTACTGGATCTAATAAGTGTGTCCTTGTCTTATTATTATTTTGTGACTATAAAAAATTGTTTAACAAAAATTTACAGCTTTTTATATAATTTTGGTGCCTTTTTTTATTTTTTATTAAAGAAAAAGATGAAAAATTTCTAAATTAAGTTTAGCTTGTGCACAGCAGACTCGGCACCATTAATTATTTAGAATAATATTAAATAGGTATATAATATATAATAATATATGCATTTATGTACTGAGCATATTTTTTAAGCAAATCTTATTATTAATTTGCAGACGTGACAATCTATAATAACAAGATTATTTAAATGATGCCACGAGAAGAGAACACAGCTTTTAGATATAGTTTTAGTTGAAAGTTGTTTAGTTCATTCCAAGGGTCATTTACTAATATAATGAGCTTATAATGAGAATAACAGTAGTTATACAAATATATGGTTAATTCTTAATATGTCGCGTTGCATTTGAATAAACGTGCGGAATAAAAATATTATTTTCTATTATATTATTTTGTTTTATTTATTTCACAAATAGTTGTCCCTTACTTTCCATCAAGAATACACTAGTTTACAGTACTTATTACGAACTCATTGCTCAACATGCCGCGATTGATGGTACTATACATCTAAAAATCATGATTTCTATAAAAAGGTATTTTAAGCCATCGTATGGTTAAACGTGGATCCACGCGAGACACAATGGCTTTTTAATTGTGTCTGTAATTACGGCATTCAACCGGTTAAATATCTTGAACTTCAGAATTTTATCAACCTTAATCTCTTCTTGGTCGGTCCACTGTTGACAGAGAGGTGGTGGTCATCATCACGTTGCAGTGAGATTTCGGACAGCCGTGATTTGCGTCACAATGCGACGCCATCCTCTCTCGGCTATATGTCTCATGTGTGCATTCGTGTAATGGGCCGCCCACTGCGGATTTAATCCTGGTCGGTCCATCGCACAGGCGACCTGCCACGTGCTCTCATTCCTTCGACCTTTCCCTGCACAAGACGACCAACCTTAACTTCTCCTGCTCTGGGCGGGGCGGGAGGCTTATTATATCGCAAACATAATTCAACTTTATTTTCGAGTAAGACGACCAACCTTAATACTCGAAAATAAAGTTGAATTATGTTTGCGATACCTATATTCATGTAAAAACAATTAGCTTGAAAATAAAGTTAGTACTTACCTACAAAAATGTTTATTCTAAAATAATACCTACTTAAAATCTAAGCAATTGGGTGGAAAAATATGTATGTTGCTAATTGGTGCTTATTCAATTTTTGCTCGCACAACTTAACCCATACAATGCTGCATCGGCGTCCAAAATGCCTAGACGCCGATGGGCGGCTGCTTCCAAATGTAAGGGGAGCATGGGGTTGTAAAATTAGGGCTTTTTTTTTATGTGCGTGTGGTGTGAGGGCCACTTTGTTAAAACTCCTTAAAAATGTGCTTAGGATTTAGTGAACATTCCCAAAGAATTGTGAAAGTTGGAATCAGATTTTGTGAAAATCAAATAACCGAGTTATGGACTCTAAAGATGGGCCCTCAGTTCTCACATAGAGGATTGAGGGCCCACCTGAACCTGATCAACTATGGACACTACAGAAAAAGTCTTTATGCCAAAATCTAAGCTAATGCCAAACAAAATTTGTGAAAACAAGATATTATCGCTAAACACTGTCCTTCTTTGTATATCTTCGTACAAAATGGGCCCTCAATTCTCATACACGTAAAAGTTTATTACGCAAATAAAATTAAATCATTAACTTACAGCTACTGTTTCAAATCCTATATGCTACTAAATAAATTGTGAAAATTTGTGAAAGCAAGAACAGGTCACCACTTTTTGTTGTTTGAAAGTTTATGACCTTGATAAAATTCGGGCCCTCAGTCCTCCATTTCTTTTGCTTTCGTTTTATTACGCTTATCGTATGAATGATAAGACAAATGCTAAATTGTCTCTTTTTGTGAAAAAAATTGTGCAACAAATTCAATACCAGAAAGAAAGTAAAAGACCCTTTATTGTATAAGAAAATCGAGTTTTATATTTTTATTCTCCGAATTAGGAAATAGGGTGACCACAATTTCTTTTAGATTGCAGTAAAGATAAGTAAATGTAGAGTCATAGGTGTTAATAAACTTTCTTCGGTTTTTCGCTTATTATCGTTTTATTTATTTATTGTTATATTTAATGTCTATTTCCTGCAGGTCAGCGATATATTTTGTAAATAATGATACTTGTTCTTCTATGGGAACAGATGGTATGCGTCCTCTTGGCATGGTTATGTTGTAGCTGTTGGGAAAAAAATCTTTCTATTACTTTTTTGAATAAAATTTCCGTCATCAATAAGTTGGAAGACCGTACTCAAGTTTCGTGATTAAAAAAAATAATTTCGGAAATCAAATGATTACAAAAAATACTGTTACCCAACTGATTTGGGTAACAGTATTTTTTGTAATCATTTGATTTCCGAAATTATTTTTTTTTGCTTGAAATATCGTTCGTTCCGAAATAACTAATGACAATAATCAAATAATTTATTTATCTTTGTACGCTTTTCATGCCTAAACCACTGAACCATTCATCCCGAAAAAAAGTGCTGTTCCCGAGGAAAACAACAATAACGTTATTCTGATAATAGATAGAAAAGTTAGTAGATCATTCATGTTAATAACTAAAATGTAATAAATTATAATATATAAATATAATGGTTATTCTTGAACAGTTATCACAGCGCTACAGTCCAACTTAAAGGAAATTTTATTAAACAATTAGGTACTTATAAAATTATGAGTACCTATGTATCAAAACAAACTTACCTTAAATGTATGATATATTGACCGAAGACGAGCGAGTGTCTTGACCGAAGATGTGTTTGCGTATTAAAAAAATATTATTAAGTATTTTTATTCTTCACTATAACTGTTTCATAAAACTCGCTTTCACCTACAACTTCCGCTGCACTATCATAAACTATTGTTTAGTAACTACAATAAATATTAAAACTATTGTGCATATATGTAATCAATAAAATAGTTTCTGAGGTATGATTACTTTGCAACAGCAGAAGGAACTAAAGCATCACTCAGAATCGCCACTAACAAAGTAAGTATATAAAATGAGGGTAAAATATTGTCACACTACTCACATACACAATAAGAAAATAGTTGATTTCGGTATCTATTAAGATTTCTAGTTTTATTATAATTCTTATTTGTAACAAATGACACCAATTTGTTGCACAATTTTTTTCACAAAAAGAGACAATTTAGCATTTGTCTTATCATTCATACGATAAGCGTAATAAAACGAAAGCAAAAGAAATGGAGGACTGAGGGCCCGAATTTTATCAAGGTCATAAACTTTCAAACAACAAAAAGTGGTGACCTGTTCTTGCTTTCACAAATTTTCACAATTTATTTAGTAGCATATAGGATTTAAAACAGTAGCTGTAAGTTAATGATTTAATTTTATTTGCGTAATAAACTTTTACGTGTATGAGAATTGAGGGCCCATTTTGTACGAAGATATACAAAGAAGGACAGTGTTTTGCGATAATATCTTGTTTTCACAAATTTTGTTTGGCATTAGCTTAGATTTTGGCATAAAGACTTTTTCTGTAGTGTCCATAGTTGATCAGGTTCAGGTGGGCCCTCAATCCTCTATGTGAGAACTGAGGGCCCATCTTTAGAGTCCATAACTCGGTTATTTGATTTTCACAAAATCTGATTCCAACTTTCACAATTCTTTGGGAATGTTCGCTGAATCCTAAGCACATTTTTAAGGAGTTTTAACAAAGTGGCCCTCACACCACACGCACATTTTTTTTTAGGGCGGACATGCGTACCTACAGGTGTAGTTACAAGTTGTGGTAGCAAATTGTATACGCGTACTGCAGGTACGCGTACGGACTATCGTTTCCGTGTACGCGTAACCGACTGTACATTGGAACGCTTAGTCCCTACAAGGCTTTAGGTATCGCAGTAAGGCATCTTCGGCATGTAATTACCCTAGCTAGGGCTCCCTGTACATGACGACGGAGCCGCACCGGGCGCCAGATCGCATGATTGTGTATACGAATGAATACAGCATATGCGTCGCGCTGGAACCGCGCGTGTACACAGTACTATTTCGTTCTCGTTAATAATGCTTTCTGTGATCGTTGCTTTACTATTAAAAATTCACTCGCATCAGTGCGGTGTACACGTGCTTCCGGCGCGGCGCATACCTACGCAATATTCTTTGGTATACACAAACTTGCGGTCCGACTCCGGTGTCATGTACACGAAGCTTTACCATGCCATGTTTCATGTGAGGACGAGAGCCACTTTGACAACTATTTCGCCAGGCATTGTTGCCTGCGTTTACGCATTATGTACCTACTACCGGCTTACTGGCCAATATTGCTGGTCAATACATTTTCTGCACTAAGTTTCCGGTATTGCCGGGCCATACTAGAAATTGTTGCAAAGACACGTTTTGTTGGAGCCATCGGTCATTTCAAGTTATTTTACCTCTAATGCTACGGCTAAATTGTCTCGATAACGTAAACTACACTTCCCGCGCTCTCTATCGCACATCACTCGACGTCTCGCTGTACAACGCGAAGTGTAGTTCGTGTTATCGCGAGAATGTAGCCGTAGCATGAGACTGACAGCAAGCCACCACCAATAGCAACCTAATTGTAACGAAAGTGAAGATCAATATTTTGGCAGTAATGGAAAATCAGAGGTAAATCAACTGTGAAAGGCCTGTAGATTATGCTTTTTAACCGACTTCAAAAAAGGAGGTTCTGTATTCGATCCGTATTTATGTGTCCGCGATTTTCTCAAAAATTAATGAACCGATTTTGATAATTCTTTCACTAAAGTGATCTAAATACTTTCAGGAAGGTTTTAGTATATAATACATTAGGTAATCGGCATATCTATGCGAATTTTGATAATTCTTCTAGTCGGTAGTCGGTGTCTTCAATTCTTCAGTGCACACTGTTAGACCTTGTCCAGAAAGGGCGAATTCGCCCCGAAACGTTTCGCGCGACATCATTCGCGTGTTAGTGAGATACTAGGCACCAATACATCGCGCGAATTCAAAATACGCGCGTAAATCGCGTGCACTACGCCAGACTCTCGACTCGCGCGTAATGCGCGCGAGTCGAGATACTAGAGACGCCTTGTTGCGCCCAGTTAACGCGCGAACTCTAGAGCGTTCAACTCCATGTTTTCTACTGACAAATGAAGTTCAAACCCAAATACTCGCGCGTTGGTACGCTCCTTCTGGACGCAACGGTCGCGCGTAATACGTACGAGAGAATCGTGGCGAATACGCCCTTTCTGGACAAGCTCTTAATAGAGATTTTTGTGGGGTAGGTACAACTAAAAAGTGAAAAATAAAAACTTTTTTATTTCCAAAAAAAAAAACAACAAAGTGATAAATAATTTTAATTTCGGAAGTCGGTGTCAAAAAACTAAAATGCGGAACCAATGACACCGACTTCCGAAATTGAAGTTATTTATCACTGTTGTTTTTTTTTTATAAAAAAAGTTTTTACTTGAATTTAAGGACAAACCACAGAGCACGCGGAATTGCTGCGACGACGCGACGGCAGCGACTTGATACTATGACGTATTGTATATATTTGCAATTAGCGCTGGGCGCAATTCGGCAGGCGTCATAATTGTCACGGGCCCTCCGTTCATGAGTAAACAGGGACGCCCACTGGAACCCTTCGTTTGTATGGAAAGTATTGAAAAAACCGTCACTAGCAGCGGCCGCCCAGGTGACCCCGTGCTCTGTATGGTACTGACGAAAGAATTAAAACGACTGGTTTTGGATTCGGGAGTTCCAATATACTTACTCCTTTATTAAAATGATGAAATCTTATAGATAATGCTACGAGTATAATGTAGCCAGGGTTACAATTTTAAATACTAGTAAAATGACTAATAGCTCGAAATATATACGTGGTGACGGATTAGAGCCGTCGAGAGCTGACGTATACATTTTCGAACTTACACACTCGAAATGATCAAATCGCTTCTCGTCTAAACCCTGTAGTTACCGTTCCTGATTTTTTTCCTCTTCACGATAGGATGAGTTGCATCGAGTTAAAACTTTTACGGCACAGCCATAATAAACCTAACGTTTAACGTTACGTTTGTAAAAAAAAAAAAACAATTTTTGCTGCAACAATTACCTGTATACTCACTTAAATATCATTAAAAAAAACGTACTTATAGTTTAAAATGTTATTTTTGACAACGTCTCAACAGATAAAGACAGTTGCATCCACAACAATAAATTATGCGACCGTTGGTGAGCTAAATCTCGAAAGAAATTTTACTAATTCACCGTTAAATGGGTAGGCCAGTAATTAAAACCTTCTTCCTTGCTAGATTTGCCTTTTAATAGATTTAAAGCTCAAGTAAAATCCAACCTTTGTTCAAAAGCATACTATTCCATCAACGACTACTTAAACGATAAGAATAGTTGGTCGCCCTGATTAACTCAAGACAATTATTATGTTCTTTCTCCAGAATTAGCTTACTGACAGGTTATATGAGTTTATATAATTGTTTTTATTTTTTTTTTTTTTGTTTTTTTTAGTTGAGAGTTTTAGTCAATTCGGTATAATTTTATTGTAATTTATTATTGACATAATCTACTCATTTCAATGTCTTTTAATGAGTTGATTGCAATATGTGGTTAGCTAGCGACCTCTACGAATGATCATATTATTATTCTTGCTTGAGCAACCGGCAGCAAGTTCGTCATGCTCCCTTAGATGTCATTGCTTGCGGTAGCGTCGGGGGTCGGGTTGCCTCCTTCCCTCAAATATGGCGAGGGGGGTAATGGCTGATCTTTGCGTTATGCTCGTGAACGGGTGCTGCTTGTGGTGACTGGTCGTCTTGCTGACCATGGTTTTATTGTTGTTATTAGTAGTAATAACTTGTTTATTTATTTTACTTCGATGGTCCTAGTTTATCATTTGTGACTTCAAGTGACAGCTATGTAAACAGAACCCAGCATTGCATATATATGTAAGCTGTCACGCCCTTTATACCTGGAGGCTTTTAATTGGTCAGTAACTTTTTTTTTTTTTGGTTATATTTTTAATTTTTTTTTGCTTGAGTACGTATAGTGTTTACTGTATTTGTTGGTATATTGGCGTGGCTAGTTAACCTATGGCAAATAATTTAATTTAAGGTTCTGTGTCCTGTAATGTTAATTACTTTGCATACATAGTATTGTATAAAATTAATTATTATCTAACTGAACAGACAGCTGTGCTGCTGGGGAGTTTGTTCCGCCACTTCTTCTCCCCAGCGAAAGCACTAGGAAGTGGCGAAGGGCGGGCGTTTTGGGGGACTGTCTTTTGTAATTTTGACGTTCGAAAAGTGCTGATTCTCAGCCTAGTTTGAATAAATGACTTTTGATTTTTTTGATTTTGAAAACAATAAATTTTTCCCCCCAAAATCGAAGTCTAAGTGTATGCGGTATATACTAACTGAACAGCCAGCTGTGCTGCTGGGGAGTTTGTTACGCCACTTCTTCCCAGCGAAAGCACTAGGAAGTGGTGAAGGGCGGGCGTTTTGGGGGACTGTATTTTGTAATTTTGACGTTCGAAAAGTGCTGATTCTTAGCCTAATTTGAATAAATGACTTTTGATTTTGATACCACACAGTTTTATGTTTCGTATGTGTCGTGCAACTCATCCTTATCTATCCTAATGAATAGCGTACCTTATCAAATAAATGAGGATCACGCATGTTTTTTGTTTTATGTGCTGAGAGTTCAATGCTAGTAAGGTATAGGTAGGTTTGCCTACCTAAACCTATTACTGAAAACAATTGTGTGACAAACATTATTGTTCTAGAAAGGAACAAATCGATTTATTTTACTATATTATTAGTTTTTTTTTTTTTACTTTTTATCTTGAGATTCTGGATAAAGTCACTGGATATGCTAGGCAAAAGCCGTCCGATACGAATAAACAGTTTCGAAAATTATTCATATCCGAAATGGGGACTAAAAAAAAATATTTGTAATTTATCGTCACTGGTGATTTTGATACCAAAGGTTAAAATCTAAAAAAAATGTTTTAGAGCATGATCCTCATTGCGTACAATAGCCCTGAACTATTCAGTCTTACAGACTTTTGTCTGTTTCTACACTACAGGGCTTATACTTAACAAAAAAAAAAAAAAAAACAAAAGAAAACTCGGGGCTTCTTAGATTCCGAGTCGCTCCATGGTGAGTTGTAATAACTGCACGGCAGCTTGGTGTACGTCTCCGTCTGATGCTTGAGCTTCGTTGCCGTCCTGCTCGGGCGCGTTAGGAGTGCCAGGGGGAGGCAAGGCCGCGCCAACTTCGTACGACGTCTGCTCCGAGTGCTCTGATTGGTCAAGCTCCATTAGGACAGTTGCCTGCACGGCCAAGCTCTGCTTGTTCTTTTCAGCTTTCGCTGCCGCTTCTGCGGGAACATACCAGAAATTCAATTTTTAGTAAGTACTTACTAACCTTCAAGCTACCACCGGATTTAGTTAATCTGCCCCGATTATTGTGATTCATCGGGTTTGACAAGTAACTGAACACTGATATTTATTATTTAGATACATTTTATCTATGTTTTAAGGTGACATATTGAATAAAAAAAATTGGTTTTTCTATTTCGTGTAACTTGTTATGTATGTGGAATAGGGATTTAACATTTTGGTACATGTTTTTCGACATCACGGCGTCACGCTTAAGAGTTATTCAATGGAATTTACTTTAAAAGATAGAGAATTATCACATCATAGTTTACTCAAAGTAGTTTTAAAAATTCATTAATTCGTTTTGGCACATACGTCGTTTTATTTCGAGCGCACGCACATTATAGCCATCACTCTTCTTTCTTTTGCGTTTCAAAAGTAATTGAATCATTTTTGCTCGCTTAGTAGGTTTTGGAGGATTTTAGATTTTCGAGGTAGCGCCTTAATAGGTACGTTGAGGCTGTAGTTGGTGGACTGTTATCTTGTTAGAGGATTGAATTAGAGGGCGAAGAATTTAGCATTGCCATACAACGTGGCAATGCTGCCAGCCTTTTGGGCACTGTTCCAAAATCACAAAACATATTCAAAATTTTCGCAGCTGTCTTAGATTTTCATTTTTACCTATCGGCTACCGCCCCCTTTAAAACCATGAAAACGATATCCATGACGAAACATTAAAAAAATTCGCAGCCGCTCTGTCTCTCTGTTTTAATTTACCCCTACCGTAAGCTAAGTAAAAGAACTTCGTTCCAAATGGTTGTGTGGGCAATGGACAAGGGAGTTATGAGCACTAGTTGAGCCAGGAATCTGATCCCTGTTTTTGCAGGACTGAAACAATAGGTACCTACTATCATGAATCACCTCCAAGTTCTATTGCATACAATTACATGATAATCCTTCCGCAGTCATAATTTTGGCTTAACCAGGGTGCGTATTTACAACGAAAACTAAGAACCTAATTTTCTTGTCTCTTGACTGTTTTAGTAACTGCACAGTCAAGTATGTATAACCTAGAGGTTGTCAAAAATGACATGCCTGAGTTATCGTGAGGTTCTGAATCAATACTGGTGCGGTATGTGCTCGACCCTGGGGTAGGTTTTGAAGAACTTACGTTCCTCCATCTTTTTGCGTCGTTGCTCTCTGAGAGAAGCCCCCTGTTCGTCACCGATCTGCCTCATAGTCCTCGTGTACGCGCGGATCATGGCCTCCTCCTGTAGGAACGATAATGACAATAATAAACAACTACTTAAATAATGGCTTCAAATTTGTAATATAATTTGGGACTATCTACATCCGAACTAGATGGGAAGGGAGTTGTAGAGGGAATGTGAATCTTACTTCGTTAAAATCCCTTGTGCCTCTTAGCATGGTGCGCAGATGTTTGTAGATCTGCTCAGCGGCAAGCTGGTGAGCGGCCCTCTTGGAGGCGGCGGTGGCCACGCGCTCGACGTAGCCGATGCGAGCCTTCACAGTGACGGTCGACTGGCCGGCGGGGTCCGCCAGCACTTCGTACTCCACCGGGTCCAGATGAAATTCCCGGCACAGCTCACTTACCAGCACCACACAGCTGTACGTAGGCAAGCCCACTAAATCCTGCACAATAAATCATTGTATTGTATAACGGGCTGGTGTCCGAAACTCCACGTGCAAGCGCGTATTTTGAATTATTATAAGTAGGTAGATACAATTTGGTTGTGACTACATACTATTCAGCTGCCCTAGTTATAATACGAAATTCAAATTTTCTTACGTTTTTTGCAATTTGCATGTCAGTGTCATGTTGAATGTTGTTTGAAATATGATCAACTTCATAATAATATAATACTGTTGAATGACTATTTCACATATCAATCAATTGGATTATATGAACTTAGAGGGTTGCATTTTTGTGTGCAAACAAGAATGTTTTTTTACTTCATTTTATAAATCTTGGTCAAAGGAAGATTGGACAAAATGGTTCTCACAACCAATAACAACCAAACATAATTATTTCATTAAAGAGGCATTTTAATATAGAGCTATAACTACTATGGTAGTTCATTACAAATCGCTGTGTGAAAAACATGGCGGTAGGTAGGACGTACCTGGACGTTACATAATGGAATGGAATACTTGAATAGTAAATCACTTCCCGTGGTGTTAGTTATATTAGTGTAAACGTATGCATTTCGATGATAACAAAATGATATGGTACCATCGAGCTGGTCAGATAATATACCTGGACGCTTGATAACTGAACTTTTGAATAACTGCTAGTAAACCCATTGAGTGTGAGCTCATTAGATGTATCTCAACGAGTTCTGTTCATTTTACCTGATACCTTATACGTAAGGTGTACGATGCTTACCTATACGTGTGTTAATGAGGATTGGGTTCTAAGGTTCTGCAGTATCTTACCATGAGTTCGTTGAGGGCGCTAGGAGTTGATAGATGCGGGGGGACGTTGTACCCGCGGAGAGTCAGTTGCTCCAGCAACTTGCGTGCGACACTCTGCTTAAAAAGCTCTTTATCGAACCCCGGGTCGAACACTTCCTCTGACATTTCAGAACAGCGGTATCTGTACCAAGGCAGCTGCGATTTTCCAAACTGAAAATAATGAATACGTACATCAATCAGTCGGCCAAGCCTCTTTAGGTAAGTGCCGCCGCTCAGACCTATAAGAAAACCACAGGCATAACCTAGTACCCTTGAGGTATCTTTACTGTGGCGTTACTGGCGCTTAAGAGCAATAACTTATTTTCAAACAATTTGGTTTTCGGCAAGGCAAATCAACAGAGAATCTAGTAAAGGCACAGAATTTATAATAGTACTAGAGGCGTTCAATACGGTCACGGAGTTTCGCAGGGCAGTATACTCGGACTGATACTTTTGTTTAACGACGACAATTATACATTTTTCATTGGTGGACATAAATTGCTAGAAGCAACAAGTCTGTATGGTCGTTGCAACAAGTAATACTTATTTTGGACCGACATAATGCATAGGTAACATCCAGCTACTCCCATCGTCTTCACGACTGTAAAGTGAACATTATGTGTACCTAGATGAAAAACTAATCTTTCAACACGCCCATCACGAGCGTTTCTTAGCGCTTGCAAAAAAGTGCAAAATCATTAAATATCATAAGATTTGTAGTGCATCAGCGGAAGTTCAACCAGTAATTCAATAACCACAGTGAGAGATAGCCCAGGTAAAATCTACCTAGGTACTTCATTATCTTTGGAAGCGCTCAGCGTAGTTTTAAAAAGATATCCCTAAAAAACCCTTGTCGCCACCGAACTCGATGGATAAACCTTAAGGTGCGTTTAAACGGCGCGGGGTAGCACGATCCCACGCGAGCCGCGCCATCCGTGTATACGCGGCTCGGCTAAATCCAAACGCAAGCCTAGGTACTCCTATACACGGCGCGACGGCACGTGGATCACAACAACGCGAGCTGTTGAACCACGCCGTCGCTTGTCCGTTCTACTTAAATATGGATAAACGAAAACGCCTCGCTGCAGCAGCAGCAACCGTTATTTTGATAATTTCATTACTCCACTCACATCTCGTAGAAACCCAATTTTAACTTCACGCGAACGAAACTTCAACGTATAAACCTAAAAACACAAAATGGGCGACTACCTCCGTCGCGCGCTCTGTACCCTGTTCTGTTTAGACGGCGCGTATTAACATAAGCCGAGCCGCGCGCGCCTTTGATCCGTGTCAAAAAACCGACAAGCGATGGATCGTATGAACTTTGCAGAGCCGTGCCGAGCCGCGCCGAGCGTAACTGTTTAAGGTGAATGCGCAGTTGTAGCCCACGAAATTCAATTTTTCTTACGTTTTTTTGCAATTTTCAGGTCAGTGTCAGGTTGTTCTAACTTAAAGAGATATAGGTATTAATGATTCTAATGACTATAATTCTGTAAATACATGTCTATTATAGTCGCAAATGATATTTTGATCAAGATACAACCTGACACTGACCTACAAATTGCAAAAAACTTAAGAAAATTTAAATTTTGCGGTCTACCACTGCGCATTCACCTTAAACGGCGCGTGGCGCGCTGCATCACGCGCCGAGCCTCGCTCGGCTCAACGCACATGCGCACCGTTTAAACGCTCCTTTAGGAACAATTTGTTCCGAACAAAGAATCATTCAATTTAATCATTAAATTCAATAGTTAAATTCAATCAATTATGTTCAGGTTTTGTTAGTACTGCACCCTTAGTGCAACGTTAAAGTCTACAAAAGCCTAAACACTAAGTCACCACGAGCTTTGTGTAAGCGTAATTTTAGAATTCGCACGTGAAATCATAAATAAATAAATAATTAAGGGGGAAGCACTAGGGCACGCCACAATTGCGGCGATAAGTCCCCTATTTCAGGAGTGGCTGGAGAGGCGCCACGGCGTCCTCACCTTCCGCCTATCGCAGGTCCTCACCGGACACGGCTGCTTCGAGGGGTTCCTGTTTCGGATAAGGCGGGAGGAAACGCCCGGGTGTCACCATTGTGTGGATCACCCGGAGGACACCATGGAGGTTTGTCCAGCTTGGGCAGAGCAGAAGAAATATAAAATCCGTAATACCATTTTCTCAGATTGGTTAATTACCTACCTACTTTCTTACTTTATTTAGTAAGTTTTGTTAATAATACCTTAATTTGTACTATTTTCTGTGTTTATGTTATTGCTAAAGACTTAGGACTGTTACTTAGCAGTATTTTATAACTATAATAGGCCTACCTGTACACCCATTACCTACAGTGTAAGCAATATTTGTACACTTTGCAAGGCAGCACATAGTGATACAACATAGTTTTTTTTATGTTATACCATCATGTAAAGGGTTACCATTTAGAAATTTGAAAAACCCTGACAAAAAGCCTGACATTTCAATAAAAGTCCGGACATTTTTGTCACAAAATCCAAACATACCACTCTAACTAAGTAAGGCATGGTAGCAGATGCTCGCGAGGGGAGGAAGGATGCGGAGAGAGGGGGTAAAAAAGTGTGCTGAAAAATATATAAATTAATACCTATACCAGACACTAGCGTTAAGTTTGATTACTTTACATAAGACTATTTTTATTTTGTAGAAAATATTTTATGTTTGAACTAGTTGATTGTTTGAAAATTTACAATACAAGATTTATTGTTTGATCTTGCTATGTTGATTGATAAAGAAGTATATTTTGTTTTTACATGAATGAGAAGTTAATACATATTAAAGACTTATTTGGTATTACTTATATAAGTTTTATTACTTGTATTCCATCTGAGCCAAAAAATCCGGACAAATTAAAGACAACACACACAAAGTCTGGACAAAAGTCTAGAAGTCCAGACATGTCCGGACAAATCCCGACGGATGGTAACCCTAATCATGTACCACTACATTACACCTATGTGTACAAATAAATAAATTTGAATATCATGGAATAATTACCCGTTTAATTAGTTGTCTCAGATCCTTAATGAACGTCTCTGAGGCTCCCACTGATATAGAAAGCTGTAGTCGTGTAGAGGGAGGTTCGTCTCTGAAGTTTGGGACAGCTTGAACCCTGCTCTGATGCTGGTGTGAATGGCTAATGTTATATTTAATATTTTTTATATTACCCAATATTTAAACTATTATTAAATCCATACATATAATATTATAAATTCGAAAGTAACTGTCTGTCTGTCTATATGTTACCTTTTCACGCCTAAACCGCTAAACCGATTTAGATGAAATTTGGTATAGAGATAGCTTGAGTCCGGGGAAAGGACATAGGATACTTTTTATCCCGATATTCCCACGGGATCGAGACTTATGCGGGTGAAACCGCGGGGCGCAGCTAGTTAGGTATAAAAATAATCCTTGTTTTTGCTATGGAGAACACTTAAAAATAGACATGAAAAGCACAGCCCTGCGTAGCGTATTGGCGCCAGCTAAGTTGAACAAAAACTTGACTTAATTGGTATTGTTTTGAGTAATACAAAAAAAATCGGGTACATTGTAAATTCGCTCTTTTAAATTTCTATGCGGTAGGTACCTAGTTAGGTAAGTTTATGCACTAATAAAAATAAATTAATTAAAAAACCATAGAACAAAATAAATTGTAACTGCTATTTAGTTGAACAAAATCAAAATTATATGAATAGCGTATTTACCTGAGCTTAGGATTAATAATCGTACAGGCAGAGATGATGCACAATAACGGTCAAACTGATATTAATAACACTGTTATTATTAATAAAAAGCCGGCAAAAAATTGTTGCTTTGTTTGATATTACAGGTTTACAGGATCGTTAGGGAGAAGTCGGCTCACCCGCGGACACTTCGCGCCAAAGTAAAACTCACAGATACAATACAACGCAGTACAGATCAGTACACAGATTGTGGCACGTTTTGGCACACCCGCGGGACGCAGGCGCGGTTCCGGGGCGGGAAGAGGGTGAGAAGGGCGCGGGACGAACCAGAGACAAATCAATAATATACAGGCCAGCAGAGGCTGGCTGGCTCACAGGCCATGTAAAGATGTATTATTATCTATGATATAAGTGCTGCCAACGGAAATTCTTGGAAGTGCCGCCTTGCTTTACAAAATGAAACGGTGAAACCCGTTACTTTCCTCTATGATGAAACTATATTATTAATGAATTCTATTTAGTCATACATTCAGTCAAATAAGTATCGGGAATAGATGATTTGCTTATGATTCCAAATGCAATTTTATGTTTTTTTTTTTTTGGCAACTGAGCCATTGTCGACTATTCTGCCAATGTCATGTGGTGTAGTTTACTAGTTACAAAAATAGTAGCACAGAGCAGAGCATGTAACCTTTAACAGTAGCTAAAAGGACGAATAAAAAGAAGAATAATATACGAGTATATACATTTAAAACATCACAAATCTACATATACCTATATTTATAAATTATTATTACTACCTACATACCAAACTACAATTTCATTAGTAAGTTTAAAAAAGTTTACAAGATTTGGATAAGTTTAGGAGAAAAGTTAGTCAAGAGGGAAGGAAGTTAATAGGAAGTGGAATTTTAATTTTGAAAAGCTTATGATACAAATACAAGTCAAATGATTGGGAACCAATTTAATGGACAAGAGAAAAAGATGTGGTCCAGAGTACCATCATCAAAATCGCATTCGCAAAAGGAACTGTCACGAACACGGATCTTATTTAAGAATAATGGACTGCAGCAGTGGCCAAGTCTCAGTCTACACAAGGTTACAACAGTTCTTCTGGATAATTTTGGACATTTATAAAAACAAGGTTTCCGCTGGATGTCGGGTAGAATACTGGCGTAGTATGCCCCTTGAGCTTCGAACTTAACTGCCACACTGCTGACCGCGAGTTGTACAGCTTATGTTTGGTGTCAGTCCGTAAGTCGTAGCTATGCACCACGTAGTGCTTCCGATCCACCGGGGTAGACGTAGCAAATTTTGCCAGATGATCGGCACACTCGTTGCCACCTATAGGTACCCGAGTGACTGGGAACCCAAGCTATTTCAATGTTTAAACCGTTGTTCGAACAGGATATCAAAGATGATTTTACTGTGAATTTTACATTTAAGTTGGTTTTGAGCTCAAGCTTGAATACTAAAATGACTGATTTTTTTAATGTTATGAGTTGTTATGAATTGATGGCTTCTAGGATACCGACGCATTCCTCTGTAAATACTGAGGTCTCTGGTGGACATTGGCATAAGAGGGCTATTTTTGAATTTTGAAAATACGCAGAAACACCTGTACATCCTGTTGAAGACAATTTGGATGCGTCCGTATAAAACAAATCCCAACCCTCCCAGTATCATTTAATGGCCCGATCGAAGTCACCTTTTACGTCCTGAGAGTTTTTGGAGATACCAAGTCCCAAAACGGCCTTTGGCCTGAAATGGACCACCTCATACGCGGAGAAAAAGAAAAAGACCGGAAGAGTGGGGTGTTGACAAACAGGTGAGGAGAGGTGTTTAAGCTCTCTGTATCTATTCATTAATGGAATAGATTTATGATTCATTCCATTACGCGTACGAACCGCGGCCGGTAATGGAATGAATCAAACAGAGGGAACGCGCGCGGTGGCGGCGTGGCGGCGGCGCAGTGGCGGGCTTCGCGCGACTCGTATCTACAGTGTAATAGCGCGGCGGCGGCGCGGCGACGGCGCGGCGACGGCACGGTGACGGCATCGTGTGCAGGAGCGCTTAGGGTGATAAGAGGATACCGTACGATCTCCTACGAGGCAGCAACTCTCCTGGCCGGATCAACACCCTGGGATCTGGACGCAAAAATCCATGCGTCCCTATATTGCTGGCGGAAGGTGGAGCTTGCGCGTGGTCAGCCTCCGGTTCCTCGGGAATTCGATCCACGAAGGACTGAGCTCCGTCAGATCCTAGTGGCTGAATGAAGGGAGCGACTTGCGCAGCCCAGGTAGGGGCTCGCTACAATAGTGGCGGTAAGGCCTGTTATGGAAGAATGGCTGGAGAGGCAGCATGGCGCCCTGAGTTTCCGGCTGACGCAGGTGCTTACTGGACACGGACGTTTCGGGAAATACCTGCGTCGCATAGGTCGGGAGCGGACGCCTGCTTCTCATCACTGTGTGAACTGCCACGAGGACACGGCGTTACATACGTTGGAGGATTACAGCTTGGGCCTAACAGCGCTGTGCCCTCGTCGCGACACTTGGTGCGGGTGATCTGTCTTTTTCGGCGATGGTTCAGTCCATGGTCGGAAGCGAAAATGCGTGGGATGCTGTGGCCTCTTTTTGCGAGGAGTTGATGCATGCAAAGGAGGCGGCGGAGAGGGAGAGAGAGCATACCTCTCATTCCACCCGCACCAGAAGAGCAGCTGGGCGTCGAAGGGTGCTTAACGATTTCCGGCCACTATAAGAAGGGGCCTGCGGGCGGCGAAATTGGGGCCGTGTCATCGCTCGAGCAGTCGGGCTCAAAGAAGTGGCACGCAATAGTGGGGTTTTATTCGGTAGGTGTCCGACATTATGGTCGGAAGCAGTCATCACTGACAGCCCTGAGGATACGGTGCAACACACGTTGGAAGAGTGCCTAGCTTGGGCAGGGCTGCGCCGTGACCTCATCGCGGCAATAGCCGGAAGCGATCTCTCGCTCCCGGCTGTTATTCAATCGATGGTCGAGAGCGGGAGCACATGGGACGGTGTTGTCTCCTTTTGCGAGGATGTCATGTCTGCAAAGGAGGCAGCCGAGCGGGAGAGAGAAGCCGCATCCTCTCTCCCCTCCCGCAGGAGACGCACCGGGCACCCGAGTAGGCCGCAAAACGATCTACGACCTCCATGAGAGGTGGCCTGCGGTCGGCGGACAAGGAGCGTCTGTCGTCCGACCAGGCAGGCCCGAGATGGCGCTGCAGTGTTCCACGCGCGCCACTCGAGAGTGGGTGCGGCCATTATAAGAATGGGCGCACGGGGAGGTGTGACCCGCTGAGCAACAGCGGGTCGAGGCCTGTTGGGGGAGCGGTGAATGCTTATGCGAATCCCGCACCCCCGGCCATAGGTAGAGGTGGAACACCGCGGTGGTTTTAGCCGGTAAGAGTCCGGCATGCCCCTCTGTCACCCCCAGGATAGAGGAAGTCCATGAGGGTTTCCACAGCGAAAAAAAAAGGTATCCGACATCATAACCCTCCGTTCTTCCCGGACGGAGGGCAAAAAAAAAAGGTTAGGGGCCAGGACCCCCTAGAAAGAATCCCTAGATACGCCAATGTTAATAAGTATGGACAATCGGCCTGCAAGAACAATAATCACTAGGATCTTTACCGTGTTTTAATTTAGGAATTACTACTTGAACCTTCTAATCAGGAAGAATATAACTGGAAGAAAAACAATCGTTGGCTAAGTCCAGATATTATTGATGGGTCTTATCACCCGCTTTTGTAATGAAGGAGTGAGGGAATCCATCCACTCCAGGATCAGAATCCTTTACATGGGCGAGGATCGATTTAAGCTCCCCCAGATTAAACTTACCCAGAGGAGGGTCATCTGATGCTAGTCGGGAGCTCGTAGCGACACACTAATCCAAATTAGGAACATAGATTGGGGCCAGTTTAGAAAGAAACTGGTTACACAGTTCCTCAGATAGTATGGTCCCGAAGGGGGGTCTCAAACTACTCCTGAACGACTTCAGCTTACGCCACACGGCCGACACTAGAGTGGATGGATTCAGCGAGCCACAATATTTCCGCCAACCTTCTCTCTTTTTATTCTTAAGTAATTTTTTGGACTTAGCCAAGATATGTTGAAAGGCAACATGTTGAAAGGAATAGTTGGGAGCCTACTTTATCCAGGAGATTGTTTTCAGTCTCTTCCCTCCGCCGTGCCGTTACGTAACAGTGATTGCCAATGACCACTACACACGCTAGCTAGAAAAAGGAGTTGCTGGCCGCAGAGTCTATCCTTTCGCACCGAGATACTACTGGCCGTCATCGGTCAGAAGTACTATCGCGGACACTGCCGCCTGACCACCCCTAAGTTCATTTTTGCTTGCACTAAAAAAATAGAAGCGCTCTCTAGTAAGCGCGCCAAGGTCAAATAGTTCGTCCCTAAAATTCACAAAAGGAGTAGGTACACGTGGTGCATCACTAAGCTGTGCAGTGCAGGTTGCAACTAATTGCGTTATCGCTTTCCTAAGGGTGCGTCCACATCTGGCGAATGTGCCGCGAATGTGCAGCTCGCGAGCCGTTCGCAACCTGCCCGCGAGCTGCGCGCGTGCCGTCACGGCAATGGTTTGGTGCGCCTCTTTAGCGCAACTCATGCAAGGCTCGTATAAAGGCGTGCGCGCGGCGCGCGATCTGCGCGCACTCAATTTTAGCACGGCTTGAGGCGCGGGCGGAAGGAAGATGCGAGCCGCTAGCGCGCCGCCCGCGCGCTGATCGCGTACGGCGCTTAGGTCGCGCGCGAACTGCGCGCGGGCGGAGCAGGAGCAGCGCACGAACAGAAATGCACGCGCACATTCGCGGCACATTCTCTAGATGTGGACGCACCCTAATAGGTAGGCGAAAACTTTATGGGGGAGTGTCTTGGCTCTTGGCGCCGCCGCAGGATTTAGGCGACAAAAATTTTTAGTGATCAGGCGGAAAAGTCCGCGATGGTACTTATTGATCAAGATATAGCCACCTGCCACAATATAGGGAAAACGCTTCGTAATGTGAATTAAAAACAGGCCAACTGCGTGTCGGACCACGAACAAGGAAGGGTTCCGTAGTTGGGATGATCCCAAGAAAAAACTTAGTTGAAAAAATATCTACCTACTTGTGATACCTCCATCGCTCGTACAATGATAAGTGCTACAATCTATTTATACAGGGTGTTACGGAAAGGGTATATCAATACAAACGGGTTGAAGAGTGTATCTGGTCTAGAATCTCTGTACAAAATTTGGCTCAGGCGCAAAACGTCTCTTTCGCAAAATGTCCCCTGGTCGTAAAACGTCTCTTTCGCAGAATGTCTCTTTCGTAAAATGTCTCTTTTGCAGAATGTCTCTTTCGCAGAATGTCGCGCCAGGGACTTAAGAATAAAATTTTGATTTTCAAAACAAAAAATCATTTATTAATATTATAGTGTAATTATGATGTTAAAATTTTGGTACTTAAATTTACTTAAGAATGTATTCCAAATAAAAAAATATATTTTGATACAGTTCAAAATAATATTTTGGTAAAATATATACAGGCTGAATTTTCCAAGTGGGCGTGGATGGCCAAATTCTAAACTATGAGGAATAGCGAAAAGTACTCAAAGGAGTCGCGGGCTCGATTTTGATGAAAACTAAAACTGCATCATTGGATTTTTGAAAAATCAATATTTCTAGCCAGGAATCGAACCTGTTGATTTTGAAAAAAAAAAACACATACTGTATTATTACACCATTCGATAGTGTCCCTAATAGGGATCAAATTCTGGGAAGTAATGACATATGGCCAACTTAAGGAAAATGTTGAATTTTAATAAACTGCTTCTTATTTTAGAGTATTCATACCTACAAAACGGTGAAGGAAAACATCGTGAGGAAACCGGCATGTCCTAGAACCAAAAATTCAAAGACATGTGACATCTACCAATCCGCACTGGGCCCGCGTGGTAGATTACGGCCCATTCCCTCTCACAGAGAGGAGGCCTGTGTCCCAGCAGTGGGAACATTATAGGCTGATGATGATGATACCTACATTGCGTACCTTGTTCGAAATGATGCTCAATATTTTTATTAACACACTCGCAGCGCAGTTACCTTCACAACATTATGTTCTAAATTCAAATTGCTATTACGATCTTTGGAAAATATTCTAATGGAATCAATAATATTGTAATGCTGAATGCAGTACAATCCTTGAGACGTAGAATCCAGCTATGTATTGAAAACAATGGTCATCATTTTGAACAATTATTAATCAGTTAAGGTTTAGTAGGTAGGAAACATAACCCGGGCCCGGCTAAATTTAGTATTGATTGACCTGTGCGGCTGTTGGGCAGCCGCACAGGTCAATCCGTCAGGTTAAGCTACGCTTGCCGTGGTTGGTCTGTGGATGGGTGACCATCTTTACATACTGAGGTATTCAGCTGCATCCGGTTATAATGGAAGCCGACCCCAACATAGTTGGGAAAAGGCTAGGCAGATGATGATAAGGTACGTAACATAAGAAAAAAAAAAAGTATTTTGTTAAAAATGAGCTCTTTTCTTTAGTTTGCCGTATGTCATTACTTCCCAGAATTTGATCCTTATTAGGGACACTATCGAATGGTGTAATAATACGGTATGTGTTTTTTTTTTTTTCAAAATCAACAGGTTCGATTCCTGGCTAGAAATATTGATTTTTCAAAAATCCAATGATGCAGTTTTAGTTTTCATCAAAATCAAGCCCGCGACTCCTTTCAGTACTTTTCGCTATTCCTCATAGTTTAGGATTTGGCCATCCACGCCCACTTGGAAAATTCACCCTGTATATATATAGATATATATTTTTTTTATATATATATTTTGGTTAAATATATATTTTTTAATCATTTTAAAAATGGTATAAAAATATTTTCATTTGCAATATTAGTAATAGCTCCTATTATATTATCTGTGGACATTAATAATGTGTAATTTTGAATGTGTGTAAAATGTTTGATACCTATTGATATTGTTTTATTTGGAATACATTCTTAAGTAAATTTAAGTACCAAAATTTTAACATCATAATTGCACTACTTATAATAATAATTAATAAATGATTTTTTGTTTTGAAAATCAAAATTTTATTCTTAAGTCCCTGGCGCGACATTTTGCGAAAGAGACATTCTGCGAAAGAGACATTCTGCTAAAGAGACATTTTACGAAAGAGACATTCTGCGAAAGAGACGTTTTACGACCAGGGGACATTTTGCGAAAGAGACGTTTTGCGCCTGAGCCCAAAATTTCAGCTCAAAAGCATTAACTTTGAAAATGCTTAATATTTTTTTATTTTGACATCACGGCGCTCCACTGGCGCGCGGCGGCGTGATGTGCGTGTACTAGGCGCACAGACACACTACAGATAATGGATGATGACCCTCGTAGTGCGGTGACACGTTTGTTATGATTTCAATTTAATAAACTATCGAAATAAAAAAATATTAAGCATTTTCAAAGTTACCTACTGCTTTTGAGCTGAAATTTTGTACAGAGATTCTAGACCAGATACACTCTTCAACCCGTTTGTATTGATATACCCTTTCTGTAACATCCTGTATAATAACGTTGCATGCTTTTGACGTCTATGTCTATGACAAACAAAATGATATACCGAGGGATTAATGTTCTCAGGCAAGTGTGAAAATTGTTTTAGTCGAAGACTCTCTACAGTACCTATGTCGCCATGAACGGTTTGGGGGACAAAGTGCCACAACATTCTGTTGATAGTACAGTAAAGCGTTCTGCACCCCTTAGTGTGTAGAACTAATTATCTATGTACCTATAGTAAAACAACGACGGTTCATTCAGCTGATCTTTTTATTGTTCTCTGGAGTGTTCTTATTACTTACGTGAAGTATTAGGCAAATATCTTTTAGGTCTCTTGTGCTACACTGGCTTTGGTACATATATAAAAAATCGCCATCGTATGCACTATTAAAAAATTCGTGATCGATCATCACCTCATAGGGTTCTCCCGAACACTCTGACCCTAAAGGATGATAGTACTGATGGTAGCAAAAGTAAGACACGATGAAGCCCAACAACGATCCCACGAGGACATCTTCCCAATGATGATGGTTGTCGCAAACTCGGCTCACGGCCACTACACTTGCTACCATAAGTGGAGCGAGACAAAGAATCACACCACAACTTTGTCCCCGGTTCCGAGATAATACACCGAGCTTCCCACAGAACCAGAAACTTAAGAACCCCAACGAGCAAAACGAGAAGCTGCTGTGTCCGCTGGGGAATGACTTCCTGCCTTCCATGACGTCGTTCACGTCGCCGGTGCACTGGAGCTCTGGTGTCATCTGGCCGTCCGGAAAACAGCGCCAAAAGAAGTCAGGCCGAGGTCGTCCTACTATTAATTTAACGGATTCTGTCATGACTGCGGTTATTGTAAGCGCTAGTGTCCACGCTAGCAGCGCCTGCACAGTGTCCACGTAGTTTCTTGTCCACATAAAAGGGATACAGATAAAACAAAGGGGCACGAAAACTATTAATAATACTGTAGCCCATGCTGGCACATAAGAGTCGTGTCGGGGACGCTTGTAGTCGTGTAGCAGTTCAGCTTCAGTGACGTGACGCGCGTGAGGCTGAACCTTCAGTTGACATATACACACCACCCCCAAAAATATCACTCGCAATAAAATTTCTAAAAGTAAATTATTTATAACATATTGAGCTGCATGCCACATTACTCATTATAAAAGGAAATCTTAAAAAGTGATCCACTTGCTTCCACTTGAATTTTTTCAAATCAATTTGGAAAAATTAACTGTCGTACCAATGATAGATGCAATAAAACTGACAGAAGGTTACATGCTCTGTGACTGACAGACCCAAAAAAGTTTCGTCATCGAATCTTTCAGTCTATTAAAAAGGTACTCTGTGGTCGAATCACGGACGAACGGATAAGCTAAGGAAGAGATTACATAGTAGGTAGTATAAATAAATCCTTCATGGAAACCAGTTACCTAGAAGTATAAAAAAAACCTTCATGGAAACCAGTTACGAAACCCCGGTTTCCTTGACGGCCGAAGCGGAAATGAGTAGCTCCATAGCTCTGATCAAACCTGTGAGGAGCAACCGATTACCTATCCTAAAATAGAAATTATTGGAAATACGATGCGAAGGAAATAAAAGAAAAGAAAGGAATAGTGTTAAATTCATAAAATATCAATAATTGTCTACATCTCGTAGGTAACAAGGGCGTTTGATAAATCACTAGGTATACTACCTACCTACTTAGAACACCTTCCTACCTAGCGATACCTATTTATATTTTTCTTAGACAAGGGATCAGTTGCCTCATGTTTTCCTATTTTCAAGTAGATCAGTCCTAGCAAAAAGAAATATCGTCTATGTTTAGTATCATAATTTTTTTTTTCATCAAGCTGTCGTCGGAAATAATAACACACTTCCTGTTTGTTTGTTTTTTGCGATATTGTTGTTGTGATAGGTAAGCGATATTCACGCTCCGAATGAGTTCAAAATCGCGCTATTAGTTCACATGTCAATAATTGTTATTATATTATTAGTAGGTAGGTACTTTTATTAAGGTTAATAGGGTTTGTATCTTTTTTGACGACGACAGTACATTATCTGCTTTTATGCAAATCTGTCCTTCTGCCAATCTGGGATTTTACTATTCCGGGATTTTGCTAATCTGTCCTTCTGCTGCAGAGGGATAATTCTTTGTAATTTTGCTTACGGGTCATTTTACTTTTGGTTGTATGTACTTATATTGTGACTATCATCACAGAATACTTAAAGCACTACGTACTATCATCGCCTTGTCTGTGAAGGTATTGAAATTGTAATTTAAATAAATAAATGTTTGGAATATGAAACGCCCAATTTCGCTCTTTTTTCTCTCTTGCCATTTACTGGGCTTAGTTCAACATTTGCCTTTGCTCGACCCTTTGCTTTCCACCATCTGATATCATAATAAAGTGATCTACATAAAGCAACAGTCTAGATCAGGCCGGGTCACCAATTAATTCTGTTGGGAATAATGGGATCCATTTAAAAAAATAGTATAACTGTCGCGGTCCCTTTGGTAGACGATTACTACGACTAAGATTAAAAATAGCATTTAAGAAATAAAACGAATAGCCACATTTTTATTACCTATGTCTCACTGAGAGTAGGCCCGTGTCCCAGCAGTGGGAACATTATATGCAGGTAATAAACAAATGTTATGTAATTAAGGGCTGATTTTATAATCGACAGCTATATTTTTTATTCGTGGAATATAACAGTTTTTGTACGGAAGAAATGTCAAAAAATCAAAATTATTCCTGCGATAAAATTATCTAGCGTTGGAATAAAAAGTATATACCTAATTACCTACTTAATTAATATTAATGTGAAAAATTAAAGTTCTTTTTTACTTTGAACTATCTGTCTGAATGCTTAGAATAAAGTTGGTGTAAGTTAAAACTCATTTTATTTTATTTTTAAGATTAGTATTTTGTTACACAACGGGCTATATCGAAATTAAAAAAACCGGCCAAGAGCGTGTCGGGCCACGCTCAGTGTAGGGTTCCGTAGTTTCCCGTCCGTCACAATAAGTGTTCCCACGTACAATTCGATAATACCCGACCGAATGTAATAAGTACCTACAGCGCCATCTCTCGGGGAATTGGGTTACTAATTAATACATAGGCGTGCCAGAAGTTTTCGGTGGTAATTTTGGATTGCGAGAACCGATTTTAATAATTCTTTTTTTGTTTGAAAAAAAATACGTTCAGGATAATAAATTATGTAAACGAAGTTAAAAAAAATGGTTGCATATACGATTACCAAACTTAGTCCAGAAATTATTTTGTACAACTTTTTGTCTTTTTTGTACAAAAACTGTTGTTTCCATCAAGTTCAAAATGATTTTCCTAGAAAGTCCTTATAAAGTTCTACTTTTCAGATTTTTTTCATATTTTCTTAAGTTATGGTTAAAAAGTTAGAGGGGGCGGGGACACATTGTTTTTTACTTTTGGAGCGATTATTTCCGAAATTGACAACATTTCAAACCTGACACGACCTTAAAACAAAAATACTATTTCTTTATTTTCGTATCCTGAGTTCAAATATATCTTTATTTTATTTTTTTATTTCTAAATTTCTGAGAAAAAAAAATAAAAATCAAAAAACATGTGATGACGTCACATAAACGGCGGAATGAGGTAGTTACCTTTGCGCATTCCAATGTCTTTGATTGAAAACTATATCAAACAAGACATGTCAATGTCACCTAAGAAGTGTAACTAGAAAACAACTAAAAAACTGAATTGAATTCAACAATATTTTTTCCTATCAACTCGACACGCTGCTTACTGTTAATATTATCAATTTTTGATTGATATTTCGCCAATAAAATGGATCCCAATGAAAAATATACGCCAATGACGGAACCAAAACAACGACTGAGACAAGTGACATCTAACAGTTTTTTTGACGGGTCACAATAAAGCAAAGGTAATATCGCCATTCTACCGTCATCTGGCACTTACGTCTTTTTAGAATACACCGAATTTCAAAGTTAAAATTATGAATGAAAAATACATAATTTCGAAAAACGAAAAAATATGGGTGCCCTAGATTTGAATTTACTTTTATATAACGTAATAATACATGCAGGTTAAAAATATGAAATGTTGTCAATTATTGACATTACCAAAAAATGATTTTAGTAAACCCCTATTCATTTTTAAATCCCTTTCCAACAACAAATCACACGTTAGGGTTGAATTTAAAAAAAAATTACTTCCCACTTTACATATAGGGGGGCTACCCTAATAAAACTTTTTTTTTTTCAATTTTTATTTTACCACTTGGTCGGCGTGATTGATATACATATTGGTACCAAATTTCAGCTTTCTAGTGCTAACGGTCACAGAGATTAAGCGAGGACGGACAGACGGACGGACAGACAGACATGGCGAAACTATAAGGGTTCCTAGTTGACTACGGAACCCTAAAAAGACATTGAAGCGAAATCTTTAAAATGTTTCTCTAATTGCAAATTGAATTTGTGACCGTAATTTATTTTACAACAGTGAAAATGTCATCTAGTGAGAATGGAGACCCTAATTTGCAAATGGAAGAGAAAGGAAAAGAAACAAAGATATCATCACCCAGCGTATCACGGAACGCATCAATATTCTCCCAACTAGCCCTCGACCATCAAAATCAAGGGATGAGTCAACTCAGCTGATTCTCTATTCAGAACATTCGAACGAGGGACCTTCATACCTGGAACTACGTGTATCTCCAACTTTTACCCCACAGACAATTGAGTAGGCCACTTGCAAAGTCCGCTATGTTAAAAGAATAATAATTTTGGGAAATCGAATAAAACCTCTAAAGTTAAAATGGAGTTATTAAAATTCATATTACAACATATTTCTGAAAAATATTGTCACAGAGAATTAATTTCTTATAGTAAATAAAATCCCAATACCGTAGTTATCTTTTTATTAGTATTTAAAAATTAAACATAACCACTTTTGCAAAAGTATTTTTAACATAAACAGTTTTGCAATACTATGAAATTAACATGAAGAGTTTTGAAACAGTACCAAAATTAAATCCTAAACCTAAATAATCATCTTACAATAATATTATACTCTTATTTCTGTTTCTTCATCCATTAATGTTTCCTCAGTATCGGTATCTTCGTCTAAAGCAGCTTTAGTTTGGTTTTCTTGAAGAAATATATTTTAGACTATCGACCTTAGCCAAATCCTATCCAAAATGTTTAATTAGTAGGTTTTTATCATCATTTAATTTTGCTGGATTTACAAGAACGCCTAAATTGATCAAAGGAGGTTCTATCTGTTCAAACGATTTACCTCTTTTACAAACATTGCCGTAATTCACCATCTCCGATACATAATGCGGTTCCCCGATTTTGCCATTCCTGTCTTTTCTCAAAAAAAAAAACCTTTTGGAGGCATTAAATTGAAAATGCCAAGATCCAGGCAATTTCAGTACGTCTTTGGTGTTTGATTTCCAATCATAAAAATTTAAATCTTTGCCAAGTCTCAGCACCGTACCGTATTTTTGGAAAATATCAAAATAGGTCTCTGATTCTGCAATGACTTCTAGAGGCCGTGTAGCCCTTTCAACATTTCCAAAAATACGGTCAGAGCCCTGATTCACAACCATACGACAGGCTATCGTATCGAAAACCTGACATTTCGATAACCTGATTTGACTTCCCCTCAACAGCAAATAGTTGTTGGAAGAATAGCGGGCGTCTATTTGATTTAAACTGACAAAATTATCGGGTTTTGGACTTGTGAACATCGTTGAGAAGACTCCTAAGATACCTAACAATGATTCATGTTCGATACGATACAGAAGCATATCTAGTGTTTGTGAATAAGGGGGCAGGAGGCAAAAATGAATGCCCTACAACTGGAAATATTATTGTAATTCTTTTTATACTAGATACTTAGTGACAATGATAGTCAAGATGACGGCGTTTGCACGAGTCACTGCGTAATATGGCGAGTTTTGAAAGTTAATTGTAACTTAGAGTTTTTTGAAAGTTAACTGTCAATCAATATAGCAAGTTTTGCAGGAGTACTGAATATTTAACCTAAATTTATGCGTAACATACGGAGTTTTGGTCGAGATTGATAGTTGCTTATGAAAGCATTTTAAACAACAAATAAAATGGCCGCACTATCTGATTTTCTTATTTTTTTTAACTTAGCGGAGTTTGCAAGTGGACTACTCAATTTAACTCAACATTCATCTTCACAGAGGATTAAGTTGCCAGGAAAAAACATCTAGTTAAGTATCCAGAATTTAAAAAATTGTACTTTTATTTTTTAATAAAATAAACTATTTAATATTGTATTGGATTATTTTATTTTCCCGCAATCGTAGTGAAAAGTGGAGTGTAACACACGGCGCTAAAAACCCATTATAACTCGGTTGCTATTTACTCCCTCGCTAAAGCTCGGGAGTAAAACTACCTCGTATGGTGCGTAATTTTAGGCCATTGTACAACAATCTACTATTTCGTTTTTGTAGGTTCGTCATTGTTGTAACAGACAAAAATAAGAAAAAAAGCTTTTTCCCCTTGAGGATGAAATGCTATTTTTTTCCTCGCTCTGGTACGCTACAATGACGGTATTTTTGAGCAAGAGGAGTGAAAATATTGTTTTCACTTCTCATGCTCTAAAAGTTCGTCTTTATGTTGTGCTTAGGCGACATAAAATCGCTTTTTATGTTCTAGTGCATAAAGTAATTTTTATTTCTGAGACTAAGGTAATCAGGCCCAACAGCCACACGCGCAATAAAACTTCGCAGATTAAAGTCGTGATTTATTTCATTTTCTTTAATTTATACCACTTCCGTGTTTTCTATCGTTAATTTACTAAAATCAGGTAAAATAGTTGTCATTTATTATTTAAATACGCAAAGAAACGTTTTTATGACTTGGCAGTAAGTATGAAGTACCCAAGTCGAATGACAAATGTTGAAATTAAAAAAAAAACTTTTAAAAAGTTTCGTGGCGGTATTATCTGTGGTGGCGGGAATTAGCTATGCTTTGCAACATTTTTGATTAATTATGTACCTACTGTATGCTTTATGCCTGTTTCATTTTCTCGCAATCGAAGTGAAAAGCAGAGTGTATAACTCAGGCATAAGCAAACCATTTTACCCCTCGACTTAACTATCCACCCTCGCCTGCGGCTCGCGTGGATATAAACGTCTCGGGGTAAAATAGCTTCTTTTATGCCTTAGTTGTACAATCTACTATTACTTAAGGTACGCACAAAAAAGGTCGGCGTTCCGGATTCGGACCGCGGTTTGACATTTGGTAACTCCGGTCTACATGACTGACGGCTTTTCTTCGATAAGAACGCTATGATTAGGGCGAAAATATCAAGTAAGAGTAAAACGTGTGCAGATAGTTTTAGGAACCTGTTTGGGCCCCTACACGGCATTTCCTTATTCCCGGAGTGCAGGCACACAAGTGCACTGGCCGACGCTTTCTACTTTGTCTCCGCGTAAGCGACCAGTTTTAAGCACAGATGACTCTAGCTTGAAGCTCGTCTTTTGGACAATGAATAATACAGGCAGGATACCAACACCACCAAATAGTAGATTCGTATGTTTAGTTGAAACTCTTGCGTCAAAGAATTGTAGTTTCATAAACCCAGACCGTTCGAGACGGGAAAATGAAGGAATGTAGGCCTCATGAGAACATGTCATCAAACTGATAAAAATAAAGGTCACACACGTGCTTCAGGCACAGCAACTTATGCAATAATAAAGTTGATATTTCCTCTCTAAAAATAAAAGTGAATGTGACTTGAACTCACGTAATCGCTGCCATATAATCAGTTGTGTTATGAACACAAACTCGAAGTCAAATTAAATGATTCGCTATGTACCGTGTTAATGTAGGTTGTAGCAGGTAGCCGTAAGACTGAGTTTCGCGCGGTCATCTTCAACGGTCGTACAGCGTCTTTTTAAATGAGTTTTTTTGCCATATTTTCTGTTAGTTCAATGACAATGAACTGTAATGATGACTTGATGGTCGGAAAGAAACACGTTTTGTGTTCTACAACCCGAATATGGAACAACAATATTTTATCACACAATTTTTTTAAAGTCGTTTCGGATACAGATGGAGTGCGAGTGAGAAAGGGCCTGACTGAGTGAGAAGGTGGTGACTTTTCTTGTTTGATTAACTTCGTCTTTTGGTCTTCCTTCGTCTAAATCCCATATATGTAGCTTCAACAGACTTTGAAGACCTTCATTACAACGTAATGAAAGCCTTCAAAGTCTGTGTACCCTTGTGGACCTCAGGTAGAGTCTAATGTGGTATTTAATATTTTTTATATTACCCAATATTTAAACTATTATTAAATCCATACATATCACACTAATATTATAAAGGCGAAAGTTTGTGAGTGTGTGTGTTTATATGTTTGTTACTTCTTCACGCTCAAACGGCTGGACCAATTTTGATGAAATTTGGTATAGAGATAGCTTGAGTCCCGGAAAAGGACATAGGATAGTTTTTATCCCGATATTCCCACGGGATCGAAACTTATGCGGGTGAAACCGCGGGGCGCAGCTAGTCACACTAATATTATAAAAGCGAAAGTTTGTGAGTGTGTGTGTTTATATGTTTGTTACTTCTTCACGCCTAAACCACTGAACCGATGTAGATGAAATTTGGTATAAAGATAGTTTGAGTCCCGGAAAAGGACATAGGATAGTTTTTATCCCGATATTCCCATGGGATCGACATTTACGCGGGTAAAACCGCGGGGCGCAGCTAGTATTAAATATTTGAAGGCCGTTTTGTATACTATTATTGTTATAATAATAATATTTTATAAAAAAAAAATAATAAGTAGTATAAAAAGTAGTTTTGTTTAAATGTAAATTATATTCCAAGACTTACGTGTCTGAACTACATACTTAGGTAATCCAGTTTCGAGCGATCGTTCGTGCGTGCGATTTATAGTCTTACAAATAATCAGAAAGTGGACAATAGTAGCTTATCTATTAGTTTCTAAATTTTATGAATAGTCGTACTTAACGTAGGTAGGTAAGTAGGTGACATTTGCATAATTATATCCTGACTAATATTATAAATGCGAATGTAAGTTTTTTTGCGAAAGTAAGTTTATTTGTTTGTTACCTTATCACGCCTAAACCACTGAACCGATCATCCTGAAAATTTGCATATACGTTCACAGGAATGGACATAGAGTCCGAAAAAAAGTGCTGTTCCCGAGGAAAACAACAATAACATTATTATGATGATAATAGATAGCGTCACGTGTATTGTTGTTTTCCTCGGGAACAGCACTGTTTTTCGAAGGTACCCTATGCCCGTTTCTGTATACCTGCAATGCTGTGTTCTGTATGTGCAAAATTTCAGGATGATCGGTTCAGTGGTTTAGGTGTGAAAAGGTAACAAACAAACTTACTTTTAGTTAGGATAGGATTTCACGTGGATGAAGTCGCGGGCAGCAGCTAGTATTAATATACACTACTTTGCAAAAAAAACGGGCACCTAAGGATATTTATGTTCTAAGGTCGATTTGAGTTAATTAAATGAAATTTATTTTTTTGACGTAGTCTGTAATCTGTAGGTATACTAATAATCGTGTAAATTAATACACGTGAAGTGAATTCTGGCCAATTTTTTTTTTAATTTTTGGTGAATTCTTTAAAACCGATGTACACGGCCAAACAATAAGAAGTGGTCGGCAATAAAGACAAGAAGATTTTTTTACTTTTTTAAATTAAATAAAGTTACAAATGTAAAAATCTAATAGAGTGTGACCTCCTCTTGCCAAAATCACAGCTTGAATCCTTCTGGGCATGATTTCCACGATGTTTTTAATAACGTTTTGAGGAATACGTTCCCACTCTTCTGCAATGACTCTTTTTAGCTCCCTGATGTTTTGTGGAGCAGGTTGCACTGATCTAACCCGTCTTTTTAGAACATCCCAGACATGCTCAATTGGATTGAGGTCAGGACTTCGAGCTGGCCAATCTAAACGACGGATCCCAACTTCTTGCATGTATGCTTCCACGTCGCTAGAACGGTGCGGGCGAGCATTGTCGTCCATAAAAATGGAATCTTCCCCAAGTGCAGTCAATGCGGGTTGTGCATATGGAATTAGGACTTCCATTATGTACCGGTATGCATTTAATGTTCCATTTTTTCTGAAAATTAACTCCGTACGCTCCGTCAAATAAATTGCTGCCCAAAACATAACGGAGCCTCCGCCATAAGGAGTGATTTCTTCGAAACACACTTCCGCATAGCGTTCCCGTGGTCTTCGCAGCACTCGCCGGCGTCGGTTCTCTCCACACAAAAAGATTCTAGCTTCATCAGAAAACAATACTTTATTCCAGTCCTCCAGTGTCCATAAAGCACAGTTTCGAGCAAACTGAAGTCGAGCAACACGGTGCTCGCGGAGTAATTTAGGGCCCCGAGCCGGGCGGTAACTCCTGATATTGGCAGCCAAAAGCCTCCTCTTGACCGTCCACAAGCTAACTTCTACTCCTCTTACTTCTTCAAGGCTCTTCTTCAGGTCCACACTTGCCGCCTGACGATTCTGCAACGCCTGACTCACCAAAAAGCGGTCATCTCTTGGTTCTGTGCATCGTTTTCTTCCCGAATCGGGTCTTCTTTTGACTGAGCCGGTCTCTTGATACCGTTGCCAAGTCCTCTGGACAGTTGAACGACTCACATTTAGCCGCTGAGACACGTAAGTTTGCGAACAACCTTCTTCAAGTAGGGCTATAATTTTATCGGCCCTTATCGCTTTATCACTCATACCAAAAAGTGGTATTTAATGTAAAAAGAAAGATTAAACTGTTTAATTTGCAGAATCTATACAAAAAGTTTTAAAATTTTAGTAACGAGTAAAAACATCGTTTCAGCAATTCGCGCCAGTAGTAAAGCAATTTTACAATAATCCACAACAATAATTATTTTTCTTTTGTTAATTTCAAAATTTAAATTTGGAACGTGAAGAATCATGCTAGGATGCTTCAAATAACATACTAATACATCGTCAAATTAATAAAACTTCTTTCTTATTCTTCTTCATTGGAGTAGAGAAAAAATCTAAAGTGCCCGTTTTTTTTGCAAAAGAGTGTATATTTACTTTATCATGGTTATTAAATTCTCTATATCTTCTTAAGACATACTTTGAAGAGCATCCTTGAGAATTCTTTTACAATTTGTTGGATATTATATAAGCTAAAAAACATTCACCACAAAATAGTGGTTTGTCATCATTATAGATTCAATAGTTATGCGAATGTGTGGTTGGTTGATATTATTATACTAGCTGGCTGGCACCTTTGAACTTCCGTCTGTGTCTCAGGCATTCTATGTAGCGAAAACTCTGTGTTTTGAACTGACATGTGACAGAGGCTAGCTTTTACTGAATTCAAGTAGTGCATGCAATAATTTTCACCTTTTTGGGTGCCTTTAAGTACCTACCTAAGTTTAATTACCTACAGTCGACCAATTATGTCAACGAGGGCGTTCATTTTCTTTTCATGTGGTTTCATGTCAAGAAGGGTCGTTGTTTCGACGTTGGGAATTTGGTGCTTGATTATACTCTGACTGGATTTTATCAATAACTAAAGAATTCATCATAAACTCATCGCTTAGGTAAATTCGCAGTAACACGCATGTCATTATGTGTGTGCTCATGTTAATACTAGATTTAAGATAGCCCATAAAATAAATATTAAAGTTTGGCTGTATGAGTATGTTTCATACACATACAGCCAATGTATGTTTCATATAATTATGATATTTAGGAGTCTCCTAATACAGGCAGCTTTAATTTAAAAGGAGGCTTCAATCTCAAATTTTTGTACAAATATGGTTATCAAATAAACTATTTTTATTATAATATACTTAACCATCTTTTTCGCGATGGCCTTTCCGACACCTGACCTGATTTACCGTAAAACCATCAGCATTACACGACCCACTGCTCGACCTGGGAATCGAGTCGTCGACCGATTACAAAACCCACAGATTGTATCATCAAATTAAATGGATGTAACTCAGGTGTACGTACCACAAGTACCCACAGTTTGTGGTAAGTTGGTGACCGCTTGACCGCGATCTGCAGGAGATCAAAATACCTATCTGTTCTTTTGTATCTGTCTATAGTAAGGTTTGTATGTGGGGTCATCATTATCTACCTAGATTATTTTTTTCGGTCGGAAAGCTTTATCATATAATATTCACCACAGAAGACAACAGAAGACAACAGAAGTTACCCCTTCAAATAACCTATTACTATTAGAGAATAATAAAAAGGTATCTTCTGGCAATATTTCTCAGAATAATAAAAAACCAAAGGGAGGGCAACATGTTTTAAAATTATTTAACCAAAATATTCAAGGTTGCTCTTCTAAATTACTGGAAATAGAATTGTTTTTAGAAAATACCAAGTTTGATGTCGTTTGTTTAACAGAACATTGGTTAAAAGCTCATCAAGTAATGTCAATTAATTATGAAAATTATTGTGTAGTTAGCCATTTCAGCCGAACATGTATGATACATGGTGGATCACTAATATTAGTTAAAAATTCTGTTAAATCAAAGGAACGAAAAGACATTGTCAGGCTGTCTGTTGAACACACCATTGAATTGTCCTGTGTTGAGCTCGATAAGCATGTAATAGTATGCGTATACAGACCTCCAAGTTACCAGAATCTATCTGTGTTTGATTCTGTAATGGAAGATGTACTAAAGAAACTTTCTACTAGTAGTAAGTCAATAATCATATGTGGCGATTTTAATATTAATTTATTAGAAAATAACTCGAATACTATGAGATTATTAAGTCTTTTTAGGTCATTTGACTTGTCAAATGTTTTTATTGAACCCACCCGAGTGACAGCTTCCTCTGCCACTTGTATAGATAATATTTTCTGTAACTGTGATTATTTACACAAACAAATTGTAAATAAGTTGCCATCTGATCACAGCGGACAAACAATAACATTTTGCTCCTACATGCCTTTACAAAAAACTCTAATAAGGTTTAGGCCAATTACATCTAAAAATTTAGAGAAATTAAATAATTCTTTGGCAAGTAAATTATGTGTTCAAAGTTTTAATAATTTATGTGACCCGAATGAGTTCTACGCCGAGTTCTTTTCACTATTAAACACGCAATTTAATGACACTTTCCCACTAAAGACTAAAAGTATTTACACAAAGTTCTTATTTAGTGATTGGGCGACTCCAGGTATTCGTAAAAGCAGGGAAAACCTTTTTGAACTTTATGGCCTAAAGCAACATATGAATAACACAAGCTTTCATCAGTATGTTGCAACATATTCTAAGACTTTTAAAAGTGTATGCCAAACAGCTAAAGCTCTTTATATTAGCAATAAAATAAAATCAGCCGATGATAAAATAAAAACTACCTGGCAAATAATAAATAATGAAACAGGTAGGAAAAAACAGCGTAATACTGAATTTAATTTAGAAACTGCACATGGCCCCATAAACTCAGATGTAGAAATTGCTCAGGAATTTGAAAACTTTTTTGCTAATATTCCCATTAAAACTACTGAAGCTTTAAATTCCTCACCCTCGCGTTCTGCTGATTTACTTAGAAAGAATGTTAAGGCATGCCCCTCGGAGTTTAGTTTTCAACATACAAACCCCCAGGCTGTTATAAAAGCTTTTAAAGATCTTAAAATTAAATCAACAGAAGATCTCTGGGGAATGTCTGTAAAAGTTTGTAGATCTATCATTGAAACTATTGCGCCCTATTTAGCTTTCATATTTAACATCAGTATAGACCAAGGAGTCTTTCCGGATCTCATGAAACACAGTAAAGTAGTTCCTTTATTCAAAGCCGGTGATAGTAAAGAACCCAACAATTATAGGCCTGTGTCAATTCTGCCAGTTCTCAGTAAGGTGTTTGAAAAGTTCATGCTCAATCAAATGTTACGCCACTTTAATAAAAATTCCATCTTTCATGAACAACAGTACGGTTTCACCAAGGGGCGTTGTACCACTGACGCCGGTGTCACCCTAATAAAGAACATTTTTAACGCCTGGGAGGAAGCACAAGATGCCATTGGAATCTTTTGCGACCTCTCAAAGGCGTTCGATTGCGTCAACCATGAGACACTTCTGCTGAAACTTGAGCACTATGGGATTAGGAATTCAGCTCTTGATTTACTAAAGTCGTATCTAAAAGATAGAAAGCTTAAAGTTCAAGTAAACGGCGTAAACTCATTGGGGTCTGAAATGGCAATGGGCGTTCCTCAAGGTTCGATATTGGGTCCATTCCTCTTTTTAGTTTACATTAATGATTTACCACAATTACTTCAAAATCAACCGAAGATGGTGTTATTTGCAGATGACACATCATTGATATTTAAGATAGACAGACGGGCACAAAATCTTGACGACGTGAATAACTCTATTCTTCAGGTCCAAGACTGGTTTACGGTAAATAATTTGGTACTAAATGAAAAGAAAACCAAATGCATTAGATTTAAATTACCTAATGTTAGAAGTAGCGAATGTGACATCATACTGAATGGAGAAAAACTAGAATTTGTTGATCAAACGGTTTTTCTGGGAATCACGCTAGACGAGAAATTACAATGGGGACCTCGCATAACATCTCTTGCGGGGCGGCTTAGCTCGGCCGCTTATGCTGTTAGGAAGATAAGACAGTTAACAGATGTAGAAACCGCGCGTTTAGTCTATTTTAGTTACTTTCACAGCATTATGTCGTACGGCATTTTACTATGGGGTCGAGCTGCTGACATTGAGTCCATCTTTATTTTGCAAAAGAGAGCTGTCAGAGCCATTTATAATCTACGTCGCCGCGAATCTCTCAGGGAACTATTTAAAAGGATTAATATTATGACGGTACCTTGCCAATTCATTTATGAAAACATTATGTATGTAAGAAAAAATCTACATCTTTTTAATAAAATAAGCGATAGACATAACTTTAACACAAGAAATAAAGATAAAATACATCAACCATTTTTCAGATTAGCCAAAGTACATACATCTTTTATGGGGTACTGTGTCAAATGTTACAATAAAATACCTAGTGATATATTGCAATTAAATGAAAGAAAATTTAAAACTCACATTAAACGTACACTTTGTAAACAAGCATACTATAAATTAGAAGATTATATCCAAGATAAGAACGCTTGGAAACATGCTGGTCCTGCTCCATAGGACAATCTAGAGTCTAGACAAAAATCAAACTGGTTGCTACTTTAATTGTATTTTTTTTATTAGTTTTTACATTCATTACTCACACCCTGACTTACTTGTATTTTTTTTTTTTTTTTTAAATAAAAATCGTTTTGCTTGTACCATGTTTGTAAATATGTGAGCACCATGTATCTATCAGATAATTAATTTATATGTCATGGTTTCGTTTTTAATTCTTTTACCTATTGTGGTACCTATAGTAATTTTATTTTAGGTGCATCGTCCTCACATGTTATTATATAATTAATGTACCCATGCAAAATATTGTACCTAAAACATTTTAAAAGAGTAACGGTGGAGTTTCTTGCCCATTCTTCTCCATACGAAAACTACCTTTTGGAATGGGCGACTAGAATCAATTCTATATTTTAAGATAATTTTTGACGTTCAAAAGTGCCTTTTATGTGCCTATTTGAAATAAATGCTTTGACTTTGACTTTATCATATCGTAACGATACTGTGTTTCACACTTCCCATAGGTTTAAATCAAGATACAAATCCTAAATAATAATGGTCACAAAGCGCTTCTACAGTTCGTCTATCAACGTTAACATCGACGTGGTAAATGATCTCGTCCTTGGTTGAACAATAGAGATAGACAACTCAGAGATTTATCTAAGTGGGTACATAGATTCTTTCCGTGTGACGGTGTGATGCATCTGGAGGGAGTGAGGCTATAGGAGAGAACCGCTATATAGATAAGTTGTACGTGATTACGTGGACGAGGAGCTTTTAAGTAACTAATTAAATAAGCAAGCTTCGGAGCAGGCGGCGTTGGAAGCACATCAAGTGCCTAATTACGATTCCGACGTTAACGTCGAACTACATAATACTTAATTATAATAACTGCGGCGTGGGTTGACCGAACTGTAAATACATCACCTTTGACTTTACTTTACTTACATAATAACAACCAAATGAATAAGGTGCCGTAATGGCTACGTATTTTAGTTCGAAAGGAAAAGTTATGCGTGCGTACAATAACACGTAAATCAAGATCTGCGACACGGTGTGAAAAAAAATGTGTTTATTCACAGACATAATCATTTATAATATAAATTACTCGTATCTCTGCCGAACTGCAAAGCAGTTTGTTTGCAGACGTAGCTCCTTTTTTAGTACACAAAAACAATTTACAATAAAACTGTTTTTTTCTCCTATACGCTATGCAGCTACCGGCTGCCATGCCTGACCTCGGTAACTCAATAAATGGCAGACATCGATGTATTGAACGCTCCGATGGGTGCTTAGCGTGAAACAGGCTTCTTCAAGCTCTAAAATATAAAAATTCAATAAACTGCTCGGTACGTCTTCTGCAATATTTTTCTAATTTCTTGCTACTGCAGTTCATTGCCTTTTATACCGGTGATAGAAAATTTCCCTGGTTAAAAAATGTGCGCTGCAATTTGAAGTCAAATGTCAAAGACGGAATTGGCCAAGAGTCATCTTGACTATCATTAGTGGTTTATTTCCGTCAGTAAATATTAAAGTGATTTGTGGCACTGATGCTGGTCTAAGTTCAGACCTGTGACAAAATTCACCAGCGTTCTCTCAAAGTAGTCGAAAACACACAAAAAACCAGACCAATTCAAAGATGCCTCGCTGGTTTGTAAAATGTTTGAAAGTAGCTGATGTATGTGACTTCCTGATAAATGATGATTGGTGTAAACACCGAGGTTGGAGTAAGCTCCAGAATGATACATTTATGGACAATCGCTGGTCCCTACGGTTGTATTCGAGTTACCAGAACTCATTAGCGTGAAATCGGATACAAGGTAATAGGTCACTACTGCAGTTTTCCTCTAATGGCCACGGTACGATCGTATTACGCATGCAGAGGCAGTGACTAAAATGCATTCCCAAAGAGGTGTTGAATCTTTGATGTGTAAATAGTTAGTACCCCATTTATTGTTAATGCGCGCCTTTGCGGTAACTAACGGTCAATTAGCACGGTAGCCGTTGAGGCACAAGAACCAAAAACACCACCATGTCGAAATCGTATTCTATAACAATTATTTATAACGATTCTTCCATTGCCTCTTATGAGCGTCGGCGTGGGTTAATGACCTATTGGCGGGACGTAGATTATAGTGGCTTCTACATTGTTGCCAATTTGAATATCTGTAACCATTAATCCGCTCAAAATCTCGGCTATCGTGATTATTTCCATAGTAGCTAATTGTTCCGCATTGCGAAATATGCCCAGACTATTATATCTTATGCACTTTTTCATAATAACTTGTTATTTAAATATAACTTTATCGTCTTGATTTATTAAAAAAAAATCTGCTTATTAAATTAAGTAACTTGGCAAATCTTGATTAAAAGTAGGTAGGTAGTCCCAAATGGGCCGTAGGCATGTAGGACGAGTTGACGAATCACGCTTCGTGCTGTGTCATGCAATTACAATATACCTACAGCTACAAAATAATTTTATGAAGAGTGACGATTTGTTTTATCCAGTGATTCGTCTGTTGGGCTTACATTCCATATTGCAGTGTGATGTAAGAATGTGAGATGCAACACTTTTACCAATGGCTCTCCAAGAAAATGTCGAGTGATACGTAAACTCTACGGTCTTGGCTGATATGTGTGTCTGTTATATAATATAACATGTCTCCATATTGTACATTTACCTATCAGTCATTAATTTGATCTTACGAATGCTTTCTTTGTTGCGTACATTGCATTTGAGGAAGAGCCCAGCTATCCGCGCCGACCGCCAACGCAGACCATTGTGTCTAAACGCTCTTGTGAGAAAAATAATAATACATTAAATTAGCATCTAACTTCATAAAAACTTACTTGCCTTGGGTAATTATTTTAAATGTTGCTTTCTTTTTGACGAACTCATTATCGTCATTATTAAGCTAAGTCTCACGAGTCGCGAGCAAGTGTATCGTAGGTCACAGACTCACAGAGCGAAGCAAGAGGAAGAAAGTGACTTCACATGACATGCGCGTTTTTATTACCTAACTCTACTATCATTAACAAGCAAATTAGCTCCAGCAAGTTTTTTTTTCAGTTCCAATAGGAAAAATCAACCTACCTAAGCACCTGATGATATTCTAAGTATCTACATTATATAAAACAAAGTCGGGTTAGTCACACAATTTATAACTCAAGAATGTCTGGACCGATTTTTATGATCTTTGATTTCTTGGATTTGTCTCCGCCCCGAATAGCAGAATAACTATTAAAACACGGGAAAAATTCACGAAAACAAAATAATGAAGATAATTAATTTTCTCATACATTTTGTGTTTTGATTCTGAGGCGGTACGAGGTACGAGCTAGTAGTGTCATAAATGCGAAAGTGAGTTTGTTTGTTACTCAATCACGCAAAAACAGCTGGACGGATTTGAATGAAATTTGGCATACAGATGCACTCTGACCTGGGTACCTAAGGGCATAGGATTTTTTTCATCATGGATCGCAGAGATAATTTGATCCAGTAATTAACTCCGCTATTTCAGTCCTTTCCGTCATGTCTGGCTTTCCTTGACCTTTCACCCTTTGACGGACTAACGAACTAACTCCATCGAAATAACTAAATGCAAAGTGATAGAGAAAAACAATATATTTGGAATTAACGTTTATAATTATTTATCATTGACAATCAAAACACGTTCCATGCAGAATTAATATTCTTATAAAAATTAATATTTTGAACACATATTTTGGCATTGTTATTTCTCGCAGTATAAACATAGGAAGCTTATGCCAAGATAATAATGTCAGATAACGAAGTGTGTTTAAAAAAATAATGATTTTGACCTTGTCCGTGGGAATTTTAAAATTCTTAATTAAATGGTCGTCTTGTTAAGAGCCTATAACGAGCATAGTGTACATTGTCAAAGTACAAGTTATGGTCGATAGAGACCTTGTGAAACCTTACAATGTCAATGTAAAATATGCTAAAGTAGGTACTTACCTATTATACCTACTAGCTGTTGTTCTTACAAAGTGGGTGTTTCAAAACGAACAGGATCTCACTTTCTAACATTTATTTTAAATATCTTTTTTGATACCTCGGTACCGGCATTTTTGTTACGTAAAACTTACTTATTATAAACCTGATTTTTATGGTACCGTATCCAAAGGGTGCCAACGGGTCTGTCCGTCCGTCCGTCTGTCTGTGACTGTCACAGTGTTGTAACTTTTGAACACTTTAAACTTTCACGAAGCACACAAAAAAAATATGGTTAAATATTAAAGGAACCCCATAAAGGAACCGTGTTTTTTATGTCGTATTCAAAATATTGTACGACGCCTACAGACAGGATTGGTCCACACTAGCTCAAAACAGAGAGGAGTGGAAACAAGAAAGGTGGGCCTTTGCCCTGCATTGGGACAACATAGGCTAAAAAATTATAAATAAGTAATAAAATTTTGTCGGTAGTACGGAACCCTTCGTGTAAGAGTTCAAATTGCACTTGGCCGGTTTTTTAGAACAGATGTTAACTATCACGCACGCCCGTACCACAGAATACTTAAAGTACTACGTACAGAAAGGACACTCCCTTCCCCGCACTAACATCAGTTACCGCACCTCACCCCGCACTTCGGCGTATTCGTCGCAGTTCTTTAACAAGAGCGCTCGCAAACATAAGTACCTCACGCACACATTCATACGTATACAAACGTCATTTTTTAATGTAGTAGTAATAGGTTATTATTTTGCGAGCGTTGTATTGAGTGTCCGGGCCGGGGTGTGCCCATACTTCCGAGGTGGGTAGGTAAGGGTTGGTGTATCTACCTACTGTACAAAAACACTCGTATTCTTTTATAATTTCTACTCAAGTATTTCTGAAATTGGTTCACCATATAAATCAACAAACACTGTAAAGCTAACCTAAGTAAGTATCTAACTCGCAAAAATTCGAGGAGCTTTCGGTACCTTTTTTGTATGTACTTACATGAATATATTATTATTATTATTTTAAGACTGTTACCACTGTTACCTTATATTATGTAAATAAATCGTAAATAGAATACCTACCTAAGTTGGGTTTTCATATAAAAAGGCAAGTTATTTAATTATCTTAAAATATTTATCTTAATTTAAAATGTATATAAAAAAATAAAGAATCATAGGGCATCAAAAAATTCGTCCGCATCGTTATCAACAGCGTTGGCAGCATTGCCACATTGTATGGCAATGCTAATTCTTTGAAAAAAAAAAATTGGCCAGCTCTCTGGCGTTATTCAATGAATTACCTTTACCTCCTTGTCACCTCTACAAATTGGTTTCATCTTTGGCTGTCCAATTACTACGTAAGCAAGCTTAGGGGCGAGGAGATATATTTTTTTTATCTTTGCTGATTAAATGGGGGTTGCCATAGCAAAATAATTAATAAAAAAATAAACGTTGATACACTTGTACAGGGCACGTGTACAATTCATGAGTTTTTTATGAATGGATTTATGCCCGGTAGATGAGAATGGGCTCCCCCTATTACATGGAGCTTAAATATAATATGCGAAATAAGGGTGTAAATTACTAGCTGCGCCCCGCGGTTTCACCCACATAAGTCTCAATCCCGTAGGAATATCGGGATAAAGAGTATCCTATGTCCTAACCCAGGTCATGATCACCGGCGCTATCTACTTTTTAATTAAAATATTGACCAACAAAATATTGACGTGCAAAAGTGCCTTAAGCTTACGTACTCGTAGATAAGCGTTTAATTACATTTCATGGTCCACCCATGTGCCAAATTTCATCCAAATATGTTCAGCCGTCTTAGAATAAAAGCGAAATAAACTAATATACAAAGAATCAAATGTTTTCTTTTTACAATATTAGTTCAGATAAAACCTTCAGAACACCTACACGTTACAGGTGAATATTGTAACTTACATTCGGTAAAAGTCCTTTAATTGTCTGCGAACCAAAGTAAAATATAAACTCATCATCATTATCATCTGTCCAGCCTTTTCACAAATATGTTGGGGTCGGCTTCCAGTCAACACAGATGCAGCTGAATACGAGTATTATACATGGAGCGACTGCCATCTGACCTCCACAACCTAGTTACTGGGTAATACGATACCCCTGGGCAAGACTTTCGGGCTTCTGACGACCCGTTACGACTGCTAAAATACAAACTGCAGAATGGAATTTAACCAAATCCGAACCGAATGATGGACCGACGACCTTGTGAAGGCCGCAGGAACTCGTTGGATGCGAGAAGCACAAAACCGGTCGAAGTGAAGGTGCTTGGGGGAGTCCTTTGTCCAGCAGTGGACGTCTTTCGGCTGAAGATAATGAACCGAATGGTAGTGTTACTCCTGAACAGAGACACAACCATCACCCCATGGTGCGGTAGCTATATATTTTAGTGTCTATCGACATCTGCTATTTACTTACATCTATACCAGAATACCAGAGGTATCGGTATCGCTCTGGTGCGTCGCCATCCGAGAGAAGAAACTGTTTTCCTTGTGTACCTGTAATTACAATGGCATCTTCAATCTGGAACAGTTGCAATCGCTGCTTGACGGTCGAAGTATCTAGGTTTGACTTACTTCCCCAGACGACGTCCTTCACAAAGAATCCTTTCTGGATACCAATGAAAAGTCATGCTTGTGTGTAGGTATCTGAATGCAGTCAAGTAAATACGTTGATATCTACAGGATGTTGTCAAAGGCGCTCCTCTTCTCGTCTCGCATATTATAATGTCGTGCTTGTCACACAGTCATTTGTCAAACAAAGAATTAAGTACCTACCCTATTCACATTGTTTTCCGACTTTGACGAGAGATTGTATTCAATTTATTTGGTGGTTCGCTGCCTATTAAATTAACAAACAAGCTTAAAATATCGCTTATTATACCTGTGAAATATAACGTTATGCAAGGTACCGAAAGTTTTTTGTAGCAGCGGTTTAACGTGTGTAACTATGACAAGAATTCCTAATCTTGTCGTGGGTGACATGAAATGTGCAGCATCCTCTTCGTTTCAAAATAAAAATCTTGTTGACCACGAATCCCAGCCTGTTTTAGTGATGAAAATCTACAAATAATGCAATCTGTCGTTAAGGGATTCCCGTGAATTAAGTGGCGTTAAGGTACAGTATTCTATCTTTTGCTGGAACCTTTTATAAGTACAGAATTTGGCACCAAACTCTACATAAGGGCTGGCAAGTCATTGTTGAAATCCTTTTTCTAGTTTTCCTTCATACCAGTTGTAAATCTATGGGACACAACACATAGCAGAAGTCATAAGTCCACATCATCATCATAAAACGTGACTAACGGACATTCAATTCGCATGAAAAGGTGTTTATTATACATATATGTATTTGTACATACAACATGCTGTTATGTATAACACAAAGCGTTTATGGGAGAGCTCCATTCATGGTTACGTACGGTTACATAACGAACTGGATTCGAATTGCCGGACTATCTTAATATCATAATAATTACGTGCGTATATGTGCGATTCGATCGTATTAATGATTACTCCTGGTTATTCAGGTTTACGGATGAATGTCCCCGATTTGTATGCTTCCTTCCTATCTCTTAATCTATGGATACGCCTCAATCGTTGGATCAACTTGCAAGTAATGTCAAGTAACCTATTTTCATTGCGACAAAAGTAGAGCGCGGTATAAGTTTTTTAGAACTACACTTTTATACGTTCCGGAACAAAACTGGTGATGTCCGTATCGTGCTTAGGGGTATTTAAAACAGCAATTCATAAACAGAAAAATATACAGTTAAGATAATCGTGTTCGCAGCAGCTAGTTCAAGAAACAATTACTTCGGTTTGGACCACAAACGTGTGCAGAAGAAATTCTGCAAAGCATAATTTGGCAGAATACCTTCAAATAGAAATATTTTTAATAACAAAGTTATATTATCAATATAAAATAAAACGCATGGAGTAGGGGTTGTGCACATTCACTGTCATATAAAAGGCTTACGCGATGGAAGCAACTCATAAGAGTAGTTACGTTCGTACCGACAGCATCAGGAGAAGCGGAGAAGGCGCGACCTAAGAGCACCTTTACTCCCACGCATCATGGCTTCCCGATTAGCCGTGAGTAACATCTCTACTAACGCGAGATAACTAACATTTCCGGACTCGAGCGAAACTCGGGCGCAAGCGATATACATGCACCCATTACTGTGACTATTGTTACAGTCAATAAGGGGTGTAGGCAGTCGGCTGCACCTCTAACAGTTCAAACAAGTGTCAAGTTACCAAAACAAGTTCAATCTTAGTGTTACCGTGGTTCAGCAGTGAATTTTAATTAATGATAAACTATTGTTTACTAATTGAATATTGTAAACACCAAGTGAAATAAAAGATCTAAACATTCCGTTACGTAATCTCTTAATAAAAATATCATAGGGAAAATAATGAGAGAGAAACGTGTTTAATCCATGTGGACGAATTCATAAGGTCTCATTAGAGAGTTTTGATTACGGAGTGCAGCTTTACGTAACGCAATTGTGGTGGGTACCTACACTATCTCCACATCTGACGAGTTTATTATAACAGACTACATCTCCGCATAAACACTGCGCTGACCACTTTCGTTTTCATACTTAACATATCCGCACAGTAATCAGGGATCTTCGTACACTCATAAACATGTATTATATGGGAATTATGCAAACTAAATGACTATTTACTTATAATTTCAGCTGAGCTGCTTTCTACTGGCTAGCGTTGGCGTCTGCCTGGCGACTTTTGGTGGACATGAACAGTTAGTATTACCATGTTCCCTTATCTCTAACGATTTCTCCAGCCCTATACAAGTTTGCAAGCGGTGCTATCAGTGATAAAACTATTAGTTACGCTACAAGACGATGGAACCGCAAAAAATATAGTGGATGGAGCAATTTGGTTGAGATTTCTATAACGATTCTCACGCTTCTTCATTGCGGTAAATGGTGAAAACCGAGCTATTGTGTTTTAATGATAGACCTACCCTTGCACTAGGTTTTCACTGTATCACGTTTGACCTGCTGGCTATGCGATCTATTGTTCCTCATTTACCTGCCTACTGTTTATGTGTCGGCGCTCTTGCATGTATCGATGCGAACATGGTTTGAACCCAAATTGTTTCTTGTTGTTTTTAAGAATATGTAACAATGTATGTTTCTGTTTGTTGCAGCGTTCATATTCGGGTGCATATACCTGAAGAGCACCATTCTTCTAAAGAGGTGGTGATACATGAGCACCATGAAGATCATGGTCACGGCGGCGGCGGCGGCGGCGGTGGATATGGAGGTGGCGGCGGCGGCGGCCACGGTGGCGGCCACGGGGGTGGCCACGGAGGGGGTGGCGGCGGAGGCCACGGCGGATCCATCATTGAACATTTACACGGAGGATTTGCCGAATACTTGAAGGGCGGTGGAGGCCACGGAGGTGGTGGCCACGGAGGTCACGGCGGCGGTGGTTACGGCGGCGGCTCCGGCGGCGGATTCGGTGGCGGACACGGCGGTGGCCATGGAGGACATGACTTTGGCGGAGGTCACGGAGGATTCGACTTGGGTGGCCATGGAGGCGGTGACTTAGGAGGTCACGGAGGTGGTGACTTCGGAGGACACGGAGGTGGCGACTTTGGAGGCGGTGGTGACTTTGGAGGTGGTCACGGAGGATATGACCTCGGCGGTGGCCACGGGGGTGGTTTAGGCGGAGGATTCGGTGGCGGCCATGGCGGAGATTTCGGAGGAGACCACGGTGGCGATGATCACGGTCACGGCGGAGGACTGGGCGGTGGTTTTGGCGGTGGATTTGGCGGCGGTTTCGGCGGTGGCTTCGGCGGTGGTCACGGCGGCGGTGGTGGTGGACACGATGAACATGACCATGGCGGTGGCTTCGGAGGCGGAATCGGAGGAGGATTTGGAGGTGGTCACGGAGGAGGATTTGGAGGTGGTCACGGAGGAGGCGGCGGTGGTCACGACGAACATGTCTCATTCGGAGGAGGATTAGGTGGAGGCTTCGGAGGTGGTCATGGTGGATCAGGTGGAAGCTACGGCGGTGGAGGCCACGGAGGCGGTTTTAGCGCCAGTTTCGGAGGATTCGGGGGTGGAATCGGAGGCAGTCACGATGACCACGGCAGCAGCTTTTCAGGAGGCCATGATAGCTACAGTGAAGGAGGTGGAGGCGGATATTCGTCGGGAGGACACGGCAGTTCTGGCTTAGGAAGCTTCGGTGGTCACGGCGGCGGAGGTCTCGATAGCTACAGCATTGGAGGTCATGGTGGAGGCGGTGGCGGCGGAGGTCATGATAGCTACAGTATCGGAGGTCACGGCGGCGGTGGCGGCGGAGGTCACGACAGTTACAGTATCGGAGGACACGGCGGTGGTGGCGGCGGAGGCGGTGGACACGATAGCTACAGTATCGGAGGCCACGGAGGAGGCGGCGGTGGCGGCGGAGGCGGTGGACATGATAGCTACTCCAGTATCAGCTTTGATTCCTTAGGCGGAGGCGGTGGCGGTGGCCACAGCGGAGGTCATGGCGGTGGTGACAGCTACAGCATTGGCGGAGGTCACGGAGGAGGTGGATTCGGAGGAGGTGACAGCTACAGTGTCGGCTTCGGAGGACACGGGTCGGGAGGCGACCACGGCGGTGGTGGGGGCCACGGCGGGTTTAGCTTAGGAGACATTGGCGGGGGTCACGGCGGAGGTCATGGAGGCGGAAGCTTCGGCGGTGACAGTTACACGAACGCCATAGGATCAGGTCACGGGGGCGGTCCCTACCACAAACGGAAGTAACAACCTCCGTAGTATTAATAAACCAACTAAGTCATAGTCCTCAGACGCCGATGGATCACGTATCCAGTGCTATATAGTACAAGTTTTGTTATTGTAAATAGTTTATAGGCTAAGTTATTGTTATCTGTTTAATTAAAAGTTATTTAATTGTTTAATTGTAGTTTGCCTTCACCTATCTATCATCCCAATGCCTTATAGCCCACAATACTCACAATAAAATACGAAATAGAAATACACACAAAAAAGAGGCAAGAGCACGACCTCACTATTATTGTGGAAGCCTATGATGACTCAGAGCACAAGTTCAAAATCCTAACTTGATATTATGAATGCGAAAGTAAGTTTGTTTGTTACCCGATCATCCTGAAATTTTGCATTTATACGTTGTCAGGTGTACATAATCGGACATAGGGTAGCTTTTATCCCGAAAAAAGTGCTGTTCCCGAGGAAAACAACAATAACTTTATTATGATAGGCGCCACGTGTCTATTGAACTTTGTCACATTATTTAATTCTGAGGCGGTACGAAGTTCGCCGGGTCAGCTAGTAGATACTATAAAATATTTCGAAACAAGCTATCAATAACGCGACAAAAACTGACAGCAAAATTACCTAACAAAAAGAAAACATACAAAATGTTATAATAACGTGTCTCGAATCTAGAGGCGTGACGTAATGGACTGCCGATGCTCCTACATCTGTAAGCTCCGAGCTTCTCCTACTAATTGACCCACAGATATTCAGATAACAATCACAAAACAGTCGTTGAGCAATCGTTACGACACACAGTCGTTTTAAATTAAAGAGGAAATGATGCATGAGACTGACTTGCGCGCGTGTTGATGCTAAGACAACAGGAAGAATGCGCGCTCAATCTCAGTTTCACTCTCGTGTGAACATGAAGACATTAAATGCGTAAACTACTTATTACCTTACGTCCTTACCTTTTGCGGCATTTATTGCAATCTAGAGATGAATTTGACATGCTATTAAAAGGAGCTTGATACCTATTCATAATGATTCCGTTCATAGTGCAAAATATTGAATAAATTAAAGTCTCGTAAGGTTTCTACTTCATTAAGTCGGCAGTATGCAAGAATTTTTAGTTTAGAGCTTTTGAGTTACGGGTGATTTTCAGTGTTGAATGGTTAAAATATTCAGAAATCGTTGTGCAAAATGCTCGATCATCAATTGGAATTTTATTACGAAATATGAATAAATAATATAACTGATTATATTACTCGGTACATGAAATATTCTACGATATGCGACACAGTATTTGCTCTCCAATACTGTATAGAATCTGTTCACGATACAGGAATGCATTGATCTCAACAGCCTCAACGGTTTCGTTACATAAGCGAACCCTGTTGGGTCGCCCTTCACCGGCGCAGGCGCACTTCCGGGTAAAGCTCCGCTTTTACGAACTCACAATTACGTTTATATTGACATTAACAGTTTTTACTATAAGTAGGTACGTACATTTACGATCAGGGAAGTGAAATAATGCGAATAGGAACAGACAACGTCGATATGCGAACTGCGCGTTTCATGAATCATTGTAGAAAGTATGTGCGTTATGACAAAGCGCCGGATTGACAGACTATTTTTCAACGTGACTTCCCTGATTAATGTACCTACCTGATTTAAAAGCAAGTAGGTACATTTTTGTTTAGTTTCTGGTTTTAATAATAAATGCATCGCAAGCTGAAACACATGCTACCTAGTCTCTTTCCTTCGGAAAGTTATCTCTAAATACTATAGCTACGCAAATGTGTATCGATTATCGAATTGTTTACTGAACTATTCATTAAATCTTTTGTCCGGAATTTAGTGCGTCTGTTATTATAATTTAAAAAATGTCTTTGACATACCTAATCTCCGATATTATGTCAAAGACATTTTGCCTGGGGTCCCGGACCTTTGGAAGGCGAACGAGGCACCGAAGCCAACTCGCAGAGGCCCGTGAGACGCTTTTAATAAAATGAGGTTTCCAACCGACGATTATCCCTGTAATCATTATGTAAGTGCACCCAAGGACAACCCCCGGTATGTGTAGGACTATAATTGCAGGATATGGAAACAAAGATATTGGAATATGTGTTTGGATGGTTAAAGTGGACTGGTTACCTAGAACTATGGAAGGACAATGGCCCCTGCCTGAGCAATGTTTTATTTATACACGGCAAAAATTATTATTATGAATCGGAACATCTTTGTAGAGACTTGAATTCACTAAAGATTTTAAGTTAAAGTTGCTTAATTCTTTCTGTTATTATTAAAGGGAACAGTAGGTTTATCCGTTATTATGTGAAAATACTGTATAAATCCAAGGGTACCTAAATATTTTGAAGTGAGGTTTACGTGACATAACTTTTACCTGTGAAATAGCGCGATGCCTATACAAAGTCAGTAGCAATCTATCTCTACCTTGTGTAACTCAATGCTGTGTTGGTTAGGCGCTTGTGTTGTTTACATAATAAACAAGTATCTTGACTGGCGAACAAAATTATTACTCTGAATCATTGATAGATTTCATTAAGAAATAAAATTCATTGTTATTAACATTACTTTATATTTTAACTTCGCCTATAGATTCGTATAAAATGCATGAATACCATCGTCGTTCGCGCTCTATTAATTAATAGCTTAAAATCAAAGTCAGATTCTAGCTACAAAGACAGAATAAATAATAGAAATATTCACATAGTTACAGACTGAAACTCACTTCACTCACAACATTCAGTGCAACACTCAGACCTAAGATCACTTACGCGTACTTACAAAACTAAATAGCACTAAGTTAGTTCGTTACTGTTTAAATTTTGTCACCGTATTTGAGTTTCCCTGTGGCACTGGATGCGTCAGCACTGTGTTTGTAATAATGTTCAGAATCGTGCGCCTCACTCGGCTGCAAAGCTAAAATTTTGTACCTGGGCTTATGTTCTTTATGCGGATTTAGTACGTCAGAATTTTTATCCATGGGTGCGTTCCTAGGCCTCGTCTCATAAGTTGTAGCCTCGGTTGTGATAACGTCCCCACCCTGTATGTCATAATATTCTTGCGGAGGAGCGGTGGTCGTCGCCACCGTGGGCACGTAAGGGGTGGTCGATGGAGACGGAGCTTCAGCGTATTGGTAATTGTCGTTCGAAGCTTCAGCAAATGAGAGCTGGTCTCCGTGTAAGGCCTTCACTGCCATGGCAGAGTAATACGGATGCACTGGAGAACTTTCTCGTATAGTGAAAGCTGTTGACGGTGCTGACTCCAAAGGTTTCAGCTGAGCATAGCTGTTGTAGTTGCCTATGGCTGACGGAGGGCCTGCATTGGCCGCGTTTAGTGACGTCGCTGAAACACCGGAATCTTCTAAGTGATCTACCGTTGTCTGATGGTCTAACCCACCAAAGTGAATATTTTGGGTGGATATAGATTTTTTTTTGCCTTTTTTTACTTGAAAATTTAGAGCGGCATTATCAGGGGCATATAAACTAGACGATGACGAAGCATACGAATCGAATTCATAGTTATTCGGATAGTTGTATATGTTTTTATTAAATTTAGACAAGCCTACCGTATCGACTGTGTGTCCCGGGTAGTGTTTCGGCTTGTAGTCGTGCACGACGGTGTTGGACACGGAGTAGGGAGCTGGGACACTGGCCTGCTGGAGTCGGTAGTCAGACACTTGTTTTCCGTTCCCAAAATATAGTGCTGGTACTACGTTGCGAGTCTTGATGTTTCCTTTATCTTTTAGTTTGAAATGGGGAATAGGCCTGTAATCCTCTAAACTCTGCTCAGAAACAGGCTCAAAAGGCGCTGGAATCGTTGGTTTCTGATTACGGAGCTTGTGGTAAGGGGTATATATATTTTCATAATACGTAAAATCTGATAAATGAGTCGGTTTAGGCTGAGGTTTCAAATACTTGTGTGAATACTTGCTTTTGAGTCCCTTGTTACCACTCAGTCCGATGCGTAACCCCTGGCTATTATAAGTCATTCTCGGTGGGTACGCCATATGTTCCTTAGTTATATCCACATCGGCGGGGATCTCTCCGTGATCATGGAATATGTGATCGTGAGTAACTTCTCGCGGATTGTAAGCAGCGTACTCTAGATGCCCCGGGGTTCCCATGGAGCCGACTGCTGTGAAACCAGTTAGTGTATCTGATGGAATTGCTAATAGGGCCTGCGAATTCTTTAGAGGAATTAGAGGGTGCGAAGCGGCAAGCGCAGACATGCTGCCGTCAGGCTCATATACGAGCTTGTGAATATGCTCCTCACTGTAGGTATGAATGTGTTCGGTATCACCGTCGATAATTTTTTCTACTCGTTGCGGCTTTTTTATTTTTCTGATAGTCCCCGAACCATCCAAGTCTGAATAAAAATGTTCGTGGAATGTCGACACTGGATGTTCCTCCTCTGCTTGACCTGGTTTTCCTCGTACTAAAACTCGTTTCGGCTTTACCTTTCTGGCTTTCTTTCGCGGGGGCTCATTAACCTTTACGATTTTTACTCTCTTCGGGGGATAATTGGGTGGTGCAGTTGGGGCCGCTGATGGAGCTGAGAAGGCCGTGGGTATGTATGTTCCGTCCGTCGGATCTGGGGGAGGAGCGAGGTCGTACTCCTGGTCGTCCCACTCGTGCGGGCTGGGCCCGTAGTAACCGCGCGCGCGGTACAGCGGCAGCAGCTTGGACGCGGACGACGAGAGCCCGGGAAGGCGCGTCGGGGCCTCGTCGTACAGCTCCACGGAGTTCAGGGGCAGCACGCTCGCCACGGCCGGCATCGCGACGTTGGTCGGCACTGCCACCGCACCTTCAGCGCTCGGCATGAAAGCCGGTGCATACTGGGATGATGCTGGATGATTCGTTATGTAGATCTTCTTGTGGTGGTGAATGTGTTTCACCTTTTGTGGTAGATGTATGCGGATCTTTTTCCTGCAACAAGAAAAAATAACAGTGCCGGTATTCTGTGGTGAGGTAATCGATCGCATGCATGTTGAGCGACGGAGTTTTTCTGCTTGTTGTTCCGTCTAGTGCAGTGTCAATGGCATGACGCGTGACTCGGTAGCGCGCGGCTTTCGCTGTCGGCGGGCGTCGCGACGTCGCCGTCGCCGCGCTACCTATCCGCACTCCGTCACACTCGACATACGACTCACAATTCGACTTGTGTCATTAATTTATTTTTTCGTAACGTGTAACGTACGACAACGATGACGATCGACTTGCACTTTCTAATAGGCAGGCGCTTATTATGCGCCTGGTTGGAGCTGGTTCAACGTTCAAGCAATTATCGCTAAGCGGTGAAACATAACAATTTGAGCACAGTCGCCGGCACACTGACATTGACAATGCTTACAGTTGAAGTCGCACAGCGTGTAATCAGCACACTTTCGCTAGTCTATGGGGCTACTAAAGTATCCTTCATCAAGTTAATTAGTTTCTAATAAAGTCATCAGGTACAAAATAACAAAATTTATGTACTTATAGAAATAACAAAATATACGGCTATAATTAACCAAAATTCAATATCGACTCGCAAGCAAAACTAAATCTACTAAATAGTGTGAAGGTGTAAGTATGATATCGTGTCGGGGCATTCCTACGTACCTAATACTGCGTAGGATATTCTAGAAACATAGTATGATGTCAGCTGACATAAAGGTCAACAACCAGTCACCACTGCGTCACGCCGCGACAGACAGAAGCGCTTGATTTGAGGATGATTTGATTTGATTTGAGGCTTGATGGTCAGTGGAAGAAGCAATGCTAGGAAGAATATAAGTAAAAACACAACAAAAACAACTTAGAATGTTAGAAGGTACTCACTTAGGCGCATCTGCCGTGATCTGAATTGACGCTACAGCTACCAGAAGAGCGAACTGTAACAGAGAGACAGAACATTGAACTACGTGTAAATCACATAAATAAATAAACTGGTACCTAAGGGATGGATCTTACTCTACCGATAGGGAAAGCCTTAATAGCACAAATCAATGCAAAGCTGTAGAGGTTTTACGTTGATTTATGCTATTAAGGCCTAATAACACCAATCAATGCTGTGCGGAGCAGTGTTCATAAACAATATTAGTTCGCAAATTTATAAATTTTACGAGCATATGAGTCGTTCACATAAGTCCTTGCCCTGCTCGGTGACGGAGCTTCAAAAAAAGAAGAAAAGGACACGTCTCTGTCAAAGCAAAATGTGTCCCTGATGACAAACATGACAAAAATATACGCAATTATAACTTCAGATCTCTCCCTCTCACTGAGAGGAGGCCTGTGTCCCAGCAGTGGGAACATTATAGGCTGATTACGTTATGTATGTACATCTTTAGAAGTGATTAAGGTTCATAATGGATATCACAGAAGGGCTCTCGTAACAATCCCCTTACGACGCCGCGACGTGCTCTGACCACTGTTCGGTCCAACAAGCGTGGTGATTAGGACAATGTTTTCTTATGGCCGGTTTTCGTAGTGATCTATTTGAGATGATGATTTTTATTTCCAAAAGAACGATACAAAAGTATCAAGTAGCCAAGTGACCCTGGCTGTCAATTTATAGGATTTCAGGCTTATTTTGGGTCTTTATAAAAATAAAGATTTTTATATTGTCATACAACTCGTGTTGATTTTAAGAGTGAATCTATTAAAATTGGGATTATTTTGAGCCAAATTATATCGGAATTCTTAGTGATTAATTACAGCAAGAATAATAATTATTACCTTTTATGTTTGTTTATTGCACAATCTAGTTTAATTTCATATCTATAGTTTTACTGTTTTTAAATCAATGCTCTAGTTCTTAGAATTTAATGAAAATTTCGGTAAAACTTGTAATAGCAATCAGCTAATGTATGTGTTTTTCTTCATGTTTTGAATGAATACCACGTCAAGTAGATTGCTGGGTCTTGCCCTTTAGGTTACCTTTCAGACTTTCAGTTTTTTTTATAAGTTTGCGATGGCACTTGAGTCAATTTAAGTATTATATGTGGGTTTAGAAACAACATTTTTATAGCGTTATAAAAAGTTTTACCTAGTTTTAATCATTCTAATTTTTATACAAACTAAAAACTGATACTATACTATGATGTATACTGCAAAGAGTTAAAATTTAATGCAAAATTATTTCTTGTTTCATATATGTATATCTTACACTGATTAAAATTCAAATTCGTTTTTTTAAACTTTCAAATAGATAAAATCACTTATGATGCTATAAAAAAACATCACCCTTTAGGTCACATTCACAGGGCACACGCATGCGTACGCGCAGAGCAAAGTTTGAGGTTCACTATCACAAAATGATTAGGCACAGTCCGCACTCTCATATCACCACTATCACATACTCTATTATCAACTAAGTCCACGAGATACCGACCAATTTCAACCAATCCATTGCCGCTTCTTCTGTTGACGGACGAGACACGAGTTCAAATTATTGTTTCTTAATTTTTAATTTTTTTTTTAGAATTACTGCACTAGTCGAAACTGCACTGGCCTTCAAGCTCATATGATAATTGTCCGCGGTGTGCCTGATTATTTATAACATTCATTTTCACGCCTGAAAGAGCCCCGAACAGCCCATATGTGCGTTCTGCATTGCACACATGCTGCACTTCGCACAGCACACTGCAGTGCCGCAGCAGCGTCGCTGACGGCTAGTGATATGATCATGTTGTTAATCCATATTTACACACATAATTTTTGTTCATAATTAGGCATGTTAACACCGCTTGCCGTGCTAAATTGATCCAGGTTCTGGTTCCTTCACTTAGCTTTAGTTAATTAATAATAAACATACGAGAAAATCAATTACTACTCTTTGGATAGCGAGAAAATCAATTACTACTCTTTGGATAGCTGAAGGCTTAAAAGAAAATATGATTGTCTTCGACTTTGAATATAACGGACAGTTGTGTAATCGAACAATAATTCAACTTCTGAAGACCATTAAATTCTCTAGTGCCTTGACACAACCTAATTGAAACCACAACTTCCATCTCATAGTGATAATATTTACGCTAAGGCGGTGGCCAAGCGAAGGGCCATCCTTTATCAACAATGACCCATTGTGTCACAGATTGTAAAGTTTCTATATTTATGTCTGTAATTTATATGGTGTACATAATAAAGAGTATTCTATTCTATTCTATTCTATTCTACCCTTCGGCGCAGGCAGTACCTACCTACCTATATAGTCAGTTAAGTTGTTTAGCTTCGAAAAGAGGTTCCCTATAGACTGTATAGACAGAGAGCTGAACTTACCTAACAGCGAAACCTCAACATTGATCCAATTGGCTCATCCTCACCCCTGCCATATTTCCTACGATATTATAAAAATAGGATAAGATACTGGTATTTTTATTATTCTACCTTATTTTAGACATGGGAAGGAGCGACAGACACATGGGAGACAGGAGCCTTGACGGCAACCTACATTTATTGAAGACTAAGTACTCAAGTACTAATTACTATTGTTAAGCTTGCCAATCCGGGTAGAAAATTAACTAAATTTTCGGCAGTGTGTTGTAGCGATACATAGAAAAATGTCTGACAGAACTCCTTCTAGGTCATCAGCCCATCACTGACATAGACACACATTGGACATAGAGCTCGATCCGCTGCTGCTCTCATCCAGCTGCTATCAGGTACGAGTACGTCTTCGCGGTATAATTAATTGGTAGGATGCGGCGAAGGCGTTCCTTTTAAAATTTCAATAATTACAATGTACGATAATTGGGTACCTATCGATAAATCAAACATAATCGGCAACAGAAGTACCTATGGCCTGAAATTATAAAGTAATTATATGTTAATTTGCAACAATAATGACCACGTAACGAAACTTACGCTAGTGTGTGTGGCTCACAAATGAGGCGTAACATATCGATTCGAGTTAGTGTTAATACTATATATCCGCCAATAAAGTAAAGCAAGTCATAATCAAATCATCAACTGTGCTTATTTTAATTGGGTTACGCACGAACATCGCATTTCTAGAAAAGCAGTCGAATGCATCAGAAGTATAATATTTCTGAATCCACCCGAGCTCTAAAATCTCGTTGAAAATTCCTAAAAGTCAAAGTCAAGACAAACTAATTCAATAAAAAGGGGCGCCTCTCAAAGCACTGTCTGTCTGCAGCACGGGTGTGAAGCACTCGTGCGCAATACCTACGTTGTAGTCTATTATAAATAAGTAATATCCGAGTACCGCTTTTAAGTTTTATCACAGACACGAGACGAGAAGGAAGAAGAAAGAAAAATAGGTCTATATGTCACAGAAACACCTGCATACAAAAAGATAATTAATTCTAATAATAAGGAAAAATAAAAACAAAATATATCTATAATCACGAGCTCAAAGCAGAAATAGTCGACGGCTGCACGTCATGACTGTGACAAGAAGGCTTCCACTCAGCATGATGCTGTGCTATGGGGACCCACAGCACAGCGCTGATTTTCAGTGGTCATCCGAAAAGGACGTATGGAAACCAAGTCAGATCAAATGATTCGTACTATAGGTAATAAAATAAAATAAAACAAACAGTACTTATAATATAAAGCAACTATATAAATATCCAATGATATGACCAGTGGCGTAACTGTAGGATGGCATTGGGGCAAAATGCCACGGGCCTCCAGCCAGAGGGGGCCCCGGCCCGAGAGGGCCATGAGCACAGGAGGATCCTAACATAAGTTTATAAATGCAACCTTTTGAAAATGTGCAACAAATGACATCATTCAGGTTTCGAACATGTTGAACCTTTTTCCCATTGTTTGTCTAATTTTTTGGACAGGACCTCATGCTCAGCAGTAGCGCTTGCGACCACTAGACCAACGAAGCAGTCAGGTGTTAAATGTTGGGGAAAATATGAAATCTACGCGGAAGAAGTCGCAGGAGAAGTGCTAGTAAAAATAAACTATAACGTTGGTTGTGCTTCTTAACATTGAAGGAGGGCCCCATCCCTTGAATTTGCCACGGGCCCCAAACGGTAGTTACGCCACTGGGTATGACTATAAGTGATAACATGAAATTTAATTTATGCGCAGGCATCACCGTGCGTTCACAAATATACAGGATGAAATTTTAATCACCGTTGTCCTCTTGACGGGTCATTGTACTCATCATTATGAAAAACTTTTACTATGGGATCAAACCTGAAATCGTGAAAAAAAAAAACAGCTGTTCCCTACGTTTATGTTTGCATAACTCGTCAAAATGTAGGGAACAGCTGATTTTTTTTTCGCGATGTTATGTTTGGTCCCATAGTAAAAGTTGTTCATAATGATGAGTACAATGACCGCTTACGAGGAAAACGGTGATTAAAATTTCACCCTGTATAAGTACCCTGTCCGCGACTTAGCGTGAAATTTCGGTCCCCGACCCACCGCGTCGCATCGCATCGCCCACTCGCGCTATTACTTCGTTTTCGCTTAGCGTTCTTTCGGTCTTTTTTTGTTTTTGCTCGGCTCGTAGCGTGATCATTTAACCTGCCCCAAGAATTAAGCTATCAAATGCAAAGATATTTTTTCAAATCCGACTGGTAGTTCCAGAGACTAACGCGTTCAAACATACAAACTAACTTTTCAGCTTTATTATTAATATTATATAGATTAATATCCAAGTACCGCTTTTAGGCTTTTTCACAGACGAGAGATGTAAATTATTTAAGAACAGGTATTTTATTATTCTTACCTACTTACCGTCGCATTAATATTCCCTAGAGTCTAGAGTCTAGACCTGTTTTTTACATTTCTATGGTCTAGTCTAGACTCAAAGCTCGGACTTTATTATCATTCGTGAATTTACCCAAAATATTAAAATCACTTATTTATTTTAAAAAAATGCGGTAGGTACCTACAGTCTGTTGCAATAAATACATTTATATAATTTAATTGAATCTTTCGCCCTAGCTAGGTTACATAGTAACCTGTATTTAGGTTTGCCAGCCCAGGTTCAATTCTGTTAATTGAGAATAAGTACAATTATTTTTTTAAATATTCAAGATTTTGTATTATTTTGCACCAGAAGTACTATTCATTATACTTACTCAGAGTACAGTAGATGAGTTAGCTCTAATCAATCACTGTAAAATCTGGGTTTTATTATTTCTTTATTAAAACAAACAGTTATTAAACTGTCAGGAAACACCAGTAATATGTTATTATAATAAAAGTTAGAATAAATCATAATATAATAACGTCGTGATTTATTCATGAAACAAATGCTTAGGTATTATTTTTATTGCAAGATTTCATTAACTTTAATTAAAGTTAACAATCGGAAACAATAATTTTAAATAACGTACATATTGTGTGCTTGATAATCGACTTGATAATGTTGAGTTGAAATATTTAAAAAATATGTATTCGTTTATGTCTAAGCTTCCGACAAAAAAATAAATCTTCCTAGAGCCTCAAGATTTTTGAAACGACATGTCATTTAGATTTTAGGTATAGTTGTAAGTAAACAATACAAACCCTACATTTGGCCAATAGGTAGTAGGTACCACGTACGCATCCAGCCAGACCGATAGGATCAAATTCATGTCCAGATTGATCTATGCATTGGTCCGTGAATGCGTTGTGACGTGTGAGGTTTACGTGGGGAGATAAATAATTTAAAAACCACGTAAATTGTCGACATGAAAATATAATAGTTAAAAAATGAGTATAGGGGTAGGGTAAGTTTATGGTCACAAGGTTTCTTTAGATTCCCTTGGGAGTAGCATAGTACTCTTCTGGCTAAGCTTGGTGTGGCGATGACCGTAGCGGTGTGCCACGCTGCAGACGCCAGGCAAGGTGCCTGTCGGCGGATGTTCTCGCCAGGCCCGTTGCGCTGGTATAATAAGTACCCGGCGCGGAGCTCTATGGTATATGGGTTTGCCGGAAGCTGGTGGCCCGTCTCTCTGCGTTCAGATGCCACCGATAGTTCCGGATGGAGACCTTTGAGGTAGTGAACCGGAACTTCGGATATTCGTGAAGCCGGAACTTCGGACCCTGGAATAATGTCCAGCATCATAAGATGACCTATGATCATCTCCGCTGATTGTTACACCAAGCAAAATCAAAGTGAGATGTAGGTTGGGTGGAAGTGGGAAGCAAATGACTTGCACATTTTGAGTTGAATGGAAAATACATAATATCAATATGCACGGAGCGAAAGGCAAAGGTTGCAAGAGAAATAATAATGCATTATGGAATATAATATAATAATATAATAGGCATACTTAGCTAAAATAATAAGTAAATAGCAAATGGCACATGTTGACCTAGATAGGTGGGTAGGTATACACAATATAAAAAGCGACATTGTTCAATACTTACCCAATATGGGGTTACACCGAGACTATTAGACTCATTCATTACTATGCTTAGTCGATGAGAAAATAAGATTAACCGTTGCCATCGGAGACCACTATGGCTGTCGTGGAGGCCTCACGCATATGTCGCGCCGGCGCCGCTAAGAATGAGCGACGCGAGCGTGAGCCTCCGTAGCCAGCATGTGACGGTGTGGTAAGCCCACAGATTCTAATAATGAGTATGTAGCAAGCTCCGTAAGCCGGCGCTCACAGATTGACGGCCGGGCTTGCCAAGCCGTTGACAAGGGAGAGGGAACGCCAACAAGACGAGTTCTCCTGAGGCGACCCAAGGTCACGCGCATTGCGGTTGGTAATTTGTTATTTTATTGAAACTAACGATACAACGTTACAGGGTGACCATCTTTAGACAATGACCCCCCCCCTTACCGTGACCCCTCCGAGCCTCTGAAAACACGAGTCCCCGTGGTCCCGGCTGTCACTCGTGGATCTTTGGCAGTCGTTTACGGGTCATCAGAAGCCCGAAGTCTGACAGTCTTACCAACAAGGGGTACCGTATTACCCAGTAACTGGTTTATGACGGCCGAATAGGCAGTCGCTCCATGTAAAATAGGTAGGTACTGGTATTCAGCTGCATTCGATTAAATTGGAAGCCAACCCAACACAGTTGGGAAAAGGCTAGGCAGATGATGATGATGATGATTGTTCTCTTCATAATTATGGTATCTTTCTCGGTCTCGTGGATTAACCTGCGTTGCCGAGCACAAACATAACGAATGCAAAAGCCGATGAGATCAAAGCTGCAACTAATCAAAATTGCCTATCTTCAGTAGTAGGTACTCGTAGAACAGATTAATTTCAAATACTTACTAGATAAATGCCAGGCAAACATTTTTGGCGGGAATGGATTGTGTTTAGTTTTCGTCGTGTTTGTTGAGAGGGGTAGACAAGGGCGCGGGTGAAACTTGATTTTTTTAATGTCTGTGTTACTAAACTTGTGCTTAGGTACTTCAGATGTTCAATTCAAACGGAGTCAACATACTACTGAAGTGTACGCCCGGGCATTCCCCACAAAGAAGACATTATTGTCCGTAGTCATAAAGTGTTCATAATTAATGTTGGCAACAAACAATCCTCACTGCTATTTATAACTTGTAAGTTTTTCATTCAACACTTGCGTATAGGTAATGAATTAATTAAGAATGAATTAGGAATTAAGAACATGATCTAATGTAAGAGTGTTCGGAACATATCGCATGCGCCGTTACACGCAATACATCTGCATCCGCATTTTAATACTCCTCGCGTAACAATAACAAATCGTTTGTTTTTCGAGGAAATTCTACACTTACACTAACATTTTGATTAATTAATATTACACTAGCTGTTTCCAACCGCTATATCATTGTCCAATTAATGAATGTATTTTCTGGTGAGAAGTTGTTGAGGCTCGAACATAGAACGATTCATGCATGAAAAACTTTTTGGTTAGATATGCTTGGACGATAATTGAGCATTTCATTTGGTTAGTTATGACTACAAACTATGAGAGTTGAACTCTCGTTTTCTATTGAAATGACATGTAGCACAGTTATAATAAAGTGTAACTGGGCCAGAGAGCTGTAAAGCTTCACGATGGTCTAAAGATTTAAAAAGGTATACATACACCGCCTCTACATATGAAGTTTGTGTTTTGTATGGTAAAAGAAAAATAAAAATTCTTATCTATGCACTTTCGCCACTTTATAGGTAGGTAGTTCATTGATTCGTTTGCTGAAAAATTGTGGGAGCAAGAATCAATAAAATTCAAAGATTTTATTGATTCACGCTCCCACAATTTTGACTGCCTTATTGGAACTGATTTTATTCCTTGCAAGAAATTGTCCAAATTCCGTTATAAGTGGTAATCTCTTGGAGCAAGGTGCGGGAAGCATGGTGGGTGTCGGAGACATTCCAATCGTAGCTCCTCTAATTTAACGACCGACTGTTGTGCAGTGTGTGGTCTAGCGTTGTCCTAAAGCAGCAGTGGGCAAGAGGAATTGACCCGTCTCGGTTGTTAAACGGCTAACTTTTCCGACATGGTTTGCAATTGTTGACAATAAATATGTGCCTTAATCTTCTGGCCAGATCTTAGGAAGCTGTTGTGGATGACACGATACTGGTCCACCAGAATACCACCAGACTTACCAGTACTTTTTTCTGAGTTAACTTTCGCTTGGGGCAGGATTTGACCGGTTCTCCTGGGTTCAACCATTGTAGAGGATCCATTTGAGCAACAATACGATTCAAAATTCCCTCGTTATTGTGACGATTGATGCAGCACTCGACGCGTGCTTGTTGGTGTGCCATTCATGCGGTTGGTACCCATTTTTCGAGTTTTTTCACTTTTACAATTTGTTTCAAGTGAATTAAAATTGTTTTATCACTCTTAACGAAGCCTGCCGCTAAATTTGACGTGGTTTGCGATGGATCCGCTAACGCTTCCACGATCACTTTTAATTTTCATTTGTCACTCTGGCCGTCCACGGGGTTTGCTCTGTGGGTCAAAGTTTCTAGAACGAAAACGTTGGCACCAAATCGTACCGTGTTTTCTTTTACAGTAGCTTCCCCATACACATCATTAATTATCCGAGCTGTTTCTGCAGCGCTGGTGGAACTCGTATTCGTAAATAACGCGATAGGTATTTTAAGTTTTTCATTATATTGTGAACAGAACGAAGTCAAAGAAAAAACAAATAGCGCGAAAACAAATGAATCATTGAATTCGAAACACAAATACATAAGCCCATCATCATCTGCCTAGCCTTTTCCCAACTATGTTGCGGTCGGCTTCCAGTCTAACCGGATGCAGCTGGATACCAGTATTTTACATAGAGCGACTGCCTATCTGACCTCCACAACCCAGTTACTGGGTAATACGAAATACCTAAATAATAGCAAAAAGAAAAATAGTAAAAAAATCTATGATAGAATAATGTCCAAGGAAGGGTTAAATGATTAATAAAACTCTGGTCATTAGGTACTATAAAAGCTCCTGCCTCATGATTTCAATACCCTAATGCAGGGCGTAGGGCAATTAGCTCAGCGTTTATTTTGTTACTGTATAAAATAATGTACCGCTGCAATCTGTTGTTAGTGCCAATAAATCAAAAGTAGAAGAGGAATCGGGATGGCCGGAGAACCAAAACCTAAGACCATACGCTATACGTACTGAAATCAAATAAATAGTTTTCAATCACGCCACTGAATGGACTGTACGTTTGGCTTTTTGGAATGTAAGACCAAGGTCACAAAGTGGCTATTGACATTGAGTTACGATAAGACTGAAGATTTGCTACGTGTATCAATCGCTTAACCTAATCTAGAATACAGTCATTTATTTATAATTATTTATTAAAAGACAATAACATATTTGTGTCATGAACGTAGGTCCTATGTAGGTTGTATATTTATTTATTTATACAGGATAACATTAACTCAAGTTTTCATCACATTTATCTCTTTCTTAATACATATACATAGGTACTTAAATAGGCCACGTCTATGCATTTAATAGTAAGTAGTTATCATAATAATAATATACTGTGCTCGTCATACAACTACTGTTATACTATGTTGCAAATTATAGGCGAGGACGCTGGCACCCTAAACACAAGTTAAATCTTACTTTGGGTGCCAGAGTTCATCGAAATCACTCTTTTCCTTTGTTGTAACGCTGCATAGTGTTTAGATGAGTGTTTTTGTACAACTGAAGTTAATAAAGAAAGTTTTTTTTTTTTGGATGGCTCTTAGGATCACCAGTAGCTTCTCAGGAGCAATACGCCGTGAATTTTGAAAAAACGATGATACAAGACAACTTACTTTTATTAAGATGCGTCTGACGTATTCCTAGTATTCCTACACTAGTTCAACAGAACTGTTGTTGTTAAAGATATTAGGCGATAAAATATTATTTATTAGTATCGATTTGTTCCATAAGAGCTCCATTTTATATTTGGTTACGGTACTTAAGTTAAAGTAACCTCTCGGTTAACTGAACATTGTATTCGTTGAACTGTTTTGTTCGCGGTTCAGTTATTTTGAGAGGTTAAAGGAAGTGGCTAGTTAAAACATTATTACACTACTTTTGTGTTGCTTTTATTTAGCATGACAAGTAAGCAGAGTGCTGCGATCCTTATTTACGTAGGGATGAGGCATTAGATTTATTTTTCTGTCAACGATGAATAGACTTATAAAGAAATTGAAAAAAAACAGGTTGAAAATTCACACATATTTTTTATTATTTTATCTGAGTGATCTGCCCACAAACGGCACAAAGTCACATACCGAAATAACCCTTTACTGATTTTACCAAAGTCAGATATCTTTTATCCTTGGAATAAAATTGACGACAGTTCTAGTACTTATAGAAAAGCTGTCAAAAATTCAAAATTTATTCTTAGTATAACACACAGATAATATAAGTATAACACTTATTCTATGTATAAAAGTTTGGTGAAATGCGTCCTGCGACGATCGTCGCGAGACCTAACCGACGACGGGATAATTGCGTAAAACACTATCGAAAGGTTACATTAACAACATCAGCTTGGCTTTCGTTTTGACAGTTCAACAGCATTCATTACGTTATTAATTTACATTGTTGAGCAGAATTTATTTTCGAATATATGAAGCAATGGATTACAAATTCTTCTTTTATTCCTTCAAAATGATTCAGATTGAGATTGATAGTGTTTTACGAAATTAGGGTGCAGGTTGCAGATGTCCTATCCAACGTTAGGCGTTTAGCGTTTCACATTGGCCAGCGTGCCTATTTTCTGGCCTGTTCTGTCAACTCTGGTTCGCCTAATTCCGGATAATGATAATTTGTTAATTACTGTTTATGAAATTTTACTAAATAAACCAAACACGTTGCACAACAAAACTCTTTAAACCTTTACATAATAAGCCCACCCGGTATTTCCTCTAAAAAAACAACTTGTATAAATTCCTTGCTTACGATAAATACGAAGATATAAGGAACGATTACGTGGCGTCGCCATTAACTACGGCAGCTATCCGTGACCGTGGACGGGGAGCCTTGCACTTGCGCCTGCGCACGCTTCGCTGCACTACGTTAGTGCACTCATACACTCGTGAGGTGCGATACTTGGGTCGAGCTGTTCTATGAATAATGTTCTTGAATCACCATGACGAAAAAGTTCTTAAACCAAAAATGGCGTTTTTGATTTGTTGAAATGACAACAGAAGAAAATAATAATTTTAGTTCAAACAAACGATTTTTTTTAATTGATATTAATTAGGTCAGCTCAGCTGAGGTTTTTCGGGTTTGGTGGCCAGTTATAAGTTTTTTTTAAACAATGCTTTTGCTTCTCTATTTGTGATAAGGTGTTCTTGAGTTGAGTAAGTTACAGTTTCAAAAATTTAAGTTCCTACCTAATTGTACATCTAAAGATCTGTCTGAAATTTGAACGAAACCAATTAACATTTTCTTAAATAATAATCAAAGGAGAATAATTCTAAAACGATATCGGTACCTTACCCACCTACAAAAACGTACAGCTACGTCAGATAAATAAAGATACTCGAGCCTAAACTAGTCACTTTCACGTGTTAAACCATTTCCGCGGTCGTTTACATTCTCGAGTCGTACTTTGTCCTATCAGAGCCTGACAAACCGGCCGGGGCTGGTTGTAGCTCGAAGCTATGCTCTACAAACTCGAAGCTATGCTTCTAGAATAGCATCTAAAACGCTTTCACGTCCGGCACACACCATTATCAGTTATAAACGGTCGCATTAAGCGCTGGTGTAACAAAACGTTTACTTTGTCGTGCCGTGTCGTGTCCGGTGAGACATGCGACTCGTTGTGTAACTCTTAGACGGTATTACGGTGCGACGGACAGGCGTTTGATAACATGTAATTTATTTGTTACGACTTCCAAGGGATTTTATATGTCTTTATTTAATTGTTTTGAATCTGAGGCTTGGTTTTAGTGATTTTGGGTTGGTTATCGTGCTTTTTTGAAAGTCCCGAATTATTTTTAGCTGTCTTTCAGCTTAGGAGGGGGTGCTTTTAATAGGGTATTGTTTTGTCACGGATGGTGGAAAACATATTCATTGTAATTAAATGGCCGTCCACTAATGAAAATAACAATCACGTTTTTGAAGAATACAATTATTTTAAACGCAATCTTCTTCGATTTTCAAGAACTCTTTTGTCAACTACATATTTTGAATAGGGCTTCCGTCTGTCTATAGTTGATCGAAGGTCTAAATGTAAATATAGCAGCTGAAATACGCCTTATTTTTTTATAAACTTCCCGCACACAGTAAGGTGCAAAGGTGAACTTAATTCCTCACACTACCAGTCAACCAAGGGTAGTGAAGAAATAGGATAGCTAGAGGTTTGTTTCTGCCATTCTTTTCAGTATGTTACAATTATCCTAAGAGGAAACAATAGCCTTAATTATTCGTGTGGCAACCGGAACTGACAGTTTAAAAAGCTATCGAAGACACGGAGATGTCAGAAAAATGTTTGATGAATAGGTTCCAATTATAAACACTAATAATAGGTTTAGATTAACAATTCCTGTAACCTACATACCCACATAAACAATATTCCGTGGCGTAAACATGCCGGCACAAATAAGTGGTTTTTATTCAACTGTTGTGTAAACGTCGGCTTCCCACTTTCTAGTGTTTGATGCTTACTGTCCATCAAGCAACCTCACTACCTCAGGTAACTTTGCAACTTAATAAAACAAAGCCAGCCTTTGCTTCCTTAAATACCAATGTTATTTTCCTGAGTTTTAAATACACGGTAGACAACTTCTACGAGTTATTTAATAATCAGGATATGGTTATTATCTAATTTATGTTTGTAGTAGGTATACCATATATCAATAACGATAACTTTATTCCCATTTTTTAATGTACGAGTATGTCATAATTCCTTAATAAGTATTTATAATATGACTACATACAAAACAAAAATTACGTTCCGAAGACAGCTTCTTCAAATAAAGCAATTGCTAATTTTGAGAATCACCACAACATCAAAGTATAGACAACAAAAAAGGTCTGACCGAAACATCATTTTATTTAAAAAGAGCTTTTAACAGTTTCAACGCCCCTACGTTAAGAGGTCACACACAAACCGATATCCATCGCCCATCGCTTACATAAGCAGTGCCGCGGAGCCGTGAGTATCATAAGTACCTGAGTAAGTACCCTCTTCTCACTTAGACAGCTTCACCTTTTGTTCCCACACTAAATGGGAACTCGCTATTAAAATGTTACGAGGCAGTAACCAGGGTAATTGTAACCAATTTTTGAACGTTTTTATTACCCATGCAACTATCAAATTGTTATCTAGAGCAGTTAAGGTGGGTGCCACGCTTCAGTGATCCAGTTTTTAGTAAAAAGGGTATCGAGTCCGCTGGCTTAATAGAATAGAATAGAATACTCTTTATTATGTACACCATATAAATTACAGACATAAATATAGAAACTTTACAATGGGTGGCTAAGAGCGATCTTTTAAAAACAACCTAATCAAAAATAATCTTAATCTGAAATCAATTTGCTAAGACTGAACTGTGAAATAGAATCTCTAGGTTTAGGTTCTGGTGCAGTCTTTGGTAATATTACATATTTATCTTCCTGGACGATAGCGTCCAGGAAGATAAATACATATGTAATATTAAAGAGAAGATTTTCTTAGGTAAACATTTTCCTTGGTCTTTTTTACATTTAGTTTAGGAAAAACTTACCTATACTAAATAAAAAAGGGACTAAGTCCTTCGATTCCGTTTTTCAGCAAATTATAATTCGAACATATTTAAAAAATAAAATAAGAAAAGAACCACAATATACAAATACATATTAAAAATCTTCCATCAATCTAGTCTTACAAAGTAATTTTTGGTTGAATTCATAAATCACTTTCGCGATCGTATTTCCCTGATTGGCGGCGCATTTTCATGAGTTTCACCGGCGCGAGCGCGGCGTAAGTACAGGAAATACGACGCGCGCGCACGCAACGCTCCAAACGCTCACTACGCGCGAATATTGCGCTAAATGCTTACTTTGTGCAATAACACTTTTATATCCAAATAAATATGTATCTTTAATTCTCTGACATACAACGCACAGCCTAAACCGTTGGGTGTAGAAGCATGAATGCACAAGAGTTCCTTAAACAAGGTTGAGCACTAAGAAAGGTTATAACAATATAGGAACATCATTTTTGCTGATGGAAAATCCCATCGGAGAACACGGCTTGTTGGTATTGTTATAAATATTCAAAGACTAGCTGCGCCTCGCGGTTTCACTCGCGTAAATGTCGATCCCGTGGGAATATCGGGATACAAAATTAAATCAAAATTGGTCCAGCTGTTTGAGCGTGAAGAAGTAACAAACATATAAACACACCCTCACACTCACAATCTTTCGCCTTTATAATATTAGTGTGATTACAATTATGTAGTTCTAATGTTTCTCTGCTCGGCAAATTACTTCTTTTATCCTTTCTTTTCTAAATTTTTTACTGACTTGGGCTATTTCTAGTCGTGACTAGATGTATATTTTTCTTAATACCATAGTGTTGTGTGATGGAGATGGATACCATGGGTGCCTGATAGCATCTGGATGAGAGTAGAGAGGCTTATGTCCATCAGAATGCAAATACGCATATCATTTACGCAAATAACCTGCATCATCATCATGATGACGAGAATAGAGTATGAGTATACTTTCAAAATATCTGAAAATATGTACATAAAATCTTGTAAACTTTTACAGTACCTACCTAAAATTACTGCTTTCTCTAAAATATGCGATATCTATGATCCACTAATGGCTTCCTAGTGTTATGATAAATCGCGAACGCTGGACAAGACGATGCAAATCTAAGTAGAATAGCATATGGAATAGGAAACTCAGCGGCGTCTAGTGCTTATTTCCTAGCTATTACTTTTATATCTAGGAAGCAATGGAGATAACATTCAAGAAAGTATATAAAACTGTTACAGAATGCGGTGATGACTGTGCGATAATGCTGAGCCTAACTTTATAAAATTATTTTTCTATTTAATTTACAACCGGCTTACGGCTTCATTGTGTGAAACTATAATCTGGTGGGTAATAAAATTCTCAGTAGTAAGAGGTGTTCATTGTTCTTTCCATTGAATTATGAGTTAATGGCGTTTATTAAGTAAGTAAGTATACACACTTAATATTAAAAGTAGATTAAAAGCAGCAGATATAACATTCTTGCATAAAATATTTTCCAGCATCGCTGTTGACTGCATTATTACCACGTTGGATCCATCCAGATCCATCCAACTTGGCAATGATGCCTGTCGTTGACTAAAGTCAAGGCTGGTCTTCAGATCACTGAAATAGGCAATATAAGAGTGCATGTTAGCGGTCTATAACTATCATAGATATATGAATACATTTCTATGATAACTATATATGTAAGAAAAAATCTACATCTTTTTAATAAAATAAGCGATAGACATAATTTTAATAATAGAAATAAAGATAAAATACATCAACCATTTTTCAGATTAGCCAAAGTACATACATCTTTTATGGGGTATTGTGTTAAATGTTACAACAAAGTGCCATTGTGATATATTGCAATTAAATGAAAGAAAATTTAAAAGTCACATTAAACGTACACTTTGTAAACTAGCATACTATAAACTAGAAGATTATATCCAAGATAAGAACGCTTGGAAACATGCTGGTCCTGCTCCATAGGACAATCTAGAGTCTAGACAAAATCAAACTGGTTGCTAATTTAATTGTAAAATTTAATTATTTTTTATATTCATTTACATTCATTACTCACACCCTGACTTATTATAGGTACTTGTTAATTTTTTTTTAAATTAAAATCTTTTACTTTTACCATGTTTGTAAATATGTATGTGAGCACCATGTATCTATCAGATAATTCATTTATATGTCACGGTTTCGTTTTTAATTCTTTTACCTATTGTTATATAGTAATTTTATTATACCTATGCCAAATATTGTGAAACATTTTAAAAGAGTAACGGTGGAGTTTCTTGCCTATTCTTCTCCATACGAAAACTACCTTTTGGAAGGAGCGACTAGAATCAATTCTATTTTATTAATGTCATTTTTGACGTTCAAAAGTGCCTTTTATGTGCCTATTTGAAATAAATGCTTTGACTTTAACTAAATCTTTTAGTATAAATACAGAATCTATCAGAATAATCTTGTCTCCTGTGTTTTTTTTGTGTAACCTTCACCACCTCTACTTCTACGACAGCTCTCCCCCATATTCTCCAATAATATTAAATTGAGCTACATTTTGTAATGAATCTAAAACCGTGTTATAAAAAAAATATAAAAAAAAAACAATATCGTTATCAGATCGAGGCAGGATAACGGCAAAATGATCCGACGCATTCCACATATATGTATTAGAAAAACCGTCGTTAAAAAAACCGTATCCATGATCGAAACACGTGGATATCTGAGTTCATTCACTGGGTCGCGCATTCCCCAACTTTTAACGGTCCAGAGCCCTTATTATGAGAGGCAATATTCAAACTAAAGATAAAAGGTAAAAAAGGGCCGATACGGGTTGCCTGCGCAGCCGCAGTACGGAGAGGCATCAATCTGAGGCCATGCTAAAGCCCACCGGCACACTCCGGCCAGTGTTTTTTTTTCTGATTATTAGGCCACATTAAAATATCGGCCAGTGAGTGTTAAACTTTTGGTTTAAGTGGTGTAAGTATTTGTCACGCTCTTTTTAGTCAATATTAGGAAATAAAGAAGATAATCTGGAAAATCGTATTCCTGTGTTTTAGCACCCATCCAATATAATTACTGACGACCTCTGCTTTGTTACATTACCTGTCATTATTACTTCCAAAGTATTCCACGGTTAACATAGAAAATGATTTTAAACGACTACAACAAAACCAATAAAAGCACACTTGGAATATTTATAAACATCAGCTTATAATTGATCACCTCTCCTACAGCTGAACAGTTATAAATGTCTTGATATTTCCTGCGCCACAATCCCTATTTATTATAATGAAACCGAGAATCCGATTTATAATACTTTATCTCAACACAATTATCAAACATTGGGAACCGCTTCATTTGGTCTCCTTAAGATTTATTATGTACAAGGAAGAAGGTTCGGTTGTCTAGTAGGGTTTATTAGAAAGTCGGCTTATCTGAACATTTTTTTGTGTTACGGTAAATCGGCTTGTAGGTCGTTTCCTTCGGCGGCCGTTCCGGGCTCGCCGCCGGCCGGGCACTGCCTTGAGCCTTCGTGTTGACAACTTGGAGCTACACCATACGTTACTTTAGTTAATTTTTCAAACTTTATGCTCATTACAGTTGGATGTGTAATGGCTGATTTTTCAATCGTCAGATACATAACTTTTTAAACCTGAGAAATATATATGACGGTTTGACAGCTAATATAATTATGTCAAATCGCAATATTTGTATTTCAGATATTAACAGTTATCTGTCGGTTGAGAAATTAGCCTTAACTATAATTATTTTAAAGAAGGCAGATGTCCCAGGGTTGCAGCACATGCAAGATGAGATACAAGATGTAAAGTTGGCGAGGTTCGTGCTGGTTGAAATAAATATTATGTAATAAATACTCCAGAGCAGTGGTGGCCCAGTGGTAACGGCCGCGAATTACGAGTTGTAGGTCGTGGGTTCGTACCCAGACAGGCGCTTTACTATGTGTAAATTATTTTATAACCACTGCTCTCAAAACGGTAAAGGAAAACATCGTGAGGAAACCGGCATATCCTAGAACCAAAAATTCGAAGACATGTGACATTCGCCAACCCGCACTGGGCCCATGTGGTGGATTACGGCTCCCTCCTTCTTACTGAGAGCAGGCCTGTGTCCCAGCAGTGGGAACATTATAGGCTGATTATGAATAAATACTCCACAGTCCACAGTGAATAACAATATCGCCATCTATGCAGTGAATAGTGAATCTTTGCGGAGTGAACGTTAGCAATACTTTCGCTTGCTAGTTAAGCCTGCGCCTACGCAGTTACTAAAGCCTCTAACTATCACTTGAAGCGAACAACGGTACACGATAGTCAGCTGTTTCTCTGCAGACTTCCTTTCACTGTTGTGTGTTACTACGTCTTAGCTCTAGGTGGTGCTGTTTCTACTAAGCGCTGTGGCTTCAATGGCTTGCCCTAACAATTTTAAGATCATGCGAATTCATATTAGATAAGCATTATTCAGAGCTTGAGAGTGAGAAGTTTGGGACAATCTACAAGATAGCTAAATAGGTGTACGTCGAGGACAAGAATTTCATTGGAGTATCTAAAGGAGATGGGGTCCAAAGTACTCTCAATTATAGCACCACCCATTGCACACACAGACAGAACGATGAATCCCGAATACGATACGATGTTTTGTAAAGAAACAAAAGAACAATAAGGTCCGAAGTGTTAGGCCACACAAAATGATATCGTATTTTATTGCTTATCAATTACTTACCATTGAAACAAAAAATAGGAAAGCACAAACTATAAACTGTCAAAATACCAAAATGACGATTAAAAAAACTTACAGATTAAAAAAGGCGGTATTTATCTAAAATCACAGAGGAGTTACCGAAGGGATACATAAACCTGCCGGTACCACAGAATAACTAATAGTACTTACGGTACCGTTATAGAAGACATTCCTTATGAAGCAATAAAACCGTCATTGCCATTCAACAAATGACTACCGTCAGGACTTGGAGCTTAATTAATTATAATAGTTAAGAGAGATTGGACGATATTATGTAAACTGTCTGGGAATCACTGGGCACAGTCCGCGGCCGCGCGGGGGGGACGGGGGTGTGGTACCCGCCGGTACAATATACCACCCACCTGGTAACATAAACAAAATATATGGAAGCAATATTCTGTTTTAAGAGCCACTTATTTATCATAATAATGAAGAATCAAGGACTGCTTAGATTTACAGACTTCGTCTTTTATTTTCAATGGTTCATTTTTGTTGTGTGAATTTATGAAATGAATGTCACTACTTGATACTTTTGGACATAAATGTTGTATTAATGTTTTTAGCACCTCATCAGCCCTGTAAACTGCAATTACATAGAAATGACTAATTCGATAAGAGTCAGGTGGCCCAGACAGCCGCGACTTACGAGTTGTAGGTCGTAGGATCGAACCCAGACAGGCGCTTTAGTTTATGTAAGTTATTTCATCACCACTGCTCTCACAATGGTGAACCATCTATGTCGGTGTTTACAGGTCGCATAGCGGTGATCAGGAGACGACAAGACTTTTTGAACATCTTACGGAGGCAGCTGAATTGGCTCAACAGAAATATCCGACAGCGGGGCTTGTGTTTCTGGGGGATTTTAATGCCCATCATAAGGAGTGGTTGTTCCCGTACCAGAAAACTGACCATGCTGGAAGAGAGGCGCGCAAGTTTGCTATATCGCTAGATCTCCACCAGCAGGTTGACCAAGCTACCCGCGTTCCGGATGTTGACAGCCATACACCTAATTGTTTAGACCTTCTGCTGACAACTGATCCGGACAGGCACTCTGTATCGGTCTGGGCTCCGCTCGGATCGTCTGACCATTGTCTGGTGAAATCCGTGTCTTCCTGTTCCCCCCCTGATTTAAGCCCTAGAGGCACGAGGCGAGTATGGAAGTACGGGTCAGCAGACTGGGATGAGATGCGGCATTTCTTTGCATCTTACCCATGGCGGCAGACTTGCTTCTCTTCGCGCAACTCTTCTGACTGCGCCGATGCAATTGTTGACGTGATACGTCAGGGAATGGAATACTTTATCCCATACTCTGACGTTTCACTTGGCTGCGAGGCTCAGCCTTGGTACAGCGCGTCTTGTGCGCAAGCCGATTTGCTCAAAGAGCAGGCATACCAGGCCTGGGCTTCGGCCCGCAGTGTCAAATGTAATAGTGAAGATGCTCGCGCAATGAAAAGAGCATATAACTCTGCCGCCAAGGATTGCAAACGGGTGTTACGTTTTGACCATGTTGGACGAATTGGGGCCAAACTGGCGTCCTACCCTTCGGGTAGCAAGGAGTTCTTGTCCCTGGCAAAATCGGTCGAGACAAATTTCTGCCGTCCTACGCTGCCTCCTATGCTGAGGTCTGATGGAACGCTGGCTCATACCGCGCAAGAAAAGGCAAATCTATTTGCCTCCATCTTTGCTGAAAATTCACGCCTTGATACGGCCTCTAACATACCACCTAAGATACCGCACTGTGGCTCTACAATGCCGGAGATCTCGATCCATCTCAAAGAGGTCCGTAGGGTCCTTAGCAATCTGGACGTGAATAAAGCCAGCAGACCTGACGGAATACCCGCAAGAGTACTGAAAAACTGTGCTCCAGAGTTGTCTCCTGTCTTGACGCGTTTGTTTCGCCTCTCTCTAAAAACCGGAGTGGTGCCGGAGTCCTGGAGCCTTGCTAATGTGCAGCCGGTGCCCAAAAAGGGTAACCGTGCCGATCCTGTCAATTATAGACCAATCGCCATAACCTCCATACTGTGCAAAGTGATGGAAAGGGTACTTAACAAAAAGCTGCTGGCATACCTCGAAGACAATGAGCTCCTCAGTGACCACCAGTATGGCTTCCGTCATGGTCGTTCAACTGGGGATCTTCTTGTGTATGTTACGCATTGCTGGGGCGAGGCCATTGAGAGACACGGCGAAGCCCTTGCTGTGTCGCTTGATATCTCAAAGGCCTTTGACAGGGTCTGGCACGCCAGTCTGCTGGGCAAGCTTCCCGCTTTTGGCCTCTCTGCTGACTTTTGCAACTGGATTTCAGACTTCCTGAGTGATCGATCGATCAGAGTGGTCATTGATGGCTGCTCATCGAAACATATGGGCATTGATGCCGGTGTTCCTCAGGGGTCTGTTCTTTCTGCAACTTTATTTCTGCTGCACATCAACGACCTGCTTCAGCTTGGTGCAATCGGGTACGCAGATGACAGCACAGTCGCAGAAAGATACCTGTCCAGTGCAAAAGCCAGCAGAGAGGAAACGGCTACTCTTAGAGAGGCCATGGTGGAACGAATGAATTTGTCCTTAAATCTCGTTTCCCAGTGGGGTGACGACAATCTGGTCAAATTCAACGCCTTAAAAACACAGGCGTGTCTTTTCACTGCGAAAAGGAGCCAGTTCCAGTTATGCCCTGCTTTCCGAGGTGCATCTGTACCGGTTACCAACCGCCTTCAGCTTTTGGGCATGGAGTTGACATCAGATCTCAACTTCGGCTCAACCATCGAGTCAAAAGCTCAGACCGCAGCCAAGAAGCTGGGCATCCTAAATAAGGTGAGGCGATACTTCACACCAGGACAGCTTTTAAGTTTGTACAAAGCTCAGGTCCGTTCCTGTATGGAGTATTGCAGCCACTTGTGGGATGGCTCAGCAAAATACCAGCTTGCTGCACTTGACTCGGTGGAACGCAGAGCTAGAAAGCTTATAGGCGACGAGACGTTGGTAGCTACGCTTCCCAGCCTGGCTCATCGGCGTAATGTCGCTTGCCTGACGGTCTTCTATAGACTGTACTACGGAGAGTGTGCGCAGGAGCTCCACGACCTGATCCCACCATCGCGCTTTTACCACCGGACAACCAGACGTACTGCAGCGTACCATCCGCACTTGGTTGATATCCCGATGAGTCGTACTCGGCGCTTCTCCTTCACTTTTATTATGCGCACAGCCAAAGTGTGGAACTCTCTGCCGGCATCTGTGTTCCCTCCCACATTTAACCCGTCTGCCTTCAAATCAAGAGTGAACAGGCATCTTCTGGGCACGCTCAATCCATCATAGACCTCATCTATCGCTTTCCATCAGGCGTGATCGGGGTCAAGAGTGCGCCCATTTAGCAATAAAAAAAAAAAAAAAAAAGGAAAACTTCGTGAGGAAACCGGCATGTCCTAGAAACAATAATTCAAAGGCATCTATGTATCTACCAACCCGCACTGGGCCCGCGTGGTGGTTACGGCCCACTCCCTCTCACCGAGGAGGCCTGTGTCCCAGTATGTTATGTGGGAATATTATAGGCTGATCATAATCAGTCTCTTTTTCTCTTTTTTTTTACCGTTTTGAGAGCACGGGTACGAACCCACAACCTCCAACTCGTAATTCGCGGCCGTTACCACTGGACCACCACTGCTCTTGAGTATTTATTACATAATATTTATTTCAACCAGCACGAGCCTCGCCAAATTTACATCTTGTATCTCATCTTGCATGTGCTGCAAACCTGGGACATCTGCCTTATTTAAAATAATTATAGTTAAGGCTAATTTCTCAACCGACAGATAACTCTTAATATCTGAAATACAAATATTGCGATTTTAGTCAACCACATCTTATCATAATAAGATGTAGTTGACTAAAATGCCAAATAATTATGCCTTTAAAGTAACCACCAGGTCTATGACCATCATAGCCGTTACTCAAGGGTCAATAAGTTATTCATAATGAATGTTCAATGTATTTCAATCCCTCACGTAAACGCGAATTTGATTCGGGTAGATAGATGTAGATTTATGTATAGTATTTTAACCCCTCGTGCAGACAGAGGGGCGAATTTGAAGGGCATCTGCCCTCCGCGATCCCAGACAGGTGCATCGATTTTGATGTATGGTTGTTTTTTATATAGCTACTTTGATAGAGATGGATCGGGATTCGGGATGCCTCGTTATAATCAGTTCAACTTTTCTGATCACCAGATATTTTCTTAGTTCTTTGGTGGTATATATCACTCGTCAGGTACACTTGATATACAGGTTGAGTTTTCCAAAAGTGTGTTAATGGCCAAACCTGGAACTATAAAAATAGTGAACAATACTCATGGCAAGAAGTCTCCTGGTCAGTTATCAAAAAAAAATCAGCTGTTTCATAGAAAAGTGCTACCCTACTCGGTCAAAATGTATGGAACAGCTTGTTTTTTATACAGTGTAGATGGGCTTTCACACAACCAGTACGAAGTGTTTGAGCAAAGGTAATCTCGTTGTAAGGCTAAGGTAACGTTAATGCCCTAGCCAACCACTGTTTTCATTCATGACCGGTGTTCCTGAGTCCCTTGCATCGTAGCTTCATATTAAATTTTGCATTCCTAGATATCAGCAGAATATTTAATAAAAAAAAATTGATATAAACAAATTGTAAAAAATGCTACGACGGCCAGCTCGTGGAGGATTTGAACCCCCGACCACCTTTGTGAAGTGGCATTCTGACCACTGAACTAACGAGTCTTGCAGGAACCCTGGAAATAGGGGTTAATATTCATGGAAAAACAGAGGAAAATGTTGCATAGTAAAATCTAGGATCAACACGGTAAGGTCTAGATTTCAACGGCGTCATCTCTAAGTGCGCTTTGCACATGCGCCAAGGGGTGGGTGGGTGATGCTTTGGGAAGCTTTGTGCCTTCATGATATTTGTATACAGGTCGTAGGATGTTTATGTATTGATTTGATATTTTGGTATGATATAACAGGCTAGAGTCCCCAAGTCCACGCGAATTTTGCGTAGAGTACTGGTATTTGTTTAATACTTCATCATCATCAGCCTATAATGTTCCCACTGCTGGGACACAGGCCTCCTCTCTGTGAGAGGGAGTGGGCCGTAATCTACCACGCGGGCCCAGTGCGGGTTGGTAGATGTTTAATACTTACATACGCCTTTTTCCCATGCGGGTAGGCAGAAACTACAGAACGCCTCCTGCTACGATCATCTTGTGATGATCGCCTTTTTTGGTTCATATACTTACATCCATTTTTAGAGTTCCGTACCTCAAAAGGAAAAACGGTCAAGACCCTTTTTCTCAGGAACGCGTGGAGTTATCAAATTGAAATTAATATCAAATACTTAGAGCTACAATCCCTTGAAGGAGTGTAAAAACTAAATATCTAAGTCAACGCAATCAAAAGATACGGGCGTTTATATTCCTTTTATGCCGCATATTTTGACACTCGCAAGTGAATCAAAACCCGGGGCACTTCCCGTTGATCTAGAATCATGATATTTGGCAAGAATCAATGTCATGTAGCACCAGTAAAGTACCAAATAAGAAAGTAAACTAAAATGGATTGTACGCCTTAGGAGAGCCTTCGCTACGGTTTATTTATACTACCTATTTACCGTCACATCACAATTTATGGGCTATCTTAAAATCTCTTACACATTAAATGCTCCGATTGACATTAATTGGCATTGATACCATAATGTGCCTTCCAAAGGTAAAAAACTCGGAATAATTTATACTTTGGGTCCATAAAGTTAAGTCAGCGTCAAATATTTAAAGTTCAGGGAAAGGGCAGCAGTATTTTCTATCTATCTAATAATATCTGGCAATAACGGATTACTCAATATGTGCACCTATCATGGAAATAATGGCAACGTGGTCAAGGCATAAACTGTTAAGGACACGTATAAAAAAAGAAAAAATAAAGAAAATTCGTTTACTTGCGCACAAATACAAAAAATAACAAGTTGGGAAATATGCGTCTGAATATCCACGTAAAACGGCCATTGCTCAGCATTTATGCAGAGTTTAGTGCTCTGCGACGGGATCTTAAAGTAAGAACCCAGGACGCCTACAGATTATTGTAATACTTAAGAAAATGACATAGGCCAAAATCCGCGACAGTTTTGGCAGCATATTTCTAGTCTGCGATCAAAGGGCGGCTTCGAGCCAAACGTGGTGTACAATGGTCAGACTTGTTCGGGTGTCAAAGCGACCGAGGCATTTGCTCAGTATTTTGCTAGCGTGTTTAATACTTTTGACTCTTATTTAAATCAGAGAAGAGACTGACCTAGTCATAACAAGAGTTAGGACAGTTTGCCCCAAGACTGACATGGTTTTAAGACAAGTTTACTTATTTGGCCACACTTCTAGCACCTAGAAGTGGGGTAGTTTAAACTAAGAAAGAAAAAACGATGTACCTACTGACAATGAAGTCTGCTGAAACAATTACTGGGGAATAAAAAACATTCAAACTCGAGGCAGTTTTGAATTGCCAAAGGTCAGTCAGAAAGTGGAACCTAGTTGCATTTCTTCTTCCCAGCGAAAGCAATATAGTGGTGAAGGGCAGGCGTTTTGGGAGGCTGTCTTCTGTAATTTTGACGATCGAAAAGTACTGATTCTCAGCTTATCTTGAATAAATGACTTTAAAATTTGATTTTAGGGCTCAGCAACATAATTATGGACATTTAAATAATGATTATTGTCGCATTCATAAGTAAGTTAATAATTTAGTTATTGAGGGGCTCTAAGAAATAACAGCCGCACGGTTCGATCGATCAGGTTATGCTACGCTTGCCGCGGTTGGTCCGTAGATGGGTGACCATCTTTACATACCAAGACCCCTCCATGCCTCGGAAGGCACGTTAAGCTGTTGGTCCCGGCTGTCATTCATGGATCTTTGACAGTCGTTACGGGTGGTCAGAAGCCCGAAAGTCTGACAATCAGTCTTACCAAGGGGTATCGTATTACCCAATAACTGGGTTGTGGAGGTCAGATAGGCAGTAACTCCATGTAAAGTACTAGTATTCAGCTGAATCCGGTAAGACTGGAAGCCGACTCCAACATAGTTGGGAAAAGGCTAGGCAGATGATGATGACATTCATAAGTTAGTTAGGAATGCATCTTCATTATGCGCCAGTTTTCGTCTCTTATTCTACTATTGATTATATTGGTATGCAGGTCGATGTATCTACCTACACTCTAACCCCCTTATTCATAAAACTTATCAAACCTATTTTAGTTAAAATGGGGTTTGTCTCTTTCTTACACACAGAAATGTCAACGTGACAGATAAAGACAAACGTTCTATAAACCTATTTTAGCTAAAATAGAGATAAAATAGGATTATGAATAAGGGGGTAAATGTCTTGTGTTCATAATAATGCGCTCCTGAAGAACAGGTAATTGAATCTTCCTTCGGTAACAAATCAGTTTATCTCGAGATAAAAAGCTGTATGATGTATCGTACCTCGGTGTATCATGAATGTACGTAGCTTTATGAATTATGGCCTTTCGTTGCGTCTATGCGGGGCGGAAGTGGGAGGAAAATCGGTGGATAAAATAAACTGGGGGCTTGTTCAGCGGATGTTTTGATATGATTGATACAAATAAGTACGTATTTATTATTTGTTGGATTGCAAGCTAATTTTGGACCACTTCCTCTTTCTCTCTAAAGTTTGTAGGTAGGTACCTTGTTGGTCTCGTGATCGCAAGCGCGAATACTGAGAGTGGCGTCCTGGGTTCGATTCCCAGGGCGGGCAAAGTTTTTTCCATAAAGAATTCCTCAGTAACAGCCCGGAGTTAGGATGTTGTCGGTGTGCTACCCCCGTGCTTCGGAAAGCACGCTAAGCCGTTGATACTGCTGATCTCTCTCCGGTCGTGTCGGATTACATTCCGTCCCACTGCGAGTGAGGGAAGAGTGAGTGCACCTGGGTGCAGGCACACACTTGTGCACTATAATATCTCCCGCACCGATGGTTAGTGAGAATGGCTGCCATGGCCAAAATTTGGTCGGGAGGACTATTATTATTAGTAAATGCCTGTGTTGCAGCCAGGAATATCTCCGAACGATAATGGTTTGCAGCTTTGAAACAATATTATTTTCAAAAAGTTTTGTTTTTGTACTAAAATACCATTTTCTCCGGATTGTTTTTAGTTAAATAGGTTTAAGCTTATTAACAATCTGGAGAAGACGATATTTTTACGGATGATGTCATTGATATTGTTTTGTCAAATAGTAGGTACCTACTCAATTAACTACTTATTTATGGGATGTTAACGGAACTTAATAAGCCCGTTAAATTTTTTTATGGTTAACTTAAAAGTTAATCCGTTACTCGAAACGTTAATTTCGTTAATTAACGATTAACGGATTAATGATCTTGTGACCAGCTTTGGCTATAATAATAAGAATATCAATTAACTCAGGCTGGGTTGATAAACTTTATAAGTACCTAATTCTAGCACATGGCAATCTCTTCGTACAGACTACATATAGCTAGATAGACATGACACCCGTTCGCGTCTGCTATAATGTAGGATGATGCGTCACTCGTCAGGTGAATGTGTGCACGCGTCGCAAACAGCTGCCATTACCAGTCTAAACGTAACATTATGTTATATAACTTTATAATTTACATGTGGATGTCCTCGCCATGATTAATTTCCTACATTCGTATCCGAAGTCATTTTATTAGAATGCTTATTTTTCTAAATACCGTTCAGACACCTTCCGCTAATAATATTCACTTCATTACCTAAGATTTCACTTAACGTGAATAACAAATAAGCGTGTCTGAGCTTAATGACAAGAGCGACACCAAAATTGTGATGTCAAATGTGAATATGGCTTAATGTCGTAAAAATCATAGCACCTCTAATATTTTGACCTGCGCTTCTACAGACACCTGCAGTGTCCCAGAAAGGACTACTCCCTGGGTAATTTCGGAACACACTATCAGTGGCTTCCATCTTGACAGTCCAAAAACATTCATTGTGTTATATTTACGTTGTTGAGCAGACAAATTTTTCGAACATATGAAGCAATGCAGTAGCAATTAGGGTGCTGGTGGAAGCTGACACAAACGCTGCCCTAGTAGCGCCTTCAGAAAGTAGCTATAGCTACACAAGGACAGCGGTAGAAAAATGTAATTCGTTTTATAGTGCAAACTTCTCACAGCAGGCACATTTACATATTTCGTTTTAAACGTAAGTCTGCTGTCAAATCTACAGACATCCGAGAGCCCGCAAAACTATAGTTAGACAAGCCGTGCGCCCGATAGGGTTCTCCATCGGCAAAAATGACAAACTTCCATATAAACTTTCTTTTGATTAAAATCCGTTTTTAGTGCTCTCCTGAAAAAAAAAACTCTGGTGCAAAATAATGCAAGCGTAAAACCCAGTGGCGATGCTTCTTTTTGTCAGTGAATTAATTATTTCATTAAAGAGAAGAAGATTGTTCTAGTTAGATCTTATCATGAATTAAAATAACTGCAAATTATAATTACCATCTGTTTCATAACATTCATCATAATACCAGTGTTCGTTCGCCACTCCTAAACCACTTTATTTTAGTTTTAATTGTACTTTTTTGACACTGTGTGTCACAGTGTCTTATTGAGAATGGACCCCCATTATGAAAGCTTCTATAGTGTTTACATAGTTACATAACTGGAACGCAAGTTGCGTATGTATCAAAAGTCTATTCTTTTTTTTTTTAATTCTCTATGACGAAGATATAACAAGCAGAGTTTTTTTTTTGTTGTAATTACGATACTGTAAATAATTTGCACTATCGCAAAATCTTATCTAGTATTTTCTCGTAATAGTGACAGTATCCGTCCGTTCATCAGAACATAGATATCGTGCATCAAAATGTTTCATAACGCTTTCAAAATTCTATTTTTCCATTCTGTAATTGGCAGGACATATTGGGCATATTGGATATTTATATTGTTGTTAGGGCATATATATTATTTAATCAGTAGAACTGCAAAAAATGCTGGTAAAATTCAATCAAATCAGCCAATAGCAAACTATTGGCTTGCGGGGGCGCAAATGACCCCTGCACGTTGCGTTATTTAAGTAAACGTTGCTCCAAGATGTTATTTCAGAAAAACTTAAATATTTAATTAAATAATAAAGTTTAATTAAATTAAATGTTCATAAAAATAAAATGCGAAGCCGTATACGTGTGTTATATTAATTGCCATTAAAGCGTCACGCTGTATATTATATTTATATGGTTTACGGTTTGAGATAATATATTTGAGGAAAAACATAAAAATTAAGATAGGTGACCGTTTCGCTGGGTTATGAACTAAAATTAAGATAAATCAAATAAAGAAGAGTACAGGCTTACAATTCAAACATTATTCTGAAAATGGTGCTTCAATAGCCTTTAAAAGTTGGAAGTCATTTTATAGAGTTATAGAATGTATGTATTTGTTAGCCAGCAAGGTGATGCCGAAGTGACTGTGCAGGTTGCGCCTGACGTCTATTTGTGTAAATCTCCACTCTTGAAGGCTATTATAGTGCACCCCACCAGCGAGGTTACAATGTGTCAACGTTTCGAAACCCTTACGATGATGGGATGGTCATTTAAAACTATGAACGTCGCGAACAATATTGAGGAAATGTCCACTCATAAAGGTGCTTCCTTACCATACACACATTACCTACTTACGTATTATACAATATGTAAATTAATGCTTGCACCCAGACAACGATCTAATCTAGTGTAATGATCAAAGTGTAAGTAGCGCATTGGTGCTCGCCTTATTTTTATTACGTGTGTATCAAATAGATGGTTAAACACTGAATAGTGAAACTATTTTTGTGGGGTTAGGAAACGCGGGTATTTCCTCAATTGACCTTCCACTGGACATAGGAAACTGCGTTTCGAGTCGAATGCTTCGGACGTTCCGGACGAATGGGCGGATGGCGGTAGGCTTGATCTCACTAGACATGTTCATGGTTATGGCGTATATAGAAGATTTATTAATAGAGTACCTAATGGAAGTTTTTACTGAACATTGCTTAAAATATTTTCAGCTTTCTGCTTGTTAACTATAAATATATACTTATTTTTAATTTAAAGTCCATGCCTAATTTAACACACTCGTAAGCTTAGTAGTGTATGTTTGCAATTAGTTTCCATAAATAACTCAATGTCAAGTACTGTTATTACCAAAGAAAAGTCTTCGTATTCAATTGAAGGCGAAATTACACAATTTGTATCAACTTACTATCAAAGAAAATGGTTATTTCACCGAGCTTTATTATGACCATATTATTACTGGTTGTAAACCCTCAACAGTTGGACATTGACCTTCCCCCATAGATTTAGAAAACTGACCCAAGTTACCCAAGGTCGCGGACGCCCTTTCGTAGAAGTCTCTTTATTTTGTTTTTGGAGGTTAAAGTAACATTGACCGAAGGGCTTGTTTCGCAGTCTATTTGGATATATAAATTCGAAAATGACACAAAATTTCTTATTTGCCCGATAATTAACAGGAAATCATCCCGAGGTCGTGGAACAGTCAAAAACCACATTGAGCTGGGGCCTGATTCAGTATCAGTAACTACCAAACAATACAAATTCGAAAATGAAGGATTTTAATTTACCAGATAATTAAGTACTTATTTGAAAAAATCATTCCACCATTCCAATCAACTAGGTATAAAATAATTAATTAATTAAATTTTGTCATTATTTAAATATTGTTAAGAATTTTATTGTCCTACAATTACCATAAAAGTATGCTCATGCCGCCTGTGATACAGGTTTATCCTAGTACAGGCATCTAACTTTATTATACCTTAGTAATTAGTTTCTAAGACTTTTGTAATAATTTTACCAATTTTAATAGCGAATAAACATTATTTATTTATTATTATTATTATTCCGAGGGGAGGAAAAACCACAAAAAAAATCGTGGAACAATTTTAAAACTCCGCGTTGATCCTTCTAGAATGGTAATCGCAATATTATATGGCTGTTATAATCTCATCAGATTCCCTCTCGTTGGATGATAGTAAAAGTGTCTCGGTTTCCATTCTCCGACGTCGGCATCATTATTCATTGCAACTTTACTTTTCGCTTTGCACGTATATTATAGGTATATGTATGTAGGTATACACATCTTTTCCTGTTTTACTTTTTTTGTTCGCATGCGCAGATTGAGTAACAGTTACAGCTGCTTTAAGTAGTAATATACCTCAAGCGTTAAGCCAAAGATATTGTTATTATACATACAGTTTACATATTGTTAAACCGAGTTAATGATGAACATTTCAACCTATGATTTAAAAAAAAAACTCATTTTTCACGTGTCCGGTTTTATATCAATTCTTGATATTTATTTTACAAAGATGTAGCAAAATAATTGCAGTATGTGTGATTTATACTCATGTTACAAAACAGTTTTTGTGTAGATGCTGCAAAAGGCAAACAAGGCATAACAATTATCCGATCGGATATCATCAATTAAACTATACACGCTACAATCCTCAGGGAAAGGCACCCAAACATCATTAATACATGACTTGAGGGCAAATAAAGTAACAAATTTGTTCTGTTCCCAAGCAACGGGACCGGGACCTCGGGCGCATCATAAATAATTCCTTAATAACGGTTTTTTCAATAAAACAAACTCCGATATTGAGGGCTTATTTATTGTCTGATGACGCGACCACTGCCCCATTATACTTGACATCAATCCTGCTCCAATCAGCCATCGACGTAGACACTTCGCACCTAACGTACACCCGATACAGATCTCGATCATCACTGTCATCTCCGGAACACAAACGAATCTCCACTCCACTACTACAATGTAAACTGTATTTTTACTGTAATGATAGTTTTGAAGATATCTGAGGAGCAAATCATCTATTGGAATATGAACCTTGCAAGCAAATATTTTCGAGCTTAAAATTGATTGCAACAGTGCAGTTTTTGCGAGGAGAATGATATCGAATGATATCTTCGTATATTGTGTTCTGTTTGGCGGAGATAGGATTGAAATTGGATTGGTTGTAGTCGCACGCGCATTAGATCGAAGCCGCCGAGAGGCAGTGTCGCGAAACGCGACCACGTTGCGATATAAAAGGAAGTTTTGTTTAAATTTCTTTATCACACACCAACTGCCTGCACCCGCGCTCGGTCACTCACCGCTCTATCTTCTTACACCATGTCTGCCCGTCTTCTGGTGAGTTCAGATATTTAATTAATATACAAACACATACATTACACTCATTCACGGTGATTCGCGAAACTGGAACATGTTTGTTATTATACATCCGTTACATAACAGTGACTAAAACCTGTGTGTCTGAAAAAAAGTAGATACATTTACTACTATTACATTTAAATCTCTCCGACACACATTCTTGAGTACCTATAAATATACCTAATATAATTTGCAGTGTTTTCAAATACTTTTCAATTAGACCACATTTGCGAAATGTGAAATAAGCTAGCTTAATTGTGTACCAATTTAGTTAACAATAACTACTATGTCCCAACAAAGAAAAAAATGAGTAAAATAAGGAAGTAGATACTGATTGCGATCCATTCAACATTGCCTCATTCGCGGACAATACAGCACACTGCCGATATCTAATTAAGAACTTTGACTCAATCTCTCTTCACGTCATCGCGGTAATTTCACATGTATTGTTAAAGCCTTGTTTAATAAGTATCTAAACGAGTTTCTAATGTATGTGAAAATTCATCTTAAAGTCGGATAAATATACCTAACAAGTTATTTGGAAAATTAACCCTGAAATGTTTAGTCAAGTTCAAAAGCTTGAACGCAGGATTGTTTTTACTATTTCGTGTAATAAGGAGTTTTTTTTGGATCAAAACTTGGCCGATTTGATCAGTAGTGATACCAAATCGATAGGTATTCAACGTCGAGAGGGAGATATTTTCATTGTTGCTCGGTTATTTAGGTACCTACAACCGACACCCAGTGAGTTAGAAAGTCGTCTCGAATGTCACGTTCTATTGAAGGTTTTTTTATTAGTTATTATTTGTTTATCGATTATTCATACCTTGTTAAGATTTTCTTTTTAATCTATAAGTTACTTTTACTATACAAAGCGATGCCCTTACATAGCCACCTAGCGAAATCACTAATGCTTGCCTTTGCGATTGCGTTTCCATTTCCGTGTGTTTTTCCTTCCGAGTGAAATTGCAACAAAGATATATGTACTGATATTCACAGTGTTGCATTTTATACTTAGCAGGTAGTACTTACGAGTTACGTTCTTAGAAGTAAGACTCCTCATTTAGAATACGCGGTACGTAGGTGTTTTTCGTAGACATTCGTAGCGGTTTCGTAGCACCAGGAAGTTATTTTAGGGCACTATTCAAATACCTTAAATTTTGTAACAATTACGTACTAGTTATTTTACTTTACATAGTTTCTATTATATATTTGGTCACCACTACTTAAAAAATATAAAGACATGTTTTATATTTAAAAATACCAGTTCAAGTCTACCCTCTAAGGGACCTCTCTAATTATTTTTAGAGAGGTCCCTTTTTTACTAGCACAGAAGGCACGAGCATTGATCAGCATGTTCTCTTATTGTGCTTTGACGATTTTTGACCTCAAAAATCTCAGATTTCCTCACGATATTTCATTTCATTTCATAGAAAAGTAAAAATGACTTTTCAAAAGTCACATTTTTACTTCCCGGTTTTGAACCCGCAACCACCTGCTTGAAATGCAATTGATCACGATATCAATTACGACATACTTTACACAATTTTGTCAATAAACCTTTAAACTAAAGAACCAATTTAAATTTTCCAGTTGGCGTTAGTCTGCGTGGCTGAGTTGACATCGCTGATCGCGGCGGGTGGCGGTGGCGGTGGCCACAAGAAGGTCATCATCCACGTGCCGCTATTCGTGAAGCACCACCACCACAAGCACACCATCGTCAAGCACGTGCACCACAAGAGCGGCGGCGGCGGCGGCGGTGACGACCACTACGAGGTCTTGGGATACACTTATGGGGAACCCAAAGCTGCACCGCATTTTGGAGGAGGTGAGACAATCTTCATTAATGGAAGTAAATAATATAGTGCCAATGGCATTGTCGTCAGGTAGCTATGAATTAATTTAAAAATCTGTTAGTCCCTCTTACTAAAGGGAACTTTACATATTTGTTCCCATTCCTAGTTTGTTGATGATTCTATGGTCTTGTGATGGATTGAAAGGATTTAATGTTCTTGTATAAAAGTCCCTAAAATATCATTCACTTTAGTTGAAGCTTTGCATATAGCCCTAATTACATGCAAAATCGTGGGACTATAAAAAATCAGATTGCGAAATTAGATAGAAAAGAAAACACTTTGTTGCATTCAGAGATAGCACCTACGATTAGCGTAAGACAAACAAAGGCATTACAAAAAATGAGACCACTATCTAAATCGCTAATGTTTTTATAATGACTTGGCGTCATGTCGATGTGATCTTTCACATAAGTGATACAAATATTCCTCTGTTCTAGGACACGGTTGGGGTGCTGCCGAGGAATCTCACGGTGATGGTGGCTACGGAGACTCTCCTGTCAGCTTCGAAGGTGGGGACCACTCGGGATACGCCCTGTCAGGTGGAGAAGAAGAGTCGTACGGCTCAGAAGGGGGTCATGGAGGATACTGAAGATCAACACACAAATGATTCTGTACATATAGCATTATAGGTTGTAACATGGTGTTAGGAGTGAAGAACAATTCACTAACAAGTGTACACGAGGCGATAGATACGTGTTTCGTGTTTTATAATTCGACAAAACAGCATTGACTTTTAGTACAAATTTTAACAAATACTCGTAATATTGTCGAATGTATACACCCTCAGTAACCAGTTCTATATATAAGTTTAAGGGTCCAGTGAATACCTGTAGCCTCATTATATTTACAACGTAGTGAAGGTTTTACTTGCATGTATTGCATTGTATGTAGCTTTACAGTTTGACTGTAGTCGTGTAGTTCGTCTGTCTGTATGATTGTCTGTTAGATCTATGTTTAAGTTTTAAGGAACCGTTGTTGTGAAATTTATCCCGGTTTAAGCGGGAATTTGTTAATAATATTATATCTGTTGTTAATTTAAAAATATTACCATTTGCAATAGAGTATTATTTCCTCCTTGCTCCTCGCAAATCCTGAAGCCACTTCCTCTATTGTAAAGTTGGCAGTTGCGTGTCAATGTTCACGTGTCTGTCTCTAAATCAAACAATATTTTTAGTACGCACAGCAGAAGTACAAAATTAGACAAAATAAAATAAACCGAGCCGCCGTTGGTATTTGCTGCAAAAAACAAACAGCGACTGTAAACTTTCTAACATAGCAAATCTTTGTTCGTTTTGGATTTTCTGCGTCTGGATGCACAAACGTAACCATAAAACTTTTATTTTTGTTTCCTACGTAGAATTTGTTCCGGAACCTTAATTGTGGTCATCTATGTATTATATATAATATTGCGTTCTTCTATGTGTAGTGAGACGCGGAAGTAGAATGCATGAGGCTGCATCGTTTTTATTTTATTTGCCTAAGATAGTAGTTAGGTACGTTCTAGATTACACAACGCATTGCATTATAATCGGAGTTCTTTCATCGCAATGGATGTAAACCAATGATTGTTATTATGAGTGAAATCTAGACACGTATGTCCGAATTAATCATTTTCAGTACCTAGTCATTTTCAGTGCGTACCAAAATACGTATTGAAAATGAATTAAGTACTTAGGTACTTTTAATTCATTTTCTATTTTGTCCTACAACGGTACCCCTTTGAAAGTCTTATAATTTCTATTAGTGGTAGTTAATTTTGTCAAGTGAATTAGATTTACGTATATTAAGCATCATTCTAAGCGTTAATTAATCATGCTAAAGGTATGGTTAGTTGCAGCATTTAAATACTTATATTTGAGGAAATCGAATCGTGAATAAATCAAAAACAATTTTACCTGGAGAGGTACAATACACAGTACAACACAATATATAGTACAACTGTACAATACAATTTTAAGGATCCATCGATGCGCCTTACTAAACGAAAGATCAAAACAATCGCCTTTCACTCGTTTTTGAAAACTGAGTTATTAAGTATTTTGCCGACTGAACACTTTTATCTTGTATTGTTACGTCAGGGAAAGCCTACCAACTTAAATTGTCCGTATATTCCTTTATTGTTCTGAGGTATATCTAAATCACAACTGTCATTCAGTCATTTACAGATGCCGTATGAAATGGCTTTAACACAGTAAATTGACGTAGGGTGTCAATTTTTGTTTCACAATTAATTTCCCTGATTATAGAAAAAGGAGGTTCGTGATTATAGTATATTAGTATTATAATATAGGATATTAGTATTCTTGGAGATGTAATTTTATGTTGATAAGCAAAAGGATTAATAAGCTTAACTTCAATGAGAACAAGTGAGAAATCTCTTTTCTCGGTAAAGTACCTACTTAACCTAACCTAACCTACCTAGGTTAGGTACTTAGCCAAAACACAGAGTGAGCTTTGCAGAAGAACTCCTCAATCGAAATGGAAATTGTCCAAACAAGTTTTTGTAGCAATTTCTCCAATAATTTCCGTTCCCTTACAGCGTGAGAAAAGTCATCAACTGTATTCTTTTTATGTTGGTATAAATCAATGCCATTCATTGTAGTAGGTACTCTTAGGACTTTTTCGTCTCTGTAAACAAAGGAAATAATAGTAAGGGCGTGGTTACATCAATCAAGTGTAACGTCAGCCGGGTATGAACTTGCGGAGATGAGTAAAAGGTCGAAACAAAATAGGGAATAGAACTGTTGCATCAGTGAACTTAAAACAAAAGCAGACGAAACACAGCCAATAGTTAGTTCAAAATCGTTAATTGCTATGTTTTAAGAAGAATCTGCCCCGACTTTGTTTACTTAGCGGTTACTAACACCTAGATTCTTTTGAAAATGAATTAACATTGACTTTCCACGAGTTCGGTTTAGGGTTGGAGTTCTTTCAATCTTATCAACTAAAGCTCATGTACTCCTAAAGATTTTCTCGAAGAAAGAAAAACTGCCTCCGTCTCAATGCCGCCTTTTAATGTACCTAAACATATTGTGAGAGGGATAATCGCCATTTCGAAAAATTTACACAAAACGGACGAGAGGGCATACTCTATCTGCGTTAAAGGGCTTTAGACAAGCTAGTTATAATTATTCATCGCTACATTGCTGTCTGGCTTACCTATACTATCTGTCAATAACTATGTTATTCAAATCAATAATAACAAGCTCCGAAGCTCCCCGAACCTTCCCGACCCTAACCGAAGCTTCCCGAAGCTCCACCAACCCCTCGTGCAAAGCGAACTTTGTTGCCGCCAACATGCATTGGAGTCTCTATGATTACTATTTAGTTTTTAACAAGGTGTTTAATCTGACACTTTGGTCGTAAAAGGCGAAGACATAAGCAGATGCAAGCTTTTATACGTGGTAGCCCTTTTACAGAGGTCCAAAACGATTTATAGGAAGTCTGTCGCCAAATTTTTTTCAAACATCCCCCAATTATGAAGTTTAAGATTTATACATACAGTTACAGAAAGGGTATATCAATACAAACGGGTTGAAGAGTGTATCTGGTCTAGAATCTCTGTACAAAATTTCAGCTCAAAAGCAGTAACTTTGAAAATGCTTAATATTTTTTTATTTCGATGGTTCATTAAATTGAAATCATAACAAACGTGTCACCGCACTACGAGGGTCATTATTCATTAAATTATCTGTAGTGTGTCTGTGCGCCTAGTACACGCACATCACGCCGCCGCGCGCCAGTGCAGCGCCGTGATATCGAAATAAAAAAATATTAAGCATTTTCAAAGTTAATGCTTTTGAGCTGAAATTTCGTACAGAGATTCTAGACCAGATACACTCTTCAACCCGTTTGTATTGATATACCCTTTCCGTAACACCCTGTATATTGGAGGTATTTTTTAAAGACTTTGGCGACAGCCTTTCTAAATATCGTATTTATTTATTTTACCATTTATGTACACACATATATGTATAAACAGACAAAAAAATAACAGAACAGAAAAATAGGTATAGGTAGGTAGGTAGGTGGGCGTATAATTATAGTTTAGGAGAAAACTTAACTCAAATGGAAACAATTTGTTCAACTAACTTATTTCAAGTCGCTAAAATTAAGTTAAGGCAGTGTGGCAAAGACTTCCCAGTAGTTCTACAAACTCTTAGGGACGGATGGTTCACTTATACAAGGATAAGTGGAAGGTAAAGTGTAGTTCTGTTAACATTCATTTCATAGATATAGATTTGAGCAGTGGCCCGGTGGTAACAGCCGCGACTTAGGGGTTGTGGTCGGAGGTTCAAACACAGTCAGGTGCTTTACTTTGTGGAAATTATTTCATCACCACTGCTCTCAAAACGGTAAAGGAAAACATCGTGATGAAACCGGCATGTCCTATGAACCAAAAATTCGAAGACATGTGTCATCTCCCAAGCCGCACGACCCCGTGTGGTGAATTACGGCCCACTCCCTCTTACAGAGAGGAGGCTTGTGTCCCAGCAGTGGAAGCACTATAGGCTGATTATGTTAGTATGCTTTTGGCAGAGGTGTACCTTGGTACAGCACGCAACAAAAGTCCATAGGCAAATTCACAAAGTAGTAGCTTGACGTTTAGTTTGACTTACGACCTTCTTTTAATGAGTAATTAGACACACACACTCGCATATTAGGTACTCGACACGCTATTCAATATAGTTCCGTGTCATTCGTCTTGTTCACATAGTTCGTATATGATTATACCCACAGAAATCTAAATAAATAAATTATAAGGTAGACAGATGCAGTTAACTTACGGCTCATTCACCGCGACTATATAGAATGTTGTTGGTTGATAATTTGATATTGTGGGTTAATGAAGTGTGTTTACATAATCTATTAGCAGTGTTGTAGTTCATTTTGATATGCAAATCAAATTTAAATATTGAGTTGAAAGCGGATATTATCGCGCTGCGTAAAAGTGGACTTAAATTATATCGATCACAAATATTTGATGAAACCGGACTGACTGTGAGTATTAGGATTTAATTATTTTATCGAACATTTATTTAATTAAAGTATAACTGCTGATCCTTGTAGTTATTTTATAAACGTTTTATATTTACCTTAAGGTCTAAATAGAAGAAGTTTATATTCCTTTTGTAACATTTCTATTTTCAAAACAGTTTTGTTTCAAAATAGTAATAATATTTTATAGGTAATTTTGCTAGTAGCCTAACAGTATTCTTTTTTTAGGAAAATTACCTACTGTGAGTCAGAGGGTCAAATGATATAAGGAAGAGGGTAGCTTTGCCAGTCGAAAGTGAAGTGGAAGGCCCCAGCTGGTCAGTGAATATGAAACAAGTGGTTTCATACCAATGAGATATTTTGCCGAATTATTCGACACGTCTTTACGAAGCGTTCGCCGTGAAAACGAACACCAGCTCAAAAACCTATGTAGCAATATTGTTGGGCCCATGCGCCAGCGTTTATAACATTGCATTGATAATAATGGAGATTATACTGTATTAAATTATAAATTGAGTATACCTAGTAATAATAAAATTATATTGTATCGTAATAAGGATTATTTTGAGGTTTAGTTTCAATCTTCTTTTCGTAATGAAAATGAATACTTAAGCTATAACCACAATAAGTCCTAAGCTAGAAGTTTATTTATTCTTTATAAAATTATAACGAATAAACATTTTGTAATCACTTATAAAACATTTTTATTCTTTACCCCATATTTCACTAACTATCACACTAATATTATAAAGGCGAAAGTTTGTGAATGTGTGTGTGTGTGTTTATATGTTTGTTACTTCTTCACGCTCAAACCGCTGAACCGATTTAGATGAAATTTGGTATAGAGATAGCTTGAGTCCCGGGAAAGGACATAGGATACTTTTTATCCCGATATTCTCACGGGATCGGGACTTATGCGGGTGAAACCGCGGGGCGCAGCTAGTATAATAATAAAAACAATTACTAAATTATTACTCTCGTTTATTAATTTATCGAATAATAAAAGAACAGATGAAGATAATAATTGATGAAAAGAAAAAAATCTCATTTTGAGATTGGAACTTGGGCCTATATGTTTGCTAATCCGATGCGTTACACTATCAGCTATCGGGCCTTATAACAATGTTGTCAATTTTAGCAATGGTTTGAGCCGACCAAGGTCATACTTAATTACGTACGCTACGTGTGTGAAAAAGCGATATATTTTTGTTTCGCTGACTCGCTCGACACCAGTGTATAAATACTGAGGTGTGCGTTCTGTGTTCACTTATACACACATACGTATATTCGGCTTGTAGGTACCGCGCGTGTTCACAGCAAAACAATCCTTACGGTGCCTATGCACTTCTAACCCTGTACTGTACAACCACATTTTGCAAATTAATAATTTTTTATTATATCTGCGTCAGGATATACAAGAGCCAAGATAGTTGTTTTAGTTTACTTATTTTTAATATAGAGAGATCAGGCGCAGGACCAACGGCTTAATGTGCTTTCCGAGACACGGTGGTATCACACCGCCTACTTTCAAACTCCGGGCTGTTACTAAGAAATTCCTAATGGAAAAACTAATTAACACTTTGCCCGACCTGGGAATCGAACCAAACGGGGCAGTTGGGGGCATGCGCGGTCCGAGGGGGGAGGGGGGGGGGGTCGTGGGGGTCATGACCCCCCCCCAAAATCATTCAAGCTGTCGAGAGTCTGAATGATTTACTTGCCTTACTAACTTAAAACTGTACTTGAGCCACGAAAACCCCGAAAAACCTTAAGAACATCGGCAGACATGGGGACTGCGACTGAAGTAAAAACTTAAAACCATGAAATGACAATGGGTTTTTTAACGCGCCTAATAAATATTTTCCTTTAAAAAGCCTATAAAAATATAGAATCCAGGATTCAAGAGCGAGCGAAGCAAACTCGGGATATTGGGCACCCCGCTCGTACGTAAGGTTCAAAGGCTTAGGGAAGGCTAGATTCCAAAACCTAAACTGCTGTAAAACGAGTGTAAGCTTTTCGTCATAATTCGATGAAGTAAGTTCTCTTTTTGTATGATGGGTAAAAGAAAACAGAGACTATTCAAGGTGGGGTGCTAAAATTTTCAGGCTCGCTACGCTCGTTCTTGCAACGACATTGGTTCTTGAGCATTTCTTCAAAAGTCGACAAAGCAAGTAATTCCTAGTCCTTTTGGAATGATCGAAAGAAAATCGAACCTATCCGAGAGTGTGCAAAATTTTCGAGCTCGCTTCGCTCGCTCTTGCATTTTAGATTCTGATAGCTGCTTGAGCTTGCCTGCATAAGTCGACAATGTAACTCCTATTTCTACTTGAAAATAAAAATCAAACAACAAAACCTAATCAACAGAGGCGGATTAGTAAAATTTTCGAGCTCGCTTCGCTCGCTCTCCCCACCTTACGCAATCTACCGTTCTAATAAATACGACCAATTTGGCAGCATTTAAGAAAAACCCCCTATGTAAAAGCTGCGTCCCTGAATAGCATAGGTAATGTGGAGCTGGAGATGTACATGAACCTTAACATATCATCACGCCTTTAATCCCCAAAGGGTTGGGCAGGGGTGTACCTTCATATAGTACTTACACCCACATTTCGCCAGTTATTAAGTGAAATGTCATAGAGGGCGAGCCGCCGCCAACCGGGCACAAATCCAGACTCCAAGCTGCTTCTGAGAAATTTCTAATGGCAAAACCCATTAATACTTTACCCGACCTAGGAATCGAACCCAGCTAGGACCTCATTCTCAGCAGTAACCCTTGCGACCACTAGACCAACGAGAAAATGTACCTCCCTTAAAATATTCCTCGTCACATGATGACCCCCCCCCCCCCCCAAAATCTTGGGCTGCGACCGCGCCTGGTTGGGGGAATCTTTAGTTAAACAGACAGGAAAGTAGGTATTTAAATAAGTATATGAGATGTATGTCTTAAATAAAAGATCATAATTAAAATAATAATAAACTAGTAACAAAAGTCAAGAAGGTAGGTAATCTCAAGTTTGCCTAATGCTGTTAACAAATTCCAAAAAAATTGTTGAATCCCATCTGTCTTCATAGCGTCTGTGTTCATAGCATGTGTCTGCTAAACTACTCTAATGTCTAGCGAATAAATTGTTGTTTGCTAATGAATTACCAAAATTATCCTAACCATTGTTCTTAACCAACTTTTAAAGCCTGTTTATTTTCCCTCTTTAAAAGCACCTATCCTGTAATTAAAATAAAACAGGGTATAGAACAACTAAGGAAAACTTCGTGAGGAAACCTGCATGTGATAGAACTAAAAAATCACACATGTGACGTCTACCAAACTGTACTGGGCCTACTCTTACTCACCGAGAGGAGGCCTGTGTCCCAGCGATATTGGCGATGAAGGTCAGATTCCAAGTAGCTCAGATTCCAACTAGGTCAGCAACAGCAGCAGGGAAAATTTCCTATGTAGCTGCCCTGAAGCTGAAAATTTTTCTAAGTAGCAAGTCGAGTCCATTGTTTTTTGTCGTAAACCTGTGGACTGCACACAGCGACGGCGTTGATGTACGAGTATGTATTTGTAGTACATTTTAATTTGTACACTCCACGACCTATCTATCAGTAATATGAAGAATGAAGTTAATGTAAACATAAAGCTGCACCAACCATTCCGCGCATGAGCAGATAGCACCATAAAATCATGCTCATTGAAATCTAGACTTTACAGTGTCGATCGTAGATTTTAATTTGCAACGTTTTCCTCTGATTTTCGTGAATAAGACCCTTATTTCGAGGTCTTCAGCAAGGCTCGTTCGTTAGTTCAGTGGTCAGAAAGCCTCATCACAAAAGTTGTTGAAGGTTCAAATCCTCCTTGAGCTGGCCGTTCTAGAATTTTCTCTATTTTTCATATTTAAAAAACCAGTACTTGCCAAGGAAATAATTAAATCTTAATAAATTCTCTTAATGAGTGCTCCGACACACTAAGGTTACTTCTACAAAAGAAAAAAGGCTAAGGTTGCTAGTTTGAAGAAAATGCTTAATGCTGAAGGTCAAGGTTGTGTGTGCGTGAGCAAAGAAATGCAGTACTTCTACGTAGGTACTAACTAACACCTCTTTTTGTGTCGGAGGGAAAAACTAGTATGGTTTGAATGTCTTAAATTTCTCTTGAAATTGTGACAAATATAAACTTAATTTGCATGATTAATGGCGTTGTAATAAAATAATAAAACAAAACGACTTTATTGATCTTTATTTTAAATAACAATAACAAATAAAATTAACAACAATGATAACAAGAAAATTAATTTAAATTATAATTAAAGGTTCATTGGCATAATTAGGAGTTTAAAAAAATAAAAACAACAAAGTGTGGAGTACTAGGCGAATTACTGCCTAAATTCCTTAACAAAATACGCGAAATAGTAAGAATGGAATCAATATTCCCCGGACGCTATTATTGAATGATTTCTCATTGGTTGCACAACACTAAGTAAAATACTTTTTTTCTTATTAAATTATTCCGTTACAGTTACGTTGACACTTAAGACGTTTTTTTTTCAACTTGCGCAATTCCGGATCTAGGGCGCATCGAATCTACCGACGCGCGACGTCGTTTACTATTTGGGTTGTAGTAAATTACAATGTAAGTAGTTTGGTGACATAAGAGCTTTCAATAACTAAGCAGATAGTTACAGTGCCTTATCTAATAATAATCTAATGAATACCCGGCTTTTCCTCAGAACAATAGTAGGTATACAGTAACTTAAATAATTATTTTTCATAAATCTTTACAATTATTTAAACAATTTACAAACTTCAACAAAATATTGTGTAAACAACAACAGTAACTTATGTGCTTATGGTTTGTACTTATAACTTAACACTTTTATGTAAAATAGCTTAACATAGCATAGTCAATAAAATTCCCAGTACTAATACTAAGCAGTGGGCACCTCATAAATTAAATGTTCTATTTAAATTACTCACGAATCTAATACACAAGTGTTTCAACGTTGCCAGTATTGGTGGTGTGTTGTATGCCAGCCTCTCTTGTGAACGAAACCGGAGTATCATCATTCAAAGCATTTTCGTCATTCGATAAATACGATCCATCATTACCATCAGATCCCGTGAAAGAGTTCAGTTGGGCGTCGAACCCGTCTCCTTGGAAGGCCACAGACGGCTGAACGCTGGACAGACCCAGACCAATGCTTTGAGTTGGAGCAGAAGACGCGAAAGGATCACTTTGAGCAGTTGAGAAACTCTCTATGCCACCAGACAGTGCTGTAGTTGGTACCGGGGCAGCAGCAAATTGTGTCGGGAACGCCCCTTGGGATGTTAACTCAGAGTAAGGATCATTCGTCGGCTCTGGCGCAGCGCTCCGAACATAGCCGAACGTCGCCGGGAACCTATTCTGCAGCTGGTTGACGGTGGTGAACACATCGTCTTCTTCGTCTTCACCGTCTTCTGTCACCTGGTAACCGTGACCACCGCCGACGCCATTGGTTGGTAACGCGCCAGGCAAGGAGTCGAACACTTTGACTTGTTTAACAGTGTGCGACACTCCATGCACGCGGGGTGACTGAGGCGCTGAAAAGCCGGTGCTTCCGTAGTCACTACCGTACGCTGGTACTGAAGGGGAGTATGAAGGGGAGTAGTCATCCTCGTAGGAAGGCACTGAGCTGGGCGAGTAACTGAAGCTTGGCACGACGGGCGCGTCGTGGTGGTGGTGGCCGTGGCCGTGGCCGTGGTGGCCCTGGTGACCATGATGTCCATGGTGTCCATGATGTCCGTGGTGACCATGTTTAGCATGATGATGAATATGCTTTCCACCTTTCGTCGTCTCTGTAAGTGTCTTGGTTGCAACTTTCTTATGATGATGGTGGTAGTGGTGCCCAAACGGGAAGTGCGGCTTCTGGTGGTGGTGATGATGATGATGATGAGTCTCTTTCTTTGGCTTGTGATGATGATGGTGAATAGTTATCACTTTTTTGTGGTGATCGTGATGAATAAACTCCGGAATATGTATTCGCACGTGGTCACTGAAAAATAAATTATTAGTTATGACTGAGGGCATATAATGGTTTTTAAAACAACATTTTCATTAATTTTATACATATTATTTAAAAGAAAACCATAAAATCGCTGATGCAAAGTACCAAATCAAATTAAAATAATAATATTATGATTGGTTGTCTTGGTACATGAAATCACATTAGCGCTTCTTTCAAAGTGAATAGACCATCGCAAAGCTTAAATAATTTTCGCATAATATTTATCCAGACATATGAATACAACCAAATATGATTTAATAACAATTTGAAACGAAATATATTTGCTACTTTGCAACAAATTAATAAGCGCACTTCTAAGCTTTTAAACTATAAGGTTTAATACTTTAAGTAAGCTCTAAATATGCAACAGCAGTAGTCTTAATATTTGGGGATCCTTACTGGTGTTTTCCTCCGCCTCCGCCGGTCTCGCCACCCTCGAGGCACAGCACCACCAGCACAGCCAAGTACTTGGCCACATCCATGGCAGCAACACAGGCACGACAAGCACGACCCGCACGACAACAGTCCACAACACGCGGTGACCAGTACAGCTGAACTAATAACACCAACGGAACGGACCTACGTTCACATTTTGTTTTACATCACAACCAGTACTTTCTTTCCTTCCAGATTTTTAGTTTTATTTTAGATCAGTGGCGCGACGAGCATCACGAGGCAGCACCGCACTGCCGCACTCCGCACCGGATTGAATAGCGCAACATCGCGAGATGACCATTTATCCAATTTCACTTAAATAAACCCGTAATATCAACAAAAAGACAACAATTGTCATTGCCGGCGAAGCATGCCAAAAGACATAGTGGGCGTGCGGGACGGGACGATTGTCGCTCTAATTTCCAACGATGCAGAGTTCTTTTCGAGTGCCCGGAAATAAGGTGGTCGCTGCGTTTTTTTGTGGACAGTGTGTAATAACTATTTCACTACCGTTGCAAGCGTCGCATTCTATCTGACCGCAGGTAGATGCTGTAATACAGTTACGATTACGCTCTTACAACTGGTCAGCTGTTACTTTCAGTTAAAGTATTCTGGATAACCCAGTTTGAATGGAATGTGCACTGCTAACCATTGTATAGTAACGTCGAATTCATTCTTCATTCAAGTTAAGTCTGACTCTTCCGTTGAATGAACTCAATAAAAATAGAAGAGGTCGTGAGTAAGGTCGATTACATCGATTAGTTATTTCTATAAGTGCGGGGTCCCGCCTAATAAATAAAACTTGTAAGGGTCAGATCGTGCTCATAAATAACTCTTAGAGTGTGCCTATTAAAATTTAATCACTCGTTACGATTGAATTTATTGATTTTGTGGCATTGACTAAAGTTTTTGTGTGCTGTAGGTAGGTGTTACTTTGTTTTCTAGAGGGATAACTATGCGTGTGTTTACATTAAATACTTTCTTTATCTGTAAGTATTCTGTATTTTTATTAGGCATAGCTATTTTATTGATTTGTTTGTAGTGTGGTAGATTACTTTGGTTTACATTGTTAAAGCTCCCAAATGATAATCCTTCCCTAGTAAGATCCGGACTTTTTGTATCCATCGTTGGCTATTATTTTTTTTTATTTATAAAGCCAAATTATAGTCAGTTAGGAGTAAAGAAACAGGAGGCATTTCCAATGGTTATTAATACTTAGATCTAATATCTCATAGAATCGAAATCGAAGTAGTTTTTTTTTATCTTATTTTAAATTGAATGTGCCAGCCGGTACAACCTACTTCCATTCAATTGAAAAAACCGATGACATAATAAATCTTATTGCTCTTATGTAAGTTCGGTTCAATGGATGCTGGTCAACTCTATAATAATTAAGTGTACGTATTCTTTTTTTATTTAACTGGCACAAAGTTATATGGACACGGAAATAAAATTATTGAAGTAGATCTCATTGACGGATGATATGGATACCCTGTCCTCGTCTGAGAAAAATAATTCCTACGGAGACGTTTGCCGCATGTCGAACGAGCTATGGGGCAAGCCTATCACCATGTGGGTCCCAGAAAACGTCTGGCGGGATCGAGGCAGACCCTGGAGAAGATGGCGGGATGAGCTTGACGCCTACAGACAGAATTAGTCCTCACTAGCTCAAGACAGAGGAGTAGAAAGGAGTAGGTCAGGGAGGCCTTTGCCCTGGGGTGGGACAATATAAGCTAAAAAAAACACCGGTCAAGTGCAATTCGACTCGCGCACCGGGGATTCCGTATTTTGTAGGTATGTAAACAGTTTATCACGGGAAAAATAAATAATTTAAATAATTTATGGTTTTCGGATTATGTCCTTTACTTGCGCTACATCACATTGCTTCTTGCAAAATTTTATGATTCTGTGTCAACGGAAAGTACCCTATAGGTTTTGTTTCCGGAACATAAACGCCCGTAACTTTTGATTGCGTTGACTTAGAAGTTTGATTTTTTCACTGCTTCAAGAGATTACAGCCCCGAGTACTTATTTTATATTAATTTCAACTTGATAACTCTACGCTTTCCTGAGAAAAATGGTTTTGGGCGACGGACAGACAGACGGACAACGAATTGATCTTATAAGGGTTCCGTTTTTCCTTTTGAGGTACGGAACCCCAAAAAAATAACATAACATCATGCCTGTATACTCCGAACGGGTAAATACGCAGACAAGAATAGTAAAACATACTTTCGTAATTTTTTTTAAGTCCCCGACGATCTATTGCCACTAGCCGGGCATACTCGTAAAACCAGACCGTGGAATGCTACGAAGAAATTCCAGATAGATATGAATAAATCCAATAAGATTTTGGTTGACCAGGGAATTGAACCCAGGTTTTTATACAGGTTGGTACAGTCAACAACAAAAGTAGATGATGAATTGAGTTTATAAAGGGGTTTGAAGGTTTTGGCCCTAAAATCAGCCGCCATTTTGATTTTTTTTCAGAATCGCGGTGCACAACAAAAGTTATATATTTAGATAGAGGACACTTATACAAACAATAATGTAATATAACATAATATCCTAAAGCGTCAGGTTTCGGAGTTATTCACCAAAATATAAGTCGAAAACAACAAGGATTTTTTTGTTTTTTTCCCTCTAGGTGAGCATATTGAACTATTTAGGTAATAGAAACGTTATGAAACCTTTATGGAGAAGAAACAAAAGAAGAATAGACATTTTTTAAATAAATAATTAAACACCGCAATTTACAGTTCGTTTTTTAATCCCAGAGACTAATCTGACAAGTGTAATGTCAAACTTCTATACTAAAAAAAAACGAAAATAGAAAAGACTTAAATGTCAGATTAGTCTCTGGGATTAAAAAATGAACTATAAATTGCCGTGTTTAATTATTTATTTAAAAAATGTCTATTCTTCATTTGTTTCTTCTCCATAAAGGTTTCATAACGTTTCTATTACCTAAATTGTTCAATATGCTTACCTAGAGGGAAAAAAAACAAAAAAATCCTTGTAGTTTTCGACTTATATTTTGGTGAATAACTCCGAAACCTGACGCTTTAGGATATTATGTTATATTACATTTTTGTTTGAATAAGTGTCCTCTATCTAAATATATAATTTTTGTTGTGCGCCGCGGTTCTGAAAAAAAATCAAAATGGCGGCCGACCTTAGGGCCACCCTCCATACAAAAATCTTCTAACCCCTTTGGAGTCAAAACTGATCACGAATATATGGCAGCAGTACTAGTAGTAAATGTTTGGTATAATTTACAATCACATACTTTTGAATCACTTCGACGCCACATAGTTCTCTCCGTTCATTAGTATCACAGAATACTTAATAGTACTACGTATTAGTATTAAATTTCGTATTTTCATCATCTACTTTTGCTGTTGACTGTACGCCAGTCACCGTAAACACAAAAAAACGGGCCAAGTGCGAGTCGGACTCGCGCACCGAGGGTTCCGTATAAAAATTTAAGGTTTTCGGAATTTTTCCTTTATGTGTGCTATAAAACATTGCTTCATGCCAAATTTCAAGATTCTTAGGTCGACTGGAAGTACCCTTAAGGTTTTGATTCCCTTGCGAGTAGTTGCGAGTTTGAAAATATGCGGCTTAAATTGCCGTTTCTTTTGATTGCGTTGACATAGAAGTTTGATTTTGTTACAGCTTAAAGGTATTATACACCTGAGTATTTGATATTAATTTCAATTTAATACCTTTACGCGTTCATGAAAAAAGAAGTAGTAACTTTAAAATTTTCAAAAATATTTTTTTTTGTGATGTAACTAAAAATTTACGGTTTTCGCAATTTTTCCTTTATGCGTACTATAAGACGTTACTTTGTAAGAAATTTCAAGATTCTAAGTTCACGGGAAGTACCCTGTAGGTTTTGATTCCCGTGCGAATTTCGAAAATTTGCGGAAATTTGCGGCATAAACGGCTGTATCTTTTGATTGCTTTGGCTTAGAAGTTTGATTTTTTCACAGCTCCAAGGGACAGTAGACATGAGTATTAGATATAAATTTCAGTTTGATTCCTCCACGCGTTCCTGAGAAAAATGGTCTTTACAGACGGACGGACGGACAACAAAGTGATTCTATAAGGGTTCCGTTTTTTCCTTTTGAGGTACGGAACCCTAAATGGCGTCGGCGGTGGTCACGGTTACCAGGTGATGGAAGACGGTGAAGACGAAGAAGACGATGTGTTCACCACCGTCAACCAGCTGCAGCGTAGACCTGAGTATTAGATATAAATTTCAGTTTGATACCTCCACGCGTTCCTGAGAAAAACGGTCTTGACAGACGGACGGTCAGACGGACGGACGGACAACAAAGTGATCCTATAAGGGTTCCGTTTTTTCCTTTTGAGGTACGGAACCCTAAAAATTGCGTTAGGTCGCAAAACATTAATCTGTACCTACAGATTTTTTTGGATGTTGTTAGAATCTAGGTTATCACAGGTCTTTCGAAGCTGCAAACTTGGTTTTACGCTAAGTAATCCTAACTTCCTTTCACGCTAAAACGGCTGAACAGATTTGGATGAAATTTACCAAATGGGTAGACCTGGAGAAGGACATATGCTACTTTTCATCCTAGATCGCAGACGAAGTCTCGGGCAACAGCTAGTATTATACAGAATGAATTTTCCAAGTGGGCGTGGATGGCCAAATTCTAAACTATACCTACAAACATAAACTATACAAATTCTAAACTATACGAACATAATGTTGTGTAGGTGACTGCGCTGCGGGTGTGTTAATAAAAATATTGAGCATAATTTCGAACAAGGTACGTAATGTAGGTATGAATACTTTAAAATAAGAAGAAAATTATTAAAATTCAACGTTTTCCTTAAGTTTGCCGTATGTCATTGCTTCCCAGAATTCGATCCTTATTAGCGACACTATCGAATGGTGTAATAATACAGGTTGTGTTTTTTTTTTTTCAAAATCAACAGGTTCGATTCCTAGCTAGAAATATTGATTTTTCAAAAATCCAATGATGCAGTTTTAGTTTTCATCAAAATCGAGCCCGCGACTCCTTTGAGTACTTTTCGCTAGTCCTCATAGTTTCGGATTTTGCCATTCACGCCCACTTGAAAAATTCATCCTGTATATTCTATCACCATCTCAAAATATAAGTTATGTTACAAATTACTGGCCTATGGTCCATTTACAGTGATCTAAAACCATTTTCAGAAGCGTCTCCGAAATACCCCTAGTATTTTCAGAGATTATTTATAGCTTAGGAGAAAACTTATCTCAAAGGGAAACAATTTATTCAAAAAAATTCATTCCAGGTTTTCACTCTCTAATAATTAAATAAAAGGAGTATTGCAAAGACTTACCTTACCCCCTTGAGCCGTTCAAAAGCTTAGTTTTCTCCTAAACTATACATAATCGCGATCTCTGTAAGCGGGCCAGCTTGTACTATACCTACTATGTACTGCTCAGGATCCTGAAATATGCTGCTTAACGGGACGTCATCATCAGTGCTAGACATAAGCCTCTTCTATCGCACTCCATTCATTTTTTAGCAACTCTCGTCCAGCTGCTACCAGCCACCCTGCGAAGACCGTCATTCCACCTAGCTTAAGGGCGTCCTACCTTACGTTTTCAGATTCGCGGTCTCCACTCAAGAACACAACGTCTACCCCAACGGTCATCGGTTCTACGATACATTTATTAAAGAAACTTTATTTCATCCTAACATCCTAACTGGTATGGCTAGCTATGGCATCCTAACTAATATTATAAATGCAAAGCGAGTTTGTTTGTTTGTTACGCTTTTACGCAAAAATGGCTGAACGAAATGAAATTTGACAGATGACAGCCTGGGACCTGGAGAAGGACATGAGACTACTTTCATCCTTGATAGCAGAGAAAGTCGCGGACAACAGCTAGTATTCTATATTTGATTGAATAAATAAATCCAGAGGGAAAACTACAAAAAGTTAAAATAAAACAAGAACATAAACATATTTTTCTTTATTATAATAACAACCTTTACCTTAGGTTAACAACTTATAGTACTTACTTAGGTATATCTTTAGAAACTAGCGCTGGCGCAAGCTGATAAAAATAAATAATAATTAACCGACAATTATATCTACAATACATAAACAATCTTTGAATATAATCAATTAATCACATAATATGAAAACCCTCAGATTAATATTAGAGAAATAAATACAAGTGTTTATATCATAGAAACTGCAATTCCATACAGCTACATAATTCATTAATAACTACTGATTTCTTACTTCATGAAATAAGACATAATGATTTTTAGTTAACTATAGGTATAATTATACTAAAAGAGAACTTCGCATTTCAAACATGCCAATTTCATCAGTTAATCCTTCGCACTGCCCACTGGGCACCAGCCTAGACGTAACGTCGCGTAAACGCTGCGTAAACAACATAATAAGTCTCACCTTCATGAACTTTATCGAGATGGAAATATTTAAATATCTACTTAATTAAATAAATACAATCATGTCTGAAATTTATTGAAAGCACATTGCTTATTGGGTTATTTTTATTTATCTTCTTTCTTTCTTGTATAAATAAAACTAAAGGAATATTTTTGGACGGAATTAATTTGAATAATTATTTAGAATAATAGCGATTATTCGGCATCTAAGCTACGACTGCGTTGCGTCAACGTGAGGTTCTACGAATCCACGATTTCGCTACGCTTCTGCTACGAGTCCGCTACGACGCTGCTACGCGCCCGCTACGAACCCGCTACGCTTACGCTAAGCAGTGCCCACGTCATTGAATTTACATGAAAATAAGACATATAATTATAGTCTCAACCCTATTAACCCAGAGTAAAGTTACTTCTAATATTCACATCAGTTTAACCATACATTTTTTAAGGCTTAAGTTTGTAATAAGTTCACTCTGCATTTATTAATAACGTATTGTCTGGCGGTTACAGCACAGCAGTGATCGACTATGGTTCTAGTATCTAGAATTATTTAAAAAAAAACGGTTTCGTGAGACAGATATAGACATTTTAACTAACCTAAAATAAATAAAAAAGGATTTATTAGGGAGATCTTTATAGAAAAAAAAAAGCTGTAAATAATAATTAATATAGTTATCAGTCGATAGTTTGAGCACATTGGTTAAGTCAGTCTTTAGTTTACAGAAACGGTGGAAAGGATCTACAATTTATTGTTAACTAGCGGCCCGCCCCAGCTCCGCACGTGTGCTTTTTATAATTTTCGAAATTTTCTTTAATAAAATTCTTGTCCTGGCAATACCGAACACAACAAAAAACTAATTTACCAATTTAGTGCAGTCATTTGGAAGTTATGTGCGTACAGATATTTCGGCGACTTTGTTTTATACTATGTATAAGGATATTAATTATTTGTACAATATTTAGGTTCCACTACTTTCTACGCGCTTATTTACTATTTGATACCAATTCTGGAGGGAAAATCTCTTTTGAAGAACAAAGCTTGTATAAACACACTGATCAAAATTGTTGCATACATTCATAAACTCGCGACTTCTTTCATAGGGGGTAAGCAGAAACTACAGAATGCCACCTGCTACGATAATTACATACTCCTTTAGCTCTATTTACGTTCATACATGTTGTCATATACGCACGTCGCGCCGTGCGCGCTAACGTCCGTTGCCTTAATAAAAAATATTACCTAAAAGCGGTCATACATGGCAACTTTTTTATAGAAACGAAACTAACCCCCTTACTAACAAACGCATTATATCAGATGAACACACCGATTTCTCTCTTTCAGTCGTCAGTAATTTGACTTTCGAAAGAAGAAGACAAAGGCGTCGTGTAACTATACAGACGCTATACAACGTTTATTAGTAAGGGAGTTAGTTATGCGCTAAGTTTCAAACGCAATAAATTACCTATAGATTATTGTTCCTGAAATGAGTCTCAACCCTGAGGGGCTCATCTAAGTGAGTGGAAGTAGAATGCTGGGCACATTGAAAAGAGGTGCTAGACATATTTTGATCAGTTTATCTATACATGCAACTACTTCTTTCCAAGTTTGTCGTCAGTAGTACATAAGATACAGATTTGTTTGGACATTTTAAGCACATTTGTAGGCTTTCTATGGCTTGTCGCACCCCATGTTAGTATTGGCGATGTTTTACCTGCAAGAAAAGAAACTATTTACACAATTGTTATTTAGAAATAATATACTTATGAATTTTACTTATAACTGCCATTTATACACTCTGTCGAGAGCAGTGGTAGCCCAGAGGTAACGGCTCCGACTTACGAGATGTAGATCGTAGATTCGAATCCAGGCAAGTGCTTTACTTTGTGTAAATTATTTCATCACCACTGCTCTCAAAACGGTGAAGGAAAACATCGTGAGGAAACCGGCATGTCCTATGAACCAAAACTTCGAAGACTTGTGAAATCTACCCGCATTGGGCCCGCGTAGATTGCAGCGCACTCCCTCTTGAAGAGAGGAGGCCTGTGTCCCAGCAGTGGGAACATTATAAGCTGATTATGCATACACTCCTGTCACATCCATTTTCTAGTCCTGAAGTCGAGTCATAGATAAAACATGTCTACTAATAACATTAAAATTGTTGTTCTATTGAAGTTACATTTGTATTAACGTCGTGGTAACAAAGTGGGTGGTTGTGGGGCTGACCTTGCACAGCAGTATCACCATTTAAGGATTGCCGCTCGTGAAGTCCATTTTAATTCAACGTTCTACTAGCAATTACAACTGAACTACAAACACATGGCACTCTTACTCACCTAATTTCTTCTATAGAGAGGAACGATATGACGGGTTGGCAAACCCGTGATCTCGTGTGGGGGAACATCCGGGATCACAAGCGGCACGTCATCTGGTAAGAACTCCGGGATGCCAATCCCGGGGACTGGCTGGCTGTGCTGCCCCACAGGCGGCTCGTTATGAATGTGCATGTGGTGGAAATGCTCGTGTTCCTCTGTGGCTGCGAGGCTATGGTCCATATGAGGGTCCCGGTGTGTGTGGTGGTGGTGAATGGTCTTGTACACCGTATGCGTATGCTTTATCTTCTTCACCTTGTACGGCACGTGGATCACTACCTTTTTGTTGCGTCTGTGGATAGAAAAAGTGTTGTTAGAAGAATAGAATATACTTCTCTATTGTTTCTCCGTTGACAAAAACTTTGTCTTTGTAGAGTGCGCGCAAAATTACTTTCGGCTTTATGATGGCAATTATTTACTTTGGAAAATACGGAACACAACACATTCTCTAGATGGCGGCAAACGATTAATTCCAATTTCGGTCGATTTATTTTACGCGCGCTCTTTTGGTTTCTCTGCCAGTCATGAGTGACATACTCTTACTAATACTCGATGTACCTTATGCAGAAGTACTTTACAATCATCGGTACACCACATTCATGGTTATGGCATACGAATACGTTGTTATGATATTATCGCCTCGCCAGATAATGCGTGTTGTTCTGTGTTTATATCACACGTATGTTATTACCGTAACATGCCAATTTGTCATCGTTTGCCAGCCGTTCTGCAGACTGAGTATCATGTAATTGAGGTAACAACGACACCGGTATGTTTACATGTGGTTTACTAGCTGTTGCCTGCGACTTCGTTTGCGTGTAGGTTGTATTTTATCATCTACCTATATATAAAATTTAAAGTACTGATTGACTGATATATCAACGCACAGCCTACACCGCTAGTCTTAGAGACATGGCATTTGGAGGGTGTGCTCTTTGTGAAGAGTAGGTAGCCACTAAGAAAGGGTTTTTCCAAATTCCACCCCTAAGAGGGTGAATGGAGGAGGATGCAATTTCTTATAAAATATTCAGAATGAAAAGTTGCCTATATGTGTACTTTACACACGCATTTATCTATTTTTTAACCATTATTTCGCGGACATTGGTAAGTGTAACCAGGCTTACCTAGTTTTAAATTCCGTCATACTTTAATTGTAATGTGAATCTGTTACAATATTACAATAAAGTACAGTAAAAATAAAAATGTCCTTATCCAGGTCCTACTCCAAACCCTACTATCTGTAAGGCGTGAAAAGGTGAAAGACAGCTACTTTCGCATTTTATAATATGAGTATGAATAGTATGGATAATGCGCACGATTCCGACATAGGCCAGTAATTTCGGGAGCTTCCTACTTTGATGCGCGTGAATGCGGTTTCAACGTTTCCTGTTACATATTACATTGGATTGTGCTGTACTTCTTCTTTCGTATTGGCACGAACCGTATGAGAATGATTCGTGCCGTCATAAAAAAACAGGGTGGCAGGAACATCGATATACAAATTGTAACCATGAATTTAGCACATAATCCTAGACGTACCTATACCTTAAATATAAAGCCGAAATTTTTGGTCGGTTGTAGAAAAAAAATCAGCTGTTTTATAATAAAGTACAATACCTACGCGGTCAAAATATATGGAACAGCAATTTTTTTTAAAATAACCAACAAATAATTTCAACACATGGGGGTTCAGAATCTTATACTGAATCCATGGTAGCAGGCTGTGCGTCGATGTCCGCAGGGACATCCTGTATTTAGTAGTCAGCAGGGTCAAGCACAGGACGTTCTTCATACAAAGAGTTCGGCCAACTTTTGGAAGGCGCGGTGATTAACCAATGCTGCAATGGTACATCACGTGGTGCAGGCCACGTTTTTACCAAATGTGATCGTCGCGTTAGTACGCTTTCGTCGAGTTCTTCTATATGCTTACTAGCTTCTGAAATTTCACCCTCCCGCCATTCACCCTCTTATGGGTGGAATTTCGAAAAACCTTTCTTAGTGGATACCTACTCTTCACAAAGAACACACCCTCCAAATTTCGTGTCTCTAGGATCAGCGGTTTAGGCTATAGGTACGCTGATATATCAGTCAGTGAGGACTTTGAATTTTATATACAGGATGAAATTTTAATCACCGTTTTCCTCCAAAGGGGTACTCATCATTATGAACAACTTTTACTATGGGACCAAACATGAAATCACGAAAAAAAAATCAGCTGTTCCCTACATTTTGACGAGTTATGCGACAAAAATGTAGGGAACGGCTGATTTTTTTTTACGAATTCAGGTTATACCATACTTTATAATACTATGACGTCACAAGCACTGTTTAGTGATGGGAAAATCAAATCGATTCAAAGACGCCGCCACCGCCGCCGCCGCCGCGTGTGGCACCCGTTTCGCCCCACCCCCGGGGCCTAACGCCAGTGCTCACGCTCATCCAGCAGTATATTAATCTATGCATCCAGCCAGTGAGTCAGCAGTACTCTGGACAGAACTAAGCATGAAAGTGGCGTCTTAAGATTTTTGTACGTAAGCTAGGCCTTCGAAGTAGTTGAGGTTGACACCCGCTGCCCTCAGTGTCTGCCTCTATTGATGGTTATCGCGAAGCAAACACTCACGGGGAACTGTACGCGCTTGAACTGGAACGGGAAGATACGAGGTATGAGGGGAATGCGTGGTATAAATACTGCCTCGCCAACGCCACAACCCGTAAGAATTTCCGCCTCAATGGTGTGTCTGTAGAGCGAAATGACTTTAGGGTGGGTCCCGTTACACAACTTCAGAGGAGATAGGTTCCGAAGAAGCATAATCGGGACACCGACCTTCAGCTTGATGGTATGCGCTGGAAGTCCACTTGCTGACAGGGAGTTCAGAAATTCCACGGGATAATGTGTGGCGTCATCTTGCTCGACAACAGTGTTTATCGAGGTGTAGACCACTTCATTCCCCTCAATTTCCGAGAGAATGCATTCGTTAATTGCTGCAGCCTGATCATTTTTGGACGTCAAAATGGCCCGCTCACACACCCAAGAATTCTGCAGGTGCAGTATACGACTGATGTCCCCGTACACACAGCAAATGAGTTCTTCTAAGCTGGATACCACTCTACCGAGAGACTGGAAGCACCACCTGTCCACCTCTCTCTTCTGGTAGAGTGCCTTCGCCAAGATTTAGAAGGACATTGGAGAATTCTTGAGCACGTGCATTGCCGCCGAGCCGAGCTCTCATATTAATGGTCAAGCGCAGCGTACGAACTCGTGACCACAACGAAGATAGTTTCAACGAAGCATTCACCTCGTCAGCCCTCGATCCCCGTGTCACCACGGGAAGCGTTTGCCGGAAATCGCCACTGAACAGAACAGCTGTGATACGACGCATCAAATGTTCGTTCCTGCGGATGTCCTGCAGGGTTCCGTCCACGGCCTCAACTGCCTTCCTATTGGCCATCGTACACTCATCCCATACGATCAAAGAGCAATCCTTGAGCACGTGTCCCTTATTTATTTATTTATTTATTTATTAAAACTTTATGCACAAGTAAAAAAAAATAATACTGTACAAAGGCGGACTTAATGCCTGAGGCATTTTCTACCAGTCAACCTTAGGGTGATGCAGAGACAAAACATGGCAGGTGCAACATACAGGAGAACTAGCTAGGAAATGAATATAAAATACAATATATACACAGATACATACATACATACATATAAACCAAATGAACTCTCAGGGGAAAAATGATCGGTAGAGGAGAAAACGAATCCAGCAAATCAGCGCTGGGATGCTACGGCCAACTTCTGCCGAATATGTTCACGTGCCTTCACTTTAAAAGATAACCGACTGGCTGCCGTCCTGATGTTCAGAGGGAGCGCATTCCATAGAAAGACCGCCTGGACAAAGAAAGAAGAATGAATGAAACCAGAACGGTGAGAAGGACATCGTAGAAGGCGATTGTTGGTTGAACGAAGATTTTTAGTATGGGCAGAGCATAAATATTGAATTTGAGAAGTCATGTAAGAAGGGGCAGTAGGATTGTCAAGAATAGAGAACAACGTAGTCAGCGCCCTCAACTCTCTGCGCTGGCGAATGGGTAACCATTTTAAAAGCCGCCGGTGCTCGGAAACATGGTCATACTTACGAAGATTGAAAACGAATCGAATGCAGTTATTGAGAAGACGGTCAAGTTTATTGAGGAGATCTGCATTCAGGTCATAGTAACACACATCACCATAGTCAATTATGGGAAATATTAGGGACTGTACAAGCATTGCCTTTATGTGTGAAGGGAGAAGGTTTTTCAATCGATAGAGCGACCGCAACGTTCCGGTGACTTTCTGACTAACAGTCGTGACCTGCTTTCGCCAGTCAAGACAAGTGTCGACATGCAGACCAAGATTCTTCACATCAGAGCTAAACGGGATGACTGAGTTGTCGAAGATCACAGGTGGCACAGTTAAGCCATTCAGCTTCCTCATGCTGTAGGGGCTGCCTACTAAGATAGCCTGACACTTGGTGGGGTTAACCGCCACCCCGAATCGATTAGACCAGTCTTTAACGACATCTAAATCCCGGTTTAGCTCATCAATTGCATCTGATATGTTGCCAACACCTGCCTGGCAATAAAGCTGCAAGTCGTCAGCATAAAGATGATACGCAGTCCGAAGCTCGGTGGTAATGAGGTTAATAAAAATGGAGAATAAAAGAGGAGATAATATACCGCCTTGAGGAACGCCAGCTGCAAGATCACACCAACTCGACGAAGAGTCTCCAGCATAAACAGACTGCTGACGTCCCCGAAGATAAGAAGAAAACCATTCCAGAACCTCCGGAGAGACCATAAGATAGGAAAGGATAGATAAAAGGACTTCGTGACTGACGGTATTAAAAGCATTGGAAAAGTCAATTAACACTAAGACTGTGACTTTAGTGTCTTCCATTCCCCGCCTTATATCGTCAGTCACTTTAAGGAGAGCTGTAACGGTACTGTGCCCGGGCCTGAAACCGGATTGAAATGGACTGATGAGGGAGTTATGGTGGATAAAGTGGGAGAATTGTTTGTGAACAATGGCCTCGAGCACCTTAGATAGAAAGGGAAGGATGGAAATTGGACGAAAGTGACTAGGAAGAGAGGGATTGGATATCTTAGGCAGGGGCCGGACAAGGGCTTTACGCCATAGGGAGGGGAAAACACCGGTGTAAAGGGAAAAGTTTATGATATGGGAGATTGCAGGGAGGAATTGATCAAGAGCCGTCACGATCATATGGCGGCTGATGTTATCGCAACCCACGGCTTTGGATTTAATGGATAGGATAATCTTTTTGATCTCTCCCGGGTCGATTGGGGTGAAGACAAAGGGGTTAATGTTAGGACGCGTCAGACCAGCAAGGTATTGAAGTGTTTGACTTTTGGTTAGACTATCTAGAGCTGGAACGGTAGAGAAATGGCGATTTAGATCGTCCAAACCAATTGTGCTAGGAAGGTCTGAATTTCGCGATTTGCCGATTCCTAAAGTTCCAAGAAACTTCCAAATATCGGCAGGAGAACATGTAGTGATATTACTTAGGATGTGGCGGCGTTTAGCGTTGCGTATCATCTGGTTACACCGATTTCTAGCAGCCTTAAAGAAGGTCCAATTGTCCTCCGATCGATCCTTTTTAAATTTCCGAAACGCGCGGTCCCTCCGACGCATTGCCATCCGAACTCCCCTGTTCATCCAAGGAGCAGGTGGACGCTTCAACTTAATTTTTTTGACAGGAGCATGGGCGTCATATAGCTTGACCACAACATCATTGAAAATACTCACTTTTTCGTCAACCGAAGCAGCTGCTTCCAGGGGTGACCAGTCAATAATAGATGCGTCTTGTTGAAGCCTCTCGCAATTCATACGTGCAAAGGCACGCCTGTACTGGAACGTGGGTTTAGGCTTAGGGGGTTTAAGGATATAGCATAAGAAAATAAGGTCGTGACGGGAAAAGCCAGGAGCAACATGTTGACCATGTGAGGAAACTAGGGAAGGATTAGAGGTGAGGATCAAGTCAAGCCAAGTATCATCACCTGCTATATTATGATGAGTGGGTTGGAGAGGCAATACATGCAGACTGGCTGACTCGATGAGGTGCAGGAGTTTACGGGACCGAGGGGAGTTGTGGGCAAGGAGGTTGGTGTTAAAATCCCCCATAACAATGTGATGCGCATACTCTGAACCCAAAGATTCAAGAACCGATTCGAATTCGGTGAAGTAATCAAGGGAAGGGGGACAATAGACGACACCAAGGACGGTTTTAGCTCCTTTGACACAAACCTCGAGGAAAAGAAACTCTGCGGATTCATTAGGAGAAGAAGAAGCTAAAACTTTAAAAGGGAAATCACCACGAAGGTAGATGGCTACACCACCCCCCCTCTTACCGATCCGGTCATTCCGAATAAGAACGAAACCGGGGAGTGGGTAAGTGGTTGAAAGCAGGTTAGGTTTGAGCCAAGTCTCGGAAATCAGGACGGCGTGAACGTTATTGTCGGTAAAAGTGTCGTAAAGTTCGTTGAAGTGACTAGGAATACTCTGAGCATTAAGGTGGCATACGTTAAACAGCCGGCCAGCATGTTGGCTAAAATTTTGGCGTAAAAGAACACCTAAGGTGTCTGTAATAGAACAAAAGCTTCCATCGCTGGAAGATGCACTAGAATCGTTAGCAGAATAAAAAGATTCGTTATCAGAAGTCATAAATATAAGTAAATAAACTAAATATCTTATATATAATTATATATAACGCTAAAAACACTAAAAAACACTAAAAACCTTATCGCTGTTACGTGACACACCACAAACAGGCGTTTTGGCGCTCTCTAAATCGATAGGAATTTTAAACATGGCATGTGCTGTCTTGCCACTCGGAAGCAGTGTGGCAGCGATTCCCGACGACGCTACAGCAATAGCAATTTTGCCTTGCCTGCTGACCTCTGCAAGTATGCAAGTGGTAACAAATGTTTTTCCTGTTCCACCAGACGCATTCCAAGAAAAACATTTGACCCTGGTTTTTTCCCAACGCTTTCAAGGACGGTGTCATAAATTTGTTTTTGCTCTGAAGAGAACAAAACGACATGGTCATTTCGCCCAGATCGTAATTTGTCTCAGCGTTATACTCCCGATTTACACGGTCTTGATGCGGTGATGATTGGGGAGCTGGTAACCCATATTCGATCAGTGGATTGCCGCCGATAGAAATGACCACATCTTGAAGTGAACTGAGACAGGTGTTCAGCACGCGTTCATCAGTTACTCCGACTTCGTCTCCAGTAGAAACATAACTTTTTTGTAATACTTAACACCGCATTTTTTTTTAATTGTCGTCCTCAACTCTGTTCAAGATTTTAAGGATTTTGTTGGAACTTGAATTTGTCAACGTACGAACTATACGATACATTTTTTATGAAGAAAATGCACATTGCCATCTATGAATTTTAAGAATAACTAACTACTAACCTCGCCAACATGATCAAATTTAAATTATTAATTTCCAAAAAGTGTCAACATGTAACTTGATTTGATTTTTATGAAATCTCATAGATGGCGCTGCTTCAAAATTTTCTTTATACTACTAAAATTCATTAAACTATGTTTTTTCTGCCCAAGTTACTTAAATGGCGTAGTTTTTATAGTGTAAAGCTAGATAATAGCATGGCTTACTGAAAAACAACATTTAAATATGCGTCGTTAGATTACACGCTGTCACAGAATGCGTAAGAAAAATAAAGATTCACAGCTCCTCCCCCATAGGTGATAGCGTGATAATATGTAGCCTATATGTTGACCCGACCTCTTAGTAATATTCATGCAAAATTTGAAGTAATTCCATGCAGTACTTTTTGAGTTTATCCCGGACATACATACAGACAAACAGACAAACAGACAAACAGACAAAAATTCTAAAAACTATATTTTTGGCTTCGATATCGATTGTAGATCACGCCCCAAGTATTCTTTAAAAAAAATATTTAATGTACCGTTTTGACTTTCCTACGATTTTATTATATGTAATAATAGATTTATGAAAAACATTGTATGTAGGGATTTCAAATTTTATGGCATATGATACTTATGTGACATTAAGTTAGGTATGATGATTAGGATAAATAAAATTATGGCACTTTAGATTATGGATAAAAAAGTTAGGGAACACAATAGAGAACCATGCGAGAGATATTATGGTGCACAAGGGTGTGCGCAGACGCAGGTGCACTTACTTTTCCCTCGCACTTTTTCCTACGCACTTTGACGTGGAGTTGCGGACACTAGCGCCTATTACCTATATACAACATCACACATTCTATATCGTGCTTATTGTTAACTTATATGTACTTGTGACTTATACTACCTATCTACTCAATTAATTTTAATTATATCTATAATTTGATTTATCATTAAATCTTGTTCTTTAGTTCCTTACACCTACGTTCCTGAAATATTTTTATTGATTTATTTTTTTCCTTGGTTCTTCACTAATTTATGGAACTAAATAAAAGTAATAAAATAAGTATAAAAGTGATGATAGATAAGTAAATGTTTCACTGTATAACTACGTTTTTTGTTGTAAGTAATAATAAATGACCACATCGCTAAGTTTAATTACAATTTTTTTTTCAAAGAAACAATGAATGTAATAATGAATTTAATTAAATGAAAACATAAATGACCCTAGTAGAACCATTTTAATAAAGTTTTCATATAAATTGTCTACTAGAGTCGCGTCACGCCTGTCTGCGGTCTGCCTTTGACATGAAGTTTCAGTTCCTAGGTACCTGCTATACCTACACTGACCTAAACCTACATCCTCTAAGACTGCGTTGTCTCGCGCGCAGCAGGGTCTACGAAACATACGTAAAAATATGTGTATTCGAGGCTATGGGTATGATTAACGAGGTGTGTTGGTGTGTTATTTCCCTTTTCAAGCGGCTGTCCACGCCAGAGCACATACTGCATAGGTACACATTCTCTATGCATACGCAGCTACGTACTTGTTTTGTCTGCGGCTGCAGATTCCCGGGCAGAGCTGGGTTGCAGAATTTATTTTAATTACAACGCTAGCCATCACAGAATTGATTTTGTTTTGAAAGGGACGCATCCCGTACTGCAGGATTAGCAAAGTGTTGCCAGATCAAATTAGTTGTATTATGTTTTCAACACACTATTTAACTATCATTATCCTGAAGAATTCTGATTTTATTTACTGTAGTCGATCATATGCTTATTAAGCATAAGCATTATAAAACTTGCGTTTTTTGCGTTTAGGTCCTGGAGTCCCTTTACATGTATTTTTTGTCTTTGTATAGGCAACGGGCATGTGATGAAATGCAGAGTGGTGAATATACAGTGTGTATCAGATTGATCAGAGGGGCAATTCTCGTAATTTTAAGAACGTTCACAAGCTGAGAGAAATTAGAGGTATTTTTGACAGATTGAGACTGAGTCAATCTGTCAAAAATACCTCTAATTTCCCTACATTTTTACAAGTTTTTGACGTTTGTTTGTCACCGAGATGAGACTGCGATTAGATTTTGAACGTTTTAAATTGCGAGAATTGGCCTTTAGCTGTCCCTTACATTTTGGTTGAGTAGATATTGTAGTTTTGAAAGGGACAGCTGATTATTCTTTTTTAAATTTCTAAAACATCCTGTAGATAGAGGAGATGGAGGAGAGGGGCAGGAAACTAAAGGAAAGATGAATGGATTGTTTGAGGGACGATATGAATGAAAAGAGAGTGAATGATAACGTGACAGCTGACAGGAGAGAATGAAAGTTAATTTGCGCCGATCTCTAGTAACTAAGGACAATGTCGAAGGATGTTTAGGATCGATGAATTAGGTTAAATATTGAACTCACCCTTCTGTATTCGCAACAAGTATGGCCAGCAGTGCAGCTAGGCAAAGCAAGATCTGTAAACAAAATACATTTAGGTAATAACAAATAAGTATTATTATCAAACTTATCACAAGATTCAGGGTCACAAAAGCATAAAAACGATGCATGTGAAGAAAATTTCGGACTAATGGTGACTTAGAGCACAGAATCCTAATTAATATTAGAACCGCGAAAGTGCGTTTGTTTGTTTGTTTATTACGCTTTCACCCTAAAATGGATGACACACTGAATTTGGATGAAATTTAACACTTGGGTAGACCATAACCTGGGTTAGGATAAAAGATACTCCCGGATCGCAGACGATGTCGCGGGCAACCGCTAGTATATAATATGTACTGCGGCTTGAACAGCTCAATATTAATATTCAAATCGTTTATGATGGCTCTCGAAAAAGGCACAAAAATCCAATATCACGCACTAATACAAAAGTTCGCCACTTAGTGCAATGTTTGGCTGACTTTGCAATTTATAACATTATTTCTGAATTGCATGAAGTATTTACAAACGTTAGCATTAGGTATTAAGTGTAACAATTTTTCTACGAACAACGCAGGGAAGTCCTGTCATGATAAGCAGCGATAAAGAAAATGTAGAAATCAGTGGTTTCCGACATATCGCTGTATTCTAGTTAGTTCTAGTCTGTCACCACATCACGCAAGGCTCTACTTTTAAAACAATTAATATCTAAGTTAGTAGCAAAATAATATATCAACCTGTTTTATGGTCAACTTAACTTAACTTAACTTAAATCATAAATATAATTAGGCATAAATATAGATACAAGCATTCAATCAATCCATCAACGCATACGCAGCTATGCGTGTCTTTCTTAGTCACGGTCGGAAGTAAATCACGAGAACGCTAATAAATATAATCCATTGCAATGGCTGCATATTAGACTACTTTACACATAATCAATCAAAGATAATTAGTTAAAAACGCGAGAGTGAACGCAAAACAAATCATCTGATGACTAATGAGCCGCTAACATTTAACCAAACAAGCTAATCAGTGACATGCAAATTGACAAACGTTCTCATCGGTCCCACAAAAAACTTACCGCACTTCTACAATCCATAATCGTATCTATTGTTGTATAACAATGTAGTGAAAAGCACAGCAGTCAAACATGTGTTGTTTGTCGCAAAAAAATCTCTTGGAGAGATGCGCGTGTGAAATAAAGTCGCTGAATGGCGCGTGCGACGCTTTGCGCACTTACGGAAAATTTGCACTTTCCCACTGCAAGGCGATGCGCCCGAGTCTAACAACAAACTAGCAATGAAGCCGATGCGCCTATCAATACTTATATATGGCATACATTAACATTAAGTGCGGGTGCTCCGTCCGAGCGTCCCATTTCAGAAGCTCTACTGCATGCAGCTAGCTCTCTCTACTGTCTAGAAAAATCCAACCCTTCCCGAGTCCAGATATAGGTATATGTACTGGTTTTTAGGGATCTTTCGACAAGATACTAAGTATAGTATAACTGCAGTGTAGGTATCGTACCCGAAGATATTACGACCAGATAGCCTACGACATTTTTTTAAATATGTGCCAGATTTGGCTGTCCATGATGATGTGGTCGTATCGTAAACTAATAGTGTTTCTATTTCCACTTTGTGTAAGAGACGGAGAATGACTACCATTAATCCGAATAGAAGAACAATTCGGCTTTTACTGTTAACCATATAAATTAAAAAAGAAACATTTTCAAAATCCTTAGAAAAAGCTTATTCAAATGATACCTAACATCGTAACACGATACATTTATATAGATTTGACCGACGGACAAGAAAGTGATGCTATAAAAGTTCAGTTTTCCTTTTAAAGATTGTTACATTTAAGGTGTTAAGTATTAATAAATACGCAGGGTCAGACGGAGATGGCGTGGTGACTCGTTCCACTAAAATCCCCTAGACCAGTCCCCCCTGGTCTAGGGGATTTTAGTGGAACGAGTGTGGCGAAATGAGCTAGAATCTTTTTAAAGACTGGTCCTTGGCAGCTCTGGACAGAGACAGTTGGAAAGAGAGGGAGGCCTTTGCCCAGCAGTGGGACATTAATGACTGATAATAAATAAATAAAGGTCTAAACCCTAAAACCAAAATGATAGGACTGATGCATTTAATTAAAGTGGTTGGAACCAATGACGTAATTTTGGAACACTCCGTGCAGATATTGCACAGGGTTTTTTCAATGTTTTCCTTTCATTTTCGCTAAAACAAAATTCTACAGGATTTTCATAATCCTTATCAGCAACACTATTGCTCGGTACGATAATACTGGTTCCGCTGTCTTTTGTTTTTTTATTTTTTATTTACATTAACATAGAAGCTCGAAGGGGTAGGCACAGATGACTTTCATCAACTGGCCTTTGGGGAGTAAAGAGGTGAACACACCAACAGTTCGTCGGTTAATTGTTTGTTTAACTGACTGATTATAACATTACACAATATGCATTAAGAATGTAATTCGAGCAAAAAACGTAATTAATATGTTATCGAATCTGAATCTAATTTTAAACTAAACGTAATAATAAAATCTTTTTTACCTAATGATCACGGAAATAGAAAGAGTTGTAAATTAATTGGATCCAACCACGCTGGCCGCATAACTGACTGTTTGTTTACTAATATTAACCAAGAAACTGAACCGTTGCACAAATCCATGGCTTGAGACAATTACCTACCTTTCATAAAACTGTTTCACGCTGTGTAACTCGCGACCGGCTATTTCAAATTATCGAATTAGGGTGGCGAAAGGCATAAAATTGATTTTTATAAAATATTTGGATATTGTCTATTACCACGGCAAGTCAGACGTACCAGGGCTACTCTCTAACAAATCCATCAGAATAGAAATAAAAAAAGTTTAATGATGACAGTTTTTCATTTTATTTTTGTAGTAACAGTGCAATAGAAAATCACAGTAACCATAAAGCCTGTTTTTCCTGCCTACGAGTGTATTTATCTAAATAATATGGCTATTTTGCATCATTACTATTTTCTCCCATTAATAAAAATGCAGAGCAAAATCAAGATAGCACGAAGAGTCCAGGCTAACAATAACAATACAATACAAGCATTATTTAAAAATATCAGCGTCGGCTCATTAAGTACGAGTCTAGTGAAACTGATGAGAGTTGAGCAAATTATGTCTTACATTGTCATCGGTACTCAGAACGTAAGGCCCAGATGTGAAGATAGACTCGAAAGTGAAATACTCTACATGTACCTACAGCAGACAAAACAGTTTGGTATGCAGCCAAGGATGTAGGTACCTATGTATGTTGAAGTATCAGGTTGTATGTTAATCAAAATATGATTCGCGGCCATAACAGGTATGTATTTAAAAAATATAATTATTATTAAAATCATCGATACAACTCTCTTTGCACTATGTATAAAGCCCCATTTACACGCACAGACAATTGTTGCAAAATACAGGGAAGTTAGCTGCCGTTTAAACCTGGTATAGGTGTCAATAACAAGTGCAATAAAATCGGATCTCCCTTGTTTCATCAAAAAGATTAACAAATAATCACTTCCCAAACAATTTTCCGCGTAATTTCATTTGCTAAATCATTACTTAGCAAATAAATTCTTCACAAAAACTTGTAACGCCAACCTAATGTTTGGCATGTGAACATTTAAACAATAATTGCTTACCAACTAGTACTTTTATCAATTTTAATGTAGTCAAATATTTCAGTTGATATAACATATTTTATGGAAAATAAAATAAGCTAAATATTTCATTTTTATGTGGCTCTTGCATCCAATGTCAGACATGATGTCTCACAGAAATAGTCTGTGTCTGGGTTTAAAGTAACCTAACCAAACCTAACTTCGGGGTGCCCATCCTACGTCGCCTTTTTTTCTTTTTTTTCTCGCGATGGAAATCCTCATGGACTTCCTCTATCGTGGGGGTGACAGAGGGGCATGCTGGACTCTTACGTCGCCTATCGACTGACCGCAACCATGCAACCGATGTCGATGAAGTACGCACGAAACGTACTTCGGGTGACGATTATTTCCAAAAAAAATATTTTTGTTTATATACAGGGTGTTACAGAAAGGGTATATCAATACAAATGGGTTGAAGAGTGTATCTGGTCTAGAATCTCTGTACAAAATTTCAGCTCAAAAGCAGTAACTTTGAAAATGCTTAATATTTTTTTATTTCGATAATTTATTAAATTGATATCATAACAAACGTGTCACCGCACTAAGAGGGTCATTATCCATTATCTGTAGTGTGTCTGTGCGCCTAGTACACGCACATCACGCCGCCGCGCGCCAGTGCAGCGCCGCGCGCCGTGATGTCGTAATAAAAAAAATTAAACATTTTCAAAGTTAATGCTTTTGAGCTGAAAGGACATGGATTTTTTGTGGCCTTGTACGGACAAAAAGTTAATAATATCTAAAAAATAACTGATAATATTTGAAATCCCTCCACAGCTTTCGTTACTTGGCAAAAGTTTGCAGAAATATTTTTGGAATCGTCTCATAAACCAAAACCAACCAAACCCTTCTTGTCAGCCGGGTTTGGTGCTTTCTATTTTATTTATAACTCTGTGGTGCCGCGTGTGACAGCATCATGAATGTTTTGTTGTGATTTCTTGTGAATTGTTCAAATATATAATTGGCTGTGTTTCTGGTTATTTTTTTGCATTTCTTAGTGACTTCGCCTTTCATGGACTATAGATTTTTACACTGCAGTTTACCTTGGCTACAATAACAATCCCTATAACTCGCATCTCGGACAACTCTGATGTTGCCTGGTTTCCAACGGAGATCCAACGTTCTGTAAACTGGGGCATTGCGAAAGAATCATTTATGATACATTCGTTAGATTTGAGTGAAATTCAATCTGTTGGAAGACCGTGAATTACACCGTGATCGACAGGTTTGAATTTAATTTTTTTGACAGGTTTGAAATCATCAGATTTGGGAATGGTCTTGTAGCCCTTCACTAACTTTTACGATGAACAAAAATATACAGAGTTTTGAAACACTATTATTGCTTCATAATACATTTTGTTTTATTTGTGTCCATTCTGGACCAAGCTTGTATGGGACAAAAATCCATCTCCTTTTGTACAGAGATTCTAGACCAGATACACTCTTAAAACCCGTTTGTATTGATATACCTTTTCCATAACACCCTGTATATATATATATATATATTTTTTAACAAATCATTTGAATAAAAATGTTTATTTGTCTAAAGATTGTTTGATTATGAATCATTTGATTAAAGACAAAATGTCTCAATGACAATCATTATCCTTGGTAATATTCCGCCGAGTGAAAATATGACCAAATGAAAATGTGCGTAATAAAATCATTCAAAATATTGCATTGGTATAAAAAAAGGTTGCTAAAATTTGTTTGGATGATAAAAGAACGATGACCATATTTGTATGAGACCCGTCCCCCCCCTTCAACAGAACTTTTGTTTGTATTAGTAGGTTCACAAAGGTCTATAAAAAGACTAGCAACCAGTTTTAATTTCAAAATCCATGGGGTTTAAAAATAAAATTAAAATTAAAAAATCATTTTATTAATTTTTCCTAATTCGCTAGGCCCGTCCCCCGCCCTGCAACAGATCTTTTGTATGTGCTATCAGCTTCATAAAGATCTTTAATAAGACTAGCAATCAGTTTTAACTTCAAAATCCATGGGGCTTAGAAATAAAATGAAAATTAAAAAAACGTTTTATTAATTTTTCTAATTCGCTAGGCCCGTCTCCCGCCCTGCAACAGATCTTTTGTATGTGCTATCAGGTTCATAAAGATCTATAAAAAGACTAGCAACCAGTTTTAACTCCAAAATCCATGGGGTTTATAAATAAAATAAAAAATCGTTTTATTTATTTTGGGATAAAGTAGTGTCTTGTTGTCGCGGGCGCTATTTTGAATCCTGAACGCAACGAAGGATTCTAGGTTTGAGTTCTAGGGTTGGGTTTGACTCAAACCTAGAATCTGATTCAAGTCTGACAGAAATCTGATTCAAGTCAACAAGAAGGACTTGAATCCTGAGTGCAGTGAGGGATTCAAGCTCGCCCAAGACGAAGACACCCGCGTCTCCGTCGTGGACGAGCATATGGCAGTTGTCCCACCGCCGGCGAGGAAGTGACTAACTGTCGGCTGTTTTCTCGCTCAAGAAACGTACAATAGATATACATTACGTGTAAACAAAAGAGATGCATATATTAACAGTTGATCGCTGACTGTTCACACTGCCGGCGAGGACTCGCTTCACTAGTTTGTCGCTGAGCGACAAGAGCTATCAAAGATAATACTCGCCTAGCGATACTCGCTCAGCGATGGTCGCTTGGTGGTCAGAGCTCACGCCGAGAGAAACCCCTGTGAGATTAACCGCCCCGAGCGAGTGGTGCGAGTAATCGCCCGTCGCACTCGAAAACTCGCTGATAGCCTAGCGACAAAACTATCGGAACTACACACACGCTGCTCGCTGCTCGCCAACTCGTTTTCAGTTGCTAGTTCTACTCGCTAATCGTTCATCGCCGCCGGTGGGACAACTGCCTGCCTATAGGAATAGAAAAAATTGGACGAGTAACGAATGACGTTTTCTGTTTTTTAAATGTCATCTCCTAAATGATCTTGAGAGGTTTGAAAATCAAAGAATATGGTTTACTCACAAACTCTTATTTTGTGCCAAAAATATTAACATTAAAACATGATTTTTCTCGGAATATCCTGCACTTTTGAGAGATGTCGTCGTAGTAAAAATTGATCACCTTGCTAAGACGGTTTGAATGAGATACATTTTAAGTTTGTTGGTCGATGTAAGGCTTGGGGGGACGTTCTGGCAATAAACATTAAAACATGATTTTTCTTGGAATATCCCGCACTTTTGAGAGATGTCGTCATAGTAAAAATTTATCACCCAGCTAAGGCAGTTTGAATGAGATACATTTTAAGTTTGTTGGTAGATGTAAGGGTTGGGGGGACGTTCTGGCAATAATAACATTAAAACATGATTTTACTTGGAATATCCTGCACTTTTGAGAGATGTCGTCATAGTAAAAATTGATCACCTTGCTAAGACGGTTTGAATGAGATACATTTTAAGTTTGTTGGTCGATGTAAGGGTTAGGGGGACGTTCTGACGAAATTAACACTAAAACATGATTTTCTCGGAATATCCCGCACTTTTGAGAGATGTCGTCATAGTAAAAAATGATCACCTTTCTAAGACGGTTTGAATGAGATACATTTTAAGTTTGTTGGTCGATGTAAGGGTTGGGGGGACGTTCTGACGAAATTAACACTAAAACATGATTTTCTCGGAATATCCCGCACTTTTGAGAGATGTCGTCGTAGTAAAAATTGATCAGCTTGCTAAGGCGGTTCGAATGAGATACATTTTAAGTCTGTTGGTCAATGTAAGGGTTGGGGGGACGTTGTGACGAAATTAACACTAAAACATGATTTTCTCGGAATATCCCGCACTTTTGAGAGATTTCGTCATAGTAAAAATTGATCAGCTTGCTAAGGCGGTTTGAATGAGATACATTTTAAGTCTGTTGGTCAATGTAAGGTTGGGGGGACGTTCTGACTCATCGTCCTTTGTCAAAATCTTTTAGGCAAAACGGCAGGATCCCAATGAAATCGCATGAAAGTTGTCTAATACGGGCAATACTTGAATCAATTGTACAAGGACGTGCAACTTCGTGTTTAGACGAGGCAAAACTTGCATGCAATAAATTCCTTGAACTAAGCAGAAGTCGTATGCAATTATTGAATAGCAAAACTAACATTCAATTGTTGTACGCCATTTTATGGAAATCGCACATGTTTAAACACTTGCATGAAAATCTTGAATGGCAATAATTGAACGTGCTTTATGGCATACAACCATGAACGTTCCACAAACTGAGCATAATCAGCTTATAATGTTGCCACTGCTTTAAGGCACTGCTTTATAACCGTAATCGTACGCGGGCCCAGTGCGGGTTGGTAGATGTGACTGGTCTGCAATTTTTTGGTTCTAGGACATGCCAGTTTCCTCACGATGTTTTCCTTCACCGTTTTGAGAGGTGGTGATGAAATAATTTACACAAAGTAAAGCGTGGTAAGTCTGCGTTTGAACCTACCAACTACTAGGCCACTACTGCTCCAGAAACTTGCACCGTGTAAATGGGGCTTAAAACAACTTTTTAAACATGTCTCGTGTCAAGGTTTATGACAGGCATTGACAGCTCAAAATACACTAGTGATGTGCTCATTTGTCTCTTTTATTGGGTGTAGGTACATTTCAACTTTGGTTCACCAAATGAAAATTAACATCTACAAAAATAAGTCCTCATTAAGTTTTTCTATATTAGGAAATAAGTAATAATATTGCACTCGCTGTCATAGTTACGTACTAAAAACTAATTAAAAAAAAAAAACAAGTTGATGAGAGCAAACTTTGATGTCACATTGAAAAGAAAGGAAATTGAACATTTGCCATTGCATGCATTCTACCAAGAAAACTGTGGAAAGCAAAATAATAAATCAGTGTATAGAAATAATAATACACTCCCGGACACCTGAATCGAACCATCCTGCATATTTTTGTTTAAAAGGTGGCTGGCTGACCTGACTGAACTCATAAGTTCAGTCGTCAAAAGGCCAATTCTCGTAATTTAAAACGTTCAAAATCTAGTCGCAGTCTCATCTCGGCGACAAACAAATGTCAAAAACTTGTCAAAATGTAGAGAAATTAGAGGTATCTTAGACAGATTGAGACTGAGATCAGACTGTGAACGTTCTTAAAGGGGTTTGAAGGTTTTGGCCCTAAAATCAGTCGCCATTTTGATTTTTTTTCAGAATCGCGGTGCACAACAAGTTATATATTTAGATAGAAGACACTTATACAAACAAAAAATGTTATATAACATAATATCCTAAAGCGTCAGGTTTCGGAGTTATTCAATGAAATATAAGTCAAAAAAAACAAGGATTTTTTTGTTTTTTTTTCCCTTCTGGTAAGCATATTGAACTATTGAGGCAATAGAAACGTTATGAAACCTTTATGGAGAAGAAACAAATGAATAATAGACATTTTTTAAATAAATAATTAAATACGGCAATTTATAGTTCGTTTTTTAATCCCAGAGACTAATCTGCCAAGTTTAATGTCAAACTTCTATACGAAAACGCAAAAGACTTACATGTCAGATTAGTCTCTGGGATTAAAAAACGAACTATAAATTGCCGTGTTTAATTATTTATTTAAAAAATGTCTATTCTTCATTTGTTTCTTCTCCATAAAGGTTTCATAACGTGTCTATTACCTCAATAGTTCAATATGCTTACCTAGAGGGAAAAAAAAACAAGAAAATCCTTGTTGTTTTCGACTTATATTTCGGTGAATAACTCCGAAACCTGACGCTTTAGGATATTATGTTACATAACATTTTTTGTTTGTATAAGTGTCCTCTATCTAAATATATAACTTTTGTTGTGCACCGCGTATGTGAAAAAAAATAAAAATGGCGGCCGACCTTAGGGCCACCCTCCATACAAAAATCTTCAAACCCCTTACGAGAACTACCCCTCAGTTCGAGTGCAAACTGTCAATCCGTGAAAGTATCGAAGCTGTTCTTGGACCTGTACAAGATCAGATGGCAATTACACAGGCTGTAGGTAAAGATAAACCGATCTTGTCGTGCTGTAGTGACCCTGTTTCGTGGTCCTTCTCGACGGTGCACAAAGGTATCGATCTCTAGGTATCGATGGCTTTGAACGGCAGAACGACATGCATGAAGTTGTGCCACGGAGCAGTTGTTTGTGCACTTACGTTTACTAAGCCTGGATTAAAGAAGTGCCACATCTTGCGCAACTACTTCAGGTGAGGTATCCATAATTTTAACGTCAGAATGGATTAAGAAACAAGGAAAAACAATTTCGATACTGTCTTTAAGCAAAACAAAATAAATAACAAATTAACTATTGAATTATAATTATAACAATTTACTTAATTAATTATTTCTCCGACAACAGGGCCGTCTTTGCCCAGGGCTGCAAGAGGTGCGTGGCACCCGGGCGCAGGGTCTTAGAGGGCGCAAGCCAATCCTTATACTACGCGTGACGTACCATGCATAAACCTTCTCGAAATTGAAATTAATAAAAAAAAATACGATTAACTATGACTCAAGTCAAGATAGATTGACATAAATTTGGCTATAGTATACCCATCAAATTGAAAGTTGATTACAAAACAGACGAAATCATAAAAAAAGATTGCCGATTTAAAAGTCGGAAAAATTAAATTTGATGTTTGAAAATGTACCTAACTTTACTGTAGAGTAATACCTAATTAAATAAAACACAAAAATTGGGGAGCAGGCTGATCTTCGCACTCCGGCGCCCAATATGGTTAAGACGGCCCCTGCTCAGACTGTTTCTGCTTTTCAAAATCGTCAATTCAAATTCAACTGCACTGACCTCTTCATACATGTCACCATTGTTCAGGTCAGTGAACAATGGTGATATCGAACTGATGGCCAGTATGTCAGCTTATTTTGATGACTTGGGCCTGTAAACCAAAAAATGCACGGTGGCTCGATTTAGGATTCCGGGAGTGTTTTCAAATTAAAATATACTACTACTACTACTACTACTACTATTACTGCTATTACTACTATTTACTGTGCAAGCAGTACGGTTATGGAATGACTTGCCCGTGTCGATAAGGCGTGCTCAATCTTTGTCCACTTTTAAGACTATGATAAAAAAGCACTTTCTCTCTCCTTAAACATTGTCATTGTATTTTCTTTGCTCCTGTTTCATGTTTGTTATTATGTGTATGTATATATTTATATAGATTAATAGTACTTTATGTATGTATATATTGTATTGTGTAAATGGTACACCACAGACTACCTACAGTATTTGTCTGTCCTTCCCGTTTTTAATCCATCCAAAGGTTGTCTTTAAAAGATCGCTCTTAGCGATAAGACCGCCCATTGTGTCACCCATTGTAAAGTTTTCTATATTTATGTCTGTAATTTATATGGTGTACATAATAAAGAGTATTCTATTCTATTCTATTCTATTCTATTTTACCCAGTAAGTGAAATCTATACGATAACTTGGTATAAAATGGGTAAAGCGTATATTACTATCGACTACTACGTAACAAATTCAATGGCATTAACACGGAAATAGCAAAAAGCAGTAATCTAACAGCAACTACAGAACTCGTACAATATTACCTTCCAATGGCCCACGCAAATTACTTCCTCAGATACTCTAGTAATCAAATAAGAAACGTAACCGATCATTAATCGCACACAGACGATCCGTTCTATAGTTCTAATTGTACTAAATGCAGTTTCTAACATCATGTAACACTTTCCTCGTTTAGTTTCGTAAATCCAGTGAAGGCACCTTTTTGTCTGGCATTTGTTTATTTAATTTTGATGCCTAGAACGGAATAATTTGATTCATACAAATGTACAAAGATAGAATTTAAAAAAAAGTAAGGAAAGCATACCGGACTATCTTGAAAATGTTTCCAAAGGGCATAACGCAACTCCCAATCTTCAAAAAAAAGAGTTGGTTTATTCCAAGTGACGTGATCCCTGCCAATCTTGTAAAAATACATTATCGGTGGATTGAGTTGTGGGGCCTCCTTCGCGCGGCGCGACACAATATGGTTGACGTAGGTGTACAGCACCGGCGCCTTGTGCACCCAGCAGATCAGCGACATGACAGAGACCACGAGGGCATGCATCCAGTAGCGGCACGGCGCCGGGATGTTCTCGCCGTTCAGCGCCAGGTCCTGGATGGCCATCGACATATGGGCGGCGACGGCGGCCGTCAGACCGCATGGCACCTCCAGCACCACGCAGCACATAATGCTGTACACCGTCTTCAGGTTCACAATATTCGTACCATGCATTTTGACTGCTTTCATCAGGTTCAGATTGAGCTTTTCTCTGTGATGCCGGATGAAAAGCTTATCTTTATGATCGTATTGTCCTATTGTTAGTCGCATCTGAACATGGATAGTAATTCATAGTACATAAAATGACAAAAATTGTACATTACGATACGTGTGACTTAAGTACTCCATTATTGCACGCCCTACTGAAGTCCCACATATTGTATACTATTTTATAGCTGGGTAGTTCTTCAAAAAGTATTCTCCGCGTAACTTTCATGGCGAATTTATTTTTTTGAATAAGCTACAAATAAATGTACACACATTTAAGATGCTATAAAAATAATACGTATTTTTTTTATTTTATGTAAATTGGTGCATAAACTAAAGAGATATTTTATTTTGAAATTTCTGTGCCCACGAAAGTTACGAAAGACGGCACGAAAGTTACAGACGTATTTTCTACAAGCAAAATATAGTTTCAAATCCTTATTTTTTCTCAAATTTCCAGTTTATAAATTGCCATTGTATATTTTTAGCGTTCGATATTTTTTTTTTTTGTGGTGTACAATAAAGTATATATAAATAAATAATAAATAAAAGACTTATTTTTTATGAATCAACTTGTATTTGAGAAAACAATTATAGTGTCTTGAGATCAGCATAGCTATTCACAAACACTCGATACGCTTCCGTATCGTATCGAACATTAATCATTGTTATCGTAGGAGTCTTCTAAACGCTGTTCACAAGTCCAAAACCCGAAAATTTTGTCAGTTTAAATCAAATAGACGCCCGCTATTCTTCCAACAGCTATTTGCTGTTGAGGGCAAGTCAAATCAGGTTATCGAAATGTTAGGTTTTCGATACGATAGCCTGTCGTATGTTTGTAAATCACGGCTCAGATTATTAGTTCTCATCACTCATTATTAACTTAGGTTGGTGATTTAGGAGAGCATAGTGGATCTTAAACCAAATTTGGAGATTCGGGGCACTCGATCATATTTTCCTGAAAAGCAACGTTCTCTCGCTCTTTCATTCTTTGACGATAAAGTCGGCTGTTTATGCGGTTTTGCTCTCTCACGGCTCTTTTCCTTCCTACTCATTTCACTAACTGGGATGACATTCCTTTCTGCTTTTCTTTTGTAGTACGTTTCTCTTGCCTTCATTTTTACTGCATTGTGTAACTCTGTATCATTTTTTATTCTTCCTCTTCTTATCTCTGCTAGACGCTTTTTTTCCCGTCACTTCTTTGCACTTTGCGGTGCAATAGTTTTGATTTGAACGTAATCTGAAAATAATTTTAACCAGAAAAAATTAACACGACTGCTGTGAGTAATTAATGTAAAGTACAAGACAATCAGAAAGTATGACGGTGACGTTGGGACTTTTTAAGCAAGAGGGATACAATTGGTAAAACAGCCCAGTTTGGGATGGGAAAAATTGTTAAATTGACTACGAGAAAACCTACAAACAGAAACACATACCTACTATGAGTCGTTAAAAGAAAAAAATTGAAACACATATATGCATAAACACTTATACAAATACATGACACCTTTTTTGACCTTCGCGATAATCGAGTAAATGCATTTGCAGCATCACAAGTAATTTGAATTTATCATTCAATGGAGATATATAACTTTCGTGGTGCGCTAGCTAACTTTTGTGGACAAATAACCACGAAAGTTGTGCCACGAAAGTTACGAAAATTTCACATTTTTGAGAATTACGATTAAACTTATAAGTAAATAAACAAACAAAGTACTTGAGAATAATCTCGAAGATCTATCTTATTCCTTAATACAAAATGATTTGGAAAATTATAAGCATTATCCTTCAAAATATGTGCATGAAAGTTTCTAGACCAAGCTACTTGAAAATATTCAAAGAATAACTCACCTCGTATTTTTTTTGTTTAGAAGCGATGAACGTACATGTCTTGCCCACTGACGCCGGGAAACTACTGAGCATCCGCGCAGCTAAAACGGGTAGCGACAAGCTGGCGCTCTTGGAAGATAGGGGTAGTTTTGTTGCGCGCTCTCGAAACAAACAAAATCGTGTGACAGAGACATAAAGCCTATTAACTATTGTCACTTAAGAGATCAAATTAATGTTCTTTGATAATTATGATGCATAGTTAAATACAATTAATTTGATGTATTACATTATATGCTTATGAATTGAATACAAAAGTTTTCAAAGTTTTCCGTGAGCGCGAACAGAGTGTGACGCGCGAAGAACACCGATTTTGCTCCCGTTTTCGACATTAGATATTTTTTTAAATAAAAGTTATAAATAATTTTACATGTTTAATGTTTAAATTATGTACACATATAAATAAAGATCAATCTGTATTTGGTCCTAAGACTGTATGTTTAATAGGTTACGAATTAAGACCGTGTGACCGCGTTTTGAGGGACCTCGAAGAACTACCCAGCTCGTGTGACCTAAACCCGCACTTAAGTCACGTATTTCTGTGGAGAAATGGACTAGCTAAGTAGGTAGTCCATTTCACAAAAAAGCGTGACTTAAGTGCGGGTTTAAGTCACAGAGTGCTATAAATAATTATTAACACACGAACTCTTAATTAGTAGATATTCGCCCTGGCTGGAGGCTTTGAGTTTTCTTAAGGCAACCACAGGATAGTCCGGTTAAGTAGTCACGACCTCTCAAGGTCAACTACGAGATGCCATTTCTAAAAAAAAAAAAAAAAAAAAAAAAGAACTCTTAATTAAGTTTAGAAAAAAACAGACCTGAGTAAATTCGTAGAATAGCGTTGGACCTATGAGATATTGTGCGTTTTCTTGTCGATCTAAGAATTTTAACAAGAGCCTGCATCCCACGAGGCTATTCGTAGCTTTAGTGGATCCAACAAGATTCACAAGCAAGTGCTCAATTAAACCTTCTCTGAAGCTGTCTTTGTACAGATGTACTTCATACAATCCGGCGGCATGATCCAACAGTGTGGAGAACTCTAAAACATTCTCTTGATTCAAATTCACCATTGAAAACCAATTTAGCATGGTTGTAATGATTAACATTCGATGCTCATTTTCTACCCTCTCAAAGATGCGACGAAGACACACTTCGAAGCCTCTTCTTAAATAATTAGACCCGGCTGATCTCTCATTTTCTTTGGATATGGTATAAGCGAAGAAGTCTAACAGACGGGTAACGAACGGTAAAAGCTTCTTGTTCTCGATAATCCAGTTTGGACTTAAGAGTAAATTATAAAATACTCGCATGCGATGCTTCGTTACAGTCTTTACGTCGGTAAACAGAACGTAGTGAATGTCAGTCAGCATCATATTGAATAATGTAATCTTCCCTCTATCAAAATAGAGGAGCACTTCCAGGACTTGCTCAACAAAACTCTCAAAAGACCACACGCTCACGTCTGTAAAAAAGTTGAGAGTTATTTTAATAGTAATTTCGTTAAGTTCAGGTAGCAACATGTCCATGGTTGTTTGAAAGGCTGCTTCTGCCTTCTGAAAGAGTCGCTTCGAGAAAGCGCTGCATAGATTCCATGATTTGAGCGTTTTTAGTTTAATTCGCATTCCAAAGTAGTACACCAGGGTTAAAGAACAGAGGAGTAGCTGCTTGAAATTATTTTCTTGCAAAGCTTTCTTAGAACTGTGTTTTAAAATAAACTGCAATTTCTTTAAAGCTGCCACCTTATATTGATGGTAACTGGAATCTAAACTCATGGGCATGTAAACGTCAGTAAGTTGGTTTATATTCTCTTGGAGATCCTCATTGGATAACAAAATATGTTTTTTTGATGAAAACATTATTATTTCTCACACTTCACTGAGTGTATTCACTTTATTTTTGCCTGCCTGCTTTAATTATGATTTTGCCCTTTGTTGCACGTCGCAAGTACGGTATACATTGTTGTTCATAAACATCAAGAATTCTTGCGCATCTGCGCTTTGGCTTTTATACTTCTCCACCGCCATACTTTTCTTCAAACTTCATCTTAATACTGGCTTATGTGTAAGTTCCACAATGCCGTAGATTAAATTATATTTTTTATCACTTGCCTAACTTGCCTTGCGTTCCATGGCATTTTATGTCTGATATTGACTTGACAATGAAAATGAGCAGAAATCACAGAGTACTTTTTGATAGAATCAATGACAGCCTGGCCTCATCACAAAAAGTTTAGATCAGTTTAATTATCAAACTAATTCATGTATTAAAACTTTTCACAGCAAATTATGAGTGAAGATATGAAACCAGTTGAACCTAGCTGAACCTTACAACTGAACACGAGGTTAGATACCTACGTGTAATTTCAATATATGCCTGTAATTACACCAGAATTCGATTTAAACACGTACAGTCAACCACACTAGGCGGCAGAAATCATATAGTGATAGTACATGCTGCTCCAGTTGGGCCCCTTAAAAGGAGCTCCACTTCTACTATAGTACCTATAATATAGCATTAAAGGGTTAACAGAAACACAAGAATATGGTTTTATGTTTATTAAGAATGAATGAACACACGTTGTCCTTAGTCTATCAGTCTTCGTGATCCTTTGAAGGAAAACCTCGCGCAAGATGCTAATAATATTAATTCTAGATATAAATACCAGAGAATAGCGGTTTTCTCTCGAGAAATTAAATTACAAAATAAATTATACAAAAAGTGAGCGAATCATCGGTGGGATAACTTGGGCTTGAGTCTGACTCTACTGCTTGTTTGTATTCTGTGAGTTGTCTCCTTGGACTTGCTGTGGCACGGTGTAGGCGGGTTGACTGTACGTCTGCGCCATATAGGGTCCCGGCCCGACTTGTTCCTGGAGTTTCTCAGCCTCCTCAGGGGCGACGGGACACATGCAGGGGACGAGTTGAACGTGTTGAAGCGACACGGGGGTGAGACTTGCCCCCGCGGGCACGCTGATGGGGATCGGCTGTGGATTCTGTTGCATCATTTCAGGTAGCTGGTACTGCTGTGGCTGGATCTGGTACACCTTGCGAGACTCGTAGGGTGTGTACGTGTACTGGTACCGGTAGCCTGGTGACATGTTCGGAGGCAGAGGCTGCATCCACGTCTTCTGGGCCGACGACTGGCTTCTGTAACAAATATATGTGCTGTATTACGGTTAATTGAAAAGTTTTGTACACTAGTAAGTACGTAGCATCGCGATACTTAATCACACTAATATTATAAATGCGAAATTTTGTGAGTGTGTGTGTGTGTGTGTGTGTTTATATATTTGTTACTTCTTCACTCTCAAACCGCTGAACCGATTTAGATGACATTTGGCACAAAGATAGCTTGACTCCCGGGAAAGGACATAGGATAGTTTTTATCCCGATATTCCCACGGGATTGAGACTTATGCGGGTGAAACCGCGGGGCGCAGCTAGTTAGATATAAATAAGTTGAGAAAAGTGTGAGCATCCACTTATAGGGTATCAACAGAGTATTTGAGAAAATACCTGAAACCTCATCATAACACATGCTTTGAATAATGACCCTGAACAATATTTGTTTTGGGACTACCTCTTTAGCACTGTAGCAGATAAATACTCCGCTGAATGGACTCAAGCAGACTTTTCAAGCAAAAGTCTACAAAAAGCCAAGCCAAACAAAACCCTAAGCTACAATTTCCGTGTCTCAGCACAAAACACGAAGAATAAAATTGTAACAAAGCAAAAACCACTGATAAAAAGTTCATGTATGGCTGGGGCATGAAAATGCACATAATAAAATATAGGTATTTTCACGCACAAGGAAACGTGTGCTTTTTTATCTGCAATGTTGTGTAAATGTGACGAGTAAGTACACGGTTACTGCCGAATTGCTTGTGACATGGAATCGACTAACATTAGTTGATACTTCCAGAAGTATCAACTACACGTAATTATTTCACACCGGTAATCGAGTATCTAGCTATAAACATTACTTAATAATTACGAACTGAATATATTTGCTATGTAGGTGAATTATGAAGCCGGTGGAGTCGACCGTACAACATGGCTTATGCCCCCTATAAATCAACTGAATAACCTACATTTTAAAGTGATCTACTAATTCACATTACACTATATTACGTTGTGTGACACGTGTCATTCGTTTTCGTTTATCTGCAAACATCCACTACTGCCTCTTCGAACCAAAATATAAATATCTTTTTGTGTAAAGGAATCAGTGCCTAGAAGATATTTCAGACATATGAAGAGCTACGCTCTACGCCGTAAGGAGTAGGTAGTCATGGCGTAGGCCCTACGCTATTCTATTCTCTTCCCTCTTATAGACACTGGGGCCCTAGCGCGTAGCAGAGCCGTAGGCGTAGGGCGTAGAGGTTGAAGGTGCAGCAGAGCCTCCGCCATTACTAAAAGTTTACTATTCTATTATCTCTTCTATGAGGTGAAGCAAAATTTTTTATATATTATAACTACAAATACCAGCATTAATTTGCAGGGAACCGCCGTCGTTGGAACAGCCTTTTCTAAGATAATACAGGAGGGTCGGTAATACACATAAGTAGGCAGGATATACTATAAGATGTAACTAGCCCCCCGCCCCACAACACAACTAATGAAAATTCGCATGAAAATAATATAATTCGCTCATGCTTTTACCTAAATTATATAGTGTCAAAATTAAAGATTTATAAACTTACGAGGAGTCTGAGCCCCACTTCAGGAAGAAGGCATCTGAGGACGCGACCAGCGCCAAGCTCAGGAGGAACTGCATCTACAAACAAATGAGGATCGCGTTAGACTTGTAATCAAAAATCAAACTTAGCATAACATCACGCCTGTACCTATCCCACGAAGAGGTTTGCAGAGATGTTGTACAGTTATATTATAAGACTCATCAAATGGCCAAGTAAATTCCCATTAATCAGGCACGAATCCAGACTCCGCTGCTACTGAGATATTCCAATTGGAATATTCAATAACGCCTTGCCTTACCCAGGGATCGAACCCAGAATCAAACTTAGCAGTCTCACTGGCGATGACGACCACTAGTTTAGGCTACAAACAACTTTAGGCAGTAAAAAAACTATGATACTCTTAATAGCAACACCGTCTTTATAAAAACAAGACAAAATAAGAAGTAACAGTTACATCAAGCAGTCACGTAACCAACGAAAATGTAATACAAAAACAAAATATAATCAGCGCACTCCATATAAGATAAGGGGAAAATGAAAGTATAACTAGTTATTTACAATGATAGGTGCACAAGTCGGTAATACATAACAATACTCTACTTTCTCATAAGAAGGTAATGATGCAATATTTACAGACAGTTGAAAATTACAGACTGACTTTTCGGAATGTTCAACTTTTCGATAGGTCCTCAACATTAATATCTAATTATGTTTTTAAGGAATGTTTATACAATTGGATATTTATCTAAATCTGGTTTAACGTTTTTGACCATTTGATACAAGTTCAATAAACAGAGTAAAACGAAAATTTACTGAAAGGAAATAAGTCAGGTTGAGCGCAGAGCAAAATTTCGCAAAGCATTCTTAGAAATTACAACGCAAGCTTAGAGATACCTAACATATTTTTGTCAAAGCCAGTTTACAAACAAAACAACGTTCTAATAATACACAGAATTAGATATCTCTCAACTCGATGCTAATTAGAGGCATCCTCATCTACTAACGTTCAAGATTAATGATCGTCAGTTATAAAACCTTCACTACTTAATTATACATTTGTTAATTACAGTTTTTTTAAATAAACAAGGATGTTGTTTGTCGACTGAGAACCAGCTATTCGGAATTGGATTTTCAAAGGAGATAGGAACTCTTAATTGTTGAGAAGTAATTACACAATTTCGAGGTTTAATTTGTACAGTCATGAGAAACATTCTATTTTTATGAAGTGTGTGATCACGCTGCATTCCGTTGTTTCGCCAGATACATTATAAAGAGATTTGTACCGGTACGTAGATAATCGTTAAATGGTGCATGCCAGTCCCGGAGTCATAAATGTTCAATTTATCTTCAACGCTTCGCTTACGAATGTGTTTAGTTCATCAACTTCAGCTGTATTTACTGCAGCGACCTTTTATTCTTTCACATGATTCATTTATGAAATAAAATGCATCCTGGGAATCTGAGTCGATTCTTATAACTTCAATTACCCTAAAGTTTAAAGTTTTACAAATATTTAGTTATAAACACAAAGTACCTCAGAAAATAAAATAGCAGATAATAAGAATGACATGCCTACACAGTAAATAAGAAAACAAAATATCAAATAATATGAAAGTGAAGAGGAAAATCGATTGATTAATCTAATATTTAACCTAAAAAGGCAAGGAGTTTACAATAGTACGGGATTTAAATCGATAAGTCGAATTCTCAATTACAATAAATCAATAAACGGATAGGCGTCACAATAGAGATGTTAACAAACGGTTGCCGGCTTCATGCCAGTAGACTAGCCAGTGAGCCAGTGGACTTGAGGATGACTTGCATCACTCGCCACTCTCCCTGCTCTCATCAACTATCCATTCAAACTTGTTATTGCCGCCATATAAATTGAAATTTTACTTAACAATAGACAATCACTAAGCACGAATAATGTAAACACGAAAAAGTGATAAATGTGTTCAAGTATAATGATTGTCGGCAGCGTAGTCATTTCGTTTTTTTTTTTTGTTTCAAGCGTAGTTAAAAGTTAATGTTATTTTAACGAAAACTTTTGTTAATAACCTTATTTAAACTACAAATAAACTTATTTGAAGTTAATGTAAAACAAAAATTCCAATATCATAACTGTAATAATAAAGATAAATTTAAAAAAAAATAGCACTATTTACTAAGTTTATAGCGGTACAAAAAATCGCAAGTGGATAATAGGATAAACTTGACTCACCACTCTCACCGTTTCCGGACTCATGGCACTTGTCGAGACGTGCTAACTGGACGACAGAAGGAACCCAACGTTCACCCCCTCCGAGATTGGATTCAAAACTACTGCTTCAAGTCGAACAAAGAATTAAAGAGCTATACACAAAAAATATAGTTATTTTGGGAACGAAGATGCGTGCACCCACTCCGGCCGCGGAATGACCGATCCCAGGGGACCACTCGTTTTTTATACACGGTTTCAGAAACATTCCGTCCTTAAAAGCCGGTCTCCGACCTCAACATGAGGTATAATAATAATCTTATTAACTTATCTACACTTCTATCTTTACTTAGAACGTACCGTTATATTAGCCTGATTTTAAAAAGGGCTTTCTTAGATACTGGCCACTTAAGATAATTTCACACTTTTTTCTGAGGGCGGCTAAGTGTTTTGACATAGAGTTTTTAAAGTGAGGTGTATCTAACGCAGCGCCTATACTTTCTCGGGTTTAAATTATCTACTAAGCTATAATACATAGACTGTTATTAAGTGCATAAAGTTAACGAAGGGAAATTAATCAGGCGTTCTAGTTCTAGGTGAAGGAGTACCTACCTACTCATCCAATGAGAATGACGTTGATTTATGAATGATCCATAATTAATTCAGTCAACAGTGAAGCAGGCAAATTAAATGTTTATCTGGATTTTAAAGTGCTACCTATCTGGATTAGGTGGTAAGGTAAAATCGAGTCCACTTCAAGATGCAGTCAGACGGTTGAAGTTGTGCTAATCGATGCAAACAGCACCCTAAATGCGTAGGTAACACTATCAATCAGAATCTGAATCATTTTGAAGGATATTTCTAATCCATTGCTTCATATCATATTATCTATGTTAGATTTTTTTGCGCAACAACGTAATTAACGCAAGAAATGTTGTTGAACTGTCAAAATTAAAGCCATGCCTACTGTTAGTGTGCTTCGTAATTACCCCGCTGGGGCTGAAATAGCACCATCACAAAAGTCAAAACAATACCATTCGCATGTACAGTCAGCAAAAGAGAGAAGTATGCAGGATCGTCGGATATAGTTGATGTTTAGTAAGAAACCGATGGATGTTCTCGAATAAAATTAAATTGTATTAAGTAATAGAAAAACAAACAGCTCTTTTATCAAATTAAATTTCAGTCGACAACATCTATCGGTTTCTTACTAAACTTCAACTATATTCGACGATCCTGCATACTTATCTCTTTTGCTGACTGTACATTTTGACAAAAGACGGCCGTTCGGTCTCACCGACTCCTCAAACAGCGTGTTGTACAAGAGGGCGGCCCTCGCGGTCAGCTGCCCACGTAATGGCAAGGAAGGATGCGGCTGACACTCGTATCAAATCGTCGGGACGTGTTCATTATCAAGTCCACTCGAACACTCTGTGAAGCTCCCCTTGCTCTACCTTCACTGGCCGTGCTACACCGAGCGTGAAATCTTAAATGGGTGAAGTCAACAAAGTGACACTATGATTGTCAAAAAAACTCGTAACGGTCCTAAACTTGTAGTTAAGTAAATAATTGAACCCATTTAAGACAGGAAGTCAATTGATATCGGGCCGAAACAATGAACATAGGATTAGGATTCGTACGATGGGCAGATTGGCCAATTAAATCGAACCTTTTAATAAGATGGTGTTAGTGACGTGTTAGGATGTTAGATACCTACTTCATCATCTGCCTAGGGCCTAGCCATAACATTTCACTAATGTTTCACCAAAACTCCATTGACAAATTTTTAGTTTACAACCAACGTTTCGTATACTATTTATTTCACAAACAACTCATTCCGCAAATATTTTATTTTAAAAAACACTCGCTTTACAAACAATTTGGCAAATGCTTCTCTTTACAAATGTTACGGATGATATTTATATTTCATTTATACATTTTTAATTTCATATTTAGATTGTTTTGGAAAAATAACGTTTATACAAAATATCGTTTTTAATATAATACACTAGCGACTGTAGGTATTAAAAACTGCATTAAAATCCGTTGCGTAGTTTAAGAGATCTAAGCTTACAGACAGCGGGGGTGACTTTTTTTATACTATGTAAAGATTTTCTAAACCAGTCACAAAGTAATCATGACGATATTCTCCATTTGGGTCAAATAATTTTCAGGCAAGTATTTTTTTCTATATAGGTAATCTAGTCGTTTCTGGCACTCGCCGGCCGCTGCCGCGGCACCGATCGCTTCGCTCGCTCGGCTCGTGCGTAGGGGTCATAGTGTTAACCTAACCTAACCGAACCATTTTTTGATAAATAATTAACCTAATGTAACTTGTCCGGTTCCGGGTAGCCTACAAAAAATAATCTATTTTTTCTTCTATTAGCGCAAGTCGTTTCTGGCACCCATATTTTGTGTGAAAGTAATTTTTTTCTATATAATCTAGTCGTTTCTGGCACTCGCCGGCCGCTACCGCGGCACCGCTCGCTCCGCTCGCTCGGCTCGTGCGTAGGGGTCACACTTTTAGCCTAACCTAACCAAATTTTTTTTTTTAAATAATTAACCTTATCTAGCTAGTTCGGTTCCGGGTAGCCTACCTTCTAAAAATAATCTTTTTTTCTATTAGCGCAAGTCGATGAAAGAATGAGTTTAATTATTAGGAAATTGCGTAATGATAAGTCGATAAGTATGTAGAACATTTTTATTCCAAACGTTGTTTTATGGGATAAAATGAATAAAAAATGAATTGCTTGTTAAATAACACGTTATTAACCAACTTGTTGTAGGTACCTATAATTATGAAATCACAAATCATGTTTTTGCCAATCGTTGTTTGTCAAGTAAAAATTTGTAAATTAATTTTTGGTGAACTGACAGGGCACCAGCCATAACATATATCCAATTAGGTACGTTGGGGTCGGTTTTCTTCCAGTCTAACGGAATGCAGCAGAATACCTACCACTATTTTTACTAATGTCAGGATGTACATCCTGTCGACGGGTCCCTACCCACTTCACAGACTGGGAATCTATCTATAGACAAGATCGGCAGCGACGGTCATAAATCAATAAACATTAATAAACAATAAATTCACCAGCCAATCAAATGATGTGAGCCCCGGCCGCGTAAAACCAATCCCTGTAGGTATATGAACCAACACTGGATGGTGCTGAATAAGTAGTACACAGACATTGTCCTGAATAATTTTGAAAGCAATCATACAAATCTGTTTCGAGCCAGCACCATAGTTGATTGGTTTTTACCGCACAGTGTTGACCCTCATATTCTGTTTGCAATAGATAAGAGAACAATCATGTTCGCTCTCAACACTTTTCTATAGCTACGCGCGATACCGCAACATGATTGTCCAGGCGTCTAGGAATAAATGTGCTGAATATGGAGTGAGTTAGAGTGAGACAAGTGTATTGCACCATAGTTTACATTCGTTTGTTATTCTTTCGGTCAGTTGAGCTACCTATGTCATTGAGTTAGGCACTTGTTATTTAGTAACTTCATTATAAACAAAATTAGCAGCAAAAATACGAGCAACGCATTCGAATAAAATAAAAGTCCGGCCGACGGCCATATCCAGGCGGAAGAATCGAGTATATCCAAGGGTTATAATAAAATTGTATCCAGAGTGGACACCCTGCTAACGCTGAAAAGATTAATGGACATGCTAATAATAAACGAGGCCATTGTTTATCTGCAAGTGTTAAATTAAATAGACCCAATGCAAAAAAGCACTAAGCAATACTCTACTAAGTACTACTAGTTCTACTTTATTTCCTTGGTACTTTGTTTGTTTTAATAAATGTATTTAACATTCATGATTCTAGTTTCTTTTTAATATTCCGTACCTAAAAAGGAAAAAATGGAACCCTTATAGGATCACTCGTGTGTCTATTTGTGTCCGTCCGTCTGTCACAGCCAATTCGCTCCGAATCTAATGGACCGATTAAGTTGAAATTTGGTGCACATATGAATCTCTTTGACCCAAACACAGATGTGTAACGTAAATAAATGATTTTTTAATATGGGGGTCATTTTTGGGAGGCATATAAATAATAAAAAAATAAAAGTTTTGCAATCTATACCGTGTGACATATCAAATGAATGGGCTTATAATTATGAGGATCTCAAATATATTTTATTCATAATTTGAAAGTAAATAGTATTAAAGTTATTTAAGAAAATAGACAAAAATTGAACACCCCACCCCCTTATCTCCGAAACTACTGAGCCTAAAATTTAAAAAAAAATACAGAAAATTGTTCTATGCCTATAGATTACAGGAAAACCTATAAGACGTCTGTGAGCTTAAAACAACATGGTAAATCTCTCAATATTGTGCGTACAACCTTACATTTTCAGTTGGAATGTATGGGAGAACATGTTTTTCAACTACAATGCTAAGTTTGTTCTTGGGATAAATTCATTCCAACTACGGAACCCTTCATTGTGCATAGTCCCATGGTCCGACACGCACTTGGCCGGTTTTTGTGTCTATTTTAAATATAATCAGAAAGGAAATGCAACTAACACGCGCCGAAACACTTTAAATAATATCATCAGTAACCATGATGATTTAATTCGTAACAGCTTTGTCCATTAGAAAATTCACAACATCCTTAATAACGAGGACGCATAATATTGCGACTCAACGCCTAGAGCGCTGGTTCACACACAGATATTGGCTTTACGCGACCCGGCCGCGCCGCGCGCCGGCGCGGCATCGGCAGCCAGCTACCCCGCGCAAGTGCAAAGCGCACTTGTTCCCGCCGTAAAACAGTGGAGCCCATTATGATAACGTCAGCTTTTTTAACCGACAAAAAAAAGGAGGAAGTTCTCAACTCGACGTGTATAAATCTATATAATTATATTTTTTATTTAAGACCATGCATAATTTTTTACGTATTTAGTAGCCCGATTTTAAGAATTTTTTGTTATTCGAAAGTATGTATCTACTTACCTCGATGTTGGTAGATACCTTAAAAAATTGAAAAATAAAATTCAATAAAAAGTCAGGGTTAGACAATTTGGAGTTGATTGATTTTATTTAAGGTGACAGTTTCAGTAAAAGTTAACAAAATTTCAATGTATTTATAAAATAGCCATTAATTAGTAAAAAGCGGCGATAAAATAAGGTATTTTTACACCCGCCATCAACCCGCCACGAATAGGCTAGGTTTTCTTTTGACTATATAGGTAGATGTAGAAGTTACTAATGCTTGGAAACTTCCGGACAACTAAGGGCATAAACTGCGTTAAGCGTGTGCACGCACGTGAGCACGTCGCGGGCCACGCTTCTGGTGCACGCACGTGAGCACGTTCGCGTGCTTATGCGCGGGCATCGGCGCGTGCATCCGCGTACGCAGTTTTCTCAGTACAATTTTGACGTTGGAGGTGTACAGTCGAATAAGTAATAATGGATAAATTAATGTTGTATTATTTATCAAGACGACGGCGACGACGAATTGCCAAAAAAAGACGCCAGCCAGTAAGCCCGTTCGTTGAATCTAGGTTACTGCGCGTGGACCCGTCCAACGTGATGCGTGATCACGTCGCGTGCATGCGTGCCCCATTGCACGGAAGTATCACGCGACGGGCTCACGAGCGTGTGCACGCGCATGGGCACGCGCGGGTCGTTTTTGTATGGACACGCGAGAGGCACGCTTAACGCAGTTTATGCCCTTAGAGATTGTAGGATGTAAGAGCGAGCAATGAGAGCTCGAAAATGTTTGCTACCGGATGACTGGCTATTAGAATTGCTTGTATTAAGGCAGCAGGGTAGAATAGGTATAAGCTGCATGCTTGTGAAAATAAGGCAGCGCCGTTCCTCACAGTCTGTCACCCCGGGCCATGACCGTGACCATATTGGCCATAGGACAAATACGCCACTGCTATCGAAAGAAATTCTTTTTTGAAAAGGAGACGGAGGAAATGCGAAAAAAAACCCACGAACAAAGAAACAGATAGGCGCAAACTCAGTAAAATGATGGAAGCTTCATTGATCTTCGTTGATGGTTTGTTTGGTGCCGGCTCATAATTAGTATTAATTTAGAGCTTAGTTAGACAAGAAGGTTATTATTTGGTTTTTTGCTTGTAATTTTTCGTCAGTTTTAATTTTAATAGGGTAATAATAATTATATCCACCTGACCAAGTTTTGGACACGGCCCACCGGCAAATCTCAACGGCACGGTAATTAGCCAGGTAAGTACGCAGGAGAATTTATTTAGTGCCCTATTGAATGCGCAAACACAGGTGCATTCTCCTCTAGGTACCTACGCTCATAGTCCGGTGGGACGGCGAGGAAGCATGTACCTACTGGCTTTACCCAGCCGTGGGAGATTTCGTTCTGAAATTATAGTGAAGCAAAAAGACAAATGGTCTACAAATTAGTAATATATTCCGAATCATCTGATTGACCATCTGATCATCTTGTCTGTAATCTGTAGACGCCCGCCGTCGACGCGTCGGCGGCTGCAGTTGCCTCTGCCGTCGACGCGTCGGCGGCTGCAATTGCCTCTGCCGTCGACGCGTCAGCGGCTGCAGTTGCCTCTTCGTCGACGCGTGTCGGCTGCCGCTCGTACCTATATATGCACACTGAAATGATTACTTTCTTAGGTTACTACCTACTCATTTATTTCATAGCGTAAACTCAAAACCGCTAGCTACAACTAGGTACCTACCTAGTGGTTGGTAGCCAGCACTGAAAACTGAAATCACTAACTTACCTATAAGTTATAAGTCTTCTCCATAGTTTTTTAAGCCCTAAACCTCTGCAGTAGACTGAATCAAAGGCCCACGCCACGTTGAAATGTAGACTTTAATGTAAAGATCATAAATTTTAATTTTCAAAGTATCTAGGTACTACGCAGTTTTTCCCGCTTAGGAAACCCTATTTCGCAGTTTCCTGTAAGGCTTGTTAGTTCAGTGGTCAGAACGCCCTGAGGTAGTCGGAAGTTCAAATCCTTCACGAGCTGGCCGTTGTAGTATTTTTTATTATTTTTCCTGTTTTCATAATATGCATATATTTTTTTACAAAAAAAAAACTTAGTATAAAAATTAAGAGACATTATAGTAGATATGTATCTCAGAGGCACATATGCCAATTATTTTTTGGAGTGATAAGTACCTACCCGCTGACGACCAGCGGGGTAATTACGTAAAACTCAAACTCAAAATCAAAGCATTTATTTCAATTAAACCATTACAGGCACTTTTGAATTGTCAAAATTAAGTAGTCGGTCAGTTAGTCAGAAAGTTGAAGCTAGTTGCCCATTCCAAAGCGTAAATCTCTATGGAGAAGAACGGGCAAGAAACTCCATGGACACTCTTTTAAATCAAGATATTACAAAATCCTGGGTACATTATTCTTGTTGCTTCTATACAGAACAATGAAACTATATAGAACAATGTAAAAAAACACACATATGAAGAAACAATACAAGAAATAAGATTAAAAATAAGCCTTAGCAGTTAAGAGATGACCAGTCTCAACCAAGGAACATATTTACTCTAGGGAGGTCTCAACCGACGGCGTCCGTTCACGAACATGACGCATAGATCAGCACCATCCAGCTCAACCATTTTGTAGGGAACCGAATGATCCAACACACGCGCCACCATCAGTGAGACATTTAACACTATCAATCAGTAAGTAGCAATGGTTTCATTTTGACAGTTCAACAACATTCATTGTGATAATTTACGTTATTGAGCAGACACATTTTTCGAACATAATTATTATTATGAAGCAATGGATTACCAATATCCTTCAAAATAATTCAGATTGAGCTCGATAGTTTGTTACGCAATTAGGGTGCAGGTTGGCTTACCTTTTATTTATTTTTATTTCGTTGAAAACTTTTAAAGAAAAAGAAACAATACTTCGCACCAATGATGATGTTTAGGGAGCGTTTGTTCCTAAGTTATATTTGTTCCTTTAACTATAGTTAGTTTATTAACAATTATTAAAAATTTCTAAAACAGTTAATAGCTATTAACTGTTTTAGAAATTTTGGTTTCATCGAAAGGTTTTCTAAAGTAGGTATTAGGTGCCCAATGAAATAGCAGTGAAGGCCATTCGATTTGCGAGTTTAGAGAAAGTGATATGTAGTGAAGAATTAGGGGAAATGAAAAAAAATAAATACTTAAGTAAAAATTGAGATTTCTCGAATCCCATGAAATTTTACTTTTTGGGGTGCTTAATTGTTGCAAATGGGTCTATAATTATGGCCCTCTATCACGTTCTGGGAGTAATACTTACGTCAAATTAAAAGTCACCTGTATACCTAATATTGATAAAGCATCGAGCCTTTCCAACGTCACCGCAACGACATCTCCCGCTGATAAAACGCGCGGGTTTTCAAACAGGCTTGCTTTTCATGTGCCAGCAAATATTTTTTCGATGCTGTTTATGGTGCCCCTCGGGACGTGATGCCCTAAGCAATTACTTAATTTGCTTAGAGACTAATCCGGCTGCCGGCACTGGTCACATGTCTTCGAATTTTTGGGTCTAGGACATGCTGGTTTCGTCACGATGTTTTCCTTCGCCATTTTGAGAGTAGATAATGATTATGAAATAGTTCACACAAAGTAAGGTCTGGGTTCGAACCTACGACCTTTTTGTCGTTAACACTGGAAGGCAGAATGTTTGTGTGAAATAAAATACTTAGATTTTTAATTTTTATGGATATTAAGAGCTATTTCAGTATTTTTTTACCAATGCAATGGTCGGAGATCCCGAGCTGCGTCCGAGTAGCCAGTAGGTGGTAAGATGGTAAGACTGCTTGACGTAAGGAGCATATTAGGATAGGATACTCTTTATTATGTACACCATATAAATTACATACATAAATAAAGAAACACAACAGACAGACAGACATATTGAATTGTATGGCTGATTGAAGCTATCCGTGTATAGTGGAAGCAATAATTGTGATTTACTCTTTTACAAAAATCATGTGAGATAATGATAGTCGAGCAATTAATTAAACAACAAATAGACTAAAATACAAAAATACTTTATTCGAAGAAAAAAAAATTGACACTTCGATATTCACAGACAGTGAAGAAAATTTTGAATGGGTAATAACAAAAAAAAAAAACAATGGTGTTACCTACATAAATTGACCCTTCACTCATCATCAAAATTAAATCTTCTCATGCCGTCGAAGCGAAAACCATACGCGGCTGCATTTTTCACGTCGACTAGCGCCGGGTTGCGATGCTTGTAGAAACTACCATGGCCATGTGCGGGCCGCGAAGAGCCGTTCGGCACGCCATGCGCCTCTCGCGGGTAGAACGCCTCGAACTGCCCGCTAGAGGGCAGCACATCCTTCAAACCGTCGTCTTCCGGGTCGTACGGACGGCACATAGAGAGCGCCACTGTCGCCAAAACACATATCGTACAGAATGCTAGCCGCATCTGGAACAACCGCACAGTGTCTACACAATAGTTACAACTAAAAAGACAGTAAAAAAAGAAACATTACGTACTATGATGACTAGCGATGCCAATGAATTATGAACAGATCACCCGGACGGTGCTAATTGCGCAATGGCAGACGGGTAGGTCGCAGTAATAACGTATGAATGAGACCGGTGTGGTTTCGACAACGGGCGGCCAGAGTCGATCACCTTGGGGCCGAGCAGCTCATGCTAAAATCCGAGAAGTGTAGCAGGCGGGGCGTGACGCGCGCGGTTCCGCAACACAATACTTTCCCTTCGCGGGTTGTAACACACCTACTGCCGACGACAGCGCCGCCCGCACACTGCTGGGCCTGGCCACTGCATGAGTGCTCATATACGCTAACATCTTTTCATACGCAACTGTACTAGGACACGTGTGTATTGCTCACGAGTACTAGTTGTAAGTAGATCTAGGTACCTATATCGTGTTAGTGTTAGTGCTTAACAAAAGGGATGAAAACTCGGGATTTGAAAAAAACGCACGTCTCATCCCACATGTTATCTTTAATGAAAATAAATTCCCTCGAAAACTTATTATAATTATAGACAAAATGACATTTAGGACACTAGGATATTTCAAAATGGTTTACTATTTTAGTTCTACATATTATTTAGAATGTCTGTGATTAGCAATTAAATTACTAATGTTCTATAATGATGCTTTATGTGTTACAGCAAAATATTGTTACTTATTTAGAAACATTATAAATAGGCATCTTCATTATTACAACAATGACTGAAAATGACTGCAAAATTAACATCCGTTCACTAAAGGCAGTGGCAATTTACTAAGGTACAATAGGTACATAATTATAAGGTGCTATAAAAATATCTGCCACGGCTTCAATGGGAGACAGTATTCTGTATATACATTACAATAGTAAAGATACATTATTGATCTTGTCATAAATTTTTTCATACTAAAAAATTTGTGTATAAAGGACGATGAGTCAGAACGTCCCCCCAAACTTACATTGACCAACAGACTTAAAATGTATCTCATTCGAACCGCCTTAGCAAGCTGATCAATTTTTACTATGACGACATCTCTCAAAAGTGCGGGATATTCCGAGAAAATTATGTTTTAGTGTTAATTTCGACACAACGTCCCCCCAACCCTTACCTTGACCAACAGACTCAAAATGTATCTCATTCGAACCGCCTTAGCAAGCTGATCAATTTTTACTATAACGACATCTCTCAAAAGTGCGGGATATTCCGAGAAAATCATGTTTTAGTGTTAATTTCGACACAACGTCCCCCCAACCCTTACATTGACCAACAGACTTAAAATGTATCTCATTCGAACCGCCTTAGCAAGCTGATCAATTTTTACGATGACGACATCTCTCAAAAGTGCGGGATATTCCGAGAAAATCATGTTTTCGTGTTAATTTCGTCACAACGTCCCCCCAACCCTTACATTGACCAACAGACTTAAAATGTATCTCATTCGAACCGCCTTAGCAAGCTGATCAATTTTTACTATGACGACATCTCTCAAAAGTGCGGGATATTCCGAGAAAATCATGTTTTCGTGTTAATTTCGTCACAACGTCCCCCCAACCCTTACATTGACCAACAGACTTAAAATGTATCTCATTCGAACCGCCTTAGCAAGCTGATCAATTCTCAAAAGTCTCATCTCTCAAAAGTGCAGGATATTCCGAGAAAAATCATGTTTTAATGTTAATATCTTTGGCACAAAATAAGAGTTTGTAAGTAAACCATATTCTTTGATTTTCAAACCTCTCAAGATCAATTAGGAGATGCCATTTAAAAAACAGAAAACGTCATTCGTTACTCGTCCAATTTTTTCTATTCCTATAGGCAGGCAGTGGTCCCACCGGCGGCGATGAACGATTAGCGAGTAGAACTAGCAACTGAAAACGAGTTGGCGAGCAGCGAGCAGCGTGTGTGTAGTTCCGATAGTTTTGTCGCTGGGCTATCAGCGAGTTTTCGAGTGCGACGGGCGATTACTCGCACCACTCGCTCGGGGCGGTTAGTCTCACAGGGGTTTCTCTCGGCGTGAGCTCTGACCACCAAGCGACCATCGCTGAGCGAGTATCGCTAGGCGAGTATTATCTTTGATAGCTCTTGTCGCTCAGCGACAAACCAGTGAAGCGAGTCCTCGCCGGCAGTTTGAACAGTCAGCGATCAACTGTTAATATATGCATCTCTTTTGTTTACACGGAATGTATATCTATTGTACGTTTCTTGAGCGAGAAAACAGCCGACAGTTAGTCGCTTCCTCGCCGGCGGTGGGACAACTGCCATATGTTCGTCCACGACGGATACGCGGGTGTCTTCGTCTTGGGCGAGCTTGAATCCCTCACTGCACTCAGGATTCAAGTCTTAACTCCCTCGCTTCGCTCAGGAGTCAACTCAAACCTAGAATCCTTCGTTGCGGTCAGGATTCAAAATAGCGCACGCAAGACACTACTTTATACCAAAATAAATAAAACGATTTTTTATTTTATTTCTAAACCCCATGGATTTTGAAGTTAAAACTGGTTGCTAGTCTTTTTATAGATCTTTATGAACCTGATAGCACACACAAAAGATCTGTTGCAGGGCGGGGGACGGGCCTAGCGAATTAGGAAAAATTAATAAAACGATTTTTTAATTTATATTTTATTTTTAAGCCCCATGGATTTTGAAATTAAAACTGGTTGCTAGTCTTTTTATAGACCTTTGTGAACCTACTAATACATACAAAAGTTCTGTTGAAGGGGGGGACGGGTCTCATACAAATATGGTCATCGTTCTTTGAATTGATTTAGTTGCATGAAACCGTCCCGTTAGCTGTTGCCGCACTATCATTTCATTTGTGATGAAGCGACACATCGCACGTAGTTTGTGAAACACGTTATGCAGAATAGAGTAAATGTTTATTTAATTACTTTATTTTCTCAAATTGATTTAACTATTCCGGGGCATAAAATTTCTTCACTAATGTAATCTATATACAAAATACTGTCTCCCATTGAAGCCGTGGCAGATATTTTTATAGCACCTTATATAGGTACTAGTCGGTTCTACTCTACGTCTTTCCTTATGCGTGTTTAAGTGTTGACCCAAATGCAGTGATCAACAATACATGACTTGTTCGTACAACAGTCTACAGTGAGATTCAACAGCTACTCGCACGATACAATCTAGATATTATGTATATCAAATCGTCGAGCGTTTTCTGCGGTTTCGTGATGTCGGCTATAACAAGTCGTGTCATTCTCGTAATTCTTATACAACAATTAGTTGCTTTATTTTTAATTTAATTCTATGATACTGTAAATCCTTGACAAATTAAATAACACAGTCTATGAGTTACGCAAGTTAAGTCACGGTCAAATTAGATAACGCACAGTGACCATTACAACCGTTGCAACACACACTTAAATATTGGAAACATATTGGATTGACGCATATTAAGCGTTCTTAAAATGTAGCTTTTCGGACCTTTTTGTTTTCGAGTTTGAGTATCCATCATTTCATAATATTTTTCTAGGCACGGTCGATTGAGAATTGTTATTTTGTAATTTTATAACACAGGTAATTTTGAAACTGTCTATTTATGGTTTAAAAGCAGAACAACACTGAAAATTAATAAGAAACTAACGCGCACTTCACAGACAGTAGTTATTCGCCAGGGTCATAGTATCGTATACATAATATTGAAAAGGGCAGCGTAGAATCGATTTCCGTAGCGACAACATAAAACGTTGAACACTACATGTAATTCTACCGACCTATGGGTTGCAGAACAAAACTTAGTGCAGACGAGGCAGCTGCTTGGTGTCAACAAACCAAATAAATTTGAAAGCTAGTTCATTGTACAGCACGGCCAGTAGAGACGCGTGACACACTGGGTCAAGGGTGACGCACTGTCCACACGACACACGCCGCGTGAACATTACATCACCACATCTGACAACCTGCCCCTATAACTTAAAACCTCATAGGTATATACAAAACAAAATGTACCCTACTCGTTCCTACGTAACTATCATTAATACGATCGAAAAATTATATCATGTATTTCATAATTAGAGTAAGAAAAGCTTAATAATATAAAAGCAACAAGTCATAAACAAATACTTAGGCCATCTTGTACCGTGCTTACTATTGGCTACAGTTAGAAACAATAAATAATATAATACTGGACAAGTGGTCGACGGCGTTAACACAACATGATCAATATAATAGTTAGCTCTAGTTACATTTACTTATATAATACAAACGTAACCCGTGCAATACAAAATATCTTATGAGTAGTAAACGTCTAAACAACATGGCATATGTGTGGAGGTGCAAGGGCCTTTACAATGTAGCTGATTATGGTATATTACATGTACATATTAAATAGTGGATAAATGTGGTAGTTTCACAGATCGATCTAACATACTACTACGAACAGTACTACTATAAAAATAATGCACATCTAGTTTACTTTGATAAAGGGTCAGCTTGAGGCACAATGTTGAAAAATTGTATATTCTGTTACACCTGAGTTAAACTTTACTAACAACCAGATAATTATATCAATATTATACTTAAATATCTTAATATCATGAAAGAAATTTTGATTATTTCTATTACACTTTTATCAAATTCGCAGCCGCAATTTAACGTAAGTATTGGTGTTATATAAAGATCACATAAAAATTAAGTATTACGAGTACACGAATCTTTGCTTAAAACATTACAAAAAATAAGACATTGGGGTTTAAATAGTTTCATATAAAGTTCATCTATTTGGTTTAAGTCGTGTACCATTAAGACTGATATTAAATACTAAGAAGCTAAATATTATTTGTTCAATAAGTAATCACACAGCACAACTACAAATAGATACAACTGCGAACATTAATATGAAAATAGTTATAGCTATTTAATGCTAATTTTGAACCTGTCAAAGTAGAATCTATACGGACTTATATGTAGATAATCTGTTAGTGTAAATCTTTCGGGCTTATTCGGCGATATTCTTGAAATTCACAAACCATCATTAATTTCATCCTACCAATGGATGTTCACGCAAGCCTGTTGCTAATGCTAACCTCTGCCCGTCCAAACATGCCTGCGCGCAGACTGCGACAGTACTATACTATACTTGCACAAGTCGGATGCATCCCACCGGACATTGTTATCATCATACAACAAATATTAAATTACGAACTACTCTAGCCTTTCAACGTAAATATTCCACAGCGTACGGTCAGCATCAAAAGTTGATTAACACTTCAGTTTTTTTAATCTTAGTTATTGAGCAAAATATTTGTTCAAAATTGCAGCAGAAGAATTTTTTTTAGAATATATACTCTTGTTTATTATGTGAAAAGCTAAAATTCAGTTTATTGAAAAAAGTTGTTGTCAATTTAATAACATGTAAAAATGATAGTGTTAATCGACTTTTGATGCTGACTGTACCACGAATTGGTGATAAAGTTTTGAAAAATAAGACACAATGTCAGAACCGATCGCTCTGTAAAGGCTGCTTCTTATGCGTACGTGAGTTACGACTTCATCTTCTTTAATTTAAATCATCACTAATAAACGTACTGTTTGTACATTATGTATATGAGCACTGCATCATTTTGTGGCATCTCACTAAATTATGAGGATACCTATACTCCATAGGTTTAAGGTAAACAAAAAAAACCACGTGACTTAGTTTTAACCGAGTAAACGTAATACCAGTCTATTCAGTTGTCATGCTACGTCACAGTTGTACTCTTCAATTTAGCAACGTTATAATTCATTAAAAAAGTTGCTAAATTGAAGAGTACAACAAATGACTGAGTGGTATTACGTTTAGTCGGTTAACTAAGTCACGTGGTTTTTTTGTTTACCTTTATTTACCTATGGAGTATAATATGTTAACTCTGGTAGCTAAATATCCAATAATTTATAAAATATAATTATATTAAATTATTTTTTATTGCTACAAACTGCATTACTTATAGATTTCATTACTTTGCTTCCATCAGATAAAGAGAATAAAACTTACATTCCTAAAATATTTTCGAATACGAACTATGTAGCTAAAATAACGGGTCTTTTACATTACTATCGTAATGACGTAAGCTAAAAGTTTAATTAAAAAATACAATTTAAGTAATAGTGACAAACCCGCAAGTTTTATAATGACTGAACTCTTCACCACTATGATACTTATATTTATAAAATATTTAAATATTGCAGATTAGAATCACTAATGCAAGAGACAGAATAAAGGAAATAAAAGCGACAGACTGTGATCAACATAAACAAAATGTATCAACAATTTTCCATTCGATGATACATTTTGCGATTATTCCCTATGTCCACCACTTGTTTGGCCGCCACTGGGGGACACCGAAACAACTTTTAAAAATGTTCTCGTTGTCCACCACTGGGGGATAAAATGATTGTAACCTAATCTCAAAACACTTTAAAAGTTGCTTCTGCATCATCTCCGGCGCTGCGGGAAGTGCAACCCGTCCGCCCTTACGTAACAAAGGATAGGCACCCATGCTCACCTCCGCAGCTTCGGCTTGCTGGTCGCCCGGCTCGCACGGGTGCCTATGCTTTGTTACAGCGGGCGAGGGTTGCTCTCCCTACGCGGCTCCGGTTTTAATATACACTAGGGGGTAGCAGCCAAAAGACTACGTGAAGTCGGGGGTGCCCCGATTCGGTTTTGGAACAGATTCGACCTATTCAAACTACGAAGTGTCCCCAGTGGTGGACAACGAGAATAATTTTTAATAGTTGTTTCGCTGTCCCCCAGTGGTGGCCAAACAAGTGGTGGACATCGGGAATAAACCTACATTTTGGGATGAGCGCCATGCAAACAGTATTTTATTAAACAATCCATTCTCGCGAGCTTTTATGAGGAACGATCTTGCGAATCAAAAGAGGTGACGTATATTCCTGAGTGATGGGTTATGTGCAGGACGCGAAATGCATCTGAGTGGTCATCCGGAGCAACCATGCTTAAATCATCATCATTTCAGCCGAAAGACGTCCACTGCTGGACATATGCCTCCCCCAAGCACATCCACTTCGACCGGTTTTGTGCTTCTCGCATCCAACGAGTTCCCGCGGCCATCACAAGGTCGTCGGTCCACCTTGTGGGAGGTCTTCCAACGCTACGTCTTCCGTCTTCATACTTAAATACCTAGTAGTATTACATGAAGGCCCTTATTACAATACAAGGTTTTTCTTTAGATCGGGTTTAAACCACCGAGCCAGTAATTGAATTAAGAACCTAATTGTTATAGAAATGCATTTCTTTATACAAAAATGATAGCTTAGTTCGATCCTAAGTTGTAATTTTAGTATTAAGAACGTCGCCAAAATTGAAATAAAAGGTTTATACTAGAACTAAAGTTAGATTTTGTTTTGTAATAAGACGGACAGTGTTTAGCTTCAGCCCTCATTATTATTTTAAAAGACCAATAAGTTACCTAAACAAATATTCGCACTCAATATTTTGATAAAATACGGTAGTATCAACGAAGCTTACGCAGCTACGGCTGGTGGCATTCGCTCTTATATGAATTTGCGACCCTTGATCGTTCACATTTAACAATGTGGCGATGATTGGTTGAGCTGAGCTTTTAATGGATGATGCAGAAAGTCTGCAGACGGAGAGACAAACGACTCGGCTAAGAAACGCGGGCGAGAATAATAGCATAGCACTATAGAGGAGGAATGTATTCAGCAGTAGGTGGAACAAGGATGATAATCATAATGTTTGTCACTGAAAACCGATTTACAATTTAAGCGCGATTGTACAAAATATTAAATACAGACATTTATTGTCGGCTCTAGCGTTACATCGAAGTTTAAATAAATTTAAAGCCATCAGAGATTTGTTTCCCAAAAATGAATGTCTTAGCTAAGACATAGTAATTAACAACAAATAATACATTTATACAGCACTTAATTATTGCAAAGTTAATCTTTCGTCACCACACGAACCTCTAGACCTTAGGTATATCTAAATTATTATGCAGTCATCAGAATCAATGCCAATTCCTATCCATGGTCAGTGGTCTGTATATTGCTAATAAAACATCTGATACAAGCTATTTTTGAACGTAATTATTCCCACCACATTCGAATTACGAAAATATGTAATCACAACAAACGTATCAAAAGGATAAGCGTTTGTTCAAATAATTTATTACACGCCGAACTATAAATACTTCTAATTGCTCTATTTCCAGCGCGTTGATATATTCTTTACTTAAGAATGATTGTTAAATTATACTTAAGATATCACAACTGTGTTGCAACCTACTGTTTACTTTTATTTAATTTTTCATTAATACCAAGAACTAAAATATGTGTATATCTATCGAGTTGTTTGTTCCCGCGGCCGTTACATGACCTATCCTTAAGAAATAAACTCCACATTTCCATAACAAAATAATGAACGCAATAATTACAACGAAATAAATAAAATCACAATCAATTCAATTTTAAATTAATACTAATCAAGATTAAGCAATAACAATAGTTTATTTGAAAACTTTATATGGAATTAACAGTGACCAGTCTGTAAGTAGTTCTCAATATCGTGAGACGTGTAGTTAAGGCAAATATCTGATTTCATGCAAAACCAACGTCCGTTTGAAGACTCGTCACAAGTGAGCTTAGAGAGATCTTTCATGTCATTGGTCCTACATTAGACCTAACTCGTATAGTAACTTTGTTACAAGATACACTCTGAAAGCTAATATCTATGAAGATAAAGCATTAAATAATTTTATTGCATAGATAAACGTATGTTTACTTAATTAATAATAATTTGTGATTTGAACTTTTATCATAGCACAAAAACTTAATACCATTATTATAATTAAGAGATCTATGATGAATGATGATCTTGATAAACAATATTATTATTTATATAAAAATGTAGTACAACATCGAGGCCTACAATTAAATGATTTATTTAAGAATGGTTCCGTACGAGGCAGACGCCAGCGTATTGTCCGATAGACACGTGCTTATGATAGTAAAGTGTCATGCCTCAACTATTAAGGGAAATATCCCCAATCGGTACAATTCTCTCTTTAAATATTTATTACTCAGTTGCTATTATTACTTAACTATTTCAGAATAATTTCACACACATAATCAGACATTTGTGATAAATATTTTTAACAATTAATTATTAAATGCAGACGTTTGGTTCCTAACTATTTATACACTCTACAAATTCCGTTGTCAGTCAGTCAATCATAGTGAGACAAGGTGACTCGATTATATTATTAAGAATTGCTAGAAATGTCGGCGTCGAAAGCAACCAACGTTATATGGGTAACACCACTGGTGACACCTGGTCAGAAAATTTCGATTGATATTAATGTGATCGCTACAATGATTATAAACTATAATACATCGAGACGTGAGTGTAGATGTGTCACACTGAAACTATGGATGGATGTGGTGATCCTACAATACCATATCTAAACACTGTACAGGTAGCTTTCCAATTTCGTCTTGGGCGAAGGCTGAGTGAAGGGCGAGAACCAAAGTATAGAGAACCTGCCGAACACCGACTGTATGCTCTTCCATCGAGACTTGCGAACCCATCGTGCTTGTTCCTTCTTGAGCTGCTCAATACCCTGCAAAACGTTAAAATCGATTTAATGTAGTTGTATATTTATGTCACATTAATTCATAAAGTTATAAGTATTACAAGTTCTGATATACGCAACCCATCAAAAAAACAACATGCTGTTTGAACAGCAATTTTTTTTTTTAATAACCAACTAAAACTTTCAACTCATGGGGGTTCAAAATCATGTAATGAATCCATGGTCACAGGTTGCGCATTGGTGTCCCTGCCACCCTGTAGACTATTAACAGGAATACAACATTCACAATTCAAAGTTTACCATTTTGAATCTAGCGTTCTACACGTTACTTTCGGAAGTCGGTGTCTTGCGATCTGTATTTTAGCTTTAGTTTTTTGCCACTGACTTCCGAAATTTAAAGTTATTTCATAATTTTGAGTTAATTTCTTTTTGAAGTCGATTATTTTTTTTTAATTACTTTTTTATTTCGTAATTTTTGTTTGGGATATTTGTTTGTAATAATTAGGTAATAGTTTTGTTGTAAATATTGCACTAGAATTTGACCAAGGTTTTGAGATGTTTTCCTTTAACACTACACCCGTAGCTCGTATCAATAAGCCAGGCCGTCACACATACACGTATTAGTCCATATCTTGAAAATTACTGAATCGATTTTGATGAAACTTGCACTATTCCCTAAAAAAATGGTCACGATCCGATTAATAGTTGCGGAGAAATGCGTGGACAAACATTATACATACATACAATACATAAATACATACATATATACATACATACAACTATAAAGTTTTGTATATTTGTTTGGAAGCCCTAATAGATTGTCATATGTGAATATAATGCAGCTCCAATAATATTACATACATATGTACGTGTCGAATTGATAACCTCCATTTTTTTGAAGTCGGCAATAATAAACTGCCAGACGACTCGAGTTACATGATGCCAATCGATATCGATTTAAATAAATAATACTCACGGTTTCATCGTTCCATATAGCGTGTAACTGAGTGCCGAGCATGACGGCGGTGAAAATAGCGAATAACAACGCTTCGGCGATGAGGAACAGTAGTAGGACGACTGTGGCGGGCGGCGAGTACGCGCTGCAGTCGCGCCACTCGTGGCGGATGCACGTCACGAACTGGTACACAGCCAACCCCACCGCGTGGATAGATATCGCCGCTATGTAGAACTGTAGTATAAACATAAACAACTAATTTATTATTCCATTAGGAATTTCTCTGTAGCATCCCAGTCTAGATTTGTGCCTGGTTGATGGTACTCTAGGTACACCTCTGCTTAACCCTTTGGGGATTACAGGTGTGATGACATGTTATCTATATAAAATTCAAAGTCCTGACTGACTGATATATCAACGCACAGCCTAAACCACTGGTCCAAGAGACATGAAATTTGTAGGGTGTGTTCTTTGTGAAGAATGTGCATCCACTAGGAGTGTTTTTCGAAATTCCACCCCTAAGAGGGTGAATGGGGGAGGGTGAAATTTCACAGGGACAAGGTCGCGGGCAGAAGTTAGTGTTAATAAATATAGTGTACTGACGCCAGTACATCAAGCTACTATAAGCTATCAAATTTCTTTAATAGATTTTCAACTTTATCGCTAAAGCATAAGGTTCAAGGTTTATTTGGAAAAGACAGTTTCGGGTAGCTGGATGTGCTTACGACTTTGCAAAGATATTGCGAGAGAATCAATAAGTAGAATAGGTCGATGGAGTGGCGTTTTTATAACTTTTTTCATAATTTTTTGTCATATTTTTTTTTAATATTACATAAATGTCAGGAACATAGAAACTAATATGAAAAGAATGCAGTTATTGTCATAGTGAGATAACGAGATTACTTCAGAAGCAAGATTTATTGAATTTGATAATGAGGATTAGAGTTGATAAGATCGATGAATGCTTTACGTGTGGCTATTGATTTCTGATTGGCGAAAGGCTAATGTGTGGTAATAATATTAAAGCACATGTGTTGCACATATTATGTTTTAAATATATTTCATCATTAACTATAAGTTGGTTTGTTGGATGAATCAGTCCTACCATTGGATCCTGCATGTGATAGTTCATAATAATAGCATAGATATGATTAAATAAAATTACTTACAGTAAACAAAACAAAATACTTTTGATTATTCTCGCCAACACAGTTGTTAACCCATGGACAGTGGTGGTCCATCTTGCGAATGCAGCGTTGACACACTGAGCAATGATGGGCCCGTTCTGGTTTGATGCTGCAGCACTTAGTGCACTTGAATATCACCTGACCCTCGCGGAAACTCATCTGCTTGATCATTTCCTTTGTGGCATTCCCCTTTGGAACGGCACCCTATAAAAACATCAATCATCATTTACATTGCACATGTAGATTCATTCAAATTTCATAAACAACAGCAAACAGTTTTTTTGTTTAATAAATTAAAAAAAAACTGTTTGCTGTTGTTTATGCAATAACACATTTTTTTTTTTTTCTAAAGAAACAAAGAAAATAATGTGTAGTTAATGTTTTAAACGTCTACACAAATGAAACAATCAACAATGATTAGATATAAACATTAACAATCTGTGGCAGGTGCATTGTCAGAGAGAAAAGTTTATAATGAGGTAGAATATTGTTTTCCTTAGCATAATCTGTAAGTGAAGACATCGTACATTACATTACATTCAGTACTTACTGGATCTGTGAACATGGTCCTAAGGTGTGAAGCAAATGCAAGGAATGCCAGGCTTTGGAAGATGAATATGTTGATGTAGCTGTAGACTGGGTATGTAGACAGACCAGGCAGTAGCATCACCATCATCACGACAAACTCCGCATATAGTATCAGTAGCCATGTTAGCACAGCACATATGATTCCACAAATATCCTGCGAACATTCAAATTCATTTGATATGTATGGCGGGATTTGTCAAGAAATATTTTACATTGGTTTAATTTCACATGACTACAAGTATTTCATGTTTAATGCAATTGTTGCTTACCCTGATACACCAAGCTTTACCACCACAGCACCGGTTATGCATGTCGCAGTCAGGCCGAGTCAAAACCAAGCATTCTGGATCTATCTGATACTGATTTTCCATATCATCTTCATCGGAACTGTCATAGAATTCTCGTATCATTGAATACTTCTATAATTCTGTAAATATCACAATATTTTGTAGGAGTTGTCAAAATAATTAATAAATAAGGGCTGATTTTTCCATCACCAGGTAAGTAACTGTTATTTGAGGAATAAAATTGACATTTCAAAGTTTTTGTATGAAATAACTGTCAAAATTTCAAAATGATTCCTTGAATATAGTTATCAGATAATTGAAAAATCAGCCCTAAGTGTATTATTGTTCTAGTATTTCGCTTAAGAAGTGCATATTCAAAAGCCAGCAAATAGAAAGAATAAACCTTGAAAAAGCATCTAATGCAATGTTTTTTCTTTCTATAAACATTACTGATTATGTATGTTGTGTTTTTGAACACTTAAAATTGAAACAAAAAAACGTAATGGAAAATACACAAACTCACAGATTGCACAATGCATCAGATTGTATTAAGAAAATAATCATTTGCTAAGCAATATACACAGTTTTAGTAACTCATCATCTGCCTAGCCTTTTACCAACTATCTTAAGTAACTATGATAATAATATTGACATGAATGCAAAAAAATATAAAAAAAAACAATTGCAATGCTTGCATGCAGCTCGTGTATCAGCATGTATCGGAAGACGAGAAGATGTGTGAATGTTGACAAAGCAAATGGAGTACCCAGGTATAATGAGATTCAAGATGTGGCATTTTCTTGTTTCTACCTATCTCAATAGCGTGCATTTTAAAATGGTGGTGGTATGCATCTCACATATTTTCACTTAGTTGAACTCTTAATCATTTTAAGACAATAATGAGAATTTTATTTTGTTTCCACTTTTGAATGAATGAATTTCAAATTAATTTTTTAGATTTTCAAATATATGCCTAAAGTAGATTAGTGAGAAAAGAGTTTGTGTGAAGAAGATGAAATAAAAAAACCTGCTTTTAAAAGAAGGTAAGCTTTTAAAATAAACATTAAATTGCCTGTTATTGGCAATGTCAAGCCGAGCACATTACTCATTCGCTTTGAAACCAACACAATATTATTACAGTCGCCAACAAACAGTTCTCTTCTCAGGCATACTGTTTACCTCACTTTAATGATATCTCTTAAAGTATAAACAGCAGCTTTTTTTGGTACTTACCGTTACAAATAGCAGGGCTTCCTCAAAACAACTAATGAACAACTACACTAAAGGAGAGTTATTTGAAAGGTGTGACTATAATAGGTACAGCCATATAAACGCCGACGATCTCTTGTAGTCGTCTCTAGACGTGTAGATGCGAAAAGTTAAGTTCATCAACTAGGTTCACGTGAAGAACACTGAAATCGATCATCATAATCAATCGTGCTTTCTAATTTACTTAGATACGCAGTAGAATAGTGAACGGCGTTTCTTCAAATTCTCTAGCAAATCTAGCCAACTTGACAGAGGGTCAGGGTAACAACTTGATTTTTGTTTCGACTCTCATTATTCCTATACTTAGGGGCACTCTATTCAAGACGTAGTTGAATCAGTTTAGTTTATAAATATTAAATGAGGAATGCACACTTAGTTTTATTTTCTGGCTTATTAAAATCAATAAAAGGAAACGAAGTCACTGTATCGCCTTGTACCACCGTAGTAAAAGCAACAGATAATAAATTCAAAGCAGAAAAGTCAAACATGAAAATACAGACTACTTATGAACTGAAAATCGACTAAATAAGTATCTGTCAGGCTGTGGTTAATCCAACAGCTTTGCACCCAACCGATGGGGTAGCTCAATTAAACCCCAGATTGGCACGTGAGTAAAGATCGTTAGTCATTTCAAGACAGCCAATTTTTTACTCTCAATCCATTTTTACAAAGGAATGATAAAAACATTTTAATTTATTTTGGAATGTCTATTGCTTCATATTTTATACAAATAATGGATTGCCATGAGAATAATAAGTAATACAGTGTTTATTTTTGTTATTTAAATAATAACTTCTATTCTGGTATTTGCTTCAGAATAGGTAACGATTTTCAAGTTTTCATATATTTATTATACCTACACATGCAGTTTTTTTATTGGTCACCCACGAGTATAATGACAATTATTATTATTCCTATGTGACGTCTGTCGTAATGACTGGTTGCAGTCGTTGCATGTACACATAGCATTATACTGGTTGGTTCTATTGTATCAGGTTCCAAGTCAGATTAGTCAGATGGTCTGTAGGCCACTATGCCAACCTAATATTGCCCACATTGGAATCGCAAGAAAAACACACTTGGGATCTCAGCTAAATTGATAATTTGATATTAATATTATTGATCTATTATCAAAGAGGTAAAATCAATGACCTCTATCATACAAGACGTGTATGATAGAGGCACGATAGAGGTCAGTAGGTAAAAGAATAATCGACTACTAATTTTTCTGATGTGATAACACAAATAAAAATGTCAAAAACCTTTGACATAGTGACATTCTTCTTTTGACAACTAAAAATAAAAACATTTTTGTTTTCCTGAACTTTATCACTTTTAAATTTTCCTCATCCTCATGTTCCTCATTATTAATCGATATTTCAAATCGTTGGTCACGTCGTAATGCTTATTCATTTTATAATAAGTTCCAGTTTTTAAAATGCAGCCATTATATTCTGTTGGTAAGTTCCTTACATTATAATAACAGAACAACTTCTTAGTTCTTTGTCTAAATTACTCATGAACTTGAATCCAGAAATATATTGATACAAGCTACAAATATTAAAACAGGAAGTAAATCCCCAGACTCCAATAATAACTTATTCATTGTATGCACCCAAAAAATATTGATCAAAATCTGACTAATCATTCTTGTTTTGATGCAATCTATCTACTAGTAGGTAGATAGATAAACGTTCAGTATAATATGCATAGCAAATATGATACTTTAGAATGATATGATATCACAATACAGACCAGATATAGATACTTAAACATGTAACAACCAGACATCATATCCATTTCATTGTTAATCCCTGTGAGTGGACATATAATAGAAGATTTTGTTTAATTTGATTATTATGCAGCATATTTATGATCAGTATTACTTAAAAGTTGATAGTAGTTCTTAATAATAGATATCTAAATATTGTAGTTAATTCAAGAAGATAACAATTATCATGGTGGAGTTACCACTGTATTGTTTAAACAGTAATTGATTTATTTTTGTTTATCTCTGTTTCGGAGGATTTATACTTCCTGTGAATGTTTGTTGATGACAGATAGTCTGAACAATGGGAAGTGTGGCTTATCAGTTAGCACTTTAGTCAGTTCATCTCATTGTCAGCCAATGTGAAGTTTGTGTGATTTGAATTTAATCATGTCTATGGATTTGAAAGAGTTTGATTGTGAAACTGTTGCTAATGTGGACAAGTGTTTTGCAGAGCATGAAACTCGGCATAACACACATCATGCTGAGGAAGAAAATGTGGAGAGAGCAGAAGAGAACACTCCACTGTTACACCGGTTCCCCCAGGCTGTGGCAGACCGGAGCACGGTGACCACCTTTATTGTTAGCTTACTGCTGATAATTTTGATTTCTGGAGTTATTATTGGAATATATCTCCTTGTGTTACAGGATGATTCAGGTTAGTGTTTTGAACTTAATTTATTTAACGTTTTACACACAAATAAAACAGCACAAAGGCAGTCTTAATGCCTTAGGCTTCCTGTACATGATGCTGGAGCCGCACCGGGCGGCGTCGGACCGCATGTTTGTATATATACGAATGAATATCGTGCATGCGCCGAACCACCGTCCGTCCCAGTGGTGCCGCACTGCATGTGCACCATATGGAGGCGATATTCAAACATGCAGTACGGTTCAGGTGCGGCTCAGGCGTCATGTACAGGAAGCCTTAGCCTTTTATTCTACAATCCACAATAATCTAATCATTTATGATTTTAATAATGGAAGCATGTAAAATGCTTATCTTACACTTGCATCTGCTTCATGACAGAGTTGATAGTTGATTACTGTTTTTTTTAAGTTATTGTTGTCAATCACACTTTAGGGCCTATGCACATGATGGTTTTTTTTTTCGTGGATATTGACGTCGTTACGGGTTGTCAGAAGCCCGAAAGTCTGACAACCAGTCTTACCAAGGGGTATTGTATTACCCTGTAACTGGGTGGTGGAGGTCAGATAGGCAGTCGCTCCATGTAAAATATTGGTATTCAGCTGCATCCGATTAGATTGGAAGCCGACCCCAACGTCGTTGGGAAAAGGCTAGGCAGATGATGGTGATGATGATGCACATGATGGTTTTCATATGTGCACTAGGCGCGTCGACGACGCATAAAAGAAAAGCGCCGTGTTGTCTTAACATTATATGCTATGTAAAATAAGTGTAATTAAAAAAATGGATTACACTATCAATGTGTAATCCATTACCTACAATAGGTAATAGGGGCTGGTGTCCGCAACTCCACGTCAATGCGCGTATTTTGCGTACGGCATAACCTACATTACATAATCATATAATGCACAGAGGAAAAATATCTACTAAATTCATGACAATTTATTTTTCAGAAAATGTGCTACCTCCTGTTGAAAACCCTTTGCAATTAGTGAGCAAATCCCAATGGGACCCCAGTAATGTGGACCAGAGTGCTCTGAGGTCATTCCCGTACAGACTGTGGGCTGTTACAGTAGTTCAAACTGGCACGGGACAATGTAACAGTACGGAGACATGTACCAAACTGCTGCTGGAAATGCAGGTACAACTACGTTATAATTTCCTGCTTATACAATGTGTGGTCTTTCAGGGCCTGGGGTCTTACTTTTAGCAACAGATATTTAACGACTTCATAAATTCTGCATCGCGTGTTGGCAACTCTCAGCGTTTAGAAGCGATAGCAAAATCGCGCATTTCAGCGGTGGTGTCGAGGCTTCATCACGTTTAGGCGACTAATTGAAAATTCCGTATTTCGCAGGTCCTAAGTCCTCGCTAAATCGCTGCGACTTGCCTCCGAATGTAGTGGGTAGTTTAGCGTGTTCCGGATCCTAAAACTATACATATAACATGTCTGTTGAGACCCTTATTACCCATGCTGTAAAACTCAGATTACTTCCATAGCTTGCTCATGTTGTTTCTGTTATTACAATGTTTAATAGCGATTTGTCGAAGGTTGCATGATAAGCTGTGCTCGCCGCATCCACTCTATTATTATGTAAGTAGAGCTCTCCTATTATTATCGGTGCATATTATTATCTAGCTAGTGTAGGTACCCATATACTAGACACAGTGGATTGTTAAATTATGGCTTATTATTATCCAGGCGACTAACAACTTAAAGGACTATTTGCTAATAAAAAAAAACTTGGCAGCGATTAAATATTTTAGCAATAATTTTATTAGATGAGCTACAAAATGCAAGGAATTATAAAAACTAAATAATGGTTGCTACTTTAAGGTAGCGTACATATTAAACAGGATCAATTGAAACCATAGGGGAGGTCCTATAAATAATGACATGGCGACTAATATTAACAGTGGGATAACAAACATTGTATTCTAGGCATCTCTGAAGACTCATTCCCAGAAACACACAAGGTTGAACTTGAGAATTTAGGATGCAAGAGCGAGCGAAGCGAGCTCGGGGCTTGGGGCACCCCGACTTACCTAGGTTAGGTTCCTTTAAACCCTGTAGACAGAAATACCGGCCCCGCGAAACGGGGCTCCGTCGACTACGTCTTATTATTTTTAAAGACAATTAGTTAACTGTATATACAGGCTTATTTTTTATCACCATTCAAATTTTTACAGGGTGTTCTACCCATGAATATGAATATGATTTCAGAGTTGGTCCCATAGTGAAAGTTGTTCATATTCATGGGTAGGGCACCCTGTAAAAATTTGGATGGTAATAAAAAAATAAGCCTGTATAAGTTGACCTCATTGTATAATTTAAGAATGCCCGTTTTCTATTATATCTATTAAATTATGATATAGTAGGTAAACGTTCGATGTAGTTCACCAAAAGGATCTAGTGTCCAAATATAGAGGGCAGAATATATGCGGGTGGGATTGTATTACACCGCGGGCTAGATTACTCGATTCGCGTTCCCATTTGCTAGATTTAGGCTTTGTTTAGATTGGCGCGTTTGTGTGTACAATCTATAGATACTAAAATAAATAAAGCTGAAGAGTTGTTTTTTGTTTGAACGCTCCAATTCTCCGGAAGTACCAGTCGGATTTGAAAAAATCTTTTTGCATCTTATAGCCCAGTACTTGATGAAGGTTATAGCCTATTTAACATTACGCTACGACCCTTAGGAGCTAAATAAACAAAAATCAGAAGGAAGGCTAAGCGAAATTACTCGGGCAGGCGATAATTTCTCGCGGACGAAGTCGCGGGCAGAAGCTAGTATCTAAATAAGCCTTGATTCTGTTAAGCTACCAATAGCATCGCTCTTTTTCATAACTATGTTATTGGTTAGTTTCACACCCATCCATCGGCACCATCCTGGCACAGTTCTGGTGGAAAGGCAGCCCTACTGCGTTCCGCGGCGTAGGTTTGCAAACGGCACAACTCAAGCGCTGGTCACCAACTAGCCTTAACCGCCTTAACCCATTTTGCGTACCTATGTTTCGTTATATTAATTTGATAATTAATGATAACCTAATTTACTACACAAGTAGATTTGAAATCGTTCATGATGACTCACACTAACAGTACATAGTCCGATACGTGAACCCTATCTATCGTACGTTCGCGTGTTATGTAGTAGTTGTGTGAAAGAGTAGGTAACTACCTTTCTGTGTTAATATACATATGTAGTTTTCTGTTTCAAGGCAATATTCAAATTTATTATGGTTATGTGGCATACTTAGGGCACATTTTCCTGGTCAATGACCAATGGGCTCTGGGATACTTTATTCCCCAGAAATACCCGATGAAAAAAATACCTAGTATATTCAAACTTATGTTTCAAGTTAAACAAACATCAACTTTATTTCAACGGTAATTAAGTTGATTTCAGAGTGACTAGCACTATATTGAAACGATTATAAAAATGTTTGAAGTTGTAGAGTAAACTGAACTTTATTTTGTAGGATTTAAAGTTATTTTTCCATAAACTCATGTTTGTTTGCATTTTTGGAAAATAAATCGCGAATGCAGAAGGTGGTAGGGACATCGATGCGCAAACTGTAACAATGAATTTAGCACTTGATTCTAGACCTAACACAGAAATTTTAATAGAAAAGTGTAATCCCTACGAACAGCTATTTTTTTTTTAAACAACCGACTAATAATTTCAACAGAGGGTTCAGAATCATGCAGTGAATCCATGGTATCAGGTTGCACGTCGTTGTCCTTGCCACACTGTATAACAAGTGTGGCTTCAAGTCTTCTTTATCTTAGGTTCATTTGATAACTACGAAATGGCATTCGTGATTGGTGCTGTCATATTGAATGGATGATAATCATACCTTCTAATATAATCATTTTTAAAATAGCTAGGTACAAGAATGGCACTTGGGGTGAGTGAGTGATAACTTGATAAGAGTGGAGTGGACACTTAAGTATCGCCAATTCGCCACTCGTGGACGGTATTTCGTCTGGCGCCTTCTGTAGTCATATCTCCTACGTAGCTTATTGGTTCACCATAATATTTGACCACGGCTTGTGTTGTCTATCTGTACAGCCACATTTTAATAAAACTCCCTCGGCCTCCGTCTACCACGTCGTTTTCACTTAGCATTCTTTCTGACTTTTTCTTAGAGTTCCGTGCCTTAAAAGGAAAAATCGGAATCCTTATAGGATCACTTTGTTGTCCGTCCGTCTTTCTGTCTGTTTGTCAAGACCGTTTATCTCGGGAACGCGTGGAGGTAATCGAGTTGAAATTAAAACCATATATATACTCAGGTCCCTTGAAGCTGTGAAAAATCAAACTTCCATGTTAACGTAAAAAAAGATACGGTCGTTTATGCCGCAAAAAATTACATTTCGGCACACTCAAGGGAATCAAAATTTATAGGGTGACCCTCATGTGATAAACCCACATTCGTGTTATAATACCCTTTATTATATAACAGTTGCATAATGCAATTCTTAATACGGTTTCTGTTTTAAGTTTGTGGTTTAAAAAAAAATGTTAATAATTTATTGAAGTATATGAGTAGGACCGTCAGTTACAGTTGTGTTGATGATGAATGTACTTGGAGTGAAAGTAGGAAGAACTTCTGATTGTTCTTCCGACTTTTGAATTCCGACTATTGACCCTGTCTGGGGTGGGTGGATGAGCACGCGTTTGTCGACTATCCATCCAAGGGTGGCTGTTTTAGGGTGGATAAACGGAATGACCCGTTCTAGAGATTAGCGCGTTCAATAGGGCGCCGTCAGTTGGGACTGGTCATCTCTTTACTGCCTTGCCTTTTTACACGACTGCCCAAAAAAGTAGTGTTACATTTTCAGGGTTCATGTATGTTTGTGAGTTTCTTTATTCCACCGTAACTTCGGCTACTAAACGGCTTAACCGATATCAATGTATGTGGTATCGTTAGAAGCGTTGCGTTATCCCGGGTAACATAGGCTGGTGAAACTCTTCAGCTATTATATTAATGTCGATATGGACTATTATCCGATGACCTACAATGGTGTTGCTAGCTAAAATAGAAAGAGCAGCAAAAAACTTACAAATGTAATTAAACGATATTGTTATTCAAAGCCACATCAATTTTGCGCTATTAATAACTTTTTATAATTAGTTTAAAGTCAATGTCCTATTACAACAGTTGCAGTCTTATCAAATGCACCGTTATTGAATAAACGACATTGTTATTGTTTTCAATACCAACAGACGATGCCATATATTTATATTATTATTAATACAATAAAAATAAATCACTATGCGAGCAGACTGCTGTCGAAATGACAAATAACGTGCTTTTTTTTTGTAAAATATTAGCGGTTTTATATTAGATTAATTTGAATTTTAAGTAAAAAATGCATAAGTATGGCGAATTTTGTCTTGTGGTCTTGAATTTCAACTTTATTAATTTCAAGTGTTTAAAGAGTTATGCGCTTTATAAATCTTCTTCTAAATTTTAGGCAACGTGGTCAATGGTTTGTTTAATTAAGACAAGCTATAATAACAAACTTCACTTGCACAGAAATAGATGGTTTCTAGTGTTTATGAAACACTCATTTGAGAACTACTTATTATTGTTTCAGAGTAATGCCACTGCCGCAAATAGCACACTGCGGTATAATTTCTTGATATCGTCGAATGGGCAAACGTACGAAGATCTCGGTTGGCTGAAATGTATACAGCAATCTACCAAAAACACTATGCCGACAGGATTGCTCTTGGCTTTCATAGGTATTGTATAATCTCTATGTAAAAAAGTAACGTTATGGTTAATGAAGAATTTATTGCCTCACGGCCTTTTCGGATGCACTTTCCTCATTAATATTGATCCCTTAATTAGTCTTTATCTTCATGTTTCAAGTGTGATACCTAGTATAGTAGTATAGCGGGCCGAGCCCTATATCACAAAACATTACAAGTCTACAAAAATTTTAAATTGTATATTGTATGTGATTGTAAGTATGGCTTAGTTGTGTGGTACACGCACTTGTAAAATTTACTTTGTAAATTGTAAATGTAAAAGTTTTGTGGTCTAGGGCCTTGGTCTTCACGTCCAAGCACGTTTTTTGCGTACGGGAGTGCCACCTATACTTTTTTCGTATTATTATTTTAAACAACCGACTGACAAAAATACCTACATATTTGTTTTGTTGGTTAAAGGAAATGTACGTAAACTATGAATTTATAAGAATTACTTATCAATTAAATGTTAATTTACCAATGTTACGTTTCAGGAAACTTCACTGAAACTCCACCCACGCGTCGCCAGTTACAGGAAGCAAAGAATTTCTTCGCAGCATCGGAGAGCCAGCAGTACTTGCACCCGTCCTACCGTATCTTTGGTAAAAACATAAACGACACACCTCCTTTGCTGAGCCGGAGCCTAAAAATCTTTCCTCAGTGGAGCAATGAGTATTCAGATAAAAAATGAAGATTTATTACCAAATAGTAGTCTATGGTAAATGTTGTAACATGGAGCTTTATTTAACATGGGCTCGAAAAGTCAAGTCATTCTTAAGAGGATTATTTATAAATAGTTGAATTTGATTGTGAAAGTAGGCTATGCATGTTTTATTTGTCAAAAAAGGAGGTGAATAAGTCTTAGTATGAAGTTATTAACATATTTCATGCAAAGCTTTGGTCGATTCGATTTTATATTGTAATTGATTGTAGTGTTTAAGCCAAGTTTAAAGAATCTAGTTACTGTTTAAACCGTACCGACAATGGCTAAATTGAAACTGTATTACTGTATCCAATCTACATGTAAAGTAGGTGTTGTCGAATGTTGTAATTTTCCTCTAGTTATTAATCAGTATTTAAATATTCACTTTTAGACCGATTACAGACTTGTAGGCATTAGGCCACTAAACCATTTGGGAATATTATACATTGCAAACAACTGGGATACTGTTCGTTTCGGCTTCCCAGATTTTTCAATCAGTAGTAAGAATAGTTTTCCATGCACATAAAGCTTTCATTATTTGGTAAAAAATTGGCCTGAATTTCATTATAATTGTATGACAATCTACTTAACTGGTTGTTGTGCAATTTAGTATTTATTGTTAGACGAAGTAATTTACATATTTTCTTAGGTATACTCGACCTCAGAAATGCTTTACCATATTTGACAAAAACTCTTAAACTGAAACTAGTCTAAGCTTGAAATTATAAAACTGTCATAAGGGTCTTGAACGTTAAAGTAGAACTTGTTGTTTTATGACATTCAACCATAAGATGGTAAGACAATTACGAGCCCGACTGTACTCACTGACTCAGTACATACAGATTCATATTAAATTAGCTAGCGAAATTGCGCAGACGTGATGGTGGGTATCGATATCTAAACACCATAAAACAAAAATAAATTAATTAGATGACTTTTTTGAAATATTAATTTAAAACATCAGTTCTTTTGTCTAAACTTCACAGACGTAATTGGTATCGATACCTAAACACGATAAAACCTCAACTCATACTTCAAGTAACAAAACTAACAGCGTTCGTTGACCCCGAAAAACTTCAAATCTTTATTTATTTATTTATTTATATATACTTTATTGTACACCACAAAAATACATAACATGAAATAAACACAAAAAAACACAAATATACAATGGGCGGCCTTATCGCTTTCTGCGATCTCTTCCAGGCAACCTTGGAATGGACAGTGATTTCCCTGGACATAAAATGGGGCTGTTGTTGGTGCAAATATTATGCATACAATACAATAAAATAGATACACAGATAAATACATATCCAAAATTATAGATACTTAAATATATACATACTAAATAATTATAAGCACCGAAAATAAAATAAGACAGTAGATGATAGCAGTTAGGACAAAATCACAACGACAAGTAGTGTTCCTTTACAAGTCTTTCTTTATCTTTTCCTTAATCTTTTTTTATTTTCCTTAATCTTTTTTATTTTATCGCGTTTAGATATCGATACATATCACGTCTGCAGAGTTTTGATAGCTAATTTAATTTGACCCTGTATACTCCTTCTTTTTGTACAGGCAAGCTTAGTAAATGTTTAATGATCTTCTACAAATCGGTTTTCGCCACCGTATCAAGGATAGACACATAATATTATATGAACGTTATACTGTCATCACATCACATTTATCACAGTTATTTTAGTGTTAGTAATAGAGTATTTTTATGCATAATATATATTATTATTGTCAGACGAGAATCTCACCAAATCAATTCAAATTCAAAATAATCATAACTACCATAAAATGTGCAATAGTTATTCTTAGTTGATTAAGATATTACACAATTTTAATGTTTATTTAAATTGTTATTAGACCAATTACGATATGTTGTAAGTTAACGCAATTTTTACTATAAAAAATCTATGATAAAATATAATACTTATAACAATAAAAGCAAAACTAATATGGGGATGAAAGTGTTGATGATTAGGTGTTACTGATCGGGAATTTTATAAATTTATAGAGTTATGAGGAAAAGGGTGTATAGTTCAGTCATCCTCCATAGAAAAGGAGGGATTCTCCGACCAGACGGGTGTTGTGTCTGGTGAGCAACTGCCTGACAATTGATGTCGGGAGAGGTAGATAAGCAGAGTTCACCGCGCAACTAGCATATTACAAAATTACGCTAGTTGCGCGGTAAAGTCTGCTTATGCGAAACTTTGTGCAATTAGTTGTAAGTATAATCTTTATGGCTGGCTTTTATTTATTGAATTGAATTCATAAATTAGTATTCAAGTGTTTTATGGTACTTACTAGCTGCGCCCTGCAGTTTCACCCGCGTAAATGTCGATCACGTGGGAATATCGGGATAAAAAGTATATGTTAATCCAGGGTGGCAGCTACCTCCATACAAAATTGTATCAAAATTGGTCTGCACCAATTTTGATAAAATTTTAAAAATCGTTCAAACGGCTGGCCGTTTGAGCGTGAAGAAGTTACAAACATAATTATAAACACACACACTCACTAACTTTCGCCTTTATAATATTAGTGTGATACCACCTTGTGTTGCAACGCAAAGAGAAATCTTTATAAATAATGATTTTACAAATCTAAAAGATTCTTCAAATAATATTTCTGGCTGAACAACTGAATGCAGATTTCAGAACTAACGGCAGGTTCGGTTCAAAGACCGATAGTGTTAAGCAATTTTCAACTATGTATTTCCTATCCTAAATATGTACAGGAGCACTTACGAGTTGTGGGTGAGTGTGGAACGTAAGATAGAAACACGCTTGTACGATACAACTACACACAGAAAGCATGGCTAATAGAAATCTCTATTCCTAGACAGCACGTTTCGCCGAAAACTTTGTTGAGAGAAAACATTGTTCGTAGATATCTCGGTCCTTAGGACGCACTGTTGACAGAAATCTCTGTTCATAGATAGCACTTCTTGCCGGAAACTTTGTTCATAGAAACCACTGTTTCCAGATACCTCGGTTCACAGAAAGTGCCTCTGGAGAAGAAACTATTAATATTTATTAAATTACTAAATTTTGGTTTTCTGGCTTAGATTCAGAAAAAAAAAAGAAAATTAATGCAGAAATGTTAAAAAATGTAGGGTAGATCTAAAAAAACCAAAATTTAGTAATTTAATAAATATTAATAGGTATCTGCCGCATGTCACCTTTTCGAACTGTAATTTTCATTCCAAATGTTGTCAACGACGACGTAGGTAGTCGGATAAATAATAAGTTGCAAGTAAAAATATGCCTTAAGATACGTAACGGTGCGATTTACCTTAGATAACTGTGCTATCAACGAATACTGTACACAATCGTAAAATTACCGTTCATCTATCTATCTATCTATATATATAAAAATGAAACCCGTTTTCCGTTGTCACGACATAACATGAAAACGGCTGGACCGATTTCGATGAAATTTGGTATAGAGATAGTTTGAGTCCCGGGAAAGGACATAGGACAGTTTTTATCCCGATATTCCCACGGGATCGACATTTACGCGGGTGAAACCGCGGGGCGCAGCTAGTTAGTAATAAATTGAGTTGTAACTGTAATTTTATCATCGAGTAAAGTCCAAATATTCATGGAAAACAAATGTCGCACAACATTGTTGCAAGCAGCATTGTTGGTTTTTCATCAGCAAAAGAACATTTACCTGCAACCATGTTCAGCAACTTTTCTTTACCATAAATACGATGTTTATAGGTTCTTAGCGTTTGTCGGGCAGTAGAAAATAGCAATAATAGCTTTGTTAACATACTCTCAAGCACTCCACAGTCTTAAAGTTAGTGTTGTTACCGAATATATTTATTTGTTTTTATTTACTTGTAGAAACTATTGTAATAGGTTAAGCTTCAAATTCCAAAAAAGTATAACAATTATTTTAAGCCTTGTTTGCCCTAGGGCACATCGCAATATTGAATGTTGCGTGACTCTTGCCGAATGCAATGTAGATATCTATTTCGAATCGATTACGGGTTTACTCGTAATTACTTGTTCTCGCATCGGACTGCGCAACTTGCGCCGAATGAGTGTGCCTAAGTGCGGACAAAGCTTTAAAAATGTCTAATACATTCTGGTCTAGCTTCACAGATAGCACTTTGACTTTACTTTGATAATTTTTACCTTATCTCTGAGTGTATAACGTTCATATTCGTTTAAGCAAATGTTAGCAACGGCAATATGAACCTGCCTAAGAATAAGTACCTTATTTACCGCGATAACTTCACTTAGCAAATTAAAGTCAATGTGCGAGCTGTAAACTACTTCGTACTAGGCACTGTTACGCGGCCGAACCTTTGGGAACCTAGGAAGCTTTATTAAAGCGCACAATTTTACCTATTGCTGGAAACTAGTCGATGAAACAATACTTTTAACTCGGTAAACGATACCGATCTAACTATCCGCTGACTAAAAGTCCCTAGTGCGCGCTGGCTCTTAAGCTTGGATGTCTAAGAAAGCGGCGCCGTCATGTAACGGCTGTAAAAAGACAGCTGTCATGAAAATCCGTCATATTCGTCGGTGTATGTCGGTGTTAAGGTGTTAAAAATGGCCACCATCAAAATGACGGCACCGCTTTCTTAGGAAACCCACGATTTAGTAGTAGTAATTAGATAGTAGATTAATTAATTAGTGAAATGACGTTATCTATATATATATGTATATTAAAGGAAAGTTTTATTAAATAACTGAATTTACCAATTACCATAATGATTGATGTGATATCGTTAGATTAGTGTCTTCATACTATTGTACAATTATTATTATAATAAATTTTGTAAATTATTACATAATATCGCCGTTTTATTTCAAAACTATGTAGTGCCGTAAGACAATCATGTGTTCACATGGAAAAGCTACATTGTTGTGGTAATCTTTATATAATTGGGTGGTTAAAGAAGTATCTACAACAGTGGAATTTCACAGATAGACGTCACATAATCTATAGGTACATACCTTAACAATAATATGTACAGACGTCAGCACATCCAGCTACTACAATCTGTCAAATTTCTTTAATAGATTTTCAACGTTATTGCCAAAGTATAAGGTTCAAAGTTGATTGGGAAAATTTGACAGTTTCGGGTAACTTGATGTCCTGGCGTCTGTATATCGTATGTCTGTCGTTTGTCGTTCATACGCATATCTTTTTACATCGTTCTCACATGTAATTACATATAAATTTAACATTAATGATGTCTCTAATGCTGGGGCCAGACTATCGCGATAACGCGAAGATTTGCGCGATAAGTTGATGCTCATTGGCTGGACCTACGATGTCAGCCAATAAGAAACAACTTATCGCGATTTTCCCGTATAGTGTGGCCCCGGCATTAGATATTTGTAACAATGTAATTTAAAGTTTCCATGGGGTATTTTTTCCGTTCTTCTCCATAGGTACAGTCGAGTTCTTTAATATCTGAGCATGTTCATGAATCAAAAATATATAGGCAATGGTAAGTTTCATAAAACTCTAAACAGCTTCGCCGTACAATAAATTGTAAACAATCTGTGACATCATAAATATGTGACTACATTGAATCAATAATATTACTACAGATAAAGACTCTAAAAATTGTGCGCAATTCCTTGTTCATATTATTTAGCGCAAAGTCAGGTTCACAAATATCTATGCAATTATTTTTCTATGAAAAAGATCTTGAAACAAAATCAACTTGAAGTTGTCAGTTATGACATCCTTCAACGGCAATATTGCATTATTACTCGAACTTCTGCTCCGGCAGGCAAAAATAAATTTTATGGTAAAGGCCATTTAGTTGAATATTCAAAGCTGTATAGATATTTATGAATCCTAGGTTGCAACAAATATATTGAACACTAGAGTATTTAGATATTTGTGTTCCGAAGAGTAGTCAGATATTTTTGACTGCACTACCGTAACATACTTATGAACAGTTTATATGAAAACATTTTATTGATGTCTAAGTTTGTATAGAACTATATGATCATTTTAATGCTTACAATATTTTGAAACATTGTCACTGCCAATATATTAATGAACTCGACTGTACCTACTACGCTTTGGAATGGGCAACCAACTTCATATTTCTGACATACCGACTCCTTGACAATTCAAAAGTGCCTGTAAATGGTTTAGGTAATTGAAAAATGCTTTGAGTTTGAGTACTACACACCTAACTCGAATAGGAATGTAACACGACAAACTGACCCATTTTATCTACTAATTTATAACGAAAAGATCAGTAAAGGTCAATATACTATTTGAACATAATATCACCCCTGTATTCCTCCGAAGCGGTAGACAGAAAGAAAGAAGATGTATGTATAGGATAAGCCTATTCCTGACAAGAATCCTGGTTCCTAAAATGAAATTTTGTACTGAAAAAGTCCAATAACACTGTCCTCCCCGGGCATCGAACGCAGGACCCCACACGCTCAGACGTCACGCGTGACTACTGGTCCAATGAGGTAATCTTCTATAAAATATTTAAGACTTTCTCTAAGAAGATACCTACTAGTTCAAGGTCCCACATAGTTTCCATTTAATTATTAAGACATTTAAATATTGATCGTATACCCATAAGTGAGCTGACGTAACTTCTGAATACTCTGCGTCGTTATAAGAAAATGAGGGCACGCTTGGCGCTGTGGTTGAGCGATTTGCTGCTACGCTACTTGTCGCGGGTTCAATCTCCGCGGGAATTGTATGTCTATCTATAGTAGGTAAATTATGTATTTTATGTGGAAAGCATGGCCTTCAGATAATTCGTGCAGGGTGGCAACTGTTCGTGTTTTATTGTTTGATTTCTATTTGTTAACATGAAAATTAGCATTTATCTTCTAAACTTGACTCACCTTATTACTTTAGGTTCAATATAAGGCAAAAATATAAAAATCATTTAATATTCTTTTTTTATATTTTATTATAGTTCAAGACATACATTTTAATTTGTCATGGATCTTAACTTTATAACATTATGGATAAAAGGAAACAGAAGGGAATCGTATCAAGAAAACATACGTACATGTAGGTACGTAAGGTACATAGAATTTTGTAACTAGGAAGTGTGTTGACTCATTTATCACGTTTTCAGTAACGTACATGAAACTAACATGCAGGTCAAAACACGGTATAGGTACCAATTTAGCATATCGTTCTGTAAGGACGATTCACTTTGTTTTGAGTTTTTGATGAATATTAATATTTCTTTCCTATTTGCCATCCACCCGAGTCTATTTACACATACAAGGTAAGAGTTTCATAAAAAAAAATACTTCGCCTAATCTAAGGGGTAAATAAAAGGTAATTACATAATAAGATTTAATCAGAGCATTACAATTTTCAGTGCTTAATATATTTGTATAGTCGGCAACACTCGAACGCTCACGAGTACAACAGACACACAGATTTTCTATAAACTATAGGCCTTAAAGTAAAGTTTTGTAACGAAGGATTAACCTAATCTATCTCTAGTTTTCTGAAGCTCCCTTGTACCGCGACGTCACCGTTGACTACATTGGTGGCGGGTTTTCTTGAAGAGATGATGCCTCTGGTGCTAATGATTTCCATTGAGTCGAGTCCAAGAACTTTCTTCTGCTGATCGTTGACCAGCTGCGATGTGAACTTGACCATATCTTCGATTTTCAATGGACCTCCGTACCCTGTGGGAAGACACTCTACGTTTATGTGCTGGTGGAGTTGCTTAAGGTTCGTGTGCATCTGGAAAGAAAAGCAGCATTATTTTTTTTTTCTCGCAAATGTATGTCAAACCAATATCGTGAATAGGATCCTTTACAGTCTCTCCAGGTATGTGAACTAACAACTGCCATGAACAGGGGTGTTCTGGAGTTAATCTTATAGTAGGCCCCAGGGTCTTTCTGTTATTGTTAACCACCGGGTTGGTTTTAGTGAAGTAAGAATTCCGCACTCCTCAATCTTATAGGTACCCAAAGGCTGTGCGCCTTTCGGAGGTTTCCTTCAGAAAACATAAAAGTTTTTCTATTTCTAGAGATATTTTAAACACTTACGTTGAGTCTCTCGGCCATTTTCGGCGTAACTTTGGTAATCGCGAAATCGACGATATATTTAAGAGCACCCGGTACGTTAACACAGTGGAACTCCTTGTGACGCATAGGCACCGATTGCTGCAACACATAATGTACCATAATTAATGTAAATGGATATCTTGAGAGCACATAGATCATGTTTGTTTGCCCTGCATACGTGACTCGACTGATCATTGCAACCTACTGTAACCTAGTTACATTCTTTTTTGGGCATAAGTACCTCTACCTAATTCCTATGTAGGTACTTAAGTTATGACCTAAGGCCAACTTGCTGTACCTACCTAATTAGAGTGTATTGTGACGAAAACAGGCGGAAATGGAAAAGGCTACGCCGATTAGGAACACGCTTATACATTAGGTACTCATGATAATTTACTTAGTTCGACATGTCATTTTTGCGAAAGTTTCTATCCACTTTGCATCATCGGAGAGAACGACCTTGCTCCCCTTGTTCACCAACAACATAGGTACCTTATGTAATAGCAGGACGAGTACCTACATACTACTTTGTTTTGTGGGTCAATTTCAACATCGAGTTACCTAGGTACCACTGAAAATTGTTTCACGGAAATAGTGGATTAGGTAACCTGGGTTATCCAACCATCCTAATGTACTGCCCACCCAAGTTTCTTCATACTTTAATAAAAAGATTCGTAAACAAATGAAAAATGATGCTAAATAAGTTAACTTTTCGAAATTTAAATAGTTTGTTCTTTACTCTCTCTTACAGAGAGGAGGCCTAAGTAGGTACCAGAAGTGGGAGCATCTTAAAATGTTCCCACTGTTGGGACACAGGGCTCGTCATGTCAATCAGTCATGTTAATTAGGATATGTTATGTAGAACATTACCTCTCCCCATTTCATGAGGCGCGCGAAGTCTGTAGGGTTCCACGTGGTGACGTGTGCGCCCGTGACGCCGCTGCCGTCTCCCACGTGTACGTAACCGCACATCTGGTCCAGCGAGTCCTCCAGCAGACTCTCGTACACCAGCAAGTGCGCGCGGCACATGTCCCAGCAGTTGTACTTGTGAGCGTTGAATTTACCTAGCGAAGACAGACGAAATTGAAGTCCAATGCAGCTGTCACACGTCAATGCACAGCGGTACAAGAAAACTAAACACGTTTGTTACATTTAATTTCATAATCATTACATAACTCAGTTAAAGATCAATGTCAATTTCGCAGTCCAGTTAATTCGCATAATAATTTATAACAATAAACATGATATTCGCAGTTGCATCGTTCGCATAATATTGTACTATTATTACGACATACTTAACAAAAATCTCCTTACTCATATTGTAAACGATGACCCGGCGACCCTTGCTGTCGCGAACCGGTGAAACCACTATGTACCTTAAAATTAGGAAATGGTTATGAAATTCCAAGATGGAATTATATCACAGTGAAATAATTACATAAGAGGTGTATTCGCAATGCGGAGGAACCTGAGACATCAGGCAAAGTTCAAGGCTCTTTAGTTCGTGGGAACTTTCTACTGGCAAATCTGATGGAGCCAGATAAGTGTAATATGTAACATAACATAAATAGAGCTGACTTACATAAGTGGGGCATTATATTATGAAACCATGTTAATAGGCTTTGTTACAATTTGGAGCAATTTTATTTTTCTATTTTATTAGCCCTGTCTGTAAATATAAATTGTGTAATGCATTGTTTCGTACACTTCCCATTCATACAGGCGTACATACCTCAAGTAATAATTATAGGCGAGTTTCACATTGTACAATAATGAAAGCAATTATTTACATTAATTACCTGCATTGTCTGTAGCAGTTTAGTGTAAAGCCTGGTATACAAATAATATGATAGTTACCCGTTGTTGAGAATATCCTTTAGTTTGGGGTCTCTGCAGTCAAGGTTCTTGAAGATTTCTGGATAATATCTTCTCAAGCTCAAGTATTTCAGTAGTGTTTGTTGAGCCATCGGTATACTATATTTCTTGTGACGTAAAAACCGAAGTAGGAACGATTCATCTGGAACAAATGGACATATAACAATATCTTATAAGATATAACCACAGAACAGTTAATGCCCACGGAATAAATATCTATAGATATCTCCGGATCGCGGCAGCTCATTACAAAGGTTCCGATTTTCATATTCGACTCCCTAAACAAAACAAGAAAATCTTATTAGGAAATACCACTTTTGGAAAAATATGTGAAGATTGAAAACTTCTAAACATACCTACTGGGAAATATTTGATTTATGTTATTAACATTTGTATTCAGATGTCCTTAAGATAATTAACCTTGACAAGGTTATTGTTATTTGTTGTATAAAATTCAAGTAGAACATTGAAATTTATGAGATAATCGGAACAGTGTTATTGATAGAGCAATTTACATTATTACAGACCGTTCAAGTCGTAATCATAATGATTCGGATAGATTTGCAATGTTCAAAAATGCAACGGAGCCTTTCTGTTCGGATGTTCAGGGTTTCTCATAGCCGCCAAATCTTAACGAGGTAAAGGTTAATCAATCATCGAATTCTGTTTGTAATTTAGATTTTGATGATGGTTAGATACGTTACGGTATTTAAGGAGTGGGTTGGACAAAGTACACGATGTAGAATAGGAATAAATAAAATTACGGAACACCTAATCAAAGAAAAAGTGGGCAAGTAAGTTCATACGACGACATATGAAGCTATATACATTTCCATTTTTAGCTGACCTTGTTGTATAGGCTTTTCGTACAATGAGAAGTCGTGCGTACCTAGAATAAATCGGTAATTAATTTGAGTGTTACTTCCCATTGTAAATTCTTAATATCTTAAGCAGAATTTGAACCCCTTGTCTGTGATGGATACCTTTATAAAACAAACGAGCGAGATTTTTTCAAATTTCCTTACCTTGCCGAATGTTTTTGATGTCAATGTTTTGTTGTATCCATTCCCTCATGATGGCCAGCGCCTGTTCCTTGGTTGAGGGACTCTCCCGGACTTCTTTGGCTGCTTCAGCTGTGACATGCTTTATGGCCACACCCAAACATCCCTCCTTGTCGATCACGTCTGTGGAGACATTCCACGTGGTCGTCACCGTCAACAGCATACTTGCGGTCGTCATGTTGCTGTGATTTCTCTGCAAAAACAGAGAAAATTTTATAATAAGTACGATTAGGAAAAAGAATACCGCAAAACGGGTGGACAAGGGATTGGGAATTTGTGTTATATCACCAGAATTTAACACATATAAAATTTGTGAAGTTTTTGTACCTACTGACTCTATTTATCTATATCTAATCCAATAGAATTTATTACTTTACCTACTCGTCAATCATATAGAACCTATAATAGCCGGTGCTTTTTAGAGTACTTAATTCAAAAGTTTTTGCGACAATAAGTTACCTATTCATTCTATGATATGTACCTACTTATAATTTTGTTGTAGATTCTTATAATTAATCTACCCTCATATTTCTTTTCGCTAGGTACAAAAAGTCGATGACATAAGATTCATAATTCATTCACGCTTGAATACGTATGTAAAGTCAATACGTTTTGTATCAGCAATGCCTATTCGTAGATCCAGTTTGTTCTCTATACCTTTTTATAATTTACTACCCGCGACTTCGCCGCGTGAAATTCATGTTCCTCCGACCCACCCCGTCGCATCGCGTCGCCTGGCTGCGCTATTACCTCGTTTTCTTTCTGACTTTTTTTATTTTTGCTTGACGTAGCCTATATCCTTCCTCAAAAATTGGGCTATCAGTTGCAAAAATAAATTATTAAACTAACTCCTCAACTTTATTATTTGAATAGGTAAACAAAATTTAAGAAAGGTTTAAGTTATACCCGGGAAAATCTACATTAATTAAGAAAATCTAATTTTTTTTATACGTCTCGTGGAAAAAGTAAACTTTATCTCATGTTCAATGACACTTGTACATACCCAATTAAGTTATTAAAAAGCCCTCATCTTTCGATATTAATTGCTTTGTTCTTCATTCGCAACAGTCATTAGTGTATTAGGTACGTCAATTACATGCTCTTACAAGTGCCTAAGTGGAACCAAAGATACGCTCGAGAACCCTGTCAATAATTTGCTGCCAATGAATGAAAACGAAATGAAATAATAATGCAACTTAAGCAGGTACTTTGTTGTTATAACTTAAGCTCCGTACGATGCAAGTATGTTCCCTGTCGCATACAATAAAAAGTTGTAGCAACATATGAATTGCAAAACACTGTTTAGACGCTGCAACTTTTATTGTTGCTTCAACAGAAAACCATGCAATTCAGGCTTTACGCGTATAATTGTGTAAAATGTAGAGCTAATATCCCTTTCTGCCAAGATAACAAAGACTAGGAATTAAAAAAAAAAAAATATCACGGTATCAGCTGACTTTTTACACGACTACCCAAAAAGGAGTGTAATGTATTCAGGGTTGATGTATGTTTGTATGTGAGTTTCTTTATTCCACCATAACTGTCAAATGCCTAAACAGATTTGGATGGAACACTTTTAATCTAAGAGGTCCCCCGACTGCAATGACAATTTTATTTATCTGTTTAGTCAGGGAATACAACTTGTTTTTTACTTTGTAGTCCGTTTTTTGGCAGGGCAGTCACGTTTTTATTTTTTTTTAATTATTATGAAAACAGAGTTCAGCTGATTATCCCAAAATAAATAAAGGAATTTCTTCTTAGGTATCTCTATAAATTAAGGGTCGGCGCAGTATATCTTATTCTATACTTACATGTCTATCTGTTGTCGTCTCGGTGTCACCTATTTTCGAGGCATGCCGTATTTTACACAATACTTCCAGTGAGAGACAGTTTCGGCTATACCATCCATTAATTATGCATACTTTGTAAATCCCTCATGTACCTTATGTTTGCAATGCCATTTTAAATATTTTTGATTAGGAACCTTCTCCGTCTCGCATACAACAACTTGCGAGACTAACGAACGGCAATTGATTTTTATATATAAGATTATTCACATTCCTCATTCCTCTGCATCTCATAACCATACCATGACTAAATATTTCGATAATACGTGTATCTGGTCTCGGTCATCGCCACTACATAACGTCTTCTTACATATTGATATGTCGACTCATTTCTAAGTAGTTCTATTCACTCGAGTATAATATTATACTCAAGTGAATAGAATATATAGGTAAGTACCACCACCACCCACACGTATCCTCTTGACATTCTCATCTCAGCTGCATACAATTGCCTTTCATTCTCCGTCATCAGTTTTGTCAAGTGTCACAACTTGCTGATATTTACATACAAGTGCGGGATACTTAGATGGGTTTAATATTTTTCCTTCAATTTTACGGGGAATTCGGTGGTAGCTAATAGTTCTTGTGTGACCTGCCACCGGCCACCATTTAATCAATCCTTTCCCTCCTCGCTTTACCAGGTGCACACGTTCCCGTGTAATTTAAAGACCAATGTTCAAGTGCTAAAATCGCTAGTCTAAGTTCCGAAATGTCACCACTGCATCTAACTACCTACCTCAAATTATTAATACAATAAAAACATTGTTTATAGTTAATTTTTAAATATTTTATTAAAATAATAAAAAAAACATATCTAATGAGATAAATTTAAAAAGAAATATAATCAACCAATCAACAAATAATACTTTCTTACTTTTCACGAAAAAAGAACCGTAATAAGAAACTCGTTCTAGAAGTAGAGACCGAGTTATCTTATTACGTTTTTTTTTCTTTGAAGTACGTAACCATTTTTGTGATTGGTAAAATACCACCAAAATTAGAATCTTGTTTAATATGTTTACTAAAAAAAAACTAAATATGAATATACCTAATAATTATATTTGTATCATTTTGAAAGCATATGTACCAACGCTTTTTATTATAAAAACTTGAGTAGTTATAAAACGCTTTTAAACATCAACACCAAAATTACAGGATTTTTGTCCGATTACTAAAAAAGACTTACTTAAGTACTTACGCTTTTACCGGGAAAACACAACAGGCTGGCTCACATCTGTCAAGTATTCTGTGATCTGTCAGTACTGCGCGTGAGGGCATTTTTTTTTTCTATTAAGTGAACGATGGTAGTTTCATACTCCTGGGTTATAATTTAATTTCTCCCACCAAAATTTAAAATTTCGCGCGGACACCCTTTTTTAATTTTCTATAGGATAAAGTATTGCACCAAATATAAGAATAAAACTGTCATCAGATAGAAAAACTAATACTGAATTTAAATAAAATTAGTAATATCTAAATAGTAAATTAGGTACTTAGTGTGATAATTCCCAGAAAAACAGATTATGGACGCGCCACCAAAATTATAATTATGCGAAATAACATTTTTTTTGTATAATTTCTAAAATGTTTCCTACTAAAATATTTCCGGCCTGATCAAGATATATAAGTATATTTTCTTAAAAAAAAAACTTCGTTGTATGTTTGGTCTAAGATACGATTTTCAGCTGCGCCGCCTAAAAAAATACGCTTGAGAAATTCACTCATATAAATATGATGCCTTTATAAAAATAAAATATCTTCGAATGACCTTCTCCGCTTAATAAAAAAAAACATTTTATTGCAGTGTGAAGACAATAAAATAACTCATCTCAATAAGTGATCATTATGATTGCGTTTTATCGATTTTATTCAACCGCACGTGCATAGCAAATAAGACGTTACCAGTAACGATCTAGGCAGCAGCATCGTCTCTCGAACTGAACAAGTAGATACTCCAAGAAGATTATGCCAAGAGGAAGCTTTTCAAAAATAGTTAGCACGAACCCATCTGTAACCTACTTATAGGTACTTACAAATGAATAAAATTGAAGTGTCTATTTGTAATGTCAAAATAACAGCTTTTTACTAAATGCATGTGAAAGTATATACTTACGGTAAGTACGTATATATAACAATTTTTTTTTAATATTTGTCAGTCTGTTTGTTCCGGCTAATCTTCGAAACGGCTGGACCGATGTTGATGGGAATTCACTGGCCTAGATAGCTGATGATAATTGGTAAAGGGACACATTATTGTCACGCGAACGAAGTCGCAACGTTTTAACTAAAAGAAGTGAAGCTAAATAAAGACTTTACATAAGAAGAAGAACGACTAGGTAAGTACCTACACGTAACATACCATTGTAGGTAGGCACTCAAAGCTTTGTCTGCGCTACAAATTGTACAACAAGAACAGTAAAGGTATGATTCCGATCTCGGCAGCACGCAACAGTGCTGCCGCAGCACTGCTGGCCCCCATATATTCTCTATAGGAATGTCGAGCAGCATTGCTGCTGTGCTCGGAATGTAATCTCATATGAACCCATAGAAAATGTATGAGGACCAGTAGTGCTGCGACCGCACTGCCGCGGCAGCGGCAGCACTGCTGCGTGGTGCTGAGATCGGAATCATACCTTTACTTACTATGTATTTAAAAGTGGCCGACTTTGTTCATTGATATACATTAGTTATTGTGCGTGCCGCGTTGGTGAATGTCAAGAATATGTAGTAACAGTAACTTAAGTTATGATCCACCGGTTGGCGGCTTTCGCAACGAGGCTTATTAACTTTTACATCATAGTCAACAATGCCCCCATTGATCGCAAATAGTATTTTAATAATGAGTCTAAAGTGAGTAAGTATATTGTCTTATTGCAGTTTTATTGTCTGAACTTTCCCTTATCATTGTCCCGACCATGTAGTTTAATGAAATCATGATTGTTTTCACTTCGTGAGTCAGCAGTGGTTTCCGTGGTTTCAACAAACTACGCAATTTGGCCACACTGTAAATAGGTAGGTTAAGTGGAGATGATATAATAATACACGACGGATCTATATATGTAGGTAATTTATTACGTACCTGTTCTTAAAGCAGTAATCGTGAACAAACACATAATTTATGAATACATTATTTATTAGTCAGCAAACTAAAGAGCTCTATCATAAATATGACACTCTTAAATGTTCTCTCTATAGAGATATAGGAACACGGTATAATGTCTACATAATAATAAAGGTACCTACATGTACGATATTAAGTAAGTACATGAAAATAGGCCACGAAGTAACACTATTGAAGCTATCGCAGTTGACTAAATATCCTGTTTACAAAAGGCCATTATTACTAAATGCAAGTGATTTACTTATGAACGTATCGAACGCTAAGACATTGTTCCACTGCATGACATGAATCACTCACGTGCACCTGCACGTTAACATTTTTACAAAAGATCTAATAGAATTATGCACAAACAGATGATATCACATTAAAGGATGATGGGCAATTTTGTATGGCGACTGGACGTAGAACCAACAGAAATTAAATATATCGTAATATTTAGTACTCCATAGTAAGATAACGTTTACGTGAATTTCATCTTCATAATCACTGGGGTTGAGGAGCAGTGAAGTCCAAAAGGTGGATAAAATAAAATGCACAATAATTATGGATTGATATTTTTATTTCAAGATTTCGTTTTATTTTATTTGTTTTGTTCTTTTTTGTTTGTTTTATAAATGGCATCTCGTATTTGACCTTGAGTGGTCGTAACTACTTAACCGGACTATCCTGTAGTTGCCTTAAGTAAATTCAAAGCCTCCAGCCAGGGGCGAATATCTAATAGAATAAGCGACTGCTCGCTAAGGGCACCCCCTGTGGGGTACGAACCTCGGCTTAGGGCGTCGCTGGCGGAGGACAGCAAGATGGGACAGGCTGGATCAAATTATTATTATTTAAGCTTGATGAGATCGGCGTTTCCTATCTGACTGCTCTGAGAAGAAAGGCTGAAACAAACTCAGAGGTCACAGTCGGGAATTTAAAGCTACAGGCTCAGCTACGGCTCGGGCTGGCACTTCATCGAGCACGGGTCGGGGGAACAATATAGTTGGGGACGTCGCGGACGACCTCGGCGGTGAGGTCGGAATGTCGATTTTTGTGCTTGTGTGCTGTACTGGTTGCCCTATTTCTCTCCAAGAGGAGGGTTATGTGGTCATCAGGGTCCTTTATTTATTAATATATTACAAATTACAACAGCATACACATTGTAGATCTTTTACATTTATGCTATGTGAATTACAGAATACCGAATAAAAGATATCCACTACTAACAATAATTATAAAAGAAAACAAAAAGTTACTCGTGCGTCAGTGAAAATATTTATGTATAAACTAAACTAGGTATATGCGTATTTTAATACTCACTGTACACAAACATATTGAAAGAACGAAAAAGACAGCAGCAGCAGCAGCAGTATTGTTACACTATAACATTAATATGTATTATTTTGACCAGTGATAAGATGCCATAGCGTGTACTCATGGATCATTATCGATAATAAGGTTTAATAAATGTTGAGCTGGAGCAATAAACGGCTCATACCTTCCTATGCCTAAATACCATATTACGGAAACGATATGGGCACAGCTCCCGACTGTCCTTCTGCCAATCATACAAGTACAATAGTGCTGAATTATTGCGTTTCTACCGATTTGGTCCCTGTCAATTAAAATATACGAATAATATGTGCGTGCCCTCACATGCCGCAACTGTATTCGCACTCGGAGTAACCACACATTGTTTTGCAAAATATCACATTCATTTAAATCATATAATGTATCATCCCTACACATTTCAATCAAATAAATGCCATCGCGAAAATGTTCTGCTACATATGATTTTGCTAGCTTCATAAGGTATGTCCCTAAAGCATGCAATATTATACAGTCTTCAGTCAGACGAGGAAAATCACTCAAGAATGGGAGGTTTGCTTCCATTCTTGTAAAACTTCGACGTTGTCTGTTAAGGTTTTTCATTTCAACGTAATCATATAAACGATTGGGAGTATTCATATTTTCATTAATCAAACTCATGATATCTGGAGCTAGACTGTGATCTTGAAAAACGGGATGAAATGCATTTAACAGGTTTGCACCAATTAAAAAATCGTGAAACATATGGGGAAGAGCTCTATTAAAATATGTTTGTCGAAGTAATCTATAGCATTGTTTCATTTTTCCATTTATGGCCTCGACAACCCAGCGGCAAATGGTTACTAATCGAGCTTTGTTGGCTTGTTGCGTAGTTCGCTCCTATCTTTCGTAGGCGGTATTTGTGCCTCATAGCCACATTGCTCGAGACTGTTTATGCTATCTCTAAAACCTCGATCTAGAATAAAAACATCACCCTGTCGAAAAAACCAATTCCAAGGGCTATCTTCATTACGAACAATCCCTTGCATGATTGTTGCATTGGATGTAGTCGCAGCAAAAGGACCAATAACGTCTGTTATATAACCGCCAGTACATACTATCATGAATGGTTAACCGCTTGGCTGTCAACTGACCTCTAGGAGGTCGCATAAAAAAACGGTATATCTGTCAAGGCATCTCCTAGAAGTCGAACGACCGTTAGAATTATAGCGATATTGCTATATCTTTACTGCTCTAATAACTGCAACTTGAAAAAAAGTGCAGGGAAAAGGACAAGGATAGCTTAATATCACATCCGCACATGGGCCTACAGTATTCTCGGAATTTAAAGTATAAAAATATAAACGCATAAAGCCCCTAAGACGACCCACTGACCAAGTCTGTTTAGAAAGAGAGCCGTCGTTGGATTTGAGGGCGCTGCTTGCTTTAATTACCTTTATTGTTTAGCGAGCAACAGAATAGCACATCTTTTCCATTTTGATCCTTTTACTATTTCTTTTATTTAGTTTATGATTCCAGATACTGTTTGAATGAAACCTATGTAGGTATAGATAGCTCTTATGTATAGTTAGTGCATTAGTTCAGATTTTAGCCACGACGTCTGTTTCCGAACAGATTCTACCAATGATTCTACTCAATTTTTTGTTCGGCGGGGTCGGTTGGTCGCCATTATCGCTTAAGAGACATGTTATTGTAAAGCTTGTGGGATGAAGAAAATGTTTGGGGAGGTGTGTTCTTATAACTGATTAGTGTAAAATAGAATATCTTTATGTACATAAAAAACTTATTGAAATAATGGTTTAATTGTTTAATTATAACGACTTTGTAAAATAAACTAGGAAAAATTCACTCCTCATTTCAGAATTAATAATTACAAGGCAAAACTGTACTATTCCATTTTTAAATGTGTTAGCTTATTTTATAACGATTACGATTCCAACGATATAAGTTTTGTATACAGCTCCCTTCCAAAATAATGCGCGGGATCACCACACATTTCATTGTATTTTTCATTACATTGACATTCGCGCCAATTCGCTCATAATGGCCGCGACGGCCGAGCGGTAAAATAAAGTTGAACCGAATACATGGATTTATGTAAGTTGATATTTTGGTTAGTTTATTTAAGTACTTACATGGTTTCAAAGCATGTTCTCGGATGTATTCTGCCAATTGAGGTTGACGCTCAGGAATACTGTCCGCCTAAACATGTCGCCTTCGTCGGTAAATAGATCGCGGACACGTAACGCATCGTCGTTCTTCCATTGCATTTAACAAACGCAGCACGAACGAGTAAGAAAGTCCATAAACAGTCAAGGTCGCGGGTTTGAAAAACGTATAACAACAACAAACGTCCAATCACAAGGCAATAACAAATCAAGAATCAAGCCGGGTCAAGAAGTCGAAACACACAAGCGAAGGACGACTGAGTGCGCACGCGCAATATCCATGCAATCCATGGGTGGCTGTAGCCATTTCTCGCAAGCTGGGCTTCCCCCGGGTAGGGTGCAGAAGCTGCTCTCTTCCCGCCTTTGTTTTGCGTTCCCGAGAACAAACACTGTTTAGGTGTTTGAATATTTTACCTCAATAGTAATAAATATCTCCGTACTCCCACCACCTGGGTACTTGTTGCCATACTATGAAATGAAGTACTAAATATAAGCTTTCATATGAAATCTATTTCGACTCTGTTGGTTGAACGTCCATTTTGACCAACATCCTTTGTGAAACAATAAAGACGATTTAGTGTTCAAAACACTTTCGGCAATGATTTGATTGCATAAGTTCTTTTCCGTCAAATCGCCTTTTCGTCCTATCGGTTCTAGTCCAAGGATATCAAGTCAACTGCGTGTTCTTACTACACTTGGGCGTTTGTGCACTACAAGGAATTTTACTGTGCGATTTTATTTTTTAGGACCGTAAAATATCGGACTGCCGAACAGTAAAATTCCTTGTAGTGCACAAACGCCCTTCGACTTACTAGTCATTATATCAGAGAACCTTCAAATTGTAACCTTAAAAAGTACGTAAGATCTAAAAACTTTTTTAGAAAAAAAAAACCGACTTCCACAAAAACACTACAAAGTGAAAAATAACTTTAATTTCGGAAGTCAGTGTCTTTGGATCTGTATTTTGGTTTTTTGCCACCGACTTCCGAAATTAAAGTTATTTTTCACTTTGTAGTGTTTTTGTGGAAGTCGGTTTTTTTTTCTTAAAAAGTTTTTATTTCACGCTTTTTAGTAGGTCTGCTTATAATTTATCTAAGTTACAATAGCCTAGTGATCATCGCCTTTTACAAACAAAATATTGCTTTTCCCGATGCAGGGAAGTTAATTGTTGAGAAGTTCTCCAGATCCACTATCAGCTCCATATCACCATTCACATTGTGACGAGCATAAATTGCTTAGCAACCATATTAAAGTAATCGAATCGCAACCCGTGAAATACTTAGATATTATTGAGTAGTTCCGGTGGCCATCTGTGGTCTTCATCATCAGTTCCACATCACCAAATAGTGCTTTCCGTGAGCAAATGCACGAGTTACCTACTATAAAAAATACCCAAATCGCTATAGGTGTGCCTATAATATTTGAAGAGTTCCTTCGATTTCTCCAGGATCCCATCATCAAATCCTGACCTGATGTTTTTAGACTAGATGCTGATAATCCTGGCTGCAGCATCAGGCCAGCAACATTGCAACAACATTGCATTGAACTTAAAATTTAGTCCTGTTTAAAATGAGCCCAAACACGACTACGGTGTTGTAATTTCAAGGTTGGTACTTTTTCTGATGCTCCTGGCTTCAGCATCAGGTCTTTATGTACTTCGGTGTTCCTCATCAACAGTACGTTTATCCACACATCGAGCCCTTTTCGATGAGCCTAAACACGATATATGTATCTGCTGTTATTTGTAGAGGAGTTAGGTACTCTGCAGACTATCCTGACTGCAGCATCCTAGGTCATGACTTGATGATCATGTGACCAAATGTGGCAAATGCCCTATCAAATATCAAAACAATTTACTAAAACAGTCCTTGCCTGTTCGAGTAACTTCTTACTGTTAAGGAGTTGTACCCAGCTACCTGAGATGGTGACAACCATACGCAAATACACAAGATACTTCATAAAATATGCGAAAACAATAAATGAGCCTATAAAATTTGAGGGTTGCCCTCGGTTTCTCTAAGATCCCATCATCAGATCCTAACTTGGTGACAGTGGGACCACCTCAGAACTATTTACTTTGGAACAAAAAAAGAATTTTGAAAATCCGTCGACAATTGGCGGAGTATTCGATGAACAAACATACAAAAAAAAAAAAAACATACAAACAGCCGAACATAGTACCTCCTCCTTTTTGTGAAGTCGGTAAAAATAGCTAAATTACAAAACTTATAAAAAGTTAGTATTGATGACCTTATCGAAATCAATTTAATGTACTCTGTTGAGAATTTTGTGTGGTTAACACGAGATAATCAAGCATAGCAAAACTAATTAATATCCGAGTATAACACGAATAGTAGGTATGTACTCGTATGTATGTGTTGATGCAGCTATTGAAGATTTTTTTAAGAAATTAATTAATAGAATGCCTAGAATATGCGAGAAGCTAATAAAAGAAAAAGGAGGACGCTTTGATGAAGCTAAAATTTAATTTAATTTTATATTGTATGTAAAATTTTTGTTCTACTTAAATTAGTTTTTGTTTATATTTTAATTTTTTATCAATACATTGAAATTGAAATGTGTTGATGCAGCTGTTGATTTCCAAGCAACTCGTCTGGAATATTAGATCCCTTTATGATTGACTTCCAAACGAACTCGGCATCAGGTAATGACAACCGATTCCTTCCCAGCTGCAGACATTGCACTATGTCCTTTGGTGGTATTAATAATTCCAAGTCCAGTCAATTATTAAGCCATGCTACTGAAATGATGACTTACTTTACTTTCTTCGGACTTAGCCTGAATAATTATCTATCTATTAATGTTCAATTACCGCCTAGCTTCTACAATGGTTCGAGTTCGACCTCCAATTATACAGGCTGGCCAATTTGAGAGTACCTACCTTTACAACTTTAAATTACGATTACTTATTTTTTATTACAAACGATTATTATTATATTATTCAGGCTTGGCAATTTTACGCAAAAAAAACATCTTTAGTTACCCAAATCATCATAAGAACCTTGCACAAATCATCTAAGTAACAAATAAGCGGTAAAGGTAGGTAACATTATTGCTACTTATGCTAACATTTTTAACCACATAACATTTTTGCTACTTATTTTGGTTGAACACGAACAGATTCACTCTGTTCCTCGTACTAGTTTAAACGGTAAATAAGATCTGCCTAATCTCTTACTTTTTATACTATAAAATCCAACTGTGCATAACTAATTTCCCGCATTTTAACTAACTGCATTTGGCGTCAAATTAGAATGGGGGCTAAAAAAAGTTGTATACATGCAAAATGGCCACCATAAAGGTTTAATTAACTTGGAGTTCTACATAATGTCAGTGGTGTTCTAGACTTGAGCTATTAAATTGTAACAAGGTTTGACGTTAGTGGTTTCATGCGGTCGTTCCCGGTTTTGTTCCACTCGTTAACAGTGTTGAATAACGCGACATTTTTTTCTCAATCGTTCCCCCTTGTTCCGCGTCTAGGTCAAGAGTCATATAGGTTAAAGAAGAGGTGCTTTAATTCGGTACCATGGTGTTTAATTTATTAGAAATTTACATAAATATTTCGGCGACCCGTTCCATCGGTAAAAGGTGTTGTAGCTGAAGCGACCATCGATGAACGGTGTTTTCGGCGAATAGTTCTATCGGCGATGGATTTGTTCGTGGAACCAACCGTCGACTAAGAGTGATTTCGGCGAACCATACCATCGGCGAAGAGTGATTCGCTATACCGTTCTGAGCTCGACTTTTGAATGCACAAAATTAACAACGGAAAGATAAATGCTTCTATCCTTGTTTCGCAAACGGCTGTGAAGTGATTTGTATATTATTATTCTACCTGCAGTAACAAAAGATAGGCAATTGCTTATCAGTTATGACGATGCTGCCAGGAACAAACAATAGATGACACACACCACCCCAGTAGCTTGACCTTGAAATAGCCAATCACCGCGTTGCATACTGGCCATAATGCACACTACACTACCATCTGTAATCCACGGTAAGTTTGAAACTTAGGAGCTCCACACACAGTGCAGCGCAGTGTGTGGAGCGCCATAGCCTCTGCATTCGGTCACGTGATCATGTCGGAGGTAAGTGCACCTGATAGTTCGAGTGGCCAAACTGTGCATGTTGTGTACACATAAAAAGAAAACATGGAACCGTTCTTTTTCATGGTGGCCACCAATACTATGTTAGATTTGGAGTTGTAGCACAGAATACTCGTACCTAATAGTACTACGTAGTTTTAGTCAACAAAGTAAATTAAAGTGTCGCCGAGTTTTGAGAATGCTATTTTAAAGAGCTGAACTAAATAAATTTCTAATTTTAGTTAATTGACGCGCACTATAATGTCTATTAGTATTTATACACATTTCCAAATTTATTCTAATCGGTAGTTAAGTACCTATTTGGAATTCAAGTACCAATTACTGTACCTACCTATTAGTTGAATCATAATTATAATAGTCACATTTTTTTAAATTCTAAATGTTTGAGTAATGTATTATTAATGATTTATTTAATTTGTTTATGGACGATAAAATTATCGACGATAAGCCTCACTTACCTACTCGTATGTACGCCAGTCTTCGAGAAAAAACAAATTGATGAATCGCTTTACAAGTTTAAACAAAATGTGACTACACCAATGTTTCCCGATGTACCGAAAACATTTAACTCCATGGTTGCAAGTTTAAAAGATGAAAGTGTAGAATTATTAAAGAAGTTTCCAAAATTTAGTGCCTTGAAAAGTTCACTATACAGATACCGAAATTCATACAGCTAAATTGCCAAAACTACATACCCAAACTGTTCAAAGAAGTTCAAGTTCCACATGATTTTTTTTTTAATTGTAAACTAGATGGTTAAATAAATAGGCAATTTGTATAAAAGTTCTTCATTTTTACATTTTCAATAATATTTTTATAACATTTATTTTTATTAAGTATCTATGAGTATGTAATTCATAAACATTTAAGTTTTAGGCATTTCAAATGTAAACGTTGAATATAAAACGATATCGGTATTAATTTGGTGCCTCAAAAATCGTGATTAAAGCACTTTCAATAACCGTAGTATCTTTTGTGTCATTTCACTTTTCTTTACCCTGACTCCTAAACTAGACGCGGAACGAGGGGTGAACGATTGGGAAAAACATGTCGCGTTCTTTGACAACAAAATATACCCAGTCGCCGTTTCACAGATAATTGATTTCGTTGGAACTATAATATACCTACCTAATCTAAAAGCATGTAAAAACCTTTCCTAATAAAATATATTTGAAGGGTCATAATAACATCACACATTTATCCGACCGTAGCCTAATATTTGTCGATATCTATGAGCCGGTGCAGGCATAAAGGTTGTCCGGAATTAACTTATTCCTATATATCTAAACACACACAGAAACTTTTGGCAAATGTTTGTTATGTAAGTAAGATCTAAGATGTATAAAAATATTAATATTTAATTTGCGTAATCATTAGAATCTTTTCAACGTTGAATAAATCTCAAGAGCAGAATAGTGTGTGAAACCAAGGTTAGGAAATCTAAACGATTTATTCTTGAGAAATTTACGACAACCCTAAAAAAAATCTGTGTTCAGTTAGCCGCAAATGCACTAGCTGTTTTATCCCCACACGGAGTAGACAGGAAGATACAGAACGCTCTACACGATGCCTGCGACGTGATACATGCTACGTGCTATATCCTGCTTGCTAAGTGCTACGCGCTACGTGCAACATGCTACGTGCTACGCGCTACGTGCTACGTGCATCATGCTACGTGCTACGCGCTACTCTCTACGTGCTACGTGCAACATGCTACGTGCAACATGCTACGCGCTACATGCTACGCGCTACGTGCTATGCGCTTCGTGCAACATGCTACGTGCTACATGCTACGCACTACGCGCTACGTGCTGCGTCTACGCAACGAACTACGGCCCTTGGAGACTCCTTTATTTTTTACATGCACTACAAGGACTGTTAGTTAGAGAAATCTTAAGTTCTGTGACAGACAACGCACAGCCTAATTCTGGCAGCTTAAAACTGGGTCTAGAAGCGTGAAATTTAGCAGGGAAGACCTTTTTAACCCCCGACAAAAATAGAAGTTAAGTGTTAAGTTTAACGTGTGTATAGTGGTGTGTCTGTCTGCGTCATAATAGCTCCCAAACGGCTGAACCGATTTTGTTTGAAAGGTGACTTGATCAAGAGTGTTCTTAGCTATGGTTCAAGAAAATTGGTTCAGCCGTTTTAAGAAATCAGCTCTTTTCTAGTTGATGAATTGATGTGAGCATCTTCCACAGGTCTGATTGAGTCAAAATTTGGAATTTCGTTACTTCAAAGATAGTAGAAGAACACAGTAACCTTGAATTGTTGCTACAGCATCACCTGGAATTAGCAGCATATCCAACTCCCTTAACTTACAGCAGAGGTATCGTGTTTGGGCTCCTTGGAATGGTCTCAATGAATAGGTTATAGATAGATGGTGATCTAGGGGCTGATGATGGAGTAGGATAGAGACATTGGAGGACCGGACAAAAATGTCATTATTAGATAAGAATTTAAATATAGAGCAATAACTACTATGGCGGTCCATTTTGAATCGCTTTATGAAAACAGTTATGGCGATGTTCCGTAGGACGCAGGACGATAAATAACGGAATACTTGAATAGCAAATCACTTCTAAAGGTCTTATGTTGAATATTCGCAAATGTATGCATTCCGATGATAACAAAATAATATGGTACCATCGAGTTGGTCAGATGATAGACCTGCACGCTAGATAACGGAACTCTTGAATAGCTAGGTACTAGTAAACCCCTCGAAAGAGTATGGACTCATAAGATGTGTCTTAAACTTTTAACCGCCCGACTTCATAATATAAGTTGTCGTGCACCCAGTGTCCGAAAAAAAAGCGAGAAATAAATACCTGATAGAAAACAGCGTAATTAAATAAAAAAGCAGATTAAACGAGCTGTGGTATTTGGTCGTAAATATCCGTGGTCGTAAATATACGTCGCTGGCGAAATAGACACGAAAATATTTATCAGATTAATCCAGATTGACTGCCGCCGCGGTCACCGGTGGCCGCGAATAATAGATTTTCTATTGTGTCTGTTGTCTGGCAGTCACCGCAACTGTTAAAAGGTTTTATTAACGAGTTCATATAAAAATTTCTAAAGAGAATTACATATTCTACGCGTCTATATTTTGATCCAAGCGTCCTCGCGGACGTCTAATAAAAATGCTAAACTGACGAGGCATATACTCAGCAACAATTAATGTATGCTATTGTAGAAAAGATAGCCGCTGTTAACTTCCAATTTTCATGGATCAAAATATTTCCTACAACTTACATTAAACTTATAATATTACTTATTCTTTTACTTTCAACATGTTTTGGTTTGAGTCGGGGTTTTTTTAAATTTTATTTTTATAATGAAGGTGACCACTTCAGAAGGACGTGTGTATGGAAGTTCTTAAATTATAGACTGGGCCGTGGCCTCTGCGTCACGGCAGTCATCTTGCTTTATCCTTCCGTGCGCGATGAGTTTTGGTAAAAATCAGTACCTATAAATTCTAGTTTGTCTAATTTGGTAATAAGTACATAAAAGGAGACTTCCGTTTACACAATGCAGTGACATCAACACAGACGAGGAAGTGTGTAGGAGTACGCAAAATGAATGAAAACAAGTAAGTAATTACAATTAATTAACAAACTTCAAATACTTAAAACTGCACATAGTATGATCTGCTCTAATTAACTTATTACATGTTTCATTTCCGGACACTTGATATTTTATGATTCTTAAAAACTGTTGGATTTTGAACATACCAAACGATTTGTTGCAGCTACTTGTGCAACGCCATTTAGCATAAAAGTTTCTTAACGCTTTGTTAGTTAACATACAACATAGACTCAAATCGATGTAGAAAAATGTGTCGAAATTAATACACGCCTATTTCGACAAGTTTACAACAACATTTTTGTTTTAGTTGACTGTTGTTCTGTGAGTCCGTGGGCATAATAGTCAATTCGGATAAGCAATATACTATTATGCTCAATGAGAGCAGTGGTGGCCCAGTGGCAACGGTTCTGACTTACGATCGTAAGTTATAGTCGTGGGTTCGAACCCAGACAGGCGCTTTACATTGTGTAAATTATTTCATCGCCACAGCTCTCAAAACGGTACAGGAAAACATCGTGAGGAAACCGGCATGTCGTCGAACAAAAATTCGAAGACATGTGACATGTACCAACCCGCTCTGGGCCGCCTCTCGAAGACAGGTGGCCTGTGTCCCAGCAATGGGAACTTTATAGGCTGATTATGAGGACAAAGCAATACGTATTCGGTATTTCGAATATTTGTATGCACTTTCTGTGCTAGAGGTTTCGTTATATTGGGCTGCTATTGGATGATAAGACATATTTTATAGACACCTACACTTTGTTAGACAGCTGTCTAGCTATGGAGCTAGTCGGTTCGATCACACCCATCCACGGACCATCCGTGGCAAGCGTAGCTTAACCAGATCGATTGACCCGTGCGGATGTTATTACTTAACCACAAGACCCTCAATTTCCTCACAATACGAATTTAAAAAAAGCCTGACGTTATCTTTTCGATCAAAGTTTGCATCACGAAGTCATAATTTAAAATGGTAGTCGCTGTGATACCGAGACAACTTTTCTCGGGCGCAGTTACGACATGCATGATCATGGAGTTTGAATAAGAAATATAATAAACAAATTATAAAATAAAATTGTTTATTTATGTGTAGAAAAATTTGGTACGCCCCGGAGCTCGCGCTACAGTTAGCGCGAGCTCCGGGATCAGAATAGACACGGCGCCGGAGTCGCCGTTATATGAGAAGAAAAATTGCTGATTTATTCCGTAAAAACATCATCGTATGTACGTAAAATTTTAGGTGAAGTGAGCTTGAAGTTAACTCTCAGTGTCAATCCCTAGCTTAAGGTGGAGTGACAGCTCACTTCACCTAAGATTTCACGGTGAGATTTTTAAAGAATACATCGGCTGAATATTAGCTAAGTACTTATTTCAAGAAGACGTGTTCACTAAAACAAACGCTTCTTATACAATAAAATTTTGAAACTGATTGTAACTATAACATATTATTATTAAAGAACCTAAGTTTTGTTGCTATTTCCTACGTTCCACACACAATACTTATAATTCAAAAACATTTACAGTGTTACAGCAAGGTTACAACAGACTTTTCAGGTCGTATCAAAATTATCACCTATGTCCTATACCATAGTATGATGCATAACAGTTAGGGTTTCTAACCGAACCGTCTTCTATCGCGTAATATTTAATTTAATTTTGTTAAAGCAAATAAAGTGTAATAAATTAGGTACGTGACATCTACCAACCCGCACTGGGGAAGCGACCTAAATACTAATATTCAACATAATTAGGAAAAAGGAAAAGGATGATGACCATATTTGTATGAGACCCCCCCCCCCCTTCAACAGATCTTTTGTATGTGTAGTTGGTTCACAAAGATCTATAAAAAGACTAGCAACCAGTTTTAACTTCAAAATCCAAGGAGCTTAGAAATAAAAGAAAAAATAGTTTTTTTTTATCATTCAACAAACATGATATAGGTATAGTACCTAGATTATTCACTAATGGGTGTCTTGTTGTCGCTTAGCTTAGGGTTTTTTTGGATTACTCAAATGCTGGGCCCGGGCGTAGTAGATTACAGCCCACTCCCTCTCGAAGAGAGGAAGCCTGTGTCCCAGCAGAGGGAACGTTATAGGCTGATTATGTATGTGTGCTATGTAACATACGACGGACTTTACTCGTATTTGGTTTGCTCAAAACATCTCAAGCAGCTAAATATTACATGGAAATTTTCGTTTTCGATGACCAAATATTATTATGTTGTTATTAAATTATGAAGAACATTCAAATACTAAACTTAAAATATTTGATAGAACTGCAAATCTTTGTACATCTCTTCAACATGAAACCAATAGATGCCGTTAAAGGGTTACCCTTTGCGTGGCGAAGATGGTCGTGTCACCAGATACATGTATTCAGGTCATCTCCACCAAATAAATGACGGAACGGAACGAGTATTTCTACAAAGTTTCAACTTGATAGATCAAGAGGAACTATATCTAAATGTTAAAACAAAAATGGACACACGAGGGATGTCAAAATGTCGTGTGTGTATACACGCAAAATATTTAGGTTAAAAATGTACTTACTATACCTGTTTGTGAACACTCATTGACAAAAATATTTTTACTCATTTTTCTACAGCTGTCACATCACTCATTTTAAAAAGTAAATTAACTGTATTCATGTAGTAAAACTGTGCGGGACAATAGACAATAACAGTGTATATAATAGTGATAGTTGTAATACGTTGTTAGAACCTAGTTTGTTTGATTTGTTTTTATAGATATAAGTAAGCAGTTCTAATTGACCGAAATATTTGTCACGTTTATTACTGTTTTATATTTTTCCTAGATAGTTTATAGTATGTAGAATTCGAAAACATATAGTGTCATGATGTCATTAAGAATTATAGCGAAAAACGCGAAAATTGTCACGCGGCTCTCTATAAGGTAAAGTTTCGCTGTACCTAAGCTAACTGTGCCGATTCCGACTTGACTCTCATTGGCTAAAATTCCGATGTTATGATTGGCTGACATTTTAAATCGTTCCCATTGGATGAAATTCCGGCACTCTGATTGGCTGACCAATCACAGGGCCTACTTTTTCTTAGCCAAAATAGTATAAATTACGCGTCGGATTTCGGGTTCGACACAGTCGGCGAGCAACAATACTAGAAGAAACTCTGAAGAAGAAAATAAAGAAGCAACTGGAAGAATAAAGAAGACTTTCATTCCCCACCAACCCCAGCAAACAAATGTGCACCCTGCACAAAAACAGATACCTAAGTACCTAACATTAACCATTCATTAATGTTTCAAAGAACGACAGTTTCATGTAGAAACTTTATTGACCTGGATGTCAGGTTTCTATCCGGTTCGAAATTGGAAGTTGCCTAAATCCGGATCGGAAATTCGCCCTACTTACATCATTTTTATTGCAGACATTATCTAAACAACAATCAAGGCAGTAATAATCTAACCCATAACAGGCACACAGGTTCGTGTTATGAGAGATATCATGCCTAATCATGATATGCATAATCAGACTATACCTAATGTTCCCACTGCTGGGACACAGCCCTCCTCTCGGTGAGAGGCTGTAATCAATCACGCGGGCCTAGTGCGGGTTGGTAGATGTCACGTGACTTCGAATTTTTGGTTCTAGGACATGCCGGCTACTCAAGATGTTTTCCTTCAATTATTCCCAGTAGTTCCATGTAGCTAGTTCCACATGGAACTACTGCAACTCACATGTACGTTTGCCCAGCTAGGCCCCCCAGAATTTGCGATTTAGGTATACACCAATGCAATGTACTCGCCTCTAGGAGTATATGTACCGCTTTCTTTTTCAATGTACCTCTGTACTTTTGAAGAAATATGCAAAAAAAGGGGGCCGTGCCAGCCAAACGTTTTCAGCACGGCCCTCGTGTAACTTGAAAAATATATAACGTATTAAAAAGTTTCATAAACTCAAGGAATGTACTTTATTAACACGTTATATGTACCGTTACAGATATTGTGAATTCGTAATAACAAATAATATATAGACGTGGATAGGGGGCCGTGCTGAAAAAAAAAGAAATGAGAAAATATCTAAAAAAGTCAAAACAACCTTAGCCAAAAACTATATAAAAGTAATTCATGTTTGGCAAGTAACATATGTACCGCATTGGTTTCTCATAAAACTTGCTAAATTAAAAAAATAAACCAATTTTAGTTTATTCAGCACGGCCCTCTATAGTTGCCTATATCTTTTTAAATATGACATGTTTGTTTACAAAATTCGACTTCCTGAATTATGTATAGGAGTACATTCGTTCCAAATAAATTGCGATTATGGTGTATTAGTATTTTAAAAGATAAATTGGATCAAAAATATCCTAACATGCAACTGATGGGGTGACCATGATTCCACGTGAGAATGGATAAAAAAACTTCTGCATAAATTGAGTAAATCTTTAATAAAATAAAAAATATCGTAATCTGTATTAACTATTAACGATAATTATAATAGTAGCTAGTAAGTAGTAGGTCGCAAATCGAACCCTATCCACGTCTATATATTATTAGTTATTACGAATTCACAATATCTGTTACGGTACATAGAACGTGTTAATAAAGTACATTCCTTGAGTTTATTAAACTTTTTAATACGTTATATATTTTTCAAGTTACACGAGGGCCGTGCTGAAAACGTTTGGCTGGCACGGCCCCCTTTTTTTGCATATTTCTTCAAAATTACAGAGGTACATTGAAAAAGAAAGCGGTACATATACCTACTCCTAGAGGCGAGTACATTGCATTGGTGTATACCTAAATCGCAAATTCTGGGGGGCCTAGCTGGGCAAACATACATCAACTCACTAGTTCCGTGTATGGAGTTCCATACTCCCACTAGTTAGTGGAAGTATTCAATAGTTGAGAGCAGTGGTGATGAAATAATTTACACAAAGCGCGTGTCTGGATTCGAACCTACGACTCGTAAGTCGCGGCCGTTATTACTGGGCCACCCCTGCTCTGGTATGACCATGACGAAGCACCTTTTGTATACTATCAATACCTACATCAACTATTATGTAGGAATGGAACGTTGATGAATGCACGTAAATGCATGATTGTATTGTATGAAAGAGCTGAATGCTAAGGTGTAAGTGAGACAGATGCCGTACGCCAAAGATGTATGCTTGGGATGACGTGGAAGGTGAGAATGACATTGGCTTTTTTGAAGGACGAAAAGGAGGATAAAGGTATGATTCCGATTTCGGCAGCACGCAGTAGTAGGTACTGCCGTAGCAGTGCTGCCGTAGCACTACTGGTCCCCATACATTTTCTATAGGTTTGTATGAGATTAAATTCCGAGCACAACAGCAATGTGACGCAGTAATAAAGCGCAGAATTAAGATGACGAATCGAAAAAGAAAAGAAAAATAAATACCTGATAGCCAGCGTAATTAAATAAAAAAGCAGATTAAACGAGCTGTGGTATTTGATCGTAAATATAAGTACGACCTTGGCTAAATGTACAAGAAAATATTTGTAAAAGGATAACTAAGTATTTAAAATTCATCAAAACAGGAAACTACAAATACCTAAACTACGTGTGTAGGTGTAGGTAATGGCTATGGCCTTAATATTTGAAAATTAGTATTAAGTTAGTAGGTATATAGCTACTCAAAGGTTACCCTTTGAGTAGCTATATACCTACTATCTTAATCTTAATATTGAGTCGGCCGAGAACTTATATTAGATTGCCAACGTCACGCTAAGAAGTAAGTCCATTTATAAAGTACGTAAGTAGGTACTAGCGACCCGCCTCTACTACGCACGGTTTTTACTTCTCAAGACATCGAAGTTTCTTTATTATGTTGTATTAGAAATACACACCATCCCGAAAAAAATGGTGGTGAAAACTGCATCAAAATCCATTGCGAAGCTTAGAAGAACAACGCGGTCACATATACAGACGATTAGCGACATTATTTTGTAACTAGCTTTTCCCCGCGACTTCGTCCGCGTAAAATTTCGGCCCCAGCCCCCAACACACCGCGTCGCATCCCATCGCCCGCCCGCGCTTTTTCGCTTAGCGTTCTTTCTGAGTTTTCTACCGACGAAAAAAAAATAAACGGAGGAGGTTTCAAGTCGACGCGTATATTTTTTTATTTTTGCTAGGCTTCTGACGGTCGTAGCGTGATGTTAAATAGCATATTCCTTTCCTCAAGGATTGGGCTAGCAAATGCAAAATATTTTTTTCAAATCCAACTGGTAGTTCCAGAGATCAGCGCGTTCAAACAAATAATCTCTTCAGCCCCCTTATTCACAAACACTCGATATGCTTCCGTATCGTATCGAACATGTTATCGTAGGAGTCTTCTCAATGCTGTTCACAAGTCCAAAACCCGAAAATTTTGTCAGTTTAAATCAAATAGACGCCCGCTATTCTTCCAACAGCTATTTGCTGTTGAGGGGAAGTCAAATCAGGTTATCGAAATGTCAGGTTTTCGATGCGATAGCCTGTCGTATGGTTGTGAATCAGGGCTCAGATTTGTAAGTAGGTAGTATCTATAGAGTCTATAGAGATAGGTAGATATAGTAGTACGTAAGTCAAGTAAGTGAAGCCATTTACTTTATGGAACAAGTTCTAGTTCTAACCTTGTACCTACGCATACCGAGTGCAAACAGGTACCAACCTTAGCGTTTATTGGAAATATTCATTATAATCTACAAAGTAGGTAAGCCGTACGATCATCACGCGTCACTGAATAATTGTTATTGAGTTACATACTTCACGTAATAGAAGATCTCTTTATGTCTTTGAAGATTTTGTCATACCCAACAAAACAGAGGAAAGCAGATACTCAAGAAATATAATATGGACGCTGAAGAATCTATGTGCCACAAACAATATAATTTGAATTTAAAGAAAACTATTCTATAGAATATCGAAAACTAATTTAATACTTAATTGTCGCTAAACATTTCAAATAGGGTTTACAAAAATTTTGCGAAATGCTTTTCGGAAAATTCTAGAGCTTTATAAAATATTAATATGGGGCGGGTAATATGTCTCTTTTGAGAAGAAAATGAACCAAGACGTAAATGGAGGTAGAGAAACAAATCCCACACATAGTTATTATTTCCTGTATCGAAATAAGCTTAACGAACTCGATGTTACTCCATTAGCATCTATGAAAGGTTATATTTGATATTTTGAACCTGTTAACGTGCAACTTGTCATTATGTCGGGTAGATCTTTTAGGAAGTAAAACCTAAGGTAAAAATGACATAAAAATTACCTGCTAATTCGCATGGCCGCTTATAATAAGTACCTAGTGGACAATTATTAATAGTTATTATGTTAATAATACTTATGAGACACGATAAGCTATGACCGCTATTGTAATGTGCCATAATTACCTAATCACATTTTACAAGGTTGTTAAAGTAACATCAGCCAGTTCCTAGAAATGGACAAATGTTAGTGGGTGCACCAATTAGATATCTACCAACAAAAAAAATTGCCACGAATTTTATATTATTTTTCGAAGATATAGGTATCTAGAGGATTTTGATAACTAGTTTGAAAATTTTATTGATTGGCGCAGTAGTTATTTCTAAAATAATCATAATTATTTTATACAATATTTAAGTCATCATTGGCTGTATCTTTAGGTATCATATTAGTCAAATTGTAACTATTCTTTAAGAAATAAACCATTCGTCGTCTGTCATTCAAACATATAACAAGAATGAATCATTTTTAACCGACTTCAAAAAAGAAGGAGGTTCACAATTTGGGTGTTCATATTTTTTTTAATGTGTGTTTAGGCATAAAACTCAAAAAAAAAATTATTGCAAAATTATTTTTTTAATGGATAAGGTAAAACCTCAGGGGTGGTCCCATATAAATTTTATTAACTTTGCTTGGATAGTTTTTGAATTAGCTTCAATACCTAATACCTTTTTTCCTATTGGGAAATTATAAGTGCAGCAACAAAAGTTTTCTTTAGCACCTGCAACCCACCGACTTTTTTTGTATGTAGGCAACGAGTTAATAGAATAGCTTCTATTATATTAATTCATCATCTTTACTAAAGTTATTTATTTTTTTGGATATTTACATAATTTAAAAAGCTAATAATCTTAAAATAATAATATGTACAAGTATATAAAAAGGGAGGGAAAATAATCAAAGGGCATCAAAAAATTCGTCCGCATCACTGTCAACGGGAAACGTGCCCAAAAGGCTGGCAGCATTGCCACGTTGTATGCCAATGCTGATTCTTTGGCCAATAAAAAATAGGCCAGCCCTCTGGTAACGTGAAGAGTCGACCAACCGCTTGGCGATGTCTCGAAATACTAAGTGGGCACTCGGGCCCCATGGCCCTAGTGTTTCAACCCCAAACGGCTCAAATATGTAAGTTCCAAAGAGATTGGAGTATTTGCGCCGTTTGAGGTTTTCCGCACCTGCAGCAGCCGCTCCAGCACAGTTTACCGTGCTTGGAAGATGGGATACTATTCTAATAGAATATAAAAAAAAAACAGCGTCAATTTACAGAGCTACCGATAAATATATCTACTTCTGAATTGATTCAACATCTGTCTGCTAATAAAATCAAATTTCAGCCTCAAAGTTAGCCATCAAACTTTTTATTCAACAACTAAATTAATAAATCATATTCATTTTTCATGAAAATTAGCAGTAGGTATAATAGTCAAGTCATCAATTACCGATTATTCCCGATGTCCACCACTTGTTTGGCCACTGGCGGACAGCGAAACAACTTTTAAAAATTATTCTCGTTGTCCACCACTGGGGGACACTTCATGGTTTGAACAGCCTTTGTTACGTAAGGGCGGAGGGTTTGCACTTCCCGCAGGGCCGGAGATGATGCAGAAGCAACTTTAAAGTGTTTTGAGGATAGGTTACAATAAATAGATAGGTGACTACATGAAATTAGAGCTGTCATTGACCATTATTTGATGACAATGAAATACCTAAGGTAATTTTATTTTCAATTTAGATTCACTCATCAATTACTTATGCTATCGTATATAAGTGACTATATGAAATTAGACTACGTTGAAATTATTTTATAGATGCAGTTGATACACTTATTAGAAGCTGGCAAAGCGTAGACATATCACAAATTTAGTTGCACCATGCTGCGGTACAGCTTGTTTTACAATATAATTATGGTCACTTGAAAAGCATATTTTAGGCGCTAAAAGTTCGTCGCTGACATTAATTAATTCATTAGGCAACTAGGAAATATAACTGAAAACGACATTGACATTTTAAAGACACCCGTTTATATTGGTGATGTTTTAATAACTTCCTGTCACTGATATTTAGGTACATAGGAAGTAGTGTTATAAGAATTTGTTTGGGGTACAAACTACAACAAAAGGTTAGTTAAGAACATTTTCGAAAAATAGCGTTACAGCCAAATTAGACCGATTTTAAGTTTTCCATAGAAACAGGGATTTCCCGTTATTTTTTTTTTTAATAAGACATTTTGAATATGTTCTTTACTGCCTTTTTAGACCTTTGTATCCTGCTTATGCGTACGAAGTTTCATTAAAATCGGTTCATTCATTTCGAAAAACAAGGGCTTGAAAGTTTGTATGAAATGCCGTCGTAAAAGCTCGTAATACCAACTTTCGAGATAACATTTTTGAGGTCCCTAATAACTTGATTACCCGATTTCACCCTGTTAGGGGTAGATTTTACTTGTCAATGTACAACATATTTATATACCTCCTTACCTGACAATATTGAATACACCTACACTACATGTACCCGGCTTGGATATACCTAACTGGTCTTTGTTTCGGCTGACACAACACATCAACCCACAATCGTTTACCTAGGTACCTCAAGATGCCTCAAGGTGCGGGCTGGGGTACTCTCATGTCGTCTGCTCTCGCCACTACAAACCGACGTCGGCGATGTTGATTCATGCATGTTACGGAGTCACGCTAGTAGACCTCGTTTCGAATTATGTAAGAAACATAAACGCATTTTCGTAATGTATATATGCCCAAATTGCAACATTTGGGACACCGCCTTTGTCGGAACAAACAAATCATAGGCACTAACTATCGCAAATTTTTTTAAAGTTAGTCTGCAAACATTAGGAATTAACAACTTTTTGTTTACTGACTACTAAAGAGATTAGCGTCTTCTTAATGTTTTGCTTAAACAAACTGCCGTCGTTATTGTCTGTTTGTTAAAAAATGGTGATCGAATTTATTTCTTTATAACGCTTTTACTGCATCAAAGTGGTGAGGTATGTGTAATTAAATTATCAACGCGATGCGCAAGGCTGTCCAAAATGTATGATACGAAGGCGTTTCTATTAAATATCGAATCGAAATCAAGTGGTGAGCTATGTACAATGTACATAGTAGCTAGCTAGTACCTATAGTATACCTCGATATCGTTGGCATGGAGAAAAATATTTGTTCATTGTTAAAAATATGTACCTACATTTCGTAACCCATGGTGAACTATAAAATTTTGATTAATGTGTGCCGAATCAAACTGCCTACGCTCTCGGCCGCCTTACTAATCTGACATGTTCAACATTTATATTACTTTTTCAAGGTTGACTTTTCGAACATTTAGGCGTAGTTCAGGATTTTCTGTTTTCCTAAAAAATCCGTTTCTGGGCATAGCAACCACTTCTACATCTAGAAACGGAGCCCTAATGAATTGATTATGGAGATACTTACCTACTGTTTACAATCCTATAGGTACCAAAAACACTATGATGAGTTAGTTGTTCAACTTCAATCCGTGTCCTTTAGGCTATCTGTATTCATATAAATTTCGACTTTTCAATCAAGCCAAGGTTTCTTGGCTGCTTCGGATGGCATGCTTCTTCACAATCAATATTTACATAAACTGTTGATTTAAGTTTATTTGCCTTTCCTTGTGGACATAGAGGTACCATTTTAGGTAATATTTTTCATTATTTACCGATGCTCAAAAATATATTTACCATCGTCAGACTATCTGATTTAAACAGGGTCACGGTTGAATCCCAATCCAAAGAGAGAATAATAATGTTTATTGAAATGGTTATAGTCAATTTGTTAATCACTAATTTACACATAACATTAGGTACCTATTGGTCAATATCGAATTGTGTCCTTTGCCAAGACCTGGGACTCAGGCCTCCTCTCTGTGAGAAGAAGAGGGCTATCCACCACACAGGCTCAAGATGAAATGGTGCTTCATGTGACAAATATAATTGACAACATTTCATATTTTTAACCTGCATGTATTATTACGTTATATAAAAGTAAATTCAAATCTAGGGCACCCATATTTTTTCGTTTTTCGAAATTATGTACTTTTCATTCATAATTTTAACTTTGAAATTCGGTGTATTCTAAAAAGACGTAAGTGCCAGATGACGGTAGAATGGCGATATTACCTTTGCTTTATTGTGACCCGTCAAAAAAACTGTTAGATGTCACTTGTCTCAGTCGTTGTTTTGGTTCCGTCATTGGCGTATATTTTTCATTGGGATCCATTTTATTGGCGAAATATCAATCAAAAATTGATAATATTAACAGTAAGCAGCGTGTCGAGTTGATAGGAAAAAATATTGTTGAATTCAATTCAGTTTTTTAGTTGTTTTCTAGTTACACTTCTTAGGTGACATTGACATGTCTTGTTTGATATAATGTTTTCAATCAAAGACATTGGAATGCGCAAAGGTAACTACCTCATTCCGCCGTTTATGTGACGTCATCACATGTTTTTTGATTTTTATTTTTTTTCTCAGAAATTTAGAAATAAAAAAATAAAATAAAAATATATTTGAACTCAGGATACGAAAATAAAGAAATAAGTAGTATTTTTGTTTTAAGGTCGTGTCAGGTTTGAAATGTTGTCAATTGCGAAAATTTTAAAAGACGCTGCAGTTGCAGACACTCGTGTGTTGGAATTAAGCAATGTTCGTATCGTAGATTACCTCAACACTGTCAAAGATTTTATCGATTTCAAGAAATGTGTGGAAGAAGCTCTTTCACACTACTAATTGACCCCTTACTTCGCACAATCTACATAATTAACCTACCAACACCGAGTAAAACATAATTATGTTTCTTACATAAGTTGTGTTTTTTAAGCAAACATCAGACCTTGTTACTTGAACGTCGGTTCGTCTAATGTTAAAGATGATTGATCTTCAGGTTTAACGTTCACTGTTTTAGCACGATTGAACTTTTTGGTGAACTTTTCTTAAATATTTGTATCGCAGTCAAGTACCGGTAGTACTTAGTAAGTCGGTATCTAAGAGGTGAAATATAGGTTTCCCTAAATATTTGCTAAAATTAGTTAAGTACTTGGTTTTAAGTATCAAGTGTATACACAAAACGCACTTTTTATTTACAAAAAAAAAAAACAACAACAATCGGTGTCAAAAAACGAATAACGAAAACACGAAACCAACGACACCGATTTCCGAAATTAAAGTTATTTTTCGCTTTGCTGTTTTTTTTTTTGGAAGTCGGTTGTTTTTTTGTGTAAACAAGTTTTTATTTTTCACTTTTTAGTTATACTTACCCCACACAAATTGATATACTTAACACTACTTACTTGCAATGTAAATATCAGTGACAGGAAGTTATTAAAACATCATCAATAAATCAAACTAAATGGAAAAAAAAATCTTATTGAAGCTAACTCAAAAACTACCCAAACTAAGTTAAATAATCCATTAAATAAACAATTTTGCAAATCCGTCAATATAAGGTCCCATTAAAATAGATGGACAAACTTTTAGAAATCATTCAGACCACCAAAATAAGGACGATGGTAAATAAATATACAAGAAAAATAATCAGCTAACGAAAATACACTAATGTGCCGGCAATTTATTATTTTAGGTCAAAATAAAATCACTTTAATCAGTTTTTTTTTTCTTGAATATCTTTAGTTAGACGTAGATACTGAGCGCTGTGTTAAAATTTGTCCATATATGTATTTTAATGGGACCCTGTATATTATGACGGAGTTATCCCCGAACCTACATTAAAAAAATATATTATTGGAAAAACATCCAAATTGAGAACCTTCTCCTGTTTTGAAGTCGGTTAATAAGTCTTGTACTACGTAATTCACAACTGTGCCCACTGTAACTCCGAAACCATGATACTCTCTAATCCTAGCAAACACCGATATCATGGTTTCGGAGTTTTCACTGAATGCGTTATCACTGCATGCATCATCGTTATTATCATTGAGAATCTCGAGCGATCTTATTATATGACCTAAGTATCTACTAATTATTGAACTGTTTTGATTACTTATTGGAGGAACAAAATAATGATGTCAGGACTTCTAATAGGTTTAATGATTGTCAGTAAACGAAGACACGTGCACTACGTGTACAATGATTAGTTTTAATTGAATAAATAATAATCTCACGTGCGTCCAATGTAAAGTTATGAAAACAATAGGACAACAAGTTTGTATTTTTTTCCAGTGGTTTTTTGACATTAACTCACCTTTTATTTACTAAATATGTAACAAAACATTGAGTTCATTTCTTAACATAATATAATAGTTACCGATTTCAGTAAAATAATTGTAGGTACCTTCACTTTATTTTTTATTTTTACACAAAAAAAAACCTCAAGACTTTTTTTTACATCCAAAAGTAGCTAAAGCCCTAATAAATAATTTAATTAAAAATAAATAAAAACTTACGTGAAAGCGTTATGGCGCACAAGTAATCCGCCAAGGGCGCTGCAGCGTGCTCGTCGACACACAAACGCGTAATGTTCTGTCCGCTGTCGGCGCCTGCGTCTTCTACTATCATTAGCGATACTGTGCAATAGTGTTACTGGCATACTAAAAAATCGGCTATTCTTAAAAACATCTTTCTACTGTCCACGTTTTCGTTCGAAATTAGCACGAGTACATAAGTACATACGTTATATTATACATGACTTTGAGCGGATCTGATTACCCAGGTAGGTACTCAGATATCTGTGGTCATCATCAGTAAGAGCTCCACTTCACCGAATGGTGTTTTCCGAGAGCAAATGCACGAGATAAGTACAATAAAAAATACACGAATCGCTATATGTGCCTATAATATTTGAAAAGTTCCTTCGACTTCTCCAGGATCCCATCATTATATCCTGACCTGATGACAGCGGGTCCACCTGGAAAGTATAACCTTTCTTTTTTATAATTTTCCAAATCAGTCTAGCCGTTTTCGAGTAACCGGGGAACATACATAAAAAAAAGATTCCGACGAACTGAGAACCTCCTCCTTTTTATGAAGTAGGTTAAAAAAAAAAGATTCATACGAACTGAGAACCACCTCCTTTTTACGAAGTCGGTTAAAAAAGGTCGTTCACAGCTGTCATTATGACCTAGCAAATTAAAAATTCACCCTTGTGAATAGTTTCTAGAATAAAAATAAAAAGTAGTTTTAGACGAGTTCAAAAATGTCGTGCGATTCCAACTGAACCGCAATCAATAAAATTTGGAAAATCCAAAAGTGCACGGCTCATAATGCTCATTTGATCTTATAAAAAACATTATACTTATAGGTAGATATTATATTAGTTAATATAGTTTTTATTAATTACTAGCAGCTCGCCCTAGCTTCGCATGGGTGCATTTTTTTTTTTCGAATTTCCGAATGTTTCTTTCATACGATCCTTGTCCTGGCAATACCTAAGAAATACCTAAGACAACAAAAAAAATATTATCCAATTTCATGCAGTCATTCAGAAGTTATGTGCGTACAGACATTTCGGCGACTATGTTTTATACTATGTAAGGATCGATATCCGTGGTAAGGATAATTAAAAATTTCCGTTTTGATGGATCAAATGGGATTGGGCGGGTCACATCAGCCGTATGCACGATGACCGCTGGGCAAAAATCTCCACACAATGGGTGCCTGAAGATGGACAGCATCGCCGAGGCCGGCCCAGAAAGAAATGACGAAAGGACCTGGAGGTGTACCGCGAGGGTTGGTTCGAGGTGGCGCGGGAAAAGATTTTTTGGAAGGGTTTGGGGGAGGCCTTTGCCCGTCAATGGTACAGTACCTACCTACAGGCTAACAAAAAAAAATTAAACTACTTTGAAATAAAAGAGCCATTTTCAATAGGGTTCCTAATGCGTGTGAAACGTACCTACCTACTTATCTATTAAAAATAATTTGACTCAATTAATTGATTTTTTCACAAGCTACAATGTAGGTATTCAGGTTTAACACTTGATTGACTGGATTTTATTTTGGATGAACTAAACCAGACGTGAAAGTTACATGAATACAGTTGTAACTCAAAAGGCATCAGAATCAGAATAATCATCAGAAAGCCAATTAATTAAAAACTTTCAAAATTATAGTCACAATCTTATCTCGGCGACAACCAATGTCAAAAACTTGTCAAAAATGTTGGGAAATTAGAGGTATTTTTGAGAGATTGTGACTGAGATCAGACTGTGAACTTTCTTAAATTACGAGAATTGCCCACTGAACGCTAAATGATAGGTATTTTTTTTTCAAATACCTACCTAAATAGTTTTTAGCAAGGCGCCCGCGATGACAAGAATCTTTCAATGGAGGAAGATTGTGGCTATTTGCACCCAGAGTTTGGGACTCCCAACCATAGAAATGTATTCTTATACTTATCTATGGTCCCAACACTCCCACAACAACCTATGAAATGACAGAATGTAAAAAAAAAAAACTTGAAGGACTGGTCCTATCTTATAAAAGGTTGTTGGGTTGATTTGTTATTACCTAATTGGATACCAAAAAATTGTCTATTATGTTTTTTTAGACTATTCTATCCCACAGATGAGCAAAGGCCTCCCTCGAGTCCGTAACAAAAATAAAATCCACGTAAAAAGAACCTGTCATTACTTACACGTTAGAATAGCTCAACAAACAAAAAGCATGTCTGTACGATCGCCCTACCAACCTACTTTCGGAATGCGGTAATAACAATAATTTAAGGGTTACGTCCAGCTGTTACGACGATGTGCTGTTGTGCACAAAGGTAGACAGGTAGGGTGAACGTACCAATCCCAAACCAGTTAAGAAGATATTTTGACTTTAATTAACTGTCATTTTAACAGATTTTGACGGAAGACCTTAGTTCTATGTTATTTTTAAAGTTTGCTTAAAGACAAAATGAGGATTAAAAATCATTGCAGCATAAGTATTTAGGAATTGCTGTAATTTTGAGTTAAATCCTAAAAGTTGGACTGTTCCTTAGTTGGACCAACATATACCCGGTTATTGACCAAGATTGAGCCAGTAATTGACCAACGTATTGACTTATACATGAATAAAATAAAAGGCCATTTATTAAATTTTAAAATCAACGTTTATTGAGATCTAACTTTTGTACAGACGCCAGCACATCAAGCTACCCGAAAGTGTCAAATTTTCCCAGTCAACTTTGAACCTTATGCTTTAGCAATAAAGTTGAAAATCTATTAAAGAAATTTGGTCAATTAGAATCCAGGTTTTCCTAATTTTTCCAGTCACTTGAATTTCTTCCATGGCTTTTTAATATCTTCTTTGTTATACTTGAATATTTTTTTCTTGGGTGTCATTTCGTGGCTAAAACAAAGAATCATTATTTGAAGTTAAGTAAGTATTCTAAAACAAAATCTTCTATAGAAAAGGTAAACATGAAAGGTTCACTCTTTACACCCTGAAAAAGTACTATATTGAAAAAAAAATCAAGTCAATTTTAGCAGGACGCCTAAAACATACAATGTCTGGTCAACTCCACGAACACTATGAATGTACCTAGGTATCCCAAACCACTGGTCAACTACTGGAATATGTTAATTAAAATCGTCAATTTTGTATTGTTCATCAATATAATCAAAGGGAATTGTTGAAAGATCAATAATAATGACAAAAAACGCAAGTTTAAGAAATAACCAGTAGTAAACCATATGGTCAACTATAGGCAACCTACACAACATGCGTTCCAGTAGTTAACCAGTCTCAGAAACCTATTAAAAACAAAAAATTTGTTTAAATTTATATCTGCAATCATTACACTGATAAATATATTAACTATATTTCACAAAACATTTACAATTTACTTAAAAAATACTACATTTTAAATGGATTGAACTTTACCTTTCATTGAGCGCTCCTTATAGCAATGGCGGCCGAACGGCGAGTGAACAAGACACGTAGTGACAAAAATTAAAAAGAAAGCTAAATTTTTTTATTAATTCACCTGAAATTCACAGTAGTAGATTCTCAAAGATGTAATAAGGTAACCCAGATTTTAAAAACCTATAGATATTGGCGCGTATTCTTAAAATGTTGACTTTTTTACGCAAATGGTCAACTACAGGCGACTGGTTTGGGACTGGTACGTCCACCCTATCTATCTACCTTTGTGCACAACAGCACATCAAGGTACCTTGAGTATGTATTGTGATGCGAGACTTTGTATTTTTAAATTACCACTTTCAATCAAAATCTGAATCATTTGCACGCAATGAATTGAATTTGCTACTGTTAGTGTGTTACGCAATAACCCAGCTGTTACAATCTAAAGAAAACAAACCTGTACCTAAATAACACCGTTGGTCAAGAGGTTGGCAGCGTGGTAAGTAGTAACCTAGTAGTCTAGTGAGGATCAGGAAGAATGATTGCCAAGCGCGCAACATTCACATAACGTGTGTGCGCAACATACATCATAACAAACATAAAATGATATTCTCAGCAGAATAATAAAACAGCTAAAATGAAATGCCAAATGTTAGTAAAGCCACAGAATACTTAATAGTACTACGGTAAAGCTTAAAAATTTCTGACTCTGAAGTTTTCAGGAGTTAGCTTTGTACTACTTAGATAGAGCCAAGTTAAAAAAATAGTAGCGACTCAGTTGCCATTTTGAGAAGTGGGCATTCAGCGCATAAATCATTGATTTGCATGTTATTTGACAAGACATCATTAGGTATTTCTCCCTTGATGCAATTATATTGTTTTAGCTCTCCCAAACAAATGCGATATTCGAGTAATTGAAAAGTTATTTTAAGAAATACATTTATTTAATTGAGTACTTTGAAGAGCTGCTCAGGGGATCAGTAACTGCCGACGCATCCCCTGTCGTCGAGCTTCAAACAGAAGACCAAAGCAATAATAATTGTGATTTTCTAAAACAAGGAGATACTGAATTAGTATTTTTTTCTTTATTTTTTTTAAAAAGGGGGTTTTAATCTAGACAGATTATGCCATCATCGTTACAAATCGACTTTACATACTGCTACATAACTAAAAATTATCTTTTCATTTCTCATACTCGGAAAGTAGTGTTTGTTTGATCCAAATAGCGGGTGGGAGACGCTGCTTCCCACCACAGGGCGGGAAAGACTCATAGTAATTACTTCCCTCTTTAGGGTGGGAATGAATTTTAAAAATAGAACTGTAGTCAGCTACGATTAAGAAAAATGCTGCAGTCTTGTGAGTGTATAAACAGCCAGTGTGAATTAAAAAAAAAAACCTATTAAGCGGGACAGCCCGCGGCGATGACGCGGTGTGTTCCATATTTAAAAAAAAAAGACAATAGTATTATTTGGCGGGATACTAACCCTGTAAGCTGTACCGAAATTCAAAAACTTGATTTTAAACACTAATATTTCTTTAAAAATAAAAATGAGTTCTAGCGATTCTGAAATGTTGACCCCAGATTCGGTTAAAGACGAGGCAAATGCAGTAATTGAAAATCTTTTGCCAGAAATTTCAAAAGAAAGATATCTAAATACATACTTACAGTGATTTTATGAAGTGGCGAGCAGACAAGAAAATAAAATCATTTTCCGAAAGTGTGTTTCTTACATACTTCAATGTACTATCTAGCAAAATACAGCCTTCTACGCTATGGAGCAGGTATTCAATGCTCAAGAGTACACTAAGTTTAAAACATAATGTAGATTTGAAAAAATTCCATAATGTAACATCGTTTTTGAAAAGACAGTCTCAGGGGTTCAAGAGCAAAAAATCGAAGGTTTTCACCTCTTACGAAGTGGAAACATTTTTAAATAAAGCCCCTAACGAGATATATTTGGCAGTAAAGGTAAGCTATAAGTAATTATCTAGGTAGAGAGAGGTCTTTTACACTAAAAATGAACTTCGTCCCCAACGTTTTAGCTTTACTCTGATTATGTATTATAGAAAGGTTTGCATAAAAAGTGGAAATTACACTGACCAGATTGCGTATATTGAGAGTAAAGACGTTGGAACGATGTGTATTTTTAGAGCAAAAGATCTCTACTTGTTTATTTCACCTAAATACATGGACTTATAAAACTATACGTCCATGCCTACATACCTAAAAGATAAATAGTGACAAAATTAAATGTTTTTCACAGGTGGTATTGATACTCGGTATAAGCGGCGCCTGCAGAAGCAGTGAGCTCACAAATCTAACAATTAACGACGTTGAAAATCAAGGCCAGTTATTACTCGTAAAATTGACTAAAACAAAAACAAATATTGAGCGGACGTTTGTAGTACGAGAAGAGTTTACACAAATAGTAAAAAAATATCAAATAATCAGACCTAATGACATAAAAACGGATCGCTTTTTTCTCAACTACCAAAAGGGAAAATGCTACAAACAAGTGATCGGTAAAAATAAAATATCAGGTATGCCGAAGCAGATAGCAACATATTTGAATTTACCAAACTGTGAGCAGTATACCGGGCATTGTTATAGAAGAACGTCAGCGACACTGTTAGCCGATTCTGGGGCGAACTTGACAATGTTAAAAAGACATGGAGGATGGAAATCCAGCACAGTCGCGGAAGGCTACATTGAGGATTCTGTCCAAAATAAAACCAAAATTTCAAGCAAATTAACTGAAACTATTAATTTACGCCCCAGTTCGCCTCAACCAACTACTTCAAGGGAGTCTCTGCCATGGATTCCACCGTCTAATCAAATACCAGAGTCTCCTACTTTTACAGACATCCAGCATAGCCAAAGTCATAATATATCAAACACCGTAAATATTCCAAACAAGAATGTAACTTTAAATCTCACAAATTGTTCTAACTTCTCCATTAATTTTAAATAGGTACTACGCATGTTATTGTTATCAATAAATATTTTAGAAAAACGACTACTTTTTAGTTTCCTTATATTCGAAATGAAAAGTAGAGTGTTTAACACGGGTGAAAGTCATCAATTCCTACTCGGACTATAGCCGCCCTCGCTGCGCTCGGGCGTCTAAATGCCTCGTATAGGAATTGATTACTTTCGACCCTTGCATAACAATCTACTATTCACTACCTCTCTGTGACGAATACCAATATTTACGAGCCCGTAAGCATCCTGGCTGCTTCTAAAACATCTTAAAAACGATGAGGCAGGAGGCCGGGACAACGCCCAAGGTGAACTTATAAATTATACTGAGGTTCGGCTCGAGAGCAATAATTTTCAAAAGTTACACCTATACACATCTGAATCGGAATGTTCATGTCGGACGATTGGATCCAACACAGCTGTCATAATTATGTAGCCCTTTGTCTTAAAATGCCAACACTACGCATAAGATGTTTGCGAACACTCTTTTCAACAAGTTAAAATCTTATGCCAGACAAAATATCGAACAATCAGTCTACAATATACCTACCAAATCTGTGCACACACCATCTGTTTATGGACTTCAGAGCTGCGTTTGACAACATACCTACTCGTAATTTCTAGTACCAGGCTATAACCGAAATTGCTCATTTATTTTATATCGAAATACTTACATGGGTCTAGGTACCTACGACCCAACCACTCGTTCCAAACCTCTCGTTCTCACAGACAAAGAGGAGGCCCATGGGAACATTATAGGCTGATTATGCTTACACTATGTCCCAGGCATGTTGTACCTTTCCGAGCAGTCTGCCCTGCTACCGCCTCGCTGACTGGATTACACTCTACCACGGAATTAGCTATTCTATTAGGCGCGTACGTACTTCATGCCGATATGAGAGAAGAAAAAGATGTACTTGACGAATGACTTGTATAATTTGCCGGTGTAGGGGTCTAGGTATATACTTAGATGGCAGCAGATAAGTCTAATATTTTTAGGAGGCATCTAAGTAGGTAGGTAGGTAATTTAGTAACTTTTATTTTATTACTTACAAGGTAATTACCGAGTTGCATCTAGGAAACAATAAAACTATGAGAATAAAACCTGGTTAGGTGTGATTTCACGTGGCGCGTCGGGGTTGCGCATGTTAATAAAAGCCCAACGTTCAAGCAAGATACCTACCATCTAAATTAAATTGGCAGGTACCCGTTCCTAAATCAAAGTGGATCGGTAGGTATTCGCCTCGGCCCACATACGTAAGTCCATCAATGCCTAGTTGTGGCCAAGGCTTGTATAGTACTTTTCTCAAATAATGCGCTGAAATTAAAACTAAGTAGGTACCTAGTACCTAGGCAGAACTTTTTTGTCACACACAAAACAATGACGAACAACAATATTATTTCCCGCGTTAGGCTAGCATACACGGTTTCCTGATTCGGAAATCGGAATTCAGATTCAGACACCCTGAATGCACGCATTTCATAAAAATCACTTCAGCGCACACGTTCTTATATTATCCGTCAGGCTGACGGAAAATATAATTAAAATTATTGTTGAAAAAAAAAGATGGGTTGCACTCCGGGAGTGCCGGCAGAAGTGAAAACTTGAATATTAACTTAACCATTAATTCAATTAATATAACTCGTTTTCTTTCGCTATTTCTTCATCTCATTAATAGATGCACTTTGTTCAATTTCCATATTTTAAACACTTACCCCCTTATTCATAATCCTATTTTATCTCTATTTTAGCTAAAATAGGTTTATAGAACGTTTGTCTTTATCTGTCACGTTGTCATTTCTGTGTGTAAGAAAGAGACAAACCCCATTTTAACTAAAATAGGTTTGATAAGTTTTATGAATAAGGGGGTTAATATACACGAATTTTACGAATACACAGCAGTGTGGCCACTACACAGACGGTCGAGCCATCAGCTGTCACCATCCATGGATGCGCGTGCCACGCTGTAATTTTCGCCGCGCCGTAGAAAGAGAGGGGATACTTCCTCTCCTACGCCGCGCCGGCTGTCTACTCTCCATCCGTCTTACAATTTTCGATCAGGTCACGTGTCCTGACGGTCACATGTCCTGACTCCTGACGCGAGTTTAACATTTTTTACCCATTACAAAAAAAGTGTACAACGCCGCTAAAGAAGTTTTCACTTCAAAAATTGAAACAAAATTAATTGAAATTGATTGAATTATTGTTGTTTTGTTGTTGTTTATCGTTTGTTTGTTGTCGTTGTATTATATGTTGTTGTTGATTTTTGTTGAATTATTGTTGTTGTGGGTTCTGAATCTGAATTCCTGATTCGGAAACCGAATCAGAAAACTGGACGTATGCGGCCAGCCTTAAAGTGATCATTTTTTTTTTCAATAAACAGTTTTCTATTTGCAAGCTAGTTCGAAATTAAAATAAAACCTTTGATAAGTTACCTCCTTGGTTGCCATGTTTCGGAGTAAAAGATCGGTCCATTTATAAATAACACGACAGATATGAGTATACTATGTAATTTATTTGGCCGCAAAACACGACAGATATGTATTTTACATACAACTTTTGCCGGCCGCTGCTCGCATGTATTTGGCCAGTACAGCAATTTCGATTTATCTCGAAGAAGGTTGTCAAAATAATGCTCAAATTTTCAAGTACCTATGTTTGAGAAAAGTATTAAGTAGGTATACGGGTACACCTGCAAACGAACGAACAGACGAAAAATTAAAATGATCTCATCCTAAAATCAAAACACTTTATTCAACTTCAGTCAAAAAGAGGCTTTTTTTGAAGCCTATCGTCAGTGACATTTCGTCGTAACTCATTCAAGAATGACTAATCCCATTAAAAACATAACATGTACTGATGTACAGACGCCAGCACATCAGCCTACTACAATCTGTCAAATTTCTTTAATAGATTTTCAACTTTATCACCAAATCATAAGGTTCAAAGTTGATTGGGAAAATCTGACAGTTTCGGGTAGGTACTACAATCTGTCAAATATCTTTAGTAGATTTTCAACTTCATCGCTAAAGCATAAGGTTCAAAGTTGATTGGGAAAATTTGAGTTTCGGGCAGCGGCGGCCCTAGAAAAATTTTTAGGTGGTGCAAAATCTTAAAGTGGCGCCCCTCTATGTACCATGTTCTTATGATATTATGCATTTATGCAGTTATGATATTATGCATATGCACCCTAAAGTGTCAGTTTCCCTATATATTTGGAGGTAAAGATGACAACGTAAAGGTAAAGGTTTTCAACCTATTACCTACATAAATATCTGTGTTTTGTTTTAGTTTTTTTCCAGTTATATACTTTGACAAACAAAATAGCGTTTTTTTTTACAATGTAATGCGATTAGTTAACTTAAATAACTAATTATAGCAGCTTTTTCGTGCAAATATTTATAGGTAAGGAGGTACTTTCTTCTAATAAATAGTAAAAAACCTACACCCCCACTACACACGTAAATACTTACTGCATTTTTAATGATTTTCATAGTTCTCTTAGGGCGATGTTTAACTCCAAATATATCGGAAACGTGACATTTAGGGTAGGTACCTACCTACCATATTACTGGACTTTGTATAAGTATCCCTTACCCATATATACCATCACGGTCACCGTGCGCGGAAACATTGAAAAAAAAAAAAATGGCGGAGGGTGGATATGCCAGCTTCCATTGAAAATGTTCGAACCCCTTTGTCATAAATTGTTATCAAAATTCAGGCTTCACCACAACAAGCTTTATCCACAAAGAAGTTACAGGTTGGTCGAAAATGGCTTTGAGAAAGGGATTGTACGACTGTGTCTTTGTTTGTTTGTTTTTGTTCGACTTTGTTGGGGCACTGCCGTGCATAATCAGCTTATAATGTTCCCACTGCTGAGACACAGGTCCACGCGACCCCAGTGCGGGTTGGTAGATGACACATGACTTCGAATTTTTAGTTCTTGTACATGCCGGATTCCTCACGATGTTTTCCTTCACAGTTTTGAGAGCAGTGGTAATGATATAATTTACACAAAGTAAAACGCCTGCTTGGGTTCGAACCTTCGACCTACAACTCTTTAAGCCTTTACCACTAGCACAGAGAGTACTACCACTAGGCCAGCACTGATTTAATTGGGATTTTTTTCTTCAGTAGGTATTATTACGATACCAAAGGAACCCTAAAAATTAGGCATAATCTGCTAGTGTTGCCAATTTTATTTGACCTGTGGTGGATTTAATCATGGTAAATATGAACTCCAGCCTGTGTGTGGTCAGGGCTACCAACTATGTAAGTAAGCTAATAGGTATCGGTAGGTATGCTATTATCTACCGATATATACAATTTGAACCGACTAAAAGAAAAGGACGAGGTTATGCATTCGCTGAATTTTTTTCCATGTAAGCAGGTGACACCGATTTCTCCGTAATTACCTACTTAGGTGCTGGTGCTGTTTACCTACGGGATGTTTTCATTATTTGGTAGCAGACATCACGGAGTTACATGTTTTCGTGGAGGGTTGTGATAATGAATGATGTTAATCAAACAGTGTAAAATGTAATTATAATAAATTGGAACAGAGTTAACTAATGTGCTGGCACTTTTTTTATTGCTGGATGGGCCCGTTCTTGACCTCGATCACGCCTGATAGAAAGCGATGGATGATGTCTATGATGGAACGAGCGGGCCCAGAAGGTGCCTGTTCACTCAGACTGAAGTAAAAAGGTGGTTTGCTTATACCTACGCACGGTTGCACATCAAGCTATACATAACCAGTGTAAGCTGAATTCTGATCACCAATTGAATCACTTTATCTTTAGGTCTCTGTCTAATCGATAGATGCTATAACTTGAGGGTATCCATTAATTTTACTTACTTAACTAAGTCTTTATAAAATTAAACCACATCGTCAAGCTTTTTACCACGTTTGATGTATACGTTCAATAATTAAAAAGACGAAGAGTAAACAACTACGATTTACCTTCATCGTGCGGTCAAGCAATCGCCAGGCATACACTGACAGGTCTCGCGCAGTTAAGTACCTCCGCCCGCGCTCGTCATTCAACGACGCGTGTGTTAAGGCCGGCAATAAAAACCGCAGTGCAGTTGATACCGACTGCTGCAGCAGCAAGCAGTCAGGTTTCAATGGCAGCTTCGAGCGGTTGAAATTGACTGCACGAGCAGTCCATGTATGTTGATTACTGGCTTATTTATTTAATACTTCAAGCACATAATGTAGGTACTGAGGCGGACTTACTGCTGGAGCAGTCCGTGTGTGGCCAGCCTTAAGCTAATCTATGTGAAACATACCAAAAATGAAAAACAATGCCTATAAATAACTCAAAATATTTAATTAATTTCGTACCTACATAGTTCATTAGACATAACAAATAGTATAAATTATGAATCAATTATTATGTAGGTACCTATATTCATTTTGTTTGTATATAAATGTGCATATGACATAATATCTATTATTAAAAGTAACAAATCTAGCTAAGGCAACTCTTATAATCGGCTAGTTTTTTGCACTATAATAGAAAAAGGTAAAAGTCTGATTAGAGGAAGGCAACAAATAGTGTACTTAACAAGAGAAGATAATCAATATAGTGTAAAACATTATATTAAGGAGTGACAGTTATCATAATTATGAATAACTTTTACTATGGAACCAACTGAAATATAGAAAATATTAAATAGCTGATCCATACAGTTGTGTACACATAAATCGACAATATGTATGGAACTCCTGTTTTTTCGCGATAACAGTCATGTTGGGCCTATAGTAAAAAATATTCATGACATGTTCAATGGACCCTATTACAGGTTTAGGGTCAACAAAAACTTATGTTGTAGATATTTAGAGTGGATGAATGAACAAATTGTAGGGCTTATTTTACCAAAGTCAGTTATCTTTTATCCGTGTAATCTACTTGTGTAATAAAATTGACATCTGACAGTTTTAGTACGGAAAAACTGTCAAAAATTCAAAATTTATACTCAGGATAAGACTTATCCCACGTTTAAAAGTTTGGTGAAATTCACCCTAAATGTATTAACTTATTTATATGTTCGTAAGCATTACAAAGTTTAATTATATTTAAATTGATTAGTTTCTATTGTACCATGACCGCTCTGAACTATGCAACAAGAATCCGTGTAGGTAGTCAATAACACTGTATAAAGGTAATAAACTCACGAAAAACACGCAATAAGGCACCGGGCAGTCGTGCAGTGGGAGATGTCCAGGGATAGATCACTCTCTAAACCATCTCCCCAAACTATGGTAAAGTCCAAACCGGCCAAGCACCCAATTTTGTACATAATATTGTCCTAGTATGCTACTAGTTGTCCTATAAAAATCTTTTTCTTTTCATTGTATTTTCTCGCTGCTCGTGAAAAAGTTAATCTACGTGCAACCTTTATGCAATATATTGTAAGTTATAGTGTGGTGGAGGCTATTTGTTGTACCTATTAATATTATCTTTAGGAACTTCCTACATACTGTAACTCTTTGATAGTTTACTTCTACAAGAACTAATGTACTTATATATTTAGCAAAGCTAAATGTTTTGTTATGAACAAGTCTTAACTAGTTTTTCTGATTATAGTAAGCGTAACTTGAATATTTTATCGCTTATAGATGTAATGCTGACTGAAACGTGACTACGAGAAATCAGCACGACATAATATAAACTTTCTAAAGGCACGATAGTGCCCATTTGTTTTTGCTTTCGAAGAAACAATTCAGGGCAGTTTCAAACATAATATAATAGAATACATTAAGGACTTGTTTTCTGTGAGGATCTGTCTGTTTCTGAAGCAGATACTCGACTAAAACCTCGAGTAACAAGTTCCTGTCCTCAATAGTTTACACAATTTCAATAATAAAAGTTTACTTATTGCTTACAAAGGTTAAGATTGATTAACTCAACAAACCCAGAAACCATTGACTGATTGTCAGATAGTTTTTTAAGAAGAAAAATTAAAACAACTCTAGTAAAACCAAACAACCAACAAAGTTGCGTGGAGTGACCAAGCAACAAGTAAACATCGTATTTTAACAAGTGTTTTCTCACACAAAAAATGTGTCAATGTTTTTGAGAACAATATATATATTTTATATAAATACTAGTATTTGCTAAAATTTGTAATATTTAGCTATTAGTTACATAAAGTAATCACAGAAAACTGTGATGACAATAAATAACATATCTACATAATTATTTTATATTAATAATGTATTCAGCGTGCGTGAATGATGTAAATATATGCAAAATACAAAATTACATTATTGCTTTCTGTAAACCATTAACCCTTCGTATGAACGTGGATCAACGCGCGGCACAATGGCTTTTTATTTCTTTTGTAATGACGGCATTCAACCGGTTAACAATGTGTAACATTAATTATTCATCTTAATATGTGCAATTGCCCCGTACAAAAAGATCTTATTATAATGGCAGTAATCATAAAAATATTCAGCGGTCAATTATATCAACGATATGTATAACTGTAAAACAATAAGGCCAGGCGCAAACGACCCAACGGCCACAGCTACCGGTAGCCCAACGACAAGCAGTTCACATGTTATTTCATACATTTTGTATGGATTTGCTACAGCAGTACTCAACACCGCAGCAAGAGGCGACCTCCACCGGTGGTTGCAGCCGGTGGCTCGCGTGCGCTCACCTTTAGACGGTGGAATTACACATTTAATTTGCTTTTATCCACTAATCTTAAATATAAGAAAACAATACATTGTACAATGTACAGACGCCAGCACATCAAGCTACCCGAAACTGTAAAATTTTCCCAATCAACTATGATCCTTATGAATTAGCGATAAAATTGAAAATCTATTAAAGAAATTTGACAGACTGTAGTAGCTTGATGTGCAGTGCTGTCTGTACACAACAATCGTACACAGTGCTATACTACATACATCAGTTTTAAATATTGCACTCTCATGCTCAAGCTAGTAAAAAATATAATTATCTGTTCTTTCTACAAAATATATAATTAACTATAGATATAAATAACTTAATATATTATATGTTTGGAAAAACCATGCAGAATTTGGAAAGACTACGTGTCATTTTATGTTTTGAAAAATTAAAACAATAATAATATTTAAAAGGCAACCCTTTAACACTACTTCTATTTTCTTTATGTGTTAACATAACAACTTTAATTACCCCGGAACGTATGGATCATGAAAAGGCTTGACAGGCACCGGCTGCTAGTTTGACAACATACACTCACCAAAAACATCTCCAAAGGAAATGTCTGTACCCTCTTGAGTAGCATAAATACATTCTAGACCTATAGACATGCTCTCTCTTGAGAGCCCACTCCCAAATGTCATAACACATCAACTTGAAGTATTGAAGACTGCTTGCAGATATAAAAGAAGAAAAATTAATATTATCTGATTACACAGAAGATCTGATAATTATAATTGTATCTACATTATTATATTTAAAAACATATGAATATATAAAATTATAAATAGTAAAATTTAACTGAAAAATAAAAATTAACAAGAAGCCTTACCTAATAGCTAACAATTCATTGTCAACTATCAATAATTCTACTAATTAACTGTGTGATTTGAATGAACTGAGCAGTTTTTATATATTAGCCTTTTTTGAAAAACTTTTTAGTGTTACTGTTGATATCTTTTCATCTTTCTTTCCATTTTTTTCTTTTTCTTTTCGTCTTGTTCCGTATCTTGTGGGGCCTCTTGGAAGAACCAGGGGCCGAGCACATTGGTCCATAGAAGCCAGAATGCGCGCGCTGGCAAGAGCAGCAGCAACAGCCAGAAGTAGTTAGATACTGCAGCGAGGACATGTGTTATTGATGATAAAATAATAATGTCTTTCACATGTCTGAAAAAGAAGCATGTAAAGTGCGTTAGTGTAACTGCCAATTTTGTTATAATCACATCAATGTAAGTACTTAATTCAATGAAATGTAAGTTTTTGTTGATCATCAGAAATACACAGTGTTTAAATTAATGTTATACATTTGCTATGCTTGTCTGCAACGCGGTCGCTAGCTGTGAATGAGCCCAAATCATTTTGTACCAAAGGATTTTTTTTTTTCAATTATCCTTTACTTACCTATAAAACTCGATACCCTTACTAATAAATGATAACTATATAAAGTTAGGATACCTATATGTATATTCCCAAAAAGCATAAATATGTGTTACACTAACAAAAGAAATCTTAAATTCATTCATTCACTGACGGACAACAAGCACTAAGGAAGGATTTTAAAACTTATCCCCTAAAGGGGTTCAATGGATTATGGTTCGTTGTTCTTGCCAATGGAAAACCCAATCAGGCATATGGCTAATTAACTTAATAAAAATCTTAAATTCATTCATACACTGACATACAATGCACAGCCTAAACCGCTGGGTCTAGATTCATGAAATTTTGCACAAGAGTTCCATAATAACAAAAGTGACCACAAATGAAGAATAAAAGAAAAATCACACGGATTACGAACTATGGAACGGAACTACTTACGGAATTTAAGGCATTAAATTGGGCATGAAAGTTTGTAATTTTTTCGGATAGGAAATCCCATTGGGCACATAGCTTGTAAATAAAAATACTTCCAACATAAGTTTGTTCCTTAGTAAGAGGGATAGTGTCTAAAGTTTTGACTTCACCTTTGTGTATAGTAGTAATAGTACTTGGTTCAAAAATATTTCAGTGAGATGCATGATTATGTAAATACTTAAAGCATTATTTTTGCTAAGAGCTTAAAAAATGTATGACGTAACAGACATTAGAAAATGATGCCAATACAGAAAATGTATAGTACTTTGTATTTTATCACTCCCACATTTAGCAAATTATTTCGTTATTCTTCTATGCTTGTTTTCTAACTATATCACTTTTATTTTAATAACTAATATTACACCTTCCCACTTGGCGGAAGATGTAAGTCGAACCTCGTAAAGTGGATCAGTCATGCAATTTATGCTCCACCTCCAATCCTACCCTTTGTATTTAAAAAAATGGAGCCGCAGTGATCTCTGCGCTGCCACCGATAACGCCATTGAATTGGTGAAGTATTGGGGGCCAAGCAAATTTAACTGTTGTGCCAGTGACACGAAGAAGAAGAACAGTAATATTACTTTTTTTAGAACTAGGTATGTATACTAAAATATGTAAATACATAATAAAAAAAGGATTGGTACTTACTCGCCCATGCCACCCTCCATATTCAAATCAAGGCCAGGGTCAATAAGTTGGCCGTTTTCAGAATACGTAGGACGACTGATGTATCTCATCATTTGGTAGCACCCAAGATATATTGATAAAATAAGTATGTTTAAGAACTGAAAAGGAAATGAAAGTAATGTATGAGTTGGGAAAATAATATTGCTTAACTCCTGCAATATTCTATAGTTTATTAGGCAGTATACTTACAATAATTCCAGTGGTTAAGGTGTCCCAAAAAAATCCAACGGAGACAATCCCATAAGCTGCAATTGCTCCAAGTGCCATGATGCGGTAAAAGCTAATAGTCGCCACATTCTCCATCAATATCTGTTTAGCACCTTTGGTAGGGGCTTTTCCTTTTGGAGGCTGTAATAGAAATTTTAAAAACTAATAATGAAAATCTGTAAAAGGGCATGTATCTCTATGGTAATTAATTTTCATTCTTCTTCTGCCTCTCCAGGTCCCATGTTATTTGGAGTTGGCATAATGTGTTTTTCTCTTTTGTACTCCCCATTATCATTCAATCCTATTTATTCACGCAATCCTTTCATAATTATTGTACTAAAGAGATCAATCAGGCATTCAAAACCCCAAAAACAAGATCTGAAGTCCAGAAAATAAAAAAATTGTTTCTTTACAGGAATAACATTCTGTAGATTTTTTTTACCATTGCAAAGGTAGTCTAAGATTCAACTCCCAGGCTGCAATTTCATAGTCACATAAAGTAAACAGTGTTTATTTTGATTAGGGAGCCTTCTGTTAAATGTTGGTTATTTGAAACAATAAGTTCATCGTATTTGATATGAATGTTGGGGATTATATGGGTTCATTGAATAATTAAAAGATAATCTATAAAATGTGCTCAATCATCTAAAATAAATTATACCTTCTAAATTACTTACCGGAGCCATTCTTATGTTATTTCAAACTCGACGTAAAGGGATATTTAATGTACAACTAATTGATCAATTCTAATGAAAAATCTTTAACCTTTACAAAATAACAAAATCATAGACCAATTCGTAGAACCGTACCAGTGAAGACCTTCTGGTTTCATCATTTCGGTCCGTGCGTGTTTCGATTCGCGGACGTCGACGATGATGACGTAGTTAATGTCATTTTTTTGTTTTTTTATTCTCTCTTTGAGATTAAGTCTTTTTATACACAACAAAAGAGATATTTGTGAAAAAAATTGCATGTAATTAATTAATGTAACAAGAAAATCCAAACAAAAGTAGGGAGAAAGGTTAGTATATAAAACCATTCATGATACTATTTACTGTAAGTTGTGTAGTTCTGTGTTCATCGTTCGCCCGAGAAATTCATTGACATATTTTCCGTCAGGAGTACTAGATGGCGCTGAAGGTAAGTCCATGGTTGTGATATTCGCACCAATAATTTACTACATGACCTTCGCATGAAAACAAAAAAGTTTGTTATGGTTTTCCAATGGTTTTCGCTCGAAGATCACACTAATATTGTAAAGGCTGTTTGTGTGTGTGTGTGTGTTTATATGTTTGTTACTTCTTCACGCTCAAATGGCTGGACCAATTTTGGTAAAATTTTGTATGGAGGTAGCTGACACCCTGGATTAACATATAGGCTACTTTTTATCCCGATATTCCCACGGGATCGAAACTGATGCGTGTGAAACCGCGGGGCGCAACTAGTATTCTATAATTCTTTCGGCTTTTCAAAATAATAGGTACTTAAGGACGAGTAAAATAATAATATTCAAAGATTCCTATTAAGTAAATTTAGGATACTTACATATAGCAGTTTCGCACTACATCCGATCCGAATCCGAATTAAAGATCCTACTTCAATCCGAATTGGGAACGTTCTAAATTCTGACGGATAGAGTTCGGATGTGCGCAACCCCTCATACAAATTAGGAAGGACTATGGTCACTTTGGACCGGCATTTCTCGGATTCGGATAGGACGTAGTGCAAAACCGCCCTTACTCTTACAAGTCTACAACATATCCTACCTACGTAGCCCCTATAAATTACAGTTTTCTTTTTATAATATTTTTTTTTTGGAGAATGACATAGGTATTGGTAGGTATCACATACATTACATTTACTTACATTTAAATACATACATCATGGGCAACCTGCTAAGCTTGCTTAGGTAGGTAGGTACCTATATGGGATTGGTTGGACCGGAAAAGAATGCCGCATGTCAGATGAGCAATTGTGGGCTAAAAGAACTACCGAGTAGGGCTCATTGAATGCAATGTGACACCGCGGCAGACCAAGGCGAAAACGGCGGGGCGATCTTACTTAAATCCTATCGATAAGACTGGTCCGCATAGGTGCGAGCAGAGAATAGAAGTACCTATGGAATGGGGAGAGTGAGGCCTTCCGACCTTGGTACAGGGCGCTAGATATGCAAATCACAGACACGGGTGCAGGATTGTCCCAAGTGTGCTTGTGCTTGGGAGTTTATGGCACTCCGACCGGGATCCAACTTTAGATCCAGTGGATGTGACGATGTTATTGACATACGACAACGTGAAAAGCGACTGGGTATCTACAGTCAATGGTAACCCGCTCGTCAATGGTAACAAAATCAGTTGGTATAAGCTGGCCTCGTATTATATTGAAACACCGTACTTCACTAGGCCAGCACAGGACCCTAATTGCACTATCAATCTCAATCTGAATCCTTTTGAAAGATATTGCTATTATTGCTAATCCATTGCTTCATAAGTTCGAAAAATGTGTCTGCTTAACAACGTAATTAAATATCGCAATGAATGTTGTTGAACTGTCAAAATGAAACCCATATTGCTAACGTAATTATAGGTACCCCGCTGGTCGTCAGCGGGTACTTATCACTCCAAGTAATGTAAACAAATAATGTCTCTTAATTTTTATACTACGAGTTTTTTTTTTTTTTGTAAAAAATATAGGTACCAATGCATATTATGAAAAAAGGAAAAATGATAACAAATGCTACAACAGCCAGCTCGTGAAGGATTTGAACTTCCGACTACCTCAGGGCGTTCTGACCACTGAACGAACAAGCCTTACAGGAAACTGCGAAATAGGATTTCCTAAGCAGGAAAAACTGCGTGCACTTTGAAAATTAAAATGTATGATCTTTACATTAAAGTCTACATTTCAACGTGGGTGCGGTCGACTGTAGCTACTCAGACCCTGGATGTTAAAAATAAGTTTGTGTTATCCAAGACTTCAATTGGGTCAATAGGTTTGTATACTTACTGTTTTCAAGTAGGATGCCTTTAATTCAGATGGCGGATGGATTGCAATGATAAAATACATTAAAGCTAACTTTATAGGTCTGTAACCTTATAAGTAACTATAATAGGTACCTACCTTGATATAGTCTTTTTTGATGTACTTATCGTGTATGTGATGTAGGCGGGAACCTATACTGTAGCCTGTAGCCACGTCCCGTTATACAGAAAACTAATTCAGCTTTTATATTTTTAAAGCTCAAACTTTTAGGTCATACTTTTGTAAATCTCGTAGTTAGAATATTGCAGACAGTAACAGATTCAACCTTTTAAATATTTATTATCAAGCTATAATAATAATTTCAGTAATGCAATTATGGACGAAGTTATGATGACGAAAAATTGCCGGAGATCGTTTGCTAGAGAGATTTGATCCTTATGATTGACCCTATCGATTGGTGCCATAAAAGTACAGGATGCTATTTTTTCGGATTTTAGTCGGTTCGATTCCCGGGTGTGGCAAGCGTATTTTCAATAATCTTTAAATGCAGTATTGTTTCTTTAAAAACATAAAGGAATGTTTCCTTTGAGTAAAATTTGCTGTCTTCAGTATTTAGAGTACTTTCCCACCAGGTAAAATTCAAAAATTCCAACCTGTATACTGTGTCCCATGTTTTTTTTTTCGTTAATAGGTAGTTGTCAAATTTGTACAATAGGCCTCTGTTGACAGCGGTTTAAATCGACAGTTTTTGAGGGTTCTAGTGCTTATAATAATGTATCATCAAAAAGGAAAACATAGGGGGATACAAGTAGTCAATATTTATTATGCTGTAAAAAATCATTGCTTTATGGTCGCTAGAAAGAAAACAGACGAGAGCGTTTCTATGGAGAAACGTCCACCCGCATTTCCTCTGAAGGCTGTGGGTGTCGGACGAGCTGCTTCTCATACGGACGCCGACTCTAACTTGCTCCCCCGTTATCAGTCATGACTCACTTCATAGGTATTTTGGTTGCTGAGACCAGAACTACAAACTTGTTAGTAGTAGGTATAGGTACAGGGCAGTTTTATAAAAATGTGGCTGTTATAAAAATAGGTAACTAAGTAAGTAATTACAGTTCACAATATTGTGAATTTTTTAAAAGCATTTTACACACTAAAATAATAAACATTTAGAAATTACAGATAAGTATCGAAGTCAATACAGTAGTAGTTGTATATACTTCCCTGGTTGTTGTGCTCCATGATACTTCTCTATAAAAGGTAAAATAAATGTAAGTAAGTAGGCAGTTTTCAAATTGTGGTTAATTAATTTTGGAATGTAAGTGATTATCTCCAAAAATGTGGTTAAGTGGGTATTCCTTATTTGAATTTGTTGTTCATGTGACATCGCAATTTATCATCGCAAATACTATTTATTTTGTTACGTCTTGCCTCGGTCACCATTATTCGCAAAGCTCATTTTCACAGCATCTTACCCGCTCCGCTACACTACCACACTCATAGAAATGTAAAAATTAATAAGTATATCTATGACCACACCACATAGTTTCGTACCTAGCTTAGCTTCACTGCTTTGCTACCTCGCGCTTCTCTGGTGGAAACAGCCTAACTGAAAACAATGATAACTGTCCGTCTGCCTGCAGGTACCTACCGCTGAAAGTGTTTTGAGGAGGAAGGTGTTAACTACCTTTAATACATAAGATAAACCAGTTGTTACGAAATCAACTGGTATGGTACACTTGCTAAAAAGGTAACTGCGCAAGTTTACGTGCGGCCGCTCTGAGAGGTCACTTTCTTTGTTATATAAAGTGTTGCTATGAGTGTGCGTTACACTTATGCATTATTCCAAGTTCAGAATCATAACATACATTCAAGTAGGTATAAGAATCAACTTCGAACGACGCGTTAGTAAATGTAGGTAGGTACTAACAAGTATATTCGATTTAATAATTAAAAATCGATAGTTATTAAAACGTAATAAACATAATTAGTACAAAATTCGGAATACCGAAAACACTTCACTCGATCACTGATTTATTTCCAATCTCCACTCTCCAGTAATATGAATGTTATCCATCATGTACTTACCTATTTAAATGCCTGACTAATGAATTAGAAAAACGAAGCGATGGATTCAAAGAGTATTTTTATCGCAATGAGGGAACTTTAGTAAAAAGTTCAATTCATCGTCGCGATAAAAAGAGCCTTTGAATCCAGTGTTGATTTCATTTCTCGAAAGCCACTTTTGAACTAGGCAAGTATACTCTTATATATTTATTTATGAGGAATAGCGAAAAGTACTCAAAGGAGTTCCGGGCTAGATTTTGATGAAAACTAAAACTGCATCATTGGATTTTTTTAAAATCAGTATTTCTAGCCAGGAATCGGACCTATTGATTTTGAAAAAAAAAAAAAACACTGTATTATTTTTTACTGTATTATTATTATAAGTATACTATACAGGCCAGTTTACTTATACTTATAGGTCTTACCTACTTATAGTGCATTTCATAAGTAGGTAAGTGAAAAACGTTGGAAGATTACGCTATTCTTTGTTTGAAGTTATACAAAAATTGTTGAAAGGACAGTCTTTGACGGTATGGACATTGCGAGAAAAGGAGCAAGAGAAATACTTTTAATTTTCTTCTGTCATTAAATAATAGGAGTTTTCATTGAAGTGATAGTATTTTACTGATTTTAATCCGATTCCGTATTCGAGGAACCTCCAATGTTGAAAAATGAAAACCAAAATCCAAAAATAAGTAATACAATCACGTTACTCCGAGTTACTCGTGAAAGAGCACGCGCGCTTGAAGTTTTTTCAATGATCGATACGTGTTTTTCCTGGTAGACGTTTATTTTTTTAAACCTTACGGCTATACCCGCATTTTGGGAAAAACCGTAGGTGAACTAGTGAATATCCTGCCTCATTGATAAACTTACAATGATGTTGTTTCAGTTTGTGTGCATTAATGCAAATATCTACAATATTTTTTGTATTGAAAATGTCCACCATAAAATGATTTCATCTAGGTATATGTCTCAGAGCTCCAACTTGGTTAATTTGGCTCAATCTATTACTTATATAAAATAGTAACTTGAGAAGTTAAGAGCTTGTAATACTTCAGCTGAAATTCATATTTTGCCCCCACATCCCCGCGCCATGTGTCACTCTATCCCGCTCACACTGTCTAACTGATTCAGTTAGGGTAGTTCACCCTAACTGAATCAGTTCTGACATAAGTTAGACATTAGCCTGCAGTTTCCCTTCAAAGTTTTTGACCTAATTTGAAAAGTTTCATTGAATATTCTCCTTTTATTTTCTGGTTTAGAGGTAACTTTGAAATTTCTTTGTACCGAGAAAATTGTACCTATGCAATCGTATTTTCGCAACAGATAACACTTAGCAGTAGTCCTCATCTTTATTGTATATTAATTTCAAAGTAAATACTACAGTAGGTACTGTTGAAACTACAGCCATTAATGCTAAGGCAATTTTCGCAATCTGAGGTAATATACTATTTTCTAGACCAATGTGTAAGCTTAAGTAAGTTAGGTAGGTACCAACGTATTGATTGGTTTCTGGACGTCATCAAGATGCATGAATTGTTTACTACTAGGTACGCCTTTTTCAACATTATTTATTTAAAGACGTGGTGTGGTAGCTCGGCTGTGGGTGGTGGTCGGTAACTACGTTGCATAACGACTTACATATTGTCAGGGCTAGGGTTGAATATGGAGGTACTATTGAGGAGGTTTCACTAAGCAGCAACCGCAACCGAATTAAATATTTTTACCAACTCCGTATAACACCCGGTTTAATGATGGATGATAATTTCAGGTTAATTTTATGTAATAAGTAAATACTTATTGCTTTCTTATCTAGACACTGTGACACCTTTTTGTTTGGTGCGGATCAACCCACTTGATATTTTTTTAGATTCTATATACATACTTAATCTATATAAATAAAAACAAAAGGCCTGACTGACTGACTGACTGACTCATCAACGCCCAGCCCAAACCCATGGACCTAGAAAGCTGAAATTTTACACAATGGTTCCCTTTATAATGTAGACAAGGAATAAGGAAGGATTTTTCGAAATTCAACACCTAAGGGAGTTAAATAGGGGATGAAAGTTTGTATGAAAGTCCGTCAGTTTTAAAGTTAGGATCTTCAAATTTTGTGTTTAGGCTGACGATTGAAAATTAATTTATACGTGTCTCAGCGTTTTTGATGATTCCACCCCCAAAGGGTTAAAAAGGGGGATGAAGTTTTGTATGAAAGTCCGCCAGTTTAAAAGTTAGGATCTTCATATTTTGTATTTAGGCTAACGATTGAAAATTAATTTATACGTGTCTCAGCGTTTTTGATAATTTTACCCCTAAAGGGGGATGAACGATCTAACTGAGATATCGACGCACAGCCTAAACCGCTGGTCCTAGGGACATGAATTTTGGAGGGTGTATTCTTTGTGAAGAGTAAGTATCCAGTAAGAAGGGGTTTTTAGAAATTCAGCCTTTGAGAGGGTGAAAAGGGGGGTTTTTTTTTTGTATGAAAAATCTTATTCTTTGAGTTAATAACCTTGAAACTTGGCACGAATACTTACCTAAGTAAATTATGAAGTTTGGCATTTTTCGTTTTTCTAATCTACCCCCTAAAGAGGTATTGGGAGGTGTCAAAATTTGTATGGAAGAATTTTAACGCGCTGTCCTATTAACTTAAAACTCAGTATTTATACTAAGGACTAAAAATAAAAAATAACGTGTATCAGGGTTTTTCGAAAATCTACCCCTAACTGTGTGAAAAAAGGTAATTAATTTTACAGGGGAGGATTTCACTGCGTGGCTTGATTAGTTCGAAAATTGGCATATATAATCTTTGAGTCAAGTTATGAACACATCTTAAACGATTTCTCATAATTCTACCCATGTAGGGGTGAAAAGCGGGTTTATATGAAAAATCTTAATCATTTGGTTAATAAACTTGAAACTTGGCACGAATATTTATCTAAGTAAATTATGAAGGTTGGCATTTTTTGTTTTCACAAACTACCCCCTAAAGGAGGATTGAGGCGGGGTGTGTCAAAATTTGTATGGAAGAATTTTAACGCATGGTCCGATTACCTCGAAACTCGGCTTTTATACTTAAGACCAAAAATAAAGAATAACGTCTATCAGGGTTTTCCGAAAATCTACCCCTAACGGGGTGAAAAGGGGTAGTTAATTATACAGGTGAGGATTTTAATGCGTGGCTTGATTAATTCAACAATTCGTATAAATAATCTTTGAGTCAAGTAATGAACACATCTCAAACAATTTTTTGAAATTCCACCCCTATGGGGGTGAAAAGCGGGAGTACAGTGTATATGAAAAATCTAACTCATTTGGTTAATAAACATGAAACTTGCCACGAATACTTAAGTAAATTATGAAGTTTGGCATTTTTTGTTTTTCTAAACTACCCCCTAAAGGGGGATTGGGGGCGTCAAAATTTGTATGGAAGAATTTTAACGCACAGTCCGATTACCTCGAAACTCGGTATTTATACTTAAGACCAAAAATAAAGAATTACGTTTATCAGGGTTTTCCGAAAATCTACCCCTAACGGGGTGAAAAGGGGTAGTTAATTATACAGGTGAGGATTTTAATGCGTGGCTTGATTAACTCAACAATTCGTATAAATAATCTTTGAGTCAAGTAATGAACACATCCCAAACAATTATTTGAAATTCCACCCCTATGGGGGTGAAAAGCGGGAGTACAGTGTATACGGAAAATCTTACTCATTTGATTAATAAACATGAAACTTGGCACGAATACTTAAGTAAATTATAAAGTTTGGCATTTTTTGGTTTTCTAAACTACCTCCTAGAGGGGGATTGGGGGCGTCAAAATTTGTATGGAAGAATTTTAACGCGAAGTCCGATACTTAAGACCATAAATAAAGAATAACGTGTATCAGGGTTTTTCGAAAATCTACCCTTAACGGGGTGAAAAGGGGTAGTTAATTTTACAGGGTAGGATTTTACTGTGTGGTTTGATTAACTCGAAAATTGCCGATGTAGGTCACACGGCTGCCAAGCTAAAATGGAACTGGGCTGGTCACATCTGTCGCATGCCGGAGGAGCTATGGGCTAAAATAACGACACAATGGGTCCCAAACAGCAGCAAACGGCAACGCGGCAGGCCCAGAATGAGATGGCGGGACGAACTCGACTCTTTCGACAAAGATTGGCGTGTAACAGCACTGGATAGGGATAAGTGGAAGAAAGGAAGGGTGGCCTTTGCCCTGCAGTGGGACAGAAATGGCTGATAATAATAATAAAATCTTTGAGTCAAGTAATGAATTCCACCCCTGTGGGGGTGAAAAGCGGGGATACATTTTATATGAAAAATCTTATTTATTTGGTTAATAAACATGAAACTTGGCAATATTTGGGTCAGTAAATAATAACGATTGTCAGTTTTAGTTAAAAAAAAAACCCCTTACAGAAGATTTTGGGGGTGACAAAGTTGATAGGTTAGAAAAATATGTAACTCGCTATCGGATTAACTCGAAACTAGGTACTACCAAAACAAAAAATAAAACAAGTACTTATCTGTTTTAGGGTTTTTCAAAAATCGACTCCTACCAAGGTGGAAAAGGGCAAGTAAAGTTTAAGGGGTGGATATTACTGCTTGCTTCAATTAACTCGAAAATGGGTATGGGCCTTTGAGTCAAGTTATGATCACGAACGATTTTTCAAAATTCCACCCCTGTGGGGGTGGAAAGTGGGGCTACAGTTTATTTGAAAAATCTGATTCCTTTGATCTATAAAAATTGGCCCGAATACTTATTTATCTAAATAAATGATAAAGATCATACCTACATACATTTTCGAAATTTTTAGAGGTAGGTACGAATTTCACGCGGACGAAGTCGCGGGCAGAAGCTAGTTCGGTAATAATTTTACGGTTATAAGTTGTATGGGAATACCTTTGGTGTTCTTAAAAAAGGTGCTCTGAAAATAGGTACCTACTCAAACCGAAATACTTCCCTAATTCGACGTTTATAGAAGGTTCTATAAACGTCGAATTAGGGGAGTATTTCCGTTTGAGTTCACAAAAGTTTACAAATTTATTTATAACATTATAAATCGTTTTGTTTCGATTTATAATGTTACTTATAACTTTTGTTTTTAAAAACTGGTGACGTGTTTTGAAGCTTTATACTTTTCGTAGATCACAGAAACAAGGGCTGTTACTGCAAATTGGAAACAATCATTTTCAGTGCGCCTATTATGCGATTTAAGACCGGAATAAATTGCATAATCACATTCGACATACATCGGCCGAAACATGAACCCAACTCGGAATTAGGCGCTGTGACGTAGTGTGGTGTAGGGATATTAATTATACTACCTACTTATACTGGTACATTATGATCGTGAACTGTTGTGGTGGATTGTAAATGGATAGTAGATGGTATATGGAGTCCACCGTATTATGAGATGCAATTACTTTATGAAGCCGAACCTCGATAAGTCGGCATGTTAATTCGCATGAATGTTCTTGATGTGAAGAAAGTGTTTATACCTACAAACAAATCAATAAAATCGAAGTGCAAGGAATTGCTGGTAAAGAAAAATGATTGATATTACTGTAGAGCTGCTTAACTGTTGGTTATGGAGTAGGTTGCATGCAGTTATACAGTTTAGTTTGTATCAGATTTGTACCAGAGGCTAACCATCGATTTTTTTTAATAATTAATAACTTTGGAACGTAACATAGCCGAAGAGGGCAATTAGAGTTAAACTAATTGTTTTAGTGTAGGTAGTACGCTACCGTTTCACCAATGAGATAGATTGCCATAGCTTACAACCATTGAACCAAAAAAACTTCCCAATAGAAAATGGTTTTCGAAGCGCTTTTCGAAGCGAAGTTATCAAAGTACTGAAGAACTTAGATATATCTAGAGGTTAATACTTATTTATTAGTTAGTAACGATTTAACATGTTTCGTAGAATGTGGATAGTAACTAAGTAGCTTACCGTTAAGTCCTCCTCATAGTATAGGTACTTCTTTGTTAATATGGGGAAAATGTTGTGGTTATTACATTGATTTTGTTTTATATATGTAACTTACTGGTACTTAAGTGTTATATTTAATGTAATATCGTTTTTTTCCCCAAATAAAATAAAATCCCAATTTGCCCTGCCCGAGGACCAAACCCAAGACCACGCTCCGCAGTCACACTTGAGGCCACTAAACCAACGAGGCAATTTTGGTTTACATAATATATATTTACCTACATTGGTTCGATGCTTAGATATGTTAAGCCGGTTGTAATTATTCCGTTTATTATGTAATGCACTTAAAGTACCTACGTTTAATGGTTTTAAGTTATACAATTAGAAACTATAAAAATGTGAGGCCCTGAGGCTTAAAAGGCTAGTTAAAACGTGATGTGTACTTTCTCTGCACAGTCGTTACCTATACTATAGTATTACGTATATTTATATGCGAGCAATATGGGTGTTTTCTCATCTAATTTCATTACTATAGCTGTTCTGTCAATTATAAAATCTAGCAAAAAACATTAGGTATTTCAGGTATTTTTTTATTCAATACAACGGCTTATTACCTACTTAGTCGATTCGCACAACTTTACTCACCCGAAAAGTGCGAGTCGTTACTTTTAAATAATATTTTTCAGATATGACTCGCCCGTTTCGTGGAGGTCAGATACTTACGCAGTCGCTCCATGTAAAATACTGGTATTCAGCTGCATCCGGTTAGACTGGAAGCCGACCCCAACAGATGGGAAAAGACTAGGCAGATGATGATGATGACGATTCGCCCGTTTCGGGCTAGTAAACGAATCGACTAATACAATAATTTTAATATTAAAAATGTCCACCATAAAATGATTTCATCTAGGTATCGTTGTCTCAGAGCTCCAACTTGGTTAATTTGGCTCAATTATAAAATAAAATAGTAACTTGAGAAGTTAAGAAGAGATATTACGTTTTTGTTTTCTAGACCAATGTGTTAGCTTAAGTTAAGTTAGGTAGGTACCAATCTATTGATTGGTTTCTGGACGTCATTAAGATGCATGAATTTTTTACTACTGCGCCTTTTTCAACATTATTAAAATTAAACCGATACAAACTTTCTATGGATACAACGTATGATACAATTTAGATTTTTGTTGGAGGTTTTGAACCTACATGACAGTGATTTAAGATTCGTGTAAAACTATTTAGAATGTGTCACTAAAAACTGTTCCGTCAAAGAGAAAAAAGTGTGGTGTATTATAAAAATTGTCGTGTTATTAAATGTGTTCCATTCAAATAGCCACTTAATTTCCATAGGATTTCACAAGCCTTTGTGTGTGAATTTAGAGAAGATAGTAGGTCAGGTAATTTAATTTACGCAATTGAAATGATGATTCTCGTCCCATAAAATGTGTCCACTCAACTAATTGGGTACCTATTAGATTTTAGTAAACAGCTGGTTAGTTATGTTTCGGAACTGAACCGGAAATCGATATTTTAGAATATCTATTTCGGTTATGTGAGATGATAGCGACAAACTACGACTCAATTTGTTTGAACGGCCTTTCAGTGTGATTTATTTCGGTCTGGTCCCCGGCCCCCCCTCATCCCTCCCTCTTCGATCCCCTATCGTGGCGGAGTTTTTTTTTTTTTTTGAGAAGGGCATCTCGCAGTTCAACCTGTGAGGTTGTCGTCTGCTTTACCGGGCTTGCCTGTGAGCAGCCAGGGCATAGCTGAGTTTTGTGGGCTTTCGTGTTTATAGGTACCTACTAGTATGTTGTTGCCTCTTTTGACTAGATGGCGGACGTGCTAACCGAAATACTCACCCATTGTTAACAGCAGCGCCATTAGGTACGTTCCACACTATCTTATTTCAGAACATACATGTAATTAACCTGTAAATACACTTAATGAAACAATAGTGGCTTTGTTTATATAATGATACAAACGCGTTTTGTTGTATACTTAATCTTTTAGCCATTAGCATTTGGCCTTTTTATGTGAGATAAGATGTAATAATTTTATGAATGAATAGTGTGCGAAGGCAAAATATGAAGGTGCAAAATTTGAAACAATAGGTTTCGCATATGAATAGGTGCTTACAAACAGGTACGCTGATGCATCTTAGAGGAAGCCTTTTATATTATGACTAGCTTCTGACTGCGAGTTCGTCCGCGTGTTTCTTGTTCCCCCGACCCACCCCATCGCATCACATCGCCTGCCCTCGCTTTTACTTCGTTTTCGCTTTGCGTTCTTTCTGACTTTTTTTTTTCTTTTTGCTCGGTGCCTAAATTAAGGATCCTAGCGAGATGTTAAATACAGGCTTATTTTTTATCACCATCCAAATTTTTACAGGGTGTTCTACCCATGAATATGAACAACTTTCACTATGGGACCAACTCTGAAATCACGAAAAAAAAATCAGCTGTTTCATACAAAAGTTCAATAGGTACCTACTTGACCAAAATGTATGAAACAGTTGATTTTTTTTTTCGTGATTTCAGAGTTGGTCCCATAGTGAAAGTTGTTCATATTCATGGGTAGAACACTGTAAAAATTTGGATGGTGATAAATAAATAAGCCTGTTTGCAGCGTGTTACTAGATTCTCGGATCTAAGAGCAAGCAAAAAGCTTCTGTCTTAATTTAGGGATTAGAGAAGCCTACGTCGAGCTGTTGACGGGATTCAGATGTATGTATCTGATTTAGCCATACTTAGTACTTAGTCCAGAGATCATGATAAAGTTAAAAGAAACGTGGACATTGTCACACTACTTAATTCATTTATTTCAGGATGTATTTGGGATTATAACTCACTACTGGACTTTTGAGACACGTTTTATGTCTTATTTCAATTTCAATGCTCCGTGCATTAGATTTTATAAACCGCAAAGCCTGGCTGTCCATCTGTCCGTTACTACTCCAATAAGAAGTACCACTTTTCCGATTTCCGCAGTATTTTTCAATTTCTAAAATGTTCTCTGGCCAGGTACAGTTTTGAGTAGTAGCTGGTATTAAAGGAGGCTATGTTATAGTTCATGAACTCAGATTATCGCAGTCCACTGTTGGACATAGGCCTCTCCCAGTCTGCACCACAACTCTCTGTCCTCCGCCTTCCCCATCCAGTCTTTCACAGCTAAATATTTAAGGTCGTCGGTTCATTAGCTGCAGGGCGTCCCACATTACGCTTGCCAAATGCCAACACGCGGTTTCTACTCCAGGACTGTTGTTTTTACCGTATGTTATAGTTATTATAGCATCATCTCAGACTCGTAAAGGAACATTTACTTGTCGTTGTGAACTTGTTCTCGTAACTGTAATTATCTTTAGTCTTCATTATTTTCGTTACTTATATATTTAGTATGTATGTATTTATTATTTAGGATATATACATAATATCTGTGTATTTAAAACCGACTTCAAAAAAGGAGGTTCTGTATTCGACCCGTATGTATGTTTGTATGTCCGCGATTTTCTCAAAAACTAATGAACCAATTTTGATATTTTAATGTGATCTACTTACATACTTTCAGGAAGGTTTTAGTATATAATAAATTAGATACCTAATTATTCTTACGTACGAAGTTGTATGCATAAATGTACTGCATCTCCGGCATTTCTATGCGAATTTTGATTCTTCATTGCACTAGTGGGGGTTACAACTAAAAAGTGAAAAATATTTTTTTTTTTACAAAAAAAAAGTGTCAAGAAACGAAAATGCGGAACCAACGACACCGACTTCCGAAATTGAAGTTATTTATAATAATAATAATAATAATTTATTTATTTACTCAGACAAAGTCCAATATTGTTAGTTACAAAAATTATCTTACAAACTATGTTAGTACAGACATATTACAAAAAGGTGGTACAAAAAATGATGTGTAGTCATGAAAACTCTCGCTCGGGTTAGGATAGATTGCCACGCTATCTGACCAGAATCCGAACGAAAGCCCTCATGACTGCCGAGTCATACTTCTCAGCAATTACTCGAAGGATACTGTTAGTGCTGCCCCGCACTCTGCTTAGTAGGGAGGCGGTTCGCTTGCGCATTATAGCATGGAAGCCATCAACCCGAGCCTCCACAAACATACCCGAAGCACTACAAAAGCGGGGCAGCCCTAGCAGCATCCTGAATCCATTATTATACTGGACACGCAAGGCATTGATCGACTTCTGAGTAAAGCTGACCCACAGGCTACTCGTGTAAAAAGTTTGGCAGTAAGCTTTAAAAAGTGTAACCTTTACCTGCTTACTGCAGCGAGCAAACCTGCGTGCCAGCATATTACTTCTAACCGCCAATGCCCTGCGCTCCCTTTCAATGTCAACTTGGTCGTCAAGATCCTCAGTGACGTAGTGCCCTAGGTATTTGAACTGGTAGACCCGTTTTAGCTCAACACCATTCAGTTTTAAGGCGGGCACACTAGGCGGACACTTGCCAGAGGCCCTGAAGACCAAGAACTCACTTTTTTTGCAGTTATACAATAGACCATGTTTAAGGGCATACTTTTCACAGACCAGTAAGAGCTGCCTTATTGCACTGACAGCTGGGCTCAGCAGCACCATATCATCCGCGTAACTAATATTATTCATACAAACATTATCAATTGAGCAACCGACATGAGTGCTGCTGAGCTCAGCTAGCAGGTCGTTAATGTACAGGTTAAATAGCTTAGGGGAGGTCAAACCACCCTGCCTCGTCCCGCACTCCAATCCGTACACATTGGAGAGATTGCCTGCCCATCTGACATTATTGGTCTGGTTGGCATACCAGTAGTGGAAGAGCCGTTGCACCTGTGCATGCACGCCCGTTTTTCTAAGCTTAGACCACAGCAAGTCATATGACACTAGGTCAAAAGCCTTTGAAAGGTCGAGGAAACATGCATACACAGGTGTACGCCTCTCCGTGTAGTATTGCACTGTGTGCTTGAGGCTCAGAATGGCGCTTTCAGTAGAAAGTCCGGGGCGGAACCCAAACTGCGCATCATGAATACTGAGATGCTTCTCAAGTTCTGAGTCAAGCACAGCGTCCAGCACCTTAGCTACTACTGTCGCCAACGAAATTGGCCTGTAATTTTCTTTATCGGATAAATCACCCGTTTTATTTTTGACAATGGGAACAACAATAGTTCGCAAGAGGTCAGGGGGGAGGTATGAATGACTCAAGCATAGTGTGTAGAACATTGCCAGCACGCGCGGCAAATGAACACCTGCATACTTCAGATGCTCGATGCTGAGACCGTCGTGTCCGGGTGACTTACCTCTGGACATCTTCATTATTATACCCGACACTTGTTTGGCTGTGACATTAAATAAGTCACCCGTCACGACTGATCCAGCATCAGGGATCACCTTTGAAGGACCAAGCGGGGAACTCACCCTAAAGTGTTCTCTAAACAGATCAGCAATGCCCTTACTGTCACTCACACCTCCCACGCTCACAGGAATGCCAGGCTTAGGATTCAACTTATTAGTTGCCTTCCAAAAATCGCCAAAGTTATTTGAGGAACGATGTTGAGCAATTATGTCCATTTTAATTTGCTCATGGTTGTCTTGGCACCATTTCAACTTTCTTTTGAATAGTTTTCTACTCTCACACATATCTTTATAGACTTTACCCTCCTTTGGTCTATTATGCCCAACCCAATTCAAAAACTTAAGCCTGGCATCCCTGTGCGCCTCGCTTACATGTTTATTCCAACCAATTACTGTACGATTTCTACGTGATTTATTTTCATGCTTATGACTGCATAAACATGCCTCAGATAATATCGTAACAATATTCTCATACAGTGTGTCCAGACTTTTTCTGTGATCCACATTATTGCAAACATCAAAACTACATTGCCTAAATTCGTCTGGAAAATCCAGAAGCTTAAATTTACTATTACAATAATCTCTGTATTTATCAATTTGCTCATTAGTTTTATTACCCCAGGCAACCCTATTACACCTAACCATATTAACACTACTTTTACTTATAATTAAATTTAAATCACACTCAATAACAAGTGGTAGGTGATCCGACCAAAAAGTGTCATATTTAATAAACACATTTGTAATGGTTTGCCAAGCCGACCTACTAACAACGCAATGGTCGAGCCACCGTGTACAGCCATGCACGTCACTAACAAATGTATAGTTATCAGAATCACATCCTAACTTTTTAATGTCAGCACATATCCACTGTTGGTCCTCACATAAACTATTTAACTCCTTTCCGAAAAGTTCACCCGGGTGTGCATTAAAGTCTCCTAGCACATATATAGCCTCTACAGAAATATTTTCAACTATGGCACATACCTGGCTGAAACAATCCGTAAACTCGGGCAAATTATCCATCCCGTCTGTTGGCATGTAAACACTTAACACAACACTCACGCGGTCATAAGCCGTAGCTTTTATCGCACAAATACGTGGATTGTTGCACTCAATGACAGACACTTCGCTGAACCTATTTTTGCGCCACAATATCGCCACGCCGCCGTACGGCCTTCCCCTCAGGTTGCCTGCAGAGGTATCGACAGCCGATGTACCGGTGTACGCGAACTCCTGGTCAATCGTGCCCAACAGTGGTATGTCATGTGGGAGCAACCAAGTTTCCTGCAGTGCTACAACATCTGCCGACGCACACAGACTTCTCACACAATCAATTGATCTTTTAATAGATTTACAGTTAAAACTTAAAAACGTAGCTTTGGTGTTGCCTTGTACATTCATGTTATTTGTTTTGCTGTTCCTCCATTCACACTATTCATAAAATTATTCGCATTGTTAAAATAAACAAAACGACGAAAAGACACCCCTTCTGGCCACAGGCTGTCATCTAAAAACAACGCTAACTTGTGTTGTGGTACAAATATTTTGTATGCGTTATAACTTTTCTGCTTGCTCATGTTTATTTTCTTAAGTGTCACTGTTGTCTGTGTCTTAGATAGAATGTACTCGGAGATGTCACCTTCAGATACTTGTTTATCAACATATGTAATAAACAGTGGAATAAGGATATCCGCTGCTCGGAATTTGGTATTAGGATCCAACGCAGCTTTCCCTCTGCTACTAGAAAAACGATATTTTTTCTTCTTTCCCTGTACAACGGTCCATTCACTTTCCTCCTGTTTATTGCCCGAAATATGCGCTTGCGAAATAAGCGGCAATTTATCACTTTGAAGTTTTTTTTAATTTTTTGTAAAAAAGGGGGACGGACCCGTGCTTCACCTAGTTTCTTCACCTAGTTTCTCCACTACGGTTCCGTGATCGGGTTCCGTACTCCAACTGATGACGTTATTGTACAGTGATGCCGTAAATTGTCTTCCCTATATGATTCATAAGATCTAAACAATTTTTTTTCACTCCTCTTGCTCAAAAAGACCGTCATTGTAGCGTACCAGAGCAAGGAAAAAACCCGCCTACTGAAAAGGATGAAACGGAAAAGGTCGCATGCCGCTGTACTAATAAGCTATGGTAGCATGCGACCACGGGAAGGTACTTTCTTGTTTCATCCTTTTCAGTAATCGGGTTTTAGTTTTTCAACTTTTTTTTATTAATTATTTTGGGGCTTATTTCAGTAATACTTATATTTTTGAAATGTGCTAATTAAGCCCTTTCATTAGATACCTCACAAGGCACCATCCCAAAATATATTTTTTTTAAATTCGTTACTTTATGGCCTCTAGAGGAAAAAAATAAGTTTAAAAACTAAAACCCGACTACTGAAAAAGATGAAACAAGTACCTTCCCGTGGTAGCATGCGACCACGGGAAGGTACTTGTTTCATCTTTTTCAGTAGTCGGGTTTTAGTTTTTAAACTTATTTTTTTAACCTTTAAAAAACCATGTTGAAAGGTCGAAAGCTCATCCTGAGGGGCAATTCTCGTAATTTTCAGAACGTTCATAGTCTCAAATTGTCAAAAATACCTTTAATTTCCCTGCATTTTTGACAATTTTTTTTATATTGATTGTCGCGGAGGTGAGATTGCGACTATCTCATCACCGCGACAATCAATATAAAAAATTAATTACTAGCACTATTGAGAAAGTTATAAAAATGTTTGAAGTTGTAGCGTAAAAATTAATAAAAAAAAAATTATTGCTTATGAGAATTGGCCTTGTGATATGAAGATTAACTATAACTAGATAGGTACCTAAATGCGGATCATTCAAAACATAGGAAGAATTGTGTCAATCTGAGCTGTTATTGACTCTCATTTGCTAGGTTGTTTCCCTATAATTAAAGCAACGGAATCTGTTCTCAAAGACGGTGAAGGAAAACATCGTGAGGAAACCCCGGTATGTCCTAGAACAAAAAATTCGAAGCCATGTGACATCTACCAACCCATACTGGGCCCATTCCCTCTCGAAGAGAGAAGGCCTACCTATGTCCCATCGGTAGGAACATTATAGGCTGATTATGTTACTGTAACGGAATTTCCCTCATCTAATTATAGTCCAGGTATAGGAAAAAAGGATGCAAATTATTGCTTAATTACCATTTTCTTACGGTAATGTAAAACCTAGATATGTATGTATGTGTATCCCACCACCTTAGTCTCAAAGGTTTTGTAAGTAAAACCAGAACGTACTTGAACATTACATAACATTTATTTTATTTCATTGGTTCCGCTAAACTTACATCTAAAGACCTACAATAAAACGTAACATTAATTAGCTAATCAACAACAAAACATCAAGCATCAGTGG